>JANCRC010000003.1:30397186-40397186 GCA_024362995.1 Heteromeles arbutifolia | reverse complement strand
GTATTGTTTTCTGCCATCGTTCTTGTCTTCAATAGGAGAAGATGATCTGCTTTCGTGCTTAGGTTTGCTAGTTGAATCAAAGAAGAGAGCTTCCTCCAACTCTTCAAATGATAATTCAGGAATTAATATCGGCACAGTCTTACAGTTATTAGTTGCTCACAGGCGAATTATATTCTGTCCCAGCAATATGGATACCGATATAAATTGTTGTCTTTGTGTCAATTTAATATCTCTCCTGCATGACCAACGACAGAATGTGCAGAACATGGCTGTTGATATTGTCAAGTATCTCCTGGTGCATCGTCGGCTAGCTCTAGAAGATCTGCTGGTCTCTAAGCCAAATCAAGGACACCAACTGGATGTGCTACATGGGGGATTTGACAAGTTATTAATATTGACTGAAAATTTATCTGCTTTCTTTGAATGGCTTCAGAGTTCTGAAGTGATGGTGAATAAAGTACTAGAGCAGTGTGCTTCCATTATGTGGGTACAGTATATTACTGGATCAGCAAAATTTCCAGGAGTGAGAATTAAAGCTATGGAGGGTCGTCGCAAGAGAGAAATGGGTAGAAAATCAAGGGATACATCAAAGTTAGATGTAAAGCACTGGGAGCAGGTGAATGAACGGAGATATGCACTGGAATTGGTGCGTGATGCAATGTCCACTGAACTAAGAGTTGTGCGTCAAGACAAGTATGGATGGGTTCTGCATGCTGAGAGCGAGTGGCAAACGCATCTTCAACAACTTGTCCATGAGCGGGGAATATTCCCAATGCGAAAATCCTCTGTTAATCAGGATCCTGATTGGCAGCTTTGTCCAATTGAAGGTCCATACAGGATGCGCAAAAAACTTGAGCGCTGCAGATTGAAACTTGATACTATCCAAAATGTTCTTGATGGACAATTTGAAGTAAGGGAAGCAGAGCTGTCCAAAGAGAATAATGAGAATGATCTGGATGCTTCTGATAATGATTCTGAGTCATACTTTCAACTTTTGACTGATAGTGCTAAACAGAATGGCCTTGATGGTGAACTGTATGAAAGGTCATTTCTTAAAGAACCTGATAATGCCAAAGATGTTGCTTCTGTTAGTCATGAATGGAATGATGATAAAGCTAGTAGTATCAATGAAGCAAGTTTGCACTCTGCACTCGAGTTTGGTGGAAAATCTAGTTCAGCATCTGTCCCCATAGATGACAGTGTACATGAAAGATCTGACCTAGGGTCTCCATGGCAATCTTCTTCTGCAAGAATTGATGATGTCAAAGTCACAGATGATAAATCGGATAAGGAACTCCATGATAATGGTGAATACCTGATCAGGCCTTATCTGGAACCTTTTGAAAAGATACGATTTCGGTATAATTGTGAACGAGTTATGGGTCTGGACAAGCATGATGGTATATTTTTAATAGGCGAGCATTCTCTGTATGTGATTGAAAATTTCTATATCGACGACTCTGGGTGTATTTGTGAAAAGGAATGCGGAGATGAACTCTCTATCATTGATCAGGCTCTTGGTGTAAAGAAGGATGTTACTATGGATTTCCATTCAAAGTCAACTTCATCTTGGGGAGCAACAGTAAAGTCAGGAGTTGGGGGAAGAGCATGGGCCTACAGTGGCGGTGCATGGGGAAAGGAGAAAGTCTGTACTAGTGGTAATCTACCTCACCCTTGGAACATGTGGAAACTTAACAGTGTTCATGAGCTTTTGAAGCGTGATTACCAGCTGCGTCCTGTTGCTGTTGAAATCTTTAGCATGGATGGATGTAATGATCTTTTGGTGTTCCACAAAAAAGAAAGGGAAGAAGTTTTCAAAAATCTAGTAGCCATGAATCTTCCCAGAAATAGCATGTAAGCAATCAATTCCCAGTTCCCTCTAATTTTTTTTCCAATGGTCCTTTTCGTGTTATAATTGTTGTATTTGTATATTTTTGCATGATTTTTTTGGTCTACTAGTGTGTGTATGCGTCTGTCTTTGTGTGCCCTTTTTAGGGACTCGGGATGTTGAAACTGTGCAAGTGTATATTGTGGAACATAGCATTGAAGATATGAACTGCAAATTTACCTATATTAGTGTTTTACTTGTGTGTTGATGGTTTTCCTGCCTAATATCTTTTGCATCATTTTCTAATTCGTAATTCTATTCCTTGCATTAGGTTGGACACAACCATATCGGGATCAGCAAAACAAGAAAGCAATGAGGGTAGCCGCCTATTTAAGTCAATGGCCAAGTCCTTTTCAAAGAGGTGGCAAAATGGAGAAATAAGCAATTTCCAGTACCTCATGCATCTCAACACATTGGCAGGACGGGGATACAGTGATCTTACCCAATATCCAGTGTTTCCATGGGTTCTTGCAGATTATGAGAGTGAAAACCTGGACTTATCAGATCCCAAAACTTTTCGTGGACTTGACAAACCGATGGGTTGTCAAACATTAGAGGGCAGAGAAGAATTCAGGAAAAGGTAATATCAATTCCACTGGTTTATTCTTATTTCACTTTTTAAGTTTTAAGTTGTGTTTTCTTTGATTACAGTTTTTCCTGTTTCATTTCTATATGGTTGTTTTAACCACATGAAGCACTTCCTCTAGCTTGGTTTTCTATATGCAGAAATACATTTTTGGATGTATGTTATCAGCACTGTTTATTTATTCATCTTATATTTCCTTCTCTACTCAGGTACGAGAGCTGGGATGATCCGGAGGTCCCAAAGTTCCATTATGGTTCTCATTATTCCAGTGCTGGGATTGTCCTCTTCTATCTTCTACGCCTACCACCTTTCAGTACAGAGAATCAAAAGCTACAGGGAGGGCAATTTGACCATGCTGATCGTCTTTTTAATAGTATTAAAGATACTTGGTTCAGTGCAGCTGGAAAGGGCAACACATCAGATGTGAAGGAGTTGATTCCCGAATTTTTCTACATGCCAGAGTTCCTGGAAAATCGTTTCAATCTTGATTTGGGAGAGAAGCAATCAGGAGAGAAGGTGAAACATCTTAATCCCTTACTAAGAATAAAAATTATTTGACGTTCAACAGTCATTAACCACCCTTGAGGGCCCAAAGTGCATATACGGTATACCATTTTGGTAGATGTGTATAACTTTTTATTGTGCATTCTAATAAACAAAATATTGTGCTTTCTAATAAACAAAATAAGATGCTCTAACAAAAGTTTTCTTTTGTTGGTACATACAATTTTGAAAATGGTATTAAGGTAGTAATAGTTAAGGTAGGGGAAATGGGGTTTTTCGTTGCTCTACCCAAATGCTACTGTTTTTTTAGAGCAAAGAGCCCAATGCTACTTGAATCTTCTTTTTTCTACTATTTGAGAATTTAAACATTCTCTCTTTAATTTCTATCATTAGGTTGGTGATGTTGGCTTACCTCCATGGGCTAAAGGCAGTTCTAGAGAATTCATCAGGAAGCACAGGGAGGCCCTGGAATCTGATTACGTTTCACAAAATTTGCATCATTGGATAGATCTCATTTTTGGATATAAACAGAGAGGAAAGGTTTGTATCGAGATTCATTCTTGGCACGCTGCAACTCATTCATAAGCTTTTAATAGGCCTCATAAAGTTGCACTTGTGCACCTGGAAGTTCTTCAGAGAAATTTGTGGCATCATTGTAGTTTCATCTTTCAGCTCAGTATTTACCGCACCTAGAGACAAATTGCCCACATATATGTGATTGCATGAGATATACCCAAACCTAACTTGAACTGGTGAATAGTGAAGTCCTCATCTTTGCATGTGCTTGTTTTTGCAACCAAACAGATATTTCAGCTTCAATTTTTCTTGGTAACAGATTACAAGCTCAATTTGATAAAGAAATTGTTGGTTGAAAATTTGCTGAGATATAATACTACCTGTCTATTTTTCTATTCTGGATCTCATTGTGCCAAGCACTTGTGTTTACCGCACTTCTTCTGGTCCTGACTTCGTGTTCTACTTAACTCTTTTCATTATAAATTTCCTTGAAATTGACAGGCAGCTGAGGAAGCTGTGAATGTTTTCTATCACTACACGTACGAGGGGAGTGTAGACATAGACTCGGTGACAGATCCTGCAATGAAAGCCTCAATTCTAGCACAGATTAATCATTTTGGGCAGACACCCAAACAGCTATTCCTCAAACCCCATGTGAAAAGGCAGGTCAATAGAAGGGTTCCTCATCCACTTAAGTACTCGCACCATCTCGTTCAGCATGAGATACGCAAGACATCGTCTTCGATAACTCAGATTGTTACTGTCAATGAGAAAATCCTAGTGGCAGGAACAAATTGTTTGCTTAAGCCAAGAACGTATACCAAGTATGTTGCATGGGGTTTCCCAGATCGTAGCTTAAGATTTATGAGCTATGATCAAGATCGACTCCTATCGACGCACGAGAATCTTCATGGGGGCAACCAGATTCAGTGTACTGGCGTTAGCCATGATGGTCAGATTCTGGTCACTGGGGCTGATGATGGTTTAGTTTCTGTTTGGAGAATCAGTAATTATGGCCCCCGTGTCTTGAGACGCTTGCAGTTGGAGAAGGCACTTTGCGCCCACGCATCCAGAATTACATGTCTTCATGTTAGCCAGCCTTACATGCTGATTGTGAGTGGATCAGATGACTGCACTGTTGTTATATGGGATCTCAGCTCCTTGGTTTTTGTTAGGCAGCTCCCTGAGTTTCCAGCGCCGATTTCTGCGATTTATGTGAATGACTTGACAGGGGATATTGTGACGGCAGCTGGAATTTTACTTGCAGTTTGGAGCGTTAATGGGGACTGCCTTGCAATGGTTAACACGTCTCAACTGCCTTCTGATTCAATTCTTTCTGTTACAAGTAGTTCATTTTCTGATTGGCTGGACACAAACTGGTTTGTAACGGGTCATCAAAGTGGGGCCGTTAAGGTGTGGCAAATGGTTCACCACACCAACCTCGAGAGTTCCCAACAGAAGTCAACGAGCAATGGGATGGGTAGTTTAAATCTCAATGATAAAGTACCAGAGTACAGGTTGATCCTCCACAAGGTGCTCAAGTTTCATAAGCATCCCGTTACTGCCCTTCTCCTTACAAATGACCTCAAGCAGTTACTAAGCGGGGATTCTGGCGGGCATTTGCTGTCATGGACAGTGCCAGAGGAGAGCTTGAGAGCATCAAGGAATCAGGGGTGATGATCCTAAAATACGATTCAAGTGTGAATCTGTGATAACTTAAGCAAATGGGGCAGCTCTCGGTTCTAACTAAGACCCCGAACCCTCGTGATGAAAAGAACGGAGGTGCTGCTCATGCTAAAGGGTACAAATGTGACAGCAGGGCTGGCCTGGACCGGAACAGGAGAAAACTATCCAGGATTGACAGTAAAGACGAAGCCACTCATAAACTAATTGTCAAGTGTTGAAAACCACGCAAGCATGCTGCCTATCAGGATCTTTGCTACACCAGGTTGAGCATCTGATCGGGAAGGCGATACTCGATGCTTTTAGGATGAATAGGAGGATGCTCTCCATTTCGGACGAGGAGCGTCCAAGTCTTACAGGTTTTTTGGTTGGTTTGTTATTTTTAATGTAAATAGTTGGACTAACACGGTGTGTGATGGAAGTTGTATAGAGCAGAGGAGTGTGCCAGGAATGGGGACGTTTGGGTGAAAAATGACCGGTCCAGTGTGAATGTGGAACGGTTAAATTGGTCTATTGTGGGCATTTTTTGGCTACAATTCTTTTTGAAATAGTGCATTTTGGGCACTTATTATTGCCCATTTCTTTTTGTAAAATTTACCCCTCACGAACAAAAGGTTGTGTTTTGTTTTCGATTAGCTAGTGGAATCATTCTAATTCACAACTTCTCGAGCGTTTACTAGAACATTAGTATTAGAATTATTCTGATTCTTTACTCCAGCATTTACTAGAACGTTAATATTAGAATTATTCTGATTCTTTACTTCGTTGTGGTTAGTATTGAATACAAAATCAAAAGCGACTTTTCTAATTTTTGACTCTCTCGTTCTAAATAAGTAAACCTGTCATTATTTTGAAACTGGTAATAACAAAATGCATCTTGGAAAAAAATAAACTGACGTGGATATTATTTTTTTGAGATCAGTTGTTTGTAGTATTGGGTGGTTTGCTTGCACTCAAATTCGAATCCCAATGCACTTGAGTTCGAATCTCATACATCGTAGCTCAATATAAAACGCATGCATTACACTCATTACGCGCTAGAATATAGTCCCGCGCAGCGCTTGCGTTTGCCATGCACGTACTCGGCTAATGTAATGGCTACTTCAACCCGACACTACTGCTCCTCCACTTCCTCCGCCGTGCACCGCCACTGTATGTTGAAGAAAGCTCTGCCAAACCCGATTCTCCACTTCTTCAAACACCCTCAAAACCCCATTAAATTACCTTGCTTGAAGGAGGTTTGCGACGGAGGAAGCCTCAGGGAAGCTTTTCACTCACTCGGCAGTTTGCTCACGCATCCAAATTCCCTTCAGCTTTCTCTAGATGCGGCTTACTCGCCGGTCCTCGAGCTCTGCGCAAACGAGAAGGCTCTCACAGAAGGGCAGCAAATCCACGCCCAGTTGATCAAATGTTGTGATGTGTCTGATTCTGCGTTTCTGAGGACTAAGCTTGTTTTTATGTACGGGAAATGTGGCTCTCTTTTGGACGCGGAGAAGATGTTTGATAAAATGTCCCACAGAACGATTTTCAGTTGGAACGCGATGATTGCTGCTTGTGCTTCAAACGGGAAGCCTTGGAAAGCTCTGGAGCTGTATAGGGACATGAGGGTTTTGGAGGTTCCTCTCGATTCTTGCACTTTTCCTTGTATTCTGAAAGCGTGCGTTGCGGTTAACGATCTCCACTCTGGGGCAGAAATTCATGGTCTGGCTATCAAATACGGGTATAGTAATGTAACACTCGTTGTCAACTCACTAGCTTCGATGTATGCAAACTGCAAATGTGTTGACGGGGCGAGGAAGTTATTTGATGGTGTGAAGGAAAAAGAGGATATTGTGTCGTGGAATTCAATTATTTCAGCGTATTCCGCGAATGGGAAATCAGCTGAAGCATTGGGGTTGTTTCGAGAAATGCTAAGCTCGGGACTTGCCCCGAACTCATATACTCTTGTCGCCGCTCTTCAAGCCTGCGAGGATTCTTTTTGTGGTAAACTTGGTATGGAGATCCATGCTGCTGTGTTGAAATCGGGTCACTTCTTCGACATTTATGTGGCGAATTCTTTGCTTGCTATGTACGTGAGATGTGGTAACATGCATGAGGCTGCAATAATCTTCAGGGACTTGGATGCCAAGGATGTTGTTTCGTGGAATACCATGCTCTCTGGTTTGTCCCAGAATGGTCTATATGATGAAACTCTGCTCTTGTTCCGAGATATGCAGAGCACTGATACAAAACCTGACCAGGTTTCACTATTAAATATCCTTGCAGCATCCGGTCGATTAGGAGATTTGTTGTCTGGGTTGGAAGCTCATGCTTATGCGATTAAAAAGGGTCTCGACTCTGATTTGCAGCTCGGAAATACACTGATAGATATGTATGCTAGGTGTGGTTGTGTAAACTTCATGGGCCGTGCTTTTGACAAGATGCCTACTAAGGACTTAATTTCTTGGACAACTGTAATTGCTGGCTATGCTCAGAACAATTGTCACTTAAGGGCCTTAGAATTGTGCCGGAAGGTGCAGACGCTCCGATTGGATGCTGATGCAATGATGGTAGAAAGCATTTTAGCAGTTTGTGGGGCATTGAAATGTGTTTCTCTGGTAAAAGAAGTTCATGGTTACGCTGTGAGAAGAGGTTTATTCAATCTGGTGTTACAAAATGCAGTTGTAAACCTATATGGAGAGTGTGGATATGTGAAATATGCAGAGCAGATGTTCGAATTGATTGACTCTAAGGATATTGTGTCTTGGACGAGCATGATCTCTTGTTATGTTCATAATGGGTTTGCAAATGAGGCCCTTGAACTATGCCACTTCATGAAAGAAACAAATGTTGAACCTGATGCTATAGCACTAGTTAGTATACTGTCGGCTGTTGCGAGTTTATCTGCTCTGAAGAAAGGGAAAGAGATTCATGGTTTTCTTATCCGGAAGGGCTTCATCTTAGAGGGATCTCTTGGAAGCTCTCTAGTCGATATGTATGGCCGCTCTGGAACTTTGGAGAATGCATATGAGGTATATAACTGTATTAAAATTAGAAGTCTAATTTTGTGGACTACCATGATTAATGCGTATGGAATGCATGGCCAAGGCAAGGCAGCCATTGATTTATTTGAGCGGATGGAAGGTGAAAGAATTGTTCCTGATCATATTACGTTTTTGGCTCTTCTATATGCCTGCAGTCATTCGGGCTTGATTGATGAGGGTAAAAGAATATTTGAAATTATGAGCGATGAATATCATTTGGAACCATGGCCAGAACATTCTGCCTGTATGGTTGATCTTCTTGGTCGCGCCAATCGGTTGGAAGAGGCATACCATTTTGCGTATAGCATGCAGAGTGAACCTACTGCTGAGGTATGGTGTGCACTCCTTGGGGCTTGCCGGGTTCATTCTAACAAAGAATTCGGAGAAATTGCAGCAAAGAAAATCTTGGAGTTGGACCCGGAGAATCCTGGAAATTATGTGCTTGTATCTAATGTGTTTGCTGCTAGTGGAAGATGGAAAGATGTAGATGAAGTGAGGTTGAGAATGAAGGGGAGTGGATTGAAGAAAAATCCGGGATGTAGTTGGATTGAGGTTGGAAACAAGGTTCATACATTCACGGCGAGGGATAAATCTCATCCGCAGTCTGATGAGATTTACCTCAAGTTAGCTCAAATCACAGAGAAATTGGAGAGAGAAGTAGATTATGTGGCTCAAACCAAATTTGTTTTGCACAATCTAGAGGAAGAAGAGAGAGTTAAAATTCTTTATGGACATAGCGAAAGGCTGGCAATTGCATACGGTCTGCTTAAAACTCCCGAAGGAACCCCTATCCGAATCACCAAGAACCTTCGGGTTTGTGGCGATTGCCATCATTTCATTAAACTAGTTTCAAAAGTTTTTAGGCGGGTGCTTGTTGTGAGGGATGCAAATAGATTTCATCACTTTGAAGATGGTATCTGTTCTTGTGGCGATTTCTGGTGACAGTTGAACATTGTGTTTAAATTTCTTCACAAACAAGTATGGATGTCTTGAATTTACTACTGCTGGTGGGATCATTGAAACATTGGTTCGATGTGCTAGCCGCTACATCTCTTGTGCTAATTATCTGCTCCCGGAATGCACAGTGTGCGGGATACAATGGTTGGAAATTCTACTTGCATCAAGAACTTCTCCAAAACATGTTTGAGTCCAACCTTGTGTGCCAAGAAAGAGCTGTTGGAGTTGGTTATTAAGTTGCTTTCCAGCCAGCTATTGAAGGAGAAATTACAATGTAACAAGAGAGATCGGATGGATTTCAACATAATTCAGGAATCGCGTACTTCAAATCGCGGGAAATACCAGACAGACGAGTTCATGAAATTGAACAGGTGAAAATTTTCACCAAATGAACCATAGTTCTTCAAGAATGATTGCTTTTTTTCTTCGCCTTACTGAATTTTTAGAAGCAATGGGCAAATAAATCACCATAGTCGTGATATAGAAACATAAAAAGGTCACTTACTCCTCAAGATAAATTCTTGTTTCTCTCGTCACATGATTTTCTTGTGTGTGGGTGAGATAAAGCGAGATGGACACATTGCATGTGATTTTCTTGCGCGTGCATGAGATAGAGAGACAGATAGGGAGAGATACATTGCATGTACCAGAAGGGATTCCTTGGCACAAGCACCAGAGGTTGTATAAAGTCAGTTGTCTGTATCTTCTGTACGATGTTGTTTGTATCTCTTATTATGTGACAAGTTGTGTAATAAAAAAGAGAGACGTGTTTGTATTTGGCACGCTGTATTTACACGTGATGTGTTGTGGCAAATTAAACATGCGAAACCAATTTCCTAACCAACCCGATAGGGTCTGCGGCTAAATGATGGCAATATCTTGAGCAGCCAAATAAATGTAATGTTAGCATACCAAGAGAAATGAAGAGGTTGCTTGCTCTATCTTCTTTTTCCTCTCAGTAACTATGCTGCAGGTTAACAGGGAAAGATAGCAGCAGATCACAGACTGCCCCGACTCATGCATTTACTTCTTATTTCAGATGTTAAGACCAGTCCCATCTCAACCTTCAGATTTCTTTATTTTTGGACCGTTAAATGAAGGAAAATGGAAAAAAAAAAAGAACAGAAAATAAGATGGACCATTTTAGTCGTTTAACAGTTTGATTAGAAACTTATTATTATGATCTAATGATATTCTTCTTCATTTGTAAGTGAGAAGTTCGATTCTCTCCAAAGACGAGTTTGAACCACATTATTACTATCTTATTCATTGTGAGGCTAAGTTCACAATTCTCTTTTATTGTAGATAATGTCGTTTGTTTAAACTGTTCAACTAGTCTTACAGTCTAATAATTAAACTTTCATCACATATTAACCAACATATTAAGAAAATGTAAAAACATATTGATCAGATATTAACCAAATACTGAAAAGTCGATCATTCCAATAATTAAACTTTCTAGACTAATTATTTCAACCAATTGCTCAAGTTTAATTAAGAATGGAAAAGAAAAATCCAGTCGATTTCAAACTTGTCTAAAAAAAAAAAACTTTGGAAGGCTATCTTGATAGGCTCTCACTGGTAGCTACTAGCAGCTTGGGCGTAAAAAAACGAGCCGTCTGCAATGAGAAAGCTGACGCAGGGCATGGAGAGTCGGGCATGGAAGGAAGGAGGACCAACGTTTACTGCGATCTTCATCTCCATCGAAACAAGCACCCATCTATCAGGTCAGATCAGATCCCATGTCTTAAAAAAGAACTTTGATGACAAATTCACGTTTATCAAATCAATGGATGATATTATAGGAGGCAGATTGTCTGCTTTCCTAGTTGTAGTGTTCTTCTATATCTTTCTATTTTGTGCGATCACGGTTAAACTACGTCAATATTTTATATTAATTTTTTAATAGAGATAATAAGATAAAAAAATAATAAAAATATAAAATATGGACGTGGCTTAACTGTGACCGCACAAATCTGAGAGCATGGAAGGGCATTATAACTAGGAGGGCAGACAATCTGCCTCCCATATTATAAACCCAGAAGGAACATCGTCCTTTAATAATATGACGTAAGATTTTCTTCCTTCTTATTCTGATCATTTTTCCTTTCTTCCTCTCGCATTTTACTTTTTGTCTTATTATTTTTATAAAAAAATTAATATAAAATGTTGACGTGGTTTAATCGTAACCATTCAAATAAGAGAGGAATGAAAGAGAGAGATTAGAAGGAAAGAGAGTACATCTGATCAAATTTAACGGGAAAATTTGAATTTGCATTGCGTTTGCTGCTCAGTTATCACGCTTGCAACAAACATGATCAATTGACAACTGACTACTCACTGTCGTCGAATGGAGAGATATCTCTACGAAGTATAAACTAATTGTGATGCTCTTTCAGCCATAAAAAATTCGAAAATAAAATTCTTGTTCTCTTTTCTTATTTTCCTTGTCATTAAGCTAACTGTTGTACGAAATTTTTAATTTTTTCAAGTCACTTTTTCAACTCCATTTTCGTTTGCTATCAATTAAACTTGAAATCGTTAAGAATCTAACGGCTATCTAATAAATCGAATAGCTATCTAATATTTAATTAAATAAACATTGAATATTTTTACACGTAAGCAAATAGTTAAACAATTCTTTATTGGGTTAATTTTATGCATAGTTAATTTAAAGATTAAACTAAAATGTATACTGTTTTGATCTATATGAAATATTACAATAAAAGAAGAATAGTCGAGAACGTAAAATAAAAAAATTCAGCTGAGAATGTCAGTAACATCCTCCCTTAAATCAAAATTTGTGTTAACCCAATAATTGAAGTATCGTGGCCCTTTCTGTTGTGTAGCAACAGTGTGTTTGAATTTTTGCTAAGTACTTTTTAGAACAAACCCTGTCTCCCTCTATTCCTCCAGTCCACAGTTTTCTCAATTTTCTTTAGGGTTTTTAGAGAGAGAAGGAGACTCGGGGGTATGGCCACTGCAAAGCCGCTCTATATCTTCCACCTGTGACACCTAAACACTGTTTTAGCACAGCCTATACAGATTGATAGCTGCAATAGCTGTGTTATATTTCCAGTCCTTTTTTAGCCACATGCTGATGCCTCTTTAATTCACTGCTTACAAAGAGGGAAGGGGGCTAGGGTTTTTATGAACCTCCTTATCTACCTCTTTAACATCTGTCTCATTTCAACCAATCCAAATGCAACATCTGTCTCAGTTCCACCCTATATACATTAACACATGCCCTCAGGTTTCTGCATCTCTTGCGTTCTTCTCCAGTCTCCTTATTTTTCCTTAAGCTTTTTCAAATTTTTTATTTATTAAACTGCATCTTCTTTAACTTTCTTTCCAAAAGAAAAAACCCTTCTCCTTTTCTAGTTAGCCAATGGAGAAAGAATACCTTTCTTTTTCTTGCAAAAGTTAGCGCCAATGGAGAAATAAGATCTTTTTTTTATTTTCTTGCAAAGATTTGCTCTAGATTTAGTTTTTTCTTGGTCAATACTTTTGTTTGAAATCATAGTTTCTTTATATATTCAAGTTTATGCAATATTTTCATAAACTTGTTCTGATCCAGCTTTATATATTTCAAGGATCAGATTTTTGTTTAAAATTTTGATTTTTATAATCGCGGATGTTCTTTTTTCGTTGTTAGCTCGTCGTGGATGTTCATGCACTATATATTTCTTTAACTTTTTGGTCCTTTTTCATTTTTTCCTTATTTTCATTCTGTGCTCCAGTAGCCCTAGCTTGTTGTAGACATTCATTCTCCTTTTGTTCATCCACACAATCATGAGAGCAAGAGTTGACCTAGTCTCTGCGTAAATAAAGTGAGTTCACAAGGGAAAAAGTGAAGCTGCCAGCATGATCTAGCTTTGGCTAAAGAAGTATATAATCACATATATATATCAGTTCTATTAACCCTGGCTAGGTCATGCTCTGACAGCTTCACTCCTTCCTGTTTTGGGGACCCAAAAAACACAAAGCCAACCATCCTCTCAACCTTTGGAACAGAGAAAAGCAGCATAAAGTTATGAGATATCATTGTAAGTACATCATAGTATATTCCTCTGGTCTTAGATTTATTTGTCTTTCCTAGCATGCGTTCTAACTTTCTCTGTTTTTGCTCCCAGCTTTTCTCTTTGTTCATACTTTTTTTCTAAATTATAAGCTGTTCAGTGATCTAACCTCTAATAGTGTAAGATTCACCCGCACCCTGAAGATGTATATATGTAAATATAATTTTCTCGTGTAAATATTCCTGATGGAGATTGGGCATCTACACAGATTTTGGTGAGTGATAAGATTTTAATAAACTGGTGTGTAGTAAGAATTCAACTCCACCAGATATTTTCTATGTACTTTCTATTGTGTTGGCAGAGAGATTCAAACTTGGGATTTTTGGGTTGAGGATACAATATTCGGATTGTTCAATACTTTGTAACTTAGTTCCCTCTTAGATCCAATACAACTGTCCTTCTGAGTATTGTAGATTTTTTTGTTAGATAAAATTTACTATTACACCAAGGGAATGATATATGTTTTGTCATTTTCAACATGTATTTGTGAATGGGAGTTAGAGATTTAACACCAAGTTAATATGGAAATAAAAATGCTCACCCAGAGAAATTTGTGCAGAAAACAGTGTGAAGCTAGGCCACACTCCACAGCATATATGAATTTGTATTAAGCTTGTAGCCACTCTTGTACAACCGAACTTGAGGTGAAATGTCAGGAGTTTTTATTTGTTTCCGTTGATGTGTTGGACTGTTGGTCTTCAAATTTTTTATAAAGGTTTGAGACTACAAACTATTGGGGAGTGTTTGATTGACTGGCATCTGCACTAAGATTGGATGAATTATTTAGCATCAATTCTTGTCTGAACAAACGTTGGCTTAATAACTCATCCAATGTGATTATTTTATCTTATATATAAAATCAACACAAAAGATGAATAGTATTTTTGGTATCATTTAACAAAAATGTTTGGACAAAAATACTTCAAGACAAAAAAATTGTAAAGCATTTCAAAATAATGCATCAAATAAGCATTTAGTCATCTTAACAGTGTTTTATTTTTAAAAATTAATTTATTTGTGCTTTAAAAAAAAATAAAATTAGTACCTTATAGTAAATAGGTTAGCAATAATGTTATTTAATTTCTTTATTTTTAAATATGCTCAAAACATTTAAGAGGTGTGTAATGACAGTGTTAAAAAGTATTTTTCTCACGTGGATAATAATGTGATTAAAATAGTTGTTAAATGATTTTTTTTTAATAAATTATCTATACTAAGGAGTATGGGTTATATAAATTATCTATACTAAGGAGTATGGGTTATGCTTGGTCTTAGAATGTGCTAACAATAATGTGATTTAATCAGTTAATTTTTTATTTTTAATGTGAATCCTATAAAGATGGATTTTATTATATGAAATTAGTTGTTTTAATTAGTTTATGAGGGTTTCATGATCTAGGATTATTCATTTATTTCAAATATTTGTTTTTTCTTTTTTCAATTACTTATATTTACATTTAAAACGTGTAAGTTGCTCGTAGCACGCTGTGATTCAAAAAATACGTTCTACACGCGCTTTATTCGTAATGTAAATTCTATAAAGATCGATTTTATTATGTAAATTCAGCTGTTTTAATTAGTTGAGGAGGGGTTATTTTTAGTATGATCTAGGATTATATATTTACTTCAAATATTTGATTTTTTTTAGGCAATTTACGTATAAATACAATTAAAACGTGTAAGTTCTGCACATTCAAAAAATGTCTCGCGCATGAAGGCTAGTTATAGGAAAAGAATCATCGTCGGATCCCTTTCCTAGGGATCCTGTGATCTTATCCGTTCATTGTATATCATGCGGTCAATTTTTATTAGGTATTATTTATATTTAATTTTAAAATTTGAAATAATTTTTGACTCAATGATATACGATGAAAGGGTGAGATCACGGGATCCCTGAGGATCATTTCGCCTAGTTATATGTTGTTCGCACACTCCACCATGAACAGGGATTCTCATTTCGGCCATATTAGGCCCACCAATCCATTGCCATATCTCTGGCTGCTTTTCTGAAAAAAGTCGGCTTGAAATCCCCCTCAAATTTGTGCCCATATTGCCACATCCTATTTACTTTCACTATAAATTGGATGATACATGATAGATTGCTGATTGACTCCTTATATGGAATGATGGATTAATTGTCACACACATCTCGAAGTCTTGATTCATTAGACAAATCAATCCCCAAATCCATAGAGGGGTTTGTATATAATTAACCAAGGTCGGGATATCATTGTGTAAATTATGGACGGTCAACTTGAGAGTATTAAAAATTGTGTCGGCGATTATAATTTTTTATAATATTCATTGTTGTTACTTTATGGAACATATGAATGAGATGTGAATACTCGAAATAACAATTACAGAAAAGTGATGTTGTGACTATTATTCTTATGTTTTACACGTAACCGAAGACCATTTTTATGCACATAATATTAATTTTTTAAATTATATTATCTTGAGCGAAATTTTATATCATTTTAGATCATTGAACGCGACGAATCGCTTCTACTTCGTGGTGATCGACTGTTGCAGCAATACGTAGTTGATAACTACATAAAGATCGAATTACAAAAGTGCAGATGGATGAGTGATAATCAACACATAATTGAATCTGAATTTTATCAAAGACTACAAGACTCATTCATTGTAGGACAAAATAATGCAGGTATAAAACTTATCAGGTTATGCAATAACATATCCGCTTCATTTTGATATCCTATCATATGAAATGAGATTTATTAATAAGTTATAACAAAACAAATACAAGCAGGGGTGTTTTTGTTGATACGCCCCGATCCCGATATTCCCCGAATACCAGGATAGACACGTGCTGGCCGACACCCGAAGGGTGACGAAAGCCATTTATTGAATGCAAATGCTGAGAAGAATGATTAAATAAGACTTATAAATATAAAATAAAGAGTATGCATTTAAGGAACGTGTTCAGAGCACACATCTAATGTAGAACACTAAAAGAATTAATATAAAATTGAATGAACAAAGGAAGAGGTCCTACACCTAGAGGACTCGAAGATGCCGATGCGGAAATGCTTTGATGCCAGGATTGTATGCCTCGATTCTAAGTCCTGAAGGGGGCGCAAAACAAACATGAGTGGACCAATTTGATATACATATAGTAAAACAGTTATCAACGTACTAACCCCCAGGTTTTATGAAAACACATATATATATATATATATTGTGATAAACATAGGTTTTCCGAAACCTAGCATGCCGTGCACTGTCTCAAATCATAACTTTTATATATACTAGCCGCTAGTGAATGTCGAATATAACTCTCCAGGCCCCATGCCGGCTCCCCATCTCTGAGCAGACAGTCAGAGGAAATAACCCCCAGGCCTAATGCCGGCTCCCCATCCCTGGTCTTAAATACCAGAGGAAACACCGTACAGGCCCTATGCCAACACCAAAATCTTCGCCCGGGATGGACCGGAAAACTATCCCTACGTCCCGTAGCGGTAAGGACCACTAGGTAAGTACAAAACCAATAAACATACGTACATTTGAAAGGCATCTTCATAGTATAAAATCATCCATCATCTATACTATAAAGAAGTGTTCAAAACGTATTCTAAATATCATATCGTCATCCATCAGATATTCTATAAGAATATGGGTTATAGGAAAAATAGTAATAATTCAAAATAGCCTTAATAGGCACGATATCTCGTAAAGCATTTCATAAAACATACTCATCAAATCATGCTTTTCATGTATGCATTTCTACTATAAAACATGCATTTTCGAAGGGGTCCACTCACAGTACTTCGCCGTCGAAAGCTGCGCAGACTAGCGAAGGTAAATACGCCACAAGAATTGCCCCTAAGCACATAAAGAGGTACATTTAGTCAAACTCTACTCAAACAACTTAATTTGGGAAAATGGACTTCAGAAACGGGTCCAGAACGTCGAAATTAGCCTAGGAGAGGTCTCGGACGAAAACCCAAAAAGTCAACCCGAAGTCAAAGTCAACGGTCAACGGTCAACGTTGACCAGGTCAACGGGTCAGACGAGTCACGGTCAACGGGTCTGGGCTTGGGTTGGATCCGGATTGGGCTTAAGCTTTGGGCTTGGGTCCAAAAGGTTTTGGGTCTAATAAAAAAAGGGCTTTTGGGTTTAATAATTAAAAGGGTTTGGGTTTTAGAGGAAACGGGCCTAAGGCCCTAACCAAGATGGCCCAAGGCCTTAATTTGAAAAGGGTTTTGGGTTGGGCTCGGCAGGAAAGGCCCAAAGGCCTTGGGTTTTCTGGAATGTGGGTCGCCGGACCCATTGAAGAAGAAGGCCGAAATTCGGCCGGAAAACCACACCACCATTAAACGGCCATAACTTTGTCAATACTCGACGAAACCAAGTGATTCAAAAAGCAAAGTTATAGCTCTCGAAGAGACGAAGAGAATGGTACCTCAACGACATCTAACTCGCTGTGGTTTGGCCGGAAAACGCCTCGAAAGCCTCGGAGGTCGCCGGAAACTGGGTAAGATTCAAATGGATATAACTTCTTCAATACTCGATGAAATTGGGTGAAACAAAAAGGAAAGTTGTAGTACTCAGAGAGACGAAGAGATTGATACCTTGCACGCCGGCCAACTCGCCGTGGTTTGGCCGGAAATTGCCTCGAAAGGGGCGGTCTGCATCAGAGTTCGACGAGAGAGGGAAAGAACATGGGTCTCCGCCACTATGGTGCACCACGGACCTGTCCTGGGTTCCAGTTCTCGCCAGGGAGGATCCTAGGGTGTGCGTATGTGTGTTTGTGGGTGTTGATCACGGGGGAGGAGAGTTGAGAGAAAAGAGAGAGACTTTTCAGAAGAATAAAAGGAAAAATGAAAGAGAACCGGGGGACAAAACAGGGGGTGGGCCCCTTGGGCACACCATTTAAGACCAAAAAACAATTTTAAAAGAAGATAATCTAACCCAAAGTGAAATTTCACAAAAATACCCCTTCTATCGGAACGGGTTGTTACATTTGTCATTTTAACAGTATTTTTTTAACAATTTATTTTTTGGTATAGTTTTTATTATTTTATTATTATTATTATTATTTTTTAAATTAGTACGCGGATAGTAATGCTTGTTATAAAAAAAAAATTTATCACGCAGATAATAATGTGATTAAATAAGTTATCAAATGATATTTTTTTAACAAATGATATTATCTACACTATGGGGCGGGTGAGTTTAGCCTCACAATGGGATAGCAATAATATGATTTAATAAGTTGTTTATTAAATATTATATTCTCTGTTTTTAAACACTTTTAAAATATCTTAAAAGGCGTGTAATGTCGGTTATAAAAAAATGTTTTTCGCACGCGTATAATAATGTGATTAAATTAATTGTCAAATGATTGTTTTTTTTTTTTTTTTTACACAAACGATATTATCTACACTAAGTTGGAGTGGGGATGGGCTTAGCCTCGCAATGAGCTAGCAATAATGTGATTCAATTAATTGTTTATTAAATATTATTTTCTCTATTCTTAATGTAAATTCTTTAGAGACTGATTTTACTATGTGAATTCAACTGCTTTAATTAGTTTATGAAAAGTTTCTTCTAGCATGATCTAAAATTATTCATTTACTTCAAATATTTGACTTTCCTTTTGTCAATTTACGCATATAAATACATTTAAAACGTGTAAGTCGCACGTAAAACCAACCCCTCTCGAAGTTCGACGTCTTGATTCATTAGACAAATCAATCCCCAAGATCGATAGAGAGGGGTTTGTATTAGTTAATTATATTGTGTATCCTCATCAACTAGGAGGAGTTGAGGATACACAATATAATTAACTAAGAGAAATGCCAATGAGACTCTCATAAGTGAAACTCTTCATGAATTTTTTGTCACTTCATGTTTATGGCACAATGTTTTATAATGGTGGCACACATGAGTTAATGTTAAACTGTAAGATGACAGAGAGTCCATAATGAGTTTCACTTTTAAGAAAGTCGCCTTAGCATTTGTCATAAACTAATTAAGCGTTGGTATATGAGAAAGTTAAAACACGTAATAATATACTTGATTAACTTGAAATACAATATTATAGTTATAGATAAGTTACTCTAGCTTGGAGAAAGACATGCAATGGGTTGTATATTGTGCTTATACACCTCTTTTTGTTTATCTCTTCACTCACGTGACGTATCACATGAGGATCGAGAGAGAGTCACAAAAGTACTATCTAGTTGCACTAAGTTTTAACTTCTTAAACATCTCATGAGAGAGGTAGAAAGTGACATTTGCACTCATGTTTTTTTCACAAGTGGGTGCCAATTTGGTGCACTGCTCACTTTCCCAGCCTTCTATACGATACAGTAGATTTTGTATCTTTCACAATAGCATGTATGTC
This sequence comes from Heteromeles arbutifolia, assembly GCA_024362995.1. Classification (NCBI taxonomy): domain Eukaryota; kingdom Viridiplantae; phylum Streptophyta; class Magnoliopsida; order Rosales; family Rosaceae; genus Heteromeles; species Heteromeles arbutifolia. Next base: position 40,377,580 of record JANCRC010000003.1, on the reverse strand, counting down.
TCCCCTTTCGACGGTCTATGACATAAGGCAGATCTTCTTCCCTTGGAAAAAGAGAGAAAATTAAAGGAGGAAGATTCACTTCATGGTTTCTGCCAACGTAGATAGATGAAACATGTAATTAAACAATGAGTGACAGAGTGAGCAATAATGCAATATAAGATTGAAAGTATCTCACAAGCCAAAGAAAAAAAATGAACAATATCTCATCATGTTGTCATAAGTTAAATGTCTTATTCATGCATTCACACTTGTTTTTTAGTATAAAACGAAAAAAATAACAAAGTGGAGATGGAGTGCGATGTATAAATTTATCATAACCAGAAAGATCCTTATACCAACTGCAACATCCAACCTAGCTTTATTTGAAGTACAGGTTATTAAGTTCCAATTGCCCATTCGAACAAGCGAATAATATCTTATTTACAAATTTCAAGACCAATGAAAGCTTCTTCTTTGCAAGTAAGATATATTTTTATATTCAGAATGTAGTTTTTTTTTAGTGGAGATCGCTTTAATTAGTATGTTAAATAGGCAGTTGTTATGGATGAGGAGAATCGGTCGGGGTCGAATCCACACTATGGTGTATAGGTATGATTATTTTTTACAACTGTGGTAAAATGCTGTCTGCATATTCAAAATGTTGTTAAAAAAATATAGAGTTGGACTTAGCCAAGTTTGTTAGAACATTGTGTTCCTTTATTTGCACCTAGTGGCAGAATCAAAAATTTTTTCTTAGGCAAGCAATTTTTAAGAGCTTATTGGTGGCGTCTAAGGATTGAAGAAGGAATTGTTGACATGAAAGTAAAGTTGGTGAATTTGGGTGAAATGAATTTTCCTCAATTTCTCACGTTCGCAATTGTTGCCTATCGCAAACCCGCGGGCGCCTGTCTTGCCCAACTGTTGGGTGGGCAAAATACCGATGGATGGAGGGATTTTCGAGGTATGAGTGCATTGAAATTGAAATTGAAATTGAAATTTTAATCCTTATAATTTAGATAATTTAATATAGAAATCGCTTATATTAAAAATAAATAATTTGTAGTTAAAAATTAAAAATCATGAGTTTTGTATCCGAATCAAGCCAATACGTTTGGGAACTTTTCTTTAGAATATTTTGTTTACCATATTCCGAAACTTTCTCGCTGGGATGACTCTGCATGCATCTATTGGTTCCATCTGCCCTAACCTACCAAAGGGATCGAAACAAATTCAAAGCCAACAGAATGTCAATATCAAAACCAACTTTATCAGAATATTTACAAATCATTTTCCTATTTGCTTGTATCAGATTGTTCACTTTACACATTGGACTCCCAAACATTACTTAATTCATGGCATTGTTGATTTTAGATTGCTTTTAATGTGTAGCTGACACCAATTAAGTTCCCAAGGATCAAGCTTTTCCACAAATCACATTCTATTTCATAAATTAAGGTAGGTCCATTTTCTTTTAGATTTTAGGTATTGAGGACAATATCACAATTACTATATCACATGTTAACTACTTGCAATATAATTCTCTAAAAAGTCACATGTATGTATGAGGTGAATGATTTTGTGCTTCTAAAGCTTTGAAATCTAAAACATCTGAATTTATATTTTTTCTGCTCGTCTCAAGCTCATTTTAACTATCATTAAATAATTTGTGGGAATTTAAACGTTAAAGTGTATTGTTCTTATAAAACACATTAGGGTTCACTAAGATCAAGCATTTCGACAAATGATGTGAAATCCCACATCGACCAACGGAGAGGGGGTGATGTGCTTTATATGTACACGCTCCCCTCCCTATAGCACGAGGCATTTTGGGAACTCACTGGCTTCGGATTCTATCGGAACTCCGAAGTTAAGCGAGTTCGGACGAGAGCATTCCTAGGATGGGTGACCCACTAGGAAGTTCTCGTCTGAGTTCCCAGAAACAAAACCGTGAGGGAATGGTAAGCCCAAAGCGGATAATATCGTGTTACGGCGGATCCGAGCCCGGGATGTGGCAATTGCTACGGCGGAGTCAAGTCTGAGATGTGACAAATGACATACATTTTCTATTTTTTCTATCTAAATTGAGAAAATTTTGAATCTACTTTATCATCAGTCATTAATTTATGTAATTATCAATAAGTTACATGTAATCATCTGTTTTGTGTCATCTATATGATTTTGTGCTCATGAGCGAAGCATCCAAATTTACAGTTTATTGCTCGTCCATATTTCATCGTCGAACTATTCGTTAGGATTGAGAATGCCTATTTTCTCCCTAAGGAAAGAGAGGGAGAGATCATTGGTAATGCATGAAACCAAGAACGAGAGAGGGAAAATTGTCACATGCGATTGTTTTGGTTGAGATGCTTCCCCTTTCCTTTTTTCCTAAATTTGCTAAGAAGCGTGCCGATGGTCCCCGATAAACTCATTGTGTTTTGAACTCTTTTTTTGGTTCATGTATGGTGTAGAAGAGAGACCCACATAAAGTTGGTTAAAGCTCAAGGTAAATTATAGAACAGGTCACTACCTTGTCTGCATGGTGGTGGCATAAGCCTGATAATATTCAATTTGTCTTACTTTGGACCACTGCCACCTGTTCTCTCCACAAGTAATTGATCACTAATATACTATTACTAACCTTTAATTAGCCCTTAATTATAACAAATTCACCACAACTTAGGACTAACTCAGAGGAGTCTGAGACAGGAAGGCATTCTTTGGCCTCTATTTATATCACCCTCTTCTCCTCTTCTCCAAACACATATCCTTCAGCTAAAGAAAAAACAGAAATCTCTCGCTCTCTTCCCCCCCTCCCCCCTCCTCTTCTCTCATATGGATTAGGGTTTTGCTTTGGATATCGTGGACCAATAGCAGTTGAAGCTGCCAGCATGATCTAAACTTCCCTCTTGGTCAAGGAAAGATCAGATCATGTGGTAGCTTCACCTGTTGATGAGGATCACGAAAAAGAACACTCTCCAGTATCACAATTCTAGCCCTACACCACCTGGCTAGCTTCTTTATGTGATTTTCTCATTTGGGGAATCATTATTCTGCTACAATTTCTTTCATTTGTGTGCCACATATGGTACTGTTTCATCGTTTTTTCTCTTACTCTGTCCTTTTCCCCCTCATTTTTGGTTTCTAGATAGGATTTAACTTAATTTGTGGTGGATTTGATTTTAATTCTTTGACTGTGAGCAGTTTTTGTGTTGCATTAACATAGCTGATAGTAGGCCTTCTAACATTTTATTGTTTGGAGTTGCTATTGGCACTTAAAAACAAAAAAGGTCATTATGCACCATTAACTAGTGAAAAAAAGAAAGAAAGTAAAAGCGCATGGTGAATTTTTTAGAATGCTAATACAAATTCTAATGATTTATCATATTTAATCCAGTTGGAGAGCTTTACTTTGCAAAAGAAAGCCATGACTTGGCCAATGAGAATCTAAAAAGGGTATATGCTGGGGAATCTTAGCTGCTTGGGGTAATATTCATATTACTGTTAGGGTTTTGAGTGACAGAAATTCTCCAATCCAAAAATGTTTGGTGCTTTTGAGATTCCATCTTATCCCTTAATCCTTATGCTTAAGTTATGCCCTTGATTGCATTAACCCCTTTTAGATGTTTAATATGTTGGTTTTGTTAAAGAACAATTTAGTGGTTACATCTGTTGTAAAAGCATGCATTAACAAGGGGAAAAGCACTTGAATCTTTGTGCATGGCTGCACTAGTATTATAAAGCTTCAACTGTTCCATCATGTATATCGTTAATTAATCAAGTCTCTTTGGATATGTGATTGTTTAAACGTTGGAATAGTGAAAGTGCTTGTGAAATTCTGCTATTGAATCTCGGAAATCAGGTTTATTTGAATTATGAGGTTCATTGTAAGTTCCTATTCGTTTTTATGCAATTTTTCAGATTGGCAGTCATTATTCGAAGAAATTATATAGTATGATTTCATCGTCATGTGATGTCATTTGTCTAATAATACACTGCCACGTGATGTCCATTGTCTAAACAGTATTTGATCACAATGTTTCATTTATCATGTTCGCAGAAGGTGTAGCGCAAAAACTACACCCACCATAATAATATAGTAGGGTTTGCAGTTTATAGGAGCTGTAATTTTATACATGCACCTAAGATTATGTGCTTAATTTTTCTCTCCTTCAATATTAATTATCTTAAAGTATTATATCTTTTTTTTCTTCTAAAAAGAGCGGTACGTATGCGGAAAATTTATTGATATTGAAAAAAAGAAGAAGTACACCTATTCAAGGAGGATATAAACTTTACTCCTTAATTTGCAAGGAAGACAGAGAATGTAGGATCATTTTTTTTTTTCTTTTGGCAATTTTACATATATTTACCTTGTAAGTTACGACAATATAAATACTAAAGAAGGTGTCCAATTAAGTTGAACCAACTAGGTCCATTTGTGAAAACTTGCTCCCGAGTTGAACGATGTGTTGTATATACGTGAAACTTGAAATCTACCATCTACACCAATTTAACGTAGGATCTGCAAACTAACATGAAAACTCGACAACATTAAATAAATTAAGAAAACGATCCATCCAGAAAATAGAACTGCAATTTTTGTTTAGTGTCGGAACTCTATATGCGGAACCTATAATGGATGTGTTTGGGTTAATATTTGGACATTAGGCTGCAAGTGTGGTGAAGCCCAGAGAAGCCCACTGAAATATGACTTGCCCGAAGCCCAACACTGAGCCCAGGGACAAAATGACGTCTCCCCATTAATGCATAGGCCATATACCTATGCATTAAACGCCAAGTGATGGAGACTAACTCACAATCAGCCAAAAAACACTTTACAGTGGCAATACAAGTAAAATGCTGATGACTCACTACCCTCAAGTTGCTTTCGGGCAAGAGCAAAGGCAGAGCAATCGGGCTAATTCGTCTATAAAAGGAGGAAGAGGTCCCAGAGATAAGGACACTCAACCAATCAAACAAACAAGCATACAAACTCTGCTCTTAAGCCAGTTCGTACCTTCCAGCCCTTTTTTTAGCAATAGTTCCCTTAGAAAGACATCTTTTGTCTAGTGTAAAAGCTCTACTACCTTCCCTAGATGTCGTAGTATCGATTCCCTCATGTAAACTTGTTTACCACCCATCCCCTTTTAGCACACAACCCTCTGTAACCACAAAGAGAAGAGACTGCAAGACGTTCAACCTTGCCCGACAAGGTGAAATCTTGCCTGCTCCTCTTTGTCTTGTCTTTCAATTAATAGATCTGGTATTATGATGTATTCCTTAGTATGCATTCGAGTCATTTCCAGTTATTTGATGATCAAAAGTTCTATTGGTTCTCAAATTTGGTTCACTTGGTGGTTTTACTGTCATAAAAGATTAAATGGGAATTAAACCGATGACTTAATCAGATATGGACTTCCACCCTTCAAGCATACAAGATAACGAACTAAAAGTCCTTGATCTCAAGGCACATAAAAGAACTTAATGTAGACTTAACCCATCTACGACAATCCTTTAATAACAAGAAATTAGAATAACTTGTTCTACATCTGCCATACTGAGATGCCAGTGGCACGCCTTAGCACTTAGTTAGTTTTGATTGCGAGCCTCAAGACCTACACCTAAGGCCCCACAAATGCACATTTCAGAACTAACTCTGTTCTCCTCTTACAGCCTCTCAAACAAGCGGGAGCCCGACAACCAACCGAAGTGCCAACTCCTCGGGGAGCTGTGTGCTCGAGCTAGGGGCCATCTTCAGCGAAATTCCTGCCCGAACAGGATGTGCGGAGCTATTTTTTTTATCAACGTGAACTGAATAGAAGAATAGAAGAATTTTTTTTTTTTTTTTACCGAGATAGCAACCTAAGAGCCCAATAATTTTAATTTATAAGAATTTGATATGTAACTTTCCAATAAAAAAAGTATATATATAACACAATTCTACAGATTCAATTATAAAGGTTTCATAAAGATACAAAAGGTAATAACCTACAACATGACCTAATGAACACAAGATTTCAATTAAAACAAAAGGAGGTCTGAGCAGACAACTACCATGAACATCACATAGCAACACCACTGTGGCAACTCCAAGTACTGACCAAACGCTGATACCACTACACCACAAAGGTCGTTGTATAAGATTACATAACCACGCAAATCTCAAATCCTGCTCATTCGAAACCTAACCATATGAGCAGAAACCAAAATCCAGACAAGCCCCAAATAACACAGCGAAACAACTGAGCAAATGAAATATTATGTCATTTTCACCACTTGGAGACCAGCAAGAACGAAATCCCGACGTCAGCGAAATCAACAAGCATGCATGTAAACAATAACATGGAAGGAGGCGGAACGAAGACCTAAACCGAAACCAAAGGAATAGTTTTGCTCATCTTCCACTGAATGAGTGATAAATCGCTTTCACAATGAGTGGCGAAGATAAGTTTCAGATTATACTTCTCAACCGAAAGCAAAAGCATAGGAGGCAACCCAGCTTATGGTAGAGGGGGGATGGGAGGAGATGGTGGATGAACATGGCGGTGACTGGAAGAGGGGAAAAAGAAATTGAGGTTAAGGCTAGGGATTTGAGATTCTTTTTGGGTAGATCCAAAAATTGAGGCTCAAGAGAACAAGTCTAAGATAGCTATAGGGAAATACATATAGTAAGAGACATAGCCCCTTTGTTGAGACAACGCTCAGCCAATTGGAGGGACGGTTACGCCCAAGATAGTTAACGTCTTTAGGGATGTGTGGAACTGCGCATCCAATTCGTGGAGAAATTCGGTGTACCATGACATAGCTTGGTACATTAAATATTATAATACAAATTGTTAGAATTTTTTATTTCAAGTATACCATTTGTGTTATGCCATTAGTATACTGAGTCGTACTCCCGGCACACAGAAATAGAAGGGGCATTATTGACCTTTTGAGTTCTATTTGTGCTTCGAATCACTCAATTTCTTGACAAATTTTTTAGTATGCCCAGAATACGGGGCGGAACACCACATGTCATTATATAATTGATGGAAAAAAATTTCTTTCAAGTGTCCCCCTAACTGTATAATGACATGTAATGTTCTACCCCGTGTTCCGGACACACTGAAAAATCTCTCAACTTTCTTAAGGATCCTGCAAATACATTCTGTTTATTTGGCGCGCCTGATCTCTCTCTCTCTCCACTGTATCGAAGAAGGATGCTTGGCAGTTCACAACGAACATGTAAGGCCATCTCCAACCTCTGGCCCTCCAAGATTCTCCAAGATATTAATATTTTAATGAACAGTACAAAGCCATATTTGCCTCCGTCTCCAACAGAGGGCCAAAGGGCCAGATGGCTCGTTTTAGCCATGTCACAAAAAACCGTCTCCAACCGAGGGTCAAAGGGCCATAGGGCCAAACATAATTTATTATTTAAAAACTACAACTTAAATGTTGTTTAAGTTTTATGTTGGTTAATGTTATTTAATGTTGTTTCATATTGTTTAATGTTGTTTCATGTTACTTAATTTAATGTTGTATAATGGCTTAGGAAGTTATAGGAAAAAAATAGAATTTAAAAAAAATATGAAACAAATTTTGTGAAATAGAAGTTATTGGAAAAAAATATGAAACAAATTTTGTAAAATAGAAGTTATATGAAAAAAATATGAACCAAATTTTGTAAAATATAAGATATAGGGAAAAAAATAGAATTTAAAAAAATTTGAAACAAATTTTGTAAAATAGAAGTTATAGAAAAAAAAAAGGTTTAAATTCATAAAAAAAAAAAAAAAAAATTGAATACAACGGCTAGTGACTGGCTAGCAGTTGGAATTCAAATTATAATTAGTGTCGGTTATAACTGACGCTAATAATTATTATACATTATTTCTGTTAGTTATAACCAACAGGAATAACAAAACATTAAAAAAAAAAAATAGCCAGCCCGGGGCTGGCTGGCTGGAAGTGGCCAGCCCTCCAGCCCTCTCCGATTTTGTGGGGCCCTCCCAGATTCCAGAGCCCTCTGGCCTAGCCCTCGCTTGGAGACGATTTTTGGGCTATTTTCGGCCCTTTGGCCCTCTGGACCCTTCGGTTGGAGATGGCCTAACTGTGCAGTGCCAATGAGTATTCATAAACTTACAATTTACTATTGTGTTTTTGCCTTTGCCTTTGCTTTTCTTATTGTTCAGTTTGGTAATTAATCTGATTCAAAAATCAGTAAATTTTAACTTTTTTCCATGTGAGTTCAATGAGAGAAATAGATTTTAGAGGATGGTAAAAAAAAAATTAAAAGGGTGTTCCTTAACTCGTTTGCTTAATTATGAGTTTGCTTGACTGTGGTCACGGGTAAGATGAAATTCTCCATAGCCTTTTCGAACACAGAAGGGTTGGATAACCGTGACTTGCCACCAGTTGTGCCCCTTTTAAAACTTAAAAAAATAAAAACCTCGTTTACTTAATTGTAACAGGTGATGGGGTTGAATGATTTATCTTGTCAATTGGAATTTTCTGGAGTTTCTGTGTGTAATTGATTTTTTTTTTTTTTCAAAAAATTTGTTGAAAATGATTAAATGGGTTGTCTTAAAGGAAGCAGCTTAATTTTGATTTATGTCAGAAATTGTTGCACTGGGATAGGTATCATATTCATGGAATACGATTCTTGACATGTGAAATGGTTGACACAGGTAATAAGGTGAGGGAAGGCTGTGAAAGGGCAAAATCTTGCGCATAACAGTCGTAATGTCCCCCCAAAACTCTCTGACCATCAGGTGACGAGAAAGAGAGAGGGAGGGACATGCAGCGGTTACACGGTCAAATCTCTCTTGTGAAAGGGATCGTTGCCATATCCGCCAATAGTAGTTGGTTTATGTAAGTAATCTCCAATTATTACTCCAGTTCATACTTGCTGATGTTTGTGCACAAATTGGTTATTTTTTGTCCTTGTAATTAAACAGTCATAAATCATAATTAGGGTTTGGCAATGTTCAATACCCCTTACAATCATCAAAAGAAATGTGACTTGTCAGATGATTTTACATGTTATTCATTGAAATTATGCAGAAGTCGGGATTAGAATTCATATTCTAAATCCTTTCCGCTCTTTCGAGTCTTTTGTTTTAGCCATAGTCGATACTGTCTATTGCTCCCTTCTTATTGTTGAATGTATATTGTACATGTATGACCGATCTTATCTAATCTACCTCTTACTCGTACGCTTTATAAATAATGAATTAATCTTATCTAAGTTAGACAAAGACTGATGGCTGATTAAATTCGACCTATGCATTCTTGTAGATCTCCTTCAAATATCACACTTATAAGTTCAATACATGAAATCTCATCTTGGAACTAATTATGTTACAACATTACAAAGCCCAAAGAAAGTCTTGGGACCCAGCACAAACGCACCACACAACAAAAGAAACCCTAAATCACACCAACTACTGTAGCAGCTCCTCCTGCCGCCGAAACTTCCCAACAAATCAAAGCCATCTTTGCCACAAGGACCTACCATCACACCATCTCGAGTCCCAGAGTTGAGGAACAATGGGAAGAACCTGCAAGGGCTAACAAAGGTGGTGGTGCGAACACCCGAGCCAAAACTCTACACACCCTCGCATGGAACAAGGATAAATCGCGGTGAAAACTGGAGGAATCGAAATTAGGATTGGTGGAAAGAAAATGGAGCCAAGTGATGATGAAGGTATATGGGAAAAGACCGAATAAGATGGATGAAACGGGTGAACGAGATTTGAGGCTCGGGATGATGAAAATAGAGGCAAACAAAGTATCAGGAAGATGAGATTGTGGGAAGATTTGGAAGGAAATGGGGCTGGGGTTAATACAAAAAATCGACGGAGAAAGAAAAAGAACAAGACAAAGGGAAATCAAAGGACTGCCATCGGCCTTGCCATGGCAAGAGCCGGCGGCGACGCAGAAAATCGAAAACGGAGACAGTCACACTGCCGGTGAGAAAGGCTCTCACTAGAGGAGAGAAAAGACGACTCGCTTTTTTCTTCTTTAGTAACCCAAGACTTTAGAGTCTAAACCCGAGATGCTTACACATTCCTTTTGAATTTGAGTAACTTCTTGATAGTTTTGAAGAATGGTTCATCTGGAACTGGCATCGACTTCACAATCCAACCAATTGGCCATGATACAGCTGCAATTCCGATACAAGTTACCCATTGCAACAAAGTCAACCTCTTTGTATCTGCAAACTTTTTTAGGAACTCCACCATCACAAATTGAAGAACGATGGTTGTCCCCACAATGCCCATAAACAGTTTGTTCATGTGAATACCTTTGAATACATTTTGCTTCTCCATGCTCCTTGAGTTAAACTCGTTGAAAATTTGACAGAGTACAAACGTGTTGAAAATCATAGTATCATTCACCGCATCAGTGACATTGAAGATGGAAGCGCCACTGAACTGCAAGGTTAAGAGGATGGCTATTTGATATAGAGCTTGGCATATAAGGTTTCTCCACATAATATTGGTTATGAGCGGTGCACTTCGACCTACAGGCTTCTTCTGCATTAGCTCATCTGTCGGCCGCTCAGTAGCAAGGGCGAGAGCGCCTAGTGTGTCCATGATGAGATTCACCCACAGCAATTGAACAGCTGTTAGGGGAACATCGCCAGCTGAAACTGCTGCGATAAAGTTAATTACTAAAGCTGCGACGTTAACAGTTAGTTGAAACTGGATGAACTTTTGTATATTGTTATAAACACATCGCCCCCACCTCAAAACTGTGGCCACAGAATTGAAGTTGTCGTCCAAGATGATGATGTCTGAGCTTTCTTTTGCCACTTCAGTACCTTGGATTCCCATGGAAAGTCCTATATCAGCTTCTTTCAGTGCAGGAGCATCATTTGTGCCATCTCCTGTAACTGCAACCACATGTCCTTTTTGCCTCAAACACTGCACCATCAATAGCTTGTCGAACGGGGAAGATCTTGCCATCACGCGAATTTGATTGACCTTTTCCATTCTCTCTTTGTGTGTGTAGTTTCGGAATTCTGCTCCTTCTATCACTTGATCACCATTTGTTGCATCCTCAGTCTTTAGTATTCCACATTCTGTAGCTATAGCTTTAGCTGTGAAAACATTGTCTCCAGTAATCATTTTGATTTGCACGCCTGCAGACATGCAAATTCTCACAGCATTGGTGACCCCTGCCCGGCATGGATCTTTGAGACCAACTACCCCTAGCAAAGATAATCCATCTTCTTTTAGCTTTGGGTGGGTCTTGTTATTGTCGCTATATTCAATTTCTTTTTCTGAAATTTGAGTATGAGCAAAAGCAATGCACCGGAGGCTTTTAGCTGCCATGGCTTGGATTATATTCTCAATTTTTGACCTCTCTTCTTCATTCAAGGACTTTATAGTTCTGTTGGTTTCATAATAACTCGAGCACATTGCAACTATCATCTCAGCAGCTCCTTTCCAGTGCACATGGATGGTGTTGTCATCCTTCTTTTGTATAAGAACCCCGCTTCGTTTCTTATCTGAGTTAAACGTTTCAACATGAAGAATGTCATATCTAGGCTTCAACTTTTCCATGTCCATACCCAAATTTGAAACGGCCCAATAGAGAATTGCTTTCTCTGTTGGACTACCAGAAATTTCAGGTTTTGATCCTAAAAGAGGTATGTAAACACTTCCGGTCGTGTTCAAGCCAACTCCTTGATGAAATAATTCACAAACATTTGGTGAGATTGAATTATCTTTTTCAATTTCTTCTTGGCCAAGACAAAATTTAGTCACTTCCATTTCATTTTTTGTCAAAGTTCCTGTTTTGTCAGTACAAATAACGGTTGCTGATCCCATCGTCTCACAAGCTTGTAGTTTTCTGACCATAGCCTGATCTTTCATCATTCTTTTCATTGAGTAAGCAAGTGTTAATGTGACGGCCAAGGGCAGACCTTCAGGGATTGCCACAACCACAATAGTGACTGCAGCAGAAACAAGGCGAACTACTCCGCTCAACACACTATCTATGTCTTTGTTGCTACCACTATACTCTGTATTTCCATACTCATCTTTTGTGTTACCAGTGAAGTAACGAATCAACAAGACTCCAAGAACTAGGAAGGCAACTGCAAGGCCCACATTTCCAATAGAAGAAGTTAGTTTGTCAAGCCTTGCTTGTAATGGTGTTCGTTCATTTGAGTCCTGCGATATTGAGCTCATCATTTCTCCCCATGCAGTGTTTATCCCAACTGATGTGACGAGCATTCGAGCATGGCCATCTACCACCTTTGTACCGGAGAACAGGAAGGGGTTCTCTGCGGAATCAACTTCAACATGGTCACTCTCTCCAGTCATGCTTGACTTGTCCACTTGTAAGGAATATCCATCTAAGAACAATCCGTCTGCAGGTATTTGATCTCCCATGTTCAGAACCACAACATCTCCAACTACAATATCAAAGATGGAGATTTCTTGTCTTTGTCTGTCTCTAAATACCTCAACTTTGATGTTGCTACTGATTTTAGACAATTTGTTGAACTGTAATTCTTGTCTGAAGTTACTGAGAGCTGAGACAACAATGACAATGAATACAGCAACAAAGATGCTCCCTCCCTCGTACCAGCCTTCCTCCGCTCCATGCTCTTTGATTCCAAATCCGAGAGAAAGTGCCGCACAGACACATAGGATCAGAATTGTTGTGTCTTTTAAAGCGTCGAGGACAAAGTAGAGCAACCCTTTTGGAGGCTGCCTGTGGTAGGTATTTGAACCAAAGATTTCACGCCTTTTGTTAACTTCTAACTCATTTCCATGAATTCCATTTTTAGGGTTTGTCCCAAGAGAAGTGGCGACGCCGATAACTCCTCCAGACTCATTTAGAGCAGCCAATTCTTTATCCTTCACCATTTGTACGAGTCCTGCATGATCAAATTCAATGTTGGGAAGGGAACTACGGTGATCAGTTTCAGTATTGATTTCTTGGTGGGAAGTGCTTGGTTTCACGTCCAGTGCAGTGTAAGAATAAGAGTGCAAGATCTCGGGGTCCTTTTTGTAGTTGTTTCTTCTCTTGTTTAGAAGCTCTCTGGGAAGCGAAAGCATTGCCCGAACAGCATATATTGCTGCGTAGGCCATGCGCCATCTCATCTTGGCTCTGGTGAGGGTGGTGGTGGTGATGTCGACGAGCATTTTTCCATAACCATAAGGTGAATCGTGGCTGCTTAACATAGTTTGTCAATATTTAGAACTTTGAAGAGTTCACATTTAAGTAAATAAAGTCAAGAAGTGAGCCTAGTTCAACAAATTAAAAGCTTCATTCTTATGTGTATTTTGCGGTGTTTTTAGGAGTAGAATTCTCTCCCTTCTTAATCTCTCTCCCATTTCCTCCCTTCCTATTTGAATGGTTACAATTACACAACATCAACATTGTTGAGAATGAGACTCACATCAATGGGAGGAGAGATCTTGCATGGGCTTATAAGAGGTTGGGCTACTTCCCATATTGTCAATTGATTTTATGGTGGAACCTTAGGCCCTGTTTGGTACTCTACTTGAACCAAACTTTTTAAACTCAAAAACAATTTTCAAGTTTTAGGCCTTAAAAACTTGTTTGGTATGACTATTTTCAAAATCTGAACTCAAGACTAACTCAAAAATATAATCTATTCTCTAAAAACATAAAAAGTGAGTTGTTAGAGTTTTTAAACTTAAACTCACTTCTTTCTTTTCTCTCCCTCCTCCCCTCTCATTGGAAATCTATCTCTCTCTTTTCTTCTTTCTCTTCTCTTTTTTTTTTACCTTTTTCGTCTCTCCTCCAATCCGCTCTCTTCATTCTCTCGGTTATTTCTGTCACTCATCTTCCTCTCTATCTCGTCCGATCCCCTCTCTTCTTTCTCTTTCCTTCAATCATCTCTTACTTTCTTTCCTCCTCTCTCATCTTTCTCTCTCTTCTGCGACCCCCTCTTTTTAGATCTCTTTGTGTAGTTTAAGTCATAAGATTTAAAAATTTTAAATGGCAAACCAATCAAGTTTTTGAATCTTAAAGAAAATTGTTTTCAAGAAATGATAAAAAAATTTCAAATAAGATACCAAACAGGCCATTAACTTTCTTCAAACATTTTGTATTAACTTCTTTATAGATAGAAAGACAAAAAAGAAAGTGTGAGATGAGGAATGAAATGAAAAAGAATCTTACTTCGTATTTTTAATAGCCAAATTCAATTAGTCGTCTAAAATATTGCAATATGTGACTCGACACGAATGACATGACCTGAACACAATACAAGTATAGAACCCGATGTGTACATGATTAACGTTGTTCTCGCATTGTATTTGTATTTCTCTTGTGAAATGGAAAACTACTCCCTCCAAACTTTTGCTTGGTGGGCCTTTTTCCAAGGTCTATCATTCAATTGTGTGGTCAATCACCCTAAATCAAAAGGTTTCTTGTACTACGTGCAGTGGGATGAAAAGTGTTGGAAATTTCCCCTCTTGTGGCGGTCCATGGAAGGAAAACTAAACCATGGTGGTACCACTATCTCCCTCTACCATTCTTTATTAAAAGTATGATGGTGCACTGATGGTTCTAAGAGTTGAAATTGTAAATTTCTACATGTGAGTACATATTTCAAACCGAGGGTAATATAAATATGGTGGTGTTATACACACGTCACTTTTTATCCCTTACATGTTCTTTTCAATTGTCAGTCGTCAGATCAAATAAATTAAAAAATATTAAAAAACAAAAATTAATAAAAGATGTGCAAAAAGTAAAAATGTGTGTGTGAATATCATCACCTTACAAACAAGTGAAAGATAATTTTAGAATGTGTGGTTTCCTATACACTCACAAACCTTTCCACAAAAGTCTCATTCTTGCAAAATCCTGAAGTAGGATTATTGAGTTTATATTAGGCCCACATGACTTTTGATTCCCTTATTAATGCGATTACACAGTGAACTAACTTGGATTGAAAGTGAAATATTTGAAACGAAAACATGATTCTCTTTCTTTTTTCGTTTTAAATAAGTAAACATGTCACAGACAATGATAAACCACCAACTCAATAAGTTTAGTATTTAGGTTAATAGGGAAAAGCGTGTTGAAAATTCAGCTTAGTTTTACTTATCGTTCTTCTTGTGAAAATATTAATTTTAATGTTTGATATATATTGCAATTTTTTCAAGGATACAAATTAAAATTTGAAAATTGAAAGTAGTACCTTTGTGTAGCAGCCGAGTTCTTTTCCCTCACAATTTCTGCAAGTCCAGCATCTTCATGATCATCAACGTCGGCCACAAAATTGTAGCGACCAGTTTCATCGTCTCCATATTTTTTTGTCCTGGATACTATCTCTTTGGGAAGCTCAAGCATGACGTGGACAACACGTAACGCCAAAAACGCCATCCGCCACCTTCTCTTAGCTCGGAGGCCGGTGTCAAGGTCATCGAGGAGCGATTTGCCGCAGTCGTAGGCCGAGTCACTGCGGCTTGCCATGTTTTTTTTAGGCCTTAAAGAGTTTAGAGTGAAAGAGATTAGTAGTTAGTGAGGAGGAGGAGGAGGAGGAGGAGGACCTAGCTAGTTGATAGAAAAAGAGTTCATTCTAATGTGCATGGTGAGTTGTTTTTATAGACAAATTAGAAAGGGTATCAATATGATGGAAGCATATGTCCATGTCGGCACAATAAGCAGCAATCACACGTCTATTTGGTCGACTACTTGGTTCCTTAGGAAATTTTGATTGAGTAACTTGACCTGAGAAGTTTTTACACTGAGTGGAAACATTATGAGGTCGAGTGTGACCAAAATACATGATTCTTTATACTTTTTGGAGAATTCCCGTAAAGATGACATGTTCAGTTGCTCCAACACAAGTTTTATCCCAGTAGGGCAAATTCCTGTATACCTGTAAGGGAAAGAAACTTTGGTAGGACTGCATGGTTAGGACAACTCTGACAGAGAAACTAAGAGCTCGTTTGGAAGTGCTTTTAAAATAACTGAAAGCGTTTTTTATGAGAGTGCTATCGGAACCAATCCTCTATAAAATAAAAATGAATTTTGGAAAAACACTTAAAGTGCTTCCTGCAAGAAGCACATAACTAGAACTTCTTGCAGGAATCACTTTCAATTGCTTTTGGAACCCAAAAAATATCACCAAAAACGTTTTTAGTCATTTTAAAAGCAATTTCAAATAAGTCATAAAATACATAAAATGTCATATTTTTCTAATAGAGGTCTTATTATCAGACCGCCATTACAAAGTCATTCCTTCTTGCCTTCACAAACTGACACATGCTAAAGCAATTCATTTAAAAAAACAAGTTTGTACGTACGTGTTAAACTATAATTGACCTGTAAAAAAGAATGCTCATTAGAGTCGGTATTCTTCTTTTGTAATTGCCCTGTGAGATGGAAAGCACTCAATTCCGCTTTAAATTACAGAACTGCTAGTTTGGTCTTGGGGGAAATTGAAGAAAAAACAATTATTAAACAATGACTTAGGGTGTACACTAAAAGTTATTGACCAAATTAAGTTTTCCAGCTCGATGTAAACGAAATGCCTAAGATTTTTTCAAAGAAATCTATCAAATAGTAATAGAGAATGAAACAACTGGAAAGCTTGTTGGAGTATATAAACCCTAATATTTTTCACATGAGAACCGTTTAGATAGTGAATTGTTATGAATACAATCAAATTGAGACAAACAAGCTGGTATTCAAGATTCTAAAAGGCGCTAGTTGGGCGGCAGACATTGATTTAGCACCTATGCGTCTAGGAGGAGCTAGATGGTTTTTTTTTAATCTAAATTACCGATTAATAGAACTCTCTTTGTCAACCAAAAGAGGGTGAAAAAAAACTATTTAGCCTTCTATCACACAAAAAAATGACGACAATAATGTAATTTCACATATTCAAATTTACTTTTTTTTTATTAAAACCTCATCTATAGTTATCTATAGTTGATGTTAAGATATATCTAATATTAAAAAAAAATAAAAACAAAAACAAAAACAAAAACCTCTCACTCCCATCCACGTTCTCTCTTTCCCTTTCTCATTCCAATTTTTAAAACAACAGTAAAAAGTATTCATACACACAAAGTGTATAGACGTATGCTAGTTTTAATTAGATTTATTATATAACATATAAATAAATGTCTACTCATACTTAGTAAAAATGTATATTTTGTATTGGGATGCATAAATTACAAAATAGAATAACATATAGATTATAAAATATTAAAACATAATGAAAACATAGGAAACAAGCATATAATAAATGTTCATCCAAATATTTAACAAGTCTTTTACAATTTATTGCAAAAAATAAAATAAAAAAATGAAAGTTATCTAGTTGCAACCTCAGCAAGTCTAAGCGTCATTTCTTAATTTTCAAACGCCTATAAATTAATCATACGGTGATCAACTGCCTAGCGCCAATGCGACGCCTTAGGCAGTGCCGCAGTGCAAGGCGAAAAGTATTGATGTTTATTTTTTATTTTTTATATTTTTGTGAATATTTAAAAAGTCCTTTTTTTTTCTCACAACTTTATTAATTACTTGGCCCATAAAATGGGAAATGTACAGGTTTGTCGGATGCTCAAATTTGGAAAGGATCCTCTCCGGATCCCTTCTACCTAATCATTCTCATTAAACAATCCAGACCCTTAAAAATTAATCCAACAGCTAAAGTTCTTATAACTTTTAACGTGAGCCCCTGTTTTTAGCCGTTGGATCAAATTTTAAGAGTCCGAATTGTTTGATGAAGATGATTAGGCAGAAGGAATCCGGAGAAGATCCCTTTCCTTCAAATTTGCAGCCTCCTCTAAGTTTGAGCCTCCTATTGGCCAGAGGATGCATGTATCGGACTTTTTTTTTTATAATTTTTTTTAAACAAATGATATTATCTATATTAAAGAAGGGGAGGTAGGCTAAGTCTCACAATAGGCTAGCAATAATGTGGTTCAAATTCGTCATTGGCCAAAATCGAACATAAGATCTCTCACTTACAAGTAAAAAGGAATACCATTGGATCGTAGTATTAAGTGGCGCATGTCTTGGACTTTGTTCAACACCAATTGAAAGAAAACATCGGAAAAAACATTGCCAAAATTTGCATCGTAATTTTTCTCCTACCTAACTTTTTGTTAAAATATTGATTTATATTTGTCACTATTTTTTAAGATGGTGAATTCATTACCAACTAGCTCATAGTCTAACAGTCCTGGCTTTTTAAGGTCTTCATTTTAACCTATGAGGACCAAATACATATTAGCTTTAATATTATATGAGAAATTTTATTTAAACTCATGTAATCTCTTTTTACACCCAACTTACTCTTTGCACCCGTTTGATTTTTAATTAAACTATCAATATCTCTTTAAACCCAAATTTACTATCTTAAATGCTCTCACAAACCCAATTCAATATGTAAATTTATCTTTACACCCATTTGAAAAATTAAAAGCCCAAAATCAAAGCATTTTATTTTCCTCAAGTCCCACAACTTAATATTCTTCTCTTTCCCAGTGTTGTTCATAAATATCTCTACCAAATTTATATATTTTTGCATGTTCATCTTTATCTGATTTCTCCCCTATTCTTATAGTTATTCAAACCTGCAGAAATCACTTTCAGCTTATCATGCTTTGCCTAAGATGCCTTGGTTGATATTTCACCTTCTAATGTGCTAGAATATGAGCCCCTTTTAGGGTTCTTTAGCCTATTATGTCATGTTTGAATGTAAATTAATTGAAAGGAATAATTATTTGTCCTGACACGATTGATGCTCATATTTTTGTTGGCTTTGGTATGGTTGTTAGTATACTTCACATAAATGACTAATTTTTTGTAGTGTAAAAGTTAAATATTTTGTGCTTTAAATGCATGTTGTGTTCACTAAGACTTTTCCTTCATCAACTTTGGTATATGATTTCAAAGATCTTGGTGGAGGAAGCTGCTATTGGAAGTTTGCAAAATAAAATGGAATCGACATCGTTACAATAAATCCAGGATTGGTGATTGATCCTCTCTCACAACCAACTCTGAACACAAGCATGGAGCCTATTCTGAAACTCGTAAATGGTACTCCTGAGTTCTGAGCAAGTATTTGTAAAATTTCATTACTCATTAATATATTGCATGATTTTGTCAAGTAATCATTCCTACTAGGGAACCTATTTTGAGGGGTATGATCCATCATGATTAAAAGCTTAGGGTTTGGACAGTGGATGATTGTTAAGTTTTAGACGAAGAGCCCAAAGCTCTTCGACCAAAACGAAGATGGAAAATCTAGACTACAAAGAGGTTACAGATTTTTAACGAGGTTACAGATTTTTAACATCATTGGTGCAACAGTAAGTGGCAACTAGAGCACAATGGGTTGATCAATTTACAAAAAATCCATGAATCGAGCAGCAACTACAACACTTATTTGGCGTGTCCGTGCATCGTAGCAGACCGGGATTGATGAAAAAAATTGAAACCCAATTACTCATTTCTAAACTCTAAAAAATTGAAATCAAATGAACAAATAATTCATAAATCGAGTCATGGAGGATTCAAAAGTTCAAAATCACGATCCATCAATAAGAAAACTTGTTTTTCTCTATAAGAGCTATTAGGTTTTAGCCAGAATAAATATAGAATAAATACGGAGTGATGGTAGAGTTTAATTATAGTGTGTGTGTGTGTGTGTTTATTGATAAATTTGAGTTTTATTATTAATTTTATTTTGTACTTAATAGTAATTATGCAGTAGGATAAAAAAGACAATTAACCTTTAAATTTAAGTTTGGTGTAAAAAAAGGTTACATGGGTTTAAATAAAATTTCCCAAATTATATTAGTTTTGATCCAAATGCTTAAAATGTTCGACAACTTAACAAAGCAAAATAATCCATTATTCTCTTTCTTCACCCAACTTGTCATTTTTTATCTTGAATTTTCGAATGTGCTCAATAATTTTCTTTATATACCCAACAATAACAAAAAGTTAAAAAAAAAAAATCCAACAACAGGCAACTCTGGCCACCACATTTGTCCAAACCCAACCACCCCAATCTCTATCCATCTCGAACCCCCCACCACCATCTTCCCTACCACCAACAACTATTTGAAAATTTGGAGAACCTTACCCCCTAACAACCTACTATTAAAAAACCCAAAAGAAATTCATGACAATGTTTCTTTTGAAAAAAATTATGATATTACTAAAAGTGTGATTCTCCACGTATTACGTACACTCAAGTCCAACATAGTTAGATTCAATTGGTTGATAGTTACTGCGTGGAAGTTTGTGTAGCTAGGGAAGATCGGGAGAGGGTTAGTGATGGATGAGATCAAAGGGGTTTTCATTGTGGGTGATAGGGGAGGTGGCAGTGGAGATTGGGGAAGAGTAGAAATTGGGGGTGGTTGGGGTTTGGAAATTGGAGAGATGGGGGTGTAGAATGAAGATAAATGAGTTTGACTAAAATTTCCCTGAAATTGTCACCTATTTTAAGCATTTAGATATAAACTAATATAATGTTGTTGTTAATATGCGTTTGGTTCTCATAGGTGCTCAAAACGAACTTTAGGAGAGCAGGACTCCATAGTCTAATGGCATGTTTGAATTTGCCGGATGGGTAATGCTAAGGAGACTAAATTTGGAGCCAAAATTTACAAACTAAATGATGTGTCACTAATAAAAATAAGCACGTTTTGTCAACGCTTAAGTAATAAATCAATTATCAATTTTCATGTCTTTTAGTTTTCAAAATTTAGTCTCCTTAGCATTACTCTTTACGGGATACTCAAGTTTGAAGCCTCTACTTGAGGGACCCACAAGTATGCATGGAAGTTTGATCAACAGAAATCAAAGGCAAACATTGCCGATTTATTTTAGGCCAAATCGGATAAATGATCCCTATGGTCATAAGGTATTCGGAAGATAATCCATTAGCAAATTTAGTCCAAAAGTGATTTTTCCGTTAACTATCCGTTAACTCTCTCTCTCTCTCTCTCTCTCTCTCTCTCTCTCCCCCTCTCTATCTCTCTCTCTCTCCCCTACTTCTCAAAAATTGAACGACTCTGTCTTGGTGATCCGATTTACTGGGCTCTCTCTCTCTCTATCTCTCTCTCTCCCCTACTTCTAAAAAATTGAACGACTCTGTCTTGGTGATCCGATTTCCTGAGATTCAATCCTTCCCTTTCCTTTCTTCCTCCATTCTTCATCTTTTTCCTCCAAATTTCATTACCTATTTCTTCTTTTCCCAGAAATTCAAATCCATGTTTCAAATTTATCAGAATTCAAATTGCAAATTTCCATCCTTTTTTTTTCAAAAATGTTCTGACCCCTTCTTCCTACTCTGCACGATTAATTTAACTACCCAAATCAATCCAATTTCTTGAACTCAATCACATTTTTTATTTTAATTACTAATTTCTTTATTATTCAAATAAAGTTCAATCTAATCCCATTTGGGTCTTTGTTTTTTTTCTACAAAATTACCCAGAACAGAAACAGAGTAATCCAACAAAATAGTGCAACAACCACCCATTAAACCGGTTCTCCAAAAACCTCCAGGATACAGATACCCGCACCAACCGGGTCGGCCCATACCCAGTCCGCCAGGCCGAAAGCCCAACATCCCCCTTCCTTCCGCCCAAAGCCCAGCCGGGGGAGCATATGCTGTTGCGCCTTCTGCGCCTTCTTCCTGATAGGAGCAAATTTATACGACTTAGTTAGCTTATTTCCTTGCATTTAGGTTGTTAGTTCTTAGTTATTTTAGTATTTTAAGCTATTTTTGTGTGTTTGTAGGTCTAAAGTGCAAAGTAGGCAAGAAATTGCATTTTGGTGCATTTTGGAGCAGTTTTGGGAACTAAATGGATTGCACATGCTTGGAGCTAAGTGGATGGATGAAATTGAAGATCAAATGAGCTTAGGATTGAATAAAGATGTGAAGAATTGGATTCAAGGCAAATGAAGAATGAAGAGTTCAAAATTGGAAGCCAAAGTTTCTAAAGTTGGAAGTTTCTATTCTTGGAGGTTTCCATTCTTGAAAGTTTCTATTCTTGGCTTGGAAGTTTCCTAATCCTTCCTCACCTATGTTCCAGCCACAAAAGGATTCCAAAATATGTTAGGGCACTTAGGGCTGGTTTGGTATTGCTGTGCTTTGAAAAAAAGCTGCTTCTGCTGTGCTGTGAGAATAAGCGGCTGTGAAATAAAGCAGCAGAGTGTTTGGTAAACTTTTTTGTAAAAGTGCTTTTGGAAAAAAAAAGCAGTATGATAGTGTTTGGTAAACTTTTATGTAAAACAGCTGTGACTGTGTGAAATGACCAAAAGGGTATAATACTAGATGTGCTCATAATTTAATTTTCTTAACAAATAAAGGTGAATTACTAAATATACTTTATTTTTAAAAGAAAAATATTTATAAACTTTATCTTAAATATTAATTAGTATGACAAACTACTTCAATTGAAACATTTTAGACTGATTAAATGCATTAGATGCATTAGGATTCATTAGTACAATATTGTTAATGTACTTGAAAGTAGTCTAATTAGATGCATTCATCAAACTTGCCGCTATTCTATTTCTTAATGCCTCTATCTCATGTGATCCTTCAACTTCATAATTTTGGTATTCTTCATCATCATCATCACTACTATCGCTCTCTTCACAATAGTCTCTTGGGTCATCAAAATGACGATCACGTTCAGAATACCTCCGTATGTAGTTATGAAGAGCCATTGTAGCAATGACAATCTTCACTTGCTTATTGAACGGGTAATTAGGCATATCCCTTAAAATTGCCCATCTTTTCTTCCATACCCCAAAAGTTCGTTCAATGATGCTCCTAAGAGAAGAATGCATGTGGTTGAATACCTCTTTATGACCCGTTGGTTCAGCACCCCTACGAAAGTCCGGAAGATGATATCTTTCACCTTTATATGGTCCCAAATAACCTCTCATTTGTGGGTATCCCGCATCTACCAAGTAATATTTTCCTGACAATTGAAAATTTTGTTTTGTATTGTAATAATTATACAAAGCAAATATGTAAAATGTTATAATATAAGTATGAAGATTACCATTTGGAGGCTTAGAAAAGTTTAAATTTGGATTTCGTAACACGGATACAAAAACCCTTGTATCATGTGCAGTGCCTTCCCATCCGGCACAAGCAAATGTGAATTGCATGTCAAAATTACATGCAGCCATAACATTTTGAGTCGGTATTCCTTTCCTACCAATGTATGGAACTTGATCCGGAGGTGGTATTGAAGCCTCAACATGTACTCCATCTATGGCACCAATCCAATCCTAAAAATAATAACATTGAAGAAAACCGTCAACCTACAATTATAGTTTGCAAATAAGTTAGAAAACGAGTCAAAATTTACCTTAAAATAAGGCATGTATCTTGTATCTCTCCTTATTTCTTGGGGAATGCCACGAAACTCTGAATCCATCGGTTTGATAATATCTATTGCCATCTTACATACGATATCCAACATAGCACCAAAATATCTACTAACAGTCTCACCAGAATGTTGAAATCTCTCTTGCGCTAATCTATTTTTCACACCATGTCCCAACATATGCAAGAACATTGCTAATATTTCAGTTGCACTCATTCTCCTTGAACCTTCCAATCCATAATTAGTTTGCAAGTCATTGGATAATCTATAAAAGACATCTCTGTTCATCCTAAACATTCTATAGCATCGCACATGATTTCCTTGTAGTACTTCCATCAACCACATATTACCTGTTTGGGAAGAATTCATACATGGAGTTTTGTGGACATATTTTGAATAATATGTTTCAACAGCTGTCGCTACAGTGCATATTATTAGACCATCTTCCAAATCCTCAACCTCATCATCATAGGTGTTCATATTGAATATACACCTGTAACCTAACACATAATTGAACATTCCACAAGTCATAATCCAACAATCACTAAGAAGTCACAATCCGACATTCAAGAATAATCCAACATTAAATATTAATCCAACATTCAACATTCAACATTCAACATTAATCCAACATTCAACATTAATCCAACATTCAATAAACACAAAATACAAGCAACATTCAACACATAATCTTAATGCAAAGTACAAACCACACATAGTCCTAATTCATAGTTTTAGCTCCCTATTGTTGTTTGTTGAACATATATTTCAACCAAGTCAGCTGCACTTCAGGATCATTCATAGTGGCAAACACCTCTCGCTTCTCTGCACTACAAAATAAACATGTAGCAAACAACCATAACTCGCTAGGTGGCTCACAACCAGGCAATTGTGCAACAGAGGCTATAGCTTCGGCAATACTACAACCTATATGCGACGGCCTCATCAATGAGTTTGCAGAACTCCTACTTTCATAAGCTTCAACAAGACGGTCAATTTGACAAGAAAGTTTTGCAGCACCTCCAATTTTTTTCCCTTTCTTATCAACCTTCTTCTTTTGAAATTCTTCTTGGTTAGCCGCTCTTTTTTTCCCCTTCCTAGCTTGCCTTAGATCCTGCATAGTCTCACTATCTTCCTCATCATCTATATCAATTTGCCCTATAGATTCATCTCTTGACTCTGGTGGTAGTACTCCAGATGAAGGTGCCCAGGCATGTTCACCGGTAGCAACTATGTTCGAGAACATCCTATCTAACTTATCCTCCATCTCAGGACTAATGCCTTTTTTTCGTAATTTTCCATATTCTTTGTTTATCTATAAGTAAAGAAAGAATATGGTTAATACATATTCCATGATATCATAATACATATTAAAAGATAAATACAAACCTGAATTTTATTATTCCACCACTCCTCAGAGGCATCAACAGTACCCTTGATCGAATTCCACCCTAGGCCAGTTTCTTTACCAACTAGCTCTTTCCACAACTTCCACTCATTTTTAAGTGCATCCCACTTATTTTTCAGTTGCTTTCTTTCATAATCATGCCCTGTCTCTGCCTTGAAGTTAGCTCTAATATTTGCATATCCATCTTTGTCAAAGTGAGTGCCCGGACGATGTCCGGCCTCAACCTCCTTGATGCATACATCACAAAATATAGATATATTGTGGGCATTCCATGTAGCTGTAGGATTTGACGAAGATGCCCCCTTCTTTGCCATTGATACCAACTAGTGAAAGCATGAATGAGCATACACAGTACATGAAAGCAGGAATGAGCACTATATCTAGTTAATCCTCCAGAGAAGTAAAGATGAGAACGTTACTTTTTTTAACTCCTATTGAAACTAATGCAATAAGTCAAGCAACCTTAACAGTAAAAGTAAGACTAAAAAGAATGTTAAAGAGAAAGAAAAAGAGAAAAGGGGTAAAAGAGTGCGGCCGAGGTTGTCATGTGCGGATTGGTTGATGAATATTGAATCGTGGTTATACTCCTATAGCATTTTCTTAAGGACGTCTTTCAGCTGTAATGTTATGTGAAGTTCTGAAATTTCGACCTTTCTTATCACTCATTTTATCCTATAGATTGAGCTATTATTGACATTAATGAGGACTAGTGATTTGTAATCACCTCATTTACAAAACCGTTTAAACATACTAGAAATATGAAGCAGTTTAAAAGAATTGTTTCATTTGCATGCCTAAAAGAATCATGTGAATTGCATATTGGTAGTATATATAAATCAAGGACCAATTTGGTATTGTCATGACTATTAAATAGAAGTGAAACAGCTAAATATTAGGTGAATTGTGGCTGTAAAGATGGTGATGTAAGTATGAAAGTTTGAATTAAAAACCGAAAATAAGTTTTCATTCAAATTTACAGCAAACCAAGTTCTAGTGTTGATATTCAACCAAGTTCTAGCGTTGATATTCAACCAAGTTCTAGCTTTTTTTCATAGCTTTTTTATTAATCACCTCAATCCCAAACAGGAAGGGTTATGAAAGGGTCTGGGAATTATTTCCTTTAAATTGGTTGGCTCATGAGTTTGATCTTAGCCATGGACTTATTTGCTATTGGGTTCTGTTAATGGAGTTTTTTGCATGCTTGATGCGCTGCATGTTACCAGTGATCCATGCTAGCTATATTAACTGTACTTATCGATGCTTAAACTTTTATTTCCATTTTGCATAACTGAAACTTTAAGTGAACCTGACCATTGGTAAATCAACTATATGTTATGCTCATGCTTTCTAATTACACTAGTGAAGCTAAGTGACTGCACTTGCAGATGAATATTGATGTGTTTTATTCATGATGGACAATGATGTAGGCCCATAACGCATGAAATCACTTTCTCAACAGATGATAAGCCGAAACTACTTACCACTACCTATAATTCAAACCTCATTAGTACTCAATAATGCAGACATTTAACTTCGTTGAAAAGGATCACATAGCATTAACAAACACCACTAATATAATGTCTTAGATCTAAACTCCAGTTTATCACAAGCTCAGTACAATTAATAACTCAACCAATGAAAAGATACTGCATTTTGATGACTGTCAGAATACAGGAAAGAAGGGCATCCATCAATTTACAGGAAGCAATGGGAGCCTCTGACTGAAGAACAAGCATCAAACCCTATCAGTTTTGCAGATTGCATACACAGGAAACAGGTAGTGAAGAAACCCTATTTCTTTGACAATCAAAACCGACAAAATAAACCCATATTGCAGGAAACAGGTAGTGAAGAAACAAACAAACAGATCAACATAGCAACAGAGGAGGAGATTTGGGTTCACAAACAAACAAACACCAAAACTGAAAATTAGACACCAAAACTGAAATTGCTTGAGAAAGAGAGAGGGAGAAGGAGAGGGAGATAGAGAGAGAGAGAGAGAGTTATGTTTACCTAATCGATGAGATCGAGCCTGTGTTCGCCTTCACACGTTCGTTGGTTACCAAATCTGTGACTGTTTCAGAAAACCCCCAAAACATCGGTTCATCATCCATGTTAGAACCAAACCTTGAATTAAATTAAACTACAAAAATAGAAGCAAACTGGAGAGAGCAGCCAAACCCTAAACGGCGACGGTGGTGTAGCACTGTGAGACTGACGGAGATTTTGGTTGCTCGGTTTGTACCTGGTAACTGGAAGGCAGCGGCAGTGTGGCACTGTGAGACTGACGGAGAGAGAGGAAAAGGAGGAGGAGGAGAAGAGGTGCAGCGGCAGTCTTGGCGTGCGGAGAGAGCTTGCGAGAGAGGAGTGTGTGAGGGAAGAGGGCTGCGGCGGAGAGAGCTTGCGAGAGAGGAGAGGACGTTCTGTTGAATCAGGTCTGCGAAAGAAGAAATGAGGGTAATATTGGTAAATTGAAAATTTTATTAACTGGTTACTGTAGCTCCGTGTTTTGAAAGAATAAGCGGCTTTTATGAAGCTGCGTTTCCCAGCTTCCGTTTTTTAGCTTTTTTTCACATGAAACTTTGAAAAAAAGCTGGTTTTGGGTGTTTACCAAACACCAAAATCTCTTCTAGCTTTTTTTCAAAGCTGCTTTTTTATTAAGCACCTCAATCCCAAACAGGCCCTTAATTGGTTGTTCTAGAAGCCTTAGACATGCCCTAAAAGGCCATGCCGCACCTCTCTATGATTTGATCCTTCCTTGCCGCACAAAACATCTTCTCATTTTCTATTTTATGTTCTTAAAACCACATTCCTATTTTGATCCTCCCTTTTTCCGCACATATCCCTCTTTCTTACCTATTTTCTGACCCAAAATTACATTCCCTTTTTTTTCAATTCTTGCCGCACAAGGGGAGAGGATTCTTACCTATTTTGTGCCTCAAAACACATTCCTGAATCTGTCCTACACTCTCTGCCTAATTTCCTTTCCTATTCTCTTTAATTCCTGCACCTTACTTGCCTATTTTCTATTGATTTCTGACTTTTAATTATAGGACAAAATAGCTAAGTTTTTCCTTCCCTAAAACACATCAAAACCGTGCCTTCCCCCCTTTAAATACATATGCTGCACCCTTTAATTGGGGGATCCCAAAAAACACATTCTCTGCATCCATTCCATCCACCTATCCACCTATCCATCCTCTACCACCCATCCTACACACCTTAACCCCTTGTGCCATAGCTTTACAAAGGAAGAATGAGAGGAATAACTTGAAGCCGTGCCTAGTCATTCAAGATGTTGGATTGCTGGAATGTTTCTAGGTGTAATCTATCTTTGTTTTCAATGTTTAATTTAATTTCTCTTTGTTTTGCTATGAACATGAGGAGCTAAACCCTTTTGGCTAGGGGGAATTTCAAAGCCATGAATATATATGTGATATGAGTTGTTTACCTTCAGCTGTGATTTCATAAATTGTGAATGCAATTTGCTTAACTGTTTGATTCAGAACTTATTCTTGTATGTTGATTAAGGATGCATACTTAGTTTGCATGCATGAATTTGATGCTAGAATATAAGGGAGTTTCACCTAATTGTTATGAACTTATATTCATAAGTAGTGGAGGTTGCTAGTCACGATCGTGTTAAGTAAACTCCTGGCAGGAGTATCATGCAGTTCATAGTTATGAATGCCTTGTCAATGCGTATGATTTTCATAGAACTTAATGATTCTTGATATGTATCTCTATTATGCAGTTCATGTAGGGAACTATTGAGGAATACTTTGGGTTGTTGTATGCATTCATCCAATTCAATAAACTTGGGGAAATCTGAAGGTTAATTAGTGCATCACAATTAACTTGGGGCGTTGAGGTTCATGGTTTATCGAAATTGTAACTGGAAATCAGTTTTGTGTTGCATGTGTGTCATGTGTGGAGAATAACCTTCTAACTAGCCCATCATCCATCCAATTCACCCAATTTCGTCTTAACTTTGTTTAGTTTATGCAATCTGTTTAGTTTTAGATTCAATTTTCGTAGAAACCAAACCCCCCATCTTTAAGTTGTGTTAGTTTAGTTAGAATCTGTTTAGATTTGTGTCTAGTTAGTCATTTGAGTTTATTTTCATCCAAATCAGTCCCTAGTGTATGTTTTGAGTCTTTTTTTATTGTTTGAAGCTGTTTTGAGTCTTTTAAGTTTGTTTTGAGTCTTGTGAGTCTTGTTAAGTGTTTTTAAGTTTGTTTTACTTTTTTAAGTCAGTTCCTAGTGTATTAGCAATCCCTCCTAATCCCCGGCCTAGAACGATCCCTTGCATCTTTACTACAATTGTCAACAAGAGGGTTTAATTTAAGTGCTGTTTTACATCGCATCAAATTTTTGGCGCCGTTGCCGGGGATTAGCAACTTTGCTCATCCTTTGTTTCTTTTTCGTGTATTTTTTCTTAGTTTCTGACTTCTTTTTTTTCTTGTTTTCTTTAGCTAATCCCCCTTTGTTTCTTTTTCGTGTCTTTTGTTTTAGTTGCTATCTTTGTTTCTGTTTGTTTTTTTTTTTTTTTTACTTTTGATATTTGATTTAGTTTTAATCCTTTGATTTCAGGTACTGGAGAAGCAAGACATGGATTTCGCTAACATTCAAGCTCAATTGGCGAATCCCACTTCTCAATTGCACACTGCTCAAACTCATCAACGTGCTCAATTCACTGCAAACGGAGGTGCTTGGGGTTATCAAAGCCATAACCAATCAAGGGACAACATGTTTTCCAACACTTACAATTCCAATTGAAGAGATTATTCAGATTATAGGTGGGAGGAACCTTAACAATTTCAACAAAGTGGATATTGGTAGCAAGATGAGGAGTTCTATTCAAGACCTATGCAGCCACCACAAACTCCCTCACAACAATTCCAATCGAACTCAGGTATGTTAATGGATTACGATGAAATTCTTCAAGTATTCACCTCTTTGACTCAAGAGCAAGAAGGATATTGGCAGCCATTTGAGGAGATCTATCAAAAGCCATATGAACCACCACAGCCTCAACCATATTCGGCCCAACAAGTTCAGGTTCGTCAATGGATAATAATAAAATTCTTGAGTTACTCACTTCTTTGTCTTAAGGACGAGAAAATCAAAACAAAAGGGTGGACCATTTGGAAAAGCAAATTGGACAGATAGCGGAGTTCGTCGTACAAATTCAAGAACAATTGGAAAGTGATATGGAGGTTGAAGCTGAACCAAAACCATCCAAACATAGCCTAGAAGAGGACAAGATGCTGCTAATCGAAGAAGATGAAGAAGACATACCTACGGCAAGGGTGGAAACACCTTTGCCGCAGGCCCCTGGTGCTTCTAAGCCATCCAATCAAGGTAAGTTGGGTTCAAATTCGGTTCAATCTAATGTTATTCCTCCAAATGTACCCTTCCCTCGCAGGTTTTTGATTCCAACGAATGAACAAAGTGAAAAAGACATCGTGGAAGCCTTCCCAAAGGTGCAAAGTGGTATTCCAATTCTTGGTGCAACAAATCAAATTCTAGAATGTGTTGAATTTCTTAAAGAACCTTGTCCACCAAGAAGAATGATTCAAGAGAAAGAAGTGGCTGGAGAGTATATAGAATGCATCAAAGATGACATATATGAGACAATAAAGCCCAAAGAAGTTGAGTTTGATGACACGGGACAAGTTACAACCATCATAGTAAATCTGGCCAAGTTCAAAGTCCCTGAAACTTTCAAAGAAGTGGTGTTCGTCCTTGAGTTCTTGTCGGAGCAAGCAAGTAAGCCATCTTCTCCAATTTCAATTTTGTTTTCTACTAACTGGCTGATTTTGATGATTCTGGCACCCATACTAGAATTTAAACCATTGCCAGATCATTTCAAATATCACCTCCCATTCAAAGATAAATTCCATGCCGTGGCCTCCAATGAAGCTTAATTGGAGGTATCGTCCCGCTGCACGACGTTAAAGCAAACGCTTCTTGGGAGGCAATCCATGCATTCAATTAAGGAACAATGAAATTTTCGCTCCACAATCAGATTTGCGTTCCTAAACCCTTCTCTTTACTGCATTTATTTTGCTTTGTTGAGTTAGTTGTTTGTTTGTTTGCTTTCTGTGAGTTTATGCTTAAAACATTGAGGACAATGTTTGATTTAAGTATGGGGGGTAACAAAGTGTTTTTGATGCAAATTCGTAGGATTTTATCACCCATTACTTCTAAAGTTGTTTCTCACTCTTTTTAAGTGTTTTTAGACTGTTTTGAAGTATTTTTGTGTGTTTTGAAGTAAAAATACGAAAATTTGAAAAACAGTTTGAAAAATACCAAAAAGAGTCGTTTTTGTGTGTTTGTGTCTTAGTTACCTTCTAACACAATGATGAGGATTTGGTTTTTAATTACATGACTGTTAAAGAAAGTTACAAACATGGATGGAAGTCTGATATGCTTTTGGTTTATGCTTGGTTGTAGTTGTTGTTTACGAATTCACATGTAATCACAAAAGGATAAAATCAGTTTTTGTAACATGCTTGAAGGAATGAACTCAAACTAACGCCACATCCCTGTGAGACTTGAGCCTAAACGTTCTTTTGGAGAGTTATTAATCTGTGATTTTTGTTTTCTAAAGTCTTTGCATGATCTCATTAATTCTTTGCTTGGTTGCTACTTAGAATGCGTTTTCATCATTATAGAACTAAATGCTAGAACTCATGCCCGTTTCATTCAAAGCATGACATTAAATTGCATAACACATAAACAAGATGAAGTTGTTTAGTCTCCACCACAACCAAACAGCCGTACCCCCCTATTTCATATGTTTGGTAGGTTTAACCCATTTGAGCCTTGTTTAGCCTATGTTCTTTGTTAACTACATTCTCCCTACCTAGCCTAGTGTAGGATTGTCCACACCCTTGTTCTCAAAGGATAGTAAGCATGACTTAAAATGAATTCCTTTTGATCTACATTATGCAGTAAATCAAGTGTGGGGGAGAGATTGGTTGTTTTTAAGCTCATTTGTACGTTTTATGTCTCAAAAGAAAAAGAAAAAGATGAGAAAAACGTGTGAAATGAAACATGTGAAAAGAAAAGAAAGAAAAGAAAGAAAAAGAGTTTGAAAAGAAGAAAGAATGAGTTTAAGAGTGTTGATTGTTGAAGAAATGGTCCAAAACATCAAATCTGGCCCTAAAATGTGTAAATCTCCCCTTTTTGTTCAAAGTTAATTTCTGCATTCAAAAGTGAATTCTAAGTGTTGATTTCATTGCTTTGCTTACTATTTCTTTAAGAACCTTTGTTTTTCCTTACCTTTCTTTGTTAGCCAATACCCTTACCCCCGTTACAACCCATTGACTTATATCTTAAGTGTTATGCGTTTCAATATGTGGAGTTTGGGATTGGTATGAGCATATGGTGTCACTGGTTCTTGCATCTAAGTAGTAGCATTCCATTTGACACGCCCCGACCCCGATGCCCTTGGGGCATAGGGATGGTCACGTGCTGGCCGACACCCGAGGGGTGACGAAAGCCATTTAATTTAAGCGAAAGCGGAGGAATGTACTGAACTAGCATAAAGGTACGAAAAACACCAAACTAAGTTCAAAAGCTAATTATTAAACATAAGGATATTACACAATATGTTCAGAGCACACATCTAATACAGAAAATAAACGGAAGTTTATCTAGGAAAATGCTATTACAAATAAGTGCCAAGCAGAGAAGATATAGCACGAAGTCACTGGTAGGGGAAAGCCTCATAGCTCAGATCGTAGTCCTCGTTCTGTGGTCCTGAAGGGGGCGCAAAACAAATATGAGTGGACCAATTTGATATACATATAGTAAAACAGTTATCAACGTACTAACCCCCAGGTTTTATGAAAACACATATATATCATGATAAACATAGGTTTTCCGAAACCTACCATGTCGTGCACTATCTCAAATCATAACTTTTATATATACTAGCCGCTAGTGAATGTCCAATATAACTCTCCAAGCCCCGTGCCAGCTCCCCGTCCCTGAGCAGACAGTCAGAGGAAAATACACTACAGGCCCCTTGCCGGCTCCCCGTCCCTGGTCTTAAATGCCAGAGGAAACACCCTCCAGGCCCTATGCCAACACCAAACCTTCGCCCGGGATGGACCGGAACCTATCCCTAAGTCCCGTAGCGGAATGGACCACTAGGTAAGTACAAAACCATTGAACATACGTACATTTGAAAGGCATCTTCATAGTATAAAGTCATCC
The DNA here is from genome assembly GCA_024362995.1 of Heteromeles arbutifolia. NCBI lineage: Eukaryota > Viridiplantae > Streptophyta > Magnoliopsida > Rosales > Rosaceae > Heteromeles > Heteromeles arbutifolia. Next base: position 40,344,598 of record JANCRC010000003.1, on the reverse strand, counting down.
ATCATCTATACTATAAAGAAGTGTTCGAATCGTATTCTAAATATCATATCGTCATCCATCAGATATTCTATAAGAATATGAGTTATAGGAAAAATAGTAATAATTCAAAATAACCTCAATAGGCACGATATCTCATAAAGCATTTCATAAAACATACTCATCAAATCATGTTTTTCATGTATGCATTTCTACTATAAAACATGCATTTTAGAAGGGGTCCACTCACAGTACTTCGCCGTCAAAAGCTGAGCAAATTAGCGAAGACGGAAACGTCATAAGAATTGCCCCTAAGCACATAAAGGGGTACATTTAGTCAAACTCTAACCAAACCACTTAATTTGGGAAAACGGACTTCATAAACGGGTCCAGAACGTCGAAATTAGCCTAGGAGGGGTCTCGAACGGAAACCCGAAAAGTTAACGGTCAAAGTCAACACTGACCGTTGACCGGTCAAAGTCAAAGTCAACGTTGACCGTTGACCGGGTCAGTCAACGGTTGGCGGGTCCGGGTTGGATCCAGTCAAACGGGTCGTTGGTCCAGGTCGGATCCAGTCAACGGGTCTGGGCTTTAGGGTTGGATCGGGTTCTTGGGCTTGGGTTTTGGGTTAGGGGAAATGGGCTGAAAGCCCAATTTCAAACGGGCCTAAGAGCCCTGCCCTTCTGGGTCTTGGACACACGGGCCCAGGCCTAATGCTTGGCCCAGCTAAGGTTTTTGGGTCACGGGCCTAAGGCCCTTAACTAAAACGGCCCGAGGGCCTTTGGGGGTTTTAAAACAACAAAATAAATTAAAAAGAAAATGGCCGGGGTTTTGGGCTGGAGCACAATGGGCTTAAGGCCCGCGGGTCAAGGGAGAAGGCCTGAAGGGCCTCGGCTGAACGGAAGGGAACGCCGGAGCTTCTACAGCTCCGGCCGACTATATACACACACCCTAGGCTTCGATCTAGGTATCAAAATGAAGAGTGAGACGAGAGGAGTGTAATGGTACCTTTGGTTCGCCGTGGAACGGCTTGTGGTGGTCAGAAAACCTCCCAACACCCACGGCCTCGCCGGAGGTGGGTGTGTCCAAACCTGAACCGATCTCGTCCCAACGCCTTGGAAAAACATGGAATCTTACTCATTAATCACACCCAAACATCATCTCACTGGAAAAAGAAGGGAAGAAGCTCACCTAGTCGGAGGGAAAGAGGAAACCCATCGGAGGGATTGGGTTTGGGTGCCGGTCTGCCTGGGTCGCTCCTGGGCTCCACCGAGCCTCACACGCGGAGGGAGAGAGAGAAGGACGATGATGATGAGGCAGGGAGGGTGGTTGCTCACGGCGCAGAGAGAAGAGAGAGTTGAAAGGGTTTCGGGAGAGATGAGGGAAAGAGAAAGAGAGTGCAAAGAAAGAGAGAAAGATAGAGGTGACAGAGAGAGGGACTCGGGGTAGGGGACAGAAGGAAGAGAGAGAGAGGATTGTTAGGGTGCTGACACATGGCAGCTAGATAGAGTTTGGGGATCTGGATGAAGGGTCCAGATTAAATCAAAAATTAAGGGACCAAAATGAAATTTCAAATAAGCTTTAGGGAAATTATGGCATTACAAGATAATTAGGGGGTTGGGGTGTTACACCATTCATGAGATCATATTTATATACTCACTTATAACTCCAGAAAAGTGCTTTCTTTGGTACAACATATATGAGTACTAGTTTTCATGTTTACATCAATCTTCTCACATATACCTAGTGTAGGGAGTGTAGTCAGATAATCTGAGTGAAAATTGAGTGTTTATCTAGTAAGGAATTGAGCGAATTCTCTAAGGCATGTTACTACATTCAAAATGTTGTTTTAATTGATTAAATGCGAACTAGTGAATGGTGACTGTGATTAAGTATGAATTCAAGTGTAAGGATGACCAAAATCTGTGCAAGTGATGATTTTTAATATGTCATGTGCATTGGAAATCCCTAAGGCAAATGTTGGAAGGTTTAGATTGAGTTTTGTTTCTTTTGTTTCTTTTGTTTTGCTCGAGGACTAGCAAAAGCTAAGTGTGGGGGTATTTGATAGGAGCATATTTATGCGACTTAGTTAGCTTGTTTCCTTGCATTTAGGTTGTTAGTTCTTAGTTATTTTAGTATTTTAAGCTATTTTCGTGTGTTTGTAGGTCTAAAGTGCAAAGTAGGCAAGAAAGTGCATTTTGGAGCAGTTTTGGGCACTAAATGGATTGCACATGCTTGGAGCTAAGTGGATGGACAAAATTGAAGATCAAATGAGCTTAGGATTGAATAAAGATGTGAAGAATTGGATTCAAGGCAAATGAAGAATGAAGAGTTCATAATTGGAAGCCAAAGTTTCTAAAGTTGGAAGTTTCTATTCTTGGAGGTTTCCATTCTTGAAAGTTTCTATTCTTGGAGGTTTCCATTCTTGAAAGTTTCTATTCTTGGCTTGGAAGTTTCCTAATCCTTCCTCACCTATGTTCCAGCCACAAAATGATTCCAAAATATGTTAGGGCACTTAATTGGTTGTTCTAGAAGCCTTAGACATGCCCTAAAAGGCCATACCGCACCTCTCTATGATTTGATCATTCCTTGCCGCACAAAACATCTTCTCCTTTCCTATTTTATGTTCTTAAAACCACATTCCTGTTTTGATCCTCCCTTTTTCTGCACATATCCCTCTTTCTTACCTATTTTCTGACCCAAAATTACATTCCCTTTTGTTTCAATTCTTGCCGCACAAGGGGAGAGGATTCTTACCTATTTTGTGCCTCAAAACACATTCCTGAATCTGTCCTACACTCGCTGCAGAATTTCCTTTCCTATTCTCTTTAATTCCTGCACCTTACTTGCCTATTTTCTATTGATTTCTGACTTTTAATTATAGGACAAAATAGCTAAGTTATTTCCTTCCCTAAAACACATCAAAACCGTGCCTTCCCCCCTTTAAATACATATGCCACACCCTTTAATTGGGGGATCCTAAAAAACACATTCTCTGCATCCATTCCATCCACCTATCTACCTATCCATCCTCTACCATCCATCACCACCCATTCTACACACCTTAACCCCTTGTGCCACAGCTTTACAAAGGAAGAATGAGAGGAATAACTTGAAGCCGTGCCTAGCCATTCAAGACGTTGGATTGCTGGAATGTTTCTAGGTGTAATCTATCCTTGTTTTCAATGTTTAATTTAATTTCTTTTTGTTTTGCTATGAACATGAGGAGCTAAACCCTTTTGGCTAGGGGGAATTTCAAAGCCATGAATATATATGTGATATGAGTTGATTACCTTCAGTTGTGATTTCATAAATTGTGAATGCAATTTGCTTAACTGTTTGATTCAGAACTTATTCTTGTATGTTGATTAAGGATGCATACTTAGTTTGCATGCATGAATTTGATGCTAGAATATAAGAAGTTTCACCTAATCGTTATGAACTTATATTCATAAGTAGTGGAGGTTGCTAGTCACGATCGTGTTAAGCAAAATCCTGGCAGGAGTATCATGCAGTTCATAGTTATGAATGCCTTGTCAATGCTTATGATTTTCATAGAACTTAATGATTCTTGATATGTATCTCTATTATGCAGTTCATGTAGGGAACTATTGAGGAATACTTTGGGTTGTTGTATGCATTCATCCAATTCAATAAACTTAGGGAAATCTGAAGGTTAATTAGTGCATCACAATTAACTTGGGGCGTTGAGGTTCATGGTTTATCGAAATTGTAACTGGAAATCAGTTTTGTGTTGCATGTGTCATGTGTGGAGAAGAACCCTCTAGCTAGCCCATCATCCATCCAATTCACCCAATTTTGTCCAAACTTTGTTTAGTTTATGCAATCTGTTTAGTTTTAGATTCAATTTTCGTAGAAACCAAACCCCCCATCTTTAAGTTGTGTTAGTTTAGTTAGAATCTGTTTAGATTTGTGTCTAGTTAGTCCTTTGAGTTTATTTTCGTCCAAATCAGTCCCTAGTGTCTGTTTTGAGTCTTTTTTATTGTTTTAAGTTGTTTTGAGTCTTTTAAGTTTGTTTTGAGTCTTGTGAGTCTTGTTAAGTGTTTTTAAGTTTGTTTTACGTTTTTAAGTCAGTTCCTAGTGTATTAGCAATCCCTCCTAATCCCCGGCCTAGAACGATCCTTACTTGCATCTTTACTACAATTGTCAACAAGAGGGTTTAATTTGAGTGCTGTTTTACATCGCATCACCTCCTCATCATCATCATCCTCGCCGCCCTTACTAGCGGCATCTTCTACCTCTTATTCGACCCTCACCTTCCGGCCTCCTCCTCTCCTTCCAGATCCCCAAATTCGAACCCGTCTCCAAACCCGACAGGACCCACCTCGACGTCCAGGCTGTCACCAGTGTTGAGGTGACGAACCCCAACCCGAAACTCGACATCTTCTACCGCGAGGGGATCGAGATGTACACGATCCTCGGGGATGAGAACGACGTAGGGTTGCGGCTGGGTTCAAGGCTGCTCAAAGGGTTCATGCATAGGCACCGGAACACGACGAATTTCAAGATGGATATGCGGGTGAGGAACAAAGTGGTGGATCAGACGGTGGGGCGGAGGCTAGCGGCGCAGCTGAAGAGTAAGGAGATAAAGGTGGTGGTGGAGGGAAAGACGAGGATTGGGTACGTGATCAAAGGGTGGAGGGTTTGGACGATGCAGATCAATGTATTAACAGATGGTTAACGGAAAAATCACTTTTGGACTAAATTTGCTAACGAAGTACACCATAGGGGTTTAAATCCGAGTTTTTTTAACACATGAGCTATCTTCCGAATACCTTATGACCACATTCGATTTGGCCTTTATTTTATGTGGTAGCCAACCTTTTGTTCAAATATTTGAAATTATGACACCAAAAGGTGAGAGGGAAAGGTTGAAGTAACATTAAATATCAAGTGTTTAAGCCAATGACGGTTCCAAATTAGAGGAGCCGTTGTAACCAACATCTGTCCGTTTATTTTCGTCCTTGGTTGTTCAACAGTTTTCGAAAAGAATTGCCGCCAAGCCGGACTTGATTCACCTATACCTTTTTTTAAAATTTTTTTTTTTAACAAACAGTATTATCTATACTCAAGCTTGGGGGAGTAGGTTAAGCCTCACATTGGGTTAGCCATAATGATGTGGTTCAAATTCGCTTTTGATTATAATCAAACCTAAGACCTACAAGTAAAGAAGAATATAACTAGATCGTAATACTAAGTAACATTTATTTATTTTAAATTTTTTTTTTGTCGTTTTGCAACAAGCATAAAATACAACCACCCAATAAAATAAATGAATTACTTTTTTTTTTTGTTGGAGTAAAAGAATTAATTTATCACACATTTTGATATGAGGAAATTGTGGCAATGATTCATCAACTTTAATCCAATTAGAGCAATAGTCCCTTAACTAAAAATTCATTACTATTAGTCCCTCAACTCATCAAAACATGCAGCTATGGTTATTTTCGTCAACTTCGTTAGAACTTCCATCAAAATGAGTCACGTACCATACATGTGAGGGTGAATCAAGAGGTAAATATGAAAAATCAAATAAGAAAAATTGTATTAATGGTCTATTAAAAATTGTATTAATGGTCTATTAACTTTAATCCAACTAGAGAAACGATCCCTCAACTTTAACCCATTTGGAGCAATGGTCCCTCAACTTTAACTCAATTGTAACAATAGTTATTCCAACATAACTCATTTCGACAAAATTCTGAGGAAGTTGACGAAAATGACTATAGTTACATGTTTTGATGAGTTAAGAGATCAATAGTAATGAATTTTTAATTGATAGACCATTACTACAATTTACTCTTTTGGTATCTCAAACTGTGGTCACTATTTTCTGTTTTTGTTACAATTTACTCTTTTAGTAGTAGAATCTTCTTCTCAAGTGATATTGCTAAGGCGGCAGATTACGATTGGCTCAGACGTCCGATGGGTTATGTGGTAGCACCAAAACAATGTTATTTGCGGCGTTTTTCACTTTTAAATAGTTGTTATTGACCTTTCAAAAAAAAAAAATGCAACTTCGAAGCATCTAAATAATTAAAGAGAAAATACCCTTTGAAAAAGTATATGGTAACATTTCTATCGTGCCATATTAAAGAGAAAATGCCCTTTGAAAATGTATATAATAACTTTTCTACCGTGCCAATAGAAGGGTTAAAAGTGTTTTCTGACATCAAAAACATATATAATAACTTTTCTATCGTGCCAATAAAAGGGTTAAAAGTATTTTCTAACATCAAAAGCACTTCTAACTGCGTTTAAGAGATAAATCTAGAAGTAGTTTTGGATCATAAACTCACATTTGACGAGAATCGAACCTAAGACTTCTCACTTACAAGTGAAAAGAAATACCACCAGACCGTAGTACTAAATGGCTATTCATATGCTTCTTAAGAAAGCACTTCCAAATTTTTTTTAGGAACCACTTAAATTTTTAAACACACTTGTACATGTTTGTAGTAGAAGCGGTTAACCCACGAGCAAAAGTGCTTCCCGTCGTTGCAGTCCCAAACAAACCCTAAAGCTAAAGGCATACCAACAGAAAGACAATAATTAGACAGATGATTTCCGAACATTCATTTTCTCTCTTCTAAACACTCGTGTGTGTGTGTGTGTGTATCCCTTAATTCTCATTTTAGTTAGTTCAATTCAAAAGTCAAAAATATAAAAAAATAAGTGTGCAGAAACGACAATTTCCTCAAACAAACTCTCTTCAGTCGGTCCAAAAAAAATTCCTTTAAAAAAAAAGTCGGTACTAGTTTACAAAAAACACCACTTGGACAAATCGCACGCCAAAAGCAATTTCCTGGTGGTTTCCACTCGTCAATGTTCCTTTCCCGACCAATACCAACAAACCAGTCAAACAAAATGGCCAACTTCATACATCACGAGATTGACAAAAACAAAGTTGATCTTAATTTAACACGAGGAATCCGCAAAGACCGTCCTTGCAACTTCCTGGCAATTTCCAGCGCCTCAATGCTTTCTGTCTTTAACTTAGATCCTTGCCGCGGCTGAACCGTGTGCTCCGGTTAGAACGACGACGATGGCGTCTCGTGATGTTAATGGGGTGTGCAGACTTGTCCTCATTGAGTATTTCATCGGTTTAAAAATGACCTGCAAGGCAAAATGTAGGGTTTTATATGTATAATATTCCATGCAAAACTTATGATGTTAAAATTAATCATACGTGTACTGTAAGGGGAGTGCAATTCGTGCCACGGGTCACCGTCAAAGCTCTAGTGATGTTTGTCCGTTGCGCAAATAACACTCCCTTCACTACATATTTGATCACGAGATAAGATATCATTACGACAAGTTTTGATCACAAGAAGAGATATCATTACTACAAAATTGATCACAAGACAATATATGATATCAACAGTATGTTTCAATATAGTTTTGCGTGTATGAACTTCTCTGAACACTCTACTGCCATTTTTTTTTCACCAAACCTAGTGGTGCAAAAACGCAACGAAAAAACCACAACGCCAAATAGCAGATCAGAAAACGTGTATATGTATATTTTATTGAAGCATGTAAGATCAAAGAAGTTCTTCATAAATTTTTAATGCCAAACATCAACAAAACCAAACAAGTTTCTAAGACTAATACATAGCTAAGTTAATTTTAAAAACAAAATAATTGTTTGATGATAACTATCCTGCATATATTAAAGTTTAAAATCCTACTTATGCCGAACGTCTATGTAGCTAATTTATTTTATAAATGAAAATGATGCTTTCAAGAAACTATTTGCTTATATAAAAGATAAAGCCTTTATCAACAAAAAAGTCTATACAAATAAATTAATTTACAAAAGAAAAAGATTCTTTTTAGATAGCTATTAGAATGTTAAAGATAAACATACATAAGCGGAAAATCATACGGTGAATGACTTCATAAGGACAGTCCAAAATCATATATCCCCTAAAACATGCAGTTATGAGGTACAAGATGCCCTAAATTGTTTAATCTATATAGCAGAAAATCATACGGTGAATGACTTCATAAGGACAGTCCAAAATCATATATCCCCTAAAACATGCAGTTATGTGAATGACTTCATAAGGACAGTCCAAAATCATATATCCCCTAAAACATGCAGTTATGAGGTACAAGATGCCCTAAATCGTTTAATCTATATAGCAGCAAATCATACGGTGAATGACTTCATAAGGACAGTCTAAAATCATATATCCCCTAAAACATGCAGTTATGAGGTACAAGATGCCCTAAATTGTTTAATCTTTGGCCTAAAGTTTTTGGTTTGTATTGATGTTCAACCTAGGTCAAAGTTAGTACTTCAATGAGGGTTTAAATTGGGCTCTTTCGGCCCAACGAGCCTCGAGTGCCATCCTTGTAAACAGAATGCAGTACCACCCCCTAAGAACATTGTGCATTCAAGCTCCATTATTTAAAGTAAGGATGCAGTCAAGAGACGGGAAAGATAGATTTAAATCCAACAAGGCCATCCATTAACCTGTTCAGTTCTACACGCACAAGTCACAGTGAAGCACTGCTAATTGGTATCTCTATTCACACAAGTGACGATGATAGTCGATAGATGCATTCGCCGTAGTTTTAGCATTGCAGCAAACCTATGTCAGATACATAGCAGATTTGGACACTCGGGGCAAAATGAATCCAGTAGAAGATGCATATGTTTCAATCATTTTCATGGATCTGTTTAAATATATAGTGCAAATCGAAAACTGCAGTATGAGGTGAATTTACCACATAGTTGCACAACCAAATTTTTCTTAAAAGAATGAATAATCAGAAACATATACATAATTTCTCTCACTCAAATGACTGCAATCAAATTCTTACAACTAAATAGAACTTAAACCAGTACAAAAATTCCTATCCGAAACCAAAATCATACGAAGCTCATCCAATACTATAACACAATTATACTCACAAGTGGCCCTGTCCTCATTGAGTATTTCATTGGTTAAAAATGACCTGTAATGCAAATGCAGAGTTTTATACGTATAATATTCCATGAACAACTTATGATGTTGATTTTAATCATATGCATATTGTAAGGGGAGTGCAATTCGAGCTACAGGTCACCATTAAAGTTCATCGTTGCACAAATAGCACTCCCTTTACTACATATTTGATCATGAGATAAAATATCATTACGACAAGTTTTGTACTACAAAACTGATCACAAGACAAGATATGATTAATACAAATTTGATCACAAGATAAGATATCAACAGTATGTTTCCACGTAGTTTTGCATATACATTGTGAACACTCTAGTGTGTATGAACTTGTGTGAACACTCAACTGCCATTTTTTTCTATTATTTCGGAGGCCATAACAAATCCAGTTTGATATTGTGTCAGCACATTAATGAAGCAGAAATTTCCTAGCTAAATAGCTTGTATGAATTTCACCAAACCTAGTGGTGCAAAAACGCAAGGAAACAACAACATGACTAAGTAGCAGATTAGATAAGCTGTAAGTTGACTAAATTATATTTTTCAAAGTATTTGTACATTTTGGTGAAGCATGTAAGATCATAGAAGTTCTTCATAAATTTTTAATGCCAAACATCACCAAAACCAAATAAGTTTCTAAAAGTAAAACATAGCAAAGTTAATTTTAAAAACAAAATAATTGTTCGAAGATAACTATCCTGCATAAATTAAAGTTTAAAATCCTACTTATGCCGAACGTCCATGTAGCTAATTTATTTTATAACGAAAATGAAGCTTTCAAGAAACTATTTGCCTATATCAAAGGTAAAGCCTTTATCAACCAAAAAAAGTCTGCAAATAAATTAATTTACAAGAGAAAACGATTCTTTTCAGATAGCTATGTTAAAGACAAAACATACACAAGCAGAAAGTCTATAGTGAATGACTTAACAAGGACAGTCCAAAATCATATATCCCCTAGAACATGCAGTTATGAGGCACAAGATGCCCTAAACTGTTGAATGGTTGGGCCTATAGTTTTTGCTTTGTATTGATGTTCAACCTAGGTCAAAGTTAGTACTTCAAATGAGGGTTTAGATTGGGCTCCTTCAGCCCAATGAGCCCCGAGTGCCATCCTGTAAACAGAAGTACCACCCTAAGAACATTGTGCACTCAAGCTCCACTATTTAAAGTAAGGATGCAGTCAAGAGAAGGGAAAGATAGATTTAAATCCCACAAGGCCATCCATTAACTTGTTCAAGTTACACATGCACAAGTCATAGTGAATCATTACTAATTGGTATCTCTATTCACGCAAGTAATGACGATAGATGCATTTGCTGCGGTTTTAGCATTTGCAGCAAACCTATGTCAGATATATAGCAGATTTGCACACTCTAGACAAAATGAATACAGTTCAAGATGTAATGTTTCAATTTCATTTTCATGGATCTGTTTAAATATATCGTGCAAAGCGAAAACTGCAGTACAAGGCGAACTTTACCACATGGTTGCACAACCAAATTTTTCTTAACAGAATGAATAATCAGAAGGGTGGTGCTATCCACACACCCATTTTTACCTCTCACACACCCCTCTCAATTTCCGACCGTACCATCGGATTGGATGAATTGAAGAAGATCAATGGACAAAAATTATACTCACAAGTTTTGAACACTAAATTCAAAAATGCATTGAATCTTTTCTGCTCTTTCCATGTTAAATCAAAGAAGCAGAGTTCAAACCAAACATACCTTTTGCACAATCCCACTTCATCAGCAACAATTTCGTCCGCTATTTCGTCACAAATGCACCAACTTTCACCTCCATTTTCCAAATCTCACACCTTCAAGTCAAATTCCCACCGCCAAAACACGATCAACCTCACCATCCGAACCAAACAATTCACCAGCCCTATAATTCGTCGCTGAACCCAAAACCCCTAATTTTTCCAATCCAATCAAGTTGAGCCACGTACTCCGATCCGCCAGAGTCCCCCAGCAGACCAATCTCTCAGCCTGCTTCACATTCACCCCTGCAATCCTCGCTTCTCTGAAGGGTTTCAAGCACTTCTCCTTGGCGAACCCGCCGCACTTCTCTTTCGCCGCCGTCAAACACCCATCCATTTCTCTCTCCTCGCACCGTTCCCTCTGCTTCAAGTCTGTGACTTTCTGGCCAATCAGAGCTCGCCACCACGGGGGCTTACACTTTTCCGATGCGCTAATGGCGCACGCGATCCTGGCACCGGCCTCGCACTGCTCAACGATCTTGGACTCGCAGGCTCTGTACGCGTTCGCCCAAGCTTTTGGGTCGCGAAACGCCAGGACGTACGGACCGGACGACGGATCGTCGGGTGGCCCTGCCCGAACCGGTCCACGGAGTAATGGTACCGGGCGGTCGAATCGTATGGTTGTTGCAGCGGCTGAATGCTCGTCGATAGGGTTCGATTCGGAAGCCGCCATTTTTAGGTTGGGAGAGAGAAGAAAAGAAGGCGCGGGCAGAGGTCAGCGATTTGGCGCAAAACTATTGTATTCCGACACGTGTGAAATTTTTTGTAGAGGCCGCGCGTGAGAAAGTGAAAAATGATATTGGGATGATTGAAAGTTTTTTTAAAATAACTGAAAGCAATTTTGATGAAAATATTTTTGGAATCGATTTTTAGTAAAAACACAAGTGAATATTGAAAAAATACTTGAACCGCTTTCAATTATTTTAAAAATATTGATAGTACTTCAAGTGTTTTTTTTCCCTAAAAGTGATTTTAATCATTTTAAAAGCACTTTCAATCTTATAAATAAGCCAATTGTTCATGGTGTGAACTAATCTAAATTAAGAAAAATTCAAACTTTAGTGCAGATAGAAGCACACCAAATAATGCAACTGTAATTTTAAAAAATTATAAGCAAATTATGTTGTGAACAATAAAAGTAAAATGGCACCTCTCATGTGTTACAACCATAATTGCACAATGTGCATTGCTTCCTAATCAACGGGTTTAAAGATTAAACACATGATTTAGTTTTTAATCGATTTTTCTATTTCTAATAACATGATTAAGAATGAAGGAAAAGATCAACAGAGCAGCATCATCCTTGCAAATTCTTCATAGCTAACTAGACCATCACCATCCAAATCAGCTTCTCTGATCATTTGTTCAGCCTCTTCATCACTCAATCTTTCTCCCAAATTTATCATCACTTGTCTCAACTATCACAGAAGAAAAAAAGTATGTAGATATATGAGTGGTGTTTTGTTGCACCATACGTTATCTCTCAACTTTGTAATACCAACTGATATGATATATAACATAACAGTTGCCTACTAATTATAAACAAATAAAGTTTAAAGTGAATCCGAACATGAACAAATGCAATTTTGACACATCAGTTGAGATTTTAAAAGTCGAGATATAACTGAAAGTCAAGTATAATTTTATGTTTACCTCAAAGGCTGAAATGTAGCCATCTTGGTCTCTGTCAAATACTTTAAAGGCTTCTTTGAGCTCCTCAGCAACATTTTCCTACAAGATTAATTACAATCTTCGTCAACTAAACTGGTTTCAAAGGCTTAATTAACACAAATATGCTGAGTAAATTTGAGCTTATTTACCTTCATCTTTCTTGACATAATATTCAAAAACTCTTCAAAATCTATGGTCCCATTTCCATCACCACCAATCTCACTAATCATGTCTTGAATTTCTTCTTTTGTGGGACGTTGATCCAGTGACTGGATCACTGTAGCTAGTTCTTCCAAGCTAATAAGTCCTGCAAATAAAGACTCGATCAAAAACCCTAGCGACTTATCGACGTGAGCAGCACGAAAGCACGTGATAGATAAACGCGAGAGGAATCGATGTATGTGATTAAAGGAACTCCCGTCACCGGTCGAGAAGAATCAGTTAATGGAAACATATGTAAAGTAATGATTATACGTGAACTGATAAGAACTTACCATCTGAATCCTTGTCCATGAGGCAAAAGGCTTCCTGGAACTCAGCAATCTGACCTTCTGTCAATGCCCCTGCCATTTTCTTGGATCAAAAGCTGAGAGAAAAATAAGTTAACTTCCCGTTGGCAGCTCAGAAAGCTGTATTGTTATATAGAGAAAAATAAGTTGACTTTCTGTTTGGCAGCTAAGAAAGTTGTACTGTTATATGTGAAACAAAGAATGGTACTTGTTCACCAAAAAAAAAAAACAAAGAATGGTACTTTGGAACTGGCCTGGAGTGTTGGAATTGTTTGTGTCACATTCTCATTATAAGTAGGTAAAGAAAGAAGCTAAATAATTTTTTTAATATCGGGTTTAATTGAAATAGTCAAATATGGTGCATGTGGCATTTTTTCCAGTCAAAACATGGAAATTTTCTAGAAGTGTGGCCAAGAGTCTTGAATCAACGATTGAATACTTTTTTTTTTTTTTGGATGAACACGGTCGAATACTTTGATTGTAAGAATTCTCCAATTACTTAGCTTAATTCTTTTTCAGAATAATTATCACACGGTCATATGATTGTATTATTAATTTTGTAGCGCATATTTTTATCAATATTATACTCTCAGTTTATTACATATTAATTATATCGTCTATTCACATTATAATGCAAAAATTAGTAATACAATTTCTGAAGCGGAAAAATTTCTACAATTCTTAGTAAAAAAGGACATGACTTTGATGCTCATTTTCAGCGTACTTTTTATTGCCGTTCTTGACATTTGTGACCTAAAACACAAACAATCGAATTTCAAAGACACCAGTATTATAATATGTCTTTGTTAGTGACTCCAAGTATTCAGCAGGAGCATGCCGTTTGACAAAATTTTCTAAGACATGTCATTTGGTCAATTAGGAGGACTTAAATGTTGTTTGTGTTGACCTTACATGATTACATAACTAAAACACAAATAAAAGAAAACGATGGCTTACCTAAGGCACTTCGAGCGGCAGCCATTGACTGAGTTTGAAGGAGGAAAAAACACCACACCAATGTCGAAGTTTTCTACAAGCTCCTAATTTTATACAACTACTCAATGGAAAGTGTTTGTTGCATGTTTTAAGGATTGCAGGGACATTAGTATTTATACTGGTTGAGAGTCAAATATTATGTCCATAAAGGAGACCCAAATCACTTTCTTAGCCCACAAGTTAGGTATTATAATTATATGTTCATCAAGGATTTAAGTGGCCTCATTTGGGTTCCAAGACATACATTCACAAGGCTAATATAAAAGGGATCAACAACAATTTTAGCATTAATCTCTATTATTTCATTCTTATTACATCGTTTACCATTTAAAAGTTGATTTGTATTGGATTAAGTCCAACTGTTTGAGAATACTTTTGTAAAAAAGACATAATTATAAGCGATTATGCTAGATTGTACTGAGTTTAATCTTGACTTGAGATCGTTGGCTAGGTATATTGATTATACGAAAAAATCCAATATGTAATAAGTTAGTATTGGACAATGTAAATAAATTTCACAAACATAAGCCTTTAAGGTTAGCTCTCAATTGGTCGTGCATGTAAAAATAAGATAATGAGTTAGGATTATATTAGACTCAAAATTCAATTTCTTCTAACGTGTTGTGATGCAATCGATGTATACTTAGGCTCACATTTTACATAGTGAATCATAATGCATAATGCAAATCACAAACAACAATCGTTTAAAGAGGAAACAACAGGAATATCGAAGAAAATAGATGAGACTTCCCAAAAAGAATGAAGACGAAATAAAACTTGAGAGATGAGACACATTTTATAGCCCCTTGTATAGTGGTGGATTCAGAATTTTAATATATATCGTGTGGTTTAAAAAAAAAAAGGTTTAAAAATTTAGATGAAAGTACCATTAAAAAATAAAACGATAAACTACCAACTTTTTTTTCATAATCTTTATACAAATAGTATTGCAAGCTACAAAGATTAAATTTGTCCAAGACGAAGTTTCTTACTCTGAAAACATGTCATAATAATTTCATTGTCAATACAAGAAAAAAGAGATCGAAGATGATTTAAAATTATCCAAAATTGGAGTTGAACTATCCGGAATAGGATTGGAATTATTCAAAATTGGAGTTGAATTATCCATAATAGAATTAGAACAATCCAAAATTGGAATTGAAAATATTTGGAATAGGATTGTGTCGAAACTAATTGATGATGATTTTAGCTTGTGGTGGCCTAAGACCATTTCCAAATGAGATGTAAAAAATGCCACATAGACATATAACAGTAACAAATGACATACCATTTTCTCAAACTAAGACGTCAAAGTTGACATGTAAAAGAAGGCTAAGCTGACATGGATAAAGAGATGTCAAATTCGAAGCTGCCTTCAAATATGATTTTTGTTATTTCCAAAGGCATTCCACTTATCTTACCGTAAATGCTAGCATATTTAAGTATTATTTTATTATTTTAAAACTAATCACAGCCCAACTTTTATTATTTTTGTTTAAAATAAACATAAACGAAGCAATAAATTTTGTCATATCGGATGGAAGGATTATATTGACCTATGTCAAATTGTCAAGTCAGCCACCAAATTGAAATTTGATGCTTTGAAGCGTATAGATCTACGAAAAAACCATGTACCGCGTAGCAGTCGATTGGTCCTCAGCCCAAGATAGGTGAGAATCGTATAACCCTTTGGCGAAAGCGCCAGCGACGGCAAAGCAGCAGCAGGAAAGCCTCGTCTCTTCACTCTCTCCTCGCTCCCGCCGCCGCCGTCGCATTTTGTTTCCGAATCCGGAACCGAGTTTACTCGGACCGAGTCGAGCTCAACCAACAGGTACTCTTCAATTTCTCATACCAGCTTTCACATAAAGTTTTATAATTCGAGTACCGCAACACTCAGTTTTACAGCAACCGATGCAATCCCAAAAGTTTAGCATTAGGGTTTTGAGATAATTAGGAATCGTGATCGGACGTTTAGGTTTCAGGTTTTGCGATTCCCATTGAGGGTATGTAGATTTGGTTCTGAGGATTAGCTGAAAGAACAAAACTTGGAGTAGTTTCAGCTAACGGTGATATTGGGCACATTTGGAATTTGAATTCAATGCCGAGGGAAAAGCCGGTAGGGGAATCTCAATTATGGGTTCAGCATGGAAAGGATCAATGTCAAGATCATTGCCAAAACCCTCGGAACTAAATAGAACCCTGCATTTCCTTTTTCCGGTTTTTACGGTTCTCAGCTTCACTGATTGGTTTTTTCTATCTGCCCTTATTGTTTCGCTATATCTTGTTAAAAAAAAATCCTTCAATTTGTGTATTTTCGCTGAATTACATTCAAAGATACTTTCTTGAGATAAATGGTATGTAGATTTTACTTATATCTATGCGGGATTGTTACACAGGTTTACACTGTAAGATGGTATGTGTTTATTTACTTCTTTTGCTCCGATGTTCTTGAAACAGGAAGATATGAGCAAGAAAAAGAACCCTCATGTCTTCTTAGATGTATCAATTGATAGGGCCCCTGTGGAACAAATTGTTATCGAGGTACATAAAAATCAGTTACACTCTCGCTTGTTGGAGTTTTTAGCTTGTTATACTTGTTATAAAAGGAAAATTTTAGCCTGCATTTTGATATAGGGTTAATGTTAAACTCGTTTCTCCCAAAATTTTGCAGCTTTTTGCTGATGTTGTTCCCAAGACAGCAGAGAATTTTAGGGCTCTCTGTACAGGTAACCGTGAATGTTGATTTATCTTTTTAATGTAATTTGATTGTTGGGTTTGTTGGTTAAGTGTTCACTTTTGATTCTTTAAAAGTTTGAGGAATGCAGATTTGGTTTTATTATGGTTATGTCTGGAAGAAACAAAATATAAAGACTAAGAAGACATAGGATTTGTGAGCAATGGAACCACATTGGTGTTGCTGAAGTAAGGGCTCGTTTGGATGTGCTTTTAAAATGACTGAAAGCGCTTTTATAGAAAATATTTTTGGGTTCCGAAAGCACGTTAAGTGCTTTCTACAAGAAGCACCAGTTATGTGCTTCTTCCAGGAAGCACTTTAAGTGCTTTTCCAGGATTTACTAACATTTTTACTAAGGATTGTTTTCAAAAATATTTTCACCAAAAGCGCTTTTAGTCATTTCAAAAGCACATCCAAACGAGCTCTAAATTAGTTCTTAAACCCCCGTACTGATACCTTATCAGATTTGGAAATCTGGTTATGGTGTTTTATTCCATATCTTTTGTTTTTCTTGGTATGAATTTTTTTCTGCTTACATTCATCATCGTTAAATGACCTATGAGGTGACATTTTGTGTTATAGGTGAGAAGGGCATTGGAAAATCTACTGGCAAACCTCTCCATTACAAAGGATCAACATTCCATCGAGTAATAAAAGGATTTATGGCACAGGTATGTTGTCTCTTTTTTAGTGAACCACCACCGTCAAATATTACTTATCTTCCTGAAAGGACAAATCACTCTGTTATAGGTAGAGATGACAACTTTTTCTGCTCATTTTATATATTTATCTTGTAAGTACTAACATGTCATAATTGTCCATGTTTCTCTTTTATACAGGGTGGTGACTTTTCAAATGGAAATGGTGTGAATTTTATAAATTAATTTTTTGTTTGATGAATGCAAATTTTCTGTTTTACTTCTAAATTCATGCCCAGGCTTGTAAAGATTGACCTTTGATTGGTTTGAAGGCACTGGTGGAGAAAGTATTTATGGAGGAAAGTTTGCAGGTAGATTTTTGTTTGTTTGTGTGTGCAGGAACTTTCACGCTTGCATGTGTCATAACTGTTTAGTTGTGGTCATGACTTTCATTCCCCTTGCAGATGAAAATTTAAAATTGAAGCATGATGGACCTGGTCTTCTGTCTATGGCAAATGCTGGTCCAAACACAAATGGTTCCCAGTTCTTTATAATCTTCAGGCGCCAGCCTCATCTCGATGGGTAATTTAAATTGCTTTTTTATTCACACTTTTATGTGAGATGCCATTTAAACGCATTACCTACCACCATAGATCTTTTTCATTTCCATTCCATTTTTCACCACTTGGTAAAGAATGTTTTATGTAGGGTCCTTTTGTAGCTTTTAAAATGATTTTTAGTCATTGAATGCGTTTTTCTTTATCTTCTTTGTCAGGAAACATGTTGTTTTTGGAAAAGTTGTGAAGGGAATGGATGTAGTTGAGAAAACTGAGAAAGTGGGAACTGCTGATGGAAAACCTTTAGAAACCGTGAAGATTGTGGGTTGTGGTGAATTCTCAGAAACTAAAATCCCTGTTGCAACAGAGAAAGAGAAAGATAAAGGTAATGTGTGTACATAAGTACTGACACAAGACTCAAGAGGCATATAAATACTTTATTTTGGCAGCATATAAGCTCAGTTTTTCGTCCAGGTAAAAAGAGGAAATCAGGAAAGGTTTCATCCTCTGAGGGTAGTTCTGATGAGGAAGCAAGAGGAAGGCGTAAAAAATCCTTGAAGGAAAGAACTAAGAGAAGAAGATATTCTTCATCTGACTCCTACAGCTCAGAGTCTGAGTCAGATTCTTTAGATTCTGATTCGGATTCTTCTCTATCTGACTCAAGTTCGTCTGGTGATGGAAGGCACAGGAAGAGGAAATCTGTTAAAAAAGGTAAGCACCAGCGTTCAAGGAAAAGAAGAGATGGAAAAAAAGAGAGGAAGAGCAGGCGGCATTCCAAACGATCAAGGCGCAAGTCAAAACGGTACGGTTCCTAGTTACTTTAACTGCCACTTCTTTTTTCTGTTTTCTGCCTTGGCCTCTTATTTTCCATGGATGTTTATTATGACCTTGTTTTCAGGAGATCGGAAAGTTCAAGTGATACAGAAAGTGAGAGTTCTAGAAGCAGCAGAAGCAGTTCTGATGATGATAAAGATGGTCCTCATGTTTCTTCCCGTAAAACCAGTAACTTAAAGGGTGCAGAAAAAAAAATTCCAACCAATGGTATGTCATCTATATTATCATAAGATGTCCACTGTTACCTGATAATAGTTTATGTGAGTTATTTGTTATTAACATTTATTTGTGTGCGTGCCTGCTCGTGGTTTGTTGTTATGTTTCAGACGCGGGAAAAGAACCCCCTCTAGTGAAAAAAATTGTTGTCGAACAGAGGAACAATCATGGTATGAAGAAAACTGAGGGCAACTCATCTCAAGGAGAAGGTGAGTTATCTCGAAAGAATGGTGCACCTCTCAACAGCGGGCATAATGCAGAAGCTAAAACTGCTAATCAGAACTCCGACTCAGATGATTCGAACAACTCCAGGTTTCCACTGTTAATAGCCTATTGCGTTTATTTAGACTGGTTCATGCACAACTAATAGTTAGTTTTTTTATTGCTTGACAATTTCTGTGCATATTTAATCAGCAGAAGTCCGACTCGCAAAAGGAGGTCAAGAAACAGCCCTAGGAGCAGGCCAAACCCAAGTCCTAATAGAATTCCTAGTGGAAGTTCTCCGAGGAATACTGGCGAGAAAAGTAGAGGAAGGCTTTCTAGGAGTCCATCGGGTAGCCCTGTCCGCAAAGCTCCTGAACCTTCTACTACCAATCATGATGGGGGTTTGTCAAAAGGCACTTCTCCAAATGGAAATGCAAAGCGCGTTAGAAAAGGGCGTGGCTTCACTGACCGCTTTGCCTTTGCACGTCGTTACCGTACTCCATCTCCAGAGCGTTCACTCCGTAATTCCTATCGTAATGATGGAAGAGACACTTACAGAAGTAACCGTGATAGGTAATTTCAGTATTATGTTAGTGATTTATGAGTAATAAAGCATGCGCGTAAAATGAATTATCTTTTGCATGTCTGAAGGTACTCAAGCTATAGAAATTTTTCTGAGCGCCCACCTCGTAGACATTTCCGAAGCCCACCAAGAGGCGGAAGCCCTCCCAGGTTCTCTCTTTCTCTCTCTCTCTCAACCAGCCTGAAGGCATATACTTAGCCATTGTATACACTAAATATATGAGGCGAGAAAAAGTATAGTCAGAGCATAAATGATCTTTTTGTTGAGACGAAAGAAATATAAACATTTTGATCATGGTAGACGGACATGTCTTTTTTCTTTTGTTTATACACATGAAGAGAGCTAGACTCATTTTATTTAAAACCCATTAATTAATAAGGAAAAATCTGTGGCACCGTCCCAAAGTCCTCTCAGAGAAAGATAAATTGTTGAAATGCTTCTTATCATTCAGAAGCATTTATCCTATCCATCAATAAATGAAGCCCTCTGGATGAAATTAATAGTAAGAGATTTTTGGAGTTTTGATGAGTGGGGAACTAAGCACGTCATCTTATATTACCAGGTGATTTCAACTACTGGGAAGAGGATCTTGTCAAACTTACCTTAATTAACCAGAATTCTAGTTTTACTGTATTATGCTCCTGCACTTAATTGGATTTGTCTTTTGTATTTATAAGTTATGTGTTATATTTTTATGGCATGTTGAGGCACGAATGTAGCATGCTATTGATTGGGTTTTCCGTATGTATAGAAACAGGAGCAGGAGAAGTCGAAGTAGGAGCATTTCCCGCAGCCCTGGTGGTTACCGTGGCCATAATAGGGACCGCAGCCGCAGCCGCAGCCGTAGTCGTAGTCCAGTAGATCGACATCCTGTAAGTGATAGACTAAAGTCCCGCCTTGGACCCCGAATTGGTGATCAGCACTCTCCAGACAGAGCTAGGCTTAAGTCCAGGTCGAGGAGCCCGATGCCCTCTCATTCCAGATCTCCAGATGCTACACCTAAGCGTCGTAATCGAACTCCTAGGCCTCCCAGTAGGTCAATATCAAGCTCCCCACCTGCTCAAAGAGGGTTGGTTTCATATGATGATATCAGTCCTTAAATCATTTTCCTGGTTCCGGCACGAGAGTAGTTGGGTCTTGAGTACGTGTATATGTACGCAGAATGGATCAATCGGAATTCTAGGTTATGTTTCTCGTTCGATCTTGCTTTCGCATTGCAATGTAATTGACTTGGTTATAGGATGATGTGTGGGGTTTTTGTTTCCCTTTTTTCAGTGACTAAGGAATTTCATGCCCGTTTAGAGCTAAAACAAAACGGCAATTTTTGGTGGTGCATCTGATTGCTTACATAACTAAATCACTATTCAACATGGTGACAAAGTCTTGGGCTTGTAGCTCAAGTGGTAAGCGCATCCACCGCTGCGGCCCATCGGTTGTATGCTAAGATTTTCCATATGAATGAATTTTAGGGTAATCAACTTTCTAGATGTATGTTTGCGATATCGATCAGCAACAATTCAGTCTTATCCTTTATACACACACCACAACTATGCCTGCCTACTACTACTAGCTAGGAGTAGAACCAGAAAGGCATCAACTCTCTCTCTCTCAGATTGGTTGGCCCTTGGGTACAATTTGATCTTTGATCCACATGTATATAGGCACCAGTACATAGTATGTTGCTGCCATGACACCCAACATGAACCGCACGAAGAACGTCCACGGGTTTACCGGCTTTGTCACGTCCTCTGCTTTCGGACCAAGCTGCATCGGAACACAACGACAGATGAAGAGTAAATAAGACAGAACACAGGATTAGATGGAACCACACATCATAAAATAAGAACAAACTTGAAAAGCCACCATCTGCTCTTGGAATTGACAGCAACAGCATTCGAGTTCAGTGATCCATGTTAGTGACCGGAACTTCCACGACTTATACCGGAAATCATAACGTTTTTCCGTTTCTATAAACAGTAGTAGCATGGCCAACGTATATGATAATCAAACTAGTACACAGTTTGAATCTACTAGTTTCATCAGAGTGATTGAATCTTAATCAACTCTAAATGCTGAAAAGATAAGAAATCGAACACGGAAGAGCATTAATCATCAAGATATAGGTCAAACAGAGTTCTCCGAAAGAAAGTACCTGTAAAGGAGAATCCCCGGACGCAGGTTTAACGCCTGTTACAGAACATCCCATGATCAATCCATGGCGGCGAACCCCACGATACCATTTTGGGCCAATTCTTTTCAGCTGGACATCTTTAAACCCTGCCTTCTGGAACCACTCAATGTACTCTTCCTCCTTTGGGAAAAGCATCCATACATCAGCAAAGAAGCGAGATAACCAATATGTTGGGTACACAGGACCAATTACGCATGCTTTTCCTCCGAGTTTTAAGACCCTGTATGCTTCCTTGATGCCACGCTGCGGGTCTGGCCAGTACTCGATGCTGAGAAAATGCAATCACACAGTGCCATTAGAAAGACTACAAAAGTTAGCAAGTGTGTTTGAAAATTCAAGATGAGCTAAAAGTGAATACCATCCTGCACATTTTCGCTACTTGTTTGAGTTCAATATTTCGCGTCAAGTGTGCATTTGAAAACCAAAGATGCCTTCGTGCTCAATCGAGCAGCAGCATTCTTTCTGACAAGATGATATTCTAAACTACTCTAACCTACGAGGAGGAGGGGGATTCGAACATTGTCTTGGCCAAAAAGACTAACCCAGATGTGCGTATAATAGCATTCTACATACGCGAAGACTACTTTCTAGCTGTTAAATTGAAACACAATCAACACATGACAGCATTGCAACTCGAAGATTAACAAAAGCTAGAAAACACACCAAATGAAAAGGGTATGAGCAATGTACCTCCCGGCAGATACATATCGATCAGCGTAATCAGTTCGAAAAGGGAGGTCCTCAGCATCCCCCTCTATAAACTTGCACTCCTTCAAGGGCTCCTTCTGCTTAGCCTGGGCAAGCTGATGAGGTGACTGGTCAAGAATGGTGACATTCTTAGCATCCACATGCTTCACAATCCCCAGAGTGGTGAACCCCGTGCCGCCACCAACATCCACCACAATCATTCTCCGATCAGTGAGCTCCGCCGGCTCAAGCGCCTCGTCCCTCATGTCCTCAGTCCAATGCCCGGGGTTTATAACATGGTCATACACAATTGAGAGGAATCTGTAGAACCAGAAAGCCTCCTTCTTGTGCTGAATAAACCTAGGCTGAGAAGCCGGCCGAGGAGCCGAGATGCTGCTGCCGCTGCTGCTGCATCTGGGCACACTGATTCTACCACAAGATTTGGAAATTCTTGCGGCTGAAGCAAACCCCGTTTTCAGAAACTGCTTCCCGTGAAGATCCGACCCGTTGAAACTCAACCCGTTTGGGGTTATTGCTCTGATGAGGGTGAGATTCTCAGCTCCATTGAGCATCGCAGAGACCATGATTTGATAATTCAGAGAAAACTCTGAAAGAAAAAAGCTACTGAATTTCACTTGGGTTTTCAGCTAAGTGAATAAAATCAGTGGAAATTGATCCGCATGCAAATTGTAGCAGTTTTATGGGGTTTTACTGTTGCTCTGTTCACTTATCTCTCTCTCTCTTGAAATGGAAAGTTTACAGGAGAGAGAGAGAGAGAGGGAGGGAGGGAGGGAGGGAGGGAGAGAGAACTTACTGGTTGAGGGAGCTTACAGATTGAGAGGAAGAAGCTTTTCTCGAGTGTTGAAGGAGCACCACAGGTTTAAGGTAGGGATAGGAACAAAATGGTTGTGAGGCAGCGTTCTTGTGGTGCCACTTTTTTAGGTGGACGTTCTTGTGGTAGTGCTACTTGCACTGTGGCGCCAACAAGATCATTTTTTTCTCTCTTCTTTTTATTTGTCTAATTCTTATTTTTGAAGGCCACGATATTCCAAAACATTTTTCTTTAAGACAAACTATTGTCTACGTTAATTTAATTTTAGTTTATATATTTCGGTGAGCAGAATTTGGATATGACTGCAAATGGAGGAGTACAATGTTCTACTCAACTTAACCAAAACTGAAACTAAAATACTGATTAGGTTTAGTCAAATTAACTAGAGCAATGTGTTTATCTCTTTGACCGGGACTTAAGCCTACCTTTGTAAAATATCACTTGTATATAAAAAAACTAAAACGTGCTGAAAACTTGTAGCTTCACTTTTAAATTCGGAATCTCATGTTCAATTCTTCACTCCTTTAAAACCGTTTATATCCCGAAAGAAATACCTTCAACTAAAACTTAATTATGCAAAAGCAAAAATAATCTCTTAGTCGTTTTACATTTGGAGTTGTGGTAAGCCATGCAGAATCGATCTCTTGCTGCAAGATGTGATGCTCTAGCATGGTACTCCATCCCACATCAATTCTGTCAGCATTTGGTAGGATAGATAAATGTAAAATGGACCACTTTTGGTGGGATCTAATTGTATAAGGTTTTTTTTTACCATGCAACGCTAAAGTTTGTTGGCTGTTTGCCCAAAATTGTGCTCCTTTCATTTGTGTCACTTGGTGTTCGATTTACACCTTTCAACTTGATCTTCAATCCATTTCTTCGTCTTATCTATATCGAATTATTTTCAAGCTGATTTTATTCTTGTTTTTTCAAGTATTAGATTACAAATTTGAACGTGTAACCTAGACTTTGTATAATTTGTGTTAGTAAAATACAAAGAAAGTTATGCGGTAGAATAACTTTAGCAGTATATTTTAGAAAACTTTGGAAAATTAAGAATTAAAATAATTCCAAAACCTATTTCATTTAAGTATGCATGTTATATCATCTCAAAAAAGAAAAAGAAAAAGTATGCATGTTATATATTGGATTGGAATTGATAGGTATTATTGATTTCTAAGTCTCAAGACATTAGTCTCAGAGTATGTTTTAGGTGCATCCGAAACATCTCCACGTGGCGTTACTATTTCATTCAAATTATAATAATGTATTTTATCTGCTATTATTATATTCTAAAAATGGGACATATTAACATTGTCATACATTAATATTATCACGTATAATACTACTACCATATGTCAGCACTACAACTAATAAGGGCACTGTCTATTGATACAGATGACTGAAGGAGAATTTTATCAGTGTCTAATGAGAATTTTACCCTTGAAACTTTTGATTGAGAATCATTGTTTTAAGGCTAAATCGCCAAAATGGTCCCTGAGATTTGCATAACTCATCACTTTGGTCCTTGAGATTCCAAATCTATAAAAGTGGTCCCTGAGATTGTCCACCATCCATCATTTTGGTCATTCCGTTAAAAACCAATGTCCCGAAGCTCTTGGCCGAAAGTTTGGGCAATTTTCAAAGCTTCTTAACTCAATCGTTTCTTAACCAAATTCGACCCATAATATATCAAAATGAAGATATGAAAGTGTAGAATAAGATTATACCATTTCGAAGCCCAATGTTTTCTGGAGATGGCCGGAAAATAGCCTCAAAGTTGACTGGTCTGAGTGAAAACTTGAAAACTTGCCGGAAACTGGGTAAACTTTAAACGTTCATAACTTCTTCAATACTCAACGAAATCAAGTGATTCAAAACGAAAATCATACTTCTCAACGAGATGAAGATAATGGTACCTTTTTAGATGGCTAAATCGCCTTGGTTTGGCCGGATAATGGCTCGAAAGTGGCTATCTTGGTCTCAAGTTAGCCACTTTCGAGCCGTTTTCCGGCCAAACCACGGCGATATAGCTGTCAAAAAGGTACCATTCTCTACTTCTCATTGAGAAGTATGATTTTTGTTTTTAAATCACTTGATTTCGTTGAGTATTGAAGAAGTCATGAACGTTTAAAGTTTACCCAATTTCCGGCGAGTTTTCCAGTTTTCGCTCGGACTAGTCAACTTTGAGGCTATTTTCCGGCCATCTCCGGCAAACATTGGGCTTCAAAATAGGTATAATCTTATTCTACACATTCATATCTTCATTTTGATATATTATGGGTCGAATTTGGTTAAGAAACGATTGAGTTACGAAGCTTTGAAAATTGTCCAAACTTCTAACCAAGAGCTCCGGGACACTTAACGGAGTTTTTAATGGAATGACCAAAATGATGGATGGTGGACAATCTCAGGGACCACTTTTATCGATTTGGAATCTCAGCGACCAAAGTGATGAGTTATGCAAATTTCATGGACCATTTTAGCGATTTACCCTTGTTTTAAATTGGAATTGTTAATGACAAAAGGCTACCTTTATGTATCCGTCCCCCTCTTTTATTTCCATTTGAAAACAAATACAAGTTTTACGTCCCATCAATTTTTATGAGACACAGATTTCAGTTCTTTGTTCTATTCCAAAATTTCCAATACGCTACAGAAATTCTCTCACGTCATGCTGGGATGAATGCCAGACCAGAAAACTGAGTGAGTTTGAAGAATTGATTGAATTAATAAATGAAAGCTCAAACATGCAAAATGGCTAATTTTTTAAAACAATTAAATGAATACATATAACCAAAGGCAAACGGCCAAAGGAAGTACACTTTGTCAATCAAATAACCAAATCAAGCATCCAACTCAAACGTTTTGTTTCACTTTACCTCTTACTTAGAAACCAAATATAATCCAAAAAAACTTGGGCGTGTAAATTAAATGAATATGCAACCCCAAACCAAATTACAAATTAACAGAGAAACAAAACTCTCAGAGAGAGAGAGAATCACACTCTGTGTCCTCTGAGCGTTGATAAACACTTGAATTCAGAAACCCACAACCAAAAGCAAAAATACATCATTAAACACAAAGTTAAAGAAAAATTATCAGACTTGAAACACAAAAAAGAGTTTCATATCTGAGACCGAAATGAAGAAGAGGAGAGCGCGTAATCACAATAATATATTTTTCTATAATAACAGTATTAGAGTGGAAGTGGCATTGTTGTTCTAATTAAACAAAAAGGAGGACATGCATGCAGCTGTGAAAGTGGGAGAAGATGAGTTGGAGAAGAGGAGGGCGTGATGTTTAGAGGAGATAGAGAGATAGAGATGTAATTCCAAATCTCGAGACCTTGGTCTCAGAATAACTTTTTGGTGTATCCTAAACATTATCATGTGTGTTATTGTTTCATTAATAGTATATTTGTTTTTTTTTTATTATACTTTGAAAGTAAGACATATGAATATTGACGTATACTCATATTATAACATATGAAATGATAACACAATATGTCGGTGTTCTCAATACACACAAAAAAGTATCTCCTAGTCTTAGAGTTAAGGTCGAAGGTATTGGGATTAAGTGTCCTAATAACTTCTTAATAGAATAGGTTAGGCTACAAACATAGGATTGAACTAATCGAACCTTTCTACTATCCCTAACCACCCAACAACTAGTATAAGGATTATGATTCTAAACCATCCAATCCAAACGACATCATTGGCCTTGACTTTGAGCTTGCAATTTGCAAAAAATAATTATAAAGTAATGCTAGAGAGACCAAATTTTTAAATCAAATATTGTAAACCAAATGATGTGAATGTTGATGATTGGATTATTACTTAAGGGATAATGCTAGAGACCAAACTTTTAAATCAAATTTGCAAATCAAATTATCTATCACTAATAAGAAACAAGCAGGTTAATTGACACTTACTTAATAATTCAATCATCTACAACCACATCATTTAGTTTGTATATTTGGTTTAAAAAATTTGATCTCCCTAGCATTACCCTGACTTAAGTGTTGATTAATGTGCTTATTTCCTATTGATAACATATCATTTGATTTGCAGATTTGGTACACCTAGCATTATTCTTAACAATATGTACAATATGTATGTATATGTAGATTACTTATTATAATCCCTTAATTTGCACAAAAATATAAATAAAAAAAATCAATTATTTAACCTGTTAATTAAAAAGAATTTACTTTAATATATTATGTTCCTCCATGGGAACCATCAATCTATTGGCCAAGAGCAAGCCCCCATGCGAATGGCGGGAATTCCTGTGCCGCAACTTGTAGCCATTGGATTCAACGTCGTGGAAAACGACACGAAGGAGAGACGCTAAAGCTTAAGAATCTCTTGGTAATGAACGACGAATCTCAATCCAGTTACAATTTTAGCCATCAAAGGTGCAAATATCTAGTTATCAACCAACAAGGTCAAATGGCACATCAGTTCCATTGAGCATCTCAGAGACCATGATTTGATAATTCAGAGAAAACTCAGAAAGAAAAAAGCTACTGAATTTCACTTGGGTTTTGAGCTAAGTGAATAAAATCAGCGGAAATTGATCCGCAGGCAAATTGTAGCAGTTTTATGGGGTTTTACTGTTGCTCTGTTCACTTATCTCTCTCTCTCTCTTGAAATGGAAAGTTCGCAGGAGAGAGAGAGAGAGAGGGAGAGAGAGAGAGAGAGAGAGAGAGAACTTACTGGTTGAGGGAGCTTACAGATTGAGAGGAAGAAGCTTTTCTCGAGTGTTGAAGGAGCACCACAGGTTTAAGGTAGAGAGAGGGATACGAACAAAATGGTTGTGAGTGAACTGTGACGCAGCGTTCTTGTGGTGCTACTTTCTTTAGGTGAACGTTCTTGTGGTAGTGCTACTTGCACTGTGGCGCCAACAAGATCATTTTTTTCTCTTCTTTTTATTTGTCTAATTCTTATTTTTGAAGGCCACGATATTCCAAAACATTTTTCTTTAAGACAAACTATTGTCTACGTTAATTTAATTTGTTTATATACTGCGGCGAGCAGAATTCGGATATGATTGCAAATGGGGGAGTACAATGTTCTACCCAACTTAACTAAACTAAAACTAAAATAGTGATTAGGATTAGCCAAATTGACTAGAGCAATGTGTTTTTCTCTTTGACCGGGACTTAAGCCTACCTCTGTAAAATATCACTTGTATATAAAAAAACTAAAACGTGCAGAAAACTTGTAGCTTCACTTTTATATTCGGAATCTCGTGTTCAATTCTTCACTCCTTTAAAACCGTTTGTATCCCGAAAGAAAAACCTTCAACTATAACTTAATTATGCAAAAGCAAAAATAATCTCTTAGTCGTTTTACATTTGGAGTTGTGGTGAGCCATGCAGAATCGATCTCTTGCTGCAAAATGTGATGCTCTTGCATGGTACTCCATCCCACATCAATTCCGTCAGCAGTTGGTAGGATAGATAAATGTAAAATGGACCACTTTTGGTGGGATCTAATTGTATAAGGTTTTTTTTTACCATGCAACACTAAAGTTTGTTGGCTGTTTGCCCAAAATTGTGCTCCTTTCATTTGTGTCACTTGGTGTTCGATTTACACCTTTCAACTTGATCTTCAATCTATTTCGTCGTCTTATCTACATCGAATTAGTTTCAAGCTGATTTTATTCTTGTTTCTTCAAGTATATTAATTAGAGTACGAATTTGAACGTGTAACCTACACTTTGTATAATTTATTATGTGTGAGTAAAATACAAAGAAAGTCATGCGGTAGAATAACTTTAACAGTATATTTTAGAAAACTTTGGAAAATTAAGAATTAAAATAATTCCAAAACCTATTTCATTTAAGTATGCATGTTATATATTGGATTGGAATTGATAAGTATTATTGATTTCTAAGTCTCAAGACATTAGCCTCATAGTATGTTTTAGGTGCACCCAAAATATCTCCACATGACATTACTATTTTATTCAAATTATAATAATGTATTTTATTTTTTATTATTATATTTTAAAAGTAGGACATATCAACAATGTCATACATTAATATTATCACGTAGAATACTACTACCATATATATGTCAGCACTACAACTAATAAGGGCACTGTCTATTGATACAGATGACTGTGAAGGAGACTTTCATCAATGTCTAATGAGAATTTTACCCTTGAAACTTTTGATTGAGAATCATTGTTTTAAATTGGAATCGTTAACGACAAAAGGCTACTGATGAGTTAATTTCATATTATATATTTTACCCTAGTCATAGTATATTTTGGTAATTATTTTGGTAGAATGTTGATACTTTGCTTCATATTTTCAACATATGACATTCGACTTCTTCCGAGGAAAAACGTGACCAAATAGATGAATTTTGGAGTGATTCAAATTGGAGGACGTTCGTGTGTCTCTTGGGATATTCGTATCAAAATTTGAGATTTTTCTACCAAGCGGTTATTTTCTGGCAATCAAATGAAGGAGCAGTGCGCGTTGTTGGAAAATGACGTTTCTGGGCTTAAACTGCATTTTTGGAGCCCAATATGACTTTGGATGGGTTTGTGGCCTTTTGGAGAAGTGTTCAGAATAGTCCAAGCTTTAAATCCAGCTACTTTGGGCCAGTTTTGGAGCTGATATGGGTCCAAAACGTGGCTGTGCAGAATTTTGGGCAAATTTACGAAGTCAATTTGGGATTATGTTTCCTAATTTATTTCAATTTATTTAGTTTCCTAGTCTTATTCTAAGACCTTTTGGCAGACCTAGGGTTTCTCTGGGTACGCACATTTTAGAGAGAAGAATTTTGGGGCAAAGCTTAGAGATTTCAAGATTTATACTTCAAGGTGTTTTCATTCTTTTTCTTTGTCAATAAAGACTTTATGATTTTTATTATGAATATCTGTAACTAATTTTCTTTTGCTAGGGTGAGGCCATGATCCTTAGCAAGAATATGTAGTCTCTTCTTAATTTGCTTATGAATTTATGCTTGCAAGTTTTGGATTGTTAATCACTGTGCTTTAAACTATCTATTTATCTTAGTGATTCGCGACCATTAGGATATTTAGAAAAGTAATTTGATGCAATTTTGGTGGAAGGTTGTCCCTAAAATTGACTAAGTCTTCTTGTGGTTAATATGTGTAACCTCTTAGGATGGACGACACGTTTTAAGGGTTATATGGTTTTCAAAGGATTTCACAAAACTTAATGAGTTTTGCACGTTCACATTCGATCTGGACACCACAAACAGGTTACATGTTAGATATACATTCTATGTTAGAGGTTCCAAGTAGGACATACTTTAGGAAAATCTAACCTTCAAAATATGCATGTATGGTTCATAAGTACTTAGAAGAACTATATAGGTCATTAAATTACCTTTTTAGTTAAATTCGTTTTCCTTTCTTTAAAATTGCAAATTTTAGTTAACCTTTTTAGTTAAATTCGTTTTTCTTAATTTAGGTCATTAAATTACCTTTTTCCAAAACTTTGTTCTAAGTAATTAGTTGAGAATTGATTTCGCGTTGATCTATTTAAATTAATCCCTGTGGAGAACGACCTTGCTTGAGTCAACTATACTACAATATCCTTGTTTCTCTTACAAGTATTTTAGGTGTTTTTAACCCTTTTTGCACAAGTGGTATAAAGATCCTATCAGCTACCTTTGTATATCCGTCCCCCTCTTTTATTTCCATTTGAAAACAAATACAAGTTTTACGTCCCATCAATTTTTACAGAAATTCTCTCACGTCATGCTGGGATGAATGCCAGACCAGAAAAATGAGCGAGTTTGAAGAATTGATTGAATTAATAAATGAAAGCTCAAACATGCAAAATGGCTAAATTTTTAAAACGATTAAATGAATACATATAACCAAAGGCAAACGGCCAAATGAAGTACACTTTGTCAATCAAACAACTGATCAATAACAAAATCAAGCATCCAATTCAAACGTTTTGTTTCACTTTGCCTCTTACTTAGAAACCAAATATAATCCAAAAAAACTTGGGCGTGTAAAGCCCTAATTAAATGAATATGCAACCCCAAACCAAATTACAAATTAAAAGAGAAACAAAACAGAGAGAGAGAGAGAGAATTACACTCTGTGTCCTCTGAGCGTAGATAAACACCTGAATTTAGATACCCACAACCAAAAGTAAAAATACATCATTAAACACAAAGCTAAAGAAAAATTATCAGACTTGAAACACAAAAAAGAGTTTCATATCTGAGACCGAAATGAAGAAGGGGAGAGCGTGTAATCACAATAATATATTTTTCTATAATAACACTGTTAGAGTGGAAGTGACATTGTTGTTCTAATTAAAAAAAAAAAGGAGGACATGCATGCAGCTGTGAAAGTGGGAGAAGATGAGGTGGAGAAGAGGAGGGCGTGATGTTTAGAGGAGATGGAGAGATTGAGATGTACTAATGCCAAGTCTCGAGACCTTATAGTCTCGGAGTAACTTAAGTATATTCATTGGCGTCGGTGGCCTAATTCCAAATCTCGAGACCTTGGTCTCAGAATAACTTTTAGGTGTGTATCCTAAACATTATTACGTGTTATTGTTTCATTAATAGTATATTTGTTTTTTTTATTACATTTTAGAAGTAAGACATATGAATATTGACGTATACTTATATTATAACATATAAAATGATAACACAACATGTCGGTGTTCTCAATACACACAAAAAAGTATCTCCTAGTCTTGGAATAGGTTAGGCTACAAACATAGGATTGAACTAATCGAACCTTTCTACCAAACTAGTACAAGGATTATGAATCTAAACCATCCAATCCAAACGACCTCATTGGCTTCTACCAAAAAAAAAAAGAACGACCTCATTGGCCTTGACTTTGAGCTTGCAATTTGCAAAAAATAATTATAGAGTAATGCTACGGAGATCAAATTTTTAAATCAAATCTTGTAAACCAAATGATGTGGACGTTGATGATTGGATTATTACTTAAGGGATAATGCTAAAGAGACCAAAATTTTAAACCAAATTTGCAAATCAAATGACCTGTCACTAATAAGAAATAAACAGGTTAATTGACACTTACTTAATAATTCAATCATCTACAACCACATCATTTAGTTTGCAAATTTGGTTTAAAAATTTGATCTCCCTAGCATTACCCTGACTTAAGTGTTGATTAACGTACTTATTTTCTGTTGATGATACATCATTTGATTTGCAGATTTGGTATCCCTAACATTATTCTTAACAATATGTATGTATATGTAGATTACTTATTATAATCCCTTAATTTGCACAAAAATATAAATAAAAAAAATCAATTATTTAACCTGTTATTTAAAAAGAATTTACTTTAATATATTATGTTCCTCCATGGGAGCCATCAATCCATTGGCGAAGAGCAAGCCGCCATGGGAATGGCGGGAATTCCTGTGCCGCAACTTGTAGCCATTGGATTCACCGTCGTGGAAAACGACACGAATGAGAGACGCTAAGGCTTAGGAATCTCTTGGTAACGATGAATCTCAATCTAGTTACAATTTTAGCCATCAAACGTGCAAATATCTAGTTATCAACCAACAAGGTCAAATGGCACATCAGTAACTTCACACGCCCCTGAACCCTGAAGTACTCTGCGGACAATTTTCAGATTCATTAATCTGGACAAAAATCACGTAGAACCAAAAAAGATCCAGGCAAGGAACAGCAAAGCTCCGATGCTTCAAAGTCACAATCCACAAATAAATTTATAAAGCCTTCATTGGCATCCCATTCATAAATCAACACACAATCATCATCTAAACTCTAAGCCCTAAGCTCGTTCGTCTATCCATCGCAATGGCGCTCCCATCGAACCTCCAACCTGACCAGGCGAGCCCCGATTGGCTCAGCAAGGGTGACAATGCTTGGCAACTCACGGCTGCCACGCTCGTTGGCATGCAGAGCGTGCCAGGGCTTGTCATTCTCTACGGAAGCATAGTGAAAAAGAAGTGGGCAGTGAACTCCGCCTTCATGGCTCTGTACGCCTTCGCAGCAGTCTTGGTCTGTTGGGTCGGCTGGGGCTACCAAATGTCGTTCGGGGACGAGCTTTTCCCGTTCCTTGGCCGACCCAACGTGGCCATGGACCAGGCCTTCCTGCTGAAACAAACATTCAGTGGGTATCTTCCAAATGCAACCATGATTTATTTTCAGTTCGTGTTTGCGGCCATTACGTTGATTTTGATCGCTGGGGCTTTGTTGGGGAGGATGAACTTTCATGCATGGATGTTATTTGTACCCCTTTGGTTGACATTTTCTTACACAATTACTTGCTATAGTATTTTTAACCCCCATGGCTGGTTGTATAAGATGGGGCTTATTGACTACTCTGGTGGCTACGTCATTCATCTCTCTTCTGGTGTTGCTGGTTTCACTGCTGCTTACTGGGTAAGTCAACACAATTTTACTAACGTCAGTTGTTTACCCTTTATGTGGATGAAATTTGACCATTGATGTATTATGGCCTCTCGAGCATCACTAGCAAAAATTTAACCTTTAGAATTTGAGCCACTGATCGTAAAATACATCATAATTTTAGCTCAGCCAAAGTTTACTCTTATTATTAACCTACAAAAACTATTTGCAAAGAAGAGTAAGGTCATGTATAATAGACGTTCTCCCGACAATCACAAAGCATGAAGCCTTGATGGTTAGGGTCGCCTACATTGCTCCATACATAATATTGACCATTTTTAATCTAGCCTATCAATCACTCTTTCTGTGAAGTTTAGGCCCTACTACAGCGTGAAATCAAAATCTAATAATAATTGTTTAGAGTTTATAAATAGAATTTGCCCCTAAAAATGATTTGTAAGAAAGGTTGCATAAAAACTCTTGAACCACCACCAGATATATGGAATTTTTTTTATGTTAGACCGCTATATTCTAATATGAGCAGTATGTATACGGCAGAACATTTCGAGTATGTCTCACATCCATTAGATTTTTTAAATTAGTATAATGGATTAAACTTAAATACAAAAAAAGCGAGCATATTATCCTAATCAGCTAATTTAACGCACTTCTATCAAATAATTTTATTTTATGGGTTAAAATTAAGTTGGTTTTACAAGTAAACCACAAATATTGTTTTCCTTGAGGATTCAGGTTGGGCCAAGGGCAACCAATGACAGGGAGAGATTTCCACCAAACAACATTCTGCTGATGCTTGCTGGGGCGGGCCTACTTTGGATGGGGTGGAGTGGATTTAACGGTGGAGATCCCTACATGGTGAGCACAGACGCATCTCTGGCCGTCCTCAACACCCACGTGTGCACCGCCACTAGCTTGCTGACGTGGCTCTTGCTTGACATTGCTTTCTTCGGGAAGCCCTCTGTGATCGGCGCCACTCAGGGCATGATCACTGGCTTAGTTTGCATTACTCCTGCTGCAGGTATAAATTAGTCGATTCACATAAACATACTCAAATAATTTTGGCTTACCCTTTTTTTATTTCTACAAACTCCTGCTTAATTTTTTTTTTATTTGTTCGATTTAAATGTCATAATAAACATGAGATTTCATTTCTCTTGCTTTAATTTGCAAGCTAAATTTAATATCATGTGGCCAATTTGAACTATTCAGCCAATTTATACTTATCTCTAAATTAAGCCTACTCAAAATAATATATTTCTTAGTGCAATTGTAAATTGTCACATCAAATTACTGTCCCATCATATTATATATATTTATTTGAGTTGTACATAATCACTTAGGACCCGTTCGGTATCCTATTAAAAAAAAATCATCATTTCTTAAGAACATCTCTTGAAATCAATTTTCGTTAAGACCCTGGTTCGGTATAAGAGGAGAAGAGAGAAAAAGCAGTGGCGCTTAGAGTTTAAAATCTCCCTTTTAATACTATTTTCAAGAAATTGACTATTTTTTTAAGTTAGTTTTGAATTCAATTTGGAAAATAGTTCTACTAAGCAAGTACTTATGACTTCAAACTTAAAAAGTGTTCTTGAATGGGAATTGTTATTAGCACTCCAAAAATCTCATTCTACACTCCAAACTTTATATATTAGGAAAGAAAAATACATTTGTGAGGAGTGTAGAATGAGATTTTTGGAGTGCCAATAACACACTTCCCTTTTGAATTTAGAAAGTTGAATTCAAGTACAAAACAGACCCTTATTGTGTCACATAATCTTTTGAGTATAGGAGTGGTACAAGGTTGGGCAGCAATCATAATGGGAATGATGTCAGGAAGCATCCCATGGTACACTATGATGGTCCTCCACAAGAAAAACGGCATCCTAAAGCAAGTCGATGACACCATGGCCGTGTTCCACACCCACGCCGTGGCCGGAAGCCTAGGTGGCATGCTTGCCGGCTTCTTTGCCCACCCGAGGCTCTGCCGTATATTCTACTTAACCAACAATTGGGAACACTACATTGGCCTTGGCTATGGATTGCAAAGTGGCCATGTCGGTGCAGGGCTTAAGCAAATGGGAATCCAATTCCTAGGAATAGTGTTTGTGGTTAAAGTCAATGTGATCACCACTAGCATCATTTGCCTGTTCTTGAGGCGTTTCATTCCACTCAGGCTCAACGACGACGAGTTGCAGGTCGGTGATGACGCGATCCACGGCGAGGAGGCTTATGCATTGTGGGGAGATGGAGAGAAGTATGATGGTTCCAAGCATAACTCAGTTTATGGAATGGAAGAGTTTCCCATGAATGCGCCTAAAGCTGAGGCATGAAGTTGATATGCTTTTATTTATTTTTTATTTCTACTTTTATTTGTATTTTGGTTTCTTGCAAGAAACGTAAAGCTCGTTTGGAAGTGCTTTTAAAATGACTGAAAACGTTTTGGTGAAAATGTTTTTGGAACTAATCCTTAAAAATGCAAGTGTTTTCTCTAAAAACGTTTTCAGTTATTTTAAAAACACTCTCAAACGAGCTCATAATCTACTCATCATCTAATGTAATAAGAAATATAAAAAAAAAATATTGACAAACTATTTTGTCATTGTAATTGGAATTTGAAATGAAAGCTCAATTTTCTGGTTTTTTTTTTTTTGAGACATGGATTCTTAGAGCATCCCTAACGGGGATTTTATCTTCCTTGAGGCTATATTGGTAGCTCTAGTGAGGAATTTCATCTCCAATGAGCAGGAGACTAGGGGTTTATTAATGACGAGGAACGCATTTTTGCTATGTTACTAATACTTATACTTTCTTTGCTATTCTACCCTAGCATGGCTGAGGAAGAAAATATGGTTAGCGACTTCCTTTCTTGGGTAGCAAAAAGTTAGACTATATCTAGCTCCAAAATGGGGTGGAACCTGCACCAAATTAAAAGCCTTGTAGTAGTCTCGATTTCAACGGTTTATTTTTCAAGTGTTTGTTTGATTAAGAAAACATAAGCAAACAACAATTTTTATTATTATTTTTTTTTTTTTTTTTTTGTGTTATTGATTAAGAAAAAAAATATTGTGCTTTGTGTTTAATTTTCTAGATTTAAAAGTTCATAAAAAAAGTGATGAAATATAACATTGGTAGTTTAGAGACTTGAACCGAAAACAAAACAAAAAACATACCTAAATTGTAAAGGCATTACAACTTAGTTATTTGAAAGCATAAACCAACAAACAAACCTAAATTGTAAATTCATTACAATATAGTGATTTAAATGCTCCAAACATAAGAGTTAGGTCTCCAGCGGCGCACAAGTGCAAAATTTGAATTTTTTAGATTGAAATGTTCATTAAAAAAATTTAGGATAACACATCTAAAAATCAACTTAAAAAAAGTTAAGACAAAAATAAATTTACCACGTAATCAAATTACTACATAAATAATATATGATCTCATATAGAGCCGAAAGGTATATAACCCCTCGTTGAGAGAGATTTTTTTTTAAGAGCCTCAAAAATTTCTTAGAGCTCTAAAATTGGCTATATTCACTACTTTAACAGCCTCATATAGAACTAGGCTTGGCAATTTCTGACACGACTCAATAATCCGACACGACACGACACGAAACGAAATTAACAAGTATTCAGGTCGACACGATAACGAATCAGGTAGTTCTCGAGTAACCCGATAAGCACCTATTAAGATAACGGGTTGGTTCGGGTATACACGTGGGTAACACGATATAAGATAAGCAAAATATTAATTTTATAATTTTATAACCCTAAAAAAATACTATAATAATTATATATATTAATTTAACAATTTTATACCCCTAAAAACTATATATATATATACCATTGAACTTGATGGGATACGAATTCTACGAAACTAATTTCAACGATCCAACTGTCAAACTTGTTTGTATATGCTTCGAGATCGCATCAGCAAAAAATCGCAAAAAACAAACATTCAAAGATCAAGTAACAGTACAAAAATTTTCGACAGTTATAAAACGAAAAATCACGATTTAACAGTTATTTTAACTTCAATTTTGATGATTTTTTACAACTACACTCCTTAACCCTATATGAATACAATGAATGAACTCGATCTTCAATTTAAAATATTTACACTAGTTGATACCACAAAATCTTATGTTATACTTAATGAAAGTATAAATAAACTCAGTGTTAGTGAATCTATCGTTTTGATGGGATACGCATTCTACGAAACTAATTTCAACGATCCAACTGTCAAACTTGTTTGTATATGCTTCAAGATCGCATATGCCAAAAATCGCAAAAAACAAACATTCAGAGATCAACTAACGGGACAAAACTTTTCGACGGTTATCAACGAAAAATCACTATTTAACGGTAATTTAACTCCGATTTTGATGATTTTTTACAGCTACACTCCTTGACCCTATGTGAATACAATGAATGAACTCGATCTTCAATTTAACATATTTACACTAGTGATACCACAAAATCTTATGTTATACTTAATGAAAGTATAAATAAACTCTTAAGTGTTAGTGAATCTATTATTTTGATGAGATACGCATTTTACGAAACTAGTTTCAACAATCCAACCGTCAAACATGTTTGTATATACTTCGAGATCGCATACGCTAAAAATTGCAAAAAACACAAACATTCAGAGATCAAGTAACTGGCCAAAACTTTTCGACGGTTATAAACGAAAAATCACGATTTAACTATTATTTTAACTCTGATTTTGATGATTTTTTGCAGCTACACTCCTTGACCCTATATGAATACAATGAATGAATTCAATCTTCAATTTAAAATATTTACACTAGTGGATACCACAAAATCTTATGTTATACTTAATGAAAGTATAAATAAACTCTAAGTGTTAGTGAATCTATCGTTTTGATGGGATATGCATTCTACGAAACTAATTTCAACTATCCAACCGTCAAACTTGTTTGTATATGCTTCGAGATCGCATACGCCAAAAATTGCAAAAAAAAAACATTCAGAGATCAAGTAACGGGACAAAACTTTTCGACGGTTATCAACGAAAAATCACGATTTAACGGTTATTTTAACTCTGATTTTGATGATTTTTTTACAGATACACTCCTTGACCCTATATGAATACAATGAATGAACTCGATCTTCAATTTAAAATATTTACACTAGTGGATACCACAAAATCTTATGTTATACTTAATGAAAGTATGAATAAACTCTTAAGTGTTAGTGAATATATTGTTTTGATGGGATACGCATTCTACGAAACTAGTTTCAACGATCCAACCGTCAAACATGTTTGTATATACTTTGAGATTGCATACGCCAAAAATTGCAAAAAACAAACATTCAGAGATCAAGTTATGGGACAAAACTTTTCGACGGTTATAAACAAAAAATCACGATTTAACGGTTACTTTAACTCCGATTTTGATGATTTTTTACAGCTATACTCCTTGATCCTATATGACTACAATGAACTAATTTGATCGTTAATTTAAAACATTTACATAAGTGGATACCACAAAATCTTATGTCATGATGATCCATGAAAATTGAGGATTTTGTAAAATGAATAACATGCAAGCTTTGAGTTCCATTGGCAAGGTTTAAACTTTTGAGAAAGGCTTCACAACCTTGAAAACAAAAACTCTTTCATTTTGCATATCCTTGCACATTTAATATTTTGTAATAGACTAGTAATGTATGAATGTTTGTTTATTAGGCTCTTATTTTCGAGTGTAGATGTATTTAAACGACAAATGTGTTTTAATGTTTTGAAGTAATATTTATGTGGCAATGTGTGGTATGTGCAAATTTAAGAAAAAAAATATATTTTTCTTAACGGGTCATAACAGGTCATACGGGTCGGGTCACTTTACCCGTTGGGTAAAGTGACCCGACCTGTTAAGGACCCGTTAAGATAACAGGTGTGACACGACACGACCCGTTAAGATAACAGGTGTTACATGAAAACAACACGAACACGACAGACACGACCCATTTGCCAGGCCTATATAGAACCCTTCATTGGAGATACTTTGAAGAATCATGTGCTTCTTGTAAGCCCTAGAGAGCAGGCACATGCTTTAGCCATAGGATCTGGATTCTAATGTTTTGTGAAAGAGAAGTTACTTCAAATATTTAGCAATTGGTTGCATGTGGTGGCAAATATCGACGAGCCATGTTGGTCAGAGTATTTTGTTTTTAGTACAACGATATTTTATACTAAAGGGAGATAGAGTTTGGTTAAGTCATACAATGAGCAACCTAATTTGGTATCGAATTCGTTATTCATTCAATTCGAACCTAAAACCTCTCACTTATAAGTGAAAAGGAATACAACCAGACCGTAGTACTGAGTGACATATTGGTCAGAGTATTGTTCCCCCTGTATGGAAATCAAATGTTTTTTTTTTAATGATAGATCAGATTAGGTGACACACCCCGACCTGAGAATCAGGGCGTGCTGGCCATCACATAAGCGTGACGTAACCATAAATGCAAGGCGGAAGCGATAAGGTAAGAGAATTATGAATGACTAAAAACCGAATAATAGCAGTACTATCCAAATGACATGCTAGAGAGAATTTAAGTGCGAAATACACACAATCAGAGCATAAGATTCTAAGTGCAGTCAAGTAGGACAGTTATTAAATTACAACACTCGAAGGTGAGTCCTACATTTGTGAAGTCTGTCAGAACAATCGTGGGAATCCTCGTGAGCCACCAAGCACTTCTAACTATAACCTGGAGGGGCGTAAAACAAAGTTGAGTGGGTCAGTAAAACAAAGCTTTTCGAAAATATCTCATTTATCAACATTTATAACCCCTCACTGTAAAACATGTATACTTTCCCATAAAATAGCATATAAACATATGTATATCATCATATTCTCAAATCCTAGTTCAAAATCAGTATTATGAAAGTATGCCATGCTATATGCATTAATAACATAATGAAGATACGTAAATATATCA
Source organism: Heteromeles arbutifolia (assembly GCA_024362995.1). Taxonomy (NCBI): domain Eukaryota; kingdom Viridiplantae; phylum Streptophyta; class Magnoliopsida; order Rosales; family Rosaceae; genus Heteromeles; species Heteromeles arbutifolia. The sequence continues at coordinate 40,303,859 of JANCRC010000003.1, read as the reverse complement.
AGTGAAATAATAAATCAACCGGAGACCCAGCAGTGGTCCTGTACGGCTAATCATATAGCTCAATACCTATGTCTGCACACGAGTCGGAACCACTGAAATGGTCTATACGACAGGACTTGGTGTAATAATACGCTTTAGTGCAATTCTCATCAAACAGCTGTGCGAATAATCGCAGGTCACCTACGAGTCGGAACCACAGAAGTGGTCTGTACGACAGGACTTACACCTACTTGGATCCAAGGGAGCGTGCGGTGCGGGAGGTGAATATCAACATAAGCACTAACATCGGGGGTGCAGGTTATGAGCTCTCAACACAATTCACATCATCAACACAATATAACTCACCTGATACTTACTTGTGCGTCCACCGCACAATTTCATACATATGCATCATATACCAATTCATACATTTCATATCAATTCTATGCATGGCATTTTAAAACATACTTTCATTTAAATTCGATTTCTGGGAAAATCAGTAAGTATATAGGTATATAACGAAAACAACTGCCTATTCACTGGTATGTCGAAGGGTCGTAACCCCTGCGTCGCCCTTGATTGCGCTCGTCCTCAGGATATATCTCACCTATATGTGAAACAACTATAATAACATTATTTAGAGCACATAACCAACAATACGAAATAACTTCTCATACGATGCTCAATTGGGGTGTTTGAATATACCAACATGATCTACACAACCTCACGAACATCCTCATATTTTTAGAATTATTTTTGGACCTGTCACGCGCCCCCACGTGCCAAGCACACTGACAGATTTTTAAATCGCGTTAGGAATATTCCTCAGAATATTCCGTCAACTCCCAACGGAAACTGTTAAACTTAACTAACGGCGTCAGCATATTCCGTCCAAATTGACGGAATATACTCCTTTCTTCTCCGGCGAGTCGCCGGTCGTCGGAAAACTGGGGAAAATTTCCAACTTCGATATCTCGGCCATTTTTGCACCATTTTTCACGATCTTTATATCAAAATGAAGCTCCTAACTTTCAAAATCACGCTATACTAATTTAAAGCTCTAAAAGTCATGGAATCTTACCGGCAAATTTCCACAAAATCCGGCCAAGCTTCAAACCCACGATTCCTACGTCCAATTCTTTCAAACGAAGCACTCCGAGCTTCCTTGGGACCTTACTAAGCTTCCTATAAGCTTAGAATTCCCTGAAAGCCAACATTTCACGTGTGCATGAACAATGATATCCAATGGGGTTATGGTTTCGACGTGATTTCGAGGGTTCTAAGTTCCAAAACTTGTACCAATGGACTCAGGGGAAGATAGGGAACAAGAATATTACCTTAAAACCTTCGATCTGTGAAGTTTGAGGTGATTTTGGTGCTCGTCCATACGTGCACAATGCACTAGTGCAGAAAAACCGAGAGAGAAGGGAGAGGAAGTCCACGGGAGAGAGAGAAAGGGCAGGTTGTGTGTGTGTGTGGTCCACTAAGTCCCTAACCACACTAAAAAATAAAAAAAATCTAAGTTCCAAATAAATTCTTCCGAAACTTAGGAAGAGGAATATTAACCAAATGTATAAATCACACACCTTAGTAATCTTTAGGGATAATTCCGTCTTTTCACGTCCTCGATAGAATGATTTCGGGACGGGCTGTGACATTAGGTTACAATATCATTTGCAAAAAGAATTGGGAAACGTTATTAGCACTTTAAAAATCTCATAATACACTTCTCACAAGTGTATTTTTCTTTTTAATTATAGAAAGTTTGGAGTGCCAAATAAGATTTTTGGAGTGCTAACAGCTAATAACAATTCACACAGAATTAATTTTTTTTTTTTTTTAACGAACGATATTATTTACACTAAGAGAAGAAGAAGTGCTTAGTCTCACAATATGTTCGAAATTGCTTTGGCAAGAATCAATGCATAGGTTAAATTTATGTAAGCAAGAACTTTGGTGTTATATGCATCGGTGATTCCTATGCATATAATTTCGTAATTAACAAAGAAACAATTATTTTAGCATACCGATAATGGCCGGGAGGGTCGGAGTGTTGAGGGAACCAATCTCTTTTCTTTGTCGTGAGTTTTGAGAAGCAGGAGGACTAAAAGTAAGGAAGCAGATGACGACGGAGGCGGTGAACCTGCCGATCATTGACTTGTCCTCATCAGATTCTATCTCCTCCGCCGATTCAATCCGTCAGGCATGCACAGAGTGTGGTTTCTTCTACCTGGTGAATCATGGCGTCGAGGAAGAGCTGTTTGCAGAGGTGTTCGATCAGAGCAGCAACTTCTTTTCGCTTCCTTTGGAAGATAAGTTGAAACTGGATCGCAAGCATCACAGTGGTCACAGTGGATACACCCCACTCTTTTCCGAAAACCTCGACTTCGCTTCCAGCTCCAAAGGTGACTCGAAAGAGAGTTATTACGTCGGCAATTTATATGAGCCAACTCAGAGTCATTTGAATAAATGGCCTTCAGAAGACATCCTTCCATCTTTGAGACCTACAATGCAATCGTACTATAGAAAAGTCCTGTCTGCTGGAAAAAGGTTAAGCTCTCTGATTGCCCTGGCTTTAAACCTAGATGAGGACTTTTTCGACAAAGTGGGGGCACTGAATAAACCAAGGGGTTTTCTTCGACTTTTGCACTATCCAGGTGAGCTGGGATCAACCGATGAAGAAATATATGGTGCTTCTGCTCATTCAGATTATGGCATGGTCACACTCCTTGCATCCAATGGAGTTCCTGGACTTCAGGTTTGTAGGGACAAATCTAAGCAACCTCGAATCTGGGAAGATGTTCTTCACATAGATGGGGCATTCATTGTCAACATTGGGGACATGCTGGAGAGGTGGACTAATTGTTTGTTCAGGTCAACACTGCATAGAGTGATGCCAGCAGGACGAGAACGCTACTCCGTCGCTTTCTTTTTGGATCCCAATGAAGATTGTGTCGTGGAATGTCTGGAAAGTTGTTGCAGTGAAGAATCACCGCCAAGATTTCCTCCCGTCCGCAGTGGGGACTACCTGGAAGAGCGTTTTCGACTTACAAATGCAATTTAAAAGGTCCGTCTTTTGCAGTTGCAATACGATGATTTTACTGTGTGATGATAAACGGATTTTATAAACAAATGCATCTATTACAAATCCTGGTTTCATAATTCCACTAGAAATAAATTGCTATTGTTTGTATTGAGCTGGTGACCAAGGTCCCGTTTCAGATTGTTTCTCTAAGAAACACTTCCACCTCATAAGCGTTTGTGGCAGAAATGCTTTTATTATAAACATGTTGAAGTTTTCTATACTCTTTTTTCGTGGATTGAGAAGAATATATTGAATGAAGTTGGAGACCGAAAAGAAAAAAAAATTATGTTTGGCATAACCCATCACGGGGATTTCTTTTTAGGGTGAATTGTCAATTTAGTCCCTCAATTATCACATCAGTGAAAATTAGGTCCCTAACTTTTTTTTTTCAAAAAAACCAATCCTTGAATTATAAAAATCTGTCAATTACATCCCTAATATTATATTTGAAGCTACTATATTCAATTTTCCGTCAATTTAAGTCAAATTACTTGCATGTGATACAATTGGATGGTAGATTGGTAGTTTTTCATAAAGAAATAATGTATGGAGTTAACCTATAGAGGGTAAATTGGTAGTTTTTCATAAGAAATAGTATAAGTTAACTTTGAAGGGTAAATTAGACATTAGATTCGCAACTTATATGAAATGTCAAGGGCTTATAGGCAAGAAAATGACGATATTACACTCTAAAGTGTGTCAAGTGACTAAAGTTAACAAAAAATTGGATAAAATAGCTTTGAATATAATACTTGGGATGAAATTAGCAATTTTTAATGAATTTTAGAGACTTATTTTTCCGAAAAATAATTCATGGACCTGATTTCACTAAAGTGATAGTTTAGGGACTAAATCGGCACTTCACTCTTCTTTTTATAGAAGCATGTTAGTTCATATACCCTGCCTTCAAGATTCCATTTTTGAACCCTCCAAGCTCTTGCTAAATCCAATCTACAATTGGTAATTCAGTTTATTTTAATTTTTAATTAAGGAACTGTTATTAACACTCTAAAATTTTTATTATGCACTTCAAACTTTTTATATTTAAAAAGAAAATATTGTTGTGAAGAGTAAGAGTGAGATTTTTAGAATGCCAATAACAGTTGCTTTCAATTATTCTTAAAACATGTGGCATGTATATAAGTAGACACATAAACAGGGCCGATTCGGAGATTTTTGAGGCCCGGGGCGATGTAAAAAAATATACCCTCACTTCATATAAAAAAATTATTTGTTTTTACACGTAAGACATTGATAAAATTATATTTAGAAAAGCACTTCAAACTCAGTAATTTAAAAACACGGAAAAACTAATTTATTTTGTATCGAGAGAAGGAAACCAAAAAACTTCAGGCTTACAAATAGATAGATTATGAGTTTTGTCTTTCATTTGAACTTTTAAAATGTTTTTGTATAAATCATGAGGTGTTTTTTTTCTTATTTACTAACCTCGTCAATATAAGACTAAAAAAATAATGATATTTTCGAGTCTTTAAGGATATGTATAAGTAATGAATGGGCACCAAATTAAACATTTTGATGACACGTCATATGATTTGCAAATTTGGTCTAAAAATTTAGTCCACGCATTACCCTTTGTTGAAGATTAGGTTTGAATTGGAACAAATGTTTAAAAATAACAACCCACATAGTTACTAGCTAGTAATTAAAAATAAATTGACAACCAAACAAAAATTCGTAAAAATTGAAAAAAATAAACATGCATATAACATTTCGAATTTAGGACCTCTCGTTAAATTTTAAATACAAAAACCATTGCTTCTAATTAAACTTCTAATCATTTAGCCAAATTTTATAAACTGTTATGAAAAGAAATTTGTAAAAATTGGAATTTAAATAAGCACACATGGTGTTTGAACCCAAGACCTCCTCATTAATTTCAAACAACAAAATCACCAATTCTAGTTAAATTTCTTTGTCATTAAATCAAATTTTATAAATTTATACTCTTCTGAAAACGTATGTAAATATGACACACTACTAATTTTGGTGCCCCTAATTTTTTATGCCCCGGATATTCGCCCTGCCTGCACTAGGCCTGGCCGGCCCTGCACATAGAAGATGCCTATTCAAGTACGTGGAAATAGAAAGAGACACACTAGAAGGCAGACACCTTTCCAAGTGGGAAATAGCTAACAAGAAAGGGCAATTTGTGATTGCTGCATTTTTTTTATAAAGCTACTTCTACTGTGTTTAAAGAATAATGAGCTATAAAATAAAGTATTTAAACGTTTGATAAATTGTATTTTTAAAAGTTTTGTGAGTATAAAAAGCAGTGTAAAAGCATTTCGTAAATTTTAATGTAGAAGTGTTTGTATTTGTAGATAATAACAAAAATGGACATCGTAGTGGAGGTGGTGGTGATGACAGTGGTGGTGAGGGTGGTGGTGATGGTTGTAGTGATGATGGTAGCGACAAATGCGGAGGGTATGGTGCTCATACCAGTTGTTATGATTGGTCTGTAGAGAGGTAACAACGGTGGTCAGGGTGGCAACAATGGCGGTAGTGACGGTTATAGTGGCAGTTGTGGTATGGTGGTGATGGTGGGGGTGGCAGCAACGATGGCTATTGTGGTAATAATAACAATAGTTGTGGCAATGATAGTGGTGGCGGTGGTGCCAGCGACGGTGGGGTTATGGTTGTAGTGGTGGTAATGACAGTGGTGGTGTAATATTAGTGTTTGCAATAGTAGATGGTGGCGGTTATTTTGTCTCCAATAGATAAAATGTGTGTAAAAGTTTAAATATCGTCATTTTAAAAAACTAACGAGGGGTTACAAAATTGAAAATATTCATTAAAGACTCAACTCTGCTTTATTCAAGCAACTTACATGATGTTTTTGCTTTTAAAAGTTGTTGTATGAATGTCGTTCGTATTAAAATTTGGATTTGGATCCTCTCCTGAGCTCAGAAATCTGAGCCTCCTGACCAAATCACACAGCCCGTTGGATCAAAATCCAACGGCTACAAACAGAGGATCCCTCTAAAAGTTATAATAATTACAGCCGTTGGATTTTGATCTAACGGCCTTTGTGATTTGGTCACGAGGCTCAGATTTCTGAGCTCAGGAGAGGATCCAAATCCTTAAAATTTTTGCCAAACGCTTATATTTTATTGTTAACTTTAAAGTGAAACCATTTTGGTAATAAATAAAAAAACCCGAAGAAGTAGGGAAAAAAACACTTCTAAATAAAGCTAAAACCGCCTCTTAGCTGTTGTTTTGCCACTTGAAACCATAGTACAAAATATCGATAATATCGGATCGTTTTTTTAGATGACTATATTTCGTGAGTTATCCTTTTAATTATCGTAAATATATCGCGATAATATCGATATTATATCTAATATTGCGAGATGAAACCAAAAAATACTTGAAAAATTCTCAAAAGTCTCAATCTTGAGCATAGAGGGATCCCATTTGACTCCTTCAACGCCTTGACCACCATATCACTTATGTTTTTGTGAAAATATGCTAAAATATTTATATATATGGTTTTGTTTTGAATTCTTTTTGCAAGAAACAAATTTGCACATATTCCAAATTTTTGGTGGTATTATATTTTAAATTGTGTCAATTAATTACTTAATCAATGGCATGTTGTTTTTAATTTTTCTATTTTTTATTTGGTCACTTACATGTAGGGCTGGAAAAAATTCCCAAAAATCCCAAACCAAACCGAAAAAGTCTCAAACCCAAACCGAAAAATCTCAAACTAAAACCATTCCGAAGTTCAGGAATCCCATCCCGAAAAATACCGAAATTTTCGATATGGGATTGGTTTCCAAATCCCATTTGTTTGGTAATCCCGAAAAATACTGAAGTATTCGGTTTCCTATTGACTTTTGGGTTTCGGTTCTTGAAAGCCATTGCCATGGTTGCTGACTACTCTTCACAATACACTTACTCTACACATAGAGATGATGAAGATAGTGAAAATTTTGAACCTCATAGGAACTCTATGTGGTACTAAGTCACTCATGTATCTTACCATGCAATGTATAAAGTGTAAAATATTGTACTAATTCATTATATATAAATGATTATGGTATGTTTAAACTTATTTAATTAATTACTACATATTTTCTACACTCACAATGTTTGCCAGCTCGCTATATAATCAACTTAAATCAGTTAAATCCATCATGGAATGCATTTCCTTCCAATTTTTTGTGATAAACTAATAGATAATTAACTAAATAAACATCCTGCAAAGTTTCAATAAAAATTTCCAAGTTTTTCTTACAATTTTCGTGGTTTTTATTCAATTTTTATCGATATCGATAATATCCCGATATTTCCATCGAAATTTCCGTGTTTTTAGACTACTGATATTTCCGATATCATCGATATTTTAGACTATGCTTGAAACAAATTATGTAGTTTAAAATATGGATTAAATGAGCTGTCATTCAGTACTACGATCTGGTGATATTCTTATTTACTTGAAAGTGAGAGGTCTTAGGTTCAAATCTCGTGGATAGCGAATTCGATACTAAATTAAGCTACCAATTATGTGGTTTAGCCAAGCTCCTCATATTTTAAGTGTAAAAATATCGATGTACTAAACAAACATATATTAAAGATGACCTAATGAACAATATTTAACAGAAACAGTCTTTTCACGAGTCTCCAAAAGTCTTGATATTTATTTTTGTATTTTTTCGGTGGAAGCTTGTTGCTTGAAATATAGATACGAGCAAGGTATAAAATATCGATGATATCGGAAATATCGATAGTAAAAAAATACAGAAATTTCGATGGAAATATCGGGATATTATCGATATCAATAAAAATTGAATAAAAACCACTGAAATTGTAAGAAAAACTTGGAAATTTTTATTGAAACTTTGCAGGATGTTTATTTAGTCAACTATCTATTAGTTTATCATAAAAAATGGGAAGGAAATGCATTGCAGGATGAATTTAACTGATTTAAGTTGATTATATAACGAGCTGGCAAACATTGTGAGTGTATAAAATATATAAATATTTTAGCATATTTTCACAAAAATATAAGTGATATGATGTTCAAGGTTTTGAAAAAGTAAAATGGGAGGGGTTCGAATCCCCTTAGTGTTTTTTTTAAATAAAACACGAAAATTTCGATGGAAATATCAAGATATTATGGATATTTTAAACCTTTGATACGAGAGAGTGAGAAAAGTCGAACTTGTACGAAATTTTCCTCTTTCTTCACCTGAAACACCACCTACCAGATCTGTATGCTGATACATTACATGCGTTTGTAATGCGTGCGTGAGCTGGAAGAGAAGAATGGCGTCCGATACGGCGGCGTCTGTGGACGAACAGGCTCAGCAGCTGGTTGCTCCGGGTGGTTTAGTCGGAGGAGAAGGAGGAGGGTCCACTGATAAGAGAGGAAGGCATCGGATTCTCGCCGAACTCAGCCGCCTCGAACAAGAACTTAAGTTCTTGCAGGTTTCTTCCTTTTCTATGCCACTTGCTTTCTGTCTCTAAATGCTGTTTGTTTCCCGGGAAAATTCTTACTTGTAAAACATTTCCCATATCCTATTTTTCCCCTTTTGAGGTTGCAATTCAAGTTTTGTGTAAAAAAGCTTGCAGCTTTGTGTGTTAAGGGTAAAGAAAAGTAACTTTCTTTACAGAACAGGGAAGGTGAAAGAAAAGGGGATGAGGGTTATTTTTGCCAAGACATGTTATCTAGGCATTGGTTATTTGAGGAAGAAAATATTTCTGGGTTTTGGAAAATGGGTTGACTGCATATTGTGATTCCGGCTTTGGCGTTGAAGAATGTAAGAACGAGTCGCTGGTCCTTCTCTTTGAAATCTTGACATTTAATTTGAGTGGTCAAAACATTGAGAAGTTCCAATTTTGTGGGAAATGTGGCATTTAGGGATGCAATTTTCTCTGACTGCTTTTTGGTACTAATTCAGGGAAATTGTTAATGGAGAGGTAATGATTTTGTAGAATTGGTGAGGTTACCAAATATGCTGCAGACTTGGTCAACAGCACATTTGACTGGAAAACTAAAGAATGTAGCTTAATTCTTAAGTTGATTTACCATCGTGATAAGCAGAAAGTTGCTCTCTTTCATATGGGTGGATTAAGAGCTGTTTTAGGGGAAAATCAAACTGCAAGAACTCACTAGTAACTCGTTGCCGATCAATGGGATTGTTATCCGAACAATCATTTAGCCCTTGATGTAGGATGTGTTGAACCACCACATTTTGGCTCTGTGAAAATCCATTTGACGGTTAGATTGCGAAAAACACACTGCAAGCAGTAGTTGTTTTATGTTTCGGTTATATACATTACATCGGGTGCGTTTTGCGGTATCATGTCGCATTTTTAGCTCTCAAATGCTTTAATTTAATCAAGGTATGAATGGAACATCATCGTAGCTCAACTTTAGGAAATGCTAACCACATTTCTCGTTTTTAGGCTTCCAAGTTAAACTGATGCCCAGTTTTATTTTTATCTTCCAAAGCATTGATGCTGTAGGGACTTTCCGGTCTTCAAAGAACTTGGAATAAAGTTGCTTGGATTGTATATGTGTATGAATTGTCTGGTTTGCTTGTTTTATTTCTCTTGTGGAATTTCTTATGTTCCATATCCTTGCATTGTCCTAGGTTTTGTTCTAACAATTTGAGATTTTCCTGCATATTTCTATATACGTAGCTTATCCGAATTAGTGCTAGACTTGGTATTGATATATAAGTAGAAAACAGTCTTTCTGGTCCTAGCAACACCCCTTTAGACAGAATAAGTGCTCCCTGTGATTAATTACTTAAATGAATCATGCAGTTCATGGCTTTAATTTAACAGATAAGCGTTTTACATTTGTTATGTGCATGAGGTAGATGAGTTTTTTCTTATTCGTGTTTTAACGTTGTCTATATATACTCTTTTTATTCTTCTTTGTAAACGTATGTCGCTTGATATTGTATTATCTGCATTGTTGTCATATTTAAGGTACTGCAGAAGGTCATAGTTGAGTGAGTATTTGTAAACAGTCGGTCACATTTTGATGTTACTTTATTTCTTTGATATCCAGGAGGAGTTGGGAGAGCTTGAAAGAACCGAAAATGTTTCAACCATTTGTTTAGAGTAAGTATGAGCAGCCATATATAAAGTACCCTGTCCCAAGTCTTAAGTTCCTAACATGTAAAATCTGATAAACTCGAAAGAAAATGATGAGCAATGATCTGTTTTTGTTGATATCACTTAGATTGCTGCCCTACGTCGAAGGCAGGCCGGATCCTCTACTCCCATTGTAAGTTCCATAACCAATCTCCTCACTCTGCAATAAAACAAGTTACTTGCTGCAATTTCTAGATGTCTAATGCTCCATCCTTGATTTATTCTGGTTGCAGAACAAATGGACCCGTAAATCTGGTATGGGATCGATGGTTCGAAGGACCGCAGGATTCACAAAGTTGCAGCTGCTGGATACTCTGATGATTTGAATCTCATGCCATCTAACATTTGTTGCCATGGTTTGCAGGACAGGCTCTAGCTAGCAGCCTAGCACCATCGTTGACCAAATTGAATGTAGAATTGACCATTGACTTCAATGAAGTTTGGCAGTAGATTTGAATATCGTTTTGTCAAAAGGAAAACAGATTTAAAAACGATGAGGATTCGGGCAGATACTGTTGAGAATGAGTCTCGTATTGATGGGAAATGGACTTTGCATGGGCTTATAAGAGGTTGAGCTACTCTCCATATTGCCAATTGGTTTTATGGTGGAACCCTAACTTTCTTTATGGTATCAGAGCAAGGTTGTCCCACGTACTGTGAAGCCAAATGGCCATATATGCTCCACGTCACTCCGTTGTGTTGTTCACGTGTTAGGCTCGTAAATTCGCCACATGTGAGGGAGCGTGTTGAGAATGAGTCCCATATTGATGGGAGGAGGGACCTTGTATGGGCTTATAAGAGATTGAGCTACTCTTCATATTGTCAATTGGTTTTATGGTGGAACCCCAACTTTCTTCAGATACACTGCCCTAAAATGCAGTGTATTTGACCTCCGACTCCGACACTTAAATTTGAGTCTCATTGTTGTTTACATTAGAGTAGATAGAATGTCGTTTTGTCAAAAAAAAAATTGATGAGGATTTGTCTTCTGTCTGAATTTTGTCTACGCTTTTAATCACAACCGTTCATGCTCATCATACGGTCAAAAGTCGTTTTTCATTCTTGGGCCTTTTTCCGCCCAAAGTTTTCACATCATTTCGATCCATGTAAGCCCACGTTAAGCATGTTAGTGTGGGCCGTGAGTGAGGAACGGTCAAATTGAACTCATCCCAATTAATTAATCAAAGCCTGAAACATCTTCTCCAGATTGTAGGTGTGGGCTTGATGTTTCTCTAACACAATGTTAGGCGACCCAAGAAGAAATTGGGCAAACCCAAAATTCCAGGCTTGAATTTGTTCAAATAGTGTGGGCCGTGAGTGAATGCTCTTACCAAATGAGCTACAAGCCTCGACTCTGTTTAGATATATTCAGAGCAAATGGAGCTTTCATCAGAATATCACAAGTACTATGCCAAAGTTGGTATAGAATAGAGATGGAAAACAAAGGCTGTTTTAGAAGTGTTTTTAAAATGACTGAAAATGTTTTTGGTGACAATGCTTTTAAAACCAATCCTTAGTAAAACTTGAAGTGGATTCTGAAAAAACACTTTAAGTGTTTCTTGCATATTGTGCTTCACTAAAAGCGCTTTCATTTATTTTAAAAGTATTCCTCAACGAACCCATATAATTTAAGTGATTAACTATAAATTGGATCAAAGCTAAAGAAAACAGAGTAAAAGTGTAATTTTCTAGACGCCTGCCCCTTTTTAAGAAAGGGTTTAGATATATAAGTCTAGTTTGAAAAAAGAATTAACGTAATATCAAGAGAAGAACCATACAGTAATGTGGTTGAGTAATGCGTAAATATGTTATATTAACATCACTCAATTATTGGATAACAAAAACTACGAGCTGCCCCAATGATTGTGGCAAGTTTCAGATCTGTATTCCTCACGGTTCGTTTTGGGTTTGATATCTAGTATGAATCACACGATGGTGACCATGAAAAGACTAAAATATCTCTATGAGTCTTCCTAACCCTAAAAAGATAGATTACCGTTACTTAACCACCAGATGGTCTCCTTTTAATGAAATAAAACTATTGGATATACAAAATTATTAATCCGTCATTTGCTGTGTTAACTAACATGCATGTTACAATAAACATAGGTTGTCTTGGTCAAACACAAAGTGTAGACTCTAGAATCTAAGAGTCTAAGAATATAAAAACAGAGCCTAAATCCCATTCCTATACATTGCATCATCATTACATATTAGAAAAGATGCATTGATCAATGTTTGAATTAACTAATTAATAACAATTAACCCCCTCATCCAAATCCTGAACTCCAATTATTAAACTCGAGTTTAGTATACTTGATTAATCATATTAAGGATTCTCTTAACCCCTTGTCACCATATCACTCCATGTTCTTTTTGCTTCCTTCAATGTATCGAACTCTTCCTCCTTTACTTTTTTTTTAAGAGAGAGAGAGAGAGATGAGCGAGGGCATGTGAGGGGAGGATAGGAGGGCATATGGTATGGTATCAATCCGGATCCTTGCAGGATCCTCTTTGTGAGGATTCTAAGGATCCGTGAATCGTATTTATTTATTGTACATCGTGTTGTCATAAATTATTTTAAATATTTTTATTTAAAATTAAACATAAATAGTATCTAACAAAAACTGATTGTACGATGAACGGACACGATTCACGGATCCCAAAGATTGTCACCAAAAGGATCCATCGAAATGGTACTTTAGGCAGATTGGCTACGCTTCCCAAGCAAAGTGGGAAGCAAAAACCAATGTGAAACTTGATACATGCACTGCAGCAACCTAATAAAAAGGGACTTGGATTGTCTGCCTTCCCACCCACTTCCCATCCCCTTCCCATCCCCATGTCAACATTTTATATTGATTTTTTTTATTGAGATAATAAGACAAAAAGCAACAAGAATATAAAATGTTGATGTGGCTTAATCGTGACCGCACAAATAGAAGGGGATGGGAAGTGGGAGGGCAGACAATCCAAGTCCAATAAAAAGACCGTTAAATTCAGCCAATATCATCTCAGATAAATGCTAATGGGACTCTATATGTACTCTTTGTCACATCATGTTTTTTATAAAATATTTTATGATGTTGATACAAGAAGCGTTAAACTGTGAGGTGGTAGCGAGTTTTACTACCATTTCTCTCATCTCCAATGTAAAGACTTAAATTTCTATATTCTCGTATTCGGCTCTCAAAAAGATTGTGGATTTATTTATTTTGGTTTTAATTTCCAATGCAAACCTCAAATTTTAAGACTCAAAACTCATACTTGAGTTTTAACAATTTGGTTAATGTGCATTGGATATGATTGGACTCAAAATTCGAGACTCATTTCTTTAGGTTGAATAACATGTTTCCTAGTTGGCATGAGCTCCACCTTGGACTAAATTCTCATATTAAAACCCAAATTTGGGTCTCACTTAGCCTATTTGAGTTTTAAGTCTCATGTGCATTGGAGACTGAAATATAAGATTTGAGTCCTTGCATTGGAGATGCTATGAGAAAACTTTAGATGAGAAATTATGGCAATTTTCTCACTTACCTTTTCATTTCAACCTTCTTATTTCTCCACATGCTTTGAGAAAATTTTAATTATGTAAAATCTTACTATTTTTCTTCATTAGTTAGTATAATTAAAATTAAGTTTGTCAACCCAAAAAGAATTAAACATTTAGTTTTACATGCTAATGAAATACACGTGGCATGAGTTAAAAAGAGAAGGTTGAAATGATAAAGTTCTAGCACTCACTCTTTGAACAAGACAGTTTGTTCACGTCATTCATACCATAGTCTTCACAAATAAGCAAGACCTCTTGTATATGGTTTTGCTCAGTTCCATATTGTCACATTGAAGTCGATACTTATAAAAGTTGTTGTATGAATGACGTGATCAGTTTACCTGCTAAAAATTTTCTCCTCACTTTCACTTTTGTCCCCCTATTTGGATTTTAGACCCCATTATCATATTAACTAGTGAAATAATAGCCGACCTAGTTAATCCTTCGTCTTGGGAGGATGATGCAAGTTGTTAATTGTGCTTTTAAATATATTGGGCAACCTAGACGATCGCTCGGTGTATATCGTAGCATCCAAATATTCCGCTAGCACAATCCTCTCTAGTAAATTATTTCTCCCTTTGAAAATAATGGAGTAGGTTCTAACCATGCATGAACTGGCTTATGCATGTTTTTTTTTCTTTCTTTAAATCAATTTAAAACCTTAAAAAAAAGATAAATTAATACGTCAGATTGTAAGAATTTTTGTGTGTACTTGAAACACTTGTTACATAGTATGTTATAATATGTGTGGGGCGACACAATTGATGTGTTCTATTTCTATGATATTAATTAATAAAAAAAAAAACAATACATGTATTACAATTTTAATAAATAATAACAGTACATGATTGTGTTCCGCATGTATAAAAAAATCTCCCATTCCACACACATGTTGGGAAATCTATCTGCTTTCACGTTTTAAAGTCATATTTCTTCTTTTTTCTTTTTTTTCTTTTCTTTTTTTTTTTTTGATCAGAAAGTCATATTTCTTCTTAACGACATGAGATTAGAAGAGACTGACAAATATGATTTTAATTAACGGAGAAGAATTCAGGATTAGATATTTAATTAGCTGATAACTAAGTGCCAAATATGCCAACCCTACCATCACATGTCTTAACATGATATATTCTCTCCCTTTTCAAAATTTACATTTAAATATCACACGTTTGAATTTCACCACAACTAGACTCATGTGCTATACCGCAAAATATAAACGAGGATCCTCGCCGGATCTCTTTGTGAGGATCTTGAGGATACTCCAATCACATTCATTCATTGTACATTGTGTGGTTAGAAATTATTGTAAATTTTTTTTTAATTTAAAATTGAATATAAACAGTACCTGACAAAAATTGACTGTACGATGTACGATCAACGAATGTGATTGGAGGATCCGACGAGAATCCTCACTCAAATAGAAATCAAACCATAAATATTAAATACAAACACTAATTTTTTTGGTAAGCTTTTGCTACGCAATTAAGCCTTGTATTCTCTTTCTTTTCAAAGAAACCGACAGGTATCGAAAATCCATCGCTAGACACCCTCCCTCTGGACGTGTGATTTTGGTCCTTGATTAAAGGTGTTCAATTGTTTTGCATGACAATTTCGTCAAAACTGAAGACGACATAATTTACTAGCTAGTTACCAGACTTATGATATCTTTTATATATAATGTGACATAAGAGTAAGATCCAAACAAATGTCACGGCAGAATTCTCTCAGAGGGTCCAACAACTCCAATCTAGAGAGAGAGAGAGAGAGAGGAGGGGGGGGAGTCAGAACTTCAGAAATCCACATCGTTTCATGATTGATTCAGCATTCCCAAGTCCCCCTTTCCTCCAATCAACTAATTTGCAGACTAAAATATATCTCAAACCATATGGGGGATTCTGAAACTGGACATATTTAATTTTATTGAATTAACCCAAGGGTATTTTTAATATTTGATTAATTAGGGAAGTTGAACATTCCTTTATCTAATAGAACTAAACCCTCTCAGTTCTCATGCAATGCTTATAGAAGAAGAAGACAGTTCTTCAGTATTGTCCTCCTGCTGCATGCCTAGCTATCTTCTTTTCATAGATGGGGGATGAGAAATGTTTCTTTGAAAAAGCATTAAGATATATAAGCCTATGAGGAAGAATGTGTGCAGAAGAGGGGGGGTCCGTGAGAGAACATGGGAGTTTTCAGGTTTGGGAGGTTTGGAAACCGTGCTCTATATATGTCTCACTACATTCATATAACTAGAACATGGGAACTTGAAGTAGGGTAGGGGCCCACCTGCAACTTTTTCAGTTATTACAAACTAAATAATCACTTGGGTAGGTCTACGCGGGTGCCTAGACTGTCTAGACGGGTGCCTAGGCGGTCTAGGCGGATGTCTAGGCAGTCTATGCGGTGCCTCAGCAAGCCTAGGCATTAATCAGGGTGGTGGCCAGCCGCCTAGCGCCTAGGCCGAGATTTTTAGAATAGTGGTGTAGATTAATGAAATTTAGGATTTCTCATGTTACAAGTGAGCGACTTATTAACGAAATTTAGAATTTCTCATATTACAAGTGAGCGACGTATTCTAACATTTTTAATTTACGTACTAGGTTTGATTTCGGCCATTTCTGTTTTGTGTGTATGACTCGTGTTACTCAGGCATGCACTGACTTATTCTAACCTGTATAATTTACATAGTAAGGGTTAATTTCGACCCTTTTTTATTTTGTGCTTATGAATGATTGAAATTTAGAATTACTCGTATGCGACTCCCTCTAACATTTCTAATCTCAGTTCTTTATAGTAGCATAAATTTTAATTGTTAGTTAATTTTTTGTATTTACTGGAACAAAAGGGAAGAAGCAAGAGAAGTGGAATGCATCATGCATGTGGATTAATTGAAAATAGAGATCAGATAAAGGTAAGAAAAGGGTCTGCAAATGTGCTTATCTTTACTGTGATATAGTAAGAAGCTATACACAACACAGAGAGAGAGAGAGAGAGAGAGAGAGAGAGAGAGAGAGAGAGAGAGAGAGAGAGAGAGAGAGAGAGAGAGAGACTAATAGGATAACATGGAGGGGAAGCAGCAGGAAAGGCCATGGGGTCATTTGCCTTAATACAATACACATGGGTTTTGGCAGCAGCAGCCTGATAAAAACCTTAGCTATATGTATGTTTGGCAATCAGATAAGTCATCTTCTGGTCAAGGGTTATTTTCCATTCCAATAACTGTATTGGTCTGATCGATCAGTCTAGGGTTTTTCTTTTTGAACAATATCAAGAGAAAAACAAGGAAAGTCGAACACACAGTTTTGAGTTTGCAATAAACGTTCTTAGTCGTTTAAACTACACACTGCGTGTCTCTTATATCTCGTACGATTCATATTTTAGGGATTCTATGTGAAAAATAAAATGTTGGATGTTGACTACCTGGTACATTCCTTCTTTTTCTTTATCTGGATTTGATGAGATTGACAACGTAATATAATGTTGGTGAAAATTGACGTAAAAATGTAAGGTAACAGACAATAGACTCCCACTTTGAAAGAGTCCCCGCATTTCTCTTATATTTATATAGATTAGCTTTTTTTGTTTGATTGCACACAATAATCAAGACAAAACTTAGAAGTGATTAACCAAATCTAAACCAGAAACCTAAAAGTCTCCTTAAATAGGTGATTGTATACCTAATTAACATTTTATGTCGATGTAATAAAACTCTATCAAAGTTAAAAGAAAATTCCCTCAAAGAAAAACAAAGTTGAAGAAAATTAAGCATGAATGAAATTTTCTCGACTTGTTTTAGAGACGACCGATGTAACAGCCCGTCCCGAGATGTTCGTATCATAGACGTGAAATGACATTTTACCCTTAAGCGTTGGTGATTGTGTGTGTGATTGGGCTACGTTTTGGGCCAATTGGATTTTTGCCCATATCTTTGGACCCAAAGAGAACTTGGGTTTGGATTGTTGTGATTGGTTGAGAACTAAACATATGTACAAACACACACACTCACATGCACACGTGCACCATTTCTATCTGTTTGTCTCTCCTTCTTCTCAAGTCTTCTCCCATTTTCTCTGCAACTTGTACGGACATCACTACACCTTTCACTTTTGGCACGGATCGAGGTCCTAAATGCCTTCTTCATGTTCCTTATGACCTTACAAAACCAACCATACCCTTAGTTTGGTTTGAAACCCTTGAAAACTAGTGAAACCTGAGAGCACTTTTGGTGATACTGTTCATATACTTATAATCACGAGGGTTTTAGTGGATTTGGATATCGTAGTGAGTCTTAGAACCTTCTCACGAAGCTCGGAGAACAATTTTGGTGGTTTTTGGACGTCGGGATCGAGAGTTCGAGGTTTGGCCGAATTCCATGGAATTTATCCGACGAGATTCCTTTGTGTTTTGGACTTCAAAGTGGTATAATTCTCTTCTACTCATCCTAAGCTTCATTTTGATGTTAATTTCATGAATTTTGGTTGAAAAATGAGTGAGAAATCAAGGTTGGAAGTTTTACCCAGTTTCCGACGACGCAGTGGCGCTGGCGAACTGGCGAAGAAGATGACGGAATATTCCGTCAACTTCGATGGAATATTCCTAACGGAGGTAACGGCGTCAGTTAACCTTAACGGAATATTCTAGAGATTTAACGAAATGTTCCCTAACGGCGTTAGGGTTTCCGTCAGCATGCACGGCACGTGGCCGCGCGTGGACGGTGCATGTTGCCGTCCCTTGGCCAGCGCGTGAGGGCGCGTTGGGCTTCAGAAATTTTTTCTAAAAACATGGGGTTTTTCGTGGGTTTGAGTAGAGCATGTTGGTATATTCAAACACCCTAGTTGAGCAATGTATGAGAAGTTATTACCTAAGTTTGGTTATGTGCTTAATTAACGATTGTATAGTTGTTTCGCATATAGGTGAGATTTATCCTGAGGACGAGCGCAGCCACGCGAGGTTTGGGTGCTACGACCCGTCTACTTATCAGTGAGTGGGCTTTTGTTTTCAGTATATATATATATATATATATATATACACACACACACACATACATACTTGGCTGATTCCCAGAAATACGTTTTGAATGATTTTATGAAATTGAATGCCATGTCGAATGCCATATATAGTTATTGCTATGTTTATGCGATTATATGTTGTGGCACTGCGGATGCCAGGTAAGTCAGGTGAGTATGTATTTTTGTTATGATAATTATGGTGATATTGGTGAGATTAGCATATGGCTCATTTACCTGCACATCACATCGGGGTTTGTGCTCCGCTAGAGTAGGGCTTAGTTTTCACGTGATCGTTCACCTCCCGCACCGTCCGCTCACCTTGGATCCAAGGCAGGTGCCAGCCTGTCGTACAGACCACTATAGGTGGTTCCGACTTGTAGGTGACCCGCGATTCGTCGTCAGCCTTCACGTGACCGTAGCACAGAGCGTCTTTATATACCCAGCTTGTCGTACAGACCACTACAGGTGGTTCCGACCTGGGTGCAGGTTATTGATTGAGAGTTTGGATTGAGGATTTATTTGAGGAGCCATAGATTCAGCCGTACAGGTCACGATAGGTGACTCCGGCTGACTTATATGCATTGCCGGCATGTTATGCATTGAGATATCACCTGATTGATTTTGATGATATTTGTTGCATGCTTTGATATTGGATATGGTTTATTCGGACATGGCAATATTTGAATGTTGGTTTTCAGTATGAGTACGTATATATTTTTCTGGGAAGTATATACATTTTACGGAGAGGGGTTATAACTTTTATGTCGAAGTGATTTTGGAAAAGCTTTGTTTTTTCCCACTCACGCTTGTGTTTTGCGCCCCTCTAGGTATTACATAGCATTGGTGGCAAGCGAGGTTTCAAGGCAAATATGACAGTGCACTATCCATGTAAATATTCTGGTTATTGTGTTAAGTCATTCTGGACTGCACCTAGGATGCTCAAACTTTGTAAATTATGTTTTTGTCCTTCACACTTTACAATGATCTTTTATCGCTGGTTATGTTATTTTAGTACTTATTATCTTTATATAATTTTCCGCACTGCGCACATGGCTACATCATGCTCACGTGACGGCCAGCACGTCCCGATATTTGGGTCAGGGTGTGTCAACCGAGCTCAAAAAAACTTAACTACAGATGATATGTACGCGAAGCAACCGCTCACCTTAACCAAAACAACCAATATAAGCATGTGTTTAGAGTTAACTAAAAATGATAAGTTTGATGAGTTGGGTTGGGTTATGTTACAAAAATACACAAATTCATGCCGCATTTTCTTAAACAAGTTGCAGATTGCAAAGCAAGTGTAGCAAGTTGAAAAATCTCTACACAGAAAGAGAATTATAATAATAAACAGACAACGGTATTAGCCACATTTGCTTATGCCTTGTAATTTAAGCAAGGTCCTTGGATTCGACAGATTCTACACAATTTTATCAAGACCAAGATACATAAAAATTAGTAAACCATACATAGTATTGTGCGTGTATTTAGGCACACATTATTATTTGCTGCAACCTTAAGCAAAAACGCCCGGACAATTATATTAATAATTTTCACCTAATTTTTTGCTCAGATAATTGAGCTAACTTTTTGCTCAAATAATTAAGCAAGTTTAACGTAAACCCTAAATTTGAAAATTTTAATATAAGGGTTCTGTCGCAATAGTTATTTCAAATTGGTTTAAGTTCTTATTTTGGTCATTCAAGTTTAAAATCGATCAATTTCATTTTTGAAATTTACTACCTCACATTAATTTGGTCATTTTGTTTATATTTCCTCAATTGTACCGTTAATGTGCTGACAAGGCATATAGACGGGTCTTATAAGTTCACTAATATGTTACGTAAATTGTAAAAAAAAAAAAAAAATGGAACCCACATGCGTGTTTTGTCAGCACATTAACTGATCAATCGATAAAGTATAAATGAAATGACCAAATTAATGTGTGGTAGTAAACTTTAAAGACGAAATTGATTGATTTTGAAATATCAAAACTTTAGTCAATTTCAAAAATTATTTGAGATAAAAGCCTCTTAAAATGGATAAAATTGATGAAATCCAGAAGAGATATTAAGGGAAAGGCACAGAGACCCCGAAATGATATTTGTTCAAGTTCGGGCACGCATATCATGACATTATTGGTAATTAATATGGTGTTTAATTATTACGTAAAATGCAAGCTATTGAACATAGAAAGTGGCATATTTAGCACATCACCAAATGATTGTGGTCACTTGTAACCTCCTACTTGATCAATTGGAAACATCAAAATGTGTAACTATAAAAATATTTGAGCATAAAATATATTGTCCTCGGACTAATAACTAGTATTACGGTTGGAGAAATGCTGAGAAGATTCTCTCAAAAATAGAACTCTGAAATGATTCTTTGTTCCCTCATGTTTTTATACAATATTTTATAATATAGGCACGAAAATTGATGTTAAACTATGAGGTGTCCAAAAGTCCATGAAAAGTCTCATTTTGAAAATCTTAATAACATTTCTCTTACGGTTAATGATATTTTTTTCACTTATAAATGAAATTTGTATTCGACTTACCTGATGAATTAATCGTGTTATATATATATATATATATTTCTTACTAGTTAATAGTTATCCTCGTATACATCCACATGCATGATTGATGATCTCAAGTGAAGTGAGTCCTCGTATACATCCACTTATCATGCTTATCACCATTCATGGTTCCTCATATCTTTATATATTATATCTTTGGATGAAGTGCCGATTTAGTCCCTGAACTATCACCTCAGTGAAAATTAGGTCCTTGAATTATTTTTTCGGTAAAATAAGTCCCTAAATTCATTAGAAATTGCTAATTTCATCTCTACTATTATATTCAAAGCTATTTTATCCAATTTTTCGTCAACTTAAGTCACTTTAGAGTATAATACCATCATTTTCTCGTCTATAAGTGCTTAACATTTCATATAGGTTGCGAATTTAATGTCTAATTTACCCTCAAAATTTAACTTACACTATATCTTTATGAAAAACTACCAATTTCTTCTCCAAAGTTAACTCCATACACTATTTCTTTATGAAAAACTACCAATTTACCCTCCAATGTGTATCACATGCAAGTAACGTGACTTAAATTGATGGAAAATTGAATATAGTAGCTTCGAATATAACATTAGGGATGTAATTGGCAGTTTTTTATAATTCAGGGACAAATTTTTCTGAAATAATAGTTTAGGGACCTAATTTTCACTAAGGTGATAATTCAATGACTAAATTGGCAGTTTACCCTATATCTTTATATATAAAGCCAACAATCTTTTTTGGGATCATAAGCTTCACCAAAAATAAGTGAACAAAAATGCCCCTCAAATAAAAAACTTCAAAAGAAACCCAAAACAAATGTGGCAGATGTATTTTTGTCATTTTAATAGTGTTTTTTTTAATAATTAATTTTTTTTGTACACTTTTTATTATTATTTTTTTATAATTAGTACCTCACAATAGGCTAGCAATAATGTGATTCAATAAGTTGTTTATTAAATATTATTTTCTCTATTTTTAAATACGTTCAAAACATCTTAAGAGGCGTATAATGCCAGTTATAAAAAAATTCTTTCGCACATGCATAATAATGTGGTTAAATTAATTGTCAAATGATTTTTTTTTTTGAACAAACGATATTATCTACATTAAGGGGGGTGGGCTTAGCCTCATAATGGGCTAGCAATAATATGATTCAATAAGTTGTTTATTAAATATTATTTTCTCTATTTTTAATGTAAATTCAATAGAGACCGATTTTATTATGTGAATTCAGCTGCTTTGATTGGTTTATGAGGGGTTTCTTATAGCGTGACCTAAGATTGTTCATTTACTTCAAATATTTGACTTTCCTTGACACATCCCGACCCAAAAGTGGGGCGTGCTGGCCGTCACGTGAGAGTGACGTAACCATGTGCACAGTGCTGAAGCAATAGAGAATAGAATTTACGAATCAATTAAAACTGAAACACTAGCAATACTAGTGTAAAAGAAGTGTGAATTCCACTAATACAGAGCATAAAAGTCTACGTGCAGTCAAGCAGAAGTACTAAATAGAAATAACACTCGAATGTGGTCCTACATAAGTGAATTCTGTCAGAACGTCCGATGAGCTCCTCGTATGCCACCAACGAACACTACTTAATACCTGGAGGGGCGAAAAACAAAGTTGAGTGGGTCAGAAACAAATCTTTTCAAAACCTTTCTTTTCTCAAAAGTTATAACCCCTCGCCGTAAAACCTGTATAATTTCCCAGAAATAAAGTATATACTCATATATATAATTCTCAAAATCCTGCTAGAAAATATGTATGTATGAAAGTATGTATGCCATGCCAAAGTATCATAACTGAATGCCAAAGCATAACTCTGTGAATGTGATTGAATACTAAATAATCAACTCAACCCTCGGCTGTATATAGCTCATAACAATCATCATATCATATAGCTCATACTCATCTCAATCATATCATCATATATATACCCTGCACACACATCAATACCACCTCTAGTGGTCTGCACAACATCACTGAATATAAACTAATATGCTCTAGTGCTACGATCACGTAAAGATTGAGCGATAAATCGTGGGTCACCTACGAGTCGAACCCACCTATAGTGGCCTATTCGACAGGACTGAGCACCTAACTTGGATCCAAGGCGAGCATACGGTGCGGGAAGTGAACATCACGTGAAGGACCGAGCCCCTCACTGGGCGGGAGCACTAATATCAGTGGGCAGGTTTATGAGCTCTAATCATATCACATCACATCACATCATTCGTTCTCATCAACTAGTCTATAAACTTACATGTGCGTCCTCAGCACCAACATCAATATAAGTAATCAATAACGTATAATAAAATAAAATAGATACTTTGCATGGCATTTCATATCGCATTTCATATCACATTTCATTTAAACTAATTTTTTGGGAAAAACTCATTTATATAAGTATATACGGAAAACAAATGCCCGCTCACTGATAAGTAGACGGGTCGTAACCCCCGTGCCTAGCCTGGCTACGCTCGTCCTCCGGATAGGTCTCGCCTATATGAGAAGTAACTGAAATAACGTTAATTAACGCACATAATTGAAACCTTAGAAATAACTTCTTATACATTGCTCAATTTGGGTATATGAATATACCACTGTGATCTACACAATCTCAGGATCATCCCAATATTTTTAGAAAAATTTTCCGACCACCCATGCACCTCCACGCGCCGGCCAAGGCACGGCCAGACGAGCCGGCCACGTGCGGCCACGTGCCTGGCACGTGTAACGAAACCGTAACAGCGTTAGGAATATTCCGTTAAAACGTAACAGAAACCGTTAAAGATACTTGACGGCGTCAGAATATTCCGTCAGACTTGACGGAATATTCGCTCTTCTTCTCCGGCGAACCTCGCCAGTCGCCGCAGTCCGCCGCAGTCTGAAACTCCGATTCTCGCCGGTTTCTGGAAAAATTTCAAATCTTCATAACTTCTTCGTTTTTGCACCATTTTCTACGTACTTTATACCAAAATGAAGATCTCACAAAGATGAACACAACCATACCTGACTCGACCCCCAACTCGCCGGGGATTCGCCGGAAAAAGCCTCGATAATTCCAGCCAAAATGAAAACTCCCCGATCTCGCTATTCCGACGTCCAAAATCTTCAAACGAACTACTCCGAGCTTCCTTAGGACCTCATAAAGCTTCCTATGAACTTAGAATTCCCTGAAAAACAACATTTCACGTGTGCATGAACAGTGCACAATTCGGAGGTTATGGTTTCGTGATGAATCGAAGGTTCCAGGTTCTAAAACTTGTACCAATGGCTTCCTAAGATCACAAGGAACATGAAAATGCTTACCTTAGCCTCGATCTGCAAAGTTTCAAGGGTTTGGTGCTTGTCCGTACAACATCGAGAGGGAGAGAAAGTCTGAGAGATAGAGAGAGAGTGCGGGAGTGAGAGAGAGAGAGAAATAGTGAATGTGTGAGTGTGTGTGTCGTCCAAATACTACTAACCAAACACTCCCAAACTTAGATTCACACACGTGCCTTAATTAACGCCCAAGGGCATTTTCGTCATTTCATATCCGTCGTACGAAATCTCCAGGACGGGCTGTTACATTCCTTTTGTCAATTTACGTATATAAATACATTTAAAACGTGTAAATCGTTCGTAGCACGCCGTGATTCAAAAAATATCTTCTCCACATAGATACATATTTGACTTTTGTATACATGCTTTGCTAGTTAATTTGGTTAATTACTTGATTATTCCTTTATTTTCTCCCTGAATTGTATCTTTAATTAATTAAATTAGGCCAGTAAAAACGAAGACAAATTTTAACTCAAGACGTCATAAGTTAGCGAAAAATGTCATAAGCACCAGAGCAATTTATGCATGTCGTCCCATTGCTGGGCTTTAGCTACTTACCCTTGATTCTCCCCAACAGATTTGGATCCTCTCTCTCAGAAATTTGAGCCTTCTGACCAAATCATACGGACCGTTGAATTACAAATAGGGATTTCTTTAAAAGTTATAATAATTGCAGCCATTAGATGAAAATCCAACGATCCGTATGATTTGATCAGGAGACTCAGATTTCTGAGCTCGAAAGAGGATCCAAATCCCTCCCCAACACTATAGTCACTAGTCCGCTATATGTGTGTCCTTACGTGGACTCTTGTCCACCTCTATCTCCCTACGACCTCCACGTGGCCATCACCCAAGTGGCGCCCTAACATTTCCAAGGCAAAATTCGTCCACTATTGACATTGCGTTAGCACGACGCCCCGTTTTCGGGGGCAAAAAGATTAGGCTCCCCGTTGCCAAGTGGCTCCTCTCGTTAAGATCAAACGCAAGGGTTGGACTATCGTATGTATACGTACTCAATAGTTTTTATTACTCATACTCAACAGAAACATTTGTAAATAACACCGTTATAGCAAAGTAATTTATAACTCACTGTAAAGCTAAGCGTTTATCCTTCTTTTTTTAGTATAAATAATATCGTTGTTAAAAAAAATAAAAAAATAAAAAACATTGTTATAGCCCGTTGATTGGGTCATGTGGCTATGTGTAGTAAGTTTTACTTAAGTATTCGACATGAGATGTATATGTACCCTAAAATAACGCAATTGAAAAGAAACCCTTAAGCCTGAAAGGACTTAATTATACGGAACGTGTCCACAATTATGTGGCTTTCCGTTCTAATACAACATTGACAAGTATAAATGTTTTTTTTTTTTTTGAGTATATCGATATTCTTACACTTGGAGAATAAGAAGTTCGGCTAAACCATCTAATGGGCAGTCTAATTTGGTATTGCATTCGTCATTTACGAGATTCGAACCTAAAATCTCTCACTTCTAAGCGAAGAGAAATATCACCAAACCGTAATACTGAGTGATAAGTATAAGTGTTTTAATATGTCGTTATTTTAGTAGATTGAGACACCACGTGACAATAAACCTGTATCATATAAATTCCTCTATATTTACCTTCAACAGTCTCACTTTTTATTTATTAAATTTTATCATGACAATTCATTTCTCGTACTATTAAGGCGAAGCGGGAACTACGAATTACTAAAGAAAATTTGCAGCTGTAAACTTCAACTCCCCTCGTGATTCGCGTTGTTGTCTCTTTCATTTTACTATTTTATGTCCCACTAGAGCCGGCTCTAAAGTGGAGTAACTGCAGGTTCTTCCACTCTCCCCACCAGTCCCCCTGAAATCAACGGCTGAGATCATCCGCCGTATATTGGGTCAATCGAGTCGTGGGTTCGTTCAAAGGCGGTGGGGGGTACGCAGTTCGAGCAAGTGGGTGCATGCAAAAATAATGCATTCTATACCCACGGAGACTCGAGTGCGGGTCCAGGCTGCAGGTCCATGCTCTCTCGGTGCAGGCAACCACTCGGAGGAGGATTGTTTGTTCTCTTAGTTTCGGTGTCCTTCCATGTTCTCTTGTTTGTGTGATCACGGTTAAACTACTTCAATATTTTATATTATTATTCATTTTGTCTTATTATCTCTATAAAAAAATATAAAATATTGACGTGACTTAACCGTAACCACATAAAATAGAAGGGCATGAAAGGGCACCGAAACTGAGAGGGCAGACAATCCTCCTCCCAACACTCTCCAAAAATTAAGAATCCCAATTTCTTTAAGAACCCCGCCCCTTGACTGCCTTTGCTTGAGGGCACCACCGTCTATTCGTTATCAAAAGGACTCACATTAAGCATTTTGAATGAAAATTTGGAGTTGGTTTGAAAGTGCTTTCAAAATAATTAAAAGTGCATTCGATGAATTTGTTTCTAGATTTCAATAGCACTTGAAATGGTTTTTGTAAGAATCATATAAATACTTTTTTCAGAATTTACTTGTATTTTTATTAAAGATTAGTTATAGTAGCACTTTCATCAAAAGTGTTTTAAATCATTTTAAAAGCACTTCTAAACAAACTATTATGGTAATTATTTGAATTTATTTCTTCATGCTAATCCACATCATTTTTCTTCACTATGCATTCATCTTATTTATGAACATTGCATTGTATAAATTAAATACAAAGAAAGAATTATAACATAAATCAAGTGGAAATAACAAACTCAACTTTCGTTTATTGGACAACCTATTAAGAATTTGTTAAAATAACATAATTGAAACGACACTATTTGTTAAGATAATGAATACGACATAACACGACACGATCTGCTAAGACAACAGTTTCAACTCTAATAAGTGCAATCCCAAACAAGTCCTTAAAAACACATCAAAAATCTTATTAAAAACTCAAGTGCAAATAAGGTACTCAAAAATGCTTTTGAAAGAAGCACTGGATTTTATAAGCGCTTTTAAAATTTTCAGCTAAATAGTAGAAACGCTTCTAGTGGTTAGAAAACCGTTTTTAACCTTAGTATAGATAAAATACCAAACGTGCCCTTATTATATCAATCCTGGCCTTCCATTAACTCCGCCAACCCCTTTAAAAAGAACCAGAAAAGCGGGAGACACAGATAAAGGCGTAGCCAGTGAGAGAGAGAGAGTTATGGAGAAATCTAAGCTAAAGTGAGTGAGTGAGGGAGAGCGACGAAATTAACATAAATAGTGTTTGGAGAGAGGGAAAGTGAGAAATATTTTCCGAGAAAAAAAAATGACGACTGGAAGAATGGTGCAAGAGCAGAACCTGGAGAAGCATATAGAGAAACAGATGGGGTGCATGGCTGGCTTCCTCCAGATCTTCGATCGCCACCAGCTTCTCAACGGAAAACGCCTCTACTCCACCAAACGCCTCCCTCCCTCGGCGGTGAGTTTTCCATTTATTATTTGTTTGGTTCCTAGGAAAATGTCCAGAGTTTCAATCTTCACTTCTCGTACTTTCTATTTAACTGCATTTAATTTATCATTTCTTGAAACTCATTTATTGAGACTCTCAGACGGTGGTATCGTCGCCAGAGTCGGAGTCGGCCATGTCGCCGGAGATATCCAAAGAATTGGAAAAACAACCGCAGAACAAGACGGCACCGTCTCCGGACCGATCGAAGCAATCTCCATCTCCGACGAAGGATCTCCGATCTCCATCACCGGAAACTCGCGCTCCTCCGTTACCGGAACCTCATCCGAAATCTCCTCTTCCGCTTCCAGTTTTCGAATTCAAAGAAGGCACGAGGTCCTCGTGGAAGTTCTCCAGAGAAGCGCCGAGGCTCTCACTGGATAGCAGAGCCACCGTCGACGCTAAGGGAAGCCTATACCCGAGGGAGATCCGAACAAACGCCGCCATACTAACCGCGGGTCGGAGCTCCGCCGACGGAGGAAGCGACGGCGACAAGCAACACCGATCGCCCAGCGTTATCGCTAGGCTAATGGGACTCGAACCGTTGCAGCAGTCGGATCCGGAACCGATTAAGCTCCGGAGATCTTCGTCCGAATCCAGAGTGAACCGAGACCTGAACCAGTACCGGTTCGTCGACGGCAACAATTTCCAGCAGAAGCAACCGCCGCAACAGAATGTGCAGAGGTATAATTTCTCCGGCAATGTAGGCAAAGACGATCGGAGCTCCAATCGGGACTCCTATGCGAGGCAGCCGGATCCGAAGAACAATGCGAAGGCTCAGAGCAAAGGAATGGCGCAGAGAAAGTGCTTCTTCAACTCGGCGGAGTTCTTCCCCGAGCCGAAGCAGAGAGTCTCCGTTTACAACGAGATTGAGAAGCGGTTGAAGATGCAAGGAATCGACGAGCCGTCGAAAGATTTGGAGACGTTGAAGGAAATCTTCGAAGCTCTGCAGCTCAAAGGCCTCCTGCGCTCCAGGAAAGCTGCCAATCAGATTAATTCCAGAAACTTCGTCTACGATCGGAGCTTCGAGTCGCCGATCGTAGTGATGAAGCCGTCCATATCGCCGAGCTCGGTTCACCGCACGGCCAGATTCGGAAACGACTCGCCGCCGCCAAGTTCGGGATTTAGGTCGAGAGCCGGAGTTCGCGTAAACGGCGAGGTATCGCCGGCGGTGAGTCCTAGGCGCGACCGGCCGGAGAATGTACGGAGCCAGACTAGAGGGAGGAGTCCTGCCGCTCGAGACGGCGGCGTGAGGAGTCCGAGTCGCAGAGGAGGACCGTTATCGATTGAAACACAGCGGAAGGGGAATGATTCGGTGGAGCAGAGGAGAGTATCTCCGGTGCATTCTCCTAAAGTCAGTTGGAGAAGACCAGATCAAACGCCCACGAATCGATCTCCCAGGTGCAACAAGAAACCAACGGTTGAGATTGCTCCAAGGGAGGAAAAGGTGTTCCATCGGGCGGAGGACGAATCGTCCACCACCATGTCAGAGAGCAGCATTAGCAACAGCAACACGTCACAAGCCGACACAGAGGTACATTAATCATCATCAAAAGCTTAATTAACGTAATTAGTTTTTGTTTAATTAAGTAAATTATGATTAACGGTTTTGGTTAATTAATTCTGCAGAGGTGGAAGGCGGAAGAGTACAAAGAAGGGAGGAGTTTGTTAGAGAGGTGTGATAAGCTGCTTCACAGCATAGCTGAGTTGCAACCGAGTCCTGTCTCGGTTCTCGACTCGTCGTTTTACAAGGAGGAATCGTCGCCTTCGCCTGTCATGAAACGCAGCATTGATTTCCAAGGTAAATAATTTATCGGCCACTTGATTGATTTCACTTTTTTTTTTGGGCAAGATTTCACTTGTTCGTTCACACACCGCCATTTGTTTGGTCAGCACAAAGCTAGGAGAAAAACTTACCTACGTTTGGGACGTGTCACGTTATCTAAACCAGTCAGTTTCATGCATTTTAACTTGCCCGCTTAACTTCCGTCCAACAAAACAAAACTTACTTGTATGAATGATCGGCTTGCCATGCTGCTAATTTGTCATTTAGCTGCATGGAAGTCCGATTTGCACTGTCATGCCATGTGTTTCAAGGGAATGGATGATTTGTTTGAGGCGTGAAAATTCATTCACGTTCTGTCACGTCATGCATTCCAATATGCCGACGCTAGAGGATGATTCTCTTCCATCTAATCTTTGGTTTTTTCTTTCCTTTTCTAGTTGAACGATTATGATTAAATTACGTCAATATTTTATATTAATTTTTTATAGAGACAATAAGATAAAAAGTCAAGTGTTAGGAGGGGAGAGAAATTGATGAAAATATGAAGGGCGAGAATTTTACTCCATTGATGCTAGTTTCAAATATCGTTAATGTGACATTTATTAAACTTGCCTACGTGGCCTTGAGATAGTAAGTATTTGTGTGTAGCAGTACTCTACCTAACTAGGCTCTGCTTTTAGCTTGTAGGTTAACGAGTCCTCTACTAGTACCTTGTTCTTGTGCTGCACTCTGCATGCACCCAGTGAATATTTACGGTTAAAGTCAATACCTTCCAATAAATACCTGCCACATCGGCTTGAAAAAATCCAGGATCCAAACTCTTCCACCTCAGCCTTTTCCTATGCTTAATCACACGTGGATTGATTTGATTGGTGTTTCCATCTTAACGGGATGTCGGTAGGTGGTTGTGTTGTGTTGTACTGTGTGATAGTGATGCTGGTTGAAAACGACCCCGTTTTGTTGTACCCCAAACTGTGATCGACGACAATGACCCATCAAATTTAGTGTCATGTATGATAGTCCGTACAGAATTGAAGCGTGACATTTGCTATGGTTATTAGTAATTAGGGATTTTAATTTGGTTTGTTTGGTTTGGTTGTTAATTTAATTAAATTTAATTTTTGGTTTTGATGAAACAGTTGAAATGGAAGACATTTGGGGGGAGGCAATGTGGGGCACAGAGTCCGAATCCGAAGACAGCGATTTCGTCTACGTATCGGAGATCCTGCGGGCTTCCACTTACTTACCGGAAGATTCCGATATTTTCCTATTACTAGAGAAGAAGCAGCATTTCAAGGGAAAAGACACCTCCAAAGAGTCAACACTCGAGAGAAGGATCATTTTCGACACCGTCACCGAAATTCTAGACCGAAACAGCCAATTGCCGCCGTGGAAGGCGGTCTTGTGGCAAACTTCCTTGCATGAAACTTGGTCCGAGTTTCGAAGAATCCGGGAGAGGGACGAGTCAGAGGACTTGTTCGAGGTCACATGCGGGATGTTGAAAAAGGACCTTGCCGGCGACGCAATCAACGGATGGGGAGATTGCTCCATCGAAATGTCCGACGCCGTTTTGGACATCGAACGGCTCATTTTCAAGGACTTGATCGGGGAAACGATCCGAGATCTCGCCGCTTTTCCCATCAGCTATATCAAAGTTTCGGCGCCTTGCAGGAAGTTGGTCTTCTAAAAGCTGAGGGAAAACAAAAAACATGGAAGTTTTCATTTGGCGCGCTTTTTAAATCATAATCCAAATTAAAATATAAAATATCATCCCTTAGTTTTTAATTTTTGTTTGTTTTTAGATTAGAAATTTAACGGTCGATCTGGTTTTGCAAAATCTGTAAATTAAATGGTTGTTTATTGTAATTTGTAATATTATATTTTGGGGGATGTTGGAAGTGGGTTGCTCTCAGGCATGTGCAAAAAGGGGAAAAAGTAAAAGTGGGAGGCTGACAAGAGGACAACGTTTTCAGCGATAAAGCAAAGATTGATTGCACATGTTTTTGTGTTTTTGTCTCAAAGTGATGAGTAAACATTCCATGGCTGCTGCTATCGTTACACTCTCATCTTAGCACTCGTGATTTTAAAATGATTGAAAACGTTTTTAGAAAAAATATTTTTGAGTTTCAAGATTCATACTAGTTTTTGCAAGAAGCATCAGTTATGTACTTCTTCCAGGAAGCGCACTTTAAGTATTTTTCCAGGATTTACTTGCATCTTTACTAATGGTTGGTTGTAAAAACATTTTCACCAAAAACACTTTCAATCATTTCAAAAGCACATCCAAACGATCTCTTAATCAATAATAATCATTTTATACCCTAAAATTTTGGATCTCATTGTTTAAAAATTCATAATCTACAAAGAATTGAAGAGAAAGACTTAATTAGGCCCGCTATTACAGTAAGATCGCACAGCACTTTGTATTTTAAGATACTCACATGACATCACATAATTAATTAGAAAAAGCTGTCATGCAACCTAGCTTCCCTGTGCCATGCCAGGGTAAGTGTGAATCTTGGGAAAAAAAATCTACAGCTGCTTTGGCTAGTTGCCTTCGGCCATTTACCCTACCTCAGTTTTTTTGTGATATTTTGTCGAACATCTTGTTTTTATAATATTTACGTTGATGGAGAACATCAAATGAACATTAAACAATTTCATATGTAGCAATGGTGGATACATAAGGCAATTACATACACAAATCTTTATATCAATAAACCCATCAGTTTATGCGCAAATAAAATCTAATAAAATTATCAACGATCATGAAGAAACCATACAAACGTACTCTCGACTGATCCTAGCACTGTTCGTAATTTCTAGGTGGTCCAAAAGAAAGTGACTTAACTAACTGACAAGCAAGAACTAACAACTAACAACAGTTAAGACCCTATTTTTTTTACCTATTTTTGCTTACGAGTGCTACTCAAAATAGTTCATCTAACAGTCCTTATTAGAATATGGTCCTCAAATTTTAATTAATTATTTGGATCGCATGCTTTTCTTCATGACTTCATTAATTATTGTCACTGTTTTTATTTTGAAGCTGTAATAATCTACAGGAACAAAGTCAAATGCTGTGTTCCATCAATCCTACAAAGTCAAATGCTATTTTTCAACTCTTTTTATTATTCTTTTTTGGCTTGCCAATATTTTGGACTGGCTAAAGAGAAATCTCGATAAGTCTTATTGTTCAGACAAGTCTAACTTACCACTCAGTACTACTGATGGTATTCTTCTTCACTTGAAAGTGAGATGTTTTAGGTTCGAATCTCGTTGATGGCGAATTCAATACCAAATTAAGTTGCCCATTGTGTGGCTTAACTGAACTCCTCCTCCCCTTAG
Organism: Heteromeles arbutifolia; assembly: GCA_024362995.1. NCBI lineage: Eukaryota > Viridiplantae > Streptophyta > Magnoliopsida > Rosales > Rosaceae > Heteromeles > Heteromeles arbutifolia. Next base: position 40,270,597 of record JANCRC010000003.1, on the reverse strand, counting down.
TGTAAAAATATTGATGTACTCAAAAAAAAAAAAAAAACAAAACAAAACAAAAAACAAAAAAAAAACACTAGCCTAACTTGGGGCAATTGGGTCCATTGAGATGAGAGTCATGATTTTGCGACTTGTGCTCTCTACCGATGATATGATCGTTCATTCCTACTTAAGTTTTTTTCTAGCAGGCACGCGCTTGTTCATAATGTAAAGGGGATTTTTTTTTCCTTCTCTTTCTTGCATTATGAATGGTATTTGTTGAGTTCATATGGTTTGTGAATTGTATCATTTATTTTTTTAAAAAAAAAAAATTCCCAACTTGGTGGGGTTTATTAACAGATAAGGGAGTGTCAACCTATCTATCTCAAAATTATCGTACTAGCTAATATATAAACTCCACCACATACTAAATACATCAACTATACATTACTTCTGCGATGTTTTTGTTCTCAAGGTTGGGAGAGTTTCATGTTTAACTCGCTATTCATGAAAGTTGTTTATGACAACTTTATTAGGGTTTAATCAATGTTTGTTCATTGTTGTCCAAAAACATTATCAAATTTTGATAAACTGCTAAATTAGATTTCAAAACAACGAAAACAATGGGCTATATATGATATGATGGGTTTGTTTCGTCTCTTACGACAAACAAAAACACACACACAACTAATAGTGAATGTATATGAGGTGCTAACTCGTATTCTTGCCTCTCATATTCATTCCAATTAAATTCCCTTGCTCCCACCCTAAGCACAAATGAATCAAGTAAAAAGAAATAGGGTCTTTGTCAAAAAACAAGTGAAAGATGGGGTCTTTGTCATGTAAAAAGGGCACAAGCTTATCTATGAATGTGTAAGAGATGGGGATGGGTGGTCTGGCAATGCCCACATGCCGGTCATGTGCCATCGACTTTTCCATCATTTTCTTCTCTTTGATTGAATGGTGGCTCTCATTTCCTCTTAAATCCACCACATTTGCCCACATTTACTTGAATTTTCGTGTGTTCTGGTAGGTTGTCATCATCATCCCCTTCGCTGTCTCCTCCTAGGGTTCTTTGCAGATGCAAAGTTTCTTTTTTTTTTGAAATATTTTGACTAAGTAACGTGAGTGCATTATTGGCTTCGGCTATGAGTTGTACTTGCACTCTACTGTGTCTGCATGCTCAATGAAAACTAAAACCTAATACCAAAGGGGTCGTGGTCCTATGCATAAAGGTCCCTTGGAATTCATCGATGGGTAGTAATCACTGGTCATCTAGTAGCTCATTTGATTAATGTATCCCCATCTGTTATCAATGTAATTTGTCTCTGGAAGACTGTTTTATATGTGAAGTCCCCTTCCTACTTGGAGAATTTTTTATTAAGTGTTCGGTATTCAAGCGGGTACAACACGAGTCATAAAATAAGTGGAGTAAAACGAAAAAATATATCATTTCCTCCACTTATATTATGACATGTAAAATACCGCTTGAATACCTAACAATGACGCCCATCAGATGTCGGTTGTGTGCATCCGATCAACCCGTTACTCACCTCACATATAGAGAACAACATTAGAGTTCACATGTGAGAATTTCGTTGATTTCAATTTTTTTTGCTACTTAGTATTACGGTCTAGTGTTATATATTCATCTTCACTTGCTTCTAAATAAGAGATCTGATGTTCAAATCTCATGGATGGTAAGTTCGATAGCAATTTATTCCTTAACCCTTAGTGTAAGGAAAATACTTGTGTCCCTCTCCTATGCAAATCTACTTGCCCACCACTTGAGATTAACGCATCTTCAACATACAAACATCATAATCAGAATCGTTCATTTTTTTTCTCATCATCTAAAGATCATTTTTGAAAAAAATCATTCAATTCGGAGATCGTTTAGCCATTCATGCGTGTCAACCATTCAACACTTTTGATATAAAGTTGCATCCTCATGATGAGCCGCATATTTGTTTTATGCATATGAATACCGTTTCTTCAAATGGAATGGTTTTTTTATTTTTTTGCATAAATGACAAAACGGTACAGATTATGATGTTTGTACGTTGAAAATACTTTGATCATTAGTGTAAAATATATCGGTGAATTAAAAATGCATTTTTTCATTATGGGCCTTAAGGGACCCGTTATTCATCTGGGTTTGGGTCTTTCTCTGTAGCACCAGAAAGCACCATTGGGCCTGAGTCATCATGTTCCAACTATACACCAAGGTCCACCAAATTTTGGGCCGATAAATTGGGTAAGAAAATTCCTCATCAACTGGTTAACCTTCAGGATCATTGACTTCTGCTTCAAATTCTCATCGCAGAAGATTGAAGTAATTAATCAAAGAAAAAGTGCCACGGATCTAATTCACCTACATCATTTGTTAGTAACTTATTTCTTTCTAATTCTCAAATGAGTATATTCTATCTGAAATTGTCTGATTTTTATCTAGTTTGGGTGATGATGATTGCATGACCACATTGTAACTTGAATTACAACCCCAGTCTTCAGCTTTATTTTGATAACACATATTTCAAGTACTCTTATTTATTTAGACGGAAATTTGAATTTGCATGTAAAGACACAGATGAACACACTGTCCTAAACAACTGACTTAATCTACGTCGAAAGCCTTTAGCTTTATCTGTCATAGAATATGATGACTTAACATTGTTTATGAGCAAATGAGGAGAGTAGGAGAAAGTGAAAATGCACCTCTCACAAAATATGAACCCAATTCAGGGACAAGAAGCCACATCATAATGACTAGATAATGACATCACAAGTTTTTTTTTTTTTTTTTTTTTTAATGGGAGGATAATTACAGAGTTTGGGTTTAGTGGCTATAGTAAAAGTCCATAAAAGACTCAACCGGAGGCAGTCATGGAAGGTATTATATGGGACATTAACCATATTAAGAAGCAATTAAGTTTTGTTGAGTTTTTTTTCACTCCTCGTGCTTGTAATGGGGCTACGCATTTGGTGGCATCTTATGTCACGCGTGTGGGAGTTATTATATGTGGGATCGTTTTGAACCAAAGTGGTTGTTTAATTCTCTAGCTTCTGATGTAAACATTTCAATTCATATCTAATACTATTTGATCATCAACAGAAAAAAAAAAAAAAAAAAAAAAAAAAAAAGAAAAAAAAAAGGGAGAATTCAGAGGTTGGTTTCTGGTATTTCTGGTCCTTGTTATGATCCTCAGACTCAAAGAAAAGCTTAAATTCTGGTATTTATTTTTCTTTGCAAACTCCAAAGTTATGTTTATATTGGTAGATTAACTTGTGTAGTAGTTTGACATGTAAATAAAATATTGACAGTGGTCGTGTAGTAACGCTTTTCGCACTTTTGATGCGGTTATTACTCATCTATTATATTCACTAATTTGTTATTATGTCCATACAAAATATCGGTTTTCTTAATCCCATATACAGGTTGCCTATTTAGTGAAATCCGACTCAATTAAGTGGCGAAACCGACCGGACTGTAATATCTATATTGAAAGTGGTGGATTCCCTTGGAGTTTGGATTACCCTTACAAAACCGGCTCATATATTAAGTGGTGGATTCCCTTGGAGGTTGGATTACCTTTACAAAACCGGCTTATATATTACAAGTGGTGGATTCTCTTGGAGTTTGGCCTTCCTCTTCAACCCATTGCGTCTCAGATTCAAAATTTCACCATTTTCTGTTCATATAAGCTACGAACATGCCTGATTCCTCTCCACTATCCGTCGAATACACATCTGGAACACACGAAGAAACTTCAAAGCATATTATTATGGTGAAAGAAATCCACTTTCACCAGTTGAATATTTTAATGGGTCAAAGATGGTCTCTTGGCACTTGGTTTTCTGTCTCGGTGAGATACAAAAGGCAACAGAAGAAGTCTCATCTGATGTTGAAGGTGGGAGACAAAACATTGCTAGGCCACCCTTTGCTCAACTTATACCCTACATTCCATTTGAACTCAAAAACTCTTTCTCCTCCCAAGGAAACCTAATTGGAGTTTCCATTAGAGTAACTACGAAGCTGAGACACATCATCAAAATTAGGGTCCCTCAAAATTATTATTGCTATGAATATGGTGTTCCGGGGTTTCTATATTTTGGAACTTTAACTGTTAAATTTTGGCTATTGTATATTTGACCAAGAATTTAACGATTAAGAGGACAAAGAATAGCCTAGAATATACTAAAAAACCCTAGAAGGGAAAATTTTAAGTAGATTACTAATTAAACAGCTAATCATTTGAGGGGGAAAAAAGTTAGATTTGAATTGAAATGTCTTGTCACATATTTGTACATCATTATTCTTCTTGATTTCTTCCTGATGCGTCATGGGAAAAAAATGAAGATTCAACTAGGATCAACAAATTCCATGAGTTGACACCATAATCTTTCTCGGTTGCGTGTTGGAGCTGCAAGTTTCTGTGATTATTTACATTCTTGTAGTCATCTAGCTTGAACTTCTCCAAAGCTGTCGAAAGAAGAGACGGCGGACTGAAATGAGTTTTGATTGCTTTAATGATCCTAAGTTTGATTACTATATATTCTTGTGAATATTCAATTATGATTTCAATAGCCACTTTGTTATGGATGCATAGAATATGAGAGAACTAAGTCCTAATTCTAACTAGTCCGAAACAGACGTCGATATATTCTTTTATTAAAGTATGCATTTTCAACCGTTCTTTAACAAAGAATGATCAACGTGCTGCACATAGAATTTCTAGATTCTAATAGCTTAGTTTTGCAACCTTAGCCAAAATTACCTCTCTTTTTTTGCCATGGAAAGCATCCCATGGTTTTACTTGGAGCAGTCATTACTGTTGTGCCTTTTATTTACTGTGCCTGCATGAATCAGTTATGCATGAGATATATGATGCTGCATATTAGGGTACGTAGGTAATACAACCGAGCAAAGTGATCAATGTTTGAAGTATTACATAGTTTGTAGCATGGTTGCTTGAGTGCTGGATCATTGGATATGTCTGGAGGATCCTGACCAAATATCATCTCACAGCTCATATCATCAAAATCTGCAATATCGAATGGTACACAATATGATTAGGTCAACAGTTATCTGCTAGGTGTTGAGACATCTCTATTTTACTGATCATGGTTTGTCTAACAGCTATCCGACTAGTGGTGTATCCGAACAATGTTGATATTGGGTGCTTTCATCATATATTATGGTGACATTATATGGGGGCAAAGATGATTGATCTCATGCACCCCCTGCGCCCAACACGGGGGGACGGGGCGGGTAGCAAATTACCTTGTATAATAAATAAAAAATGAGTGGTCTCATGAGGAAGAGGAGAGTTTAGTAGAAACCAATTAATCGTGAAAATTCTGTATATAAAAGATTTATGGCTAGGAATTCTGGTATCAACACTCTCATGTAGTCATGTTAGAAGTTGGACGGTTCAACTTGCAGATTTTGCACCCTTTGTGGGTTTATGCATGGACCCTCCATTTACATCATGATCATAGCCCTCCACATTTAAACTTTCACCATCACTTTATCAGCCAGTCTTCTTTCCATTTTTGTTGATCTTTAATGAAAATATTTGAATAGTAAATTAACCTTAAGAGGATATTTGGCATAGCTTTTGTTACCAAAAGTTTGTAAATTTATTTTGAATAGCCTAAATCATTAGTCTGACTATAGAATAGACGTTTGTTCTTTGTTACTACATAAACATACTTACTTGGAACCATGTTGACAGGAGTTCCAAGGGAAGTCTTGATGAAGCTTTGAGATGGCACCTTGCACATATTAAGGCACATCCCTACACAATTGGTTTCCTCTAAAAACCTGCAAATTTGTTGGAAAAATAAGAGAGAAGTTATAAAAAAAATTGTCTTAAAACAAAAAAGTGGAAAAAGGAATTGTTAAGCCCAAGATTATGCTGATGGTGATTGAAGTATGAGTTTTATATGGTGATGATAATTACGTGTGATGACAAATAGATGATTAATCATGATGGTAATGCGGAAGAAACGAGGGCAGGATTAGCACAATGATTGGTGCAGATTGTTTTCAAGCAATGGAGGTGTCTTAGCTATTTAACCAAAAAAAATTGGAGGTGTCTTAGGTTGGTGAGGAGGTGGGACCCTTTAATTTTGAGGGTAAAAACTGATAGATTTTTTAGTATGCTCGGAACACATAGTAGTAAATCACATATTGTTATACAAGCGGAGAAACATTTCATAAAAATAAAACTTCCCTTTACTTATATAATGACATGTGATGTATTACTCCATATTCTAGTTACACTGAAAAATTTCTCGTAAAAAAGGAGGAGTGAAATTGAGTTACAATGTGAAAGCAAAAAACTTACCTGCACTTCTTGATGTACACTACATTTTTCTCTTTTCTTCCATTGAGCTCCGATTCCTTTACCTTCAAGAGTTAGATCACTCTAGTTACAATTTTTCCAATTCAATTTCATTTAAAATGCTAATTGCTTGTGCACGTGAGTGTTCTGTTTGTGAGAAAGATTATGCAAGTGATTAAACCCTAATAACTTTTCATATTTATATTACAAAACAGTGTTAAAATCAATCATATGTGCTGGGAAGCTAATTTATTCGTTTTTTATGTGCACGACTGAACTTGACATTTCTTAAGTAAAAGAGATTTTTTAGTGAATCAGAACACAGCCCGACATAATAAGTGTAATAATATAATTGGTTGGAAATCTGAAGAAAAAAAAAATTATGATCAATTGTATTATTACAATTTGCCTAACAAACGACATACTAAAAAATTTCTTCAAACAAAGTTGTCGAAGTAATGATATGCTACGACCAGCCAAATGGCATATATACATCGAAGCATTTTAATCTAAAAGAGGAAAAAGGACCAATTTAATATAAAATAATTAATATTTATATAATAAAAAGAAGAATACTGTTTCCTTCTACTGACCTCACAGGGTCCCACCAACCAGGCAAAGAAGATGGTGGTGAAGACTGCGAAGTATTCCCTGGCAAATTTTGATTCAGGTAGGATTGTTCTAAGCTGTTCATTGGAAAACACAATTTTAGCACAAGGTAAAGAAAGAAATGCAAATATAAACCAGAATATGAAAAAATTAAAATTAACAACAGTAGAAAAAACAAAGGTACTGCAGGCAGCTAAAGAACCAAACACCAAAATACACGTTGATTAATAAAGTTATCTTTTGATAATCTAATCTAAACTATGAGATATGGACGAAGATTCAAACTTTGATATATAAAAAGAAGCAGACGACGCTGTCTAACAACTTGATTATGCTCATGTTTGCGTAAAATGCTTTTCTTTGTCTCCGTCTAATGGGAAGTACGTAAAATGAGATGTTCTGGAAGAAAATAAAACAATATATATATATATATATATATATATATGAACTTACCAAGGAAAATACTGGCTTTGGGAAGGCAGTATCAAGAGCTTGAAGAACTAGTTCTCTCTGTTTTTCTGGATTAAACTTCCTGGATGCAACTGTTGCTGCCTCCACCAAGCTTTCATACCCGCTCTTATTGTTTCTCAACCCTGTAAAAACATTAAAATATAAATAAACCTCAAATAATGTGATTTGTGAATCATTTTTCTTTTTTCAGTCCATTAAATTTTGAGATGAACTAGTGAATAAAGTGGGAGAACCTGTTGCAGCCTGGACATTCTGAGACAGATGATTAATGGCCATTCGGTCGAACCAGTTATCTTTGGAAACTCTCTTCCCTTCTACTGCAGCATCTGCCGGTCTTGTGTCTGTTGCTATGTTGATGTTCTCCGCGGGCGTTGTAAGCACCGCGGCGATAGAACAACGCCGTAGCTTGTTGTGTTCATGTACATGCCTTGGTTGAGCCAGAGTTGTTGTTACAAAGCTTCTGCTTTGTAGAAAATGTGATGCTTCCATGTTTGAGAGAGAGAGAGAGAGAGAGAGAGAGAGAGAGAGCTAATGAGAACAAAGAGTGCATGGAGAGCATTTTAAAGGAAAGGGCATATGAGAGATCCTGTGGTTTTGGAATCTTGCCAACTTAAAACGCTTGAGATATTTCATGGAGGGCTGGAAGATACCCTTATTATGCATTTGTTTGTTTTTGGTGTGTTTGGGAATTTGGTGGGAGCCAATTTCCAAGTGGGAGTAAACTGAGCCATTTGGTGTATTTTGAAATACCAAACACAAAATATAAACTGACAGTGATATCGACGGAATAGTATATATATCTTATGTAAATTGACTTGTTAAAAACCATCTATGTTTTTAAGAGTGAGTCCAGTTATCTAATTACATGTTTTTATTTATTTTATACTCATTTTATATTTACTAAAAATATTAAAAATCAATTAAAATATTCTAATATTGTGCATTTTCCAACTCCAAGAAAAATAATTAATATCTTATAACAAAAAAACTAATATACTAACATAAATCCAGGGCCGATCCTGAGAATTTGGGGGCCCTAGGCGAACCTTCGAATTGGGGCCCTAATATTCTATGATCTTTGGTTATTTATACATTGATATGTATAAAAGGAATTCACTAAATACATAAAAAAATTCTATTTCCATGTCAAATATCATTAAAATTAATATCAAAACTCAAAAGAAGATAAATATACAAATATTACACGTCTCATGTTTTTAGACGCAAATGTACTAAATGTTTGCAGTCAAGAGTCTAAGATTGAGAGTGAAGAACAATAAAACTTGATTGACGAGTATAATAACTTCAACAATGCCAATTGTTTCTCTTTGTTTTTTTCTAAAATCAACATCACACTAACGAATCGAATATTAAAATAATCCATTGAATAAAAAATTATTGAAAAGCAACGTATAAATTCTTAGTTTTGATTACCTTAAAGTACAATCTTCAAGACCATATGATAGTTGATTTAAACATTCGATAGAAATGGAGAGTATGGAAAGTTGAAAGAAAAAAATATTGCAAGGGGACTTGAATAAATTGGGAGTTTGACAGATGGATTGAGAGTAAATTTGAAAAACAAGAAAAAACTAGTGACTAAAAAGGTAGTTCCATGTTTCGAACTCAAGGCCCCAAAAAAAAAATAGAGCCGAACATTTCTTCTACACCAACAAATAAATTATGATATTTTTTACTTTTTCTGTATTTATATGTTAATTGCAGGATATAAAAAAAATGGGGGCCCTTCCAAAGTGGGGGCCCTAGGCGGGCGCATACTTGGGCTACCCTTAGGGCCGGCCCTGCATAAATCTATCTGCAAACCATTCAACCCTAACTCAAGTAATAAATATATGAATGTATATTATACCTATAAGCAAGATATGAAACCTAACTACAAGCTAGAAAAAACATAATATACCTACAAGCAAGATACATTAATCTGCACGTGAAGGTTGATTATAAAAAAGAATCTGTCATATAGGTAGATAAATATGATTAACCTGTGATATAGGTTGATTATAAAAATTAAAAATAAAATTTATAAATGAGGTTTGAAGCATGAGGAAGAACAAGAAATAACAAAAAATAAATAAATAAAAAGAAATAATCGAAGAGATAATTATTGATAATTAAATAATTAAATTTAAGAAATTGGACTTATTTTAATAAAATGGACTATTCCTACTATTGGCTCAAAAAATTAGACTTATATTAAGTTTCCCCTTACATTATTTGTAATTCTTATAAGGAGTTGTTATTGTCTAAAAAAAAGTTACACAAGTAATTAAATATCTCTTATATGTGATGATCCGTCCCTAATTTTCTATGTAATCTCTCCCCGAGTATGTGAATTGACATTTATGCCCTTGTTGGCAAGTGACTTGGATGTGTTTATTTGTTCTTAAATTATTCTTCTCACTATTGTAATTAATTAGTATTCGTTGATACGATCGCATGAGCGCGAGTTGGACCCGAATTGGATTCGTAACGAAAAAGTTATGTTACGTTAAAGTACGTAATTGACGGGTAAAATTGTACACGAGCGTGTGTTAATTTATCAGTGTTAGAAACACTGTTTCGAATAGATTTTATGGTTTGCTTTTACTGTAGGAAATCTGTAAAAGCCTATCCTTTGTTCTTTTTAAATTGGACCTGTGCCTTCCTCTTTCACCCACCAATCAAATATGTCCTTCACACCTCTCCCCCAATCAGAAACTCACTCCAATTTTCTGTCATCCAATCAGAAAAGTCTCTCTCTCTCTCTTTCATTTCCCTCACCGAAGCTCTCTTTCTCTGCAACAAGGAAGACCAACTATAAAAACCACACCATCACACTCCTCTCGTCACCACGAACTCAACCATACCCTCATGTCACGCGTTGGTTGAGTTTTGAGTGGTCAATACAGAGCAACTCGGAAGCTCCGACTCGGTGAGTTCTACATCAACGTGATCTTGACCGTGTTCCAAGGTTTTGAAGGTCGGGGAAGCTTCCACACAACTCCAGGGAGACCCTAGACTAGGTTTGGAGTGAAGTTAAGGCGAGAACACACAATTTCAATGAGTTGAAATAAGGTCTGAGAACTTCGAGCTAACTTCAGACAATTTCCGTCCACTTTTTGGACTTTCTGAAGGTACAAACTTGTTCTCATCTTTATTCCATTCATTTCCATATAAAGTGCGTCGAAAATGGTTGAGAAGTGAAGAAGATATGAAGTTTTGAAAATTTTCCAGAAACCGGTGAATTTTGTGAAACCAGACGGCGAGGCTCACCGAAGAAGACAAGGAATATTCCGTCAAAGTTGATAGAATATTCTAACAGCGTCAGGTAACTCCGTTAACTTTTAACAGAATATTCCTAACTGCCGTTAGGTTTCTGTCAGACGCGTGGCCGCGCGTATGGCTGTGGGTTGGATAGCGCGTGAGGGCGCGTCCGGCCTCCGGCCGGTGAGTGGTTTTTACATGCAGGTCTGTGACTTCGAGTAGAACATTTTCGTATATTCAAACCTTCCGTTTGAGCAAGTTATGGGAAGTTTTTCCTAGTTTTTCCGTATATGTGCTATTAATTAATTATAAATAGTTGTTTCGCATATAGGAGAGACATACCCTGAGGATGTACGTGGATAAGCGAGACTAGGGGCTACGATCCTACGACATACCAGTGAGTGGGCATTTTGTTTTCGTATATATATATATATATATATAAACTTAATAGTTTCCACAAATGTTTTTAAACTGTTTTATGCATATGATGCCATGAGTTATATAAATGTTGTTATGTGGTTAAGATTTATATATTTGATCATGGCATATTCATATGCATTTTACCTGCTCGTAAATATTATGCTATTGAACAATGCTAAGTAATTCTTCGGGACGCGCTGGTAAGTACATGTGAGTTTGTTATGTTGTTTAGAATGTTTGAGTTATGGCATGCTCATATTCATATAGTTCGCTCATCATTGTTGCACCGGTGTTAGTGCTCGCCCCAGGCCCGGGCTAGTCCTTCACGTGATGTTCACCTTGCACCTCACACTCACCTTGTATCCAAGTAGGTGCTAGTCCTATCATACAAGTCGCATTAGGCGACTCCGACTCGTAGGTGATGGCATAGCGCTAGTCTTCACGTGATCGTAGCACTAGAGCGTATATTATTACACCTAGCCCTGTCGTACATGTCATATTAGGTGACTTTGACTCATGTGTTAGCCTAGATGGATGAGCAATAGGTGCAGTCTTACAGGTCACATTAGGTGACTCCAACTTGCGTGCTAGTATAGATTTTTGAGCACATGATTATATTTATATTGCTGATGAGATACCGTGTTGTGGCATACTTCTGGATTTACTGTTCGCATGCATTTGATTTCATACTTAAATGTAGTATAATTTTCTGGAAACTATACTTGTTTTACGGCGAGAGGTTACAATGTTTTCAAAAAGGTTTTTATAAAACTTTATTTTCAGGCCCACTCACCTTTGTTTTTCGCCCCTCCAGGTTTTAGCAGCTGAGCTATCTTATCGAAGAGGATTCTTGGCAAATCTCAGTATAGGTGGCTACCTTTGAGGGTATAACCCTTATTCTATCTTACTATACTTTACTTATGCTCCATCATGTGGGAAATGGGTTCATTCCTGCTCATCGCGCACTCTTGTATTTAGGTACTTTTAGGTTTAAATTTATTCACATTTTCACATCACTACACTTTATGGCTTCGTCATCTTCCAAGTGTCGGCCAGCACAGCTCGATTCGGAGTCCAGGTGGACATTCCGAGTCAGGGTGTGTCATTATATATTCGCAAACTGGAGTTGTCGATAATCAAAAGGAGTAAAACAATACCCTTCCAAAATATCGAGGAATATTGACAATTTGTTTATACTTTAGTACAATATTCAACAAAATTTAGGAGATTTTAGAGATATTTCAACGAAGATTTGGGTAATTTTTTTGTGAACTTCGGCGCAAATTTGATCGTAAGATTTCTTATAGTTGTTAGCAAATTTGAAATAGAAAGACAGCAAAAACAATACTCACAACTATAATACTTTTGTTTTTTTTTTCTCATTAAAAAAACTTTTCTCATGTTGTTAAAGGTTTTTCATATACTATTATAAAGTACAAACAACAAGGAATAGAACAAAGAAAATGTATTTTATATAATGTAATCTAAATTCAAGTTCTTATTAGTGTAGCATTGTACTCGAATTTAAATTTTTTTACCTTGCATGCAAATTTCATAAAGTGTAAATTATTTTACAAAGTTTATATGTTACGTAGATGCATTATTTGTTGATTTTGGAATTTGTAGAAATTTCAAACATAACTTTATCTTTATTAGACTGAAATCGAACTTAAATACTTGATTGTACATTCTTCTCTTTTACAAACGAAAATAATAAATTGCAGTTTGAGAAGTGCATGACAAATTTGTTGTTCTAATGATTCTACAATATCTAAGTGTTGAATAATCAATCTCAAAAAAGTTAATGTTGGGTTTATAGGAATGAAAAATGGGTCTATAAAGGCAATATAATGGGTCGAAGAGTGTTTGATCAGTTTGACAATGAAAATTTAGTTTTTGTTTATTTTAGCAAATTAATGATGGGTTTATAAGAATGAAAAGATAGGTCTATACAGTAATATAATGAGTATAAGAGCGTCTGATCAGTCTGACAATCAAAATTTAGTTTTTGACCATTTAGCAAATTAATGATGGGTTTATAAGAATAAAAAGATGGGTTTTTAAGGTAATGTAATGGATCTAGAAGAGCGTCTGGTCAGTATGACAATCAAAACTTAGTTTCTGATCATTTTAGCAAATTAATGATGGGTTTATAAGAATGAAAAAATGAGTCTATAAAGATAATATAACTGGTATATAAAAGCGTCTGATCACTTTACAAATTGCCCTAAATTTTTTGAAGTGTGAGATACTCTCTTACAATAGTAACTTTCTTTTAAGTTTTACCTTCACCTATGGGGTGAAAATCAAGCCTATTATATCACTTGGAACATTTGAAAATGTACTAAAAGTATACAGCCACGTTCATTGGACAAAAAACAAAAATTAAAATGAACTTTGAGTCAACGATGTTCAGTCAAAGCCCAACAATTAAGCCACGTATACAACCACTAAACCAAAGAATAAAATGGCCGGCGCTGCAAAGGCACTGGTCCATGGGTAACACCGACCGGAGTAGTCTTATGTTCCTTGTGTTAATTAACTTAGACAAACAATTTGTAATTTCGATATAAAGCTGTTATTAGCATTTTAAAAATATTATTGTGAATTTCTTCTTATGAAAACACGAAAGATGCAGTGTACTTTCGGGAAGACGAAATGAATTTTTAATGTTGCTAACAACAATTTTGTTAGGACAACGGTAATCACTCTTTTTTTTTCTCTACACACATTTATTTAACCATATTCATTGTTTTTATTGAATTTGTCAATCTAACGACTAAAATTAAAGAAAAATACATAGAACGAAAAAAATGATGTATGATAATCATTTCCCCCGTTGTAATAATGTTGAAAACCTAAGCATTATATCATATGAAAAAAAAATATGAAACATGCTTGAGAATAAAGTTAACAAAATATATATTATAAATTGAACTTTGAGTCAGCAATGTGCTGCCAATCCACGTACGGAATCACATGTGCTGAATTCTTCGGTGTGTTCAAAACATCGAATGGTACACCACTGTTATTATATAAGTGGAGAAAAGTTTTATTTAAAAAAAAAATTGTTCCTCCACTTGAATAACATATGCTATACCATTCTGTGTTCCGAATATACTTTTCATTAGAAAGAGAAATTCTCTCGTATTACTAATTTATCACCATTATTTCACCCGTCAAATGGATGAGAGGGCTTCGAGAAGGCAAACACAACTTTTTTCTTTTTATTACGAAAAATACTTGTACCCTAAGCTAGATTTAAACAACCGCACCAAACCCAAGGGCATTAAAGTACGACCCTAACCACAATTTGGATACAGTTTCGATTCTCTCATGGACATTGTATTTAATGGGTTGATAACTTGATGACAATGCCAAATTGGGTCATCAAAAGATAAACACAAAAGTTGAATAAACAATCACCCAACAGGATCCTCTCCGGATCCTTTTGATGAGGATTTTAAGAATTCGTAAATCGTATCTGTTCATCATACATAGTGCAATTAATTTTTATCAAGTATTATTTGTATTTAATTTTAAATAAAAATATTTAATATAATTTATTACCACACAATGTAGGATGAACAAATTTATTTTAGGAATCCCCAAATCTTCACAAAGAGGATCCAGCGAGGATCCGGATTCAACAAACACAACGTCCCAGAACCAAACCGATATGCCAAAATATCCATTGGCTCCCCTCCGATGGCCAAAATATATTTGAAATACCAGTCATCAATCAAACGATCGGCCTTAACAGATCTAAAACTATTCATCCCTGAAGAATATTTCAAGGGTGGTGCTATCCACAAATGCCTCTCAATTTTCGGCCAAAGACCGTCGGATTGAATGAATAAAGATCAAGATACATAAAGTAAAAGAAAACGTGAGAAGTAGACTGTTTGTGGATAGCAACACCCTGTTTCAATGGAAAGCAACAACTCTGACCATATAACTTATATGTAAGCACAAAAGAGATGATCATCCATCCACCACACTCCTAGGATGGTCCCAACATCAGAAAACCAACGGTGATCATTGACCACAAGACACCTCAACTTCACCAAATAAGAAACAGCATCGGTTTACTACCACAGACCACCAACGTTGTTGGAACTATAACACTAACATAAAATCTCTCCAATAAAACTATTGCAAATTTACAAAGCTCAAAGCCCAAACCAAAAACATACTAGCATCTCTTCATTGCTTTAGATTTAATCATATATAATCGACTACATCGGTCACATAAGCGTGGAAAAAGTTTATCACAGCGCAAATTATCTCTTTGAGAACAATCATCATCATAAACAAGAAGCAGAGCTTATAAAAGTTGCATAATATAAATAGACTGAGAATACCAGGTTAAACTATCCAACAAAACACATAAAGATGAACAAACATACAGATAATGGTTCAAACGGACAAGCACTAGATTGCCCATATGTAATACTAAATCCAGCTAACCTAAACAGCTACTAAAACACGAGAAATAAAGTCATAGTATTAAACAACACCATCAGTTAATACCCGTTTGAATCATCAGATCTTAATTACTCCTTGGAAGTCTTGTTGATGAGGGACTTGTGGATGTGGGGGATGACACCACCGCCTGCAATGGTTCCCTTGATCAGAGTGTCCAGCTCCTCATCTCCCCTGATGGCTAGTTGCAGATGCCTGGGTGTGATTCTCTTGACCTTGAGATCCTTGCTAGCATTCCCGGCCAACTCAAGAACCTCAGCAGTTAGGTACTCGAGGATTGAGGCCAAGTACACAGCAGCAGTGGCGCCAACACGCCCATGAGCAGCAATTCGCTGTTTCAGCTGCCTATGAATTCGACCCACCGGAAACTACACATAACCAAAATGAAAACTCAGCACCAACAACACAATCTAAACAAACCCAAATGCAAATTCAGCAACAATAACGGAAATAAAACAAACCCAAATGCAATTTCAGCAAGAATAATTGAAAATAAAATGATCCCAAATGCAATTTAGCACCAACAACACAAATTAACAAATCCAAATGTATTTTCAGCAACGATAACACAAACAAAATGAACCCAAATGCATATTCAGCACTACCAATGCAAACTAGACAAACCAAAATGCAATTTCAGCACCAAAAACACAATTTAAACAAACCAAAATGCCAATTCACCACAAACAATGCAAATAAAACAAACCCAAATGCAATTTCAGCACTAACAACACAAACTAGACAAACCCAAATGTGAATTCAGCAACAACCACCCAAATAGACAAAGATGAATGCATATTCAGCACCAATAATGCAAATTCAACAAACCCAAATGTGAATTCCATACTTACTACACAAATTAAACAAATCCAAAACTCAACACCAACTACACAAGTTAAACAAAATGCAAATTCAGCATCAACATTAATACAAACCATTGTTCTAAAAATCCCCGCCTAGCGCCGCCTAAGCGCTAGGCGGCTGGCCACCACCCCCATTAATGCTAAGGCCGCCTAGACCTACTGAGGCACCGCCTAGACCCATCTAAACACTTGCCTAGGTCGCAACTCACTTAAAGAGAAAATAGATACCTTTCATTTTGCATTTTGTTTTTTTCCAATAAATTGTAAAATAATTGTTGCATACTTAAATGAACACACATTATATCCTTATTTCACATGTTTTCATTATGTTCCAATACTTCATAATATATATGCATTCTATTTTGTAGTTTATGATGAAATTATATATATTTCAAGTATAAGCATACATTTATTTACACAAAATGTGATTGATTTACTTAAATTCGCCTAGTCTGCCTAGGAGCTAGGCCTCAGCCCGCCGCCCGACTAGCGCCTAGTCATTTTTAGAACCCTGATACAAACCCCAACGAAAATCCATCACAAACACCGCAAATTAAGCAAACCAAATGCAACTAACGAGTAAAACAGCATGGTAAAAACAAGTTCGGTCAACATGTATTCCAAATATTGGTAATAAGGAACTGAAAATTTGTATTAGTACCTGGATACCAGCGCGAGATGAACGAGAAACAGGCCTCTTCTTGTCCTTCTCCTTTTCTTTGTCCTTGTTAGCCGCTGTGGTTTTCGCTGCAATGAGCCCCTTCCCGCCTTTGCCCGCCATTTCTGCCTGCAAAAAATATTCAAATTTGAGAATAAAATATTAAAACCCCTAAAAATACCACAAACAGGAGACCCCAATAAAATTGAACAAATCATGACTTCACAGCACGTTGAAATTAATTCCCCAATAATTTTCCACAACTTTTTTACAAATCTAAACTTGAAACACTGTGGGTTCTGAAAACGAAGGTGAAATTCGAGCCAATATTCAGAAAAACAAATTCAAATTCGGTGGGTGAAGTCAAACGAAACCCAGATCTGAAAAAGTTCCTCACAGGTCCCAAGTGGGAAATTTCAGAAAAACCAAGTAAAAATCTAGCTTCAAAAATCGTACGAACCACAAACACAAGACGAATCGTTCTAGATCTGGGTTTTATCTGCCCTAGCCGGAAAATCGATAATTCCAAAGTAAACGACGGAACCCAAAAGAAATTGTGAAGAAATAAACCCTAATCTGAAAAACCCATAAATCTTAAGATCAAAAGTATCGAGAGAGAGAGAGAGAGACCTGAGGAGTTCTTGGGAAGCTCGAAGACGGAAGGGAACTGTAGAGACAGAGAGAGGGGAGGAAAGCCAAATTTAAGAGGGAACAGGGGATTGGGTAGTTTTATGATTTATCCAATCACGGAGGGTATTATCGTAATTACAGTTCTAGGATTTTGGGTTCGTTTTGAATGCGGTCAGCGCAAAGGCGGTTCGTTTTGGGTGGGAAATTAAAATTTTCCCCAATTTTGGATTTCAAAGTTTCCCACTTTTTGTTTCCTTCATTTCAATTGAATCCCAAATCTGACCAAACTATTTTATTGCCTCAGTCTTTGGCATCTTTGTTTATTTTTGGTACACAAAGTATTCCACATGGTCACATCTTTTTTTAAATACAAGGGGAATTGAATAATAAAGTAGCACAACATGTTCTTGTAAATTTAGACGCGGACATCACCAAATACAAGAGATAGTGGCAATAAAAAAAGATTGAACATGTGGAAGGGTTCGAACAACTTCTGCTTTCATTTCCTCTGTATGAAGCATTGAATTACTTGGTCTTCAACAGGCAGGATGCACTCTAGACAACAATTAGGAGGGATCACTTGACCAGCAGCCAGACCAAATTAAATTCGTCTCAATTGACGTGTTACGAGATTAAAAAGAAGATTGTTATACAAGTCATTGCATGAAACAAAAGATTTGTCACACAAGTACAAAAGTATTGGACCAAAATCCAACAGGCCCCAACTTGTTGGGCCACTAATTTGTAGTACGGGCTTTTTTTCTGTCTCTTCTGATACATGGGCTATATTTACTTGAGTTAGAGGCCTCTTCTTCGTTTGTTGGGTTTTCTTCCCTTTTGAGGGAGATTTCATAAAATTTGTGTTGCAAAAAATTTAGAAGAGTTGAGCTTTAAACTTGAAGGGACCAAACCCATTTTTCACCACTTTCCTAGCTTTATTGCGCACATTTTACATTGCGTAAAATGGTTAAATATTAGATCTCGGCGAGTTAGGACTTCATATCATACACAACAACATAGAGAAATAAGAATAATATTTGCATTATTACATACTCATTTATCCTGACGCATCAATTCTCGAATATTATCGGTATGAAAATGCAGTTTAAGTAGAGTGTGATACAGTGATACTTTATGTATTTATAAATGAATAAAAGTGGGGGAATGTAAATGTGGGGTTCTAACTTTGTTACAATAAAAAATCAATGGGTAATCGAATTCCTTGAATCCTCATTAGTGGGACTAAAATGAAGAAAAGCAGGAAAGATGTCTGCCATTAGATGTATTTTGTGGAAAATATGGTAATTAAACAAAGTTAAAGCAAAGTAACTTTATTTAGAAGTCAAAAAAGTTAAATGCTATTGCTTTTTTATTCAAGTGAATACAAGAAATTCAGAGCTTAGATAGACTTCATTGTGAAACTTGTGACTCAGTGTAATATTTTTCACGTGTGATATTTAGAGCATGACAAGTCATTGTTTTACCAAATTTACCATAAAATAAATGATGGGATTTTTAGCAATAAGCCCCCAAAAAACCACATTTTAGTAATCAATCCTTGCTTTTTGTTTATTTACTTTTTTTTTGGGTCAAAGTTTATGTTTATTTACTTTATTATCTCAACTTTTGTTGTTGTTCAGTTTTTGGCCTTCCATTTGGTGGGGTTTACATTAAGACCTCATTTATTTAAGTGCAAAAAGTTATCATTGAGCGACACTGAGGACGAAACGATAAATATGAAATTTCTATTTCTAGGGTTTTATAAACTAAAATTCCAACTTTTTTAGGGGTGTTTGCTAAAAGCTAGAAGGAAAAAAAACCATTACAAAGAATATCAACATCAGATCTTAAAATCAAGCATATCAAAATGTAATATAAGAAGAACATAAGGGGGAAATTCTCTAACCATGCACAAAACTGATTATAAAAATGTATTCGTTAAGTAAAACCATATGCTGCCATATTTCTTTCACTATAAATGTCTTAGAGAATTTTTTAGGGGTTTTGGACAGAAGTTAGACGTATTTTGTGGAAAATATGGTAATTAACCAAAGTTAAAGCAAAGTAACTTTATTTAGAAGTAAAAAAAGTTAAATGCTATTGCTTTTTAACCCAAGTGAATGCAAGAAATTCAGAGTTTAGATAGACTTCATTGTGGAACTCGTGACTCAATGTAATATTTTTCACGTGTGATATTTAAAGCATGATAAGTCATTGCTTTACCAAATTTACCATAAAATAAATGATGGGATTTTTAGCAATAAGCCCCCAAAAAAAAACACATTTTAGTAATCATCCTTGCTTTTTGTTTATTTACTTTTTTTGTTTATCAAAGTTTATGTTTATTTACTTTATTATCTCAACTTTTGTTGTTGTTCAGTTTTTGGCCTTCCGTTTGGTGGGGTTTACATTAAGACCTCATTTATTTAAGTGCAAAAAGTTATCATTGAGCCACACTGAGGACGAAACGATAAATATGAAATTTCTATTTCTAGAGTTTTATAAACTAAAATTCCAACTTTTTAGGGGTGTTTGTTAAAAGCTAGAAGGAAATATTGTTAAAAGCTAGGAGGAAAAAAAACCATTACAAAGAAGATCAACATCAGATCTTAAAATCAAGCATATCAAAATGTAATATAAGAAGAACACAAGGGAGAAATTCTCGAACCATGCGCAAAACTGATTATAAAAATGTATTCGTCAAGTAAAACCATATGCTACCATATTTCTTTCACGATAAATGTCTTAGAGAATTTTTTAGGGGTTTTGGACAAAAGTTAGATGTATTTTGTGGAAAATATGGTAATTAACCAAAGTTAAAGCAAAGTAACTTTATTTAGAAGTAAAAAAAGTTAAATGCTATTGCTTTTTTACCCAAGTGAATGCAAGAAATTCAGAGCTTAGATAGACTTCATTGTAGAACTCGTGACTCAATGTAATATTTTTCACGTGTGATATTTAAAGCATGATAAGTCATTGTTTTACCAAATTTACCATAAAATAAATGATGGGATTTTTAGCAATAAGCCCCCAAAAAACACATTTTAGTAATCAATCCTTGCTTTTTGTTTATTTTTATTTTTTTTGTTGTCAAAGTTTATGTTTATTTACTTTATTATCTCAACTTTTGTTGTTGTTCAGTTTTTGGCCTTCCATTTGGTGGGGTTTACATTAAGACCTCATTTATTTAAGTGCAAAAAGTTATCATTGAGCGACACTAAGGACGAAATGATAAATAAGAAATTTCTATTTCTAGGGTTTCATAAACTAAAATTCCAACTTTTTAGGGGTGTTTATTAAAAGCTAGAAGGAAAAAAAATCATTACAAAGAAGATCAACATCAGATCTTAAAATCAAGCATATCAAAATGTAATATAAGAACATAAGGGAGAAATTCTCGAACCATGCACAAAACTGATTATAAAAATGTATTCGTCAAGTAAATCCATATGCTGCCATATTTCTTTCACGATAAACGTCTTAGAGAATTTTTTTAGGGGTTTTTGACTGAATTTTCCAACAAGGTTTGCCTTACACATTGTACCTAAAAATCATGTCACAAGATAAAACTAGTTTAGCTTTCTTGACTAGGCTTTATATCTTGCACCAAATGTCAATGGACTATCATCAAAAAAGAAAAAAAGGATAGCTAGGGTTTTCATGATGATGATGGAGGAATATATGACATGAGACTTGTGTGTTTCCTGTGATGCTTTTGGAAAATTGAGATACATTGGAAGCACAAGGAATGTAATCCATGGGCCTAGAGATGGACCACTCTTTTGCAAACCCTAATAATTGACTGAAATGTTTGTGGTCTTTTATCTTATCTTTTATTTTCTTTGTGTGAAAGTAATTGTGTGGATTTGCACTTGGTAACTAAAGCTATTAAGCTAATTATGTTCTTTCTTTCTTTTTTCGAAAAAAATGGGACTAGTTGGCAGCGAAGTTATGTAGTCCATTATTTTGGGGGCTAGAAAGACTCACATAAGCATTTCAGCCTCACTCTGACCACCGTTGTGTGATTCACAAGCTCCAGGAATCGAACCGAGAACCATCCATACCTGAATTCGCCCCAATTACTGAACCACTCCGTTGTGGCTTATTAAGCTAATTGTGTTCACTTGATGTTTCTCATTATTTGTTTGTATGATTCAATGGGAGTTGCTTCCTAAAGATAAATACACTATAAATTCGGAAAAAAAAAATTCAAGTTTTCTAATTACTTACGGGTAATCAGTTTCACCATATATTTGATCATTAAATTTAACCTGATAAATTAAGTTGATTGATGAATGATTATGAGATAAAATTCAGCGATCAGACACACATCAACACTGTAGCTATTCAAGAAAATTTGGCAAAGGGGAGCCAATAGAATTTAGAACCAGATACATAAAATTCAAGAAATAATGAATAAACTTGATTGCTTATTGACATGGTAGGAGCAAGATAAGTGTGACTATGACTTGACAAAATATGTCACACCACTAAATGGGAAACAAGTGGACGACACATAGCGCCAATTAAATCATCTCTATTTTTTCATATACCACCCATGTATACTAAACGTGTATAAAATAAATCCGTATTATAAGAATATGCAAACACCGTGATTTTTCATATTTGTTATCCATTATATTGAAGAGAATCGAACCTTAATTTTTATCTGAAGGCGATTATAAATTTTTCAGTAAATCATTGTTATAAAAACCTTAAAAATTTATACATCTAGTGGTTAAAATTATTTATTAATTCAGTCGAAAATATGCATTGCACTACCCAATCCCAAAAAAAGAAAAAGTAGTCCACTTTGCACGGCATGTCGTTGAAACAGATGAGGTTTTTTTTTGGACAGACAGCATTTTAATTTGGAGGCCCACT
The DNA here is from genome assembly GCA_024362995.1 of Heteromeles arbutifolia. Lineage (NCBI taxonomy): Eukaryota > Viridiplantae > Streptophyta > Magnoliopsida > Rosales > Rosaceae > Heteromeles > Heteromeles arbutifolia. The sequence continues at coordinate 40,247,993 of JANCRC010000003.1, read as the reverse complement.
GAAAAAGGCATTGGGTGTGTGGGACCCATTTGACCCTAAGACGGTTGTCCATCCCTCTCTGTGGCCCACAACCAAAATCCAGGCCCAGAAGGAGGCATTTATGTGGGAAAGGGATCTTCTCCGGATCCCTTCCACCTAATTCTTCTCATCAAACAATCTGAACCCTTGAAATTTGATTCAACGGTTAAAGTTATTATAACTTTTAAAATAGGCCTGTAATTTTAGTCATTAGATCAAATTTCAAAGACCTAAATTATTTGATGAGGATGATTAGGTGAAAAGAATCAGGAGATGATCCCTTTCCATTTATGTGCGTTAGCTTGGGCAACGCACATCATGGTTTTTTTTTTCACTTGAATTTTTTTTTGTTGAATAATTTTATTTTATAAGACGGGAGGATCTGAAACTATTACAATAATTCAAGGAAGACGAATTTTCGAACATAGAACAAAATACATAGATGAAAACCCAACATTTTATGTACTAAGATATTTGACCACATGCAACTTGAACATGATGCTAAAGTAATTGTGAAAAAATATACGCAAAAAAACTAGCTTAGAGAAAATGTCCAACTCGGAACATATAATCCAATAATTGTACCAATTAGTATTACAATACAGTTTAGTAGTATTATTTTTTACTTGTAAGTCAAGCGTTTCAAGGTGCACTCACATGAATGATGATAATGTATAAAATTATTATATCTAGAAAAAAACAAACATAAGGGGAAAAATAATATTTTGTTATCATTTTTTTTTACAAATTTTTTTTTTGTAATTATATTCAGCCAATTGCCCCTAGTAAAAATAATATATCCTTCATTTTACATCTTAGTATATTACATCCATTAAGTTAATTCATGTTAGTTGTACATCACTTTCATGTGCATCTTCAAGGAAATTACGCCATGAATTCCTGTATCAAATTGAAGAAACATTATCCCATATTTCAGCTGGCTTTTAGTTTATTTTTTTGGCCCAATTGGTTTAGGTAAAGACCTAGCTTTCTATTTCACTTGTGAGTTGTTATGCGATTTGAAGAAAACGATCGGGAACCTCCATATTTGTTGGGGTGTGTTTTTGCTCACCACGCTCAAGTGGTGGTAATGCTAATCACTTCATTTGCCGCTGCTTAATTAGTTTAAATTTTGATTTTTTTGTTTATTCATTGTACAAGTCTCGAAATTTAAACTCATCTAACAATAATAAATAAGATAGCATGCTTGATCGGAAGAGCATCCTCTTCAAATCCTGTTTGTGAGGACCCTCGGGATCCATCGATCATGGTCGTTCACCACAGTTCGAACGATGAAGAAAAACAAATTACGCCATTGAAGCGCGCCGTCGCGGCCGAAGGACCTCCAAATTCATGGACACCATGTTTCATCAACTGCCTTCCTCCTCCCTATGATTCTGCCCAATCAAGCGCCGTCTCCGATTTGCGCACTCATCATGCACCGAAGCGTGCCGTTGCCAATGAAGGTGGAATTGTAACCTCTCTTCTGTCGCGAACCCACCATTCGAGTTTATGACGGGTCGCGACATCATGCCTCTGTTGCAAACTCGCTCGAACTGTGAACACGAGAAGAGAAGGCAGTGATCAATTGGCATTGAACATGAGAAGAGAAGCAGTGAATGGTCGTAGCCATTCGATCTGTGGTAAACAACCATGATTAATTGATCCCGAGGATCCGCACAGACATAATCCGGAAAAATCGTTGTCCTGCATCACTATCAATATTTATTTTTTCACAAAACTAAGCAAACCATGACACGTTCAAGTCATTAGAACCTCACACGCATAAAAATGGGAAATAAATTAGAATCCCATGTCGGAATAGCAAACAATTAGGTCATGTACATAAAAGGAAAATAAGTTCTTGTATGATATAAATATTATTATCTGACAAAAAAAGGAAGTAATAATGTGTGTGTATGTGTGTACCTACCATGCACGAACGAATCAAAGAAAATCACCACCATTGTTCCATCCCTTATCCTAATTAAGCTAAAAGTTGGTAACAATTAGGGCAAAACCTTACTTTCAGAAGAAGCATAAGCTTTGCCATGCCTTCCATTATTTATGGATAATCCACTCAGCCTTTCCCTTGATGTAGATCCAATGCCTTCAAGTAATTACCTTATGGAGGAAAAATACAAGCATAATATTATCGCTTATCATTCAAATTGCCCACACAATGACATTATCGGTACTGTGTTATATATCCGAATTCATAGTATTTAGTCTGGTTCGTCTTTCTCATCTTACTGTTGTTAACCCTAATTAGGGATCCCATAGATAATGGTGAAAATTGACCTATGAACTTGCTTGAAGAAGAAGTAATCTTTCCTTAATAATTTGGATCAAGTTGAAGTGTGAAACCCTAGATAGATACACTTCATAGAGTAATTAGACACTAACCATTTCATCACGTCATCACTATAATTAAATACGACGGAAAATTGTTGTTATACTACAAACCTACAAACTAAGATGCTGTAAGCAATGAAAGATTTGCAGTGTGCCAAATACGACCTGATATTTCAAATATCATAATATAATTAGTTGGAAATTCAAAATAAAAAATCAACGAATTATATTATAACACTTGTATGCAAGCTGTGTTATCGGCAAATTGACAAATTTCTTGTAATATAGGGAACGGAAATTAGGAATGCTTGACTTCTCCTTAAGGTATCGCATTTCTTTACATTAACGTTGACCAAAACTCCAATTAACCTTGTATTAATTCTTAATTTGGATGAATGATGGTTGCTTTGGCAGTGCTTGCTTGTAGAATTATTTATGAGTTAAATTAAGATTCTATTTGGATGCACCCTCCTCAAAGCAAACATTAGTATAAGAAAAATAATTAAACAACTCACATTATCTATACTATATACCTTACTCAAACCCACAAGTAACAACAAATTCAATAAAAAAGTTTCATCTTTCAAATTTTAGTTCCCTCAGTTTCAGTTGATTAAATAAACAAATTATCGAATATAATCATTATGTCAATAATTTGACAATAGACGATGATTCGGTTAATCGAGTATGAGCGCGTGATACATTTATGAAGGACTGAAAAGATATTACGAGCTCACGCTCGATAGACAATACCACGACATTCAATTGACTATAAATTTCACACACTATTCAAGAGTTCTAATGTTGTTACGCTCACACTTAATGGACAATATATTCTCGATGCTTTTCAAGATTTGCGATGATGTAACACACGCGTTCTCAATTGACTCTAGGACAACTCATTTTGATACAACCTTTGCTCCTCATGTTCATGGGTGTAAAACGTGAGTCAATGTTTAGGGAAAAAAAGGGACTGTAAATTGGGTAAATACTAGGAATCCTTTTTTTAGGTAGGATATTGTTTATACCCTTTATTATTTATTTCCTTATAGAACAAGGATTGTATATGTATATTTCAAAGAAGTAATACAAGAAAATTATCCCGTAAAATTCTATTTGGCACCAGAGCCTTGTTGCCGTAACCCTAGAAACTGTAAACCATATTTGTTCTTCCGCTGCTGTGCTTGTCTAACGTGGTCCTGCACTACCTCGGGTAGAAACTAGTCGGGCTGTGACTGTTGGAAGTATTGCAGCACCTTTTTTGGTTTGGTGCTGTCGTGCCTTTTGAAATTGCAGCAATTTTCATTTTTTTTTCCTGCTGCCGTAAGTTGTGTTCATTAAATCGTGGGTGCCGTGAGTTTCTTTCCTGGTTGTAAGTCGAGATGGCAAATAAAGGAGATGACTCAACCTTAAAGTTGGAAGGTGGTTCCGCAAACCAACCAACAATACGGTACTAAGTCCCGTAGTCATTCAGAACGATGCATCTGCTGTACTGAACATTGTGAAGTTGAATGGATCAAATTACCCTCTTTGGTCCAAGGTATTGGAGATGCATATTGCTGGACGTGGTAGAAAGGGCTTCATAACAGGGAGTACCAAGGAACCTGCTGAGGATAGTGTTGAGTATGAGACGTGAGAGACAGGGAATGCAATAGTAAAAGGGTGGTTGATCAATTCCATGGAACCTGCTATCATGGGATTTTTTATTCACCTGCGTACTGCTAAAGAAGTTTGGGAGGAGGTGGCTCGGACCTATTATGATGGTTCGGATATCTCTCAAATTTATGAATTAAAGGTTAGGTTGTTCAGGCTTCGTCAAGAGGGCCGGCTGGTTGGTGTGTATTACGTTGACCTCAAGTCCGTTTGGTAGGAGCTAGATCAATGGAGACCAATTAAGATGGAATGTGATGCCAACCTCAAGACACTTCGAGAAGAAATTCAAATTGATCTTGTGTATGTTTTTTTGGCGGGTTTGGATGACATCTTTGATAAAGTACGTAGTGATATTCTACGTACTCAACCGTTACCACCTGTCAAGGAAGTGTTTTTTGTTGTTAGGCGTGAAGCACAACGACATGCCACTGTGATGGGTGGGAGTAACAACCAAGGGGGGCTGTCGTCCATGGTCATTGTCTCTCGGCCACCTGCAACTTCCCGTCCTAACAATTCTTCTAATCAATCTTTCAATTCTCGTCATTTTACTCGAGAAAACAAAGATGATTTAAGTGTACTTTCTGTGGTCAAACCCGCCATACTGAAGATACATGTTTTACCAAGCATAGGGTACCAGATTGGTTTCCAGAATTTAAGAAAAAATTGCGTGCCAAGGAACGTGGAGCAGCCGGGTCCAGTGGAGGCCGTGCTTTCCTTGCCGCAGCTACACTAACAGCCCAGGAAGCCGGGGCTAGCTTAGGTGATCCTAGTCAAACTTTGTTGACTCGTACTACTCCTGGTGATTCGTCCTCCAACACAGGTACTATGGGGCGTGTTCTCTTAGCCTCTGAAAGTGAGCAACATATAAGTTGGATTTTTTATTCTGGTGCAACTGAACATATGACATATGATAGAAATATGTTTCAATATATGACAATGTCTCACAGGAAAAGCATAGCAACTGCCAATGAGACTCTTGTACCCGTGTGTGGCGCGGGCACTATGCAACTCTCCCCATCTCTCCCATTACATCGTTGCTTATTTGTTCCGTCTTTGTCCCATCATTTATTATCAATACCACAAGTTACTAAACCATTGGATTGTGTTGTCCTAATATATCCGTCCTTTTGTCTACTTTAGGATATTCAGACCAAGGAGATAATTGGACGTGGCACTAAGAGATAGGGGTTGTACTATGTGGATGACGTCGTTCCTGACAGGGCTAATGCGGTTCGAGCATCACATGATAGTAATTTGCAAGCAGTATGGTTATTGCATCGTCGGTTAGGGCATGCATCTTTTGGATATTTACGACATATGTTGCCTAGTCTATTTAGTAGAATAAATGAATCAGACTTACATTGTGAAGTATGTATTCTTGCTAAAAGCCATCGTGCTTCGTTTCCTCCTAGTATGAATAAAAGGTCTTTGCCGTTTGAATTTATGCACTCTGATGTTTGGGGGCCTTCTCCAGTTGTTGCCTATTCTGGAATTAAATGGTTCGTTACATTTGTTGATGATTGTACTCGTATGACTTGGCTATATGTGTTGAAAAATAAAAGTGATGTTAGTATGGTCTTTCGCTCTTTCTCTCAGATGATTCAGACACAATATTCGTCTGTGATTAAAGTACTATGTTATGACAATGATGGTGAGTACATTAATTTTGAGTTGTCAGAGTTTTTTCGTGATCGAGGCATCCTCCATGAAACGACTTGTCCTCATACCCCACAACAAAATAGGGTTGCTGAACGGAAAAATCGCCACATCTTAGAAACAGCTTGTGCTCTTATGCTTGGATCCTATGTTCCTAAGGTGGTTTGGCCTAAAGCTGTCACTTATGCCGTATATGTGATTAACCGTATGCCATCTCGGGTTCTGGAATTTCAAACACCTATTCAAGTCCTCACTCAACATGCTCTAGTAGTGTCGACTCATACTCTCACTCCTCGAGTATTTGGGTGTGTGGCTTATGTGCATATTCAGAAAATTTATCTCACAAAGTTGGATCCGTGTGCCATTCGGTGTGTGTTTGTGGGTTTTTCATCTCACCAAAAAGGCTATAAATGTTATCACCCTGAGACTCGGCATATGTATGTAACCATGGATGTGACATTTTCTGAATTGGAGTATTTTTATCCTTCCATGCATTTATCTTCAGATCACCAAGGGCAGAACACTATTGGTGATCTGGAGTGGTTGGATCTAAGGGGAGACACCATTTCAAATAATACTAGCACCGAATCTGCCACTGAACCGATTTTTGCCGAGAATACTAATGTTGAAGTTCATGCCGAGCATCAGGAGGTTCCTGCCGAGGAACCTAATACTCAGAAGTCTGCCAAATTAGCTTCTGAACAACCAAGACAGAGTTCTGCCGAGCCTAGTACACAGTTGCAGCAGCCACATGCCGAATCTGCTAATGTGCCCCCTCTCTCTAGCTCCAAAGTGCCACCTAATGCATCTTCTCTGAATATACCTGAGGTAAGCACCGTGGATGATTATGTAATTAATCCAAGTGATAATATAAATGCATATAGGTTGCCACCAAGACAAAATCGAGGTGTGCCACCTGATAGGTTTTCTCCGGAAGGGAATGTGAAGTATCCAATAGCCAACTATGTCTCATGTAGTGATCTTGCACTGGAACGCCAAACCTTGGTGAACAATATGGAGTCAGTTCAAGTACCAACTCGAGTGGAGGAAGCTCTAAAGGATCCAAAGTGGGCAAAAGCAATGGATGAGGAAATGTTGGCGTTACAAAAAAATAGTACGTGGGAGGTGATGTGTTTACCCAAAGGAAAAAAAACAATTGGATATCGGTGGGTGTTTACAATTAAATACAAAGCCGATGGATCGATAGACAGGTACAAAGCAAGGTTGGTAGCTAAATGATACACTCAAACATATGGTGTAGATTACCAAGAAACTTTCTCTCCAGTTGCCAAGATGAATACGGTACGTGTTCTGATTTCTTTAGCTGCAAATATGGACTAGCCATTAAAACAGTTTGATGTGAAAAATGCTTTTCTTCATGGAAATTTGGAGGAATAAGTATATATGCATTTTCCTCATGGGTATAGTGCTTATGGGAATACCGGATGTCGGTTGCGTAAGTCACTTTATGGACTTAAGCAATCACCCCGTGTGTGGTTTGACAAGTTTACCCAAGTTATGAAAAAGAATGGGTATTGTCAGAGTCATTATGTTCACACATTGTTTGTTAAATGAAGACAAGGTAAAGTGACAACCTTAATCATCTATGTAGATGACATGATTATCACTGGAGATGATCGTGATGAGATTTTGAAGTTGCAGAATAATCTGCCAGCCGAGTTTGAAATGAAAAACCTGGGAGACTTGAAGTATTTCCTTGGGGTTGAAGTTGCTCGCTCTTCAAAAGGTATTTTCTTGTCTCAACGTAAGTATGTTCTGGATTTATTAAAAGAAACTGGTATGCTGGGGTGTAAGCCGGTAGACACTCCTATTGTTGAAAAGCATCATCTGTGTTTGGATCCAAATCAGAGTCAGTTGATAAAGGGAGATATCAGAGACTTGTAGGAAGACTAATTTATTTGGCTCATACACGTCCAGATATCGCCCATGCTGTAAGTGTAGTAAATCAGTTTATGCATTCACCGAGTGTGGATCATATGGCTGCTGTTATGCGTATCCTAGCATATTTGAAGTCTGCGCCAGGAAAATGAGTTCTGTATGGGAAGCACGGGCATTTGACAATTGAGGGGTTCACAAATGCTGATTGGGCAAGAAATGTCAGTGATAGAAGATCTACTTCTGGGTATTTTACTTTCGTAGAAGGGAATTTGGTTACATAGCAAAGTAAAAAACAAAAGGTGTTATCACGGTCTTCAGCTGAGGCTAAGTATAGGGGTATGGCCCACGACATTTGTGAAATTCTTTGGCTTCGAAAACTTCTTTAAGGTCTTGGGTTCAAGCCAAATGAGACCATGAAACTATATTATGATAAAAAGTCAGCGAGAGATATAGCTGATAATCCGGTGCAGCATGATAGGACAAAACATGTGAAGGTTGATCGACATTTCATTAAAGATAAGCTCGAGAAGAAGATTGTGTCTATACCGTTTGTGAATTCGGATGAGCAACTTTCAAATGTTCTTACTCATGCGGTGTGTAGTCGAAAGTTTGATGACTCACTTGTCAAGTTGGGCATGTGTGACATCTATGCATCAACTTGAGGGAGAGTGTAAAATATGAGTCAATGTTTTGGGGAAAAAAGGGAATGTAAATTGGGTAAATACTAGGAATCCTTTTTTTAGGTAGGATATTGTTTATACCCTTTATTATTTGTTTCCTTATAGAACAAGGATTGTATATGTATATATTTCAAAGAAGTAATACAAGAAAATTATCCTGTAAAATTCTATTATGGGGACCTTCAAACTTAATGCAAATGTGAAGATAAATATTATGTGTTTCTGAATACACTCGATAACAATATAGAATCTCTTGTGCTTAAAGTACACCTACTAAGCATTAAAAGCTATTCAATCATTCCACATTTTTGTGTGGATAAAACACAAAGGACTTGTACTCATCAAATGGTCACATCAAGTGGCATTATCATTTCAACATCTTTCTTGAGAGTTTGTGACAAATGTAATGATAATGTTGAAGAGATCATATTTTTATATCATATTTATAGATTACACAATGTAGCAGTTGATAGTTTTTTTTTTTTTTAAATCATTAAAAACAAAAATTTAACCATCAGAAGCCACATTAATCTACAAAATATAGTCTAAAAAAGACAGTGTTTCTAACATTTTTCTAAATGTAAATATTTAAGGACCATCCCAGTATCCTACACTCCCACTATAGAGTATAAGACATATATTGTACGTAATTTAGTGGGACGTATATGTCATTTCAATAGTGTTTTTGGTGGTCCATTTTACCTGAATACCTAACTCTTTCTTTTTTAACCCACTTTTGTCCACATCAAAACTTATGGGCCTACCAGTCCTAACGGGCTTCGAAAGCTGGATCTATAGATCCGAACCCGATTTGTCTCAACCACAACCGTGAGGATTCAAATTTTATAGGGGGACAGATTTTTTAGTGTGACCGTCACACGAGATGGTACACCACTTGTCCTTATATAAATGGTGGATTATGTGTGTTAAAAAGTTAATAACTTAAAAATTAAAAATTTTCACTATATGCATAAAAACACGTAGTGTACCATCCGTATTTCCGTCACAACTAAAAATTTCTCCTAAAGGGGTGGTGTTATTTGAATCAGGATCCTCTCCTGAGCACATGGTCAGGATCCTCCTGACCAGGCCCATCGGGTCGTTCAACTTTTATCCAACGGTTATAATTATTTTAACTTTTAGAGAGGTCCCTTTTTATAGTCGTTAGATAAAATTTAAATGGCCCGGTGGGCCTGGTCAGGAGAATCGTGACCATGTGCTCAGGAGAGGATCCTGATTTGTGTTATTTTGATGATTTGGCAGTCAGCCGAAGCAATCTAACGGCCATCACTACCACGTACTGGACACGTGTCGAAGATAATAAAAAGGACAACCCTGCCTTTGCATCAATTAAAAGGAAAATGCCTTGCTTTCCAGATTAATCTCATATTTTCTTTAGCATTATGGTGGAAATGGTACTTGAATTTGATATAACCCTTCATTTTGTCTTCACAATAAAATTTAATAGAAGTGGTCGTTGAGTTTATTTAGTCATTCCATGAAAAATCTATTGAAATTCATATTTAATTGTCACGTAAACGATCACATGACTATTTTTATAAAGTATTTTGTCAAATCGACCCTTCACTTAATGAGAATATTAACAAGTTTATCAAGAAAAATCAAAATAATTTAAGATGGACAAACTTATAAAGTACTTTTATTAATTTTATTTTTTTTAACTTTTTGAGAAAAAATAGAAAGTGAAAAAGAGAATGGCACCAAGCACTCAACGGTCATCGAATATGGACCCCACTCCCTCAAAATTTTCTTTGGCCCCCCAAATTATTTTAGCTTATCTTTTTTTTTTTCTTCGGTTTTCTTTATAGCTTTCACCATCACTTTGGTTGGTTTCACCAATTTTTCCCCAAATTTTACCATATAAATTTAAAGTATATGTATATGATAGGTGGAAATACATTGTTTGGTTTGGTCTATAATTTGATGTTTAATCAATATTATAGATAATCAACCAAATTATGGTGCTTCACAAATCAATGGAAGTTACAAATTATAGACCAGTAGTTTAAAAAACAACATATTTTTCTAAGGTTAAAGAGCGTATCTAAAACAAACAAAAAATGGTGAAAGCAAAAACATGGCGTTTTGGACTCGTATATAATTTCGAAAAAAAGGAGCTGGAGGGATAAAATTTCAAAATACAAGGTGGTATAAGTGCTCTATTGTGTTGTGTGTTTGATTTTCGCATTGATCGAAAGATGGACACAAGTTGTGAAACAACACCTCGGGTCGTGTGGGCACGTGTCTCTCATCACGAAGTTAGCTTCGGGTCTGTTTGTAATACTACAATACTGTACGTTAATTTTGCAAAAATAAGTAAAATGTATAGTACAACCAGAAATTTATATTTAATTTTTTGAGGGGCCAAAAACTATTTTACCATTACTACAGGGGTACTTCCGGAAAATACATCTAAAAACAACAAAAAGAAAATAAAAAGGGCAAAAAGGGCCACGTTAATTTCAGGTTCGCCAAAGGGCCTTTCTGTCATACAAGGCGCACCAACCACTGCAATCTCAACCTCTCAACCTCCTAACCTGGAAGATAGAAGGAGCAAAATGACGAATCTGCCCTAACCCATGTCCGGCTACGGGGCTTGAAAATCCGTCCCAATCCAACTCTTATCTCCACCCGGCTGAGGACATTTCAGTAAAAACAAGTAAAAAAAAGAACCAGAAAAACTGATTGTTTTTGGAACTCAGACCACGCCACGAACGTGAGGGCGGTTTTGGGATTGGGAACCTCCGTATCACGAGGGGTTCAATAAAAAGGAAAAGGATCCGTTGCGGATCATTTTTCTGGAAATCCGCTGATCGTGATTATTCATTGTATATCGTATAATCAGTTTTTATTATGTATTATTTATATTTAATTTTAAATTTTAAATGATTTCTGACCACATAATATACAATAATCGGTCATGATCACGAGATTCCCAAAATCTCCAAGAAAAGTATCTGACGAGAAACCTTTTTCCCAATAAAAATGGATTTGGATTCTCTTCGGATTGACAGTCCATAAATTGTTAAAGCTTCCATAAAAGCCAGACTAAGCAATAAAGTACCTCGGATTTTTCCCTCCGCCTCTGGTTGCCTCGCGATCCCTTCTACAGCATGTCCCGCAGGAGTACCTTGACCAACCCCAGGTCCAATAGAAGCGGCAGAAATCAGTGGATTCATGTTAAGTTCCTCGCACTCCCCAAATAAAAAAAGAAATAGTTAATGATACAATCAACCAATGAATATGACTTCCATGGGGATCCCGGGGATCAATGAACAATGACCGTTCATCAAGGATCGTGCGACCACAATTAAATGCTTTTTACGTAAAACGAGACTGCTTTACTTTTAAAAATATAAAAAACATTTAACTGTGACCGCATGATCTTTGATAAACGGTCTTTGTGCATTTATCCCTGGAATCCCCGGGAAGGGAATCCGGAGAGAATCCAAATCCAATAAAAACCACCACACCCTCGGTGACGAGGGTACTTTCGGTATAAAAAGGCGGACCCAACTCGCCACGTAGCCGCAAAACCACAACGTGTCAGCAAGGGAAGAAAACAGCGAAACGAACCCGGTTTGCGCCTCCGACACGTACCCCTCCCGTGACGGATTAGGTACTATGCCATGTAGGATACACACGTGGCGGAGTAGTCCTAGTCAGCAGCTCCTCTTTTTATAGCTCACACCTGCTGCTCTTTTGGGCTCCCTAGCACAAGCAAAGACCATAAACAGAGGAAGGAAGCTCTCATTTCGTTTTCACCTCCCTCTTGAAATTTCTGGGTTTCGTCGGCGGCGAACGGAGATTGGTATCGCCGGAGAATGGAGTTTCCGGCGGCCGATTGTCTTGGAATTGACGAGAGCAGCAGCGGAAGCATCATGACGTTCTCGTGCCGTCGCGTATCTCGGGAGTCCTAAGAACCGCATTTCCAGAGAAAATCCTACGCAAAAGCGACTTTTACTTGGCAGAGTTTCGAAGTTATTCCATGCTTTGTTTGGCAAATTGGAGGCAGAAGAAACTATATAATATTGGAGATTAAAAGGTACTTGCTACTTGTTCTTCTTCTCGCTCAGGTGCCTCGAATTTAGCTAAAATCCGGATTTTTTTTCTCCAAATTTTCTTGATTTCTGCTTCGATTCATCGATCTCAGTCGCGAGAAGATGCTGTGGAGTTGTCAGTGAAGGATTTCGATCGATGTATCGGCATTAGAACTCTCTGCTTTTTGTTTTCGGGGTTTGAATTTGTAGTTTCGGTTTTTTTTAGTGAAAAATTTAGCTTTTCGTTCTCGAATTTTGTAATTGATTGCGGAGAGAAAATTGATTAGTATAATAGGTAGAGAATTAGGCTTAATTTTTTGATTAAGCTCGAGAGGAAGCCTTAACCTTGTGGAAATGGAGGAAATTTGTGAAGACGATCGGAGGTCCTGATTTTTCTTTCTCGTGAATTTGATCACGCCTCATGCCTTTTCCAATGAAAATCCAACCGATCGATTTTCGCACGAGTCCTGAAGACCTGACTCCGTTCGAGCCGGTCAAGCCGGTGGCGGCGAAGTCGCGGCTCAAGCGGCTGTTCGAGCGGCCGTTCACGAACGTATTGAAAAGCTCAGCGGCGACGGAGAAGGCCAGCGGAGGAATCGGAATCGAAGAGCTGCATTTCAACAAGGACGGAGGCGGCGGAGGATCGGCCGAGTTCGAGCCGAGCTCCATGTGCTTGACGAAGATGGTTCAGAATTTCATCGAGGAGAGCAACGAGAAGCAATCATCGACTGCGGCGCGGTGCAGCCGGAACCGCTGCAACTGCTTCAACGGAAACTGCAACGACAGTTCGGAAGACGAATCGGAGCTGTTTGGCGGGTTCGGCGACTCCAACGTGGCATCCTCTGCCGAATCATGTGAGCTTCTCAAGGTATACAAAAAAAATCTGATATTTGTTTCCAAAAAAAAAAAAAAAAAAAAAAAAAAAAATCTGATATTCTCTGGATTTTCATCAGCTCAAAAACGACTCCGTTTTGACGTGAAATTGTTTTTCCACAGGGTTTGGTTTCGTGCCAGAGCGTGAGCGAGAGGAACCTGCTAGCCGACACGGCGAAGATCGTTGAGAAAAACAAGGCCTGCTGCAAGCGGAAAGACGACACCTGCAGAACCGTCGTTTCTGATAGTCTGTTAGCTCTCGGATACGACGCGTCGGTCTGCAAATCTCGTTGGGAAAAAGCTCCGCTCTATCCCGCCGGTACTTTCCCTCTCTCCGCCTCACAAAAATATCTAACCATACGACGCCGTTTCTTAAATATGCTGATTTTTTTTGCAGGAGAATATGATTACATTGACGTGATCGTCCAAGGAGAGAGACTGCTGATCGACGTCGATTTCAGATCGGAATTCGAGATCGCACGGCCGACGAAGAGCTACAAGGCGATTCTCCAGACGCTTCCGTACATTTTCGTCGGGAAGCACGACCGGCTGTGGCGGATCATCGCGGTGGTGTCGGAGGCGGCGAAGCAGAGCTTGAAGAAGAAGGGGATGCCAGTTCCGCCGTGGAGAAAAGCCGAGTACATCAGGGCCAAGTGGCTGTCTCCTCACACTAGAGCCACACCGGCGCCGTCCGATTCGACTCAGCCACTGATCGGGTCAGGCGAGTCGGGACTGAGTCTGGGCGGGACAAACTCGGTTGAGGATGGTGCGTTGGGCGACGAGTCGGTGTTTGAGTTGTCGGCGAGTTCCGGTGAGGAAGAGAAGGCGATGGCGGTGGCGAAGGAATGGAGGCCGCCGGAGCTGAAGCCCAAGAGATCGGCGGTGGCCGGAGTAAAAATCGTGACGGGTTTGGCTTCTGTCATGGAATATGATCCGTAAAATTTTGATAATTTTTGAAAATTTTGAAATTTTAATTTTACTTTTGACTGTTAGAGTGAAATATCGTATATGCCCCTGTATATGCCCTATATGGTAGAGCATAACAACCGTGTGATCCCTTCTATGTTTTTGATGTAAGGGTCGGATTTACTAATAGCAATAAATAAAGTGATATTTTTACAAATTTCATATTTTAGTGTGCGAAAATCAAGGAAAAGGGAAGGTAATAATTTTCAGTCTGATGGTTTGTATTCTTTTCAGTGGATGATTATATTCTAATTATTTTTTAATCTCTTTGCTGGATATTCAATTGTTTACTTCCTATTTTCTTGTTTTTAAAGTAGGGAGGGGAGCGGCAGATGGCAACAGAATCCGATGACGAAAGACTGAAGAAAAAGTATATACTCGTGATGTCTCGTGAGTTGTGACAACAACTCTCGGGAATTCTGAATTTAGCTACAGCTTAGTCAAGTCAATCCTTATGTTTATAGTCAAGTCAGTTAGAATAGCATGTTCGCTAATCTGATAAATCTTTATGTCATGTCTTTAAGTTTGTCAAGTCAGTTGGAGTAACATGTTCGCTAATTTGATAAATCCGTATGTTAATATCTTCAAGTTCAAATATCCTCTCACAAAATTTGATGTATTTAGTGTGGTTCATTAAATGTGGCATATCTTACTTATATCCCCAAATCTTACCGTTATCGAAATTAAGAAAATGAATGACAAATATGAAAACAGTTAAAGGTCTTCGTTTGTGAAATTTGTGACAAATGTAGATTGATCCATAGACAATGACAATCTGTAGTATCATTTCTAAATGTTGAACAAAGAACATGAGCCAGATGAAGGAAGGAACATGAAAGCCTTCGAGTGAGAGTGAGACTCGTAGACGAGGTAGCATTACCGAATACACTATTGAGTCAATATGGCATGGTTTAAGGAAATTACTTACTCATGACTAGTTTACCATCACTGTAGTGTTCTACTTCAGTATCGCATTGTCGTGCATAAAAAAAAATATACATGATAATGTGTTGTCGAACCTAAATATCCCGTAACAATGAGAAGAAAATTGTGACAAAAACTAGGCGAATGCCAACACAGAAAATCCCAAGTAGTCCGTGATGCCAACTTTACATGATCATAATCTTTGGAAAACGCCCTGAACACATAAACCCTAATCTGCAAAATCTCTTCTACTTGTAATCCTCCATACCCCGCGCAGATAGCACCTTCACTACAAGAATTCTGCTAACTTGTCGTTTACAAGAGCCTCGTACTGAACCACTGGGTCCATAAACTTTATCGGAAGCTGCGTTGCTTTAATTTCCTGCTTGGAAATTTAGGGTATTTTATATTTAGAATCGCAGAACAATCATGGCGTGTGTATAATTTTACAAAATTTAGTAGCATTATTTAAATCTTGAAAGCTTCTTCTATCCGTTTCGCTTCTATCATCATAATTATTAAAAATGGGGAAATTCAGGTAGGGTCAGAATCAGCTATAATAGCATGTAGTGGGGTCAATTTCTAAATTATGCAAGTTAGAAATTAAACCTAATCAAAACAAATTTGAGTGTTATCTTAACGTATTTGACTGTTATTAATTTATAAAATTATTGAACGATATAAGATTAAAATTTTAAAGATATAAAGTGCGAATGTCCTATTTTATTAGGGAATGTAGAAAACTTTATTTATGGACACCTTGTTCAGGCCGCTCTAAATTTTCTTTCAAATGCTCGAACTTTTTGTGTCTTTAGGCTTCATAGACAAAATTGTAAAGTGCATAAGAAGATAGATAAATACGAAGTTTTGAGAAAATATTAAAATGAACTATTATTTGAATCATTAAATATTTACATGTCTTGAAATGGTCATGTTACATCTTTCTTTTTGTCTAAAAATTCTTCAATGGCGGATGTATATTTATACGTCTTGGCCATGGCCAGAAGGTGTAAATAAAAACTTAAATTTATATTTATTTTTACATCTTTCGATGATGAGTCTCCTTAATCAAAGTAAACTAAATGGGATCTCAATTTACATCTCTCTATTACAGTTCTCTTTTTGTTGAAAAATTTTCCAATGACGGAATGTAATAAATTAGACGTCTTGGCGGGAAGATGTAGATAAAAACTTAAGTTTACATTCTTTTCACATATTTTTGTAATGAGTCCCACTAATTAAAGTGATAAAGTTAAATGAGATCTCAAATATGGAGCCTACTGAGATAGAACTTTCATTTGCATATGCTGGAAAAGTAAAATGGGTGTAAATATGATTTTTTGCATCTCAAATTTGCATTTTCTCTTTGGAAACGCCTTGATGTTATGCAAAAATGATCTTTTGGTGAAGAGCTATAAACTAGACAATTCAGATTATTGAAGGCAATCCAAAACAATATCTATAATGGTAAGTTTATTCTAAAAGAACTAATAGTATCACTCAGTTCAGTGGTGTAACTATTACGGCAGAAAAACTCCCCAAAGCCAATGTCCAAATGCTTGAGACCAATGTTCTACTTTGTGAAAGCAACTTCCCACCCACTTTTAGTTAACTTAATCGCAAATAAAATTTTGGAAGCTTGTCCTTGAAATAATGGGTTACTTGTGGGATTAAGCTTGGGATAAACCAATTTGTTGAAGCTTGCAAAGATATTTGATTATTGGCTTAAGTTAATGTTAATCGCGTTTAAAACTCTCCATTATCCAAAGTTTTCATTTCTAAATGAGAGATTTTTCAGTGTACTAGAACTCCAGTCCGATACACCATGAGTAATAAAATAATTGGTTAAAAACTTGAAAAAACTAATTTTCAACCAATCGTATTATTATACTTGATGTACCAGGTCGTGTTTCTGGCATACTGAAAAATTTCTTATTCTAAAAAAATTCTTATACTTATCCACGTACCATATGTGCTTTCATAGTTTTAACTAAATTTTTTCAATGCGAGAGGTGGTCCATTTTTTTTCCTGCGCCCTTATTCGCTTCTGGACCACGAAACTAGGCATTTTGATTTTTTGGTTCCTTCGTGAGAGGGCAAGGTCAATTGTAATTACCAGAATGGGAATTTCATGCCTCTTCAAGCGACCAACCTAAACAATTAATTTTGTAAACAAAGTGGTATTTTGGTCCAGATGTATCTATCTTTGTTTAGTTGGAAAATGCTTCATATTCGATTATATAGACGACGAGAATGATACATATTCATGACAAATTTAACTTAAGAGTGTCGATAATTTAAGTGTGATTCCATGTGTACATTGATGAAGTGTTTATAGTTGCTCGATATCCTTTCAAGCAATGTCCAGTTCTCCTCGAAATAGCTGGAGCAGTGCTCGAACATCCATCGAGTAGTTAATTAAAATTCCAAAGGTGAATAAAATAATAAATAAGCCAAGGTCTTTAGAATGACATAAACCCTAGCCAATTAAGTTTGTTAACAAGGAAGCTAGGTATATGAAGCAAGTTCTGAAACTTTTTGAAATGCGAAATGGCTTTTGTATAAAGTAGTCAGTGTTCGGGTTATAGTGGAGTGCTCAGAGGACTTTGGGATTCTGCAATCTTGGAAGGCAAATAAGGCTCTCTGCTAGTTGCAGGCTGCTATGATTTTGTCCTCAACCTACAATTTTTATTCACCACGGCAGAAGGATGGTTCTTTTCACAGTCCACTACGTACATACACTATTATTTTACCGTCGTAAAAGTCCCTTGTTTTAAGAACAAAATACAAACGTAAATTAGTTAATTAAGAGATCAGGAAGGTGCCTTTTGTTTTTTCTTGGTCTAATTGCACTGATAATCCAATTTGTTTACTGTGTTTGCAGTTTCCTCCATGCAAAGGTTTTATAGGTCGGTTTTCACTGATATATATATATATATATATATATATATATATATATATATATCGACAGTCTAATTTACGAATATTATTGGAATGTAAAAGTTATATCAACTTAAATCCAAGAGTAAATTAGACAAATTAAAAAAAACACAAGGATATGTCGTGGTTCAGCAACCCCAATTGAAGTTATGTCCAAGTTGGTGTAGTTTTCGTTTTCATAATGTAAATGTAGGTTACATTGTACAAAAAGGCTTGTTATCTTTGAGAGAGTAAAGTGGCTATGATTTAGAAGGAGAGGCTCTCTGCTTTACTCTTTTAAAGGCAGCAAGTCTCTATGTACAATATAACCTACATCTACATAATAATTTAATCACTATATATCCACGATATTTTTGTTGATCATCAACGAAAATGATAGAAACGAAGTCCTAATCTTGAAAATTTAAGAATGGTTTAATTACTAACAGGTGCATAGACGGTTCCATTTGTTCAGTTAAAAAAAAAAAAAAAAAAATTCTTTGTAGTTTGATTTTTTAGTCCAATCCGTCAATTAAGTAGATTTCTCCATCAACACATCTTCTCATATGAAAAACCGACTAATCGCACTATAGGGACAATACAACAAGAAGAAAATGCCATACAAAATTACCGTAACAAAAGCAAAAAATTACAGAAACAAAAATGTTAGTGTAATTCAACCTTTGTTCTTTTGCATGCGTCGGTGCAAAGGGACACGAGAGTTTCGGTTCATGTCTGCTGATCCAAACACACATACTTTCCTTCCAGTACTGTAATCTTTTTTCTGTCGAATTATATGGACCAGTTCGAATACAGATTGAGAAAATCATGTCCTGATGCTGCTAGGGTTTCTGGAGCAAGCTTTATTAACCCTAGCTTCTGCTGAGGACTTGTTTGTAAAAGTAGTAGGTTTGCTTTTGGCATTCAAAGAATGTTTCCAAACATCTTTCTTTCTCTTGTGGTTTTTTTGCAGATGAAGATCAAGCCATACCTGTGGGATTTGGTATATGATGCCATTCCCTGCTGTATGGGAGCAGTACTGATGTAAGAAATTGACCTAACCCTAACCTTTTCAATCTGCCACCATTCCCACCAGCAAAAGACTTGTTCACACTCGAACACTTCACGTGTATGTCATTGTATTATTGTATAGGAATATTGTTAGTTTGCCCACGCTCGAATAGGTGTCCGTATAAGAACCATGCATCACGCGTGTGCGACTGACTTTAGTTGGTCATTATATATGTATAAATAGCGAAAGTAATTGTTAGTTGTGAATGTATGAAAGTTTTGATTCTCGCATACGTCATATGTGCGTGCGACTTACCTTAGCAGTAGTCATTATATATGTATAAACAACGAGAGTAAATGGTCAGTTGTAAATATATGTAAGTTTTGATTATCGCTTACGTTGTTGACATCTAGTCATCTGGTCACGATGTAGCAAAAATAGTTTTGTTGGGGCTCCACCCCTTGTACCGACGTACACCATCCGTGCACAAGTAGGCACCGTAGGCCTAGACAACTCTTGTAAGAGGAATTGCTTAAAAGACTAAATTCGTAAACTAAATTTGTAAATCAAATGATATGTCATCGGTAAGAAATAAACACGTTAAATCAACACTTGTAATATCAAATCATGAACTTTCATGTCATTTGATTTTATAAAATTTGATTTACAAATGTTGTCTCCCTAGGATTACTCTTCTTGTAACCAAATGTTTGGTTTACTCTTCATGCAAACATTAAATAATATCCCAAAGACAAAGAGCTTTTGCAATGTAAAATGTAGCAATGGTCTCTCAACTTTAACCTAATTGGAGTAATGATCCATCAACTAAAAATCTATGACCGTTGATCTCGTAACTCATCAAAACGTGCATCAATGATCATTTTCATCAACTCCGTCAAATATCCGTCAAAATTAGTCTTTGTTGGAATGACCATTGCTACAATTGGGTTAAAGTTGAGGAACCATTACTCCAATTGCTTTAAAGTTGAAGGACCGTTTCACCAATTGGATTAAAGTTGAGGGACCATTACTACAATTTTTCTCATTTAGTTTTCCATAATTTTCCCCTTGATTCAGCCTCACGTGCGTGACACGTGACTCATTTTGACGAAAATTCTAACTGAGTTGATGAAAATAACCATAGCTACACGTTTTGATGATTTAGGGGACCAATGATCATGATTTTTAGTTAAGAGACCATTAATTCAATTAGGTTAAAGTTGAGAGATCATTTCTACAATTTCTTCTAATTCTTGGGTACTATGGAATTATAATTCAAAAACCTTTTCGATGACCTTAGCCTTAGTTAACACGTCTCACGTCTCACTAAATTTGGATGGCTGTGGCTTTCTAAATTGCAGAGGGTAGGCCGGGCCCAGGACTTCCCCGTTGGATTAAAACCTGGACAGGCCCAGGTGGTAGGAGGATGGGATCTGTCTGTTGGTTCAACTGATAGAGCCGGATACTTTGTTGAGGTCCGTTTGTAAAAGCATCACAGCTACTATAAGAAAAAAGCACTTTTGCTATAAGCATAACGAAAGTTTCTGAGTAAATTGTCGTTTGACTTCTGAATTATTACTCCAATTAAAATTGACTAGCTAAACTAGTTTTTTAGTAAATTAATCATTTGAATTATTTCAATTCAGCCAATTAAGCTCTTATAGTCAGATTCGATGAAATTTCATCTACTTTGCCGTGCAAATATTGGCACAACTTTACTTTCAAGAGTGAATCATGTACTGGATGCCAGCAATTGACAGCAAAGTGGATGAAATTTCATCGAATCTCGGTGAGGGATTAGTTGGCTAATTTCAAACAGTTCAGAGGGTTAATTTACCAAAAATATAGTTCAGAAGGTCAATTTCAACTGGATAATAATTCAGAGAGTGAAACGATTAGTTTCTCAGTTTTTGTACCACTGGTACGTACCCATTGAATAAAAAACCTAAAGACCAAAAAATGGTGACTTAGGTATCTAGTGATCCCCTTAAACAATTTTTTAGGTAACCTATGGTACATACTAATCATATTTTAAACAAAAAAAATATAAATGACAATAGTAATACTAAAATTCTAATTCTAACTTTATATTTAATTGCTATTGTGTTGATTATTATTTTTTCAGACTATTATCAGAGTATAAATATGAAATTTTGTCGTATAATTTGATTTTTAAGGGGTTTCATATTAACTTTATCAGATCGAAGCTCCAAATTCAAAAGAGGGAAAGAAGAAGATTTGGACTTCTATTGCTTTTGCTTTTGGTCGAAATCTTCACCAAACCAATTTAACGTTGGAAAGACATGGAGTTTCGTTTTGGAACAAAAGTGACAAACAACAACGTACACATAACCAATCAGAATCCAGTTCTCTTCGAGATGCCAAATCCTCTCCGAGGACTCATCCGTCAATTCAAACTTAGGGCTGGTTTGGTATTGCTGTGCTTTGAAAAAAAGCTGCTTCTGCTGTGCTGTGAGAATAAGCAGCTGTGAAATAAAGCAGTAGAGTGTTTGGTAAACTTTTTTGTAAAAGTGCTTTTGAAAAAAAAAAGCAGTATTATAGTGTTTGGTAAACTTTTATGTAAAACAGATGTGAAAAAAAGCCGGTTTTTCAAAGCTGGGTTTTGCAGCTTCTTGTTTTTGGCTTTTTTTCACCCAAAACTGTGAAAAAAAACTGAAGCTGAACGTTTACCAAACACCAAAAACTGTCCCAGCTTTTTTTCACAGCAGCTTTTTTTAAAATCACCTCAACCTCAAACTGGGGCTTAAACCCCAATCAGACCACTTCCCCTCTCTTAGGGCAGGAATCCCATGCTTTTCGGGACAAAAATCCAACTGTCCTGAAAGCTTTCCCCTCCCAGAAAAACCGCCATCGTGTGGGTGCACGATTCTTAACGTACACTCATCTCTTCGTCTTCCCCAGATCCCACCACTGCCTTTCTCTGCTTAACACGATTGCTCTTCTCACCCCCATGATTGCTCTGCACACAGTTCCTTAAACCCGCCTGTAACTCCACCGCATTTGCCCGATGAAGGCCCCTGCCACCACCACTGCTTCTTCCATGACCATATCGAATTGGGTTTTTGTGTTTTCGATTGTTGTCTGCTTTTTTGCATCTGGGTCGCTCGCAATTGAGAATTTCCACCAGGCGTAAGTGATTTCTGTGATGCAAGTTTTGTTTTTTTGGATTTAAAGTTTGGTGCTTTTCTTATTTTTTATTTTTGCTGCTGGGAGAAATCTGGTTTCAATGGGGTCAGCTGGAAACAGCTTTTGGCTTTTGACTTTTTTGGATAGTTGGAGTAGAATTTTGATCATGGTGAACAATATTGCAATGCAGTTGTTATGCTTAGTGAATAAATTTGGAAACTTTTGTTTTAGATCTGAGAGTGCATTTGGTGATTCTAAAAACAAGTTTCAGAAACATGAGGAAGTTGGAAAAGTGCTTCCAAAATACTGAAAAGTTGGGAACTTTTACCTTATGTCGTTTAGTGTTTTGTTAACAGCATGAAGTATGTGAATGTGCTTCATATGAACAGTGTGCATCCTTTTTTTAATTTTTTTGTGAGCCAATTGATAGTGCGGTTATGTTAATTTACTCTCTGATAGTGTAAATTAGAATAATACAGAAATACAAGAGTGACGGCCAAATCACCAATTTTGGATATGATTGTAACGTGCTCTAGATTGTGAAGGTTAAATATTGTTTTGCTCTCGTAGTAGGTAGGATGTTCCAAATGACTAATGAGAGACTATAATGAGGAAAAAGAACATCATAAGAGACTCTGCTTCCTACCTCAATTGTGCGGTACTGTGAATTTTCGCATCCTATTTTGAAAACCTTGTCGACCCATGAGTGACTTTATGCCACCTTAATTTTGAGATTACTTGCTGCCTAACCGTTGTCGCTGTTTTTCTGCCAATGTTATGTACTTCGTATTTGGCTAATGTTTGTGTAATATTGCACATACAGATTTCCTATTGTGGAACCTGATCCTGGTCATACAAAACTTTGTCTTTCAAGGGAAGGGTTGGAGGCCATTGAAAGAATAACAAATCCAATTGCAGCTGTTGCCGTAAGACTTAAACCTGTTCTCCTTAGCATCTATAATACTTGCAATTGATCTTCCTCGTAGCTAGAGTTAAACTGATATCAATGTCTATTACGTAATAGTAAAAGATTATACAGCGATCTTTTAATTTTGGAAATCTTACCGAACTTTGGATATTTAGTGTTTTAGCTAGAGTTGAATGACCTCACTGTTGCAGAGGTGTAGTAGTATCATGTAGGCTACAGGGCAGTAGTTTTCAGTCTCCATGCATACAAATATGACTACAGATTACGATTAAAGTTATTGTCTTACTTTTCCCTTGGTAAAGCAAAATTTTTTTTTTCTTATGTGTACATCTTGATTCGACTCAAATGGTTGTCTTCTTAGGTTATTGGACCATACCGCTCGGGAAAATCTTTTTTGCTCAACCAACTGCTATCCCTTTCTTGTTATGAAGGTGTAGTCTTTACTCCTATTAGTTATAAAACTCTTGCCTTCTCCTTGTGGATCTTGCTTGATTAATTTTTATGCATTGGTTGTTGGATTTGAACAATATAACAACCGTTAAGTTTTAACTTTTAAACGCCTTCCCCACAGGGTTTGGTGTTGGACATATGCGTGACACAAAGACAAAAGGTAAATCTAGATGCAACCTTGATATCGTGGATGTGCATTATTGTTTCTTTAGAGATATATTTACGGTGGCTATTTGCCTCTTACAGGGATTTGGGTATGGGGAACCCCAATAGAATTGGATATTGATGGAGTGAAAACTTCAGTTTTTTACCTTGACACTGAGGGATTCGAAAGTGTTGGGAAGTCAAACGTATATGATGACCGGTAATCTTCAAGTCATCATGTAATCTTCAATTTTCCTTTGATGGTCATTCAAGTTTTGTATCTTCTGCTGGGTTTCTAAGTATGCATTTGCAGGATTTTTGCTCTGGCAACTGTTATGAGTTCTGTCCTTGTTTATAACCTGGCTGAGACGGTGAGTTGTACAACGTGTGATGTCTTAGAAGCATGTACCAGTTCTCCTTCGTCCATTATTGTTCAAGCCCAGTTTGCCTTATATGATTTATCTCTTTGGTTGTCATTCTGTAGATCCGTGAAGCTGACATTGCCCGGTTGTCTTTTGCTGTTGAGCTTGCTGAAGAATTTTATGGAAGGTCCACAGTTTCTTTTATTCCTTCTTGTTATTGTATTTAATTTCTTCCGCTATTATCATAACTGACATGTTTGCGCCTTGGTTGCAAATTTCATGTGGCAAATAGAGTAAAGGTAAGTTCCAATCCCTTAAATCATTGTCCCTCGCATGTATTATCTCGCAATAATTTACACATGTGAATGTTCGGATTGTTTTGTAGGGACAAGATGTTGCTTTTGAACCTGCAAAGCTATTGTGGCTTATCCAGCGTGATTTTTTACGTAAGTTTGAGAAATGCCTATAACATGTTTGTTCAAGTTAAATACGAGCAACATAGAAGTTACAATGGCAATCTACCAAGATTTGTCTTTTCACCTATCCACCCTTTTTTCCAAGCTTCCAGCAGAATGCTCATGAATTGACATTCTGGTGTTTGTTCCGCAGAAGGGAAATCTGTGCAAGAAATGGTTCATGAAGCTCTCCTTCACGTCCCTAACAATGATGGTTGTGTTTTTTTCCTCCATCGTTGCAAAAGATCTGGTTTACATAGAAGTACAACTTATTTAGTTATTTATTTGTTTATCATGGGTTTAATAGTGGGTGTTTTGTGACATTGCAGGCAACAAAAACATTGATATGGTATTTTTCACCCTTATATTATCACTTGACCCTGGGATATTGCTGTTCACAGATTGAAAGCGAACCCTTTTTGTGTGTCTTTATTAGGTCAACCAGATCCGAGATTCTTTGGCTATCATGGGTGATAATAGCACAGCCTTCAGTTTACCACAAGTACGGGTTTTCCTATTTTCAGCAGTTTTTACATTAATTTTCTTAGATTAATATTTTAGTTGGGTAATTGTTCAATAAAGGCGCTCAGCATTACACATTTACAGAAAATCCCTAGATTTTTTTGTTAAAACAGACAAAATGTTGTGTCGAGTTCCCTTGACGTTAGCATGTTTTGTACAAGCTGTATTTTTTCATCTGTGTGCAATAATTGATGATTTCTTAGTTGCTATGTATGTTACATGGTAATTTTAACTTTTAGTGAGTCATTTGAGTTCACTATTGATAAAAATAAGCGTTGTCTTTAACCTATACAAAATAATCCATAATATTGTGCATGTATTTTCTCATATGTTTCCACGGGTAGAGAAAAAATATTGAAGTTTTGGATTCTAAGTTGTTTCCGATTGCCCTAAGGCTTGTGAGATGGAAGATATTTATCTTTGTGCACTAGCACCCTTCCTATTCTATGCCAATTAGATATGTCGTGCCCTGGGAATACTATATTTTGTAGGGAACTTTAACGAAAAGCTCACAATACTGTTCACTTTAACGAAAAACCACATTTTTATACTAAAAAGTCAATCCTGGTACTATTCACTTTACCCTTTGTTTTGTCCTTATCGTTAAAACTCAAAGTTTTCAAGCCCTTTTCATTAGTTTTCCTTATTTTGTATCGGGAAAGTTTTTATGATTACAGAAACTTATATTCAAGTTATTGCTATCACTGCAACACTCATGTGATAGGGAGAGGTAAATGTGAAACAGGGTTGACATTGCTATTATAATCAATTTAAACTTCCCTTTCCTGTTGATATATTTTCTATTTGTTTGTCAAGTGTTTTGATTCTGTGGTGATTCCGAACTTTTCAAACAGCCTCACCTTGACCGAACGAAACTCTGCGACATGAAGGATGGTGAGCTTGACCCAATGTATGTAAAGAAAAAGGAACAACTAAAACAGCTTGTTTCTAGTATCATCCGTCCAAAGGTTGTGCAGGGAAGAACTCTAAGTGGAAAGGAGTTTGTATCTTTTCTGGAGCAGGTACCTGTTATATTATAGTGTTGGTTGGTTGAAATCAGCTACGATAGGAGAATCGTTAAGTTTCATTAAAGTTTATGTTGTGTGGCATTCCATCTATAAGGAATTGAAGAGAAGAAAAATAAATGATCATACCTACATTCGTTCTTTTAATTTTTTTGTGTGTTATTAATTATTTCTTCTTTCAGATTCTTGAAGCCTTGAACAAGGGGGAGATCCCATCAACAGGCTCTCTGGTGGAGGTTTTCAACAAGGGTATTCTTGAGAGATGCTTAAAGCTGTACCATGAAAGGATGGAAAAACTCAGTTTACCTCTCGTAGAGCAATCAGTGCAAGAATACCATGAAGGGTCCATGGAGGAAGTGATGAAACTTTTTGAGGAGCAACATTTTGGCCGTTACCATGCGAAGAAGTCAGTCAAGCAACTACAAGAAGAAGTAGACAAGGTATATGCACTTTGTAATAGTAGCCCTATACCCCTTTCCTCGTCACATGTTACATATTTTGTTGGCACCCTCACTTGCACCTGCTACGCATCCTGCAATTTTTTTAACATGACTTTGCTGCTTAGACTCTGGGTTTTGTTTAGGTGTTTAAGAATGTGGTCATGGCAAACGAATATCAATCTTCAAAGCTCTGTGAGGCATTGTATACCAGATGTGAGGATAAAATGGAACAACTTCAAGTTCTCAGGCTTCCTTCCATGGCAAAATTCAATGCAGGTTTCCTGCAGTGCAACCAAAGTTTTGACCAAGAGTGTGTTGGACCTGCAAAAGCAAACTATGAGGTTCGCATGATGAAGGTCAGGCATACCTTGTGTCCTCCATTTTTCCCCCTCGTCTTCATTTTTCCCCGTTGGGTGCAAAAGCTCATTTATATGATGTATATGATTTGATTCGCAGATGTTGGGGAAGTCACGTTCTCTATTTATAAAAGAATACAATCACCGGCTCTTCAATTGGTTGGTCGCCTTCTCCCTTGTCATGGTGGTCGTTGGCCGGTTCATCATAAAGTTTATATTGATCGAAATCGGGGCCTGGATCCTCTTCATCTTCTTAGAGACATACACGAGGATGTTTTGGTCTGCAGAGTCTCTTTACTACAACCCCGTTTGGCATGTAATAGTATCCACTTGGGAAACACTCGTTTACAGTCCCGTCCTTGATCTAGACAGGTAACAAAACCCTCCTACTCCGTAGTCCTCAGGATGTTGCTTGGATTGCAAGTCAAGTTGTGTTTTAATTTGTTCTTTCTTTATGGCAGATGGGCTATTCCAGCCGGTGTCTTGGTAGCTCTGTTCGTACTATATTGGCGGTGTTACGGAAGAAGCAAACACGGGTCCGGATGGATCTTACCATTGTACAATACCAAAAAAGGCGGGTCGAACCGGCCGAGATCGGACTAAAGAAAAGAGATGGCATGCTTGATATATACTTCGTCTCGGGCAATAATGTTTTTGTACACAAAGCCCGGCCGGCCTAGCAGCTCTTTTGGAGCTGAAATGTCAGATTCGTTTCACTCTCCAATCGTGAAGAGGTGAAGGATCAAAAGGACTGCTCGTATAGGTCTAACTGTAACAATTCCAAATTGTTTGTATTGCAATTATTTTTTTAATTAATTATTTTAAAGTCATTTATGTTTAATTAGCCATTTAAAACTGGAATTTGTTCAAAAATAAAAAAGAAGCTGGAATTGTATAACACTGTAATGTTTCAAAACGAAAGGAGCAAAGCAAAAAACAGAATGAAAATGTTCACTTCAGAGGGGTATATTTTATTTTATTTCCTAGTGCTTTCAGTTCTTATTTTATTGTTGATGATAGCGGGTGAACCGAAAGCACCAGCAAAATAAAATAAAATAAGAACTGAAAGTGTTATACCCGTTTTATTTTTGTACTCTTACTTTAATTTGTTTGTACTTTTTACACATCACACGCATATTATGATTTCGTCACTTTTTAAGTATCGATCAATATGCTTCGGTTTCGGTGTCAACATGAATATCCAAGTCAGAGTGTGTCACTCTTCAAAAACCCATCCTTCCCAAATGAAGTGCCCACATTTAGTCTTGGCCTAATTGGATTATTAGTTCTCATTGTGATAAGGTAATTGGAAGATAGCTCATGTGGTAAAAAACTTCAGATTTAAGCCCATGTTGGTTAGGTCTGTTAGGATTTAGACCTAAAATTAAAAATTCTGTCATCTATTCGTTAATTATTAGTACGTGAGCCACACATATGAGGCTAAAACGGGACTCTCCATCAATTATTAGCATGTGAGGCCTCATGTGCTAACAATTAATAGGAAGTTGACGAAAATTTCAATTTTTGGCCAAAATCCTAACAAAGTTCACCACAAGGGCTTAAATCCTTTTTTTTTTAATTTTTAATTTTTTAAATTTTTTACCAAGGCTATCTTCCTACTACCATATTAATCCAATTAAGCCTTTACTGAGTTGAATTTTTTTTTTAATCCGAAGCCAGGTGATGGAGAGAACGAGTGCGAATTAATCAGCGTTACTTAGCCAGTTCGATGGATATAGTTTAGTTTCGTTAGCATAATTTTTTTATTTAGCCAACGGCCACATATATGTTCCCAATTTGTCTCCCTTATCGGTTCACTTAGGTGCCTCTCATATGAAAGTCATTTCTTATTGGTTTACCCACTTTTACATCGAGTCAAACACACAAATTCTGTTTCTCCATTTTTTTCTTTTCTCCGTGGATCCTGTAGAGCACTTTGAATGTGACATTGTGGTTGGTAGGCTAGGTTATCAACCGGTGGTTTCTGCATGTACTTTCAGACCCATCGCTTTAAACATATCGGAACTTAGTCTGTTTGCCTTACGTGCTTTGAGCACCACCACCACCTTGCAAGCCTTTCATTTATTCCACCACCAGTGCACCGACCGACCACAACCCCATTTAATCCATCTCCATCCATTAACTTATATTAGAACTCAAACCCTAGCTAACCTCTTCACACCTCTGCACACCATCTCTCCTTACCTCTTGAACACACCCCCGTACATCGATCTTTATCTCCTTACCTCTCGAACATGCCCCGTACATCTCTTTCCTGTAACCAGCTCCAGTATGGCCACCATCACCCGAATAGAGACTGACGACGAAGACGAGGACAATGACAAAAATGGACGACGATACATTTTGGAATGAGCGGCATTGGTAACATTCCTTTTCCGTTGGGGTAAAATATTTCAAATTGGGTAATTAGGACTCTGATAATCAGGTTTTGTTTTGTTTTGATTGGGTAATTAATTAGTTCTCTGATAATCAGGTTTTGTTTGTTTTCAGGAATCTTATTTGGACCTGAGCTTCATAGATGCACCTTCGCATTTAGAAGACCAGATCCTGCCATATGAGCTGTGGCAGTTTATAAAGAGATATATTGCTTCAAACGACAAACTGGCAAGCTGTTACTACTTGTGCTAGTACTCTGCAAAAAAATTAATTCTCAAAAGGTACTGCATTTGTGCTGCGAACTGAACGCCCTGCTGTTGCGAACTGAACGCTAAATCCTATGAAACCTTGTTCGGAGGAAGAAACCAATTGAGCCCTAATTACTCGAACAAAATCTGTTCCTAATTACCCGAACAAAACCTGATTAACAGAGTACTAATTACCGTGAGTCAAATCGGCTGAAAACAAAAATACATATGATTTTTGTATCAATTTTTAAAAATACTATATTTAATGTTCACTTGCAGCCGACTGTTGGGCAAAAGCGGCTATGGAATGCGTTGAAGCACTCTACTTTAAAGAAAATGGAGTCTGAGTTGAGCTATCTATCGAAAACTGTGAAGGCCGAAGCCGAAAGAGGAGCTTTCATTTGAGAAGGAGGGCGGCTACGTATACGATGCTTTCGATTTTATCATGGAGCATGGTGTTGCACTGGAGCGCGATTGACCATACAATAAACCTCCCATCGATGTAAGCTAGCTAGCAATCCAGTACTTGTATTATAACACTTTTGAAAACTGAGAAGATTTTGAGTTGACAAAACTGTATTTCATTACTTGATTAACATGAGTACAATGCTAAATAACTCAGCACACTACACTGATCACAAATACTAATATCTCTAAGCCTCATGGAATAATCTAAGCCAACCTATTTAGATGGCAGTGTCATAAGGAGCGCGAATGGATTAAATATTTTCAAGCTAGATACATAATCAATCTAATAAAACATAATAAACACTTAGAAAATACATATCAAATTCCAAAAAAAAAATAAATTGAACTTTAATGAAAAACTTCCGGTACTGTTCATTTTAACGAAAAACCATATTTGTACACTAAAAAGTCAATCTTGATACTATTCATTTTACCCTTTATTTTGTCCTTATCGTTAAAACTCAAAGTTTTCAAGCACTTTTTATTAGTTTTCTTAAAAAAAATCATAGCAACAGAGAAACTTGAAGTTAAAGGCCATCAACGTTGCTGCTGGCGTCATATCGGCTGAAAACAATGTCGGGGGTTGATGAGAATTTTATCGAAGTTCAAAATCAAAGTTTGAGAAAGACGAATTGGGGTTTTACGGCTGGAATTTCGCCAAACTACATTTTTCTGCCATTAAATTTTTCACCTACTTTTGTGGGTCCATGCGTGGATTTTCCGCCATATTTTTATGAGTAATACTAAAAAGATAATTCGTAGATAAAATTTTGAAACTAAATGATGTGTCATCAATAACGAATAAGCACGTTTATTAACACTTAATCTAATCATCAACTTCTATATCATTTAATTTACAAAATTTTGTCTACAAATTTAGTCTACCTAACATTATTTTTTATTTATTATTTCTAACTTTTTTTCCTTTATTCTTTTACAATTTCATCGCCCCATCTTTTTTTTTTCGATATAAAAATTAATCCAACCTTAAACCTGCAAAAAAATAATAAAAAAAGTAAAATAAAAAATAGTGACACCAGTTATTTTCACGTTTTCGCACAATGTTTAAGATACTCCAACCATTAAAGAAAAAAGAGAAGTTAAAACTAAATAAATGAGAAAATGACAAAAAAAAGAAAAAAAGAAATAGAGAAAATTACCTCGAGTTCGTCGTTTTCATGCTTCTTGCCCTTATTTCCCTATATCTAATCAAGAAGACGAGCATGATTAGCGAGAAACTCAAAAACAAAAAAAAGTAATGCTAGGGAGACTAAATTCGTTAAATTAAATTTGCAAACTAAATGATGTGGTTGTTGATGACTGAATTATTACATAAACGTTGATTAACATGCTTATTTCCTAGAGTAATGCTATTCATACCATATTTTTATACCACATTTCTATACCATTTTAGGTGGCATCTGATGTGGATAGCCACATCATTTGAAAAATTTGCAAAACCCAAGGAAAGGAAGGAGAAAGACTCAACGTATACCACAATCATCATTTAATTAACTAGTTTTTCTTAATTATTAGTTTATTAAATAATGAACTAAATTTAAAAATTTGATTAATTCAAATGATATGGCTGTCCACATCAAATGCCATCTAAGGTGGTATGAAAATATGATACAAAAATATGATATGAGTAGCATTACTCATTGGTGACACTTCATTTGGTTTACAAATTTAATTTAAAATTTTGATTATTCCTAGCATTACCGAATAAAAAATAAAGAAATTAACACCATACTCAGCTACATTAGCAAGAAACACAGAGAAAATCAAAATCAAGAAATTAACACCATAACTCAACTACGTACTTCTGTCTTGGCCACCTTGTCCTGGTCGTGGTTGACCTTTGCCGGGGATGGAAACAGTTAAATAGTGTGAGTGGCGGGAAGTGCAGAGTAATACGGTTAGTTTGTTGTAACTGTTTAGTTCTTGTGTTTTTATGTGCTCGCTGTTAGAATGTAAAATTTGAGTGTATGAATTCAATGGATTATTATCAAGCTGAGATTATGACTCAGAAAGAACAATCATCATTGAAATCCAAGAAAATTTAGAGAGAATTTTAGACACAGGTTTTTTTCTGTGTAATAGCTTCTTCGATACATCACTCACAAAGTGTGAGGGAATATTACTGTTAGAGAGACGAGCTCTCTCTCATACATCATTTCATAATTTGATCTCAGTCCATCCATAACTAATTGCTTAAGATCATTACTTGTCATGAGCTATGACTCAATACAATCTAATCTAAGATGCCAACTAGACTATGATCTAATGACTCAGATTAATTCACCATATAAATGAACTAGTACATTTATAAATCAACACTCCCTTCTAAATGTTTAGCTGATTTCACTCCAAGTTCCTTCCTGAGAGTTCAAACCGATCATTTGCCAAGGCTTTAGTAAATATATCTGCCAATTGATCTTCTGTTTTACAGTATATTAGATCAATGGTTCCATCTTGTATTGCATCTTGGATAAAGTGATACCTTATGTTGATGTGTCTGGTTTTCTGATGGAAAACTAGATTCTTTGATATGGCAATAGCTGGGGTATTGTCACATAGCAGAGGTGTTGCTTCAACCTGTTCTTCTCCAAAGTCAGCTAGTACAAACCTTAGCCAAATTGCCTATGCTGTGGCTTATGCAGCACTCATATACTCTGCTTTTGCAGTGGACAAGGCTGCACTGCATTGCTTAACAGAGGCCCAAGAAAATACCCCTGAACCAAGGCTAAATGCATATCCAGATGTACTCCTCATGTCATCTTCACTTCCTGCCCAATCACTATCACAGTAGCCAATTAACATAGCTGCTTTGCCTTTGCCATACTCAATTCCATATTCCAAAGTCCCTTGTACATATCTCAAGACTCTCTTGGCAGTTCCCAAGTGTTTTCTAGTTAGACTATGCATGAATCGAGCTAGTAAACAAGTTGCACACATCAAGTCAGGTCTTGTAGTTGTTAAGTACAACAAACTACCAACAATCTTTCTATATAGACCCTCATCTGCACTTTCACTACCATCAATTTTACTCCAGTTTCTCATTCACTACCAAAGGTATGCTAACTGCCTTGCAATCTTTCAACCCAAACTTTTCAAGCAATGTTTTGGCATACTTCTTTTGATGTATGAATATTCCTTTCTCAGTTTGAACAATCCCCAAACCAAGAAAATGGTGCAACAGACCTAAATCAAACATTTCATACTGATTCATCATCTCCATTTTGAACTCTTGCATCATAGTTTATGAGCTTCCAGTGTAGATAATGTCATCTACATATAAAGATACAATGAGAATACCTTCATTATTGGTCTTAATGTATAATGTAGCCTTACATGGACTCTTTTCAAACCAACTTTACTGAAATAATTGTCAATTTCATCACACCAAGCCCTAAGGGCTTGTTTCAGACCATATAATATCTTTTTCAACTTGCACACTTTGTCTTCTTGTCATTTCACAACAAATCCCAACGGTTGATCAACATATACTTGTTCATGTAAAGTCCTATTAAGGAAAGCAAACTTGACATCCAATTGGAACAATTTCCATTCTTTTTGAGCTGCCAAGGCAATTTAGGTCTTAATGGTGTCTAACCTTGCCACCGGTGCAAAGGTTTCATTGAAGTCAACTCCTGGCTTCTAGGAATAACCTTTGGCTACCAATCTAGCCTTGTTCTTTTGCACTGAACCATCTAGATTCAATTTAGTCTTATAAACTCACTTGACACCAATGATTGGCTTATCAGAAGGTCTATCAACTAACTCCCAGGTATAGTTTTCCTTAATCATTTCTATCTCAGTAGACATTGCTTTCTTCCATGCTTCATCTCTTGCTGCCTCTTCAAAAGAATTAAGCTCAACTATGCACAAATTGCATCTCTCATACACTTCATTTAAACTCTTGAATCTCAGAGGTGTATGATCAAATTCTTGTGGACCTGTGTAAGCAGCTTTAGAAGATGGAGTGATAGAATCAGCATTTACTTAATCATTTTGATCTTGTAAGAAACCATTAGTGTCATCATCTTCAATTTCATTCATACTTGTGCTCCTTTCATCACAGTGTACACTTTGATTTTCGTAATTTCCAAAGATATTCACATGCTTCACAGCCTTAGAATTCCAGTTCCAACTAGCATCTTCATTGTATATGACATCCCTGGATACAATCATCTTCTCAGTTTCAAGATTATAGAGCCTATAGCCATTTTCACAAGTTCCATATCCCAGAAAAATACATTTAGAACTAGTTACATCCAACTTCTGTCTTAATTGGCTTGGAACTTAAGCATAACATAGACATCCAAACACCATTAGATGCTTGATCCTTGGCTTTCTCCTACTGAAGGCTTGAAATAGAGTCTTTCTGTTCAATGCATTGGTTGGACTTCTCTTGAGAATATAGGCTGCAATGTTGATTGCTTTTGCCTATAATTCAAGTGGAATACCTTTCTCAAATAACATACATTTTGCCATTTCCATCAAAATTCTATTCTTTCTCTTTGCCACCCCATTTTGTTGAGGTGAGTAGGCAATAGTGAGTTGCCTCTCTAGTCCAAGAGTTTCACAAAATTCAGTAAATTTAAGGGAGGTGTATTCACCCCCTCTATCACTTCTCAGTCTTTTCAGCTTGTATCCACTTTGCAACTCAACAGTGGCTTTGAATTTTTTAAACACACTGAAGGTCTCAAATTTATTTCTTAGAAAATAGACCCATCCCATCCTAGTGCAGTCATCAATAAAGGTGAGAAAGTATCTGTACCCAGCCTTGGTTGATGTTTGCATAGGACCACATATATCTGAATGGGCTAATTCTAGTGGCAATGAAGCTCTCCAATTGGTTTTGCTTGGAAATGAATCTCTGCAATGCTTCCCAAAAGCACAACCTTCACAAATACCACTTTGATTCTTCAACTCTGGCATACCAACTACCATGTCTTGTTCCTGCAATAACTTCAAAACATTCATGTTTAAATGTCCCATCCTCTTATGCCATAACTCAGCAGATTGGCAAATACTAGTTTTCATTGCCATTTGCATTCCTGGTTGAAGTTTAAGTGGGAAACATCTATTACCCTTCATAGGTACCTTCACAATAAGATTATTGCATGTGTAGTCATCATCAAGGTATTAAATATCGATGATATCAGAAATATCAGTAGTCCAAAAACACGAAAATTTCGAAGGAAATATCGGGATATTATCGATATCGATAAAAATTGAATAAAAACCACGGAGATTGTAAGAAAAACTTGGAAATTTTTATTGAAACTTTGCATGATGTTTATTTAGTCAATTATCTATTAGTTATCACAAAAAATTGGAAGGAAATGCATTGCATGATGGATTTAACTGATTTAAGTTGATTATATAGCGAGCTGGCAAACATTGTGAGTGTAGAAAATATGTAGTAATTAATGAAAGAAGTTTAAACACACCATAATCATTTATATATAATGAATTAGTACAATATTTTACACTTTATACATTGCGTGGTAAGATACATGAGTGACTTAGTACCATATAGATTTCCTATGAGGTTCAAAATTTTCACTATCTTCATCATCTCCATGTGTAGAGTAAGTGTATTGTGAAGAGTAGTCATCAAATGATAAATCCCCAAAATAGTTTTGCATGTAATTGTTAACATGCCACCCATATGGATCCGAGATTGGTTGACGTTGTCCATAAGCAAAATCATTTGAAGATTAAGTCTCGGATTCTTTCTATGAGTCGCTCGATTCCATCCCAATAGGAATGAGATATGAAGGGTTCAGGATTACCAAACAAATGGGATTTGGAAACCAATCCCATATCGAAAATTTCGGTATTTTTCGGGATGAGATTCCCAAACTTCGGGATGGTTTTGGTTTGGGATTTTTCGGTTTGGTTTGGGATTTTCGGGAATTTTTTCTAGCCTTACATGTAAGTGACCAAATAAAAAATAGAAAAATTAAAAACCACATGTCATTGACTAAGTAATTAATTGACACAATTTAAAATATAATACCACAAAAAATTTGGAATATGTGCAAATTTGTTTCTTGCAAAAAGAATTCAAAACAAAACCATATATATAAATATTTTAGCATATTTTCACAAAAACATAAGTGATATGGTGGTTAAGGCGTTGAAGAAGTCAAATGGGAGGGGTTCGAATCCCTCTATGCCCAAAATTAAGACTTTTAAGAAATTTTCAAGTATTTTTGGGTTTCATATCACGATAATATCGCGATATATTAACGATAATAAGATGATAAGTCAAGAAATATAGTCGGACCAAAAAAACGATAATATCGGCGATATTTTGCCGATATTTTCGATATTTTGGTCCATGGTCATCATAGATACATACATCTGAGTCCATCCAAATACCAAGTAATGACCACTCTCCATCATCTGCCCCACACTTAACAAATTCTCTTTCAATCCAGGAACCAACATAACCTCCTTAATGTATCTTTTGCCTTGCTTGGTCTCAACCAACAGATGTCCCTTTCTAGTTACATCAACAAGTTGCCATGTGCCCATTTCTACCTTAGCAGTTATGCTCTTGTCAATTTCAACTAACAAGTCTACTCTCCCTGTCATGTGGTTACTACAACCACTATCAGTATACTATATATCTTCACATCTTTGCATAATAGCATTATTACATGCAAATAACATTGTGGGAGTTTTTTCAATCTAATTTGCAAAGTTCACATGCTGGTTTCCCTTATCATTCTTACTATTACAGTCCTTAGCAATGTGACCCAACTTGTTGCAATTATGACATCTAGGTTTATCTTTGAACCAACATTCACCAAAGTGAAGCTTATCATAATACTTACAAGAGTTCTTAGCTCTCTCAGAGTTTCCACCAGCTTTTCCAACTTGATTAGTAGGCCTATTATCCCACTTCTTGCCTTTTGACTTCCAATTCTTTGGAGGCTTGAAGTTTTGATTCCCATTATACCTGTTATGCTTAGGAGCTACATTTAAACTAGCAAAAGCCTTCTCAATTTGATTATCAACATGCCTATCAATTCTTTGTTCATACCCCTTTAGAATAGCTACCACGTCTTGAGCATTAACTGTCTCTAGATCATTAGATTCTCAATCACAGAGGCGATACTATCATAAGATCTAGGTAAGCTTATCAACAATTTCTAAACAATTCTCTGATTACCAATATCTTCACCATAGCTTCTCATTTGATTGATTAAATCAAACAACCTAACTAGATATGCAGAGAAAGCTTCATTTTCACCCATTCTAGTGTATTCAAAGTCACGACGTAAGCCTTGGAGTTTCACATACCTCACCTGTTTATCTCCTACTAACTTTTGTTTCAGCACATTCCATGCTGCATTTGCAGTCTCGTGGATGGCGATTCTCGAAAATATTTGATCGCAAAACCGCCCCCTGAATAATGTCAAGCACCTTTGCATCTTTGACAGTGTTTTCTCGCAACAACTTGCTCTCCGTTGCAGTGAGATCCTCCTCCTTCTTCGCCTTAGTAGCGAAACCTTTCTCAACATCCTAGAGTTTGTGTGACCGGAATATCGTCTTCATTCTGATTTTCCAAAAATCGAAGCTGTCTCCATTGAACAACGGTGCTCGAAGATCAGCACCGCTCAATCCAGCCATATGAGACTTGTAATCGAGTTTCACAGAGATTTTCTTCCTTCAAATTTGTAGCAGCAAAGCTCGATTTGACTCGAGTTCTTCACTACCCAGAATCATTTTTTTTTTTTTTTGTGTGTAATAGCTTCTTCGATTACATCACTCATAAAGTGTGAGGAAATATTATCGTTAGAGAGATGAGCTCTCTTTTTCATACATCATTACATACCATAATCTCAGCCATCCATCCATAACTAATTGCTTAAGATCATTACACTTGTCATGAGCTATGATTCAATACAATCTAATCTAAGATGCCAACTAGACTATGATCTAATGGCTCAGATTAATTCACCACATAAATCATCTAATACATATATAAATCAACACTCGTTATTTTTCTAACCAAAGAGAGGGTTGGGGTTGCAGCAATACTCGACACACAGAAAGCTAGACAAACAATGGAATTCTCTGGAAAAGTAAGACATGTTATGAAACTGGTTGTTGCAGTGATATGAACTATAGTTCTTCCTGTTTATTTTGGAAATTCTAGAAGAAAACATACTTGTTATTACGCACGATATGGAAGCTGGCTTCAGGAGTGGTGTTTCTCCTCCTATATGGTTGCAGTTGCAATTTATTTGATGACTAACTCAGTTGAGATGTTGCTGTTTTTGGTTCCTTCTTTTCGGAAAATACACCAAGATCTCAATTTACCTAATATGCACCCTTTTTTTAACCCACATTACTTCCTCCTCTCTTAATTACTTCATCCTCTCTTAAAACTTGGGACAGTTCATTATTGTTCTGAGCTTTAGTTTGTAAATCACTACTGTTATTACCAGTGGCAGTAGTACTCATAATACTCTCTTGGACGTTACTGAGTTCGTTAAACAATTTGGTTTTTCGCTCCTTAATGTTACCAAAAGGTGAGTGGTTCCATCTTTTCACCAGGAACTTAAAAGTATCTGCACACGCTTTGAAGTGATCCATAGGTTAAGATCACCCTTGCACTTCCAGGCATTGTTAAATACCTTAGAAGCTTCAACTATAGAACCAAATCTACAATACATAATGGTAACAAAATTTCCTAAAAGGACATCATAGTCAAATCCCTTATGAGAAACACCCGTGCATCCGAATCCCTTCTTGATATCTATCAAAAATGCCACAAGCTTGGTGTTGAAATATCTCATATCGACTGTATCTCTGTGAAAAGAAGAGTTTAAATATCCTAACCTCACTCCAACTAATACCGTGACCTTTTGTGAAAAAACCTCACGCCTGACAGATTGTGCAAATAGTAATTAACAAGTTGAGGACAATATCGGTGTTGGTAGAAATGGGCTTTCGGCCCGTCTTTCTGATAATCCTACACTTGGAAAATTACAGCCTCCACTATCCCTTATGTCCAAGAACAATTCAAAACACGCTTTGAAAATTCCCATCTTCATATACCAATCAATCATTGCTGTCCAAGTTACCACATTCCTCTCCAGCATCTGATCAAACAATTTCTAGCATCAACAATCCTTCCCATTTTGCAATACCTATCAACCACACAGCCTCTGAGAAACCACATTGCTATTAATTACCATACCCTAAAAAACTCGAACTATGTCATCAGTTCTTCCAACCTTCATATACCCATTTATCAAAACATTTGTACAAACCAGTTCCCGCCACCTAACTGGCATCTCACGGTAAAGCCTCTCAGCCTTGTCAATGTTAAAGTTTGATTTAGATTATGCTGATTCAAGAGAAGAAAGGAAAATCACTGAAAATGGAGATGAAAATGAGGGTTTCTCTCTCTGGAAAATCGCAGAGAATGTTCTTCTTTCTATTCCTTCATTCCCACACACACTCCACTGCATAACGGTTAGTTATGCATATGGATTCTCACCATTACATTAGAAATTGATCTCAGCCACACATCTAGCTAAGCTCAAGGATCCTTCCACATGTCACTTAGACAAAATTACGCTATGAGCCCTACACTTGGTAATATTAACCAAAGTGGATACACAACTAAATACAAGCCTTATTTTACTAAATTCAAATTAGCTCAATGCTTATACTTTAACAGTCAAAACATCCCCGCCTTTACAAAACCCGTGATCATGGCACCATAAGACACCTCATTGTGCTCCAGACTCCAGTATCCCAGAAAAAAACTCAAAAGCATCACCTACCGTACATTGATTTCTAATATAAGCCTGATCATCGCATCATACGATGCTATGTTTGGTTGGGGAAGTTCGTCGCACAGTTTACGTGATTTGGAAGTTTTGGCCATTTTTTGGCATATGCAGTGAGCATAGCAGTCCAGGAAATAGTGTTCTTCCGTTTTGGGTTATCTGGGAATTGCAGTAAACAAGAAAGCTGCTGGCTTTTCTGCTTTTGGACACGCTTGGGGTTTAGAACAAGCTTGAGTGGGCAAAAATGAGCAGTGAATCTTATGACGCGAAAAGCTATAGTTGGAAAAGTCCTTCTGGAAAAAGCTGGTTTTGAGTTTCGTTGGCATGATTTGAGTTGACACAACACATGATCTCAATTAGCAAACTTGTATTTTTAATCTGATGGGCAAAAATCCATGTTAATCAACTTGAACTAGTTGCCTGGCCTCAATAGCCCAACTCTTGTTTTGATGGGCATGTTGGCATTTTCCTAGACCCATCTAGAGGAATAGGCTTAAAAACCCTGACTCGATTTAGATGAGAATCGGGTTAGGGTTGTGAATTGGCTTGGTACTGCTAGACCGAGCCTAGCTCATAATGGAAACAAACAAAATCTTTAGTGTTGACATTTTTGGCTTCTAAAGTACGTGAAATTTCAGTAGAAACGAAAGAAAATAAAGGATTTCATATTACTCTCCGTCTAAAATTAAGGTCAATTAAAGATAGTCAATCTTTATTTTAGAAAAAACCTTGACGGTATGAGAGAAATTTTATTAATAAAAAAGATAGTCAATATAAATTTAGAACAAACGTAAACATGAGTCTTCAAAAGAAAAATCTCAAGTATGATCTTTTGTACAATAATTTTTTTTTGAATATAAAATAATTCAACATGTCTCATGAAAGAATACGAGCTGCTCACAAATTTCACAAGTCAAGCATACGAACTTATTAAACTTTTCGTGTTTCTTTCAAATGTCAAGCTTCAACTAACCGATTTACAGCCCCTAGTTTTAGCACTAAGAATCCCTTAGACACTTATTTTTATATATCCAGAATTTTATGATTTTTTTTTTGTCAAACGAACTCACGCTGTGGTATAAGGGCAAAACTCTTCTTCACCACTATGATAGAGGACCACTTGCAAGAGAATTTTACGATTTAATAATTCTTTTGTTCTTTCTAATATCGAAATCCAAATGCATCCCACCAGGCTATCCTTATCCTATCATGCATCTAACCCAATTTTTACTCCTCCATTCTCTCAATAGAATTTTGGAACGCATGCATGCACATAAACAAGTACATGTGTATAGCGTTTAGTAATTATCTAACCAAGTGTTGCTTTTTAGGTGGCCGATTAATCAAATAGTTTTACTTCCATAGTTCCATTGCACTGATTTAGCATGATATTACCCCTACTATTCATTCCCCTTAGTCTCCTAATTTGTTCTTTGCTTTTTAATTTGTCGGGTGAAAGAGTGAATGATATATCAAGGTCGGTTGACATTTGCTGAAATTTTTTAACTCCGACGACAGAACACTTTACCTTCAACGAGAATACGATACAAGCTAACTCTTCTTTGGCCTTTTAATATGGTTATCATTTATTTGAATTTAATAATTAAAATCACTCTCATATAACTCAAATTTTCTAATGGACTTTAACTGGGATAAAATTAGAATCAAACTCAAATTTCAGAGCCACTTTAAAACGCCGTAACCCTTCAACTGTAAACCAGACTTTTCTTTAATTCAAAGAATAGGTGGATGACAAATCAAGATTACGATTAATCAAAATGATTATGCTTAAATAAATAATTGGCGTGGTGGCTGCAGGGTGTCGGTGTCTTGTCGGGAAGCATATCGCTTGGGTGGGGATTCATATTCACAGCGCACTAATAGAGGTTGAGGGAGATTTTGGGATCTAAATTCCACCTAAATTGATGTGGTGGCACCACGTGCACCTTAGCTTTGTTCGATCAAACATAATTTAGTAATTGGTATCTCAATCCATGCGTTTCTTCGGCATCTTCCTCCAACCATATATTTGACTGACAGCCCCTCGAGTGCTTGATCAGATAATTACTTCTCTTATATAATCAATGAAATGAATAACAACAAATTATTCAAGTGGATTTTGAAGAGGCGAAAATTGAACATGAGACTTCGAATGTAGAAGTAATTTTGTTAATTTGTTAATTACTTGAATTACAAGATATTTGAGCACTTCTTAAAAAAGCATCATAAAAAGTGTTGATGTAACCTAAAAATATCACACTGCTTATTATATTAACTCGAAAAATATACTATACAAAAGCGTTTTTGGTTATCTAGAATCTATTTTGTAAAATATTTCAAACACACACCTATAGGTGTTTGAATAAATTAGAGACCACTGGTGGTAGCTAGTGGGTGTATTATATGATAAGTTGTCGTCGTGCGAATATGCCCATGTTATCATGACTTGCATGCCTAGCTACTTATATAAGGCCTAACTTGTTTATATTTCAAACCACTTGCAAATCATTTAGGTCTAATAACTTAAACACAAGTTCTAGACTTCTACTTTGCAATATTCCTCATTTCTTAGTTTCTTTGCCAATTTGATCTCTTGCCCAAATGGCTTCTTTGGTGCCTGAAAACTGGTCATACACCAATATGGGCATTAACGATA
Source organism: Heteromeles arbutifolia (assembly GCA_024362995.1). Lineage (NCBI taxonomy): Eukaryota > Viridiplantae > Streptophyta > Magnoliopsida > Rosales > Rosaceae > Heteromeles > Heteromeles arbutifolia. The sequence continues at coordinate 40,205,552 of JANCRC010000003.1, read as the reverse complement.
ATTTCTCGGAATCAGTTGGAGTTGCATCATCAAACATGAGCGATGCCCTACTGATGTCCTTGTTGGAAGAAACACAAGGTGGCGATCAAGACCACGACGAGGAACGGTTAAGCAGCCTGATCCGAGCTCTAGAGGTAGAGCTCGAGCCTATGACGAGTGAAGGTGATGAAATTTTCATGGATAATCTTCATGAATTTGGTGGCATTAACCAAGAGGATCATTTTCAGCCGTTCGATGTTGAATATGTGGATGGTAGGGATTTCCAGGCAACAAACGCACCTGGGTTCGGTTGGATGGATATGGAAAAAGGGTCTTCTTGTTCACAGGGTACTGAGGAATCAGTTGATTGGTACATGGATGATTCTTGTTTTGATGACGTCGATTGCATGTCTAGTTCTGGAGGGTCTCAGTACAATGGCAGCATTATTCCTACAACCAATACTCCTTGTGAGGAAGATGGATACCAAAATCTGTGGCAGGAAACATATGTTAATACAAGGATGCATGTTTAATTGAGACTGATTATTAATTAATTACATGTAACATTTATTTTATAAATATTTTTCGTGTCAGAACTCAAGTTGTTACTAGTTGAGACCGCCAAGAGATAACTAGTAGTAGTTACATCAATAATCGATATTGTTATTTGAAGGAAATCACAATCGGCCTTGCCAGAGCACTGACAGTAATTTAATAAAATGTTTTACTTATGTTACCAACAATAACTGAAATTATAAATAACTATCCCTTCCTATTGGACAGATAAATCTGAAGAATACCTAGTTGCCACTTTCTTGTTGACCCTTGGATTGGGAAAACCTAAATGAAGAAGAGACTTTATAAACCTAAAGAGAATTAGGACAAAGTAGAAATTTCTTTGTGAGGGTTTAACAACTAGAAAATTCAACTATGTTACGGCTATAAATTCATATAAATATAGCAGATTCAAAGTGAAATCATTGTTCCAGATGACGTTTTACCGTAGTGGTGGAAAACAGTTATGTATATGCACTCTGGTGCATGTTTGATCTCTACCGATTACTCACCCCTTAACAACTAACATTTTAATCGACTAACGCTATGTTTGTAAAAAAAAAAAAAAAGAAAAAAAAAAGTGAAATCATTGTTAACAACAAATTGATGAAAAAAGTGAAATCATTGTTAACAACAAATTGATTCCTTATAAAGAGACTACATTCTGAACTGACCATCCTCTTTCTGGAAAAAAAATACGAGAACTACAGCATTCATGATTCATCATTATGTGAGACCTAGCTAACCTCAAAAGATTTTCTTCATTGTTAATTTGTACAATATGATTAGAAAAATTTTAAGTGAAAAAATAAAACCTAATATTTTATAGTGGCTTTTTGTTATATTGACGGTCTTCGAACTTTGAATCTAGTTTGCTTCTATTCATCATCAAACTCACTTTCATCACTCAGGCTTAACTAATTAGTGACCTTAATATCTTGTAGTTTCATTTATGCTTTGGCACATTGATTTTGTATTCTTAATTATAACGAAAGCCAGGTGCATTACGTTGCTTACAACTAGTTTTGGAAATGTTTTTGCTCATCACCTTAAAGTGATGGTGATGCTCATCACTCTAAAATGATGATGATGCTCATCACTCTAAAATGATGATGATGCTCATTACTTTAATGATTATTGTTAAATGAGTTTGATTTAATTTATCTACTACACAATTTAAAAAAAAAATAGTAATCTACTAACAGTAACTAATAGGATGTTGATAATCAACCACCACTTTAAGGCGGTGAAAAAAATGCACTCACTAATTCCAACTAATCACACGTTACCACAGCAAAGATGAAGATGGATGGAGTCGATAGGGGATCTGAAAAGTTGGTCCATAATTTGGTGCACAATAATTAATGGACTTAACCACATGGTGTGTGGGATCATTCACCATCTTAATTATTTACAAGTATTAAACATATTGGGATCTAAATCTTTAAACACCACCGAACACGTTTTGGTGGCACCATATGTAAGAATATCCCAAGAACCTAACAGCATGGTATTAGGATTACTGAAGGAAAAAATATGCAGAGGAATACTGAAGGAAAAAATATGCAGATTAAACCTGCATATGCATACTGCATGACATTGACCACACACATGCATAACGTGAAACACTTACCTGTCGCCATGGATGCTTCTGGTGAAAGATCGAAAGCAGCCTTCTACTTCCAATTATCTCTTTATGAACTCAACTAGCGAAATAGGTTTGTAGTATTTTTGAGATTCAGCCGGCATGGAAGCATGGACTGCTTCTTGATTATATACTTAGAGTTTCTACCGATTCCACCCTATTAACGGAAAGGATATCCACCCTAATATTCTCTAATCAATCAGAGTCCCATCATTACTCATATACCTTATATTCTCTTAATAAAAGAGCCCTAAACTGATTGCAAGATGTTAGGACTCCAATATATTTACTTCTTTAAGGTTCCGAGAATCATGGAAGATTTCATTAACTTGATTGCCAAGCCAATTACTCTTTCAAAGATTCTCGGTATAATTCATTGTCATTCACAAATGGTTTTACATTCTCCCACTTGAATGTCAATGAGAGCCCCTCAATGAAATATATATGGTGATCACTAGAGTCCACTAAAGTTTGCAGTCATGCCCTTTCGAAAGTAACCTGTCACTCTTGAAATTAAGTGCAGAACCAAGGAAATAAAAATACAAATAACATTATATTTTTCGTCCATGATCACATACACACTTAATTCAAAAGTACTGTGTTACTTATGAGATCATGATGTACAGAACTGGCCATCTAAATACCAGTTCCCCATAATACAAACTGATTCATTCATCAGTACAAAATAATCTGTCAAAGAAACTTCAAATATTAATTCTCAATGCAACAGTCAAATAACAATTCAAAATAACTCAAAAAGAACAGCTATCAATCAATTGAGTGCTTACTCTCACTCATTAACTGAATCAAAAGTCTCTTTAATTCCCATATTGTGAACATGCCGTTTGAAGACTCCCACTGACAAAGCCTTTGTCATGGGATCAGCTATCATCATCTCAGTGTTGATGTGTTGAATATCCACTGTCCCTTTTCTTACTTCATCTCTAACTTTTAGATACTTTATGTCCATCAGTCTACAAGCTAACGATCTTTTGTTGTTCTTCGAAAAGAATATTGATGCCTTGTTATCACAGTATATCTTCAGTGGTTTCTCAATGTTGTCGACAACCCTTAGTTCTTTCACCATATTTCTCAACCAAATAGCTTGTTTAGTTGCTGCATAACATCCAATGAATTCAGCTTCCATAGTGGAAGATGCAATAGAGCTTTGTTTTGCGCTCTTCCATGAGACAACTCCACCTGCGAGTAAGAAGATATAACCGTTGGTTGATTTTCTGTCGTCCACACATCCAGCCAAATCTGAATCTGTGTATGCCACCAACTGCAGGTTATCAACATAGCTATAAGTCAGCATGTGATCCCTTGTCCTCTTCAAATACCTGAGAACTTTCTTGGCTGCAATCCAATGAGCTGTGCTAGGATTTGATTGAAATCTTCCTAGTACACTCACTGCAAATGCCAAGTCAGGCCTAGTACATACTTAAGCATATATTAAACTGCCAATTAAAGATGCATAGGGCTTGTCCTTCATGCTTTCCTTCTCTAACTCATTTTTGGGACTTTGTTTAGTGCTCATTTTATCCCTTTTCCCAATAGGCAGTTCCCCACTAGAGCACTTATCCATGTTGTATCTCTTGATGACTCTATCAATGTATTGTTTTTGAGAAAGACCAAGAGTTCTTTTGCTACGATCTCGTATTATCTCAATACCAAGCATAAACTGAGCTTCACCCAAATCTTTCATATCAAAGTGTTCTGTTAACAGTTTCTTGGTTGCATGTAACAATGATACATCCGAGCTTGCCAATAGTATGTTATCGACATATAAAACCAATACTATGAACTTTGAATCACAGACCTTTAAATACACGCACTCATCCATCTTGTTCTCTTGAAAACCTGCTGCCATCATGACTTGATCAAACTTCTTGTTCCACTGTCTTGAAGCTTGTTTTAGCCCATAAATGGACTTGTTTAATTTGCAAACCAATGATTATTTCCCTCTTTCAACAAATCCTGGTGGTTGTGCCATGTAGATGTCTTCCTCCAAATCTCCGTTGAGGAAGGCAGTCTTGACATCCATCTGATGAAGCTCAAGATCAAAGTGTGCAGTGAGAGCGAGAATAACTCTCATGGAATCCTTGGTAGACACGGGAGAGAAAGTTTCATTGTAATCGAAGCCTTCTCTCTGTGTAAACCCTTTAGCCACCAATCTCGCTTTATGTTTGTCAATTTGTCCCTGGGAGTCTCTTTTTGTCTTGTAGACTCATTTGCAGCCTACCACTTTTGTAAGTTGCTGATCATTTGGAACTAGAGTCCATACATTATTCTTGTGCATCGAATGCAGTTCTTCTTCCATAGCTGCATACCATAGCTTTGATCTAGAACTCGAGACTGCTTGATTAAAGGAGATAGGGTCATCATCATCTCCTACATTATGCTCAGCTTTATTTAGATACACAAAGTCTGAAGAAATGTTAGCTTTTTTATTTCTTTGAGATCTCCTTACAATTTGTGCTTCCTGTTGGACTTCAGTTGGCATGGGGAATGATGCAGCTGCTGCCTCATTCAATACAGTAGGGGATGATGCTGCAGTGACTTCAGTTGGTGTAAACACATCTGCATTATCAATGCAATCAGGATGCACTGTCTCACTCTCTTGAAAAGGTTAAGGTATTTCTGTAACTGGTACAGCGATTTCTTGCTGATCAAACAATGGAAGACTCATTGTTTCTTCAAATTCAAGTGCTGCATTAGTTGAATCACAGATGGAACTTTCTTCGATAAATTTGGCATTATTAGTTTCCATAATACGAGTGCTAGAGTTGGGACTATAAAATCCGAATCCTTTAGACTTATCTGGATAGCCAATAAACCAGCAGCTTGTTGTTATTGGATCCAACTTCTTCTCGTTAGGATTATAGAATCTGGCATCAGCTTTACACCCCCACACATGGAAGTGATTAAGGCTAGGTTTTCTCCCCATCCAGCATTCAAAAGGCACCAACTTTACTGACTTACTTGGAACATGGTTCAAGATGTAATTAGCAGTCTTCAATGCTTCTCCCCAAAGGAAAATTGGCAGCTGTGAATGTGCAAGCATTGAACGAACCATGTCCTTGAGAGTTCTGTTCTTTCTTTTTGCCACTCCATTCTGGTGTAGAGTTCCAGGAGTTGTATATTGAGCAACAATGCCATTTTGTTCGAGGTAAGTTGCAAAAGGTCCATTTTGCTGTCCAGTTGCAGTATACCTGCCAAAATACTCGCCACCTCTATCGGATCTCACAATCTTAATTCGTTTTTCAAGTTGTTTTTCAACCTCCAAATGAAATATTTTAAAACAGTCAAGTGCTAAAGACTTATCAGAAATAAAAAACACATATGAAAACCGTGAAAAATTATCAATAAAAGTGATGTAATAGCTGTTTCCACATATAGTTTTATTTGGAAAAGGTCCGCAAATATCAGTATGAATTATTTTGAGCAAGTTTTGGCTTCTGTTTGAACCTGACTTTCTTGTGTTCGTAAGTTTTCCTTTAAAACAGTCAATACACTCCTTGAAATCACTGAAGTCTAGCTGTGGCAACATGTGCTGTTGAGAAAGTGTTAACATTCTCTCTTTCGAAATGTGTCCCAATCTTTTATGCCAAAGTATTGATGATTTTTCAGAAGTTATCTTGCTATTGGAACCGTTCAGTGACACATTAAAACATTCATTGTAGTAACTACAATCCATTTGCCACATGTCAATTTTAAGAAATGCACTGCCAAGCAAGGTGTTCAAATTATTTGAATGGAAAAATTTTACACTTTCATTGTCTCCAATAAAGGTAATTCCTAACTCAACTAACTTTGATGCTAAAATCAAACTACTTCGCATTGAAGGTACAAACAAAACTGGACTTAAATTTAAAATAAAACCAGACGCTAAAACCAACTTGACACTGCCTATAGACTCCACGGCCACCTTGCTCCCATTTCCCACAAAAACATTGTAGACCTCATTGTTTATCTCCCTTGTTTTTTAGAACCCCTGCAAAGAATTGGTTATGTGGATGGAACATCCAGTGTCAAACCACCAGCTTTGAGGAGGAATGAAAACCAAATTTGACTCAACACAAACAAAAACATTAATGATTTTACCTTTTCTAACAAGCCAGTTTTTGAAACCAGTGCAATTCTTCCTCATATGGCCTGTTTCTTTGCAGAAATAACACTCTTTTTCCTTATCAATTTCAGTGTTCACAGGTTTAAGTTTGTGAGATCCTTTAAAAGTGTTAGTATTTTTAATTTAAGGGGAAGAAATGACCTTCATTTTCTTCTTGTAAGCAGCATTCACAGAACCAACATTTGGAGCCTTTGTGCCTTTTTCAGTTTGAACAAAATGCACTTCCATGGTCTTATCAGTTTTCAGCCTGTCTTCTTCTTAAACACATATTGAGATTAACTCATCCATGCCCACTTGTCTTTCGAAGTGTTATAAGACACCTTGAGCTGACCATATTTTGCAGGTAGTGAATTCAGTGCCATGTGCACCAGAAACTGATCAGTTACAGCCACTTCAAGGTCTTTGAGTTTTTGAGCAAGATCTGCCATTTTGAGAATGTGCTCACGCACACTCCCAACTCTATCAAACTTCATGGTGGTGAGTTGAGTGAGAAAGGTGCCAGTCTCAGCCTTCTCCGATTCTTTGAATTTTTCACCAATAGCTGTAAGAAAACCCTTGGCACTGGTATGCTTTGGGATTCCTCCTTTCACTGATTGAGCCATAGCCTTCTTCATTATCATCATTGACATTCTATTTGCTCTCTCCCATTTTTCAAACTTGACTCTTTGATCTGCAGTGCTTGCATCAGTGAGTGCTGCAGGCTGATCTTCTCTCAAGGCCAAATCCAGGTCCATCAATCCCAGCACTATTTCAATGTCCTCTTTCCACTTCTTAAAATTCAAACCAGTCAATGTCTCAATACTGGTAAAATTCAGCGATGTGGTGTGAGGTACTGCATCCAGCAAACAATCAATTTTGTTAATATTTGATTTAAAGCGTCATGACAAATATAGAGGGAAATACTTTTAGAACAAGTTTCCTCAATTCTTCGACAGCATATAAACACAACAACATCTTTGGACTGAAGTTGTTTATATTAATTTTGCATAATCCAAACATAGAACACAAGGGCAACATATATATATCCAACACTTTTGAGCAGATGGATTACATAATCTTGTCAGTTCCATGCTCCATTATACACTAACTCATTTGAATTTCACCAATAGTAATTAAACACCTTTAGGCAGATTAATCATTTCAAATTTATCAAATGAGTCAGATCCAATTAGATTGGACAACAAGCAACCAAGGCACGCTAAACACTTTTGAGCAGATTAGCCATTATGATTCTTGTAATTATATTCATCAGTATAACATTGATGAACAAATATTCCTCTCGCCAGATTATGACCCATGTCCTTTTCTTCTTTCTTTTCCATTTAAACCTGTCGAGGGTTATTATAGTAGCAATATATATATATATATATATATATATATATATATATATATATTTATATGCAATTTAATTGTTAATGCTGTCGCCAGGCAGCGGAAGTTTATTATCACAGAAATCTATCATTCATGGATCATATCTATAAGACTTAATATAGAACCCTAACCACACTGCGTAGCTCTGATACCACATGTAAGAATATCCCAAGAACCTAACAGCATGGTATTAGGATTACTGAAGGAAAAAATATGCAGATTAAACCTGCATATGCATACTGCATGACATTGACCACACACATGCATACGAACGTGAAACACTTACCTGTCGCCATGGATGCTTCTGGTGAAAGATCGAAAGCAGCCTTCTACTTCCAATTACCTCTTTATGAACTCAACTAGCGAAATAGGTTTGTAGTATTTTTGAGATTCAGCCGGCATGGAAGCAGGGACTGCTTCTTGATTATATACTTAGAGTTTCTACCGATTCCACCCTATTAACGGAAAGGATATCCACCCTAATATTCTCTAATCAATCAGAGTCCCATCATGACTCATATACCTTATATTCTCTTAATAAAAGGGCCCTAAACTGATTGCAAGATGTTAGGACTCCAATATATTTACTTCTTTAAGGTTCCGAGAATCATGGAAGATTTCATTAACTTGATTGCCAAGCCAATTACTCTTTCAAAGATTCTCGGTATAATTCATTGTCATTCGCAAATGGTTTTACACCATATGCTTCTAAGCAAGACTTAGAAGGCAAAAAAAAAAAAGAAAAGAAAATTCTATGTATAACATAATGTATATTTTATATGTTATAATGTGGTAAACTATAATTGATATATCTCACTTATATTAATAAAACAACAGTTGATATATATCACTTATATTAATAAAACAACAAATACATGTGTTATAGCATGAGTAGAATAATATAACGTGATCGTATTTTGGGTATACCGAAAAATTCTTAAAATAGATATATATTAACCCATTATTATATATATGTCGGAGCCACTTGTTGATCACTCATTCATACGTTTGTCAAAAGAAAACTCAACACAACATGTGATAGACATTTTATGTGTTATCAGATATAATTGGACACCCCACATAATTGATTCTTTGTTAAAATTAGTAACATCGATCAATTCTATGTACATAGTGCCTACTTGGTATCAATTATTTACTTATAAAATTGAAACGAGAGCATCAAACTTCACATCACCAAAGCAAAAGAATCCAAAGAAATTAACATTGTTTTAATAATATTGTCAAAGAATGTATCCCTTCAAGTAAGCATTTGGGACGGTACCAGCTGACCACCCTTAATTATTTTTAAATTATTGTTGGTTTGGTGATCCCTCAGCCAAAGATATGTTCTGCCGTACCTTGTTTGGCCATATTCAATACATGCATAATGTTGCAGTTTTGTGAGAACGTGAATATAAAAGAGTCTCAAATTAATGAAAGGAAAAACCTTGTAAGAGCTTATAAGAGATTGTGCTACTTTCCATATTGCCAATTGGTTCTATGGTGGAACCTCAACTTTCTTCATTATATTAGAGCCAGGTTTTCCCACGTGTGAAGTCGAATGACAACATGTGCTTCATGTCACTTGAGTTGTGTTGTCGACGTGTTAGGCTAGAAAATTCGCCACACATGAGGAAACGTATTGAGAGTGAATTTCACATTGATGAGATGAGGCACATTGCATGTGCGTATAAGTAGTTAGGCTATTCCTATATTGCCAATTGGTTTTATATATAGTGAAACCTCAACTTCTTCATGGTATCAGAGCCAGGTTGGCCCACGTGTGAAGCCCAACGGCCGCATGTGCTCCACGTCACCCAATTCATGCTGTCCACATATTTGGCCTAAAAATTTGCCACACGTGAGGGGGCGTGTGAGAATGTAAAGGTAAAATAGTCTCACATTGGTGAAAGGAAAAACCTTGCAAGGGCTTATAAGAGATTGGGCTGCTCCCCATATTGCTATTGGTTTTATGGAGGAACCCTAATTTCTTCATGGTACCAGAGCCAGGTTGGCCCACGTATGAAGCCCCAATGGCCGCACGTGCTCCATGTCACCCAGTTCATGTTGCTCACGTGTTTGGCTTAAAAATTCACCACATGTGAAGGGGCTTGCGAGAATGTGAAGGTAAAAGAGTCCCACATAATTCGTAAAAGGAAAAACCTTATAAGGGCTTATAAGAGATTGAACTGCTCCCCATTTTACCAATCGATTTTATGACAGATTGGCTTACAAGGGCTTATTAGAACCTTAACTTTCTTCAGCATTTTGGCGTGCTTTGCAAGCAAGCTAGATATACATTAGACTCGACAATGAGATATTTGTTTAATGGTGAAATGTGAAGTTGTCCGTTGTTTAACATGGTGAAATGTCGATTTATCAACATTAACATATGATTTGATAAGAAAACATTTTTCTATTTGTTCATGTGCACATGATTGGCCAGTCCACAATGAAAGGTCGCTCGTGGTCATATGCCTATATAAACTCCTACTTCTCTTGGAGGGAATCATATAGCAAATACACAAATCTTTAAGGGCCAATATTTTCTTCTTGAGCTTGGCTTTTCCTTAAAACTCTATTTTCTTCAATTATTTTCTTCTTCAAGAGAATAAAAATTTCTTCTGCAAAATGGGTTATTCCACCACACTGATCAGAAACTATGCAAGCATGAATGACGACAATGCATATGCTTTCGAAGTTCACGAAGGCATGGAAACAAACGGTGCCATTCTCATGTCGTTGCTAGGAGAATGGTAGGAGGAAGATCGAGATGAGGAGAGATTAAACAGTGTGATCCAATCTCTAGAGGCAGAAATTGCTAATTAGAGCTTATCTTTGGGGCTTCATTTTCTTATATTATTCTTCTCACTAAGGAGGGAAATATATATTGTACAAGATTGATTTATCAGGAAAGAAACACCAAATAATATATATCCTAATTACATCCTGATTACAAGGACCCAAACATGTAACTAAGCTAATTACAAAGGTCAACTCTCCAACACTCCCCCTCATGTTGGTGCATAAATGTCGTTCATGCCCAACTTGACAAGAGAGTTGTAGAACACTTAACTTGCAACAACTTTAGTTAGGATGTCCGCTAATTGATCATTTGACTTTACGAATGGGAATTGAATAACGTAATGAAGTGTCTGTCAACTTCCACATGTTTCGTGCGATCATGCTGGATTGGGTTGTGTGAGAAATCAATGGTTGCTTTATTATCACAAAACAAATTCGAAGCCAACATTGAAGGACACCCGAGTTCTGCGAGTAACCTCCGAAGCCATAATAATTCACATACTCCTTTTGCCATACCCCTGTATTCTGCCTCTGCACTTGATAAAGCAACCACTTTCTGTTTCTTACTCCGCCAAGTCACTAAATTTCCCCTTACAAATGTAAAGTATCCAGATGTGGACTGTCGATCAGTAATATTTCCCGCCCAATCTGCATCGGTATAACCTTCTATCCGGCAATGACTATTCTTGGAAAACATGATGCCTCTACCCGGGGAGGACTTTAGGTATCGTAGAATGCGTTCAACCGCACCCATATGATTATCACTCGGGGAATGCATAAATTGACTAACAACACTTACTGCATATGCAATATCAGGCCTGGTATGAGATAAATAAATTAACCTCCCAACTAACCTTTGATAACGATCTCGGTTAATAGGAACTTGATCAGGGCGCACGGCAAGATGGTGATTTTGGACTATAAGGGTGTCAACCAGTTTACAATCAAGCATTCCAGTTTCGGCTAACAAGTCAAGATCACATTTTCTTTGAGATAGAAATATACCCTGTTTAGATCGAGCTACTTCTATACCCAAGAAATATTTCAATCCACCAAGATCTTTCATCTCGAACTCAGTTGCTAATTAATCTTTCAGCCTTGAGATTTCCTCTTTATCATCACCCGTAACAATCATGTCATCAACATAAATAATAAGTGCCGTCAATTTACCCCTTCGACGTTTCAAGAAAAATGTATGATTGGAATTGCTCTGCCTGAACCCATACTTCCTCATAGCTGTCCAGAACCTACCAAACCATGCCCGAGGTGATTATTTCAATCCATACAATGCCTTATTCAACTTACACACCATTCCGGGTTGTGAAACCGATGCATAACGAGGTGGAATATCCATATACACTTCTTTAAGATTACCATGTAAGAAAGCATTTTTTCACATCAAATTGCTATAATGGCCAATCCAAGTTAGCTGCCAATGAAAGTAACACTCTTACCGTATTAATCTTTGCTACCGGAGCAAATGGTTCTGTATAATCAACACCATACGTCTGAGTGTATCCCTTGGCCACCAATTGTGCTTTGTATTGTTCAATCGACCTATCAGCTTTGTATTTGATGGTGTACACCTATCGACATCCCACTCTCTTCTTTCCTCGGGGTAGCGGAACTAAATCCCATGTTTGATTTTTCAGAAGTGCATCCATTTCTTCCTCCATTGCCTTGGTCCATCGATCATCAGATAGTGCCTTTTTCAATGAACTTGGTGTGTTATCATTGGATATTTGTTGTACAAAAGCTTTGCTGGGTTCTGATAATTTATGTGATGACACATAGTTGACAATGGGTTATTTAGAGTCTTTCGTTGTTTCCAGTGAATATCGATTGGGTGGCTTTCCCCGGTTGTGCCTGAAAGGTAATTGATAATTCGGAACATCGGATACATCAACAAGGATAATAGATCTTACCTCAGGAATATTCTTAGGAGTATGGTCATCTGGTGGTACTATATTTTGAGATGAGGGGAAGTAGTATCAGTAGAAGTCTAAAGATCGGCAAGTGGCAGCACTGTTGCCGTGGGCGAGGACGGCACTGTAGTGCCTGCCGCTGGTTCTGTGGGCAGCGATGCTGCTTCTGTTGGCTGGGTTGGCAGTGCAGCCACTGCGGGCTCAGCTGCTGGCTCGGCTAATAGTGGCAGTGGAAGATTAGTGGTAGCAGCCATGGTCCAAACTTGCTCGTCATGCAGTGTCTCCCCCTGAAGATGAGGGTTGGAAGAAGCTGAAGAGTAATACATCTCAGACTCGGAAAAAGTAACATCTATGGTAGTATACATCCGACGTGAAGGAGGGTGGTAGCAACGGTACCATTTTTGATGTAGTTCATACCCTATAAAAACACAACAGAGAGCACATGGGTTAAGTTTTTTCCGTTGATTTTTATGTAGATGAACAAAGGCAACATATCCAAAAACTCGCGGTGGGAGCACCAAAATGGACGGTAGAGGCACGAATGTAGCAAGAACTTGCAAAGGTGTAAGAAAATTCAATACTTTGGATGACATGCGGTTGATAAGTTAAGTGGCAGTCTGAAAAGCAACATCCCAAGAGAAGCGATGAACATGGGCCCTAATCAATAGCGATCGAGCTGTTTCTAATAGTTGGCAATTTTTGCGCTCAGCCACCCCATTCCGTTGAGGAGTTTGAGGATAAGTAGTCTCATGGAGGATTCCGTGATTAGTTAAATAATGTGTAAAATCATTATTAACATATTCATCGCCATTATCAGAACGCAAAATCCTGATTTTAGTAGAAAATTATGTCTGAACCATGGTGTGGAATGTCTTAAACGCCAGAAACACATCACTTTTATGCTTAAGAAGGTATAACCATGTCATCCGTGTGCAATCATCTATGAAAGTTACAAACCACCTAATACCAGATGAAGAAGTAATCGGAGATGGTCCCCAAACATTCGAATGGACAAGACCAAAAGGAATAACACTTTTATTAGAATTCAACGGATAAGAAACACGGTGACTCTTGGCAAGTACACAAGTGTCACATTTAAAGTTTGAAACCGAACAACCAACAAATAAATCCGGAAACATATGCTGTAAATAACTGAAAGATGGATGACCCAAACGGTGATGCCATAACCATATCAGACGCCGCTTGTGATCAACGGCTCCTTAGGCGAGATTGACCTGTCCTGTACTGACATCGTCCACAAAATAGAGATCCCCCTTCTTAGTACCACGACCAATTATCTCATTCGTGAGAATATCTTAAATAAGACAAAACTTCGGATACAATAGTACACAACATTTCAATTGCTCAGTAGCTTGGCCAGGAGACATCAATTTATGCTTTAGTGAAGGTACAAGTAGTGTATGCGGCAAAGAGAGGGTGGGCGTAAGGCGTACAGTGCTAGCGCCAGTTACTGATGAGGTGATACCATTAGCATTAGTAATATTTTGTCGAAGTGGAACAGTATCACAAGCTCAGTAGGGTCATAGGTCATATGGTCTGTGGCACCGGAGTTAATGATCCAACCGGACTGAGTATCACCATTATTCTTATTAAAAGCATAACCACAGTTACCTGAGGACTCCGAAGGCATGTCGGAAGAACTCGAAACATGAGGAGGATTCATGGTAGGGACGGTTAGGGTAGTAGTGTTTAGTATAGGGGTATGATTGGTTAGGATGAGATTGTTTCCACCGTGGACTGGTGGTAGGTTCTCCATGGAAGGGCCAAGTTTGCTTGAGGGAACGGGCATAGCAGAAATCCTAGGATCTCTGCTTTGATACCATGCTAATTAGAGCTTATCTTTGGGGCTTGATTTTCTAATATTATTCTTCTCACCAAGGAGGGAAATATATATTGTACAAGATTGATTTACAAGGAAAGAAACACCAAATAATATCTATCTTAATTACATCCTTAGTACAAGGACCCAAACATGTAACTAAGCTAATTACAAAGGTTAACTCTCCAACAGAAATAATCAAAACAACTATGGACAGCAATGATTCGAGTAAGGCAGACTGTGAATGGATCACCATCGAAGATTTGGAAGATAGTAACATGTGGAACATCGTAGGAGGCTTGGGCGGTCAGGATTGCTTACGATCGCCTTCATCAGAGGATTGCAATCCGTTGGGATGGTTTGAAATGGATCAGGTGGCTTGCTCACCAGTTAATGACATGAATTGGTATGTGGATTCTTGTGTGTATGAACAGATGGATAATTGTCCACAAGATCATTGCGAATGGGTTCGTGATTATTCTCATGTTTATTGTAATGGAGTTGGCATAGAAGAGGAGCATGTGTACAGCTCTATATGGCAGGAAACAGTATATGATTCAATTACTTATGACTAAGCTAAAGAGATTTTTTGCCCCTCTGTAAATTTTAATTTGAAGGCCTTACATATTTTTCGATTCAGATATATCATGTATGTATCTGCATAATCTAATTTCCTTGAGATCTAAGAAGCAAAGAGATTTATTCTTGCAAAAAACGCTTATGAACAGAAGCGCTCTAAACATAATCCTTCTGAACTCAGGAAGCTGAACTTCAAAACTCAAATCTGTGGAAAACCTAAGTTTGCATCTTGAAAAATTCAACTTGACAAGTCATCAAAACCCTTTGGAACATTAGAAACTCCTTGTACAACTCGTTCTCTTCCGTAAACAGAAGACCTGTATAAATTGTCAACTTGTTCAAAACTTTACCATATTTCAACAAATACTTTGCCAATCCAATCTCAGCACGTCATCCCATGAATCCCCTAATGGAGATGGTCTTGAGGTGTGGCCGCACGCAACAGGGTGGCTTATATAAGTCTATCGGATTATGGTCTGAATCGTCTTCATCGCATTTGGTTCTCTGAAAACCATTTAAACAAATGTATGAAACGAGAATCTTTAAAAGCTGCTTTTGGCAGCATGTTAGGATAAGTGTACACAGATATTACTTACATCTTCTAAGATAATATCTTCCAGATTACTTGAGCCCTGGAGAAACGCAGCTAACACTTTCCAGTATGGGTCATCACGAAAAACCAGCTTCAATGGCCGCAAATTAGGACAAGAGGGGACAACCAAGCCCTTCGTGAAAGTTAAACAAGTATAGAATTCAATATATGCTTGTCCGTATATAACGTTAGAATCATACATTACCAATTTTGCTCATATTATATGCAGTTCGAGGAATTTAATTTTTGGGATTCATGTAGCACGTAAAATAAATCAAACTCATTCAACCACACAAAATAATCTATTCTTCACTGCTTAGATAGGGCTTTCAGTCAGTACTTAACTACAATGAAAGTAAAAGAACAAGAGAATTGTTAAGAACGGAAATGAGGCGATGAGGAGGATGTCAGCCTTTGAATCTTCTTACATTTGATATATTGTTAGTTAGTCCTTATTCGCTTTTGTTTTTGAGAATGAAAGATGAAAATCTTCCTACATAGCTTCCATTTTATTTTCTTTTATTCGTTTATTTCAAAACCTATTTACAATTTTTCATCCGTTAACGTGTCCAGCTACCTTTAGTGCCCCCGTAACCCACCCTTATCATCAACCTATCCAACTCTTCGTCATCCATCCCATTTCTCAAACCTAGTATCTTATCTGCCAAACATAGTGTAAAAGAACCAGAGTGAGGCTATGCTTACCTTGAAAAGACATGCCGAATCAAGAAACAAATACTTGACAGTGCAAATTCCCTTCAAAAGCTTAAAGTAGGGTTTAGGACCGAAGTGGGAAGACCTTCCTTCATTAATAATACTGGCCTTGACTAGGAATTTTGCATTCTCCACGTAATACGTTAAACCATGATCCTGCTTGAAATAAACGCTTTCAAGATTAGGGGCATCGATGACAAAGTTGCATTCAGACAAAAAACAATGAAAGGACTCGCTGATTCTTAATCTCTTCGTTTTAGGCAAAGAAATGGAATACACTTGTACATAGCTGTTATTGTCATGTGTAAGATTATTCCCATCTATAGTCAAGTCCTCAAGGACAGGGCAGTACGATAAACACTTTGTCAGTTGGATGATCGAGTCGTTATCAGGTTCGTGAAGTGTAACATAGTAGAACTTGAGACTTGGGAAGCACTCTGATGTAGGAGAAGAATAGGTAATGCAATTAGAGCTCAACCTCAAAACTGCCAGTGTATTGCACATTAATAGGCTTCGCGGCGAGCACCAAACTATGTCACCAACCCTTTGTGCCTAATGACAAATGACAAAACGAATACAACCATTAATACGAGAGTAGTCCTCAACACGAGAACAACAAAGACGGAACTTTTGAATGTCCGATGAGTCATGGAAGAGAAATACTTGATAAACACAAGTAAAAAAAAAAAACGGGCTGAGTCTGAAAAGTCTCCGTCGCAGTCCAGAGACGGAACAGAAGTCCATATGTTATTCCATCTGGTAGATAAAATGCTAGTCCTCACGGCATATTTTGTAGGAAGAAATGAAAGCATGTGAGAAAGAAGCGCATCCGGCAATGCGATGATCCTATGTTTATCTCTTGATTGATGCTTTGACACGGAGCCCATTAGTACGCTCAAGATCTATTAGAAATTAAAAAAAATCGTCAAACTTTCACATTTCCCATTTAACAATAAATTACTTTGTTTATGGAAACAATTAGATTCAACGAGGAAATAATACTCAACAACAACTATAACGGGCCGTCCCTAAATATTACGGTTTTTATAACTTTAATTTGTGAAATTAAGAAAATGCCCTTTGAAGCAAAAATGTTGACTTTTGTTGACCATCTTGTTGTGTCACATAAGATCCGTTTTCTTGGCATATCCTTGTAGCACTCGTCACTACGAGCATGTGGGCGCAAGCGGAATCGGATTTGGAGTTATGATGAACGTTTTATGGAATTTCGATGTCGAGGGGCAAAATAGTAAATTCACTATTCTAGATTTTGGGGTGGGATATTTATCTATTTTATTATTATTATTTTCTGGTGATTTGTGGGGCCCACACCCCATTTCTTCCCCGTGTCTCCCTTCCCCCAACACTCTCATATTCTCTCAAACCTTCTCCCTTAACTATCTCCTTGTCTCTCAGCTCTCTCTCTACACTCTTTCTTTGCCCGAGCTCACCCACACGCACCGGACCACCATCTCTCGCCATCCTTTCCGGCCAGCACCACAAACCATGTCACCAACCCTTTGTTGTACCTACCCTCAGAACTGGAACGGAGACGCATGAATCACCAAGCTACGGCACAAAGGAGAACTTATGCTGCTTCTCTCGGTGCAGTTTTTCCGATGAACTCCAAGTGTAAACTTTTTGAGTTTGAGTCCGATTAGAACTAAGATTAATCCAAAAGGAGCCCAACTATTGTTCTCTTGCTCTGCATGTGAATTTTGAGCTGAAATTCGAGGTTCTTAACCTCTGTGTATTCTGTGGTCTTTGTTTCCAGAATCCGACAAATGGTCTCTAAGGAAAATCGTCGAATCCAAGGTGGATTCAACCCTCATTTCGCCTAGATCTACTCTTAGTAAGTCCCCTAACCTTGCAGTGATGTTTTCTATGAGTTTTAATTTGTAATTCATGAATTTTTGGATTGAAATCACCCCCTGCAAACTCTCGGTGCAATTCTGCAGTTTCTAGTGTGACTTCGGCGACCTGCGAGTCCAATCGATTCGGCCCAACCCGCAACCCAAATTGAGCCCAACCTATTATCCATCCCACATCTATTAATCTATTAGCTAAGCCCAAACCCATAACTCAACTCGGATCCAACCCAAGCCCAACCCAATGACTAGCCCAACCTAACCACCCAAGCCCATTCCAACCCGACCCGAGTTTGAAACCCAATTGCCACGGCCGCGCGTGAGCGCTGCCATGGTTGACATATGGAGAACACGCGCCTCCGTCAGAGGTACTGTGCTCCGCCGTTGTCCACGATCGCGTCGGTGACTTTTTCGGCCAACTTTCCGGTGACCTATTTCGGCGCGTGGCAGTGCGTACGGTGGCGCGTGGCCTTCTGGGCCGCCAACCCATGGCGACGCGTGGAGGAACCTAAGGTCCCCCCTTTAGGTTTATCAACATGCCGAATTCGAATTCGCTGTTCGTTTTCCCAAATTCTGACGTTTTAGTATAGTTTTACTAAATGTCCTCTCTTTGTGTTTTGGTGCGTCAGTGGGAAGTGACATCATCCTTGCAAACTTGAGCGGCTCCCAGGAAATGGAAGACTTGTGAGTAGACCCCTTCCTAACCTGCATGTTTTTATAAAATATTAGGCTTGCATTCACGAAAAGCATGATTTCACGTTTTATGCATTATTTATGATTTATCAAAATTGCGTCTTACTAAAGGTCATGAATATTTGGATTCTCGCATATGAAATTCTATGGCTTTCGATTATGCTTTATATTACGGATTTCCGAAAATGAGTTATGAATCTTTGGATTTGCATATATGGAATTCTATGGATTTACGAATATGAGTTATCATGGATTTATGAGATGAGACTTTGAGCTTTTGAGCTCCGGATTGGTTATGAGATTTTTGAGATATGTTTTCGGTACTCATTTAGTGGGTTATCATACAGCACATCCACACAACACTGTATATAGACGTCTATGGCCATAGGACACGGTTGAGGATATCTATGTACATATTTCTTCTTTGGCATTACCCGGAGTCGTACAACTTTACCTTCGGGTGATGGGGCCCACCATGTTTCTTCACTGGCGTAACCCAATGTCGTATAGCTTCACCTTTGGGTGATGGACATGTACTGCCTTCGGGCAAATAAGGAGTGAGATATTTATGCCATACCCCCAACTTCACTGGCAAAACCAGTGTCAGACAGCTTCACTAGCCACGGCTAGTGTCGGTGTGTGTTGTTATATATTTCTTCTCTGGCGTAACCTAGAGTCGTACAACTTCATCTTCGGGTGATGGGGCCTACCATATTTCTTAACTGGCATAACCTAGTGTCGTGCAACTTCACATTCGGGTGATGGACAGGTATTGCCTTCGGGCGACTACGATACCCCTAACGAGTACAATTTTGAAGAGATTTACGGATTTTCCTTCGGGCAGTGATAGCACCATTATTGAGCATCGTTGTACACGTACATGTTTTACGAACGCATTTCATAGCATGTTAGAGTTTTCAGAAAACATATTATGTAGTATTTATGTGTTTTTCAAAACAGGGGGTTAGTACGTTTTTCAAGATAATGGTTTTCTTATAATAGTATTATTATAAACTTTGGTACACTCATCTTTTTGGTTTTGTGCCCCCTCAGGAGTTAGGATCGAGGCACACGATCATGGCGTCAGGACACTTTCGCTCAGGCATCTTCGAGTCTCTTCTGTGTCAGACCCAGTCCTCGGTTCGTACCTTTTTATAATAAACCTTTGACCTTATTATTGCATAGTTGGATGCTCTGAATACGATTCTGTATTTGTGTATCTCTTTCTAATTACATATTTTATCTGTATGCATGTTAAAAATAGCTTCGTCATCCTTGGGTGTCGGCCAACACGTGCCTACCCTGATATTTAGGGATATCGGAGTTGAGGATTGTCAACAACAATTTACTAGAAACTAATATACAATCTGAAATAGAAACATAAATTAAAGATTATATTTTATCCAGAGGAAAACAACACAAAAGGGTAAGACTTTTAATTACTTTTATTTTTCTATTCCTTCAATTTAAGGGATTATTTTTCTCAGATATTTTGGTTACCAAACGAATGTCAGACCAAAATTGAAGAAAAATACCTGATGAAAAAGCTTCTGAGATGACCCAAGAAAATGCTAGAGCCACTGAATGGTAAAAGCCCTGATTGGTTGCTCAGAGAAAACGGCAGGAAACCCTAAGAAAATCTCAACCAGAGCATTGCAAAGGACGGCATTTAGGCCCGGTATTTTTTTTTTCAACAAAAACTGCTTCATTTTAAAATTAAGTGGTAAAAAAATATTTTGTAAAAATAAAATATCCTGCTTATTTTAAAAGTAATGACATTTAGACAATAGTTTTTAAAAGCTGCTTTATCCCTTAGAGAATAAAGTAACCGTTACGACCTACCACTACAAACACTAACCTTACACCATCAACGCCATTACCACCACCGTTGTTGCCACCACCACAACCATAACCGCAACTGCCACCACTCCACCACAACCACAACTGCCACTACCACCATTGTCACCACCATCATTGTCGCCACTGCGAGCACCACTACCATAACTGAAACTGTCACCACTACCACCACAACTACAACCACCAACGCGACCACCGCCTTTAATACCATTGTTACCTCTACCCCCTAACCACCACATCCCACTATTACCACCACCACCACACCTCCATCATTGCTGCTACCATCACCACCATTGCAACCACCGCTGCCACCAATACCATCATTGTCCCCGCCATTGTTGTCGTCTCCCCCACTCCTAATACTATGTCCATTTTGTCTTTGTACACAATTATATTACTTTTACATCATAATTTACCAAACACTTTTACATTGCTTTTCTAACTCACAACATTTTTATGATATCGTTAACCAAACGCTCATCTACTTTATTTTACATCTGATTGTTCTTAAAGCAAGGTAGAAGCAGTTTTTTGAAAAATCACAACGATCCCAAACTGGCCCTTAGTCACAATTAGGAGTTGAATTTATTGTTTTGGGGTTATTACTTGTTTTTGGGAGTTGTTTGTTAAGGAATGCCAGCCGACAAATATTGGGAGGGGACTAGTATATGTAGCATGAAATGGGAATGAGCTTGTAACTGTCATTTTATTAAACAAATATAATACAAAAGTATACTGGAGCTCAGCTCCTTCTTCAGTCCTTTCTCTATTGTTAACTGCTTTAGCTATGTTAAGGTCGAATCGGACCTTATCATCCGTATCAGCCACTCAGGCACTGGTTTCCTTCTGTGTATGCTCTGCCATACCACCACCACTCGTTTCACTGCTACGGATGCTCGAGTCTCAGCTTTGGAAGCTTCAGTGGGAAGGATACCACCGACTATCCAAGCCTACTCTCCGATCGACGCCAAACTGGCGATGTGTTTTGAGCAGTTCCGGCACGAACTATCTTATGGTCGTGGGGGAGATTCTTCCTTAGAACCAGCACATGCTTATCCTCTGATAGTTACTAATGATGCTAAACTTTGCGATCTCGAGCCACAACGAATCCTTCGTCGTGAGATCTATGATGGCGGAGGTCATTTTCCTCGTCAACAATGGCAACATCAAATTGATTTTCCTCATTCGTCGATGGTGACAATCCATTAGCCTAGATTTACAAGGCGGAGTAATTTTTCGCTTATTACAATACCGCCGAGCATCAAAAGGTTGTTACAGTGTCATTTCACCTTGATGGTGAGGCCTTGAAATGGTTGAGATGGATGGATCGACTTCAATCCACTCTAGGTGGGAAGATTTCACCAAGGCTTTCTGTAGGGAGTTTGAGCCATCTGAATTTGAGGACAGTGCTGAAGCATTGTTCAAATTGCGCCAAATATGTATTCTCATGTATTTTTAAGGACTATATCACTGAGTTTCGTAAATTAGCAAATTGTACTAGAAATGTAAGCTCTATTTTGCTTAAGAGTTGTTTTATGGGTGGTTTGAAGCGTAATTAAAATATGATGTGAAGTTGTTGAGGCCTTCCAATGTTCATGAGGCTACAGCTATTGCTGTGCAAATTGATACAAAATTGTCAGAGCTTAAGCCTATTCCTCAAAAGTTAACAACAGTAGCAAAACCTCAACTCTTGGCCTTACACAATGTTCCAGTCTCTAGGGCTAGGCTGGTTGTACTTCCATTAAAAAAAATTGGTTCCTGCTGAAGTGCAATGCAAGAAAGAAAAAGAGGAATGCTGGTTCTATGATGAAAAATGGGCTAGGGGACATAAGTCTAACCACAATCAGTTGCTAATGTTGGATGTGGTATCGAATAAAGAAGATGAGGGTAAAATTGAAGAGGAATTGCAGGTTAAGATGCATCAAATGAATGTGCTTTCTAGGACACTAATGCCAATCCAACAGTGCAAACTAAGGAGGTGGATGGTCTAGTTAGGAATCAACCTGTGAGGATTCTACTTGATTTAGGTAGCGCTCATAATTTAATTGATTTTAGACTGGTCAAAAAATTAGGGTGGCAGTTGCACAATACTAAACCATTTGAGGTAATGATTGCTGATGGAGGCAAGATTAGGAGCCAAGGCTGTTGTTGTTGGCAGTCCCAGGTGGGGGAAGTCAACAAGGGTGGCTTTAAATATGATTACTCTACTCTAACTAAGGGAAAACCCTGTACTTGACGGATTGGGCAGGTAGTAAAGTTGGCGACAGTATCGGTGTCGTTAGAGTAGAGCCCCCTAGACTCATCAATCTAAAAAAATTCCAACAGTTATAAGAGTACTCCCATGAGGGTTGGGCGATATGACTGTGATGTAGACCTTACTATCTTCCTCTGGGAGGCCGTGATGTGATACTAGGAATACAATGGCTCTGTTCAGTAAGTCCAGTGCTTTGGGAGACTCCAACTTCTAGAAGAATTTTCGGTAGCTGCTGTTATTAGTATTTTGTGTGTGTCAATATAGCTGGTATTAGTTGCACAGAAAGAACAGTCTTTTGGTGGTTACTGGCATGGCCAACCAGGTGTAGATTCAACCAACCACGAACATGCCCGCCATAGGCATCAGCGATGGTCTTTTGATATCTTATTGCAATGAAAAAGTCTGTAGAAACTTGGCTGTCTTAAAGTTTGCTTTTTGACCTTCAAATTATAGACATGCATAGTTGTTTACACTACTTCATGCCTTTGCATTTCTTAACCCTATAACTTTTGAAAGCTTTTTAGGTGCGTATGGGTTGTTTCTTTGTCTTGTTTTCTGTTTGCTTAGCCAGCCTTCCTGTACTTGGAAGACAACTAATTCTAAAGATAGAAACGATGTATGACTGATGACTTTCATCATTAATATTATATTAATTAATATGTAAAAGAAATTGAAGCACTCACACTTTACAATTTAAAATAAAAATATGTACTGCTTTTGATTGATGCTTAATGAACAGATTAATTTAGAACTTGATTTTCATTTGAATAACGAATCTACCCTTAAATATGATTCTTTTTCCTAAAATAGTAGCCTTGTTGAGATGATTGCATATGAGTAACCCTAGACACTAACGGAGTTGGGTGTGCAAAACGTGCAATGGCATAGGCCCGATTTTATGAGAGCCTTACAAAAATTTCATCCTTCGGTATATTACATATGAATATAAGTATTTTAATTAAAAAAGTTTTTGATAAGAAAAAATCATAATCATATAATGAATACAAGCGTATTTCCGTATCTCTCTTTCAATCGTGCTCCCTCTTTCATGGATGAGTCCTGAATCTTAATTTCATGGCAATTGGAGATTATGCAATTCGTAAAAGTGAGAGAATGATTTCGATTAAGTTTGAAAATTAAATGATAAATTATGTATGAATATACTGTCAAAACAATTATTATTTTTATTCATAAGGGTCTTTTTATTAAATTTGCACAAAGCCCATAAAATGTCACGGACGACTCTAACGCTAGAAGACCGATTTGAAACCATATTATATTAGCTAACCATAATGGAATACTACACTTGAAAATATGCACATACTTATATTAGTTGATGTAAATCCCATATTTTTTTTAGTGGGTACGTATATATTATTGGGTCTTTACATAGTGTAGTAGATTCTTCTTTTTAAATTATAAGAAAGGGGATTTAAATTTTAGTGCAGAAAATACAACATACTACTCTAATTAATTTAACTAAACTAATTACGTCTGTATTACTCCTAATATTAAAAGCACAACACATGAACATTTGCTAATGTTATACTTAGTAGGAAAAGTCAATTGGCTCATCTCGATCCAAATTTGAGATGTAGAAAACCCTTTCAATCATGATTACTAAAATACTAGACATGACAGTATAGTACGTGTGTCATTGAAAACTTTCTGAAACAAAATTATGGAGCTAGTCGCATCCAACTTTTATACCTTCCTACTTAACAAAATTTTAGAATTCTCACTCCTCAGTCATTTATTCTTTCAAATAGACCCTCATCAAATAAACTTAAATTTACGTTATCTTTTCCTCTTCTCACTTCTCACCCACCCGATCTGCTGTGAAAGCAAATCCACCTCACTAAGATAATAATTGCCCGTCAATTGAGCAAATAAGGCAATTATTGCCTAAGACTGTAACATCCCACATTGCCCAGGGGAGTGATCCTTAAATGTATATTCTCATCTCTACCTAGCATGAGACCTTTTGGGAGCTCACTGGCTTCGGGTTCCATAGGAACTCCGAAGTTAAACGAGAAGGGGGCTAGAGCACTCCCAGGAATAAAACTGTGAGGGAATGGTAAGCTCAAAACGGACAATATCGTGCTACGGGGGTGGAGCGAGCCTGG
The DNA here is from genome assembly GCA_024362995.1 of Heteromeles arbutifolia. Classification (NCBI taxonomy): domain Eukaryota; kingdom Viridiplantae; phylum Streptophyta; class Magnoliopsida; order Rosales; family Rosaceae; genus Heteromeles; species Heteromeles arbutifolia. Next base: position 40,180,620 of record JANCRC010000003.1, on the reverse strand, counting down.
GAAGTGATCCACCCGGGCCGGGATGTGACAATTGTAACATCCCACATCGCCCAGGGGAGTGATCCTTAAATGTATATTCTCATCCCTACCTAGCACGAGGCTTTTTGGGAGCTCACTGGCTTCGGGTTCCGTAGGAACTCCGAAGTTTAGCGAGAAGGGGCTAGGTCACTCCCATGATGGGTGACCCACTGGGAAGTTCTCGTGTGAGTTCCCAGAAACAAAACCGTGAGGGCGTGGGGAAGGCTCAAAGCGGACAATATCGTGTTACGGTGGAGTCGAGCCCGGGAGGTGGCTGGGCGCAGATCGAGATGTGACAAAGACAATGAGTGCCATCTCCATCACACTGTGGCTATTATGTAAAATAGCTCTTATTATCTTAGTTGCTTTTTAGTCTTCATATGAAAGGTGATATTAACTAGAAATAAGATCAGTACAAGCAAGACTTTCATTTTAGTATTTATCTATATAAACATTCAATATATTTTTCATTTTTCACTAATGTAGAAGGTTTTTGTAATGTATAATATGCAAGAATATACGAATTGGGCTTGGATTCATTCACTCGTGGGAGAAACGCGCAATCATTTCACAACCGCATTGGCTCTTTACCCATAAACTATAAAGTGAAGGAAACTGCTCACGGCACACTTTCAAACGAAGAAATTCATGTAGTTCCCTCTCTCAAAAGAGAAAGTAAAACACAGCTCCAAAAGCAAAAGCAAAAAGATAACAAATCCTCTTTGCAAATCACTGTATAAAGCAAAAAGCACTTCTCACTAGCCAAATCTGACCACATTAAGCAAACAACTCATGGAGAAGATCCCACTTATATACTATGAACCCGTGTCAGATTCTCCCTTGTTCACAATCCCACCATTCCTCTTGAGCTCCCAACAATGTCTGAGATTGTGGTTGCAGAGCCTATCTATGAAGGCGACCTGGAAGAGCCGCAAAGGCCCGTTACACGGGTCATTACTATGGGCTCTACAAGTTATCACAATCATGTTCCTGAACCCTTTGAGAGCGAGAGATTGCCTGCTACTCTGGCTTCTGAAATCCAGAGGTTTCTGCGTGTTGCAAATTTGATCGAAAGCGAGGAGCCCCGTATTGCTTATCTGTGTGAGTTGTAAAGTTCTGTTTTTTTTTTCTTTTTGTTTTGTTGCTCAAATGGTTTTGTTTTATAAGGTGTCAATTACAAAGGGGTGAGAGATTTTTTGATAAAATTGGAGGTTTTCTTGATTAGCAAGTAAGTCGAATCGACATTAGAAAACTGATAATAGTTTTGTAACATGAAGTCGAGTTGTAATTTTTGTTCTTTTGGCTCTCAAATATTTGTACTGAAGGTTGCAGAAATTCAATCTGTTCACCTCAATTTAGAAGTCTAGAGGGGTAAATCGATTAGTAAGTTGGAATTTCGATAGATGATACGAAAAATGGTTGATGTAATGAGGTTTGAGATTATTTTGAAAGAAAAATGCTTTCCCTCTTCTCCGTGAATTTCAATTTGCTTTTGGAAGATATGTTTGAATCTTTTCTCAAAGATAGCAGAATTTGATGTTATAAGTGGTTTCGTTGGGAGTTAAAATTTATTCACGAACCAATAGCATTGTCTGAGTGATTTTTATGGAGCAGGCCGCTTTCATGCCTTTGTAATAGCACATAACATGGACCGCAATTCCACTGGTCGGGGTGTTCGACAATTCAAAACTTCCCTTCTCCAGCGACTTGAACAGGTAGTTATACATATCAGAGTATAGTATACAAAAATATGCAACTGCTAACAGGGAAATTGCATAACTTTCATGTATGGAGTAGGATTAGGTCGAAGATAGTTCCCTTCTCTGGCGTTTCTGTGTTTCAGTTGGAAGTATATACTGTGTTTTTCCTGTGTATGTTAACTCTTTGATTCTAGCAGTATTTGTGGAAGCAAACAAGTTGATTTCTTCTGGGGTGGAATATAATCTTTCACAATTTTGACATTTTTTCTGGTTTTTTATGGTTTACAGGATGAAGAAACTACAATAAGGAAACGGAAGGAAGAGACCGATATACGTGAGCTGAGACGTGTCTATCATGCTTACAAAGAGTACATCATTAAACATGATAGAGCGTTCCATTTGGAGAATAGGTAAATACATCCATACGTACATTATATGCAAATGTATGTTTTGGGATATTCAACTTGGTTTCTAATAAACTAAAAGTATCGAATAGATTTGTCTGCTAAGCACAATTCTTATGTGGCAATTGATCTGAATCAGACACAGAGAGAAGTTGATAAATGCACGTAGAATCGGCTCAGTTTTGTTTGAAGTTCTAAAGACAGTTTCAAATACAAACCCTCAGGTATTTTCCCTTTTCTGTTTCGATTTTGTTTTTATGTATTCTTCTTGTCGGCACATTTTATATGATGATCAAAATCATGCTTTTGTTCTTTCCTTTTATACCTGAAATGCGTTTGTCTTATGTTTCCGTTTGATTTATATATATCCCGTAGGCACTTGCTAATAGAGGTGGCATCCAGAAAAAATCTAATGATCTCTTCGTGCCATATAATATTCTTCCACTCGATCATGGAGGTATTCAGCAAGCAATTATGCAACTACCTGAGGTATGATTTTGTATGTTAGATAAAAGTTCTTTTTCTTTTCCGGAACTTTTACTTATGTAGAATGATCCAAGTGGTCATATCAGTATATGATAGTGCAGGTCCTATGAAATTGTAAATTTGGTCGAGAATGCTAATAATCTAACGAAATGATACAGATTAAGGCTGCACTAGCTGCTATTCGCAATATTCGTGGTATACCTTCGGCCAATGATTTTCAGAAACATGGGGATTTCATTGATATGTTTGATTTTCTTCAGTACTGCTTTGGATTTCAGGTATCTCTTCCAAAGTTTCAATTTAATTTTCTCCCCACTACCAGGCCTACCCCCTTCTATAATAAGTTGTATGGTGCGACTTAACGTCTGAACTAGTACTTGGCCAGTTAGACATGCACGACATAGTTTTCTCTGTTCTGTGAATCTTACTTTCATAAATTTGATTCATATGATATCTTATGTCAGGAGGGAAATGTCACCAATCAGAGGGAACATCTACTTCTACTCCTTGCTAACATTCACATACGAAAAACTCATAAGCAGGCATCTGTCTCAAAGGTTCTTCTGTCGTCAGAGTTTATACGTTTTGGTTTAACACTATATTTCTTCTGTTTTTTTCACTTTTGTGCTATTCTTATTCTTATGATACCAGTTAGAAGATGGTGCAGTGGACGAGTTAATGCACAAATTTTTTAAAAATTATACAAACTGGTGCAAATTTTTTGGTAGGAAAAGCAACATCCGGTAAGATTAAATTATCTGCTTTCCACCTACTTCAAAAGACAAACTGAAATTTCCTGCTCTTTTGTGATTGCTTCTGTTTCACCAATTTGAAGTTCTTAAACCTCTGTACATTACTCCTTACTATAAGTTACATTGTCTACGCGTGTAGGTTGCCTTATGTGAAACAAGAAGCACAACAGTATAAACTTTTATATCTAGCGCTTTACCTTCTTATCTGGGGGGAGGCTGCAAATCTGCGATTCATGCCAGAGTGTCTATGTTATATTTTTCACCATGTAAGTTTACAGTCTCTTGCAATTTAGTAGCTCCATGTGACTGAATCTAATTTCATGTTCTTATTTCCCATTCAAATACATCTCGAGTCTTGACATTTATTTCACTTGATGAATTCTTTTCCGTAGTATAACTGTCACTTATTATTTTCTTGTTTTCTTGAAGATGGCATATGAGTTACATGGTATGCTAACTGGTGCAGTTAGCTTGACAACATGGGAGAAAGTCACGCCAGCATATGGAGGCCAGCCCGAGTCTTTCCTCAACAATGTAGTTACCCCCATATACACGGTTATAAGTGAGGTACTTTGTGAATGCACCCTAATTTTTCAGTTGAGCCCGTTCTGTAGTTATTCATTTTTGGTCTAATGAAACTGAAGGAAGCCAAGAAAAGCAAAGGTGGGACAACTGACCATGCCATGTGGAGAAACTATGATGATCTGAATGAGTATTTTTGGTTAGAACTCAACTTGATCTTCTATCTATTTCCGTATACATATGTTAATATTGCTGCATTTGATCCAAATTTGTCTCCCACTGAGTTAGAATCATGAGTCGCGAGGCTGTAAATCTGCCCTTCTTTTGCAGGTCTCCTGATTGTTTCGAAATAGGTTGGCCCATGCGTCTAGACCATGATTTCTTCTGCATACAAGCTTCAAAGAAACCCAAACCTAAGAAGGCTTCAGCATCCACTGGTTCTGTAGAAGAAAGGAGGGAAGACGGGGAGGAAGTGGAAGTGGGGGTATATTATATCACAATCATATTACTGCTCTTTGTTCAGGATTGCAGTTAAGGAATTAACAGATCCATAATTTGATAATTCTTGTTCATGTCTCACATGTTTTCTTTTGTCACAGGCTACTACTAAAGAAGAAGATCGCGAGCCCCAATGGTTAGGGAAAACAAATTTTGTAGAAGTCCGTTCGTTTTGGCAAATTTTTAGAAGCTTTGACAGAATGTGGAGCTTTTTAATTCTTTCACTTCAGGTGAACATTTTTTTAGTCTGAATGCTTTACCAAGCACCGTCTTACAATGATTCCCGTGTGCTTAATGTTTCCATTTGCTTTGTAGGCATTGATAATTATGGCATGCCATGAATTGGAATCTCCACTTCAACTGTTTGACAAGCTTATATTCGAGGACGTCATGAGCATATTTGTCACATCTGCGTTTCTTAAACTCTTAAGAGGTATAATTTTTATTACCATCACTGTACTGAACAATAGGCTAAGTAGAATGACTAGAATGTCGTTTATGCGCTCGTTATTTTTCCATTTCGTTTTGGGGAATTTATTAACCTAATAGAGGGTTGGGGTTGCAGCAATGCTCGACATTATATTTACATGGAAAGCCAGACAAACAATGGAATTCTCTGGAAAAGTAAGACATGTTATGAAGCTGGTTGTTGCAGCGATATGGACTATAGTTCTTCCTGTTTATTATGGAAATTCTAGAAGAAAATATACTTGTTATCCTGCACGATATGGAAGCTGGCTTCACGAGTGGTGTTTCTCCTCCTATATGGTTGCAGTTGCAATTTATTTGACGACTAACGCAGTTGAGATGGTGCTGTTTTTGGTTCCTTCTATTCGCAAATACATCGAGATCTCAAATTACCGAGTATGCACTATTTTGTCTTGGTGGACACAGGTAGGTTTATCTTATGCAACTATCAGATTGAATTTTGGTTTTGGACATTGTCGATATATATTGAAAATTTTGTTCTGATCGTGCAGCCTGGATTATATATTGGTCGTGGGATGCAAGAAAGCCAGCTTTCAGTCTTGAAGTATATACGAAACCCTATGATAAGTTTTTGTTACGTACCTTTGCTTTTATATAGTGTGCCCTAATACGATGTCTTTCTTATTACTTAGGTATACAGTGTTTTGGGTGCTAGTACTACTGAGCAAATTTTCTTTCAGCTACTTCTTCGAGGTGGGTACTACTATCACTGCATCTGTTATCCTAAAGGACTGTAATTAATCTTTCAAGAAAGTTTAGGTGACGATAAATATATTCACTTATTCAAAGGAAATGATTTTCAAAAGATAGCCAAATAATATGAAAAACATGAGTTTCGAAGAGTCAAATATCTGGAAAATGTGGTTGTACCAATATTAATGCCAGTCTCTTGATATAGCTAGTTCTAGTAATTGGATTCACAAAGTTTGGTATGTATCATTAGGAAATGAGGTTTCCTTCTCCGTTCGAAACTGAAGTATCTTCTTTGAGTTTTAGATTCTTTTTTACGATGTGTTTTTGTATGTAATCTTCTGAACGTTTATTTGCTTGCAATGGCCTATGGAACAATGCAGATAAAACCGCTAATAGAACCAACGAAACAGATCATTAAACTTAGTGTGAAACATTATGAGTGGCACGAGCTTTTTCCGACAGGTAAATACCATATCTTTTTACATCGTGAGTATAGGGAGTTGAAAATTTTTGATTATACTAAAGAATTTGTTCTATTGCAGTTCAGAGTAATGCCGGTGTAATTGTTGCTGTATGGTCTCCAATAGTAGTTGTGAGTTTTGTTTAAAGTATTTAAAGTAGTTCCGTTTGATGTTCAATCTTCTGTCTTTTCAGATGATAGAAGTGCAATTGAATAGGTTGGCAGCTCATTAGCATCATAACGATATGCCTATTGATGCTGATACCCGAAACTCACGTGCGGTTGTTTCTGTTTTCTTCTTATAAGGTGTATTTTATGGACACTCAGATATGGTATTCTGTTTACTGCACAATCTTTGGTGGAGTCTATGGCATATTGCACCACCTTGGTGAGGTAAGCTGTGTTTTTTAATTTTCTTCCCTCCGAAACATTTTGGTACCTATCTTACTCCTCTGCTGTAGATTCGGACGTTGGGGATGTTGAGAAGTCGGTTTCACACTTTGCCTTCTGCATTCAATGTTTCCCTTATCCCACCCTCATCAAGAAATGATCAAAAGAGAAAAAACGGTTTCTTTCACAATAAATTCAAAAAGGTAAGAGGTTTTAATTGTTCTATTGATCAAATTTCTTGAAAAATCTCTTGCTAACTCAATCTCGTATTCTCAGGTCTCAAAGACTGAAAACAAGGGTCTTGCTAAGTTTGTATTAGTTTGGAACCAAATTATCAATAGCTTTCGAACGGAGGACTTGATAAACAACAGGTGATTTAACTTGGCACAGGCGTGTTTTTCAGCAAAGCTTAACAGAAAGTGCCTTACAAGTTTATTTTCTAAAATAGGGAGTTGGATTTGATGAGTATGCCTATGTCATCAGAACTATTTTCTGGCATAGTTCGTTGGCCTGTTTTCCTTCTTGCGAATAAGGTATCTTCTACATTCAAAACCTTTAATTGTATCATCGTATCTTTCTTTACTATTTTGGTTCACTTATAAACATCTCTCCTGTACATAATAGTTTTCAACAGCGCTGAGTATCGCAAAGGATTTCGTCGGGAAGGATGAGATTCTTATCAGAAAAATAAAAAAAGACGAGTACATGTACTGTGCTGTGAAGGAGTGCTACGAATCCTTGAAGTACATCCTCGAAATCCTCATTGTTGGTGATCTAGAAAAAAGGTAGAGACATCATCTGAAATCTATGTTTATGAGTGCGTGTGTATGTGCACGCGTGTGGCAGTGTGTTTTCTCTCCTTTTTTAACCTCTTGAAAGAAAACATAATGGAGATTCATTAGCGTTCCTATTCCCACTTATAATGTATATCGTTTTTCTGAATTTTTATCAGTATTGTATCTGCCGTGCTGACTGAAATTGAAGAAAGCATCGGAAGGTCAAGTCTTCTTGAGGACTTAAGGATGACTGAACTTCCACGTCTTCTAGCCAAATGTATCGAGTTGATTGAACTTCTGGTGGTTATTCCAATTCCTGCAAAGCCATTAAACCATTGCCGATCACTTTTAAAAACCGTGACTTTAAGTCATTCTAATCTTTGATATGAAATCTTTTAAGGTTGAGGGAAACGAAGAGCATCACGGTAAAGTTGTGAAGATTCTTCAAGATATATTTGAGCTTGTAACCAACGATATGATGACTAATGGCTCCAGGTTTGGCGTATAAAACTTTGTTTCATTTTGAAGATCCAATTCATTTTGTGCACTTCACAGATATTCATGTAATCATGCAGGATACTGGATTTGCTGAATTCATTCCAAAAAATCGACATGGACTTTGTTGATTTTACTAGAACTATTGAACCAGAATTATTTGGATCCGCTGTTGACAAGAACTCCATCCATTTCCCTTTGCCAGAAGACAGTGCTTCTCTGATTGAGCAGGTGATATTCCTTACCTCCTTCTCATCTTTGTTGATGTTTTCCTTACGATTTTCCTTCTTAAGTTTCATTACCAACTGTTTCAAGCGCAGATCAAGCGTTTCCATCTGTTGCTTACTGTCAAAGATACAGCATTGGACATTCCAACTAACTTAGAGGCTCGAAGACGAATATCATTCTTTGCCACTTCTCTCTTCATGAACATGCCCGGTGCACCCAAAGTCTGCAATATGCTGCCTTTCTGGTCTGTCTTCTCCTCTTAAGTATTATTTTCTTGCAGGTTTTTCTATGCATTTTTTTCTTTCATTCTGCCATGTATTTAGATCATCATAGGAACATCTTGATGGTGACATTTCACATTAACAAACAATTGGAGTCGAATGGAAAATCATAAATTTTTCAGTTAGGAAGAAATTGATTTTTTATACATAAAAATAACTGCAATCCCATCATTTGTATCTGACCGACTTTTTGTTGATAGTGTTATGACACCACACTTCATGGAGGATATTAATTTTTCAATGAAGGAGCTTCATTCGAGCCAACGAGAGGTCTCCATCATCTTTTACATGCAAAAGATATTTCCAGGTACTGTGATAGTGAATATATTCGTTACGTTGTAGGCTATCCATTTAGGTTCATCTCTGAACAATTGGCTCTCATATTTCTCAGATGAGTGGAAAAATTTCTTGGAGCGCATGGGTTGTGAAAACTTGGATGGATTGAAAGAGGAAAGCAAGGAGGAAGAGCTTAGGAATTGGGCTTCTTACCGGGGCCAAACGCTAAGCAGAACAGGTGAATATAAGATCTGACATAATCTAAATCCAGCAGATCAGTTGATCATTTTAATAACCTCCTTTTTGATGTATATGGTTGTAACAGTTCGGGGAATGATGTACTACAGAGAAGCCTTAAAATTACAAGCATTCCTCGACGTGGCTGAAGATGAAGGTTTGTATTCTGAATCTCTGATGCAAATCTCATTGTAGTTTTTGATTAGACGATTTCAGTAAGCATTTGTATGCCATCTGTCCTATTCTCTTCTTCCAGATATTCTTGAAGGTTATGACGCCGTTGAAAGTAGAAATCACGCGTTATCTGCTCAGCTAGATGCAATAGCAGACATGAAATTCACATATGTACTTACTTGTCAATTGTTTGGATCACAAAAAGCTTCTGGAGATCCACATGCACAAGACATTATTGACTTGATGAAAAGGTAACCTTCTACCCGGGAAAGAAAAAAATTATTGCAGATGTACGGAACTTTTAAAGTAAAATTTAAGAAGTCATATGACTGTTAGAACCTTTTTCCTGAAGACACCCATCTCTCCGCGTTGCATATGTTGAGGAGAAAGAAGTGATAGTTGGAAAAAAGCCTCAGAAAGTTTATTCTTCTGTATTGGTTAAAGCTGTTAATGAATTTGATCAGGTATGTACAAAAATTATATGGATTAGTATGCCAAATTGGATTTTCATGTCAAGCAATTTAAGTAAAGTTTAAATTAGTTTTTATCATATCAACCGCTCAATGCATCATCCCCAAGTTTTCTTTCATCATATGTGCTGTGATCATTCATAGGAAATATATCGCATAAAGCTTCCTGGTCCACCAACTATTGGAGAAGGGAAGCCCGAAAACCAGAATCACGGGATAATTTTCACTCGTGGTGAAGCTCTCCAGACCATTGATATGAACCAAGTAGGTTCCTTGTCCAGTACCTAAGGATTAGTCATTTTCTTGTTTGTTTCTCTTATACTATCTGCCTTTATAGGATAGTTATCTGGAAGAAGCATTCAAAATGAGAAACGTTCTGCAAGAATTTCTTCAGAACCAAGGACGGAGGCCTCCTACGCTACTTGGTTTGAGGGAACACATATTTACAGGAAGGTCAGCTCCTCTAATCCCCTAAACTTCGATTTTGACATCATATGAGATGTGAAATGCATCACTAGCAAATGTATTTCACCTGAGTTTTTATAAACTAATATGTTATTCAGACATTCTCTCCTATGAAAAGTCCAATCCACGATTCTTGAACTGTTAAGTCGATTTTTTATTTTTCTTGCAGTGTTTCTTCTCTTGCTTGGTTCATGTCGTATCAAGAGACCAGCTTCGTCACCATTGGTCAAAGGCTTCTTGCTAATCCCCTCAGGTAACAGATATCTTGTTTCCTAAGCTCATTTTTCAATGACATTGAACACACGTGCGCTTGCTTCTGTATCTGTTGTGCGCTATACTTATACATTCTCATTCCTGTTCTCGATAAACAGAGTACGGTTCCATTATGGACATCCAGATGTATTTGACAGACTATTTCACATCACAAGAGGCGGCATAAGCAAAGCATCAAAAACAATTAACCTAAGCGAGGATGTTTTTGCTGGTAAGATTTAATGATGTTAAAAATCACATTCCTATATTGTTGATATTTCTTCAAGCTGCTTACATCAGATATCATGTAGGATTTAACTGTACTTTACGACGCGGATGTATAACTTATCACGAGTACATGCAAGTTGGCAAGGGGCGTGATGTAAGTTTGAACCAGATATCAAAGTTCGAAGCTAAGGTTGCTAACGGAAACAGTGAACAGACTATATGCCGTGACATATACCACCTTGGACGCCAGTTTGATTTCTTCCGGATGCTGTCATGTTACTTCACAACCATTGGGTTTTACTTTAGTAGCCTGGTAATTCGTTTGAACCCCCAAACAATTTGTTCTTGCTTATTTATTTCTGTTTGGAGTGATTAATCTAAAGTTCTGCTATAAAACTTCTCAGATGTCAGTTATTGGAATATACGTCTTCCTTTACGGACAGTTATACCTTGTTCTCAGTGGCTTGGAAAGAGTGATTATAGTTGAAGCGAGACTGCAGAATATACAATCCTTGGAAACAGCTCTTGCGTCGCAGTCATTTATACAGCTAGGCCTACTAACAGGATTACCAATGGTGATGGAAATTGGGCTAGAGAAGGGATTCCTTAACGCACTTAAAGATTTTGTCCTGATGCAGTTGCAGCTGGCTTCTGTTTTCTTCACTTTCTCCTTCGGCACAAAAATACATTATTATGGCCGAACAATTCTGCATGGTGGTGCTAAATACAGACCCACTGGGCGTAAGGTTGTTGTGTTCCATACTAGCTTCACTGAGAACTACAGGTTATATTCAAGAAGCCACTTTGTGAAAGGATTTGAGTTGTTGCTCCTGTTGATTGTTTACGATTTGTTTAGGCGGTCTTATCAGAGCAGCATGGCGTATGTATTAATCACTTATTCCATTTGGTTCATGTCAATCACTTGGTTGTTTGCTCCATTTCTTTTTAATCCCTCCGGATTCAGTTGGGAGAAGATAGTAGACGACTGGAAAGATTGGAACAAGTGGATAAGGCAGCAGGGTGGTATTGGAGTTCAACAAGATAAAAGTTGGCAGTCTTGGTGGATGGATGAGCAAGATCATCTTCGCCGTTCAGGGATGACTTCTAGGTTGCTTGAAATACTCCTCTCCGTTCGATTTTTCCTGTATCAGTATGGTCTGGTCTACCACCTTGACATCTCCCAGAATAGCAGCAATTTTCTGGTATATTTGCTTTCATGGATTGTGATCCTCGCAGTTTTCTTGTTAGTAAAGGTAAACCTTATAATCTCCTTCTATTAGAAACCATGCTTATATTTAAGATGCAACAACGAAGAAAAAAATCTGTTTCGTCCCTTCTCTTTTCTTTTTGTTTGAGAAATCTGGATTTCGGAATGTCTTTTCGTTTGACATTTACTCAAATTATCTACTTGCCTTCATTCTTTTTGTGACCAATTAATTTCAGAAATTTTCTGACCTAATGCAGCTGCAATGAACATGTGTGTATAATATCGAGTTCTTTCTTCAAATTGGTCATAGGTCACATAGAAAAATAGATTGTTGGTTCCATTACGTAGCTTTTTGCATAAGTCACTAACACGATCACATCATCATTCTTCACAGGCAGTGAATCTCGGAAGGAAGCAGTTCAGCGCTAGATATCACCTCGTGTTTAGGCTGTTCAAAGCATTCCTCTTCTTGGGTGTTCTTGCTGTCATACTTGCTCTCTATTTTGTATGCAAACTCTCCTGGAAGGACTTAGTCGTCTGCTGTCTAGCATTTTTTCCGACAGGTTGGGGTTTGATATTGGTAAGTTTACGTTGACACAGATCCTTTTCTTTTCGGTCTGCATTATTTCCTTTTCGCTGATAACTTTGTTGGTTCAGTTTGCACAAGCTGTGAGGCCCCTGATAGAGAATACTGGATTCTGGGAATTCACCAGAGTACTCGCTAAGACTTATGATTACGGAATGGGTGTTGCTCTCTTTGCACCTATCGCGGTCTTTTCATGGCTTCCGATTATATCAGCATTCCAGACTCGTTTCCTGTTCAACGAGGCGTTCAACAGGCACTTACAGATCCAACCAATTCTTGCAGGGAAGAAAAAGAACAGATGATTTTAGAAGCTGGCCCTAATCATTCATAGTATATATTGTATAGTCATATTATATTGTCAAATCTTATAGGTTTTGGAAATGTGATCACACTGGCATAAATTAGTTTCATTTGTTAAAGAAAAGGAAAGATAATATAGTCGATTTAAAAACTTCTGTAAATTATAATGGATCAATAAAATTCTTGGTGACAAATTCAGAAAAGAAGGGAGTGTGCTTTTCTAGTTTTGCCTTAAATGATTCAAATCTTCTCCAGCATGGTTGTAACTTTATGGGGTTTTAGTACATAAAAAGTATAAACCCTCCCCAAGCATTAGGGTGCATTTCAAATTGGTACCGATCTTGTAAGACCCTACAAATTCTTTCACAAACTCGCGAAAACCCTACACACTGTTAACCAGATTGTCAAACCCGAAGTTAATTAATGACTCGTTAATCAGATTGTCAGACTTGAGGTTAATTGATGACTCGTTAACCCCGATTGTCGAGTCCAAATCTTCTGCACCCAAAAACTCATGTGGCCTCTCTGTGCCTTTGATTTTATTGAGCATGTCAACAGTCACATCCAATCAAATCAAGCTTCAAGTCCCGAGTCCCGAAACATGCTCAATAAAATCAAAGGCATAGAGAAGCCACATGGATTTTTGGGTGCAGAAAACTCTCTCTCCCGATTGTCATACTTAAAATTAATTGATGATGTGACATTTTCAATATGAAATTATTCCCATGATTTCTTGCTTAAAGTCTGGGAAACTGAATTTTTTTCTCGTTTCTCAACACCTCTATTTAATTTTATCGGTTGATCTTCTTTAAATCACTGAATATAATAGCTTAAAACATGGGAGTGTTAGAGAATTAAGAGTTGATAAAAGGAAAGTGACGGGCCAGAGCCTAGTAGCGTGAACTTGTAACTAAGTAAGACATTAAAGTGATTGGTTGTCTGCACGAAGCCTTAACTAGTTGAGATTATGGTGGTCTTGGTCTATTCACCTTTGGTGAAATCACATAAAGTGCACCCTTAAGCCCTCGGGTTAGTAGGGTTCACCGTTCATCATGATTGGGTAGCTAATTACTTCATAAAAGGAGATACCAAGGTGATGGGGTCTCAAGCCAATTATAAGACCAAATAAACTTAGAACATGTGACCTCGTGTCATTAGTTTGAGATGCTGCGTTTGGATAGTGTAGTTAAATCCTCCATATTATGTCCTTTAACCTCAAACAACCAAAACCCCAGTATGAACTCCCCACAAACCTCATTAGCATTCCACACCTGAGCAGTCAACATGATTCCACGTTCTACAAAAGCACTTTTCAAAAAGCCAATCATTTTCCAATCAACTCAATCCTGCACCTTCATCATCAAAAACCCATCAAATTTCTCCACACACCCATCATCTTCCCCACCCGAAATCCCCAAAAAGCTGCACCATAAAGACTGGTTATCCCCCAACGAAGTCCTGCAAGTCTTCACCTCCGTCAGAGACCCCAATTCAATCCTCACGGCACTCGATCACTACTCCAACCGCAAGGACTACAAACCCAATGAAGCTCTCTACACTTTGATCATCGCCAAGCTCGCCGAGGCCCGCCTCTTCGACGCCATTGACGCCGTCATGGCCCGAATCAAAGGCGAAAGCAAATGCCGATTGTCGGACGACTTTTTCCGGTCCGTTATCAAGGCTTACGGCAATGTGGGTGGTTTTATAAACAGGGCGATTGACACCCTTTACGATATGCCCAGATATGGCTGCTGGCCTTCTGTGAAGACGTTCAATTTCGTGCTGCATTTGCTCGTTTCGACGAAGATGTTCGAAGTCGTTCATGAGGTGTTCCTGGAGGCTCCCAGGTTGGGGATTGAGATTGATGCGTGTTCATTGAATATAATCATCAAAGGGTTGTGTGAGTTTGGGAAATTGGATGGTGCACTCCAGGTGCTCGACGAATTTCCTAAGCAGAGGTGTGAGCCGAACGCGCTGACCTTTTCGACGCTTATGCATGGTTTGTGCGTCAATGGGAAGGTGGATGAGGCTTTCGGGTTGTTGAAGAGGATGGAAGATGAGCGTATCGACCCGGATACCATCACGTTTAATATATTGATAGCGGGGCTTAGGAAGCAAGGGAAATTCGACGAGGGGATTAAGCTTTTGGAGGAAATGAAGTTGAAGGGGTGTGATCCGAATCCAGGGTCTTATCAGGAGGTTTTGTATTGTTTCCTTGATGCACAGAGGTTTCTTGAGGCAAAAGGGTTTATGAGTTGGATGATTTCAAAGGGCGTTGGTCCGAGTTTTGTGTCGTACAAGGCGTTGATTCATGGGCTGTGCAAAGAAAATCTGGTGCAGAATGTGGAATGGGTTTTGAAGCAGATGATACGACAAGGTTTTCTTCCGAAGATGGGGATGTGGAGGCAGATTCTCAAAAGTATGTTTGCAGAGAAGAACAGCCATTGCTGTACTTTGTTTGAAGAAATTGTAGATAGTTGAATCATACAAAATGGATGATTGTGTGGTGATGTTTCTCACAGATTAGTCCTTCCAAACAATTTTGAGGCCATGTAAATTGAAAAGCACTCTTCCTATGTTCCGGCCCTGCTTGAGACTCGAACTTATGAAACGAAAGAAGCTGAAGATTTTTCGTCTGATAAAATGATCTCGGCACATTGAGTCATCACGGACTGTTGACACTCCGGCTTCGTGCTGAAGGTTTCTGCTGAACTTGTGCAAGGAAATACCTAATGAACTGATGGCAACCGGAATGAAGGGCCGATGGAATTATGGAAGTCGAACTAGTTTAATCAACTTCCGTTATTGGGGCTTTTAAAGTTGTAATTTTATTGCCTAAACCCTATACAAACATGTCCCCTTTCTCTGTCCCACTCTCACTCTCTGCACCTCTTTCTCTATGTTTTTGTGGTTTACACCACTGAATGTGCCACAATATGCTGCTAAGCCGAAGGGTTCCTTATGGCGAAAAGGGGGCAAAGGAATTTTCGTCCTCCCCAAACTTTTAACGCGACAATTGCAATCAAGAACTTATAACTACACAAAAAGACATTGGTTCCATGATCGAACCATCTCACAAATGGAACTATATACAAATTGGTTTCGACCATGAATATCGATGTAATATATATTAGTGTTTACAGAAAACAAAAACAAACGAGTCAAAAAAACAAGCACCCTCTAGCATGGCACTGCCAAAAGAGAATCCGGTGACGGAAAAACAGTCCTATAATACGCCCCCAATGCTACCGGCTATTTTTCCCTTTCCTCTTTTCACCTTTGATTACTATTTTCCCCTCTTCCCTGGAAATGATAGAAAATAAACCAACGAAGCATTGGCAATGTATCAGAACAGAATCAACCTCGCATGGCTTACCTACGAATGCAAAAGGAACCCCTCACGGCTTGTGACACTACCTTGTCGACTGCAGAGTTAGCAAGTCCGCCGTGAGAGAGCTACATAAGGATGAGAATGTAAAGAACCCTACTTCCGGAGCCACGAGGTACTGTTAATGTAAGAAAGATTTCAATCCAGCCTTCATCCTTGGACCTTCAGCATCCACTGCAGTGTCACTTGCAACCATAACTGCTAACAGATCAACTATTTGGGCAGAGGATCATCATCAGAAGGGTTGTAATATTCTAACATTTCTCTTTCTTTCACTAACGAAGAATCACTTTGAGACTTTGCAAAATCTTTTCGATCAGATTTTTCATTACGCTTGAAGAAACTTTTCATCTCTCTCAACTTGCCCTTTCCCGGGGTACCTGAACCACTTCCTCCTGCAGAAGTGAAATCCTTTTCTTCCGGAACCTTACAAGAAAGAGGCCCAGAAAGGTCATCTTCCACAATAAATTTCACCCCACTTTTATTGTCATGAACTCCTCTAAGATTAATACTTTGAGAACGAGCGGTCTCTTTAAAGCTGCTTGTACTCGGCTCCTTCTTGGAACTCCTGTGGAGCATCGAACATAACCTATTTAGTCCCTTGCGAACTCCTTTCATGTGCCGTTTCTCGTCAGGATTTTTATCCATGCCTCAGTCGTCATTGTTTTGGGAGCCAGATGTGACTGAATTACGGCTGTTAGGACCATTTAGAATCTCGGTATCAAGGAGTCGGCTCCTTCCTTTTCTACTTTCCCAAGTTTGTAAAACTTTACTTCCTGGATGATGGACCCATATACCAGTCTCTTTTTGCCCTTTAACATCAATCGGCTCAAAGTTATCTGCCAACCTGTTAGACTTCTCGGATGATATAGATGACAAGGAACTTTTATTAGCATCACTGCCAAATGAATTTCTTTTATCTTCCAAATCTACCGTTTCCTGAACTTCTGAGTGCTCGGGTCCCTGCATATGCAAGTGGTTCAAATCAAACTCCTGAATGCACACTTGAGCATCTTTGGTAAGACTTGCACATATGCAGCAACTATAACTACAAATCTCTAATCTCTTTATTTTCAACTCATAATAGACCTGATCGATAGAATGCGGTTGAGAAGAAGTAAAAAGGCACCTTCACATCGTCTTCAAGAACAGTTATTGCAAGATGCAGCCTCCCGGTTTTAATATTCTGAAGAGGCACCCATATGTCATGTCTCTGGCCGTCTCTAAGATCACCAATGTTAATCGAGCAGTCACTGGAGATAGAGAATAAGAGTAAGTTAGTCCTGCATGTAAGACAGCACTTCTAAAACAATTTAAATGGAAACTAAGGGCATAAAAGGTGATAAACGACACTCGAAATAAGCTGAAAGCATATTTCTGTAACGAATTTGAATAAATCTAGGCACAGAAGGACATATTACACTAAAAAGTTCAGAAACACACCCAAGGGCATCATCAACGAATCGGTCCTTGTCACGAAGTTCAATAGCAAGCACATTAGGCGAATCCCATGTAATAATGGGGATCTTGAACTCCTCATGCCATTTTGGAGACAGTGTTTTCTTTTGTATCTTAGTCTTGAACCGGTAAAGGCCCAATTGACCCTTAACATAAGGGTCAGAAAATCCTGAAAGAAGGGCTCCATCCGTTAAATGTAAATTTAAAACATGCTGTGGAAACTTAACACCAATGTACTAGCAAAGAGAGACTGACCGTTTAAATCGGCGGCTTTCACGTCAGATGCTTCAATAACTTCTACTTTGGCAAGAGCAAGAGGCTCCTTCTCATTCACAGAGAACAAACTTTCTGTCAATCAAATGAGCATCTACTATCAACCGAAACATTTTAAAAATACATTTTGAGTGTCTCTGTGTGAGAGCGAGAAAAAAAAAAAACGTTCACAACAACGCTAATGAAGAACGAAGCATTCATGACACTGTTTTTACAGCTTTCCAAAGATTTTTACTTTTCCATAATTTGTGCACTTTCTCCTTAACAGAAGCTTATACAATATTAAATTTCAATAGCAACCAACTAATAAGGCATGACTACCGCCGAAATTATTACTGATGTGGTATTTAACCTGCTGAAAGTGGAAAAGGGAAGATAAACTTATGTTTTCTAATGTAAACTAACTACTTTAGAGTGACAAATCTACTAAGCCAAAATAATACAAGCTAAAGTTTTTTTTTTCATGAAAACCTAATTTATGGAAAGATATATACGGTATTTATCAAAATACATACGTATCTGTTTGCATATTTAAGTGTGCGAGTGTGTGTATGCGTTTGTATATATAATTACCTTGCTTTGGGGAAACAAATTTCTCCATGTCAACAACCAGCATATTAGGCTGCAAAGATAAGTAATAATTTGATTTAAAGGTCTAATTATCATTCCAATAGGGGCAAGATGTAAAGGTTGTTTACAGAGGAGTCCAAAATCCATACCTCAACCAGTGTCTGCTCAAAGGCAATTGACAGAAGCTTCTCCTGGCAGACAAAATCACAAAGAGCAAGTCAGAGAGAAAGATACATGGACGGAGAGGGAAAAATGGAGAGAGTTAAGAATTTATTCTGCTTCAATATGATAAAAGTTACCAGCCATCCAGCAATCCCGGGGAGTTCTGTAACGTCAAGTCCATGAGTGAAAATAGGTTTAACAGTCATCTGAAAATATGGATGCTCAATGAAGCATAGCCGCACGTGGCCAAGAAATGGCCACCTGCGAAGAAACTTCACTCCAATCAAGACCTTCAAAAGAAAAATTCAGCTTGATCAGAACGTATAAGTAGTTCGTACATGCCATTGTGGACATCCTATTTCCCATGTAAATAAAGTATGACAATAGCTTACAGATACTCTTATGTTACACTAGCTGAACCAACTCAACAAGGTGATATAGAGTACCTAGCATAAATAACAGGAGCTACAGTGCATCATAATTAAGATGGAAAATTGTTCATCAATTTTAAATTTCAGATGTCTACGAACAAATATCGTACACGACTAGCTTATAAGTAGTCCCATCTAGACCTACAGTTAACAGGTATTCAAGTACGTACCTTTCCTTCAACATGCATGCCTGTAATATGCAACTTTGCCCACATCCCAAAACCTAGTCTTTTCCTTAACTTCACAGCAAGTACTGCGATCATATCATCAGCTGTACGAAAATTCACTCCCAACTCCAGAACCTGCATCAAGTTACAATTTAGCATCTGAATTTGGGACCTGCAGCGACGAAGAGTGCATGAAAAGTATTGATTGAACATTCCAGAGAATGTAAACAATACCAGGTGGTCATCATCAGTAGACTGGCGAACCACTCTCATATCTGTGAGTATAGGTGCATTTCTTCCCAAGTAAAGGTGCTGAACTGCTGCTTGCTTCTTTAAACATATTCAGATCATCGTCAATAACTGAAAGATGTATCAATATATAACCACCAGATAACAAGATGACACTATAGAATTCAGAAAAAAGAAAGACATGTTTCACCAAAACTATACCTGCAAAAGATTGAAATATTGGACATCACATAATTCACTTTATGATTTAGGATGCCCTTCAATAAGAAAATGAAAAACAATAACATAGTTGTATAAGATGTGGATGCAACGAAAACAGTTGTTGCCACTTCGATAGCATTAACAAATGAAAATATACTCTCTAAAGAACACTAAGTTAAGAGCCAACAAAGCATTACATCCTTTGAGAGTTGTCAATCACTCAACAATCTCGTTCAATCAGAACAGTATATGATAATAAATAAAGTAACCATACCAGAAATACCGACACTGACATACATCAAACTACAACAAGAAATCCAAGAGTCTTAACAAGAGAGCAATTAGGACCAAGTGATCAATCCAAATCAATAGCACGATTTCATCGTATTTGATTTTAATAGATCAGAAGTTAGTCTTACGGCAGTCCATGGCTTGTACTTCTCCAAAAACCAAGGTATGATGGGGAGGAGGATCTTCTGTGAAGCAATCTGTTCCATACATAAAGGCCATATCTTTTCAATTGTGTGGTTCAACCACAGCACCGTCTCAGAATCAGAAAGCACCTGAAGTATTCGAAAAAGGAAATAACACTCTAATGAAGTATTGTAGTGTCATCTGAAAATTAAGATTTAAATTTTTACTCCATGTCCAACAACGTTTCTTGGGATGGATTTTTTTCTCTTTTTTGATTGTTTTGTTGAAGGCATAATTTTTAACCAATAAAGCAATTAATAACAACTGAAAATGCAGAATGGGAAAAGTAAGAAACTACCCGTCTCTGATTAGCCTGTTTTCTTTCCTCGAACTGTAATTTCTTCCGCAATCTCGTAATGTACCTATCATGAACCTTTCACAAGTACAAGAAAAGTTCACTTCAATCACATCCCTTCTAGCACATACCAATTTACCAAATTAAATTACATACCATGTTTCCTTTAACAGAATAATCATTACATCACACTGATCAAACGTATCGAAGGCGAAAGACCCTAATGCTACAAGTTTCAAATGTATATGTCTGAAGGATGAATGAAAACAAAACGTAAAGGCATAAGTGAATGGTAAAATTCTTACCAGGTAAAGATAAATGAGAGATAAAAAGTAGGCAACAGGGTGGCAGTAATTGTAGTGGGAAAGCAACCACAGCATACATAACACAATCCCCACATGGTGAATTATTGACACCTCTGTTATATCCATTTCTCCTTCTTCTTCTTCTTCTTCAACCCCAAAAAAGGCACCAACTTTCAACTTCTACACACACACACACACAAATTTGCAACTTCCTCTCACTTCCTCTTTTGTAATTTTTCTGGGTTTTCTAATTCACACTTTATAAAATTAAAGAAAATAAAATCATAAAATTCAGTCAATATATGAGAGAATTTGGAAAAGGGAAAATCCCAAGATTGAAACTTGAACTCAAGAAATCATCAAAAGCCATGAATGAAACAAAACCCTGAAAAGGAAATTGAATTATGAGTTATATTTTACATGAACAAAAATTGGGAGAGAAATAATGGCGAAGTTCGCGCTTCAGAGGGAAATGAGCGGTTGCCATATTTAAACTGGTTTTTAGCCGCCACGTGTATAAGACAAACCAAGTACGCGTGTCACTGTACTCATAGACACAAATACGTATATATGCTCATACATATTTAAAAGAAAAAACAAATTGAGCAATAATTCTGAATTTTGGCTTGATTAGAGTTTTCGTATCTGATTAGAAATATTTTGGATAGAAGTTCTAATAGAGTTATAACTAAATGGATTATTGCTCTACATTACCATTAAATCAAGTTCAATGACCAATATTTACGAATTTTTATTTTAGCACCAGCTTCAAATAAACTAAAATTCAAGGACCATTGCTTTAATTATTTCAACAACAAAAAGTACGCATATGTAAATTGACTACAAAATACAAGTTGTGGATTGCTTTGGTGCTTAAGATCTTCCTCTTTTAACTCACGGCGTTCATCCTCAGTGCTAAGACAATATGTGTCATTGTTAGAGGATGCCAAAAGACAGTACGCATGTAGAGTTTGTAGCTTTGCACTTAGACTTGATTTCTTAACCAAACAAGCACCGGTTGAAATGAATGTATTTGGAACACACCACAAGACGTTTTTTATTTCACTAATGTTTTTTGGTTTTTGGTTTTGTTATTTCACTAAAATTATGATGTAATTTATTTACTAATTGAAGAGTAATGCTAAATAGACTAAACTTGTAGACAAAGTTTCTCTCTCGTTATATGTAACACATAGAGTTAATGTTACACCATGTGACTTGGCCCATGAATCAATTTCTCATGAACCTAACCCTAACCCAATTGTAGACAAATGGGTAGGTATTTCTTTCCAATTTTTTGTCTATTTAATGTTAGCTATATTTGTTTGATTTCTGTTTGGGTTTAGGGTTATTTTACCTCAGATCCACAAAACATGGAGAAATGGATATGACATTTCTACCAAAGTGAGGATTTTGTTTCGTTTTGGATCTCTAATTAGGTTTTTTATTCCATTTAGGTGAAGATGCATGTGGTTTGTTATCACCCCATAGGTTGCATGTGGTTCAATATACCCTAGTAGATAGGGTGTTCGGTTTCCACTCATGCTTCTCGGGTTCAAAACCTTCCATCTTGTAAATAACTAAAAAAACTCAATCATCATCATGCTTTGAATTTTATTCCCCAACCCCATTAAGTAGTTTAACTTAACTAAAACTCAATCGGCATCCTGCACCGGATTTTCATTTCACAGCCTCATCAAGCAATTTAACGTAACTAAGAGCACTTTTCCTACCATATTGCCCAAGCAATTACTGCCTTCAGTAAATAGTAACTACACAAGTGCATCTCCACTATAAACTAAATTGTCCAGACTATTGGTATGAAAATATTATTATTTTTTAATAAAATAATAAAAGATAATTTTATTATTAATTTCGGATACGATTTTTGTGACAGCCCGTCCCTGATTTTAAGATTTTTTAAATTTTTAATAAAGGATTTTACAAAAATGCCCTTTGAGGCACGCGCATTGTTCGAGGTTAATCGTTGTGTCGTGCCATCTAAGATTTGTTTTCTTGACATATCCTCGTAGTATTCGTCGCTATGGACGCGTGGGCGCAAGCGGTTCATGATTTGGAGTTATAACGAAAAAGATATTAAAGTTTGAAGTTTGGGCATTTTGGGAATTATAATAATAAAATATGGAAATTCTTTTATGAAAATGGACGGCCCAGATTTAATGAGAAAATAAATGGATGGCTGGGATTAATAGGAATAAAATTATATGTGTGTGTGTGTGTGTGTTTGTGGCTGGCGGAAGAAGAAGAAATGGATTGGGCAAAACTGCCCAACCAGGAGGAAGGAGCAGCAGCTCCGGGAGAGAAAGGAGGGAGCCGGACGAATGGGGAGAGGAGAGAGGAAGAGAAGGGCCAATCGGAACAGGGGAAAGGAGGAAAGGAGAGAAGGCGAGAAGCGGAGGAGAGAAGGAAGAAAACGGGTCTTCACCCGCGACCCATTTCGACCCGCGGCACCCACACCCACATTTCGGCAAAATTCACCCGTTTTTCCGGCGAATTGATTCAAGTAACCTCATGGGAAACACTCTAGGACCCTTGCTCTATCCATTCCATCTCAAATTTGGAGAGATTTGATGGTGAAAATAGAAGAAACCGTGCAAAAAGGGGGCGCACGGGTTGGGTCCCTTTCCGTCAAGATGTGAAGCCATTTCTTCCAATCACCACCACCCATGGCATCCTATTGAGGCCTAGAACAAAGCCCAGCAGTGGTTGAGGCGTTGGAACAAGTTTGGAGGTCGAATTGGAGCACACCAAACCTAGGGTTTCCGACGGGTTTTGTTGGAATTAGAGGCTTTGCCGACCGAATTGGCCTTGGCCACAGGTATGAAAGTTGTTCTACTCATTGAGATCTTCATTTCTGTAAATTTTGGTAATTTTTGGATAAAGTTGGATTTTCCGGCGAGCCGGGGCGGCCGACCGCTACCCACGGCGGCGCGTGCGGCGGCGCGTGGCCAGTGGGCCGCCAATGTTATTTTTAAGCTATATTGGATGTCCTGAGTTCAGTTTTGATAGTGGCTTAACGTTGGTTGATCATTTGGACTTAATTTCGATACGATGCATGGTTAGGCCAAAATATGAATTGACGATCCGACCGTTGGATCGTCACCAAACTTTGATACGTTGTAATACGTAATATTTGAGGATTATAGGAACTTACAGATCGAGAATCCTATTTACGGATCTCCCGGAATTGGAGTTGTAAGTTCATAAAATATAATGTTAACCGTCACTTAGTTTGGTAATTGGCGGAGATCCGACCGTTGGATGGTCATGAAATTTTAGGATGTTGTTCTAGAGATTTATTGTGGACCTCTGGAAGTTACGGATTGGAAATCTGAGTTGCAGATCTTCCGGATCGAACTTCATAGTGACGTGTTTTATATAAGTAATATATTCTATCGATATGATTCTGAGGTATGATTTGATGAATGTTTTAGGCGCCGATCGCCATGACGCCTTGATGTGTTGTGCTAGGGAGTTGCAGGGCGAACTCCAGGTGAGTGGGCAGTTTTGTTTTACGTATATACCTATATAAAGGAGTTTTTCCCAGAAAATCTATTTAAGTGAAATATGATTTGAAAGTGTGATTTGAAATGCCATGCATAGATTCTATGAATCATGTGATTTGAAATGCCATGCATAGAATTTATATGAGATATGTGAATTGATATTATATGATGCATATATGTGAATTGGTGCTGCGGACGCACATGTGAGTATCAGGTGAGTTATATTTGGTGCATTGAATTGTTTGATGTGATTTATGTTGATAGCTCATAACCTGCACCCCTGGTGTTAGTGCTTATGTTATTCACCGCATCACACGCTCACCTTGGATCCAAGTAGATGCTAGTCGTACAGACCACTGGAGGTGGTTCCGACATGCTAGTCGTACAGACCTTAGAGACGGTTCCGACTAGTAGGTGACCTTAGATTATGTGCACAGATGATTGATGAGAGAAGCACTAGAGCGTATTATTACACCATCCGAGTCGTACAGACTACTACAGGTAGTTCCGACTCATGTGCAGCGTAGTGCCGTACAGGTCGCAGTTGGTGACTCCGGCAGTGCCGTACAGGTCACAGTTGGTGACTCCGGCTGGATTGGATATTGAGCTTTAGAATCAGCCGTACATGACCACTGCAAGGTCTCCGGTTGATTTATTATTTCACCTGATTTATATTGATGCATCCATATTATGTTTTTGACGCATGGCATGGCATATTTTCTGAAAAGTGATAAAGAATGGTGTTTTGAGATTTTTGAAGCTATATATATATTTATATATGCTATTTTTCTGGGAAAGTATACATGTTTTACAGCGAGGGGTTAGAACTTTGATAAAGGAAAGTTTTGAAAAGATTTGTTTTACTGACCCACTCAACTTTGTTTTGCGCCCCTCCAGGTTTGAGATAGCAGAGCTTTGGTGGCCACGAGGAATCCAACGGTGTTCTGACAGAATTCACAATTGTATTTTTTTTAAGCTTCCGAACTGTGTAAATGGTTACGTCACTCTCACGTGACGGCCAGCATGCCCTCCTTCGGGACGGGGTGTGTCAATTTTTAACCAATCTCGTCACTCCGCGTGTCATTACCCGAAAGCATGGTTAGGTATTTATAGAAAGAATTTTTTTTTTATATTTTTTCTGTATTTTTTAAATTTGTATTAACCTAATTTATATGGACAGTTAGATTACAAAAAAAAGTTGTAGTCCAAGTAAGCCAACGGTAACCATTGGATTTTGTCTTTTTTTTCCTTTTTTTTTTTAAATTGTTTTTTAGCTAAAAAATCTAGACTGTTGATCGGAAAATCCAACGGACCAGAAAACGCCACATCGGCTGCCAACTAAGTGCACTTGCCCAGTGGCCCCAACCCTGTTTTCTTGTCCAGCCACTCGCCATTCTTCCACGTCCAAAAAAATATAAAAAGAGAGTTGAAGTTGTTAGAGATATATTCTATGGCTAGGATTCTGCCACTTGTATGCAGATTAGAAAGTTAGTTAGGTTGTTAGATGGTTAATGAGGGTGAGATGTGTATAAATACTGAGATATGTACTTGCTTCACTGTTAAGGAAATCAATATACAGAATATTACAGAATTCTACTTCTCTCTCTAGAAACTCTCGAATCTCTCTCTATTTCTTTCTCTCCATATATCTGTAGTTTAACATGGTATCAATCACCATGAAAGCTAACACTTGACCTTCGATCCGAGTCTTCCGCCGCTCTGATTCTTCGTCTTCTTCGATCTTCTTGGTACTTCTTAGTGGTTTTTTTTATCGAATTCACTTCGTCTGCTCTGAAATCTAGGGTTTTCTTGCTCCCTGAGGTTCTGCCACTATGGTTCTGGTTGTGACTTCGTCTTCTCCAAGTTATGCACTCCAGGTGTTTGTTCTTTTCTCTCAGAGATATTTCTACTATATTCCGAAGTTCTACAACTCGTAATTTGGCAACCATGGTAACTGCTTCTCAATTACAGCTTCTTTAATCCCCGATAACTGCATTGGTTTCATCGATTTCTACATCTGTGAATGTTAAATTAGATGATTCGAACTATCTCAATTGGCATTTCCAAATGAAATTACTGCTTGAAAGTAATGGAATTCTAGGGTTTGTTGATGGCTCTCATCCCTGTCCTGCTCGGTTCACCTCTCATTCTGGAGAATCTGATGTTAATTCGTCCAATTCATCTTCTTCATCGGATAGTGATGAGTATTTGGTTTGGATGATGCATGATAAAGCACTGATGCAATTACTCACTGCATCGTTAAGTCCTGTAGCTATGTCATGTGCCATTGGGAGTACTAGTTCGAGGGATCTCTGGACCAGATTACAAGAATAGTTTTCAACTGTCTCTAAAACCAGCATCTTTAAGATGAAATCAAATCTGCAAACCATCAAAAAGGGCTCTGATTCTATTGCTCAGTACTTACAGAAGATAAAGGAAGCTAGAGACTATCTCTCTGTTGCTTGGGTTTACTTTCTTCATGAAGATATAGTTATTCTTGCTTTAAATGGTTTACCAGCAGAGTATAACACATTTAGGACTGTGATACGGGGGTGTGAAAATGTCATCTCTTTGAAGGAATTTCAGACACAATTGCTTACTGAAGAAGCAATTCTCGAGTCATCTGTCAATGCACCTTTTATGTCAGCCATGATGGCTAATAATTCAACTCAGAGAGGGTCTAACCAATCCAGTTTTGTATCTGGTGGCTTCAAGCAGTTCAATGCTCATAAGAATAAGGGCAAGGGCAGGTTTAATCAACAACCACAAAATTTTTCACCCAGACAGTACATGCTTACTCAAACACATGTCATTCAAACTCCAAGGCCTGGTATACTTGGTCACTTTCCAAATACACAGCAGTCTACTTTTGCTGCTACACTCGAGAAGCCAAGATGTCACATTCGTGGGCGATTCAATCACACTACATGGTTCTGTTTTTATAATGAGAATGGTCCCAACTATATTAGTGCTGGAGTCAATTCTTCTTCCTCCACACTGCCTTCATCTCCACAGCAAGGCTATTCATACACTCAGCCAAGAGTTCAATCACAGATTCATGGACAACAATTTCGAGCTCCGGCTCCAATGCAAGCCTACCATACTATGTTACCACCACCAAACCCTTCAGCTGCTTCTACATCTACTTCACCAATGTGGATCACTGATTCAGGAGCAACAAATCATATGACTGCTGATCTCTCCAATTTATCTCTGGCATCACCTTATCCTACTAATGAAGTCATTCAAACTGCAAATGGTGAAGGTTTGCATGTATCTCACATTGGTACCACTGTTCTCAAGCCTTCTATATATCCTATCAAACTGAACTCTGTGTTATATGTCCCTAAATTAACACAGAATCTTCTGTCAGTGCATAGAATCTGTTTGGACAATAACTGTTGGCTTATCTTTGATGCCTTCTGTTTTTGGATTCAGGACAAGGTCACAGGGATGACTCTTTACAAATGACTGTGCAGTAATGGCCTCTATCCAATTCCTGCCCTTGCTAATGTGCAATCTGCAACCTCTCAAAGCACTGTCTTCAATAAAGCTCTCATTGGTCAGCTTGTTAATTCTACTACCTGGCACAATAGATTAGGACATCCAACTAATTCTGTTGTGTCTCTCATGTTGCACAAATCCAATGTTGCATCTCCAAAAGACTCTAGCCCTGTAATGTGTCAAAGTTGTTTAGAGGGCAAGTTTTGCAAACTGCCTTTTTCACCCAGTGTCAATAAATCTATAATTCCCTTTGAAGTGGTGCACAGTGATCTTTGGGGTCCTGCACCTTGTAAATCTGTGGATGGGTATAGGTACTATGTTGTCTTCATTGATGAATGTACCAGGTATTTCTGGATTTTTCCTTTGGTCAATAAATCTGATCTTTGTGCCACTTTTATTGGTTTCCATGCTTATGTTCTTACTCACTTTTCTGCAACCATAAAAATATTGCAAAGTGATGGTGGTGGTGAGTATATTAGCAAATCCCTTCAGTCATTTCTCATACAACATGGCATTTCTCACCACAAATCATGTCATTACACTCCAGAACAAAATGGCATGGCTGAACGCAAGCATAGACATGTTATTGAAACCACAATCACTCTATTACAAACAGCTAAATTACCTTCTCAGTTTTGGTCTTTTGCATGTCAAACAGCCATCTATCTCATTAATAGGATGTCTACCCCTATCTTGTCTCACAAATCTCCCTTTGAAGTGTTATATAGTGTTGTTTCTGTTATTCACCATTTGAGAACTTTCGGTTGTGCATGCTACCCTTTATTAAGACCATATACCTCTACCAAACTCCAAGCCAAGACTACAAAGTGTGTATTCTTAGGCTATGCATCTAAATACAAAGGGTACATTTGTTATGCAGTTTCCCAAAATAAATTTTTTGTTTCTCGACATGTGGTGTTTAGTGAGTATGAGTTTCCTTATACTGATTTATTGGCAGAAACCAAACACAAATCTTCTTGTTTCAATCAATTTGATGGTCTTCCTCCTCTTTCTGTGGTAACTTCACAGAATGTAGTCACTCTACCATCTCAAGCTATTCACTCAAGTGGAGTCTCTCCTGAGTCAAATCCTCCTAAGTCACCACTTCATTGTCCATCTGTTGCAGGGTCTCCATCCATATCCCCACCCCAATCAACCTCCTCTGATACAGGAGTTCATCTCAGTCCATTACTGGTGCAGTTTCAGACACAACTCCTCTCAATGTGACACTTGATCATAGTCTAGACACTCTTCAAGTGGTTCTCTCCATACCATCCTTAAACTTACATTCTATGCAGACTAGGAGTAAGAGTGGTATCTTTAAGAAGAAGGCTTTCTTGTCTACAATTGCTGCTTCACAGGATGTTGATTTATCTCTATGTGAACCATCATCATACAAATCTGCTTTTAAGAGTGCAGTGTGGTCTCAAGCAATGAAGGAAGAAATCAATGCTTTGCATAATCAAGGGACATGGAGTTTAGTCTCCTTACCTGCCAATAAGAATTTAGTGGGGTGTAAATGGATCTTCAAAATAAAGAGGCATTCAGATGGGTCACTTGCCAAGCATAAGGCTAGATTGGTTGCCAAAGGCTTTAGTCAAGAACCTGGTCTTGATTACAGTGAAACTTTCAGCCCGGTTGTTAAACCCACCACTGTGTGGATTGTTTTAGCCTAGCTGCTCATTCGATTGGTCATTTTGGCTTTGAGGATCCACAGAATTCATCATTGGTGTGCAAATTGCATAAATCGCTTTATGGCTTGAAGCAGGCTCCAAGGGCGTGGAATGACAGGTTCACTTCCTTTCTGCCTTAATTGGGATTTCATAACACGTATTCTGATTCCTCCTTATTTGTGAAGCATGTTGGTGCAAATATTGTGATATTGTTGCTTTATGTCGATGATATTATCATCACAGGCGCACCTACTGAGATCCAACAAGTGATCAGTGCACTAACTTCTGAATTTGATATCAAGGACTTAGGTCCTCTTCACTTCTTTCTCGGCATTCAGATTTCCAAGACTGCACATGGTTTGTGTCTGTCACAACAGAAATATGTGCATGATTTACTTGTCAAAACTGAAATGCTTGAGTCCAAAGCCTGTGATACACCGTGTCTCCCATATAACAGGCTACTCACGGATGATGGGGAACCCTACTCTAATCCCACCTTGTATCGAAGTGTGGTGGGTGCACTCCAATATCTCACATTCACCAGACCCGATATTGCTTTCTCTGTGCATCAAGTATGTCAGTTCATGCAAAAACCAATGATTTCTCATTTCACTGCAGTCAAAAGAATATTGAGGTATTTGAAAGGTACTATGGATTTTGGCATTTCCTATACCAAAGAAGATTTAACACTCCATGCTTTTAGTGATGCAGATTGGGCGGGTGACCCCAATGACAGACGTTCTACAACAGGCCTGGCTGTGTTCTTAGGAAATAATCTTATTTCATGGTCATCTAAAAAGCAGCAAACTGTATCTCGCTCATCCACTGAGGCCGAGTACCGTGCTCTATCTTCCACTGCAGCTGAACTTGATTGGATTCAACAAATTCTTACTTTTCTGCATGTTCCCATTCCTGCAACTCCTGTGCTCTTCTATGATAATCTTTCTGCTATCGCATTGTCATTCAATCCAGTGCAACATCAACGTACAAAACACATTGAGATCGATGTGCACTTTGTTCGGGAGAGAGTAGCCAAAAACAAGCTTCTAGTGCAATTTGTATCATCCAAGGAGCAATTTGCTGACATTTTAACCAAATGACTCAGTACTTTGTTGTTTCGTATTCATTGTATCAATCTCATGTTAGGACCATCCAAACATGAGATTGCGGGGGGATGTTAGAGATATATTCTATGGCTAGGATTCTGCCACTTGTATGCAGATTAGAAAGTTAGTTAGGTTGTTAGATGGTTAAGGAGGGTGATATGTGTATAAATACTGAGATATGTACTTGTTTCACTGTTAAGGAAATCAATATACAGAATATTACATAATTCTACTTCTCTCTCTAGAAACTCTCGAATCTCTCTCTATCTCTTTTTCTCTATATATCTGTAGTTTAACAGAAGTCAGCCTGCCGTCAGATCAACTAGTCGGTAGGCTAGGCAATTGAAGCCTAGGTTGTCTATCGGGCTCCCCTAGAGCCCAGTTAATTAAAACTCAATCGGCATCCTGCACCGGGTTTTCATTCCACAGTGATCAATATACCTTAACAAATATACGTTGATTAAACTACGACAAACTGAACTTACATTGGGGACAATAAAAGATATACCAGAATGTTGGTAGGGTTTGGGCTTGGCTGAACGTTATATAGACCTAAAGACTTGGTAGCGAATCTTAGGGAAGGGAGTGAAGACAAAACAGAAAGGAAAAATGACAGCATATCTGCTGTCTTCATGCGTGGCCGGCCCTTCAAATTGAGGCCCAACACTAAATGCTCCTTAGATAAATCCAAAACATACAGATTGATCCGAAACGCTAAATGCTTCTCTAAAAACATAATAAAGATCCATCGTAACTCAAAGTGTGGAACAAAAGATGGCTTCAGAGATGAAGGTTGAAGTCGTTCACAAGGAAATAATTAAACCCTCCTCTCCAACTCCTTACCACCTCAGAAATTTGGGGCTATCTGTTTTTGATCAGTTTCAACCTGATATTCATATCCCAATAATTCTCTTCTATCGTTGCAGTCTCGATGAAGTCAATAACAATCGCCATTGTCTGTTTGCTGAAAAGCTCAAGCTTCTAAAGAAATCATTATCGGAAGCCCTCACTCGCTTCTATCCCTTTGCGGGAAAATTTGAATCCAATGTTTCGATCAGCTGCAATGATCATGGAGCTGCATTTCTTGAGGCCCAAGTTAACTGTCCCATATTGGAGATTTTCGACAAACCTCAATTTTCGATCCTAAATCAATTGCTTCCAACTGCTATAGGATCCAATCAATCAGAAGCAGGCTATCTTCTACTAGTTCAGGCCAACTTGTTTGAATGTGGTGGATTGGCATTGGAGTCAGCATTTTGCATAAGGTCGCCGATGCTTCAACATTCAGCGCATTCATAAAGCACTGGACGGAAATTGCCCTCGGCTCAGCCATTACTAGTGATCATGACGTGCTTCCTGCAGATTTCGGCATTGCAACTTTTCTATTCCCCCCACAAGATTTCTTCAACTCACCAAAACCTACCTTGCACCTTCCTAAAGACAAGTCTATAACACGGAGATACGTGTTTGATGCCTCAAGTATTGCTGCTCTCAAGACCAAAGCTGCCAGTGCAGCAGTGCCAAATGCAACGCGTGTTGAAGCAGTGTCGGCCCTCATTTGGAAATGCGCAATGGAAGCTTCAAGATCGAATTTGGGTTCTATAAAGCCATCAGTTTTGTGTCAAGCGGTGCACATAAGGAAAGGATTATCAGGGCAGACAGACAACCTAATGGGGAATCTTGTGTGGTGCTTCACGGCAATGAACTTAGAGAGTGAATTAGACTACAAAAACTTGGTTGTGAAACTTCAAAAAAGCATCGAAGTATATAAAGAAGAGCACCCTAATGGAGTTAGTGGTGATGTGGTAATGCAAACCATCAAAGAGTCTGGCAATCTGGGAAGACATGATGTAGAAACCTATGCTTTTAGAAGTTGGTGCCGGCTTCCCTTCTACAAAGCCAATTTCGGGTGGGGAAAGCCGGCATGGGTGAGCATTCGTAGCATCGAATTCAAGAACATGACTGCATTGATGGACACGAATGATGGCGGTGGCATAGAAGCCACCTTGACTTTAAAAGAAGACGACATGGCCATGATGGGAAGTAATAAGGAGTTCCTTGCATATGCATCCCTGAATCCGGTTGTCATTTGATTGTTCTTCTTACTGGTATTGTGCTGTGTTTTCATCAAAATTGATATGTTTGCAATCATACATTAGAAAAAACATCTGGTCTTTAAGATTAGAAGACGGAGTTTATTATTTTAATTACCTTTTTATTCATATTTTGCTGGAGTACCAATGAATAATTCAACCAACATAAATGTTACAAATTCCTAAATATTCTCATTATAATCTAAATGGACTTGGCAAATTTCTATGTAACTAAAATACAGCCTTGCTACTTAATTCTTCAGTCTAGTGGTATTCATCTTCATTTGTGAGAGGTCTTAGATTCGATTCTTGCCAAAGACGAATTTGAACCACATTATTATGGCTCGCTTATTATGAGGCTTAGCGCATTCTCTCATCTCCTTAATGTAGATAGTTTCGCTTGTTCAAAAATATCGCTTGTTAAAAAAAAAAAAAAATACACAGCCTTTATTATTCCACTGCATGTTATTGGTTTTCAAATTGTTTTTTTTGAAGGCCTGCCTCTCGCATCATTCCCTGCTAGTTTTGAAGTGATTGGCCTCAACAACTAGCTCGTTGAGTTGTTGGGTGAGTTGAGCGGTTCTCATCCGTCATTCAAGTCCCCAAGAGCTTTTGAGTGTAATCGTTTTATGGTGCTTCTAGGTCTAAAAATATGTTCATTAGACGGATGATGATCAAGTAAGACGGCCTTGCCACCATATGAGGTTCATGTGCAAGGCTTGTCGTAGTGAAAGATGATGATTTTCGTTCTTCGGGCTTTTTGTAAATCTCAGATCTACATTTATCAGTGAACTAGTCATCATTTTGCACTCTCTTCATTTCAATCCTTTGGCGGTCATTTTTCCGTTCACGATCCATGTACCCTAAATGGATGAGAGGTCTTCTTAGAGGAGAGACTAGCAAGGAAGAACAGACATTTTATTTGAACAAATGATATTATCTACACTAAAGTGGGAGGGGTAGGCTAAACCTCACAATGGGCTAGTAATAATGTGGTTCAAATTCGCCTTTGGCAAGAATCGAACCTAAGACCTCTCACTTACAAGTGAGGAGGAATACTACTAGACCGCCGTACTAGTAGCAACAGACATTGAGATAGTGGTTTTTTTTGTTTCCAACAAAAAGGAAATTGAAAAACTATACAGTCTCGTGACGTACAAATGCAATTCCATATCGATAATTAAATGCCATGAGGTCATTTCTAGATTTAGGGGGTGTAGTCAAACTCGGATTTGAGAGGATTTTAAAAGATTTTAAAGTCCTAGTGTAGTCAATTAAAAGATTTTAAAGGATTTTAGAATCCATTCAAATATAGATGTGGTCAATTAAAAGATTTTAAAGGATTTTAATATTCATCCAAATCTAAGTGTAATAAAAAAATTAAGATTTTGGAGGATTTCAATAAGTTGTAGATTTTGTGGGATTTGAGAGCAAGAACTATATATAACCAAGACTAAAAAGAATCCAACCTCACCCCCTAGGATTTCAAATCTTTTTCCATCTGGGCAGTCCTCAAATCTCTACCAACTCCAGCCACACACAGGTAACCACCATATACTTTGGTGGAATCTCTTATTATGACCCTTAGACCTTAATTAGGCATGTATGATCATTGAAGGACATGATTGATCTAGGATTTTGGTTAATACTACTCCCTCGCCATTCTGATTTTTTAATGTATGTGGTACTATAAGCACTACTGGAGTACCAGTCTGTGGCAAAAGGGCAGTCGGTGGTGATGGTTGTTGGTGGTGTAGTGCTCAAAAGATCACCAAAGTTATGTTGGTCTATCAATTGAGAAAGAGATGGAGCCGTGGTTGTGTGAAAGGGAACCCGAAAAGGGAGGGAAAGTGGCTATCGAGTCCAGTAGGGCAAGGGGAAAGATTTTTCCTTTTTTTTTTTTTTTTTTGCAATAAAAAAATTATATGAAAATCCACCACAATCCACCAAAATCTACAAACTAAATCCATTCAAATTCTTTAAAATCCATATGAATTTTGTAGGAGTTTTGGGTGTAGTCAAACTAAGATTTTAAAGGATTTTAAAAGTGATAGATGTAAGAGGATTAAGACTCCTACAAAATTCATATGGATTTTAAAGAATTTGAATGGATTGTGGTGGATTGTGGTGGAAGGATTTGAAATCCTAGGGGGTGAGGTTGGATTCCTTTTAGTCTTGGTTATATATACTTTTTGCCCTCAAATCCCACAAAATCCACAACTTATTGAAATCCTCTAAAATCTTAATTTTTTGAATGCACTTAGATTTGGATAGCTTCTAAAATCCTTTAAAATCTTTTAATTGACTATACTAGGATTTTAAAGTCTTTTATAATCCTTTCAAATCCGAGTTTGACTACACCCTAAATCCTATCAAAAATCTCACTGTTAAAATCTTTTAAAATCCTTTAAAATTTTAGTTTGACTACCCCCCTCCAAATTAACGTCATTTCAAATTTTGCTTTCCAAATTGAGAAACTTGTAAAGATTACATTTTTAATACCTAGGGAGGGTCGCAATGGATCGTGTTCGGGTTAACCTATTCATCTTTCGTGTTATATACATGTCGTGCTATCATTGTTTCGGTCCGGACAAAATATAGTGAGATTGGACTTGGGCTCCCAAGCAGCCCATGGCCTATCCATAACTAAACAAATATGTACCAGTGTATTAAACAAGGGGTGTGATATCCACATCCCACTGTACTTCTCACACATCTTTTTAATTTTCGACAATCGGATCAGATCAATTGAAAAAGATCAACGAATAGAAATTATAAAGAGGTGTGAGAAGTAAAATGGGGTGTGTGAATAGCACACCCCTTAAACAAAAGTTCAAATCACAAACTTTTCTCAAAACAACTTTACATACATGCAACATATTTACAAAACGAAGAGGTCGAAAAACAGATTCTTCATCCGGCTTCCTAAGACAAACCTATAGCTGCATCAAAATTCCCCAAGTTTTGTATAGAAGTGTTTTTTTCAAGGGAAATGTGAAAAAAACATATCAACGTATTTGTTCGGCCGAGTGTTTCACAAGAACGTCCATTATGTGGACTGGACGTGCACGCCATAAATCTGCTAATTCAGCCGCAAGACGAACAGTGGGAGCTGCCACACCTTCAATTCTGCATCAGCTAGCTTCAACTTTTGACGGCTCGGACAATTCATCGCTACTTCTTCCAGGGCTGTTCAGCTCCTCATCCACTTTTTCGAGTTCTCCAAGTTCAACCTTATTTGCTGGGACTTCAGCATCCACTGCATTGTCAATTACCGGCTGAACCACGGGCTTCTCTGTTATACCTGAATCAATATCGGAGCTGTGA
The DNA here is from genome assembly GCA_024362995.1 of Heteromeles arbutifolia. Taxonomy (NCBI): domain Eukaryota; kingdom Viridiplantae; phylum Streptophyta; class Magnoliopsida; order Rosales; family Rosaceae; genus Heteromeles; species Heteromeles arbutifolia. The sequence continues at coordinate 40,145,030 of JANCRC010000003.1, read as the reverse complement.
GGTATAGCCTTGGAGGCAACTGGTATCGTTTCAACAAATGGGGAAGGAAGAGAATCATCATCAGAAGAGATAGAATCTGCTAAAATTTCTCTTTCACTCGCTGTGCGGGAATCAGCTTGAGACTTTCTAGAACCTTTCCGTGAAAGTGCATGCTTTACCGACCTTTCAGCACTTTTGTAGAGATTCTTTGCCATGTCTTTCACCTTGCCCTTTCCTGGGCTATCCGAACCACTCTCTCCAGAACTTAACGCCCCTCGTTTTGAATTTGCCTTGCCAGAAAGAGGGCTACAAAGGCCGTCATCCATAACCAGTTGCACACCAATATCCTTTTCATTAACTGCCCTTAGATTCACACGTGGGGTTTCGAGTGGCTCTTTAAAGCTGCATGAATTATCCTCCTTGGAATTCCTATGGAACACCGAACTGATCATATGCAGACCCCTGCGAACTGATGCCATTCGATGTTTATCTTCAGGATTCTCATCAGTGCTACTGCTATCATTAACTTGGGATCCAATGTCACTACCATTAGGCTCCCTTTGAACTTGGGTATTAAGTCGTCGACCCTTTCCTTTTCTAGCCTCCCAAGTTTGGGAAACTTTGCTTCCTGGGTGATGGACCCATATACCGGTATCCTTCTGCCCATCAACATCAATGGGCTCAAAATGATCTATTACCTTAGGAGATTTCCCCGACGATACAGATGAGAAGGAACCTTTATTACCATTGTCACTGACAAAGGAATTTCTTTGTTCTTCCACATCCGGCTTTTCCTGAGCATCTGGACTGTCATCTCCCTGTGTAAGAAAGTGGCTCAAGTCAAACCTTTGAAGATTTTTGTGTTCCTGAAAAAACTTTATCACCTACATGTCCTAGAGAATTGAGCCTTCAAATTTGTTTCAATTGTGAGAATAGACATGAGAGAAACAAGGGAAAACAGAAACTAAAACAATTAGAGGATTCATTGAGATCCTCAAATTGTGAAGGTACTTTTTCGAAGGAGCGGAGCGCCATGCACACTTGAGCATTCTTGTGGAAGCATTGCATTCTAATATATGCAGCAACTAGAACGATCAATCTCGACTTTAATTTCCTAATGGATATTATCAGTAGAACTAGTTGAAAAGGAAAAAGTTACCTTCTCATTTTCGTCTAGTACGGTTACTGCAACATGCAGCCTCCCAGCCGTTTTAATGTGCTGAAGTGGCAACCACATGTCATGCCTCCCGCCATCCCTAAGATTGCTGATGTTAATGGAACAGTCTCTGGATATAGAAGAGGCGTCAGTTAATTGTACAGATAAAACAGCACCTACAGAACAACTTAACACAAAACCAAAGCACAAGGAGGTAAATAGCTTCCGGATTCATTTAATTTGTGCTTGAGATCATTAATCTCTTAAGTCGGTAATCCTCTAAATGTAATAGACATACTATAGCAATAATATTTGCAGAGACTTAGGCACGGTACAGAACATTATATATTAAGGAAGTTCAGAAACAAACCCAAGGGTATCATCAACAAATATGTCCTTGTCATTAACTTCAATAGCTAACACATTTGGTGAATCCCATGTGATAATGGGGATCTTAAATTCCTCGTGCCATTTTGGAGTCAGCGTTTTCTTTTGTATCTTAGTTTTGAATTGGTAAACACCCAAACGACCCTTCACATAAGGGTCAGCGAATCCTGAAAATATAGATCTGTATTAAATACAAAAAAAAACCTCCTTCTTGTGTTAGTTAAAAAATCTTGTTGTACTGGCAAACAAATAACTAACCATTAAGATCGGAGGCTTTCATGTCAGATGCTTCGATAACTTCTATTCTCACAAAAGCAACAGGATCCTTCTCATCCACAGTGAACCAAGTTTCTGTCATTCACATGAACACAGTAATTGAAACATTTTAGAGAGTGAATGAGTGAGAGGAACTTATATCACATGGGGACTGAATGCAAGAGAATCTAGCAATAAATGCATCCACACCACATGAACTTTGATTAACATAAGTTACATACTTCCCATCCTGCTAATCAACGGAAGTACTGAAAATGTATTTATGTGGCCCTTACCCTGTTCCGGTGAAGTAAATTTCTCCATGTCAACGACTAGCATGTTAGGCTGCAAAGAGATAACAATAATTAGTAACATTTTCGGAATCATCTTGCTGCCATATGAAACATAGCATCGAAAAGTACCATGATTTGTCATTTGAACAAGCTTTTTTTTTTTTTTTTTTTTTTTTTTTAACTAAATCACATGGAATTTTAATCAACTTTAAATTCTATTTGGAAGGTATGAAACACCTACAGACGGAGAGAACTATCAAGATATTTTTCTGAAATTGGAAATTTGCAACAAATGGAAATCTTAGGCCAGAGGCTTTTCAGCTTAATGAGAAAGGCCTTCATTACAATGTGCAAGGAGATGTCTGAACTGAAGTCTTTGCATTCAACAGAGCCAACGGATGGCAAAGAATTATATATATGGTATGTCAAATCCAAATAGTTTACCTGAACAAGTGTCTGCTCAAAGGCAACAGCAAGAAGCTTATCCTGGAAGACGGAATCAACAAAGGAGAAAATCAGAGATTAGTAAACACAAAGACAAAGTGAGTGACCGATGAAAGGGGAGATTTAAGAATTTATCTGCATAAAATATCATAAAAGCTTACCAGCCATCCATCAATCCCAGGGACTTCTGTAACATCAAGCCCGCGGGTGAAAATAGGCTTGACGATCATTTGAAAATATGGAGGCTCAACGAAGCATAACCGCACACGGCCTAGGAAAGGCCACTTTCGAAGGAACTTCACCCCAATCAGGACCTACACAAGATAAGGAAAATCACAGCTTTATCACATGCCAGTGTTGACATTACTTCACCAAAAAACAAAAGGTTTTCCATCATGCCACCAAAGAGCAGAGGTCACCCCTCTTAAACATTCTTAGTTAACGACACTAACCGGAACCAAATCAATAAGATAACATGGAACATCTAACATAAATCATAAGCTTTTCTGGCTGAGATAATACATTAGATCTAAAGCTCGAATGCTATTTCTAAAAGGCAAAACAGATTAGGCAAAACGGAGAAGGCCACATGTCAGAATTCAATCATTCAAAATAAAAGTTCCCAGCGGTGTTTAAATTTACAGATATACATAAAGTGGTGCAAATCAGAACTCAGAAGTTGCAATAATCAGTCACAAAGTTAATCCTCATGAAGACCCCACATGAAAGTATTCTGCATGTGCTTCTATTTCTATCATGCTTAACAAATTTACAAACTTCCTCAACTTTAAACCGACTTAAGATCCCATCCTGAATTACAAGTTAGGCAAATCCATACCTTCCCTTCAACATGCATGCCTGTAATATGCAACTTCGTCCAGATTCCGAAACCTAGTGTTTTCCTCAGTTTCACAGCTAGAATTCCAAGCATATCATCAGCTGTCAGAAAATTCATCCCCAACTCCAAAACCTGCATTTATTACAATGTTTCACTTCATCTTGGCTGAATTCTAGAACGAAAGCCACAGAGTGCAGAAGAAAAATATTGGTCCAATGTGCCGGAGAATATTAACTCTTACCAAGTGGTCATCATCAGTAGATTGGCGAAGAACTCTCATCTCTGTGAGCATAGGTGGGTTTCTTCCCAAGTAGAGATGCTGTACTACAGCTTTACCCTGAAAATATGATAAATCATCACTAATAACTCAAAAATAGTATCAAAACATAACCACCAGAGAAATAGTTGGAAGTAGTTTCCCACACATACAAGCCGCTAAAAAGTAATCAAAATACACTGCACTCGAAAACACTCTCTCTTCTGTTTTATTAAAATTTTACAAGCAAAACAACATTGCATATATCTCCTCTTAGAATTTGGGATTAGTTTACAATCCCCTTCAATGCATACTATAAACATAGTCCAAGTCTAACATATTATACCCCCCAAATATTTGAATTCTCTTATGGATGAGGAGACATAGAACAAACAAGTTATAGCCATTTGAATAGCATCTAAGTTTAATGAACAGTTTCTCTACCAGTTCACATGTCAAAAATCGAATTAAAAATCTTTAAAGATCTCGTAACTAAATATGATGATTCACAGTCAAACTTAAATCAGAAGATCTAGGATTGCATGCCAAAAGTAAAGAAGTAAGCATTGCAGCGATCAATCGGCTCAAAGTTGCAACCCAAGAGTAAAGTACATCAGCAAATTATCAAAATACTACCAAAAAAAAAAAAAAAAAAAATCGGAGTTTTCAAAAGAGAGAGCACTTGAAACCCAAATCAATTGGAGCAATCAAAACCAGAGTATTGAACATGAATAAATCGGAAGGTAAAGTCATACAACAGTCCACGGTTTGTACTTCTCCATAAACCAAGGTATGATAGGGAGGAGAACTTTCTGTGAAGCAATTTGTTCCATACATATAGGCCATATCTTTTCAACTGCATGGTTCAACCACCGTACTGTCTCAGAATCGGAAAGTACCTGAAGGATCCAACAAGGCAATGGACAAATGAAATGAGATATTGCACTCCCAAACCAATTCAGCCATACATACATAACCACTAATTTAATTTCCAAATAAGTAACAAAGAAAATTTCCCAACAAAAAGTGCACAGCATTGACACTCAAAAGAATATAGTTTGACTTTAAATACAAGAACCTTTCTTATGGCGGGTCCTCTTTCTTTTGATCACTTATCAGTTTGAACAGATAAAGATCAACAAACACTTTTATTCAATGTACGAATTACAGATAAAGAAATCAACCACACAAAAGGGAAAACTAAAAGTTACCCTTCTCTGATTAGCCTGTTTTCTTTCCTCAAATCGTAATTTCTTCCGCAACCTCATAACATACCGCTCATGAACCTGTTGAAAGCAAAAGCAAAAGTGCGTATTAAGTACTGCAATTGCACCTCCAAATTAATACACACCCGTTTATCAAATCACATTACATATAATTGACAGAAAGAAACAATTATAAAAGGAAACTTTGTGCTTGATTCTAATTCCTGGCATAAAGGAAAAATAAATTCTCATAATTTACTTTCCTTGCTTTGATAGTTTCCTAAAACCGCAGAAACCAAAAAAATTAATGAATAAAAAATCTAAAGCATTAATGAGGAAGAGAAGTGATTCCATACCAGGTAGAGATAAATGAGAGAGATGAAGTAGACAACTGGGTGGCAGCAATTGAAGTGAGAGAGAAACCAGATCACCATTAACACAATCCCCACATGGTGTATTAATGTAACTTCTGTTACATCCATCTCTTCTTCTTCTTCCTTCTTCAACCTCAAAAGCCAAAAGCAACTTTTCTCTCTCTTCTTGTTTCAAAATTCAAACTTTACTCTCTCTCACCCAACTAAACCCCTCCCCAAGAAAACCCCAACAAAAAAAAAATCACCAATCTAGAGTCAACATATCAAAGGACAAATCCAACACTAAAACTCAAAGCTCAAGGAACAGTCTTAAAAGCTTTAAAAAGGAACAAAAACCCAGAAGAGCAAAATCAAATCAACAACAGACCATTTATTTTATTGAAGATCTGAGAACTACCCACTAAAACATTAAAAAAAACCAGATTCTTTTCAAACCAGAAATCAAAGAAAAAATATGATGAAACCAGAAGCTTCACAGAAAAATACCCAATTGAAAAAGTAAAAGGAAAGAGGAATGTTTTCGGTGGCCAGGGAAGTTGAAACGGAACCGTAGAGCTGAAGTAAACGGCGGGAAGGTAGAGAGAGAGAGAGAGAGAGAGAGAGAGAGAGAGCAATACGAATTACGACAAAGTGTGGAGAGGTGGAGAGTTATATATACTTATCTCTGAGGAAGGTACTTTTGATTTTGAATGGCAGTTGGTCGCCACGTCTACGAAACTCTTCAAATACGCGTGCGGCGTGTCGGTAATTCGCTTTTAAGTTTAAGTGGATAAACCATAAAATCTCGCCTCATTTGGAAAAGACCTATTCATCTGTTGCGGCTCCGAACTTGCATAATTTCTACTTTAATTTTAGCTAATTAGTTTTCTGAATTTTTATAAATAATCAATTCCCGATTTTTCATCCAATGTTCAATCTATCTTGGTCAAATGAACAAATCATGGGAACTATATAAGGGAAAAAGAGTAATTTACTTTGGTGATTTCGACTAAAGCTAATACTTTGCAGCTACTAATTGAACTTTCATGTCTAATTCAGAGTCAACTAGCGAAAAGAGAAGAAGAAAAAAGCAATATGTTGTCCAAATCAGGGATGAAATTACTTTATTGTCTTCAAACATTTGTCATGTGACCAAAATGTAGGGATGGCAATGAATTAGTTTGGAGACGGAAATGTTATATCCATCCCCATAACCAGGAAAATTAATCATATTCATAACTGCAAATTAATCATCGGGTATTATCCATAATCATACATGTGGATGCAAATTTCTTCCTCCTTGCTCTTGGACAAAATTGCATCTACAAAACAAATAACACCTTAGGTCAAAGCCAAGAACCTCATGCGTCCATGATGAATGGGGGGGCTTTGGCCGAAGAACCTCCGATGCCAAAGTTAGAATTTTGAGGGAAAAATGTTTGGAGAATTTTGAGTGTTTAGCAAGAGTCAAGACCTAGATTTTCAGAGAAAATAAGGTAGAATATATAAGGCATGGCCGGCCCCCTTAGGAGAGAAGGTGATCGGCCTCTTGTGTGTTTTTTGGGTGTAATTGGTAGTTTAATTAGCCATTAATAGATTAATTAGGTAATAAATCCATTAATTAGCTAATTAACATAATTTAAAAGGAATGTTTTGGGGGTTACCTTGTGTAGAAGATGGATGAAATAGGTTTTGAATAAATACCTATTTTGGGCACTTTTGACTTGATTGTGGGATGTTTGTCCACTGCTCGCGCGTAAGAATTCTGGTGTTCCTCAAGGGTAATTTTGTCTTTTTTGCCCAAAAATCCACGTGTCGCCTATTGATTATTTTTGGCTCCACAAATGCCCTCACACCTGCTAGGCTGCTCATAGGCAAGGGCAGCAGATGTAGAGATCTTAATTTAGGAAACGTAGGATTGTTTCCTATTTTGATGTTGATTCTCTCTTTAATAGGAAATTAGATCCTTCTAGGATAGGGAAATAAATTTCTCTCAAAGCATATTTAAGTCCACCTTAAGTGGGTTATTAAATCAACTTTGGAGAGCGATTTATTATACCCTACAAGAGAGAGAGAGAAAGCTTAGAGGATATTTGTTCCCCTTCCCCTAGCAATCTTTTACATCTTGCCCATGCAAAGGATCGTCTTTCGTTGCTTTCTTCGTGTTCTCTGCACCGCACCGAGGTAAGAAAAAATTAATTTTCCTTGTATACTTATTGGATAATGTTGTCGCGGGGCAGCCGTCGGGGTGGTGCGGCACGTCAGCTGGTAAAGGCCAGAAGTCAGCTCAGCATAGGCCGATGAGGTGTTGTGGCAGGGACCACTGCTTGGGCTGCTCGGCTTGGCTAATGCCAAGGGCAGCTTGCTTGGCTGGGGCCGTAGATTGAGGCGCTAAGGCGCAGTGCTAGGTGAGCCACATGGCTTATGTCTTTTGGGCTCTTGGACCTGACAGGGGCCAGGCTGACTATTGAGAGAGATGAGGAGGTCGCGGGCCTCATGGGCTGTTGGAATGCTGGGCATGCAGGCCTTCTGCCTGCTGGTCTGAGAGAAAAAATAAGGGAAAAGCCAATATGGGTTGAGCTTCCTTGCTAAGTACCGTGAATGGGGTTGGCTGCTTAGTTCTCTTCGCCAGGAGATTGGTGAGCTACTCCCGAGAGAGAAAATAAAGATGATCAAGGCAAATACTTTGGCTCATCTGATCGTTATTGTGGAGCCTACTGTGAATGAATGTGGAAATAAGAGATATTCCCCATCTGCTCAAGAGATGCTGGTTAAGAAAAAACTGAAGACTACATCCGCTGCTTGTGAGGGTCCGCTTGCTGTCGAGAGGCCTGTGATTAACATGACTTCTTCCAATGAGAAGAAAAATGAGGCTGCTAGATCTGAGCCCGTGGTGCCTGCCATGTCGAGAATGGCTAATTCAATTGCTGATAGTATTGCTCAGTGTAGAGGTCTTGTCATGCCTCTAGTGCCGAAGTCTGTGCCAAGACATCTGTTAGGAGCTAAGTTTGGTTCTCCTTTGGAGAGGCTTGTTATTATGAAAAACGATAAGATGGACTATGCTGCTAAAGTGGTGCTCTGGCCAATTTCTTCTACTGCTGAGACTAATTCGCCTACTGGGAAAGAGGAGACTGCTTGCGTGGGCAGCTGTGAGAAATCCACTAAGCCTGCTTCTGGGGAGGCTGCTGAGATCTGTGTGCTTTTGAAACCAAATCTGCTTGAAGACATGAACGCTTGTACCAAGTTTGTTGATGGCGTTAGAAAGGTTGTTTGCCCAAGTTCCTTTGCGAAGCATACGATCCAATATAGAAGGACTGCTTTACTTGCTATGGTGCAGATATAGCAAGGCTGCCAAGGTGGTGGCGAAGACTATAGCAACTGAAGCTTATTCCTCGGTCGATGAGATCAAGAGGTTGGATTCTGAGCTCATTGCTTTGAAGGGGTCTAATATTTCTGCCTCCACCTCTCTGCAGCTTGATACCGCTTGCCAAGAGATCATTGACTTGAAGGCTAGGCTTGACGCGATCCAAGTTAAGTATGAAAGTACAGAGAATGAGATTAGATGTTACATACCTTAGGTTCAAGATCTAGAGTTTGTAGTTTATGAGCTTCGTTCCGCTGCTTATGCAAAGGATGAGGAGTTGATTGCTGCTTATAACCAAGTGATTCACTTCAAGAAGGTCATCGATAGGCTTAAACCTCAAGTGTTGAAACTCCAATGTGCGTTGAAAATCAACGAAAGTCTGAAGAAAGAAGTAGATGAGCTACAACGTGTCCGTGTTGGTTTGCTCGATGAGAATGAGCAGCTGAAGGGTGAGAAGTATGGGCTCGAGGTTTCGAGACCTTCTCTATTTCTCCGGAAGACTTGCTTGCTTTTACTTTTGAGGCTTCCATTGGCGAAGTAGTGGGAAAAGTTGGTGCCCAGGCTGAGGCATCTGGGGTTGAAACGCTGGTAAGAGCGTCGCGACTGCTGAAGATGTAGCGACCGAGTAGCCATGGGATGTCCAAGCTACTATGGTCTTCTAGGTAGCATTTAGGATTTTCTTTGTTTTTCTTTGTAGCTCTTGTTTTGCTTGAACTCTTTCGGCCTTTGCTAGTTGTTTATAAACATGATTCATTATTTTTTCTTCATCTTTGCTTCTTTTGTTCATGCCCTAACCTTTATACTTTATAAACCATTGGCAGGCGTGCTACCTTTCTATAAGCAGACAGACCTGCATAGCCTATGCAGCCGTATATGTTGGTGTATAAGTTTGTAAAGTTGTTAGCCATAAGGTTGGCAGCCGGATGCCTTACTTACAGAAGCAAACAAGTCCGCGTAACCACTAGGCTGTTAACCTTGGCTTTCTCCAATTACATAGGTTGCATGACAAATATCACAACACTTTAAGACTTGGTGTAGGTTCTTCCGCACTTGGCAGAGATAAAGCTTATCGACTACGTAGCATGTCGGCAACGGATAAAGTTTCGTATATGCACGATAACTTGTTTAACCTTTCACAAAAATGTGCGGTTGTATAAGTCTAGCATGACTTTACTGCTCGAAGGGCAAGTCGTAGGCAGTCTTCCAGAAATCGTAGGCTATCTTAGTGCACTCGGTAGCAGCTTTATGATTCCAGGGCAGTCGTCCATCTGATGTATTGTGTAATGTGCCCCCTCTGTCTCTAGGGCCCGGTTCCCCGCGGATTAGGCCAAGAGACCCAAAATCCTTCAGTTAGTTAAGCCTTGAAAAAGACCATTGTGGCTACTTCTAGGAATCCCAGCGTAAGCCATCGTGTATCTAATTATACTAGGGCAACCATGCTCATCCACATTTGGATATTCGGAGTGTAGAGTTTATCCTCCCACTTTGGAGAGCAGACCCATGTAGGTGTCGGGGAATTAGTTTACCCTCTCGTACTAGAGATCATGGTTGGTTCTTCGAGGGGTGCAATTCATGCAGTGAGTCCCTAAGAAGGGCATGATCTTCTTTTGAAGTGCAGGAGAGATAAGTTATTGTAGACATGTAGTCGAGCCAAGTTGTAAATTACTTTTAAATTCCTTATTGAAAATCGAGTGAAACGAACGAATAACTTAGCTGTAAAAGACTGCATAACAACTGGATAGTCATCGGCTTGTGAGGTGGTGCCCGTTGAGCTGCTTGAGTCTTTGGGTCTTGATATAGTGGCAGGTACATATGGTACTTCTTCAAGTTGTAGGTGTTCCATTGCTCCTCGATCTCTTTGTCGTTCATGGTGGCGAGGGTGTAATTACCCTTGCCGCCTACTTTGCTGATCTTGTACGGACTTTCCCAGATATGATCCATCTTTTTAAAGCCTTCTCTACGGGTAGTGGTGAAAGCCTTTCTTAGGACTAGATCTCCAGGTTAGAACTGCCGGATCTTGGCCCTTTTATTGTAGCTTGAGAGGAGTTGCTGCTAGTAGGCTACGATGCGGGTGATGGTTTGGTCGCGCTTCTCCTCTGCCAGATCTAAGCTTGTAGTCATCTCCTTATTGTTCTACTCGATGCTTGGCAATATAGTGCTGATGTTTGGCACAATGATGTTGGGAGGAATGATTGCTTCCGAACTAAATGCCAAAGAGAAAGGAGTATCACCAGTTGCTCGTCTTTTGGTGGTGTGATATACCCATAGACACCCGGGGAGTTTGTTTGGCCATTTTCCCTTCTTGTTGGTGAGGGATTTCTTGAGGCAATCGTGGATCGTCTTGTTGGATGCTTCGGCCTGCCCATTGCTTTGAGGATATCTTGGCGTGGACATGTGCTGCTTAATGCCATACTTTTGGAAGAACTTCGCCAAATCTTTACCCACAAATTACGAGCTGTTGTTGGTGACGATGGACTGAGAGATGCCAAATTGGCAAATAATGTTCCTTCATATGAAGCATTCTATGTCCGTATAAGTCGTGGTCGTCATGGGCTCCACTTTTACCCATTTGATGAAGTAGTCGGTTGCCATGATCATTGCATCTGCCCCCAGTAACAGGCGGTATAGGTCCTACCAGGTCGATTGCCCATTGTATGAACAGCCAATGACTGGTTTGCGGGTGTAGCTCGCTGGCAGACAATGCTGGTACCGCTTGTAGCGTTGGGAACGGTCGTACTTTTGTACTAACTCTTTAGCATCTTGGTCCATGGTAGGCTAATAGTAGCCCGCGTTAAGAGCCTTCTATGCTAAGGATCGTCCTCTGGAATGATTTCCACAAACACCTTCGTGGGTTGAGCTTAGAACCTTTAAGTCATCGGAAGACGCTAGGCAGCGGAGATGTGGTCTGGTGTAGGATCTTCGAATGAGAATGTTGTTCCATATGTAGTAGCGTGCTGCCTTGATTTGGAGCTTCCTAGACTTCAATCTTTCCTGGGGGAGTGTGTCGTTGACTAGGTAGTCTATAATAGAACTTTGCCAGTTAGGAGTTATACTAACTTGTGACATTTCGGATGCTAGCTCCATCTCTATGCTTGGCTTGTCTAGATATTCCACCAGAATAAAACGTTTGAGTTGGTGGTCGAAGGCGGAGCCTAGGCCGGCTAATGCATTTGCGTGGACGTTGTCTACCTGCCAAACTTGAGTGAGAGTGTAAGTTTGAAATGCCTCAAGCTGCTTACATACCTTCTCTAGGTATTGCGCCATCCTTGGATGTTTTGCCATGTACTCCTCAGTAGTCTGGCTGATGATTAGCTGAGAATCAGAATGAATTGCAAGCTTCTTCATTGCCAAGTCTTTTGCCATTCGGATGCCTGCCAGTAAGGCCTCGTACTCTGCTTCGTTGTTGGATGCTTTGAAACCTAGAGTGATCGCCTGCTTGGCATCGAACTGCCTGGGGTGACAACGACCACGTATGCTCCTAAACCTTTGTAGTTGTATGCGTCATCGACATGCAAATGCCATAAGTCTTCATCAGGTGGAGCAGGCGCTGCTAGAGCGTACTCAGCTACCTCCGGGGCATCGTTGGGCTGCTCTGTTGCGTCGCCTGAGCTCAGCGTGAAGGCGCATTAGGGAGCTGTGGAGCATTCGTTGGTTCGCCCTGTTGAGTTGTGAATGCATGGTAGGGAGCCATGAAGCTGGGGCCATGTTACATGCAGCAGTAGATGCTCAACTGCCAGTATTAGGCCACTCTAGAGTTGAATTATGGAGCAAGGGTCGGCTAGGGCCGTGTGACACGTAGCAGGAAGTGGTGTTCAACTACCTGTACATGTTGCTCCTATGTAGAATTTTTTGGGCAACGAGGATAAAACTTGTTTTTGAGTGTGCCATTTTAGTGTTCATCTGCCCTTGGCGAGCCTTTTGAGCCAAGTTGTTGTGTTAGTCAGAAAACTTTACATCTGCCAGTGTCTACGCCTTTATCGTCGCGCGTCTGGATTGGGCAGAATAATGTATCATGAGGATGACTGCATACGTCTGAAGGTAAAACTCGAGCTTTCGAGTTGTAACAACTATCGCCAAAGTTAGCTTTTGAATTTCTGGTAGCATCGATGAGAGCTTTTGAATTGTGGAATACAAGTAGTCGGGCCCCCAGCTCTTCTCGTATGATGGTAGAGCTTATTGCTGCTTCGGATACCATCAAACATATAAATAAGTCATTTGTTGCTTCCGGTTTGGATAGCAGGGAGGTGATGTCTGGTACTCCTTCCAGTCTTTGAATCTGGATCAGCGAGCCTCGTCCTAAAGTGCATGTTTTTATGCTAGAGCAAAAGAGTCTGCCAGAGTTAGATCTTCTTTCAAGATCAGTTTTCCGAATAACGGGTGGTCTGCTGGAAGTCCTTTTTGGAAGGCTGCTCTAGCTATCGAGTCGTTACATTCGACTATCTTTGCCTTTTCTACTTTGAACCTCTTTATATAATCTCGAAGCGACTCATTTGGGTTCTTCTTGATGTTGAACAAGTGGTCGGACTTCTTCTTGATTGAGTGATATAATGAATATTCTTTGGTGAAAACCAATGATAGTTCGTCGAAACTCTGGATGGATCGTGGCGGCAGGGTGTAGAACCAATCTTGTGCCTCACCTTGTAGAGTGGTGGCAAAAATCTTGCACATGAGATCGTCGTTGTTTCGATATAGGATCATTGCGCTTCGATAATGCTTCAAGTGTTTCTCCGGGTCTCCATCTCATTTGACGGATATGAAATGTGGCATGCTAAACTTGAGTGAAGGCTCTGCCTACTCGATCTTGTCTGTGAAGGGTGACCTGCTTATGTTGGTCATGTCCCGTCGTAGTGCCTTGTCGTGACCTTGTTGCATTGGTAATCACGCAATCGCTCGGTCAGAGTCTCTACTTCTTCTTGAATTTGCCTTTGTTAAGGTAGCAGAGCTCTCGGCTGTCCCCAATCTTGATCTATTAGTCTAGGCTGATCTCCTACGTGCTCAGCTCGTCTATGTCCCGGCTGCGGTACATATGGTGCGTTCCAAACAGGCGAGCGAGTTCTTCGCAGGCTGCTGGTTGTACTTGAGCCAGATTGAGTGACTGCTTCTCTCCCTCCGTCGTACTGCTGACTTCGATGTGAGGTGGATGATGCTCATTGCTGGCCTAGTCGCAAATGAACACTTCGCCTGAAAGGTTGCTCATGTTGATTATCAGAGTGTGACCCCAATCGTGAGTATATGCTCGTTCGTGGGCTTGACCGAGAGTGCACGCTCATCCACTCGCTAAGACAGGAATATACGCTATCTTGGGGGCCCAATCGGGAGTGTATACTGCCTGAACGCTCAGTTCGTGGCTAGTCGAGTGGCTACTTACCGGGACGCTGCTGGAGAGGTTCTTCGTCTGCCCTTGTCCTACTTCGGGTCACCTCGTCTAGGGCACTTTGCATCTCGGTGCGCTGCAAGAGCTGATTCACCAAGGTCATCTGTTGTGCAAAGGCGCTTGTTAATTCTGTGACTTGTCGAGACAAGTGTTGTTCTCCATCTGGATTGGAAGAGCTTGGAAGGAATGCGTTTCCTTGAGCAGTGGAAGTGTGGTAGACTCCGTGCGTTTGATTTGAGTTAGGAAATGTCAAATCCGAAGAAAAATATGGTGAAAATGATCCCGGTTCGATTGTCAGTCTGGAAATTTAGAGCCGGGATGGTTGAGCTAATCTTAGACCGATTTGGGCTGCTTGGAAGGCCACGGGAGCAAGATAGGCCCCGAGAGCAGACTGGGCCCTGGGAGTAGGCTGCTCGGCGGAAGCAGGCTGGGCCGTGAGAATGAGCTGCTAGGGGGGAGCAGGCTGGGCCATGAGAGCAGGCTGGGCCGCGAAAGCAGGCTGAGTTATAAGAGTGGGCTGCTTGGCGGGAGCAGGCTGGGCCACCGGAGTGGGCTGCTCGGCATATAGCGCACATGGGTGCGAGGCTAGGGCTCGGCTTGGCAACGCATTGGGCTCGTGTTGGATTTGGGTGGCACGGGCCGATTTGCCTTGGGCTTGGAGTGACATGGCTTGGGTCGTGGCCTTGGTGCCGTAAACCTTAGATGGCACGGCTTGGGCTTGCTTAGATGGCACGGCTCAGGCCGTGATGATGACACAATGGACCTTGCCGCGGGTGGCTATCGCGGTGGCCACCGTGGTGGTTCTCGTGGTGGTGGTGCCGCTCCACTTATTGTCACATTTAGCCTCGTGGATCGTCGCTGTCTCATCTATTGAATATTGGAATTTTCACTTGTTTAATTTTCTAAATTTCTAGTCATTGTACTTCTCTTTTACGTTTTATCAAAGAATTTTTAAAAATAAAAAATTCTAATAATAAAAACGTACGAAAAATCTACAAATGAACAAGAAAATATAAAAACCTTGGATGCGAGAGTCTTCTACAAGTGTGGGACTCAACTCTCAATGAAAGCACCAATTTGTGGATGCAAATTTCTTCCTCCTTGCTTTTGGACAAAATTGCACCTACAAAACAAATAATACCTTAGGTCAAGGCCAAAAGCCTCACACGCCCATGATGAATGGGGGGGGCCTTTTGACACACCCCGTCCCGTAAGTAGGACGTGCTGGCCTTCACGTTCACGTGACGGCCAGCAAGCCCTACCTACGGGACAGGGTGTGTCACCTTTGGCCAAAGAACCTCTGATGCCAAAGTTAGAATTTTGAGGGAAAAGCGTTTGGAGAATTTTGAGTGTTTAGCACGAGTCAAGACTTAGACTTTTAGAGAAAATGAGGTAGAATATATAAGGCATGGCCGGCCCTCTTGGGAGAGAAGGTGACCGGCCTCTTGTGTTTTTTTTTTGGTGTAATTGGTAGTTTAATTAGCCGTTAATAGATTAATTAGGTAATAAATCCATTAATTAGCTAATTAACATAATTTAAAAGGAATGTTTTGGGGGTTACCTTGTGGAGAAGATGTATGAAATAGGTTTTGAATAAATACCTATTTTGAATAACTACTACAAAGTTATCTATAATTGGCGGTTCAAAAACCGACAAAAAACGCATATTACTGTCGGATTTTAAGCAAAATCCAACAGAAAATGGACGCAGTGACGGATATAATAAGCGACAGAATTGCCCGCGTCAGGAAATGAATTTTCCGACAGAAAATACTCTAAAACCGACAGAAATTGTGTCGGATATAACCGACAGAGAAAAACTAATAATGAATAAATAATATCATTTTCTGTCGGATAAAACCGACAGGGAATATATTAATAATAAATAAGACCATTTACTGTCGGATAAAACCGACAGAAAATATATAAATAATAAATAAAAACCATTCTTTGTCGGCTAAAACCGACAACAAATAGATTGATAATAAAAAAAATATAAAACGGACATGACAGTAATATCCCTTCTCCTTCTCCTTCTCGTTGAGCATTCTTCTTCTGCTCGAAATGACCCAACATGCTTGAACCAGATTCTGCAGGTAATGACCAAGGGTTCATCTCTTGCTTAATTCATCAAGTAGGTGCATTAAAAAGTCACCACACATAACTACTAGAATATCACAGTGTACTTTTGAAAGCTTATTTCGGGTTTTTTATAAGGCAAAAAAGAAAAGAGATGAACCTCTGCCAAGTCTTGGGGGCACTGGAAGAGCTTCAAGCCAGTAAGCTTAAATCCCTTATTTTCAAACCTTGAGATTATCTCTCCAACCTAAAATAATTCACCTCATATCACACATATTAACACTAAGAACACCAAGCTAAAATCGAAAACCTGAGAGATCTTCCTCCTCCCCAGTCAATAAATGCGAATAAATTAAAGTTCAAGCTTTTGTTTTTTCAAAACCCCAGAAGCAAAAATTTCAGAACACAATCACAATTTCGAAAATTTCACAATTTCATAACTGCCCCAAGTTTTCCAGCTCCAATCACCCTTAAAATTGAACAAACAAAAATACAAGATTAGAGAATTAAATTAGCTTACAAGGCCACGTTGAACTCCATCAGGCTTCACCATTATGTACGTCTCATCAACTTGTTCCTGAAAAACACACAGCCGCCATTAAAATCCCAAAAATTCCAATTGGGTTTTTACTAAATGGAAAATCAAACAATGGGTTTTCAACAATTTTGAAAAATACGAAGAGGGTAGGAGGCAAACCAGTGAAGCAACCAAGTGGGGAAGAAAGATGCGAGGTTTGGCAAGGGTTTTGGCATGGGGACAAGCTACGAAATATGAGAAAAGATGGAGGTTCGAAGGGAATGGGATAGTTGGTGGTGGTGGGTGCGTAGGTTAGAGTTGCGGTGGGCGGATGGTAAGCTGCTGCAGGTGGAAGGGTAGGGGGGAAGGGAGAAGGAGAAGGAAAAGGAAATGAGGAGAAGAGAAAAAGGGGAAGGGAGAAGCATCGGCGCAAGGAAAGAGATGGAGGGTTTTATTTTGGAAAATTGTCATTATTGTCGGTTATAACCGACAGTAACAAAATTGCGGCAAAATTCCCCCCAAAATTCCCTTCGAAAATTTTAAATTCCCCCCAAAATTTTACAATTTTAAAAAATAAAATAATAATTGTTTGGTTTAATAAATAAATAAATAATATGTATTTAAATAGAATACGTTTTTAAAAATTAAATAAATAATTGTTTGGTTTGATAGATAATTTACACTTTTGGTTTAATAGATAATAACCCATGTAAAATATGTGATAAATAATTGATGATTTGTTTACAGCTACACTCCTCGACCCTATAATAATGCATTGAACGAATTTGATTTTCAATTTAAAATATTTACACTAGTGGATACTTAATGGAAGTATAATATTAACTCTAAGTGTTTGTTTAATCTACCGTTTTGACGCGATATGCATCCTACGAAACTTTTTTCAACGATCCAACCGTCAAACTCATTTGTACACACTCTGAGATCACATACGTAAAAAATCACAAAAAACAAACATTCAGAGATTATGTAACATAACAAAAGTTTTCTACGGTTATAAACGAAAAATCACAATTTAACGGTTATTTTAGCTCCGATTTTGATGATTTTTTACAGCTACACTCCTCGACCCTATAAGAATGCATTGAACGAATTCGATCTTCAATTTAAAATATTTACACTAGTGGATACCACAAAATCTTATTTTATACTGAATGGAAGTATAATATTAACTCTAAGTGTTTGTTTAATCTACCGTTTTGACGCGATATGCATCCTACGAAACTTTTTTCAACGATCCAACCCTCAAACTTATTTGTACACACTCCGAGACCGCATACGTAAAAAATCACAAAAAACAAACATTCAGAGATTAGGCAACATAACAAAAGTTTTCGACGGTTATAAACAAAAAATCACAATTTAACGGTTATTTTAGCTTCGATTTTGATGATTTTTTACAGCTACACTCCTTGACCCTATAAGAATGCATTGAACGAATTCGATCTTCAATTTAAAATATTTACACTAGTGGACACCACAAAATCTTCTTTTATACTTAATGGAAGTATAATATTAACTCTAAGTGTTTGTTTAATCTACCGTTTTGACGCGACATGCATCCTATGAAACTTTTTTCAACGATCCAACCGTCAAACTTGTTTGTACACACTCCGAGATCGCATACCTAAAAAATCACAAAAAAAAAAAAAACATTCAGAGATTAGGTAACAGAACAAAAGTTTTCGACGGTTATAAACGAAAAATCACAATTTAACGGTTATTTTAGCTCCGATTTTGATGATTTTTTACAGCTACACTTCTCGACCCTATAAGAATGCATTGAACGAATTCGATCTTCAATTTAAAATATTTACACTAGTGGATAATTTTTTATACTTAATGGAAGTATAACATTAACTCTTAAGTGTTTGTTAAATCTGTCAATTTGATAGGATATGCATTCTACGAAACTAGTTTCAACGATCCAACCGTCAAATATGTTTGTATATATTCTGAGATAGCATGTGTAAAAAATCGCAAAAAAAAAAAATTCAGAGATTAGGTAACGGGATCGTGAGTGAAAAAAAAATTTAAACCATTTGTTTATTTATTTATTTATTTTTAATCAATATAACATTTTAAAATAATAAAATAGTCAATTTCTGTCTGTTATAACTGCCAAAATTCTAAAATAATAACCGCCAGAAACTAAAATAATAAAATAGTCAATTTCTGTCGGTTATAACCGCCACCATTAACTTAAAAACCGCCAGAATATGTTTAAAATATTAAAAAAAAAGAATTCAAAAATACTGAGGGTTATAATAATTTTTTGACGGTTAAATCCGCCAGAAATTTATGTCGGATATATCCGTCAGAAATTAACTTTTATCTGACACGAAATAAATTGTGTCGGATATCTTTTATCCGTCAGAATGGCTTAATAACCGCCACAATCGTCCGACACCTAAAGCTAATATTGTAGTAGTTGTCAACTGCTCGTGCGTAGGAATTCCAGTGTTCCTCAAGGATAATTTTGTCATTTTTGCCGAAAAATCCACGTGTCGCCTCTTGATTATTTTTGGCTCCACAATACCCACCGGATAACGGATTCCCCATCGGTTAACGGTTATATTCATCTTTGTCGATACAAAAAATATATTCGCTCAATTGACGCATGATAATTTAGTAAATATTAATTTCGTTATTAAATATTTGATGTGTAAAATAATTTAATTAATGGATGTTATGGAGCATAAAAATTAAAGTTAAACATTGATAATGTTGGTTGATCTTTGATATCTCCCATAAGTACCATTGAATTCTCATAGATTTTGATTCATATCAAAACTTTTGAACTTTGCCACAAAATGAAACTCACACCCAGAATGTTATTTTTGTATTCTCAAAGTAAGATTTGGTGAATAATGAATATACATATATTATATAATACTTTAATATTATATATTATTTGGTTTGGGTTCGGGTTCGAATATGAATTGGGGATCCCTATAACCATATCCAAAACCATAACCGAATAATATTTACGGTTTTTCCCCATACCCAAAATATACCTGAATTTTCATACCCAAATCCAATCCATTCGAGCGGTTATCCTTGGTTATCAGATTTAATGGTTAGAATTGCCATCCCTACCAAAATGGATAGAAAATTGGAAGAAAATTTCTAAAATCTATTGTCAGGAGGAAAATTGTCTAATTATTAAAGTTCAAATAGTAATTAGCCTAAATTAAAGCAAAAAGAAATTAGCAACTCCTTACAAATTCGGGAAGAAAATCAACAAATACCTCTTTGGAAAACAACAGAGGAGGTGTTATCCCTTGTCTCGCGGCACAATGTATAGCCAAGTTGTTTGGTCAAACTGTGTGCAATTCTAACCCGAATATATGATTTTAATTTTTTTTTTTAACAAAGGATAGTATATACACTAAGAGGTGAGAGAGTGGGCTAAACCTTACAAATGGACTTGCCGTAATAATGTGGTTCAACTTTGTTTTTAGTGAGAATCGGACCTAAAACTTCTCACTTATAAGTGAAGAGAATACTATTAGGCCGTAGTATTAAGTGGCATGATTTAAATATTTTTTTAAGAATGCTATCTACCTTTTTTCATTTAACTTCTTATTTATGCCTCTTCCAATTAATTGTTGCCACATATACTCCACTTGCACATAAAACTAAAATTTTAATAATATAAAATGACATATTATTTTCTTCTAAAATAATAAAAATATGGGCGCGCGCACACATCTCTCTCTAATATCTCATTTTCCCAAACAGTAAGGTCATCTATAATAGAGAGAGTTAAACGTACAAAAGCTAAAAAATGACCTGATCTGCCAAAAATTCATTTCTCATGGATAATTAGGCTATAACTCTATCAAGCCCACCAGGCCAGGCTAAAGGTACAAAAGCTAAAAAATTGTCCAATTTGTCAAAAAATTCATCTCCAATAGATGTATGTGCTATAATTCTATGGAGCTCACAGACCATCATTTAGCCAAAGAGGCATCAGGCTGACAGAGTGTCCTCTTAGCCCTTTTTTGGAGCATCCCTCATCTGCAACGATAATTAATTCAAATTCAACAACTAGGTTTGAAAAAATTCAACAGTAGTTTGAAAAAATTCAACGGTAGTTTAATTAAATTAATTAACAAATTTAAATTATAAACTTAATATTAATAAATTATTGAAGGACCTATGTTTAGCTCTTTTTGTTGGATAATATATATATATATATTATTTTATTTTATTTTTTATATATGAATATATGCTGACAGTGTATATTTAAAATAATTTCTTGCAGGCTTGTAATTCTAGACTGACCATATTTAGATTTGGAGATAGCCTAACATTTCGTCCGCTACCACTAAGCACAGCAGCCGCCATGGCCCATGGCTGCGCCAATTTCACCGGCAACCCCCGTCCTTCAATTTTCAGAATTTGTTGCGGGGGCTCTATCATCAATTTCTAATGAGCAAGGCTCATTAAATTGAACAGAAAATAGATAAAGGTACCGATCACCTGACCGACCTTGCCGACAGCTTCCTTTCCGATGAACTCGTTGGTGCATTCCACTCATGGATTGCACATCGCGTATTCATCGGGGTTTGTGTCTTGATGGAGTTTTAGTAGAGTTTCATATAACTCGGCAATAATAGCTACAAGATATCGATTTTAAGTGAATTTTTGTAAAATGATGTTTGGAATCAAAACACAAACCCAAAACATTTTAGATTACGGGTATATTATATTATGAAGTAAGTCTAAACACGTAATTGACGTTGTATTAATTTATTGCAACGGTTTAGGAGTAATTTGTATTATATAATCTCAAAATTTTGACCAAAAATAAATATAAATGTCAAAATAAATATTTAGAAATATCAGGTAGTGGCCCGAGTCTTTGATGAGTCGGCCCTCGTGCTTGGAGTATCAACCTCACATGCAACCACTTGGGTTGATCACATTAATGGAGAGATGAAATAAAAAACTGGCAAGTCTCTTGTATTTGGAGCAACTTATGTAAAATAAGTTGGTTTTTTTTTTTTTTTTGGTCGAAATAAAATAAGCTAGCTCTGTTATAGTGTTTATGTTCAATGTATTTCGTTAAAAATAAGTTTTCATTTTGTTTGGGATAACAATGAAGTAAAATTATTGATAGATTATTATACTTGTTATCTTTCCTTTTAATGAATTATTTACTAACAATGTATCATATAAATAACTTTTATATGTTTTCTAAAATATTACATCCTATCAAAAGAAGAGAAATGTCAGGAAATTCTCCCAAAAGTAGACTCTCCAAAAACTATCTCCCATCTGTCATTTAATGTTTTTAACATAATATTTTATAATATTGGTACGAAAATTAACATTAAACTATGAGGTGGCAGAAAGTCCATAAAAAACCTCACTTTGAGAGTATCCTCAACTTGAGAGATTCTTCTTAGCATTTCTCATCAAAAGAATATATGGTTTACTATTGATAAATGTAGAGATAAATACTTATACATGCCTTTTACAAATGTGAAGTTTGACAGAGTAGTTGGCTCTCTCATCCTCGCAGTCGATGGTGTTGAGAGTATTTTATATTGATTTTGCATTTAGTACTTAAAAAAATCTTTAAGTATCGATCGATTGTTTTACTAAGCTAAACTTTCCATGTGATTGGATAAATTTGGGTAGCCCGAGGTTTAGATTTCTTCATCCTCCTCGACATTCAAGAACGAAGACTACAATATTTTTAACCCTAAACCCTAATTTATATATGCATGCATGCATGCAGGTGAAACTGTCTTGTCTTATTGGATATATAGCTAGGTTTGTCCAAGTCCAACATTTGTCGGCAGATGGATAATATTTGGAGTGGATTTGGTGGAGTGCGAAACCTCCAACACAAAAGTCTGTCACCTTTCACGACTTATTACGTAGGGACATTATGTCTTAATCTAACAAGTGGCGCATATATGGACCTTCAAACCATAAACGAATTGACCAACCTTTCGATCGTTTAATTCTCTGCACAATTTTTCTTTTCATTTTCTTTATGCAAACCCCACGCACAATCACATTGTTTGCTTTAATATAATGGAACAGATAATGTGATGTTTCCACAATTCCACACGCATTAGGTTTTCCAGTTTTTCTTTCTTTTTCTAAATCAATTGAAGGACTGCTTCCAAAAAAAAAACAAAATCAATTGAAGGACTGCATTGTGTATTTTATAATTGAATCTACTTCAAACAGAATATTTTATAATCTCGAATTCAATGTGTACATTTTTAATTGATCGTATATTCCTTTCATTATCATCTCAACATCTATATATATAGCTTGTTCAAAACGGTTTTCTCCATAGCTTTATATTTGACTGACTGTTAGATTTTTTAAGTTGATCGATGTTTAAAAGTTGTGTAATAAAGTGAAGTTTTATAATAAGGTCCCTCTTTTTCGCGCATCTATTGTTGACTTGGCGTAGGCATGTTATGTAAGCGGTATCCCGAACAAACAAATTTAATTATCAATTCAAATCGCGACTGAGTCATATAAAGCTTGTTCAATTATTTTGGTTTTTTGGCTCATACCTTCATCTTTCCGATTTGTTTTCGCCTTCTTGGTTGCTTCGAAAAAGTTGAAAAAAATTTGTAATTTGTCGTTGCTCCTAATACGTTGAGAAGAGAAGTTTCGAATTGCTGAAATTAGTTTACAAAATAGTGTTCAGGCTGCTCCTCGATGTGCAACACAACTTTTTTGTTTCTTTTTGCTATTGTTTTGGATATTTTGGCTGCCCAAGCCCATTGAATCTTCAGCCAAATGGCCCACTGTAGGATAAGGCATAACTATTAACATCCAAGCCCAAATCAAGCCTCCTCAAAAATAACCTTTTCTTAAAAATTAAAATATTTCTTTAATTTATTGGTTAACGAAGGTAATCTTTTTTGTCTATTTTTGGTGAGAAAGTTAAAAAAAAAAAAAAAATTGGTTTCCACACACTTTTATACATCTTTGATCATTGGATGACATAAATCAAATTATGGTGGACTAGTTGAGATAGATTGTGATCAATTAAAATAAATTTCAATCTAATCCGTTATCTATTGTGGCAAAATATAAAATATTGATGATGCAGACTTAACATGATGGTTTTACATTCACAATAAAATAGTCACTCAGTACTAAGATCTGATGGTATTACTCTTCACTTGGGATTGAGAGATTATGTGACTTAACCAAACTCTCTCTCCCTTAATGTAAAATATCGATATTCTCAAACATAAAAATTCATAATAAAATAAATTATCTAACATATATCTTTGTACATGAGTTATTGTCAATAAATGATTGTAATCTGAATCACATGCCCAACATGAAAACAAAAATAAATCTAATTGACTTGTTGACCGGCTCCGACAGCTCCACCTCGTAATCAATCTCCAAGACTTAACTCCGAAGTTCCAACTTCCAGCAACCAAAACTCCAAACTCCAAATCCAAATCCAAATCCAAATCACACAACCCGAAAAGCTCGAAAACCAACAATTATTACCAGAAAATATGAGCGAAGACGAAAAGAAGAGGGGAGTCTCAAGTGATCCTCATCACCACTATCCGCCTCCAACCCCCGAGTACGGGACGTTCCAAGGAGTAGCCAACTACCCACCACCGCCTCCCCCGCATCACCCTCCGCCGACCGGGTTCCCTCAGCCTGTGCCGCCGCCGGGAGCCGGTGGCCCTTCAGCGCCTCATCCTGACTACTACACTCATGGATATCAAACCGTTCCTGGTATGCAATTGAGCCTCTATCTCTTGTTCTGTAGTAGCACGGTGACTTAAATTTGAATGATGATGATACTTTGTGATCTTAATTAGTGAAATATGAGATTAAAAAGATGGGATTTTTGTGTATTTTATGGTGGGATTGGAAGCTACAAGATTGGATCGAATTCAATTTGTCTTTGTGTGTTGGAATTAGTTGACTTTTTCAGTCACTGCAACAGCAACCCTTTTGATTTTATGAACAGAACAAGTAAAGAAAATGTTTTTAATAACATCTCAGTTAGTGGCTACGTCAAGAATCCCGTTTTCGTTTGCTGCTAGTGAGTAGATCAATTCTGTAATGGTGTGATTAGGGGATTAATGTTGTTGTTTTACGAGTGGGAATTTCGTAATTGAATGACTTGATTCTGTATGTTTGCTGCTTGTGTTCCATTTTCTGTTTTGTTTTTTAGCTGGATGTGCATTTTCACCACCGATCTTAATGAATGATGAATGGTTGTAATAGATGTCGGTTTATTAGACATCTAATTATATTCCTCTGTTGTTTATAGGTTATGCGGTTGCTGAAGGACGACCAGTAAGAGAGCGTCGCCTTCCTTGCTGTGGTTGTGGACTTGGGTGGTGCCTGTAAGTTTTAGTGCTTTGAATTTTAAATAGCTTTGCACAAGTTGATCGATATTACCTTTATGCATTGTTCTGTAATTATACGAAAACTGAATGTTTCAATCCTGATGTATGGGTTTAGGACTTAAATTGACCCTGATATTTTGACGTAAAAGTAAACATTTCTCATGTGCAAAGGTGTGAAAGAATTGAGTTTTGCAGAAATTCAAGTAGCATGAGAAATGGGATTTGCGGCCGAACCAAAAATGATAGTGCTTTAGTTGACATTACCCTCATTTCAATACTATTGACTATGATCGCCTTTTCAATTCATTGCTTCAAAAATCTAAGATCAGTTCCCTGGCTTCCTTGAGAAAACAATAGGATCTGTTCAGTTTATTATCTTCCATAATTTGTGCTCTCTCCTTCTGTTATCTTGAAACTATTAAGCTTTCTATAACATCAATGAATATTTTTAAACTTAAGCTCTTTCTTTTGAAGGTTTATCATTGGTTTCTTCCTAGCTACCGTCCCCTGGTATGTTGGTGCATTTATCTTACTTTGTGCCAGGATAGACCCCCGAGAGAAACCAGGATATATTGCTTGCACACTTGGCGTGAGTAACTTTTATTTCTTTTCACTTAGACTTTTGTAACAAATGTCCTTCTTTCACTGTTCAACTTACGTTTTATCTACCTTCAAGTTTCTTTTATTCTTCAAATACTTACCTCATTGCCGGTCTAATCGTCTTATTTTGCGGCACTAGTACCTTTTTCTAATACCGCTTTATGTTCAGGCTATTCTTGCAACAATTGCTATTGTCCTAGGTGCAACAAAGGGAAGTCATGACTGGTAATCCCACAGGGAGGAGTTTTATAGCTTGTATGATTGATGTGTTATACGTGAGTCCAAACTCTGGGAATACTGTACATGGATATCAATCTGCTTATGAGTTATCACATACTGTTTGAACTTGTTTAATTCACTACCGTATCTTGACGATTAAGATTTGACGATGCTATCTATTTGTTAGTACTCCAATCAAAACGTTAAAGTAGGTGTGTGTCAATGGCTTGATACCGGTTCTAGAACATTTATATATAGGCATGGACAAACGGCGTGATGATTGGTGTGTGCGTGTTCTTGTGGATGAGATTTTTTGAGTTCTTATGCTAGAGCTGGAGAATTTGCTATTTATGATACAGGTGAAGCAAGATGTGTGCATGCAGGGATCATTTGTCAATTTTCTACAAACATATGATTCTAGTTAGAGCACTCGCGCATTTGAGAGAGTTTCCTTAGCATTTCTCGTCATGTTATTTAAAACCAGGCCGTTCTTCAACAAATACTTAGCAACTTTCTTCTCATCCCGCTGACCGATGAATCCCTTCACGGAGATGGTCTCAAGGTGCGACATCAAACAAAGGGGCATGATATCCGGTGGATTATCAACCAAGTTGAAAAGAGTTCAAAGACTTGCCAAGTTGAATTTGTGGCGAATTGGCGATATTAGGATACAGAGGGGGTTCAAGGATGTGTTATTGTTACGTTATAACTCTTTGGCGTCACTTAATACTACGGTCTAGGGATACTTCTCTTCACTTATAAGTGTGAGATCTTAGACTTGATTATTGTCAAAAACGTATTTGAACCACATTATTGTTAGCTTATTGTAAAATTTAGCTTACTTCCTCACTTCATTAATATAGATAACATCGTTTGTTCAAAAAAAAATTAAAAATTAAAAATAAAAAAAAACTCCTCGGCTGCCGTTGTAACTCATTGGCCACCCAAGTCATGTACTTGTGATCAGTGCGAACTGACACAACCTACTACAACACAAGATTTTAGTTATAGCATGCACTCTACAGCAAGTAAAGAAAAAGAAAAAAAAATTTAAACAAGGTTGCGAGAAAACCAACAGGATCCTCCCCGGATCCTTTTGGTAAGGATCATGAAAATTCGTAAATCATATTCGTTTATCGTAAATTATACGGTCAGTGTTTGTCAAGTACTGTTTATGTTTATTTTTAAATAAACATATTTAAAATGATTTCTGATCACATGATGTATGATGAACGAATACAATTCCCAAATCTCTGAATCCTCACAAAGAGGATCCGGACTCGCGAGAAAATTAGAGATCTTGACGGAAAAGGAGAAACAGAGGAGAAAAGAGAGAGAACACAAAGCTCAGTATTTTACTATTTCTACGGGAAAAAAAAAAAACTTATTAGAGCAACTCCAACGTGGGAGTTTGCTCGGAGGACAGGCCAGGAAAAAGGGCCCGAGAGCCTGGCCTACACACTCCAGCGTGGGGAGCTCGAGGGACAGTGGAGGCCCGAGCACCAGGCCTGTGAGGAATTGCCAGCCCGCGAGCCCGAAGTGGATCTGATGCAGGGCTGAAGTCATCCAGGCGTCAGCCCAATTTTTTATTTTTTTTTTCTGTCAGGCGCGTGCACCTCACTAGCACATGGGGGCGCGTCACCCGACACGGTTTTAGCTCCTGGGGCCCGCGACGCAGTTTCAAAAAGTTACCGTTGGGAAGCCACGTGGCTTTCTATGGTCCGTTGGATCTCAACGACTATATAATGTGGACCGTCCGATTTGCAACGGTACAAAAAAATAAAAAAATCTTATTTAATATCAACAATTGGATCTGAGATCAACGGTTGATATTATTCTCCTTTATACATAAAAAAAAAGTTTTAAAATTAAGAAAAGTTACCGTTGTGCCACGTGGCACAATCTGGAGTGTTGGAATTCAATTTTTTTTAAATCCAACGGCAGAGATTAATTAGTTGAATAAAAAATTGTAAAAAATCCGAAAAAAAATTTGTTTGTACTTTTCTATAAATACCTTCTCATTATCATCTACCTTACACCACAATTTCATATTTTCTCAACTACTTTCAATCATATTCCTATCTTTCTCTCAAAGTTTCAATCCAATTTTTTTCAACAAAATGACTATTGATGCAGGTACGAATTGGTCGCTTCTTGAAGATGTTGCGTTGTGTACTAGCTGGGTTGAAGTTACTCATAGTTCGCTTACGGGTAATGAGATGCAGTTGCGAGAAATGTGGAGTCTTATTCATACCAATTATCTTGAGAAAATGGGTGGGAAAAGAACCAAAGAATCGATGTCCAGTCGTTGGAAATTACTTAGCCAATCGTTTAGTACGTGGAGAGATGCCTTGGCACAAGCTAGTACTAATCTTCGAAGTGGGGAAAATTACGCGGATCAGGTAACAATATATTATTTATTTGTTTGTACCATACCCAATTTTACATTATAATTATTTGTTTGTATTATTTATTTGTTACCTACTTTCATTATAATTATTTCTTCTCCCGCATTGTGTAGCAACTTCAAGCACAAGCTTGGTATGGTGCCAAAACCAAAAGCAAAAATAAATCATTCAATCGGTGGGAATGTTAGAATATTGTCAAAAATTGTCCTAAATTCAGAGTTGTGCCTGTCGGTTTAGAAGTTTTGACAAATGTTGACCACCTTGGGTAAATGCTGTTTGCTAGGTAGTATGGCCCGTCGTACATACGTCCGTTGATGCAGTACGTGACTTTTGGTGTCTTTCCTTGCAAGACATCGTTGAACACTGGGGATTGGGCAAGGACGTTAAGGTCATTTTGAGCTCCCGGAACCCCGAAAAAGGCTTGCCAAATCTATGTATCAAAAGATGCCACCGCCTCCAAAATGATACTTTTTTCTCCTTTTCTGTCCCCATAAGCGCCTTGCCATGCACTTGGACAGTTTTCCTTCTAATTGGTTAAACAATTCTTCCTCTTGCTAATTGATTTCCCACATCATCCTTGAAGAAGAAGACATTGTAAGACGGAAGCAGAAACTATGAATAATGATACAGATTTTGATTTTGGTGGAGAAGGAAGCAGAAACTATGAATAATTAAAGAGATCTTGAGAAAATAGGTGTGAGATTTCAGAGGATGGATGATGGATTATATGGAGGATTCAAAAATGATTAGGTTGTAGATAGTGCCACTTGACATGCCGCCATTCGTTAAAAATCTGATCGAAATCTATCCTCAAAGATTCTGAAAAGGTAAGGACACGTGGCATGACGACATTGAATAAAAATCTTATCGAAATTCATCACCAATAATTGTCTTTTCGGATAATGACACGTGGAGCAACGAGAACGATTAAAAATTTTATCCGAAATTACAAATAAAAAATTATTTTGTATTATTAAAAAAAAAACTAATATTTTATTGTCTATTACCAGGACTATTCAAGTGCAACGGTGGAGATGCAAAAGATAGTTACTGTTCATTAAGAGCCGTTACTATTTACAGATTGAATAGTGAATAACCTAGAGGAGGTCTCCCACGCTGGAGTTGCTCTTAGGGAAGCAAAACCCACGTACAACATATTGACTTTTCGACTCAATACTCTCTCTCTCTCCCTCTCTCTCTCTCTAAATCAAAGTCTTGAGTCCAGACTCTTGATTTTCTCACCAATCAATTCAGAAAAATCATTCATTTCCAGGGCCGTCTTAGAAGCTCTTGTCAGCAGGTACTCTTCCTCTTAACCTTTTCACTTCTTTAGTCTGTTTGCTTATACATATATGTATACACATATTATATATTTGTTTGAAGGTGACTGGGTTGTTCACAAGAAAGTTTTATTGGATTTTCTTTTGATTTCCTGCATAACCAAGGATTTGCATATATAATACTTGTTCTTGTAAAATTCCCCAATTTTTTATTATACGTCTAAATTTTTACCATTTATTTCATTTAAGTTTGCTTGAATTTTTACATTGAAAGACTTGCTAAGTTATCAAAGCTGGGTACAACACAGTAGTGATCTCAGTTGTTTTTTATTAGCCATCAGGGTACAAGCCAATGAATTCGAAATCGAAGTGTCAAGAGGGAGTTGACAGGATCGGTGAATTGCCAAATTCACTTCTTTGCCACATACTTTCGTTCCTTCCCATATTATATGCTGTGCAGACTACCATTCTGTCAAGAAGATGGCAGAACTTATGGACTTCTCTTCCCGAACTTGAATTTGATGACGAGGGTTCAATCATTCATGGACTGAATTCAATCGTTTTATGACGTTTGTTGATCGTGTACTTTTCCTTCATGACTCAACAGACATCAAAAAATTCAGTTTTAAACTTTCTAGGCATAGGCAACGCTGTAGAGGACCAACGTCGGAGCACTTCATTCATATTTATCATTGGATCTGCACTGCTCTTAGGCACAATGTTGTTGAACTTGATCTTGATCTTTTGGATTACGATTGCAAAAGATTTGAGTTGCCTCAAAGCCTCTTCTTGTGCAAAACACTGGAGATTTTGAAGGTATCGTCAACTTCTACTACCTATGCTCCTCCTACATCAGCGTGTTTCCCGAGTCTCAAGGTCCTAAATGTCTATGTAATGAAACTTGATCATTCAGTTGCAAATCTTTTTTCTTGCTGCCCTGTACTTGAAGATTTGAATATAGATGTAAATTCAAAAGAAGCAGTTTCAAATGTAAACATCTCTGCACCTAGATTGAAGACGTTAAGAATATGGTTCGGCAATGACTTTAATCGTAATTTTGGGGGCAATGATCGTGTCCGGTTTTTTATTAATGCTCCAAATCTTGTAAAGTTAGCAATTGTGGCTGGCGATTTTTTCTCGTATATTGATTTGGAGAATGAAAAATCTCTAGTCGAAGCAAAAGTTCTTTTCAGGCATGTAGATGAAAATCCTCGCCACATTGCTGATCGTGCAACTAAGTTGCTAGCAGGAGTTTCCAATGTTAGAAATCTCTCTGTTACGGTTCCAATTTTGAAGGTAACTACTCCCTGGGTTGCTTTCACCTGTTTACCATTTTTACTTTCTTGTTCTTATTGTTCTTTCAGTAATACCAAACATTAATTGTGGTTGTGACTGGAAGCTTTTCTGTTTAAGTCATCAACTTTTGATTGATCAATAATCTTTCATGCAGGCTTCGCATCTGCCTACTTTCGAAAATTTAATCCAACTGGAGCTGGTTCTTCGTGCTTGCAATTACTGGGAGTTTCTAACAGGGTTTCTGAACAATTGCCCTGTCTTGAAACATTTTGTCTTTCAAAATAATGTAAGATGTGCTTTGTCTTGTGCAGCATGAATTCCAACATGCGGCTCTTAACGATTCTTATTTTTTCTGTTCTTTTAAAAATGTTGGCAGGGCAACAAATGGTATAATGAGGAACATGAACGTCGATGGAATTCAGGCTACAATCCACCAGACATCGCGCCTCTTTGTTTGTTGTCACATCTCGAGACCATCTCCATAAGGGAGTTCAAGGGTCAGCGAGATGAGATGGAAGTTGCTAAGTATTTGTTGAAGAATGGCGAAGTTTTAAGTAGGATGACTATTTATACACGTACTTCTTCAAGAACGGGTAAATTTTTGTGTTCGGAAGACGAGATGTACAGGAAATTTTCAACATTTGAAAAGGGTTCAAAGACATTTCAAGTTGAATTTGTAAAGAATGTGCGATATTAGGATATGGAGGGGGTTCAAGGACGTGCTATTGTCGTTAAACAAATTTCTCTGTTGATGGAAGATGACTCTACCTAGTTTCGTACGGCTTTCGTTCTTGATTTTTGCTTCTGTAAAATTCTAACGTCTAGAGATTGTGTATGGATTTTATTTATGAATTTGTAGATAAATTCTTGATATTATTGAGCAGCGTAGTTTTTCGATTGTGGAATTCCAAGCTTCCTCGGACGAATCATATGATCTGTTAATTGTATTTTCTTTCATAATATCTATTGTCCTTGGTGCAACAAAGGGAAGTCGTGACTGATAATCTCACAGGGTGGAGTTGTTGCTTAATATTTCAAGCAATAGGAAGTTTGGAACGATTAGTCTTTCTAGTCAGAATAAGACGAGCACTGAATAGTCTCCACTGTCACCGATTCCAGCAATATTACAGAGTCTCCGGTGACTGCTTGTTCAGATCCTTGGCTTTATTTCTCAACATCAAAATATTCATCCTTGTACTTATTTTGTTCTTTTGCTTTTGGATAATATCCATATCCGTTTTGAAGTGCTTTTAAAATGACAGAAAACGTTTTTAGTCATTTTAAAAGCACTTCCAAACGAGCCGTTGGTATATATATAATTCTCAATTGAGAAATTGGACCAAATTTGCGAAAATTCAAAATGTAATAGGGGAGAATATTTATCAAAAGCAATTAGGAATAACGGAAACTTCTAAATACAATTTCAACCTGGAGAATAAGTAGCACCCTTGCCTCTCCAAATTCGGTTGATCCGACAGTAGAGCATGAATTATGCATAGGGAAATTGTGATTATGCAGTGTTTTTAAGAAATTGTTGGGTGTCAATGAATGGAGCGTACGAAAATCACTTCTGAAAAAAGAATTACAAGAATAATAGTGCATAACTTTATGAATTGCAAAATATAACACTGGTAAAATAAAATAAATTGTACTTGTAGCATGTACTGAAAACAATAGGAGCAAAAATTCTCCAATTAAGCTATCAGAAACTTGGAATCAACCAACTCAGTCCCCACGTGAACTCAGCTGCAGAATGAATGATAGTAGACTTTTTGATCCATTCCAAATTTCCGGCCATCTAAATAGAAGGGATGGAAAAAATCACACACGGCGGTGTCACTACGTAGTCGAAAAGGAAGGGGAAAACCATACTTGTCGATTCCTCCCAACTCTACAAAATAAATGCAGTTCGCTTCCAACCCTTTGGAATTACTCACCGGAAAGGAAAAGGAACAACCTCGGCTTGTCACAAATAATATTTGGTTCCCCAAACTCTGCACCTCGATAAAGCTTCCGTCATTCTCCTGATCGATCTTGTAAACTAAAAAATCACTAGTCCATGTTATGGGAGTACAGTCGCTCTTTTTGTGATCAGTAATCTGCTTGATCAACAAGATTTCGTTGTTGGTTGATGATTCTACCAAATATGACTTGTCCTGGACCATGACATGCACAAAACCATTAGGAATACCATGGCCATAGAACAAATCTTTACGTGATTTATCTTCGTTGTCATAAACCAACTTCAATTGTAGCTCATCACCATCTCTGCAGCGTAACGTGCGAGTTATAACTCGTCCACTCTTAGTCTCATCATCTGTAACCAAGTTTTTGACCAAGGCATATAACGTGCCACAGGACGAAAACAAAAGGCACAAAGGAGACTCTTTATCATCCAATTTCGGAGTGATGCTTCAACTTTTTTCTCCCGGCCTGCACACGCCAATTTCCATAGAAGAAAAAATTGCTGCCACCGTACATTCTGAAATATTTGAACTGGATAGTGCAATTTTATCAAGAAAGTGGTCGGCTTTTCCATCTCCATATTTTTCGAAAGATGGAATTTGTGTCAAGGAAGGAAGTTCGTGTTTGGCTCCTAAAAGAGGGTTCAGTAGAAATACTTCTGAGTTTTCTTCATTGACCATAACCAACCAACCTTTATGGGAACTATGAAACCGCCCTTCATTTTGCTTAGACAACCCTAACTTGATAACTTCACCCTCAGGTGGTATGGAGAACTCTAAGTAGTTGTAACTTGGTTGATTGATCTCGAGGGACAAATGGCAAGTGGAATTGCGGAGCACTGCCTAATAACCAGGGGAATTGCGGAGAACTGCGGAGGTTCTCCATGATGACCTTCAAAGGTGGCGGTGTCTGGTTGTTGTCCTTAACCTTACCAGCGGATCCATCTTCAACTAACCATAGTCATTCCAATCAATCCCAATATTATCAGGTAGTTTGACTTTTATTAATTTGAGGTTTACATGTATTTTTTCTGGGTCAACAGTACATGTGTTTGTTTAAATATGTATGAAATTCTACTGACGGTAAAAGCTTCTTGGCTTCTAAAGTTACAGCAATGAATGCAATCTTAACCATGTTTTTTTTCTTTACGAAAACCATCAGGTACAAATGGAATCAAAGTCAAAGCGTCAAGGAGTTGACAGGATCAGTGAACTGCTGGATGCGCTTCTTTGTCACATACTTTCGTTCGTTCCAACTATATATATGCTGTATGGACCACCGTTTTGTCTAAACGGTGGAAGAACTTTTGGATATCTGTTCCCTATTTAAACTTCGATGAAGACGATTTCCCAGAAATTTATAAGGTTGATGACAAAACTCGCATCATGAACTTTATTAATCGTACAGTTTCCTCTCATGGCTCATCAGACATCCAAAATTTCTTTCTTCGTTGTACGTGTGAACAGGATTTCAGTGCTAAGGATTTCTCTCACATTGGTAGATGGATTAGAACTGCCGTTAAGCGTAATGTTGTTGAACTGCATCTTCATCTTACCCTTGACAGTTCCAACCCTAGTCAAATTCTTCTCAGGCTAAAACCCTAGTGGTTTTGACGGTGTATTCAGATTGTATTACCTATGTT
Organism: Heteromeles arbutifolia; assembly: GCA_024362995.1. Classification (NCBI taxonomy): domain Eukaryota; kingdom Viridiplantae; phylum Streptophyta; class Magnoliopsida; order Rosales; family Rosaceae; genus Heteromeles; species Heteromeles arbutifolia. Next base: position 40,110,730 of record JANCRC010000003.1, on the reverse strand, counting down.
ACTACAAAAGAGTGTTTGACGGTGTATTCAGATTGTATTACCTATGTTAGCTATGCTGGAGAGAATCTTGTCTGAGGAAATCAAGTAAGATGTATTTCCGCTTATTTAGAGTGATACCATCATGCAGCTTTTAACGATTCTCATTTCATGCGTTCTTAATTTGGGATACGTGTGTATGAACTTGTCAGTATTCCAGTTGTATGGAACCATTCTCAAAGCACTCAAAAAATCAATGGAGTCCACCACTGCATGTGCCTGATTGTTTGTTGTGGCACCTTGAAACTATCTCCTTGAGGGGATTTCTGGGAAGCCAGGAGGAGATGGAAGTAGCCAAGTATTTGTTAAAGAACAGCAAAGTTTTGAAGAAGATTACTATTTATCCCTGGAGGGATACTCCTAGAGGTCAACGGTATGAACAAGAGAAGGTGGTATACAAGGAACTTTGTACGGTTAGATGGGGTTCAAAGACTTGTCGAGTTGAACTTATCTAGGATACGATTTTAGGTTTAGTAAGGATTTAATGTTTGCAAAAGTCTACGATTTTACAATATGTTTCACCTTCGCTGTTAAAAGTTCTGTCTTTCTAGTTTATTGCCGCTACTTGGAATTGCTGACGGAGTTTCTCAAGAGATTAAACTGTTTATAAAGTTGTGAAAGCATCATTTTGTTTGTACAAGATGAATCTGTTTGCAATCGGTTGTTTTCTACTGTTGAATTGTCTTGTCAACTGCTGTTTATCTTCTTCAACTATAGAGTGATTCGGTTATGGTGGTTATTCAGTTCACACTTCATGTATTTACAATAGAGAATGTGCAATTTCACTTAACTGTTATTCAGTTCCTGTATTGTGCTCCTCTTACATTGTAACTATAAACAAGGTTCAAAAAAGTATAATGTTTAGTTTGTGTATAATTCTACTAATCCGAGTAGTCATTAAATGTTGTTAGGTGTCACTCATGGTTTATTAAAGTAATTAATTAATTAATTAAATTTTATTGCCGGCTTTGGTTAGAATCTAAGTTCATCTCTAAAGGAGGAGTAAATTGTACGAATGGTCCCTCAACTTTAATCAAATTAGAACAATGGTCCCTCAACTAAAAATCCATTACCATTGGTCCCTCAACTTATCAAAATGTGTAGCTATAGTCATTTTCATAAATTTTGTCAAAATTTTGTCAAAATAAGTTATATTGGAATGACCATTTATACAATTAGGGTCCCTCAACTCATTAAAGTGTATAATTATGGTTCTTTTTGTCAACTATGTCAAAAATTTTGTCAAAATGAGTTACATTGGAAGGACCATTGCTACAATTGGGTTAAAGTTAAGGGACCATTTCTCCAGTTGAATTAAAGTTGAGGGACCAATGGTAATGAATTTTTAGTTGAGGGACCATTGCTCCAATTGAGTTAAAGTTAAGGGACCATAGCTACAATTTACTCCTAAAGGAGATGTCAAATTTAAACCTAAACTTTAAATTTGAAAGCTCATATGACACTTTGACATCTTTTAAATTTTTACTCTCCACCCAACATGCCAATTTTTAAACATAAAACAAAAATTGATATTTATTTTCTTTGCATGGGGAATGAAAGAAAAAGAATTAAAAGGTATAAAAATATTAAAATATAGCATTGGTAAAGAAAAGAAACAAAAAGGCAGTGCTTTAAATCAATAAAAAATAATAATAAAAAACATTTAATAAATTTTTTTTGAAGGCGCTGTAAAATTTGGCAGCAAGGGGTAGAAATGTCTTTCCATGTCATGCCACATCATATTTGGCTTCTCGGTTGGAAAACATTACTGCTGTCTTTTATTATCGTTATTGCTGATTTGGACAATTTGACATCTCTTTTAGAGATGCTCTAAGAGGCCACACACCTATCATAGTTCTAGCAGCTAGGGGTGGGCGCGGTTCGGTTTGGTGCGGTTTTGGGTGAAACCAAAACCAAAACTGCAAGTTTTTGCAGTTTGGTTCGGTGCGATTTTGAGGCTAAAACCGAAATGAAACCAAACTATTTGGTTCGGTTCGGTTTGATTTTAAACGGTTTTGGTTTGATTTCATTGTTTGAGAAAACTATTATAGTTACCTAGTTATATCTCATTTCATTTTCCTTTGATATACACTTCAATTCTCTTCTTTAAGCAACGTTTACTGTTTGTTTTTTATTTTGCACGTCTTCTATTACTACATTGTTCAAGCATGCATACAATATTAAAATTCAATCAAGCATGGCTTCAATCACAATCAGACATGCATGCATACAACATACATTATTACACTCATTCAACTTACTTTGCATCATTCAAGTTTCAAACCTTTGACTGACTGACTGCCATTCGGTGCATGTGAATAATATCTAAAGCAGCAGGTATTGTTTGTTTGAAATATCTGAGTGACTGCCATTAACAATTTGCTTTGATATATATCTAAAGCAATTTATCTTTAAATATCTAGAGATATATCTATATGATTCAGTGGCTAAGATTGATTAGTGTGCATGTTTCATTTAAATAATTGTGGGTTTAACTTGTACGAGATCTTCTTTTTGAGTGGAGACCGAGAGAGATAGATAGAGAGTTAGATGAAGAATGAAGTTGAGCAGCAAATGAGTAAAAGAAAGAAAGAGCACAGACTACGACTAGAAGAAAGAAAAGAAAAAGATTATGTGGCCATGTTATGATGTGGTTGAGTTCATACTAAATGTATGGACTCAATGAAATAACCAATTAGAATTTAACATTTAATAAAGTTATGCGGTTTCAGTTTCGGTTTAGTTTCGGAGGGCCGGAACCGAAACCAAATCGTTTTTCTCCTATTCGGTTCGGTTCCAAACCGAAATCGTTTTGAAACAGCAAAACCAAACCTTTTGGTGCGGTTCGATTTGGTTCGTGTTTTGGTTTCGGTTTTCGGTTTCAAGTGCCCACCCCTATTAGCAGCATTAACTAGGATGATGATCATAGATAATTAATTATATTAGATTAATTATTTGAGCATATCAGACATGGTTTTAATTAAATAGGCTTTACGCTTTATTTAATTTAAAGGGGTCCAATTCACAAGTCAGAATAAACAAGTGATTGGGCTTGACACATGAGACAAAGCCCATGGCGTCAAAGCCTAAGGAGAGGTGCGGCAAGGGGGCATGCATATATATATGCAATTAGTTTTGTCCCTCAAAATCCTAATCCAAAAACACCTTAACTAGTGATGCCCAAACCATATTGATCAAAGTGAGAGATACTGCTAGCACATTTAAATTAATCGGCCTCATCATATGTTGCTAGTTTATCAGTGTGGATATTCTTAAGGGCTCAACAATTGAGAAACTTCACATGATCAATTATAAGGAGGAAGATCGCGAGCATGTGGATGCTCCAGTCAAGCGGCACATTCATGACTAAGGATTCAAGTAAGTATCTCTTCGCCATCTTTATTTAAATTTGTTGCTTTATATGTTAATTATAACCAACATGATATATAATTGGGATAACATATTGTATGTTATTTATTATTTTTTCATGCGTATTTAATTATTTGAATTAAGTTTATCCCAATAATATGCTCTGAAATCCAACAAGTGGTTGGTGGTGTTAGTGGTGGCGAGGGGTGATGGCAGTGGATAATATGGTGGTGGTTTGTGATGTTAGTGGTGGTGGCTATGCAGGTGGTGTTGGTGTCAGTTGTGGCTATGGTAAGACAGTGGAGGTGGTGGTGGACATGGTGGCGAGGGTTATGGCGGTGGAAGATATGGTGGTGGCAACGATGGTGGTGGGGGTATCAGTTATGGTGATGGTGAGACAGTGAAGGTAGTGGTGGACATGGTGGCGATGATTATGGCGGTGGAAGATATGGCGGCGGCATCGGTGGTGGTGGTGTCAAAGATGGTGTGCGGTGGTGGTGTCAAAGATGGTGTGCAGTGGTGCACTACTACAAAACTACCCATTACTGGCACAAATAAAAACGACAAGAAAAGGTTATTACTGTCATATTTTAAGCAAAATCCGACAGAAAATGGATGCAGTGACGGATATAATAAGCGACAGATTTGCCAGCGTCAGAAAATGAATTTTCCGACAGAAAATACTCTAAAACCGACAGAAATTGTGTCGGATATAACCGACAGAAATATCTGTCGGAAAAAACCGACAGAAAATACTCTAAAACCGACAGAGAATATATTAATAATTAATAAATAACAACATTTTCTGTCGGATAAAACCGCCAGAATATATAAAACCGCCAGAACTTGTGTCGGCTATAACCGACAGGAAATATATTAATAATGAATGTAAGCGCATTTTCTGTCGGATAAAACCGACATAAAATATATTTTAAAAAAAATAAAAAGACTTGAGAGCATAATTAGGTTCAAAAAGACCAAATTGCATAATAAAATGAGCACTGCATCCGAGTTGCTTCTGAGCCAACCATCATCTCCTCCCTGCAAATAGAACACATTGTTGAGGTTTCAACTGCCGTCCTCTTCAACTCCTCAATGGACGATTTACTTGCCGGTACAAATTGAGGCTCATCACCACCATCCTCTACTTCCATGTCAGTGTCCCCAATATCTGACAGGTATGTTCGATAAACGATTTGATGATTTTTTAAAGATCTGTGAAATTGAACTGGATGCAGAGCAAATCAGAGCAAGAAAGCAAAGAATGCAGAGGTATGAGAAAATGTAAAATTTGGAACCTGGGTTTTTGCTAATGATGCCTATTTCATGAACTTTGAGAATTGCATGCATTCGACAAAAGTTTCGAACTGGGTTTCTTCAGCCCGGGGAGTTCATCTTTCTGGTACGTCGGAATTTAGTAGTACAACATTTCAGCGCCGTCGGTCACCTGCTGGGTTGGAAACAGAGAGAACCCCATTTCTGATAAGGCCGGTCTTGAAAATTGCTGAGGATAGAGTTCTGGTTGCCTTAGATGGAAATAAAACTGCAGTTCTGCGGAGGATCATCTCCCATGGCCTCGTGGGTGCGCTTCTGTGCTTAACCAAAAATATAAAAAGGAGAAGGAAATGAGGAGAGGAGAAAAGGGGGAAGGGAGAAGTCACCGGCGCAAGGAAGAGAATGAGGGGTTATATTGTGGAAAATTTTCATTACTGTCGGTTAAAACCGACAGAAACAATTTTTTAAAATAAAAACCGACAGAAACTTTTCATTAATGTCGGTTATAACCGACAGAAACAAAATGGCGGCAAAAATCCCCCCAAAATTCCCTCTGAAAGTTTTAAATTTTCCCCCAAAATTTTAAAGTCCCCCCCCACCCCAAATTTTTTTACGATTGTAAAAAATAAAATAATTATTATTTGGTTTAATAAATAAATAAATAATATGTATTTAAATAGAATATGTTTTTAAAAATTAAATAAATAATTGTTTGGTTTAATAGATAATTTTTACATTTTTGGTTTAATAGATAATAATCCATGTAAAATATATGATAAAGAAACAAAAAGAGAATTGTACAATGAAAATGTCATCGCACAAACTAAATATTGTCTAATAAATACTTGAAAAACATAAATAAAAATTTAGCACAAATTACTTTTCCCACTTCAAAATTTAGGCAAACTTATGCATTCTACGAAACTAGTTTCCATGATCTAACCGTCAAACTTGTTTATAGATACTACAAGATCGCATACGTAAAAAATCGTAAAAAACAAACATTCAAAGATTACGTAACGGAACAAAAAATTTCGACAGTTATAAACGAAAATTCACAATCTAATAGTTATTTTAGCTTCGATTTTAATGATTTTTTACAGCTACACTCCTCGACCTTATAAGAATGTAATGAATAAATTTGATCTTCAATTTAAAATATTTACACTAGTGGATACCACAAAATCTTATTTTATACTTAATGGAAGTATAACATTAACTCTAAGTGTTTGTTTAATCTACAGTTTTGATGCAATATACATTCTATGAAACTTTTTTCAACTATCCAGCCGTCAAACTTATTTTTACACACTCTGAGATTGTATACGTAAAAAATCATGAAAAACAAACATTCAGAGATTAGGTAACGAAACAAAAAATTTCGATGGTTATAAACAAAAAATCACAATTTAACGGTTATTTTAGCTCCGATTTTGATGATTTTTTACAGCTACACTCCTTGTCACAGCCCGTCCCGGAATTAATTAATCGAGGATGTGAAATGACGGGATTGCCCTTGAATCTACTACGGTATGTGACATTTCATTGGGTTTTATTGTCCTATCCTAAGTTTATTTTGGAAAAATAGTTGGAATTAATTTGGAATATTTTTTTTTTATGTGGTTGGGGTTTTTGTAGACCACGTACACTTTCATTTTTTTTTTCACACTCTCTCTCTCTCTCTCCCTCCCGCATACGCACAGTCCCTCTCTTCCTTCTCATTCAAACTGTACGGACAACCCCAAAGGTTATCAAACCTTCACGGATCGACGTGGTTGAGACCACCATCATACTCCTAGAGACCATACGAACCCATTGGTACCCATTTCAGGTAAGGGTTCATACGTTTTCACGCTGAAATCACGAGGCCCGTGATTGTCACTATTCACTAACTTTTAAATGGTTGCATTTTAGGACAATCCAAGCTTACCACGAGCTTAAGGAAGTCCCCACGAAGCTCGGAGTGCTTCGTTTGAAGGTTTGGGACGTCGGGATCATAAGGTTCGAAGGGGCCGGTTTTGGTGAAATTTTCCCGACGCGATTTGGAAGGTTTTGAGGCTCCAAAGAGGTATAGCCTTCTTCCTCTCATGATTTGTGACATTTTGGTGAAAATTTTATGAAAAATGGTGCAAAAACGAGTGAGAAAATGGCAGTTGCAGGGTTGCCCAGAATCCGGCGCCGGTGGCACTGTTCCGGCGTCGGGAGGTTGAAGATGATGCGCGTGGGGGGCGCGTGAGGCCGTGGCCTCCCCGGCGCGTGAGGGCGCGTGGGCCCTAGAAAAATTTATTTAAAAATATCACGATGTTCGTGAGGTTGTGTAGATCGCGTTGGTATATTCATATGCCAAAATTGAGCATTTTATGAGAAGTTATTTCGAATTGTTGGTTATGTGCTTAAAATAACGTTTTTATAGTTGTTTCGCATATAGGTGAGATCTACCCCGAGGACGAGCGCAGTCAGAGGCGTCACGGGGGTTACGACCCTGCGACATACCAGTGAGTGGGCAGTTTTGTTTTCATTATATGCCTATACTTAATGACTTTTCCCAGAAATTGAATTAAAATGAAAATATGTTTTGAAATGCCATGCATAGTTTTATATGAATTATGTGATTGAAGGGCCATACATAGAAATTACATGAAATATGTGAATGGATATTATATGATGCATATATTTGATTTGGTGCTGCGGACGCACAGGTGAGTATCAGGTGAGTTACATTTGATGAATTGAATTGTTGGATGAGATTTATGTTGATAGCTCATAACCTGCACCCCTGGTGTTAGTGCTTATGTTATTCACCGCATCACACGCTCACCTTGGATCCAAGTAGATGCTAGTCGTACAGACCACTGGAGGTGGTTCCGACATGCTAATCGTACAGACCATTAGAGACGGTTCCGACTAGTAGGTGACCCTAGATTATGTGCACAGATGATTGATGAGAGAAGCACTAGAGCGTATTATTACACCATCCGAGTCGTACAGACTACTATAGGTAGTTCCGACTCATGTGCAGCGTAGTGCCGTACAGGTCGCAGTTGGCGACTCCGGCAGGGCCGTACAGGTCACAGTTGGTGACTCCGGCTGGATTGGATAATGAGCTTTAGAATCAGCCGTACAGGACCACTGCAGGGTCTCCGGTTGATTTATTATTTCACCTGATTATTGTTGATGCATCCATATTATGTTTTTGGCTCATGGCATGGCATATTTCTTTGAAAATGTTGAATAAGGGTGTTTGAGATTTCCGAGGCTATATATATTTATATATTCTATTTTTCTGGGAAAGTATACAGGTTTTTACAGCGAGGGGATATATATGTTTTTAAAGGAAAGATTTTGAAAGCTTTGTTTTACTGACCCACTCACCTTGTTTTGCACCCCTCCAGGTTGTAGTTAGGAGTGTTTGGTGGCTCTCGAGGATTCCCATGGCTGTTCTGACGGACTTCACTCATGTAGGATTTACCTTCGGGTGTTGTAACTTACTAATTGTCCTACTTGACTGCATTTGAACCTTATGCTCTGATTATGTGTATTTCATGCTTTAAACTCTCTCTCTAGCATGTTATTAGGAGCGTTCTGCTAGTAGTCGGTTTTTAGTTATTCATACTCTTTATCCTATTGCTTCCGCATTGCGTAATGGTTACGTCACGTTTGTGACGGCCAGCACGCCCTGATTCTCGGGTCGGGGTGTGTCAGTTTGGTATCAGAGCTTAGGTTTGCAGTCCTGTATAATTGTGAGCTTTCTAATTATCTTTGGTGTCTTCTGTCAGAACTATGCCGCCTCGTAGGGATCCACGTTCTTCTTCTGAGCCCAGTTTCCCTAATGTAGCCCAGTTAGGGGAAGCTATAGCCCAGGCCTTTCAGACTTCATTCCGTCCTCCTCAGAGAACACCCCTGGAGACTGTTTATAATCTGAAGTTGGAGCATTTCGTTGGTAATGAAGGTCATGAGGGGGCAGAAAAGTGGTTAGATCGTATTGAGAAGACTTATCAGGTGATGCAAAGTCAGGGGAACTTTCCTGCTAGTAGATGGGTCGAGACTACTACATGGTTTTTAGGAAGAGAACCTGCAAGTTGGTGGGAGAATGAGACTAAGTTTATGTCACCTGAGGCAGCAGCTGATTGGGAAACATTTAAGGAAACATTTAGGAGAAGATTTATTCCTCCAGAGTATATTGATCGCAAGAAGCAGGAGTTCACTCAGCTGAAGCAAAAGAAAATGTCGGCAAATGAGTACTATAGGAAGTTTACTGATTTATCTCGCTATGATCCAGAAGTGGCTGCTAATCCAGTGGAGATGCTTCGTCGCTTTAAGTTGGGAACGAAGAAGAGATGGAGGACAATTGCTAGTGTTATTCCTTGCACCACTTATCATGAGTTTTCTGAGATTTTGGTTCGGATTGAGGATTCCGAAAACTTGCCTAGTGAAAGTGAAGAAGAGAGAGATAAGAATGGGGATAATCAGAGGAAAGATGATAAGGGTAAAGGTGCTTTGACTTTAGGACCCCGTAAGACCCAGAATTTCAAGAAAAGTGGAGTGAGCTCGAGTTCTTCTAGCGGGGGATTTAGTGCCACAGGACCGAGGAGAGGTGGAAGATTTACTAGTGGACCCAGGTTTCAGAGACAGAGAGATTTTGGTGGTGCTGGTGGTTCAGGCCCTCCATTCTGCCGTCGTTGTAATTCCAGACATTTTGGGGAGTGCAGGAGAGTTAGTGGTGCTTGCTATACATGTGGACAGACTGGACATAGAGCTGCACAGTGTCCCCAGAGTCAGCAGAGATCTCAGCAATCTGTTATGCCTCCTCCAGCGCCGATTCAGCAAAACCCCAGGTCAGGCAGTTTTGGGCAGATGAGTCAGGGTGGTGCTGCTTACCACTATCAGGGTGATGCCACTCCCTATGCTTCAGGACAGTATCAGTATTCCCAGGATCCTTATTTTCAGAGTGGGTATTCCCAGAATATTGGAGGTTATACTCCTTATCCTTCTATGCCGGCTAGTGGATCGCAGTGGTATCAGGGAGGCCAGTTCCAGCAGGGAGAGGTTGCTGCTAGCAGTGCAGGATTATCTAGGCAGTCTAGCCAGACAGGTCAGGGACGTTCTCAGGGACGTGGTAATCAGAGTAGCAGAGGTCGTGGAGGACGACAGCAAAACCAGGGACGTGTTAACAACATCTCACTGCAGGATGCTCAGAACCATCCGGACTTGATTATGGGTACGTTAAACATCCTTGGTCACTTTGCTAGAGTTTTGATTGATTGTGGTGCTACGCACTCTGTGATTTCTCATACTTTTGTTCAAATGACACAACCTCATCCTACACCTCTAGGGTTTGATTTAGAGTTTGCTATGCCTAGAGGGGATAAATGTTATGTTGATAGTGTTTATCCAGGATGTCCAGTGATGATAGAGAATGTAGCTATGCCAGCTAATCTTATCCCGTTAGATATTGTGGATTTTGATGTGATTTTAGTGGCAGATTGGTTGCATTATAATCGTGCCCATATAGATTGTTACGGGAAATCTGTCACTTTTCATCGTCCTGGACTACCTGAGGTTACTTTTGTGGGCAAGAGAAGTGGGGTGAGGCATGGTGTTATTTTTGCCGTGAGAGCAAAGAAGTTATTATCTAAAGGTTGTCAGGGATATTTAGCACATGTGGTGCTAAATGATGTGGCTCCTAGTAGCGTGGAGGAAGTTGGAGTGGTCAGACATTATCCTGATGTATTTCCCGATGATTTGCCTGAATTGCCACCAGACAGAGATGTGGAGTTTTCTATTGATTTGCTTCCAGGTACGAATCCTATATCTTTGACTCCATATAGGATGGCTCCAGCTGAATTGAGAGAGTTAAAAGCTCAATTGCAGGAATTAATTGATAAAGGTTTTATTCAACCTAGTAGTTCACCTTGGGGGGCCCCAGTATTGTTTGTGAGAAAGAAAGATGGAACGCTGAGATTATGCATTGATTATAGGCAATTGAATCGGGTAACGATTAAAAACCGTTATCCATTGCCTCGTATTGATGATTTGTTTGATCAGCTTAAGGGTGCTCGTGTATTCTCTAAGATTGATTTGAGATCTGGCTATTATCAGTTGAAGATTAAAGAAGAGGATGTCCCTAAAACGGCTTTTAGGACCCGTTATGGACATTATGAATTTTTGGTGATGCCTTTTGGATTGACTAATGCACCAGCAGCTTTTATGAGGTTGATGAATGAGGTATTCCAGCAATATCTTGATAGATTTGTCATTGTTTTCATTGATGATATTCTGGTATACTCTAAATCGAAATCAGAGCATATTCGACATCTTCATTTGGTTTTGGAGAAATTGAGAGAGCATCGATTATATGCCAAGTTTAGTAAATGTCAGTTTTGGTTGAATCGAGTGGCATTTTTGGGGCATGTGGTATCGGCACAAGGAATTCAAGTTGATCCTCAAAAGATTGCAGCAGTGGAGAATTGGGAGCAACCACGAACCGTCACTGAGGTACGGAGTTTCCTTGGTCTAGCAGGGTACTATCGACGATTCGTGCAAGATTTCTCTATGATTGCTTTGCCACTAACGAGGTTAACCAGGAAGGATGTTAAGTTCGAATGGGATGATAATTGTGAGCAAAGTTTCCAGCGGTTGAAGTATTGTCTCACTCATGCGCCAGTATTGGTACTTCCTGATGATGGTGGTAATTTTGAGATTTACAGTGATGCCTCATTGAATGGTTTGGGATGTGTTTTGATGCAGCATAATAGAGTGATTGCTTATGCTTCTCGGCAATTGAAAGTTCATGAAAGGAATTATCCTACTCACGACCTTGAGTTGGCAGCTATTGTCTTTGCTTTGAAGATTTGGAGGCATTATCTCTATGGTGAGAAATGTAAGATCTTTACAGATCATAAGAGTCTTCAGTATCTTTTTACTCAGCATGATCTTAATCTTCGTCAGCGAAGATGGTTGGAATTGCTAAGCGATTATGACTGCACGGTTGAGTATCATCCGGGTCGTGCAAATGTAGTAGCTGATGCACTGAGTAGGAAACCTCAAGGACGACTTAATGCCTTGTATGTTTGTCGTGTTCCTCTTCTTGCAGATTTGAGGTCTACTGGAGTGGAACTGGAAATGGAAGATCGAATGGAAGCATTTCTTGCTAGTTTCCAAGTCAGGCCGGTGATGGTTGATCGGGTACGTGAAGCTCAGATGAATGATGAGGAATCTCAGGAGATAATCGAGGCTATTGAGAAAGGTAAGAAAAAGGATTTCAGAATCAGAGAATCAGACGGTATGCTTATGCAAGAGAACCGGATGTATGTGCCTAATAATGAGGAATTAAAGAAAGGAATTTTGGATGAAGCTCATTGTTCGGCTTATGCTATGCACCCAGGAGGAACTAAGATGTATCATACCATTCGACCATTTTATTATTGGCCGGGTATGAAAAGGGAAATTGCTGAATATGTAAGTAGATGCATCGTCTGTCAACAAGTTAAAGCAGAAAGGAAGAAGCCATTTGGGTTGATGCAACCACTTCCCGTTCCTCTATGGAAGTGGGAAAACATTACTATGGATTTTGTATATAAGCTTCCTCGTACGCAGAATGGTTTTGATGGTGTTTGGGTGATCGTAGATCGGCTTACCAAGTCAGCGCATTTTATTCCAGTGAGGGAGAAGTATCCTTTGAACAAGTTGGCTAAATTGTTCATTAGAATGATTGTGAAGTATCATGGGGTACCGGTGAGTATTATTTCTGATCGAGACCCAAGATTCACTTCTAAGTTTTGGGTGGCTTTTCAAGAAGCTCTTGGTACGAGATTGCTTTACAGCACTGCTTATCATCCTCAGACAGATGGTCAATCTGAGAGGACTATTCAGACGTTGGAAGATATGTTAAGGTCTTCAGTGTTACAGTTTGGTGATTCTTGGCATGACCGCTTGGATTTGATGGAATTTGCCTACAATAACAGTTTTCATTCGAGTATTGGTATGTCACCTTTTGAGGCACTTTATGGTAAAGCTTGTCGTACGCCTTTATGTTGGTCAGAGGTAGGTGAGCGAGCTTTGGTGGGCCCAGAGATAGTGGAGGAGACTACTCAGAATGTTCAAGTGATTAAGTCTAACTTGAAAGCGGCTCAAAATCGGCAAAAGAGTTTGGCGGATAGGCATGCCACTGATCGAGTATATAATGTGGGTGATTTGGTATTTTTGAAATTATCACCTTGAAGAGGTGTGGTTCGATTTGGGAAAAGAGGCAAGTTAAGTCCTAGGTACATAGGACCTTATGTGATTGTCGAAAAGGTTGGTGAGGTTGCCTACAGGTTGGAGTTGCCTCCGGAGTTATCCAAGGTGCATAATGTGTTTCATGTCTCGATGCTTCGACATTATGTTTCGGATCCTTCGCATGTGATTCCTCCTCAACCTTTGGAGATTAATCCGGATTTGACGTATGATGAAGAACCAGTGACTATTTTGGACTGGAAAGACAAGGTTCTAAGGAATAAGACAGTGAGCATGGTGAAAGTATTGTGGAGGAACCACTCGATAGAAGAAGCTACTTGGGAGACTGAAGATCGAATGAGAGAGATGTATCCGAGGTTGTTTTATGGCTGCTAGTATTGGTTTGGTTATGTGAATTTCGAGGACGAAATTCTATAAGGAGGGTAGATTGTCACAGCCCGTCCCGGAATTAATTAATCGAGGATGTGAAATGACGGGATTGCCCTTGAATCTACTACGGTATGTGACATTTCATTGGGTTTTATTGTCCTATCCTAAGTTTATTTTGGAAAAATAGTTGGAATTAATTTGGAATATTTTTTTTTTATGTGGTTGGGGTTTTTGTAGACCACGTACACTTTCATTTTTTTTTTCACACTCTCTCTCTCTCTCTCCCTCCCGCATACGCACAGTCCCTCTCTTCCTTCTCATTCAAACTGTACGGACAACCCCAAAGGTTATCAAACCTTCACGGATCGACGTGGTTGAGACCACCATCATACTCCTAGAGACCATACGAACCCATTGGTACCCATTTCAGGTAAGGGTTCATACGTTTTCACGCTGAAATCACGAGGCCTGTGATTGTCACTATTCACCAACTTTTAAATGGTTGCATTTTAGGACAATCCAAGCTTACCACGAGCTTAAGGAAGTCCCCACGAAGCTCGGAGTGCTTCGTTTGAAGGTTTGGGACGTCGGGATCATAAGGTTCGAAGGGGCCGGTTTTGGTGAAATTTTCCCGACGCGATTTGGAAGGTTTTGAGGCTCCAAAGAGGTATAGCCTTCTTCCTCTCATGATTTGTGACATTTTGGTGAAAATTTTATGAAAAATGGTGCAAAAACGAGTGAGAAAATGGCAGTTGCAGGGTTGCCCAGAATCCGGCGCCGGTGGCACTGTTCCGGCGTCGGGAGGTTGAAGATGATGCGCGTGGGGGGCGCGTGAGGCCGTGGCCTCCCCGGCGCGTGAGGGCGCGTGGGCCCTAGAAAAATTTATTTAAAAATATCACGATGTTCGTGAGGTTGTGTAGATCGCGTTGGTATATTCATATGCCAAAATTGAGCATTTTATGAGAAGTTATTTCGAATTGTTGGTTATGTGCTTAAAATAACGTTTTTATAGTTGTTTCGCATATAGGTGAGATCTACCCCGAGGACGAGCGCAGTCAGAGGCGTCACGGGGGTTACGACCCTGCGACATACCAGTGAGTGGGCAGTTTTGTTTTCATTATATGCCTATACTTAATGACTTTTCCCAGAAATTGAATTAAAATGAAAATATGTTTTGAAATGCCATGCATAGTTTTATATGAATTATGTGATTGAAGGGCCATACATAGAAATTACATGAAATATGTGAATGGATATTATATGATGCATATATTTGATTTGGTGCTGCGGACGCACAGGTGAGTATCAGGTGAGTTACATTTGATGAATTGAATTGTTGGATGAGATTTATGTTGATAGCTCATAACCTGCACCCCTGGTGTTAGTGCTTATGTTATTCACCGCATCACACGCTCACCTTGGATCCAAGTAGATGCTAGTCGTACAGACCACTGGAGGTGGTTCCGATATGCTAGTCGTACAGACCATTAGAGACGGTTCCGACTAGTAGGTGACCCTAGATTATGTGCACAGATGATTGATGAGAGAAGCACTAGAGCGTATTATTACACCATCCGAGTCGTACAGACTACTATAGGTAGTTCCGACTCATGTGCAGCGTAGTGCCGTACAGGTCGCAGTTGGCGACTCCGGCAGGGCCGTACAGGTCACAGTTGGTGACTCCGGCTGGATTGGATAATGAGCTTTAGAATCAGCCGTACAGGACCACTGCAGGGTCTCCGGTTGATTTATTATTTCACCTGATTATTGTTGATGCATCCATATTATGTTTTTGGCTCATGGCATGGCATATTTCTTTGAAAATGTTGAATAAGGGTGTTTGAGATTTCCGAGGCTATATATATTTATATATTCTATTTTTCTGGGAAAGTATACAGGTTTTTACAGCGAGGGGATATATATGTTTTTAAAGGAAAGATTTTGAAAGCTTTGTTTTACTGACCCACTCACCTTGTTTTGCGCCCCTCCAGGTTGTAGTTAGGAGTGTTTGGTGGCTCTCGAGGATTCCCACGGCTGTTCTGACGGACTTCACTCATGTAGGATTCACCTTCGGGTGTTGTAACTTAGTAATTGTCCTACTTGACTGCATTTGAACCTTATGCTCTGATTATGTGTATTTCATGCTTTAAACTCTCTCTCTCTAGCATGTTATTAGGAGCGTTCTGCTAGTAGTCGGTTTTTAGTTATTCATACTCTTTATCCTATTGCTTCCGCATTGCGTAATGGTTACGTCACGTTTGTGACGGCCAGCACGCCCTGATTCTCGGGTCGGGGTGTGTCACTCCTCAACCCTATAAGAATGCATTGAACGAATTCGATCTTCAATTTAAAATATTTACACTAGTGGATAATTTTTTATACTTAATGGAAGTATAACATTAACTCTTAAGTGTTTGTTAAATCTATCAATTTGATAAGATATGCATTCTACGAAACTAGTTTCAACGATCCAACCGTCAAATATGTTTGTATATATTCCGAGATAGCATTTGTAAAAAATCATAAAAAAAAAAAAAAAACATTCAGAGATTAGG
This sequence comes from Heteromeles arbutifolia, assembly GCA_024362995.1. Lineage (NCBI taxonomy): Eukaryota > Viridiplantae > Streptophyta > Magnoliopsida > Rosales > Rosaceae > Heteromeles > Heteromeles arbutifolia. Next base: position 40,094,891 of record JANCRC010000003.1, on the reverse strand, counting down.
TAATGGGATCGTGAGTGAAAAAAAAAAATTTAAACCATTTGTTTGTTTATTTATTTATTTATTTTTATTCAATGTAACATTTTAAAATAATAAAATAGTCAATTTCTGTCGGTTATAACCGCCACCATTAACTTAGAAACCGCCAGAATATGTTAAAAATATTAAAAAAAAAGAATTCAAAAATACTGAGGGTTATAATAATTTTTTGCGGTTAAATCCGCCAGAAAAAATCCGCCAGGAATTTATGTCGGATATATCCGACAGAAAGTAACTTTAATCCGACACTAAATAAATTATGTGTCGGATATCTTTTATCCGTCAGAATGGCTTATTAACCGCCAGGATCGTCCGACACCTAAAGCTAATATTGTAGTAGTGGTGGTGTCAAAGATGGTGTGCGGTGGTGGTGGTGACGATGAGACAGTGGCGAATGTTGTGGTGGTGGTTGTGTCAAAGATGGTGGCAGTGATGGTGATGATGGTGAGATATTGAATGTTGTGTTGGTGGTAATGGTGAGTATAGCGTTATTGATGACATACATAATTTTATTTTTTATTAAAATTCTAATTGTGTTTTATAATTGTGAGACAGTGGTAGTGGTGTCTAAGATGGTGTGCGGTGGTGGTGATGATGGTGAGACAATGGTGAATGTTGTTGTGGTGGTGGTGGCGATGGCAGTTGTGTCAAAGATGGTGGCAATGGTGGTGATGATGGTGAGGTAGTGGATGTTGTGGTGGACTTGGTGGTGACAATGATGAGTTTAGTGTTAGTGATGACATACGTAATTTAATTTTTTTATTAAAACTCTAACTGTGTTCTATAATGCATATCTTATTTTGATAACTATTAATGGAAAACACAAGAAATATGAATTTTTATTTTTTTTAAACAAACGATATTATCTAAACTAAAAGGGAGGGGGTGGGCTTAGTCTCACAATGAACTAGTAATAATGTGGTTCATATTTGCCTTTGGCGAGAATCGAACCTAAGATCTCTCACTTATAAGTAGTGGAAAGGAATACCATTAGATCGTAATACTAAATGACAAAAAATATCAATTTTTTGTTCTACAAAACTTAGAGGGGTGTATTCAATTGGGAATTTGAGAGATTTTAATAGATTTATAAATAAATGAATTTTTATAGAGTTTAATTGATTTGTAGAGATTCCATGTAAAATGTTGATTTAATTCTCTCGAAATCTCATGAAGAGAGGTGAGTGAGATTTGTGGATGCTTCAAATACACTAAAAATCTCTCTAATTCCCTCTAATTCCTCAACTTTTTGAAATTCTTTAAAATCAAATTCTAATTGAATACACCTGGAATGCTATAATTTTTTTAAAAATTCTAATTGAATACACTCAGATTTCTAAGGATTTTAATAAGGGAAGTGTTATTAACACTCCTAAAATCTCATTATACACTCCTCACAAGTGTATTTTTCTTTCTAATTATAGAAAATTTGGAGTGCAAAATGAGATTTTTGGATGAGTATTTATCAAATATAGCCAAAAATTAACTCTTAAATTCAAAAATGTCACTTTTTATAAAAACTTTCAAATATATCCAAAATTTCATTTAAATAGACACAATTACCCTCAAATTTAACAATTAAATAAATTAAAAGCTTTTTAGCTACTGTCGCCTCAAGCTCCGGTCCAACTTCATCTTCACTTCTACACTCCACCACCACAACCCTATCCCCTTCGACCCCCTCATCACCGACATTGAGCGCCGCCGCGATTATTGCAAGTGGGAGTAGCAGAATTTCAATCATGCCTTCAACGCCTTTTTTCTTACTAATATCATTTTTAGTTTTAAATATAAAAATAGTTTTTAAAGTTAATCCACACGTCTTTATATGATTGTGTTTGTGAGACCCATGTGGTGCCACATCATAACACTAACAGAGCAATTGACAGATTTTTCCCGAAAAAACTGGAATGATCACGATGGACAAATTCAAAGAAAGACTAAAATGATTCACGATAGACAAATTCAAGAACACTACTATTGATTATCATTAATTGTTAAGGACCAGATTAAGAAGTTATGTCAATGTCACGAATCATTTTGGCTAAAAAGCCTTTAATTTATTTGATTGCTAAATTTGAGGGTATTTGTGTCTATTTAGGTGAAATTTTGGATATATTTGAAAGATTTTATAAAAAGTGATATTTTTAAAATTAAGGATTAATTTTTGGCTATATTTGATATATACTCTTTTTGGAGTGCCAATAACAATTCCCTTTAATAAACTATCTTAAAATCCTAATTGAATACACATTGAATTTCAAATAATCACTTAAACTCCTGATTAAATACTCCTATATTCATTAAAAGAATTAAAATATCTCAAAATCTAAATTGAATACACCCCCCTTAGCCTAGGTATAGGGTTTATTGTGGTATATAATAGGTTATGAGAAATTTTATTTGAACCCATATAACCTATCTCTACACACAGCTTACTCTTTACACCCATATTATTTTTTATCAAACTATTATTCTCTCTTTAAACCCAATTTACTACCAATACTACCCTCACAGACTCATTTCAATATGCAAATTTATACACCCATGTTTTCACATTAGAAGCTACCCAGATCAGTCTCATGAAGATCCATGCTAATTAAATCCATTAATCTATTTAAACACAGTTGCCATGAGACTATGAGAGTCAAACCAAATTAATCAAACCCTAGTTAGTTTAACAAATGCATGCATATTTTGCAAGCCAACTTGCAGTATTGGGAATAACAGCTAGCAAGCATGCACGAAAGTTAGAAACTAAGAAATGGAAACTCTTTCAGAATATATAAAATAAAATAATAATAAGATTACAGGACTAATTATAAACACTAAACAATGCACAAACAAATTGAAACGAAGTGCAATGATTATCATGTTCTCACATGTTTGCAGTGCATCTACATAGCAAGACTACTAATTAAACATGAGTAACATCTGAACGTGTTAATTAAAGAATTTAAAGAACTTTAATTACTGCATTAAAAGGGATAGTTAAAATTGAAGAAAAACACTTGATTTAGAACTAGGTGTTGATCTTGTTGTTTTGGCAGCAGCAGTAGCATAAGTAAAAGCAGGTTTCCTGCAGGTGATGAGTAGTGTTGGAGATGGTGATGGTGGTGGTGGGGTTGGTGGATGGTGGTGGTGGTAGTGATGATGAAGATGATAAAGATCTATAAGAGCGTCTTAGGATTTTTGCCAGGAAAGAACGTAAGAGAAAGATTACGTGATGGTTAGGGTTTGATTATTGGATGGGTTTATTGATAAATTTTATTTTTATTATTAATTTCATCTTATACTTAATAGTAATTATACAATAGGATAGTAAAGATATTTCATATTTAAAGTATAAGTTGGGTGTAGAAAAAAGTTATATGGGTTCAAATAAAATTTCCCATAGGTTATTGTTGAACAATAAAAATACATAACATATGAAAAAATACAGTCCATACAAATTGGGTCAACTACAAGGTAAAACAAAAATGTAATCCGGCTCAAAAGATGAGGATGGGCTTTATATACAAATCAACATTCAAAAATAAATAAAATAAAATATGAATTCTTCCTAAAAAGGGGGACGAAACGTGCAAAACAGGGCCTCCCCAATTTCTGCAACAAAAGGACGTGGAAGACTGGGATAGTCGGTAAGAGAGGTTGAGAGAAAGTGGCGGAAGACATGGCCTCTATCTCCCCCACGTAAAAGCTCCAGAACCTTCCTAAGATGTCTATAAATAGGCACAAGTTGCAGTGAGGAGGGGACGAAAAAAAAAACAGGACGGAGGAGGTACGCTGCAGAAATTAAGATAGAAATTGAGAGAAGAAAGAAGCAACGAAGTACTGCCGGAAGAGAAGACGAAGTAATTCCATTAGCGGCGATTCCGAACCAGGCCTTTCAAGGAAGAGGAACAAACCACAAACAACAATCAAAAAGGTATAAAACCTACGTTTCTTTTCTCTTCAATTTCTTTCCAGTAATTTTGTTTTGCAGGCGAGTGTTTTCTTGGGTAAACTTTGGTCAGCAAAGAACCTATACATTGCAGCCCTTCCTTCCTCGCATAGCGCTGCAACAACCGCCAACGTTAGACAAAAAACAAAACAGAAGTAGCAGTCGTACCACGTCTTCAACCGTCGTCTCCGGTGGTTTTCCAGATGGAGTCCGTGCACTACGCGGCTTGAAGGAGATGGGTTTGGTAATGCCGTGTTGCATAAAACCAGAAGAACCCGAAGGAAGTCGCGTCAATGGAGGATACGGCTTGAAAGAGATTGGTTTGGTAATGCCGTGTCGCATAAAACCAGAAGAACCCAAAGGAAGTCGCGTCAATGGAAGATACGGCTTGAAGGAGATGGGTTTGGTAATGCCGTGTCGCATAAAACCAGAAGAACCCGAAGGAAGTCGCGTCAATGGAAGATACGTCTTGAAGGAGATGGGTTTGGTAATGCCGTGTCGCATAAAACCAGAAGAAACCCATGCGGCTTGAAGGAGATGGATTTGGTAATGCCGTGTCGCATAAAGCCAGAAGAAATCCATACGGCTTGAAGGAGTTGGGTTTGGTAATGCCGTGTTGCATAAAGCCAGAAGAAACCCAAGGAAGTCGCGTCAATGAAGGAAGGGATCAGCGCCCGCCGCAGCCACGTTGTCGACACCTTCAACTTCTCTGCAATCCTCCGCCAAGATCCTAGCACCAGCAGCGGCATCAACAAAGAAAAGCACTACCGTCGCTGCGCCTTGGCCGTCATCAACACCCTGCACTTGTGATGCCCAACGGAGGTCTCACCAAAGCACAGCAGCAAGCCTCCTGCAACCTCTTGGGTGCCTAAAGAAGTTTTCAACATCTCTCTTTCTCTTTTCAGAGATGCAACGGAGAAGAAACCATCACTCTGCACGTTTGAACAAGTGGAGAAGAAGAAACCACCATGCCCAGCTATGGTCCCGAAGTTTCCCGACGAAACAAGGATGATTTCGAACAAAGGCTACAAGCAGCATGTCTCCGCTGCCAAGTACAAGACAACGCAAATTTCACCCAAAATGGACAAGAAGACCCTTGGTTACTGAAGTAGAAGAAGGCGCATCCGTGGTTCGAGATGTCAAGAAAATTGCATGCCGAAATTACAGAGGGGTCCTTGTTCGAACCAAAGTCTCCTGTCGGTGCCGCTGCTGTCCATGTTTCACGGCCAGAAGCTCCCTGCCATGATGCCTTCTTGAATTACTAAGAGTGGTCTAGATCACTCGGATGAAACTCGAATCCAAAATCAGACCGTCACGGTTTCTCCTGGTGATGGTAGCGGCTCGGCATAGAAGAACAGAAAGTGATCCCTGCCTATCAAAGAAATACCGAAGATGCTTGGAGAGTCTGCATCAAATCAGATGAAGGAAGAAGGTGCAGCAGAAGCAAAGTATCATTGGAACTTGGAAACCTTCTAAGTCACATAAAAAAAAGAGAAGATAATGAAGCTTGCTGTCAGATTGGAAAAAACTTGGGTCTTGGGTCAAAATGGTTTCAAAGTCCCATGTCAAATGGGTTTGAAAGTTCAAAAGAATATAAAATAAAAAAAAGGGCTGCTTTGAACAGAACCCTTGTGGGATAAATCCCGTGAAGGAAAATGAAGATGGATTCGAAAGAGAAGGAAAATGAAGATTGTAAAGTCTGCAAAAGAATGCTACAGCAGGGAATAAAAAATAATAATAAAGGAAGTTGTCTTCTAAGTTGCTAGAAGATCTGGCTCAAACACAAAGAAAAGATGAGATGAAGTGGCTATGTTTGAGAAAAGCATGTCGTGGAAGAGCCTTACATTTGGGTACAAAACCTTAAAAAGCTGCATAAGGAAAAGACGAGTTTAAAACTCAAAAGGAAGAGAAAAGCTCCAGCCAAAAATACAAAAGAGGTTTTGATCACATCAAAAGTGAATAAAAATTGTGGATGTGGTCTTCTTTGCAGCACATAAAGTCCTATGTGAACCTGAAAAAGTTCAAGCTGTCCAAAGTTCACAGAAAAGGAAAATGCTTGCTGCCAAAAAGTAAAGAAAGAGAGAAGCAATAAGCTCTGATACTCTGAGATCTGCACCTCCAAAATATCGGGGACAGTACGATTGAAGGCTTCACCCAACCAAAGCAAATGTATCACTGTATGCGTACAAGCTCAATGTCAAGAGTGCAAGAGTAAAGCTTTCGATAAAAGAAAAGTAAGGACTTATTTCCATATAAGGACTTGCTGTGCTGCCGTGCAAAAGATAAAAGGCAACAACAAAGTGATGGACATGAAGACAAAATGAAATGGGTTTCAAGACAAAATAAATGAAAAGGAAGGCAAATAAAAGAAGGAAAAGTTGCTCATCACGTGGGATTCCAAGTCCCACTTTAAGCCTTGGCTAATAAAAGGAAAATACAAATCAATGTCCTATTTCGCAAAGCCTTTATGTGATATTACCAAAGGTCATATATGTGTTTTAAATAAATCCAATTGGCTTCTTATTTTGCCAAGTTTAAACACAAGTCTTCAAATCCAAACAAAGACGTTATGAACTACGCCGGTTTGATTTCGTTAAGGATACGCAGACAGTCTAATATCAAATTTTAGACGCAACCGTGAAAATTAAGACGAATCCCTGGTTTATATAAACTAAATTCACTTCTGCTACTTTGACCAAGTAACTACAAATTCTACGAAGAGTAAAAGAGAAGTCTGGAAGCACAGTTCCTAGATTTCTAACTAATGTATGTTGCTCATGCAACGAAGCTACATCAAATTTCAAATGGCATGAAGCCGCATCAAATTCAAAGGGCACGAAGCCGTATCAAGTCCTAAATGGCACGAAGCCGAAGTAAAGTCTCAAAGTGGCACGAAGCCGTATCAAAATTCAACTGCTCCTCGCCGGCATGAGCTAAAACTACACAAGGCATCAAATGCTCCAATGGCTTAAAATCCTCGCCCGCACGAGCTAAAACTGCATAAGGCATCAAATGCTCCAATGGCTCAAAGTCCTCGCATGTACGAGCTAAAACTATACAAGGCATTAAACCCCATCAAATACATATGAACTACGAATGACTTGATCCCTCAAACGAGGGTACGTAGGCAATCTAGGGCTCAACCTAGGTGCAGTCACAAAATCAAATAAACTCCCAAATTACGATTTATTAGAATCAAAGGGTATTCATTTCCCAAAAGAAGGGTTGTAATTAATAGGCGCGTAGCCTAGAATGGGTTGAACTCGAATTAATAAAACCCTCTTCGGAAAAATGAACGAGGATGAAATTGTGACGAGTGAATTATTTGTTTACATATTGTGTACAATTTTTGCTCAACAGTTATCTATTTTGTTTTAAAAAATTTTGACATCAAGAATATGGAGAGAGCTCAGATAAATTTAGAGGGAAACTATGTATTAACTTCAATGATACGAAGTAGATATACATTAAATCTTTTTTTTTTTTTGAAATTCAAATATCTTTCCCAATCAATCCCTACATGAATTACAATTCCAAATCATAGGCACACAATCAATTAAAATCAAGATATACATGAAATCGTTTTTGTAATTTAAAATCTCTTTCCAAATCAATCCCTACATGATCAATTACAATTCCAAATCATACGCACACAATCAATTAAATCAAATTTAAAATCTTTCCGTATTAATTCTTACCTAATATATTAAAATATTGTTGTATTAAAAATAAAAATTAGATAAAAAACGAAAAAACGTAATTTTAAATTTTGAATGCTAGATTTGCAAAACAGAAAAGCAGTGTGCTATAAGGAGAGTAGTAGGAAAACAAAAACCTTAGCATTTTCCCACCATTTCTCAGCAGCCAATTATCAGTGATTTTCCCTGCGCTGGCATCGTCGTCCTGGACCATCTTTGAATCTCTTATCAGGTAATTTCCTCGTAACTTTTCACTTCTTACCATCTATTTGCTTACCAAGAAAATTGAGAAAATATTTAAGCTCTCTTGCCTTTGTGTTCTTGGTCTCGATATCTCTTTAGAAAAACACAATCCCTAATTTTTGTTTTCTAATTATGTAGTATATATAGCCTCTGCAAAGTTGTTGTGGTTATTATTCTCTTGACAATTCAGTTTGTTCCATCAGAAATCTTTACAAAATTTTACTGAGAAAATTCAATCCTTAACTTTTAATAATTTTGAAGTGTACATGTATTTGGATAACCATGTATGAAATTTTACCGAGGATATATAAAACCTAGCTTCTTAGCTTCTAATCTACAGCAATGATTGCAATTTTAACCATTTTTTTTCTTCTGAAAACCATTAGGGTATAAATGGAATCGAATTCAAAGCATCAAGGAGTTGATAGGATCAGTAAATTGCCAGATGCGCTTCTTTGTCACATACTTTCGTTCGTTCCAACTATATATGCTGTATGGACCACCGTTTTGTCTAAACGATGGAAGAACATATGGATTTCAGTTCCCAATTTGAATTTTGATGAAGACGATTTCCCTGAAACTTATAGGGTTGACAAAAATCACATTATGAACTTTATTAATCATACACTTTCCTTTCATGGCTCATCGGACATCCAAAAGTTCCTTCTTCGTTGTAGCCGTGAACAGGATTTCAGTGCTAAGGATTTCTCTCATATTGGTAGATGGATTAGAACTGCCGTTAGGCGTAATGTTGTTGAATTGGATCTTCATCTTACTCTTGACAGTAACACGCCTAGTCGCGAATTCAAAATCCCTCAAAGTCATCTCAGGTCTAAAACCCTAGTGGTTTGTATGTGCATTCAAATTGTATTACCTATGCTCCTACAAAAGGGTGTTTCCCGAGTCTAAAGGTCCTTTCTATTTCAGTTGTCTGGCCAGACACTGATTCCTTTACTTCCCTGGGAAATTTTTTTTCTTGTTGTCCTATACTTGAAGAATTGAGTATAGATCTGAGTTTAAGATTTTGTGATGTCATGAATTTCTACATATCTGCACCTTTATTGATGACGTTAAGAATTTCTCTGGACCATCCGAGTTCTCGTCATTGGACCAAGTACTTAATTAATGCCCCAAAGCTGGAAAATCTTTATCTCAGTGACAATGTTTTGTGAAGTTACTTTCTGGAGAGTTCAGTGTCTCTTGTCAGCGCTGAAATTGATTTCAAAAACAGATGTCCATATGAAAATGCTAGCTATTCAGATGAAGATGAATCTTGGGGCCTTCCAGATAAACTTCTTGGATTTTCTAACAGCGCAACTCCATCCCTGGAAAAATTTTCAGATATAAAATATCTTTCTCTGTCTGGCGTGCCTTCACTGTTGAAGGTAAATATGCTCCTACTTATTTACAGTTTGTTAGAATTTGATTTGGAATGAAAATATTTAATAAACTTGAATTGTCATAAGAAAGTTCTTACCTTTCTTCCCTGATATTCTAAACTTCATAATCGAGCTGCGAGAGAACATCCATTGAATTCCCCTTATTTTCCTTTCTTACCCCATTAATTGTTATTATTAATTGTTCTCTGATTGAAATGGTAAGCAAATGTTCAATTTCTGTATGATCAACATTTTTTTAATGAAGGTGCATGATCTTCCTGTTAGACCTAGTCCTCAGTCCGTTAGAATCAAGTCTGTTTGAATGGTTTATTCTATTTGTAATCTGTTCGAATGGTTTATTCTCTTTGTAACTCTGATCTGTAAGCAGTTGGTTAGGCTTAGGATTGTATGTTTGAATTTTAAACCTTCCATGTAAATAGGGATTTGAATCCCTGAATGTAATCTTCAATATATTATAAATACATGCAGCCCAAGCTTGAAGGGGTACGCAAACTGAACGTCGTGAGTTTTCTGAGTTCTTAAGTTTGTACATGGTACACAGAGCTTTCTGAGTCCAACGACAACGATCCAATTTTTTTTTTTTTTTTTGCCCACTACCTTCAACTATGTCGTCTGATACAAGTAATAACACCACCACCACCATCAATCCTACCCCCCCCCCCCCCCCCAAACACCTGCAACCAATCCATTTTCCTCCGCCATGACCACCATTGTTAACATCAAACTAGATAGGACCAACTACCCTTTGTGGTTGGCCCAAATTCTCCCAATTCTAAGGAGTCGTGACCTAATGGGGTACGTGGAAGGCTCATGTGTTTGTCCTCCTATGCATCTTCCTGGAAACACTGCAGTCAATCCGGCGTACACTACCTGCATGCAACATGACCAAATGATCTTGAGTTGGATCAATGGTTCTCTCACCGCTTATGTACTGTCAACAGTGGCGAGCAAGCGCACATCTCGAGCAACCTGGGAAGCTTTGGAGCAGCGCTATGCGTCATCCTCTCAGAATTGAATTCTTTTCCTGTGCAACGAACTATTGCAAACCAAAAAAGGTGACCTTTCAGTTGCAGATTTTCTTGACAAAATGAATTCGATCTTTGACAACCTAGCCCTAGCTGGCAAACCCGTTGACGAGGATGAGCTAGTTCAGATTATTCTCAATAATCTTGGACCTACTTTTGAAATGACCGTGAATGCCTCACAAGCACGTGATTCTCCTATCACGTATCCCACTCTAGAGTCTCTTCTTCTTACTACTGAGAGAAGAATCGCGGAACAGACTGTTCCGTTGACTAAAACTCCTCTAGTCAATGCATATGTGGCTGCAAGAGGACGTGGTGGACGTTCTCGAGGTACTGGACGAGGTGCTGGTCCGTCTAACCGTGGCTCTTCTGTGAATCAGCGAGGGTTTGCTTCTCGCAACAACAACGGTCAACGACAACAACCTGGTGAAAGGTCTGTCTCTTGTGGTGGCCGTATAACCTGTCAAATATATGGAAAAGAAGGGCATCCAGTGTCACATCCCGGCCTGGGGTGGATCACTTCCCGGGCCCGCTCCACCATCGTAGCACGATATTGTCCGCTTTGGGCCCCGACCACGCCCTCACGGTTTTGTTTCTGGGAACTCACACGAGAACTTCCCAGTGGGTCACCCATCATGGGAGTGCTCTCGCGCGCTACTCGCTTAACTTCGGAGTTCCGATGGAACCCGAAGCCAGTGAGCTCCCAAAAGACCTCGTGCTAGGTAGAGATGGGAATATACATTTAAGGATCACTCCTCTAGGCGATGTGGGATGTCACAATCCACCCTTCTTAGGGGCCCGACGTCCTCGTCGGCACACTTCCGGCCAGGGATAGGCTCTGATACCAAATTGTCATATCCCGGCCCGGGACGGATCACTTCCCGGGCCCGCTCCACCACCGTAGCACGATATTGTCCGCTTTAGGCCCCGACCACGCCCTCATGGTTTTGTTTCTGGGAACTCACACGAGAACTTCCTAGTGGGTCACCCATCATGGGAGTGCTCTCATGCGCTACTTACTTAACTTCGGAGTTCCGATGGAACCCGAAGCCAGTGAGCTCCCAAAAGGCGTCGTGCTAAGTAGAGATGGGAATATACATTTAAGGATCACTCCCTTGGGCGATGTGGGATGTCACATCCAGCCCTAGACTGCTATCAACGCATGAATGCAACTTACGAGGGTCTTATCCCAGCCAAGCGTCTCACAGCTATGGTTTCCTCTCCAATCACACTGAATCGTCAACAAAATGGATCATGGTTACTTGACACTGGGGCAAACGCACATATCACTCTTGAAATTCAGAATCTTGTCAATCCCAATGAGTATAATGGTAATGAAAACATTGGCGGAGTAGGTAATGATACTGGACTCTCCATTGCACATTCTGGTTCCAATAAAATTATGACTGCCTCTTGCTCATTTAACCTAAACAACATACTCCACTGTCCATCGGCCTCCACAAGTATAATTTCAGCCCATAGATTTACCCTTGACAATCATTGTTATATACTAATCTTCCCATATTTCTTTCTTGTTAAGGATCTTAAGACCCGGAGGACGCTTTTCCAAAGGAAGTGTGAGAATGGGTTATACCCATTTCCTAATGGCAGTGGATCATCCAATCATCCCGTTTCAGCATTTTTAGGAGTCCGAGTGCTTGCACAGAAGGGGCATGCTCGTCTTGGCCATTCTGCGTCCAAAATAATAAAATTTTTAATTTCAAATAAACAAGTGCCAATTAGTGGCACCTCTGCTGTAAGTTTTTGTCATTCGTGTCCATTAGGCAAGAGTACCAAGTTGCCGTTTAATATTTCGGAGTCTGTTTCACAATTTCCTTTAGAACTTTTGCATTCGAATGTTTGGTGTTCACCTATTGTTTCAAATGAAGGATATCGTTATTATTTATTGTTTGTTGATGATTTTTCAAGGTATTCTTGGATCTTTCCTATGAAAAATAAGTCTAAGGTGTTTCAAATATTTCTTAAATTCAAAACAAAGGTTGAAAACATGTTTCAGCGTTCTATAAAAACTATGCAGTGTGATGAAGGAGGCGAGTATAAAAATAATACTTTTTGTGATTTTTTAGATAAACATGGCATATCTCAAAGGTTTTCTTGTCCAAAACACCCTGAACAAAACGGTCTTGCCGAAAGAAAACATCGTCACATTGTTGAAACAGCTATAGTCATGTTGTCTCATGTTCATATTCCCACAAAATATTGGCCTGATGCGTGTCAAACAGCTACCTACATCATAAATAGGTTACCTACTCGAGTTCTTTCAAATAAGTCCCCTTATGAAAAGTTCTTTACAAGAACACTAAAATATGATTCATTAAAAGTGTTTGGGTGTAGGTGTTTTCCGTGGCTGAGACTGTATACACAAAACAAACTTGAAGCCAAGTTCAAATCATGTGTTTTCTTAGGTTATTCGCTGGATCATCAAGGGTACAAATGTTTGGATTTATCCACAAGACAAGTTTATTTGTCTCGCTATGTCCTATTCAATGAGGACTCTTTTCCGTTCCAGGATTCCACACTTCGAAAGGAAAGCGCCAATCCAACATGTAGTTCTCCTCAATCTGACCTCTTATTTGTATTTCCTCATTTATCTCAACCACAACCCGCAGCCATCGAGACTCATAGTAATGCCCTACCTCTTCCACATAATCTCACCTCAACCGATATACCTACACATTTGCCAACTTCTACAACCTCCATTGAAAACCCTAGTGTGTCTACAACTTTGCCAACCTTAGGTACCCCTATTCCACTTGACCCTAGTACCATGACTCTAGGATTACCAAATGAGCAAGGGTCAGTTTGTGAACCTGTCCCACAACAAGAACCAGTTTGTGCTCCTAATCCAGTTCATCCCATGCAAACTCGCTCCAGAGCTGGCATCCAAAAAACCCAATCCCAAGTATGCTTTGCATGTGGTTACTAATGATAACAGTGTTGAGCCAACGTCCTTTAGTCAAGCAGTAAAACAACAGGAATGGAGAACTGCTATGGTCCAAGAATTCAATGCTTTGCAGCGGTGTGGGACGTGGAATCTTGTCCCCTACAAACCTAACATGAACTTGCTCCCAAACAAGTGGGTTTACAAGATTAAACGACATGCAGATGGTTCCATAGAAAGACATAAGGCATGGCTAGTGGCCAACGGTTTTCATCAGAAACAAGGAGTGGATTACGGCGAAACATTTAGTCCAGTGGTCAAGCACAGTACAATTCGATTGGTACTCATTCTTGCAGTGTCCAATCGATGGCCAGTTCGTCAACTTGACGTTCAAAATGCTTTTTTACATGGTTACCTAACGGAGGAGGTGTATATGAGGTAGCCAGTTGGTTTTATGGATCCCCAATATCCAAATCATGTATGCAAATTACAATGGAGCTTGTACGGTTTGAAACAAGCACCGTGAGCGTGGTTTCAGCGTTTCTCGGATTTCCTGCTTCATTTGGGTTTTCAAGAATCTAAATGTGATTATTCATTGTTTGTGTTCAATCAATGGGGTGTTTATTTAATTTTGTTGATTTATGTGGATGATATACTGCTTACAGGAAATGACCCACGCCAAATGCATCACTTAATTCAGAAGCTTCGAACTTTGTTTTCGATGAAAGACTTGGGACCTCTTCACTATTTTCTTGGTGTGGAAGTTTCATATTCGCAGAATCAGATGCATCTGAGTCAAACCAAGTATGCATTGGATCTCTTAAAGCGGACCAATTTTGTTGATGCCAAACCTATTTCTACGCCAATTCATGCAGGTCAAAAAATGAGCCTTTATGATGGTGAACCACATCATGATCCTCATACTTACAGAAGTGTCGTGGGTGCTTTACAGTATCTAACGATCACACGTCCTGATCTTTCCTATGCTATTAATCAAGTGTGTCAATTTATGCATGCTCCAACCAATACGCACTAGACGGCTGTGAAACGAAACCTGCGGTATGTTAAGTCTACCTACGATCATGGACTTTTGTACAAATCTGGCAGCATGCAGCTCAGTGCGTTCTCGAACGCTGATTATGTAGGCGATCCTAATACGCGACATTCGACGGGAGGCTACGGTATATACTTAGGTTTGAACTTGGTCTCCTGGAGTTCCAAGAAACAGAAGACGGTCTCGCGCTCAAGCACAGAGGCTGAGTACAGGCAACTGGCCTATACAGCAGCTGAAATTTCATGGCTGCGTTTATTGTTTCGTGATTTACAGCTGCCTCTTCTTCGTCCGCAATTGTGGTGTGATAACATTTCATCTATAGCTTTAGCTTCTAATCCAGTGTTTCACTCACGAACGAAACACTTGGAGGTTAATTATCATTATGTACGTGAAAAGGTGGTTCGCAGTGAGCTTCTTGTCAATTTCATTTGTTCACAAGATCAAGTGGCAGATATATTCACGAAAGGTTTGTCGTCCTCAAGGTTCAAAACTCTGGTTTCCAAGCTTCCAGTTGTTCCTCGTCCTATCAGCTTGCAGGGGGCTATTAGACCTAGTCCTCAATCCGTTAGAATCAAGTCTGTTTGAATGGTTTATTCTATTTGTAATCTGTTCGAATGGTTTATTCTCTTTGTAACTCTGATCTGTAAGCAGTTGGTTAGGCTTAGGATTGTATGTTTGAATTTCAAACCTTCCATGTAAATAGGGATTTGAATCCCTGAATGTAATCTTCCATATATTATAAATACATGCAGCCCAAGCTTGAAGGGGTATGCAAACTGAATGTGAAACACCTATCTGCATATTCGTGAGTTTTCTGAGTTCTTAAGTTTGTACACTTCCTGCTTTTAATAATGTGAGCCAATTGGAACTTACTCTTTATGATGGCAACTACTGCGAGTTGGTAATCAAGTTGCTCAAGAGATCACCTAAACTGGAATATCTTGCCTTAGGAGATCAAGTAAGATGTATTTCCCCTTATTCTTTGTGATGGTACCAGCATGCAGCTTTTAACAATTTTCATTTCATTCGTTCTTAATTTGGTATTACATGTATATGCAATTGTCAGTATGTCAGCTGTAGAGAACTATTCTCAGAGCACTCACAAGACCGATGGAATCCACCAGAGCTTGTGCCTGATTGTTTGTTGTCACACCTGAAGACTATCTCCTTGAGAGGATTTCAGGGAAGCCAGGACGAGATGGAAGTAGCAAAGTATTTGTCAAAGAACAGCGAAGTTTTGAAGAAGCTTACTATTTATCCCTGTATGCACATTCCTAGAGATCAGTGGTATGAACAAGAGAAGCTGGTATACAAGGAACTTTGTGCGTTTAAATGGGGTTCGAAGACTTGTCGAGTTGAATTTATCTAGGATGCAGTTTTAAGGATTTTATGTTTGAGAAGTCCACAATTTTAGAACATGTTTATTCTTCGCGGTTAAAATTTAGAATATGTCTGTCTGTCTTATAAGTTTTGTTGCCGCTACTGGTATTGCTAACAGAGTTTCTCCAGAGATCAAATTATTGTTGGGAATTTCTAGCAGTGTTTATTTTCTTCAAAGTTGAAAGATCATTCAGTCTGAAATGTCTTGTTAGCAAATATAAGTGTGCATTGGAGCATATAAAATTTTAGTAAATACAAGATCTCCTGCTTGCGAGAGGGCATACCACTAGATAGTAGTCTACCAATGTTAAACACGTGGACTATCACGTGACCACACTCCAATACTAAATATTTTTCCAATACTACGGACACTCAGTCAAATCGAGTATAGAGACATCAAATTGAACTTTCTAACGTTGTGTTTGGATGACTGCAATGTACTCGGAATTTGAACAAAAGCCATAGCACGTGAAACAGTTCGAATATGTACATTAGCATTTCATTAAAAGGCTCAAAAGCTGATCAAAGGACACAAGCAACCCCAAAGACCAGCATGCCAAGGGAAAAAACTAGAACTGCAAGCTGGAAACTGAGCAGACTAGAAGAAGACAAAATCTGGAGAGGGTAAAGCTGAATTCAAATTCGAATCAATTTCGAGCAAGAGAGAGTAAAACCCCATATTCTCATTTTCTCAGCTTCTTCCACCATTTCTCAGGTATTTTCTCTTCATAACTTTGTGCCTTCCTTGCTATCTGTTTGGTTACTAGAAAAATAGAAAATTCAGTTATATATATAGGGTAGGCCGTGGAAGTTCGATGGAGGGTGGGCCGTACAACTATTCTCATTTTTACCAAAGAATAAGGATCCCTTTGGATAAAGGGCATGTATATGTGTGTGTATGTATGTATATAACATATATATATATATATAACCAAGCATTGGGTATATTAATATTCTCCATTTTTTTATGTATTTGAAATGGTACATTAGGAAGACTTCAAAAATGTTACATTAAGAAACTTGCTCAAATAATTTTTTGATAAGCCATCAGGATCAGGGTACTTAGCAATGGGTTCGGAATCGAAGCGTCTACAGGGAGTTGATAGGATCAGTGAATTGCCAAACCCACTTATTTGCCACATGCTTTCGTTCATTCTGATATTAGATGCTGTGCAGACTACCATTCTGTCAAGAAGATGGGAGAACTTATGGATTTCTCTACCCAATCTGGAATTCGATGACGAGTGTTTCCCCTTTTCATGGATTTTTCACAAACATTTTATGCCGTTTGTTGATCGTGTACTCTCCCTTCATGACTCAACAGACATCCGAAAATTCAGTCTTCACCTTGGTCCATAGGAAAGAATCTATAGGACAACACACTGAATGGTAGAACATAGTCTTTTGAGTTCCCTGAAATCTGTGCTTAGAACTTATGGGAGAACTTTGTCTTTTGAGTTCCCTGAAAGCGTCTTCTTGTGCAAAACACTGGAGGCTTTGAAGGTGTCGTCAACTTCTATTTTCTGAGTGTCTTCTACTCCTACATCAGGGTGTTTCCCGAGTCTCATGGTCCTAAGTGTCGAGGTTGAGTATCTTGATGATTCAGTGGCAGAGCTTTTTTCTCGTTGCTCTGTACTTGAAGATTTGAAGATAGATGCAAATCTAAATGTATGTGCTTCAAATGTCAACATCTCTGCACCAAGACTGAAGACATTAAACATATGGTTGAAAGATGAATATATGCCTGTTCAAGAATCGGATGATGAAGATGTTGGTTTTTTTTTTTTTTTTTTTTTTTTTTTTTTTTTTATTAATAAGAAAAAGGAAGTTACACCTAGTCAGGGGGGGACAAAAACCTTACCCCTCATAAAACAAGAAAAACGAAATACAAAGAGGGGGGGACATACACCTTACCCCTTTTGAGAAATGAATTACAGGAAAAAAGAGGGGGGGACATAGACCGTACCCATCTTGAGAAACAAATACAGGGGAAAGGTTGGGTAGGCATATGCCCAAACCCTTATAAACCTTAAAAGGTAAGAACTTGTAGGCTAGCGTGCCTAAGAAATTAAACCTTAAAAGGTAAGAACCTGCAAGACAAGCTGCAAAGCGAAAAAGGGAAACCAAAAAGGTTAGGTAGAAAAAGAAGTCACACATCAAGAGGGGGAGACAAACCTGTAGGCTGGCATTCCCAAGAAGTCTGAGTGCAGAAGAGGGAGGATCTCTATAGGGGGAGCGGAATGCCAAACAAGTGAAGATGAGAGAAGCCCTAAATTAGCTAGTTTGTCAGCAACAGCATTCCCTTCTCGAAATGTATGAGAGCAACGGAAAACCATGCTCTGCAAATGGAGGATGCAATTGTGCCAGCGTGTCTGGAGCGGCCATGGGGGAGAGAATGATCTAGAAGCAAAACAGGATATTACACTAGAAGAGTCACTTTCAAGCCATAACTTTTGCCAACCCCTGCATCCGTCTGTCTTATAAACTGAACTGCGAACGGAGTTTCTCAAGATATCAAACTGTTGTTGGGAATTGCTAAACAAAGTTTATTTTCTTAAGAGATGATCCACTCTGTTGTCTAGTTAGCTAAGTTTCTCAAGATATCAAACTGTTGTTGGGAATTGCTAAACAAAGTTTATTTTCTTAAGAGATGATCCACTCTGTTGTCTAGTTAGCTAATGTAATGTAAGTGTGCATTGATATTTGATATGTGTGTTTATTTGGATGACAAAAATCAAAGACTACGAGTAATTGTTCCGTGGTATTGGAGTACCGTCACGTGGTATAATTTGTCATTGCACTATAATGCAAGTGGAGATTTTGATACTGAACCATAGAAGTGGAAATAGCAACCAATTGCTATACTTTAGTATGACATACAATAATATTTTCAGGACTGAACGCTCATACAAATCGTGAGTAAAAAGACTTGAATGACTGCAATAAACTAGAATTCAATGTAAACTAAATATCAAAATGAACTGGTTTACTGTTCGTAAGCATAGCGTAATTCTAATTCATGCACACTTTACTTGTATTTTTTTTAATTCTATAATTCATGCAAACTATATAATGGCAAACTTGTATTTTTTTTTTTAATTCAACAATTCATACAAACTATGTAATGTGTAACCGATAGCAAACAAGTATGTTAATTAACACTAAGAATTCAATCATTAATAACCACATCAAATAATTTTAAAATTTTGACAAAAAAAAAAAATTATTTAACTAAATAGTCTTTCTAGCATTATCTATTCTTTTTTTATTTTTTTGTTCAATGCATTATCTATTCCTTAGCATTTCTGTAACTAGAAACTCAACTATCCATTAAAAGGGGCCAAAACCCAACAGGCCCAAGAGAAATAACTGTAAGAAGTGGACAGACTAAGAGAGTAGAATAAAACAGAAGCAGAAGTAAAACAGAAGAGAGAGAGAGAGGGTAAAGCTCAATTCAAATTAGACTGACTTCAAGCAAAAGTGAGTAAAGATCTCATCTTCTCAGCTTGGGTTCTCAGCTCCTCCTACCATTTTCTCAGGTACTTTCTCTTCATAACATTTCAGCTTCCTTACTATCAGTTTGGTTACCAAGAAAATCAGAAATAGTAGAACAATGCAATCTTTATTTCTTGTTGGATTTGTTTGCTTCCATAAAAAAATCTTGTTCATTAGAAAGAAAAATTTCATGCCTAAATATATATGGAGATAAATGGGTATTCAAGGATTTTACTGTTAATTGCAAAGTTTAAAATACATACAAATAATAGTAATAATTTATTTTTGTATTCAAGAAAATATGTTTAAACTTTCATCATTTTCCTTTGTGACGGATCCGTGACACTACTTTTTTTACACAACTTTGATACACGTTGGGTGCCACGGATTCGTCCCCTTTTTCTGTACTTTATTTTCTAATAACCAACCAGTGGATAAATTAGAAGGATTCATTTTTGTATTATATTCAATTGAAATGTAAAGTTAAAAAAAAAATGTTGAAACTTTTCAGTTTCCAAGTACAAAGGGACTCAATGTCAAAGCTTCGAGCAAGAGTTGAAGACAGGATCAGTGCATTACCAGATGCCGTTCTTTGTCACATAATTTCCTTCCTTCCAACAATATATGCTGTCGAGACCACAGTTCTGTCTAGAAGATGGAAGAACTTATGGACTTCTGTTCCCAATCTAGAATTTGACGACCAATATCACGGTTACGAGGTTGGTTTTCCGAGGCACGTTGATAATGTACTCTTCTCTCGTAACTCATCAGACATTCAAAAGTTCAGTCTTTGCTGTAACTCTGTTGGGGATTTCTCTCGTGTTGATGGTTGGATTCGCGTTGCCATTTGGCGTAATGTTGTTGAACTTGATCTAGATGTTGGGTCACCTAAAGATGAGATTTTTGAGTTGCCTCAAAGCCTTTTTACGTGCAAAACACTGATGGACTTGAGGCTGATGTCAAATTTTATTATCAATCCTCCTACATCAGGTTGTTTTCCAAGTCTCAAATCCCTCCGTGTTGATATTAATCATCCACAAAATAACTTAATGGTGAAGCTTTTTTCGTGCTGCCCTGTACTTGAGAGTTTGTTTATCACTGGATCTCATGGAAATGATCGCTTTTGGAATTTCCTCTATCGACCTCAACAGACTCATCTTGGCGATGCCGTTTTAAATTTCATTATCTCTACGCCTGAGCTGAAGACGTTAAGAATATATTGGAATTCGCAAGATGGTTATAAGAAGTGCTCATTGCTGCTCCAAAGCTTGTAAGCTTTGACCTCAACCAGAATGTTTTAACTGATTGTTTTTTGGAGAATGCAAAATCCTTAGTCAATGCTACTATTGATCTCTGGGACCATTCTGCAAATGAAGTTCAGCGCTTTGCCATCCGCTCCACTGCGCTTCTGGCTGGAATTTCCAATGTTAAATATCTGTTGCTTAGATCTCATCGTTTGAAGGTAAGTGTGCCCTAACTTCTTCCATATACAATATTTGGCAGACACATAGTGGAAGGAATACACTAAAAAGTAAATAGCAATTAGATTTTTGGTTTGAGAAGGAAAAAGAACGGTAAATTATGTAGTACGTTTTCCACTCTGTTACTACAAAAGGAAATCAGGTAATATCTGTGCACCTTTCCTTCGTGATATTCTGAACCACAGGAGGAAAAGACAAATATTTCGCGTCCGAAATCAGACCCTCTACTTTTTTGGCTTTGAAATTGTGTTTATTGTTCTTATAATTCTTTTTAGCAAGCATAGTGTTTTTATCTGGAAGCCTTTTGTCCATTTTGGAAATTTACGATTAGAAATGACATGATCTGCCTTCTGCTTACGAAAATATTTACTTTCTGCATAAGTTTGTATTTGATCCAACTTTATCTTTCATGAAGGGGTGTTGTCTGCCAGTTTTTGATAATTTGAGAGAATTGGAGCTGGTTCTTTATTATTGTTACTTCTGGGAACTGTTAATAGAGATGCTCAAGCGATCATGTAACCTGGAATGTCTTGACGTAAAACTTTATGTAAGTTGATTTCCCATGTGCTACGTGATACCATCTTTCAGATCTTAAGGTGTCTCATTTCATTCGTTGTTTTAATAATCACCAGGCTGACAACTGTGGACGCTCTGGAGAATTCTCGGAGCCTCGGTGGAATCCACCAGAGTCTGTGCCAATTTGTTTGCTGTCACGCCTCAACACTATCACCATATGGGGATTTGAGGGAAAGCCGGGTGAGATGGAAGCGGCAAAGTATTTGTTAAAGAACACTGAAGTTTTGAAGAAGATGACTATTTATACTCGTGATCGTCTGTGCAAAAAAGAGGAGTTCTACAAGGAATTTTCTATGTTTGAAATGGGTTCAAAGACTTGCCAAGTTGAATTTATCTAAGATGCATTTTTAGGTTCCTAAATATTTTAGTTGAAGTGTACTTTTCTTGGTTTTAGAGGGAATCCATTGTCAAAGTTGTTGTCTTTGTTATGAGAAGATGAATCCATTCACAATCAATCTTTCGGTGTTGAATCTTCTTATCAACGCTGTTTTTCTTCTCGAGGTCTAGATTTATCTGCAATGAACAATGTGCAAGATTAATTCAATTTTCATTGGACTATTATTTTTCCTTTATGTGTAAGATCATTAAGCTCTAGCTCGTCTCTGTGTGCTTTTCCCCTACCAAAACTTTTGTGTAAGATCATTAAGCCTTCTGAACACATCCTTTTTCTGGTTTTCACTTATTAAAAAAAATGCACTTCAATTTGCTTTCTCAAACTCTGAATCTCTCGTGTAATGAACACTGTCCAACTACTTGATTTATAAGTTACTGCGCATGCGTTTGACATACAAAAAAGAGCCCGTTTGCTCACCCGTGCACCTAGGTTGTGCACATGGTTTGGCATGACCCGAGTAGGTAGTGTATTGACAACATATTTCCACTATATTGATAGTATGTAGATAGTGTATCATCATTATATTGTATTATACCGCCAATATGGTGTGAATACGTCGTCAATACGGATGATGCGCAAACTATACCCAGAACTCAGGTGTGTGGGTGAGCATTCCTCCTAAAAGGAAACAACTAAGCCCTGGGACAACCAGGCCCAAACGAGAGAGTGAGATGATGAGTTGAAGACTATAAATGCAGTTCTTTCCATTTATTCTATGTTCCTGTCTGGAAAAGTAGCTAATTTTGAATTGTGTGGAAGCTCCACATTTCAGAGTTGGAGGGATGGTGAAACTCTGATGCTCTTCTGGTTCTAACTTTCTTAGCTTCCTCCAACCATTTCTCAGGTACTTCATAGTCTTTGGCCTTTCTTACCATCTGTTTGGTTACCAAGAAAAGTTTTAGAAATAATAGAAAATTCAAGTATTACCCTTTGTACTGTTTATCTCTGACATAATGTACTCTTTATTTCTTCTTTGATTATTTTGCTTCAACCGAATTATTTTCTTTGGAAAGTAGAATTTCATGCTTAGATGTCTGAAGATAATGAGGAATTTAAAGTATTTTACTGTAAAATGCACAGTTTGTTCAATTTTCACCATTTTCTTGCCAACCAGAGGATCAATTAGAAGGGTTTTCTTTATTTCAATTGAAATTGAAGGAGACACGAAGGATTGAATTCGGTTTCGAAGTAGCTAGAACTCTACGACATAATATTACTTAGAGAAGTTTTTTGAGCTACCAAATTTACAGCATGTCCCAATTTGACCGTGTTTTTTAACAAAGAATCAGGTTCAAATGAGTTCAACGCTGAAGCGCAAGGAAATTGTTAAAGATAGGATCAGTGCACTGCCATATGCGGTTCTCCATCACACACTTTCCTTCCTTCCAACATATATGCTGTGCAAACCACCATTCTATCTAGAAGATGGAAGATGACATGCCCCGATCCCGATGTCCTGGAGACATCGGGATGGTCACGTGCTGGCCAACACCTGAGGGGTGACGAAAGCTATTTAGAAATGCATGAGAACGAGAATTAAATAAGATTTATGAATTTAATGGTAATTAATGTGCAAATTAGAAACGTGTTCGGAGCATACAACTAATTTAGAATACCAAAAGGAAGAATATACAATTGAATGAATAAAGGAGTGGGTCCTACCCCGAGAGGGCTCGAAGATGCAGATGCGGAAGTGCCTTGACGCTGGGGTTGTATGCCTCGATTCTAAGTCTTGAAGGGGGCGCAAAACAAACATGAGTGGACCAAGTTGATATATATATATATATAATAAAACAGTTATCACCATACTAACCCCCAGGTTTTATGAAAAACACATATATATGATAAAATAGGTTTTCCGAAACCTAGCATGCCGCGCAGTGTCTCAAAAACATAACTCGTATATGCATAGTCACTAGTGAATGTCCAATAACCCTCCAAGCCCCATGCCAGCTCCCCATCCCTGGTCTTAAATGCCAAAGGAAATAACTCTCCAGGCCCTGTGCCAGCTTCCCGTCCTTGGGAATACTCATCCAGAGGAAAAACCCTTCAGGCCCTATGCCAACTCCGAACCGTCGCCCCGTAACAGAATGTGGACCACTACGTAAGTACAAGACCATTGAACATATGTACATTTGAAAAGCATCTTCATAGTATAAAGTCATTCATCATCTATACTATAAAGAGATGTTCTAAACATGCTCTAAATATCATATCGTCATCCATAAGATATTCTAAAAGAATATGAATTATAAGAAAAATAATAATAATTCAAACTGGCCTCAATAAGCACGATATCTCATAAAACATAATCATTAAATTATGTTTTTCATGTATGCATTTCTACTAATAAAACATGCATTTTTAGAAGGGGTCCACTCACAGTACATCGCCGTCGAAAAGCGATGCAACCTAACGAAGAATGAAACACCACAGATAATTGCTCCTAAGCACATAAATTGTACAATTAATAAAACTATACTATAACAATTGAATTTGGGAAAACGGACGTCGAAAATGGATTCAGGACGTCGAATTACCCTCAAAAGGATCTTGGTTAAATTTCATAAACGTCAAAGAATATTCTAGAGAATATTCCCTAACGGAATATTCCATATAAAGGGTTTAGGCCGGCTAGGGTTTAGGGTTTTGAGTGCACGACCTAAGGTTTAAGGCCCTAAAGGAAAAATGGCCCAAAGGCCTCTAGGAAATTAAATGGGAACTTGGGTTTTGGTTTAGGGAGGTTCTGGGCTTGGGGTTTAGATGGGTTAGGGAAATGGGTTATGGAGAGTGGACTTAGGGCGTTAGCTAAATTGGCACAAAGGTCTTAAACTTAAAACAATTAAAATTAAAACAAAAAATATATAAAAAAATAAAGGTTTTGGGTTTTAAGAGGGGGCGGGCCGAAGGCCCGGATTTCGAATGGCCCAAGGGCCTTTTACATTAAAACATAAATAAAATAAAATAATAAAAACTGAAATGGATTTTGGGTTAGGCTCGGCAGGAAAGGCCCAAAGGCCTTGGGCTTTCTAGGTTGCCGGATTCAAAGAAAGAAGAAGGTCGGATTCGGCCAGAAACTTCCATAACTTTAAATGACCATAACTTTGTCAATATTCAACGAAATTGAGTGAAACAAAAACCAACGAGACGAAGAGAATGGTACCTCGCACGATGTCTAACTCGCCGTGGTTTGGCCGGAAAATGCCTCGAAAGTCGCCGGACTCGCCGGAAACTGGGTAAGATTCAAATGGGTATAACTTCTTCAATACTCAACAAAATTGGGTGAAACAAAAGGAAAGTTGTAGTACCCAGCGAGACGAAGAGATTGATACCTTGCACGCCGGCCAACTCGCCGTGGTTTGGCCGGAAATTGCCTCGAAAGTCGCCTGAGTCGTCGGGGGAGACTTGGGTGTTCTCTGGGTGTCCCGGAGCTTCGCAGAGACGGGGGAGAGAGAGAGAAGAAAGTTCCAGAGGTGATGGTGGTGTCGTAGCCAGATGGTTGTGTGGGTTCGACGGTGAGGAGGGAAGAGCGAGGTTAGTGATAACGATTTTACCGTCTACAAAAGTAGGGATAAAAACACATGAAATACTTGCAAGAATACAAGGATGTTGTAGTATAGATGCTTATGCAAGGTCGTTCTCCTCAAGGACTATTTGAATAATTTATGTAAAAACAATTCTTAATTAACTACTTAGAATTAAAACTTGAGAAAGATGATTTTGAAATTGATTAATATTAAAAACGAAATTTAATTAAAAACTAATTTGAAAGAAAAGAGTTGTAAATACCAATTTATAAAAGCACTAGGGTTCCACCATCACCTAGCAATCCTATGAATTTCTACCAATTACTTATGATTTACACATGCCACTTTGAAGGTTAGGTTTTCCTAATATATATTCTCCTCGTGATATTCAAGCAAGAACGTATATCTAATATGCAATCCGTCTGTGATATTCATATCAAATATGAACATGCAAGACTCATTAAGTTCTATGAAAACCTTTTGAAAAATCATGCAACCCCTAAGAGCGTGATATTCGCCTAGGTGAAATTACAATTATCAATCACAAGAAGCAATACTCAATCCTCCGGTGATATTCCGACCGAATTGCATCCAATTACTTATCTAAACATCCTAATGGTGGCCAGTCATCAAGACAATTAGATAGTTTAAAACAGTGATCAATAATTCAAAGCACGCATTCAATCAATCATAAGCAATTGAATAAAAATTACATATTCATGCTAAGGCTCAAGGCTTCGCCCTAGCAAAAGGAAATTAGTTACGCATATTCATAATTAAAATCATAGAAAATATCATTAACTAGAAAAAGAATGAAAACACCTTAAAGTAGAAAATCTCAAAGAACCCTCGCAATTCTCCCTGTCTCCAAAATTGAATAATAATAGCGTCCT
Source organism: Heteromeles arbutifolia (assembly GCA_024362995.1). Classification (NCBI taxonomy): domain Eukaryota; kingdom Viridiplantae; phylum Streptophyta; class Magnoliopsida; order Rosales; family Rosaceae; genus Heteromeles; species Heteromeles arbutifolia. The sequence continues at coordinate 40,068,844 of JANCRC010000003.1, read as the reverse complement.
TTGGCCTATGGCCGGCTAAACCTTAAATACCCAACTAAGAATCCAACGCCAACCCTAGATTGTGGTCTTTTTTTCTAATTAGGAAACTAAATAATAAATAAAATATCTAAGAATAAAAAGTCCTAATTAAAATAGGAAAATCTGCCAAGCACTTGTCCAGCCACGTTTTAGCCTCAGATATCCTCCAAATCCGGCCCATAATAGCTTGTTTTGAAGATCAGAACGTTCTGAACACATCTCCAGAAGGCCGCGAACCCATCCGAGGTCATCTTGGGCTCCAAAAACGCAATTCAAGTCCAAAACGTTACTTTCCAGCGCCGCGCATTGCTCTTTTATTTTATTGCCAGAAAATCACCGCTAGGTAGAAAAATCTGATATTTTGATACGATCAAGCCAAGTGACTCACGAACATCCTCCAACTGGAATTACTCCAAAATTCGTCCATTTGACCACTTTTTCCTCCAGAGAAAGTCGAAAGTCCTATATTGAAAATACAATTCAAAGTATCAAAATTCTTCCAAAATATTAACCAAAATATACTAAGAATATGGTTAATTATATAATATAAAATCTACTCATCAGTTAGGGATGACAATTCTAACCGTTAAACCCGATAACCGTGGATAACCACCCGAATGGATTGGATTTGGATATGAAAATTCGGGTATGGTTTGGATATGGGGAAAAACCGTTTATATTATTCGGTTATGGTTTTGGATATGGTTATAGAGGTCTCCAAACCGTATCCATAACCGAATCCGATCCGATTAGTAAATAATATAATTTATATATAATATATAATATATATATATATATTGTATATCTATTATTCACCAAACCATTACCTTGAGAATACAAAAGTTGCATTTTGTAGGAAAGTAAAGTTTTGAATCAAAATCAATGCAAACTCAATGGTGCTTATACGACATAACAAAGACAAGCCAACTTCATCAGTGTTTTAATTTTTATACTCAACAAGATCCATTCATTGGATCGTTTTATACATCAAATGTTTAATGACGAAATTGATATCTACTAACTTATAATTTTTCAATTGAACGAATATATTTTTCGTATTGACGAAGATGGATATACCCGTTAACCGATGGGAAATCCGTTACCCGGTGGGTATGGTTATGGATAATACCCGATGGTTAATTTGCGGTTATGAATATGGTTATTTTTTATGGTTATGGGGATGAATATAGCATTTCCGTCTCCAAATCGAACCGTTGCCATCCCTAAGCGAGGTCGAGAGAGAGACGCTGAGAGCTGAGAGAGTTACAAAAATCAGAAAAAGAAAGAAAAGGGGAAGGGAACCGGGGGGACAAGGATCACAGGTGGGCCCCTTGGGCACATCAATTAAGAATTAAAAATCATTTTTAAATAAAATGGGGGTGGGGTGTTACAGAAGAGACTTCCGTTCACAGTCTAGTCTTTGATGAGGATGATTACCATGAAGATTTTCCGAGATACGTTGATAATGTACTCTTCTTTCGTGATTCTTCAGACATTCTAAACTTCCGTCTTTCTTGTGGCAGTGCTGAGGATATCTCTTGTATTGATCGTTGGATCCGCGCTGCCATTTGGTTTAATGTTGCCGAACTCCATCTTTCTGTTGAATCAGACCCAGTTTTTGAGTTGCCTGAAAGCCTTTTCTTGTACAAAACGCTGAAGAAATTGACCTGACGTCAAATTTTATTTTCAATACTCCTATAGCAGGGTGTTCCCAAGCCTCAAATCCCTCCATATTGTAATTTGTCGTCCTGTCAATAACTCAGTGGAGAAGCTTTTTTTCTTCCTGCCCTGTACTTGAATATTTGAATATCCTTGGAGTTCATAGAAATGATGGTGTTTAAATTTCAATGTCTCCGCACCTGAACTGAAGACATTAGAAATGAGTTGGGATACGTACAATAATCGTGAGAGGTGCAGTTCTTTCATTGTATGCCCCAAAGCTTGAAAACTGTGTTCTCGACCAGAATGTTTTGACTGATTGTTTTCTGGAGAATGCAAGATCCTTAGCCAAAGCTACTATTGCTCTCTATAACCGTGATGCAAATGAAGGTCATCGCTTTACCATCCATGCAACTGCACTCTTAGCAGGAATTTGCAATGTCAAATATATGTCCCTTTCAGCTCATTACTTGAAGGTATGTGCTTCCTAACTTGTTCCTTACGCTATGATTTGTAGAGAGGATTATGTGGTTAGAAAAGAGGAATGAAAGATACACGTCCCCATTTTTTGTAATTATGTTCTTGTTCTTTCCATTGTACCTACAAAACCAAATGAGGAGAAGTTTGTGCACCATTCCTTCCATGGTACTCTGAACTATCATGGGCAAAGACACTTTACCTTGCATATACTCATATGTACACACAACGTGCACTGATATCCTCTTCTTCATTTTGGCAATTTTATGAGTATATTGTGCAAGTCGGAACTGGTTCTTCATTATTGCTACTACTGGGAATTGTTAACAGCACTGCTCAAGAGAGCACGTAATCTGGAATGTCTTGTCTTATAACTTGAAGTAAGTTCATATCTTCATTCATGACATGTTATACCAGCATGCAACTCTTAATGGTTCTCATTACATCCATTCATTTAAATAACTGGCAGGACAACATCTGTAGAGAATCCTCGGAGCCTCAGTGGAATCCACCAGAGCTTCTTCCTCTTTGTTTGCTTTCACAGCTCAACACTATCTCCATGAGGGGATTCAATGGAAAGCTAGATGAGATGGAAGTGGCGAAATACTTGTTAAAGAACGGTGAAGTTTTGAAGAAGATGACTATCTATACTCATGATCCTTTGCGTCCAAAAGAGGAGTTGTACAAGGAATTGTCAACCTGTCAAAGGGGTTCAAAGACTCGTCAAGTTGAAGTTATTTGAGATGCAGTAATGATGGTTTTAAACAGATTTTGTTTTCAGAGTTGTAAAAGCATCATATTTGTTTGTACAAGATGAATATGTTTGCAGTTAGCCGTTTTCAATTGTAGAATTTTACTTTCAACTCTGAACTTTAGAGTGATCCAGTTATGGTGACATGCCGAATGGAGAATGTGCATGGTTTGATTCCTCTGATTTTTTTTTTCCGAAAAATTTGACGAGCAAAGGAAACTGTGCTTGTTCCATACGTGCATCGATCCACTAGTATTATGATTAATGTCGTGCTCCCGGACACTCCAAGATACATCATGAATGCATTCTTCACTTCTCAGTGTACAGTTAGTAAGAATGTTTGTTATTGTTTGTCTTTGGGAGATTTCAATTTAGGCCCAGTCAATGGTATGTAACATATGATTTTGCCTCAAAGAAAAAGGATTCATGAATTGCATATGTGACATTGTAAAAATCAACTTAAAATATTAAATGCATACTAATTGAGTAAAATGTGTGCCCATCATGTGGAAGGTAAAATTGGTATGAGAAATTCACTCAAAATCCTAATATAAGTAATCACCTTAAAAATGAGAAGTTTGGTTATGTGGAATACTATGGGGTTTAATTTGAAGATTTGCACCCAACTTTCACAACATGAACACTGTTTGTTGGCAGCCTCCGGCATGCCTATTCTATCTTTCTCTGGAGCCATTCAGTAGCGTCGCGACAAAAAGAAACACTCGGATCAAGTACATGTTGAACCCGATTCATACTCTGTCCAAGTTTATGACACCAACACTAAGCGTATGAACAACAACGTTCCTTGTAGGAATTTCCAGTTAAACATCTATCTTTTTCATCTCCTATTTTTGAGGTAAGTATAATATGTTCTTTACATTATACATTAAATGGTAGAGATACACAGAACGTTTCCGGGTACAAGTGTAATCACCTAATAGAGTAGGCTAACAAGAGAATTTGAAAGTGAAAAGGTTTCAAAGGCTTGTCAAGTTGAATTTATCGACATGAAATCTAATCCTAGGTTTCAGAAGGACTTGGCTATTTGTGAAATAAAAGCATCATTTTGGTTGACGATGCAATGCAAACGATGACGCTTCGGTCAAGATGGTAAGGATTCTGTTATCAAAGAAATATGTATGCGGTCTTTTGGTTTCCATCCGGTGTACATAAATCTTGATCTTCTTTGTTTAGTTTTCTTTAATTTATGGTGATGAATTTGACAATGACTATTAGAATTTTGACAATCCTTTTGGGTTCGTAAATGATTTATACGGTGAAGCACCAGAGTCAATACTATGAAAAGTCAAGGTGTGCTGGGTCATTTCAAATGCGACAATACTTTATTGAGAAAACTACTTTTTTTTTTCTTTAATACAAGCGACAGTGTGAGAAGGGTCGTTCAAGATCTCAGGTGTAATGTTCTTAACAAATTGAGTTACATGGTCTCTTGCAAGAAAACATCTCTATTTAACGATAGCAATCTAATTTGCTGAAAGGGAAGAAACAATAAAAGAAAAGAAAATAGATGACAGTAGAAAATAAAAGGCAAAAGAGGAACCAGCTTCTTGGACCTTGGACCAAAGAACTCAAATGCGACAGTATTCCTGGACTGTACGGTCAGCCTTACCGTCAGTATATTTTACTTCTTTGAAAAATTCTAAATGATCCAGTGGCTTGTACAGTCGAGGGTGATCCTCATCCACGAGTTCGTTTGGTATGCTCACCACCTCTTTCATATATGTGAATTGCCCAATCGAAAATCTTACCTTATCTTCCGTCAACGAAACTCTATGTCTACAAGATCGTATTCTGTCGTTGCTCCAAACCTATTTCGAGAAATTTGAGTCAAAATATCCATGAAATTATATAGAGTAAATTACGTTTTCATACTTCAGGTTTGGGCTCTATTTCAATTCCTTACAATATCTTTAAAAAATTTCACTTTCATACCTTAAGTACTATTTTATTTCAAAATAATACCTCCGTTACATTTTCCATCCATTAATCCGTTAAGTGCTGACGTGGCTGCCACATTTGTGCCACATGGCTGGCAAATGTCTGCCACGTGGCAAAAATAATCATTTTGTTTTTTAAAAACCTGAATTTTCTCAGGAAAAAAAAAAAATTTGAAACCCACTATCCCTTCCACCTCCCCCCCCCCCCCCAGCGACCCTAACCCAGAACCCAAAAACCTGCAACAAGAAGAAGAAGAAGAGGGAGGGAAAAAAAAAAAAAAAAGCCCCAGTTTGTCCCCCCAAAACCTGCAAGAAGAAGGAGAAGAAGAAGAGGGAGGGGGAAAAAAAAATTCGTCCCCCCCCCCCCCCCAAAACCTGCAACAAGAAGAAGAAGAAGAGCAGGGGGAAGGGAGGTGGGTCGCGGGAGGGGGGGGCAAGGAGGAGGGTCGCCCGGGGGGGCGAGAGAGGTGGGTCGCGGCGGGGGGGGGGGGGAAGGGTTCTAGGCTTTTTTTTCCCTCTTCTTCTTCTTCTTCTTCTTTTCTGGGTTGCAGATGGGAAACATGAATGGGCGGAAGATGATTGGGGAAGGGGGGGGAAGACAATGAAGATTGAAGGGGATGGGGCTTCGGCGGAAGGGGGGTGGGATCTGGGTTTTGTAAGGTTTTTTTTTTTTGGTTGGGTTGAAGATTCAAATGGGGTTTCGGCTGGGGGTAGGGTGGGGTGATGGGATCTGGGTTTCCTAGTTTTTTTTTTTTTTTTTTGTGTGTGTTGAAGATTCAGGTTTTAAAAAAAAATAAAAAAATTGTTTTTGCCACGTGGCACAAACGTGGTAGCCACGTCATCGCTTAACGGATCAATGGATGGAAAATGTAACGGAGGTATTATTTTGAAATAAAATAGTACTTAAGGTATGAAAGTGAAATTTTTTAAAGATGTTGTAAGGAATTGAAATAGAGCCCAAACATGAGGTATGAAAGTGTAATTTACCCAATTATATAATTATACATGAAGAGGTTAATATTTCGAGATCGATGTACCTGAAATACATCTCCGGCTAGGTATATAACGGATGAAGGCGGAGGATCAAAAACTATCCAGTCACCATCCTTTGTACTTATCTCCAGACCACAGACCTGATTTTGATGGAGTATGGAGGAGAAGCTATTGTCCGTATGAGGTTTTAACCCCACGTCCATTCCAGTTTTCTTGGGATTTTTGTATTTATTGAATCGGAGATGGTAAGAAGTTGATTGAACGTGAGCATCATGATACTTCTCTACACCGTAGTTTTCAAATACCATTCTTGTCACAACTTGATCTAGTTCTTCCATCGCTTTTGCATACTCAAGTGCACCCTCCCTGGCCAATAAACAACATTTTCTCAATGTGCAAGTCACAAGTGAAGTCAATAAGTTAAACATTAACTAATATACATATAATATAATGTTCTCTTGGTCACCTTATGATAACTAAAGACTGCATATATAACCACTCACCTTTGAATTTTATATCAAAGATGGAGAATAAATATTTGCTTCTTTGCCCAAAAAAAACCAAAAATTTGCTTCTAATGTTTTAATCATAACCGTCGATTTAAAATCCTAGGGTATGTAAAGATATAGCCGGTAGGCTAGGGAACGCTATGAACTATTAACTATATAACTATATTTTGGTCCACAAACTATACAACTACAGAAAAAAATGTAAACTATATCTTGAATTTAAATCTTAAAGACGAGAGTTGTTGATATGTAAAAAATATGTCTACAAAATCATACCAAAAAAGATCGTTTCCGTTAGGCCAAAAATGACGAGTGAACTTCTGAATTTCTTCAGAGGTGTTATTAAGCACCCCCAAGCCTTCATGGGGAAGATTGATAGATAAATAGGCCCCTTTTTTGTCTCGCACTTTGACGTCCATGGGGAAATCTAACAACTTTTTCAATGCACCAACGAAGGAGTTGTGAAGCTCCTCCAAAGGAAGTTTGTTAGGCAGGATTGCTATGAAACAGCCAAGCTCTTCAAGTGCATGGCAAACATCGTCGCGTATTGAGAGCCAAGAACTTGTCCCGGGCTTCATGCCGTCCATGGAGAAATCTACCACTGGAATTTTGGCCGCTGCTGCTTGGGTGCTCATGGTCATGTTTAACTTTCCTCACAGTTCTCACAAGCTAAGAGGCTTTGAGTTGATAAGCTGCATATACATATATATAATACACACACACGCTTACATATGTGTAAACTGCAAGAGCCAAGTAATGCGTATGTGTATAGAGGATTAGAAGATATCAAATCAAACTTTAATATAAAAATGGATAATGATTGCACTTCACTTTTGAACAAGCTCATTTTTCTACTTGTAAATAACGTATTTTTACAATTAAAATTTATAATCGAAACCATTAAATCTCTTAATCTTCAAGATCATCTATCCCTACAAAAACTATTCATATCGGAGATGGTTTAGTTATCCAAATGTGTCAAACAAATCAAAGGTTTATCATGAATGTGCTACTTGGTACCTATTCTGTTGATTTTTTTTTTTTTTTTATATACATTTGGATGATTAAATGGTCTCCCATTCGAATGATTTTTTTTTTTTTTCTAGAGATGATCCTCAAATAAAGATTAAGAAATTGAGTGATTTCAATTATACAATTTTTAGGGTAAATTACACAAAACTACCTCAACTATAAGTCGAACAACACTATTATATCTCATCTTTTAAAAGTGACAATGTTATACCTCATCTTACGAATTTGTTCCAAAGTTAGACCTCCGTTAGTTTTTCTGTTAATTTCTCTGTTAAGTGCTGATGTGGCTAGAGACAGAGCCCACTCACTAATCCAACTGGATTAAAAAATAATTAAATATATTTTTAATAATTAAGTATTAAAAAATTAAAAAAATTAAAAATTAAAAAACTAAAAAAAATTAAAAATGGCCTAGGGATCTGGCCTTCCCTTTCCACCACCCGCACCAACCTTTTTTCTTCTTTTCTTCGACAGCCACCAAACCTTTCCCCGTTCCCCCAACCTTCCTCCACCACCCTCTCTCTCTCCTCTTTCTATCTGGGATGCGGCCTCCCTCTTCCGTCCCTCTCCCCACTCGCACTCGTCCTTCCCTCACCACCACCTCCCAACCCGACACATCCTTCCCCTAGTCCCTCCATACCCAACCCGACCCATCTTCTTCCTTCTATTGCCTTTGCCATCAGAAAATCCCACCCTCGTCACCTTCCAGTTAGACTAACTCACGAGACTTGGAGCAGGAAATCGAGAGGTTGAGAGCATAGCCAGATTAGTGGGGATGATTACGCCGGACTAATGATGGTTCGATCTGCTGTGAATGGGAATAGGTGTGGGGTCGACGGCGAATTAGACGAATGAGAGAGGTCGGAGGAGGGACTAGGTGGAGAGAAGGTAGGAGGGTGATGGGGGTGTAGGAGAGGAATGGGATCTGGGTGTGGGTTTCGTATTGTTGATTTTTTTTTTTTTTTTTTTTTTCGGTGTGGGCTTGGTTTTTTTTGTTTCTTCAGTGGGGTGGTGAAGATGGAGGAAGAAAGGCGGGGGTGGGGTGGTGAAGGAAGGTTGGGTATGGAGGGACTAGGGCAAGGATGGATCGGGTTGGGAGGTGGTGGTGAGGGAAGGACGAGTGCGAGTGGGGAAAGGGACGGAGGAGGGAGACCGCATCCCAGAGAGAGAGGAGAGAGATAGGGTGGTGGAGGAAGGTTGATGGACGGGGAAGGGTTTGTTGGCTGTCAAAGAGAAGAAGAAAAAGGGTTGGTGCGGGTGGAGGAAAGGGAAGGCCGGATCCCTAGGCCATTTTTAGTTTTTTAATTTTTAATTTTTTTTAATTTTTTTAATATTTAATTATAAAAAAAAAAATTTAATTTTTTTTTAATCCAGTTGGATTAGTGAGTGGACCTCGTCTCTAGCCACGTCAGCATTTAACAAAGAAATTAACAGAAAAACTGACGGAGGTCTGACATTGGAACAAATTCGTAAGATGAGGTATGACATTGTCATTTTTAAAAGATGAGATACGATAGTGTCGTTTGATCCATAATTGAGATAGTTTTGTGTAATTTACCCAAATTTTTATGATTAAGATACGTTATTGTAAATGAAAGAATGGTCACATCACTGCGGAATCCAAGAGCCAAACGTTAGAAATTGAAGGAATAAATTATGAAATTATTATATCAGTATTGCTTTCAACTGTTATCAATTTCAACAAACGACAGCTATATTCAACATACGACATCTAGCAGAGGTTGGAAATTGAAAGAATAAATTACGAAATTATTATGAAGTTGGTAAATTGGCAATCAATCAATCTATCTTATCTTATTTTATCTTATTATATATAAAGCGAATGGGGCAATGAATAGTGCCGATTTGGTGTCACGGTTTTAACAAAAATATTAGGACAAAACTGCCCCTCAACCAAAAAAATCCAAAAGCAGCCCAATATAATATATCAAATAATGCAGGGGTAATTTAGTAATTTGGTCATCATAAAATATAATATAAATATAAGTGGGAAGAGAGAAAAAAAATAAAAAAATGGAAGGATGAGTGAAAGTTGATGGTGCCCACGTGAAGGGGAAAGAAAAATATAATAAAAAAATAAGGAAAATCATGAATATTGTGTTCAAAACATCTTAAGAGGCGCGTAGTGCCGGTGATAAATTAGTACAATTTTTTTTTCCTTCAAATTAGTACCTTACAATAGGTTAGCAATAATGTGATTTAATCAGATGTTGTGAATAGTGATTTTGGTGTCACCAAGCTTCAACAAAAATATTTGGACAAAATGCCCCCAAGACAAAAAAACTTCAAAGGCATCCCAAAATAATGCATCAAATAAGACAGGGGTATTTTCGTCATTTTAACAATGCTTCACAATAGGCTAACAATAATGTGATTTACAGTAGGCCAGCAATAATACGATTCAATTTCTCTATTTTTAAACACGTTCAAAACAAACGTATATATCTAGTGAAATCTAATCCTAGGTTTCAGAAGGACTTAGCTATTTGTGAAATAAAAGCATCACTTTGGTTGACGATGCAATGCAAACGATGACGCTTCGGTCAAGATGGTAAGGATTCTGTTATCAAAGAAATATGTATGCTGTCGTTTGGTTTCCATCCGGTGTACATAAATCTTGATCTTCTTTGTTTAGTTTTCTTTAATTTATGGTGACGAATGTGACAATGGCTATTAGAATTTTGACAATCCTTGTGGGTTCGCAAATGATTTATACGGTGAAGGACCAGAGCCAATACCATGAAAAGTCAAGGTGTGCTGGGTCATTTCAAATGCGACAATACTTTATTGAGAAAACTAATTTTTTTTTCTTCTTTAACACGAGCGACAGTGTAGAAAGGGTTGTTCAAGACCTTAGGTGTAAAGAATGATGTTCTTAACAAATTGAGTTACATGGTCTCTTGCAAGAAAACATCTTTATTTAACGATAGGAATCTAATTTACTGAAAAGCAAGAAACAATAAAAAAAAAGAAAATACCTGATGGTAGAAAATAAAAGGCAAAAGAGGAACCAGCTGCTTGGACCTTGGACCAAGGACCAAAGAACTCAAATGCGACAGTATTCCTGGACTGTACGGTCAGCCTTACCGTCAGTGTATTTTACTTCTTTGAAAAATTCAAAATGCTCCAGTGGCTTGTACAGTCGAGGGTGATCCTCGTCCAGGAGTTCGTTAGGTATGCTCATCACCTCTTTCATAAACGTGAATTGCCCAATCGAGAATCTTACCTCATCTTTACCGGCAGAGCCACAATAAGGGCTACCTGGGTTACACAGGTAGCTATCGGTAGAAAATAAAATTTTACATGTAATTTTTATTGATTTTCGAATGTAGCTCATTATATATTTAGTTATTGATTCAAATTCTCTCGATTTAATTATATAATACAATTTACAAACTATCTATTTTTCTCACATATTTTTTCTCATAGCTTCTTTTTTTTTTTGGTCAAATTTTTTCATCGCTTCTTGTATATGTACAAGTTTGAATTTGTTTGAATAATGAAAATTCTTGGCTCACCTTGTGAAAATTTTCTTAAGTAAGCTAATACTGTAAAAAATATAGTATCAAGTTTCTTTGTTTATAAAGATTTAAATCTTTAAACTAGCCCACCCGGCGAAATATTTCTAGCTCCGCCATTGCTCATCTTACGTCAACGAAATTCTTTGTCTACAAGGTCGTACTATGTCGTTGCTCCAAACCTATATCGAGAAATTTGAGTCAAAATATCCATGAAATTATATAATTATACGTGAAGAGGTTAACATTTCGAGATCGATGTACCTGAAATACATCACCGGCTAGGTATATAACGGATGACGGCGGAGGATCAAAAACTATCCAGTCACCAACCTTTATACATATCTCCAGACCACAGACCTGATTTTGATGGAGTATGGAGGAGAAGCTATTGTCCGTATGAGGTTTTAACCCCACGTCCATTCCAGTTTTCTTGGGATTTTTGTATTTATTGAATCGGAGATGGTAAGAAGTTGATTGAACGTGAGCATCATGATACTTCTCTACACCGTAGTTTTCAACTACCATTCTTGTCACAACTTGATCTAGTTCTTCCATCGCTTTTGCATACTCAAGTGCACCCTCACTGGCCAATAAAAAACATTTTCTCAATGTGCAAGTTACAAGTGAAATCAATATGTTAAACCTTAACTAATATACATATAATATAATGTTCTCTTGGTCACTTGATGATAACTAAAGACTGCATATATAATCACTAACCCTTGGATTTTATATCAAAGATGGAGAATAAATATTTGCTTCTTTGCCCAAAAAAAACAAAAATTTGCTTCTAATGTTTTAATCATAACCGTTGATTTAAAATGCTAGGGTACGTAAAGCTACCGCCGGTAGGCTAGGGAACGCTATAAGCTATTAACTGTATAACTATATTTTGGTCCACAAACTATTCAACTACAGAAAAAATGTAAATTATGTCTTGAGTTTTTTTTTATTTTTTATTTTTAACAATTATGTCTTGAGTTTAAATATTAAAGACGAGAGTTGTTGATATGTAAAAAATATGTCTACAAAATCATACCAAAAAAGATCGTTTCCATTAGGCCAAAAATGACGAGTGTACTTCTGAATTTCTTCAGAGGTGTTACTAAGCACCCCCAAGCCTTCATGGGAAGGATGGATAGATAAATAGGCCCCTTGTTTGCCTCGCACTTTGACTTCCATGGGGAAATCTAACAACTCTTTCAATGCACCAACGAAGGAGTTGTGAAGCTCCTCCAAAGGAAGTTTGTTGGGCAGGATTGCTATGAAACAGCCAAGCTCTTCAAGTGCATGGCAAACGTTGTCGCGTATTGAGAGCCAAGAACTTGTCCCGGGCTTCATGCCGTCCATGGAGAAATCTACCACTGGAATTTTGGCCGCTGCTGCTTGGGTGCTCATGGTCATGTTTAACTTTCTTCACAGTTCTCACAAGCTAAGAGGCTAAGCTGCATATACATATATATATAATACACACACGCTTACATATATGTAAACTGTAATGCGTATGTGTATAGAGGATTAGAAGATATCAAATCAAACTTTAATATAAAAATGGATAATGATTGCATTTCACCTTTGAGAATGAGCTCATTTTTCCACTTGCAAATAACGTATTTTAACCATTAATACTTATAATCGAAACCGTTAAATCTCTTAATCTTCAAGATCATCTATCCCTACAAAAACTAATCAAATCGGAGATTGTTTAGTTATCCAAATGTATCAAACAAATCAACGATTTATCATGAATGTGCTACTTGGTACCTATCCTTTCGATTTTTTTATTCATTTGGATGATTAAATGGTCTCCCATTTGAATGATTTTATTTTTATTTTTATGAATGATCCTTAAATAAAGACAAAAAAAATTAATTGATTTCGATTATAAATTTTTTATGATTAAGATACATTATTGTAAATGGAAGAATGGTCACATCCTTGGGGAATCCAAGAGCCAAAGGCTAGAAATTGAAGGAATAAATTATGAGATTATTATCAGTATTGCTTTCAACTGTTATCAATATTCAACAAACGACAGCTAGCAGAGGTTGGAAATTGAAAAAATAAATTATGAAATTATTATGAAATTGGTAAATTGGCAATCAATCTATAAGCTAACGGAATGATGCATTAGAATCCATACCACATGAGACGTACCTTTTTTTAAATTTAATTAATAATTTCCCACCAGTTTGAATTATAAAAACTAATGTATTTACAATCAAGCTTATCAAACTTAACCATCAGGGGTGGTTCAGTAATTGGAAGTGAATTTCAAACTCGTATTTCATATGGCATGTTTTGGGTTCGATTCTTGGAGTAAATCACACGATGGTGGTCAAGGTGAACTGCCCTGGCGAAACCACCAGCTGATTCTTTTTTTTTCTTTTTTTTGATAAACCACCAATGTTCTCAGCAAATCAAGCCATTGCCTATCTTGGGAAACTTGTAACTTCTACCTTGTGGCATAGCCGATTAGGTCATCCTTAAAACCATATTGTTTCTCTTATACTTCATAAGTCTAAAGTGTCTCTTGTAACGGATACATCTCCTATTGTTTGTCAAAGTTGTATGGAAGGAAAGTTTACAAAACTTCCTTTTCAATCAATGTCAACTAGGTTTGAAATCCCTTTTGAAGTTATCCATGGTGATTTGTGAGGACCTGCACCATGTATATCCATTGATGGGTTTAGGTACTATGTTATTTTTGTCGATGAATGTACAAGATCTTGCTGGATGTTAAACTTAATCAATAAATTAGACCTTTCTTCTGTCTTTGCTACATTTTATCAGTTTGTGTATACTCAATTTTCAGCAAAGATAAAAATACTGCAGAGTGATGGGGGAGGAGAGTATATAGGAAAAACATTTCAATCTTTTCTCACTAAAAATGGTATTGCTCACCAAAAGTCTAGAATGAGAGATGGTACGCTGCTTCTTGGAACTCCATGAGATAAGATTGGATCCAAAAAATACACAATATCCAATTGTGGACCTTCTAGTATAAGGGCAGTCTGTCCAATCTGCATTAGAATAGGTGACTAAAATAAAAGAAGTAGGAAATCGTCGAACAACATAAGAGATGTCAGGATGGGTTATGGTGAGATATTGTAGGGTACCAACCATTTGTCAATAAAGGGTAGGATCAGTGAGATCATTACGATCAGTGCGGGAACCTTTAGAGGCCATTGGGGTGGAAACAGGTTTACAGTCCAAGAGATTGCCATGTTTGAGAAGATCTACTGTGTACTTGTTTTGAGTAAGATGAATAGAATCGGAGTGGTAAGGAACCTCCACGCCAAGAAAATAATGTAAATGTCCCAGATCTTTGATGTCGAATTCGGCCCCCAATGTTTGAATAAATGAATGTAAAGCCGACGAATTACTACCAGTGAGAACTATATCGTCCACATAAAGTAGCAAAACCATAATGGTAGAATTATCTTTGTAAACAAACATAAAATTGTCATCCTGACTTTGAATAAAACCTTTACGAATAAGGAAGGAATTGAACTTTTGAAACCATGCCCGATGAGCTTGCTTGAGGCCATAAATGGCCTTATGAAGTTTACATACATGATTGGGACAAGTAGGATCAACAAAACCAGTTGATTGCTGCATATAATCTTCTTTAGAAAGATTGCCGTGCAAAAAAAGGCGTCGTTAAAATCAAATTGCTGAAAAGGCCAACCAGAAATAACGGCAAGAGATAGAATAGTTCTAATTGTTGTGGGTTTAATCACTAGGCTGAATGTATCAAAATAATCAATACCAGATTGTTGAGGGAAACCTTTGGCAACCAAACTTGTCTTGTATCACTCAATCGTACCATCAGATCGCCGTTTGACTTACATCATCATGAAATGACTACATTAATAGTTTCTGTTTTATTACGTTTTAGGCAAAAACATACAAAGTTACACTAAATTTTAAGTCCTCATTCACTTGGGGCATAGAAAAAAAACAACCAAACCAGCGCAGCAGCGCTCCAGTCGGTGCACAATCATTTGGTTAAGAAGTCAGATTTATGCACAACTTTCACAAACAATGTCTATTGGCAACCTCCAACAGACGCATGCCTACTCTCTCTTTCTCTCGAGTAATCCCGTGACTCCGAGATCGTAAGCAACACTTGGAGCAAAAACGTATTGAACCCAGTCCAGACTCGTTTTGAGTTTTGACACCAACACTAAGCATACGAACAACTACGTTCCTTGCAGGAATTTCCACAGTTAAACATCTGTCCTTTTTGCCTCATATTTTATAGGCAAGTAAAACATGTTCTTCACATTATACATCATTATATTTTGCAGAACGGATTATAGGGAGGAAAAATAAGGTGGTTGGTAAAAGGGGAAGGAATAGTCTACAAAATCCCTTCAAAGCTGGTCAGATTGAGAAAGTGAAATATATCAAATAGTTTTAAGGTTTTGGTATGGATAGGAAATGTTAGAGATACAGAATGTTCTGGCTACGTATGGAATCACCTAATAAAGTAGGTAAACAAGAGAACTTCCAAGTTTGAAAGGGTTCAAAGACTTGTCAAGTTGAATTTATTGACATGAAGTCTTACCCTAGGTTTCAGAAAGACTTAGGTATCAGTGAACTAAAAGCATCACTTTTGTTGACGATGTACTGCTAACGATGACGTTTGGGTAAAGATGGTAAGGATTCTGTTATCGAAGGAACATGCATGCAGTCCAGTGTATAAAATCTTGATCTACTTTGTTTAGTTTTCAAATTCACAATGTGTTACACCCGACCCCCAATTTAATTTGAATTTTCATTAAGTTTGAGGTTATCTTGCTTTTAAAATTGTTTCCGGGTCTTAATGGGTGTGTCAAGGGGCTTACTTCTGATTTTTGGTCCCCCCAGCCCTCTGTTCCTTATTCCTTTTTATGACCGAGCCCTCTCCTTTACTCTCTGTTTTCTACGAACAAACTCGGAGCTCCCTCTCTCCCTCAGCTCTCACCCTTGTTCTCTCATCTCTCCCGAACAACACACACACGCACGCAGACCACCCATCATTCGCAGCCCCGATGAACCCATCACCCTCGAGACTCCCTCGTCAGGATCTCCAACATGTTGAAGTCTCTCTCTCTCTCTCTCTCTCTCTCTCTCTCTCTCTCTCTCTCTATCTTTCTCTCTTCCTTCTGCCACGGCAAGCACGGAGAGGGTGCAATGGCGAACTCCGGCAAACTCCACCATTTTCAAGTAGGTGAGCCTCAGAATCGTTTTACCTTGTCTTAAATTGGATGTTGGTACAAATTTCTAAGCATGTATACCTGTCTTGGTGAAGGTTGGACTTGAAATCAGTTCGGGTGTGTTAAACCCAGATTCCGGGGAGTACGCGTGGCTTCCAGGCCACTTTCCGGACATCTCTAATCCTCTTCACGGCGAATTGTAGGTATATGAAGCTCCGGTCTTCTTCTCAAGCGAGACCAAGAAACCAAGGCCTTTAGGCCTAAACCCATTCGAACCAGGCCCTTTGGGCCGTGCCTAAACCCAACCCCAACCTTTTTAATTTGTATTTAATTATTTAATTGTTCTAAAACCCAAAAGGCATTCGGGCTGTTTCCTTTAGGGCCTTTGGCCCTTGACCCAACCCCAAAAGCCCTTATATCTGGGCCAAGCATTAACCCTGGGCCCATGTGTTTAGAACCCAGAGGTTAAGGCCTTAGGGCCAAATAGAACTTGGGCTTTCAACCCATTTCCCTAACCCAAATCCTAAATCCCTAAACCCTTGGGCCTTAGAACCAAGTCCAAGAACCCAAGCCCTAAACTCGGATCCAACCCTAAGCCCAGACCTGATTGACCCGGTCCGACCCGGACCTGTGACTCGTTGACTCTGACCGTCAACGTTGACCGTTGACTTTGACTTCGGGTTGACTTTTTGGGTTTTCGTCCGGGACCTCTCCTAGGCTAATTTCGATGTCCGTGGCCCCTTTTTTAAGTCCGTTTTCCCAAATGAAGTCGTTTGATTAGAGTTTGACTAAATGTACCATTTATGTGCTTAGGGGCAATTATAGTGGCGTTTCTATCTTTGCTAGTTGCATGGCTCTTCGGCGGCGAAGTACTGTGAGTGGACCCCTTCTAAAAATGATGTTTTAATAGTAGAAAGGCATACACGAAAAGCATGATTTAATGATTACGTTTTATGAGATAACATGCTTATTGATGCTAGTTTGAATTATTACTATTTTTCATATAACCCATGTTCTTTATAGGATATCTGATGGATAACGATATAATATTTAGAACATGTTTCGAGCACCTCTTTATAGTACAGATGATGGATGACTTTATACTATGAAGTTGTTTTTCAAATATATGTATATTCAAGGGTTTTGTACTTACCTAGTGGTCCCTATTCTGTTACGGGACGAAGGGATAGATTCTGGTCCGTCCTAGGTGACGGTTTGGTGTTGGCATAGGGCCTAGAGTGTGTTTCCTTTGGCTATTAGCACAGGGACGGGGAGCTGGCACGGGGTCTGAAGGGATATTTTCCTCTGACTGTTTGCTTAGAGACAGGGAGCTGGCATGGGGCCTGGAGGGATATTGGACATTCACTAGTGATTATTATATATACAAGTTATGATTTGAGGCTTTGCACGGCATGCTAGGTTTCGGAAAAACCTATGTTTACCATGATATATGTGTTTTCATAAAACTTAGGGGTTAGTACGTTGATAACTGTTTTATTATATATATATATATATATATATATATATATATATATATATATATATATATCAACTTGGTCCACTCATGTTTGTTTTGTGCCCCCTTTAAGAATTAGAATCGAGACATACAATCCCGGCGTCAAGGCACTTTCGCATCGACATCTTCGAGTCCTCTCGGTGTAGGACCCACTCCTTTGTTCACTCAATTTTTATATTAATTCTCAGGTAAATTACACTTTCATACCTTAGGTTTGGACTCTATTTCAATTCCTTACAACATCTTTAAAACATTTCACTTTCATACCTTAAGTACTATTTTATTTCAAAATAATACCTCCGTTACATTTTCCATCCATTGATCCGTTAAATGCTGACGTGGCTACCACATATATGTCACGTGGCTGCCAAATGTCTGCCACGTGGCAAAAAAAAATTAATTTTTTTTTAAAAAACCCTGAATTTTTACAAACAAAAAAAAAAGATGGTAAATTACACTTTCATATCTCAGGTTTGGGGTCTATTTCAATTTCTTACAACATCTTTAAAACATTTCACTTTCATACCTTAAGTACTATTTTATTTCAAAATAATACCTCCGTTACATTTTCCATCCATTGATCCGTTAAATGCTGACGTGGCTGCCACATATATGCCATGTGGCTGCCAAATGTATGCCATATGGCAAATAAAATAATTTTTTTATTTCTTTTAAAAAACCTGAATTTTCTCAACAAAAAATAAATAAAAAATTTGAAACCCACATCTGCAAGAAGAAGAAGAGGGAGGAAGAAAGAAAAATAAATAAATTGTCCCTCCCCCACCCCCCCAGCGACCCACATCTGCAAGAAGAAGAAGAAAGAAAGAAAAAAACCCCAAAATCCCACCCGAGCCACCTCTCCCAAAAATCCCCCATCACCCACCCCCAAAAATCCCACCAGAGATTAGGTGGATCTACCACAAAACCAGTCCAAAAATCATCTCAAACTCAAACTATTTTCAAAACTCATCCACATTGAAAATCACCAGATCGTGGAGGGAGAAGGGTCCCAGGGGGGAGAAGGGCTTTTCTTCTTCTTCCTGCATATGTGGGCCGTTGGGGGGAGGGACAATTTTTTTTTTCTTCCTCCCTCTTTTTCCTTCCTCTTGCAGATGTGGGTTTCAAATATTTTTTTTTTTTTTTTTGTTGAGAAAATTCAGGGTTTTTAAAAAAATTATTTTATTTGCCACGTGGCATATATGTGGCAGCCACGTTAGCATTTAATGGATCAATGGATGAAAAATGTAACGGATGTATTATTTTGAAATAAAATAGTACTTAAGGTATGACAGTGAAATTTTTTAAAGATGTTGCAAGGAATTGAAATAGACCCCAAACCTGAGGTATGAAAGTGTAATTTACCCCCTTTTTTCGTAAAAATTCAGGTTTTTTAAAAAAAAATTAAAAAAAAAATTTTTTTTGCCACATGGCAGACATTTGGCAGCCACGTGGCATATATGTGGCAGCCACGTCAACATTTAACGGATCAATGGATGGAAAATGTAACAGAGGTATTATTTTGAAATAAAATAGTACTTAAGGTATGAAAGTGAAATGTTTTAAAGATGTTGTAAGGAATTGAAATAGAGCCCAAACCTGAGGTATGAAAGTGTAATTTACCCTTAATTCTCTTAGTGTTCTAGATTAGATGTGTGCTCTGAACACGTTCCTTAAATGTATATTCATTATTCTTTTATATTTATAAGTCTTATTTATTCCTTATTCTCAGCATTTGCACTCAATAAATGGCTTTCGTCACCCTCGAATGTCGGCCAGTACATACCTATCTTGGTATTCGGGGAACATCGAGATTGGGGCGTGTCACAATAGCTATTAAAATTTGATTGAACGTGGATATGGTAAGAATTTCACAATGGCTGTCGATGCACAAAATCAGTGAGGACTTTGGTACAACAGAAAGTTTCAAGTTCGTGACCTTCGCTTGGTTGCTTCGGTCACTAGTGTGGATAAGTATGTAAATGGACTGAGACAGGGAAGCAAACAACACAAGATGTACGTGGTTCACCCAGATTGGCTACGTCCACGGAGTAGAGGAGTTCTCATTAATTGTGAAGGGTTTACACAAGTACATAGGTTCAAGCTCTCATTTTGTGAGTCCTAGTGAATAGTCTAGTACAAATGACATTAGAGATTATTGTGGGAGAATGACCCCTATTTATAGAAGAGAGTTTCTAGCTTTGTTCTGACATTAACACGTGTCATGCTGTGATTGGTCTTTGATGTTGACACGTGTCGCGCTGTGATTGGTCTCTGATGTTGACACATGTCGCGCTGTGATTGGCCTCTGACCTTGTGGGTCCTTGACGGTATAATGTTGACCGGTTCTCAGTAGTTTCGGGATTGGTCAAGTATGGTACAAACAGTGCTCCCCTAAGTTCCCGAGTGAGGGAAGCTCCTCGGTTGGGGACTTGCAAGTTCCAAGCCACTGAGTAATCCCGAAACTTCCAAGTACTGAAGCGTGGTGTCGTTTTCACTTGCCTTTTTTGTTCCATAGGTGGAAGTGGCATCTTCTCTGGAAGCGTTTCTCCTCCATTCATGAGTGGTATCTCTAGCTGATGTTGACGCACAAGGTAATGTATCATTTTCACTTGAAGCTTACTTGTAGTTTCGGGCTTGGTCAAGTGTGATACAAACACTATAGTAGGAGTCCCCCAAGTCTCTGAGCGAGGAGATCTGCCGAAAGAGGTGACAGACAAGGTAAGTAATTAGAGTTCCAAGCAATCAGGTCTAGGTTGGAAGCTTGACTTCGGGTTCCGGCTAATTATTCTCTTTCTCCTTGTCTCTTATTCAGCAAGAAGGATAAAGAGAAGAAAAATAAGAAGAGATGATATGAGATACTTTTGCTTTTGAAGAAGTAACTTTCCACAGGCTTATTCTTGAACTGGGCTGGAGGGTTTTCTAGTTTCCTCCAAATAAGCGAGCCAACTCAGGAATTTGAGGGTCAAAACAAGTCCGTCAAATCTAGAGTACGTTTGACCCTGATGATATGGGATACTTTTACTGTTGGTATGGCGAGGCTTTGCTCTTTGGCGACGGTGCCAGCGAAAGGTTGTTGAAGCTTCTCGAGCTCTTGGATTTAACTCAGACTTCTTCTGCTGAGTTATATGATTGTGCAGGGCGGGGTGTCATGCCATAGCGATCTGTTACAGCTCATCATGCTGCATTCTTCTCTACTTGTTTCTTCTAAACGGCAGGCAGGCACGAGGCAGAGGTAATGGTCTGTTTCTTTGTTCAACCTTTCCAAGTGCCGACCGATTGCTTTCTTTCTCCTTGTCCCGTAGGCAAGAGCAAGGGTAAAGGAAAAGCATGCCACAAGATAATTTTGCCTTCGACTCTGATGATATGAGGTACTTTTGCTTTTGAAGAAGTATATTTCCACAGGTTTATTCTTGAACTGAGCTGGAGGGCTTCTTAGCAAGGAATATGAGACTTGATTATGAATTGGACTTGTAATTTCTTCAAGGGTCGTTGGTGGCTTGATTTTTGAAGGAAATCGGACCATGAATAATCTCACATGGCAAGTGATCCTCAGTTTAGTTGAGGATGAATCAGCACGTTGTCTCCACATGCTTCAAGGTATCAGTTTCATTTGCCTTATCTGTTCTCCATGCAGATGTGGCATCTTCTCTGGAAGCACAAGATGTTGAAGATGAGTACTCGAGAGCAATGCTAGGTAAGCAATCAGGAAGGGGTTCCAGGCAATCGGTTCCTGACTGGAAGCTTGATTCCAAGTTCTGGCTGATTGCTCTCTTTCTCCTTGTCTTGCAGGTAAGAGCAAGGGCGAAGGAAAAGACAGGGAAAAAGCATGATATGGGATACTCTTGCTTTTGTCCCTGATGATATGAGATATTCTTGCTCTGGTGTGGCTTGTTTGCAAAGGTATTATCGGGGGGAAAGAAAGCTAAGTATTTCGAGAGGCTTCGTTGGGAGTGTCCTCTCGGGTGTGAGGAGGAGTTGAACATTTTTGCAGGTCTACCTGGTTTTGGAGGATGGAGGTCCACATATATTAGGAATTTCCCTAACAGCAAATGGTAATGTTGTTCCTTTACCCTTATCGGTCATATCGATGTAGTGGGAGCTGCGAGATTCACGTGTTTTAACTTTGTCAGAGATCTTGTGATAAAGTGTTCCGTGATATCCGGAAAGCTGATGTTGCTTGTGAAAAGTGCCGACAAATTATATCCAGGAAAATCTGACTCTTCGAAGTTTGAAGAGAGGTGCCTCTTCAATTTTTGAACCAAGCAAATCTGTTGAAGATCTGGCTCTCAAAGTTCGGAAAGCGTTGCCCCTTCGATTTTTGTACCAAGCAAATCTGTTGAAGATCTGGCTCTCGAAGTTCGGAAAGCGTTGCCCCTTCGACTTTTGAACAAGCATATCTGTTGAAGGTGTATTCTCAGAGATGAGGAAAAATTAGGCATTCTTGTGGGTATGCTTTGCCATAGAGGGTAGATTTGACTCATATAGTGATTTCCCAATTAGCAAGTAGTGGTTCTATTCCTTTACCCTTGTGGGTAATAGTAGGGTAGTTGGAACTTCAAAATTCTCATGCCTTAACTTTGTCAGAGCACTTTGAAAAAGTGGTCCGTGATATCCGGAAAGCTGATGTTGTGTGTGAAGATTGTAGACACATTTTATCCAAGGAGATCTGGCTCTCGAAATTCGAGGAGCGGTGCCTCTTTGATTTTCGAACAAACGACCCTGTTACCTTTTCTTTTATAGGGGCACCAATTGTGTTCAAGAAGTACGCTCAGAGAGTTACTGCTTGTAGAAATCTTCCCTTCATTTTTGTGCTTCTGAGATTTATTGGACCTCATTTTTCCTTCGTCATTTCTGAAAATGTCTGGCCCATCCGACCGTCGTTTTGACTTAAATGTTGAGGAAGAGGCAGCCAGGTCTCCTCAAGACAACATATGGCGTCCGTCTTTCTTATCCCCTACTCGTCATCTTACCGTTGGGGATTCTGTGATGAAGAATGACATGACCGCTGCAGTGGTGGCCAGGAATCTTCTCACTCCCAAAGATAACAGACTACTTTCCAAACGGTCCGATGAGTTGGCTGTTAAGGATTCTCTGGCTTTCAGTGTTCAGTGTGTGGCTTCTGTGTCTAATATGGCCCAGCGCCTATTTGCTCGAACCCGCCAGGTTGAGTCCTTGGCGGCTGAGGTGATAAGCCTCCAACAGGAGATCAGAGGGCTTAAGCATGAGAATAGACAGTTGCACCTGCTTGCACATAGCTACTCCACGGGCATGAAGAGAAAACTTGACCGGCTGGAGGAATCCGAGAGTCAGATTCTAAGTGATCATCAGAGGTTTGTGGGTTTGTTGCAAGGGCATCTATTGCCTTCGTCTTCTGGAGCTTTACCACATACTGAAGCTCCAAACGATCGACCTCCGGTGCCTCCTCCTTCTGGGGTTCTGCCCAGTACAGAGGTTCCAAATGACCACCCTCTGGTGCCTCCTCTTTCTGGTGCTTTGTCGAGTACTGAGGCTTTTCCTGGGCAACCTTTGTGAAGGTTCCCTCCTGTTTGTTTGTTTTGATTCTTGTGTATGTACATATATGTAATTTATCGATGATGTCAATAAACAAGCTTTACTTCATTCAGCGTATTGTGTTAAATACACTAAGGCATCCTCCACTAAGTTCTTTGAATTATTTCTTTTGTTGAAATTTGCATGTTGAAACTTCATGGGTGGATCCTGTAGGTTGAAATAGTGCTCCCCTAATTTCCCGAGTGAGGAAAACTTCTCGATTGGGGACTTGAAAGATCCAAGTCACTAAGTAGTAGCGGAACTTTCGAGTACCAAGGTGTAGTAGCATATGATAGGAGTCCCCCAAGTCGTCGGTCGATGAGAGTTGCCGAAGGAGGTGTTTTGTTTGTTACCAAGTTGTCAGAATATCGATGCCTTGCCTTGCTTCATTTGGTGAAGCACAATTCTTTCTTAGTGAAGTACAATTCTTTCTTGCTTCATGTTTGAGAGGTAGGGAAATAATAAAAATGAGACCCAAGGTCTCATCCTTTTGCCCATTTCTGCTTCCCCCTTTTGTGGTGGAATTGCTTTTTGTTTCCACTAGCCTGAGTCGCTGCAATTATAACACCCTTCTCTGTAGCTCAAATCGAAAAGTCGTCTTCATGAAAGTTGTTCCTTAACTTGTGTTCTACAACATATCCAAATTTGAGATCCATCGGAGTAGTATAACTCCAGACATTCAGGTATGATGAATAACTGTTCATGATTTGTCTGTCAACCCATCAGACCTGTTGTTAGCTTCGTAACTCCATTTTATCTTGCTCAAATCAATATACTTTCTTCATCAAAGTTGTTCCTCATTATCTATTCCATAACATATCAAAAATTCAGAATGAATTAATGATTAAATACTTCCAGATCTTTGAAACATCACAACAGCTTTGGAATCGGCAGGAATCTGACTGTCATGTTTGGAGCTTTAAAACTCTAATTTCCTTCGCTCAAACAGAAATATTTCCTTCTTGAAAGTTGTTTATCTGTTCAAGAACCATAAGATATCCAAAATTCGGCTCCATTGAAGGAGAGCAGAAGTTGCGGAAATTTGATAGATGAAAGGTGACGGAAGAGGGAGAGAGGGAAAAAGGCTTGACTAGTTAAAGCTATTTTTTGGACACAAAATTTGATTTAGCTTCACACTATCTTGATCAAGAGTGTGTGAAGCTCTTGCATGTTTTAGTGTTGAAATTTTGTAGTGAAGCTTTGTTGTTGAAGCTTTGTAGGTGAAGCTTTGATGATGAAGCTTTGTTGGTGAAGCTTTGATGATGAAGCTTTGTTGGTGAAGCTTTGATGTTGAAGCTTTGTGGGTGAAGCTTTGCTTTGTGGGGAAGCTTTGTATGGTCAAGCTTTGTGGGTGAAGCTTTGCTTTGTGGGGTGAAGCTTTGTGGGTGAAGCTTTGTAGGGTGAAGCTTTGCTTTGTGGGGTGAAGCTTTGTTGGGTGAAGCTTTGTGGGTGAAGCTTTGCTTTGTGGGGTGAAGATTTGTGGGTGAAGCTTTGTAGGGTGAAGCTTTGCTTTGTGGGGTGAAGCTTTGTTGGGTGAAGCTTTGTGGGTGAAGCTTTGCTTTGTGGGGTGAAGCTTTGTGGGTGAAGCTTTGCTTTGTGGGGAAGCTTTGTATGGTCAAGCTTTGTAGGGTGAAGCTTTGTATGGTCAAGATTTGTGGGTTAAGCTTTGTATGGTCAAGCTTTGTAGGGTGAAGCTTTGTGGGTGAAGCTTTGTAGGGTGAAGCTTTGTATGGTGAAGCTTTGTGGGTCAAGCTTTGTAGGGTGAAGCTTTGTGGGTGAAGCTTTGTATGGTCAAGCTTTGTAGGGTGAAGCTTTGTGGGTGAAGCTTTGTGGGTGAAGCTTTGTATGGTCAAGCTTTTAGGGTGAAGCTTTGTTTGCACCATAAATTGATTTTGCTTCACACTATCTTGATCAAGAGTGTGTGAAGATTTTGAGAATTGTAGTTGTCCTCCATTGATGAAGCTTTGTAGTGTTCCCCCTTCCATTTTTTTTTTTTTTTTTTTTTGATTTTTTGATTTTTTTTTTTTTTTTTTTTTTTTTTTTTTTTGGAGTGGGGGAACTGAACATTTGAAATTTGAAACTCCCTAGCTTGTGTGGAAGTTTGAAGAATTTCCATGTGTGGCTTTCTCATGGTTTGAATTTGAATTTCAAAGTTCTTTGGCTATGTTGAGCTATCTATATAAGAATGATAAGTTTCCACTCTTTACCTTGCCTTCATTTGCTAATTTTGTAGTGATTTTTGAAGACAAAGTGCTCTCTAGTTGAGAGGGATTCCGGCATTGCTTTGCACCATCTTCAGGTTGGTAGTCTTCTCCACTAGATCGAATGCTTTCATTCTTGTTGAATTGTTTGAGTGGTCATGTACTTGGTTAAGAACATAATGAACTGGTTGAGCTTTTTTCTCATGCCCTAGGAACTTCCTTATGTTTCGATCCTCCATGTAGTGATAGAGTTTGTTTTTGTTTGTTGTAGATGTCAGAGCCTGGAAGTTCTAGTGATGAGGGCTCCCCTGGCTCTAGCTCTAGGTTGGAGCCTGCACTGTCGGAGTCTTCATGGTCTTTGTCAGAGTCTTGTACAAAAGAAACGTTGGGTGATCTTCACACTTGTCAAACTTTAGCCAATATTGGTTCTTCCTCCATGCCAGTGGGTGAAGGGGTTGTTTGTGACGCCATACCCATATTTCGCTCTGAGTTCACAGCGGACCATTTAGAGAAAAATTTGTTAGATAGCGAAAAGCAACTGGAGGCCCTAAGGCAGTCATGTAGTGTCCCCTGTAGTGTAGGAATGCGTTTGGTGCATTGTGAAGAATTGCCCTCTGAGCCGCCCAAGGGTCATGTTATGTTCTATACCCAGGTATTATTGACTTTAGGGGTGAAGCTACCTTTACACCCGTGGTTGCAACGGATGCTATCTTTTATTGGATATGCACCTGGGCAACTCAACCCTGGTTTTTGGGATACCTTGATTGGGTTTTATATTATTTGGATGGAATGTGGGTTAGGTGAGCCTTCCTTCCATCAGTGGCGCTACTGCTATAAGATGCGTCCGATGAAAGCATGCACTGGGTATGCCGAGTGTGCATGTCGGAGTGAGAGAGAGCGTGTTGTCTTTGGTAAGAAAAAGGCGCACTGCACTTGGAAAAACCGTTGGTGCTTTCTTTATAACGATTGGGAGCATGCTAAGGGTGTTACACCTGAGCGATGTGTTCCTACTCACTTCCAGACTGTAGGTTGTAATGTATCCATTGTTTGCATTATCATTGATGAATGTTTGGCTATGTTTGAATAGATCCTTTGTTTGGATATAAGCCATGACTTGGTTGTTCGTTTCTTTGTATAGTCTCGTTGACACATACTTAGATTTTATTGCATGTCGGAAGCATTCCCGTTGAAGTTTCAACACTTGAGTGTTTCATTGCTAGGAATGTAAAAGAGTTAGGGCCGAGTTGGCTAAATCATCTATTTATTGAATTCATTACCAAATGGTCTTCATTACATAGGATGTCGAACGGCTATAGCTCAACACTTGTACACTGTGAGTCTACTTGTAGTAGTACTTCAAGTGATCAGCATTCCATGGATGGCCAAGGATCTTGCCATCGGAACTTCTGAGCTTGTAGGAGCCAGGGCGACTGATGCTAATAACTTCAAACGGTCCATCCCAGTTTGGACTCAATGTGCCTTCACTTGGGACTCTATCGCAGAGTAATCTTTTTTTTAATACCCAATCCCCCACTTTGAAAGAGCGAGGTTTGACCCTTGAGTCGTAGTAGTTAGAGATACGTTGCTTGTAGGCGACATTCCTCAAGTGAGCCTGGTTTCTGTGTTCCTCGACTAGATCCAAGTTGAGGGTGAGTTGTTTGTCATTCTCACTTTGCAAGTAGTTCTGGACTCGAAATGTTGCTTGCTCAAGCTCGACTGGGACAACTGCCTCTGTACCAAAGGCAAGTGAGAATGGAGTTTCTCCTGTTGAAGTCCGATATGAAGTGCGGTATGACCAAAGAACTTGGGGTACAAATTCAGGCCAACAACCTTTAGCCTTGTCCAAGCTGGTTTTCAAAGTGCGCTTGATTATTTTGTTGATGGCCTCAACTTGTCCATTAGACTGGGGATGAGCTGGGGAGGCGAAGCATAAGTTGATGTTGAACTTAGAGCAGAACATCTTGAACTTCTTGTTGTCGAACTGTCGCCCATTATCAGTGACTATCGCATTGGGAATGCCAAATCTGCAAAGGATGTTCTTCCACACGAAGTCTTCTATCTTTGCCTCAGTAATGGTTGCCAAGGGTTCTACTTCGGCCCACTTTGTGAAGTAGTCAACCGCAACGATTGCATAACGAACATTGCCCTTCCTTACAGGCATTGGGCCGATCAAATCAAGCCCCCACTGGGCGAAGGGCCAAGGGCTGATTATGGGAGTGAGAGGTTCTGGAGGGGAGTGAGGAATAGTCGCATAGCGTTGACATTTGTCACATGCGCGGGATACTTTGATGGCATCTTGGTGGAGTGTTGGCCAGTAATATCCTTGGCGAAAAGTCTTGTGTGCTAGGGACCGAGATCCAGCATGATCTCCACATACTCCCTCATGTATTTCCCGGAGGACAATTTCTGCCTCGGCAGGCGTAAGGCACCTTAAGTACGGCAAGTTAAAACCTCGCTTGTAGAGTTGATCGTTGATGATAAGGTAGCGGGTAGACTTGTATCGAATTTGCTTAGCCTGGACTTTATCATTTGGGAGTGAGCCATGAGCAAGGAATTTATAAATTGGGGTGATCCAACTATCCCCCTGTTGTAAGTTGCACACTTCCGCGGCCGTGGTGCTAGGAGCAACCAACAGTTCGACATGAATTTTTCTCCCAACTTTGTCTTCCACTGCTGAGGCGAGGCGAGCCAAGGCATCTGCATGACTGTTTGCCGCTCGAGGAACTTGTGTGATCAGGTAGTGGAAATGCTTGAGCAAAAGTTGTGTTTGCGCAAGATATGCTGCCATTGAGCTATCCTTAGCATCAAAGTTGTTCGTAACTTGGTTAACCACTAATTGGGAGTCACTGAAGATATCAATTTGTTTAACCCCAAGATGTTTGGCCAAACGTAAGCCTGCTAGAAGGGCTTCATACTCGGCCTCATTGTTTGATGCCTTGAATTTGAAACGAAGAGCATACTCCATTGCCACTTTGTCGGGGGTAGTCAAGACTAGTCCTGCTCCACAGCCCTGTTTGTTGGATGAGCCATCAACATACAGACTCCACACTGGGGCTGTTGGTTCTATTTTCTGGGCTTCCAAGGGTAACGAAGCCACTGCTTTAGGTGTAGAAGCAATGTCAACATGATATGTGAAGTCGGCGATGAAGTCTGCCACCGCTTGGCCTTTCTCAGCTGGCTTTGGTTGGTAGGAGATGTCAAACTCACCCAACGCTATCGCCCATTTGATCATTCGCCCTGAAGTGTCAGGCTTTGTAGTATCTGTCGAAGAGGATGATTAGTAAGCACGATGATGGAGTGTGCTTGGAAGTAAGGGCGAAGTTTTCGAGTAGACATGACCAATGCGAGAGCCAATTTCTCAATGTTGGAATATCATGTCTCCGCATCTTGTAAGGCTTTACTAGCGTAGTAGACAGGCCGTTCGACATTACCATCCTTTCGAATGACAACAGAACTTACTGCTGAAGCTGATACCGATAGGTAGATAATGAGAGTGTCCCCAACTTCAGGTTTGGAGAGCAGAGGGGCTTTACTCATGTACTCCTTGAGGTTCTTGAATGCCTCGGCACATTCAATAGTCCATGTAATGTATTTCTTACTTCCCTTAAGTGCTTTGAAGAAAGGAGCACATCTGTGTGTGGCCTTAGAGATGAACCTGGTTAATGCTGCCACCTTACCAGTGAGGCTCTGGATGTCCTTTGAAGTTACCGGTTCCTTCATGTTGAGGATTGCTTTGATCTTCTTAGGATTAGCTTCAATGCCTCGTTGGCTAATCATGAAACCCAAGAATTTGCCAGAGCCCACACCGAATGCACATTTGTTGGGGTTCAACCTCATTCGATACCTCTTCAGAATGGTGAAAGTTTCAGATAGGTTGGTAATGTGTTGGTCAGCATGTTTGCTCTTGACTAGCATATCATCAACGTACACTTCCATGCTCTTCCCAATCTGTTCGGCGAACATTGAATTTACAAGTCTTTGATAAGTTGCCCCTGCATTCTTTAGGCCGAAGGGCATGACTTTATAGCAATATAGTCCCCTATCAGTAGTGAAGGCTGTGTGTTCTTGGTCCGAATGGTTCATGAGGATTTGGTTATACCCTGAGTAAGCATCCATGAAGCTCAAGAGTTCACACCCTGCTATAGAGTCTATAAGTCTATCAATGAGAGGAATGGGAAAGCTATCATTCGGGCATCCTTTGTTTAGGTCGGTGTAGTCTACACACATTCTCCACAAGATCTTTTGAAGCAAGAGACTTTCCTTGGTCGGACTTTTCTTAACAAGAACCACATTTGCCACCCATGTTGGATAATTGACTTCACGGACGAAGCCTATGCCTTTGAGTTTTTCAACTTCCGCCTTCATTGCCTCGTATCGTTCGGCGTCATAAGATCTTCGCTTCTATCTTACCGGCTTGGTTTTGGGGTCAATACTCAAGTGATGACAGATGATATCCGGAGAGATGCCTGGCATGTCCTCGTATGACCAGGCGAAGACCTCAATGTTCTCTTGCAAAAAAGAGATCAATGCCAACCGAAGAGGTGGTGACAAGGTAGTGCCAATCTTCACCATGCGATCTGGATAATCTTTTGAGATAGAGACCTTTTCTAACTCTTCAGCAGGTTGGGCTTGCTGGGTGAAAGAGTCATCTCGAGGATCGTCGGGTTGACTGTTGCCATTATGAATATCTAAGTTGGCTTCGTCCGGGCTTGTTTTTATGACTTGGTCATGTATAGAAAGGGTTTCTTTAGGCATATGCAGATGTTGTTGCTTGACTGAAGTGTTGTAACATGATCGTGCACTAAGTTGATCTCCTCTAATATAACCGTTGCCATAGGGGGTTGGAAATTTCATCAACAACATATGTGTAAATACCATGGCCTTGAGATCATTGATGCCTGTGCACCCAAAGATGACATTGTATGCCGTTGGGCAGTCAACCACTAGGAAGTTAGTGGTAATGGTAGCTTTGTAAGGGCCTGTACCAACGGTGAAGGGTAAGTGTATGCTCCCTAGAGGTTGTACGACGTCACCGGAGAAGCTTATCAAAGGAGAAACTGAGTGATCGAGCAAGTGTTCAGCTACATTAAGTGCCCTGAAAGCTTCAGCAAACATGATATTGACCGAAGCCCCCGTGTCTACCAGGATTCGTCGTACGTCAAAGTTGGCTATGTGAGCTTCCACGATCAATAGGTCACTGTGAGGGTAGATGATACCTCTTTCTTCCTCAGGGTAGAAACATATTGGATCCCAGTTAGGCTTTTGATACTTGCCTCCTTTAATGTCTTCCACGTGAAACACTTGGTGACCAGGCCTCAAAGTTCGTTAACTGTTTTTCATGGCCCTGTTGGAAGATTCAGATATGGGTATGCCGCCGCTTATGGAATATATCACATTCACTTGGCGTTGGTTACAGTTATCCTTTGGAGAGTGAAGGATGAATTGATCAATTTTTCCTTCACGTGCCAAAGCTTCAATATGATCATGGAGGATGATACACTTCTCGCTGTCATGACCGTTATGCTCATGGTAGCAGCAGAACATGCCCGTGTTCTTCGTGGACTTGTAAACTGGCTCTCTCGGCTTTGGCTTCGGTATCAGGTGAGCTATACTGGGATAAATGGCCACGCATGTGGTGTTCAAGGGCGTGTATGTCTCATACCTCGGGGTAGGGCGTGTCTTGACACGTGTTTGGCCCACTTCATTGACTGCTTGGGGGCGGGCATTATCATGGCGATACCTTTGGTTATCGCGATAGTGCCCTTTACTCTTTTTATTGAAATGAGAGTGGTGGGGATGGAAATCCTTCCTCTTGCCTTGAGATTGGTATGTCTGTTGACTTGGCGAAGCATTAAGTGAGGCAGGGGGATACGCTATTGCAGTTTGGAGAGCCGATGTCTTCTTATTTGGTTGGATCTGGCTTCCACTCCCCACTTGCTGATAAGGGGTGACTGTAGGGGGTTTCCCTTGATATGTTCTTGCCTCGGGGGAGGCGTGGTTATAGGCCTGTGCCATCACCTCGGAGTAAGTTTTCCAAGTGTTGGCATTGATCATGTACTTGAAGAAACAGTCACGTAAGCCTATTGTGAAGGCCTTGAGGGCGGTCTTGTCATCTGCCTCAGCGCAGCGAGAATATTCATGGCTGAAGCGGCCAGCATACTCTCGTAGTGACTCGTCCGGCTTCTGGCGGATAATGTACAAATCATCTGCAGAATGCAAGCGATCGGTCTGGAAGATGTGTTAAGAAACAAACAGTTTCCTCAATTCCTCAAATGAGTCAACCATTTCAGGTGGAATACGACAATACCAGTTTAAAGCTCCACCAGAGAGGGTGGAGGGGAAGAGAAGACATCGTTCTTCGTCGGTGTGCATCCGGTATGCCATGGTAGACTCAAAGAGGTTAAGGTGTTCAATGGGATCCTCCTTTCCAGTATAGAGTTGCAAGCCAAGCTTCTATTTTGTCTTCGCCTGGAATGGGGTGTTGAGGATCCTCCTTGTAAGAGGGCCAGGCCTGGGTTGATTCCAGTCAGGTATCTCAGCTTGTCGTTCGGCCTTCAACTTGTTTACTTCTTCAAGGAGCTGTAGGACAAGGGGGTCCTGGGTAGAGTTTTGTATCACTGGAGTTTTCTTTTGGAAATTTCCATCCCCTCTTGAAAGTAAGAAAGTCTGATCAAGAGCATGTGATTTTTCCCTGGACTCGCCGTACTGACTTCTAGGGTATGTCTGTCGGAACACCTCTGAGTCCCCTATACCCTCATGTTTCTCTAGGACTTGTTGCCCCTTCCCCAAATTGGTAGCCGGCCTGGGCCGTGGTAGGGGACCGAGTCTTTCAGAAACCCTTGGGTCATTGATCTTTGAGCTTATGTGGATGGGGTTCTCTCGACGTTGCTTCAGGAAGTCTCGATAGTCGCGATAAACAGCTTTCGATCCTTCCACTCCCTCTGCTAGGAGGTGCCTTCCTCCACTTCTCCTGCTTCGGGTTGAAGCAGCTAGGTTGAGAGAAGTTTCATGTTGATCGACATTTTGAGGAGTAGCTTGCTCCTTATCAAGAATAACCATGTTGAAGGCAGGTGACCCTCCATGTTGGAAGGCATCCGATTGATGGTTGACGTTCACAAGGGCAACGAGCTCGTGTGTTTGAGCATGCCTAGCTTCTTGGAGCGTCTCGAAGAGCTTCTCGTATTGCTCTTGAAGGACCTCGTTTTTCATTGCTATCTTGTTGTTCTGAGCTTCTAGCTCATCGACTTTAGCTTGAAGAGAAACCATTTTTCCTTCCTTCTTTCGTTGCTTCGCACTAGGTGCGAGAGGGGTGTCATTCTGTGAGCTATGGCTTCCTTCGCTCCCCATGTTGGAGAGGGATGCTTGATCAAAAGAGAGTATACGAGTGGTGGAAACCAGCTTGACAAAGCTGTAGAGAGTGGGAATAAGTGTCGATTCCCACAGACGGCGCCAAATGTTGATGCACAAAATCAGTGAGGACTTTAGTACAACAGAAAGTTTCAAGTTCGTGACCTTCGCTTGGTTGCTCCGGTCACTAGTGTGGATAAGTATGTAAATGGACTGAGACAGGGAAGCAAACAACACAAGATGTACGTGGTTCACCCAGATTGGCTACGTCCACGGAGTAGAGGAGTTCTCATTAATTGTGAAGGGTTTACACAAGTACATAGGTTCAAGCTCTCATTTTGTGAGTCCTAGTGAATAGTCTAGTACAAATGACATTAGAGATTATTGTGGGAGAATGACCCCTATTTATAGAAGAGAGTTTCTAGCTTTGTTCTGACATTAACACGTGTCATGCTGTGATTGGTCTCTGATGTTGACACGTGTCGCGCTGTGATTGGTCTCTGATGTTGACACGTGTCGCGCTGTGATTGGCCTCTGACCTTGTGGGTCCTTGACGGTATAATGTTGACCGGTTCTCAGTAGTTTCAGGATTGGTCAAGTATGGTACAAACAATGGCTATTTGAATTTTTTGAAAATCCTTATTGGTTCATAAATGATTTATATGGTGAAGCACCAGAGTCACTACTAGAAATTTGGAAAATTGCCACTGTTCAATCCGTGGCCAATACTATGAAAAGTCGAGATGTGCTTGGTCATTTCAAATGCGACAATACTTTATTGAGAAAACATCTACTTTCTTTTTTCTTTAATACAAGCGACAGTGTAGGATGGGTCATTTATAGGGATGGTAATTTTAACTGTTAAATTCGATAACTATGGATAACCGCCTGAATGGATTGGATTTGGATATGAAAATTCGGGTATGGTTTGGATATGGGGAAAAACCGTTTATATTATTCGGTTATGGTTTTGGATATGGTTATCGAGGT
Organism: Heteromeles arbutifolia; assembly: GCA_024362995.1. Classification (NCBI taxonomy): domain Eukaryota; kingdom Viridiplantae; phylum Streptophyta; class Magnoliopsida; order Rosales; family Rosaceae; genus Heteromeles; species Heteromeles arbutifolia. Next base: position 40,035,097 of record JANCRC010000003.1, on the reverse strand, counting down.
CCCCAAACCGTATCCATAACCGAATCCGATTCGATTAGTAAATAATATAATTTATATATAATATAATAGTATAATATATATATATATATGTATTTGTATATCTATTATTCACCAAACCATTACCTTGAGAGTACAAAAGTTGCATTTTGTAGGAAAGTAAAGTTTTGAATCAAAATCAATGCGAACTCAATGGTGCTTATACGACATAACAAAGACAAACCAACATCATCAATGTTTTAATTTTTATACTTTTCAAGATCCATTCATTGGATCATTTTATACATCAAATGTTTAATGACGAAATTGATATCTACTAACTTATAATTTCTCAATTGAACGAATATATTTTTTGTATTGACGAAGATGGATATACCCGTTAACCGATGTGGAATCCGTTACCCAGTGGGTATGGTTATGGATAATACCCGATGGTTAATTTGCGGTTATGAATATGATTATTTTTCATGGTTATGGGGATGGATATAGCATTTCCATCCTCAAACCAAACCGTTGCCATCCCTAGTCATTCAAGACCTCAGGCGTGGGAGGGTTATTAACAAATTGAGTTACATGGTCTGTTACGAGAAAACATCTTATTTAACGACAGCAATCTAAAAGGAAGAAACAATAAAAGAAAAGAAAATACATGACAGTAGAAAATAAAGGGCAAAAGAGGAACCATCCGCTTGGACCTTGGACCAAAGAACTCAAATGCGACAGTATTCCTGGACTGTAGGGTCAGCCTTACCGTCAAGTATTTTACTTCTTTGAAAATTCTAAATGATCCAGTGGCTTGTACAGTCGAGGGTGATCCTCGTCCACGAGTTTGTGTGGTATGCTCACCACGTCTTTCATTAATGTGAATTGTTCAATCGAGAATCTTACCTCATTTTCCATTAACGAAACTTTACGTCTACAAGGTCGTATTTTATCAGTACTCCAAACCTATTTCAAGAAATTTGAATTAAAATATCCATGAGATTATATAATTATTTTTGAAGAGGTTAATATTTCGAGATCGATGTACTTGAAATACATCTCCTGCTAGGTATATAACGGTTGATGGCAGTGGATCAAAGGCTATCCAGTCACCATCCTTTGTATATATCTCCAGACCACAGACCTGGTTTTGATGAAGTATGGTGGTGAAGCTATTGTCCGTATGAGGGGTCAACCCCACGTCCCCAGTTTTCTTGGGATTTTTGTATTTATTGAATCGGAGATGGTAAGAAGTTGATTGAACGTGAGCATCATCATACTTCTCTACACCGTAGTTTTCAAATACTATTCTTGTCACAACTTGATTTAGTTCTTCCACCGCTTTTGCATACTCAAGTGCACCCTCAATGGTCAATAAAGAACATTTTCTAAATGGGTAAGTTACAAGTGAAGTCAATATGCTAAACATTAATTAATATGCATATAATTTAGGGAATTGTTATTGGCACTTCAAAAATCTCATTCTACACTCCAAACTTTCTATATTTGGAAAAAAAAATACACTTGTGAGGAGTTTAGAATGAGATTTTTAGAGTGCCAATAACACTTCCCATAATTTAATATTCTCTTGGTCACCTCGTGATTACTAAAGAATACATATATAATCACTCACTCTTGGATTTGATATCAAGGATAGAGAATAAATAGATTTGCTTCTTAGCTCCAAAAAAAGATTTCTTTCTAATGTTTTAATCAAAACCATTGATTTAAAATCCTACGGTATGTAATATTTTGGTCCATAAACTATACTACTTCATGAAAAAATGTAAATAATGTCTTCAGTTTAAATATTAAAGACGAGAGTTGTTGACATGTAAAAAAAATATGTATAAAAATCATATACCAAAAATGGTCGTTTCCATTAGGCCAAAAATGACGAGTGAACTTTTGAATTTCTCCAGAAGTGTTACTAAGCACTCCCAAGGCTTCATGGGCAGGATTGATAGATAAATAGGCCCCTTTTTTGTCTCGCACTTTGACGTCCATGGGGAAATCCAACAACTCTTTCAATGCACCAACGAAGGAGCTGTGAAGCTCCTCCAAAGGAAGTTTGTTGGGCAGGATTGCCATGAAACAACCAAGCTCTTCGAGTGCATGGCAAACTTCGTTGCGTATTGATAGCCAAGAACTTGTCCCGGACTTCATAGGGGAGGGTGATGGTTTGTAGGGATGGATCCCATAATTTTAAAATAAAATATTTAAATGATTTTATCTTTAATTTATCAATATTTAGTTAATATTTTTATCAAGCTGGGCGAGGGAGTGGGCCCACCTCAAGCCACGTCATCATTTAACAGAAAAATTGACAGACAAACTGACGAAGGTCTAACTTGCAACAAATTTGTAAGATAATATATTACATTGTAATCTTGAAAACATGAGGTATGAGATTGTAGTTAGACTCATAGTCGATGTAGTTTTGTGTAATTTATCATATTATATAGGGTAAATTACATAGTAGCCCCTCATGTTTGAGGTCTATTACAACCCCATACAACTTCTTTAAAACATTTCACTTTCATACCTCACGTACTATTTTATTTCAAAATAATACATCCGTTACATTTTTCATCTATTGATCCGTTATGTGCTGACGTGGCTGCCACATTTATGCCATGTGGCAAAAAAAAACCTGAATCTTCTATAAAAAAAAAATTCAAAAGCTGAAAGAAAATCCTCACCCCCGTGAACCCCCCAAACCAGAAAGAAAACCACCCCCCCCCCACCCTGAAACCCACATCCCTCCCTCCGCACCCACCATCTTCCCTCCTCTACACCCCCCCCCCCCCCAACTCTGCTCTACCCCCACCCCCCATCCCCAACAACACTCTCCTCCCACTCCTTAAATCCACACCCATTCCTCCCACCTCACGAACCTAGCGATGGCGGTGTAGACATGATCTGGGGTTTTTTTTTTTTTTTTTTTTTCCTGGGTTGCAAGTAGGGGGGTCGAGGGAAGAAGATGAAGATGGGGGAGAAGAGGGGAAGAGGAGGGGGGAAAGACGAACTGAAGGGTTTTTTTTTTTTTTGAGTTGCAGGGGGAAGAAGATGAAGATGGGGGAGAAGACAGAAGAAGGAGGAGGAGGAAGAGGAAAGGTGAGGTGGGGAAGACGAACTGAAGGGTTTTTTTTTTTTTTTGGGTTGCAGGGGGAAGAAGATGAAGATGGGGGAGGAGAGGAGGAGGAGGGGGGATAAGGTTTCTGGGTTTGGGGGTTGCAGGGAGAAGAGAGGTGGAAAAGGGGGGATAAGGTTTCAGCTTTTATTTTTATTTTTTTATTTAGAAGATTTAGGTTTTTTTTTTTTAAATTAAAAATTATTATTTTGCCACGTGGCACACATTTGGTAACCACGTGGCACAAATGTGGTAGCCACGTCAGCGCTTAACGGATCAATGGATGGAAAATGTAACAGATGTATTATTTTGAAATAAAATAGTACGTGAGGTATGAAAATGAAATGTTTTAAAGATGTTGTATGGAGTTGTAATAGACCTCAAACCTAAGGGGCTACTATGTAATTTACCCTATTATATATGACATCTCTTTTGAAGATGCTCTTAGAAGATATCAAATCAAACTTTACTATAAAAATGGATAATGTTCGCATTTCCCCTTGGGGAATGAGCTCGTTCTTCCATTTGCATAGAACGTATTTTTACCATTAAAATTTTATAATCGGAATCGTTAAATCTCTTGATCTTCATTTGAAGATCATCCCTAAAAATAAAACAAAATTCAAATCGGAGATGGTTTAGTCATCCAAATATCTCAAACAAATCAACACTTCATCATGAATATGATACTTGGTGCCTATATTGTTGATTTATTTTGATACATTTAGATGATTAAAAGGTCTCCAATTCGAATACTTCGTTTGTATGAAGGATCTTGAAAAAGAGATAAAAATATTGAACGGTTCCATTTATGAGATTTTTATGATTAAAATACATTATTTGTAAGTAAAAGAATGAGTTCATCCCTGATTGCCAGCTTGGAAACTGAAAGAATATATATTATCAATATTCAATTGACAACAGCTAGCAGAGGTTTTTTTGGGCAAAACAGCTAGCAGAGGTTGGAAATTGAAAGAATAAAATATGGAATATTATATACATTATTGCCATATATTTGAGTCGAACTTGAGACTATTTCAATTACAAGTAAAAATGAATCTATTGGACCGCAATTTTAATTAATAATCTTCCACTAGTTTGAATTATAAAAACAAATTGGATTTGTTTTAAATGAATCACGTCATATTGTAGGGTATAATTATAACAACTTGCCTCGGCTTTCATCTATAAATTGTATAGTAATAGTGAACATGTGCATTTGCCATTGTTTGCTCCTTTTTTTAAGTGGAATATGTACTGTGCCAGCCAACGGAATATTAGCAATCAAGATTATCAAATTTTATTTAAACTTGAATATTAATTCTTCTAGAATATGGATAAAAAAATATACAAGCCAACGGAATATTGAGTTAGAATCCAAAACACATGAGACGTACCTTTTTTTTATTTTTTTATTTGTTAATAAACACATGAATAAGAATGATACTTGTTCATTCAATTTTAAATTAGAAGTCAAAACTTAAAGATAGGATCTAGTGAACTACCAAATGCATTTTTTTATGTCAAAAGCGCCGTCAAGACCACCATTTTGTTTAATACATGGAAGTTCAACGACGGGGAGAATTAGAGATTAACCTGACTCTACTGTTTTATGGGATTTGTCTACTATGTGCTTCTCTTCACGTCTCATCGGGCGTTCAAAACTTTGCTCTTCATCTGTAGGAAACAATGCGAGGGCCTTTGGATCGTTATGGAATTGTAGTATGTTGTTGTGAAAGTAATGTGCCTTTAGAAATTATGGATCTGAAAATTGATGTGCAGATCTTCCGAATTAAAATAATTAGGATTGTTGGCCTTGGCGTGAACCACTTTGACTAAGGGTTGATTTTTTGGCCAACATGTCCCGAATCATTCTTGAATACTGTAGTTGGCATGTACAATCTAGAATTACGTGTTTTATCAATAGATTTTTAAGACGAGACTTGTGCTTTGTTTATAGGCATTGATCGTACTTAAGCACTTGAACTTTGCCCTAGGGTGCTATAGTGCGGACTTTAGGTGAGTGACTTTAATATATGCAATATAGTGATCAACCATGAAATTCTCATGTGATATACTTTATGGATGTGGCATTGAATTATAAATATGTTTTTTATTAAAATTAATGTTGCTTTTCAATTTAGTCATCGGTCTACTAGATGAAGGGTTTTTATCACAAATGGTCCTTGACATTGATCAAACACATCATTTTGGTCCCTGACATTGAAAATCAATAGAAATGGTCCCTGAGATTGATCAAACACATCACAAATGGTCATTCTGTTAAAAACTCTTTGGGCAATTTTCAAAGCTTCGTAACTCAATCGTTTCTCAACCAAATTAGACCCATAATATATCAAAATGAAGATAGGAAAGTGTAGAACAAGATTATACCATTTTGAAGCCCAATGGTTGCCAGAGATGGCCGGAAATAGCCTCAAATGTGACTGGTCCGCGGAAAAACTAGAAAACTCGACGGAAACTAGGTAAACTTTAAACGTTCATAACTTCTTCAATAATGAACGAAATCGAGTGATTCAAAAATGAAAATCATACTTCTCGACAAGACGAAGAGAATGGTATCTTTCTTGATGGCTAACTTGCCGTATTTTGGCTGGAAAACGGCTCGAAATTGGCTAACTCGAAGAGAAGTATGATTTTCATTTTTGAATCACTCAATTTCGTTGAGTATTGAAGAAGTTATAAACGTTTAAAGTTTACCCAGTTTCTGGCGAGTTTTCCAGTTTTTCCGCGGACCAGTCACATTTGAGGCTATTTTCCGGCCATCTCCGGCAACCATTGGGTTTCCAAATAGGGATAATCTTGTTCTACATTTTCCTATCTTCATTTTGATATATTATAGGTCGAATTTGGTTAAGAAACGATTGAGTTACGAAGCTTTGAAAATTGCCCAAAGAGTTTTTAACGGAATGACCATTTGTGATGTGTTTGATCAATCTCAGGGACCATTTCTATTGATTTTCAATGTTAGGGACCAAAATGATGTGTTTGATCAATGTCAGGGACCATTTGTGATAAAAACCCTTATATGAATTGTGTTCTCCTATGCATATTTGAAATGATTGTGAAATGAGAAAGCTAGTAGAGGACCGCTAACTCATTGCCATGGGGTTTTGAGTATGGAATCCTACTTCCAATTTGGTTCCATTATGTGAGTATGGAACACGGAATCTTATAAATTGTAGGCTTCGACTGCACTATACTCTAGCCCTACTTTTAGCGTTTTTATGAAATAGAGGATTGGAAACCTTTGTGGGTCAATCTGGAAAGGATTTTTGTTGATGTTTCTAAACTGAGAGCGATGGACTTGTCTTTATTCCTATCACATACTTTCAATTATTGTCACTCACACGAGTTTGCAGCTTATCTAGATTTTTACTTTGTCGATGCACCATTCCCATGGTGACGAGGCGATTGTGCAAGTGATAGGACCGAGTAGATACGAGGAGCTAGTGGGGTATGGTAGAAAGGTCATAGAGCTTGGAGCAACTGGGTTACCCTTGTACCCTTCCTTGTATTATGTTGGATTATCTATTTTGGGAGCCCACGGGCATGGTACCGTAGAGTATTTTGGTGTACATACCTTGTGTTTATATTTGTGGGCGATAGCCCACTAACATGCTTTATTTTGAGGTATTATTTCTAGTATTTCATTGTGTATATTGCATGTATTTCCTGCACCATCTGCTCTCTAGAGTCATTTGTCGATCATGCATTAGTTTTGTTCATCTCTTAAATAAATCGAAAAAGCTTGGTCTCTCTCCAAAATGTAATCTTAATTTTAATTTGGCTCTATATGAAGTTGTTCCTAGAATATTATTGTCAATATGTATTTGTTTGAAAAAATAAAAAATTAATTAATTGCCATGTCAGATTATATATCAACCAAATAGAATGATCTAATAATCTAAAACTTGTGTCAAATACTGTGTCAAAATATGATGCCACTCTTTAATCCACGCAATCTGAATTGCCTCGATCAGAATAACAATCTCTGCAACAATTCCATTTGGATAAGAAGACGAAGCAAACGCTCTTAAAAAAGACCATTAGAGTCACGAAAAACGCCACCACTACCCGCCTGTGTAGACATGATTAAATTAAGGATCAATAACAACTAAACCAATACGGCAGTGCTTACAACAATAATTAAAACCATGCATGATCGTATTAAATGCAGTACATGCATGATTAGGGTTCATGACAATGTAAGGAATATATTTACTTGGAGTGAAAGACAATGAAGCCATGATTTTGTCTTCTCTTCTCTTGGATTCAGAAATAGTATCTCAATACTCTCAACATGATTGGTATTCAATTCGAGAACAGGACTCCGAAGACACAACATACCTCTGGAAACATAATTATGTGTGTTTCAAAAATTGTTGTTAAGACAACGATATCTACAAGATGGAAGAACGTACGAGGCTTGCACCCTACATGTGTTTGTCATTCCTGACTAATCCGGCATTCGAAAGTTTCTCTTCATCGGTACATGTTGAGGGTTTCTCTCGTATTAATGGTTGAATTCACACTGCATCAGGCACAATGTTGTTCAACTTGATCTTCATCGATCTTTATGCGAGTGATGCAAATGACACAACTTTGTTGTCGCCCTCGAAGCCATTTTCATGTCCGAAACGCTGGCGGTTTTGAAATTGATGTCAAATTGTAATACTTGTACTTCCAAGTCTCAAATTCCTCTACACTACAATTGGTCATCCATAATAATGCGTCGGTGCAAAAGCTTTTCTCTTGCTACTTTTGTTCTTGAAGAACAGGCCTGCTATGAGCAGAGCAAACTACATTACTCAACCGACCCGAGGAACTATCGATCAAGTTGAACTATCGACAATCTATACTAAGCCAACTGCCCCTTCTCCTATACCCGGCTGAGATGGAAAAGCATGGGGCGGACGGAAAAAGGGAAGGAGTTTTCTCTTCCTTTCCTGTACGGAGGAAGAGTGGAGGGGTGTGGCGTGGATGCAGACCCATCACATTCTACCCCCTAAAAATTAGACAGATTGGAGGAATGAAACAAATTAAACCGCAATACGGTTTGATGCAAGCTCAAATTGTAAACATGGGAACATAAGCCTGTATGCAGCACATATGAGAAACTGGCTCTTACAGTCAAAAACGACGGATTAAGCAGCAATTCAAGGACTCCCCTCAACAAATCTAATGAGAAAATTGACCAGTACTATCAAGTCTCGACCAATACGAAACTAAGTTGCAATTCTTCTGGGTGCAGACCAAAAGGAAATTCCTAACCAGTCTCATTTTATATCAACTACAAAGAGAGCATTTTGGAGTTCCTTTCAGCAGATTGGTCCTATAATAATTCATCATCAGGCAGACTATTATCGTTTCTTGTGATCAAAAAAAAGAGAACGCTTCAATGTCACCGAAACTATGATTTTTTGTTCAACAGGATCCAAAACCAGTCAGTCCAATTAATACCAATCATGCAATCGAACGAGAAGGAGTTCCTTACCTTTCCTACTTGCATTGAACAGATTAAAACAGGAATCCAACAATGTATGTATATACATATGCCAAGGTCAGAAAAATCTGATCAGATGGAAAACATCAAGCAATTACTAAATTAACTCAAAAATTGCAACTAACAAAGCACCAATAGCAAAAGCTTTCCACAATATCGATCCAATCCCTAACTACGACTGATTAAACCAGCAAAGCGAACCCAAGTTTCTAAAGTTACCCAACAATGTAAACAATTTCTACTATGCTACTAAACGCATAAAAAACCCGACATTTCAATTTTCATCTCGAAGTTTCAACATCTCTATTCCATTCCACAAACTCGCATTGAACAGAGGCAATCAGGAAACAACGATAAATGTATATACATAAGCCAAAGTCAGAACCATCTGATCAGATGAGAAACATAAAGCAGCACCTAAACAAGCTCATAAGTGCAACTAACAACACATGAACCCGAAAAGTTATCCACAATGTAGACCGAAATCCCTAATTCAGGTCCATTAAAACCAGCGTTGTAATCCAAATTTCTTTTAAGCAATCGTGCTAAAGCCATAGAAAATCGACATTTGAATTCTCACCGCAACAATGTCAAATTGCAATCCACTAAGCACCCCTAAGATTCAATTGCCTAGCAATCTCATAAGAAATGAAGGCATCAACAGCAGCATACTGAATCTGATCATAAGTAAGCCATTGACTGTCCCACCTGCTCATCGTCACCCTCTTCGGCTTCTGCAGCTCCTTCCCCAGCACTGCGCTCGCCAACCGCTTCAACCCAGCGTTCCTCAGCTCACTAACCCCCAACCTAACCGCCGCGGAACCCCGAAGATCAACCGCATTGGCGACCCGCAGCCCGTAGTCCAAAAGTAGCTTCTCACAATCGGTCTCGATCCCGACGCCAACGAACTTGAAGGCGGGATTGGCGAGGAAGTTGGTTAGGGACTGGGGAATCGATTCTGAGTGTAAGATCTGGAAGATGAGGCAATTGGGGTCCAAGCAGACGCCGGGAAGCACAGTGCCGGGCGGGATTTGGAGGGAGCCAGCGTAGTTGGGGCCTGTGCAGAGCTGCAGGGTGGCGATCGGGTTGTCAGAGTTGCGGCTGAAGTTAGGGCGCCACTCGACGTCGAGGCCGACGATGCGGTGGTTGGGGTTGGCGAGGGTGACGGTGGAGAGCCAGGATTCCACCATGGCGGGGCTGTTGGTGAGCATGGTGTGGATTCTGTCGCCGTAAAACGACACGTCGTACTCGTTGTGGGTGTCGTACGGTAGCTCGTAGTCCACTATGCTGATCGCCATCCTGACTGAGTGCAGAGAGAGAGAGAGAGAGAGAGAGAGAGAGGAAGAAGAAGACCGCCTGTTGACCTCCTTTGGGGATTTGCTTTGGTAAAGTGAAAACCGAAACGCAGCGTTTCATCTCGTCGACAGAAATCCCGCTGGACCCGCATAAAGTTCCGGGTTTTCAATTTTTTTCAACCCGCGTTCTTCTCCGTATTTGAAAAGCAGAGATTAGTTTATGACAAAGTGACAGTTTTGCCCCTGTATCATGTGGTTTATTTTATAACATGAAAGTTAATTTCACGAGGGTAAAATGGAGATTTGAAAGTGTTAACAGTTATTTATCGAATCCTAGTGGTATTAAACGTGTAACAACTTTGAATTTTATTCTAAGTGGAACTCGTTTAAATTGCTTTCCCTCTAAGTAATCTCTAGCAGCCTCCATCTGAGAGAGCCGCCGTGGGTGAGTCAGTCCGCAGCGGCTTTTAGTATGTGATCCTAAACCGAAAATACAAATTGATCAAATAATTGCAGTTAAAGCGTCAAACAACGGGTCATGATAGGATCAGTGAATTACCAGACGAGTGTTTCAGCACATGCTTCCATTCCTCAAAACAAAACCAACATTTTGTCTACGAGATGGAATAATATATGGGTTTGTGCTCCCACCCTTGTCATTCACGGCATACTTCTCCCACACTCTATTGCTCTTGTCGAGCATCTACTTTCCTTACGCGATTCTTCAGACATTGAAAAGTTTCGTCTTGGTCTTCACGCGATGACATCAACAGTTCGTCTTGTGTCGATGGATGGATTCGCAAGCTATTCTGCATAATGTTGTTGAACTTGATTTTGTGTTGAGATTTATAGTTGCCCGAAAACCTTTTCACATGCAAAACGCTAAAGTTTTTGAAGCTGGGGTCGAATTTTATCACCAATGTTCCGGCATTAGGATCCTTAAGATAACTCAATTTTACAGCTTTTCTGGAATTGCCCCGTGCTTGAAGATTTGGCTATAGAAGGATCTCGCAGATATAGCAAAGTTATAAATTTCAACATTAATTCATGCTCCTGAACTGAAGAGGTTGAAAATAATATTGGGATCTGAAGATTTTTTGAAAGATGGGGACTACTCTGTTGTTTCGGCCCCAAAGCTTGAAACCCTTGATCTCCAGGGAGCAGGGTTTGTCAAATTATGTTTTGGAGAATGCAGACCATCTATTCAAGGCCAGTATTGTTCTCCATGACCACCATGCAAATCTGAGTACGCTCAAAGTTTGAAAAAAATCCAATGTTGTAGCCTAGTTTTTTATTTTTATATTTTGGACAAAAAGCAGTAGAGTATATTTAGAAGAGAATGCTCTTTTGGAATAATTGTATATTCTAGTCATCTCTCAAGGAGGGGTTTATAAGATGTTACAATCCTATCAATAAGAAAAGAAATAATTTACATAAAAACATATTAAACTAAGAATCCCAAGATTACAAATATACACAAAAAGTCAACACTCTCCCTCAAGTTGGTGCATATATGTCATATATGCCCAACTTGTTTAGGAAACTTGAAAACTTATAACTTGAAATAGCCTTTGTGAGGATATCTGCCAACTGATCTTCCGTTCTTATTGTCGATACCTCAATTATCTTCCCTTCCAATTTTTCTTTGATGAAGAACCAGTCAACCTCAACATGCTTTGTTCTATCGTGCTGTACTAGATTATGTGCAATGTCACGGGCAGCTTTATTATCACAAAACAATTTCATAGGCTGATCATGTTTTATACCCAAATCCTTTAGCAGAAGCTTAAGCCATAAAATTTCACAAATCCCTAAGGCCATACCTCTGTATTAAGCTTCTGCACTAGACCGGGCAACCACATTTTGTTTCTTACTCCTCCATGTAACCAAGTTACCCCCCAACGAATGTAAAGTAACCTGACGTTGAGCGCCTGTCATCCGCTGATCCTGCCCAATCTGAATCAGTATAACCTTCAACTCTAAGATGATTATTCTTTTTAAACAATATTCCTTTGTCAGGGCTTCCCTTCAAATATCTCAAATCCTCATCACTGCATTCATATGGTGTTCTCCAGGATCATACATGTATTGACTCACTACACTCAAGGCATATGCACGGTCTAGTCTTGTGTGTGCTAAGTACATTAAACGACCTACTAACCTTGGTATCTCCCTTTGTCAACTGGTACTTGATTAGGATCAACACTAAGCTTCAATCCTTCCTCTAATGGTGTAGCTACTGGCTGACAAGCTGACATGCCGGTTTCGTGTAGTAAATCAATAATATACTTTCTCTGAGACAAGTAAATTCCAGAATTGCTTCTTGACACCTCAATCCCTAGAAAATATTTTAGGGATCCAAGATCTTTCATTTCAAATTCTGTAGACAAGTATCTTTGCAAGGCTGCACGTTCTTCCGGATCGTTCCCTGTTATAACCATATCATCTACATACACAATGAGTGCAGTAAGCTTCCCATTTCGTCTTTTCAAAAGCAGAGTATGATCAGAATTACTTTGTGTGTAACCAAATGCTCTCATAGATTTTGTGAATCTTCTAAACCATGCTCGAGGAGACTGCTTCAAACCATACAAGGATTTCTTCAACCTGCATACCTTTCTTTTGTATTTATCTGGAGCACTACATCCTGGTGGAAGATCCATATGAATTTCTTCTGTCAAATCTCCATGCAAGAAAGCATTATTCACATCAAACTGATGTAAGGGCCAATTAAGATTCGTAGTTAAGGACAACAAAACACGAACTGTGTTAATCTTGGCCACATGGGCAAATGTATCTGTATAATCGATTCCATATTTTTTAGTGTACCCCTTTTGCTACCAGTCTTGCCTTGAAACGATCCACTGTCCCATCAGCTTTGTACTTGACAGTATAGACCCATTTGCATCCCACAGGTGTCTTGCCAGCTAGCAAGTCCGTGATTTCCCAGGTAGCATTCTTTTTGAATGACTTCAATTTTTCATTCATTGCTGCTTGCCAACGTGGATCAGCTAAAGCCTCATGCACACTGTTAGGAATAGATATAGTAGATAATTGAAACACAAATGACTTATTTGATTCTGATAGGTGGCTGGTAGACACATAATTACCTAAAGGGTATAACACATTAGATTCTTGGTTGGGTCTATTCACCGGGTACCTAGTTTTGCATTTAAGGTCAGCTTCATAAGTAAGTTTAGGAATACCTCGGTTGACACGGTTAGGGAGACGATGTGGTGGTGGTGTATCCGGGATCGAAGACGATTGATTATGGTTATTGGGGCTCAAGGGTGGTGAGACCGATTGTGAGGTAGCTGGCGACAATGAGCTGTCCAATGGTGAGGAGGCTGGCAGTGAATTGTCCAACGATGATGAAGGCCATGAATTTTGCGGCGGTGTCGGCTCATCAACATTGTTTTCATGTGAATGATCACCACTTAACTCCAAGGCATTACCACTTAATTCCAAGTCATTCACTTCATTATTTTCTTGTGAATCGTCACCACTCGTTTCCAATACATCACCACTTAAACCCAAATGATTCACATCAGGAATAGGATAATCAAGAGTTTGAACTTCTGTCTGATTCTCCCCTTGAAGTGCAGACTCAGAATGGGCAAAGTATATATCGTTTTCATGTAATGCAACATTCACAGTGACAAACAACTTTTTTGTCGGAGGATGATAGCAACGATATCCTTTTTTATTAGAAGCAGACCCCACAAACACACACCGTAAGGCTCGAGGTTCAAGCTTACTCCTCTGCTATTTATGGAGATGAACAAAAACCACACAGCCAAACACGTGAGGTGGAAGATTTGGAACTGCATGAGCATCAACATGTGAGGATAGAGCCTGAAGAGGTGTCTGAAAATCAATGGATCGGGATGGAACGCGATTAATGAGATACGCAGCCGAGGTGAGAGCTTCTCCCCAATAGGATAACGGGAGACGCCCATCGAGTAAGGAAGCACGGACAACCTCCAGAAGGTGACGGTTCTTGCGCTCTGCAACCCTATTTTGTTGTGGAGTGTATGGACATGTAGTTTGATGAACAATACCATGATGATCCAGAAAGGCACGAAGGTCAGAGTTCACATACTCGCCACCATTATCACTCATGAGAACCAGTATTTGTGACTTATACTGTACTTGAACCATTTTGTGAAATTGCTGGAACAAGGAAGGAACTTCACTTTTTGACTTCATCAAACAAACCCAAGTCATATGTGTACAATCATCAACAAAAGTAACGAACCAATAAGCACCACCAAATGTAGCAGTTTTAAATGGTCCCCAAACATCAGAATGGATAATCATAAACGAAACAGAACTTTTTGTCAAACTGGACGGAAACGAAGTACGATGACTTTTAGCTAGTTCACAAACACCACATTTAAAGCTAGAAACGTCATTCTTAATAAATTGGCTAGGAAACAACCTCTATAAATAACCGAAAGAAGCATGTCCAAGTCGACGATGCCACAACCAAACATCTGAAGCTTTATTCCGCTCCCCCTGAGATCCTACCACAGTAAGAGCGTGAGTCAACATTTGGGTATTGTTCGATGTCAGCTCCAAGTAGTAAAGCCTCCATTTTCTGATACCATAACCAATCGTCTTGCGAGTCCGAATATCCTTAAAAACACAAAAAGAAAGCCAAAAAATAACAAGACAACGTAGGGTGACGGTTATTTGAGCAACAGATAATAAATTATAATCTAGAGAAGGAACAACAAGCACGGTATCAAGATTAAGGGTATCTGAAAGGGAGATAGCACATTCCCCAATAATGGGGGCAGGATTACCATTGGCAACACTTACAACAGTTTTGGTGGATGGTTTTAGGGTTTGTACCAGTCTAGAATCACAAGTTATATGTTCAGTAGCACTAGAATCAATTACCCATGTATTATTCGTAACAGATGCAGAAACCTTTAAAGCCTTACCATCATTAACTGTATGTTCATAATGTACCTTAGTTTCAGCAATCAATGCACATGACTTATTACACCGGAGATCACGAGTCTTGTCCCAATTAACAGGATAGCCAATAAGTTCGAAACAATGATTTTTGGAATGTCCTCTGAAGCCACAATAAGGACAATTGCTGGATGGATGATAGCAAGAAGCACGGGTCCGAGCAGTAATGATTTCATCGCGAGCCATTTTAATTGTAGCGTGTGGGCCCAAAAAAAACAAACCGCAACTCAAAAACAATGCTTTTCTTTTCTTTTTATTCCTTTTCTCCTCTTTTCTTTTTCTTTTTTCTTTTCCTTTTCTTCTTTTCCAACGCAGCAATGCTTCTGCGTTTTCTCTCTTTTTAATTGTTCATTTCTTCAGTCCGCGCAAATACGAAGGGATTGCAGCGGATGGGATTTGTGCAAAAAAAAAAAAAACTTGCAGCAAATGGTTCGTGGACTGGTGCGATGGTGGGTGCGAGCAAGTTCAGTGGCGGATTTGGTTGGTTCAGGCAAGGAGGTTCGGCAGCGGAAACGATTGTCGGGTTCGGATTTCGGATTGCAGCATGCGACAGCCAACAGTGGCAGATATGGGGTTCTGAGTTCTGGGCTTCAACATAGACTCCGGTGCGGCGAAGCAATCGAACATGAGGGATCGATCCAACAACGACAGCGTTGCTCGTTGGTTATATGGCGCACAACACCACTGGCGGTGCGGCTAATGATCGGACGGTGCACCGCACAATCTGGCGCGCGGCTTGGTGATCTGGATTCTGCACACAGCAGCGGGGTTTATTTTTTCCCTTAACCTAGGCTCTGAAGAGAATGCTCTTTTGGAATAATTGTATATTCTATTCATCTCTCAAGGAGGGGTTTATAAGATGTTACAATCCTAAAGAATAATTTATATAAAAACATACTAAACTAAGAATTCCAAGATTACAGGAATATACACAAAAAGTCAACATATTTCATCATCTAAAGTTTCAAACTAACGAGCAAAGGACAATTCCTTCGGTTGAGTTTTGTCATAAAGAGCTTGGTGACACGATATATGATGGGGAGACATAAATTCTGTGTGATGAACATCGGTCTTATCTTATATTAAATAACGTAATTTGTATTGATATTGTTGATAATATATTCATAATATTTTACTAGTTCTATTACCGACAATGATATTGACACCTTCATGCTATTTCAATAATTGCAGACTTAGGGTTGGATTTGACTAACTTGGCCTAACAAAACAAAGTACTCGGATATGTGAGTTAGTCTAGTTACATGTTTGACACCATGTATCAAAGTATTTATACATTCTACCACAAATTGCTATAGTTTAGAATATTGGTACATATATATTAAAATTTAGAGAACAACTTACATATGTTTTAATTTTATTGGCACAAAGTACAACCATGACGGTATACCGTGCCATGCAAGTCCCTTTAAATTTTTGATCTTATTGACCAATGACCCAAAAGTCACGGGCGAGCTCGAAAGTCTAGTTTTCTTTTATTTAGCTATTGTAATTATATTATGAGTGTTGTTAAAATGTTATTTTCCCATCTCTTAACCCTTAATATATAATTTTTTTAATTATCCCTTCCTTAATCACAGCACCACATTCACGGCGACAGCCGAAGCCCCAGTCCGCCAACTCACCCCAACTCGCAACCCATCCACCACCACCTCTAAATAATCAAGTATCTTTCTCCCCTACCCGCCACCACACTCTCTCCTGATCTCTGCCTCTCTGCCACCCAAACCATTAATCCACCCAAACTTGTCGCCATAACCAAATCCTTCTCCAACTTCATAGCCAACCCATAATCCTTACTCTAGACAGCCCCCAAACCCCAACCTTATCTGGGTTTTCAATGAATCTCATCCAACCTAAACCCTAGAACCCAACATTTTTTTGGTGCAAATTGAAGTGGTTATGGTGGTTGATGGTGATACAGCATTTACACGTCAGCTACCCATTTATAAACAAGGGTCTAAAAGTATTTTTCTAAAGGGATGGATATGTTAATAACATTTTGATTAAAAGGTGGGTGAGAAATAAGATAATGAAGTGGATTTAGTAGTACTTTTATATTATTTGAAGTGACAAGTGGGTGACGTGGCCACACCACAGTTTGGAGCCAAAAACTCGATACTGAAGGGTCAGTAATATAAGAGTTTTGAATAAACCCTAGATTGATAATTTGAAAGTTACATAGATGGTGGTGTTGACAACCAGTTGGTATTTTCCAGGGTAATCCAATCTCAGCAGCTCAAGCTCTCTCGTATCAGGTTATATATTTCTTTCTCTTAATAACTTTACCATCTGTTTGGTTACCAAGAAAATTGCCCAAAAAACAATAGAGAAATATATTCAAGTTCTTATGCTTTGTGTTGTTCTTATCTATGGATTTTTTTGATACCTTGATTGAATTAAAAATAATAATAATAAAATTCATTGTGTGATTTTACCCAAGGATGAACAGATCAAGACCACCATAACCTCACCTGGTTAGGAGGCAACCAATCACTTTAACGCCCTGCTTAATTACAAACCCATGCTATTAGGCTCGGCATAATAAAATTCTTAGCGGAATGGAATTTTATGAGTAGATATCTGTGAAGAAAATTAGCGTTCAAGGACTTAATTTGTTGTTAAATGTAAAACTTATGATTTTTGCCATTAATCTGCAAATTCTTGATTACAAAATTCGAAATATAGTGGTGTGTTTTGGGGGGGGCGGGGGGGGGGGGGGGGGGGGGGGTGGTGGTTTGATTTAGTATCAGGATACAAATGGCTTCGATGTCAAAGCGTCAAGCAAACGATGGAGATAGGATCAATGCATAGCCTGATACAATCCTTTGTCACATACTTTCTTTCCTTGAAACAATGCATGCTGTAAGGACCACCGTTTTCGTCATTGTGTTGATAAGCCCAGAACCACTTTTGAGTTTCCTCAATGCATTTTCATGTGCAAAACATTGGTGGTTTTGAAGATTTTTTCAAATTGCACTGCCTGTTCTCCTCCCCCTTTGGGTTGTTTCCCAAGTCTCAAGTTTCTTCATGTTACATTTCATTATCCTGACAACTCTGTTGAAGGGCTCATTTCTTCCTACCTGTACTTGAAGCCTTGACTATAGATGGTACACTTAGAAGCATTACAAGGTGTGTAGATTTTAATTTCAACATCTCTGTGCCTGAACTGAAGACATTGACAATAAGTTTGTTCATTGGATGTCCAACTGAGCCCTTACTATGTTTTCATTAATGCCCCAAAGCTGGAAAACATTCATCTCAGCCAGAATACAATGGCACATTATTGTTTCGTGAATGTAAAATCCCTTGTGAAAGCCAACATTGTTCTCAAAGCCTGTCGAGAGCAATTTATAATGTTAAACATTTTTCGCTTTCGGGTGAATCTGCAGATATAAGTACACCCTAACTCTTGTTCCCTTACACTATTGCTTGTAGACAACATTAAGGAAGGACAGAAAGGGGGTGGGGTGGGGGAAGGGAAGAGTTGTTCTTTGTCCTAAACATAGTGGGTGTTGACAGAAGCTTTTATGATTTGAAGCAGTTGGCAAAAGGTTAAATTTCTGAATGCTTTTATGTTTGATAGATGTTTATATCTTTCATGAAGGGTTGTCGTTTTGAATTCTACCACCAAGAGGACCTGGTTCCTAATGATCACTATTACTGGGATTTTCTACCAGCGGTGCTCAAGATATCGCATAATCTAGAACATCTTGTCTTAGAAGATGTGAGTAGAATCGATCTGTTTACACTTTCTCTATTTTTATGCCAATTTGCGCCTCTTAAATATTCTCATTTCACTCCTTTTGAATAACTGTCAGAGCACCAAATTTAATTGGAGGTTCTCAGAGCATCAGTGGAATCCACCAGATTTTGTGCCTATTTGTTTGTTCCAGCTCAAGACCGTCTCCATACGGGAATACCAGGGACGACATGTTGAGATGGCGGTGGCAAAGTATTTGTTGAAGAATTGTTAGTTTTGAGTAAGATGACAATATATGCAGGTCATGGGATTATAGAAGAGAAGAAGTTATACCAGGAATTTGCCATGTTTGAAAGGGGATCAACGACTTGTACTTTGGTTTCTTCTAAGTAATTTACCGAAACAAGATGATGGAATCTATTTGGTTTTGACACATCTCTGTCTTCAAATTTTCTAACAAAGTTACTCGAGAGATCACCTGATCTAGAATATCTGGTCTTTGAACTAGAGTAAGCGTACTGCACTTTGTATGTGCATGTAACAAGTTGATGTTCGATGAAGTTTTACAGTTTCAAAAGGGATTCACCGACTTGTCGAGTTGAAATGCAATTTTTAGGTATCAGGAAAGTATAATTTTCAAGTTCAATAGTAAGGTTTAGGAGGATTCTGTTTTCGAAGTTGCAAATGAATCCTTTTTTGTTTTAGAAGAGTTTGTTTTTATGTTCATTTGTAGGGTATGGAAGCATTCTGTTTTCAAAGCCAATATTGTTCTCGAAGCCTGTCGAGAAAAGGAATGAAGTACTGTCTTTGCCAATCATGTCATTGCGCTTATGGGAGCAATTTCCAAATGTAAAACATGTTTCTCTTTCAGGCGAATGTGCAGTAAGTATACCCTGACTCTTGTTCCTTTACACTATTGCTTGTAGAGTTGTGTACCTTCCTTGATACTGATCTTAGTGTTCTTTCTTCCCTAAACATAGAAGGTGTTGACGTACGCCTTTATGATTTGAATTAGTAGACAAAATAAATTTCTGAATGCGTTTATTTTGATCTGTGTCTATATATTTTCATGAAGGGTTGTTGTCATCAATACTTCCTCTCGGAGGACTTGGTTTTGCATGATTTGCTGTTACTGGGATTTGCTACCAGCAGTGCTCCAGATATCACAGAATCTACAACATCTCGACCTAAGAAGATTGCCAGTAAAATTGATGTGTTTACAGTTTCTCATTTCACTCTTTTTGAATAACTGTCAGAGTGCCGAATGTAGTTTGAGGTTCTCAGAGCATCAGTGGAATCCACCAGAATTTGTGCCTGTTTGTTTGTTTTGGCTCGAGACTGTCTCCATACGGAGATTCCAGGGACGACATGTTGAGATGGCAGTGGCTAAGTATTTGTTGAAGAATGGTATAGTTTCGAGTAAAATGACGATATGTGCAAATCGTTAACATATGGAAAAGAAGAAGTTGCACCAGGAATTTGCTACATTTGAAAAGGATTCAAACACTCGTGAAGTGGAAATCATCGAAGTATAATTTCATTTCTACGAGTAATTTATTGAAACAAGGCGAATGAATCTATTTGCTACTTGTAGCTGCTTGTTTTTTGTATAAATTTCTTATTAAGAGTGACATGCATATATTTTGCAGCATCAATATATATTTATTTTTATGTTAATCCTACCGGCCACATCATCAAATCGTGTAAGCAGTAGGGATTGACTATATATCGGCAATGCGCATGCTCGGTGCTTAGCATTGCCAAGGCAACGCAACACTGTAACTAAGAAAAATATATTGAAGAAGTGAGTTTAGGAAGATTGGCATTTAGGTTCAAATTCTTTTTCCTGCAAATTAAAATAGTTTATAATACCGGCATTATTACATAAGTATGGGCCAGATTTTGGATCTCATTAGCAGGCTAACTCATGGATCAAGGACCGGAGACCACGCCCTAAAAACATGGGCATCATTGGTCATTTTATTTTTATAATTTTTAAGATAAAAATATAATTGTATTTGGAGCTAAAAGTTCGACGTCAAAATAAATAGACGAGACTTTTGAAGAAACCCTAGAGAGTTGTAGAGATGGAGATGGTGATAACCAGTTCGTATTTTCCAGGGTAATCACAGCAGCTCAGCTCTACAGGCAGGTTACATATCATTTTCCCTATAATAAATGATTTCCTTATCATTCCGTTACTTTCTGTTTGGTTACCAAGAAAACTGCCAAAGAATATTTGAGAAAATTAAGTCTTTATACTTTGTGTCGTTTTTCTCTAGGAAAAAAAAGAACAAACAAAACAAAACCTGCCAACCACGAATTTTCTCCCTTACATACCTCTGTTCAATAATTTTCGTTAATGATTTTGTTTGATTTTATTCAATTTGGTGACAAAAAATAAGAAGGTTATGTAAGAGGAGAAAAATAGTGTTCGGTTATGGTTCTCCTAAATTTAATAATAAAAATCTTAGTAAAATGGAATTATTTACGAGTAGATATCTGTGATCCTGGGAAGAGAATTAGCATTCAAGGAATTTATTGATAAACTAAATGCAGATTATAGTTATTTCCATTCAGAGCTTAAATAAAAAATTCGTATTTACTCTACTCAATCTTAACTGAAATGACCAGACACGGATGAGGGGAGGTTTAAGTATCAGGGTACAAATGGGTTCGATATCAAAGCGTCAAGCAAGCGATGGAGATAGAATCACTGCATTGCCTGACAACCCTCTGACTACAAGATGGGAAAATGTATGTGTTTCTAACCCTATCTAGACTTCCGCTGCGGGAATTTTCCTGCTGATTCTGGTGCTCTTTAAAATTTTTGTTGAGCAGCCATGATTCATCGGATATCCAAAAATTCGGTCATGCCTGTGATTATTTTCATACCGTCAGTTCTTCTCAAGTTGATAGTTGGATTCACACTACTTTTAGCTAGAAATATAATTTTATTGAGCTTGATCTTTATGCTGCTACATATGGAGACCAGATTATTGAGTTGCCTAATATCATTTTCATCGTCCAAAACACTAATGGTTTTGACCCTGTGGTCAAATTTTTATCAATATTCCCGCATCCGGTTATTTCCCGTGTCTCAAGTTCCTTTATATTATACTGAATTATCCTGAAAATGACTCAATGTTTAAGCTTTTCCTGAACTGCCCTGTACTTGAAATTTTGGCTATAAAGGGGTATGATGTAGTTTTTAATTTCAACATTTATGTTCCTTAACTGAGCACTTTGAAGATGGGTACAATGTTTTACATGAGCTTTTGCTCGAAAACCTTGATGCCCGCTGGGTTTCTCAGATTATATTTTAGAGAAAGCACACTTTCTATTCAAAGCCAAGATTGACCTCCATGACCATCATGCAAATGAACCAATTCCTCAATTCTGACCGTGGAACCAAGCTTCTGGCAAGGATTTGCAATGTTAAACATCTATCCCTTTCAGCTCATCTTTTAAAGGTAAGTAAATCGGAACTTGTTTCGTTTACAATTGTAAGAAGGAAATGGAAGGGGTGATTTGGATGAAGCAAAGGATGCTACTGATAGTCTGGATACATGTTCCATTGGTGATTTTGTGTAATGTGGAAGAGTTATGGGGTGCGGCATTCATGATGACCCGTAGTTTTCAATCCCTTTAAAGTTAGATCGACTGAATGTGAAGGAATGAAAGAAATTAAGTAGCAATTAGGTTTGGTTGCGAAGGGTGGAAAAACTGAAATATCTCTATATCGGACAAACTGCAATTTCTGCTTGAAGCATCAGAGATTAATGTTATGCATTTATTTTCTTTCGTCAAGCTTTGTTATGAATTTGATTGGGGTATGTGATATGCACTTTGTTGTCTATGCTTGAGGATATGGATGCTGAATATGGAACAGTGCTCATGCTATATTTGATTATTTTTCCTATTACATGATTATCTATCAACTTTCTTTTACTGGAAATGAGAACTTGTAATTTTTTTCTCCAGATTGTTTCTTTTAAATGTATAAGTTTATTTTGTAATCTTTCATAATTATGCAATCTCATCATTGATAAACAAAGACAGCTAAAAGGGAGGTGTAGCGTTCGAATTGAACGATTCTGATTATGACACGTGTACCTTGAAGATTAGTATTGTTCATAAAAAAGTATGAGAGGACCTGCTATCAAAGTGTTCTATGTATAAATAGATAACTATTGACCCCTTATCCCCTCAAAATTTCATCGCCGCACGAAACTGAAAACCCTAAGATTGAAAATTTGGGTCTTCTATCGACACTCACACCTCGATAAGACGAAGAACCAAAGTTCTAAAGCACCTCTGCAAGAGTGAAGCTGAGACAATCATCGAAACCCTTGGTTTGATTTTCACAACTCCCTTAATTTGCATTTTCGTTTTATCCAATGAAATGTATGTTTGGAATATGATCTCCTTATTCAATGATCTGCTGAATAGACTCATCTCAAACTGACCAAAAACCTATATAGAGAAAAGATTCATATTAGTCATTATTTATTTTAGTAGCAAGTGAATTTTAAAAAATGTGTATTGTTTTGTGCTTCACTCTCATACTTCAGATATTGTCTCACTAGCATTTTGACTTCCTATTAACATCTGTTTGGCTACCAAGAAAACTGTCAAAAACACTAGAGGAATAGAGAAATTTAAGTCTTACCCTTTCTGTTGTTTATCTCTAGAGAATATGAAATCTTTATTTTGTTCATTCTGTCTTGAATATAATATACAATTGTTCCAATATAATGAATATCTTCTTGGAACTGTTTGTTTTCATTAAGAAATAGTAATTAGATATTTGTGAAGGCAATTATCATTAGAGGACATTATGGTTAAATGCAAAGTTGTTGCCATTCATTTGTAAATACTCGATTTGAAATATTGAAATATGATATACTAAAATTTTTGCTCATTTACTTCTCCATTAGATTTGTAAGTTACCATATGCACATCATAAATATGCTTATCTTTTTAAATTTTGACTAAAAGGTACAAATGGGTTCAATGCCAAATCCTCAAGAGAGAGTCAGTGATAGGATAAGTGCACTACCAAATGAGGTTCTTTGCCACATACTTTCGTTTCTTCCAACGAAGTATGTTGTTAGGACCACCGTTTTGTCTAAGAAATGGAACAACATATGGACTTCCGTTCCTAATCTGTACTTTTGTGACGATGACTACCCTAATGTTAATGCGTTTATATCATTTGTGGATCATGTACTTGACTCTCCTGACTTATCACGCATCCAAAAGTTCAGTCTTCGATGTGACCACGACTACTTCGAACCCCCACCTATTGATCGTTGGATTCACAGTGCAATTAGACGGAAGGTTGTTGAACTTGATCTTTGTGTTTCTCACTTAGATCCAGACGACAATTTGGAATTGCCTCAAACAAATTTCATGTGTGAAACACTAGAAGTTTTGAAGCTGCGGTTTCATTTTATTGCTCATCCTCTTACATCAAGGTGTTTTCCAAATCTCAAGTTCCTCTATGTTCTAATTCATCATCCTGATATTGAATCAGTGAAAAATGTTTTATCTTACCTCCCTGTACTGGAAGGTTTGAGAATTGGGGGATCTCTTGACGATTATGATGTTGAAAGTCTGGATATCAACATCTCTGCACCAGCACTGAAGACGTTAGCTATATGTTTGGAGTTTGACGATTTTGATGAGGAGTTCAAGATTTGTATTGACGCTCCAAAACTTGAATCCCTTGATGTCCAGCTACTTACTAGTTTGTTAAAATTTTCTTTGTTGATCAAGGAAAATCTCATAGTCAAGGCCAATGTGGATCTCTCATACACAGAAATGCCTAATAGTGATATTGCAGACATGGAAGATATTCTCTTATATGCAGAAGAGCCTGATCGCGCGATAGCACTTCTGAGAAATGTCTCCAATGTCAAGTACTTGTCTCTTTCAGCTCATAGTTTGGAAGTAAGTTCTTTACTGTTTAAGATACAAAAACGGGTAAAGAAATGTTCAGTTTTGAATGTGTTTTTCTTTGATCATTACTTGAACTTATTTTCATGTAGGGTGATTTGCCTGCATTTGACAATTTGAACCAACTGAAGCTGGTTTTTTACGATTGTGGTTACTGGAGATTTCTGACAAATTTACTCGAGAGATCACCTAATCTAGAATATCTCGTCCTTGAACACAAAGTAAGACATAATTCGAATTATGCTACTGTTTACCAACATAGACCAGCCTTTCGGATTCTCATGATTTATTTATGTTACATGCATTTTAGGATTGTACCATATGCAATGTAGAAGACTTCAGGCATGAATTTATTCCACCAGAAGTTGTGCCTTTTTCTTTGTCGTCGCAGCTCAAGACTATTACTGTAAACAGATTCAAGGGAAGGCGTGGTGAGATGGAATTGGTAAAGTACTTGTTAAAGAATGGCGGAGTACTAAATAAGATGACCATTGACGCTTCAGGGAATACAAATCTTCCGCATGCACGTACGAAGGCGTTATCAAAGGAAGTTTCACTGTTTCAAAGGGGTTCAAAGACCTGTCAAGTTGAAATTCGATTTGGGATTTCATAATGGAATCATTTTCAGGCGCATTTCAATAGTTTGTTCCAAAGGCATTACTGGATCGTGCACACAGTTGTTCCTCAAGAGATCACCTTTTTTGGACGTTGCCTCAAAGATTTACAAACAAACAATTTAAGTAATCAGTACCAATTAGTCAGTTTGTAGTCGTTGTTTTTTACAAGTAGTTTTGCTTAATTAATCAGTCAGATTATGAACATTATTTAAGTTTTAATATATCTGGTTTTCTAAAAAAAAAAATAAAAAAAGACATGCAAACAATAATTGATTCTTAATTTCTAACTAAATAGTTCTTGATCTATCGATATTTTTATTTCATATGTTGGAGTATATCTCAAGTTCTAACAAGACTCTTCTTACAAGAGTAAAAGTGATCTTATTATCAACTGAAGCCGCTTTAAGGTTTAGAATCAAAAGAGTTTATCTTAGTAATCAATTGAAAATATACATTGAAACATAAAAAAATGCATTGTTTACAATGCTAGACTAGCAAATTTTCACTACTTTAGTATATCAAAAGATGTGCTAGTATGAGTAAACGGCTTGTAACTCAATTTGGTTAAGAGCATTCACCTTTGTACAAATGTTCGAGGTCAACTTTCCATTGCCAGTGTTGCTTGTATTAAACAAAGAAAAAAGATGTGGTAGTACATATACATGTAAATATTTATTTTGCTAGTGTTATTCCAAGTTATAACTGTGGTTGCAACCCGACAATGTTTCCTAAAATGCATCAGGTTAAAAATGGTTTCGAAGTCTAAGAATCAAGCAAGATTCATGTTGTCATGTTCCCCATTTGTAGAGAGGAAGGGGGAAGTGGTGAAAAGTACATCTAGGATCATAGTTTTTAATCCCTTCATAGCTGGACAGATTGAAAGAAACGAAAGCGTGGAAAACGCTGGTTCTTCACAGCTGTTGTTTATTACTTTATCTTTCTTGAAGGGTTGTTCTCTGCCTGCTTTTGATAATTTGAGCAAATCGACGCTGGTTCTTCACAACTGTTGTTACGGGTGGGAAATGCTAATAGAGTTGCTCAGGGGATCACCTGGTCAGAGCTTCCATGGTATGCACCGGATTTTGTTCCATTTGTTTATCGTCATAAATCAAACTTTCTCCATGAGGGCATTCCGGGGAAATCCAGATGAGATTGAAGTAGCAAGGTTTTTGTTAACGAATGGTGAAGTCTTGCAGAAGATGACTACTTTATACTGCTGATCTTTTGATTAGGAAGGAGGACTTAGATGAAAAATTCTCAATGTTCGAAATGGCTTCAAAGACTTGTGATTTGTGAAGTGGAATTCATCGAGATGTAGGAGGATTTTACTTTTGGAATCTAATTCTAGGTTTAAAATCGATTAAGGTGGTTTGGACACGTGAACCGAATACCTATTTATGATTCGGTTAGATGATGCAACTATGAGACGGATACTCAGGGCAAAAAGGGGTAGAGAAAGTCTAGTAATACTTAGGTCCCATTTGGTATTGCTTTCTTTTCACCAGAAACTGTTTCCCTTTAAAGTTAAGCAGTAAACAAGTGTTTGGTAAATGTAAAATATCCTGCTTATTTTACAAGTAATGACCTCTAGATAACAGTTTTTAAAAGTAGCATGTACGTGTCTTTTAAAAGTTGCTTTAATAAAAAGTTGAGTTAAGCCACTATAAATATTTTCAATTACTGTAATACCTTCATAACTTTTTTGAAAATGACATATTTAGCCTTCCACACACATTTTATCTTTTAGAGAATAAAGTGATTGCTATCGCCTACCACCACCATTAATGTTGCCACAACCACCACCATAACCACAACCTCCACCAATGTGACCACAACCGCAACTACCACCATTGTCACCACTGCCGCCTCCACCACCACCGCCACCACCTCCATAACCGAAACCGCCACCACTACCACCATTATAACTGCAACCACCATCACTGCCACCATAACCACAACCGCAATCACCGGTGCTACAACCGTCCCTACCACCATTGTTACCTCTGCACTCAAACCACCACATCCCACTATTAGCACAATCACCGTACCTACCATTTGCTACTACTATCACCACTACTGCAACCACCACCATCACCACCACTATTACCACCACCATCCCCGCCAGTGTTGTCGTCGCCTCCATTACTACTATGTCCATTTTGTCATTATATACAATTATATCACTTTTATCTTAAAATTTACTAAACGTTTTTATACTACTTTTCAAACTCACAGTACTTTTAAAGAGGTATTCATCAATTTCCCCCATGAAGTTGTGACCATTGGCCAATTTCCCCCCTCAACTTTAATTTTGGCCAATTCCCCCCCTCAACTCTCATAATTAGTCAATTTGCACCCGACTGTTAATTTTTTTTAATTTTCCATCTATTTTTTTTTTTTTTTAATATTTCTAATAACTTCCAACAAAGTACTAAAATTAACATAAACTCACCTGCATAATATAGGTTAAAATGTACAAAAACATAATACAATTAGTATGTGATATGGGTTGATTATAAGAAGAAGTTATGAATCGGGTTTAAGGCATGTAGAAGAAGAAATAATAATCTTAAACTCATGGATCAGACCTACTTCAATAAAATGGGTTATTCTTAATAAGGAGTTGAAAATTATGAATTGACTAGCCATTTTTGCACTAAAGCTCGATTCTCCGCAATTTACTTGAACTTAGTTTTCACTTTTATAAAGAAAATTGTATTCACATACAAAAATTTACACATCAATCCTTTTCGTTATCAATTTTGTATAGTAAAAAATAAAATAAATTACTCCATACTGATTTATTATGACTAATAATACTATCTATGATAAATTGTAAAATTCTAAATTTTAATCTATTTGTAATAGGATAAAGATATAGGAAAATGATTAACATACATCTTATTTAGTTTCTTACACACACTTGTTTAATTATGATCAAATTAAAAAATTAACAGTATGGTGCAAATTGACTAATTATGAGAGTTGAGAGGGGAAATTGGCCAAATTAAAGTTGATGGGGGAAATTGACTAATTATGAGAGTTGAGGGGGGAATTGGCCAAAATTAAAGTTGAGGGGGAAATTGGCCAATGGTCACAAGTTCGGGGAGAAATTGATGAATACCTCTACTTTTAAAATACAGTTAACCAAATGCTAATCTGCTTTACTTTGTAGCTGATTATTTTTAAAGCATAACAAAGACCCTTTTTTGAAAAAAAAACATAGTAATCCTAAACTGGCCCTTATAAAGGGACTTTAAGAAAAGATGTGAATTACTTAAAAAAGATGTGGAATACTTCTGTTAGTACACATTTGTTTTCTCTTATACACATATTTTAATCACATTCGTAAATTATTCTTTAATATATACGTAGCATTTAATGATAAGAAAAACAAATGATTGAAATTAAAAATAAAATATTTAAATATTTGTGGAAATCAAATTTAGCGTTCGTTGTTATCATTTAAAGCGTAGGACTGTATATTTAATGACACGAGAAACTAATGACTAAAATTGAAAATAAAATATCTAAATATTTGTAGAATCAAATCTAACATTCGTTGTTATCATTTAATGTGTGCAACTATGTGTTTGATGATACAGAGAACAGATGACTAAAATCGAAAACAAAATATCAAAATATTTGTGGAAATCATATCTAATGTTCGTTGTTATCATTTAAATTGTCCAACTCGTTTAACTATACGGAGAACAAGTGACTAAAATTGAAGGTAAAATATCTAAGTATTTGTAGAAATCAAACGTTCGTTCTTATCATTTAAAGTGTGAGACCGTATATTTGACGACACGAAAAATGAATGACAGAAATTAAAAATAAAATATCTAAGTATTTGAGGAATTAAATCTAACATTCGTTGTTATTATTTAAAGTGTGCGACTCTAAAAGGGAAACAAATGATTAAAATTGAAAGTCAAATATCTAAGTATTTGTGGAAATCAAATTTAACGTTGGTTGTTATCTTTTAAAATATGCGAGTGTGTGTGGTTATCATTTTTATTTTCAAATTAAGCTAAAAAAAACCTTCGAAAAAAAAGGACAAAGGAGTATTTATA
Organism: Heteromeles arbutifolia; assembly: GCA_024362995.1. Lineage (NCBI taxonomy): Eukaryota > Viridiplantae > Streptophyta > Magnoliopsida > Rosales > Rosaceae > Heteromeles > Heteromeles arbutifolia. The sequence goes on along the minus strand of JANCRC010000003.1, from coordinate 40,005,805 downwards.
TAATTTTTGGTCTGAAAAATGAGCCAAAGCTGCCATCTGAGTAAAATTGGCAGCGTAACGCAGAGAATATGAGTGAGAGAAGCCGGTAGAAGAGAGCAAGCACGCCATCGTGATTTTCGATGAGGAAGAGAGCACCGCGAAGAACCCAAAAGCCAGAAGAAGAATTGCAGACCCGAAACCTCCACCCAATCTCTTCGTCTTCAGCTCCAATTCTTCCTCCTGGCTCCGTAAGCTCTCGTTTTCTCATCTGGGTTCTCTCTCACTGCTCGTTTGCTGCGACTTTCTGCGAAAAAAATTGAATCTTTGGTTGCAGGCACGCGAGGAGCAGCGGCGGCGGTAACATGTGCCGGCAGGAGGAGCGGGTGCGGATGTCGTCGGAGGAAGAAATTGCGGCGGAGGAGAGCCTCTCTGTCTATTGCAAACCTGTCGAGTTCTACAACATTCTCCAACGCCGCGCTATTAGAAATGTACTACTTTTTTTGGTATTGCTTAGCTTAATTATCTGCATATATGTGACAATGAAACCGAAGATTTATACTTTGGTTGCCAATTTGTAATGGGTTTGTGTGCATTTTTCGAATGTAGCCAGCGTTTCTTCAGAGATGTTTGAGCTACAAAATAGAGGCCAAACACAGAAGGAGGTAATGGCAGCAATAAAATTTTAACTTTTGTTGTGTACAATGTGTGTGCTAGTTTTTTTTTTTCCTGACTGGGTTGGTGTTGGTTGAAATTTAGGATACAAATGATGGTTTCCATTTCGATGAATGAGATGGAAGGTCTACAAACCCAGAATCTCTTTCCTTTGTATGTGTTTTTGGCCAGACTAGTTCCTGACGTTGCGGTTCCAGAGGTATGTATATGCATGTCTTTAGTTTTAGAATTGTTGATCAACGTGTTGCTTTGTTGTGGTTTCATCTATATGTATCTGATAAGAGTTCTGTCTTGGCATGTATGAACAAGTACTCTGCTACATATCGATTCAGTCGAGCTTGCATGTTAAGTAATTCCACTGGGGTTGATGGGAGTAGTCAACTGCAAGCAAATTTTATTCTGCCCGACATTAATAAGCTAACATTGGAGGCTAAATCTGGCTCCCTTGCAATCTTGCTCGTCAGCTTTGGTACGTTGTGAAATTTTGTTGGTATGGAAGCCTTTTTTATGTGGAATGTCATTGAAATGTTTGGGCTCATATATTAGTTCATTGTAGTGGGAGCTCAAAACCCATTTCGTGGAATCAATTTATCCAAGGGTCCTGTGGATATGTCTTTTTTCCCTTGTAAGTTAAAGCTTTACTTGCTAAGTTCTATCTCATGTTTGAATTTTGATGTCATTTTGATATGTTCTTTAACAGATTAACATTTAAAACTGTGACAGGTCTGACATAATTTTGCAATTTGGATTTCTTTAGTAAACTTTAAGTTCTACATGATGCAGGCACATTCATATGTAGACACCAGATGTTTAACCATATGACCCATTTGCAAGTCCCTAAAATTTTAAATTTCTGATATATTTTATCAACTTTAAAAATAAGATAGGACGAGTATACTTTGGCCTCGTTTGATAGGGAGGACTAACTTTGATAGTACTATTCACTACATTGAAGGCATTTTGAGGAAGAAATGGATGAGATCTTCCATATTTTGTCCAAGTTTAAGGTAACTCATGAAGAAAAGATATCCCTACTAGTCCCCACAAAAATGGTAGGTTTAAAAGGGACAACTTTTCTTCATGAGTAATTTTCATTTGGACAAAATAGGGAAGTTGTCATCAATTTCTCCCTTCAAAATGCCTTCAATATAGTGAATAGTCCTATCCAAGCTAATCCTCTCTAGCAAACGAGGCCTTTATGTCATGCCCTTGTCTCTTCACACCAATATATGTGGAGTGAAAGATGAAGCATTCTTTGTTACTTGTAATATTGAGAATTATTTTACCGAGTTTAATCTTCTTTCGTACGAGATTGATTGCCCAAATCAGTTATATTTTTTTTGGTTCTAAATTCACCATCAATTTTGCTTGACAGCAAATGCAGGAGGATATTGTCTATGGAACAAGATACCACTTGAATTACTTTATATCTCTTGGGAGAATTCTCCTAATTTTGGTTTGGGACAGAGAGCTGAGATGATTTCAACGGTTGACATGCGCTCTTGCTTCTTGAAGGTATGGCATCAGTACCCTGACTATTGATTAACTATTTGCAATTTTTCTTGACTAAGAGTTCCTGGTTAACAATGTGCTAAACCTTTTGACATTTTAGCTGTCAAAGTACTTTAGGTTTTTTCTAATCTCTTGGTTGTGACTGGACCCGTATAAATTGTAGACCTCCTTTTTTCCACTCTCAGTTGATGTAGTTTTTTCCCTATTGCAGTTGAGCTGTTTAAATGAGGACAAGTGCCTTATGATTGCAACTCCCCATAATCCTGAAACTGTTGTATGTTTTTTTTTCGGTGTTTTCTTCTTAGATCAATAATTTGAATCTCACCTCTCTCTCTCTCTCTCTCTCTCTCTCTCTCTCTATGCACGGGACATACATGTACGTGTATTCAACATTCTTTTCTTAGCAACTGTTGCTGATGAATATCTGTTACTTTTGGTTGTTTGGGCCTTTCAAAGGTCATTTCTCAGCTAGTGCAGGTCACCATTTCTGCAGAAGAGTTTGGTGCGAGGGAAAAATCTCCTTATAATAGTACATACATATGTAGCGACATTCCTTCTTCATCATTGCCTCATATCATTCGGTAATTATCATCTCTCATCAAGTAAATTTGTCTACGTCATTCTGTTTGTTTCTTCCCACTTTTTGCTTCCCTGAAATTGTTGTTATTGGATACTGTTTTGTTTGATCATTAATAAACTTAGTTTTTGGGTCTCTACTTGTATTTTATAATTTTCTTGTTTCAATCTAAATTGAAATAGTTGATCATTAGTCTCTTGGTATTTTCCCATAAGAATAAACTCTATGAACTTAATTTGGATATACTCCCAAAAAACTTCGTATGCTTCACTTTCTTGCATGCAAATGGGTGATTTGTGGTGCTATTCATTGAGAGTACAAAATCCATTTGATCTTAGCAGATTGTTCATGAGGATTTTATTTTTGGATCAGTATGTATATATGTCTGTGTTTGAGCTCTTGGGGATATGCTTAAATATTTGTGGCTTGTCTTGTCCAGGTTAAGGGCAGGAAATGTGATTTTTAATTATAGATACTACAACAATACATTGCAAAGGACAGAAGGTACTAATGATTTCCCATAATTCTTGGCAACTTCTAATATGGTATTTTCGTTATGGGACAAGTTGGCATCTTAAAGTTAAAATATGAAAATTGGTAATTTTATTCCATACTTGCATTTCCTTGTCGATAAAAAGATGAAAAATATATTTTTGTATTTCAATTAATATGTTTTTTCTTTTCCTCTTCCTCACATTCTTTAACCAATTAAGATAATTTTGCATACCAATGACTACACATTCCGTTGTTTGTGAAATAATCGTTTGTTCATCTTGCAGTAACTGAAGACTTTTCTTGTCCATTTTGCTTGGTTAGGTGTGCAAGCTTCAAGGTGCGACTTTCTGCTCAAAATCTGTGTTATTGTATTGTGATAACAAATTACTTCACACCCCTACAACTTAAGCTTTTAGGATCCATACATAGAATTGATCCTAATAGCTTAAGATTATGGGAAAAGTAGGAGTATAGCAATCTTAAAATAAACCAGTAGCTAGTGAATTTATGACTGATGCTCAGAATCTATTCAATCTTTTTTGTAGGGTCTGAGACATCATTTGTTCTCATCACATGATCTCTTCAACTTTGAATTTTGGGTTAGTATTCTGTGAGAATCTTAGTGGGATTATATTCATTTAATTAGGGTAGACCAATGGCTACTAAACTGATAAGTATTTATAGGTAACCGAAGAGTATCAAGCTGTAAATGTGTCTGTGAAAACTAATAATTGGCGATCAGAGGTATGTATTATTTTATTATCATTTTACGTCTTTTTTGCATGATAGAGCAAAAGTACCATTTCTCAGCGATCAAGTTCTGTATTAAGTATTAGCAACCATATCTCATATCCATTCAGAAAAATTGATATTTACACTGTATATATCGTTGCCTGAGGAATGATGCAAATTCCATAAAAGTTAGCTGTCCCGATCATTAGTTTCTCCTATGTTAAATTTGGAATTAGATTATGACATATTTCATCATGATATAATTTTTCTAGTTTCTTCGGATATACATGTTGAAATAGTAAAGATGATGTTGGCTGCTGAAGATGACAGATGAAACGACTATTAGCCCAATTTAGGAATTGTTAACTTTGAGAATATATTTTTTCTACACAAACGGATGGTAGTGGTACAAAAGAAAAAGCATACACAAATCCCTGATAACTAGCTGCAGAAATTTAGATCTTATTTTTTTTCTTTTCAGATTGTTGCTGGTGGTGTTGATCCTAAGTTACAAGCATTCTCCTTTTGGTAAGTTTTCTCTTCTTTCTTGGGCCATAGTTGTGCCTAATAATTTCTTTAACCTTGTGTCATTTTATTGAGATATACGAATGCCTTAAACTGAAAGGAGTAAGCTCATACATTTTCCAGCTCAAAGCCACTTCGACGCAGAAGACCCAAGAGCCTATATCAAAATGCAAAGCACGTGCATCCTCACGTCTTTGAGTCTGAGTTGCCTGCAGGACTCTGTGAGCTTCTGGACAAGGCTGATGGTACATGTTCTTTTCTCATGTTCACATAAACTATCTGAATTGACTATATGATCGATTACTTTTAAAATTTTGAGAAAGTATAAGTTGCTGAAGCTCCGCTTTTCCCCCTTTATATGTATTTTTCAATATTATATTTTGGGTGGGTGTTTGTTGTTTTAAAATCAATGGAGGCAAGACAAACAAAAATGACCAAAAAGATGGAACAAATCAGGCTTTTTTGAACTGTGTCAAAGATTCAAACTGTCTTTTAGCTAAGAATTCTTTCCTCTGGAATTATATGGAAAAGATATATCTTAGTAATGGAGAAAACTTGACATGAATAAGTAAATTGTGTATTAATTCCTTACAAAATAAGTGTCTGGTCCAAAAATTATGGATCAACCAATCCATTTGCGTGTCTTGATCTAGTTGATTGGATTATTGTTAGGAACCCTAAGAGTTCCTGACATAGTGAATCTGAACATATCCTGCAACATGAAATTTCAAGCTCCAGACTGCAGATGAAATATCATTGATCTCCTGGAGACGTATATAGTAACCTCCTTCAGGTGCCTACCAAGCATCCCGTGAATATTGTTTTCTACGAAAATTTACTTAAATTAGGCCTGAATAATTGAGCAATGTTTTCTATTAGACTTGCTTTGGAGCAAAATGATAAATAGCTTTTATTTTTTGGGAACTTTAACGAAAAGCTCCTGGTACTGTTCATTTTAACAAAAAACCACATTTTTACACTAAAAAGTCAATCCTGGTACTATTCACTTTACCCTTTATTTTGTCCTTATCGTTAAAACTCAAAGTTTTCAAGCCCTTTTCATTAGCTTTCCTTTTTTTTTTGGCCAAAAATAGCTATCCTTGTTTAGGATCCTATTAGAAATGACCCTGCGAGATGTTTCTAACACATCTAGTTAACGTTTTTTATTTTTACTTTGAGCTGAACATATTGAGTTAACCCATTGCATTGTTTTTTTTTTTTTCTTTACCTGATGTCTGGAAAGAATTTTGGAGTCTATTATTCTTTTAGGCAGATTGAACTAATATCTCTTAATGCGCTCCTTTTCCGGATATTGTCGTCAAACACTCAAATTCTTTGCTCAGATGCTCATTCTAGTAGAGGTGATAAGGCTAGAATATCGGGTAGGAGTAATTTGCAGAATGTTACAGATGGTGTTGCTGTCTCTGCAATTTGTTTCATCCAGCTTTTTACTGTTGCAGGGGTTTCAAGCTCCACGCCCCAGTCATATGGTGATCCTGGTTGTGTTCAATCAGTATCGGGAAACAATTTTGCTCCTCCTGCAATGCTTCTGTTTGCAAAGACAAGAAAGTTATCTGTTGAGCGCCCAGACCCTAGAAAGTATCTCTCTCTCTCACTCTCATGAAATAATGCAGTGTAATTACTTATGGGTGGATCTGTCTCATCAAAGTCAAATGTATGAGGTTTTACCTGGTATTCAGCTACCAATCTAAGGCTTCACGTGTGCTTAGATCCATCATATGTTTATAATAAAAAAGATACATGTATGTTACTTGGATGTGGCTACTCATTCTTACTTGGATGTGGCTACTCATTCTTACTTTATCATGTGGAACTTAATAAAACTAACAAAATTCAGGTAGCGCTGTCCAACAGCCAGCTGAATCTGAACCATTTGAAGCAACTGACTTAAACTGACCTGAACTGGTTATTTGCTTCGGTTCAGTTCCTATTTTCCTGAAACCAAAAGGACTGGTTCAACAAAACTTGTTAAAACAACTTTTAGGATGTGTATAGCTCTGTTGAGCTTGTGCATGCACGTGAATTCACCTTAATAGATGGATGCTAACCGTTGCTCCCAAGCTGCTCTGATGTTAACTTGTCAAATCTACATGCACACACAAACACACACACACACACACGCATGCACACACACCCTCAGAACTGATCATGTGTGGACAGGCTGTGTTTCACTTGCCAATTGATCAGCATTTTTTATGCCTAGTTTTCAATTATGTTAAATGTGGTTTTTAAGTAAATGCTGTGGTATTTTTTATAGATCCTTTTGAATGTAGCCACATATGAATAAGGTTTTTATCAAGAAGTTCTCTCTATATTTTCAGCTGTGCCCTCCTGCGGAAGCGAAAGTTCTTTCACTCACATAGGGCCCAGGTGAGAGAACAACTCATGTGATAATGTATCACCCAATACCATTTAAGCTTTATTCTGGAGTGAAATTTTCAGTTATCATTAATTATGAAGTAGTCATATATGGAAGCCATTGTGAATTTGCCAATTTTTCTTTCCATGGTGTATGAACGAGAGTCCGGTCTGATTTTATGGCCTGACACACCATAGTATTATTTCTTTTATTTAGCACGTATTCGTAACAGTGTTGCAGTAAATTATTCTTTCCCTTAGTACTTGCACTTGTATCATAAGTCTGTAACTACTATGGTATGACTACATACTAGTATAATCATAAGTCTGTAACAGTTGCTATATTAGCCGCTTGCTCAGTTGCTAGCTTCAGAGGCCGACAAGTGTCACTAGTTTAGTTTCTCTTTGGCTCATATATTTAAATGACACTATTGCTTAGAATATGCGGCACTGTATTTCTAATTATTATTTTTATGCTTGAAGCCGATGATGTTGGAACAAGTTTTGTCAGATCAGGATAGTGAGGATGAGGTTGATGATGATGTTGCTGATCTTGAAGATCGAAGGGTATAAAACTAAACCTCCTCTCTCTTGTCCAATAGCATATGTGTCTTAGGCAACTAATTTTCGGTCAGACATGACCTTTATTAATGGCTGATCGAGCCATCGAGGAATAGATTTTCTTGCCATCTGGACTTGTTTTAAGTTCTTTGTATTCCCGTGCACTGATGGATCTGCGCTGAACATATGGGAGCTTACTTGGAAATATGTTAGCACCACTTTACATTGACGTGGCATCCAGCAAATGAATGAGTGATATTTTACTCTATTGTAGATGCTTGATGATTTCGTTGATGTGACTAAAGATGAGAAGAAAATGATGCATATGTGGAACTCCTTCGTGAGGAAGCAACAGTAATTTCTCTACACTTCTCAATTCTTTCAATTACAACTGTTGGACTTGGATATCAAGGGGCACTTTTGGTAGGTCTCTTCATTTGCACTAATAATGCTCAATGATGGACAAGCACAGGACCAAAAGAAAAAGGGACAAGCCTCATTTTCTTATGTGGAAGAACATTATTTTTCTCTTGATTCTTTATGTGAAATATTTTGTGTAATGTTGGCAGGGTATTGGCTGATGGTCATATTCCTTGGGGGTGCGAGGCATTTTCGAGGTTGCACGGGCAAGATCTTGTCAAATCCCCTGCTCTGATATGGTAATAATTGCACTCATATTGTTAGTTCCCTCGAATTTATTGCATCTATTAATTTACAACCCCGTCTATCTAATTTTTGTAATGCATTCCTAACAAATTAAAGCCTAAGTTCCATGAACTTAAAAGTCCTTCATTCAAACGCACCATTAAGGACTATATGTACAGTGGCGTTCAAATAAGGACCTTGTTTAAGTATTTAACTGTTTTCACTCTTTGCCCTCAAGATTTTTTGGGTCAGACCCTTTCTTTGCCTTAAGTTTAAGGACTTCACCTTCAGTATTGAACAGTTGCTGTATAAAGTGATTTTTTCTTTGCATCATTCCTGCGCCTATCCAGCCCCTATCCAGCGAAAGCCATGCGGAAAGCACCTAGTATCATCTGACTGTGTTATATGAGAATAAGATAATTTGTCTTCTCACGCACTGGATGCTTTACGTATTGCCTTGGAGGAAAATGTAGCATTATCATGCTGTGCTTTTGATTAGAATTTGTGAATCTCAAACGATAACTCACTTTGGCAGGTGTTGGAGATTATTTATGCTCAAATTGTGGAATCACGGTCTCCTCGATGCACGGACCATGAACAACTGTAACATAATTCTTGAACAATGTCAAAGCCCGGCATCGGAACCCCATAGTTGAAAGAGATTATTTTGTTGCCTCCATTTTGTATTATGTTTGCTTATTTCATAGTTGGGCTGAAAGATTTTTCCATGCCTATTGCCTTTGTTGTAATGAGCTGTATGCGATTTTCCAGATGAATGTAGAACTGTACTATATGTATCCATGTATCCTAAAACATGAGAGAAAACATAGCAAAGATATTTCAATAAATGCCTTCTTTAAATTTTAAGTTCTTTCTTTACAGTAATTTAGTGTTCAGGTTATGTTTTAGTTGCCCTTTTTTTTCAAATAATTTATTCATGCTATATGAATAAAACTAACTAAATTGATAATAACCAGGAATAATTGCAATTTGAGTCTATGCATAATAGAAAGATAAGAGTACCAATTTTGGTGCAGACTTAGGTTTAGTCAAGTTGGTTAGAGGAGCATGCTCTCTTTCTTTACATTCAAAGTTTGAGTCTTTATTTTTGTAGTATAGATGAATTTAGTGTAGAACATTTTTTGAAAAATATGTGTCCTTTCTATGGGGGAACCTATTTGCCCCTCCACTTGAGATTAATGTATCTTTATTATACAAACTTCATATTTGAACTGTTCTTTTTTTTTTTTTTTTTAATCATCCGCTAAAGATCATCATTGCACAAAATCATTTAATTTGGAGGTTATTTAGCCATCCTTGCATGTGAAAATCAATCGACGATTTTGATATAAAGCCGTATCATCATAATAAATTGCACATTTGTTGATGCATATGAATTATTTGGAGAAATTTTTCAATGTATCTGGATCACCACCATGCAATGTTGCCATTTCACTAAAATTATAGCACGTGTGTTTATTTACTTTTTATTAATATATACTAAAATTGCGCCATCAATTTTATCCTTATCCATGTTGTAAAAGAATTTCGGTTATTAACGCATCATTATGATGTGCCAACCATTAAATTTGTCTAAGTCACGGAGATTTTTCATTATATTAGAAACACGATTTGATACACTAAGTGTCTTAATGCTATTGGTTGGTGGTTTTTTTATTTATTTAGATTTCAATTAATTGTATTATTACACTTGGTATTACTGAGCCGTGTACCCAACACACTGAAAAAATATATACGTGCAAATGCCACTTGGATCCCTACACCTCCATGTAAACTGACACCAAGCCATCCTCTTACGCACCACCATCGTTTTACATGTGAATCAAGACAGGATATAACGTGCTTACAGGGAGCAAGCAATTTCCACACCATTCAAACAAGTTCCTCATCACCAAAACTCCATCTCTCTCTTTACTTCCCCTCTCTTTCTCGCTACAGGTTAATGGAAGCCTCACTGGGCAGTGTTGCCCTAACTGTTGTTTTGGTTAGCATTGTAGCATGGGCATGGAGTTTGCTGAATTGGGTGTGGTTCAGGCCAAAGAAATTAGAAAGATACCTGAGGCAACAAGGCTTGGCGGGCAACTCCTACAGACTTTTGTTTGGAGACTTGAAAGAAAGCTCCATGATGCACAAACAAGCAAGATCCAAACCCATGAACCACCTCTCACATGATATAGTGCCGCACATCCTCCCTTTTCTCCACCAGACGGTGATCACCTACGGTATGTCAAGTCTTATTTGTCAAATAAATATGTATACTAATTAGTATTGTGAACTCTCACCGTATGCCAAATATTTGATTACATTCATGTCACCATGCATGTGTAGTACTCTGTGTAAGTTAAACATGACATGGATTAGTTAATTAAACAAAAACTAAAATTTGCAGGTAAGAATTCTTTTATTTGGATGGGGCCCACCCTGAGGGTGAACATTTTCAATCCAGAAGATTTGAGAGATGTCTTAAACAGATATGATGATTTTCGGAAGCCTCTTAGTAAATCCAATTACAAAGGTACTTTCACAGGGACTCGTAAATATTGATGGTGAGAAATGGACGAAACACAGAAAGATTATCAACCCAGCATTCCATTTAGAGAAGCTAAAGGTATTGTACTGTATATTTCCAACATGCATTCAAGTTTCTTTAGTTTTCTTTTTCTTCTGTTCTTTTTGCATGAACAATACCTGGAGATCTAATTAACAATTGTGTGTATTTTATAAGTAACTAGCCTCCCTGCCGTTTTTCATTGTTCATATACTCCCCCAGCACTATGAACAATTATTGGAGATCTATAGATATGGTGATAAAGTGATAATTAATAATTGGAGATCTATATATATATGGTGATAAAGTGATAATTAATAATTTTTCTCATTGCAGTTTATAGTACCGACATTTTACCAAAGTTGTAGCGATATGATTGACACATGGGAGAACTTGGTGGCCAACGAGGGTTTATTTGAGTTGGATGTGTGGCCTTGGCTTCAGAGTTTGGCAGGCGATGTGATTTCTCGAGCTGCATTTGGAAGTAGCTATGAAGAGGGAAAGAAAATATTCCAACTGCTGAAAGAGCAAGCGAGAATTGGTGCAACACTTCTAAGAAGCGCAACAAGTGTCTATATCCCAGGATGGAGGTAAGATTTAACTTTTTTATTGGAAAGGGAAAAAAATTACTACTATTGTAATAAGTTCTTCATTTGTGCAGGTTTCTACCATAAAAAATGAACAAGAGGATGAAGGAAATTAATAAAGAGGTAAGAGTGTTAATCATGGATATTATAAACAAAAGAGAAGGAACAATTAAGGCAGGTGACGATATTAATAAAGATGATTTATTGCGTATGCTTTTGGAGTCCAACTCCAAGGAAATTAAGGAACATGGGAACAACAAAAACGTTGGAATGAGTATTGAAGATGTGATTGAGGAGTGTAAGCTGTTTTACTTTGTCGGGCAAGAGACCACTGCAGCATTGCTTGTTTGGGCAATGGTTTTACTAAGCCACAATCAGAATTGGCAAAATCGAGCAAGAGAAGAAGTCTTGCAGGTTATTGGAAGCAATAACACACCAACCTTTGATGCGCTAATGCACCTACATGTTGTAAGTGTCTAATGTTTTCTTGAAAATTAATTATATGTATAAACTTGTAATTTGAATGTTTTATATCGCTTACATGAAATAATTAGCTGCACCTATAATATGCCCCAGGTGACCATGATCTTACTGGAAGTTCTGAGATTATACCCACCGGGTGTTGAGGTGTCTAGAATCACTCACAAGAAAACACAACTCGGGAAATTATCATTACCAGCTGGAGTCGACGTCTATGTACCCATACTTCTTGTTCACCATGACAAAGAATTGTGGGGTGACGATGCAGATGAGTTCAAACCAGAGAGGTTTTCAGGAGGAGTTTCAAAGGCAACAAACAACAGATTCACATACTTCCCCTTTGGCGCTGGTCCACGGATTTGCATTGGCCAAAATTTTGCTATGATGGAAGCAAAACTGGCCTTATCATTGATCTTACAACACTTTACCTTCGAGCTCTCTTCATCCTATGCTCATGATCCTTTAACATACACAACTCTTCAGCCTCAATCTGGCGCTCACACAATTTTACGTAAACGTCGTTATTAGTTTTGTTAAGTATCGATGTTTGAAATTAAAGTTCTAAACCATGTATTGTGTTGTAATGCATATATTTTCTCTAAATAGAACTTTGCCGCCTAATATGTCTTGCATGTTATTTCTAGCACCTGCTACATAAGAATGAGCTAGATATAGATAGGCATAGTGACGCAGTGAGTTCAGCTTCGCCTGTGATGCAAGACGTAGCCCTGAGTAAGAATATTTTATTAACCTAATTTGGTGCACATGATATGGTTCGAGTGTGATATATTCAGTTTAATGGATATTATTGTGATGGGTGATAAATAATTATGAGTTTCAAGGAAACAGGTTCTCTCTATCTATAACAGTGCACATACCCATATAGTATTACACTAACGAAAAACACGTATTAGAATTTTAACGTGCAAGCAAGGCTAAAGAGAGAACCTAACTTCCTCTGCACCGAAGACTCATCTACAGAATGTTCAAGATAAAGTTTATTTAATGACTAGTTATCAAGTTATGTGATTTACGTCATCCCCATTAATTGTGTGAATATCATGGAATTCAAGATTTTGGCTCATAAATCGAGTCTTATGACTTTACCCAATTATACGTTTACATGTTGTATGCTCTGACAACCCTTATGATTTTCCATTAATATTTAGAGTTTAATTTATTCCGTACCAGTTTTCATGATTGGTGATTTGGATTACAAATCACTACAAAAAACAAAAGGGATTTCATCGCCTTAGGTTTTGCCCGACAACAATCCATCGGGTAAAGTTTGTCGCAAATGATAATTTCTGATAGTGTATCTGATGAGTCTATATTATGTTATATATTTTATCCTAATCTTTTAAGTTATTATGTTTCCTAGTTTTTAGAAGACAATTTCTAGTAAGGATTTTATTTTGTATTAGTATACATAAGGCTTATTAGCCATTAGGGTTTGAGGGGAACACACGCACTAATTAGGAGAACTGCTTTTGACAATTCAAGTTTATTTTTAAGGTGTTTTCTATCATTTTTTTATTTCAATAAAATTCTTTTTGTTTTATGATTGTTCGTAACTAATTTCTTTTGCTAGGGCGAGGCCACGAGTCTTAGCATGAATATGTAGTTTTTATTTAATTACTTATGATATTATCATGCATACTTTGAATTATTAATCATTGTGTTTAAAATGTCTCTATATCTTAATGCTTAGCTACCATTAGGATGTTTAGATAAGTAGTCAGCTGCAATTCGATCGGAATGCCACCAGAGGTTTGACTATTGTTCTTGTGATTGTTAGTTGTAAGTTCACCTAGGGCGAATGCCACGTCTTAGGGGTTGCATGGTTTTTCAAAGGGTTTTCACAAAGCGTAATGAGTTATGCATGTTTATATTTGATCTGAATGCCACAGACGGATTGCATGTTTGATATACGTTTTAACTTGAATGTCACAAGTAATATACATTAGGAAAACCTAACCTTCAAAGTTGCATGGGTAATTCATAAGTAATTGATAAAACTATATAGGATTGCTAATGATGACAGCGAAACTCTGGTGCTTAAATTGATTTTCAAATTATTTTCTTTTTTTTATTTTCTTTGCTAATTTATTTAATTGTTTTTAATTAAATTCGTTTTTAATATTTTAGGTCATAAAATCAACATTTTTCAAACTTTGTTTTCAAATAGTTAATTAAGATTTGGTTTTAACATAAATTATTCATTCAATCTCTATGGAAAACGACCTTATTTGAGCTGCTATACTACGATACCTTATACTCTTGCAAGCATTTTTAAGTGTTTTTATCCCTACTCTTGCACTCTTGCAGGTGGTAAAAATCCTATCAAAAAATTGGCACCATTGCCCGGGAGATAGGGATTTTTATTTTTATTTATTTATTTTCCTTTTTGGGAAATAAAAAATGTTAGGTTTTTTATTTTTGTGTCAATAAAAAATTTCATTTCTTTTGAAGTTAATATCCATAGATGATTTTAAACATTAGAACAAATGGACATGGTGAAAGTTAATTTCACAATAAAGTCTTTTCTATTTATTTTTGCTTATACACTAATTCATTATACTTTGAAAATTGCACATTCACACCAACATGGTTTGTGGGGAGTGAGACTGAAATATTTTCTTTTCGTCTAAGTAATTTTTAATTTTTGTTCCAAATAAAGTAAAGTTTAGCTTTTGTTATAAATAAAGTAATAATTATTCCACTCAAGACTTTGCTTAGTAACTTGGCCAGTCTTGCCTAATTAGCGGTGATTCTCTCGTCAAACGATAGAGTCTTGGCATGGGACAGGGTGGTTAGTTGGTTTCTTAGCTTTTTCAGCTCGAGTTAATAAGTCCTTATAGGTGTTCTACACCTAGTGCCCTAAAGCCTTAATGTTTGGGAGACATTGACCTAAAGCTCGTTACATGGGTTGGATAGAAAGCTTAAAGGAACTGACATTGCACGACCACTACTATTACTGGAAAAATATATATAAAAAAAGAAATGAAAAAGAAAAAAAAATCGAACAATAAAAAAAAAAAAATAAAAAAAAAAAAAAAAATATATATATATATATATATATATATATATATATATATATATATATATATACACACACACATCAGTATCTATCGGCAACTTTACTGTGTGTATATACTCAAACGTCGCGTGGAGTGATATTTGATGAACGATTTCATACGTGGGTGTTTAAAATGATTACTCACTTTGGTTTGGCCTGACACAAAGATTATAAGAACTTTTCGTTTGGGTCATTTCCCTTTTTTTGCTTTATGAAGGATGTATTATCATGTGTTATAAATAATGTTATTATAAAAATGTGATTGTGTAAACTAGAAATAAGAATTCAGTATGTGTTTGTAGAGATCAAATCCTTTATGACTCGTATTACTTGTAAGTGAAAAGTATTAGATTCGATTCTCACCAAAAGCGAATTTAAACAACATTATTACTAGCTCATTGTGAGACTAAACCCACATCATTCCTCTTAGTGTAAATAATATTGTTTGTTAAAAAAAAAGAAAAAAACCAACTCTAAACCTATTCCCTTTGATTTTTATTTTTATTTCATGCTTTGTTTACTAAGATTACTATGCTTCGGTATATGCAAATTACTTGTTGATTTATGTGCGGGTATATCATAAAAAGAAAAAAGGAATTTCAAAAGAGTAATGTTACATTTACTACCTAGTTGTATAATCTCTCTAATAAAGATAGAAACCACCAATGCATTTGGATCTTATATTATTAAAAAGGTGGTAAACATTTTTTATTTCAAAAACCCTAAAACCCGTAGTAGGCGCAGCTAGAAGATGCGCCCCATGGCGAGACGATGAGTCGCGCCAAGCAACGTGCCAGGTCACCAAACCCTAGCCCTGGCCTAGACAACACGTCGTTTTTTACGGTAGTGTTCCTAACCTCCAGACGCCAAGGCCACCCTATCTTCTCGCCATAAACCGAGAAAACCCTACGACTGTGAGGACTAGCTAGTCAACACGACACCAGAAGCCGTCGTCCCGTGATGGTGGGGTTGTCTATGACGACTGGAATCCAAGAGATTCCCCAAAGAATCTCATTGGATTAGGGCATCCTTAGTAAGGGCACCCGTAACATCTCCGAGGTCGGTGCACCTCGCTGCCATCATGTGTGACGATGTCGGCATCGCAATAGGTGGAGGACCATCATGTGTGATGATGTCGGCATCGAAATAGGGTGTACCGAATGGACCTAAGACCTTTGGGCCTCCTGAAGCGGGTCAATCACGTGGCGGAGGCATAAATAC
Organism: Heteromeles arbutifolia; assembly: GCA_024362995.1. NCBI lineage: Eukaryota > Viridiplantae > Streptophyta > Magnoliopsida > Rosales > Rosaceae > Heteromeles > Heteromeles arbutifolia. The sequence continues at coordinate 39,989,792 of JANCRC010000003.1, read as the reverse complement.
AGGTTAGGAGGGCTTTTAAGCTAGGTCATCATTAAACAAAATATAAGGGAGGAAATTTAGAGATTTTTTTGTACTGGCATGAATAATTATTTTGATGCAACCTTATTTTACAATAAGGGGTGAAAGTTTGAGCTAAATTATATAATAAGTCTGGAACAATAATTTGATATCAAACTCGCTATTCACATGACTCGAACCTAAATCCTTCTAGTGTTAAGTTAAGTGGAAAAAAAAAACACATAATGCTTACATTGTCATGGGTCTTTATAAACTAAAGAAAAGGATGAACCTTCAGAGTTTTTATGAGTTTGATTAGTATTGGGAATATTTTATCCTAAGCATAAAACTAATTGTTGAACACATAGCGGCAACACTGTCAACACAATGGACCTTAATTTATAACAGAAGTAGTTTTCTTTCAACACAATTGATCCTTCATGCAGTTTGGATATACTTGTGGTGCTATAACAGTTTTGTAAAACAACGTGCTATATGCTATATGGTAGAAGCTGCAGAACGGGTCCGGGACTATCATGGCCCCCATGTGGCTCAGCCACTAATCCGATTTTTATTACCATGAACCGGAAGTTCGCAAATTCTCTTGTGCAGACTTGTGTGTGCGGACTATCTGTTTGGACCAACGTAAACTGTTGAACTTTATCTAAACGGCTCCCATCAGCCAATTGAGCTTAGCGTGAAACCAGGTCATAAATGACCCATTAATTATTGGCCAACAAAATTGGACAATAGTTACAAAAATTGAATTTGTAACTTCCCCGTGAGTTTACTTTGTCGTCTCCCTCTGCCCAACACTTCCACGCAAATTCAAAAAATTTCGTTCGAGTTTCAGACAACGTCTCTGACGGCGTCTTCCACACCGTGTCTTCGAAATCGACAGTGGCATACTTCGTTTTAAACTCTTTCGACACAAAAGACGCACCTTAATTCGTTCGCAGTTTGTGCTGAGGAATGACGGCCTACTTACTTCCTCCAAATCGATTGCCTGCTTGCTTCCTTCAAATCGACGACAAACTTGCTTTCTCCAAATCGACGTCATAGTTCATTCCCTTAAAGTCACTTTGAAATTTCGGGTTGTTGATTTGGTGACTTTGAAATTTTAGAACCCTAGTAAGTAAACTTTTTATTTATGTTCAATTTTTTTAAAATTAATTTAGTTTTAAATTAATTTAGCGTTCATGGTTAATTATTCATGATTGTTGATGAAGTTTGTTGAAATTTGAGATTGATATAGGTTTATGAATACTTGTTGAAAGTTGTGTTTAGGTTTTATATTGTTAAATTTGATCGAGATGGAGTTATATTTTTAACTTGGTTGAGTTGTGTTAATGGAAACTTGTTTAAGTTTATGAATGAACTATTGTTTTTCAAAATTCATGAAGTTTTGTTTAGGCTTGGTGTATGTTTATATGAATACTTGTTGATATGTTGTGTTTAGGGTTTATATTGTTGACTTGGATTGAGTTGGACTTGTGGTTGACTTGGGTTGAGCTGCGTTGATGAAACTTGGATGCAAACTCGGATGTCAAATTAAATCATTGTTAAATAACACATGACCTTATCAGGTGCTGCCACCTAAGTTTTGCAAGAGTTTGGACCAGTCAAAATGCATCACATGTTTGGGTTGTGTACTGCCAAATTTCGATACTTCGCGGGTATTTTTTGGATGATGCCTTGTGACATGTAATGAAATAATACCCTAAACCCTAGTGATGACACAAAAGCTGTCACATGGTAGTGAGAATAAGAAGTTATATGTGTTTTTCTTGATAATAAAATCAGAGAAAAATCGTAAAAATATTCTGAAATTGTTACAGATTCCTTGAAACGTGCTCGTCGTTTTGATACTGAATCACATATTCGATAAAATACAATATATGGTGTAAAATTCATATAAAATTATACAAAAACTGAAAAATGATGCGAAAATTGCCACGGACTCCTTGAACCGTGCTCGTCTAGAGATGAGCATATATGGAAGCCATTGTGAATTTGCCAATTTTTCTTTCCATGTTGTATGAACGAGAGTCCAGTCTGATTTTATGGCTTGACATGGCATGGTATTATTTCTTTTCTTTAGCACGTGTTCTTAACAGCGTCACAGTAAATTATTCTTTCCCTTAGTACTTGCACTTGTATCATAAGTCTGTAAGTGCTATAGTATGACTATATACTAGTAGGCTTTTAGCCAAAATGATTTCTGAGATTTGCATAATATATCACTTTGGTTCATGAGATTGAAAATCAATAGAAATGGTCCCTAAGATTGTCCACCATCCATTATTTTAGTCATCATTCCGTTAAAAACTCTGTTAAGTGTCCCGGAGCTCTTGGCCGAAAGTTTGGGCAATTTTCAAGGCTTTGTAACTCAATCATTTCTTAATCAAATTTGACCCATAATATATCAAAATGAAGATATAGGAAAGTGTACAATAATATTATACCTATTTGGAAGCCCAATGGTTGCCAGAGATGGCCGGAAAATAGGCTGAAATGTGACTGGTCTGTAGGAAAACTGGAAAACTAGCCAGAAACTGGGTAAACTTTAAACGTTCATTACTTCTTCAATACTCAACAAAATCGAGTGATTCAAAAACAAAAATCATACTTCTCAACGAGACGAAGAGAATGGTGCTTTTTTTTATGGCTAAACCATTGTGGTTTGGCCGGAAAATGGCTTGAAAGTGGCTATCTTGGTCTCGAGTTAGCCAATTTCATGCCGTTTTCCGGCCAAACCATGGCGAATTAGCCATAAACAAAGGTACCATTCTCTTCGTCTCATTGAGAAGTATGATTTTCATTTTTGAATCACTCAATTTCATTGAGTATTGAAGAAGTTATGAATGTTTAAAGTTTACCCAGTTTCCAGTTTTCCCGCGGACCAGTCACCTTTCAGGCTATTTTTCGGCCATCTCCGGAAACTATTAGGCTTCCAAATAGGTATAATCTTGTTCTACACTTTCCTATCTTCATTTAGATATATTATGGGTCTAATTTGGTTAAGAAACGATTGAGTTACGAAGCTTTGAAAATTACCCAAACTTCCGGCCAAGAGATCTGGGACACCTAACGGAGTTTTTAACGGAATGACCAAAATAATTGATAGTGGACAATCTCAGGGACCATTTCTATGATTTTCAACCTCAGAGACCAAAGTGATGTGTTATGCAAATCTTAGGGACCATTTTGGCTAAAAAGCCTATACTAGTATAATGGTAAATATGTAATAGTTGCTATGGTATGACTATATACTCGTACAATCATAAGTCTAACAGTTGCTATATTAGTTGCTTGCTCAGTTGCTAGCTCCAGAGGCTGACATGTGTCAGTTTAGTTTCTCTTTGGCTCATATATTTAAATGACACTATTGCTTAGAATATGCGGCATGTTATAAATAGGCAAAAATTAGAGAGATAACCTTTTTAAAGAGATGAGCGAAGCAGGTGCAAAATATCACACTATAACTTTTGTAGTTATAACACACAAATGATGACAGATAAAAAGAGGGAGGGATACTGATATTATTTCTCTTACTTTCTTTCACAGTGTAGAATGATAACAGACAGAGTGCTCTATTTATAGAGCATCTACCGTAACAATAACCATAGAAATGTAATGATGATACTTTTGAAAGTATCAAATACTATTTCTAAGTCTATATTAATTTGAGTGGGCATTCACCCACTAATTCTACAACACTCCCCATTGGATGCCCACATATCAACATCAGTTGCCTCGTTAAAACCTTGCTCGGAAAAACCTAGTGGGAAAAAACCAAAGTGAAGGAAAAAGAGTACAACTTTACCTGGATTGTTGATATAGTGTTAAGTATGCTTATGTTGCCTCGTTAAAACCTTGATAGGAAAAACCCAGTGGGAAAAATCATAGTCGAATGAAAAAGAGTACAACAAGCATGTATCATGGATGCTTCCCCTGATTCCACATTCTTCAAATTTAGTTGATTGGTAAGTCGACGTAATCCGATACTCTGCACTAACTTCTGAAACGTGCACTTTGGTAGAGACTTGGTGAACAGGTCTGCCAGATTTTCATTGGAACAGATTTGTCTGACTTCAATAACTTTAGCCTTCTGAAGCTCATGTGCACTGAAAAACTTCGGAGATATGTGTTTAGTCTTATCGCCCTTAATGAATCATTCCTTCATTTGGGCAACACAAGCTGCATTATCTTCATAGATGACATTTGGATTGTCTGTCTTCGAAGGTAGACCACATGAGTTCCAGATATGATGGATCATTGATCTTAACCACGAACATTCACGACTTGCTTCATGTAAAGCAAGTATTTCTGAGTGATTGGAAGATGTAGCAACTAGTGTTTGCTTTGTTGAGTGCTATGAGATTGCTGTATCTCCATTAGTGAACACATATCCAGTTTGTGAGCGGGCTTTATGCGAATCAGAGAGGAAACTAGCATCTGCATAACCAGCAAGGATCTGGTCATTTGTGGATTTCTCTGAGAAGAAGAGACATATGTTTGTTGTCATGCGAAGGTATTGCAAAACATCTTTGACTCATTTCCAATGACGAATTGTTAAAGCAGAGCTATACCTTGCTAACAAGTTGACTGAAAAAGCTATATTTGGTCTAGTACATTGTGCTAAATACAATAAAGCACCTATTGCACTCAGATATAGTACTTCTGGACCAATGACCATTTCATCATCTTCTTTTGGACGGAATGGATCTTTCTTAATGTCCAAAGAACGAACGACCATTGGTATGCTGAGTGGATAAGCCTTGTCCATGCCAAATCGCTTCAGGAATTTTTTCAATGTAAGCTGATTGGTGGACTAAAATTCGACTAGCACAATACTCGATCTGCGAGCCGAGACAAAATTTTGTTTTCCCAAGGTTTTTCATTTCAAATTTGTTTTTTAGATATTTAGCAGTTTTATTGAGCTCTTCAGGAGTTCCAACTATGTTCATATCATCAACATATATTGCCACTATAGCAAATCCAGAGTTGGATTTCTTAATGAACACACAAAGGCAAATGACATTGTTGATATACCCTTCTTTGATCAAATACTCACTGAGACAATATACCACATTCGTCCAGATTGTTTCAGCCTATACAATGATCGCCTTAATTTGATCGAGAGCATACCTATTGGTTTGTTAGTTGTTTCAGGCAACTTAAGTCCTTATAGGACCTTTATGTATATGTCAGTATCTAATTCTCCATATAGATACGCAGTGATGACATCCATAACTCGCATGTCAAGCTTTTCTGAAACCACTAAACTTATTAAGTAACGGAACGTAATTGCGTCCATTACAGAAGAGTATGTCTCCTCATAATCAATTCCAGGTCTTTGTGAAAAACCTTGTGCAACGAGTTGTGCTTTATATCTTGCAATCTCGTTTTTCTCATTGCGTTTCCTTGTGAATACCCATTTGTAACCCACGGGATTTATATCAGGCAGAGTTTGGATTACTGGTCCAAAAACACTTCGCACTTTCAAGGAATTTAATTCTGCCTGGATTGCATCTTTCCACTTAGGCCAATCTTTTCTCTGTTTGCATTCATCAACAGAGCGGGGCTCAATATCATCACTTAATATGATTTCAGTGGCTACTACGAATGCGAATATATCATCGATGATTATTTCATTCTGATCCCACAATTCATTTGTACATGCATAATTTATGGAGATCTCTTTGCTTTCATGTACTATTGTCTCTTTAGGGACATGTGTTTCATCAAGGACATTTTCTTTTTCTGGAAGTCCTGAATCATGAATTGTGGATTTGTCATTCATTTTCTCTTCTTGAATGATTTCATTTGGATTCAGCTGTGCCCTTGTCTTTCTCTTTCGGGGGGCTGAATCTTTTGAACCTAAGGGTCCACCACGCTTCAGGCGTGCACCAGATGAATCATTCCCTGCCACTTTATTTTGTCCAACAGGGACATCAATTCTTACAGGTGCATTTGCAGCTGGTATATGTGATTTTGTCACTTTCATTGCATCATTAAATGCATTTGGCATTTGATTGGCAATACTTTGAAGATGAACGATCATTTTCACTTCATTTTCACATTGAGTCCTACATGGATCAAAATGAGACAAGGTGGGTACAACCCATGTCAACTCTTGCCGTTCTTTTGGAACGGTCTTTCCTCTCCCTAACGACGGAAAGACTGTCTCATCAAAGTGACAATCAGCAAAACGAGTTGTAAACATATCACCTGTCAGGGGTTCCAAATATCTAATGATAGATGGTGAATCAAAACCCACATAAATTCCCAGTCTATTTTGAGGTCCCATTTTAGTGCGTTGCGGTGGTGCAATAGGCACATAAACAGCACAACCAAAAACTCGTAAATGTGAATGTTTGGCTGATGCCCAAACACGAGTTGTACTGAGGAGTATTGGTGGTTGGCTATAGGTCTCAATCGAACCAATGATGCAGCATGTAGGATATCATGTCCCCATGTAGAAATTGGCAATTTTGTTTTCATAAGCAGAGTGCGAGCTATTAACTGAAGCCGCTTGATCAATGCTTCTGCTAAACCATTTTGAGTATGGACATGAGGAATAGGTTGTTCAACATCAATGCCCAATGTCATGCAGTAATCATCAAAGGTTTGGGACGTAAATTCACCAACGTTATCAAGTCGGATTGACTTAATGGAGTAATCTGGGAACTGTGCTCGTAATTTAATTATCTGAGCAAGAAGTCTCGCAAAAGCCACATTCCGAGTAGACAAATGACAAACATGTGACCATCGGGTAGATGTATCAACCAAAACCATAAAATATCGAAATGGTCCACAAGATGGTTGAATAAGTCCACAAATATCCCCTTGAATTCTTTGCAAAAATGATGGGGATTCAGCATCGACCTTTAGTTGTGATGGTCTAATTACCAACTTCCCTTGAGAACAAGCCTTGCAAGGGTTATCATTTGAGATAGCAATGTCTCTGCTCAATAATGGATGTCCATTAGAGTTGGTAATGATCCTACGCATCATGGTGGATCCTGGATGACCCAAACGGTCATGCCAAAGCATGTAAACCTTTGAATCAATGAACTTCTGGTTCATAACAGTATGTGATTCAATTGTCTTGATGTATGTATAATACAATCCACTTGACAAACCACGCAACTTCTCCAATATACGCTTCTGGGTATCATTGGAGGTAATGCATAGATACTCCACATTTTCTGCACTTTTCGTTTCAATTTGGTATCCATTTAAACGTATGTCTTTGAAACTCAACAAATTTCGAGTAGATCGAGTAACATACAACGCATTTTGTATGGACAATATTGTTCCATTTGGCAACATCATTTGAGCTTTCCCTGAACCTTCAATTATATCTAATTTGCTTGATATTGTTGTTACCCCTACTCTTGTAAGCATTAAGCTTGAGAAATACTTTCGATCACGAAGTATTGTATGTGTGGTTGCGCTGTCTGCAAGACAAATATCTCCGCCATTTCTCATGTTCTGAGAATAACCACAGTTTTTATCCATGCTTTCTGAGTAAATCGAATCACAGTTAACAAACAATTTATAATAGGAAATGCCACTTTTATTGAATTGAAATGCTAGTTTTAAACTACAATAAAAGTACATCAAACATAAATGATTTAGTCGGACCGATACACTTCATTCTTCCTTTCCACAATGAAGTCTGAGACATCTAGGTGGGTTGTGTTCAACCGTCCTGATAAGTCGCACACTGGATCAGGTATATCCATTGGTCTAGCTTCGTCGAGGAAATTAGTCTCGACATCATTCTACTTGAGGGAAGCTTGATATAAATCCACCAGATGTTTTAGGGTATGACAGGTACGCGCCCAGTGCCTATCGCCACCACACCTATGGCATGCTCTATCAGATCTTCTAGGAGCATTGTCCATACGAGCTTTACCTTTGTGGTGATTTGCATTTTTAAAGCTCGGGCCTGAATTTTGCCTTGGAACCTGGTTGTGAAACTGACCACCATGATTCTTGCCTTTCCTGTTCCACCGACCTCGCTTGTGGCCACGTCCTCGTTTATGATTATCGCCACCAAAGGATGTGGCGTTCACTTCGAGGGAAGTATCATTCACTTCTGGGAATGTGCAGATCTAGTAGGTCGGGAATGATGGTTTTTCATCAGGAGCTCATTATTCTGTTCAGCTACCAGGAGCACAGATATCAGCTGGTTATATTCAACGTAGCCTCGCGCTCTATACTGCTGCTGCAGGAGCACGTTAGAGGTATGAAATATGCTGAAAGTCTTTTCCAGCATATCTTCCTCCGTAATGGTATCCCCACAGAGCTTTATTTGAGAGGTAATTATGAACAACGCAGAATTGTACTCAGCCATTTATTTGAAATCCTGGATCCTTAGGTGAGTCCACTCATAGCGAGCTCTTGGAAGAATCACCGTTGTCTGGTGATTGTATTTATTTCTCAATGCATTCCAAAGAGCTAATAGATCTTCAACCGTTAAGTACTCGCTATTTAGTCACTCATCAAGATGGCGACGAATAAAGATCATACCCTTCGTCCGATCTTGAGAGGATGAGCTGTTCTCTTCCCTGATGGTATCTCCAAGATTCCCTGCTTCCAGATGGATCTTGGTATCTAGTACCCAGGTAAGGTAATTCTTCCCTGTAATATCCAGGGCAGCAAAATCAAGCTTCTCCAAGTTCGCCATTTTCTTTTCTGAAAGAAAATGAGATGTGTAAGAACTTGCAATAATATGTATTCCTGGAGGAAGATAGTGTTAGAACTTCTGGTTTTTACAAATTTTTCATTTTGATCTTCAGGCCAAAATGATAAGCACTCGAAACTTCTGGCTCGAGATTTTCAAGGTGAATGAAGAGGACGATTGTACCGCACCATTCTCATTGAAATAATATAACATAGAGTGGGCAATTATTCCGCACCACTCAAGTAGCAGGAAAATTTAAATACGCAGAGCAGGGTGAGCGATTATACCGCTCCACCTAAAATTTCAATGAAATTAAACAGCAGGCAAATTTAAATATGCAGGGTAGGATGAGCGATAATACTACTCCACTTAAAATTTGCAGTAAAATTAGATCTACAGTCCAAGATAGGCGATGATACCACACCACCTTGGATCGCAGTAAGATTAAATTTGCAGTTCAAGATGGGCGATTGTACCGCACCATCTTGGATTGCAGTAAAATTATCATAAATAAATACTGGGTTAGTAATCAATATCTACACCAAACAAGAAATCAAAGATGTATGTAACCGTTAGGTTGAGAACTAAAAGCAAGCATGGAGCAAACAGTTCGTCGCGAAGGTATACCACGCAGTTGAGGCAGAGGAAGAAGATGAACAGTAAAAACCTTAGGAGAAACTTTTTTTTTTTCTTTTCGTTCGGCGAAGAGAAATGAGAGAATGTTATATTTAGAGACTCATGCTGATAACATGTTATAAATAGACAAAAGTTAGAGAGATAACCTTTTTAAAGAGAGGAGCGAAGTAGGTGCAAAATATCACACTATAACTTTAGTAGCTATAACACACAAAGGATGGCAGATAAAGAGAGGTAGGGATACTGATATTATTTCTCTTGCTTTCTTTCGCAGTGTAGAATAATAACAGACGGAGTGCTCTATTTATAGAGCATCTCCCGTAACAATAACCATAGAAAATGTAATGATGATACTTTTGAAAGTATCAAATACTATTTCTAAGTCTATATTATTTTGAGTGGGCATTCACCCACTAATTCTACAACACGGCACTGTATTTCTAATTATTATTTTTAAGGAAAATTAATGAAAATAGTTTGAAAACTTTGAGTTTTAACGATAAGGACAAAATAAAGGGTAAAGTGAATAGTATCCTGATTGACTTTTTAATGTAAAAATATAATTTTTCGTTAAAATAAATAGTGCCGAGAGTTTTTAGTTAAAATTCTCTTATTTTTATGCTTGAACCGATGATGTTGGAACAAGTTTTGTCAGATCAGGATAGTGAGGATGAGGTTGATGATGATGTTGCTGATCTTGAAGATCGAAGGGTAACTAAACCTCCTCTCTCTTGTGCAACAGCATATGTTTCTTAGATAACTTTCAGTCAAACCTGACCTTTATTAATGGCTGATTGAGCCATCGAGGAAAAGATTTTCTTGCCATCTAGACTTAATCTATTTTCTTTGCATTCCTGTACACTGATGGATCTGCGCTAATTATATGGAAGCTTATTTGAGAATATGTTAGCAGCGCATTACATTGACTTGGCATCTAGCAAATGAATAAGTGACATTTTACTCTATTTGTAGATGCTTGATTTCGTTGATGTGGCAAAAGATGAGAAGAAAATGATGCATATGTGGAACTCCTTCGTGAGGAAGCAACAGTAATTTCTCTACGCTACTCACTTCTTTTAATTATAACTGTTGGATACCATGGGACCCTTTTTGCAGGGCTCTTCATTTGCACTAATAATGCTCAGTGATGGACAAGCACCGTACCAAAGAAAAAGGGACAAGTTCATTTTCGTATGTGGAAAAACATTATTTTTCTCTCGATTCTTTATGTGAAATATTTTGTGTAATGTTGGCAGGGCATTGGCTGATGGCCATATTCCTTGGGGGTGCGAGGCATTTTCGAGGTTGCGCGGGCAAGATCTTGTCAAATCCCCTGCTGTGATACGGTAATAATTGCACTAATTTAATCGTTAGTTACCTCAAATTTATTGCATCTAGTCATTTACAACCCTATCTATCTAATTTTTCTAATCCATTCCTAACAAATTAAAGCCTAAGTTCCATGAACTTAAAAGTCCCTCATTCAAACGCACCACTAAGGACTATATGTACAGTGGCGTTCACATAAGGACCTAGTTTAAGTATTTAACTATTTTCACTCTTTGCCCTCAAGATTTTTTTGGTCAGACCCTTTCTTCTTTGGTCTTAAGTTTAAGGACTTCACCTTCAGTATTGAACAGTTTCTGTAGAAAGTGATTTTGTCTTTGCAACATTCCTGCCCCTATCCAGCGAAAGCCATCCGGAAAACACCTAGTATCATTTGACTGACTGTTATATGAGAATAAGATAATTTGTCTCTTCACGCGCTTGATGCTTTACGTATTGCCTTGGAGGAAAATGTAGCATTATCATGCTTTGCCTTTGATTAAAATTTCTGAATCTCAAACGACGACTCACTTTGGCAGGTGTTGGAAGATTATTTATGCTCAAATTGTGGAATCACGGTCTCCTTGACGCACGGACCATGAACAACTGTAACATAATTCTTGAACAATGTCAAAGCCCGGCGTCGGAACCCCAAAGTTGAAGGAGAGTATTTTGTTGCCTCCATTTTGTATTATGTTTGCTTATTTCATAGTTGGGCTGAAAGCTGTTTCCATGCCTATTGCCTTTGTTGTAATAAGCTGTATCCGATTTTCCAGAGGAATGTAGAACTGTACTATATGTATCCATGTATCCTAACATGAGAGAAAACATAGCAAAGATTTCAATCAATGTCTTAAAAAATATAAATTCTTTCGTTTCTGTGATTTAGTGTTCAGGTTATGTTTTACTTGCCTTTTTCTATTAATTTATTGATGTTATTTTTAGTGAATTAACTTATTCATGTTAGATGAATAAAACTAGCCAATTGATAATAACCGGGAATAATTGTGGTTTAGTCAAGTTAGTTAGAGGAGTGTGCTCTCTCTTTTTACATTCAAAAGTTCGAATCTTTATTTATGTAGTATAGATGAATTTAGTGCAGAACATTTCTGGAAAATATTTGTGTCCTTCTCATGGGAAACTTATTTGTTCTTCTCTTGAGATTAATGTATCTTTATCGTACAAACATCATATTCGAATTTTTCATTTTTTTTTATTTTTATCATCATCTAAAGATCATCATGCACAAAATTATTTAATTTGAAGATTGTTTGGCCATCTTAGCGTGTGAAAATCAATCAATGATTTTGATATAAAGCCGTATCATCATATTAAATTGCACATTTGTTGATGCATATGAATTATTTGGAGAAATTTTTAGGCGTATCTGGATCACCACCATGCGATGTTGCGATTTCACTAAAATTAATTATAATATGTGTGTTTATTTATTTTGTATTAATGTATTCTAAAAGTGTGACATCAATTTTATTGCTTATCCATGTTATAAAAATTTCTCGATTATTAACGCATCATTATGATTTGCCAACCATTAAATTTGTCCTAAGCCATAGAGATTTTTCAGTGTGTCGGAAAGACAACCCGATACAATAAGTGTCTTAATGCTATTGGTTGACAGTTCTTTTTTTTTTTTTTTAATTTTAAGTTTTCAACCAATTGTATTATTACACTTGGTATACCAGGCAGTGTTCCCAACACACTAAAAAAACATATACATGCAAATGCCACTTGGATCCCTACACCTCCCTGCAAACTAACACCAAGCCATCCTCTTACGTACCACCATCGTTTTACATGTGAATCAAGACTGGATATATAGGTGCTTACAGGGAGCAAGTATTTTCCACACCTTACAAACAAGTTCCTCACCACCAAAACTCCATCTCTCTCTTTGCTTTCCCCTCTATTTCTCGCTACACTACAGATTAATGGAAGCCTAACTGGGCAGTGTTACCCTAACTGTTGTTTTCGTTGGCATAGTAGCATGGGCATGGAGTTTGCTGAATTGGGTGTGGTTCAGGCCAAAGAAATTAGAAAGATACCTGAGGCAACAAGGCTCGGCGGGCAACTCCTACAGACTTTTGTTTGGAGACTTGAAAGAAAGCTCCATGATGCACAGACATGCAAGATCTAAACCCATGAACCACCTCTCACATGATATAGTGCCGCATATCCTCCCTTTTCTCCACCAAACGGTGATCACCTACGGTATGTCAAGTACACACACACACATATATATACAGGGCCGGCCCTGAGAATTTGGGAGCCTTAGGCGAGTCTTCAAAGTGGGGTCCTAGAGTTCTTTGTGTCACATCCCGGCCCGGGCCCCCACCACATCTCGAGCACGCCTCCACTATAGCACGATATTGTCCTCTTTGGGCCCCCTGCCACACCTTCACGGTTTTGTTTCCAGGAACTCAGACGAGAACTTCCCAGTGGGTCACCCATCATGGGAGTGCTCTCGCGCACTACTCGCTTAACTTTGGAATTCCAATGGAACCCGAAGCCAGTGAGCTCCCAAAAGGCCTCGCACTAGGTAGAGATGGGAATATACATATAAGGCTCACATGATTCACTCCCCTGGGCGATGTGGGATCTCACAATCCACCCCCCCCTTAGGGGCCCAACGTCCTCGTCGACACACACGCGGCCAAGGTTAGGCTCTGATACCAAATTGTCACATCCCGAGCACATGACACACCCCATCCCGGAGGAGGGCATGCTGGCCGTCACGTGAGAGTGACGTAACCATTTATACAGTTCGGAAGCTTTAGAGATACAATTACAAAGATATAACACACGAAGGTGTATCCTACTTTTGTGAATTCTGTCAGAACACCGTTGGATTCCTCGTGACCACCAAAGCACTGCTACTTAGAACCTGGAGGGGCGCAAAACAAAATTTAGTGGGTCAGTAAAACAAAGCTTTTCTAAAAATCATCTCGTTATCAAAGCGCTAACCCCCCGCTGTAAAACCTGTATACTCTCCCAGAAAATAGCATATAAACATATGTATATCATCATATTCAAAAATCATAACTCAAAAATCAATATTCTGAAAGTATACCATGCCAGATGCATAAATATATATATATATATATATATATATATATATATAACAGGTGAAATAACAAATCAACCGGAGACCCTACAGTGGTCCTGTACGACTAATCATATAGTTCAATACCTATGCCTGCACACGAGTCGGAACCACGGAAGTGGTCTGTACGACAGGACGGTGTAATAATACGCTCTAGTGCTACACTCATCAAAACGGCCGTGCGAATAATCGCAAGTCACCTATGAGTCAGAACCACAGAAGTGGTCTGTACGACAGGACTTACACCTACTTGGATCCAAGGGAGCCTGCGGTGCGGGAGGTGAATATCAACATAAGCACTAACACCGATGGTGCAGGTTATGAACTCTCAACACAAATCACATCATCGACACAATATAACTCACTGATACTTACCTGTGCGTCCACCGCATCATTTCATACATATGCATCATATATCAATTCATATCAATTCTATGCATGGCATTTTAAAACATACTTTCAATTAAATTCAATTTCTGGGAAAATCAGTAAGTATATAGGTATATAAAGAAAGCAACTGCCCACTCACTGGTATATCGAAAGGTCATAACCCCCGAGCCTCGATTGATGGCGCTCGTCCTCAGGATAGGCCTCACCTATAAGCGTAATAACCAAATAAACGTTATTTAACGCACATAACCAACAATAGGTAATAACTTCTCATACGTTGCTCAAATAGGGTGTTTGAATATACCAACGTGATCTACACAACACCACGAACATCCCCATATTTTTAGAAAAAATTTCCGACGTCTCACACGCCGGCGAACACACCGACCTACGCGCCGCCACGTGCCAGGCACACTGACGGCGTCAGTTAACGTCGTCAGGAATATTCTGGGAATATTCTGTTAACTCCTAACTGTTACCATTAAATCTAACTAACGGCGTTGGAATATTCCGTCAGACTTGACGAAATATTCCATCGTCTTCAACCTTGGGACTCCGACAAGTCTCCGGTCACCGGAAAACTAGGGATTTTTAAAACTTCAATATCTCACTCGTTTTTCATCCAAATTTCATGCCATTTATATCAAAATGAAGCTCTTAACTTGTAGAACACATTCATACTAATTTAAAGCTCTAAAAGTCACGGGATCTCACCGGATAATTTCAAGAAAAACCGGCCAAACTTCGTCCTCACTATCCCGACGTCCAAATCCTTTAAACGAAGCACTCCGAGCTTCCTTGGGACCTCACTAAGCTTCCTATAAGCTTCAAATTTCCAAAAACACAACGTTTAACGTGAGCATGAACAGTACTCAAATCGAGGATTCTTGGTTCACGAGGTTTTCAAAGGTATCCTTACCTGAAATGGTTACCAATCAACTCGTCTGTGCTCCACGAACACGATGGTGCCCTCTTTGACCACGATCTATGAAGTTTCAAAGGGTTTTGGTGGTTGTCCGTACACGAGAAAAGAGAGAGAGAGTGAGGCCGAGAGAGAGAGTGTGCGGGAGAGAAGAGAGAAAAAGGATATGGGTGTGTGTGTGTGGTCCTAGTTTGGTCACCAGCCAAACAAAAGAAAATCTAAGTCCTAATTGGGTCCAAACAATTAGGACTCAACATAATTGGTCCACTTCCATAATTTTAACCACACAATTAAACGTCCAAGGGTATTATCGTCATTTCACACCATCGATAAAAAAATATTTCGGGACGGGCTATTACACACGCCTCCACTGTAGCATGATATTGTCAGCTTTGGGCCCTTACCACACTCTCACGGTTTTGTTTCTGGGAACTCAGATGAGAACTTCCCAGCGGGTCACCCATCATGGGAGTGGCCTCGCGCACTACTCACTTAACTTCGGAGTTCCGATGGAACCCGAAACCAGTGAGCTCCCAAAAGGCCTCGCGTTAGGTAGAGATGAGAATATACACACAGGACCCACTCCCCTGGGTGATGTGGGATCTCACATTTGACTTTTGACCCTTTGTACATTGAAATGTGTAAAAAAATTTACTAAATACATAAAAAGTCTATTTTCTTTAAAAATTAATATTGAAAAAAGAAAGATATACAAACATTACTCAAATATTACTCGTCTCGCGTTTTTAGATGCAAATGCACTTATTAGGTTTACATAATCTAATTTTTGAACCAATTCTAACCGAAATTAAAGTCCCTACCCAGTACGCCAAATTCCAATCATTTTTCTATTGTTACAATGTTACTTATTACATTCAACAAATGAATGAATGGTTGAATTACAGAGACAACATCTTACAACTAGGGAAAATACTATAGTGAAGTTGATAGTAATTTTCGTATATGCACCTAGGCGGACAAGACGGATTTGAATAATTTATTATATATTATATAAACTAATTAATTTGAACATTAAATACTATCATTTTTCAAAAAGGTGAGTTTTAGCCTTTTAGGTACATAATAAAGATATATGTGGCGTGATCTTAAAATAGGATGACAAAACCCCATAAAAATAAGCATAAATGTGATATTTAAGAGAAGCAAAAAACTAAAAATAAGATGGTGGAGACTATTTAAAAGAGAGAAGACGTGCAGCTATAAAAAAAAGATAGTGGGATCATCTTCAGTAAAATCGTGCAATTAAAATGATGTTGGGAATATGGTTGTCTTCTTCATCGCGAGAGACCGACCCTGCAACAAAAGATTTCCAGATTCTGGCGTTTACATATAAGCCCGCATAGCTCCCACCCAACCCCGTCTAGACCTATCTAGCTCCGCCTAAAAATTGGGGGCCCTAGGCGGGTGCCTACTCCGGATACCCTCAGGACCGGCCCTATATATATATATATATATATATATATATATATATATATATATATATATATATATATATATGTATATGGTATATGTATGTATATTAATTAACAAGATCAAAGGTGCGTGTCATTGCAATTTAAAGGCGTTTCAGTCTTTTAAACCTCTATTTTAATTATTATATATGGGGTGATCCAGTGTTTCAGCCTTATAAACCTTTAGTCTACCTAGCTTACTCGTTAATTAAACAGAAACTAAAATTTGCAGGTAAGAATTCTTTTATTTGGATGGGGCCCACAGTGAGGGTGAACATTTTGAAACCAGAAGATTTGAGAAATGTCTTAAACAGATATGATGGTTTTCGGAAGCCACTTAGTAATCCAATTACAAAGGTACTTTCACAGGGACTCGTAAATATTGATGGTGAGAAATGGACGAAACACAGAAAGATTATCAACCCAGCATTCCATTTAGGGAAGCTAAAGGTATTGTACTGTATTTCCAACATGCATTCAAGTTTCTTGAGTTTTCTTTTTCTTCTGTTCTTTTTGCATGAACAATACCTGGAGATCTAATTAACAATTGTGTGTATTTTATAAGTAACTAGCCTCCCTGTCGTTTTTCATTGTTCATATACTCCACCAGCACTATGAACAATTCTTGGAGATCTATATATATGTGTTAAAGTTTGTTTGTTTAGGTGGTTTTCTTAGGGTTAGAATGGTAGAGAATGGAGAGAGTTTTGGAGATGTTTTTGACGGCTTCAAGGCTATACAGAATGCAGCAGCCATAATTTCATTAAGTAGAGGAGTGATTGTAGGGTATGGTGCATTGCCATGACCCATACTCTTTTACAGAGTGATTGACAAGAGACTTAAACAAGTATTTCAACCTTACTTCTCCAGATTAAATCCTAGCCCTTCATTTGGGTTTTAAGTGATCTAATCTGGAGTATACACTTGTCACTCACACACTCACACATTTAAACTGAAAAACTAGCTGTTGGGACTAAAACCCTTCATTTCTTCTTTCTTCTTCGATGCAGACAGCAGTTATGCTCGGGAGCTCATTGCTGTCTTCGATTCCTCGACTCCAGATGCTATTTAGCTTCCAACAATATGGTGATAAAGTGATAATTAATAATTTTTCTCATTGCAGGTTATGGTACCGACATTTTACCAAAGTTGTAGCGAGATGATTGACACATGGGAGAACTTGGTGGCCAACGAGGGTTTATTTGAGTTGGATGTGTGGCCTTGGCTTCAGAGTTTGGCAGGCGATGTGATTTCTCGAGCTGCATTTGGAAGTGTCTATATCCCATGATGGAGGTAAAATTTAACTTCTATTGGAAGAAAAAAATAAAAAAAATTACTACTATTGTACTAAGTTCTTCATTTGTCCAGGTTTCTACCATAAAAAATGAACAAGAGGATGAAGGAAATTAATAAAGAGATAAGAGTGTTAATCAGGAATATTATAAACAAAAGAGAAGGGACGATTAAGGCAGGTGACGATATTAATAAAGATGATTCATTGGGTATGCTTTTGAAGTCCAACTCCAAGGAAATTAAGGAACATGGGAACAACCAAAACGTTGGAATGAGTATTGAAGATGTGATTGAGGAGTGTAAGCTGTTTTACTTTGTCGGGCAAGAGACCACTGCAGCATTGCTTGTTTGTGTTAAGGATAGCAATCCAATGGTAGTATATGAGACACTTGTCCAAAGATTAAGAAGGTTGTTAGAGTTAGTTACATTGTGACTTAAACAATAAGTTTCATAAGATAGTATATAGTCTTGAGATTGTAAGAATGTAAGATACAGAAAATATATACATGAAAAGATTACTTCTCCCTCTCTAAATCTTTCTATATCTCTCTCTATCTTCTTTCTTCTTCTTCGTATCTTTCACAAGCTTTATACATCTTGTTCTTCTCTGAGATTATAGCTTGGTTAACATGGTATTGAGCCGGTATAGCTAATCGCTCAGTTAGATATATTTTTTTTCGATCTTGAACTGCTTTCGCTCATCATTTCTGATCTCGTTGTCATCATTTCTGGTTTCTTGGTGTTCTTCATATTCTCTCTATCAGTTTTCTTGGTGTCCATCTGCTGTGCACACCACATGTTCGATATAAGTCCTCAATTGTTATTCTTTTTCAAGATTTCAGATTTCTTGCAGAAATGGTTATTGCTTCACAATTGCAGATTATTCAGTCTCCAATCACATCCCTCATATCCACTGTTTCGACATCTATGACGGTAAAGCTAGATGAGACCAACTACTTGGTTTGGAATTTTCAGATGCAGCTTCTTCTTGAAGGGCATGGAATCATGGGTTTGGTGGATGGATCCACACCTTGTCCTGTTCAATTTATCAGGGTTACATCTAATGGGTCTGAGGTTTCTTCTGGCGAAATTACTTCTCAAACAGAATCTGATGATTACAAGATCTGGAAGATGCACGATCGCGCGTTGATGTAGTTAATTACTGCAACACTCTCACCACCTGCCATTTCTTGTGCTATATGGAGTACTAGTGCTCAGGATCTATGGACCAGACTCAAGGAACAATTCTCGACTATTACAAGAACAAGAACAAGTATTTTTCAGATGAAGTCAGAGTTACATAACATTAAAAAGGGTAATGATTATGTCTCTCTTTATTTGCAAAGGATCAAGGAGGCTAAAGACTATCTTTCTACAGCTGGGGTTAAGTTTAATGATGATGATATCGTGATTCTTACTCTTAATGGCCTATCATCTGAGTTTAATACCATTAGATCCATCATTAGAGGCAGGGAACATGTTATTTCTTTTAAAGATTTGAGATCTCAATTGCTTGCTGAATAAGCAATGCTTGAGAGTGCCTATGCAACTCCTTTTCTTACTGCAATGGATGCTGATCATAGTGGTTCTCAGCCACGTTTCAATAGGAAATCTGGACAACAATCGTCTTACAACAATCAAATTGGTGTGTCTAATTCTGAAGGATCATATGGAACTCAATATGGCTCTCAGTATAAACCATTCTACAACAAGAATAAGGGTAAAGGGAAGTTCCAGTATGGTTCCAAATTTGGGAATAACAAGCCTTTTTATCCAAATCCAGCTCGTGGGATTCTTGGAACTTCACCAAATCTGGTTAATTCTGGAAATTCTTGTCAGATATGTGGCAAATATGGTCATCTTGCTGATACATGTAGATTTCGGAACACTGAATCTGCCATAGTTGAAAGGTGTCAAATTTGTGGAAGAAAGAACCACAGTGCATAATTTTGTCATTTCAGAAATGCAAACCTTAATTATCCTTATGGATCAATGAATGCTATGCATGTCAATGCATCTGCACCCCCAATGGACTCAACTCTGTCTCAGCAAGTTTAGCTTACAGATTTCGGTGCCACAAACCACATGATTGTAGATTTGAAGAATTTGTCATTGGCAACTCCTTTTCCTTCCACTGAGATGATTCAAACTGCTAGTGGTGAAGCTTTAAAAGTCTCTCATACAGGATCTTCCATATTGCAGACTCCATTTCATAATCTAAAATTAAATTCAGTTCTATATGTGCCTAGAATATCTCAGAATTTACTCTATGTGCATAGAATCTGTCTTGATAATAATTGCTGGTTAATATTTAATGCTTGGTGTTTTTGGATTCAAGACAAAGCCACATGGAGAATATTGTTCAAAGGTCTATGCAATGATGGATTGTATCTCATTCGCTTTACATCCTCTTCATCTCATACACCAAAAGCCTTCTCTGCTGCTGCTTATATTGGGAAACCAGTAACCTCTAGTCTATGGCACCATAGGTTAGGCCATCCCTCCAACAAAGTTGTTTCTCTTATGCTTAAGAAATCCAATGTATCTAGCATTTCTGATTCTATACCTGTGATGTGTTCAAGTTGTATTGAGGGCAAAATTAGCACGCTACCCTTTGATTCAGCCACATACAAATCTGTCCAACCCTTTGATATTGTACACAGTGATGTATGGGGTCCTGCTCCATGTCTGTCTATAGAAGGTTTTAAGTACTATGTCACCTTCATATATCAATGTACCTGATTTTGTTGGATTTTTCCACTTGTCAATAAAGCTGATGTTTGTCTCACATTTATTACATTCTATCAGTTTGTACTTAATCATTTCTCAGTGTCTATTAAAACACTTCAGAGTGATGGAGGGGGTGAGTATATAGGGAACTAGTTACAAACTTTTCTTGCTGCCAAAGGCATTAGTCATCATTTATCTTGTCCATACACACCAAAACAGAATGGTTTGGCCGAGAGGAAACATCGTCACATAATTGAAACTACAATTACCCTTCTTCAAACATCTCACCTACCTACATCATTTTGGTCATTTGCCTGTCAAACCTCAGTATATCTTGTTAATAGAATGCCATCACAAACACTGAATCAGAAATCACCCTTTGAACTGTTATATGGTTCTGTCCCTGATGTCAGTCATCTCAAAGTCTTTGGTTGCTCTTGTTATCCACTCTTAAGACATTTAACCTCTACAAAGTTACAGCCTAGAACAATTAAGTGCATTTTTCTGGGATATGCATCAAAGTACAAGGGCTACCTATGTTATGAAGTCATCAAAAAGAAAGTTTATATTTCTAGGCATGTTATGTTTGATGAATCTGATTTTCCCTATTCAGTTCTTGCATCAACATCTGCACCAACTCTCCATACATCACAAGTGTCACAACCAAGTATACAACCATTCATGCCTAATCTTGATAATGTGTTAGTCTCACCTTCATCATCACCATTCCCATTGTCCACTGATCCTAACCCTCTACATTCACCACAATCCATCAGTGCAAGTGAACAATCTTCCTCTTCACATTTCCAGTGGCTCATGAGGTTCTAATTGAGAATTCTATGGTCTATGAGTTTCAACCTGACAGTATTCAAGCAGTGTTATCTATTCCTCCATTGAATTTGCATCCAATGCAAACCAGATCAAATAGTGGTATCCAAAAAAAAGGTATTTCTTACTATGGTTTAGGACAATAGGACTGTGGATCTCTCTACTGTTGAACATGCAACATACAAATCTGCATTGAAGTGCAAAGTTTGGGTTGATGCAATGAAAGAAGAATTAGATGCACTTCATACTCAGTCTACATGGAGTCTAGTTCCTATTCCTGCACAGAAAAACATTGTTGGTTGTAAATGGGTGTTTAACATTAAAAAGAATGTTGATGGGTCTATAGGGAGATATAAGGCTCGATTGGTGGCAAAAGGATTCAATCAAGAGGAAGGCATCGATTATGGGGAGACATTCAGTCCAGTTGTTAAGCCAACTACTGTAAGGCTTGTGTTGGTTATGGCAGCTCATTTTGGGTGGAATTTGAGACAGCTTGACATTAAGAATGCATTTCTGCATGGAGTATTGCAGGAAGAGGTGTACATGTCTCAACCTCCTGGTTTCAATGATCCTCAACACTCTGATTATGTCTACAAACTCCACAAGTCCCTATATGGGTTAAAATAGGCCCCTAGAGCTTGGAATGACAGATTTACAAGTTTTTTGCCATTTCTTGGTTACAAAACAACTCATGCCGATCCATCTTTATTTGTGAAACAATTTGGTTCCTCTGTTGTGCTTTTGCTTCTCTATGTGGATGACATTATCATCACTGGTAATGCTCCAAGTTTGATCAATGATGTAATTGCTGCCTTGACAAAGGAGTTTGATATAAAAGATTTAGGTCATCTGCATTTTTTTTTTGGGAATTCAGGTTATTCCACAGAATGATGGTTTGGTTATATCACAAGAGAAGTATGTTAAAGATCTTCTCACAAAGACTGAAATGCTTGATTCCAAGCCTTGTTCAACCCTTTATCTGCCTTATAATCGATTAGTTCTTGATGATGGGAAACCTTATAACAATCCAGCTCTTTATAGAAGTGTGGTTGGTGCTCTGCAGTATCTAACATTCACTCGGCCCGATATAGCCTTTCCCGTGCATCAAGTATGTCAGTTCATGCAAACTCCAATGGACTCTCACTTTAGTGCAGTCAAGAGGATACTAAGATATCTAAAGGGTACTGTCAATTTGGGTATCAGATATGTTCGAGGAGGCTTGGAAGTTAATTCAGACACTGTGCGAGCATTTTCTGGTGCTGATTGGGTCGGAGACCTTAATGACAGAAGATCTACTACTGGATTTGTGATATTTTTGGGTTCAAATCCGATCTCATAGTCTTATAAGAAGCAACAAACTGTATCCAGGTCGTCAACTGAGGCCGAGTATCGAGCACTTGCTGCTACTGCAGCTGAACTAGATTGGATTAAGCAATTATTAGCTTTTGTGCATCTGGATATTCCTAGTTCCCCAGTTTTGTACTGTGACAATATGTCTGCAATTGCATTAACATCAAATGCAGTTCTACATCAACGCACAAAGCACATTGAAGTTGACATTCATTTTGTTCGAGAACGAGTTGCAAAGAAACAGCTACATGTTCAGTTTGTGTCTTCCAGTGAGCAATATGCAGACATACTGACCAAGGGGTTATCCGCTCCTCTCTTTCAGACTCATTGTCGCAATCTTAGTCTAGCTTCCACCTCTCCTGAGCTTGAGGGGGGATGTTAAGGATAATAATCCAATGGTAGTATATGAGACACTTGTCCAAAGATTAAGAAGGTTGTTAGAGTTAGTTACATTGTGACTTAGACAATAAGTTTCATAAGATAGTATATAGTCTTGAGATTGTAAGAATGTAAGATACAGAAAATATATACATGAAAAGATTACTTCTCTCTCTCTAAATCTTTCTCTATCTTTCTCTATCTTCTTTCTTCTTCTTCGTATCTTTCACAAGCTTTATACATCTTGTTCTTCTCTGAGATTATAGCTTGGTTAACAGTTTGGGCAATGGTTTTACTAAGCCACAATCAGAATTGGCAAAATTGAGCAAGAGAAGAAGTCTTGCAAGTCATTGGACGCAACAACGCACCAACCTTTGATGCGCTAATGCACCTACATGTTGTAAGTGTCTAATGTTTTCTTGTAAACTAATTATATGTATAACTTGTAATTTGAATGTATTATATCGCTTACATGAAATAATTAGCTGCACCTATAATATGCCCCAGGTGACCATGATCTTACTGGAAGTTCTAAGATTATACCCACCAGGTGTTGAGGTGTCTCAAATCACTCACAAGAAAACACAACTTGGGAAATTATCATTACTAGCTAGAGTCGACGTCTATGTACCTATACTTCTTGTTCACCATGACAAAGAATTGTGGGGTGATGATGTAGACGAGTTCAAACCAGAGAGGTTTTCAGGAGGAGTTTCAAAGGCAACAAATAACAAATTCATGTACTTCCCTTTTGGCGCTAGTCCACGGATTTGCATTGGCCAAAATTTTGCTACGATGGAAGCAAAACTGGCCTTATTACTGATCTTACAACACTTTACCTTCGAGCTCTCTTCATCCTATGCTCATGATCCTTTAACATACACAACTCTTCAACCTCAATCTGGTGCTCACATAATTTTACGTAAACGTCGTTAGTTCTGTTAAGTATGGATGTGATAGGTGCATTATTTACCATATTTTCATATTAATTATCCCTAAGTTTTGTTAAGGAATTGATTATAAAAAAGCCTTATTACTTTCCTTTTCTCTGTTTCAGCCAACATGCGCACTTAGAACGTTTTTTGTGATAACTCAACTTTCCGGATGAGTTTTGATGCAAGGCCAATTGGAGAAGGAAGCTAAGAGGCTGAAGATCGTTGTGCCCAAATTTCATAATTTTCCATGAAGCTATTCATTCCAGTTTCACAAATCAATCCAGCAGAAGTTGTTTTCCCGCCAGAATTGAGCCGCTGTAGGAGAATGAAGATTTGGAGGCTTTCCCGATTTTTCCTAGTAGTGTGCGATATATGCCTGGAAAGATAAAGAGATAAATCTACGTTTCCCATATTTTTACAGAATTTTCCAGAAGATAATTCGACCCCAAAACTGGTGTGCAAGAGAGATGACTTGTTTCCCAAGTCAAGAAGGATTCTTTCCTAGTTTGTGTCATTAATTGTTTAGGAGTTTGTTTTATTTTAGAAGAGTTTCTCCCATATCTTTAATGTTTTTTCTAGTATAAATAAGGTCCCTAAGCTCTCTCTACAAATCCATCCACCCCCCGCATACCTATATCACCCACACCATACTACCATTCACCATCTCCGCAATAAGTGAAGAAGAGCTTAGAGACGTGCTTTGCTATGGATTTCGGGTTCTATCTTTCTTTTATTTTTATTTCTATGTGTAACTAAGTTATTTTCTAAGGTTTATGACGAAGTTATGACATGAATATTTGCAAAATACTTTGTTAATTATTATCTTATTATATGCCATGTTATATTCTTAATTTTTGTGGGTATTTTATTCTAGATTCGGATTTTTAATGACTGATCACCTTTAGGAATTTTGCATCTAGATATTTAGATAAATCTATGAGGATGACCAATCAATTAGGTTTATTGGAACTAAGATTAAGAAGAGTAGACAAACTAGTGAGGATGACCAAAATCAAGCTAGTCCTACTTGGTTGACATGATTCTTCTACGTTTAATGGGTTTTTATGTGTTTAATTGTATACCTAACCAATAGGATATAATTATCATGTAGAGATACAAGAGTTGATGCCTGACCACGAATTAATTCATACCTTAGAAAGAACAACCCTTAACATTGGCATGGTAATTGGATAATAGTTGGCTCTAGGAAAAGTAAATAGGATTGTTGTTGGTGGATTCATAACCTTAGACTTCCATTGTTTCTCAATTTCTTCTTGTGTCGTGTGTTTGTTTTAATTAATTGTCTTTTGTTTTTCTTGTTAATTTTAGTCTTAATCAATTACTCAATTATTCAATTCAATCTATCATTTGTTTGTTTAATTAAGTCTAGCGTGATTAATCGGTTAAATTGATGTTAAAGCAATCCTTGTGGGATCGACCTCGTATTTGCATATATTACTACAACTGATTTGTGCGCTTGCGAGTTTAATTTCGTTTAAATTAATCTATTATTTAGATTAGTTTAACTACACATCAGGATGCTTGACATTAAAGTTCTAAACCATGTATTGTGTTGTAATGGATATATTTTCTCATGCCGTTACCAGCTGTCTTGAGTTTTATCTATCTAAAATCTGATAAAAATAGTAAAAATATTCCTAAATTGCTACCGATTCCTTGAAACGTGCTCAGAACTAGTATCAAACAAATCACAAAGGGCCATAGGGCACATATCAGATAAAATACTATTTAAGGTGTAAAATTCATATAAAAACATACAAAAACTAGAAAAATGTTCCGAAAATTGCCATGGACTTCCTGAATCGTGCTCGTCTAGAAATGAGCATAAAACCTCAATTATGAGTTAAAATCAAATAGGAGGAGTTCACAAATGTCACATTGGGTACTCGTGTTTGTCATGTTACATGATACACTTGTACAGGTTTCATGATCTGTTGCTTCAACTTGCTTGATTGCACGTACTTGGCCAATTATCATGTTCATGACCATGATTTGGTATATTGAACGTACCACGTCAAACATGTTGCCTACCCGGTCACGTACTAATCGACACAAGATTTTTCAGATGTGTAAAATATTTTTTTTATATTCATTTTGAACTCAAACAATTGCCATACATTAGTGGTTATGGCTAATTGTGGATATATACCTATCAAAATTAGTCCAAGGACTCCACATTAATCACACTCACAAAAACAAGATACTCTCTTGTCACCAATTTAATATGTAACAAACTTATCTTTATCAAATAAATCAATTTTTGAATGCGTAATAAATATTTATTAGACAAAAGATGCCATCAAATTTGTCAAAATTAGTCCACTTCACTACACACAAAAACAAGATATATAACAAAGCTTTTATTCAACGGCTGATGCATTTTTTGAATGTAACAAAGCACTTGTAGGACGGATGATCTCACCATACCTACATATAAAGAGAATGAAAAAGGTAAATAGTGATTTTGGTGTCACCAAGCTTCAACAAAAAATTTTGGACAAAAATGCCCCCAAGAAAAAAAACTTCAAAGTCATCCCAAAATAATGCATCAAATAAAGCAACGGCATTTTCGTCATTTTAACAGTATTTTTTAATAATTAATTTTTTTGTGGTTTTTTTTTTAATTTTAATTAGTACCTCACAATAGGCTAGCAATAATGTGATTCAATTTCTCTATTTTTAAACACATTCAAAAAATCTTAAGAGTCGTGTAATGCCGGTTATAAAAAAAGTCATTCGCACACGAATAATAATGTGATTCAACTAGTTGTCAAATGATTGTTTTTTTTTTAACAAACGATATTATCTACATTAAGGGGAAGGGGTGGGCTTAGCCTCACAATGGACTAGCAATAATGTGATTTAATCAGTTGTTTATTAAATATTATTTTCTTTTTAGCAATAATACGATTCAATTTAGCTATTTTTAAACACATTCAAAACATCTTAAGAGGCGTGTAATGCCGATTATAAAAAAAAAGTTCTTCGCACGGGGATAACAATGTGATTAAATAAGTTGTTAAATGATTTTTTTTTCTTTTTAACAAATGATATTATCTACACTAAGGGGGAGGGGGTGAGTTTAGCCTCACAATAGGCTATTAATAATGTGATTCAATCAGTTATTTATTAAATATTATTTTCTCTATTATTAAACACATTCAAAACATCTTAAGAGGCATATATTTTTTTAAATAAACGATATTATCTACACTAAAGGGGAAGTGGTGGACGTAGCCCCACAATAAACTAGCAATAACATGATTCAATCAATTGTTTATTAAATATTATTTTCTCTATTTTTAATGTAAATTTTATAGAAACCGATTTTATTACGTGAATTCAGCTACTTTAATTGGTTTATTAATGGTTTCTTCTAGCATGATCTAAAATTATTCATTTACTTCAAATATTTTACTTTCCTTTTGTCAATTTATGCATATAAATATATTTAAAACGTGTAAGTTGCGAGTAACATGCCGTGATTCAAAAAATATTTTCTGCATGCACGTGAGCGTATGCATGAATGCTAGTTATATATAAAGCGAATACAATGAATAGTGCCGATTTGGTGCCACGACTTCAACAAAAATATTAGGACAAAACTGCCCCTCAACCAAAAAAATCAAAAGCAACCCAATATAATATATCAAATAATGCAGGGATAATTTGATAATTTGGTCATCATAAAATATAATATAAATATAAGTGGGAAGAGAGAAAATAATAAAAAATGGAAGGATGAGTGAAAGTTGATGGTGCTAACGTGAAGGGAAAAGAAAAATATAATAAAAAGATAAGGAAAGTCATGAATATTGTGTTCAAAACAACAATGAGCTAGTAATAATGTGATTCAATCAGTTGTTTATTAAATATTATTTTGTCTATTTTTAAACACATTCAAAACATCTTAAGAAGCGTGTAATGTCGATTATAAAAAAGATCTTTCCCACGTGGATAATAGTGTGATTAAATTATATTAAATTAGTTGTCAAATGATTAGTTTTTTTCTTTTTCTTTTAACAAACGATATTATCTATACTAAGAGGGAGGGTGGTGGGCTTAGCCTCACAATAGGCTAGCATTAATGTGATTTAATCAGTTGTTTATTAAATAGTATTTTCTCTATTTTTAAACACGTTCAAAACATCTTAAGAGGCGTGTAATGCCGGTTATAAAAAAGATTTTTCGCAAGCGGATAATAATGTAATTAAATTAGTTGTCAAATGATTTTTTTTTTTAACAAACGATATTATCTACACTAAGGGGGAGGGAGAGGGGCTTAGCCTCACAATGGGCTAGCAATAATTTGATTCAATCAAGTGTTTATTAATATTATTTTCTCTATTATTAATGTAAATTCTATAGAGACTGATTTATTATGTGAATTCAGCTGCTTTAATTGGTTTATGAGAGGTTTCTTCTAGCATGATCTAAGATTATTCATTTACTTCAAATATTTGACTTTCCTTTTGTCAATTTATGCATATAAATACATTTAAAATGTGTAAGTCGCGTATAGCACGCCGTGATTCAAAAAATGTCTTCGTCATTTTAATTAGTCACTACTAGAAATTTCCACTTTGCCGACAAAATTAGTTTGTCGGCAAAAGTCAAAATTCTTCGGCAAAGAGCCTTTCCCAATGAAAAAATTTGTTGGCAATTTTGTCGCTAAAAGCATGTCGCGCAAGATCTTTCCCGACGAATCTTGATATTTCATCGGCTCATTTTTAAGGCGACAAATCTCAGCCGTCAAACTGTGGCCGTCACCAAAACAACATTGCGACAAAATATTTTGTCAGCACATGTTGCTTTTTCACGATGAAGTTATTTGCCGGCTTAGTGATCTTGTCACGACAAAACATTTTGTCGGCTGAGTAATCTTGTCGCGACAAAATGGTTTTTCGACTGAGAAATCCTATGCCAACAAACTAGTTTGTCAGCTCAAATTACTTGTGTAGACAAAATAATTGGTTGGTTGAATCTTTTGTGAACCAAAATATTTGTTGGCTAATTATTTTTGTGCCGACAAAACATGTCAAATCCAATATTTTCTGATTTTTATTCGCATTTTGTTTTTTTTTTTTAATAATATTTTTAACCATCACAAACAAGCAAGCTTAAGAGATCGAGAAGGGCCGTGAATGAAGAATTAATGTAGGAACAACACAAAAATGCATGTAATATAAACTAATGTAAGGTTCACAATTCGGTTCAGTTACAAAATACAAAAATATCTATGTTTTCATTTCGACATTACTGTAATATAGATAAAATATCCTTAAGTATCACCGTTCTCACTATAGTCCTTATCACGTTGATATGCAGCATCACGAAATCGGGAAACGGTGAGGATCATCATGAAATATTCCAGTATCAAACAATTTTAGAAGAAAGACAAATTAAAAAACTTGATTAGCAAACGTTAAGGGTGCCAAATATCATTGACATTAAGGAAACGCAAGGCCACACTAGAGTGGTTTTTCTAAACAAATAACTTATGAAACCATAAATGTGTAAACAACAAGATAAAGATATCTACTAATCAAGTTAACTTACCAACGCCATGCAGCATCACAACCTAGCAAAATTACATGTTTAATAGATACCATGTAATAATCAAGTTAGCATCAACTACTTATATGTCATTCATCACTGTAAACAACAAGATAAACATAATAAACAGCAAGGCAACATGATTCTCACACTCTGTAAACAAGGCAGCATGATCATCTGGTCTTTATTACATGTCATATAAGAAAGTAGAGAGGACATATTGAATTTTTTCTTTGTTATTTTCTACTTTACTACTTTTTTAATGTCATTATCTTGTAAATGCAATTCAATATTTTGTTTGTTCCACTTAGTTTATGTGTTTCTTAAGTTTGAAGAGTGAAGATGAAGACAGAAGAAAACATAGCACTTTTTCGATTGAAATGAGTTTAGTATCTTGGAAGTAGGAACTGTCTGTGCAGAACAGCCAACTTTATGAGTTAAACTATAATTCCTCAGAAGAAACCAGGTGTTGAGCCTTACACCATTGGAAAGATATGGAAGTTAGCTTTCAGAGAAATTTTACGGTTCATGATTCCGAGTTCTGTAGAAAACGTTATAGCGATTTTCGTAGAGGACATTTGTCAACTAAGCTTACGCGGTATTTGCAATGTGATTTCGGATTTACAAGTTTTAATTAAAGAAAACGTGCAAAGCAAAAGGAGAGCTTCTAAAAGAGTTTAAGACTATCCTAAAAGATTCAGAATTAATATTTTTATGGTTTTGGTGTGCCACATCATCAACATTCCAATTCAAATAACGAGAGAGTTAGAGAAGTCATATTCAAGCAATGATTTGAGCATTTATTCAAGAGAAAAAGGAAACAGAGAGAGACTTTCGAGACTAGGAGTAGTAGTCTTAGCAAGTAAATCATAAGTAGATGATATAATCCTTGAAAGGTCTATAATTTATATAAACATAACAATAACAATCACCTAGCTAAGTAGATTATAACTCTAGAACATAAGCATATGCACCTGAAAACATAAATAAACTATGCTAAAGCATCCTAATTCATCACTGTTTATAATCTTTATCAGTGTGAACAAGAAGATATAGACATCTACTAATCAAGTTAATCCTCAAATATCAAAATTACCTGGCGTGAATGATCACACTGGTCTCCATGCCGGGCTGATACCAGTTGTAAGCTATCTAGCCTAGAATTCCACTTAGCCATAGACAACCTGCAAGTGTTATAGAAAGGAAAAACAAATATGTCAAACTTGAACCACAATATCGAAAAATTACATTGGAAATCTAGAATTAAAGTCAAAGGACATTGTTTTCACCAATATTATACAAATGAATGCCAAAATCAACCAAAAATTGGAAACCTAGATCATAAAACTCGAACCCAAATGAAATAGTTCAATTATGAAATCCCATTTAAAATTCTGAAATCCCATTTAAATATTCCCTACTCATTCGATTCGGATTTCGTATCCATTCCCTGTCCATGACATATAAAGTATCTACTCCCTGTTTACATGTTTACAAATTTAGTTTTAAATGCAAGATTCATTAGGACCAGCAATCAAACAATGAATAAGATAGGCTGAGGGTGACGGTGTAACAACATACCTTACCAAAGAAAGCAGCTAGCCTAGAATATGATCAGATTCTTCAGTATATAAGCCCAGCCTTGTAACAGCCCTCTGTATAGGAAAATGGAACAAATTTAGAGAGAGAGAGAGAGAGATATGTATATATATATATATATATATATATATATATATATATATATATATTCCAGTACAAAAATTGAATGGAATTGAACTCTGATTCCACCAATCCATATATGGTACCCAGCCACATCCCCCACCCTGCAGAAGGTAAAACAAGATGAGAATTAGAAGGCAAAGAACCCACAATAAACTCGCAAAAGAATCGAAAAAGAAAAATGAAAACCCTAAGAGAATTACACAGAAAACTGATGGAATCCATCAGAAACGTAAATTGAAGATGACAATTACGAGGGAAAAACCTTTTTTAGGCTTTAACTTTGACGATGGTTTCGATTTCCACCGGAATGAGGCTGTCGGTCTGTCTGTTTTCTGCGATGGAGATGGAGGTGGAGAGGGAGAGGGAGAAGGAGTGGGACAGAGAAAGATGACCGCTTCGTGCGCTTAATTCTTAATTTTTTTTCTAACTCCGCGCGTCTATGTTGATACCACTCTTTTATCCCGCACGCGCCTCCTTTTAATTTGTTAAATAGTGTTTTCCTAAGTTTAGAATTGTGAGAGTGACATGCATGTTACATTCAAATAGCACTGACTAGAGCAATTCGTTCAATTAAATTTTGTCTTATACTGATTTATAATTTTAATAGAGGGTTCTGATTCGATTTTTTTTGTTATGTATAATCTTTAGTAGTTATGTGCTCTGACCCTAACAATTATCTTTACAAAAAATAAATCATTCAAATCAGACATCATTTGATAATGTATATGAATCAAATAAATGAACGATTCATCATGAATAGTGATTTTTATTTGACTATGTAAAACTAATAAAATTCATAATAATTATTGTAGAAGTGCGAACAATTTAAAAAATATAAACAATCACTCGTAATAACAAGTTTTACGACTTTCATTAAGGGGTCAACTTCGGAATCCGACACCATAATCCATAAACTTTAGATTTATGTTTAACCGTCAATTGTCATTTACGCTTTATTTTGCTCACCGAATTTTGTTTTTCAAATTTTTTTTTAAACATGATCATTTAGTGGATATAGAAAAATCAACGAGTCAGATCGTTGATATCATGCTGCAATATTCATGATTAACTAAAATATGAGTCGATGTTATATAGTTTCTATAGACTTTATAAACTCCAAGCAATATTTTCAATAATTGTAAAACTTTGAACGTAATATCAACGATCTGAACCGTTCATCGTTTTGCCTCCTCTTAAAAATCATGTTTTCAAAAATGAAATCTGAAAAAAAAAACCAAATTTGGTGAGAAGAATGGAGTGAAAATGTAAACGACAATCAACGGTTAAATTTCGATCTATAGTTTATGTGATTATAGCGACGAATTTCAAAGTTGAGCCCTTGAAGAAATGAACAATACAGTCAATACTTGAATCCTCTCCTAGTGGTGAATACACAGATTAAAACGCTACAAAAAAAAGTATGTTAGGCGCACAAATTTCATAATCTAAACCATTCAAATCCATGAACATCATCTAAAGATCATACATACGATAAATCATTTGAATCGAATATTGTTTAGTCATCCAAATGTATGAAACAGAGGGACGGTGTTGGTACCAAGTAACAAATTCATGATAAACTGTTCATTTATTTGATTCATATACATTATCTATGAGCGGGAAGATCCCCGCCAAAATATAACAGGATATTTTTAAGGATTTTTCATTAGTTTTCTTTTTTTTATTAAAGTGTAACAAGGTATGTTTATATCTTTCGCCAAAATATTAACCAAAAATTCATGTTTACATCTTCCGCCACAATATTTCCGGTCTTTTTAAATTTCAAACATAAGAGCAACCTTATTAAGTAATAAAAGAAGCCAACACGTGAAACGCTCGAATACAACTTCGAGAAGCTTATAAAACCACTACACACCTCATTTGACTTGGAACAATTGGCAGAGAGGATTGAAAGTATTAAAATTGGGATCCAATATATTTGATTGATTGGTTCTGCTGCAATGGCAGCAGATTTTATATACACACATACACGCATGCAATAAACAAATGCAAAGAACAGATGTTATTGCTGCCCAATTTGAATGTGGTATCAGAGCAGGATTATCCTGGCTCTGCTCTGCCTTCACTCTTCCGCTGCCATAACCACCGTAGCCCCTCCATAACCACCGTAGCGCAAAGAACAGATGGTATCCTTGCTGCCCACGATGCAGAAACCACGTGTAAACCTTGCTGTCAAGAATGTTGCATCCACATGCAACATTCCTTCTGTCCAGGTTGTACAGATAGTGGGAATTCTTTTCCTTTAACAGAAAGGTTTATAATTTATTCAATCATAACAGTACCAATCACCCAACCAAGTAGATTATAACTCAAGAGAACATAAGTAGATTATATAAATCCATTAACGGCCTATAATTTATTTAATCTCTGATGAATCATGTCGGGTGATATGGATGATATTGAATCAGCCGTTGGAGGAATATTCTCTGTGGGACTTCACAAGCTTATGCCATTAATTTGGATTGAATAGCTTTCGCCTAGTAGTAGTAATCGTGGCAAGCTAGCAATTTGAATTCGACAACCTCCGACATTTGGGATGGTGCATTTCATTAATAGACAGAAATAAATCATAACAGTACCAATCCAAATCTAACAGTACCAAATAAATCATAAGTAGATATAAATCCTGGAAAGGTCTAATTTATATAAACATAACAGTACCAATCACCTAGCTAAGTAGATTAGAACATAAGCATACGCGCCTGAAAACATAAATAAACTATACTAAAGCATCCTTATCATGTGCCAACAAGCTATGAACAGCTTTATCAGTTGCTTGCCTATGCACTGGGTCTATAACGACCTTGATGCTTGCGTAACACGAACAATACGATTGGTTTTAACCAACCGACATGCCCCGCGCACTGGCCTTTCATTTGGTAAGTTTGGTACAGAACCATTAACACCTACAATGGAAAAGCAAAAAGGTATCAATATGCGATCAAGAACATGTTTAATTATGACTTGCCACAATATGTAATGCCAGAAACTCCATATTCGTATCTTCTGCAACAAAAAGTTCAGTAATTTCTGTCAGATTTATTCCATCAATCACCTTTAATTTTGTTTGTAATTCTTAAATCCTCGTAGTTATACTAGTCCTTTAGTTTATGGATTACACGCAGCGATGTATAGATACGGACTTTTAGTTTGTAGTTGGAATTAGAAGCCTTATTCCATGTCAGACTCGGCTGAAACTTAAGGGGGTGTCTAACCTTCTTAGGTGTTTGACCTTCTTAGTATGCACAATGATAATTGGTATAACGTAATGACATTGTTCATCATGGTAAATAACATTAGTTTTTTAATTTCTTACTCCCATGTCGACGACGAACTGCACTCCTCTTTCTAGTAGGTGCTTCAGCAGGTAAATCATTATGTGTATCATCAAGCTGGGATCCTGCTGCACCTCGATGTTGAGAAGAAGTTTCCCTAGTACCAATTACGGGTTGGGATTGAGTGCGATGAAGAGAGGTCCCGCTCGCACCACCTATGGTATGGGAACGAGTACATGGCGAAGAAGGTATGGTGTTTTCCCGCTAAGGTCTTGGAGGATCAATGTTTCTTGGCTCTAGTTGAGGAGCATCACTCCCGGTTGCACCACCCATAGAATGAGATTGTGTGCGAGAAAGATAAGTATACCTCAAAATATCAAGCCTATTCCTCTCTTGACGAAAAGTAGGAGGAGCAGCTCCGATAGCAGATGTAAACCGTAACTGGGATGGCAGAGGCATGATTCTTGTTGACACAAGAGGTCGTTTCCTTTTTTGGCTAATCACTGGCATCTACAAAAAAAAGAACCAAGTTTAAGTTAAATGTAAATACATATATGCAGTGCATTAGAATTCATTGGTAAGAATAAAAATCAAAGACATTGACGCATAAAAAATCCAAATAAAAAACTTTACTTCAATTTGTAGTGCACCCTAAGTTACAAGAACCGAACAATAGCATGCCCTGACCAAGAAAAAATCAAAACAAAAAGTAATGGTTGCCTAAAGGTCTTGAACCAAACTATAATTAAGCAATATATTAAATAGTTTGGTTATATCCTCACCGTTAAACCTGGTTGCTAGAGGCAGAGACGTGGATGCGAATTAGTTAAGAGTGCAAGAACCGTAATATAAAAACTTATAGAGATTTAGAATCATCAAAATTATTTATGACTGGGAAAGACCCCGCCAAGTTGTTACAAGATATATAAGAATTCTTATGAAACTGAAATCGGATGGCGTGAGCGAAGAATATGGGAGGGAAATCATGAGCAATTGGGATTAGCATGCAATTGGGAGGGAGATCATGCAATTGGGGGATGTGAACCGACAATTGGAATAGAAATATTATGGGAGGGAGATCATGAGGCGGCAAAATAGGATTAGGAAGAATATGGGAGGGAGATCATGCAATTGGGGATGTGAACCGACAAAATAGGTTTGGATTGCCTTGGGAAATTTATAAGTTTGTTCTTAAAATTATATGTTATGTTTTTAGAAAACTTGGCAAGCATGTCCAATTAGAATGGATGATTACATACAACCGTATTCAAGTTTACAATTGCTGACATACTTTATTGCCTCTCTAATCAATTTGCCGATGAAATACTTTGTTGCCTCACATCGTCGGCTAATATTTCAATACAGCGAGAAAAGTTCCCGCCAAAGTTTACCCGTCAAAACAAAATTTGTCGGGGCTTCGAATTTAGGCCTACAAAATGATTGTCGGCTAACGTTCCAATTTTCTCGGCTAAGATTGGCATTGTAAATTGGTTCTGGAATGAGTATTCAGCCGACAAATTAAAATTTTCGTCGAGAAATGACTCTTGTGCCGACAAAATTTTGCTTTGTCAGCTTATAATTTGTCGGCAAAATTGTAATTTCTAGTAGTGAGTTTTTTTTTTTTGCTGTTTTTTTAATTAATACCTCACAATAGGCTAGCAATAATGTGATTCAATTTCTTTATTTTCAAACACGTTCAAAACATCTTAAGAGGCGTGTAATGCCGGTTATAAAAATGGTTTTTCGCACACAGATAATAATGTGATTAAATTAGTCGTCAAATGATTGTTTTTTTTTAACAAACGATAATATCTACACTAAAGGGGAGGGGGTGGGCTTAGCCTCACAATAAGCTAGCAATAATGTGATTCAATCAATTGTTTATTAAATATTATTTTCTCTATTTTTAATGACGTTCAAAACATCTTAAGATGCGTATAATGTCGGTTATAAAAAAGTTTTTTCGCACGCGGATAATAATGTGATTAAATTAGTTGTCAAATGATTGTTTTTTTTTAACAAACAAATATTATCTACACTAAAGGGGAGGGGGTGGGCTTAGACTCACAATGGGTTAGCAATAATGTGATTCAATCAATTGGTTATTAAATATTATTTTCTCTATTCTTAATGTAAATTCTGTAGAGATCGATTTTATTATGTGAATTCAGCTGAGTTAATTGGTTTATGAGGGGTTTCTTCTAGCATGAACTAAGATTATTCATTTACTTCAAATATTTGACTTTCTTTTTGTCAATTTACGCATATAAATACATTTAAAATGTGTAAATCACGCATAGCACACTGTGATTCAAAAAATATCTTTTGCATACACGTGAGCGCGTGCATGAAGGCTAGTTATATATAAAGCATCCCAATATAATTTGTCAAATAATGCAGGGGTAATTTGGTCATCATAAAATATAATATAAATATAAGTGGGAAGAGATAAAAGAATAAAAAAATGGAAGAATGAGTGAAAGTTGATCGTGCTTCACAATAGATTAGCAATAATATGATTCACAAAAGGCTAGCAATAATGTAATTCAATTTCTCTATTTTTAAACACATTCAAAACATCTTAAGAAGCGTGTAATGCCAGTTATAAAAAAAGTATTTCGCACGCGAATAATAATGTGATTAAATATGTTGTCCAAGGATTGCTTTATTTTTTATCAAACGATATTATCTACACTAAGGGGAAGAGGGTGGGCTTAGCCTCACAATGGGCTAGCAATAATGTGATTCAATCAATTATTTATTAAATATTATTTTCTCTATTGTTAAACATGTTCAAAGCATCTTTAGAGTTGTGCAATGCCGGTTATAAAAAACTATTTCGTACGCGGATAATAATGTGATTAAATTAATTGTCAAATGATTATTTTTGTGTTTAACAAACGATATTATCTACACTAAGGGAGAGGGGGTGGGCTTTGCCTCACAATAGGCTAACAATAATGTGATTCAATCAATTGTTTATTAAATATTATTTTCTCTATTCTTAATGTAAATTCTATAGAGACCGATTTTATTATGTGAATTCAATTGCTTTAATTGGTTTATGCAGGGTTTCTTCTAGCATGATCTAAAATTATTCATTTATTTCAAATATATGACTTTCCTTTTGTCAATTTACGCATATAAATACATTTAAAATGTGTAAGTTGCGCATAGCATGTCTTGATTCAAAAAATATTTTCTAGACGAACGTGAGCGCGTGCATGAAGGATAGTATTATATAGGGTAAATTACACAAAACTACCTCAACTATTGGTCTCATGACACTTTCATACCTCATCTTTTAAAATTGACAGTGTCATACCTCATCTTTAGAATTTGGTCAATTTTATACCTTCCATTAGCTTGACCGTTAATTTGTCAGTTAAATGCTGACGTGGCTTGATCCAAACCCCACTTTCTATTAAAAAATTAAGAAAATATTAAAAAAAATCATTTAATATATTTTAAATATTAAAATAACAAAGAAAAGTGAAAAATAAAAAATAAAAATTCAAAACCCAATTTGTCCCCACCCCACCCCCTCTCTCTCCTCCCCCATCTTCTTCCCCTGCTGCCTAGAAATGAAACGAAAATAAATAAATAAATAAATAATTCAAAACCCAATTCGTCTCCACCCCACCCCCTCTCTCTCCTCCCCCATCTTCTTTCCCTGCTGCCCAAAAACGAAACGAAAAAAAAAAAAATTCAAAACCCAATTCGTCCCCACCCCACCCCCTCTCTCTCCTCCCCCATCTTCTTCCCCTGCTGCCCAGAAACGAAACGAAAAAAAAAAACTAAAAATCAAAACCCAGTTCGTCCCCACCCGAGACTTGGGCTCGCACACCCATGGCTCGCCGGACCTGGGTTGGGTGTCCTCTGGGTGCCCCAGACCTTCACGGAGACGAAAGGAGAGAGGGTTGACGCCAATGATGGTTTTGGTACCGTCGTCGGTGGGTGTGGGTGTGTAAATGGGTGCGTGAGTGTAGATATGGGAGAGAGGTATAGTCTGTGCGAGAGAGAATGGGAGAAAGAGTGAGTGAGCTGAGAGAGAAGGAGATGTTGGCATGGGTGGGGAAGGGTGGGGGGTTGCACGGAAGGGGAACGAGAAGGGGTCGGGGTGGGGGGAGATAGGAATGGGTTCTGGGATGCAGAGAAGGGAGAGAGGCGAGAGAGGGGGAGAGAGAGAAGAGAGAGAGGAGAGAGAAAGAGAGGAGAGAGAGAGAGATTTAATATAAAAATAAAAATAAATTTAATTTTTTAAATTTTAATTATTAAAAATATATTTAATAAGTTTTTAATCCAGTTGGATTAGTGAGTGGGCCCTGCATGTAGCCACGTCAGCACTTAACAGAAAAATTAACAGAAAAGCTGACGGAGGTATGACATTGGCACAAATTCGTAAGATGAGGTATGACAGTGTCAATTTTAAAAAATGAGGTATGAAAATGTCGTGACACCAATAGTTGAGGTAATTTTTTATCATTTACCCTATTTTATATATATATATATATATATATATATATATATATATATATATATATATATATATATATCTTGGTTGTAAGATAAACTTGTCCACCAGTATAGTGATAAGTGTCGGTTGAGAAGGACAACATTATTTTGTTTTTAATCAAAAGGAACACACGATAAAATTTGTGGAAGGACTTGTATGGATTTGGGGGATAAGGAGTTCCTCGAGTTTTATACAATATTGAAGCCATTTAATAGTAAACTAAGAGTGTGTTTGTTGCACCGAATTATTTCAGACTAAATTAACTTCTTGGACTAAGCTAGACTGTCTTGGCTTTGACTAAGCTGGATAAGAATAGTAAAGTGTTTGGTATACTATCGGACTAAATCACGGATTAAAATATTTTACTATTATTAATACACCTTTTTTATCTTAAAAATAAATAAATAAATAAAACATATTTTTATTTGACTCCCTCTCCCCTGTTTATTTATTTTCTTCGTTCATTTGCTTTGGTTCTTCACGCCCAGATTTGCTAAATTCAAACTAGAAAAAATAAAACCCATATTTTCTCCTCTTTTCATTTGCTTTCTCTTGAATTCAAACCCATATTTATCTTCTTTTAATTTACTTTTCTCTTCAAGTCAAACCCATAACAGGATTTAAAATTTAAATATAAATGGTACCTAACGAAAACTGATCGCATGATATATAATGAACGGACAGGATTGCGGGATCTTTAAGATCCTTAGGAAATGGATCCGACGAGAATCCTGATTCAAATAATACTATCTACCATGAAAAGCTGTTACGACTAGATACAAGCCACAAAATTCTCTCTTCTCAAGGACATCCACATGTTTATTTGGTGAACGAAATGCACGTTATTTTTATTAGGTGGAAATGCCATCCTCCTGACTCACTATCACGGATCGTTAGATTTTGATCCAATAATTATAATTATTATAACTTTTAAAGGAACTCCCTGTTTGTAGCCGTTGAATCAAAATCTAATTACCCGTGTTATTGGATCAGGATGATCCTGATCTCCTGCTCGGATCCATTTCCATTGATTGCTATCCCTAATTCATGAGTAGCTGCCACCTCATGTGTGTTTTTCACTTTTTCTGATTTTTTAAGAAAGATGGGAAAAATGAATAGTGATTTGGTGTCACTATGCTTCAATAAAATGATTTGAACAAAAATACCCTCAAAACTAAAAATTTTGAAAGCATTCCAAAATAATGCTTCAAATAAGATAAGGGCATTTTCATCATTTTAACAGTATTTTTAATAATTTACTTTTTGGTGCTTCTTTTTATTTTATTTTATTTTAATTAGTACCTCATTTATTTTTATTTTAATTAGTAACTCATGATAGGCTAACAATAATATGATTCAATTTAACTATTTTTAAATACGTTCAAAACATCTTAAGAGGCGTTTAAAGCCGATTATAAAAAAAGTTTTTCGCATGCGCATAACAATGTGATTAAATAAGTTGTCAAATAATTATTTTTTTTTTTAACAAACGATATTATCTATACTAAAGAGGAGATGGTGGTCTTAGTCTTACAATGTGCTATCAATAATGTGATTCAATCAGTTATTTATTAAATATTATTTTCTCTATTTTTAAATACATTCAAAACATCTTAAGAGGCGTGTATTTTTTAAATAAATGATATTATCTACACTAAGGAGGAATGGGTGGACTTAGCCTCACAATAGGCTAGCAATAATACGATTCAATCAATTGTTTGTTAAATATTATTTTCTTTATTCTTAATGTAAATTCTATAGAGATCAATTTTATTATATGAATTCATCTGCTTTAATTGGTTTATAAAGGGTTTTTTGTAGCATGATCTAAAATTATTCATTTACTTCAAATATTTGACTTTCTTTTTCTCAATTTACACATATAAATATATTTAAAACGTGCAAGTCGTGTAAAACACGCCGTAATTCAAAAAATGTTTTCATGCACGCGCTCACGCACGTGCATGAAGGCTAGTATTATATATATTTATATACATCTTGGTTGCAAGATAAACTTGTCCACCAGTATAGTAATAAGCGTTGATTGAGAAGTAAAAAATTATTTTGTTTTTAATCAAAAGGAACACACGATAAAATTTGTGGAAGGCTAGTATTATATATATTTATATACATCTTGGTTGTCCAACAGTATAGTGATAAGTGTTGATTAAGAAGGACAAAATTATTTTGTTTTTAATCAAAAGGAACACACGACAAAATTTGTGGACGGCTAGTATTATATATATTTATATATATCTTGGTTGCAAGATAAACTTGTCCACCAGTATAGTGATAAGTGTTGATTGAGAAGGACAAAATTATTTTGTTTTTTTTTGTTTTTTTAGTTTCCAAAAAAAAAAAAAATATTTTGTTTTTAATCAAAAGGAACACACGACAAAATTTGTGGAAGGACTTGTATGGATTTTTTGGGGGGGGGGGGGGGGGTAAGGAGTTCCTCGAGTTTTATAGAATATTGAAGCCATTTAATAGTAAACTAAATGTGTGTTTGTTGCACCGGATTATTTCGGACTGGAGTATTTTTCTAAAACTAAGCTAGACTGTCTTAGTTTGGACTAAGCTGGATAAGAATAATAAAGTGTTTGGTGTACTATCGAACTAAATCATTGATTAAAATATTTTACTATTATTAATACACATTTTTTATCTTAAAAAAATTTAAACAAATTATACCTACTTTTATTGAGTAAATTGTAGTAATGTCCCTCAACTTTAATCAAATTGGAACAATGGTCCCTCAACTAAAAATCTATTACCATTGATCCCTCAACTTATCAAAATGTGTAGCTATAGTCATTTTCATCAATTTCGTCAAAATTTTGTCAAAATAAGTTATGTTGGAATAACCATTTATATAATTAGGGTCCTTCAACTCATCAAAGTGTGTAATTATGGTCATTTTCATCAACTACGTCAAAAATTTTGTCAAAACGAGAATGACTATTGCTACAGTTGGGTTAAAGTTAAGGAATCATTTCTCCAGTTGAATTAAAGTTGAGGGACCAATGGTAATGGATTTTTAGTTGATGGACCATAGCTGCACATTTTGATGAGTTGAATGACCAATGATGAGAGATCATTACTCTAATTAAGTTAAAATTAAGGAACCGTAGTTACAATTATCCTATTTTTATTTGACTCTATCTCCCGTGTCTCTCTATTTATTTCGTTCATTTGCTTTGGTTCTTCATGCCCAGATTTGCCACTCAAACCAGAAAAAGTAAAACCCATATTTTCTCTTCTTTTCATTTGCTTTCTCTTGAATTCAAACCCATATTTATCTTCTTTTAATGTACTTTTCTCTTCAAATCAAATCCAGCAAAATCCCCAAATTTTTTTTTCAATTTGCAGAGGCTTCGTCGATCATCGGATCTGCAAATCGACGAACTTGAGCTCCATTTGGTCCAAAGTATCGAGCTTTGGCTCCTCCCTGGAACTGAAAGCAACCCATTTCTTGAG
Source organism: Heteromeles arbutifolia (assembly GCA_024362995.1). Lineage (NCBI taxonomy): Eukaryota > Viridiplantae > Streptophyta > Magnoliopsida > Rosales > Rosaceae > Heteromeles > Heteromeles arbutifolia. The sequence continues at coordinate 39,947,128 of JANCRC010000003.1, read as the reverse complement.
CCTCAGAGGGAAATTTTGGGTTGTGCAAGAAAGTGAAGGAAGAAGACGAGTGGGAGTGAGAAAGAAAGGGGTAGTTTCAATGGAGCCTTTTAGTATCGTTCTAAGTGTTGTTTTGGTTAGCGTAGTAGCATGCGCATGGAGGGTGCTGAATTGGGTGTGGTTGAGACCAAAGAAGCTAGAAAAATGTCTGAGGCAGCAAGGACTTACAGGAAATTCATACCGGCTTTGGTCAGGAGACATGAGAAAAAGCTCCATGATGCTAAAAGAAGCAATGTCTAAACCCATGAACCTCTCCCATGATATAGTGCCACGAGTCCTCCCTTTTGTCCACCAATCTGTGAGCACTTATGGTATGTTAATTATCTTTCGTCATTTCCTTGTACAGAATTAATACTTTCCTTATGACAATATTAATTAGCTGCTATGTATAATGTTGTCGTACCAAAATAAGATAGCTTTTGGTGACAGTTTGTAAAAATATTCACAATTTGATTTATAACTGTGGTAAGACACTGCCGATGACTTCTTGTAAAAAACTTCTTTTATGTTAATACCTTTATGGTAAAAATTAAAAATGCAGGTAAGAATTCTTTTATGTGGATTGGCCCAACACCAAGTGTTAATATCACAAATTCAGAAGATTTGAAAGACATCTTTACAAAGCACGAGGATTTTCCGAAGCCAACACCAAATCCGCTATTCAACTTGTTAGCAACAGGTATGGTAAGCTATGAAGGTGAGAAATGGGCAAAACACCAAAGAATTGTTAACCCAGCATTCCATTCAGAGAAGCTAAAGGTATTATATATGCACACTCTTGCAAATATTCATTATTTAAGTTAATTTTTGAAGTTTTAACAGTTTGATTCAATCGGATTAATATTAGGTGTGCATTATATCATGAAATTGATCGTTTCTGTTTTTTTTCCTTCTTTGTTGTTCTTTGTTTTCTGTAGCGTATGTTACCGGCATTTTATCAAAGTTGTAGGCATTTTATCAAAGTTGTAGCGAGATGATTGAGGAATGGGAGAGCTTGGTGTCCAAAGACAGTTCATGTGAGTTAGATGTCTGGCCTTATCTTCAAAATGTGGCAGCCGATATGATTTCACGAACAGCATTTGGAAGTAGCTATAAAGAAGGAAGGGAAATATTTGAACTCATGAAAGTGCAAACCGAACTTGCAATAAAAACGACAGAAAGTGTTTACATTCCAGGATGGAGGTAAAATGATATATTCTTTCAAATTTGATACTTTTTAAATTTCTTTATAATTAAAATTAATTGACAATATGGAGAGTAGCTCAACTTCATTCTCAACATGTTACCTCACGTGTGTTGAATTTTTAAGCCTAACACGTGGATAACACAAAAGAGATGATGTAGAGCACGTGTGGTCATTGGGCTTCATACATGAAACAACCTATTCTAATACTATGAAGAAAGTTGAGGTTCCACTATAAAACGAATTGGCCATATGAGTAGCCTACTTATAAGCTTATGCAATGTTCCTCTTTCCAACAATGTAAAATCATATTTTTACACTAAAAAGTCAATCATGGTACTATTTATTTTGTCCTTATCGTTAAAACTCAAAATTTTCAAACCCTTTTCATTAGTTTTTCTTCATTAGTAAGATAGTATAAATACGGTATGAAAATGTGGTAAGCGTAACATACTCCTATTAAGAGTAATGTTAAGGAGACTAAATTTATAGACCAAATTTGTAAATCAAATGATGTGTCACCAATAGGAATGTGCACATTTATTAACGTTTAAGTAATAATTTAATTATTAACTTTCACGTCATTTAATTTACAAAATTTAGTCCGTCTAACATTACCTATCCTTTTTTTTTTTTTATTAGGCTGATAATTGACTTAAAAACAATGCAGTCCATCTTTACATAAGCGGTGAACGGTGCCCTATGGCTTGTTTTCTTGTAGTGATCCAACAAAAATAAAAGCATATTATCCAAAACTTTTTGTGTCATTTGTAAATAGTGTGAAAAGTTTTGTTTGGCAAAGTTATTAGGAACCAATGTTTCAGTAGAAAAAAATCCCTACGAGAGGCGGGTTCTCTACAAGTTAAATCTCATACTTGGGGTTTTTCTTTTCACATCCATGTTAATCAACTTAAATGTACTCGTTTTCTTCGATCATATCGTGTATATATATCTTACAAAACCCATTGGAATAATACTGCTATTGTGCAGGTTTCTACCAACCAAGATGAATAAGAGGATGAAAGGAATCGACAAAAAAATCAGAGAGTTACTCGTGGGTATTATAAATAAAAGAGAAGAGGCGATCAATGTAGGCAAAGCCACAAAAGATGACTTGTTAGGTTTGCTTTTGGATTCCAACTTCAAGGAAATTAAGGAACATGGGAACGAAAGAAAATCTGGAATGAGCACTCAAGACGTTCTTGAGGAGTGTAAGCTGTTTTACTTTGCCGGGCAAGAGACCACTTCAGTATTGCTGCTTTGGACGATGGTTTTACTAAGTGAAAACCAGAATTGGCAAAATCGTGCAAGAGAAGAGGTTTTGCAAGTCTTTGGAGGCAACAAACAAGATTTTGGGCTAAATCACCTGAAAGTTGTAAGTATAGAATGCGTTTACATCTACATTTGACATTCAAAGAAAGAAACATTTACTTTAAAAAGAAGTTTTATATTTTACTTGAAAATTTTCGTTAGGTTTAAAAGAAACATGAAACAAATTAATCAAATATTTTTAGATACATTCTCGCTATAAAAACATTTTGATGTCATGCATGGTGGAAATCATCAAACACTAGAATTACTTTTGCTTACCAAACGTATGTTGCTACAAAGGGAATATGAACTACACTTCTTGGGAAATCAAATCTGATGGATGATTGTGATTCACATTCTGACAACATAATTAAGCGACAACATAATTAAGCATGTCAGGTTGAATATAGTCTGGCAAGTGAACATTTCTCCAAGCTTGCATAAACTCGTTGAGACTCCTGATGCACATTTTCTTTCGTACAATTTTAAATTTCTTCCATCTCATTTTTTGTTTAATTCGATGGTCCTTTGATGTTGGAGATGAATATGAATTTGTATCATACAAGCCAATCTTAACTTAAATATGTATTGTTTGGTTGTATAACTCTCCAGGTAACCATGATTTTACTTGAAACTCTACGATTATACCCACCAGCTGCTGTACTCACTCGAATGATTCACAAGAAAACACAATTTGCAGAATTCTCATTACCGGCTGGAACCGAAATTTCCTTACCCACAATACTAGTTCACCATGACAAACAATTGTGGGGTGATGATGCAACGCAGTTTAAGCCAGAGAGGTTTTCAGATGGAGTTGCAAAAATAACAAAGAACAAACTTATATACTTCCCTTTTGGATGGGGTGCACGGATTTGCATTGGACAAAATTTTGCTATGATGGAAGCAAAACTGGCCTTAGCATTGTTCTTACAGCACTTTACCTTTGAGCTTTCTCCATCCTATGCTCATGCTCCTTCTAATAAAATCACCCTTGAACCACAGTTTGGTGCCCATATCATTTTACACAAACTTTGATTAGTTATGATTGATATGGCAGTTGCGAGAAAAGTTGATGAAGAAAGGGTATCAAACTAATAAAGATGGTCTCAAGTTTGTATTAAACAATGTATTATTGAACTTAGATATCCATATTGATGCTAAATAAATAAGGGTGTGGTGATTTTCACACATCCTGTTTTAACTCTCTTATACCCTTTGTAATTGTTTTATGGTTTTTTAGAGTGTATAAAAATGGGATGTGTGAAGATGATTGTATGAGAATTAGATTGGTCTAATGATATTTTCTGCACTAACTTTTATATAAATTATATTAGATAATAACAACAATAATAAAGCTTTGTCGTACTAAGTGGAGTCTTTTGTAGGAATAATAGAATGTCGATATGCTCGATTTTAAGGGAAGTCTTCCGTTAGTTCCAAGTATGTCATGTCTTTTCTTAAAGTCTTTTTCTTGGTCTTAGTAAGTCTTCCTCTACACCTTTTTTTCCGAGACTCTATCTTATAATCACATTTTCTAACCGAAGTATTTGTAGGTGTTCAGTTCATGTCTAAACCATCTTAACCGATTTTCTCTCATCTTATCTTCAATTGCGGCCACTCCTATTTTATCTCAGATATCCTCCTTTGTTGGAATTAAATTCGTGCACTGCCATAAGTGGTGGTTGAGCACAAACTCGAGCAAGATTCAAAACAGTAAACAACCGTGAGCAAGCCTAATACCGAGGAGTGTGTTGGCCAAATGCTCTCCAACGGTTAAGTTAGTGAATGATATTAGACTCAAGCAATGGCCAAGAGAATTCAAGTGTTTAGAGTGTTACCATATCTGAATCCTAGATGGACATGTGTTCTTTGTAATGGAGACATGTAATAGAAACCATCATGTTGTTTACTGATAGGATTTTTACCACGCAAAAAGGGTTAAAAACACATAAAATATTTGCAACAGAAACAAGTTTATCGTAGCAATAGTTGGCTTAAGCAAGGTCGTTCTCCACAGGGATTAATTTGAATAAATTTTTGCAAAACCAAGTCTCAACTAATTATTTAGAACAAAATTTTGGAGAAATGTGATAATGACCTAAATTAAGAAAAACAAATTTAATAAAAAGGGTTAACGAAAATCTGCAATATTAAAGAAGGAAAAAGAGACACTTTTTAAAAATCAAAGTGAGAGCACTAGGGTTCCGCACAACTTAACAATCCTAGGTAGTTCTTCTAATTACTTATAAATTACACATGCATATTTTGAAGGTTAGGTTTTCCTAAAGTATGTCCTACTTGGAACCTCCATCATATGACGTATATCTACCATGTAACCAATATGTGGTGTCCAGATCGAATATGAACATGCAAGACTCATTAAGTTTTGTGAAACCTTTTAAAAAACAATGCAACCCTTAAGACGTGGCATCCATTCTAAGTGAAGTTACACATATTAATCACAAGAAGCCTTAATTAATTTTAGGGACAGCTCTCTACCAAAATTGCATCAAATTACTTTTCTAAATATCCTAATGGTTGCGAATCATCAAGACAAATAAATAGTTTAAACTGATGATTAACAATTCAAAACTTGCATACATAATATTATTAGCAAATTAAAAAGAAACTACATATTATTGTTAAGGCTCGTAGCCTCACCTTAGCAAATAGGATTAGTTATGCAGATTCATAATTAGAAACAAAAAGATATTTATTGTAATAGAAAAAGAATGAAAATACCTTGAAAGTATAAGTCTTGAAATCTCTAAGTTTTGGCCAAAATCTTCTCTCAAAAAATTGCATAAAGAAGAGAACTAGGGCCGGCCACAATGGCTTATTTATAATACATAGAAAATCTAATCCTTCCTAAAAAAAAAGGACTCAGAATAATACTAGGAACGCAAATAAATTAAAATAAAATAGGAAGCATAATCTTAAATTGACTTGGGAAATTCGGCCTAAATCTGCACAGTCACGTTTTGGACCTAATTCTCTTCCAAAACAGGCCAAAATGGCTGGATTTAAAGCCCGAAATCATCTGAACACTTCTCCAGAATGCCACAAACCCAAAAGAGGTCATCTTGGACTCCAAAAATCACAATTAACCCAAAAACGTCATTTTCTAGCAATGCTTACTACTCCTATATTTAATCGCCAGAAAAAAAAAAAAAAAAAAAAAAAAAAGAACCGCTAGGTAGAAAAATCTGAAATTTTGACATGATCAAACTAAGGAACACACGATCGTCCTCCAATTTGAATTACTCCAAAATTCATCTGTTTGATCACGTTTTGCTCCACAGGAAGTCAAATGTCCTATATGGAAAATAAAAAGCAAAATATCAAAATTCTACCAAAATATACTAGGAATATGGTAAAATACATAATATGAAATCGACTCATCATTTACTCAAACAAATCATCTTCCCCATAGCCAAGTCCTGCAAGACACAAAAAACGGAAAACAAAAGGACATAACAATTTAAAGAATTAGTGACTTTACTGGCAAACATGAGATTTAAACGAAAAGAGGGAACACATAAAACTTTGTCTAAGGTGATATCTGAATTGAAAGGTCCAGTGCTAGTGGAAGGGATTGGGACTGACACACCCTGTCCCAAGGAGGGTGTGCTGGCCGTCACGCGAAAGTGACGTAACCATGTGCACAATACGGAAGCTAAGAAGAGAAATAGAAATACAACTAAATAAAAACCAACCACTAGCCATACCATCCAAATAACATGCTAGAGAGAGTCTAAGTGTATAAATACACATTCAGAGCAATAAGAACGCCTAGTTGCAGTCAAGGACAATTACTAAGATATAACACCCGAAGGTGAATCCTACTTTTGTGAATTCTGTCAGAACACCGTTGGATCCCTCGTGGCCACCAAGGCACTGCTACCTAGAACCTGGAGGGGCGAAAAACAAAACGCGTGAGTGAGCAAAAAAAAATCTTTTCAAAACCTTTTCTCTTTTCAAAGGTTCTAACTCCTCGCCGTAAAACCTATATAATTTCCCAGAAAAATAACATATATACTCATCTCAACTCATAACTCAAAATCATGTCAAAAGTAGTGATATGCAAGGTATGTATCATGCGAAATATATCTCATCAAATCACATAACTACATCAGGTGAAATAGTTCATCATAGATAACAACATGTCCACCGAGTGATCAGCTCGGCTGAACTATAGCTCATAATCAATCTCATCATATCTCATCAAATCACATATAAAAATATCATGCACACGAGTCGGAACCACCTCACGTGGTCTAACCGACAAGACTGGGTGTAAATAAATACGCTCTAGTGCTACGATCAAGTGAAGACTGAGCGCTAATCGCGGGTCACCTACGAGTCGAACCCACCTATAGTGGTCTATTCGACAGGACTGAGCACCTAACTTGGATCCAAGGTGATCGTATGGTGCAAGAGGTGAACATCACGTGAAGAACTATGCCCTGGCCCTGGGCGGGAGCACTAACACCGGGGTGTAGGTTTATGAGCTTTCAACACATCTCACATAATCATCATTTCATATTAATCATTCTCTATCATCAACATATACTCACCTGATACTTACATGTGCGTCCATAGCACAAATTACCATTATATACAGCTACTAATGCATGAATAAAATAGATATATTTTGCATGGCATATCATATCGCATTTCATATCACATTTCACTTAATTGATTTTCTGGAAAAAATCTCATTTATATAGGTATATACGGAAAACAAAAGCCCACTCACAGATAAGTCGAAGGGTCACAACCCCCGAGCCTCGATTAATGACGCTCATCCTCATTATAGGCCTCACCTATATGCGTAATAACCGAATAAACGTTATTTAACGCACTTAACCAACAATAGGTAATAACTTCTCATACAATGCTCAAATTGGGTATATGAATATACCACAGTGACCTACTCATCCTCAGAAACATCCCCATATTTTTAAAATAATTTTCCGACCACCTATGCGCCGCCACGCGCCAGCCAAGGCACGGCCAAACGCGTCCCCACGCGCGGTCACGTGCCATGCACACTGACGGCGTTAGTTAACACCGTCAGGAATATTCCGTTAAAACCCAACGAAAACTGTCCAAACTAACTGACGGCGTTGGAATATTCCGTTAGACTTGACGGAATATTCCGTCGTCTCCTACCTCTGAACTCCGGCGTCCGCCGCCGTCGCCAGAAACTGGAAAAACTTCTAACCTTCCTAACTCTCTCAAAACTCAACCAAATTTCATGATTCTTTTACCAAAATGACACTTAAAATGAGGAGAAGAGGTTTATACCACTTTTAAGGCCCAAAACTTGACGGAGCTTGGTCAGAAAAGCTCGATACTCCGGCTACCTCTGCAACTCCCTATTCCCCGGCTTCCCAATGTCCAATTCACTCCGTTTTTCTTCTCCGAGCTTCGTGAGAACGTCCACAAGTTTCCCATAAGCTTAGAATTCACTAAAACGTCCACAATCAAAACCACATGAACAGTGCTCAAATCGGGTTCTTTGGTTCTCACGATCCCGACGTCCAAACTTAACCAAAACTGTCTTAAAATGCTATGAAGGATTAAAGCTTACCTCTTGGAGCCTTAAAATGTCTTAAAATCTTTGTGATCATGTCGGAGTTACTGTGCTCCACAATCAGGGTTTCAAATAACCCGTGTTCTCGACGTCCACTCGTCCAACCGAAGATGGTGATGAGTTCCTGAGCTTGCTAGGAGTCTAAAACCAACCTCCACAACTTCGATCCGCGCAGAAAGGGTTTGGTTCGAAGTTCGTCCGTACGGTTGTACGAAAATGAAAGGTAATCCGAGAGAGAGAGAGAGACAGTTGAGTGTGTGTATGTGTGTCCAACTCCCAGCCAACCAAAAACAAGGACAAGTTTAGATCTAATTGGGTCCAATTATTTAGGACTTGATGTAATTGGCCCAATCTCTTAACCCAAAACACAAACACTCACCCAACGCTCAAGGGCATTTCTATCAATTCACGTCCTCAAGCATAAAATATTCCAATATCTTGGGACGGGCTGTTACAGGGACCGTAGACCCAGTGTGTAAATTAACAATGGGTATTACGCAAGATTCTGTCTTGGTGAAATGTTGTCAGTAGCTCTGCTATTCAAATATCCAAAGTTTAGTGAAGGTAGAATTAATTTAAACATCTCTAAAAGGTGACAGACCTTAAGCATTTGCATAAGAATTGTTATTACTAAAGACACGGTTTCCATTTATTATAAATATGTAGGGGTGGTTTTGGTACATTACTGTACCAAAACCTCTGGACCAATTACCATACCAAATATTTGGTGCGGCAAAATCTATTACCATTACCGTACCAAACTTTCGGTATACCGAATATCGGTATACCAAATAGTTTGGTTGGTATGGTATGCCAATGGTAATTGCCACTTTGTTTTACGCCACTTCGTTTGCCTAAAATCTAATATTTTTTTAATTAATGTAGAAGTGTAAAAAATATAGGAAAAATATATAAACACCCGTAATGACAAGCTTTACAACTTTCGTGAAGAGCTTAACTTTGAAATTCACCATTATAATCATATAAATCATTGATCAAAATTTAACCGTTGATTGTTGTTTACATTTACGCTTCATTTTTCTCATCAAATTTTGTTTTTTTTTTCGGATTTTCTTTTTTGAAAACATGATCTATTAGAGGATGCAGGAAGAGGAACGGTTTGGATCGTTGATATTATGTTCAGAGTTTTACGGTTAGTGAAAATATTGCTTGGTGTTTATAAAGTTTCTACAAACTATATGACATCGACTCATATTTCAGTTAACCGTAAATATCCAAACGTGATATCAAAGATCTGAACCGTTCATCTTCTTACATCAACCAGATGATCATGTTTTCAAAAAAAAAAAAAAATTTTAAATGAAATTCAGTAAGAAGAATAAAGCTTAAATGACAATCGATGGTTAAATATAAATTTAAGGTTTATGGATTCTAGTGTTGGATTTTGAAGCTAACCCCTTCATGAAAGTTGTAAAGCTTGTCACTATAAGTGATTGTATATTTTTTTTTTTTTTTTACACTTCTACAATAATTATTATTCATTTTGTCCTCAAATAATTATATGAATAAATACATAATATAATATTAATAATATTGGTAGGTACGGTATACCACCGGTACTGGTTTTGGATACGAGTACCGTATTGAAACAATATGGTACGGTATAAATACCGTATCATTACCAATTGGTACAAATTTTTGGTAATAATTTGGTATGATATAGTTGGTATGACGGTTGGTACGGTAATTTGGTAAAAATGTTCATCCCTGTAAATATGGTGTGAGCAAGTTGTTGAAGCTCTTTTCCAGAAAACCCATTTAATGGGTTCAGTTGAGAAGACTGTGAATTGGACAACTGGGCCGGCGCATGAAAGCTTTGAGACTGCTGGCCTCAATTGGAGGTCTGGGCCGGACCTGCAGAGACATCTGCTGTGTTGGCAGCATGTAAGAAGGCAGGTGCCTTGTCGTCCGCGCTGGCAGCATGCGTTGGCTGCATTTGTTGGCAGCATGCTTTGGCATCATGCTATGATGATGATGCATTTGCTGTGATGCATCTGATGATGCTTTTGCTGCCATGGGACATCAACTCAACAAAAGTCTGATGGCTTACTCTGCATTTGATCCTGTGGAAAAATCTTGGGATTGGGTCTTAACTTTTCTTGTAGTGTTGAAAATTGGATTCTGTGTGCAACGGAAAAATTTTGAGAAATGTGTTTTGTGCTTTTTTTAAAGTAAGAGATTTAGAGTTTGAATAAATAGATAATTTGGTGAATGATTTTTTGATTACTTTTATTGTCAACGATACAAGACATACATGTGTGTGTATATATATATACACATACACAAACACACACATGCCCTTTAAGGGAAGGAATTCCTTCTCTCTTTTTTTCAATGATGATACCCTCTTGACCGTTAGATTTGACTTTAATAAAATTCTGTGGTTGAGATTAAATCACAGACCACAAAATCTTAACCACAAAATTTCATTAAAGTCAAATCTAACGATCAAGAGGATGTTTCTATTTTCTTTGAAAAATGGGGATCATTTCCCTGAAAGGCTTCCTCTATATACACACGCGCGCACACACACACACACATACTATTCAACCACACCTATTTCTAAGGCTAGGAATCCGTGATCCACCTTTGGTTAGAGTAAATCAACAACAACAAAAAAGCTTTTTCCCATTAAGTGAGATCGGTTGTATGAATTCTATAACGTCATTCAGTTTGATTCTGTACCACATCTTCCATTAGATCCAAGTACTTTAAGTATTTTTTTAGAGTCTCTTTCAAAGTCTTCATAGGTCTTCCTCTACCCCTTCGATCATGAACCTCTGTCCCGTAAACCCATCTTCTAACCAGAGCGTTAGTAGGCTTTCGTTTCATATGTCCAAACCATCGTAATTGATTTTCTCTCATCTTTTCTTCAATTTCGACTACTCCTACTATACTTCGGATATCCTCATTCCTAATCTTATTCTTTCGGTTAGAGTAAATTAGGAAAGTAAAATATTATAATTATATTACAAAGATACTTCTTAACAGTTGTAAACTCAACTATTGTGGGCGATAATTATTTTTCAAAGACACTCGTTTGTTTTTAAGTCATTCTCCAAAACCGTCAATGAAAAAGTTGAGTTATTTTACTTTTGTACATATGAATAGAAGAAAATCATTCACTGCCTATCTTTCCAAAAGTTTGACCTGCGTCTTCATATGCATCTTTGCGAATCAAGATCCTCTTCTGAGCATATGATTAGGATCTTCTTGATCAGGTCTATCGGACCATTTAATTTTTATCTAACGGTTACAAATAGAGAATTTCTCTAAAAATTATAATAATTATAACCGTTGAATAAAAGTTAAACGGTCCGATGAACTTGATCAGATGAATCCTGACCATATGCTCAGGAGAGGATCCTGATTCCATCTTTGCTCATATGCTCCACAATAAACGTCACCTCTTGTTCCCACTATGGAATCCGTTATTATTACACTTCTGATGTGATATGTCGGCAAGGAGCAAGGAAATTTGCGATTGTAAAAAGACGGGAGATAGATTGTCTGCCCTCCATTTCTCATACCCTTCTCATCCTATCTTGTTTTGTACGGTAATAGTTAAGTTACGTCAATATTTTATATTGATTTTTTATAGAAATAATAAGATAAAAATAAATAAGAATATAAAATATTGACGTGGCTTAATCGTGACAGCATAAACAGAAAATGATAGGAAGGGTATGAAAAAGGGCGGCAGACAATCCATCTCCCAAAAGACGACCACAAAGTGAAATGCAATTGTCATGGATGAACTCATCACAAAATTAGTCCAAGGATTCCCAAAAAAAAGATACCCCACCATGACAAGGACCACAAAGTTAAATGCACTCGTCCATGCTGAACTCATATAAAAAATTAGTCCAAGGACTCCAAGTTTACCACACACGAAAGTCTTTTGTCACTAATTTATCATTTAAAAAACTTTTATTTATTAACTGATTAACTTTTTGAATGCATAACAAGTATTTTTTAGACTAATAATGCCATCAGATTTATCAAAATTAGTCAAACGACTCAACTTTTACTACATACAAAAACAAGATATACTTATATAACAAAGCTTGTATTGAACGGCTGGTGCATTATTTGAAAATGTAAGGCCATCTTCAATCGAATGGTCTAGAGGGCCAGAGGGTCAAAATAGTTCGAAAACCGTCATCAACCGAGGGCTGGACCAGAGAACTCGTGGGCCCCACAGAATCTGAACGGGCCAGAGGACTGGCCATCTTCAGCCAGCCAGCCAGCCAGCCATCCCGCTGGCCAGCCCACTTTGATTTTTTCTTTTTTCTTTTCACTTGCCCAGGCCGGTTCCCTTTTTGTGTTTTTTTTATTTCAGCCCACTTTTTTGTTTTTTTCTTAACAGCCCACTTCTTTCTTCTTTTTTTTGGACGTTTTGTTTTATTTTTAAATTTCTAATTTTTTCCTACATCATTTCTCACATATTTTTTCACCATTTCATACTATCTTACCTCATTTTATTTCAAATCTTTACATTTCATACTATAGCACTTTGGGCCTCAGTTGGAGATGGTTTTTAATGACAGGGCTAAAACCAGCTATGTGGCTCTTTGGCCTTCGGTTGGAGATGGAGGCAAATATGATCTTGTACTGTTTATTAAAATATTAATGTATTGGAGGACCAGATGGCTAAAATGAGCTATTTGGCCAGCCTTCGGTTGAAGATGACCTAATAAAGCACTTAAAAGACGGATGATCTCATCGTATATATTTTAGTTGCAAGATAAACTTCTCCACTAGTGTAGTGATATAAGTGTTGATTGAGAAGGACAAAAATATTTTGTTCTTAATCAAAAGGATCACACGCGCGCTAAAATTGTGGAAGGACTTGTACGGATGAACTCCATCTCTCTCACACCAATGGAAGTTTCAATGGCGCTTTTAGTGTCGTTCTAAGTGTTGTTTTGGTTAGCGTAGTAGCATGCGCATGGAGGGTGTTGAATTGGGTGTGGTTGAGGCCGAAGAAGCTAGAAAACTGCCTTAGGCAACAAGGACTTGCTGGCAATTCATACAGGCTTTGGTCAGGAGACCTGAAAGAAATATCCATGATGCTAAAAGAAGCAGTGTCAACCTCTCCCATGATACAGTGCCACGAGTCCTCCCTGATGCCCACCAATCTGTGAGCACTTATGGTATGTTAATTATCTTTCGTCATTTCCTTGTACAGAATCAAGGAAAAGGATCCCCTCCTAATTCATTATGCTAGGGATCCCAACATTTCAATCGTTCATCGTCTACTGTACGATCAGTTTTCTTTAAGTATTATTTGTGTTTAATTTAAAATAATAAAAATCAAATGATTTATGACCGTATAATACACGATGAACGATTGAGATGTAAGAATCCTTAGGATTCCCACATAATGGATCTAGAGGGGATCATTTTCCCAGAATCAATACCATCCTTATGTCAATATTCGCTGATAAGTATAATCTTCTCTTACAAAAATAAGATAGCTTTTGGTGACAGTTTGTAAAAATATTCACAATCTGATACATAGAAGTGATAAGAAGCTGCCGACGACTTCTTGTAAAGTTCTTATATATTAAAACGTTTATGGTAAAATATAAAAATGCAGGTAAGAATTCTTTCATTTGGATTGGCCCAACACCAAGGGTTAGTATCACAAATCCAGAAGATTTGAAAAACATATTTACAAAGCACGAAGATTTTCCGAAGCTAACAGCAAACCCGCTAGTCAAGTTGTTACTAACAGGTCTAGCAAACTGTGGAGGTAAGAAATGGGCAAAACATTATTAACCCAGCATTCCATTCAGAGAAGCTGAAGGTCTTATATATACGTAGTGTTGACAGTATCCATTATTTAAGTTAATATCTGAAGTTTTAACAGTTTGTTCAATCGGATTAATATTAGGTGTGCATTATGTCATAGAGTAAATTGTAGCTATGGTCCCTTAACTTTAACTCAATTGGAGCAATGGTCCCTCAACTAAAAATCAATTACCATTGGTCCCTCAACTTATCAAAATGTGTAGCTATGGTCCCTCAACTAAAAATCTATTACCATTGGTCTTTCAATTTTAATTCAATTGGAGAAATGGTCCCTTAACTTTAACCCAATTGTAGCAATGGTCTTCCAATATAACTCGTTTTAACAAAAATTTTGACATAGTTGACGAAAAGAACCATAATTATACACTTTGATGAGTTGAGGGATTCTAATTGTATAAATGGTCATTCCAACATAGCTTATTTTGACAAAATTTTGACAAAATTGATGAGAATGACTATAGCTACACATTTTGATAAGTTGAGGGACCAATGGTAATGGATTTTTAGTTGAGGGACCATTGCTCCAATTTGATTAAAGTTGAGGGACCATTCGTACAATTTACTATTATGTCATGGGATCGATCATTTCTGTTTGTTTTTTTTTTTTTAACTTCAAATATTTGACTTTCTTTTTGTCAATTTAAGCATCTAAATATATTTAAAACGTGTAAATTGTGGGTAACATGCCGTGATTCAAAAAATATTATATGCACGCGTGTGAGCCATTGCATGAAGGCTAGTATATATAAAGAGAATAGGGCAATGAATAGTGCCGATTTGGTGTCACTGCTTCAACAAAAATATTAGGACAAAACTGCCCCTCAACCAAAAAAATCAAAAGCAGCCCAATATAATATATCAAATACTGCAAGAGTAATTTGGTAATCATAAAATACAATATAAATATAAGTGGGAAGAGAGAAAAGAATAAAAAATGGAAGGATAAGTGAAAGTTTATAGTGCTAACGTGAAGAGAAAAGAAAAATATAATAAAAAATAAGGAAAGTCATGAATATTGTGTTCAAAACAACAATGAGTTAGCAATAATGTGATTCAATCAGTTGTTTATTAAATATTATTTTTCTATTTTTAAACACGTTCAAAACAACTTAAGAGGCGTGTAATGCCGGTTATAAAAAAGGTCTTTCGCACTCGGATAATAGTGTGATTAAATTACATTAAATTAGTTGTCAAATGATTAGTTTTTTGTTTTAACAAACGATATTATCTACGCTAAGAGTGAGGGGTGGGCTTAGCCTCAAAATAGGCTAGCATTAATGTGATTTAATCAGTTGTTTATTAAAATTATTTTCTCTATTTTTAAACACGTTCAAAACATCTTAAGCGACGTGTAATGTTGGTTATAAAAAAAGGTTTTCGCACGTCAATAATAATGTGATTCAATTAGTTGTCAAATGATTGTTTTTTTTAACAAACGATATTATCTATACTAAGGAGGAGGGGGTGGGCTTAACCTCACAATGGGCTAGTAATAATGTGATTCAATCAATTATTTATTAAAAATTATTTTCTCTGTTCTTAATGTAAATTCTATAGAAATCGATTTTATTATGTGAATTCAGCTGCTTTAATTGGTTTATCAAGGGTTTCTTCTGACATTATCTAAAATTGTTCATTTACTTCAAATATTTAACTTTTTTTTTTAATTTACACATATAAATACATCTAAAACATATAAATCGCACGTAACATGCCGTAATTCAAAAAATACTTTCTGCACTCACGTAAGCACGTGCTAGATATTATCATAAGTGACAAAGAAGTTGGACTGAGGATTTAGTACGTAGTCAGTTTTTCTTTATTTTTTAACGGAAATGACAATTCATACAAGGGTCTGTCTCTTTCTCAATTAATAATTGTACCAATTTTATCTGACAACTTTTGATGGTAGATAGTATTATTTGAGCTGAGTGTACGACTAGATACCAGCCACAAATTCTCTTTTCTCAAGGACATCCACATGTTTATTTGGTGAACGAAATGCACGTTATTTTTATTGGAGAAGGATCATTGCCGGATTCCTTCCCTAGAAATCCTAGGGATTCTATGATCTCAACCGTTCATCGTATATCGTGCGGTTATTTTTATTAGATACTATTCATATTTAATTTTAAATTTTAAATTTTAAAATAATTTCTGATCGTACGATATACGATTAACGGATGAGATCCCGGGATCTCTAGGAAAAGATCCGGAGAGGATCCTTTCCCATTTTTATTAGGTGGAAATGGTATTGAAAGCTATTACGTGGAAATGCACGTTATTTTTATTAGGTGGAAATGCTATTGATTGCACAAAATTCTCTTTTCTCACGAACATCCACATGAGTATAAAAATGATCTTTTGCACGTAGATAATAATGTAATTAAATTACATTAAATTAGTTGTTAAATAATTTTTTTTTAACAAACGATATTATCTACACTAAAGGAGATGGGGTGGGCTTAGTTTCACAATAGGCTAGCATTAATGTGATTTAATCAGTTGCTTAATAAATATTATTTTCTCTATTTTTAAACACGTTCAAAACAACTTAAGAGACGTGTAATGCCGGTTATAAAAAAAGGTTTTTCACACGCGGATAATAATGTGATTAAATTAGTTGTCAAATGATTTTTTTGTTTACAAATGATATTGTCTACACTAAGGGGAAGACGTGTGTGCTTAGCCTCAAAATAGGCTAGCAATAATGTGATTTAATCAATTGTTTATTAAATATTATTTTCTCTATTCTTAATGTAAATTCTATAGAGACTGATTTATTATGTGAATTCAGCTGCTTTAATTGATTTATGAGAGGTTTTTTTTAGCATGATATAAGATTATTCATTTACTTCAAATATTTGACTTTCATTTTACCAATTTACGCATATAAATAAATTTAAAACGTGTAAGTCCCATGTAACACGCCGTGATTCAAAAAATGCATTCGTCATTTTAATTATTTTTTTTGTGTTGTTTTTTTTTATTTTTAAAATTAATACCTCACAATAGGCTAGCAATAATGTGATTCAATTTCTCTATTTTAAAACATGTTCAAAACATCTTAAGAGGCACGTAATGTCGGTTAGGGATGGCCACAGGCTGGGCCGGGCCCAAATTTGGAGGGACCGGATAAGACCCGCTTAAAAAGGAAACGAGACGGGTCTGGCTGGGTATCGCAAATCTGATCACTAGAACCGGACCTAACCTGGCCCGTTTCAAACGGGCCTGTTCGGGATGGGTCCACGGGTCCTTTTTTTTTTTTTTTTTTTTCCGGTTTTGAACCCATCCCGGACTCGCCATCCTCTAGAATCCTAGATCTTCGACTTGGACACCAAAACCAAAACCCAATTTTTTTAAAAACTCCATTCTCAAACCAAACAAACAAACAAAAATATCAGAAAAATCAGAAGGTTGGGGGAGAGAGAGATCGAGGGGGAGGAGGTTGAGAATCGACAGATCCAAGGTGTGAGAAATCGGAGACGCATGTGTTGAGAGAAAGAGACAGCGGAAAAAGAGATCGAGAAGGAGAAGGTTGAGAATTGATAGATCCAATGTGAAATCGAAGACAGAGACGTCGGGAGAGAAAGACTGGGGGAGTGAGAGAGGGAGGAGACTAAGGAGAGAAGAGTGACGAGAGCCTTCGAGAAAGTGTGGGACACTGTGGTGGATAGGGGTGGTTCGGTATGGGATCCCATACCGAAACCCTTGTTCCGATTCCCAAACCGAAATTTTCGGGAATTCTAATTTCAATACCGATCCCAAACCAAATTTTCGGGAATCCCGAAACTCTCATACCGAAACCCTTATCCTGATTCCCAAACCGAAATTTTTTGGGAATCCCAATTTCAATACCGATCCCAAACCAAATTTTCGGGAATCCCGAAATAGTTTTGGAATTTCGGGACAAATCAGGAATCCCGAAATGGTTTTGGGCTTTTGGACTAAAATTTGACATATTATGCTTTTGGGCTAAAATTCAACTTTTTATATTGAAAAATTGACATATAGGCATGCCCAATCTACCAATTTGTTTCTACTAATATGTGCACCCAAATCTGCCAATCAAATGGCAAGGCCCAGTTAGTATCTGTCTATTCAAAAGCAATCTGCCAATATGAAACGTTAATATATGCTTGAGTAAACTAGTAAATCTATCTATAATCATGCTAGTCCCCAAAATTACGTCTAGAACGTTAATATATGCTTGAGTAAACTTTTGTACATATATAATATAAATATTATAGATAGATGTAAAGTTTTCTCAAGCAAATTGTAACTTATAATCTATCCATGTATCCATCTATCAATCTCCCATGTTTATTCTGCATCTATGTATCCATCTATCAATCTTCTATGATTTAAAAATTCTGCATATGTTCCACTATCTATCTTAAGACTCCTTCCTGTATATGTTCCATCATCGATTTCCAGTGCTCCTTTAGTATTTCAATTTTCACTATTGTAGGTAGATGATGTTCTCCTTAAAGATGTGATCCTATATATTTAAAAATTAAATAATATATACATATATATTTTTTTTCGGTTTGGTTTGGGAATACCGAAATCCCAAAAACTTGAGACCAATTCCCGTACCAAAATTTTCGAGAATTTCGGTTTGGGATTTTTTCGGTTTGGTTTCGGGAATTTTTCGGTTCGGTTTGGGATTTTGGGATTTTTTTCTAGCCCTAGTGGTGGAGGTCGCGGTGGGGTGTGGGTGTGGTGTGTCTGCTCCAAGAAGGAGAGTTGCATAGATGGGTTTGGTGGAGGTTGGAATGGGGTGTGAGTATGAGTGTGGTGTGTCAGCTCTGGGAAGGAGAGTTGCAGAGATGAGGGGAGAAGAAACAAGGAGAGGCATAGAGAGTTGCAGAGATGAGAGATAATGATCGAGATAAGAGAGAGTGAGTGAGCCAAGGTGACAATGTTCTCGAGATTGAGAACCGTCACGGAATGCCTGGGAGACAGAAATCTTTTCAAAATTGGGATGTTACACAAACGGGTCTCCGGATACCCTTTTTTTAATAATTCTGGACTCGGCCCGCCCATAAAATTCTAAAGCCCTGCCCCGTTTCTCTTTTTAAAAATTAGGAACCGGCCCGTACCAGTCCTAAACCTTGATTATCCGCTCCGACCCGCGGTTCTTGTACCCGTTTGCCCACCCCTAATGTCAGTTATAAAAAAGGTCTTTCTCACGCGAATAATAATGTGATTAAATTAGTTGTCAAATGATTTTTTTTTTTAACAAACGATATTATCTATACTAAAGGGGAGGGGCCGGCTTAGCCTCACAATGAGCTAGCAATAATGTGATTTGATCAATTGTTTATTAAATATTATTTTCTCTATTTTTAAACACGTTCAAAACATTTTAAGAGGTGTGTAATGCCGGTTATAAAAAAGTTCTTTCGCACGCGGATAATAATGTGATTAAATTAGTTGTCAAACGATTGTTTTTTTTTTTAACAAACGATATTATTTACATTAAGGGGGAGGGGGTGGGCTTAGACTCACAATGGGCTAGCAATAATGTGATTCAATCAATTGTTTATTAAATATTATTTTCTCTATTCATAATGTAAATTCTATAGAGACTGATTTTATTGTGTGAATTCAGCTCCTTTAATTGGTTTTTGAGGGGTTTCTTCTAGCATGATTTAAGGCCATCTTAAACCAAGTGCTGGCCAGATGGCTTGTTTTAGCCATCAGACCTGCAAAGATATTAATATTTTAATGAACAGTACATAACCCTCTAGCAATAATGTGATTCAATCAATTGTTTATTTAATATTATTTTCTTTATTCTTAATGTAAATTCTATAGATACCAATTTTATTACGCGAATTCAACTGCTTTAATTGGTTTATGCAGGGTTTCTTCCTGCATGACCTAAAATTATTCATTTACTTCAAATATTTGACTTTCCTTTTGTCAATTTATGTATATAAATACATTTAAAACGTTTAAGTCGCGTCTAACACATCGTGATTAAAAAAATATCTTCTACACGTGCACGAATGCTAGTTTTATATATATTTATATATATATTGGTTGCAAGATAAACTTGTCCACCAGTATAGTGATAAGTGTTGATTGAGAAGGACAAAATTATTTATAAAGTGTTGATTGAGCCTCAGAGGGAAATTTTGGGTTGTGCAAGAAAGTGAAGGAAGAAGACGAGTGGGAGTGAGAAAGAAAGGGGTAGTTTCAATGGAGCCTTTTAGTATCGTTCTAAGTGTTGTTTTGGTTAGCGTGGTAGCATGCGCATGGAGGGTGCTGAATTGGGTGTGGTTGAGGCCAAAGAAGCTAGAAAAATGTCTGAGGCAGCAAGGACTTACAGGAAATTCATACCGGCTTTGGTCAGGAGACCTGAGAAAAAGCTCCGTGATGCTAAAAGAAGCAATGTCTAAACCCATGAACCTCTCCCATGATACAGTGCCACGAGTCCTCCCTTTTGTCCACCAATCTGTGAGCACTTATGGTATGTTAATTATCTTTCGTCATTTCCTTGTACAGAATTAATACTTTCCTTATGACAATATTAATTAGCTGCTATGTATAATGTTGTCGTACCAAAATAAGATAGCTTTTGGTGACAGTTCGTAAAAATATTCACAATCTGATTTATAACTGTGGTAAGACACTGCCGATGACTTCTTGTAAAAAACTTCTTTTATGTTAATACCTTTATGGTAAAAATTAAAATTGCAGGTCAGAATTCTTTTATGTGGATTGGCCCAACACCAAGGGTTAATATCACAAATCCAGAAGATTTGAAAGACATCTTTACAAAGCACGAGGGTTTTCCGAAGCCAACACCAAATCCGCTATTCAAGTTGTTAGCAATAGGTCTAGTAAACCATGAAGGTGAGAAATGGGCAAAACACCGAAGAATTGTTAACCCAGCATTCCATTCAGAGAAGCTAAAGGTATTATATATACACACTCTTGAAAATATTCATTATTTAAGTTAATTTTTGAAGTTTTAACAGTTTGATTCAATCGGATTAATATTAGGTGTGCATTATATCAGGAAATTGATCGTTTCGGTTTTTTTTTTTCCTTCTTTGTTGTTCTTTGTTTGCTGTAGCGTATGTTACCGGCATTTTATCAAAGTTGTAGCGAGATGATTGAGGAATGGGAGAGCTTGGTGTCCAAAGATAGTTCATGTGAGTTAGATGTCTGGCCTTATCTTCAAAATGCAACAGCCGATGTGATTTCACGAACATCATTTGGAAGTAGCTACAATGAAGGAAGGGAAATATTTCAACTGCTGAAAGTTCAAACCGAACTTACAATAAAAACGATACAAAGTGTCTACATTCCCGGATGGAGGTAAAATTATATGTTCTTTCAAATTTGATACTTTTTAAATTTCTTTACAGTTAAAATTAATTGGCAATATGAAAAATAGCTTAACTTCATTCTCAACATACCTCCTCACGTATGATGAATTTTCAAGCCTAATATGTGGAGAACATAAAAGGGGTGATGTAGAGCACGTGTGGTCATTGGGCTTCATACATGAAACAACTTATTCTGATACCATTAAGAAAGTTGAGGTTCCACCATAGAACTAATTGGCCATATGAGTAGCCTACTTATAAGCTTATGCAATGTCCTTCTTAACAATGTGAAATTCATTCTCAACGCTCTTATTACATTTTTCATATCACATTGGTATCACGCTTTAGTAGATGTGAGACCCACTTGTATTGAAGTGTCCTACCTAAGAAAGATAGTATAAATACGGTATGAAAATGTAGTAAGCGTAACATACTCCTATTAAGAGTAATGTTAAAGAGACTAAATTTATAGACAAAATTTACAAACCAAATGATGTGTCACCAATAGGAATGAGCATATTTATTAACGTTTAAGTAATAATTCAATCATCAACTTTCACGTCATTTAATTTACAAAATTTAGTTTTCCTAGCATTACCCCTTCTATTAGTTTTTTTATTTATTAAGCTGGTAATTGACTATTAAAAACAACGCAGTCGATCTTTACATAAGCGGTGAACGACTGAAATCGGTGAATGGTGCCCTATGGCTTGTTTTCTTGTAGTGATCCAACAAAAATAAAAGCATATTATCCAAAGCTTTTTGTGTCATTTGTAAATAGTGTGAAAAGTTTTGTTTGGCAAAGTTATTAGAGAACCAATATTTCAGAACAAAAAAATCCCTACAAGAGGCTGGTTCTCTACAAGTTAAATCTCACATTTGGGTTTTTCTTTTTCACATCCATATTAATCAACTTAAATGTACTCGTTTTGTTCGATCATATCGTGTATATATATCTTACAAAACCCCTTGGAATAATACTGCTATTGTGCAGGTTTCTACCAACCAAGATGAATAAGAGCATGAAAGGAATTGACAAAAAAAATCAGAGAGTTACTCATGGGTATTATAAATACAAGAGAAGAGGCGATCAAGGCAGGCAAAGCCCCAAAAGATGACTTGTTAGGTTTGCTTTTGGATTCCAACTTCAAGGAAATTAAGGAACAGGGGAACAAAGGAAAAGTTGGAATGAGCACTGAAGACGTTCTTGAGGAGTGTAAGCTGTTTTACTTTGCCGGGCAAGAGACCACTTCAGCATTGCTGGTTTGGACAATGGTTTTACTAAGTGAAAACCAGAATTGGCAAAATCGTGCAAGAGAAGAGGTTTTGCAAGTCTTTGGAGGCAACAAACCAGACTTTGATGGGCTAAATCACTTGAAAGTTGTAAGTATAGAATGCGTTTACATCTACATTTGACATTAAAAAAAAAGAAACATTTACCTTAGAAAAAAGTTTTATATTTTACTTGGAAATTTTCGTTAGGTTTAAAAGAAACATAAAACAAATTAATCAAATATTTTTAGATACATTCTCGCTATAAAAACATTTTGATATCATGCATGGTGGAAATCATCAAACACTAGAGTTACTTTTGTTTACCAAACGTATGTTGCTACAAAGGGAATATGAACTACACTTGTTGAGAAATCAAATCTGATGGATGATTGTGATTATTAAACATGTCAGGTTGAATATAGTCTGGCAAGTAAACATTTCTTCAAGCTTGCATAAACTTGTTGAGACTCGTGATGTGCATTTTCTTTCGTACAATTTTAAATTTTTTCCATCTCATTTTTTGTTTAATTCGATGGTCCTTTGATGTTGAAGATGAATATGAATTTGTATTATACAAGCCAATCTTAACTTAAATATGTATTGTTTGGTTGTATAACTCTCCAGGTAACCATGATTTTACTTGAAGCTCTACGATTATACCCACCAGTTGTTACGCTCAATCGAATGATTCACAAGAAAACACAATTTGCAGAATTCTCATTACCGGCTGGAGCCCAAATTTCCTTGCCCACAGTACTAGTTCACCATGACAAAGAATTGTGGGGTGATGATGCAACGCAGTTTAAGCCTGAGAGATTTTCAGATGGAGTTGCCAAAACAACAAAGAACAAACTTATATACTTCCCTTTCGGAGGGGGTGCACGGATTTGCATTGGACAAAACTTTGCTATGATGGAAGCAAAACTGGCCTTAGCATTGATCTTACAACACTTTACCTTTGAGCTTTCTCCATCCTATGCTCATGCTCCTTCTAATAAAATCACCCTTCAACCACAGTTTGGTGCCCATATCATTTTACACAAACTTTGATTAGTTATGATTGATATGGCAGTTGCGAGAAAAGTTGATGAAGAAAGGGTATCAAATTAATAAAGATGGTCATAAGTTTGTATTAAACGATGTATTATTGAACTTAGATATCGATATTGATGCTAAATAAATAAGGGTGTTGTGATTTTCACACATACTGTTTTAACTCTCTTATACCCTTTGTAATTGTTTTATAGTTTTTTTGAGTGTGTGAAGTAAAATGGGATGTGTGAAGATGATTGTATGAGAATTAGATTGGTCTAATGATATTTTTTGCACTAACTTTTATATAAATTATATTAGATAATAACAATAATAAAGTCTTATCGTACTAAGTGGAGTCTTTTGTAGGAATCATAGAATGTTGATGTGCTCGGTTGTCAGCGAAGTCTTTCGTTAGTTTCAAGTATGTCATGTCTTTTCTTAAAGTCTTTTTCTAAGTCTTACTAAGTCTTCCTCTACACATTTTTCCCTAAGCTTTTATCTCATAATCACATTTTCTAACAAGAGTATTTGTAGGTCTTCAGTTCACATGTCTAAACCACCTTAACTGATTTTCTCTCAACTTATCTTCAATTGCGGCCACTCCTACTTTATCTCAGATATCCTCCTTTGTTGGAATCAAATTCGTGCACCGCCGTAAGTGGTGTTTGAGCACAAACTTGAGCAACTTGCAAAACAGTAAACAACCATGAGCAAGCCTAATACCGAGGAGTGTACCGGCCAAATGCTTTCCAACGGTCAAGTTAGTGAATGATTTTAGACTCAAGTAATGGCCAAGAGAATTCAAGTGTTTAGAGTGCGTTACCATATATGAACCCTAGATGGACATGTGTCCTTTGTAATGGAGACATGTAATAGAGACCATCATGTTGTTTAATTATAGAATTTTTACCCTCTGTTCTAAAAATCGGCCTAGGCGTTGGGTGGTGGAGCCCAGCCCCGATTTTGGGCAAGGCATTTGGAAAAATCGGCTAGAAGCTAGGCGGCCTTAGGTGGGCTAGGCGGGCCTAGGCAGCTCTTAGGCGGAGAGCTAGGCGTCACCTAGGCGGTCCTAGGCCGTCCTAGGCGGTTTTTTATTTTATATTTTTTATTAATTCTGTGCATTTTTATTTTTTGGTATCATGGTGGTATACTTATGAAAATGGTGTACCTAATTTGCAAATTATGGATTTATTACAAGTTCATCCAATAGTGAAACGAATTGGAGCACTTTTGAGGGGATACATACAAAGAAAAGAAATAAACTAGATACAATAAGGTTAAATAATTTAGTCTATGTCTAATCCAATACAAGGATCATGATTCATGAACAAGAAGAATTTAGTGTATCATCCAAATCCTCCTCATTATGATTATATGCTTAATGTTTTTTAAATATTGAACTTTTTGGATGTATACAATTTGTGTATTCTTCTACTTCTACCTTTTGCATTTTATCATTCTTTTATTATCCATACAAGTATATTTTTTTTAGGTGTAAATAGACACTTATTTATAAGATATATAATAAATTTACATAAATCCGCCTAGGCGCTAGGCCCCTGCCCGCCGCCCGACTAGTGCATAGTGATTTTTAAAACCTTGTTTTTACCACGCAAAAAGGGTTAAAAACACCTAAAATACTTACAAGAGAAACAAGATTATCATAGCAATAGTTGGATCAAGTAAGGTCGTTCTTCACAGGGATTAATTTAAATAAGGATTAAATAAATTTATGCAAAACCAAGTCTCAACTAATTATTTAGAACAAAATTTTGGAAAAATGTGATAATGACCCAAATTAAGAAAAAAGAATTTAATAAAAAGGGTTAACGAAAATCTGCAATATTAAAGAAGGAAAAAGTGACAATTTTTGAAAATCAAAGTGAGAGCACTAGGGTTCTGCACACTTTAACAATCCTATGTAGTTCTTCTAATTACTTATGAATTACACATGCATATTTTGAAGGTTAGGTTTTCCTAAAGTATGTCTTACTTGGAACCTCCAACATATGACGTATATTTAACATGCAACTAGTCCGTGGTGTCCAGATCGAATGTGAATATGCAAGACTCATTAAGTTTTGTGAAACCTTTTAAAAAATAATGCAACCCTTAAGACGTGGCGTCCATACTGAGTGAAGTTACACATATTAATCACAAGAAGCCTTAATCAATTTTAGGGACAGCCCTCCATCAAAATTGCATCAAATTACTTTTCTAAATATCCTAATGGTTGCGAATCACTAAGACAAATAGATAGTTCCTTACTAATGATTAACAATTCAAAACCTGCATACATAATATTATAAGCAAATTAAAAAGAGACAACATATTATTGCTAAGGCTCATGGCCTCACCCTAACAAATAGGATTAGTTATGCATATTCATAATTAAAAACAAAAAGATCTTTATTGAAATAGAAAAAAGAATGAATATACCTTGAGAGTATAAGTCTTGAAATCTCTAAGCTTCAGCCAAAATCCTCTCTCCAAAAATTGCATAAAGAAGAGAACTAAGGTTGGCCACAATGGCTGATGTATACTACATAGAAAATCTAATCCTTCATAAAAAAAGACTCAGAATAATACTAGGAACTCAAATAAATTAAAATAAATTAGGAAGCATAATCTTAAATTGACTTGGGAAATTCGGCCAAAATCTGCATAGTCACGTTTTGGACCTAATTCTCTTCCAAAACCGGCCAAAATGGCTGGATTTAAGGCCTGAAATAATCTGAACACTTTTCCAGAATGCCATGAACCCAAAAGAGGTCATCTTGGGCTCCAAAAATCACAATTAACCCAAAAACATCAATTTCTAGCAAAGCGTACTGCTCCAAATGAACAAACTAAGGAACACACGATCATCCTCCAATTTGAATAACAGCTAGGTAGAAAAAGCTGCAATTTTGACACAAACAAACTAAGGAACACAGGATCATCCTCCAATTTGAATTACTCCAAAATTCGTTTGTTTGATCACGTTTTGCTTCAGAGAAAGTCGAATGTCCTATATTGAAAATATAAGGCAAAGTATCAAAATTCTACCAAAATATACTAGGAATAGGATAGAATACATAATATAAAATCAACTCAACATTTACCCGAACCAATCATCTTCCTCGTAGCCAAGTCCTGCAAGACACAAAAAATGGAAAACAAAAGGACATAACAATTTAAAGAATTAGTGACTTTACTGGCAGACATGAGATTTAACGGAAAGAGGGAACATATAAAACTTTGTCTTAGGTGATATCTAAATTGAAAGGTCCAGTGCTAGTGGAAGGGATTGGGACCGTAGACCCAGTGGGTAAATTAACAATGGGTATTGCGTAAGATTCTGTCTTGATGAAATGTGGTCAGTAGCTCCGCTATTCAAATATCCAAAGTTTAGTGAAGGTAGAATTAATTTAAACATCTCTAAAAGGTGACAGTTCTGAAGCATTTGCATAAGAATTGTTATTACTAAAGACGCGGTTTGCATTTATTGTAAATATGGTGTGAGCAAGTTGTTGAAGCTCTTTTGCAGAAAACCCATTTAATGGGTTCAGTTGAGAAGACTGTGAATTGAAGAACTGGGCCGGCGCATGAAGCTTTGAGACTGCTGGCCTCAATTGGAGGTCTGGGCCGGACCTGCAGAGGCATCTGCTATGTTGGCAGCATGTAAGAAGGCAGGTGCCTTGTCGTCCGCGCTGGCAGCATGCGTTGGCCTGCACTTGTTGGCAGCATGCTATGATGACGATGCATTTGCTTGTGACGCATCTGATGATGCTTTTGCTGCCATGGGACATCAACTCAACAAAAGTCTGATGGCTTACTCGAATAAGAGGAGGATTGTCTGCCCTCTCAGTTTCGATGTCTTTCCATACCTTTTTATTTTGTGTGATTACAGTTAAAATACGTTAATATTTTATATTATTTTTTTAAAAAGATAATAAGACAAACATAAATAATAATATAAAATATTAACGTAATTTAATCGTGATCATATAAACAGAAGAACATGAGAAGGCACCAAAACTGAGAGGGCAGATAATCCTCCTCCACTCAAATATGCATTTGATCCTGAGGAAAAATCTTGGGATTGGGTCTTAACTTTTCTTGTAGTGTTGAAAATTGGATTCTGCGTTTTTTGGCAACGGAAAATTTTTGAGAATTGTGTTTTGTGCTTATTGAACATGTCACTTGGTATTATAATTTAATAATATTTATTTTTAAAGTGAGAGATTCAGAGTTTGAATAAATAGATAATTTGGTGAATGAATTTTTTTAGGGAAAATTTGAAATAAGTCTAATTTTATAACCTACCTTTTGAAATAGGTCTAATTTTTAGTGATTTTGAACCCATATCAAAAGATTCAGTTTTTTTATTACTTTCATTGTCAACGATACAAGACATATATATATATATATATATATATATATATATATATATATATATACACAGGTTGCTTAAGGGAAGAGATCCCCATTTTTTTGAAAAAATGGAAACACGTTCTCTACCGTTAGATTGACTTTAATGAAATTGTGTGGTTATGATTAAAACACATGCTACACAATCTCAATCACACAATTTTATTAAAGTTAAATCCAACGGTGGGGAGCTTGTCTCTATTTAAAAAAAAATGGGATCCCTTCCCTTAAGCAATTCCATATATATATAGTGTACACACACACACACATACTATTCAACCACACCTATTCCTAAGGCTAGGAATCCGTGATCCACCTTTGGTTAGAGTAAATCAACCACAAAAAAGTTTTTTCTCACTAAATGGGATCGATTGTATGAATTCTAGAACGCCATTATGTTTGTTATGTATCATGTCTTCCGTTAGAGCCAACTACTTTAAGTCTTTTCTTAGAGTCTCTTCCAAAGTCTTCCTAGGTTTTCCTCTATCCCTTCGACCTTGAATCTCTATCCCGTAATCGCATCTTCTAACAGGAGCGTCAGTAGGCTTTCGTTTCACATGTCCAAACAACCGTAACTGATTTTCTCTCATATTTTCTTCAATTTCGACTACTCCTACTTTACTTCGGATATCCTCATTCCTAATCTTATTTTTTCTATTAGAGTAAATTAGGAAAGTAAAATATTATAATTATATTACAAAGATAATTCTTAACAGTTGTAAACTCAACTATTGTGGGCGATAATTATTTTTCAAAGACACTCGTTTGTTTTTAAGTCATTCTCCAAAACCGTCAATGAAAAAGTGGAGTTATTTTTCCTTCAAATATCTCTAAAAGGTACAGTTCTGAAGCATTTGCATAAGAATTGTTATTACTAAAGGCGCGGTTTGCATTTATTACTAAAGGCCCTGATTCTCATTTTTCTTAAAAAATGAGGACACCCCACTTGATTGTATGATTGATTTTAATGAAATTATGTGGTTGAGATTAAAACACAGGTCACACAATTTTAATCATACAATTTCATTAAAATCAAATCCAACAATCAAGAGGGTATTCCTATTTTTTTAGAAAATTGAGGATCCCTTTTGTGAAAGGATTCCTGTATGTATATATATATAGTATACACACACATACTATTCAACCACACCTATTTCTAAGGCTAGGAATCCGTGATCCACCTTTGGTTAGAGTAAATCAACCACAAATTTTTTTTTCTTACTAAGTGTGATCGATTGTATGAATTCTAGAACGCAATTATGTTTGATTCTGTGTTATGTTTTTCGTTAGATCCAAATACTCTAAGTCTTTTCTTAGAGTCTTCCAAAATCTTTCTAGGTTTTCCTCTATCCTTTCAACCTTGAATCTCTGTCCCGTAATCGCATCTTCTAACCGGATCGTCAGTAGGCTTTCGTTTCACATGTCCAAACTACCATAACTAATTTTCTCTCATATTTTCTTCAATTTCGACTGCTTCTACTTTAACTCGGATATTCTCATTCCTAATTTTATTTTTTCTGTTAGAGTAAATTAGGAAAGTAAAATATTATAATTATATTACAAAGATAATTCTTTAACAGTTGTAAACTCAACTATTGTGGCCGATAATTATTTTTCAAAGACACTCGTTTGTTTTTAAGTCATTCTCCAAAACCGTCGATGAAAAAGTTGAGTTATTTTTCCTTTTGTACATGATAGATTAATGCATTCTTCAAATGAATAGATGAAAATCATTCACTGCCTATCTTTCCAAAAGTTTGACCCTGTGTCTTCATATGCATCTTTGCTCCCATGCTCCACAATAAACGTCACCTCTTATTCCCACTATGGAATCCATTATTATGGAATTGGATACAAATGGTGGGGACTCTCATAATCAATTAATACGAATAGTTGAATTTTGATCTAACAGTTAAAAATACAGGATCTTTTTAAAAGTTATAATAATTATAGTCGGTAAATCAAAATTTAACGATCCGCGTTAGTTGATCATGAGGATTTCTACCATTTGCTCACGAAGGCATCCAATTCCCATTATTATTACACTTCTGATGTGATATGTCGGCAAGGAAATTTGCTATTGTAAAAAGAAGTACGGCACCACCACAAAGACCACAAAGTGAAATGCAATCGTCATGGCTGAACTCATCACAAAATTAGTCCAAGGATTCCCAAAAAAAGATACCCCACCATAACAAAGACCACAAAGTTAAACGCACTCGTCCCGGCTGAACTCATATAAAAAATTAGTCCAAGGACTCCAAGTTTACCACACACGAAACCCTTTTGTCACTAATTTATCATGTAACAAACTTTTATTTATTAACTGATTAGCTTTTTGAATGCATAACAAGTATTTTTTAGACTAATAATGCCACCAAATTTATCAAAATTAATCCAACGACTCAATTTTTACTACACTCAAAAATAAGATATACTTATATAACAAAGCTTGTATTGAACGACTGATGCATTATTTGAAAATGTAATAAAACACTTAAAAGACGGATGATCACACCGTATATATTTTAGTTGCAAGATAAACTTCTTCATTAGTGTAGTAATATAAGTGTTGATTGAGAAGGACACAAATATTTTGTTCTTAATCAAAAGGATCACACGCACGCTACAATTGTGGAAGGGCTTGTACGGATGAACTCCATCTCTCTCTCTCTTCACTCTCACACCAATGGAAGTTTCAATGGCGCCTTTTAGTGTCGTTCTAAGTGTTGTTTTGGTTAGCGTAGTAGCATGCGCATGGAGGGTGTTGAATTGGGTGTGGTTGAGGCCGAAGAAGCTAGAAAAATGCCTTAGGCAACAAGGACTTGCCGGCAATTCATACAGGCTTTGGTCAGGAGACCTGAAAGAAATATCCATGATGCTAAAAGAAGCAGTGTCTAAACCCATGAACCTCTCCCATGATACAGCGCCAAGAGTCCTCCCTTATGCCCACCAATCTGTGAGCACTTACGGTATGTTAATTATCTTTCGTCATTTCCTTGTACAGAATCAAGGAAAAGGATCCCCTCCGAATTCATTATTCTAGGGATTCTATATCTCAGACGTTTATCGTCTGTCGTGCGATCAGTTTTCGTTAGGTATTATTTGTGTTTAATTTAAAATAAAAAAAGTTAAATGATTTCTGACGTATAATATACTACAACGGTTGAGAGGTGAGGATCTTTAGGATCCCCACATAATGGATCCGGAGGGGATCCTTTTCCCAGAATCAATACCATCCTTATGTCAAATATTAACTGCTAAGTATAATCTTCTCTTACAAAAATAAGATAGCTTTTGGTGGCAGTTTGTAAAAATATTCACAATCTGATACATAGAAGTGATAAGACGCTGCCGATGAGTTCTTGTAAAGTTCTTATATATTAATACGTTTATGGTAAAATATAAAAATGCAGGTAAGAATTCTTTCATTTGGAATGGCCCAACACCAAGGGTTAATATCACAAATCCAGAAGATTTGAAAAACATCTTTACAAAGCACGAAGATTTTCCGAAGCTAACAGCAAACCCGCTAGTCAAGTTGTTACTAACAGGTCTAGCAAACTATGGAGGTGAGAAATGGGCAAAACACCGAAAAATTATTAACCCAGCATTCCATTCAGAGAAGCTGAAGGTATTATATAGACATACTCATGACAGTATCCATAATTTAAGTTAATTTCTGAAGTTTTAACAGTTTGATTCAATCGGATTAATATTAGGTGTGCATTATATCATGGAATTGATCATTTCTGTTTTTTTTCTTTTTTGTTGTTCTTTGTTTGCTATAGCGTATGTTACCCGCAATTTACCAAAGTTGTAGCGAGATGATTGAGGAATGGGAGAGCTTGGTGTGCAAAGAGAGTTCATATGAGTTGGATGTGTGGCCTTATCTTCAAAATATGACAGCAGATGTGATTTCACGAACATCATTTGGAAGTAGCTACAAAGAAGGAAGAGAAATATTTCAACTCTTGAAACTGCAAATAGAACTTACATTGAAAATGAAACATAGTGTTTACATTCCAGGATGGAGGTAAATTTCTGTTTTCTTTAAAATAATAAAGTTGAGGTTCCACCAATTGGCAATATAAAGAGTAATTCAATTTATTTATAAGGTCTATCTTTCCATCAATGTAGGATTCATTCTCAACACTCTTATCAAACTTTTCATATCACGT
The DNA here is from genome assembly GCA_024362995.1 of Heteromeles arbutifolia. Classification (NCBI taxonomy): domain Eukaryota; kingdom Viridiplantae; phylum Streptophyta; class Magnoliopsida; order Rosales; family Rosaceae; genus Heteromeles; species Heteromeles arbutifolia. Next base: position 39,914,905 of record JANCRC010000003.1, on the reverse strand, counting down.
TGGTACCACCCTTTTGTAGGATTGAGACCAACTTGTATTGGTAAACCCTACCTCTATTAGAAACATAGTATAAATATGGTATGAAAATTAGGTAAGCCTAGCATACTCTTATTCTTTTATCAAGCAGGTAAATAACTATTTAAAACAGTGCAATCAATCTTTACATGAACGTACCGATTGAAATCGGTGTGCCCAACGGTGCCCTATGCTTGTTTTCTTGTAGTGATCCAACAAAAACGAAAGCATATTATCCAAAAATTTTGTGTCATTTGTAAATAGTGTGAAAGGTTGTTAGGAGAAGTTATTAGAGAAACCAATATTTCAGTAGAAAAAGTCCCGACTAGTGGCGGGTTCTCTACAAGTTAAATCTCATACTTGGGGTTTTTTTTTTTTTTTTTTTCCACATCCATATTAATCAATTTAAATGTACTCATTTTCTTCGATAGTATCGTATCTATATATTACAAAACCCATTGGAATAACATATACTTCTATTATGCAGATTTCTACCAACCAAGATGAATAAGAGGTTGAAAGGAGTTGACAAAGAAATGAGAGAGTTATTCATGGGTATTATAAATAAGAGAGAAGAGGCGATCAAGGCAGGCGAAGCCGCAAAAGATGACTTGTTAGGTTTGCTTTTGGAGTCCAACAACAAGGAAATAAAGGAACATGGGAACCAAAATGAAGTTGGAATGAGCATTCAAGACGTTCTTGGTGAATGTAAGCTGTTTTACTTTGCCGGGCAAGAGACCACTTCAACATTGCTGGTTTGGACGATGGTTTTACTAAGTGAAAACCAGCATTGGCAAGATCGTGCAAGAGAAGAGGCTTTGCAAGTCTTTGGACGAAAAAAACCAGACTTCGATGGGCTAAATCATCTGAAAGTTGTAAGTATAGAATGAGTATACATTCACATTTTACATTAAAAAAAAACATTTATTTGAAATAAAAAACGTTAATTTATATTTTAATTTGAAAATTTTCATTAGGTTTACAAGCAATAATAAAACAAATTAATCAAATATCAAAATGACATATTCTCCCTAGAAAAACATTTTGATGTTATGCATGGCGGAATCATCAAACCTTGGAGTTATTTTTGTTTACCAAACGTATGCGATAGACAAATGCTTATGTTGCTCCAAAGTGAATATGAACTACAGTTATTGGGAAACCAAATCTGATAGACGGTTGTAATTTACATTCTGACAACATAATTAAGCATGTCAAGTTGAATATAGTCTGGCAAGAGAAAATTTCTCAAAGCTTCCATAAGCTCGTTGAGACTCCTAATGCACATTTTCTTTTGTACAATTTTAGGTTCTTTCATCTCATTTTTTGTTTAATTCGGTGGTCCTTTGATGTTGAAGATGAATATGAATTTGTATTATATAAGCCAAGTTTAACTTAATATGTATTGATTTGGTTGTATTACTCCCCAGGTAACCATGATTTTACTTGAAGCTCTACGATTATATCCATCAATTGTTACGCTCTCTCGAATGATTCACAAGAAAACAGAGTTTGTAGAATTCTCATTACCGGCTGGAGTCGAAATTTCCTTGCCCACAGTACTAATTCACCATGACAAAGAATTGTGGGGTGATGATGCAACGCAGTTTAAGCCTGAGAGGTTTGCAGAAGGAGTTTCAAAGGCAACAAAGAACAAACTTACATACTTCCCTTTTGGAGGGGGTGCACGGATTTGCATTGGACAAAACTTTGCTATGATGGAAGCAAAACTGGCCGTAGCATTGATATTACAACACTTCACCTTTAAGCTTTCTCCATCCTATGCTCATGCTCCTTCTGGAATTACCACCCTTCAACCAGAGTTTGGTGTGCATATCGTTTTACACAAACTTTGATTATTTATGATGGATATATATGGCAGTTGCGACAAAATTTGACGAAGAATAAGGACATCAAACTTTATTTTGTAATCAACTGCGTATTATAGAACTTAAAGATATATTCTCATAATTTAATCAATCTTGATATTAACTTAATAATTATTTATTGTCATTCCATTATAATAGGTCCTACATATTCATGGATTAACACTACTCAATGAATTATTTCTGGCAATACAACGTACGTTAAATAGTTGGGGGCATGTAAGTTGCTTTACTATGCAGGACAAGAGACTATCTGAGAGTTGCTTGTTTGGACAATGGTTTTGGTGAGTAGATATCAAAGTTGCTAGGCTCGTGCAAGAGAGAGGAGGTTTTGAAGTGTAGTTTGGTAACAACCACCTGGATTTAGATGGGCTACTTCACCTAAAACTTGTAACTATAGCTAGTGGAATAATACTTGCATTCTCCACTTGCAAGTAAGTATTTTTTCCGTAGAAATTTCATAGTCAAAACCTTCAATTTCTTAATATTCAATTAAAGATCATCCTTACAAAATATATTCAATCAGATATGATTTAGTCATCCAAATTTATCAAATAAATGGATAGTTTATGATTAGTATGTTACTTGGTACTTATATCATTGATTTGTTTAACGTGCCATGCATGTTTTATTTTACAGCCCAGATATTCTCTTCTCTTCTGTAACAACTAGGATAACTTTGTTGTGACAATTTTAAAATTGTTTCAAAAAGATAGTTTCAAACTTCGTGTGCCACTAGTAATATTATAGGAGATACCAAACCTATTTCTAAGGCTAGGAATCCGTGATCCACCTTTGGTTAGAGTAAATCAACAACAACAAAAAAGCTTTTTCCTATTAAGTAGGATCGGTTGTATAAATCCTAGAACGTCATTCCGTTTAGTTCTATGCCACATCTTCCGTTAGATCATTCTCAATACATACACACACACATACTATTCAACCTCACCTATTTCTAAGGCTAGGAATCCGTGATCCACCTTTGGTTAGAGTAAATCAACAACAACAAAAAAGCTTTTTCCCATTAAGTAGGATTGGTTGTATAAATCCTAGAACGTTATTCCGTTTAGTTCTATGCCACATCTTCCGTTAGATCCAAGTACCCTAAATCTTTTCTTAGAGTTTCTTTCAAAGTCTTCTTAGATCTTCCTTTACCCCTTCGACCCTGAACCTCTGTCCCGTAATCGCATCTTCTAAGCAAAGCGTCAGTAGGCTTTCGTTTCACATGTCCAAACCACCGTAACTGATTTTCTCTTATATTTTCTTCAATTTCGACTACTCCTACTATACTTCGGATATCCTCATTTTTAATTTTATTCTTTCGGTTAGAGTAAATTAGGAAAGTAAAATATTATAATTATATTACAAAGATAATTCTTAACAGTTGTAAACTCAACTATTGTTGGCGATAATTATTTTTCAAAGACACTCGTTTGTTTTTAAGTCATTCTCCAAAACCGTCAATGAAAAAGTGGAGTTATTTTTCCTTCAAATATCTCTGAAAGGTGATTCCAAAACCGTCAATGGATCCTGGTTCCATCTTTTGCTCATATGCTCCACAATAAACGTCACGTCTTGTTCCCACTATGGAATCCATTATTATTACACTTCTGATGTGATATGTCGGCAAGGAAATTTGCGATTGTAAAAAGACGACCACAAAGTGAAATGCAATCGTCATGGCTGAACTCATCACAAAATTAGTCCAAGGATTCCCCAAAAAAGATACCCCCACCATAACAAGGACCACAAAGTTAAATGCACTCGTCCACGCTGAACGCCTATAAAAAATTAGTCCAAGGACTCCAAGTTTACCACACACGAAACCCTTTTGTCACTAATTGATCATGTAAAAGACTTTTATTTATTAACTGATTAACTTTTCTTACACTATTTCTTATATATTTTTCATCATTTCATACTATCTTACCTTATTTTATTTCAATTCTTCACATTTCATACTATAGCACTTTATTTCTCGGTTGAAGATGGTTTTTTGTGATATGATTAAAACAAGCCATCTGGCCCTCAGTTGGAGATGGAGGCAACTATGGCCTATAGTGTTCATTAAAATATTAATATCTTGAAGGATCAGACGGCTAAAACGAGCTATCTGATCAACTTTCGGTTGGAAATTACCTAATAAAGCATTTAAAGGACGGATGATCTCACCGTATATATTTTAGTTGCAAGATAAACTTCTCCACTAGTGTAGTGATATAAGTGTTGATTGAGAAGGACAAAAATATTTTGTTCTTAATCAAAGGGATCACGCGCGCGCTAAAATTGTGGAAGGACTTGTACGGATGAACTCCATCATTCTCTCTCTTCTCTCTCACACCAATGGAAGTTTCAATGGCGATTTTAGTGTCGTTCTAAGTGTTGTTTTGGTTAGCGTAGTAGCATGCGCATGGAGGGTGTTGAATTGGGTGTGGTTGAGGCCAAAGAAGCTAGAAAAATGCCTTAGGCAACAAGGACTTGCTGGCAATTCATACAGGCTTTGGTCAGGAGACCTCAAAGAAATATCCATGATGCTAAAAGAGGCAGTGTCTAAACCCATGAACCTCTCCCATGATACAGCGCCACGAGTCCTCCCTTACGCCCACCAATCTGTGAGCACTTACGGTATGTTAATTATCTTTCGTCATTTCCTTGTACAGAATCAAGGAAAAGGATCCCCTCCGAATTCATTATGCTAGGGATCCCAACATCTCAGCCGTTTATCGTCTATCGTGTGATCAGTTTTCGTCAGGTACTATTTATGTTTAATTTAAAATAATAAAAATCGAATGATTTATGATCGCATAATACACGATGAACGATTGAGATGTGAGAATCCTTAGGATTCCCACATAATGGATCCGGAGGGGATCCTTTTCCTGGAATCAATACCATCCTTATGTCAATATTCGCTGATAAGTATAATCTTCTCTTACAAAAATAAGATAGCTTTTGGTGACAGTTTGTAAAAATATTCACAATCTGATACATAGAAGTGATAAGAAGCTGCCGACGACTTCTTGTAAAGTTCTTATATATTAAAACGTTTATGGTAAAATATAAAAATGCAGGTAAGAATTCTTTCATTTGGAATGGCCCAACACCAAGGGTTAATATCACAAATCCAGAAGATTTGAAAAACATCTTTACAAAGCACGTAGATTTTCCGAAGCTAACAGCAAACCCGCTAGTCAAGTTGTTACTAACAGGTCTAGCAAACTATGGAGGTGAGAAATGGGCAAAACACCGAAAAATTATTAACCCAGCATTCCATTCAGAGAAGCTGAAGGTCTTATATATACATACTATTGACAGTATCCATTATTTAAGTTAATTTCTTAAGTTTTAAGTTTGTTCAATCGGATTAATATTAGGTGGGCATTATATCATGGGATCGATCATTTCTGGTTTTTTTTTTCTTTTTTACTTCACATATTTGACTTTTTTTTTTATCAATTTACGCATATAAATATATTTAAAACATGTAGGTTGCTAGTAACATACCGTGATTCAAAAAATATCTTATCCACGCATGAGCCATTGCATAAAGGTTAGTATATAAAAAGTGAATAGGACAATAAATAGTGATGATTTCTTCAACAAAAATATTAGAACAAAATTGCTCTCAATCAAAAAAATCAAAAGCAGCCTAATATAATATACCAAATAATGTAAAGGTAATTTGATCGTTATAAAATATAATATAAATAAAAGTGAGAAGAAAGAAAAGAATAAAAAATGGAAGATAGGTGAAAGGTGATGGTGCTAACGTAAGAAAATATAATAAAAAATAAGAAAAGTCATTAATATTGTGTTCAAAACAATAATAGGTTAATAATAATGTGATTTAATCTGTTGTTTATTAAATATTAATATTTTTATTTTTAAACACGTTCAAAACATCTTAAGATGTGTGTAATGCCGGTTATTAAAAAAAATGTTTCACTTGGATAATAGTGTGATTAAATTAAATTAAATTAGTTGTCAAATGATTAGTTTTTATTTATTTATAACAAACGATATTATTTACACTAAGGGTGATGAGGTGGACTTAACCTCACAATAGGCTAGCATTAATGTGATTTAATCAGTTTATTAAAATTATTTTCTCTATTTTTAAACACGTTCAAAACATCTTAAGAAGAGTGTAATGCTGGTTTTAAAAAAAGTTTTTCGCATGCGGATAATAATGTGATTAAATTAGTTGTCAAATTATTATTTTTTTTTTAACAAACGATATTATTACACTAAGAGGAGAGGGTAGGCTTAACCTCACAATGGACTAGCAATAATGTGATTCAATCAATTATATATTAAATATTATTTTCTCTATTCTTAATGTAAATTCTATGAATACCGATTTTATTATGTGAATTCAGCTTCTTTAATTGGTTTATGAATGGTTTCTTCTAGCACTATCTAAAATTATTCATTTACTTCAAATATTTTTGTCAATTTACGCATATAAATATATTTAAAATGTATAGATCACACGTAGCATGCCGTGATTCAAAAAATAATTTCTACACGCACGTGAGCGCATATTATCATAAATGACAGAGAAGCTGGACTGAGGAGTTAATACGTAGTCAGTTTTTATTTATTTTTTTAATGGAAATGACAATTCATACAAGGGTTTGTCTCTTTCTCAATTAATAATTGTACCAATTTTATCTGACGCTTTTAATGGTAGAGAGTATTATTTGATGAACAAGAGCAGCTACTCCTGCTTACATTCAATTTCGGATGGACACATATATAAGTTTTGATATTTTTAATCAAAATTTAGACATGTATCTACACGAAATTAGATATAAGTAGGAATGGCTGCTGAATTGTTTAGCAGCCAAGTTAATTCCTTATTTGATCTCGGTGAAAGACCAGATACAACCCACAAAATTCTCTTTTCTCAAGAACATCGACATGTTTATTTGGAAAACGAAATGCACGTTATTTTTATTAGGTGGAAATGCTATTGAATGCTATTGGGTGGAAATGCTATTTTTATTAGGTGGAAATGCCAAGGTTCTAAAAAACGCTAGGCACTAGTCGGGCGGTGGGCTAGCGGCTAGCGCCTAGCACCTAGGCGGCTAGACGGGGTCTAGGCGGATTTAGGTAAATTTCTTGTATATCTTGTAAATAAGTGTGTATTGACACTTACAAAAAATTATATTTGTATGAAATTCATAGATAGAATAATAAAAGAATGATAAAATGCAAAAAGAGTATCCAACAAGTTCAAATATAATAATACATAAACATTTCATATAAATTTATAATATTTCATATAAATTTACTATGTAATATATACATAAACATTAAATAATACATTATTTTTAAAAGTATATATGTAATGTAGGAGTTTTAAGTATAATAATATGATGGTTTTAGAAATAGTAAATATAATAAAATACTATTCCTAATATATTATATAATATATTTATTTAATAGTGAAGAGTGAGTAATTATTTTTTCTTTTTATTATAAATTGTAAGTGAGTAGTGGGTGATTATAATTTATAACAGTGGAGAGTGGATAATTAATAGGGGAAAGTGGTGGAAGCCAATCAAACAGAAGGGATGTTCATGACGCCTTGGAAACCGTGAAGACCTTTATTTTGTATTCTCTCTATTTCTTTTCCTCTCCTTCTTCGATTGCTCCGCCTAGTTTCTTATCTTCTTCTTCCTCTGTATAATTTCTCAAAACCTGATTGTGGCAGGTCAAATTCCTCAGGCGCGTAGAAGAAATTCCAACTTCCCAAGTGTCCAGTCCATGTCAATTTCTCATTCTTTTCCTGCAATTTCAGATCTGTTTTTCTAATTGCTTCTAAACGTCTCTCTCTCTTTTCCCTCACGCTTTCTCGCTCCATCGCTCTTTCTCCAGATTTTCTGTCGTCGCATTCTCTTTTACGCGATGAGTGAAGCTACGAGACGTATATGGTTTTTTTTTTACGGACCCACCTAGTCTGCCGTCGAGGCCGCCTAGGCCGCCTAGTCGGCCTCCTAGACACTGTCTAATTCCCTTGCCGATTTAGTGAACGTTTTTGGTATAATCGTGGCGGCAACCCGACGCTTAGCGCCTAGGCGGCCGCCTAGACCGTTTTTTCGAACAGTGGGAAATGCACGTTATTTTTATTAGGTGGAAATGCACGTTATTTTTATTAGGTGGAAATTCTCAAGGACATCCACATGATTATAAAAAAAGTCTTTCGCATCCAAATAATAATGTGATTAAATTACATTAAATTAGTTGTTAAATGATTTTTTTTTTAACAAACGATATTATATACACTAAAGGAAAGGGGGTGGGCTTAGCTTTACAATTGGTTAGTCTCACAATAGGCTAGCATTAATTTGATTTAATCAGTTTATTAAATATTATTTTTTCTATTTTTAAATACATTCAAAATATCTTAAGAGGCCTGTAATGTCGGTTATAAAAAAATGTTTTTCGCATGCGGATAATAATGTGATTAAATTAGTTGTCAAATGATTTTTTTTTTAACAAATGATGTTGTCTACACTAAGGGGGAGGGAGGTGTGCTTAGCCTCACAATAGGCTAGCAATAATGTGATTCAATCAATTGTTTATTAAATATTATTTTCTGTATTTTTAAACACGTTTAAAACATCTTTAGAGTTGTGTAATGCCGGTTATAAAAAAAGCACTTTCGTACACGGATAATAATGTGATTAAATTAATTATCAAATGATTATTCTTTTTGTTTAACAAACGATATTATCTCCACTAAGGGAGATGGGGTGGGCTTATCCTCGTAATGGGTTAGCAATAATTTGATTAAATCAATTGTTTATTTAATATTATTTTCTTTATTCTTAATGTAAATTCTATAGATACCAATTTTATTACGTGAATTCAGCTGTTTTAATTGGTTTATGCAGGATTTCTTCTAGCATGACCTAAAATTATTTATTTACTTCAAGTATTTGACTTTCCTTTTGTCAATTTATGCATATAAATACATTTAAAACATGTAAGTCGCGTCTAACACGTCGTGATTCAAAAAATACATTCTGCACGTGCCGAAGGCTAGTTTTATATATATTTATATATATCTTGGTTGCAAGATAAACTTGTCCACCAGTACAGTGATAAGTGTTGATTGAGATGGAAAAAATTATTTATAAAGTGTTGATTGGTAAGTGTTGACTGAAAACAACCCATTTCTTGAGCCTCAGAGGGAAATTTTGGGTTGTGCAAGAAAGTGAAGGAAGAAGACGAGTGGGAGTGAGAAAGAAAGGGGTAGTTTCAATGGAGCCTTTTAGTATCGTTCTAAGTGTTGTTTTGGTTAGCGTGGTAGCATGCGCATGGAGGGTGCTGAATTGGGTGTGGTTGAGGCCGAAGAAGCTAGAAAAATGTCTGAGGCAGCAAGGACTTACAGGAAATTCATACCGGCTTTGGTCAGGAGACCTGAGAAAAAGCTCCATGATGCTAAAAGAAGCAATGTCTAAACCCATGAACCTCTCCCATGATACAGTGCCACGAGTCCTCCCTTTTGTCCACCAATCTGTGAGCACTTATGGTATGTTAATTATCTTTCGTCATTTCCTTGTACAGAATTAATACTTTCCTTATGACAATATTAATTAGCTGCTATGTATAATGTTGTCGTACCAAAATAAGATAGCTTTTGGTGACAGTTTGTAAAAATATTCACAATCTGATTTATAACTGTGGTAAGACACTGCCGATGACTTCTTGTAAAAAACTTATTTTATGTTAATACCTTTATGGTAAAAATTAAAATTGCAGGTCAGAATTCTTTTATGTGGATTGGCCCAACACCAAGGGTTAATATCACAAATCCAGAAGATTTGAAAGACATCTTTACAAAGCACGAGGATTTTCCGAAGCCAACACCAAATCCGCTATTCAAGTTGTTAGCAATAGGTCTGGTAAACCATGAAGGTGAGAAATGGGCAAAACACCGAAGAATTGTTAACCCAGCATTCCATTCAGAGAAGCTAAAGGTATTGAAAATATTCATTATTTAAGTTAATTTTTGAAGTTTTGACAGTCTGATTCAATCGGATTAATATTAGGTGTGCATTATATCATGAAATTGATCGTTTCGGTTTTTTTTCCTTCTTTGTTTACTGTAGCGTATGTTACCGGCATTTTATCAAAGTTGTAGCGAGATGATTGAGGAATGGGTGAGCTTGGTGTCCAAAGACAGTTCATGTGAGTTAGATGTCTGGCCTTATCTTCAAAATGCGACAGCCGATGTGATTTCACGAACATCATTTGGAAGTAGCTACAAAGAAGGAAGGGAAATATTTCAACTCCTGAGAGTGCAAACCGAACTTACAATAAAAACGATACAAAGTGTTTACATTCCTGGATGGAGGTAAAATTATATATTCTTTCAAATTTGATACTTTTTAAATTTCTTTACAATTAAAATTAATTGGCAATATGAATATGAGTTCAACTTCATTCTCAACATGCTCCCTTACACGTGTGGTGAATTTTCAAGCTTAATATGTGGATAACACAAAAGGGGTGGTAGAGCACGTGTGGTCATTGGGCTTCATACGTGAAACCTATTCTGATACCATAAAGAAAGTTGAGGTTCCATCATTGAACTAATTGGCCATATGAGTAGCCTACTTATAAGTTTATGCAGTGTCCCTCGTCCCAACTCGTGTGAAATTTATTCTCAACACTCTTATTATATTTTTCATATCACATTGGTACCACGGTTTAATAGATGTGAGACCCGTTTGTATTGATGTGTCCTACCTAAGATAGTATAAATACGGTATGAAAATGTAGTAAGCGTAACATACTCCTATTAAGAGTAATGTTAATAAGACTAAATTTATAGAAAAAATTTACAAACTAAATGTTGTTCACCAATAAGAATGAGCACATTTATTAGCGTTTAAGTAATAATTCAATGATCAACTTTCACGTAATTTAATTTACAAAATTTAGTCTCCTTAGCATTACCCCTTCTATTAGTTTTTTTTTATTAAGCTGGTAATTGACTATTAAAAACAAGGGAGTTTTAACGAAACACTTCCTATACTGTTCATTTTTAACGAAAAATCAATTTTTTACTTGTACCTGATACTATTCACTATACGGTACCTTTAAAAAGGATTTTTCGTTAAAAAAGAAGTTTTTTTTTATGTTTCATTAGTTTTCCTTAAAAACAATGCAGTCGATCTTTACATAAGCGGTGAACGATTGAAATCGGTGAACGGTGCCCTATAGCTTGTTTTCTTGTAGTGAATAGTGATCCAACAAAAATAAAAGCATATTATCCAAAGCTTTTTGTGTCATTTGTAAATAGTGTGAAATGTTTTGTTTGGCAAAGTTATTAGAACCAATATTTCAGTAGAAAAAAAACCCTACGAGAGGCGGGTTCTGTACAAGTTAAATCTCATACTTGGGGTTTTTTTTTCTTCACATCCATATTAATCAACTTAAATGTACTCGTTTTCATCAATCATATCGTGTATATATATCTTACAAAACCCATTGGAATAATACTGCTATTGTGCAGGTTTCTACCAACCAAGATGAATAAGACGATGAAAGGAATTGACAAAAAAATCAGAGTCTTACTCATGGGTATTATAAATAAAAGAGAAGAGGCGATCAAGGCAGGCAAAGCCCCAAAAGATGACTTGTTAGGTTTACTTTTGGATTCCAACTTCAAGGAAATTAAGGAACATGGGAACAAAAGAAAAGTTGGAATGAGCATTGAAGACGTTCTTGAGGAGTGTAAGCTGTTTTACTTTGCCGGGCAAGAGACCACTTCAGTATTGCTGCTTTGGACGATGGTTTTACTAAGTGAAAACCAGAATTGGCAAAATCGTGCAAGAGAAGAGGTTTTGCAAGTCTTTGGAGGCAACAAACCAGACTTTGATGGGCTAAATCACCTGAAAGTTGTAAGTATAGAATGCGTTTACATCTAAATTTGACATTTAAAAAAAAGAAACATTTACTTTAAAAAAAAGTTTTATATTTTACTTGAAAATTTTTGTTAGGTTTAAAAGAAACATAAAACAAATTAATCAAACATTTTTTGATACATTATCGCTATAAAAACATTTTGATGTCATGCATGGTGGAAATCATCAAACACTAGAGGTACTTTTGTTTACCAAACGTATGTTGCTACAAAGGGAATATGAACTACACTTCTTGAGAAATCAAATATGAAGGATGATTGTGATTCATATTCTGACAACATAATTAAGCATGTCAGGTTGAATATAGTCTGGTAAGTGAACATTTCTTCAAGCTTGCATAAACTCGTTGAGACTCCTGATGCACATTTTCTTTCGTACAATTTTAAATTTCTTATATCTCATTTTTTGTTTAATTCGATGGTCCTTTGATGTTGAAGATGAATATGAACTTGTATTATACAAGCCAATCTTAACTTAAATATGTATTGTTTGGTTGTATAACTCTCCAGGTAACCATGATTTTACTTGAAGCTCTACGATTATACCCACCAGTTGTTACGCTCAATCGAATGATTCACAAGAAAACACAATTTGCAGAATTCTCATTACCGGCTGGAGCCGAAATTTCCTTGCCCATAGTACTAGTTCACCATGACAATGAATTGTGGGGTGATGATGCAACGCAGTTTAAGCCCGAGAGGTTTTCGGATGGAGTTGCCAAAACAACAAAGAACAAACTTGTATACTTCCCTTTTGGAGGGGGTGCACGAATTTGCATTGGACAAAACTTTGCTATGATGGAAGCAAAACTGGCCTTAGCATTGATCTTACAACACTTTACCTTTGAGCTTTCTCCATCCTATGCTCATGCTCCTTCTAATAAAATCACCCTTCAACCACAGTTTGGTGCCCATATCATTTTACACAAACTTTGATTAGTTACGATTGATATGGCAGTTGGGAGAAAAGTTGATGAAGAAAGTGTATCAAACTAATAAAGATGGTCATAAGATTGTATTAAACGATGTATTATTGAACCTAGATATCGATATTGATGCTAAATAAATAAGGGTGTGGTGATTTTCACACATCTTGTTTTAACTCTCTTATACCCTTTGTAATTGTTTTATAGTTTTTTAGAGTGTGAAGTAAAATGGGATGTGTGAAGATAATTGTATAAGAATTAGATTGGTCTAATGATATTTTTTGCACTAACTTTTATATAAATTATATTAGATAATAACAACAATAATAAAGCTTTATCGTACTAAGTGGAGTCTTTTGTAGGAATCATAGAATGTTGATGTGCTCGGTTTTCAGCGAGGTCTTCCGTTAGTTTCAAGTATGTCATGTCTTTTCTTAAAGTCTCTTTCTAAGTCTTACAAAGTCTTCCTCTACACCTTTTTCCCTGAGCCTCTATCTCGTAATCACATTTTCTAACAGGAGTTTTTGTAGGTCTTCAGTTCACATGTCTAAACCACCTTAACTGATTTTCTTTCAACTTATCTTCAATTGCGACCACTCCTACTTTATCTCAGATATCCTCCTTTGTTGGAATCAAATTCGTGCACCGTCGTAGGTGGTGTTTGAGCACAAACTCGAGCAACCTGCAAAACAGTAAACAACCGTGAGCAAGCTTAATACCGAGGAATGTATCCGCCAAATGCTCTCCAACGGTTAAGTTAGTGAATGATTTTAGACTCAAGCAATGGCCAAGAGAATTCAAGTGTTTAGAGTGCGTTACCATATCTGAACCCTACATGGAAATGTGTCATTTGTAACGGAGACATGTAACAGAGACCATCATGTTGTTTACTGATAGAATTTTTACCCTCTGTTCTAAAAATCGGCCTAGGCGTTGGGCCGTGGAGCCCAGCCCCGATTTTGGGCAAGGCATTTGAAAAAATCGGCTGGAAGCTAGGCGGCCCTAGGCGGGCTTGGCAAGCCTAGGCAGCTCCTAGGCGGCACATAGGTGGTCCTAGGCGGCCCTAGGCTGTTTTTTTTATAATATATTTTTTATTAATTGTGTGCTATGTTCTTTTTTGGTTTCATGGATACTTATGGAAATGGTGTACCTAATTTGCAAATTATGGATTTACTACAAGTTCATCCAATAGTGAAACGAATTTGAGCACTTTTGAGGGGATACATACAAAGAAAAGAAATAAACTAGATACAATAAGGTTAAATAATTTAATCTATCTCTAATCCAATACAAGGATCATGATTCATGAACAAGAAGAATTTAGTCTATCATCCAAATCCTCCTCCTTATGATTGTATGCTTAATGTTTTTTAAATATTGAACTTTTTGGATGTATATAATTTGTGTATTCTTCTACTTCTATTTTTGCATTTTATCATTCTTTTATTATCCATACAAGTATATTTTTTTTAGATGTAAATAGGCACTTATTTATAAGATATATAACAAATTTACATAAATCTGTCTAGGCGCTAGGCTCTTGCCCGCTGCTCGACTAGCATCTAGCGATTTTTAAAACCTTGTTTTTACCACGCAAAAAGAGTTAAAAACACCTAAAATACTTGCAAGAGAAACAAGATTATCGTAGCAATAGTTGGATCAAGTAAGGTTGTTCTCCACAGAGATTAATTTAAATAAATTTATGCAAAACCAAGTCTCAACTAATTATTTAGAACAAAATTTTGGAAAAATGTGATAATGACCTAAATTAAGAAAAACCAATTTAATAAAAAGGGTTAACGAAAATCTGCAATATTAAAGAAGGAAAAAGAGACAATTTTTGAAAATCAAAGTGAGAGCACTAGGGTTTTGCACACCTTAACAATCCTATGTAGTTCTTCTAATTACTTATGAATTACACATGCATATTTTGAAGGTTAGGTTTTCCTAAAGTATGTCCTACTTGGAACCTCCAACATATGACGTATGTCTAACATGCAATTAGTCCGTGTTGTCCATATTGAATGTGAACATGCAAGACTCATTAAGTTTTGTGAAACCTTTTAAAAAACAATGCAACTCTTAAGACATGGCGTCCATCCTCAGTGAAGTTACACATATTAATCACAAGAAGCCTTAATCAATTTTAGGGACAGCCCTCTATCAAAATTGCATCAAATTACTTTTCTAAATATCCATGGTTGCGAATCACTAAGACAAATAAATAGTTCCTTACTGATGATTAACAATTCAAAACTTGCATACATAGAAACCCCTCAGGTTTGAGGTCTATTACAACCTTATACAACATCTTTAAAACATTTCACTTTCATACCTAGAAACCCCTCAGGTTTGAGGTCTATTACAACCTTATACAACATCTTTAAAACATTTCACTTTCATACCTCACGTACTATTTTATTTCAAAATAATACCTCTGTTAGATTTTCCATCCATTGGTCTGTTAAATGCTGACGTGGCTGCCACATTTGTGCTAATGTGGTTGCCACGTGGCAAAAAAAATAATTTTTTATACATTAAAAATATTATAATATTAACCCTATTAAAAAAAAAAAAAAAACCCAAATCCAGATCCTTCCCCGCAACCCCACATCCCACCCCTACCCTCTTACCCATCCTTCCCGTCCGTCCATCCCCTCCACCCCTCCACAAAAATTGAAACCCGTAACCCCCGCACCTCCAAGAAGAAGCAGAAGAAGAAGCAGAAGAATAAGAAGCAAAAAAAACAACAAAAAAAAAAAACCCACCGCCCCCCGCACGCCTTCTTTCTTCCCCCCTCCTTGCACCGCACCCCCCTTCCCCCCCTCCCCGCGCCCACATCAACCCCATCCCTCGCCCCCTCTCCCCGCGGCAGACCTACACCCCACTCCCCACGTGACCCACCTCACCCCCCCCCCCCCCCCCACTCCTTAAATCCACACTCATTCCTCCTATTTTCACCTCACGAACTTGGCGATGGCGGCGTAGGCGGGATCTGGGTTTTTTTTTTTTTTTTTTTTTTCTGGGTTGCAGGTAGGGGGTCGAGGGAAGAAAGATGGGGGATGAGAGAGGGATGAGGAGGGGAAGACGAACTTAAGGGGTTTTTTTTTGTTTTTTTTTCAGGGTTACAGGTAGGGGTTGGGGGAAGAAGATGAAGATGGGGGAGAAGAGAGGAAGAGGAGGGGGAGGGAGGTCCCCTTGCGTTTTCTAAGGGTTTTTTTATTTTATTTTTATTTTTTAAATTAGAAGATTCAGGTTTTTTCTAAAAAAAATTAAATTTTTTTTGCCACGTGGCACAAATGTGGTAGCCACGTCAGCACTTAACGGATTAATGGATGGAAAATCTAACGGATGTATTATTTTGAAATAAAATAGTACGTGAGGTATGAAAGTGAAGTGTTTTAAAGATGTTGTATGAGGTTGTAATAGACCTCAAACATGAGGGGTTTCTATGTAATTTACCCTACATAATATTATAAGCAAATTAAAAAGAGACTACATATTATTGCTAAGGCTCGTGGCCTCACCCTAGCAAATAGGATTAGTTATCCATATTCATAATTAAAAACAAAAAGATCTTTATTGAAATAGAAAAAAGAATGAAAATACCTTGAAAGTATAAGTCTTGAAATCTCTAAGCTTTGGCCAAAATCCTCTCTCAAAAAATTGCATAAAGAAGAGAACTAAGGCTGGCCACAATGGCTGATTTATACTACATAGAAAATCTAATCCTTCCTAAAAAAGAGACTCAGAATAATACTAGGAACCCAAATAAATTAAAATAAATTAGGAAGCATAATCTTAAATTGACTTGGGAAATTCGGCCAAAATCTGCACAATCACGTTTTGGACCTAATTCTCTTCCAAAACCGGCCAAAATGGCTGGATTTAAGGCCTAAAATAATCTGAACACTTCTCCAGAATGCCACGAACCCAAAAGAGGTCATCTTGGACTCCAAAAATCACAATTAACCCAAAAACATCAATTTCCAGCAACGCGTACTGCTCATATATTTAATCGCCAGAAAAAAAACTGCTAGGTAGAAAAAGCTGAAATTTTGACACGAACAAACTAAGGAACACACGATCGTCCTTCAATTTGAATTACTCCAAAATTCGTCTGTTTGATCACGTTTTGCGCTAGAGGAAGTCGAATGTCCTATATTGAAAATCTAAGTAAAGTATCAAAATTCTACCAAAATATACTAGGAATAGGGTAAAATACATAATATGAAATTGACTCATCATTTACCTGAACCAATCATCTTCCCTGTAGCCAAGTCTTGCAAGACACAAAAAATGGAAAACAAAAGAACATAACAATTTAAAGAATTAGTGACTTTATTGGCAGACATGAGATTTAAACGGAAAGAGGGAACACATAAAACTTTGTCTAAGGTGATATCTGAATTGAAAGGTCCAGTGCTAGTGGAAGGGATTGGGACCGTAGACCCAATGGGTAAATTAACAATGGGTATTGCGCAAGATTCTGTTTCGATGAAATGTGGTCAGTAGCTCCGCTATTCAAATATCCAAAGTTTAGTGAAGGTAGAATTAATTTAAACATCTCTAAAATGTGACAGTCCTGAAGCATTTGCATAAGAATTGTTATTACTAAAGACGCGGTTTGCATTTATTCTAAATATGGTGTGAGCAAGTTGTTGAAGCTATTTTTCAGAAAACCCATTTAATGGGTTCAGTTGAGAAGACTGTGAATTGGCAAACTGGGCCGGCGCATGAAAGCTTTGAGACTGCTGGCCTCAATTGGAGGTCTGGGCCGGACCTGCAGAGACATCTGCTGTGTTGGCAGCATGTAATGAGGCAGGTGCCTTGTCGTCCGCGCTGGCAGCATGCGTTGGCCTGCACTGGTTGGCAGCATGCGTTAATGACGATGCGTTTGCTTGTGACGCATCTGATGATGCTTTTGCTGCCATGGGACATCAACCCAACAAAAGTCTGATGGCTTACTCAAATATGCTCCTGTGGAAAAATTATGTGAAATGTGTTTTGTGCTTTTTGAACATATCATTTAGTATTATAATTTAATAATATTTATTTTTAAAATGAGAGATTTAAGATTTGAATAAATAGATAATTTGGTGAATGATTTTTTTTATTACTTTCATTGTCAACGAAACAAGACATAGATATATATATATATATATGTATGTATGTATGTATTTATATATATTTAGTATACACACAAATACTATTCAACCACACCTATTTCTAAGGCTAGGAATCCGTGATCCACCTTTGGTTAGAGTAAATCAACAACAACTAAAAAGTTTTTTCTCACAGAGGAGGATTGTCTACCCTTCCAGCTTCAGTGCCCTCTCATGCCCTCCTGTTTTGTGTAATCATGGTTAAACCACGTCAATCATTTATATTATTTTTTTATAGAGATAATAGGACAAAAATAAATAGTAATATAAAATATTAACGTGGCTTAACCGTGACCACACAAACAGAGGGACATGGGAGGGCACCGAAACTGAGAGGGCAGACAATCCTCCTCCTTTTCTCACTAAGTGGGATTGATTGTATGAATCCTAGAACACCATTATGTTTGGTTTTGTGTCATATCTTCCGTTAGATCCAAGTACTCAAAGTCTTTTCTTAGAGTCTATTCCAAAGTCTTCCTAGGTTTTCCTCTATCTCTTCAACCCTGAACCTCTGTCCCGTAATCGCATATTCTAACCGAAGTGTCAGTAGGCTTTCGTTTCATATGTCCAAATCACCGTAACTGATTTTCTCTCATATTTTTTTCAATTTCGACTACTCCTACTTTACCTCGGATACCCTCATTCCTAATCTTATTCTTTTTGTTAGAATAAATTAGGAAAGTAAAATATTATAATTATATTACAAAGATAATTCTTAACAGTTGTAAACTGAACTATTGTGTGCGATAATTATTTTTCAAAGACACTCGTTTGTTTTTAAGTCATTCTCCAAAACCGTCAATGAAAAAGTGGAGTTATTTTTCCTTTTGTACATGATGGATTAATGCATTCTTCAAATGAATGGAAGAAAATCATTCACTGCCTATCTTTCCAAAAGTTTCTTTGCTCCCATGCTCCACAATAAACGTCACCTCTTATTCCCACTATGGAATCCATTATTATGGAATTGGATCCCCTCAGTAAATAGTGGAGATTCTCATGATCAATTAACACAGACAGTTGAATTTTAATCCAACAGTTAAAAATAAGGGATCTTTCTAAAAGTTATAATAATTGTAACCGGCTGATTAAAATCTAACGATCCGTGTTAGTGGATTATGAGAATCCCCAAGAGGGGATCCAATTCTCATTATTATTACACTTCTGATGTGATATGTCGGCAAGGAAATTTGCGATTGTAAAAAGAAGTACGGCACCACCACAAAGACCACAAAGTGAAATGCAATCGTCATGGCTGAACTCATCACAAAATTAGTCCAAGGATTCCCAAAAAAAGATACCCCACCATAACAAAGACCACAAAGTTAAACGCACTCGTCCCGGCTGAACTCAGATAAAAAATTAGTCCAAGGGTTTACCACACACGAAACCCTTTTGTCACTAATTTATCATGTAACAAACTTTTATTTATTAACTGATTAACTTTTTGAATGCATAACAAGTATTTTTTAGACTAATAATGCCCACCAAATTTATCAAAATTAGTCCAACGACTCAACTTTTACTATACCTAAAAAAAAGATATACTTATATAACAAAAATTGTATTGAACGACTGGTGCATTATTTGAAAATATAATAAAGCACTTAAAAGACGGATGATATATTTTAGTTGCAAGATGAACTTCTCCACTAGTGTAGTGATATAAGTGTTGATTGAGAAGGACACAAATATTTTGTTCTTAATCAAAAGGATCACACGCACGCTACAATTGTGGAAGGGCTTGTACGGATGACCTCCATCTCTCTCTCTCTCTTCTCTCTCACACCAATGGAAGTTTCAATGGCGCCTTTTAGTGTCGTTCTAAGTGTTGTTTTGGTTAGCGTAGTAGCATGCGCATGGAGGGTGTTGAATTGGGTGTGGTTGAGGCCGAAGAAGCTAGAAAAATGCCTTAGGCAACAAGGACTTGCCGGCAATTCATACAGGCTTTGGTCAGGAGACCTGAAAGAAATATCCATGATGCTAAAAGAAGCAGTGTCTAAACCCAGGAACCTCTCCCATGATACAGCGCTAAGAGTCCTCCCTTATGCCCACCAATCTGTGAGCACTTATGGTATGTTAATTATCTTTCGTCATTTCCTTGTACAGAATCAAGGAAAAGGATCCCTCCGAATTCATTATGCTAGGGATCCTATATCTCAGCCGTTTATCGTCTGTCGTGCGTTCAGTTTTCGTCAGATACTATTTGTGTTTAATTTAAAATAATAAAAGATAAATGATTTCTGACCGTATAATATACGATAAACGGTTGAGAGGTGAGGATCTTTAGGATCCCCCATAATAGATCCGGAGGGGATCCTTTTCCCAGAATCAATACCATCCTTATGTCAATATTCGCTGCTAAGTATAATCTTCTCTTACAAAAATAAGATAGCTTTTGGTGACAGTTTGTAAAAATATTCACAATCTGATACATAGAAGTGATAAGACGCTGCCGATGAGTTCTTGTAAAGTTCTTATATAATATTAATACGTTTATGGTAAAATATAAAAATGCAGGTAAGAATTCTTTCATTTGGATTGGCCCAACACCAAGGGTTAATATCACAAATCCAGAAGATTTGAAAAACATCTTTACAAAGCACGAAGATTTTCCGAAGCTAACAACAAACCCGCTAGTCAAGTTGTTACTAACAGGTCTAGCAAACTATGGAGGTGAGAAATGGGCAAAACACCGAAAAATTATTAACCCAGCATTCCATTCAGAGAAGCTGAAGGTATTATATATACATACTCTTGACAGTATCCATAATTTATGTTAATTTCTGAAGTTTTAACAGTTTGATTCAATCGGATTAATATTAGGTGTGCATTATATCATGGAATTGATCATTTCTGTTTTTTTTCTTTTTTGTTGTTCTTTGTTTGCTATAGCGTATGCTACCCGCAATTTACCAAAGTTGTAGCGAGATGATTGAGGAATGGGATTGCTTGGTGTGCAAAGAGAGTTCATATGAGTTGGATGTGTGGCCTTATCTTCAAAATATGACAGCAGATGTGATTTCACGAACATCATTTGGAAGTAGCTACAAAGAAGGAAGAGAAATATTTCAACTCTTGAAACTGCAAATAGAACTTACATTGAAAATGAAACATAGTGTTTACCTTCCATGATGGAGGTAAATTTCTATTTTCTTTAAAATACGAAAGTTGATGTTCCATCATAAAACCAATTGGCAATATGAAGAGTAACTCAACTTGTTTATAAGCTTATTGTAAGGTTCGTCTTTCCATCAATGTATGATTCATTCTCAACACTCTTATCAAACTTTTCATATTACGTTGGTACCATCCTTTTGTAGGAGTGAGATCTACTTGTATTGGTAAATTCTACCTCTATTAGAAAAATAGTATAAGTATGGTATGAAAATTAGGTAAGCCTAGCATACGCTTATTCTTTTATTACGCTGGTAAATAACTATTGAAAACAGTGCAATCAATCTTTACATGAACGTACCGATTGAAACGGTGCCCTATGCTTGTTTTCTTGTAGTGATCCAACAAAAACGAGAGCATATTATCCAAAACTTTGTGTCATTTGTAAATAGTGTGAAAGGTTGTTAGGAGAAGTTATTAGAGAAACCAATATTTCAGTAGAAAAAGTCCCTACTAGTGGCGGGTTCTCTACAAGTTAAATCTCATACTTGGGGTTTTTTTTTTTTTTTTTTCACATCCATATTAATCAATTTAAATGTACTCGTTTTCGTCGATAATATCGTATCTATATATTACAAAACCCATTGGAATAACATATACTTCTATTATGCAGATTTCTACCAACCAAGATGAATAAGAGGTTGAAAGGAGTTGACAAAGAAATAATAAGAGAGTTATTCATGGGTATTATAAATAAAAGAGAAGAGGCGATCAAGGCAGGCGAAGCCGCAAAAGATGACTTATTAGGTTTGCTTTTGGAGTCCAGCAACAAGGAAATAAAGGAACATAGGAACAAAAAAGAAGTTGGAATGAGCATTCAAGACGTTCTTGGTGAATGTAAGTTGTTTTACTTTGCAGGGCAAGAGACCACTTCAATATTGCTGGTTTGGACAATGGTTGGCAAGATCGTGCAAGAGAAGAGGCTTTGCAAGTCTTTGGAGGAAAAAAACCAAACTTTGATGGACTAAATCACCTGAAAGTTGTAAGTATAGAATGCATATACATTCACATTTTACATTAAAAAAACATTTATTTAAAATAAAAAACGTTAATTTATATTTTAATTTGAAAAATTTCATTAGGTTTACAAGCAATAATAAAACAAATTAATCAAATATCAAAATGACATATTCTCGCTAGAAAAACATTTTGATGTTATGCATGGCGGAATCATCAAACCTTGGAGTTATTTTTGTTTACCAAACGTATGCGATAGACAAATGCTTATGTTGCTACAAAGTGAATATGAACTACACTTACTGGGAAACCAAATCTGATAGATGGTTGTAATTTACATTCTGACAACATAATTAAGCATGTCAAGTTGAATATAGTCTGGCAAGAGAAAATTTCTCAAAGCTTCCATAAGCTCGTTGAGACTCCTAATGCACATTTTCTTTTGTACAATTTTAGGTTCTTTCATCTCATTTTTTGTTTAATTTGGTGGTCCTTTGATGTTGAAGATGAATATGAATTTTTATTATATAAGCCAAGTTTAACTTAATATGTATTGATTTGGTTGTATTACTCCCCAGGTAACCATGATTTTACTTGAAGCTCTACGATTATATCCATCAATTGTTACGCTCTCTCGAATGATTCACAAGAAAACACAGTTTGTAGAATTCTCATTACCGGCTGGAGTCGAAATTTCCTACTAATTCACCATGACAAAGAATTGTGGGGTGATGATGCAACGCAGTTTAAACCTGAGAGGTTTGCAGAAGGAGTTTCAAGGGCAACAAAGAACAAACTTACATACTTCCCTTTTGGAGGGGGTGCACGGATTTGCATTGGAC
The DNA here is from genome assembly GCA_024362995.1 of Heteromeles arbutifolia. Classification (NCBI taxonomy): domain Eukaryota; kingdom Viridiplantae; phylum Streptophyta; class Magnoliopsida; order Rosales; family Rosaceae; genus Heteromeles; species Heteromeles arbutifolia. The sequence continues at coordinate 39,891,994 of JANCRC010000003.1, read as the reverse complement.
AAAACTTTGTTATGATGGAAGCAAAACTGGTCGTAGCATTGATCTTACAACACTTCACCTTTAAGCTTTTTCCATCCTATGCTCATGCTCCTTCTGGAATTACCACCCTTCAACCACAGTTTGGTGCGCATATCGTTTTACACAAACTTTGATTAGTTATGATGGATATATATAGCAGTTGCGACAAAATTTGATGAAGAATAAGGACATCAAACTATATTTTGTAATCAACTGCGTATTATAGAACTTATAGATATATTCTCATAATTTAATCAATATTGATATTAACTTAATAATTATTTATTGTCATTCCATTATAATGGGTCCTACATATTCATGGATTAACACTACTCAATGAATTATTTCTGGCAATACAACGTACGTTAAATAGTTGGGGGCATGTAAGTTGCTTTACTATGCAGGACAAGAGACTATCTGAGAGTTGCTTGTTGGACAATGGTTTTGGTGAGTAGATATCAAAGTTGCTAGGCTCGTGCAAGAGAGGAGGTTTTGAAGTGTAGTTTGGTAACAACAACCTGGATTTAGATGGGCTACTTCACCTAAAACTTGTAACTATAGCTAGTGGAATAATACTTGCATTCTCCACTTGCAAATAAGTATTTTTTTCCAAAAATTTCATATTCAAAGCCTTCAATTTCTTAATATTCAATTAAAGATCATCCTTACAAAATATATTCAAACAGATATGATTTAGTCATCCAAATTTATCAAATAAATAAATAGTTTATCATTAATATGCTACTTGGTACCTGTATCATTGATTTGTTTAATGTGGCATGCATGTTTTATTTTACAGTCCAAGTATTCTCTTCTCTTCTGTAACAACTAGAATAACTTTGTTGTGACAACTTTAAAATTGTTTCAAAAAGATAGTTTCAAACTTTGTGTGCCACTAGTAATATTATAGGAGATACCAAACCTGTCCCGAAACTTCAATCTCAAATGACATGGCATCTTCTCATTTGTTCCTATTTGGAACCACTTTACTAGCTATTTCATTCTCTTATAAAAAATTGGGAAATTTTTTTTATTTTATATAATTACTAGTATTTTTGTGTCATCACATTTCAGAACATGTGTACCCGGGAATGGAATGATTTACTTGAAACTCGTCATTTATATGTAAGTGGATATTCCACTTTATAAGAGATGTGATTTTGAAAAATTAATGTAACTGATAATTTATAATTCTTATAAAATACCACTTTTGATTAATTAACTAAAGAATGCCACAGTTAACCATGATTTTATATGAGGTTCTTAGGTCATACCCTCCACTACCTATGCTTGTTCGTGCTATCCACAAGGAAAACAGCTTGGAAATTTTTTACTCTCAGTCCTTATTCACCTTGATGAACTGTGGGGAGAGGACGGCAATGAGTTTGTTTGGGTTAATATTTGAACTTTGAGCCGAAAGGAAGAAGGGTCCAAAAAGACTAAAGAAAGGAGGCTTGCTCGAGGCCCAGCACTAAGCCCAGACCGTCCATCTCAAGACCAATTGGCGCTCCCACATTAACGCAAAGGCTAGATGCTTACAAGAGAAGTGACAACTGATGGGAATCAATCTACTCTCAGCCCAAAAGCACTTTCTGGTGGCAATACAAGTAAAATGATGATGAGTCACTACCCTTCAGTTGCTTTCGGGCAAGAACAAAACTATAGGCAGTCGAGCTAATTCATCTATAAAAGGAGGAAGAGGCCCCAGAGACAAGGACACTCAACTAATCAAACAAACAAACATACAACTTGCCTCTCAGTCAAGCAAACACCCAGAAAGCTGCGCCTTGTCCAGACTCTGCACCTTTTTAGATGTAAATTCCCCTTAGAAAGACATCTTTTGTCTAGTGTAAAAGCTCTGCTACTATCCCTAAATGTTGTAGTGTCGATTCCCTCGTGTAAACTCGTTTATCACTCGCCCCTTTCTAGCATACAAACCCCTGTAACTGCAAAGAGAAAAGATCGCAAGAAGTTTAACCTTGCCGGACAAGGTGAAATCTTGCTTGACTATCTTTGTTTTGTCTTTCAATTAGTAGATCTGGTGTTATAATGTATTCCCCAGTATATATTCAAGTCATTTCTAGTCTTTTGATGATCCAAAGCTCCATCAGTGCTCAGTTCTGGTTCACTTAATGGTTTTACTGTCATAAGAAGACAAAAAGGGAACTAAACTAATGACTTAAATAGATCTGAACCTTCACCCTTTAAAGCATATAAGATAATGAACTAAAAGTCCTTGATCTCAAGGCATAGAAAAGAACTTAATGTGGACTTAACCCATCCACGAAAATCCTTTGATAACAAGAAGTCAGAATAACTTGGGGCGCAAGTAATCTGCTTACACACACTTGTTCTACATCTGCCATACTGAGATGGCAGTGGCACGCATCGCATTGAGTTAATTTTGATTGCGAGCCTCAAGGCCTACATCTAAGGCCCCACAAAGGCACCTTTCAAAACTAACTCTGTTCACCTCTTGCAGCCTCTCAACAAGCAGGAGCCCGACAACCAACCAAAGTGCCAACTCCTCGGGGAGCTGTGTGCTTGAGCCAGGGACCCTTCCTAGCGAAATTCCTGCCCGAACATAGTTCAACCCAGAGGTTTTCAGATGGAAGTTTTAAAAGCATGCAAAGGGCCAAGCTAGTATCTTTTTTCACATTTGGATGGGGTCCTCGGATATGCATTGGCCAAAACTTGGTTTGATGGAAGAAAATATGGCCATTATCATTAATTCTTAAAAGCTTCATATTTGAGCTTTCCCCATCTTATACGTACTCATGCTTCATTCACAGTTATACCCTTTAGCCCCAGTTTGTTCAACACATTATTTGCATAGAAGATAATGTGTGTTATGAGCATTGAGAGGGGAGTATTTGATTTGGCTTCTCTTGTTGTCTAGTTCGTACTTGAAGTGCTTATGATGATTGTTGATTTGACTTTTCGTGTTGCTAAGGGAGTTTTACCAAGGTGGAGACTGTTGGATTTGATGGCTCAATATCTTGAATTATGCTTTCTTAACTTCTGAATTGAAACTCGTATAAAATTCTATAGATGCGGCGTGGTTTTTCTATTGCCTTGACCCTTTCTATGCAGACCTAAACCCAAATTGATGTGGCTCTTTAGTTGACATATGTAGAGCTCGTGCTAGGTTTTTTTAATGCTCATATATAAAGCCCCATATTGTGCAATTTGGATGAGTAGTGTGTGAGAATAGAAGCAGTCGCACTTGTGTGAGGAAAAAAAAGGAGCCAGCACCTAATAAAAGAGAGAAATAATTGAGAGTTGCTGCATTTAAGGTTTCCTGAGAGTGAAATTAAGGGGAGATTGTTCTCTTGAGCACCACAACTTTGTAATTGTAGATAGACAAATATTTTGTTGTTTTTCCATTTTCTATTTGTGAGTGTATTTGGGGTTTGGGTTTGAGAAATTAAACACTCTCTGTAATTTTTTAATTATTCTTATGGAATTTTCTTGCTGTCTCTAGACTGAATGTAAGCATACACCAAACCAGTATAAATCCTTATGTCATTTCTGATCGTTTGTTTTGTCATATTTTTTTCGTATTAGTTTATTAGTTACATATTTGGCACTTCCACTCAACAAATGGTTACAGAGCTCCAGGTTTCCACTTGGGGCCTTGTATTATGTCTATGAATTAAGCCTTAGAATATGTCGGTGAAATATGATATTGAAAAAATCTACGGAGAAATGATTTTAGTCTTTGAAGTGACGTCTGTACACTCTTAGTATGACTGAAGGTACACCTATTCAAAACCATCTTGATGAGTTCAACAAGGTTATTAAGGATTTGAAAAGTATGGATAATAAAATTGATGATGATGATCAAATTTTGATTTTGTTGTGTATTTTACCTCCATCATATGCAAATTTCGTTGACACTTTGTTATATGGGAGAGTTTGTATTTGTATGGAGGATGCAAAAACCGCTTTGAATTCAAGAGAGTTGAAGAACAAAGTATTTGGAAATTTGAATGTTGATCATTCTGAGGCTTTGGTAGCAAGGGTAGAGTTAAGGAATATAGTTTAAGTAGTAATAGAGAAAATTCGAGATTGAAGTTTAAGACAAAAACAGTACATGTAACTATTTTCGCAAGGAAGGGCATTAGAAAGTTGATTGCCCTAAACCCAAAGATAAATCTGATAGTTTCTCTAATGCTAGTGCTAGCGTGAACGTCATCGACAACGACGTCGAATTTGCTCTATGATGAATGTTTGCCTGCACCAGACTTGGAAGGAATCTGGTGTTTTTGGGTACTTTTGAATCTCTCTTCTACACATAGATCATTTAAAAGTTTGTAAGGATTCTTTTTGTTATGATTTACGAAAAGTTGCTTGGTATGTAAGGATTCTTTTTGTTATGATTTGCAAAAAGTTGCTTGGTAGCCTCTATGTATATCAGTGCTATATCAGTTGCCTCTTCATCAATTTTTGTTTGTTTAGGGCATTGGTATGGTTTTGCCTTTTCGTAGAGTTGTATTCAGTGAGGGCCAATTTTTCGAGTTCTACGAAGTTGGGATATTGATACACCACACTATTTTGGAGACACTACATACAATTGAGGAATATTTGTGTGGAACCTTCTTGTAGAAGGCAAGTTGTATGTTTTCTAACTTTGTTTAGAGTTTGGTTGGATTTGTTTGCTCTTGCTATTTGGTTTGTTGGTTATCATCATTTGCATTTGTCTTTCTTTGAAGATTCCAGTTGAGGTATGATTTTAGATTTCGATATGATTTTAGATTTCTTCTGATTATTTGAATTTGAAATATTTGGTTGTCCAATTGGTTCTCAACTTTGATTTTGGGGAGAAAGGTTTTGTATATGGTATGTTTGATCTATGTCGCCAAATTCTTAATAATTAGCTTTGACTTAGAGAAAGTGTTATGTTATGTGAACGAGTCTATCAGTGCAGTTTTGGACCATGGTGTTTGTAAGCAGGTGAAGTTTGAAAGATGTTCAACTGTGTTATGATGTGCATGATTTTTCTGTTGGTGATATTGAAGAATTTTAGTTTCTTCATTTGAATCACTTTGTTTTGATCAAGACACTTATGGTTTGCGTATTTGGAGGAGACAATGAAGGAATATTCTCTCTTTGTTGGCTTCGGTACAATTTGAATCGAGGTGGAGATTGTTATGAGCATGGAGAGCTTCAGGTATTTGATTTGGTTTTTGTTGTTGTCTAGTTCGTACATGAGGTGCTTATGATGATTATTGATTTGACTTTTCGTGTTGCTAAGGAATTTTGCCAAGGTGAAGATTGTTGGATTTAATGGCTCAATTATGTTGCCTTGACCCCTTCTATGTGGACCTAAACCCAAATCATGTGGCTCTTTAGTTGACATACGTGGAGCATGAGCTATGACTTTTTGGTGCTCGTATAGAAAGCGGCACATTGTGCAATTTGGATGAGTGTGTGAGAATAGAAGCAGTTGCCCTAGTGTGAGGGAAAAAGAACCCAATAAAAGAGAGAAATAATTGGGAGTTGTTGCATTCAAGGTTTTTGTAAGAATGCAATCAATTGGAGATTGTTCCTTGAGTGCCGCAACATTGTAATCGTAAAGGGACAAGTATTTTGTTTCTCATTTATTTTTTCCTCTTATATTTGTGAGTGTATTTGGGGTTTGGGTTTGAGAGACTAAACACTCATTGTAATTTCCTTTTAACTATTAGTGGAATTTCTTCGCCGACTCCAAACTGAATGTAGACTTACGCCAAATCAGTATAAATCCTTGTGTTATCTTGGATTGTTTGTTTCGTCATATTTTTTTCGTATTAATTTATTACTTTTATATTTGGCGCTTCCACACAACAATGTTTACTACAATAATTATGGCTTGTGAAAACTTAGTCTGTAAGTATCAATAAAGTTGCAAGTAGAAACGTACTTTTTGGTATTGCATATGACACAATTTTGTTCTTCGGTCTCATGATGGAGAAATTATTGGACGAATTCGTATATGTTTAAACTCCCCTTATCGAAAGTAAAGTGATCTGTGTATGCATATATATGCGCACGCAATTTTGTGTTAGGATTTTTGGTTGTGTACTGAAAGGTGATCAAACCGTCTTTTTAAGCACGCAAAGATTCATTATGCCTCGAAATCACTCATAATTTTTTGGGAAAATGGTAAAATTAACAACACCTAAAACTTCAAGTACAAAAAGCATTCTTCCTTTTGTAAGGCCCTTAAAATGGGGCTCATTGTCTGGCCCTTAACGGGGCTTTACATTGAGGGCCAATCAACGAAAGATTGAAGGATTATTGCTAAAAGCGTCTACAAATTGAGGGCTTAAAAGTAAACAACAAAAAAACTTGAGAGTTGCACAATAAATACAAGAAAAATTGCGTTTGGGATCTTAATCCAAACAGCTCTACTTTTAATTCTTGTTCAGGACAATAGCAGCCCTAGTTTAATGCTATGTGGCATGCACGTTGCATTTTATAGTCCCGTTCTGTGTTTGACAATTCATACAAGAAATGGTTCCAACTGTGCTTTTGTTGTTGTCTTTTATTTGAAATTGTTTCAGAAAGATAGTTTCAAACTTTAGGCACCACTAATAATATTATATATAGGAGATACCAAATCAGTCCCGAAACTTCCATCTCAAATGATATGTCATCTTCTCATTTGTTCTTATTTCGAACCACTTCACCAGCTAGCTACGAATTCATCTTATTAAAACATACTTTCTGGGACCATATATGACACAATTTTGTTCTTCGATCGGATAAATTATTGCGTGGTACTAGGGTATTTACTTTATAGTCAATAAACAGCTATATTCTAATGCACGCGAGCGGCATATATGCATATTTAAATGTAGGGCTGTGCACGGGCCCCTCTGGGTAGAGAGATTTTAAATTTGGGAACCAGACCTAACTCGGCCTGTTTGAAACGGGCTAGTTCGGGATGGGTCCACGGGTCCAATAACTTTTTTTTTTAATTTCGTTTTTTTTTTGGGGTCTGACATTGGGCTCCTTTTTTATTCTAACAATACACATATTTACATTTACAAGAAAGGCCCACATACAATACAAACACAACAGCAAAAGTATGGACCTGACAACAAAACCAAGCCCAACAGAAAAAACCCTAACAGCCTGCATCCTCTGCCGCTGCTGCCATCAGAAGGACCACCAAACTCGAACCAGTGGCCTGAAATCAAGCCAAATTGAGCCCCCAAAGTCAATAAAAAGAAGACTTCAACAAGTCCAGCAAGATCCTTTACAGCATGATTTTCCAAAGCTAAACTAAAATCAAAACCAAAACCAATTAAATCCATAAAATTTAGAAATTATATCCCTAAATTCAGTAACCTAGAAATTTCAAAAATCCTAATTCAAAGTCCTAAATCCCTGAACTTAGAAACCAGATAATTCAAAAACCCTAATTTAGAAATTACCTTAATTTGAGGGAAGATGACATGATATTTCGAATCGCAAGATGATGATGGTGTTTTCGATGGCGGTGATGGGTGGTCACGTTTGGGAGGAGAGTCAGGAGACGATGGCGATGGTGGTGTTCACAAGAGGACTCGACTCGAGTGGGAGAGGGGATTGAGAATCGAGAGGGAGGACTCTGGGAGAGAGAGATCGAGAGGGAAGGATAGGGGACTGAGGATCGAGAGGGAAGAATCTGGGAGAGAGAGATCGAGAGGGAAAAATCTAGGAGAGATCGAGAGGGACGACTCGGGAGTCTTCGAGAAAGATGTGTGTGAGATTTGAGTGTGTGTGTGTGTGTGAGACAGTGAGAGATTTGAGTGTGTGTGTGTGATACGGTTTGGGTCGGGGGCCCGTGACTTTAGAAAATTGGATCCGACCCGCCCCTTTATTTACTTGGACCCGCCCCGCCCCGCCCCGTTTTGCATATAAAATAATATGGACCCGCCCCATACCTGTCCAAACCGCCATTACCCGCCCCTACCCGCGGATCCAGGACCCGTTTGCCCACCCCTATTTAAATGTAAGCGCCAAAATCTGATGAAATATTAACATCCAATGCCATGTGTGGAAGTTTCTCTCCACTTTTATTATTTTCCTAATTACGGTATTGACTTCTATGATTAATATTTGAAATAAAGTATTAGTAATTTTAAATGTAATTGTAACATAATATACATCAGGAATATATGCAAATAATATATGAATTCGTTCAAGTTATACCTAGCGGAATTGACGAATTTTGGACTACCGTCTAGTTTTTGGGAGCCTTCTTTGTTCGTGAGCACGAACACTACCACTTGTAATCAGTTGCATCTAGCCCAGCTAGACTGCCTACGTATCCTGGATTGAAACTACAAAAGAATGCTGATTTTCTCACTTTGTATTTTATAACTAGGAAAAGCTCTTTTCCTACAAGGATTCTAATAGGAGAATTGTATGGGTTTCTTTGTCCATATAAATAGTAGTCGCTACTCTCACCAAAAAAAAAAAGAAAAACGCTCATTATTGGACTTGGGCTTATTATTGAATTTAGTTTAGTGTTCATCTTCTTCGACTTTTAGGCGACGAATGGAGCAGTCGATCAAGGGGATTAAATGCTTAGTCTTCTTACAGTTTTTTTTTTTTGTTTTCTATCAGGTTTTTTCTTTTCTTTTACCTGATTCAATTTCTATGCGGTATATGTTGAGAGTATGAGACTTACATCGGGAAAAGAAGACACATTACATATGCTTACAAGTAATTGAGCTCTCATATTGTCATGTTTTATGATGGAATCTTAATTTTCTTCATTGCATAGAGCATGTTATCCTACTAGTGAAGCCCAACGGCCACAATATGTTATACGCTATCCAATTTGTATTGTTTGCGTGCATGTGCTTATAAGTAATTAACAAAAGAAATATCATGTGAAACATGCGCTACGAATAGCTGTCAAAACGGACGACTCTTAAATAATAAAATATTGTTGTATGCAATCAAGAGGTCTGACCTAGGATATATTATATGGTAGCAGATTCATGAGAGAAACTTTGTCTCTAGCTCCCGCATTATTCATGACCGACAAGATGTCGATGCCGTGGGGCAGAGGTTAGCCGAACTGCCACTTTATTTTGAGCATCCGAAATGAGTCATTTTCGGATCCCTTCTTTTTAATCCATCAAGTTCGGGAATCCGAATCGTTGAAATTTAATTCATCAGCTAAAGTTATTATACTTTTAAAGTGGATTCTGTTTGTAACCGTTTGATCAAATGGATAAATTAAAAGGTTCAGTGCTAGTGGAAGGGATTGGGACCGTAGATCCAGTGGATAAATTAACAATGGGTATTGCGCAAGATTCTGTCTTGGTGAAATGTGGTCAGTAGCTCCGCTATTCAAATATCCAAAGTTTAGTGAAGGTAGAATTAATTTAAACATCTCTAAAAGGTGATAGACCTGAATCATTTGCATAAGAATTGTTATTACTAAAGACGCGGTTTGCATTTATTATAAATATGGTGTGAGCAAGTTGTTGAAGCTATTTTTCAGAAAACCCATTTAATGGGTTCAGTTGAGAAGACTGTGAATTGGCAAACTGGGCCGGCGCATGAAAGCTTTGAGACTGCTGGCCTCAATTGGAGGTCTGGGCCGGACCTGTAGAGACATCTGCTGTGTTGGCAGCATGTAAGAAGGCAGGTGCCTTGTCGTCCGCGCTGGCAGCATGCGTTGGCTGCACTTGTTGGCAGCATGCTTTGGCATCATGCTATGATGATGATGCATTTGCTGTGATCAAGGTATTAAATATCGATGATATCGGAAATATCGGTAGTCCGAAAACATGGAAATATCGATGGAAATATCGGGATAATATCGATATCGATAAAAATTATATGGAAACCACGGAAATTGTAAGAAAAACTTGGAAATTTTTATTGAAACTTTGCAGGATGTTTATTTAGTCAATTATGTATTAGTTTATCACAAAAAATGGAAGGAAATGCATTGCATGATGGATTTAACTGATTTAAGTTGATTATATAGCGAGTTGGCAAACATTGTGAGTGTAGAAAATATGTAGTAATTAATGAAAGAAGTTTAAACACACCATAATCATTTATATATAATGAATTAGTACAATATTTTACACTTTATACATTGCATGATAAGATACATGAGTAACTTATTCTTATAACGGGTACATATCAATTTTTTTATAAAAATTAATGGATACAAACTTATTCTTATTCTTATTTTTTATATATTTGAAATGTTTAAATTGAAAATTAATTAGGAGTTTAATAAGGATGTGAGTATTAAAACTCTAAATCAATTACTAATTTTTGTTATGAAAGTTATGTAACTTACATGTAATTCATTAATGCTAGGGACTTTGATCAAAATATAAAAACTGATAAGATCTTAGTCAATGAACATTAGAAACTAGGGATTGGATACTAATTTTTCTTTATTTTTTTAAAATAATAATAATTTGGTTAATCAGATTTTACATCATCTAGTTTTGAGAAAAAAGAAAACTGTTTGGTCAATTTTGAAAGCCATATCAAAATTTTGAGTGATATTTTTATCCAACGTGTTAATACAAAATCATATAGACATAGTACATGATTGGGTGAAGTGCCAATTTAGTCCCCGAATTATTACCTCAGTGAAAATTAGGTCCCTGAATTATTTTTTCGGTAAATTAAGTCCCTAAATTCATTAAAAATTGCTAATTTCATCCCTACTATAATATTCAAAGCTATTTTATCTAATTTTTCTTCAACTTAAGTCATTTGACACACTTTAGAGTGTAATACCGTCATTTTCTCGCCTATAAGCTTTCACATTTCATATAGGTTGCGAATCTAACATCTAATTTACCTTCCAAAGTTAACTTACACTATTTCTTATGAAAAACTACCAATTTACCTTCCAAAGTTAACTCTATACACTATTTCTTTATGGAAAACTACCAACCTACCCTCTAATGTGTATCACATGCAAGTAACGTGACTTAAATTGATGGAAAATTGATTATAGTAGCTTTTGAATATAATATTAGGGATGTAATTGGTAGATTTTTATAATTCAAGGACTAATTTTTCTGAAAAAATAGTTTAGCGACCTAATTTTCACTGAGGTGATAATTCAGGGACTAAATTGGCAATTCACCCTACATGAATATGTTTTGGTAATCGAAGACGCCACAATGAGATGAACGGTTCTACTTAGGTAATTATAGGTTTTTAATTAAATTAATGGTGTAGTAAATATAAGACTGACGTAGAAACGTCACTTCCACCATTTAGACTAAATTGTATGATTGGTTTTCCTTTCATGTTACTAATTTGAATAGAAGCCGAAGCTCTACGATGACAAGTTTTTGTTCATATGTGCTAGTTTGGTTTCCCTTGTTAGCCCACAAATAAATCGAATGCCTATCATATCATTATTCTGGCGAACAATCAAATTAGCAAATAACCAAAAGACGTATATCAATATGATATTTTTCTAATGGTGCAATGTGAGAAAATTAGTACTCATCGTTAAACTCATTCCCCAACCTAAAATGTATAAATCGAAGTAGCCTTAAATTCTTTGGTGGGTAATTGAAAAACTAAATTGCAACTCGTATAAGTCCAAAAGATCATTACCCATAATAAAAACGCAATTTTGTTGGATAAAGCCGGTGGCTGTTGAATGGGAAAGCAAAGAATACAATACAATTGTGAGATTAGAGTTGTTGCTGTTGTCCCACATCGCCCAAGTTCTAAAGAAGAAGCTGGTGGAGGGATTATAAAAATGACTAGTTGTTGCTGTTGCCCACATCGCCCAAGTCCCACATCGCCCAAGTTCTAAAGAACAAGCTGATGGAGGGATTATAAAAGGACCAGTTGTTGTTGTTGTCCCACATCGCCCAAGTTCTAAAGAACAAGCTGGTGGAGGGATTATAAAAAGGACTAGTTGATGCTGTTGTCTCACATCGCCCAAGTTCTAAAGAACAAGCTGGTGGAGGGATTATAAAAAGGACTAGTTGATGCTGTTGTCCCACATCGCCTAAGTCCCACATCGCCCAAGTTCTAAAGAACAAGCTGGTGGAGGGATTATAAAAAGGACTAGTTGATGCTTTTGTCCCACATTGCCCAATTTCTAGAGAAGAAGCTGGGTGATGGATTATAAAAAGGACCAGAAGCCCAAATGAAGAAGCATCATTAGGGTTGGACCTTGTGGTCATTACTCTTATCGATTTTATCGCGATATTATGAATTATATCGCGATATTATCGATTATATTGCGATATAATCAATATTATTAATAATATCGTCGATATGTTGACGATAATTAATGGTGTGGTGTGAAAGTATCGTTATCTCATAAAAACGATAATATCGGCAATATTTCGTCGATATTATCGATATTTTGTTCCTTGGCTGTTATGCATCCGATGATGCTTTCGCTGCCATGGGACATCAACTCAACAAAAGTCTGATGGCTTACTCAAATATGCATTTGATCCTGTGGAAAAATCTTGGGATTGGGTCTTAACTTTTCTTGTAGTGTTGAAAATTGGATTCTGTGTGCAACGGAAAAATTTTAAGAATTGTGTTTTGTGCTTTTTGAACATATCACTTAGTATTATAATTTAATAATATTTATTTTTAAAGTGAAGGATTTATAGTTTGAATAAATAGATAATTTGGTGAATGATTTTTTGATTACTTTCATTGTCAACGACAAAAGACACACACACACACACACACACACCCTTTAAGGGAAGGGATTCCCATTTTTCAAAACAAAAAAGAGAACACTCTTTTGACCGTTAGATTTGATTTTAATGAAATTCTGTGGTTGAGATTAAATCACAAATCATAGAATCTCAATCACATAATTTCATTAAAACCAAATATAACTGTCAAGAGGATGTTTCCATTTTTTTTTACATGAGGATCCCTTCCCTTAAAGGCTTCCTCTATACATACACACACACATACTATTCAACCACACCTATTTCTAAGGCTAGGAATCCGTGATCCACCTTTGGTTAGAGTAAATCAACAACAACAAAAAAGCTTTTTCCCATTAAGTATGATCGGTTGTATAAATCCTAGAACGTCATTCCGTTTAGTTCTATGCCACATCTTCCGTTAGATCCAAGTACCCTAAATCTTTTCTTAGAGTTTCTTTCAAAGTCTTCCTAGATCTTCCTCTACCCCTTCGGCCCTGAACCTCTGTCCCATAATCGCAACTTCTAACCAGAGCGTCAGTAGGCTTTCGTTTCACATGTCCAAACCACCGTAACTGATTTTCTCTTATCTTTCCTTCAATTTTGGCTACTCTTACTATACTTCAGATATCCTCATTTTTAATTTTATTCTTTCGGTTAGAGTAAATTAGGAAAGTAAAATATTATAATTATATTACAAAGATAATTCTTAACAGTTGTAAACTCAACTATTGTTGGCGATATTTATTTTTCAAAGACACTCGTTTGTTTTTAAGTCAATCTCCAAAACCGTCAATGAAAAAGTGGAGTTATTTTTCCTTCAAATATCTCTAAAAGGTGATTCCAAAACCGTCAATGGATCCTGGTTCCATCTTTTGCTCATATGCTCCACAATAAACGTCACCTCTTGTTCCCATTATGGAATCCATTATTATTACACTTCTAATGTGATATGTCGGCAAGGAAATTTGCGATTGTAAAAAGACGACCACAAAGTGAAATGCAATGGTCATGGCTGAACTCATCACAAAATTAGTCCAAGGATTCCCCAAGAAAGATACCGCCACCATAACGAGGACCACAAAGTTAAATGCACTCGTCCACGCTGAACGCCTATAAAAAATTAGTCCAAGGACTCCAAGTTTACCACACACGAAACCCTTTTGTCACTAATTTATCATGTAAGAAACTTTTATTTATTAACTGATTAACTTTTCTTACACTATTTCTCATATATTTTTTCATCATTCCATACTATTTTACCTTGTTTTATTTCAATTCTTCACATTTCATACTATAGCACTTTGTCCCTCGGTTGAAGATGGTTTTTTGTGATAAGATTAAAACGAGCCATCTGGCCCTCAGTTGGAGATGGAGGCAACTGTGGCCTATACTGTTCATTAAAATATTAATATCATAAAAGATCAGATGGCCAACCTTCGGTTAGAGATTGCCTAATAAAGCATTTAAAGGACAAATGATCTCACCGTATATATTTTAGTTGCAAGATAAACTTCTCCGCTACTGTAGTGATATAAGTGTTGATTGAGAAGGAGAAAAATATTTTGTTCTTAATCAAAGGGATCACACGCGCGCTAAAATTGTGGAAGGACTTGTACGGATGAACTCCATCATTCTCTCTCTTCTCTCTCACACCAATGGAAGTTTCAATGGCGATTTTAGTGTCGTTCTAAGTGTTGTTTTGGTTAGCGTAGTAGCATGCGCATGGAGGGTGTTGAATTGGGTGTGGTTGAGGCCAAAGAAGCTAGAAAAATGCCTTAGGCAACAAGGACTTGCTGGCAATTCATACAGGCTTTTGGTCAGGAGACCTGAAAGAAATATCCATGATGCTAAAAGAGGCAGTGTCTAAACCCATGAACCTCTCCCATGATACGGCGCCACGAGTCCTCCCTTACGCCCACCAATCTGTGAGCACTTACGGTATGTTAATTATCTTTCATCATTTCCTTGTACAGAATCAAGGAAAAGGATCCCCTCCGAATTTATTATGCTAGGGATCCCAACATCTCAACATTTTATCGTCTATCGTGTGATCAGTTTTCGTCAGATACTATTTATGTTTAATTTAAAATAATAAAAATCGAATAATTTATGATCGCATAATACACGATGAACGATTGTGATGTGAGAATCCTTAGGATTCCCACATAATGGATCCGGAGGACATCCTTTTCCTGGAATCAATACCATCCTTATGTCAATATTCGCTGATAAGTATAATCTTCTCTTACAAAAATAAGATAGCTTTTGGTGACAGTTTGTAAAAATATTCACAATCTGATACATAGAAGTGATAAGAAGCTGCCGACGACTTCTTGTAAAGTTCTTATATATTAAAACGTTTATGGTAAAATATAAAAATGCAGGTAAGAATTCTTTCATTTGGATTGGCCCAACACCAAGGGTTAATATCACAAATCCAGAAGATTTGAAAAACATCTTTACAAAGCACGTAGATTTTCCGAAGCTAACAGCAAACCCGCTAGTCAAGTTGTTACTAACAGGTCTAGCAAACTATGGAGGTGAGAAATGGGCAAAACACCGAAAAATTATTAACCCAGCATTCCATTCAGAGAAGCTGAAGGTCTTATATATACATACTATTGACAGTATCCATTATTTAAGTTAATTTCTGAAGTTTTAAGTTTGTTCAATCGGATTAATATTAGGTGGGCATTATATCATGGGATCGATCATTTCTGGTTTTTTTTTCTTTTTTACTTCACATATTTGACTTTTTTTTTTTTGTCAATTTACGCATATAAATATATTTAAAACGTGTGGATTGCGACTAACATGCCGTGATTCAAAAAATGTCTTATCCACTCGCGTGAGCCATTGCATAAAGGCTAGTATATATAAAGTGAATAGGACAATGAATAGTGCCAATTTCTTCAACAAAATATTAGGACAAAATTGCCCCTCAACCAAAAAAATCAAAAGCAGCCCAATATAATATACCAAATAATGTAAGGGTAATTTGGTCATCATAAAATATAATATAAATATAAGTGGGAAGAGAGAAAAGAATAAAAAATGGAAGATAGGTGAAAGTTGATGGTGCTAACGTGAAGGGAGAAGAAAATATAATAAAAAATAAGAAAAGTCATGAATATTGTGTTCAAAACAATAATAGGCTAGTAATAATGTCATTCAATCTGTTGTTTATTAAATATTAATTTTTCTATTTTTAAACACGTTCAAAACATCTTAAGAGGTGTGTAATGCCGGTTATTAAAAAAAATGTTTCACTTTGATAATAGTGTGATTAAATTAAATTAAATTAGTTGTCAAATGATTAGTTTTTATTTTTATTTTTTTTATAACAAATGATATTATTTACACTAAGGGTGATGGGGCTTAACCTCACAATAGGCTAGCATTATTGTGATTTAATTAGTTTATTAAAATTATTTTCTCTATTTTTAAACACGTTCAAAACATCTTAAGAAGCGTGTAATGCCGGTTTTAAAAAAAGTTTTTCGCACGTGGATAATAATGTGATTAAATTAGTTGTCAAATTTTTTTTTTTTTAACAAACGATATTATCTACACTAAGGGGAATGGGTAGGTGACACACCCCGTCCCGAAGGAGGGCATGCTGGCCGTCACGTGAGAGTGACGTAACCATTTACACAATTCGGAAGCTTAAAAAATACAATTGTGAATTCTGTCAGAACACCGTTGGATTCTTCGTGGCCACCAAAGCTCTGCTATCTCAAACCTGGAGGGGCGCAAAACAAAGTTGAGTGGGTCAGTAAAACAAATCTTTTCAAAACTTTCCTTTATCAAAGTTCTAACCCCTCGCTGTAAAACATGTATACTTTCCCAGAAAAATAGCATATATAAATATATATATAGCTTCAAAAATCTCAAAACACCATTCTTTAACACTTTTCAGAAAATATGCCATGCCATGCGTCAAAAACATAATATGGATGCATCAATATAAATCAGGTGAAATAATAAATCAACCGGAGACCCTGCAGTGGTCCTGTACGGCTGATTCTAGAGCTCAATATCCAATCCAGCCGGAGTCACCAACTGTGACCTGTACGGCACTACCGGAGTCGCCAACTGCGACCTGTACGGCACTACGCTGCACATGAGTCGGAACTACCTGTAGTAGTCTGTACGACTCGGATGGTGTAATAATACGCTCTAGTGCTTCTCTCATCAATCATCTGTGCACATAATCTAAGGTCACCTACTAGTCGGAACCGTCTCTAATGGTCTGTACGACTAGCATGTCGGAACCACCTCCAGTGGTCTGTACGACTAGCATCTACTTGGATCCAAGGTGAGCGTGTGATGCGGGTGAATAACATAAGCACTAACACCAGGGGTGCAGGTTATGAGCTATCAACATAAATCACATCAAACAATTCAATGCACCAAATATAACTCACCTGATACTCACCTGTGCGTCCGCAGCACCAATTCACATATATGCATCATATAATATCAATTCACATATCTCATATAAATTCTATGCATGGCATTTCAAATCACATGATTCATAGAATCTATGCATGGCATTTCAAATCACACTTTCAAATCATATTTCACTTAAATAGATTTTCTGGGAAAAACTCATTTATATAGGTATATACGTAAAACAAAACTGCCCACTCACCTGGAGTTCGCCCTGCAACTCCCTAGCACAACACATCAAGGCGTCATGGCGATCGGCGCCTAAAACAATCATCAAATCATACCTCAGAATCATATCGATAGAATATATCACTTATATAAAACACGTCACTATGAAGTTCGATCCGGAAGATCTGCAACTCAGATTTCCAATCCGTAACTTCCAGAGGTCCACAATAAATCTCTAGAACAACATCCTAAAATTTCATGACCATCCAACGGTCGGATCTCCGCCAATTACCAAACTAAGTGACGGTTAACATTATATTTTATGAACTTACAACTCCAATTTCGGGAGATCCGTAAATCAGATTCTCGATCTGTAAGTTCCTATAATCCTTAAATATTACGTATTACAACGTATCAAAGTTTGGTGACGATCCAACGGTCGGATCGTCAATTCATATTTTGGCCTAACCATGCATCGTATCGAAATTAAGTCCAAATGATCAACCAACGTTAAGCCACTATCAAAACTGAACTCAGGACATCCAATATAGCTTAAAAATAACATTGGCGGCCCACTGGCCACGCGCTGCCGCACGCGCCGCCGTGGGTGGCGGTCGGCCGCCCCGGCTCGCCGGAAAATCCAACTTTATCCAAAAATTACCAAAATTTACAGAAATGAAGATCTCAATGAGTAGAACAACTTTAATACCTGTGGTCAAGGCCAATTCGGTCGGCAAAGCCTCCAATTCCAACAAAACCCGTCGGAAACCCTAGGTTTGGTGTGCTCCAATTCGACCTCCAAACTTGTTCCAACGCCTCAACCACTGCTTGGGCTTTGTTCTAGGCCTCAAGAGGATGCCATGGGTGGTGGTGATTGGAAGAAATTGCTTCACATCGTGGTGGAAATGAACCCAACCCGTGCGCCCCCTTTTTGCACGGTTTCTTCCAATTTGAAAACCAAATCTCTCCAAATTTGAGGTGGAATGGGTAGAGGAAGGATCCTAGAGTGTTTCCCATGAGTTTCCTTGAAGCAATTCGCCGGAAAAACGAGTGGAAATCGTCGAACATGGACACGGGTCGTGACCGGGTGAAAAACGGGCCAAGGGGATCCGGCCGATCCCCCGCGCCACCTTCTCCCTCCTTTCCTCCTTTCCCTGTTCCGATTGGCTGGGCTCCTTCCTCTCTCCTCTCCCCATTCGTCAGTCTCTCTCCCTATCTCTCCCGGAGCTCCTGCTCTCCTCTGGTTGGGCAGATTGCCCAATCTCTCTTCTTCTTCCTCTTCCCGTCAGCCGCAACACACACACACACATAAACTCATATAAATTTATTCCTTTTAATCCCAGCCATCCATTTAATATTTCCTTTAATCTGGGCCATCCATTTCCATAAAAGAATTTCCATATTTTATTATTATAATTCCCAAAATGCCCAAACTTCAAACTTTAATATCTTTTTCGTTATAACTCCAAATCACGAACCGCTTGCGCCCACGCGTCCGTAGCGACGAGTACTACGAGGATATGTCAAGAAAACAAATCTTAGATGGCACGACACAACGGTTAACCTCGAACAATGCGCGTGCCTCAAAGGGCATTTTTGTAAAATCCTTTATTAAAACTTTAAAAAATCTTAAAATCAGGGACGGGCTGTCACAATCTACCCACCTTATAGAATTTCGTCCTCGAAATTCAAACAACCAAACAATCCATTAATAATCATAGAGCAACTTTGGGTACCTCTCTCTCATCCAATCTTCAGTCTCATTAAGTAGCTTCTTCCACTGAATGATTCCTCCAAAAACTTTTACCAAGGCCCACAGTCTTATTTCTTAGAACTTTGTCTTTCCAATCCAAAATAGTCACTGGCTCCTCATCATAAGTCATATCTGGGTTGATTCCCAATGGTTAAGGAGATATCACCTGTGCAGCATTTGAAACATAATGTCGAAACATAGATACGTGGGACACGCCACGCGCTTCCGACAGCTCTGGAGGCAACTCAAGCCTGTAAGCAACTTCCTCGACTCGCTCGGTGATCACATAAGGTCTGATGTCTCTAGGACTTAACTTACCTTTCTTCTCGAACCGAATCACACTTTTCCAAGGTGAAAATTTCGAACACACCCAATCACCTACATAATACACTCGATTAGTGGCATCTCTGCTAAGCTCTTTTGCCACTCCTAGGATGCTTTCAGGTTGAACTTAATCACTTGAACATTCTGAGTAGACTCATCCATAATCTCAGGGCCCGCAAAATTTCTTTCGACAACTTCTGACCAACATAAAGGTGTACGGCAAGCTTTTCCAATAAATGCCTCAAATAGCGACATGCTAATACCCGAATGAACGCTGTTCTAATTACATTCCCTCAAATTCAACCACTTATGCTAAGCGTCGCCAAACTGCAATATTGAAGATCTTAGCATATCCTCCAACATCTGAATTGTCCTCTCAGATTGCCTATCTGTTTGAGGATGATAAACCGTACTATAAAGTAACCTTGTATCCAAAATCTCCTGAAATGCTATCCAAAACTTTGAAGTGACCATCATATCCAAAAAGCTCAACAGATCCGTAAGCCCGAATCTCTTTTCCATAAAACAAATAAATAATTGTTGCACTTGTTTGGAAAGGTTGTTGCTCTTCACTGGAGTAAAATGCGCTGACTTAGTGAGCCGATCAACTATCACCCAGATGTTATCATAACCATTTCTTGTACGAAAAAGCTTGTACGCATAATCCATAGTAATATTTTTCCATTTCCACTGTAGAACTGAAAATGACTGCATCAATCCAAAAGGCTTCTTTCTTTCCGCTTCAACCTACTGACCAATGATACACATACTTACCTATTCAGCAACTTCTCTTTTCATACCCGGCCAATAGTAAAATGGTTAAATGGTATGATACATCTTAGTACTTCCAGGATGCATTGCATAAGCTGAACCATGCGCTTCGTTCCAAAATTGTTTTCTTTAATTCCATAACATTAGGTACATACATCTTGTTCTCTTGCATAAGGATGCCATCTGCTTCTCCAACTCTGAGGTCTTTCTTTTTCCCGTTATTCCTTGCAATAATTAATTCTTGAATTTCTTCATCAATCCTCTGGGCATCGAGTATACGATTAATTAAAATAAGCCTAACTTGGATACTAGCAAGCAAGGCTTCTTCTCGTTCTTCCATTTCTAACTTTACTCCAGTAGATCTGAAATCCACAAGAAGAGGAACATAACAAGCATACAAAGCCTTTATTCTCACGAGAGTCTTCATATTAAGTACATCAGCCCAAACATTTGCACGATCACCCTGGTCGTGCAATCATAATCACTAAGCAATTCAGTCCACCTTCGTTACCTAAAATCAAGATCTCTCTGAGTAAGACAGATATTGGAGACTCTTATGATCCGTAAAATCTTGCACTTTTCACCAATAATATAATGTCTCCATACCTTCAAAGCAAAGATGATAATCGCAAATTCCAAATCACAAGTGGGGCAATTCATCTCATGAGGTTCCAATTGCCGTGAAACATAGGCAATCACCCTACCATTTGCATCAATACACATCCCAAACCATTAAAGGAAGCATCCTTATAGACCTCATAATTCCCGTTATCATCTGAGAGTGCTAACACAAGTGCATGAGTGAGGAATACTTCAACTGTTGAAAACTTTGCTCACCATTTTCATCCCACTTAAACTTAACCTCTTTTCTCGTCTATCTCGTCAATGGTAAGGCAATGACTGAAAAATCTTTCACAAACCATCCATAATAGCCCGCTAAGCTAAGAAAACTCCGAATCTTAGTCATGGTTCATGGTTGTCCAAATTCTCGACCGCTGCTACCTTTTAAGAATTCACTTGAATACCTTAAGCAGATATAACATGTCCCAGAAATGCCACTTGATTCATCCAAAATTGGCATTCGCTAAACTTAGAATACATCGACGATCCCTCAATCTTTGTAATACCAATTTAAGATGTCTAGCATGCTCAGCTCTAGTCTTAAGTATACCAGAATAACGTTAATGAGAACGATAACAAACCTGTCGAGATATTCCTGGAATACTTCGTTCGTCAAACTCATAAAATTCGTCAATCCGAATGGCATCACCAAAAACTCATAAAGACCATAATGAGTTCTGAAAACCGTCTTAGGGACATCATCACTCTTAATCTTCAATTGGTAACAACCAGACTTCAAATCAATCTTTGAAATTACACAGGCACCTCTGAACTGATTAAACAATCATTAATACTCGGTAATGGATAACGATTCTCAATCGTTACCCGATTCAATTATCCATAGTCAATGTATAGCCTTAATGTCCACATTCTTCCTCACAATTAAACTGGGGCTCTCAAAGGTAACATACTAGGTTGAATAGAACCTTTATCAACCAATTCTTGCAACTGACTTTTCAATTCCCTTAACTCAACATGAACCAATCTCTAATATAGGGTCCGTACCGGGAAACAAATCAATAGAGAATTCCACAACTTTGCTTGGTGGCAATCCAGTTAAATTCTCAGGGAAAATGTCAGGAAAATGTCTAACCACCTTGACCTCTTCCACACTACTCAGAGCAATATCTCTTAGTACCGCATGAACTAAATATCCTTGGTAACCTTCCGAAACCATTTCCTTGCTCTCACAGCAGAAATAACGGCATGCCTCACTCTGATTTGCATACCTCCAAAAGTAACCTCTGGTCATCCAGGTCGATGGAAAGTAACTGATTCCCCGAAGCAATCTATCTTGGCACAATTATAATACAATCAGTCTGTGCCTAAAACCACATCCAAATCCACAATATCTCACGGGATAAGATTCACTGGCATAACAACCTCGTCCACCATCACTGAACACCCTGAATAACACCATACTAATGTAGGATGACCTACCTGTTTACTTGCTTAACGAATCTAACGGATAAGTTATTAATATTACGGTCTGCAGCCCGCAATACTGATAAATCACCGTTGTCTCGATAAGTAAGCAACAATCTTCAAGGGTGCAATATTACCATCTTGCCTTTCATTAGAAATACATATACACACCTCGATCGTGCTCATTCATTACTCTTTCTGGCAACATCGTCCATAACAAGAATCATATCAGCTAGAAGAACTAGAACTAGCTTTACTTCTTTTGAAGCTTTGAGTCTCTTAAAGTCCTTAAGATTACTGACCTTTACCTTTGCCATCTTTCCTCTGATTCACAATCTTTTCCTCTTCTTCATTACTATCGCTGGACATAATCTCAGAGTCCTCAATTCTCAATAAAATCTCGTAAAACTCCTGATAGGAAGCACAATGGATAGTGGTCGTCAAAGAACGCCACTTCTTCTTATTATCCAGTTTAAAACGACATAACATTCCCACCGGATTAACAACAACATTCAAATAGTAATGAGACAAGTCAATAAACTTTCCATAATACTCATTCGCTGTCATCTTTCCTTGTCTCAAATTTTGTAAACTTTCGCTTTTTACCATCAATATATGCCGGAGGGATAAACCTTTTCTTAAACAATTCTTTAAACAACTCTCAAACAGCTGTTTCCTCCGGTGACATCATATAAGACTTCTGTCTCCACCAGGATGCAAATTCAATACTCAGAAACCAGGTAGTCGTCTCTACCTACCTTTCAAAAGAAAGATTCCCTTAACTTGCATAAACCGAAATGCCTTTTCCAAATAATTAAGCCATCGCTCTGCTTCCTCCAGTCTTTCATTTCCATAAAGTGATTCAGCATCAACTTATAACCAGTCTTAAGAGAAAAATCCTTGAATAATAGACTGAATCACAATAGCAATAGTTTCCCCTAACTGAGCTATACCAAGGAAACTAAACTCATCTGAACGACGTGGCTCACTACGAGGCGGTATAGTTCTGACAGAAGACACTAGGAAATTCTCAAGATACACAGAACTGCAACCTAGGCTCTGA
Organism: Heteromeles arbutifolia; assembly: GCA_024362995.1. Taxonomy (NCBI): domain Eukaryota; kingdom Viridiplantae; phylum Streptophyta; class Magnoliopsida; order Rosales; family Rosaceae; genus Heteromeles; species Heteromeles arbutifolia. Next base: position 39,868,728 of record JANCRC010000003.1, on the reverse strand, counting down.
TACCAACTGACACACCCCGTCCCGAAGGAGGGCATGCTGGCCGTCACGTGAGAGTGACGTAACCATTTACACAGTTCGGAAGCTTAAAAAATACAATTGTGAATTCTGTCAGAACACCGTTGGATTCCTCGTGGCCACCAAAGCTCTGCTATCTCAAACCTGGAGGGGCGCAAAACAAAGTTGAGTGGGTCAGTAAAACAAATCTTTTCAAAACTTTCCTTTATCAAAGTTCTAACCCCTCGCTGTAAAACATGTATACTTTCCCAGAAAAATAGCATATATAAATATATATATAGCTTCAAAAATCTCAAAACACCATTCTTTAACACTTTTCAGAAAATATGCCATGCCATGCGTCAAAAACATAATATGGATGCATCAATATAAATCAGGTGAAATAATAAATCAACCGGAGACCCTGCAGTGGTCCTGTACGGCTGATTTTAGAGCTCAATATCCAATCCAGCCGGAGTCACCAACTGTGACCTGTACGGCACTACCGGAGTCGCCAACTGCGACCTGTACGGCACTACGCTGCACATGAGTCGAAACTACCTGTAGTAGTCTGTACGACTCGGATGGTGTAATAATACGCTCTAGTGCTTCTCTCATCAATCATCTGTGCACATAATCTAAGGTCACCTACTAGTCGGAACCGTCTCTAATGGTCTGTACGACTAGCATGTCGGAACCACCTCCAGTGGTCTGTACGACTAGCATCTACTTGGATCCAAGGTGAGCGTGTGATGCGGGTGAATAACATAAGCACTAACACCAGGGGTGCAGGTTATGAGCTATCAACATAAATCACATCAAACAATTCAATGCACCAAATATAACTCACCTGATACTCACCTGTGCGTCTGCAGCACCAATTCACATATATGCATCATATAATATCAATTCACATATCTCATATAAATTCTATGCATGGCATTTCAAATCACATGATTCATAGAATCTATGCATGGCATTTCAAATCACACTTTCAAATCATATTTCACTTAAATAGATTTTCTGGGAAAAACTCATTTATATAGGTATATACGTAAAACAAAACTGCCCACTCACCTGGAGTTCGCCCTGCAACTCCCTAGCACAACACATCAAGGCGTCATGGCGATCGGCGCCTAAAACAATCATCAAATCATACCTCAGAATCATATCGATAGAATATATCACTTATATAAAACACGTCACTATGAAGTTCGATCCGGAAGATCTGCAACTCAGATTTCCAATCCGTAACTTCCAGAGGTCCACAATAAATCTCTAGAACAACATCCTAAAATTTCATGACCATCCAACGGTCGGATCTCCACCAATTACCAAACTAAGTGACGGTTAACATTATATTTTATGAACTTACAACTCTAATTTCGGGAGATCCGTAAATCGGATTCTCGATCTGTAAGTTCCTATAATCCTTAAATATTACGTATTACAACGTATCAAAGTTTGGTGACGATCCAACGGTCGGATCGTCAATTCATATTTTGGCCTAACCATGCATCGTATCGAAATTAAGTCCAAATGATCAACCAACGTTAAGCCACTATCAAAACTGAACTCAGGACATCCAATATAGCTTAAAAATAACATTGGCGGCCCACTGGCCACGCGCCGCCGCACGCGCCGCCGCACGCGCCGCCGTGGGTGGCGGTCGGCCGCCCCGGCTCGCCGGAAAATCCAACTTTATCCAAAAATTACCAAAATTTACAGAAATGAAGATCTCAATGAGTAGAACAACTTTAATACCTGTGGCCAAGGCCAATTCGGTCGGCAAAGCCTCCAATTCCAACAAAACCCGTCGGAAACCCTAGGTTTGGTGTGCTCCAATTCGACCTCCAAACTTGTTCCAACGCCTCAACCACTGCTTGGGCTTTGTTCTAGGCCTCAATAGGATGCCATGGGTGGTGGTGATTGGAAGAAATTGCTTCACATCGTGGCGGAAATGAACCCAACCCGTGCGCCCCCTTTTTGCACGGTTTCTTCCAATTTGAAAACCAAATCTCTCCAAATTTGAGGTGGAATGGGTAGAGGAAGGATCCTAGAGTGTTTCCCATGAGGTTCCTTGAAGCAATTCGCCGGAAAAACGAGTGGAAATCGTCGAACATGGACACGGGTCGTGACCGGGTGAAAAACGGGCCAAGGGGATCCGGCCGATCCCCCGCGCCACCTTCTCCCTCCTTTCCTCCTTTCCCTGTTCCGATTGGCTGGGCTCCTTCCTCTCTCCTCTCCCCATTCGTCAGTCTCTCTCCCTTTCTCTCCCGGAGCTCCTGCTCTCCTCTGGTTGGGCAGATTGCCCAATCTCTCTTCTTCCTCTTCCCGTCAGCCACAACACACACACACACATAAACTCATATAAATTTATTCCTTTTAATCCCAGCCATCCATTTAATATTTCCTTTAATCTGGGCCATCCATTTCCATAAAAGAATTTCCATATTTTATTATTATAATTCCCAAAATGCCCAAACTTCAAACTTTAATATCTTTTTCGTTATAACTCCAAATCACGAACCGCTTGCGCCCACGCGTCCGTAGCGACGAGTACTACGAGGATATGTCAAGAAAACAAATCTTAGATGGCACGACACAACGGTTAACCTCGAACAATGCGCGTGCCTCAAAGGGCATTTTTGTAAAATCCTTTATCAAAACTTTAAAAAATCTTAAAATCAGGGACGGGCTGTCACAGTAGGCTTAACCTCACAATGGACTAGCAATAATGTGATTCAATCAATTATTTATTAAATATTATTTTCTCTATTCTTAATGTAAATTCTATAGATACTGATTTTATTATGTGAATTCAGCTGCTTTAATTAGTTTATGAATGGTTTCTTCTTGCATTATCTAAAATTATTCATTTACTTCAAATATTTAATTTTTTTTGGGTCAATTTACGCATATAAATACATTTAAAACGTATAGATCACACGTAGCATGCCATAATTCAAAAAATAATTTCTGCACGCACGTGAGCGCATATTATCATAAGTGACAGAGAAGCTGGACTGAGGAGTTAATACATAGTCAGTTTTTATTTATTTATTTTAATGGAAATGACAATTCATACAAGGGTCTGTCTCTTTCTCAATTAATAATTGTACCAATTTTATCTGACGCTTTTAATGGTAGAGAGTATTATTTGATGAACAAGAGCAGCCACTCCTACTTACATCCAATTTCGGATGGACACATATTTAAATTTTGATATTTTTAATCAAAATTTAGACATGTATCTACATGAAATTAGATATAAGGAGGAATGGCTGCTGAATTGTTTAGCAGCCAAGTTAATTCGTTATTTGATCTCAGTGAAAGACTAGATACAACCCACAAAATTCTCTTTTCTCAAGAACATCCACATGTTTATTTGGAAAACGAAATGCACGTTATTTTTATTAGGTGGAAATGCTATTGAATGCTATTGGGTGGAAATGCTATTTTTATTAGGTGGAAATGCTATTTTTATTAGGTGGAAATGCCAAGGTTCAAAAAAACGCTAAGCGCTAGTCGGGCGGTGGGCTAGCACCTAGCACCTAGGCGGCTAGATGGGGTCTAGGCGGCCTAGGCGGATTTAGGTAAATTTCTTGTATATCTTGTAAATAAGTGTATATTGACACTTACAAAAAATTATACTTGTATGAAATTCATAGATATAATAATAAAAGAATGATAAAATGCAAAAAGAGTATCCAACAAGTTCAAATATAATAATACATAAACATTTCATATAAATTTATAATATTTCATATAAATTTACTATGTAATATATACATAAACATTAAATAATACATTAATTTTAAAAGTATATATGTAATGTAGGACTTTTAAGTATAATAATATGATGGTTTTAGAAATAGCAAATATAATAAACTTAGTGGATTAGAAGGAAAAAATCCAGAGGATCTCTTTCCTGATTTTTTTGGGTACGAAGAACCACCAGATTTAATTCAGTATGCTTTTATTTGATGATTGTAGTTTTAAAACGTCAATGAACGTTGCCATTTTGCCTAAAGAAAATCGTTTTGAGTATTTAAGTTAGTTTTTGTAAGACAACTATTTTATTTAAACTATTCTTATTTATGTGAAAGAAAATTTAAACACAAAAACAAAGCAAACATATAAAATGTTATAGCCAACTACTCGAACTCATATTTGTCACTTTTATTTTTGAATAGATTCTTTTTAAGGAAAACTAATGAAAATGGCTTGAAAATTTTGAGTTTTAACGATAAGGATAAAATAAAGGGTAAGGTGAATAGTACCAAGATTGACTTTTTAGTGCAAAAATGTGATTTTTCGTTAAAGTGAACAATATTGCGAAATTTTCATTAAAACTCCCTTGTTTTTACCACTTAAAAATAAAATGAACACACAATTACAACTTTTGCACATTATTTCACGTAAACAATACTCCAAAGTTTTTATGGAGGAATTGGATCCCATCCGGATCCACTTTGTCGGAATCCTAGGGATTACTACATCTTAACCATTCATCGTGTATAGTGTGGTCAAAGATCATTTGACTTTTTTAGTTAAAATTAAACACAAATAGTAGCTGATGAAAACTGGCTGCACGATGTACAATGAATGATTAGGATATGAAGATTTCTAGGATCTCCACAAAGTAGATCCGGAGAATATACCCTTCCTTTTTTAAGTGCTTATTATCCAAATGAATACTTCACATTTTATAAATAAGAGCAACTCCAGTGTGGGAGCCCTTCCCCCAGGCTATTCACTATTTAATCCACCCAGTGAACAGTAACTACCATAATGAATAGTGCATTCCCTTGGCAATTGACTTTTGCATCTCCACCCCTGCACTTGAATAACCCTGGCAATTGGCAATAAAATATTAGTATTTTTTTATTTATTAAATAATACATAATAATTTTATTTCTAATTTCGGTTAAGATTTTTAATCGTTTTCGTTGTGCCACGTGTAATTATCCGCAAAGACAATTATTGGTGATGGATTTCCGATAAGATTTTTAATCGTTCTCGTTACGCCACGTGTCATTATCTGAAGAGACAATTATTGGTGATGGATTTCTGATAAGATTTTTAACCAATCACGTCGTGCCACGTGTCACAATCCGATTACAATCTTTGAGGATAGATTTCCACTAGATTTTTAACGAATGACGGCATGCCACGTGACATTATCTACAACCCAATCCTTTCTGAATCCTCCATATAATCCACCATCCATGCTCAGAAATCTCACACCAATTTTCTGAAGATCTCTATCATTATTCATAGTTTCTGCTTCATTCTTACAATGTCTTCTTCTTCTTCTTCTTCAAAGATGATGTGGGAAATCCATCAAGAAGAGGAAGAATTGTTTAACCAATCAGAAGGAATGTTCAATGCGGAGGATTGGGCCCAAAATGCGATGGAAGAGGATGACGAGCATAGACGGAAAGATGACGAATCAAGAATGGCAGGAGCCTCACATTCCCGTCGAGTCATCCAAGCTGTGGCTCATACCTGTAGGCCCAACCGTGCTGTAAACATTGATAGAAGCAGGCAACGACGAGGTCAGGAGCTCTTGGACGATTATTTTGTTCGTAACAGTGCATTCCCTGATACGTACTTCAGACGTCGTTTTAGAATGGAACGACATTTGTTCAACAAAATCATGGGCGCTGTTTGCAGCCATGATTCTTACTTTGTGCAAAAGCCGGATGCGTTTGGTGCTATGGGTCTCATGCCTCAGCAAAAAATTACTGCTGCCTTGCGGATGTTTGCATATGGAGCAGCTGCAGACCAAGTGGACGAGATAACGAGGATGGGAAAATCAACCATTCTTGAGTCCCTGATGAGGTTTTGCTCTGCAATCGAATCTATCCACACCGCAGAGTACCTCCGGAGACCTTTTCATATGGACTTGGAAAAGCTTCTGAACAATGGTGAGATGCGAGGTTTTCCAGAGATGATTGGAAGCATTGATTGTATGCACTGGACTTGGAAAAACTGTCTAAGTGCATGGCAATGCGCTTATGGGGACAGAAAAGGATAAAAAAGTATCATTTTGGAGGCGGTGGCATCTTTTGATACATGGATTTGGCACGCCTTTTTTGGGGTTCCGGGAGCTCAAAATGATCTAAATGTCCTTGCCCAATCCCCAGTGTTCAACGAAGTCTTGCAAGGAAAGGCACCAAAAGTCACATACTGCGTCAACGGACATCAGTACGACGGGCCATACTACCTAGCAGACGGCATTTACCCAAGGTGGGAATCGTTTGTCAAAACAGTGCCACGTCCACGAAGTGCAAAGGAAAAATACTTTGCAAGCTGTCAAGAAGGATACAGGAAGGTTGTGGAGCGTTGTTTTGGTATACTCCAAGCTCGCTGGGCTATTGTTAGGGGTGCTGCCAGAATGTTTGATGTGGAGTCGCTTCGATCCATCATGATGGCATGCATCATTCTTCACAACATGATTGTGGAAGATGAGTACGATTATGATGCCGTTGATGAATATGAGCCAGACACGATGAACAATTCCAGAACACAAATATATTGTGCTCATGACGCCACCGAAGAACCCGTGCAACACGAGCCATTACAAAGGGATGGTCGTTACAATGATAGGGTCATTCAACGATATACTGCACTTCAAAGGCCATATATGCACAATGCCCGCCAAATTGACTCGATAGAGCACCAGTGGGCATTGAGGGGTGCTGAATAAGTTCATTAGTGTTTGTTTTTATTTGGTATGTTGAGGTTATTTTATTTGGTGTTTGTTTTTATTTGGTGTGTTTTTTTGGTATGTTGATGTTATTTTATTTGGTGTGTTTAAATGTGTTTTGAATAAAGATTCTCTTAGTAGCAAAAAATTACCAAATTAAATAAATATACTCTTAGTTTAAATAAAGTACTAAATTCAATAAATTGGAAACAACAATAAAGTACTTCAATGAATAAGAAATTACAACCCAAATTGATTGGAAAATTATGGGCTCCGATTACAAACAAAGTGGTTGGAAAATTATGGGTTCGTGAATGGATAATCATCACCTAACCAATTTGTGGTGCTAGGATGATCTTCTCTTGTCGTGCTAGGACCATCTCCTCTTGCTCTCGCTTCTCTTGCACGCCTCCTTCGCACCACGTCTGATTTCTCCGACTGCCAAAAATATTTAGAGTTTGGAGACTTCCCTTCTAAAGGCTTCTTCATAATTTCACGATCTTGTTGAGCCATTCTTTCTTGTCTTCTATGTTCTCTTTCTTGTCTTCTATGTTCCCTTTCTTCCCGAAGTAGTTCTCTTTCTCTCTCATCAGCTTCAAATTTTTTCTGAAGAGCTTCTGCTTTTGCATCCTCTCTAGCTTTATCAGCCTCAAATTTAGCCATTTCCCGGGCCAAAGTCAATTCACCTTGACGGGCAAGTTCTTCCATATACTTTGCATGATCATTCTTGGAAGCATTACCTTTTCTCTTTGAAGCCTTCTTACCTTGAGGCCTAATTGGAAAACGGGTCGACCACGACGCTTGTTCAACGGGGGGCGTTTCGGGTACTTCTTCTGCATCATCTTCATCATGATCATGCGAGGCATGATCGGGTGTAGAGTGTAGAAGGGTGTTGTTCATGAAAACTTCTGGACCGACAGGCACAACTCTGAATCTAGGACAATCTTTCACAATATTCCAACATTCCCACCTTGTGAATGATTTGTTTTTGCTTTTGGTTTTGGCATTATACCAAGCTTGTGCTTGAAGTTCCTACACAATGTGGGATAATAAATAATACAAACAAAAAATTATAATTAAAGTAGCTAACAAATAAATAATACAAACAAATATTTATAATTAAAGTAGCTAACAAATAAATAATACAAACAAATATTTATAATTAAAGTAGCTAACAAATAAATAATACAAACTAATAATTATAATTAAAGTAGCTAACAAATAAATAATACAAGCAAATAATTATAATGAAAGTAGGTAACGAATAATTATAATGAAAGTAGGTAACGAATAATTATAATGAAAGTAGCTAACAATTAAATAATACAAACAAATAAATAATATATTGTTACCTGATCCGATAAATTTTCTCCACTTCGAAGATTAGTACTAGCTTGTGCCAAGGCGTCTCTCCACGTACTAAACGATTGGCTAAGTAATTTCCAACGACTGGACATCGATTCTTTGGTTCTTTGCCCGCCCATTTTCTCAAGATAATTGGTATGAATAAGACTCCACATTTCTCGCAACTGCATCTCATTACCCGTAAGCGGATCATGAGTAACTTGAACCCAGCTAGCACACAACGCAACATCTTCAAGAACAGACCAATTCGTACCTGCAGCAGTAGTCATTTTGTTTGAAAAAAATTGGATTGAAACTTTGAGAGAAAGATAGGAATGTGGTTGAAAGTAGTTGAGAAAATATGAAATTGTGGTGTAAGGTAGATGCTAATGACAAGGTATTTATAAAAAAAGTCAAAAAAAAAAAATTTAAAATTTTTAAAATTTTTTTTCTGATTTTTATTCATTTTTTACAATTTTTTAAAATTTTTTATTCAACTAATTAATCTCTACCGTTGGATTTAAAAAAAATTGAATTTCAACGCTCCAGATTGTGCCACGTGGCACAACGGTAACATTTCTGAATTTTAAAACTATTTTTTTTAATTTATAAAGGAGAATAATATCAACCGTTGATCTCAGATCCAACGGTTGATATTAAATAAGATTTTTTTATTTTTATTACCGTTGCAAATCGGACGGTCCAGTTTAAAGAGCCGTTGAGATCGAACGGACCGTCGGAAGCCACGTGGCTTCTCAACGGTAACTTTTCAAACTGCGTCAGCGGGCCCCAGGTTCTGAAATCGTGTCGGGTGACACGCCCCCACGCGCGCGTGAGGTGCACGCGCCTGACAGAAAAAAATAAAAAATTGGGCTGATGCCAGAATGACGTCAGCCTTGCGTTAGATCCACTTTGGGCTCGGGGGCTGGCAACTCCTCACAGGCCCGTTGCTCGGGCCTCCCCTGTCCCTCGGGCTCCCGCACGCTGGAGTCGGTAGGCCGGGCTCTCCGGCTCTGTTCACAGCCCTGTCCCCCGAGCAAACCATTCCACTGGACCTGCTCTAAGTGGAAGGAAGGAAGGACATAGAAAAGAGTGTCGCTTCTTCCACTTGAATTATCACATGTACAGTATCGCTTGACTACTAATACTTAAAAAATTCTTTTCACATCCTGACAATTAAAAATAAAATAAACACTTAGTGACAAACTTTTGCACTTAAAAATTAAAAATAAACGACACTCCAAAATTTTAAGGAAGGGTGACATCCCGACATTTAAAATTTAGTTGGCCGGCCACGATGCCATCACCTTCTTATTTAAGAGTCTTTGACTCCATACTCTTTCCCATAGTGTCGACTGCCAAGAAAATGGAATTCTCAGTCAGCTCCATGGTCGTCTCCATTGTTTGTGTGGGGTTAATAACATTGGGGTGGAAAGTAGTGAACTGGATTTGGTTGAAGCCGAAGAAGCTTGAGAGGCACCTAAGGCAGCAAGGTCTTTCTGGAAATTCTTACAGGCTCTTGATTGGAGACTTGAATGACAACTCCAAGATGACCAAAGCGGCACTATCAAAGCCCATGGAGTTCTCACATGACATTGTGCCTTATGTGCTACCTCTGCTCCATGATATCTTCAACAAATACGGTACACTTCTCTAATTTTGGAACTACATATGTTCACGTCACTAATTAATATTTACCCTGTTAATTACAAAAAGTTAAAAAAAATACAAAAATACATAATTATTAATGAGAATATTTCAAGAATCAAACTATATAAAAAGGAAACTCTTAACTATTAATTGTTAAACGTCAGGTGTGATAATAGTTAGGTGTAACAATTGTGTCCGGAGGTTCTTACCTATATTTTGATATACTTTGTGTTTTTAATCATGAAAGAGAGTTTTAAGATTTGATTTGTGTCAAGGGGTTTAAAGTTCAAGCATTTATGGTTGTACCTGAGATCTTAGACTTTATCCTTCCTTCCTCTAATATCGTCGAGACAAAAAATAAAAAGGACTCGTTTGTAAGAGTTTTAAGTTTTAGATTTGTGAGAGCCCCCTAATGTTAATACAAATTTCAAACTGTGTGCTTACTAATTGCCCAAAATTGTTTGCAGGGAGAAAATCTTTCGTTTGGCTTGGCCCAATGCCGAGTGTGATCCTGTTTGATGCCGAATTAATGAGGGAAGCTTTTACAAAGTATAGGGTGTATCAGAAGGCACATTCAAACCCACTCATCTCATTACTTGTGACTGGCCTCGTAGGCCACGAGGGTGACAAATGGGTCAGACATAGAAGGATTATCAACCCAACTTTCCACGTTGAAAAGATGAAGGTAAGTACTACTCATTTGTGCATGGGATTCATGGGAGTGATATGTCCGCTCTCTCTCTCTCTCTCAATTCATGTTGCTTTACGTGAGAGACAGAGAGACATGGATATGTTCGCGCAAACAGCTAAGAAAGCTAAGAGTCTTCCCATATTCAGAGATTGAGAAATTTCAAAGTTATGGGAGTAGTAGTTAATTCAAAGAGTAGATGTAAAGAGGTATGGCTCCTCTGCATATTTTCCAAAGGACCATAAATGTTGACAGTGTAGAGGAGATGCCCTTTAAAGAAACATGGGACGCTGCAGCTCAGAAACTACATGTGAAATGTTCTCAGTTATCTGTTGAGTCCTTGACACTGATAACAGTTTACAAGTTCATTTTTTTTATCATACACTAATAACAGTTTACAAATGCATTAAGCTAATTTAATTTCTGTTCGGTCTTATAATTGATTTAGCTTAACCAATAATTTTGTCATACATAATCTTTGTAAATAAGCAATATCTTAGTCTCACTTTTATTCACCACAATAAATTGAGGACATAACCAATATGTAAACATAATAGTTTTGGCATGGGATTTGAAGAACATGTACTTTCAAAAACCAAGTTTCTGAGAAGGATTTCTTCTTGTCTTTTTTATGCTAAACCCATTTCTGTTTGTATGATCTCTTTCGCCACATTGTTACGTAGGATATGTTACCTGCATTTCATGCTGCTTCTGAAAACATGTTGGGCAAATGGGAGATGCTTTTCTCATCAAACGGGACATGTGAAGTGGATGTGTGGCCTTATCTTTGTACTTTTGTGGGCGACGTAATTTCTCGGGCTGCATTTGGTAGTAACTTTGAAGAAGGACAAAGGTTTTTCCAGCTCCAAAAGGAACAAGCTGCTTTTATATGCATAGTTCTGGACTCGGTCTACATACCATTTTTCAGGTGAACTCAAACTATGTCTACGAAGTGTGTATGCATTTGAATAGCAATACAGCATTGTCTAATGACACAAGTGAAACTAGAGAAATCACTCCCCTTTTCACCTCTTGCCCTCCCCATCTTTTTTTAGTGATTGAGTAAGCCAAATGAGAATCAAGGGACATGATTAAACAGATCAGTGCAGAAGGTCAAAAGGAGAGCGGAAATCAGTTCTCTTACTAAATTAATTATAAAAGAAAACCACAGGGAAAACCTTGTTTTAGATTATAAATTTGACAATTTACTAAGAGCTGCAACATAATCATCAATGTGCAGGTTTCTACCAACTAAAATGAACAGGAGGATGAAACAGATCGCCAAGGAAATGGATACTTTGTTAAGGGGAATAATTAACAAAAGAGAGAAGGCAATGAGAGCAGGAGAAGCCACTGAAGATGACTTGTTGGGTATACTTATGAAATCCAATTTCAATGAGATTCAAGAGCATGCCAATGACAAGGATGTCGGGATGAGTATCGAAGAAGTGATAGAAGAGTGCAAATTATTCTACTTAGCTGGAGAAGAAACGACCAGAGATTTGATTAACTGGACATTAGTGCTACTGGGAAAATATCAAGATTGGCAAATGCGTGCAAGAGGTTGTGACGATCTTTAAGAACAACAAACCAGACTATGCTGGGTTAAACAGCTTGAAAATTGTAAGTATTCTCTCTTATTACCATGTTTTTGTTTTCTTAAAATCGTGACCTGAATCACCTACTACATTTTTGCAATCAAATCAATATCGTTCGTTATCGTCAGTCCATCTATTCATATAGTTCATAAATATTTCTGTGAGACAACTCAAAATGTACCTAAGTCCCAAATATCTCCTTCAGATGAACATGATCCTGTACGAGGTTCTTAGGTTGTACCCATCAGTTAGTTTCACTAACCGAGAGATCACGAAGGAGACAAAACTAGGAGATATTTCTCTACCACCTGGTACGCAGCTTGCAGTGCCAATCCTTTGTGTTCATCACGACAAAGAAATCTGGGGTGACGATGTCCACGAATTCAAACCCGAGAGGTTTTCTGAAGGGATCTCAAGGGCAACAAAGAATCAAGTAGCAGCATTCTTCCCATTTAGCACAGGTCCCAGGACGTGCATTGGACAAAACTTCGCGGTGATTGAAGTGAAAACGATTATAACGATGATTTTACAGCGCTTTACGTTTGAGCTTTCTCCGGCCTACAGACTTTCTCCTTTAAATATTCTCACTCTTGAACCTCAATATGGTACTCAAATCATTTTTCAAAAAATCTAAGACTCAAGTTCAACTTTGTTTGTTGTAATACTTCTAATGCTTCCATATAAATAACATGTAATACTTAGCACTTCAAATAAAAAGTTTGTGTAATGTTTCGCTTTGTATGAGAACTTGATCGTTCTACTGATATTTTCTGCACTAGCTTTTATATAAATTGATATTCGATGATTATTTATTTAGTATAAATATATCGATGTATAAAAAAAAAAAAAAGTAATATCTGTTTTAAAGAAGTATCTTAATATATTACAATAAATAACTAATTGTACGTAATACGTCCATGATCGGAATAATCCTCCCACAAAATCCTATCTTCATTTTCCCTTTGATAGGAAAGTTTTAGCCTCAGGATGCAAGTACAAATATGTTAGACATGCCACACTGTTTTGTCAAAAAAATTACCGGTGACAATGGCAACTGCCATTGTACATGAGATTTCTAGTAGTTCTAGGCATGTAATTTACTGCCTTATCTGGCATGCTCTTCCACTTCGAACATATACAAATTAGGGCTTCTCAGATCTTGTGTCAATCATCTAATACACCAAGAAAAAATTTCTGCCAACAAAGACGAGAAAAATGTTATAACAATAAAGCAAAATGTCAACCTGTCTGGGCCCAAAATGACAATTTGGGCCGAGCTTAGAACCGCTTGCGGCCCAGTAACCTTAATCTGGAATTTTGTTATGGTCCTTTCAGTTATCATGGGCTGTCTAGTCAGGATCGGCTGAATCATATTTCGAGGAGGGTTAGTTCGGATAAAGGTGAAATAGTCGAAACCTAGTACAACAAGGAGTCTTGAGGCTAAGGACGCTAAGAGTTAGGGATGAATCTGGTTTGTTAAAAGAGCTTGGTTCAAAGTCCTAGTGAGATTAGGATTGGCCGAGACCGAATCGGATTAGGTTGAGGAGTTCCAATCCGAGTGTGATTATAGCTCGGCTATGAAGGGATTTGTTACTATAAATAGAGGAGGGAGTGCATCATTCAAGCCCTCTCCAATTCAACACACATTTTGCCCTACGCAAAGCTTCTCAACAACCCTTGAGATTTTATCCTTCTCCCCTTTCTTCCGCCAACACGTCTTCAATTTGGATAAACAGCATTGTGAAGGCAACCGGCGACATCTTCAGTTTGGATAAACAGCACTGGAGCCGTAGAATCAGTCGATCAAGGAGCACATTCAGTTTGGATAAACAACACTGCTTCGAGATCGACTGGTTATTTATCCAAGTCTCGGTCGACAAGGATTTTCGAGTCCTTATTGGTAGAGGTCATCTCATCAGCCTTCTCGACGAAGTGAGGTGTTATAGGTTACTAGGCTCGGCACATTGAATGTTGAGTTGTTTTATGATTGGATATTCACAGGTATCTTTTAGAGTTCGGCATTTCGACGGCTGAACCACATTTACCATCAAGACATACATCTCTTTCGAATACTTGTGTCCATATAGTATGGTGCCAGTTCGGTGTGCTTATACTCTCACAAATATAATAACTATGACCGAACCCAGCGCCGACGATTTGTGAACTTCGCAAGACTAGCAGTCTTGTCTTCAGGTTCTAGAACCCGAAGGCCGAGACGTGTTCCTTCCTCGGCCGCAGTCGTGAGATCAAGAAGTCAACAGCTCGGCCGACGAGTTAGCACGCCCTGCACATAACCAAAGAACGTAGTTACCTTATTAATTACTCGGCCTGCACGCCACGTAGGCTTGGTAGTTTTTAGGGTCAACATTTTGGCACGCCCAGTGGGACACGGTGCTAAAGCTACAAAGTTCATAACCATTGAGATACGGTCAGTAAAAAAGAAAACATGAATGGGTAAATCAACAACTAATCTTCCATCTACAGTCCAAAACCCAGGTCACGACGGCTTGTCACAGACACATAATCCTCTTACTGCCATGACACCCGAGGCCACAAGTGCAACACGCCAAGAAAAAAAAGTTAGCCTCGACGGTCAGGCTCATGATCCAGAAATCCCCACCAAAATGACTAAAGGCATCTGCATTGAAGGACTCGTGGAGGATTACAACAAGGACGGTGGTGAGGGCTCTGATCCACCAATTAGATCATTTCTTCAACAATGACTTGAAGAGCAATCTCGGCAATTTGAACAAATGTTCAGTTGAGATTTAAAAGGCATACGTGAAAAAATGCATAATAATAACGCTGCACATACTAGATTACTCGAAGTCCTGGTTGGCAAAACCTATAACATTGGACACACCGATTGATACCGACAGCCTTTTCTAAAGAACAATACACTGCCGCAATATTGGCCGAGACAGGATTTGCTCGGCTCAATATGATTGATTTGGAAAAAAAAGGTGGATCAAGCAGTAGGTTGGACATGTTTGACCAAAGAACAGAAGCAACTTCTGTTGATATGATTGAAGTTCAGAGAATGATCAATTCGGCCTAAAAAAAGAGCCGAAGTTCCTAAAATTCATTCACCCATACCCAGCCTTTGTAGAAAAGTTCGAGTACCCCAAGGGTTTCAAGATTCCAGACTTCAACCTTTTTGCGGGAGAGTCATCCTTGTCCTCATTAGAACACGTGGCTAGATTCACTGCGCAATGTGGGGATGTTAATAGTGATTTTCACAAACTACGATTGTTCAACTTCTTGTTGACAGGCTCAGCATTTGCATGGAATATCAACTTCCCGCCCAACTCCATTCAAAGTTGGGAAGAACTAGTCGAGAAATTTCATGAGCAATTCTATCGACCAGGGATGGATGTGTCAGTATCTTCTCTGGCCAGAATGGCTCAAGCTTTTGATGAGTCGCTAATGGAATACCTTACGAGGTTTAAGTTGGCTGAAAACTGGTGTTGTGTACCTCTCCCGGAAGTTGAATTCGTTAGGCTTGCCCTAAACGGCTTGGATTTGGAATACCAAAAGAAATTCTTGGGGGTAAACTTCCGAGATATGTACGAACTGGCTCAACATGTTGAGCAATATGATTATTTGCTCCAATAAGAGAAGATCTCGAAATCCCCATCCTGAAAAACGATCTACAAGAACTTTACGGTTAGTTATGCATTGTCCGACGGAGAAGAGTCCCAATACGCTAGCATAGACGTGGCCAAGATAGTAATTGACAAACCATATGTATGAAAAGTGTTGGCTCACACTAGCTCCAAAGATGTCAAAACCCGCTCGGCCCCCGTGGAAACTGGCGTTAAAACATCAAAGGTCTACACCTTCGATATCACCAAGGCTGATGCCATCTTCAACCAGTTACTGCTCGCGAAAATTGTCAAATTTCGACCAGGGCATAATATTCCCAAGGAGGAAGACTTAAAAGGAAAAACTTATTGCAAATATCACAACTCAAACAAACATATGACAAACAACTGTGTCGTATTTTGCGATGCCATTCAAAGCTGGATCGATAATGGCAAGCTCAAATTTCTTGAAAAACAAATGGTAGTTGACGCCGATCTTTTCCCTTCGGCAACAGTAAGCATGGTAGATGCTCATCTACCCAAAAAACAAAGGAAAATGAAAGGTCGAGTTCATTCCAATGCAATTTATCTCGAAGCAGAACTCTCAGCCATGACTGAAGATTGATTTGTTTTCAAATGAGCCGCCCAAAAACGTTTTAGGACTAGCTATCGTTGAGTCCATGTTGGAATCTAGTGCAGAGGAAACGGACGAGCCGATGGTTTTGGGTATCGGTGCAAAGCAAAGTTATCTTAACCAAGCCGAATGAGAAGCCACTTCGAGCTACAATACCACAACAGCCACCCACGGTCGCAACGACACCTCAAAAGGTGCTCAGCGCAGGCCAACGCCAGAAAGTTTTCAATAAGCTCGGCCCTCAAACATGAAATGACGGGCCGTCTTCAGCCAGACGACGACTTGATTTCGATGCATCGTTTTATAATGAGGATTATTATGCGCGCAACTCTAGCAGTTTGAGTTCATCCGCGAACCAGAGAACCTTCAAGCCACCTGAGCCACGTGACCAACGTTGGTATAGCTATAACTCTCATACCGGCGCATATGCACATTGTCTATGTCACGTCCCTATCCCGACATATGTCCAGGATCGACACGTGACGTCATCAAAAACTCGTATATCTAACATACCCCACCTTCAGGATATGTACTGAGCACAACACAAGCCTAAAATTATGCAGTAATTTTTCGTATACTTTATGGCTGCATCTAACCTCCTCGTTAGACTGCCTACGTACCCTAAACAGGGTTTAAGCAATTCGTAGTTCATCATTTCACTACACTCAAATATTCATCACATAAATCGTTATATCTTATCAATATACCATAATGCATATCATACAATAGTTCAAAGAACAAACAACGAAGCACAATTATATTCTCTAGCCATTTTGCCATTCACACACACAAATGCTTTCCAACACCATCTAATAATCACACCAATCAATAACATATACAATATATCGAAATGTAGGGCAAGAGCGACACAGTTCGACCAAAGCCTACAACTTTGGAGTTGAAATCGAATCCAATGAACCAACAAGTCAAATGATGCGATTTTAGACCACTCAACGAAATCCATCAACATCGGGTTCTGGACCTCTCAAAGGAGCCAAGACACCAAAGAGGATTCCAGACCACTCAACGGAATCCATACCAGGATACGATTTCAGACCACTCAACGGAACCGTAGAGTAGAAAGGATTTCGGACTTCTCAACGGAATCCGAGTGGATACGATTCTAGACCACTCAGCGGAATCGCATAATACAATGTATATCGAACCACTGAATGAAATCCAAGCTAGATACGATTTCGGACCACTCAACGGAATCCAGACGGAGCAGGGAATCGAACCACTCAACGGAACCCCAGCGGATACCCAGTTCCGGATCACTCAACAGATCTGAGCGGATGGCCAAAGAACATATCAATAGCTCGAAGAAACAGAACATGAATCAAGTACTCGATTTACAAAGGCTCAACGAAATGAGGAATGAAACAATGATACGATATGTGAAACAAGTCTCGAAGCAACGAACCCCGCTAACGGTCAACTACTAGCCCTCACATTTCATCACACCATACCAATCATACAAATCAAACCACATTCCACAAACATTTCCAATGCACAATCAAAACATAATTAATAAACAAGTATAATATAATATGATGCCACTAGTACGCGAATCAACTCGCACGTTAATCGAAGAGACATGCCATCCCGATGAGCCCATCATGCCCCATGAAGTCTCAACCGCACTCTAAGATAACCGATACACTAGAAGAACTCGGGCTAGTTGACTGAAAAGCCAACCGTCGAACAAGATCGAGAGTAGGGTCCACATCCCTAGAAATCTAAACCGGAAGATCCACTTATCAGATTTTCGTAACTTCTCAAAGTCCACATTATGCTCATAGAACGATGTACTAAATTTTCATCACGATCCGACGATCGGATTTCCGCCAATTACTAGAATTAGGTGGCGGTTAACAATTAATTTTACTAACTTAGAAATCCAATTCGGGAAGATCTGTACGTCGGATTCCCGATCCGTTAGTTCCAGCTATCCTCAAATATTACGTTCTACAACGCATTAAAGTTTGGTGACGATCCAACGGTCGGATCGTCGATTCATATAATAATCAAGTGATGTAGCTTAATTAAACTAGGATCACAATAATCAAATCACATCATACATATATCAAATCTGAGGTCAAGATATCAATTTAGCGTAAAATAGCATCGGCGGTCCACTAGCCACGCGCCACTGCACATGCCGTCGTGGGTGGCGGTTTCCGGCGAACGGAAAGCCCATTTTTCGACCATCTCCAAAAAGAACAAAATTTCACATAACTGTATATCTCAATGAGTAAAGCAAGTTTCATACCTGTGACCAAGGCCAATTTTTTCGGGAAATGCCCTAATTTTACTCGAACCTGTCGGAAACACTAATGTTTGGGTGTCCTCGATTCGACCTCCATACTTGCTCCGATGCCTCCTCCACTGCTTGGGCTTTGTTCCTGAGGTTTAGTGAAGCCTATTGGTGGTGGTAATTCGTTGAGTTAGCTTCACACTTTGGGGATTCACCGCCGTACACACACACCCTACCATCGAGTTTTCCCTAAAACTACCACCAAAATCCTTCTAATTTTGGGTGGAAATGGAAGAAGGATAGGCTAAATGATGATTGGGAGTGGTAGATCGGTCCAAATCGTCAGAAAAATGGTGGAAAGGCGACGGGAAGTCCCCAGAATACGGGTCGGGTCACGATTTTGGGCGAGGGATCCATGATCTTGTGCCTCTCTCTTCTCTCCCTTCCCTTCCTTTCTTCCCTTTCTTATTGGTCCTCTCTTTTCTCTCCCCTCTTCCAATTCCCCCAAAATGTTCCCCCCATCTCTCATTTTCTCTCCTCTCATTTCCATCATAGCCATCCATCTTGATTGTTTTTTCTTTTTTTCCTTTAATCCTAGCCACACACGTGGCCATTCCTTTGCTCCAGAAAATCTGGAGTATTCTAGATGAGGCCAAAATTACCAAAATGCCCATAAAATTCAAATGTTAATAACTTCTTCGTTATAACTCCGTTTCACAAACGGTCTATGCCTGCGCGTTTGTGAGATCAAGCTCTATTTGAAAATATGAAGTGTGACTTTGAAAGGTCTACGGATTTTAAATAATTAATTTCGAAACTTCAAACTTCGTAACTAGTTTAATTAAAATCTAAATTCAAATAAACTAATATGAATTCTCGAAAAACAATATAAAACCTCAATAATATAAATACGTAGGTTATAACAGTGAAATCCAGGAACGGGATTTCACAGTCTAAATCGTAAAAATGTCGGCGCCAGCGAATAGATTGTATGGCTCACTGACAAGCAGCCCAGGCTACCTCGGCAACCAAATGGCAGCCGAAAGAAACAACGGGTAGCGAAGATGACCGACAACCTCCGGTTATCATGGCCAAGTTACTCCAACGAAAGAAAGTGATCGATCGTGATTTTGAAACCATAATCGAAGAATCTGAGAAGCGCATCAAACTCCTCATTCGGCCTGGGGAGATGAAAGCTCGTTTCGAGCACTTCATGAGGGAAGCAAAAAATAAACTCTCTCCATTACCCCCACAACAACCATTAATCGACCACTTCAGGAGGGAAGCAGAAAGCAAACTCTCTCCATTACCCCCATAACAGCCATTAATTAAAGTCTGACGAAATCTTTACCCACCATTTCTCGGCGAAGCTTTGGAATACATGTCGGGAGTTTCATAATAAGCATTCTGCTAATAACCTGTACGGCCTACTAAAAGCATGCCAATAGGCTCTTGACATGGCACTAACTTGCCCTAATGCCGAACAGATCATCCAGAAGGCGACAGATCCGGGGATGAAGGCCAGGTTCCAGCATATACGTGAGGCTCGAGTTCTCGGCTTTGAGGTTGAACTATATACTGATATAGATACTGCCGAGCTTTCTTTCTTTCTCGAGGGCCTCCAATATCTGCGACACCATTTTGAAGTTTTTGCAGCTGTGTCCCTTTTCGGCCTTACAACTGACGAAAACAGCATGTAGCACATCTAGATGCTTACCTGGATACAAGGGACACCCGCATCGCCTATCAGGAACGGACCCGTAAGGCTTTACAAGAGCAGAACCAAGTCCCAACGCCGAGCAAGCTCGAGGTTGATATTCATAATGAAACATGTCCAATGGACGTATCACAGGAACAATTGCTCACTGAAGCAGAAGATGATCAAGCAGAGAATACTCAAGAGCAGGATACCTCGCTCGAAAATCCAGAAGAGGAAGATCATTACCTGATGAGCCTTTCGGTCCTCGAAAATATGGAAATTAGCCTGATCCACGTTCTACCTGCTGAGTTTCAGTTAACCACGTCCCAACCAAATTTCCTGGATGGCGATGTGGTTGCCGAGGAAGCGACCCAAGTTGACTTCGTCGCCATAGAGGAGGCTAAGCAAGTCAGTAAAGAAGATAAACTTAAGGCAACTTTTGCCGAATTGTTCCTTAACTATTTTTCGGTTAATCGTCAACATTTAAAGTCGTTGTATGTTACGGCTCATATTGAAGGATACCCAGTCTCCAAAATTTTCGTCGACTGTGGGGCAGCAGTCAATGCCCGTTTCCATCATGAAGCCATTACGATGCTCCAACAATGAACTCATCCCATCAGGAGTAACCTTGAGCAGCTTTGTCGGTGACAAGTCTCAGACCAATGAAGTGTTTCCTTTAGAGGTAAATATTGCAGGTCGCAATCACATGACCGCATTTTTCATAGTCGATTCAAAGACTGATTATAATGCATTGCTCAGTTGTGATTGAATCCATCGAATGAGCTGTATCCCGTCGTTATTATATCAAGTCCTTATATTCTGGGACGGCAAATCGATCGTGATTCATTCGGCTGACAATCAGCCGTTCGAAGCCAATATGATTCAGGCTCATTATTACAATAATCACGTTAGCTATATCACCTTGCAAGGTTTTAACGAGAAATGACGACCGACTCGGATCTCAGTTTAGAAAACCATCGAGGTTGGCGTCGAGATTGTTCACCAGGATTCGGTGACTCGGGTTGGCTGACCTAATTGCCAATCCTGATGTCTGATGTCAAACAGAATAGATGCCAGGCCGCGGTTTCATCCACCATGGAACGACTGCTGGCTCACTAGTATGCCATTTTCAGGCAATCAAATTTTGGCGTGAACTTAGTCGAGTTCCTTACCGAAGGAGACAACGGTCCAGTCCTGTCACTTAACAAAGTCCAAGTTGCCCCGGCCAAGCTCGAAGACAATTGGCCCCAAGTCAATGACCCATTAGAGGAAATAAATGTTGGAGTGGCCGATGACCCTCAACCTTTATTTATTAGTGCCTTGTTACCTCAACCTATGAAAACAGAACTCTATAAATTACTCAAAGAATTTAAAGATTGTTTTGCTTGGAGTTATCATAAGATGCCTGGTCTAGATCGAACACTCGTCAAGCATGAATTATGCATCAAAACTAGTTGTAAGACTTTTCGCCAACCCCCTCCCCCCGATGATTCTCGACTGAAGTACAACTCGGCATAAAAGATGAACTCGTTCGACTTTTAAAAGCTGCGTTTATTCAGACAACCCGATATGTCGAATGGTTGGCAAATATCATACCAGTTTTAAAGAAAAGCGGTGCTCTACATATCTGCATCGATTTTCATAATTTGAATCTGGCAACCCCTAAAAATGAATACCCAATGCCAATTTCAAACGTATTAATTAACGCTGCCGCAAACCATGAGATGTTATCCTTTATGGATGGCCATGTTAGTTACAACCAGATTTTCATTGCAGAGGCCGATGTCCACAAAACTGCTTTTCGTTGCCCAGGGGCACTCGGGACCTACGAATGGGTAGTCATGCCATTCGGCCTTAAAAATGCCGATGCCACAGACCAACGTGCTATGAATACCATCTTTCATGACCTGATTGGTACGGTCATAGAGGTGTATATCGATGATGTGGTGGTCAAATTGAAGCGTCGCCGAACCCATTTAGATGATCTTCGGTAAGCTTTCCTTCGTATGCGCCAACACAACCTCAAAAGAAACCCTGCTAATTGCATCTTCGGCGTATCGGCCGGTAACTTCTTGGGTTTCCTTGTGCATCATCGTGGCATTGAGGTGGACGAAAATAAGGCTCGAGCAATCATCGACGCTCCACCCTCGACGACCAAGAAGCAACTGTTGGAAAAAATTAGGGTCTAATTGCTATATTAAATCACAAAAAAAAATAAAGAAATAATTCATGCAATTATATATCGAAATTAATGCATGCACATGAGTAACCAATGTTAAATGAACATGACATAATGGATTAGAAAAACCTGAAAATTCGGTCGATGCAAGTGTTAGACACTTTGTCCTTAAGACAAGCTTACGCCCCACTACGATGCTCATGGTTGATCGGCGCATGTCTCCCAAGATACAACGGCCATGTCCTTGTAATAGTAACACTCCAAATCACAAGGCTCCATGAACCACAATTGTGTTGAAAACTTTCTCATATGGACTAAATGAGATTCTCTAATATTTAGTATACTATATGTATGATTATGTAAAACAATGAAAAGTTCTCTTAGTGATTATAGGGGCTTCCCTATTTATAGAATGTGAGATACCTCTTTGGAAAGCATGTGACTATTCATGAAGAGTCAAAAGTTGCAACATTTCATTTAAGTAGACATATTTTTTTACCAAAAGGCTTCACTTCTAATTTCCATTCAATTAATAAATTTAATAAAATAATAATATTATTAAATTTTCCAACAATCCCCCATATGAATGTAATTTGACTCAATACCATGCAAATGACAATGCAGACAATGGAGAAAGAATTCAGTAGAAAAAGTACCGCATCGAGATAGGTGGCTTTTGGCTTTGAACCTTCCGTAGTGAATTACTATCGGATTTACTTGGCTAATCAGTGAACGCGATGTCTTGAACTGCTCAGCCATTTGTGTAAACCATGACAATAGTAATCACACAATACCCTTCTAGACACCCCATGGTTGCTCGATTGTGTTCATTTTGGCCCTGAACAATTCTTGGTTTCTCATGAGTGCTTTTAGAGAACTAAGCCCTTCAAAAAATTCTCACAGGAACAGCCTCATTCCTTACTCAAGATAGGTGACTTCCCATTAAGGGTATCCTCCAATACCCCGTGACTTCCCATCAAGATTATCCTGCAATACCCCACTTGTTATTTCCAAGTATAGGAATCATTAAAAGCAAAGCTTATCCTAAATACGCTGCAGATAGCATTATTTCATCATAGGACATGGGTAGGAGATTATCTCCCCAGTGCTCCCATTGAATCATCCAAAATTCGGCTGTCCCTTTGAACCTAGATCTTGGGATCTCCAGTTAGCTAGGTTGGGTTGCCATTATGGCGATTCTTAAGATGTAGGCTTTTAACCCATTCCCCTCAATGATACAACTTACTCTCTAGTCAAACCTTTAATTAATTGGATCCACTAGGTTGATGACTATCTCTTATGGTGTGCACTTCCATTTATGAAATTATATTTCATTCGAGAGTAGTTGTTCCAACGTAATTCCTCCAAACATGCGTTCGAACTTGATAAGTAATTTGCTAACACTAGGGTAAATTCCCCCGCATTTAAGGTATTTGCTAGAAGATCTCCAATTTTTCAATACCTTAAAACTTCAATTATAAGAGATAATCGTTATCTCATTCTAGAAGCAAATTACTTTTACATTCTTTTTAAGTATATTCCATTTCTAAAAAATAGCTAAATCACCCCCACAATTCTCTCATATTGTGGTTACTTTTAACGCTATTAATAAATTATATTTCATATTAAGAGGTAGGAATTCTCTGTAAAGATAAACACTACTATGAAACCATTTATTAGTGTCGTTATGATAATCGACAAGAAACGCATATTACTGTCGGATTTTAAGCAAAATCCGACAGAAAATGGATGCAGTGGCGGATATAATAAGTGACAGAATTGCCAGCGTCAGCAAATGAATTTTCCGACAGAAAATACTCTAAAACCGACAGAAATTATGTCGGATATAACCGACAGAGAATATATTAATAATGAATAAATAAAAACATTTATGTCGGCTAAAACCGACAGAAAATACCAAAATCGACAGGACTTCTATCGGATTTAACTGACAGAGAATTTATTAATAAGAATAAATAAAAGCATTTTTGTCGGATAAAACCGACAGAAAATATATTAATAATAAAAAAAAGAAAAAGTTTCGTTCTTCACTTTAAAAGTCTTCTGCCATTGGTAGCAGCAGCAGCTGCAACAGTGAAAGGAACCGCCAGAAAATGAAGAAGATGGTAAGGGTGCTGAGAGGGATTGTACATGGTGGGAATGAAATAAACACCATCGCTATTCTGGACAAAGCTGTTCAGTGCTTGAAGTCTCTTAAGGTTGAGCTGCAGAAGATTGGAGTTGAGAATTTGAACGACTGAAAAGAGAAAAGAAGAACAAGTTGTTCAAATATGCAGAACCCATAAAGAGAAAAGAAGAACAAGTTGTTTGTAATAGTAACGTGTATTAGGAAAAGAAATCAACCTGGTAAGAAGAAGTGATGAGAATATCAGCGCCAGCTTCCAAGTAATCCAAGTGAACCTAAGGAATTCGAAAATTTCAACCCATACCCAACATTCATCAGAACAATTAGACTGAGAGATCCAATCAAACAATGAAGAAAATGGGGTGAAAGAGAGACAGACAGACAGACCCGTTTGATGAGGTCAGGTTGTTTGATGAGGCGGACGGCGCTCCAGAGAGGGTTGTTGATGGCAGCGCCGTGCTTCTTCAGTTGGGTGGCGAAGCCTCCGTCCACCACAGCACAACCCCCTGCTTTCTCTATTAAATCCTCCAACGACGAGGTAATGGCCTTCTTCAATCCCATCTCTCTGGCTACTGTAAGTCTGCAGAGAATAACGGAGATTGCAGAGTAATGTGGAAAGAAGAACAATGAGGGAAGGAAGGGGGAAGGGAGAAGGCACCGGCACAAGGAATAAGATGGAGGAGATTTATTTTGGAAATTTTTTATTACTGTCGGTTAAAACCAATAGAAACATTTTTTAAAATAAAAACCGATAGAAAATTTTCATTACTGTTGATTATAACCGACATAAAAAAATGGCGGCAAAATTCCTCCAAAAATTTTGTTACGATTTTAAAAAATAAAATAATAATTGTTTGGTTTAATAAATAAATAAATAATATGTATTTAAATAGAATACATTTTTAAAAATTAAATAAATAATTGTTTGGTTTAATAGATAATAACCCATGTATGTTTAGGTACATTACCGTATCAAAACCTCTGTACCAATTACCATATCAAATATTTGGTACAGCAAAATCTATTACCATTACCGTACCAAACTTTCGGTATACCGAATATCGATATACCAAATAGTTTGGTTGGTATGGTATGTCAATGGTAATTGCCACTTTGTTTTACGCCACTTAGTTTGCCCAAAATCTAATATTTTTTAATTAATGTAGAAGTGTAAAAAATATAGAAATTATTTTTTCCACTTCAAAATTTATGGAAATTTAACAGAGATATGCATTCTGCGAAACTAGTTTCAATGATCTAACCGTCAAACTTGTTTGTAGATACTACAAGATCGCATACGTAAAAAATCGCAAAAAAAAAACATTCAGAGATTAGGTACCGGAACAAAAGTTTTGAACGGTTATTTTAGCTCCGATTTTAATGATTTTTTACAGCTACACTCCTCGACCCTATAAGAATGCAATGAATAAATTTGATCTTCAATTTAAAATATTTACACTAGTGGATACCACAAAATCTTATTTTATACTTAACTTAAGTATAACATTAACTCTTAAGTGTTTATTTAATCTACCGTTTTGACGCGATACACATTCTACAAAAAAAATTTCAATGATCTAACCGTCAAACTGTTTTGTACACACTCTGAGGTCGCATACGTAAAAAATCACAAAAAACAAACATTCAGAGATTAGGTAACAGAACAAAAGTTTTCGACGGTTATAAACGAAAAATCACAATTTTGACGGTTATTTTAGCTCCGATTTTGATGATTTTTTACAGCTACACTCCTCGTGTGATAGCCCGTCCCAAAATACAATTATCGTGGATGTGAAAAGACAAAAATGCCCTTGGACGTTAAATTTGGTTGTGTGGTTTAAACTTTGTTTATGGGCCAACTAATTGTAGATCCTAATTAGTTGGACCCAATTAGAGGTTAGAGAATTATTGGTTTTGATTGGTTGGTTGCTTTTGGACCACACACACACTCCCACATCATCACTCTCCCGTTTACCTCTCTCTCTCCTTCCTCTCGATTTTCTATCATTATCCGTACAATTGTACGGACAACTTCGAAGCAACCACTTCCAGTAACGGATCGAGGCCGAGGTTAGTGTATTTGTGTTCCTTGCAAGCTCCCGAGTTCATCCGTACTAGTTTTTGGACGTAAACCTTCAAAAATCCTTGGATCCGTGAAGCTCCGTTGATGGTACTGTTCATGTGCTCGCAAACCAGGGAGTGTTAGGGAATTCTAAGATCACAGGGAGTCTTAGAACCTTCTCACGAAGCTCGGAGAGCAAGTGTGGTGGTTTTTGGACGTCGAATTCGACGAGTTGCAAAGGTGACCGGAGACGTCGAAGGTTTTTCGGCAAGATCCCGTGAGTTTTAAGACCTAAAAGTGGTAAGATCATGTTCTTCTCATTAAGGGCTTCAATTTGGTATAAGATTTGTAAAGTTTGGTTGAAAAATGAAAGAGAAAATAAGAATTTTTAGTTTTCCAGTTTTCGGGAACACAGATGGCGACGGCGACAGAATCCGGTGACTCGCCGGATAAGAAGACGAATATTTCGTCAAAGTTAACAAAATATTCTAACGGCGTCAGGTTAGTTTTAACGAAATATGCTACTTTTTGACGGAATATTCCTGACGGCGGTACTGACGCCGTCAGTGTGCCTGTCACGTGGCCGTGAGTGGGGGCGCGTAAGGCCGTGCCCTTACCGGCGCGTGGCAGCGCGTGGATGGTCAGAAAAATATTTTAAAAATATGGGGATGATCCTGAGATTGTGTAAATCACTGTGGTATAGTCATATACCTATTGTTGGTTATGTGCGTTAAATAACGTTTATTCGGTTATTACGCATATAGGTGAGGCCTATCCTGTGGACGAGCGCCATTAATCGAGGCTCGAGGGTTTTGACCCTTCGACTTATCTGTGAGTGGGCTTTTGTTTTCCGTATATACCTATATAAATGAGATTTTTCCCAGAAAATCAATTTAAGTGAAATGTGATATGATATGCCATGCAAAGTATATATCTATGTTATTCATGTATTAGTAGTTGCATAATGGTAATTGGTGTTGTGGGCGCACAGGTAAGTATCAAGTGAGTTATAGAATGATTAATATGATGTGATATGATTAGAGCTCATAAACCTGCACACTGATATTAGTGCTGCCGCCCAGAGTAGGGGCTTAGTCTTTCACGTGATGTTCACCTCCCGCACCGCATGCTCGCCTTGGATCCAAGTTAGGTGCTCAGTCCTGTCGAATAGACCACTATAGGTGAGTTCAACTCGTAGGTGACCCGCGAATCTTTCGCACAGTCTTCACGTGATTGTAGCACTAGAACATATTATTCTATATACAGTGATGTTGTGCAGACCACTAGAGGTGGTGTTGATGTGTGTGCAGGATATATGATATGATTGAGATTGATTATGAGCTATAGTTCTGCCGAGCTGATCACTCGGTGGACATGTTATTATCTATGATGAGTTTATTTCACCTGATATATTTATGTGATTTGATGAGATATATTTGGCATGGCATATACCTTACATATCACTACTTTTGACATGATTTTGAGTTTATGAGTTGAGATGAGTATATATGTATGTATGCTATTTTTCTGGGAAATTATACAGGTTTTACGGCGAGGGGTTAGAACCTTTGAAAAGAGAAAAGGTTTTGAAAAGATTTGTTTTTGCCCACTTACGCGTTTTGTTTTTTGCCCCTCCAAGTTCTAGGTAGTAGTGGGTAGCAGTGTTTTTTGCCCACTCACCCGTTGCCACGAGGGATCCAACGGTGTTCTAACAGAATTAACAAAAGTAGGATTCACCTTCGGGTGTTATATCTTAGTAATTGTCCTTGACTGCAACTAGACGTTCTTATTGCTCTGAATGTGTATTTATACACTTAGACTATCTCTAGCATGTTATTTGGATAGTACGGCTAGTAGTTGGTTTTTATTTAGTCATATTTCTATTTATCTTCTTAGCTTCTGCACTGTGCACATGGTTATGTCACTTTCACGTGATGGCCAGCACACCCTCCTTGGGACGGGGTGTGTCCCCTCGACCCTATAAGAATGCAATGAATGAATTTGATCTTCAATTTAAAATATTTACACTAGTGGATAAATCTTATTTTATACTTAATGGAAGTATAACATTAACTCTTAAGTGTTTGTTAAATCTATCAATTTGATAGGATATGCATTCTACGAAACTAGTTTCAACGATCCAACCGTCAGATATGTTTGTATATACTCTGAGATAACATGTGTAAAAAATCGCAAAAAAAAACATTCAGAGATTATTCTGGTGGCCGTCCAAAATTTTGCTTTGTTCGTGTCGGTTATATCCGACAGGGCCATGAGTGAAAAAAAAATATTTAAAACATTTGTTTATTTATTTATTTTTAACCAATATAACATTTTAAAATAATAAAATCAGACATGATAGAGTACACTAGATGTTCATGTGTGTTTATGTGCCAGACAATGTGCTTTGTGACGATGTGACATCCCACATCACCAAGGGGAGTGATCCTTAAATGTATATTCCCATCCCTACTTAGCACGAGGCCTTTTGGGAGCTCACTAGCTTCGGGTTCCATCGGAACTTCGAAGTTGAGCGAGTAGCGTGCGAGAGTACTCCCATGATGGGTGACCCACTGGGAAGTTCTCGTGTGAGTTCCCAGAAACAAAACCGTGAGGGCGTGGTTGGGGCCCAAAGTGGACAATATCGTGCTACGGTGGTGGAGCGGGCCCAGGAAGTGATCATCCCCGGGTCGGGATGTGACAAATGGTATCAGAGCCTATCCCTGGCCGGAAGTGTGCCGACGAGGACGTCGGGCCCCTAAGGGGGGTGGATTGTGACATCCCACATTGCCCAGGGGAGTGATCCTTAAATGTATATTCCCATCCCTACTTAGCACAAGGCCTTTTGGGAGCTCATTGGCTTCGGGTTCCATCGGAACTCCGAAGTTAAGCGAGTAGCGCGCGAGAGCACTCCCATGATGGGTGACCCACTGGGAAGTTCTCGTGTGAGTTCCCAGAAACAAAACCGTGAGGGCGTGGTCGGGGCCCAAAGCGGACAATATCGTGCTACGGT
Source organism: Heteromeles arbutifolia (assembly GCA_024362995.1). Lineage (NCBI taxonomy): Eukaryota > Viridiplantae > Streptophyta > Magnoliopsida > Rosales > Rosaceae > Heteromeles > Heteromeles arbutifolia. The sequence continues at coordinate 39,839,165 of JANCRC010000003.1, read as the reverse complement.
GGTGGAGCGGGCCTGAGAAGTGATCCGTCCCGGGTCGGGATGTGATAGACGACGCATTGAAAAAAATTGTTTGAATTTCTTTGTATCTTGTTGGTTGCCTGTGAGGGAGCATAATCCTTATTACAAAAATGATAGAGCTTCAGATTGTAGTCTGTTGTTATTATTCCCTTAGAAAATTTATGGCTCGTGGGAATTGGGTTCATTAGACTTTAAGGTCATGAGTGAAAAAAAAAAATTTAAAATATGTGTTTATTTATTTATTTTTAATCAATATAACATATTAAAATAATAAAATTTTCATTTATGTCGGTTATAACCGCCACCATTAACTTAAAACCGCCAGAATCTTCAAAAATATTTTTAAAAAAAATATTCAAAAATATTGTCAGGTATAACCGACAGGATTTTTTTGATATCCACCATTAAATATCCGCCAGGACTTAATGTCGGATAAAACCGACATAATTTTTCCAATATCCGCCACTAATTAAATGATGTGTCGGATATATTTTATCCGACATGATTTTTCTAATATCCGCCACCATTATCCGCCACCTAAAGCTAATATTGTAATAGTGAAAATCTCTTTGTATCTTCACATAGGCTTTATAAAAGCCACTTGTGTATTTAAGAAAAACACTTGTTGGCGCCATTCAACAATGCTTTTGTGTCGCCATTCAACAACTTCATGATACTATGACCAATCATGAGTTATGCAAAACTCACTTGACACTTCGGTGATGGCCATCACATTATTTCGCCTCTCAAAGGATTCGTGTTTCCTTTTAGGTGAATGCACATATGTCATAGTGATCAACTTGCTTCTTCTAAGTGGTATTATACAAATGAAGCACAATAGTTTTTGCCAGTCTGTAGTAAGACATTGTACCATTCTCAAATAATTTGGAGAACTATTAATCTCCCAAATTCATCCAATATATATACGAACCCTATATATTTATGCAAAAATAAGAATTTATTTAGATATAAAACAAGAACAGAACTGGTATGCATGTCACAAATACAAAGTGGGTTTTGGACACTTTGCATATGCAGCATCTCAGAAATTTATGTGCTTCGGAACAAAAGCAGAACCGTTTGACTAGAATGCATTTTATATGCATTTTTATTTTCAATTATGCTACCAATATCATATAGTGGCATTCCACGTATAAAGAAAACCAACTTACGCCACTCAAAATCCCAAACGACACTATCACTGTAACCGATATGGTCAGAGTCTGAAAAGAACCAAACTAGCGACCACACCATCTCTACACGTAACCAGTGACCGAATGGTTCACCAATTCATTTCCGTATCAGCATAGAGATACAAACGGATCAAGATTCAAAGTTCTTAATCAAGTGGTCATGCTTTGAAATGGTGAGACTCTTCTTGGAGTCGCTAGAATTAAACCTACATTTCCAGTTTATCCGTGTGCAATCTGTACGACTACATCTGCATGCAATGCAAGAACTCAAAAGAAGCATCCATTCCAAATTAGTTCCCACTACGAAATGGTGCGACTATCAGAAGTCGCATACAGTTTCTGCATTGAGTAACCAAATAACTGACATTTTGAAAAGTCATAAACATGTAATCGCTTAAGAATATTATAAAGATCAGCATTGCTCTCCTAAGGTCCTCATTTTGAGGACCTGCGAGGGACTAACTTATCCTAGCAGTCAGATTAATCTAACAGTTAAAATTATTTAATGACTTAATCAAATGCATTACACATGATTGAGAAAAAACCGAAAAACCCAGCAATCCTATGAAACCGTCGCATCACAGTTACTCTCGTCTCACTTCCATAGCCAGAAAATTTGGTGGGGGTGGAGTGTTGGAAACCCTAATTGGCTCGATTAATTAAATGGGTGTTAGCCATTCTTTGTTGCAGCGCACAAATTGGGGATTGGAAAGTGAAACCTTTATTTAATTTGATTAATATTGTTCAAAATCATATTGGAATTCTTGGAGTGATTGAATCCTTGAACAACTTGGAGTGATCGAATCCTTGAACATCTTGGAGTGATTGAATCCTTGTCCAAAATCACGTCAATATCTGGGTTTTATACTTTTTTTAAGTTTTAGGGCTTCGAATCATCTTGAAAACTAAGTTTTGAAAAATCCCTCCATGTAAAACAAAGTTTTCCTGATCCACTAGAAAACTATCATCTTGTTTTCCTCCATTGAAGATGACCTATCTAGTGTTTTAGAAGGCGGGGTGAAAAGGTAGGGTAGGAGAAAGAATAGAGCTTTGCCGTCAAACAGTACACAACGTTTTTTGTTTTTAATCGAGTGTAATGTGTTAAAATAAGTTACTAAGAATCTCAACTGTTTGATTAATCTGACGGCTACGATAAGTTAGTCCCTCACGAGACCTCAAAAAGTGGTCCTTAGGAGAGCATTCTTGTTATAAAGATAGAGTTATGAAAGCAAGTGTATTCTTATATTCCTGATCACTGTGTGCATTTGTAAATTACTTGCTAACAGGAAACAAACTTTGTAGTTTCAACAGAGTCACGTGTGGTTATTTATAAACTATAAGTAGATCAATTGGAAACCGGCATAAACAAAATTGAAAATAAGTATCATATATTTTTGTCTAAATACCGTGTCTCTCAAAGTCATATCAATAAAATGAACCAATAAAGAAATATATGTGCATATAGCGACATGCAGATCTTAAAAACTTAGAAAAATGAATCAATTTAAGCAAAATTCCCAGGACGCAAATGTGTGCCCTTTAACCAAATATAAATATATTGTTTCTTCATGTTTTCAATCAACCATAAATATACCAAATAAACCAATAAACATATTGTTTCTTCATGTTTTCATTCAACCATAAATATAGCAAATACACCATAAACTTGTCTTAAGATTGTTGGAAAAAATTAGGGTCTAATTGCTATATTAAATCACAAAAAATTTAAGAAACAATTCATGCAATTATATATCAAAATTAATGCATGCACATGAGTAACCAATGTTAAATGAACATGACATAATGGATTAGAAAAACCTGAAAATTCGGTCGATGCAAGTGTTAGACACTTTGTCTTTAAGCCAAGTTTACGCCCTACTACGGTGCTCATGGTTGATCGGCTCATGTCTCCCAAGATACAACGACCACGTCCTTGTAATAGTAGCACTCCAAATCACAAACGATTGTGTTGAAAACTCTCTCATATGGACTCAATGAGATTCTCTAATATTTAGTGTACTATATGTATGATTATGTAAAACAATGAAAAGTTCTCTTAGTGATTATAGGGGCTTCCCTATTTATAGAATGTGAGATACCTCTTTGGAAAGCATGTGACTATTCATGAAGATTCAAAAGTTGCAACACTTCATTTAAGTAGACATATTTTTCTACCAAAAGGCTTCACTTCTAATTTCCATTCAATTAATAAGTTTAATATAATAATATTATTATTAAATTTTCCAACAGCAACTACAGTCTTTACTTAGCAAGATTAATTTTCTCCGTCGCTTCATTGCTAATTCGGCGGGAAAAATGAAGGCTTTCTCCACGCTTTTGAAACTCAAGGATTCTGACAAATTCGAATGGCGCGACGAGCATCAAGACATTTTCACACAAATCAAGGTCTCCCTCACGACCCCACCCGTCCTTGTGCCTCCTCGGCGCGGCAAACCTCTCAAGTTGTATATCTTGGGGGCCGAGGAATCCATCGGTTGTCTTCTTGCGCAAAACAACGACACCGGGCGTGAACAGGCTATTTTTTATCTTAGCCGGAATCTCAACTCACCTAAGAAAAATTATTCAGCTGTCGAGAAGCTCTGCCTAGCCTTGCTTTTCGCCACATCAAAACTCAAGCATTACATGCTCTCATCGGTCACTCAGGTCATCGCCCAGATAGACATTATTCGCCACATGCTCACTTGGCCGATAGTAAAAGGTCAAATTGGGAAATGGACAATGGCACTATCCGAATTCAGTTTATAATAAGTGCCCCAGAAAGTCGTCAAATGACAAGCACTAGTCGATTTCTTAGCCCAACATCCTTCCCCATACGGTTTTAGGGGCAACGATGCTGAAATTGGCATGATGGAAACATGTGATAATTATTGGACGATGTATTTTGATGGCTCTAGTACCTCAACCTCGGCTGGTGTTGGAATCATCATCCAATCCCCAGATCACCACCGTTGATATTTTTCTCTCAAGCTAGATTTCGATTGTACGAATAATCAGGCCGAATACGAAGCCCTTATCATCGGCCTTAACGTCCCTCACGACTTAAGGGCAGCCTGTGTACTCGTCCTTGGCAATTCAGAACTTGTGATTAACCAACTCAATGGAACTTTTCATTGCATGAGTTGTACTCTAGTGCCCTATCACATGGTTGCTAGCTATTTGGCCGACTCGTGTAAAGGCATCACATTCAAGCACATCTCACGAGTTCAAAACATTGACGCAGACGAATTGGCTCAAATAGCGTCTAGAGCACAACTCATAGGGGGAGAGCTAGGCCGGGTAATACCAGTAATACGACAACCACACCCAGCCCTGGTTAATTAATAAGTTCTCCAACATGACCGTATGATCCGTACACGAGTCATGTTCTTACCTTCATTGTTGGAACGAGAAGATCCTGTAGATGTTTGCGCGGTTGAGACATTACCATACGACTGGAGAAGGTCAATCATGTAATATCTCGATAATCCCAGTAGCAAACATGACCGCAAGACAAGGATACATGCCACAAATTACTTAATGTACCAGAATGAGTTGTACCGAAAGGGTGAGGGATGGTCTATTGTTATTATGCAGGCCCACAAGAGGTCGCCCAAGCGATTACAGAGGTACACGAAGGAATATGCGGAGCTCATCAATCCGGATACAAGACGTGTTGGCTGCTTCGCCGACACGGCTATTTCTGGTCGAGTATGTTGAAAGAGTGCATTGAGTACGCACGAAGATGTGTACAGTGTCAAATTCATGGGCCTATATAGAGAGTCCCGGCCGAATTACTTCACTCGGTCACCAAACCATGGTCGTTCAAAGGATGGGCCATGGACGTGATTGACAAAATTATGTTGTCTTCCAGGTCAGCAAAGCATGTATGGATACTCGTTGTGACGGACTAATTCACCAAATGGGTCGAAGCAAAGTCATAAGCCGAGTTAACATCTAAAGAAGTTTGTAATTTTATGGAAGAAAACATCGTGACCAGATTCGGCGTACCAGAAATAATCATAACGGACAACGGTATAATTTATACATCCGACAGGTTCAAGGAATACACGACGACTTTGAAAATTTGGCTCGATCAGTCTATGTCGTATTACCCACATGCGAATTGACAGGCCGAAGCAAGTAATAAAGTTTTGATCGATATTCTTGAAAAATGATAAAAGAAAAGCCTGGTATGTGGCATTTGAAGTTAAACGAAGCATTATAGGCATATTGAACTTCACTCCGATCAGCAACAGGGATGGCCTCATATGCGTTAACCTGTGGACACGGTGCCATATTACCAGTCGAGCTAAGCATAAATTCGTTGCAAGTTATTGAACAAAGTAGTTTATTCGGTGTGGAGTACAGTCAGGCTATGAGGCAAAAGTTAGAGGACTTGGAGGAAGTTCGGCTTGATGCTTATAATTTATTAGCAGCGCAGAAAAATATCGTCGAGCAAGCTTATAATCGACGAGTCAGACAAAAGACATTTGGCGAATGAGAGTTAGATTGGGATGGACCATTCATCGTCCACAAGGTTCTCGGCAAGGGGGCATACCACCTCAAGGATTGAACTGGTGTAATTCATAAATTATCAATCAATGGGAAATTCTTAAAGAAATATTATCCAGTCACTTGGGAAATGCAAGAATAAAAGATTCATTTCATTAATTTTGCAAAAAGGGCGTACAAGCAAAATTACAAAAAATTCAGCAACCTACTACTAAAGACAAAGTCCTAAGGAGTCGAGGGAAGAAAGGCTTCAAAGCGACTTTTAGTTCCAACCACCTTACTTCGCCCATCATGACTTCAGCTTGCCTTGTTCTTTTATCAAGTTGTAGTTGATGTATCTACTTTGCGCCAGCTGCGTAGTCCATCAATCGAGACTTATTTGACTCGAAACCCTTTTCAAGCTCCGAAGCAACGACCGACCTTTGACGTTGAAGTTCGGTGATTTGACGATCGAGGTCGGTCAATTGTTTCTTCTTTGCTTTTATTACCTCGAGCTTTGGTTGGATAGCTTCATGAGCAACCATTGCAGCCTAAAGGCCGTCTTCTGCCTGGAGAGCCCTTTTAAAAGTAGTGAAGTATTGCCGAGTTCGCTCTAGGACATTGGATAAGTGAACAACATTTTCAGTGCTCAACAAGCCACCTGCTGCGAGGTCGTTCACGCACTCTCCTACGAAGTCAAGGCCTTTGCGTTGAAGGATTTACAAGGTCGAAAGGGATAGAAGTTCTCGCAACTTGATGAAGACGTCAGACTCAGCCGCAGTCGTAGAAGGCTCAGCCGTGGTGGCAGAAGGTCCAGCCGTCCCAGAAGTGCTGGAAAGAATGACGTCGAGCTCGACCTCCCATGAAGTCTGCATAAAGAAGAGTTTTCAGGAAAGAAGAATAATCCAAAGTAATGGCAGAAATGAAGTTGTTCTAGACCTGCTGAGATGAGACTTCGGTCATGTTCCCTGGTTCATTGCTCAAACCTATAGAGCTTAGTGGCCGAGCCCAATGTTTAAGGCAGCATTTTAATTCATGCTACCGATGAAGGTTATCTACGTTTGATGGCCACTGAGGTAGCCAGGAAATATATATAACGCCATTCGACACATAGAATTTTCGGTGAAATGAGCAATGGGGCACCTGGCATTTAATGTTTTTCTTAGTTTAGAGTTCTTTTGAGGTTTGGAAATTAATAAAAGAAAACAAGGATAAGACTTACAAAGGTTGAGGTAACCTCTTGAGGAAGGATGCCGAGATTTTGGTATTGGGGATGAACTGGCGTCTCTGTTGTCATTTCTGGCTCTACTAGATACGTCGATTCATGTCCTGGACCTACTTCGATCGCAAAAGGCTCAACCTGGCCAGCCGGCTCGACTACCGGTAAGGGATTAGTAGTTAGTGGTTCAGCCGGTCGAGGGTGTCTCACCAGCTGGGGTACTTCATTCTCGTCCTCCTGGCCACAGAAAATTAGACAATCAGTCGGGAGGTCTAGTTAAAATAAATGGAGAAAATTGTCACAAAAATGGTCGTACCTTTTCTTCCAGAATGAGCACTGGATTCCTTTTTGGATTTGGGGGAGGGTTTCTCTCGACTGTGGTGGCTGTCTTCTCTAAAGCAGTAGTTTCCAGGCTGACTCTAGGAGCAACAGCTGATCCCGAGGTTGCAGGACCCTCGACTAATGGGTTGACGACTGGTTCGACCACGGCTTGGGTGGTGGGATAAACTTTAGTTGCCAGATCTGTTAGAGGGTTTTGCGGCATTCCCGTCGAAGCCTGGATGACATAAGAGGGGAAAGGGACACTAGAAGTAATTTCCCTTATTGTTAAACTTGAAATAACGTGCATCTTCCGCTCTCCTTTCTTTGCCTTCTTTGTGATAAGCTTCTGAGGTCAGGCAACGATGCCAGCCGTTTCGACCTCTAGGTGAGGCCGTTTGCTCGGTCTGGTTGGAGCGGCATGGGCTGCTGCTAGAGTTGGTCCGGTAGAGGGAGGTGTAACAGTTGCGGCCGTCTTGGGAGGAGGGTGCTGTTTTTTTTTTGCCGCGGCCATTGCAACCGCATCGGCCCGTTTTATTAACCGACCACCTGGAAAAACTAAGTTTGAGTCAAAACAAAGTTGAAATATACAAAGCTAAGGGGTGACAGGGAAATGAAGAGATGTGTACCTTGGGCCGTTTTTTTAGATCTTAGGGCGATAGTCTTTTGAAGCCGATCACCAAAGAGCTTCTTCGAAGTTTCCTCGGCTAAATCACCGAAGAAATCATTCGTATAAGCATCCCACTAATCGGCAAAGGTGCTAGTACAGTCGATCTCTGGGGTGTTCGACCGATGTCAAAATTTTAGGCATCGCTCTTGGAACCACTTCTCGATGTCGTCGCACTCCCTCTCCGATGAGCCAGAGAAACGTTCTCGGCTCAAGAGAGAACGAGAAGTAAGGAGTAGTAGAAGATAGCCCTGAAGGAAACCTAGTTGACGAGCCATGAAGTTAGGATGATAAACTTCCCAGCTAGCTGGCCGAGTGTCGCAACCAAAAGGAAGATCGCGAACTAGGGTAAAGGATCCTTATGACCGTCGAAGGTCAGCCTCTTCTGCTTCCTCCTAAGTCGAGGTTGGGAGTGTGATGGAAGACGGGTATTTCTGGCAGCGGCAGACCATAAATTTGTCCTCTGACAGATCTTCGAGGTTGAAGAAATACTTGAAGATTCATTCGGCCGAGTGCGCGGGAAAAGGACGCGAGGCCATTTGTAGACCCATCACTTTGGAATCATTGAAGCTTGGGATTTCTGGCCTCAGTGTTGGGAAATAGACCTGTAGCCAAAGTTGGAAGACCTAGAGTGAGCCGTTCTGGTGTGGGTCGATTTTACCAACAAAAGCCTCAGCCAAGCATCAGTCGAGGTTAGCAAGGATAGCCAGGCTAAAAGCCAAGACATGACCACTAGCTAGGGCTTCGGCCGGGGTTTTGTTGGACTTGGTACAAAAGATGAACTTATTGTACCAGTAAAATAGGAAGGTTTCATGCTCTTCTTTCTTCAGAGCTTTTCCTTCCGAACCGGCAAAGTAGGTGATCAGAGTGTTGTAGTTGAAGAAATTCTTGTGCAATTTTTGCACTTCTTCTTTCAATGGCCTCTGATTCTTCTTTGACAAAGCTTCGACGGCCCGCTCGTCGAAGACTGCCTTCAGGTCCAGGTCGTATTCGTACCCAGAAAGAACAGCGTCAATTAGAAGACCGGAATGAGAAATGCAAAGTATGGCCGTGATGTCCAGCACAGTTGGACAGATGGGGCCAAGATGAAGGATCATGGTGTTGATGGTCGAACACCAGCAACTCAGGGCAGCCATCAGGAACTCTCGGTCTATGGTGATTTCAAAGGTCGAGAGCTTGATGGCATCAAAGATACCGAGGGCTTTCCACTCGCCACCAAAGTGTGGTTCCATTCGAGTAACCCAAGCAACCCAAACCGCTGTGGTCGAGGGCCAGGCTCCTTGGGGTTTGGCAGATTCCCACTTCAACCAGTCGTAACCTTTGAGCAAGGGTTTGCAATGGTCCTCCAACTTATGGGTGATGGTTTCTAGGATGATGTCCTTGAAAAGGGGCCCCCAAAGTCTGGTGGAGGGCGCTCGAGTCATCCTCGGAACGGATCACTTTAATGGCGTTTTGATCGATAATGTCTCGACATTTATTGCACTCCTCAATAAGCTTGGTGATTATGGTGTTGGCAGCCATTTGAGAAGGAAGATCTACAATTCGATTTTGAAAAATGAGGGGTAAATTCAACCGAAAAGTTTGTAATCATGGCAAACATTTAAAGAATCCAGGTGAAGAAAATCTGACAGGATTGAGATCGTGCAATCGTGCCTCAGAAATACGCCTAAGTGGTTGGGATATTCGAGGCTTTTCAGTGTTCTTTAGGAATATGCTAAGGGTTTATTTTGCTTCTTCAAGTTCGAGGATCGGCCATGAATTATAGGCCGAAGACCTCAGAAGTGAAGGGGGCAATGTTTGGGCCCAAAATGACAATTTGGGCCAAGCTTAGAACCGCTCGTGGCCCAGTAACCTTCATCTGGAATTTTGTTATGGGCCTTTCAGTTATCATGGGCCGTCTAGTCAGGATCGGCCGAATCATATTCTGAGGAAGGTTAGTTTGGATAAAGTTGAAATAGTCAAAACCTAGTACAACAAGGAGTCTTAAGGCTAAGGACGCTAAGAGTTAGGGATGAATCTAGTTTGTTAAAAGGTCCTAGTGGGATTAGGATTGGCCGAGACCGAATCGGATTAGGTTGAGGAGTTCTAATCCGAGTGTGATTATAGCTCGACCATGAAGGGATTTGCTACTATAAATAGAGGAGGGAGTGCATCATTCAAGCCCTCTCCAATTCAACACACAAATTGCCTTGCACAAAGCTTCTTAACAACGTTTGATATTTTATCCTTCTCCCATTTCTTCCGCCAACACATCTTCAGTTTGGATAAATAACACTGTGAAGGCCACCGGTGACATCTTCAGTTTGGCTAAACAGCACTGGAGCCGTAGAATCAGCCGATCAAGGAGCACCTTCAGTTTGGATAAACAACATTGCTTCGAGACTGACTAGTTATTTATCCAAGTCTCGGTCGACAAGGATTTTTGAGTCCTTGTTGGTAGAGGTCATCTCATCAGCCTTCTCGGGGAAGTGAGGTGTTACAGGTTACTAGGCTCAACACGTTGAACGTCGAGTTGTTTTATGATTGGATATTCACAGGTATCTTTTAGAGTTCGGCATTCCGACGGTCGAACCACATTTACTATCAAGACATACATCTTTTTCGAGTACTTGTGTCCGTATAGTCTGGTGCCAGTTCGGCGTGCTTATACTCTCATGAATATAAACACTGTGACCAAACCCGGCGTCGACGATTTGTGAACTTCGCAAGACTAGCAGCCTTGTCTTCAGGTTCTAGAACCCGAAGGCCGAGACGTGCTCCTTCCTCGGCCGCAGTCGCGAGATCAAGAAGTCAACAGCGCACCCAATACCACATCAATACATTTTACTCCCCGACCAAGCTTGGCCGACAAGTTGGCACGCCCCGCACACAACCGAAGAACGTAGTTAGCTTATTAATTACTCAGCCTGCGCACCACGTAGGCTTGGTAGTTTTTAGGGTCAACACAACCCTACAGGAGAAGATCATCGTGTCTGAAATCATATCACCCAATCCTGTTATAACAAAAACGATGGAGTGGAAAACATCTTTACCCCAGATTATAAACAAAAATAAAAATCTGTTTTGAAGTTGTGGAGATCTTTAATCACCAAAATATAAAATATATAATATAAACTAATCACAGTTGATCAGAAGCTTTCTAGCATCTAAACCCTGATAAACTTGTGATATAGAATTGGCATCGATCAATTTATCTTAAATCGCACATGTCAATTCAATTTAGTGTTGCTACTCTACACTCTGAATAATAGCAGTGGTGAAACTAAAGGTGAAGTAAGCCACATGAGAAGATTGAAAGACATTGCTTAAAGACAATACACAAAACTGCCCAGAGGCACAAATATATCCTGCAATCCTATCAACCTCGACAGATTGAAAGAACTGCAGAGCCAATGAACATTATAAACATTTTATCCAAAGATATTGAAGTTAGTCCTATTTTTATCACATAAACTACATGTCAGGGAAAGAAGTCCAACCAAAATAAGAAATGACTGAAAATACAAGTATATACAAAATAAGATAAATCTCAGGAAGAAGTTGTGCTTCCACCATAAAATCAATTGGTAGTATGAGGAGTAGTCCAACTTACTTATAAGCCTATACAAAAGTCCCTCCTCTCCCATCAATGTGGGATTCATTCTCAATATTATTAAGATGGTAGTAGTTTTTTCTACATTACAAACGTCCATTCAACCAATAATAGTGTGCAGTCCTACTCTCCAAAGTATCAAATACATATTAGCCACAAGATTATATTAATGTAGATCCAAAGGCTTAAAATATTTGACAACTTAATAAAACAAAACCAAATCAAGTTAATCATACATTTTGATGATATTCTCTTTTTCATTTGGGTACAACATTTTGATCTTATGCATGGTACCCTAGGGTAAGTTTTTCTTACCAATGTATGTAGATGGACAAATGCTTAAGCATGTTGCTAGAATGTGAATATAATCTACACTTTCTAACAAAAGTTAGGTTTTAAAAGACGCTAGGCACTAGTTGGGCGGGGGGCTAAGGCCTAGCGCCTAAGCGGCTAGGCAGAGCCTAGGCAGACTATGCGGATTTAAGTAAATCTACTATATTTCATGTAAATAAGTTTCTGTTTATACTTAAAATATATGTAATTTCATCAAAAACTACAAAATAGAATGACATATATATTATGAAGTATTGGAACATAATGAAAACATGGGGAACAAGCATATAATGTGTGTTTATTTAAGTATTCAACAAGTCTCTATTTAAGTATTCAACAAGTCTCTTACAATTTATTGAAAAAAAATAAAATGCAAAATGAAAATTATCTATTTTCTTCTTAGTGAGTCGCAACCTAGGCGGATGCCTAGACGGGTCTGGGCGGGCTAGGCGGATGTCTAGGCCATCTAGGCAGGTGCCTCAGCAGGTCTAGGTGCTCTTTCTTAATTTTCAAACGTCTGGGCATTAATCGGGACGGTGACCAGCCGCCTAATGCCTAGGCGGGGCCTAGGAGGGGATTTTGAGAACAGTGAACAAAACCAAATATTATTTACGGTTCTTATTCACATTTCTACAACATGTCAAACAAAAGTCTTGCAAAAGTACACTTCAAGTTTGCATAGCTCATTGAGACTACATATGCCCGGCTTTTGTACAAATTTAGAGTGATCCATGGACTTATTTCTAGCAATACTACGGCAGATAGATGGGCACAATCATATAAATTCTTTGGACAAGACATGTATTTACTGACACATCGAGAATATCTCACTTCTATCAAAAAAAAAAAAAAAATTCTAGCATTAACCTTATTTATTGACTGGTTAATAATTTAGGGTTTAGAATCAGATTAGAATATTTCTTTGAATGGAAACGATGGAGAGTTTAGAATTCAAGCGTTCAGTCTTGGATTGGTTAATTAATGCCTGAATTTTAGGTTTCAAGCTCTAAAGGATTATATTCTATATATCTCTCTCTAATTATCAACTGGAAGTCATGTTGTCATCAGCGATCAATGTATGCCTAGTGCTATACATGATTGGTTTGATGATGGGCATGGAAGTTGCTGAATTGGGCTTTGGTTGAGATCAAAGAAGCTTAAAAAGATGTCCAAGCAAATATACATGTGATAGTAATAGCACAATATAGATATTCTCACGATTTGTTCCTTGATCTCACAATGAAAAAAATATTGCGTGGTACTAGAAAATTTAGTACGTATAAACGATTTCCTTATTGAAGCTAAAGTTCTCTTGTTATTCATATATGATACATATTTTATAGTTAATAACAACTCTATTCTAATGCACACGTGCGGCATACATATTTTATAGGAAACTTTCATGAAAAGGGCTTTGATTAAGTTTATTTTAATTAAAAAAATCATGCTATAACTTTATTTAATTAAAAAGATTTAAATTTTAATGAAAAACCCTTAAAATTTAATAAAAAGGACAAAAGAACTTAAATTTTAATGAAAAAGACATAATTTTAATATTAAATTTTTTTTTTTTAAAATCTAACGCGTGGACCCATGCATTCTCACACAGTTTATGAAACTTCTACACTGTTTATGAAACTTACGACACTATTTATGAAACTTACTGCACTTTTTATGAAAACTTACGATACTGTTTATGAAACTTACTACATTGTTTATGAAATTTAACGATACCACATTCTTCTCTCTTCTTGAATTTCTTAGCACATTCTCACTTTCCAAACACATTTTCTTCTTCTAATTTTCTTCAATACTCATCAAATTTTCTCTGTATGTTTTTTTTATCAGTTTATATGGGGGGATGCGCCCACATTATTTTCTGAACTTTTTGTAAAACTCTCTTTCTCTCTTGAACTCAATCACTCTAGCACCGAGAGAAGAAAGCTCTCACTCTCCCACTTACCTTCACAAATCAACCCCAAACTTAGCATATTCGAAGTCTGTGGGATGTAAAGATCACAATGGTGGTCTTACATGTGGGATCGGTGCAGTGTGGACCTCGGCACCATTAATACTTGAGAGCTTGAAGCTTTCAAACTCAAACCCAGGTGAGGTCTCTACTTACTTTTGAATTTCTGGGTTTTAATTTCACTATGTTGCACTTTGTGATGCTTCTGCACATACGAACCCTTGCCCCGACGACAAATTCCAGCAAAATGTCGTCGAGTTTGAAGTCGGCTGGTGTTGGTAATGCATCCATTCTCTCTCTCTCTCTTGGTTCTGAGATGTTTGGATGAAGGATTTGTTGTATCAGTTTATATGGGGGAATGCGCCCAGCGCAAGTTGGGTTCTTTATGGATTTTTTTATTTATTCTTTTGTCCTTATCATTAAATAAAGTTAGTGGATGGTTTTTTATTTAAATGTAAAGATTTGAAGCCATTTTCATTAGTTTTCCTTATTTTATAGTCCTTTTTTCGAGTATTTATCCAATATAGCAAAAAATTAACCCTTAATTTCAAAAATGTCACTTTTTATAAAATCTTTCAAATATATCCAAAATTCCACCTAAATAGACACAAATATCCTGAAATTTAACAATAAAATAAATTAAAGGCTTTTTAGCCAAAATGATTCGTGACATTGACATAACTCCGTAATAATTAATGGTAATCAATAGTAGTATTCTTGAATTTGCCTATCGTGAATCATTTTAGTCTTTCTTTGAATTTGTCCATTGTGATCATTTTAGTTTTTTTCGGGAAAAATCTATCAATTGCTTTGTTAGTGTGATGATGTCGCGCCACGTGGGTCTCGCAAATACAATCATATAACGACATGCGGATTGATTTTAAAACTATTTTTATATTTAAAACTAAAAATGATATTAGAAAAAAATAGGGGTTAAAGGCATGATTGAAATTCTGCTACTCCCACTTGCAATAACGTAGCAGTGCTCAATGTCGGTGATGAGGGGGTAGAAGGGGATAGGGTTGTGGTGGTGGAGTGCATGAGCGAAGGTGAAGTTGGACCGGAGCTTGAGGCGACAGTAGCTAAAAAGCCTTTAGTTTATTTAATTGTTAAATTTGAGGGTATTTGTGTCTATTTAAGTGAAATTTTGGATATATTTGAAAGTTTTTATAAAAAGTGACATTTTTGAAATTAAGAGTTAATTTTTTGCTATATTTGATAAATACTCCTTTTTTTCTCTCTTTTTTATTATTATTTTTTTTAACAATTTTGTGAGTATAAGCTCAGCCCTAGGATACCTTATAAGGAAAACTAATGAAAAGTCCAAAAAAAACTTTAGTTTTAATTAAAAAGGACAAATAAAAGTGTAGTGAATAGAATCAGGGAAAGGTAAAAATGTGATTTTTCGTTAAAAGTGAACAGTACCGAAAGTGTTTCGTTAAAACACCTTCCATTATATAGTTGTATCAATTTTGTTCTCTCATGCAGGAGCTTTAATGAAAAGGGCTTAGGCCAACAAATTTTTAACCAAAAACCATTCCAAAATGTTATTTAACCAAAAGGGCTCAAAGTTTAATAAAAAAACATCCAAAACTAAGTGTCCACTAGCACCTCGCCGCCATAACCCCCGCCAAGAACGACAACGACAGCAGCGAGACAGGGGATCGGAAATTGGATCCGGTGAAATCGGGCGTTGAATCGCAGTGATTTTGATTACCTTGTCCAAAACCTTTGCTTAATTCAGTGTTTGTTTGGTATGTGTTTGTTGTAAAAGGATGAAGGTTGCGGGATTGCTTGTCTTCATCCTGCAGATATTACAAGGTCTTCTGTTTAAATTCACCTTGTTGTACTCTTTTTTTATTAATTGTAAACAACCTCAACCCAGCACGAAACCGCCATAATAACTCCATGTCTTCCTATCAAATCGAATTCCCCCATTTCAAAAACAACCAAATCAAAGTTGAAAAAGGAAGCATTCATTGGAACAAAACCGCCGAAACAAGTTCAAAGAAGTTTAATGGCAGAAACCTGCGAAAAAGTGTCTGTAAAAAAAAAAAGTACCAAAACATAAAACTGTTTCTGGAAAACCCAAAACATAAAACTGTTTCTAGAAAAAAAAATCAGATACAATGTTTGTTTTGTCTGTACACAAACAAACACTGTATCTGGAAATAAAAGAACCAAAATCCAGAAACAGTGACTTAAATTTCAGAAACAGTGACTTAAATTTCAGAAAAAGTGACTTAGATCTTAGAAACAGTTTATGTTTTAACCTTTGACTGTTTCTTTTCTTTCATGCATCAGTTGATTATATTTAATAAACATGATGCTTATTTTGCATTGAATTCAAATACAATGAATTTCACTATTTCTTTTCTAACTTACATTTAAGAAACAGTGTGTCTATTTCATTTGGATCCAGAAACAGTAACTTAGATTCTAGAAACAATGATTTAGATTCCAGAAACAGTATTACTTAAAATCCAGAAATAGTTTATTTTTACAGTTCAGAAACAGTGACCCGTCATTATTATTAAATAGCATGCAGATCTCAAATTTATTTCTGTGGAAACAAACGATGAACTCCACTGACGAAGAAAAATTGAAAAATAGTACCTCGAATACACTATGAATAATAATGACAATCACATTTCAACGAAATAATACAAAATATAAATTAAATAGCATGAGGATCTATATTTTTGTTTCAAAGAAAAAGAAGAATGTCTGCAAAACAACGACTCCATTAACGACGAAAATCTGGAACTCAACCTAAAAAAGTTAAGGGTAAAATCGACAAATCATAATTTATTATAGTTGGGTCATTTTTAGTTGGACTACCTTAATATGAGTCTTGTACTAATCATTAAACCAAACTTATAACATGGTTTTCTATTAAAACTAAAAAATTTTAAGCCATTTTCATTAGTTTTCCTAAAAAAAATAAGATTCTCTCAGCGAACTCTTATGTAATAAATATTGTTGTATCCAATCAAGAGGTCTGACCAAGGATATATTATATGGTAGATTTTAGGGGTGGTTTGGTATGGAATCTCATACCGAAACCCTTGTCCCGATTCCCAAACTAAAATTTTCGGGAATCCCAATTTCAATACCGATCCTAAACCAAATTTTTGGAAATCCCGAAACTCCCATACCGAAACCCTTGTCCCGATTCCCAAACCAAAATTTTCGGGAATCCCAATTTCAATACCGATCCCAAACCAAATTTTCGGGAATCCCGAAATGGTTTTGGGCTTTTGGGCTTTTGGACTAAAATTTGACATATTATGCTTTTGGGCTAAAATTCAACCTTTTATATTGAAAATTTGACATATAGGCATGCTCAATCTGCCAATTTGTTTCTACTAATCTGTGCACACAAATTTGCCAATCAAATGGCAAGGCCTAGTTAATATCTACCTATTCAGAAGCAATCTGCCTATTCAAAAGTAATCTGCCTATTCAAAAGCAATCTGCCAATATGAAACGTTAATATATGCTTGAGTAAACTAGTAAATCTATCTATAATCATGCTAGTCCCCAAAATTACGTCTAAAACATTAATATATGCTTGAGTAAACTTATGTACATATATAATATAAATATTATAGATAGATGTAAAGTTTTCTCAAGCAAATTGTAACTTATAATCTATCCATGTATCAATCTATCAACTTCCCATGTTTATTCTGCATCTATGTATCCATCTATCAATCTCCTGTGATTTAAAAATTTTGCATATGTTCCACTATCTATCTTAGGGCTCCTTCCTGTATATGTTCCTTCATCGATTTCTAGTGCTCCTTCAGTATTTCAATTTTCACTATTGTAGGTAGATGATGTTCCCCTTAAAGATGTGATCCTATATATTTAAAAATTAAATAATATATATATATATATATATTTTCGGTTTGGTTTGGGAATACCGAAATCCCAAAAACTTGAGAACGATTCCCGTACCAAAATTTCGGGATTGGTTCGGTATTGGGTACCGAAATTTTCGAAATTTTCGGTTTGGGATTATTTCGGTTTGGTTTCGGGAATTTTTTGGTTCGGTTTGAGATTTTTGGGATTTTTGGGATTTTTTTCCAGCCCTAGTAGATTTGGCCTTACATGAGAGAATCATATTTTTCTCTAGCTTCCGCATCATTCAAATTTAGTGTTCATGTCCGTCGAGATGTCGATGCCGTGGGGCACAGGTTAGCTGAACCGAGTATTTTGAGCATGATTTTTTTTGGTACGAAGAACTACCAAAATTAATTCAATTTTTTTTTTTAAGAAAATCTGGACGGTATGGAGAGTATTTTATTGATATCGGAAAAAAAAAATACACATAGTCAGGAGGGTATAAACTAAACTCCTCATAATACAATAAAAAAATGAATATGAAAAAGAAAGGAAACATAAATCTTACCCCACTAGAAATAAAAATAACAAAGATACAAAGAAAAGAAGGGGGTCATGAAACATAACCCCTCTAAATCCAAACCTAAAGGCCTAAACCTGCAAAACAGAACGAGCAACATCACAAGGTTAAGAAAAAAAATAAGAAAGTGAGACAAACTTGTATGCTAAAATGCACATTAAGTTGAGAAACGTAAGCCAGGAAAGTCAACAAAGTTTGAAAACAAAGCAGCACGAATTGCCAACATATGAGAATTATGCCATACTAAAGTTGGAGAAGACAAGCCCATATTAACAAAATTGTCTGCAACAGCATTTTTTTCACGATAGATGTGAGGCGTAGAAAGTCATCTTTCGAATACGGTCCAAACAAATAGATCATTGCGTACGAAGATGACAAGGAAATCAATCAATTAGACAGCAAAAATAACACTAAAAAAATTACTTTCTAACCAAAGACAATATCAATTATGCTGATACTAATAATAATTGCTGATAGTAGTTTTTAAACATCAATATGACGCTATCCCTTTGCCTAAATAGAATCTTTTGGATAAGACGACTATTGTATTTAAGCTATACTTATTTATGTGAATGACGTTTCAAACACGAAAACAAAGAAAACATACCAAAAAAATTTACCAACTATTCTAATCACATTTGCGTATAACGTATTATTCTTGAATGGATGGTTTTTAGTTGTCCCACAAAAAAAAAATGGATGGTTTTTAGCAATTAAAAATAAAATAAACACATAATTACAAACTTTTGCACATCATTTCACCAAAACCCCAATGATACTCCAAAGATTTTATGGGCCCCACATACCCTTCAAGACTGACACATCTTGGAGTACTATTTTCCAATGTCCGGTATTCAAATGGATATTATGTGTGTTATAAAATAAATGGAATGACATAAAGAAATATATTATTTTTTCCACTTAAATCAATTTGGTGTATCGCTTGACTATTTGTACTTAAAAAAATATTTCTGCATTCTGACAATTAAAAATAAAATAAACACTTGATAACAAACTTTTGCACTGTTGTAGCTTATTTTATTTGACAAAAGAAATAACGCCGGCGGCAAGGAGAAGAAAAGAGAGAGATGTGTTTGTAGAATTGTTGAGGAATGTGTGTTGTTATCCCTCATACATTGTGCCTTTATTTATAGTAATAAAAGGAGAGAGGATATTTCTTCATCCCCAAGGAATACAAGATACAATAGGAAAGGATAACTAGAATCAAATCTAATCTAGAATTTACACAATCACACTTAAGTAGGAATGTTTACAACACTCCCCCTTGAGTGTGTAAATACTCAAGGTAGATTTAGCATCATGCAGAAGTTGAGGAAGTCGACACATCGGCACTGGTTCTAAGGAACAACGCTTATTCTCAATAAGGTAGGAACTTGCATAAGTAAGTAAGTCTCACTAAAAAACCCTAAGGCTATGGCAAAAACCCGAGTAGGGACAAAATCCATAGTCTAAGGAAAAATGCGTGAGAAATGCAAAAGTCAAAAGAAACGTCTAGATGACGTCATCAGGGATATGACCAGCCCAAGGTGGGTGCCTTGTTAAAACCTAGTTAGGTAGCAAAAACCCAGTGGGAAAAATGCTCATAATCATAGGGAAAAAAAGTACATTAAGATCAAGTAAGTATCTACAGGATACTCCTCCTGAGTTTGACACAATTCCAAAGAGAAATAGCAAAGTTACAACTCAGAAAGTTTACGCATACCAATTCCATTAACAAGCTTCTGAAACGTCGTCTTCGACAGTGATTTGGTGAAGAGGTCAGCCAGATTGTCTTGTGAACGGATTTGTGTGACTTCAATCTTCTGATGCTCTTGTTGTTGATGTGAAAAGAAAAACTTCGGCGCAATATGCTTGGTGTTGTCTCCTATGATGTAACCCTTCTTGAGTTGTTCGATGCATGCTGTGTTGTCTTCAAAGATCGTCGTTGGGACATCAACGGCTGGATAAAGATCGCATGAGCTTCGAATATGGCCCACTACTACTTTCAACCAAAAGCATTCCCGAGTTGTTTCATGTAAGGCGAGAATTTCAACATGGTTAGACGAAGTGGCAACTAAGGTCTGTTTAATTGACCTCCAAGATATTGTGGTGCCTCTAATGGTAAAGACATAACCCGTTTGAGAACGCGCCTTGTGCAAATCAGATAAGTATCTTGCGTTAGCATAACCAACAAGGCGACAATCAACTCGAGAAGCATAGGGTGCGGCACCATTCGAGGATTCGTAGGGATAGAACAAGCCTAAATCCGTAGTACCCTTACGGTAATGGAAGATGTCTTTCACGCCAGTTCAGTGTCTGCGTGTAGGTGCATTACTGTATCTTGCCAAAAGATTAACAGCGAAGGAGATGTCGGGTCTAGTGCATTGAGCTAAGTACAATAAAGCGCCAATCGCACTTTGATAAGGAACTTCAGGCTCCAAAATCTCTTCATCATCCTCATTCGGATGAAAGGGATCTCGTTTTGCATATAGCGAACGAACGAGCATAGGAGTACTCGAAGGCTTCACTTTATCCTCATTAAAGCGGCGCAACACCTTCTGGGTGTAGTTCGATTGATGTACTAAGATTCCATCCGAACAATGCTCTATCTCAAGACCGAGACAGTATCGAGTCTTACCAAGATCTTTCATCTCAAATTCTAACTTCAGGTGCGCGGCAGTTCTCGCGAGCTCTTTAGGAGTTCCGATGAGATTCATGTCATCAACATATACTGCAACAATCGCAAATCCAGAATATGACTTCTTAATGAACACACAAGGGCATAGTTTGTTGTTCACATATCCCTGACTAGTCAAATACTCACTCAAACGGTTATACCACATTCTTCCGGATTGTTTCAAACTGTAGAGTGAACGCCTCAGCCGAATTGAGAGTGTTCCGGGGTTTGGAAATATTTGAACCAGTCAATGTAAGTCCTTCGAGAACTTTAATATAGATTTCCGTATCAAGATCCTCATAGAGATACGCGGTTACTACTTCCATCAGCTGCATATCCAGTTTTTCGGAAACTACCAAACTGATAAGGTAGTGAAAAGTAATCACATCCATAACGGATGAATAAGTTTCATCATAGTCAATCCCGGGGCGTTGTGAGAAGCCTTGTGCAACAAGATGAGCTTTGTAACGCACAATTTTGTTCTTCTCATTACGCTTCCAAACGAAAACCCATTTGTAGCCAACAGGCTTCACATATGGAGGAGTAGGAGTTACAGGTCCAAACACCTTACGCTTCGCAAGCGAATCGAGTTTGACTTGGATTGCTTGTTTCCAGTTTGACCAATCAGTTCTACGTCGACATTCATCAACGAAACGCGATTCAATGTCATCGCTCAACATGATCTCAGTAGCTACTGCAAATGCGAATGCATCATCGACAATCATCTTATTTCTACGCCACACATCATCTAAGCTAGCATAATAGACCGAAATCTCACGATTCTCGGGAGGAGAATTCGTCTATTCAAGGACGCTTCCATAATCTAGAATTTCCTTATGAGTTGGGTAGAATGAGTAAGTGATAATCGGATTCACGATAGGCGCTTCAGGACCTTGTGCCATGGTTTTCCTCTTCTGGAGGTGTGAATCCTTTGAACCAAGTGGTCTGCCATGCTTTTGTGTAGGGGCAGATGATTGGCTAGCTGCTAATGTACGTGGATCACCAGAATTAGCGTCCCGGGCTTCCAGAAGGGCAGTCTGTCATACATTTGGTACATTCATCTTTGCAGGCGTATTCGCAGCTGGAATGTGTGATCTTGTCACGCGCACTAGATCGGTGAAAGCATTTGGTATGCTCTGAGCTATGCTCTAAAGATCTAATATGCGATGCACTTTAGTTTCAGACGAAGCAGTATGGGGATCTAAATGAGACAAAGTAGGAGTCTTCCACGATAATTCGCGTCGTTCATCAGGGACGTTGACGTTCTTATCTCCCCCTAACAACAGGAAGACTGTCTCATAAAAGTGACAATCCGTAAAACGAGCTGTAAACAGATCGCCTGTCAAATGTTCTAAGTAACGCATAATGGGAGGAGAATCATATCCGACATAGATTCCCATCCTTCGTTGAGGCCCCATACGTAAGGGCGGTGAAATCGGCGCATATACTGCACAACCAAAAACGTGCAGCTGCGATATGTCAGGTTCATATCCGGTAACCAACTGAAATGCACTAAATGGTTATGTCGCAACAGGCCTTAGGCGAACCAACTTTGTTGCGTGCAATATTGCATGACCCCAAGCAGCAATTAGGAGCTTGGTACGTATAACCAACGATCGAGCAATCATTTGTAAGCGCTTAATGAAAGCATCTGCCAGGCCATTCTGGGTGTGAACATGGGGTACAGGATGTTCAACTTCAACCCCAACCGACATGTAATAGTCATCAAAAGTTTTAGATGTGAATTCTCTAGCATTATCCAAACGAATATATTTGATTGGATAGTCAGGGTGGTGAGCCCTGAGCTTGATAACATGAGCCAACAGTTTGGAGAATGCAGCGTTCCTTATGGACAACAAGCACACATGTGACCAACGTGTGGAAACGTCAACCAAAACCACAAAATATCTAAATGGTCCGTAAGGAGGGTGAATCGGTCCACAAATGTCCCCCTGAATCCGTTGTAGAAAAATGGAAGGATTCGAATGAATCTTGTCATAAGAAGGCTTAGTAATAAGTTTTCACATCGAACATGTTTGACATGAGATTCCTTGGATCAAACCTAAACTTCATGTTAATGGATGCCCGTGTGATGATTTGAGGATACGGCGCATCGCTATTCATCCAGGATGTCCCAAACGGTTATGCCAAAGTGTAATTTCGTGCGCGGCCCCAGGAATAGGGCCAGCCACATAGTGGCATTCTATGGGGCATATGGTCGTAGTATACAGACCACTCGGGATACGCTTCATCTTCTCTAAAATACGCTACAGGCCATATTCATAGGAAGTTATGCACGGAAACTTCGTTTTCTACGTGGGTTTCAACATGGTAATTGTTATCTCTAATATCCTTGAAACTTAATAACGGTCTTCTAGAACGTGGAGAATAGAGTGTCTTAGCAGTGGTCAAAATTGTACCACTGGACAACATTATACGTGCCTTACCGTATCCTTCTATCAGGTTGGATGGGCCTAAGAGGGTTGTCAGAGGTGCATTCTTAGGTATGAATTTAGTGAAATAGATGCGTTCACGTAAAACTATGTGCGTAAGCACTATCTGCCAGACAACTAACTTTCCCACTAGTCATACCTAGAATGAAAAATTAATTTGAATCGGTCACATGCATAAAAGTTTATAAAAACAAATATCAATTCAAAATAATTTCATTTATTCAAGGATTAAAAACTTAATATCCAAAAACAAATCACCAACTAAGAATCCAAAACATAAAGGAAAATTGTTCAAAAATCAACCAAAAACAAGGGGGGTTCGGCCACTAGTTGGAATTCGACCCTAATTGTGTTATTTCAACTAAAAAATAAGTCTATGTCTAAGATTCTAATCTTCCATAGGGGTGGTATCCTCTTGGAAGTCAGAAACCTCCATCTTTGTAGTCTTCGATTCGTCCACTTGCATGAAGTTTGATTCAAACTTCTTACGACAAGAATGATATTCATCTACAACCTTCTTGGGAGCTCGGCAAACATGGGACCAATGGTCATTTGAACCACAGCGATAACATATATCCGCATCCATGGTTTTAGGTGCTTTACCCTTATTCTTGAAGTTTAGGGCCTTGGGAGCGAGGTTTTGGCGCTTCTGGGCTTTGTTTTTGGATGGGACCTTGGTGGGATGGCTTCTGGCTGCCCCTATCACGCCTCTTTTGGCATTTTGGGCATTGGTTATGGCTATAGTGTGCTTCAGGCACAACAGTCACCCCAATAGGTCTAGCTTGATGATTCTTCATCCACAGCTAGTTCTGCTTTTCAGCGATAAGTAAAACAGAGATCAAATCCAAGAACTTAGTGAACTTCTGAGCTCTATATTGTTGCTACAGGACAATATTAGAAGCAGAGAATGTCGAATAGGTCTTCTCCAATAGATCATCTTCAGTCAAAGTTTCATTGCAAAACTTGAGAAGTGATCGGATTTGACAAACTTTAGAATTATATTCATTCACAGCCTTAAAGTCTTGGAAGCGCAAGTGATGCTAGTCGTGTCTTGCTTCAAGCAAGAATATGTCCTTTTGGTGATCAAAGTAATCAGCTAAAGCGACCCATAATGCACGTGGATCCTCCTCAGCAAGATATTCAGTTTGCAAGGCGTCATGATTATGTCTTCGGATGAAGATCATAACGGTGGCTTTTTCAAATTTGCCAACAGGCTCGTCTGTTGCTTCTTCAATAGCAGGACATAAGTTCTTTGCAGCGAGGTGGAGCTTCACATCTTGAACCCACTTGAGGTAGTTCCTTCCAGAGACCTCCAAAGCGGTGAAGTCGAGTTTGTTCAAATTCGACATGTTCCTATCACAAAATATATGGACAAGATGTGGTTAGTGTAATGGAGAAGAATCAACCCATTCACGTAGGAGTAGACCATACAGGTTCTAATAGATATGTATTGGTTTATTTTTGCATGAAAAACTTCGGGTTTTCATGGGTGATGTTTTTAAGTGAAAAACTTCAAGTTTTCAAACAAGGCATGTATATATGAAACTTCAGGTTTCAAAATAATTATGAACTTCAGGTTTCAAAATAATTATGAACTTCAGGTTCATATATTCCTGCAGGCAAACACAAATATACAACAAGAATATGTAAAAATATAACTTTAGATTTACAATTATAATTGAATTTTAATTATTTGGACTTCGGGCCAAATTAAAGTGTGGGTGAAAAAATATAAAACCCATTGGTCCTAAAATAATTAGGCGAATAAAACTCGGGGCCCAAAAGAAAAATGTTCTATGACACCTAGGCCTAAAAAATGGGTTGTGGGGTCTCAGGTGAGCTGCAAGCTCACGGGGAGAGGGGAAAAAAAGGGGCCAGGGAGATGGGCTACAGTAGGCAAGCGCAAAAAAAACTAATACGGGCTGCTGCAGGCAGGCCCAAGAAAATTTTTTTTTTCTTTTTTTTTCTTTTTTTTTTCTTTTTCCGTTCAGGCCAGGGGAATGGGCTGCAATCGGCGAGCCCAGATTGCAAGGCTTCGAACAGAACACCAAAGCCCAAAGGGCTAGTGTTGGGACCGTGTGCAGCTAAGCCCTAATGGGCTCGGGTCAGAACCAAAAAATACCCCAGCGCTTGCTGGGAAGGGTCGCCGGAGCGCCGCCACTGCTAGTGGCCGTGTTTTGGGTGGTTATCGATCGAGGGAAGCACGGGTTTGAATTGGAACCCAATATTTGAACGGAGAAATTTCGATTTCTCGACGTTTGGGTGTGGAAACCATAAGGATTTCGAATCGAAACCTTTGAAAACCTAATGAAATTTAAACTGAAATTTCGTCCAAATTAGATGAAATTCTTCAGGAATTTCAGTAAGATTGGATCAAAGATCACAACACCATGTCGGATTGATGCAGAAAATTACACGGCAAGGCCGTGGTTTCGTTTCAGGCGATGTGGATTTTCTGGGTTTGGGATGTCATGGGCGTCGGGTTTCCAACGGGGTCACGGGTTCTATGTTTGGGTTGGGCCATCGCAGGCTGCTAGCCTGGTGGCTTGCGGCTTGCATGATGCAAGTGCACGGGTTCGAAAAACCCTAGTTGTCCCAATCGCCAAAAAAAAAAAAAAAAAAAAAAATTCAATTTAAATATAACTCAATTATATGCATATTCAAAATAATAATATGTTAATGCATGTACATGTGCATATATTTGATGCAATTCATGGCAAATATCAAATTCACATAATTCAACAATTATGATTACGAGGCATACACAATTTATGTAGAATCTAAAATTCGTAAAACGTGAAGTTGGGTCATGCATCATGGTGAATGTTCATGGTATCAGGGATGCAAAAATATCGAGTTAAAAACCGTTATTTTGAAAGAACCTGATTGTGTGATGATATGGATGAACTAGTTTGATGCAGAAAAATTCTCTAGCGTCAGATTCCCAAGCGCAGCGGTAGGAGCTTGCTAATAACGTGTTGTAGCCTATTTTACCTTACAAAGGGAATAGGGCAGGCGGCAAGGAGAAGAAAAGAGAGATATGTGTTTGCAAAATTGTAGGGGAATGTGTGTTGTTATCCCTCCTACATTGTACCTTTATTTATAGTAATAAAAGGAAAGAGGATATTCCTTCATCCCCAAGGAATACAAGATACAATAGGAAAGGATAACTAGAATCAAATCTAATCTAGGATTTACACAATCACACTTAAACTAGGAATGTTTACAACATGCACATCATTAAAAATTAAAAATAAATGACACTCCAAATTTTCATGGACCATACATACCTTCAAGACTGACATCCCGACATTTAAAATTTAGTTGGCCACAATGCCATTGCTTCTTATTGAGTCTTTGACATACTCTTTCACAGAGTCCACTGCCAAGAAAATGGAAGCCTCAGTGAGCTCCATGGTCGTCTCCGTTGTTTGTGTAGGGTTAATAACATTGGGGTGGAAAGTACTTAACTGGATCTGGTTGAAGCCGAAGAAGCTTGAGACGCACCTGAGGCAGCAAGGTCTTTCTGGAAATTCTTACAAGGCTCTTGATTGGAGACTTGAATGACAAGTCCAAGATGACCAAAGAAGCATTATCGATGCCCATGGAGTTCTCACATGACATTGTACCTTATGTGCTACCTCAGCTCCATGATACCTTTAACAAATATGGTGCCCTTGACACGTCCGACCCTGATATTCTCTGAACACTAGGGTAGGTACGTGCTGGCCGACACCCGAAAGTGACAAAGCCATATTAAGATGCATGAGAAAAATGAATATGAATAAAATAATAGAAATTCAAATATAATGAATATGCAAGTTAGGAACATGTTCAGAGCATACAACTAACTAGAATACTAAAAAAGAATAATATAAAATTTGAATGAGCAAAGGAGTGGGTCCTACACCGAGAAGACTCGAAGATGCCGATGCGGAAATGCCTTGACGCCGGGATTATACGCCTCGATTCTAAGTCCTGAAGGGGCGCAAAACAACCATGAGTGGACCAAGCTGATATATATATATATATATATATATATATATATATATTGAAACAGTTATTCAATAACATACTAACCCTTAAAGTTTTATGAAAACTCAATAGCATAATACGTAATAGGTTTTCTGCAACCCTAGCATGCCATAAAACCTTTCATAAAACATATTTCGTATATAGTGTACTAAATAGTGGTATCCAATAACAGTATCTCCCGGCTCAATGCCAGCTACTATGTCTCTGCGCCCAAAGCCAGAGATTATTTCTCCCGGCCTAATGCCAGCTTCATGTCTCTCAGCCCGAAGCCAGAGATTATTTCTCCTGGCCCACAGCCAACAACCATATCCCTCGTCCGTAGGTGGAACAGTGACCACTAGATAGGCACAAAACCATTTAACATAGTATTTCCAAACATAGGTACATATATCTCAAAACATCTTCATAGTATAAAGTCATCCATCATCAATACTATAAAGAAGTGTGTAAAAGCATGTTATAAATAGTATATAGTCATCCATCATATATACTACAAGGAACATCAGTTCGATAAAATATGGTATTCCAAAATATTATCAGTAAGCATAATATCTCATAAAACGTTTCATAAAACGTAATCATTAAATCATTCTTTTCATGGATTCATTTCTACTATTAAAACATGCATTTTAGAAGGGGTCCACTCACAGATACTCCATCGCCGAGAAGCCACGCAAACTAGCGAAGACGGAAATCGCCACAATAAATGCACCTAAGCACATAAATGGTCCAATTAAAAAAACTCAATTCAAACAATTGAATTTGGAAAAACAGACGTTAAAAACGGATTCAAGATGTCAAATTACCCCAAGAAGGGTCCCGAGTAAATTTTGAAAAAGTCAACAAAAAGTCAACGGGAATTTTCCCGGAATATTCCATCGGGTTGGGCTTGGGTCAAGGGCCGGTCCTATCATTTGGGTTATGGGCTTGGGTAGCCCAGCCCAAGGGTTTCAGGGCTGGTTAGATAAAAGGGGCCTGGGCTAATGGGTTGTAAGCCCGTGTCATCTCGGCCCAAAGGCCTAGGGTCCAAAGGGTTTCAAGGGTTTAGGGTTTAGGCTAAAAAGGTTGAGCCTAGGTTAAGAGGTTGGGCTTGGATTTCATTTGGGCTGGGTTTAGGGTCACCGGACCCAAGGAAGGGGAAGGCCAGACTTCGGCCAGAGAATTCCTGAGCTCCGACGAAGCTCAAAACTTAACCAAAACAAGTGAACCAAAATACCAAAATGAAGCCCGTGAAGAAAAGAGTCGAAATATACCTTCCTCGTGGCTAGTCGTGGCCGGAATATGATCGGAAAACGTCTGCAAGTCACGGCACCTCGCCGGAAAACTGGGAATATAGTCCTTCGAGATGTTTCTTCATATTTTGACGTCCAAAACACAACAAGGTGGTCAGAAAAGAACTATAGGGACGAAAAGAGAAGCAGTTGAAGTGTTTTATGGCTTACCCAAATCAAAAAGTTACAAAATCATTCAAAGTCGCATCGGGGAACCTTGTTCTCGTCGGAGCTTTGAGTTAAAGTCTCACGGCTTGATTTTTCCTATGTAACAGGGCTCGGGTTCGAGCTCATGAGGTCTAGAATGTGAAAGGGGTGGTTTCTCAGCTGGTGTTTTCCTCCATGGCACCCTTAGGTGCTTGCCGAGAGAGAAGGAAGAGAAGTGAGAGTGAGAGAGATAAAGTGAGAGGGAGAGTGAGACTCACGGGAGGGAAGAAAGAAAGAGAGAGAGAGAGAAAGAGAGAGAGAGAGAGAGAGAAGGGAGTAGGTCGGGGACAAACTTCAAAGATGGACCCCTTAGGCACACCTATTAAGACCAAAGACAAAACCTAAAACAAAATATCCCATAACCCAACATGAAATTACAACATTACCCTTTCGTTCCGTAAAAATCTGGGACGGATTGTTACAGCACTTCTCTAATTTTGAAACTATATATGTTCATGTTACTAATTAATATTTGCCCTCGTAAATGTCTTTCTTTTCTACGCACTCTTCCTTTAGTGTAGCTTAAATTAATAATCTCATTTTTAATATTATATATACCATAAAAAAGACACAAATTTTGATATAAGTCTTAGATCTGTACACTTTTAATGGTTGAGATGTAATTTTATTAGTCTAGCTATTAATTTCTTTTTCTTTTTTTTTTGTCGAACGATAAATTTTTGTTAAATTACATCGATGGGGTTCAAACTCACACAGTCATACAAGGGCTCAATACATTTCTACCACGTGTTAAAAGGACCACTTGCTAGCTATTAATTTCTTTTATTTAAATAACTATGCATTGGTTTTTTTTTTTTTTTTTTGTATCTTCAAAAAAAAAAAAAAATTATTATCTCCTAATTAAAGTAATCGCTTTCTTCTGTGTCCTATCTTTCCGTACTCTACATATTTTTAGCTCTCTCTTTCTTCTCAATCCGTCCTCCTCTCCTCTGCATATTTTCTCTTCTCTACTTCTTTTTTCCTTTACAATTTTTTTCTCTGTCCTTGTAATCAAATGTCTCATTGCACTAACCATAAGGGCATCAACCCAACTTCAGTAGCAAAACATCAAGATGAATGTATAATTGATTAATTTGAATTGTAAACGAATGAATACTTCGTTCACAATATCTATTTTCCGAAGATTAGGTAATGAGCCTAAAACTGGGCATCATATTAGTTGAATTCATATTTAGTTCAAGAAGTATGTTCGGAACTTTAATTTTTTCTAAAATCTCAAGGGGTTAATATGGCTATATATTTCACAGTGAGTGAGGGTTCTGCAGTCAAAGATTTAATATCATGGGATGCTTGAGGCTTATAATTCACATTGAGTTAGAATTAGCCAAGAAAGGACAATCACCACTAGATTCGTAAAAATCCGGCCAAAGGGACCGGAAAACAGTCGCTAGAAAACAAGGAATGGAGTTTTGGTGTTTCTGGGGTTCTACAGACAAGAGAAACGGTTGGGGGAGAGAGAAAAAAGACTCACAAAGAGTCGAACCTAAGACCTCTACCACTAGACCAGTAGTACTAAATGGCACAAGAGAGTTAACTACAAAAAGTTAAACAAATAAAAAAAATACATAATTATTAGTGAGAATATTTCAAGAATCAAACTATATATATAAAAAGGAAACTCTTAAGTATTAATTGTTAATCTTGGGTGTGATAATAGTTTTTTTCTTAATACAAATGATATTATCTACACTAAGAAATGAGGGAGTAGGCTAAGTCTCCTATTGGGATAGCCATAATAATTTTATTCAAATTCTCGCCAAAGATAGAATATAAGATCTCTCACTTAAAAATGAAGATGAATACTATTAGACCATAGTACTAAGTGGCCGAATGTGATAATAGTTAGGTTCAATCACAATTGGGTCTAGAGGTTCTTTTCTATATTTTGATATACTACTTGCCTTTTTAATTATGAAAGAGAGTCATGAAATTTTGTGGGGTGCTTATAATTCCAGCATTTATGGTTATACATGAGATCTTGGACTTTACTCTCTCTTTCTCTAATATCGTTTATACAAAAATAAAAATAAAGAGGATTTGACAATCCTAAAAAATTTAAGTTTTAGATTTGTGAGAGCTCCCAAATGTTAATACAAATTTTCAACTGTGTACTTACTAATTGCCCAAAATTAATTTGCAGGGAGAAAGTCTTTCGTTCGGCTTGGTCCAGTCCCTAGTGTGGTCCTTTTTGATGCTGGATTAGTGAGGGAGGCTTTAACAAAGTATAGGGTGTATGAGAAGCCATATTCAAACCCATTCACCACATTACTTATGACCAAGGTCTGAAATGCCAATATTATCGGCGATATTTCGCCGATAATATCGGTTTTGTGAGAGAGGGATATTTTAACACTTATCCCCTGAATTTTCGTCAAAATATCGCGATATTATCGATAATATCGCGATATTACCGATAATATCGCGATATTTTAGGTTGGTGTGAATCGGAGAAGAACGCCAGAGCTTCTACAGCTCCGGCCGATTGTAAAAGAGCACCCTAGACTCCGATCTAAGTATAAAAATGAAATACAAGACGAGAGGAATGTTTTTACAACTTCCATTTGCCGTGAAACGGTCGGAGGTGTTCGAAAAGTTCCTCAACACTCACGGCCTCGCCGGAGCTGGGTGTGCCTTCCCCCGGGTCGATCTCCTTCTAAAACCTTGTTAAAAAAACCAGATAAAACTTAGTACATCTCGATTCTCAACCACACCACACAACATCCAAGATGAATTGAGGGCTTACCTAACCGGAGAAGGATCAAGAGAACTCGCCGGAGAGTTCCTGGGTTCCACTGTCCTAGCTGCACCTAGAGAAGGGGATAGAGAGATGAGGTTTAGATGGTGATGATGATGTTGTTGACGGAGTACTACGAATGGCGTAGAGGGCACCGATGGGGGTAAAGGCCATGGGAGATTGAGACGGCGCCGACAAGGCGGAAGACACGAACGAGGAGGAAGGCGAGGGAGGAGCAGAAGGCCATGTGGGAGAAGGATTGAGAGATTGAGGTCTCTATGCGTGTGTGTGGGAGAAGGGAGAAGGGAGAAGAGAGAATGATCGAGAGATTTCTGTGTGTGTGTGTGGGAGAAGGGAGAGGGAGAAGAGAGAAGGATCTAGAGACTGAGGTCTCTGTGTGCGTGTGTGATCTCTGTGTGCGTGTGTGGTGGCGTGTGAGAGTCTGTGACTATGTGCGTGTGTGTGTGGGTGGCGTGTGAGAAAAAAAAAAGCATCCAAATAATTCAACTTTTACAGCTTTTACAACTTGTACAATTTTTGACAAGACAAAAATAATGGTGGTTTCATGCATCAAGATTCAAAACCGTGTGCCACGCGTGATATTTTTTCACATTC
Organism: Heteromeles arbutifolia; assembly: GCA_024362995.1. NCBI lineage: Eukaryota > Viridiplantae > Streptophyta > Magnoliopsida > Rosales > Rosaceae > Heteromeles > Heteromeles arbutifolia. Next base: position 39,806,923 of record JANCRC010000003.1, on the reverse strand, counting down.
TCAGGGGTGGAGTATCAAATGATCACATATTTTTTGACCCTTCGAAAATTGAAAAACCTCTATTACACATTTTCGTTTCTTCTTCTTCCCTTAGCCCTTTCAGAGCCATTCCAGATCCATTCCAGAGCCATTTCAGAGCTTCAAATTGAATAAATGGATCTGCAGCTCGCGCCACTCCAAATTAAATGTTAAATACCTTCCTTCTCTCTCATTTATTCACAGACAGCAAGCTGCAGATGATCGTCGAGGTTTTGCTGCTACATACAACATCGAAAGTTCCAAATTTGTTACATTTGTGTAATTATTATTTTATTTTTGCTCCACGCAAATTCTATTTGGCCTTTACACAAAGGGTTCCATATTTAAGGTAAGTTTACGAACTTATATTTATATTATTGTAATTTATACTTGCATGTTAATTTTTTGAAGTAATTAAGTAATGTTGTATAATTATTCCCTAGAATAATTTTAATATGTTTAATGTTATTTATTATTTTATTATCAAATTGGATTATTATTCATTAATATTAGGTTTTATTATTCCATATTATTTTTATAATTACTTAAATTCTTACAATCATTTTCTTTACTTCCTATTTAATACTTCCTATTTAATTCTTCTGTAGAATAACTTTACTTTCTATTTTCTTTACTTCCTATTTAATATGTTTCCGTCACTAAACTCACTACTATATTTTTTGGCCAAAAAATAATTGTCTAATTTTCATGAAAAATAAATATAGGTACGTTTAAGATGTCCAGTGGAGCTAAACGTGATCCAGCTTGGGAACATGGAGACCCAATAGACGGAAACAAACATGGCACAATTTGTAAATATTGTGGTCGGGTAATGAAGAGTGGCGGAGTGACACGACTTAAGTACCATCTTAGTGGATTAGATCCAGGAAATAATGTCCAACGATGCGATAATGTCCCCCCAGAAGTGAAGGCATTCTTCACAATACACTTACTCTACACATAGAGATGATGAAGATAGTGAAAAATTTGAACCTCATAGGAACTCTATGTGGTACTAAGTCACTCATGTATCTTACCATGCAATGTATAAAGTGTAAAATATTGTACTAATTCATTATATACAAATGATTATGGTGTGTTTAAACTTCTTTCATTAATTATTACATATTTTCTACACTCACAATATTTGCCAACTCGCTATATAATCAACTTAAATCAGTTAAATCCATCATGTAATGCATTTCCTTCCAATTTTTTGTGATAAACTAATAGATAATTGACTAAATAAACATCCTGCAAAGTTTCAATAAAAATTTCCAAGTTTTTCTTACAATTTCCGTGGTTTTTATTCATTTTTTTTATCTATATCGATAATATCCCGATATTTCTATCGAAATTTCCATGTTTTTGGACTACCGATATTTCCGATATCATCGATATTTTATACCTTGCTTATGACTGGCCTCCTAGGCTACGAGGGTGACAAATGGGTCAAACATAGAAGGATTATCAACCCAGCTTTCCACATTGAAAAGATGAAGGTAACTAGGTAAGTACTGCTAATTTCTTGCATGGGATTCGTGGGAATGATATATCCGGTTTTTCTCTCTCTATCTCTGACGTCATGTTGCCAGATCGCATGATATGAGAGACAGATATGTGTGGATATATTCATGAAAACAGCTGATAATGTTAAAAATCACCCCATATTTAGAGATGAGAAATTTCAAAGTTATGGTAGCGGTTGTTAATTCAAAGACTAGATCAAAAGAGCTATGGCACCTTCTTATTTTTAAAAGGACCATAAATGTTGACATTGTAGAGGAGATGCCCCTTTAGAAACATGGGACACTACAGTTCAGAAACTGCTTGTGACATGTTCTCTGTTCAGTCTTTGACACTAACAGGAAAAAAAAGATTTTTTCACGTTTGTTTTCTTTTCTCATACACTAATAACAGTTTACAAATGCATTCAGCTAATTTAATTTATGTTCAGTCTTATAAATTATTTACCTTAACCAAGAATCTTGTCATACACAACCTTTGTAAATAAGCAATATCTTCGTCTCACTTTTATTCAATTCACAATAAATTGTGGACATAACCAATATGTAAACATAATAGTTTTGGCAAAGGATTTGAAGGGCGTGTACTTTCAAAAACCAAGTTTCTGAGAAGAATTTCTTCATGTCTTTTCGATGATAAACCCAGTTCCGTTGTATGATCTCTTTCCCCACATTGTTACGTAGGATATGTTACCTGCATTTCATGCTGCTTCTGAAATTATGTTGAGCAAATGGGAGATGCTTTTCTCATTAAAGGGGACATGTGAAGTGGATGTGTGGCCTTATCTTTGTAATTTTTCGGGCGATGTGATTTCTCGGGCTGCATTTGGTAGTAACTTTGAAGAAGGACAAAGGTTTTTCCAGCTCCAAAGGGAACAAGCTGCTTTTATACGCCAAGTTCTGAACTCGGTCCACATACCATTTTACAGGTGAACTCAAACTTTGTCTACGGAGTGTGTACGCATTTGAATAGCAATACAGCATGGTCTAATGACACAAGTGAAACTAGAGAAATCACTATCCTTTTCACCTCTTGCCCTCCCATCTTTTTTTAGTGATTGAGTAAATCAAATGAGAATCAAGGGACGTGGGACGTGGGACGTGGATTAAACAGATGAATGCAGAAGGTCAAAGGGAGAGCAGAAATGAGTTCTCTTACTGAAATGAAAACCACAAGGAAAACCTTGTTCTAGATTATAAATTTGACAATTTACTAAGAGCTGCAACATAATCATCAATGTGCAGCTTTCTACCAACTAAAATGAACTGAAGGATGAAACAGGTCGCCAAGGAAATGGATACTTTGTTAAGGGGAATAATTGACAAAAGAGAAAAGGCAATGAGAGCAGGAGAAGCCACAGAAGATGACTTGTTGGGTATACTTCTGAAATCCAATTTCAATGAGATTCAAGAGCATGCCAATGACAAGGATGTCGGAATGAGTATCGAAGATGTGATAGAAGAGTGCAAATTATTCTACTATGCTGGAGAAGAAACGAACAAAGATTTGATTAACTGGACGTTAGTTCTGTTGGGAAAATATCAAGATTGGCAAATGCGTGCAAGAGAAGAGGTTGTGAAAATCTTTAAGAACAACAAACCGGACTATGCTGGGTTAAACCGCTTGAAAATTGTAAGTTCTTACTATGTTTTTTGTTCTCTTAAAATCATGACCTCAAACACATGCTACATTTCTGCAATAAAATCATAAATGTCGTTCGTTATCATCGGTCCATGTATCCATATGGTTCGTAAATATTTCTGTAAGCCAACTCAAAATGTACATAAATCCCAAATATCTCTTCTTCAGGTGAATATGAATCTGTACGAGGTTCTTAGGTTGTACCCACCAGCTCTTATTACTAACCAAAAGATCACGAAGGAGGCGAAACTAGGAGATATTTCTTTACCACCTGGTACGCAGCTTGCAGTACCAATTATTTTTGTTCATCACGACAAAGAAATATGGGGTGACGATGTCCACGAATTCAAACCCGAGAGGTTTTCTGAAGGGATCTCAAAGACAACAAAGAATCAAGTAGCAGCATTCTTCCCATTTAGCACAGGTCCCTGGACATGCATTGGACAAAACTTCGCGATGATGGAGGCAAAAACGGTTATAACGATGATTTTACAGCGCTTTACGTTCGAGCTTTCTCCAGCCTACAGGCGTTCTCCTTTCAGAATGCTCGCTCTTGAACCTCAATATGGTACTCAAATCATTTTTCAAAAAATCTAGGATCTAAGTTCAACTTTGTTAGTTGTAATAGTTCCATATAAATAGCGTGTAATAATTAGCACTTCAATAAAAAGTTTGTGTAATGTTTCTATTTGTATGAGAACTTGATCGTTCTAATGATATTTTCTCCACTAGCTTTTGTGTAAATTATATTCCATACTAATTTATTTAGTACAAGTATATCGTGGTGTGTGTGTGTGTGTGTGTAAGAAGTAGCTTAGTATATATTAATATATAAATAACCAGTTTGGAAGAATTCGTTCTAAACCTTTAGAATTGTTCCTAAGAAGAAAAACAGATAGAAATGAAAGGTTTAAAACCATCCAAGGTTTTAAACCACTACTTACTCATGCTTTAAAATCAACCTTGCCAGTTTTAAGTTTTCCCATTTCAGAAAACTAAGACTTGTATATAAACCTCAATAGTTGAATGGAATAATCAAGCAATTCAAATGATATTAGAGCGCTAGATCCAACAGGATGACGTGGTTTATGGTCCTAACTCGCAGCAGACATGGCTTGTGAAGAAGAACATATAGGTCCCTTGTGCACAGAAAGCCAAGGTCCAAGAGAAGCTGTATGACGGACATGAAAGTGATGGTGATCGCATCACCAAATAAGAACAAGTTTCAAAAGTTATCATCTTGTGCCTTTCAAGGTGACCACCTTCACTACATGTTTCATGTCCGTCATAGTGCCTCTCTTGGACTTTCTATGCACAAGAAAAGGGCTTATAAGTTCTTCCCTAGAAGCTCTGCGTCGGTTGCGAGTTAGGACCATAAACCACCCTCATCCTCTCAGAATTGGCACTAATACCACTTGATCTAACCTTCCCTTTTGGAAGCGGAACTACCTCTTTAGTACGAGAGGAAACTTAGAACTTTTAGATAAACAAAGTAGCTTAGAATTGTTTTGATCTCTACTTTTGAATTGCTTGATCACTTGGAGATCCTCCTGGAGGGGCGTTCTGGAAATTTGGATGATGGCCCTCAATGCCTAATCTCTCTTTATCCAGTCATATCCAAAATTGATGTGTGAAGATTACTATTAATCCCAAAAGCACCTTAAGAAAAAAATAGGATACAATTCTTGGAGAAAATATTAGATAATTAGGATTGCCGAAGGGCAACTTGAAATTTGTATGAGTGGAACACACGATAACAAAACTTGTCGAAAACAGAATTTCGATTGATAATAAGCAATACGTTCATGATCGGAATCATCCTCCCACAAAATCCGATCTCATTTTCCTTTTGATAGGAAAGTTTTAGCCTTAGGACTCAAGAAGGTTGTGTCAAATATGTCAAATAAGCCACTCTGTCTGTTGTGTCAAAAAAATTACCGATGACCATGGCAACTGCCATTATACATGAGATTTCTAGTAGTTCTACGCATACACTTCCACTTCGAATATATACAAATTAGGGCTTCTCAGATCTTGTGTCAATCATCTAATACACCAAGAAAGAACTTCTGCCAATAAAGACGAGAGAAATGTTATGACAATGAAGCAATATGTCACCCCTACACAAGAACAACATTGTTATTGAACGTATAAGATTCAAAGCAATAGCCATAAGTATATTACAGCAAGTATCAGAATGTCATTATAACGGAATCATGATTTATAAACTTCAGCACACCCAAAAATGCAGCAATACAAACTAACATGTTTTCTTTGACATAAAAGCGAACAGAAGGTGCGAAATGAAAAGTTCAAATTCAAAGAGGATTCAAGTAGTGAAATGCCAAATATTACCTTCACTGTTATAATCTTCTGTACGCTTATCAATCCAATGATCCAAAGCTATCAGGTGGCCAGACCTAGTAATTGCCATGAGAAAAGAATAGAACTCTTCAGGTCACCTAAAAGTCTAAATACACAAACACTAATTACCACGAAAAAGTCCTGTTAACCCAGATTATAAACTAATCACAATTGGTCAGAAGCTTTCTAGCATCTAAACCCTGATAAGCTTGTGATAGAATTGGCAGCAATCAAGTTATCTTAAATCGCACACGTCAATTCAATTTAGTGTTGCTACTCTACCCTCTGAATAATAGCAGTGGTGAAACTAAAGGTGAAGTAAGCCACATGAGAAGATTGAAAGACATTGCATAAAGACAATACACAAAATTGCCAAGAGGCATAAATATATCCTGCAATCCTATCAACCTCAACAGATTAAAATAACTGCAGAGCAAGTGAACTTTATAAACATATTATACAAAGATATTGAAGTTAGTCCTGTTTTCATCACATAAACCACATCCTAATTTCCATCAGGGACAGAAGTCCAACCAACATAAGAAATGACAGAAAACACAAGTACAAACAAAATAAGATAAATTTCAGGAAGATGAAAAAGCCTTACCCTGCAAAACACTTTGCCTTGAATAAGACCATAAGGTATAGGTCCGTATGTTCGTGAGTCAAAGGAGGAATAGATGTTATCCCCCTGAATCCAAACATGCCCCTTAGGCACCTATTCATCAGGGTTCCATAAAATAAAGCAACAAATTAATCGAATCAATCAGAAACATAATATAATATTGTCAAAAAGTGAAACGAAACAACTTCATAGTACTACCAACCAGCACAACGTATTCTTAAGACAGTAGCTTTCTCAGTTTCTACATTACAAACATCCATTCAACCAATAACTCTGTGTCACATAAAAGCAGCTATCCTACCAAAACAGGGTGGTTTGGTTGGTGCTCTGTCATCTGGCATATAAGCTTTACGTGAAAAAGCTATGGAATAGTTGAAGAGAGTGAGGAGTAAGGACACCGGCTTCTATAGGGTTGTTTCAGTGGCTTCTTGCTTAAATTTTTTATAGCTGGAATTCGTGTCTTCTTTTTAAGGTGTTAGACTGGAGATGAAAGGATATAACAACCTAAGCAACCCAGCAATCACGCAGAGGAAGAAGGTAATCTACACTGTTCCAAAGCAGTTAATAGCAGTACAATACTCTCGATCAAGTCTCTTAACTTGACTGGTAACAGTAAGCTTCATGGTATCTACTTTAGGACTACGTCTAATTTAGAACTAAGAGATTTAAGCTACCTTAGTGCCCAGTTTTGACAGTACAAAGAATTGAGTTATAAAGGATCGAAAACATAACTAGGATACAATATTGCATTTGTGGTGTACTAAACCAGCATTATCATAAACCGATAACTCTAAGAAAAATTACTCTTAGACCATCACAGATGCACCAAATCAAGGCCCAGCTACTATGAAATGTTATCAAACATTCGGCCCTCCTCCTCAGCAGTCAACTGAGATTTTAACTTTATTTAATAAATTGGTCATTCTATTTGTCCCACGGAGGCCATAGAAATGTTATCAAATACACCACATGTTAGTCATCATCACAACCTAGAGTCGTACAAAGGCCATAGAAATCTATACACACTGCTCCTAAAAGGAGCTCTATTGAACCGTAACCTCCAATGCATCTTCTACGACCCCAATTACACCATATGGTAGCGATCATCGCAACCTCGAGTGATAAAAAAAGTTAAAAAACCATTAAAATCCATACACACTACGCCTAAAAGAAGCTCTACTGAACCGAAACGTCCAATGCAGCTTCAATTAGTAAGAGCAAGCCATTAAAACCACCAAAAAAACGCCATTCAATTACAAGCTACTAACTTTTTACTAAATGAAAATTACAAAATGCAATGAAAACTTGAACTCTACCCAAGAACAATAACAACTTGTAATCACAAACAAATTACCAAAGCCATCAAAATCCAACAAAATAGACGAAGAAATAGCAAAATTTCACATACCACGGTCGTATGCAGCCTGTCGCTGTGCTTTGGATCGACAAAGTAGGTGACTTTGTCACCCTGCATACCCAGGACACGCTTGGTCACAATCTTCCGAGGGTCCGTCGGAGACCGAACCAGGACCAAATCGCCGGGACCCACCTTCCCAATGCGATGGGACACGTGTTCGGAGAGGAGGACGTCGCCGGAGATGTTCAGGGTAGGGAGCATACTGGGGCCGTAGACCTGCAAGCAGCGGATAATCAGACGACGGCGCATTTGGAAAATGGAAACTGGGAAAGAAAAGGAGTGAGGGGATTGTTAGAGTGACGGACGAGGGTGGATGAGCAGAGGTAGGCGTCGGTGACGTGGAGCAAGCCCATGAACTTTGCTACAGTTACTGACAGATCCATGGCTTCTTTTGCTACGCTTCGCCATTGCCCCAAGTAGCTCAGCAGCCTCATCTCCCCCCTCTCTCTCTCTCTCTACTTTCTCTCTCTAGAAAGCTTGAAAGGCTGTAAATTTTGTAAGAAATTCGATGAATTTGAAGGCTGAAGGAGTTTTGCTTGTGTATCAGGCCAAGGGAAAAGCCAGGACGAGCCGACCAACGGGTCGGGTTAGGGTGTAATTTAGCCAACGGGATCCTTTCCGAATCCTTTTGATTAGGATTTTGGAGATTCGTGAATCGTGTCCGTACATCATACATCGTACTGTCAGTTTTTGTCAGATAGTGTTTGTGCGCTAATTTTAAATAAAAATATTTAAAATAATTTCTGAACGCATAATATACGATGAACGAACACAATTTACAAATCCTTAAGATTCTTGCAAAGAGAATCCGAATTTGTAATTTAGCGGGCAGAATTGGCCCTGTCCACAGTCAAAACATATGATCCAACCCATTTGATTTGGTTTTTATCTTTTTAATCAATAACCAACGAAATAATTAGTATTACAGTCTAATGGCACTCTTTAATTGTAAATGAAAAATCTTATGTTCGACTGATGTATGACATTATTAAGATAGGTACATATGAATTTGCCCATTTCGTAAATATATCATCTACATAATAAAATAAAATCGTAAGTATGACAAAACTTAGGAATCACGAAGCCGTTGACTTACAATAAATTTTTCCGCGCAACAATCATTTTCCTGCACGTGAGATCTTAGTTCGATCGATACACGAAATGCCTAAGTCGTTGGAGTTCAAAGTATCAACAAGATAGCAAACAGTGAAAATATATTATTGATGACCTCAGAATTTTATTGTACAACAATGGTGAAGTATCAATTTCATTGTTATGAAGAATGTATAACTAAATCAACACTAGAAGCAGTGGCTATCAGCTCGTCATCATTGGCAGAAGCACTTTTGTGCATGTGCAGAAACGTGCTTGCAGCGGTAGACACTTTCAATCCTTAGCCTTTCTTCCTTCTGCCTGAAGAGTGCTTGTCTATACTCGCTATCCAAAAAAACATTAGCCCGCTAATCAATCCGTTGAAGATTGAACATCACCATATCCTCCAGCGCTAATCGAAAAGCAGTCTTGGGAAGACACTCGAGATTTTGTATTGCAAGATGAGCTTTCTCTTTCGCTAATTCTTGAGCTTGTTCAATCCCCCCACAAGCGTTAACCAATGCAATGGCTTCGTCGAGGGAACCAGTCTCGCTGAATTCTGATTCAATTATGTCTCTTAGTTTTGGTTCTTTCTTCAAAGCAAATATAACCGGGGCTGTCAGGTTTCCTTTGGCAAGGTCAGTTCCAACAGGCTTCCCCAGCTGCTCCGCCGACTCTGTGAAATCCAATATGTCATCAACAACTTGGAAGGACAGCCCGAGATTCTTGCCATAGTCGTACATTTTCTCCATTACATAGTTGTCAACCCCACTAAAAATGGCAGCTCCTTTGGTACTTGCAGCGATTAAGGAGGCTGTTTTGTAGTAGCTCTTAAGCAAGTACTCCTCAAGTTCGACGTCACAATCAAACAAGCTAGATGCCTGCTTTATTTCACCACTTGCAAAATCTTTGATAACCTGCCATAGCACTAACAGAATTACGTCTAAATTAAAGGTTGCAACTTGCAAGTATGTAAAAGACTGCAACCTCTTTCTACTTTTTTGGTTCTTCAACTTGTGAGTTTGAAAGTGTCTTTTAGAAAGAAGATTCGATTCATGAAGGCTTTGAGAGTATAAATATGACACAACTTACCTGGCTGATGAGCTTGATGACCTGAATGTTTTCTAGATTTGCAAGATACCATGACGACTGTGCAAACATGAAGTCCCCAGCAAGCACTGCCACTCTTGTACCGAACATTTGATGAACAGTTTCCTTCCCTGCAATTAGGGTTCAAATTCAATGGAATCTGATCGAAAGGGGACGGAAAATAAAACAAAGAAATGAAACAATAATAATAAATTTGGGTAACGTGGTAATCGCCTTGTATTAGTCTATTAGAGAACACCTCCGCTCAATGTAACACAACTTACTGGCAATGCTTTCTAGATAATCTCTGCCCTCAGCCAATGCATACATTTCAAGCATTTATAACAACGAGGAATGTCAGGTCTAGATTTAACGTCCATTTCGTTTTCTGATAATGTTATCAAGTTCATTCAGACTACATATAATTAGCGGACATATACTGTAGACTGTAGTAGCTGAAATTTGGGGCCAAAAATTAGGTAGGTGATATATTTTGACACAGAGACATCTCTATAATTTTACACGTGACATGCATAAGAAGATAATAATGCCTACCTCGTCGCATGTCACTTTCATCCAAAACATCATCATGTATCAAGCTTGCTGTATGGATCATTTCGATGATCTCTGCCAATCGCCGATGCTCTTTGGTAAGTTCCCTGAACACGGAAGTTTAGAGAGAAGTTATAATCTGTTAACCTCATACAATACAGTGGTTTAAGAACATTGAATGAAACTCACTTCAATCCAACTAGTTCTGCTGTTGCTCTGGACACTAGAAACACCAATGCGGGTCTCATCCTCTTCCCACCGGCACCAAAGATCTGCTCGGCAGCTGACATTAAGACGGGGTTTTCTGCACCAACAATCTAAAACAGGATATTATCACAAAGTATCTTTTTCTCTTCAAGTAGGTATAACAGAAAATAAGGGCCTGTAACTAGTCCCCCTGACACTGTTATGTGCACTAATCTAATTTTCCATAAATCGTCAAGCACGTAACTTATTTATCGTACTGTAACACTTAACCACAAGGAGTAATGAGATGAAACATTGCATTAGCATGGTTGATTTTCCTAACACTTGCTAAGTAAACTATAATTATTATATTAGCAAATCATATAATGCTATAGGATATTAGAAATAACGTCTATAACTTTAAACATGGTCAGTCTATCTCAACAAAAATCTAATCGACAAACATTTTTGGTACGACAAGGGTGCCATAACTCGACAGTGAGAGAATGAAAAAAGTTGACATTTCTAGCAAAGGATGATTGATAAGAATTTTTCACAGTACAAGAAGTTCAAGATTGGAAGTGTTCCAAGAATGCAGCTCACTCAAACTAACGAATATAACACCGTCATGCCAGACTGCCACATAAATTTCTTCCTTTGCAATCGACAACATTGTGAATGAAGGAAAGGATGATAATTTCGAAAAGACAGAAAATTTGTAGATGGGATAAGGTAAACAAGAAAGAACAGGGTAAAGAATTATGTTGCCTGCCTCAACAGTTGGAGTAAGGCCTTCTGACCTCTGCAATTGGACATGTATGCTCAACTATAACTGATAAGTGATCAAATGGATAACAGCCATATCTACATAGAACGGGAAGACATGAACAGAATCAGTGAACAAGGATGCTATTCATTCGTAAGGCCGAACAGTAAAATGGGAAAGGCAAAATAACCTCCAAGCAAGCATGACACTTTCACTTATCAGTACATTTATCATAATGATTCCAGCTTTAACAAGATCCTATCGATCTTTAAAAGAGCTATCTGTCGTGATGTCAAAACAACCAAAAGGTTCCAAATTGCCAGCTTCTAAACTAAGCACATCACCACACCAGAAAACACGTCCACACACGTATTCTCGTTTGTCAGTGCAGTACTGATTTTCGCATAGAAGCATTACAAACTTTATTTTCGAAAAGGCTTCAAGGGAAAACATAGTAACTGATAGAATCTCATCAAGCAGAAAAGGATTGTTTAAAACTAAGCTCAGCTAGGCCCCGGCACGAACAAATGATTAGATACTGTAACAACATTCTACACCATAAACTTTTTAATAGCTAAAATTATCACACAGCACCAGGAAATCCAAAAGGGGTACTTACTGACTGAAGATTTTGATTTAATGTGAGGAGGTCATCAGCAACAATTTCAAACAAATTTGTCAGCGAAACCGGCTTTCTGGATTCTGTCTTTAAATTTAAAACCTGTGGAAGACCTTCAGGCACACCTGTAATTCAAGCATTTGATAGAAATAACTCATATGGTATTGAAATAAATTCAAGTAATTAAAAGTTCAATCTTAAAACAAAAAGTTCTATTGTCTTACCATTCAGCAGAGCATTATCTGCTTTCTTTGGTACTGGAGTCTCAGCTGTTGTCATTGAAGAAACTCCACACCGAATTCGATTCAGCCGAGCTCCATAACCTCTACAACTGCCCTTGGAATTTGCCTTCGAATAATTCCTCACCGAATAGCGGTCCAACAAAGCATTGGAAGAACACCCACAAGCCACAAAATCCATCACAGCTCTCCCATCAAGAGTGTGGCACGTCATTGACATCATTCTAACCAAAACCCAGAAGCCAAAATCACCAAAGCTCAATAACCCAGAAGTCAAAATCACCAAAGCTCAAAAACCCAGAAAGGAAAATCACCAAAATTTTCTCAGAAACCAAACACCAGCAAGAAAATAGTCATTAAAACAGTTGTGGGTAATGAGGAAAACTCTGTAAAAACAATCAAATGGGGCCACTGGGGATGGAAAGCTTCTGTTTTAACATTGAGCACAAGTCGGAATAGCAATTGAGTGGATCCAAGAAGCCCACGCATATGTATACATATATAGAGAGATAGAGAGAGTTCTCTTTGCACCTCCTTATCAGTTGGGGGAGACAGTGAGAGAGATGAGTGACCCTCAGAAAAAGAGTTGGCCTTTCTGTCCTCGCAATTTTTCAAGTTTGTTGGTGAAATAAGAGCCAGAAAACCAATTTCCCTCTAAATAACTGGCGGTAATGGATAATGAATTTTCCACCTATCAAAGATTTTCTCTTGAGAATGTCCTGAATATTATTCTCGTCCCATTTTTTTTCTGTAGTAATTATTTTACCACACAACACAAATATTAACTCAAATAATTGTTCTTTTGTGCATGTATAGATGCGGTTTAGGTCAGTTACGTTGGGTATTATACTTGATAGTGTCAAAGTTTGAATTCTCGTGTCTGTATGTTAGAGCAATTAAGAATACGTAGTAAATTTGTGCTAGTTATGTCAGTTACATATGGTAATATGCTTGTCTGCTAATAACAATTCTTAATTATCGTCTTGTCAAATAAAATATATAATAAATTTACGGAGTTATCTTATATTTATCCAGCCTCATATAAGATCCAATGAGAGGCCCGAAGAGACCACATGGCATAATAGGGGAAAAAATATATCATGTAATCCACTTAGATACATCAGGCAATCACATTAACATGATAGTTGTGCAAATATCGTTTCTTAGGAAAGAGGACACCCACGCCTGAAAATAAAATAAAATAAAATAGTTGTGCAAGTATCATTTTATTACACGTTTTATATGTAAAATAATTAATACAGTAATGTGCAAAGTTCACCGGCTGAATATTCACTTTTGTATTCAATAACAAAAAGAAAACAATAGCGAGCTAATTAGAAGTTTTAGAATGATAACAATACCTTTATACTTACTTTTGGGTCGAATAATAACACCTAAAGGTAAATAGATAATAATATATATAGAAGTGCTCAAGTGTAAACTAGTTAATAACTTAATAAGGTGCGAAGAGAAATGCTACGGAGACTTTCTCAAAAATGAGATTTTTCATAGTCTCTGCCACCTTACGTTTTATGAATAATGTTTTATAATGTTGGCACCGAAATTAACGTTAAAATGTGAAGTGTCAGAGAGTCGGTGGAGAATCTTACTTTGATAGAGTCTCCTTAGAATTTCTCAAGATTCTAATTACTCATTTGGGTTCACTTCACAAAGTAATCTCATGATCTAAACAGTTTATTTTTTAAGTCATTATTATCGCAAACAATCGTTTAGACCTTTAATTATTATTATGAACTTTTCATTGAATCACTTCTAGTTTTAATAAATTTTTGAAAAGATGATCTTTCAATGATAAACTAAAAATAATAATTATGTTAAGTTATTAACTAGTTAGCACTTAAGCCAACAAAAAGCAAGACAAGAAATGAATGGACCGTATCTTTTCCTATCCTGACATCAGCTCACTTGATACACATTGCATGGTATTGTTTTCAATCAAATTGTGTAGGTGTGAGTCTTTATTATCGGAACCGGATCCCCTACTGAGCATGGGGATCGAAGCCTGCTGTGCAGGTTATCTGGACTATTGAAATTTGATTCAACGGCTACAAATAGGAGGACTTTCTAAAAGTTATAATAATTACAACCGTTTGATCAAATTTCAAAGACCCAAATGGCTTGCTTAGCAGGCTCCGGTCCCAGGACATCCGGTTCCTTTATTATCTACTGCAGTCGGTAATGACTTTCAGCTACTATTTTAATAAGTAAATCATTCGAGTTTCAACAACTAAATGTGGGTGGTAGGTAGCACCAAATGGTTGTATAGGATTTATGTGTAATTTATAGGAATTATTCTATATAAAGCCATCATAAAAGGTGAATAGTAATTTTGATGTCACCAAAGTTCAACAAAAAATTTAGACAAAAATACTTTCAGGACAAAAAACTTCAAAGACATCTCAAAATAATGCATCAAATGAGATAGAAGCATTTTCGTCATTTTAACAATGCTTTTTTTAATAATTAATTTTTTGGTGCATTTTTTTAACCAGTGCCTCACAATAGGCTAGCAATAAAATGATTCAATTTCTTTATTTTTAAACACGTTCAAAACATCTTAAGAGACGTGTAATACCGGTTATAAAAAATGTATTTTTCACGCGAATAATAATATGATTAAATAAGTTGTCAAATGATTGTTTTTTTGTGACAGCCCGTCCCGAAAAATTATGATTTTTATAATTTTATTACGTGGAATTTCGAAAAGGCCCTTTGAAGCATATGCCTTGATTTGTGTTGATCGCTTGTCATGATACGTAAGACTTGCTTCTTGGCATATTCTCGTAGTACTCGTCACTACGGACGCGTGGGAGCAAGCGGTTCGTGATTTGGAGCTATATCGAAGAAGATATTAATGTTTGAAGCTTGGGGCATTTTAGTAATTTAATTATTCGTGGTAGAATTTCAGTTTTAGAAAGGGAAATTAAAGGTTGGGCACTGCCCAGTTAGAGAGCAGTTAGAGAGGCACTGCCAATCAGAAGCAAAAGAAAGAAGAAAGGGGATTGGCTGCCCAACCAAGGAAAAAAGAAATGGACCAATCGGAACAGTGAGAGGAAGGTCAGTGACCAACCAGATGAGGGAAAGGAGAGAAAGGAGAGGAAAGGAGGAAAGGGTTTAGGGTTTAGGGTTTAGGGTTTAGGTTTAGGGTTTAGGGTAGGAGAGGAAAGGAGGAAAGGAATCGGCCGGATCCCCTCGACCCGCAAACCCGGTCACGACCCATGAGCATCTCTGGCGAAATTCATCAATTTTTCCAACGGATTGAGCCGAACTACCACTCCCAAACATCATCTAGCCCTTCCTTTTATCCATTCCACCTCAAATTTCAAGAGATTTGGCCTTGAAAATGGGTGAAACCGCAAAGAGGGATGCGGCGGTCTTGGCTTCGAATCACCCAATCCCAAAGCAATTTCTTCCAATTACCCCCACCTATGGCATCCTCTTGAGGCCAAGAATAAAGCCCAGGCAGTGGTTGAGGCGTTGGAACAAGTTTGGAGGTCGAATCAAATCACACCAAATTCAAGGGTTTCGTACGGTTTTGGCAAAATTGGAGCCTTTCCAGGCCAAATTAGCCTTGGTCACAGGTATGAAAGTTGTTCCTCTCTTTGAGATCTTTAATTCTGCAAATTTTGGTAATTTTTGGAGAAAGTTGAATTTTTCCGGCGAGCCAGGGCGGCCGACCGCCACCCACGGAGGCCCGTGCGGCGGCACGTGGCCAGTGAGCCGCCAATGCTATTTTTAGGCCATAATTCATGTTCTGAATTCAGTTTTGGTGAATGAATGACGTTTGATGATCATTCAAACCTAAATTCGTTACGATGCGGGGTTAGGCCAAAATATGAATTGACAATCCGACCGTTGGATCGTCACCAAATTTTGTTACGTTGTAATACGTAATATTTGAGGATTATAGGAACTTACGGATCGAGAATCCGATTTACGGATCTTCTGGAATTGGAGTTGTAAGTTCATAAAATACAATGTTAACAGTCACTTAGTTTTGGCAATTGACGGAGATCCGACCGTTGGATGGTAGTGAAATTTTAGGATGTTGTTCTAGAGATTTTTTGTGGACCTCTGCAAGTTACGGATTGGAAATCTAAGTTGCAGATCTTCCGGATCAAACTACATAGAACGTGTTTTATATAAGTTATATATTCTATCGATATGATTTCTGAGGCATGAATTGATGATTGTTCTAGGCGCCGATCGTCATGACGCCTTGATGTGTTGTGCTAGGGAGTTGTAGGGCGAACTCCAGGTGAGTGGGCAGTTATTTTTCCGTATATACCTATATAAATGAATTTTGCCCAGAAAATCAGTTTAAATGAAATGTGTTATGAAATGCGATATGAAATGCCATGCAAAGTATCTATTTGTTTAATTATGCATTATTGATTGTTTATATTAATGTCAGTGCTGAGGACGCCCAGGTAAGTGGCAGGTAAGCTTAATTGCTAGTTATTGAGAACGAATGATGAAATGTGTTGTGATGTGATATGATTAGAGCTCATAGACCTGCACACTGATATTAGTGCTCACGCCCAGAGAGGGGCTCAGTCTTTCATGTGTTGTTCACCTCCCGCACTGCATGCTCGCCTTGGATCTAAGTTAGGTGCTCAGTCCTGTCGAATAGGCCACTATAGGTGGATTCGACTCGTAGGTGACCTGCGATTTATCGCTCAGTCTTCACGTGATTGTAGCACCAGAGCATATTAGTTATTATCAGTGATGTTGTGCAGACCACTTGAGGTGGTATTGATGTGTGTGCAGGGTATATATATGATTTGATTATGATGATTATGAGTTATATGATTTGTTGGGTATGATATAAGCTATATACAGCCGAGGGCTGAGATGATATTTGAGTATTCAATCACATTCACAGGGATGCTTTGGCATTCAGTTGATACTTTGGCTTGGCATATACATACTTTCATACATACATGTTTTCAGCGGATTTTTTTGAGAAATATATATATATATATATATATATATATGAGTATATACTTTATTTCTGGGAAATTATACAGGTTTTACAGTGAGGGGTTAGAACTTTGATAAAGGAAAGATTTGAAAAGACTTGTTTTACTGACCCACTCAACTTTGTTTTACGCCCCTCTAGGTTCGAGATAGAGCAAAGCTTTGGTGGCCACGAGGAATCCAACGGTGTTCTGACAGAATTCACAAATGTAGGATTCACCTTCGGGTGTTATATCTTAGTAATTGTATCTTTAAAGCTTCCGAACTGTGTAAATGGTTACGTCACTCTCACGTGACGGCCAGCATGCCCTCCTTCGGGACGGGGTGTGTCAGTTGGTATCAGAGCCTAGGTTGCAGTCCTGTGTATCTTGAGAATTTCCTAGTGTCTTCTGTCAGAATTATACCGGCTCGTAGAGAGCCACGTCGTTCAGATGAGTTTAGTTTACCTGATATAGCTCAGTTAGGGGAAGCTATTGCTATTGTGATTCAATCTATTATTCAAGGACTTTCTTAAGACTAGTTATAAGTTGAAGCTGAATCACTTTATGGAAATGAAAGACTTGAGGGAGCAGAGTGATGGCTTAATCATTTGGAAAAGACGTTTCGGTTTATGCAAGTCAAGGAAATCTTTCTTTTGCAAGGTAGGTCGAGATGTCTACCTGGTTTCTGAGTATTGAAATTGCATCCTGGTGGAGACAGGAGTTTTACGAGATTTTATTGAGAATTGAGGACTCTGAGATTATGTCCAGGGATAGTGATGAAGAAGAGGAAAAGATTGCGAATCAGAGGAAAGATGGCAAAGGTAAAGGTCAGTAATCTTAAGGACTTCAAAAGACTCAAAGCTTCAAAAGAAGTAAAGCTAGTTCTAGTTCTTCCGGCTAATATGATTCTTGTTATGGACACTGTTGCCAAAGAGAGTAATGAATGAGCACGATCGAGGCGTGTATATGTATTTCTAATGAAAGGCAAGATGGTAATATTGCACCCTTGAGGATTGTTGCTTACTTATCGAGACAACTGTGATTTATCAGTATTGCGGGCTGCAGAATGTAATATTAATAACTTATTCGTTGGATTCGTTAAGCAAGTAAACAGGTAGGTCATCCTACATTAGTATGGTGTTATTCAGGGTGTCCAGTGATGGTGGAAGATGTTGTTATGCCAGTGAATCTTATCCCGTGAGATATTGTGGATTTGGATGTGATTTTAGGCACAGACTGGTTGTATTATAATCGTGTCAAGATAGACTGCTACGGGAAATCAGTTACTTTCCATCGACCTGGATGACCAGAGGTTACTTTTAGGGGTATGCAAAGTGGAGTGAGGTATGCCGTTATTTCTGCTGTGAGAGCAAATAGAATGTTATCGAAAGGCTGCCAAGGATATTTAGTTCATGCGGTACTAAGAGATATTGCTCTGAGTAGTTTGGAAGAGGTCAAGGTGGTTAGACATTTTCCTGACCTTTTCCCTGAGAATTTACCTGGATTACCGCCAGGCAAAGATGTAGAGTTCTCTATTGATTTGCTTCCAGGTACGGACCTTATATTAGAGATTGGTTCATAATGAGTTAAGGGAATTGAAAAGTCAGTTGCAAGAATTAGTTGATAAAGGTTCCATTCAACCTAGTATGTCGTCGTAGAGAGCCCAGTTTATTTATGAGGAAGAATGTGGACATTAAGGCTATACATTGACTATGGACAATTGAATCGGGTAACGATTGAGAATCGTTATCCATTACCGCGTATTAATGATTGTTTAATCAGTTTAGAGGTGTCTGTGTATTTTCAAAGATTGATTTGAAGTCTGGTTATTACCAATTGAAGATTAAGAGTGATGATGTCCCTAAGACGGTTTTCAAAACTCGTTATGGTCTTTATGAGTTTTTGGTGATGCCATTTGGATTGACAAATTTTATGAGTTTGACGAACGAAGTATTCCAGGAATATCTCGACAGGTTTGTTATCATTTTCATTGACGATATTCTGGTATACTTAAGAGTAGAGCAGAGCATGCCAGACATCTTAAATTGGTATTACAAAGATTGAGGGATCGTCGATGTATTCTAAGTTTAGCGAATGCCAATTTTGGATGAATCACGTGGCATTTTTGGGACATGTTATATCTACTTAAAGTATTCAAGTGGATTCTTAAAAGGTAGCAGAAGTTGAGAATTTGGAACAATCGTGAACCGTGACTAAGTTTGGAGTTTTCTTAGCTTAGCAGGCTATTATGGACGGTTTGTGAAAGATTTTTCAGTCATTGCCTTGCCATTGACGAGATAGACGAGAAAAGAGGTTAAGTTTGAGTGGGATGAAAATGGTGAGCAAAGTTTTCAACAGTTGAAGTATTTCCTCACTCATGCACTTATGTTAGCACTCTCAGATGATAACGGGAATTATGAGGTCTATAAGGATGCTTCCTTGAATGGTTTGGGATGTGTATTGATGCAAATGGTAGGGTGATTGCCTATGTTTCACGGCAGTTGGAACCTCATGAAATGAATTGCCCTACTTGTGATTTGGAATTTGCGACTATCATCCTTGCTTTGAAGTAATGGAGGCATTATATTATTGGTGAGAAGTGCAAGATTTTTACGGATCATAAGAGTCTCCAATATCTGTCTACTCAGAGGGATCTTGACTTTAGGTAACGAAGGTGGATTGAATTGCTTAGTGATTATGATTGCACGACCACGATGATCGTGCAAATGTTTGGGCTGATGTACTTAATATGAAGACTCTCGTTAGAATAAATGCTTTGTATGTTTGTTATGTTCCTCTTCTTGCGGATTTGAGATCTACTGGAGTAAAGTTGGAAATAGAAGAACGAGAAGAAACCTTGCTTGCTAGTATCCAAGTTAGGCTTGTTTGTACCATATATTGGGCCTCCGTATTTGGGCCTCGTATAAATACTCGGGGGACTTAAAGGGCAAATATGTAATAAAGGATGAAGCCCTTATTCTATAAAAAGACCCTCTCCCCCTTCATTTGGGAGAGGTCTGGGAGAGCCATCTAAGAGGCATCTAAGAGAGAGCCAACTTGAGCCAACAAGAGGCCAAGCTTAGGCTAAGAGATGGCAAATACTGTGAAAGGCCATCGGAAGCCTAAGAGAGAAAATAGGCCAAAGGCCTTCAGAAATATATCTACATCAGTGTGGACGTAGCCCATACATTAGGGTGAACCACAATACATCTTGTGTTATTTACTTTCTTGCAGATTCACGGTTGGATTTACGTTGTACCAGGACCTCCGGTTTTGTGCATTAACAAGGCTTATTTTAATTAATCGTATACTCGATGGCCAGAGGATTGATGAAGAAACCAGGAATTAATTGAGGCAAAGAATATCGAGAAAAAGAAAGACCTCAGAGTTAGAGAATCAGATGGCATGCTTATGTAAGAGAACAAGATGTATGTACCTAATGTTATGGAATTAAAGAAAACAATTTTGGAACGAAGCGCACGGTTCAGCTTATGCAATACATCCTGGAAGTATTAAGATGTATCATACCATTTAACCATTTTACTATTGGCCGGGTATGAAAAGAGAAATTGCTGAGTAGGTAAGTATGTGTATCATTGGTCAGCAGGTTGAAGCGGAAAGAAAGAAGCTTTTTGGATTGATGCAGTCATTTTCCGTTTTACAGTGGAAGTGGAAAAATATTACTATGGATTATGTGTACAAGCTTTTTCGTACATGAAATGGTTATAATGGCATCTGGGTGATAGTTGATCGACTTACTAAGTCAGCGCATTTTACTCAAGTGAAGAGCAACAACCTTTCCAAACAAGTGCAACAGTTATTTATTTGTTTTATGGAAAAGAGATTCAGGCTTACGGATCTGTTGAGCTTTTTGGGTATGTTGGTCACTTAAAATTTTTGGATAGCATTTCAGGAGGTTTTGGATACAAGGTTACTTTATAGTACGGTTTATCATCCTCAAACAGATAGGCAATCTGAGAGGACGATTCAGATGTTGGAGGATATGCTAAGATCTTCAATATTGCAGTTTGGTAACGCTTAGCATAAGCGGTTGGATTTGATGGAATGTAACTATAACAACAGCTTTCATTTGGGTATTGGTATGTCGTCATTTGAGGCATTTATTGGAAAAGCTTGCCATACATCTTTATGTTGGTCAGAAGTTGTCGAAAGAATTTTGCGGGCCCTGAGATTATGGATGAGTCTACTCAGAATGTTCAAATGATTAAGTTTAACCTGAAAGCAGCCCGGGAATGGCAAAAGAGCTAAGCAGACATGCCACTAATCGAGTGTATTATGTAGGTGATTGGGTGTATTCGAAATTTTCACCTTGGAAAAGTGTGATTCGGTTCGAGAAGAAAGGTAAGTTAAGTCCTAGAGACATCGGACCTTATGTGATCACCGAGTGAGTCGATGAAGTTGCTTACAGGTTTGAGTTGCCTCCAGAGTTGTCGTAAGTTCATGATGTGTTTCATGTTTTGATGCTTCGGCACTATGTAGCAAATTCATCGCATATTATTCTGGTTCAGCCTTTGAAAATAAATCCAGATTTATCAGATAATAAGGAACCATTGACTATCCCGGATTGGAAAGATAAGGTTCAGAGAAATAAGATAATGCATTTGGTGAAGGTTTTGTGGAAGAACCATTCAGTGGAAGAAGCTATGTGGGAGACAGAGAATCGGATAAGAGAAACATATTCAAGATTATTTTATGATTATTAGAGGAATGTATTGTTGTATGAAATTTCGAGGACGAAATTTTATAAGGTGGGTAGATTGTGACAGCCCGTCCTGAAAAATTATGATTTTTATAATTTTATTACGTGGAATTTCGAAAAGGCCATTTGAAGCATATGCCTTGATTTGTGTTGATCACTTGTCATGATACGTAAGACTTGCTTCTTGGCATATTCTCGTAGTACTCGTCACTACGGACGCGTGGGCGCAAGCGGTTCGTGATTTGGAGCTATATCGAAGAAGATATTAATGTTTGAAGCTTGGGGCATTTTAGTAATTTAATTATTCGTGGTAGAATTTCAGTTTTAGAAAGGGAAATTAAAGGTTGGGCACTGCCCAGTTAGAGAGCAGTTAGAGAGGCACTGCCAATCAGAAGCAAAAGAAAGAAGAAAGGGGATTGGCTGCCCAACCAAGGAAGAAAGAAATGGACCAATCGGAACAGTGAGAGGAAGGTCGGTGACCAACCAGATGAGGGAAAAGAGAGAAAGGAGAGGAAAGGAGGAAAGGGTTTAGGGTTTAGGGTTTAGGTTTAGGGTTTAGGGTAGGAGAGGAAAGGAGGAAAGGGATCGGCCGGATCCCCTCGATCCGCAAACCCGGTCACGACCCATGAGCATCTCCGGCGAAATTCATCAATTTTTCCGACGGATTGAGCCGAACTACCACTCCCAAACATCATCTAGCCCTTCCCTCTATCCATTCCACCTCAAATTTCAAGAGATTTGGCCTTGAAAATGGGTGAAACCGCAAAGAGGGGTGCGGCGGTCCTGGCTTCGAATCACCCAATCCCGAAGCAATTTCTTCCAATTACCACCATTTATGGCATCCTCTTGAGGCCTAGAACAAAGCCCAGGCAGTGGTTGAGGCGTTGGAACAAGTTTGGAGGTCGAATCAAATCACACCAAATTCAAGGGTTTAGTACGGTTTTGGAAAAATTGGAGCCTTTCCAGGCCAAATTAGCCTTGGTCACAGGTATGAAAGTTGTTCCTCTCTTTGAGATCTTTAATTCTGCAAATTTTGGTAATTTTTGGAGAAAGTTGAATTTTTCCGGCGAGCCGGGGCGGCCGACCGCCACCCACGGCGGCGCGTGGCCAGTGAGCCGCCAATGCTATTTTTAGGCCATAATTCATGTTCTAAATTCAGTTTTGGTGAATGAATGACGTTTGATGATCATTCGAACCTAAATTCGTTACGATGCGGGGTTAGGCCAAAATATGAATTGACGATCCGACCGTTGGATTGTCACCAAATTTTGTTACGTTGTAATACGTAATATTTGAGGATTATAGGGACTTACGGATCGAGAATCCGATTTACGGATCTTCTGGAATTGGAGTTGTAAGTTCATAAAATACAATGTTAACAGTCACTTAGTTTTGGCAATTGACGGAGATCCGACCGTTGGATGGTAATGAAATTTTAGGATGTTGTTCTAGAGATTTTTTGTGGACCTCTGCAAGTTACGGATTGGAAATCTAAGTTGCAGATCTTCCGGATCGAACTACATAGTGACGTGTTTTATATAAGTTATATATTCTATCGATATGATTTCTGAGGCATGAATTGATGATTGTTCTAGGCGCCGATCGTCATGACGCCTTGATGTGTTGTGCTAGGGAGTTGTAGGGCGAACTCCAGGTGAGTGGGCAGTTATTTTTCCGTATATACCTATATAAATGAATTTTGCCCAGAAAATCAGTTTAAATGAAATGTGTTATGAAATGCGATATGAAATGCCATGCAAAGTATCTATTTGTTTAATTATGCATTATTGATTGTTTATATTAATGTCGGTGCTGAGGACGCCCAGGTAAGTGGCAGGTAAGCTTAATTGCTAGTTATTGTGAACGAATGATGAAATGTGTTGTGATGTGATATGATTAGAGTTCATAGACCTGCACACTGATATTAGTGCTCACGCCCAGAGAGGGGCTCAGTCTTTCATGTGTTGTTCACCTCCCGCACTGCATGCTCGCCTTGGATCCAAGTTAGGTGCTCAGTCCTGTCGAATAGGCCACTATAGGTGGATTCGACTCGTAGGTGACCCGCGATTTATCGCTCAGTCTTCACGTGATTGTAGCACCATAGCATATTAGTTATTATCAGTGATGTTGTGCAGACCACTTGAGGTGGTATTGATGTGTGTGCAGGGTATATATATGATTTGATTATGATGATTATGAGTTATATGATTTGTTGGGTATGATATGAGCTATATACAGCCGAGGGCTGAGATGATATTTGAGTATTCAATCACATTCACAGGGATGCTTTGGCATTCAGTTGATACTTTGGCATGGCATATACATACTTTCATACATACATGTTTTCAGCGGATTTTTTTGAGAAATATATATATATATATATATATATGAGTATATACTTTATTTCTGGGAAATTATACAGGTTTTACAGCGAGGGGTTAGAACTTTGATAAAGGAAAGATTTGAAAAGACTTGTTTTACTGACCCACTCAACTTTGTTTTGCGCCCCTCTAGGTTCGAGATAGAGCAAAGCTTTGGTGGCCACGAGGAATCCAACGGTGTTCTGACAGAATTCACAAATGTAGGATTCACCTTCGGGTATTATATCTTAGTAATTGTATCTTTAAAGCTTCCGAACTGTGTAAATGGTTACGTCACTCTCACGTGACGGCCAGCATGCCCTCCTTCGTGACGGGGTGTGTCATTTTTTTTAACAAAAGATATTATCTACACTAAGGGGGAGGGGTGGGCTTAGTCTCATAATGGACTAGCAATAATGTAATTCAATCAGTTGTTTATTAAATATTATTTTCTCTATTTTTAAACACGTTCAAAACATCTTAAGAGACGTATAATGCCGGTTATAAAAAAGATCTTTCGCACGCGAATAATAATGTGATTAAATTAATTGTCAAATTATTTTTTTTTTTTTAACAAATAATATTATCTACACTAAGGGGGAGGGGGTGAGCTTAGCCTCACAATGGGCTAGCAATAATGTGATTCAATCAATTGTTTATTAAATATTGTTTTCTCTATTCTTAATGTAAATTCTATAAAGACCGATTTTATTATATGAATTCAGCTGTTTTAATTGGTTTATGAGGGGTTTTTTCTAGCATGATCTAAAATTCATTTACTTCAAATATTTGACTTTTCTTTTGTCAATTTACGCATATAAATACATTTAAAATGTGTAAGTCGCGCGTAGCATGCCATAATTCAAAAAATGCCTTTTGCACAAGCTTGTGTGGTTGCAAATTTCTTTCTTCTTGTTCTTGGACAAAAAACGCACCTGCAAAAACAATTAACACCTTAGGTCAAGGCCAAGAGTCTCACGCGCCCACGATGAATGAGGGGCTTTGGCCGAAGAACCTTCGATGCCAAAATTAGAATTTTGAGGGAAAAGTGTTTGGAGAATTTAAAGAAATTTGCAAGAGGATTCAACTTCCGTTTTTGGAGAAAATGAGGTGGTATTTATAGGGATGTGGCCGGCCCCTTTGGGAGAAATGGGAACCGGCCACTTTAGTGGTTTTTTGGGTGTTAATCACCATTAATTGGCTAATTAATGAATTAATTGAGTAATAAATCAATTAATTAGCTAATCAATATAATTTTAAAGAAATAATTTGGGAGTTATCTTATGGGGAAGATTTGATGAGGGTTGATGAAATAGGTTTTGAATAAATACCTATTTTGATCACTTTTGACCTTAGTTGAGTGATGATTGTCCTCTGCTTGCGAGTAGGGGTTCCGATGTGCCTGAAAGGTAATCTTATTTTTTTCACCCAAAAATCCATATGTCGCCCCCATATTTTTCTTAATTATTTTTTGCTCCATAGCGTAAGTGCGTGCATAAAGACTAGTGTGTAATTTATAGGAATTATGTGTAATTTATGTACCTACTACCTATCAAAGTTGCGTTTGTTGTTTGATTTTATAAGATCAAATTTTGGTCCCTTATGTGGTTATTCTTACAGTAATTATGTAGAAGTTTCACTTTCATCTGTGTAGTTATGCTTCGTATAGAATAGATCGACTCAGTTCTTTTTTTTTTTTGGTGCACTCGCTTTATATCTTCGACACACAAAGAAGGACACGATGGGAAGGGAGCAGTCCTAGCCTCTGTCGGGCCGATCATTCTGCTGGCATCTTCCATATGTAATTTGAAATTTTGTGAGACATTTGTTTACTATTTGTTGTAATACAAAGATAATAGAGAAAATTGTAGTGATGATTTCTCAACTTTAACCCAATTGGAGCAATGATTCCTCATCTAAAAATTTGTGACTATTGGTCTCTTAACTTATCAAACTGTCTCCTTTTGGCCAACTTTGTCAGAACTTCCATCAAAATGAGTCGTGTTGAAAGAATCATTGCTACAATTGAATTGAAGTTGAGGGACTATGATTACTTTATGATCAAGAATAAATCGAAAGTCCTACATTAAGAATATAAATCAAAGTATCAAAATTCTTCCAAAATAATAACCAAAATAAACTAAGATTAGGATAATATATATAATATAATATTGACTCATCAGACTATTTTTCCAATTGGGTCAAAAAATTTCATTTGGTTTTCCATATTTGCCCTTGATTCATCTTCATGTGCGTCATGTGACTCATTTTCACTGAAGTTCTAACGGATTTGATGAAAATGACCATAGTTGCATGTTTTTATGAGTTAAGGGACAAATGGTCATGATTTTTCAGTTAATGGATCATTGCTCGAATTTGATTAAAGTCGAGGAACCATTGCTACAATTTTCTCAAGATAATAACTTGCAAGTTTCTTCACGGGAACTAGCACGTTTGAGACACATATAAGGTGTTTCACATACGTACAATTCCAATTTATTTTCACATGGTCTTCATGTAGTAATTTGTCATATAAATTGAGTTTAATCCATATATTTGTTCTTGAATCGCAACAATTACTTAACTACAAATCTAAAGTCTTATTAAAATCTATCCAGTTGAGGTAATGTGAAAATTTGACATCCCCGGTAGAACATTAAAAGCTAAAATTCTACAAATTAACAACCAGACGATCCCATGCACTTTCTTTTACTGAGGACTATGCATAGATGCAGTCACCATAACCTGCAAATCAATACAAAAATAAATAAATAAATAAATAAAATGCCACACAAATTAAATGAGTGACGTTCTTCATGAAAAAAATGTTACTTGGATCAGTCACAACAACGAGAGCAGAGCCTCTAAAGTCACAATCCCACTGGTTCTTTCCCTTGGATTGGTTATACATGTGCATGGCTATGGAGGCAGGGTTCATGAGATTATCCGGCGATGAGCACGGGCATCCCTTTTGAAGAATCTGGCAATCTACGCGCGAGCACGTGTAATTTAGATTCGATAACAACGTTGCTTGGTCCGACGAAGGCCTCTCAACACACCAAGTTTTCTGCATTTGCATAACAGAATGAGAAACGTTATCAGTTTCAAGCATTGTTGTAGGTTTGTTTTTGAATTTACATACTTCATATATTTGAGAAACTTTTGGTATACTAATTACCAGCTCCATTTACCATTAGCAAAGTTTCTGCAAAGACAACAATAAATTTGAAACTAGAGCTTCGGAACTGAGATACCTAAAGTTAGACATTAACATTATAGTTGTGCAAATTTCGTTTCCTAGAAAGGAGGACACCCGAGCCCGAAGATAAAAAATAGTTGTGCAATTATCATTTTATTTACACGTTTTATATGTAAAAGAATTAATACACTGATATGCAAAGTTCAAGGGGTGATTATTCATTTTCGTATTCAACAACAAAAAGAAAAAAAAATAGCGAGCTAATTATAGGTTTCAGAATGATAATAATACTTCTCTAATTTCTTTTGGGTTGAATAAGAACACCCAAAGGTAAATAGATAATATTATATTTAGGAGCGCTCAAGTGCAAACCAGTTAATAACTTAAGGTGCTAACTATTTGTTTGGGTTTACTATACAAAATAATCTTATGATCAAAACCGTTCATTTTTAGGTCATTGTCACAAACAACCGTTTAGATTTTTAATTATTATTGTGAACTTTCATTTATCGGCTTTTAGTTTTAGCGAATTTTGATAGGAATGATCTTTTTCTTAATGAAAAACTTAAAACAATGATGGGTTCAAATTATGAGAAATATTGTGAGTTTGGCTTCTAAATAAGTGATTCGTATTGTATTATGCTTGAGCAAGAGGAGGGTAATGGGCTTCTAAATAGTCGTTGTAATACAAAGACAATAACTTGATTCTGCCAGTTTTTCACGAGAACTATCATGTTTGAGGCACATGTAAGGTGTTTCACATACATACAATTTCAATTTACTTTCACATTGCTACTCATGTTCTGAGTTTGTCGTATAAATTGAGTTTAATCCATATTTGTTATTGAATTACAACAATTACTTAACTACAAATCTAAAAGTCTAATTAAAATTAAAAGCTAAAATTCTACAAATTAACAACCAGAATTTCCTCAAGATTTCCTTTGAATGATCCCATGCACTTTGTTTTACCGAGGACTATGCATAAATGCAGTCACCATAACCTGCATATCAATACAAAAAAATAAGTAAATAAATAAATAAAATGCAAACAAATTAAATGTCGTTCTTCATGAAAAAAAATGTTACTTACTTGGATCAGTCACGACAATGAGAGCAGAGCCTCTGAAGTCACAATTCCACTGGTTCTTTCCCTTGGACTGGTAATACATGTTCATGGCTATGGAGGCACGGTTCATGAGATTATCCGGCGATGAGCACGGGCATCCCTTTCGAAGAATCTGGCAATCTACGTGCGCGCACGCGTAATTTAGATTCGATAAGAGCGTTGCTTGGTCGGACGAAGGCCTGGCCACACACCAAGTTTTCTGCATTTGAGTAACAGAATGAGAAAAGTTATCAGTTTAAAGTGCATTGTTGTAGGTTTGTATTTGAAGTTACATGTTTCATTTTTTGTAGTAACTTTTGATATATTAATTACCTGTCCATTTACCATGAGCAAAGTTTCTGCAAAGACAACAGTAAATTTGAAATTAGAGGTTCAAAACTGAGATAAAGATAATGCATATAAGTTAGTGTCAGTCAAGTACAATGATAAAACATGTAGAGCGAAAAATCCGTCTTGAAATTGGTTCGATTTTCCTCTTAGATACGCGAAGAGGAAGATGGATAGAAAACAAATATACAATACAACTTAAAATGTCAATTGTAAAGTGATAATTAAGCAATAGCTCGCATGAAATTTAACACAATTCTATAATCCAAGCACAAGAAAATCCAAAAGGACAAAAAATATAGTGCTCCGGACTCCGAAGCACATAAAGTCTTGGCTGTTACATCCTAGTGATTGTATCTTTGACGAAATCTAACTCAGTTTTTTGCAAAAAGTACCTGAAGTGAAGGACAAGAGCAGGAGCAGAACAGAGAGAGCTGCTTTAGCCATTGAGAGCTGTCAGAAAGAAGAAAGTTGAAATATTTTATGTCTGCTGAGGGCGGAATGGAATTTAGAGAGAGAGAGTTAGGATTTTTAAAGTGGGAGAAAAGGGCTAAGGTGTAACGGCTATATTAAGTGAGCCGTTTGAGAATTCTCTTGGAAAGTCGGAAAGTTTGGAGCTTTTGAGAACAACATCCACGTGGAGGGAGGGAGCCTGACTGACTTTGCGTCTCCCTTACGTCATCAGCCACCTCGGATTCAACTTCTAGTTATCGGAGTCAGTGACCAACTGACTCATCGCTTCCCATTCTGCTGATTCATATTTTATTAATACTATTTATGGGAGATTTTTTTTTTTTTTTTTTTGGGTCAAGATTAATGGGGGAATTTCTCTAACCTATATCGGTTATGTTTGTAGCATTGAAGTGAAATCCCTGTCAATTTACAATCCTAACTTTTGAGTTACGGTGACTTTTATGGATGCTTTAGTGTATTGAGTACTCTAAATATTTTAATCGTTAAGTTTTTAGGAAAATTAACGAAAATAGCTTGAAAACTTTAAGTTTTAACGATAAGGATAAAATAAAGGATAAAGTGAATAGTACCAGGATTGATTTTTTAGTGTAAAAATATAATTTTTCGTTAAAATAAATAGTATTGAGAACTTTTTGTTAAAGTTCCCTAAATTTTTATTTAAAAATACAAAAATAAATATTTAACTTGCTTTGTTAGTTGTGTAACCAATAAATTAAGGCTCGAATTTACATAATGAATTTACGTTCATCATGGTCTCTAGTTTTAATAAAACAGTGATATGTGTAAGTTTCTAATACATGACATTCTATTATTAGATCGAGACCTTACGTGACTATGAATTTGTTCCATATCTACAGTTTGGATGGAAAACAGGTTTTCCAGAAACCAAAAATTGAAAGCATGTTTGAAGCTCAAGCAATTTGCAGTCCCAAATGGCTCCAATTTCCCACTCCCACGAGGAACTGCATTCCCACTCCCACCAGGAACTGCATTCCCAAACCCAGAATTGGATTCCCGACTGGAATTTCAAACCCAAATGTTCCATTTGCCAAACCCCCATTCACTTCTCCCCTCACAAGAAGATCAAATCTCAGACCCCTTTTGCAGTAAATGCTTCCTCAGCTTCAGGTGAATAATTCCCACTTAGCTTCCTCATTTCTTGTTTCAATTATCTGCAGGATTTAATTTTAATTTCTTCTGTGTGAAGTGAAAAAAGTTTTGCTATGTTAATGTTCATTTGAAATTTCAGTTGCCATGGTAAATTATCTGCGGAGAAATTTACTTCCTTTCTGTTTAAATCCCAATTGGGCTTTGGGGTGTTACCCCAGCTGTAACTTAGAACAAGAAATATATCTAGAATTGTTCATCAGGCGAATAGTGTGACTGCAGAAAGCAAGCTCTGGTAAAATCTTGTAAATATATGTGGTCGAATTTTTTGAGGAAAACTAACGAAAAGTCCGGACAAACATTAGTTTTAATGAAAAATGACAAATAAAGGTGTAGTGAATAGTATCAGAAAAAAGTAAAAATGTGGCTTTTCGTTAAAAGTGAACAGTACCGGGAGTGTTTCGTTAAAACTCCCAGATATGATTAATGTTGTTGAATTGAGGTGGAGGAGAAGAAAGCAATCAAATTTCTGGTCAGAGAGTGAGTATATTTCCGAAAGTCAGTGACTTTAGTCGATTATGTGATTGTATTGCTTGAAATGAAACAAAAATACTTGGTGAAGTTGTAGAATTTGATACTGGTTTCAGAACTTTGAAAACATGGAGACAATCTGATAAAGATTTAACCTTATAGACACATTGAACTCCAGTTGTAAGAATGTGAAAGAATGCTACTAGACTTGAGAGCGGTTTCGCTTTCTGAAATTCCTAATGGCCAGGTCTTATGTTGGGATATAGAATATAGAACATAGAACACAGTTTTCATCCTCAGGGTGATTAATTTATGTGTTATGGTTTTTCGTCGAAGACTGAGAAGACAGAACACAATTTTCATCATCACCATGAAACAGATCTAGCTGGTTCAAAATAAATTCTGTTATCAGTGGTATCGTAAACATGAGAATGCATTAAGATTTTGTGTTCAAGGTTTACTGTGCTATTCCATTTCAATCACTCATTATATTCTCCTTGGATTGCATTCATAACAAAACCTGATGTACTTTTCAATATAAACAAAACTGCAGTTGGAAATGCAGAATACATAGAGGAACCTGCTACCAAAGAGAAATTTCAAACATCTTTGAGTTTACCGGGTTGTTCGAGTTCATTGACATTGCTTGGAACTGGTCAGTTGCTTCAAATCACATATAGCAAAGTGCATTCACTCTAAGAAAATAAAGATTTCTCTGTGTTTCCTTTTGATACAAATAATTGCGTGATGCATGTAGCAAATAACCTCAATGTTAGCAATGGTTGTAGGATACAGGGAAAAGGTCTTTGCAATCATCGGCGTAAAAGTGTATGCTGCAGGACTATATGTGAACCAGTCCGTCTTATGTAGTTTGAATGCTTGGAAAGGAAGATCGGCTGCTGAAATTCAAGAGGATTCATCCTTGTTCAACTCTATTTTTCTATGTAATAATCATAAAAATTGTGCATCTTCCTTGCCACATACACTCGCACATAAAGAGGATGCTAACGTTACTTTTCCTAATTGCAGCTCCTTCGGAGAAATCGTTACAGTTTGTTCTGGTTAGAGATGTTGATGGGAAAACTTTTTGGGACGCGTTGAATGATGCCATCTCTCCAAGAATCAAATCACCAACCCCTGTCAATGAATCTGCACTGTCCACATTCCGTAGCATCTTTCAAGGGCAACCTCTTAAGAAAGGAACTTTCATATTTTTGACTTGGCCAGACCCTTCCAAAATGCTTGTAAGTTCGAATTTACTGGTTTCTTATGCATGCTAACTAGTGCAGGCTTTTGGGAGTTCTATGTTTACCCGAATTATTTCTCTCGGACTTCCTCTAACACGCATTCTGATGCTAGTTTGTGTTTGCAAATCTAAACCAACATAGTTAGGTTATGCTTCTTCAATGTGAATTTTTTCCGTGCATGCAATCTTATCAAGTGAGATTTATTGTGATATTTAGGTCTCTATCTCGTCTGATGGGCTTCCGTCTGGTGTGGATGCTGAAATTAAATCAGAAAACGTGGCTTTTGCCCTTTTTGATGTATTCTTTGGAGATACTCCAGTTTCTTTCTCCTTGAAAGCATCGGTTGTGAAAGGACTGGTATCAATCCTCAAGTAGATGCTACGAGTAAGCTTTTTCATGCTCTCTATTAGCCACTTGAGCCTGCCTTTCGTTTATGTGTCTGTTTGTGTACCTTGGATTGGACCAGGAAGTGGTATAAATTGAAAGAAAATATATTTCTCAACCCTCTTATGGTGGCTATCTTGCCGATTACTCTCCGGTTAGAATACAATCTACAACACAAATAAAATAATGCTTATATAACAGTAAGCCATAACAGATGTCTACTCGAATTGCTCATCGTTTTTGTATATATGTGAGAAATGGCGGAAGAAAGATCCAGGTACGGGCATTTCAGTTATAAACAGGTGTATGAGTTTATGGGCGTGTTTACTAATCCATAATCAAATTGAGAGGAATTGGATCGAGGACGAATTGCAATGAGGTGGAATCAGAATCAGATTCCTGTTGAAGTTCTTTAATAAAATTGTTTGGAATCGGAGTAGGAATGATGTTGAGTCCATATAAGTTGTTTACTTATTTAGTTGAATCGAAATGAAAACTAGTTTGATTACTATATTGCCCTTACATAAATAAATTATTTTCATATAAAGTTATTGGAATTAATTTATATTTCATATCATATTAATTCATAAAATAATTGAAGAAGCTCTGCTTAAGGTAATATTTATATAAATAAAAAAATAAAAAAACCAGCACCTCATCCCCTTCCTCCTGATGTCCCAACATCCTCATCTCCTCCCTTTCTTCAATCCTATCTTTCCCCAACCCCCACAGCCTTCCCACGACCGCCCATATTCATAGGTCCTTCAATCCTCCTCCCTTCCATCCGTATCCTCTTCTTCCCTAGCCCCCACAACCATCCCCCCACCTCCCGAATTCGCAAATTCACATGCATCCTCATCTGTCTCTCTCGTTATTAAATTCTGCAAGCGACGAGAATAACTGGGGTTCGGGTGTGGCCGGAGCCGATGCTCCTCCTAGGAAAATATGGGTATCTCTGTTGGATTTGGCGATGAAGTTTGTAAGGCTGTTTTGAAATTAAGAAAATAAATTAGGGTAATTTTGAAACAAAACTTTGATTCCTGGAGGACTCCCCTTCAAAGAATCCAAATACCAAGTATTATTAGAGAATCCGACTCCGGAGTTTGATTCCAGAAATGAGCTGGGTCCCACCCCATTTTTCCCCCGATTTTCATTCCTCTAGTGGTAGTAAACACTTGAATTCCTCGAATTGTGTGCAATTACGTCCCATTCCCTTTTCGTAAACACGCCATAAGTGTCTTTTACAAGTTTATTATTTTTTTTATCTGCTCAAGCATCTTAACAGCTTCACCATGGTAGGCCTCTTTGAAGGCTTGGGTTCAA
Organism: Heteromeles arbutifolia; assembly: GCA_024362995.1. NCBI lineage: Eukaryota > Viridiplantae > Streptophyta > Magnoliopsida > Rosales > Rosaceae > Heteromeles > Heteromeles arbutifolia. The sequence goes on along the minus strand of JANCRC010000003.1, from coordinate 39,773,005 downwards.
GGAAAAATGTTCTTCTTCTTCTTGTATTAATGTTCATTCTTCCCCTGAAATTACCTTATGCACCATGCACATTTGATTGGCTGAAACAAACTTTCTTGCCAATCATCAAACCATGTTTCTAATTCTAGTCTCTATCTAGCTGCTAGACCTGCTCAGTGCTGAATTCTAGTTTAGATTAACGAATGCTGATTTTAGGCCTAAAACACCGTCTAGGTAGGCAACATAATCAAACAAGAAGCTGCTAGCCTTCAAACCATAGGTTCCGGGGCAAGGCATGCCTTCCCGACTATCAGATTGCAAAGCTATTGAGAAACCATTGTAGGTCATTGTGATTGCAGTAGTGTAACTATCAATGTATATTCCGTAACAAAGGTTCAAACCAAATAAAACCATTAGTTGATTATGATGAGAAGGAAAGTTTGAGCCCCATTTAATGAAACTAGTGAAAATAATACCGATTTTGAATAGCAAGTGGTAGATTGTCCTAATGATCAGGCCCTCCCTCCCTCTTCAACGTAGGCATCGAGAGCCATGAATTTGGAACTGATAGCGAGTGGTCGTAAATACAAACAGAAAGTTCAGCTAGAAGATATATACATATATATATATATATATCACTGATAATGATTATAATAATCATGAATCATGACCACTAAAATATGTAGTAACTAATAATTAAGAAAATTATAGTACACTTCAAAATAATCATACGGTAGGGTTGAAAAGCTGCAAGCAAGCCATAGTTCTTTGGCTGTAGAGCAATGGAAGACTTTCCTGAGAGCTGAAGGTGAGAGTTTAGCATTCATCACCGCCATCACTGCTTGATCCTTCCTGCACCATAGTTCATAGCCCAGATTAACCAGCTCTGCCGTTGTTGAATCTTGGACGATGAATTTGTCTGGACATCTGAGTGAGCCATCGATGTAGCCTATAAGATCATAAGCTCTCAGTATGGGGACGAACAGATACCTCTAGATAATAAAGTTGGTGCCCTCCAGCTTCAAAGGCATAAGATTGTGTATATTCGGAGCAGATCAAAAATAGGACGACGCTTCACAGATAAGCAGCAGCAGGAGCAGTGGGCTGACGATGTCGAAGAAGAATTAAGAGGAGACGCCATTGAAACTGGAAGGGAATTAAACGTATATATGTGTCTTTTACAACCTTACAGAAAGCGTTTAAAATGATTTTCAAACCTTATAGGAATTTAATTTAATTTAATTTTTGTTTTCATAAGAAAGCTCTAGGTACGAAAATTTTAGGTATAAACAGGTGTACAAATTTATGTGTCTTTTACAAGTTTGTTATTTTTTATTTTTGATCTGCTCAAGCATCTTGACAACCTCATCCATGGTAGGCCTCTTTGAAGGCTCCGGTTCGAGGCAAATTAATGCAATACTAAAAACAGTGTTAATCTCATCGATCGAACAGCAGCCTAAGTTACTGTCAAGTACATACTCCTCCCTTCTGTCTTGAACAACTGCCTTCACCTGCCAACATCATTAACAGATTGATTTGCAGGTAGGTTTAGTCACTGATCAACAATGGCAGCAATTTTATGGCAATTCAAGTAAGAACATGGAGGATTCAGTAAAATAAGGATTGCTATTGCTTATTGAAGTGTTGAGTTCATAACTTACCCATGTCACAAGCTTTGTTCCCTCCTCAATGAATGCTTCATCCGTAGGTTTCTTTCCGGTTAGAAGCTCTAGTAAAACCACTCCAAAACTGTAAACATCGCATTTCGCTGTTGCTCTTCCCGTATCAAAATATTCTGCAGAAAAATGGTCTGTCTTACATCAATACACAAGAAAGTACTGAGCAATATGCTAAGTACTGAGCAATATGCTACTGACAATATTATTGTAAATTCATGGGTGAACTTCAACTGTACCAGGAGCTAAGTATCCGAAAGTTCCAGCTACAAGTGTCGAAACATGAGTCTTATCCGGTTCCATCAAGGTGGCCAGTCCGAAATCTGACACTCGAGCCTCCATGTTTTGATCCAACAATATGTTGCTTGATTTGATATCTCTGTGGATTATGTGAGGGATGCAATCGTGATGAAGGTACGATATTCCTCTTGCCGCACCTAGTGCTATTTTGTATCTGGTAGGCCAATCCAAAAGCTTCTTGTCTGTTGATCTTCCTGCATCATAATTTACCAGATGATCACCATAGACAAATGGAAATTTTGCATTCTGTAAAATTTGAATACATATGTGCATACCATGCAGGACTGCATCCAAACTTCCATTAGGCACCAGTTCATATATGAGAAGATTATAGTTTGGAGCAGTGTAATATCCATGAAGGGTGACGATGTTGCGGTGTTTTATGTCCCCCATTGCTTCAAGCTCTCTCTCGAAGCCTCGATCTCTATCTGGACTTCCTCTGCTCAATCTTTTCACAGCAAAGGCTGTGGAGTCATTTACTGTCAGCTTATAAACTGTCCCGTAGCCTCCGGAACCAATGATGTCCTTGTTGCTCAATTTCAGTGTCTTCTTCAAGAACACATCCGATTTCAGAGGTTTCATTGTTGGTGCCCTGAACAAAACCATTTTCCCACCTGTACACATGCACATTACAATACATTAATCAGGATATATAGTTTACTGCTACGAATTTCATCGAAGATTAAACGGAAAATGCGTCATTTTGAGCATCGTGGATGAGGGTGTCATAAAAGATACGCTCTAAGACGCGTAAAACCGAGTGTTTTCATGGAGTTTTCGAGCATACCAGAGAAGCCATCTTTATGTACCAAGTGCTTCTTCTTCCAGCGCTTATAGATGAGGACAGAAATAACAATCTTTGATATAATAAAAGCAACACAGCATATGGTTATGTAGAATGCTAAAACTAAAGCCTTTCCCATTTTTTGTTCTTTGCGAATTTGATTCACAAAGAACTACACCAAGGAAATAGTTTGAAGTAATGGTTAAGTAGAAGTTGGCTTTATCTGAGAAACAGTTCATAGAAACAAAGTGCTGTTGGATCATTGAAATTTTGACACAACAAGTGCTTTTATTAGGCAAAGCGACCAAAGTGCTTTTCGTCTCTCTAATGCATTCACACTTAACTAGTTTGGGGCTGCGAGTGAACGGAAGAATTTTCCTCTAACAGGATGTCATTTTGATGATACTTTACGTTAATCATGCACTGGTAATACTGTTAATAATGTGCGCAAGGGCACTTTGTATTCACATTTTACTAATTTGAGATTCTGCATCAAGAGTAGAACTTCCGTACAATTGAGATGTCACTGTGACATATATCAAATGAATCATACACTGTTACGTGAAAAAGTTAAAATGCATGGTCATCTTGAGTCAATAGTAGAACTTTCGTACAACTGAGATGCCCCTATGATGGTATCTCAAATTAATCATACACTGTTATGTGAGAAAGTTAAAATGCATGACAATCATGATTGACTTAACCTATCGCAAAAGTAGAGTGATTACTTAGACATAAATCAAATAAATTGAAGTAGATGAGGACATAAAAAGGGTGGCATGACAGCAAAGTCACCAGCCACCAAAAACCCAAGAGAAAGGTGCGGCTGAATGTCAAGTAGTGTGTGCATGCATCATGTGAAATTCAAGCTGATGTGACCAATTATTCCACTCCACCTGTCCTTTGCCATTTATGTCGGTGTTCAAAATTCACAGGACTAACACAGTACATCCCTTTTTGGGAAAGAAAACACAGCTGTGAAGTGTGACCTGTGAAGGTTATTAGCTCGATCGATTTCATCATGCATGGTCATGAACTCATATCTCAAGGGTAGAGATACTTTTAGTGTGACGAAAATACAGAACGGTGCACTAAATAACATCGTATAATTAGTTGGGAATTTCTTTTTTCTTAAGTTTTTAACCAATTGTATCATAATATTTGATGTACCGGACAATGTTCTTGACTCACTGAAAATTTTCTCCAAGAGTGGGAAGGAGTCATAAATTTAAGATGGTGTAACTGTCACACCAAAAAAATTGTTCACTAATTCGATGAATGCATTGTAGGAACCATCTTTAATGAAAGTAGCAACATAATTAGCAAATTGAAAATGTTAACAGCTTGCTCTTCAAATTAAAAATGCGACTTGCGTTTTTGAATTCACCCATGTCCAACACAACTTTAAACACGATCCTGCAGGTTATTTCATAGTCACCCGAATCCAATTCGACTTCAACTCGATCGTTTATTGAGTTGTTTTTCTCTCTCATGCCCAACCCAACCTAACTCAATTTCTAACCCAAATTAATACAAGCACTTATTATATCCAACCCCCTATAGACCAACATTTAATAGGATTGCTGATTGAACTTCAGATTGCAAGACTTAAGTTTGTTGCTTGTTTTCATCTGGAAATGAAGTATTGTTTTATATTTTTTTCTACACGCTTTGTTATTGTTTCGTCATTTAATTCAAACTTTACATGGTTCAAACTTCACTATTTGATTTAACTTTTAAGTGGATACCCATTTTTGAATGAATAAACTCAACTCGACGAATAATGAGTGAGCCTGCATGTTCATTATATACTGTCACATTAGATGATTCTGTTACAAGTGAGAGTTATCTCAAATATCAAATAATTACATGTGATATGATAGAAGATAATATTAACTAGAACTCTCCATCTGCTGGAGAGTTTTGAGATGAATCGATGTGTTCGCTTGTGAAGAAGAGCGAGAAGAGGGAAATTTAAACTGCCTGGGTTTTGGCTTATCAGTTGGCCTATCACACCCCTGCAAGCTGAGCGATCGTTGGCGAATGGGAAGCTTGGAAACTGGGTTGGTAAATGGTGAAGAGGGTAAACCTTTGGTCAAAAGATCAACAAGCTGATTAGTTGAAGCAACACAGTCAACAACAATCTTCTTGCGAGTGACATTAATGTAATGATAATCCACTTCGACATGGCGTGTGCGTGCTTGATAGACAGGATTAGAAGCAACAGCAAGAGCACTGATATTATCACAGCACAAGCGTGGAGGATCAAGAGAGAGATGTAGATCTCGGAAAAGGTTATGAAACCAAGAGAAGCAATTGAAGTATAAGCAAGTTGACGATATTCCACTTCAGTACTAGAACGAGACACACCATGCTGTTTCTTGGAGCTCCATGAGATTAAATTATCTCTGAGAAAGATGCAGTAACCACTAGTGGAGTTACGGTCATCAGGATCACTAGCTTAATTTGCGTCGACATACGCAGTAATGGTAAGAGGACTTGGCTTATACACAACGTGGCGATCGTGAGTGGCTTTTAAGTAACATAGTATTCTCTTTACAGCAGCCCAATGAGCACCTGTAGGAGAATACATGAACTGACAAACTTGATTAAGTGCGAAAGCGATGTTAGGCATAGTGAAAAAAAGATATTGCATAGGCCATATCAGACTGCGGAAGTCAGTACCATATGAAAGTGGTTCTCCTGCATGAAGACTTAACCGACGACCACTAGGTTTGGCATCAAGCATCTTTGTTTTCTTGAGTAGGTCTAGGATATACTTGGACTGAGAGATACATACCAGTTGGCATGCGAGTCACTTCCATCCCCAAGAAATAATGTAAGGGCCCAAGATTCTTCATAGAAATAAGCGTCGGGGACCATAACTACCCTGCTTCTTATGTCTTTTAGTTCTTTCTACGAGTCTTCAAAAACCATAACTATTGGGCATCATTCAAAAAATTTCTTTGTTAACATAGTTGACACCATTTAAACTAAAAAAAAAATCGAATTGAATTGCACATACCGCTATTGCTGTCAACTTTTGTAACTTGTGTTTCTACTGTCCAACAAAATTTCAAAAGGTAAGGGACCAATTTGTAACAACAAAAAAAGGAATTTAGGGTTTGAGTGAAACAAATACAAAAAGTCATGGGGTAGTTGTGTAATTAGAGAGAAATAAATAAATAATGTAAATAAAAGCACTGAGCTAGTCGTTGCTGAAGTCTCCACACCAAAGTCCAAACGCCCCAAATCCAAACTTCGTTAAACCCTTCTCCCTCGCTCGTTCCTTCTCCTCCCGCACTCGCAGAGCAAATTCTCCTCCTCCGCCAAAATCTTGTCTCTCAGAAAGCTTCAATTATGTACGGCGGCGGTGAGTTCATAAAAAACCTAACAGCACTCGCATGCCACAAGATTTCTCATTCTTTTTCTTAATTTTTTTTTTTTTTTTTTTTGGGGATTCTGGTTGCTTTGGTTGCAGATGAGGTATCAGCTGTCGTACTCGACCTCGGCTCCCACACTTGCAAAGCCGGCTATGCTGGCGAAGACGCGCCCAAGGCCGTCTTCCCTTCCGTATGTGCTTACTTTCTGCTCAATTTTTACTTCAATTGTTCATAGTGGCAGTCACATTTACCCTGGTTTGCTGCTCTCTTTCTTCTTTAAACCTTAATTGTTGTAGAAAATTTCACAACTTTGTTGGTACGTTTCAATGAAAATGTAGTACCGAGCATTTTCATTTTATAGATCCGGGAAATGTTTACCCTTTTTGCCAGATTTAGTGGTAATGCAGAATGTATGTTTTGCAATTGCCCATTTGAAAACTTTTAAGATTATAGCTAAAGATTTTGTTCTTTATAAATCCTTTTGGGTACACATTTGGCGTTTCGACCGTCCCAAAGATATTTGAATTGTAAGTTGTTTTTTACCCAGAAGAATGATGAGTCCAGAGTCCCTCGTCGCTATTTTCTATACCATGATATATAATGTGAGACTATTGGGGGAACATCTTCAGTAGAGGGAGAGTTAAGGCTGCTCAGATATACGTGTTTAGGCGGGAAGCTCATGGTTGTGCTTAAATGACTAAGGAATTTTTGAAGAGTGGATGAAGCATTTCATTTTATTTTATTTTTTGAATTTTTAAAACTTATTAGTTATGAAGTTTATATGCATCGAATTTCTACATATTAGAGGATGGACCTTACTTATTAAATTAGTCACATTAGGTGTAAAATTTGTTTACTGTGCGTCTGTCTGTTAATTAGATATTCATCATTACTAGTTCATAAGTGAATTAAAAATTTAACCTGGTTTTGGCATCTGTTCTTGTTCATTTAGGTTGTCGGGTCAATTGATCAAATGGAAGTTGATGCAACTGAAACGGAAAACAACTCTGGACCTGCTGGAGAACCAAAGAATAATTCAAAATCTCTTGATTCTGACAAAGCCAAGGGAAAGCGCAAATTATATGTAGGATCTCAAGCCTTAGGTTACCGTCGGGATCATATGGAGGTCAGTTTCGAATTAAAAGCTTTTGTAATTGAAGCACAGTTTCGATCTTTTGCTATTAGATTTTGATTAACTACTGCTGTTGTATCAGGTGCTGTCATCCCTAAAGGATGGAGTTGTTGTTGACTGGGATGCTGTGGAGGGTATATGGGACCATGCTTTTAGGTAACTACTAATGGATGAATTAGTAATCTACTAAGGGTTAAATTTGTATTCTCATTTCAATTGTTGATTAATAATTTGGTTAAGTAAAGATAAGGCATGCATATAATGCAACGCCCTGAACGGTCAGCTTCTTCTATTATGCTTATGGTTTTAGTAACATTAGGATATAATGATAAAAAATGATAATGTTTCTAGTACTCATTTCTGTATACATCTTCACCGCGGTAATGCTTTGGTACAAATTTTTCTCACTGATCTAATTGGGTCAGAAGAATACTGATGTCATCTGTTTTTGGGGAGTGATCATCATATGTTAGAAGTTCTTTTGTTCAACCATATTCCATTATTCATGTAATACGAGTTTGAACTTAACAGATGTACGTAATACTGTAGCAGCTCATATTCAATACTGTTATATAGTGTGAAGGCTTGGCTGTTATCCTTTTCCCTGTTAACTGTCCATCTGGCAATATATGTTTCCCAATTATTTAGTTAGATGTTTTATTTTGGTATTACCATATCAGTAAGTGCTTGCTATTATTTCAGGGAATGTCTATTGGTTGATCCCAAAGAGCATCCAATGCTACTTGCAGAGCCATCTTCGAACACTCAACAACAAAGAGAAAGGTAATATGGTAATTATTAAGTTTTCTCATCAGCTCAAATTTGTAACTATCAAGTCGAGCTAAAATGCTTATGTAATGGCTCATGTATTCGTTTTTGATAAAGTTAGACTTCACATTGACCCCTATGCCTCGCAAGGCTCAGCCGTACGAACTTTTGTATTTTTCTTTGCAGACTGATGGCTTCATTGTGTCTGTGTACAGTTGTTGCATACCTAGATTTTTTTGTTCTTAGGTGTCTAACTTGTAATAAGTATGCCGGCCCCATTGATGAAAGGTTTTATAGAAATGATATTATTCGTTCCATCATTATTGATGGTTTAGTTGGTGTATCTTTATGCTGTTTAGTTTTTAGGTTAAGTGATCGAGTTTTGTGTTGTACCTGACAGGACGGCAGAGCTTATGTTTGAAAAGTACAAAGTTCCTGCCTTATTTTTGGCCAAGAATGCTGTATGCCCCCTGTTCACCCCATCTCCCTGGTTCCAACTTGTAGAACATGGATTACTATTTGTAGACTCTGCTCTTTGTTTCCTTTTGAAATTCAGTCTGTAATTAGTGAGTAACTGTTATATTTTTTCTTATGTCAGGTTCTCACATCGTTTGCATCAGGTCGAGCTACCTCGTTAGTAGTTGATAGGTAGGTAGATGATATCATTTTGATTCTTGCTGTATATAATTTTAGTACTTGCACTTGCACATCGTCTTTTGTTTTAAACCAATTGTATATAATTGGACTACCATTTCTATGATTGCATCCTTTCATTTTCACACTTATGCATACGCTTATTTTAAGTCAATCTGTCCACTTGATCCAGACCATAGATCCACATGATTTTTGTTTTATGTTAATCCCAAGAAAGAGAATGTTGATGGATACAAATCAGTAGTTCAAATTCTAATAAATGTCAAAAGAATATCTATCTCAGTGGCCTGTAGGTAAAAGTGGACAAATGCAGAAATTTCTGAAATTATGAATGTAACTTTAGGAATCATAAACCAAACGATAATGTATCAATTGAATTTAAACTTTATGAATACTACATCTATGAATTTGATATTGTTTTATATGCAATGTACAACATGAGTTTTTAATATCGTTTTAGTGTGATTTGATAATGTATTTATTGCCCCCTTTATATTTTGCCTGATTATTGCGAATGCAAAACTAATGTACGGTATTATGCAAAATTATAAAATTCATCTAGTGGTGGAGGATCAACTACAGTTGCTCCAGTTCATGATGGCTATGTTCTTCAAAAGGTATTTCTCACTTTCCTGTCAAATTAGATGATTGATCTTCATTCATAACAAGTTAATTTGTAGTATTTTTATATAATTACATTTCAAGATGCGCCACATATACATACATACATACATACATATATATATATATATTATTGTATAATGCCCTCTTGCACTCTATAAACGCCTTTAGAAACCTTCTGTAAAGTGAAATAAACCGAAAATTTATGATTGCTTGTTTCTGTGATTCCATGTATAAGAATTTAACCAATCTTTGTCAAATTTTGACACCCTTTTTTTCTTTCCTATTTTGTTATTTGTCAACTTGTTACAGGCCGTGTCATCTTCTCCTATTGGGGGAGAGTTTCTTACTGATTGTTTGACAAAAAGTTTGGAAAGTAAAGGCATGACGGTGAGTGACCACCTAAATTTTGTTTTGGAGGGGAATCATTTGCCCAAAATTGCTGTTTTTACCTTATTTACTCCTTTTCCTATTTATTTGTAGATTAAACCTAGATATTCTTTTAAGAGAAAGGAAACACGACCTGGAGAGTTTCAGGTACCTTTGGATTTTACTGGTGGATGTATTCTAAAATAGTGGAATGCTAAGAGTAGCAAAATATGCTTCCAGTCTGAATATTATAGTGGTGGTTTGGTGCATACTTGCTGTTGGGTTATTAATTGTTCCTCTAGAACTATGCATCCTTCGTTTATGTTGTTATCAATTGTGAGACTTCATCAGTATTATAGATGAATATTTTTGTTTTCCTTTTTGATAGCTTAACATCATATTTGTTTAGCTTAATGATATTCTCAATGTTGTAGGTAGTAGATGTTGATTTTCCAAATACCACAGAAAGCTACAGACTCCATGCCCAGGTCTGTGATTGACCAGAATATTACTTTTTGAGATATGATATATATATATATATATATATATATATTTATTTTTTTCCATTTCTGCTGAATGTTTCTTCGTGGCAGAGGATAATTGCTAGTGACATCAAAGAATGCGTGTGTAGAGCCCCGGACACTCCATATGATGGTTTGCTATATATCCCTGTCTCATTTGTTTTAATGTTTTTTAGGCTATAAACTTTGTCGGTGACATTACGTTTTAGTCTTGATAGGAGATTTAAAAAAAAAATTCAATTGGTTATTGTGTTATTTTTGCTACTGGGTTCAAAACATATTTATTTGTTTAAGACCTGATATTTGGAAGGGCAATTTTGCATTTATTCTCTTTATTCACAAATGATATCCTTGATTGTTGCTTGAAGGTCCATATATGACCTTATGTTCTCATAAAAGTTTTTTGATCCGGTAATTCGTTCAAATGTTGATACAATTAGTACTTAAGGAGTACAGAGATAGCTTAACTCTTTGACAGCTTGATTATTGGAGTTTTCGGAGTTTTGCAGGGTAGAGCATCTTAGCTCTTTGAAAACTCAATTGCTTGGAGTTTTCAGGATATTATTTACTTTTACACGATGAATGGATGATGGTTTATTCTTTTTTCTATGATTCAACCTTGAAAGTTGTTTTCATATTGTTCATAGCTCCTGTATTAATTGCTATATTCTTCAAGCAATGATAAAAAAATGTTCAATTAGCGTTCTAATAGGATTTTCATTTTTTTTTTCTTCCAGAAATCGCATATTCAAACATTCCAATGACCTCATACGAGCTTCCTGATGGCCAGTGAGTCCTATTCCTTTGCATCTTGGTTTGTTGTAACTTTTCTATTTGTTTAGAGGATTACATTTGCCCCTATTGAATTCATTAGATCTATTCTTGATCTTGTTAATTCATGGTGCACTTCGTTAAATGATGACTATCTAATTTTGCGGATATTGTATACTGTTTAATTAACTTTGATTTTTGTTTCTAATATAAATGTATAGTTACTTTATGATCCTGCATGATACAGGACAATTGAAATCGGAGCTGATAGATTCAAGATTCCTGATATTCTCTTTAACCCATCCTTGGCTCAGGTGGATGTCTTCTAAATTATTTGATGCCAGTTTTTTACATTTTCCTTGATTCCTTGAAATCTCATGGGACACATTTGCATATCACCACGATCTTATTATTATCTGTTCAATAATTTCATTCAACTAACGGTTCCTAGTTCCCACTTTGTCCTAATATATGAACCTTTGCAAAGTGAGACATGACTGTTTCATCTTGAGCATTTTTTTATGGGACAAGAAAACAGGAACTTTATTGAAAAAGAAAGATAATCTACAAAGTACTATGGACACTAAGTCTATCATATGCCTTGTTCATTTTCAGCATGTCTTTATGCTTAGATAATTGCTGACTCGAAGGATATCTCGAGTTTGTTTCTGTGGGCTGTTTTTGGTTTGATCAATAAATTGGCTTTCGTGGAATAGTTAATTACTTGATTACTAATATCTTCATGTCTACTAATTGTATGGGTAATATTTGGATATATGAAAGCCACTTTAAATTTTAATGAAGCACGCTTGTGAAATAGAGCTTGGTCAGTCCCATAATTTGATTACGCTCTTGGAATTTTAGAGGATTAGATGTTACATTTTTCAAAATATTTTTTATATGGTTGGACCACATTTTATCAGTCAATTGTAAATTGCACTTCATAAGAAAATTTGACCCCTGATAAAACTTTGGTTGAAGTGATTGCTGGATGGATTGGTTGCATAAATGTATGTTTTAATTGGTACTGAATAATATATTTTTCCTGCATCTTATATCTATCATATTTGTTTTTATGAAAATGTCAGACAATTCCTGGTATGGAGCATTTTGCAGAGATTGCTCCCGCCGTTCGTGGTCTGCCACAAATGGTAATATCATGCTTTATTTGACAATAAGTGGGTGTATCCATGCAGTTGCTTCTCTGTTTTTCTTCTCCCCTCTTCCCTCATTTTTTAATTCATGGTTAACTTTTCTTGTTTCTTCTCTCCAGGTTATCGAGAGCATTAACAAGTGTGATGTGGACATCCGGCGTGAATTGTTTAGTAGTATACTGGTAAAATGATGCAGTCACTTATTTATTATATTTTTTTGGTTGGAGCATCAATTTACTTATTTTATGCATGAATCAGTTTTTTTTTTTCCCAAAGAATTGACAAAAATTAATAGCATAAATTAGTGTAGTTCTGGATGCAAATAGATATCTTTTGGTAGGACTTGCTGAGTAAGTGTTGCAATTTCTATGGTGAATATGCAGAATTCCTGAAAATTTTCTTAGTTTATCACATCCATTAACCCCAATTTTTCCATGGAATTTCTCGACGTGCAACTTGAGAATTATATGACATGGTTTTTCCTTCTGTTATTTTATACAGCTTGCTGGTGGCACAGCATCAATGCAACAGTTAAAGGAACGCCTTGAGAAAGACATGCTGGAGGTATGGCTTTTAAATGAAGCACAACCATGGTCATGTTTCTTTTTCCCTTTTTATTAATCCCAGCCAACTGTTTTTATTATTGAATTTGGCTTCTATTTGGTATATTGTTTCTATTGTCTAGCAGTAACAATTTCATGTTTTATAAATTCACTGTAAGATCTGGGTACTAAATTTGTTCTTTTATGTGTTTGTGGCATTACAACTTAGAGGAACTAGTTTCTCATCCCCTTCGTTCTATAACTTTTGTATTGTTTATCTTAGCACATACTATCTTCAGGAAGCAAAGCACTGACATGCTTTTCAGCATTGGCCATTGGCTTAATACATTGATGTCGTTGAACTCTCTCTGCATACTAAAATCATTTGTACTCAAAGTAGTTAAATTGATTTCAGCTGGTACAGTATTATTTGTGTAATTATTAGTATGAAATATCAAAATGCCATCATTCAACCTGCAGGAGTCCCCTCAAGCTGCTAGAGTTAAAGTATTGGTGGCTGGGAATTCAACCGAAAGGCGATTCAGGTAAATATAAATTGCTTCAAGTCCTTCGTTCCTCTCTTTGCCCATGCTAGCACAGAAGATCCCATACATAAGCAATTTGGCTGCAACTCTGCAACTGTTATTTGATTTTCGGTTTACATTTTTCATCTGAGCACCCTGAAATTATTCGAGGGTCATGTGATGGCAGTTTGTCAGTTGCTTAACTTTGAACTTTTACATCTCTCATAGAGAATACACTTGAAGCATGTTTAACCGTATAACTTCGAAACTCACTCAAATGCTTTCAAGTTTCACCTTTTTGTAGTTATAGGTTATGCGCTTTTAAAAATTTAATGTTCATAATTTACATACATGCAAAATTCCTTTTTCCTGACTTCATGTTGGTGTTTAATTTTGCAGTGTTTGGATAGGCGGAAGTATATTGGCATCTCTCGGTTCATTCCAGCAAATGTGGTTCTCCAAGGCTGAGTAAGTTTCATGATTTCACCTGTGTCTTGCTTAGCCATATCAAACGATCTACGTTGTAGATGATTAAGATGCTTCTTGTGATTGCAATTGACAGGTATGAGGAGCATGGGGCTACCTACATACAACGAAAGTGCCCCTAAAGTTCCTGTCTTCTGATCGAGTGCAAGTAGGAAAGGTTTGTGCTTGATGTCAACTTAGTTATTACTTCCAGACTTCAAGTACAATTATTTTTTCCAGAAGAAAAATATAGACACGAAATTACTTTTCTACTTCCAGGCGTCACGTGCTTCATCACGCTGACCTTTTCCAGAATGATCAAAGCCTCAAAGCCTGTGTTGTCGAAACAGGACAGAGTGATGCTTTGTTTTGTATGAATCGTCACTTATCCTATGTACCGGAAGACATTTCGCTGCTGTAGTTTATGTTAATGTCCATTGATTAGGATTTTTATTGTGGTGCTCACTGTTCAGAGTGTTCATCCGGTTTTAAACCGACTTTGCTACCTCTACTAGTTTTAAATGACAGCCATTTAACATTTCTAACACTATATGTTGCTCTCGATAGCAGCTAGTTTCTATTTATTAACTAATCAGACCCGGGTCAAGCTCCGGTACTCACCCAACCTTGCCGGGATCTTGCCGGAAAACTTGATGTGTATCATCAGAATCTCTTCCATTTGTCCCTTGCAAAGAGTTGCCGGAATGTTCCCTGAAAACTGGTTGCTTGCTCATGTAGCAAATGGTTTTTGGTGCCCTCCCTTTAGCCGGGCCGAGGCCAATCGCACTGTCTGCCCTGGCTCTGGTTAGAGCATCTCCAGCAGTCACCCAATTGTCCTTACAATTGGGTTGAACTGGTTGAACGAAGCAGGTCCAACGGAGGAAAAACAAGGGCTGAAGCAATTGGGTTGAACTGGTTGAACTGGTTGAACAAAGCAGGTCCAACGGAGGAAAAACAAGGGCTTGTGCCCTTTCAGCTGCCTTTGCAAAAATTGCCTTCGCATGTACCGTTGCAGGGAAAGGGATCATCTTCGACCTAATCCTCCTTATCAAACAATCTGGATTCTTGAAATTTGATCCAACGGCTAAAAATACGGGCTTACTTTAAAAGTTATAATAACTTTAGCCGTTGGATCAAATTTTAAAGGTCCAGATTATTTGATGAGGAGGATTAGATAGAAGGGATTTGGAAATGATCCTTTTCCCCGTTGCAGCTGCCCAATTGCAGCAGTGGGGCCGACACACATGACAACCAGTTCCCTTGCAGACCGTTGGATTTCCAACTGTCTTCTCATTTGGACCATTGGATTTTCAATTTTAAAAAAAATTGAAAATACCAAACAATTCTAAAAAAACACAAATGTTTTTTAACAACACACTTAAAATTAGACACACGTAACAAAAAGTTTAACTATCTTCTTCATTTGCCTTTTATTTTTTATTAATTATACTTGTTTGTAATGCTATGCTTTGTATTTAAAATTAAATTACTGGAGTTACATAGGGAGTTTTCTTTTCAAAGAACAAACTTACCAAGTAAATAATTACAAGGAATAAGACAAAAAAAAAATATGTGAATAGTAGGGGTGGTTCGGTATGGGATACCGAACCAAAACCTTAGTCCCGATTCCCAAACCGAAATTTTCGGGATTCCCAATTTCAAGACCGATCCCAAACCAAATTTTCGGGAATCCCGAAATAGTTTGGGTATTTCGGGACAATCAGGAATCCCGAAAAATTTATGGGCTTTTGGGCTATAATAATAACTTGGATGTGGCTGTGCAGTGTGCAGAATAGCAAATTTGCACTGCATATCTTGGCTGTGCAGTGATTAAAATTTGGCTAGGCTATAATAACTTGGCTGTGCAGTGATCATCAAATCATTATGTGTCGAAATAAAATCAAACCAAAATCCTTGCATATATTCCCTACTCACAATAGCCAATCTACAAATTGCAATGTCTCCTTCAATTCTTTCTCCTCTTCTCCTTCAATTGGTAAGGTTCATTCACAGTGATAACACCACCAACAACTAGCCGCTTCAACTAGGGAACATCTTTGGGAAATGGAACTGCACTGAGTAGAACAAACTGAAAGAACAGCACCACCTATCCATTAAACACCACGAAATGAGCAAAGAAATACATTTTACCAAACCAAGTACATCTCTTACAACAAAACAAATCCAAGACGATATTCATACATATACTCAGTCTATTCAAAATCAAATATGTAATAGCAGCAAGAATCCATTTTTGTGTAAAGTCCTGAAAACATCAAAACATCAAAATTTCTAATTTTTTCTTATCCCGAATTTCGATTGATTACCATCATAGTGAGAAAACTGATTGAAACAACAAATAAATTTAATTCTGAAAAGGGAAACAACAGATCCCTATATTAACTTATTAAGCCACATATCTTTGATTCTCCAATTCCATACAAAGTTCTTGCAAAATTGATCAATTTCAAAAACTTGTTTATCAACCTTTGACACAACAACAAAATATTTCGTACTAAGTGAACAGCTTAAAAGGATTCAAATAGCTCAGTCCCTGAATTGTGAGTCTGACAGAAGAGAAAATGGGCAGAATTTCCACAAACCCTATTACCTATTCTCGAATTCAACCCCTAAACCCTCAGTATATAGTGTACTGTATCTTCCAACTCCAAGTGCTAAGCCTAAATTTCACAAACCCTATTACCTAATCTCAAATTCCAACCCTAAATTAAAATTCAAACCCTAAATTAATTCCAAAATTTACCTGATTTGGGGGGAGAATCGGTGCACAGTGCAATGGAATCTAGATAATCGGTGAGCGGCGCCGGTGGCCGTGGCTTTGCCTCGGTGTCGTGATTCGTGAAGGAAGGCTCCTCCATTATGTGACGGATGAGAAGTCGAGAGAGAGATCAGAGAGGTGATAGTCGAGACTCGAGAGAGATCAGAGATGTGACTCAGGTGAGTCACTTGTGTGGTTGGATTCGAAAACGAAGGGTGGTGAGGTTTGAGTCCGAGCTGAGTGAGAAAGAGTGAGTGAGTGTTGATAGACGGAGACAGAGAGTGTAGGTTAGATTTATATTCAACGGTTGAGATTAAATCTCAACCAAATCCAACGGCCGTCACAATTTCAAATATATATTTAAAAATTAAATAATTTTTTTTATTCGGTTCGGTTCTGGAATACCGAAAAATCGAAAACTTGAGACCGATTCCCGTACCGAAAATTTCGGTTTGGTTCGGTATTGAGTACCAAAAGTTTCGGGATTTTCTGTTTGGTATTTTTTCGGTTTGGTTTCGGAAATTTTTCGGTTTGGTTTTGGAATTTTGGTTTTTTTTTCCAGCCCAGTGAATAGTAATCGCCATTGTCTTTGCCCTTCCTCTTCTCAAACAGGTGGACTTGCACAAAAGCAAATATTGTTCATGGTTCCCTTGCCCTCGCCCTCAAAAAACGGGTGGAAATGCTCTTAGTGAAGATAACTTCTTAGAAAAGCATAAAAAAAATGAAGGGAGATGATTTTTAATTTCTCACAAACAACTCTATACTTATAATCGTCAAATCGACTAAATTAAACGAAAATAATGAACAAGATTAAATAGGAGTGTGTGATCACTTAATACTACGGTATGATGATATTCCTCTCCACTTGAAAGTGAGAGGTTTTATATTCGAATCTCATTGATGATGAATCTTTAGTAATGCGAAAAGCCAAACACAACTTAACTTTGCGCAATTCAACATTTTAATAAAAATAAAAAGGAAAACTAATTAATAAGGCTTAAAAGCTTTGAGTTTTAACGATAAGGACAAAATAAATGGTAAAATAAATAGTACCAGAATTGATTTTTTAGTGTAAAATTATGATTTTTCGTTAAAATAAGTCGTACCGGAAACATTTCGTTAAGTTCCCAATATAAAAAGAAACCAAAGTGCTCCGCAAAGCACTGGATCATCACCCATCTCTCAAAGCACAAAGTGGAACACACAGAAGCAACAGTACCAACCGTTAGTTGACAGCGGTCACTCAAAACAACCGCTGTTTTTTTCTTCCCAAAAACAAGACACAGCGAGAGCTTTAAGGTTTTTCAGAAAGAAACCCCAAGAATTCTCAAAACCTCGACAACAATGGCGGATGAGGCAAAAGAAAGAGAGGAATACTCGCTGCTGAAGGACTTCAGAGCGGAAATTGAACCAAAAGATGGAGCCTTTTCTCTTTGCTTTTGGCTCTACCTCACGAGCTCCGCTGCCTCTCCTGCCACGCTCATTCAGGTCTCTCTCTCTATCTCTCTCTCTCTCTCTCTCTCTCTCTCTCTCTCTTTCTCTCTCTCTCTCTCTTCCCCTTCTTTTTAATTAATGTTTCTAGCTATTACAATGGATGCCCATTTCTCATTTTTGTGTTCTTGATAGTTTCTGATGATTTATTGGACTTTTTGGTGATCAATTTTTGTTCTTTTTATGTTTTTTCTAGAGTTGTTGTATGAATTTCAATGTTGTACCAGTTTGATCTCTGTTTTCAGTTCTTGGAGCGATTTCTGTAAACGATTATGTTCGAATTTGATTTTCCTTTTATGGTTTGGAACATTTGGTGTTCGGTTCTTGGAGTGTGTTCGATGATGTTATTTTTTTTCGGTTCTTGTATGCAGGGGCAGTCGGGTGCCACTGGAAGTGCGCCGTTTCTTGTTTTGAGTGAGAAGAAGAAAATGGTGCTTTTGCCGTTGGGAATCTTGCACAAGGAAGCTCCTGAAACTTGTGACTTGTCTTTGTTGTCCGAAGATTCATATGTATCTACGGAGAATGAGTTTCCGATGGAGAAATGGATTCATGTTGGGTGTGAGGTATGGTTTATTAGTTATTTAAAGATAAGCTCGTTTCCAAGATTTTGTTTTTGAGCCGTGGGTTAGAATGGGTACTAAGCAACAACAACATCAACTACAACAAAAAGCTTTATCCCACTAAGTGGTGTCGGCTGTATGAATCCTAGAACGCCATTGCACTCGGTTTGCGTCTAGTCTTCCGTTAGCTCTTAGTACTCCATGTCTTTTCTTAAAGTCTCTACCGCTAAAATTTTCTTAGTATGCACCTTTTGGGTACTAAAAAGAGAATAAATTTGTTATACATTGGTAGATATAGGACCGTAATGTAATTAAGAAGAAATAGGTGTCAAGGAAACAAAAGAACTCAGTTTCTATTTAAGGATAAGTTATGCAAATGAAGAAGTTAACTAAGATTTTTCTTGTCCAAAAGAAATGAAAAAAGGGAAAAGGGGAAATAAGAGAGTAAACATTCAATTTAATTAAGATCCCGTGCCTTCGTAAATAAATTTTGATTGAATCCTCATAAAAGGCGCACTTCTTTGTTGCCTAAGGTGAGGTTTATCAATGCATTATTGTTTTGTTTTTTAGTTTTTACATACTAGAAACAGTTTGACTGTGCCTAGTCGGTGGTGAATTTAGTGTGCACCTTTTGTGTTTAATATATCAAATGCTCACAGTTTATGACTTTGTTTTAGGTTTTGTCTGATACCTTGCGGCTGCATATTGATGGTGAAGCTGTGGGAAATAAATCTATGTCGCCTTTGTTCAACAAGGACTCCCTTTCAAGTGGTTTGACGAAGATCATTTTGGTATCTGGTGGCGGAGAGGACAAGAGTTTGCAGGGTTACATCTGCAATCACAAAGTTTTGCCTTTAACTTCATCTATTTTGGAATACTATGCTATGGTGTGTAGTAGTTGCACCCTTGTAATTCTTTAACGGGATTATTATAATTTGCATCTCGATTGACTAACTCTCCTAGCCCGTTTAGCCCCCTATCGACCAGAGTAAACATCTATTCTACTAAGAAATATATTTGTATCGCAGGACCCACCGCTAAAATTATCCATTGATAATTCATCTGCTTCTGAGATTGAGGTAGACAGTGACGGTGTTTGGAGTATTGTTGGCGGCAAGGTTAGTAGTTCATTTCCACAAATTGATAATTCATCTGCTTCGAAGATTGAGGTAGATAGTGGTGGTTGATGCATTTTATAAAATTGATTTCATTTATACCACAAATCTCAAATACGAACGATGTCAAGGATCCAGTAGTTCGGTTCACAACTTTATCGATTCAAATTTTTATCTCTTCAGTTGGATATGTCTATTACTTTTTAAAAAAAAAAATTTGTCATGCATATACATGATAATCCCAAACATTCTCTAACAATGTTACAATAATGGATGCTATCTAAAGTTAAGGGTTACTGCACTGAGATATTTTCTAACTGATATTGCCACTTTTATTTACCATATCACAGGCCTCGTGTCGCAGGATTTTTTCACTGGATGTTGTACTGTTAGATGCCTTTTCCCATCCTTCAAACCAGGAGTTGGAGGTTTGTATTTGTGTTTTGACATTTTGTACACTTTATGTACTGTTAATTTCACTTTGCAACATTGAATAAATATTAACATGCACAGTTGACGTTGGTTCTCTTTCAGGTTATTGCTTCCCTTGTGTATGCTGACAATGGGGAACCTGTGGAGAAGACAAGTGACGGGGAAGCTCCGCTTTTGGCAAGTCATGATGGGTTTGAATTTGCTTTTTCGGACAGACCAAGTAAAACATTGAAAGGGCATGCGTCTTTTAAGCTCAAGATATCCCAGGTTCTAATTTAGAAATGAAATAAAAGATCTTTTTGGTTCCTCGTGTCACCATCCCGTAATTTTTTAATTGAAATGTTCCTTTTTCTGAGGTGCAATACACAGGTGTGTATTACTGTGATGAATTTTTTCCATGTTTGCTAGAATTTTCAGTGACTATCCTTCTTTCTCCTTTCAGCTTTCATCTAAGTGTGATAATCGGATGTTCCGCGTAATGTTTCACATCCCAAAATTGGAAAGGTATCCTTTCCTCAAGGCATTCACTCCTCCAATTCGTTGTATCTCAAGGAGCCGCACTACTCGAATATCCACTACAGCATGGAAAAGACCAGCATCTGCCAGTGATCCAGTTAGTTTATCTCAGTTATCGGGATTGGGTGATGAAACCTTAGAACTTCAGCACAGTTCTGTTAATGAAGAGAAACTGAGTCCATCATCAAAACGGTGTAGGTTGGGACAAGATAGAATACGTGCAACTGTTTCCACCTTGGAGCAACCCGATGACGAATGCAACTCTCATGCTAGAACTGCTAAACAGGTATTCATCCTTTTTCTCTGATTTTCACAAGTGTGCTTCATGATAAGAAAATTTCGAGCGGATGCTTTTGTTTGAGATTCCTATTCTGTTGGAAGTAATATAATGACAAATTAGATAACCCATAGAGGCTAATATAATATCGTAACCAAACTTGTCTTCTTCAGTATTTTTGTCTCAAATCTTCCTATAGAAGGGAGTCCTTATGAGTAACCAAACTTGCTATGTTTTCCTTCTGAGGATATCGATATTGTAAGAAAAGATATTTACTACATTTTCGGTATTAGAAGTATACATGATCCTTCGAGATTTGTAGTTACTACCTTTGTGCATATAATTTGATGATTATTGTAGATGATATTTTATTTTTAATTTTTTGCCGGAGAGATGAAGACCGTCATGGAATGATTGTACTTTCGAAAGCTATGTAAACTTTAGAAAACATTTTGTAACATCGAGATATGGTAATGTCTACCTTTTGTGAATATAGACAAGAGTCTGATTGAGAAAAATTGAAAATTAGGTTGAAGCACTTGCAAAAAATGTGGTTGGTAGACCCGACAGTGTTGAAGAAATAGACGACTCCCGAACTGATTCAGAGAGACCTGAAGCGAGAAACCCAGATCTTATGAGTACATCAAGTAGTAGAAATCCAATTTCAGATGCAACTATTTTCAAATACTGCCTAGCAAGTTTACCTGAGAAGACTCTTCTGCTCAAAGAGATTGCCAGCACTGCTTCCAATGAAGAAATTTTGAGTTTTTCCCATCAGGTTTCCTTGTATTCAGGATGTTCACACCACAGGTAATCACTAGTCTTTTTATTAATATAATCATATTACTGGCTGTATCGCTCGAGTTAACAGAACATATGATGATATCCAGTCATACTTGTTGGAGTTAAGAAATTGGATGATATCCTATCTTGCTTGATATTTCACGTTCTTGTTCATTATGACAGAAAAACAGAATATTGCTTGGATCCCAAATTCGCAGTACTCCACTGGTGGCCAAACTTAGCTTCCGTTTTAGTTTGAGATTCCAACTAGACATTTCTGTGAAAACTGACTCATGACCGATCGAAAATAATTGTAGGAAGAAACTAGAAAGTAACAGACCCAATGCGCTCATCTCATTAGATTACTGATCATGTAGTCACTAAATCCCCTTCCTTGTGTATATCGTGCCAATTTGCACTAAAGAAAAAAAAGGACAAGAGTTTGATCATCTTTTACCCACTGATCCTTGATTTGTGATTTACGGTACCGTATATTCCTTATCCTTGTATAATCAGAATCCTTTTTCTTTGTTGTTTATTCCCCCAGGCACCAAGTAGAAATGGCAAAGAGATTGATAGAAGAAGGAACTAAAGCTTGGAATTCCATCTCACAAAATAACCGCCAGGTTCCATGGGAGAGTGCAGTTTTTGAAATTGAAGAGCAATTCATGAAGATTGCTTCTTGTAATTCTCGGTCTCTCACACAGCAGGTACTCTCTCTCTCTCTCTCTCTCTCTCTCTCTCTCTTAGACATTTCGAATCTCCTGTGGGATCAAGTATCTTATGCTCATAAGACACCTACAGCATAATCAACTATTTATTAAAGATTGCTGTATGTCAGACAACTGAATTTGGTGGAGCAATCAACTCTACATGATCAAGCTTTCAGATCAGTCATATTTTTTTCAATAAATTTTAACTTTGTGTTCAATCCACTGAGTTTGTGAACCTTTTCTCAGAAAAGATTTTAAATTCCGAGTCTAGTAGGTTTTTTTTATGTTGTATACTATGAGTTACAGCTTGAAAATGAAAAGATATAAGGTAATATAAACGCCTTGCTAAACTCAAAATTTAAAACACCTGTTAAACACCCTGGGCTACTTTATGAGTATAGCAGGTTTTTTATTTTTTGAGTCTCAAGCTGTAGGATTGGGATAATTCAAAGTCATAGTAAATTCTTAGCAACCTTGATGGTTGTCTCTTTCAAGTCTTTTCTCATGTCTCCAGTGACAGCATCCATGTCATTATTTGGTTCAACTTTCGTTATCATTGCTTGCTGCGATGAGCTTTGTTTACAGAACTTGGATACAAATTATCAGTTGTTTTGTGTGATTCCACAAAGTTTAGGGGTTTATCTTGTTTTTTCTATTTCGTTCGGCTTTTCTGAAGTTTAATTGCTAAGAAGAAATTTTGTAAAAGAATAAGCATGCAAAAATTTAGTCTTTTCCTTTGGGAAATGCTTTCAGGACTTTGAGCTACTGTGGAGAATTGCTGGTTGCCAAGAACATCTTGCCAAAGAGAACTTTGAAAAGTTGTGGTGTTGGTTATATCCTGTAGCTTTTACGTTATCAAGAGATGGGATAAATACAATGTGGAGTTCAACATCCCCCAAGTGGATAGAAGGGTTCATTACAAAGGAAGAAGCTGAGACTTCGCTTCAAGGTTCAAGGGGTTTCCAGGAACCTGGAACGTTTGTGCTCCGGTTTCCTACTTCAAGGAGCTGGCCCCACCCGGATGCTGGCAGCTTAGTTGTGACTTATGTGGGCAGCAAGCACACAATTCACCACAGGCTTATCTCCCTTGATCATATGTTTAGGTGCATAGTTCGCTTCTTTTGCATTTCCTGATTAACTTTGTTTTTAAATTACACTTCTGTGGCTTGACTTCGACCAGTAAAGCTTTGACGTTCTGTTTGTAATCTAGTTGTTTCTTGAAATTACTGATGCTGCTGTTGCCTCCCTTATCTTGTAGTCGTGCTGAGAGAGAGAAGAATGCAAAACCACTGCAAGACATGCTTCTTGCGGAGCCCGAACTCTCTCAATTGGGAAGGCAAGAAATTTGTTCAATTTACTTCACTGTGCATTGTATTTACTAATATTATTGTTCATAAATTTGTTGCTTAAAATTTTGCAGGATAATAAGAAGTCACTAAGCGAGCTAGAGATGCGTAGATAACACCATTCCGTTCTTGCGAGATCAATTTTTCGGGTGTCTCTTATTGCATTCGTGCATTCTATGTGTAGATTAGTCTTCTGTTATGTCAATATCTCAAAAGTGGAATGCCCATTTTGTAGAATCCTCAGCAGATTTCAATTGCAAGATTGAACTTTTATGGCAACATTTTTTCCCGATACAATGAGCTTTGGATGCCAGTGAAGCACACGGTTGTGAAATATATGTACATTAATCATATGTGATGCTTTGCACATTCCGAATGGCGAATGGTTGTATTGTCAACTTGAAATCAAGAATCAAACTCTGTAATTAATCACATTTACTGATCACTTTGCTCGTAATCTCTTTAACAAACTTGCCTCTACGTTACTTATATGGCCCGAGTTTTAATCTCTCTATCCCACCCCTCACGTAAGGGGTGAAATAACAAGAAGGGGAGATAAAAATCCGCAACAGGTAAGAGTTTTCTACTTTTAGCCGTCTATTAAGGAGGTGGTTAGTAATACAATAAATGTGGTATAACTAATATCGGCCTTCAATTTTTTCTCTCTTTCTTTTCGATACAATAATATTTGGTGGTGGGATTTTGAGTATGGAACTTGTTATCCAATAAGTTAGAACGTTTTCCTCTCACTTGTAAGTGAAAATGAACCCATTTCATAGTTTTAGTGGCAACTTAGACCTTGTATTAATTTGCGAATCCCTGCAAGTATGTTCAAGAATTTGGCCTTGCACTATTTGGTAGGATTTGGCAAAGTTGAGAAACGGTTGAGTCCAAATAAACATAAACATAAGGGAAATTTTATTTGGACCCAGTTATCTTATCTCTACACCGAACTAACAAGTTTTATCTACCAAACTTTCAAGTTTACCTTTAAATAATAAGAATAAGAAAACAAAATAAAATAAACATTGATGTTTTTATCTCTACACCCCATAACTCCAAAACTGGCACACCAGTGGACTCTTTCATTATTTTTGGCAAAACCCACCCAAATAACAGCAAAATGTTCTCTCGAGTTCATCAACGAGTCAGCTTGCTAGAAACCCTTATCAAACCTCATTTATAATTTCAGCGTAGGTTTTTGGCTGATATGTTTGCTTGTTTGAACCATTATCAGGAGCATATTTTGTTGTCATTTGGGTGTGTTTCGCGGGAAATAATGGAGGAGGGCAGATGTGTGCCATTTTTTTGAGTTATTGGGTGTAGAGATAAAAACTGTGACAGCCCGTCCCGGAAAATATTGATTTTATAATTTATTAAGTGATTTTACGAAAATGCCCTTTGAGGCACGCGCATTGTTCGAGATTAATCGTTGTGTCGTGCCATCTAAGATTTATTTTCTTGACATATCCTCGTAGTACTCGTCACTACGGACGCGTGGGCTCAAGCGGTTCGTGATTTGGAGTTATAACGAAAAAGATATTAAAGTTTGAAGTTTGGGCATTTTGGGAATTATAAGAATAAAATATGGAAATTCTTTTATGGAAATGGATGGCCCAGATTTAATGAGGAATAAATGGATGGCTGGGATTAATAGGAAAAATGATATGAGTTTATGTATGTGTGTGTGTGTGTGTGTGTTTGTGGCTGACTGAAAGAGGAAAGAAGAAGAGAGGATTGGGCAAAATCTGCCCAACCAGAGGAAGAAGAAGAGAGCTTCAGGAGAGAAGGGAGAGAGACTGACGAATGGGGAGAGGAGAGAGGAAGAAGCCCAGCCAATAGGAACAGGGGAAAGGAGGAAAGGAGGGAGAGTGCGGCGCGGGGGATCGGCCGGATCCCCTTGACCCGTTTTCGGACCCGGTCGGCACCCGTGTCCATGTTCGTCGATTTCCACTCGTTTTTCCGGCGAATTGATTCAAAAAACCTCATGGGAAACACTTTAGGACCCTTCCTCTACCCATTCCACCTCAAATTTGGAGAGATTTGGTTGTAAAAATGGAAGAAACCGTGCAGAATGGGGCGCACGGGTTGGGTTTATTTCCGCCACGATGTGAAGCAATTTCTTCCAATCACCACCACCCATGGCATCCTCTTGAGGCCTAGAACAAAGCCCAAGCAGTGGTTGAGGCGTTGGAACAAGTTTGGAGGTCGAATTGGAGCACACCAAACCTAGGGTTCCGACGGGTTTTGTTGGAATTGGAGGCTTTGCCGACCGAATTGGCCTTGGCCACAGGTATGAAAAGTTGTTCTACTCATTGAGATCTTCATTTCTGTAAATTTTGGTAATTTTTGGAGATAGTTGGATTTTCCGGCGAGCCGGGGCGGCCGACTGCCACCCACGGCGGCGCGTGCGGCGGCGCGTGGTTAGTGGGCCGCCAATGTCATTTTTAAACTATATTGGATGTCCTGAGTTCAGTTTTGATAGTGGCTTAACGTTGGTTGATCATTTGGACTTAAATTCGTTAAGATGCATGGTTAGGCCAAAATATGAATTGATGATCCGACCGTTGGATTGTCACCAAACTTTGATACGTAGTAATACGTAATATTTGAGGATTATAGGAACTTACAGATCGAGAATCCAATTTACGGATCTCCCGGAATTGGAGTTGTAAGTTCATAAAATATAATGTTAATCGTCACTTAGTTCGACAATTGACGGAGATCCGACCGTTGGATGGTCATGAAATTTTAGGATGTTGTTCTAGAGATTTATTGTGGACCTCTGGAAGTTACGGATTGGAAATCTGTGTTGCAGATCTTCCTCCGAATCGAACTACATAGTGACGTGTTTTATATAAGTGATATATTCTATCGATATGATTCTGAGGCATGATTTGATGGTTGTTCTAGGCGCCGATCGTCATGACGCCTTGATGTGTTGTGCTAGGGAGTTGCAGGGCAAACTCCAGGTGAGTGGGCAGTTTTGTTTTCGGTATACACCTATATACTTATGGGTTTCCCAGAAATCGATTTTTGAATGAAAGTATATTTTGAAATGCCATGCATAGATTTATATGAATATGTGATTTAAAAATGCCATGCATAGAAATTACATAAATTATGTGAATTGATATATGATGCATATATGTGAATTGGTACTGCGGACGCGCAGGTGAGTATCAGGTGAGTTATATTTGGTTTATTGAATTGTTTGATGTGATTTATGTTGATAGCTCATAACCTGCACCCCTGGTGTTAGTGCTTATGTTATTCACCCGCATCACACGCTCACCTTGGATCTAAGTAGATGCTAGTCGTACAGACCACTGGAGGTGGTTCCGACATGCTAGTCGTACATACCATTAGAGACGGTTCCGACTAGTAGGTGACCCTAGATTATGTGCACAGATGATTGATGAGAGAAGCACTAGAGCGTATTATTACACCATCTGAGTCGTACAGACTACTACAGGTAGTTCCGACTCATGTGCAGCGTAGTGCCGTACAGGTCGCAGTTGGCGACTCCGGCAGTGCCGTACAAGTCACAGTTGGTGACTCCGGCTGGATTGGATATTGAGCTCTAGAATCAGCCGTACAGGACCACTGCAGGGTCTCCGGTTGATTTATTATTTCACCTGATTTATGTTGATGCATCCATATTATGTTTTTGGCGCATGGCATGGCATATTTTCTGAAAAGTGATAAAGAATGGTGTTTTGAGATTCTTGAAGCTATATATATTTATATATGCTATTTTTTTGGGAAAGTATACAGGTTTTACAGTGAGGGGTTAGAACTTTGATAAAGAAAAGATTTGAAAAGACTTGTTTTACTGACCCACTCAATTTTGTTTTGCGCCCCTCCAGGTTCGAGTTAGAGCAGAGCTTTGGTGGCCACGAGGAATTCAACGGTATTCTGACAGAATTCACAATGGTATTTTTAAGCTTCCGAACTGTGTAAATGGTTACGTCACTCTCACGTGACGGCCAGCACGCCCTCCTTCGGGACGGGGTGTGTCAAAAACACCAATGTTTATTTTCTTATTCTTATTTATTTAAGGGCAAACTTGAAAGTTTAGTAGAGAATTTTTTTTAGTTGGGTGTAGAGAGAGATAGGATAGTTGGGTCCAAATAAAATTTCTCTAAACATAATTGTATGTTTCTGTTGTAAATCAGTACATTATCCTTGATTAAAAACCAAATCCATTTTATAGCTGAAAAGATTAAAATATTTATTGTAATATTTCTTTCTAAACCCTCTGTGAGTCTTCCCGACCCCAAAAACGTAGACGGTGAAATCACCGACTGACTCCTTTTTTTCCCCTATAATAAGCAACTACAATGTGTACATAAAATGGTGAAACACACTCAAAACTCAATTGCAATCCATTCTTCATCAAAATTAACTTGTATATTTTTTTGTTTCTTCACAAAAAGATGAAAGCCATCAACCCTTAGTCAAGCAGCTTCAGTTTTCACAATTTTCACCACCATTTGGCTGCTTCAGCTTGCTTTCACTAATGGTTTGCTTGCTTTTCACTAATTCTTCAACCCTAATGTCTTGTAAATTTGGAACTTTGTACATGCGTAACATGATAATGTAGAATTATAACTTTTTATGTTGATGTGTGAAAAATATTATGACTCCACATATTTACAAAAATCATGACCAACAAGGAAGACCTTGAGTTGACGAACCCAAATAATATAGTTGGTGGTAGAGAGTTTAAGAAATTGAGCAGTGTTTTGACAGAAAGAGAGGAAGAAGACGACGCAACGAGACAGAATGGTTGGGAGGGGTGGACGGCAAAACAATTTGGGAGTTGAGTTGTGCTGTTGTTTTTCTTTTTGTTGGTTAATTTGGTATAGGTTGGACGGCAAGGTAAGAGAAAAAGATAAACCCTAGGGCGTAAAAGAAAACTTAGGATCTGAAAAAAAACCTAGACGAGTGATATTATGTAGAACTATGACTCTTTATATTAATGAGTGGAAAATATTACAATATATATAGGATTATAGTAATACCTATTTATGTAGCAGTCCTACACTAATTACAATTGAAAATTACATTCCGATAATACATGCTACAATTACAAAGATGATTCCGAGTTAACTAACATATAACATGTTAGATATCTAGTAAGAGAACGTTACTCTTATCCTAAACGTTAATTAATCTCACATGCTCATCACATTGCAGCAAGAATCGAGCCAAATGAGTACCATAAGTGTTCAAAAAACTTCATCTCGGTGATACAATTCCCCGACGCCAAGCTTCCGTCAGGAAGGCGAGTTTTCAGTGTCCAAATTATGAATGCGTGCCCAAGTGAGGACAACCCAATTGGGCAAATCCGTCTGAGATGTGGCTCGTTTCACTCCGAGAGACCGATTAACAGGAGAATATTCAGGCGATTGAGCAAAAATGAGTGTCTTGTTAATGATGGGTACCATATTACCACTGGTGGAACTGTCTCTTGAGTATGTTACCCCAAAGCAGATCCCTCTTGCCGTTTCCTCAATATCTTGCTCAAATTGATGTATTCAATATGTAATAACACAAAGTAATAAATAATGCTAGTTTATGAATTGCGGACTTAGATAATGGAATTGAGATCGTCTCTAGATGTTTGTGTGTGGAGCTTGCGGACTAAATAATCTCGACCATTCAAATTAATCCTGCAGCTAAGATCAATTTTAACTTTTAAAAATTTCACCTCGTGTTGTCTAGATTTCTTTAATAAAGAAATTTTTTTTCTTCAAACAAACGATATTATTATCTACATTAAGGGGAGGGGGTGAGCTTAGCCTCACAATAAGCTAATAATAATATTGTTCAAATTCACCCTTGATGCGCGATAATCGAATTTAAAATTTCTCACTTACAAGTGAAGAGAAATACCACTACACAGTATATTTTCAAATTTTAAGGGTAAAATGGGAAAGTAAAACTGACATAAAATTTTGGGTCTCAATTCTCAAACAGCAAAGTTATGATAGCCATCGGGTATCAAACCAATAGACGTTTTCCTCGTCTAAGCGTAATCGCTCTTGAAACTTCAGTCGGAGAGAGAGAGAGAGAGACAGAGAGCAATGAGTGGTTAAGTATGTGCGTGTATGCATGGCAGATTATAACAAATGGGACGTATCGTAGTATTGAGCATCGTGCAACTGTGAACTCTGAAAAAGAAAGGCTGTCAGTCGCCACCTTTTACTCCCCCAGATTTGGTGCTGAGATTGGCCCGGCCTCCAGCTTGATCACTGAACAAACACCTGCAGCATGCACAGGGGTGGCAGTTGAAGAATATTTCAAAGCATTATTTGAACGTAAGCTTAATGGAAAGTCTTTTCTTGACGAAATGAAGATTAAGTATAATGTTAAGCATAGAGAGAGATCTCTGAAGAGAATAAACGTGTATGTTGTAAAATTAATATGCCCAAATTAATAAGTGTGGACATCATCTCTAGTTGTTATCGTGAGACAAACTACGAGAAATGCTAAGGAATTACATTTTTGTATCACATTGATGTACCATCTTATATGGCAAGTGATGCATACAACATTCAACAAGGCAAATTCATTAATTGCCACATCAGATAATACACTAATGTGTAAAAAAAAATGATCTCCTTTACATTTTCCAACAAACTATGGTTATATTTTCTTTTTCTTTCTTGGATATGATGCTATATTTGACAAACTCATAGTTGAAAACCTTAACAACGAGTACATGAGAACACCTCAAATTTGAAAAAGAGATGATATTCTCAGATATCCTATCACTTATGTAATCAAGTTTTCAGAAAGGATAATGTTAGGGAGACTAAAATATTAAATTAAATTTGCAAATAAAAAAATGTGCCACCAATAAGAAACAAAGACGTTAATCAACAGTTGATTAATAATTCAATCATTAACAATCATGTCATGTGATTTACAAAATTAATTTAAAAATTTGATCTCCTTAGCATTTTTCAGAAATATATTCTCATTACACGCAAGTTTCTGCCGTCAAGCTTGGACAGTTTAAGCAATGGCAGTTCAGTGGTAAATCTACCTACTATTATTCTACATGTACTACTGCCTTGTAGACAATATTTCTCAAAGATTAGAAAACAACTTGCGTACACATAATTACAAAAGGCACAAGTGGAAAGAAAAGAAAGTGGATTAATATACAATCACTCCGACATCCAATGATTTGTTGTTAACGATTCCTTCTGGCTTGACTTATGCGACCACTGATGTGAGCAAAATCCATGAAATTCTTTTGAGAAATTAAACAATATGAATATGATAAAGATGCATGGGATGCTATCCATACCTCTAAACCAGGCTTTGGACAGTTACACACACGTGCCGGCATTTGTAGAGTGCAGTTGTCGTGAATCTCGTGACTCATAGAACTGCAGAAGGGAGACGGGGTGGGCAGTGGCTGCACAGGAGACGTGCTGGCCAAATGACGAGGATGATGAAATGGACCTGTACAAGAATTTTGGAGTAGACAAAGAAGCCTGATAGTCTGATTCATTCTTAACATGTTTTTTTACGTGTTGTGAATTTTCAAATTAAACACGTAAACAATACAAATGAAGTAACATGGAGCATGTGTGACCGTTATACTTCACACGTGGAATAACCTGCTCTGATCTATAAAAATAGTCGAGGTTCCACACACTAAATTCAAGAGGAACTAGCTTGATTAGATAAAGATATATATATATATATATATATATATATATATATATATAACCGAACACGAACATGATTGAGAGAGAGAAAGAGAGAGAGTATATCCAAAACATCCTTTGCTTACACCATAGGCATTAGGCAAAGCTATGGAAGAAACAAAGGTATCCGCAGGGAAGGGCTTTTACGGTGGCTCTCGTCCTGTGCCTAGTGTTCAAGAATTCAAAAAGAGGCCGATAATCACAATCCCACTTAGAAACCAACAAGAGCATGAGATCATCATGCTCATCAAATACCATCCATTGACATGCAGAAATTGCTTTCCCAAGAACCAACCAATTCTGAAGCTGAACTAGCCATACTTCATGGGCTTGCAAAGAGTGGGGTTTCTCCCAGGTAATTAAATTACCTAGCGTTTTGACTTAAGATTCATTAACAGTTTTTTTTTTATTAACTTCATAAATGAGTAAATTACACCACAAATCAGGAATATATATATATATATATATATATATATATATTAATTGTATGTTCTAGAGAAATCTAATATGGTGTAATTGTATTACATAAACTTCATAAAACAAGATTACACTCTTATACACATTGTGTACGATAAGATCCTACTCTATTGCCTATAATTAAGGCAGACTGAGAACTAAATAAGGAAGTAAATCACTAATGAATAATTTACAATGTTTGACCTAATCAATCCAAGATATCTTCTTTAACACTCCCCCTCAAGTTGGAGTGTATATTGATAACACCCAACTTGTTGAGTAATGCCTCAAACTGCACAGAACCCAGTGCTTTGGTAAACAAGTCAGCTGGCTGGTTTGTTGTTCTTATGTATGCTGTTCGCACCACTCCTTCTTGTACCTTCTCACGTACTACATGGCAATCTATCTCTATGTGCTTTGTTCGTTCATGGAATACTGGATTTGAAGAGATGTGCAAAGCAGCTTGGTTGTCACAAAACAGCGTAACAGGTTGTGCATGGTTCACTCTCAAATCTTTCAAAATGTTCTTCAACCATGTGACTTCACAGCATGTAGTGGCCATAGAACGATATTTTGCCTCTGCACTGGAACGAGACACGGTGCTTTGCTTCTTTGTTTTCCAAGAAATTGGTGCTTGGCCAAGTAAAATGCAATAACCCGTTATTGATCTTCGAGTGTCTTTACATCGGGCCCAATCAGCATCACAAAATGCTCGCAATTGCAATGAACCTGTGGAGGGAAGAAATATTCCTTGTCCAGGAGCTTGTTTGATGTACCTGAAAACTGTGTGAACGGCGTCAAGGTGTGGCTGCCTTGATTTATCCATGAACTAACTCAACACATACACTGCATAAGTTAGATCAGGCCTTGTGATAGTCAAATAAATCAATCTACCAACGAGTCGCCTATACAAGGATGGATCGCTCAGTAATTCTCCATCTGTTTGTGTAAGAGACAGATTTTGCTCCAGAGGGACCCGTGAGGGTTTAGCTCCAAGAAACCCAATGTCATCTAATATTTCCAACGCATATTTACGTTGGCATAAAGTGATTCCTTTCTTTGATCTTGCAACCTCTATCCCCAAGAAGTACTTGAGCTGTCCCAAGTCCTTTAGTTTGAAACGTGAGGAAAGAAATTTCTTGGTCTCTTCTATCTCTTGCAAATTATTTCCTGTGAGTATCACGTCATCAACGTAAACCAATAATGCTATGAAATTACCTTGACGATGTCGGACGAATAATGAATAATCAGACCGTGACTGATGGAATCCGGCAGTCTTGAGAGCTGTGGATAGTTTGATAAACCATTGTCTTGAGGCTTGCTTTAAACCATACAAGGATTTGTTTAATTTGCATACTCGAGTCTCCCCCTTTCGTCCGAATCCAGGAGGCAAGGACATATATACATCTTCATATAAATCACCATGCAAGAAATCGTTGTTCACATCAAGTTGGTGTAAATGCCAACTGTGCAGCGATGCAACACTGAGAATGACACGAACAGTGGTCAGTTTGGCAACCGGTGCAAATGTTTCCCGGTAGTCAACACCTTCAATTTGATTATATCCTTTCGCAACAAGGCGAGCCTTGTAACGTTCTAGACTGCCATCAGGTTTAAGCTTGACTTTGTAGACCCATTTGCACCAAATGGGACGTTTGTGAGGGGGCAAGGGCATGAGAGTCCAAGTGTGGTTGGCCTGGAGAGCAGCAAATTCATTCTGCATGGCCGCACGCCAATGGGGATCCTGAATAGCCTGTTGAAAACTAGTAGGTTCTTGGAGAAGGGTAAGTTTGGTGGTGAATATTTTATGATGAGAGGACAAGTGATCATAGGATAAATAATGGGAAAGAGGGTAAGAAATACCTGAGGCCTGGACCATACTCGTGGAAGAAGTGGGAGCAGCACGGGAAGGAAAGGCTGCCTCAACATGAAAGTCCTGCAAGAAGGTGGAGGGGAGGAGCAGGAGAATCAGGAGGAGAGAGGGGATCGAGGGAATTGGTGGAGGTAGGTGATGGAGAATAAGGAGACTCGGATGTGATGCCAGAAGGATGAGGAGAATCAGGAGGGGTGTCTCCTGAAATAGTGACTGGATGGGAGGGTTCGGGAAAGGAGTCCATGGTAAAGGATAAAGGGAAAATGGAAGGATGTGAAGGTGGTGCAGCGGAAAGAGCATGGTTTTGATAAGGGAATTGATCCTCCAAAAACACAACGTCTCGTGGGACAAAGACCTTCTTAAGTGTGAGATCAAAGAGTCTATAACCCTTTTGACCATAAGGGTATCCAAGGAAAAGACATCTACTGGCACGAGGATCAAATTTGGAAGGTCGTTGTGCATGAGTGGATGCAAAACATAAATAACCAAAGACGCGTAAGTGGGAATAGTTGGGTTCTTTCTGGAACAGTTTTTCATATGGTGTTTTCCCTTGGAGGAGAGGAGTAGGTGTCCTATTGATGAGGTAGGCAGAAACAAGAATGGCGTCCCTCCAGAAGCTTTTGGGAAGAGAGGCTTGAAAAAGTAATGCTCTAGCCATATTAAGTAGGTGCCTATGTTTACGTTCAGCGACACCATTCTGTTGGGGCGTATTAACACAGCTATATTGATGTAGGATTCCTTTGAGAGCATAAAAACGTTCAAGTTTAAACTCATGACCATTGTCACTTCGTACTATTTTGACCTTAGCGTTGAATTGAGTTTCTACTATGTGAATAAATTGGACCAAGAAGTCTCGGGTATCTGATTTTTGCTTCATCAAATAAACCCATGTGCTCCTAGTATGGTCATCAACAACAGTGAGGAAATATTTGGCACCGAAAAGAGACGCAACTTGATAACCACCCCAAATGTCAATATGGATTAACTCAAAACATGATTTACTAGAAATGGTGCTTAAAGGAAAAGACAATCTTGTTTGTTTGGCTAATGGACAAATCAAACAATTATTGGAAGCACAAGATTTATGATCAAAAATGGGAAATAAGGAAGAAACTTTTGAAGAAGGGTGTCCAAGACGTTGGTGCCATAGACTAGGAGAAGTAACTTGGACGTGATTGCATGTTCCTTTCTTAGGGGGGTCAAGGTAGTAAAGCCCATTCCGTTCAATTCTCGTCCCAATCATCTTCCCTGAGCGTAGGTCCTTTATGACACAAAAATGGTTTAGAAAAATGGTGATATAGAGTGAGTCATATGCTAACTTGCTGATTGAGATCAAATTTAATCTAAAAGGTGGTACACATAAGACATTGTCAAGAATGAGGTTTGGTGAAAAGATTATTTGTCCAACATGGGTAACTGTAGCGAAGGAGCCATTGGGTAATTCAACAGTGTGGTTCTCAACTGGTTGTGAATTCGTGAGAAGATCAGGACTACAAACAATGTGGTCCGTAGCCCCACTATCCAGGATCCAGATATTTTTCTTACCATCAGATGTAAAAGAGAAAGCTTTACCTGAAAGTTCTTCAATATTTGAGGAATTACCGACTTGATGAACGGATGAAGATTTGTTTTTGTTCAGCATTTGGAGAAGTTGTTTGCAATCTTCCCGAGAGAAAGGAAAGCTAGGCATCACCTCCTTTTTGTCATGCAATGTGACCTGATTCCCTTTGGAAGACAGGGAATAACCTGATTCATTTTCAGCAGTAGCCTTTCTCTTTCGACAGTAGTCAAAAGTGTGACCTTTCCAGCCACAAAAGGTGCACTTAAGGTGTGCACGGCAGTTCTTTGTGGTGTGGTTTGTCTTGTTACATTTACCACAGCGTTGCCCACCATCGTTAGACTCGGTTTCGCGTCCAGCACCCTTCACAGCAAACACCGCTGCTTCTGGTTGAACAATGCTATTGCCACTCAAAACTCCAACTTGTTTCTCATGTCGAATGACAAGTGCATATGCTTTGTTTACAGTGGGCAGTGGTTCCAGCAACAAAGTGTTACCACGAACCGTAGCGTACGATTCGTTTAGGCCCATCAGAAACTTCATAGTTTTCTGAGTTTCAACATATGACATTATCTCTTTCTTGGTGTCACAACGGTATGCTGGGATTGAACACAAGGCATCACGTTCATCCCAAAGACTCTTAAGTTTGGTGAAATAAGAGCTTACCGCCATGTCACTTTGTACACAATCATGGATTTCGTTTTCGATGTGAAATAATTGCAGGTCTAGCTACATCTGTCGTGCGTCCTTGCAATGTATAACATTTCCCGAGATTTCCTTTGACATGGAACCAAGCAGCCACGTCTTCACCAGGTTGTTGCATCTGTTCCATTGTTGCAGTTCTTCAATATGTTCATCACTGGGCTTCTCGATCGTCCCATCAACAAGCCCCAGTTTGTTCTTGACCATCAAAGCCATGGTCATGGATTGAACCCATGTGCCATAGTTATCTTCCACAAGCGGCTGTGGCACAAGTATTGCGCCTGGTTGGTCCGAATGATGAAGGTAGAGTGGATGATTGGGGTTCTCCCATTTTTGGTACAAAGTCATGCCTGAAGAGGTTGACTTTTCTGGTTTGTCACCCATGGCTGTTGCTGCTAGGGTTTGTGTTTCGTGTTTTGTGTGTGTCCCAGTTCGATCACTCTAGTACCATATAGAGAAATCTAATATGGTGTAATTGTATTACATAAACTTCATAAAACAAGATTACACTCTTATACACATTGTGTACGATAAGATCCTACTGTATTGCCTATAACTAAGGCACACTGAGAACTAAATAAGGAAGTAAATCACTAATGAATAATTTACAATGTTTGACCTAATCAATCCAAGATATCTTCTTTAACATATGTATATTGGTGTAGCACAGTATAATTTCTACGGAGGACAAAAATTATCGTGTATATGAAGAGATTT
The DNA here is from genome assembly GCA_024362995.1 of Heteromeles arbutifolia. NCBI lineage: Eukaryota > Viridiplantae > Streptophyta > Magnoliopsida > Rosales > Rosaceae > Heteromeles > Heteromeles arbutifolia. The sequence goes on along the minus strand of JANCRC010000003.1, from coordinate 39,736,314 downwards.
TTCACTGTGCTCGAAACATGACGCAGAACATCACATATCATAATATAATTGGAGGGACATTTGAAAAAAACTTCCCATCAATTGTATAATAACATGTGGTGTTCCGCCTGTGTTCTGCGTACACTGGATAATCTCTCATAAATTAGAGAGTGTGATTGGTATAGAATTTTTTTAAGGAGCTCCTAAAATAACTTTCTTGTCTTTTTAGCTACAATTTAACTAAAAAAATAAAGAGAACAATTGGAGATGCTCTTGTATATTTAATTATGGTTGACCTGTTATATATGTAGCTAAATTCAGCACCCCTAATATTGTTCTATCAAACAAAAAGAAAACATATACATGATAACGAAGAAAGATGAAATTAAACACAACCCCTCAATTAAGGGATTATTGATCTTTGATCACTTGAGTTGCACGCTGCTAATTTACTACTACAAAAGTACCTAGTAGTGTCATTTTAAAAAATGACAAGAAAAACTCATTTATGTCGGATATTAGCAAAAATTCAGGTAATGGCGGATAAAAGAACCGACAGCATTGCTTGCGTCACTAAAAGGCTTTTGTTGTCGGTTAGTTCCTTTAAACCGCCAAGAAAAATGAAAGCATTTAAAATTATAAAAAGGTCAATGGTGTTGGATACAGGTGACATTAATTGTTGAATTCTGTCGGATAAATAGATACTACTGTCATCCATAACCGCCACTAAATCAAAAGAAGAAAAATAAAAATTACGTTTGAATAAAATAAAAAATAAAGTTCAAAGAGAATAGCATTTACACAGATTTATGAAAACGCATCGGACATGATTCGAGACGATTCACAATTTATAGGGATTGAATAACTAGCTATTGATTTCTTCAATCTATGTTTTATTTACTCTTTCTTTCTCTAAAAGGCTTTGACCTACTTTCGCAATGGCCAAGTAGCTTTGTTGCTATTTTGAGGTTTTCGGCTGGCCCTTATCTTTGCTCCTTCTTTCACCATTGTAACTTACTAACTCTGTTAGTAATAGTCTAGCGACAAGAAAAATACTCAGACTTTTAGAGAAAGTGCACTAAAAGAAACTCCATTATTTCACCATTAGGATAAAGAAACCTCATATTTTCTTTTAGAGAAAGTGCATTAAAAGAAACCCCAGATTCCTGTAATCCAATAACATAATCAAAATTCACAACACAAGCTCGATTTAATACAAATAATTTAAAACTCACCACTTTTAGGATGCTCAAATTGCTCCTCGAATTGTTCATCCATGGACAGTGAAGGAGAAGTGTAGTAGGGAAGGGGAAGGGGAGTGCAGAGGGGAAGGGGAAATGGGAAGTGGAGTGCAGCGGGGAAGGGGAAAGGAAGTGTAGTAGGGAAGGGGAAGAGGAGTGCAGAAGGGAAGGGGAAAGGGGAAGTGCAGTGCAGTGCAGCAGGGAAGAGGAAAGAGAAGGGGAGTGCAGCGGGGAAGAAGAAGGGGAAGAGGAAGGGGAAGGGGAAGGGGAAGGGGAATGGTAGTGTAGCGGCGCAGGAAGAATGAAGAAGAAAGAGATGCACGAGGGTTTTGAAATAGGTATTTTGATATTCATGTCGAACAAAATTGCTAGTAATTGTACATAATGTCGGAAAAAAACTGACACCAACTCTGAAAAACTAACAAACCTACTTCAATCGGTATCTGACACAAACTGAAATGGTGTCGGTTACTCTGCGCCAACTGACATCACTCTGCCCAATTCCTAATTCTGTTGGTTACAACCGACACTATCAATTCCTCGTGCAAAACAAGCGGGAAGTTTGAAAATTAAAACACATCCTGTCAGATAAAAGTGCCAGAAATTATTTCTGTTGGAACAATGCATTAGTGTCGGTTATATTCGACATTTTTAGTTTATGTCGATTATAAGTGACAGTAATGCTTCATCATCTGACATCATGTAAAAAGGCTGTTGAAAATTTCTTATCCGACAATATATTGTATAAAATTGCCACCAATATCTAACACATTAAGTCAATTTTGGAGTAGTGATTAAAGGGACAACTGCTTGATAGCAAAGCAAACAGACTGCAAAACATACAAATATTATACAAAATTAAGGAAATAATATGAATATTATTGGAAATTTGGAGATACATACTTTTGATACACATTTCGATACTCGTTTTTTGTGAGACTCACTCCATAATGTGAGTTAGTGTTTGGACCCGATTTTATACCATCGGCTCGAGTAATATAGGCCGTTGAGTGAGCATGGTTCTAGACCGTCGGATGGAATGGTAAATATAATTTTGTTATTAAAGGATAATATTATGATTTTTATCATAATAATTATTTTTTAATATTAATTACTCTTGGCATATTCTTAAAGACGCAAACTATATTGAAGCAAACAGCCGTGCAAATTTGATTTGAGATTCTTAGCATTTAGATGTATGGATTGGAGCATCAGAGCATTATGTGAAGAGTCCTAACACGTGATGGCAAGCGATTTTTATTGATTTGTGATTATTCATTCAAACCACATTGCAATTTTTATTGGATGAAGATAAGGAGGAGTCCAACGTGAAGGATTAGCCATGTTTTTTGGTTATTTTGGTGCATGTTGCACTGGTTGAAAAGAAAATGAGTTCTAGTTGGATTGTGGTTTGAATGAATAATCACAAATCAATAAAAATCGCTTGCCATCATGTGTTAGGACTCTTCACATAATGCTCTGATGCTCCAATCTATACATCTAAATGCTAAGAATCTCAAATCAAATTGGCACGGCTGTTTGCTTCAATATAGTTTGCGTCTTTAAGAATATGCCAAGAGTAATTAATATTAAAAAATAATTATTATGATAAAAATTATAATATTATCCTTTAATAACAAAATTATCTTTACCATTCCATCCAACGGTCTAGAACCATGCTCACTCAACGGCCTATATTACTCGAGCCGATAGTGTAAAATCGGGTCCAAACACTAACTCACATTATGCAGTGAGTCTTCACCAAGGAACAAAATGCCGATAATATCGGCGAAATATCGCCGATATTATCGGTTTTTCATGGTACCGATATTTTAATTACTATCCAACTGGTTTTCGTCAAAATATCGCGATATTATCGATAATATCGATAATATCGCGATATTTTCGAAATTATCGCGATATTTTGAAAGGAGAAGGGCCGCAGGGTGGGAATACGAAACACAGAAGTGGGGGAAAGAACAAGGGCTTCGAGAACGTCCGAGTGCCAATCTTTAGAGGAAAATGTTCTGGGAAGAAGGGGGAGGCGGAGGGATGGGGGATTGTTTTTGTGGTGGGGGGGATTCTGGTGTTCTGGGAAGGGGACGTGAATGCGGGGGGGGGGGGGGAAGAATCTGGGGGGGGGCGGGGGAAGAAGAATCTGGAGGGAGGGGATGGGGGATTGTTTTTGTGGTGGGGGGGATTCTGGTGTTCTGGGAAGGGGACGTGAACGCGGGGGGGGGGGGAAGAATCTGGGGGACGTGAACGCGGGGGGATGAAGAATCTGGGGGGGCGGGGGAAAAAGAATCTGGAGGGAGGGGAGGAATCTGGGCAAGAGCCCCGGGGGCGTGGGGATGGAAGAATCTGGAGAGGGGGGAAGAAGAGGGAGGGGGGAATCTGGGCAAGAGCCGGGGGCGAGGGATGCCGTCCGAGGTGTTTTGGGAAGGGGGGAAGGAGGGAACAGAGAAGAAGGGATCTGGTTTCGTATGGGGGATAGAACCGGAGAAGAAGAAAGAAGGAGATGGAGGGTGGGTGCGTGCGTGCATGCGGGGTGGAATGATCGAAACTGTGTGCGTGCGTGCGTCTGTGGCACATGGTCACACACGGTTTTGGCACATGGTTTTGTATGAAACCACGGTTTTGGCACATGGTTTTGTGCACAGTTTTGTGTGTGTGTGTACGATTTTTTCTTTGTGTGTGTGTGTGTTTGTGTGTGTACGATTTTTTGTATGTCTGTCAGAGAAGAACAAAAAAATATTCTATAAGAGAAGACCAAATATTCTGTAAGAGAAGAACCAAAACACGTGAAGACCAAAAATTTTGTAAGAAAAGAACAAAAAAATATGCTTACTTTTACAGCCTTTACATTACAGCTTGTACAATTTTTGACAAGACAAAAATAATAGTCTGTATCTGGCAAGTTTTATAACTTGTACAGTTTTTGACAAGACAAAAATAATAGAGTGCTTTCATAATGAAACCGTATGCCACTGTGAGTCTGTGATATTCTTTCACATTCAAAACAGTGTGCCACTGTTTGTTATATTCTTTCACATTTGTATCAAAGCCATTTAGAGCATTTTTGTTTCTTCTTCTTCCCTTACCCCTTTCAAAGCCATTCACTGTTTGTTATATTCTTTCACATTTGTATCAAAGCCATTCAGAGCATTTTCGTTTCTTCTTCTTCCCTTACCCCTTTCAAAGCCATTCCAGATCCATTCCAGAGCTTGAACACAAAGGGTTCCACATTTAAGGTAAGTTTAAAAACTTATATTTATATTATTGTAATTTATACAACAACAAAAAAAATTTTGTATGTTAATTTTTGTTAATACTTGCATGTTAATTTTTGTAATTAATTAAGTAATGTTAATTTTTGTATGTTAATTTTTGTTAATACTTGCATGTTAATTTTTGTAACTAATTAAGTAATGTTAATTTTTGTATGTTAATTTATACAACAACAAAAATATTATTGCAAGTATTAAGTAATTAATACTTGCATGTCAATTTTTGTAACTAATTAAGTAATGTTAATTTTTGTATGTTAATTTATACAACAACAAAAATATTATTGCAAGTATTAAGTAATTAATACTTGCATGTTAATTTTTGTAACTAATTAAGTAATGTTAACAATTACATGTTAATTTTTGTAAGTAATTAAGTAATGTTGTATAATTATTCCCTAGGATAATTTTAATATGTTTAATGTTATTTATTATTTTATTAATATTAGGTTTTATTATCAAATTAGATTATTATTCATTAATATTAGGTTTTTTTTATTATCAAATTGGATTATTATTCATTAAATTGGATTATTCATTAAATTGGATTATTATTAAATTGGATTATTATCAAATTGGATTATTATTCATCACTATGTTTTAAATTAGGATTATTTTTTTATCAAATTGGATTATTATTCATTAATATTAGGTTTTATTATTCCATATTATTTTTATAATTACTTAAATTTTTACAATCATTTTCTTTACTTCATATTTAATTCTTCTGTAGAATAACTTTATTATTTAGGTTCTCTTATATAACCGTCATCACTACTATATTTTTTTGCCAAATAAAAATTGTCTAATTTTCATGAAAAATAAATATAGGTACGTTTAAGATGTCCAGTGGAGTTACTAAACGTGATCCAGCTTGGGAACATGGAGACCCAATAGACGGAAACAAACATGGCACAATTTGCAAATATTGTCATCGGGTAATGAAGAGTGGCGGAGTGACACGACTTAAGTACCATCTTAGTGGATTAGATCCAGCAAAAAATGTCCAACGATGCGATAATGTCCCCCCAGAAGTGAAGGCATTCATCAACACATTATTAAAAAATAAAAACAGCAGAAGGAAAAGATAACACATGGAATGGAAAATATTCGAGCTGGGCTACGAGGAGAAGTCATTGGCGAAGCGGTTGACAATGATGATGATGACGATGAGGACGAATGTAATGATGACATGGGACCTGAAGAACGACGCAGTTTGAAACAAGCATTACGTGCCTCCAAACAGTCAGCATGGGAAAGAGAACACCTTCATAAAATTCCTAATAGAGCACAAGGTTCCGGGACAAGTGGTGGTGCACAAATGAGATGGGGAGGCAGTCTTAGAGAATCACAACCAACACCACCAATAGCCCCAAGTTTATCTAAGTCATCCAAAGCACGTCAAAAGAGTGTTTGGAGTTATTTCACTGGAGGTAATGTGAAGGAGGGAATGGGTCGTCTAATTAGCAAGTTCTTTATCTATGAAAATGTCCCTGCTGAGAAAGCATCATCACATCATTTCAAAAATATGGTAGTAGGATGTCAACAGACCGGTGTTGGAGTACAACCTCCCACTCCCTATAAGATAAGAAACAAATATTTGGATATGGAGTATAAAGACATTGGCGAGTATGTTAACAAGTTGAGGTCAAAGTGGGAAACTAATGGTTGCACAATCATGTGTGACGGATGGACTGGCCCGACCAGATTGTCTATCATAAACTTCATGGTATACTCCAAGGGAAAGACAATTTTTTTGAAGTCTGTTGATGCTTCAGACCATATAAAGAACTACAAGTATATTTACAAATTATTGAGGGATGTAATCATGGAGGTTGGAGAGCATAATGTTGTCCAAGTCGTGACCGACAACGGTTCTGCATTTGTCAAAGCTGGAAAAAAGTTAATGAAGCATCATAATGTGTTTTGGACATCATGTGCAGCACATTGTATTGATCTCATGTTTGAGGCAATAGGGAAGAGAGAGAATGTTGCTACTGTGGTAAAAAGAGCTAGAACGATCACAAATTATATTTACAATCACGGTTGGTTGTTGGCAAAGATGCGTGAATTTTGCAAAGGAGAAATTATTCGTCCAGCTACCACTCGATTCGCCATCAACTATATTGCATTAGACAGCCTACTTAAGAAGAAAACAGGGTTGAAGCATCTATTCACTAGTGACGATTGGGCCAACCACAATTTGAGCCGCTCAAATGCAGGTCGTATGGTGGAAAGTATAGTGCTTGATCAAGCTTTTTGGACTCAATCAGAACATGTGTGCCAAGTGTTTGAACCTCTTTACAAAGTTTTACGGATCGTTGACACAGAAGTGTATCCTACTATGGGGGCAATATATGAGTTGATGCGTGTAGTGAATGATGAATTGGAAAAAAAACATGGTGCAAGGTGGGTCATAAAGATAATTGAAGATCGATGGTATAAAACATTATACCACGATTTGCATGCAGCAGGTATAAATTATGTCATAATTTGCAATTCATTTCTTTAGTTGCATAAGTATTATTTCTCTTATTAGAGTATGTGTTTCTTTGAACAGCATATTATTTGAATCCTCGATACCAATACAGACTCGGTGTTGGAGATGATGGTACCCTTATACGTGCTGTACATAATGTATACTCTACATTAGACCCTGCATCACCAACAATTGGCCAATTTGGAAATGAGGTACACAATTACTTAAATTATAATAATTACTTTGTTGGATTAAACTAACACGATTTATTGAATTCAGCTAACATGGTTTAAAGATGCAAGAAGAACTTTTGGAGAACCAACATCAGTTGATGCTCGAACAAAAATGTCTCCTAGTGAGTGTAAACATATTTCACTATAAGTTTATAATAGAATTTGTTGGAGTTATTAGGCTTATCAACATTGTTTTTCATTGTAGCTGAATGGTGGATCATGTATGGGACCGATGCACCAACTGTGAGAAAGTTAGCAATCAAAGTATTATCACAAACAGCTTCCTCATCTGCTTGTGAAAGAAATTGGAGCACATTTGCACTCATACACACAAAGCAAAGAAATAGGTTGGCTCATAGTAGGTTGGAAAAATTAGTTTATTGCTACTACAACATGAAGCTTCAAGTTCGAGATAAGGAAGCAGAAATAGATCATGTCGACCGTGGTGACCCACTAGATGTGTTTGATATTGTTGCTGAAGATGATGATACAGAGGGTAACCAACTTTATCAGTGGATTAGACCTCTTCATTTAGATGATGATGAAGGCAACCCAACTCCCAAAGTTGCTGAAGAAGCACGTAATGAAGGGATAAATGTAGAAAGAGTATTAGAGGAGGAGGTGGGATCTAGCAGCGCTGACTATTTGGAAGAACTTTTGCGCCCCAGACCAAGAAACACTGGAATTCCACCTTCTTCCAATCCTACACAACCACAACATCGTGCTGATACTAATGATAGCTCTAGTACAAGATCAGGAGACTCACCTACCATCGGAGGTGGGAATGATGAAGGATATAGTGGAGCTGGAGGTAGTGGTGGTGGATATGGAAACTATTATGGACCACCTCCCGGATTTATGAGCCCCTTCACTGGTGAGGCAAACTTCACGCATGCAACACAGGATGATGACCATGGTAGTAGGCGGGCAGGACCAGGAATTGGTGCCATAGGGAAAGACTATACTCGTAGAGAAAGAGGCAAGGGGATTTTGTCAAGTCAAGAAGATGACTCGTTATCTAGAACTTCGGACTCTGTTGGAGTGGGAAGTAGTAACTATGGTTATACTCATAACCAACCATTTCCCTACCCTTCATATCCCATTCCTGTTGGAATGGAATCGAGAGACTCATGGAAAGAATCTGAGACTCAATCTTCAAATGATTTTGCTTATGGACAACGTCAACCAATCTCGGATCCATATAGGTGGCATGTTAACAATTACATGCAAAACTATGTTGGAGATTTATCATTTGATAACTACTCTTCACAATACACTCACTCTACACATAGAGATGATGAAGATAGTGAAAAATTTGAACCTCATAGGAACTCTATGTGGTACTAAGTCACTATGTATCTTACCATGCAATGTATAAAGTGTAAAATATTGTACTAATTCATTATATATAAATGATTATGGTGTGTTTAAATTTCTTTCATTAATTACTACATATTTTCTACACTCACAATGTTTGTCAGCTCGCTATATAATCAACTTGATAATGTTAAATCCATCATGCAATGCATTTCCTTCCAATTTTTTGTGATAAACTAATAGATAATTGACTAAATAAACATCCTGCAAAGTTTCAATAAAAATTTCCAAGTTTTTCTTACAATTTCCGTGGTTTCCATATAATTTTTATCGATATCGATATTATCCCGATATTTCTGTGTTTCTGGACTACCGATATTTTCGATATTACCGATATTTAATACCTTGGTCTTCACTACTATAAATACAAGAGCATCAGCAGCGTGGATGACCCTTCCAATTCAACACACAAATCTGCCCTGCGCAAACCCTCGCTCTACGCGAAACCTCTTAACAACCTTGAGATTTTTATTTTCCTTTTCGCCAACACATCTTCAGTTTGGATAAACAGCACTGTGAAGGCAGCCGGTGGTATCTTCAGTTTGGATAAACAGCACTATCGCCGTAGAATCAGCCAACTGCGGAGCATTTTCAGTTTGGATAAACAGCACTGCGAAGGGGCCGACTGGTTATCTACCCAAGTCTCGGTCGATAAGGATTTTCGAATCCTTATTGGTAGAGGTCATCTCATCAACCTTCTCGGCGAAGTGAGGTGTCACGAGGTTACTACATTCGGCACATTGACAGTCGAATTTGATATTGAACTTCGCAGAACTAGCAGCCTTGTCTTCAGGCTCTAGAACTCGAAGGCCGAGGCGTGTTCCTTCCTCGGCCGCAATCGCAAGACGCAGAAGTCAGCCGTGTGCTCAACGCAACATCAACAAATTTTACTCCTCGGCCGACGAGTTGGCACGCCCCGCACATAACCGAATGACGTAGTTAGCTTATTAGTTACTCGGCCTACGCACCACGTAGGCTTGGTAGTTTTTAGGGTCAACATTTTGGCACATCCAGTGGGACCCAGTGCTAACACTACGAAGTTCACATGATATATCTCGATCAAGCTTCATGGGATGAGTTTCATCGCCTATTGAAGGAGCAAAAACAACGCTTAGAGAGATTTTGAAGAATTTCTGAAAGGCAAGAGGCCAGGGGGCAAATTTTCGCTCCGGCCACAATCAAAATTCAGTCTCAGAACATTGTCGAGACGGCCGAAGAAAAACCTAGGCCACCTATTGTCTCGGTCGAGATTGAAAGTGTGGTAGGCCTAGAAGAAAAAGTTCAAGTGTCTGAGCCAAAAATTGACTCAGAAAATGATTCGTCAGAGGAGTGCTCCAATGACGAACAAGGCCAAGACATAGGCCTAGCCGGAAAAACCACGCCAATAGATATGATTATTGGTGATAAAGCCGATATGGAGAAATCCCGTTCGGCTAAAATGTTTGAATTAAAAACTGAAATTATGCCTGGGGGGCATAATAATTGTTCAACACATTTGGCGACCGAAAATGAGAAACATTTTGCCAAGTTAAAAATATTTGGAGAAAATTCTTTATTCGGCCTAGAGCAAACTCAAAGTGAAAATTTTGTTATGAAAAGATGTCGGCTTGGATTAAAGCATCGTTGGCCTCCCCCTGATTATGATTCAGCCGTTTTCATTTTATTTGGTTAAAAAAAAAAAAAAAGGAAAAAAAGGGATGCATAAATTATTTTCTTAACCATTCGGTTTTTTAGGCCGATGCATAAGAAAATAAGGGGGCATATATCGATATAATCGGCATTTAACCTCGCCGAGTTGTCTTAGCTTGTGAATTAGATGGCTCAAGTTTGGTGAAGGCAGTACGTGTGGCGTAGGTGTATCAAAAGCAAAAAAGAAAGGGGTCTTTATGCTACTTTTTTTGTTTTTTGCGAGACAACACCTACTTTAGGTCTTTATGCTACATGGAATATCTACATTAGTTCCAAGGTGGTTTTGTAGTTCTGTGTACTGCTCTAGATTCTGTTTTTAGCCGAATGGAAATGTGCGCACCAAGATACGAACTGAGTCAGCTTCGATGATATTAGCCTATTCGACCGACACCATTTGGTTGGACAACAATTTGTCGGTTGAAGTATGAGTGGGATCCGTTGGGGTTGAAAGCATCAGTGACATCATTTTCCGTTGTCAAGAGGAAGCCAACCGTGCACCCCATTTATTTCGTTATCAGCCGAGTCGGTATCAACTTATTCGGCTACATCGATTTTGATCATCAAAATCAACTTAAATTCCAGGCATGGATTCAAGATTTAATTCGGTGTTTCTTTTAGTTCGATGATACATGTCCAACTCCATATCCAGTTCGGCAGTGGTTGAAACTAACTTTCTGAGTTTCGGTGAAGTTGTATCGGCCCACCATGTTGTTTTGCAAGTTCTATATTTGGTTTCTACAAAACTCAATACCAGAGCAGCATATGAACTTGGTACAGAGCAACACGGTCCGCCACCGAATGGTTGCTTGGTTGTTTTCATTCAATGACACGCTAAAATTGCAGTCTTCAAAATGACCACAATACGCTCTGGACAACGAGAACATTTGGCGCCTCCACCTACCCATATTTTCTTCCTCTGCTTCGCGGCAGGTGCAGACCTTAGCACTCATGAGACGTACCATGAAGCTTCCAACGTTGAATCAGTCAATCATTTCCATATAGTCTATGATCTTTCGCCAACCCTCGGGGCACGATGTTTCTTCGTTACCGGGTGAAGGAGATAATTTGCTCTTACTCGCACCCTTTGTTCTTTCTTTTGATCTCCTGGGAGTTCTATCCTCGACCATATATTTCTTTGACAATGGCTTTGGTGATAATACTTCTTCTGTGGAGCTTTGGTAAATCTTTATTCGACGGTGGGTGTTAGATGATGGCTCTCGGTGATGACTCGGCAAATATTGATTTGGCCGAGAGGAGTTAGTGGATTTCATCATTCCATGAAAGTTCGATGATGAGCAACTGCGTCGAAGCCATGTGGGTTTGTCTAAGAAGGACGTGCACGGCAGCCTTATGCAATCACATTGGAATCTCGGCCAACTCATCGACCTTGGGTCCAATTTCAGCATAATTGCAATTGGAATCTCGGCCAGCTCGTCGACCTCGGCCCAATTTCAATTTTCTCGATATTGGTGGCAAGCCGAGCTGCCATGAATGGTTGCATCAAATAATTTGTTTACCTGGTGCTGGGAGAAAAGATTAGTTATCGATTCGGCGGAAGTACTCAGTGGTGGCTGATTTCAAATGCAAAATGCTTAGGTTCTTTAACCATTCGGCTTGCGAGCCGAAGTTCAAGGAAACTGAGGGCAATGTTTGGACCCGATTTTACACCATCGGCCCGAGTAATATAGGCCGTTGAGTGAGCATGGTTCTAGAACGTCGGATGGAATGGTAAAGATAATTTTGTTATTAAAGGATAATATTATGATTTTTATCATAATAATTATTTTTTAATATTAATTACTCTTGGCATATTCTTAAAGACGCAAACTATATTGAAGCAAACAGCCGTGCAAATTTGATTTGAGATTCTTAGCATTTAGATGTATGGATTGGAGCATCAGAGCATTATGTGAAGAGTCCTAACACGTGATGGCAAGCGATTTTTATTGATTTGTGATTATTCATTCAAACCACATTGCAATTTTTATTGGATGAAGATAAGGAGGAGTCCAACGTGAAGGATTAGCCATGTTTTTTGGTTATTTTGGTGCATGTTGCACTGGTTGAAAAGAAAATGAGTTCTAGTTGGATTGTGTTTGGGCCACATGCTCCCCTATCTAATTGTAAAGTCTGATGGATGGAGTTTGAAAAGATATTTGGTGGAAGACTACCTTCCATGCATGCCTACACGTGGACTTTTTGGATGGTGACGATGACAATGCAGCTTGAAATGTCTGGGAGATCCACATGAAATTGTTGGGTGGTTTGAATAACGAGATAAGTATCGAATCCAATAGCCAGATTAATGATGTCCTATTTAAAATAGGATTATAGCGCAAGGGTGAACTAACTGGATAAGGCACGGCTGTTTTTTATCAGGAGATTTTCAAGCACGAAAGATGGGATTGCATGCAAATTGGATGGTCAGAAGATAATATTCGTAAGAATATTATTGGCAATTTACACAGCGAATAGTTTTACAAAGTCATCAAACAATCTTCACTACTATAAATACAAGAGCATTAGCAGCGTGGATGACCCCTCCAATTCAACACACAAATCTGCCCTGCGCAAACCCTCGCTCTACGCGAAACCTCTCAACAACCTTGAGATTTTTATTTTCCTTTTCGCCAACACATCTTCAGTTTGGATGATAAACAGCACTGTGAAGGCAACCGATGGTATCTTCAGTTTGGATAAACAGCATTATCGCCGTAGAATCAGCCGACCGCGGAGCACCTTCAGTTTGGATAAACAGCACTGCGAAGGGGTCGACTGGTTATCTATCCAAGTCTCGGTCGAGAAGGATTTTCGAATCCTTATTGGCAGAGGTCATCTCATCAGCCTTCTCGGCGAAGTGAGGTGTCACGAGGTTACTACATTCGGCACATTGACAACCGAATTTGATATTGAACTTCGCAGAACTAGCAGCCTTGTCTTCAGGCTCTAGAACCCGAAGGCCGAGGCGTGTTCCTTCCTCGGCCGCAATCGCAAGACGCAGAAGTCAGCCGTGCGCTCAACGCAACATCAACAAATTTTACTCCTCGACCGACGAGTTGGCACGCCCCGCACATAACCGAAGGACGTAGTTAGCTTATTAGTTACTCGGCCTGCGCGCCACGTAGGCTTGGTAGTTTTTAGGGTCAACAGTTAGCAATCCACATTTTTAACCACATTAATGTACCATCTGATGTGGCAAGTGATGCGTACATGTCACGCCAGTTAATTAATTTATCTCATTGGATGTTGGTTGCATGCATCATTTGCCATATAAGATGATACACTAACATGGTACAAAAATGTAGTCTCACTAACATTACTACTAGTTTGTCTCATTATATTAATTTTACAACATACACCTTTTTATTCTCTTCAGAAATTTACATAAATCTTTTTATTCTCTTTAGATAGATCTCTCTACTGCTTAACATCATCACTTAATCCTCAATTCCTCAAGACAAGACTTCCCATGAAGCTAATCACGTTCAAAAAATGCTTTGAAGTATTCTTCAACTCCCAGCCTTTTAAATGCCGCAGGGGTTTGCTCGGTGATCAAGCTAGAGGCCGGGCCGATTTCACCATCAACTCTGGGGTTGTAAAATGTGGCGATTGAGAGCCTTTCTTTTTCAGAGTTCACAGTTGCACGATGTTCAATTCTACGATACGTCCCATTTGTTATAATCTGCCATGCATACATGAACATATATAAACACTAAAAATAAAAGGTGGCAATAGCTGCAATAGGTATAAATTATTAAGGATCAAGATTTTGTTTGAAATAATTGTTCAACACATCTCTCACAAAATAAAGGATGCATTCATGCAGTAAAAAGTTATTGAAGATTAAGCTATGTGTGAAAATTTTACATGCTTAACAATATAGTCAGTACACATGACATGGATAATACTACCTTTTTTTTTTTTTTTGGGTAACAAAAAGTTTAGAGCGAAAGGAGGCTACCCCATTACAGATCCAGGGCATACCGGCTACATGCCTCTTAGAGGACTTATAGAGGGGATTTTAGTCCCTTTTTTTTTTTACAAGTCGCTCACCAAGATTGACTGCCAGCAGCAAGACTCAAACTTAAGCCTTGGTCTAGCAAAGAGAACAATTCTTAATTATCAACTCAACTAACTCTTGTTCGCAACACTACACTTTTTATATATACTCACCAAAGTGAAAATTGTTATTGAATAATGTTGGAGTAAAATTCATTTTTTACCAAATATTTTTGTACGGTGTAAACTAATTTGTAATATGAACCATATATGCATTTAAAAAAGAATTGATCACCTGATGGTCAATGGTAGTATGAAAATGACAGTTGGATAACATCATTACTTTAGTCTAAATAAAGCATGGAATGGCACTGTAGAAATCATTACTTTAGTCTAAATAAAGCATGGTAGTATCCACGCGTCAATCATCGTGGAGTTCTCAGCTTCGACTACTTTTGCGTCCGTTTCCATCCCCTCTTTCATTCCCTCTTTTTCTCTCCCGACTCTCTCTGCAAACATCCCATCAAATTCCCCCATCCCTCCCTTTTCTCACTCTGTAATTTCCCTCAGATCCCTCACCGATTCTCTTTCTCGCCAGCCGCGAACTCCTTGAGAGCTCGCCATTCTCACTCTGTATGTTCGGCTGAGAGAACTCATTCAACCGCAGAAACGAGGTGTGAAGGTGCGGACTTTACCAATTCTGCGCTTTCTTTTCCAATTAATATCTGAAAATTGACAATTTTTAAATTTTTGTTTTATCAGAAACGATCGGAGGAAGTGGGAAATGGTGAGCGCAGTGGACCCAATTTCATGGCAGGTTGGTTTAAAGCAGTTCCAAAATTTGGGATCGTTTCGGATATTTTTAGGTTTTTCTGATTCTTGAAAAAACCATGGTTAAGAGTAAATTCATTATATTTTAATTTTTATAGAATTCAGGTAACCATCTTCAGTTTTTCGGTTTGATTTAAAGGAATTTTTTAGGCAATAAAGCTAGGGCTTTCCGGTGAGTTCTTCGGGTTGTACATCCGGGTGGCTTTAATTTGTTTAAATTTGGAGCTTTTGTGATTTGGGACTTATAAATGGTTTGAAATTTACGTTTTTCTAATTTCAGTTCCCACTCAGAAGTTTGTACTGCCTCATCATTAGAACTGTTTCCTTCTGCTATTCTTCTTGAAACAAGGTCGCAGATCCACAGGCCATCAAGGTATGTCATTTAATTATATATTGTATATGTATGTATTGTATTATGCATGTGTGTGAATGCGTTTTTCTATGTTAATCTGTATTGGTTTTCTTCTGATTTAGTTAATGGACTTTGTTTTTATTTCAAATAATTTGGTTCATGCTAAAGTTATTGAACGTACGATGGAACCAGTGATCTTTCAAAAAGGTTGGTTCTTCTATATTTTTATCCTTTTGGTCGTTTTGAATGGACTTCTTGTATTCTTAATGAAGCTAAATTGAAGTAGTGGATTAGTGTCAAATTGCACTTATTTAGTGGTTGGGGTGTAAGTAATGTGCTTATGCGTATGTGTTTGTTAGTTTTAATTTAAGTTTTCTGCATTTAAAGAGTGGTTAAAGAAAAGTTGTATGTAATTGATTTTCTGCTATAATGTTTTGAATTCCTTATTTATATAGTTATACATGTTCTTGGTTTGCATTTATTTTACTTTATTGTATTAGTGGTTGCTTTTGTTTTCACCCATCTACGAAAACTTTGCCTACACTGTCCATCTCTGTTCTCCGCCGTCTGTCACTGTAAGTCCTTTTTCTTTTTCGAGAATTTTCAATCCTTTTATGTTTCATTTTCTGAAATCTTCATTTTCAATGCATATGCAAATCTGTGCTCAAATTCCTCTCTAGGGATTTTCATTTGTAGTAGGATTGAATCGTTTAAATTCATCTTCATCATTGTATGAGAGTGGCCATGTTTTATTTTGTTGTCATCTTTCTTGATATCCTAATTGATTTGACTGGATTAATATGCACTTAGTAATGCATTCTGGCAGCAGTATGCATGTTAATTCAACTGGAGTTAAGGTTTTATCACACAACAGGAAACTGGATTGATACCTACTACCTGGCGATCAGTAAATGCTTAATAACAAATTTATACAGATTATAAAGGTTCATGCATTCACAATCTCATGTTAAACTTGAAGGTAGTTGAGCTGAATATACTGAAAGATAGAGATGCGCGCACCGCATTCATCATTTCAGTTATGAGAAAAATGTTTGAAAATAAAATATATTAATTTTTGGTTCGAATTATTTAATCCACATGAGAGCTATTGCCTTAAGGTCAAGAGTTTTTTGTTGTAATTGGTGTTTCTTATGGGTCAACACAACACAAGCTTTACTAGAGCACTAGCTAATACTTTACTAGACTAGCTAATACTTTACTAGACTAAAGTAGAATGATTGTGTTTTCCAATTTGTCTGATTGTAATCAATCAATAATTTACTAAGCCAGTAGACTAAAGTAGAATGATTGTGTCTTCCAATTTACTAGAGCACTAGCAAACAATCAACTTTTTGAATCCCAATATGTTTGCAGCGTGTCAGCAATGAATTAAAACATTTTATGGTGGATAATCAATTGGAAACAGCTTCAAATGGGAAGTTGGGCTGAGTTGGCACTTGATTGGGCTTTAGACTGAGAGAGTAATCTGGTACAATAGAGCCGATACTAACATCTGGTTCTGTCTAGACTCTAAATCATATCTTTAGTTGTCACATTTGAAACTTTGAATTCTTGAGTTTATACAAATTTTAATTCTCATTAGTTAATGCTTAACATTTGGCCTTCTGTTTAGAATAAAATCATTCAATTTTTTGGTGTGTTTTTAGGTGGGATTTGGGATATGGTATACGTTTGGCCTATGTGAGTGATCCCTGCTGCAAGAATGGACCTCTGTTAAATTTGATTTTCCTAAGCATTTTCTTTTGTTTAATGTCAAAACTATTTATAAGTCATATTTATAAGCAAGTGTTTATATTAGGTGGTGGTATGTTGACTAAGCTTTTAGGTTAGAAGGTGGAGGTGTCTTTAAGGTTTAATACAATAGATAAGTGGGTTAGATTTCTGAACTTTTATAATTCTCAACTTTTAAATTGAATGTACCACTGATGTGGGTTTTCGACCTTCTATTGGATTTACCACTGGGTTAAAAATTATAAAGAAATGCATGAACTTGGTGGTTATAATGATGTGTTCTGCTGTTAGGGTTGGGTATTGGCAATGTGGGTCAGATCCCTTTTTCTGTGACACTGCAGGTTTCCGCCTTTGGGATTTGTGAAACAGGAAAAACGAATTTTGGGTGTCTGAGTCCAAGGCCATAAAAACCGAATCTTTCAACAGATTTATAGACCTTTGCAGAGTTATGATTAACAGACTTCGTGGAGCGCAGTATTTGAGTATGGTTTTGGCTAAATGTGAACATTGTAATACATTGTTAAGGAAATACCTTGAATTTTCCCTTATCTGGACAGTACTGAAATCAGTAATGTGAAAACTCCTTAGTTTACGTTCCATTGTTGGAGGAAACTCTATACAACGTTTGATTGCCAAATAATCTGCACGCTGGGTATGCTAGGCTGATAGCATACTTTATAAGAGTGTTAGCTTCAAAACTGAGTTGCTATGGTGCTTCTTGGATTTCAGAACATTGGCTATGTTCTATGGTACACCAGCCTATACAATGTTATATGGAATAGGACCAAAATATTTGCTTTTTGAAAGCGCTAATGAGCAAGAAAACGGAAATCTGTTATTGAAATGCAAGCATGTTCAATTTAATGTTTGTTAAAGGACCTTTTTTTTTATTATGGTTTCTTCGGAGTTTCTTTTTCATTCAATGGTATGAATAATTTTCATCTTAATTTGTTTGTTTAATGTAGGTAAGGGTGCTCTGCGAGAAGGCCAAGGAAATATTAATGGAAGAAAGCAATGTCCAGGTGGGCCTTTTTAGTTGCAAGTTTCTGTTTCATGTCTTTCTTTGTATTGTTTCATACAGGTTTTGGACCTATAAAGATTTGGGCATGTCATGAGGTAAATGAATAACCATTTTGGGTTTTATGTGTTGCAGCCTGTAAAAAGCCCTGTAACTATCTGTGGTGATATTCATGGACAATTCCATGATCTGGCGGAGCTTTTCCGCATTGGAGGAAAGGCATTGTTCTGATTTGGGCTATTTAATTTATTGTATGTGTTCTTCAAGGTTGTTAATTGGTTGCTACTTATTGGTGATGTTTTCTCTTTCTTATTTTGTAGTTTTCTGGTTTGTTCTGTTGGATGTTTCACTTTCCAAAAATAACATTAATTTTCTATTGCAATTTTTTTGCAGTGCCCAGATACAAACTATTTGTTTATGGGAGATTATGTGGACCATGGCTATTATTCATTTGAAACAATGACTGTAAGTATTGAGTATTTTTATTTCTACTTCTTATCTTTCAATTAGTTAAGCTATAATTTTAGGGTTCTCCTTCTGGCACTAAGATAAAGGTATTTTGGAAACTCTGTGCAATGAGTTGGTTTGATTATTGAGGGTTTTGATCAATGGCAAGCCCAAAAGGCCTAACTATCTGCCTCTGGAGGTATGCCAGTTTCTTTTGATTATCATATCATTCTTTCTTAGACTCTTAGTCTTATCTTTTTGGAACTCCTCTGTCTGATAGGTACATTTGTGCTTCCCCATGGGGTTTCTCTTGGTGTTTTAGCTTTGTTCATTAGTTTCGCTTCAACGACATTATCTTCAAAGCAGAGGGCATCCTTAGTTGAAAAATCAAGGCAGAAGTCTCAGGAAAGAATAAGAACTGTGACTGATATAGCTTTGCAGGTCATGATAGGTTTAGTTTCTTTACCACATGTTGCAATAATTCTTCTTGCTCATTTGATTTACTATTGCAGGCTATGAAAAAATACCAGTATGATAATGATCCTGTGCTTGCTACATGTGGTATTTCTATAAATAAGGACTTCACTCAGGTCAAGGGCCGTGTTCTTGAGACTCCGAAGGTAAACTGTCACTTTATATATGGGCTCTGTGGGGTGGGGGGATTTGCGACTTGGATATTTCAAATGAGCTCAAGGTGGCTCATAGGTTGTATTGAGTGCACAAATGAGCTCAATATGGCTCATCGGTTATAGAGAAATAGAATTTGCGACTTGGATATTTCAAATGACTAACAAACAGTAATCAATTTAACTTTTCTTCCCTGTCAATTTTAGTGCTTTTTCTTTTCTCATTACTTTTAGGAGTTAATTTTTGAGATATATTCTGACTAACAAACTTGAATTTTTTGCTATTTAGTAGTGAATTTGTAGCACAGTGGAAATATCTGGAATGAGGGTGATGTCTTCTACTTGCTCACCCAAAGGTTCCAATTTTTTGCATTCTTTTGGGGGTTTTTTTTTTAAAATTTTATTTATGAAATTTGATGACTAATTTTTAAATAATGAGAAATTAGTTCTTCGCCTTGAAATGTTCATTTTTCGGTGTTTCTATTAAAACAATGAAATCTTAATCTTCTATCAAATGGGCTGTAATTTCATATGTTTTAATGTAAATTGTTCACTGATTATGGTTATAATGGGTTGGTCTGAATTGCAGGATTATTAAGGTCTGGCAAAACTGATTATGGTTGTAGTGGGTTGGTCTGAATTGCAGGATTATTAAGGTCTGGAAGAGTTGCAGTCTGAGATGGACCAACTATCTGAGGCCAAACTTGAAGAGAGGCCTTTTATCATAATATGAGAAGATATGCAGGATGAAGAGGTGAGCGAGAGAAACGGTGAGGTTTTATTTTCTGATTTGGATTTTGAAATTGAGTAATTTTCTGCTTTGTGTCTTTTGAGTAGGTGTGGGATTTAGTTTCATGCCAGGGGTTGTAATGGGTGGATTGCATGTAAAATTTTCTTATCGAATTTCAATCCCCCCTAAATCTCTTCATTCCAACCAAACATTTGAGGATTTGGTTTTAATTGTTTGTTTGGACTTTGAGCTTTTGACCAATTATTTGGATGCTAGGAAAATTTACATGCTATTTGGATACTAGGAATATTCATGGAACTCAAACAAGATTGTTTTCATAATTTTTTGAGAAATGTGGAATTTCGTTTCCTCACATGCAAGGCTCTGGCCCTTTCAATTGAAACCAAAACGTGTTTCAGGTGCCTAACACAACCTCTCACTACTCACTCACATCATTTGGTTTTTGTAATTTGAACTTTTCTTTCTGATAAATTTGTATGCTTTCTGGATTTTTTATGGCAGTTTTGGACCTTTTCTTTTCTGAATTTGTGTGCTTCTCTGGGGTTTTTAATGGCAGTTCTGAGGAGGAGCAAGAAAAAGGAAGAACCATTATTAGAAGATCTTCCCAAAGAGTACTACGATGATGTGAGTGCCTTTATCCTTTGACTTGGCCAAATGGGTGCTCAAATTTCATGTTTTTCTGTGATTATATGAGTAAATTTTTGCAATTTTGTTTTTGGGTTTTGCCAAATTCAATGGTGGTATTTATGGGTTTGGTATTGATTTTCAGTTGACAATGACTTTGGGGAAATTGATTGAGTCTGCATTCAATGTAACTTTTCATGCAGTTACATACTGATGAAATAAAATTCAATTTTTTCATTCCCTTCTTTTTTTAAATGCAGTTATATTTATATGATGATTTACAACATATATTCATCTTTTAGTTTCTAATTCTTCATGCAGTCTAAGCCGTGAAGGATTTGATCAAACCCACAAATGATAACAATATGCGGCGGCACCAACGGTTTTGGACAAGGAACAAGTAAGTACCATTTTGCTTCATTGTTCCAAAGTATTATGTAGAGATTGCTTTAATATCTTGGCTTCTTGGCTGTATGTGGGGTGTCCGAGATAGGATTTAGGAGATTTGGTTTAGGGTTTGCAGAGAGAGAGAGAGAGAGGGATCTCCGAGAGAAATGTGGGAGGATTTAGGCGAGGGATTTCAGGGATTTGTTTAGGGTTTCTTTTCTGCGATTTGCAAACAGAGAGATGGGACAAGGGTGAGAGAGATGGGAGGATTTTCTGCAAGGGTAAAGGGAACGGGTAAGGGAGGTATGTGTATGGGTAGGGGATGGAAAACCATTTCGTTTTCCATTTGCTTCCTGAAACCCGAGGGATTTCTGCGATTGCAGAGAGAGATTTTCTTATTATGAATGTTGTCTGTTCTTTTACAGGAAACTCTAGAAGCTGACATTAGGATGTTCAGGAAGAAACTGACTTTTAAAACGACTCCAATGGCAATCTTCTATCAAGAGCCTCCACCTCCTAAAGTGGACCTGAAGAAGGTATTCTATTTTTCTTTCAAAATCACAAATGGCATGATGTATATTATTTTGTTCATGTGCAATTTTCAGTTCTCTGGTGAATCTAATTTCATGCTTTAGTTTGGATAACTCTTAATTTTTGTCATATATAGAAAAGTGGTGTGGCTATTATATGATTGGCTGACAAATAGTGCCTTTAGCACTACCTTCTCTCTCACTGAGCCCTAGCTCAACCCCTCCTCCGCCGCCGCTAACCTGCGCCCTCCATTGCCCGCACTTCAAATAGTAACTCTCAGCTCAAATCCCTTTTAGTTTATTTTCTCATAATTATTGTTCGACTTGATTTAAATTTGGTTTTCTGTTCGGTGTATAATCAGGTGCTTCGGGTGTACGCACCAGTTCAATCTCCACCTTCGGGTCATCATCGATGAGGCGACGGAGTTCTTCAAGACAATTGGAGTCTCGGATTTCACTTTTGACAGTTGCAAATTGGTGCTTTACATAACTTTTTTTTTTCCCCTTAATTTCGTAAAGTTTAGGCCTTTTCTTAAAATTTAAATAAAAAGAAATATCTTTCTGGTATTGGTTAGTTTTGATCTTGATATTATCTGGGTTTGGTGTTAGTGGGGATGGTAGTGTCGCGCAAAGTTAGCCGTTCATGGCTCACCGGAAAACCCCCTGATTGGGCTTTATCAGGAGAGAACTCATAATGTAGTAGATATTCCTCAATGCAAAGGTCCCAATCCTAATGACTTTATATTTGATATTTAATCCTTGGATTAGTGTTAAATTCTATATTTTTTTAGTTTAATTTGTGTTTTCTTTTCTGTTTTTGCAGCTCATCGTCCAAGTATAAATGTTGCTGTGGAGCTTAAACAAGGTCCCTTTTCGGTTATTAAAACTCAATGTTACCTGCTTTCATTTCCAGTTTTTGAGTCTTCTATTTGTTTGCTTGCTGCAATTATTCAACTTATGCCGCTATAATATTTGTATCCTTCTGTTTTGTCCTCTGCATTAACTGCCATTTGGATCATGTGAATGACAACTTTCATGTATATTTCGAATAATGAGCAGTTTATTGCTGTTAAGCATAATATTTGTTTCCTTATGTTTTGTCCTCTGCATTAACTACCATTTGGATCGTGTGAATGACAACTTTCATGTATATTTCGAATAATGAGCAGTTTATTGCTGTTAATCTTTTGATCATTGTATATGTTGCTAATTTACCTTCTCAAACAACGTACATGTAAACATTGATCTATAAAACTTATTTATATGTTAATAGTATGGTTTCTTTACTTTTGAGTTTGGTTGAACAACAACATTTTCTACTTTCTAGAGTTCATCCTCTTTATTTTAGCCCAGGCCGACCCACTCCACTTTGTTCGAAGCTCTTCAACTTTTTCGCACAAATTGCTCAAAAATTCCTGCTCTCAAACATCTTAGATCCCTCACTCACCCTTCTGGCATGGACACCCCAAAGGTATATTTCTCTCATTGCTTTCAAAATTGTATATATATATATATATATATATATATATATATATATATATAGATATGAAGACATTCACATATGGTAGAACTAAAAGGACGGTAGAATGCTCGAATAATGGAATAGAGTTGAGATTATGATGAGAAAGGACAGTAAATAGCTATCACTATGTGAATGTCTTATTTTCTTTCACTATGTAATAGCTATCACTAACTTTTGTTTTTACTGTCTTATTGTATTTCCCATGTTGAGAGATAGAACCAAAAGGACAGTAAAATGCTCGAATAATGGAACAGAGTCGAGATTATGCCCGAGGTATCTGGTAATCTTTCTACTTTACCAAAGCCAATTGCAATTTGTTTTGGAACAAAGAAAGATGCTCTGTTAATCTAGGGGTATGGCACCCCTTTGGTTTCTTGGCAATGGCTTCCTTCGTTAACCTCTACAACTACGTCTCTCTTCACTTTCCCAGTTCCTTCGGTCTCTCTTTCTCTTTCTAATCTCTACTGAGTTTCTTTCAATCTGTCAATTTATATAATTTATTCTTTGATGTGATATTTAGTGCGTTTGATTTGATTTTGTGAATGCCTTCCTGACTTTTCCGCTTTGGATTCAAATAATAAGTTCAATGGTTATATGCATAACGGAATACTGATTTGCGAACAAGGCAATATAAAGCTTGAAAATTTGTATATTATGCTAAGCTAACTACCTTTTTTCCCCTCTTTTTCGACTTTGAGCAATTGCAGTATTTTAGCCCATCTTGCTAAAATTTTTGTTTATTTTTAAACGAATTACGTATGAATTTACTTGCAAATGTTATATGAATTTGGTATAAGCTTGAATAGAACTTTTATCTGCAGGTTGAATGTGTCATTTGCCAACTATTTTTTGGTATAAGAAAAAAATTACATTATGTACGAACAATGCAATATGTTACCTATCTGTTTATATACATGTTATATTAATACATATAATGTTTCATGTTAAACAGAGCAATAGATGCCGAGCCAAAAGTGAGAATGGGAATGAAGAATCCATGCCAAAATCTCACATTTATTTAGAGTGTTCTTGATGGAACATGGAATCCATATGACGAAGTGTACTAATTCAAGGTTCATTGTTCAAATTCTTAAATTAAAATTAATTTTGTCTTGACTCCAATTTCTTCATGCCTTTCGTAACTTCACATGCATAGATATTGATAAAGAGCTTCAGGAGGGTCGTTACTGAACATCGACAAATTTGTTAAGCCTCAGGCTTCCAGTTATTAAACTACACTACAGGTAACTACGGATTAGTAGATGTTTAGTAATGACCCTTCTGAAATGATGGATATATTGTCGATATTATTGATCAATTGAGTATGCATGAGAAGTTGAAGTACTCATTGCCATAAAAAGTAGAAGTGATGACTCACACCAACAATCAGTTATCTCATCAGCAGCTTTATTTTTATCTAAAATCGAATTTGATACATGTAGGTGTATATAGGTTAAATTGATTGTTAAGATGGCAATTTAATCACTTTTCAATGTCCGATATCTCCATCTCCCTGTTCTGGATTTTTACTTACTTGAAATGAATAGATTCTAGACGTTTCATTTAGCAAAATGAGCAGTGGATAGTGCTAACTCATTTTTCTTACATTCACAACAATATGGGCACTTTTCTTGCCAATATAGTGCTTGGCTTAAGATTAGGATGTGATTAAGTTGTATTGAATTTGTTCAATTAACCACTGATCCATTTATAGTTCGTTTAATCTTTTGAATTAGTAAGCTACTGTGTTGTGTCCTTTACATTTCTTGGTATACTATTGATATGGAAAACATCATCTATCTGTTCTATTTATCGCATGTCATAAGAATCAAAGTAGACTTGGCATCCCTTTTGTGGCCTTTTTTGTGTTGGTAGATGCCATCAGATAGGCAAAATCATATCGGCTACAAAGTGCAGTGAATGCTACATGTTACTAAGTTTCACCATATGCCTTCATTGTGGCATTGCCCTCTCTACGACAAGTAAGCATTCTAATTTCACTTTGTGGAATGATATCAAGTAGACTTGGGGAATAATATAGAGTTGTATCATGCATGAAAACTATGAATCCATTTCATCATGCACTTTTTAGTTAAACTACTATATTTTTGTTCAATTGACTGCAACTCATGCCGCAGTTTGCTTCACAAACCTCTACGGTTAGCTTCCATACAATATGTTGCAAGTTTGAGGATATCTCTGTATCTTAATTTCTGCTCTCTCTGGTTGCTTCAAGTTTGTAATTTTACGTTACACTGCCACTTGTTTTGATTATAAAAATGTAAAACAAAATCCGTCCATGATTTACAAATTTGTATTCGATTTTTGATGTTTTTTTCCAGTGTAAGGCATATGTTGCACAAGTGAGGTATGTAGACTGTAGGGCATATATTTTGACGTCTTAACCGCAGAGGCAAAATATGTGTAAACTGCAGCTTGCTTTTGTTTCTTCAGTTTTGTATGGAAACAAACATGCTTATTTTTGCCTTTGAACAGTTGTGGTTACAAAATTAGCTACTTGAACAAGTCCTCAACACTTGAAATGGCTGTCTACACTGCATGACACATTATATGTGTGAACTAAATGTTTCTTCTGTTTCTTAATGAAAGAAACAGAACTTTTTTGGAAACCATCTCTTTCTAATCAAAGATGTTCAGTTTATTCCCACTCATTGTACAATGTGTTTATATGCCAACTCACTTGAATGTATATAAAAGCAAAACGGCTTATCTTATCGACCTCATTCACTTATGTATTTATTTGTTTGTTCATAATTGGGTTGAATTTATTCAACTTAAATGTGTTTTATTCATCCAATTACGCTTGAAACAGCTGGTTCCCGTGGCAACGCACGGGCCTAATTTCTAGTATATACTAAACGTGAGTTTCCTCCGGCACTGTAGATCACCAGTGTCCGGACGGAAATGGCCCTGGCTTTTCTCTTTTATTTCCGTTTGTCTCACCTTGCCGAACAAAATGGTACGCGTGGTTCTTCCTTCTCGATGTTTCGACTGGCTTCTTTCTCCCTCTGCTCTCACAGACTCACTTCCGTCAAATCTCTGTCGCAGCAACCACAAGCTCTCTTTTGCAGAAATGACGAACCCAGCTTGACTTCTCTTTCAAAACTCAACTCGAGTCCTCAGGTAAATCTCATCTTCTTCACTGATTTTGATGGGTTTTCGTTTTGCATCAAATTTTGATAAAAATTGTGAAATTTGGGATGTGGGTATTGATGGGGTCGATAGGGTTATTTTCGTTTCGTCTTCTTTTCTCCTCTCTCCCCTTCTGTGTTTGCCTTTGTTTCGATCTCTCTACCTCTTTCGTTTCGATTCCGATCCGATCGTTTGTGAAGGTGGTTTGACTGTGCTTCCCATTGCTTTTCAGAAACGAATCGCACTGTTTTAGGTACGTTGGTTCATTTGTGTCTCTATTTTCTGTTTGGTTAGGAAGAAATTTTTTCAATTAATTGTTGTGCTACTTCCTGATTCTGTCTCTGTTTGTTATTTGGCTTGCTAGAATTTGTGGTTTTGTCCGTTAATCTTGAAAAAAATTTGGCCTAAGCGGAGGCACCAATTCAGGTCTCAGTCATGCTCCCTTCAATTGCAGTTTTGTTGACTTCTATTCATGAAATACATGATACAGATCTCTAAGCTGCTCGGCACTGCAGATTGGCCTCTTTCCATAAAAATCTTCCCTTTTTTCGTTTTTTTTGTCTTCAATCAAGGATTTTGATTCAGACCTGGAAAACCCATTTGGGTTTTCATTCGAATCTCATCGAAATCAAAATGTGGGACAAAATTGAATGAAATGGGATTTGAATTTTCCTCTTTTTTTTTCTTCTACTTTTTGGAGTTTTTTTTTTTTAAATTTTGTTTTTTTTAATGTTTCCTGGGTTGGAGGGGAATATGAAAGCTTTATGGTTGAGTAGTTTTAGCTTTGGGATTAAGATTTTTCTGGAAGGTGTGTGTGGGATCTGCTTTGGTTTCAACTTATGAACAAACTGTTGTTTTGGGTACGTAGTTCTCTCCTTCTCTGTGTCTTTGTAACCTTTGGTTTCATATGTACTTAATTATATATATAGGAGGTTGCTGAGAAGAAATGGAGGGAAGTGGGAGGTGTTTTCATGTTCTCCCCAACAACAACAAGTGCTTCGTTTGAGCTGAGGAAACACTACTCAACCCTTCTCTACCATTACGAACAGGTTCGCTTCTTTAGGGTGGGTAATTTTGTGGTTTGAAAATTATGTGTTATAAGTGTAAGTTTGGACTTAGAAATGGGTTTTCTATTAAAATTTCATTTTTGTGATTTTGGGGGTTTTGTTTCAAGCAATCCTTTTAATTGGACTTTTTCCAAATTTTATTGGTGGGTTTTGGGTGCTTTGAATTTGGTGAAATTTGTGATTTTTCAGTGCTTCAATGGTGTTTTGGAATGATTGGTATTTTGGTGTCAAATGCAACTAATTATGTGGATCTTAATTTGTAGATATCTAAGAGTGACAAATGCAACTAATTATGTGGATCTTAATTTGTAGATATCTAAGAGTGACAAATGCAACTAATTATGTGGATCTTAATTTGATGATTCATTTCCTTCACTCGGTGTGTCAGGAAATGAGTTCAACCATGGATTTGTATACATTGAAGTCCACGTCAGATTTGCCTGCTCTCTTTTGATCATCATTTATTTTTAGGTAATATCCTTGCCATTGGAGTTTTGTTACTGGTATTAATTAGGGTTTTGTTCCTACATGTGGCTGTTTGATTCAGTTCTGTATGCATATAAAGTTTGGTTTTGTTTTCAGTTTGAGGAGAGCCTTACTTTTGTTTTTTTGGGGCTTTCAGGTGTATCCTCATATTTTGCAGCTATAATACTCCATTGGCATGGTTAATTCTTTTAAGTCTAGATTATATAGAGGCTACAATTTAGGTCTTTAGTTGTTTAATAATAAATCACCTTAATTTGTCATTCCTTTCTTTCATATTTCTTTTCAAATTTGTATTACAGTGATTGTTAACTTTATAAAATTTATATTCTTTTTGGAAACCTTAAATGGAAACCGTGGAGGTCACCCCTATTTCCTCAATCTCAATACAATCCTTCTAATCCAAAAATGGTTGCAACTACTGTAGGTCACCCCTATTTTTGGTATGTTTTTTCTTCTTTGGTTTTTTCATTTTTGCTGCGGATCTACAGGTTGGGACAGATTTTTTGTGAAATTGGTGACTAATCGCATGCTGCCTCTTCATATTATTGACAAAGAAATTATATTGAACTTGGGTATGTTTTAAAACAACCACATATAATTTTCGATTCTCAGTTTGTATTTGTTTGAAAGCAACCCTGAAAATTGATTCTCTCTCTCTGGAATTTTTTTAAACTGTGGTAATTTCGTACTCTGTTCTGTTTATGCTGGCTGTAACAAATTGGTTTACCGTGTGTAATTTTTTGCTGCAAAATTGTATTTGTTTGAAAAAAACCCTTATAATTTGGTTGTGTCTTGAGTTGATGAGTTGTACGTTGAGTTGATGCCGTTTTTCACTATGCTTCTGATTAGTATGTGCTGTGGTTTCAGAAATGTTTTTGGAATAGTGCCTAACTACTTTTACTTTCTCTGTCCAGTCTTTGCAAAGTGTTGTTTTCAAAGAGGTAATTCTTTCATGTCTCATTTATGACGTATAATCACTTGGTTACATGTCTGTTTCTGATTTCTACCCTATTAGTTTCCATTTTTGTTTTCGGTTAGTAGTAATACATTCTCTGACAGGCTGGCTCTGTGGATCCTGTGACGATGACAATTAGCATATTCTTGCAGTTCTTTCACGTAGGTATCAATGCAGCCTTGCTATCACAGGTTAGCTAGCTTAACATTTACACCTTCATAGGCAGACCTTTTGGTTTCTATCTAAACCTGATGCTTGCAGTTAAATAATATATTTTGGTGTTTTTCCCTCTCAATGGACAAACTTGCAGTTACATAATATATTACTTGTGATAATGTGGACTGCCATTTTAGTGGTACAGACTACATGCAAATCACAGTTTCAAACAATTGTAATCCTGATTTTGGCCTTATTTTCATATGGGCTATTTTACATGTGCCATTTTTACTACTATGAATTGCAAAAAAAGACATCAACTCACTTTTTATTTTTATTTTAACATGTATGTTCTATTTGAACTCACTTTTTTTTTTTTCGCTATTCACAAATTGTTTAATGAAAAAACATGTATGTTTTTTTTCGTGAATTTGATTCAAATTGGTAAATTTTGGTAACAAAAAAAACTTATGATAAATTAGAACACTGTCATTAAATAAGATTATCTGCTCAGTGTACCTATATATAGTTCTATTTGAACTCACTTTTTTTTTTTAAATTTAAATTTTATTTCTCTGCATGATCTAGAAAAATTCTGCTTTCCTAATCATTTGACACAATTTTGTTTACTTTTAAAAATTTTGCTATAATTTTCTCTAATGAAAGGACATTCTGTGACAAAAACCAGGATCAATTTGTTTGCAGCTTGACGATTTCTACTTTCATCAAGTTTATCTCCAACTCCAGGTATTCTCTCCCATTGACAACTTAAAATCAACTGCACCTCTATACTTTGTTTGTCATTAGGTAAAATAGGCTGACTATATGCATATTTCATCATACTCTGACAACAATCACAACAAAACTAGCAATCCATACGGTCATAAATAGATTTCTATGTGTATATAAATGCTACTCCATACCCGCAGCATCGCGCGGGCACCGCTGCTAGTTTTCATCTATAAATGTATCGAGCAAGATAATATTCAAATGGTTAAAGTTACCAGTATGAATCATTATCTCTAGAATGTCTCCAATATTCACAATAAAGGCATCCGGTAGTGGCTTCACGGGAACCCAAATCCCATCTTTCTTCACTCGGAGGCCATCCATTTCATTGACTTGTAGGAGGATGGTGAGAGCCCCACCATCAGAGTGGGGTCAGACCGAGGACCACTAGTAGAAAAAAGCTCATCTATCACGGTGAATGTCCGTGATAGATTGTAATCCACCACGAGTATTGTGTCCGTTAATAATCTAGATGTGATAAAAAGTCTCAGTTTCTACCACGGGCTATGCCCATTGTCAAATGTGATATAACCATGGATTATGACCGTGGTAAATTAGGATCTAAAATAACGTGCACTATGGTTGTTGTGGATTACAGTTGACCACGTCTGATGCCTGTTATACAAAAATTTCCAAAAATATAAAATCATTTACTATATATATATATATATATATATATATATATATATATATACACATACATTATTTATATACAAAATTGCACATTTACTAGGATTTAATAATTCCATAAAAAATCATGATTCAAATATTACAAACCATACACTAAAGCTAACAACAAAATCAATGAGTTATACTAAGAAATACCAAACTGCCCACAAAGTATCAAATACGCCTCTAATAACAAGAACATTGTCACTTGAAGACTTCACATTTCTTTGGACACCTCCAAACAAAGGACCTTCGGAGTGAACTGCTGCCCCTAATGCTTGTGCCTCAACAATTGTTGCCCTTCTCTATCTGCATGAACATAAGCATATAGATTTATAGGTGGCAATATACATTTGATCTCAATCAAGAAAAGTGAATAGATATACCAAACTTGAAGCCAAAAGTTAACTAGGAAAGACTTGAACAGACGTACGAGTCTTCAACAGTCCATACAAGAAGCCAAAAATTAACCAATAAAGACTCGGAACAGATATATAGAACAACTTTGACAAGAGCATGAGTGTAAAATTAACATTGCATATACAATGAATGGAGTAAATACAGAACTTAGGGTTCAAATAGTGTATGCAAACAAATGAGTAGAGGTTCGTCTTAATCCAAAAAATCTCACAAAATAGAGAAATAGAGCGGTAGTACCTGAGAGAGCTATCAGAAAGCAGTGAAGTGAAAGAGTTGGCGTCGTTGTGTTAATTGTATAATCTTTTCATGGAACTTGTGCCATTTTTACCTACATTTCACACACTGATGTCAAGTCACAAGAATATAAAAGGAATCATCACAATCTAAATAATTATTGAACCGTACAGATTTATTGTTGTACCTTGTATTGTGTATCAAATATAATTCAATAGTAACTTGCAAATTGTATAACCCTGAATTAGCAAAAGCAAAAGTA
Organism: Heteromeles arbutifolia; assembly: GCA_024362995.1. NCBI lineage: Eukaryota > Viridiplantae > Streptophyta > Magnoliopsida > Rosales > Rosaceae > Heteromeles > Heteromeles arbutifolia. The sequence goes on along the minus strand of JANCRC010000003.1, from coordinate 39,704,999 downwards.
AAAGAAAAAGAGGCGTTAAGACCTTTAAACTAATGGACATGGATCCTCTCCGGATCCATGCCTCCTAATCCACCAAATCCATGGATATGGGGCCATTGAAATTTAATCCAACGGCTACAAATAGGGGTCCATGCTAAAAGTTATGATAACTTTAGCCGTTAAATCAAATTTCAATGGTCCAGATGCATGAATTTGGTGGATTAGGAGGCATGGATCCGGAGAGGATCCATGTCCTAAACTAATAACAGATTAGGCGACGAAAGTTGTATTTAAAGAACAACAGACCTGCATCCTTAAAATTGGAATCCTTAGATGCTTGAAGTTCAACAGTGCAAATACTGATCCCCACTAAAATATTTGAGAATATCAAACACAAATTCATTGATAACGGAAAACTTGATCAAAATTGTTCTTTAAAAAATGAAACTACATAATAAATCTAAATCCAATTCTATCAGGCCACTCAAAAGGAACAATAACATATCAAATTCAAGCTAAGCACCTCAGAATTTCCCTAATTCATACCTCCTTCAGCACGAATAAATCCGACATTCCCCTTCTCAGCATAACCCAGCCACCTGTAAAAACATCTATACTGGCAGCGTAAGCCAAATTTCAACCCGTTTTTCCTTCTTTTCTACTTCTAGTAGTCACATAATAGCAGTTCCTCTACAAAATGGCAAAAAAATTAGGGAAACAAAAATAGGCTCGAAGATAGCATCGTTGAGTCTCCGAGGACATCAAAATTGAAAATGAGAGGAGGACTACCTGAGGGAGATCTTTCCCATAACAAGGTCGGACATTGCATCCAGCTCTCGGTGGTCGGCTTGAACTTTGGCATCGCGATGACAGAAAGCATGATGCGACGACTGCTAGGGTTTGCCTAGAGAGACGGTTGCGATTGCGAAGAAGGTGGGGGTGAATATGGGGGTGGGGGTGAAGGTTTGGGGTGGGACTTTGAGAGAGAAATGAGTAGCTTATTTAGGAGAAACCGCCGATGGAAGCGAATTGGTGAGACTCGGTGGTTGGTGTCGTCAGATATGGAATTGGTATATATTGGAAATTTTTTTAGATGGAGTAGGGTTTGACTGATAACAAATATCAGATTATATTATTATATTGGTTGATTAAATAAATAAATAAATTACATCTACAACATTTATGAACTGTGGTTGATTTCAAAAAGGCGCTGTGATTAAATTTATTTAAACATCATTACGTAATCCTCAGTTCGTCAAGACAAGACTTCAAATGAAGCTTACGTTCAAAAAATATTTTGACATATTCTTCAAGTCCCAGCCTTTTAAATGCTGCAGGGGTTTGCTCAGTGATCAAGCTAGAGGCCGGGCCGATTTCACCATCAACTCTGGGGTTGTAAAATGTGGCGATTGAGAGCCTTTCTTTTTCGGAGTTCACAATTGCACGATGTTCAATGCTACGATACGTCCCATTTGTTATAATCTGCCATGCATACATGCACATATTTAAACACTAAAAGTAAAAAGGTGGCAATAGCTGCAATAGGTATAAATTATTAAGGATCAAGATTTTGTTTGAAATAATTGTTCAACACATCTCTCTCACAAAATATAGGACACTCACGCAGAAAAACGTTATTGAAGATTAAGCTGTGTGAAAGATTTACATGCTTAACAATATAGTCAGTAAACATGATATGGATAACATTACACTTTTTTTTTTTCGATAACAATAAGTTTAGAGCGAGAGGAGGCTACATGCCTCTTTGAGGACTTACAGAGGGGATTTTAGCCCCTTTTTTTTGTTTTTACAAGTCGCTCACCAAGATGGACTGCCAGCAGTGTGACTCGAACTTTAGCCTTGGTCTAGCAAAGAGAACGATCCTTATCAACTCAACTAGTTGACTTTCGTTTGCAGCACTACACTCTTTATATGTACTCACTAGAGTGCAAATTGGTACTGAGTAATGTTGGAGTAAAATTCGTTTTTTACCAAATATTTTTCTACGGGGAAATCTAAATTGAAATATGAAGTATCTATACATTTAAAAAAGAATTGATCACCTGATGGTCAATGGTATGAAAATGACAGTTGGATAACATTTTCATCTATATATGTATCGAGCAAGATAATATTCAAATGGTTAAAGTTACCAGTGAAAATCATTACCTCTAGAACGTCTCCAATATTCACAATAAAGGCATCCGGTAGTGGCTTCACAGGAACCCAAATCCCATCTTTCTTCACTTGGAGGCCATCCATTTCATTGGCTTGAAGGAGGATGGTGAGAGCTCCACCATCAGAGTGAGGGGTTAGACCGAGGACTTTCCCCGGCTGAGGACACGGAGGGTAATAGTTCACCCTCACCGCTTGCAATCCACCTTCGAATATGTTGGTCACTTCCTTGGCTTCCATCTGCAAAGCTTTTTCCATTTGTGATAGGAGGATAGTCATGGCTAGGTTGTTCAGTTCCGATGAGTAAGTTTCTAAAGTCTCTCTGCATTGAAAAAATATAGGTGAATTATTGGTACATCTATCTTATAATACTAAAATGTGCCTAAATATATTACAATACATGCAAAATAATTTACCTACAAAATAAAGCAATGTTATTTGATTCAACATTAATTTACTTATTATTTGTACATATATCTTATAATAATAAAATGTGCCCAGTATATGTAGAATGAATAATGCAAAATGAATTACTTATATAATAAAAGAATTGTTATTTGCTTAAAAAATAATTTACCTATAATTATAAAAATATAAATTAATTATTTAACAATACATATATGTAACAATACATACAAAATAATTTACATATAAAAATAAATTATTTGCTCATTACCAATTTTGTAGAGGTAAACTAATTGGTATAATATTTTTGTACGTATATGTAACATCCCACATCGCTCAGGGGAGTGATCCTTAAATGTATATTCCCATCCCTACCTAGCACGAGGCCTTTTGTGACACATCCCGTCCCGAAGGAGGGCATGCTGGCCGTCACGTGAGAGTGACGTAACCATTTACACAGTTCGGAAGCAACTGACACATCCCGTCCCGAAGGAGGGCATGCTGGTTACGTCACTCTCACGGCTGGTTACGTCACTCTCACGTGACGGTCAACATGCCCTCCTTCGGGACGGGATGTGTCATTTTGGGAGCTCACTGGCTTCGGGTTTCGTAGGAACTTCGAAGTTAAGCGAGAAGGGGGCCAGAGCACTCTCAGGATCGGTGACCCACTGGGAAGTTGCTCGTGAGTTCCCAGAAACAAAACCGTGAGGGAATGGTAAGCTCAAAGCGAACAATATCGTGCTATGGTAGTGGAGCGGGCCCGGGAAGTGATCCGTCCCAGGCGGGGATATGACATAAACTAATTGGTATAATATTTTTGTACGTATATGTAGCACTATATATGTGCAAATAATTTATATAGAATTAAGGTAATAATATGTGTAATAATAAAGTCTCTGCATTAAAAAAATATAGGTGAATTATTTGTACATCTATCTTATAATAATAAAATGTGCCTAATATATGTTACAATATATGCAAAATAATTTACAGACAAAATAAATTAATGTTATTTGATTCAATATTAATTTACTTATTATTAGTACATATATCTTATAATAATAAATTGTGCCCAGCATATCTAGAATGAATAATGCAAAATGAATTACCTACATAATAAAAGAATTGTTATTTGCTTAAAAAATAATTTACCTATAATTATAAAAATATAAATTAATTATTTGACAATACATATTATTATTGCTCAATATATGTAATAATACATAAAAAATAATTTACGTATAAAAATAAATTATTTGCCCGTTACCAATTTTGTATAGCTAATTGGTATAATATTTTTGTACGTATATGTAGCACTATATATGTGCAAATAATTTCTATATAATTAAGGTAATAATATGTGTAATAATTATTTGCTCATTATAATTAAGGTTAGCAGTAACATTTGTTGACATTATTTGCTCATTATATGTAGCACTATAGATCGTGATAATCAGCAATGAGGTCACTTTTTTTTCTTTTACTAAATAACATTACTCTTTTTTTTTTTTGAAACAAAGTACGATATTCATTAAACAAACAAGAAATACGTACATCCTAAGGATAGTGTGCTTACTGGGCCTCGATAAAAATCACAGACATTGCACAAAATCACAGACAAACATATATATTTGAGATCGCGTGAGGACCTGAAAGGAGAAGGGAGCTTTGGGAGTAGGTGAGACTTCCTCCATTGGACAGGAAGGGTGATCAAGAAGAAACTGTCAGACCAATCGAGTTTTCGGTCTTCAGAAACTACATATGCTTGTCCAAAACCTTCAATGTCTCCTGGCTGTTGCGAGAACTTTTTCTTCTCTTCCATGGGTAGGTTGAAGAACTCTTGAGTTTCTGTCTTCATTTTCTCCCAACATGGAAGAGCTCACACCATGGTTTACCAACTGTAAAAATATATAGAGTGAATACTATGGCCAAAAACCTACGAATATCAAATTCTAAAAATTCAGTATGCGGGCAAGGTGAAAAAGCCTAGGTTAGGAAAGTAGCCAAGTTCACCAAGGAAAAGAAGAACAAAAAACTTGATATATTTTGTAGCAACCTATTAATCAAATTTTTGTTGTAGCAACCTAATTCATAGCTTAATCCCTAGGCTTCCATAAACTTTTTTCATGATAGCAGAGCATGTGGTCTCACATGTGAAGTTCAACGGTCACATGTACTTCACGTCATCCAATTCGTGTTGTCCATGTGGTGGCTTGAAAACTTGCTACACGTGAGTGGGGGTGTTGAAAGTATGAATCTCAAATTCGGGAGAGAAAAAACCTTGTATGTGCTTATAAGTAGTTGGACTACACCCTATATTACCACTTGATTTTATTGTGAAACTTTAACTTTTTTCTTGTCAGCCCATTAAATTAATACCAAAAATGGTTTTATCCGCAAAAACGGTCCTTAAATAATCATAAGGGTGAAACCATGAATTTCCAAAAGGGTGGGTTGACTATTTTTTTTTTAAACGATATTATCTACACTAAGGGAGTGGGGGAGTGGGGCTAAGCCTCACAATGGGATATCAATAATGTGGTTCAAATTCACCATTGGCGAAAATCGACCTAAGACTTCTTACTTACAAGTAAAAATGAAAGTTTAATAATATAAGTAGGACTATTAATTAAGGAAAACTAATGAAAAGGGTTTGAAAACTTTGAGTTTTAACGATAAAGACAAAATAAAGGGTAAAGTGAATAGTACCAGGATTGACTTTTTAGTGTAAAAATGTGGTTTTTCGTTAAAGTAAACAGTACCGGGAGCTTTTCGTCAAAGTTCCCTTAATTAAGCTTAATTTGAGGTGGATCCGTGACCTATTTTTTTCGGATTCGTGACACCAAATTTTTTACACAAGATTTGACACAAAATTTAAACATTAGATTATCCCACTATCAATAGTTAATATTTAGTCTAATAGCTAATTAATTATTTTTAATTTCCCTTCATAAGAAATTATTTTTACTTATATACAAAATAACAGTTAAATGCACAGTAATGATTCAAGCCTCGTATGTTGCGGATTTCAAAGGATAATCAAGTAAGAAAACTCTTAATGGCTTTCCATCTCCAGTTTTTGTTCACCATTGCAGGCCAAGGAAGAGCATGCTTTCCCCAATGCAGGCAATTCCTCGTATTGAATTTTCAGAGTTGTTCCGTTTCTTTTCCTTTTTCACATTGTGAAAGAACCTAAATTTGATTTTATTTTAAAAAAATTGATTATCTTCCTAATCCAATAGATTCAATTCTTCAATTCTTGTTTAGTTTTAATCTGGGTAATTTTGAGACTAATCGATCGGGTTCCTCTTTTTCGACATTAGTATCAAGAAACAAAATTGTACCATCCGCCAACGCTATTATCGGTTAGCAGAAGCAAAAAATGATCTCAAGTGAGGATGGATAGAGAAGAGAGATGGAAGTTTTTTTTTTTTGGTCAGACTGTATGAAGTATGAACTTAAAGTTAGAGTTAACTTTCAATAAGGAAATGAGAGAACATGAGAGATGGTGATACTAGACTTAGAGCACGTTTGGTGGCTTTCCTAGTCGTACAGGAGGATGAGTGGGTTACAAATTTTTAACTTGTTTGATTTGCAGAGAAGATGATTTGGCTAGGGTTTTTTAACTCCACTTTAATCAAACAAATAAAAATAATTATTTAAAATGTTATTAAAAATAAATATAAAGATAAAATAAAAAAGATAAGGTATTTTAATAATCATATTGATTCATACTCGATTCAAATGAATATGTAAACAACTTATATGAATTCAATTTCATTCATACTCTGATTCCATAATATTTAAGTAAACAGCTTCAACAAGAATTTGATTCTGATTCCTTCTCAATTCATTTCCTCCTATTTTAATTACGGTTACCTAAACCAGCCATAAATGATTATCGACAAATTCTTCGAACTCGTGGGCGAAAAACAATCAGAACTATTTGATGAAAGCTATAAGTGGAAAAGCTAGTTTACTTAATTACCTGGAAGAAACCCCACTCTTTGCAAGCAAAATGGAGCCTGGCTAGTTCAGCTTCAGAATTGGTTGATTCTTGGGAAAGCAATTTCTGCATGTCAATGGATGGTATCTGATGAGCATGATGATCAGAATTGATGATCATCTCATGCTCTTGGTTACCATCTTGATCATGAGGCTGTAAGTATCTTGGTGGGATTGTGAGTATTGGCTTCTTTACGAATTCTTGAACACTAGGAACATGAAGAGAACCACCGTACAAGCTCTTCCCGGCAGATGCCGTTTCTTCCATACTTAGCTTTTGCGTACGCTGTGAGTAATGGATGTTTTAGATAGGCTCAGGTAATGGTTATAGTAATGATGTAGAATATTTGTGTGCGCGCGGGTGGGTGGGTGTGTGCGCGTCTCTATATAGTATTGTTTATGGAATCGTCCTATAGCACTCGCACTCTACGCGATGCTCCTCTCGAGGAATACATTGTCTCCGGAAGCCAGTTGTTATAGGAACCGAATATGAGCTAATTCAGAGCATCCAGATATGGTGGGGAGGGTATTTAGTTCTCACAGCATTCAGACCAAACATGGTGGAAGCAAAGAAAAATGCTAATTGTCTACTTTACTCGTATACAAATTCTCGGTGTCAACATTTATTTTATTTTTTTAACACTTTATACTTTATGTTTTGTTATTTTGCCCTAAAAATAAATCGGATCCGTCTTGATTCATATTTGAATCCATTTATAATTTTAATTATTGGATCAATGACGCATCGACGTTATATAATGAATGCATAATAAAATAAATTAATATGTTATAAACCTCAAAAGGGGTCTAGTGGAAAGGGAGTAAAAATTTGAGACTCTCATTTTGAGTTTAAACTCTCACGAATTCATTCTTTGAGGTTATTGACTCTTGTTTGGCGCACCGGTTAACCTAAGGGTTAAAAATACGACGCCACTTCATATGATACTAATTGTATAGGAAGGAAATTAGTTTGTCATTAATATATCACTCGTTTGGAAATATTTTTGAAATAGCTGAAAATGCTTTCTTCGAGTTCTAAAAGCACTTGAAGTGCTTCTGTAAGAAGCACCAGTTACGTGCTTTTTCCAAAAAGCACTTTTAAATGTTTTTTCAAGATTTACTTGCATTTTTACTAAAGATTGGTTTCAAAAACATTTTCAGCAAAAACATTTAAATTATTTTAAAAACACTGCCAAATAAGCTCATAGAATACATCTTATATTCAAAAAGAAAAAGGAAAGTATATAATATATTATTCTGGTCGAGTTTATTATTGTGTTAGATTAACCATAACCAATACTCCATCTATTGTCAAACCTTCAAATACGGATTGTACTCACATTATCGTATTAAAAGTTACAATTCATATCCTATTAATTACATCAAATTTGGATCATATCTGAATCAAAATCCGATTCGCCCCGCAAATAAGAATTTTGTTTTATCAAACAAAATTAGAGAGAGAGAGAGAGAGAGAGAGAGAGTGAGAGAGATTACAATGAGTGGGTAAAATTTGAAAGCTTCAGTGAACTTGCAGCTCCCCTTCAACTCGTTGCATCAATAGGGATTAGAAGATTCTGGAAATAAAAAAATTTACTGAACAACCATAACCTCAATTAAATAAAATTCTCAGAATTTCGTAAAATATCCTAGAACAAATGCTTTCAAAAGATGAATAACATATAAATATAAACATAAAAAATATTTAAAAAATTAAAAAAAAAAAAAAAAAAAACCTCAACAGAACAAATGGGCAATAGTTATAAGCCATTGGCCTGGAAATAGCTGACAAACCACAACCCCATGTCCATGATGTCGACACTGTCGCAACACATAATTATACAGTAGCAACTCTTCATAGAAATTTTCCTCTATCTCCTGCACTTTTTGACCAAGATGTCTGCTTCCATATATTGAGCTCAATTCTTCAGAGCTTGATGGGAGACTAAACCTTTGATGTAAAGGCAGTCCAGCAATAGCATAAGCAACAGCTGCAGCAGCCGCAGCTTGCACGGGAACCTGTTCGAGAAGGTAAACAACACATGAATACATTTAGGACAGAAAATAAACGTTTATTTTAAACCTGTACCGATCAGCTAAATTTAATAGCAATCACAACGTTTTCATTCCCTACTTAACAGCGAATTAACTAGGACTGCCAGATTAATAAGCATTGCTCTTAAAATGACACTTATTAAACTTAACCTTCTTAATAAACACGAAACCACAGATAATCACCCAAACCAAACTGTTATTCAGTATATAAAGCTGTTAGAATATAAGTGTTTGTGCTAGAGAAATATTAGCTTACGTCTTAGTCTTCAGTTTTAAATGTGAGCCGTTGGATCATAGTCCAATTGGACAGCTGAGATGTAATCTTAGAGTTAGTAATTTGTGTTGACACATGTAACTATCTTATAGGGTAGACTAGAAATTGTGCCCACGCGTTGCTGCGGGGTTGAAAATTGTATGAAAAATTATGCAACTGTATTCTCTTCATAAAACAAATATAACAGAAAGTTTTAAATAATTAGATAATGGAAATTGGGTACAAAAATATTAAAGTGGCAGAGTAAATGTAAGTGGTGAGAAAAGCTATACTAATTCTGCATGTCAATGGATGGTATCTGATGAGCATGATGATCAGAATTGATGATCATCTCATGCTCTTGGTTACCATCTTGATAATGAGGCTGTAAGTATCTTGGTGGGATTGTGAGTATTGGCTTTTTTACGAATTCTTGAACACTAGGAACATGAAGAGAACCACCGTACAAGCTCTTCCCGGCAGATGCCGTTTCTTCCATACTTAGCTTTTGCGTACGCTGTGAGCAATGGGTGTTTTAGATGGGCTCAGTTAATGGTTATACTAATGATGTAGAATATTGGTGTGCGCGCGGGTGGGTGGGTGTGTGCGCGTCTGTATATAGTATTCGTTATGGAATCGCCCTATAGCACTCGCACTCTACGCGATGCTCCTCTCGAGGAATACATTCTCTCCGGAAGCCAGTTGTTATAGGAACCGAATATGAGCAAATTCAGAGCATCCAGATATGGTGGGGAGGGTATTTAGTTCTCACAGCATTCAGACCAAACATTGTGGAAGAAAAGAAAATGCTAATTGTCTGCTTTACTCGTATACAAATTCTCGGTGTCAACATTTATTTTATTTTTTTTTAACACTTTATACTTTATGTTTTGTCAACTGATAGTGGTTTTTTTAGCCCTAAAAATAAATCGGATCTGTCTTGATTCATATTTGAATCCATTTATAATTTTAATTATTGGATCCATATGGCATCGACGTTATATTTTGAATGCATAATAAAATAAAATAATATGTTATAAACCTCAAAAGGGGTCTAGTGGAAAGGAAGTAAAAATTTGAAACTCTCATTATGAGTTCAAACTCTCACGAATGCATTCTTTAAGGTTATTAACTCCGGTTTGGCTCGTCGGTTAACCTAAGGGTTAAAAATACAACGCCACTTCTTATGATACTGATGTTGTATGGGAAGGAAATTAGTTTGTCATTAGAGGTATTTGTTGATTTGCCTCCTAAACTTTTATTTTAGCCGATTACCCTCTTGAACTTTTTTAATTAGTCAATTTCCCCCTTGAACTTAAATTTTAGCCGATTACCCTTTTGACCTTTTATAAATAGCCAATTCTCCCCTAGCGTTAGATTTTAAAAAACTTTCATTCAATTTTTCATTCATCCAATTTTTCATCCTTTTTGCCTTCATACAGTTGTCATGTGTTGTTTCCGTGATCAAGATGGATGGAAAATTAGATGAAATTTTTTAAAATCTGACATAAGGGGAAATTGGCTATTTATGAAAGTTTAAGGGGGTAATCGCCTAAAATTATAGTTCAAGGGGGTTATCAGCTAAAATTCAAGTTTAGGGGAAAATTGGCAGCTCTATACAAGTTCAGAGGGTAAATCGACATATATGCCTTGTCATTAATATATGACTCGTTTGAAAGTATTTTTAAAATGGCTGAAAACGTTTTCTTTGGGTTCTAAAAGCATTTGAAGTACTTATGTAAGAAGCACCCGTCATATGCTTTTTCCAAAAAGTACTTTTAAGTGTTTTTCCAATATTTACTTGCATTTTTACTAAGGATTGGTTCCGAAAACATATTCGCCAAAAGCGTTTAAATTATTTTAAAAACACTCCCAAACAAGCTCATAGAAACATCTTATATTCAAAAAGAAAAAGGAACGTATATAAAAAGGAAAGTATATAACAAAGAAAAAGGAAAGTATATAACAAAAAGAAAAAGGAAAGTATATAGAATACATCGAATTAAAAGGAAAGTATCTAACAAAAAGAAAAAGGAAAGTATATAGAATACATCGAATTCCGAAAATCTTCGTTCTAGCTTCAAATTCAATTCCACTCGCGTCCACGAATTCATAGCGACGAGTATCACAAAGATACGCCAAGAAAACGAATCTTACGTGACACGACAATGCGGTCAACAAAAGTCAATGTTTTTGCCTCGAAGGATATTTTCATAAATTCATGTTTTAAAATTATAAAAACCTTAATAATTGGGGACGGGTCGTTACAGAAAATTAGTATGAAGGTATTAGGAAAGGTCGGGGCTGCTCTTTCTATCTCAGAGTGGGGAACTGGAACAAAAGTTCATATTGATTTTGATTCTAAATGGAAGCCAATCAAAGAAAATGAAACTAAGTTTAGTGGACAACTTGGAATTATAGCAAGAAATGGTCAAAAGGTTCCTCTAACATATGTTTCATGGACTGAAATGCCCTGATCATGTATTGGATGATATTTGGAAAAAAGTGACGTTAAACAACACTTACAAATTTTACTTAGGTGCACAAGTCTTCATTTCATTAATAGTTATCGTGTAATAATTGCAGGATAACACAGATGTCCCTGATGCATATAAAGTTCATTGCTTAAAGGTTATTGGCAATAGATGGAGGGATTGGAAGTGTTGGGTTAAGCAAAGATGGTATGACACATACCGGACCGATGAACAACGTTTATCCTTCACTCCTCCTCAAGTCACTACAGATCAATGCAAGACACTAGTAAAGTATTGGGGCCTCCCTAATGTAAATGTAAATTAGGAAAAATTACATTATTAAGTTTATAATAATGATAAATTATGGTTGCTTTAAACACATATAGGAATGTTCCGAGGCAAAGAAGGCTAATCGTGCACATGGAGGTGCTCCTCTCCGGACTGGTCATACTTCATTTGCTCAATTGAAACATGAGGTTAGAACACTAGTTTTTTATTTAATATTTTGGCTTCTTCTCATAGGCATCTTTATTTTCTAAAGAAACAGAACATAGCATCATTAAATATGTATATATGCACACATTTTTAGTTGAGTGTTCATGGATCCCACTTGGCACAGAGGCCAGAGGTAGTAACCATTAACCAAATACTAACCGTCTGTTCAAAAGAAGCATTTCACCGATTGAATAAGAAGTGGAGTGGATGAGCAAGTACAACACCATTGAATTAGGCTATTAGCAAAAGCATTAGAAAGAAATGAATCTAGGCTGGAGTGGGCGCAGGCTTTATGACACACCCGAACCCGTAGGTAGGGCGTGCTGGCCGTCACGTGAGCGTGACGTAAGCCATGTGCACTGTGCGGAAGCGGGATCAATTCAAAATACGAACCAATTAAAACCGAAACACTAGCCAAGTCCTATTATTAATTATTATCACTTATTACTCACTGCAAATGCAAGCTAAAGTGTCACATCCCGGCCCGGGGCGGATCACTTCCCGGGCCCACTCCACCACCGTAGCACGATATTGTCCGCTTTGGGCTTACCATTCCCTCACGGTTTTGTTTCTGGGAACTCACGAGCAATTTCCCAGTGGGTCACCCATCATGGGAGTGCTCTAGCCCCCTTCTCGCTTAACTTCGGAGTTCCTACGGAACCCGAAGCAAGTGAGCTCCCAAAAGGCCTCGTGCTAGGTAGCGGAGCGGGCCCGGGAAGTGATCCGCCCCGGGCCGGGATGTGACACTTTAGCTTGCATTTGCAGTGAGTAATAAGTGATAATAATTAATAATAGGACTAATACTAATACAAGCAGGGGGATGTGTGTATATATACACACACACACACTGGAAAACTAGAATGGTATAATTTGTAGCAGGTCCAATTTGAATACGGCATGCTGGAATGCTGGAAAATTTTTATTTTCTCCATTTAACAATTTTCATTACTAACTCGATTAAACATTGTGTGCTCTTAAGATGAGAGACAACGGATCGGTTGAGCATGTTTATAAAAACAAGAACAAAGAAAACAAAGAGTGACGACATAGACCTTTTCGATGAGGAAAGTGGCGGCATTATTGTAAGTATCAGTTAGTTTATATATTTTTCACTCAAAGTATAGGAAAAGGTTTGCATATTCACATCATTTTGATTAGTTGGGTTGTGCATTAATTTTATCTTTTGGTCATTTGAGCTGGTTGTGTCATGTTTTGTACAATCAATTTAATCAATGCTTGGAAGAAAGGGAAGAGCATGAGCAAGACGAGGATTATTGAGATTAGGTGTTTACTAGAGTTATGGGACTTGATGCACATGGACGTGTTTGCATGTATGGAACAGGTATAACTCCATCTCAAGTGTTTGGTCAAAGTTCAAGATCTTCCGACGTTAATGAGGACACCATACGAGATGAGGTAGAAAGAGAATATGAGACTAAGATAGATGATCTTAAGGCTAAGCATGAATCTGAAATTGAAGATCTCCGATCTAAGTATAGTGAAGTTAGTTTGAAACTTCATCTCGTGATGACTCATAATGGTTTCCATGTTAACACATCACCAAACGGAAGTGGACAGGTATATACATTCGAATGTGATTTTGTTCTCTTTTCAATTTATTAGAATAAATTAGTGTGAAATTTTGAGCAATTTTGATTTCTGTTCGTCGTGTTGGTGTTAAATATAGGCTCTAAATACATCAAGCCACCAACAAGAAACATATGGGAGTAATGAGCATCAACCTTAGTTAGACCCAGAAGCATAGAAACAATTGCTTTCATAAAAGATTTGTAAAGAAAACATTATACTAAAGATAAAACTTTTAATTGAAACATGTTATTGATGGTTGTGTAATTCTTATTTTTCAGGTTTGCATGGAGATTGTGATGAAGAGTCTTGATCATAATTAAACTCTTGAACTATGTTGGAGCATATTTGAAATAAAAGAAAAAATGTTCATAACTTTTGGGATGAGATTATTTATATTTGACTCTAGTAGGATTATGTATTGGGATATGCGGATGGTGTATTTTCAATGTTATTAGGAATTCTAAAGCACAATTCTTTGATTCATATGTTATTTTACTTTTGAGCTTAGGATGATTGTGAATAAGATTATAAATTGCAACCCAATCTTTCGCTAAACAAATATCATTTCCATCCATTTTGTATTTACAGCAAAAAAAATTGCGGGGATAAAAGCATTTACGACATGTCAAACATGTCTCAAATTGACACACCCGAACCCGTAGGTAGGGCGTGCTGGCCGTCACGCCCTACCTACGGGTTCGGGTGTGTCACAAATACTTTGTTTAATTCCACCATCCAAGCAGTTGCGACGCTAACTATTGCGTTACATAGCTGTCATAAAATAACTTTGCGACGCTTGCAATGCGTCGCAATAAGTTGTGAAAACTTTTGCGACACGGGTTTTTTGCGACGCGATCACAAGTGTCCCATGACCGTCGTTAAAACGTATAAACGACGCTTTCATGATTTTACACGACGAGCTTTTAGCGTCGTATTTAACAAGTATTTTTTGTATCATTTTATACTTGAAATAAAAAGGACCCGTTAACCCTCCTCCTCCCAATCGTCTTATAAATTATGACTCCTGACTCTATACATATTGTTTTATATTGATCATAACAATATTGACATAGCACTTAGTATTATGATCTGGTGGTATTTCTCTTCACTTGTAAGTGAGAGGTTTTAGGTTCGAATCTTGTGGATGACGAATTTGATACCAAATTAAGTTGCCCATTATGTGGTTTAGCCGAACTCCTCCTTCCCTTTAGTGTAAAATGTATTGTTGTACTAAAAAAAAATACTGACCTAAAGACACAAATAAAAGAGTAGTACTAAAGGGTGGGAATGTACGCTATGCACACAATGGTATGGGTCGACCAAGTACTTAACGAAATGCCTCACCAAAAAAACTAGAAAACAATTTTGAGGATGCACGCTATTATTGGATAGATAGAGCTATGCGTATGCTGCTACTTAATTAATTGTGCCCCAGTAAACTAATTTTCTAATTTCTCCCCCTGAGTGAGTTGATATCCATAAGTCACTCTATTGTGTAATATGAGCTTCAGATTGTAATAGTTGTGTGTTTGCATAAACCCTGGATCGGTTGATGTTTGTAACCAATGCTTGTCTTTGACATATATTTGATGGGCAAGAAACTTTCCCATTGAGTGTGTTTAGTTCTCTTTCGTCAACCCTGGTGTGTGCATATAGAATATGTCGACGTTGGTTGCAGTAATATGTCGACGTTGGTTGTAGTTTTGTGCATGAATGTGTACGTATGTCCGTATTATACGACCATGACGATCATCACTACGCCAACCTCCAAGAATTTGACAATCTGCTTCCTCGAGTGGATGAGAGAGAGAGAGAGAGAGAGAGAGAGAGAGAGAGAGAGAGAGGCAGTAAATATTGGTAATTTGTGAGGTGTGTAGAGGTTGAAACAGAAACAGCAATGCATGAAAACAACGTATTGGTCCAGGAAAATCATGTTGCAACTTACTATACTAGTTGTGGCTACTATGACTTTGGCGGCCAACTTGATGACGATCAAGATTAATTAAGATTTGAGTTGGTGACCTTATTCTTCCGGCAACTTCAATACACCAACCTATGACTTGATATACAAGGCAACTTGATTACTACGTACTCAGCTACATATATTATAAAAAGCAAGAGAAAATTTGAGCAATGATCCTGAACTTCGGTTCAATTAGAGCTTTAGTCCTTGAACTAAAAATCTGTGAGTATTGTCTCTGAACTTGTTATAATATAGAGCAATTGTCTTTTTAGCAAGCTCCGTTAAAACTTCCATCCAAATTAAAGGGTTTAAAAAGAGCAAAAAAATAGATAGAAAATCTAACAGAGTTAGCTAAAATGACCATTGCTCCACGTTATTACAAGTTCAGTGACCAACACTCACAAGTTTTTAATTCAAAAACCAAAGCTTCAATTGAGCTA
This sequence comes from Heteromeles arbutifolia, assembly GCA_024362995.1. Classification (NCBI taxonomy): domain Eukaryota; kingdom Viridiplantae; phylum Streptophyta; class Magnoliopsida; order Rosales; family Rosaceae; genus Heteromeles; species Heteromeles arbutifolia. Next base: position 39,689,165 of record JANCRC010000003.1, on the reverse strand, counting down.
AAGTTGAGAGTTCATTGCTCCAATTATCTCAAAAGCAAACAATATTGTGTGAGGAAAAAAAAAATCTCCTCTTGGTCCATAATTAATTTCAAATTGGATAAGATGGAATTTATTATTCTCAATGGTTAAATGACCGAAAGAGGCATAGTATCTGAAAGAATTATGAATACGGCCACTGACGCGTGCGCCAGCAGTAAACAGTATTGGACGGAGATGGCAGTGGCACGCCTTAGCACTTAGTTAGTTTTGATTGCGAGCCTCAAGGCCTACACCTAAAGCCCCACAAAGGCACCTTTCAGAACTAACTTTGTCTTCCTCTTGCAGACTCTCAACAAGCAGGAGCCCGACAACCAACCAAAGTGCCAACTTCTCGGGGAGATGTGTGCTCGAGCCAGGGACCATTCCCAACGAAATTTATGCCCGAACATAGTTTTGGCACGCCTGGTGGGATCACTAATCTTGTATGCCAAGAAGACGAAGGAAAAAACAAACCTTCAAGGAGGGAGCAAAACAAAAACCACCCCAATGTACACCAAGATCAAACATGGAAAATCTCCCCAAAGATCTAGAAGGACCTGTCCTGACGAAAAGCCCTACTCCTTCTGAGAAATCAGGAGGAAAGATCACAAATGAAGACTTGCAGGCTACCATGGGAGCTGTGTTAAAGAGTATGGAGAAAATCTCTATGGAAACCAGGGGAAGTAAGTAGACTATGTTCCCTAACAGGGAATCTGCAAAGAATGCTAGATCTGGAGTACTCTACCCCAGAAAATAATCGTGTCAGAGAGATGGTGAGAGAAACCAACCCTGTGAAGAAGCCAGTAATTCCTTTGTTTCTTATGCTTGATGAAAAAAGGGATAAAGGGAAGGACAAGGAAGGATCTGGAATCAGTCAGCGAGTATTGGAAGAAATCCAAGAAGCAGAGTTGCCCGACCCTCTATTATTTCTAAATAGTAGGAGGCAGAGCCGGCATGAAAGAACAAAGTATGGGATGCCCCACCTAATCGGATAATCCAGTCAGAAGGAAGAGCACCCAACTACAGACAAACATCTCCGATTAGGCCACCACCAATGGTTAATAAGGGAGGAGATGTTAAATGAAGGCAGCCCGAATCAAAAAAGGAAGCCTCATCGGGCAACGATCGTAACCCGAAGTGGGGAACTTCTTACACCCCACAAAACAACTCAGCCAATCAGTAACTCAGAGATGAAATGGCTGAGTGAAGAAGAATGGTGGTGAGAAATGCCCAGCAACAAGCTCGCCCGCTGTTTAAGGTCACTTATTAGAAAACCTACCCGGAATTCATTGATGAGCAGAATCCCTTTCCTTTTAACTTCAAGATGCCTGCATTCCCAACATTTAGCGGAGAAGATAACAATGTGTCTTCTAGAGATCACATCTTCAAGTTCTCCAACCATTGTGTGGCATTTGAAGATAACCCCAACTACAAGTTGAGATTGTTTGGGAACTCCTTGGTGGGCTTAGCATCTCAATGATACTCTCTGTTGCCCCCAAAATCCATTGCTAACTGGGGGTAAATAGAGATGGCTTTCCACGAGCAGTTTTACAGGATGGAGCCAGAGATGACCATCAACGATCTGGTTGAGGTTTAGGAAGACAAGGATGGGATGCCAGCTTCCTATCAACCATGTCCAGCTTATAACTATTACTCAGAAGGCCTTAAGACTGCCATTAAGGAAGAAGTTTTATGACGTGTAGTTTAATGAACTACAAGAATTGGTAATTGCAGCCACTAAGTATGAGAAGCTGCTACTTGAAGAGCAGCAACTAAAGCACTCTTCTAAAACACCACATTTCTACAAGAATGAAGCGGCCATCCACCAAGTAGAGTTTGAGGGAAAACCAGAAGAAGATGATAGTCATGGGAGAGAAGTGATAGACATGTGTGCAGCGGAAATGACCATTCCCTTTAAACCTTTGATAGCGAAAGGATTGCTCCAGCCGGTTAAAGATCAGAAGGTGGTAATGAACGATGGTGGATTTGTCCCCATGAAGCCCCCAAAATATCAAAACTATTCCTTTAATTGTGCCCAATAACACCAAAAAGTTGCCTAAGCCTGAGGAATTAAAAGGGAAAAAGTATTGCAAGCTGCACTACGCCTTCAACCACTTCATTACCAACTGTGTCCAATTTAGAGATTGGATACAAGATCTCATTATTAAAAGGAAGTTGCTATTGGAGAAACCTTAGGCCAACATGATGATTGACATGGATCCCTTCCCAGAAGCCTCAATAAACATAATCAACTTAACATGGGCCGAGAAGGGGAAAGGGAAAGCCACTTGGGAGGTAAAGGCTGAATGAAAGACCCACATATGAAACTATCGACCTGCCTGATAAGTCTAAAGCAGCCATAGTAAATAGGGTAGTTTTTGTATAGTCAATGCCAATATAAGTACGAGTTAGAAGTATCAGCAGCATGAGCCATCATTAATCAGGAGCTGATCAAGAACAGAGAGAATGAAAAACAGAAGCCCGCAGAAGTGCCTTGCATGCAAATTTGGAGGAGAAACCGCAAAAACATCCAGTTAATGTTAAGTTTTTCCAACTTTACAAGATGCGAGGGATTGTTATCAAAGAAGTTTAAAACAAGTTGAAAAGGGTAGAGATAAGACTATTACTGATTAAAAGTCAGAGAGAAACAGGTTAAAGGCGGAAAAATAGTTCATTCCATGAAGAGATTACAGAATTCCTAGCCCAACAATTTTACATCCTCGGCCAGGGTAACTATTCTAGAAAAGTAAGTTTTCATGATAATGAAAATTCGGCCTGGTTCTCCTAGATACATATTACTATTCACAAGTTGGTTCTCAGAATCCTCAACCTCTTGAGAAACCTTCTTCATTTTTTCTACTTTCTGGGAAAGATGGTTGGTGAGGGTCATTTTCTCGGCTTTAAGTGAAGACAGCTGCTCTTCCAAATTCTTGACCTCAGAATTGACCACTGCAATTCGTTCTTCCATCACTGACCCTTCTTCCACCAACTGCTTACATGTTTTTTCTGAAAGCACTTCACTCTATTGGATGCCCTCTCCGCCTTATGATGCTGATCCCTCAATGCCCGCAAATTCTCGAAGAAACTCAGGAAAGACTCATACTGAACCTTGGACAACAATTGAGCTTTGTAAAGCTCAATAAGAGCCTTCTCTGCATCATAGAGAATCTTAAAGTTGAAAGAAGCTATGAAGTCCATTTTCATCCAATCCTTGAAAATCTGACGAGCATTTTTTAGAACAGGAGATTCAGAAGAGGTTGGTGGTGATTGCAGTTTTGTCTTGATTTGCCCGAACTTCTTTACCAGGTCGGGCAAGGATGATGCTAATGAAGTTGGGGGCACGTCTCTAACACCTTCAACTATAGCAGTAGGGGGGGCTTCAGTCAGAAAAGCAAGAATGATCTCAGGGGCAGAAGCAGGAGCGGAAATGAAAGTAGTTGCTGTAGTAGTCTTGGCTCGTTTCTCAAGCCTAGGGATAGAGGCCCATATGACCCCAGAGGCCAAATAATAACGTGGAAGATCTCTCTTACGCACCAAGCGCGGTGGAAATTTGCCCGAGCCTTCTCCAAGACCTTGTTACAACTAAGACAGACATAGTGAGAGGAGAGTGTTCAAATCAAAGATGGGCAAGGTACGAAAAGCCAATATACCTGAGTTAAGCCTGGAGCCTTGGAAGGAGGTAAATGAGGAGTAATTTATTTTGATTGCAGTGGGAGATTATCTTTACTTACTAAAAAAGGAGAGATGGTGCCCGAACCTTCAACATCAACTTACAGATAACAGAAGAGGGGGTAAAAGTCAGTAACTAATTTATGAAGAAGGAAAAAGATAGAGTCTAAGTAATGGTATACCTGGAGGGGAACCTGAGGCTGGGAAACAGGCACTTCAGGAGCTTCGGGTGCATCAGTAGGGGCTGCCTGAGAAGCCTGGGGACTAATTATTTCTGAAACCACAGGGATCTCAGGAACTATAGGCTCTCCAATGGTAGAAGCTGGTGTTTGGTGGAACTCCTGTGCTGGGGAAGCTAAAAGGAATAAAAAATGATAAGTACACAAAAGATAATTCTGAGCATGAAAGTGTTAAAAAATGGTACTTACTGGGTTACTGTCATCCTCTACAAAATGCGTCATCCTCCCAGTTTAAAGATCAAACTGAGAAGTGGGAGTTACCCCCAAAGGAATGGAGTTTTTCCTAAGTAAGGGGGTAGCCGCTTTAATTGAAGCCTATAAAGGAGAAATTGGTGAATCCTTAAAAAAGGTTTCCAAAATATTGAAGTAAGAAGATTAAGAATTTAAGAGTAAGGGGATGAGTACCTTTGGGGATTTTGCCCGAGGGGGCGGAGCTTGCCTTGATCGGGCTGGAGGATAAAAAGCCTTGGGCAGAGAGATCTTTTCTGCCCTAATCTCTTGTTTCATGCAGTTGGGCAAAGAATTAGAAAATGGAGAAAAGGTCGGGGGAAACAAATTGAGAAATAAGTTATACCTCAAACTCTTTAAGACCAGCATCTTGCAGCTCTCTAGCCTTCCGGTGTATTTCTGTTTTCTCGTCGAACTCTGTATTGACCAATGTAACAAACTTTTCTGGCGTGCTAACCAGATGTTACATCATTCTTGCATACATGGCATGCCATATAACCCTTAGTGCTCCACTCAAAAACCATTGCATATGCGGGAAAATCGTTAACAATCCACATAATTGCTGCCCACAAAGTGATCATCTTCCCAGTGAACTTATCGTACGTGCGCACACGGTTTGTCCATAAATTCTTTAGCTCATCAACCAACGACCTTAAGTAAACATCGATTGACCTACCAGGATCCTCAGTTATCAAAAGAGTCATAAGCATGTATTCTTTTTTCATGCATTTCCAAGGCGGCAAATTATATGGGAATACGAAAATTGGCCAAGTGAAGTGGTGTTGGTTTAGAACCCCGATCCGTCAGTGGCAAGTCCTAATCTAACATTCTGGGGATCAGCAGCAAACTTGGGGAACATTCGATCGAACTCTTTCAATGCCTCCCCATCTGCAGGATGCCTCATCACATCGTCGTCTACCTATTTTTCCTTATGCCATCTCATGTCGATGGCAGTATGCGTTGACATATACAATCGCTGCAACCTAGGTTTCAGGGGTAGATAAATCATGACTTTTTGTGGGATCTTAGTCGTTCTATTCTGAGATGTCATTTTGAACCTCGACTCATTGCATACAGGGCATTTATCCAACGCTTTATTCTCTTTGTAGAATAAAATACAATTATTTTTGCAAGCGTGAATTTTTTCATAACCCAATCCTAGACCATTCAACACCTTTTGCGCATGTCTATGGTATTTCGGCAAACAATTGTCCTTTGGAAGCATTCTCTTGAAAACCCCCTAAAAAGTAATCGAAACACTGGTTCGACATATGATACTTTATTTTTCCGTGCATTAGTTCCACAATGGCCGTGAGAACCAAAAAGCTCTCGCACTTCGGGTATAACTCTTGGTTGGCATTTTTTAATAGTTTTTCATATTGTTCGAACTCTGCACTGTCCATTGGTGTAGCCACGTCATCTTCCCCTTCCTGATTGGTGTTTGTCGATGCAAATCGAAAAGCATCATTTATAATACCCATGACTTGTTCATTAGGATCCACAATAGGTTCAACATTGTCCACTCTTGTGGCGTTTAAAGACTAAGCATTGTCTAATTGTTCCCCATGATGGTTCCAAGTATTATATGTCTCAATCATTCCATTCCTTACTAAATGAAATCGAACATTTTCAATTGTCTCCCTCAACGTGTTGTTACACCTCCTACAGTGACACTAGATTCTAGTTGCACCCGGGTTGTGTGTATGTGCAAAGTCAATAAAATCCTCGATTCTATCCAAGTATTTGTCTTCACATCTATTCGGGTTCTGTATCCACGTCATGTTCATAATTCCTGGAACCACAATAACAATACACCAATCACAACAACTTCATACAAATGATAGTGTCACCTTATGCCTCCGGTAAGGGCCCTATCCCCATTCGGGAATGCATAGTTATGTCACGTAATTTACGGCTACATCAGATTAGATTTCGACGTTGATGAATTTCGGCAGCATCTCGGTACAGTTCTTCAGATGTACGACGTAGATATAAAATACCTAAGTGCCACCCGAAGAACGTACAAAGATGACACCGAAATCTCCACAACTGAAACCTAATCCTTCAACCATAAACTACGCGCCATAACTGTGCATTCCCAAACTGTCCAAATAATGGGACAATTCAAGAATTAATTGGACCGCAGTCATGCTTTCGCATCCATGCGCGAAATCCAACTAATCCTCGAATGGGAAACTAAGTTTTACTAAAAATAAAAAACAAGAACGAAGTTAATTTCCATTAACTCCGTACATCACAACACATATTTGTACATCACGTACAAATTTAACAACATAATATAAATATAATTTCACAACACAATATAAACATAACAACATAAGTTCAACATAATTTAATTAATTTGATATTTTTAAAAAATAAAACAAAGAAAATACCTTCTCAATCGTTCTCCACCAATCGCTAATCACACACAATATCCCTATAGACAATGGAGGGAGTATTAGATTATGAAATTGAGAGAAAATGGAAATGATGAATGCCGGATTGAGCAAAACTGAAGGGGATAAGTGCAGAGGCTAAATCTGCAATTTTACTGCAATTTGCCTCTACACAGGCTGAATCCAGATTATAAAGTTCACTTTTGGACGAATTATTTTGCTCGACGAACACGATCTTCGTCTCTCAAATGTCCTTTGCGTGACTAACAGAGTATTCGTCACGCAATTAACCTTTGTGCGACAAAAAAGTATTTGTCGTGCAAGTTTACCATTTTTTTTAATTTCCTTTACTTTATAATTTATTCTTTTCAACAAATTGCGCGACGAAAACATGTATCGTCACGCAATGCATATTTTTTTACTTTTTTTTTTTAAGTTTTTCCGTTTTCTTTTTATGTAATGTAAATTTTATTTTATTCTAAATTAAAAACTCAAACCTAGTTAAACATTAAATTAATTAACAAAACTAATTTATTATCCCAAATAAAAATGATAGTTAATGTAAATATTAATACTCATCCACATAACATAAATTTATTAATTAAAATAAATATAGAGTCCACAAAATCTTATTCCCAAAAAAAAAAAATTACAATTCAACTTCAATACTCCTCCGCCCGCAACACATCAAACTTCCACTGCCAGAAACTTTGCTTGAAAAGCCCATCCACATACTTCTGTTGCTTCTCATCCGTTTCATCAACATCTTAATGAACCTACATTAATGCCAATAACAATAAATTAGTAATTTAAAAAATATTACGTTTTCAGAAAAATAATTATTCATCACTACACACTTACCTATAACTCCCCCAGCATAGACTTCTTCAACTCCTCATGGACCTTTCTCGGCAGAACATTCCCTCCGCACCAAACTCCCAATGTCATACCTAAATTCGGCGTACGCATTAGCCATACTTTTGTCTTCAAAGTACGGCACTTGCTTCCGTCGATACCTCTCTAATCGCACTACAAGTTTCTTTTTGCCAGAACCTTCTCCAGAATCGGCCATTCTTTTGAAACTTTTTTTGAAAACTAGGGTTCTGAAACTGTGTTTATATAGCACTAAGATCCCTTTGCGGGACGAAGCTATTAGTCGCGCAAATACCTATGTTCGTCGAGCCAAATGTGTCATAAATGTGCAATAAATGGGAAGGTTTGAACGCAATTTGACCATACTTTGCGCGACTACAACTGTTGTTCGTCGCGCAATGTTGTCTTGAGCGACGAAAATAGCATCGCGCAATATATGTCCCGACGAACAGAATGATTGTAATTATAAAGTTTACGTAAACATACATATCTATGTTTACATAAACTTTATAATTACAAACAAATATTCAGTTAAATATTTATTCTAAAAATAATTAATACCTTAAATATTTATTCTAAAAATAATTAATACCTTAATCCATTCATTTATTTTAAAAAACAAACAGGAATTAAAGTCCAAATACATAACTTATAAAAAAAAACCTTCAATTTAAATATTATCCTCAAAAACATAAATTTAAAACTATTATTTCGATGGTCCTCCATTCCACTTGACCATTATCTGGTTGCTTTTATCATCCTCATTTCCTTTCAACCAATGCATGCAACTGTGCTCGTCCAGTCTTCCAATCCCATTTGGCCATCATAGCTTTAGATAAGGTTCAACCTTATCTTAATAAGCTGCAGCCATGCAAACCAAATTGCAAAGCTACCCCACCTGGAAATATCACATATTTTGTATTCCAAAATGTAGACATCAACTTCCATTCAACTGAAGGATAGAAAATTTTGTATTTAACGGACTTTTCTCACTCGTCCGTTATGCAAAAGATAACCCACACTATCATCATGGTAATTTAACCAAGATAATTTCCAAAGTATAAATCTCTTAAGAAGTAAATAATAAGAAGCTAAAAAATACGCACATTTACAATGATCAAATTGACATACTAATGGCAAAAAATTATTTAGGGATGCCAATGGCGTCGGGTCGGCTTGTGGAATGCAAATATCATAACCTCTCTGTTATAGGACACCTCCATTGGGTATACGGGGCACAGTAAATTTTATTGAAATCATATAATGTTATAAGCAACATTAAATACTAAAAAGCTGACTCCAAAATTTGAACAACGAAGAAAACGAAAACTTCAAAGATTATAAAATTACATTTTTATAATATTATTAACTGTTAAACGGGTATATGGAGGGGTATCGGGACGGGGTTATTAAATTCGCACCTTCGCATTTAAAAAAGGGGAATCATCCCCACGATTATGATTCATATACACAAGAATTTTTTCTATGTATGCGGAATAAAGGGTAGTACACTACATGTCATTATGAAATTGGTGAGATACTTGTGTTCAAAAATTAGCAACTCGAAAACAAAACTTCATTCTACTTATATAATAACACGTGATATACTACCCGCGTTTCGAACACATTAAAAAATTTCTCGAGATAGGAAATGAATAGGGAGTGTGATTGAAGATGAATTTTTTCAAATGCTCTCTAAAATTTAGCTAAGTGTTCATTTAAGACATTCATTATCATTGGAGATATTGTAATTTATTATTCACGTGAGTCGATGTTAACTGATATCTTGTTGCTTAAGAATAATATTAAACCGGAAAAAAAATAGACATATTCCTTTTTAATTGTAAAGGCCGAAACCACTTTTCTTTCTGGAAAAAAGAGAGACAATTCTAATCAGATAAATCACTTGGAAGTGAGAAGTTTTAGGTTCGAATCTCGTGAATGACGAATTTGATACCCAATTAGGCTGTCTATTGTATGGCTTTGCCGAACTCCTTTCCCCTTAGTGTAAAAATATCGATGTACTAAAAAAAAACGTGGGTTGGTGAATGGTCCATATCGAGGCACAAAGGACGAAGTCTCTACGTAACAAAGCTAACTTTGATCATCAGCCGTCGTAGCACCGACGGCAAGAACAAGAGAGAGGAACATTATATATACACACACCCACACACACACCCACACACACACACACACACAAATATTCTACACAATTAGTATATATACCATTACCAGAGCCTGTCTAAAACACCCATTACACAAAATCTATGGAAGAAAAGGCTTCTGCCGGGAAGAGCATGTACGGTGGTTCTCTTCTTGTGCCTAGTGTTCAAGAATTAGTAAAGAAGCCAGTAACCAAAATCCCACCAAGATACATACAGCCTCATCATCAAGATGGTAACCAAGAGCATGAGATGATCATCAATTCTGATCATCATGCTCATCAAATACCATCCATTGACATGCAGAAATTGCTTTCCCAAGAATCAACCATTTCTGAATCTGAACTAGCCAGGCTCCATTTTGCTTGCAAAGAATGGGGTTTCTTCCAGGTAATTAGATTACCCAGCTTTTTCCACTTACATCTTTCATCAGGTTGTTCTGATTGTTTTTTGTCCACGAGAACTTCTCGATGATCATTTAGTCTAATATATCATCTAGTCTTCGTTGGCGATGTGAAGATTAGTACATAAATACGTAATCATGTAATTAAATATAAGGTTTTTATAAAAAATCATCCGTGAAATTGACCCACACCATCAAGATGATCCTTGAACTTGAAAATCGATAATGTAGTTTCTGAAAATAGGTGTCGCAAATCAATATGATCATTTGTCACAATTATGTTAAAAATTCTGTTGTATGTTGAATATGTCCCACAAGATTTATGAATTTTTATCACAAATAGTCATTGAGATTGACTCACACCATCAAAGTATATTTAGTTTTTTGTTCTTTTCCTTGGTGAACTTGGCTACTTTCTAGTCCTAACCTATCCTTTTTCACCTTGCCTGCATATTGAATTTTTAGAATTTGCTAATTCCTAGGTTTTTGGCCATAGTATTCACTCTATATATTTTTACAGTTGGTAAACCATGGTGTGAGCTCTTCCTTGGTGGGGAAAATAAAGACAGAAATTCAAGACTTCTTCAACCTACCCACAGAAGAGAAGAAAGTTTTGGCAACAGCCAGGAGACGTGGAAGGTTTTGGACAAGCCTTTGTAGTTTCTGAAGACCAAAAACTCGACTGGGCTGACATGCTCTTCTTGAACACCCTTCCTGTCCAATTGAGGAGGCCTCACCTATTCCCAAAGCTCCCTTCTCCTTTCAGGTCCTCTTGTGATCTCAAACATGTGTTTATCTGTGATTTTGTGCATTATGAATGTGAATGCACGAATTTATCGAAGAGTAATGTTATTTAGTAAAAAAAAAAAAAAAACTGACCTTATTGCTGACAATCTCTGATAGATCAACATCCCCCCAAACGGTAAAAACATACCCGCAGAACCGCTACACCACCCAGACCACCACTCGAATCCCAACCGCTGCAGGACCACCACCGCTCCAAAACCGCCCCACCTTCGCCCATCTAACCCTCCTCTGTACCCTACTTTCTCGTCGCAGAGAATCGAATGGCACAGCATCACGAAAGAGCGAGAGTAGAACCCAGACACTTGATAAAGAAAACAAGCATAGGTCAATCGGCGTGTTCGCGGACATGGCTATTGACAACCCATTGCGAGCCTCGAACTAATCATAACGTCGCGGACATAGCGGTTGGCAACCCATTACGAGCCGGCATCGACGCCGCTGTGGGGGAGGACATGCAGACGAGGCAAGGCATTCTGATTGTTCCTTACCAGCCTTCGAACTCAAAATCACGAGGATCAATGCTATAGCACTTTACCACCAACGCTGGGTTGCGATTCTGATTGTTTTATATTTTTCATCTTACTTTTTTTTTATAAAGTACGTAAATTATGTTATATTTTGTTCAATGATAACAAACAGGGTTTTTTAGATATAAGCCCATGCAACGTTTATTTCCTTGACAAAAACCCATCTTATTTTAAACATCCAAATAAAATCCAAATTTGAAGTAGATTGCCATGTAAACAAATAAATACCTATTATTTTCAAACTATTTACAATTGTGCCACAACACTCTAATTATGTTAATGAATTTAATTGTCCACCTTAATTGTGAGAAATAAGTGCCTTATTATTATAAAATTATCTACTTTATACTTCTCTTACCATCACATGTTTCATTTCTTTTATTTGTTTGACAATCATTGTAAGTAAATTATTTTTCATGTATGTATTAGACAAATTTGGTTAAAATTACATATATGCGTACAAATAATTTATTTATATTTTTATGTAAAATATTATGTAATTAATTAATTTGAATCAATTGGCTAAAAACATTTATTTATTTTGTAGGTAAATTATTTTCCATGTGATATTACATATATACTAGCCATATTTTGTTATTATTATATAGAGTGTGCAATCAATCGACATTCTTTTATTTTGTAGGTAAATTATTTTGCATGTAGATAAATTGTTTTATATGTTTTTTTGCAAAATATTGGTATTTAATTAATTTTGAATAAAAAAATATTTATTTATTTTGTAGGTAAATTATTTTGCATGTATCATTACATAATTTACTAGGAACTTATATTGTTATATATGTTGTGCAAAATAATTTACGTATGTTACATTTAAAATATTGATAATTTTGAATAAAATAACTTTTTTATATTTGTAGGATATACTAATTTACCTATTAGCATCATGTGAAAACAACTATATAAGGAACATTGGTATCATGTAAATTTTTGCTATTAAATGCATAGGAATCATAACATTTAAATTTTTTTCCAAATCCCCATAAGGTATTTGAACATTTAATTGAAAGAAATAAGGTAAAATAAATGTAGATAATAAGTGAGAGACCCAAAGTAAGTGTTATTAGGGGTAATTTAGACATCCAAAAATACAAATTTTGCCAAGTCACACTTAATTATGGATATTGCTTAGTTGGAGCCTAGTCATTGGGTTTTTGTTAGAGAAATTTATCCTGATAGGTTTTAATTAAAGAAAATTAAATTTCAAGGGGTGTACTCATATTCTCAATAACAAATATTATGATGTGAAATCTTAAAGTGGGTAAGAAGATAAAAGATTGAGCTAGAATATCAACACTCTAAAAAAATCATCGACATTAATTCAATGTTCTATTTTACAATTTAAAAGACTAAAAACTAATTTATTTTGGAATTCCTTAGAAATAGACCCTTACAACTTCTATTTTTTAGACAAAAACCCACCTAACTTTAAATATCTAACTAAAACCCAAAAATATTTCAACTCATGCCACTATATCCAAATCATATATTGGACACATTTTATTATTATAAGATATATGCGCAAATAATTTACCTATATTTTTACAATGCAGAGAGACTTTAGAAACTTACTCATTGGAACTGAAAAACCTAGCCATGACTATAATATCACACATGGAAAAAGCTTTGCAGACGGAAGCCAAGGAAGTGACCAACTTATTCGAAGATGGATTGCAATCGATGAGGATGAACTATTACCCTCCGTGTCCTCAGCCGGAGACAGTCATCGGTCTGACCCCTCACTCTGATGCTATAGGCCTCACCGTCCTCCTACAAATCAACGAAATGGATGGCCTCCAAGTAAAGAAAAATGGGATTTGGGTTCCTGTGAAGCCACTACCAGATGCCTTTATTGTGAATATTGGAGACATTCTAGAGGTAATGATATTCACTGGTAACTTTAACATTTTGAATATTATCTTGCTAGATACATAGATGAAAATGTTATCTGACTGTCAAATTTCATATAATTGATTATTTGGTGAATGTTGATAATGAATCCTACATCTAAAAAAGAAGAGATCTTACACGTACTTATAAGATATTAGGCTACTCTCTATATTGCTAATTGGTTTTATGGTGGAACCCCAACTTTTTTTATGGCACTAGAGCAAGTTGGCCCATGTGCGAAGCCCAACGGCCATAAGTAGGGGTGGAAAAAAATACCGAAAATCCCAAACCATACCGAAACCAAACCCAAAAAAACCCAAACCGAAAATCCCGAAATTTTTTTGTACCAAAACCAAACCGATCCCGAATTATTCGGTATGGGATCGGTCTCACACTTTACAATATTTCGGTATTATGATCCCGAACCGAACTTTAAGGTTTAAACCCTATATATATTATATATACGTTGGAATATGTATATGGCCTACTATATTATTAAATAACTCAAAGCACATGGGTGCTATATTGCTATCTACAGAATTCAACATTCACTCTCTCTCTCTCTCTCTCTCTCGAATTATCTCCATCTGCAACCCAGAAAGGCAGAAGCCACCTTCCTTCAACTCAATCCAAACCAGAACCGACACATCCCTACTCACTCTCTCATTTCTCATCTTTGGCCCTTCACTTAGTCTCAGATTCTCTCTGTCTCTCTGTCTCTCCTCGAATTTTAAGCTCAGCAACCACCACCTTTAGTATCTCACTCCGACAAACTCTCTCCGCTCCGGCCACCACCACACCTCACGGCTTCATCCACACCTCCGATTATCTATGTGGGTTTCGAATAAGGTTAGGGTTTCGAATTGGGGCTTAGGGTTTCAAATTGGGGGCTCGAATTGTGATGAACAGGTTTCAGTGGATGTTTTTGCAGAGAAAATTTGTGTGAAATTACGTGGTTTGTGGCTTAATTTCATTTACTTGGATGTTTGGATGGTCTATATTTTTATTCTCAAAGAAGTTAGCATCTTGGTTGGCTGCAATGTTTTATGAGGATTTGTTGTGTGATTGTTGCAAGTTTCATGCTTTAGTTTTCTTTTGAGATGATTGAATTATGCAGATCAATTAGTTTCTGTAGATTGAATTGGATTGGGAATTTGGGTGTCTTAAGTTTTGCAGATGCAATTAGTTTCTGCATATCAATTGTAGCAGTCTACTTGCAATTTTGTGTGAATTTTATTTGGGATTCCCGAATTGTCCCGAAATCCCGAAATAATTTCGGGATTCCTGAACGAAAATTTGGTTTGGGATCGGTCTTGAAATTAGGATTCCCGAAAACTTCAGTTTGGGAATCGGGACAAGGGTTTCAGTACGGTATCCCATACCGAACCAGCCCTAGCCATACGTGCTCCATGTCACCCAGTTAGTGATGTTCACGTGTTTGGTTTGAAAATTTGTCACACGTGAGGGGGCGTATGAGGATGTGAAGGTTAAAGAGTTCCACATCGGTGAAAACCTTGTAATGACTTATAAGATGTTAGACTACTCTCTATAGTGGTTCATGTTCAAATTTAATTTTACACCGTGACTTATGAAAATATCTGGAAAATTTTTTTTTTACTCCAACATTACCCAATACCAATATTCATTCTGGTGAGGATAAAAATATTTGGTAAAAAAAAATTTTACTCCAACATTACCCAGTACCAATATTCACTCTGATGAGGATAAAGACTGTAGTGTTATTCATGTCATATTTATTAACATGTAAATCTTTCACATAGCTTAATCTTTATTAATTTTTGAGTGCGTGAGTGCGCCTTATATTTTGTGAGAGACATGTTGAACAATTATTTATAAAAAAAAAAAAAAGCTTGATCCTTAATAATTTATACCTATTGCAGCTATTACTTTTCATTTTTAGTGTTTAAGTATGTGCATGTATGCATGGCAGATTATAACAAATGGGACGTATCGTAGCATTGAGCATCGTGCAACTGTGAACTCTGAAAAAGAAAGGCTCTCAGTCGCCACATTTTACTCCCCCAGATTTGGTGCTGAGATTGGCCCGGCCTCCAGCTTGATCACTGAGCAAACACCTGCAGCATACACAAGGGTGGGAGTTGAAGAATATTTCAAAGCATTATTTAAACGTAAGCTTAATGGAAAGTCTTTTCTTGACGAAATGAAGATTAAGTATAATGTTAAGCAGTAGAGAGAGATCTCTGAAGAGAATAAACGTATATGTTGTAAAATTAATATGCCCAAATTAATAAGTGTGGACACCATCTCTAGTTGTTATCGTGGGACAAACTAGGAGAAATGCTAGAGAATTACATTTTTGTTTCACATTGATGTACCATCTTATTTGGCAAGTGATGCATACAACATTCAACAAGATAAAATCATTAATTGATGTCGCACTTGCCACATCAGATAATATACTTATAATGTGTGAAAAAAAAAATGATCTCCTTAACATTTTCCGACAAACTATGGTTATATTTTCTTTTTCTTTCTTGGATATGATGCTATATTTGACAAACTCATAGTTGAAAACCTTAACAATGAGTACATGAGAACACCCCAAATTTGAAAAAGACATGAGATTCTCATATATCCTATCACTTAAAAGCACCTATCACGTGACGTAACACTATTATGTAATTAAGTTTTCAGAAAGAATAATGTTTGAGAGACTAAAATATTAAACTAAATTTGCAAATCAAATAATGTGTCACCAATAAGAAATAAAGACGTTAATCAATTATTGATTAATAATTCAATCATTAACAACCATGTCATGTGATTTACAAAATTAATTTAAAATTTTGATCTCCTTAACATTTTTTAGAAATATATTCTCATTACACGCAAGTTTCTGCCACTATTATTCTACACGTACCACTGCCTTGTAGACAATATTTCTCAAAGATTAGAAAACAACTTGCGTACACATAATTACAAAAGGCACAAGTGGAAAGAAAAGAAAGTGGATTATACAATCCGACATCAATCAAATATATAATTGTGATCCCCCCAACCAATGATTTGTTGTTAACGATCCCTTCTGGCTTGACTTATGCGATCACTGATGTGAGCAAAATCCATGAAATTATTTTGAGAAATTAAACAATATGAATATGTTAAAGATGCATGGGATGCTATCTATACACTAAACCAGGCTTTGGACAGTTAAGCACACGTGCCGGCACTTGTAGAGTGGAGTTGTCGTGAATCTCGTGACTCATAGAACTGCAGAAGGGAGACGGGGTGGGCAGTGGCTGAACAGGAGACGTGCTGGCCAAATGACGAGGATGATGATATGGACCTGTACAAGAATTTTGGAGTAGACAAAGAAGCCTAGTAGTCAGATTCATTCTTAACATGTTTTCTTACTTGTTGCGAATTTTCAAGTTAAACACGCGAACAACACAAATGAAGTAACGTGGAACATGTGTGACCATTATACTTCACACGTGGAATAACCTGCTCTGATCTATAAAAATAGTCGAGGTTCCACCCTAAAATCAGAAGGAACTAGCTTGATTAGAGAAAGATATATATAACCGAACACGAACATGATTGAGAGAGAGAGAGAGAGAGAGAGAGAGAGAGTATATCCAAAACATCCTTTGCTTACACCATAGGCATTAGGCAAAGCTATGGAAGAAACAAAGGTATCCGCAGGGAAGGGCTTTTACGGTGGCTCTCCTCCTAGTGCCTAGTGTTCAAGATTCATTAACAGTTTTTTTTATTTTTTATTAACTTCATAAATGAGAAAATTACACCACAAATCAGGAATTGTTGTACGCATAATTTACTAAACGATTATGGAGGTCATAGAGAGAGAGAGAGAGAGAAAGGTGCGGCAATAGTAGAGAGAAGAGAGAGATGTGTAATTATGGGTGTGTTCTATTCCACCCCATTGTGCCTTTATTTATAGTAGTAGGGAAGGTTAATTCCTTACCCTTTAGGATTACAACTCTTAATAGGTAATCAACTCCTAATAGGAATATAAGACATATTCCAAGATATACTAAGATTTACACAATCACATTCCTAATCTAATAGGACTACAACACTCCCCCTTGAGTGTGTAAATACTCAAGTAAATGGCGCATCAGGTCTTCAGTGATGAAGTAAGTACAGTTGATGAAGTCGTTGGCACAATAAGTGAATGCGAGTCTCAGATCAATGGAAGAATGCATAAAAAAGTAAAACTCAGAAAACCTCGCTATGGTAAAACCCAAGGTGGGAGAAAAACCCATAGACTAAGGAGAAAAGTGAGAAGTTGCATTAAGTCAAAACCATACGTCTTTTGGACGCAAGTAGAATAGCTTACAAGGGTATGATCAACCCAGGATGGGTGCCTCGCTAAAGCCTAGTTAGGTAGCAAAAACCCAGTGGGAAAAATGCTCATAATCGTAGGGAAAAAGAGTACATTAAGATCAAGTGAGTATACTTTTGGATACTCCCCCTGAGTTTGACATAACTTCCAAATGAGAACTACAAGCATTGCATATGAATAGTTAAACATATCAATTCCTCGGACAAGCTTCTGGAAGGTTGACTTTGGCAGTGACGTTGTGTAGAGGTCAGCAAGGTTGTCTGGGATCGGCTTGCATGACTTCAATCTCCTGATGCTTTGCTGATGTAGATGTAGGCGCAATATGTCTTGGCGTTGACTTCGTTGATGTATCATGTCTTGATCAGGTGGATACATGTGGCATAATCTTCTTGGATCGTCGTTAGGACTCAACGATGGATGAAAACAGTAAGTACTTCGAATATGCTCAACAAGAAATTCTAACCATGTCTCACTTGTGGCGTAGTGAAGTGAAGTGAGTCTTGGAACGGTTTGAAGATTTTGCAACTAAGGTCATATCATGGACCTCCAAGATATTGCGATATCCCTAACGATAAAGACATAACCATTTGAGGATTTTGCCTTGTGCGGGTTTGATAAGTAACCTGCGTCAACATAACAAACAAGGCAAGCATCATTCCAAGGATCAAGGGGTCGAATCCACTCGAGATGCGTTGGGATTTGCCCTCGTAGTACTTTCAAGGTACGTCTTTAATACCAATTCAGTGGTTGCGTGTAGGCGCGATGCTGCATCTTCACCAATAGATCAACAGTGAATGAGATGTCCTGTCTAAATACAATGAGCTAAGTACAACGAAGCGCAAATTTGAACTCAGATATGGAATTTTGGATTCCATAATCTCTTCAAGGGTCTCATTTGCATATAACGTATGGACGATCAAATGTATACTCAAAGGCGACATCTTCAGGGTGTAGTTCGACTGGTAGACCAAAATACCATCATAACAATGCTTCAACTTCGAGTCAAGGCATAAACAAGTTTTCCCAAGAACCTTCATCTCAAATTCCATCTTCAGGTGCGAGGCAGTTTTCTCAAGCTCTTTTAGAGTCTGAGTGAGATTCGTGTCAACGACATAAACTGTAACTCTAGCAATTCGGAATAAGACTTCATAATTTAACATGCAAGGGCATAATTTATCCCTGACTGATCAAATAATCACTTAGACGGGTATACCACATCTGTCGGATTGTAAGTGAATGCCTCAAAACGAGTTAAGAGGGTGTTTCGTGGTTTGGAACTATTTGAACCAGTCCATGTAATTCTTCGGAAACTTACATGTAAATCTCTGTATCTATATCCCCATGGAGAAAACAGTAAACACATTTCATAATGCTGCTACCAATCACAATACGTTTGAGAGAAACCTTGCGCCGTAAGACGTGCATCATATCACACTATTTCATTCATCTCATAATGCTTCATTTCCCACTTGTAACACAACAGGGTTACCTTGGGCAGTGTAGGATCAACATGTCCAAAACACACTTTGGTAAGGAATTTGACTTGGATTGTAATTTCGGTTGTCCAATCAGTTCTACGTTGTCACTTAATCAATGGAATACGGTTCAATATCGTCGCTTTTCATTTATGTCGATAGCTACCATATAAGTGAAAACATCATCGATGGTAATCTCATTTCAATTCCATTTAGCTCATCCAAACTAGTATACTGGACCAAGAACTTCATGTCTCGGGAGTAATCCGGATTAATCTCATAAGATGAAAATGATTTGAGACAGTGATCAAGTATAGATTCATTGTTGTGCCATGTCTTCCTCTTCTAAGTGAATCCTACGAACCGAGTGATTTGTCGTGCTTCAGGCCAAGACAGATTGATTGGCTATCTGCCGATGTACCAGACCGTCCAACAGGAGTGTCTAAACCGTCAAACGGGGGCGGCACACCCTCTAGGGATGTTGACTCGACGTCCGTTAAGTACGTCTATCCTGGCAGACATATTTGCAGCTGGTATATGATCTCGTCACTTTAGCTAGATCAGAGGAATGCGTCTGGAGCAACATTCTGAAAGCTAGAATTCATCGCACTTGCTTATCACACTTGTGCAGTATGGGGATCGAGATAAGACATAGTGGGCAGCGTCCATGTAAATTCGCGTCATTCTACATGAACATTGACGTTCTTATTTCCCCTAACGGCGGGAAGACTGTCTCATTAAAGTGACAACCCTCAAATGAGCAGTAAAGAGATTGCATGCAAGGGCTCTAAGAGAGCTAATGTGAAGGAGAATCATAAACGACAAAGATTCACATCCTTCGTTGAGGACCCATATAGGTACGTTGCGACGATGCAACTTGGCACATGGAATGCACATCCAAATACGTAAATACAAAAATTGTTAGGTTCATACCCAGTAACCAACTGTAACGTCATATAGGTTGGATGGCAATGGGCCTCAAGGCGGACCAACATAACTGCGTATAGGATTGCATAGCCCTAGGCAAAAACTGAAAAAGCTTGGTACGTTTACCAAAATCTGGGTGATCATAAACTCTCCGGCATTATCCAGTCTCCGAGACCTTATCGAAAACCGTCGATAGAAACTCTCCGGCATTATCTAGTCTCCATGACCTTAAGGGATAAGTAGGGTGGTGAACCCTTAATCGGCCATGAGGTTTAGCAGCAATGTGTGTGGACAAACATGGGACCAATTTGTCGATTCATCAACCAAAACCATAAGTATTTATATGGTCCGCATTTTGATTGGACTAGTCCACATATATTCCCTTGAATCCACTGTGAAAAGGGGTGATTTTGTATATTTGCGAGGAATGATATAGAAAATCAATTTCCCTAATGAGCAGGCTTGGCAAAGTGTGCTTGTAGGCACAAGATCCTTACTTTGGGTAAGGAGATGCGTCGTAGCATCATTATTCGACCTAAGTGTCCCAAAAGGTCGTGCAAAAGCAAGTAAACTGCTCGATCACCAAGCTCCAGACCGGCCACATATGGCGTGTTCCCAGTTGGGAGATAGTTCATTGGCCCCAAATCAAAGCTGTAAGCATAATTTACTGAACAATTATGAAGGCCATAGAGAGAGAGAGAGAGAAAGGTGCGGCAATAGTAGAGAGAAGAGAGAGATGTGTAATTGTGGGTGTGTTCTATTCCACCACATTGTTCCTTTATTTATAGTAGTAGGGAAGGTTAATTCCTTACCCTTTAGGATTACAACTCTTAATAGGTAATCAACTCCTAATAGGAATATAAGAGATATTCCAAGATATATTAGGATTTACACAATCACATTCCTAATCTGATAGGATTGCAACAGGAATATATATATATATATATATATATATATATATATATATATTAATTGTATGTATCTTGGTGTAGCACATTATAATTTCTACGGATGGCAAAAATTGTCTTGTATATGAAGAGATTTTTTACTGTGTCTGGAACATGAGGCAGAACACCACATATCATTATATAATTGGAGGGACATTTGAAAAAAAATTCCCACCAATTGTATAATAACATATGGTGTTCCCCCCATATTCTTGGTACACTGGATAATCTCTCCTAAATTAGAGAGTGTGATTGGTATATAATTTTTTTAAGGAGCTCCTAAAATAACTTGCTAATCTTTTTAGCTACAATTTAACTAAAAAAATAAAAATCACAATTGGAGATGCTCTTGTATATTTAATTATGGTTGACCTGTTATATATGTAGCTAAATTCAGCATCCCAAATATTGTTCTATCAAACAAAAAGAAAAGATATACAGGATAATGAAGAAAGATGAAAAAAAACACGAACCCTCAATTAAGGGATAATTGATCTTTGATCACTTGAGGTGCACGCTGCTAATTCACTACTACAAAAGTACCTAGTAATGTCATTTTAAAAAACGACAAGAAAAATCCATTTATGTCGGATATTACCATAATTAACAGAAATTCATGTCATGGCGGATAAAAGAACCAACATCATTATTTGCGTCACTAAAAGGCTTTTGATATCGGTTAGTTCTCTTAAACTGCCAAGAAAAAGGAAAACATTTAAAATTATAAAAAGGTCAATGGTGTCAGAAACAGGTGACATTAATTGTTGAATTCTGTCGGATAAATAGATACTACTATCGTCCATAACTGCTACTAAATCAATTAATAATTAAAAAAATAAAAATTATGTTTGAATAAAATAAAAAATAAAGTTCAAAGAGAATAGCATTTACACAAATTTATGAAAACGCACCGGACATGATTCGAAATGATTCAAAATTTATAGGGATTGAACAACTAGCTATTGATTTCTTCAATCTCTATTTTATTTACTCCTTCTTTCTCTAAAAGGCTTTGACCCACTTTCACAACAGCCGAGTAGCTTTGCTGCTGTCTGGAGATTTCCGACTGGCCTTCATCTTTGCTCCTTCTTTCACCATTGTAACTTACTAACTTTGTTAGTAATAGTCTAGCGACAAGAAAAATAATACTTAGAGACTTTTAGAGAAAGTGCACTAAAAGCAACTCCATGAGTTCACCATTAGGATAAAGAAACCCCATATTTTCTTTTAGAGAAAATGCATTAAAAGAAACCCCAGATTCCAGTAATCCAATAACATAATCAAAATTCAAAACACAAACTCAATTTAATACAAATAATTTAAAAGTCACCACTTTTAGGATGCTCAAGTTGCTCCTCGAATTGTTCATCCATGGACAGTGAAGGAGAAGTGTAGTAGTGAAGGGGAAGATGAGTGCAGCAGGAAAGGGGAAAGAGGAAGTGGAATGCATCGGGGAAGGGGAAAGAGAAGGGGAGTGTAGCGGGGAAGGGGAGTGCAGCGGCGCAGGAAGAGTGAAGGAGAAAGAGATGTGCGAGGGTTTTTAAATAGGGTATTTTGATATTCCTATCTAAAAAAATCGCCAGTAATTGTACATAATGTCGGTAAAAATTGACACCAACTTTGAAAAACTGACAAACCTACTTCAATCGGTATCTGACACAAACTGCAATGGTGTCAGTTGCTCTGCGCCAACTGACATCACTCTGCCCAATTCCTAATTCCGTTAGTTACAATTGACACCACCAATTCCTTGTGCAAAACAAGCGGGAAGTTCGAAAATTAAAACACATCATGTTGGATAAAAGCATCAGAAATTATTTATGTTGGATAACAATGCATTAGTGTCGGTTATATTCGACATTTTTAGTTTATGTCGATTATAAGCGACAATAATGCTTTGTCATCCGACATCATGTAAAAAGGCTATCGAAATTTTCCTATCCGACAATATTTTGTACAAAATCGCCACCAATCTTCGACACATTAAGCCAGTTTTAGAGTAGTGATTAATGGGATAACTACTTGATAGTAAAGCAAACAGATAGCAAAACATACAAATATGATAAAGAATTAAGGAAATAATATGAACATTATTGGAAATTTGGAGATACACACATACTCGTTTTTTTGAAACTCACTCCATAATATGAGTTAGCGATCCACATTTTTTAACCATATTAGTGTAACATCTGATGTGGCAAGTGATGTGTACATGCCATGCCAGTTAATTAATTTATCTCATTGGATGTTGGTTGTATGTATCACTTGCCACATAAGATAATACACCAATATGGTACAAAAATGTAGTATGACTAACATTACTATTAATTGTCTCATTATAACAACCAAAAAATGATGTCAGATGATAATTTCTGAGAACTAAGACATCATTTGGTGGCATATTAATTTAAAAAAAAATTAGTATCTGGTCTTTAGTTACAAATGTTCTTTGATTGAAACTTTATTAGTTTTCAGATTTTGATCAAGATTCCTAGCTTAGAGTGTGAGATGATTGGATAAATGACTAGGAAAAAAATATAAAGTGCATATATAATGATAATAATACCTGGAACTGTTATTAACACTTCAAAAATCTTATTCTACACTCCTCACAAGTGTAATTTTCTTACTAATTATAGAAAGTTTGGAATGCAAAATGAGATTTTTGGAGTGCCAATAACAATTCCCTAATACCTAATTTTATATATAAATGAATAAATAAATGATATAATATTAATAGTAGTGGTACGGTACGGTATACCATTGGTAATGGTTTTGAATACCATTACCGTACCGAAATGTATGGTACGGTACAAATACCGTACCATTACCAATGGTACATAATTTTTGGCACAACTTTGGTATGGTATGGTTGGTATGGTAATTTGGCAAAAATTCCACCCCTAGATGAATGTACCCCTGTTTACATACATACATACATACACACACACACACACACACACACAATATATTGGAGAGTATAATTTATATTTTAATAATTTTGATCCACAAATTATGGGTTTTTTAATATTTAAAATCTCATTAATACAAACAACTATAAATTTCAATTTTTAATTTAAAAAATATAGTAACCTACATAGAAATAGATTATCACATTAATTTCAGGGACTTCGATCAAAAATTGAAAACCAACAAGGTTTCAGTCAAAGAATATTGATAATTAGGGACCGCATCCAAAGTGCCTCTTAATTTTACAACATACACCTTTTTATTCTCTTCAGAAATTAACATAAACCTTTTTATTCTCTTCAGATAGATCTCTCTACTGCTTAACATCATTACTTAATCCTCAATTCGTCAAGACAAGACTTCCCATGAAGCTTACGTTCAAAAAATGCTTTGAAATATTCTTCAACTCCCAGCCTTTTAAATGCTGCAGGGGTTTGCTCAGTGATCAAGCTAGAGGCCGGGCCGATTTCACCATCAACTCTGGGATTGTAAAATGTGGCGATTGAGAGCCTTTCTTTTTTAGAGTTCACAGTTGCACGATGTTCAATGCTACGATACGTCCCATTTGTTATAATCTGCCATGCATACATGCACATATTTAAACACTAAAAATAAAAGGTGGCAATAGCTGCAATAGGTATAAATTATTAAGGATCAAGATTTTGTTTGAAATAATTGTTCAACACATCTCTCACAAAATATAGGACGCACTCACGCAGTAAAAAAGTTATTGAAGATTAAGCCATGTGTGAAAGATTTACATGCTTAACAATATAGTCAATAAACATGACATGGATAACACTACACTCTTTTTTTTTTCAGTAACAAAAAGTTTAGAGAGGGAGGAGGCTACCCCATTCCAGATCCAGGGCATACCAGCTACATGCCTCTTTGAGGACTTACAGAGGGGGATTTTAGCCTCTTCTTTTTTTTTTTTTTTACAAGTCGCTCACCAAGATTGACTGCCAGCAGCGAGACTCGAACTTAAGCCTTAGTCTAGCAAAGAGAACAATCCTTATCAACTCAACTAACTCTCGTTCACAACACTACACTCTTTATATATACTCACCAGAGTGAAAATTGATACTGAGTAATGTTGAAGTAAAATTCGTTTTTTATCAAATATTTTTCTACGGTGTAAAATAATTTGTAATTTGAACTATATATACATTTAAAAAAAATTGATCAATGGTATGAAAATGACACACTACAACAAAAATGAGCTTTGGGTACAAAACAAAGGGCACAATTGAGAATTTTGTGTCAGTTTGACCACCAAAAAGCTTAAACAGTTCCCATTCTATAGAGGGCACCATCTATTGTGCCCAATGTTAAAAAAAGCAGACACAAAACAGTAATGGGCACGAAAACCGTGCTGAGTGGGGTCTGATGACAATTTTTTGACTGAAGATGGGCACAAAAAACATTTTGTGTCTATAAAAATTGTTTGTCAGCAACACCTTATGTGTTTTTTCGTTTGTCTTTACCACTACCACACCAAAAAAGTAAATTTATGAAATTGTGGTAAATAATGGTATGGAGCTGTTTATTACTGTGCAATGTTTTAGCCTCAAAATAAGTTAACAATAATGTTGTTCAAATTCGTTTTTGGCGAGAACTGAACCTCAGATCTCTCACTTACACGTTAGGGGATGATGATATAGTTCAAACAAGGTCGAATGTTGCATAAATTGTTATTGCGGAACGATTATCAGACTTGTAATGATCAGGAACTTATATCTACTATGTAGCTTGGTCATGTATTTTGTTATATAAGCTATTACATTAAGGAAAAAGGGGTTTAAACGGTTTTTTTTTTTTTCTCCTCGGACTTGGTCAATTTAAGGGTAAATTTGGCAAGAGAATACGAATAAGCTTATGTGGATAATGAATCATTGGACCTCACCCAAAAATTAAAATAAAATTGGACTATAACTAATAGGGGTGTGCTATCCACACACCCCTTAGACCTACTTCAACCCTGACTTAAAACATAAAATTCCCCCATTTTTTCCCCCCAAAACCCAACCCAACCCATGACCTAAAACTAACCTAAAATCTAAAACTCATTTTGGGGCCAAATACCAGCCCAAGTTTAGGCCACAAATTGGAATGGACCCCACAAGGTGAGACTGAAACCTGGGCTGTGAAGCCCACGCCCCAAAACCCATTTGCCCAAGCGCTGCACGCGCCATGCGTTTCTGATAGCCAAACACACCCACGTGGGGGCTGTCCCCTCGAGTGTCAGACATTTATGTAGCCCAACGGCTACTTTTTTCGATCCAACGGCTGGATTTAAATGGGCCGTTGGTTAATCCAACGGTCCAGGTTCAAATTAATTTTTTTAGTTTTATATTTATATATTTATTGAATCCAACGGCTTAGATCGAATATAATCAAATCTAACGGTAAAAAAAAGATCTAACGGTCCAAATTTAAATCCAATGGCTAAAATAATTTAAAAAAAATTATTTAACTTAAAATTTAACCAAAAACTCTATAAATACCTATGTATTTGTTAAACATCCACACAAAACTCACTTTTCTCCTACAATTCTTCCAATTTTTCTTTCTAACATTTCTTCTCATTTCCAAAATTTTCAAGATGGCAAAAGAGCATGTTAGAGGTCGTAATTGGACCTTTGACGAAGATATTGCTTTATGTTTGGCATGGATTTCTGTTAGTGAAGATGGTGCCGTCGGCACCAATCAAAATAGAAAGGATTTGTGGGGTAAAATCGTTAATAAGTTCCATGAAAACTCCAACGCCTGTCAAAGGGAAGTTGGTGGTGTTTATGATCGGTGGAAGATTATCAACAAAGCGTGCACTTTGTGGAAGGGAAGCTTGGAGAGAGCCATGGTTGACATGCCTAGTGGAAGGGGCGCCTCAGAAATTGTGAGTTTTTTGTTGATATTTTAGTTGTCATGTACATAATAGTATTTTGCAACTAATTGTTTTTATGTATTTGTTGCATAGGGTGACAAAGCAATGGCAATTTACAAGACAAGAATTACACCAAATAATCAAGCTTTTAAGTTGCATCATGCTTGGAACATCCTCAAGGATTGTCCGAGATGGGGAACCGATGCGAACCAACAGTGTGGAAGATTATTTCATAATGAAGCCCCACTCCTAAATGATGTCAATGAAGGTGTGAATTTTGCCAACAATGAAGGCGTCGAACAAATGAACCCAACTTCTTCTTTTGCAAGGCCCCCGGGTAGAGATAAGCAAAAGGAAGCAAAGAGAAAAAGGAAGTCCCAAGATCCGATACGTGCACACTTTGCTAGCGAAATGGCAATAATGAACGAAAACATGTGCCGTCGGCAAGAAGAATCGGTCCAATTGCTTTTGGCCATGAAGGAAGAAGGGAATAAGAAGGAAAAAGTTAATTTAAAAAAAAAAAAAAAAAGCCTTAATTCATTCTTTGACAATCTCGGGCTAAAATTTTAGGCTAGAAGGATTGGAGTAGAAAAGCTGTTTCTGGGCTAAAACCTAAATTTTCTGGGCTAAATATTTTTAGGTTTTAGGCCAAGGTTGGAGATGGTCTTATTAATTTTTGTCCGTTGATCTTCTTCAATTCATCCGATCCGACGGCCGAAAACCAAAAAGATGTGAGAGAAGTAAAGAAGAGTGTGTGGATATCACACCCCTAACTAATAATGACTTATAAAATTGGACTCCTCCAAATTGGACTTCTCCCTCCCTCTATTTTATGATGCACGTTTCGGTTTCCCACCACCAAATTCAAAAACTTGGGTTTCCCACCATCTAATTTTTATTTTAAACGCACAGCATTACAAAATTGTGCCCACTAACTGTTAGAATAAAATTAAAAAATAGGTTTTGTGCCCACTAACTATTATAATAATAATTAAAAAATAGATGCTATAATAAAGGGTAAGAAGCCGGGAAGCTTCCATTCTACTATTTCTCCCACTTTCATCAGACAAAGGCAATCCCTAATTCTATCTCTCAGTCCGTCTCACCCTCAGTCTCCAAAAAATCGAACGGTGCTCCTCCCCGCCCTTCCGTCCAGTTCGAACCCACTCCCCCGTCGAGTCCGTCCACTTCAACGTCGCTCCTCAATCCAGTTCAAAGGCACTCATCTGGCGACACACACAGAGACAAAGGAGGCCCAAAATACAGGTAAGGTTTCTGAATCTCAAATTTTCAATGGGTGTTTGTTCTTTAGGGTTTAGGGTCAAATTGGATGTTTATTTTGTTGAATATGGTTTATGGTTTGAGGACAGTGGGTTTCAGAGGACAGTGGGTTTGGGATTAGGAATCTAGGATGGGTGCAGGTCTTTGGGATTGGAAGGGTTTCAAGTTGGGTGTGCTCCGGTTTAGTGTGGGTCCAGGAACTGCAGGTCATTGGGAGGGTGGGTGGTTAACGGTTCATAGGTTTAGGTTGGATAAATCAAGTCTTGCATAGACTTGATTAAATAGGTTTCGTATAAATTGTAGTTAACAGTTAGATTGAATAAATCAAACCAAAACGACAGATATGATTAAATAGGTTTCGTATAAGTTTGCTCGGGATCGAGCAGCGTTCTGAAGAAACTTAAGTTATGGTATAGAGCCTAGGACAAGATTAGGCAGATTAGCTGGCCTGGAAACTGTAAAGGGCCGATTTAGGACCCTTGTGTGACTCACACATCTTGAAACTATCCAGACCAAGAATGAAATGAGAGGACCAAATTTATGTACATGATAACTAGTTTATCCACGAAACTAATTTAAGTGGAAGTAATAATTCAATACTTTATGCCAATTTCTTGACAAAAGAAAAAGAGAGAGAAATTATGTGAATTTCAAATTGATGCGAATCAGTTTGAGGGGCAATCCAATTGGAAATTAGGTAGTTATTCTTCTATTTGTCCAAAATCCCCTTGTGAAACCATATGGTACAATTCTTGAGGATTTGTCCTGTGTGGTGTATTATCAACCAAAGAGAAAATGGCACCTCTCTTATTGTAAACCCAGATTTAGTTATAATTCAATTAGTTTGAGATGCGATAAAATGCCTTGATAGCTGTCATAATTCACCAAGTGCTTTGCTGAAGTATACGTAAGTCTTGCTTGCATTTTGCAAGTCTCTTATACTTTTTCTTTTGATGCTTATGATACTCGATGCTCATTAGCGAGAATAAAAGCCACATATTGTCACCAACATTTCATCATTGTTTCTTGTTTACCCCCGGCTGGTACTCCTCTTTATAATTCAGTTGGAATTCAAGCTTTGATGTGGTACGAAATTAAATCATGTGAAGAAATTGACTACAATGGCATCAAGAATTCTCTATTCTGTGTGCTAAGAGTTTTCTGTCCATAGCATTCCATTTTCTTGTAATCATTTTCATATAATTCCCCTCCCTTTCCTATGATTGCAGTTTTAACCGTGTAGCATAGAATTCATTGGTCATACTGAAGCTGATGGTGCAGAACAATCTCCTAAACCTGTAAGTGCTGGCTTAACAGAAGCAGAGGAATTGGAGAAGTTTATCACCATTAGAGAAGAGGTGTATAAGAAAGCTAAAGATTTTGGTTCTAAGATCATTAGTTTTGAAACAGCTATTAGGAGGACCTACTTTCATGTGCGGCCTTTCAATTCTGTAGAGCTTGAAAATTGGACCAGCTACCTGGACTTTATAGAAAAGGAAGGTGACTTGAGCAAGGTATTTTCAGTGAATTTGATTTCGTTTTTTTATTTATGGCTTGAAGTTTTTAGTTGCCCTGCTTGTTATGCATTAACTCACAGCCGAGTAATATTTGCTGCACTATGCTTTATTGGCTAAATTGTTGGATGAAGCAACTTTTATAATGGGAATTTGAACCGAGACTAAAGCATGGGCCTTCGATTTGGTTTCTTTGAGGCTAAGTATTTCAAACTCTCATTTGTCAGTGCACGTTGTAGGTTCATGATGTGTTAATAAATTTTATTGTTTTTAAAGTTCCAATGTTATGCATGCAGGTATCTTCTTATCTTCCTAACCATCTGTCTGTCAGGCAAGGATGGTCCCTCCTTTCCTAATTGAGGGGCCTTTCTGTTCTACTAATGGAGTATTTCTTCGGCGTGTCTCCTTTGTGTTTTGTTTATCCATTCGTTCTTTTATGGTTAATGAATGCGCCTTTTGTTTTTTTTGAAGGTTGTCAAGCTATATGAAAGGTGCCTAATTGCTTGTGCTAATTATCCTGAATATTGGATTCGATATGTTCTATGCATGGAGGCTAACGGAAGTATGGATATTGCCAATAATGCTCTTGCACGTGCAACCCAGGTTTTTGTGAAGGTATTTCCTTGTAATTTATTTACTTGTATGCTATCAACTTAGACACGATTTTGCGGTGAATGAACTTCAATGATTCTTTATTTTGGAAGAGATAATGATGATAAAAACCATGTCTTCCTTTTTTCTAACTAATCTTGTATCCTCGTAAATTGTAGTTTGTGGACTGAAAATGAATCAGTTAATGAGTTAGTTTGTGTGGACTGGAGTCCAATTTTGTGCATGCATTTATCAAGATAGGTCTAGAATGCTGTATATATTACCTGTCACAGCGCATCAGTCACAAACACGATTATGAACTTAGATTTTAAAGTATTGAAACTATTGCAGATTATTGACCATTGAACCCTCAGAGTGAGCTGGGCAGATACAGAATATGATCAATCAATCATCCATGGCATTTTCTTCTCTCTATCTTTCCTCTGTGTTATGTTTGTAAACCTTGCCTCTTCCAGTTGAAGAATAGGAAATTTCTATTTCTTTTTTTACCCTATGCTAGATACAGAATTACAGATACATAGCTTTATGCGACATTACTACCAGCCTTTCATACGGGATGCACTCATGTTCCTTATATTGAAGTTAGTGGTATATTATCATATGCTGATTTAGTTTAGTTATGTGTTGAACTGGAGATATTGCTCATTACTGAATAAAATTTTGGGAACATGCCTTCTTTATGTTACCATTTTGTTGAGTAAAGTTTCGTTTTTTCTGGTAACATTGCATGTTTGAACTGTTTGTCTTGAAATACAGAGACAACCAGAGATTCACCTTTTTGCTGCTTGAGCAGAGGGGGGATATACCTGGTGCTCAAGCTGCCTATCAACTTGCACATTCTGAACTCCCACCGGAGATTCACCGTTTGTTTTTGGTGTTTCCTTTTATATGTATGTGTATGTGTTTTTCCTCTGAATTGTCACTTACATTTTTTTTCTCAACAATCAGAATATGAAAAAATAATTTTTTTGTTTAGCCTAAAGATTTGTAAGTGATTTCGGTTTTTAATTTTTTTTTTAAAATAGTTGACATATTGGGCACAATAACAATAAATGTGCTAACATGGGTGGCAGTAGTCATCTGACAACTTTGTCCTAACTGGGCACAAAAGGACCTTTATTTGTGCTTACACTTTTCAGCACAGCATACCTTATTGTACTCTTTGATCAAAGGTGACGCCCATAGAGGGCACAGATAAAAACTTAGTTGCTGCACTGTTGCTATTGGTCTATGGGCACATATGTTGTCGCTTTTTGCCCTCAAAGGGCACATATAATTTATTATGTGCAGTGGCCATTTTTGTTGTAGTGACAATTGAATAAAATTTTCATCTATATATGTATCGAGCAAGATAATATTCAAATGGTTAAAGTTACCAGTGAAAATCATTACCTAGAATGTCTCCAATATTCACAATAAAGACATCCGGTCATGGTTTCACAGAAACCCAAATCCCGTCTTTCTTCACTTGGAGGCCATCCATTTCATTGACTTGTAGGAGGATGGTGAGAGCTCCACCATCAGAGAGGGGTCCGACCGAGAACCACTAGTAGAAAAAAGCTCATTTACCACGGTGAATGCCTGTGATATATTACAATTCATTACGGGCATTGCGTCTGTTAGTAATTTGGATGTCATAAAAAGTCTTAGTTTCTACCACAAGCTATGCCCGTTGTCAAATGTGATATAACTACGGATTGTGACCGTGGTAAATTAGGATCTAAAACCACGTGCACTATGGCCGTTGTGGATTACAGATTGACCACGTCTAATGCCCATTATACAAAAATTTCCAAAAATAAAAAAATGTAAAATCATTTACTAAATATATATATATATATATCATTTATATACAAAATTGCACATTTACTACGATTTAATAATTCCATAAAAAATCATGATTCAAATATTACAAACTATACACTAAAGCTAACAACAAAATCGATAAGTTATACTAAGAAATACCAAACAACCCACAAAGTATCAAATACGCCTCTAATAACAAGAACATTGTCACCTGAAGACTTCACATTTCTTTGGACACCTCCAAAGAAAGGACCTTCAGAGTGAACCCCTAATGCTTGAGCCTCAACAATTGTTGCCTCTCTCTATCTGCATGGACATAAGCATATAGATCTATAGGTGGGAATATACATTTGATCTCAATCAAGAAAAGTGAATAGATATACAAAACTTGAAGCCAAAAGTTAACCAGTAAAGACTTGAATAGATGTACGAGTCTCCAACAGTCCATACAAGAATCCAAAAATTAACCAATAAAGACTCGAACAGATATACAGAACGACTTTGACAAGAGCATGAGTGTAAAATTAACATTGCATATACAATGAATGGAGTAAATACAGAACTTAGGGTTCGAACAGTGTATGCAAACAAATGAGTAGAGGTGCGTCTCAATCCAAAAAATCTCCCAAAATAGAGAAATAGAGCAGTAGTACTTGAGAGAGCTCTCAGAAAGCAGTGAAGTGAAAGAGTTGGCATCGTTGTGTTAATTGTATAATCTTCATGGCACTTGTGCCATTTTTACCTACATTTCACACACTTATGTCAAGTCACAAGAATATAAAAGGAATCATCACAATCCAAATAATTATTGAACCGTACAGATTTATTGTTGTACCTTGTATTGTATCAAATATAATTCAATGGTAACTTGCAAATTGGATAACCCTGAATTAACAAAAGCAACAGTAAAAGAAAAAGAAGCGTTAAGACTTTTAAACTAATAACAGATTAGGCGACGAAAGTTGTATTTAAAGAACAATAGACCTGGATCCTTAAAATTGGAATCCTTAGATGCTTGAAGTTCAACAGTGCAAATACTGATCCCCACTAAAATATTTGAGAATATCAAACACAAATTCATTGATAACGGAAAACTTGATCAAAATTGTTCTTTAAAAAATGAAACTACATAATAAATCTAAATCCAATTCTATCAGGCCACACTCAAAAGGAACAATAACATATCAAATTCAAGCTAAGCACCTCAGAATTTCCCTAATTCATACCTCCTTCAGCACGAATAAATCCGACATTCCCCTTCTCAGCATAACCCAGCCACCCGTAAAAACATCTATACTGGCAGCGTAAGCCAAATTTCAACCCGTTTTTCCTTCTTTTCTACTTCTAGTAGTCACATAATAGCAGTTCCTCTACAAAATGGCAAAAAAATTAGGGAAACAAAAATAGGCTCGAAGATAGCATCGTTGAGTCTCCGAGGACATCAAAATTGAAAATGAGAGGAGGACTACCTGAGGGAGATCTTTCCCATAACAAGGTCGGACATTGCATCCAGCTCTCGGTGGTCGGCTTGAACTTTGGCATCGCGATGACAGAAAGCATGATGCGACGACTGCTAGGGTTTGCCTAGAGAGACGGTTGCGATTGCGAAGAAGGTGGGGGTGAATATGGGGGTGGGGGTGAAGGTTTGGGGTGGGACTTTGAGAGAGAAATGAGTAGTTTATTTAGGAGAAATCGCCGATGGAAGCGAATGGGTGAGACTCGGTGGTTGGTGTCGTCAGATATGGAATTGGTATATATTGGAATTTTTTTTAGATGGAGTAGGGTTTGACTGATAACAAAGATCAGATTATATTATTATGGGACACTTTGGATGCGGTCCCTAATTACCAATATTATTTGACTGAAACCTATGTGGTTTTTAGTTTTTTATCGAAGTTCTTGACATTAATGTAATAATGTATTTCTATGTAGGTTATTATATTTTAAAATTAAAAATGAAATTTGTAGTTATTTATATTAATGAGATTTTAAATAAAACCCACAATTATGGGATTAAAAATATTAAAGATGAATTATACTCTCCAATATATTGGGTACACACATGGGTATGTTCATCAAAACTAACCCAAAAATTATTGTACCAAAACATGGGTACATTTTTCAAAAGCACAAAAAAAAGAAAGATATTACGCTTAATAACATTATGAAATTTCTTCTATTAAACTTGACATTGATACATTCTCGAATCAACGAAATATAATGTACCTATATAAGTTTTAAAAATGGATTAGAGAAAAGATTGATTGAAATTTTATATAAAAAAATGGGTACATTTTATATGAAAAAAGGGTACATTTTTAACAAATTGTTATATTTAAGAATGGAATATAACAATTTTATGGGTACAAACTTATTCTAATTTTATTTTTTATATTTATGAAATGTTTGAATTGAAAATTAATTAGGAGTTTAATAAGGTTGTGAGTATTAAAACTCTAAATCAATTACTGATTTTTTATATAAAAATTATGTAACTTACATGTAATTCATTAATATATTAATGTTTGGGACTTTGATCAAAATCTAAAAACTAGGATCTTAATCAATGAACATTAGAAACTAGAGACTAGATACTAATTTTTTCTATTATTATATTGGTTGATTAAATAAATAAATAAATTACATCTACAACATTTATGTACTGTGGTTGATTTCAAAAAGGCGTAGTGATTGAATTTATTTAAACAACGGGCTACCCTTGTGGTCATATCAATTATAAATACAATGGGCTTTACTTGCGCGTTATTATTTTAATATTTTCTATTACAGGCCAGTTTTGCCCATTGTTAAAACCATTTATTCACAACGAACTTTCAATGTCCGTGGTAAAATTGGGTTTTCTACAACGGGTCCTTTATGCCCGTGATGGAATATGTAAGAATTTCATGTCCTTTTAAAATTTGGGATGCTTAAGCAATAAATTAATTGTGATGCATGTTAACCAAGCTTGATCATATGCAGAAGAAGAAGAAGAACATAGCAGACTTAGAGAGAGAGAGAGAGAGAGAGAGAGAGAGAGAGAGAGAGAGAGAGAGAGAATTCTTAGAGAATATGTAATCTATTTGTTTTGATTATTTTCCTTAACAGTTTACATCATCCCTATAGTATTTATACAATTAAGGTTGCTTACAATATAAGCTAACTGTTTAACAAACTACTAACTACTTGTCTAATCTTATGACACTTGTCAAGAGTATAGCCCTTAGATTGGTTACTCCTTACATCCCCCCTCAATCTCAGGGGTAGTGAAACTGAGTCTGAGATTGTTACAATGAGTCTTGAATAATGGTGCAGACAACCCTTTAGTTAGGATATCTACAAACTGCTCAAGTGTAGAGACAAAATGAACTAGCAACAGTCTTTTAGCCACCCGTTCCCTCACAAAATGAACATCGATTTCAATATGTTTGGCGCGCTGATGCTAAATAGTATTACATGTAAGAGCAATTGCAGATAGATTGTCACAATAAAGGGTAGGTGTACCAGAAATTGAAACTTGCAAAAATTGTAACACTTGCTTGATCTAATCAATCTCAGCAGTTGTGGAAGATAAGGCTCGATACTCTGCCTCAGTGGAGGAACGAGAGACATTATTTTGTTTCTTGGAGGACCATGAGATGAGATTAGAACCAAGAAAGACAACCAGTCCCGTAGTGGATCGACGATCATTGGGATCCCCTGCCTAATCAGCATCGCTGAATGCTTGTAAATCCAATCCTCATTTGGTATAATGCAAACCACATCCTTGAGTAGCTTTCGGATATCGTAGAATCCTTTTTACGGCCACAAAATGAGCGTCCATAGGACACTGTATGAACTGAGAAACCTGATGCATTGCAAATGTAATATCAGGCCGAGTGAAAGTGAGGTATTGAAGGGCTCCCACAAGACTTCTATACAATGCTAGATTATTATATGGCTTCCCATCATTATTCAGCAACCGATTATAGAGTAAGCAAGGAGTAGCACATGACTTAGACATCTCCATTCCAGATTTAAGAAGCAATCATTAACATACTTGTCTTGAGATGGAAATAATTCATCCTGCTTATGAATAACCTGAATCCCAAGAAAGTAATGCAACGGTCCGAGGTCCTTGATATCAAATTCTTGAGCAAGGGCATGAATAACATCTGAAATAGATTTGAAAAGCAATATTCGTGATGATAATATCATCAACATATAGTAATAGGATCACAACAAAACCATTCTTAGCTTTAACAAACAAAGATGAATCACTATAGGTAGATTGAAACCCCAAAGATGGCAAGAACCTAGTAAATCTCTCATTCCACGCCCTTGGGGCTTGTTTGAGATCATATAAGGACTTGTACAACTTACAAACATAATCACTGTGAGTAGAATCCAGAAAACCTGGAGGTTGAGCCATATAGACTTCCTCTTGTAACACACCATGCAAAAAAGTTTTTTCACTTCAAGTTGGCGAAGGGTCCAATTAAAGTGAGCAACCAAGGCAAGTACTAACCTCACTGTAGTGGGTTTAACAACGGGACTAAACGTCTCACCATAGTTAATTCCTTCTTCATGATTATAACCCTTTGCAACCAATCGAGCCTTATACCTCCCTATAGAACTATCTGCATTCTTTTTAATCTTGAACACCCACTTGCATCTAACTAAATTCCTGTGAGGAGGAAGAGGAACAAGAGACCAAGTGCCTTGACTATGGAGAGCACTCAATTCATCTTTCATTGCAGCCAACCAAACTGGAGACTTTAGAGCATATTTGTATGTTGCAGGTTCTACTTTAGTTAGATAAGCACCACCATGTTCATGAACAGAAGCTAATAAGGCAATCTTTTTAGAGATCTCACTCTTGGATCAAGTCTGCATAGGATGCAGATTCAATAGTGGTATGGACAAAACCACCTGAAGTTGATCCCCCTGGAAATCAAGAACCACAGAGAGTGAAGTAGTGGATTGTTGAGCAGTGGCAGTAATGGGTGATGTAGCAGTGGAAGAATTAGAGCTGGAATCATTCAGAGTTGCAGAAACATTGGTGTCCAATTCTCCAGAATTAATCTTAGTTGGCACAGGCACAGATTCAATACTTGGTGATTTTGACACTGATAATGGTGAGGAAGTGGGGACATATTCGAAACTGGGATTAACTATGACATTATTAAGGTTCGGGATTGGCACAGGTATAGAGATTGGCATGGTAGGCAATATAGTAGACACTGGTAAGGATTTAGAGACCAAAGTGGAATATGGGAACTCGGTCTCATCAAACAAAACATGACGAGATATATAAATTCTCTTTTGTATTGACCTCAAAACAAATGTATCCCTTATACTTTGAAGCATACCCTAGGAAGATGCACTTGGTGGTCCCAGGTTGTAGTTTGTTATGTGTATAAGGCCTAAGTAAATAAAAATAATTATTTAAAATGTTATTAAAAATAAATATAAAGATAAAATAAAAAAGATAAGGCATTTTAATAATCATATTGATTCATAATCCGATTCAAATGAATTGGTAAACAACTCATATAAATTCAATTTCATTCCTACTCCAATTCCATAATATTTAAGCAAACAGCTTCTACAAGAATTTGATTTTGATTCCTCCATAATTTATTTCCTCATATTTTAATTACGGTTACCTAAACTAGCCATAAATGATTATCGACAAATTCTTCGAACTCGTGGGCGAAAAACAATCAGAACTATTTGATGAAAGATATAAGTGGAAAAGCTAGTTTACTTAATTACCTGGAAGAAACCCCACTCTTTGCAAGCAAAATGGAGCCTGGCTAGTTCAGCTTCAGAATTGGTTGATTCTTGGGAAAGCAATTTCTGCATGTCAATGGATGGTATCTGATGAGCATGATGATCATAATTGATGATCATCTCATGCTCTTGGTTACCATCTTGATAATGAGGCTGTGAGTATCTTGGTGGGATTGTGAGTATTGGCTTCTTTACGAATTCTTGAACACTAGGAACATGAAGAGAACCACCGTACAAGCTCTTCCCGGCAGATGCCGTTTCTTCCATACTTAGCTTTTGCGTACGCTGTGAGCAATGGGTGTTTTAGATGGGCTCAGGTAATGGGTATACTAATGATGTAGAATATTTGTGTGCGCGTCGGGTGGGTGGGTGTGCGCGCGTCTGTATATAGTATTCGTTATGGAATCGCCCTATAGCACTCGCACTCTACGCAATGCTCCTCTCGAGGAATACATTCTCTCCGGAAGCCAGTTGTTATAGGAACCGAATATGAGCAAATTCAGAGCATCCAGATATGGTGGGGAGGGTATTTAGTTCTCACAGCATTCAGACCAAACATTGTGGAAGAAAAGAAAATGCTAATTGTCTGCTTTACTCGTATACAAATTCTCGGTGTCAACATTTATTTTATTTTTTTAACACTTTATACTTTATGTTTTGTCAACTGATAGTGGTTTTTTTAGCCCTAAAAATAAATCGGATCTGTCTTGATTCATATTTGAATCCATTTATAATTTTAATTATTGGATCGATGTCGCATCGACGTTATATTTTGAATGCATAATAAAATAAAATAATATATTATAAACCTCAAAAGGGGTCTAGTGGAAAGGATGTAAAAATTTGAAACTCTCATTCTGAGTTCAAACTCTCATGAATGCATTCTTTAAGGTTATTAACTCTGGTTTGGCTCATCGGTTAACCTAAGGGTTAAAAATACGACGCCACTTCTTATGATACTGATGTTGTATGGGAAGGAAATTAGTTTGTCATTAGAGGTATTTGTTGATTTGCCTCCTAAACTTTCATTTTAGCCGATTACCCCCTTGAACTTTTTAAATTAGTCAATTTCCCCCTTGAACTTGAATTTCAGCCAATTACCTTTTTGAACTTTTATAAATAGCCAATTCTCCCCTAGCGTTAGATTTTAAAAAACTTTCATTCAATTTTTCATTCATCCAATTTTTCATCCTTTTTGCCTTCATACAGTTGTCATGTGTTGTTTCCGTGATCAAGATGGATGGAAAATTAGATGAAATTTTTTAAAATCTGACATCAAGGGGAAATTGGCTATTTATAAAAGTTCAAGGGGGTAATCGCCTAAAATTATAGTTCAAGGGGAAATTGGCTAATTATAAAAGTTCAAGGGGGTTATTAGCTAAAATTAAAGTTTAGGGAAAAATTGGCAGCTCTATACAAGTTCAGAGGGTAAATCGACAAATATGCCTTGTCATTAATATATGACTCGTTTGAAAGTATTTTTAAAATGGCTGAAAGCGTTTTCTTTGGGTTCTAAAAGCATTTGAAGTACTTATGTAAGAAGCACCAGTTATATGCTTTTTCCAAAAAGTACTTTTAAGTGTTTTTTCAAGATTTACTTGCATTTTTACTAATGATTGGTTCCGAAAACATGTTTGCCAAAAGCGTTTAAACTATTTTAAAAGCACTCCCAAACAAGCGCATAGAATACATCTTATATTCAAAAAGAAAAAGGAACGTATATAAAAAGGAAAGTATATAACAAAGAAAAAGGAAAGTATATAGAATACATCGAATTTAAAGGAAAGTATCTAACAAAAAGAAAAAGGAAAGTATATAGAATACATCGAATTCCAAAAATCTTCGTTCTAGCTCCAAATTCAATTCTGCTCGCGCCCACACGTTCGTAGCGACGAGTATCACAAAGATACGCCAAGAAAACGAATCTTACGTGACACGACAATGCGGTCAACAAAAGTCAATGTTTTTGCCTTGAAGGGTATTTTCATAAATCACTACTACAAAATGGGATATCAGTGGCGCAATAAAATCGACAAAAAACAACACTTACTGTCGGATTTTTGGTAAAAATCCAACATTAAATCGTGCAATGTCGCATAGTGGAACCGACGCCAATACTACTGTCACAAAAAGGTATTGGCGTGGCTTAGACCCCTTAATCAGCCACCATGAAGCAAAGTAATATAAAATAAAAAGGGTATTAACGTCGCTTAAAATTGACATAGGAACTGACGTCGCTTATAAGCGCCATAGACTTGTGACATGATGTCGGTTCAAACCGACATTAACTAAAAATAAATAATTAAACTATCAAACTTGGTGTCGCTCCCAACCGACATTAACTAAAAATAAATAATAAAATAGTCAAGCTGATGTCGGTTACGACCGACATCACCTAAAATTCGATAATACATATATTGGAGCTGACGTCACTTATAAGCGACACTACATATATAAAAAATAAAAAAATAAAAAACTTCTTTAGTTTTTAATGAATATTAATTACAAAAATTTATATCAAAATAATTCCACATAACATACAAAAACTCATAACAAACATTTTATATTTCACATAATATACAAAAACTCATAACAAACATTTTATATTTCACATAATATACAAAAACTCATCCGTCATAACAAACAACCGACAATATGCAACATACAAAAAAAAAAGAAAAGAAACTATCGTCTCCACATAAACTCAGGTCCTTAGCTCCGACATTACAAATATACAACATACAAAAAAAAGAATAGAAACTATCGTCTCCACATAAACTCGGGTCCTGAGCTCATCACTATCTTCTTGCCCAGACTCAATCATACTTTGAATATTTCCCTCCATAGTTGCCTTGCAATAAAAATTTTAAAAATAAGAATTCAACTATATATAATAAAATTTAATAACAATGAGATAAACATTGACATATTATACTCTCTTCAAGTAACAAAATATTTATACCTTTGTTTGCCAAAAAAAAATAAAAATGTGTACCTTTATTCTATTCCAGTAAGCTTACCTAAGATCTTCCTTGATCATACGCCAATCTCTCACCAACGGAATATTTCTATAATCCCTAACCTCTGCCGCTACATGTTTTGAAAAAGCACTAGAATTTTAACTAATGCATTTTCTAGATGCATCAAAGGAACAAAGTTGTTCCGTCCAGTTGAGTTGTTCCTTACAAACAAAGAAAAAAACAATTAATAACCAAAAACTGAAACTAAAAACCAAACACTGAAAAACTGAAACTAAAAACCAAACACTGAAAAACTGAAACTAAAAAACCAAAAACTAAAAACTAAAACTAAAAAACAATAATAAAATAAAAAACCATAAACTGAAACTAAAAACCAAAAAGCAATTATCAATTTGGGCATCATAATAGTTAGACTACAAAACCAAAAACTGAAACTAAAAACCATAATAAAATAAAAAAGTACCACATTTCCAAAAAAAAAAAATTAAAAATGGACAACCTTCAACTTCTTCCTCTTCGAATTGGAGTTCGTCAACATGTTCATCCTCAAAATGATCCATAGCAAAACAATCTTCAAAAAGTAATAACCTAAAAACTGAGAAGGGAGAAGACATGGAGGTTGAAACTGAAACTCAAATGAATGCACGGCGAAATGGGGGAAAAAGAGGTTTAAATAAAGCATGTTCATCCTCACGTCACATTAAAACCCCCTGGCGTCGTAATAAGTGAGCGTTGGTGTCGGTTTAAACCGCCACCAAATTCTGACATTCATTTCAACCACTTTCTGACAAAATTTATTGAACAAAAACTGGCGTCGGTTTAGTTGCACTTGGTGTCGGTTTAAACCGACACCACCACTGACGCGCATTAAATCAATCAAATAATTATGACATAGTTTTATGAAATTAATAAGGTGTCACTTTAATTAACCTTAGTGTTGGTTAAAACCGACACCATGGTCTGACAAGTTTAATAAGGCGCCGCTTTAATTAACCTTAGTGTCGGTTTAAACCGACACCACTACTGACAAGCGGGAAAGTTCCCGCCTAGTTTATTTTGAATATCTAGAGTGCAAAACAAATTAATTTAACATAATATATTCTTATATTACTGAATATTATAAGTTTATGTTATATTTAATATTGTTAATTTAACATAAATGCTTATAAATATTATTCATTTCCATTTTCTCATAACAATTCAAGTGACAAAATTAATTAATTCGAATAAATATACAAAAAGTTATCAAAGTTATCAAAATAACAACAAAAACAAGTTAAAATAAGGTCAAGGAGTGTAATTGTAAAAAATCATCAAAATCGGAGTTAAAATAACTGTTAAATCGTGATTTTTCGTTTATAACCGTCGAAAAGTTTTGTTCCATTACTTGATCTCTGAATGTTTGCTTTTTGCAATTTTTGGCGTATGTGATCTCGAAGCATATACAAACAAGTTTGACGGTTGGATCGTTGAAATTAGTTTCGTAGCATGCGTATCCTATCAAAACGATAGATTCACTAACATTTAGAGTTTATTTATACTTTCATTAAGTATAACATAAGATTTGTGGTATCCGCTAGTGTAAATATTTTAAATTGAAGATCGAGTTCATTCATTGTATTCATATAAGGTCAAGGAGTGTAGTTGTAAAAAATCATCAAAATCGGAGTTAAAATAACCGTTAAATCGTGATTTTTCGTTTATAACCGTCGAAAAGTTTTGTCCCGTTACTTGATCTCTGAATGTTTGTTTTTTGCGATTTTTGGTGTATGCAATCCCGAAGCATATACAAACAAGTTTGATGGTTAGATCTTTGAAATTAGTTTCATAGAATGCGTATCCCATCAAAACGATAGATTCACTAACACTTAGAGTTTATTTATACTTTCATTAAGTATAACATAAGATTTGTGGTATCCACTAGTGTAAATTTTTTAAATTGAAGATCAAATTCATTCATTGTATTGATATAGGGTTAAGGACTGTAGCTGTAAAAAATCATCAAAATCAGAGTTAAAATAACCGTTAAATCATGATTTTTCGTTTATAACCGTCGAAAAGTTTTGTCCCGTTACTTAATCTCTGAATGTTTGTTTTTTGCAATTTTTGGCGTATGCGATCTCTAAGCATATACAAATAAGTTTGACGGTTGGATCGTTGAAATTAGTTTCGTAGGATGCGTATCTCATCAAAACGATAGATTCACTAACACTTAAGAGTTTATTTATACTTTCATTAAGTATAACATAAGATTTGTGGTATCCACTAGTGTAAATATTTTAAATTGAAGATCAAATTCATTCATTGTATTGATATAGGGTCAAGGAGTGTAGCTGTAAAAAAATCATCAAAATCGGAGTTAAAATAACTGTTAAATCGTGATTTTTCGTTCATAACCGTCGAAAAGTTTTGTCCCGTTACTTGATCTCTGAATGTTTGTTTTTTGTGATTTTTGGCGTATGCGATCTCAAAGCATATACAAACAAGTTTGACGGTTGGATCGTTGAAATTAGTTTTGTAGGATGCGTATCTCATCAAAACGATAGATTCACTAACACTTAAAGTTTATTTATACTTTCATTAAGTATAACATAAGATTTGTGGTATCCACTAATGTAAATATTTTAAATTGAAGATCAAATTCATTCATTGTATTGATATAGGGTCAAAGAGTGTAGCTGTAAAAAATCATCAAAATCAGAGTTAAAATAACCGTTAAATTATGATTTTTCATTTATAACCGTCTAAATTAGTTTCGTAGAATTCGTACCTAATCAAGTTCAATGGTGTGTGTGTATATATATATATTTATTAAGTAGATTTAAATTTATTTATTTTGTATGTATAACACTTAAGAAATTGAATGATATGTATATTTAAGCCAATCCAATGGTCACCAATGTTTAAAATTTAATTTAATATATATATATATATATATATAATTATTATAGTTTTTAGGAGTATAAAATTGTTAAAAGTATTAAAAAAATACTTTATGTCGTTTAAAAGCGACACCAGTATTAAAAAAAAACTTTATGTCGCTTCCAGTATTTAAAAAATACTTTATGTAACTTAAAAGCGACATTAGTATTTAAAAATTATTAAAATGTATGTTTACGTCGGTTTAAAAGCGACATAGACATTTTATGATGCTTATAAGCGACAGTAAATCCGACGTCATGTTCAGTTAGTGTCGCAACTATCTAATCCGCCACTATATTAGATTAAACCGACACCACCCACTGACACTATAAGGCTCTTTTGTAGTAGTGAATTCACGTTTTAAAATTATAAAAACCTTAATAATTGGGGACGGATCATTACAGAAAATCAGTATGAAGGTATGGGAACGGTCGGGGCTGCTCTTTCTATCTCAGAGTGGGGAACTGGAACAATCGCCCCATAGCACTCGCACTCTACGCGATGCTCCTCTCGAGGAATACATTCTCTCCGGAA
This sequence comes from Heteromeles arbutifolia, assembly GCA_024362995.1. Taxonomy (NCBI): domain Eukaryota; kingdom Viridiplantae; phylum Streptophyta; class Magnoliopsida; order Rosales; family Rosaceae; genus Heteromeles; species Heteromeles arbutifolia. Next base: position 39,644,956 of record JANCRC010000003.1, on the reverse strand, counting down.
GCCAGTTGTTATAGGAACCGAATATGAGCAAATTCAGAGCATCCAGATATGGTGGGGAGGGTATTTAGTTCTCACTGCATTCAGACCAAACATTGTGGAAGAACAGAAAAAAGCTAATTCTCGGTGTCAACATTTTCTTTTTTTTTTAACACTTTATACTTTATGTTTTGTCAACTGATGGTGATTTTTTTAGCCCTAAAAATAAATCGGATCCGTCTTGATTCATCTTTGAATCTACTTATAATTAATGCATAATAAAATAAAATAGTATGTTATAAACCTCAAAATGGGTCTAGTGGAAAGGGAGTAAAAATTTGAAACTCTCATGAATGCATTCTTTGAGGTTATTGACTCTTGTTTGGCGCACCGGTTAACCTAAGGGTTAAAAATACGATGCCACTTCATATGATACTAATTGTATAGGAAGGAAATTAGTTTGTCATTAATATATCACTTGTTTGGAAGTGTTTTTGAAATGACTGAAAGCATTTTCTTCGGGTTCCAAAAAGCACTTTTAAGTGTTTTTTCAGGATTGCATTTTTACTAAAGATTGGTTCCAAAAACATTTTCGGCAAAAACATTTAAATCATTTTAAAAACAATGCCAAATAAGCTCATAGAATACATCTTATATTCAAAAAGAAAAAGGAAAGTATATAATATATTATTCTGGTTGAGTTTATTATTGTATTAGATTAACCATAACCAATACTCCATCTATTGTCAAACCTTCAAATACGGATTGTATTCACATTGTCGTATTAAAAGTTACAATTCATATCCTATTAATTACATCAAATTTGGATCATATCTGAATCAAAATCCGATTCGCCCCGCAAATAAGAATTTTGTTTTATCAAACAAAATGGGGGGGAGAGAGAGAGAGAGAGAGAGATTACAATGAGTGACTGGGCAAAATTTGAAAGCTTCGGTGAACTCGCAGCTCCCCTTCAACTCGTTGCATCAATAGGATTAGAAGATTCTGGAAATAAAAAAATTTACTGAACAACCATAAGCTCAATTAAATAAAATTCTCAGAATTTCGTAAAATATCCTAGAACAAATGCTTTCAAAAGATGAATAACATATAAATATAAACATAAAAAAAAAATAAAAAAAATAAAAAAACCTCAACAGAACAAATGGACAATAGTTATAAACCATTGGCCTGGAAATAGCTGACAAACCACAACCCCATGTCCATGATGTCGACACTGTCGCAACACATAATTATACAGTAGCAACTCTTCATAGAAATTTTCCTCTATCTCCTGCACTTTTTGACCAAGATGTCTGCTTCCATATATTGAGCTCAATTCTTTAGAGCTTGATGAGAGACTAAACCTTTGATGTAAAGGCAGTCCAGCAATAGCATAAGCAATAGCTGCAGCAGCCGCAGCTTGCACGGGAACCTGTTCGAGAAGGTAAACAACACATGAATACATTTAGGACAGAAAATAAACGTTTATTTTAAACCTGTACCGATCAGCTAAATTTAATAGCAATCACAACGTTTTCATTCCCTACTTAACAGCGAATTAACTACGACTGCCAGATTAATAAGCATTGCTCTTAAAATGACACTTATTAAACTTAACCTTCTTCTTAATTAACACGAAACCACAGATAATCACCCAAACTAAACTGTTATTCAGTATATAAAGCTGTTAGAATATAAGTGTTTGTGCTAGAGAAATATTAGCTTAAGTCTTAGTTTTCAGTTTTAAATGTGAGCCATTGGATCATAGTCCAATTGGACAGCTGAGATGTAATCTTAGAGTTAGTAATTTGTGTTGACACATGTAACTATCTTATAGAGTAGATTACATGAATGGTTGGATTTCATTTTGTAATATAGAAGAATCTCTCTCTCTCTCTCTCTAACGGTAATATACTCGCACACATGTTGGTGTGAGGTGTGATAAGAGTAACACTATATCCTTTGAGTGTCTCTCCAATCAAGGCAATCGATATCAGAGGAATTGGAAACCAAAATTTAAAAAGTGGGATCAAAAGCCTACTTACCAATCTGGGAAGCAAATTGCAACTGCAGAAGGTTGTAGAAATCCTTGCAAGCATTGTGATAAGTATCACTATGGTGAATGTTTTCTCAAAGGCAAACCAAAATATCACTGTTGTATGAAAATTGGTCACATTGTAAGGGATTGCAATAACAAGAAAAATGCTCAGCAGCTGAATTATGCAACTCAGGTTCTTCCTACACCAACCATGTTTTATGCCAATAATGCAGTTGATAAGAAACTCATTGAAGATGTATGGTATGTGGACAGTGGTTGTAGTAACCACATGACTGGCAGAGAAGATGTGCTGGTTGATATTGACAGAAGTATAACTGCAAAAGTAGAAATGGGGACATGACAATTGGTTGATGTTATTGGAAAAGGAAATTTGGTGGTTGACACTAAAATAGGAAGAAGGTATATCAAAGAAGTCATGCTTGTCTTGGGTCTAAAGGAAAATTTGCTAAGTGTAGGGCAGATGATGGAGCATGGTTATTTTATGATTTTTGGAGATAATAAGGCTGAGATTTATGATGACTGCTCTCTCTCTCTAATCTGGTTGTTGAGGTGTTAATGAAAGGAAACAGAAGTTTTCCCTTGAAACTTCAAACAGGCTTACACATTGCATTGAGGGCAAATGTGAGTAAGTCAACCTTGATCTGGCATAGGAGAATGGGTCACCTGAATATAAATAGTTTGAAGTCACTTTATGAGCAAGAAATGGTGCTTGGATTGCCAGAAATTAAGAACACCAATGAAGTGTGTAAGGGATGCATATTTGGGAAGCATTGCAGAGATTCTTTTCCAAGAGAGACAACAAGTAGAGTCAACATTCCACTAGAGTTGGTACACACTGATGTGTGTGGACCAATGCAAACAGTTACAAAAGCTGGAAATACTTATTTTCTCACCTTTATAGATGATTGTACTCGGATGTGTTGGGTTTATTTTATGAGATACAAATATGAAGTATTCAATGTGTTTAAGAAGTTTGAAGCTACTGTTGAATTGCAAAGTGGCTATAAGTTGAAGAAACTGAGAAGTGATAGAGAGGAAGAGTACACATCGATTGAGTTTAACAGATTTTGTGAAGAAATTGGAATGGAAAGACAACTCACAGTGGCATACTCACCACAGCAGAATGGTGTGGCTGAAAGAAAGAATAGAACCATTGTGGAGATGGCTAAGTGTATGATGTTTGAGAAGAAGATATCACTGGAATTTTGGGTTGAGGCAGTTAACACTGCAGTATATGTTTTAAACAGATGCCCAACTAAGGCTTTGGACAAGAAAACCCCTTTTGAAGCCTATAGGGGAAGAAAGCCAGGAATTAAGCATTTGAGGGTGTTTGGTTCTCGGTGCTATGCACATGTTCCAGAACAACAGAGACAGAAGCTTGATTTGTCTAGCACAAGATGCATATTTCTGGGGTATGGAAGCTGTGATAAAGGGTACAAATTGTATAACATTAAATCTGAAAAAGTTATCATTTCCAGAGATGTAGTGTGCAATGAAGAAGCAAGTTGGGATTGGAGTGCACAAAAAAAACGTGGTATTTCAATTCCACTTACTGGAATGTTTTTTGAGAAAGAAAAACAAAGCAAGATTGGGAGTTGGTTAGTAGACCATCTGATAAACCAGTAATTGGTGTCAAATAGGTTTACAAAACCAAGTTAAACCTTGATGCCTCAGTGCAGAAAAACAAAGCAAGATTGGTTGCAAAGGGCTACTCCCAAAAGCCTGGAATAGATTTCAATGAAACCTTTGCACCATTTGCTAGACTTGATACAATTAGAACATCGGTTGCACTGGCTGCACAGAAAGGGTGGAAACTGTTTCAATTAGATGTGAAGTCAGCATTTTTGAATGGAGTATTGCATGAAGAGGTGTATGTGGATCAACCCCCTGGATTTGTGGTTAAGAACAAGGAAGATGGAGTTTACAGACTCAAGAAGGCATTATATGGTCTTGAGCAAGCTCCAAGAGCTTGGTACGAAGAGATCAATTCTTATTTCACTAAAGCTGGTTTTCACAGAAGTCCTAATGAAGCTACATTATATGTGAAGACTGTTGAAAGTGGAACACTCATTGTCTCATTGTATGTGGATGATATCATCTACACAGGGAGTTCACAAGAGTTGATGATGGAGTTCAAAACTGAAATGATGAGACAGTATGAAATGACTGATCTCGGGCTGTTACATCACTTTCTGGATTAGGTGTGATACAAACTAATTCTTGCATTTTCTTACACCTGAAGAAATATGCAAAGACACTACTGGATAAGTTTGGTTTCAAAAACTGTAAATCTGTTACTACTCCTCTTGCAGTGAATGAAAAGCTATCTAAGATAGATGGAAGTGAACAAGCTAATGAAAGCTTATATGGACATATAGTTGGAAGTCTGCTATATTTGACTACTACAAGGTCGGACATCATGTTTATAACAAGTTTGTTAGCTAGATTTATGCATAATCCTACCAGAAAACATATGGGAACTGCTAAGAAAGTACTTAGGTACATTCAAGGCACACTTGATTATGGGATAGCATATGAGAAAGGGAAATAAGCAATGCTCATTGGCTACTGTGATAGTGATTGGTCAGGGAGTGATGATGATACGAAGAGCACATCTTGATGTGCATTTAATCTTGGTTCGGGTGTATTTTCGTGGGCATCAATCAAGCAAAGTAGTGTTGCATTATCAATGGCTGAAGCTGAGTATGTCAATGCAGCAGAAGCCACTACACAAGCAATCTGGTTGAGATTTGTTCCCTCAGATTTTGGTAAAGAACAGGTTGAGCCTACACCAATTCCATGTGATAATACCTCAGCTATAACCATAACCAAGAATCATGTGCATCATCATAAGATAAGGCATATAAACAGAAGATTTCACTTCATTTGAGATGCATTGCAAGATGGGGAGATCGATCTGTTGTATTGCAAGATTGAGGAGCAAGTTGCAGACATTTTTACCAAGGCATTGGCCAGAGATCAATTTGAATATCTGAGAAAGGAGCTTGGAGTAATCTCAGCACAACACTTAGAAGGGAGTGTTGGAATATAAGTGTTTGTGCTAGAGAAATATTAGCTTAAGTCTTAGTTTTCAGTTTTAAATGTGAGCCATTGGATCACAGTCCAATTGGTTAGCTGAGATGTAATTTTAGAGTTAGTAATTTGTGTTGACACATGTAACTATCTTATAGGGTAGATTACATGAATGGTTGGATTTGATTTTGTAATATAGAGAGAGAATCTCTCTCTCTCTCTCTAACGGTAATATACTCGCACGCATGTTTGGTGTGAGGTGTGATTGAATGAATGCAAGCATCTTCTGTGAAAACATTCTCTCTGCAACTTCTGATATTTTTTTCCAGAAATCTTGTATCACCATTTTCGTTTCATTCCTTACAATTGAGATCATAGTCTCTGAGATTCTAACAAAAGCAAAGTACACACACTTGCAACAAACATTTCAAATTATATGATCTAATTACACAATTTCAACTCGCTTTTACTCCGAAACAATCGACTTTCACACATCTAAAAAGGCAAGGGAATCCCACTTTACTATAATTACTAATTATCAAAAGCAACTACAACCAAGAGGTACTTCTCCTCCTTTTTAAAAGTGGGTATACATATCAACTTGTCATGGGACAGGAATGAATAGAAACTAAGAAGATGTAAAGAAGAAAATGAATACATGCATACCTCAATTCTGATATTATAAGAAAATAATTGCACAAAACTTGAAAGCTTTCCAAAGAGATGCATAGGATAGTGTGTAAAAATGCTAAAATGGCAAGGTCCGGAATGAACCTTAAATTTTAAATCCTTCAATAAGATGTTATTTTTTATTTCATTCGCACTGGAAATTATAACCGAAATTTCCAGGTTTCTCGACAATACACTCTGCAAAGAGAGGAACAGGTACAGAAAGTAAAGATTAGGCCAAAAGACAAATAACTTGAAAAAATTAGTCCAAACTGACGCCAAATATTTGTTCACAAAACCACCCAGGAACATTTAGCTTTGCATCCATCCGCAGCAATTTCATGACGACTGGCATTGTCTTGGTACTGAAAATGAATTATTATAAACTCAAGCTTTGATAGTTAAATGTTAAGGATCAGTAATAATGATAATATTGACCCTTTTTAAATTTTATTATACCTCAGCTATAAACTGGGACACCTTGTGCTTAAACAACTCTGGTTCTGTAAACCGGACTTCTTGAAGAATTTAGCGGATCTGCAATAACATTAAATGAATGCATTAAAACCTTTATCTATTATCTGCCAAACCACTCGTTGGGCACCAAAGAAAAGGGTGATATTAATATATAAGATAAGGATAAAAAAATTTAGTGAGTAATGACATGCCAATTACATGCCCAGACACCTCCCACCATGCGAAAGCAAGTAAAAGTGAAACCATAATATAGGTTTCTTTGTGAAGAGAACTTGTATAAAGGTAATCACTTCAAAACTTATTTCCATTGATAAACATCAACGTTAATTTTGCATGAGACATATTTCTAGTCCATTTAGAATGACACCAAGAGATTTACTCCATACGATTTACTGCCAAACATATAGCATAAGATAAAAAAAAAACATGTGTTTCTCATTCTGACTTGGCCAAATGGCCTAAACTATGAGAAATTATCAAATTTGGTTCTAATTATTATTGTTAGGGCATGATTTTGCTGGATAGAGCCCATTTTATCCAAGTCCTAATTATAATTGTTGTAATACACAGAGTTTAGTGTAGAGGAGTTTGATATATAACAATTAAAATTCGCATAAAATTCGGTTTCCATGTGAACAGTTCATGTTTGCAGAAGCAAAGCCTAAAAAATAACTAACCTCGCCGACAGCATTATATTGTTATCCTGAGGCGCCCCACTAATCCTTGCAAACGGGTCTTGTTGTAGCCTCTTGAAGTCTCTCATCAGTCTCTTCCTTGTAGGAGTTGACATCACTAATTTCCTATCACCTATATATCATCAAACCAATTTAATAAATCCTATTTTAAGATTAACTATGCGTTGAGCGCAAAACAATTTCATCTTTTTTTCCAACACCTATCAAAACATCAAAAACCACTTGTCTACACCAAATTGCATACAAAAGTTATTGGGGCAACTCAGATTGCGCAATGAAAACACATAATTAACAATACAAATACTTCAAACTACTACGTAGATAGTTTCAGCTGGGCTACATATAAACAAATTCAAAGCTCAAGATCTGAAATTGAGCTTAAAAACTGGAAATCTCACTTCAATTAAGCAGCTTTTCAGATGTCTACAACTTCAATATGCATGATAACAAAAAGAAGCATCCTTTCTTCACTAATTGGACACTAACAGAAAAACCCTAATTCATATTATTCAGATTACAAATACACAGGGGACCAAAATGATATGCATGTGTTAGTTTTTCACGTCCTAGTTTAGCAATCGACTAAAGAACACCATAATCGAAGAGTTCGAAGGGGTTTACCTTTGGATTCTTCGGCTTTCAGATGAAGTTGCTTGTGTGTGGATGTTTCCATGTGTAAACCTCACAAACCCTAGAATTCTTGCTGACCACAATCATAATTTCGAATATGAAGCTGTATGATATAAATGGAGTTTGTAAACCTAATCCTAAAGCACAAAAGATTTGAAAACGACTCCTCACCTTTTCAATCAGCTGAGGCAGTCATGGGCTTCAAATCTCAGCCATTCTGTGCAAGCATTGTGTCACATCCCGGCCTGGGGTGGACCACTTCCCGAGACCGCTCCATCACCGTAGCACAATATTGTCTGCTTTGGGCTTACCATTCCCTCACGGTTTTGTTTCTGGGAACTCACGAGCAACTTCCCAGTGGGTCACCCATCCTGGGAGTGCTCTAGCCCCCTTCTCGCTTAACTTCGGAGTTCCTACGGAACCTGAAGCCAGTGAGCTCCCAAAAGACCTCGTGCTAGGTAGGGATGGTAATATACATTTAAGAATCACTCCCCTGAGCGATGTGGGATGTTACACATTGCCTTTGTCCTCAATCTCCAGCCTTCCTGTCTCTGTAAACTCTCTCTCTCTCCTCTGTCATTCTCCTTCCATCTCTCTCTTTTCTCTCTCTGCTCGCTCGCTCTCTCTCCTGACGGCATGGTCTCACGGAGTCCCAGCAGCTCAGAAAGAAAGGAAATGAAAATCTAATGACAATCGCACCTCTGCCTTTCCACGATTATCAACATGTGACATCAAGATCAGTGGCAGCTTCGTAAATAAAGTGAAAATCGTCCTTTCTACGATGGTCGACAAGTGCACGGTTGAAGGGGTGGCAATTTCGTAAATAAATCAAAATTTTCAATCTGAAATAGAAAAGACGGTGGCAATTTTGTAAATAACTCAAAATCCACCCCAAGTCACTGTTCATTTGAACAATGCAATTGAAAACTTTTTTTTTTTTAGAAGTGGGATCCCTAAGGATCGCCAACGAGGAACTTTTATTAAACAAACACACTTACAAGCCAAACAAAGGCCCAATTTATTCCTAGAAACAAAGAACGGGGCTAAGAACAAAGAAAACACATAAAAAGAGCCCAACAACAGTGAATCCCAAACAAAAACGAACAATCAAGAATCATTCACTGTGGTTGTCACAGCCGATCTAAGAATCAGCCAGCCACCTGATCCTCTTTCCACCACAGATCATCCCCTCCACATACGCCACCTACACATAGCCATCAACAAGAGACAATCGCTGAGAGAGAAGCTAACCATCAGAAATAAGCTCTGGGAAATTCCCAAGCAACACCGACAACAAGGAGAACGTGGTGGTGTGGGAGACACCCTAGCCAGATACAACACCGGAACTCTGCACACGAATTCAGTAGAAAACATGGCTGAAAAACGAAGCAAGGAAGGGCCATGAAAAGGGATACCCATGGGGGTTGAAGAATTGAGAAAGCCATAGAGGAAAATTGGAAGAACCAACAACAGATGGAAGGGGATAAGAAAGAAAAAACAAAAACAAAAAGCTACCCACCGATCCCAGCCTTAGCTAGGACCGACAGCAAAGGGAAGCATGATCACGTTCGGGATCACTCACACAAGAAGGTGAGAAGCACCCTCAAACAGAGGGAAGATCCTGAAACCCAGAGAGGGTTCTGAAAACCCTTTCTTTAGACTAAAGTAATAATAATAATATTTGGAGGTGGGATTTTGAGTATGGAACTTGTTATCCAATAAGTTAGAACATTTTTCTCTTACTTACAAGTGAAAATGAACTCGTTGCATAGTTTTAGTGGCAACTTAGGCCTTGTATTAATTCGCGAATCCCTGCAAGTATGTTCAAGAATTTGGCCTTGTACTATTTGGTAGGATTTGGTAAAGTTGAGAAACGGTTGAGTCCAAATAAACATAAACATAAGGAAAATTTTATTTGGACTCAGTTATCTTATTTCTACACCCAACTAACAAGTTTTATCTACCAAACTTCCAAGTTTACGCTTAAATAAGAAAAGAAAAGAAAATAAACATTGGTGTTTTTATCTCTACACCCCATAACTCCAAAACTGGCACACCAGTGCACTCCTCCATTATTTCCGGCAAAACCCTCCCAAATAACAGCAAAATATTCTCTCAAGTTCATAAATGAGTCAGCTTGCTAGAAACCCTTATCAGCCCTTATTTATAATTTCAGCGTAGGTTTTTGATTGATATGTTTGCTTGTTTGAACCATTTTCTGAGAGTTGGCTACTTGCATAAATTATTAAAACTAACAAGTCAGCTTGCTAGAAACCCTTGTTGCTATCTCTTCTAAATAGACACTGACATGGAAGCTTTTTCTCATATTGCAGGAATTTGTTTCATGTCCAACGAATTGGTAAGAAGAAGTTTTCTCCGCTTAAATTATAAATGAGGGCCGCTAAGGGTTTCATGCAACACGGGTTTCTAGCAAGCTTACTTGTTGATGAACTCATAAGCATATTCTGTTGTCATTTGGGTGTGTTTCGTGGGAAATAATTGAGGAGTGCAGATGTGTACCCTTTTTTTGAGTTATTGGGTGTAGAGATAAAAACACCAATGTTTATTTTCTTTTATTTTTTTATTCTTATTTATTTAAGGGCAAACTTGAAAGTTTAGTAGAGAATTTTTTTTTAATTGGGCGTGGAGATAGGATAGCTGGGTCCAAATAAAATTTCTCTAAACATAATTGTATGTTTATGTTGTAAATCATACATTATCCTTGATTAAAAACCAAATCAATTTGATAGCTGAAAAGATTAAAATATTTATTGTAATATTTCTTTCTAAACCCTCCGTTAGTCTTCCCGGCCTCCAAAAGCGTAGACGGTGGAATAACCGACTAACTCCTTTTTTTTCCTATAATAAGCAACTACAATGTGTATATAAAATGGTGAAACACACTCAAAACTCAATTGCAATCCATTCTTCATCAAAATTAACTTGTATATATTTTTTTTGTTTCTTCACAAAAAGATGAAAGCCATCAAACCCTCAGTCAAGCAGCTTCAGTTTTCGCAATTTTCACCACCATTTGGCTGCTTCAGCTTGCTTTCACTAATGGTTTGCTTGCTTTTCACTAATCCTTCAACCCTAATGTCTTGTAAATTTGGAACTTTTGTACATGCATAACATGATAATGTAGAATTATAACTCTTTATGTTGATGCGTGAAAAATATTATGACTCCACATATTTACAAAAATCATGACCAACAAGGAAGACCTTGAGTTGAGGAACCCAAATAATATAGTTGGTGGTAGAGAGTTTAAGAAATTGAGCAGTGTTTTGGCAAAAAGAGAGGAAGAAGACGACGCCACAAGACAGAATGGCTGGGAGGGGTGGACGGCAAAACAATTTGGGAGTTGAGTTGTGTTGTTTTTTTTTTGTTGTTGGTTAATTTGGTAAGGTTGTACTGCAAGGTAAGCTGTGACAGCCCATCCCAGAATATTTTTATCGAGGACGTGAAAAGACAAAAATGCCCTTGGACGTTAAATTTGGTTGTGTGGTTTAAACTTTGTTTATGGGCCAATTAATTGTAGATCCTAATTAGTTGGACCCAATTAGAAGTTAGAGAATTATTGGTTTTGATTGGTTGGTTGCTTTTGGACCACACACACACTCCCACATCATTACTCTCCCGTTGACCTGTCTCTATCCTCCTTCTCGATTTTCTGTCATTATCCGTACAATTGTACGGACAACTTCGAAGCAGCCACTTCCAGTCACGGATCGAGGCCAAGGTTAGTGTATTTGTGTTCCTTGCAAGCTCCCGAGTTCATCCATACTAGTTTTTGGACGTAAACCTTCGAAAATCCTTGGATCCGTGAAGCTCCGTTGATGGTACTGTTCATGTGCTCGCAAACCAAGGAGTGTTAGGGAATTCTAAGATCACAGGGAGTCTTAGAACCTTCTCACGAAGCTCGGAGAGCAAGTGTGGTGGTTTTTGGACATCGGGATCGTGAGTTCGAGGTTTGGTCGAAATTCGTGGAATTTCTCCGGCAAGATCCCGTGGATTTCAAGGCTTGAAGGTGGTAAGGCTTTGTTCTACTCGTTGTAAGCTTCATTTTGGTTCAAGTTTCATGAAATTTGGATGAAAAATGAGTGAGATATCAAGCTTTGAATAATTTTCCAGTTTCCGGCGACGGCACCGGAGGAGCGCCGGAGAAGAAAGGGGAATATTCCGTCAAGTTAACAGAATATTCTTAACGGAAGTTAAAGGCGTCAGGTTAGTTTTAACGGAATATGCTTGTTTTTGGATGGAATATTTAACGCCGTCAGTGTGCCAGGCACGTGGCCGCGCGTGGGGGTGCGTCTGGCTGTGCCTTGGCCGGCGCTTGGGTGGTCGGAAAATTTTTCTAAAAATATGGGGATGTTCGTGAGGATGAGTAGGTCTTAGTGGTATATTCATATACCCAAATTGAGCAATATATGGGAAGTTATTAGCTAGAGTTGGTTATGTGCTATTAAATAACGTTATTTCAGTTATTTCTCATATAGGCGAGCCCTATCTGGAGGACGAGCGTAAACATTCGAGGCTCAGGGGCTACGACCCTTCGACATATCTGTGAGTGGGCAGTTGTTTTCAATATATATATATACACACACACACACACACACTTGCCGTTTTTCCCAGAAAACGTATTTAAAGGAAATGTGTTTTAAATGTCATGCCATACTTGCATCGTATTTTAGCATATGCATTATCATAATTATGCATATTGCCGCATGTTGCTGCGGAAGCCCAGGTAAGCTACAAGTGAGTATATTATGTTGGTAATGGATTGAGATATGTATATACATGATGAGATATGAGATTGAGATATGTATATACTTGATGAGATATATGATTGAGATGAGATTGAGATATGAGCTCTAGAATTCGCCGTATAGATCACGTGAGGTGACTTCGGCTAGCAGATGATTTATAATACATTGCATCACCTGGCTTACATTTGTTATATTGTGATATTGGGCATGGCATAAACATGGCATACATATATGTGGATTTTGATATTTCTAAGCATGATTTTGAGATATATACGTATGTATTCTATTTTATGGGAAACTATACTTGTTTTACGACGAGGGGTTATATTCAAAGGAAAATAAGGTTTTCTTATAAGCTTCGTTTTACTGACCCACTCAACTTTGTTTTTCGCCCCTCCAGGTTTTAGGTAGCAGTGCTTTGGTGGCCACGAGGAATCCAACAGTGTTCTGACAGAATTCACAAAAGTAGGATTCACCTTCGAGTGTTTTATCTTAGTAATTGTCCTTGACTGCAACTAGACGTTCTTATTGCTCTGAATGTGTATTATACACTTAGACTCTCACTAGCATCATTTCTTAGCTAGTATTTACTAGCGATTCGGTTTTTATTTATTCGTATTTCTATTTATCTTCTTAGCTTTCGCACTGTGCAGATGGTTACGTTACTTTCACGTGACGGCCAGCACGCCCTCCTTGGGACGGGGTGTGTCATAAGCGAAAAAGATAAACCCTAGGACGTAAAGAGAAAACTTAGGATCTGAGAAAAAACCTAGACGAGTGATATTATGTAGAAGAGTAAATTGTAGCTATGGTCCCTTAACTTTAACTCAATTTGAGCAATGGTCCCTCAACTAAAAATCCATTACCATTGGTCTCTCAACTCATCAAAACATGCAGCTATGGTTCCTCAACTAAAAATCCATTACCATTGGTCCCTCAACTTTAATTCAACTAGAGAAATGGTCCCTTAACTTTAACCCAATTGTAGCAATGGTCCTTCCAACATAACTCGTTTTGACAAAAATTTTGACGTAGTTGACGAAAATGACCGTAATTACACACTTTGATGAGTTGAGGGACCCTAATTGTATAAATGGTCATTCCAACATAACTTATTTTGACAAAATTTTGAAGAAATTAATGAAAAGGACTATAGCTACACATTTTGATAAGTTGAGGGACCAATAGTAATGGATTTTTAGTTGAGGGACCATTGCTCCAATTTGATTAAAGTTGAGGGACCATTGCTACAATTTACTCTATGTAGAACTATGACTATATTAATGTGTGGATAATATTACAATATATATGGGATTATAGTAATCCTTATTTACGTAGCAATCCTACACTAATTACAATTGAAAATTACATTCCCATAATACATACTACAATTACAAAGATGATTCCAAGTTAACTAACATATAACATGTCATATATTACTCTTATCCTAAACGTTAATTAATCTCGCATGCTCATCGCATTGCAGCAAGAATCGAGCTAAATGAGTACCATAAGTGTTAAAAAAACTTCATACCATAAATGTTCAAAAAACTTCATATCGGTGATACAATTCCCCGATGCCAAGCTCACGTCATGAAGGCGAGTTCTCAGCGTCCAAATTCTGAATGCGTGCCCAAGTGAGGACTGCCCAATTGGGCAAATCCGTCTGAGATGTGGCTCGTTTCACTCCGAGAGACCGATTAACCGGAGAATATTCAGGCGATTAAGCAAAAATGAGCGTCTTGTAAATGATGGGTACCATATTACCACTGGTGGAACTGTCTCTCTTGGTTATGTTTGCACCAAAGCAGATCCCTCTTGCCGTTTCCTCTATATCTTGCTCAAATTGATGTATTCAATATGTAATAACACCAAGTAATAAAGAATGCTAGTTTATAAACTGCGGACTTGGATAATGGGATTGAAATCTTCTCTGAATGTCTGTGTGTGGAGCTTGCGGACTAAATAATCTTGACCATTCAAATTAATCTTGTGGCCAAGATCAATTTTAACTTTTAAAAATTTCACCTTCCTTCTGTTGTCTAGATTTCTTTAATAAAGAAAAAAAAACCTCATTTTTTTTAACAAACGATATTATTATCTACATTAAGAGAAGCCGACGAGCTTAGCCTCACAATAGGCCAATAATAATGTGGTTCAAGTTTGTTTTGGGAATAATCGAATTTAAAACCTCTCACTTACAAGTGAAGAGAAATATCGTATATTTTAAAATTTTTAAGGGTAAAATGGGAAAGTAAAACTGACATAAAATTTAGGAAAACTAATGAAAATGACTTGAAAATTTTGAGTTTTAACAGACAAAATAAAGGGTAAAATGAATAGTACCAGAATTGACCTTTTTATGTAAAAATATAATTTTTTGTTAAAATAAACAGTATGGAAAACTTTTCGTTAAAATTCCGATAAAATTTTGGGTCTCAATTCTCAAACAGCGAAGCTATGATAGCTGTCGGGTATCAATAGACGTTTACCTTCCTCGTCTAAGCGTGATCGCTCTGGAAACTTCAGTCGGAGAGAGACAGAGAGCAATGAGTGCTATCCGAGCTGCAGTTTTCTCACCGTCAAATCAATGGCACGAAAAAATTCAAACCCATTTCCCAACCCACCCAAACAGATCAACTAACAATGCAAACCCAAATCTTCAATCCAATAAAAGAAACCCATTTCCCTGTTTCTCCGTTGACGCATCAAAATCCCCAAACCCAGCAACCCCTCTCACCGCCACAACCCCGCCGCTCGTGGTGGTCGGCTCAGCCAATGCCGACATCTACGTCGAAATCGACCGTCTACCCAAAGAAGGCGAGACCATTTCAGCCAAGAGCGGCCAGACCCTGGCTGGCGGCAAAGGCGCCAACCAGGCTGCCTGCGGCGGCAAGCTTTCTTACCTAACATACTTCGTCGGCCAGGTGGGCGAGGACGCCCATGGGAAGCTGATCACCGAGGCTCTGGAGAGCGGCGGGGTCTGCCTCGATCGCCTGAGTGCGGTTTCTGGTGCGCCCACTGGGCATGCGGTGGTGATGTTGCAGTCTGATGGGCAGAACTCCATCATCATTGTTGGTGGGTCCAACATGGAGTGCTGGCCTGAGAGGATTTCTGATGAAGATTTGGAGGTTGTGAGAAATGCTGGAATTGTTCTGCTTCAGAGGGAGATTCCGGAATCGGTCAACGTTCAGGTTGCAAAGGTCAGGGCTTTCAGTTTTTTCAATCTATAAGTTCCCATTTTGCTTAGGATATTGCTCGATTGTGCTTAGATTAGGTTCAAATGATCTTGCTATTTACTTGTAGCATATGCGTGGATTCAATTAAATTTCTGTGTTATTTTCTGCCATGTTTATTCCCCACTGCTGGGCAATGAAGTGAGTTACTAATGGCAATTTATATGAAAATTATTCCACAGCTGTAAATGATTAAATTGGTGTGAAGTGCTATTGATTTTTAGGTCCTTGAGTCTCGAATTGAGGCCCGTGACTTGTAAACAGCGTAGCACCATATAGGATCTCTGCAGGCATAAGGTAATTTGCTCAAGGTGGATCCGATAGCAGACCACGTGTAGTCACGTAAAGTACATGACAGTAGGTCTGTTTGTAGGCATCAAGAGCGACCATAACTTTCAATTCCTCACATAAGTTTATTTACTTTGAATTTCAATGTTGTGTCCCTTTATATAGTAGATGTGATTATAAACATGTGGATGCCATTAATCGTTGTTGTGTTCGTAACAAATTTATAAACTGATATACTATTTTGTAATTAGGCTGCCAAGAGTGCAGGTGTACCAGTCATTTTGGATGCTGGAGGGATGGACACACCAATCTCCAGAGAACTATTGAACTTTGTTGATATTTTGAGTCCAAATGAAACTGAGCTTGGTCGTTTGACAGGAATGCCGACTGAAAGCTTTGAACAGATTAGTAATGCTGTGGTGAAACTCCATAAAATGGTATGTTGTGGTGCACTGAGTAGTTTTCATATCTTTGAACAGATTAGTCTAGCTTCTAGACTGTGTTTTCTATGATTTGAAGATTTTTGGTATTATCGTTGCATAATTTCGTATTCAGTGTTATATCATCTTGGACAAAAAGGGAAATATCTTGCAGATATCGAAATCTGATCTTTTCATGACATTCTGATACTGTTTCCATCAGCTTTCTTGCATTGGCCCTTGTGTTGTCAGATGGTATTGATTTTAGATGATAGTAAGTCATTTAACCACACCAGGAAGGTGCTCTTATATTCTAGCTTGACTAAGGCGTAATTTTGTTTTATGTCTAATTTCAGGGCATTAAGCAAGTCCTGGTGAAACTTGGGGACAAAGGGTCCGCCCTATTTGTAGATGGTGAAGAACCGCTCAAACAACCAGTCATATCTGCTGCCAAAGTACTTGATACTACTGGAGCTGGTGATACTTTTACAGCCTCTTTCGCGGTGGCTCTTGTGGAGGGCAAGTCCAAACGAGAATGCTTGAGATTTGCAGGTAGGGGCGACAACACCCGTTATTCTATTTTGAGTACGTTCCTTATAATACTTTCATTGATGATTCTTTTCTGTTCTCATTTTACCAGCTGCGGCTGCTTCTCTTTGTGTTCAAGTAAAGGGAGCCATTCCTAGCATGCCGGAGAGAAAATCAGTTTTGAATCTTCTTCAGTCTCTTTGAGGATAGCTTGTACATAAGATAGGTACAATAAATTTTCGACATGCTTGTTGGATTTTTCCTTTATCTAAACAGTTAAGGTCGATTATATATCCCAGAAGCTACTCCTACAAGCAAGTTAGTACGAGGAATTCTAATGCGGGATGAAAAATGCGGGCATCAATGATGACGTGAGAGAGCATTCACTCACTCATTCTCTCGCTCTCACATCCTGCATTTTTAAGGATTCCTCGGTTTAGTATTCGTTATGGAATCGCCCTATAGCACTCGCACTCTACGCGATGCTCCTCTGCAGGAATACATTCTCTCCGGAAGCCTGTTGTTATATGAACCGAATATGAGCAAATTCAGAGCATCCAGATATGGTGGGGAGGCTATTTAGTACTCACAGCATTCAGACCAAACATTGTGGAAGAAAAGAAAAAGCTAATTGTCTACTTTACTCATATACAAATTCTCGGTGTCAACACTTATTTTATTTCTTTACCATTTTCTACTTTATGTTTTGTCAACTGATAGTGTTTTTTTTAGCCTTAAAAATAAATGGAGTTTTAACGAAACACTTCCGGTACTGTTCACTTTTTAACGAAAATGATATTTTTACTCTAAAAAGTCACTCATGGTACCATTCACTTACAACATCTTTTTGTTCTTTTGATTAAAACTCAAAATTTTCAAATCTTTTTCATTAGTTTTCCTAAAAATGGGATCCGTCTTGATTCATATTTGAATCCATTTATAATTTGAATTATTAGATCGATCTCGCATTGACGTTATATTTTGAATGCATAATAAGATAAAATAATATGTTATAAACCTCAAAAGGGGTCTAGTGGAAAGGGAGTAAAAATTTGGAACCCTCATTACGAGTTCAAACCCTCACGTACGTATTTTTTGAGATTATTGACTCATGATATTGATGTTGTATGGGAAGGAAATTAGTTTGTCATTAATATATGATTCTGTTTGGACCGTTTTTGCAATATCGGCCCGAGCAATCAAGGCCGTTGAATGAGTGGGTTCTAAACTATTGAATTTTAGTATTTTTCTAGGTATTACTATTGAATTTGGGCGATCTCCAAGAAATCAGGAGTTTAAAATGGAAGAGTCCAGCTTGAGATTGGTATCATGCATGTACGTGAGGGATTGGAAGACTATTTCCCATGCATTTATGCAAATATAATGGAGATAAAGATGGGGTTAGATTATCATTAGCCAATAAAGGTGCTGCTTATTTTGAACCCATGCACATGGAAATATCGGATAAAAGATGGCATATGCCATTTTATCCAATGTGATTTTACCTGATGATGCGGCAATTGTTGATTGGGATAAAGATGGTTGTGATTTATCATCAGAGATGGTTGGATGTTCACGGCTTTGATTCTACAACACGTCTAAGAGTTTTGATTCTATAAATACGAGAGCGCAAACAACATTAGAGGCTCTCCAACTCAACACACAAATCTGCCCTGCGTAAACCCTCGCTCTACGCGAAACCTCTCAACAACCTTGAGATTTTTATTTTCCTTTTCGCCAACACATCTTCAGTTTGGATAAACAGCATTGTGAAGGCAACCGGTGGTATCTTCAGTTTGGATAAACAGCACTATCGCCGTAGAATCAGCCGACCGCGGAGCACCTTCAGTTTGGATAAACAGCAATGCGAAGAGGCCGACTGGTTACCTATCCAAGTCTCGGTCGAGAAGGATTTTCGAATCCTTATTGGCAGAGGTCATGTCATTAGCCTTCTCGGCGAAGTGAGGTGTTACCAGGTTACTACATTCGGCATTGACAGCCGAATTTGATATTGAACTTCGCAAATTAGTAGCCTTGTCTTCAGGCTCTAGAACCCGAAGGCCGAGAATTGTTCCTTTCTCGGCCGCAATCGCAAGACGCAGAAGTCAGCAGCGCGACCAACGCAACATCAACAAATTTTACTCCTCGGCCGAGCTCGGCCGACGAGTTGGCACGCCCAGCACGCAACCGAAGAACGTAGTTAGCTTATTAGTTACTCGGCCTGCGCGCCACGTAGGCTTGGTAGTTTTTAGGGTCAACATTTTGGCACGCCCAGTGGGACCAAGTGCTAAAACTACGAAGTTCACATGATATATCAGGATGAGATTTGGCGCCTATTCAAGGAAATTGTCAAGCAACAAAAACTTCTTGGCCAGATCATTGAAGCAAATGAAGAAAGGCGAAAATCTTTCTCTCAAATGATAAAGGTGAGGGTTCATCACAGCTTACAAGATCAGTGGTTAAATGAAGATAGAGATCGATATTATGAGTGGCTCGATAAGAAAACGCCTTTTGGGTTCAAATCAATTCCATTTGAAGAATGGTTGGCTGAAAAGGCTGGGGGCAATTTTCCACTCCGACCACAATCAAAATTCGGCCTAAGAAAATTGTCGAGACGGTCGAAGAAAAACCTAAGCCACCTGTTGTTTCGGTCGAGACTGAAAGTGTGGTAGGCCTAGAAGAAAAAGTTCAAGATTCTAAGCCAAAAATCGACTTAGAAAATGATTCGTCAGATGAGTGCTCCAATGACGAACAGAGCCAAGACATGGCTGTAGACGCCCAAACTACGCCAATCGATATGATTATCGGCAATAAAGCCGATATGGAAAAATCCCATTCGGCTAAGTTATTCGAGTTAAAAGCCGAAATTAATGAAGTAATTATGCCTGGGTGGCA
The DNA here is from genome assembly GCA_024362995.1 of Heteromeles arbutifolia. Classification (NCBI taxonomy): domain Eukaryota; kingdom Viridiplantae; phylum Streptophyta; class Magnoliopsida; order Rosales; family Rosaceae; genus Heteromeles; species Heteromeles arbutifolia. Next base: position 39,625,279 of record JANCRC010000003.1, on the reverse strand, counting down.
TAATAATTGTTCAACACATTTGGCGGCCGACAATGAAAAATATTTCGCCAAGTCAAATATATTTGGAGATCATTTTTTATTCGGCTCAATGCAACATTTGGTTGGCCGTGTTGATATACAAAGATCTCGGCTTGGAATAAAGCATCGTTGGCCTCCCCCTCCTCTTTATAGTTCGACTACTTTCGTTTAAAAAAAAAAAAAAACGAAACGAATAATTTATTTTCTTAGTGTTGACCCTAAAAACTACCAAGCCTACGTAGCGCGCAGGCCGGGTAACTAATAAGCTAACTACGTCCTTCGGTTGTGTGCGGGGCGTGCCAACTCGTCGGCCGAGCTCGGTCGAGGAGTAAAATTTGTTGATGTTGTGTTGAGCGCACGGCTGACTTCTGCGTCTTGCGATTGCGGCCGAGGAAGGAACTTGACTCGGCTCTTGGATTGTAAAGCCTGAAGACAAGGCTACTAACTATACGAAGTTCACAAATCGTCGTCGTCAGATTCGGTCACAGTGATGGTATTCGTCAGAGTAAACTCACGCCGAATTGACACCAAGGTGTAAGGGCACAAATACTCAAAGCGGATGTACGTCTTGATGGTGAATGTGGTTCGGCCGTCAGAATGCCGAACTCTAAAGCCAACTTGTGAGTATCCGATCATGCAACTCGGCGTTCAATGTGCCAAGCTCGAGTAAACCGTAACACCTCACTTCGCCGAGAAAGCTAATGAGATGACCTCTGCCAATAAGGATTCGAAAATCCTTCTCGACCGAGACTTGGATAGATAACCAGTCGGCCCCTTTGCAGTGCTGTTTATCCAAACAGAAGGTGCTCCGCGGTCGACTGATTCTACGGCGATAGTGCTGTTTATCCAAACTGAAGATACCTAGCCTTTATCATGTCGCACGCACCTTCATACCTCATCCTCGCCGAGACCCCTTATTGCATCAGGATTCATGCTATCCGTAGGACTCTGCCTGCTTCGTCTCTATCCAAACAAACCTCTTCCTAACCAGCCCCGGCCGACCTCGGCCCATAGGCTAAATAACCCACAAGCTTCCAAATAGAGCTTTCCAGGCCGAGAATAATTCTAATTCGGCCCAAACTGATATTTTGGGCCTAAACATTACCCCCTCGCTTCTGAGGTCTTCGGCCGAAATATCTACCGGCCGAGCCCTGACCTCGAAGAAGCGAATCTTTTCATAATTTCAATCCTCGATTTCCACGGAGCATTTATGAAGCACGATTGCACGATCTCTCTTCTGCCAACCGTCTTACTACGTGGCATCTTCTGCCATAACTGCCCTAAATAATGACGCCTGAAGCGTGCAGTTCACTAGACCGTCGAATTTCTTACTGAAAGTAATCATTGTACCTCGATCCGCAGACTCAAATAGCCTGACGATCGTGCGAGCATCAAAATGTCATTTCCCATAAAACTCGCCGCCACACGTAAACGTGCATCGAGAAACTCGGCCTCTTTATCTGGATTCCCTGAATATTCATAATGATTGGCGACTTTTCGACTGATTTTCCCTTTTAATCCGAATTCTGGAACGGTTGATCTTCTTCCGAAAGACCCTATAAATACCAGAACTCCGTTATTTGCACCTTTACACTCCCCAATTTTCCGAAATCTCTTGCCCTTGCTCCCAAAACACAAGAAAAACCCTTTTTCTCCCAGATCCTTGCTCTTAATTTCCAAACCAGAAATCCCTTTTTCCAAACACCTTCCGATTACTAGCAATGGCTTCCTTCACCTCCCAACTCTCCAAAGAATGCAAGAAGTGTGAGAACATTGTCGACCACTGCGCCATCAAAACCATTCGCTTTGAGTGTGACTTGAACACCCCCCACCAAATCCTCGGTCCTCTTTTCAAAGCGGCCATGCCGTCCTCAATTACCGAAATTTTTAAAGCCGAGAGCCTGAAATTCCTGCTGCAAGGCTTCGAATGGTCAAGATGGATCTTGGCCAAACCTCAAGGCTCTTGGCCCTCGACCACTACATCCTGGGCGGCCTGGGTTGTGCTGATGGAAAAGGTTTTCGGCGAGCAGTGGAAGACGCTCGGAATCTATGACGTCATTCGCCTCTCATCACTAGAGCTGGTCATGGATAAAGAGCTCCTCATAGCCGCCACAAGCCTCTGGTGCTCGGCTACCAACACTCTGGTCCTCCCGCTCGGCCCTGTCAGTCCCACCATCCTCGACGTTACGGCCTTTCTGGGGACCTCCCCGTCTGGCATTCCTATCGATGCCGCCCTCTCCGAGTATCCATCGAATCTTGACCTGAAGGCGCTTTTTGACAAGCGAGCCCTCGAGATTCTGAGCGGCGAAGGCCAAACATCTTCGAAAGAAGAGGTTCAGAAACTCCACAAGAACTTCTTCAACTACAACACCCTCTACCTCCACTTCGCTGGCCGAGGGGACGAGGAACTGCGAGAAGGAGAACACGAAGCCTTCCTCTTCTACTGGTACAACAAATATATTTGTTGTACCAAGTCGAACAAGTGTCTTGTAAAAAATATGCCAGTGGCCGAGGCTCTGGCTAGTGGCCACACTTTGGCCCTTACCCCGACAATCCTTGCTCACGTCTTCCGCTGTCTGGCCGAGACGACTCTTCACAAGGTCGACCCGCACCAGAGCGGCCCTCTCTGGGTCTTCCAGCTCTGGCTGCAGGTTTATTTTGTCCCCCTACGGCCAGAAACCGCCGACTTCCTGCCCACAGAGGCGCTCGGTCCCCAACTGGCCTCTCGACCAGCACCTCCGCACAAGGCTGAGGAAGTATTCAAATACCTCTTCGCCCTTGATGCCTTCTCTGACGACGAATTCCTGATCTGCCGTCGTCAGAGATACCATTCGTCGATCGTGCTCCCCTTGTCGGCGTGGAGCACGAAGGAAGACGCCGACCTCCGTCAGTCCTGGAGGTCCTTTGTGCTTGGCCGGGACCTCCCCCTTGGCTGCGATACCCGCCGAGCCGGCTGGGAGGTCTACCACCCCAACTTCACCGCCCGGTAACTCGGCTACCTTCAAGGCTGCCCGGTTCCCCTTCTGTCCTCACGCACTCTTTTGAGTCGAGGACGCCTCTCTGGCTCCTCAGAGAAGAAGTGCAAAGACGCAAGGAGGGAATTTCAAGAACGGTGCCAGAAGCTTCGCCTTCGACCAGTCGTCCCTGAGTCCCTCTACACTGATACCTTCGGCGACTGGTGGGAAGCCTGCACTCAGCAATTCTTCGGCGCTCCGGTCGAGGATGTCACAAGCAGGCTTTTCGGCGACTGACCGAATAAGACCACGGCTCTCCCGCCTAAAGAAGCGGCCCAAGGTATACGGTCATTCTACCCTTTTTTTTTTTTTTTTTTTTTTTTTTGTTTTTTTTTTTGTTTTGAGAATGGAATCATCATAACGATACTAACTCGCTCGTTTCTTTTCCCAGGTAGCCGAGCGTCGAAGAAAGTAGAGGTGGTGGCTGCCGCCACGGCCAAGAAAAAATCAATCCTCTCCAGGCCCAGCAAACGACCTCGGCAGGAGCCCGAGACAGCAGCAGTGGCCGCTCATCCCCCCAAGCGTGTCAAGAAACTGGCAAAGAAAGGGGAGCGGAAGGTCCATGTCGTTGAAAGCCAAACGACGGGATCAGCCGCAGCTGATGTCTCTCCCTCCACCGGCACCGAGACAGTCGTGCGACGGGAGCAAACTGGTCGGACACCCGAGACTCGATCTGAGCCACAGGTGACGGCTGAGTTAGCAGCCGTCCAGCCAGCCGGGAGCACGGCATCACCGGCCCCGGCCGAACCGGCTGCTTCTCCTCTAGTCGAGAGGACGGCCACATCTGAACCGGCCGCAGCCCTTGTCTTGGAAGGGGTTGCTGTAGCGACGAGATGAACTCCCTCTAAAGCTCCGAGACAGTCGGCAGTCATCATGGAGGTATATTAATGCAGTATTAACTCTTTCTATTTGACCAAATTTGAGCAATTCTAACCACCTTGGTTTCAGGACGACGAGAGCGACAACAATCCCAACAGTCCTCCTCTGACGGCCGAGGCAGCAGTCCGGGTCGAGCCTCATGCAGCAGCTGAAGCGGCTGGGCAGGTCGATCCTCCCTCAGTTGCACATGGGAAAGGCGTCGCCGCCGAACCTGAAACAACGGCGGAAACTCCGATGCACCCCCAGGACCAAGACCTTGGCATTCCTCCTCAGGGAGCCACCTCCGCCTATGTAAGCATCCTCCTTACCATTCTTTTAATCAACCTTCTGGCTTGGAACGCTAAACCAGAAAATACTAAATGTCAGGTGCCCGCGTTCTCCTTTCACCGAAAATTTTATGCGCCGAAGGGCGTTGTCTACATCTCCTAGCCACCTCAGTGGCCATCAAATGTAGATAAACTCCATCGGCCACGTGAATTGAGAAGAGGTTTAAAACACTGGGCTTGGCCATTAAGCTCTCTGGGTTCGAGCAACGATCCAGCAGACATGGCCGAAGTCTCTTCTCATCAGGTCTAAAATTTCATTCCTAATTGATTGTCTGATGATTCGATATGTTCTGACCTTTCTGTTTCGTGTAGCCCTCGTGGGAAGTCGAACTCGACGCTCTCCTCTCAGCAGCATCGGGAACTGCCGGCCCTTCGACGACCACGACTGGGTCCTCGGCCAACTCATCATCTCTTGTCAAGCTGCAAGAGCTTCTGTCGCTTTCGGCTTCCCAGGCGCTCGAACGCAGGGTCCTCGACTCCGTTGGCGAATGCCTCAACGACCTCGCGGTTGATGGTCAGTTGAGCCCCGAAGCTATCACTCGGGCATCTTCGACTTTGGAGCAGACTCGAGGATTCTTCGGTATTTTCGAGAAAGCTCTTCGGGCCGAAGACGATCTGAAGGCCGCGTCGGGCGCTCTCGAAGTTCTCCGCCCAAAAATTGAGGCCATGAAAGCAAAGAAAGACGCTCTGGCCGACCCAGACCATCAGATCATTGAGCTTCAAAAACGGAGATCGGTTGTGGCTTCCGAACTTGCGGAGGATTTTGAGTTGGGCGGCAAATCCTGCCTGACCGACTATGCGGCTAGCGTGAAGCGGGTCGAACAACTCAAAATGGACAAGAGAATCCGCCAAGCCGAGGTCATTATGGGCGAAGTGAGGTGGCTGGAGTTGAAGGCCGTGCTTGAAACTTTGCTTCCCCCGTCACCCTAGACTTACTATATGTACTAACCGGCCAGCTCAAGCTGTACTTGGTACTTTAAAAATTTTTTAATAAGAACTTTCATTCTTGCATCTCCCAAGTAGTCGGATAGTATTTCTTCAAAAATTTCCCATTGATTGGTAACTTGTGAACTGTGCCGGCTCGATCTTTAAGATGGTATGCCCCCTTGCCGAGCACTTTGTAAACGATGAACGGTCCTTCCCAAGTCGGCTACCATTTGCCGAATCTAGGATCTTTAATTCCCATAGGCAACACAGTTTGCCAAACCAAATCTTCTTCACCGAATGTTTTCTGTCTAACCCGTTGGTTATAGGCTCATTCGGCAATCTTTTTCTGTGCTACCAATAAATTGTATGCATCACGCCGCGCTTCTTCCAAATCCTCCAACTCTTGCCTCATCGACTGACTATATTCGTCGCTAAACAAATTACTTTGCTCAATTATTCGCAACGAATTTATGCTTAATTCGACTAGTAGCATTGCGTCGTGTCCGTAGGTGAGTGCATACGGAGTTGTCCCAGTCGCGGACCGGAGCGATGTTCGATAAGCCTATAAAGCCTCATTCAACTTCAAATGCCACATGCCAGGCCGTTCCCCTATTATTTTCTCGAGGATACCGATCATCACCTTATTACTTGCTTCGGCCTGTCCGTTTGCCTGTGGATAGTACGGTGTGGACTGTTCAAGCCGAATTTTTAGGTTCGCCGCATATTCTTTAAACTTCTCGGCTGTAAAGATCGTACCATTGTCAGTTATGATCGTTTCCGGTATCCCGAATCTGGTCACGATGTGTTCCTCCACAAAATCGCAAACCTCTTTAGCCGTTAATTCGGCATACGATTTTGCCTCGACCCACTTGGTAAAGTAATCGGTTGCCACGAGTATCCATGCATGCTTGGCAGCCCCGGAGGACGGTGTGATTTTGCCAATTACGTCTATAGCCCATCCTCTAAATGGCCATGGTTTAGTGACCGAGTGCAATGATTCGGCCGGGACTCTATGTATGGGACCATGAATTTGGCATTGCACACATCCCCGTGCGAACTCAATGCAATCTTTTAATATGCTTGGCCAAAAATAACCATGCCGTCGAAGCAACCATCGCATTTTCCGACCCGACTGGTGAGATCCGTAAATTCCTTCATGAACTTCGGCGATCGCTCGAATAGCTTCTTGGGGGCCGAGACATAACAATAGTAGTTCATCCTCGCCTTTTCGGTATAATTCATTTTGATACATGACATAATTCGTGGCGTGAACCCTTGTCTTGTGATCGTGTTTACTATTAGAATTATCGAGGTACTGCATGATAGGCTTCCTCCAATCATCTGGCATTGCCTCGACTGCACAAACATCTATGGGGTCTTGTCGATCCAACAACAAAGGTAATGACATGACTCTTGTGCGTATCACGTTATCGCGTCGGATGACCTGCTGATTAACCAAGGCCGGGTATAGTTGTCGTAACACAGGTATTTCCTGGCCTAGCTTGCCCCCTAGGAGTTGTGCTCCGGAAGCGATTTGGGCTAGCTCGTCTGCGTCGGTATTATGAACCCGGGAAATGTGCTCAAATGTGATGCCGTCGAAGGACTCGGCCAAATAGCTGGCAATCATGTGATAGGGTGCCAGAGTACAACTCATGTATCGAAAAGATCCATTAAGTTGGTTAATCACAAGTTCGGAATCACCGAGGATGAGGACACGGGTCGCTCGTAAGTCATGGAGGACATGAAGGCCGATGATAAGAGCTTCATATTCGGCCTGATTATTCGTACAATCGAAATCGAGCCGAAGAGAACAAGACCAGCGACAGTGGCTAGGCGATTGAATGACGATGCCAACACCAGCCGAGTCTGAGGTACTAGACCCATCAAAGTACATTGTCCAGTAGTTATCGCGTGCTTCAACCATGCCGATTTCGACGTCATTGCTACTGACATCATATGAGGAGGGATGTTGGGCCAAAAAATCGGCTAAAACTTGACCTTTAACGGCTTTCTGAGGTACGTACTACAAACTGAACTCGGACAATGCCATTGTTTATTTCCCGATTCGGCCTTTTACTATGGGTCGTGTTAGCATGTAACGGATAACATCGGTTTGGGCGATGACTTGCGTGACTGACGGAAGCATGTAATGGCGAAGTTTTGTAGTGGCGAAGAACAAAGCCAAGCAAAGCTTCTCGACAGGCGAATAATTGATCTCAGGTGCATTCAGACCCCGACTGAGATAAAAGATAGCCTGTTCGCGGCCGGCCTCGTTGTCTTGAGCGAGGAGGCAGCCAATAGACTCTTCGGCCGCTGAAATATACAGCTTCAGAGGCTTGCCGCGCCGAGGTGGTACGAGAATCGACGGCGTGGTGAGGGAAACCTTGATCTGTGTAAAAGCCGCTTGATGCTCTTCGCCCCACTCAAACTGATCCGAGTCCTTTAATTTCAAAAGCGTAGAGAACGCCTTCATTTTCCCCGCCGAATTAGATATAAAACGACGGAGAAAATTTATCTTGCCGAGTAAGGACTGCAATTGCTTTTTTGTCGTTGGGGGCGGGGCAGCAATGATTGCGCGTGCCTTGTTCTCGTCCACTTTAATTCCTCGATGATGCACAAGGAAACCTAAGAAGTTCCCGGCTGATACGCCAAAGGCACACTTAGCCGGGTTCATCTTCAGATTATGTCGTCGCATGCGAAGGAAAGCTTGCCGAAGATCATCTAGATGTGTTCGGCGGCTTTTCGACTTAACCACCACGTCATCGATGTACACCTCAACTATTGTGCCGATCAAGTCATGGAAAATGGCGTTCATGGCACGCTGGTAGGTGGCCCCAACGTTTTTAAGGCCGAATGGCATAACCACCCACTAGAAAGTTCCAAGTGCCCCTGGGCAACGAAATGCAGTTTTGTGAACATCGGCCTCGGCGATAAAGATCTGGTTATAACCGGCATGGCCATCCATGAAAGACATCATGTCATGAGTAGCTGCGCGTCGATCAATAAATCTGAGATCGGCATGGGATATTCGTCCTTGGGGGTTGCCAGATTCAAATTACGAAAATCAATACAAATGCGCAAGGCATCGCTTTTCTTCAGCACCGGCACGATATTGGCTAACCATTCGACATATCGGGCGGTTCGAATAAACCCGGCGTTTAAAAGTCGAATAAGTTCTTCTTTTATGCCGAGTTGAACTTCGGTTGAAAACCGTCGGGGAGGTTGGCGAAAAGGCTTGCAACCAGGTTTGATGCGTAATTCATGCTCAACGAGGGTTCGGTCAAGGCCAGGCATCTCGTGATAACTCCAAGCGAAAAAATCCTTGAATTCGCCAAGCAACTTGCAGAGTTCGGTCTTAGTATGCTGGGGTAACAAAGCGCTGATGAACAATGGTCGAGGGTTATCGGCCGTTCCCACATTTATTTCGTCCAACGGGTCTTTGACTTGGGGTCGGCTATCCTCGAGTTCGGCCGGTGCAGCCTGGATTTTGGTGCAGCCTGGATGTTGGGAGATTACGTACCAATGAGCCAGCAAACGTTCCATGGTTGATGAAACTGCGGCTCGACGTGTGGTCTGACTGGCGTCAGACATCAGGATCGGGGATGAAGTTAGCCAATCCGAGCTTCGCCGAATCCTGGTGAACGGTTTCGGCGCCAACCTCGATGGCCTTCTGAACAGAAATTCGCGTTGGTCGACCTTCTTCGTTAAGGTCGTGTAACGTGATGTATCTGACATGATCGTCGTAATATCGCGCTTGGATCATGTTAGCTTCGAATGGCTGAGAATCAGCTGGGTGAACCACGACCGTTTTGCCATCCCAAAAGACGAGAACTTGATATAGCGATGAGGGGATACAACGTGTTTAGTGGATCCAATCTCGTCCGAGCAACGCATTATACTCGGTTTTGGAGTCAACTATAAAGAAAGCGGTCATGTGGTTGTGACCTGCGACGGTTACTTCTAATGGGAGAACTCCCTTGGTTTGGGATTTGTCACCCACGAAACTGCTCATGGTAATCCCTGATGGGATGAGCTCGTCGGTGGAACGACGTAACGCTCTCATTACTGTCACATGCATGATATTGACCGTTGCTCCGCAGTCAACGAAAATTTTGGACACTGGGTATCCCTCGATATGGGCCGTAACATATAACGGCTTTAGATGATGAAGATTGGCCGACGACGACCGAGGGAATAATTCGGCAAGAGCTGCCTTGAGGTTATCCTCTTTTGTCGCTGACTCGACTTCGGCAGGGAGCACAAAATCGGCCTGGGTAGCCTATTCGGCCACTACGTCGCCGTCTAGGAAGTTAGGTTGAGACGTGCGTGGTTGAAAATCTGCAGGCAGAACATGGACCATACTGATTTCCATGTTGTCGAGGATCGAAGGACCCATCGGCCCGGTATCTCCTTCCTCTGACGATTCTTCGTTTGCCGGGCTTTTCTCCTCCGGACTTCTGTCATGGACAGTATTTGTGCTAACTTCATCGGCTGTCGCCGGGGTATGTTCTTGCAGGGCATCTTGGAGAATACCCTTCTGTTGGTCGATGGGCTCAGGCTTATTGAGAACCACAACAGGGTCCGGGACTTGCGTTGTGTCGCGAGTCTGATCTTGATACATAATGCGGGTGTCCCTGATGTCTAGGTAGGCATCTAAGCGTTCCACGCGCTTCACTTCATCGGCTGTAAGGCCAAAAAGAGAAACGGCCGAAAAGACTTCGAAATGGTACCGCAAGTGCTGGAGATCTTCCAGCGAAAATGGGAGCTCGCTTGTCTCGATATCAGTATATGGGTCGATGTCGAAGCCGAGCACTCGAGCCTCTCGTATGTGCTGGAACCTAGCTTTCAACCCTAGGTCCGAACTCTTTTGAATAATTCGCTCGGCATCAGGGCAAGCTAGAACGAGATCAATCGTATCTTGGCATGCTTTTGGCAAACCGTACAGATCGTTGGCCGAATGTTTTTTGTGGAACTCTCGCATATACTCCAATGCCTCTCCGAGGAACGGTGGATGCAGGTTCCGTCTAAACTTTGATCAAAGGCTCCTGTACAGGTAATGGGAGAAGTTTACTCTCAGCTTTTTCCTTGAAATGTTCGAGACGCGCCTTCATTTCCCCGGGTCGAATGAGAAGTTTGATTCGCTTATCAGCCTCCTCAAATATGGTTTCTACATCAGGGTTGATCACTTGTCTCTCTTGGAGCAACTCCGTCATGATGGTCGGGGGTTGTCGCTCGTCATCGCTGCTAGTTTGATTCTTCGGCCGCCACTTGGGGGCTGAAGTTTCCTGAGCTGCTTGTCGGCGGGCCATGCAGTCTATTCTTTGGCGCTGACGCTTCTGTGATTTGGACAATGCAGTATACACACCTTTAGGGGAATGATAGGTGTACCATCGATGATCACGTGGTTCGGGGGGCTTGAAGGTTTTCTGCTTTGCCGAAAAGTTCGAGCTGCTAGAACTCCGTGCGTAATATTCTTCGTTATAGAATGGTGTATCGAAGTCCAGTCGTCGTCTAACTTGGGGTAGCTCGGTCGGCCGCGTTTTGGGGCCGAGTCTATCGAAAACTCCCTGACGTTGGCCTGTACCAGGTGTCTTCTGGGGTGTTGGGGCCGTGTCTGTCTTCACTTGAGACGGCCTTCTGTTTGGCTCTACGTCTAGGTTTGTCTTACACCGACTGCACAAAATTGCTGATCTATCTTCTTCATTGGCGCTAGAGTTGGTCATAGGTTCGACGATAGCCGGCCCTGAAAGAACTTTGGGCGGCTAGTTCGAGAATAAATCTACCTTGAGCCGTGGCTGAGAACTCTTCGTTCGGATGCGTTGTACTGGGACGACATCAGCCGTTTTTTTCCCTTTGTCCTTAGGCAGACGGGCATCTACCATATTAACCGTCGCTGTAGGAAACGGGTCGGTGTCAACGCTCATTTTCTTGTCTGGGAACTTGAGCTTGCCGTTATCGATCCAACTTTGAACGGCATCTCGAAATACGACACAGTTGTTTGTCGAGTGCTTATTCGAATTATGGTACTTGCAATATATTTTTCCTTTCAATTCTTCGGCCCTAGGGATATTATGCCCAGGCCGAAGTTTGATGATCTTGGCAAGCATCAGTTGGTCGAAGATGGCGTCGGCCTTAGTGATGTCAAAAGTATAAACCTTTGATGTCTTAGTAGTTTCTTCGGTGGCCGTGCGAGTTTTCACATCCTTAGGATTGGTGTACGTCAATGCCTTGCAAACATACGGCTTGTCGATGACTATCTCGGTCGCGTCAATATTAGCATACTCTTCAGGTTCAGTCGAGGCATAGCTAACCGTGGGGTTTTTTTAGATGGTTCCTCGGGATGGAAACTTTGAGACTTTTTCCTCTCGGAGCAGGTAGTCATATTGCTCAACGTGTTGAGCCAACTCATACATGTCTCGGAAGTTTGCCCCCAAGAATTTCTTCTTGTACTCCACGTCCAGCCCATTCAGAGCTAGTCTAACAAATTCGACTTCAGGAAGGGGCACCCGGCACCAATTTCTTGCTGACTTAAACCTGGTTAGGTAATCCATTGGCGACTCATCCGATGCTTGAGCCATCCTAGCCAATGATGAAACCGACATTTCCATCCCCGGCCGATAGAATTGTTCATGAAATTTTTCGGCCAACTCCTCCCAGCTCTGAATGGAGTTTGGTGGGAGATTGATGTACCACGCAAAGGCCGAGCCTGTCAATGAGAAGTTGAATAGCCGCAACTTATAGAGATCGCTGTTAACGTCGCCATATTGAGCGGTGAACCGAGCCATATATTCTAACGAGGACAGAGACGATTCTCCGGCAAACAGACTGAAATCTGGGATTTTAAATCCCTTGGGATATTCAAATTTCTCGACGTAGGCAGGGTACGGGTGGATGAATTTTGGGAATTTCGGCCCTTTTTTCAAGGCCGAATCGATCATTCTCTGGATTTTGGTAGCATCGATGGATGTCGCCTCTGCTTTCTGGTCAGATCCATCGGCTCTACTGCTCGATCCCCCTTTCTTGTCCAGGTCAATTGGCTTGAACCGAGCATGCGCTGACTCGGTCCGTACTATCGGTAAAGGATCGTTCTTTAATGGCCATTGCCGAAAATGATCGGCGGGTTTATCTTCACAGATCTTGTGCACCAGCATTTCAAGCAATCTGGTGTGTGTTTCATTAGCACTGCTTATTACCTCGCGCAGACTGTCTATTCCTCGGCTGAACACCTGTTCGACCTGCCGAGATTGTTCATCTAGTCGTCTTCGGAGAAACGACCTTGTTGGTGGATCCGCGCCTTCACCACCATCTTCATCACAGTCCTCCACCACCACCTCATTGAAAATGGATGCGGTTTTGTTGAGGGCCTCTGTAATACGGGGCTGACCGCCGAGGCCAACTTCCTTTTCTCGGCGTGTCGTGCTGGCGGACTCTGGTGTCGCGGTAACAACGGGGTTTTGTGTTTGCGGTACCGACAAATCAGTCGTTTTTCCCATAACTGCTTTCTTCTTGACTGATCGTGTCTCAATTGGCATGAACTTCGTAGTTTAGCACCGGGTCCCACTGGGCGTGCCAAAATGTTGACCCTAAAAACTACCAAGCCTACATGGCGCGCAGGCCGAGTAACTAATAAGCTAACTACGTCCTTCGGTTGTGTGCGGGGCGTGCCAACTCGTCAGCCGAGCTCGGCCGAGGAGTAAAATTTGTTTATGTTGTGTTGAGCGCACGGCTGACTTCTGCGTCTTGCGATTGCGGCCGAGGAAGGAACTTGACTCAGCTCTTGGATTCTAAAGCCTGAAGACAAGGCTACTAACTATAGGAAGTTCACAAATCGTCGTCGTCAGATTCGGTCACAGTGATGGTATTCGTCAGAGTAAACTCACGTCGAATTGACACCAAGGTGTAAGGGCACAAATACTCAAAGCGGATGTACGTCTTGATGGTGAATGTGGTTCAGCCGTCAGAATGCCGAACTCTAAAGCCAACTTATGAGTATCCGATCATGCAACTCGGCGTTCAATGTGCCGAGCTCGAGTAAACCGTAACACCTCACTTCGCCGAGAAGGCTAATGAGATGACCTCTGCCAATAAGGATTCGAAAATCCTTCTCGACCGAGACTTGGATAGATAATCAGTCGGCCCCTTTGCAGTGCTGTTTATCCAAACTGAAGGTGCTCCGCGGTCGGCTGATTCTACGGCGATAGTGCTCCTATAAATACAGAGGCAGTCGCACCATTCAAGCTCTCTCCAACTCAACACACAAATCTGCCCTGCGCAAACCCTCGCTCTACGTGAAACCTCTCAACAACCTTGAGATTTTTATTTTCCTTTTCGCCAACACATCTTCAGTTTGGATAAACAGCACTGTGAAGGCAACCGGTGGTATCTTCAGTTTGGATAAACAGCACTATCGCCGTAGAATCAGCCGACCGCGGAGCACTTTCAGTTTGGATAAACAGCACTGCGAAGAGGCCGACTGGTTACCTATCCAAGTCTCGGTCGAGAAGGATTTTCGAATCCTTATTGGCAGAGGTCATCTCATTAGCCTTCTCGGCGAAGTGAGGTGTTACCAGGTTACTACATTCGGCATTGACAGCCGAATTTAATATTGAACTTCGCAAATTAGCAGCCTTGTCTTCAGGCTCTAGAACCCGAAGGTCGAGAATTGTTCCTTCCTCGGCCGCAATCGCAAGACGCAGAAGTCAGCAGCGCGACCAACGCAACATCAGCAAATTTTACTCCTCGGCCGAGCTCGGCCGACGAGTTGGCACGCCCCGCACTCAACCGAAAGACGTAGTTAGCTTATTAGTTACTCGGCCTGCGCGCCACGTAGGCTTGGTAGTTTTTAGGGTCAACAGATTCGTTTGGAAGTGTTTTTAAAATGGCTGAAAGCGCTTTCTTTGGTATCTAAAAGCATTTGAAATGCTTCTGTAAAAAGCACCAGTTATATGTTTTTTTCAAAAAATGTTTTTTTTAGGATTTACTTGCATTTTTTACTAAGGATTAGTTTTAAAAACATTTTCGCCAAAAGTGTTTAAACCATTTTAAAAGCACTTCCACACAAGCTCATAGAATGCATCTTATATTCAAAAAGAAAAGGGAAAGTATATACTATATTATTCTGGTTGAGTTTATTATTGTTTTAGATTAACCATAAGCAATACTCCATCCATTGTCAAACCTTCAAATACGGATTGTATTCAAATTATCGTATTAAAAGTTACAATTCATATCCTATTAATTACATCAAATTTGGATCATATCTGAATCAAAATCCGATTCGCCCCTCTAATAAGAATTTTGTTTGATCAAACCCTAGGTTTTTTGCCCTCCTAGGTAAATAATGAAAAACAAAACGTAACATTTAAAGTTGAAAGCAGAAAATTTGGAAAGATAAAAAAAGTTGAAAGCAGAAAAGGAAAGGAAAAAAATAATTATTCTATTTTTTGCCCTTTTTTGTGGGTAAAATTTAGGGTTTAAAATTTCTTCGATACAAATATTAAAAAATCAAAGAAAGATATGGAAATCGATTAAGAAACTTTCAAGCCTGGCTAAAATCGATATATATTATTGATATTTTCATATGTGTTAAATATTAGAGAAATTTTAATATTTCACTTAAATTTTTTTTTTTTAACAAATGATATTATTTATATTAAAAGGAAATGAAGTGAGCTATCATTTGATTCTAAATTTTCATTATTCCCATCGAAAAAACTATATTCGACAATATTTTTAAATTTACATATTGATATTTTATCGTAGTATTGTACCGGTAATTTAAAGAGCGTAAAGATTTCTTGCCTTTTCTGTCTGTCCGCGGAATATAGTCTTTCCTATATTTTGGGGCGTTTCATTCTTCTCGCCCTACAACAACCCTTCCTTCCTTCACTTGGGCGGCGGCAGTGAGCGACCGAGGCCCCAAGTCTTCACAACTAGGGTTTCAAAAAACCGAGACGGGGACTCCGAATTCGAAATATCACGATTAAGGTCTTGCACTGAAACGAAAAAAACCCTTCAGTTCCGTGTCAGGTAACTAGATTTCCTTCTCACAATTTGGTATCAGAAATGTGGAGTTTGAAATTTGGATTTACAGTTTTAGCTTAAATGTCGTCCCTTACATTTGGAAATTATTGAAATTGGTGTGGAAGAAATGGGATTAAGGTAATTTCATTGATGTTTAGTGTAAATTTATTGATGTTTTCGGTTGTGCGTGTGATGGGCATATTAGATAATTGGTAAAGTTAAGAAATTTTTAAGAATTTATTGTTTTGGTTTGGCTGGTTGAATATGATGCTTCATCCATGGAGGTTTTGCATATGTGTGTGATAAATTTCGATGAAGCTTTATACGTATGTTTAGCTTCATTCCTTTTTCTGGATGCTTTCAAAAACACACGCGGATACTTGACTTTGCAGATTGAATTGTAATAATCAGTTGTCCTTTGCCTGTTACAGACAGTTGTTTGGGTAACAATACTCAGCTGCCGTCTCAAGCTATTTGCTTTGGCGGGAGTTTGAATTCCAACTCCTAATGGCTGACGATTCCATGCCTTCAAGTGCCCAGCTCGCGAAAGTAACCTTAAGCGACGATCCCTCCGTTCTAAAAGCAGAGTTTTCTGACAGAGTCCTCATCCGTTCCATTATTTCGCGACCTGATGGAGGCTCCGGGTTGGCCGGGCAGACGGTCCGGATTGGTGGGTGGGTGAAGACTGGTCGGAAGGCAGACAAGGATGCATTTGCATTCCTGGAGCTGAATGACGGGTCATGCGCAGGCAACCTTCAGGTGATTGTAAAAGCTGACAAGTATGACCTTGGGCAGCTTGTACAGACTGGTACTTGCCTGTCTGTGGATGGTATGCTTAAGCTTCCCCCTAATGGGAAAAAGCAGAAGGTGGAGCTTGATGTTGAGAAGGTGGTCCATGTGGGTCCGGTTGACCCAGCTAAATACCCGTTGCCCAAGACCAGGCTCACCCTCGAGTTTTTGAGGGACCATCTTCATATGCGTTCCAGAACCAACACTGTAAGTTGCTTGCATTAATTTGAAACATGCTTACTCTCGTAAATGCATACTCACAGATATACTAAGTGCCTCTGTTCACTTTTTCTAATTTTGTTTTTCAATCTGATTAATACACTATGCATATACAATATAGTTTTAGTTGGTTCTGTTTGGTTAGAAACTTGATTGACATGTACTTATCCATCAGAGTATTCTGGGGTATAAGTGGTGGAAAGGAAAAGATTTGAATTTTTTTTCACTAATGGGTAAATATTAGTCATCATCTTGTTTCATTATAACAATGAAGAAAAGTAGTAGTAGTAGTTACTCAAAAGAACGATTGTGCTATGGTTAATTCCAGCTGCATGTTTTTTCCCTTCTTGGCTTAGAAGGCCTAAGGCTTTTGCTGGAAGAATCAAAAAATTTGATGACATGGATTTTTTTTTTTGTTGCTATTTTATGATGTTTTACCTTATTTGGTTGGGAAGGAAAAGAAGAACTTTTGAGAATCACAACGGGAGGGGATGTAGGTGTATATGGATGTAGTGAGATTGGCCTTCTGTTTGTGTTTCAATTTTTTTCACATTATAAGACATTACTTTTTTGTTTAGCTGATTGGAAACCAGCTATTACTTAGGAGCCTAATTAATGTTTTGGTTTTCGACTTGTGTTAGGAAGTGAATTGTTTTCCATTTTAGCTTACTGCTTACTGATGGACTGCTGAATTTGGATAGCTTGTCTGCTCCTATTAATTTTTTATTAATAAAACTCTGTTTCTTATAGAAAACCATAATGAAGTATGAAATTAGTGGAGCCCCTTTGTTTTTTTTCCCCAGTTTAAAAAGAGGGTTGATTGAACATGACCTTGGTTTTTTACAGAGAGATGTTAAAGGGAAGTTATTGTTGATGATAATGTGTTGCCTCTTAGCCTCCGTCTTGCTTGTAGAACATCTTATACTTTTAATAATTAATGTTTGATTATCTTGAATCTGCTTTCAGATCTCTGCAGTTACTCGAATCAGAGATGCCTTGGCATTTGCAACCCACTCATTTTTCCATAAGCATGGATTTCTTTATGTGCAAACTCCAATTATTACCACCAGTGACTGTGAGGGTGCTGGTGAGATGTTTCAAGTCACAACCTTGATTAGTGGAGCTGAAAAGTTGGAAAAGGATCTGATTGAGAACCCTCCTCCATCAGAAGCAGACATAGAGGCTGCCAAGCTTAATGTCAAGCAGAGAGGAGATGATGTCGCTCAGCTGAAATCTGCTAAAGCAAGTAAGCAGGATATTGATGCTGCTGTGGCTGAGCTTAAAAAGGCAAAGGATAATGTCTTAAAGCTAGAAGAGCGATCTAAGCTTCAACCTGGTATCCCTCGAAAGGATGGGAAGATTGATTATACCCAAGATTTCTTCGCCCGTCAAGCCTTTTTGACTGTGTCTGGCCAATTACAAGTCGAATCTTATGCGTGTGCTCTTAGTAGTGTCTATACATTTGGGCCTACTTTTCGAGCTGAGAACTCCCATACTTCAAGGCATTTGGCAGAGTTTTGGATGGTGGAGCCAGAAATTGCATTTGCAGAACTTGAGGTATGTGAAGCTGTATTGTGGTCAAATATGCATTTTGTACTTTAATGTTAGGTTGTATATATGCTCTCTATGTTATGTCCTGGTGTTATGATTCGGTCACTTCCACTTAATAACATTTTTATATAAAATCCGGGTCTCTGATCCACCTTTCAATAATCTCTCTTAAAAGGCTTCCAATAAAGGGGTCATATGGCCCTCTTTT
Source organism: Heteromeles arbutifolia (assembly GCA_024362995.1). NCBI lineage: Eukaryota > Viridiplantae > Streptophyta > Magnoliopsida > Rosales > Rosaceae > Heteromeles > Heteromeles arbutifolia. The sequence goes on along the minus strand of JANCRC010000003.1, from coordinate 39,607,325 downwards.
CATTGTTGTTCTGGTTTAATTCCCCTCATACTCACTGATCACTGTTGCTAGTGATGAATTATCTGCATGATGATGGCAACTTTCATGTCGAAATGATTTTTATATGCAATAATTTTAATTTCAAAATCCTCAGCATTAGGTTCACTTCGCTACAATATGTATCTTTACAGTGGTCCAAGAAAAAAACTATCTGGCCTTCTCTTGGGATTCTCTCTATTAGAATTCACATCTGCTTTCTAGTATCCTTAGTTTGAAGTATTGTTAAGGGTCCTTTATTTTCAAAGTTCATTGTTTAGGTGGTTGTCTGAATTCAATTCTCTCTCATTTTTGAATGCTTTGTAAGATGAAGAGAATGGTTTGTTTTCCGTGGGAACATAGGAGCAGCCTCTTAACTTTCAGTTTGTGATTTTTATCATTTTTGAATCCTATTGTTGTGCAGATGTCTTACAGTTTGTTTATTCGTGTAGGATGATATGAACTGTGCAGAGGCATATGTGAAATTCCTCTGTCAGTGGTTACTTGACGAATGCAGGGAAGACATGGAATTTATGGCTGACAAAATTGATAAAACTTGCATTGATCGTCTAGCAATGGTTGCTAAAACACCCTTTAAACGGATTAGTTATACAGAAGCAGTGGATCTGCTAATTGATGCTGTGAAAAAGGGTAAGAAGTTTGAGAACCATGTAGAGTGGGGGATCGATTTGGCATCTGAGCACGAAAGGTAGTCCCTTAGGATTATTCTACTGGTTTGTCTTATTATGGTTACTGATTAAATTGAGCTTACCAGTTCGTCCTGATTTTTGCAGATACCTGACGGAGGTATTATTTCAAAAGCCCGTTATCGTTTACAACTATCCTAAAGGGATCAAAGCATTCTACATGAGGCTCAACGATGATTTGAAAACAGTGGCTGCTATGGATGTCTTGGTACCAAAGGTGGGTATTATACTCTGAACTTTGTATCATTGAGTTCACTGCTCTGTTGTATACTTCAGCATTGTGTCTTTCACTTATCATATATGGTTTTCTTATATTTCAGGTGGGAGAGTTGATTGGGGGAAGCCAAAGGGAAGAGCGTTACGATGTTATTATCAGCAGGTATTATTCTGTTTTAGTGATTTTATGTAACCGTTGTTATTATTTTATTATTTCCAGTGGATTCATCTCCTGCACAATTTTTTCCCCATAATTGGGAGTGGATAGTTTTATCTAATGTTTGGATGAACTGACAAATGTATGTATTGTGTGATGAATCTGTTATTGCAGGATTGAGGAGATGGGTCTGCCTGTTGAGCCATATGAGTGGTACCTTGACTTGCGGCGCTTCGGGACTGTCAAACATTGTGGTTTTGGTTTAGGATTCGAACGAATGGTTCTGTTTGCTACCGGGATTGACAACATTAGAGATGTGATTCCTTTCCCTAGATATCCAGGAAGGGCAGATCTTTGAATTAGTCTATAGATTGAAAGGGATATATTCGAATTAGTTGTTACGTCCTTTGCCTCTATCTACGTTAACTACAGTATTGGCCGATCATCATAAGGAAGAACATAGAACAAAGAATTGCTGTTTTCAAATCGACGTTGTATTCGAGAAGCATATCTATTAACATATCTGTGTTTTGTGGATTCCCAACTTTAAATTGTGTTTCGTGTGATTTCCGGAGCTCCATTTTGATTTTGATTTTGATTTTGACTTCTTGCGTGTGGGAAGATAATGGATGCATGATTTGTTGCTGGTTGATGTAACTTCTCCTCCATCGATTGTGTTTTTTTTTTATTATCTTTCTATGAGCATGTGAGAGAGTAACACCTAGTTCTTGAATGCGTGCCACACTTTTGATTAGCTATTTCTGGCTTGCTTTTGTTTCGTTTGTTTTTAAATCCTGTCCTGATAGAAACACGATCAGCTGAAGACATTTACAAACCAAAACCACAAGACACTACGTGCAATTTAGACGCTAAGTAGGCGGTGTTCCAAACTTATCACTCCTTGTTAAGTTTCCCCTATTTCATTTGGTCACAGCCGCATTGTCCTTGTTACATGCATAATTTTCCAAATGCGACACGTTCGTCTAGTCGTCCTCTTTTCGTCTCTACTCACATTCCGGACCAAAGGCTGAAACAACCAATCAAACTTGAATCGATCCTGAATGAAGCCTGCAATGGTACGAGAGATAACGTGGCAGTGTACCCTTACTACATAAGTATTTCTCCTGCGATATGTAAGGATGAGGTTCATATGCACACATGCGTGTGCATGCACTTCTGATAGTCGTACTAGTATCCTTTCTCGTCTATATAAAACTTTCTGAACTGATCATCTCCCTATGCATTGCATTGGACCCTCTCTCTCTCTCTCTCTCTCTCTCTCTCTCTCTCTCTCTCTCTCTCTCTCTCTCTCTTCTTATCGTTGATCACCATTTTTCTATCCTGATTTTTATTAATGAAACACTATGAACTTTTACTTGTTTTTTCTCCTAATCCTTCTAGTCTCCCATGATCTGTTTGCTCACTCAAGTTTGGCCACAAGAAAACTACAAGGTCTCTCTCTCTCTCTCTCTCTCTCTCTCTCTCTCTCTCTCACGCGTGCCCGCTTACACACAATATACATTCCGATGAGTACTACTTGACATGAACGTGTGTTTGTTCAGATGTGGAGACCAAGACTAAGAAATTAAGAGGAGCATCAAATAATTTTCGGGACAAGGTAACTACTGACCGATCATACAGCATACAAATTAGGGTTATGTTTCTCTTCTTTTTCGCACACGCATTTCTTGATGTATTTCATGTCATCAGCAGCTGTACTATTCATCATCTGTCGAAGGAAGTCATCATGTCAAAAGGAAAGCGTTGCACGAAGTACATTCAGGAGCAAATCCTATCAGTAATTCTATCAATTCCTCAGCATAAAGGGCGGCATCATCTTACGATCGAAGAAGTGCCCGCCCATACTCTTTTATTTCCTTCATCATATATTCTTCCTTAATTTGCATAGCTAGCTGCTCCAAAATGCATAAAAATTAATGATTAAAAATGCACTGTAGATTTCATTCAAAAGTCAAGTAATACTGTGCCTCTTTCATCTCAATGTAAAGATGTAGATTCCTTTCCCACGTTGAGTTGTAAGATAGGCTATCAAGATTGCCATGCATCGTAAAGTTTTCTAAAGTAGTGTGGAAAATGACAAATTAAAGCAAAAAAAATCACTTTAGCCACCTATTCAGAACACTTATCCTATGAGTTTCAAATTACAACTGTTGGTACTTTGATGTAAATTTTGAAGAAAATAATTACAGGAACTATTTTCTTATGTTAAATTTGTAGGTATACGTATTAGCAAGTTTAGCATGTATCTTGCTTACAAATCTGCCTTACTAATTAATTAGGTTCTGTTTATAAATCTTAAAGTAGTATGTATGAGATAGAGCACTTACGTAAAAAATGAGAAGAATTCGTTAGAGGGGGCAAAGAAAAAAAAGGTGAGATTATATTATGCGAGAGAGATAAAGCAATCATGCTTTGAGTGAGACACTCACACGAAGATATTCCGATCTCACCAAAGATTTTCCCAATCTATAGATGCCTACTGGTACAGGATGTTTTGCATTGTATAGATTATACCTAGCTGCAGTAGTGATACTTCAGAGGAGATGGATTAATGGAGTAGTGACTAGAGGGCCTAAAGAGCCTGATTGATTTGCTTTAAGACAGTGGAGGGTCACAAGGCAGCAAAAGGCTAAGTTTTTAGTTGACCAATAACATATCATGAACCGAAAATATATGATGAATTTAGGAACAATTCTAGGTAAGTCAACATTTTAGATTAGAGTAATGCTATTAAACCGTATGATGTGGTTGTTGATGATAGGATTATTACTTAGTGTTGATTAACGTGCTTATTTAGGGTTTTTATCACAAATGGTCCTTGACATTGATCAAACACATCATTTTGATCCCTGACATTAAAAATCAATAGAAATGGTCCTTGAGATTGATCAAACACATCACAAATGGTCATTCCGTTAAAAACTCTTTGGTCATTCCGTTAAAAACTCTTTGGTCATTCCGTTTCTTAACCAAATTCGACCCATAATATATCAAAATGAAGATAGGAAAGTGCAGAACAAGATTATACCCATTTGGAAGCCCAATGTTGCCGGAGATGGTCAGAAAATAGCCTCAAATGTGATTGGTCGATGGAAAAACTGGAAAACTCGCCGGAAACTGGGTAAACTTTAAACATTCATAACTTCTTCAATAATCAACGAAATCGAGTGATTCAAAAACGAAAATCATACTTCTCGACGATAAGAAGAGAATGGTATCTTTCTTGATGGCTAACTCGCCGTAGTTTGGCCGGAAAACGGCTCGAAATTGGATAACCATTTTCGAGTTAGCCAATTTCAAGCCATTTTCCGGCCAAACTACAGTGATTTAGCCATCAAGAAAGATACCATTCTCTTTGTCTCATCGAGAAGTATGATTTTCATTTTTGAATCACTCGATTTCGTTGATTATTGAAGAAGTTATGAAAGTTTAAAGTTTACCCAGTTTCCGGCGAGTTTTCTAGTTTTTCCACGGACCGGTCACATTTGAGGCTATTTTCTGGCCATCTCCAGAAACCATTGGGCTTCCAAATAGGTATAATCTTGTTATACACTTTTCTATCTTCATTTTGATATATTATGGGTCGAATTTGGTTAAGAAACGATTGAGTTATGAAGCTTTGAAAATTGCCCAAAGAGTTTTTAACGGAATGACTATTTGTGATGTGTTTGATCAATCTCAGGGACTATTTCTATTGATTTTCAATGTCAGGGACCAAAATGATGTGTTTGATCAATGTCAGGGACTATTTATGATAAAAACACGCTTATTTATTATTGGCAAACATTATTTGATTTGCAAATTTGATCTCAAATTTTGGCTTCCCTAGTATTATCCTTTAGATTTGATCTCAAATTAGGCTGACCCTACCATTCTCCTAACAAATGTGCGATTTCTATGTGCAAGTTGCTGATTCCGCCTTCTAGCTGAATTATGTTTCATCATGAACCACATCATCAACCAAGTCACAATATTCAAGTACCACATCTTAACAATGAAGCATGCCACAATCTTTCTTTCATCTATGTCTAGTGAAAATATAAAATAGGAGGAGGAGGGAAGAACAGAGGGAGGGAAGGAACCTGGGAAGAAGAAGAAGAACACAGAACAACACATAAGCTCCCTCCGGGCAATTAAGTACAAAAAGCTATGATACTAAAGCGTGTATAAATAAAGCGTTCATCATGCATGGAAGATATTTCCTTCATGCACGTTGTTCTCTCCATCAGTCCAATCAATTTGGCAAAGAAAAGTATAAACTTCTTTGTATAGAGGAATATGTAAAATGAACTTAAGCAACTAATACAAATATGTTTGTGCAGGGAATCAAGGTTTAGAACCAATTATCCTATCAACATACACCAACCAATTATCCTATCAACATAATCTTGAAAAATGTATGCATTCTTCTTTCGTGGCAGTATTTATATATGTATAGCCCAAACAGGTAGGTGTGTGTGTGTATATATATGTCCTTTTTTTAAGATACTCTACATTAAACTATACTAAAGAGAAGGAGAGTTTCATACTCTGGTCTTGCTTCTCTGCAAACTCTTTCCTCTGCTTTGCTTTGCTTTCTCCTTAAACACCAACAAACACAAGGAGCATCAACAAAACAAATATTTCCTGCAATCATAAAGGCTAGATGCATTAATGTCGCAAACGCTAAGCCCAAACAATCAATACCTCAGCTTCATAGCTGCACTTATCATTCCTGATGGGTTCACTCAACGGAACAAACGTTTGCAACACCTTCTACTCATTAGTCCCAACACTAAATCCAAGTCCAACAGATGTAAAATTAGGCCTAGCCCTATCACTCCACGACACGGTGATGAACTCACCCAAAATTGGATTGCAGACATACAAAAGGTCCCCTCTTCGGGTCCGGACAAGCAAACTAAACCATTGCAAGAGTTTATCAGATTAAATTTAGAAATGGGCAGGCTAAATTTGGAGTAAACCTCATTTTTTCGTAGCAGAAGCGAGAACCGAAGGATTCCTCAATCTGGGTAAAATCGAGCCTCCTTATTATGCTTTTGGGAGGGAAAGTCTTGATCAGTAAGCCAATGGGGGATCGTGAAGTGCAGAGAAGGGAAAATTGAGGATCGAAAATTAGAGTAAACCAGGATTGTATCTGTACAAAACTAATAGCCAACAAATCTACAAACCCTAATTCGACCCCAACAAACCCTCATTCAACCCCAACTACAAACCCTAAATTCGAAAATTCTAATTAAAACACAAAATTACATAATCAATTGCACAAATCCAGAGAAAACAATAACTAAATTCAAACAATTGAAAGAAAATTGCAAGAAAAATAGAAGGAGGGGGAAGAACAGAGGGAGGGCAGAACGTGGGAAGAAGAAGAAGAGAAGACAAACCTGGGAGACGTGCGTCTGGAGAGGACCGGTGCGGCTGGAGAGGAAAGAGAGAGCGAGAGATTTTCTTGTACCGTCTGGAGAGGAAGAGAGAGCAAGAGTGCGTTTTCAGGAGGAAGGATAGTGCGGGAGCGTTCTCAGGCAGCCGACTAAATTGTACCGTGGTTTTAGGGAGGATAAGGAAACGGGTGTTTACCGTATAAAGTAAGTGGGCCCGGATTATCTAATCCGGTGGTTATCTAATACGAACAGACACCAAACACCGTATTTCGTATTATTAATCCTATGCGGTGTCCTATCCGGTGTACCAAACACGGCCTATATGATTTGCTAGAATACTTCTTGACTTCTAGTTAGTGAGTTTAGTGCTAAAGACACAAATATACTTTAGTTTTCAGTAATTCGACAAAATTATCATAAAAAACTAAACAACATGGACATTTCTTCATTTTAACTCTATCACTCAATCCTCAATCCTCGTTCAAGACCATTGGAAAGCGGATATATATCAAAGTTGGTTATGGCACTTCAGGACACCATTATTGAAAGAAAATTCAAAGTTACTACAAGAAAAATGCCTTTTAGTGACACTTTTTTTTGCGTCAGATTACACTACCGTCACAAATAAGGGGAAATTGGCGCGGTATTTGTTAGCGTGAAAATATTTGCGACACTGCTATAAGTAATGCTGCAAATAATGTCGCAAATAGTTATATATGTTCTCTTAAACAAATTGTTTGCGACACCCCTAACGACGGATAGAGTTTGAGCGCAAACAAATTGGGCGCTTAGTGTTTTAGATGAAATAAACCAGCGCTCCTTTTTTCTTTTTCCCAACGCAGCCTTAATTCTCTCCCTCAACCATTTCCTTTTCCTTCTCTTTCGATTGTAAAAAATAAATTATGATGCTCTGTTCGCCTAATCAGAGATTCAATCGAAAATTCTGGAGTTGTATTGGCGATTCCAGAGTATAATCAGAGTTCTTGTAAGCCACTACAACCATCTCCATCTTCTCTCTTTTCTGATTCCATAAGTGTTGCTAAGTGATTTCTAGGGTTTCTGTCAAATTTGAAAGCCAATTATTATTTTAAACTTTGGATTTATTTTCTAATTGGTGAATGTATTGTTGTTAATATGTTTACTTGACTTGATTATATACTTGAGGGGTTAAAGAAATCCCCTGCTTTCAAGTTGATTGTCGAGTGAATTCCTTGAAAAAGTAAAACATATGGCACTTGATTGTTGCGTGAACATGGATGAAAATCTTTTGTGGAAGTGAAGAGAAAAGGAGTTGGGTTTAGAGACTAGTAGATAAAATTCATTGATTACTTGTTGAACATGGATGAAAATGCTGCAGTATGTGTAATGGGGATGAGGAGTAATTTTTGGAGTCTTAGCGGTAAATGATGTGTTAATGGAGTTGTTCTGTTATTAAATAAACTGGTTTTCATGAGAAAAGTTTGATGCTTTTTCGATATGTTAGCCAACTATCAAATCCATACACCCCTAGCTCTGTATACTGATACCGGTCTATTATAGACCGGTTTTTTTATGCTTATGAATGTTAAAATCAATCAAAATATAAACTGGTTTTCTTGTCAAATCTGCTGGGTTTAACATTCATAATAGGCCTATGATAGGAAACCTAAATGTAACAAATAGAAAATTTTAGTTAAAAACAATATGTTTATAACACAAATAGTAATTGTTTTTTAGGGGGATTGTGCTTGTTGATGACTATTTGGTGTCTTCGTAGGTACTTTATTTTTAACGGGATTGTGCTTCTTGATTTTCTGTGTGCCTTTATTTTTTATTCGTGGACATCTTGTCCAATTTTTTTTGTAATTTTGTTGTCATTTGCAACAATATTTGGCTTCTTCTTCTTCCTTAAAAATATGGTGAATGACTAGAGTGTATCTTTTACATGCATTGCTTTTCCATAGATTGGGAAGATCTTGGAGAAGGCCCTCGCACAAGGTAAGGTGGATGATGTAGGATTGTTTTTTCTTTACTGACTAAAGCTTACTTTGGATTAACCTCTTATTTGTGACACTCCTTGAAATTATGGATATATTTTCTCTAAGTATCACATACACAGCCAACCCCTTGAAATACTTGCATTGGAAATGGCTTGTAAAACAAGCCATTATATCATAAGTGTTCACACTCATGAGACATTTCACATATGGTTTAAAAATTACGTAAGTACTTACAATCATTAGATCTATATATTTAATGAAGACCAATCAAATTAAATTTTTCTTCTCTCCGACTTCTTTAAAATAATGATATTATATAGGTCGATACACTACGGCTAACTAATAATGAAGTATTTTCTGAAGACATCATCACTTTGGCTAATGGTCCTGACCAACACTACTAGGAAACCAGTTATTAGTGGCGTTTTAAAAACCGACAAAAAACATATATTACTGTCGGATTTTAAGCAAAATTCGACAGAAAATGGATGCAGTGGCGGATATAATAAGCGACAGAATTGCCTACGTCAGGAAATGAATTTTCCGATAGAAAATACTCTAAAACCGACAAAAATTGTGTCGGATATAACCGACAGAAAATATATTAATAATAAATAAATAAGCGTATTTCTGTCGGCTAAAACCGACAGAGAGAGAGAGAAATGAATTAATAATGAATCCAACAGGAATAAATTAATAATGAATAAATAATAGTATTTCATGTCGGAAAAAACCGACATGAATGATATTAATAATAAAAATATATATATGAGCACGGATGTGCACTGGAACACACAGATGTAAACTACAAATAATGAAATTCATACGTGGGCAGTACCTTAGTCGACATGGTCTTTGACACAATTCCAGTTACGCATTCAATAGTGTTTTTATAAGCCAAGTCCTCACTCATTCCAACTTCACGGTACCCTCTTAACAGGGACTCCACGATTCCATGAACAGCACCAAGTAATATGCCTACAAAGCAGAGAAAAAGAGAAGAGATATCAAGTTTACTGGATTCAAAGCATAAGCAAAGAAAAGATAAATCAAGTTCTGATGTTGTGAATAAAGCATACCTTGTTCGCCAAAGATGTCACTTTTGTATTCCTGCTCTAGTGTAGTGGCAACTGACCAGCCCAGGGCCACATCTGTGGCTCTACCATCAACATCTTGTACAAACACATCACATTTAGTATCCAGGATATCGGGTATAGTAATGCCATAAAATATGTAGTCAGAGAGAGAGAGAGCTGACCTGGTGAACTGCAAAACTGGAATTAATTCCCGCACCTTTTATCTCTTTGCCTTGGACATAAAGTTCCCTTACATATGGACCCGGCCCCTTGGGACATACAACAATTACATTAATGTTCTTGGGAAAGTCAAGTCCCACTGACTGCAAATGCCCTAGAAGAAAACCATGGGAAAGACCAAGAAAACCATGGGAGAGAGGGAGAGAGTCTGTCTGCAGTGTGTGTGGAATTGTTGGTTGGAATTGGTTGCAAGTGTTCGAACAGAATAGAAAAGAAGAGAAGAGAAGGAGAAGGAAATGAGGACAGGAGAATAGAGGGAAGGGAGAAGCACCGGCGCAAGGAAGATGGAGAGGTTTTATAAATTTAGGTTATTTTAATTACTGTCGGTTAAAACTGACAGGAACATTTTTTAAAAATAAAAACCGACAGAAAAGTTTCATTACTGTCGGTTATAACCGACAGAAAAAAAATGGCGGCAAAGTTCCCTCTAAAATTTTTAAATTTTCCCCCAAAATTTTAAATTCCCCCCAAATTTTGTTACGATTTTAAAAAATAAAATAATAATTGTTTGGTTTAATAAATAAATAAATAATATGTATTTAAATAGAATATGTTTTAAAAATTCAATAAATAATTGTTTGGTTTAATAAATAAATAAATAATATGTATTTAAATAGAATATGTTTTAAAAATTAAATAAATAATTGTTTGGTTTAATAGATAATTTTTACACTTTTGGTTTAATAGATAATAATAATCCATGTAAAATATACGATAAAGAAACAAAAAAAGAATTGTACAATGAAAATGTCATCACACAAACTAAATATTGTCCAATCAATACTTGAAAAACATAAATAAAAATTTAGCACAAATTACTTTTTCCACTTCAAAATTTAGGCAAATTTAACGGAGATATGCATTCTACGAAACTCGTTTCCATGATCTAACTGTCAAACTTGTTTGTAGATACTACAAGATCGCATACGTAAAAAATCGTAAAAAACAAACATTCAGAGATTACGTTGTGGAACAAAAGTTTTCGACGGTTATAAACGAAAATTCACAATTTAATGGTTATTTTAGCTTCGATTTTAATGATTTTTTATAGCTACACTCCTCGACCCTATAAGAATGTAATGAATAAATTTGATCTTCAATTTAAAATATTTACACTAGTGGATACCACAAATTCTTATTTTATACTTAATGGAAGTATAACATTTACTCTAAGTGTTTGTTTAATCTACCGTTTTGATGCGGTACGCATTCTTCGAAGCATTTTTCAACGATCCAACCATTAAACTTGTTTGTACACACTCCGAGATCGCATACTTAAAAAATCACAAAAAACAAACATTAAGAGATTAGGGAACAAAACAAAAGTTTTCAACGGTTATAAACGAAAAATCACAATTTAACGGTTACTTTAGCTCCGATTTTGATGATTTTTTACAGCTACACTTCTCGACCCTATAAGAATCCAATGAATGAATTTGATCTTCAATTTAAAATATTTACACTAGTGGATACCACAAATTCTTATTTTATACTTAATGGAAGTATAACATTAACTCTAAGTGTTTGTTTAATCTACTGTTTTGATGCAATACGCATTCTACGAAGCGTTTTTCAACAATCTAACCGTCAAACTTGTTTGTACACACTCCGAGATCGCATACGTAAAAAATCATAAAAAACAAACATTAAGAGATTAGGTAACAAAACAAAAGTTTTCAACGGTTATAAACGAAAATTCACAATTTAACGGTTAATGTAGCTCTGATTTTAATGATTTTTTACAGCTACACTCCTCGACCCTATAAGAATGCAATGAATGAGTTTGATCTTCAATTTAAAATATTTACACTAGTGGATAAATCAATATAAATGAAAAATCACAATTTAACGGTTATTTTAGCTCCGATTTTGATGATTTTTTACAGCTACACTCCTTAACCCTATAAGAATGTAATGAATAAATTTGATCTTCAATTTAAAATATTTGCACCAGTGGATACCACAAAATCTCATTTTATACTTAATAGAAGTATAATATTAACTCTAAGTGTTTGTTTAATCTACAGTTTTGATGCAATATGCATTCTATGAAACTTTTTCAACGATCTAACCGTCAAACTTATTTGTACACACTCCGAGATTGCATACGTAAAAAATCGTAAAAAACAAACATTTAGAGATTACGTAACGGAACAAAAGTTTTCGACGGTTATAAATGAAAAATCACAATTTAACAGTTATTTTAGCTTTGATTTTGATGATTTTTTACAGCTACACTCCTCGACCCTATAATGTGACAGCCCGTCCCGGAAAATATTGATTTTATAATTTATTAAGTGATTTTACGAAAATGCCCTTGAGGCACGCGCATTGTTCGAGGTTAATCGTTGTGTCGTGCCATCTAAGATTTGTTTTCTTGACATATCCTCGTAGTACTCGTCACTACGGACGCGTGGGCGCAAGCGGTTCGTGATTTGGAGTTATAACGAAAAAGATATTAAAGTTTGAAGTTTGGGCATTTTGGGAATTATAAGAATAAAATATGGAAATTCTTTTATGAAAATGGACGGCCCAGATTTAATGAGGAATTAATGGATGGCTGGGATTAATAGGAAAAATGATATGAGTTTATGTATGAGTTTATGTGTGTGTGTGTTTGTGGCTGGCGGAAGAAGAAGGAAGAAGAGAGATTGGGCAATCTGCCCAACCAGAGGAAGAAGAAGACAGCTCCGGGAGAGAAAGGAGAGAGCCGGACGAATGGGGAGAGGAGAGAGGAAGAAGCCCAGCCAATCGGAACAGGGGAAAGGAGGAAAGGAGGGAGAGTGCGGCGCGGGGGATCGGCCGGATCCCCTTGACCCGTTTTCGGACCCGGTCGGCACCCGTGTCCATGTTCGATGATTTTCATCCGTTTTTCCGGCGAATTGATCCAACAAACCTCATGGGAAACACTCTAGGACCCTTCCTCTACCCATTCCACCTCAAATTTGAAGAGATTTGGTTGTAAAAATGGAAGAAACCGTGCAAAAGGGGGCGCACGGGTTGGGTTCATTTCCGCCACGATGTGAAGCAATTTCTTCCAATCACCACCACCCATGGCATCCTCTTGAGGCCTAGAACAAAGCCCAAGCAGTGGTTGAGGCGTTGGAACAAGTTTGGAGGTCGAATTGGAGCACACCAAACCTAGGGTTCCGACGGGTTTTGTTGGAATTGGAGGCTTTGCCGACCGAATTGGCCTTGGCCACAGGTATGAAAGTTGTTCTACTCATTGAGATCTTCATTTCTGTAAATTTTGGTAATTTTTGGAGATAGTTGGATTTTCCGGTGAGCCGGGGCGGCCGACCGCCACCCACGGCGGCGCGTGCGGCGGCGCGTGCGGCGGCGCGTGGTCAGTGGGCCGCCAATGTCATTTTTAAACTATATTGGATGTCCTGAGTTCAGTTTTGATAGTGGCTTAACGTTGGTTGATCATTTGGACTTAAATTCGTTAAGATGCATGGTTAGGCCAAAATATGAATTGACGATCCGACCGTTGGATTGTCACCAAACTTTGATACGTAGTAGTACGTAATATTTGAAGAATGTAGGAACTTACAGATCGAGAATCCGATTTACGGATCTCCCGGAATTGGAGTTGTAAGTTCATAAAATATAATGTTAATCGTCACTTAGTTCGACAATTGACGGAGATCCGACCGTTGGATGGTCATGAAATTTTAGGACGTTGTTCTAGAGATTTATTGTGGACCTCTGGAGTTACGGATTGGAAATCTGAGTTGCAGATCTTCCGGATCGAACTACTTAGTGACGTGTTTTATATAAGTGATATATTCTATCGATATGATTCTGAGACATGATTTGATGGTTGTTCTAGGCGCCGATCGTCATGACGCCTTGATGTGTTGTGCTAGGGAGTTGCAGGGCAAACTCCAGGTGAGTGGGCAGTTTTGTTTTCCCTATACACCTATATACTTATGGGTTTCCCAGAAATCGATTTTTGAATGAAAGTATATTTTGAAATGCCATGCATAGATTTATATGAATCATGTGATTTGAAATGCCATGCATAGAATTGATATGAGATATGTGAATTGATAACTATATGATGCATATATGTGAATTGGTGCTGCGGACGCACAGGTGAGTATCAGGTGAGTTATATTTGGTTCATTGAATTGTTTGATGTGATTTATGTTGATAGCTCATAACCTGCACCCCTGGTGTTAGTGCTTATGTTATTCACCCGCATCACACGCTCACCTTGGATCCAAGTAGATGCTAGTCGTACAGACCACTGGATGTGGTTCCGACATGCTAGTCGTACAGACCATTAGAGACGGTTTCGACTAGTAGGTGACCCTAGATTATGTGCACAGATGATTGATGAGAGAAGCACTAGAGCGTATTATTACACCATCCGAGTCGTACAGACTACTACAGGTAGTTCCGACTCATGTGCAGCGTAGTGCCGTACAGGTCGCAGTTGGCAACTCCGGCAGTGTCGTACAGGTCACAGTTGGTGACTCCGGTTGGATTGGATATTGAGCTTTAGAATCAGCCGTACAGGACCACTGCAGGGTCTCCGGTTGATTTATTATTTCACCTGATTTATGTTGATGCATCCATATTATGTTTTTGGCACATGGCATGACATATTTTCTGAAAAGTGATAAAGAATGGTGTTTTGAGAATTTTGAAGCTATATATATTTATAAATGCTATTTTCTGGGAAAGTATACAGGTTTTACAGTGAGGGGTTAGAACTTTGATAAAGAAAAGTTTTGAAAAGACTTGTTTTACTGACCCACTTAATTTTGTTTTGCGCCCCTCCAGGTTCGAGTTAGAGCAGAGCTTTGGTGGCCACGAGGAATCCAACGGTGTTCTGACAGAATTCACAATTGTATTTTTTTAAGCTTCCGAACTGTGTAAATGGTTACGTCACTCTCACGTGACGGCCAGCACGCCCTCCTTCGGGACGGGGTGTGTCATATAAGAATGTAATGAATAAATTTGATCTTTAATTTAAAATATTTACACTATTATACTTAATAAAAGTATAATATTAACTCTAAGTGTTTGTTTAATCTACCGTTTTGACACAATATGCATTCTACGAAACTTTTTTCAACGATCCAACCGTCAAACTTATTTTTACACACTCCAGATTGCATACGCAAAAAATCGTAAAAAACAAACATTCAGAGATTAGGCAACGGAACAAAAGTTTTCGACGGTTATAAAAGAAAAATCACAATTCAACGGTTATTTTAGCTCCGATTTTGATGATTTTTTACAGCTACACTCCTCAACCCTATAAGAATGTAATGAATAAATTTGATCTTCGATTTAAAATATTTACACTAGTGGATACCACAAAATCTTATTTTATACTTAATAGAAGTATAATATTAACTCTAAGTGTTTGTTTAATCTACAGTTTTGATGCAATATGCATTCTATGAAACTTTTTTCAACGATCCAACCGTCAAACTTATTTTTACACACTCCGAGATTATATACGTAAAAAATCGTAAAAAACAAACACTAAGAGATTAGGTAACGAAACAAAAAATTTCGATGGTTATAAACAAAAAATCACAATTTAACTATTATTTTAGCTCCGATTTTGATGATTATTTACAGCTACACTCCTCGACCCTATAAGAATGCATTGAACTAATTCGATATTCAATTTAAAATATTTACACTAGTGGATAATTTTTTATACTTAAAGGAAGTATAACATTAACTCTTAAGTGTTTGTTAAATCTATCAATTTGATAGGATATGCATTATACGAAACTAGTTTCAACGATCCAACTGTCAAATATGTTTGTATATACTCCGAGATAGCATGTGTAAAAAATCGCAAAAAAAAAAAAACATTCAGAGATTAGATAACAGAACCGTGAGTGAAAAAAAAAAATTTAAACCATTTGTTTATTTATTTTTAATCAATGTAACATTTTAAAATAATAAAATAGTCAATTTCTGTCGGTTATAACCGCCACCATTAACTTAGAAACCGCCAGAATATGTTAAAAATATTAAAAAAAACGAATTCAAAAATACTGAGGGTTATAATAATTTTATGGCGGTTAAATCCGCCAGGAATTTATGTCGGATATATCCGACAGAAAGTAACTTTAATCCGACAGTAAATAAATTATGTGTCGGATACCTTTTATCCATCAGAATGGCTTATTAACCATCAGGATCGTCCGACACCTAAAGCTAATATTGTAGTAGTGCAATTTGCATGAAGATATAAAGGTTATTGTGAACACGAAAATTTCCCGCTTCGAACGAGACAAGAACACGTGTACAAACAAATGTTTTGTGTGAATGAATTTGTAGGATCACAATCTCTTTATAATTTAGTCATCTGGTTTGATCTCAGTAAGGTGTGGATGTGTTGATGTTTTGTTGATCCAAGGGCCGTCGAGGCTTGATCTTGGATGAACGATTGGAAGTTTCTTCAAGGGCCTTCGGGGCTTGTTCTTGAAGGTGGAAGTTTCTTCAAGGGCCTTCGGGGCTTGATCTTGAATGAGCGGTTAGGAGCTTCTTCCAGGGCCGTTGGGGCTTGATCTTGAATGAGCGGTTAGGAGCTTCTTTAAGGGCCGTTGGGGCTTGATCTTGAAGGAAGATTTGACGAAGAATGAAGAGAGCTTTCTTGATCCTTCGAGATTTTCTTGAGAGCTTTAGAATTTCAAAGCTTCAAGGACAAAATTCTTTGTGAAGTGAATTCTCTTCCAATTTGGGAGTAGAGAAATGTATTTGTGAATTGGTGTGTGATACCTTGATGGAGAAGCCTATTTATAGGCTTTGAGAATGAATCACCACCACAAAATATTTTTTTCTTTTTCAAGCACCATTGCCTAATTTTCCACTTAATGCAATATTGAAATTGAAGTGGTGTAGCTTATGGCCTAATTTCCCACTTAATACCATTTTAAACTTGAAATGTGCATGCTTTGTCATTGCCCAAAATGAGAAGAACTTGCTATGATCTGTAATGGATTGAAGTGTGCTTGCCTTGTCATTGCCCAAAATGAGAAGAAAAACTTGTGTAATCGTCCAAGGGTATTTCTTCCTATTTTGTTGAGTCACACGCCATGTGTACAATTTGTACGACATGTGACGTATGCCATGTATGCCCTGACACGTCAAAATTTTAATGCGTTGGTGAACATTTGTTTCATCAAAATTTCGATGTCCACAAATGCCCCCACTTCAAGGCACATCGTATACATGTACTTGTCACATGTAGAAGATGTGTTTTGAAGTACCTTAATGTAGACGTCGATTCAAGGGCCGTCGAGGCTTGATCTTGAATTTGGCTGGAATTTTCTTCAAGGGCCGTTGAGGCTTGATCTTGAATTTTGTTTGAAATTCTTCAAGGGCCGTTGATGCTTGATCTTGAATGAAATTGGACCACAAGGAGCTTTACATGGTAAATGATCTTTGGCTTTGGTAGTGGATGAATCGGCACGTATTTTGTTGCGCTTGTTGACTTTCCACAGTTTTGATCTTGAACTGGGTTTGAGGTTTTTCTAGTTTCCTTCAATTGTTGACTTTCTACAGGCTTATTCTTGAACTGGGCTGGGGGGTTTTGTTCTGTCAGACTTGCACCAAATGTCTGAATTTACTCCTTTTATCTAGAGCTGAACTTTATTCAAGGGTGGTGGACACTTGATCTTGAATCGGGCTTGTGATTTCTTCAAGGGCCTATGGGCTTGATCTTGAAGGATTTGATTCAAGGGTGGTGGACACTTGATCTTGAACCAGACTTGTGATTTCTTCAAGGGCCGTTGGTGGCTTGATCTTGAAGGAAATGGGATCACGAGCAGCTTCACATGGCAAGTGATCTTCGGCTTAGTTGGAGATGAATCAACACGTGTAGTTGTGATTCCTTCAAGGGTCGTTGGTGGCTTGATCTTTAAGGAAATGGGATCACGAGTAGCTTCACATGGCAAGTGATATTCGACTTAGTTGGAGATGAATCAACACGTGTAGTTGTGATTCCTTCAAGGGCTGTTGGTGGCTTTATTCCAGCGGCACCTATTGTCTTCGTCCTCTAGAGTTTTACCGAGTGTTGAGGGTCCAAATAATCAACCTCCGGTGCCTTGTCTTTCTGGCGTTTCGTCAAGTACTCAGGCGCCATATGATTAATCTCCAGTGCCTCCTCCTTCTGGGGTTGAGGCGCCACCTGATCAACCTTTGTGAATGCTCACTCCTATTTTTTTTTTCTCATGTAAATGTACATTTTTTGTAATTTTCCAGAGAAGTCAACAAACGAGTTTTATTTTATTTAGATGTATATTTTATTTTATTTTTTTATTTTTATTTTTTTTAATAAAACCTTTTTTTTATTATTTTAATGTGACTGAACTTGAAAATTGAATGTTCAAGCTGCCTACGTACCCTTCCAAAGAAGAGATCAAGTCATAACGTAGTTCAAATGGGTGATGGGTTTATGTTTTTTTTATTTTTTTTATTTTTTATTTTTTGTGCCGTACGCAGTTTATGCTCTTGCGGGCCAGGAGCTTTGATGCCATTTGTAGTTTCAGCTCGTGCAGGTAATGAGCCTTTTGATGCCGTTTGCAGTTTCAACTCATGCAGGTAAAGAGCATTGGTTATCGCCTTTTAGGCTCATGCGAACGAGGAGCTTTGGTGCCGTATGCAGTTTCAGCTTATGTAGTCAATGAGCCTTTTGATGCCGTTTGCAGTTTCAACTCTTGCAGGCAAGAATCATTGGTTGTCGCCTTTTAGGCTCGTGCGAACGAGGAGCTTTGGTGTCAACTTTTAGGCTCGTGCGAATGAGGAGCATTTGGTTGTCGCCTTTTATGCTCGTGCGGACGAGGAGCTTTGGTGTCGCCTTTTAGGCTCGTGCGAACGAGGAACATTTGATTGTCACCTTTTAGGCTCGTGCGAACGAGGAGCATAGTGTCATGCAGTTTAGGCTCGTGCAAGCGAGGAGCTTTGTGCCATGCAGTTTATGCTCGTGCGAACAAGGAGCGTTTTGTTCTGCAGTTTAGGCTCAAGCGAACAAGGAGCTTTGATGCCGTGATGTAGTTTCAACTCGTGCAGGCCATGAGCGATTTGGTTAATTTGTCAAGCAATTTTAGAGAAGTGTTCCTTGCAATCTTCATAGCAATGAGCCTTGACCAAGAGTTTGAAGAAGTCTTCAGGGAAGAAATCGCCCATCGTGATGGGGATGAACGATCTTTGTGTCTAAATTTCGTCATCTTCAACAATGTCCCGTTGCTTTGGAGGTTCACAAGAGCTGCTTTGCCCCCTTTTCGATTGGTGAACTTGTGGATGCAACGCAGGCTTCATGTGCAATTTCTTCGGAGCAACACGAGTCCATCCTTCAAAGTTGCTCGACTTGGAGTATGCCCCTAGCGGTCGAGGTGAAGACTTTGAATCGAAAGAGCCAGAAGTGACGGTGGTATAGTTTGACTTCGCCACATCGTCAATATCTAGCTCAATGATTCCTTTCTGGGCCAGCCTTATGATGAGATCTTTCAACACGAAGCACTTTCCCGTCGGATGATTGACGAAGCAGTGGTACTTACAGTACCTTGGGTTGTCGGTGCGATTTACTTCTTCTGGCCATCTGGATTCGGGTAAATCGATCACCTTCTTCTCCAACAGGTCGTCCAACATTGCAGCCACGTTAGAGTCCGGAAAAGGATACATCTTCTACTCTAGTTCCCTAGAGGTGTTTTTGTACCTGTCTTGGGTGCGAGAAGGCTCACCTCTTTTAATCTCCCTCATCTTGTGCTTGGAAGAGATCTTGAAGGGCGCCGATAAGGTCTTGACGAGGGTAGTGTTAACAGTAAAAGCTTCATTGGTAGGCTTCTTTCCAGTCTCGTCCACCTTCGGAGCAAACACTTTCTTAAAGTTGGTGATTGGCTCATTTTTCCCATGGTTGGCGATGTTCAATTCCATGTCATGGGCGCAGGTTGCTAACTCTTCGAAGGTTCGCGATTTGATGCCTTGAAGGATGTAGTGTAATTCCCACAGCATGCCTTGAACGCACATCTCGATCGATGAGAGCTCCGAGAGTCTGTCTTTGCAGTCGAGGCTAAGAGTGCGTCATCGGTTGATGTAGTCAACAACTGGCTCGTCCTTTCACTGCTTTGTGCTCGTTAGCTCCAGCATGTTTACTGTGCGACGAGTGTTGTAGAAGCGATTGAGGAACGCCCGCTCCAATTGCTCCCAGTTGTTGATGGATTCGGGCTCGAGGTCGGTGTACCAATCGAATGCGTTTCCTTTCAGCGAGTGCACGAACTGCTTTGCAAGGTAGTCCCCTTCAGTCCTCGCGTTGTTGCAAGTTTCAATGAAGTGGGCGACGTGCTGCTTCGGGTTTCCCTTTTGATCGAACTGCATGAACTTTGGTGGTTGATATCCCTTTCGGCATCTTCAGGGCATCAATCTTCTTTGAATAAGGCTTTGAGTACAATGCGGAGGTATTTGAGCTCCCTTCGTACTGTGCCTTGATAGTGTTAGCGATCATCTCCTGCAACTGCTTGATGGAGAGAGATCCCATGAGCGCCGTTGCTTGGTCTGGCTCCAGCTTTTCTTCAGCTTTTTCTACCAGAGGCTCATCTTCTTTGTCAGTATCTTTCTTCAGGCCATAGATAGCTCCTTCATCATGAAGTGCCCCCAATTTCCACAAGAGCATAGCAATCTTCAAGTCTTTTTCTTCAAGGGTTTTTGTCATCGTTGCAAGCACTTCTTTCATCTGAACCAGCTGTTCTTCAATGGAGGTAGCGCCGATGGTCATGACTTGTTCCTTGCTTGAAGCCATTACTTTTGGAGGAGTGCTTGGATTTCTTGAACAGAGAAAGAGATGAGAGGTAGAGATCGTCACACCGAGCGTGCCAAATTTTTGAACATGAAAATTCTTGTGACTAACGGGACAAGAACACGTGTACAAATTTATGTTAATGAATTTGGGGTTACGATCTCTTTTAACTTGATCGTCTGATTCGATCTCCGTAAGATGTTGATTTGTGGATGTTGTTGATCCAAGGGCCGTTGAGGCTTGATCTTGGATGAACGGTTGAAAGTTTCTTCAAGGGCCTTCAGGGTTTGATCTTGAAGGTGGAAGTTTCTTCAAGAGCTTTTGGGGCTTGATCTTGAAGGTTAATGGAAGTTTCTTCAATGGCCGTTGGGCTTGATCTTAAAGGTTGATGGAAGTTTCTTCAAGAGCCTTCGGGGCTTGATCTTGAATAAGCGGTTAGGAGCTTCTTCGAGGGCCGTTGGGGCTTGATCTTGAATGAGCGGTTGGGAGCTTCTTCAAGGGCCGTTGGGCTTGATCTTGAATAGGCGGATGAGAGCTTCTTCAAGGGCCGTTGAGGCTTGGTCTTGAAGGAGGATTTGACGAAGAATGAAAAGAGCTTTCTTGATCCTTCAAGATTTGCTTGAAAGCTTTAGAATTTCAAAGCTTCAAGGACACAATTCTTTGTGAAGTGAATTCTCTTCCAATTTGGGAGTAGAGAAATGTATTTGTGAATTGGTGTGTGATACCTTGATGGAGAAGCCTGTTTATAGGCTTTGAGAATGAATCACCACCACAAAATATTTTTTTTTCTTTTTCAAGCACTATTGCCTAATTTTCCACTTAATGCAATATTGAAATTGAAGTGGTGTAACTTATGGCCTAATTTCCCACTTAATACCATTTTAAACTTGAAATGTGCATGCTTTGTCATTGCCCAAAATGAGAAGAACTTGCTTTGCTTCGTAATGGATTGAAGTGTGCTTGCCTTGTCATTGCCCAAAATGAGAAGAATAACTTGTGTAATCCTCCAAGGGTATTTCTTCCTATTTTGTTGAGTCACACGCCATGTGTACAATTTGTACGACACGTGGCGTATGCCATGTATGCCCTGACGGGTCAAAACTTTAATGCATTGGTGAACATTTGTTTCACTGAAATTTCGATGTCGACAAATGCCCCCACTTCAAGGTGCATCGTATACATGTGCTTGTCACGTGTTGAAGATATGTTTTGAAGTACCTTAATGTAGACGTCGATTCAAGGGTCGTCGAGGCTTGATCTTGAATTTGGCTGGAATTTTCTTCAATGGCCGTTAAGGCTTGATCTTGAATGAAATTGGACCACAAGGAGCTTCACGTGGTAAATGATCTTTGGCTTTGGTAGTGGATAAATCGGCACGTATTTTGTTGCGCTTGTCAACTTTCCACAGCTTTGATCTTGAATTGGGTTAAAGGGTTTTCTAGTTTCCATCCCAGTTGTAGATGGATTCGGGCTTGAGGTCGGTGTACCAGTCAAAGGCATTTCCTTTCAGCGAGCGCATGAACTACTTTGCAAGGTAGTACCCTTCAGTCCCCGCGTTGTTGCAAGTTTCAACGAAGTGGGCGATGTGCTGCTTCAGGTTTCCCTTTCCATCGAACTACGTGAACTTTGGTGGTTGATATCCCTTCGGCATCTTCAGGGCATCAATCTTTTTTGAATAAGTATTTGAGTACAACGCGGAGGTATTGGAGCTCATTTCGTACTGTGCCTTGACGGTGCTGGCGATTATCTCATGCAACTGCTTGATAGAGAGAGGTCCCATGAGCGCCGCTGCTTGGTCTGGCTCTAGGTTTTCTTCAGCTTTCTCTACCAGAGGCTCATCTTCTTCGTCGACATCTTTCTTCAGGCCAGAGCTGGCTTATTCATCATGCCGTGCCCTCAATTTCCCCAAGAGCATATCAATCTTCAAGTCTTTTTCTTCAAAGGTCTTTGTCATCGTTGCAAGCATTTCTTTCATTTGAACCGGCAGTTCTTCAATGGAAGTAGCGCCGATGGTCATGACTTGTTCCTTGCTTGAAGCCATTACTTTTGGAAGAGCGCTTGGATTTCTTGAACAGAGAAAGAGATGAGAGGTAGAGATCGTCCCACCGAGCGTGCCAAATTTGTGAACACAAAAATTCTTGCGACGAACAGGACAAGAATGTAGACATCGAAATTTCTGTGAAATAAATGTTGACCAATGCATTAAAATTACAACCTCCATTCATTTCACCTACATCATACACTCACTTCACCTACAACCTACACTCACTTCACCTACAACCTCCACCAATTTCACCTACAACCTACACTCATTTCACCAACAACATACACTCACTTCAGCTACAACATCCACCCATTTCACCTACAACCTCCACCCATTTCACCTACAACCTCCACTTACTTCACCAAGAAAATTTGTGGTGGTAATTCATTCTCAAAGCCTATAAATAGGCTTCTCCATCAAGGCCAAAGGAGACCATTGACATCATACCAAAACCTTGAAGCTTTGAAATTCTAAAAGCTCTCGAGCAAATCCCGAAGGATCAAGAAAGCTCTCTTCGTTCTTCGTCAAATCCCCCTTCAAGATCAAGCCCCCCAACGGCCCTTAAAGAAAGTGTTCATTGTTCATCACCCATTCTTCGTCAAATCAACCTTCAAGATCAAGCTCCGAAGGCCCCTTTTGAAGAAATTTCCAACCGTTCATCCAAGATCATGCCTCGACGGCCTTTGGATCAATAACACAACCCACAAATCTACATCTTACGAAGATAGAATCAGAAGACTAAATTGTAAGAAAGATTGTAACCCAAAAATTAATATAGAATATTATTTTGTACACGTGTTCTTGTTTCGTTCGTTTCAGGACTTTTCGTGTTTACAAATTTGGCACGGCCAGTGGGACATTCTCTACCTCTCATCTCTATCTTTAAATCTACAAAAAGCATAAATGGCATCAAGAAAGGATCAAGCTGTTCCCGCAACCAAAGTGAAGAACAAGAACATCCTCGCCTCAAGTGGTGACATTTTGGGCATCACAACCTGAAGCAAGGCAAGGGCTCTCTTTGCCGCGGCTTCCACCCCTGCATTAACTCTGCTAAATGAACAAGAGCACCTGCAGTTGCAGGAGTTGATCGCAAGCACAATCAAGACGCAGTACGAAGGAAGCTCACATGACTCTGTGCTGTACTCAAAACCCTACTCCAAGAAGATTGACGCTTTGAAGATGTTGATGGGTTATCAGCTGCCAAAGTTCATGCAGTACGATGGAAAAGGAAACCCAAAGCAACATGTCACCCATTTCATTGAAACCTGCAACAATGTTGGAACAAAGGGAGACTACCTAGTTAAGTAGTTCGTGCGCTCGCTGAAAGGCAACGTCTTTGACTGGTACATCGACCTCGAGCTCGAGTCTATCAATAGTTGGGATCAGCTAGAAAAGGAATTCCTCAACTGCTTCTATAGCACCCGTCGCATCGTAAGCATACTAGAGCTGACTAGTACGAAACAGTGGAATGATGAACCTGTCGTCGACTACATTAATAGATGGCGTTCATTAAGTCTGGATTGCAAAGATCGGCTTTCTGAAACCTCCGCCATTGAGATGTACGCTTAAGGCATGCACTGGGGGTTACATTACATCCTCCAAGGCATAAAACCAAGAACATTTGAGGAGCTGACAACTCGTTCCCATGACATGGAGCTGAGTATCGCCAATCACGGGAAAAATGAGTCGATCGCTGACTTCAAGAAGGATAAGGTATTCACCCCAAATGTAGACAAGACTGGGAAAAAAGTGCACTACCGTTGCCTGTCACATGGTTGAAGTAGAGATGGAAGAGCCCTCAAAAGGCAAAGCTATCGCCACTGAGGAAAAAAAGACCCCCACAACCAAAGAAGGTTTGCCAACACACTTTAGTATCGAGGAAGCGCTACGATTGCCAAAGAAGATGCGAAGAGCACTAGCAGCAGTTTTAGCAAGTCCCGACGACTATGAAGTGCAAGAAAACAAAGATAAAGGCTTGAAGCTTTGCCCATATGAATGTGCCACATGTTGTGCCGCCCTGGACGCAATCGACTTCATGGACGAAGACTTACTGCTAGGATCGAAGCCTCACAATCGTCCTCTCTTCATCTTGGGGTACGTAAGGGAGCACAAAGTCAACCACATGCTTGTAGACGGTGGGTTGGCCATAAACATCATGCCAAAGTCAATAATGACCACAATCGGCATCAAGGTGGATGAGCTGTCCCTAAGCCGTCCGCTGATCCAGGGTTTTAACCAATGAGGACAAAGGGCGACAAGCATGATCCAAGTAGAGATAACCATTGGTGAACTCAAATCAAGAACGATATTCCACGTGATTGATGCAAGAACTTCATACAGCTTGCTCCTAGGAAGACCTTGGATCCACGGGAATGGAGTAGTGCCATCCACTATCCACCAATGCTTAAAGTTCTACGTAGAATGAGTAAAGGTGATCCAAGGCGATACCAAGCCATTCACTGAAGCCGAATCACACTTAGCAGAATAGATCAAATCCACGGGCAAAGCATCACTTAAAAAGCAGGAGTGGCAAGCTATGCCCAAGAAAGGCAAACCATGTCGTCTTCAAGAAAAAATGATGATGAGCTTGCTAAACCTACAACAACCAAAGGGAGTATAACACCTTTAAAAGGACCGAACACACCCGTATTCCGATACATCCCGATGTCGAGAAGAAAGAATGGTCAATCCCCGTTCGAAACTGGAGCAAGCAAAGCCGACATACAGCGGCACAAGGATAATGTAAAGTTGCTCAAGACAAATGCAGGTTTGCCTCTGACACAGCTAGGCGACGTTAAGGTTACAAGACTACCATAAGGCTTCATAAAAGCTCTACCAAAAGGGTGGAACCAAGCTTTCTTCCAACCAAGAGGACCGAAGAAGGTTTTGATCCAAACACCTACAAACTCATGTCAAAGGCTGTGTACAACTTTGCTTCATCTTCGAATCTTAGAAAGAAGGTTTCGAACACCGTCAACGATAAAGAACGTGACCTCACCAAGACTCAAAAGAAGTTAAAAGAGCATGGTTATGAAGTTGACAGTAACAAGGCTGAACTTGGCTTCACACCAAATGCACCTGTGAAGATTTCAAACAAAGCAAAAAATGCTAGCACTCAACACATCAGCGTGAGCATTGAACAAGATCAAGAGGAGCCTAAACCTACCCCTCAGATGTCAGTCTTCAATAGGATAAATTGTTCAAGGTCTAGAATTTTGGCACTTAATCGCATTGGTGGTCAAGACCGAACTTCCGTCTTCAAGAGGCTTAACGCGCCAACATACCAAAATTCTGTTTTCGAAACCTAAAAGACAAAGCAACATGACTGGCTCTCCTCCGCGATGGTCAGCGTTAGAAAGACTTGCAAACAACAAGAAGCCTTCTAGAAAGAGGGAGACAATGCCTAAGGAAGAAAAACTTGACGAGCTAGGAGAAAAGGGCGACGTTCGAAGCTTGATTCCTTCAAGGATGAGGCACCAAGTAATCTTGGAGGTTAACACAAATAGACCACTGAAAGTAACAAAATGCACCATCATCTACACTGAACAATCTTCATGCCAACAAGCTTGAGAGGACATCACTGAAGATGAGGTCCAAGATGTCTTCCACATCACGATCCAAGAAGGCAAAGAAGACGAAATCCCCAAGGAAGATGTCACTGCTGCGCCACCACAGTTTGAAGGTGGGGGGCAAGCCACGGTTGATGATCTCAAGGAACTCAACTTAGGCATAAGTGAGGAACCAAAGCCTATCTTCGTAAGTGCACTACTAAGTGCGGACGAGATAGAGGAATATTACCAGCTGTTATTAGAGTACAAAGACGTATTTGCTTGGACCTACAAAGAAATGCCCGGCTTGACCCTATCATCGATGTGCATCATCTTGCAGTCAAGCCTGGAACGCGACTGATAAAGCAAACTCAAAGACGCTATCGATCCGAGCTCATCCCACAAATTGAGACTGAGATTGACAAGCTAATCGAGGCAGGCTTCATTCGAGATGTGCAATACCCTAAGTGGATCTCCAACATCGTCATTGTCCTTAAGAAATCCGGACAAATACGTGTTTACGTAGACTTCTGAGACCTCAACGATGCTTGCCCGAATGACGACTTCCCCTTGCCAATCATTGAAATCATGGTGGACACAACCACTGGCCACGAGGCACTGTCATTCATGGACGGCTCTTCTGGATACAATCAAATTCCCATGGCTCTCGAAGACGAGGAATTAACAGCTTTCCGCACTCCAAAAGGTATCTACTGCTACAAGGTGATGCCCTTTGGTCTAAAGAACGCTGGAGCTACATATCAACGCGCTATGCAGAAAATCTTCAATAACATGCTACACAGAAACGTAGAATGTTACGTAGACGATGTGGTGGTCAAGACAAAGAAAAGATCAGATCACTTAAAAGATTTACGAATAGTGTTCGAAAGGCTGCGAAAATACAACCTCAAGATGAACCCGTTGAAATGTGCATTTTGCGTCACATCTAGAAAGTTCCTCGGCTTCATTGTCAAGCACCGTGGCATTGAAGTGGACTAATCAAAGATCAAGGCCATTCAAAGTATGCCTGAGCTAAGAAACCTACACGAGCTGAAAAGTCTACAAGGATGACTAGCCTTCATTAGACGCTTTATCTCCAACCTTGCAGGGCGTTGTCAACCGTTCAGTCGACTCATAAAGAAGGATGTTCTGTTCGTATAGGACGGAGCATGCCACAATGCTTTTGAAAGCATAAAAAAGTATTTATCAAGTCCACATGTCCTGAGGGCACCTGTGCCCAATAAGCCCCTCATATTGTACATCGCCGCTCAGGAAAGTTCAGTTTGAGCACTCTTAGCACAAGAAAATGAATCCCAAAAAGAATGAGAGCTCTACTACCTCAGTCGAACTCTCACCGGCGCTGAGTTGAACTTCTCCCCAATCCAGAAGCTCATGCATTACATGTATGCTTACACTATCCACCTGGTTGCTAAAGCTGACCCAGTCAAATACGTCATGTCCAAACCAGTCTTGACATGGCGACTTGCTAAATGGGCGTTGCTTCTTAACCAGTATAAGATCATCTATGTCCTTGCTAAAGCCGTCAAGGGACAAGTGCTAGCAGACTTCCTTGCCGATCATCCAATCCCAACTGATTGGAAAATCTCAGATGACTTGCCTGACGAGGAGGTGTTCTACATCGACATCTTCCCGACATGGACGATGTTCTTTGACGGATTTGCACAAGCAGACGGAGCGGGGGCAGGAGTAGTATTCATGTCGCCACAAAGGCAAATATTACCTTATTCCTTCCAACTAAGCGAATTATGCTCCAACAACATCGCTAAGTACCAAACACTGATCATCGGGCTCCAAATGGCGATCAACATGGAAATCATAGCCCTTGAGGTATATGGCGACTCCAAACTCATAATCAATCAACTTTTAACTGAATATGAGGTGAGAAAAGATGATCTCGTCCCATACTTCCGGCTGGCAACTCAACTGCTACAAAAGTTTGAGGCCATGACACTAGAATATGTGCCAAGAAAAGAAAATCAAATGGCAGACGCTCTCGCCAACCTAGCCTCGAGCATGACGCTAGAAGAAGACGAAGCTCTATACATGCTAGTTTGCCAAAGATGGGTGATCCCGCTCATCACTAAAATACTACTGGACGATATAAATGTCATCTCAGTACTTCCAGTCGACGCTGAAGAATGGAGACAGCCGCTGATCGACTACTTGGAGCATGGAAAACTTCCAGATGATCCTAGACACCGCTCTGAAATATGTCAATGAGCACCTCGTTTTCTATATTATAAAGAAACGCTTTACCGACGCTCTTTTGAAGGAATACTTCTAAGATGCCTGGGTGAGGAAGAAGCCAATCAAGCCATGGAAGAAGCATACTCAGGCGTATGCGGGGCGCATCAGTCTGGACTAAAGCTACATTTCCAGCTCAGAAGAATGGGTTACTACTGGCCAAGTATGGTGAAGGATTGTCTGGAACACGCCAAAAGGTGCCAAGCCTGCCAATTCCACGCCAACTTCATACATCAACCACCTGAACCATTACACCCTATAGTTGCTTCATGGACATTCAATGCATGGGGATTGGACGTCGTAGGGCCGATTGCACCAAAGTCATCTGCAGGAGAAGCTTACATCCCAGCTGCAACAGATTACTTCTCCAAGTGGGCTGAAGCCATACGCCTAAGGGAAGTCAAGAAGGAAACTGTCGTCCGTTTCATCAAGGAACTTATCATCCACCGATATGGTGTGCTTCGCTACATCATCACTGACAATGGTCTCCAACCGACTCGTGAATGAGCTTTGCGAGAAATACAAGTTCAAACAGCACAAGTCTTTCATGTATCATGCTTCGGCCAACGGTTTTACAGAAGCGTTTAACAAAACATTGTGCAACCTTTGAAGAAAGTGATCGGCCGAACAAAGAGATATTGGCACGAAAGAATAAGCGAAGCACTATGGGCATATAAGACGACACATAGGACTTCTACCCAAGCTACGCCTTATTCTCTTGTATATGGCATGGAAGCTGTTCTACCACTCGAAAGTCAAATCCCCTCACTAAGGATGGCTATACAAGAAGGCTTGACAGATGAAGAGAATGCAAAGTTGCGCCTTCAAGAGTTGGAAGCGCTGGATGAGAGAAGGCTCAAAGCTCAACAACACTTGGAATGCTACCAAGCACGGCTATCCAAGGCATTCAACAAGAGGGTCTACCCAAGGTCTTTCCAAACTGGAGATCTCGTCCTCGCATTACATAAGCCTATCATCATAACTCACAAGATAAAAAGCAAGTTCACATCAAAGTGGGATGGACCATACGCAATACAAGAGGTCTACACCAACGGCACCTACTCAATCATGGCAGAAGACAGCTTGAAGATCGGCCCCATCAATGGCAGATTCTTGAAGCGCTACTACCCCTAAAACAAACACACAAGGCTTCTCGCCTGCATGAGCTTAAACTGCACACGGTACAATGCTCCTAGCCCACAAGAGCATAACCTGTGTACGGCAAAATCATAATCAAAATCACCATTAAAACCATCTAAAAAAAACCATCACTCATTTAAACTACGTCATGACTTGATCATTCCTCAACTGAAGGTATGTAGGCAACTTGAAACTTCAAAACTTCAAGTACAGTCACATCATAAAAAAAAAACACAAACACTTTGAAGAATAAAGAGCAAATTCAAGAATGAGATTACTTTATTTCTTTAGAGGAAGAATTTGGTTACAAAGCCTTATTACAAAAAAAATGAGCAGCACTCCAACGTCACCACCGAGGGAAAACTGTGACCAAAAGGCACTATATAGCGAAACCCTGTTGCAGTCTTTTGCACAGCACCATATGGCAAAAAGTGACGTACTGCAACAAGCCTCAAGCAGCAGGACGATGGACAGTGCAACAAGGAGAGTAGACGGTGAAGTGACGGTAGAGCAACAAGCAGTGCAGTGGCTATGCAATGGTTGCGTAGTGACGGTTCGATCCCATATATATATATATGCAAAAGAACTCAGAGAAGCAAAAGAAGTGCGGTGACGGTGCAAAGTAAAAATGACCCGAATGTAGAGAAAAGTGAAGTGCGGTGACTGTGCAAACAACGACCAGTGCTTGGAAAAGAAAACCAAAATGAAAGGTGATGGGATGGTGCACTTGGAAAATATGAATATGCACGGCACTATCCTGAAAAATGTGATTAAAAAAAAAGAAAAAAAAAGAAGGTTTTATTGGTATTTAGCACAATACACTGAATTAAATAAAGCATGTCTATTAATATCTCTGAGGAATTACAAATATGTACAAAAAAAAAGAAAAAAAAAAAAGCGGGAACCTTCACAAATGTCACTTATGTGAAGCCTCAGTACCTAGCGGAACCCTAAAAGAATGAGGCACTAAAGATAAATTATTCGGAGCCTCGATACTTGGTCGAACTCCAGATGACGAAGGCAAAAAGTACCTCTGGAATACAGCCATAAACTTCTTATGGTCACTTTGAATCCGACCTTCGGAGTTCTGTAGCTGATCAAGCTTTCTCTTCATGCTCGTCGAATAATTATTTGCAAGCACATGCAACTCTCTATTCTCACGCTTGAGCCGTCTGATCACTTGTTTAAGAGTTGCTACCTCGGCCATCAATGATTCAACTTGACGAGTCCGAGCAAGTAAGCGTTGGCCCATATTAGACACGGAGCCCGCACACTGAACACTGAGAGCCAAGGACTATTGGACAACCAACTCATCGGACCGTCTTGAAAGCAGCTTATTATCTCTAGGAGTAAGGGGGTTCCTAGCTACTACCGTAGCCGTTATTGCATCCCCCATCATGGAGTCGTCAACTGTAAGAGGGTCATTAAAAGATAAGAAGGACGGGCGCCATATATTACCCTGACGCAGCGCACCTGTATCACTCATGAGACTCAAATCTAGGCAAATGTTAGACGGGTAAGCCATTTTCAGAAATGGTAAAAGAAAAGGGTTGAATGGAGTAAAATGTCATAAATACACCAGAGATAATTTTCACGAGCAGGTAATCTTCAAAGTGTGCATGTTGAATGTGATCGACACCTCTATAAAATGAGAGGTAACATAACCACTAATTCAAAAATCGAAGAGACACCACTCTCTGAATTTCAAAAGCCGGATTTTCTTGCATAAATTCCGTCAACACTTTTCAGGTGCAATCTCAACTTGTCGGATAACACGTGCAACTTTGTCAAAAAATCTCTGACAAAGTTGAAAACGCGTTTCACTATTCCAACAACCACACTTTTGCTGACAAGCGTGGATGACAAGGCCACATCGGCACCACTACCTGCTATTGCGCCTTTCTTTATATAGGTCGACCTTTATCCTCCATGGCAAGGCACACATCCAAAATGCTTGGCTCTTCTCCCTTGCCAAGAATGCATATGCAACCAAGCCTCTCAACATACTAAGTTGTTTTCCTCTTTGAGAACACCTCTTCGATCAAGTCACTCAAAATGATCAGCTCATTTCCTCAACCAGAAACCCCTCTCAATCGAAAAGTTTACACCCGCATCAAAATTTTATACTCTTTCCTCTAAGAGCAAAAGTACCTCATATCATTAGGGTTGAAAGCAAAAGTATCTCATATCATGCTTTCTCCCTATCATTTTCTTTGTCCTCCATCTTCACTACAGGATAAGGAGAAAGAGAGCAATCAGCCAGCACTTGGAATCAACCCTCTAATTTGGAACCGATTGCCTGGAACTCCTTCCCTGATTGCTTACCTAGCCTTGCTCTCGAGTACTCATCTTCAACATCTTGTGCTTCCAGAAAAGATACCACATCCGTCTAGAGAACAAATAAGGCAAATTGATACATCGAATCATGTGGAGACAAGCCCAACCAATACATGCACTGATCCATCCACTGTTTCTTCAAAAGCAAACATATCTTATATCATCAGGGTCGAAAGCGAAGGTATCTCATATCATGTTTTTTCCTTGTCTTTTTCTTTGCCCTTGCTCTTACCTGCAAGACAATGAGAAAGAAAGCAACCACTCAGAACCTGAAATCAAACATCCAATCTGAAACTGATTGCTCGGAACCTTTGCCTGATTGCTTTCCTCGCATTGCTCTCGAGTGGTCATCCTAAACTGTTGTCAAGTCAAGAATTCTTCAGGCAAATACCTCATAACAGTTGATCAGATATTGGCTCTTTACACTGAAGAGCAGGGATGAGTCGCTGGAAAGTAGTGCTATGAAGGACCATTCAAATGCAAAGGTTGCGCACCACTTCTGCTATGCCACAAATTGAAGCAGAAGATTCAATGATGAGCTGGAACAAGCCACTACAACACAACGACTTTCCTGCAGAACAACATAATCCAGACAAAAGAGTCTAAGTTAAATCCAAGCTCGCCATCGTTGCCCTATCTAAAAAACTCGAGAAGCTTCAACAAACCTTTCGCTGGCACCGTCGCTGAAGAGCAAAGCCTCCCCGTGCAACACTGTCAAATCACCACTACTTCTTCAAAAGCAAAACTATCTTATATCATCAGGGTCAATAGCAAGAGTATCTCATATCATGCTCCCTCCCTGTCCTTTTCCTTGTCTTTGTTCTTACCTGCAGGACAAGGAGAAAGAGAGTAATCAGTCGGCACTTGGAATCAACCTTTCGGTCTGGAACCGACTGCTTGGAACCCCTTCCCTGATTGCTTACTGAGCATCGCTCTCGAGTACTCATCTTCAGATGTTGATGTACTTCCAGAGAAGATACCACATCAGCCTGGAGAACAGATAAGACGAGTGACAATGAAACATCAATCTTGTGGATCATCAGCAAACACAACAAATGTACGTACTGATGCGTCCCCTAACCCTCTTCAATATGAATTGGAAAGAATGAACAAAGAAACAGGTCGTCACCTCTACCTTGTGCTTGCCTGCCAGGTGTTCAAATCCTGAAACCGCTCATGGTCCTATCTAAGTTCAAGATCAAGCCTCAATAGCCCGTGAAGAAATCACAAGTCCAATTAAAAATCAAGTGTCCACCACCCTTGAATCAAATTCAGCTCCAGATAAAAGGAATAAGTTCAGATATTTGAAGGGAACCAGGAAACCCTCCAGCCCAGTTCAAGATTAAGCCTGTGGAAAATCAACAATTGGAGGAAACCAGAAAATCATCCAACCGAATTCAAGATTAAGCCCCGAAGGCCCTTGAAGAAATTTCCAGCCAAATTCAAGATCAAATCTCGACGGCCCTTGGATCGACATCTACATTAATGAACTTCAAAACACATCTTTTACACGTGACAAGCACATGTATACGACACGCTTTGAAGTAGGGGCATTTGTAGACATCGAAATTTCTGTGAAATAAATGTTGACCAATGCATTAAAATTACAACCTCCATTCATTTCACCTACATCATACACTCACTTCACCTACAACCTACACTCATTTCACCAACAACATACATTCACTTCACCTACAACCTCCACCCATTTTACCTACAACCTCCACTTACTTCACCAAGAAAATTTGTGATGGTAATTCATTCTCAATTCCTATAAATAGGCTTTTCCATCAAGACCAAAGGAGACCATTGACATCATACCAAAACCTTGAAGCTTTGAAATTCTAAAAGCTCTCGAGCAAATCCCGAAGGATCAAGAAAGCTCTTTTCGTTCTTCGTCAAATCCCCCTTCGAGATCAAGCCCCCCGATGGCCCTTGAAGAAAGTGTTCATCGTTCATCACCCGTTCTACGTCAAATCAACCTTCAAGATCAAGCCCCGAAGGCCCCCTTGAAGATTTCCAACTGTTCATCCAAGATCAAGCCTCGACGGCCTTTGGATCAACAACACAACCCACAAATCAACATCTTACGAAGATAGAATCAGAGGACTAAATTGTAAGAGAGATTGTAGCCCAAAAATTAATACAAAATATTATTTTGTACACGTGCTCTTGTTTCGTTTGTTTCTGGAATTTTCGTGTTTACAAAGAACATGTGTACAAAATAATATTTTGTGTTAATGATTTTGGGGTTACGATCTCTTTTAACTTGATCGTCTGATTGTATCTCCGTAAGATGTTGATTCGTGGATGTTATTGATTCAAGGGCCGTCGAGGCTTGATCTTGGATAAATGGTTGAAAGTTTCTTCAAGGGCCTTCGGGGCTTGATCTTGAAAGTGGAAGTTTCTTCAAGGGCCTTCGGGGCTTGATCTTGAAGGTTAATGGAAGTTTCTTCAAGGGCCGTTGGGCTTAATCTTGAAGGTTGATGGAAGTTTCTTCAAGGGCCTTCGGGGCTTGATCTTAAATAAGTGGTTGTGAGCTTCTTCAAGGGCCGTTGGGCTTGATCTTGAATAGGTGGATGAGAGCTTCTTCAAGGGCCGTTAGGGCTTGATCTTGAAAGAGGATTTGACGAAGAATGAAGAGAGCTTTCTTGATCCTTCGAGATTTGCTTGAGAGCTTTAGAATTTCAAAGCTTCAAGGACACAATTCTTTGTGAAGTGAATTCTCTTCCAATTTGGTTGTAGAGAAATGTATTTGTGAATTGGTGTGTGATACCTTGATGGAGAAGCCTGTTTATAGGCTTTGAGAATGAATCACCACCACAAAATATTTTTTTCTTTTTCAAGCACCATTGCCTAATTTTCCACTTAATGCAATATTGAAATTGAAGTGGTGTAACTTATGGCCTAATTTCCCACTTAATACCATTTTAAACTTGAATGCATGCTTTGTCATTGCCCAAAATGAGAAGAACTTGCTTTGATCCGTAATGGATTGAAGTGTGCTTGCCTTGTCATTGCCCAAAATGAGAAGAAAAATTTGTGTAATCCTCCAAGGGTATTTCTTCCTATTTTGTTGAGTCACACGCCATGTGTACAATTTGTACGACACGTGGCGTATGCCATGTATGCCCTGACACGTCAAAACTTTAATGCGTTGGTGAACATTTGTTTCACCGAAATTTTGATGTCTACAATTATATCATTAATGGCTCCAAATTTTGTATGAAAGAAAACGAAAAAAGTAGAACCACTCAAAATTCTGATGTTGTATCGAACGCAGACACCATGAGCTACACTACTATTAAGGACATAAGGCCTTGCTTAGGTGATGTCACCTATTATGGAGCATTGAAAGATGTGGTTGAAATCCGATATACCAATGCCTAGAAATTTGTTTTGTTCAAGTGCGATTAGGTTGATGCACTTGGTGGAATGAAAGAAGATGTGTTTAGATTCACATTAGTGAATTTTAATCATCTGTTATACAAAGATAATGTTGTAGGGACGAGCCTTTCATTTTAGCACGAGATGCAAAGCAAGTTTGTTATATACAGGGTCCAATTGATTCAGATGGGCATGTTGTTGTTAATATGACTGTAAGAGATCTATTTGATATGCGTTCAAATGATTCTTTCCACACCCCAACAATAGTGCCTAAGAGCTCTATGCACCCCAACAATTGGATGAAACTGTATATATGAATGATGAAGATTAGGGGTGGGTTCAAAAAATCAAAAATCAAAAATTGAAAAAAATCGAGCTGAACATCGAATCGAGACCAAAAAAATCGAACCGAATCGAACCGAATTCTTTTGGTTTGGTTTCGGTTTTAGTGGTCCAGAAACCGAACCGAACCGAATTAATTAAATTAATATTTTTTTATTTAATTATCTGTTTTGAATATATATATATATATATATATATATGTATTGGAATGTGTAATGAGCAATTAGTATATTATTAAAATAATTAAAGTGTGGCTGACAAATATCAAGTTATCAACATCAAGCACATGGGTCTTGCTTTTTAAAGACAGAAAGCTGTCCATGTCTCTCTCTCTCTCTCACTCTCTGTTATCTCTCTTTCTCTCTACAACCCATAAATCGTGTGCTGACAAAAGTTGTATCAAGGCACCCAGAAACCATGTGCTTGCTTTACAAAACTTTGTTTTTCTATCTCTCTCTTGTCCTCTGTGTCGTCTCTCTCATATTATCTCTCTCTACAACCCAGAAGGCAGAAACTTTTCCTTCCACAAAATATATGTTGTATCAAGCACCCACCTAACTTTTCCTTCCACAAAATATATATTGTAATCGCCGCCTGTTTCTTCTCCATGCTCTGTTTTCTTCCGCTCTTCCTCCAAATCAGACTCTCTCTCTCCCTCTTCTTGCACCTCCATGAACCCGCGGAGGCGAAGCATTCCTTCACTTCAAAGCTTAGCTGCATACAGTTCCTTGAAAGCTCGAAGAAAAACCGACGTGCTGCTTCGATTACAAAACAGGTGCTGCTTCCAATCTCACCACCAGATATTCTGTCTCTCTCTTTCATAGCCATGGCATAGCAATTGCTAGGCAATTGCAGCAAGTTTTGCGCAGCGTTTCTTCATCGTCACAACATTCCTTCCAATTCTTTCCACATCTGGCTTCTTTAATCCCCACCGCACCATCTCCGCCGCCCAATATCCAGATTAAAAAAAAATTCATGAAAAAAACCGAACCGACCTGAAACCGAACCAAACAGTAATTTCAGTTTGGTTTCCGGTTTTGGCCAAAAACCAAACGGAATGGTACCGAACCCACCCCTAATGAAGATGTTGGTTAGGTCAGGGAAGAAGTAGATGAAGCAACCGTAGACACAAATGTTGAAGAAGTTGATGATCCTCCTGAAAACGAGATGGAAGAATGATTAGCCATATAGTGTATTAGTTACTGATTATATTGGAAATCTTTATTATCGTGTGACATTATTTGTTTTCTACTTATATTGGAAATTCTGATTATATTAGTTACTTTATTGCTTCTAATTGACAATCTGTTTTCTATCACTGTAATTATTATTATGTTTATCAATGCATGTCTTCTTAAAATAGCTTATATATATAAATATGTTAGATTAATAATCGTGCACAGGGAGTAGCATTTGATAAAGTACTTGGTAGGTACTCGGTTACATATTATGAATTATTTACATCAATCTTTTATGATGATCCATCGTGTGTATATACTAATTTTTTAGTGCAACAGAAAATGGCACCAAAGAGGGGAAGAGGCAAAACAATGAAGGAATTGATCCCCATCTCCAATGAGAGCTAAAAAGGGTAGGTCACAAGCACGACCATCTCAGTAGCGTGGACAAAGTTTGAATCAGCCTCAGTTATCTAGGTCGTCTCAGCATACCACATTGAATCAAACTCAACAACAGCCATTGATTACAAGGCGTACACGGTCTCAATTAGAGATGCAACTATTTCAACAAAATCCCTTTGCCTCTAGTCGTGAGGATGAGCCATTGGCGACTCCATTAGACGAAACAGGTTTGCAATGCTAAAAGACCATTAATTTTTCTAGTTTTTTTATTCTATCATTCAAATTATATTTTGCTTATAATAAATAATTTATAGGTGAAAATGACACGCCCCAACCCTGATATCTCCACATACCAAGGTAGGCACGTGCTGGCCGACATCGAAGGGTGACAAAGCCATTTTAAACATTCATACAACTGAAATATATGTAATTAGAACGAAATAGGCTGTTCCAGGAATGTGTTCAGAGCATACAACTACTAAGAATAATATTGAAGAATTACTATAAAAAGATCCAAACAAGGGAATGATACCTACACTCAGAAGACTCGAGGATACCTATGCCAAAATGCCCTGACCCCGGGATCATGTGCCTCGATCCTAACTCTTTAGGGGACACAAAAACCAAAAATGTGAGTGGACCAAAGTTTATAATAATAATGCTAATAATAGGAAAACATTTTATTTCTGAACATAATAACCCCCTGTTTTGAAAACGCATAATACTACATATAGGCTTTATAAAAACCCTAGCATGCCATGTAAACATTTGTAAAACATGTATGTAAAACCAGTGCTCAGAAATGGTAACAATGCCCAAAGGCAAATCCGTAAAACATCTGTAAATCGTAACCAGGCTGTACTCAACTAGGGGTATCATAGTCGCTCGAAGGCAGTACCTATCCATCACCCAAAGGTGAAGCTGTACGATACTGGGTTACGCCAGTGAAGAAACATGGTAGGCCCCATCACTCGAAGGTGAAGCTGTACGACTCCGGGTTACGCCGGAGAAGGAAATGCATAACATCACACACCGACACTAGCCCCGTGCTAGTGAAGCTGAGGGTATATCATCAAAATCATCAACTCCTCATTTGCCCGAAGGCAGTACCTGTCTAACACCCGAAGGTGAAGCTGTACGACACTGAGTTACGCCAGTGAAGAAACATGGTAGGCCCCATCACCCTGAAGGTGAAACTGTACGACTCCGGGTTACGCCGAAAAAGAAATATATAACATCAATATCCTCAACTGTGTCCTATGGCCATAGACATCTACATACCCGTGTTGTGTGGATGTGCTGTATGATAACCCACTTGATAAGTACTGAAGACATACCTTAAGAATTTCATATCAAAACACTGGAGCTCAAAAGCTCAAACCTCGTCTCATAAATCCATGATAAACCATATTCGTAAATCCATAAAATAAATCATGTTTGAAAGCCATATAAAATCATATACTCAAAACCCATAATTCATGTTCGTAAAATCGTAATATAAATCGTACTCGAAAACCAACGAAATCCATATACGCAAATCCAATAATTCATAACTTTTCATAAATGTAATTTTGATAAAATCATAAGTATAGAAGTCCGTGACGCATATCATAAAACATATTCAAATCATGAAATATAAAGTACGTGTTAGGCTAATATTTTATAAAAATATGTAAGTTAAGAAAGGGTCCATTCACAGATATTTTATTGCCCGAGAGCCGCTCGAACTAGCATGAACGGAATCACTTCCACTGATGCACCTAAACGCACATATAGAGGCCATTTAGTAAAACTTTATTAAAACGATCGAATTTCATAAAACAGACAGCGAATTCGGAGTCGGATTTGGCATGTCGAAAAACCTAAGAAGGGACATCGGGTTCCCCCACGCGCCGCCATAAGGCGGCGGCCTGGACGGCCACTCGCCGAATTGAGTTGCCGGAAAGTTAACCTTAAAAGTTGCCGACGCCGTCCTGGACGGCGGCGGAGCATAGTAACTCTGGCGGAGGAGTGTGTGCTCCACGCGCCGGCCCAAGACAACCCACGCGCAGCCCCACGCACGACGAGTATAAGCGTACTTGTCTTCCCCGCGAAGCTGGGAATATTGCAGGTTGTTGAGCCATTTTTCAAAGCTCATTACGAGCTTGATTCTCAACCAAATTCAATGATTCAAGAACCAAAGTAAGGTTAGGAATGTAGGGAACAAGAACATACGCATTGGAGGCCGTGACATGGTTGGAGTTGGCCAAAAAATGGGTCTGAAAGTGGCTAAACGGCCGCTGTTCCGATTTCCAGAAAGTTGCACAGTGCTCAATCCCGAGAGTTCCCTACATCCACACGTGATTAACATCTATAACTGTCCTAATCAAACACTAACACACGATTCGAGGGCTCTAGAAGTGCTTACCTTGGCCGGAGACGGCGGAAACTCGTCGGAGAAGGGTTATATGTTGAGAGTGAACCGTGCAGTGATGGTGATGAGTTTCGTGGGGAAAGTTTCCTCCCCAGTTCCAGGGTTCTTAGGTTCATAGTGGGGAAAAAAGTGATGGTGGTGAGTGATGCCATCGTTATGGTTGTGTATGCTAGCTCGGAGAGAGAGAATTGCAAAGATGGGGAAAAGACAAGGAGAGAGAGAGGTAGTTGAGAGAGTTAAAGTGTGAGAGAGAACTAGGAATTGAGGTGGTGATCTTGGCTATACAAAGAGGAAGAGATGAGGGCTGGGGTGAGGGAATAAGGTATAGAAATGGTAGTTTTTGTAGCACATTTCTCCACAGGTAGTTATATGTTTGAGTTTTTAATACAAATTTTCAGTGATGTTTTCTAAACCTGTGGTTTTTGTAGCTTTGCAGTTTACCTTTTTTATTTGCACAAAGAACTTGCAGACAGGGTAAGAACTTGATATTGATTTCTGGGCTAATTAATGATTTAGCTTATAGCATTGGTTTGGTTCCTATTGTGTATGTTTATAAAAACAAAATCTTTGTTTATAATATTGGGTTGGCTAATCTTGTATGGCATATATTTGCAGAAATATATGTAGTGACTCTGTTTAGCAGGTTCATAATTTACCATGTGTTTATCTTTTCTCAAGGGACCCCCTTAATATAACTTTTCAAGAGTTCTATTCACTTTTCTTGATTGAGATCAAATGTATATTTCTACCTATACAAGTACAAGATTTTTTTCTTGATCCATATGCTTATGTCCATGCAGATAGAGAGAGGCAACAATTGCTGAGGCTCAAGCATTAGGGGCAGTAGTTCGCTCTCAAGGTCCTTTGTTTGGAGGCGTTCAAAGAAATGTGAAGTCTTCAAAAGTGACAATGTCCTTGTTTGTTGGAGGTCCCTGAATAGTTTGATATTTCTTTGTATATCTCATCGTTTTTTTGTTAGCTTTAGTTTAGTGTACAACTGTAATGTTTGAATCAATGATTTTTTTATTTAATTGTTATATTGTAGTAAATGTGTAATTTTGTTTGTAAATATTATATAATACATTTATTAAACAATTTTTTTTTTGGAATTTTTTTTATAACGGGCATTAGCTGTGACCAATTTGTAATCCACAACGGTTATAGTGTACGTGGTGTTAGATCTGCTTCTACAACGGGCACAATCTGTGGTTGTATTACAA
This sequence comes from Heteromeles arbutifolia, assembly GCA_024362995.1. NCBI lineage: Eukaryota > Viridiplantae > Streptophyta > Magnoliopsida > Rosales > Rosaceae > Heteromeles > Heteromeles arbutifolia. Next base: position 39,566,483 of record JANCRC010000003.1, on the reverse strand, counting down.
TTGACAACGGGCATAACCTGTGGTAGAATCAATGACTTTTTATCACATTCAAATTACTAACAGGCATAGTGTCCGTGGTGGATTGCAATCTACCATGGGCATCGACTATGATAGATGAGCTTTTTTCTACTAGTGATAGATGATCTTAAGGCTAAGCATGAATCTGAAATTGAAGATCTTCGATCCAAGTATAGTGAAGTCAATTCGAAACTCCATCTCGTGATGACTCATATTGGTTTCCATGTTAACACATCACCAAAAGGAAGGGGATGGATATATACATTCGAATGTGATTTTGTTCTCTTTTCAATTTATTAGAATAAATTAGTGTGAAATTTTGAGCAATTTTGATTTCTATTCGTCGTTTTGGTGTTAAATATAGGCTCTAAATACATCAAGCCATCAACAAGAAACATATGGGAGTAATGAGCAGCAACCTCAGTTAGACCCAGAAGCATAGAAACAATTGCTTTCATAAAAGGTTTGTAAAAAAAACATTATACTATAAAGATTAAACTTTTAATTGAAACATGTTATTGATGGTTGTGTAATTCTTATTTTTTAGGTTTGCATGGGGATTGTGATGAAGAGTCTTGATCATAATTAAACTCTTGAACCATGTTGGAGCATATTTGAAATAAATACAAAATAGTCATAACTTTTGGGACGAGATTATTTATATTTGACTCTAGTAGGATTATATATTGGGATATGCGGATGGTGTATTTTCAATGTTATTAGGAATTCTAAAGCACAATTCTTTGATTCATATATTATTTTACTTTTGAGCTTAGGATGATTGTGAATAAGATTATAAATTGCAACCCAATCTTTCACTGAACAAATATCATTTCTAGCCATTTTGTATTTACAGAAAAAAAATTGCAGGGATAAAAGCATTTACGACGTGTCAAAGATGCCCCAAATACTTTGTTTAATTCCACCATTAAGGCAGTTGCGACGCTAACTATTGTGTTACAAAGCTGTCGTAAAATAACTTTGCGATGCTTGCAATGCGTCGCAATAAGTTGTGAAAACTTTTGCGACACAGGTTTGTTGCAACGCGATCACAAGCGTTGCATGACCGTTGTTAAAACGCATAAACGACGATTTCATGATTTTACACGATGAGTTTTTAGCATCGTATTTAACAAGTTTTTTTGTATCATTTTATACTTGAAATAAAAAGGACCCGTTAACCCTCCTCCTCCCAATCGTCTTATAAATTATGACCCCCGACTCTATACATATTGTTTTATTGATCATAACAATACTGACCTAGCACTTAGTACTACGGTCTGGTGGTATTTCTCTTCACTTGTAAGTAAGAGGTCTTAGATTCGAATCTCGTGGATGATGAATTTGATACCAAATTAGGTTGTCCATTGTGTGGTTTAGCCGAACTCCTCATTCCCCTTAGTGTAAAATGTATCATTGTACTAAAAAAAAAATATTGACCTACATACACAAATAAAATAGTAGTACTAAAGGTAGGAATGTACGCTAAGCACACAATGGTATGGGTTGACCAAGTACTTAACGAAATGCCTCACCAAAAAAACTAGAAAACAATTTTGAGGATGCATGCTATTATTGGATAGATAGAGCTATGCGTATGCAGCTACTTAATTAATTGTGCCCCAGTAAACTAATTTTCTAATTTCTCCCCATGAGTGAGTTGATATACATAAGTCACTCTATTGTGTAATATGAGCTTCAAATTGTAATAGTTGTGTGCTTGCATGAACCCTGGATCGGTTGATGTTTGTAACCAATGCTTGTCTTTGTCATATATTTGATGGGCAAGAAACTTTCCCATTGAGTGTGTTTAGTTCTCTTTCGTCAGCCCTAGTGTGTGCATATAGAATATGTCGACGTTGGTTGTAGTTTTGTGCATGAATGTGTACGTATGTCCGTATATAAACGACCATGACGATCATCACTACGCGGCTACGCTAACCTCCAAGAATTTGACAATCTGCTTCCTCGAGTGGATGAGAGAGAGAGAGAGAGAGAGAGAGAGAGAGAGAGAGAGGGACAGTATATATTGGTAATTTGCGAGGTGTGAAGAGGTTGAAACAGAAACAGCAATGCATGAAAACAACGTATTGGTCCAGGAAAATCATGTTGCAACTTACTATACTAGTTGTGGCTACTACGACTTTGGCGGCCAACTTGATGACGATCAAGATTAATTAAGATTTGAGTTGGTGACCTTATTCTTCCGGCAACTTCAATACACAAATCACCTTTGACTTGATATACAAGGCAAGTTGATTACTACGTACTCAGACATATATTATAAAAAGCAAGAGAAAATTTAAGCAATAATCCTGAACTTTGGTTCAATTAGAGTTTTAGTTCTTGAACTAAAAATCTGTGAGTATTGTTCCTGAACTTGTTATAATGTGAAGCAATTGTTTGTTTAGCAAACTTCGTTAAAACTTCCATCCAAATTAAAGAGTTTAAAAAGGTCAAAAAATGGATAGAAATTCCAACATAGTTAGCTAAAATGATCATTGCTCCACGTTATTACAAGTTCAGGGACCAACACTAATGAGTTTTTAGTTTAGAAACCAAAGCTCCAATTGAGCTAAAGTTGATGATCTATTGCTCCAATTATCCCAAAAGCAAACAATATTGTGTGTGAGAAAAAAAAAGAAAATCTCCTCTTGGTCCATAATTAATTTCAAATTGGATAAGATGGAATTTATTATTCTCTATGGTTAAATGACCGAAAGAGGCATAGTATCTGAAAGAATTACGAATACGGCCACTGACGCGTGCGCCAGCAGTAAACACTAACAGTATTGGACAGACAAATTTAAAAATAAAAAAAAGTCCGTTGTGGTGGATAAATCGAACAAATCAAAATTATCAATTAAATAAAAAAAAAAGACGACGACGACGATCATCTCTCTCTCTCTCTCTCTCTCTCTCTCTCTCTCTCTCCCCCCCTTTTCTTTGAATTCCCTTCCGCTTCTCTCCGATCCGACGCCGCCACCGCCGCCCTGCGGGATCTCTCGTTCCCAAAGAGAACCCAGGGTTTCCAATTTCAAATTTCGAGCAATCCTGGGGGGTTTGGAAATTGGATTTTTCCAAAGTTTCTAGGGTTTCCTTTTAATTCGTGTTGAAATTTCAGAATTTGGGGTGGATTTTGAGATTGCTGGATCTGTGGAAATTGGGGAATTGAGGGGAGGGTGTGGATTTGGATAAGAGTGGAGGTTGGTGGTGTATCTGTTTGTGCTAGAACGGACTTTGGGCTCGTCGTTTGGACTGGGGCAAATGTGGATTTAATTTTCTTCTTCTTGTTCTTCCTGGTGCAAAGATTTTGTATTTATAGCTTTATCAGTCGTCGTTTTCTTTTGGAGTTCGAATTTTGTTCGATTACTAGAAGAGCAAGAAGAAGATGATGCGTCCTGATCACCAAAAAAAGGTATCTTTCGTTATCTCTCTGTACTTTTTTGGAGTTTTTTGAAGAACTGGGTTGTGGTTATCATCATCGATTTGGTTGCTTAGAGAATGTTTTCCAGAATTTGGAAGATATCATTCAAAATTTAATGGGTTTATGATTTTCTTTAACATTTTTCTATGGGTTATGTAAAATTTTCATCATATTATCCATATTTATAAGGTTAGTAATAAACCCAATTTGGTTTTTGGGTGGCATTCTTTTTCCAGTTTTCAGTTTCTTGGGTGAACTGTTCAATTGCTTTTTCTCTTGTGTTGTTTTGTTGATGCTACTGTTTTTGTAGTAATTATTACTTTTGGTGCTATTTATCTTGTTTTGGTCACTCCAATAAGCAGAATAGTTTAATTACTGAATGTGTTGTGAATATTCTTTTTTATGTGGTGTTGGTACAGATTGTGTTTTATTTTTTGTTTTCTGTTTCTTTGTGGTGGAATTGCACTCAAAGCAAGGAATCTAGTCTCTTTTACAACTGTTAGATACTCCACCATAGCATACTGTTTTACTTTGTTCCCTTTTCTTCTGGCACCTGATTCTATTCTCCTGTTCTATTACTTTCTTCGAGGGCCATTTGAGTTTGTAGTTATTGCAATGTATATCTCTGTTCCTATGTAAACAAAAAGGGTCTCTTGGTAACTCTTTAACAGAACTTCAACAAACTGAGATATGTTAAGGAAACCTTGACCTTAGGAAGAAGCATTTGTTATGAAATCATTGGTGCCTTGTGACCGATCTTAAGCTGTTTCTTTCAGTTCATAAAAATTTGCTGGATTTTTCTGCTTACCACCTAGTCGATCATAAAACTTATGTTATGACATTGTATTTTGTTGTAAAAAAGGAAGTTGCAATTTGTTTGATTTTTGGAATTTATATATGCATGTTCATGTTTTTCTAAATCTATTCTTTCTATTTTCAGGAGCTGAAAGAGATGGACTTTTTCACCGAATATGGTGAAGCTAATAGATATAAGATTCTTGAAGTCATAGGGAAAGGAAGTTATGGGGTTGTTTGTGCAGCTATTGACACACATACTGGGGAGAAAGTTGCGATAAAGAAAATACATAGTATCTTTGAGCACATCTCCGATGCTATTAGGATCTTGCGTGAAGTTAAGTTGCTTAGACTTTTAAGACATCCTGATATTGTCGAAATTAAGCGCATCATGTTGCCACCTTCAAAGAGGGAGTTCAAAGATATTTATGTTGTTTTCGAGCTCATGGAATCTGATCTTCACCAAGTTATCAAGGCTAATGATGACTTGACCCGCGAACACCATCAATTTTTTCTTTACCAGATGCTACGTGCATTGAAATATATGCATACAGGTGACTCTCCTGTTTTTCTCATTTATGCTCATTGTTCTTTATTGGATTTTTCCACAAATTGTTAAGTTTCATAAACAATGTGTTTAAGTACGGAATGTATCCATAGTTGTATTCATTCTTGAATGGTAGATATATTCTATTTTTAGTTTTTTGTTATTTATGGAAACCCAAGGGTGAATTTCATGATAAGTATAAGTGTTTTTGGTTGCAGCCAATGTGTATCATAGAGATCTTAAGCCAAAAAATATACTGGCAAATGCAAATTGCAAGCTTAAAGTTTGTGATTTCGGACTAGCAAGAGTTGCCTTTAATGATACTCCAACAACAATATTTTGGACAGTAAGTAATTTTCAAGCTTCTAATTTCCTTCAGAAGAATTTTATACGTTTCAAACCTGCTTATCAAATAATGTCATCTATGTTGCTTCTTTTGATGCACTTATAGGACTACGTGGCAACACGGTGGTATAGAGCTCCAGAACTATGTGGGTCATTCTTTTCCAAGGTATGGATTTTCTACCATCAATGACTTATATTCAGATTTCAGAGCCAATGGCAATATAGTTAGATCATTCTCCATTTTCTTTCGACTGTAAAACTGGTTCTGTTATGATGTTGTATGGTTTGTTATTGACTTTTCTCTTAGGACAGTCTCCTGTGGAATTTCTACTTGTTTTAAATTTACTTGGTTTGACATAGGTGAAATCATGCTTTTATTTCTGTCTGGAATGTCTTCTGAGTGCTTTATAGTAAGCAGTAATTCTAGATTATAATAATTCTTGTTCAGGGAGGACTATTGAATTCTCCTGGAAGTTGTATCTGTCATTCAGGTAATTGTGTCAGGTTATGTCCGTTTCTCTGGAGTGATTTAAGTGCTTCATGAGCTTTCAAATTCTGGTTCCATGATCTGATTTTTGCTTGCATCTTGTTTGCAGTACACACCTGCAATTGATATATGGAGTATTGGCTGCATCTTTGCCGAGGTATTGACAGGGAAGCCGTTGTTTCCTGGTAAAAGTGTCATTCATCAATTAGATTTGATCACTGATCTACTTGGAACACCTCCGCTAGAGACCATCTCTGGAGTACGTGCCATTTATTCTCCCCTCTCTCTCTCTCTCACAAGCACACAAGCGTGTGTATTGCTGTTTTTCCCTAGTTACTAATGTCATGGCTATTTTCGCATTCAGGTTAGAAATGAGAAGGCAAGGAAATACTTGATGGAAATGCGGAGAAAACCTCCTGTGCCATTTACACAAAAATTTCCCAAGGCAGATCCTCTAGCACTCCGCCTGTTACAAAGGCTATTGGCTTTTGACCCAAAGGACAGACCAACTGCCGGGCAGGTTTGTGTTATGTCTAATTGAGTGCTTTCACCAGATGAATGTTTCCTCAAAATGCATTTAGCACAGTTGGGACTAAAACCACTTTCTGTTTGTTTTATATAGGCACTAGCTGATCCTTACTTTAAGGGCCTAGCCAAAGTTGAGAGAGAACACTCTTGTCAGCCTATTTCGAAGATGGAATTTGAATTTGAAAGGCGAAGGGTCATAAAAGAGGACATAAGAGAACTAATTTACCGGGAAATACTAGAATACCATCCTCAGCTACGTAAGGACTACATGAATGGAACTGAAGGCACAAGTTTTATGTATCCAAGGTTGAGAGTTTACTTCTTATCAATCCTATAATCCTATTACATTTTTCTTGTTATATAGAATTTGCTGTTTCCATATATTTATAACTTTTATTCAATGCAGTGCTATAGGCCAATTCAGAAAGCAGTTTGCTTATCTTGAGGAAAATGGTGGGAAAACTGGATCGGTTGTTCCTCCAGAGAGGAAGCATGTCTCCCTTCCACGGTATGTTATTTTCAAGTTCCTTTCATTGTAGGTCAATGTTAGTCTTATGCTTTCATCAGTAAAGATTTTGATTTTGAGAATTTTTCTTTGATTATGCATGTTATTGTGAATGTGCGCATCCAATCATATTCCTTATCTTCAGATCCACCGTTCACTCGAGTACAATCCCCCCTAATGCACAGCCAAATTTGCTATCATATGAGAACCGGCAGACAGAGGAGGCTTCCAGCAGTTTTAGAGTAACAGACGCTTCTGGAAATGCACCAAAGGTTTCACGGCCGCCGCCGAGGGTGCCAACAGGTAATCCACTGCCTTCTTGTCAAGCATTAGCTATGGGATGTGATAATATCTAGCTATTCTTATTTTAAGGTATGCAATTTCAAATTCGAAGTGGCAGAATTTATTAAGATGTACTGATGATTTGTGATGAGGCAGAGTTGGTTTTGGAACCAATAATCCCTCTTTGTGTTTCCCCAACACTTATTGTTCTGTTCTGACACTGACTTTGGCGCATCTGTCCGTTTTGATTTTGCTTTTGCTCTAGTAGTATTCCATTGGTGCATCTTTTCGTTTTGTTTTTGCTTTTGCTTTACTAGTGTTAATTATATTTCCTTCCCCTACAGCAAAACCTGGGCGAGTTGTTGGACCAGTTCTTCCATATGAGAATGGCAGAAATGTGAAGGAAACCTATGATCCAAGGACATTCTCTAGAAACGCAGTTCCTCCTCAATCTGTCACTCCACACTGCTTCAGAACTCATACTGCCAATCAAGACACGGCCGGAGTGGAGATGCGGAGGGATGAATCACATGCTAAACTGCAACCCCAGCCCGAACAGCGCAACTTAGCAGCAAAACCTTCGCCAGGCATGGCCATTGAAGTCAACACGAACCCATACTACCCACCACCCACCAAAGTAGATCAATTAAACTCGATAGATTCAAAATTACTGCAGGCGCAATCTCAGTTTGGCCCTGTAGGTGCTGCAGCCGTAGCTGTAGCTGCTCACCGGAACGCTGGAGCTGTTCAGTATGGATTGTCTTAAGTGGGTTTAATGGGGGGATTCAAGAGGAGTGAGTCTTTAGATTTGAGGAGGGTGGAGTGGTTGTGTAATCCCAATTTTTTCCTTTCCAATTGTGCCTTCTGTAATTATGTGTATGCACTGTTGGATAATAGTAATTAACAATAAAGCTTTGTTTTCTCATCTTGTATATATATTGACTTAATGGATAAGGCAAATGATACTTGTAGGTCTTCCCACAAGTATCTTTGATTCGTTGAGCAAGGGCCTTCCCACACGGGAGTCCTAGATCACTGTGGTCGACTGTCATCTTTATTCAACAAGTAGGTCTCACAGTCAGGCAAGCTTATACCATTACGCGAGGAAACAGGCCCCTTTTCCCTTCGCTCAATGTAAATTGTGCGCTTCACTAATGTTAAGGCTCAAGCAAAAGGCTTTCATGTCAAAAGTGTGTTCAAAACCTTTGGGACGTTCACTGTTCATTCCTGTTAAGGTTAAATATCCAACAACAGAAACATGAGCGAGACGTTGGGCCTTCAACAGGCCAACTGTTTAATTTTAGTCCAAACAAGGTGGATGAAAACGTCAGACCAATCGAGTTTTTGGTTTTCAGAAACTACAAAGGCTTGTCCAAAACCTTCAATGTCTCCTGGTTGTTGCCAAAGCTTTTTCTTTTCTTCCATGGGTAGGTTGAAGAACTCTTTTGAGTTTCTGTCTTCATTTTCTCCAACAAGGAAGAGCTCACACAGTGGTTTACCGACTGCAACATGCATAGGTATGATGCCTTCACGATTGCCTTCTAATTGCCAAGTTAGTTAGTGAAAGAACCTACATATTTGCGGTTAAAATTATTTAACGCAGCGAAAATCATACGAAATAGCAAATTTAAAATAAGTATTCAACAAGTAGGTCTCACAGTCAGGCAAGCTTATACCATTACGCGAGGAAACAGGCCCCTTTTCCCTTCGCTCAATGTAAATTGTGCGCTTCACTAATGTTAAGGCTCAAGCAAAAGGCTTTCATGTCAAAAGTGTTCAAAACCTTTGGGACGTTCACTGTTCATTCCTGTTAAGGTTAAATATCCAACAACAGAAACATGAGCGAGACGTTGGGCCTTCAACAGGCCAACTGTTTAATTTTAGTCCAAACAAGGTGGATGAAAACGTCAGACCAATCGAGTTTTTGGTTTTCAGAAACTACAAAGGCTTGTCCAAAACCTTCAATGTCTCCTGGTTGTTGCCAAAGCTTTTTCTTTTCTTCCATGGGTAGGTTGAAGAACTCTTTTGAGTTTCTGTCTTCATTTTCTCCAACAAGGAAGAGCTCACACAGTGGTTTACCGACTGCAACATGCATAGGTATGATGCCTTCACGATTGCCTTCTAATTGCCAAGTTAGTTAGTGAAAGAACCTACATATTTGCGGTTAAAATTATTTAACGCAGCGAAAATCATACGAAATAGCAAATTTAAAATAAGTAGGCAAAGTGTAAGTATAGTAGCCAACATGACTAGGGAAAGAAAAAAAAACTTGAATTTAGAATAATAATACACTTACCATCTTTTTTTTTTTTAATACCATATTTGTATCATCTTTTTAATAGAGACATGACCTACCAATACATATGAGTCTCATCTCTATTAGAAATATAATATAAATGTGGTACGAATGACAGTTTTGTTGAATTTATATTGTAGCTCACTTTTATAGCCAAAACTTTTAAGCTTTGTGAAGAACTTACTTACAAAATGGGACATCATTGTGGCGGCATCACAACTTAGTTAAGCATTGTCGTGCAATTACTTGATTACATATTGTTGACCCTAAAAGCTACTTAGCCTACGTGACGTGCAGGCCGAGCTCAGTCGACGAGTAAAATGAACGTGGTTGTGGTCTTGAATGCGCTGCTAACTTCTGTATCTGAGTGATCACGACTGAGGAAGGGACTCGTCTCGGCCTTTAAGTTCTAAAGCTTGAAGACAAGGCTGCTAGTCACTTCGAAGTTCAAATAAGGTTCGACTTTCAATATGCTGAACACTGAATAATTTAGTAAACGCCTTACTTCGCCGAGAAGTCTAATAAGGGACCTTTTTCAATAAGAAGACCGAAGACTCCTTACTAACAGAGACTTGGATAGACAACCAACTGAACTCAAAGCATGGCTGTTACTCCAAACTAAAGGTGCTCTTTCGTCGCCTAATTCTACAACACTGCGTTAATTCAAACTGAAGATGTTGTCGGTTGTCAACACGGTGCTATTAATCCAAAATGAAGATGTGTTGATGAAGTTAGGAGAGTTATTGTTTTCTCAAAGGTTTGAGAAGGTTTTGCGTAAAACGAGAATTTGCATAGGGCATTTTTGTGCGTTGAGTTAAAAGTCTCTCCAATATTGCAGAATATCTCATATTTATAACGAGAGAATTTTTGCTCACCATCATAAACTATGATGTATTCATGCTCACCATATACTTAATTAATCATTTGTCATGTGTCATTTCACTTAACCTTGGCTAATATTTTTCAAAATTGAAAGAGTAATATTTAATATGAAAGTTAACTAGAGTTAGATGAAATGATATATGACAGAAGATTAGGTGTATGGTAAACATACACCATAATTCTGATAGTGAGAAAAAATGCTCATATATATAAGAGCTAAATTGCTCAGCCAAGCTGCTCCTCCCACGCTGACTAATTTCAAATGGAAAGTCCTTGAATGAGGCTCCTTTTTCCAACCAAAAAACTCTCTTTCCCAAGTGGAATGCGCAGATGCATGAATGCAATTTATAAAGAAATGAAATTCAATTACAATTCTTCCTCCTGACCATTATCTGGTTGCTTTTACCATCCTCATTTCCTTTCAACCAATGCATGAAACTGTGCTCTGTAGGAACTATAAATGTTTAGTCTTCAACAAGGATCACAAACAACATATCTTACATATAACATTACAAGAGTTGGCATTAAAAAGAGACCGACCATACCTGAGAACCCATCTGTCCAGCAACAAAGACAGCAGCAACACCAACTGAAAGACCTGGTGCAGGCTGTGTTTATTGGTAACACATAAGAATTCTTCTACTCACTCAAGACCTTATGTTCCAATGGTGATAGAACTCTGATTACAGAACGTGTTCTTTGTGAGCAGGGAATCCTTTATTATATCGAACTGAACTTCTCCAACTTTCATCTATCATGATGAGCAATCAGTTTCTTTCGACGTGGAGCAATGCATGCATCCTTATCACGTCCCATATCCCTTAATTCTAGGAGATCAGTTATTGACATGGTCATGACTCCTAATTGGTTTAAACCCACGTTTAGGTATCCTTATCATGATATGTGTAAGTTCAAAACCTAACATTCTTCCACTTTTGAACTTCCACTTATCATGTTCCTTGTCCAACGTATTAAACCAATCCCTTATGTGATCACTCAAGTCATGTCAACCATATAACAACTCATATCTGCCATGAATAGCTTCAAAAGTTGAACCCCAGAAAGTTAGTACTTCATAATTTGTACTAACACTCTAAAATCACATCCCCCAAAACTACTCATGCATGATATTAACAGAGCAAGCAAACATATTTAACATGTCTATTATTTACACTCCCACTGATCAAACCAAACATCATTGTCAAGCCTTTGTTTGGCTCCAATGATAAGCATTTTACAATAACCAGCTCATTAAACCTCGGTTTGATTAGTAATTCATCATTTCAAACACTGCATATATATATATGAAACAACATCAAATATGAAACAATCATATTCGATCCTTTATCAAACTCCAATGAGTTTGCCTAATGCTTCCAACCAAGCCTCAATTCTACCTTATGCAGATAAGGTAGTCATTAAGTGAATAACCATGACATGCAATTTTATGTAACACCTTTGGGCAAGAGACATAAAATATCAGTTATGCAATCTTAATCATGTCTTTGGACAAGGGAACAAAGTTGACTTAAAACTTTTATAAAATACTACACACTATATCACAGTTCAAGCCATTCACTATTTCTTTCTTTTGAAAGATTGGTCTTATGCAATGAATTGTCACTCACAAAATTCAATTAAGAATCCCTTGAACAAAATTTCCTAATAATTCCCACTTCGGTGAAGATTTATTCAAACATTTGTTCAAGTGTAGAGATTATTAGTGTTGAAAACCTGCATAAAACTTTATCATTTCAATTTGATTGTAGAAATAATCCAAACGTCAAATGAAAAACCAATTTTCTACACAAGTAAAATCTAATTATAGATTATTTTCACATGTATCAGGTTCAACCTTTCAACCTACCAGCCATATTCAAGTTCAACATAAATTTACTAAGCTACAATCTACACCAATGGCTATTGCCAATACATATTTAGATGTCAAGAAACTAATTTCAATCATATACCAGATTTCAATCAGATATCGATCATCGGTTGTGAAACTAAAACAACCATGACTACCAATTCTAGAATGATAAAAGCGCAATGCTTACAGTGTATTAATCTCCAAACCATATATTCCTTTTCCTGCTGTGAATAAAACTTTGGCAGCAGCATATGGCATTAGAACAATTAATCATGCTATAGAAAAACTGTTGCAATCATCATACGAATTTTATACATGCATAAAGCATTAGGATTTCTTATCACAATAAACAAATAGCACATGTTCATAGCCGACGTATTCACTGAAGAAGACATGAAAAAAAAAACATTGAAATGCATGCTTATAACATACCTTTAGTTAAAACTATAAGCAACCATTCATTCTTTATTATACACCCACCATTACAGGATCTTTTCATGCATTATATCAAGTATATGGCAGCACACATGCACCAGCACCATCTGCTGTCTTCTGACAGCACGCATGGGAAAGACTTGTGTAACACACATGGGAAAGAAGTCTGAAGGTTACACTTTAACAGTAACCACATGGGAATGCTTCTAACAGCACACATGGGAAAGAATGAAAGCATTAGAGTGATACCTCAGCATCTGCTTCTGCCCGCATAACACAACAGCGGCACAATCTCAAAACGTAAAGATTCTCAGTCCTTAAATCTATCCTGATACGCCAGTTGAAATCATCTGGAAAACTATAAGGACTATCTTAAGAAGACATGGAAAACTTGAAGCAATCATTAGTGATTGTTAAATGCATGTTTATATCACACCTTTGGGCAAGAGATATAAACTGCCATTGACCTTCATTGTATAGCCATCATTCAAGGATCTTATCATGCAATTATTACAAGTCTTTGGACAAGAATATGGCCTGATCTACATGATGCCATACACTGATTAAAACTACCAACAATTTATACATCCCTTTCTTTGAAAAAGAATGTGAACATTTCTTGAGTTTTAAACCACAAACGTTCTTCCTTTACTGTAATCGAACAATGTTCTTAATTGTTCTTAACATTTACTGCAGACCAAACTGATAGTATAGTAGCAGAAAAGATAAAACTCAAAGTGATATAGTTCCAACAACATACAGATCATTATATTGATCACAACATAAATAGATGAAAACTGCATTCTCACTGCAGCCAAACACGGCATATGCAGATCATAAAGCCACTTCATCTTCCATTTTTAAATAAATGGGATATAATCATACTAATAAACTAATGAAAAACATCATTTGATTAGTCATGTCTTAGAGCATGCACTCAATCTGTTGTTTAACAAGGAAACTTTACTAGAAGAATCACAGCAGCAAATAGCACACACACTGTAGTATAATTTTACCAAGATACATTCTTGCAATGTTCATTTACACACCATCAACCAGTGCATGAAAATAGTTTAGTTTCAACTTTACTTGCATGCACCCAAGGAGATCAAGGAAGAAAATTGAAATAAACGCATGCTTATGAAGAGAAAAATTTACGAGCATCCAACATAGCACAAAAACAAACCATTCAAAATTTCCCTTCTTTGTAGAATTTGCCTAATTCTGTGTCTTATCAACCAAGATGAATGCCACATGCAGGTTCTCTAAGCAGAGATTGGGTTTCACAAGTTTGGCGACCTAATCATCTTTTTACTTGTACTTGCATATATAAACAATCAAGAAACATTACAGGAACTTGTAATTAGGAATTAGGCAACAAGATATCGAGGCAACCATGAACCAAGAAATCAAAATAGTCATAAATAAATGCCTCAATAATAAATGAAACCATCATTAACCAAGGCAGCCATGAAGTAGGGAATTAGATGCTGTCATGAATCAAGGCAACAATCACCGATGCTAACATTAGGGGCTAGGTAGAGGCAATTTTCTTCCCCGTACAGCAAATATTCCCAGTAAATGATATAGGTATAAATGTTAAGATAATTAAGTTTGAATCCAAGTAGACTAACCTTGCTCTGATACCAAATGTAGGAAATATAAATGTTTAGTCTTCAACAAGGATCACAAACAACATATCTTACATATAACATTACAAGAGTTGGCATTAAAAAGAGACCGACCATACCTGAGAACCCATCTGTCCAGCAACAAAGACAGCAACAACACCAACTGAAAGACCTGGTGCAAGCTGTGTTTACTGGTAACACATAAGAATTCTTCTACTCACTCAAGACCTTATGTTCCAATGGTGATAGAACCCTGAATACAGAACGTGTTCTTTGTGAGGAGGGAATCCTTTATTATTTCGAACTGAACTTCTCCAACTTCCATCTATCATGATGATTGGATAGCAACTGCTATGAACTACAGCAATCAGTTTCTTTCGACATGGAGCAATGCATGCATCCTTATCACGTCCCATATCCCTTAATTCTAGGAGATCAGTTATTGACATGGCCATGACTCCTAATTGGTTTAAACCCACGTTTAGGTATCCTTATCATGATATGTGTAAGTTCAAAACCTAACATGCTCGTCCAGTCAACCAATCCCATTTGGCCACCATAGCTTTATATAAGGTTCAACCTTATCTTAGTAAGCTGCAGCCATGCAAACCAAATTGCAAAGCTACCCCACCTGGAAATATCACATATTTTGTATTCCAAAATGTAGACATCAACTTCCATTCAACCTTTGTCTCCTATCCAGCACGTTTACTAAAGTTCAGTGAGAACCTTATGGTAGTTTCCAAACTAGGTTTAGATAATGAACATATATGTTTGAATTCCTTGCAGCCCTTGGACTCTTCTCACTCGTCCGTTATGCAAAAGATAATCCACACTATCATCATGGTAATTTAACCAAGATAATTTTCCAAAGTATAAATCTCTTAAGAAGTAAATAATAAGAAGTGAAAAAATACGCACATTTACAATGATAAAATTGACATACTAAAGGCAAGAAATTATTTTGGGATGCCAATGGCGGTGGGTCGGGTCGGGGAATATGCAAATATCATAACCGCTCTGTTATAGGACACCTCCATCGGGTATACGGGGCACCACCGTAAGTTTTATTGAAATCATATGATGTTATAAGCAACATTAAATACTAAAAAGATGACTCCTAAATTTGAACAACGAAGAAAACGAAAACTTCAAAGATTATAAAATTACATTTTTATAATATTATTAACTGTTAAACGGGTACATGGAGGGGTATCGGGACGGGGTTATCAAACTCGCACCATCGCATTTAAAAAAGGGAATCATCCCCACGATTATGATTCATATACACAAGAATTTTTTAATGTGGACGGAACAAGGGGTGGTACACTATATGTTACTATGTAATTTATGAGATATTTGTATTCAAAAATTAGCAACTTGAAAATAAAACACTTCTACTTGTATAATAACACGTGGTATACCACCCGTGTTTCGAATATACTAAAAAATTTCTCGAGATAGGAAATGGATAGGGAGTGAATTTTTTCAAATGCTCTCTAAAATTTAGCTAAGAGTTCATTTAAGACATTCATTATCATTGGAGATATTGTAATTTATTATTCAAGTGAGTCGATCCTAATTGATATCTTGTTGATTAAGAATAATATTAAACCGAAGGCCGAAACCACTTGACTTTCTGGAAAAAAGAGAGACAATTCTCATCAGATAAAACGTGGGTTGGTAACTGGTCCATATCGAGGCACAAAGGGCAAAATCTCTATACGTAACAAAGCTTACTTTGATCATCAGCCGTCGTAGCACCGACGGCAAGAACAAGAGAGAAAGGAATATTATATATACACACCCACCCACACACCCACACACACACACACACAAATATTCTACACAATTAGTAGATATACCATTACCAGAGCCTGTCTAAAACACCCATTACGCAAAAGCTATGGAAGAAAAGGCATCTGCCGGGAAGAGCATGTACGGTAGTTCTCTTCTTGTGCCTAGTGTTCAAGAATTAGTAAAGAAGCCAGTAACCACAATCCCTCCAAGATACATACAGCCTCATCATCAAGATGGTAACCAAGAGCATGAGATGATCATCAATTCTGATCATCATGCTCATCAAATACCATCCATTGACATGCAGAAATTGCTTTCCCAAGAATCAACCATTTCTGAATCTGAACTAGCCAGGCTCCATTTTGCTTGCAAAGAATGGGGTTTCTTCCAGGTAATTAGATTACCTAGCTTTTTCCACTTACATCTTTCATCAGATTGTTCTGATTGTTTTTTGTCCACGAGAACTCGATTATCATTTAGTCAAGTATATCATCTATTCTTCGTTGGCGATGTGAAAGATTAGTACATAAATATGTAATCATGTAACTAAATATAAGGTTTTTATCAAAAATCGTCTATGAAATTGACCCCCACCATCAAGATGATCCCTGATCTTGAAAATCAATCAATGTAGTCTTTGAAAATATACAAATGTCACAAATCAATGTAGTCATTTGTCACAATTCTGTCAAAAATCATGTTGTATGCTGATGTGACACATAAATATGTCCCACAAGATTTATGGGTTTTTATCACAAATAGTTTTTGAAATTGACTCACACCATCAAAGTATATGTAGTTTTTTGTTCTTTTTCTTGGTGAACTTGGCTACTTTCTAGTCCTGACCTATCCTTTTTCACCTTGCCTGCATACTGAATTTTTAGAATTTGCTAATTCGTAGGCTTTTGGCCATAGTATTCACTCTATATATTTTTACAGTTGGTAAACCATGGTGTGAGCTCTTCCTTGGTGGGGAAAATAAAGACAGAAATTCAAGACTTCTTCAACCTACCCACAGAAGAGAAGAAAAAGTTTTGGCAACAGCCAGGAGACGTGGAAGGTTTTGGACAAGCCTTTGTAGTTTCTGAAGACCAAAAACTCGACTGGGCTGACATTTTCTTCTTGAACACCCTTCCTGTCCAATTGAGGAGGCCTCACCTATTCCCAAAGCTCCCTTCTCCTTTCAGGTCCTCTTGTGATATCAAACATATGTGTTTATCTGTGATTTTGTGCATTATGAATGTGAATGCACGAATATATCGAAGAGTAATGTTATTTAGTAAAAAAAAAAAAAACAAAAAGAAAACTGACCTTATTGCTGACAATCTCTGATAGACCAACATCCCCCCAAACGGTAAAAACCTACCCGCTCAACCGCAACACCACCCAGACCACCACTCGAATCCCAACCGCTGCACAGCTCCAAAGCTCCCCACCTTCGCCCATCTAACCCTCCTCTGTACACTACTTTCTCGTCGCAGAACTCGAATCGAGATGGCACAGCATCACGAAAGAGCGAGAGTAGAACCCAGACACAAGATAAAGAAAACAAGCATAGGTCAATCGGCGTGTTCGCGGACATGGCGATTGACAACCCATTGCGAGCCTCGAACTAATCATGACGTCGCGGACATAACGTTTGGCAACCCATTACGAGCCGGCATCGACGCCGCTGTGAGGGAGGACATGCAGTCGAGGCAAGGCATCTGATTGTTCCTTACCAGCCTTCGAACTCAAAATCACGAGGATCTATTCTATAGCACTTTACCACCAACGCTGGGTTGCGATTCTGCTCTTAGGTTTTTTTTATAAAGTACATAAATTATGTTATATTTTGGTCAATGATTACAAATATTATGTCGTGAAATCTTAAATTGGATGAGAAGATAAGAGCCTGAGCTAGAATATCAACCCTCTAAAAAAATCATTGACATTAATCCAATTTTCCATTTTACAATTTAGAAGACTTAAAACTAATTTATTTTGAAATTCCTTAGAAATAGAACCTTTCAACTTCTATTTTTCAGACAAAAACCTACCTAACTTTAAATATCTAACTGAAACCCAAAAATATTTCAACTCATGCCACTATATCCAAATCATATATTGGACACATTTTATTATTATAAGATATATCTGAAAATAATTTACCTATATTTTTACAATGCAGAGAGACTTTCGAAACTTACTCATTGGAACTGAAAAACCTAGCCATGACTATAATATCACACATGGAAAAAGCTTTGCAGACGGAAGCCAAGGAAGTGACCAACTTATTCGAAGATGGATTGCAAGCGGTGAGGATGAACTATTACCCTCCGTGTCCTCAGCCGGAGACAGTCATCGGTCTGACCCCTCACTCTGATGCTATAGGCCTCACCGTCCTCCTACAAATCAACGAAATGGATGGCCTCCAAGTAAAGAAAGATGGGATTTGGGTTCCTGTGAAGCCATTACCAGATGCCTTTATTGTGAATATTGGAGACATTCTAGAGGTAATGATATTCACCGGTAACTTTAACATTTTGAATATTATCTTGCTAGATACATAGATGAAAATGTTATCTGACTGTCAAATTTCATATAATTGATTATCTGGTGAATGTTGATAATGAATCCTACATCTAAAAAAGAAAAGACCTTACATGTACTCATAAGAGATTAGGCTATTCCTATATTGCTAATTGGTTTTATAGTGGAATCCAAACTTTTTTCATGGTACTAGAGCAAGTTAGCCCATGTGCGAAGCCCAACTACCACACGTGTTACACATCACTCAGTTAATGTTGTCTACATGTTTGGCTTGAAAATTTGTCATACGTAAGGGGATGTGTGTGAGCTTGTGAGGATGTGAAGGTAAAAGAGTCTCACATTGATGAAAACCTTGTAAGAGCTTATAAGACGTTAGCGTACTCTCCATAGTGGTTCATGTTCAAATTTAATTTTACACCGTGACTTACAAAAATATCTGGAAATTTTTTTTTTTTACTCCAACATTACCCAGTACCAATATTCACTCTGATGAGGATAAAGACTGAAGCGTTCTTCATGTCATATTTATTAACTATATTGCTAAGCATGTAAATCTTTCACGTAGCTTAATCTTTAATAATTTTTGAGTGCGTGAGTGCGTCCTATATTTTGTGAGAGACGTTGAACAATTATTTCAAAAATAAAAAGCTTGATCCTTAATAATTTATACCTATTGCAGCTATTACTTTTCATTTTTAGTGGTCAAGTATGTGCATGTATGCATGGCAGATTATAACAAATGGGACGTATCGTAGCATTGAGCATCATGCAACTGTGAACTCTGAAAAAGAAAGGCTCTCAGTCGCCACATTTTACTCCCCCAGATTTGGTGCTGAGATTGGCCCGGCCTCCAGCTTGATCACTGAGCAAACACCTGCAGCATACACAAGGGTGGCAGTTGAAGAATATTTCAAAGCATTATTTGAACGTAAGCTTAATGGAAAGTCTTTTCTTGACGAAATGAAGATTAAGTATAATGTTAAGCAGTAGAGAGGGATCTCTGAAGAGAATACAGGTGTATGTTGCAAAATTAATATGCCCAAATTAATAAGTGTGGACGCCATCTCTAGTTGTATCGTGAGACAAACTAGGAGTAATGCTAAGGAATTACATTTTTGTATCACATTGATGTACCATCTTATATAACAAGTGATGCATACAACATTCAACAAGACAAATTCATTAATTGATGTGGCACTTGCCACATCAGATAATACACTAACGTGTAAAACAATGGTCTCCTTAACATTTTCCGACAAACTATTGTTATATTTTCTTTTTCTTTCTTGGATATGATGCCATATTTGACAAACTCATAGTTGAAAACCTTAACAATGAGTACATGAGAACACCCCAAATTTGAAAAAGACATGAGATTCTCAGATATGCTATCACTTAAAAGCACCTATCACGTGACGTAACACTATTATGTAATCAAGTTTTTTAAAAGGATAATGTTAGGGAGACTAAAATATTAAACTAAATTTGCAAATCAAATAATATGCCACCAATAAGAAATAAAGTTAATTAATAGTTGATTAATAATTCAATCATTAACAACCATGTCATGTGATTTACAAAATTAATTTAAAAATTTGATATCCTTAGCATTTTTCAGAAATATATTCTCATTGCACGCAAGTTTCTGCCGTCAAGCTTGGACAGTTTAAGCAATGGCAGTTCAGTGGTAACTCTACCTACTATTATTCTACATATACTACTGCCTTGTAGACAATACTAGACATTGCTGCCCGCACGTTGTTGTGGGATTAGAAATTGTATGGAAGATTGATAAGCTGATTCTAAATCATCAAGTTTCCAACTGCGTTGCATGACAATCAATTGAAACAATTGAAACGTTTTCTCTAAATTATTAAATAGCATTTAGCTCAAACTGACTTGCAAATTCAAATGCAAGAATGCAAATGAAGATAAATTGTCAAATTCCATACATGTCAAATTTCATTTAGGAAACTAAAAACCATAAAAATAAATTGATAAGCACACAAAGATAGTTCACAATTATAAATGTTAAATGCTGATAAAATATATAATACGATGATCTCTGTTTCTCTAATAATTATAGAATGTTGAATGCAAACAACATTGTAACATCCCACATCGCCTAGGGGAGTGATCCTTAAATGTATATTCTCATCCCTACCTAGCACGAGGCCCTTTGGGAGCTCACTGGCTTTGGGTTCCGTAGGAACTTCGAAGTTAAGCGAGAAGGGGCCATAGCATTCCCAGGATGGGTGACCCACTAGAAGTTGCTCGTGAGTTCCCAGAAATAAAACTGTGAGAGCGTGGTCGGGGCCTAAAGCGAACAATATCGTGCTACGGTGATGGAGCGGGCCTGGAAAGTGATCCGACAACATACACAAATTACCAATCAAACCAATCAAAATTTCCACTCCTTGGTTAATATCAGAAAATGCCAAATCCAAATCCATGAACCCCACACTGTTAAAGTGATTCCTTACCAAAATTATGGCAAGTATTGTTATACAATTCCAATAATGTTGTTCTAGTACTCCTTGAACATGCATCATTTGGTATATCCATCCCCCTCTCTCTCTAAAAGTCGCTGTTAACAGTAATTATATAATAACAGGCTAAAAGCACTGTCAACTATGTTATCAAGGAAAAACAAATGTCAATGAGAAATGAAGATAAAGAAACTTTACTGGTGTACTCAAGAAATTGAGAATCATTATCTGCAAACGGCCTTCGATCAGATCACCTCCAAAATTCTAAGGTGCTACAGCTACTTTAAGAATAGCTTATGTCCAATACAACTCTGCAAGAATAGTCATTCTTCAATATTTAAGCAGGATTTGAAACAGGGCATTAAGATAAGGTTACAAATACAGTAAGCTCCCAATCGAGTATTTAAATGGAAGAGACATGTGAAGGCAGTCAAAGAACCCAAAAATATTAATGTTTCAAACTAATATCTGTCACAAAATTATTGCATTCGAACTACCCTAATAACACATCATGGGCATACTCCCTTGATTATCTAAAAAGATATCGTTGGTTACCATTGAAAATATATGACATTCTCTTAAATTGAAAGCGTAAACAATGAAGAGAATGCACACACAATTTCTTTGCAAAACAGTTTTACAATGCAGTAGTTTTGAATTGGAAATTCAAAATGAACTTAGTTCAATCTACGAAATTCAATAATTTAATCAAATCAAGACAAATGAGCCAAATTGTCTTATATATTAAACACACAGTTGGAGCTTGGAACGCATAAAATGAAAAAGAACATTAAATCATGCCTTCCCCAACTAATTTTCAAATGTATCTGTGTTAATTTGAAACCAATATTAATCCAATTAGAAAGTGTAGAGTCGTTGATATGTAAATTGTTTAACCTTGAGGCTTGTGATAACCACAAATGTTGGCGGGACTAATCGTTGCAACACAATGCAACTGAAGTTCTTTGAAATATCAATCCATAGTGTAACTCTTTTTTTTTTTCTTTCTCTTGAATCAATAGACATAAACAAAAAAAAGTTAGTAAGAAGTATTGTATTTACAACATTTGGAGATGATTTGTCAAAAAGCTTTTACCTAATATTTTGAATGTAGATTTACACTTGTTTTCAAGCCTTCTAATCAGCCACTTTTTGTTCTAACTCTTGTATTGCATTAATGTGTCCAAGAACATCTTGTAATCTCAAAGAAGCTTACGATAATTAATATAATAAAACCTAAACAAAATACCAAATTCAACTCCAATATAATGCAAAACTAAATTAACTTGTGGTGAATTGATGGCTTACTTTTTATAGCAATTCTATAATTACAAATTCTTTTGTTAAGTTACGGTGACTGGGAGATGTTGAAGCTGCATAAGCTATTTGAATTATGCCTACTATAATCAACCAGGGAAGAATCCTTTGTAACCAAATAGAGGTATTGGAGGACTGATACCCATGAAAACTCATGCATTCTATAAACAACATAACTCTACCAAGTTCACAATTCTGATAAATTCCATTAAAAAAATCTACCAAACAGAAAATTCACTTGGAATTTACTGTTAAGCCAAACTACCAAGAAATTGGAACTTACTTTGTAAAATAATTAACCTTTTCAGGTTGAAGCAGCTCCAATCTTGGGGTTGGCGACCTCAAGCATTGTGGCAACTCCTCTGTTCTCATCATCCAAAATCGCTCCTTTTTGATAGAGTATCCATCAATGCATTGCTGCTCAACACCCAAATCATCAAATGTGAGAAAAAAACATATTCTAAGGTTTAAATGGAATTCCACAAATTCCCCAAATGGGCAACTCTAGAATTGTAAAGAAACTGTCTTTATCAAATCTTCAATTAATTATAGCAAAACCCAAAACTCAAAAAGTTTTAATAAGCTTACATGACCACTCATCAGCAAGCTCAGAGCAACAAAACCCAACAAACTCAAAATATTCGAATAAATCCCACAAAAAAAAAAATCCATTTAAAAAAACCTACAAACAACAAATAACTCCATACTTTTTCATACAAATTCGAACAGAGGTATAGAACATACCGATTTGAAGCGAGAAATCTCAGTGAAAATCCTTGAGGAAGCCACGTCGATCTCAAGAAGCAGAGAAAATTAGGGATTTTTTTTCTGACTCCAAATCATCCTTAAGACGCCGTTATTTCGTCGAAAAAAAAAAACCAAATTAGGGATATTTTTCAGTGAAGAAAATGAGAAAATTAAAAAAAGAGAAAAGAACATTAGGTTTTTATTTCAACTTTGGGGTTTCCAATTTCTGATCTCTCTAGGCAGAGGAACAGAGATAAAGCAACAACAGTAGATTGAATAAGGGGAAGAGCAGTGGTGGTACTTGCAAAGCTCGAATGTTCGTGCATGCAATTAGAATAATTATTTATCATATGTTTTGATGATGATTATGTATAATTACCTGTTACCCCAGTGAGGGTGAAGCTCAAGAACCAGAACCTGTTCTTCAAGGGTGATGTTGGCACGACGGACATTAGGAAGGAGATAACTGAGCCACCGTAATCTGCAGCTCTTTTCTTTTCAGACCTGGGTTTGGTTGCAAAATTGAAAACACATGGTCAACTCGTTAGTCAATAATTGGTAAAGGCAAGAGGGATCTGAGGAAATATAGAGATAAAAAAATACCTAGGAGAAGGAGCGGAGGAGAAGGAATGAGGGAGGAGCCTGGAGGGGGAGATGTTGCCCAACAGAGGAGAAGGGAGGAGATGCCGTCAAACGGAGGAGGATGTTGTGGTTCGCAGTTCTGAGAGAGTGAACCAGAGAGGTTCATCTGGAAACAAATGGAAAAGCTTCGCTCTCGAAACAAATGGAAAAGCCAAGCTTTTCCATTCCGACGATTACCAACACGTGTACAGCAGGGGCAAATTAGTAAATGTACTGTACAACGTAAGGAAAAAGGCTGAAGATGCTTAACAACTGAAGGGCAAATCCATCAAATCACTGTTAATAAACAGTGTTAGGAAACTGAGTTTTAGTATATACTAGCAACCTTGCCCGCGCGTTGATGCGGGGTTGAAAATTATATTTAAGATTATGCAAATTTATTTATTTCATAAGCAATGTTTACCTCAAGAACCGAGCATTACAGATGCAAAAAAAATAGAATGAAATTAACTTGACAAATAGACCTCAACGATCTGGCTTAATTCATCATTCAAGACTTGGTCAAACTATGATTCGCTATCCCTAAACAAAAGAAAACCAAACCAAGTTTAGCAAGAATTATGCACGATCTTTGTGAAACTATATAATGAAAGACACAACATTGTCAAATAAACATGGACTGGAGCTGATCTTAAAATTCATTTAAAAGGGAAGTGGTAAATACTGTTTGCTTGAGATGCTAACTTTTCAAGATACGATACTAATAAAAATTGCACATGAGGATGAAACACATATTAACGCTTACACTTAATCCTAGAGAACTTTAGCAATATTTTATTTTATTTTACTCAATGCTGCAGGAAAATGCCTAAATAGGCAATGAACAATAGCACAGGGAACATGCACTTGTGGATCTGTGATTACATATGTAAGAATAATTGATGTAGAATATCAAGGATATTGATATATAGTACTACACCTCTAGACAATTTTCTGGCTTTCTAGGAATAAAAGGTTTGGAAGGCAAGATGGAATAGGTAAACTAAAATTGACAGCCGCAAAAGAATGGAATCGAAATCCACTTGCTAGCATCCAACTAAACTTGACATTTCTATATGCACTCACAAAATGTTTCATCATTAAAATGATATTGCTTTTGAACCAAAGTATGTAGAAAAAAGAGTGCAAACCTGATTAGCAATTACCACCTTCTAGCGGTGCCCCAGTGCTCAGTTTTACTCTTCGAATCTTCAACAAATAAGTTCCGATATAACACTAAAATAAAACTTTGGTACATAGACGGATAGTTAAGACTACCTTCCATAAATCAATAGAGAACTAAGATGTGACAATCCCCACGTATAACCTATGCGTCCATCGTTATGGGTTTCAACAGAAATAGCATATTTTCAAAATCATGGATGATTTAATTTTAACCTAAAAACCGAGACCATCTCTGATTCTTGGCAGACCAAATTTCAATAAATGGCCACACATGTGAAATAAACAAAAAGAA
Source organism: Heteromeles arbutifolia (assembly GCA_024362995.1). Taxonomy (NCBI): domain Eukaryota; kingdom Viridiplantae; phylum Streptophyta; class Magnoliopsida; order Rosales; family Rosaceae; genus Heteromeles; species Heteromeles arbutifolia. The sequence goes on along the minus strand of JANCRC010000003.1, from coordinate 39,541,452 downwards.
ACAGATCTCAAAGATTAATAGCTTACCATCAACGAAGATCTCCATGAGCAAAGTTGGCCTAGACGCAGTAAATCATGCAACTCCTCCAAGATATCCACGGAGAGTACAACACCAGCAACAACACCCAATCCAATTCGAATCTATAGTTTTATGTGATAGAGAACAAAGAAAAAATTATTTATTGCAACCCCATATTTTGTAAGTGTCATTACCCCAATCTTGTACTTGATCATATACCAAGATGTTGAAGCTAACATTTCTCGTCTAAAAGCCTAAAAATCATAAAGCAAAGAACAATTCTTTTCTCTTGTAAGTAACCATGCCTATGTAATTGAATTTTGCTTACCAAAGTAGTCTTACTAATATTATTCATAGAAAATAAAAATGAATAAAAACAAAATAAGATAGACCGAAAACTTTTTTTTTGGATTGAATAAATTAGAGGCGAATCGAGCGATTAAATAAAATGGACATCGGGAGTGTAAAAATCATTACCTTCTGATCTGTCATATTTGTGATTTATAGTATAATCATATCCTGTGAACCAGATTTGTTAGACTGATGCTTAGCTTCAGTACTAATGTTCTTACAAAACTTGAGAGATTAGAGGTGTCTGAGATATGAAGTTTTGAGTTTTTATGTATATATTGAAGAGAAAAATGAAGAATTTTTTTTATGTTTTCTTTGGTGTTCTGGGCAACCAAATCAATGCTTTCGTATCTTGATTATGCATTTCTTCAAAGTAACTATACACTACTCCTATTTCCATCCCTTGACTTTCGGTTTATTTAATCAATCAAAAGGCTAGAAAAAATGGATCAATGCAACAAAACAAAAGAGAAGTGCAATCATTTTTATTTGCTAAATTTCCAAATTGTTGCAAATACTTTTCAATGATATACCTTAGTTGCAACATGCCACCAATGATGCATTCCTCACCTAACATTGGAGCGAAGAGAGACGTAGGTGTAGAGGTCAATGGAGGAAGCCACCACCAAGAACTGCAAGAGGAAAGGCGAAATTATGGTCGTTCGTTTCGGTGAGAGCTTGCATTTTTAATTCATACACAAAACTCAGTTCTTCAGTAACAATACAAACTCACAATTCAAAAAATAAAGAAACTCAACAACAAAACTCAGAAAAATAAAAATTTACATTCAACACAATAAACACATCATGGGCTGTTCATATCAACATGGATGGTGTTATTATATTTAAAAGTTAGCAAATTAGTAAAAAAATAATCAAAACTTGGGAATTATGGTTGTTTAATTGTACCTAAGCTGCAGTAGTCATTGTTGGTGTTGTGGTTGCTGGTGTTAATCAGCCTTCTAGGGAGTAAAAGACCTTCAATTATAGAGGAATGCAGAAACTGGGATTAAAATTCAATTTCTCTGTGTACAAGACAGTTTAAAGTTTAAAGATACTACACACTTTCTAGCCCTAAATTTTCCTGGAAAACAAACGGAAAGTGAAAGATGTCATACCTGGTCTGGGAGAGCAGACGCGATCGGCGAGTTTGGCAGATCATGCTGGCGGAGATCTCTGGTGAGAAAGCTAATAAGATTGACCAAAGAATGAGAGAAAAAAAGGTCATCATAAGCCCTGCTTGAACACGAAACCGGATAAAAATCCAAACATAATCAGAATTTGAAATCAAATCATCAAAAAATTCAAAATTTCTAAAACCTTTCCAAACATAATACTTTTTTTTTTTTTAATTCGAAATAAGGACGAGGGTAATGATTTTTCTTCACAAACCTCTCTAACCCAATGAAAGGCGCTCCTATCAAGTCTTTCAGTGAACATATATCTTCTGGGTTCTTCCTTTACCTGCACAAAAAGTTCAAAAATTAAAACCCCACAAACCAAAAACTAAAAAAATCAACTTTTTTTTCCTTTCTCCAGAGATTCTGACAAAGAAAACTGAAGAGATCTCCGTTGAGTTTCTAAGAGAGAGGTCGAAATTGAGGAGATGTTGTCCAACGGATAAGGATGGGGGACGGAAGAACCTGGAGAATGAGGGAAGAACAGCGCATCACTTCTTCTTTTTTTTCCAGAAAAAGATCTGCACAAATTTTGACCAGTTTCGTCGTTTTTAGCAAGAAAGTGAGAGAGAGACAGAGAACTCGAGATCGGAGAGCCAGAAAACGTGAGGGTTGAGAGGAAGAAAAGCTTTTGTGAGAAAGGGATCGAAAAAGAAGGAAGGAAGGATCAAGAACTTCTGGAACCAGCAACGCATCGACATACTACAAAAGCAGATGGACGCGTGCCTAGCATAGGCAAAACCGAGAATTCCTTGTACAAAGAACGAAACAGAATGGCAAAGCAAGGAGAAGCTGAGGGCATTTCCGCCATTTCTCTGTTCACAAACAGTGAAAAACAGTGCCAGCCGAACTGAGTTTTAGTATAGAGGTAATAACTAGAAAAATTGCCCGCGCTTCGCTGCGGGTTTTGAAACTAATTATCCACAATAGGCGTGAATAATTTGCACTGAAAGATGTAGTACAAAGGCGACATGAACAAAGTCACACCCTAAAATGAACCAATGCTGATAAACACATTTCACCAGACTAAATCCAACAAAATCACAAATCAAAACAGGCATCTCTAGAGAATTCAAATAACCAAGAGATGGGTGAAGTGAGATGATAAGATAAGCAGTTTGGATTTCATTTACATTCAATTAAGTTGACATCAAGAGCTAGTGTACAATCAAAAGGATGAACTCCAAGCAACATATTGTTAGCTGGGTAGAAAAAAAAATGAAACACGGACATATTAAATTTAAATTTTCCATCACCTAAATTGTAATTAAAACAAATACACATCTTAATCATAGAAGGATTTTCAAATGCCACAATGTTTAACAACTACTGTTCTATCAATTCCTAATCTTATAAATCATTTTGTCACAGTTGGGAAACTTTACTAAATACCAGAGAAAAAAGAGTAAAAATAATCAATCTTTGGGTTTGAAATAGAATCAAAGTTGAGCTTATGTACCAATATGAAAGTTTTGAGGAACAACGGAAAGATAGCTGAGGTCCTCATGGTAGCGGTGGTTGAAACTTGGAAGGGATCTGGTTTAATCTTATTTGCAGTGAAGCGGTGAGCGACATAAAAGGTGGAGGAAACTGGCGATCCCACTCGTCAAAATGAACAATTTCATAAATTCATTGTGATGCAGAGAAAATAAAGAAGAGATTGCACAATAAATACGTGAAAATCAGTAGAATTGTAAATTAATACACAAAAGAAAACAACCCTAATTATCATTGAAGTTATTGAAAAAGCACCAAAATTACAGAAGAATAAACTCTGAGAATCCACATTAAACAAACAAACAAACAAAAAAGATCCCACATTCCGAATTCATAAATATAAATTATCACTATTATGGTTGATTATATGACATTACTACACATACTAGGACCAATCTAAAACTTTAAAAAATGTACAAAATGTGAATTGATATAGGTGGATATCATTGCACGTACCAATTAAATTCATCATTTTCTGGGATCTTAAAATTGCCATTAGCAGGGTCCTTAATTTTTTTAGTTGAATCCTAAAGAGGGCAAACCGTCCACACATCTAATTTTAAACCTTTTAAGGTATATAATTTTAAGTACCAACTCACCCTCCTATACCTGTCCGTCCATATGTTGTGTTCAATCCTACTACACTACACTACACAGAGAAGAAGGAATACAGACTGAACCTGCCTATTTCCATTGATTAAGCATCCAAAATTAGTATAAAGAAGGTAAGAAACAATATTAAGCCTTTCATAACTCTTTTTAGCCCAACCTCACCATCAGTTCTAGACGCTGCAGAGCACGGCCCAGAAGCTACAATCGCCAGAGGGCCTGAGGAAAATCCACCTGTACGCCTTTCTGGTGCATGGGGAATTCTTGTTGTTCTAATGAAACAAAATTGGGAAAAATAAATCAGTAAATAAGACTCAAGTGAGAAAACCAAGCAAACTGTGAAACAAAACGAAAATAAAGCTACTTGTATTTATCTCTCACAGAGGAAAAAAGTACTAAATTAATTTGGGTGTATCCACAAACTGACCATCCTGAATCTCCTGCTTAATTCTCTAAAGCCACATTGTTTGATTACGACAGTCCATTGTCATCCATCTTTGAGCAGAGGACCCCATGAAAGCTACAATGTGCACGGTTCTTACCCAAATTTGAATTAAGAAAGACAAAATTAGGATTAGAGTTTTACGGTTCTCACCCAAATTTGGCCAAATTGAAGCCTACCCTCAGCAATTCCAGTTCATACAGCCTCAAATCACCATCACCCAGACAAATGTTGAACATGCAACACGAAAACGAATGATTTCCCTAAAATTTCGAAATTGGGGATGATCTGAATATGCACTAAAACCTAGAATAATACCTTGGGTAGATAAGGTTTTAGAGGGTGGTGACTGCATGGTGAAGGTCAAGAGTTAAAAGGGTTTGCTTCTTTCTTTCCTCTCGAGTACTTTTTGGACGTAATTTCTTTTATGTGATATTTAGCAGAAGCTACATTTGTGTGGCTTCCCATTATGCAGAAATCCAGTTAACATATAAATTTATGCAAACGATCAGTCATAAGCTCATGGGGGAGAGAGAGAGAGAGAGAGAGAGAGAGCATACCTGCTAAGAAGTCGCTGCAACAGAACAATGGATTCTCAATACCATTTTTTCAAAAAACTTGCATCTCCCAAATTATCAGATTCTCAATACCATTTTCTCAAAAACTTGCATACAACAACTATATGCAAGTTGTCTGCAACAAAATGAAAGAAAAGCTTTAGGCTTCTTTCTTACCCAAATCCACCAATTTGAATCAAATCTCTGCAGCCCTTCCAACCAAACACAAATTAATACAACTCTGCAATCAATAAACAAAACGCAAGTTAGTACAACACTGCAATCAATAAACAAAACCCAGACTTTAAGAATTAAAATCATAAAAAATTCAACGAAGAAAGAGAATCCCGAAACCAAACCTATCAATCAATTCCTAAAATCAACAGTAAAGTAAAAATTTCAATAAATAAGTATCTAACTCCACAAATAAACAAAACCCCTATCAAATAATTCACAAAGATTAATAACAACTCCAGAATTACCTTCCAAGAGATGGAGACTCCGAGTAGGCTTCCAATAATGGGTTAATACTTGATCAACCAGTCCTCCAACCTTCTGTTTCTCCATCTTCTGCAAGAGGATTGAAATCATAATCATTAAGTTTAAGAAAAAAAAAATCAGAGGAAAAAATGGTGTGTCATACTTCAAACAATGAAAATGCAAATATTTGACACCAATTATCCTTGGACGTAAAAGAAGGCAAGCGTGGACCGCTTACTCAAGCTCATTTGAAGTTGAACGGGTCAGAGACGGAAAGCAAGTCAGAAAACATGTTGAGGAGGCGTTGATGCGTGGTCGAGCAGCTCGAATCGGCAAGGAATACTGTGTAATCATTGAAAGTGAAGTCCAGAACAACTCAAAAATTTACTGAGATCAAATTTACAGCCAAAGGAGTAATCAATTTACTGAATCCTAAGAAAAAAATCTTCAAAAAAAAAGTATCTAATTTCACAAAATAAACTAAACACAGATCAAATTTCTTAATAAAAACTAAAAATTATTGAACAGTAAAGAAAAAACCTTCAAAAAATAAGTATCTAATTCCATCGGCGCCTCCTCCGAAGATTGAGGCTGCAAACAAAAGCCCAAAAATAAGAAAAACCAGGGTCTCCTTCGCCGGTATTGTGTGAGAGATACCCGAGGTTTGAGAGAGAGAGGCTGACTTTTGAGAGTGATAGAAGGCGAGTTTAGAGATTTGTGAGAGAGAAGACGCCTCTGAAGTAGAGTTCTCAATGACGATAGACGCGTGGTCAAGATGGACAAAACGCCATTTCGCTGCACCAAGGACGCGAGAGAAACGGAGGGCATTTCCGTCATTTCACTGTGTATAATTTCTCAAATATTAGAAAACAACTTGCGTACACATAATTACAAAAGGCACAAGTGGAAATAAAAAAATGTGGGATATACAATCACTCCGACATCAATCAAATATATAATTGTGATCCCCCAACCAATGATTTGTTGTGTAACGATTCCTTCTGGCTTGACTTATGCGACTACTGATGTGAGCAAAATCCATGAAATTCTTTTCAGAAATTAAACAATATGAATATGATAAAGATGCATGGGATGCTATCTAGACCATTAAACCAGGCTTTGGACAGTTACACACACGCAGTGGCGAAGCTACAGAGTGACAAGGAGCCATTCCCCTCGTCGGAAATTAAGCCTATGAGCGGTGGTTCTGCTCCTCTGATCCCGTCAGAAGTTATGGTTGCTTTGCCTGCTTTCTGGTTTCTAGGTTCCTGCTGCTGTGCAGTACTGTTTGTTTGTTTTTGTTTTTTTTTTCTGAAATTTTTTTAACCAAACGATGCGTTTAAACTAGTTGATTAAAAGAAAATAATTGAAGTGGGGACCACTGGTCCCCCGTTACCTCTGCCCTCACACGTCCCCCTTTCCCTTTTGAAAACCAATCAAAAAGTAAAGGATTTCGTGTTTTTATTTTTTAATTTTTTAATTTATATTATACTTAACCCCAATTGATTAATTAATACGAAATTTTAATTAATATAAAATCATAGAGTAATACACCAATATAGTTATTGATTACTGATTATTGATTATAGATATGAATCCTATGAATGATTATTGATGAATGAAATTGTTTTTTAGGGTAAAAATTGAATTATTGATTATTGATTAATTGAATTGTTGGTTTAATTAGTTAGTAGTCATATAGTATATTTTTGACACACCCCGACCCCGAATGTCCACTAGGACTCCGAATCGAGCTGTGCTGGCTGACACCTGGAAGGTGACGAAGCCAAAAAGTGATGATATGGAAGAATGCGAATAGATTTAAACCTAAAAGTGTCTAACTATCAGAGTGCGCTGTCAGTGGGTATGGACCCATTTCACACACGTTGTCAGAGCATAAATAAAGTACAGTAGTGTGGGTAAGGATCATACCCTCAGAAGTAGCCACCTGAACTGAGATATGCCACGAGTCCTTGTCGATAAAGAAACTATGCTACAAGAACCTGGAGGGGCGCAAAACAAAAAGTTGAGTGGGTCAGAAACAAAGGTTTACAAAATCATTTCGATATCAAAAGCTCTAACCCTTCGCTAGAAAAACCTGTATAATTTCCCAGAAAATAGTATATAAACATATGTATATCATCATATTCTCAAATCATGGTTCAAAATCAGTATTATGAAAGTATGCCATGCTATATGCATCAATAACATAATAAAGATACGTAATTATATCAGGTGAAATAATAAATCAACCGGAGACCCTGCAGTGGTCCTGTACGGCTAATCATATAGCTCAACACTTATGCCTGCACACGAGTCGGAACCATTAAAATGGTCTGTACGACAGGACTTGGTGTAATAATACGCTCTAGTGCAATTCTCATCAAACAGCTGTGCGAATAATCGCAGGTAACCTACGAGTCGAAACCACAGAAGTGGTCTGTACGACAGAACTTACACCTACTTGGATCCAAATGAGCGTGCGATGCGGGAGGTGAATATCAACATAAGCACTAACACGGGGGTGCAGGTTATGAGCTCTCAACACAATTCACATCATCAACACAATATAACTTACCTGATACTTACGTGTGCGTCCATCGCACCATTTCATACATATGCATCATATACCAATTCATACATTTCATATCAATTCTACGCATGGCATTTTAAAACATACTTTCATTTAAATTCAATTTCTAGGAAAATCAGTAAGTATATAGGTATATAACGAAAACAAATGCCCACTCACCTGGAGTTCACGCTATAACTCCTTAGAACGAGTACCGAGGCGTCTCGAACGATCGGTGCCTAGAACAATTATTAAATCACATCTCAGAATACTTGTCGATAGAACACATAAAACACATCCTTAAGGGCATTCAAGAGTGATTCAAAACTCATTGACCATAAGTCAACCATCGATCAAAGATCGACGGTAAGGTCCACAGCCCTACATAACTCAATCCGGAAAATCCACATATCAGATTTCCCATCCGTAACTTCTCATGATTCACATTATGCTTATAGAACAACATACTAAAGTTTCGTTATGATCCAACGGTTGGATCTCCGCCAATTTCCAAAACCTAGTGGCGATTAACCTTTTATTTTATGAACTTACAAATCCAATTCGGGAAGATCCATACGTCGGATTCCTGATCCGTAAGTTTCTACGTTCTTCAAATATTAAGTACTACAACGTATCAAAGTTTGGTGACGATCCAATGGTTGGATCGCCAATTCATATTTTCACCTAACGACGAATCGTAGAAAATCTGGCTCAATGATCCACTTACGTCAAACCACTATCAAAACTGAATTCAGTATATCAAACATAGCCTAAAAATAACATTGATGGCCCACTGGCCTCGCGCCGCCGCCTGCGCCGCCGTGGGTGGCTGTCGGCCGCCCCGGCTCGCCGGAAAATTCAACTTTCTCCAAAAATTCTCAAAATTTGCAGAATTGAAGATCTCAATGAAAACCAAGGCCAATTCGGCCGAGAAAAGCTTCAAATCCTTCAAAATCGTACGAAACCCTTGAATTTGGATGTGTTCGATCCATCTCCAAAACAACTCCGCCGCCTCCAAACTTGTTTGGGCTTTGTTCCAGACCTCAAGAGGATGCTATGGGTGGTGGTAATTGGAATAAATCATTTCAAAATTTGGTAAATCTCGAGCAAGAACCGTCGCACCCACCGGTGCGATTTTTCCCAATTTCAAGCCCAAATCTCTTGAAATTTGAGGTGTAATAGGAAGAGGGGAGGGCTAGATGATGTTTGGGAGTAGTAGCTAGGTCCATTTCGTGGAAAATTCGATGGAAAACCATCAGAAATTATGGTGGAAACGGGTCAAAAACGGGTCAAGGGGAAAGAGGTCATGGTTGGGTGTCACTCACCTTTCTTTTTTCCCTCCCTGATCTCTCCTTGATTCGCTCCTCACCTCCCTCTCTTCTTTCCGATTGGGCTATGCCTATCTTCTTTCTCTCCTTCTCCTTCATTGCCATCCGGCAGCTCTCCTCCCTTCTCTTCTTCTTCTTCTTTTCTTTTCCTTTCCTTTCCACCATCCATCCCATTTTCTTTAAATCTGGGCCACACATGTGGCACCCCAGATTTCTCCATAAAATCTGAAACTCTCAAAAAAATAATTAAATTACTAAAATGTCCCAAACTGCAAACATTAATATCTTCTTCGATATAGCTTCAAATCACGAACCGCTTGCGCCCACGCGTCTGTAGTGACGAGTACTACGAGGATATGCCAAGAAAACAAAACTTAGGTGACACGACACCGTAATTAAACTCAGTCAACACATGAGCCTCGAAGGGCAATTTCGTAAAATCACTCATTAAAATTTTTATACAATTGTAAAATCAGGGACGGACTGTCACAATTTTACTCTAGGATTAAGAGTCTAAGACCGGGAGGAATTAGTGATCTTGTAAAGGAGTTGGTGAAGATCGGGAGGTGTGCAAGTTATACTATAGCGTATAAGCTTCTTACATTAGTTTCGGTGTTACCGGTTGCAACCGCTTTGATGGAAAGAGCTTTTTCTGTTATAATATTGTAAAAACATCATTGCGTACAAAATGGGAGATCAAGGGTTGAGGAATAGCATGATTGTTTACATTGAGAGAGATGTATTTGCTTTTATTGATAACGAGTCTATTATGCGACATTTTTATGACATGAAATCTAGGCCGCAACAATTGAAATTTGTTTGTATTGATAAATTATAGAAGACACTACTATATAAAATGATTAGGTTGTTGCCATATTTTTGAACATTGTACTCTTTTAAATAAGTTCGCTGATCCCCCGACAATTTCTTGCTGTGCCACTGCACACATGTGCCGGCACATGTAGAATGGAGTTGTTGTGAATCTCGTGACTCATAGAACTATAGAAGGGAGGGTGGGCAGTGGCTGGATAGGAGACGTGCTGGCCAATTGACGAGGATGATGAAATGGACCTGTACAAAAATTTTGGAGTAGATAAATGAAGTAACGTGGAGCATGTGTGATCGTTATACTTCACACGTTGAATAACCTGTTCTGATCTATAAAAACAGTTGAGGTTCCACTCTAAAATCAAAAGGAACTAGCTTGATTAGAGAAAGATATATATAACCGAACACGAACATGACAGAGAGCGAGAGAGAGACTGTAAAAAGATCTTATATATCCAAAACATCCTTTGCTTACACCATAGGCATTAGGCAAAGCTATGGAAGAAACTAAGGGTCCGTTTGGTATCTTACTTGAGAACTAAACTCAAAATTTTTATTTTTTCTAAAAACTCATTTTTTGATTTAAAAATTTTAAATCCAAAACCTTGTTTGGTATGCAATTTTTGCATTTCAAACTAATCAAAATTTCTACCATGCTCTTTCAAAAAAGAAACAAATTTGAACACCCAGGCCCAACATTGATGAACTCATTGTTATCATATCTCTCACTCCAACCTTCGTGCATATATGAGATCTGAAAGCTGGGTTATTTCGTACTGAAATTGATTGACTGAGATGCTCCTTCATGAGATCGGTTCTGATCTTGGCAACATTCTCGCCCAACAGACGATATTGGTTCTGTAAATAAAGGATGGCTTTGGGTTGGATTCCAGGACTTGGTAGTCGAAATCAATGGCGGAGATTCTCCGTGCAGGTTCTGACGTTCGACGTGGCTGCGCCACTGGTGGTTGGTATGGGGGATCCAATTGAGACGACAGATCAGAGAGAGCATCTAAGAGGCAAGAAGGAAGAGAGGCGATTGGGAAAGAGACATGAGAGAAGATCCAAAAAGTCTAAAAACACACTTTTTGTGTTTTCAACAAAAAGGCTTTGTTTTGAAAAAATTTTGAGTTGTGGTTTTGAGAATTGGATCCAAATCAAATACCAAACAAGAACTTTAAAAGTGTGACTCAAAACTTGTTTTTGAGTTAAAAAATTAGATCCAAATCAAATACCAAACAGACCCTAAGGTATCCGCCGGGAAGGGCCTTTACGGTGGCTCTCCTCCTGTGCCTAGTGTTCAAGAATTCAAAAGAAGCCGATAATCACAATCCCACTCAGAAACCAACAAGAGCATGAGATCATCATGCTCATCAAATACCATCCATTGACATGCAGAAATCGCTTTCGCAAGAACCAACCAATTCTGAAGCTGAACAAGCCATACTCCGTTGGCTTGCAAAGAGTGGGGGTTTCTCCCAGGTAATTAAATTAACTAGCCTTTTGACTTAAGATTCATTAAAAGTTTTTTTTTATTATCTTCATAAATGAGAAAATTACACCACAAATCAGGAATATATATATATATATATATATATATATATATATATTAATTGTATGAATCTTGGTGTAGCACAGTATAATTTCTACATATCGCAAAAATTGTCGTGTAAATGAAAAGATTTTTCACTGTGCTCGAAACATGAGGCAGAACACCACATATCATGGTATACAATTGGAGGAACATTTGAAAAAAAACTTCCCACCAATTGTATAATAACATGTGGTGTTCCGTCCGTATTTTGGGTACATTGGATAATCTCTCCTTAATTAGAGAGTGTAATTGGTATAGATTTTTTTTAAAGAGCTCCTAAAATAACTTTCTAGTCTTTTTAGTTACAATTTAACTAAAAAAATAAAGAGCACAATTGGATATGCTCTTGTATATTTAATTATGGTTGACCTGTTATATATGTAGCTAAATTTAGCACCCCTAATATTGTTCTATCAGACAAAAGAAAAGATATACAGGATAATGAAGAAAGATGAAATTGAACACAAACCCTCAATTAAGGGATAATTGATCTTTGATCACCTGAGTTGCACGCTGCTAATTCACTACTACAAAAGTACCCAGTAGTGTCATTTGAAAAAACGACAAGAAAAACTCATTTCTATCAAATATTAGCAAAAGTCTGACAAAAATTCATGTAATGACGGATAAAAGAACCGACAGTATTGTTTACGTCACGAAAAGGCTTTTGTTGTTGGTTAGTTCCCTTAAACCACCAAGAAAAAGGAAAGCATTTAAAATTATAAAAAGGTCAATGGTATCAGATACAGGTGACATTAATTGTTGAATTCCGTCGGATAAATAGATACTACTGTCGTCCATAACCACCACTAAATCAATTGATAATTAAAAAAATAAAAATAAAAATAATGTTTGAACAAAATAAAAATTAAAGTTCAAAGAGAATAGCATTTACACAGATTTATGAAAACGCACCGGACATGATCCGAAACGATTCAAAATTTACAGGGATTGAACAACTAGCTATGTATTTCTTCAATCTTTGTTTTATTTACTCTTTGTTTCTCTAAAAGGCTTTGACCCACTTTCACAATGGCCGAGTAGCTTTGCTGCTGTTTGGAGGTATCCGGCTGGCCTTCATCTTTGCTCCTTCTTTCACCATTGTTACTTACTAACTTTGTTAACAATAGTCTAGCGACAAGAAAAATACTCAGAGACTTTTAGAGAAAGTGCACTAAAAGAAACTCCATGATTTCACCATTAGGATAAATTAAGAAACCCAAGATCTTCTTTTAGAGAAAGTGCATTAAAAGAAATCGTAGATTCCAGTAACCCAATAACATAATCAAAATTCAAAACACAAACTCGATTTAATACAAATAATTTAAAACTTACCACTTTTAGGATGCTCAAGTTGCTCCTCGAATTGTTCATCCATGGACATTGAAGGAGAAGTGTAGTAGGGAAGGGGAAGAAGAGTGCAGCGGGGAAGGGAAAGGGGAATGGGAGTGCAACGGGGAAGGGGAAGGGGAAGGGGAAAGAGAAAGGGAGTGCAGCGGGCAAGGGGAAGGGAAAGGGGAAGGGAAGTGCAGCGGCGCAAGAAGATTGAAGGAGAAAGAGATGCGCGAGGGTTTTGAAATAGGGCATTTTGATATTCCTGTCGGATAAAACCGCCAATAATTGTACATAATGTCGGAAACAATTGGCACCAACTCTGAAAAACTGAGAAACCTACTTCAATCAGTATCTGACACAAACTGCAATGTTGTCGGTTAAAACCGACACCACTCTGTGCCAATTGACATCACTCTGCCCAATTCCTAATTCCATTGGTTACAACCAACACCACCAATTCCTCGTGCAAAACAAGCGAGATGTTTGAAAATTAAAACACATCCTGTCGGATAAAAGCACCATAAATTATTTATGTTGGTAACACTGCATTAATGTCGGTTATATCCGACATTTTTAGTTTATGTCGATTATAAGCGACAGTAATGCTTTGTCATCCGACATCATGTAAAATGGCTGTCGAAAATTCCTTATCCGACAATATATTGTATAAAATCTCCACCAGTCTCCGACACATTAAGCCAGTTTTGTAATAGTGATTAAAGGGACAACTGCTTGATAGTAAAGCAAACGGATTGCAAAGCATACCAATATTATAAAGAACTAAGGAAATAATATGAACATTATTGGAAGAAATTTGGAGATACACGCTTTTGATACTTGTTTTTGTGAGACTCACTCCATAGTGTGAGTTAGCGATCCACATTTTTTAACCACATTAGTGTACCATCTGATGTGATAAGTGATGTGTACATGCCACGTCAATCAATTAATTTATCTCATTAGATGTTGGTTGTATGCATCACATGCCACATAAAATGATACACCAATATGGTACAAAAATGTAGTCTCACTAACATTACTACTAGTTTGTCTCATTATAACAACCAGAAAATGGCGTCCACGCTTATTATTAGATGATAATTTCTGCCAATTAAGACATCATTTGGTCGCATATTAATTTTACAACATACACCTTTTGATTCTCTTCAGAAATTAACATATACACCTTTTTATTCTCTTCAGAAATTAACATAAAACTTTTGATTCTCTTTAGATAGATCTCTCTACTGCTAAACATCATTACTTAATCCTCAATTCGTCAAGACAAGACTTCCCATGAAGCTTACGTTCAAAAAATATATTGAAATATTCTTCAAGTCCCAGCCTTTTAAGAAAAATATTTGGCTGCTGAACATTTCAGCAGGAGCCCCTGCTTACACCAAATCCCGGGTGGACACGTGTCCAAGTTTTGATTTTTTTAATCAAAACTTGCACACGTGTCTATCCGAAATTAGATGTAAGCAGAAATGGCTGCTGAATTTTCAGCAGCCAAGTATTGTTCGCCTTTTAAATGCTGCAGGGGTTTGCTCAGTGATCAAGCTAGAGGCCGGGCCGATTTCACCATCAACTCTGGGGTTGTAAAATGTGGCGATTGAGAGCCTTTCTTTTTCAGAGTTCACAGTTGCACGATGTTCAATGCTACGATACGTCCCATTTGTTATAATCTGCCATGCATACATGCACATATTTAAACACTAAAAGTAAAAAGGTGGCAATAGCTGCAATAGGTATAAATTATTAAGGATCAAGATTTTGTTTGAAATAATTGTTCAACACATCTCTCTCACAAAATATAGGACACACTCACGCAGTAAAACTTTATTGAAGATTAAGCTATATGTGAAAGATTTACATGCTTAACAATATAGTCAGTAAACATGATATGGATAACATTACACTTTTTTTTTTTTTCGGTAACAAAAAGTTTAGAGCGAGAGGAGGCTACATGCCTCTTTGAGGACTTACAGAGGGGATTTTAGCCCCTTTTTTTTGTTTTTACAAGTCGCTCACCAAGATGGACTGCCAGTAGTGTGACTCGAACTTTAGCCTTGGTCTAGCAAAGAGAACGATCCTTATCAACTCAACTAGTTGACTTTCGTTTGCAGCACTACACTCTTTATATGTACTCACTAGAGTGCAAATTGGTACTGAGTAATGTTGGAGTAAAATTCGTTTTTTACCAAATATTTTTCTACGGTGTAATCTAAATTGAAATATGAACTATATATAAATTTAAAAAAGAATTGATCACCTGATGGTCAATGGTATGAAAATGACAGTTGGATAACATTTTCATCTATATATGTATCGAGCAAGATAATATTCAAATGGTTAAAGTTACCAGTGAAAATCATTACCTCTAGAACGTCTCCAATATTCACAATAAAGGCATCCGGTAGTGGCTTCACAGGAACCAAATCCCATCTTTCTTCACTTGGAGGCCATCCATTTCATTGGCTTGAAGGAGGATGGTGAGAGCTCCACCATCAGAGTGAGGGGTTAGACCGAGGACTTTCCCCGGCTGAGGACACGGAGGGTAATAGTTCACCCTCACCGCTTGCAATCCACCTTCGAATATGTTGGTCACTTCCTTGGCTTCCATCTGCAAAGCTTTTTCCATTTGTGATAGGATAGTCATGGCTAGGTTTTTCAGTTCCGATGAGTAAGTTTCTAAAGTCTCTCTGCATTAAAAAAATATAGGTGAATTATTTGTACATCTATCTTATAATACTAAAATGTGCCTAAATATATTACAATATATGCAAAATAATTTACCTACAGAATAAAGCAATGTTATTTGATTCAACATTAATTTACTTATTATTTGTACATATATCTTATAATAATAAAATGTGCCCAATATATGTAGAATGAATAATGCAAAATGAATTACTTATATAATAAAAAAATTGTTATTTGCTTAAAAAATAATTTACCTATAATTATAAAAATATAAATTAATTATTTAACAATACATGGCTCAATATATGTAACAATACATACAAAATAATTTACATATAAAAATAAATTATTTGCTCATTACCAATTTTGTAGAGGTAGACTAATTGGTATAATATTTTTGTACGTATATGTAGCACTATATATGTGCAAATAATTTATATATAATTAAGGTAATAATATGTGTAATAATTATTTGCTCATTATAATTAAGGTTAGCAGTAACATTTGTTGACCTTATTTGCTCATTATATGTAGCACTATATATCAGCAATGAGGTCACTTTTTTTTCTTTTACTAAATAACATTACTATTCAATATATTCATGCATTCACATTCATATTGCACAAAATCACGGACAAACATATATATTTGAGATCGCGTGAGGACCTGAAAGGAGAAGGGAGCTTTGGGAGTAGGTGAGGCTTCCTCAATTGGACAGGAAGGGTGGTCAAGAAGAAAATGTCAGACCAATCGAGTTTTTGGTCTTCAGAAACTACAAATGCTTGTCCAAAACCTTCAATGTCTCCTGGCTGTTGCGAGAACTTTTTCTTCTCTTCTATGGGTAGGTTGAAGAACTCTTGAGTTTTTGTCTTCATTTTCACCAACAAGGAAGAGCTCACACCATGGTTTACCAACTGTAAAAATATATAGAGTAAATACTATGGCCAAAAACCTACGAAATAGCAAATTCTAAAAATTCAGTATGCAGGCAAGGTGAAAAAGCATAGGTTAGGAAAGTAGCCAAGTTCACCGAGGAAAAGAACAACAAAAAACTTGATATATTTTGTAGCAACCTATTAACCAAATTTTTGTTGTAGCAACCTAATTTATAGCTTAATCCCTAGGCTTCCGTAAACTTTCTTCACGGTAGCAGAGCAAGTGGTCTCACATGTGAAGTCCAATGACCACATGTACTTTACGTCATCCAATTTGTGTTGTCCATGTGTTGGCTTGAAAACTTGCTACAGGTGAGTGGCGGTGTTGAGAGTATGAATCTCAAATACGGGAGAGAAGAAACCTTGCATGTGCTTATTAGTAGTTGGACTACACCCTATATTGCCACTTGATTTTATTGTAAAACATAAACTTTTTTCTTGTCAACCCATTTAATTAAAGGAAAACTTATGAAAATGGCTTGAAAACTTTGAGTTTTAACGATAACGACAAAATAAAGGGTAAAGTGAATAGTACCATGACTGACTTTTTAGTGTAAAAATGTGGTTTTTCGTTAAAATGAACAGTACCGGGAGCTTTTCGTTAAAGTTTCCTTAATTTAATACCAAAAATGGTTTTATCCGCAACAATGGTCCTTAAATAATCAAAAGGGTGAAACCATGAATTTCCAAAAGGGTGGGCTGACTATTTTTTTTTAAAACGATATTATCTACACTAAGGGAGTGGGCTAAGCCTCACAATGGGCTAGTAATAATGTGGTTCAAATTTACCACTGGCGAAAATTAAACCTAAGACATCTTACTTACAAGTAAAGATGAATATCAATAGATCGTAGTACTGTGGCTGGTGGGCTGGCCATTTTTAAGTTTAACTCACTTGATTTCAACCAACGACAAATTAATCAAGGGAAAGTTCAATAATAGAAGTGGGACTACTAAAAGCTTAATTTGAGGTGGATCTGTGACACTATTTTTTCGGATTTGTGACACCGTATTTTTTAAGCAAGATTTGACACAAATTTTAAACAATCAGATTATCCCACTATCAATGGTTAAGATTTAGTCTGACAGCTAATTAATTATTATTAATTTCCCTTCATAAGAAATTATTATTACTTTTTTTAACTTACATACAAAATAACAGTTAAATGCACAGTAATGATTCAAGCCTCGTATGTTGCGGATTTCAAAGGTTAATCAAGTAAGAAAACTCTTAATGGCTCTCCATCTCCAGTTTTTGCTCACCATTGCAGGCCAAGGAAGAGCATGCTTTCCCCCACGCAGGCAATCCTTCGTATTGAATTTTCAGAGTTGTTCCGTTTCTTTTCCTTTTTCACATTGTGAAAGAACCTAAATTTGATTTTATTTTAAAAAATTGATTATCTTCCTAATCCAATAGATTCATTTCTTCTTTAGTTTTAATCTGGGTAATTTTGAGACTAATCGGGTTCCTCTTTTTCGACATTAGCATCAAGAAACAAAATTGTACTATCTCCACCAACGCTATTTCTTCCCTTGTTATTTATCTCTGGAATTCAGAAGAGTTCTGCAATGACTTGCATAACAATTAATATTTGACATCGGTTAGCAGAAGCAAGAAATTATCTCAAGTGAGGATGGATAGAGAAGAGAGATGGAAGATATTTTTTTTTTGGTCAGACTATATGAAGTATGAACTTAAAGTTAGAGTTAACTTTCAATAAGGAAATTACAGAACATGAGAGATTGTTGGTAAAAGACCAAGAGAAAAGCAAACAAAAAGGAAGTTAATGGATTTGGGGAGAGAATCAGAGTCATAATTAATTAAAAAAGGTTTCATATTTTTTTTTCCCAATTTATGTTTTTATTTTTAAAAAAAAATCGAAGGTTAAAATCTCAATTATTGATAGTGGGATAATTTAATGTTTAAAACTTGGTCAAATTTTTTGTAAAAAATATTGTGCCACAAGTCTGTCCCTTTAATTATATGATGACCCCTTTATGTATTAATCTTCATATCGCCAACGAAGACTAGATGATGATACTAGACTGGCCCCAGATTTGCTGTCCCCAAAATAGTGTCTGCTTTATGTCTCCTTATTCATTTTTTTGACACTTGTCATACCATTTAATTCTAACTTAACTCTGTTATTTTTTAATAATTAAAATAAATAAATATTAAAAAGTAAAATTTCCCTAAGGAGTCCTCAGACCCTGCAAAGTCATATGACAAAAAACCTTAGGGCGTTTGCAGGAGGAGATGCATCGCTGCGACGGTGGCAAATCCGGCGGTGGCGGTATGCCACTGCCACTTCCAGATTCACGAGTAAGGTAGGGGGTGGGGTGGGTGGGGACTGGGGAATTTTGTTTCTTCTTCTTCCCGTCAACCTTTTCCAGATTCACGAAATCCCTCTCGGTTTTTCTGGGTTACCGATGGTCATTCTCAGTTTTTCTGGATCAAACTGGTTACTCCAATTCAGGTCCCTCTCGGTTTTCCAGATTCACTCACTGGCCTGCTTAATTTCTCTCAGTTTACATTTTTGTTTTTAAGTATTATATTGTATTTCTCCAAATTGGGTTGTGCTGCCATCGATTCATGACGGTGATGGGTTGGAGAAAAGACAAAGGAAGGTGAGAGAAGCAAACCATGGGCGTCGAAGAAGGCTCCAAGACCTTTCAGTTCCTGTTTTAATTTTTTTTTAAACTTTTAAATGTTAAATAAAAAACTTAACAGAGTTATTTATCAGTTAAGGTTAAAAGACATGTGTCAAAATATTAGGAAAGAGACATATATGAGACACACAAAAGGAGACAGCAGACCTGGAGCCTACTAGACTAAGAGCGCGTTTAAGTAAGGGTGATGGGTGTGGATGCAAATTTCTTCCTCCTTGATTTTAGACAAAATTGCACCTACAAAACAATTAACACCTTAGGTTAAGGCCAAGAGCCTCACGCGCCCACGATGAAATAGGGGGGGGCTTTGGCCGAAGAACCTTCGATGCCAAAGTTAGAATTTAGAGAGAAAGTGTTTAGAGAGTTTTTGGGAGTTTTGCAAGAGTGTGGAACTTAGCTTTTTAGAGAAAATGGGGTTCAATATATAGAGTATGGTCGGCCCTCTTGGGCGAGAGAGTGGCCAGCCTTTAGGGTAATTTTTGAGTGTAATGGGTAATTTATTTGGCAATTAATGGATTAATTAGGTAATAAATCCATTAATTGGCCAATTAACTCAATTTATATGGAATGTTTTGAAGGTTATGGAATAACTACCTTGTATGGAATATAAGATGAGGATGGATGAAATAACTTTGAATTTGTTATCTCTTTTTTGGGCACTTTTGACTTGGTGGAGGGATGATTGCCCGCTGCTCGCGCGTAGGAATCCCGGTATGCTTCAAGGGTATTTTTGTCCTTTTATATCCAAAAATCCACGTGTCGCCTTGTGATTATTTTTGGCTCCATAAATGCCCCCACACCTGCTGGGCTGCTCATAGGAAAGGGTAGCAGGTGTAGAGATCTTCTTGCTCTAGGAAACTTAGGACTGCCTCCTATTTTGATGTAGATTCTCTCTTTAATATGAAATTAGATCATTCTAGGAAAGGGAAATAAACTTCTCTCAAAGCCTATTTAAGTCCACCTTAAGTGGGTTATTAAATCAACTTTGAAGAGTGATTTATTCTACCCTACAAGAGAGAGAGAGAGAGAGAGCTTAGAGGATATTTGTTCCCCCTCATCTAGCAATCTTTTACATCTTGCCCATGCAAAGGACTGTCTTTCGTTGTTTTCTTCGTCTTCTCCGTGCCGCACCGATGTAAGAAAAATTTAATTTTTTTGGTATTCTTCTTGGATAGTGTTGTCGCGGGGGCAACCGTCGGGGTGGTGCGGCACGTCGGCTGGCAGAGACCAGAAGTCGGCTCGGCATGGGCCGAGGAGGTGTTGTGGCAGGGACCATTGCTTTAGGCTGCTCGGCTTGGCTAAAGCCGAGAGAAAAAAATGAGGTAAAAGCCAGTATGGGTTGAGCTCCCATACTGAGTGCCGTGAATGGTGTTGGCTGCTTAGTCCTCTTTGCCGGGAAAAAAATGGGCTACTCCCGAGAGAGGAGATGAATAGGATCAAGGCGGATCATTGGCTCGCCCAATCGCTGTTGTGGATCCCGCTGCAAGTTAATGTGGGAAAAGAGATCTTCCCCACCTGCTTAAGAGATGCCGGCTGAGAAAAACCAAAGACTTCTTCTGCTGCTAGCGAGGGTTCACCGGCTGCCCCTAGGCTTATGATTGACTTGACTTTTTCCAAGGGGAAGAAAGATGGGGCTGCTAGATCTGAGCCAATGATGCCTGCCATAAGCCAAAGATGGCTAGTTTGATTACTGATAGGGTTGCTCAACGTAGAGGTCCTGTCATGCCCCTAGTACAGAAGTCTGTACCAAGACGTCCGTTGGGAGCTAAGTTTGGTTCACATTTGGAGAGACTTGCTATTATGAAGAGCGATAAGGTGAACTCTGCTTCTGAATTGGCGTCAAGGCCCACTTCTCCTACTGCTGAGACTGAATTGCCTGTTGGGAAAGATGATACTGTTCGCGTGGGCAGCTGTGAGAAATCCATTAAGCCTGCTTATGGGAGGCTGTTGAGATCTATGCGTTTTTGAAACCAGATCTGCTTAAAGACATGGACGCTTATGCCAAGTTTGTCGATGGTGTCAAAGGGATTATTGGCTCGAGTTCCTTTGCGAAGCATACGATTGAGTATAGGAGGACTACTCTACTGGCCATGATGCAGAAAATGACGATTCTGGCAGCCGAGTCTATGTTCCTTGATCAAGAGGATACCAAGACTGCCAAGGAGGTGGCAAAGATTGTGGCAGCTGAAGCTTATTTTTCTGCCAAGAAGATCAAGGGGTTGGAATCTAAGCTCGTCACTTTGAAATGGTCTAATATCTCTGCCCCCACTTCTTTGCAGCTTGAGACAGCTCACCAATAGGTCATTGACTTGAACACTAAACTTGACGTGATCCAACTTTAAATATGAAAGTGTAGAGGAGAAGATCGGATGTCACATACCTCAGATTCAAGATCTTGATCATGCCGTTTTTGAGCTTTGTTCCGCTGCTTATGCAAAGGATGAAGAGTTGATTGCTGCTTATAACCAAGTGATCCACTTCAAGAAGGTCATTGATAGGCTTGAACTCCAAGTGTTGGAACTCCAAGGAGCATTGAAGATCAATAAAAGTTTGAAGAAAGAAGTGGATGAGCTGCAGCGCATCCATGTACTGCTCGAGGAGATCGGGCAGCTAAAAGGTGAGAAGTTTGGGCTCGAGGCTCTGCTTGTTCAGAGTAAGGCCGATTTCTACAAGCTGGGTTATGTAGATCATTTCTTTGGTAGGCCGTCTGACTTCGAGTTTGATATGAGAGACTTTGAAACCTTTTTTATTTCTTCGAAAGACTTAATTGCCTTTACTTTTGAGGCTTCCATTGGTGAAGTAGCCGGAGATGTTGGTGCCTTGACTTTTGAGGCCTCCATTGGCGATCGAGCAGTTGTGGAGTGTCCAAGCTGTTGAAGAATAGTCTTTAGGATTTTCTTTGTTTCCCTCGTTGCTTTTTGTTTTGCTTGTACTCATTCGGTCTTCACTAGTTGTTTATCAATTTTGCTGGAAAATTTTAATAAACCTGCTTCCTTCGTTTTCCTCCATCTTCGCTTCTTTTGTTTATGCCCTAACCTTTAGACTTTATAGACCAGTGACAGGCGTGCTATTTTTCTATAAGTAGAAATGCCTGCGTAGCCAATGCAGCCGTAGGTGTTGGTGTAGAACTTTGCAAAGTTGTTAGCCATAGGGTCGGCAGCCAGATGCCTTACTTACAGAAGCAGACACTTGACCACTAGGTTATTAGCCTTGGCTTTCTCCAATTCCGTAGGTTGCGTAGCAAGTATCATAACGCTTTAGGACTTGGTATAGATTGTTCTGCGCTTGGCAGAGGTGAAACTTATCGACTACGTAGCATGTAGGTAGTGGATAAAGCTTCGTATATGCACACTAGCTTGTTGAACCTTTCACAAGAATATGCGGTTGTATAAGTCGAGCGCGGCTTTACTGCTCGAAGGGCAAGCCGTAGGCAGTCTTCTGGAAATCGTAGGCTACCTTAGTGCACTTGGTAGCAGCGTTAGGGTTCCAGGGTAGCCGTCCATCGGGTGTACTGTGTAATGTGCCCCATCCATCTCTAGGGCTCGGTTCCCCACGTATTAGGTCAAGAAACCCAAAATCCTTCAGTTAGCTAAGCCTTGAAAAAGACCATTGTGGCTACTTCTAGGAATCTCGGCGCAAACCATCGTGCTTCTAGTTATACTAGGGCAGCCCAGCTCATCCACGTCTGGATATTCGGAGTATAAAGTTTATCCTCCCACCTTGGAAAGCAAACCTATGTGGGTGTCGGGGAATTGGTTTACCCTCTTGCACTGGAGAGCAATTAGTTTATCCTTTCGCACTCGAGAGCAAATCTAGTTGGGTGTCGGGGAATTGGTTTATCCTCTCGCACTGGAGAGCATAGTTGGTCCCTCGGGGGGTGCAATTCCTATGATGAGTCCCTAAGAAGGGGCGGTCTTCTTTTGAAGTGTAGGAGTGATCAGTTATTGTAAGCATGCACCTGAGCCAAGTTGTAGATTACTTCTGAATTCCTCATTGAAAAACGAGTGAAACGAACGAGAACTTAGCTATAAGGTAGGAACTGCATAACAACTGGATAGTCATCGGCTTGTGAGTTGATGCCCGTCGAGCTGCTTGAGTCTTCGGGCTTTGATGTAGCGGGAGGTCACACATGTTACTTCCCCAGATTGTAGGTGTTCCACTGCTTTTCGATCTCTTTGTCGTTCGTGGTGGCGTGGGTACAATTTCCTTTGCCGCTTACTCTGCTGAACTTGTACGGACCTTCCCAAATGTGATTCATCTTTTTGGAGCCTTCTTTGCGGACAGTGATTAAGGTTTTTCGTAGGACTAGATCTCCGGGCTGGAACTGCCAGATCTTGGCCCTTTTGTTGTAACTGGAGATGAGTTGCTGCAGGTAGGCTGCGATGCAGGTGATGGTCTGCTCGCGCTTCTCCTCTGCCAGATCTAAGCTTGTGGCCATCTCACTATTCTGCTCAATGCTTTGGCAGTTGAGTGCTAATACTTAGCACGATGACATTAAGAGGAATGATCGCTTCTGAACATAACGCCAAAGAGAAATGGGTCTCACCGGTGGCTCATCGTTTGGTGGTGTGATACACCCACATATATTCGGGGAGTTCATCTTGTCATTTTCCCTTTTGTCGGAGAGGGATTTCTTGAGGCAGTCGAGAATCGTCTTGTTAGATGCTTTGAAGCTTAGAGTAATCAACTACTTGGGCATTGAACCGTCTGGGGGTGACAAGGACCATGCCTACCTACGAACCTTTGTAGTTGGATGCACCGTCGATATGCAAATGCCAGAAATCTCCATCGGGTAGAGCAGGTGCGGCTAGGGGGTGCTTGGTTTCCTCCGGGGTGTCGTTGGGCCACTCTGTTGGGTCGCCTAGGCTAGGTGTGAAGGCGCAGTAGGGAACCATAGAGCTAGGCCATGTTACACGTAGCAGGAGATGCTAAACTGCCGGTATTGGGCCACTCTAGAATTGAATTATGGAGCAATGGTCGACTGGGGCCGTGTGACACGTAGCAGGAGGTGATGAACTGCCGGTACATGTTGCTTCTATGTAGAATCTTTTGCGGTAACGAAGACAAAACTTGATTCCAAGTGTGTCCTTCTAGTGTTCGTCTGCCCTTGGTGCGTCTTTTGGGCCGAGTTGTTGCATTCGTCAGAAAACTTTGCATCTACTAGTGTTTACGCTTTTATCGTCTCGCATTTGGATTGGGCGAAATAGTGCATCATGAAGATGGCTGCATACATCTAAAGGTAAAACTTAAGCTTCCGGGTTGCAACAACTATCACCAAAGTTAGCTTTTGAATTTCTGGTAGCATCGATGAAAGCTTTTGAACTGTGGAATATAGGTAGTCGGGTCCTCAGCTCTTCTCGTATGATGGTAGAGCTTATTGTTGCTTCAGATATCGTCAAACATGCAAATAAGTCATCCCCTGCTTCCGGTTTAGATAATAGGGATGTGATGTCGGGTACTTCTTCAAGTCCTTGAATGTGCATCGGCGAGCCTCGTCCCAAAGTACATGCTTCTCTACCAGAGCGAAAGAGTCTGCCAGAGTTAGATCTTCTTTCATGATCAATTTTCCTAATAGCGGGTGGTCTGCTGGAAGTCTTTTTTAGAAAGCTACTCTAGCTATCAAGTCGTTGCATCTGACTATCCTTGCCTTCTATGCTTTGAACCTCTTCACATAATCACGAAGTGACTTATTTGTGTTATTTTTGACGTTGAACAAATGGTCGGACTTCTTCTTGATCGAGCAATAGGATAAATATTCTTTGGTGAAAACCAAAGAAAGTTCATCGAAACTCCGGATGGATTGTGGCGGCAGGGTGTAGAACCAATCTTGCACCTTGCCTTGTAGGGTGGTGGCGAATATCTTGCACATGAGATCGTCGTTGTTTTGATAGAGGATCATTGCGCTTCAGTAGTGTTTTAAGTGTCTCTCCGGGTCTTCATCCCATTTGAAAGATGTGAAATGTGGCATGCTAAACTCGCGTGGAGGCTTTGCCTGCTTGATCTTGTCCGTGAAGGGTGACCTGTTTATGTTGGTCATGTTCAGTTGTAGTGCCTTGTCGGTGACCTTGTTGCGTCAGAAATTACGCAATCGCTTGGTCAAGAGTCTCTATACTTCTTCCTAAATTTGCCTTTGTTAGGGGTAGCGGAGCTCTCGGCTGCCCCAGTCGTGACTTGCTGGTCTAGGATGCTCTTCTATGTGTTTGGCTTGTCTATGCTGCGGATACGGTGCGTGTGGTGTGTTCTTAGCAGGCGAGCGAGTTCTTCGCAGACTGCCAGTTGAACTTGAGCTGAATTGAGTGAATGCTTCTCTCATTCCGTTGTGCTGCCTACTCCGATGTAAGGTGGATGATGCTCATTGCGGGCTTAGTTGCGAATGAACACTTCGCTTGGAAGACTGCTCATGTTGATTATCGGAGTGTGGCCTTAACCGTGAGTGTATGCTAGTCCGTGGGCCTAGTCGAGAGTGCACGCTCCTCCGCGCGCTAAAACGAGAGTATACTCTATCTCGGGGGTCCAATCGGGAGTGTACCCTGCCCAAAGCTTGGTTCGTGGCTGGTTGAGTGGTTATTTGCCGGGACGGTGCTGGAGAGGATCCTCGTCTGCCCTTGTCCTACTTCGGGACACTTCGTCTAGGGCACGTTGGATCTCGATGGGCTGCAAGAGCTGGTTCACTAAGGTCGTCTGTTATGCAAGGGTGTTCGTCAACTCTATGACTTGTCGAGACAAGTGTTGTTCGCCATTTGGATTGGAATAGCTTGGAAGAAATGTGCCTCCTTGAGTAGTGGAAGTGTGGTAGGCTCCAGGCGCGAGATTTGAATTGGGAAATGTCAAATTCGTGGAGAAATGTGGTGAAAATGCCTTCAGTTTGATTGTAGGTCCTAAAACTTAGAGTCGGGACGATTGTGCCGTGGGAGCAGGCTGGGCCATGGGAGCATGCTGGGCCATGAGAGCAGGTTGGACCGTGGGAGCAGGTTGGGCCATGGGAGTAGGCTGCTCAGCGCGTGATGCATGCGAGTGCAAGGTTTGGGCTCGGCTTGGCAACACATTGGGCTTGGAGTGACATGGCCCGGGCAGTGGCTTTGGTGGCGTGGGCCTTGGATGGCACGGCTTGGGTCGTGATGGTGGAGCCATGGACCTCGCCGCGGGTGATTGCCGTGGTGGCCACCGCGGTGGTTGCCATGGTGGTGGTGCCGCTCCCCCTAAGATCACATTTAGTCTCGTGGATCGCCGCGGTCCCATTTCTTGAATATTGAAAATTTCACTCGTGGAATTTTCTAAATTTCTAGCCATTGTATTTCTCTTTTACGTTTTATCAAAGAATCTTTGCAAATAAAAAATTCTAATAATAAGAACGTATGAAAAAATGCAAGTGGACTAGAAAATAGAGAAAAACCTTTTTATGCGAGAGTCTTCTACGAGTGTGGATCTCTGCTCTCAATGAAAGCACCAATTTGTGGATGCAAATTTCTTCCTCCTTGATCTTAGACAAAATTGCACCTACAAAACAATTAACACCTTATGTCAAGGCCAAGAGCCTCACGCGCCCACGATGAATTGGGGGGGGGCTTTGGCCGAAGAACCTCCGATGCCAAAGTTAGAATTTAGAGAGAAAGTGTTTAGAGAGTTTTTGGGAGTTTTGCAAGAGTGTGGAACTTAGCTTTTTAGAGAAAATGGGGTTCAATATATAGAGTATGGTCGGCCTTCTTGGGAGAGAGAGTGGCCGGCCTTTAGGGTAATTTTTTAGTGTAATGGGTAATTTATTTGGCAATTAATGGACTAATTAGGTAATAAATCCATTAATTGGCCAATTAACTCAATTTATATGGAATGTTTTGAAGGTTATGGAATAACTACCTTGTATGGAATATAAGATGTGGATGAATGAAATAACTTTGAATTTGTTACCTTTTTTGGGCACTTTTGACTTGGTTGAGGGATGATTGCCCGTTGCTCGTGCGTAGGAATCCCGGTATGCTTCAAGGGTATTTTTGTCCCTTTATATCCAAAAATCCACGTGTCGCCTTGTGATTATTTTTGGCTCCACAATGGGAATAAAAAAATGAAATTGAATTCCGATTACAGATTACTCCGATGTTTACTAAATACTGGGAATGAACAGTGTGGTGGACCCCACCTGAAATCATTGTTCTAAAAATCCCCGCCTAGGCGCCAGGCGGCTAGCCACCGCCCCGATTAATGCTAAGGGGGGTCTAGACCTACTGAGGCACCGCCTAGACCGCCTAGACCCGCCTAAACACTCGCCTAGGTTGCAACTCACTTAGACAGAAAATAGATAACTTTCATTTTGCATTTTGTTTTTTTTCTAATAACTTGTAAAAGACCTGTTGCATACTTAAATAAACACACATTATATCCTTATTTCACATGTTTTCATTATGTTCCAATACTTCATAATATATATGCATTCTATTTTGTAGTTTATGACGAAATTATATATATTTCAAGTATAAGCAGACACTTATTTACACGAAATATGATTGATTTACTTAAATCCACCTAGTCCGCCTAGGCGCTAGGCCCTAGCCCGCCGCTCGACTAGCGCCTAGCGACTTTTAGAACATTGCCTGAAATAAGGAATGCAATTCCTGAAATTGGAGGAGTGAGATTCCTTGAATGGATGAGGTATTTGAATTCCGGGAGGGTGAGGGAATCGGGAATGCATTTTTTCTTCCTATTATGCCCTCTCGCTTGCTGGCTCATCAGGCGGTGGATATGCTTCTTGCTCACTGGCTCATTCCAGAGAAAAAAGTGCATTCCCTGTTTGGATGCCAAGAAAATAATAGGAAGCTCTGAGAAAAATCTAGGTGAAGAAAGTACCCAAAACAGGATTTTGAATAATTTAGAGTGTGTAACCGAAAACAAAAATTGGAGTGATCCTGACGATGGTGGAGACATGGAGGATTTGAAGATTGTAAAAATGCAGAGGTTGAGGTGCGTTATAATCTTGTTTGATGGATTATAATTTTGTTTAGTGGCTTTCCTGGGCGTACAGGAGGATGAGTGGGTTATAAATTTTTAACTTGTTTGGTCTGCGGAGAAGATGATTTGGCTAAGGGTTTTTTAACTCCACCTTATTCAAACAAATAAAAATAATTATTTAAAATAAATATAAAGATAAAATAAAAAAGATATGGGCATTTTAATAATCATATTAATTTATACTCCGATTCAAGTGAATTGGTAAATAACTTGTATGAATTCAATTTCATTCATACTCCGATTTCATAACATTTAAATAAACAGCTTCAACAAGAATTTGATTTTGATTCCTCTTCATTCGAACACATCCTCAATTCATTTCCTCCTATTTTAATTACAGTTACGTAACCAAGTCATAAATAATTATCGACAAATTCTTCGAACTCGTGGGCGAAAAACAATCAGAACTATTTGATGAAAGATATAAGTGGAAAAGCTAGTTTACTTAATTACCTGGAAGAAACCCCACTCTTTGCAAGCAAAATGGAGCCTGGTTAGTTCAGCTTCAGAATTGGTTGATTCTTGGGAAAGCAATTTCTGCATGTCAATGGATGGTATAGGGGCATGACGATCAAAATTGATGATCATCTCATGCTCTTGGTTACCATCTTGATCATGAGGCTGTAAGTATCTTGTTGGGATTGTGAGTATTGGCTTCTTTACGAATTCCTGAACACTAGGAACATGAAGAGAACCACCGTACAAGCTCTTCCCGGCAGATGCCGTTTTTTCCATACTTAGCTTTTGCGTACGCTGTGAGCAATGGGTGTTTTAGATGGGTTCTGGTAATGGTTAAACTAATGATGTAGAATATTTGTGTGCGCGGGGGTGGGTGGGTGTGCGCGCGTCTATATATATATATATATATATATATATATATATATATATATATATATATATATATATAGGAAACCTTTAAGGGAAGAGATTCTTATTTTGTTTATAAAAATAAGGATTAGTTGTAGGGTTCACACCACATCGAATTTTAACGATCCAAACTGTTCATTTTTTCAAGTTATACCTCATAAATCATCCTTGCAAAATATTAACCAAATCGAAAATATTTAAAACATCTAATTGGGTTCAAAGAAATGAACGAATACTTTGTTATATAAGAAATAATGAAATTTGATCTTGATAATTAAATAAGCAAATGGTTTCGGATTGAATTGAATTTTTGTAAGGATGATCTATGAATTGAGATTAACAAAATAGACTCTTCGAATCATTGAAATTCGATGTGAAGTGAACCCCACATCTAATTCCCATTTTTTTTCAAAAAATGAGAATCTCTTTGTATAAAAAGGCCTACATATATGTATATATATTGTTCCTCTCCCTTGTTCTAGCCGTCAGTGCGACGACTGATTATCAAAGGCAGTGGCGAAGCCAGGATTTCTCGGGGGGAGGGGCGAACTTAAAAGAATGCAAGGTTAAAGAAAAATGGCAACAACTAAATCTTTTTATATAGTAATGTCTTTCATAATTAATCAATACAAACAAATTACAATTGTTGCCGGCGAGGTTTCATGTCATGAAAACGTCGCATAATAGGCTCATTATCAATAAAAGCAAATACATCTTTCTCAATATAAACAAGCATGCTATCACTTAACCATTGATCTCCCATTTTGTTACGCAATGGTGTTTTCACAATCTTCATATCAGAAAAAGCTCTCTCCACCAAAGCGGTTGCAACCGGTAACACCAAAGCCAATGTAAGAAGTTTATACACTAACATATAGCTTTCACACCTCCCGGTCTTCACTAACTCTTGTGCAAGATCACTAATTCCTCTCAATGATGAATACTCACTATGCATCTTCATATCATGAATGTAATTGTCAAGTTGAATTGGAAGATTCATGAGGTCCATATGATCAAAATCTTGAGGATAAAGTTGGGCTAAACGAACAATTTTTGCTTTGTCAAAAAATGCAAAATTATTCACCGGACTCAAACATGCAATACAAAGAAGTAACTCGGTGTTTACCTCATTGAAGCGATCATTCAACTCACTTAGTTGCATATCAACGACTTGAAAATAGAGGTCCACACGATAGTAATGGAAGTTTGTGATTTTTGGAGCTTTACGCCTTGATTTTCCAGGTACGAAATGCAAATCCTCCATGTTAGGAACGATAATATCATGCTCCTCACAAAACTTTTCTACATCATGAAGCAAGTCCCCAAAGTCATCATCTCTCAAGGATTGTAGTCTTTGCTTGCATACTTCCACTAACGCCATTGCATTCATAATATCTTGATCTTTCTTTTGCAATGCTTGTGATAACTCATTTGTAACTCCCAATATAAGTCTCATCAAGAGAAGGTGAAATGCAAAATCAAAAGTTTGCTGTCTTTGAATAACCTAGTTGCTTCACCGAGATTATCTTGGTTGCGATCACTTTTAATGCATTCAACCACCTCCACCACAGTTTCAAACATAACAATAATAATAACTATAGTACCATAATGCGAGTTCCACCGTGTATCACATGGACGCATAAGACTCATTTCTTGATTTAACCCTTTACCCGTTTCAAGATTACCAAGATCAAGAGCTTTCTGAATTTGTTCTTGTTGTTTCTCTCTAAATGCATCACGATGCTTACACGATGATCTAATAAGATTCACCAAACTACTAGCATTGATGAAGAAATTGGCAACATCCTCATTTTCCTTTGCCACGAATACAAGAGCTAGTTGGAGTTGGTATGCAAAACAATGAATATAAAATGCTTGAGGGTATTTGTTCAAAATCTTTGTTTTAAGACCATTCAACTCACCTTTCATATTGCTAGCTCCATCATAGACTTGTCCTCGTAACTTGGACATACTCAAATTTGTTGTAGCAAACAATCTCTCAATGGCATTTTCAAGCGAGCTACTAGTTGTAGAGGAGACATGTTGAACACCCAAAAACTTTTCGATTGCTTCTCCTTTTTTATTCACATAACGCAATACCACCGCCATTTGCTATTTAGTTGAAGAATCACGTGCTCCATCAACCAAAAGAGAAGAAAAAAAATGCACCTTCCATATCTTTAGTGATTGCATCTACAGTTTCAATGGCACAAGCACGGACAAGATCTTTTTGAATATCGGAAGAAGTATACTTAAGATTCTTGGGAGCATTCTCAAACACAACCTTCCTAACTTGTTCATTATGCTTGGAAAGAAATTGAATAAGCTCCAAATAATTGCCCTTATTGCTTGATTTCAACGATTCATCGTGGCCACGAAAAGGCAAACCTTGTCCCAACAACCATCTTGTGCACTCAAGTGAGGCACTCAACAAAGTACGATAATTAATGCAAGCTTCATCGGTTTGCTTAATCACAAATGTTTCAATGTATTGTTTTTGTGTCATCAAATCTCTAGCTTGTTGTACAGCTTTATTATGAAGACTTCTAACGCCTCCCTCGTGGACTCGAAGATTTTCGGGTCCTTTCTTCCAATTTGTAAACCCTATCTCAGTGAAGACATCACTTCCAGTGCTACCCATTTGATCAAAATCACATTTGAAAAGATAACAATAACGGCAAAATGCAGCATTTTTTTATATACTATACTCCAACCACTTAAACTTATCAAACCAACGAATGATAAAACATCGATTGTCGCTAACCTTTCTTGGCATGATGTGGTCTCTAGGTTGACAAGGATCACTTTGGAGATAGTGTCTACAAATTGCTTCACGATAAGTAGGTGGATAATCAAGCATTCGACGTCTATGTGCAGGGTCTGTAGGAAGATTAGCCAATAGTTCATCCAACTTAGTGGCCTCACTTTGTTGTGACCTACTTGGAATATTTGAAGGAGGACTTCTTGGAATATTTGAAGGAGGAGGAGGACTACTCGGAATATTTGAAGGAGAAGGACTACCCGAAATGTTTGAAGGAGGATTTAAGCACTTTTTCTTATAGTATCTTTCCATTACATAACTGTAAAATGGAAAGAAATAAAAATTCTTACTCTTAATCCTAAAGTAGACTATACTATTACTATAGTATGCATAATAACTAATCCAACCAACCAACAATTCAATTAATCAATACCAATAAGCATACAAATTATTCAATAACTAAAAATTCAATTCAACTAATCATATTCATATGAATACAACTAAGCAATTCAACTAATCATCCATCAAGATTCAAGAATTTAAATTTAAATTTTCACCCTTTTGACATGCCAATTTATCTATATGTACAATTATACATACACACGATTCTTCTAATTCCCAATTCGTATCAATAATTTCACCCTAATAAATAATTTCATAATTTGTATTAAATAACCATGACATGAATAATCAATAACCATATGATTTGATTCACATCAATAATTTCACCCTAAAAAATAATTTCATAAGTTGTATTAAATACCAATCCCCAATCTTGTATTAAATAACAATATGATTCACATCAATAATCAATAACCAATAACCAATAACCATATTAATGCATTACCATATGATTCTACACCAATTAAATGAAATTTGTATTAAATAATTAAGGTAGGGATTATACATTTAAGAATTAAAAAATTTACCATTAAATGGTGATTGGTGGAAGCCGGCTCAAGCTCAAGCTGGAGAGAGGATAGTGGCTTGTGGTGAAGACTCAACAGAAATTAAAGAGGACTTGGTGGTGGGGTGGCGTTGGCTTGGCTGCTGAGAGTTTGGGGAGTAGCTTGGCCCTCTGTGTGTTGATTGGTGAAGAAACGGGATGGGAAAGTAAAGGGAACAGGGTCGTGGGGGGGACAGAAAGCTAGGGTTTTGGGGCGACACGCGGAAGCGGTCCCCCACCCCATTATAATATTTTTTTTATTTTTTAAATTCAACTAAACAAAACGGCGTCGTTTTGTTTTAGAATTTTTAATTTTTTTTACCAGGCCCAAAACGACGTCGTTTTGGCCTGGTTTAGAAAAAAAAAAAAATATAACAGCAATCTGTAGATTGCAGATTGCCCAGAAAAAACAGAGGCGTGAACCAGGGTTTTCCGGCGAGGCGCACGCGAAGGGAGTGGTGAAGAGCTGGGTCTAGTGATGTTTCTCGGCGAGGGGAGTGGCGACCGCCACTCATCGCCCTCACGTGGCTTCGCCACTGATCAAAGGTTGGTTTGTTATTGAGACTTTGTCCTTTGTGCCTCACTTTCTGTATGAGCTCAGTAGTTGATGTGGACCTGTCAGGCTGTCACCAACCGACCTTTGAATATTGGTCTGATTTAGAATATCTCTCTCTTTAAGAAAGAACACGTGGTTTATTCATTAACAACTACTGTCGGCTGCATTTGGTTTCACTTACTTTTATGGACCAAGATTGTCTGCCCTTCAATTTTTTATCATTTTCCATCACCTTTGATTTTTCTAACCATTGATTTCATGTTGAGTTAATTTTATGTTCTAGATTTTGCCACCTCACAAATTTTCACTCTCATTTCTTCCTCTTCGCTTCTGTTGCTGCATTCACAGACCAAGAAACATTTTCAGCTGCACAACAACAACATCCTCCACCAAGAATGCCATTGAATTACAATGCAATTTCCGAGTTGCTTTTCGGATTCTAAATCATGGGTTTCCTTCTTTGCTTCCAAAAAATAATGGGTTTTTCACTAATCTACTGATTGTTCAAGTGGGAGAGGAAAATTTTGAGAATCTTCCTCTCACTTTCACTTGTGGAACTCATCAACCATCAAGGCATCAGCCATCCCCTCACTTTCACTTGTGGAACCCATCAACCATCAGTAGCAGAAGCGAAGAGGAAGAAAGGAGAGTGAAAATGTGTGAATCTGAAGCATTAAATTAACTCAACATGAAATCAATGGCTTAAAAAATAGGAAGGGATGGAAAATGGGAGGGCAGACAATCTTGTCCTACTTTTATCTGCCCTCTTTGCCAATATTTCAGATAGTTGGTGGATCGGGTCCTTACATCATATTTTCTTTCCGACTATTTTTATGGTCGGGTATTATTTTTTTCTATTTGTGTAAACAAAATTTTAATTAAATCCGACTTACATGAATTATGAGTTAGAAGCTTTTTCAATAGCATTTCTAGATGAGCTCTTAGTTAAATTTTATACCGGATTTAAAAAATTCCATCTTCAATCCCTAATTACCTCATAAGATAGGAATTCTTCTATTAGTTGCTAAATTTAAAGAGTGAAAAGGGAGCTCTTAACATTAATTTCTTAATTTAATAACATTATGAATAAAAATCATATTCATATTTGTCCAGAGTCATTAAAATTTTCTAAATTAAAGAGTATGATTGAAGTATAATTTTTTTAGCAATCTCCTAAAGTAATATTATAGGGAGCTGATAATTAAAGGGCCAACTGCTTGAGAGGAATGTAATACTAAGCCTCATACCTGTCAAGCATATATAGAGACAAAAGTGAAATATAAATATGGTAATAAGACAATAAACAGATTGCAAAACATACAAATATTATAAAGAATTAAGAAATAAATATAAACATTATTTTTGATGCTCTTATAACTAATCCATTAAATATTTTGTTATATTTGACTTTACCAGACAAAACAAATCACTAAAGCTGCCACGCATCAACGTCTAGGACTGTATATACTTGCACCTGTTTATTCATAATTAACAATATATAATTAAGAAATCATTAACTTCAACATCACATTATTTTGCAACTTTGCATTAGGTTATTTATAATTCAGAGATAAAAAGTAAGACAGCTTATGATCATAGTCAGCTAGGGCATGATTCACATCATTACAGAAAAAACTATAGCAGATTAATAACAAATAATTACGTACGGTTCTTTAGTATCCCATCGGGTGGACGAGGATCCTCTCAAGATCCTGTTTTTGAGGATTCGAAGATCAATCAATCGTGTATGTTTATTATACATTATGTAGTCAATTTTCGTCAAGTACTATTTATATTCAATTTTAAATAAAAATTTCAAGATGATTTCTAACCGCACGATGTACAATAAACGGATACGATTGATTAATTCTCTGGATCCTCACAAAGAGAACCGTTGGGTAATGCTAGAGATTATGTGGACACATTAATTTAGGCTTATTAATTGGTTTTTGCAGGCAAATTGCTAGAAAGAAACTATAATAAATTAGTATAAATAATTACAAAATTTAGTCTTCGTAGCAGTATCCTTTCGATATAATATGTGGACACATTAATTTAGGCTTAAAACTGGTTTAGTTCTAGAAACTGTCATTTAGTTTCACTTTACTCATTGAATGAAATTGATTTTGTTTCACTTTGCCCCATGAAACTGTCATTTTCGTCTCATTTAGTCTTAATTTACCCTATTTCGTTCATTATGTCAAATAAATGTTAAATTAAAAGGTACTATGGACATTTTATTTTTCACATCTCTTTGGCTCCAACTTGCCCGCTAAAACAATCACAATTCCATTTTCCGTGAAAAATTTGTCAATATCGATCCTCATTAAGTGGAGTGGTTGGTTTGACTGTTCATGTGCCAATTTAACGGGGATGTTGACAGAATTTTCACTTAAGACCAAAATGATTTACGATGGACAAACTCAAGGACCACTCCTATCGATTTTCATTGTTAGAGATCCAAATGAGGAATACAACTCCTCCAGAAAGGTTATAACTTCCCTTGAAGAATACAACTCCTCCAGAAAGGTTATTTCCATCTCTATATATTTGTCAAATCCTTTTCTGTCAGATTCATTCAATTCCATTCTCACTCTCTGTTCATATCCTTCACACCATATTGTGATCGATAATCTAAGCGACATCCTTTTCCGATCCTGTGAACTACCCAATTTCTATCACTGGCCTTAGAGCTAGGTTTTCATGAATCAAAACAATTTGCCCAGTTTTCATCTGAGGACATCTCGAACTACATTTGAGACTTCCTCTTCGTCAAGTAACAAATCCAACAACATTCTTACTAAGTTTCAACTTGAGAAGAATTGTCTCTGCTGTTCTAGATTATCTGCCGGGCTGCAGAACGAAGCAGCGAGAGGAACCTGTTTTTTCCCAGAGGAAGTTCTTCGAAAATAAAGAAGAAGGGAATTGCTTTGAAAGCAAAAAAGGAGAATTCATTCTTGGGGAGGCTTCAAGTGGGGAACAAATTAAAGATAAGAGACTTTTTGGTTCTTTGTGCTCTGATAGTGCATGTGAAAAGCAAGGGCTTCACGTGGGGAACAAATTACAGATAGGAGATTTTTTGGTTCTGAGCACTATGATAGTGCATGTGAAAAAGCAAAGTGCAATAATAGAGATTGGTGTCCATCACAAAGTCAAGTCAACAGATTTTTTGAAGTGGGCTCCTCCTCTAGGCAAAATTCGGGACGGCTGCAATTGGAACCCTTTCCTACTTGTTTGTATGTTACGATCAAACCAAATTTAGGTTTTGTTAAGCCCGTTTACCCGAATAATTTTACTCATAAGGTTGATTTGTGGAATACTTTGAATAACAGTCACAAAGACCAAAAGTAGAAGCAAAGGTTTAATTTTAGGGATCCAAGAGTTAGAGTGCTCAATCATTTGGATCAATATAATACTCATTACGGTTTTATATATCCTAATTTGGCACAAAGAGAAATTTCAACTGCAAGAAAATTAAGGGGACCAAGGCCACTGAGAATTGAAAGAGAATCCACTAGACGAGAAGAGACTGCTATTGTGCACGAAAATAGAGAAAGAATTGATCACGCTTGGCCAAGTAGACAAGCAAGAAATGCACGAGCTTTCTATCGACGTGATCACCTGAACAAGTACTCGTCTGTCACTGATTGGACAAAGCCTCTGCGAGTGCGTGCAGTATCTGCTACTAAAAATAAATAAGTCTCTATCTTTTATTTTATTTTATTTTTTAGTCTTTAATTTATTAAGAACATTTAGTATTTGTGGCTTGTAATAATTAAAAGTACACTAGTAGTATTTGTATTTGTATTCGTATTTAAGTTTGTATTAAGTATTGTGTTTGTTTTGTAATTTTTTGAGCTATGGCAACTAAATCTTCCAAATCCGAAGTTTTTAAAATAGAGAGGTTGAACAATGTTAATTATCAAATATGGAAGAGAATGATCACTTATCTTTTAACCCATGACAAGACTTTATACACTATCAAGGAGAGAGGCCCCTTAGGTCCTCTCGAGTTTAAAATAAATGGGTGGAAGATAATGAGTTGGCTAAGGCCACAATTCTAAATTACATGGAAGATAAATTAATACCTCTCTATGAAGAATATGATTCAGCCAAAGAAATCATGGATGTACCTAAAAAGAAGTATGGCCCCAAATCTCAAACATACATTTAGTTATTGCTTGAGAAATACAATGGGACACAAATGAAGGAAACTGATTCTATGGTCGATCATATTACTAAAATGGAGGTAATGGCAAAAGACTTAGCCAATGTTGGCCATCCAGTTTTCGATAAAATGCAAGTTAGTGTTCTTTTTGGTAACCTCCCAAATTCTTGGGAAAATGTAGTTACTTCCATGACTTATGGTCAAGTTGAATTAATGA
Organism: Heteromeles arbutifolia; assembly: GCA_024362995.1. Classification (NCBI taxonomy): domain Eukaryota; kingdom Viridiplantae; phylum Streptophyta; class Magnoliopsida; order Rosales; family Rosaceae; genus Heteromeles; species Heteromeles arbutifolia. Next base: position 39,503,840 of record JANCRC010000003.1, on the reverse strand, counting down.
GGGATACATTGCCTGCAATGTTGGCTATTGAAGAAGTTCGTAAAAATTATAGGAAAAAGGAAACTGGACAAGGCAGAGACAACCTCCTCATAGCGGAAGATTCTCAGAAAAACAAGCAACACATGCACAAGCCACATAGTAGTAAAAAACGCCCAAACTTCAAAAAGTTTGGACACCACAAGCAAAATAAGTTTAAAGGAGAGGAGAGTGCATGTTACAATTGTGGATAGACTGGTCATTATAGGTACAAGTGCCCAAAACGACGCAAGAACAACAAAAATCCTAAAGAATTGATTTTGACTGTCTCCAAAGCACTCATTGCTGAAGATCAAGGAAAATGGTGGATAGACTCAGGAGCAACTCGTTATGTATGTAAGGACAAAAGTTGCTTCATCAATTTCAAGGAGAAAGCACTAGAAGAACATCGTCTCTACATGGGCAATAATATTTATGTCAATGTTTTGGGTGAAGGAGATTGCAAGATCAACAATAGTAAATCTACCATTGTGCTTAAAAATGTTTTGTTTGCACCAAATAAAAGGAGGAATCTTGTTTCTGTCTCTGTCCTAGAAAAGAAAGGTTTTAAGACAAGGTTCATGAATGGTGCTGTCACTATTGGGAAAAAGGGTTATATTAATGTAAGAGGAATAAGAGTCGATGATATGTACTCAGTTTGTATTAATAAAAGTATTTCTTCCGAGTATTCCTTTATCTCTATTGTTCAAAATTTGTGATATTTATGGCATTTACGTTTAGGTCACATAAATAAAAATAAAATGATACGCATGAGTAAAAATGGAATGTTGCCTCAAGTAAATGCACATGATTTTGATACATGTGAATCATGTATTAAAGGAAAAATGACTAGAAAATCATTTTCTCAGCATTGGACTTCTACAAATTTACTTGAGATAGTGCATACAAATTTATGTGGACCAATGAGAACTAACACCCATAAAGGAATGAAATATATTGTGACTTTCATCAATGATTAATCCTATTATGGACATGTCTATTTTTTGAAGCATAAAAATGATGCCTTAGACAAGTTTAAAGAGTTCAAGGCAGAAGTAGAGAACCAATTGGGAAGATCCATAAAGACTCTTAATAGCGATAGAGGTGGAGAATTTGAAGCCTTTGATGATTTCTGCAAAGAGAATGGTATAAGGCATAATTATACTATGCATTATACACCACAACAAAATGGAATCGCAGAGAGAAGAAATTAAACTCTCATAGGTATCAAGCGATCTATGATGTCTTATGCTGACTTACCTTTACATTTTTGGGTGAAGCTTTGTCTACTGCAACATATATATTGAATAGAGTTCATACAAAGGTAAAGCCACTGACTCCAAATGAATTATGGCATGGACGATAACCCGATTTATCAAACTTTAAAGTTTGGGGTTGTAAAGCGCATGTCCTCATTCCAAAGCCATTTGGAGATAAGTTACAAGCAAAAACTTTGGAATGTAAATTCATGGGATATCCTAATAATAGTGTCGGATATCGGTTTTATCATCTTGAGAAAGGATTGATCGAAAGTAGAGATGCTACTTTTATTGAATCTACTGATTTGGTTAATCCAATACAAGAATTGGAATCTTTAGGAGAATAAAATTCTCCTACGGATGATCAGGATTTCCATCTTGATTTAGAATTATCTCATGATCATGACATTGGCAATGATCAAGTGGGAGACGTAAACATGGGTGATCATAACAATGTCGATCATGACACACACACGGATGATGATTATGATATTATCATGGAAGATATAAGTAATGGGAGAAATGATCAAATCAATAGGAGTAAAAGAAAAAGGGAACCATTATGATATTATCATGGAAGATATAAGTAATGGGAGAAATGATCAAATCAATTGGAGTAAAAGAAAAAGGGAACCATCTAGAAAATTGAAAGATCACTTTGTTTTCAATCTTGAGGAGGTAGATCATTCAATGGGAGATCTATACCCAAGGAATTATAAAGAAGCAATGGATAGTTTTGAGTCTAAACAATGGCAACAAGCAATGAATGAATAACTAGATTCCATAAAGAAAAATGAAGTTTGGGAATTGGTTGATCTACCTGATGGAAGAAAGCTCATCAGTTGTAAGTGGGTACTTCATAAGAAGTACAAATCAGATGGTACCCTAAATAAGTTTAAGGCTCAACTTGTAGCTAAGGGTTATACTGAGAAACCCGGCATAGATTTTGTGGACACTTACTCTTCAGTTGCAAAGTTTACATCCATTCGTATTCCTAGGGCAATTGTTGCTATAATAGATTTAGAATTTCATCAGTTAGATGTCAAAACAGCATTCTTAAATGGAGATTTGAAGGAAGACATCTATATGATTCAACCCGAAGGATATCATGTCAAAGGAGAAAACAAAGTCTATAAATTAAGAAAGTCGTTGTACGACCTTAAACAATCATCAAGACAATGATATTTAAAGTTCCACCAAGCCATTATGGAAATGGGCTATAAAATAAATCCTTTGGATCATTGTGTTTACTCTTGGAAGTGCCAAGATAATTTATGTATGTTGTCACTATAGATATGATTGAAAAGACTAAGTCATATCTGGGATCCAAATTTGAAATGAAAGATATGGGGGAAGCATCTTATGTTCTACGAATTAAAATTACTAGGAATAGAGATGTCAAAACGCTCTATTTGGATCAACAAAACTATCTGGATAAAATATTTAAAATATTTAATATGCAAGATTGCAAGCCAGTTAGTACACTAGTTTGTAAAGGAATGATGCTTTTCAAAAATATGTGTTCGGTACAGAAGCAAGACATCATTGAAATGCAAAATGTTCCTTATGCCCAAGCAGTTGGAAGTTTGATGTATGCTATAACCAGCACAAGACCTGACATATATCATGCAGTTGGATTGGTAAGTAGATATCAATCCAACCCCAGAAAGCAACATTGGATGGCAGTAAAGAGAATTATTAGATATCTAAAAGGCACCCAAGGTATGAAACTTTGTTTCCGATTAAATGATCTGGATTTAGTTTGTTATTGCGATGCAGATTTCACAGGCGACTTGGATGACAGAAAGTCAAAAAGTGGTAACATTGTCTTGTTTAGTGGAATGGATGTTTCTTGGTTAAGTAAGAAACAAGGTTGTGTTGCAAAATCTACCATGAAAGCAGAATATATTTCTTGTAGCACAGTGGTAAGTACTGCAGTATGGGCTGAACGATTTGTTGATAATTTAAATATAGGTATACCTAAATAGCCCATCAATGTGTTTTGTGATAATAAGTCCGCCATCTCTCTGATAAAGAGTGGAGCAAATAGTTTCAAAGGAAAGCACATTGATATTAAATATCATTATATACAAGATATAGTGGAGAAAGGAGAGCTAAAGGTCGACTACATTCCCTCCGAAGAGATGGTTGCCGATCTGATGACCAAGGGATTGTATTCAGAGAACATGTGACTACAATGGGTTTACAAAACATCTAAATGTGTTGTAGTGTGAGATGTGCAGTGACACGCCCCGATCTCGATGTCTAAAGGATAACAGAAAGGCCAGGTGCTGGCCGACACCCAAGGGTGACGCAAGCCATTTTTATGAATGCATATGCCGAGAACATGAGAAACATGCATATAAATTGTGCGCGTAACTACGCAATGTAATATTCAAATACAATCTTATCAAAATAATATAATAAGTTCAACTGCCAATAAAATAATAGTGATGATGCACGACATGTTAAGAGCATACTACTAATTCGGAATATAAGCGGAAGGTGTAAAAGAAAGTGATTACAAGAATGTCCAAGCAAAGAGAATGACACAACGTCATTGTTATGGGAATGCCTCGCAGCTTGGATCGTACGCCTCGTTCCTAGGTTCTGAGGGGGCGCAAAACAAACATGAGTGTACTAAGTTGATATACAAGTAATACTGAAACATTTATTCATCACCATACGAACCCCCAAAGTTTATGAAAACTCAATAGAACAATATGTAATAGGTTTTCTGAAAACCCTAGCATGCCATAAAACTTCATAAAACAGATATCATATATAGTGTGCTTAGTAGTGGTATCAGTATCGCCCGAAGGCATATAGAACACTTCATTCACCCGAAGGCCTTCATTAGCCCGTAGGCCCCTACAGCACCCGACCGAAGCCATATATAAGTATCAATCGCTCGTAGACCCCTACAACACCCGACCAAAGCCATATATAGATATCATTCGCCCGTAGGCCCCTACAGCACCCAACCGAAGACATATATAGATATTATTCGCCTATAGGCATATAGTGACCACTGGATGAGCACAAAAATCATTGAACATAATCTTTCCAAAATATATCTCATCGGAGCTCAATAGCTCAAACATCATATCATAAATCATGTTCATAAATATCTCAGTGAAAGTAAATCTAGTAAGCCTGAAATATTAATAAGCATAAATCCAATTTACTCATAAACGTTTCATAAAATGTAACCATTAAATCATGCTTTTCATGTATACATTTCTAAGAGTAAAATCATGCATTTTAGCAGTGGTCCACTCACAGATACTCTGTAGTCGAACAGCTATGCAAACTAGGGAGGACGGAAACGCCACTAACAAACGCACCTAAGCACATAAAGGGACCAATTAATAAAACTATACTAAAATGATTGAATTTTAGGAACCAGACATCATAAATGGATTCAGGACATCGAAAAACACAAAGAAGGACCTCGGGTACCCCCACACGCCACCACGGGGAGGTAGCCCAGACAGCCACTCGCCCCCGCACGCTCCGAGTTAGGTCGCCGGAAAGTTTGTTGAAAAAGTCACCGACGGCGCCTTGGATGGCGGTGAAGCATAGTACCTACGGTGGAGGCGCGTGTGCTCCACGCGCAGACCACGCGTCGACTAGAATCTGGGTTGGGCTTGGGTTCTGGGCTTGGGCCAAGGATTTGGGTTTAGCTTAGTAGGCTGGGTCTAAGCTTTAGGTTTTGGGCTAGGTTGGACAATTAGCTGGGTAACAACTTGGGTTTTGGATCCGGGTTTTAGGGTTATCAGGTCGGGTTGACTCGGTTTCAGGCGGTGGATTAGCCAGTTTCTGGACAAACCTTCAAACGCTCATAACTTCTTCAATACTTAACCAAATCAAGTGATACAAAAACAAAAGTTATAGTTCTCAACGAGATGAAGAGAATGGTACCTTGCATGATGGCTAACTCACCGTGGTTTATCTGAAAAATTCCTTGAAAGTAGAGAGAGGGCATGGGAGAGCTTAAAGAGAGAAAGAGAGAAAGTGATGGAGGAGAGAAAGAGAGAGATACGAAAATATCCCAAAAGGGAAATAGGAAAATTTGGAAAGATGGGGAGGGGGTATCCGGATAGGGTATCGTTAAAAGGACAAAAATCCCAAGTAGGTCCCCTTGGTTGGTAATTTAAAAATGCATAAGACGAAACACAAAATATCCGAAAACGTTCGTTGGTTCGAACGTAGAATCTTCGTTATACATCCAAATTCGAATCCGTTCGCGCTTATGCATTCATAACGATGAGTACAATATGAATAAGTTAATTAAATTAAGACTACGCGTTTCGACGAGACGGTCAACGAAAATCAACTTAAGGGTACAATTGTAATTTCAAAAATTTGATAATACAGAATATGATAATTCAAGGACGAGGTTTCACAAATAAACAAGTACGGATACTAACTCCTCATCAGTTCTTCCATTTCCCACGTCGCTTCCTTGACTGCATGGTTCCTCCACAACACCTTTACTAACGGAATGACTTTGTTCCTCAGAGTTTTATCCTATCAATCGATGATCGTCACTGGTTCCTCAACATAACTCGTGTCCTAACTCACCTATAACGGTTTCGGCTGAATAGCGTGAGAATGATCTGGTACGTACTTCTGAAGTATGGAAACATGAAATACGTCGTGTATCTACAACAACTCTGGTGGTAGCTCTAATCTATAAGCCACCGTGCCAATTCTCTATATGATTTGGTAGGGACCAACATATTAAGGACTTAACTTCCCTTGCTTACCAAAACGAACCACAACCTTCCAGGGTGATAACTTCAAGAAGACAAAATCACCAATCTCATACTCTCGATCTTTGGAATGTTTGTGCACGATGTTTTTCTGTCGATCCTGTGCCGTCTTCAGATTCCTCTTAATCAACTGGATGTTAGTATAAGTGGTGTCAACAATTTCTAGCCCCACTAACACCTGTTCACGACCTCAGTCCAACATAACAATGTCTGGCACGCATTCCTATACAGTGTCTCGAATGGTGCCATGCCGATACTGGAGTGGTAGCTGTTGTTGTAGGCAAAGTCGATCAATGGCAAATAGCTATCCCAACTACTATTCCACTGGAGAACACACACCCTCAACATGTCATCCAAAGTCTGAATCGTCCTCTCAGATTGACCATCGGTCTGTGGATGATAGACATTGCTGTACAATAGCTGAGTATTCATGGCATCATGGAATGCTCTCCAAAATCTGGAGATGAATCTAGGATCTCTGTCCGAAACAATGGTGACGGGTAAACCATGAAGTTTAACAATATTATCGATGAACAACTGTGCTAACTTCTCTAAGTGTATAAGTCTGTTGAACCGATAAGAAATTAGCAATCTTAGTGAGTTGGTCCACAATCACCCAGATGCTATCAAATCTTGACTGCATGCTTGGCAAACCATACACAAAATCCATGGTGATATCCTCATACTTCCAAGCCAGGATAGGGAGATTCTGCATTAGCCCTTCAGGTCTCTGCCTGTTTGCCTTTATCTGCTGGCAAATCATACATCTTTTCACGTACTTTGTCACATTCCGTTTCATCCTATACCAGTAGTAGAATGGACGAATGGTGTGATACAATTTTGTACTCCCCTGATGCATAGCATATGCTGAAATGTGGGCTTCGTCCAGAATTTCCGTCTTCACCACTTCGTCATCCTTAGGCACAAACAACCTATTTCCCATCATCAAGGCTCCATCTCTCCGGATCTTCAAATCTCACCTCATATCATTTTGCACCTGTTTCTTTAGGTCTGCATACTGCTGATCAAGCTTTTGAGTTCCCAAACCAAATCCACCAAATAGGCCTAATTTGGAAGTGTGCTAACAATGTTCCCTGTGAGTTTGACATCACTGCAACGCCGGTTTCTCGAAGAAAAAAAAACAGTAGTGGAACATGGATAGCTCGAAGGAAGACAAGTTGTCCATAAGATTTTCGACTAAGTGTGTCCGCTATGACGTTGGCATGACAAAGATGATACTCAATAGTGTAATCATAGTCACTAATGAGTTCCATCCACCTTCTCTACCTTAAATTCAACTCCTTTTGGGTAAAGACATACTTCAAACTCTTGTGATCTATAAAGATGCGGTACTTCTCGCCGTATAAGTAATGTTGCTAGATTTTTAGAGCAAAGACCACTGCTCCGAGTTCCAGATCATGAATGGGGTAGTTCATTTCGTGAGTTTTGAGCTGCCTGGAAGCATAGGCGATGACTTTCCCATGCTGCATCAGAACACAACCCAAACCCGACAAAGATGCATCACTGTAGATTTGAAACTCACCGTCATTGTCCGGAAGAGTAAGGATGAGAGCATGAGTAAGACGCTGCTTAAGCTCCTGAAAACTCCGTTTACAATTCTCATCCTAGTCAAATTTGACCCCATTCCGGGATAATTTAGTAAGAGGCAGGGCAATCACCGAGAAGTCTTGCACAAAACGTCAGTAATAGCCAGCTAGTCCTAGAAAACTCCACACTTCAATAACATTATTCGGTTGTTCCCACATAGACATTGCCGAAATCTTCTGAGGGTCCACACAAATTCCCTCAACGGAAACCACATGCTCGAGGAAACTGATCTAGTCTAGCCAAAACTGACACTTTCTAAACTTCGCATACAGCTGATGCTTCCCCAATTTCTTCAACACTAACTGCAGATGCTTCATGTGCCCAACATTACTCTTAGAGTAGATCAAGATGTCATCAATGAACACAATCACAAACCGATCAAGATACAGTCTAAAAACTCTATTCATCAAGATACGGAATTCATAATGTCCATACCTAGTGCGAAAAGCAGTCTTTGGTACATCTTTGTTTCGGATCAGCAACTGATGGTAACCCGAACGAAGGTCGATCTTAGAGAACACCTAAGCACCCTTTAGTTGATAAAAAAAGTCATCAATCTGAGGTAAGGGATAACGGTTCATCATTGTTACCCGATTAAGCTGCCTGTAGTCGATGCAGAGTTTCATCGACCCATCTTTCTTTCTCACAAATAATACAGGAGTACCTCTGGGAGACATGCTGGGCTGGATGTAGCCTTTATCCATGAGCTCCTGAAGTTAAATCTTCAATTCCCTTAACTCAGCTGGTGCCAGTCGGTATGGTCATAAGGAAATGGGGTTGGTACCTAGAAGCAAATCAATGGTGAATTTGATTTCCCTCGCAGGTAGTAACCCCAGCTAATCCTCAAGAAATACATCGGTGAATTCATTCACCATTAGCACATCTCCAGCACACAGAGAAAGTTCACTCTGCGTGACCACGTGAGCTAAGAATCCCACACAACTCTTTTGCAGTAACTTTGTCGTCCGAATGGCGAAAATAATATTATTTTGAAGGATTCGTCACTCACCTTAAAATGTGATCGCTGGCTGTCCAGGCTGATCAAATGTCACTAGTTTCTCTTTACATTTGACATAAGCGTTGTGCTTAGATAGCCAATCCATTCCCAGAATGATATCGAACTCCACAAGTTTGAAGGGAATCAATTTGGCCTCCAAAAGTTCCCCTTCAACAATAACTGGGCAATCCCGAAACTCCCACTGTGCACAGAATAAATCTCTAGAAGGCAATTGTATAAACATATCATACCTAAGTGAAGTAGGTTGCAGGTTCACCACTCGCGCAAATTGTAGAGACATGAATGAATAAGTAACACCTAAATCAATCAGAACATTAGCCCAATGACCAAAAATAAGTAATGTACTAGTGATCACTCTGGGATCCTGCTCTGCCTCCAACTGAGTCACGACGTTGATACGTTTATGGGCTTGACGTCCCAAACTACTGCTACAGCCGGCACGAGTCATAGCACCCTGGCTATTACGACCCACACGGTTCCCCTGAGCATGACTGCCTGAAGCTGCTCCAGAATGATGCGGCTATCGTTGAGCAGAAAACTGAGTACTTGGATTGCTACTCCTATTATAACTCTGAGTACTCAGATTATTACTCCCACCGTAACCCAAACCAGAAGTACAATCATCAAATTGATGCGCACTAGCGTAATGATGGGCTATGTGTCTAACGCCGCCATATTGGAATCACTCGGCCGGATTAGTAGTGTAATTACCTCGATGACGCTTACCACAACACTCACAAGTCGTGATCGCTAGATTAGAATGGTTGAAAGATCGCCTCGCCATCTTATTGCCTGAGCCTTCACTAAATGATCCCAAACCTTGACCATGTTGCTTGAATGACTAAGAGTGTCTAGGGTTGAAGGGAGAAGAAGAAGTAGAAGGCTCCCTCATGCTCCGGGATCGGTATCCATGACCTCGCTGATTCTGGTTCTGAGGCTGATTTTGGTTTTGGTGCTGGTTCTGGTTAAGTATACTCATACCTCGTTTGTTCAACCCTCAAAGATGCCTCAATCATCTCCTCGTAGGATGCATACCCATGTGGTGCCAAAAGCTCGCAGATGCCATCGTTTATAGCAATCCCCAGATGTACCATCATCTCCTGAGGGTTCCCATAGGTTTATTTGTGATGTCTCAACAACCACCGAAATGTGTTATCAAACTCTATGATACTCAAGTTGCCATGGTGAAAATTTAGAAATTCCTGTCTCTTCCTCAACTGATACCTGAGGCTAAAAAATTGTTTGCTAAAAAGTCTCCTAAACGTAGCCAAAGTCATCATAGAGTTACGTAGGCGAGAGTTCGTCACTAACTTCCACCAATATCTCGTGTTACCCTGAAGGAAGTAACCAGCAGTATTCGCCCACTCAGCCGCTGGGAATTTCATACTCTCCAAAGTGTCCTCCATCTTTTCTAGGCCATTCTTCAACCTCCTCATAGGCTCCAACTACTTTAATCTCGGTAACACCGTGACTCCGAGCAATCTCCATATAGGTACGACTTGACCCGCTACGACCAAGAAAAGCATTTCGCAAAGTAGAGGTCAACTGCTGAATCCCACCCATTAAACCAGAACAAGGTCGACGAAGCACGTGCCCACCAAGAGGATCTATGATTCTGATAAGAGGCAAACAAGATTTAGAAGGACGAAAAATCGTGGCTACAAGAAAGATTATGATTACCAGATGGAAGAATGAAGTCTTAAGTATGCTCTGATACCAATCTGACACGCTCTGATCCCGGTGACCGAAGGATAATAGGATGGCCACGTGTAGGCTGACACCCTAGGGTGACGTAAGCCATTTTTATGAATGCATATGCCGAGAACATGAGAAACATGCATATAAATTATGCACGTAACTACGCAATGTGAGCTACATTCACTGAGTCACTCATATATATTGAATAAAATGTTACGGATAACGGTCGGCATAAACTAGTCTCTGTTTTTAGGAAAAAAAAAGTTCGGCATAAACTAGTCTTTTTTTATTTTGGAATAAAAAAAGCCCGGCATAATTAATCTAGTCCTTTTTTTTCTCTTTTTGTCCGACCCGTTCTAAGAAGTACTCGTCCTATTTATATAGGCTCTCAACGAGCCCCAAGTTCATGGGGTTGAATCTTCTACCGCATTTGCATTGGATACACCGAATATGTAGACTTGAACTGCTGGATGCCCCTCCATCCTTTAGTCGATACGTGAAAAAAATGTACTCGCTTGCACTACTGATCATAAAATAATCAAATTTGCACACACTGATCATAGAACATACCAAATTACCAACAACTAGAACACCATTAAAATTAGGAGTTTCGATCACCATATCTAAGTGCTTGGGATAACACACGAAATAAGACAAAAATTATCAGATGCATAATGCAGATGAATATAAATTTAAGGTGATTTTATTCATACTTTTTTTTTTATTTCTCACATACACCTCTTAATTTTTTTTTTCTTTAATTTAGTCAGATAAAAAGTGTGTTAAAAATAAATGGTAGGTGCACCACAATTAATTATCTATATACTAAAAGCCAGCAGAAAAGCACTGTTCATCATGTGAGAGAGCGCATTGTTCATTAACAGTGAAATGGCGAAACTGCCCCTTAATTTTCAGCTTTCTTCCTTTTTTGGACAGTGGAATTATGTGTTAGTCCCTCTTTTTTTTTGTGCTGTTCAGCCTTACCATTCTTTTTCGTCACTGGTACTACCCGTCCGTTTGCTTCTAAATGATGTCAACACGTTAGTCTGATTCCAAGAGTTCTCCACCCTTCCTTTTCGTTTTTGGTGGGGAAGGTGCTCAAAGGCTCTTTCGTTGCTTTTCCCTTTTTCTTCCTCTCTGTTTCTGTGCTTTTCTCCCTGCGTCAATCCTTCATGTTTCCCTGCTTCTCTCTCTGCGTCGGTCGTGTGTCTTGTGAAAAGTTTCTTTTTCCAACTAATTGCACTGTATCAGCTGGTTTCTCTGCTTCATTTTTTTTTTTGTCTTTTCTTTGATTGGAAAGAAAATTTGCAGATCAATCACTGTAAAATTAAAGTCTTTGCATTGACTGCTTCCTTTTTTTTTTTTGGGTATTTTCAGTGTGGTTGTTTAATTTGATTGGGTTTTTTTGTTTTAGGAAAATTGGTGTGCGAATTTTAGGGTTTTTGTGTACAACCTTGCAAACCCCTTCTGATTAAGGTCTGTGAGTTTTTTCTTTCAAATCTTTTGTTCTTTTTTTCGATGATTTGTGTGTGGCTGTTCCATCTAATTCGATTTTTCATTTTAGAAAATCTTGGTCTTCGAGTTTTAGGGTTTTCTTCTTTTTTTCAATGATTTGTGTTGTTTCTGTATATATGTATATATGTATATGTTTATGTGCTCGAAGCTAAGCAGCCTAACTCTGCCATTAGAAATTGTGCTCGAGTTCAGCGTATTAAGAACGATGAAGGAGTTTAAGGTCGAAGTGGAAACGATTGGCCATGTCCGCCATAAGAATTTATTGAGGTTGCTTGGTTATTCAGCTGATGGAGCTCTTGATATTCATTTGCTAATTCCTATGTACTTTCGAATTTCGATCTTTTGCCGAGTTGTGTTTTTGTGTAATGCTTTAGCTTCATGGTGATAAAGCTGCTATATTTACAATCACCACTCTTTTAATTCTTTCCCTTTCTTCAATGCATCAGACAATTTGGTTCTAAGATTAGTACATAGTTATGTTTTTTTTTTTTTATTGTTTTTTTTTTTTATCTTGTAGAGTTATTAAATATACGTACTTACCCTTTATATTTTTTTAAGACCATCTCCAATCCTTGGGCTAAAAGCCAAATTTTTTAGACCGAAAAATTTAGCTTTTAGTCCAGAAACAGCTTTTCTGCTCAAACATTTATGGTCTAAAATTTTAGCCAGGAATTATTAAAGAATGAACTTAGGCTAATTTTTTTTCTTCAATTAATTTAAAAAAAAAATTAGTATGTAGACTATCGTAAATTAATTTTATGAAAATTTTAATCTAAAAATATTTAAATTCTGATAAATATTGAAAAATCACTAAATTTTCCACAAAGCAAGCTTTCAACTTTCATCAATCTTTCAACTTTCACCAAACTTTCAACTTTCACCAACCGTTCAACACCAAACTTTCAACTTTCACCAACTTTCACCAACCATTCAACACCAAACTTTCAACTTTTATCAATCATCCTCTATATAAACACAAGTCTAATATTAGTTGATCACACAATCTTTCAACCTTTAATCATCCTCTATATTCACCAATCTTTCAACTTTCAAAGAGTTTTTGTTTCCAAAAAATCCTCAATATCTCATCAATGGGTGATAGAAGAAGGCGTAGCAAGGCAATGCAGATGGCACAATACCAAGCAAAGCTTGACATTGAGGATGCAGAATTGATGAATGCCGAAGCTGAACTTGTAAACTCGCTTATGCAATATGAGCACCATGGCGAATCTAGCCATCGTGGTTTTGTCACAAGGCATTCATTGGGGCAGCGTGATAGAGAAGAGTGTCATGACCGAATGATGAAAGATTATTTCATTGAGCGTCTGAGACTTCCTGCTCATGATTTTCGGAGGCGGTTTCAGATGAGGAGAGAGCTTTTTGAAAGCATCTTGAACGCAGTTGTCAATCATGACCATTACTTTACAAGGAAGATAGATGTCGTCGGTCGCCAAAGTCTATCACCTTATCCGAAGCTCACATCTGCATTTTGGATGCTAGCTAATGGGTGCTTTACAAACTCAACTGACGAGTATTGCCGAATTGTGGAGAGTACTGCTATTGAGAACCTGAAGCGCTTCTGTTAGGCAATTCAAGCCGTATATGAAGCCACATACCTCCGCAAGCCAAATCGTGAAGATTTGAAGAGGCTATTACGTAAGGCAGGCAAAAGAGGCTTTCCTTGGCATGATAGGAAATCTCGATTGTATGCATAAGGAGTGGAAGAATTGTCCTAATGGTTGGGCTGGCCAATTCAAGGGCTAATGTGAAATTAAATTGCACACAAACTTAAACCCTTATCAATGTAGTATGTGAAAGTAGGGATCGTTCTAAGCCGGAGATTAAAGGGATTGCTAATCGACACAAATTAGACTCTAAAACAATAAACTGGACTTTAAACAATGAAAACAAGTACTAGGGATCAATTTGGACGAATTTTAACTCTAGACACCTTAAACAACCTAACTTGACTCAAATAACTCAAAACAAACTCAAAACAGCAAATAGAATTCAATTAAACTGTTTCTGGACTCTAAAGACTCAAAACAAGCTAAATAGACCTAAAACACACAAAACAAGTTATCTAGACTCTAAACTAACACCTAAGATTGATTTGAACGAAATTAAGACTCTAATTGACTCAAAAGACTAAAAGACTCAAGATTTGACGAATTTAGACTATCTTAACACAAATTAAGAGCAAGGGATTGTTTGAAAACGGATTTAAACTTAAGCAAAACAGAATTGTAAACTAGACTTAGTTTTGTACGAAATTGGTGATTTAAATGGGTGAATGGCTAGCTAGAGGTTCCTTCTCCACACATGACATATATGCAACACAAATCGATTTCCAGTTGTTCTTTCTATAAACCATGAACGACAATGCCCCAAATTAATCGTGACTGCACGCATTAACCTTCAGATTTTCCCAAGTTCATTGAATTTGGACGTAGCGCCGCAAACCAAATTATTCTTATCAAGTTCCCTATATGACTGCATACTAGAGATACATATCAAAGATGATTAAGCTTTGTGAAAATCATAAGCATTGACATGACATTCGTGACTATGACTGCATGACACTCCTGCCACGAATTTACTTAACGCGATCGTGACTAGCAACCTCCACTACTTGTAAATATAAGTTTGTAACGATTAGGTGAAACTCCCTTATATTTTAGCATCAAATTCTAGCATGCAAACTAAGTATGCATCTTTAATCAACATACAAGAATAAGTTTTAAATCAAACAGTTAAGCAAATTGCATTCACGATTCATGAAATCATAACTGGATGAAATCAATTCATATCACATATATGCTCATAGTTTCGAATTCCCCCCTAGCTAAGTAGGGGTTTAGTTCCTCATGATTGCAAATAAACAAAGACAATTAAATTTAAACATCAAGAGTAAAGATAGAATACACCTAGAAACGCTCCAGATTTCTTCCTTCTTTCCTTTGCAAAGCTGCGGCACAATGAGGTTGAATGGTAGATGGTGGTGTAGAGAGATGTGAATGAGAGATGGTGTGTTGAATGGTGCAGCAAAGATGTGAATATATAGGGGGAGGGTGCGGCACAATTAGATTGTGTACGAAAAGGATTACAA
The DNA here is from genome assembly GCA_024362995.1 of Heteromeles arbutifolia. Classification (NCBI taxonomy): domain Eukaryota; kingdom Viridiplantae; phylum Streptophyta; class Magnoliopsida; order Rosales; family Rosaceae; genus Heteromeles; species Heteromeles arbutifolia. The sequence continues at coordinate 39,488,840 of JANCRC010000003.1, read as the reverse complement.
AATGTAGTTTGTGTAGGAAAATAAAACACAATCCTAAAGGGAAAGGGTTTATGTAATCCTAGCAGGAAATAGGACATCTAGAAGACCAAAAACCAAAGGGAATTAGGCTAAAGGTGCGGCTGGATCATGCATCTAGAAGGCTTGGGTCGCCAGATTTTTAGGGACTTTTAGAAAGGGTGTTATTTGGCTGATTTTGGGGTTTCTAGAAGGGGATAGGTGCGGCACCTTTGTAGGAAGGGATAAGGTTCCTAGAAATCAGGTTTTTAGGTCTCCTAAACTGAAATTGAATCCCTTTTGCAGCAGGAATTAAGTTAAGAAAGGATTAGGATAGGATAAGATAAGATAAGATAAGATAAGGTTTGGATAAGATAAGGATAAGATAAGGTAGTTTTGGATAATGTTTTGGATAATTCTCCTTCTTTGTAGCTGATTCCTTATCTTCTTTGACTTGGATTTATTTCTTCAACTCTTTTGCACATTCCTAGCCTCTCTTGAACTTCAAATTCGTCCATCCATCTTGCTCCAATCTTGTGATATCTATTCTAAGCCCAAAACTGCTCTAAAATGCTCCAAATTGCATCTTTTTGCCAACTTTGCTTCTTGGACCTATAAACACACGAAAATGACTTAAGACACTATAATAAGCAACAAATAACAAAGTAAATGCAAGAAAACACACTAACTAATTAGCATAAATATGCTCCTATCAAGGGCCGTCATAACAAGCCAACCATCGTGCTCGAGGCTATGACATCTTACGACACGTGGATTTGGCATGCATTCTTCGGCGCTCCTGGATCAAACAACGATATCAACGTTCTTTCGTCTTCTCCTCTGTTCGATAATGTTGTGAATTGATGGGCACAAGAATTTCGGTACAAGGTAAATGGTAATAGGTATGAGTTAGGTTACTACCTAACTGATGGTATTTATCCTAGTTGGTCTACCTTTGTCAAAAGTTTTTCTCATCTCGATAGTGCAAAGAAGAAATTATTTTCTCAGAGGCAAGAGTCTTACAGGAAGGATGTGGAGAGAGCGTTCGGGATCCTACAAGCTCGATGGGCCCTTGTTAGAGGGCTTGCACAATTTTGGCAGACCGAAGACCTTCATTCAATCATGATGACGTGCATAATTTTGCACAACGTGATTGTGGAAGATGAGTACATCGAAATTGAAGAAGATTCAGACGAAGATGTGGATGATGACCAACCAACACATGCGAGAGCTATTGCAAGAGATGTTGAATATCTCGCTCCAACTACATATAAGACCCAACAGGATAGGGCCACCTTGAGTGAGTATATGAGACGTTTAAATAGAATTCAAGCTCCTCAAGGTCATGACACACTCCGCAAGCATTTAGTTGAGCATGTATGACGCCGAGAATGTGAACGTTGATGATGTTGGTTGAGCATTTATGTAATAATTTTAAGTTTACTATGTTGTTATTTTCTAGTAATAAATTTAAGTGTATTCTTGTGCAAAGTATTTTGTGTAGTATATTGGATAAATTATTGAATTGAGGTTAAATTATTGAAGGCATCTATTCTACATCAAAGTGTGGAATACCAAGTACAATAATTATTGAAGGCATCTAGATTAATAGAAACAATAATTAATAAGACATAAATTTAATAAAGTACATAAACTACATAAACTTCATACAAACGACAATTAATAAACTACATAAACATAATACAAACGACAATTAATAAGCTTAATTAATAAAGCACATAATTCATACACTACATAAACTTTATAATCATATCCACCATCTTGACTTGGTGATGGACTTCGTGGTTGACTTGGGATATAGGGTTCAGAGGATTCATCATCTTGAAATAAACTCTTTGAGGCACACTTTCGCAAAATTTCCTTTTGCTTACCACGTAAGAACTTCTTCCTCTCTGGAGTGTATTTGTTGAGGTCCTCCATCATCAAATTAATTTCAAACCTATCTTGCTCCCTATCCCCTTCTTCGTTCATTTGCAAACGCATTCGGGCCACTTCTTCTTGGCGAGCGTTATGGGTTTCGTTCAATTTTGCAATTCTGGTAGCAAAGTGTCCACTCATCGGATCTTGGGACTTCCCTTTTCTCTTTGCTTCCTTTTTCTTATCTCTCCCCGGGGGCCTTGCAAAAGAAGGAGATGGGGTCATTTCATCGACACCTTCATCTCCGGCATTTGTCTGTGCGGCTTTACGTTGAAATAATCTTCCCCATTGTTGGTCCGCATCGGTTCCCCACCTCGGACAATCCTTGAGGATGTCATAAGCATGTTGCAACTTAAAAACTTTATTTTTTGGTGTTACTCTTGTCTTGTAAATTTCCATTGCTTTGTCACCCTATGCAAAAAATACATAAAAATAATTAGTTGCAAAATAATATTATGTATATGACAAATAAAATATCAAGAAAAAAACTCACAATTTCTATGGTGCTACTTCCACTAGCCATGCCAACCACGGCTCTCTCCAAGCTTCCCTTCCATAAAGTGCATGCTTTGTTGATAGTCTTCCACTGATCATAAACACCATCACCGTCCTACCTGCCGCCGTTGCAGTTTTCTTGAAACTTTGCAATGATTTTATCCCACAAAACCTTTTTATTTTGATTTGTGCCAACTGCACCATCTTCGCTAACAGAAACCCATGCCAAGCATAAAGCAACATCTTCCTCACAAGTCCAATTACGACCTCTAATATGCTCTCTTGCCATGTTGAACAATTTGGAAATGGAAAGAAATGGTAGAAAGATAAATTGGAAGAATTGTAAGAGAAAATTGAGTTTTGCGTGGATGTTTGAACAAATACATAGGTATTTATAGAGTTTTTGGGTGAATTTTGAGTTAAATAATTTTTTTAATTATTTTAGCCGTTGGATTTAAATTTGGGCCGTTGGATCTTTTATTTTACCGTTAGATTTGATTATATTCAATCTCAGCCGTTGGATTCAATAATATATAAATATAAAAACAAAAAAAAAGAAATTTGAATCTAGGCCGTTGGATTAACCAACGGCCTAATGATCACGATTGTTGGATGGAAGGAGCCGTTGGGGCTCATGCGGAATGTGGCCGACAGGCCCACGTGGGTGGGTCCCTGGCGGTCGGAAGCCTCGTGTGTTAGGCGCGTTAGGGGTCATCATGGGCTGCGTTTGGCGCCCAAACGCTGAAAAGCAATCCCTTCGGTGGGGGCCACACCGACTTTTGGGCTAAATTTTGGGCAGAATCTGGCCTCAGTTCACCATTTAGCATTTAGCCCAAAGTTTTCCCTTGGGTTGGATTGAGTTTGGGGGGGAATTTAGCCCATAGCCTAGGGTTGGAGGTAGCATAAAAATTAATTTGGGGTTAATGAAATCAATGATGAAAAATCTGCCAAAGTCTGAGAAAACTGAAGATTTCAGTATTCAAATTCTGGGTTATCTTAGACTTCATGGTTGTACATTCTACAACAGCTGTATATGAGTTATTTTGAATTTGTGTTCATTTGAACGAAACCCTAACCGTTTGATTTTGCAGCTTATAAATATGTCCAATGCCATATTATTTTAAAAAAACTTCCATGTTACAAAACGCAAGCATTATGGAGGGAAAGAACTTGAGATGGAGCTTGCAGGCACGCCCTACCAAGAAAAATCAGAGGTTAGATATTCCAATTCTATCAAAAATTTTAATTTAGAATTCAATTTCTTTGAGTAGACACTAATTTCTAATTTTCCATTACCTATTTTTAGTTAATTTATTTGGGTGTCCAAAATCTACTTGAGCTATGGTTGAAGATCTCAGCAATGGACGGTTTTTGGAGATTCTCATCAATCGCTTCAGAAATTAGTGCCCGAATCCCGTTTCAAATTGGTTAGATCCTATGCTTTCTTTCTCAGTTTTAGTTGATTGTTCAGATTTTCCTATTTTTTCTCAGCAACAAAACACTTGCCATAAAGTTCTTAAGTTTATGATTCATTACTTTTTAGTACATTATTACTACGTTTTCATTTTTAAGTAATCGGAGTTGTTATCCCAGAAAAGAGCAAAACTAAAAGGACACATAAAATAATAAAAATTTCGAACAAAAAGTTGTAGGGTATTGAGAAGATGACAGATACCGAGGCCGACCGTTGTGAAAGCAAAGAAATTTTTAATGAAAAAGAAAGGGGCAACATGTCAATCTATTACTGGCTCGGTTCTCCAGGTCAGCTTGGGTTCCAGGTATTTTAAAAAATTCATCTTCAAAGTTGTTGAGAGTCGCGAAGAGTTTTACTTCAGGTAAATATTTGCATGGATAATACTTGGGTACTAACTGTTCAGTACCAAAAATTTACTGACTCCAATAAATCAAAGATACCCGTCCATTTTCAAGTCTTAAATCGCACAACCAAACACCCCTAGTTCTACAAACCAAACATCCTTCTTCTCCCTCTCTCCGCCCACAGTTTGCTCCAGACCAGCAAAAACATTACAAATCTTTCACAAAAACTATTACCCATCTAATTGAACCCATATGATTTAACTTTATAAAAAAGAGGTTCATGCTTTGTTAAGACCACATTGTTGGGGGCCTATTAGCTCTTTCTTTCAACCCATACTTGTTAACCCATAACTATGTTTGCCTCAAGGCCCAGCCTGTTTGGAGCTAGGGTTTCCCTTTCAGTTGATTATAAATAATGTAATGTACTCTGTTAAGGGATATGAGGAATGAAAATGTGTCTCCTTTCCTTTTAAATCTCATTACTCTTCTCTTCTCTTTTACGATTCCTGCACTGTTCCTTCGATTTCTAGCTTTCTGCTATCCGGGACCGATTAGGCGTACCAATTAGTATCAAAGCCCGTCGATATAGCCAAAATCTTTGAGACCAAACCAAACGTTATAACCGCCCTCCTTTCTCTTATCCCTTCACTGCATAGAGCCGCATGTCCCTGGTCATAAATACAAAAACCCAATGATTGTCATGTTGGACATTGATAGCCCTGAGGATGACTCCCATGAATTTCATGATTGTAACCCCGAGGAGGAACACCCCATTGATCCCACATGCCATATGCTCGAGATTTTTTCTATACCAAACCTGGGAATGGGCCATCCTATGCGCTTGCAAGGCTCTATCGAGTCCGCACCCATTACAGTTCTCATTGATTCGGGGGCTGCCTGCAACCTTGTAAGTGTCGATATTGCCCAGCACCTGGGGTTACAAATTGAACATATTAGCCTAATACTGTTTACGACGGCTTCCCACAAACAGGTCACAGCCACCATTAGAGTTAACAATGTGGCAGTAACCTTGCAAGATTACACTCTCGTTAGTTCCTTTCTCATACTCACCATCCCTAGGTATGATTTAGTTTTGGGGGCTGAATGGCTAGAGTCCCTAGGCTTTATAGGCTGGCATTTCAGAAACAAAACCATGATTTTCACAACAGAGGGCCACACTTACACCTTTCAAGGCCTTATTACAGCCCAACCCACTTTTAATCCATGCCACCCAACCCAACTTCCATATCCCAACAACCACTCACCCCTTCACCCTACTTTACCCACCGACACACCGCTTTCCCCACCCCCTAATACCCACCCAGCAATTGTCTCTCTCCTATCCCAATACAACCACATATTCTCTCTTCCTCTCAGCTTCTCACCACCTTGACAAATTGACCATAAGATCCTGTTGCTTCCAAATACCAAACCCATCAATGTACGCCCATATCGTTACCCTCATTCCCAGAAGGCAGAAATTGAGAGACAAGTGCAGGAACTCTTTTCCTCCGGTGTTATTCGAAACAGCAATAGCCTATTCTCTTCTCATGTCCTCCTAGTAAAAAAGAAAGATGAGTCATGGCGCCTTTGCATTGATTATAGAGCACTCAACGCAGCTACAATCAAGGAACGTTTTCCAATCCTGGTGGTGGATGAGCTCTTGGATGAATTACACAGTGCTTCCATCTTCTCCAAACTCGACCTACATTCCGGTTACCACCAGATACGCATGAGCCCAGAGGACATCGCCAAAACTGCCTTTCATACATATGATGGTCACTTCGAATTCATGGTAATGCCATTTGGTTTATCCAATGCACCATCTACTTTTCAAGCTCTTATGAACTCCATTTTTCGTCTGTACTTGCGTAAGTTTATGTTAGTATTGTTTGATGATATACTTGTGTATAGCCCATCTTTGAATACTCACCTTTCACATTTGGATACTATTTTCCAAGTTCTTTCCACCAATAACCTGAAGGTGAAGCTCAGCAAATGCTCTTTTGGCCAAAGCAAAATAGATTACTTAGGACATTCTATTTCAGGCAATGGTGTATCAGTTGATGCTTCAAAAATTCAAGCAATCATTGACTGGCCTCAGCCGACATCCATCAGAAGTCTTTGGGGATTTTTGGGACTTACCGGTTATTATCGTAAATTTGTTCATCACTATGGATCGATAACAAAGCCTCTGACCACTATGCTCCAGCAAGGTAACTTTACATGGACACCCGACTCCATTGCGGCCTTTACCAAGCTCAAGTAGGCTTTGGCATCCACTCCAATTCTTACACTTCCTGATTTCAACAAACAGTTCGTGGTCGAAACGGTTACTTTAGGAATGGGCATCGGCGCCGCGTTAACCCAGGAAGGACACCCCATTGCTTACCTTAGCAAAGCATTATCCGGCCGTAACCTTGCTCTTTCCACATACGACAAAGGGATGTTAGCCATTGTGTTTACAGTACAACATTGGAGGCCATATTTATTGGGACAACACTTTCGAATCGTCACGGACCACAAACCAATCAAATATTTTCTTGAGTAGCGTATCACTACTCCTCAACAACACAAATGGCTAGTCAAGCTCCTTGGATACAATTACTTGGTGGAATATCGACAAGGTTATCAAAATACGGTCCCATATGCTCTTTCACGCAAAGAGGAGCTGCTGCCACTTCTTGGTATTTCATCTCCTATTTTTGATTGCATCACTCAATTCAAGCAGTTTTATGCCAGAGATCCTTAAGTCATGAATATATGGACTACTTTACTTCAATCCCCGGACACAACTATCCGAGGATTCTCCATTATTAATGATATCCTCCACTACAAAAAATGAATCTTCGTTCCATCCTCATCAAAGTGGCGTCCCAAAATCCTGAAGGAGTTTCACTCGACTTTACACAGCGGCCACTCGGGGTTCCTCCGCACTTACCACAGAATTTCAAGAAGCTTCCTTTGGCCCAACATCAGCAAAGATGTGAAGACTTTTGTCGCCCACTGCCTAGAATGTCAATGCCAGAACCATGAGACAATACATCCTCCAAGCCTTTTACAACCACTACCCATCCCAAATGGCATCTGGCAAGAAATTGCCATGGATTTTGTTGAAGGTCTGCTATCTTCAAATGGGTACACAGTAATATTAGTGGTTGTGGACCGTTTAACCAAATACAGCCATTTTATTCCACTCAAACACCCGTACACTTCCACATCCATTGCAGATACATTCATCAAGGAAATCTTCCATCTACATGGTATGCCGAAATCCATAGTGTCTAACCATAACCCAACATTTCTCAGTAAATTTTGGCAAGAATTCTTCAAGCACCAAGGTAGTAAACTTTGTCATAGCTCTACATATCACCCTCAATCGGATGGTCAATCATAAGTCCTCAATCGCACTCTTGAACATTATCGCCGTTGTTTTTCGGCAGATAAACCAACCAAGTGGTCCTCTCTTCTTCCATGGGCTGAGTGGTGGTACAACACCATTTTACAATCTGCCATCAAGATGTCACCATTTCAAGCTCTATACAGGATCCCTCCTCCTACCATTCACACCTATCTACCTGGAACCACTGCAGTGCACTCAGTTGATGTGGCTTTACAAGACAGAGACAGGTTGCTTCGCCTTTTACGAGCTAACTTACAACTCGTTCAGAATTGCATGAAACAAATCTATGACAAGGGCAGAACAGAGCGTGAATTCATGGTGGGTGATTGGGTCTATCTCAAGCTGCAACCCTATCGTCAACAATCTGTTTCTCCACGCAAATCCAACAAACTTGCACCCAAGTTTTATGGACCATTCCAAATTTGGGAACGTATTGGTTCTATGGCTTATAAACTTGACCTCCCACATACCTCCAAGATACATCCAGTTTTCCACGTCTCCTTACTCAAGAAGAAGATTGGTGACCATATTTCCCCAAACCCGACTCTACCACTGCTTGACTCCACAGGGCTTTTACATTGGCAACCTGAAAAAGTACTTGACAGAGGCATGTTCAAGAGGAAGAATGCTGCAGTCACCAAATGGCTCATCAAATGAACATAACTGCCCGTCGACGATGCTACTTGGGAAGTCGCCGACGACATCATTGCTCGTTATCCTGATTTTTAGGCTTGAGGACAGGCCTTTTCTCTAGCGCGCGCGGGGGGGGGGGGGGGGAGTTGTTAGGACCACATTGTTGGGGGCCTATTAGGTCTTTCTCTCAGCCCATATTTGTTAACCCATAACTATGTTTAGCTCAAGGCCCAGCCTGTTTGGAGCTAGGGTTTCCCTTTCAGTTGAATATAAATAATGTAATGTACTCTGTTAAGGGATATGAGTAATGAAAATGTGTCTCCTTTCCTTTTAAATGTCATTACTCTTCTCTTCTCTTTCGATTTCTAGCTTTCTGCTATCCGGGACCGATTGGGCATACCATGCTTTTCCGTGAGGTTCTTCACCCACTGATTGTAACCACTACGGAGATCCAATTTAAAATTATTTTTACATATAAATTCAAGATCGGTAGTCAATCATATGCAGTGAACAAATATTTGTCTTGATATCGAGAACTATCTTATAATAAATCGTCTATTTATTAGCTACATATAAGTGGGTAATTGATATTTGATTTAAATTGACGATGGCTGCCACGTACCAAAAAGGTCACGCGTGATCATAAATGCGTCGGCAATTGGGAGAGACCCGAGTGCTTGGGAAGATGCGGAGAAGTTCGTACCAGAGAGGTTTGAGGGTCAAAATGTTGATGTTAGAGGAAACCACTTTCAGCTTATACCGTTTGGATCCGGCAGAAGACGTTGCCCTGGAATTCAGTTGGGGCTTACTGCGGTAAAATTTGTGTTGGCACAACTTGTTCATTGTTTTGATTGGGAACTTCCAGATAACATGCTGCCAAATGAGTTGGATATGACTGAGGATTTTGGTCTTACAGTCTCAAGGGCCAAGCATTTGCTCGCTATTCCTTCATATCGCCTTCAGAATTAATGTGTTTGTAGTGTCTATTTTCCAACTTGTAATTGTGGACTTTCGTTTCTGTTTTTCTACTGTCTTAGACTTTTTTTCTTCACTTGATGAGGTGAACGAGCAAGGGAATAAGTTGAGTAAATTGTTGTCAAACTTTCAATAATGAAAAGTCCCATGTCTATAGTAAATCAAAGCAACTAGCATGTCCTTTTCTATAAAGAGTTATTTGAAACATTGATAGGATCATAGAGAAGAATATGCAACATGCATGTCCCTACGTTTCTGTTAATACTAGTGTATATGTATATATGTATGTATATATATATATATAATATGCAATATGCATGTCCCTATGTTTCTGTTAATACTAGTGTATATGTATATATATATACTCTTAACCAACTGAGTTACAAACCACTTGCTACTATATATCTAAAAATAGAGTTTATAATGTTACCCTGCTCTTAGTAATTCTCTTCATTCATAATGGGACTGGTTTTGCGCTATTAATTAGCGCCTTTCAGCTATATGGTTTGAAATTCGCCAATTAAACTTCCTTTATCGACAATGGATGATAAACTTATTTGGTTGACTACTTCAGATGGTGTACTATATTTATCTTTGGCTTAGGACTTTAAGCTTAGTAAACAAGTAGTTGGTTCTTGAAATAAAGAACAAGACTTGGCTGCTGAATTTTCAGCATCCACTCCTGCTTACACTTAATCCCGGGTGGACACGTGTCCAAGTTTTGATTTTTTTTAATCAAAACTTGGACACATATCCACACGATATTGGGTATAAGTACGAACGGCTACTGAATTGTTCTGCAGCCAAGTTAATTCCTGAAATAAATGGGTATGGCGTAGATGTTTTTCGACCACGTAATTTTATTTTATTATGGCGTTTTCTTTACGGGAAGCTTTTAACTGATGATTTATTGCTTCACTGGGGGTTCTCTTTTGCATCGATGTGCTCCGTGTGTTGTAAGGCTACTAAATCTACTCATCATTTATTTTTAGGGTGCTCATTTTCTCATTTCCTTTAGCAGTTTGGCGCAAAGTTTTAGCCTTATTTCAAGTTTCCACATTATTCTTTGGTATCACATCTTTTTTACTATCCATGATGTATGGTGGGGTATGATTCGGGCAGGTTTTTACTCACTTTGGCAAGCTCAAAATTTAATTCGTTTTGAAGAAAAAATGCTTACAGTTGATCAGTTAGTTAATGACATTCACTTGTAAGTTTGTGAGGTGAATTTCTGGGGTGGGCTTTATGTTAAACTCAGTTGATGAGCTTTGCATTCCCACAGCTAGGAGTGAATGAAAGGCCTACAAGGAAGCCTAGAATTTAGGAGTTTTTCTTTTCTTTTCTCCTTGTGCTTTTCAAGCTAAAGTGAACATCTGGGCATGGCTAGTTTTGGTGGTATTTTTTGTGACCACTTGGGTCATTGTCTTGGATGCTTTGTAGGATCTTTTGGCATTGCTACTGCTTTGGAGGCGAAACATAAAGCTATTATTCATATTGTTTATATGGCTTCGGAAAAGGGTTGACATTCTCTTTGGTTTGAGTATGATTTTGTTTTGGCAGTGCATTTTCTTTCTAATGCATCTTCTCAGGTGCCTTGGCGTTTACCAATGATTGGGAAAATTGTTATACCATTCTCTTTTCCATGCATATTCACTTTATTTTCACATTTGTCATGAAGAAAATCAGGTGGCAGATTGTTTAGCAAACTTTGGTGGTGATCATGTTGGGGTTCATTGGTGGAATTCTTCTCTACCGTGTGCAGCTGCGGCTTTTGCTCATTTTCTTTCGGGGCTTCTAAATTTTTGTTTCTCTTAGAAGTTGTCTTAATGGATTTATGTTTCTAATGGTTTTCTCCATCTTAATAGGGTAAGGCTTCATGTCCCATTTAACTTATGCATCATTATTTTTTTCATATTCAATATATTCACAAGAAAGTCTTTTTCCGCAATAAAGCACAACACCATATCGTGGACTGTAGGGCTGAACCTGTCGACTAGCCTAGTTAATAGTGACGAATCCCCTTGATAGCGTCCTCTATTGATGTGATTATAAACTAGCCTAATAAATAGATTAATTCAAGAGATCTTTCACGAAAAGCTTCCGGTACTATTCACTTTAACGAAAAATCACATTTTTACACTAAAAAGTCAACCTTTGTACTATTCACTTTACCTTTTATTTTCTTCTTATCGTTAAAACTCAAAGTTTTCAAACCATTTTCGTTAGTTTTCCTTTAATTGAAACCAAATTTACTCGTAAGTGCACGAATCTGTTATAGTAAAAATACGTAAATACGAGATCGAATCCACCGGAGTTGATTTAACACTTTAATCCTATAACTATTTCTTAACGAATTGAAACCAAATTTACTCGTAAGTGCACGAATCAGTTATAGTAAAAATATGTAAATACGAGATCGAATCCACCGAAGTTGATTTAACAATTTAATCCTATAACTATTTCTTAACGAATTGAAATAAAGATTGGGTTTGTATCGAAGAAGAATTAAAATTAACAATGATTAAACAGAAATATGATTGAGAACAAATGTAAGAAAACACTAAGGCTTCTATTCCACCATTAATTGCTGTAGAGCAAAAAATAATCAAGAAAAATATGGAGGCGACACGTGGATTCTAGGGTTAAAAGGACAAAATTACCCTCGATGAATACCGGAACTTCTACGCACAAGCAATGGATAACCATCTCTCAATCAAGTCAAAAGTGCCCAAAATAGGTATTTATTTATAACCTATTTCATCAATCCTCATCAAATCTCCTCTACAAGGTAACCCCCAAATCATTCATTTTTTATTATATTAATTAGCTAATTAATTGATTTATTGCTCAATTAATTTGGTAATTAAACACAAATCATGAACTTCACCCACAAAGCCATCCAAGTGGCCGGTCCATCTACACCCAAAGGGGCCGACCACACCCCTATATAAACACCCTCATTCTCTCCAAAACTCAATTCCAATTCTCTTGCTAAATTCTCTAAATTCTCCAAATACTTTTCTCTTAAAATTCTAACTTTGGCATCGGAGGTTCTTCGGCCAAAGCCCCCCCACCCCCCATTCATCATGGGTGCGTGAGGCTCTTGGCCTTGACTTAAGGTGTTATTTGTTTTGTAGGTGCAATTTTGTCCAAGAACAAGGAGGAAGAAATTTGCATCCACAAATTGGTGCTTTCATTGAGAGCTGAGTCACATGCTTGTAGAAGACTCTCGCATCTAAGGTTTTTTGTTTCCTTGCTTATTTGTAGATTTTTCATACGTTCTTATTCTTGGAATTTTTATTTCTAAAAAATTCTTTGATAAAACGTAAAAGAAAAGTACAATGGCAAGAGATTCGGAAATCTTGACGAACGAAAATTCCAACGTTCAAGGATTAAGATCGCGACGATCTACAAGGCTCAACATAACGACGAATGGAGCGGCACCACCCCCACGGGGCACCACCGTGGCAACCACCATGGTGGCCACCACGGCAGCCACCTTTGGCAAAATCCACGACGCCACAACCATGGCCCAAGCCGTGCCATTCAAGCCCACACAGGCCCAAGCCCAAGACAAGCCAGCCCGTGCCGCCCAAATCCAACGCGAGCTCAATGCGTTGCCAAGCTGAGCCCAAGCTTCGCACCCGTGAGCGCCACACGTCGAGCAGCCCACTCCCGTGACCCAGCCTGCTCCAACGGCACAACCTGCTCCCGCGGCCCAGCCAGCTCCCGTGACATTCCAAGCAGCCCAAATTGGTCCAAGATTAGTTCAACCGTCCTGGCTTTAAATTTCTAGGCCTATAATCGAACCAGGGGTATTTTCACCACATTTATCTGCGAATTTGACATTTCCCAACTCAAATCTCGCGCCCAAAGTCTACCACACTTCCATTGTTCAAGGAGACGCATTCCTTCCATGCTCTTCCAAACCAAATGGAGAACAACACTTGTCTCGACAAGTCATAAAGTTAACAAGCGCCCTTGCACAACAGACGACTTTGGTGAATTAGTTATTGCAACCCACCGAGATGCAACGTGCCCAATACAAGGTGTCCCGAAGTAGGACAAGGGCAGACGAAGAACCTCTCTAACAGCATCTCAGCAAGCAGCCACTTGACCAACCACGAACTGAGCGTTCGGGCAATGTACATTCCCGATTGGGCCCCCGAGATAGCGTATAATCCCGTCTTAGCGCGTGGAGGAGCGTGCACTCTCGACTAGGCCCACAGACGAGCATACATTCACTGTTGAGGCTACACTCTGATAGTCAACATGAGCAACCTTCCAGGTAAAGTGTTCATTCACGACTAAGCCCGCAAGGAGCATTATCCACCTCACATTGGAGCATGCAGCACGACGGACGGAGAGAAGCAGTCACTCAATCCGGCTCAAGTTCAACCAGCAGCCTGCCAAGAATTCCCTCGCCTGCTAGAAACAGACAACATACACCGCTGCCTCAGCATAGACGAGCCGAGAATGTAAAAAAATAGCCTAGACCAGTAGGTCAAGACCAGGGGTAGCCGATAGCTCCGCTACCGCAACAAAGGCAAATTCAGGAAAAGGTATAAAAGCTCTTAATAAGTGATTGCATGATTTCCAAGGCAACGAAATGGCCGATGAAGCACTACGACGAGACATGACCAACATGAGCAGGTCACCCTTCACGAACGAGATCGAGCAGGCAGAGCCTTCATGCAAGTTTAGCATGCCACATTTCACATCTTTCAAAGGTGATGGAGATCCGAAGAGGCACTTGAAGCACTACCGAAGCATGATGGTCCTTTATCGAAACAACGACGATCTCATGTGCAAGATAATCGCCATCACTCTACAAGGCGAGGTGCAAGATTGGTTCTACACCCTGCTGCCACGATCCATTCGAAGTTTTGACGAATTTTCTTTGGTTTTCACCAAAGAATATTCATCATATCGCTCGATCAAGAAAAAGTCCTACCACGTATTCAACGTCAAGAAGAACCCAAAAGAGTCGCTTTGCGACTATGTGAAGAGGTTCAAAGCAGAGAAGGCAAAGATAGTCGGATACAACGACTCAATAGCTAGAGTAGCCTTCCAAAAAGGACTCCCAGCAGACCACCCGTTGTTTGGAGAATTGATCATGAAAGAAGATCTAACTCTGGCAGACTCTTTCGTTCTGGCAGAGAAGCATGCACTTTGGGACGAGGTTCGCCGATGCACATTCAAGGTAAATCCGAGTGATCTTGAATATGAAGTCCCTCACTACTCTGAAGGAGATTCTAACTGGACGAGCAGCTGCATCTGAAGCAGCAATAAGCCCTACCTTCATACGAGAAGAGCTAGGGGCCCAACTACCTGTATTCCATAGGTCAAAAGCTCTCATCGATGCGGAAACCAGCTACCATAAATTCGAAAGCTAACTTTGGCGACAGAGGTTGCAACCTGGAAGCTCAAGTTATACCTTTAGACACACGCAGTCATCCTCATGATGCACTACTCCGCCTAATCCAGACGCACGACAATAAAAGCGCAGCCACTGGCAGTGCAAAGTTTTTTGACGAAAGCAAGAACTCAATTCAAAACGTACGCCAAGGGCAGACGAACACTAGAATGACACTTGGAAGCAAGTTTTGTCCTCGTCGCCCCAGAAGATTCACCATAAGAGCAACATGTACCAGCAAGTTGAGCACCACCTTATGCTGCACGTCACACGACCCCAGGCGACCCTTGCTCCATAATTCAGCTCTAGAGCGGCCCGATACCGGCAGTTGAACATTTCCTGCTACGTGTAACATGACCCCAGCTCCATGGCCCCCTACCGTGCCTTCATGCCTAGCCTAGGTGACACAACAGAGCGACCCAACGACTCTTCAAAGGCAGCCGAGCACGCCCTAGCCACACCTGCTTCGGTCGATGGATACTTCTGGCATTTTCACGTCGACGACGTATCCAACTACAAAGGCTTGGAAGCAGGCATGGTCATTGTCACCCTAGACGGTTTAATGCTCGAGCAGACGATTACTCTAGGCTTCAAGACATCCAACAACGAAGTAGAGTATGAAACTCTACTAGCAAGCCTCTAAATGGAAAAAGACTTGGCGGTGAAAAAGCTTGCATTTCATTTTGATTCCCAACTAATCACCAATTAGACTACTAGGGAGTACAAGGCAAAACGTCCAAGGATGGCACAATACCTAGAAAAGGTACGCAAGCAACTTGAGGCATTTCAGACTTACACTTTCACTCAAGTTCAGCGGGCAGACAACGCCCACGGGGACGTGCTAGCCAACCTAGGCTCCGCCCTTGACCACCAACTCAAACGCTCTATTCCCGTGGAGTACCTAGACAAGCCAAGCATAGAGGCGAAGCCAGCAGCCGAGGTGAAACAGGTTAGTATAACTCCCAACTGGAAAAGTTCTATTATGGACTACCTAGTTAATGGCACGTTCCCCACAAAAAGGTTGGAGTCTAGAAGACTCCAAATAAAGGCAGCATACTACTACATGTGGAACGGCATTCTCGTTTGAAAATCTTACATTGAATCACATCTCCGCTGCCTAGCGCCTCCCAATGACCTAAAGATTCTAAGCTTAATACACGAAGGCGTTTATGGAAATCACTCCGGAGGCCAATCCTTAGCACAAAATGCTCTTAACGCAAGCTACTACTAGCTTACCATGCACCAAGATGCTAAGGAGTTAGTACAAAAGTACGATCGCTGCCAACGCTACAAGCTGGTACCAGCGCTGCTTGCCAACAAACTACACCTACAGACGAGTCATTGGTCGTTCATGTAGTAGGCAATCGACCTGGTAGGGCCAATGTCGCCCGCTGGGGCAGAGGTATGATGATCGTGGCAACCGATTACTTTACCAAATAGGAAGAAGAAGAGCCCATGACAACCAGGACTCAGACGTACATAAAGCACTTCATATAGAGGAACATCATTTGCCGATTTGCCATCCCTCAGTCCATCGTCACCAATAACGGCCCGCAATTCATGGTTAGAGATTTGGCAAAGTTCTTCCAAAAGTATGGCATTAAGCAGCACATGTCCACGCCAAGATATCCTCAAGGCAATGGGCATGCCAAAGCATCAAACAAGATGATCCTCAACTACCTTAAGAAATCCATTTCCGACAAAAAGGGAAAATGGCCAAACGAACTCCCTGGATGTCTATGGGCATATCGCACCACCAAAAGACAAGCAACCAGCGAGACTCCATTCTCTTTGGCATTTGGTTAAGAAGCAATCATTCATCCCAATGTCATCGTGCCAAGTATCAACACTCTACTGCCAAGCATTGAGCAGAACAGTAAGGAGATGGCTCCAAGCTTAGATCTAGCAGAGGAGAAGGGCGAGCAGATCATCACCCGCATCGCATCCTACCAGCAGTAACTCATCTCCAGCAACAATAAAAGGGCCAAGATCCGGCAGTTCCAACCCGGAGATCTAGTCCTAAGAAAGCCTTCATCACTGCCCGCAAAGAAGGCTCCAAAAAGATGGATCCCATCTGGGAAGGTTTGTACAAGTTCAGCAGAGTAGGTGGTAAGGGTAATTACACCCTCGCCACCATGAACGACAAAGAGATCGAGAAGCAATGGAACGCCTACAACTTAAGGAAGTACCATGTATGACCTCCTAATACCCGAAGACTTAAGCAGCTCAACGGGCACCACCTCGCAAGCCGAGGACTATCCAGTTGTTATGCAGTTCAGTACGGCTAAGTTATTCATTCGTTTCACTCGTTTTTCAATGAGGAATTTAGAAGTAATTTACAACTTGGCTTAGCTACATGTCTACAACAACTGATCACTTCTGCACTTCAAAAGAAGATCGCGCCCTTCTTAGGGACTCACCGCAGGAATTGCACCTCCCAAGGGACCAACCATGCTCTCCAGTGCGAGACGGTAAACCAATTCCCCGATATCCACATGGGTCTGCTCTCTAAAACAGGAGGATAAACTCTACACTCCGAATATCTAGACATGGATGAGCTGGGCTGCCCTAGTATAACTAGATGCACGATGGCTTGCGTTGGGATTCCTAAAAGTAACCACAATGGTTTTTTTCAAGGCTTAGCTAACTGAAGGATTTTGGGTCTTTTGGCCTAATTCATGGGGAACCGGGCCCTAGAGACGGAGGTGGCACATTACGTAGTACGCCTTATGAACGACTGCCCTGGAACCCTAAAGCTGCTACCGAGTGCACTAAGGTAGCCTACGGTTTCCAGAAGACTGCCTACGGCTTGCCCTTCGAGCAGTAAAGCCATGCTAGACTTATACAACCGCACATTCTTGTGAAAGGTTAAACAAGCTTTATTCACTGCCGACATGCCACGTAGTCGATAAGTTTTACCTCTGCCAATTGCGGAACGACCTACACCAAGTCCTAAAGTGTTGTGATACTTGCTATGCAACCTACAGAATTGAAGAAAGCTAAGGTTAACGGCCTAGTGGTCACGCGGACTCGTCTGCTTCTGTAAGTAAGGCGTCCGGCTGCAGACCCTATGGCTAACAACTTTGCAAAGCTCTTCACCAACACCTATGGCTGCATCGGCTACGCGGGCCTGTCTGCTTATAGAAAAGTAGCATGCCTGCCACTGGTCTATAAAGTCTAAAGGTTAAGGCATGAACAAAAGAAACGAAGATGGAGAAAAGCAAAGGAAGCAAGTTTATTAAATTTTCTAGCAAAATTGGTAAACAACTAGCAAAGACCGAAGAAGTTCAAGCAATGAAGGAAACAAAGAAAATCCTAAAGACTACCCAGAATACCACTCTTCAGTAGCTTGGACACTCCACGACTACTCGGTTGCCACATATTCAGCTACCGCGACATTCTCATCAGTGGCACTATCCGGCGCTTCACCCCTGGTTGCTCCAGCCTGGGCACTAACATCTCCAACTACTTTGCCAATGGAGGCATCAAAAGTAAAGGCAAGCAAGTCTTCCGGAGAAATATAGAAGGTTTCAAAGTCTCTCCCAGCAAACTTAAAGTCAGGCGGCCTACCAAATAGATGATCTACATAACCCAGCTTGTAGAAATCGGCCTGACTCTGAGCAAGCGGAGCCTCAAGCCCAGCCTTCTCACCTTTTAGCTGCCCAATCTCCTCGAGCAGACCAACACGGAACAGCTTATCCACTTCTTTCTTCAAACTTTCGTTGATCTTCAATACACCTTGGAGTTCCAACACTTGGGGTCCAAGCCTGTCAACGACCTTCTTGAAGTGGATCACTTGGTTATAAGCAGCAATCAACTCTTCATCCTTTGCATAAGCAGCAGAACGAAGCTTAGAAATGGCACGCTCAAGATCTTGAATCTGAGGTATGTAACCGATCTCATTTTCTGCACTTTCATACTTAACTTGGATCGCGTCAAGCCTAGTCTTCAAGTCAACGGTCTATTGGTGAATGGTCTCAAGCTACAGAGAAGTGTGGGCAGAGATATTAGACCCCTTCAAAGCGACGAGCTCAAATTCCAACCTCTTGATCTTCTTGGCAGAAGAATAAGCTTCGCTGCCACAGCCTTTGCCACCTCCTTGGTAGCCTTGGTATCCTTTTGGTCAAAGAGCATAAACTCAGCTGCCAGAATAGCCGTCCTCTGCATCATGGCAAGTAAGGCTGTTTTCCTATACTCGGACGTATGCTTCGGAAAGGAACTTGGGCAAACAACCCCTCTAACGCCATTGACAAACTTGGCACAAACGTCCATGTCTTCAAGCAGATCTGGTTTCAAAAGCACATAGATCTCAGTAGCCTCCCCAGAAGTAGGCTTAGTAGATTTCTCACAGCTGCCCATGCGAGCAGTCTCATCCTTCCCTACAGGCCAATCAGTCTCAGCAACAAGGGGAGTGGGCCTTGGCGCCACTTTAGCAGTAGAGTCCACCTTATCGCTCTTCATAATAGCAAGCATCTCCAAAGGTGAATCAGACTTAGCTCCCAATGGACGTCTTGGTACAGACTTCGGCACTAGGGTCATAACCGGACCTCTACGCTAAGCAATCCTATTAGCAATCGTACTAGCCATTCTCGACATGCCAGGTGCCACAGGCTTAGATTTAGCAACTTCATTTTTCTTCCTATTGGAAGAAGTCATGTTAATCACAGGTCTCTCGATAGCAGATGGACCCTCATGAGCAGTGGAGGAAGTCTTCATTTTTTTTCTCAACCGACATCTCTTGAGCAGGCGGGGAAGATCTCTTCTTTCCACCTGTATTCATAGTAGGCTACACGACAGCGATCAGACGAGCCAATACATCCACCTTGATCCTCTTTACCTCATCTCTCGGGAGCAGTCCACCTTTTCTCCTAACGAAGAGGACTAAGCAGCCAACGCCATTCATAGTACTCAGCAGGGGAGATCAACCCGTACTGGTTTTTCCCTCATTTTTTGCTCTCGAACCAGCAGGCAGAAGGCCTGTATGCCCAACATTCCAGCAGCCCATGAGGCCTGCGACTTCCTCGTTTCTCTCAATCGTCGGCCTGGCCCACGTCAGGTCCAAGAGCCTAAAAGACATGAACCATACGGCTCGCCTAGCACTGCGCCCCAGCGCCTCAATCCGCAGCCCCAGCTGCACAAGCTGCCTTTAACTCTAGCCAAGACGAATAACCTAAGCAGTGGTCCTAGCCACAACACCGCCTCAGCCTATGCCGAGCCGACTCCTAGCCCCTGCCAGCCGACGTGCCGCACCATCTAGATAGCTGCCCCATGACAGCACTATCCAAGAAGAAGACAAGGAAAATTAAATTTTTCTTACCTCGGTGCGGCTCAGAGAAGACGAAGAAAGCAACGAAATTTGGTCGTTTACACGGGCTAGTGTAAAAGATTGCTAGGGGAGGGGGAACAAATATCCTCTAACTTTCTATTTCTTGTAAGGTAGAATAAATTGCTTTCTAAAGTTGATTTAATCATCTACTTAAGGTAGACTTAAATAGACTTTAGAAGTGATTTATTTCCCTTTCCTAGAAGGATCTAATTTCCAATTAAAGAGGGAATCTACATCAAAATAGGAAACAATCTTACGTTTCCTAAAGCAAGATAATCTCTACACCTGATGCCCTTTCCTGCGAGCAACCCAACATGTGTGGGGGCATTTGTGGTGCCAAAAATAATCAAGAAAAATATGGAGGCGACACATGGATTCTAGGGTGAAAATGACAAAATTACCCTCGAGGAATGCCGGAACACCTACGCGCGAGTAGTGGACAACCATCCCTCAATCAAGTTAAAAATGCCCAAAATAGGTATTTATTTATAACCTATTTCATCCATCCTCATCAAATCTCCTCTACAAGGTAACCCCCAAATCATTCCTTTTTTTATTATATTATTAGCTAATTAATTGATTTTTATTCAATTAATTTGCTAATTAAACACAAATCATGAACTTCACCTACAAAGCCATCCAAGTGGCCAGTCCATCTACGCCCAAAGGGGTCGGCCACACCCCTATAAAAACACCCTCATTCTCTCCAAAACTCAATTCCAATTTTCTTGCTAAATTCTCTAAATTCTCCAAACACTTTTCCCTCAAAATTCTAACTTTGGAATCGGAGGTTCTTCGGCCAAAGCACCCCCCCCCCAATTTATCATGGGCGCGTGAGGCTCTTGGCCTTGACCTAAGGTGTTATTTGTTTTGTAGGTGCAATTTTGTCCAAGAACAAGGAGGAAGAAATTTGCATCCACAATTGTCATACCCTAGTGTTCAATTATCAATCCTTGAATTATTAGATTAATGAAAACAACTTCCGTACATATGTCCGTGGCCAGGTACACATGCCAAGAATTTCTCAAAGAGATGTGAATTTTACCGTGGTCGGGCTTAAACTCAACTATTCCTGCGGTCTATATATCTATGGCTCGGTATACACAAATAAGTATAAATTTAATTAAGCACAGTGAGAAACAAACTAACCACTTATCAACTTGGTCACGTCAAACAAATAGCTAATCTTCTAGGAAGCCACACAAACCAATATTCGTCTATGGTCGGATGAAAATATAAGTTCATGATTCTCATTCACAAAGCATCGATATAATCCAATTCATAGTCAGAAATAAATTCATATGCAAATAATTTCAATATCAAAATCCTAGGCTATGCTCAAGCTCAAAGAACCACATATCAAAATTGCAATTCCACTAGTGAATGAAAATTAATCATCAATCTGAAATCCATGAATCAAACAACCAAATAGCTAAAGTAACCATAATTAGGGTTTCCTCTTAGCCTTAGCTAAGAGTTTAGAACCCCATGACAATGACGTTCATGGTAAATTCTTTGGAAAATAAATTGCATAAAAACTGAACTGAAAAACCTGAATTGCTGCTCTCTCTATTTCACGCCAGAAGAAAAGTCCCAGTCTTTGCTGCTGCTTTGTCCTTTTATAGATTACACACCGTGATAATTAATAAGAATCAAAGCCCTACATGTCAAGCCCACTCCAAGTCTGATTTAGTTTTTTTTCGATTCCCTCCTCAATGCTAAACTCCAACTGGAATAGGAAAGCAAAAGCATCTCCCAACACGTCAAAACTATTTCCTTTTCCATTTCACTTTAGTCCTCCTATTTCTTTTGATCCCATGCCAAAATTCAATTTGATTAAAATCAAGAATGCTCAATCCATCTCCTTGTACTCAAAACCACACGAATGTGGAGTAGAATTTGAAAAGTACTTTCCCATCTTTCTCTCTACTTTCACTTGACTTGCATCCACTCTCACCGTTTAATTTGTCGGTTGAAGTCCCTCATATGTGGTTAATGACAAAGCCCACGTCACCTCTTTAACTCGTAGTCCAATTTACTTGAAGTCAATTTGATTAAAATCAAGAATGCACAATCCATCTCCTTGTACTCAAAACCACACGAATTGGAAGTAGAATTTGTAAAGTACTTTCCCATCTTTCTCTCTACTTTCACTTGACTTGAATCCACTCTCACCGCTTAATTTGTCGGTTGAAGTCCCTCATCTGTGGTTAATGACAAAGCCCACGTTACCTCTTTAATTCGTAGTCCAATTTACTTGAAGTCACACCACCAATTGGCCTCCGATCTAAGAATAAAATAATAATTGATTAAATGGATGAAGCCAATGTGATTAGGAAGACTAAAACGTATAGAACGTATTAAAACCTTGTTAAATTACATTTTTGATCAATACACATCTTAATACTTATAAATTACAAAAGTATAGTAATTAACTCCAAATTAATCTAAATGAAGCACTAGCAAATATAAATAATAGGGTAACAAATGTAATAAATACATGTCTATCAGCTATGATGCTGATTTTTAATAGGCTTTTTAGCCAAAATAGTCCTTGAGATTTGCATAACACATCACTTTGATCTCTGAGATTGAAAATCAATAGAAATGGTCCCTGAGATTGTTCACCATCCATTATTTTGGTTATTCCGTTAAAAACTTTGTTAAGTGGTCCAAGAGCTCATACCGGAAATTGAGCTTTTTGGCCAGAAGTTTGGGCAATTTCCAAAGCTTCATAACTCAATCGTTTCTTAACCAAATTCGACCCGTAATATTTAAAAATGAAGATAGGAAAGTGTTGAACAAGATTATACTTATTTGGAAGCCCAATGGTTTCCGGAGATGGCCAGAAAATAGCCTGAAAGGTGACTGGTTCGCGGGAAAACTAGAAAACTCGCCGGAAACTGGGTAACTTTAAACGTTCATAACTTCTTCAATACTCAATGCAATCGAGTGATTCAAAAATGAAAAGCATACTTCTCGACGAGAAGAAGAGAATGGTACCTTTCTTGATGCTAAATCATCGTGGTTTGGCCAGAAAATAGCCTGAAAGGTGACTGATCCAAGGGAAAACTAGAAAACTCGTGGGAAACTGGGTAAATTTAAACGTTCATACCTTCTTCAATACTCAATAAAATCGAGTGATTCAAAATTGAAAATCATACTTCTCGATGAGAGAAAGAGAATGGTACCTTTCTCGATGGCTAACTCACCGTGGTTTGGCCGGAAAACGGTTTGAAATTAGTTGTCTTGGTCTCATCGAGTTAGCCACTTTTGAGCCGTTTTCCAGCCAACCCACGGAGAATTAGCCATCAAGAAAGCTACCATTCTCTCCTCTCGTTGAGAAGTATGATTTTTTTTTGAATCACTTGATTTCGTTGAGTATTGAAGAAGTTATGAACGTTTAAAGTTTACCCAGTTTCCAACGAGTTTTCTGGTTTTCCCTTGGACCAGTCACCTTTCAGGCTATTTTCCAACCATCTCCGACAACCATTGGGCTTCTAAATAGGTATAATCTTGTTCAACACTTTCCTATCTTCATTTTGATATATTATGGGTCGAATTTTGTTAAGAAACGATTGAGTTACGAAGCTTTGAAAATTACCCAAACTTCCGACCAAAAATCTTAGTTTCCGGTATGAGTTCCAGGACCACTTAACGGAGTTTTTAACGGAAAGACCAAAATAATGGATGGTGGACAATCTCAGGGACCATTTCTATTGATTTTCAATCTCATGGACTAAAGTGATGTGTTATGCAAATCTCATAGACCATTTTGGCTAAAAAGCCTTTTTAATATTCTAAGATGGGTGGGTAAACTAGGTTCAGTTGTAATATTTTTAATTTGTAAGTGAGAGGTACCGTTGTATCAAAAAAAAAAAAAAAAATGATGGATAGGTAATTTGTACTTGGTGGGTAAGTGCACTTGGTACTAGGTCTAGTTGTAATACTTTTCAATTGTAAGTGAGACGTACCGTTGTATCGAAAAAAAGATGGATTGGTAATTTGTACTACCTAAACCAGAATCCGGCTAATTTGGGCTTTGAACTTTAATATTGGAAGGGAAATGTTAGGGGAGATCATCTATTTAAACCAAATTTTGTAAACCATAAGACGTTGATGTTGATAATTTGATTATTACTTAAGTATTGATTAACGTACTTATTTTCTATTGGTAACACACCATATGGTTTGCAAATGTAATCTAAAAATGATCTATCTAGCATTCCTCACAATGAAATAATACTGAACCACCTAATGCTCTGTATATTACTCAATTTGAATATAAATAATATTAATATTTGGGCCAAGCCTAAAAAGCTCAATTAAAGTTTACCTGAGATTGGGCGTGTAACAAATATAACAACACACTCTTACGAAATGAAGATAAGTCTGTATATTTTGCCCTAATTTTGAAAATTGAGTCTTCTTAGTCTTCTTGTATTGTAATACGGTTGCTTAATGAGATTGCTAGTGGTATATGACTTGAAACCTTTTGAATTATTTTTGCGTAGGTAGTGAAAAGGCAGTTAAATTATACAAGATGGCTCGTTATTTGGTTGAAAAATATGGTCTTGGTTATTAATAGCAGAGTCAGGAATTATTTGGCAGGTGGAGTATGCTAAAATTATTACTACTAAATCAAATGCTTAAATTTTTTTTTCACTTACATAAAGTTATATAATGATAAACCACTTAGTACTAAGATCTAGTGGTATTCTTCTTTACTTGCAAGTGAGAGAACTTAGGTCCGATTCTCTCCAAAGACGAATTTGAACCACATTATTGCTAGCACATTGTGAGATTTAGCCAACTCCCTCATCCTCTTAGTGCAGATATAGTTTGTTCAAAAAAAAAATTATATAATAACAAACTTGAAATCATTAATTTGAAGTAAGAAGATCTACCACTCTCTAATTTGTCACCATTATCTCTTTCTGTGAAGAATGAATCGATAGTTCTTAACCTCTTCATTTAAGAGTCGTTGGACCTAACAAATTAGACAACAATAACACAACTTTATATAATAAATTATATTTCTAACAAATTTATTAGAATATAATATATTAAATTTAAAATACGAACTCTTAAAGTTCAAACAATAATCAAATAAATTAGAGCAAAAATTAAGAATAAGGTGGTTAAAAAACATACTGGTTATGAGAGAAATCAGTAAACTGTGTCTATGGACTGTGGATTAGGGGTCGTTTGGTATGGAATACCAAACCAAAACCCTTGTCTCGATTCCCAAACCGAAATTTTCGGGAATCCTAATTTCAATACCGATCCCAAACCAATTTTCGGGAATCCCAATTTCAATACCGATCCAAAAGCTAAAAAATTAGTTACAAGCCAAGGTTTTAAAATAAATAAAGTAACAAACCCAAAAACAAAAAAATTAGTTACTAGCCAAAGTTTCAAAATAATTTAATTACAGCGGGTAATGAAGTAGAGTGATGCAGTCGGTGCTATACTTCAACCACGGTGCTCCTAAAGAGAGGACAACACAAACTTTAATGAACATGACCTTTGAACAGAGGTCGAATATTTGATTCGGTATCTCTCAACACCTCCATCTTATATAAGGCAAGTACACTCGGATCTGATCCAAATATTTATCAGAAGCAAGATTGTTACAATATTAATATCATTGCAATAAAGATGGCATTAACCTAATAAATAAAAATAACTTTATTATGAAAAGGCTGTCTATAAAAAATAGAGAGTCCCACCTGTAATTGAAGTAAACTTCCTCAAGGCAGTATAGCCTTCAGGCCAAATGTACTTCTCATCCCGAAAACATTCCGAGTCCCTGACAATCTTTCCTGCAAGAAATTTCCATGTGGCGCTGAGTAGGATGAAAGTCTCAAGAACCAACTGGATATACTTTGTTTCTTATATGTGTGTGTATAGAAAACAGAAACTTATTAAAATACCTAAGGTACAAGAAAAGTGGAGTCCACAACTGAAAATACTAAATTTAAAGTATCAACCTTAAACAGAACAAATAAGACTACAGAGAAGCCTGCATATTACAGAACACCTGCTCTTTAAACAGAACAAATAACAGAAAAAGATAACTCTCTAGACTTGAATCTTGATGCAGTAGATAGATGCCCACAAAGAAGACTAAAATCAAATTCTATTCTATAAACAACCCAGCTCCTCACTGGACACAACCTTGAAACACTCATTTTCTCTATAATTGTCGTTGAAGCACAACTTCAGATGTCAATAATTAATAAAGTACCATTTATTGAACAATTTCTATAAACTACTAGATGTTAAAGAATAAAATCAAACGAAACAACCAAATATGCAAAACACACAATCTCAACATAACCAATTGCCGTTTCGGGCTTTAACACAAGAACCAATAACTCACAACTCATAATTATGTCCCAGTTTCTGAATTCCAAGAACTCTAAGAAATGTAAGCATACCCAATTTCCCATTAAATTCCCAGAAAGCAAACAGATAAATTTACGAGTAAGAAACACGAAAGTTACAAACTTTTTTACCTGAGGTGGAGGAAGAAGAAGAACAGGATGCCTGAGGTGGGTTGGGGAAGGAAAGGCCGAGGAAGAAGTGAACTCAGCAAACAAAATTAATTCCAAACCCTAAATTAAATTTCAAAAGGAAGACAGAAATTAGATTTCAAAACACTAAATTAAATTAATTACCTAATTTGGGGTGACAATGAGACTCGGACTCGGTGCTGGATCGAGAATTCTGTCTGTAAGAGAAAATCGCCCCGGAGAGAGATCGCGAGAGAGAGCGGTGGCGTAGCGGTGGCTGTGTGGTGAAGGAAGGCTGGAGAGTCAGGTGTGGTGGTAGGTCGGTGGTTGGCCGGAATTCGACACAGAGAGATGAGATAAGGGCTCGGTGAGGGAGGCTCATGGGCTGCGCTTCAAGTTCGATTCAACTTCGATGGAATCAATGGAATGGAACGGAAGTGAAATGGGATTCTGACCTAAAACAAATGAACGACATAGATTAAATCCAAAACAATGAACGGTTGAAATAATTCTCTTATAATTAAAAAAATAATATATATAATATTTATTTTCAGTTCGATATGGGAATACCGAAAAAATGGAGATGCAAAACCGAATCCCATACCGAAAATATCGGTTTGGTTCGGGATGACATACCGAAAATTTCGGGAATTTTGGTTTGGGATCGGGATTTTTTCGGTTAGGTTTGGGATTTTTGGGATTTTTTTCCAGCCGGATGCTAAGCTTTCTGAAAAAATCGGCTACTGTTCCATCCTTCAAAAAGCTGAAATTTACATCGAGTAAATGTGCAAGCCTTTTTAAAAGGGAGTTTTAACGAAAAGCCCGAGATACTGTTCACTTTAACGAAAAATCATATTTTCATACTAAAAAGTCAAACCTGGTACTATTCACTTTAAAACTCAAAATTTTCAAATCATTTTCATTTGTTTTCTTTTTTTAAAAATAAATAAATTAATAAAGGTTAATAATTATTCCTGCAAAATCTAAAACCGTGTGAGTTCTGAATTGACTAAAATAATATAATACTAGCCTGAAAAACCTTTTTTTATATTACGCTGTGTTACGCACGGCATGCATAACTTTTTTAATTATAAAGACATTTTTACAAGGGGTGAAATATTCACACACACCTTTTTACTTTAATACATCTCTTATTAATTTCTGTCATTTAATATTCTTCAATTTATTCGATCTGACTGATAAAAATTAAGAGAATGTGTAAAAAGTTAAAAAAGGTATATGGATAGCACACCTCTTCTATAATTATGTCAAGAGACATTTTTTATTTTTTTTTATTTTGATGAAGCAAGAGAAGCAAGAGACATTTTTTTAGTTAAAAAATAGAATGAACTTTTGCACTATTAATGTTTTATTATGAGAATATTGGTTTGTCAGTTTAAATGATGCCAAAACAAGCCACACATGTTATTAGTTTACTTTTCAATCGTCGTTCTTCCTTTGTTTGTAATCTGAAAGGTCTCGTTTGAAGTTTTCCAGAATTAAACAATCCATCATTATTCTTTCATGGCGTATAGATTTTTGTCAAACGTTAGAATTTTTTTCATTATATATCTATTTTTATAAGGCTTATTAGTCGAAATGCTTCCTGAAACTGCCATTGAATATCAGGTTATTCCCTGAAACTAACATTTTCAGCTCTTTTGTCTTACTTTATCTACTTTCATTAATGGGCTGTTAAATTTAAGGGTATTTTAGACATTTCAATTTTTAGACATTTATTTACCTCTGGCCCCCATACTAAACAAGTCTCAATTATATTTTTGACAACTTTAATTCAAACGCAAAGATTTTGGGCATTTTTAAAAATAAATTATTTAATCAATAGAAAATTTTCAAGCAACAAAATCATTGTATCAACTAAAATAAAGGTTACATTTATTCGTAGAGTCTTCACTTGCAAGGCATCCATGTATTGACTCGAAACTTTGCAACTGAAAAATATCCATTACAACAAAATCATCTTTAATATTAGAAAGCTAGAATGAGAATTTGATGTCTCAAGGCTTCATAAAAAATAATTGAACTATAAAGCGCCTCAAACAAAAAAAAATCCATAACTAGTTGAAAATAATACAAACAAAATAGCAAGGATAATTTTGTCATAAAAACAAAAAATAAAAAATAAATTAACAAAATAGTAGAAGCAGTTTTCTTCCCACTACCTTGCTAGAAGAGCACGCGTAATGGAAGGAAACTGCAGTCTCACTCAGATCCAACTGCACCAGCAGAAATACAAAGCAGTTTTCTTCCCACTAATTTACTCAAATCCAACCGCACCAGCAACTTTCATGTAAGCTCCGATCTTCCTTTCACTCTATCTCAGTTACCCATTTGTTGTTCATTTGGATCTTGCTTCAATTAAGCTATTTGTGACTGAAACCGTTTCCTTCATTGCCATCTTCTACAGGTACCCGACTTCCCAATTTAAAAAAGAAAACTAATGAAAAATGTTTGAAAACTTTGACTTTTAACGATAAGGACAAAATACAAGGTAAAGTGAATAGTACTATGATTGACTTTTTAGTATAAAAATGTGGTTTTTCATTCAAAATTCCCATTTAAAAAACCAGCTTCATTTACATGGTTGCACTGCTTGAAAATTTTCTCATTTGTTGCTTGGACTTTTGATCAGCATATATTTCAATTCTCACTCTTCCCGTAGATTACATCTACTTCAATTCCCAGGTCCCTCTTCATAAGATCCCAGTACGTTTCTTTTCACCTCCACTTCTCCATTACCCCTTCGAATTTCTCCATTATTTTTGTGATTTTGTTCCTGGGTTTGATTCTTTAGTTTGATTTTACTGCTGGATTTTTTGTTCTTTTGGGTTTAGTCTCACCTTTTTATAAAACCCAATTGTAAGATAGTTCCTATGTTTGTGCATAGTTTTGTATTTTCAACTGTATTATGACTTGGGTTTGTATCAAGTTTGTGAATTTTGATGTGGGGTTTTTTCTAATTTGCTCAATTGTGAGTTGAGGTTCTGCATGTGGAGCTTCTTATGTATGTACCCTTTTTGAGCTGTAAAGCTACATGATTAATCAATTTTAGATGTGTTGATAAGCAGGTTTCTGCTTATTTCTGTTTTCTTATTGATAATTGGGTGTACTTTTGAAATACTGTGTATGTTTACATTGAAATACTGTGTATGCAAATTGGCACGAAGCAGTGGCGATACTATGATTTTGGCCCGAAAGCAGTACCTCCTCTGATTTGTCTTACTGGAACAGCAGGGACAGCTGATGTCAGCTACAAGCAGATCATGTCATTGTCAATGAAGGTAGTTGGCTGGCCTTCATGTAATCTTCATTGTATGTATCACATAAGTCTTTGCATTACTAATATCAATTCCCTGTCTACATTCTCCTCATTTCTTTTTCGTTAAATAGGCTTCGGTGCAGTGAATTAGTGGAGCGTTCAAACAGAAATACAAACAGAATTACTGCATTACTAAGGTATTTCCCTCGTTTCATTACTAGGGTATTTATATTTGTCATTCTTAATTTTGTTAGATGGTAGACAATCGCACAGCATGTTCAATATTTACTTTGAATGCCGTCAAAGGCATCACCTTTTTATGCCTGCTGTCTTAATTTTGGTTATGGTGGTATATGTTTGGCTCCCTCCTATTAGTTTGTGTTTTTTGAGCTGTAAAGCTACATGATTAATCAATTTTAGGTGTGTTGATAAGCAGGTTTCTGCTTATTTTTGTTTTCTTATTGATAATTGGGTTTACTTTTGAAATACTGTGTATGTTTACATTGAAATACTGTGTATGCAGATTGGCACGGAGCAGTGTTGATACTATGATTTTGGATTAATTATTTTTACTTGATTAATTGTTGCAGTGGTTGGTTTTTGATATGGGAAGGTGTTGCGTGGAATGAGGAGGAGCATAAGCTGTTCTTGGTGGATTAACTTCATACTTAAATCATTTGATCATATGAAAACATAGGATCTTCACAAGTCATAACATGACCAGGGCTGTCTTTTCATATATAAACGGTGCAATCTGGTAAATAAGTCAATCTTTTCATTTTCTTTGTTTCTTTGAATGTGCAGAAGGATAAAGATTTGAATGGGAGCAAAGGCACAGATAAAGATTGGAACGTGGAGAAGGATAAGGATAAGAAGAGTCAGTTCACTTTTCTCCCAGGACGCTTCACTCTTTCCTTCTACAAACCCGTGTCGCTCTCTCCTCATCATTTTCAGAATGTAAAACCGTTCGTGCGACTACAGAAATTAAGAGGAGGAAGAAGACGACATGCACTTTAGGGGGGGAAAACCGATGCTACTCCAGAGAAAGATTAATCCGAGAAAGATTCCATGCATTAGAGAGTTGCTTGGGTCGTTTCAGTTACACATGGCCAGAAAAATAAAACAAAGGAGGAAGAGATGGACTTCCATTTCAGAAAATATTTGAATTGGTGGGTACATTTAAATAATTTTGCAGGCCGCATGCCACAATGGATAAGATGCGATCAGTTATCCACCCAACTACTTTTGAGAAGAATGTTTCGACCAAGAGAAGAGTTTCCATCTCTTTCGACAACACAACCAATGCAAACGTGAGTGGTAAGATGCCGTACAAAGACATGATTTTTCTCCTTACTCTATGTATTGAGTAAACATTCAAACATCACAGCCAAAAACATTCTTAATCTTCAATTAATTTCACAATCCCCATTTTGCCCAAAGCACTTATGGCTTAGGTAATCATTTTTGTCCTCTATTCAATATCTATTCTTACATGATTATTATAATTTTGTGTATTTTGGGTTGTGAATGTTCATATTATAAATCTCAATTATAAGAAGGTTGACTTCATTTTTACGTTTGTAATCGGTTTCATTTTTCCCCCAGTTGCGTGAGACTTCACCGTATAATTTATGTTGCCTAGATTTATATATTGAAAATTCGGATAGACGCCAAAGGCTTCATATATGTTTCCTGCCAATTGGATCCCATCAAACCAAACTCTGATCATGGTCTTTGCACATAACATGGAAGTTTAGTTTGTTTCCTACAATCCACAACACAACTCCACTGAAAAATCAACTACAACATCAGTTACCACTAAATCCGAATTTGCATTAAAAAACAAAACAAAACAAAACATAAAATAAAATTCACCCCCGACCCCAAGTACAAAAAGCACCACAAACATCATATTTTACTGCTCTCCCACATTTTATTTCACCTTTGTTCTACATTTTGGTAAAAAATATTTTCCCTTATTAACGTAGTCCTTCAGCAAACAAAGACAATAACTCATAAGCATGTGCTTTGTCCTCTACAACAATACATTGAGGTCTTCACATCATCATGATCCTTTGCCGAAGACGAGCCTTAGTGAAGTGACCAATGAAAACATTATGAGCTTTCCCAAGTAATAAATTCCCAAGTTAATTGATTTTAAAATACAGGGAAAAGGAAAATAAGTTATATTGTGCATGCTTCATGCTTGTGAAGGTAATGTTAGAGAATACTGTAATAGGCATTGCTGTGTGTGAGAGAGTATCCACGTCAACAACTTCAAATTTATTGCTTCCAGTTATGTGCAGCCATCTTCCAGATTTCATCCCTCACCTCCATACTTGGTACCATACTTTCTGAAACATATACATTTACAATTACAATGGAAAAAAACTAACATAATACACATTTAAGGACACATAACGCCCGTGATGCAAAAATGCCTCTCGCACGCACGTTAGTGCATGCAGAGAGGCTAGTTATACCATTAAGCTATCCTATCCAAATTAAATACTTCCCAAACCAAAAAAATTATTCAAAGCAAATGTGCACAGTTTGAACAAGCTCATGCCTAGTGGAATCAGTGCTCAACAATGTGAATTTTTTTTTTTTTTTTTTTGTCAAAATGTGCACATGTGCTTTAAATGATTTTTTTTTTTTTTTTGTTTGGGAAATACTTTTGGATAGGATAGCTTAATGGTATAATGATTTTATTGTAATGAATATTTTTCAATTGCAAAGTTTCGAGTCAATACATGGATGTCTTGCAAGTGAAATGACTCTACCAACAAATGTAACCCTTATTTTGGTTGATACAATGATTTTGTTGCTCAAAATTTTTTTTTATTGATTGAATAATTTATTTTCAAAAATGCCCAAAATTGATGCGTTTGAAATAGAGTTGTCAAAAATAAAATTGAGAATTGTTTTAGTGTGGGGGCTAAAGGTATATAAATGTGTAAAAACTAAAACGTCTAAAATACCCTTAAATTTAACAGTCCATTAACGGAAGTAGGTAAAGTGAGATAAAAGAGTTGAAAATGTCGGTTTCAGGAGGCAAAGTGAGACAAAACCAGTTTCAGAGGGTAAACTGAGACTTGATGGCAGTTTCAAAGGGCATTTCAACTAATAAGCTTTTTTTTATAGGGAGTTTTAACGAAAAGTCCGTGGTACTGTTTATTTTAATGAAAAACCACATTTTTACACAAAAAAGTCAAACCTGGTACTATTCACTTTATCCTTTATTTTGTCCTTATCGTTAAAATTCGAAGTTTTCTAACCATTTTCATTAATTTTTCTGTTTTTATAATTATAGCATACCAAGCAGAACGTACAATGTTTTCATTTGTACTTGACCAAGTATTTCTAAGCAAACTCAAATAATATAGTAAGGCATGGTAAGCAACAATATTAAGCAAACCCCACTTGAAATTCAAAGGAAATAGATACATTATTAAATATTAAGTCCACTAACCGTGCAAAACAAAATCAAAATTAAAATGGATGGCATTGCAAATTTGCAATGGAATGGGCAAGCACGGCATACTGTCCAATTATGGGTCTTGCTTAATCTTCTTGAAAGAGCATGCATGATGCAATACGCAACATCCGCCCGCGGACGAATTGCCAATGTGGCAAGCAGAATCTCTACTTCCAACAAAACAATCCCAAATGTAAAAATCACATCTTTGGATCAAAGTTCAACCACCATTTGATAAAACAACGGATCTAAAAAATCTGAAAATTTAGAAATTGTTGTTGCCGCCGTTCTTCTTCTGCATTAATCGAAGAACAAACACAAAGACTTATAAGAAACTGTTTTATGTTGGAAGTGTTGTGGAATTTTCAGTTTCCACGTTCTAATTTCTTTTGAGGGGTTCAACATGATCCATTATTTATTTACTTATTTTTAATTTTTTCAAATAAAAATAATATTAAATTTATGTTTTGTTACAATATTTATTGTGTATTTTCTTATCTTTATTTATGTCTCTCCCCTAAAATGGAGGAGGAGTGGTGATGGTTGGGTTAGATTCATAAGAAAACTAATAAAAATGGCTTCAAAACTTTGAATCTTAACCAAAAATCAGGTGATAAGTTTATTTAATAGTTAGGACAAAACCCAACATCAAACCAACACAATAAGACTAGCCCAAGGAATGAGTTTCCAATTTTACCCCTAACGGCAAACCCTTTCACGTCAGATCCTCTCTCCGTTTCTCAATCTTTCCACCTAATCCCTATTTCTCGATCTTCATTCTCAATCTCTGCCTAATCTCGATCTCTCCTCTGCATGGAAACAATTCCTCCACTTTTGTAATCGGATTGATCTCTCTACCTCTCTCTCGATCTCTCCACATCTCTGTTTTCATTTTCAATTCCATTCGAATTCCACCATTTTTTAATCACCATATTAGGAGCCTTTGAGGATGAAGGAATTGTAGTTAAACATGAGCCACTCAGACACCATTGCAGCTGATAGGCTCGCTTCTCCAAAAGCATATCAGAGTGATCTAACTTATTCGAGGAGAAAAGTTGATGCTGGCGCCGTGAATTTGTGAATGACTATCGCCAAATTGGTGAATGACTGTAGCCAAATTGGAATTACTTGTCCCATTGTTCCTGGAATTATGCCCATTAATAACTACGAGGGTTTCATACACATGATTGGCTTCTGCAAAACCAAGGTATTATTAATTGCCTTTTCACTCTTCTGTTTTCTTCCTCATCACCCCACTTTACAAACAAGAAATTGGCACACTGTAGATGCCAACTAAGGTTACTGCTGCCTTGGAGCCTGTCAAGGACAATGAAGAAGCTGTGAGATTATACGGAATTCACCTTGGAACCGAGATGTGCAAGAAGATTTTGGCTCATGGTATTAGGCCATTGCATCTTTATACTCTCAACATGGAGAAATCTGTATTGGTTATATTAACGGTTTTCTTTTCGTATTTTTCTTATTCTGTCTGACTTGACTTCAGATGTACATCAAAATAATATGAGTTGTTTGATTAAAACTTACCACCAAATATGTTCCCCTTACAATTGTACTAACTACTTTGGCAGAATCTTGATCTGATTGAAGAATCCAAATCAAGGCCCTTACCTTGGAGGCGCCCTGCAAATGTATTCCGTGTTAAAGAAGATGTTCGTCCAATTTTTTGGTATGCAACCCAACTGCTCCCCCAAATACACATACACCCCAAAGAAAATATCTAATCGTCCGGGCAATTGATGGTAGGGCCAGTGGCAAAGCCAGGAATTGCTGAGGGGAGAGGCGAACTTAAAAGAGTGCAAGGTTAAAAAAAAAATGGCAACAACCGAATGCTTTTATATAGTAATGTC
The DNA here is from genome assembly GCA_024362995.1 of Heteromeles arbutifolia. Taxonomy (NCBI): domain Eukaryota; kingdom Viridiplantae; phylum Streptophyta; class Magnoliopsida; order Rosales; family Rosaceae; genus Heteromeles; species Heteromeles arbutifolia. The sequence goes on along the minus strand of JANCRC010000003.1, from coordinate 39,453,698 downwards.
TTCCACAATTTATCAAAACAAACAAATTACAATTGTTGTCGGTGAGGTTTCATGTCATGAAGACGTCGCATAATAGGCTCATTGTCAATAAAAGCAAATACATCTATCTCAATGTAAACAATCATGCTATCACTCAACCATTGATCTCTCAACCGATGATAAAACAGCGATTGTTGCTAGCTTTTCTTGGTATGATGTGGTCTTTAAGTGAACAATGAGCGTTTTGGAGATAGTGTCTACGAATTGCTTAGCGATAATTAGGTGGATAAGCAATCATTCGACGTCTATGTCCAAGGTCTGCAGAAAGATTAGCCAATAATTCATCCAACTCAGTGGCCTCACTTTGTTGAACTACCCTAACTATTCGAGGACTACTTGGAATATCTGAAGGAGAAGGAGGACTACTCGAAATATATGAAGGAGGATTTAAGCACTGTTTCTTATAGTATCGTTCCATTACGTAACTATATAATGGAGAAAAAAAAACTCTTGGACTCTTAGACTCTTAGATATACTGATATGACTAATAAGTAATCAAACCAACAATTCAATTAATCAATATTAATAATTATACAAATTATGCATAAACAAAAATTCAGTTCAACTAATCAATATGAATAATCATACATATTATTCTATAATTCAACTAATCAATCAACAATCAAGAATTCAGTTTTTACCTTAAACAATAATTTTATTCCCATCAATAATTATAGAATTCATATCAATAATCAATAACCATAATAATGTATTATCCTATGATTTTATACTAATCAAACAAAAATTCGTATTAAATAATTAAATAAGGTTTGAAATAATATAAATTTAGAAAATAAAAAGTTTACCTAAAATTGGGAAGGGTGGCGTGGTGGCTGGGTGGTGATTGAAATGGAAGTTGGGAATTTGGGGGATTTGTCGTGTTTGGTAAAGTGGGAGAGATGGGAAATTGAATAGGGTAATGGCTAACGGGGGCTAGTGATCTTCTCAATATTTTATTATTTTTTTAATGAAGCTGTAAAACAATTGTCATTTTACTTAATAAATTGATTTTTTTATTTTATATATATATATAAAAACAAACCATGCTACGCGCAGGGGGCGCTGCACAGCAGCAAAGGCCAGAAAACCTCCATACTTTTCAGTTTCTGGCCGAACCAAAGAGGCGCTCCTAGGCTTGTTTTCCTGCGAGAGGGGTGGCGACCACCCCTCGCCCCTATGTAGCTTCGCCACTGGGTAGGGCTAATCGTCCCAAGAGCTACATATCAAAAACCTTTAATATTTATGATTTGATTGTTGAAATGTATGCTTACTACAAATTTATGATTTGATTGTTGAAATGTCTCTTCTTGCTTGTTAGCATATTTATGATTTTGATTGTCAACATATTTATGATTTGATTGTTAAAATGTATGCTTACTACACAGAGACCCCCCACCTCAGACACCTTTCCGCTTGACCTTTTGATGGAAATTAAGTTAGTAATATTGACACGATCTTGTTCTCAACTTTTGCAGGTGCAGAGCAGCTACTTTTTGGTCAGTTTGGTAGATAATGACTACATACGTGGTGATGTTTTTGTTGATTTTTGAATGAGTTGTTGTAAAACCTTCTATTATGTGTGAATAGTTTTCATTAAGAAAAGAGTAATTGGTACAAAGAGAGACTTATACAGATACATGGATCAATCAAGATCCTGAAATTAAAGCCTGTACAAGTTATTACGTGAGTTAGACTCCTATTTGGATGAACAGCAATCTGAGATGATTGTACAGTAATCAAGAAGATGGACTCCTTAAATCAAGGGAATGATGACAGACTTTGGTTTACTCAACACTCCCCCTCAAGTTGGAATGGATGTTGATTATTCCTAACTTGCAAAGCAAAGTCGTAAACTGGTATAAGCTTAGTGACTTTATGAAGATGTCAGCTGGTTGCTTCATGGTTGAAATGTGAGATGTCCTGATCATTCCACTTTGAACCTTTTCTCGTACAAGGTGATAGTCAATTTCTATGTGTTTGGTTCTTTAGTGAAAGACCGGATCCGAAGCGACGTGAAGTGCCGCTTGATTATCGCAATATAACTTGATTGGATGTTTATGTTTGATACCCAAATCTTGTAAAACATATTTCAGCTAAATGACTTCACAACAAGTTGCATCCATTGAATGATACTCCGCGTTTGCACTAGAACGTGACACGGTGTTTTGTTTCTTGCTCTTCCAAGAGATCAAGGATTCTCCAAGAAATACACAGTATCCGGTGGTAGAACGACATGTGTTACGACATCTGGCCCAATCCGCATCACAAAAAGCATTAAGTTGAATTGGACTTCTTGTAGAAAGAAAAATACATTGCCCTGGTGTATGCTTAACGTATCGTAAGACTTGGTAGGCTGCTCCAAGTGTGGAGTTCGAGGCTTCTCCATAAATTGACTAAGAATGTGGACAGCATAGACCAAATCAAGGTGCGTGATCGTCAGGTAGATTAGTCTCCCAACAAGCCGTCGATAAGAAGAAGGATCAGTAATGCATTTTCCCTCGTCTTTTCTGAGTGATAAATTTTGCTTCATAGGAGAGATGGGTGGTTTTACGCCAAGGCAACCTGCATCCTCAAGTATTTTAAGGGCATATTTTCACTGTGAGAAAGTGATCCCCTTGCTAGAGCGAGCAATTTCGATGCCCAAAAAATATTTTAATTGGCCAAGGTCATTCAACTTGAATTGCTTCATAAGAAAAGACTTGGTATCCTCAATTGCTTGTATGTCATTCCCTGCCAAGAAAATATCATCAACATAGACAAGGAGTGCAGTGAATTTACAGTCAAGATTTCTGACAAACAATGAATAGTTTGCCTTGGATTATTGATAACCGGCCTTTCTAAGAGCACAAGAGAGTTTGATAAACCATTGAAGAGAGGCTTGCTTAAGCCCATACAAAGATTTATGAAGTTTCGTGTCTCCCCCTTTCATCCGAAACCAGGAGGCAAGGACATGTAGACATCTTCTTCAAGATCACCATGGAGAAAGGCATTGTTGGCGTCAAGTTGGTAGAGGTGCCATTGTTGGATTGAGGTAACGACAAGGAGAAGGCGGACTGTAGTCAGTTTTGCAACCAGAGCAAAAGTCTCGCGATAGTCTAAGCCTTCAATTTAGCTATAACCTTTGGCGACCAAGCATGCTTTATATTGCTCAATGGATCCATCGGATCGAAATTTTATTTTGTAGACCTACTTACATCCAATCGGCTTCTTTCCAGGGGGCAACGGTTGAAGAGACCACATCCTATTCGCAGCAAGGGCTGCCAGTTCTTGTTCCATGGCTAAAAGCCATTGGGGGTCGCGTATGGCCTGTGAGAATGAACTGGGTTCTATGGCAGCTGAAATGGAAGTGGTTAAAGCACGATGTCGAGCAGATAAACGATCATATGTGAGTACATCAGACAAAGGGTAAAAAGTACCTGTCACTTTGGTCAACGCTGAGTGAGATGAAGGGATGGACAGAGAAAGAAGGTTGACATCCATGTGATATTGTTGAAGATAACCAGGTGCATGTGTGGGTCATTTAAGACGTGGCGGTGATGTTGAAATAAGGGGAGAAGGAACTGAAGCAGAACTCGTTGGCAAATAAGGCGATGTGTAAACTGAATCCTGCTCCGGTGGAATGGACTGATGAATGATGGTGTCATCAAGGTCAGTATCTTAAGCATGTGGAAGCACAAAAGGTGAAACTGCAGCGGAAGATGAAAAAGGAAACACATTTTCATGGAACATAACATCACGGGAAATAAATATTTTACCCGTTTGAAGGTCGTAAACCCGATAACCCTTAGTGTCGTATGGATAGCCAAGAAAGAGACAACGTGTGGCTCTTGCATCAAATTTGGCAGGACGAATGTTGTGTGTGGAAGCGAAACATAAACAACCAAACATTCGTAAATGTGCATAGGCTGGCTGCTTCTAATAGAGTATTCATAGGGTGATTTGTCGTGAAGAAGAGGAGTGGGAGTCTTATTTATGAGATAGGGGGCAGTGAGGATTGCATCACCCCAAAATTTCTTAGGAAGATGAGATTGAAAAAGTAAGGCTCTAGCAACATTGAGCAAGTGGCGGTGTTTGCACTCTGCTACTCCGATTTGTTGTGGAGTACAAACACAACTTGTTTGATGTAGAATTCCTTTATCCGAGAAAATTTGTGTCATAAAAAATTCTGGACCGTTATCGCTGCGAAGAACTTTAACTCATGTGGAAAATTGTGTTTCAACAGGGTGGAAAATTCTGGACCATTAAATAAACCCATGTGCACCGTGAGAAATCATCCACAATAGTTAGGAAATATTGTGCCCCAGTGATAGTGGGAACATGGTAACCTCCCCAAATGTCAACATGAATTAACTCAAAAGGTGCATTTGTATTAATAGAACTTAAAGGAAAAGGAGCATGTGTTTGTTTGGCTAATGGACAGATTAAACAATCATCAATACTGCAAAAATTCAAGTTCTTAATGCAATGAGAGATAGCCCATAAGGTTTTGTTGGAAAGATGGCTAAGACGTTGATGCCAAAGTTGAGGAGAAGAAGGAACAACAACTGATATTGAATTGCACCCGATTTTTCTCACATTATCAAGGTAGTATAGTCCTTCTCATTTAGTTCCCGTCCCAATCATCTTCCCCGATCGTTGGCCCTGAAGTAGACACATTTTATCAATGAAGATGACAAAGCAAAATGAGGTATTAGTAGCCTTGCTAACAAAAATTAAATTCAGTTTAAACGATGGAACACAAAGCACGTTGTGAAAGACGAGATCATTCGAGAGACGAACTATGCCAATATGTGTGACATCGGCAAGTGTATGATTGGGTAGGTTCACTTGTCGATTGGAAACCGGAATGCTTGTAGTCATTAAACTCGGTGAGCAGACCATGTGGTCTGTGGCGCCGATATCAAAGATCCAGTTCCTTCCCTCATTGAAAGCAGAAGCACAAAAAACTCTACTTGATAAATCATTCATAGTAGAGGTGGTACCGACATGACATGATTGGCTGTGGAGTTGGATTGGCTCTTATCAAGGAGTGCAAGTAGGTTGTGATATTGCTCGAAAGTGAGACTGTAGGACGAAGGAGATGTTGCTGAAGGCATTAGCTTGATGTCAACATGATTAGCCTTGGAGTTAGAAAATAACAAAGCAAAAAGCGAGTCAATTTTCATAAGTTTCATCGTAAATGTGAATTACTTATACAAATATATTTTCTTTCATTATTTGAAATAATAGGAATACAAAATACCTCTCACTATTTTCTTTTCTCTCTCTAGCCTGACTCACTAGTATTTTCTTCTGCATCTCTCTTCTTTCTTTCCTTTCTTTCCATCTCTTCTTTCATTTCTTTTCCTTTCCATTTTTCTTTCCTTTCTTTCGTATGTTTCACACCTCTCTTCTTTTCTTTATTCTTCAATCTTTTATACGCAAAATGCCTAATAAACCTACCAAACCTACCAAGCCACTCTCTTTGACAATGTTGTAAAGGCATGAGTCCTCCTTTCAAACCAAATAATAGATGGAAGCAAATGGGAATCCATAATTACAATAATGTCAAATTTTCAATAACGAGAAGTGTATGTAACAAACTTAACAACACTCTTACACTAGCTCTTATGAAAGCAAGCTGTATTTTTCAATCATCGAATTGAATAAATCAAACAAAAACAACAAACTTGATTAAATACGAAGAGAAAAAGGGCTCCTTTTGAAAATACCAAAGACGTGCCACTACTATTCTAATTCACTTTGATCGCTTCTCATATAGAAAAAAACCACACAATCCTTGAATTAAGGGGCAGTTAGATCCAGGTCCAAAAATTCAAGCTGTTTTTTAAATTCAGTAACTACCTGTATCATAAGAAGATTATGAAATTTTCCAAGCGAAACATATTTAAGATAGAATTGAATACAACTAATTATGAATAGGCAGATTACAACCAAAATATATATATAATATAGATAGCTAAAAATGATTTATCAGTGATATACGTAGATTATCGACAAAAATAATCTATGCTAGAGGTATATCAAATAAGTAAAGAGATTGATACGTAAAAAGATTGAATGCAACATGGTTGAAGGGATTTAATTCTTTGATTTAGTATATTACAATTCTTTATAATTTTCAATTTTATCTAAGAATTCGGGGTGAGTTCAAAGAAAACGAAAACCGAAAAAAATCGAACAGAACACCGAATTGAAACTGAAAAAACCGAACCGAAGTTCGGTTTCGATTTTAAAGATTCTAAAACCAAACCGCACTAATATATATTAATTATTTGTTTATTTATATTTTGTAATTTTATTTTATTAGCTCAATTCTAACATCAAATTTCAAGCCTACCTTTCCAAACCCAATTCCAACCCCCAATTCACAAGGCCAAATATAAATCCTAGCACACGTCTACTTTTTTCTTCTTTTCTTATCCCCCTCCTCTTTCGTTCTTTACTTTTTCCGCGAACCCCAGCCACACCTTCCTTTTCTCACACTCCAAATTCAAATAAATGAAAACTAATAAAAATGGTTTAAAATCTTTGAGTTTTAAGACAAAATAAAAGGTGGACTGAATAATATCAAATTTGACTTTTTAGTGTAAAAATGTGATTTTTAATTAAAATAAACAGTACCGTGGGCTTTTCATTAAAACTCTCTTCAAAAAACTCAATACCTCGATGGCTCGAATTCCTACGCCCTTCCTTCGTCAGTACGTCCTTCGTCCTTCCGCCCTGCGCCGTCGCTCACAGCTTTGAATCAATAGTCCTGCAAGTTGGCTTAATTCATCAATATGCAATTGGCTTAATCACTTCTCTCTCTCTCAATTATGCTGTAATTGGTTATTTAATTAATCATTTTCATCTGAAGCTCCCTGTTGGATATTAAATTGTAATGCAGTTTTGGGTGCATGTTGCATTAAATTTGGATTATAGATTGAAAAAAAAAAAAAAAAAAAAAAAAAAAAACCTGACCAGTTTCACCACCAGATGAAGACCCAATTGTGAGAACCAGATTTTTAAAATCCATCCGAATCTCACTGCAATTCTATGGTTGGTTATATAGGTTAGTTGAAATCTAAAGAAGAAACTTGATTAGGGTGTATTTTGTAATCAATTTTCAGATTTTTTATTTTATGTTTTTAGATCAGATAAAAAACCGAACTAAAATGAAACCTATATTAATCGGACCCAAAAAAAAAATGAAAAAGTTAAACCGATCTAAATTAAATAATAATTTCGGTTTGATTTTCTATTTCGGCAAAAAACCAAAGAATGAAACTGAACACACTCCTACTAAGAATTAATGAAAAAATAATAGCCACTGTACCTATTTTTTAAATGTAGACATTCTTTTATAAAAAGTAGACTATTCTTACTAGTAGCTAGACCCGGCAGTTTTTTACGCGACATGATGATACGATACAAAAATAACGAGTTTCGGATCAACACGATAACTAATTGGGTCATTATCGGATGACCCGTTAAGAACCCATTAATAACGGGTTCTTAACGGGTAACACGTGGGTAACCCGTTTCGACCCGTTAAGAAAAAAATTATTTTGATAATTTTAAAGTTTAATTACTAAAAGATTTATTATAAAATACAATAGCCATATTAATATATACAATATATTCCATATTAAATATATAGTTTTGTATTATTATTCTATATAAGTTTAAAAAAAAAAAAGTTTTAGTCATTATTTATTTTTATTATGAGAGTTCCTTATTATCATTACTAGGATAAATTTTACTTAACATATTGTTGTCCAAAATTAAAATAAACTAGTATAGTATTTGTATAGGCAAGAACTAAGAAGACATACATACAAGTATGAAAAATATGAAAGAATATATAAACACTCGTGATTCATCATTATTCCTCCACGAGTAGATAATGGTTACACTTACATTATCTTTTAGATTTTTAAAATCCTCCAAACCCTCTTGAACAATGTTTTTTATTTGAGGGGCAAAATTAATAAAATTAATAATAATTATTGTAGAAGTGTAAAATATGTAAAAAAAAATATATACAATCATTCATAGTGACAAGCTTTACAACTTTCATGAAGGGATCAGCTTCGAAATCCAACACTATAATCCATAAACCTTAAATTTATATTTAACCATCGATTGTCATTTACGCTTTATTCTTCTTACTGAATTTCATTTTTAAAATTTTCCGTTTTGAAAACATGATCATCTGGCAGATGTAAGAAGATGAACGGTTCAGATCTTTGATACCACGTTTCGATATTTACGGTTAACTGAAATATGAGTCGTTGTCATATAATTTGTAGAAACTTTATAAACATCAACCAATATTGTCACTAACCGTAAAACTCTGAATATAATATCAACCATCCAAACCTTCATCTTCATGCATCCTCTAATGGATCATGTTTTCAAAAAAGAAAATCTGAAAAAACAAAATTTAATGAGAACAATGAAGCGTAAATGTAAACAACAATCAACGGTTAAATTTTGATCTATGATTTATATGATTATAGTGGCAAATTTCGAAGTTAAGCTCTTCATGAAAGTTGTAAAGTTTGTCATTACGAGCGTTTATATATATTTTTTACACTTCTACATTAATTAAAAAACTATTAAAGACTTTACTTAAATAATAGCCTTAAGATAAATGAGAGTAAATATGTATCGTTTGATTCTATTTCACTTATATTATTAGAACTTTTTGGATGAAAAAACCCCTTCTCTATTCCAATATTTGTCTATTTTACCATTTGATCAAAACAAAAGCCCTAATCCCTTTCTCTCTCCCCACTCCCGTAACCCTCTTTCCTGATCCTGCCGTCTGTTTTTCCTAGCCCTTCTCTCCCGCCGTATGTTCAGTTCTTCCGGTAGCCTCTCTCAGTCTCTATTTTCTCCTCCCTCGTGCAGTGGACAGAATCATCATTGTCATCGCTGGTCGTCTCTACATCTCTGCATCTCTATCCTCCAGATTCCACTCCAGGTTTGATTGTGCCTCTTAATTTGGCTATTTACTAAGATGAAAAATATGTAAGACTTTGGCTATTTCCTGAATAAGTTCAGTTACTGCTTTTTCATTTTAAGTTCCGTTACTGCTTTAATCGATCTTTGCAAGAACAAAGTTTTACTGTACTTAGAATTGCCTGATTATGTTGATTTAGATTCATTGTGGGGAGGGAATTTAGAGGTTAAAAAAGGATGAGGATATGGATTTTGGGAAGCCTAGGATGGGGATGCGTATTTATATATCTTATCGAATTGGAGAGAAAGAAAGAGGGCTAGAGAGAGTTCAATCAGAAAGGATGCGAAAAGGGAGATCGGGGTTAGCGAAGAACATGTGGGTTTATGATTCCAAATCCTGTTGACCTGCAGCTTGTAAGGCTCTGGTAATTATTCCCAGAACTTGTTTCCTTTCATGGTTATTTCGATGAATGATGTTAGGGTAACCTAGTTTTATATGCAGATGTCTGTGCAAGCTTTTCTAGGCAAATACTTATTTGATACAATAACTAGTTTTACATGCAGATACCTAAACCCTAGTTTGGTATAAAAGCTGAAACGCATGTTTTGTTTGATATGGATTGATCAAGTGGAGTCAATTTGTCCATTATATATTAGTCAGGGCCAGTTTTATGCAGATAACTTTGATCTATTATATGTAGAAGTGGTTGGTTGACTGCAAAAGACTGATATGCTTATTAAGTACCTTTTCTACTGCATATATATATATATATATATATATATATATATATATGTATGTGTGTATGTATGTATGGATATATGTGTATTGTTAAAGAAGCATGTTGGTAATCAGTGTTTATACTTTTAGTATGCTTTACTCTCCATTGACATGATATACATACATATATACATATATATGTGTGTGTGTGTGTGGAACAAAGCATAGGTTAGAGTACTTGGCACTGATTACTCAGATTGCATATATGTATAGTAATGACAAAGCTTTTATATAACTATTAAGTGTTTTGAGTACGTCATTTCTATTTTAAACCAAAATGACATTTGAATTAGTAGTGTGGAATTAGCAAGCTTAAGTATGTTGTCTAGGATTAAAGTTCATGCCATGCTTTTTAGTAATTGCTTACACTTGTGAATAGGAGTTGCTTACATTTGTCCTACCAAATTTATATATGAAGGTAGATTTTGGTAACAATGGTGTTGCTTTTAATGTTTCATTTTGTTGATCCTAAAAACTACTAAGCCTACGTGGCGCGCAGGCCGAGTAATCAATAAGCTAACTACGTCCTTCGGTTGTGTGCGGGGCGTGCCAACTCGTCGGCCGAGCTTGGCCAGGGAGTAAAATGTGTTAATGTCGCGTTGGGTGCGCTACCGATTTCTGTGCCTTGCGATTGCGGCTGAGGAAGGAACACGTCTCGGCCTTTGGGTTCTAGAGCCTGAAGACAAGGCTGCTAATCTTGCGAAGTCCAATATCAAATTCGGCTTTCAATGTGCCGAATGTAGTAACCTGGTAACACATCACTTTGCTGAGAAGGCTGATGAGATGACCTCTACCAATAAGGACTCGAAAATCCTTGTCGACCGAGACTTGGATAGGTAATCAGTCGGCCGAGAAGCAGTGCTGTTTATCCAAACTGAAGGTGCTCATTGATCGGCTGATTCTACGGCTCCAGTGTTGTTTATCCAAACTGAAGATGTCGCTGGTTGCCTTCATAGTGCTGTTTATCCAAACTGAAGTTGTGTTGGCGAGAAAGGGGATAAGAATAAAGTTCTCAAGGTTGTTGAGAGATTTCGCGTAGAGCGAGGATTTGCGCAGGGCATATTTGTGTGTTGAGTTGGAGGGGCTTTTTTAGTCGTCTGCCGCTTGGTATTTATAGAGATCTGTATACCCAAGTCGTGGAAACCAAATCCAATTGCACTGTGACTCGGAGTCTTTACCACACACTTATCACATCAATCAAAGCTTGATCCCATATTTTCCATCCTGACCGTCCAATACAACCTTTCCAAAGACTCAACCTAATTGCGTCGTCACCATGCAATCTATTTGACTAGATTCTTGGCATCCTGCCAAGGATATTCGGCGGTTCCATTTATTCCACCATCACTTCATGATCTTTATCCAACACATGCATTGATTTCGGCATGCATGGATTTTACCTTTATCCCTGATCACCATTTCAACTTGTTGACCAACCAAAGAAAGTCATCGGATCACTTTTATCCAAGCCAGCTAATTATGACAAAGAAAGTCATCGATATTTTGGAATTTCCCGAAACAGAGACATAGTGACAGTGAATTAGTGAAAGATTTATGGTCGAGAGAGAAACAGAGTGAAGAGAGAGACCTGTGTCATTCTCTTGACCCGAGCTCCCAATTTGAAACCCTAAGCCCCAATTCGAAACCCTAACCTTAATTCGAAATCCCACACACACAGAGAATCACTAAAGAGAACCGAAGGTGGGGATGAAGCCATGAGGTGTGGTGGTGGCCGGAGTGGAGATAGTTCGTCAGAGTCAGATTGTTAGACGGTGGGTGGTTGCTGAACTTCGAATCCGAGAAAGAGAGAGAGCCTGAGACTGAGTGAAGGCAGATGAGAGGCGAAATGAAATGAGAGAGAGTGAGTAGGGATGAGAGGTGAAGGTTTTGGATTGGGTGGAAGGAAGGGTTAGGTGGTTTCTGGGTTGTAGAGAGAGAAAGATAGAGATTTATGGGTTGTAGTCTAGAGAGAGGGAGATAATACAAGAGAGAGATGATTGATGACATTGAGATAGAAAATAAGGGGGAGAGAGAGACAAGGCTTTGTCTTTTAGAAAGCAAGCACGCAACCCATCCCATTCCCATGTGCTTGATGCAACTTTTGTCAACACCACCACACCACACTTTAGTTATTTTAATAATATAATAATAAAACATTACACATTCCAACACACACACTGATACACACACATATGCACATGTATGTATGTATGTGTGTGTGTGTGTATTACAGTTCGGTTCGGGAATACCGAAAATTTCAAAGTGTGAGACCAAATCCCATACCGAACAATTCGGGATTGGTTCGGTTTCGGTACTAAAATTTTTGGGATTTTTGGTTCGGTATTTTTTTGGTTTGGTTTCGGTATGGTTTGGGATTTTCTGTATTTTTTCCAGCCCTAGTACTAATGGTAATATGATCTCATCTTTATCTCCATTGTATTTGTATAACTGAATGGAAGATAATCTCTTAACCCGCCACGTTAGCTCTCAAACCAATCATCATGTAAGTGTAGCAATTCGAATTGAAATTGATCTCCTTTGCTTCCAAAAATATATTTTACAAGATAATTACTATAAAAATCCGATAGTAATATCTAGAAAAAATATGAAATCCAATGGTCTAGAACTTACTCATTCAACGGTCTCGATCGCTAGGGCTGATATTGTAAAATCGGGTCCAAACACATTTCCAAAATTTCTACCAAGTAGACTATATGATTTACGTCGTTGGTGACGATTCTTTGATACAATTATTAGTTTATATATATTAGAGAGTGATGGGTGGATCTATGTGTCATGAAATTGAACACTTTTCCTGGAGGTTGGGTTATGGGTGGATCTACCTTACTCAACTCTTCAACCAATTTCTTTTAAATTACCATTGTCTTATATCAGTGTTGTTATTTGAATTATAAGTTGTACTAAAATAATGTCTATACTAGGCATGTTTAATTAGTCACTTCATTGCTTAGCAATATCCATTATTGGGGTGTGTTACTGTTTATTCATGCTTCTATAAATTAGATTGAGTTCGGGTGTTCCTAGAATCCTACCTGTTTAAAAAGCTATTAATTAATTTATACCCATTTTGTTTCAAAAGCAATGGATGCTAGAGATTCAGATTCAGTAAACCTTAGTGATGAGAAGTCTGTGGAGATTATAATGGGAACAGAACGAGATCTTGGAAGCGAAAGTATAGACAATATAAATACGAGTCTTGCAGAGAAAAATGCTAGAGCAATCAATTTAGGTAAGCGAAAGTATACTTAAAACAAAAAATGCGTTTTTATGTTTTGGATGTGACAATATGGTATGTATATACTTATTTAGTATTATATTTTTCATTTGATTATTTATTGGTTTAAAATATATTTTCCTTAACGGGTAACGGGACGGGTCATATTACTTGTTAATATTATCGGGTCAATTTCGGGTTGGGTCATTTTACCCGTTTATTTTAAATGGTGTTACATAACACGACCCATTAAGATATCGAATATAATACGAAAACAACACGAACACGGAAAACACGAAAAGAATGTAAGGTCTACTAGTAGCTCACAAAATTATATTTTATATTAAATTTACCCTTGAATTTAATATTGCATTCGTCTCCCAGAATATGATGGGTGATGCGTAATTCCAAAGTTTCCAACTGCAACTAGAAAGTGCGGGCGATCTTTGCTGCCAGTCAACAGAAGAAAATCTATAAAATAAAAATAAATAAAAAACAACAGAAGAAAATCTATTCTACTTAATTTATTCAACACCTTGACTGTTCTTTCAATTTTATTTTTTTCTTTTTTCAACCAACAAATAACAAGCTCTTAGACCCACTCTAACTATTGTAGTAAAACTCAACTTTTAGGTTTTAAATTTATCCCAACTTGCTCCAAATATGAGTTTTAATCCAAAACTCATTTTTGAGACAAATTTAGGCCATGATTCATCCTGATTAGTAGGACTAGCCCACCATATATGTGTATTTTTTTAGTTTTATATTTATAAATTTATTGAATCCAACGGTTAAAATCTAATAGGATCAAATCCAACGGTAAAAAAAATATTTAACGGTCCAAATTTAAATCCAACAACTAGAGTAATTAAAAAAAAAATCATTTTTCAAAGTGTTCCATGAGTTTTATAGTATCGGTTTAATGACTTTTCAATATTCATTAGAATCTAAATATTTTTAGGTTAAAATGTTTATAAAATTAAATTACGATAGTCTACATAAATTTTTTTTTAAAGTTACGTTAAGAAAAAAAAAAATCCTATATTTATTCTTTAATAACATCGGGCTAAAAATTTAACGTGGGTTGGAGGAGAAAAACTCTTTTTGGGTTAAAACCTAAATTTTCTAGGTTAAAAGTTTTAGGTTTTAACCCAAGGGTTGGAGATGGTCTTAGGGTATGCAACATGATTCTTTTTGTTTTTTTTTTTTTTTTAAAACAAACAATATTATCTAGGGTGGACTTAGCCTCACACTGGGCTAGCAATAATATGATTCAAATTCACATTTGGTAAGAATCGAATATAAGACCTCTCACTTACAAGTAATAAAAATACCACTAGACATAGTACTAAGTGATGCAACATGATTCTTTTCAATAACATGATCACAGAGAGGCTCTAAGAACTCAAGGCTCAAGCTCCCCGGATTTATATTTTTGAGGTCTAAGAAAATATATTCCTTTCCCACTCCTATCTTTCATGTCTTGCTCTCTCTCTTGATTTCATGAATTATATATATATATATATATATATATATATATATATATATATATATGCCCTTTAAGGGAAGGGATTCCTATCTTTTAAAAAAAAATAGGAATTAGTTGTGTGACTCATAGATTATCCTTTCAAAAATTTAATCCAATCCGAAACCATTTACCTGTTTAGTTATCACAATGAAATTTCATTGTTTTTTCATAAAACAGAGTGTTTGTCAATTTCTTTGAACTCAATTTAATGTCTCAAATACTTGTAATTTAGCTAATATTTTGTAAGGATGATTGTGTGTGATATATATATATATATATATATATATATATATATATATAGGAAACCTTTAAAGGAAGGGATCCCTATTTTTTTTTTTTTAAATGGGGATTAGTTGTAGGGTTCACATCACATAGAACTTTAACAATCCGAACAGTTTATTTTTCAAGTTGCACATCATAGATCATTCTTGCAAAATATTAGCCAAATCGGAAATGTTTATGATATCTAAGTGAGTTCAAAGAAATTGACGAACACTTTTGTTATATAAGAAACAATGAAATTTTATCTTGATAAAAAATAGAAAAATAGTTTCGGATTGAATTGAATTTTTGCAAGGATAATCTATGAATCAAGGCTTACAAAATAAACGGTTCGGATCGTTAAAGTTCGATATGGAGTAAGTCCGCACCTAATCCCCATTTAAAAAAAAAAAAAAATTTATTTACATAAATTGTGTGTGTGTATTGCTTGTCTATACACCATCGTAATCTTGATTCACCAACCAAACTGAATTATTATCTTGATTCACCAAGCCATGAAAGTGAAAGCTTTGAATTCGGTAAATTATTGATTTTTACGTTGATTATTTGTTGTACGTGCACCCAATAATTCTTTTTCTCGATCAAATAATGTTTTTGTAACTCAAAATCCAATTTTGCCCTTCAGCAATTCTCTCTCTTGACCCAACACCCCAAACAGCCATCAAACCCAACCAACCGTCGACGACCACCTATTCCAACGAACCCTATCTTCTCTCCTTCCTACCCACGACTACCTGTTGACTTTTAAGTGACTGTTTGTGTATATTTCATAAGGGAAAACGCCCCAAGGATACAACATATATAGAGGAAGGAGTGATCAACAACCTGATCATCCGTGAAGGACGCCTAAAAGACCTAGGGAACCTATCTATATGCAGCTCCATAAAACAAGGAGTTGACGGGTATAAAAAGATTATGGAAAGATCTTTATAAGAGAGACCTAGGTACAAGAAACAACTGCAAGCTAATAACCACCTAGAGAACAACAAGGATAGAACTTAGTATCCAGAGGAAAAATAACATGGAGTGATCGAACAACCAATTTACCCAGTAACCCTTATTAACCAAAGGACTTTCAATACTCCCCCTCAAGCTGGGTCCAGAAGGTTGATGGAACCAAGCTTGGATAGGAGACGCTGGAATTGATTTGTCGGTAAGGGTTTGGTTAAAATATCTGCCAACTGATCAGCACTCCTTGTGTAGAGAGTTTCGATCACTTGAGTTTGTACTTGAGCCCGAACATAGTGGCAATCAACCTCGATGTGCTTCGTTCTTTCGTGGAATACTGGATTAGATGCTATGTGCATTACAGCTTGATTGTCACAGAACAGTGACATGGGTTGCCTTGTATGAAATCCCAAGTCACCCAAAGGACCTTTAAGCCATATTAATTCACATGCAGTGGATGCCATAGATCGATACTCAGCTTCAGCACTTGATCTTGCAATGAAACTTTGTTTCTTACTCTTCCATGTTACAAGATTGCCTCCAACAAACGTACAATAGCCTGTGGCAGACTTTCGATCTATTTCATTTCCTACCCAGTCAGCATCGCAATAACCCATAACTTGAGTGTGATCATTTTTCCTCATGAGAATTCCTCTTCCAATTGATCCTTTGAGATAAGGAGGATTCTCTTGACAAGATGAAAGTGTTCCATGGTAGGAGAGTGCATGAATTGGCTAGCTAAACTCACTGCAAATGTAATATCCGGCCTTGTGATAGTTAAATAAATTAACTTACCAACAAGCTGTTGATAGTAACCAACATTGGGCAGTGGCTTGCCTTCCAAGCTAAGCTTAAGCTTGCTGTCGAGAGGAGTTTGAACTGGCTTGGCATCCTTCATGTTTGATTCCTCGAGAAGGTCGAGAATATATTTCCTTTGGTTGAGAAATAACCCTTTATTTGATGAGGCCATTTCTATTCCAAGGAAATATTTCAGCACTCCAAGATCTTTGATGGAAAACTTTTGTTGAAGTGAGATCTTGAGACTTGCAATTTCATTAGCATTGTCTCCCGTGATGATCAAATCATCAACATAAATTAACACTACAAGTTTTCCAGCAACTCCTGTTCGAATAAACATGGATGAGTCTGCATTGCTTCTTTGGAATCCAGCACCTTCAAGAACTGAACTAAGCTTGGCATACCAAGCTCTGGGGGATTGCTTTAATCCATAAATGGATTTGTGCAACTTACAAACCAAGCCAGGTTCACTACTCTGAGGATGTCCCCGTGGTAATTTCATGTAAACCTCATCTTCAAGATCACCGTGCAAAAAAGCATTCTTCACATCCATTTGGTATAGTAACCATCCTTTATTGACAGCAACAGACAACAAAACCCTTACGGTGTTCATCTTTGCAACAGGTGCAAAAGTTTCCTTGTAGTCTACGGCATAGGTTTGAGTGAATCCTCTAGCTACCAACCTAGCTTTGTGTCTTTCAATGGATCCATCCGAGTGAAATTTGATCTTGTATATCCATTTACTACCAACTGCTCTTTTTCCTTGTGGAAGTCTGACAACACTCCAAGTCTTGTGGTTGCTAAGAGCTTGAAGCTCTTCATTCATGGCATTTTTCCACACTTCTTGACAGCTTGCTTCTTGAAAATTTTGAGGCTCGCAGTGGCTTGTGAGTGTATTCAAATAGGCAGCATAAGAAGGTGAAATGTTTTGGTATGACATGAACCCGCTGATTGGATGCTTGGCTGTATAAGTCACATAGTCTTGGAGCCTTGTAGAAGGGTGCCTAGCACGTACTGGATTACGTTTGCCTTGAACCTGTGGAGTCTCTTCAATCGATGCTTCTGGCCCCACGTTGTGAGACTCTTCATTGTGTGTTTGATGGTCAATGTTGTGTCCACTGAAAGGGACACTATCAGCAGATTAAGGTACACTAAGTTGTTGTATCTCAGGAGATGGTTCTTCAGCTCTTGGAAAGGGAAGAAACTCAAGAAATGACTCCCCCTGCGATTGATCATCAGACAACTTGTAATAGGAGTTAGTTTCATCAAATCGTACATCATTTGATACTACAACCTTTTTTAACTCGGGACTGTAGCACTTGTAGCCTTTTTGAGTAGATGAATAGCCGAGAAACATGCATTTGTTAGCTCTAGAGTCCAGTTTATCCCTATGTTGTGATTGAATGTGTACATAGCATGTGCACCCAAAAACTTTGAGGTGAGACAGATTAACATTCATTCCTTTGAGCACCTCCATTGAAGATTTGAAATCTAAGACCCGACTTGGTAATCAATTTATGATATATGCAGCAGTCATAACTCCTTGGGACCAAAATCTTTTTGGAACTTTCATGTGCAGCATTAAGGCTCTTGTTTTTTCAAGTAGATCACGATTTTTTCTTCGGCTATGCCGTTTTGTTGTGGTGTACCATCACAACTAGTTTGATGCAAGATTCCATGAATGCTCAAATATTGTTGCATGATGTGTGACATATATTCCGAACCATTATCAGACCTCAATGTTTGGATTTGGGAAGTGAAATGATTTTTGACAAGGTTATGAAAATCTTGGAATACTTCAATAACTTCACTCTTAGATTTCAAAAGGTATAACCAAGTAACTCTTGAGAAGTCATCTATAAAAGTTACAAAGTACTTATAACCATCAAAAGATTCAAAAAATGGCCCCCATACATCTGTATGAACAAGTTCAAAAACTTGACTAGTCCTATTTGAAGATGAACCAAAAGGTAACCTAGTGGATTTAGAGAAGTGACAAGTATCACATTGAGTCACTTCTTTACAAAAATTTGGAAACAAACTTGACAAAATGGGCTCGGATGGGTGAGTTAGTCTTTGATGCCACAAGTGTTGTTCTTGAACTAGGTTAGACTTGACTTGAAATCCCTTGAGAAATGAGGACTCCTTTGATAAGTAATAGAGGCCATCTAAGAAAAAACCCTCACCAATCTTCTTCTTGGTGACACAATCCTGAAAAATGACATTGTAGGGGGAAAAAATAACTGAGCAGTTCAAGGTGTGTGTGATCTTTCCAACAGAGAGTAGTTGGAAGGGGAATGAAGGAACATACAAAGCCTTGGACTCTATCTTGTTAGAAACTAAGTTTATTTTCCCTTTTCCTAACACTTTAGCTCCCTCACCATTAGCAACTGACACATGTGAAGGTGTGGAAAGTTTTTCAAAATCATGAAGCTTGGAAGATTGGTTTGTCATGTGGTCTGTGGCACCGGAATTTATAACCCACAAATCATGCAATTGGTTTATATTTAGAGCAGTTTTGAGAGCAGTTAAGATACCTTGCATATTGTCCTGAGTGAGGTTTTTTGTGTCAGCCAGAAAGCCTGCAAATTTTCCCAGTAGAGCGATTGAGCTACCATTTCCAGTATTAGGAGCTTCGTCACTTTCAGAGGCTTCCTTCTTCATTTGTAAGTACGCAGCGAACTCATTTATGAGTGTAGTGGGATTGGAAGTGAAGTTTAGGAATGCCTCTGAACCTCTAGTTGTAGAAGATGAAGCATGGTTAGCTTTGTAACCAGAGAACTGAGATTTCTTCTGAAAAACTTTGTCATTCTTCATGAAGTCAGGTTTGAGCTCAGGATGAAGTATCCAACATCGATCCTTCACATGTCCGGTGGCATCGCAATGTTGGCATTTGAGATGTGGATTTTTTCCTTTGTACTTCTTTTCATTGAAGAAGTATGCCCTAGTTTCTGAGACAGTTGTCGTGGTACCAGTATTCATAACATTTTTTCTCACTTCTTCCCTTTGAATTGTTGCGCAGACACTTGCAAACGTGGGAAGTTCTGGATTCATGAGTATATGACTACAAAGATCCTCATATTCAGATCCCAGACTTGATAGGAGCTGAAAGATTCTATCTTCTTCGGCTCTTTTGAGAAGCACGACTGCATCAGTTGTGTGTGGACGGTACACTTCCAACTCGTTCCACATACTTTTCAGACTTCCAAGAAGCTAAACAAATGGTTTCCCATCTTGTTGCATGCTTGCTATATCCCTTTTTAGTTGGAAGACACGAGCTGCATTATTTTGATTTCCATACATTTCTTGTACAGATTTCCATAGCTGGAAGGATGACTAGCTGAATATCTCAGCTAGCTTTCGCTCCATAGAGTTAAGAAGCTAGGACATGACCAGCTGGTCTTTGCTGAGCCAAGATTCATAGGTGGGAGAGAAAACATTGGGAGCTTCAACACTTCCATTTATGAACCCTAGCTTTGATCTTCCTCCTAGAGCAAGTGAGACCGCCCTTGACCACGGTAAGTAGTTGAACTCATTTAAAAGCACAGAACTCAACCTTTGATTTGGATTTACATCCATCTCAGGTTGATTTTGATGAGAAACTCCAGATGAACTTTCAGCTTCAGACCCAGTATTAGGGTTTTCTTCAGCCATGGTTGAATGGTTGAAAAAGAACAACTCGTATCACAGAGACAGGTTATTTCTCCTGCTCTGATACCATGCTGACTTTTAAGTGACTGTTTGTGTATATTTCATAAGGGAAAACGCCCCAAGGATACAACATATATAGAGGAAGGAGTGATCAACAACCTGATCATCCGTGAAGGACGCCTAAAAGACCTAGGGAACCTATCTATATGCAGCTCCATAAAACAAGGAGTTGACAGGTATAAAAAGATTATGGAAAGATCTTTATAAGAGAGACCTAGGTACAAGAAACAACTGCAAGCTAATAACCACCTAGAGAACAACAAGGATAGAACTTAGTATCCAGAGGAAAAATAACATGAGTGATCGAACAACCAATTTACCCAGTAACCCTTATTAACCAAAGGACTTTCAATACTACCGGACCATTCTGCCGTCGTCTATCCTCTCCTTCCTTTCTCTCAATACATTCCTTTTCCTCTCCTTCTATCTCTCCATGTCTTGCTAATTTCATGAATCAAGAGCTTAACTAGGTTTAAGGCCGTATTACCAAGTTGATCCGTAGACTAGGCAGTATTACCCACTTTGAGAGAATCTTGTTAGCATTTCTCATATATATTAGCCTCTTGCCACATATTTCCGTCAGATCATTGGCTCTTTTCTATCATTATAATTTTTTTGTAATTATACTTTTTATAAATATTATTTTATTTATTGAGAATTTAAAAAATAATGAACATAACCACCGGTAGTCCAACTATGTAGGTTAATTTTTGTAGATGTTATATATATATATATATATATATATTTTTTTTTTTTTTTATGTGGAAATTCTAATGGAAAAAGAACATTCTAAGCGTTCAAATTGTTAAAATTCGGTGTGACATGAATATCACAACTAATTCTTCTTTTTTGAAGAAATGAGATTCCACATTGAACTTTAAAAATAAAGATGAATTGTAGAACATATTTCACATCGAACTTCAACAATCCGAATCAATTATTTAGAGAGACACAAAAAGAGTGTTTTTTCTTTGTTTCTGTGTTTTGGTTTTGTTGGAGGAATTTCACATGGGAAGTATGGAATAAGATTTTCTCCCTTCTTTTTTTCTTCTCATTCCCTTCTTTCCTATTTAAATGATCACGGTTAAACCATGTCGATATCTTATATTAATTTTTTTATAAAAAAAAAAGACAAAATAGAAAATATGAGAAGAAAAGATGAAAAATAATAGAAAGATAAGGGAGAGAACCTACTCCAACTCCAGGTAATACACGAACGCGAGTTTATAGGGAGGAGACGTGGGCGGAGGTGGAGGCACGGATTGGATGGGGCATGTACACGTGGCTGATGGAGATTGTACTTGTACGTATGAAGTAGCAGATCCAGATGATTAATGGTGGAAGCTGGATGCAGCCACACGTGGCCTATTTTGTAGGTCTCATCATTTATAAAATTTAATTTGATTTAATTATCATAATAAAATTTTAATGTTTCTTAGAATATAATATTTATTAATTTTTTTAAACTTAATTATATGGCTTAAATATTTTTTACTTGACTAATATTTTGTAAGAATAATTTATGAGATGTAATTTAAAAATAGATTATTTTGATAGTTAAAACTCGACATGATGTAAGCCCCATAACGCATCCTTATTTTTTTTTCTTTTTCAATTAGATATATACGATTGTCATCTTGATTCACCAATCCAACAAAGTCAATTTGTTATCTCGATTCATCAAGCCATGAAACTGAAAGCTTTGAATTCGTCACCCGATTGTTATCATTTTAAATGACGTGGTACTGTTAGTTGGGATTACTGATTTTATTTATTTATTTATTTGTGGGAGTGGTTTTTACGTTGACTATTTGTTCATATATAAAAGTTACAAATTATATCACCAAATATCCCCAATTGCAAATACTGTAGTGTATCTTGTTCAAATAAAATCAACAATCACAACGATTCAGTTTATCAATTTTTACTTAAAGATCACTCATAAAAAATATAATTTAAATTGGAGATCAGTTAATTATGCAAACACATCAAAATAAATGGACGGTTCATTATAACTATATTACTCAGCACCTACACCACCGTCGATTTGTTCTATACATTTGAATGTTTAAATGATCTTCGATTGAAATGTCACAATGGTCCATGTGTTAGTCCTCGTGTTTTTAATTTGGCATTTAGTCATCGTGTTTATCTTCGTGAACCAATTAAGAATATTGCATCTAATCTCTCTAAAAATTCATAAAAATATTATCTAAACGACCTATTAATAGAATTTTCTTTGTCAACCAAAAGAGAGTGAAAAGACTATTTAGTCTTTTATTACAAAAACAAAGCAAAACAAAAAAAAAAAAATTAGTGGACAATAATGTAATTTCACAATAATTCACATTCAGCCAACATTTTCAATATTCAATTATACATATTGAAGTGAAATCAACATTTGAAGCTTGCAACCAATTATATTCAACAACAAATATTTTTAAAATGAAAGCAATTACAATATAAGAAAAATTATTAAATAATATTACTTGTTTGGGTGCCTCTCCCTCGACTATGGATGTCGAAGGAGTCTCTTGGGATGGTCGGGTGCGCGGGGTCGTCGATGAGTCCGACGTGCGCTAAGTAGTTGTGTAACCAAAGAAGTCAATGACGTATCGCCTCAGACACCGCGGTAGCAACCAGCGTAGGATCCACGTTTGGTGGAGCAGTGATGGCCGCCACAACAAGTGTGGGAGGTCCGAGATCATCTCCCTCATATCCCTGTTTAGTTAGGGGTGCAGCAGAATTGGACATCAACATTATAATTTCCATATATTCGAAAACAACAACTTAATATTCAAATACAATCTTATCAAAATAAAAAATAAGTTCAACTGCCAATAAAATAATAGTGATGATGCATGACATGTTCAGAGCATACTACTAATTCGGAATACAAGCGGAAGGTGTAACAGAAAGTGCTATTATAAGAATGTCCAAGCGAAGAGAAGTACACAACGTCACTGGTATGGGAACGCCTCGCAGCTCAAATCGTATGCCTCATTCCTAGGTCCTGAGGAGGTGCAAAATAAACATAAGTGAACCAAGTTGATATATAAGTAATACTGAAACGCACTAACCCTTAAAGTTTATGAAAACTCAATAGTA
Source organism: Heteromeles arbutifolia (assembly GCA_024362995.1). NCBI lineage: Eukaryota > Viridiplantae > Streptophyta > Magnoliopsida > Rosales > Rosaceae > Heteromeles > Heteromeles arbutifolia. Next base: position 39,430,322 of record JANCRC010000003.1, on the reverse strand, counting down.
TAATATGTAATAGGTTTTCCGAAAACCCTAGCATGCCATAAAACTTCATAAAACATATATCATATATAATGTGCTTAGTAGTGGTATCAATATCGCTCGAAGGCATATAGAACTCTTCATTCACCCGAAGGCATATAGAACACTTCATTCACCCCGTAGGCCCCTACAACACCCAATCGAAGCCATATATAAGTACCAATCACCAGTAGGCCTCTACAACACCCGATCGAAGCCATATATAGATATCATTCACCCGTAGGCCCCTATAGCACCTGACCGAAGCCATATATAGATATCATTCGCCCGTAGGCATGACAAACACAAAAATCATTGAACAAAATCTTTCCAAAATATATCTCATTGAAGCTCAATAGCTCAAACATCATATCATAAATCATGTTCATAAATATCTAAGTGAAAGTAAATCCAGTAAGCCTGAAATATCAATAAGCATAAGTCCAATTTACTCATAAATGTTTCATAAAACGTAACCATTAAATCATGCTTTTCATGTATGCATTTCTAAGAGTAAAATCATGCATTTTAGAAGGGCACTCACAGATACTCCATAGTCGAAGAGCCATGCGAACTAAGGAGGACGGAAACGCCACTAACAAACGCACCTAAGCACATAAAGGGACCAATTAATAAAACTATACTAAAATGATTGAATTTCAAGAAACGGATGTCATAAATGGATTCAGGACGCCGAAAAACATATAGGTGGACCTTGGGTACCCCCAGGCACCGCCACAGGGCGGCGGCCCGGAAGGATACGTACTGCGCCGCCGTGGAGGCTCATGTGCTCCATGCACCGGCCAAGACAAGCGCCCATGCGCAGGCCCATGCGCGGAGCACGCGCCAACTGGACTCTGGGTTGGGCTTGGGTTTCGGGTTTTGGGTTTGGGCCAAGGGTTTGGGTTTGGGCTTAGCTTAGTGGGATGGGCCTAAGCTTTGAGTTTTGGGCTGGGTTGGCCAATTGGGCCGGGTAACAACTTGGGTTTTGGATCCGGGATTTAGAGTTATCGGGTCGGGTCAACCTGATTTCAAGCCGTAGATCGGCTGATTTCTGGGCAAACCTTTAAACGCTCATAATTTCTTCAATACTCAACCAAATCAAGTGATACAAATATGAAAGTTGTAGTTCTCAACGAGATGAAGAGAATGGTACCTTGCATGATGGCTAACTCACTATGGTTTGGCAGAAAAATGCCTTGAAAGTGGCGGTGCTTGCCGAAAAATTAGGAAAAGCCTACTCCGAGCTATTTTTGCGTTTAACACATATGTACAACTTAAAACAAGCTTTGATCTAACATTAAAATACATCCCAAGGGTTCCTAAAAGCTTACCAATGTCGTCGGAGTTTGTCAGGGGAGGGTTCACCGTGACTGTCACAGTTGAAGTATCGAATTTGGCCTGGGGTTTCGAGGTCCAAAGTCCAAGCCTTGAGCCTTAGGGTTGGTGTTGCTATGAGAGTGAACTTAGAGAGAGAGAGAGAAAAGAGAGATCGCAGAGAGAGGGCACGAGAGAGCTTAAAGAGAGAAAAGGAGAGATAAGAAATTATCCCAAAAGGGAAATAGGAAAATCTAGAAATGTGGGGAGGGGGTATCCGGATAGGGTAAGGTTAAGGGGACAAAAATCCCAAGTGGGTCCCCTTGGTTCATAATTTAAGAATGCATAAGACGAAACACAAAATATTTGAAAAACGTTCGACGGTTCGAATGTAGAGTCTTTGTTATACATCCGAATTAAAATTCGTTCGTGCCTACGTGATCGTAACGATGAGTACGGTATGAGTAAATTAATTAAATTAAGATTACACGTTTCGACAAGATGGTCAAGGGAAGTCAACTCAAGGGTACAATGGTAATTTCATAAATCTGATAATACAAAATATGATAATTTAGGGACGGGGTTTCACATGCGGCGGGCATCGTTGTATGGTTTTAGGGACTCCTGAAACATGGATAAGTAGATGTGACTCTATCTAGTTCTTTAGTACTTGGTCGGTTAAAGATAGAGGGCATTAGCTAGGTACCAGGTTATAATAAATTGTCTTGAAAGTAAAATCTGTAATAAGCTTCAAGAAATAATTTATATAACATTGTGGCGTATAGTGCGGGACTAAGTCATCGTTTGTAACATGGTATGGATTGTTTTTCCTAGTTACTTGGATATGATGCCATTTTACCAAAGAGTAAAATGTTATCAGATAAAGTGGAATGGTGCGCACTAGGTAAAGAAGCCACATATCTGATGTTACATTCAATTTGTTTATGAGTAATACTCTTAAGAAACAAATCAGAATAGGAAACTATATGTCATCATAATCAAATGGGAGATGTTGGAATTTGATTATGATAACGTGGTTTTCACAATATGTTAATCATATGTGAAGGTACACCATAACATTGGTGTACTAATATACATACGATTGTAGTGAAATAAGTTAATTAATTAATAAGGGAAATAATATAATATAATTAATTAATTAATTCTAAAAGGATATGAATATTTGTATTTCACCGTGAAAAGTTATAACTTCTCTTGAAGAATACAACTCCTCCAGAAAGGTTATTTCCATCTCTATATATTTGTCAGATCCCTTTCTGTCAGATTCTAAGACCTTACAAGTGAAAGGAATACCACTAGACAGTAATACTAAGTGGTACACATTTTTTATTATTTTTTATTATTAATATTATTGATTTTGTTTAGTATATCTATGATGATTAGATATGTATTCATTTTGTGAATCTTGAAACTAATGCCTAATGGTAAGGAAACCAACGAAAAAATGGTTGGAGAGAGATGGGAGGGGAAGGTGGAGCATAGGTACAATTGCATCTAAATGAGATTGGACAGAAATCTCATTTTTAGGTTAAATTTGCTAACAGTCTTTATCATTTTTAGGTTAAATTTACTTGAAAAAAAAATTAGCCTAAATTTATTTTTTAATAATCTCGGGCTAAAAAATTTAACCTAGAAGGGTTGGAGCAGAAAAATTATTTCTAGGTTAAAAATTTTAGGTTTTACTCTATGGGTTGGAGATGGTCTTATCCCTTAGTTATTTCCAATGCTGAAATGTACATGATTAACACAACAGTAGTCATTTTGATCACCTCCAGCAGCCCTAGGTGGCATGTTGTTCTCTAGAAGCAGCTTTTAGGTTTTTTAAGGTTCAGTTATCCCTAAATCTCAGGTCTCTAGTTGACTTTTTAATGCATATTTCCTTGAAATTGGTAATGTTGTTTTATTGGATTATTACCATCCACTAGGGCTGATTTTAAGGAAAGTTGCATGTAATCTTCCCTTAGTTGCTACTACTTAAAGTGTTTGCTGTAATCTCAAATTCATAATAGAAAATACACTCAAATCCAAATCTTCCACATGATATTAGAGCAATATCCTTCTTAGGCCTGTTTTTTATGCCCTTTATTTCATCATTCTTCATTCTCAGCCATCAACATGGCTAAAGAAAATTCAGTACCTGAGAGCACCATTGCCTCATCGACTACCAATATCTCTGAGGTTGACATCAACCTTAATCAAAGGTTCAGTTTAGTGTTGTTCAACGAGTTCAATTATCTCCCTTGGTCCAGGGCAATAACTCTAACCCTTGAAGGAAGAGCTAAGCTTAGCTTCATCAATAGAGTCATTCAAGCACCGGAGAACACCTCCCCATATTATGCATCATCGATGTGCAATGACCAGTTGGTCATGTCTTCGTTACTTAACTCCACATAAAGGAAAATCGCTGAAATCTTCAGTTATTTTGAATCTTCACAGTAGCTATTAGACAAGGTGAGAGAAATGTATGACAACCAAAATAACCCAGCCGCGGTTTTCAGCTCAAACGAGATATTGTTGCCCTTAAACAAGAAATTAAGTAAGTTCTTTGTTCAACATCTTAGTGACCTCACTACGACGTCAATGTGGAACGAGTTGGACGTTTATAGACTTCATACCACTAATATATTGTACTGTTGAATAGGGCTGAAGAAGGCAAAATCTTATAATTGTTAGCCGGTCAGAGCTCATAGTATGAAGATTTGAGGAGCCACATCTTGATGAACTCGGAGCTTCCATCGTTTTACAGTGTATGTGCCATCATACAACAAGAAGAAGTTAAAAGGTGAGTCATGGCTCTTGACACCAAGTCCAGTGTGCGAGAAGCTCGAGCATATGCTTCAAATCACAAGTCACCTGAATCAAGGGTTTACAAGACAAAATGGTCGGATTTGAAATGTGATCACTATCAACGTATTGGTCATCTTGAATTTGGCCATACCAAAGATCGATGTCGGTACTTCATCTAAAGTTAAAACCTAAGTTCAACAAGGATGAAAAGTGACGTTTCAAAGCAGCTCAAACCCACCATACAAAAGCAGCTATAGGGCCAATCTTGCAGCATCTTCCTCAACAAATCATGCAAGTGAAACTCCTAATGGTGGTTTGTTAGCTTTTACATCAAATCCTACTATACTAATAAATGATTTTGCTTTCTATCTTCAATGCAAAAATTGGAGGGGTTAAAGTGAAGAAATAGTGGGAACTTGAGCCGAGAACCACACTACTCTCATTGGGAAGTTCGTCGGGTTTTTGGCAGAAACATAAGGAATACCACACGCAGATGCTGCATGTATCTTAAATGCTTTTTCAATAGCTCGAAATACAAGTCTTGTGCATGATTGTTGGATATGGGTGCCATTGCTCACATGACAAACCAATCTACAAACTTGCATGATTTTCACAAAATGTCATCTTAAGTATCAGTTGTTAATGGTAGAGGAGTTTCAGTCATGGGAAAAAGGAAAATTAAGCTGATATCCAACCAAAGTTCAATCCATTGTTTTTTATGTTCCATTCTTTCCTTTTAATCTCATGTCAGTAGGAAGGATCACCCAAACACTAAATTGCCTTGCAATTTTCTCACCTCATAATGTGATTTTTCAGGACATAGTTACCAGAAAGATGATAGGTGAAGGCTTCTTTCAGAATGGCCTTTATTACTTGTCTGTGAAGTTTTCACAACCAAAAGGTCTACAAGTCAGTACAAGTGATGAAATTTTAGGGCAATAACTCCCTTATTCCTTCCATCCTTGTACTTAATACAAAGATCCTTATTCAACCCACAACTCACATGAAATGCCAAAGGGTATTTAAACTCAGAGCACTGGATAACACACCCCATTGAACACTCACAAACATAGCACCTTTCCTTCCACCACCTTTTCGAAACCTTGGAGCAATCAGTCTCCTCCCGACCTTCAGGATCCTTGAAGAATATTTTCAGTGTTAAAGTGAATCCCATATTGATGAGATGAGGATCTTGTATATGCTTATAAGTAGTTGGGCTACTCTCTATATTACCAATTAGTTTTATAGTGGAACCTCAACTTTCTTCATAGTACCAGAACAAATGGGCCCACGTGTGAAGCCCAACAACCACACGTGTTCCTCGTCACTCGAGTTATGTTGTCCACGTGTTAGGCTTGAAAAGTCGCTACACGTGAATGAGTGTGTTAAGAGTGAATCCTACATCAATGAGAGGAGTGACTTTGCATAAGCTTATAAGTAATTAGGCTATTCCCCATATTGCCAATTGGTTTTATGATGGAACATCAACTCTCTTCATCCAGGACATAAAGCCCGCACACAATGTGTGCCCACCTGCTGTCTCCAGTGGGCTTCATTACCCTACAATTGACAGGACACAAGCAGCAAGAACAGGACTTAATGGATTGGGAATGGGCAACAAAAAATGCGCATTTGGCGCAGAACCAATTGCCTTCCAAAATACCTTTTACGAGGAGATTTCCATAGCATGAGGCATGAACCATCAGATCACACCCGTCACAGAACACAATTGGATCCGATGGATCTCCATCTGTGCTCTGACAAATATCACAAAAAACCCGATCATATTCTTCTTCATTGCATTCTCCATCCCCTACAATTTCTTGGCTCTTCTTGTCTTGGTCATGGGTAATCTCGATATTTTCATTGCGGCAATTTTCAGATTTACCTCCACTTTCTCCATTTTCTCCATCGTCACTTTTTCCGGCTCCAACCCAAAAAGTAGCTTGTACTCGACATTAAGGAACAATGTCGAAATGGGCTCTTTGGGGAACAAATCAGGTTGAAACGCCCAAACCCTTTTCTTGGCAGGCAGGGTATAGGTCGAGATGGCAGCGGCGAAGACAGCAAAGTTAAGGAAAACGAGTTGGTCCCTCGGCGCCTTTCGCTTTTTCTCCAAAATGTGAAAGGGGGACAAAAGAGCATCCTTCTACTGCTGCTGCATGAGCCTGAATCTCTTGAGAGAAGGTAGGCCATGGAATCTTTGATCCATTTGTTGGTCTGGTTTTTGGGCAAAGAAAAATGGGGGAAATGATTTGGTGGGAAGATTGCTTCAGAGAGTTTAAGAGACATTTTGAGGTTTTGATTTGGGATTAGAGATTAGGGATTTGAATTAAAATATTTGACGAACGAACTGGATTTGTTGTGGGAACTTCAAAAGTTACAAGCCTTCATTTTCATTTGAGTTTTAGCAGCCAATATTTGAATTTGGCGGGGGATTTAAGTTTTTGGTTGGGGGAATTTTGGTACCAAAAGTATTTGGGTGAGAGGTCCGGCTTTGTTGTTGGGCTTGGGCTTTAGGTTACAATTTGAGAGAAGCTTTCTCTCAAAATGTCTAGGAGTTTTTTTGTTTTGTACGACGATAAGCTGAAAATTGAAATCTTTCGATCTGAATTTTGTAGATGTAAATGAGATCAATTGGCCAAAATTGTGTACTTGCTCCCTTGTTCCCCAATTCAATCTTCCTTTTGGATTGGACTATTGTAACTTTTCTTGTCTGAGATAGAGGCAATCATATGCAAAATAAAAGAACGAAAATGGTGGACTGGACATAGGATAGAAAAGAAAAATAAAAACGAGTAACGTATACTTATCGCATTTTTCTTATCACATTTACATCATCTCTCTAATAGAGGTACGACCCACCAATACATGTCCAACTTATTCACAAACCAGCACCAGAAAGTGCAAATCCAACTGTTCCATAGCTACTACGGACGGAAAGAAATTCCAATACATGTCCAACTTATTCATAGACCAACACCAGAAAGTGCAAATCCAACTGTTTCATAGCTACTACGGACGGAAAGAAATTCCAATACATGTCCAACTTATTCACAGACCAGCACCAGAAAGTGCAAATCCAACTGTTCCATAGCTACTACGGACGGAAAGAAATTCTGGCAAATATCAGCTCATATGAAAATAGAAAGACTTAAGTTTGTACTGCTTGTCTAAAGATTTTACATGACATTTCTATCTTGCTTCTGGACTGGCACAGTCTGTCTCCAGAATCCTGCCAAGGCACTACCCAAGATTAAATGACAAACACTGGAAACAGCACATGGTACTGCAATTAGAGGGTTTATGTTGAAAATAAGTTTTGATATATTTCCAATAATATAATAGAAAGTGTTTACAACAAGCATAATATAAGGTAGCAAAACAAAAGGCAAGGAAGAAGGGACACGCCACATTCTCCTTGATTTAAGGACTAAACAAGGCACTCCTTGAATTAAGGAGATTTACATCAACAAGTCACCTAAAACCCTAATTTCAAGGAGTAGGAGCATGCTGCTGCAGAAAGTATGATGCTTGCAGAGAGACTGCAGAAAATATGGTGCTTGCAGAAAGTTTTTGACAAAACCGGATGAGTCGACCAAATACAGTTATGGAGTAGCATTCAGTCGACCTAAAGTTTCTATGCTAAATGGCTCAAACCATCTTTAACAGAACCGGATGAGTCGACCAAATACAGTTATGGAGTAGCATTCAGTCGACCTAAAGTTTCTGTGCTAAATGGCTCAAACCATCTTTAACAGAACCATGGCTTTTCGTTCAAGACTCCCTCTCGAGCTGGATCCATAAGATTAATGGAGCCAAGCTTGCCAAGAAGGTGTTGAAAATGTGTAGCTGGCAACGCCTTGGTAAACAAATCAGCCAATTGATCATGACTACAAGTAAAGAGATTTTGAATAACTTTGGACTGTACTTGAGCTCGCACATAATGGCAATCCAATTCAATATGCTTGGTATGTTCATGGAAGACTGGATTGGATGAGATGTGCATCGCGGCTTGGTTGTCGCACATAAGGGACATCGGTGCATTGCTAGGGAATCCCAAGTCAGAAAGAAGACTCTTGAGCCATATAAGTTCACACGCAGTGGAAGCCATTGCACGATATTCCGCCTCAACACTGGATCGAGCAATGACATTCTGTTTTTTGCTTTTCCAAGTGACCAAATTTCCACCCACGAAGGTATAATAACCCGTGGTTGACTTACTATCGAGAGCATTTCCCGCCCAATCTGCATCCGTATAGCCTTGTATTGGGGTAGAAACGTTATTTCTCATGAGAATACCACACCCAGTGGACCCCTTGAGATACCATAGTATTCTCTTAACAACATGTAGATGAGTAACAGTAGGGGCATGCATAAATTGGCTAACAAGACTCACAGCATAAGTAATATCGGGCCGTGTAATAGTAAGATAAAGGAGTTTACCAACTAATCGTTGATAGTAACTTACGTGAGTGAGAAGTTCCCCAACCGTGTCTAACTTGAGCTTGCAATCCAAGGGAGTAGTGACTGGTTTACAATCAAGCATATCGACCTCTCGAAGAAGATCCAACACATACTTTCTTTGGTTAAAAAATAGTCACTTTTGGGAAGTTACCATCTCAATGCCGAGAAAGTAGTTTAGCTTACCAAGATCCTTGATAGTAAACTTTTGATGAAGAGACCGTTTGAGAGACACAATCTTGTCCATATTGTCGCCAGTTATGATAAAATCATCGACGTAAATTAATACCACAAATTTACCCAATGAACCTATACGAACAAACAAGGATGAATCTGCGTTACTCCTCGAGAATCCTACCTCTTCCAACACCGAGCTTAACTTAGCGTACCATGCTCGAGATGACTGTTTTAACCCATAAATGGCTTTATGGAGCTTACAAATAAGGCCATTTTGGAAGGCTTGAGGGTGTCCAGGAGGTAGTTGCATGTATACTTCTTCTTCAAGTTCCCTATGCAAGAATGCAATTTTTAACGTCCATTTGGAATAAGAACCAACCTTGGTTGACAGCCATAGAAAGAAAGACCTGAACTGTATTCATCTTGGCCACAGGCGCAAAAGTCTCCTTGTAATCCACCCCATACGTTTGAGTAAAACCCCAAGCCACCAATCGTGCTTTATAACGCTCAATAGAGCCATCAGAATGGAATTTGAGCTTGTAGACCCACCTACTGCCTACGACTTTCTTGCCACAAGGGAGTTGAACAAGACTTCAAGTGTGGTTGTCGTTTAGAGCTCGCAGTTCCTTATCTATAGCTTGTTTCCACTTGGTATGAAGGTTGGCTTCCTGAAACGTACTGGGTTCATGGTGGTTTGATATAGCACCAAGAAAAACTGCATGGGAAGGTGAGTAGCGATGATATACAAAAAGGATTGGATGCCGTGCTGCATAGGTAACATAGTCCAGCAGTTTGGGTGGGGGTTGGTGTGCTCTTGGAGGATTTCTTCTAACTAGAAGTGGATCAACCTCTTGATGGCTGGGAGATGTATCAGAAGCAGAAGAATAAGAAGCATCAAATTGATCAACCTCTTGATGACTTGAAGGATCAAGAGGATGAGAGGCATCGGAAGTAGAAGCATGGGTGACATCAACTTGATGATAGTCCAAGTTAATATCCCCAATATGATTAGGCAGCGGAATCAAATCATCCCAAGTCTCCGAATCTGCGGTTCCTTTATGAAAATAAGGAATGGACTCCTCAAATTTTACATCTCGAGACACCACAATTTTGTTAGTAACAAGATTAAAACATTTATACCCTTTTCTGAGTTGAAGAGTAGCCCAAAAGCACACACTTAATAGATCGAGGATCCAACTTATCACGATGAGATGCTTGAACATGCACAAAACATGTACATCCAAACACTTTTAAATGTGACAGATCTATGGGCCGATTTTTAAGGACTTCATAGGGTGATTTAAACCCCAAAATTCGACTTGGAAGCCTGTTTATCAATTATGTGGCAGTGAGCATGCCTTATGACCAAAATTTCTTAGGAATGTTCATGTGAAGCATTAGAGAACGTGTCTTCTCGAGGAGGTCTCTATTTTTCCTCTCGGCCACCCCATTTTGTTGGGGTGTTCCAACACAACTTGTTTGATGAAATATGCCATGCATGCTCAAATATTGTGTCATGTTGTTAGACATGTATTCAGTGCCATTATCCGATCTCAATTTTTGAAGGGTGGACTTAAAATGAGTAGTAACAAGATTGTGAAAGTCTTTAAACATAGTAAACACTTCCCCTTTGAATTTCAAGAGATATATCCAAGTAATTCTTGTGAAATCATCAACAAATGTCACAAAATATTTGTAGCCATCACATGATTCATTAATTGGACCCCAAATATCCGAGTGTACAATTTCAAAAGGCTTACTAGCTCTAGACAAGGAGAAATTACAAGTGTCACAATTGATAAGAGTTTGACACATAATAGGAAACAACTTAGACAGAATTGGGGTGGATGGATGTGCTAGACGTTGGTGCCATAAATGTGGATCTTGGGGTTATTTTGAACTTGAGGCTGCACTAACTTGGAGACCTTTGGATAGAGAGCTGTTTCTTGGCAAATAGTAAAGACCATTGAGGAAGAAACATTCACCAATCGTCTTCCTGGTGACTAGATCCTGAAAAATCACATTTTTTGGTGAGAAAATTGCACGACAGTTTAAGGTTTTGGTAATTTTTCCAATGGAAAGAAGTTGAAAAAGGACGGCAGGGACATATAGGGCAGTGGACTCAATGTGGTTCAAAATTAACCTAATTTTTTCTCTACCCATAACGGAGACTCCTTTTCCGTTAGCGACAGACACTTGAGATGACACTTTTTGAAATTCATGCAAGTTTGTTCTTTGGTTTGTCATGTGATCAGTGGCACCCGAATCTATGATCCAACAATCATGCACACAACTATTATTTAGAGCAGTGGAAAAAGCATGGAAAATACATGGGGCAGCTTCATGTGATACACCTTCAGCCTCTGCTAGAAACCCTGCAAACTTGCCAAGCATTGCAAAATGGTTCTCGGATTCAGTCACTGCTGCCCCTTCAACCTTTCCTTTCCTTTTCTTTTGTTGAAGAAATGACGCAAATTCATTTATTAAAGCAACGGGACTTGAAGTGAAATCCAACAGCCCGTCAGTAGCGACATGATTTGAAGTGGACTCTACTAGTTTTGCCATATGACTGACTTTGTATGGTGAACTAGCAGCGACCTTGTATGGTCCTTTGCTATCCTTGTTGAACTTTAGTTTTAGCTCGGGATGAAGTATCCAACACCGATCCTTGGTGTGACCAATCCCGCGATAGCCAATTCCAAGACAGTGATCACACTTCAAGTCGGGGCGCTTACCTTTGTAAACCTTCACCTCAGGTGACTGATAATTCGATGCATATGCTCGAGATTCTCGTATGGCAACTTTGGTATCTAAACCCATGACCTGTCTTCTAACCTCTTCACGTTGAATGGTGGCACACATGCTCGAGAAAGACGGAAGCTCTGAAGTCATCAAAATGTGACTTCTCAAGTCTTCATACTTCGAGCTCAAGCTTGTTAGTAGTTGAAAAATTTTGTCCTCCTCGGCTCTTTTTAGCAACACCGTCGCATTTGTGGTGTGAGGTCGATAGATATCAAGCTCATTCCATATAGTGGTAAGGTTGCCAAGATGTTGCACGAAGGACTTGTTTTCTTGTTGATATCAACCTCAGAGAAATTCATAGCCGGGGAGGCAAGAGAGCTTTCAGCTTGTTGATTAACTGAATTTTCTTCTGCCATATTGTTGGCTGAGAAGAGTGAAAAATCACGGCAAAAAAATTGCAAAGTCAGGCCTAAGAGGGACACTGCTCTGATACCATGTTGAAAATAAGTTTTGATATATTTCCAATAACATAATAGAAAGTGTTTACAACAAGCATAATATAAGGTAGCAAAACAAAAGGCAAGGAAGAAGGGACACGCCCCATTCTCCTTGATTTAAGGACTAAACAAGGCACTCGTTGAATTAAGGAGATTTACATCAACAAGTCACCTAAAACTCTAGTTTCAAGGAGTAGGAGCATGCTGCTGTAGAAAGTATGATGCTTGCAGAAAGACTGCAGAAAGTATGATGCTTGCAGAGAGACTGCAGAAAGTATGGTGCTTGCAGAAAGTTTCTGACTGGTGCTTGCAGAAAGTTTTTGACAAAATCAGATGAGTCAACCAAATACAGTTATGGAGTAGCATTCAGTCGACCTAAAGTTTCTGTGCTAAATGGCTCAAACCATCTCTAACAGAACCGGATGAGTCGACCAAATAAAGTTATGGAGTAGCATTCAGTCGACCTAAAGTTTCTGTGGTAAATGGCTCAAACCATCTTTAACAGAACCATGGCTTTTCGTTAAAGAGTTTCCGAAGTGCTGACCGGCTAGAACAATTCCAAGCACCGAATTCTGAAACATAAAATAGCCGATAACAACACTCGCAGACAACTGATAACGCATGCAAATTGACATGGATTCTTTCAATTATACATACACGTCACAAATGTGCGCACCCACACAATACAAGCAATCATATGGCTTTAGCCATAGAATGGAATTAACAATTGACTGTTACGTCTTTTGGCTTTAATAAATGAAAGCAATGTCTTTTCGCATGAATAAATGAAATTAACAATTGACTGTATTGTCTTTCCGTTGCAATGTGCCGATGCCATGCCACCGCGATGCAACAGCCCTTACGCCAACTCAGCTGGGGAAGGTTGCAGCATGCACTCCATGAGCAGCAGAAGCTTCCCCGCTACACAGACGGTGTGCGTTGAATAATTAGAAGGGTTGAGGGTTGGGTTGATAAGAGAGAAGGTGAGATCAAGGGATGAGAGTGAAAAAGGAAACTGAAAGGAAAGAGTGGGAGGAGGAGGGGGTTGGTTTGTAGCATGTGCGAGAATACAAATTCAAAAACAAAGAGAGTGGGGGAATTTAGTTAGATGTTTGGGGTTTGGTGGTGGGATAATAGGATAGTTAGTCATATTTGGCAGGATAGAAAGAGAGAGAAAATTGAAATGGGTCAAACGGTGGAAGAAAGGGAATAGAGAGTGTAGAAGGGGATTGGTTTATAATGGTAAAGATGATATTTCCTCTTTCATATTATTGTTAATTATCAATATTTTATAGCTAAGATAAATTTTAAAATGGTAAAGATGATATTTCCTCTTTCATATTATCGTAAATAGTTCTTATTCGCAAGTTGGGGCATAACAAGTTTTCACTTTGCTTAAAGCGAAGTAAGCAGCCATTTCTTGGCAAGTAAAACCACAGCTGAAGTAACCTTCCACCACCTGCTTAAAGGAAGTTGTCTTTTTGTTATTAACACATTTTTCTTCTCTCAACCCATTTTTGCTTATTACAGAACCACAACTAAGAGATTGGAGTTTGAGAGAAACCTAGTGTAAGTGGTAGTTGCTGGATTTCATAGTTTGGAACACAGTGAATCAAGTAAGTTTCTTTGCTTCCATCTTTCTTAATCTCTATGCTACATTGTTATTGAGCTTTGATTCAGTTTTCAGTTGTCTTCTTTGTCATTTGAACCTCTTTTGATTATTCACTCAGATATCATTGCCTTTTTTTTCGTTGTTCAAAGCGTTTGTAGTCGTACGTCGAATAACATTTGAACTTGTGGTTGATTCAGTTCGTCTGTATCATAGTGTTTATGCCTTCTTTGTGAAGGAGTCTGGACCTCTGATCAGTTGGATAAAGTCATGTAACCACCATGTGAATAAAGCCTCATTGGATTTACTGATGAGGAATTACAAAAGCTATTTGTATTGTTATTAATTCATTGGATTCTTGTGTCCATTGTATTGCAGCTCTTGAATCCATCTCCTTTGACTATGCATTCGAATTATTTCATTTAAGATAATGTTGCTTACAGAGCTTTGCAACTCACCCTTTTTCCCTTCCGTTTCAGCAGCTTGGGTGAGAAGTTGACACATGTTTTGGTGTATATTTTAGAAAACATTAGATGTTTTGTAGCTATTTTGACAACATTGTGTACATTAGATGTTTTCTACCTTTATTCTGGATTTTGGAACCTTTGTAATTTCATTTTCAGGTTATTTGTAGGAAATGGTAATAAATTGTTTATTTCAGTTTGGGAGAACGGGAAGTATTGCTTTTTGCTCTTAAAAGTAAAATGAAGTGTCACCTGCTCGAATTTAGTTTAGGTCAAATCCGTTGCATGGCATGTGATAAGGTGATAGTATTAGTGTAATTCATTAAAGCATATTACTTGTGCTGAGGTGATTTAGTTTGGGCCAAATTTGTTGCGTGAAATGTGGTGAGGTGATATAGTATTGGTGTAATCTACTGTTTGGTACGTAGGATGGGACGGAACGCAGTGAGACGGGATGCACTCATCCCACGTTTGGTGCGCCAATTTGCCTGAGACGCGCTGTCTCGTAGAACGGATTTTAGTCAATTTTTTGTGCCACCCTCCCCCCTGAAACGACTTGTTCCAGCCCATGGAACACAAAATTATAACATTTTGGACAATAATACCCCTCTTCTTTTTCATTAATTTCATTATCTACCCTCTCTCTCCCGTAGCCTCCCTCTTTTCTACCCTCCATCTCTCGTGTAGCCTCCTCATCCTCCACCACAAACACAGCAACCCAGGCTAACCCAATTCCAGTAAACCCATCCGAACCCAACCCCACCTTCCTCCTGCCGCCTCCCTCCTCCCTGCTAGTCCCACGATGAGACCGTTGCCCTCTGCCGCAAAAACCTCAAGACCACCCATTCGTAGGACGTGGCTGACACCGTGGCTCGAGGGATGGGACGACGAGGATTAGGCGGAAGATGTGAGGGATGACATTGAACTCGTCGGTGATGGCTTAGGTAACGTCGAACTCGTTGGAGTGGATGGGTACGATTGTCATTTAATCGTTCGTTCCATTCCGGCCAGAGCGTACACCAAATGTAGCATAAATCTCTGTTCCGTTCTGTCATGTTCCCTCCCGTTCCGTCCCTTTCCGTCCTGTCTGTGTACCAAACGGTACCATATAGCATAGTACTTTGTAGCGTAAACAATTTGGTCATAGACTTTAAAACCTTCAATTGGATAGAGACGTGGAATTACTGAACTAGCTTGAGTGCAGAAACTTTAGTATAACGAGGATATTTTTGGAAACTTGGTTACATAATAGTGTTAGTCTTAAGTCACGTGATAAGTGCTATAAAGTGATGGAATATGTAAGAATTTCATGTCCTTTCACTAGTAGAAATTTTGATTTTCCCGACAAAATGGATTTGTCGGCAGAAGTCAAAATTTGTCAGTAAAGACTCTTTCACGACGAAAAAATTTGTCAGTCATTTTGTCGCGCAAAGCATGTCATGCAAGACTCTAGCGGACAAAATTCAACATTTCGTCAGCTATGAAGTGGTTCTTTCCCGACAAAACATATTTCGTCGGCATTCTTAAACCCCAACAAAAAATTTTGTCGGAAAATGATTTTTAAGCCTACAAAATGCACCGTTTTGCCAACAAGATGTGTTCGTCGGAAAAGATATTTTGTCGGCATTGCCTTACTCTACCGACAAAATTAGCTTTGCCGGGAGAGAATTTTGATTTATAAAAAAAAATTAAGATGATACACTAATATGATACAAATTGATTGTATGTATTGGATATTAATTGATTGTATGCATTACTTGTCACATAAGATGATACACTAATATGATACAAAAATATAGTCTCCCTAACATTACTCCAGACTTGTCTCGTGATAACAACCAGAGAATGGCGTCCAAACTTATTATTAGATGATAATTTCTGACAATTTAGACATCATTTGGGCAATATTAATTTTACAACATGCACCTTTTTATTCTCTTCAGAAATTTACATAAACCTTTTTATTGTCTTCAGAGAGATCTCTCTACTGCTTAACATCATTACTTAATCCTCAATTCGTCAAGAAAAGACTTTCCATGAAGCTTACGATCAAAAAGTGCTTTCAAATATTCTTCAACACTCAGCCTTTTAAATGCTGCAGGGGTTTGCTCAGTGATCAAGCTAGAGGCCGGGCCGATTTCACCATCAACTCTGGGGTTGTAAAATGTGGCGATTGAGAGCCTTTCTTTTTCAGAGTTCACAGTTGCATAACAAATTAACTAGGCAAACGAATTAACTAGGCAGTATAACAAATTAACTAACTTCTTATCAGCCTTTGCAAAATTAGTGAACTTCCGATATGCGACATTTATTTACATCCTCGTCCTGAATGCAACGAGTCCTCCTTTTGTATGTCTTAGCTAGGCAAACGAATAACATCCCACATACTTCCCTACCAAAGAACTTTTCCATCACTAGGCTCCACATCTTTTTTGACCTCCGTAGAAACCCAAACAAATGCCACAAATTGTGATGAAAAAGTTAAAGCATATGGCCAACAGTTTATTGTACCAAGGCCATATGATTCAGCCTTAGACAAGGAAGAGAACCAATTTGAATAGACATAAGCAGTTGCATGGAAAATATACAATATGCATAGAATATTTACAGCTCTTTCTTTTGACTGCTTAATGCTTACTACCATATGCGGCACCTGAAAGCTACAAATCAATTATACATATGCCAATGTGCGATACAAGAGAATGAAAGAGATCTCTCGTTGTCTAGTTTTCGGGTCTTCCTTTTATCTAACCTATGTAGAAATTCATGTGCAACATATATTACTGAATTTAACGGCTGAATGTGCGGTCAAGAATTCACAAATATCTAGCAAGTGGAATATCTAAGCAACTTAAAATGCATTAACGTATAGTAGGACTTGTTAGGAGGATATTTTACATATATTTTGTCCCCTTTTTGTCTATTATGTAGTCATGATCATGTATTAAATTGTTGAGTTTAATGCACTTTGTGTATGTATTGTAGGAACTACGGTTTTGAGAACAAAAGATGGGATTAAAGGCAAGAAAACCTGACGATTGCCAAGTTAGACCGTGGTATAATTGTGGGTTAGAGAAATAAGAGACAAATTATGAAGTTGGACCAGTCAAAGCTTCAAATAGTTGGCCCAACGGAATGGATTTATGCAAAATAGTTCAAGAAGGCTGCGGCACAAATAAAATAGGAGGGGGATTTTAAAGGAAAAAGGGCGCATATAAGGAAAGAGGACTCCTGCAGCCGCAGGGAATTGGAGGGGGAGATATCTCGCACACTCACAGACTTTGAGGGGAGAACTTCACAGAAGGTTGCAGATTCCCAGGGCTTATCGCACACGATTACAGAATTGGGGTTTTGGGTTTCTTTATGTCATCGAATTCAACCATGGTTGTTATTAGTTTGATCATGAACTAAGTCCTATTGCTAGGACTAGGGTGTACTCTTATCATGAACATCTAATTCTTGTTATTTTATATTGATATCTCAATTGTTTTCCTTGTTGAGTGATTGGTATTGTGCTTTATCGTTATTAAATAACTGGCCATTATTTGTGTGAAGAACTAAATTGTGATTGACAGGTTGAGTTTAGTAGATTGCTTCTCATAACAATTACCATGAATTACATAATTGAGTAGACATACTGGTTATGATTTGTGTAGTATCTTGAAATTATCCATTGAGCATAAAGGGTTTCGGTTATTTATATTTGTGGCTAGACATAGCATGGGTAGATAGTTAGAAACACGGTTAGTATATTCTGACAGGAAATATTGACGAATCAAGGGATAATTGCCAGCAACATGGGAATAATTTGATGTTAATATGAATAACGGGATTAGATGGGATTGAGAATGAGGAACCTGATGTCTTAGTGCTTCCATATATTTATCTTGCCTAATTCATTCACTTTTACTTCGTGTTCGATCAATTATTATTTTTACTTTTGTTTCGTTTCTTTGCATCTTAGATTTTGTCAACGTAATCCTTCTTTTATTTACGTTTAGTTTGGAGTCAATCTCATTAGTAAATTTAGTTTAATCTGATCCTTGTTTGAACGACACTCTACTTATCACTATATTACCTGGACGATATTGTACACTTGCAATTATCTACAACAGGACTCAAAGTGCAGACCACATATCTAAATATTTGGAAGAAATCCTTAGAGGACAGACATTAGCATCTGCAAGGCCTGCCGATCCGTATGAAAAATTCATAAATCAGACATCTCTTGCATAAGCAAACAATATACGATCTTATTTGAATGAAAATTGGTGGAAATGATTTGGTGGGGTGATTGATTGAGAAGTTTGGGAGACTTATTGAGGTTTTGATTTGGGATTAGGGATTAGGGAGTAGGGATTAGGGATTTGAATTGAAATATAAGACGAACGAATTGGATTTTGTATACGTAAATTAGGCCAATTGATTAAAATAGTGTACCTGCTCTCTTGTTTCCTAGTTCAATCTTCCTTTTAGATTTGACTATTTGTAACTTTTCTTGTCCGAGATAGAGGGAATATATATGGAAAAATAAAGAACCGAAATGGTGGACTAGACATAGGATAAGAAATAAAAACAAAACCTACTAGAAAATGATTTTAGTTTTCAGTTTTCATTTTGTTTACTCTTTCCTAACCTCCCGCCGTCATTCCTCCATCTTTGCTTATCCCTCCTTTATCCTTCGCATTCCCCCTCTATACATAACTAAAAAAATAAAACTGAAAACGAAATGGTAATCAGATCAAGCCAGAATAGGTGAAGATATTTTTGCAATTTTGGCTTGCTATTATCTTTGAAATCATAGAATATTGGAGGACTTTTATACATGAACAAATATGTGAAACATTAATTTAAAATCCAGAGAGAAAATCAAGGGATTCACATTGAAGGGCAAAGTACATACATAGTTCAACTTATTCACAGACTAGCACCGGGAAGTGCAAATTCAACTGTTCCGCAGCTAAAACGTTCGAAAAGAAATTCCGACAAATACCAGCTCATACGATAACAGAAGGGTGGAAGTTTGTACTGCTCGTCTAAAGACTTTACATGACATTTCAATCTTGCTTCTGGGTTGGCACGGTCTGTCTCCAGAATCCTGCCAAGGCGCTACCAAAGATTGAATGACAAACGCTGGAAACAGCACATGGTACCACAGTTAGAGGTTTCCCAAGTGTTGACCGGCTAGAACAATTCCGAGCACCGAATTCTGAAACATAGAAGAGCCGATAACAACACTCGCAGACAACTGATAACGCATACAAATTGACATGGATTCTTTCAATCATACATACACACACGTCACACGTGTGCGCACCCACCCAATACGAGCAATCATATGGCTTTGGTACAGAATGAAATTAACAATTGACTGTAATGTCTTTTCGATTGAATAAATGAATGCAATGTCTTTTCACTCGAAAGTAAATAGCAGTGGAAAAGCTGTGAAACTCTTTTTTAAAAAAACCAGAAGAAAAAAAACAACCCAATGATGCTTACCTGCATGCCAACCTCGATGGAGATAGTCCTTGATGATGTGACATCGAGCCCAAGCATCCTTGAAAAGATGTATCCAAAGAAAAATCCACTTGCATGAAGAAGAAAAAGAGCGGAAGCAAGCACCACTTGTTTACCAGCCGTAAGGATTGCAGATGAACTCTGGGCAATTGCATTCCCACAAAGAACACCTACAGTTGCTACAGCAATGGGTGGCATCACTAACCAGGCCTTGGAAATACTGATTCAGAAATGCACCCGCCAACACAGGGAGAAGCACAACCTGTGTTCAAAGCATATGGTACCTTCATATAATTTAAAACAGCAACGGCTATAACAAGACGAAGGCAAAACGATTGAAAGCTTACCTGTAGTGTCGAAAATAAAAGCCCAGCTGCATCTACTGCAACATATTGACCGGCAAGTTTAGCTGTGAGAAATGGGGTCATGATCTACAGTATGAAAGGGTAAAAGAAGTAAGGTTCCGTAAAATAAGCTTATAATTTTAGTCATTAGTAATAGTAAGTAGTAACTAAAATGAAATTTACGTACACAATTTAATGTGTCGATCAATAAATGGAAAATAATAAATGCCAACTATTTTGCATGGAATTTCATGTTGGGAATGGTTACTTCCGAATTCCAAGTTTTATTTCCACACAGAAATTCTAAAATTATATGATTACAAATCCAAACAAAGGAATTGGTCATTTCAATTTAAAAATTTTGATATTTGTCCAAATTTCAAGTTTATTTCGCCCATACAAAGGGAGGGTTAAGGTCTGAGCTTCAGCAGATCACTATGGGTTGAGATTCGAACAAGGGAAAATTTTACTCATAATTCATATTTAACAAATCTTTTCCAAAGGGAGACAGTTTGATGCTCCCCATAACTTTTAACAGGCAAAAGAAAAAAATATGACAGAATGTTAATCAAAATATAATTATTCTGCAAGTACCACCACTTAAAGAACACAAATCAAAAGAAATTTACGTCAGTTCACCAACCACGGATGATAAAGTGCTGGCTGCAGTCATTAAAACTGAAAGTGCCACGTTTCCACTGCAAAAACAACAAGGTCATCAGATCATCTGGCCTTTTGAAAGTTTTAGTATCATCCCCTTCGGTCTTATTCATCCGAGCAGCAAGATGGTATGTAAGGTGCAAGTGAAATGTAGGTGTGTCAATCCTGTAATATTTTTTTAATATAACATACCAAATCAACTCACCAACACTCTGTTGGGGTTGGCAACATAAAGGGGTGGGACAATTACTACATGTTGATAATATTTCAAATGATTCAAGTACCGTGCAATATAAGTTACAATGTTACTTGCTGTTCCTGCAAAGAATTAACCGGGGAAAAATTGTATTCAGAAAGAGCGGTGAAGATTGAGTAAACATAACAACGATATCTACGAAAAGACTGGCACAGATACATACCACCTGGGCAGCAACCAAACAATATCAAACCAGCTGCATAATACGATGGCAAATTCAAAAGCTTGCTCACAAAATATCCTGATAAAGGCATCACCTGCAAGTACTCACCATTTAAATCGTAAATGTTATATATTTGCGCCTAAACAGATCAAAGGACACATAATCACAATTTTTCACCCCAGTACAAAACAACATGGAGTTAGAAATGTTTGCAAGATCAAAGTTGTTGACACTGGAGACTAAGATAACAAGAGGATGAACTCTGCAGGGATAACTAAGAGTACTAAACAAATTTATATATTCGGAATCACCAAAAACAACGACATTTGCTTACAGGCTTGAACTGGAAAATTAACACAAATATCAATGATTTTATGTGATATGAACACAAATGCTAATTACTACAACAAATGAGCTATATGCATCAAACAAAATGTAGGGAACGGCATTCAGTATTCGATTCAATTATGTACTAATTAAATATAAGCATTATTATACATATAAAATGTGGAGCTACAGACCGAGTACTGAAGAACAAAGCCAGCAAGCAACTCCTTGGGCATAGCCAAGGCGCCACGAAGGTCGGCGAAAGTGAGGGTCATGCCCATGCCGAGCATGAGTGTTAAACCTAAGATGTTGTAATTGGGTGTGACCCAATTGAAGGAGCTCGGCTGGAGGAACCCCAACAGGCATCGCAGTCGAGATATAGAATTCTCTGAAGTAACGAGGCACTTCCATTCCAACAACCGATGGCACTTGAAAATGGTTACATTGTTTACCATTATTGTGTTTCTTATGCATTCTCCCTTGTGTAATAAAGCAACCACCACCAACTCTTTTCCACTTCCACCGTCGCCACCTCTTTTCCAGAAGCCACCACCAAATATGCCACCAACACCCTCATAACCACCACCGCCGCCGCCATATACCACATTACCTATACGTTCAGTATCAACCCCGTCTACATTACCTACGGTATGTATCCAACTCCGTTTCATCTTGGGCTCGCTTCCAAAATTTGTATTCATAAGTTTCCACCTACAATAATGCATACAGGGAAAAGGGAACTTTGTAAATATATCAAAACAAACCCAGGAGATTGATAATACCAAGCAAAAAACAAACCCAGGCATAACAAGTTTTCACTTTGCTTAAAGCGAAGTAAGCAGCCATTTCTTGGCAAGCAAAACCACAGCTGAAGTAACCTTCCACCACCTGTTTAAACAAAGTGTTGGCGTGAGTAAACTATTTAGTTTAGGAATGTAATCCTATAATTTATTCCTTGTATACTTGGGATTCTTATTTCTTGTTATGTGGGATACTGTACAACTATATATTTACCTCCTAGAGAGAAGAATAAACATACAATTCAAACCTTAAACACTTTTATTTTGGCATCAGAGCAGGTTCCAATCCAAACTCTTTCTCTGCAAAACTCTGAAACACCAAAATAATTTTTTTTTTCCAGCAGTGTCTCGAAGCAAGAGACACCACTGACGGGAATAGTTTTCGTAGCTTTATCCCATTGACTGAAGGCAGGTCCACCAATCATCAAACCTAGAAAACCCAAAGCCAAACGTCTTGAAACAAGAGACGTTGGCATCCTAGATGTGTACAAGTACCAACAAGTCTTCTTCCATGGCAGACAACCAAGTCATGATTCCCTTTTCGAATTCTGCGCCTGCCTTGAATGAATTCTGTAGCAGGCCATGCGGTAGTGATCTACAGCAGGTTGGGGCAGAGCCTGGAGCCCAATATCCAACAAAGCAGCAATCTTGTACGGACAGGAACAAACAGGAGGGTGCAGGCCCATTTGGGCCATCCGCAGACAACAGCCCAGTTTATTCAGACTCAGAAAATTTGCGCCCAGAGTTTTCCCTTTTAAATTTAATTGATTCTCATGACTAATTTGACGATCCAAGTAAAATTGGCATTGCATTCACAGCATCCGCTAAACGACATTCTGGCTGGATAATTGACTCTGGGGCTACAAACCATATGACATATGACGAATCCTTGTTTCACTACTCAACCGTGCCAGCCAAGGAGAATGTTTTCATAGCAAACGGTGAAATTGCTCCAGTTACAGTAGCGGGTTCCATCGCCCTTACTCCATCTCTATCTCTGCATAACACTCTTCTTGTTCCTTTACTATCGAATCATTTACTTTATGTTGGTCAAGTTACAGAACAATTAGATTGTGTTGTACTAATGTTTCCCACTTTTTACCTACTACAGGATATCCAAACACGGGCGATCATTGGGTGTGCTACTAAGCGGAGAGGGTTATATTATGTGGATGATGTGGTACCGGGCCGAGTCAACCAGGTGAGCAGTGGTCACAACAACAAGGTTAAGAGAATCTAGTTATGCATCATCGACTAGGACATGCATCGGTTGGTTATTTAAGAAAATTACTTCCGTCTTTATTTAATGGCGTTTCAGACTCTGATTTTCAGTGTCAGGATTGCATTCTTGCAAAAAGTCATCGTACTTCTTACCACTTGAGTCTCAATAAAAGATCAGTGCCCTTTGAGTTAATTCACTCTGATGTATGGGGTCCCTCACCAATAGCGACGGGCCACAGTATTCGGTGGTTTGTTACCTTTGTAGATGATTGCACCAGAATAACTTAGCTCTATACCATGAAACAGAAGAGTGACGTTGGGCAAATTTTCCAACAGTTTTATCGGATGATTGGAAGTCAATTTTCTCTTCCTATCAAATTCCTGAGATCCGATAATGGTGGAGAATATCTTAATTCTGAACTATCACAATTTTTCGCAGAGCATGACATAGTTCACGAGACTACTTGTCCTCAAACTCCTCAACAAAATTGTGTGGCAGAACGTAAGAACAGACACATCTTGGAAACTACACGGGCTCTTCTAATTGGGGCTCATGCTCCTTATGCTATGGGCGGATGCAGATACGTATTCCGTTTATCTTCTTAATTGAATGCCATCTCGAGTTCACAACTTTCGAACTCCAATGGAAGTCTTGACGAATTATGTCACTCTACCATCTTCTCTTCAATTATCACCTCGTATATTTGGATGTATGGCTTATGTGCATCTTTAAAAGAGTTTGTAAACACAAAAATTCCTGCGATGAAAGAGACAAGAACACGTGTACAAAATGATATTTTGTATCAATTTTGGGGTTACAATCTCTTTTACAATTTGGTCCTCTGATTATATCTTTGTAAGACGAAGATTTTTGGGTTGTGTTGTTGATCCAAGGGCCGTTGAGGCTTAATCTTGGATGAACGGTTGAAAATTTCTTCAAGGGCCTTCGGGGCTTGATCTTGAAGGTTGTGGGAAGTTTCTTCAAGGGCTTTTGGGCTTGATCTTGAAGATTGATGAACGGGTTTTCAAGGTGGCTTTTGGGCTTGATCTTGAAGAACGGTTGGATGTGTGGATTTGTTGATGTTATTGATCCAAAAGGGCGTTGGGGCTTGATCTTATGATGAATGGATGATGAACGATGAACATTTTCTTCAAGGGGCCGTCGGGCCTTGATCTTGAATTGTTGGAAGTTCTTCAAGGGCCGTCGATAATGAATGGATGATGAACGATGAACACTTTCTTCAAGGGGCCATCGGGGCTTGATCTTGAATTGGTGGAAGTTCTTCAAGGGCCGTCGGGGCTTGATCTTGAAGGATGAATGGATGATGAACGATGAACACTTTCTTCAAGGGGCCGTCGGGGCTTGATCTTGAATTGGTGGAAGTTCTTCAAGGGCTGTCGGGGCTTGATCTTGAAGGAGGATTTTGATGAAAAACGAAGAAAGCTTTCTTGATCCTTCTGGATTTGCTTGAGAGCTTTTAGAGTTTCAAAGCTTTAAGGTTTTGGTGTGATGTGAATTGGTGTCTTTGTTTTGTGATGGAGAAGCCTATTTATAGATTTTGATAATGAATCACCACCCCAAATTTTCTTGGTGAAGTAAATGGATGTCATAGGTGAAGTGAGTGTGGATGTTGTAGGTGAAATGAGTGTATGATGTTGGTGAAATGAGTGGAGGTTGTAGGTGAAGTGAGTGTATGATGTTGGTGAAATGAGTGGAGGTTGTAGGTGAAGTAAGTGTGTGATATAGGTGAAATGAATAAAGGTTGCAATTTTAATGCATTGGTCAATATTTATTTCACAGAAATTTCGATGTACATTTTCTATTAGGGAGTAGTTCAACTCAACTATGGTTTGCCCCTCATCTTAAGCTGTGGTGGCGCAGCAGTGACATCTTCCTCGGGGATTTCGTCTTCTTTGCCTTCTTGGATTGTGATTTGGAAGACATATTGGACCTCATCTTCAGCGCTGTCCTCTCGAGCTTGTTGGCATGAAGATTGTCCAATGTGGATGATGGTGTGCTTTCTTACTTTTAGTGGTCCATTTATGTCAACCTCCAAGATTACTTGGCGCTTCATCCTTGAAGGAACCGAGCTTCAAACGTCGCCTTTTTCTGCTAGCTCGTCGAGCTTTTCTTCCTTTGGCATTGTCTCCCTCTTTCTAGAAGGTTTCTTGTTGTCTTCAAGTCTTTCTAACGTTGACCATCGCGGAGGAGAGCCAGTCGTGTTGCTTTGCCTCTTAGGTTTTGACAACCTTTCGAAAACAGAGCTTTGGGATATTGGTGCGTTAAGCTTCTTGAAGACTAACATCCGAGGAGTGGGTTTAGGCTCCTCTTGACCACTAATGCGATTAAGTGCCAAAATTCTGGACCTTGAACGATTCATCCTATTGAAGACTAACATCCGAGGAGTGGGTTTAGGCTCCTCTTGATCTTGTTCAATGCTCATGTTGATGTGTTGAGTGCTAGTGTTTTTCGCTTTGTTTGAAATCTTCACGGGTGCATTTGGTGTGAAGCTAAGTCCAGCCTTGTTGTTGTCAACTCCGTAACCATGCTCTTTTAACTTCTTTTGAGTCTTGGTGAGGTCATATTCTTTATCGTTGATGATGTTTGAAACATTCTTTCCACGATTCGAAGAGGAAGCGAAGTCGTACCCAGCCTTTGACATGAGTTTGTAGACGTGTGGATCAAAACCTTCTTCGGTCCTCTTGGTTGGAAGAAAGCTTGGTTCCATCTCTTTTGGCAGAGTTTTTATGAAGCCTTGGGGTAGTCTTGCAACCTTAGCGTCGTCTAGCTGTGTCACAGGTAAAACTACATTTGTCTTGAGCAACTTCACATTATCCTTGTGCCGCTGTGTGTCGATTTTGCTTGCTCCAGTTTCGAACGGAGATTGACCATTTTTTCTTCTTGACATCAGGATGTATCGGAAGACGGGTGTGTTCGGTCATTTTAAAGGTGTCCTACTCCCTTTGGTTGTTGTAGGTTTAGCAGGCTTGTCATCGTTTTTGTTTGAAGATGGCACGACTTGCCCTTCTTACTTTTTGGGCATAGCTTGTCGCTCATGTTTTTTAGGTGCTGCTTTGCCTGTGGATTTGATCTCTTCTAGAAGAGCTTCGGGCACCATGTCTTCATCCATGTAGAACTTGGCATATGCGAAGTGTGATTCAGCTTCAGTGAATGGCTTGGTATCGCCTTGGATCACCTTTACTCATTCTCGGTAGAATTTTAAGCAATGGTGGAGGGTGGATGACACTACTCCATTCCCGTGGATCCAAGGCCTTCCTCGAAGCAAGTTGTATGAAGTTCTTGCATCAATCACGTGGAATATCGTGCTTGATTTGAGTTCACCAATGGTCATCTCTACTCGGATCATGCCCATCGCCCTTTGTCCTCATTGGTTAAAACCCTGGATCAGCAGATGGCTTAGGGACAGCTTATCTACCTTGATGCCAATTGTGGTCATTGTTGACTTTGGCATGATGTTTATGGCCGACCCACCATCTACACACATGCAGTTGACTTTGTGCTCCCTTAGGTACCCCAAGATGAAGAGATGACGGTTGTGAGGTAAGTCTTCGTTTGTGAAGTTGATTGCGTCATAGGTGGCACATTCATGTGGGTGAAGCTTCAAGCTTTCATCCTTGCTTTCTTGCACTTCGTGGTCGTCGGGACTTGCTAAAACGTTGCTAGTGCTCTTCGCATCTTCTTTGGCAATCGTAGCGCTTCTCCGATGCTAAAGTGTGTTGGTAGACCTTCTTTGGTTGTAGGGGTATTTTCTTCCTCAGTGGCGATATCTTTGCCTTTTGAGGGCTCTTCCATCTCTACTTCAACCATATGATAGACGACGGTAGTGCACTTTTGGAAGAAGTCCTTCGTGAAATACTCATGCAAGGAGACAGGAATGCGTGGCTCTTGTTCCATAGGTTCCCCATTGTATATTGGCTTAGCAGCTCTTATGTTTCCTTTGGGCTTTCTATTGATGTGGCGATGGTGCTTTCTCCCTTGCTCCCCATTTGGCCTTGTGGCTTGTGGTCTTGGCTTCCTTGTTTTTTTGTAGGTCACCAATGTCCACTATTCTTCATTGTCGGTAGGTGCATCTCGGTCGCTTGCCCCCAACGATGATTGTGCAGAAGGTGCCGTGTGGATTGAGCATTGGTGGGAATAGTCATGAATCCCTTGGAGGGGAACGGGGTCGAATGATCCAAACATGATCGTAGTAGTATGTGTTGCAGCCGTGTCTTCAAGGTCGAGCTCGATTTGCCCTTGTTGCGCTAGCTTCATGATGAGTTCTTTGAGGATAAAGCATTTACCAACAAGATGGCACATGATGCGATGGTACTTGCAGTACCTGGGATCGTTAACGCGATTCATCTCCTTAGGGCGCTTGCATTCTGGTAACTCGATCACCTTCTTTTCCAGCAAGTCGTCTAGCATTGCAGCCATATTTGAGTCAGGAAAAGGGTATGTCTTTTGCTCCAACTCCCTCAAGGTGTTTTTGTACCTATCTTGAGTGTGAGAAGGCTCATTTCTCTTTATCTCCTTCGCTTTGTTCTTTGAGGAGATCTTGACGGGTGCGGATGAGGTCTTGATGGGGGTAGTGTTGACGATAAAAGCTTCATTGGCGGGTTTCTTCCCAGTCTTGTCTACATTTGGACTGAACACCTTATCCTTCTTGAAGTCAGCGATCGGCTCATTTGTCTTGGGAACGAGTTGCCAGCTCCTCAATGCATGCCTTAAATGCACATCTCAATGGCGAAGGTTTTAGAAAGCCGATCTTTGCAATCCAGACTTAATGAACGCCATCTATTAATGTAGTCGACGATAGGTTAATCCTTCCACTGTTTCGTACTAGTCAGCTCCAACATGCTTACGATGCGGCGAGTGCTGTAGAAGCGGTTAAGGAATTCCTTTTCTAACTGATCCCAACTGTTGATAGACTTGGGCTCGAGGTCGGTGTACCAATCAAAGGCGTTGCTTTTCAGCGATCGTACTAACTGCTTGACGAGGTAGTCGCCCTCTGTTCCAGCATTGTTGCAGGTTTCAATGAAATGGGTAACATGTTGCTTTGGGTTTCTCTTTCCATCGAACTGCATGAACTTTGGCAGCTGATAACCCCTCGACATCTTCAAAGCGTCAATCTTCTTGGAGTAGGGCTTTGAGTATAGCACAGAGTCATGTGAGCTTTATTCGTACTGCGTCTTGATTATGCTTGTGATCATCTCCTGCAGCTGCTGGATAGAGAGAGATCCCATGAGTGCCGTTACTTGGTCTGGCTCCCGCTTCTCTTCGACTTTCTCCACCGGAGGCTCATCTTCTTCGTCGGCTTCTTTCTTTACTGGATTACCCTTTAGGTCTACTTTTATGTCGCGCTACATTTCCAGTTGGTTGGCGAGTACAACGATTTGCAAGTCTTTCTCCTCCACAGTCCGTGTGAGTTTTGTGATCGCTTCATTCATTTGAGCTAGCTGCTCCTCGATTAAAGTCCCTCATGTTGTCATGACTTGCATGGCTGAGCTACCGCTCGAGTCGGCATCGGAAAGTAAGGACTCTGAGTACTTCCTCAGGCTTTCCTCTCTTGGCGCCCTTTGTGAGGCCATGGTGATCACGGGTTCGTGCCTTAGGTCTCTTGTTCATTCGGCAGAGTTAATATAGGGGTGGAAGCCGCGGCAAAGAGAGCTTTTGCCTTGCTTCGGGTTGTGATGCCCGAAATGTCACCACTTGCAGTGAGGATGTTCTTGTTCTTCGCCTTGGTTGTGGGAACAACTTGATCATTTTTTGACGCCATTTGTGCTTTTTACGGATTTAAAGATCGAGATGAGAGGTAGAGAATGTCCCACTGGGCGTGCCAAATTTGTAAACATAAAAATTCCTGCGATGAAAGAGACAAGAACAAGTGTACAAAATGATTATTTGTATTAATTTTGGGGTTACAATCTCTTTTACAATTTGGTCATCTAATTCTATCTTCGTAAGATGAAGATTTGTGGGTTGTGTTGTTGATCCAAGGGCCGTCGAGGCTTGATCTTGGATGAACGGTTGAAATTTCTTCAAAGGCCTTCAGGGATTGATCTTGAAGGTTGAGGGAAGTTTCTTCAAGGGCTTTTGGGCTTGATCTTGAAGAACGGTTGGATGTGTGGATTTGTTGGTGTTATTAATCCAAAAGGGCGTTGGGGCTTGATCGTAGGATGAATGGATGATGAACGATGAACATTTTCTTCAAGGGGCCGCGGGGCTTGATCTTGAATTGGTGGAAGTTCTTTAAGGGCCGTTGAGGATGAATGGATGATGAACGATGAACATTTTCTTCAAGGGGCCGTCGGGGCTTGATCTTGAATTGGTAGAAGTTCTTCAAGGGCCGTCGGGGCTTGATCTTGAAGGATGAATGGATGATGAACGATGAACACTTTCTTCAAGGGGCCATCGGGGCTTGATCTTGAATTGGTGGAAGTTCTTCAAGGGCCGTCGGGGCTTGATCTTGAAGGAGGATTTTGACGAAGAACAAATAGAGCTTTCTTGATCATTCTGGATTTGCTTGAGAGCTTTTAGAGTTTCAAAGCTTTAAGGTTTTGGTGTGATGTGAATTGGTGTCTTTGTCTTGTGATGGAGAAGCCTATTTATAGATTTTGATAATGAATCACCACCACAAATTTTCTTGGTGAAGTAAGTGGATGTTGTAGGTGAAGTGAGTGTGGATGTTGTAGGTGAAATGAGTGTATGATGTTGGTGAAATGAGTGGAGGTTGTAGTTGAAGTAAGTGTGTGATGTAGGTGAAATGAATAAAGGTTGTAATTTTAATGCATTGGTCAACATTTATTTCATAGAAATTTTGATGTCTACAGAATCAATGGAGTAAATTGGATCCGTGTGCTGTTCGTTGTGTATTTCTGGGATTTAATAGACAACAAAAGGGATATCGATGTCATTCACCTACTAAGCATTTCTATGTCACCATGGATGTCATGTTTTCCAAAATCGAGATGGTTTGATGTTCTACGTGAACGAGACTGTTGGCATGGTCCCAGTAGTACAGGCGAGACCGAGACTGAAGACTTAGGTGTTATAAGCAACCCACCTGACCACGCCTTACCAGAGGGTCGCGACACATCAATTCAAAGCCTAATAGTAGGCCACAACATAGCAGTTCAGAGCCCGGTAGTGGTCAACAACACAACAAGCCAAAGCCCAATGGATCTTGACCGTGAAACCCCTGATCGAGAGATAGCTCATGCATTATCGAATAGTAGGCCTATACCATTTATGGATTCAGTGGAAGGTAACGGGTCCGCGAGTGGTACTGAGACAGTGCAAACAGAAAATAACCCTAATTCTCCTCCACTAGTACATGCTCATGTCCCCGCGGATATCCAAGAGGTACGTTCTCACACTCTAGATATTGTTGGAAATTCCTATATTTTACTTCCTAGGCAAAACCGTGGGAAACCACCTGACAGGTTTTCTCCGGAATGAAAAGTGAGATATGCAATTGCGTAGTTTGTGTCCACTCATCGACTATCACCCAAGTACCAAGCCATGGTGAATCAAATGGCTGGGATTAAAATTCCAATAAAAGTGGAAGAGGCTTTGCGAGATCCCTGTTGGGTAGAAGCCATGAGAGTAGAAATAGAAGCCTTACAAAGAAACGGAACGTGGAATGTAGTGTCACTACCACAAGGGAAGAAACCAGTGGGATGTAAATGGGTGTTCACCATAAAGCACAAGGCGGATGCATCCATTGACAAATACAAGGCAAGATTGGTAGCTAAAGGGTGCACACAGACATTTGGAGTTGACAACCAAGAAACGTTTGCTCCGGTCGCAAAAATGAATATTATTCGAGTCATGTTATCTTTAGCAGCTAACCTGGACTGGCCTTTGAAACAATTTGATGTGAAGAATGCTTTCTTACATGGAGATCTGGAAGAAGAAGTATACATGGATCTTCCACCAGGATATGAAACACCGAATGAAGCAGGAAAAGTATGTAGACTCTGAAAGGCTCTTTACGGACTTAAACATTCACCCAGACCATGGTTTGGAAGGTTCACTGAAGCAATGAAAAAGTACGGCTATAGATAGGGAAATGCGGACAACACCCTGTTCATCAAACGCATATGAGGTAAAGTTACTTTGTTGATTATCTATGTGGATGATATGGTAGTTACTGGTGATGACACATAAGAGATAAAAAAGCTGCAGAGGTATCTTTCATCAGAATTTGAGATGAAGGATCTAGGAGGCTTGAAATACTTTTTAGGCATTGAAGTTGCTCGTTCTCGTGATGGTATTTACTTGTCTCAGCAGAAGTATGCTCTTGATCTTCTCTCTGAAACTGGAATGTTGGCTTGTAAACCAGTTGAAACTCCCATTGTGCAGAATCATCACCTGGCGATATACCAGGATTAAGTTCCTACCAGTAAAGAAAGATATCAGAGATTGGTAAGACGGTTGATTTACCTATCACTTACACGTCCGGATATTGTTTATGCAGTTAGTGTTGTAAGTCAGTTCATGCATGCTCCTAGTGAGGATCACATGGCAGTAGTGATGCGTATACTGAGTTATCTGAAAGGTGCATCGGGTAGATGACTGATCTTCACGAAGCATGGACATATGGAGGTAAAGGGGTATACTGATGCTGATTGGGCGGGAAACATTACTGATCATCGCTCCACATCAGGCTACTTCACATTCGTAGCAGAAAATCTGGTAACTTGGAGAAGCAAGAAGAAAAATGTAGTGGCTAGATCCACAGCCGAGGCAAAGTATAGAGGTATGGCACGGGAATTTATGAATTGTTATGGCTCAAGATTCTTCTAACTGAGATTGGGTTCAAGCCTCAGGGAGTTATGTTATTATACTACGACAATCAAGCTACGAGAGAAATAGCCAATAATCTCGTTCAGCATGATCGTACAAAACATGTGGAGGTAGATAGACACTTCATCAAAGACAAGTTAGACGTTAAATTGATTGATATTCCATACGTGAGGTCTGAAGAATAATTAGCAGATGTGTTAACTCATGCAGTTTCAGCAAGGGTGTTTCAAGACCCACTTGACAAGTAGGGCTTAGGAGATATGTATGCACCAACTTGAGGGGGAGTGTTGGCGTGAGTCAACCATTTAGTTTAGGAATGTAATCCTATAATTTATTCCTTGTATAATTAGGATTCTTATTTCCTGTTATGTGGGATATTGTACAACTATATATTTACCTCCTAGAGAGAAGAATAAACATATAATTCAAACCCTAAACACTTTTATCTGAATGTTTTCTCCTTGTTATCAACACATTTTTCTTCTCTCAACCCATTTTTGCTTATTACAAAATCACAACTAAGAGATTGGAGTTTGAGAGAAACCTAGTGTAAGTGTTAGTTGATGGATTTCATAGTTTGGAACATAGTGAATCAAGTAAGTTTCTTTGACATGTTTGCTTTGCTTCCATCTTTCTTATTCTCTATGCTACATTGTTATGTTGGAGAGTTGACCTGTGGTAATTAGTTTAGTTACCTATTTGATTCTTGTAATCAGATTGTAATTAGGTTATTTGATGTTTTTTTCCTTGTAAATCACTCTTGTACATTATATATTTTCCTCCTTGGTGAGAAGAATGATATTAGAAAATTAAACCCCAAAATAAGCCCTAATTAGCATGGTATCAGAGCAGAGATCCTAGGATTTCTGCTTTACCCGTTCCCTCAAGCAAACTCGGCCCTCCCATAAAGAACCTACCACCACTCCATGGTGGAAACAATTTCATCCTAACCGATCCCACCCCTATACTAAACACTACAACCGTAAACACTACGACCCTAACTGACCCTACCATGAATCATCTTCCTGTTTCGAGTTCTTCCGACATGCTTCTGGAGTCCTCAGGTAATTGTGGTTATGCTTTTAATAAGAATAATTGTGATACTCAGTCCGGTTGGATCATTGACTCCGATGCCACAAACCATATTACCTATGACCCATTGATTTAGCTTGTGACATTGTTCCACTTCGACGAAATATTACTAATGCTAATGGTGTCACCTCACCGGTAACTGGCGTTGGCACTGTACGTCTCACGCCTACCCTCTCTTTGCCGCATACACTACTTGTACCTTCACTAAAGCATAAATTAATGTCTCCTGGCCAAGCTACTGAACAATTAAACTGTTGTGTACTATTATATCCAAAGTTTTATCTTATTCAGGATATTCTCACGAATGAGATAATTGGTCGTGGTACTAAGATGGGTGATCTTTATTTTGTGGACGATGTCAGTACAGGACGGGTCAATCTTTCCCAAGGAGCCGTTGATCACAAACGACTTCAGATATGGTTATGGCATCACCATTTGGTTATCTGTCTTTCAGTTATTTACAGCATATGTTTCCTGATTTATTTATTGGTTGTTCGGTTTCAGACTTTAAATGTGACACTTGCATACTTGCCAAGAGTCACCGTGTTTCTTATCCGTTGAATTCTAATAAAAGTGCTATTCCTTTTGGTCTTGTTCATTCGGATGTTTAGGGACCATCTCGGATTACTACTTCATCTGGTATTAGGTGGTTTGTAACGTTCATAGACGATCGCACACGGATGACATGGTTATACATTCTTAAGCATAAAAGTGATGTGTTTCTGGCGTTTAAGACATTCCACACCATGGTTCAGACACAGTTTTCTACTAAAATCTGGATTTTACGTTCTAATAATGGTGGTGAATATGTTAATATTGATTTTACACATTATTTAACTAATCACAGAATCCTCCATGAGACTACTTGTCTCAGACTCCTCAACAGAATGGGGTGGCTAAGCACAAAAATCACCATCTATTAGAAACGGCTCGATCGCTATTGATTGGGGCTGATGTTCCCCTCTCTTCTTGGGATGTTGCTCTTGAGACTGCCATTTACTTTATCAACCGCATGCCATCCAAAGTAGTGAATTTTCTTACACCCTTGCAAGTTCTTGGTACATTCGTGCCTCTACCGTCTGTTTTGGTGCTTCCACCGCGAGTTTTTAGATGTGTTGCCATTGTTCATCTACTT
This sequence comes from Heteromeles arbutifolia, assembly GCA_024362995.1. Taxonomy (NCBI): domain Eukaryota; kingdom Viridiplantae; phylum Streptophyta; class Magnoliopsida; order Rosales; family Rosaceae; genus Heteromeles; species Heteromeles arbutifolia. Next base: position 39,395,902 of record JANCRC010000003.1, on the reverse strand, counting down.
AAAAATCAATAGACAAAACTTGACCCATGTGCTCTCAGTTGTGTTTTCATGGGGTATAGACTACATTAGAAAGGGTACTGTTGCTACCACCCTCATCCACGTCGAATGTATATTACCATGGATGTTACTTTTTCCGAGTCTGAGATGTATTACTCTTCGGCTTCTTCCAACCCTCCCCTTCAAGGGGAGACACTGCATGACGAGCAGATTTGGACCATGGCTGCTACCACTGATCTTCCGCTACCACTATTAGCCGAGCCAGTAGCTAAGCCCGCAGTGGCTGCGCTACCAACCCAGCCAACAGAAGCAGCATCGCTACCCACAGAACCAGCGGCAGGCACGGCAGTGCCGTCCTCACCCACGGCAACAGTGCTGCCGGTTGACCATCTTGAGACTTTTACTGATACTACTCCCCTTCGTCTCAAAATATAGTACCATCAGATGACCATACTCCAGAGAATATTCGTGAGGTAAGATCTACGATCCCTATTGATATGTCTGATGTTTCGAATTATTAGTTACCTTTCAGGCACAACCCGGGAAAGCCACCCAATCGATATTCACCAGAAACAACGAAAGGCTCTAAATATCCTATTGCCAACTATGTGTCATCACATAAATTATCAGAACCCAGCAAAACTTTTGTGCAACAAATATCCAATGATAGCACACCAAGTTCATTGAATGAGGCACTATCTATGATCGATGGACCAAGGAAATGGAGGAAGAAATGGATGCACTTCAGAAAAATCAAACATGGGATTTAGTTCTGCTACCCCGAGGAAAGAAGAGAGTGGGATGTCGATGGGTGTGCACCATCAAGTACAAAGCTGATGGGTCGATTAAACGATACAAAGCATAATTGGTGGCCAAGGGATACACTAAGACGTATGGTGTTGATTATACAGAAACATTTGCTCCGGTATCAAAGATTAATACGATAAGAGTGTTACATTCATTGGCAGCTAACTTGGATTGGCCATTACAGCAATTTGATGTGAAACATGCTTTCTTATATGGTAATCTTAAAGAAAAAGTGTATATGGATATTCTACCTGGTTATGTATCGGTTTCACAACCTGGAATGGTGTGTAAGTTGAATAAGGCATTGTATGGATTGAAACAATCACCTCGGGCATGGTTTGGTAGGTTCCGGACAGCTATGAAGAAGTATAGGTTCAAGCAGAGCAATTCCGATCATACACTTTTCTTGAAACATCGAATGGGTAAATTGACGGCACTTTTTATTTATGTGGATGATATGATTGTTACGGGTGATGACAAAGAGGAAATCTCAAGGCTCACTCCCATAGCCTTTCTCTCTCCTATAGCCTCTTCCTCCTCCACCACAAACCCAGCAACCATAGCTAACCCAATCCCAGTAAACAAATCTGAACCCAACCCCACCTTCCTTCTGCCCTCTCCTTCCTCCCTGCTAGTCCCACGACGAGACCGTCGCCCTCCGCCGCGAAAACCTCAAGACCACCCACTTGCAGGACGTGGCCAACGTCATCGCTCGAGGGATGGGACGACAAGGATTAGGTGAAAGATGTGAGGGATGACGTTGAACTCGTCGGAGTGGATGGGTACGATTGTCATTTAATCCTTCATTCCATTACGACTTGAACATACACCAAACGTAGCATGGAACCTCCGTTCCGTTCCGTCCCGTCTGCTTACTAAACGGTACAGTAGAGCATATTACTTTGTAGCGTAAACGATTTGGTCATAGACTTTAATAGTGTGTTTACTAAACCGGAATGGAGGTTGAAGAAAGTGAATTGAATTCCTTCCCAATTGATTCCGCCGTTTACCAAATTTTGGGAATGAAAAAATTAATAGGCTCCACCCAAAATCAGTAATCTAATTCATGATATACCCGAAATCTAAATACTGACTTGGAAGTCGTAATTGAATTCTAGAAGAAAGCGAACAGCCGGAATCAAACTTCTCTATAGAAATTGCCCTGCCCCTCCCATCTGCCTCCCACGATTCAACCACCCAAAGCACACCCATCCCTACCCTTAACCACCGCACCACCTCCCAAATTGCCAAGACTTATCACCAGCCGACCCCAACAGTTCTACAAATAAACTCCCGACAGCACCAGATCCAAATTAGGATGGGGAAAGAGAGATGCAGATGATCATAGATAAAAGAAAAACCTTGTGATATACCCACTGCGGATCAAATTTCGATTGCAGACGTTTTTATAGAGAGCATAACATAAAGCATTGAGCAGCCGACAAAGGGTTGAGAAATCCGAGAATGGCCGCAGGCAAGGAGTCCATGGTTTACAGCCAAAAAGAGATCTTCAGGCTAATAGAACCCGACAAGGTCAGGAGGGACAAGAGTTGGCGCTTGAGTACAGAAACTTGAGTGTAACGAGGATATTTCTAGGAACTTAGTTATATAATAGTGTTAGTCTTAGGTCACGTGATAAGTGCTATAAAGTGATGGAATATCTAATAATTTCATGTCCTTTTAAAATTAGGAAAACTAATGAAAATGACTTGAAAGTTTTGGGTTTTAACGAAAATGACTAAATGGTGTTGTAACTGAATAGTACCAGGATTGACTTTTTAGAGTAAAACTATGGTTTTTCGTTAAAGTAAACAGTACCAGGAGTTTTTCGTTAAAGCTCCCTTTAAAATTTGGGATGTTTAAGCAATAAATTAATTGTGATGCACTCACTGTTAAAGTTTCCAACTATGAGTTTGTCAAATAAATTAGGGAGTTTTAACGAAACACTTCCGATACTATTCACTTTTAACAAAAAATCACATTTTTACCATTACTGGGTACTATTCACTACACCTTTATTTGTCATTTTTCATTAAAACTAAAGTTAGTATTCCTAATAAATTAAGCATCATATCCAAGAAAAGTAAAAGAAAATATAACTATAGTTTGTCAAAATTTTTTGGAGAGACCGCATTTTTTAACCATTAGTGTACCATTTAATGTGGTAAGTGATATGTATATGTCATACCTATTAATTAATTTATCTCATTGGATATTGGTTGTATGCATCGCTGGTTACATAAGATGATACACTAATATGATACAAAATTATAGTCTCCCTAGCATTACTTCAGATTTGTCTCATGATAACAACCAGAGAATGGTGTCCAAACTTATTATTAGATGATAATTTCGGACAATTAAGACATCATTTGGGCAATATTAATTTTACAACATACACCTTTTTATTCTCTTCAGAAATTTACATAAACCTTTTTATTCTCTTCTGAGTGATCTCTCTACTGCTTAACATCATTACTTAATCCTCAATTCGTCAAGAAAAGACTTTCCATGAAGCTTACGTTGAAAAAAATGCTTTGAAATATTCTTCAACACTTAGCCTTTTAAATGCTGCAGGTGTTTGCTCAGTGATCAAGCTAGAGGCGGGGCAGATTTCACCATCAACTCCGGGGTTGTAAAATGTGGCGATTGAGAGCCTTTCTTTTTCAGAGTTCACAGTTGCACGATGTTCAATGCTACGATACGTCCCATTTGTTATAACCTGCCATGCATACATGCATATATTTAAACACAAAAAATAAAAGGTAACAGCTGCAATAGGTATAAATTATTAAGGATCAAGCTTTTGTTTGAAATAATTGTTCAACACATCTCTCACAATCATATTCCCAGTAAAAAAAGGCTAAAGCCCCCCTTGTAAGTCCTCAAAGAGGCATGTGGTATGCCCTGGATTTGGAATGGGTAGTCTCCCCTCGCTCTAAACTTTTTGTTACCGAAAAAAAAAGTGTAGTGTTATCCATGTCATGTTTACTGACTATATTGTTAAGCATGTAAATCTTTCACACATAGCTTAATCTTCAATAAATTTTTACGGCGTGAGTGCGTAAATTCAATTCCCTAGGAATATGATTAATTGTGACCCCACTTCCCCAATATGCTAACAATTGAGTGACAACCACATAATATCCCGCTATTGTGATATGTTTGCACTTATATTCTCGATTCAATTGATTAATCACTAACTCTGAGTCTCCAAAGATCCCTGATTCTTCTGCCTTGAATTCTATCACAATCTCTAAGCCAATGATTAGTGCCTCATATTTTGCTCGGTTGTTGGTGATATTGTCATAATCCAAGAGAAATGAGTAACAATGATGAATACCCTGTGGGCTAACAATGACTACCCGTGCATCTGCAGCTTGCTGTGTGCATGATCTATCAAAATATAGCTCCCTTGGAGTGATTCATAGATTGGATATCCTTTTTACCTCTTGGTGGATCCACGCTTCCTTGCCTGAATTGCCTTTTCTTGGTGGGAACTAGATACTATCAGAGGCCCGATTACCCCATGGTGACTTTTATTGTTAGTTTAGGGGACTTTTCTGAGTTCATTGTCATCTTCACATTAAAGTAGCGCGGATAAGAATTCTAGAGAGGTTGACTAGGCAATATCACGGTGACGGTCTATATTTCTTGTTTAAATTAAAGAAATTTAGCTTGACAAGATTAGAAGCAGTACTGCTCATGAACTGTCACAGGTTTGTCCAGCATGCATTGACATTGAAAAGGCTTGGATCAATAATGTAATGCAATGTAATGTTGAATTAAGACGTCACGCAACTATATACCTATTTCGTGTTCTTCTACTAACTAGTATTGCGTCTTTTTCTTTTTGTTATGTTTCAGTATCAAAATGCCAAAGAGACATACACGAGGGCTCTTTGCACTCGAGTTACACGAACAATTTTGCTGGACCTGAATGAAAAAAGTTGAAGTTTCATCATAAAATAAATTGACAATAGAGGGTTTGGTAAACTTCCGATGGGAAACATTTCTTCACACCTTTCTCATGTGTAATGAATTTTCAAATCTAACACGTGAGTCAAGCTGTTTTGATACCCTAATTAAAGTTTCAGCATAAATCAATTGGTAGTATGACAAATTAACTAACTTCTTATCGGCATTTGCAAGATTAGTGAACTTCAGATATGTGACATTTATTTACATCCTCATACCGAATGCAACGAGTCCTCCTTTTGTATGTCTTAGCTAGGCAAACGAATAACATCCCACATACTTCCCTACCAAAGAACTTTTCCATCACTAGGCTCCACATCTTTTTTGACCTCCGTAGAAACCCTAACAACGGCCACAAATTGTGATGAAAAAGTTAAAGCATATGGTCAATAGTTTATTGCAGCAAGGCCATATGATTCAGCCTTAGAGAAGGAAGAGAACCAACTTGAATAGGCATAAGCAGTTACATGGAAAATATACAATATGCATAGAATATTTACAGCTCTTTCTTTTGACTGCTTAATGCTTACTACCATATGCAGGACCTGAAAGCTACAAATCTATTATACATATGCAAATGTACCATCCATGAAAATGAAAGAGATTCCTCGTTTTCTTGTTTTCGGGTCTTCCATTTATCTAACCTATGCAGAACTTTCTGTATGACATATATTATTGAATTTAACGGCTGAATGTGCGTTCAAGAATTCACAAATATCTAGCAAGTGGAATATCTAAGCAACTTAAATGCAATGATGTATAGTAGGACTCAAAGTGCAGACCACATATCTAAATATTTGGAAGATATCCTTAAAAGACAGACATAAGCATTTCCTCTGCAAAGGCCTGCCGATTCGAATGAAAAATTCATAGATCAGACAAGTCTCTCATAAGTAAACAATAAAAGATATTTTTCGAACGAAAATTGGTGGAAATGATTTGGTAGGGTGATTGATTGAGAAGTCTGGGAGACTATTTGAGGTTTTGATTTGGGCTTTGGGATTAGGATTTAGGGATTAGGGATCGGCTTGGTCCGGGAGCTTGGAGTGTACATCTTGTTGCGGCTCTGACTCGGCTTGTGCGTGGACGCCGGCATCCCACTGTTTGAAATTTGTAGGTGGCCTTGGCATGAGTGCATCGTTCCCCCTGTTATGAGTTGTACATCAGATCCTTTCTTGGTGTAGTGTAGTTCCTCTCGCCCTTGTGCACCGCAGTGGTGGTGGTGTTTTGGCTAATTTAGTCTTCACCTTTGTGCATTGTGTATTGTGAGTCACGTCTGCTAAGGATGACTTTGACGTGGTCTCGCACTTTCGCGATGACTTTTTTTGGCCTCGCTATTCAGTGATGACCGTTATGTTTGCCGGTATCTCTCTGGTGCGGCTATCGTTTATTGTGGCAGATTTATACTGGTAGTTCTTGTGCGCTTGGCGATTGTGTGGTTGTGCTTACGGGTGTCTACTAGGGGTTTACTGTTATTTGTCTATTTTGTGCAAATTCATTCTAGATCAATTTATTGGTCACTGGAATTATGTACCCAATGACACTCTGTAATTGTTTGGTGTTGATTAATGAAAGACTATGCTATTGTTTCTTGTCTCAAAAAAAAAAAAAAAGGATTTGAATTGAAATATAAGACGAACGAATTGGATTTGTGGTGGGAAAGTCGAAAGTTATGAGCTTTCGTTTTCATTTGAGTTTTAGCGGGGATCAAACTTTTGTTAACTACATTGTGAAAGAATCAAAGGACAATGACGGTTGAGAAAGATTAAGAATTAGAGAGAAACATTAAAGAGAAAGGAGAGATATTTCTGTATTTCTAACAAGATGATTAACTAATTACATTTGTAAGTTCAAGCACGTTACATACTAAACAATACAAACTTACTTAAGCACGAAGTAACTAATTAACAAACAAATCACTAACCACCTAATTTCAAATATTCTAACAATTTAGGCTGATGTGACAATGATAAAAGAGACATTTGTCTTCAACTTTTTGGTTTAAGTTTTGAGGATTCAATTTTGCGTTAAGAGAGAGAGAGAGAGAGAGAGAGAGAGAGAGATATATATATATATATATATATATATATATATATATATATATATATATATATATATTTGGGTAGGAACCTGAGAGGTCCAGTTTTGTTGTTTACAACAATAAGCGGAAAATTCTAATCCTTGAATTTTGTATATGTAAATTAGGCGAGTTGATTAAAATAGTATATATGTTCTCTTGTTTCGATAGAGGGAATATATATGGAAGAATAAAGAACGGAAATGGTGGATAAGAAATAAAAACGAGACCCTACTAGAAATTGATTTTAGTTTTCAGTTTTCGTTTACTCTTTCCTAACTTCCTTCCCGCTGCCATTCCTCCATCTTTGCTAATTCCTCCTTTATCCTTAGTATTCCCCCTCTATACATGACCAAAAAAAATAAAACTGAAAACGAAATGGTAATCAGAGCAAGCAGTGGCGAAGCTACAGAGGGACTGGGAGGCCTCCCCTCGCCGGAAATTAAGCCCAGGAGCGTGGTTCCGCCCCTCTAGTCTCGTCAGAATTAATGGCTACACTGCAAATCGGTTTCTGGGTTTCTGCTTGAGTTTCTGCTGCTGCACAGCAGCATCTTATGTTATTTTTTTTTAAATCCCTTAGATGAAATGATGCCGTTTCATTTAGTATTAAAAAAAAAAACTTCTTAATCAAACGACGCCGTTTCGTTTAATTGATTAAAAAAGATAAAAAATTTAAAGGGGACCACTGTTTATGTGCCTTCCATTATTCAAAGGAGCCCTTCACGTTTTGAAAACTAATCCCCCTTTTATAGAACCAATTAGAAGACTCGTGCCCCCCAAAATCCTACCAGTAGTTTCACGTTTCAGCGCCCTCCTCCTTCCGTCCCGTTCCGTTGTCCCTTATTTCTCCTTCAAGCCAAGTCAGCCGCCAACCTGTTGGTTAGTTTTCCACTTCTCTCTCAATTTTAGGTAAATTTTTTAACTTTCTAATTTGTATTATCCCTAACCCTAATTGATTAATTAATACGAAATTTTAGTTGATTAATATAGAATCATAGAGTAATACACTAATATAGTTATTGATTTTTGCGTATAAATATGAATCCTATGAATGATTATTGATGAATGAAATTATTGTCTATAGTAAAAATTGAATTCTTGATTATTGATATTAATTTATGAATTGAATTTTTGTGTATTAAATAATTTATATGAATATTGATATTGATTACTTGAATTGTTGGTTTAATTAGTTCGTACTCATATTGACTATAGTATAGTTTACTCTAGAATTAAGAGTCTAAGACTTTTTTTTTTCTTTTCCATATACAGTTACATAATGGAACGACACTATAAAAAACAGTGCTTAAATCCTCCTTCAAATATTCCAGCTAGTCCTTCTTCAAATATTCCAAGTAGTTCTCCTTCGAATATTCCAAATATTCCTTCTTCGAGTATTATGGGTAGTTCCCAACAAAGTGAGGTCACTGAGTTGGATGAAATACTGGCTAATCTTCCTACAAACCCAGGACATAGACGTCGAATGCTTGATTATCCACCTAATTATCGTGAAGCAATTCGTTGACACTATCTCCAAAATAATCCTTGTCAACCTAAAGACCACATCATGCCCAAAAAAGTTAGCAACAATCGATGTTTTATCACCTGTTGGTTTGATAATTTTAAGTGGTTAGAGTATAGTATAGTAAAAGATGCCGCATTTTGCCGTTATTGCTATCTATTCAAGTGTGATTTTGATAAAGAGGGAAATGCCGGAAGTGATGTCTTCACTGAGATTGGGTTCACAAATTGGAGGAAAGGCTACAATCCTTGAGAGATGATGACTTTGGGGACTTGCTTGATAATGTACAAAAGTTTTGTCAAGAGCATGATATTATCGTTCCTAACATGGAGGATTTGCGTTTTTATCAATGCATATGCCGAGAACATGAGAAACATGCATATAAATTGCGCACGTAACTGCGCAATGTAATATTCAAATACAATCTTATCAAAATAATAAATAAGTTCAACTACCAATAAAATAATAGTGATGATGCATGACATGTTCAGAGCATACTACTAATTCGGAATACAAGCGGAAGGTGTAACACAAAGTGCTATTATAAGAATGTCCAAGTGAAGAGAAGTACATAACGTCACTGGTATGGGAACGCCTCGCAGCTCGGATTGTATGCCTCATTGAAATATAAGTAAAACTAAAATAGTTGAAATATAAGTAATACTGAAACAGTTATTCATCAATGTACTAACCCCTAAAGTTTATGAAAACTCAATAGTATAATATGTAATAGGTTTTTCGAAAACCCTAGCATGCCATAAAACTTCATAAAACATATATCATATATAATGTGCTTAGTAGTGGTATCAGTATCGCTCGAAGGCATATAGAACTCTTCATTCACCCGACGGCATATAGAACACTTCATTCACGCTTAGACCCCTACGTCACCCAATTGAAGCCATATATAAGTATTAAGCACCCGTAGGCCCCTACAACACCCGACCAAAGCCATATATAGATATCATTCGCCCGTAGGCCCCTATAGCACCCGACCGAAGCCATATATAGATATCATTCGCCTGTAGGTATATAGTGACCACTAAATAAGCACAAAAATCATTGAACATAATCTTTCCAAAATATATCTCATCGAAGCTCAATAGCTCAAACATCATATCATAAATCATGTTCATAAATATCTAAGTGAAAGTAAATCCAGTAAGCCTGAAATATCAATAAGCGTAAATCCAATTTACACATAAACATTTCATAAAATGTAACCATTAAACCATGCTTTTCATGTATGCATTTCTAAGAGTAAAATCATGCATTTTAGGCGGGCTCTACTCACAGATACTCTATAGTCGAAGAGCCGTGCGAACTAGGGAGGATGGAAACGCCACTAACAAACGCACCTAAGCACATAAAGGGACCAATTAAAAAAACTATACTAAAACGATTGAATTTCAAGAAACGGGTGCCATAAATGGATTCAGGACACTAAAAAACATAAAAGGGGAACTCGGGTACCCCCACGCGTCGCCACAGTGCGGCGACTAGGACTGCTACGCGCCGCATTACATCGAGTTGGGTCATCGGAAAGTTGGTCAGAATAGTCGCCGGCACCGCCGTGAAGGCGTGTGTGCTCCACGCACCGGCCAAGACATGCGCCCACGTGTAGGCCTACCCGCAGACTACGCGCCGACTGGAATCTGGGTTGGGCTTGGGTTCTGGGTTTGGGCCAAGGGTTTGGGTTTGGGCTTAACTTAGTGGGCTAGACCTAAGCTTTGGGTTTTGGGCTGGGTTGGACAATTGGGCCGGGTAACAACTTGGGTTTTGGATCTGGGATTTAGGGTTATCAGGTTGGGTCGACCCAATTTCAAGGCATTGATCGGTTGGTTTCTGGGTAAACCTTCAAACGCTCATAACTTCTTCAATACTCAACCAAATCAAGTGATACAAATATGAAAGTTGTAGTTCTCAACGAGATGAAGAGAATGGTACCTTACACGACGGCTAACTCACCGTGGTTTAGTTGAAAAATGCCTTGAAATTGGGAAACCCTACTCCGAGCTATTTCTGCATTTAACACATATGTACAACTTAAAACAAGCTTTGATCTAACCTTAAAACACATCCTAAGGGTTCCTAGAAGCTTACCAATGTCATCGGAGTTCGTTGGGGAAGGGTACACCGTGACTGTCACAGTTGAAGTATCGAGTTTGGCCTGGGGTTTCGAGGTCCAATGTCCAAGCCTTGAATCTTAGGGTTGGTGTTGTTGTGGGAGTGAACTTAGAGAGAGAGAAGGAAGATCATAGAGAGAGGGCACGGGAAAGCTTAAAGAGAGAAAAAGAGAGATAAGAAATTAACCCAAAAGGGAAATAGGAAAATCTGGAAATGTGGGGAGGGGGTATCCGGATAGGGTAAGGTTAAGGGGACAAAAATTAACGATGAGTACGGTATGAATAAATTAATTAAATTATGACTACGCGTTTTGACAAGATGGTCAATGGAAGTCAACTCAAGGGTAAAATGGTAATTTCATAAATGCGATAATACAAAATATGATAATTTAGGGACTGGGTTTCACATGCGACGAGCATCGTTGTATGGTTTTAGGGACTCCTGAAACATGGATAAGTAGAATGCGACCCTATCTAGTTCTTTAGTACTTGGTCGGTTAAAGATAGAGGGCACTAGCGAGGTAACCAGGTTATAATAAATCGTCTTGAAAGTAAAATCTGTAATAAGCTTCAAGAAATAATTTATATAACACTATGGCGTATAGTGCTGGACTAAGTCATCGTTCACTACAAAAAAGTAGTCATTACCGATGAAGATTTTTCGAGGACCCCAAAAAATCGTCGTAGCACATTTTGTGACCATAAAATATGGGTCGTCGGTAACATGGCATGAAACAAATTTTTATTACCAACGCACATAATGTCCTCCGAAAAAGTCTCAAGTTTCGTCGATGCACTTTTGTTTGGTGGGAAGAATTGGCGCCAGTTGTATTAACAACGAGTAAAGTTCTTATTGGAAATAGAATGGTTATTTCCGAAGGTTTACTCATGTTGACGAAATTGATTTAATATTTTCGAGGGAAAAAAAGTCCTCTCGGTAATGTTTTTATATTTTTGAGGGAAAAAAAGTGCTCTCGGTAATGCTTTTATATTTTCGAGGGTGATTAGTTGTTGTCGGAAGTAATCATATTTTTTCCAACAAATTTTTTTCTTCGTCAGAATAAATTTTTAAGGCATATGGTTTTGTTGGAATCAATTATTTACCAATGGTCACATGTGTGGTTGGAATATTATTGAAATAAGTTTGATGCTTGATTTAAATTCTACAATAAATAGATCATATAACTTAGAATACATATGGAGAAGATTGGACCATAAAATTAAAAATAAAATCGAAGCTAAAATAACCGTTAAATCGTTAGTTTTCGTTTATAACCGTCGAAAGGTTTCGTCTCGTTACCTAATATCTGAATGTATGTTTTTTGCAATTTTTTACGTATGCGATCTTGGAGTCTATACAAACAAGTTTGATAGTTGGATCGTTGAAACTAGTTTTGTAGAATGTGTATCCCTTCAAAACGATAGATTCAACAAGCACTTGGAGTTTATTTTATACTTCCATTAAGTAGAACATAATAATTTGTGGTATCTAGTGCAAATATTTTAAATTGAAGATCGAATTTGTTCATCATACTCTTATGGGGTTGAGGAGTGTATTTGTAAAATTTCATCAAAATCGGAGTTAAAATAGCCGTTAAATCGTTAGTTTTTGTTTATAACCATCAAAATATTTTGTCCCGTTACCTAATATTTGAATGTTAGTTTTATTTTTATTTTTTACGTATGTGATCTTGGTGCATATACAAACAAGTTTGACGGTTGGATTGTTGAAACTAGTTTTGTAGAATGTGTATCCCTTCAAAACGATAGATTCAACAAACACTTGGAGTTTATTTTATACTTCCATTAAGTAGAACTTAATAATTTGTGGTATCCACTAGTGAAAATATTTTAAATTGAAGATCGAATTCGCTCATCGTACTCTTATAGGTTTGAGGAGTGTATTTGTAAAAAATCATCAAAATCGGAGTTAAAATAATTGTTAAATCATTAGTTTTCATTTATAACCGTCGAAAGGTTTCGTCACGTAACCTAATATCTGAATGTTAGTTTTTTGCGAATTTTTACATATGCGATCTTGGAGCATATACAAACAAGTTTAACAGTTGGACCGTTGAAATTAGTTTTGTAGAATGTGTATCCTTTCAAAACGATAGATTCAACAAACAATTGCAGTTTATTTTATACTTCCATTAAGTAGAATATGATAATTTGCGGATCCACTACTGCAAATATTTTAAATTGAAGATCGAATTCATTCATCGTACTCTTATAAGGTTGAGGAGTGTATTTGTAAAAAATCATCAAAATTGGGGTTAAAATAACCGTTAAATCGTTAGTTTTTGTTTGTAACCGTCGAAAGGTTTCGTCCCGTTACCTAATATCTGAATGTTAGTTTTTTGCGATTTTTTACGTATGCGATCTTGGAGCATATACAAATAAGTTTAACAATTATATCGTTGAAATTTATTTCATAAAATGCATATCCCATTAAAACGATCGATTCAAATATAGTCATACATTTTGACAAAAAAAAAAAAAAAATAGAATCATTCATAATTAAAAAGTTTTGGAGGAGGCGGGAGACAATTTTTGGAGTGCTACCAAAATTTTGGCATGGCGCCCAATAACTTCTCTCTCTATTTCCAAAGAGAGCGCTTAGCGCCGTTTAGTTGTCTCCCCTCATTTTCATCTATCTCGCAACTCTGCCTAACCTCTCCAGAAACAAAACCCTAACCTCCACCCTTCATTTCGTTCTCAAAATGTCAGATTTGCATTCATCAAAATCTTCTCCATTTCTCTCTATCTGTGCCTTCATCCAAAAATTTCCACACGCCTCCACCTCTGCAAACCCTAGCCCAATTCCACCTTTTCTAAATCAGAAGCAAATCCGACGAGTTGTGAACATGTCCTCCCCTCCTCTGCAACAACAAACCCCTCAAAATTCACTAATCTGAACTTAACTCCGGAAGGGAAAACCATGGGTTTCTCTGCTACACACCACAGCCGCGCCAAATTGCACACCCAAGTTCCGCAGATTATTCTATAACGTAAAAATCCCAAGACTTCGTTAACATCATATAATTCAAATGGTTCCATTGATAACACTGTTGGGTCTAATTCGATTTCAGATGCTAACGATGTTCAAAAAGTGAAGAAAGACGGAGATCAGGTGGTTAGATCAAAGGAGGGTATTGAGGATAAGAAGAGCAATCCAAGTAAGGAAGTGGGTGTGAAAAAATCTGATAATGTGGCAAAGAATGGTGGAAGGTCGAACGGGGGATCCAAATTAGAGGGCAAGGACAAGAAAGGAACAGAAGCAGAGTGATGGGCAACCAGTTGGTTGCGTGTTTGAAAGTTCTCGGAAATGGTATGTTTTACATTTTGTATTCATGGCAGTTCTATGCATATTTCTTGTTTATACTATCCACTTGTTACTCTTCAAAATTCTTTCTATATATTATTAAGGATCCTTATTTAGTAAGGAAAACTAATGAAAATAGCTTGAAAACTTTGAGTTTTAACGATAAGGACAAAATAAAGGGTAAAGTGAATAGTACTAGGTTTGACTTTTTAGTGTAAAAATATGCTTTTTCGTTAAAGTGAACAATACCGCGGGCTTTTCGTTAAAAATCCCTATTTAGTAATGTGTTTTGTACATTTTTCTCTCCCACAGATACATTTTTCTCTCTCACCGTGTTTTGGTCGGAAAACGGCTCAAAATTGGATAACCATTTTCGAGTTAGCCAATTTCGAGCCTCTTTCCAGCCACACTACAGCGATTTAGCCATCAAGAAAGATACCATTCTCTTCGCCTCGTCGAGAAGTATGATTTTCATTTTTGAATCACTCGATTTCGTTGATTATTGAAGAAGTTATGAACGTTTAAAGTTTACCCAGTTTCTGGCGAGTTTTCCAGTTTTTCTGCGGACCAGTCACATTTGAGGCTATTTTCTGGCCATCTCCGGCAACCATTGGGCTTCAAAATGGTATAATGTTTTTCTACACTTTCCTATCTTGATTTTGATATATTATGGGTCGAATTTGGTTAAGAAACGATTGAGTTACGAAGCTTTGAAAATTGCCCAAAGAGTTTTTAACTGAAAGACTATTTGTGATGCGTTTGATCAATCTCAAGGACCATTTCTATTGATTTTCAATGTCAGGGACCAAAATGATGTGTTTGATCAATATCAGGGACTATTTGTGATAAAAACCCTTTCTTTATTATTAAGTTCTTTCACTGACGCTTTTTTTTTTCTTTTTCTTTTTTAGTTCATCTTCATTAGTTAAGATACTCATGGGTTTTATTTTAATCTGTTTTAGATCAAGGATGACCCCAAGAATGGTTTTTATGTTGATAATCTGACTGAGAAATATGTGACTGGCTATGAGGATGTGACGCAAATTCTGCTTAAGGTGGGCTATGTATGTGATATTTTCTATTTACTATTGAGGTCCAAATGTTTGTTTTTTGTTGGTTTGGAGAACGAGAATCTGTTAGGAATGAACCAGTAATAGATGAAATAGCAGAGGATGATGTTAATGATCCGAGTGATCAAATTCGCTAGTTAAAGGTACTAAGTACTTTGTTGTTCTATCAAGAATTCTGCCACAAAGGCTGACGGTGAGAGAAATTTGAGGTTTATGAAATGTGTGTTTTGCAGGAAGAACTTATAAGAGCGAAGTCTAGTGGCTCATTTGTGATTAAGAATGAATATTCCAAGAGAGAAATGTATGTGAAAGCTTGAATCAATTGCAGGTGAGCCCAGTGGCGGATCCAGGATTTTAAACTCGGGGGGTCCCAATAATAAAGGTCAAAAAATTTATAGACAAAAATAACATTGAAAAGTTCAATATAATACATTTCATTCAAAAATCATGTGCAAAACAACATTACAAGCTATAAAATCCTAATTCAAGCGTCCACGATGAGGTTTCATAGTCTGAAAATGTTCCATGATAGCTTTATTACCAATACATGAAAAAACATCTTTCTCAATGTAAACAACTAAGCAGTCACTCAACCATTGATCTCTCATTTTGTTGCGAAGTGGACCCTTAATGATATTCATAGCGGAAAATGTCCTCTCCACTGAAGCGGTTGCAACTAGTAAAACCAAAGCCAACCGAACAAGCGAATATACATATGCAAATGTTCGATGCAACCCTTTCTCCACCATTTTCTTAGCAAGCTCATTAATCCCCCGCAATTGAGAAAAATCATTATCAAAACGCACAAAATGAATGTAAATATCAAGTTGATCTTGAAGTGCCAATCTATCTCGATCCATGAAATCTTTAGGATACATCCGAGTAAGGCGAACAAGCTTCTCTTTATCAAAAGCTACAAATGAATCATTCGGACTCAAACATGCCAAGCAAATAAGCAATTCGGTATTACCTTCAGTGAAGCGATCATCTAATTCTGTAAGTTGGAAATCAATGACATAAAAAAAGAGCTCCACTTTGTAATGATGACGATTGGTCTTTCTTGGAGCCTTACGCAATGACTTCCCTTGAATGACATATAAATCATCCATATTATGCACCTCAATTTCATGTTCAACACAAAAAGATGATACTTTATCAACCAAAAGATCAAATTTTTCATGTTGTTCTTTACATGTCTTGACTAAAGCCATTGCATTCACAATCTCTTGATCTTTTTTTTGCAATGCTTGTGACAAATCATTTGTAACTCCTAATATGGATTTCATCAAAAAGAGGAGGAACACAAACTCAAAAGATTGTAAATCTTTTAATAACCTTTTTGCTTCATCAGCACTATCATTGTAGCAATCTTCAACAATCATGTCAAGCACATCCACCACAGATGAGAACATTGTAATCAAACTAATCAAAGCACCATAATGTGAATTCCACCGTGTATCCCCAATACGTTTGAGACTAGTTTCTTGATTTAACCCTTGCCCCGTTTCAAGACAATCATTTTCAATAGCTTTCATGAGATTTTCTTGTTGTTTCTCTCTAAGTGCATCACGACGCTTACATGAGCATCCAACAACATTCACCAAACTATTAGTCAATTTCAAAAAAGTGCCAACATCGGAGTTTTTCTTTGCTACGGCAACAAGAGCTAATTGTAGTTGATGAGCAAAACAATGAACATAGAATGCACAACTTTCTTCATCCAAATTTTTTTTTTTAAGGCCATTGAACTCACCTCTCATATTACTCGCTCCATCATAACCTTGACCTTGTAGGTTAGAGTAGCTCAAATCATGTAGTTTCAAAAACTCATCAATGGACTCCTTTAGTTTACTTGAAGTTGTTTTGGTAACATGTTGGACTCTCATGAACCTTTCAATTACTTGACCTTTGTTGTCCACATAACGCAAAATCACCGCCATTTGCTCCTTTGTTGAAATATCACGTTATTCATCTACCATTAGAGAAAAGAATTTACTCTCTTTCACTTCTTTCATAATAGCCTTAATAGTTTCGAAGGCACATGAATTGACAATATCTTTTTGAATTGAAGGAGCTATTAGCTTGAGATTTCCCGGAGCATTTTCCAACACAACTTCCTTTATTTTCTCATCATGATCCGCAAGGAATTGCAAGAGCTCTAAATAATTCCCCCTATTATTTGAAGTGTCGTGGCCACAAAAAGGAAGGCCTTGTCGCAACAAGAACTTAGTGCAATCTATTGATGCATTCAAGCAAAGACGATATTTCATACACTCTTCTTCTGACTGTTTGATCACAACTGCTCCAATATGTGTCTTTTGGTTCATTAAATAACTAGCCGCTTCTCTAGCTTTATTGTGGAAACTACCAATAGGACCAACATGTTTGTCAAAACATTCTCTTGCATTCTTCCATTTCTTAAAGCTTACCCCAGTGAAGGCATCGCTTCCTAATTGTGAAAAGTTGATTTTAAAGAGATAGCAATGAAGACAAAATGCCGCATCTTTAGATATACTATACTCCAACCAATCATATTCTTCAAACCACAAAACAACAAATCGTCGTTTTTTCTTTGCATGCAAAGTGTATGGGAACTCATACTTTGTAGGCTTACAAGGTCCCATTTGCAAATATGCTCTTCCGACCTCATCTTGAATATTAGAAGGATAGTCCTTCATTCGAATTCTTTTTCCCGGGTCTCTCTCAAGATTATTAAAATCAATATCACGCTCATTTTGTCTTGAGCTCGAACTACCCGAACAAGTAGATGGTGCTATTGACTTTGGCTTAAAAAATCTTTCCATATTTCTTATTCCAAAACTACACATTTAACCAAAAACACAAAACATATACCAATCAACCAATAAACAAAAATTCCATCTAAATTTCAATGATAAAGTGAGTATACAAACATAAAACATATCAACAATCATATCAATAATAGACTAAAAATCTCCACCAATATCTAATATAATTTAATTGAGATTAGATTAATACCAAAAAACTTGAATTTTGAACCAAATAGTGGTGGCTTGGAGAATTGAAACAAGTGGAGGTATAATATTGAAGTAATGTAATTATAATATGGGATTGGGTGGGATTAGAAATTTAGGGTTTTGGGTGGATATGGGGATTAGGGGGAATGGAAAAGCAGAGGAACGGGTGGGTGAGGGAAAGGAGAAAGGAGAAAGATGGCCCATAAAAAGGACTCGGGAATCATGCAAAGGCTAGTGGCCCGTATGAAATGACAAGTGATGGAAATCGACCTACTCTCAGCCCAAAAGCACTTTCTGAATGGCAGAGCATGTAAATTACTGATGAGTCACTACCCCTCGCTTGCTTTCGGGCAAGAACGAAGCTGCAAGCAGTCGGGCCGATTAGCATATAAAAGGAAGAAGAGGGCCCAGAGACAAAGACACTCAACCAATCAAACAAACAAACGTACAAACTTTGCTCTTAAGCTAGATTTGCATCCAAAAACTATAATCACCTCAGATTCAGTCCCCTTTGTAGCGACAAGCTATCTCTTGTCAAGTTTAAAAGCTCTGTTACTTTCTCTAAACACTGTAGTATCGATTCTCTTGTGTAAACTTGTTTACCATCCATATTTCCTTAAATCCCCAAATCCTTGTAATTGCAAAGAAGAGAAACTGCAAGACGTTCAACCTTGCCCGACAAGGTTACATCTTGCCCGACTCTCTTTGTTTTGTCTTTCAGTCAATAGATCTGGCATTGTAATGCATACCTCAATATATATTCAAGTCATTTCAAGTCCTTTAATGATCCATAGTTCAACTTGCCCTCATATCTAGTTTGGTTAATGGTTTTACCATCTTGAAACTAAATTAACTTAATGACTTGATCAGATCTGGACCTCCGCCCCTTTTACCACACAAGATAAATAAAAGTCCTTGGTCTCAAGGCATAGAAAGGAACCTAATGTGGACTTAACCCATCCACGACAATCCTTTGATAATAAGAAGTCAGAATAACTTGGGGTGCAAGTAATCGGCTTAAATCTACTTATTTTACATCTGCCATACAGAGATGGTAGTGGCACACCTCTGCACTTAAGCTAGTTCTGATTGTGAGCCTCACGGCCCATACCTAAGGCCCGACAAAGGCACATTTCATAACCAACTATGTTCTCTTTTTGTAGCCCGACGAACAAGCGAGAGCCCGACAGCCAACCAAAGTGCCAACTCCGCGGGGAGCTGTATGCTCTAGCCAGGAACGCCCACCAGTGAAATTCCTGCCTGAACATAGTTTTGGCACTGCCAGTGGGACCCAGTCTTGTATGCTAAGAAGGCGAAGGAAAGAACAAACCTTCAGGTGGGGAGCAAAACACACGCCAAAACTTAGCATTGAAAACTTCCCCGAAGACTTGCAAGGACCTGTCTTAACGGAAAGCCCGACTCCTTCTAAAAAATCATAGGGAAAGGTCACGAATGAAAACCTGCAGGCTACTATGATGGCCATTCTGAGAAGCATGGAGAAAAATTCTCAGAGCATGGAAATAGACTTTTTAGAAACAAGAAAAAAAGTCAGTAGACTCTTTTACCCAACAAAGAGCTTGCAAAGAAAACTAGATTTGGAGTACTCTACCCGAGAGAATAACCATGCCGGAAAAGTGATGAGGGAAGCCAGCCTTGAGGAAGAGCCAGCTATTCCATTGTTGCCTTTGCCTAGGGAACGGAAGAGTGAAGAAAGAAACAAGGAAGGATCCGGGAAAAGTCAGCCAGGGTTGAAGACAATCAAGAAAGCAGAGCTGCCCGACCCCGTGTTATTTTTATCGAATAGCAAGGGGCAATGCGAGCCAGAAATAGAACAGCTGCGGAAAGAATCGCATGCTAGTATAACAACAAATGCTGATTAAAAGAAAAGGCTACCTGGGAAGTGAGAGCTGAAAAACGGCAAATTGATAAGCAGACGGAATGGGCTATCAAGTTGCCCGAAAAGCCCAAAGCAGCAATAATCAAGGGGGTGGTTTTGTGCAGTAAATTTCAATGTGAGTGCGAGTTGGAAATGGTATATAGTCGGAAGGGACGAAAAATCCGTTAAAGAAATGGATGCTTCTATGATTATGAGGGTCCAAAGACAACATAAAGCCTACATGAACTCATTAAAAGTCCTTACCACCTCAGAAAGCTCCAAAAATGTAAAGATGGACAAGGTGCCTGATGAAGGGAATAATCAGTCCCACTGGAGAACCAAGAAGGAGGTGGAAAACGCTAATAGCAAAATCGAAGGGGAAGGAGATCATGCACCACCGAGCTTTCACCTAGGAAAATATAGAATCCTGAGAAGAGCTCTGGAGGATATGGTAATGATGCCAACACCTAAGTGGAGCCCGGAACCAATCTGTTTCGGAACATTCTCACCCAAGATGAGGATACCCTTACCGTTGCTGGTTGACACTCTTTGTGAGAACCTGGTGCAGGCGCAAAACTTTGGCATAACTTAAGAAAAGGCGGTGCCTGAAATGATGTTGCTAGAAGAAGCACAGGCTTGGTTAGATGAGTTCATGAACCGTATCGGGGGCAAGGAGAGAGATTTACCTGGACCTAGCAACTTCCACATAAACATGACATATGTATTATCAGCCATGTTTCGCGCTGAACATGATCAACCTCCCATGATGGAAGGTGATTACCTGACGACAAAACCTGTGATGGCGCATGTTAGTGTTGAGGACGTGGGGCAAAGAGAATCCAACTAGACAGGATTGCCCGAACAATCAATAAAGAAGCATGAAATGATATACTCGGACATAATCGTTTTTGTTCACCCGAGTTCAAGAATGGCCAACCATTGATAGGATTTTTACCACCTACAAAAAGTAGGGATAAAAACACATGAAATACTTGCAAGAGAACAAGGTAGTTGTAGTATAAATGGCTCAAGCAAGATCGTTTTCCACAGGGATTGAATGAATAATTTGTATTTAAACTAATTCTTAATTAACTATTTTAAACAAGATTTGGAAAATATTGATTTTGGAATTTAAAATAATAAAAACGAATTTAATAAAAACAACTAAATAAATTGACTAAAGAAAATAGTTTTGAAAATAAAGTTAAAAGCCTAAGGTTCCGCCGTCACCCTAACAATCCTATGTAGTTTTACCAATTACTTATGAATTGCACATGCAACTTTGAAGGTTAGGTTTTCCTTATGCATATTCTTCTCGTGATATTCAAGCAAGAATGTATATCTAACATGCAATCCGTTTGTGATATTTAGATCAAATATGAACATGCAAGACTCATTAAGTTTTATGAAAACCTTTGGAAAAACCATGCAACCCCTAAGAGCGTGATATTCGCCTTAGGTGAAATTACAATTATCAATCACAAGAAACAATACTCAATCCTCCGGTGATATTCCGACCGAATTGCATCTAATTACTTATTTAAACATCCTAATGGTAGCTAAGCATTAAGACATAGAGACAGTTTAAGCACAGTGATTAATAATTCAAAGTAAACATGCATAATCTCATAAGCAATTGTATAAAGACTACATATTCATGCTAAGACTCAAGGCTTCACCCTAGCAAAGGGAAATTAGTTACGAACAATCATAAACAAAATATTATTAAAAACAAGGATAGAAAACACCTTGAAAATAAACTTAAAAAATCCTCTAAAGTAGTGCGTGCGTTTCTCCTATGTTGCCTCCCAAACCCTAATAGCTAAAAAGTCTTATTTATACTATTACAAAATAAAACCCTACCTAGAAAAAGCCTTAGAATAAAACTAGGAAACAAAATAAAATAATAAAACAGAAAATAAACGGTTTCCTATTTGAACTAAAATTCGGAGTTCTCAGAACGTTAGTCTTTTGACCGACCAAATGAACTCCGATTTGATCCCAGAAGGTCTCTTTTGAAAGCTGAAGTCGTCCCCTACAAATCCTCAGAAGAAATCTTTCTCAAAATATGCCCTCTTGACATCCAAAATACCCAAAACATCCCGGAACGTCAATCTGGGAAAGCTGCGCGCTGGGTCTTCTTTTCTTCGCCCCGTCAAACGGCTTGGTAGAAAAATCTGGAATTTTGATGCAATCATCTTGAAAGGCACACGAAGATCCTCCAATTAGAATCACTCCAAAATTCATCCGTTTGAATACTTTATGCTCAAGAGGAAGTCGAATGCCCTATATTAAGAATATAAATCAAAGTATCAAAATTCTACCAAAATAATAAATAAATTAATACTAAGAATAGGGTAAAATATATAGTATAATATTGACTCATCAAATATAGAGATTTGAAATCCTTGATTAGTTCTTTCAATGTACAATTCAGATGATTCTAACAATATAGAGATTTTGCTTTCCATCGAAAGCTCTTGTAGCACATCAAGTTGCTCAAAACACTGTTGATTAAATGCCCACATAAAATAAAGATGCTTCTTTAAACTTGGAGTGTAGAATTCTGAATAGGGGTTGTTCCAATGCCTTTTTGAATTGTTTCTCATATTGATATGCTTTCGTACAAACTCAGGAAAATACTCTCCTTCAGGGCACTGCAAAATATCATGGGTCTTCAAACAACAAAGGGCACACATTGTAGGTTTAAATCCATAAAAACCCTTTTCTGCTAAAGAAACCCATAAAGGCAAATCTCCAGCCTGTGGTTCCATCATGGAATTGCTCTCAAGATCAACAAACTAAAACCTGCGAAACAAAATAAAATAAAAAAATAAAATCAACAAATAAATAAAAAGATATATACAAAAATAATTGACTAAGAATATGATAAACACAAATTATTTAAAACAATCCCCGGCGACAGCGCCAATTTTTTGATAGGGATTTTTACCACCTACAAAAAATAGGGATAAAAACACATGAAATACTTGCAAGAGAACAAGGTAGTTGTAGTATAAATGGCTCAAGCAAGATCGTTTTCCAAAGGGATTGAATGAATAATTTGTATTTAAACTAATTCTTAATTAACTATTTTAAACAAGATTTGGAAAATATTGATTTTGGAATTTCAAATAATAAAAACGAATTTAATAAAAACAACTAAATAAATTGACTAAAGAAAATAGTTTTGAAATTAAAGTTAATAGCCTAGGGTTCCGCCGTCACCCTAACAATCCTATGTAGTTTTACCAATTACTTATGAATTGCACATGCGACTTTGAAGGTTAGGTTTTCCTTATGCATATTCTTCTCGTGATATTCAAGCAAGAACGTATATCTAACATTCAATCCGTCTGTGATATTCAGATCAAATATGAACATGCAAGACTCATTAAGTTTTATGAAAACCTTTGGAATAACCATGCAACCCCTAAGAGCGTGATATTCGCCTTAGGTGAAATTACAATTATCAATCACAAGAAGCAATACTCAATCCTCCGGTGATATTCCGACCGAATTGCATCCAATAACTTATCTAAACATCCTAATGGTAGCTAAGCATTAAGACATAGAGACAGTTTAAGCACAGTGATTAATAATTCAAAGTAAACATGCATAATCTCATAAGCAATTGTATAAAGACTACATATTCATGCTAAGACTCAAGGCTTCGCCCTAGCAAAGGGAAATTAGTTACGAACAATCATAAACAAAATATTATTAAAAACAAGGATTGAAAACAACTTGAAAATAAACTTAAAAAATCCTCTAAAGTAGTGCGTGCGTTTCTCCTATGTTGCCTCCCAAACCCTAATAGCTAAAAAGTCTTATTTATACTATTACAAAATAAAACCCTACCTAGAAAAGGCCTTAGAAGAAAACTAGGAAACAAAATAAAATAATAAAACAGAAAATAAATGGTTTCCTATTTCAACTAAAATTCGGAGTTCTCAGAACGTTAGTCTTTTGACCGACCAAATGAACTCCGATTTGATCCCAAAAGGTCTTTTTTGAAAGCTGAAGTCGTCCCCTACAAATCCTCAGAAGAAATCTTCCTCAAAATATGCGCCCTTGACGTCCAAAATACCCAAAATGTCCCAAAATGTCAATCTGGGAAAGCTGCGCGCTGGGCCTTCTTTTCTTCGCCACCGTCAAACGGCTTGGTAGAAAAATCTGGAATTTTGATGCAATCATCTTGAAAGGCACACGAACATCCTCCAATTGGAATCACTCCAAAATTCATCTGTTTGCATACTTTATGCTCAAGAGGAAGTCGAATGCCCTACATTAAGAATATAAATCAAAGTATCAAAATCCTACCAAAATAACAAATAAATTAATACTAAGAATAGGGTAAAATATATAGTATAATATCAACTCATCAACCATCTCAAACCTATATACATAACTGGACACTTGGAAGGAGTACCCTTCAAGAGGGTCTTGATTGATGGAGGGGCCGCGGTTAATGTGCTGCCATACGAGCAGATGAAGAGAATGTGCAGGAGTGAAGGGGATCTTATCCCCATCGATCTGACAGTTTCTAGTTTCTAATGAGCTATCATCAGGATGCAAGGGATACTGCCGTTAGAGGTGGACTTGGGTTCAAAACAAATCATGCTGGCCTGTTTTGTTGTGGACAGTACTTCCACTTATGGGGCTTTACTAGGCAGAGATTGGATTCATCAGAGTCTCTCTGTGCCATCTACCTTAAACCAGTAAGTGGCTGTTTACCATGAAGAAGGGAAAACAGGACCTGGGTTCTGGGAGATGGTAGAGGCCGAATCACGGCCATTTCTCTCGATAGCCAACGTCGCAGAAGCCAACTTCTATAATCCTAATGTTGGGATTCTTCAATGCTCAAGAGCTAATAAGAATGGCCGCCCAACTAAGGTGACGGTCCAAAAGCTTGTAGAGCAAGGGCTAGCTCTTACAAGAGAAGAATGTGATCGACTCTATATCATCCCAACTCCCCAACACCTTTAAATGTCAGAACAAAAAAGGAAGGACCAGATGGTAGCAGTCAGGTCCTTAATAAAAAGACTGTTGGTGCATGGGAGAGAGAAAAAATAGGAAAGGGAAAGCTCGGCCAAAGAAGAAGAGGACTGGAGCAGAAAAACCTCAAGTAGCCAGATGAATAAAGAAGAATCTTTTGGGGAAGAGCTAGAAGCAGCCATCCAAATGGTTGAGTGTGTATATGAATTGAACATACCAGAGGATTTGCCCGAGAATCCAGAGCTGGTTGAGTTTTTATGTGCAGAACCTGATAAACCAGCCCCATAAGTGCAAGATCCCTTGGAGACCATTATTTTGGGATCTGAGGAAGATCCAAGACCTATACAGATCAGTGGTTTGTTGAAAACTGAAGATCGGGCAGGGATTGTCTACCTTTTGCACGAATTCAAAGACTGTTTTGCTTGGCACTACACAGAGATGCCAAGTTTAAACCCAACCGTAGTAGAACACATGATGCCTATCAATGAGGGGTTTAAACCTGTCCAAGAAGCACCACGGAGGATGTCAAAAGAGATCGAAAAGAAGGTTAAAGAATAGATCGAAAGACTAAAGCAGTTAGATGTTACGTTGACTATAGAAACATTAATGGAGCCACACCTAAAGATGAATATCTCATGCCAATGGCCGACCTATCCATAGATGCAGTAGCTAAATGATAGCGATTTTACCGTTTACAAAAGTAGGGATAAAAACACATGAAATACTTGCAAGAAGACAAGGATGTTGTAGTATAGATGCTTATGCAAGGTCGTTCTCCTCAAAGACTATTTAATCATTTATGTAAAAACAATTCCTAATTAACCACTTAGAATTAAAACTTGAGAAAAGAGATTTTGAATTTGGGTAATAGTTAAAACGAATTTTAATTAAAAACTAATATGAAAGAAAAGAGTTTTAAATACCAATTTATAAAAGCACTAGGGTTCCACCATCACCTAGCAATCCTATGAATTTCTACCAATTACTTATGATTTACACATACCACTTTGAAGGTTAGGTTTTCCTAATATATATTCTCCTCGTGATATTCAAGCAAGAACGTATATCAAACATGCAATCCGTCTGTGATATTCAGATCAAATATGAACATGCAAGACTCATTAAGTTCTATGAAAACCTTTTGAAAAACCATGCAACCCCTAAGAGCGTGATATTCGCCTAGGTGAAATTACAATTATCAATCACAAGAAGCAATACACAATCCTCCGGTGATATTCTGACCGAATTGCATCCAATTACTTGTCTAAACATCCTAATGGTGGCCAGTCATCAAGACAATTAGATAGTTTAAAACAGTGATCAATAATTCAAAACGCGCATGCAATCAATCATAAGCAATTAAATAAAAATTACATATTCATGCTAAGGCTCAAGGCTTCGCCCTAGCAAAAGGAATTTAGTTACGCATATTCATAATTAAAATCATAGAAAATATGATTCACTAGAAAAAGAATGAAAGCACCTTAAGTAGAAAATCTCCAAGAACCCTAGCAATTCTCCCTATCTCCAAAATTGAATAAAAATAATCCTCTCCTGGCCTAGGGCCGGCTAAACCTTAAATCCCCAACTAAGAATCCAACGCCAACCCTAGATTGTGGTCTCCTCTTCTAATTAGGAACCTAATAATAATAAAACAACTAAGAATAAAAAGTCCTAATTAAAATAGGAAAATCTGCCAAGCACTTGTCCAGCCACGTTTTAGCCTCAGATATCCTCCAAATCCGGCCCATAATAGCTTGTTTTGAAGATCAGGACGTTCTGAACACATCTCTAGAAGGCCACGAACCCATCCGAGGTCATCTTAGGCTCCAAAAACGCAATTCAAGCCCGAAACGTCACTTTCCAGCACCGCGCATTGCTCCTTTATTTTAATGCCTGAAAATAACCGCTTGGTGGAAAAATCTGATATTTTGATACGATCAAGCTAAGTGACTCAGGAACATCCTCCAACTATAATTACTCCAAAATTCGTCCATTTGACCACTTTTTGCTCCAGAGGAAGTCGAAAGTCCTATATTGAAAATACAATTCAAAGTATCAAAATTCTTCCAAAATATTAACCAAAATACTCTAAGAACAGGGTAAAATATATAATATGAAATTGACTCATCACTAAACACAAAGTTTTATCTTTCATGAATGGGAATGCGGGATACAATCAGATAAAAATGGCTAAAGAAGATATACATAAAACAGCCTTTAGAAGTCTAGGCCATGTCGGAGCATATGAATATGTGGTAATGCCATTTGGACTCAAAAATGCTGGTGCCACTTATCAAAGAGCAATGAATGCCATTTTGCATGACCTAATCGGCCATAGCATAGAAGTATATATTGACGACACTGTGGTGAAATCCAAGACCGACAAGCAGCACTTGGTAGACCTCAAACAAGCCTTAGCAAGAATGAGGATCCACAAGTTAAAGATGAATCCAAATAAGTGTGCTTTTGGAGTGAGATCGGGCAACTTTTTAGGATTTCTCGTTCATCAGAAAGGAGTGGAGGTTGATAAAAACAAAGCTCGGGCAATAATGGAATCACCTTCACCCACCAATAAGGTACAACTACAAAGGCTTCTCGGAAAAATCAACTTTCTGATGAGATTTATTGCTAATTTAACGGGCAAGATTCAGCTGCTAACTCATTCGCTGAGGTTAAAAGAAAAGGAAGATTTTGAATGGGGCCTGCCATAACAAGAGGCTTTCAACAGCATAAAGGCCTACTTAGCCTCTCCACTAGTGCTCATGCCACCCCAGAGGGGAAAGCCATTAAAACTTTATATCTCTGCCTCGGAAAGGTTAATTGGAAGCTTGCTAGCCCAAAACAACGAAGGCAAAAAGGAACGAGCCAAATACTACCTCAGTAGAATCCTTACTGAGGTAGAAACAAGATATACCTCAGTGGAGAAACAATGTTTGGCTTTGTACTTTACTACTTGCAAGTTAAGGCATTACATGTCGCCTTGCCACATCCATATCATTGCCAAGACTGACGTGATCAAATATATGTTGTCAAAACCCATGTTGGCAGTAAGAATTGGGAAATGGATTATGGCACTGTCCGAATTCAGTTTTTAGTATGTACCTCAAAGGCCAGTTAAAGGGTAGGCGATTGCAGAATTCTTAACCGAGGACCAAGAAGAAATAATCAACATCCCAGGAACTTTGGAGATGGCTAACCTTTGGATCCCACCAAGCAAAGCCCTCTCGGGCAAAGAAAAGTGGATTCAGCATGAGGTAGAAAGGATATCCAGCCTTTAGGTTACTCCATAGAAGCTGTATTTTGATGGATCTTGTACCCGAAATGCTGTTGGGGCTAGAATTGTTATTATTGATCCTAGAGGAACTCACCACTGTTATTCATTCTTCCTGGATTATCGAGAAACTACTAATAATCGGGCAGAGTATGAAGCTTTGATAATTGGCCTAGAAATTTTGATAGAATTAGGGGCAATTGAAGTTGAAGTGTTTGATGACTCAGAATTGGTGATCAATCAATTGAATGGAGAGAACAGATGCAGACACATCACCATGGCTAGTTATTACTTAGCAGCTACCCAATTATTAACCTATTAGGGCACATGAATATCAACTAGCTACATCCCCAGAGAAGCAAATGCGATTGCCAACGAGATGGCACAATTAGCTTCAGGAGTACCAGTTCAAGAAAGGAAGTTTGAGGGAGAAATAGAGGTCCAGAGAAGAAATCTTCCTCCATTTCAAAAAAAGGATTCAGCCTAGATGTAATGAGTGAAGAAGTGGAAGCTGAAGATTGGAGGACACCTGTTCTTCAATATTTAAAAGATCCTTCATTCCCCACAAGTAAGAAGGATAGGTAGCGAGCGACTAAGTACATTTTGTGGGAAGAAAATCTACTAAGGAAGACTCCAGACGGGTTAATGTTGAAATGCGTAGGCCAGGAAGAGTCTATGACGGTCATGGTCGAAGTACATAAGGGAATTTGTAGAGCTCATCAGGCTGGAACCAAGATTAGGTGGCTGCTTAGGAGATACGGTTATTTTTGGCCCGAGATGGAGAAAGATTTCAAAGCTTATGCCTATGAATGTGAAGAATGCCAAAGATATGGACAACTTCAACTTATGCCCATGAATGTGAGGTGGCTGCTTAGTCAAGCCTTGGCCTTTCAAAGGATGGGTAATGGACTTCATCAGGTAGATTCACCTGGCTTCCAGCAAGGGGCACACGTTCATAATCGTGGCGACGGATTACTTCACCAAATGGGTGGAAGCTTCAGCAGTAAAGACTATCACATCAACAGCGGTCAAGAAATTCATCGAAACCAAGATCTTACATAGATTCGGGGTGCCCGAGATAATTGTCACAGACTGCGAGCCATCTTTTATCTCAAAAAAAGTAGAAGAGTTTGCCGGTAAGTTCAAGATAAAGATGATTCGATCTAGTCCATACTACCCCCAGTCAAACGGTCAAGCAGAAGCTAGCAATAAGGTCTTGGTAAGTATTATAAAAAAGATGGTGGTAGAAAGGCCAAAGAAGTGGCATGAAAAGTTGGGAGATACTTTGTGGGCTTATAAAACTTCTAAGAGAACAGGAACTGGAACTACTCCTTATGCTCTAACTTTCGGGCAAGATGCGGTCCTACCCATGGAAATTAATGTAAATTCAGTTAGGATTCAGAATCAATTCGGGCTACATAGCGAAGAATATATTCAAGCTATGTGTCAGGAAATTGAAGATCTTAATGTAGCCCGAATCAAAGCTCTAGATAAAATTCAAAAGATGAAGAGAGCTGTTGCCCGAGCCTATAACGAGAAGGTAAAATTAAAAACTTTCAAAGAAATAGATCTAGTTTGGAAGGCAATTTTACCCTTAGGGACACAAGTAAGAGGCTTTGGGAAATGGAGTTTGACTTGGGAAGGTCCTTTTATCATTCACCAAGCTTTGGATAAGAGGGGTTATTACTTGTCCAATTTAGAAGGGAATTTGCAGAAACATCCAATTAATGCCAAGTTCCAGAAAGAATACCGTCCAACCTTATGGGATGTTAGGGATTGTTACATTGAAGAAGTTTAAAGCATTTTGAAGAAATCCAAAAGTTAGTTTGTGTCTTTATCATGGAGGAACTACAAATAAAAAGAATTAAGGAGATCATTTCCATTTCATTAACTAATGAAGTTACATAGGGATCAACTCATAAAGTTTTACATCTTTGACTAAAGACTAATATCCTAGGATGGCTCGCCTATATATCAAAGGATCTACTTTGCTCCTCCGATGCGTTGAGATCCACAGAGCCTCTCTGTGGAATGGAAAAATTGGAGGGCAAAAACTGAGGCGAAATTGTTGATTTCATGGCAGAGCCCAACCTTCAGATCAACAAGAAGCTGATGAATACTTTAATATCCGGACAAGGGATGGCTTGGGCTAATGATGGTCCTCCTCGAAACTTTGTGGTTAATCCTAAAGCATATACCTATGATGATGAAGTGACCAAAGATGCAGAGGCTATGATTTGCCTCAAGCGTATTATTTTTTGCAGCTATTGAAGCCGTAGGTATCCATGTAAACCCTAAGGGAGGCGCTCCTCTTTCATTAAAGAAAAGCTCAGTGCACGGATTAGCCCGAAGACGATGAAGATTACAAGGTAAACGGTGCATGGTAAGAATCTCCTCACCAATTTCACAAAAGGATTAACTTCAAACTCTGAGTGGCATTAAGAACTGAGAAGGACAGGGAGGATTTTTTAAGATTATGAAGGAGCTGGTAATTCTGAGGAATTTTGAATATATTGAAAATTTGGGGTTACTAAAGTACTTAACCAATTGATTGAAGGGGGGTTTATACTGAATAGTCAGCATGAATACAAGATTCGTGGGGTAGTGCAAGGGCCTGAAGTTCAATGGTGGTTTTAATTAATGAAAGTTCCGAGAGAAGGCGTGCGCACTCGGCTGCTGTTCAGTCATTATTAGCCCCTCGGTTTGCAGGCTTAACAACGATTGAATAGGGCACTGTTTGGGTTGATATTTAAACCTTGGGCTGTCAGGAAGGGAAGCCCAAAGAGAATGGAAGAAGGAGATTCGGCCCGAAGCCTATTGCCTAAGCCTAGATTATCCCTTTCAAGATTTATGGGCATTCCCCCATTAAATGTAAAGGCTAGTGGCCTGTATGAAGTGACAAGTGATGGAAATCGACCTACTCTCAGCCCAAAAGCACTTTCTGAATGGCAGAGCATGTAAATTACTGATGAGTCACTACCCCTCGGTTGCTTTCAGGCAAGAACGAAGCTGCAAGCAGTCGGGCCGATATGCCTATAAAAGGAAGAAGAAGGCCCAGAGACAAGGACACTCAACCAATCAAACAAACAAACATACAAGCTCTGCTCTTAAGCCATATTTGCATCCAAAAGCTATAATCACCTCAGATTCAATCCCCTTTGTAGTGACAAGCTATCTCTTGTCAAGTTTAAAAGCTTTGCTACTTTCTCCAAACACTGTAGTATCGATTCTCTTGTGTAAACTTGTTTACCATCCATCTTTCCTTAAATCCCCAAATCCTTGTAATTGCAAAGAAGAGAAACTGCAAGAGGTTCAGCCTTGCCCGACAAGGTTACATCTTGTCCGACTTTCTTTGTTTTGTCTTTCAGTCAATAGATCTGGCGTTGTAATGCATACCTCAATATATATTCAAGTCATTTCAAGTCCTTTAATGATCCATAGTTCAACTTGCCCTCAGATCTGGTTTGGTTAATGGTTTTACCATCTTGAAACTGAATTAACTTAATGACTTGATCAGATCTGGACCTCCGCCCCTTTTACCATACAAGATAAATAAAAGTCCTTTGTCTCAAGGCATAGAAAATAACCTAATGTGGACTTAACCCATCCACGACAATCCTTTGATAATAAGAAGTCAGAATAACTTGGGGCGCAAGTAATCGGCTTAAATCTACTTATTTTACATCTGCCATACAGAGATGGCAGTGGTACACCTTTGCACTTAAGCTAGTTTTGATTGCGAGCCTCACGGCCTATACCTAAGGCCCGACAAAGGCACCTTTCAAAACTAACATTGTCCTCTTCTTGTAGCCCGATGAACAAGCGAGAGCCCGACAGCCAACCAAAGTGCCAACTCTGCGGGGAGCTGTGTGCTCGAGCCAGGAACGCCCACCAGCGAAATTCCTACCCGAACAATTATAATTATCATATGTATTTGAAGTTAAGGGATGAGAGCTCGCTTCAAATTCTCCATTTTTCCTGACTTTTACTATAAGCTTAATTAATCAAGCTCTGGTTTATCACCTTAGACAAAGTACAGCCACGTACCTTGACCACCTCTTCATAACCCTTCCAAGTTCAAACTTGTGAAGTCATCGATACTCTTTACTTTTTAGAAAAAATGCATTGACATCGTAAGTGCAAATCCGCCCGCAGGAGCATAGAAATAAAGTCATTTTAGGTTTTGCCTCGAGAAAAATTTTCTTTCAAAGACAAGTTGCCTTATAATTCATGGTATATTTCTTTGTTTGTCTCTCAGAGTCACGTGTAGGAGTGCAAGTTGGATTAGAATTTCGGATTCCGTCATCAAAATTTCGTTTCAAATCTGAACATTTCCAAAACGAGTCCAATTTAAAAAATTCTGACATAATTTCAATTTCAAATAATCTAAAGAAAAAAAAAATCAAAGTTGGAAGTTCCGATTCAATCTCAAATGTTTGAAATGAAAATGAAAACCTTGTCTCTAACCCGATCCGTTAAAAAATCATCCATAGTCATGTGATGAGATATAGAGTTGTTTGTGTACGTGAAGAAATGTCCTACATTGGAAGTTCATCAAAGCTTCCATGTGCTTATAATATAATAAAGAGTTGGGTCATTCTTCATGTTATCAATTGGTTTTATGGTAGAAGTTCAACTTCATGGTATCAATGCAGGTGGCTCACTTTTAAGCTCAACCACAACACGTATCTCATGTCACCCAATTTTCGTTGTCAACGTCTTACGCTTGAAAATTCACCACTTGTGATGGGCCGTGTGTGTGGGGATGTGAAAAAATGTCCTACTTCAAAATTATACCCACACGTGTTTTACTTCACTCAATTTGTGTTATACACGTCTTAAGCTTGAAAATTTGTTACACTTAGTTGTTTTTCAGTATCGTCACTAATTGAATTAATTACAGATTTCTTTAATTGTATTCAATGACTCCCAATTTGGAAATCCTTTATTAATTGGTTGGCGTGGTCTTGAAGCAATTAACGTGTGCTCTGATTTGGATTTTTAGATCCCATTTCTATTTTCTGTTAAACTAGCTAATTTATCAACTATTAAAATTGTTCGTGTGTTGTAAGAGAACTCAAATTTTATTTGTAGCTAGCATAGATGTAAAAACAAGACCAATATTTGCAAACAAGTTCTTTTCCCAATTCACTATAAAAGATCTTGTAGAAGATAGAATCATTGAAGTATTATTAATCTTCTATATGTATATATAAAGGGAGAAGGCAAAAGGATAAAGCTTTCATAATATTCAAATTACCCTTCTTCTATTAGCATTTGTCCGTTTTGTCTTTGCTTGACTAGTGTTAATCATTGTTGAACACAGCAAATCAACTGCGTCATTGTTCCAGCCCTATTTTTTAGACCATCTCCAACCCTTGGAGTAAGTCTCAAAATCTGCCTTCTATTCCCTTCCCTCTAAGTCTCAAAATCTGCCTTCTATTCCCTTCCCTCGCCTTCTCCCGCCCAACAATTTCACTCCAACCCTTGCCCGAAAATTTAGTTTTGGGTTAAATCTGGCCAGGATTTAAGTTTGGGTTATTGAGTTGGTCCATTTGTGCCCGTGGACTGGCCAGCAAAAGCCAGACGTGCAAGCCTTTCACGCGGCCCACGCTTCAACGCATGAGCTTGCTTTGTGCTTCGACAAACGATGAACGCCACCCAAGTGGCCATGCTGTCGGCCACTTGTCGGCCTTTAAAATAAGCCTAACGGCTCTTTTGCTTAATCCAATGGCACAAATTCAAATGGACCGTTGGATAATCAACGGTCAGGATTCATATTAATTTGTTGTTGTTTTATATTTATAATTTCATTGAATCTAACGGCTAATATCTAATATGATCAAATCCAACAGTATAAAAAAGATCTAACGGCCCAAATTTAAATTCAACGGCTAAAATAATTAAAAAAATTATTTAACTCAAAATTCACCCCAATTTAATGTTTTTTAAACATTTATAGGAATCTAAATATTTTTAGGTTAAAATTGTTCATAAAATTAAATTATGACAGTCTACATAATTTTTTTTTTAATTTACCTGAAAAAAAATTAGCCTAAATTTATTCTTTAATAATCTCGGGCTAAAAAATTTAACCTAAAAGGGTTGGAACAGAAAAATTGTTTCTGGGTTAAAAATTTTAGGTTTTACTCTAAGGGTTGGAGATGGTCTTATCCCTCAGTTATTTCTAATGCTGAAATGTACATGATTAACACATCAATAGTCATTTTGATCACCTCCAGCAGTCCTAGGTGGCATGTTGTTCTCTAGAAGCAGCTTTTAGGTTTTTTAAGGTTCAGTTATCCCTAAATCTCAGGTCTCTAGTTGACTTTTTAATGTATATTCCCTTGAATTTGGTAATGTTGTTTTATTGGATTATTACCATCCACTAGGGCTGATTTTAGGGAAAGTTGCATGTAATCTTCCCTTAGTTGCTACTACTTAAAGTGTTTGCTGTAATCTAAAATTCATAATAGAAAATACACTTAAATCCAAATCTTCCACATGATATCAGAGCAACAAATCTTCCACATGATATCAGAGCAATGTCCTTCTTAGGCCTGTTTTTTATGCCCTTTATTTCATCATTCTTCATTCTCAGCCATTAACATGGCTAAAGAAAATTCAGAGGCTGAGAGCACCATTGCCTCATCGACTACCAATATCTCTGAGGTTGACATCAACCTTAATCAAGGGTTCAGTTTAGTATTGTTCAACGAGCTCAATTATCTCCCTTGGTCTAGGGCAATAACTCTAACCTTTGAAGGAAGAGCTAAGCTTAGCTTCATCAATAGAGTCATTCAAGCATCGAAGAACAACTCCCCATATTATGCATCATCGATGTGCAATGGCCAGTTGGTCATGTCTTCGTTACTTAACTCCACAGAAAGGAAAATCGTCGAAATCTTCAGCTATTTTGAATCTTCACAGTAGTTATTAGACAAGGTGAGAGAAATGTATGACAACCAAAATAACTCAGTCACGGTTTTCAGCTCAAAAGAGATATTGTTGCCCTTAAACAAGAAATTAAGTAAGTCTTTTGTTCAACATCTCAGTGACCTCACTACGACGTCAATGTGGAATGAGTTGGACGTTTATAGACTTCATACCATTGATATATTGTACTGTTGAATAGGGCTGAGGAAGGCAAAATCTTCTAATTGTGAGCCGGTCAGAGCTCGTAGTATGAAGATTTGAGGAGCCACATCTTGATGAACTCGGAGCTTCCATAGTTTTCCAGTGTATGTGCCACCATACAACGAGAAAAAGTTAAAAGGCGAGTCATGGCTCTTGACACCAAGTCCAGTGTGTGAGAAGCTCGAGCATATGCTTCAAGTCACAAGTCACCTGAATCAAGGGTTTACAAGGGAAAATGGTCAGATTTGAAATGTGATCACTGTCATCGTATTAGTCACCTTGGAATTGGCCATACCAAAGATCGATGCTGGATACTTTATCCAAAGTTAAAACCTAAGTTCAACAAGGATGAAAAATGACGTTTCAAAGCAGCTTAAACCCACCATACGAAAGCAGTTATAGGGCCAATCTTATAGCATCTTCCTCAACAAACCATGCAGGTGAAACTCCCAATGGTGGTTTGTTAGCTTTTACATCAAATCCTACTAAACTGATAAATGATTTTGCTTCCTACCTTCAATGCAAAAATTGGAGGGGTCAAAGTGAAGAAACTGTGGGAATTGTAGCCGAGAACCACACTACTCTTCTTGGGAAATTCATCGGGTTTTTGGCAGAAACATAAGGAATACCACACCAAGATGATGCATGCATCTTAAATGTCTTTTCAATAGCTCGAAATACAAGTCTTGTGCATGATTGTTGGATATGGGTGTCATTGATCACATGACAAACCAACCTACAAACTTGCACGATTTTCAAAAAATGTCATCTTAAGTATCAGTTGTTAATGGTAGAGGAGTTTCAGTCATGGGAAAAAGGAAAATTAAGCTGATATCCAACCAAGGTTCAGTCCACTGTTTTTTATGTTCTATTATTTCCTTTTAATCTCATGTCAGTCGGAAGGATCACCCAAACACTAAATAGCCTTGCAATTTTCTCACCTCGTAATGTGATTTTTCAAGACATAGTTATCAGAAAGATGATAGGTGAAGGCTTCTTTCAGAATGGCATTTATTACTTGTCTATGATGTTTTCACAACCAAAGGGTCTACAGGTCAGTACAAGTAGATGTTCAAGTGATGAAATTTTAGGGCAATAACTCCCTTATTCCTTACATCCTTGTACTTAATACAAAGATCCTCATTCAACCCATAACTCACAAGAAACGCCAAAGGGCATTTAAACTCAGAGCACTGGATAACACACCCCCTTGAACTCTCACAAACATAGCACCTTTCCTTCCACCACCTTTTCGGAACCTTGGAGCAATCAGTCCCCTCCCAACCTTCAGGATCCTTGAAGAACATTTTCAATGTTAGAGTGAATCCCATATTGATGAGATGAGGGATCTTGTATATGCTTATAAGTAGTTGGGCTACTCCCTATATTGGCAATTAGTTTTATAGTGGAATCTCAACTTTCTTCATAGTACCAGAACAAGTTGGCCCATGTATGAAGCCCAACAACCACACATGCTCCTCGTCACTCGAGTTATGTTGTCCACGTGTTAGGCTTAAAAAGTCGCCACACGTGAGGGAGTGTGTTAAGAGTGAATCCTACATCGATGAAAGCAGTGACCTTGCATGCGCTTATAAGTAATTGGGCTATTCCCCATATTGCCAATTGGTTTTATGATGGAACCTCAACTTTCTTCATCCAAGACATAAAGCCCGCACACAATGTGTGCTCACCTGCTGTCTCCAGTGGACTTCATTACCCCACAATTGACATGACACAAGCAGTAAGAACATGACTCAATGGATTAGGAATGCGCAACGAAAAATGTGCATTTGGCGCAAAACCAATTGCCTTCCAAAATACCTTTTACGAGGAAATTTCCATAGCAGGAAGCATGTACCGTCAGATCACACCCGTCACATAACATAATTGGATCCGATGGATCTCCATCTGTGCTCTGACAAACAGCACAAAAAACCTGATCAAATTCTTCTTCATTGCATTCTCCATCCCCTACAATTTATTGGCTCTTCTCGTCTTGGTCATGGGTAATCTCGAAATTTTCATTGCTGTAATTTTCAGATTTACCTCCACTTTCTCTATTTACTCCATCGCCCCTTCTTCTGGCTCTAACCCAAAAGGTAGCTTGTACTCAACATTAAGGACCAATGTCGAAAGGGGTTCTTTGGGGAACAAATCGGGTTGAAATGCCCAAACCCTTTTCTTGGCAGGCAAGGAATTGGTCGAGATGGCAGCGGCGAAGGCAGCAAAGTCAGGGAAAACGAGTTGGTCCCTCGACCCCTTTCGCTTTTTCTCCAACAAGTGCAAGGGGGACAAAAGGGCATCATTATGCTGCTGCTGCATGAGCCTGAATCTCTTGAGAGAAGGTAGGCCATGGAATCTCTGATCTATTTGTTGGTCTGGTTTTTGGGCAAAGAAAAATGGGGGAAATGATTTGGTGGGAAGATTGATTGAGAGGGTTTTAGAGACCTTTTGAGGTTTTGATTTGGGATTAGAGATTAAGGATTTGACATCGGTCGCGTATCGCGTGTCGGATATGCAAATGGACATGATACGCCTCTGATACGGTCGGATACGGGTTGGATACGTATCTAGATCAACGGATATGATGTTTGACAGATGGATACGGGTATCCGATGGTTTAGATACGGGTATCCGACTGTTCGGATACGGATATCTGCACCATGGCCTTTGACGCAATTTCGTGGAAGAAAACCTCAAGACGGAGATGACATAATCTAGTGGAAGAAGGCCTCGTGAAGAAGATCGCGCGATTTGGCGGAGGAAGGTGTCGCACAGAGACGACCCGATCTGGTGGAGGAGGCTTCGCAAAGAATATGACTGCTATAGGTCAACATGCCATTTGTTTGTTTATGTAGAGGAAAACGACACCACAGTTTCTTTTTTTTCTATTTTTTTTTTACATTTTTAGGGTTTAAATGAGACTAAAGCCCAAAACTACATAGCCCACCAAATTTACGCCACTACCATGCTTTCTTTTTGAGAGTTTGAAGAATACAAATTAAATTTGAGTAATTAATTTTTTTATTGTTATTTAAAATATATATTTATTATATAAATTGCCGTATTCATGCCGTATCGTGTTTTAGTTTTTAAAAAGTTAACGTATTCCCGTATCGTATCGTGTCGTATCCTCGTGTCCATATCCGTGTCCACGCATCGTAGTTCAAAAGTTATGAGCCTTTGTTTTCATTTGAGTTTTAGCAGCCAATATTTGAATTTGGCGAGGGATTTAAGTTTTTGGTTGGGGGAATTTTGGTACCAAAAGTATTTGGGTGAGAGGTCCGGCTTTGTTGTTGGGCTTGGGCTTTGGGTTACATTTTGAGAGAAGCTTTCTCTCAAAATGTCTTGGAGCTTTTTTGTTTTTTTTGTTTTTTGTTTTTTTTTGTTTTTTGTTTTTTTTTTGTTTTTGTTTTTTATTTTTTGTTTTTGTACGACGATAAGTTGAAACTTGAAATCTTTCGATCTGAACTTTGTAGATGTAAATGAGATCAATGGGCCAAAATTGTGTACTTGCTCCCTTGTTCCCCATTTCAATCTTCCTTTTGGATTGGACTATTGGTAACTTTTCTTGTCCGAGGTAGAGGCAATCATATGCAAAATAAAAGAACGGAAATGGTGGACTGGACATGGGATAGAAAAGAAAAACAAAAACGAGTAGTGTATACTTATCACATTTTTCATATCACATTTACATCATCTCTCTAATAGAGATACGACCCACCAATGCATGTCCAACTTATTCACAGACCAACACCAGAAAGTGCAAATCCAACTGTTCCATAGCTACTACGGACGGAAAGAAATTCCGACATACGAAAAGAAATTCCGACAAATATCAGCTCATATGAAAACAGAAAGACTTAAGTTTGTACTGCTTGTCTAAACATTTTACATGACATTTCTATCTTGCTTCTGGGCTGGCACAGTCTGTCTCCAGAATCCTGCCAAGGCACTACCCAAGATTGAATGACAAACGCTGGAAACAGCACATGGTACTGCAGTTAGAGGGTTTCCGAAGTGCTGACCGGCTAGAACAATTCCAAGCACCGAATTCTGAAACATAAAATAGCCGACAACAACACTAGCAGACAACTGATAACGCATGCAAATTGACATGGATTCTTTCAATTATACGTACACGTCACACATGTGCGCACCCACACAATACAAGCAATCATATGGCTTTAGCCATAGAATGGAATTAACAATTGACTGTTGTCTTTTGGCTTTAATAAATGAAAGCAATGTCTTTTCGCTTTAATAAATGAAATTAAAAGTTGACTGTAATGTCTTTCCGTTGCGATGTGTCAATGCCATGCCACCGCGACGCAACAGCCGTTACGCCATACTCAGCTGGGGAAGTTGCAGCATGCACTCCATGAGCAGCAGAAGCTTCCCCGCTACACAGACGGTGTGCGTTGAATAATTAGAAGGGTTGAGGGTTGGGTTGAGGGTTGGGTTGATAAGAGAGAAGGTGAGATCAAGGGATGAGAGTGAAGAAGGAAACTGAAAGGAAAGAGTGGGGAGGAGGAGGGGGCTGGTTTGTAGCATGTGGGAGAATACAAATTAAAAAACAAACAGAGTGGGGGAATTTAGTTAGATGTTTGGGGTTTGGTGGTGGGATAATAGGATCGTTAGTCATATTTGGCAGGATAGAAAAGGAGAGAAAATTGAAATGGGTCAAACGGTGGAAGAGGGAATAGAGAGTGTAGAAAGGGATTGGTTTAAAATGGTAAAGATGATATTGCCTCTTTCATATTATTGTTAATTATCAATATTTTATAGCTAAGATATATCATATATGGCTCACTTCCTAATTCATAGATAGTTTTGTTAAAGAAGATATCTCAGATTAATTATAGTAAATATTGTAAATTTGTAATTAGGTATTTGCTTACCTGTTATGGTTTGATTTCCTTGATTGTAGGCATTAGTTTAGGATCAGGAATGTATCTGCTTCCTATATATCTTGTAACCCTAGCTTTCAGTAAATACAAGAAAACCAATTCTACTATTCTACGTTTCTTAAATGGTACCAGAACGATCGATCTGGGAAAACCACGACAGAAATTTAAACCCTAGCAATCATAGCCATGGGTGACAAACCAGAAAAGTCAACCTCTTCAGGCATGACTTTGCATCAGAAGTGGGAAAACCCTAATCATCCACTTTACCTTCACCACTCAGATCAGCCTGGCGCTATCCTTGTGCCGCAACCACTTGTGGAAGACAACTATGGCACATGGGTGCAATCCATGACTATGGCCTTGATGGTCAAAAACAAGTTAGGGCTGGCTGATGGAACAATCACGAAGCCAACTGATGCACAGGTTGAAGAATTACAGCAATGGAATCGGTGCAATAATCTGGTGAAAACATGGCTGCTCGGTTCTATGTCAAAAGAAATCTCAGGAAGTGTCATACACTGCAAGGATGCACGGCAGATGTGGCTTGACCTGCAAGAAAGGTTTTCTCATGTGAACATCGTTAAACTGTTTCACATAGAAAACAAAATTCATAATTGTGTGCAAAGCAACATGACGGTGAGTTCTTATTTCACCAAACTCAAAAGCCTATGGGATGAACGTGATGCCTTATGTTCAATCCCGACATGCCGTTGTGAAGCAAGGATGAGATAACATCATATGTTGAGACTCAAAAAACAATGAAATTCCTTATAGGTTTAAGTGACTCATATGCTACAGTTCGTAGCAACACCCTCTTGCTGGATCCATTGCCAACTGTCAACAAAGCTTATGCACTTATTCTTCGTCATGAGAAGCAGGTTGAAGTGTCAAATGGAAAGAGCAGCACTATGCAACCTGAAGCTGCTGTGTTTGCAGTGAAGGGTGCTGGTCGAGAACCCGAAACAGAAGATGGTGGTCAGTGGTGCGCCAAATGCAACAAAACCAACCATAGCACCAAGAATTGTCTTGTTCATCTCAAGTGCACATTCTATGGTTGGAAGGGACACACTTTCTACTTTTGGCTCAAATGAAAAGCAATGGCTGAAACTGACCAAAGTCGGTCTTCCAAGGGCAACCAAGTCATGGCAAGTGACAAGAAGGACACAATGCCCAACTTTCCCTTTTCTCCAGAGGACTGCAAGCAGATTCTTCAACTTTTGAACAAAAGCAAATCCTCATTTGCTCATCAAGTGGGTAATTCTTCGAAACATGAAGAACTTTCAGGTAAAGCATTTTCTTTCGTGCGTAATGGAAAGAAAGTCATTTGGATTTTGGACAGTGGCGCCACAGACCACATC
Source organism: Heteromeles arbutifolia (assembly GCA_024362995.1). NCBI lineage: Eukaryota > Viridiplantae > Streptophyta > Magnoliopsida > Rosales > Rosaceae > Heteromeles > Heteromeles arbutifolia. Next base: position 39,354,451 of record JANCRC010000003.1, on the reverse strand, counting down.
GTGTGCAGTCCTGAGTTTCTCACGTCCTCAAAACGTGTTGAAAATCATCGTGTTGAATTACCAAATGGTTCCCTTGCTACCGTAACCTATGTCGGCCAAGTAGTATTTTCTCCCAACTTTATCCTTGACAATGTTTTATGTGTACCATTGTTTAGGTTAAATTTAATCTCTATTAGCAAGTTAGCCTATGATTCCCTCTACATCACCATTTTTCTCAAATAGTTTTATGTCATACAGGACCTACGTTCGAGGAAGATGATTGGGACGGGAATTGAACGGAAGGGACTCTACTATCTCGAACCACCAAGGAATGGATCCCTGCAACACCATAGCCACCATGAGCTCTCATCTTTGGCACCAACGCCTTGGGCACCCATTACCTAAAGTGTCCTCGTTGTTTCCCTTTGTGCACAATAAATCATGTGATTCCCATAAATGTTTAATTTGCCCATTGGCTAAACAAGCTAGATTGTCTTTTCCCTTGAGTTCTATATCTACTTGTTCATGTTTTGAATTAATACACATTGACATTTGGGGTGGTTATCAAGTTCCTTCCCTCTCAGGTGCAAAATACTTTCTCACCATTATTGATGATTACACACGGTGCACATGGGTTTATTTGATGAAACACAAATCTGACACACAAAATCTTCTTGTTCAATTCATTTACCTGGTTAAGAATCAATTCAACACAACAGTTAAGGTGATTCGCAGTGATAATGGTCCTGAGTTCAAACTTATCACATTTTACAAACTCAAAGGGATTATTCACCAAACTAGTTGTGTCAACACACCCCAACAGAATGGTGTTGCTGAACGCAAACACCGACATCTGTTAAATGTTGCTTGAGCTCTTCTTTTCCAAGCCAACCTTCCTAAACAGTTTTGGGGGGATGCCATTCTCACTTCGGCATATCTTATAAACCGTACGCCCACACCTCTTCTTCACGGGCAAACACCATATCAGAAATTGTTTCACAAGGCACCAAATTACATGCATTTACGTGTTTTTGGATGCTTATGCTTTGCATCAACCCATGCACAAAAACCCTCTAAATTTGATCCTCGTGCACGACGGTGTCTTTTCCTTGGGTACCCTTATGGTAAAAAGGGTTATCACTTGTTTGATCTCACACTTAAAAAGGTTTTTGTGTTGCGGGATGTCACCTTTTTCGAAGACCAATTTCCCTATCAATTATCTCATACTTCCGCTACTCCCAGTACCAGTCTTACACCACTTCCTATAAAACCCTACTTGTCATCCTTTGATCCGTCCCCTACTGTCATTCATTCACCTACCATCGAACCTTCTCCTGAGGTCAACTCTGCCCTTGTCACTATTTACCCTAATTCACCTGTTGCGACTCTTTCACATCCTTTACCTTCATTACCTTCTCCATCACCATCACTTCCGCCTTCCCCCCCTGCTCCATCTCCTGCTGCATCACCGCCACCTCGTCGTGGCACACGCCCTACCAAACCCTCATCTTTCTTGCAAGATTTCCACGTTAAGACCTCTCTCCTGTCCTGACATGCTTCTTCCTCGAATCTGGTTCAGACCTCAGGTACTTCTCACATTCTGTCTCATTACCTCTCTTACAGTCGTCTTTCCCTCATGCATAAGACCTTTGTCACTAAAGTCACCACCATCCGAAAGCCTACCACCTTTTTGTAGGCTGTTCCAAATCCACACTGGCGTGCTGCCATGCAACATGAAATTGCTGCTCTCCAGGCCAACAATATTTGGTCTCTCGTTCCACTTGCCCCTCACAAAAAGCCGATTGGCTGCAAATGGATCCACAAGGTCAAGCTTAACCTTAATGGCTCTATCGAGCGTTACAAAGCCCGGTTGGTTGCCAAGGGCTATAGCCAAATAGAAGGGATTAACTATCGTGAAACCTTTGCTCCGGTTACCAAGTTAACCACTGTTCGTGTCCTTCTTAGTGTTGCTGTTGTACGTCAATGGCATTTGCACCAACTCGACGTCAACAACACCTTTTTGCATGGTGATCTTGATGAGGAAGTGTACATGCAATTACCTCCTAGCTTCGGACGAAAGGGGGAGACTCGTGTATGCAAACTACACAAATCCTTATATGGTTTAAAGCAAGCCTCAAGACAATGGTTCATTAAACATTCCACTGCTTTCAAGGTTGCTTGATTTCATCAATCATGGTCTGATTACTCCTTGTTCATCCGAAGTCAACAAGGTAACTTTTTTGCTTTGTTGGTATACGTTGATGATGTCATTTTAGCAGGAAATAATCTGCAAGAAATTGAAGCAACGAAGCAGTTTCTCTATCAACAATTCAAATTAAAGGACTTAGGTCAACTTAAATATTTCTTGGGGATAGAGGTTGCACGGTCCAAAAATGGCATCACCTTGTGCCAACGAAAATATGCATTGGATATACTTGATGATACGGGGATTTTTGGGTGCCAAACCTTCACGATTCCCTATGGAGAAAAATGTTTCTCTTACACAGGCAGAAGGAGAACTTCTGGTTGATGCTTCATCATATAGGAGGCTTGTGGGTAGGCTGATCTATCTGACCATAACGAGGCCGGACTTAGCCTATGTTGTGCACATGTTAAGTCAGTTTATGGAAAAGCCTAGACAACCACACCTTGAGGCGGCACATAAAGTTCTCAAATACATCAAAAATGCACCAGGACAAGGCATATTTTTGCCATCCAAGGGATTCTTCCAGTTAAGGGCATTTTGTGACGCTGACTGGGCTAGATGCAAAGACACAAGAAGATCAATAACAGGTTATTGTATCCAACTTGGTCAAGCATCGATATCCTGGAAAATAAAGAAGCAAACCACTGTTTCTCGTTCCAGTGCAGAAGCCGAGTATCGTTCCATGGCATCCACATGTTGCGAGATCACATGGTTAAATAACATTTTAAAAGACTTAAAGGTGAGTCATTCACAACCAGTCACGTTGTTCTGTGATAACCAAGCAGCCATATACATTGCTTCGAACCCGGTATTTCATGAAAGAACCAAGCATATAGAGATTGATTGTCATTTGGTGAGAGAGAAGATTCAAGGAGGACTGATTCGTATGGCATACATACGAACAACTGATCAACCCGCAGACATCTTCACCAAACCGTTGAGTTCCACACAGTTTGAAACATTGCTCAGCAAGTTGGGTGTCATTAACATACACTCCAACTTGAAGGGGAGTGTTAAAGAAGATATCTCAAATTAATTATAGTAAATATTGTAAATCTGTAATTAGTTATTTGCTTATGGTTTGATTTCCTTGATTGTAGGCATTAGTTTAGGATCAGGAATTTATCTGCTTCCTATATATCTTGTAACCCTAGCTTTCGGTAAATACAAGAAAACCAATTCTACAATTCTACGTTTCGTAGAAGTTCTTATCTGCAAGTTGGGGCATAACAAGTTTTCACTTTGCTTCAATTGAAGTAAGCAGCCATTTCTTGGCAAGCAAAACCACAGCTGAAGTAACCTTCCACCACCTGCTTAAAGAAAGTTTGTTATTAACACATTTTTCTTCTCTCAACCCATTTTCGCTTATTACAGAACCACAACTAAGAGATTAGAGTTTGAGAGAAACCTAGTGTAAGTGGTAGTTGCTGGATTTTATAGTTTGGAACATAGTGAATCAAGTAAGTTTCTTTGTCTTGTTTGCTTTGCTTCCATCTTTCTTAATCTCTATGCTACATTGTTATTGAGCTTTGATTCAGTTTTCAGTTGTCTTCTTTGTCATTTGAACCTCTTTTGATTATTCACTCAGATATCATTGCCTTTTTTTAAATTGTTCAAAGCATTTGTAGTCGTACATCGAATAACATTTGAACTTGTGGTTGATTCAGTTCGTCTGAATCATAGTGTTTATGCCTTCTTTGTGAAGGAGTCTGGACCTCTAATCAGTTGGATAAAGTCAGGTAACCACCATGTGAATAAAGCCTCATTGGATTTACTAATGAGGAATTACAGAAGCTATTTGTATTGTTATTAATTCATTGGATTCTTGTGTCCATTGTATTGCAGCTCTTGAATCCATCTCCTTTGACTATGCATTCAAATTATCTCATTTAACATAATGTTGCTTACTGAGCTTTGCAACTCACCCTTTTTCCCTTCCGTTTCAGCAGCTTGGGTGAGAAGTTGACACATGTTTTGGTGTATATTTGAAGAGCTGTACAAGTTTTTTGTTCATTTTAGAAAACATTAGATGTTTTCTAGCTATTTTGACAACATTGTGTACATTAGATGTTTTCTACCTTTATTCTGGATTTTGGAACCTTTGTAATTTCATTTTCAGGTTATTTGTAGGAAATGGTAATAAATTGTTTATTTCAGTGTGGGAGAACGGGAAGTATTAGTTTTTGCTCTTAAAAGTAAAATGAAGTGTCACCTGCTCGAATTCAGTTTGGGTCAAATCCGTTGCATGACATGTGAAGAGGTGATAGTATTAGTGTAATCCATTAAAGCATATTACTTGTGTGAGGTGATTTAGTTTGGGCCAAATCCGTTGCGTGACATGTGGTGAGGTGATAGTATTGGTGTAATCCAGTAGGTACCGTTTGGTATGTGGGATTGGACAGAACGGAACGCAGTGGGACGGGACGCACTCGTCTCACGTTTGGTGCGCCAATTTGCCTGGGACGCACTGTCCCGTGAACAGATTTTAGTCAATTTTTTGTGCCACCCTTCCCCCCTCGAAACGACTTGTTCCAGCCCATGGAACACAAAATTATAACTTTTTGAACAATAATACCCCTCCTTTTTTTCATTAATTTCACTATCTACCCTTTCTCTCCCGTAGCCTCCTCTCTTCTACCTTCTCTCTCTCCTATAGCCTCCTCCTCCTCCACCACAAACCCAGCAACCTAGGCTAACCCAAACCCAGTAAACCTATCCAAACCCAACCCCACCTTTCTCCCGCCACCTCTCTGCTCCCTGCTAGTCCCACGACAAGACCGTCGCTCTCCGCCATGAAAACCTCATGACCATTCACTAGCAGGACGTGGTTGACGCCGTCGCTCAAGGGATGGGATGATGAGGATTAGGCAGAAGATGTGAGGATGACGTTGAACTCGTCAGCAGTGGCTCAGGTAAGGTCGAACTCGTCGGAATGGATGGGTACGATTGTCATTTAATCCTTCGTTCCATTCCAGCCTAAGCGTACACCGAACGTAACATGGAACCTCCATTCCGTTCTGTTCCATCACGTTCCGTCTTGTTCTGTCCCGTCTACGTACCAAACAGTACCATAGAGCATATCACTTTGTAGTGTAAACAATTTGGTCATAGACTTTAAAACCTTCAATTGGATAGAGACGTAGAATTACTGAACTAGCTTGAGCGCAGAAACTTGAGTGTAATGAGGATATTTCTGGGAACTTTGTTACATAATAGTGTTAGTCTTAGGTCACATGATAAGTGCTATAAAGTGATGGAATATGTAAGAATTTCATGTCCTTTTAAAATTTGGGATGTTTAAGCAATAAATTAATTGTGATGCACTCACTGTTAAAGTTTTCAACTATGAGTTTGTCAAATAAATTAAGCATCATATCCAAGAAAAGAAAAAGAAAATATAACTATAGTTTGTCAAAAAAATTTTGAGAGACCGCATTTTTCAACTATTAGTGTATCATTTAATGTGGTAAGTGATGTGTACATGTCATGCCTATTAATTAACTAGTAAATATACCCACGTGTTACTACGGAATCGAAAATTATATTTAAGATTATGCAAATTTATTCACTTCATAAGCAATGTTTGAGTCAAGAACTGAGGATTACAAATGCCAAAAAAACAAAAAAACAAAAAAAAAAAAATAGAATGAAAATTTAACTTGACAAAGAGACCTCAATGATCTGGCTCAATTCATCATTCAAGACTTGGTCAAATAGTGATTCAGTCAATCTATCCCTAAACAAAAGAAAACCAAACCAAGTTCAGCAAGAATTATGCACGATCTTTGTGAAACTATATAATGAATGATATCACATTGTTAAACAAACATGGACTGGAGCTAATTTTAAAATTCATTTAAAAGGGAAATGGTAAATACCATTCACTTGAGATGCTAACTTTTCAAGATACGACACTAACAAAAATTGCATATACGGATGAAACACATATTAATGCTTACACTTAAGCATAGATAACTATAACAAAATTTCATTTTACTTCACACAATGTTGCAAGAAATTGCCCAAATAGGCGATGAACAATAGCACAGGGAGCGTGCACTTGTGGATCCGTAATTATATATGTCAGAATAATTGATGTAGAGTATCAAGGATAGTGATATATAGTACTACACATCTAGACAATTTTCTGGCTTTCTTCTTAAAGTACAAATAAAGACTTGCAATACTTCCCTGATGACGATAGAGACAAAATCAAAACGAATTTTATAAATCTTTATATGTGACATTAGTCTCTTGAATAACACTACACCTGAAAATTGTTTTATGATTCGGTTTACTACTCTTTGAAGTACAGTAAGTGTAGCAACAACTCTCTAAAAAGAATGTATATGTTAAAGAATTGATTGAAATAATTATAACAGAAGTTAAAGATTAGATAATGGAAAATTGGATGCAAAAAATATATCAGCGACAAAGTAAATGTAAGTAGTGCGACGTTATCCTGATTATGCCCTGATCATCTTAAATCGACACATGAGGATTTGGAGGTGATGGAGTAGTATCTAAAAGGGTTCATCGGTATGAGTAGAGGATTACTGGGTATTTCTTCTTAGCTTACATTGCAGCTCTAGGAGGCTCAATATTTGGCTATGATCTTGGTGTTTCAGGTCATTTTTCTTCCTGGTTTATGATTCAGACTTTGAAATAAATTAGATTTATTTTCCTAGGCACCCCTTCCTCTTGTAAGCATAGGGGGCATAGGCTGAGGTTCTGAATTCAATGACTACCGTGTGATATGAAAATCTAGGAATAAAAAGTTTGGAAGGCAAGATGCACTAGGTAAACTAAAATTGACAGCCGCAAAAGGATGGAAACAGAAACCACTTGCTAGCATCCAACTAAACTTGACAATTCTATATGCACCCACAAAATTTCATCATTCAAATGATATTGCTTTAAACCAAAGTTTGTGGAAAAAAGAGTGAAAACTTGATTAGCAATTACCACTTCCAGCGGTGCCACAATGCTAAGTTTTCCTCCTCGAATCTCCAACACATAAGGCTCCCCTGTAATTTCTGCCTCAACATTAAAATAAAAAATTGGTACATAGATGAAGAGTAAAAACTACCTTCCATAAATCAATAGAGAACTACGATAATGTGAAAATCCGCATGTATAACCTATGTGTCCATCGTTATAGGTTTGAGCAGAAATACCATATTTTCAAAATCATTGATGATTCAATTTTAACCTAAAACCCGAGACCATCTCCGGTTCTTGGCAGATCAAATTTCAATAAATAGCCACACATGTGAAATGAACAAAAAGAAACAGATATCTCAGGGATTAATAGCTTACCATGAACGAAGATCTCTGTGAGCCAGGCCGGCCTAGACGTTCACGCGACACCTCCAAAATATCCATGGAGAGTACAGCACCAGCAACAGCACCCAATCTAATTCGAATCCATAGTGCTATGATAAAGAACGAAGAAAAAGTTAATTATTACAATCCCAAATTTTATAAATGCCGTATCTCAATCTTGTACTCGATCATATACCAAGGTATACATTTCTAATCTAAAAGCCTAGAAATCATAAAGCAAAGAACAAATCTTTTGTCTTGTAAGCAACCATGCCTATATAATTGAATTTTGCTTACCAAAGTGGTCTTACTAATATTATTTACAGAGCAGAAAATTGAATAAAAAGAAAATAAGATAGACCAAAAAACTTTCTTTGATTTGAGCTCACCCAATAAAAAATCCTTCAATTAAGAGAATAGGATAAACCATACTTTCATATAATATCTTAATTGAATTAGCCTTTGGATTGAATAAATTAGAGGAGAATCAAGCAATTGAATAAATTAGACAAATAAAATAGACGACGGAAGTGTAAAAATCATTACCTTTTGATCTCGTCATATCTGTGATTCATAGTATCATCATATCCTGTGAACCAGATTTGTTAGACTAATGCTTAGCTTCAGTACTAATGTTTTTACAGAACTAATTTGAGAGATTAGAGGTGTGAGCTATGAAATTTTTAGTTTTCATCTACATTTGAAGAGAGATTTTTTATGTTTTCTACGAAAAAAAATATAGAAAATGATAATAGAAGGCTCTGTTTGGTGTGCTGAACAATTAAATCGATGCTTTCATGGGATTTATTTTCAATCTTGATTTTGCATTTCTTCAAAGTAATTATTCACTTCTCATATTTCTGTCCCTTGATTCTTGATTTATTTATTCAATTAAAAGCCTAGTAGAAATTGGATCAGTACAACAAAACAAAAGAGGAGTGCAATCATTTTTATTTGCTAAATTTCCAAATTGTTGCAAAAACTTTTAAATGATATACCTTAGTTGCAACATGCCGTCAGTGATGCTCCTCACCTAACATTCGAATGAAGAGAGATGTAGGTGTAGAGGTCAATGGAGGAAGTCACCGCACAAAGCTGCGAGAGAGAAGGCAAAGTTATGGTCGTTCATTTCTATGAGACGAAAGCAAAATGTATTTTACTTATGCAAAAACTTGCATATTTATTTCATACCCAACACTCATATCTTTAGTAGGAATACAAATTCACCAAATAGTTGGTCGAACACGAAATCGAATAAAAATCCAAATATTCCAAGGTCTAGTAAACAACACTGTGATAGGGAGTCCAAGTTCTTCAGCAACTGTGATGGTAAAAGGCATGAAACCATAATCACCAATATTATTCAACGAAAGATATAGCCATTTGGTAATAATCATACATGAGATTCATACAATCTTTTCATATATTGCACAAAAATTAGAAAATAAAAAAAAAAACAGAAAAAAATACCTCTTGCCCCTGCTCTTGAAAATCCAAAAAAAAAAAAAGATCGTAAATACCAAGCAAATATAGAAGCAATTCAATAATTACCAAAGAGAAATCCACCACGCATGAAATAGAAATTAAACAAAAAAAATACAGAAAAAAGAAAAGGGTACCTCATACTTCGCTTGCAGCTACTCTTCAAAAACCAAAAATCTTAGATCCTAAATACCAAGAAAACACATAAGTGATTCGATAATTACCAAGAAAAATCAAAAGGGTTATTGTCGAAGAGAGGGAGAGACACATGAAGAAGACGATACCGGATGACTTGAGGATATCCTTATAGTCCTAAAAAATGAAAGACCAACATAAGCACCAAAATTGAAGAATAAGAAATTTCACAGCCCAGAAGCTAAAATTAGCAGATAATTAGTAGCTAATGAGATAAACAATATATATATATATATGTATATGTATAGCCGTGCTGGCCGACACCTCGAGGGTGACGAAGCCATAAGTAATCATGTATAAAATGTGAATAAATTAAAATCTAAAAGTGCCTAAGTGCACGAGTGCACGGTGAGTGGATCTGGACCCATTTCACGCGTGATACAGAGCATAGGTATAGTACAATAAGGTAAGACAATGATTATACCATCATAAGAAGATGTATGTACTGAGAAGTGCCACGAATCCTTGTCGATACGGAACTCTGCTGCTAGAACCTGGAAGGGTGCAAAAATAGAAAATGTGAGTGAGTGAACCAAAACTTTTCTAATCAATTTCAACTACCAAGGGCAGTAGCCCCTTACCATAATACCTGTATAATTTCCCAGAAAATAACAGGCATGACTATAACTCAAAAACATAACCAAAATAATAGTCTCACAGTTATGCCGTGTCAAATATCTAAACAAGAATAAGTAACCCAGGTGAAATAAATCAATATGAAATCATATGTGAGTCGGATCCCCCTATAGTGGCCTATATAGCTAAATCAATAGCTCATCATCATGCTAGCCGGAGTCACCTCACGTGACATGTATGACTGCACCTATATCTCAATCAATCAATGCTAGCATATAAGTCGGGAGTTACCTGTAGTGACATGTACGACTTATCCATATCTCATCAATCAATGCTAGCATATAAGTCGAGAGTCACATATAGTGACCTGTACGACTTATCCATATCTCATCAATCAATACTAGCATATAAGTCGGGAGTCACCTATAGTGACCTGTACATCTCATCAATCAATGCTAGCATATAAGTCGGGAGTCACCTATAGTGACCTGTACGACTTATCCATATCTCATCAATCAATGCTAGCACATAAGTCGGGAGTCACCTATAGTGACCTGTACACGACTTATCCATATCTCATCAATCAATGTTAACACATAAGTCGGGAGTCACCTATAGTGACCTGTACGAGTTATCCATATCTCATCAATCAATGCTAGCATATAAGCCGGGAGTCACCTATAGTGACCTGTACGACTTATCCATATCTCATCAATATCCAAGTAATAGGTTAGCCGGATCCACCTCTGGTGGCCTGTACGGCTGAACCCATAGCTCGTCACATATCCCTACACACGAGTCGGAACCACCTATAGCGGTCTGTACGACAAGACTAGGTGTAAATAAGTACGCTCAAGTGCTACGATCACGCGAAGACTGTGCGAATAATCGCGAGTCACCTATGAATCGGAACCACCTATAGTGGTCTGTACAACAGGACTGTGTACCTACCTTGGATCCAAGGTGAACGTAAGGTGCGGGAGGTGAACATCACGTGAAGGACTGTGCCCTGGCCACGGGCACGAGCACTAACACCGGGGTGCAGGTTTATGAGCTCTAAATGCATCTAATACCGCATGTACGACTCATAGGCAACCTGTACGACAGTGTCGGAGTTGCCTATTACATAAATGTAGTCATGCCATAACCCCATCATTTCAACTAATACTATATACTCACCTGAACTTACCTATGTGTCCTGCGTTCACTTTGCACTTCAGAGCGTTCACAATAATTATGTGCAAGTAATATACATATGGATATACTAGGATGCAAATATGAAATTCAACCATATCATAATATTTCCAATTATATAAACATATATACAAATGGCATAAAATGCATAAGCTGTAACGCCCCACTCCCGAACTATTTACCTTCAGAAATAATTATCGGTGATAAACCCAACTAAGCACTAGTTTAATTAACTATCATTACTAACTATTTTTCACTTCAATGTTACGATTCTTCACATATTGATTTATAACCAACATTCAACCACCAAAACATAAGGTTAAATCTCACATTTTCCACCAATCTCCCCTCACATTGCTCAATTCCCCAAACAAGGCTATTGTCTCAATTATTTAGTCTTATTTATTGTATGGCTGCATCAGACGTCTCGTTAGACTGCCTACATACCCTAAATAGGGATCAAGCCATTCATAGTTCACAATAATTACTTGTAGGTAGCATGCATATGGATCTATCATGATATAATCTAAACTCAACCATCTCATAATACTTTATACCATATAAGTATATACGACATGATATAAATTTATTAGTTCAATTTAAAAGCATTTGTGGAATTATCAATCACATATACATATGATAAGAAGGAAAAGATCCACTGACCTAGAGTCTGTGCTACGACTTCCTAGTACAACCATCTAGGCATCTCGAGCGATCGGCGCCTGCCACAAAGTCCAAAAGTGGACGGAAGAGGGTCAATTTTGCCCACAAAGCTGGTGGTGCCTAAAACTTCCTGGCGTTGATTCATCGTCTACGGTGGACTAACGGGGTCAAGGCTAGCTGGGATTTGCTCCTGGAATGATGGGCTACAAAGCCCAAGTGGTGGCATCGGCCATCGCTTTGCCGATTTGCCGGAAAATAGAAAAAGTGATCGGACATGGTTTTGACGAGTTGGATTTTGTGGCTTCGCCCCACCACATGTGGTGGGTTCTAAAGGTGGTTCTTGGTTGGTTTTTTGTAGAGGGGAGTGAGAGCTTCAAGATGGTGGTGGTGGCGTCAAAAAACCCCACCGGAGTTGGCCGGAATCGGCCTTGGAAGATGGGTGGTCGCGGTGGGTGTACAAACGAAAAGGTTGGGCTTCCCACCCCCCTCCCTCTTTTTTTTTTTTCCGGATTGGCTCACCCTCTCTCCCATTTCTGATTGGTCCCCCATCCCTTTTAATTTGATTGGTCCCTTTTCTCTTTGCTTAAAGGCTGATTGGTTAGTCTTCCCACAAGGTGGGAGTTCAAATAATTTAACTACCCTTAAATAACCAACTTCAAACTTCCATAACTATACCGTTATAATTTGGACTCGCGAACGGCTTTCGCCTATGCACTTATAGTGACGAGTACTACAAGGATACACTAAAAGAATAAATCATACGTTTCTCTAGACGATGGTCAACGGAAGTCAAATTCTTTGCCTCTAGGGCATTTTCGTAAATTCACGCTTCTAAAATTAATAAAAAACGTAAAATTTGGAACAGGTTGTCACATATATGTATGTGTATGTATGTATATGCGTGTATATATATATATATATATATATATATATATATATATATATATATGGTTAACAATCCAAGAGTTAAATTAGCACAAATTCATATACTACGAAGCTAAAATACCCGTTGACCACAAAAAAAATCATGCAAAGTTTTAACCTTTAAGCATGAATATTAAAAACCAAAACCCAAACTTATAACCAATAATTATATTAACCCAAATGTCACCTGCTTTGGGATTCCTAAATTAGACTCTTGAAATTGGATCACTCATACTTCAATTCGTCTTCGGTGCTCAAAACCATTTTTGGGTTTTTTTTCTTTTAGAGAGAAGGAGAGTTGAATGAGAGATGCAGATTGTACTTTCCGGAAGCAATTAGAGTTTATGCATCCTCTTCTCTTTCCACGATAACCGACACGTGCATAATCTTCTCCGTAGCTGGGTTCAAAAAACGAAGAACAGACCAAAAGAAAGGCTTCACCAATCATGGACACCTGGATAGCAAGGGCAAATCCGGCACATCACTGTGGACAAAACATGCAGCAAAACGGCAAAGCAAAGAAAAACTAGGGGCATTTCTGTCCGAACACTAGTGATGAACAGTGCCGAGGGAAAACTGAGTTTTAGTATATATGATTTATCTCATTGGATATTGGTTGTATGCATCACTTGTCACATAAGATGATACACTAATATGATACAAAAATATAGTCTCCCTAACATTACTCCAGATTTGTCTCGTGATAACAACCAGAGAATGGCGTCCATGCTTATTATTAGATGATAATTTCTGACAATTAAGACATCATTTGGACAATATTAATTTTACAACATACACCTTTTTATTCTCTTCAGAAATTTACATAAACCTTTTTATTCTCTTCATAGATATCTCTCTACTGCTTAACATCATTACTTAATCCTCAATTCGTCAAGAAAAGACTTTCCATGAAGCTTACGATCAAAAAATGCTTTGAAATATTCTTCAACACTCAGCCTTTTAAATGCTGCAGGTGTTTGCTCAGTGATCAAGCTGGAGGCCGGGCCGATTTCACCATCAACTCTGGGGTTGTAAAATGTGGCGATTGAGAGCCTTTCTTGTTCAGAGTTCACAGTTGCACGATGTTCAATGCTACGATACGTCCCATTTGTTATAACCTGCCATGCATACATGCATATATTTAAACACAAAAAATAAAGGTAATAGCTGCAATAGGTATAATTATTAAGGATCAAGCTTTTGTTTGAAATAATTGTTCAACACATCTCTCACAAAATATAGGACGCACTCATGCAGTAAAAAGTTATTGAAGATTAAGCTACGTGTGAAAGATTTACATGCTTAACAATATAGTCAGTAAACATGACATGGATAACACTACACTTTTTTTTTTTTTGGTAACAAAAAGTTGAGATCGAGAGGAGGCTACCCCATTCTAGATCCAAGGCATAGTGGCTACATGCCTGTTTGAGGACTTGACAGAGGGGGATTTTAGCCCTTTTTTTTTGTTTTTACAAGTTGCTCACCAAGATTGATTGCCAACAGCGAGACTCAAACTTAAGTCTTGCTCTAGCAAAGAGAACAATCATTATCACTCAACTAATTCTCGTTCGCAACACTACACTCTTTATATATACTCACCAGAATGAAAATTGGTACTGAGTAATGTTGGAGTAATATTCGTTTTTTACCAAATATTTTTCTACGGTGTAAACTAATTTGTAATATGAACCATATATACATTTAAAAAAGAATTGATCACCTGATGGTCAATGGTATGAAAATGACAGTTGGATAACATTTTCATCTATATATATATCGAGCAAGATAATATTCAAATGGTTAAAGTTACCAGTGAAAATCATTACCTCTAGAACGTCTCCAATATTCACAATAAAGGCATCCGGTAGTGGCTTCACAGGAACCCAAATTCCATCTTTCTTCACTTGGAGGCCATCCATTTCATTGACTTGTAGGAGGATGGTGAGAGCTCCACCATCAGAGTGAGGGGTCAGACCGAGGACTTTCCCCGGCTGAGGACAGGGAGGGTAATAGTTCACCCTCACCGCTTGCAATCCACCTTGGAATATGTTGGTTACTTCCTTGGCTTCCATCTGCAAAGCTTTTTCCATTTGTGATAGGATAGTCATGGCTAGGTCTTTCAGTTCCGATGAGTAAGTTTCTAAAGTCTCTCTGCATTGAAAAAATATAGGTGAATTATTTGTACATCTATCTTGTAATAATAAAATGTGCCTAAAATATGTTACAAGATATGCAAAATAAATTAATGTTATTTGATCAATATTAATTTACTTATTATTTGTTCATATATCTTATAATAATAAATTGTGCTCAGCATATGTCGAATGAATAATGCAAAATGAATTACCTACATAATAAAAGAATTGTCATTTGCTTAAAAAATAATTTTACCAATAATTATAAAAATATAAATTAATTATTTGACAATACATATTATTATTGCTCAATATATGTAATAATACATAAAAAATAATTTACATATAAAATTGGAGCAATGGTCCCTCAACTAAAAATCCATTACCATTAGTCCCTCAACTAATCAAAATGTGTAGCTATAGTCCTTTTCATCAATTTCGTCAAAATTTTGTCAAAATAAGTTATGTTGGAATGACCATTTAAACAATTAGGGTCCCTCAACTCATCAAAGTGTGTAATTATGGTCCTTTTAGTCAACTACATCAAAAATTTTGTCAAAATGATTTATGTTGGAAGGACCATTGCTACAATTGGGTTAAAGTTAAGGGACCATTTCTCCAGTTGAATTAAAGTTGAGGGACCAATGGTAATGGATTTTTAGTTGAGGGAACATAGCTGCACGTTTTGATGAGTTGAGGGACCAATGGTAATGGATTTTTAGTTGAGGGACCATTGCTCAAATTGAGTTAAAGTTAAGGGACTCTAGCTACAATTTTTGTACGTATATGTAGCACTATATATGTGTAAATAATTTATATATAATTAAGGTAATAATATGTGTAATAATTATTTGCTCATTATAATTAAGGTTAGCAGTAACATTTGTTGACATTATTTGCTCATTATATGTAGCAAATAATGAGCAATGAGGTCATTTTTTTTCTTTTACTAAATAACATTACTCTTCAATATATTCATGCATTCACATTCATATTGCACAAAATCACGGACAAACATATATATTTGAGATCGCGTGAGGACCTGAAAGGAGAAGGGAGCTTTGGGAGTAGGTGAGGCTTCCTCAATTGGACAGGAAGGGTGGTCAAGAAGAAAATGTCAGACCATCGAGTTTTTGGTCTTCAGAAACAACAAATGCTTGTCCAAAACCTTCAATGTCTCCTGGCTGTTGCGAGAACTTTTTCTTCTCTTCCATGGGTAGGTTGAAGAACTCTTGAGTTTCTGTCTTCATTTTCTCCAACACGGAAGAGCTCACACCATGGTTTACCAACTGTAAAAATATATAGAGTGAATACTATGGCCAAAAACCTACGAATAGCAAATTCTAAAAATTCAGTATGCGGGCAAGGTGAAAAAGCATAGGTTAGGAAAATAGCCAAGTTCACCAAGGAAAAGAAGAACAAAAAACTTGATATATTTTGTAGCAACCTATTAACCAAATTTTTGTTGTAGCAACCTAATTTATAGCTTAATCCCTCGGCTTCCATAAACTTTTTTCATGATAGCAGAGCATGTGATCTCTCATGTGAAGTCCAACGGCCACATGTACTTCACATCATCCAGTTTATGTTATGTTGTCCATGTGTTAGCTTGAAAACTTGCTACACGTGAGTGGGGGTGTTGAAAGTATGATGAATCTCAAATCCGGAAGAGAAGAAACCCTGTATGTGCTTATAAGCAGTTGGACTACACCTTATATTGCCACTTGATTTTACTGTAAAACCTCAACTTTTTTCTTGTCAACCCATTAAATTAATACCAATCCGCAAAACGGTCCTTAAATAATCAAAAGGGTGAAACCAAGAATTTCCAAAAGGGTGGGCGGACTATGTTTTTTTTTTTTAAACAATATTATTTATACTAAGGGAGTGGGGGAGTGGGCTAAGTCTCGCAATGGGTAGCAATAATGTGGTTCGAATTCACCATTGGCGAAAATTGAACATAAGACCTCTTACTTACAAGTAAAGAGGAAAGTTTAATAACAGAAGTGGGACTACTAATTAAGCTTAATTTGAGGCGGATCCGTGACACTATTTTTTTTGGATTTGTGACACCATATTTTTTACGCAAGATTTGACACAAATTTTAAACAATTAGATTATCCCACTATCAATAGTTAAGATTTAGTCGATAGCTAATTAATTATTATTAATTTCCCTTCATAAGAAATTATTGTTACATTTTTTTAACTTATATACAAAATAACAGTTAAATGCACAGTAATGATTCAAGCCTCGTATGTTGCGGATTTTAAAGACTAATCAAGTAAGAAAACTCTTAATGGCTCTCCATATATCTCCAGTTTTTGTTCACCATTGCAGGCCAAGGAAGAGCATGCTCTCCCCAACGCAGGCAATCCTTCGTATTGAATTTTCAGAGTTGTTCCGTTTCTTTTCCTTTTTCACATTGTGAAAGAACCTAAATTTGAAGTATGAACTTAAAGTTAGAGTTAACTTTCAATAAGGAAATTAGAGAACATGAGAGATTGTTGGTAAAAGACCAAGAGAAAAGAAAAAAAAAATGGAAGTTAATGGATTTGGGGGGAGAATCAGAGTCATAATTAATTAAAAAAGGTTTCAAATTTTTTTTTTCCAATGTATGTTTTTATTTAAAAAAAAAAAAATCAAAGGTTAAAATCTCAACTATTGATAGTGGGATAATTTAATGGCTTAAAATTTTATGTAAAAAATATGATTACACGCCTCCGTCCCTTTAATTATATGACTACCCCCTTTATGTATTAATCTTCACATCGCCAACGAAGACTAGATGATGATACTAAACTAAGAGCGCGTTTAGTGGCTTTCCTGGGCTTACTGGGTGATGAGTGGGTTACAAATTTTTAACTTGTTTGGTTTGCGGAGAAGATGATTTGGCTAGGGTTCTTTTAAGGGAATTTTAACGAAAAGTTCTCGTTACTGTTCACTTTAACGAAAAACCACATTTTTACATTAAAAAGTCAATCCTGGTACTATTCATTTTACCCTTTATTTTGCCCTTATCGTTAAAACTCAAAGTTTTCAAACCCTTTTCATTAGTTTTTTTTTTTTTTTAACTCCACTTTAATTAAACAAATAAAAATAATTATTAAAAATAAATATAAAGATAAAATAAAAAAGATAAGGCATTTTAATAATCATATTGATTTATACTCCGATTCAAATGAATTGGTAAACAACTCATATGAATTCAATTTCATTCCTACTCCTATTTCATAACATTTAAGTAAACAACTTCAACAAGAATTTGATTTTGATTCCTCCTCAATTCATTTCTTCATATTTTAATCACGGTTGCGTAAACAGCCATAAATGATGATCGACAAATTCTTCGGACTCGTGGGCGAAAAACAGTCAGAACTATTTGATGAAAGCTATAAGTGGAAAAGCTAGTTTACTTAATTACCTGGAAGAAACCCCACTCTTTGCAAGCAAAATGGAGCCTGGCTAGTTCAGCTTCAGAATTGGTTGATTCTTGGGACAGCAATTTCTGCATGTCAATGGATGGTATTTGATGAGCATGATGATCAGAATTGATGATCATCTCATGCTCTTGGTTACCATCTTGATCATGAGGCTGTAAGTATCTTGGTGGGATTGTGAGTATTGGCTTCTTTACGAATTCTTGAACACTAGGAACATGAAGAGAACCACCGTACAAGCTCTTCCCGGCAGATACCCTTTTTTCCATACTGAGCTTTTGCGTACGCTGTGAGCAATGAGTGTTTTAGATGGGCTCAGGTAATGGTTATACTAATGATGTAGAATATTACTGTGCGCGTGGGTCGGTGGGTGTGTGCGCGTCTATATATATATATATATATATATACTGTTCCCCTCTCTTGTTCTCGCCGACGACTACTGATGATCAAATGTTGGTTTGTTATTGAGACTTTGTCTTCTTTCTTTTTTTGAGGTAATTGAGACTTTGTCCTTTGTGCCTCACTTTCTGTATGAGCCCAGTTGTTGGATGTGTACCTGTCACCAACCGACCATTGAATCTTGGTCTGATTTAGAATATCTCTCTTTCAGAAAGAACACGTGGTTTAATCGTTAACTACTCAGCCTGAAGCGGCTGCATTTGGTTTCGCTTACTTTTATTTGCCCTTTTTGCTCGTATAATATTCCACATCGACCATATCAATCAGAAAAGATTAGTTTAAATATCATAATTTCATTTTAATAATACCGAGATTTTTTATGATAAAATCTCACATCCAACGGATTGTGCATGTGGTAATTACCAAGTTATGGATAATATCGGTGTTGTTGAAATCGTATGAATGAGAAAAGAAGAGTTTAAATATCCTAACCCCACTCCAATATGTGATCATCTAATTGGATCCCACGTGAAGGGGTATGTTGAAATATCCCACATTGACCGTATCAATGAGAAAATAATAGTTTAAATATCTTAACCCCACTCCAACTAATACCAAAACTTTTTGTAATAAAATCTCACACCTGACGGATTGTGAATGTAGTAATATCGGTATTGTTAGAAGTTGGCCGTATGGCCCTGCCTAGATAATTTTACAAGTTGGTGCATCATATTTTCCTCCTGAGTATTTTTATGGTTGGATATTATTTTTCTCTATTTGTATGAACAAAATTTTAATTAAATTCGACTTACATGAATGATGAGTTATAACATTTTCAATAGCCTTTCTAGATGAGTTCTTAGCTAAATTTTAATACATGATTTAAAAAATTCATCTTCAATCCCTAATTACCTCTTAAGATAGGAATTCTTCTACTAGCTACTAAATTTAAAGAGTGAAAAAGGAGCTCTTAACATTAATTTTTAAATTTAATAACATGAATAAAAATCATATTCATATTCGTCCAGAGTCATTAAAATTTTCTAAATTTGAGAGTATAATTGAAGTATAATTTTTTTTTAGCGATCTCCTAAAGTAAATATTATAGGGGGCTGATAATTAAAGGGGCTACTGCTTCAGAGGATTATAATACTAAGCCTCATACCTGTCAAGCGTATATAGAGACAAAAGTGAAATATAAATATGGTAGTAAAGCAATAAACAGCTTGCAAAATATACAAATATTATAAAGAATTAAGGAAATAAATATGAACATTATTGGAGATGCTCTTATGAGTAATCCATTAAATATTTTGTTATATTTGACTTTACCAGACAAAACATATCACTAAAGCTGCCACGCATCAACGTCTAGAAACTGTATATAGTTGCACCTGTTTATTCATAGTTAACAATAGATAATTTCAGAGATAAAGAGTAAGACAGATCATGATCATAGTCAGCTAGGGCATGATTCACATCATTACAGAAAAAAGCTATAACAAATTAATAACAAATAATTACGTACGGTTCTTTAGTATCCCATCGGGTAATGCTAGAGATTGTGGACACATTGATTTAGGCTTATTAATTGGTTTTTGCAGGCTAATTGCTAGAAAGAAACTATAATAAATTAATATAAATAATTACAAAACTTTGTTTAGAAATTTAGTCTTTATAGCAGTACCATTTCGATATAATATGTGGACACATTAATTTAGGCTTAAACCTGGTTTATCTCTAGAAACTATCATTGTGTATTCAATTGGGAATTTGAGAGATTTTAATGAATTTATAAATCCATGGATTTTTATACAGTCTAATTGATTTGTAGAGATTTCATATAAAATTTTGATTCAATTCCCTCAAAGTTTGATGGGAAGATATGTGATTTGTGGATGCTTAAAATACACTACAAAATCTCTCTAATTCCCTCTAATTCTTTGAAATCATATTCTAATTGAATACACCTGGAATGTTATAAACTATCTTAAAATCTTGATTGAATACACATTGGATGTTAGAGAATCACTTAGAATCCTGATTGAATACCCCTAGATTCATTAAAAGAATTAAAATCTCTCGAAATCCTAATTGAATACACCCCCTAGTCTCACTTTACTCTTTGAAACTGATTTTGTCTCACTTTGCCCCATGTAACTGTCATTTTCGCCTCATTTAGTCTCAACTTACCCATTTTGTTCATTCTGTCAAATACACGTTAAATTAAAAGGTACTATGGACATTTTATTTTTCACATCTCTTTCCAACTTTGATAGGATTAAAAACACACCACAAAGTAGCACAGAAATATGCTATTGATTTTCCTTATTAACACTAAGATTTGTCAATTATAGCATATGAAAATATGGATCTTTCCCGTAGAAGATTGTTTTATCTAACTACTTAAAATGTCACAAAAACTGGGCTGATGTCCCTACTAACCAGCCACCGAAACATAATTATTAGACTTACTTACACTTATCTAAAGTCTACGAAATTTTATATGCAGACACTAGACACACAGAGCTATACTCACACAAATTTTTGGGATTTTTAGAGTTGATTTGATATTTAAATTAAATCGAACAAAAACAGATTTTAAGTAGTTCACAAAATAAGAAAAACGAGTTAGGGGAATTGCTATCCACCACCAAATAATCATGCAAACATGTCATGTTTCATTCAAATTCCTTTTATTTCCGGGTGAAGATGCTCAAGTTGTCTCAATGTTACAACTCAACCTATTACTCTTTCTTATGTAGTATGTTAAGAGAATGACATTTTCAACTTAACTTAGTCCCTAGCATGCAATCTAGAATGGCGTGTTCATAGATTAACAAGTAGAAATCATTAAGAACGAAAAGAGTCTGAGTCATCACAAAGCATCGTAAGTACTAGTGTTGTCATACTTTTCATAGAAATTGGTTCACATGTTAATCGCAATTAACAAGTACTACTCTAGAACATATGTAGGTCCTCATTCGACAATAGCAGGCACACACATATTCATAGCATTAGAATCCTAGATATGCTTACGAAGTATGCATCCGTAGAAAACACATAAAGAATTCGTCACTGACATAAGTAGTGAACCAATTTTCATCCATTCATAAAAGTAATTCAAACGAAATGTCATAACAAACTTGCAACCATATTCGGGGCTTCAAAACAACCCCTAACTACTAAAAATTTTGTTACACATAATTCTCAAATTAAACCAAAAGAAAGACATGAGTTTGAGAAGATAAAACTGAAAGAAGAGAATGCCAAGATTTCCTCATTCCTCCTCTATTGCTTTCCGGCAGCTCCCCTTTTGTTTCCCCTTTTAATTTTTGTTCTATTTTTTTCTATCCTCCCCATCCCACCTTGCCGCTGGGCATTCTCTACCTCTCTCATAACTCACCAAACTTAATAGCCACTTTATTGTCATAAAAGAGAGGAAATGGAAATACAATTTTAACTCCTTGCTAGCCTCTTAGTATTTCACCTGCCACAGCCTTTATGTCAATTAATCCTCCACTTCATCCTCATCTTTATTTCCAATTTAACTCTGCTAAAACTTCTCTTTCTCTTGATTTGTGTGACCGGCTGACCATGGAAAATGGGAGAGAATTATGTAGCTTTTTCTTCCTTGTCGGTTCAATCACATAAGCTTGTGATTCTACAAATTGTCATGTGTTGGTGACTTCACCAAGTAATTCCAATAAGTTACAAGCAGGCAAGTTAAACAAAAATGATTTAAGCCACATGTAACTTCCACAGTCAAATAGTCTATACTTCAACCAAAGGCTATAGGCATAAAGATTTAAATTATAAGAAATCACCTGATTAAATTAAAACCAAGGAATTATAACATGATTTTTCTCTAACTCATTAATTTAATTATATAAACACAAAACCATGTAATTCCTTTCATTTAAATCCAAAATTTAACAAGAAAATGTAACTTTTGGGATAAAATATATATGAAAATATGCACTCATGAAATACCCCCAAACTTACATTTTGCTAGTCCCCGAGCAAAAGAAAGAAAACATGAAAAAGTAGTAACATGAAAAACATTAGCATCCCCCTATGTGACCCTCATAGAATTTCATTCAAGAAAAAAAATCATCAAGAACCTTAGCTAGCACCAAACAAGCTAATCCAAGCTCATCTTCCTTATTCAAATGTTAGCAGTAACCTTTTAATCATCCTTGATGACACACCCCGTCCCGCAGGAGGGCATGCTGGCACGTGACGGCCAGCATGCCCTCCTCCGGGACGGGGTGTGTCACCTGAAGTGTAGTGTGTGTAAGCCAGCATGCCCTCCTGCGGGACGGGGTGTGTCACCTGAAGTGTAGTGTGTGTAATAGCCATGCTAATGCAATTTCAAGTTTTTTTTTTTACAACACCACATGCAAACTAATGACCTTGTCATGGGACATACACTCAATCACACATATGTTTAGTTTAACGTGTTTCGCTCAAAGAATCAAATGTGAAAAAGATCTACCATAAGCTTGCATAAAAATCTCATCTTCACAATCGTAATTGCAAAACTTAAATAAAGAGGACTTTTATTGGATGTAATGAGGCTTAGGGAGAGGGTTATTGAAATGAAAGGATAGGTAAACACAAGTTCCAAGCTACATTGCAAGCAATTCTCTTGTTGAGATTTATAAGAACTCAAGCTCTCCAGCCACTCTACTAACACCTCCAACCACACCCCTAAACTGAAACTTAAAAAAAAAACTTTTTATTTGCTTTGTATACAATTTTCCTTTTTCTTTTTTTTTTTTCTTTTTTTTTTTTTTTTTTTGTGAACGATTTTGCACATAACTAAATACAAACATCAAATACCCCCCACACTTATTCTTTTGCCAAACTCCTTCAAAGTACTTCACAAACATTTCTCATAAGACAATCTCACATTGCTCACTAGCTAGCTTGGAAAGGGTACGGAAAAATGTTTAAGGTATAAAGGTAGACATATCTGGGGATAAGAAATAAAAGGCTCAACATATACAACTCAAATTGGCAATCTAATGATATCATTTTTCTTTAGGAAATATGCTTATTTGGGCCATGGTGATAAACCTAATGCCTCTATCCTTTTCAAGTTCATGCAATCAAATGACAAACATTTCGAAAGATCGTTATGCAAGTTTTAGAGATGTAAGTCACATAAGTTCATCACACATGAAAGAATATGAGTGTATGAAAAATGCACACACTTTCAGTAGGCTCAAAAACTCACATAGGCTGTATAAGGTAGGGATGGCAACGGTTCGGTTTGGGGACGGAAATGCTATATCCATCCCCATAACCACGAAAATTAACCATATCCATAACCGCAAATTAACCATTGGGTATTATCCATAACCATACCCACCGGGTAACGGATTCCCCATCGGTTAATGGGTATATCCATCTTTGTCAATACAAAAAATATATTCGTTCAATTGAGAAATTATAAGTTAGTAAATATCAATTTCGTCATTAAACATTTGATGTATAAAATGATCCAATGAATGGATCTTGTTGAGTATAAAAATTAAAACACTGATGACGTCGGCTTATCTTCGTTATGTCCTAAAAGGACCATTGAGTTCACATTGATTTTGATTCAAAACTTAACTTTCCTACAAAATGCAATTTTTGTATTCTCAAGCTAATGGTTTGGTGAATAATAGATATACAAATACATAAATATATATATATATATGTATGTATTATACTATTATATTATATGTAAATTATATTATTTACTAATCGGATCGGATTCGGTTATGGATACGGTTTGGGGACCTCTATAACCATATCCAAAACCATAACCGAATAATATAAACGGTTTTTCCCCATATCCAAACCATACCCGAATTTTCATATCCAAATCCAATCCATTCGGGCGGTTATCCACGGTTATCGGGTTTAACGGTTAGAATTGCCATCCCTAGTATAAGGTCACTATATTCACATATGAAGCTTTAAGTTATGCTTTAGTTTCACATCAACAAGGCTATGTGTGGATGTGGCTTTTCAAAGATGATTAAACATGTACAAAACTAACAAGAGAATCAAGAATTTCACACAACACATGCTTACTAAGTTCTTGATCACCGTGGTTCAAATTCGATCCAATTATATCATTGGGTCGGGAAACTAACAAAAATCTAATTCCAAACAATAAATAAAACAAGACAATATTTTTGGATTTTCAAATCTTCCGAATTTTTTTGGTTTTTTTTTTATAAATGTTTTTGGATTTTTGTTAGAGTAAACAAAACTAATTAAGAAAACAAAAAGAAACAACACGAACACAAATCAAACCAGTTTTTAGTCGAAGGTACGAAAATTTTCAATTGGGTCATTTTTTTTTTCAATCCTTACCCCCAAACCTAAATTGGACATTGTCCCCAATGTCAAAAAACACAATAATGCATAAAATTAAATAATAAGAAACAAAATAAAGCATTTGGACTGAAAACTTCCCCAGTTTGTAGTAAAATCAAGCGATGACCCCCAAACTTCAATTCTGCAATCAACTCCAAGGGTGGGCATAACCAAATGTTCCTACAAAGAAAAGAAATAATTCAGTTTAGCACGCAAGAAAATTCAGAAAAAGCAAACGAAAAATTGAAAATGACAGAAAGAGACAATGAATAGAAATATTGGGTTAATTCCCAATAAGCGCTTGCTTTTACGTCCACAGCTAGACGGTACCAAAAGTAATCATCCAAGGGGAGCTGGTTCTTGGAGGGGTACAACTTCCACATCATGCTCCACAAAAGACTCGTAATATGGCTTGAGTCCATGCCCATTCACTTTGAACACGTTTCTGGTCTTTGCACTTTGGATTTCCACTGCACCATGAGGAAAAATATTTGTTATAACAAATGGACCAACCCATCAAGAACAAAGCTTACCTGGAAATAACCGAAGGCAAGAATTAAATAGAAGAACTTTATGTCCAATTACAAAGCTCTTCCTTAAGATCATCTTGTCATGAAATGCCTTTGATTTCTCCTTGTATATTCGACTAGACTCGTATGCATCATTTCGGATTTCGTCTAACTCATTCAATTGAAGTTTCCTTTGCTTTCCGACAACACTCATGTCCATGTTGTAGGCTTTAATCGTCTAATAAGCTTTGTGCTCTAACTCTACTGGAAGATGGCATGGTTTCCCATAAACTAACCAATATGGGGACATTCCAATAGGAGTCTTATAGGCAGTCCTATAAGCCCATAATGCATCGTTCAAGCGCATGCTCCAATCCTTCCTACTAGGACTCACAATTTTCTCCAAAATTTGCTTCACCTCATGGTTTGATACTTCTGATTGACCACTAGTTTGCGGATGATAAGGTGTAGACACCTTATGTGTGACATTGTACTTCCTAAGCAACGCTTCAAATGTTCGATTGCAAAAGTGACTCCCTCCATTGCTGATGACTGCTCTAGGTGTTCCAAATCTTACAAAGATGTTAGTCTTAATAAAATCTGAAAGTACTTTTGAATCATTAGTTTTGGTGGCTTTCGCTTCCACCCATTTAGAAACATAATCCACAGCTAATAAAATGTAAAGAAAACCATGTGAAGATGGAAAAGGTCCCATGAAATCAATGCCCCACACATCAAAGATCTCAACAATCAAAATAGGGGTTTGTGGCATTTGATTTCTTGGGCCCAGGTTACCTGTTTGTTGACAACGATCACATGTTGCAGAAAACTCGTACGCATTCTTAAACAAACTAGGCCAATAAAAACCACTCTCTAACACCTTAAGGGTTGTCCTCTTTGCTCCAAAATGGCCGCCACATGCATAAGAATGACAAAAGTTAGAATAGATTTAAACTCAGATTCGGGGACACACCTTCTAATCAATTGATCAGGGTAATATTTCCATAAATGAGGATCATCCCACTCGTAATATTTGGCGATTTTGACAAGCTTATCTTTCTGAGCCCCTGTAAAATCATCCGGAATCTTTTTGGTGACCTTGTAATTGATAATATCTGCATACCAAGGGTTAGTGTCCTTTAACGAAAACAATTGCTCATCCGGAAAACTCTCATGTAAAGGGATGAGATCTTCTTCTGTGTTTGAATGCACAAGTCTGCTAAAATGATCTGCTACAACATTCTCACTGTCTTTCTTATCCTTGATCTCCAAGTTAAACTCTTGAAGCAAAAGTATCCATCGAATGAGTCGCGATTTTGCATCATTTTTTGTGAGTAGATACTTCAAAGTTGCATGGTCAGAAAACATAATAACTTTAGTCCTAATCAAATAAGATCTAAATTTTTCTAAAGCAAATAAAACAGCTAGAAGCTCATCCTCTGTTGTTGAATAATTTAATTGTGCATGATTGAGTGTTCAAGATGCATAATAGATGACATGTGGCACTTTGTTGACACGCTGCTCTAGAACTGCACTGACGACATAGTCTGAAGCATCACACATCAACTCAAAAGGTAAACTCCAATCTGGTGGCATAATCACATGAGCTGTTGATAATTAAGCTGGTTGAATGTTACCACACACTCTTCATTCATATCAAATGTTGCATCATTTTGAAGCAAACGGCAAAGGGTGTAGAAATCATTGAGAAGTCCTTCATAAACCTACGGTAGAAACCTGCATGTCCAAGAAAAGAATGAATCTCCCTGACAGTAGTAGGGATGGGTAAAGAACTAACAAGTTTTACTTTAGATTTATCAACTTCAATTCCCTTTTCAGATATGATATGTCCTAGAACTAATCCATGCGAAACCATGAAATGAAATTTTTCCCAATTTAAGACCAGATTAGTTTCTTGACAATGTTTTAAAACTAGGGACATATTATGTAGACATGTATCAAAAGAATCACCATAAATTGAAAAATCATCCATGAACACTTCAATTATTTTCTCAATCATATCAAAAAAGATACTTACCTTACACCTTTGAAATGTGGCGGGGGCGTTGCAAAGTCCAAACGGCATCATCCGGTATGCAAATGTGCCAAATGGACATGTGAAAGTCATCTTTTCTTGATCCTCCGAAGCAACTGCAATTTGATTATATCCAGAATAGCCATCAAGAAAGCAATAATGAGAATGACCAGCTAACCTTTCTAACATTTGATCAATGAATGAGACTGGAAAGTGATTCTTGCGTATGGTGTTGTTTATCTTCCGATAGTCTGTACAGACTCTCCAACTATTTTGCACACGTGTAGGCACTAGCTCATTAGCTTCATGCTTAACAACTATGACTTCAGATCGCTTAGGAACTACTTGAACATGGCTCAACCACTTGCTGTCCGAGAAAAGATATATTATGCCAACATCTAGAAGTTTGATAACCTCTTTCTTGACGACCTTCATCACGAGTGGGTTAAAATGGCGTTGAGCTTCCCTTGTTGGTTTTGTACCTTCCTCCAACAGAATCATATGCATACATGTAGCTAGATTTATACCTTTGATATCTGTAATGCTCCAAGCTATGGCAGTTTTGTGATCCTTCAGTACCCGGATCAGTTTATCCCCCTCTTCTGTTGTGAGTTGTGACGATATGATGACTGGTAATGTTTCAACCTTTCCCAAAAATGCATACTTCAAATGTTCAGGAGTCGGTTTGAGCTCCAATTTGGGTGCTTGAATCACGAAATGAAGAGTTTTTTCATTAAAATGAAGAAGAGAAATAAAATAGGAAGAAGACTCACCATAAATTGGTGAAAAAGACTCAAGGGCTGCCACTGTCTGGATTAATTCTTCTTCAATGTGCTCGGAATAATTAAGTTTTCCATGTGTAATGTTATGCACTAACGCCTTCTCTAAATTATCTTGTCCCACACCTTCATTAAAACAATCCAGCACAAAATAATCAAACGCATCAATAGAAAAACAAGATTCAAAACCACTAGGGTACCTCATAGCATTGAAGATTCTGAAATTGACGCTTTCTCCATCAATTTCCATTGTTAAGGTATCATCGTAGACATCAATCTTCGTACGCGCCGTTTTAAGGAATGGTCTTCCCAATATAAGAGGAAGTGCAGTAGGCATAGGGTCATGTTTCATCTCAAGAACAAACAAATCAGTGGAAAAAATGAGCTCATTCACTTGCACAAGTACATCCTTCAATAAGTCTTTGGGATATCTATTTGAACGATCTGCCAGCTGGATTACTACCTTTGTTTCCTTTAAGTCTCCAAGGTTCAATGATTCATACACTAAATATGGCGTCAGATTGATGGATGCCCCCAAATCACACAATGCTCTCCCAAACTCTTTCCCTCCGATTACACATGGAATGGTAAAGCTACTGGCATCTTTCAACTTCGGTGGCAGCTTCCTCTGTAAAACAGCTGATACTTCCTCGCTTAATACCACAGTTTCTTGATCATTGAATCTCCTATTGTTTGTACAAAGCTCTTTAAGGAACTTTGCATACTTGGGCACTTGTTTTATGACATCTGAAAGAGGTAGGTTCACTTGGACTTTCTGGAAAGTATCCAAGATTTCCTTATCAGTTTGCTCTTTCTTAGACCTCATAAACCTACGAGGGAAAAGTACTAGGACACATGAGTTAAATGAATTTTGAACTTCTTTGCTTACCTTATCAAAATCTTTTTTGTTCAATTCTATAGCTTTATGAGACTTTTCTGTTTCTGTTGAAGCCTCATCTTGCTCAAGATTTTTGGTTTGTAGCTCCCATTGCTCATTTGTATCTTTTCTAGTCCTCTTTTGCATCCTCGACTGCTCAAAAACTTATTTTCCACTCCTTCAAGTCACAACATTCATCTGCTCCGCATTTGGATTCACCACAGTCTGGCTAAGCAACCTTCTTGGTTGGTGTTGTTGCACCATCAAACTTGCTAACTGACTCATTTGGCGCTCAAGGTTTTCGATTGCTTTGTCTGTTTTCTGTTGATGAGATTGAGTAAAGTTAGCTAAAGAAGCAATTAAATCCTCAAGAGACTTACTTGGAGCTTGTTGTTGTTGAGGCTGAAATGGTTCATACGGTCTTGCTTAAAAAAAGCCAGGTGAACGGTTATAGTTGCTGGGAACATATTGTTGTCTGTTGTCTTGATTGTTCCACTTTAAGTGTGGATGATCGCACCACCCCGCGTTATAGTTGTTGGAGTATGGATCATACTTTTTCCTTTGTTGCCCCTGAAACCTTCCTAACACATTAGCTTGCTCAAGACCACCTTGATCTATCAACGAAGGGCACATGTCCATGGCATGTCCTATCATTGAACATACACCGCACACCTGTTTTGGAGCCACCACAACCTGTTGCACAAGATTAGTCAAGTTAGCTAATTGTAATTCAATACTAGAATTAGTACTTACCTCATTAACTTTCTTAAGAGGTAGCTCATCTCTCCCTCCAAATTGTCGTGTGTTGCTAGCAATGTTCTTTAACAATGCCTTAGCATTAGTTGGTGTATTGTCCATGAATGCTCATCCACTTGCTGTTAAGCATTACATGATCAGTACCACACAATCCCTCATAAAAGTATTATATTATAATATGCTCTGAAATCTGATGATTAGGACAAGATGCAACCAAATGGGTGAATCGCTCATAATAATCTCCAAAGGGCTCTCCATGTTGTTGTCGGATTGCACATGTCTTTCCTTATGCTTGTAGCTTTTGTGGCCGAAAAATATTGCTCCAAGATGCTAGCTTCACCTGGTTCCATGTGTTCATTGATACTAGAGGTAAATTGTAAAGCCACTCATTTGCCTTAGCTTTTAATGTAAATAGGAATGCCCTCAACTTGACTTGCTCTTCATCCACATGTGCTGGTCTCATTCCCAAGCATACGACGTGAAACTCTATGAGATGCTTGTTGGCATTCTCTGTTGAGAAGCCATGGAACTTAGGCAAGTAGTGAATCATGCCGGACTTAAGCTCAAATCCTCGTTCTGCATTTGGATATGTGATGCACAATGGTTGTTGATCCGTATTTGGCGTTGCCAACTCCCTCAAAGTACGGTTATCAACCATGCCTTCTTGTGGTTCTTCCACCTCTTCCGAACTCAAATGTGGTGGAGAAGATGGTGGTAAAGACACTGATGCACGCTTCTGCTTGATTTCTCTCTGGAGCTTTCAAAGTGTTCGTTCAAGCTCAGGATCGTAGGAAGCTAGATCAATGCTCTTGGACTTTTGAGTATGCATATACTATGAGGAGTACCTGAAATAAAAACAAAAAAACAAAAACACTAATTAGACAAGAAAAGAAAACAATAGAGAAATAAGTAATTAGAAATAACAATCCCCGGCAACACGACGCCACAAATTTGATAGGATTAAAAACACACCACAAAGTAGCACCCAAATGTCCTATTGATTTTCCTTATTAACACTAAGATTTGTCAATTGTAGCATATGAAAATAAGGGTCTTTCCCGCAGAAGATTGTTTTATCTAACTACTTTTGAGATAAAAATGGTAGTGGTGGGCTACCACTTCGAGCCGTTATATTCACTGTAACGGTAGGCTCTCCCTAAGGAATTTGTTTACATGCTGGGATTCGAACCCCTGACCTCTCGAAGGCAGGCACTCAGAGGCTGCCCAACATGTGGTCTAGCCAGCTTTCTCCACTAGACCAAATTCCTTTTATTTCCGGATGAAGATGCTCAAGTTGGCTCAATGTTACAACTCAACCTATTACTCTTTCTTATGTAGTATGTTAAGAGAATGTCGTTTTCAACTTAACTTAGTCCCTAACATGCAATCTAGAATGGCGTGTTCATAGATTTAACAAGTAGAAATCATTAAGAACGAAAAGAGTTTGAGTCATCACAAGGCATCGTAAGTACTAGCGTTGTCTTACTTATCCTAGAAATTGGTTCACATGTTAATCGCAATTAACAAGTACTACTCTAGAACGTATGTAGGTCCTCATTCGACAAGGGCAGGCACACACACATAGCATTAGAATCCTAGATATGCTTACTAAGTATGCATCCGTAAAAAACACATAAAGAATTCATCACTGACATAAGTAGTGAACCAATTTTCATCCATTCATAAAAGTAATTCAAACGAAATGTCATAACAAACTTGCAATCATATTCGGGGCTTCAAAACAACCCCTAACTACTAAGAATTTAGTTACACGTGAATGATGAGTTAGAACATTTTCAATAGCCTTTCTAGATGAGTTCTTAGCTAAATTTTACACATGATTTAAAAAAGAGTTTTCATCACATATGGCCAAATTTTAGCCCCAACTTTCATAAATGTCAACTTTTGTAACAAATTTCATACATAGTCAAAATCACTTTTGAATAGACCCAAATACCCACAATTAAACCTTTTTTTTTCTGTAACGTGTGCTAGCTTTTCCTCTTAATGAATGAGCAGCAAAAATTTCATAGGCCTACAATAAATTTGGATTCACTGGGAAGAAAACTGTTGTTCGAATATGGGAACTGCAAATTATATAAGTCATATATAGTTTCGTTTTCATATTAGGAAAAAGAACAAAGCTCCCTTTGATACAATACTACAACAAGATTAAATCGTCCGGTAAAAACAAGCGAAAAAGCTTCATATGCTGTCAGACATGTATTAATCTAAGAAGGGTTAATTTCTTTGGATTACAGAGATTTAGGTCAGAGTACCCAATTCTTTTAAAGGAAAATTAATGAAAGAGATTTGAAAACTTTGAGTTTTAACGATAATGACAAAATAAAAGGTAAAGTGAATAGTATCATGATTGACTTTTTAGTGTAAAAATGTGATTTTTCGTTAAAGTGAATAGTACCGGGAGCTTTTCGTTGAAGTTCCCTTCTTTTAATCCTCCATTTAGGAACTTGAGGTAGGGACTGTTATTGTTAGTGTTCTTCACATTTATATGGTGATGAAACAACTAGGGCGAAATCTACTTTCCGGCAGTCAAAATTAGTATTTCCAGAAATAAGCCAGTAGTCCTTTTGTATGTATTACATGAGTTGGAATCGAAAGGAACTCCAAGGATTTTAGGTCTAGTTTAATTGGGTTTTAATTTTTAGGGCATTTAGGTCTATTTAGGTGTGTTTTTTGCTATAATTGATAATTGTTATAAAAAATAATATTTATGAAATTAGAGGGTAAGTTTTGGTTATATATGATAAATACTCTTTAAAAAAATTCATCTTCAGTCCCTAATTACCTCTTAAGAGAGGAATTCTTCTATTAGCTACTAAATTTAAAGAGTGAAAAAGGAGCACTTAACATTAATTTTTAAATTTAATAACATGAATAAAAATCATATTCATATTCGTCCAGAGTCATTAAGATTTTCTAAATTTGAGAGTATAATTGAAGTATAATTTTTTTTTTAGCGATCTCCTAAAGTAAATATTATAGGGAGCTGATAATTAAAGGGGCGACTGCTTCAGAGGATTATAATACTAAGCCTCATACCTGTCAAGCATATATAGAGACAAAAGTGAAATATAAATATGGTAGTAAAGCAATAAACAGCTTGCAAAACATACAGATATTATAAAGAATTAAGGAAATAAATATGAACATTATTGGAGATGCTCTTATGAGTAATCCATTAAATATTTTGTTATATTTGACTTTACCAGACAAAACATATCACTAAAGCTGCCACGCATCAACGTCTAGAAATTGTATATAGTTGCACCTGTTTATTCATAATTAACAATATATAATTAAGAAATCATTAACTTCAATATCACATTAGTTTGCAAATTTGCATTAGGTTATTTATAATTCAGAGATAAAGAGTAAGACAGATCATGATCATAGTCAGCTAGGGCATGATTCACATCATTACAGAAAAAAGCTATAACAAATTAATAACAAATAATTACGTACGGTTCTTTAGTATCCCATCGGGTCATGCTAGAGATTGTGGACACATTGATTTAGGCTTATTAATTGGTTTTTGCAGGCAAATTGCTAGAAAGAAACTATAATAAATTAATATAAATAATTACAAAATTTTGTTTAGAAATTAGTCTTCATAGCAGTACCATTTCGATATAATATGTGGACACATTAATTTAGGCTTAAACTTGGTTTATCTCTAGAAACTGTCATTGTGTATTCAATTGGGAATTTGAGAGATTTCAATGAATTTATAAATCCATGGATTTTTATACAGTCTAATTGATTTGTAGATATTTCATATAAAATTTTGATTCAATTCCCTCAAAATCTTATGGGAAGATATGAGATTTGTGGATGCTTAAAATACACTACAAAATCTCTCTAATTCCCTCTAATTCCTCAACTTTTTCAAAGTCTTTAAAATCAAATTCTAATTGAATACACCTGAAATGTTATAAACTATCTTAAAATCCTGATTGAATACACATTGAATGTTAGAGAATCACTTAAAATCCTGATTGAATACCCCTAGATTCATTAAAAGAATGAAAATCTCTTGAAATCCTAATTGAATACACCCCTAATCTCACTTTACTCTTTGAAACTGATTTTTTCTCACTTTGCCCCATGTAACTGTCATTTTCGTCTCATTTAGTCTCAATTTACCCATTTTGTTCATTATGTCAAATAAAAAAGTACTAGCGTTGTCTTACTTATCCTAGAAATTGGTTCACATGTTAATCGCAATTTACAAGTACTACTCTATAACATATGTAGGTCCTCATTCGACAAGAGCGGGCACACACATATTCAATCCTAGATATGCTTACTAAATATGCATCCGTAGAAAACACATAATGAATTCATCACTCACATAAGTAGTGAACCAATTTTCATCCATTCATAAAAGTAATTCAAACGAAATGTCATAACAAACTTGCAATCATATTCAGGACTTCAAAACAACCCCTAACTACTAAAAATTTAGTTGCACATAATTCTCAAATTAAACCAAAAGAAAGACATGACTTTGAGAAGATAAAACCAAAAGAAGAGAATGCCAAGATTTCCTCCTTCCTCCTCTATTACTTTCCGTCAGCTCCCCTTTTGTTTCCCCTCTTTATTTTTGTTCTATTTTTTTCTATCCTACCCATCGCAGCTTGCCGCTGGGCATTCTCTACCTCTCCCATAACTCACCAAACTTAATAGCCACTTTATTGTCATAAAAGAGAGGAAATGGAACTACAATTTTAACTCCTTGCTAGCCTCTTAGTATTTCACCTACTATAGCCTTTATGTCAATTAATCCTCCACTTAATCCTCATCTTTATTTCTAATTTAGCTTTGCTAAAACTTCTCTTTCTCTTGATTTGTGTGACCGGCTGACCATGGAAAATGGGAGAGAATTATGTAGCTTTTTCTTCCTTGTCGGTTCAATCACATAAGCTTGTGATTCTACAAATTGTCATGTGCTCGTGACTTCACCAAGTAATTCCAATAAGTTACCTGCAGGCAAGTTAAATGAAAATGATTTAAGCCACATGTAACTTCCATAGTCAAATAGTCTACACTTCAACCAAAGGCTATAGGCATAAAGATTTAAATTATAAGAAATCACCTGATTAAATTAAAACCAAGGAATTATAACATGATTTTTCTCCAACTCATTAATTTAATTATATAAACACAAAACCATGGAATTCCTTTCATTTAAATCCAAAATTTAACAAGAAAATGTAACTTTCGGGATAAAATATATATGAAAATATGCACTCATCAAACTTGCCCGCTAAAACAATCACAGTTCCATTTTTCATGAAAAATTTGTCAATATGGATCCTCTTTAAGTGGAGCCGTTGGTTTGACTGTTCATGCGCCAATTTAATCGCGATGTTGACAGATTTTTCACTTAAGACCAAAATGATTTACGGTGGACAAACTCAAGGACCACTCCTATTGATTTTCATTGTCAAAGACCCAAATGAGAAATTATGGCAATCGCACAGACCATTTTGGCTAAAAAACCTAAAATAAATCAGTCAAACCAATACTTTGTGTCTGAAAAATATTAAGAATTGTTGAAAATTAACTGAAAATGAATCAGCCCCATCAAAGAGATATTTTTATGTTTCAGATGAATAATTTTCAGTTTGTTTTGATGGGTTTTTGGGAGGGTTCCTTTGCTTTTAATTTTCATATTGCTCATGAATCAGCCCCACCAAAATTTCATGGATGTCCGGTTTAAAACAACCTCATCTGATTATGTAGCATCCAGAGTAGAGATCATTGCTGTCCAAGATCTCATCCTCGCAACTCGCAAGTAACAAACCCCAGCAACATGCAGTGTCCCTTGATTTTCTCTCCAGGCTCTCACACATTTGTTTTGTTTTGTTTTGTTTTTTAACAAACGGTATTATCTATTAAGAGGAATGATGCACTTAGTCTCACAATGCGTTAACAATAATGTGGTTCAAATTCACCTTTGCCAAGAATTAAACCTAAGACCTTACAAGTGAAGTGAAAAGAAATACCACTAAACCGTAATACTAAATGGCATACATTCATTTTTCTTATATTATTATTGATTTTATTAGTATATCTATGATGATTATTCATTTTGTGAATCCTGAAACTAATGCCTAATGGTAAGGAGACCAACGAAAAAATGGTTTGGAGAGAGATGGGAGGAGAAGGTGGAGCCATGGAGGTACAATTGCATCTAAATGAGATTTGACAGAAATTTTACTTTTAGGTTAAATTTGTTAACAGCCTTTATTATCGGGATTTAGATCCTAATTTTTTTTATCACATAGCTAGGCTTTTCCAAATACTTTATCATATAAGTTATTTTCCAAATATTCTATTACCATGTAGACCATTAATCCGATTTGGCCTTATTAGAATGTTCGTCCTTATATTATTAGGGTTCTTTTTAGACCTATTGGTTAGTTTAGTAAGAAAGATGTCATCAGCTATTACGTGGATCAAACAAAAATCATTATAATTATCATATATATTTGAAGTTAAGGGATAAGAGCTGGCTTCAAATTCTCCATTTTTTTCTGACTTTTAATATAAGCTTAATTAATTAAGCTCTGGTTTATCACCTTAGACAAAGTACAGCCACGTACCCTGACCACCTCTTCATAACCCTTCCAAGTTCAAACTTGTGAAGTCATCAATACTCTTTACTTTTCTAGATAAAATGCATTGACATTGTAAGTGCAAATCCGCCCGCAGGAGTACAGAAACAAAGTCATTTTAGGTTTTGCCTCGAGAAAAATTTTCCTTCAAAGACAAGTTGCCTTATAATTCATGGTATATTTCTTTGTCTGTCTATCAGAGTCACGTGTACGAGTGCAAGTTGATTCCGTCATCAAAATTTCGTTTCAAATCTGAACATTTCCAAAACGATTAAATTCTGACATAATTTCAATTTCAGATAATCTCAAGAAAAAAAAAAAATCAAAGTTGGAAGTTCCGATTCAATCTCAAATATTTGAAATGAAAATGAAAACCTTGTCTATAACCCGGTCCGTTAAAAAATCATCCATAGTCACGTGATGAGATAGAGTTGTTTGCGTATGTGAAAAAATGCCCTACATTGGAAGTTCATCAAAGCTTCCATGTGCTTATAATATAATAAAGAGTTGGGTCATTATTCATGTTATCAATTGGTCTTATGGTGGAAGTTCAACTTCATGGTATCAATGTATGTGGCTCACTTTTAAGCTCAACCACAACACATATCTGATGTCACCCAATTTTCGTTGTCAACTTCTTACGCTTGAAAATTCACCACATGTGATGGGCCGTTTGTGTGAGGATGTGAAGAAATGTCCCAATTCAAAAGTTTACCCACACGTGTTTTACTTCACCCAATTTGTGTTATACACGTCTTAAGCTTGAAAATTTGTTACACTTGGTCTAGTGACACAAGCCACAAAATATACTATTATACATGTTCTAAAACAAATCTACGTATTATAATTTGAGCGGAATAAAAAACAATTAGCAACCTATGACACCAAAAGATTATCCATAGATTGTTTCTTGTTGATTAAGTTCTTTGACTATTCTACCACTTAAGATTACATTTTACCTTTTTAATTTGATGACTCATATTTGTGTATTTAGTTGTTTTTAGACTATCGTCGCTATTTGAATTAATTACAGATTTCTTTAATTGTATTCAATGACTCACAATTTGGAAATCCTTTATTAATCGGTTGGCCTGGTCTTGAAGCAATTACACTATGTGAGGGTTTGCATTTTGCAGAGGGTTTGAGCATAAACTCTTTTTGGCTCTGATAAAACGTGTGCTCTGATTTGGATTTTTAGATCCCATTTCTATTTTCTGTTAAACTAGCTAATTTATCAACTATTAAAATTGTTCGTGTTTTGTAAGAGATCTCAAATTTTATTTGTAGCTAGCATAGATGTAAAAACAAGATCACTATTTGCAAACAAGTTCTTTTCCCAATTCACTGTAAAAGATCTTGTAGAAGATAGAATCATTGAAGTATTATTAATCTTCTATATGTATATATAAAGGGAGAAGGCAAAAGGATAAAGCTTTCATTATATTCAAATTACCCTTCTTCTATTAGCACTTGTCCGTTTTGTCTTTGCTTTACTAGTGTTAATCATTGTTGAACACAGCAAATCAACTGCGGCATTGTTCCAGCCCTAATTTTTAGACCATTTCTAACCCTTGGAGTAAGTCTCAAAATCTGACTTCTATTCCCTTCACGCGGCCCACGCTTCAACGCGTGAGCTTGCTTTGTGCTTTGACAAAGGATGAACCCCACCCAAGTGGCCATGCCGGCCACTTGTCGGCCTTTAAAATAAGCCTAACAGCTCTTTTGCTTAATCCAATGGCACAAATTCAAGTGCACCGGTGGATAACCAACGATCAAGATTCATATTTGTTTTTTTTGTTTTATATTTATAATTTCATTGAATCTAACCGCTGATATCTAATATGATCAAATCCAATAGTATAAAAAAGATTTAATGGCCCAAATTTAAATCCAACAGCTAAAATAATTAAGAAAATTATTTAACTCAAAATTCACCCCAATTTAATGTTTTTTCAACATTTATATGAATCTAAATATTTTTAGGTTAAAATGTTCATAAAATTAAATTAGGACAGTCTACATAATTTTTTTTTTTAAAATTACTTGAAAAAAAAATTAGCCTAAATTTATTCTTTAATAATCTCGGGCTAAAAAATTTAACCTAGAAGGGTTGGAGCAGAAAAACTGTTTCTGGGTTAAAAAATTTAGGTTTTACTCCAAGGGTTGGAGATGGTCTTATCCCTCAGTTATTTCCAATGCTGAAATGTACATGATTAAGTACTGGTTTGGTACTGATGTGCTTTTATAAAAAGTGGGTATAAAAAAAAAGTTGAGCTCAAAAAGGTGTTTGGTAAACACTTAAAAACAGCTTATTTTCACAGTTTTGGGTGAAAAAAAGATGAAAACATGAAGCAACAAAAATGAGATTATTCTCACAGCACAGCAGAAACAGTTTTTTTTCAAAGCACAGCAATACCAAACTAGCCAGCAGTAGTCGAGGTGGCATGTTGTTCTCTAGAAGCAACTTTTAGGTTTTTTAGGGTTCAGTTATCCCTAAACCTCAGGTCTCTAGCTGACCTTTTAATGTATATCCCCTTAAATTTGGTAATGTTGTTTTATTGGATTATTACCATCCACTAGGGCTAATTTTAGGGAAAGATTGCATGTAATCTTCCCTTAGTTGCTGCTACTTAAATGTTTGCTGTAATCTCAAATTCATAATAGAAAATGTGGATGCAAATTTCTTTCCCCTTGATCTTGGACAAAATTGCACCTACAAAACAATTAACACCTTAGGTCAAGGCCAAGAGCCTCACGCGCCCACGATGAATGGGGGGGCTTTGGCCGAAGAACCTCCAATGCCAAAATTAGAATTTAGAGAGAGTGTTTGAGAATTTTAGAGAATTTTAGCAAGAGAATTGGAAGTGAACTTTGAGGAGAATGATGGGGTTTAAATAGGAGAGTGGCCGGCCTCCTTGGGTGAGAGATGACCGACCACCTAGCTCCCTTTGTGGGCTAGGTTCTTGATTTGTGTTAAATTGGGAGTTATGGAATAATTACCTAATTAATAGAATAATTACCTAATTGATTAGCTAATCAATATAATAAAAAGGGAAGATTTGGGGAATTACCTTGTGGAGAGGATTGGATGAGGATGGATGAGAAAGGTTTTGAATTGTTTACCTATTTTGGGCATTTTTGACTTGATTGGAGGATGGTTGTCCACTGCTCGCGAGTAGGAATTCTGGTGTGCCTCAAGGGTAATTTTGTCCTTTTTGCTCGAAAATCCACGTGTCGCCTCTTGATTATTTTTGGCTCCACAGAAAATACACTCAAATCCAATATCAGAGCAGTGTCCTTCTTAGGCCTATTCTTGAAGCCCTTTGTTTCATCATTCTTTATTCTCAACCATCAACACGGCTAAAGAAAATTCAGAAGCTGAGAGCACCATTGCCTCATCGTTTACCAATATCTCTGAGGTTGATATCAACCTTAATCAAAGGTTCAATTTAGTGTTGTTCAACAAGTTCAATTATCTGCCTTGGTCCAAGGCAATAACTCTAACCCTTGGAGGAAGAGCTAAGCTTAGCTTCATCAATAGAATCATTCAAGCACCGGAGAACACCTCCCCATATTATGCATCATCGATGTGCAATGACCAGTTGGTCATGTCTTCATTACTTAACTCCATGGAGAGGAAAATCCCCAAAATCTTCAGCTATTTTGAATCTTCACAGCAACTATGAGACAAGGTGAGAGAAATGTATGACAACCAAGATAACTTATCTAGAGTTTTTCAGCTCAAAATAGATATTGTTGCCCTTAAACAAGAAATTAAGTAAGTCCTTTATTCAACATCTCGGTAACCTCACTACGATGTCGATGTGGAACTCGGAGCTTCCAATTGTTAACTAGTCAGAGCTCGGAGTATGAAGATTTGAAGAGCCACATCTTGATGAACTCGGAGCTTCCATCTTTT
Source organism: Heteromeles arbutifolia (assembly GCA_024362995.1). Lineage (NCBI taxonomy): Eukaryota > Viridiplantae > Streptophyta > Magnoliopsida > Rosales > Rosaceae > Heteromeles > Heteromeles arbutifolia. Next base: position 39,314,033 of record JANCRC010000003.1, on the reverse strand, counting down.
TCCAGTGTATGTGCCACCATACAACAAGAAGAAGTTAAAACGTGAGTCATGGCTCTTGACACCAAGTCCATTGTGCGAGAAGCTAGAGCATATGCTTCAAATCACAAGTCACCTGAATCAAGGGTTTACAATGGAAAAAGGTCGGACTTGAAATGTAATCACTGTCTTCGTATTGGTCACCTTGGAATTGGCCATACGAAAGATCGATGCCGGATACTTCATCCAAAGTTAAGACCTAAGTTCAACAAGGATGAAAAATGACCTTTCAAAGCAGCTCAAACCCACCGTACAAAGCAGTTATGGGGCCAATCTTGCAGCATCTTCCTCAACAAAGCATGCAGGTGAAACTCCCAGTGGTGGTTTGTTAGATTTTACGTCAAATCCTACTGCACTAATAAATGATTTTGCTTCTTATCTTTAATGCAAAAATTGGAGGTGTCAAAGTGCAGAAATAGTGGGATCTAGAGCCAAGAACCACTAGGGGTGGTTCGGTATAGGATCCCATACCGAAACCCTTGTCTCGATTCCCAAACCGAAATTTTTGGGAATTCCAATTTCAATACCGATCCCAAACCAAATTTTTTGGAATCCCAATTTTCAGGAATCCCGAAATAGTTTCGGGATTTCGGGACAAATCGGGAATCCCAAAATGGTTTTGGGCTTTTGGAAAAAAAGCGTATATTGGGCCGTGCCCAGAATTTGTCAACCCAAGTAATGAACCTACCTATCAGTCCAATTGAGTGTAGTGAATGTGACAGCCCATATGGGCTTAACTTGATTCGACGAAAAAAAATGTTGGGATAATTGATGTTGGCCCGAGTAGGCTTACATTGGAGACAGTGGTTGCACGGTACCGAGTGATATGATAATTAATGGTGGCCCAAATGTGCTTGGTTTGGTGATTGCAGGTCTAAGATTAAATGAACATATAAGCAGCAATAGTGAAACCATATGAGCAGCTCTAGGATTAATAATCATTATGCAAATAATCTTGAGGTGAGAGAGTGCCTAGTTGAAGGGTACCACTAGGTTGGGTTTGTTTTCGTTTTCCTAATACCGAGACCATATGTGTACTAGATTGACTACTAGACCCGTCCATCCTAACAAATAAAATAACAATGCACATTAATATATCACAACCACAGTTCAACATATATCCAAATTCCAATCAATAAATAAAATAAATGGTTCAAAAATCTGAGCATTCACCATTTTGAGAAGCTAGACATAATATCACAGACAACTGAGTTTTTCCTGTAAAGTGAACTGAGAGTCAACACCGAATTGGATGTACCTGAAAGATAAGATAGTAAGAACAATGTGGTAACTATGTCAGGTAAATATCATCTTGGCCGTCATTTACTTGCCGCCTGAACCCCCCAAATCAAGGGAATAACAAGCAAGAGTTGGAAATATGCATAAGTGTAGACAAATCCTATTGATATGCTAGGATAACACTCATAAACAATTTTGTCATGCTGATTATTATTTTGGTTTGATAGACATGTTTGGAAGCATATTAGAGGTGACGTAGGGCAGGACAATAAAGAAAATCTTCTATATTGGATAACGAATGAACATCTCCAATTCACTACCAAAAACCCTTTTGAACCAAGTCGAGCACACACACAAATTTAACTTTTTGATAATCTTAATAAATTTAACAAATGGGTTAAGGGCTTAAGAGATAGAGACAGACCTCCTTGAACAAATTTCTTGTGCACCCGCTTGACGTGCTGAAGATTTTCCAGCGGTGCAATTTGGTTCAAACGCCTACACAATTACATCAACTTGGTCAAAAGAAAGAAAGAATTTAAACAAGGCCATTAGTAAATCATTTTATAAACATGATTTACTGCTTGTTTCCATTGCATTCAACCTCATGAATTCTAACATTCCACAACACAAACCAAACCTTATCAATATCCTCCACCGCCAACAAACTACACACAAGAGGACACAACTTTAAGAAATTCCCAAACACCGTTTTATCAATATCGCAATTCTACAAAAGCCCAAATTCCCAATTCGATTAAGTTCACTTATTACTAAGCAAAACACTAGCACAAATTTATAAACAAATGCAACAATAAAGGATTAAATTTGATACCAAGGGCTGTTCCTTTGAGCAGAAAATCCTCATGAAAATTGAAACTATAACAAAAATAATAAATCAATTACTTGATTGTATAATAACATAAAAGGGCAAATTAGGGGCCGACGAGTGAATGCTTGAAAAAATGACACACAAATTAATCATGACTCTCACTTTACAAATTAATCAATCAGCCCTAAATTTTATGCACCTACTAACACTAATTCCCAAAAACCCATAAACAAATTAAAATTACCCAAACAGAAGACAATGCAAGGAAATTCAGTAAAGTACCAGTCTTAGTAAACGAAAAATAAAAGGAAGACAGAATTAATTACGTAATTTGGGGTGAGAGTGAGACTCAAACTCCGTGTCGTGGTGAGAGAGATCGCGAGTTCTATCCGTGAGAGAAAACCGCCCAAGAGAGAGAGAGCAATGGTTGTGTGGTGAAGGAAGGCTGGAGAGTCAGAGACGATAGTATGGTGTGGTGGTCGGCCGGTGGCTGACCGAAATTCGACACAGACAGATGAGAGATGAGGGCTTGGTGAGGGACTCAGGGGCTGCGCTTCGAGTTCGATGGAAGGGAATCAATCAATGGAATGGAAAAGTGAAATGAAATGGGATCTGACCTAAAAACAAATGAACAGCACAGATTAAATCCAAAACAATCAACGGTTGAAATAATTCTCTTATAATTAAAAAATAATATATATAATATTTATTTTCGGTTCGGTATGGGAATACCGAAAAAATGGAGATGCAAAACCGAATCCCGTACCAAAAATATCAGTTTGGTTCGGGATCACATACCGAAAATTTCCGGAATTTTGGTTTGGGATCGGGATTTTTTTTGTTTGGTTTGGGATTTTTGGGATTTTTTTCCAGCCCTAAGAACCACACTACTCTCCTTGGGAAGTTCGTTGGGTTTTTGGCAGAAGCAGAAAGAATACCACACGAAGACACTGCATGTATCTTAAATGCTTTTTCAATAGCTCGAAATACAAGACTTGTGCATGATTGTTGGATATGGGTGCCATTGATCACATGACAAACCAATGTACAAACTTGCATGATTTTTAAAAAAATGTCATCTTAAGTATCAATTGTTAATGGCAAACAAGTTTCAGTCATGGGAAAAAGGAAAACTGAGCTGATATCCAACCAAAGTTCAGTCCACTGTTTTTTATGTTCCATTCTTTACTTTTAATCTCATGTTAGTAGGAAGGATCACCCAAACACTAAATTGCCTTGCAATTTTCTCACCTCATAATGTGATTTTTCAAGACATTGTTACCGGAAAGATGATTAGTGAAGGCTTCTTTCAGAATGACCTTTATTACTTGTCTATAAAGTTTTCACAACCAAAGGGTCTACAAGTCAGTACAAGTAGATGTTCAAGTGATGAAATTTTGGGGCAATAACTCCCTTATTCCTTCCATCCTTGTACTCAATACAAAGATGCCCATTCAACCCACAACTTACATGAAATGCCAAAGGGCATTTAAGCTTAGACCACTGGATAGCACACCCCCTTGAACTCTCACAAACATAGCACATCTCCTTCCACCGCCTTTTCGGAACCTTGGAGCAATCAGTCCCCTCCCGACCTTCAGGATTTTTGAAGAACACTTCCAGTGTTAAAGTGAATCCCATATTGATGAGATAAGGGACATTGCATGTAATTATAAGTAGTTGGGTTACTCCCTATATTGCCAATTGGTTTTATGGTGGAACCTCAACTTTTTTTCATAATATTAGAACAGGTTGGCCCACGTGTGAAGCCTAACAGCCACACATGTTCTACATCACTCGAGTTATGTTGTCTACGTGTTAGGCTTGAAAAGTTGCCACACGTGAGGGAGCGTGTTGAGAGTGAATCCTACATTGATGAGAGGATTGACCTTGCATGAGCTGATAAGTAATTGGGCTATTTCCCATATTGCCAATTGGTTTTATCGTGGAACCTCAACTTGCTTCATCCAGGACATAAAGCCCGCACACAATGTGTGCCCACTTGCCGTCTCCAATGGGCTTCATTACCCCTTAATTGACAGCAGTAAGAACATGACTCAATGGATTGGGAATGAGTAGCGGAAAATGCGCATTTGGCGCAGAACCAATTGCCTTCTAGAATACCCTTTACGGGGAGATTTCCATAGCATGATGCATGAACTATCAGATCACACCCGTCACAGAACACAATTGGATCCGATGGATCTCCATCTGTGCTATGACAAACAACACAAAAACCCCACATCATCTTCTTTTTCATTGCATTCTCCATCCCCTACAATTTCTTGGCTCTTCTCGTCTTGGTCTTAGGTAATCTCGATATTTTCACTACAGCAATTTTCAGATTTACCCTCCATTTTCTCCATCGCCTCTTCTTCCGGCTCTGACCCAAAAGGTAGCTTGTACTCGACATTAAAGACCAATGTCAAAATGGGCTCTTTGGGGAACAAATTGGGCTGAAAAGCCCAAACCCTTTTCTTGGCAGGCAGGGAATAGGTCGAGATGGCAGCTGCGAAAACGGCAAGGTCAGGGAAAATGAGTTGGTCCCTCGGCGCCTTTCGTTTTTTTCCCAGAAGGTGCAAGGGGGACAAAAGAGCATCCTTCTGCTGTTGCTGCATGAGCCTAAATCTCTTGAGAGAATGTAGGCCATGGAATCTCTAATCCATTTGTTGATCTGATTTTTGGGCAAAGAAAAATGGGGGAAATGATTTGGTGGGAAGATTGATTGAGAGAGTTTGAGAGACCTTTTGAGGTTTTGATTTGGGATTAGAGATTAGGGATTTGAATTAAAATATTCGACCAACGAACTGGATTTGTTGTGGGAACTTCAAAAGTTATGAACCTTTGTTTTCATTTGAGTTTTAGCAGCCAATATTTGAATTTGGCGGGGGATTTAAGTTTTTGGTTGGGGGAATTTTGGTACCAAAAGTATTTGGGTGAGAGGTCCGGCTTTGTTGTTGGGATTGGGCTTTGGGTTACAATTTGAGAGAAACTTTCTCTCAAAATGTCTTGAAGCTTTTTTGTTTGTTTTTTTGTTTGTTTTTTGTTTTTTTTGTTTTTGTTTTTGTACAACGATAAGTTGAAAATTGAAATCTTTTGATCTGAACTTTGTAGATGTAAATGAGATCAATTGGCCAAAATTGTGTACTTGCTCCCTTGTTCCCCAATTTAATCTTCCTTTTGGATTGGACTATTGGTAACTTTTCTTGTCCGAGATATAGGCAATCATATGAGAAATAAAAGAACGGAAATGGTGGACTGGACATAGGATAGAAAACAAAAACAAAAACAAAAACAAAAATGAGTAGTGTATACTTATCACATTTTTCATATCACATTTACATCATCTCTCTAATAGAGGTACACCCACCAATATATGTCCAACCTATTCACAGACCAGCACCAGAAAGTGCAAATCGAACTGTTCCATAGCTGCTACGGACGGAAAGAAATTCCGACATACGAAAAGAAATTCCGACAAATATCAGCTCATATGAAAACAGAAAGACTTAAGTTTGTATTGCTTGTCTAAAGATTTTACATCTATCTTGCTTCTGGGCTGGCACAGTCTGTCTCCAGAATCCTGCCAAGGCACTACCCAAGATTGAATGACAAACGCTGGAAACAGCACATGGTACTGCAGTTAGAGGGTTTCCGAAGTGCTGACCAGCTAGAACAATTCCAAGCACCGAATTCTGAAACATAAAATACCCGATAACAACACTCGCAGACAACTGATAACGCATGGAAATTGACATTGATTCTTTCAATTATACATACACGTCACACATGTGCGCACCCACACAATACAAGCAATCATATGGCTTTAGCCATAGAATGGAATTAACAATTGACTGTTATGTCATTTGGCTTCAATAAATGAAAGCAATGTCTTTTCGCTTGAATAAATGAAATTAACAATTGACTGTAATGTCTTTCCGTTGCGATGTGCCGATGCCATGCCACCGCGACGCAACAGCCGTTATGCCATACTCAGCTGGGGAAGTTGCAGCATGCACTCCATGAGCAGCAAAAGCTTCCCCGCTACACAGACGGTGTGCGTTGGATAATTAGAAGGGTTGAGGGTTGGGTTGATAAGAGAGAAGGTGAGATCAAGGGATGAGAGTGAAGAAGGAAACTGAAAGGAAAGAGTGGGGAGGAGGAGGGGGCTGGTTTGTAGCATGTGGGAGAATACAAATTCAAAAACAAACAGTGTGGGGGAATTTAGTTAGAGGTTTGGGGTTTGGTGGTGGGATAATAGGATCGTTAGTCATATTTGGCAGGATAGAGAAGGAGAGAAAATTGAAATGGGTCAAACGGTGGAAGAAAGGGAATAGAGAGTGTAGAAAGGGATTGGTTTAAAATGGTAAAGATGATATTTCCTCTTTCATATTATTGTTAATTATCAATATTTTATAGCTAAGATATATCATATATGGCTCACTTCCTAAATCGTAAATAGTTCTTATTCGCAAGTTGGGGCATAACAAGTTTTCACTTTGCTTAAATCGAAGTAAGCAGCCACTTCTTGGCAAGCAGAACCACAGCTGACGTTACCTTCCACCACCTGCTTAAAGAAAGTTGTCTTTTTGTTATTAACACATTTTTCTTCTCTCAACCCATTTTTGCTTATTACAGAACCACAACTAAGAGATTGGAGTTTGAGAGAAACCTAGTGTTAGTGGTAGTTGCTGGATTTCATAGTTTGGAACACAGTGAATCAAGTAAGTTTCCTTGTCTTGTTTTCTTTGCTTCCATCTTCCTTAATCTCTATGCTACATTGTTATTGAGCTTTGATTCAGTTTTCAGTTGTCTTCTTTGTCATTTGAACCTCTTTTGATTATTCACTCAGATATCATTGCCTTTTTTTTCATTGTTCAAAGCGTTTGTAGTCGTATGTCGAATAACATTTGAACTTGTGGTTGATTCAGTTCGTGTGAAGCATAGTGTTTATGCCTTCTTTGTGAAGGAGTCTGGACCTCTGATCAGTTGGATAAAGTCATGTAACCACCATGTGAATAAAGCCTCATTGGATTTACTGATGAGGAATTACAGCAGCTATTTGTATTGTTATTAATTCATTGGATTCTTGTGTCCATTGTATTGCAGCTCTTGAATCCATCTCCTTTGACTATGCATTCGAATTATTTCATTTAAGATAATGTTGCTTACTGAGCTTTGCAACTCACCCTTTTTCCCTTCCGTTTCAGCAGCTTGGGTGAGAAGTTGACACATGTTTTGGTGTATATTTGAAGAGCTGTACAAGATTTTTGTTCATTTTAGAAAACATTAGATGTTTTGTAGCTATTTTGACAACCTTGTGTACATTAGATGTTTTCTAACTTTATTCTAGATTTTGGAACCTTTGTAATTTCATTTTCAGGTTATTTGTAGGAAATGGTAATAAATTGTTTATTTCAGTTTGGGAGAACAGGAAGTATTACTTTTTGCTTTTAAAAGTAAAATGAAGTGTCACCTGCTCGAATTTAGTTTAGGTCAAATCCGTTGCATGACATGTGATGAGGTGATAGTATTAGTGTAATCCATTAAAGCATATTACTTGTGCTGAGGTGATTTAGTTTGGGCCAAATCCGTTGCGTGAAATGTGGTGAGGTGATATAGTATTGGTGTAATCTACTGTTTGGTACGTGGGATGGGACGTAACGCAGTGAGACGGGACACACTCATCCCACGTTTGGTTCGCCAATTTACCTGGGACGCGCTGTCCCGTAGAACGGATTTTAGTCAATTTTTTGTGTCACCCTCCCCCCTGGAACGACTTGTTCCAGCCCATGGAACACAAAATTATAACATTTTGGACAATAATACCCCTCATCTTTTTCATTAATTTCATTATCTACCCTCTCTATCCAGTAGCCTCCCTCTTTTCTACCCTTCATCTCTCGTGTAGCCTCATCCTCCTCCATCATAAACCCAGCAACCCAGGCTAACCCAATTCCAGTAAACCCATCCGAACCCAACCCCACCTTCCTCTTGCTGCCTCCCTCCTCCCTGCTAGTCCCATAATGAGACTGTCGCCCTCATCCGCGAAAACCTCAAGACCACCCCCTCGCAGGACGTGGCAGACGCCGTCGCTTGAGGGATGGGATGACGAGGATTAGGCGGAAGATGTGAGGGATGACATTGAACTCGTCGATGATGGCTCAGGTAACGTCGAACTCGTCGGAGTGGATGGGTATGATTGTCATTTAATCCTTCGTTCCATTTCGGCCAGAGCGTACACCAAATGTAGCATAAATCTCCATTCTGTTTTGTCATGTTCCCTCATGTTCTGTCCCTTTCCATCCTGTCTGCGTACCAAACAATACCGCAGAGCATATTACTTTGTACCGTAAACGATTTGGTCATAGACTTTAAAACCTTCAATTGGATAAAGACGTGGAATTACTAAACTAGCTTGAGTGTAGAAACTTGAGTATAACGAGGATATTTTTGGAAACTTGGTTACATAATAGTGTTAGTCTTAAGTCACGTGATAAGTGCTATAAAGTGATGGAATATGTAAGAATTTCATGTCCTTTCACTACTAGAAATTTTGACTTTACTGACAAAATGAATTTGTCGGCAAAAGTCAAAATTTGTCGGCCATTTTGTCATGCAAAGTATGTCGTGCAAGACTCTAGCCGGAAAAATTCAACATTTCATCAGCTATGAAGTGGTTCTCTCCCTAGAAAACATATTTCGTCGGCATTCTTAAACCCCAACAAAAAATTTTGTCGGAAAATGATTAAGCCTACAAAATGCACCGTTTTGCCAACAAGATGTGTTCGTCGGAAAAGATATTTTGTCGGCACTGCCTTACTCTACCAACAAAATTAGCTTTGTCGGGAGAGAATTTTGATTTATAAAAAAAAATTAAGATGATACACTAATATGATACAAATTGATTGTATGCATTGGATATTAATTGATTGTATGCATCACTTGTCACATACGATGATACACTAATATGATACAAAAATATAGTCTCCCTAACATTACTCCAGACTTGTCTCGTGATAACAACCAGAGAATGGCGTCCAAACTTATTATTAGATGATAATTTCTGACAATTAAGACATCATTTGGGCAATATTAATTTTACAACATGCACCTTTTTATTCTCTTCAGAAATTCACATAAACCTTTTTATTCTCTTCAGAAAGATCTCTCTACTGCTTAACATCATTACTTAATCCTCAATTCGTCAAGAAAAGACTTTCCATGAAGCTTACGATCAAAAAGTGCTTTCAAATATTCTTCAACACTCAGCCTTTTAAATGCTGCAGGGTTTTGCTCAGTGATCAAGCTAGAGGCCGGGCCGATTTCACCATCAACTCTGGGGTTGTAAAATGTGGCGATTGAGAGCCTTTCTTTTTCAGAGTTCACAGTTGCACGATGTTCAATGCTACGATACGTCCCATTTGTTATAACCTGCCATGCATACATGCATATATTTAAACACAAAAAATAAAAGGTAATAGCTGCAATAGGTATAATTATTAAGGATCAAGCTTTTCTTTGAAATAATTGTTCAACACATCTCTCACAAAATATAGGACGCAGTTACGCAGTAAAAAGTTATTGAAGATTAAGCTATGTGTGAAAGATTTACATGCTTAACAATATAGTCAATAAACATGACATGGATAACACTACACTCTTTTTTTTTGGGTAACAAAAAGTTTAGAGCGAGGGGAGACTACCCATTCCAGGTCCAGGGCATACCACCACATGCCTCTTTGAGAACTTACAGAGGGGGGCTTTAGCATTTTTTTTTTTTTTTTTTTTTTTTTACAAATCGCTCACCAAGAGGGATTGCGAGCAGCGAGGCTCGAACTTAAGCTTTGGTCTAGCAAAGAGAACGATCATTACCAACTCAACTAACTCTTGTTCGCAACACTACACTCTTTATATACACTTACCAGAGTAAAAATTGGTACTGAGTAATGTTGGAGTAAAATTCTTTTTTACCAGATATTTTTCTACGGTACTGTGTAAAATAATTTTGAATATGAACTATATGTAGTTAAAAAAGAATTGATCACCTGATGGTCAATGGTATGAAAATGACTGTTGGATAAGACTTTCATCTACGTATCGAGCAAGATAATATTCAAAAGGTTAAAGTTATCAGTGAATATCATTACCTCTAGAACGTCTCCAATATTCACAATAAAGGCATCTGGTAGTGGCTTCACAGGAACCCAAATCCCATCTTTCTTTACTTGGAGGCCATCCATTTCATTGACTTGTAGGAGGATGGTGAGAGCTCCACCATCAGAGTGAGGGGTCAGACCGAGGACTTTCCCCGGCTGAGGACACAGAGGGTAATAGTTCACCCTCACCGCTTGCAATGCACCTTCGAATATGTTGGTCACTTCATTGGTTTCCATCTGCAAAGCTTTTTCCATTTGTGATAGGATAGTCATGGCTAGGTTTTTCAGTTCCAATGAGTAAGTTTCTAAAGTCTCTCTGCATTATAAAAATATAGGTGAATTATTTGTACATATATCTTACAATGATAAATTGTGCCTAAAATATGTTACAATATATGAAAAATAATTTACGTACAAAATAAAGCAATATTGTTTGATTCAAAATTAATTTACTTATTAATTGTACATATATCTTACACTAATCAAATGTGCCCTATGTGCATGCAAAATAAACTACCAACATAATAAAGGGTTGTTATTTTTTATTAAAAAATAATTTACCTATAGTTTAAATAAAAATATAAATTAATTAGTTGACAATACATATTATTGTTGCTTTTTTTTTTGTCAAAATTTTTTTTTGTTAGATTGGCCATTGGCAGGGTTCGAACCCATACCGTCATGTAAAAACTCAATTCTTTTTCAGCACTATGGTAAATGGCCAATTGCATATTACTATTGCTCAATATATTTAATAATACATGTAAATAATTTACCTATAAAAATAAGTTATTTGCTCATCATCAATTTGTAAATAGGTAAACTAATTGGAAGATTATTTTTGTATGTATTTGTAGCACTATTTATGTGCAAATAAATTATATCTAAACTACCTATTAATAAAACCTTCTTTGTTAACCAAAAGAGGGTAAAAAGACTATTTAGTCTTCTATCACACAACAAAATGATGGGCAATAATGTAATTTCACAAGTCCAAATTTTACTTTTTTTATTGAAGCCTCACCTACATGTGATGTTAAAATATCTCCAATATCTCCAATTAAAAAATAATAATAAAAAAAACCAAAAACAAAACCCTCCCACTCCATCCCACATTCTCTTTCTCTCCCTCTCTCCGTCCCATTTTTCTAAATAAAATGTGTTCTTACACACAGAGTGTGTAGGCAAATGCTAGTGTATGTGTATATGTAATAATACGTGTCATAATTATTTTCTAATTAGAGTGAGCAGTAACGTTTATTGAAATACTTTGGATATTGTGGCACGAGGTGCAATTATTTTGTAATAATAGTCAATTATTTTTCTACATTGCTGTCTTTATCAAATTTGTATTTTATTTGAATATTTAAACATTGGTGGGTTTTTGTTTATAAAATACGAGTTGCAAGGGTGTATCCCTAAAACACCCTAACATAAATTGGTGTTAGTCTTTTAAATATAAAATAGAAAATTGGATGAATGTCGATAATTGTTTTATCAGATATCATGCCATAATTAGAGTTTAACCATGGTGATATCCACAACTTGTGGATACGTTTTATGAATTATGTAGCGTACCTATGCGTATAGACAAAAGATTTGAAACAATATTTTACCTCATAAAAAGGATCATTATAAAAAAACTAATTCGACACCTGAGTTTAGTATAGGAAAATCATGTTAGGGTGAATATATACCTAAATGCCCTAATGCACTGATATCTATCAATAATATTATTAGACACATACAAATGATTTCATTAGTAACACGTGTTAATAGAAGTAAGTCTGTATGTTACACTCACTTATATCAATACTCAACTAGAGATTGTCAGTAATAAAATCAGTTTTTTTTTCTTTTACTAAATAACATTACTCTTCGATATATTCGTGCATTCACATTCATATTGCACAAAATCATAGACAAACATATTTATTTGGAATCACGAGAGGACCTGAAAGGAGAAGGGAGTTTTGGGAGTAGGTGAGGCCTCCTCAGTTGGACAGGAAGGGTGTTCAAGACGAAAGTGTCAGCCCAATCGAGTGTTTGGTCTTCAGAAACTACAAAGGATTGTCCAAAACCTTCAATGTCTCCTGGCAGTTGCGAAAATTTTTTCTTCTCTTCCATGGGTAGGTTGAAGAACTCTTGAGTTTCTGTCTTCATTTTCTCCAACAAGGAAGAGCTCACACCATGGTTTACCAACTGTAAAAATATATAGAGTGAATACTATGGCCAAAAAACCTACGAAATAGCAAATTCTAAAATTTAGTATGCAGGCAAGGTGAAAAAACCGTAGGTTAGGCCTAGAATGTAGCCAAGTTAACCAAGGAAAAGAAGAACAAAAAACTAAAATATATTTTGTAGCAACCTATTAACGAAATTTTTTTGTTGCAACCTAATTTATAGCTTAATGCCTAGGCTTCCACGTCGTGGTATCTGTTTGCACCATACTTCACTTGAGCAGAGGGTCTCATATGTAAAGTCCAACGGCCATATGTACTTCACGTTATCCAAGTTGTATTGTCCATGTGTTAGACTTGAAAACTCACCACACATGAATAAGGGTGTTGACAGTATGAATCCCAAATCGGAGAGAAGATACTTTCTTATAGTAGTTAAGCTACACTCCATATTGCCACTTGATTTTGTTATGAAACCTCAATATTTTTCAGATCAGCCCATTCGATTGATACCTAAAATGGTTTTATCCGTAAAAACGGTCCTTAAATAACCAAAACGTCGAAGCCATGAATTTCCAAAAGGGTGGGCTGGCTATTTTAAGTTTGACTCACTTGTTGCTAACATGAATTTCAACCAACGACAAATCAAGGGAAAGTTTGATATAGAAGTGGACTACTAATTAAGCTTAACTTGAGGTGAAATATACATATTTAATTACATGATTACATAGTTATGTACTGCTCTTCATATCGACAACGAAGACTATATGATACTAGACTAAATGATCATCAACAAATTCCTCGAACTCGTGGGCAAAAAACAATCAGAACTATTTGATGAAAGATTTAAGAGGAAAAGGCTAGGTAATTTAATTACCTGAAAGAAACCCCACTCTTGGCAAGCAAAATGGAGCCTGGCTAGTTCAGATTCAGAAATGGTTGATTCTTGGGAAAACAATTTCTGCATGTCAATGGATGGTATTTGATGAGCATGATGATCAGAACTGATGATCTCTTGATGATGAGGCTGTATGTATCTGGGTGGGATTGTGAGTATTGGCTTCTGTACTAATTCTTGAACACTAGGAACAAGAAGAGAACCACCGTACAAGCTCTTCCCTGCAAATGCCTTTTCTTCCATACTTAGCTTTTGCGTACGCTGTAAGTAATGGGCGTTTTAGATAGGCTCTGGTAATGGTATATATACTGTGTAGAACACTATGTGTGTGGGTGTGGATGTGTGGGTGTATACATATACATATGTGTGTGTGTCTATATATATATATATATATATATATTTTTTGTTCCTCTTTCTTGTTCTTGCCGTTGGTGCCTCACTCTGTATGAGCTCAGTAGCGATATGGACCTGTCACCAACCTACCTTTGAATCTTGATCTGATTAGAATAGTCTCTCTCTCTCTCTTCGGAAAGGACACGTGGTTCCTGTCACCAACCTACCTTTGAATCTTGATCTGATTAGAATAGTCTCTCTCTCTCTCTCTCTCTCTTCGGAAAGGACACGTGGTTCCTTCATATATAATTAAAAAAATGACTATTTTAATGGTCGAATAATATTCTTGTCTATTTTTATAAACAAGATATCAATTTAGTTCAAATTACATAAATGGTGAGTTAGAGCATCTACAACAGACTTCCTAAATGAGCTCCTAGCCAAGTTTAGAGAGGATTTGGAAATGCTCATTTCCAATCACACTTCCTATCCACTTCTTGAGATAGAGATTCTACTATGAGCTACTAAATCTAAGGAGTGAGAAAGGAGAACCCAGCATTAATCACTAATATTTAATAATATTTTAAATAAAAACTCTCTGCATATTAGTCCACATTTATAACTTCCTAACTTAAAGTCATTTAGTACTACGGTCTAGTGGTATTCATCTTTACTTGTAAGTGGGAGGTCATAGGTTCAATTCTCGCCAAATGCGAGTTTGAACCACATTATTGCTATCCTATTGTGAAACTAAACTTACCATTTCCCCTTTAATATAAATAATATCGTTTGTTCAAAAAAAAGTTCCTAACTTAAAAGAATATAATTGGAGAAGAAATTTTTTAGGGATCTCTTAAAATAATTTACTAGTCTTTTTAGCTGCAATCTAACTAAAAAATATTTCGTTATATTTGACTTCATAAGACAAAACATAGCACTAGAGATGACTCGTATCAATGTCTAGAAAAGGTTAAAAAAGGATGAACCGTGCGTAGTTGCTTTATTCTTAATTTACAATACAGACCCTTTAAGAGAAATGATTTCTAATTTTTCTAAAAATTGGGGATTAGTTGTAGAACTCATTCTACATCGAATTTCAACGATCCGAATCGTCTATTTTGTAAGTCTCAATACATAGATCATCCTTGCAAAAATTCAATTCAATCCGAAACCATTTGCCTATTTAATTATCACAATGAAGTTTTAATGTTTCATAGAGTACAAAGTGTTCATCAATTTCTTTGAAATTAATTAGATGCCTCAAATATTTTTGATTTGGCTAATATTTTGCAAGGATGATCTATGAGATGCACCTTGAAAAATGACGGTTCGAATTGTTAACGTTTGATGTGATATGGTCCCTACAACTAATTCTTATTTTTTGAAAAAAAATGGAGATTCGTTTCTTTAAAGGCCTCTATTTACAATATAACTAAGATCTTGTAGAGGATAGAATAACATTAGTTTGCAACTTTTTTTCCCAACTCACTGTAAAGATCTTGTAGAGGATAGAATCATTGAAGTATTATTAATCTTCTACGCATATAAAGGGAGAATGCAAAGGATAAAGTTTTCATAATATTTAAATTACTCTTCTTTTATTTGGATATCAAAAAATAAAATCACAAAAAAGAATCCTCGTAGTAGGACCATAGATGGTTACGTTAATTATTTTTTAAATATATTTTAATAAAAAAATAATATTTAAAATAAGTAAAATTAATAAATAATAAAAAGAGTCGATTTCTAAACTCATAATCATGATACAAGCAAGATGTCTGATATATAAGGACAAGTCTCGTTCAAATCTACTGTCGGAGGCCCGATTAGGTCCCCCAAGGTGATTTTTAATGAATGAGGATCATCTCCGGATCTTTTTTGTGAAGATTTTGAGAATTTTTAAATCATGTCCAGATATTTATATTAAATATTAATAATATCTGATAAAAATTGACTACACTATATATGATAAACAGACATGATTTGAAAATCTCTGGATCCTCATAAAAGAGGATCCGGAGAGGATCCTCCTAAGTTTTTATTGTTATTTAAGGGGACTTTTCTAAGTTACGGTAACGGTCTATATTTCTTGTTTAAATTAAAGAAATTTAGCTTGACTAGATCAGAAGCAAGAGTAAATTGTACGAATGGTCCCTCAACTTTAATCAAATTGGAGCAATGGTCCCTCAACTAAAAATCCATTACCATTGGTCCCTCAACTTATCAAAATGTGTAGCTATAGTCCTTCTCATCAATTTTGTCAAAATTTTGTCAAAATAAGCTATGTTGGAATGACCATTTATACAATTAAAATCCCTCAACTCATCAAAGTGTATAATTATGGTTCTTTTTGTCAACTATGTCAAATTTTTTGTTAAAACGAGTTATATTGGAAGGACCATTGCTACAATTAGGTTAAAGTTAAGGGACCATTTCTCCAATTGAATTAAAGTTGAGGGACCAATGGTAATGGATTTTTAGTTGAGGGACCATAGCTACACATTTTGATAAGTTGAGGGACCAATGGTAATGGAATTTTAGTTGAGGGACCATTGCTCCAATTGAGTTAAAGTTAAGGGACCATAGCTACAATTTACTCTACAAAGCAATACAGCTCATGAACTGTGACAGGTTTGTCCAGCATGCATTGACATTGAAAAGGCTTGGATCAATAATGTAATGCAATGTAATGTTGAATTAAGACGTAAGCAGCCATTTCTTGGCAAGCAAAACCACAGCTGAAGTAACCTTCCACCACCTGTTTAAACAAAGTGTTGGCCTGAGTAAACTATTTAGTTTAGGAATGTAATCCTATAATTTATTCCTTGTATAATTGGGATTCTTATTTTCTGTTATGTGGGATAATGTACAACTATATATTTACCTCCTAGAGAGAAGAATAAACATACAATTCAAACCCTAAACACTTTTATTTTGGCATCAGAACAGGTTCTGATCCTAACTCTTTCTCTGCAAAACTCTGAAACACCAAAATAATTATTTTTTTTTTGTTTTTCCAGCAGTGTCTCGAAGCAAGAGACACCGCTGACGGGAATAGTTTTCTTAGCTTTATCCCATTGACCTAGAAAACCCAAAGCCAAACATCTTGAAACAAGAGACGTTGGCATCCTAGATGTGTACAAGTACCAACAAGTCTTCTTCCATGGTAGATAACCAAGTCATGATTCCCTCTTCGGATTCCTCGCTTGCCTTGAATGAATTCTGCAGCAGGCCATGCGGTAGTGATCTCCAGCAGGTTGGGGCAAAGCCTGGAGCCCAATATCTAACAAAACAACAATCTTGTACGGACAGGAACAAACATGAGGGTGCAGGCCCATTTGGGCCATCCACAGACAGTAGCCCAGTTTATTCAGACTCATAAAATTTGTGCCCAGAGTTTTCCCTTTTAAATTTAATTGATTCTCATGACTAATTTGACGATCCAAGTAAAATTGGCACTGCATTCACAGCATCCGCTAAATGACATTCTGGCTGGATAATTGACTCTGGGGCTACAAACCATATGACATATGATGAATCCTTGGTTCACTACTCAATCGTGCCACCCAAGGAGAATGTATTCACAGCAAACGGTGAAATTGCTGCAGTTACAGTAGCGGGTTCCATCGTCCTTACTCCCTTTCTATCTCTGCATAACACTCTTCTTGTTCCTTCACTATCGAATCATTTACTTTCTGTTGGTCAAGTTACAGAACAATTAGATTGTGTTGTACTCATGTTTCCCACTTTTTGCCTACTACAGGATATCCAAACACGGGCGATCATTGGGCGTGGTACTAAGCGGAGAGGTTTATATTATGTGGATGATGTGGTATCGGGCCGAGTCAACCAAGTGAGCAGTGGTCACAACAACAAGGTTAAGAGAATATGGTTATGCATCGTCGACTAGGACATGCATCTTTTGGTTATTTAAGAAAATTACTTCCGTCTTTATTTAATGGTGTTTCAGACTTTGATTTTTAGTGTAAGGATTGCATTCTTGCAAAAAGTCATCGTACTTCTTACCACTTGAGTCTCAATAAAAGATCAGTGCCCTTTGAGTTAATTCACTCTGATGTATGAGGTCCCTCACCAATAGCGACGCGCCACAGTATTCGGTGGTTTGTTACCTTTGTAGATGATTGCACCAGAATGACTTAGCTCTATACCATGAAATAGAAGAGTGATGTTGGGCAAATTTTCCAACAGTTTTATTGGATGATTGGAAGTCAATTTTCTCTTCCTATGAAATTCCTGAGATCCGATAATGGTGAAGAATATCTTAATTCTGAACTATCACAATTTTTCGCAGAGCACGACATAGTTCACGAAACTACTTGTCCTCAAACTCCTCAACAAAATTGTGTGGCAGAACGTAAGAACAGACACATCTTGGAAACTGCACGGGCTCTTCTAATTGGGGCTCATGCTCCTCATGCCTATGGGTGGCTGTAGATACGTATTCTGTTTATCTTCTTAATTGAATGCCATCTCGAGTTCACAACTTTCGAACTCCCATGGAAGTCTTGCCGGATTATGTCACTCTACCATCTTCTCTTCAATTATCACCTCGCATATTTGGATGCATGGCTTATGTGCATATTCAAAACACTCTGTAAACACGAAAATTCCTGCGATGAAAGAGATAAGAACACGTGTACACAATGATATTTTGTATTAATTTTGGGGTTACAATCTCTTTTACAATTTGGTCCTCTGATTCTATCTTCGTAAGATGAAGATTTTTGGGTTATGTTGTTGATCTAAGGGCTGTTGAGGCTTGATCTTGGATGAACGGTTGAAAATTTCTTCAAGGGCATTCGGGGCTTAATCTTGAAGGTTGAGGGAAGTTTCTTCAAGGGCTTTTGGGCTTGATCTTGAAGGTTGATGAATGAGTCTTTAAGGGGGCTTTTGGGCTTGATCTTGAAGAACGGTTGGATGTGTGGATTTGTTGATGTTATTGATCCAAAAGGGTGTTGGGGCTTGATCTTAGGATGAATGGATGATGAACGATGAACATTTTCTTCAAGGGGCCGTTGAGGCTTGATCTTGAATTGGTGGAAGTTTTTCAAGGGCTGTCGAGGATGAATGGATGATGAACGATGAACACTTTCTTCAAGGGCCGTCAGGGCTTGATCTTGAAGGATGAATGGATGATGAACGATGAACACTTTCTTCAAGGGGCCGTCGGGGCTTGATCTTGAAGGAGGATTTTGATGAAGAACGAAGAGAGCTTTCTTAATCCTTCTGGATTTGCTTGAGAGCTTTTAGAGTTTCAAAGCTTTAAGGTTTTGGTGTGATGTGAATTGGTGTATTTGTCTTGTGATGGAGAAGCCTATTTATAGATTTTGATAATGAATCACCACCACAAATTTTCTTGGTGAAGTAAGTGGATGTCGTAGGTGAAGTGAGTGTGGATGTTGTAGGTGAAATGAGTGTATGATGTTGGTGAAATAAGTGGAGGTTGTAGGTGAAGTGAGTGTATAATGTTGGTGAAATGAGTGGAGGTTGTAGGTGAAGTAAGTGTGTGATGTAGGTGAAATGAATAAAGGTTGTAATTTTAATGCATTGGTCAACATTTATTTCACAGAAATTTCGTTGTCTACAAATGCCCCCACTTCAAGGCGCATTGTATACATGTGCTTGTCACGTGTAAAAGATGTGTTTTGTAGTTCCTTAATGTAGATGTCGATCCAAGGGCCATCGATGCTTGATCTTGAATTTGGCTGGAAATTTCTTCAAGGGCCTTCGGGGCTTGATCTTGAATTCGGCTGGAAGATTTTCTGGTTTCCTCCAATTGTTGATTTTCCACAAGCTTAATCTTGAACTGGGCTGAAGGGTTTCCTAGTTTCCTCCAAAGGTCTGAACTTACTTCTTTTATCTGGAGCCGAATTTGATTCAAGGGTGGCGGACACTTGATTTTGAATCGAACTTGTGATTTCTTTAAGGGCTGTTGGGGCTTGATCTTGAATTTAAATAGGATCACGAGCGGTTTCAGGATTTGAACACTTGGCAGACAGGCACGAGGTAGAGGTGATGGCCTGTTTATTTGTTCATTCTTTCCAATTCATATAGAAGAAGGTTAGGCAGGCATGAGGTGGAGGTGATGGCCTGTTTCTTTGTTCAATCTTTCCAATTCATATTGAAGAGGGTTAGGGGATGAATCAGCACGTACAGTTGTTGCATTTGCTGATGATCCACAAGATTGATGTTTCATTGTCACTCGTCTTATTTGTTCTCTATGCAGATGTGGTATCTTCTCTCGAAGTACATCAACAGCTGAAGATGAGTACTCGAGAGCGATGCTAGGTAAGCAATCAAGGAAGGGGTTCCAAGCAGTTGATTCCAGACCGGAAGATTGATTCCAAGTGCCAACTGATTACTCTCTTTTTCCCTGTCCTGCGAGTAAGAACAAAGACAAGGAAAATGACAGGGAGAAGGCATGATATGAGATACTTTTGCTTTTGAAGAAGTAGTGGTGATTTGACAGTGTTGCACGGCGCTGCTTTGCTCTTCGGCGACGGTGCCAGCGAAAGGTTTGTTGAAGCTTCTCGAGTCATTTTGATAGGGCAGTGATGTCGAGCTTGGATCTGACTTAGACTCTTTTGTCTGGAATATGCAGTTCTGGAAGAAATGCGTTATGTTGTAGTGGCCTGTTGCAGCTCATCATTGAATCTTCTGCTTCAATTTGTGGTATGGCAGAAGTGGTGTGCAACCTTTGCATTTGAATGGTCCTTCATAGCACTACTTCTTAGCGACTCATCCCTGTTTGGCAGCTTCAGTGTAAAGGGCCAATATCTGATCAACTGTCATGATGTATTTGCCGGGGGAATTCGTGACCTTGACAATAGTTGAGGATGAGTGCTCAAGAGCAATGTTAGGTAAGCAATCAGGCAAAGTTTCCAAGCAATCAGTTCCAGATCAAAAGTTTAATTTCAGGTTCTGACTTATTACTTTCTTTCTCTTTATCTTGCAGGTAAGAGCAAGGGCAAAGGAAAAGACAGGGAAAAAGCATGATATGAGATACCTTTGCTTTCGACCCCGATGATATGAGATACGTTTGTTTTTGAAGAAACAGCGGATGAATCAGCACATGTATTGGTTGTGCTTGTCTCCACATGCTTCGATGTATCAATTTCACCTGCCTTATCTGTTCTTCAGGCATCTGGTATCTTCTTTGGAAGTACATCAAGAGTTGAAGATGAGTACTTAAGAGCAGTGCTAGGTAAGCAACCAGGGAAGGGGTTCCAGGCAGTTGGTTCTAAATCGGAAGGTTGACTCCAAGTGCCGATGGATTGCTCTCTTTTTCCTTGTCCTGCAGGCAAGAACAAGAACAAAGAAAAGGACAGGGAGAAAGCATGCTATGAGATACTCTTGCTTTCGACCCTAATGATATGAGATACGTTTGCTTTGGTGTGACCTAGTTGAAGAGGCGTTTTCAGAAGGAAGAAACTGAGTATGTTGAGAGGTTTGGTTGCAGAAGCATTCTTGGCAAGGAAGAAGGGTCAGGCATTTTGGATGTGTGCCTTGCTATGGAGGATAAATGTCAACCTATATATAGAAGGACGAAATAGCAGGTAGTGGTGCGGATGTGGCCTTGTCGCCCACGCTTGTCGGCAAAAGTGTGGTAGTTGGAATAGTGAAACGCGTTTTCAACTTTGTCAGAGATTTTTGACAAAGTTGCACGTGTTATCTGACAAGTTGAGATTGTGCCTGAAAAGTGTTGACGGGCAGGAAAATCCGGCTTTTGAAATTCAGAAAGTGGTGGCTCTTCTATTTTTGAATTAGTGGCTATGTTACCTCTCATTTTATAGAGGTGTCGATCACATCCAACATGCACACTTTGAAGATTACCCGCTCGTGGAAATGATCTCTAGTGTATTTCAGAGATTTTACTCCATTCAACCCTTTTCTTTTACCATTTCTGAAAATGGCTTACCCATATAACATTTGCCTAGATTTGAGTCTCATGAGTGATACATGTGCACCGCATCAGGGTAATACATGGCACCCATCCTTTTTATCTTCTGATGGCCCCCTTACAGTTCAAGACTCCGTGATGGGGGATGCAACAATGGCTACGGTAGTAGCTAGGAACCTTCTTACTCCTAGATATAATAGGTTGCTTTCAAGACGGTCCGATGAGTCAGCTGTCCAAGACTCCCTCGTTCTCAGTGTTCAGTGTGTGGGCTTTGTGTCCAATATGGGCCAACGCCTACTCGCTTAAACTCGCCAAGTCAAATCATTGACGGCTGAGGTGGCAAACCTTGGACGAGAGATCAGACGGCTCAAGCGCGAGAATACAGAGTTGCATTTGCTTGCAAATAATTATTCAACGAGCATGAAAAGAAAGCTTGATAAGCTGCATAACTCCGAAGGTCGGATTCAAAGTGACTATCAGAGGTTTGTGGCTATATTCCAGAAGTGCTTTTTGCCTTCATCATCTGGAGTTCGACCAAGTATTAAGGCTCTGAATAAATTATCTCCAGTGCCTTCCTCTTCTAGGGTTCTGCCGAGCACTAAGGCTTTACACGAGTGACATTTGTGAAGGCTCCCTTTTTTTTTTCTTTTTTTTTTTGTGTACATATGTGTATTTGTAATTCCTCAGAGCTATTAATAGACATGCCTTATTTTATTCAATGTATTGTGCTAAACACCAATAAAACCTTTTTTTTTTTTAATCACATTTTCCAGGATAATGCCATGCATAATCATATTTTCCAAGTGCACCATCCCATCACCTCTCATTTTGGTTTTCTTTTCCAGGCAAGGGTCGTTGTTTGCACAGTCACCGCAATTCACTATTCTCTGCATGCGGGCCATTTTTACTTTGCACCGTCACCGTCACCGCACTGTATTTGCACAGTCACCGCACTTCTTTTACTTCTTTGAGTTTTTCTGCATATATATATGTATATATATGGGTTCGAACCATCACTGCGCAACCATTGCATAGCCACTGCACTGCTTGTTGCTCTACCATCACTTCACCGTTTGCTGTATACCCATTGCACTGCTTGTTGCTTTACCGTCACCTCTCCGTATGCTGTCTTCGTTGCACTATCCACCGTCCTGCAGCTTGAGGCTTGTTGCAGTGCGTCACTTTTTGCCATGTGGTGCTGTGCAAACGACCGCAGCGGGGTTTCGCTGTGTAGTGCCTTTTGGTCATAGTTTTTCCTCGGTGGTGACGTTGAAGTGCTGTTCATTTTTTGTAATAAGGCTTTGTAACCAAATCCTTCCTTTAAAGAAATAAAGTATCCATATTTTAAATTTGCTCTTTATTCTTCAAAATGTTTGTGTTTTTGTTGATAATGTGACTGTACTTGAAGTTTTGAAGTTTCAAGTTGCCTACGTACCCTCGGTTGATGAGGGATCAAGTCATGATGTAGTTCAAATGAGTGATGGTTTTTTTTTTTTTTTTTTTTTTTTTGTTTTTTTTGCCGGACACAGTTTATGCTCTTGCGGGCTACGAGCATTGTACCGTGTGCAGTTTAGGCTCATGCAGGCGAGGAGCCTTGTGTGTTTGTTTTAGAGGTAGTAGCACTTCAAGAATCTGCCATTAATGGGGCCGATCTTCAAGCCGTCTTCTGCCATGATTAAGTAGGCGTCGTTGGTGTAGAACTCCTGTATTACATATGGTCCATCCCACTTTGATGTGAACTTGCTTTTTGTCTTGTGAGTTGTGATGATAGGCCTATTCAATGCGAGGACGAGATCTCCAGTTTGGAAAAACCTTGGGCGGACCCTCTTGTTGAATGCCTTGGATTCGAGCCTTCTCTCATCCAGCACTTCCAGCTCTTGAAGGCGCAACTTTGCATTCTCTTTATCTGTCAAGCCTTCTTGTATAGCCATCCTTAGTGGGGGGATTTGACTTTTGAGCGGTAGAACAACTTCCACGCTATATACGAAAGAATAAGGCGTAGTTTGGGTAGGAGCAAGGTATTAAATATCGATGATATCGGAAATATTGGTAGTCCAAAAACACGGAAATATCGATGGAAATATCGGGATATTATTGATATCGATAAAAATTGAATAAAAACCACGGAAATTGTAAGAAAAACTTGGAAATTTTTATTGAAACTTTGCAGAATGTTTATTTAGTCAATTATCTATTAGTTTATCACAAAAAATTGGAAGGAAATGCATTGCATGATGGATTTAACTGATTTAAGTTGATTATATAGCGAGTTGGCAAACATTGTGAGTGTAGAAAATATGTAGTAATTAATGAAAGAAGTTTAAACACACCATAATCATTTATATATAATGAATTAGTACAATATTTTACACTTTATACATTGCATGTTAAGATACATGAGTGACTTAGTACCACATAGAGTTCCTATGAGGTTCAAATTTTTCACTATCTTCATCATCTCTATGTGTAGAGTAAGTGTATTGTGAAGAGTAGTAATCAAATGATAAATCCCCAAAGTAGTTTTGCATGTAATTGTTAACATGCCACCCATATGGATCTGAGATTGGTTGACGTTGTCCATAAGCAAAATCATTTGAAGATTGAGTCTCAGATTGTTTCCATGAGTCGCTCGATTCCATCCCAACAGGAATGGGATATGAAGGGTAGGGAAATGGTTGGTTATGAGTAGAACCATAGTTACTACTACTTCCCACTCCAATAGAGTCCGAAGTTATAGATAACGAGTCATCTTCTTGACTTGACAAAGTCCCCTTGCCTATTTCTCTACGAGTATAGTCCTTCCCTATGACACCAATTCCTGGTCCTGCCCGCCTACTGCCATGGTCCTCATCCTATGTTGCATGCGTGAAGTTTGCCTCACCAGTGAAGGGGCTCATAAATCCGAGAGATGGCCCAACATAGTTTCCATATCCACCACCACTACCTCCAGCTCCACTATATCCTTCATCATTCCCACATCCGGTGGTAGGTGAGTCTCCTGATCTTGTACTAGAGCTATCATTAGTATCAGTATGATCTTGTGGTTGTGTAGGATTGGAATAAGGTGGAATTCCAGTGTTTCTTGGTCTTGGGCGCAAAAGTTCTTCCAAAGAGTCAGCGCTACTAGATCCCACCTCCTCCTCTAATACTCTTTCTTTATCCCTTCATTACGTGCTTCTTCAGCAACAATATCAAACACATCTAGTGGGTCACCACGGTCGACATGATCTATTTCTCCTTCCTTATCTCGAATTCGAAGCTTCATGTTGTAGTAGCAATAAACTAATTTTTCCAACCTACTATGAGCCAACCTATTTCTTTGCTTTGTGTGTATGAGTGCAAATGTACTCCAATTTCTTTCACAAGCAGATAAGGAAGCTGTTTGTGATAATACTTTGATTGCTAACTTTCTCACAGTTGGTGCATCAGTCCCATACATGATCCACCATTCAGCTACAATGAAAAACAATGTTGATAAGCCTAATAACTCTAACAAATTCTATTATAAATTGATAGTGAAATATGTTTACACTCACTAAGAGACATTTTTGTTCGAGCAGCAACTGATGTTGGTTCTCCAAAAGTTCTTCTTGCATCTTTAAACCATGTTAGCTGAATTCAATAAATCGTGTTAGTTTAATCCAACAATGTAATTATTATAATTTAAGTAATTGTGTACCTCATTTCCAAATTGGCCAACTGCTGGTGATGCAGGGTTTAATTTAGAGTATACAGTATGTACAACACGTATAAGGGTACCATCATCTCTAACACCGGGTCTGTATTGGTATCGAGGATTCAAATAATATGCTGTTCAAAGAAACATATACTCTAATAAGAGAAATAATACTTATGCAACTAAAGAAATGAATTGCAAATTATGACATAATTTATACCTGCTGCATGCAAATCGTGGTATAATGTTTTATACCATCGGTCATCAATTATCTTTATAACCCACCTTGCACCATGTTTTATTTCCAAGTCATCCTTCACTACACGCATTAACTCATATATTGCCCCCATAGTAGGATACACTTCTGTGTTAACGATCCGTAAAACTTTGTAAAGAGGTTCAAACAGTTAGCACACATGTTCTGATTGAGTCCAAAAAGCATGATCAAGCACTATACTTTCCACCATACGACCTGCATTTGAGCGGCTGAAATTATGGTTGGCCCAATCGTCACTGGTGAATAGTTGCTTCAACCCTACTTTCTTTTTAAGTAGGCTGTCTAATGCAATATAGTTGGTGGCGAATTGAGTGGTAGCTGGGTGAATAATTTCTCCTTTGCAAAATTCCTGCATCTTTGCCAACAACCAACCGTGATTGTAAATATAATTTGTGATCGTTCTAGCTCTTTTACGACAGTAGCAGTATTCTCTCTCTTCCCCATTGCCTCAAACATGAGATCAATACAATGTGTTGCACATGATGTCCAAAACACATTATGATGCTTCATTAACTTCTTTCCAGCTTTGACAAATGCAGAACCGTTGTCGGTCACGACTTGGACAACATTATGCTCTCCCACCTCCATGATTACATCCCTTAATAATTTGTAAATATACTCGTAGTTCTTTATATGGTCTGAAGCATCAACAGACTTCAAAAAAATTGTCTTTCCCTTGGAGTATACCATGAAGTTTAAGATAGACAATCTGGTCGGGCCAGTCCATCCGTCACACATGATTGTGCAACCATTAGTTTCCCACTTTGACCTCAACTTGTTAACATAGTCGCCAATGTCTTTATACTCCATTTCCAAATATTTGTTTCTTACCTCATAGGGAGTAGGAGGTTGTACTCCAACACCGGCTTGTTGACATCTCAATACCATATTTTTGAAATGATGTGATGATGCCTTCTCAGCAGGGACATTGTCATAGATAAAGAACTTGCTAATTAGACGCCCCATTCCCTCCTTCACATTACCTCCAGTGAAATAACTCCAAACACTCTTTTGACGTGCTTTGGATGACTTATATAAACTTGGGGCTATTGGTGGTGTTGGTTGTGATTCTCTAACACTTGCTCCCCATCTCATTTGTGCACCACCACTTGACCCAGAACCTTGTGCTTTATTAGGAATTTTATGAAGGTGTTCTCTTTCCTATGCTGACTGTTTGGAGGCACGTAATGCTTGTTTGAAACTGCGTCGTTCTTCAGGTCCCATGTCATCATCTCGTTCGTCCTCATCGTCATCATCATCACTGTCAACCGTTTGGCCAATGACTTCTCCTCGTAGCCCAACTCGAATATTTTCCATTCCATGTGTTTTCTTTTTGTTATGGTGTTTTTTATTTTTTAATAATGTGGTGATGAATGCCTTCACTTCTGGGGGGACATTATCGCATCGTTGGACATTATTTCCTGGATCTAATCCACTTAGATGGTACTTAAGTCGTGTCACTCCGCCACTCTTCATTACCCGACCACAATATTTGCAAATTGTGCCATGTTTGTTTCCGTCTATTGGGTCTCCATGTTCCCAAGCTGGATCACGTTTAGCTCCACTGGACATCTTAAATGTACCTATATTTATTTTTCATGAAAATTAGGCAATTATTTTTTGGCCAAATAATATAGTAGTGACAGTGAGTTTAGTGACGGAAACATATTAAATAGGAAGTAAAGAAAATAGGAAGTAAAGTTATTATACAGAAGAATTAAATAGGAAGTAAAGAAAATGATTGTAAGAATTTAAGTAATTATAAAAATAATATGGAATAATAAAACCTAATATTAATGAATAATAATCCAATTTGATAATAAAATAATAAATAACATTAAACATATTAAAATTATTCTAGGGAATAATTATACAACATTACTTAATTACTTCAAAAAATTAACATGCAAGTATAAATTACAATAATATAAATATAAGTTCGTAAACTTACCTTAAATATGGAACCCTTTGTGTAAAGGCCAAATAGAATCTGCGTGGAGCAACAATAAAATAAAAATTACGCAAATGTAACAAATCTGGAACTTTTGATGCCGTACGTAGCAGCAAAACCTCGACGATCCTCTGCAGCTTGCCGTCTGTGAATAAATGAGAGAGAAAGAAGGTATTTAACATTTAATTTGGAGTGGCGCGAGCTGCAGATCCATTTATTCAGTTCGAAGCTCTGAAATGGCTTTGGAATGGATCTGGAATGTAATAGGATCACATTTAGGCGACTTAGTTGGCTTGTTCTTGTGCATTTACGTTGTTATTTCTTAGTTATTCTAGTCTTTTAAGCCATTTTCATGTGTTTTCAGGTTCTAAGGGCAAAGTATGCAAGAATGTGCATTTTGGAGCCTTTTGGAGCAAAATTGGGCTTGGAATGGATATCACATGTTTGGAGCAAAAGGAATGGACGAAATCGAAGGATTCCTAATCAACGAAGGATTCCTAATTGAAGCAGGATTCCTAATTGGAGATGGATTCCTACTCAAACAAGGATTCCTACTTGAAGTAGGAAAGTTAAGCCAAGGTTTCCTATTTTGGTTTAACCTTTCCTAAATCCTAAATAAGTTCCAGCAACATTGAAGGCCTCCTATGCATTTTAGGACACAAATTGAACCTTCCTTGCACCAAATCAACCCTTGCCGCACCATCCCCTTATTTCCTATCCTTGCCGTGCAAGGGATCTCTCACTTGCCTAATTTCTGGACCTAAATCAGCAAGGAAATCCTTTTTCCTCGCCTTGCAAGGCATTCCCTTACCTATTCCATCCTTGACGCACCCACTTGCCCAATTCCCTTAGGATTCTGACTTTAATTCCTATTTCCCTTAAAGTTTTGGTTTAATTTCTGTTTCCTAAATTGTTTCCTAGCTTTATTACCCTAAAGTCTTTAAATAAAACTTCCTTGGCTGCACAAAAGGTTCCATTGACTCACCCATTCATCCATTCACACCAGAATTCATCCCTACACCTTTGCCGCAATTTCCATTCACCCTAAACACATTCCTGACCCCAAAACACATCCCATACACTTCACCCACCTTTGTGCCGTAGCAAGGAGGAAGGAGGATAACCTTTGGACGTGCCTGCCATTCGAGTTGGGATTGCTGGAACATTTTAGGTGTAATCTTTCTTTTGTTTTCAATGTTTCAATTCAATAATCTTTGTTCTATGAGTATGAGGAACTAAACCCCTCTTAGCTAGGGGGAATTCGAAACCATGGTTATATTTGCAATATGATTTGATTACATCCAGTTG
This sequence comes from Heteromeles arbutifolia, assembly GCA_024362995.1. Classification (NCBI taxonomy): domain Eukaryota; kingdom Viridiplantae; phylum Streptophyta; class Magnoliopsida; order Rosales; family Rosaceae; genus Heteromeles; species Heteromeles arbutifolia. Next base: position 39,285,223 of record JANCRC010000003.1, on the reverse strand, counting down.
TGATTCATAAGTTGTGAATTCAATTTACTTATCTGTTGAATTAAAACTGATTTGTGTGTGTTGGTTGAGAGTGCACGCTTAATTTTCATGCATAAATTTGATGTTAGGATATAAGGGAGTTTCACCTAATCGTTATGAACTTATATTCATGTGTAGTGGAGGTTGCAAGTCACAATCGTGTTAAGTAAATTCCTGGCATAAGTATCATGCAATTCATAGTTACGAGTGCCTTATCAATGCTTATGATTTTCAGAGAACTTAATGATCTTTGCTTGTATCTCTATTATGCAATTCATGTAGGGAACTTGTGGAGAATGCTTTGGGTTGTTGTATGCAATCATCCAATTCAATAAAATTAGGAAAATCTGAGGGTTAATTAGTGCAATTCACGGTTAATCTGGGGCATTGAGAATTCATGGTTTATTGAAAAACAACTGGAAATCGTTTTGTTTGCAAGTGTGTCATGTGTGGAGAAGAACCTCCTAGCTAGCCCATCATCCATAGTTTTACCCAAATTCGTACAGATTTCATTAGTTCTTTACTTTACTTGTTTCGTTTTCAAATTCATCAAAACCCAATCCCCATTTACTTTGTTGAGTCATATTAGTTAGAAACTGATTTAGTTTGTGTTTTTAAGTGTTTTGAGTCTTTTGAGTTGTTTTAGTGTTTTAGAGTTTAGTTTTGCATTCTTTGAGTCTAGTTTAGTGTTTTTAACTTAGTTTTACGTTTTTGAGTCAGTTTCAAGTGTTTTAGCAATCCCTCCTACTCTCCGGTCTAGAACGATCCCTACTTGCATCTATACTACAATTGTCAACAAGAGGGTTTAATTTATGTGCTTATATATTTTGCATCAAATTTTTGGCGCCGTTGCCGGGGATTAGCAACTTTGCTAATCCCTTGGATCTTTTCTTTCTGTTTTTTCTTTTAGTTTATGACTCGAAGCTCTCAACCTATTAATAAGAATATTTTGGACTTTGACGACGATTTTGAGATAACTTTGAGAAAGAATAAGAATCAACAAGAGCCCCAACCTTCTCAACCTGCACCAAATCTTGAAGAAGATGAAGTATAAGTGGAAGAGGAGGCCACAGCTCATATTTTAGAGGAAGCACTAGCCATGGCAGCAGACAATCGAACAATCAAGGAGCTTTCTGCTTCAGGATTGGACAATGCCGCACCCCTATGCATCCAATACCCTACAGCTGCTCAAGGAATGACCGAGGAGTTAGAGTTGAAGTCAAGCTTGCTGCACTACATTCCAAAGTACCATGGGCTGTCCATGGAGGATCCAAACAAGCACTTGAAAAAGTTCGAAGTGGTGTGTTCAAGCATGACCCCTGTTAATGTCGATGGAAGCATACTGAAGATGAAGGCTTTTCCATTCTCTCTAATGGACAAAGCTAAAGATTGGTTGTATGAACTAGCCCCCGGAACTGTCACATCTTGGGAGAGCATGAAACGGGCAATCTTGGAAAAGTTTTTCCCAACTTCTCGAGTCATTCTTCTACGCAAAAGGATTAGTGGCATTTAGCAAAATAAAGGTGAATCTCTTCCTACTTATTATGAACATTTTAAAACTCTTGTTGCTTCATGTCCACAGCATCAAATGAAGGAAGAGTTTCTTCTTCAATATTTCTATGAAGGGCTTCTACCCATTGAACGTCAAATGCTAGATGCCTCAGAGGGATGAGCTTTGGTGGACAAGACGCCCACGGCTGCCAAGACCTTGATTGCTAACCGAGCTTTGAACGCTCAACAATATGAAGGTGTTGGACAAAGAAACACCTCACGGCAACACCAAGTGAATGAGGTAACTGCTATTTCCGAACTTCAAAATCAAATGGCTAATCTTACCACTCTTCTTTCTCAAGTTATGGAAGGACCAAAAGTACAAAGCGTGGCTGCTTGTGGCGTGTGTTCCATGCAAGGACATCCCTCTGATAAGTGTCTGCAACTGATTAAAAATGGTGGATGGGAATCTGCCAATGCAGTGGGTTTTGGGAATCAACAACCAAGAAGTGATCCTTTCTCTAACACATACAATCCAGGTTGGAGAGATCATCCAAATTTCAAATGGCGAGAACCCCAACAAAACAAACAACAAAGTGCATTTAGGCAGCAACCCCCGGGTTTCTATTCAAAACCATACGCATCCACACAACCCCAAGCACAACCTGTCTAAACCAAATCAGGTTCGTCCGTTGATAATGATCAGATTTTTCAATTACTAACTTCTATGGCGCAGGGTATGCAAACTAGGGACAAAAAGGTGGATGAGTTGGAGAAGCAAGTAGGGCAGATTGCAAAGTTCATGGGCCAATTCCGAGAGCAAGGCAAGTTGCCTAGTTCAACCGTTGTCAACCAAAAGGGTGGATTCAAATCTGCCAAAGCCATGAGTCTGCGAAATGGAAAACAAGTTAGATCTGATCCCCAACCTTCCAAATCACGTTCCAACGAGTTTGAAGAGTTGATAATTGAAGAGGAGGAGCAAGCACCACCCTTGCCACAGCCACCCAAACAATCTAATTCGGCCAACACATGTAAGGAAGTTCCAATTTTGGTTAATTCTAACGTTGTTCCTCCAAATGTACCCTTTCCTTATAGGTTTATGCAATCAAAGAAGGAGGAGGCTGAAAAGGACATTTTGGAAACGTTTAGAAAAGTTCAAGTCAATATACCACTTTTGGATGCAATTAAGCAAGTTCCAAGGTATGCCAAGTTTTTAAAAGATTGCACCACTAGGAAGAGAATTTCAACCAAGGAGGTTGTAAAGGTAGGTGAAAATGTCTCAGCCATCTTGCAACGCAAATTGCCCTCTAAATGCAACGATCCCGGTAGTTTTACAATTCCTTGTGTTATTGGCAATACTCATTTTGAATCTGCCATGTTAGACTTAGGTGCATCTATAAATGTCATGCCATCCAATTGGCCGATCGATCTAATGCCTATCCAAAGGAAGTTTTGGAAGATGTTTTAGTGCAGGTCAATCACTTAATCTTTCCAGCGGACTTCTATGTGCTTGAAATGGACGAGTCAGAACATTCCCCTTCATTGCCCATCCTTCTTGGAAAGCCATTCATGAAAACTGCCCGTACTAAGATTGATGTGTTTAATGGAACTTTGACAATGGAATTTGATGGGGAAGTTATTAACTTCAATCTTTCAAATTCTATCAAGTATCCTAGTGAGGATCACTCATGTTTCTCTATTGATGTAATTGACTCTTTGGCGCATGACCATTTTGAACAATTGAAGGAAGATGCACTTGAATTGGTCATTGCACAAGGAATGGACATTCAAAACAATGGAGCAGCAACCATGCATCCCCACGGCATGCATGAATTTTCCCTTGCCGTGCCTCTTAATGATGATGTAATTGAGATGGTGGCTGCCCTCGAATCATTGCCACCACAATCTGGTAAGTCTCTGGACCCAATTTCAATTTCAGTTTCGGCTAATAAGTTACTTCCATCAGTTATGCAGCCCCCTACACTTGAACTCAAACCATTGCCAAGTCATTTGAAGTATGTTTTCTTGGGAGAAGATGAGACGTTGCCAGTCATCATCTCAAGCACACTCACGGCACAAGAGGAGAACAAGTTGGTGAGGGTGTTAAAGGAGTACAAAACGGCAATTGGGTGGACATTGGCTGACATCAAAGGAATCAGCCCTACCACTTGCATGCATCGTATACTTTTGGAGGAGGGGTCTAAAACATCTCGAGAGGCTTAACGCCGACTCAACCCTCCAATGATGAAAGTTGTGAAGAATGAGATAATCAAGCTACTTGATTGTGGAGTGATCTATCCAATCTCAGATAGTCGTTGGGTTTCACCTGTGCAATGTGTTCCAAAGAAATCTAGAGTGACTGTGGTAAAGAATGCCAAAGAGGAGCTTGTGCCTGCTCGAATCCAAACAGGTTGGAGGGTTTGTATCGATTATAGGAAGCTCAACGCCACCACAAGGAAGGATCACTTCCCATTGCCATTCATTGATCAAATGCTTGAAAGGTTAGCAAGTTATGCATTCCATTGTTTTCTTGATGGTTATTCTGGTTACAATCAAATTGTCATAGCACCTGAGGACCAAGAAAAAACCACTTTCACATGCCCATTTGGTACATTTGCTTATCGTCGCATGCCATTTGGTTTATGCAATGCACCTGCCACATTTCAAAGATGCATGATGAGCATATTTTTTGATTATGTTGAGCAAATTATTGAAGTTTTCATAGATGATTTCAGCGTTTTTGGTGATTCATTTGATGGTTGTTTGCATAATCTCAGTTTGATCTTAAAACGATGCGTTGAAACTAACCTTGTTCTCAATTGGGAAAAATGTCATTTCATGGTTAAACAAGGCATACTTTTAGGTCATATCATCTCTGAAAATGGTATTGAGGTTGATAAGTCAAAGATAGATCTTGTACGTCACTTACCCTCTCCTACTTCGGTTAGAGAGGTTCGTTCTTTTCTTGGACATGCAGGTTTCTATCGACGATTCATCAAAGATTTCTCAAAGGTTTCCCAACCTCTTTGCCGCCTCCTTCAAAAAGATGTGGTGTTTGATTTCAATGAGGAGTGCACGGCCCCCTACAAACAACTCAAGGAGTTGCTGACCACAGCCCCAATTATTGTTTCACCTGATTGGAACCTTCCTTTCGAGCTTATGTGTGATGCATCCGATTATACTTTAGGGGCTGTTTTAGGACAAAGGAAGGACAAGAGGCCGCATGTCATCTACTATGTCTCTCGGACGTTGAATGATGCCCAATTGAACTATTCCACAACTGAAAAAAAACTTCTTGTTGTTGTCTTTGCTTTAGATAAATTTAGATCATATTTAATTGGTACTAAAGTAATTGTTTTCACTGATCATGCAGCTTTGAAATATTTGCTCACAAAGAAGGAAGCCAAGCCAAGGCTAATTCGATGGATGCTGCTTCTTCAAGAGTTCGACATTGAGATTCAAGACAAAAAGGGAAGTGAAAACATGGTGGCTGACCACTTAAGGCGTATGGTGCGTAATGAGGAGTCCTTACCCATTGCTGAAACATTTCCTGATGAACAATTGTTGTCTGTTAAGGTAAGCGAACCTTGGTATACTGATTTGGTCACTTTTTGGTGTCTAAACGAATTCCAAACACTTTCACTAGACACCAACGTGATAAGCTCATAAATGATGCACGGTTTTATGTATGGGATGATCCATATTTATGGAAATATTGCCCTGATCAGATTGTACGTCGATGTGTGCATGACTCTGAGTTTCATTCCATTTTAAGCTTTTGTCATACATATGCATGTGGTGGTCACTTTGGCACACAAAGAACAGCACTTAAAGTGTTACAATGTGGATTCTATTGGCCTAGTATCTTTAAGGATGCTAGAACTTTTTGCTTAACATGTCATAAATGCCAAAGAACAAGAAATATCAGTGCAAGAGATCAAATGCCGCAGGTTTCCATCCTCAATGTAGAAATTTTTGACGTTTGGGGTATTGATTTCATGGGACCCTTTCCTTCCTCGTATGGTTTCATGTATATTCTACTTGCAGTTGATTATGTGTCAAAGTGGGCGGAAGCAAAAGCCACCCGGACTAATGATTCTAAAGTGGTTGCAGATTTCATTAGAATTAACATATTTGCAAAGTTTGGCATGCCACGAGTAATCATCAGCGATGGAGGATCTCACTTTTGCAATCGGACCATTGAGGCGTTGTTCAAGAAGTACAATGTCACACATAAGGTTTCTACACCTTACCATCCTCAAACAAATGGCCAAGCCGAGGTTTCTAATCGGGAAATCAAGCAGATTTTGGAAAAGACCGTTGGCCCAACAAGGAAGGATTGGAGCTTACGTTTAGATGATGCACTGTGGGCATATCGTACGGCGTACAAATCACCCATTGGGATGTCCCCATTTCGGCTCATCTATGGCAAGCCATGCCATCTCCCCGTTGAATTAGAGCACAAAGCACATTAGGCAATCAAGAAGTTCAACATGGACTTAGGTGCAGCAGGCAGTCATAGGAAGCTCCAATTACATGAACTTGATGAGATAAGGAACGAGACGTATAAGAATGCTCGCATTTACCAGGAGAAGACCAAGGCTTTCCATGACAAAATGATTCGTGGCAAAACATTCGTCATTGGGCAGAAAGTGCTCTTGTTCAATTCCCGTTTACGTTTGTTTCCCGGTAAGTTATGTTCTAAGTGGATTGGACCGTTTGTTGTTACTAACGTATCTCCTTATGGTGCAATCCAGATTCAAAGTCTCAAAACAGGTCATGCATTTCAAGTGAACGGACATCGTTTGAAGCCATACTATGAGAACTTTGAGGAGCATGCCGTGGATGACATCTCTCTGCATGCCGTGGGCTCTGATGGGGAGTGAATGAGGTCTTCGTCCGGCTGCACGACGTTAAAGCAAGCGCTACTTGGGAGGCAACCCAGACATTCAACAAAGGAAGACATAGGAATCACTCCACTTCCAGATTTGCGTTCCTAAACCCTTCTCTTTGTTGTTGTTTCTTTTTTGCCATATTGAGTGTGTTTATTTGTTGTTTGTTTATTTTTTGAGTTTATGCTTAAAACATTGAGGACAATGTTTAATTTAAGTGTTTTGGGGGGGGAGGGGGTAAACAAGTGTTTTTGCATGAAATTCGTGGGATTTTATCACCCATTACTTGAAAAGTTGTTCCTTGCTGTTTTTAAGCTGTTTTGGAATCTTTTAGTGTGTTTTGGCATAAAAATCCAAAAATTTCATAAAAATTTGAAAAAATTGTTTTGAAAAACCCAAAAAGAGTTGTTTTTGTGTGTTTGTTTGTGTCTTAGGGAACCTTCCAACACAATGATGAAGATTTGGTTTTTAATTACATGACTGTTAAAGAAAGTTATAAACATGGATGAAAGTTTGATTTACTTTTTGGTTTATGCTTGGTTGTGGTTATAATTTATGAATTCACATTCAATCATAAAGGAAAAATCAATTTTTGTAACATGCTTGAAGGAAGGAACTCAAACTAACGCTACAACCCTGTGAGATTTGAGCCTAAAACGTTATTTGGAGAGTTGATAATCTGTGCATTCTTGTTTTCTAAAGTTGTTGCATGATCTCATTATTCTTTGCTTGGTTGCTACTTAGAAGGCGTTTCATCATTTAGTTCCAAATACTAGAACTCATACCTATTTCATTCAAAGCATGCTATTGATTTGCATAACACACATTCAAGATGAAGTTGTGTAGTGACCACCAGCCAAATAGCCGAACCCCCTTTGTCATTTGTTTTGTAGGTTTTAACCCCGTTGAGCCTTGTGTAGCCTATGTTCTTTGTTAACCCACACTATCCGCACCTAGCCTAGATTAGGACCATCCATACCCTTGTTCTTGAAGCATAGTGAAGCATGACTTAAAAAGAATTCCTTTTGATTGTCTTCTTGCAGAAAAACAAGTGTGGGGGAAGGGATTTGTATGTGTGTGTGTGCCAAGAAAAAGAAATAAGGCAAAGGCAGAAAAGAAAAGAAAATTCGTGGAAAAAGAAAAAGAAAAAGAAAAAGTTGTGAAAAGAATGAAAAAGAGTTGAAAAATAAGTGAGAATGAGCTCACAAGTGTTGATTGTTGAAGGAAGGGTCCAAAGCATCAAATCTGGCCCTAGAATGTGTATATCTTCCCTTTTGTGTTTAAAGTTGATTTCTGCATTCAAAATTGAATTCTAAGTGTCAATTTCATTACTTTGCTCGCTATTGCTTTAAGAACCATTGTTTCCCATATCCTTTCTTTCTTAACCATTTCCCTTAGCCCCGTTTCAACCCTTAAACTTCAATCTTGAGTGTTATGTGATTCAATATGTGGAGTTTGGAATTGGTATGAGCATATGGTGTCACTGGTTCTCGCATCTAAGTAGTAGCAGTCCATTCCTGAGATCATATCTAAACATGCTTATTAACTCCAGAAATTGCTTTCCTTGCTATAACATATGTGAGTACTAGTTTTGATGTTTACATCAATCTTCTCACATATACATAGTGTAGGGTGTGTAGTCAGAAAATCTGAGTGAAAATTGAATGCATATTCAGTAAGGAATTGAGGAAATTCTCTAAGGCATGTTACTACATTCAAAACATCATTTTAATTGATTAAATGTGAACTAGTAAGTGGTGACTATGATTAAGTATGGCTCAAGTGTTAAGTTGACTAAAATCCGTGGGAATGATGATTTTTAACATGTCATGTGCGTTGGAAATCCCTGAGGCAAATGTTGGAAGGATTAGAGTGTGTTTTGTTTTGTTGTTCCGTTTTGCTCAAGGACTAGCAAAAGCTACGTGTGGGGGAATTTGATAGGAGCATATTTAGGCAACTTAGTTGGCTTGTTCTTGTGCATTTACGTTGTTATTTCTTAGTTATTCTAGTCTTTTAAGCCATTTTCGTGTGTTTTCAAGTTCTAAGGGCAAAGTATGCAAGAAGGTGCATTTTGGAGCCTTTTGGAGCAAAATTGGGCTTGGAATGGATATCACATGTTTGGAGCAAAAGGAATGGACGAAATTGAAGGATTCCTAATCAATGAAGGATTCCTAATTGAAGAAGGATTCCTAATTGGAGATGGATTCCTACTCAAACAAGGATTCCTACTTGAAGTAGGAAAGTTAAGCCAAGGTTTCCTATTTTGGTTTAACCTTTCCTAAATCCTAAATAAGTTCCAGCAACATTGAAGGCCTCCTATGCATTTTAGGACACAAATTGAACCTTCCTTGCACCAAATCAACCCTTGCTGCACCATCCCCTTATTTCTTATCCTTGTTGTGCAAGGGATCTCTCACTGGCCTAATTTCTGGACCTAAATCAGCAAGGAAATCCTTTTTCCTCGCCTTGCAAGGCATTCCCTTACCTATTCCATCCTTGCCGCACCCACTTGCCCAATTCCCTTAGGATTCTGACTTTAATTCCTATTTCCCTTAAAGTTTTGGTTTAATTTCTGTTTCCTAAATTGTTTCCTAGCTTTATTACCCTAAAGTCTTTAATGAAAACTTCCTTGGCCGCAGAAAAGGTTCCATTGACTCACCCATTCATCCATTCACGCCAGAATTCATCCCTACACCTTTGCCGCAATTTCCATTCACCCTAAACATATTCCTGACCCTAACACACATCCCATACACTTCACCCACCTTTGTGCCGCAGCAAGGAGGAAGGAGGAAAGCCTTTGGACGTGTCTGCCATTCGAGTTATGATTGCTGGAACGTTTTAGGTGTAATTTTTCTTTTGTTTTCAATGTTTCAATTCAATAATCTTTGTTCTGTGAGTATGAGGAACTAAACCCCTCTTAGCTAGGGGGAATTCGAAACCATGGTTATATTTGCAATATGATTTGATTACATCTAGTTGTGATTCATAAGTTGTGAATTCAATTTACTTATCTGTTGAATTAAAACTGATTTGTGTGTGTTGGTTGAGAGTGCACGCTTAATTTTCATGCATAAAGCTGATGCTAGGATATAAGGGAGTTTCACCTAATCGTTATGAACTTATATTCATGTGTAGTGGAGGTTGCTAGTCACAACCGTGTTTAGTAAATTCCTGGCATAAGTATCATGCAATTCATAGTTACGAGTGCCTTGTCAATGCTTATGATTTTCAGAGAACTTAATGATCTTTGCTTGTATCTCTATTATGCAATTCATGTAGGGAACTTGTGGAGAATGCTTTGGGTTGTTGTATGCAATCATCCAATTCAATAAAATTAGGAAAATCTGAGGGTTAATTAGTGCAATTCACGGTTAATCTGGGGCGTTGAGAATTCATGGTTTATTGAAAAGCAACTGGAAATCGTTTTGTTTGCAAGTGTGTCATGTGTGGAGAAGAACCTCCTAGCTAGCCCATCATCCATAGTTTTACCCTAATTCGTGCAGATTTCATTAGTTCTTTACTTTACTTGTTTGGTTTTCAAATTTGTCAAAACCCAATCCCCATTTACTTTGTTGAGTCATATTAGTTAGAAACTGATTTAGTTTGTGTTTTTAAGTGTTTTGAGTCTTTTGAGTTGTTTTAGTGTTTTAGAGTTTAGTTTTGCATTCTTTGAGTCTAGTTTAGTGTTTTTAACTTAGTTTTACATTTTTGAGTCAGTTTCAAGTGTTTTAGCAATCCCTCATAATCCTCGGTCTAAAACGATCCCTACTTGCATCTATACTACAATTGTCAACAAGAGGGTTTAATTTGTGTGCTTATATATTTCACATCAGAATGGCTCTGAAAGGGCTAAGGGAAGAAGAAGAAACGAAAAGGTGTAATAGAGGTTTTTCAATTTTTGAAGGGTCAAAAAATGTGTGATCATCTGATACTCTACCCGTGAGAATGTGAAAGAATATCACGCGTGGCACACGGTTTTGAATCTTGATGCATGAAACCATCATTATTTTTGTCTTGTCAAAAACTGTACAAGATATAAAACTTGCCAGATACAGACCATTATTTTTGTCTTGTCAAAAATTGTACAAGATGTAAAGGCTGTAAAAGTTGAATTATTTGGATGCTTTTTTTTTTCTCACATGCCACCCACACACACACACACACACTCACAGCCCCTCACATGCCACCACACACGTATACACAGATCACACACGCAGAACACACGCACATACAGATCACACACGCATAATACACGCACACAGAGGCTGAGGTCTCTGGATTCTTCTCTCTTCTTCTTCTCCCTTCTCCCATACACACACACAGAGATCTCTCGATCATTCTCCCACATGGCCTTCCTCCTCGTCCGCGTCTTTCGCCTCGTCGGCGCCGTCTCAATCTCCCGTGACCTCTACCCCCATCGGCGCCCTCTACGCCCTTCGTAGTACTCCGTCAACAGCATCATCATCACCATCTAAACCTCGTCTCTCTATCCCTTTCTCTCGGTGTAGCTAGGACAGTGGAACCCAGGAACTCTCTGGCGAGTTCTCTTGATCCTTCTTCGGTTAGGTAAGCCCTCAATTTATCTTCGATGTTGTGTGATGTGGTTGAGAATCAAGATATACTAAGTTTTATCTGGTTTTTTTAACAAGGTTTTAGAAGGAGATCGACCCGGGGGAAGGCACACCCAGATCCGGCGAGGCCGTCAGTGTCGAGGAACTTTCCGAACACCCCCGACCGTTTCACGGTAAACGAAAGTTATAAAAACATTCCTCTCGTCTTGTATTTCATTTTTATACTTAGATAGGAGTCTAAGATGCTATTTTACAGTCGACCGGAGCTGTAGAAGCTCCGGCGTTCTTATCCGATTCGCACAGATCTAAAATATCGCGATATTATCGGTAATATCGATAATATCACGATATTTTGATGAAAACTCAACGGATAAGTGTTAAAATATCCCTCTCTCACAAAACCAATATTATCGATGAAATATCGCCGATAATATCGGCATTTCGAACCATGGGTAAGAGTCATATGTGTCGTCCTATATGCCCAAAGTGCTTCGCTTATTCTTTCATGCCAGTCTCTCTTTGTTTCACCAATCATCTTTTTTAGGAGGTTGCACAATGTCTTGTTGAATACCTCTGCAAGACCGTTGGTCGGAACATGATACATGGAAGATTTGTGCTGCTTGAACTTGCATTTCTCACAGAGCTCGTCCACGAGTCGGTTGGAGAACTATTTTCCGTTGTCAGTGATAATGTAGCGAGGCACACTATATCGGTGGATGATATGCTCCTTGATGAAACGGACGACAGTTTTCTTATTGACTTCCTTTAGGGGTATGGCTTCAGCCCACTTGGAGAAGTAATCTATTGCAGCTAAGATGTAAGCTTCTCCCACAGATGATTTTGGCGTAATCGGTCCTACAACATCCAATCTCTATGCATCGAATGGCCGTGAAGCAGTTGTAGGGTGTAATGGCTCAGGTGGTTGATGTATGAAGTTGGCATGGAATTAGCAAGCTTGGCACCTTTTAGCGAGTTCCAGGCAATCCTTCACCATGCTCGGCCAGTAGTAACCCATTTTTTTGAGCTAGAAATGTAGCTTTGGTCCAGACTGATGTGCCCCGCATACGCCTGAGTGTGCTTCTTCCATGGCTTGATTGGCTTCTTCCTCACCTAGGCATCTCAGAAGTATTCCTTCAAAAGAATGTTGGTAGAGCATTTCATTGTAGTATAGAAAACGAGGTGCTCGTCGATGTATTTCAGAGCGGTGTCTAGGATCATTTGGAAGTTTTCCATGCTCCAAGTAGTCGATCAGCGGCTGTCTCTACTCTTCAGCATCGACCAGAAGTACTGAGATAACATTTGTATTGTCTAGTAGCATTTCAGTGATGAGCGGGATCACCTATCTTTGGAAAACTGGCACGTCTGCAGCTTCGTCTTCTCCTAGTGTCATGCTCGAGGATAGGTTAGCGAGAGTGTCTGCCATTTAATTTTCTTTTCTTGGCACATGCTCTAGTGTCACGGCCTCGAACTTTTGTAGCAGTTAAGTTGCTAGCTGGAAGTATGGGACGAGATTATCTTTCGTCACCTTATATTCAGTTAAGAGTTGATTGATTATGAGCTTGGAGTCGTCATATACCTCAAGGGCTGTGATTTCCATGTTGATCGCCATTTGGAGCCTGATGATCAGTGCTTGGTACTCAGCAACGTTGTTGGAGCATAATTTGCTTGGTTGGAATGAGTAAGGTAGTATTTGCCTTTGTGGTGACATGAATACTACTCATGCTCCTGCGCTGTCTGCTCGTGCGGATCCGTCGAAGAACATCATCCATGTTGGGAAGATGTTGATGTAGAACACCTCATCGTCAGGCAAGTCATCTAATATTTTCCAATCGGTTAGGATTGGGTGATCGGCAAGGAAGTCTACTAGTGCTTGTCCCTTGACGGTTTTAGCTGGGACGTAGATGATCTCATACTGATGAAGAAGTAACGCCCATTTAGCCAGTCACCCTGTTAAGACTGGTTTGGACATGACGTATTTGACCGGGTCAGCTTTAGCAACCAGGTGGATAGTGTAAGCCTGCATGTAATGCCTGAGCTTCTAGATGGTGAATACCGAGGCGAGGCACATCTTTTCTATTGGGGAGTAGTGCAACTCAACGCCGGTGAGAGTTCGACTGAGGTAGTAGAGTGCTCATTCTTTCTGGGATTCATTTTCTTGTGCCAAAAGTGCTCCAACTGATCTTTCCTGAGCGGCGATGTACAATATGAGCGGCTTCCCGGGCACAGGTGCCCACAAGACAGGTGGACTTGATAAATACTTTTTTATGTTTTCAAAAGCATTGTGGCATGCTTCATCCCATACGAACGAAACATCATTCTTCATGAGTCAACTGAACGGTTGTTAATCTCAGCCTCAATATGTGGGATGAGCTCGGACAGATAACGTCTTTGAGTTTGCTTTATCGGTCGCGTTCTAGGCTTGACTGCAAGATGATGCACATCGATGATATGGTCAAGGCCATGCATTTCTTTGTAGGTCCAAGCAAAGACGCATTTGTACTCAAACAGCAGTTGGTAATACTCTTCTATTTTGTTCGCACTTAGTAGTGCACTTACGAAGATAGGCTTTGGTTCCTCGCTTGTGCCTAAGTTGAGTTCTTGAGATCATCAACCGTGGTTTGTCCCCCATCTTCAAGCTGTGGTAGCGCAGCAGTGACATCTTCCTGGGGATTTCGTCTTCTTTGCCTTTTTGGATTGTGATGTAGAAGACATCTTGGACCTCCTCTTCAGTGCTGTCCTCTCGAGCTTGTTGGCATGAAGATTGTCCAGTGTGGATGATGGTGCGCTTTCTTACTTTTAGTGGTCCATTTATGTCAACCTCCAAGATTACTTGGCGCTTCATCCTTGAAGGAACCGAGCTTCAAACGTCGCCTTTTTCTGCTTGCTCGTCCAGCTTTTCTTCCTTTGGCGTTGTCTCCTTCTTTCTAGAAGGCTTCTTGTTGTCTTCAAGTCTTTCCAATGCTGACCATCACGGAGGAGAGCCAGTCGTGTTGCTTTGTCTATTAGGTTTTGACAACCTTTCGAAAATAGAGCTTTGGGATGTTGGTGCATTAAGCCTCTTGAAGACGGAAGTTCAGTCTTGACCACCAATGCGATTAAGTGCCAAAATTCTGGACCTTGAACGATTCATCCTATTGAAGACTGGCATCTGAGGAGTGGGTTTAGGCTCCTCTTGATCTTGTTCAATGCTTACGCTGATGTGTTGAGTACTAGCGTTTTCCGCTTTGTTTGAAATCTTCACAGGTGCATTTGGTGTGAAGCGAAGTCCAGCCTTGTTGTTGTCTACTCCGTAACTATGCTCTTTTAACTTCTTTTGAGTCTTGGTGAGGTCATGTTCTTTATCGTTGACGATGTTTGAAATATTCTTTCCGGGATTCGAAGAGGAAGCGAAGTTGTACCCAGCCTTTGACATGAGTTTGTAGGCGTTTGGATGAAAACCTTCTTCGGTCCTCTTGGTTGGAAGAAATCTTGGTTCCACATCTTTTGGCAGAGCTTTTATAAAGCCTTAGGGTAGTCTTGCAACCTTACCGTCGCCTAGCTGTGTCAGAGGCAAAACTGCATTTGTCTTGAGCAACTTTACATTATCCTTGTGCCGCTGTGTGTCGGTTTTGCTTGCTCCAATTTCGAGCGGGGATTGACCATTTTTTCTTCTTGACATCGGGATGCAATGGAAGACGGGTGTGTTCGATTCTTTTAAAGGTGTCCTACTCCCTTTGGTTGTTGCAGGTTTAGCAGGCTCGTCATCGTTTTTGTTTGAAGATGGCACGACTTGCGCTTTTTGCTTCTTGGGCATAGCTTGCTAGTCATGTTTTTTAGGTGCTGCTTTGCCCGTGGATTTGATCTTTTCTGGAAGAGCTTCGGACACTATGTCTTCATCCATGTAGAACTTGGCGTCTGCGAAGTGTGATTCGGCTTCAGTGAATGGCTTAGTATTGCCTTGGATCACCTTTACTCATTCTCGGTAGAATTTTAAGCATTGGTGGAGGGTGGATGGCACTACTCTATTCCCGTGGATCTAAGGTCTTCCTCGGAGCAAGCTGTATGAAGTTCTTGCATCAATCACGTGGAATATCATGCTTGATTTGAGTTGACAAATGGTCATCTCTACTCGGATCATGCCCACCGCCCTTTGCCCTCCTTGGTTAAAACCCTGGATCAGCAGACGGCTTTAGGACAGCTCATCTACCTTGATGCCAATAGTGGTCATTGTTGACTTTGGCATGATGTTTATGGCCGACCCACCATCTACATACATACGGTTGACTTTGTGCCCCCTTACGTACCCCGAGATGAAGAAATAACGGTTGTGAGGCTTCGATCCCAGTAGTAAGTCTTCGTCCATGAAGTTGATTGCGTCCTAGGTGGCACAACATATGGCATATTCATGTGGCTGAAGCTTCAAGCTTTCATCCTTACTTTCTTGCGCTTCCTTGATGCTAAAGTGTGCTGGCAGACCTTCTTTGGTTGTGGGGGTATTTTATTCCTTAGTGGCGATATCTTTGCCTTTTGAGGGCTCTTCCATCTCTACTTCAACCATGTGACAGGCGATGATAGTGCACTTTTGGAAGAAGTCATTCGTGAAATACTCATGCAAGGAGACAGGAATGTGTGGCTCTTGCTCCATAGGTTCCCCATTGTATGTTGGCTTAACAGCTCTTATGGTTCCTTTGGGCTTTCTATTGTTATTGCGGCGGTGCTTTCTCCCTTGCTCCCCAATTGGCCTCGCGGCTTGCGGTCTTGGCTTTCTCATTTTTTTGTAGGTCACCAATGTCCACTCTTCTTCATCGTCGGTAGGTGCATCTCGATCGCTTGCCCCCAACGATGATTGTGCAGAAGGTGCCGTGTGCCTTGAGCATTGGCAGAAATGGTCATGAGTCTATTGGAGGGGAACGAGGTCGAATGATCCAAACATGATCGTAGTAGTATGTGTTGCAGCCGTGTCTTTAAGGTCGAGCTCGATTTGCCCTTGTTACGCTAGCTTCATGATGCGATGGTACTTGCAGTACCTGGGATCGTTAACGCGATTCATCACTTCAGGGCGCTTGCATTCTGGTAACTCGATCACATTCTTTTCCAGCAAGTCGTCTAGCATTGCAGCCATATTTGAGTCAGGAAAAGGGTACGTCTTTTGCTTTAACTCCCTCAAGGTGTTTTTGTACCTATCTTGAGTGTGAGAAGGCTAATTTCTCTTTATCTCATTCGCTTTGTTCTTTGAGGAGATCTTGACGGGTGCGGATGAGGTCCTGATGAAGGTAGTGTTAACGGTAAAAGCTTCCTTAGTGGGCTTCTTCCCAGTCTTGTTTACATTTAGACTAAACACCTTATTCGTCTTGAAGTCAGCGATCGGCTCATTTGTCGTGGGAACGAGTTGCCAGCTCCTCAAATGTTCTTGGTTTTCTACCTTGGAGGATGTAATGTAACCCCCAGTGCATGCCTTGAACGCACATCTCAATGGCGAAGGTTTCAGAAAGCCGATCTTTGCAATCCAGACTTATTGAACGCCATTTATTGATGTAGTCGACGACAGGTTCATCCTTCCACTATTTCGTACTAGTCAGCTCCAGCATGCTTACGATGCGGTGGGTGCTATAGAAGCGGTTAAGGAATTCATTTTGTAGCTGATCCTAACTATTGATAGACTCGGGCTCGAGGTCGGTGTACCAGTCAAAGGCGTTGCCTTTCAAAGATCGCACGAACTGCTTGACGAGGTAGTGTCCCTCTGTTCCATCATTGTTGTAGGCTTCAAGGAAATGGGCAACATATTGCTTTGGGTTTCCCTTTCCATCGAACTGCATGAACTTTGGCAACTGATAACCCCTCGGCATCTTCAAAGCATCAATCTTCTTGGAGTAGGGCTTTGAGTATAGCACAGAGTCATGTGAGCTTCCTTCAAATTATGTCTTGATTGTGCTTGTGATCATCTCCTACAGCTGCTAGATAGAGAAAGATCCCATGAGTGCCTTTGCTTGGTCTGGCTCTCGCTTCTCTTCGACTTTCTCTACCGGAGGCTCCTCCTCTTTGTCGGCTTCTTTCTTTACTGGATTACCCTTTAGGTCTACTTTTACGTCGCGCTGCACTTCCAGTTGGTTGGTGAGTGCAGCGATTTGCAAGTCTTTCTCCTTCGCAGTCCGTGTGAGTTTTGTGATGGCTTTATTCATTTGAGCCAGCTGCTCCTTGATTGAAGTCGTTCATGTTGTCATGACTTGCATGGCTGAGCTACCGCTTGAGTCAGCATCGGAGAGTAAAGACTCTGAGTACTTCCTCGGGCTTTCCTCTCTTGGCGCCCTTAGTGAGGCCAGGGTGATCACGGGTTCGTGCCTCAGGTGCTCTTGTTCATTCGGCAGAGTTAATGCAGGGGTGGAAGCCGCGGCAAAGAGAGCCCTTGCCTTGCTTCGGGTTGTGATGCTGGAAATGTCACCACTTGCGGCGATGATGTTCTTGTTCTTCGCATTGGTTGTGGGAACAGCTTGATCATTTCTTGACGCCATTTGTGCTTTTTGCGGATTTGAAGATAAAGATGAAAGGTAGAGAATGTCCCGCTGGGTGTGCCAAATTTGTAAACACAAAAATTCCTGCGATGAAAGAGACAAGAACACGTGTACAAAATGATATTTTGTATTAATTTTGGGGTTACAATCTCTTTTACAATTTGGTCCTCTGATTCTATCTTCGTAAGATGAAGATTTGTGGGTTGTGTTGTTGATCCAAGGGCTGTCAAGGCTTGATCTTGGATGAACGGTTGAAAATTTCTTCAAGGGCCTTCGGGGCTTGATCTTGAAGGTTGAAGGAAGTTTCTTCAAGGGCTTTTGGGCTTGATCTTGAAGGTTGATGAACGGGTCTTCAAGGGGGCTTTTGGGCTTGATCTTGAAGAACGGTTGGATGTGTGGATTTGATGATGTTATTGATCCAAAAGGGCGTTGGGGCTTGATCTTAGGATGACTGGATGATGAACGATGAACATGTTCTTCAACGGGGCTGTCGGGGCTTGATCTTGAATTGGTGGAAGTTCTTCAAGGGCCGTCGAGGGTGAATGGATGATGAACGATGAACAATTTCTTAAAGGGGCCGTTAGGGCTTGATCTTGAATTGGTAGAAGTTTTTCTGGGGCCGTCGGGGCTTGATCTTGAAGGATGAATGGATAATGAACGATGAACACTTTCTTCAAGGGGCCGTCGGGGCTTGATCTTGAATTGGTGGAAGTTCTTTAAGGGCCGTCGGGGCTTGATCTTGAAGGAGGATTTTGACAAAGAACGAATAGAGCTTTCTTGATCCTTCTGGATTTGCTTGAGAGCTTTTAGAGTTTCAAAGCTTTAAGGTTTTGGTGTGATGTGAATCGGTGTCTTTGTCTTGTGATGGAGAAGCCTATTTATAGATTTTGATAATGAATCACCACCACAAATTTTCTTGGTGAAGTAAATGGATGTTGTAGGTGAAGTGAGTGTGGATGTTGTAGGTGAAATGAGTGTATGATGTTGGTGAAATGAGTGGAGGTTGTAGGTGAAGTGAGTGTATGATGTTGGTGAAATGAGTGGAGGTTGTAGGTGAAGTAAGTGTGTGATGTAGGTGAAATGAATAAAGGTTGTAATTTTAATGCGTCGGTCAACATTTATTTCACATAAATTTCGATGTCTACAGAATCAATGGAGTAAATTGGATCTGTGTGCTGTTCATTGTGTATTTCTAGGATTTAAAAGCCAACAAAAAGGATATCGATGTTATCGTTCACCTACTAAGCATTTCTATGTCACCATGGATGTCATGTTTTCCAAAATCGAGATGTTTTTCATCTCTGATCAAACACACTTTACTCTTTAAGGGGAGTAAAATAGTAAAGACAAAAACTACAGTTGGTTTGATGTTCCACGTGAACGAGACAGTTGGCATGGTCTCAGTAAGTCGCGACACATGAATTCAAAGAAAATCAATTCAAAGCCTAATAGTAGGCCACGACATAGCAGTTCAGAGCCCGGTAGTGGTCAACGATACAACAAGCCAAAGCCCAATAGATCTTGACCGTGAAACCCCTGACTGAGAGATAGCTCATGGATTGTTGAATAGTAGGCCTACACCATTTATGGATTCAGTAGAAGGTAATGGGTCCGCGAGTGATACTGAGACAGTGTAAACAGAAAATAACCCTCATTCTCCTCCACTAGTACATGCTCATGTCCCCGCAGATATCCAAGAGGTACGTTCTCATACTCCAAATATTGTTGGAAATTCTTATATTTTAATTCCTAGGCAAAACCGTGGAAAACCACCTGACAGGTTTTCTCCGGAAGGAAAAGTGAGATATGCAATTGCGCAATATGTGTTCACTCATTGACTATCACCCAAATACCAAGCCATGGTGAATCAAATGGCTGGGATTAAAATTCCAACAAAAGTGGAAGAGGCTTTGCGAGATCCCTGTTGGGTAGAAGCCATGAGAGTATAAATGGAAGCCTTACAAAGAAACGGAACGTGGAATGTAGTGTCACTACCATAAGGGAAGAAACCAGTGGGATCTACATGGGTGTTCACCATAAAGCACAAGGCGGATGCATCCATTGACAGATACAAGGCAAGATTGGTAGCTAAAGGGTGCACACAGACATTTGGAGTTGACAACCAAGAAACGTTTGCTCCGGTCGCAAAAATGAATATTATTCGAGTCATGTTATCTTTAGCAGCTAACCTGGACTGGCCTTTGAAACAGTTTGATGTGAAGAATGCTTTCTTACATGGACATCTGGAAGAAGAAGTATACATGGATCTTCCACCAGGATATGAAACACCGAATGAAGCAGGAAAAGTATGTAGACTCTGAAAGGCTCTTTACAGACTCAAACAATCACCCAGACCATGGTTTGGAAGGTTCACTAAAGCAATGAAAAAGTACGGCTATAGATAGGGAAATGTGCACCACACTCTATTCATCAAACGCATGGGAGGTAAAGTTACTTTGTTGATTATCTATGTGGATGATATGGTAGTTACTGGTGATGACACATAAGAGATAAAAAAAGTTGCAGGGGTATCTTTCATCAGAATTTGAGATGAAAGATCTAGGAGGCTTGAAATACTTCTTAGGCATTGAAGTTGCTCGTTCTCGTGATGGTATTTACTTGTCTCAGGGGAAGTATGCTCTTGATCTTCTCTTTGAAACTGGAATGTTGGCTTGTAAACCAGTTGAAACTCCCATTGTACAGAATCATCACCCGGCGATATACCAGGATCAAGTTCCTACCAATAAAGAAAGATATCAGAGATTGGTAGGACGGTTGATTTACCTATCACTTACACATCCGGATATTGTTTATTCAGTTAGTGTTGTAAGTCAGTTCATGCATGCTCCTAGTGAGGATCACATGGCAGCAGTGATGCGTATACTGAGTTATCTGAAAGGTGCATTGGGTAGAGGACTGATCTTCACGAAGCATGGACATATGAAGGTAAAGAGGTATACTGATGCTGATTGGGCGGGAAACATTACTGATCATCGCTCCACATCAGGCTACTTCACATTCGTAGCAGGAAATCCGGGAACTTGGAGAAGCAAGAAGCAAAATGTAGTGGCTAGATCCACGGCCGAGGCAAAGTATAGAGGTATGGTACGGGAATTTATTAATTGTTATGGCTCAAGATTCTTCTAACTGAGATTGGGTTCAAGCTTCAGGGAGTTATGTTATTATACTGCGACAATCAAGCTACTAGAGAAATAGCCAATAATCTCGTTCAGCATGATTATTACAAAGCCTCAGGGAGTTATGTTATTATCTGAAAGTTGTCTCCTTGTTATCAACACATTTTTCTTCTCTCAACCCATTTTTGCGTATTACAAAACCACAACTAAGAGATTGGAATTTGAGAGAAACCTAGTGGAAGTGTTAGTTGATGGATTTCATAGTTTGGAACATAGTGAATCAAGTAAGTTTCTTTGACATGTTTGTTTTTCTTCCATCTTTCTTATTCTTTATGCTACATTGTTATGTTGGAGAGTTGACCTTTTGTAATTAGTTTAGTTACCTATTTGAGTTCTTGTAATCAGATTGTAATTAGGTTATTTGATGTTTTTTTTTCCTTGTAAATCACTCTTGTACATTATATATTTTCCTCCTTGGTGAGAAGAATGATATTAGAAAATTAAACCCCAAAATAAGCCCTAATTAGCATGGTATCAGAGCAGAGATCCTAGGATTTCTGCTCTACCCGTTCCCTTAAGCAAACTCGGCCCTCCCATGGAGAACCTACCACCACTCTACAGTGGAAACAATTTCATCATAACCGATCCTACCCCTATACTAAACACTACAACCCTAAACACTACTACCCTAACTGACCCTACCATGAATCATCTTCCTGTTTCGAGTTCTTCCGACATGCCTCTGGAGTCCTTAGGTAATTGTGGTTATGCTTTTAATATGAATAATTGTGATACTCAGTCCGGTTGGATCATTGACTTCGATGCCACAGACCATATGACCTATGACCCATTGATTTAGCTTGTGATATTGTTCTACTTCGACGAAATATTACTAATGCTGATGGTGTCACCTCACTGGTAACTGGCGTTGGCACTGTACGCCTCACGCCTACCCTCTCTTGGCCGCATACACTACTTGTACCTTCACTAAAGCATAAATTGATGTCTCCTGGCCGAGCTACTAAACAATTAAATTGTTGTGTACTATTATATCCGAAGTTTTATCTTATTCAAGATATTCTCACGAAGGAGATAATTGGTCGTGGTACTAAGAGGGGGGATCTCTATTTTGTGGACGATGTCAGTACATGATGGGTCAATCTTGCCCAATGAGCCGTTGATCATAAACGGCGTCAGATATGGTTATGGCATCACCATTTGGGTCATCTGTCTTTCAGTTATTTACTGTATATGTTTCCGAATTTATTTATTGGTTGTTCGGTTTTAGACTTTAAATGTGACACTTGCATACTTGCCAAGAGTCACCGTGTTTCTTATCCGTTGAATTCTAATAAAAGTGGTATTCATTTTGGTCTTGTTCATTCTGATGTTTAGGGACCATCTCCGATTACTACTTCATCTGGTATTAGGTGGTTTGTAACATTCATAGATGATCGCACACGGATGACATGGTTATACATTCTTAAGCATAAAAGTGATGGGTTTCTGGCGTTTAAGACATTCCACACCATGGTTCAGACATAGTTTTCTACTAAAATCTGGATTTTGCGTTCTGATAATGGTGGTGAATATGTTAATAATGATTTTACACATTATTTAACTAATCACGGAATCCTCCATGAGACTACTTGTCCTCAGACTCCTCAACAGAATAGGGTGGCTAAGCGCAAAAATCACCATCTATTAGAAACGGCTCGATCGCTATTGATTGGGGCTGATGTTCCCCGCTCTTCTTGGGATGTTGCTCTTCAGACTGCCACTTACCTTATCAACCGCATGTCATCCAAAGTATTGGATTTTCTTACACCCTTGCAAGTTCTTGGTACATTCGTGCCTCTACCGTCGGTTTTGGTGCTCCCACTGCGAGTTTTTGGATGTGTTGCCTTTGTTGATCTACATAAAAATCAATGGACAAAACTTGACCCATGTGCTCTCCGTTGCGTTTTCATGGGGACTACATCAGAAAGGGTACCGTTGCTACCACCCTCCTTCACGTCGGATGTATACTACCATGGATGTTACTTTTTCCGAGTCTGAGATGTATTACTCTCCGGCTTCTTCCAACCCTAATCTTCAAGGGGAGACACTACATGACAAACAGGTTTAGACCATGGCTGCTACCACTGATCTTCCGCTGCCACTATTAACCGAGCCAGTAGCCGAGCCTGCAGTGGCTGCGCTACCAGCCCAGCCAACAGAAGTAGCATCGCTACCTACATAACCAGCGGCAGGCACGGCAGTGTCGTCCTCACCCACGGCAACAGTGCTGCCGATTGGCCATCTAGAGACTTCTACTGATACTACTCCCCCTCGTCTCAAAATATAGTACCATCAGATGACCATACTCCAGAGAATATTTGTAAGGTAAGATCTACGATCCCTACTGATGTATCTAATGTTTCGAATTATCAGTTACCTTTCAGGCACAACCCCGGAAAGCCACCCAATCGATATTCACCGGAAACAACGAAAGGCTATAAATATCCCATTACCAACTATGTACAATCACATAAATTATCAGAACCCGGCAAAACTTTTGTACAACAAATATCCAATGATAGCACACCAAGTTCATTGAATGAGGCACTATCTATGATCGATGGACCAAGGAAATGGAGGAAGAAATGGATGCACTTCAGAAAAATCAAACATGGGATTAGTTCTGCTACCCCGAGGAAAGAAGAAAGTGGGATGTCGATGGGTGTACACCATCAAGTACAAAGCTGATGGGTCGATTGAATGATACAAAGCATGATTGGTGGACAAGGGATACACTCAGACGTATGATGTTGATTATACAGAAACATTTTCTTTGGTATCAAAGATTAATACGATAAGAGTGTTACTTTCATTGGCAGCTAACTTGGATTAGCCATTACAGCAATTTGATGTGAAAAATGCTTTCTTACATGGTAATCTTAAAGAAAAAGTGTATATGGATATTCAACTTGGTTATGCATCGGTTTCACAACTGGAATGGTGTGTAAGTTGAATAAGGCATTGTATGGATTGAAACAATCACCTCGGGCATGGTGTGGTAGGTTCCGGACGGCTATGAGGAAGCATAAGTTCAAGCAGAGCAATTTCGATCATACACTTTTCTTGAAACATCGAATGGGTAAATTGATGGCACTTATTATTTATGTGGATGATATGATTGTTACGGGTGATGACAAAGAGGAAATCTCAAGGCACAAAGATTATCTAGCAACCGAGTTCGAGATGAAAGATCTTGGTGGTTTGAAATATTTCTTGGGGATAGAAGTAGCTCGATCTAAACAGGGTATATTTCAGTCTCAAAGAAAATACGTTTTAGACTTACTAGATGAAACCGAAATGCTTGATTGTAAACCGGCTGACACCCCCATGGTCCAAAATCACCATCTTGCCGTGCACCCTGATGAAGTTCCCACTAACAGAGATCGTTATCAAAGGTTAGTTAGGAGGTTAATTTATTTATCTCACGGCAGGCCTGATATTGCATACGCAGTAAGTGTTGTTAGTCAATTTATGCATTCTCCGAGTGAAGCACATATGGGTGCGATTGAACGCATCCTACAATACCTGAAGTCCTCACCGGGTAGAGGCATCATGTTTTCCAAGAATGACCATTGCCGAATAGAGGGTTACACCGATGCAGATTGGGCAGGCAATGTTACTGATCGTCGGTCCACATCTGGTTACTTTACATTTGTGGGAGGAAACTTAGTGACTTGGCGAAGTAAGAAACAGAAAGTAGTTGCTTTATCAAGTGCAAAGGCGTAATACAGGGGTATGGCAAAAGGAGTATGTGAACTATTATGGCTTGAGAGGTTATTGGTGAGCTCGGGTATCCTTTGAATTCAGCCTCAGATTTATTTTGTGATAATAAAGCAGCTATCGATATCTCACATAACCCAATTCAACATGATCGCACAAAACACGTAGAAGTTGACAAACACTTCATTAAGGAGAAGTTGGATGGGAATATTATTCAATTCCCGTTCATAAAGTCAGAGGATTAGTTGGCGGATATCTTAACTAAAGTTGTTGCAAGTCAAGCGTTCTACAACTCTCTTGTCAAGTTGGGCATGAACGACATTTATGCACCAACTTGAGGGGGAGTGTTGGAGAGTTGACCTTTTGTAATTAGTTTAGTTACCTATTTGAGTTCTTGTAATCAGATTGTAATTAGGTTATTTGATGTTTTCTTCCTTGTAAATCACTCTTGTACATTATATATTTTCCTCCTTGATGAGAAGAATGATATCAGAAAATTAAACCCCAAAATAAGCCCTAATTACATGTTATTGAGCTTTGATTCCATTTTCAGTTGTCTTCTTTGTCATTTGAACCTCTTTTGATTATTCACTCAGATATCATTGCCTCTTTTTTTTTTCATTGTTCAAAGCGTTTGTAGTCGTACGTCGAATAACATTTGAACTTGTGGTTGATTCAGTTCGTCTGAATCATAGTATTTATGCCTTTTTTGGGAAGGAGTCTGGACCTATGATCAGTTGGATAAAGCCATGTAACCAACTGATGAGGAATTACAGAAGCTATTTGTATTGTTATTAATTCATTAGATCCTTGTGTCCATTCAATTGCAGCTCTTGAATCCATCTCCTTTGACTATGCATTCGAATAATTTAATTTAAGATAATGTTGCTCACTGAGCTTTGCAACTCACCCTTTTTCCCTTCCGTTTCAGCAGCTTGGGTGAGAAGTTGACACATGTTTTGGTGTATATTTGAAGAGCTGTACAAGATTTTTGTTCATTTTAGAAAACATTAGATGTTTCGTAGCTATTTTGACAACATTGTGCACATTAGATGTTTTCTACCTTTATTCTGGGTTTTGGAACCTTTGTAATTTCATTAGGAAATGGTAATAAATTGTTTATTTCAGTTTGGGAGAACAGGAAGTGTTACTTTTTGCTCTTAAAAGTAAAATGAAGTGTCACTTGCTCGAATTTAGTTTGGGTCAAATCCGTTGCATGACATGTGATGAGGTGATAGTACTAGTGTTATCCATTAAAGCATAGGGTAAAGTATAAAAAACTACCTCAACTATTGGTGTCACGACACTTTCATACCTCATCTTTTAAAATTGACAATGTCATACCTCATCTTTAGAATTTGGTCAATTTTATACCTTCCGTTAGCTTGACCGTTAATTTGTCAGTGAAATGCTGACGTGGCTTGATCCAAACCCCACTTTCTATTAAAAAATTATTAAAATATTATTAAAAACTAAAAAAAATTATTTAATATTTTTTAAATATTAAAATAATAAAAAAAGTAAAAAAAAATTTATTAATAAAAAAAAAAACCCCTTCGTCCCTTCCCCCCCCCCTTCCCTCTCTCTTCTCCCGTCAAACCCACCCCCCTGGGGCCTAAATTTGAAAACCCATCTTCTCCCCTACCTGTTTTTTTTCCTTTCTTTTTTTTTCTCTATTTCTTCTTCCTCCTCATCTTCTGCAGGTTAGGTGGGTTTTTGGGGGGGGGGGGGGGGGGGTGGTGGACGAACAAATTAGGTTTTGGGTTTCCTTTTTTTTTTTTTTTTTCCTTTCCCTTCTCTCTCCTCTTCTTCTTCTGCAAGTTGGGGGGGGGGGAGAAGAACGGACGAACTGGGTTTTGGGGTTTCCTCATTCTTCTCCTTCTTCTTCTTCTTCTGCATGTTGGGTGGGGTGGGGTGGGGGGGACGGACGGACGAATGGAGGAAGAGAGGGCGGACGCGGGGGGGGTGGAGGAAGAGAGGGTGGGCGCGCCGGGGGGGGGGGGGGGTGGGGGGAGGAAAGGGTTGGAACACAGTGAATGCAGGAAGATAGGGTGGACGCTAGCGCGCGGGGGAGGGGGGAGGGGGAATGAGGGGGCGCTGATTGTGTGGTGGGGGGGGACACGGGGCTGGGGTGGGGGTACCTGGGTCTGGGTTTTTGGTGAGGATGGTGAAGGAAGGTTGGGGCAGGACAGGTGGGAGGGGTTGGGTGGGAAAGGGTCTCAGGGATGCAGAGGAGAGAGATGAGAGATAGGGGTGGGGAAGAGAGAGGTAGAGATTTAATATCATAAAAAAAATAAATTTTTTTAATTTTTCATTATTAAAAATATATTTAATAATTTTTTAATCCAGTTGGATTAGTGAGTGGGACCCGAATGTAGCCACATCAGCACTTAACAGAAAAATTAACAGAAAAACTGACGGAGGTATGACATTGGCATAAATTAGTAAGATGAGGTATGACATTGTCAACTTTAAAAAATGAGGTATGAAAGTGTCGTGACACCAATAGTTGATGTAGTTTTTTGTACTTTACCCTAAAGCATATTACTTGTGGTGAGGTGATTTAGTTTGGGCCAAATCCGTTGCGTGACAAGTGGTGAGGTGACAATATTGGTGTAATCCATTAGGTACCGTTTCGTACGTGGGATGTGATGCAACGCAGTGGGACGGGACGCACTTGTCCCACGTTTGGTGAGTCAATTTTCCTGGGACGCGCTGTCTCGTGAAACAGATTTTAGTCAATTTTTTGTGCCAATAATACCCTTCTTTTTTTTCATTAATTTCACTATCTACCTTCTCGCTCCCATAGCCTCTCTCTCTCTCCTATAGCCTCTTCCTCCTCCACCACAAACCCAGCAACCATAACTAACCCATCCCAGTAAACAAATCTGAACCCAACCCCACCTTCCTTTTGCCCCCTCCCTCCTCCCTGCTAGTCCCACGACGAGACCGTCGCCCTCCGCCACGAAAACCTTAAGAGCACCCACTTGCAGGATGTGGCCAACGTCAACGCTCGAGGGATGGGACGACAAGGATTAGGTGGAAGATGTGAGGGATGACGTTGAACTCGTCGGCGGTGGCTCAGGTAAGGTTGAACTCGTCGGAGTGGATGGGTACGATTGTCATTTAATCCTTCATTCCATTCCGGCCTGAACGTACACCAAACGCAGCATGGAACCTCCGTTCCGTTCCGTCCCATCTGCATACTAAATGGTACAGTAGAGCATATTACTTTGTAGCGTAAACGATTTGGTCATAGACTTTAATAATGTGTTGACTAAACCGGAATGGAGGTTGAAGAAAGGGAATTGAATTCCTTCCGAATTGATTCCGCCGTTTACCAAATTTTGGGAATGAAAAAATTAATGGGCTCCACCCAAAATCAGTAATCGAATTCCTGATATACCCGGAATCCAAATACTGACTTGGAGGTGGTAATTGAATTCCGGAAGAAAGCGAATAGCTGGAATCAAACTTCTCTACCAAAATTGCCCTGCCCCTCCCATCTGCCTCCGACGATTCAACCACCCAAAACACACCCATCCCTACCCTTAACCATCGCACCACATCCCAGACTGCCAAGACCTGTCACCAGCCGACCCCAACAATTCTACAAATAAACTCCCGACAACACCAGATCCAAATTAGGATGGGGAAAGAGAGATGCAGATGATCATAGATAAAAGAAAAACCTTGTGATATACGCACTGCGGATCGAATTTCGATTGCAGACGTTTTTACAGAGAGCATAACATAAAGCATTGAGCAACCGGCAAAGGGTTAAGAAATCCGAGAATGGCCGCAGGCAAGGAGTCCATGGTTTACAGCCAAAAAGAGATCTTCAGGCCAATGGAACCTGACAAGGTCAGGAGGGACAAGAGTTAGCGCTTGGGGATGATCGCAAAATCAATTTATGGATACAGACAGGGAGAGCAGGTGTTGTGGTGGAACGGTGGAGGTTACCGAACCTTTCTTTTTATTTCTTTTTTGTATTTTTGAGTTTTTAACTTCTTTTCCTTGTTGAAGGTTTTACTCTTTTAAAAATAAAAATAAAGTTTAAGTTTTATTAAAAAATTATGATTTTTTCTATTATTTAGATTCAAGGTATTTTAGTAATCTTATTCATTTTCATTCCGATTCAGGTGAATTAGTAAACAGCTTATATCATTTCAACTCTAATTCCAGAACATTATAGTAAACAACTTTGACAGGAATTCAATTCTGACTTCTCCCCATTCCAACTCCCCCTCAATTCAATTCCTCTTATTTTGATTATTGATTAGTAAACGGGCTATAAAACCTTCAATTGGGTAAAGACGTGGAATTACTGAACTAGCTTGAGTACAGAAACTTGAGTGTAACGAGGATATTTCTATGAACTTGGTTATATAATAGTGTTAGTCTTAGGTCACGTGATAAGTGCTATAAAGTGATGGAATATGTAATAATTTTATGTCCTTTTAAAATTAGGAAAACTAATGAAAATGACTTGAAAACTTTGAGTTTTAACGAAAATGACAAAAAGGTGTTGTAAGTGAATAGTACCATGATTGATTTTTTAGAGTAAAAATATAGTTTTTCATTAAAGTGAACAGTACCAGGAGTTTTTCGTTAAAATGAACAATACCAGGAGTTTTTCGTTAAAGCTCCCTTTAAAATTCGGGATGTTTAAGCAATAAATTAATTGTGATGCACTCACTGTTAAAGTTTTCAACTATGAGTTTGTCAAATAAATTAGGGAGTTTTAACGAAACACTTCCGATACTATTCACTTTTAACGAAAAACCACATTTTAGCATTACTGGCTATTATTCACTACACCTTTATTTGTCATTTTTCATTAAAACTAAAGTTAGTTTTCCTAATAAATTAAGCATCATATCCAAGAAAAGTAAAAGAAAATATAACTATAGTTTGTCGAAATTTTTTGGAGAGACCGCATTTTTTAACCATTAGTGTACCATTTAATGTGGTAAGTGATACGTATATGTCATACCTATTAATTAATTTATCTCATTGGATATTGGTTGTATGCATCACTGGTCACATAAGATGATACACTAATATGATACAAAATTATAGTCTCCCTAGAATTACTTCGGATTTGTCTCGTGATAACAACCAGAGAATGGTGTCCAAACTTATTATTAGATGATAATTTCTGACAATTAAGACATCATTTGGGCAATATTAATTTTACAACATACACCTTTTTATTCTCTTCAGAAATTTACATAAACCTTTTTATTCTCTTCCGAGTGATCTCTCTACTGCTTAACATCATTACTTAATCCTCAATTCGTCAAGAAAAGACTTTCCATGAAGCTTACGTTGAAAAAATGCTTTGAAATATTCTTCAACACTTAGCCTTGTAAATGCTGCAGGTGTTTGCTCAGTGATCAAGCTAGAGGCCGGGCAGATTTCACCATCAACTCCGGGGTTGTAAAATGTGGCGATTGAGAGCCTTTCTTTTTCGGAGTTCACAGTTGCACGATGTTCAATGCTACGATACGTCCCATTTGTTATAACCTGCCATGCATACATGCATATATTTAAACACAAAAAATAAAAGGTAACAGCTGCAATAGGTATAAATTACTAAGGATCAAGCTTTCGTTTGAAATAATTGTTCAACACATCTCTCACAATCATATTCCCAGTAAAAAAAGGCTAAAGCCCCCCTCTGTAAGTCCTCAAAGAGGCATGTGGTATGCCCTGGATTTGGAATGGGTAGTCTCCCCTCGCTCTAAACTTTTTTTTACCGAAAAAAAAAGAGAGTAATGTTATCCATGTCATGTTTACTGACTATATTGTTAAGCATGTAAATCTTTTACACATAGCTTAATCTTCAATAACTTTTTACGGCGTGAGTGCGTAAATTCAATTCCCTGGGAATATGATTAATTGTGACCCCACTTCCCCAATATGCTAACAATTGAGTGACAGCCACATAATATCCCGCTATTGTGATATGTTTGCACTTATATTTTCCATTCAATTGATTAATCACTAACTCTGAGTCTCCAAAGATCTCTGATTCTTCTGCCTTTAATTCTATCACAATCTCTAAGCCAATGATTAGTGCCTCATATTTCGCTCGGTTGTTGGTGATATTGTCATAATCCAAGAGAAATGAGTAACAATGGTGAATACCCTGTGGGCTAACAATGACTACCCGTGCATCTGCAGCTTGCTGTGTGCATGATCTATCAAAATATAGCTTCCATGGAGTGATCCATAGATTGGATATCCTTTTTACCTCGTGGTGGATCCACGCTTCCTTGCCTGAATTGCCTTTTCTTGGTGGGAACTAGATACTATCAGAGGCCCGATTACCCCATGGCGACTTTTATTGTTAGTTTAGGGGACTTTTCTGAGTTCCTTGTCATCTTCACATTAAAGTAGTGCGGATAAGAATTCTAGAGAGGTTGACTACGCAATATCACGGTGACGGTCTATATTTCTTGTTTAAATTAAAGAAATTTAGCTTGACAAGATTAGAAGCAATACTGCTCATGATCTGTCACAGGTTTGTCCAGCATGCATTGACATTGAAAAGGTTTGGATCAATAATGTAATGCAATGTAATGTTGAATTAAGACGTCACGCAACTATATACCTACTTCGTGTTCTTCTACTAACTAGTATTGCCTCCTTTTCTTTTTGTTATGTTTCAGTATCAAAACGCCGAACAGACATACACGGGGGCTCTTTGCACTCGAGTTACACGAACAATTTTGCTGGACCTGAATGAAAAAAGTTGAAGTTTTATCATAAAATAAATTGACAATAGAGGGTTTGGTAAACTTCCGATGGGAAACATTTCTTCACACCTTTCTCATGTGTAATGAATTTTCAAATCTAACACGTGAGTCAAGCTGCTCTGATACCCTAATTAAAGTTTCAGCATAAATCAATTGGCAGTATGACAAATTAACTAACTTCTTATCGGCCTTTGCAAGATTAGTGAACTTCAGATATGTGACATTTATTTACATCCTCATACCGAATGCCACGAGTCCTCCTTTTGTATGTCTTAGCTAGGCAAACGAATAACATCCCACATACTTCCCTACCAAAGAACTTTTCCATCACTAGGCTCCACATCTTTTTTGGCCTCCGTAGAAACCCTAACAACTGCCACAAATTGTGATGAAAAAGCTAAAGCATATGGTCAATAGTTTATTGCAGCAAGGCCATATGATTCAGCCTTAGAGAAGGAAGAGAACCAACTTGAATAGGCATAAGCAGTTACATGGAAAATATACAATATGCATAGAATATTTACAGCTCTTTCTTTTGACTGCTTAATGCTTACTACCATATGCAGGACCTGAAAGCTACAAATCCATTATACATATGCAAATGTGCCATCCATGAAAATGAAAGAGATTCCTCGTTTTCTTGTTTTCGGGTCTTCCATTTATCTAATCTATGCAGAACTTTATGTATGACATATATTATTGAATTTAACGGCTAAATGTGCGTTCAAGAATTCACAAATATCTAGTAAGTGGAATATCTAAGCAACTTAAATGCAATGATGTATAGTAGGACTCAAAGTGCACACCACATATCTAAATATTTGGAAGATATCCTTAAAAGACAGACATAAGCATTTCCTCTGCAAAGGCCTGCCGATTCGAATGAAAAATTCATAGATCAGACATGTCTCGCATAAGTAAACAATAAACGATATTTTTCGAACGAAAATTGGTGGAAATGATTTGGTAGGGTGATTGTTTGAGAAGTCTGGGAGACTATTTGAGGTTTTGATTTGGGCTTTGGGATTTGGAATTAGGGATTAGGGATCGGCTTGGTCCGGGAACTTGGAGTGTACATCTTGTTGTGGCTCGACTCGGCTTGTGCGTGGACGCCGGCATCCCACTGTTCGAAATTTGTAGGTGGCCTTGGCATGAGTGCATCGTTCCCCCTGTTATGAGTTGTACATCGGATCCTTTCTTGGTGTAGTGTAGTTCCTCTCACCCTTGTGCACCGCAGTGGTGGTGGTGTTTTGGCTAATTTGGTCTTCACCTTTGTGCATTGTGTATTGTGAGTCACGTCTGCTAACGATGACTTTGACGTGGTCTCGCACTTTCGCGATGACTTTTTTTGGCCTCGCTATTCAGCGATGACCGTTATGTTTGCCAGTATCTCTCTGGTGCGGCTGTCGTTTATTGTGGCAGATTTATACTGGTAGTTCTTGTGCGCTTGGCGATTGTGTGGTTGTGCTTACGGGTGTCTACTAGGGGTTTACTGTTATTTGTCTATTTTGTGCAAATTCATTCTAGATCAATTTATTGGTCACTGGAATTATGTACCCAATGACACTCTGTAATTGTTTGGTGTTGATTAATGAAAGACTATGCTATCGTTTCTTGTCTCAAAAAAAAAGAAAAAAAAGAAAAAGGGATTTGAATTGAAATATAAGACGAACGAATTGGATTTGTGGTGGGAAAGTCGAAAGTTATGAGCTTTCGTTTTCATTTGAGTTTTAGCAGCCAAGATTTGAATTTGGCGGGGATCAAACTTTTGTTAACTACATTGTGAAAGAATCAAAGGACAATGAAGGTTGAGAAAGATTAAGAATTAGAGAGAAACATTAAAGAGAAAGGAGAGATATTTCTGTATTTCTAACAAGATGATTAACTAATTACATTTATAAGTTCAAGCACATTACATACTAAACAATACAAACTTACTTAAGCACGAAGTAACTAATTAACAAACAAATCACTAACCACCTAATTTCAAACATTCTAAAAATTTAGGCTGATGTGACAATGATAAAAGAGACATTTGTCTTCAACTTTTTGGTTTAAGTTTTGAGGATTCAATTTTGCGTTAAAAGATATATATATATATATATATATATATATATATATATATATATATATATATATATATATATATATATATTTGGGTAGGAACCAGAGAGGTCCAGTTTTGTTGTTTACAACAATAAGCGGAAAATTCTAATCCTTGAATTTTGTATATGTAAATTAGGCGAGTTGATTAAAATAGTATACATGTTCTCTTGTTTCGATAGAGGGAATATATATGGAAGAATAAAGAATGGAAATGGTGGACTGGACGTAGGATAAGAAATAAAAACGAGACCCTACTAGAAATTGATTTTAGTTTTCAGTTTTCATTTTGTTTACTCTTTCCTAACTTCCTTCCCGCTGCCATTCCTCCATCTTTGCTAATTCCTCCTTTATCCTTAGTATTCCCCCTCTATACATAACCAAAAAAAACTAAAACTGAAAACGAAATGGTAATCAGAGCAAGCAGTGGCGAAGCTACAGGGGGACTGGGTGGCCTCCCCTCGCCGGAAATTAAGCCCAAGAGCGTGGTTCCACCCCTCTAGTCTCGTCGGAATTAATGGCTGCACTGCAAATCGGTTTCTGGGTTTTTGCTTGAGTTTCTGCTGCTGCACAACAGCAGCTTATGTTATTTTTTTTAAAATCCCTTAGATGAAACGATGCCATTTCATTTAGTATTAAAAATAAAAAATAAAAAAAAAACTCCTTAATCAAACGACGCAGTTTCGTTTAATTGATTAAAAAAGATAAAAAATTTAAAGGGGACCACTGTTTCTGTGCCTTCCATTATTCAAAGGAGGCCTTCATTATTTGAAAACCAATCCCCCTTTTTTAGAACCAATCAGAAGACTCGTGCCCCCCAAAATCCTAGCAGCAGTTTCACGTTTCGGCGCCCTCCTCCCTCCGTCCCGTTCCGTTGTCCTTTATTTCTCCTTCAAGCCAAGTCAGCCGCCAACCTGTTGGTTAGTTTTCCACTTCTCTCTCAATTTTAGGTAAATTTTTTAACTTTGTAATTTATATTATCCCTAACCCTAATTGATTAATTAATACGAAATTTTAGTTGATTAATATAGAATTATAGAGTAATACACTAATACAGTTATTGATTTTTGATTTTTGCGTATAAATATGAATCTTGTGAATGATTATTGATGAATGAAATTATTGTCTATAGTAAAAATTGAATTCTTGATTATTGATATTAATTTATGAATTGAATTTTTGTGTATTAAATAATTTATATGAATATTGATATTGATTAATTGAATTGTTGGTTTAATT
This sequence comes from Heteromeles arbutifolia, assembly GCA_024362995.1. Lineage (NCBI taxonomy): Eukaryota > Viridiplantae > Streptophyta > Magnoliopsida > Rosales > Rosaceae > Heteromeles > Heteromeles arbutifolia. Next base: position 39,250,737 of record JANCRC010000003.1, on the reverse strand, counting down.
AGTTCGTACTCATATTGACTATAGTATAGTTTACTCTAGAATTAAGAGTCTAAGACTTTTTTCTTTTCTTTTCCATATACAGTTACATTATGGAACGACAGTATAAAAAACAGTGCTTAAATCCTCCTTCAAATATTCCAGCTAGTCCTTCTTCAAATATTCCGAAAAGTCCTCCTTCGAATATTCCAAATATTCCTTCTTCGAGTATTCCGGGTAGTTCCCAACAAAGTGAGGTCACTGAGTTGGATGAAATACTGGCTAATCTTCCTACAAACCCTGGGCATAGACGTCGAATGCTTGATTATCCACCTAATTATCGTGAAGCAATTCGTCGACACTATCTCCAAAATAATCCTTGACAACCTAAATACCATATCATGCCCAAAAAAGTTAGCAACAATCGATGTTTTATCACCTGTTAGTTTGATAATTTTAAGTGGTTAGAGTATAGTATGGTAAAAGATGCCGCATTTTGCCGTTATTGCTATCTATTCAAGTGTGATTTTGATAAAGAGGGAAATGCCGGAAGTGATGTCTTCACTGAGATTGCGTTTACAAATTGGAGGAAAGGCTACAATCCTTGAGAGATGATGACTTTGGGGACTTGCTTGATAATGTACAAAAGTTTTGTCAAGAGCATGATATTATCGTTCCTAACATGGAGGATTTGCGTTTTTATGAATGCATATGCCGAGAACATGAGAAACATGCATATAAATTGCGCACGTAACTACGCAATGTAATATTCAAATACAATCTTATCAAAATAATAAATAAGTTCAACTACCAATAAAATAATAATGATGATGCATGACATGTTCAGAGCATACTACTAATTCGGAATACAAGCGGAAGGTGTAACACAAAGTACTATTATAAGAATGTCCAAGCGAAGATAAGTACACAACGTCACTGGTATAGGAACGCCTCGCAGCTCGGATCGTACGCCTTGTTGAAATATAAGTAAAACTAAAACAGTTGAAATATACGTAATACTAAACAGTTATTCATCAACGTACTAACCCCTAAAGTTTATGAAAACTCAATAGTATAATATGCATTAGGTTTTTCGAAAACCCTAGCATGCCATAAAACTTCGTAAAACATATATTATATATAATGTGCTTAGTAGTGGTATCAGTATCGCTCGATGGCATATAGAACACTTCATTCACTCGAAGGCATATAGAACACTTCATTCACGCGTAGGCCCCTACAACACCCAATTGAAGCCATATGTAAGTATCAAGCACCCGTAGGCCCCTACAACACCCGACCGAAGCCATATATAGATATCATTCGCCCGTAGGCCCTTATAGCACCCAACCGAAGCCATATATAGATATCATTCACCTGTAGGCATATAGTGACCACTAAATAAGCAGAAAAATCATTGAACATAATCTTTCCAAAATATATCTCATCGAAACTCAATAGGTCAAACATCATTTCATAAATCAAGTTCATAAATATCTAAGTGAAAGTAAATCCAGTAAGCCTGAAATATCAATAAGCATAAATCCAATTTACACATAAACATTTCATAAAATGTAACCATTAAATCATGTTTTTCATGTATGCATTTCTAAGAGTAAAATCATGCATTTTAGAAGGGCTCTACTCACAGATACTCCATACTCAGAGAGCCGTGCGAACTAGGGAGGATGGAAATGCCACTAATAAACGCACCTAAGCACATAAAGGGACCAATTAAAAAAACTATACTAAAACGATTGAATTTCAAGAAACAGATGTCATAAATGGATTCAGGACGCTGAAAAACATAAAGGGGGACCTCGGGTACCCCCACCCGTCGCCACAGGGTTTGGGTCACTGAAAAGTTGGTCGGAACAGTCGTCGGCACCACTGTGGAGGCGCGTGTGCTCCACGCACCGGCCAAGACATGCACCCACGCGTAGGCTTACCCGCAGACCACGCGCCGACTGGAATCTGGGTTAGGCTTGGGTTCTGGGTTTGGGCCAAGGGTTTGGGTTTGGGCTTAACTTAGTGGGCTAGGCCTAAGCTTTGGGTTTTGGGCTAGGTTGGACAATTGGGCCGGGTAACAACTTGGGTTTTGGATCCGGGATTTAGGGTTATCGGGCCAGGTCGACCCGATTTCAGGCTATGGAACCGCTGGTTTCTGGGCAAACCTTCAAACGCTCATAACTTCTTCAATACTCAACCAAATCAAGTGATACAAATATGAAAGTTGTAGTTCTCAACAAGATGAAGAGAATGGTACCTTGCACGATGGCTAACTCGACGTGGTTTAGTCGAAAAATGCCTTGAAAGTGGCGGTGCTCGCCAGAAAATTGGGAAAAGCCTACTCCGAGCTATTTCTGCGTTTAACACATATGTACAACTTAAAACAATCTTTGATCTAACCTTAAAACACATCCTAAGGGTTTCTAGAAGCTTACTAATGTCATTAGAGTTCGTCGGGGGAGGGTGCACCGTGACTGTCACAGTTGAAGTATCGAGTTTGGCCTAGGGTTTTGAGGTCCAATGTCCAAGCCTTGAGTCTTAGGGTTGGTGTTGTTGTGGGAGTGAACTTAGAGAGAAAGAGAAGGAAGATCGTAGAGAGAGGGCACGGGAGAGCTTAAAGAGAGAAAAACAGAGATAAGAAATTATCCCAAAAGGGAAATAGGAAAATCTGGAAAGGTGGGGATGGGGTATCCGGATAGGGTAAGGTGAAGGGGACAAAAATTAACGATGAGTACGGTATGAATAAATTAATTAAATTATGACTACGCGTTTCGACAAGATGGTCAACGGAAGTCAACTTAAGGGTACAATGGTAATTTCATAAATCCGATAATACAAAATATGATAATTTAGGGACTGGGTTTCACATGCGGCGGGCATCGTTGTATGGTTTTAGAGACTCCTGAAACATGGATAAGTAGAATGCGACCCTATCTAGTTCTTTAGTACTTGGTCAGTTAAAGATAGAGGGCACTAGCAAGGTAACCAGGTTATAATAAATCGTCTTGAAAGTAAAATCTGTAATAAGCTTCAAGAAATAATTTATATAACACTGTGGCGTATAGTGCTGGACTAAGTCATCGTTCACTACAAAAAAGCAGTCATTACCGACGAAGATTTTTCGAGGACCCCAAAAAATCGTCGTAAAAAGCACATTTTGTGACCATAAAATATGGGTCATCGGTAACATGGCATGAAACAAATTTTTATTACCAACACACATAATGTTCTCGGAAAAAGTCTCAAGTTTCGTTGATGCACTTTTGTTTGGTGGGAAGAATTGGCACCAGTTGTATTAACAACGAGTAAAGTTCTTATTGGAAATAGAATGGTTATTTCCAAAGGTTTACTCATGTTCACCAAATTGATTTAGTATTTTCGAGGGAAAAAAAGTCCTCTCGGTAATGTTTTTATATTTTTGAGGGAAAAAAAGTCCTCTCGGTAATGCTTTTATATTTTCAAGGGTGATTAGTTGTTGTCGGAAGTCATCATATTTTTTCCAACAAAATTTTTTCTTCGTCAGAATAAATTTTTAAGGCATATGGTTTTGTTGGAATCAATTATTTACCAATGGTCACATGTGTGGTTGGAATGTTATTGAAATAAGTTTGATGCTTAATTTAAATTCTACAATAAATAGATCATATAACTTAGAATACATATGGAGAAGATTGGACATAAAATTAAAAATAAAATCGAAGTTAAAATAACCGTTAAATCGTTAGTTTTCATTTATAATCGTCGAAAGGTTTCGTCTCGTTACCTAATATATGAATGTCTGTTTTTTGCAATTTTTTACATATGCGATCTTGGAGTCTATACAAACAAGTTTGATGGTTGGATCGTTGAAACTAGTTTTGTAGAATGTGTATCCCTTCAAACGATAGATTCAACAAACATTTGGAGTTTATTTTATACTTCCATTAAGTAGAACATAATAATTTGTGGTATCTAGTGCAAATATTTTAAATTAAAGATCGAATTTGTTCATTATACTCTTATAGGGTTGTGGAGTGTATTTGTAAAATATCATCAAAATCGGAGTTAAAATAACCGTTAAATCGTTAGTTTTCGTTTATAACCATCGAAAGATTTCATCCCGTTGCCTAATATCTAAATGTTAGTTTTTTGTGATTTTTTACGTATGTGATCTTGGTGCATATACAAACAAGTTTGACGGTTGGATCGTTGAAACTAGTTTTGTAGAATGTGTATCCTTTCAAAACGATAGATTCAACAAACACTTGGAGTTTATTTTATACTTCCATTAAGTTGAACTTAATAATTTGTGGTATCCACTAGTGAAAATATTTTAAATTGAAGATCGAACTCGCTCATCGTACTCTTATAGGGTTGAGGAGTGTATTTGTAAAAAATCATCAAAATCGGAGTTAAAATAACCATTAAATCGTTAGTTTTCATTTATAACCGTCGAAAGGTTTCGTCCCGTAACCTAATATCTGAATGTCAGTTTTTTTGCAAATTTTTACATATGCGATCTTGGAGCATATACAAACAAGTTTGACAGTTGGATCGTTGAAACTAGTTTTGTAGAATGTGTATCCCTTCAAAACGATAGATTCAACATACACTTGGAGTTTATTTTATACTTCCATTAAGTAGAACTTAATAATTTGTGGTATCCATTAGTGAAAATATTTTAAATTGAAGACCGAATTCACTCATCGTACTCTTATAGGGTTGAGGAGTGTATTTGTAAAAAATCATCAAAATCGGAGTTAAAATAACTGTTAAATCGTTAGTTTTCATTTATAACCGTCGAAAGGTTTTGTCCCGTAACCTAATATATGAATGTCAGTTTTTTGCGAATTTTTACATATGCGATCTTGGAGCATATACAAACAAGTTTGACGGTTTGATCGTTGAAATTAGTTTTGTAGAATGTGTATCCTTTCAAAACGATAGATTCAACAAACAATTGCAGCTTATTTTATACTTCCATTAAGTAGAATATAATAATTTGTGGTATCCACTAGTGCAAATATTTTAAATTGAAGATTGAATTCATTCATCGTACTCTTATAAGGTTGAGGAGTGTATTTGTAAAAAATCATCAAAATCGAAGTTAAAATAACCGTTAAATCGTTAGTTTTCGTTTATAATCGTCGAAAGGTTTCGTCCCATTACCTAATATTTGAATGTCAGTTTTTTGCGATTTGTTACATATGCGATCTTGGAGCATATACAAATAAGTTTAACAATTATATCATTGAAATTTATTTCATAAAATGCATATCCCATTAAAACGATAGATTCAAATAGAGTCATGCATTTTGACAAAAAAAAAAATAGAATCATTCATAATTAAAAAATTTTGGAGGAGCCGGGAGACAATTTTTGGAGGGCTGCCAAAATTTTGGCATGGCGCCCAATAACTTCTCTCTCTATTTCCAAAGAGAGCGCTTAGCGCCGTTTAGTTCTCTCCCCTCCTTTTCATCTCTCTCGTAACTCTGCCTAACCTCTCCAGAAACAAAACCCTAACCTCCACCCTTCATTTCATTCTCAAAATCTCAGATTTGCATTCACCAAAATCTTCTCCATTTCTCTCTATATGTGCCTTCATCCAAAAATTTCCACTCGCCTCCACCTCTGCAAACCCTAGCCCAATTCCACCTTTTCTAAATCAGAAGCAAATCCGACGAGTTGTGAACACGTCATCCCCTCATCTGCAACAACAAACCCCTCAAAATTCACTAATTTGAACTTAACTTTGGAAGGGAAAACCATGGGTTTCTCTGCTACACACCATAGCCGTGCCAAATTGCGCACCCAAGTCCGCGGATTCTTCTGTAAGGTAAAAATCCCAAGACTTCGTTAACTTCATATAATTCAAATGGTTCCATTGATAACACTGTTGGGTCTAATTCGGTTTCGGATGCTAATGATGTTCAAAAAGTGAAGAAAGACGGAGATCAGGTGGTTGGATCAAATGAGGGTATTGAGGATAAGAAGAGCAATCCAAGTAGGGAAGTGGGTGTGAAAGAATCTGATAATGTGGCAAAGAGCGGTGGAGGGTCAAGCGAGGGATCCAAATTAAAGGGCGAGGACAAGAAAGAAACAGAAGCAGAGTGATAGGCAACCAGTTGGTTGCGTGTTTAAAGGTTCTCGGAAATGGTATGTTTTACATTTTGTATTCATGGTAGTTCTATGCATATTTCTTGTTTATACTATATACTTGTTACTCTTCAAAATTCTTTCTATATATTATCAAGTATCCTTATTTAGTAAGGAAAACTAATGAAAATGGTTTGAAAACTTTGAGTTTTAACGATAAGGACAAAATAAAGGGTAAAGTAAATAGTATCAGGTTTGACTTTTTAGTGTAAAAATGTGGTTTTTCGTTAAAGTGAACAGTACCATAGGCTTTTCATTAAAACTCCCTATTTAGTAATGTGTTTTGTACATTTTTCTCTCCCACAGATACATAACGAAAAAATTAGAGATTTTTCTCTCCCACAGATACATTTTTCTCTCTCTCCGTGTTTTGGCCGGAAAACGGCTCAAAATTGGATAACCATTTTCGAGTTAGCCAATTTCGAGCTGTTTTCCGGCCACACTATGGTGATTTAGCCATCAAGAAAGATACCATTCTCTTCGCCTCGTCGAGAAGTATGATTTTCATTTTTGAATCACTCGATTTCGTTGATTATTGAAGAAGTTATGAACGTTTAAAGTTTACCCAGTTTCCAGCAAGTTTTCCAGTTTTTCTGCGAACCAGTCACATTTGAGGGTATTTTCCGGCCATCCCTGGCAACCATTGGGCTTCAAAATGGGTATAATATTTTTCTACACTTTCCTATCTTCATTTTGATATATTATGGCTCAAATTTGGTTAGAGCGAAGTCTAGTGGCTCATTTGTGATTACGAATGAATATTTCCAAGGGAGAAATGTACGTGAAAGCTTGAATCAATTGCGGGTGAGCCTGAATCAATTTTTTATTTTACCTAGGATAGATAATAGTTTGTTTTCTAATTTTAATTGTTTGGGTTTCTTATCAATTGACGATTATATTGTGGTTGAGTCTTTTCTTTTTGGCAGAATAAAGATTATACTTATGGATCAATGTTCGTAGCACTACATTCGAACTTGTCAACGGTTGATTAAGGTGAACATGGAAAACTAGCGTTATAAGACATATCATAGGATTGTAACAAGTACTTTAAATTTTTTACATTGATTTTTGTATATGTAGTTGAATTTATGATTTCATTAATATAAAACAATTCTTTCAACAAAAAGTGCCATTGAAAATATTATTAAACTTCTTTAAAAAAATTGTATTTGTATCATTTTATTTTTGCCGACGAAGTAGGACTCACAAATATATAATTCTAACGACTCTTGAACCTCACAAATATGTTTTTGTGCGTATTTACGATAATTGTTAATTGTCGGTAATGGTAATTGTGACGACTATGCACTCTTGTAAATAACATTTTATTGTTGGAAAAACATTTTTCGACATAATGTTTTGGTTGTAAGAAAATCATCGCAAAAAAGCAGATGTCTTTGTTTAGAAAGTATATTCAACGGTCATATAAGTATTTACGACCACATTGACTTGTTGAAAATAAAATAATTTTGCCATTTTGAAAATTTATTTATGACGAAAAGATAACTAGTAACAACGAGTCACATGCGTCAGAAATGAAGCATTTTCGACGGCGGGTCAAAAAAAAAGTATTTCCAATGGATCAATTTGCGACGCCCAACGAGGGCTTTTTCCCGTCATAAATAAGTTTTGCGACGGCAAAATGCCTTTTCCGTCGACATTTGACCCTCGCAAATGACCTTTTTTTTTGTAGTGGTTTGTAACATGGTATGGATTGTTTTTCCTAGTTACTTGGATATGATGTCATTTTACCAAAGAGTAAAATGTTATCAGATAAAGTGAATAGTGCGCACCAGGTAAAGAAGCCACATATCTGATGTTACATTCAATTTGTTTATGAGTAATACTCTTAAGAAACAAATCAGAATATGAAACTATTTATGTCATCATAATCAAATGGGAGATGTTGGAATATGATTATGATAACGTGGTTTTCACAATATGTTAATCATATGTGAAGGTACACCATAACATTGGTGTACTAATATATATGATTGTAGTGAAATAAGTTAATTAATTAATAAAGGAAATAATATAATTAATTAATAAATTAATTCTAAAAGGATATGAAAATTTGTATTTTAACGTGAAAAGTTATAACTTCTCCTGAAGAATACAACTCCTACAGAAAGGTTATTTCCATCTCTATATATTTGTCAAATCCCTTTCTATCAGATTCATTCAATTCCATTCTCTCTCTCTGTTCATATCTTTCACATCATATTGTGATCGATAGTCTAAGCGACATCCGTTTCGGTTTCTGTGAATAATTTTCAGTTTGTTTTGATGAGTTTTTGGGAGGGTTCTTTGCTTGTAATTTTCATATTGCTCATGAATCAGCCCCACCAAAATTTCTTGGATGTCCGGTTTAAAACAACCTCATCTGATTTTGTAGCATCCAGAGGAGAGATCATTGCTGTCCAAGATCTCATCGTCGCAACTCGCAAGTAACAAACCCCAGCAACATGCAGTGTCCCTTGATTTTCTCTCCAGGCTCTCACACATTTTTAATTTTTTTTTAACAAACATTATTATCAACTAAGAGGAGGGATGCGCTTAACCTTACAATGGGTTAGCAATAATGTGGTTCAAATTCGCTTTTGGCAAGAATCGAACCTAAGACCTTACAAGTGAAAGGAATACTACTAGATAGTAATACTAAGTGGCACACATTTGTTTTTGTTTTTGTTTTTTTTTATATTATTAATATTATTGATTTTGTTGACTATATCTATGATGATTAGATATGTATTCATTTTGTGAATCTTGAAACTAATGCCTGATGGTAAGGAAACCAACGAAAAAAATGGTTGGAGAGAGATGGGAGGGGAAGGTGGAGCCATGGAGGTACAATTGCATCTAAATGACATTGGACAGAAATCTCATTTTTAGGTTAAATGTGCTGACAGTCTTTATCATCGGGATTTAGATCCTAATTTTTTTTATCACATAGGCTCTTCCGAATATCTTATCACATAAGTTATTTTCCGAATACTCTATTACCATGTAGACCATTAATCCGATTTGGCCTTATTAGAATGTTCATCCTTATATTATTGGGAGTCTTGACGAAACACTCCTGGTACTGTTCACTTTTAACGTTAAGAACATTTTTACTCCAAAAAGTCACTCTTGGTACTATTCACTTACACCACTTTTTTGTCCTTTTGGTTAAGAGTTCTTTTTAGACCTATTGGTTAAGGGTTCTTTTTAGACCTATTGGTTAGTTTAGTAAGAAAGATGTCATCAGCTATTACGTAGATCAAACAAAAATCATTATTGTTTGGGTTAATATTTAAACCTTAGGCTGTTAGGAAGGGAAGCCCAAAGAGAATGCAAGAAAGAGGTTCGGCCCGAAGCCCATTGCCTAAGCCCAGACTATCCATTTCAAGATTTATGGGCACTCCCCCTTTAAATGCAAAGGCTAGTGGCCTGTTTGAAATGACAAGTGATGGAAATCGACCTACTCTCAGCCCAAAAGCACTTTCTGAATGGCAGAGCATGTAAATTACTGATGAGTCACTACCCTTCGGTTGCTTTCGGGCAAGAACAAAGCTGCAAGCAGTCGGGTCGATTCGCATATAAAAGGAAGAAGAGGGCCCAGAGACAAGGACACTCAACCAATCAAACAAACAAACATACAAACTCTGCTCTCAAGCTAGATTTGCATCCAAAAACGGTAATTACCTCATATTCAGTCCCCTTTGTAGCGACAAGCTATCTCTTGTCAAGTTTAAAAGCTCTGCTACTTTCTCCAAACACTGTAGTATCGATTCTCTTGTGTAAACTTGTTTACCATGATGGCCATTCTGAGAAGCATGGAGAAAATTTCTCAGAGCATGGAAAGAGACTTTTTAGAAACAAGAAAAAAAGTCAGTAGACTCTTTTACCCAACAAAGAGCTTGCAAAGAAAACTAGATCTGGAGTATTCTACCCCAGAGAATAACCATGCCAGAAAAGTGATGAGGGAAGCTAGTCCTGAGGAAGAGCCAGCTATTCTGTTGTTGCCTTTGCCTAGGGAAATGAAGAGTGAAGAAAGAAACAAGGAAGGATCCGGGAAAAGTCAGCCAGGGTTGAAGACAATCAAGAAAGCAGAGCTGCCCGACCCTGTGTTGTTTTTATCGAATAGCAGGGGGCAATGTGAGTCGGAAATAGAACAGCTGCGGAAAAAAATCTCAGGCTAGTATAACAACAAATGTTGATTAAAAGAAAAAGCTACCTGGGAAGTGAGAGTTGAAAGGGGCAAATTGATAGGCAGACGGAATGGGCTATCAAGTTGCCCGAAAAGCCCAAAGCAGCAATAATCAACGGGTGGTTTTGTGCAGTAAATTTCAATGTGAGTGCCAGTTGGAAGTACCGGCTGCATGAGCTATCATTGATCATGAGTTCATCAGGAGAAGAGAGAACGAAGAGCAGGAATCCCGTAGAAATATCATACGGGCGGCCGAAAAGGAAACCTCTCGGAACGTCTTCCAAAGGTCGGGGGGAGACTATCAGCCAAAGAACTTGTCAAAAGTATTCAGAAACTACGAAGCTTCAGATGAGGTGGAAGACAAGGAGGCCAAGATACCAAGGTGGATAGACATGAGGCGACCCCAACCAAGATGTGCCGGTAGAGATGTTAAAAGAAAAGAAAGGACAATGAACCCGGTCACTAAGAAGAATGTTGCCTGATACAGGCGAAAATGGTATATAGTCGGAAGGGACGGAAAGCCCGTTAAAGAAATGGGAGCTTCCATGATTAGGAGGGTCCAAAGACAACATAAAGCCCACATGAACTCATTAAAAGTCCCTACCACCTTAGAAAGCTCCAAAAATGTAAAGATGGACAAGGTGCCTGATGAAGGGAAGAATCAGTCCCACTGGAGAACCAAGAAGGAGGTGGAAAAAGCTAATAGCGAAATCGAAGGGGAAGGAGATCATACGCCACCGAGCCTTCACCCAGGAAAATACAGAATCCTGAGAAGAGCTCAGGAAGATATGGTAATGATGCCAACACCTAAGTGGAGCCCAGAACCAATCTGTTTCGGAACAATCTCGCCCGAGATGAGGATACCCTCACCATTGCTGGTTGACACTCTTTGTGAGAACCTGGTGTAGGCGCAAAACTTTGGCAGAACTCAAGAAAAGGCAGTGCCTGAAATGATGTTGCCAGAAGAAGCCCAGGCTTGGTTAGATAAGTTCATGAACCATATCGGGGGCAAGGAGAGAGATTTACCTGGACCTAGCAACTTCCACATAAACATGACATATGTATTATCAGCCATGTTTCGCGCTGAACATGATCAACCTCCCATGATGGAAAGTGATTACCTGACGACAGAACCTGGGATGGCGCATGTTAGTGTTGAGGACGTGGGAAAAGGAGAACCCAACCAGACAGGATTGCCCAAACAATCAATAAAGAAGCCTGAAAGGATATACTCGGACATAATCATTTTTGTTCACCCGAGTTCAAGCCTAGCCAACCATCTCAAACCTATATACATAACTGCACACTTGGAAAGAGTACCCTTCAAGAGGGTCTTGATTGATTGAGGGGCCGCGGGTAATGTGCTGCCATACAAGCAGATGAAGAGAATGTGCAGGAGTGAAGAGGATCTTCTCCCCATCGATCTGACAGTTTCTAGTTTCTCATGAGCTATCATCAGGATGCAAGGGATACTACCGTTAGAGGTGGACTTGGGTTCAAAACAAATCAAGCTGGCCTTTTTTGTTGTGGATAGTACTTCCACTTATAGGGCTTTACTAGGTAGAGATTGGATTCATCAGTCTTTCTGTGTCGTCTACCTTACACCAGTAAGTGGCTGTTTACCATGAAGAATGGGAAACATGACCTGGGTTCTAGGAAATGGTATTGGCCGAATCACGGCCATTTCTCTCTACAGCCAACTTCGCAGAAGCCAACTTCTATAATCTTAATGTTGGGATTCTTCAATGCTCAGGAGCTGATAAGAACGGCCGCCCAACTAAGGTGACAGTCCAAAAGCTTCTAGAGCAAGGGCCAGCTCTTACAAGAGAAGAATGAGATCGGCCCTATATCATCCCAACTCCCCCACATCTTTAAATGTCAGAACAAAAAATGAAGGACCAAATGGTAGCAGTCAAGTCCTTAATAAAAAGACTGTTGGTGTATAGGAGAAAGAAAAAATAGGAAAGGGAAAGCTCAGCCAAAGAAGAAGATGACTGTAACAGAAAAACCTCAAGTAGCCAGATGAATAAAGAAGAATCTTTTGGGGAAGAGCCATAAGCAGCCATCCAAATGGCTGAGTTTGTATATGACTTGGACATACCAGAGGATTTGCCCGAGAATCCAAAGCTGGTTGAGTTTTTATATGCAGAACCTGATAAACCAGCCCCATAAGTGCAAGATCCCTTGGAGACCATTATTCTGGGAACAGAGGAAGATCCAAGACCCATACAGATCAGTGGTTTGTTGAAAACTGAAGATCGGGCAGGGATTGTCTACCTTTTGCACGAATTCAAAGATTGTTTTGCTTGGCACTACACCGAGATGCCAAGTTTAGACCCAACCTTAATAGAACACATGATGCCTATCAATGAGGGGTTTAAACCTGTCAAAGAAGCACGACGGAGGATGTCAAAAGAGATCGAAGATAAGGTTAAAGAAGAGATCAAAAGACTGGTGAGGGCTAGATTTATTAGACTTGCCAAATATGTGGAGTGGTTGGCCAACATTGTTTCTGTATTAAAAGCTATAACTAAAGCAGTTAGATGTTACGTTGACTATAGAAACATTAATGGAGCCACACCTAAAGATGAATATCCCATGCCAATGGCCGACCTATCCATAGATGCAGTAGCTAAACACAAAGTTTTATCTTTCATGGACGAGAATGCGGGATACAATCAGATAAAAATGGCTAAAGAAGATATACATATAACAGCCTTTAGATGTCCAGGACATGTTGGAGCATATGAATATGTGGTAATGCTATTTGGACCCAAAAATGTTGGTGCCGCTTATCAAAGAGAGATGAATGCCATTTTTCATGACCTAATCGGCCATAGCATGGAAGTATATATTGACGAAATTGTGGTGAAATCCAAGACCAACAAGCAGCACTTGGTAGACCCCAAACAAGCCTTAGCAAGAATGAGGATCCACAAGTTAAAGATGAATCCAAATAAGTGTGCTTTTGGAGTAAGATCGAGCAACTTTTTGGGATTTCTCGTTCATCAGAGAGGAGTGGAGGTTGATAAAAACAAAGCTTGGGCAATAATGGAATCACCTTCACCCACCAATAAGGTACAACTACAAAGGCTGCTTGGAAAAATCAACTTTCTAAGGAGATTTATCGCTAATTTAACGGGCAAGATTCAGCTGCTAACTCCTTCGCTGAGGTTAAAAGACAAGGAAGATTTTGAATGGGGCCTGCCACAATAAGAGGCTTTTGACAGCATAAATGCTTACTTAGCCTCTCCACTAGTGCTCATGCCACCTCAGAGGGGAAAGCCATTAAAACTTTATATCTCTGCCTCGGAGAGGTTAATTGGAAGCTTGCTAGCCCAAAACAACGAAGGTGAAAAGGAATGAGCCATATACTACCTCAGTAGAATCCTTACTGAGGTAGAAACAAGATATACCTCAGTGGAGAAACTATGTTTGGCTTTGTACTTTACTGCTTACAAGTTAAGGCATTACATGTTACCTTGCCACATCCATATCATTGCCAAGACTGACGTGATCAAATATATGTTGTCAAAACCCATGTTGGCAGTAAGAATTGGGAAATGGATTATAGCACTGTCCGAATTCGTTTTCAGTATGTACCTCAAAGGGCAGTTAAAGGGAAGGTGATTACAGAATTCTTAACCGAGCACCAAGAGTCCCAAGAAGAAATAATCAACATCCCAGGAACTTTGGAGGTGGCTAACCTTTGTATCCCACCAAGCAAAGCCCTCTCGGGCAAAGAAAAGTGGATTCAGCAAGAGGTAGAAAGGATATCCAGCCTTTAGGTTATTCCGTGGAAGCTGTATTTTGATGGATCTTGTACCCGAAATGCTGCTAGGGCTAGGATTGTTATTATTGATCCTAGAGGAACTCACCATTGTTATTCATTCTTCATGGATTATCGAGAAACTACTAACAATCGGGCAGAGTATGAAGCTTTGATAATTGACCTAGAAATTTTGATAGAATTGGGGGCAATTGAAGTTGAAGTGTTTGATGACTCATAATTGGTGATCAATCAGTTGAATGGAGAGTACAGATGCAGACACATCACCATGGCTAGTTATTACTTAGCAGCTACCCAATTATTAACCTATTAGGGCACAGGAATATCAGCTAGCTACGTCCCCAGAGAAGAAAATGCGATTGCCAACGAGATGGCACAATTAGCTTCAAGAGTACCGGTCCAAGAAAGGAAGTTTGAGGGAGAAATAGAGGTCCAGAGAAGAAATCTTCCTTCCATTTTAGAAAAAAGATTCAGCCTAGATGTAATGAGTGAAGAAGTGGAAGCTGAAGATTGGAGGACATCTGTTCTTCGATATTTAAAAGATCCTTCATTCCCCACAAGTAAGAATGATAGGCAGCGAGCGACTAAGTATGTTTTGTAGGAAGAAAATCTACCAAGGAAAACTCCAGACGAGTTAATGTTGAAATGCTTAGGCCAGAAAGAGTCTATGACGGTCATGGCCGAAGTACATAAGGGAATCTGTGGAGCTCATCAGGCTGGAACCAAGATGAGGTGGCTGCTTAGGAGATACGGTTATTTTTGGCCTGAGATAGAGAAAGATTACAAAGCTTATGCCCACGAATGTGAAGAATGCTAAAGACATGGACCACTTCAACATGTGCCCTCAATACCTTTAAGCCCCGTAGTCAAGCCTTGGCCTTTCAAAGGATGGGCAATAGACTTCATCGGGTAGATTCACCTGGCTTCCAGCAAGGGGCACACGTTCATAATCGTGGCGACGGATTACTTCACCAAATGGGTGGAAGCTTCAGCAGTAAAGACTATCACATCAACAACGGTCAAGAAATTCATCGAAACCAAGATCTTACATAGATTCAGGGTGCCTGAGACAATTGTCACAGACCACGGGCCATCTTTTATCTCAAAAGAAGTAGAAGAGTTTGCCGGTAAGTTCAAGATAAAGATGATTTGATCTAGTCCATACTACCCCCAGTCAAACGGTCAAGCAGAAGCTAGCAATAAGGTTTTGGTAAGTATTATAAAAAAGATAGTGGTAGAAATGCCAAAGAAGTGGCATGAAAAGTTGGGAGATACTTTGTGGGCTTATAGAACTTCCAAGAGAACAGGAACTAGAACTACTCCTTATGCTCTAACTTTCGGGCAAGATGCGGTCCTACCCATGGAAATTAATGTAAATTCAGTTAGGATTCAGAATCAATTCAGGCTACATAGCGAAGAATATTTTCAAGCTCTGTGTCAGGGAATTGAAGATCTTGATGTAGCCCGAATCGAAGCTCTAGATAAAATTCAAAAGATGAAGAGAGCTGTTGCCCGAGCCTATAACGAGAAGGTAAAATTAAAAACTTTCAAGGAAATAGATCTAGTTTGGAAGGCAATTTTGCCCTTAGGGACACAAGTAAGAGGCTTTGGGAAATGAAGTCCGACTTGGGAAGGTCCTTTTATCATTCACCAAGCTTTGGATAAGAGGGGTTATTACTTGGCCAATTTAGAAGGGAATTTGCAGAAACATCCAATTAATGCCAAGTACCAGAAAGAAGTTTAAAGCATTTTGAAGAAATCCAAAAGTTAGTTTGTGTCTTTATCATGGAGGAACTACTGATGTGAGAATTACTTGACACTCAAATTAAAACCCTATCGACGTAGTATATGAAAGTAGGGATCGTTTAAGGCTGGGGATTAGAAGGGATGCTAATCTATACAAATTAAACTCTAAATCACTAAAACTGGACTCTAGACAATGAAAACAGGTACTATGGATCAATCTGAACGAATTTTAACTCTAGACAACCTAACTTGACTCAAATAACACAAAACAAACTTAAAACAACAAATAAAACTCAACTAGGCAGATTCTAGACACTAGAGACTCAAGACAGGCTAAATAGACTCAAAACAACAAAACTAACTTAAACAGACTCAAAACAGATTCTATGAAGTGAATTGGATGACTTTTGGACTAGTTAGACTCAAAACACTAAAGGGAGACAGATTTGGACGAATTTAAACAAACTAAGACTCAATTAAGAACTAAGGGGGTTTTTGGACGATTTAAGCAAAACTAAGCAGATTTAAGCAAACAAAGTAAATTGAAAGAGATAAAGGTGAATTCAGGGGTGAAAACTAGTTAGAGGGTTCCTCTCCACACATGAACATATGCATACGAATTGATTTCCAGTTATTCTTTCGATAAACCATGAATGACAATGCTTTGAATTAATTGTATTGAACTAATTAATTCCCAGATTTCCCTAAGTTCATTGAATTGAATGGATAACGCATCACAACCAAATTATTCTTATCAAGTTCCCTAACTATGGAATACGCATGATAGAGATACATATCAAAGATCATTAAGCTCCATGGAAATCATAAACATTGACAAGGCATTCATAACTATGGAATACGCATGTTACTCTTGCCTAGGATTTACTTAACACAATTGTGACTAGCAATCTTTACTACTTGTGAATATAAGTTCCTAACGATTAGGTGAAATTCCCTTATATCCTAGCATCAAATTCATGCATGTAAACTAAGTAGGCCTCCTTAATCAACACACAAGAACAAGTTCTTCATAAAACAGATAAGTAAATCATATTCACAATTTATGAAACAATAACTGAAGGTAATCAATTCATATCAAACATATGTCCATGGCTTTGAATCCACCTCTAACTAAAACGAAATTAGTTCCACATGTTCAACATAATTGAAAAACAAATTAAATTAAACATAGAAACGAAACAAGAGAAGAAAGAACTCCTCTTTCTCCAATGGAAGCCACGGTAAGGCCCTGTCTTCCCTTCTCTGCAGCAAAATATGGATTTCTGAAAGTGTATGGGGGTGTAGAATTCGTATGGATGGGTGGTGTCTGCGGCAGGGCTTGGGAATATGTATATATAGCATGGCAAACCCTAGGGAAATCAGTTTAGGACTTGGACTTAGCAGAAAAATAGGATTAGGGTGCGGCAATTAATTTGGAAAAGGAATTGTGGTCCAATTAATTTCTGAAAAGGATTTGTAGAACCCAAATCCACAAGGAAAATGCCTAACAATCAGAATCTAAGAGGGAAAGGGAGTGAAAACCCACGGCACAAAGGGATAAGGCAGGGAATGCCTTGCAAGGCAAGGAAAAAGGATTCTAGAAGGGAAGGAGACGCCAGATTTTTAGGCTTCTAGAAAGAATGTGTTTCTGGGCAGATTTTGGGGTTTCTAGAAGAGTTTGGGGCGCCCCTTTTGTAGGGGAATGGATAGGACTTCTAGAAATCAGGTTTTAAGTCCCCTAAACTGAAGAAAACAGGTTAGGATAAGATTAGGATAAGATAAGGTAAGATAAGATAAGGATTGGGTAAGATAAGATAAGATAAGGTTGTTTTAGATAATGTTTTGGATAATTCTCCTTCTTTTGAGCTGATTCCTTATCTTCTTTATCTTTGACTTCTTTCTTCCATCTTCTTAGCTGATTTCAAGCCTTTATATCTTCAATTTCGTCCATCAACTTTCCTCCATCCTTGCACTACCCAATCTTGGCCCAAAAATGCTCTAGGATGCTCCAAATTGCTTCTTTTTGCCATCTTGACACTTTGAACCTACAAACACACGAAAATAGCTTAAAATACAAAATTAACTAAGAACTAACAACGTAAATGCATGAAAACACGCTAACTAAGTCGCATAAATATGCTCCTATCAAATTCCCCCACACTTAGCTTTTGCTAGTCCTCAAGCAAAACGAAACAAAACAAACGAAACAAACACCAAACAAACTAGACCTTCCAACTTTCACCTCAGGGATTTCCAACAACATGACATATTTAAGATCATCATAACCATAGCTTTTAGTCTTCGCCACCCTTTAGTACATACTTAACCACAGTCACCATCCATTAGCTCTCATCTAACCAATTAAAACAATGTTTTGAACGTAGTAACATGCCTTAGAGAATTCACTCAATTCCTCACTAGGTACACTCTTATTTTCACTCAGATTTTCTAACTACACTCCTTATACTAAGTATATGTGAGAAGATTGATGTAAACATGAAAACGAACAGTCACAAATGTTTATAACAAAGAAAGCAATTTCTGGAGCTATTAAGCATGTATATATATGATCTCATGAATGGAATGCTACTACTTAGACGCGAGAACCAGGGACACCATATGCTCGTACCAATCCCAAACTCCACATATTGAAACACACAACACTCAAGATTGAAGTATAGGGTTGTAACGGGGCTAAGGGTATTGGCTAACAAAGAAACGTAAGGAAAACAAACGTTCTTAAAGCAATAGCAAGCAAAGTAATGAATATGACACTTAGAACTCCCTTTCTTGAATGCAGCCGCACACTTTGATACATAAGGGGAAGATTACACATATTTAGGGCCAACTTCAACTTTTTGGACCCTTTCTTCAACATCCAACATTTGTGAGCTTATTCTCACTTATTTTGAACACTTTTCATACTTTTTTTTCACAAACTTTTCTTCTTTTTTCTTTTTTTTCACGAATTTTTCTTCTTCTTTTTTTTCTTCTTCTTTTTTTTTCTGCTTCTTCACCCGTGCCCTCTTTGATACTTTGGCACATATAAACGCACAACTTTCTTTCCCCCACACTTGTTTGCTGCCCAATAACGAACAAAGGGAATTCACTCTCAGTCATGCTTAGCTATGTCTTAAGAACAAGGGTAAGGATGGTCCTAATCTAGGCTAGGTAGGGATAATGTGGGTAAACAAAGAACATAGGCTAAACAAGGCTCAAAAGGGTTAAACCTACAAGACAAATAACATAGGGAGGTTCGGCTATTTGGCACTGGTTCACTACACAACTTCATCTTGTTTATGTGTTATGCTAATCAATTTCATGCTTTGAATGAAACGGGTATGAGTTCTAGTATTTGGAACTAAATAATGAAATGCCTTCTAAGTAGCAACCAAGCAAAGAATAATGAGATCATGCAACGACTTTAGAAAACAACAAATGCACAGATTTTTAACTCTCCAAAGAACGTTTTAAGCTCAAGTCGCTCAGGGTTGTAGCGTTAGTTTGAGATTCTTCCTTCAAGCATGTTACAAAAACTGATTTTTTCTCTTTTTGATTAAACATGAATTCATGAACTATAACCATAATCAAGCATAAACCAGAGAGCAATTCAAACCTCCATCCATGTTTATAACTTTCCTCAATAGTCATGCAATTAAAAACCGAATCCTCATCATTGTGTTGGAAGGTACCCTAAGACACAAACAAACACACAAAAACAACTCTTTTTGGGTTTTTCAAAACAATTTTTCAAATTTTTATGGGATTTTCGGATTTTCTTTTCAAAACACACTAAAAGACTCCAAAACAGCTTAAAAACACTTAAAAACACTGAAAACAACATTCAAAGTGATAGGTGATAAAAACCCACGAATTTCATGCAAAAACACTTTGTTACCCCCCCACACTTAAATCAAACATTGTCCTCAATGTTTCAAGCATAAACTCACACAAAAGCAAGCAAATAACACAACTAACACACATAACAGATATGACAAAACAGAAGCAATAAAGAGAGAGAGTTTAAGAACGCAAATCTGGTTTTGGAGCTAGAATTCCATCGTTCTCTCGTTTGAACACATGGGTTGCCTCCTAAGAAGCGCTTGCTTTAACGTCTTCCAGCCGGACGATACTTCCATTTAAGTTCCCATGGTACCCACGGCATGCAGAGGTAGTTCTTCCACCACATGCTCCTCAAACAGCTCGTGCATTGGATCTTTGAATGGTAAGGGATAGTGATCCTTTCGGATTGTGGCATTGAACATCCTAAAATCATTGTAATCATGCCCACCAGCTTTGATTTGATTGGGAATCTGCACCATACAAGGTAACAACCTATTAGTTGAAATGGGAATCAAATCTGGAATAGATGGCTTACCAATGTACTGCAATGAAGTGGCAGCACTATGAACATTCTTCCCCATGATTTTTTCGACCAATTGGGGCATTTTGAGGGCAGTGGCTGTATGGTCCTTGTGCTCCACTCCAATTCCCTCGTTTTGTATGGTTCTTGATGTATCATTTGTGCTTGAATGGTCCGGCCCTATCTTTTTTATTTTATCCATGGCAAAACAAGAACGAACAACGTTAGGATTCTCAACAGACTTAGAAACATTAAATTTAATCTTATCACTACCAAACTTCATAGTTAACGTTCCCTTGGCCACATCAATCTTGGTTTGGGCTGTTTTCATGAATGGTCGGCCAAGTAAGAGTGGTAATGGATGGGAATGGTCTGAATCCTCCATGTCAAGCACATAGAAATCTGCAGGAAAAATCAAGTGGTCTACCTGCACCAAAACATCTTCCAAAACTCCTTTTGGGTATGCATTAGATCGATCGGCTAATTGGATAATAACACCATCATTTTTAAGCTCTCCTAGATTCATAGATGCATAAACAGAATATGGCATGACATTTATAGATGCACCTAAGTCTAACATGGCAGATTCAAAACGAGTATTTCCAATAACACAAGGAATTGTAAAACTACCCGGATCTTTGCATTTATGGGGTAATTTCCTTTGTAAAACAGCAGAGACATTCTCACTTACTTGAACCACTTCTTTGTTAGAAATCCTTATCCTTGTTGTACAAAGCTCTTTCAAAAACTTAGCATACCTTGGGACCTGCTTTATTGCATCAAGGAGTGGGATATTGACTTGAACTTTCCGGAATGTCTCTAGAATGTCCTTTTCAGCATCCTCTTTCTTTGATTGCCGCAACCTGCCAGGAAAGGGCACAATTAGTGGAGTAGAGCTAGAAGAATTCATATTGGAACTTACCTTGATGGTTGGGGATGGTTTAGAAGTGGGAATTGGCTGCGGCAAGGATTGTGCATTCCTTGCCGTGGGTTTGGGTGATTCATCCTCCTCCAGTTGCAGCTTCTTGTCCTCTTCTTGACTTGATCTAGATGGTTGTGAATCAATTCCAACCTGCTTACCACTTCTCAACGTGATTGCTTGGGCGGTTTCAAATCCTCCTTTGGGATTAACAACGGTAGAACTAGGCAATCTGCCTTGTTCTCGGAATTGGCCCATGAATTCAGCCATTTGACCCATTTGTTTCTTCAGTTCATCCACCTCTTTAGCTTGATTTTTTATGCTCTGTATGTCCTGCGTCAAAGAGGTTAGTACTTGAAGAATTTTATCATTATCTAACAACGAACCTGAATTGGTTTGGGCCGAAATTGGTTGAGGTTGTGTGGCTGCATATGGCCTTGGAAACATCCCAGAGGGCTGTCTAAATTTGCCTTGTTGCTGTGCTTGTTGAGAGTCCCTCCACTTGAAGTTTGGATGATCTCTCCATCCCGGATTGTATGTATTGGAAAAGGGGTCACCACGGTTTTGGTATTGATTCCCAAAACCCACGGCATTGAGTGTCTCCCACCCTCCATTCTCTATCAATTGTGGGCACTTATCCGTGGGATGTCCTTGCATGGAGCATACGCCACAAGAAGCCACGGTTTGTACTTTTGGTCCTTCAACAACCTGAGAAAGAAGAGTGGTAAGGTTAGCCATTTGATTTTGAAGTTCGGTTATAGCACTTACCTCATTCACTTGGTGTTGCCGTGGAATGCTCCTTTGTCCAACACCTTCGTATTGTTGAGCGTTCAACGCTCGATTAGCAATCAAGGTCTTTGCAGCCATGGGGGTCTTGTCCACCAAGGCTCCTCCCGCTGAGGCATCTAACATTTGACGTTCGATTGGTAGAAGTCCCTCGTAGAAGTATTGTAGGAGAAGTTCCTCCTTCATCTGATGCTGTGGACATGAAGCAACAAGAGATTTAAAACGTTCATAATACGTAGGAAAAGACTCACCTTCTTCTTGCTGAATTCCACTTATCCTTTTTCGTATGGTGATAACTCGAGAAGTTGGGAAAAACTTCTCCAAGAAAGCCTGTTTCATGCTCTCCCACGATGTGACAGTTCCGGGAGCCAATTCATACAACCAATCATTCGCCTTTTCCAAGAGAGAAAAGGGAAAGGCCTTCATCTTCAAAATACTCCCATCGACATTGACGGGGGTCATGCTTGAACACACCACTTCGAATTCTTTCAAGTGTTTGTTCGGATCTTCCATGGACAACCCGTGGAATTTGGGGATGTGGTGCAACAAGCTAGACTTCAATTCGAATTCGTCAGTCTTGCCCTCGGCTGCCCTAGGATATTGAATGCATAAAGGGGTTGCATTGTCCAATCCCGAGGCTGAAAGTTCCTTGATCGTTCGATTATCTGCAGCCATGTCTTGCTCCTCTTCCAAATCCTCTTCAATTTCAACTTCAGATTCGGAATTAGAACTTGAACTAAGTAGATCAGGTTCTGGGTGCTTCCTTTTCCTTCTCAAATCTCGTTCAAAGTCGTCGTTAAAATCCAAGATATGTGCGTGAACGGGTTGAGAACTTTGAGTCATACACTAGTACCTAAAACAAAGAGAGCAAAACAAATCAGAAAACTAAGCAAAACAAAAACAAAAACAAGTTAAAATACACGGCAGAAACAAGGGAGATTAGCAAGTTTGCTAATCCCCGGCAACGGCGCCAAAATTTGATGTGAGAATTACTTGACACTCAAATTAAAACCCTATCGACGTAGTATATGAAAGTAGGGATCGTTTAAGGCCGGGGATTAGAAGGGATGCTAATCTATACAAATTAAACTCTAAATCACTAAAACTGGACTCTAGACAATGAAAACAGGTACTATGGATCAATCTGAACGAATTTTAACTCTAGACAACCTAACTTGACTCAAATAACACAAAACAAACTTAAAACAACAAATAAAACTCAACTAGGCAGATTCTAGACACTAGAGACTCAAGACAGGCTAAATAGACTCAAAACAACAAAACTAACTTAAACAGACTCAAAACAGATTCTATGAAGTGAATTGGATGACTTTTGGACTAGTTAGACTCAAAACACTAAAAGGAGACAGATTTGGACCAATTTAAACAAACTAAGACTCAATTAAGAACTAAGGGGGTTTTTGGACGATTTAAGCAAAACTAAGCAGATTTAAGCAAACAAAGTAAATTGAAAGAGATAAAGGTGAATTCAGGGGTGAAAACTAGTTAGAGGGTTCCTCTCCACACATGAACATATGCATACGAATTGATTTCCAGTTATTCTTTCGATAAACCATGAATGACAATGCTTTGAATTAATTGTATTGAACTAATTAATTCCCAGATTTCCCTAAGTTCATTGAATTGAATGGATAACGCATCACAACCAAATTATTCTTATCAAGTTCCCTAACTATGGAATACGCATGATAGAGATACATATCAAAGATCATTAAGCTCCATGGAAATCATAAACATTGACAAGGCATTCATAACTATGGAATACGCATGTTACTCTTGCCTAGGATTTACTTAACACAATTGTGACTAGCAATCTTTACTACTTGTGAATATAAGTTCCTAACGATTAGGTGAAATTCCCTTATATCCTAGCATCAAATTCATGCATGTAAACTAAGTAGGCCTCCTTAATCAACACACAAGAACAAGTTCTTCATAAAACAGATAAGTAAATCACATTCACAATTTATGAAACAATAACTGAAGGTAATCAATTCATATCAAACATATGTCCATGGCTTTGAATCCACCTCTAACTAAAACAAAATTAGTTCCACATGTTCAACATAATTGAAAAACAAATTAAATTAAACATAGAAACGAAACAAGAGAAGAAAGAACTCCTCCTTCTCCAATGGAAGCCACGGCAAGGCCCTGTCTTCCCTTCTCTGCAGCAAAATATGGATTTCTGAAAGTGTATGAGGGTGTAGAATTCGTATGGATGGGTGGTGTCTGCGGCAGGGCTTGGGTATATATAGCATGGCAAACCCTAGGGAAATCAGTTTAGGACTTGGACTTAGCAGAAAAATAGGATTAGGGTGCGGCAATTAATTTGGAAAAGGAATTGTGGTCCAATTAATTTCTGAAAAGGATTTGTAGAACCCAAATCCACAAGGAAAATGCCTAACAATCAGAATCCAAGAGGGAAAGGGAGTGAAAACCCACGGCACAAAGGGATAAGGCAGGGAAAGCCTTGCAAGGCAAGGAAAAAGGATTCTAGAAGGGAAGGAGACGCCAGATTTTTAGGCTTCTAGAAAGAATGTGTTTCTGGGCAGATTTTGGGGTTTCTAGAAGAGTTTGGGGCGCCCCTTTTGTAGGGGAATGGATAGGACTTCTAGAAATCAGGTTTTAAGTCCCCTAAACTGAAGAAAACAGGTTAGGATAAGATTAGGATAAGATAAGGTAAGATAAGATAAGGATTGGGTAAGATAAGATAAGATAAGGTTCTTTTGGATAATGTTTTGGATAATTCTCCTTCTTTTGAGCTGATTCCTTATCTTCTTTATCTTTGACTTCTTTCTTCCATCTTCTTAGCTGATTTCAAGCCTTTATATCTTCAATTTCGTCCATCAACTTGCCTCCATCCTTGCACTACCCAATCTTGGCCCAAAAATGCTCTAGAATGCTCCAAATTGCTTCTTTTTGCCATCTTGACACTTTGAACCTACAAACACACGAAAATAGCTTAAAATACAAAATTAACTAAGAACTAACAACGTAAATGCATGAAAACAAGCTAACTAAGTCGCATAAATATGCTCCTATCAACTACAAATAAAAAGAATTAAGGAGATCATTTCCATTTCATTAACTGATGAAGTTACATAGGGATCAACTCATAAAGTTTTACATCTTTGACTACAGACTAATATCCTAGGATGGCTCGCCTATATATCAAAGGATCTACTTTGCTCCTCCGATGCGTTGAGATCAACAGAGCCTCTCTGTGGAATGGAAAAATTGGAGAGCAGAAACTGAGGCGAAATTGTTGATTTCATGGCAGAGCCCAACCTTCGGATCAACAAGAAGCTGATGA
Source organism: Heteromeles arbutifolia (assembly GCA_024362995.1). Taxonomy (NCBI): domain Eukaryota; kingdom Viridiplantae; phylum Streptophyta; class Magnoliopsida; order Rosales; family Rosaceae; genus Heteromeles; species Heteromeles arbutifolia. The sequence continues at coordinate 39,225,484 of JANCRC010000003.1, read as the reverse complement.
ATACTTTGATGTCCGGACAAGGGATGGCTTGGGCTAATGATGGTCCTCCTCGAAACTTTGTGGTTAATCCTAAAGCATACACATATGATGATGAAGTGACCAAAGATGCAGAGGCTATGATTTGCCTCAAGCGTATTGTTTTTTGGAGCTATTGAACCCGTAGGTATCCATGTAAACCCCAAGGAAGGCGCTCCTCTTTCATTAAAGAAAAGCTTAGTGCACTGATTAGCCCGAATGCGATGAAGATTACAAGGTAAACGGTGCATGGTAAGAATCTCCTCACCAATTTCACAGAAGGATTAACTTCAAACTCTGAGTGGCATTAAGAACTGAGAAGGACAGGGAAGATTTTTAAAGATTATGAAGGAGCTAGTAATTCTGAATATATTGAAATTTTGGGGTTACTAAAGTACTTAACCAATTGATCGAATGGGGGTTTATACTGAATAGTCAGCATGAAAACAAGATTCGTGGGGTAGTGCAACAGTCTGAAGTGCAACAATCATTTTAATTAATGAAAGTTCCGAGAGAAGGCATGCACACGCGGTAGCTATTCAGTCATTATTAGCGCCTCGGTTTGCAGGCTTAACAATGATTAAATAGGGCACTGTTTGGGTTGATATTTAAACCTTGGGCTGTCAGGAAGGGAAGCCCAAAGAGAATGCAAGAAGGAGGTTCAGCCCGAAGCCTATTGCCTAAGCCCAAATTATCCATTTCAAGATTTATAGGCATTCCCCCATTAAATGCAAAGGCTAGTGGCCTGTATGAAGTGACAAGTGATGGAAATCGACCTACTCTCAGCCCAAAAGCACTTTCTGAATGGCAGAGCATGTAAATTACTGATGAGTCATTATCCCTCGGTTGCTTTCAGGCAAGAACGAAGCTGCAAGCAGTCGGGCCAATTTGCCTATAAAAGGAAGAAGAGGGCCCAGAGACAAGGACACTCAACCAATCAAACAAACAAACATACAAGCTCTGCTCTGAAGCCATATTTGCATCCAAAAGCTATAATCACCTCAGATTCAGTCCCCTTTGTAGTGACAAGCTATCTCTTGTCAAGTTTAAAAGCTCTACTACTTTCTCCAAACACTGTAGTATCGATTCTCTTGTGTAAACTTGTTTACCATCCATCTTTCCTTAAATCCCCAAATCCTTGTAATTGCAAAGAAGAGAAACTGCAAGAGGTTCAGCCTTGCCCGACAAGGTTACATCTTGCCCGACTCTCTTTGTTTTGTCTTTCAGTCAATAGATCTGGCGTTGTAATGCATACCTCAATATATATTCAAGTCATTTCAAGTCCTTTAATGATCCGTAGTTCAACTTGCCCTCAGATCTGGTTTGGTTAATGGTTTTACCATCTTGAAACTGAATTAACTTAATGACTTGATCAGATCTGGACCTCTGCCCCTTTTACCATACAAGATAAATAAAAGTCTTTGGTCTCAAGGCATAGAAAAGAGCCGAATGTGGACTTAAACCATCCACGACAATCCTTTGATAATAAGAAGTCAGAATAACTTGGGGCGCAAGTAATCGGCTTAAATCTACTTATTTTACATCAGCCATACAGATATGGCAGTGGCACACCTTTGCACTTAAGCTAGTTTTGATTGTGAGCCTCACGACCTATACCTAAGGCCCGACAAAGGCACCTTTCAAAACTAACTTTGTCCTCTTCTTGTAGCCCGACGAACAAGCGAGAGCCCGACAACCAACCAAAGTGCCAACTCCACGGGGAGTTGTGTGCTCGAGCCAGGAACACCCACCAGTGAAATTCCTGCCCGAACAATTATAATTATCATTTATATTTGAAGTTAAGGGATGAGAGCTCGCTTCAAATTCTCCATTTTTCCTGACTTTTACTATAAGCTTAATTAATTAAGCTCTGGTTTATCACCACGTACCCTGACCACCTCTTCATAACCCTTCCAAGTTCAAACTTGTGAAGTCATCGATACTCTTTACTTTTTAGAAAAAATGCATTGACATTGTAAGTGCAAATCCGCCCGCAGGAGCATAGAAACAAAGTCATTTTAGGTTTTGCCTCGAGAAAAATTTTCCTTCAAAGACAAGTTGCCTTATAATTCATGGTATATTTCTTTGTTTGTCTCTGAGAGTCACGTGTAGGAGTGCAAGTTGGATTAGAATTTCAGATTCCGTCATCAAAATTTCGTTTCAAATCTGAACATTTCCAAAACGAGTCCAATTTAAAAAATTCTGACATAATTTCAATTTCAGATAATCTAAAGAAAAAAAAATCAAAGTTGGAAGTTCCGATTCAATCCCAAATGTTTGAAATGAAAATGAAAACCTTGTCTCTAACCCGATCCGTTAAAAAATCATCCATAGTCATGTGATGAGATATAGAGTTGTTTGTGTACGTGAAGAAATGTCCTACATTGGAAGTTCATCAAAGCTTCCATGTGCTTATAATATAATAAAGAGTTGGGTCATTTTTCATGTTATCAATTGGTTTTATGGTAGAAGTTTAACTTCATGGTATCAATGTAGGTGGCTCACTTTTAAGCTCAACCAAAACACGTATCTCATGTCACCCAATTTTCGTTGTCAACATCTTACGCTTGAAAATTCACCACTTGTGATGGGCCGTGTGTGTGAGGATGTGAAAAAATGTCCTACTTCAAAATTATACCCACAAGTGTTTTACTTCACCCAATTTGTGTTATACACGTCTTAAGGTTGAAAATTTGTTACACTTAGTCTAGCGACGCAAGCCACAAAATATATTATTATACATGTTCTAAAACAAATAGGCGTATTATAATTTGAACGGAATAAAAAACAATTAGCAACCTATGACACCAAAAGATTATCCATAGATTGTTTCTTGTTGATTAAGTTCTTTGACTATTCTACGACTTAAGTTTACATTATACCTTTTTAATTTGATGACTCGTATTTGTGTATTTAGTTGTTTTTTACTATCGTCACTATTTGAATTAATTACAGATTTCTTTAATTGTATTCAATGACTCCCAATTTGGAAATCCTTTATTAATTGGTTGGCGTGGTCTTGAAGCAATTAACGTGTGCTCTGATTTGGATTTTTAGATCCCATTTCTATTTTCTGTTAAACTAGCTAATTTATCAACTATTAAAATTGTTCGTGTGTTGTGAGAATCTCAAATTTTATTTGTAGCTAGCATAGATGTAAAAACAAGACCAAAAATTGCAAACAAGTTCTTTTCCCAATTCACTATAAAAGATCTTGTAGAAGATAGAATCATTGAAGTATTATTAATCTTCTATATGTATATATAAAGGGAGAAGGCAAAAGGATAAAGCTTTCATAATATTCAAATTACCCTTCTTCTATTAGCATTTGTCTGTTTTGTCTTTGCTTTACTAGTGTTAATCATTGTTGAACACAGCAAATCAACTGCGTCATTGTTCCAGCCCTATTTTTTAGACCATCTCCAACCCTTGGAGTAAGTCTCAAAATCTGCCTTCTATTCCCTTCCCTCCCCCTCTCCCGCCCAACAATTTCACTCCAACTCTTGCCCGAAAATTTAGTTTTGGGTTAAATCCGGCCAGGATTTAAGTTTAGGTTATTGAGTTGGCCCACTTGTGCCTGTGGACTGGCCAGCAAAAGCCAGACGCACAAGCCCTTCAAGCGGCCCACGCTTCAACGCGTGAGCTTGCTTTGTGCTTCGACAAACGATGAACCCCACCCTTGCCGCCGGCCACTTGTCGGCCTTTAAATAAGCGTAACGTCTCTTTTGCTTAATCCAATGGCACAAATTCAAATGGACCGTTGGATAATCAATGGTCAAGATTCATATTAATTTTTTGTTGTTTTATATTTATAATTTCATTCAATCTAACGGCTGATATCTAATATGATCAAATCCAACAGTATAAAAAAGATCTAACGGCCCAAATTTAAATCCAACGGCTAAAATAATTTAAAAAATTATTTAACTCAAAATTCACCCCAATTTAATGTTTTTTCAACATTTATAGGAATCTAAATATTTTTAGGTTAAATTTGTTCACAAAATTAAATTATGACAGTCTACAGAATTTTTTTTTTAAATTTACTTGAAAAAAAATTAGCCTAAATTTATTCTTTAATAATCTCGGGCTAAAAAATTTAACCTAAAAAGGTTGGACCAGAAAAATTGTTTCTGGGTTAAAAATTTTAGGTTTTACTCTAAGGGTTGGAGATGGTCTTATCCCTTAGTTATTTCCAATGCTGAAATGTACATGATTAACACATCAGTAGTCATTTTGATCACCTCCAGCAGTCCTAGGTGGCATGTTGTTCTCTAGAAGCAGCTTTTAGGTTTTTTAAGGTTCAGTTATCCCTAAATCTCAGGTCTCTAGTTGACTTTTTAATGTATATTCCCTTGAATTTGGTAATGTTGTTTTATTGGATTATTACCATCCACTAGGGCTGATTTTAGGGAAAGTTGCATGTAATCTTCCCTTAGTTGCTGCTACTTAATGTGTTTGCTGTAATCTCAAATTCATAATAGAAAATACACTCAAATCCAAATCTTCCACATGATATCAGAGCAATGTCCTTCTTAGGCCTGTTTTTTATGCCCTTTATTTCATCATTCTTCATTCTCAGCCATCAACATGGCTAAAGAAAATTCAGAAGCTGAGAACACCATTGCCTCATCGACTACCAATATCTCTGAGGTTGACATCAACCTTAATCAAGGGTTCAGTTTAGTATTGTTCAACGAGCTCAATTATCTCCCTTGGTCTAGGGTAATAACTCTAACCTTTGAAGGAAGAGCTAAGCTTAGCTTCATCAATAGAGTCATTCAAGCACCGAAGAACACATCCCCATATTATGCATCATCGATGTGCAATGACTAGTTGGTCATGTCTTCGTTACTTAACTCCACAGAAAGGAAAATCGTCAAAATCTTCAGCTATTCTGAATCTTCACAGTAGCTATTAGACAAGGTGAGAGAAATGTATGACAACCAAAATAACTCAGTCACGATTTTTAGCTCAAAAGAGATATTGTTGCCCTTAAACAAGAAATTAAGTAAGTCCGTTGTTCAACATCTCAGTGACCTCACTACAACGTCAATGTGGAACGAGTTGGACGTTTATAGACTTCATACCATTGATATATTATACTATTGAATAGGGCTGAGGAAGGCAAAATCTTCTAATTATGAGCCGGTTAGAACTCGTAGTATGAAGATTTGAGGAGCCACATCTTGATGAACTCGGAGCTTCCATCGTTTTCTAGTGTATGTGCCACCATACAACGAGAAGAAGTTAAAAAACGAGTCATGGCTCTTGACACCAAGTCCAGCGTGCGAGAAGCTCGAGCATATGCTTCAAATCACAAGTCACCTGAATCAAGGGTTTACAAGGGAAAATGGTCAGATTTGAAATGTGATCACTGTCATCGTATTGGTCACCTTGGAATTGGCCATACCAAATATCGATGCTGGATACTTCATCCAAAGTTAAAACCTAAGTTCAACAAAAATGACAAATGACGTTTCAAAGCAGCTCAAACCCACCATACGAAAGTAGTTATAGGGCCAATCTTGCAGCATCTTCCTCAACAAACCATGTAGGTGAAACTCCCAATGGTGGTTTGTCAGCTTTTACATCAAATCCTACTAAACTGATAAATGATTTTGCTTCCTACCTTCAATGCAATAATTAGAGGGGTCAAAGAGAAGAAACTGTGGGAACTGTAGCCAAGAACCACACTACTCTTCTTGGGAAGTTCGTCGAGTTTTTGGCAGAAACATAAGGAATACCACACCAAGATGCTCTATGCATCTTAAATGATTTTTCAATAGCTCGAAATACAAGTCTTGTGCATAATTGTTGGATATGGGTGTCATTGATCGCATGACAAACCAACCTACAAACTTGCATGATTTTCAAAAAATGTCATCTTAAGTATCAGTTGTTAATGGTAGAGGAGTTTCAGTCATGGGAAAAAGGAAAATTAAGCTGATATCCAACCAAGGTTCAGTCCACTGTTTTTTATGTTCTATTCTTTCCTTTTAATCTCATGTCAGTCGGAAGGATCACCCAAACACTAAATAGCCTTGCAATTTTCTCACCTCGTAATGTGATTTTTCAAGACATAGTTATCAGAAAGATGATAGGTGAAGGCTTCTTTCAGAATGGCATTTATTACTTGTCTATGATGTTTTCACAACCAAAGGGTCTACAGGTCAGTACAAGTAGATGTTCAAGTGATGAAATTTTAGGGCAATAACTCCCTTATTCCTTCCATCCTTGTACTTAATACAAAGATCCTCATTCAACCCATAACTCACAAGAAACGCCAAAGGGCATTTAAACTCAGAGCACTGGATAACACACCCCCTTGAACTCTCACAAACATAGCACCTTTCCTTCCACCACCTTTTCGGAACCTTGGAGCAATCAGTCCCCTCCCAACTTTCAGGATCCTTGAAGAACATTTTCAGTGTTAGAGTGAATCCCATATTGATGAGATGAGGGATCTTGTATATGCTTATAAGTAGTTGGGCTACTCCCTATATTGGCAATTAGTTTTATAGTGGAACCTCAACTTTCTTCATAGTACCAGAATAAGTTGGCCCACGTATGAAGCCTAACAACCACACATGCTCCTCATCACTCGAGTTATGTTGTCCACATGTTAGGCTTAAAAAGTCACCACATGTGAGGGAGTGTGTTAAGAGTGAATCTTACATCGATGAGAGCAGTGACCTTGCATGAGCTTATAAGTAATTGGGCTATTCCCCATATTGCCAATTGGTTTTACGATGGAACCTCAACTTTCTTCATCCAAGACATAAAGCCCGCACACAATGTGTGCCCACCTGCTGTCTCCAGTGGGCTTCATTACCCCACAATTGACAGGACACAAGCAGTAAGAACAGGACTTAATGGATTGGGAATGCGGAGCGAAAAATATGCATTTGGCTCAAAACCAATTGCCTTCCAACATACCTTTTACGAGGAGATTTCCATAGCAGGAGGCATGTACCATTAGATCACACCCGTCACATAACACAATTGGAACCGATGGATCTCCATCTGTGCTCTGACAAACAACACAAAAAACCCGATCATATTCTTCTTCATTGCATTCTTCATCCTCTACAATTTCTTAGCTCTTCTCGTCTTGGTCATGGGTAATCTCGATATTTTCATTGCAGCAATTTTCAGATTTACCTCCACTTTCTCCATTTTCTCCATCGCCCCCTTCTTCCGGCTCTAACCCAAAAGGCAGCTTGTACTCGACATTAAGGACCAATGTCGAAATGGGCTCTTTGGGGAACAAATCGAGTTGAAATGCCTAAACCCTTTTCTTGGCAGGCAGGGAATAGGTCGAGATAACAGCGGCGAAGGCAGCAAAGTCAGGGAAAACAAGTTGGTCCCTCGACGCCTTTCGCTTTTTCTCCAAAAGGTGCAAGGGGGACAAAAGGGCATCATTCTACTACTGCTGCTTGAGCCTGAATCTCTTTAGAGAAGGTAGGCCATGGAATCGCTGATCTATTTGTTGGTCTGGTTTTTGGGCAAAGAAAAATGAGGGAAATGATTTGGTGGGAAGATTGATTGAGAGAGTTTTAGAGACCTTTTGAGGTTTTGATTTGGGATTAGAGATTAGGGATTTGACATCGGTTGTGTATCGCGTATTGGATACACAAATGGACATGATACGCCTCTGATACGGTCGGATATGGGTTGGATACGTATCTGGATTAACGGATACAATGTTTGGCAGATGGATACGGGTATCCGACAGTTTAGATACGGGTATCCGACTGTTCGGATACGGATATCTGCACCATGGCCTTTGACGCAATTTCATGGAAGAAAACCTCATGACGGAGATGACATAATCTGGTGGAAGGAGGCCTCGCGAAGAAGATCGCGCGATTTAGCGGAAGAAGGTGTCGCATGGAGACGACCCGATCTGGTGGAGGAGGCTTCGCGAAGAAGATGACTGCTATAGGTCGACATGCCATTTGTTTGTTTATGTAGAGGAAAACGACACCACAGTTTCTTTTTTTTCTTTTTTTTTTTTACATTTTTAGGGTTTAAATGAGACTAAAGCCCAAAACTACATAGCCCACCAAATTTACGCCACTACCATGCTTTCTTTTTGAGAGTTTGAATAATACAAATTAAATTTGAGTAATTAATTTTTTTATTGTTATTTAAAATATATATTTATTATATAAATTGCCGTATCGTGTCTTAGTTTTTAAAAATTTAACGTATTCCCCGTATCGTATCGTGTCGTATCCTCGTGTTCGTATCCGTGTCCACACATCGTAGTTCAAAAGTTACGAGCCTTTGTTTTTATTTGAGTTTTAGCAGCCAATATTTGAATTTGGCGGGGGATTTCAGTTTTTGGTTGGGGGAATTTTGGTACCAAAAGTATTTGGGTGAGAGGTCCGGCTTTGTTGTTGGGCTTGGGCTTTGGGTTACATTTTGAGAGAAAGAACAATTTGAGAGAAGCTCTCTCAAAATGTCTTGGAGCTTTTTTGTTTTTTTTCTTTTTGTTTTTTTTTTTGTTTTTTGTTTTTGTTTTTTGTTTTTTGTTTTTTATGTTTTTTGTTTTTTGTTTTTGGTTTCTGTACGACGATAAGCTGAAAATTGAAATCTTTCGATCTGAACTTTGTAAATGTAAATGAGATCAATGGGCCAAAATTGTGTACTTGCTCCCTTGTTCCCCATTTCAATCTTCCTTTTGAATTGGACTATTGGTAACTTTTCTTGTCCGAGGTAGAGGCAATCATATGTAAAATAAATGAACGGAAATGGTGGACTGGACATAGGATGGAAAAGAAAAACAAAAACGAGTAGTGTATACTTATCGCATTTTTCATATCACATTTACATCATCTCTCTAATAGAGGTACGACCCACCAATGCATGTCCAACTTATTCACAGACCAGCACCAGAAAGTGCAAATCCAACTGTTCCACAGCTACTACGGACGGAAAGAAATTCCGACATACGAAAAGAAATTCCGACAAATATCAGCTCATATGAAAACAGAAAGACTTAAGTTTGTACTGCTTGTCTAAAGATTTTACATGACGTTTCTATCTTGCTTCTGGGCTGGCACAGTCTGTCTCCAGAATCCTGCCAAGGCACTACCCAAGATTGAATGACAAACGCTGGAAACAGCCCATGGTACTGCAGTTAGAGGGTTTCCGAAGTGCTGACCGGCTAGAACAATTCCAAGCACCGAATTCTGAAACATAAAATAGCCGATAACAACACTAGCAGACAACTGATAACGCATGCAAATTGACATGGATTCTTTCAATTATACGTACACGTCACACATGTGCGCACCCACACAATACAAGCAATCATATATGGCTTTAGCCATAGAATGGAATTAACAATTGACTGTTGTCTTTTGGCTTTAATAAATGAAATTAACATTACGTAATGTCTTTCCGTTGCGATGTGCCAATGCCATGCCACCGCGACGCAACAGTCGTTACGCCATACTCAGCTGGGGAAGTTGCAGCATGCACTCCATGAGCAGCAAAAGCTTCCCCGCTACACAGACGGTGTGCGTTGAATAAATAGAAGGGTTGAGGGTTGAGTTGATAAGAGAGAAGGTGAGATCAAGGGATGAGAGTGAAGAAGGATACTGAAAAGAAAGAGTGGGGAGGAGGAGGGGGCTGGTTTGTAGCATGTGGGAGAATACAAATTCAAAAACAAACAGAGTGGGGGAATTTAGTTAGATGTTTGGGGTTTGGTGGTGGGATAATAGGATCGTTAGTCATATTTGGCAGGATAGAAAAGGAGAGAAAATTGAAATGGGTCGAACGGTGGAAGAAAGGGAATAGAGTGTAGAAAGGGATTGGTTTAAAATGGTAAAGATGATATTTCCTCTTTCATATTATTGTCAATTATCAATATTTTATAGATAAGATATATCATATATGGCTCACTTCCTAATTCATAAATAGTTCTTATTCGCAAGTTGGGGCATAACAAGTTTTCACTTTGCTTAAATCGAAGTAAGCAGCCATTTCTTGGCAAGCAAAACCACAGCTGAAGTAACCTTCCACCACCTGCTTAAAGAAAGTTGTCTCCTTGTTATTAACACATTTTTCTTCTCTCAACCCATTTTTGCTTATTACAGAACCACAACTAAGAGATTAGAGTTTGAGAGAAACCTAGTGTAAGTGGTAGTTGCTGGATTTCATAGTTTGGAACATAGTGAATCAAGTAAGTTTCTTTGTCTTGTTTGCTTTGCTTCCATCTTTCTTAATCTCTATGCTACATTGTTATTGAGCTTTGATTCAGTTTTCAGTTGTCTTCTTTGTCATTTGAACCTCTTTTGATTATTCACTCAGATATCATTGCCTTTTTTTAAATTGTTCAAAGCGTTTGTAGTCTTACGTCGAATAACATTTGAACTTGTGGTTGATTCAGTTCATCTGAATCATAGTGTTTATGCCTTCTTTGTGAAGGAGTCTGGACCTCTGATCAGTTGGATAAAGTCATGTAACCACCATGTGAATAAAGCCTCATTGGATTTACTGAGGAGGAATTACAGAAGCTATTTGTATTGCTATTAATTCATTGGATTCTTGTGTCCATTGTATTGCAGCTCTTGAATCCATCTCCTTTGACTATGCATTCGAATTATTTCATTTAAGATAATGTTGCTTACTGAGCTTTGCAACTCACCCTTTTTCCCTTCCGTTTCAGCAGCTTGGGTGAGAAGTTGACACATGTTTTGGTGTATATTTGAAGAGCTATACAAGATTTTTGTTCATTTTAGAAAACATTAGATGTTTTGTAGCTATTTTGACAGCATTGTGTACATTAGATGTTTTCTACCTTTATTCTGGATTTTGGAACCTTTGTAATTTCATTTTCAGGTTATTTGTAGGAAATGGTAATAAATTGTTTATTTCAGTGTGGGAGAACAGGAAGTATTAGTTTTTGCTCTTAAAAGTAAAATGAAGTGTCACCTGCTCGAATTTAGTTTGGGTCAAATCCGTTGCATGACATGTGATGAGGTGATAGTATTAGTGTAATCCATTAAAGCATATTACTTGTGTGAGGTGATTTAGTTTGGGCCAAATCCGTTGCGTGACATGTGGTGAGGTGATAGTATTGGTGTAATCCAGTAGGTACCGTTTGGTATGTGGGATTGGACAGAACGTAACGCAGTGGGACGGGACGCACTCGTCTCACGTTTGGTGCTCCAATTTTCCTGGGACGCGTTGTCCTGTGAACGAATTTTAGTAAATTTTTTTTGCCACCCTCCCCCCCCCCTCGGAACGACTTGTTCCAACCCATGGAACACAAAATTATAACTTTTTGAACAATAATACCCCTCCTCTTTTTCATTAATTTCACTATCTACCCTTTCTCTCCCGTAGCCTCCTCTCTTCTACCTTCCCTCTGTCCTATAGCCTCCTCCTCCACCACAAACCCAGCAACCCAGGCTAACCCAAACCCAGTAAGCCCATCCGAACCCAACCCCACCTTTCTCCCGCCACCTCTCTACTCCCTGGTAGTCCCACGACGAGACCGTCGCCCTCCGCCGCGAAAACCTCAAGACCACCCACTAGCAAGACGTGGCTGACGCCGTCGCTCGAGGGATGGGACGGCGAGGATTAGGCGGAAGATGTGAGGATGATGTTGAAGTCGTCAGCGGTGGCTTAGGTAAGGTCGAACTCGTTAGAGTGGATGGGTATGATTGTCATTTAATCCTTCATTCCATTCCGTCCTGAGCGTACACCAAACGTAGCATGGAACCTCCGTTCCGTTCTGTTCCATCCCGTTTCGTCCTGTTATGTCCCGTTCTATCCCGTCTACATACCAAACGGTACCGTAGAGCATATTACTTTGTAGTGTAAACGATTTGGTCATAGACTTTAAAACCTTCAATTGGATAGAGACGTAGAATTACTGAACTAGCTTGAGCGTGGAAACTTGAGTGTAACGAGGATATTTTTGGGAACTTCGTTACATAATAGTGTTAGTCTTAGGTCACGTGATAAGTGCTATAAAGTGATGGAATATGTAAGAATTTCAAGTCCTTTTAAAATTTGGGATGTTTAAGCAATAAATTAATTGTGATGCACTCACTGTTAAAGTTTTCAACTATGAGTTTGTCAAATAAATTAAGCATCATATCCAAGAAAAGAAAAAGAAAATATAACTATAGTTTGTCGAAATTTTTTTGAGAGACCGCATTTTTCAACTATTAGTGTATCATTTAATGTGGTAAATGATGTGTACATGTCATGCCTATTAATTAACTAGTAAATATACCCGCGCATTACTACGGGATCGAAAATTATATTTAAGATTATGCAAATTCATTCACTTCATAAGCAATGTTTGAGTCAAGAACTGAGGATTACAAATGCAAAAAAAAAAAATAGAATGAAAATTTAACTTGACAAAGAGACCTCAATGATCTGGCTCAATTCATCATTCAAGACTTGGTCAAACTGTGATGCAGTCAATCTATCCCTAAACAAAAGAAAACCAAACCAAGTTCAACAAGAATTATGCACGATCTTTGTGAAACTATATAATGAATGGTACCACATTGTTAAACAAACATGGACTGCAGCTGATTTTAAAATTCATTTAAAAAGGAAATGGTAAATACAATTCACTTGAGATGCTAACTTTTCAAGATACAAAAATTGCATATACAGATGAAACACATATTAATGCTTACACTTAATCATAGATAACTATAACAAAATTTTATTTTACTTCACACAATGTTGCAGGAAATTGCCTAAATAGGCAATGAACAATAGCACAAGGAGCTTGCACTTGTGGATCCGTAATTATATATGTCAGAATAATTGATGTAGAGTATCAAGGATATTGATATACAGTACTACACATCTAGACAATTTTCTGGCTTTCTTCTTAAAGTACAAATAAAGACGTGCAATACTTCCCTGATGACGATAGAGACATAATCAAAACGAATTTTATAAATCTTTATATGTGACATTACTCTCTTGAATAATACTACACCTGAAAATTGTTTTATGATTCGGTTTACTACTCTTTGAAGTACAATAAGTGTAGCAACAACTCCCTAAAAAGAGTGTATATGTTAAAGAATTGATTGAAATAATTATAACAGATGTAAGTTACAGATTAGATAATGGAAAAGTGGATGCAAAAAATATATCAGCGGCGAAGTAAATGTAAGTAGTGCGAGGCTATCTTGATTATGCCCTGATCATCTTAAATCGACACAGGAGGATTTGGAGGTGATGGAGTAGTATCTAAAAGGGTTCATCAGTATGAGTATAGGATTACTGGGTATTTCGTCTTTGCTTACATTGCAGCTCTAGGAGGCTCTATATTTGGCTATGATCTTGGTGTTTCAGGTCATTTTTCTTCCTGGTTTATGATTCAAACTTTGAAATAAATTAGATTTATTTTCCTAGGCACCCCTTCCTCTTGTAAGCATAAGGGGCATAGGCTGAGGTTCTGAATTCAATGACTACCGTGTGATATGAAAATCTAGGAATAAAAAGTTTGGAAGGCAAGATGCAATAGGTAAACTAAAATTGACAGCCGCAAAAGGATGGAAATGGAAACCACTTGCTAGCATCCAACTAAACTTGACATTTCTATATGCACCCACAAAATTTCATCATTCAAATGATATTGCTTTAAACCAAAGTTTGTGGAAAAAAGAGTGAAAACTTGATTAGCAATTACCACTTCCAGCAGTGCCACGATGCTAAGTTTTCCTCCTCAAATCTCCAACACATAAGGCTCCTCTGTAATTTCTGCTTGAACACTAAAATAAAAAATTGGTACATAGATGAAGAGTAAAAACTACCTTCCATAAATCAATAGAGAACTACGATAATGTGAAAATCCGCATGTATAACCTATGTGTCCATCGTTATTGGTTTGAGCAGAAATACCATATTTTCAAAATCATTGATGATTCAATTTTAACCTAAAACCCGAGACCATCTCCGGTTCTTGGCAGATCAAATTTTAATAAATAGCCACACATGTGAAATGAACAAAAAGAAACAGATATCTTAGGGATTAATAGCTTACCATGAACGAAGATCTCTGTGAGCCAGGCCAACCTAGACGCTCACGCAACGCCTCCAAAATATCCACGGAGAGTACAGCACCCAATCTAATTCAAATCCGTAGTGCTATGATAAGGAACGAAGAAAAAGTTAGTTATTACAATCCCAAATTTTATAATGCCGTATCGCAATCTTGTACTCGATCATATACCAAGGTATTGAGGCTAACATTTCTAATCTAAAAGCCTAGAAATGATAAAGCAAAGAACAAATCTTTTGTCTTGTAAGCAACCATGCCTATATAATCGAATTTCGCTTACCAAAGTGGTCTTACTAATATTATTTACAGAACAGAAAATTGAATAAAAAGAAAATAAGATAGATCAAAAAACCTTCTTTGATTTGAGCTCACCCAATAAAAAATCCTTCAATTAAGAGAATAGGATAAACCATACTTTCATATAATATCTTAATTGAATTAGCCTTTGGATTGAATAAATTAGAGGAGAATCAAGCAATTGAATAAATTAGACAAATAAAATAGATGACGGAAGTGTGAAAATCATTACCTTTTGATCTCATCATATATGTGATTCATATTATCATCATATCATGTGAACCAGATTTGTTAGACTGATGCTTAGCTTCAGTACTAATGTTTTTACAGAACTAATTTGAGAGATTAGAGGTGTGAGCTATGAAGTTTTTAGTTTTCATCTACATTTGAAGAGAGATTTTTCATGTTTTCTAAGAAAAAAAATATATAGAAAATGATAATAGAAGGCTCTATTTGGTGTGATGAACAATTAAATCGATGCTTTCATGGGATTTATTTTCAATCTTGATTTTGCATTTCTTCAAAGTAATTATTCACTTCTCATATTTTTGTCCCTTGATTCTTGATTTATTTATTCAATTAAAAGCCTAGTAGAAATTGGATCAGTACAACAAAACAAAAGAGGAGTGCAATCATTTTTATTTGCTAAATTTCCAAATTGTTGCAAAAACTTTTAAATGATATACCTTAGTTGCAACATGCCGTCAGTGATGCTCCTCACCTAACATTCGAATGAAGATAGATGTAGGTGTAAAGGTCAATGGAGGAAGCCACCGCACAAAGCTGCGAGAGGGAAGGCAAAGTTGTGGTCGTTCATTTCTGTGAGAGGGAAGCAAAATGTATTTTACTTATGCAAAAACTTGCATATTTATTTCATACCCAACACTCATATCTTTAGTAGGAATACAAATTCACCAAATAGTTGGTCGAACAAGAAACTGGATAAAAATCCAAACATTCCAAGGTCTAGTAAACAACACTGCGATAGGGAGTCTAAGTTCTTCAGCAACTGTGATGGTAAAAGGAATGAAACCGTAATCACCAATATTATTCAACGAAAGCTATAGACATTTGGTAATAATCATACATGAGATTCATGCAATCTTTTCATATATTGCATAAAAATTAGAAAGAAAAAAAAAACAGAAAAAAAAGTACCTCTTGCCCCTGCTCTTGAAAATCCAAAAAAAAAAAAAAAAGATCCTAAATACCAAGCAAATATAGAAGCAATTCAATAATTACCAAAGAGAAATCCACCACGCATGAAATAGAAATTAAACAAAAAAATACAGAAAAAATAAAAGGGTACCTCATAATTCGTCTGCAGCTACTCTTCAAAAACCAAACATCTTAGATCCTAAATACCAAGAAAACACATAAGCGATTCGATAATTACCAAGAAAAATTAGAAGGGTTATTGTCGAAGAGAGGGAGAGACACGTGAAGAAGACGATACCAAATGACTTGAGGATGTCCTTATAGTCCTAAAAAATGAAAGCCCAACATAACCACCAAAATTGACGATGACAGGAGATAAGCACCAAAATTGAAGAATAAGAAATTTCACAGCCCAGAAGCTAAAATTAGCAGATAATTAGTAGCTAATGAGATAAACAATTTATATATATATATATATATGTATATGTATATGTATATATATGTATATGTATATGTATATATATGGTTAACAATCCAAGAGTTAAATTAGCACAAGTAGTAATATACTATGAAGCTAAAATACCCGTTGACCACACAAAAATTCATGCAAAGTTTTAACCTTTAAGCATGAATATTAAAAACCAAAACCCAAACTTAAAAGCCAATAATTATATTAACAAATTAATTTTTAAAAAAAAAAACCCCAAATGTCACCTGCTTTGGGATTCCTAAATCAGACTCTTGAAATTGGAGAACTCATACTTCAATTCGTCTTCGCTGCTCAAAGCCATTTTTGGGTTTTTTTTTAGAGAGAAAGAGAGTTGAATGAGAGAAGGATTTCATAGAGAGAGAGTTGAATGAGAGATGCAGATCATGCTTTCTGGAAGCAATTAGAGTTTATGCATCCTTTTCTCTTTCCACTATGACCGACACGTGCATAACCTTCTCCGTAGCTGGGTTCAAAAAATGAAGTATAGACCAAAAGAAAGGCTCCACCAATCATGGACACCTGGATAGCAGGGGCAAATCCGGCACATCAATGTGGACAAAATAGGCAGCAAAACGGCAAAGCAAAGAAAAACCAGGGGCATTTATGTCCGAACACTAGTGATGAACAGTGCCAAGGGAAAACTGAGTTTTAGTATATATGATTTATCTCATTAGATATTGGTTGTATGCATCACTTGTCACATAAGATGATACACTAATATGATACAAAAATATATTCTTCCTAGCATTACTCCAGTTTTGTCTCGAGATAACAGCCAGAGAATGGCGTCCAAACTTATTATTAGATGATAATTTCTGACAATTAAGACATCATTTGGGCAATATTAATTTTACAACATAAACATTTTTATTCTCTTTAGAAATTTACATAAACCTTTTTATTCTCTTCAGAGATATCTCTCTACTGCTTAACATCATTACTTAATCCTCAATTCGTCAAGAAAAGACTTTCCATGAAGCTTACGATCAAAAAATGCTTTGAAATATTCTTCAACACTATGCTGCAGGTGTTTGCTCAGTGATCAAGCTAGAGGCCGGGCCGATTTCACCATCAACTCTGGGGTTGTAAAATGTGGCGATTGAGAGCCTTTCTTTTTCAGAGTTCACAGTTGCACTACTAGAAATTTGGCTATAAGCCACCCTTTTCATTGGTGGCTATTGTCAAGTGTTGCCACTCACATTGGTGGCAAACCTCTATGGCCACCAAGCACCCACTCAACTAGGAGTGTGGCCTATGTAGAGGACTCTATTGTAACAATGGCTACCAATATTGCATTGGTGGGTATGTGAATAGTACAACATTTTTATATTTTTTAATTATTTGTAAAATTCAATATATGTCATTGTCTCTCTTATTAGTGGCTAGATTTGAGACTAACATCGGTGGCTTTCATACTCATACACCCACCAATCCTATGTGTCTCTATTAGGATTAGTGGCTTTACATCTATAGGCACCAAAGTTGGTTTGAGGCTACAACATTCCAAATGGCCTTTAGGTTCGAATTGTATTACATGGCTGTAGCTCTGTACTATATTAAAAATCAGCTTCTTAATATAAACTTCACATTAAATTTAAATTTGCAAAAGAATTCACATTGACAACCAACCACACTTTATATCCCATATGGAATCAATAACGAGGTTTGTCCCTTTTAAAGAAAGCATATTACATTCTGATTTGATGTCCAACACATCCAACTACCCAAGGGTGATGAGGTTACATTTTATAACACCAACAGTACATATGCACATCCACCAACAGCAAACTGAACTAACAAAATCCACCCAATTGGATCTATACCTTCCCAATGGCATTTGTACTAATACATCAAGCAAAATTCACAAAAAGGATCACAGTTAGCTTATCACTTACTGAAGCCAGTGACATTCACCATGCATGGACAATAGACCATCTCATCATCTGTGCCATTATTCTGCAGCACAACAATGTCAGCATCCTTAACTTCTCCACTTGCCTGGATCTCCAAACCAGTCCCTTGTTCAATTCTATCCACACAAACCAGTCCCTTGTTCAATTCTATTCACAGAAAAGCACAGTTAACAAATGATTATTCACAGAAAAGCACTTTTACCAAATAATCAGGCAAGCATTTGAATTGTATTCATTCTAACAACAACTAAAACAAAAGTTAAAATTCATCAACAGATAGATAAGCTTACGCACTACATCGCATAATTTCCCTGAAGCTTATAAAATTATGTGCCCAAGAATTTGGGGAGAGAGAGATGCAGGAACCTGTAAGTGGAGTTGATGAAGCGTTAAATTGGATTCGGAACTTCGAAACCCAGGCATGGTAGAACAACACTGTGTAGATACAGAGAGAAAAATGTACAACAACCAAACCCAATTCACCAAAAGAAAAAAAACATTCTGGGTTATGTCTACATAAATTTAAAAAAAAAAGGTTTAAATCCATTTTTCAGATTCTGAAGAAAAAAAAAATGGAGAACTACACAGCTAGGAAAATTCGAAAACAAAACCATTGGATCTGAAACTATTGCCTGGTTGTTCCGTGAATGTTTGAACTAAAACAATAAAGCCCAAATTAAATATTCAAAAATTGATTGAAAAGTCCTTACCTTGAGGAGGAAGACGAATGCCAACAACCGGAGAAGCAAATTGGGGAAGGAAGGATATAGAAAGAGAAAATGACTACCCCCACCCTCTCTCTCTCTCTCCCTGTAATAGTGCACCCAAACCCTATGGAAAATACAACAATCAAAAGGAATTGAATGGCAAATCCAACAGTGAGAAAAGGAGTTGTAACCTATATTCATATTAGACATAAGCAACAATATAGGAAAAGATTTAGAAGATTTTATAAAAGTGTAGAGAAATGAGAACCTATGCATGTATAGCACATTTTCTTGAAATGGTTGAAGAACCATTTCAATCAAAATAGAAAGGTATATGCAATTTTTAACACCCCAACCACCATTATCACTTTTATACCCTGTTGTGGTTTCAGAAGCTTCTCATTTTCTTAGTATGAAGCTCATTTTGTGGGAAAAAAATTATAATAATAATAACAATAGTAATTCAAAAGGTAATGGAGATTACCAAGGAAATGAGTTTTAGGTTCTGAATGGTTTACTCATTCCCATCCAGTTAGTGCGAAGACTTTCTTTGTTTCATGTTAAGTGATGCACAAACTCTCACAAATGGTGTTCCTGACAACCGACCTTGCTTCTAACAAACTGCGAGAACAGAAATTACATCACATGAAAGTAGTTTAAAAAATTTATTTAATCGTAAGTCATAAAGCTCGAAACTCTCTATCAAAATAATTCGGAACCTCAAATAGAGAACAAAACTTCTACATTGACAATAACAACCCCGAACAATGAACGAAACATTGAAATGAAATCAAATCATGTGATACCTTTTCAGGTGATATGTCACACCCCAAAACTCGAGCTGTGAGACTAAGAGAAATAACTAGAACAAATTAGTTGTTCAAGGGTGTAAAAAAAATCTCATCTTAAGATTATGTCAACGAAAATTTAAATTTCACAATTCCATTAAATCAAACTACAAAAGTCAATTTAAAGAAATAGAGTTAAAGATCTCATGGTAACACAAACTACAAAAGCGACTGGAACCGTAAAATTCATTGAAAATAGCTCGTTCAACCAAAACGAGTGAAAATTTCCAGATCCAAAGTAGACACATGAAACTAAGTTATGTCAAAATTTCATTGATTTTCGAGTTCGGGAAGAATAGGAAAATTTAAAACTAAACCAGGCATGCTGCTGTTTTCCTGTAAAAACAATTTCAGCAGCACCAAATTACTTTGTAAATAAAACTGTGTATATTCCAAAGAACAAATATCTGAAATTTTGCAAAATGCCACTAAGGTAGTAGATACACACCCACAGTTTTAAACATAACCAAGTTCATCACACACCACTTACAAAATACCCAACAGCAAACCCTAATTCAAGGTTAATTGAGGACTTTAATCAGACACTTGGTGCTCAACTCTAAAACTAAAACATGAACTATGATACTTTCATGTTTCCTACTCCCACCCAAACTAATTCATGGGTTATCAAACCAAATAACAATTAGATTCCAAAGGTAAAAAATAGACACCTTAAATGGAGACAAAGGAAGGATCCTCACTTCTTCTGATCTTCACAAGCCAGGGAACTAAGCTCCTCTTCCTTAGATTTTCTTTTTGACGAATTAAAAGCTAAAAGGGATAAACTCTTTCACCTCCTTCGGCTGGAAAGGAAAGTAGCAAGATGAAAGGGTTTTCTAGAAACCCCATCTTCCTTAAGTCTCACTCATCAACGTCAGCAATCCCTTTTTTTTCAGATGGTTAAAGTTGCTTCCTTTTTCTCTCAAATGGTGGTGGTTTTTTTAGCTGCTTCCCAATCGATGAATTCAAGACAGAGGAGGGCC
This sequence comes from Heteromeles arbutifolia, assembly GCA_024362995.1. NCBI lineage: Eukaryota > Viridiplantae > Streptophyta > Magnoliopsida > Rosales > Rosaceae > Heteromeles > Heteromeles arbutifolia. Next base: position 39,205,014 of record JANCRC010000003.1, on the reverse strand, counting down.
TAAAAATGGAAGTTTCCTTCATCCATCAAAACCAAACGGAGCTTTACACATGTGTGAGGACCTTGACCTATCATACATCCTCAGAAACAAAAATAACAATCACTCAAATGGAAAGTACGGAGAAGCACTACATCAAAAGGTCAAGTGGCGTACCATAATTTTGATTCCAATGTAATGGTTGAGAACTTCTGCATCAAAGGCAGTAGCAGCAATAGCAGATGATGATGCCCCAATGGGAGTTCAAATTAAACAGCAAAAAATTAGAGAGAATTGAAGGAAAGAAATACCCAAAAAATTACATTCACATATCCCAAAACAATATAAAACAAAAAAAAATGGAACAGAAATCTGGAAGAAGATGAACAAATCGAAGCAAAATTATATGTACTTGGCAATTGAGAAAAACACCCTGTTCACCTTAATTTTTTTAGCAAGAACCCTCTTTACCTTAGTTTCACCCACAACCTTCCAAGGCTTCCATTCTTCTCGGCCCAGGTTGGAAACAACCTTGATTCACCTTCCTCGTCCCTAATCTTCGACATGCATACAGAAAATGGAATTAAAATTTGAAATCTAGAATCGATCCAAAAACTGAAAATTTTTATTTTGAGAAATCACTTACACTAGGGAACGGCCATGAGGAGAGGATCATTTTCACCTCTTGGTTGAGGTCCAATTTCGGCAGACTTCGCCAGAAATTGGCCGGAATACCCACGGTCACCGTTTATTAGATCTGAAATTAAGAAAATTCGGCTACAAATTTGGAGAAACTAACTTGAGGGTTGGAAAGAGGAAGGGAAGAAGATTTTGGAGGTATAGTTTCACGCTCATTGGTGACCGGAGGACGGAGCCGCTGCTGCATGAAAGAGAAGAGGGAGAGAGAGGATAAGGGAGGGAGGGGAGAGAGACTGAAAGGAGAAGAGAGTGATAAGAATGAAGGGGAAGAGGAGTTGGACTTAAAAAGTAGATAACAAAATAAATAACAAAATAAACAATGAAATTAAAAAGTAGAAGAAAAGAAATTTTAAGAAATAAAGATATTTAACATCCACTAATCATTGGTTGCTCAATGTTGAAGGCCACCAACATCAGCGGCATCCCATGGTAAAGCCACCAATAAATAGCAAGAGTAGCAGCTTTACATCTATGGCCACCAATTGCAAAGAGTGTAAAAAATGGTGGCCTATGAGCCAAATTCTAGTAGTGTTGCACGATGTTCAATGCTACGATACGTCCCATTTGTTATAACCTGCCATGCATACATGCACATATTTAAACACAAAAAATAAAAGGTAATAGCTGCAATAGGTATAATTATTAAGGATCAAGCTTTTGTTTGAAATAATTGTTCAACACATCTCTCACAAAATATAGGACGCACTTACGTAGTAAAAAGTTATTGAAGATTAAGCTATGTGTGAAAGATTTACATGCTTAACAATATAGTCAGTAAACATGACATGGATAACACTACACTTTCTTTTTTCAATAACAAAAAGTTTAGAACGAGGGGAGACTACCCATTGCAGGTCCAGGGCATACCACATGCCTCTTTGAGGACTTACAGAGGAGGCTTTAGTCTTTTTTTTTTGTTTTTACAAATCGCTCACCAAGAGGGATTGCCAACAGCGAGACTCGAACTTAAGCCTTGGTCTAACAAATAGAACGATCCTTACCAACTCAACTAACTCTTGTTCGCAACACTACACTCTTTATATACACTTACCAGAGTGAAAAAATTGGTACTGAGTAATGTTGGAGTAAAATTCTTTTTTACCAGATATTTTTCTACGTTACAGTGTAAATTAATTTTGAATATGAACTATATGTTGTTAAAAAGGAATTGATCACCTGATGGTCAATGTTATGAAAATGACAGTTGGATAACATTTTCATCTACATATCGAGCAAGATAATATTCAAAAGGTTAAAGTTATCAGTGAAAATCCTTACCTCTAGAACGTCTCCGACATTCACAATAAAGGCATCTGGTAGTGGCTTCACAGGAACCCAAATCCCATCTTTCTTTACTTGGAGGCCATCCATTTCATTGACTTGTAGGAGGATGGTGAGAGCTCCACCATCAGAGTGAGGGGTCAGACCAAGCACCTTCCCCGGCTGAGGACAAGGAGGGTAATAGTTCACCCTCACCGCTTGCAATGCACCTTCCAATATGTTGGTCGCTTCATTGGTTTCCATCTGCAAAGCTTTTTCCATTTGTGATAGGATAGTCATGGCTAGGTTTTTCAGTTCCAATGAGTAAGTTTCTAAAGTCTCTCTGCATTATAAAAATATAGGTGAATTATTTGTACATATATCTTACAATGATAAATTGTGCCTAAAATATGTTACAATATATGCAAAATAATTTACGTACAAAATAAAGCATTGTTTGATTCAAAATTAATTCACTGTACATATATCTTATACTAATAAAATGTGCCCTATATGCATGCAAAATAAACTACCTACGTAATAAAGGGTTCTTATTTTTTATTAAAAAATAATTTACCTATAGTTTAAATAAAAATAAAAATTAATTATTTGACAATACATATTATTGTCGTTTTTTTTTTTGTCAAAAAAATAGATTTTGTTAGATTTTAGCCATTGACAGTGTCACATCGCAGCCTCTGCCGTAGCAAGATATTGTTCGCTTTGGGCCACGCCTTCACGGATTTGTTCTTAGGCCTCAGCCCAAAACGCATCTTGCTAGGAAGAGTTGGGCATGTACATATAAGGCCAAGAATCCACCCCCACCCCGCCGATGTGGGATCTCACAATCTACCTCCCTTGGGAGCCCGATGTCCTCGTCGGCACACTCGAACAGACGGTGAGTCTGGCTCTGATACCAAATTGTCACATCCCAACCTCCGCCGTAGCAAGATATTGTCCGCTTTGGGCCATGCCCTCACGGATTTGTTCTTGGGCCTCAGCCCAAACCGCATCTTGCTAGGAAGAGATGGGAATGTACATATAAGGCCAAGAATCCACCCCCACCCCGCTGATATGGGATCTCACAGACGAGATTTGAACCCACACCATCATGTAAGGGTTCAATTCCTTTCCACCATTGTGGTAAAGGGCCAATTGCATATTACTATTGCTCAATATATTTAATAATGCGTGTAAATAATTTACCTATAAAAATAAGTTATTTGCTCATCATCAATTTGTAAATAGGTAAACTAATTGGTAGAATATTTTTGTACGTATTTGTAGCACTATATATGTGCAAATAATTTATATCTAAACTACCTATTAATAAAACTTTCTTTGTCAACCAAAAGCGGATGAAAAAACTATTTAGTCTTCTATCACAAAAAAAAAATGATGGGCAATAATGTAATTTCACATGTCCAAATTTTACTGTTTTTTATTGAAGCCTCACCTATAGGTAAACTTAATATATTTCCAATATTCAAAATTAAACAAAAACAATAAAAAAAACAAAAACCTGCCACTCCCCCCCCCCAACATTCTCTTTCTTTCCCTCTCCTTCCTATTTTTCTGAAAAATATGTGTTCTTACACACAAAGTGTGTAGGCCAAAAAAAATAAAATATAAAATATATATATTAAGGGTAATAATACATGTCATAATTATTTTCTAATTAGAGTGAGCAGTAATGTAACAGCCCGTCCCAAAATAAAGTATCGATATTGTGAATTGACGTTTTTACCCTTACGTGATTGTGGTTGTGTGTGAGTTATGTTGAGCCCATTTGAGAGGGTTCCCATATTTTTGGACCAATAAGAACTTGGGCTTGGTAAGTGTGTGATTGGATGAGAACAAAACACACACACACTCACATACACGTGTGCATCCTTTCCATTTTGCCCGTCTCTCTCTCTCCTCCTTCTCGACTCTTCTTCATTTTCCCTGCAAACTGTACGGATGACGCCACACCCCTTGATCTGCTCACGGATCGAGGTCCTGACTGTCATATTCATGATCCCCATGACCTTGTGAACCCAACCATACCCTTGGTTCAACTTGAAACCCTAGAATCTGTGAAGTTCTGTAAGGGTACTGTTCATGTTCTCGTAAACCAGGATGTTTTAGATCATTCCAAGATCATAGGGAGCTTTAAAATGATCTTCTGAAGCTCGGAGGACAAAATTGGAGGCTTTTGGACGTCGGGATCACAAGTTCTGAGGTTGGTCGGATTTCATGGTTTTGCTCCGACGAGTTTCAATCGAGTTTTGAGTTTTTAAAAGGTATAGGACTCTTCTCCTTGTTCTAAGGCTCATTTTGGTATAAATTTTGTGAAATTTGGTTGAGAATTGAGCTAGAAACTAGGGTTAGAAATTTTACCCAGTTTCCGGCGGCGCCGGCGCTGGTCGCTGTTGAACTGGTGAAGAAGGTGACAGAATATTCCGTCAAAGTTGACGGAATATTCCTAACGGAAGGTAACGGCGTCAGTTAACTTTAACGGAATATTCTAGGGATTTAACGGAATATTCCCTAACGGCGTTAAGGTTCTGTCAGCATGCACGGCACGTGGCCGCGCGTGGGCCGCGCATGTTGCCGTGCATTGGTCGGCGCGTGTTGCCGTGCCTTGGTTGGCGCGTGAGGGCGCGTGGGACTTCAAAAAAATTAATTTAAAAATATGGGGGTGTTCGTGGGATTAAGTAGAGCATGTTGGTATATTCAAACACCTCAATTGAGCAATGTATGAGAAGTTATTACCTAAATTGGGTTATGTGCGTAATTAACGGTTGTATAGTTGTTTCGCATATAGGTGAGACTTATCCTGAGGACGAGCGCAGCCACGCGAGGCTCGGGGGCTACGATCCATCTACTTATCAGTGAGTGGGCTTTGTTTTCAGTATATATATATATATATATATATATATATATATATATATATATACACACTTGGCTGATTCCCAGAAATACGTTTTAAATGATTTTATGAAATTGAATGCCATGTCGAATGCCATATATATATATATATATATATATATATATATATATATATATATTTATTGCTATATTATGTGATCATATGTTGAGGCACTGCGGGCGCCAGGTAAGTCAGGTAAGTATATACTTTTGATATGATGATTATGGTGATATCGATGAGATTAGATTATGGCTCATTTACCTGCACATCGGGGTTTGTGCTCCGCCAGAGTAGGGCTTAGCTTTCACGTGATCGTTCACCTCCAGCACTGTATGCTCACCTTGGATCCAAGGCAGGTGCCAGCCTGTCGTACAAACCACTATAGGTGGTTCCAACTTGTAGGTGACCCGCGATTCGTCTCCAACCTTCACGTGACAGTAGCACAGAGCGTTTATATATATACCCAACTTATCGTACAGACCACTACAGGTGGTTTCGACATGGGTGCAGGTTATTGATTGAAAGATGAATTGAGGATTTGGTTGAGGAGCCATAGATTCAGCCGTACAGGTCACTATAGGTGACTCCGGTTGATTTATATGCATTGCCGGCATGTTATGCATTGAGATATCACCTGATTGACTTTGATGATATTTGTTGCATGTTTGATCTTGAATATGGTTCATTCGGACATGGCAATATTTGAATGATGGTTTTCAGTATCAGTACGTACTTATATATTTTTCTGGGAAGTATATATATGTTTTTACTGAGAGGGGTTATAACTTTTATATCGAAGCGATTTTGGTAAAGCTTTGTTTTTGCCTACTCACGCTTTTGTTTTGCGCCCCTCCAGTAGATAGAGTTGGTGGCAAGCGAGGTTTCAAGGCAATTCTGACAGTGCACTATCCATGTAAATATTCTAACTATCCTGTTATATCTTTCTGGACTGCACCTAGGATGCTTGAACTTTGTAAATTATGTTTCTGACCTTCACACTCTTCTATGATCTTTTATCACTAGTTGTGTTATTCTAGTGCTTATTTTATATATATATATATATATATATATATATATATATATATATATATATCATTCCGCACTGCGCATATGGCTACGTCACGCTCACGTGACGGGCAGCACATCCCGATGTTCGAGTCGGGGTGTGTCAAGTAACATTTATTGAAATAATTTGGATATTGTGGCACGAGGTGCAATTATTTTGTAATAATTGTCAATTATTTTTCTACATTGCTGTCTTTATGAAATTTGTATTTTATTTGAATATTTAAACATAGGTGGGTTTTTGTCTATAAAATAGGAGTTGCAAGGATGTATCCCTAAAACACCCTTGGGGTTTTTGAACTTTAATCCTTGAAGAAGATTAAAATTCAATAAAAACCTTGTGTTAGATTGGATATTGATTTTAGTCCTCTAATATTTACTTAATTCAAATTCAAATTTATATTATATTTTTGTTTACTATTTAATAGATATTACATTAAAATTAAAGGGGGGTAAACTTCCTATGGGAAACATTTCTTCACACCTTTCTCATGTGTAATGAATTTTCAAATCTAACACATGAGTCAAGCTGCTCTGATACCCTAATTAAAGTTTCAGCATAAATCAATTGGCTGTATGACAAATCAACTAACTTCTTATTGGCCTTTGCAAGATTAGTGAACTTCCGATATGTGACATTTATTTACATCCTCATACCGAATGCAACGAGTCCTCCTTTTGTATGTCTTAGCTAGGCAAACGAATAACATCCCACATACTTCCCTACCAAAGAACTTTTCCATCACTAGGCTCCACATCTTTTTTGACCTCCGTAGAAACCCTAACAACTGCCACAAATTGTGATGAAAAAGTTAAAGCATATGGTCAATAGTTTATTGCAGCAAGGCCATATGATTCAGCCTTAGAGAAGGAAGAGAACCAACTTGAATAGGCATAAGCAGTTACATGGAAAATATACAATATGCATAGAATATTTACAGCTCTTTCTTTTGACTGGTTAATGCTTACTACCATATGCAGGACCTGAAAGCTACAAATCCATTATACATATGCAAATGTGCCATCCATGAAAATGAAAGAGATTCCTCGTTTTCTAGTTTTCGGGTCTTCCATTTATCTAACCTATGCAGAACTTTATGTATGACATATATTATTGAATTTAACGGTTGAATGTGCGTTCAAGAATTCACAAATATCTAGCAAGTGGAATATCTAAGCAACTTAAATGCAATGATGTATAGTAGGACTCAAAGTGCAGACCACATATCTAAATATTTGGAAGATATCCGTAAAAGACAGACATAAGCATTTCCTCTGCAAAGGCCTGCCGATTCGAATGAAAAATTCATAGATCAGACATCTCTCGCATAAGTAAACAATAAACGATATTTTTCGAACGAAAATTGGTGGAAATGATTTGGTGGGGTGATTGATTGAGAAGTCTGGGAGACTATTTGAGGTTTTGATTTGGGCGTTGGGATTAGGAATTAGGGATTAGGGATCGGCTTGGTCAGGGAGCTTGGAGTGTACGTCTTGTTGCGGCTCAACTCGGCTTGTGCGTGGACGCCGGCATCCCACTGTTCGAAATTTGTAGGTGGCCTTGGCATGAGTGCCTCGTTCCCCCTGTTATGAGTTGTACATCGGATCCTTTCTTGGTGTAGTGTAGTTCCTCTAGCCCTTGTGCACCGCAGTGGCGCTGGTGTTTTGGCTAATTTGGTCTTCATCTTTGTGCGTTGTGTATTGTGAGTCTCGTCTGCTAACGATGACTTTGACGTGGTCTCACACTTTCGCGATGATTTTTTATGGCCTCGCTATTCAGCGATGACCGGTTTGCCAGTATCTCTCTGGTGCAGCTATCGTTTATTGTGACAGATCTATACTGGTAGTTCTTGTGCGCTTGGCGACTGTGTGGTTGTGCTTGTGGGTGTCTACTAAGGGTTTACTGTTATTTGTCTGTTTTGTGCAAATTCATTCCAGATCAATTTATTGGTCACTGGAATTATGTACCCAATGACACTCTGTAATTGTTTGGTGTTGATTAATGAAAGACTATGCTATTGTTTCTTGTCTCAAAAAAAAAAAGGGATTTGAATTAAAATATAAGACGAACGAATTGGATTTGTGGTGGGAAATTCGAAAGTTATGAGCTTTCGTTTTCATTTGAGTTTTAGCAGCCAAGATTTGAATTTGGCGGGGATCAAACTTTTGTTAACTACATTGTGAAAGAATCAAAGGACAATGAAGATTGAGAAAGATTAAGAATTAGAGAGAAACTTTAAAGAGAAAAGAGAGATATATTTCTGTATTTCTAACAAGATGATTAACTAATTACATTTGTAAGTTGAAGCACCTTACGTACTAAACAATACAAACTTATTTAAGCACGAAGTAACTAATTAACAAACAAATCACTAACCACCTAATTTCAAATATTCTAACAATTTAGGTTGATGTGACAATGATAAAAGAGACATTTGTCTTCAACTTTTTGGTTTAAGTTTTGAGGATTCAATTTTGCGTTAAAAGATATATATATATGGGTAAGAGCCTGAGAGGTCCAGTTTTGTTGTTTACAACAATAAGCGGAAAATTCTAATCCTTGAATTTTGTATATGTAAATTAGGCTAGTTGATTAAAATAATATACATGTTCTCTTGTTTCGATAGAGGGAATATATATGGAAGAATAAAGAACGGAAATGGTGGACTGGACGTAGGATAAGAAATAAAAACGAGACCCTACTAGAAATTGATTTTAGTTTTTAGTTTTCATTTTGTTTACTCTTTCCTAACTTCCTTCCCGCTGCCATTCCTCCATCTTTGCTAATTCCTCCTTTATCCTTAGTATTCCCCCTCTATAAATAACCAAAAAAATAAATCTGGAAACAAAATGGTAATCAGAGCAAGCAATGGCGAAGCTACAGAGGGACTGGGAGGGGTGGCCGCCCCTCCCCTCGCTGGAAATTAAGCCCAGAAGCGTGGTTCCGCCCCTCTAGTCTCGTCAGAATTAATGGCTGCATTGCATATCGGTTTCTGGGTTTCTGCTGCTGCACAGCAGCAGCTTATGTTATTATTTCTCCTTCAAGCCAAGCCAGCCGCCAGCCTCTAGCAGCCAACCTGTTGGTTAGTTTTCCACTTCTCTCTCAATTTTAGGTAAATTTTTTAACTTTCTAATTTATATTATCCCTAACCCTAATTGATTAATTAATACGAAATTTTAGTTGATTAATATAGAATCATAGAGTAATACACTAATATAGTTATTGACTTTTTATTTTTGCGTATAAATATGAATCCTATGAATGATTATTGATGAATGAAATTATTGTCTAGAGTAAAAATTGAATTCTTGATTATTGATATTAATTTATGAATTGAATTTTTGTGTATTAAATAATTTATATGAATATTGATATTGATTAATTGAATTGTTGGTTTAATTAGTTAGTACTCATATTGACTATAGTATAGTTTACTCTAGAATTAAGAGTCTAAGACTTTTTTTTTTCTTTTCCATATACAGTTACATAATGGAACGACAATATAAGAAACAGTGCTTAAATCCTCCTTCAAATATTCCGGCTAGTCCTTCTTCGAATATTCCGAGTAGTCCTCCTTTGAATATTCCAAATATTCCTTCTTCGAGTATTCCGGGTAGTTCCCAACAAAGTGAGGTCACTGAGTTGGATGAAATACTGGCTAATCTTCCTGCAGACCCTGGACATAGACGTCGAATGCTTGATTATCCACCTAATTATCGTGAAGCAATTCGTCGACACTATCTCCAAAATAATGCTTGTCAACCTAAAGACCACATCATGCCCAAAAAAGTTAGCAACAATCGATGTTTTATCACCCGTTGGTTTGATAATTTTAAGTGGTTAGAGTATAGTATAGTAAAAGATGCCGCATTTTGCCGTTATTGCTATCTATTCAAGTGTGATTTTGATAAAGAGGGAAATGCCGGAAGTGATGTCTTCACTGAGATTGGGTTTACAAATTGGAGGAAAGGCTACAATCCTTGAGAGATGATGACTTCGGGGACTTGCTTGATAATGTACAAAAGTTTTGTCAAGAGCATGATATTGTCGTTCCTAACATGGAGGATTTGCGTTTTGTCCCCAGAAAATCAGCGTAAAGCTCCAAGACTCACAAATTTCCATTACTATCGTGTGGACCTCTATTTTCAAGTCTTTGATACGCAATTAAAGGAATTGAATGATCGCTTCAATGAGGTAAACACCGAATTGCTTCTTTGTATGACATGTTTGAGTCCGGTGATAATTTTGCATCTTTTGACAAAGCAAAAATTGTTCGTCTAGCCCAACTTTGTCCTCAAGATTTTGATCGTTTGGACCTCATGAATCTTCTAATTCAACTTGACAATTACATTCATGATATGAAGATGCATAGTGAGTTTTCATCATTGAGAGGAATTGGTGATCCTGCAAAGGAGTTGGTGAAGACCAGGAGGTGTGCAAGCTATATGTTAGTGTATAAGCTTCTTACATTGGTTTTGGTGTTACCGGTTGCAACAGCTTCGGTGGAGAGAGCTTTTTCTGCTATGAAGATTGTGAAAACACCATTGCGTAACAACATGGGAGATCAATGATTGAGTGATGGCATGCTTGTTTACATTGAGAGAGATGTATTTGCTTTTATTGATAATGAGATAATGCAGCGTTTTCATGATATGAAAATAAAACCTCGTCAGCAACAATTGTAATTTGTTTGTATTGATAAATTATGGAAGATATTACTATATAAAAGGATTTGGTTGTTGCTATTCTTTTGAACCTTGCACTCTTTTAACTTCGTCCCTCCCCCGGTCAATTCCTGGCTTCGACACTGAGAGCAAGCCAGAGCAGAAATCAAAAGGATTCACATTGAAAGGCAAAGTATATACATAGTTCAACTTATTCACAGACCAGCACCAGAAAGTGCAAAATCCAACTGTTCAGTAGCTAATACATATGAAAAGAAATTCCGACAAATACCAGCTCATACGATAACAGAAGGATTTAAGTTTGTACTGCTTATCTAAAGATTTTACATGACATTTCAATCTTGCTTCTGGGTTGGCACAGTCTGTCTCCAGAATCCTGCCAAGGCACTACCCAAGATTGAATGACAAACGCTGGAAACAGCACATGGTACTGCAGTTAGAGGGTTTCCGAAGTGCTGACCGGCTAGAACAATTCCGAGCACCGAATTCTGAAACATAGAAGAGCCGATAACAACACTCGCAGACAACTGATAACGCATACAAATTGACATGGATTATTTCAATCATACATACACACATATCACACGTGTGCGCACCCACACAATACAAGCAATCATATGGCTTTTGTACAGAATGAAATTAACAATTGACTGTAATGTCTTTTCGATTGAATAAATGAACGCAATGTCTTTTCACTCGAAAGTAAATAGCCGTGGAAAAGCTGTGAAACTCTTTCTTTTTAAATCCAGAAGGAAAAAAACAACCCAATGATGCTTACCTGCATGCCAACCTCGATGGAGATAGTCCTTGATGATGTGACATCGAGCCCAAGCATCCTTGAAAAGATTTATCCAAAGAAAAATCCACTTGCATGAAGAAGAGCTGAAGCAAGCACCACTTGTTTACCAGACGTAACGATTGCAGATGAAATCTGGGCAATTGCATTCCCACAAAGAACACCTACAGTTGCTACAGCAATGGATGGCATCACGGGGGAGGCAAATATCACGGTGACGGTCTATATTTCTTGTTTAAATTAAAGAAATTTAGCTTGACTAGATCAGAAGCAATACTGCTCATGAACTGTGACAGGTTTGTCCAGCATGCATTGACATTGAAAAGGCTTGGATCAATAATGTAATGCAATGCAATTTAATGTTGAATTAAGACGTCACGCAACTATAAACCTATTTCGTGTAAGTTGATCTTCTTCTACTAATCAGTATTGCCTCTTTTTCTTTTTCTTATGTTTCAGTATCAAAACGCCCAAGAGACATACACGGGGGGCTCTTTGCACTCGAGTTACATGAACAATTTTGCTGGACCTAAATGAAAAAAGTTGAAGTTTCATCATAAAATAAATTGATAATAGAGGGTTTGGTAAAGGAAACATTTCTTCACACTTCTCGTGTAATGAATTTTCAAATCTAACACATGAGTCAAGCTGCTCTGATACCCTAATTAAATTTCCAGCATAAATCAATTGGCAGCATGACGAATTAACTAACTTCTTATCAGCCTTTGCAAGATTAGTAAACTTCCAATATGCGACATTTATTTACATCCTCAAACCGGATGCAACGAGTCCTCCTTTTGTATGTCTTAGCTAGGCAAACGAATAACATCCCACATACTACTAGGCTCCACATCCTTTTTGACCTCCGTAGAAACCCTAACAACTGCCACAAATTGTGATGAAAAAGTTAAAGCATGTGGTCAATAGTTAATTGCAGCAAGGCCATATGATTCAGCCTTAGAGAAGGAAGAGAACCAACTTGAATATGCATAAGCAGTTGCGTGGAAAATATACAATATGCATAGAATATTCACAGCTCTTTCTTTTGACTGCTTAATGCTTACTACCATATGCAGGACCTGAAAGCTACAAATCAATTATACATATGCCAATGTGTGATACATGAAAACGAAAGAGATCCCTCGTTTTCTAGTTTTCGGGTCTTCCTTTTATCTAACCTATGTAGAAATTCATGTACAACATATATTACTGAATTTAACAGCTGAATGTGCGGTCAACAATCCACAAATATCTAGCAAGTGGAATATCTACGCAACTTAAAATGCATCGATGTATAGAACGACTCAAAGTGCAGACCACATATCTAAATATTTGGAAGAAATCCTTAGAGGACAGACATAAGCATCTGCAAGGCCTGCCGATCCGAATGAAAACTTCATAAATCAGACATCTCTCGCATAAGCAAACAATATACGATCTTATTCGAATGAAAATTGGTGGAAATGATTTGGTGGGGTGATTGATTGAGAAGTTTGGGAGACTTATTGAGGTTTTGATTTTGGATTAGGGATTTGAATTGAAATATAAGACGAACGAATTGGATTTGTATATGTAAATTAGGCCAATTGATTAAAATAGTGTACCTACTCTCTTGTTTCCTAGTTCAATCTTCCTTCTAGATTTGACTATTTGTAACTTTTCTTGTCCGAGATAGACGGAATATATATATGGAAAAATAAAGAACCGAAATGGGGGAGTGGACGTAGGATGGGAAATAAAAACAAAACCTACTAGAAATTGATTTTAGTTTTCAGTTTGTTTACTCTTTCCTAACCTCCCGCCGCCATTCCTCCATCTTTTTGCTTATCCCTCCTTTATCCTTCGTATTCCCCCTCTATACATAACTAGAAAAATAAAACTGAAAACGAAATGGTAATCAGAGCAAGCCAAAATAGGTGAAGATATTTTTGCAATTTTGGCTTTGCTATTATCTTTGAAATCATAGAATATTGGAGGACTTTTGATACATGAACAAATATGTGAAACATTAAGTTAAAATCCAGAGCGAAAATCAAAGGATTCACATAGTTCAACTTATTCAGAGACCAGCACCGGAAAGTGCAAATCCAACTGTTCCGCAGCTAAAACGTAAGAAAAGAAATTCCGACAAATACCAGCTCATACGATAACAGAAGTATTGAAGTTTGTACTGCTCGTCTAAAGATTTTACATGACATTTCAATCTTGCTTCTGGGTTGGCACGGTCTGTCTCCAGAATCCTGCCAAGGCACTACCCAAGATTGAATGACAAACGCTGGAAACAGCACATGGTACTGCAGTTAGAGGGTTTCCGAAGTGCTGACCGGCTAGAACAATTCCGAGCACCGAATTCTGAAACATAGAAGAGCCGATAACAACACTCGCAGACAACTGATAACGCATACAAATTGACATGGATTCTTTCAATCATACATACACACACATCACACGTGTGCGCACCCACACAATACAAGCAATCATATGGCTTTTGTACAGAATGAAATTAACAATTGACTGGTAATGTCTTTTCGATTGAATAAATGAACGCAATGTCTTTTCACTCGAAAGTAAATAGCAGTGGAAAAGCTGTGAAACTCTTTTTTTTTAAATCCAGAAGGAAAAAAACAACCCAATGATGCTTACCTGCATGCCAACCTCGATGGAGATAGTCCTTGATGATGTGACATCGAGCCCAAGCATCCTTGAAAAGATGTATCCAAAGAAAAATCCACTTGCATGAAGAAGAGCGGAAGCTAGCACCACTTGTTTACCAGACGTAAGGATTGCAGATGAACTCTGGGCAATTGCATTCCCACAAAGAACACCTACAGTTGCTACAGCAATGGGTGGCATCACGGGGGAGACAAATTTAACCAGGCCTTGGAAATACTGATTCAGAAATGCACCCGCCAAAACAGGGAGAAGCACAACCTGTGTTCAAAGCATATGGTACCTTTATATAATTTAAAACAGCAACAGCTATATAACAAGACGAAGGCAAAACGATTGAAAGTTTACCTGCAGTGTTGAGAATAAGAGCCCAGCTGCATCTACTGCAACATATTGGCCGGCAAGTTTAGCTGTGAGAAATGGGGTCATGATCTACAATATGAAAGGGTAAAAGAAGTAAGGTTCCTTGAAAAAAGCTTATAATTTAAGTCATTAGTAATAGTAAGTGGTAACTAAATTTCTATGATTATAAATCCAAACAAGGTAATTGGTCATTTCAATTTAAAAATTCTGATTTTTGTCCAAATTTCAAGTTTATTTCCCATGTCCAAATGGTGGGTTAAGGTCTGATCTTTCAGCAGATCACTTTAGGTTGAGAATCGAACAAGGGAAAATTTTATTCATAATTCATATTTAACGAATCATTTCCAAAGGGAGATAGTTGGATGCTCCCCGTAGCTTTTGACTGGCAAAAGAAATTGATATGACAGAATGTTAATCAAAATTTAATTTTTCCGCGAGTTTTAGCAGAAAATTTGATTCAAACTTATCTTTCTAACCAGTTTTCAATGTATGTGCAAAAATTTGGACCATACAGTACACCACTTAAAGAACAAAAAAATATCAAAAGAAATTTATGTCAGTTTACCAACCACGGCTGATAAAGTGCTTGCTGCTGTCATTAAAACCGAAAGTGCCACATTTCCACTGCAAAAACAACAAGGTCATCAGATCCTCTGGCCAGGAGAGGGGAAAAAAGTAAAGTAGACTTTTGTCACCCTAGTTTTTGAAAGTTTTAGTATCATCCCTTTCGGTCTTATTCATCTGAGCAGCAAGATGGTACGCAAGGTGCAAGTGAAATGTAGGCATGCCAATCCTGTAATATTTTTTCAATATAACATACCATCCAACTCACCAACACTCTGTTGGGGCTGGCAACATAAAGGGGTGGGACAATTACGACAAGTTGATACATTTCAGATGATTCATGTACCATGCAATATAAGTTACAATGTTACTTGCTGTTCCTGCAAAGAATTAACCGGGGAAAAATTGTATTCAGAAAGAGCGGTGAAGACTGAATAAACATAACAACGATATCTACGAAAAGACTGGCACAGATACATACCACCTGGGCAGCAACCAACCAATATCAAACCAGCTGCATAATAAGATGGCAAATTCAAAAGCTTGCTCACAAAATATCCTGATAAAGGCATCACCTGCATGTAGTACTCACCATATAAATCGTAAATGTTACATATTTGTGCCTAAACAGATCGAAGGACACATAACCATAATTGTTGACACTGGAGCCTAAGATAACATGGAGTTAGAAATGTTTGCAAGATCAAAGTTGTTGACACTGGAGCCTAAGATAACAGGAGGCCGAACTCTGCAGGGGTAACTAAGAGTGCTAAACAAATTTATATATTCGGAGTCGCAAAAAAAAAAAAAAAAGACATTTCCTTGAAGGCTTGAACTGGAAAATTAATACAAATATCAATGATTTTATGTGATATGAACACAAAGGCTAATTACTACAACAAATGAGCTATATGCATCAAACAAAATGCATTCAGTATTTGATTCAATTATGTACTAATCCAATATAAGCATTAATATACATATGAAATGTGGAGCTACAGACCGAGTACTGAAGAACAAAGCCAGCAAGCAACTCCTTGGGCATAGCCAAGGCGCCACGAAGGTCGGCAAAAGTGAGGGTCATACCCATGCCGAGCATGGTCACTGTTAAACCTAAGATGTTGTAGTTGGGTGTGACCCAATTGAAGGAGCTCGGCTTGAGGAGCCCCAACAGGCACCCCACAGCAACCCATAACGGAAATGCAGTCGACACAGCCTCACTAACCAGTTCAACCCAATCCCTGAAACTCCTAGTCGCATTTGCGTTGGAGCTGTTCGACGAAATGCCGCAGTGAAGCGGAGCTAGTGGTAATCGAGCGTTCTTGGCTGTTGGTATCGGTGAAAAGGGATTCGAGGGTAGATGCCAAGTGGGTTTGCTGGGAAATTGTGGTTGCGAGTTGCAGTGGGATCTTAGAGCGAGTTGAATGGAAGAAGAGGAGGAAAGAGATGTGTTGGTGTAGTGAGAGAAGGGGAATGATTTGGATGTTGGTGATTGGTTTGAAATGGGGTTCGGTTGGAATTTGAAGAAGCCTGTGATTCCATGGGGATATGAGAGTGACGACTGCATTTTCCCTCTCCCTCTCCGGCTACTGAGTACTTGATTTCGCTTTCAGGTGTTTACAGTGTTTTGCAACTGGCTCTTCGTCATCTAACATGCACATGGCAGTCGAGATCTAAAATTCTCGTAAGTAACGAGGCACTTCCAACCACGGATGGCACTTGAAAATGGTAACCATGTCGTTTCTAATTTTCGATGTCGTTTTTAGTTTTCATTTCCTTTTCGACGCCTCTTTATTTGCATTTCTTGATTTTCTTGTGATTCTTTGCAAAAGGGCTAAAGAAAAATGTATTGAAAGAGAAAAGGGGTCTGGTTTGATTTGAGATCATAAAAAGTAGAGGATAGCTTTAATGAACGTTTTCAGTTTTCTTAAAATCTTCATTAGTTTTCAAATATGACATTGTTTTCCTCGGAAAACTAATGAAAATAGCTTGAAAATTTTAAGTTTTAACGATAAGGACAAAATAAAGGGTAAAATGAATAGTACCATGATTGACTTTTTAGTGTAAAAATATGATTTTTCATTAAAGTGAACAGTACCACAGGCTTTTCGTTAAAACTCCCTTGTTTCCCATTATTGTGTTTCTTATGCGTTCTCCCTTCTGTAACAAAGCAACCACCACCGCCGCCACCATATACCACATTACCTATACGTTCGGTATGTATCCAACTTCGTTTCATCTTGGGCTCGATTCCGAAATTTGTATTCATAAGTTTCCACCTACAATAATGCATGCAGGGAAAAGGGAACTCTGTAAATATATCAAAACAAACCCCGGAGATTTATAATACCAAGCAAAAGACTACCCTCAATTTACCCTGAAAAATAGAAAGTTATCCTTCCAATCCAATCCTAGAGACCGAAAGACTACCCTCAAATGGCTCCTTGTAAGCAGTCATTTCAAATGCATCTATCAAATGCTTTGCAGTGCACTTCTACAGTCCTTCCTAAATCCCTTGGTACTACTACAATCCTTCGTCCAAACACAACATTAGTATCTTAGAAACGGTTGAGCAAAAATCATTTTTGTTTCCAATTATGCCAACTCTCACATCTTGCCTGGTGGCTTCTGATTAAAGTAGTACGTAGTACGCAGGAGGATACCATTTATGGTCAGCCAACATTCGATCATAAGATCGAACCACCTGGTTGTTTGTTCGTTGCATTCAGATTACAGGGAACCAAACCATTCTTGCCTTTAGCTTGTGCCGCAATACAGAAATCACCACCTGCGAATATAATTCAACTTATCAAATAAATTGCATACAACAGAACTCTTTCAATATATGCAAGTACTTGCAATAAATTCATAAAAACATTTGCATACAAACGTACCAATGCAAATAATGTCAAGCCAAACATGGTTAGCACTTGTGAATCATGTTTATTGACCCGCAAAATTGGAAACGATTATTTGATTTTCAATGTGTTCCTATGGAGCAATCATACACTAAACTCCAACAACAGCGTCCACAAGACTTCTAGACTAGGTTGAAAAACTACTAGAAGGATTTCAGTAGGTTATTACGAAGCAATCAATTGCCCTGCCCCAAATGGATCATCAACTGTGTCCACAGTAAAGCTTTCACAAGGCATTTCCATAAGAGGAACTAGGTTGACGACTCTAAAAGGAAGGCTTTTGGCATCTGCCACAAATTGTAAGCTGACCAATCCAGATAGTAAGGAGTTCAGTCATCAATGGTTCTTTGACAAAGAGAAGAGAGATTGCGAACTGGTTCAAACCACACAATAAGTAATTAATAAGGAAAATAAAATGACTCAGCTTAAAATTTTAGGTTAGGTAGTTAAATATATCCTAGTACACATGTATACTGTGAGAAAAGTCTCCTCTTTTTATTTTTTCAATGGAGACTTGTAAGAGTAATTCAACATTCTTTTTGTGTATGTGTAAAGAGTAATTGATCACTGCGGGAACTTACGTTTGATTGCAGGCCCCAATATTTTTAGACAAAATTAAACGAAGTTGGCAGGAGCCGTACTTTTACCCGAGTCTCCTCCAATCACTCCCTCTCTTCTTTTCTTTGTCTAATCTAACTTCTAACTTATACAGGGGTTATTCAATTCATGACGCTCCTGGCAACTTTTGAGCTTTCTTTGAGAACTGTGTGATGGAACTCAAATTCTAAGTGGCGTAAGAATTGAAGTATTCCTGTGGGTTATATTTTGTTAATTCCTTCTGGAAATGTAGACTTTATCTAACCCATAAAACCTCAACCTGAGTTCTCTCATTAAACCTGCACCAAAGTAACTATGTCGCTAATCCCAAGAACCACTTGAACCACCAGAGTCAAGCTGATTCTTCCTTGCCTTGTTTTGGCAAAACTTACAATGTCCCCACAAATCCGTGCATGTCTAATCTAAAGCATAGGTATTCGTAAGGTTTAATCGTCACTCGTCACCTTTAGCCGTTGTATATAAATTAAAAGATTCTCTCTCACCTTTTAGGAAACCTTTATCCGGATTTTAAAACCCTAAATCCCTTGTTCTCTCATCAAAGTTTTATTACCAATTTTACCACTCTTCTCATAAGCTTATTTTGGAAAATTCATTAGATTAACCTATGTGACGACTATTTCTAGAATCATGGCTCTAACTTTCCAAGTCACTTTAGTAAGAGCATCAATCTTGCATCACCACGTATGAGCCCATTCAATATTTTCGCTGTAGCTTATACTGTATCCTCCCAATTTGTTTACTACATCGTGTATCCGTCTTCTTTTTCAAAATTTCTAAAATAGAACTATTACCTCATTTATAATGTATTCTTTGTTTAATTACAAACCAAAAGTAGCAGTAGCATCGAAAGGATAAACCAAAAAAGAAAGGTGCAAAGTTGAATGGCTAGACATACCTCATGAGCAGATTTGCAGAAATCGTGAGCAGAAATCGTGAGAACATTGGACATGCATGGAAGGCAGCAGATTTGCAGGGTCAAAAGGTTGTGAACCTGGAGATGAAGAATATCAGAGACCAGATAAGCATATAAACATGTATTCATTTCCTCGATTCTAAAAGATGCAAGTGATCATGAACAGAACTCGAGAAAAATAGGACATAAGGACAGACTTGATTAAACACAAATTCAATAAGAAACAGCATTAATTCCAGATTCATATTTCCATTCCACTTGAGAAAAGTCATGCAATAGGGTACCAATTGCAGCTAAACCCTGTTCCGACATACAGCTTCCTAAAATGAGTATACTTGCACACATAAACTAGCTAAACACTGCCTCTGTCCCCCTCCCAAAAAGAACAGGAAAAAAATTCAGGTGCCAGTATAATCAAATCGATGAACCAGTGTATCAGGCAGAGAGACAAACTGAGCAGAACTGATGAAAGACTTAAACCATCAATCAGATATGCAATTAGAACTTGAATAAAATGTTCTACATCTGAAACTTAATTTGCATTTATTTTAGACCTATGTATAAAATAACACCCAAATTAAGCAGTTGAATCATATATAAATCTTCCAAAGAGTGCCGTGCTCTAGTAAAAGCCAAAAGAAAAATCCTGTGGTTTTAAAATCATAAAGTTGTGATTTCCATAATGGAAAGCACTAAACAAACTAACTGTTGCGCATAAAGTTTCTGTGGTGAGAGCTGGTGGTAAATCTACTAAGGGGGATTTCATGGTCCAAACCCAGGCAATGTATTTCATGTTGCCAAGAAAAGAAAGAATGCTGTCGACTGAAAACATCAGCTCCTCAGCCTCCTCCTAGACTAATTCTATTATGAATACTTTGAAATTTTCATGCAGTCAGTAATTTCAAATTCTCATCAGTTTGATGATGATATTAAGCTCGATAGTGCACCACAACTCGGATGATTCATTACAACCCTTACGTTACCAACAGAGGTTATATTATCCAAAATTTCATATCCAACAGAGGCTTCAATGTAAAGCCTTTTAAAATGGCTTTTGTTCTACCAAAATATTATCCAAAATTTCATATCCAGCTTTACTTGCTTCTATTAATTTATGCTATAAATACTGTAGTCAAGAAGGAAAGCAAGCTTTAATTAACTTTACATTAACTACACACATAGCAGACCTGAAATACCAATCAGTCAGAGCTTGCCCATCACAGTAACAATGCAAATAAAATATCCTGAGAATAAAATGCTACTTGCCGCCAAGGTGCAACCATAGAAGTCTAAAACGTTATTCCATTAAATTGAAATCTAAGACCCATGACCCATCAGATGTAAAAGAGAGGATCACGGATATGAGGCACCAAAATACCTCACAGATCAAAAGGAATTTCCTAAAAAATGCCACTGACAAGGGGTTTGGACACAAAACTAATGAGTCCAGTCCTAAAGAAAACCCAATTTTGCAGTAACAACTAAGAGGGGAATATTTAGAAAAAAACATAGAAGAACGAACAAAGACTGGGAAAAGTCAGAAATTTAAATCACTTACTTGACCGGAAACTCATTCTGCAGCTCCATTGTTGAGTGTCTTCCCAATGAACAGCATACCCATGCTATGAATACACTCGCCTCACATTTATGCTGTTGTTCTTCTAAAAGAAGCGAGATACGGAAAGAAAGTTTCCTTAAAGAGTATCTCTTGAACTAAACTCAATGAGTTTTTCATAAAAAAAATTGAGCACTTTCTCACAACTAAAAAATCTATGTCTTGAACAGTCGACTCCCATTGTCCCACAAATTCTGTCTCACCATAGTTTTAATAAATGAAATGAATGACTATAGAACTTATGATCCATAAACTTAAAACCCGCAGTCAAAAGTGAAGGGGAAGAATGAAGACCTCTCTTTATATATGCCATGCACAATGAGAGAAGACAATGGGGGGAGAGAGAAGAGAAAGAAAGAGGGAACACTTTACTAAAATTTTCCTAGCCGTGCCAACAAACTAACTAATTGTTCCCCTACATAGAAAACAGACACGAGGAATCTAACTCAAATTATAAGCAGTTAAAATTGACTTCAAACAGATTCACGTTTCCTGGGTGCAAAGGTTTCCTGGACATAAGTAATCAAGCAAGGGGTAACAGCTCATTCAAACTTCACAGCCAGCCTGCACCGGATATTGTAAGTGATTTTGAGGAGCGCTTCCACTCATCAGCAGCATAACTCAATGGAAACCATCATACTCACTCCAGACCCCCAAAGAGTTACATAAGCCACCCAACAATGCCTAAGATAACAAAACTAAAATAAAGCCCATGGCTAACGTGTTTAAACAAAGAACTTTTAAGCACCGCTGCAAAAATTTGGTTATTAGTACTAACAGTAAAACAATGGTGAACTAAATCCTAAACGGCAATCTTCTATTAAATCTATGAAATATAATAAGTTAATGGTATGTCCTTGAGTATTCAGTCCAATATCCCAAGAAACTTTTACATGCAGTTCTAATACACCTTTTACAGATTCAATATGAATTCTTCTTTATTCCTTGTTTTGGGATTGGGACTAAAAAAGATATTACCAATCCCACAAAGCTTACTCTTTTAAATAATTTTGCATGCATTAAAAAAGTTCTTCTAGCAGGAATGCTCCCCTAACACTACGCAGTAATCCAAAGTGCACAAGCAAGAAAGCTTTCTAGGGCAGAACCTAATTAGCCTTAACATATATGGGCAAACAAGATGCAACAAGAAACTACCCTTAAACAACAAATGGGAAGAGTATTAATAATGTTCACAAGTAAATGACAGGAATTCACAATCAAGGGACTGTAAAACAATAACAATGTTCTTGCTTCAAACCGGATGAAATTTAACAAACTGACCTAACAAACCAAGCATCTGATATCCGAAGAGCACAAAAAAAGTACAAACAAAATTTAGAAAATATTATCAGCTATCTATATACAACAGTTGACAATGTTTATATATTAAGGAAACGAAGCATTGATATCATAATGAAATTCACTTTAGAGAACAAAGTACAATATATGCATCAAAGAACACCAAATTATGAAAACTTTACTGCACCATCAAGGTAATATGATTTGTGATGTGTTTAGGACCTTTAGGTACAGTTACTAAAGGCCAAATAAACAAGAAAATTTCCAAAATGTCTACTATCAGATAACACTTCAATCACAGACCTAAGCATCTAATACGATGCAGCCAAGATACCAGTCAGGACAGGCCTCAGCATCATGGATGAACTGGCTTATCTGTGTCCCTGAGCTCGCTGCATGTCATATGCACCTGACGAACCGGGCATAGGAGCATACTGAGGAAAATTTTCAGCACCACTATGGACCTATAAAATGAGGGAGGAACTAATTAAAATATATCCTCACTTAGAAGAAAATAATGCAAGCATAATAGCGACAGCAGTTTACACAGATATGCATACAAACAAAAACATCAATGCTTTAATCAGGAATGCATACACACAAACACCTATTAAGAATTCATGTGAACTTACAGGATTCATGCCATAGTTGGCAGGATAGGGATTTCCTGCATATCCTGCTTCAGGATTGCCATAATTTGCATTATAACCTACAGCTTTAGAGAAAATTAAAAGACAAAATCAACAATAATTTCATGTGAATCTCCAAATAAAGAAAATATAAAATATAATTATCATCAATCTGTGCATATGGCTTCAAGGTGACTGACAACCAATTTCAATAAGTATGGAATAATCGGACAGGCCTAAACCATGAATCAATTTATAGAAATTAAATCGGATGAAGTTGAACCTTCAAATGATGTGGGTATACATAAGACTTACAGTCAGTAGTCAAACTAATTAGGGATCCAGTCAGTTGACTCGGCAACTTGTCCGTGGTCCGCTTTTTATACTTTTACATCATGTGTGGGCATGATAGAGCCTCAACAAAACCAATTAGAGCCATTCATTTTCCAGATTAGAGCATTGGTTGAGACTAAAACTCACAACATAAGAATATATTTGAATTAGTGAAGAATTTATGAAACTTGGATGATGATAAAAGGTTATAGTCAAGCAACACATATACATTCCATTTTCCTTGAGCTTCTGCTGGTACAGTTTGATGCAAACTGGAGGAAGGTACACGGTACACCTCCGAATTTTGTTATTGCGTTTCTCCCATAAGTGGTCTATTTGTTCCTATGTTTTTTAGAATATTATATCTTTATTAATCTTTTCTCATCCTTCAGCAGGATTCATTGATATGGTGTTTTCTGTGAGACTTGTTCTTTATTTAAACAAAAAAGTGAAGAGTAAAATCTCAATTCAGAGTTTCAAACTAATAAACAATATAACTAAAAACAGATCGTATACCTGGATTTCCAACAGCAGCTGCAGCTCGTGCTCTCTTCTCAGTATTAGCAATTTCTGCACGAAGTTTCTCCAGCTCCCTAGCCATCGATGTCAAATTCTTCTCCATGATCTGACCATGCTCATAATTCTCTGCATATCCTTTCTTTTCATACTCAATGGCAGCTCTAAATGCAAACAAAAAACAACTCATATAGTTAAAACAAATCCACAGACTATAGTCAAAACATAAAAATTAAATTCAAGCACAATAATAAATCATGCAAAATCTACCTAGCACGTTGCAATTCCTGTTTCATTGCTTCAATTTCTGCTCTCAAAGCTGGTGCTTGTTGCAAATCAGCGGTCATTCTAGCCAGATCTTGTGTCATCGCTTGTGCCTGAGCCGAGAGCTCCTGCCTCGCAGCAGTGAGCTCCTTGATATCGGCACGAACCTGAAGAAGTTCATTCCGCATAGCCTCCACTCCACGAAGGTCCACTTCCAGACGAACAGACTTGTCGTACAAATCTCTCATTTGAACATCCTTGTCTGCCCGCAGTGAATCAACATGGTAAGCCATTCGCTGCAACTCAAATTGGGCAGCCTCCAATTCCTGCTTAAGTGCAACATGGGTTGCAGCCAGCCTTTGGTTATCACCTAGAAGTCCTTGTATATCTTGATGTTGAGCCGCAAGATGCTCCTCAATTATTGCAGGGTGGGGAGGACGTTGTCTGGGACCCATTCCAAGCTGGGATTCTCTCATTTCCTCAACTAATGCTGGATGGGGCATCGGCCCAAGTCCTCTTCCATATGGGGATTCATGAACCGGAGGGGGCAATCCAGCATGAGGTGGTCCACGATTTCTTCCAGACATGATTTTCTTTTACTCAAAGACTCAACTACAAAAATATGCCCTTCTCAAAAATATCAACCAAGCCCGTTCAGAATCAAACCTGAATGACATCAAAACTAATCTCAATTATCTACCAACGACGAACTTATTTCTCACAGCCACCATCAACCTTAAAAGCTCATCCAACAATCAAAACCCAGCTAGAAACCTCAAATTTTAAACATTTGAAGGCATAATTCTAACCAAGTCTCTTTCTTCTAACTCACTCAACTATATTAAAACAAAATCGGAATTATAACCCATCAATTTAATCCACATCCATCTACCTAACCCTATGTTTGGTTGCCAAGAAAACACAAGAAATTTAAAAAAAAAATCAGAATTCCCAAAATTATTACAACCCAGCAGAACTGAAACCAACTGGGATAATTACATTCAAAAAATTCGAATCATATTTTCGTTTTTCGCACCAAACAGAAAAGGAATTATATCCTGCGGAAAGTAAAGTGATACTCGACGAATGTAGTTGAAACAGTAGGAAAAAAGCGTAAATTGTAGAAATTAATAACCTTTGGGAAGGTACAGGGCTAAGAGAGTCGTACAGAGTGGCTTCTGGGCATGGATTCCGTCTCCAAACGAGCTCGGAGTGGTTCAGAAACCCTAGCACTGCAGGATTTTCCTCGCTGGGCTGTCTTGTAAAGGAGAAGGAAGGGGAAGGAATTGGAAATAGAATTTCTTTTTCTTTTTCTTTATTTAAATTTTTTTTTTAAATCAGCGGTAATATCTATCGGTGAGCCCTGCAAAGCGTTTGTCATAATAATGTGGTTTAATTTCGTTTCTTTTAAGAATCGAACATAAGAACTTTCATTTAAAAAAAAAAAAAAAAAACAGAATAGCACTAAATCTTAGGACCAATGACGCGAGTTTGTGTGATGGGTCATTGGGCCCAAAGTCATTTACGGATGGCATGTTTAGTTAGGAGCTGCCCAAGATCAGCTTGACATAATGAGTCAACTATAATTTAATGTCAAACTTGTCATTCAGGCAAATTGAATCTAAATATTTCTCACTTATAAGTGGAATAGCTTAACTCTTCAACTTTTTCGGACTCGTTTGGAAATATTTTTAAAATGACTAAAACCGTTTTTTGTTAAAATATTTTTAAAACCAATCTTTACTAAAAATCTAAGTGAATCCTGAAAAAACACTTTTAGACTATTTGGAAGTGTTTCTTGTAAGAAAGCTATACTTTATATACAATGCTTCTTTCAAAAGGCACTTAAAGTGCTTTTCAAATCCAAAATTAATTTCATCAAAAGCGTTTTCAGTCATTTTAAAAACACTTTCAAACGAGGTGCCAGCCCATCTTTCATAATTCATGAGTGGCATTGTGCTCTATATACTAGTCTTTTTTTTTAACTATTACTTGTGAAGAAATTGAAGTTCCACTATAAAATTAACCGATAATATAGAGCGTAGCCAACTTATTTATAAACTCATGTCATGTCTTTTATTCTCAACATCTTGCCTAATTTTGCAAGATTTCTAGTTGTGTGCAATTGACTTCTCTTCAATGAATAAATCACCAATCGAGAAAACAAAATAATCTACACCACCACATGTTTGTCAAAAACTAAGAAGATTTTTATAGCATGAATACACTAGTACAATAGCGTCTCATATCATATAAGTTACTCACGTTAAAAACACACACATGCAACCCTAATACTTTTTTTCTATCTAAATGCATGCATGTGCAAGGGTTGATGGAACCACCACATTAAATTTCTTGAGTAAACGCATGCAACAAACTTTTGAGGCTTGACACGTTCATGAGATCCCTTGCTTCCTATTTATCCTCAATTGTCCTCAACATAACATTGCGATCATCATGTCACATCCAACCCAAGAAATGTGAAATCTCTTTATGACACAAGGAAATGATAACGGCAAATTAGTCGTGCATTGCGTTTGGACGAGGACTTTTAAAATTTTATATAATTAAAGATAAATTTGAACAAATGACAAAATAGATTGAAGAGAAAATGAACTATTATACGTCTATTATACGCAATGGAAATTTGCAAATTTGGTATACAAGCTTTGATTTAGGCCCGTGATACATTTTCGGGAACGGGACGACAACACGAGTCAAACACAATGCTTTGTTGTGACATATGATGGATTTTGACCATCCAGAATCATTTCAGCCTCCAAACTAGCATTTTAATTTTCGTAATAAAAATATGATATTTGAGTTGTCCTCTGATTGATGGCGAAATAATGTCATTTTAATTGATGGAGTTGTTCAAGGAGTCGTAATCAGTCTACTTAAAGCCTTTGGATGTTTCAATTAAGGCTGGGCACAGGCCGGCCCGGGCCCAATTTTGAAGGGACTGGACCGGACTCGGGTGTAAAAGAAACGGGCCGAGTGCAACAAATTTTAAAACATAAACCAGACCTAACAAGAGGAGGAGTGAGCGGTGGAGTAGGCGCTGAGGAAGCGGTGGGAGGCGAGAGTCCATCTTGAGAGAGGATGGATCCTGGAAAAGTCGAGAGAGGAGGCGAGAGTCAGCGACTAAGAGAAAGAGTGGTAGAAATGAATGGTAGAGATTTAATCTTCATATATGGACAGTGGAAATGGTCTGGGCTCGGGTACCCGATTTTTCAGAAATTTAGACCCGACCCGCCCCGCCAATTACACGGACCCATCCAGACCCGCCCCGTTTTGAGTGTACAAAACTTGTACCTGCCCCAAACCGGCTAGACCCGGCCCGCCCCACAGTTCCTAGACCCGTTTGCCCACCCCTAGTTTCAATGTACTCATTCAATCATCAATTAAACAAACAACCCTTTGGATTTTTTTTTCTATTTTCTGGTGGATTTCAAATTAACGATTCTTCAAGAATTTATGTTTATAATCCTTATACGCTTGTGCTACGTCAATTAGTCTCAAATTCGACTACAATTATCAATGAATCCAACTGTATCAAACACATATACAACGAAAACTTGAAAGTGTGTCACTTTTGCCCCTATTCTCTCAGAGCAATATTATCCGCACTCTTGGTTTGTCATCCTGCACTCATGTAAGTAGTAGTAGTAGAATAGAGAGTGAGAGAGATGTTTAATTTGGGTTTAAAACAACCATGAAGACCCCATGACAGCCTTTACTCCCCCAACGGTCGTAAAAACTAAACCAAATATAGCAACTAAGCCCTGCAGCCAGGCGGTGGACCTTCACGTGTAGACCGTACACTATCAATGCAGAATTACTGCATGCATCTTTCTACGTATAAGAAATCATCATTCTTTGTCTACCTTTCCAAATATTCCCCATACAAAACCATCAAGAATCTAACTTTGTTGCTGCACACCATATAAGGAAACAAGGGAATTCCATGGAAGCTTTGTGGAACTTAGAAGACAAGTGGAAGCTCTCTACCCAACAAGCATTTCTCCTCTTAGTTTCCGCTGCCTTCGCAGTCGTCGGTCTTTGCATGGCGGCGACGGTTTGGCTAAAGAAGGCTCAGAGGAAGCAGGAGCAGCAGCTTGTGATGAGCAGCCAGCGACAGGCGGTAGTAGGACAACCGAGATGGTCTGAGCTGAGTTGTGGTTGGGGGTCGATAAAGAGGGCGTTGGTGAGCTCGGTGCGGTGGAGCGGAAGGAGCAAGTGGGAGGAGAGGCAGGGCGGGAGCTGGAGAGAGACGCCGCTGCCGCTGCTGGACAAAAGGGTTGAGGTTGAAGTGGGGTGGCGGAGCCATAACTCGGACTCTCCTGTGTGGCAGAGGCCTATACTTATGGGGGAGAAATGTGAGCTTCCGAGATTCAGTGGGCTTATTCTCTACGATGAAAGAGGTCGGCCTCTGTGTGATTCCCACAAGGAAAGTAGAAACCAGGTATAATTAGCAACAAGCTACTTTTTCTTTTGAATTTTGACTGAGTGAATTTATTTAATGATTTGCTGAGATCATAGATTTGCTGGTTGATAACCAATTTCACGATACATTAAACATCCGCCACTGCGGATTTTGGTTTAGTCAAGTTGGCTACAACAAGGTGCTCCTCTTATGCATTCAAGTTCGAATCTTCCTCTCCGTAGTGTAGACTATCTCCATGAATTTTCTTTTACCGTCTACTTTTCCAGAAATCATTTTAGGATAAGTATAGTGGAAAATACATCATGTCTCATATTAGAGGTTCGGACCATAATAATATAACTCAAAACTAATTGGCAATGAGTGGAGAGGTCGAAGATTTTTAAGTACTTAATGCAAGACTTTCATCCCCAACTTGGGATTTTCTCAAGTCTCAATACTGTATATGCACAAAACTCAGTCTTATGCCCTCGTTTGGTATAGAGGATTGGATTGAAATGAATAATACACTATTTCCGAGGTATGTTACGAAAAATTTGTGACTAACTTAAAAGTAAGAGCTGGATTTGTTCTAAGCCGCCCCAAAATGGTAGGATTAGAAGAGAGGAGTTTCCTGCAATGTCGAACTCCGTCAAAAAATCATTCTGCTCTACCTTCAATATGCCTAGAATTTAGAGGATTATTCATTCAAATCCAAAAACCGATGCCTGTAAATTACGTAAATCTGGGCACGGACCTTAGGAGTTTCCTGCAATGTCGAACTCCGTCAAAATGAAAAATCATTCTGCTCTACCTTCAATATGCCTAGAATTTAAAGGATTATTCATTCAAATCCAATAACCAATGCATGTAAATTACGTAAATCCGGGCACGGACCTTTACCGATTGCTCATTCTGTACATTGAGACCAAAGAGAATCCTTGTTTTTGATCAATTGTTGCTTCTTTCTAAATCAACATATTGTTTTTGGTTTGATGTGCAGGAAAAGACTGGTGGTGTTGGCAGAACAACTTTGAGGGACTTGCTGTAGTTTTTCTAACAGAAATGTTCTAAAAAGATTTACCAACACAGTGTGGTAGGGATTTCAGTAGCCATGTGGTCCGGTTTTCTTCAATATATATAATAACCCTTTGTGAGAAAGGAAAAAATGAAGAGAAGAAATGTGATCTAGCTACCAATGATGTGCATTATGAAGGTTTTGTGTTCAATGACAGAGAAACATAGTGTGCACCTAAGAGAATGCATGATCGCTTCTCGCTTCATTCGACGATGAACAGAGAAATGTTATTGGCATTCCGAAAGAGTCATTCTGAACTCGTCTATAAAGAAAAAGACGAGGGAGGATCCAATGCAGAATGACTACTTTCGAGTGCTAACTTGATGATCCATAGAGGTTCCCATGTTCAAAATTAATCTCCCTTTCCCATCCACGTTCAAGAAAATCTATAAACGAAACTCCGTAAGTTAACCAACAAATATCTTAGAAAGCTTGGCAGTAAAGATATCGAAGAACTTGTTTCTGCAGAATTATTGCTATCAGCAAATCATCAGTGGATCTTATAGTTCCTTTCAGTCTAAATTAAAACTTTCTGCTCACAGCCTACTCTCATGCCTCAAGTACCTAAGCTTGCTACCCACGTTTCTTTTAAACCCTCCCGTGTTTTTTCGGAACAGAGGTTTCTAGTGAAGATAGTATTTCTGCTATGTTCTGATGGTTTGCTAGAATGTTTCTTCTAAAACTTGAGGTGTATGAGTCAACAATTTAACTTGTTAAATGTTTTATGCTTTACTACAAGAAAGTTTATAATTCAGAAGACGATTGAAGTTTCCTAAACTCCCTAAAAGAATACGAATACAAAATAGAAACACAAGCAAAGAGTAAAGTATTTCATGATTGATTCTGGAACAGGCAGGCACAATCACAAATCACATATACAAAAAGAAGCTGAGAAGGAAAGTGGAATTGAAACTGCGGCACTGCATTGAGGCAGGATGTGTTTCACATCCGGACCTTGACTTCTTCCGTTCTTTTCCTTGAGATATACCAACAGTGAAGCTGCTAAAGCCATATAAAAAAGGGCTTTGCAGGTTTCAAGTTGATGTAGGAATGATGAGAAGGAAGTTGATTTCACGATCTTAAACAATTCCATCTTAGAAGTCATACCAATTCAGGAATGCTACCGATTAAAAAATGGGGAAAGTAGTACGACAAACTCTTCAAAATATCTATGATACTCATAGATGCACTTTCACACATAAACAACAGAAGACGAGGAGAGAGGGAGTGGGAGGGGGATGACCCAAGCCGCAGAGGAGATTGAAAGGCCGAAGAACATACTTTTTGCTTTCAAGTTGGTAACAAGCACCACTCTTCACTTCAATCGTTTTGCCTACTTGATAAGATTCGTTCTCACCTACTAACAGTCAAAGATGAATTCATAAGATTGGCATGACATTAACATTAACTTTACATTTACACGACTATTCAGGGAAGGGAAACCCATCGCCCAGGCCACCAAATTATTTTGCGTGGGGAAAATGGAGCATATATAGCATTTATTTGCAATATATTTGACACTCAGAAGGATCAGACTTGTACATGCTATAAATGAGAAGAATACGGTTTCCTGTTGCAATAAATAAAATAGATAAAAGATAACACTTACATCAAAGTCAAAACACATGCACTTTTCTTGTTGCCGGAACTGATTTATTCATATGAAACTAACAACGGTTCTCTGGAGTCTTCTTTAGACGAATCCTTATAATAAAAGTACAACGCTAATTGTACAATCCCTAAAATGGTTCCTACTCCATTTGGGACCTGAAATGCATCAAGAATGATACTGTTAGACCTGAGAAACCAGGAACATTAAACTGAATTGATGGCTCCAAATATCCTTGTTAAAGACTAAGAAAAAAATAGAGAAAATGTGCTGCAAGGAAATCTTACATAAACGAAGGGATCAAAATTAAAAATTCCATAAAGCAAGAAAGAGGTGCTCATTAGGAAGGTGGAAAGGGAGAGATAGAATGGCATAAATTCAACACTCTGTGTCTGGATCACCAAGTTCTGCAAAAACATAACAAAGTAAATAAGGTCACGCAACAAAATACATAATTGTTACCAACTTATACCAAAATAAAGCAAGTACCGCAAATGCCTTGGATTAACTTACAATTATAAACAAAGGAGATGCAAACATTGATATTAAAGAAGCACAACTAAGCAGTCCAACAACTACCCGGCGCGTAGCAGCATCAGTAATTTGCAAGCTCCCAAAGACTATGATTGCAATTAGACCACAAACTGCTGCCAGCAATCCCAGCATCCTCACCTGCAAAGATAGAGGGAACTAACGACACTTAGAACATAATAAGGCTCTCAGAAACTTCACTAAGGGTAACAACTGTGAGTAGTATAAGTAACCTTTTTTGGTTTCTCAGCGTATATTATGAAGAGGGTTATGTACACTAATTGAAACACCGCACCAACTGAATTGACCGTCATAACCAATATGTTATCAGAAGATACAATAGGTGATCCATACCATGTGCAGATCAAGCAGTTCAAAAGGGCATATATGTATGGGAGCCCTGAGAACTCTTCAGTGGCAAGGTTTCTTATTATTCTCCTAAATGTGTGTCTGAAAGTAAGAAAATAAAGCCAGTTAAAAACACAAACTGGGGAGTAAATGAAACAAAAATCGTTCTCTTTCTCATGTTTTCTGACAATGACATCTAAGTATTACCGAACTGATCAAAACTTACGCTGGTGAAACAAACAGCCCAAAAGCAAAGATGTTCCCTGCAACAGATATTAAAAATAAGTGGAGCCCCAATATGTGTATATACTATATACATATATATATATGTATATGTATATGTATACATGCATGTGACAATACGATTCAGCACTCAGAATTGGAAATAGTGGGAAATAATTTTTTTAAATATTTTTATACTTAAATTGCCAGTGTAACTGGGTTTCTCTTGTTAAAGTTCTAAGACATGATTTGCACACAGGTCCAGGCATTAATATTTAAAAATTGTAGTGTAACACAAACATGCCGTTATAGTTCAACGCAAATTAGTGATGTCTGATATTCTGAATTTGTTATTGAGCACAGTAAGCCTCAGAAACTACTAAAACATGGAAGTTAAAGCATCTGAAATCAAGTAGCTACTTAGATGGGCAAATCCCACATTTATGAGTCAACAGCTTCGTTTAGAGTATGCGGCAAAAGCTTCAAGTCAACCTAACATGTGAATGCGCGTTTTTGCTCAGAGTTGAATGCATTGTTGTAGCTCAGTAAAAGTACAGCATTTTTGGAAGCCAAAATCCTTTAAAGACAGTAGAATGCAATCTGGACGTTGCTTTCAGTAAATGCCACATTCCTAGCATTGAAATTTCTACTAAATAGGGCAAGAGGAAGATGTTTAAACCCGAGAACAGTCATGAAAATAAACACATGACAATACAATCAAATTACTTCCTTATTGCTGCTAAAGCTTTAAAACTTGACTTTTCGCGTGATACTTTGGGAGCCCCGCAAAAAGAGAATTCTCTGGAGATGCACAAACAATTGGTTTCATATATTTACAGTTCTCTCTAATCACTAACATAACATCGGTATCTTTTCGGATTTCAAAACTCCCGTTGATACCGATTTTGAACTAACAATCCTGAAATCAAACTATAACCTGGGCTGCTGATCTAACATGAAGACTTTTGCCCAGTTGACTAGAAATCAACAATCTCCTCTTCCATCACAATCCAACACAACAGAGCCAACAGTTTCCCACAAAAATTAACCAGCTGGAATATCACACATCCACCAAAAAAGGGCTTTCCTTTCCTTTTGCAATAAATGCAATACCGAAAACCAACAAGTTCTTCAATAGTAAAGGTTTAATCTTTAATGGTTAATTTCCAGTTCTTAATTAAGGAAAAATTTAAATCCAAAAAACAATAACAATTCAGACAATGCTCACAGAAAAACCCACAACTTAAAACGGGGTTGAAGAGAATAATAATACCTGCAATTCCAGCTGCATCTTTGCAGATTATGACATCGGAATTTGAAGCTGAAAAAACCATCAGTCCCTTCAACTCCAACTCCACGGTAAACCAGCCAGAAAAATAACCCAAACCACCTTTTGAAATAAAACACAAGAGAGTTATAGTTAAACCCTCTCTCTCTCTCTCTCTGAAATATTGGAAGTTTAGCAGAGGCCCTTATGATTGTTCCTGTCTCATTAATTATTTATATAGATTTTAACGAAAAGTTTATAGTAATGTTTATTTAGACAATTTACAAATGTAGAACAGTCCAAGGCTTCAACTTGGAGAAGGTATATTTTTTCTAGATCTTTTTTGTGAGGATTCTGAGATCTTTTAATTATGTGCGTTTATCGTACATCGTACGATTAGAAATTATTTAAAATTAATTATTTAAAATTGAACATAAATAGTATATAACGAAAATTGACCGCATAATTTACAATGAACGATGACTCTCTGGATCCTCATAAAGAGGATTCGGAGAGGTTCTTCATTCCAACTTGGGAAATACAACATAGAGACTATTAAAAGCTGGACAATGTAATGAAGATTATTTTTAGTATATTTTGTAAATTATGTAATGTGATCATTGATGGTTAAATTCTTTCTTTAATGATTTAAAAAAAAAAAATTCAACTATCAATCGTCACATAATATAATTTACAAAATATAAATATAGGAACTCAAATCCTCTCTGGATAAATCCTGTGGGGATTCTTCTGACGAATTGATCTCATCCGTTGGCACAAATCCAACGGTCGACTTAGTTGCAAGTCTTTCTTTCCGTTTCCGCAACTCTCTCTTCCCCTTCCTCTCTTCTCTCAACTCCTCTCTCCCTCACTTCAAAGCACCCACCGTCACCATGTCACAAATTGAATTCAACCATCAATCGTCATATTATATAGTAGACTTATTGTGTACGTTATGCGTTCCATGTTAGTTTGAATGAATGTGATGCATGCATATAGAAATCAGGCAACTTGAGTTTGATAAATCTGACATTATCGTTACACTAGTGTAAATTCAAATATTGGTATCATAATTAAATGTTTCGATCCACTATAAAAGTGTAATTTCTATGATTTTAATATATTAGCATTACACTTACTTTTTTCCGACCGAATATAAGAAAACACGTAATCTTCTTATGTTTCAAACACATAGAAAAATCTCTTTCAGGTCATACTTATGGTATCTTTTACCCAAGTTGAGAACTATGGATGGAAAGTGCTAATTTGAACAAGAGCTGACACGAGTGGGCCGCCCCAATCACATGTGTCATGACTCTATGTTTAAGGTACTATTATATTTGTGAGTCGTATCAGCAACAAAAGAATATCCACATTATGTGCCGTTTTCGGTGCACCTGAGTTCCATAATTTTTTTTTAAGAAAACTGATGAAAAAAATTTAAAAATTTTGAGTTTTAACAATAAGGATAAATAAATGGTAAAGTGAATAGTATCAAGATTGACTTTTTAGTGTAAAAATATGATTTTTCGTCAATCATGTTACTATTCACTTTACTCTTTATTTTGTCTTTATCGTTAAAACTCAAAGTTTTCAAGTAATTTTCATACCCAAATTAACAACTGAGATCAAATTTTAAATCAAATGGCGTGATTGTTGATAATTAAATTATTATTTAAGTTTTAATCAACGTATTATTTTTTATTAGTGACACATCATATGATTTGTATATTTAACCTAAAAAATTAGTCTTCCGGTCATTTTTTTTTAAAAATAAAAAATTAAAATTGATCTACCCAGAACTTCTTTGCATCAAAACTGCCTACTTAGCAATTTCATTATTTGGGTAATTTAACACTCTACACAACGGGTCACCAAATCAATCAATTTCAGGCGCTTGATCAAATCAGACGGTGAGAAGAAGTTCTGTATGCAAACCCGGTCGCACCGAAGGAAAAATCGCATTAGGCATGCAACCCTGAAGATGTCTCTGGTGCCAAAAGATCCTACATGCTCCCCACATTTGACACTTCCATCATGACATATCATGAACATGGATCAGATCGTGTTTAATATGTAGTCTGGATTCAAAAGATATATGTTGGGGGAATTGAGAGACTGAATTATGGGTTATTTAAAAAGGTTTTCAATCTAAAAGAATTTTAGGGTTTTAATTATCAAAGTTATAAATATGATTGTCAAAGTTTTACCTAAGACAGTAAGATCATTGGATTTTCAACTATCTTTGATTAACATTCATGAGTAATTCAAATGAAAAATGTAGAGTGAACTGGCGGAAGAGAAGGAAAAAAAAACAATACGTTGTCCGCATTAGGAATAAAATTACCATTTTGCGACTATAAAATTAAAGTTAAGAGGAGAAATTGGTCAATTATAATAGTTTATGGGGACCTTCAAAAAAAAGTTTATGGGGTAATCGGCTAAAATTAAAGTTCATGAAAGAAATTGCCCAATTATAAAAAAAAATTAAAAACTCAAGGTGTAATGACTAAAATTAAAGTTGAGGGGAAAATTGGCATGTGACAGCCCGTTCGGGGGAATTGTTTTTGAAGATGTGAAATGACGGAATTACCCTTGGAAATTAAACGTGTGGTGAGTGTTATGTATTTAAATTGGACAAGTTTAATTTTCCGAAGTTAGTTACCTTGTTTTGTTTGATTGGTAACCAAACTAAGACCACATTCATCCTATTTCTCCATTCTCTCTCTTCTCTCCCGTAAACACTCTCTCTCTCAAACACACTATCTCTCTCTCTCCTTCTCAATTTTGTACGGACAAACACCCAAAACCCGTCAAAAACTCACAGATCATGGTCAAAGAGGACACCATTGTATTCCTAAGGTGGATACGAATCGATTGGTACAAGTTTTAGGTAAGAAAGCTTTCGAAAACCCGTAGAACCATAACCCCCGATTTTGTCACTATTCATGCTCACGTAAAACCTTGTGTTTTTGGAGATTTTAAGCTCATAGGGAGCTTAAGGAGATCCTAAGGAAGCTCGGAGTGGTTCGTTGGAAGGTTTGGACGTCGGAGGACTGAGATCGAAGCATTTCAAAGTTTGCCGAATTATCGAGTTTCCTCAGGTAATTTAGTGGATTCTAAGCTTTGAAACTTGTATGGTTGTGTTCTACATGCTCGTAGCTTCATTTTGGTACCAATTTTATGAAAAATGGTTGAAAAATGAGTGAGAAACCATGTTTGGAAGTTTACCCAGAAACCGGCGAACAGTCACCGATGACTCGCCGGAGAAGACAGAGCATATTCCGTTAAAGTTGACGGAATATGCTAACGCTGTTAGTTAAGTTTAATAGTTACCGTTAGGATTTGACGGAATATTCCCAGAATATTCCTGACGCCGTCAGTGTGACTGTCGCGTGGCCGCGCGTAGGTCTGTGCACTCGTCGACGCGTGAGGGCGCGTGGGAAGGTGAAAAATTATTTTAAAAATATGGGGATGATCCTGAGATTATGTAGATCACTGTGGTATATTTATATACCCAAATTGAGCAAAGTATGAGAAGTTATTAGCTAGAATGGTATATGTGCTTAAAATAACATTGTTATAGTTATTTCTCATATAGGCGAGACCTATCCGGAGGACGAGCATAGCCAGGCTAGACGTGGGGGTTACGACTCGACTACATACCAGTGAGTGGGCAGTTATTTTCAGTATATATATGTATATACTTGACGTTTTTCCCAGAAAACGTATTTAATGGAATGTGATTTAAATGTCATGTTATGCCTGCATTTTTAGCATATACATTATCATAATTATGCATATTGTTGCATGGTGCTGCAGAGTCCCAAGTAAGCCCAGGTGAGTATATTATGCTGGTAAAGAGTATGAGATAGTTAATGATGTTGTGATGCCTATTGAGCTCATTAATTTGCACCCCGGTGTTAGTACTCCTGCCCAGAGTTAGGGGCATAGCTTCACATGATCGTTCACCTCCCTCACCACACGCTCACCTTGGATCCAAGATAGGTGCATAGCCTGTCGTATAGACCACTTTCAGTGGGTTTGACTTGTAGGTGACCCGCGATTAGCACATAACCTTCATGTGATTGTAGCACTTAAGCGTATTCATTATACACCTAGCCTGTCGGTCAAACCACGTGAGGTGGTACCGACTTATGTGCAGATATGTATAAATATGTTGAGATATGATTGGAATGAGCTCTAGTTTCTGCCGTATAGATCACGTCATGTGACTTCGGCTATCAGATGATTTATATTGAATTGCATCACCTGGCTTATTATTTATTATATTGTGATATTGGGCATAGCATATACATGGCATACGTACAAAATGAATCTTGAGATACTGAGCGTGATTTGACTTATATTTACGTATTCTATTTTCTGGGAAAGTTATACTTGTTTTACGGTGATGGGTTAGTATATTCAAAGGAAAATAAAGTTTTTATATAAGCGTTGTTTTACTGACCCACTCAGCTTTGTTTTGTGCCCCTCCAGGTATTAGGTAGCTTTTGTTGGTGGATCACGAGGATTCTGGTGGAAGTTCTGACAGTACATCATCCATGTAGGAATATTGGATACTGTTTAATTTAGTAATTTCTATGCTTGACTGCACTTAGACTTAATTATGCTCTGAAGGTGTATTAACACTTATTTTCCCTTTCTAGCCATTCTGGATGTTTGATTTTATTCATTCGAAATTTCCATATCTTAACGCTTCTGCTTCGTGCACATGGCTTACGTCACGCTCGCGTGACGGCCATCATGCCTCAATCTCGGTCGGGGTG
Source organism: Heteromeles arbutifolia (assembly GCA_024362995.1). Classification (NCBI taxonomy): domain Eukaryota; kingdom Viridiplantae; phylum Streptophyta; class Magnoliopsida; order Rosales; family Rosaceae; genus Heteromeles; species Heteromeles arbutifolia. Next base: position 39,166,648 of record JANCRC010000003.1, on the reverse strand, counting down.
TGTCATGGCAGTTCCTTGTAAGTTCGAGAGAAAAATCGACAAATATCTCATTATTTGTTCTAATACTTTATTTATTTTTGCTTTGCTTAGATCAGATATTTTCAAAAAAGTATAGGAGGTGATGAACTTAACACGAAAGTCACAATTAGGGAAAAATAGTTTGGTGCTTTTTCATGAGCTTGGTGTAGCCTAATTATTTGCCACCAAACAAAACCAACAAGTACTTAACATGGCATAGTATATAGATTATTTTTTTTTCAACAATAAAGCTTAATAAAAAAGCTTATAAAGAAAAAACAATTAAAAAAGAAAAATTACTAAACTTAATACAATATTAACTCTAATTATGTGCCAAATTAGCTAAATCATCAATGAATTGTTAATTGTTAAGAAAAAAGTTAGTGAAGATCAAATCCGCATCAGAGTGTATAAAATATAAATGTAGTTGCTTTCCTCCCCATAATAAAGTGCTATTTGCCTAATATGTTTTTTAATTATATCATCTTCAACCTTTGAGGTAAAACCTAAAATTTAGGTTTTAAACTAACCCTATCATTCTCTAATGGTTGAGCCTAAAATAAGTTTTGGTTAAAACCTAAACTTTAGGCAAATTTAACACACAATTCTAGCCGGGGTTAAAAAGGCTGACCTACCTTATGAGCGTGGACGTGCCTGAAAAGTGGAGGTCACAACAAGGCGATGCGCCCTAAGCGTGAGACGCTCAAGGGCTAACAGGAAGTGGGGCCCGCTCCTAACGAGCATGTCGGCCACACAAAACGAGCCCAACGGCTCTTTTTTGATGAGGATTTTAATTATTAGGCCGTTGATTGATCTAGTAGTCCAAATTCAAACCTATTTAATTTTAAATTTTTTAATACATTAAATCCAACGGCTGAGATCAAATACGTTCAAATCTAGGAGTAAAAATAAAATTAAAATAAATCTAAGGCCCAAAATAAATCCAACGGCTAAAACAATTAAAAAAATTATTTAAATTGAAATTCACCAGAAACTTTATAAATACATGTTTCATGGGATCGATTCATTAAATTTTCAACTGTTATCAGAATCTAAATATTTTTGGGTTAAAATGTTCATGAAAATAAATTATGATATCTACATAATTTAAAAAAAAAATACCAAAAAAAAGTTAGCCTCAATTAATTCTTTAATAATCTCAGATTGAAATATTGTAACTAGAACCACTGAGCAGAAAAATTGTTTCTAATTTTTTAATTTTTTGAGTTAAAGATTTATGTTTTAACCCCAACCATTAACATTGGTTTTAGAGTATCGTATAATTCACTTAACCATTTTTGAAAAAAAGAAAGTTCCACGCCTTCCATGCAGCTATTAAATTAATGATTAAATGATTAAAAGAAAAGTAGAAGCATGTGGTTGATAGAGTACTCCATAATTTAGGCTGAAAACAAAAGAATAATTAATGAGCTGCGGATGATATTCTAAAATATAGATGGTTCGGATGATGATATACATTACAAAATGGACCCTATAAAATGGAAGTCACAAAGTGTGTAAAAAATATGTATCCTCAAATCCTAATCCATATATATAATGAGTAATGTTAGGTAGACTAAATTTGCAAACCAAATGATGTGTCACTAATAAGAAATAAGCACGTTAATCAACACTTAAGTACTAATATAATCATCAACTTACATGTCATTTAGTTTACAAAATGTAGTCTACAAATTTAGTATCTCTAAGGATAATGAATTTCCAAACTAAATTTTGTAAACTAATTATGCGGTTGTTAATAATTGAATTATTACTTAAGTATTGCTTAACGTGCTTATTTCATATTAGTGACACATTGTTTAGTTTGCAAATTTCGTTTGAAAATTTAATCTCTCTAGTATTACCCATTTATATATATATATATATATATATATATATATATATATATATATTCTTTGAGTTAATTTTAGGCACACCATGATGCATGCATGCATCCATGCAGTTGTAAAGATGCCGTGGAGGGATGCAATTCTCTTCAACACGATCACTTTCAGCCTTTCACTTCAGCACGTCGCAACCTGGCTAAGCTATACATAAATACCGGCTTAAATATCATATCATCGTATATAATGAAAATACTACTGCATGCTTTTGATTTTTAATTGCGATAATCCATCTGATTTGGAAGAGAGTGATGTGTGTTGATTTGATTTATAGCGATTGTTGGTTTTATTGTGTTTGGAAGATGAATGAGACTGGTAACGTATTGCCAATCGACAAGGATTATTAGTTTCAAGCAAAAAAGAATATTGCTTTAGAAAATGAAAGTAATAAAAATAGCTTTATATCTTAAAGATATGATATTGTATATAGTAGTTTAATCCAAAAATGATTTTCTAATAAAAATGTAATGACGTCATGTCTACAAAGGCGTTCTAATCTAAGGGTTATACTTTCACCTCGGTCTTATTAGGGGAAGGCTAATGCACCACCTAGCCGGTGTATTGACGTCTAGAAGAAGAAAATTTGTATGTACTATTGCCTCTTTGTGCGAGAGGCACCCATTCAATCTCTTTAGATAACGTTGCCATGAACCGTCGCCTATTTGGGCATTTTTTTATTTTGTTTTTTTTATGGGCTTAAATTTGAACCCTAAGTTGTCCGTAACACGAAATTCCCTCCACCCACGAAATTCCCTTGGGCCGTAGCAGGACTCCCACTAGCAGGAAACTATATATACACTCCCTTTCCAAGAAACCCTAAACCCAAAAGCGCTCTGCGTCAACTTCTTCCTCCTCTCTCAATTTGATCGCATTCTCCTTGCTTTCTTACTAACCCTAGTTTCCCTTAACAATAACTCCAAGAGGTAATTATGATATTATCACTTATTTTGTCATCGCCTCGGTCTACATATACCTGCATATAAATTTATGTTTCAGGTTGTCTATTGCATGAATTTAATCGCACCGACACCTGTGTCTTTTGCTGTTATAGTATTATTTGTGTATATTATGAAATCTGTACCATTTTGTTTTTGTCAATCATTATTCGGACTTAAGACCTCCAAAACTGACTAAACCCTAATTTGTTTGAAGATTTTTAAATATATGTGTGCGGGCATGCTTGTGCATGTTTAATTGTTGCTATAATGCTATAATGCTATGAAGCTAGGTATGTAATATTTCATATTCAACATGTAGTCGGCTTTTCTTCCTTAGCACTGAATGAATGTCTTTGTACGAATAAAACTATCTACTCTAGATTAATGATTATCCTATGCTCCTTGGATTTTGGATTGAATATAATATAGGTCGTAGTGGTGCTGCTCGTGTTGCCCGCAGAGGCCTTGCTGCACCTCCTGGTGTCCGCAGAGGACCGCCTCCTGGTGTCCGCAGAGTACCCCCTCCTGGTGTCCGCAGAGTACCACCTCCTGGTGACTTCAGAAGACCTCCTGGTGACTTCAGAAGACCACCCCCTGGTGACTTCAGAAGATCACCCCCTGGTGACTTCAGAAGACCACATCCTGGTGACCGCAGAAGACGGCCAGCACCTGGTGGAGGTGGAAACAAAGGAATTATCACCCCATATGGTGTGCATGAAGGGGTTTTCAAACATACGTCTATTAAAGGCGATGCTCTCGTCACTAAAAACATGGTCCCTGGTGAATCTGTTTATAATGAGAAGCGCATCTCCGTTCAGGTTAGTTGATTGTTTTTATTTTTTATTTTTAATATATAGACAGAATAGATGTTTCAGATCTTCTAATTTCATAAGAAGTTTATGCAATGTACCCGAATAAAAGGTTTGTACTATATACATATCTATTCAATATTCTTCTTGATATTATATGTATATGTGCCCCTTCTTACACATCCTAACTCCGTTGTAGACGAACTAGGATCGATGTATAGTACGTGCTCTCGTATTCCCTGTATGGTACCACGTATACCTATAAACAATACTATGTGGTCAATGCTCAATACCTGTTCATTATATGGACAATATAATATAGGTGCTATGTTATTCTGCTCTGTGAACAGTTGAGTACATATATATACAGGGTCGTCCCGCTCGAATCCAACAAAAAGGAAAATAATAATTTTTTGAACAATATATTCATACAGAATTCAACAATTAATATTCAAACTTAATTAAAATCAACATCTCACTTTTACTAATTGAATAATCTCCAGTTGTCATGAAATTATAATTAGGGTTCATCCACAAAATAGGGGAGCACGACTGAAAGAGAGAGATGGAAATACGCTATGTTTGTAGAAGAAAGTAATACACAAGTTAGTTTTTTATTGCTACAATAAAATGGAAGGAAGTAATACACAAGTTTTTTATTTCTAGAGAAAAGTGGAAATTAATATTAAGTATAGACTCCACTTAATCAATTGTAATATAGATAAAATCATATGATGATGATTTTTCTTTTCAAGCAAAAACTTTTTTCTTAGAAAATTTATACTCATGTAATATAGAGGATGATGAAATTTTTTAGAGGCCTCAGAAATTCAGGGCATGTGCCACTCCACCTTTTGCACGCCTGTGGCCTTTGAGTATACCTTTGCATGCAACTTTCTTCTTGATCACCTGTTCAATATTGTATGAAACTCCCCTTAATCTGTGAAACTTTGCAGTATGCCTTAACATGCAAGTTTCTTCTCTTTATTTATTTGAAAACATGAATATAAAAATGTTAATTAATTAAGTTTGATGGCCTAATTAAGTCCTTTTAGTTTATATATGTTGCATTATATAAAACAACATTGTCTGCAGATAGTATACAATTATTTTGTTGTATAGAGAATTGATAGTAATTACTACTTCTTTTTGTAATATTATTCAGAATGAAGATGGAACCAAGGTGGAATATAGGGTTTGGAACCCGTTTCGTTCAAAGCTGGGAGCTGCAATCTTGGCGGGCATTGACATCATTGGGATTGTGAGTTCCTCTATCTTGTACAATATCTTATACACATGTCTAGCAAATTTTATGATACTTAATTACAACATAATGAATCACACCATCAAATATCAAAGTTATCTTTGTTATTTCTATAAATTTAATTTATACGTATAATTGATTAATTGTGTATAATTATTTGATATCAAGAAACCGGGAGCTCGAGTTCTCTACCTAGGAGCTGCTTCAGGAACCTCTGTTTCTCATGTATCCGACATCGTTGGACCTGTAAGCCTTTCCCGACCAAACGCTCTAATTGTTTATCATGAATTAACAAGCAGTTTACTATTAACACTTCAAATAAACATCATGCATTTGTATGTTCCAATATCTCTCGTTTGTTCTTCTTCATAGACTGGAGTGGTGTATGCGGTCGAATTCTCCCCTAGGAGTGGTAGGGACTTGGTAAACATGTCCAAGAAGAGAACTAATGTGATACCAATTATCGAAGACGCAAGACACCCAGCAAGATATCGGATGCTTGTCAGCGTGGTAGATGTCATATTTACAGATGTTGCTCAGCCTGATCACGTTTTTCTATACACTGAATCACCAATTCATTGTTTTATTTGTAGCACAGAATTAATGTTTTAATTTTCATAGTAAGTGCTTTCTCATGGTAACAACCTTGCAGATACGGCATAGTTCGCACAAGGGTTTTTAATTAGCCATATGTTGCATTTGCTAAACCAACATTCCAAATTATTTAGGGTCCTTTACAAGATCAAATTTTACGTAAATAATTTGTTTTTGTCAACTAATATTTGAGCTGTAGTAGGTAATCTTTTTTAATGCTCTTTCAAATAATTTGAAACATTTTTCAAAGTTTACCTGTGGATTGTGGCACGAAACTGCTGATTTTCAAAGCTTGAATTATTTTCGTATCTAGCATGTGATGTACTCAGGAATTCCCGTTTATTCAATAAATAATGAAGGGGAGATCCAATACATACTGAGTATCTGATGCTAATTTGAGTTGATCATGTGTGTTTTTTTTTCGTACATGAAACTCAAATAAGGACAAATTAAGTTTTTTTTGGTGAACAGTTAAGTTTAACATATCAATTTTTTTTTTCTTTTCTTTTTTTGAGTGTGACAACTTTTTTACTTTTTGTCACATTTTTTCGACTTTTTGTCACACTTTCAGCAATAACCACTAGTAGACGTTGCCCATTTTTATTGTATGACAGTTAGTCATGTGACATAATTACTAACCTGTTGATTAATTCTCGGTTTTGAGTTGTTTTAATATATATCAATTAAGCATGTGGTGTACTCAGGGACACCATTAAGCAATCAATTAAGGGTGATTCTAACATTGAGTTGCTAATGCTAATCTTAGTTGGTTATGAATTATTGTTACCTCATTTATGCTTTGATTTTCAACAATTTCATAAAATTTAAGATATATGTATATTTCTAGCCTTGCATGTGCATGTAAGTTATAAATTGAATTAAGCTAAAATCTTCGAAGTTCATGATTTTCACATTGATCTACTTGGTGTGTGTGTGTGTGTGTATTTCTAGCCTTGCATGTGCATGCAAGTTATAAATTGAATTAAGCCAAGATCTTCGAACTTCATGATTTTAACATACGCATTAGATGCGGAAATACAATAAACAACCAAGCGTAGAAATAATTCCAAATATAATTTGTACCTACAGCACCAAAATATTAAGAAATTATTCTGTCGAAATCGTATCAATCTACTAATATATTCAATCCATTAAAAGCATGAATGTGAAACAAAACTATAGGAAAAACATGATTAAACCTATGAATCATAACCAACATTCATCAATCCAAAAATAGAATAAATCAGAAATTTCATTGACATCCACAACATAAAATTTGACATTGAAACTCCTAAATAGAATCGAAATAATAAAACTACATAATCGTAATAGGGGTTTCTCCCCTAGCCTTAGCTAGAGAGATTAGTTCTCCATAAAATAGAATCAGAAAAAAGTCTAAAATTATGAAAGAGCAAAACTCCACCAAAAACATAAAAATAGGAATGGTTATATTGAGCTGCTGCGCAGCCAACCCCCATATCCCTCTTGAATAAGGGTCATTTGTCAACCCCATTATTAAGCCAATTATAACTTAGCCGTTCCTTGTTCTTTGCCTTCCCATGTCTGTTTCATTTTCTTTCCATAACTGACAAGCTTAATCACCAATTTATTATCTTTGCCTCTTGGGTTAACTCGTTGCAGACAACCCCATCTTCCTTTCTTCATCTTGTTAGGAGCATTAAGATCCAATGGTTATGAAATGGACAAGTGTTAAAAGATCATGAAGTTAGTTAAGTTGGTTATATTGTTTCTTAGAGTGTAAGCTACAAGAACACTATTATAAATAGCTTGTAACAAAATCATTGTAAGAAGATAAGAAAAGATATTACAATTCTCAACAGATTTCTCTCTCTAAACTTCTATCTTTCACTTCTCTCTCTATTTCGTTCTTTCTTCTTCAATAACTTCTGATGATTAACATGGTATCATCGTCGGAACAAGCATAAAAGCTTGACGGATTTGTCGATCTTGGTTTCGATTGCTTCAGCTACTGTGATTGTTTTCTGATACACTGGTATATTGCTAATCAGTTTCTGGTATTTGGGGTGTGTTCTCTGCAATCCTCAGTCTGGTTCTTCAACCTTCAAAACGTACATACCAACTGTTTGTGTTTTGGTTTCTGTCAAGATTCTTTGTGATTTCTCTACAATCTACAACAATGGTGACAGCTGCTCAGTTACAGATCTTACAATCTCCGATTACTTCTTTGATTTCATCTGTTTCAAGTTCGGTAAATGTGAAATTGGATGAGACGAACTATTTGGCTTGGCATTTCCAGATGCAGCTACTTCTTGAAGGCCATAGCATCATTGGTTTCGTTGATGGTTCAATGTCTTGTCCTGCTCGATTCAGTCAAGATTCCTCTGATAATTCGACAATTGAGTCTGGTGATTCATCTACACGAGTTCCATCTGATGAATATAAGATATGGAAGATGCATGATAAGGCGTTAATGCAATTAATTACTGCAACTTTGTCTCCTGCTGCAGTTTATTGTGTAATTGGAAGCACTAGCTCTAAAGAATTGTGGAATCGCCTTAAAGATCAATTTTCTATAGTCACAAGAACGAGCATCTTTCAACTCAAATATGAACTTCAGACAATAAAGAAGGGTAATGATTCTGTCACATTATATTTGCAGAAAATTAAAGAAGCAAGAGATTTATTGTCCGCTGCTGGTGTATTCTTTGATGATGATGACATTGTGATTCTTACACTAAATGGTTTACCTGCTGAATTCAATACCATAAGATCTATAATTAGGGGCCGTGAGACTATGATATCACTGAAAGATCTTCGATCTCAATTACTTGCTGAAGAAACTTCGCTTGAAAATGGTTCTAATTCACCTGTGTTATCTGCATTAATGGCATAAAGCAATGGCTTCTCTTCCAAGAATCAATCTTTTTTTGGTTCTGGTGCTAATTATAGCAGTCCTAATTCCAATGCTTACAAGTCATTCAACTACAACAATAAGGGTCGAAATCGGTTCAATTCCAACTTCAATTCAAAATTTGGGAACAACAAAAATTTTCATTCGAGCCCTGCCCCTGGAATTCTTGGTACTTCTCCACCAAGGACTCAAAACTATGGTTTTCAGAATCAACCCTGTCAAATTTGTGGACGGAGTAATCATTTGGCTTCTACTTGCCGGTTCAGGAATACAACCACATTACAGGGCTATCAAATTTGTGGTAAAAACAATCACCTTGCTGATACTTGCCGATATAGAAATGCAGCTACTTCTTCAGGCTGTCAGATTTGTGGCAACCCTTATCATAATGTAGAAACATGTTTTCAGAAAAACTCTACCACACAAATGAATGCAATGCATGCTGCTACTTCTCCATTCTCAGTACCATCTGCACCTGTACAGCAACAAGTTTGGCTCACTGATTCAGGTGCTAATAATCATATGACTTCCGAGTTGAGTAATCTTTCCTTGGCAACTCTATATCCAGCAAATGAAGTAATCCAGACAGCCAATGGTGAAGGTTTAGCTATCTCTCACATTGGTTCTTCTCTATTAACAACTCCAATGCAGCCTATAAAGCTCATTTTTGTCCTATATGTTCCAAAACTGTCACAAAACTTACTACCTGTACACAGAATTTGTTTGGATAATAACTGCTGGTTGATTTTCGATGCATTTTCATTTTGGATTCAGGACAAAACCATAGGGAGGATTCTCTACAAAGGGCTGTGTAACAATGGATTGTATCACATCATCTCACCGTGTTGTCTTCCAGTCGACAATAAATGACAACCTGTAGCTCTTCTTGGAAAACAAGTCACAATCAGTATTTGGCATAAGAGGCTAGGTCACCCTTCTAATACAATAGTCTCTTAGATTTTAACCAATTCAAAACTTTCTTGTGTTGCTGATAGTATCTCTTCTGTGTGTCAACCCTGTCTAGAGGGTAAGTTTAGTAAACTGCCATTCTCTCCTTCAGTTTCCAAGTCTGTAAACCCATTTGATACTGTTCATAGTGATGTGTGGGGCCCTGCTCCTTGTGTGTCTTTAGAGGGATTCAAATATTATGTGACTTTCATTGATCATTGTACCAAGTACTGTTGGCTTTTTCCAATCTGCAATAAAAGTGATGTTTCTGCAACTTTTGTGTCATTCTACAATTTTATTTCAAATCAGTTTCATACATCCATAAAAGTTCTTCAAAGTGATGGTGGTGGTGAATATATAAGTAAGGTATTTCAAAAGTTTCTTCTTGATAAAGGAGTAAGTCACCAGATGTCCTGCCCTCATACACCAGAACAAAATGGCACAGCAGAGAGAAAACACAGACACATCATTGAAACATCTATTACCCTGTTACAGACTGCTTCATTACCATCATTGTTTTGGTCATTCGCTTGTCAAACCTCAGTATATTTGATCAACAAAATGCCATCCTCAACATTAGATCAAAAATCCCCTTTTGAGTTGTTGCATAATTCTTTACCTGAGATTCAACACTTAAAAGTTTTTGGTTGTTCCTGTTATCCTTGGTTAAGACCATACACTAGCACAAAATTAGAAGCTAGAACAACAAAATGTGTCTTCTTGGGATATGCATCTAAGTATAAAGGGTATCTCTACTATGATGTGTTTAGAAATAGAGTTTATGTGTCTAGACATGTAATTTTTGATGAAACTGGGTTTCCTTACAAGTCTTTGGTTCTCAAAAACCAGTCTGTTACTTCTACACCATTACCATCACTTACACCATTACATATTCCACTACCAGATCAAAATAATGTTCTTGTTTTACCACCAACTCAGAATCCATCCACCTTTGGTCTATCTCCTGATTGTACACACCTAAATTCAGAAACTACACGGAGTCTTATGTCAAATACTGATGTGAATCAAGCCCCTCCTGAACTCCAGTCCATATCATCTGCAGATACAAGTTCGAACTTAGATGACTCAAGCTCTAATCAATTCATTAGTGTAGCAATTACACAGTCCTTGCCTTCTACTCTCCCTATGGTACCTGCATTCCAACCTGAAAGTCTTCAAGTGGTTTTATCTATACCACCAATAAATCTCCACCCTATGCAGACACGGTCAAAGAGTGGTATCTCCAAGAAAATTGCTCTTTTAGCTGTTATACATGAACATAGTGGAGTTGATCTCAGTCAAGTTGAGCCTGCAACCTATAAGTCGGCCTTAAAGTCACCAGTGTGGCATGAGGCTATGAAGGTTGAGATTTCAGCTTTGCATAATCAAGGTACATGGTCTCTGGTACCTTTACCAAAACATAAGAACTTAGTAGGCTGTAAATAGGTCTTTAAGATCAAAAAGAATGCTGATGGTTCTATTGGGAGGTATAAGGCTCGCCTAGTAGCTAAAGGATTTAATCAAGAAGAAGGTATTGATTTTGGGGAGACTTTTAGTCCGGTTGTGAAGCCTACAACAGTAAGACTGGTTCTAGCTTTATCTGCACATTTTGGTTGGACATTGAGGCAATTAGATGTGAAAAATGCTTTTCTCCACGGTATCTTGCAAGAGGAAGTATACATGACTCAACCACCTGGATTTGTGGATTCAAAACATGAAGATTATGTGTGCAGGTTACATAAATCTTTGTATAGATTAAAGCAGGCACCAAGGGCCTGGAATGAGAAATTTACTAGCTTTCTACCATCCTTGGGGTTCAAATCCACATATGCAGATTCATCATTGTTTGTAAAAGTTGTTGACAGTTCAGTGGTGATTTTACTCTTATATGTGGATGACATTATTATTACTGGCAGTGCAACACAAGCAATCACTGAGGTCATCCATTCACTTACAAGAGAGTTTGATATCAAAGACTTGGGAGTCCTACACTATTTTCTGGGGATTCAGATTTTGCAGAAGAATGATGGTTTATTTCTCTCTCAAGACAAGTATGCTACAGATTTGTTAACTAAGGCTGATATGCTGCTGTCTAAACCATGTGCAACTCCATATTTGCCATACAACAGGTTGCTCAAAGATGATGGCAAACCTTATAATAATCCTGCTCTTTACCGAAGTTTAGTTGGAGCTTTACAGTACTTAACATTTACTAGACCTGACATTGCTTTTGCAGTGCATCAAGTTTGTCAGTTTATGCAAACCCCTATAGAGTCGTATTTCATGGCAGTTAAAAGAATTCTTAGGTACTTAAAAGCTACTCAAGGATGTGGCATTCATTATGTCAAAGGTTCACTGGATATTACTGCATATAGTGATGCAGATTGGGCTGGAGATCCTAATGATAGGAGATCGACTACTGGAATGGTTGTATTTTTGGGATCTAATCCTATTTCATGGTCATCTAAGAAGCAACAAACTGTTTCTCGCTCATCCACAGAAGCTGAATATCGGGCTTTATCAACTACAAGTGCTGAACTTGATTGGATCCAACAACTGTTACGTTTTCTGCATATTCCAGTTATAGAAAAGCCACTTCTCTTCTGTGACAACTTATCTGCCATAGCACTGACTTTAAATCCTATTCAGCATCAGCGTACAAAACACATAGAGGTTGATGTGTATTTTGTTCGAGAACGGGTAGCAAAACAGAAACTGCAGGTGCATTTTGTTTCTTCCAACGAGCAGTTTGCTGACATACTCACCAAAGGATTATCTGCTCCTCTTTTTTAGACTCATTGTGTCAATCTCAGGCTCAAATTCTCTGCCCCTGAGCTTGAGGGGGGATGTTAAGAGTATTAAGATCCAATGGTTATGAAATGGACAAGTGTTAAAAGATCATGAAGTTAGTTAAGTTGGTTATATTGTTTCTTAGAGTGTAAGCTACAAAAACACTATTATAAATAGCTTGTAACAAAATCATTGTAAGAAGATAAGAAAAGATATTACAATTCTCAACAGATTTCTCTCTCTAAACTTCTATCTTTCACTTCTCTCTCTATTTCGTTCTTTCTTCTTCAATAACTTCTGATGGTTAACACATCTCACCGTTTATCTTCTAAGAAATTCCAATAAGTGACCTGACAAAAAGATCAAGATAAGATGAATATCAATCCACATGTATATTGTAAACCGCAAAATGTGAACTATACACTTCAACCAATGTCATAAGGCACTCAAACTAAATTAAACCAACTGATTAAATTAAAACAAAGGATTTATAACATGATTTTGGTCCAATTCATTACCCTGACCATAACAACACAAAGTCATATAATTCCTTTCATTTAAATCCAACATATTATCAGAAAATGTAACATCCAGGGTGAAATAAGATATGCACTCATCATTGACCAACATTACATCACAATTTCGATAAATTACTAGAAAAATTACTTAACGGGTATAATGAAAGAGCATTAGACATGCACTTTTGAGCAATTATCAATGACAAATGCTCCAATCATGTTTTCTGTCAAAAGTACACATTAAATAGGTATGTGCACTATATATATAAGGCAAGGGAGAACAACTACTTTCTCCACCGCCGACTGAAACCGATTGGGATCTTATAGCATTTGTCATCATGGATCAAAGTACACTTGATTGTTTATTGTATTTCTCCATCTAATGCATATTTGAAAATCATGAAGTTAGAAGATCTTGGCTTAATTCACTTTATAACTTACAGTGCATGCATGCTTCCAAGGTTAGAGGTAGAACACTGGAATGTCAACTTGAATTTATATATTGCTTAATTCGATTCCTCTGTTCTGTTAAAGCTCACAGAGATGATGGGGAGGATGAATTACTTTATTTTATTGTATTATAAATAGTCTTTTTTTTTAATTTCCCCCGAAAGTCCGCTTTGCTATTTAATCCTTTCTTTGCAGGCAAGGATTTTAGGTTTGAATGCAAAATATTTCCTCAAAGTAGGAGGTTGTTGTTTGATGTCAATCAAGGTTTGTGTTGCCCTTATTGTTGTTCTCAAAACTGCTAATATACTGTTTCAACTTATCTTTTTAGGCTGTTCTGCCAATTTTCACCCTTGAACATGTACCCCATTACCTATAATTTCCCAGTGACTAAACTTTAGACCAAAACTTTTATAAATGGCCACTTTAACTAAATGTCGTATAACTTTTTGTTAAAAATTGTCACATTTTAGTAAGCTAATAAATTATTGGCATGCACGTATGGACAGAAAATTAGATGGAATGTGGTTGAACATGACGATTGGGGGAAATTAGGCATTTATAGTAGTTTAGTGAGGAAATTGGTCCAATTAAAAGTTTAGGGAGCAAATCGGCATTGGGGAACTAGTTCAGGAAGAAAATCTGAAGTATTTGTTTCTTATTAGTCAGTGTAAAAGGATTGGGTTTATATTTTGTTCCTGCATTTTTCCAGGCAAATTGCATAGATTCCACTCTACCTGCTGAGAAAGTTTATGAACTTGAAGTGGAAAGAATGACGGCAGAACAGGTGAAGCCTAAACAAAGGGTGACACTTGAGCCATTTGAACGAGACCATGCTTGCGTAGTTGGTGGCTACCGAATGCCAATCAAGATACAAAAATAAACTGTCTGATGTTGGTGCATACTTGTATGCCTGAAGATTGTCTCTCTTTTGAGATTCAGCTCTGCTAGAAGATTCTTTTGATTTCAAAATCCTCAATTATTAAGACTTACTGGAATAATTAGTACTATGAGTTAAATTTACTCAAGTTCTTGCAAATTGGATATTTGATAATTGTTTGGTTTAATATCTGTGGAGATTATTTGTTTGTTTTTAATTTCCATGAGTTTGTCATTATCACATGGAATTACATTTACTAATAGAAATCATATGAATTTTGTTATAAATTTGCAATTTGACCTTTTGTTTTTAGAACTTTAAGCATGTAATGTAGGACTCGATACTAGGTATTTTCATTTAGTTTGAATTTGCCTTTCACGAGAATTACACTAAAAGCCTCTTATAAGACTATAGAACTAAATGACAACTTCTGCCTATAATTAATAGAGAAATATTATTAGACCGTCAAACTATTCCTTATTTGTTATTATGTTTTCCTATTTACTCCAAATTTTTGCCTATATTACTAATAGAGAAATATCATTAGCTGTTCTTATTTTGTTGGTGATATTGGTCACGAATGAAAAACAATTCCCCACTAGTCTCCACATCTTCCATCCAGCTATGGTAGATTGTAGTTTTGAGACAGACAAACATGTCCTAGAACCCTAGAGTTCCCCATAACTTAGCTGAAAACCAGTAATAATATTGTAAGGACAAAGAATGATATGCTGGGGTTTTGCAATTAAAACTTTCTTCTGGTTGATGTTTAACATATATATTTAAATGTAGCAAGTATAGTTTAATAAATTAAGCAGTTCAACATCTCTTTCGACCTTTCACTTGAGCACGTTGCAACCTAAGACAATAATGCATGCTTTGTTGATTTGCATTTTTTCTTGATGAGAGCGATTTGTGATCTGATTATTTCATATGTACTTTACACATTAGGGTTTGTTCTTTATGGAAGGTAATAAGAATGTTGAACACACGAATCAACTGCAAACAAATTGAGGTTTAGCAAAGCTTGATATCAGGTGATTATTCACAACACAATGGCTATTTTTTATACACGCGATATTTTACCCTAAATTTATTAAAATTATGCAGAGAAAAATTCGAACTTGGGTGTAAAATGAATAATTACTAGTACTTAACAAGCATTTTCCTTAACTTCTGCATGATGACAATGTGTCTTGCACTACTAACATTATTCCTTTTGAGTTAGGCATATTGGAAAAAGATTTGCAAGCAAAAGACACATATATCTCTGTTTGGTATGCGCCTTGATTTTTCACGTGATATATACGTGGTGCATGCAAGTTTTCTCGATGTAATGGGTACCTCTCTTGAGACCATAATAATTAAAGACCATTATGGCCTATTTAGTAATGTTTTGTATAATAGTTTTTCATTTTAAACATGTAAAAACGAGTGTAACATGTTTTTGATAGACTGTTAACAAAGAATATATCAGGAAATAAAAAAATCCACATACAATATTTAGCTTGAATTCTGTAAAACATAATAACTGTTAAGAACACGATCTAAAAAAATAAAAACCTTAAGATATGTATAAAATATGGGTAATGCTAGGGAGACTAAATATGTAGACTAATTTTTTTAAACTAAATGACATGGAAGTTGATGATTGGATTATTACTTAAGTGTTGATTAACGTGCTTATTTTTTATTGTTAACACATTATTTAGTTTGCATGACACACCCCGTTCCGGAGGAGGGCATGCTGGCCGTCACGTGAGAGTGACGTAACCATTTACATAGTTCGGAAGTTTTAGAGATACAATTACTAAGATATAACACCCGAAGGTGTATCCTACTTTTGTGAATTTTGTCAGAACACCGTTGGATTCCTCGTGACCACCAAAGCACTGCTACTTAGAACCTGGAGGGGCGCAAAACAAAGTTGAGTGGGTCAGTAAAACAAAGCTTTTCCAAAAATCATCTCGTTATCAAAGCGCTAACCTCTCGCTGTAAAACCTGTATACTTTCCCAGAAAATAGCATATAAACATATGTATATCATCATATTCAAAAATCATAACTCAAAATCAGTATTATGAAAGTATGCTATGCCAGATGCATAAATAAATAAATAAATATATATATATATATATATATATATATATATATATATAATACAGGTGAAATAACAAATCAACTGGAGACCCTGCAGTGGTCCTGTACGGCTAATCATATAGCTCAATATCTATGCCTGCACACGAGTCGGAACCACAGAAGTGGTCTGTACGATAGGACTTGGTGTAATAATACGCTCTAGTGCTATACTCAACAAAACGGCCGTGCGAATAATCGCAAGTCACCTACGAGTCGGAACCACAGAAGTGGTCTGTACGACAGAACTTACACCTACTTGGATCCAAGGGAACGTGCGGTGCGGGAGGTGAATAACATCATAAGCACTAACACCGGTGGTGTAGGTTATGAGCTCTCAACACAATTCATATCATCCATAATTCACATAAATAAAATATAACTCACCTGATACTCACATGTGCGTCCGCGGCACCATTTCACATATATGCATCATATACCAATTCATACATTTCATATAATTTCTATGCATGGCATTTTAAAACATACTTTCATTTAAATTCGATTTTTGGGAAAATCAGTAAGTATATATATGTATATACTGAAAATAACTGCCCACTCACTGGTATATCGAAGGGTCGTAACCCCCGAGCCTCGATTGATGGCGTTCATCCTCAGGATAGGCCTCACCTATAAGCGTAATAACCGAATAAACGTTATTTAACGCACATAACCAATAATAGGTAATAACTTCTCATACGTTGCTCAAATGGGGTGTTTGAATATACCAACGTGATCTACACAACACCACGAACATCCCCATATTTTTTAGAAAAATTTTCCGACGTCTCACGCGCCGCCACGCACCGGCCAAGGCACGGACCTACGCGCCCCCACGCGCGGCCACGTGACAGTCACATTGATGGCGTCAGTTAACGCCGTCAGGAATATTCTGTTAACTCCTAACTGTTACCGTTAAATCTAACTAACGGCGTTAGAATATTCCGTCAGACATGACGGAATATTCCGTCGTCTTCAACCTTGGGACTTCGGCGAGTCTCTGGTCACTGGAAAACTGGGGATTTTTAAAACTTCAATATCTCACTTGTTTTTCATCCAAATTTCATGCCATTTATATCAAAATGAAGCTCTTAACTTATAGAACACATTCATACTAATTTAAAGCTTTAAAAGTCACGGGATCTCATTGGAGAATTTCAAGAAAAACCGGCCAAACTTCGTCCTCACGATCCCGACATCCAAATCCTTCAAACGAAGCACTCCGAGCTTCCTTGGGACCTCACTAAGCTTCCTATGAACTTCAAATTTCCAAAAACACAACGTTTAACATGAGCATGAACAGTACTCAAATCGGGGATTCTTGGTTCACGAGGTTTTCAAAGGTATCCTTACCTGAAATGGTTACCAATCAACTCGTCTGTGCTTCACGAACACAATGGTGCCCTCTTTGACCACGATCTATGAAGTTTCAAAGGGTTTTGGTGCTTGTCCGTACACGAGAGAAGAGAGAGAGAGAGAGTCCGAGAGAGAGAGTCAACGGGATTGGATGAGGGTGTGTGTGTGTGTGGTCCTCGTTTGGTCACCAACCAAACAAAAGAAAATCTAAGTCCTAATTGGGTCCAAACAATTAGGACTCAACATAATTAGTCCACTTCCATAATTTTAACCACACAATTAAACGTCCAAGGGTATCATCGCCCTTTCACACCATCGATAAAAAAATATTTCGGGACAGACTGTCACATTGCAAGTTTAGTCTACCTAGCATTCCTTATAAAATATAATTAGGATTTTAAGAAAGAAAAATAAATTATGTACCTCACCGCCATCTTATCATATCATCACAATTGCCAAATACATCGTTCCTTCCTTATCATTCTCCTTAACAATTAAAATAAATAAATCTAATTGTAATGGGTGGTTTGTGTTGTAGTTAATATTGATTAAGAATGTAATATTGTGTAAGTCGAATCCAATAGGATTAAGTTGTAGGGCAAATAAAGCCACCTTGATTGACTCTAGATCTCACAATCCGGAGCCGATGGAGCGAAAAATTGAAACGGTTTAAGAAGGAGAAAGAGAAATTCAAACCCTTAATTTATGTGAGGTGGGGTCGTGAAATGAACTAATGAGGGCAGTAAAGTTTAGAATAGTTCGGATTTGTCGATTTGCCAGCTTCGGACTGCGAGATCTCAAAAGAATCTCATTTTACGATAGCTTTCCATTTCTTACCTAAATTCGCAACTATTTCACTCATTCCACACGCGCTTTTATACGTTAACTTCCAACATATGCACATGTTTAGAATATTAGAATGTGTGATCTTTTAGGTCGGTACTTTTCAACAAAGAAAATTAGAGATGTTTGAATAATTACTTAGCTAGCATATTGTCTGATTGCCAGAATATACTCTTATGTGAACAGCTATTACATGAGAAAAATCGATATAAATCCAGTTTTATTAGCGACCATCAGTTATAGTCCACATTCATTTAATCAACAGTACTAATAATATAATCTCCTCGTCAAATTTGTACTTGTAAGCGAGAGATTTTAAACCGATTCTAGCTAATTTCGAATTCGAACCGAATTATTATGACTAATTTATTGTAAGATCTACATAGTATCAAATATTAAAAAAAAATAATATAACCTATCCAAATGCAACCTTGATATGGTCACAAGGAATCTCAACCTTATTTGTTAGCCTTTAATTAGGCATTAAACTTTTTGTGCTAAATAAATGGAAAACAATTAAGGAGGCATAAAAGCAGATCCAAAAATTTCAAACATCTTTTCCCTCAAAATTGGAAGGAAAGGCCAAAAGAGGGAAAATAACAATTAAATCATGTCATAGAACGTTTATGATTGAAAAAAACTTCAGTTTTCGACAACAATTTTAACGCGTGAGCATTTGTGGTTAGTATTTTACTCGCGGTAAGATTTGAATTCTAGATTTATTTCAAAATGTGGACGAAAAAAACACCAGCGAACATGTCACAAAAATTCAAATACCCTCATCTTGAAAATAAAACAAGAGTCAAACAAACAAAAAAAATCTTATCATGAAAGATTATGATAGTTTTAAACAGCCGATTGACGCGTGAATAACTGTTAGTAATATTCTACTTACGTTAGTTGACAGTTAACAAAATCTTAGCGTAAAATACGTGTTGAAATTTGATTGGGTGTTGTCAAGAAGTTCACCTGGTAAGACCAAAATATCCAATGATCTTGACGTCATAAGATCACAATTCTGACTTGCAAACCAAAATTTGCGCCCAGCCTACCCCTACAAAAGAGGCGGGCCCACAAAACGTGTGCCGTTGTAATTTGCTCAACCGTCGGAGGGCATTTCGGTCATTCAGTCTCTTATACGGCTCTCCTTAACTGTTTGCAAGATTTACAGAGGGCGTATATATAAACACAGAGGCTCTGCACCTCCTTTCTTTCACGAAACAATCCGTGGCCATTTTTCTCTCTCCAATTTCTCTGCCTGAATCTCTCTCTCTCTCTCTCTCTCTCTCTCTCTCTCTCTCTCTCTCTCTCTCTCTCTCTCTCTTCACTTGCCTCCTGAGGCTTCGTCTCTGAATTTCTCTATCTGGGTTGGTCGATCTTGACCGAAGCTAAATCTTTAAGTAAGCTTATTACTATCTTTTCTGCAATTTTGTTTTTTGTTACATTTCATGTGGCCAAAGTGTTGGATCATTGCTTTGGTTGTGATATTTGTGATTTGGTTACTTTTGAATCGTTAGATCTGTGATAAATATGTAGAATTTGAGTGTTGGGTTTGCTATTAAGCTTTGATTTACTAACATGGCATTGCTCAATTTTGATCTGGGATCTGTGAAACGAGAAATGGGTTGTCATGAATGGGGATGAGATTCTGATGTTTGCGTGTTTAGTCCAAATGGGTTGGATGATTTGATGTTATCATTTGTTTCTGAATATGCACGATCTGAAATTTGATGTATTGGTTCTGTTAGATGTGATAGGATTTAGTGAATGTTTTTGTGATGTCTTGTGGTCTTGCTTCTGTTTGATACCGAATCGGGCATGTTTACTAGCTTGTAGGGGAAGGAAAAAACATAAAAGAAACGTTAATCCTTAGTATATAATGAGGTGTTGGAAACTCTTTAAGATATTGATGAGTCATTTCTAAGAAATTGGCTGTATATGGTGTACTTGATTTGGCGACTTTGTGCTTTTAATCACCAAATTAGAAACTTTATATGTAATTTTGGTAGCTCTGTTTTGTTATAAACTAAGGGGATCTGTCATTTGAATTATCTGTTTCCTATTGTTCTGCAGTGTGGTGATAATGTCGTTTTACTTAGGGTTATGGGATAAATGGAAAGTTTGCTTTACATGTTCTTCTAGCTCCATGGTTGATTTTCAGTAGTTTATGTATTTTGGTATGTATTGTTCTATTGTTTTCGCTTCGGTTCTCATTGTAGTTTTCTGATGTTTGATATTTAGAAGTTTCCCCAACATGGGTTCATATACCCCCAAGAACATCCTCATAACTGGGGCTGCTGGCTTCATCGCATCTCATGTTGCCAACCGGCTCATCCGCAGTTACCCTGGCTACAAGATTGTTGTGCTTGACAAGCTTGACTATTGTTCAAATCTGAAAAACCTCCTTCCCTCCAAATCATCACCCAATTTCAAGTTTGTTAAGGGGGACATTGCCAGTGCTGACCTTGTCAACTATCTCCTCATCACTGAGTCGATCGATACCATAATGCATTTCGCTGCCCAGACCCATGTCGACAACTCCTTTGGTAACAGCCTTGAGTTCACAAAGAACAACATCTATGGCACCCATGTTCTCCTAGAAGCATGCAAAGTCACTGGACAAATCAAGAGGTTCATCCATGTCAGCACAGATGAGGTCTATGGTGAGACTGATGAAGATGCTGTTGTGGGAAACCATGAAGCATCTCAACTTCTCCCAACAAATCCATACTCCGCAACAAAAGCGGGAGCGGAAATGCTTGTTATGGCATATGGCAGATCATATGGATTGCCTGTTATAACGACCCGTGGAAACAATGTCTATGGACCAAATCAATTTCCTGAAAAATTGATTCCGAAGTTCATTCTGTTGGCCATGCAAGGGAAGCCTTTGCCCATTCACGGGGATGGTTCTAACGTGAGAAGCTATCTATATTGTGAGGATGTTGCTGAGGCTTTTGAGCTCATTCTTCACAAAGGAGAGATTGGACATGTGTACAATATTGGTACAAAGAGGGAAAGGAGAGTTATTGATGTGGCCAAAGATATATGCAGACTTTTCTCAATTGACCGGGAGACAAACATCAAGTTTGTTGAAAACAGACCTTTCAATGATCAGAGGTATTTCCTAGATGATGAGAAGCTGAAGATTTTGGGGTGGTCAGAGCGCACCCAGTGGCAAGATGGGTTGAAGAAGGCTATAGAATGGTACACTCAGAATCCTGATTGGTGGGGTGATGTATCTGGGGCTCTGCTACCTCATCCTCGAATGCTGATGATGCCTGGTGGGATTGAGAGACATTCGGAAGAGTTTGAAGAGGGCAAATCTGAATCTTTTGTCTCAAGTAATCCCCGAATGTTGGTTCCACCTTCCAAAGCCAGTGGCTCTCCTCGTAAACCTCCCTATAAGTACTTGATCTATGGTAGGACTGGCTGGATTGGGGGTGTACTTGGGAAGCTATGTGAAAAACAAGGGATTCCTTATGAATATGGAAAAGGACGTCTAGAGGATCGCTCATCACTCTTGGCAGATATTCAGAATGTCAAGCCAACCCATGTGTTCAATGCTGCTGGTCTGACTGGTAGACCTAATGTTGATTGGTGCGAATCTCATAAAGCAGAAACAATTCGAGTCAATGTTGCTGGAACCTTGACCTTGGCAGATGTTTGCAGAGAGCATGGACTCCTGATGATGAACTATGCTACTGGGTGTATATTTGAATATGATGCTAAACATCCAGAAGGTTCGGGAATTGGGTTCAAGGAAGAAGACACACCCAATTTCCATGGTTCTTACTACTCAAAAACCAAGGCCATGGTACATTTCACTCAGAGTTCTTGGTTTATTCTCTTTTCTTTATTCTTCCTATTCTCGAGTGTTACGTTTGTCATTTATTTTTAATCAGGTTGAGGAGCTCTTGAAAGAATTCGACAACGTCTGCACTCTCAGAGTTCGGATGCCCATCTCATCTGACCTGAACAACCCTCGCAACTTCATTACCAAGATCTCTCGTTATAACAAAGTGGTAAACATTCCTAACAGCATGACCATCTTGGATGAGTTAATACCCATTTCTATTGAGATGGCGAAGAGGAACTTGAGGGGCATATGGAACTTCACAAACCCTGGCGTCGTAAGCCATAATGAGATCCTGGAGATGTACAAGCAATACATTGACCCAAAGTTCACATGGGCTAACTTCACTCTCGAAGAGCAAGCCAAGGTTATAGTTGCAGCTCGAAGCAACAATGAAATGGATGCATCCAAGTTGAAGGGAGAGTTCCCCGAGTTGCTGCCAATCAAGGAGTCGCTGATCAAGTACGTCTTTGAACCAAACAAGAAGGTGTAAGCAAATTTCAGTTATAGAGCTCGGTAAAACCTCCGCCATCCATATTAGGTGATATATTACCTCAGTTTAGTTCAATCAGTATCACTCATTATTCATTTTTAGCCATGCCATTATTTCTTGTATGCCTAGAGGGTGTTGGGTATAATTCTACCAAGTGTGCTTTCTGTGTTTTCATCCCTGTATCTTACTTTCCTTCGTGTTCCGTTTTACAAAAACTTTCCACAGATTCGGTTCCCGATAGATAATACTTCTGTAAACTTCTTTTACATTCTGTTCAATGAAGGTTGTGGTGTTTAATTCTTTTGTTACCAACTTATACAAATGTGTGTATATATATATACACGTTCATGCATTGCTTGAATTCCAGAGCCAAAAGCAATGAAATTCCAGGGAGAAATGGTGTAAAGTTGCAGTAGCATATTAGGGACGGACTAGGATTCTCATCCCTCATCTTTTTATCCCCTTCCATCCCCTCCTCTTACATTATCTTATTTTGTCTTTCTCTTGCTATAAAAAATTAATATAGGATGTTGACGTGACTTAACCGTAACCGTTCAAATAGGAGGGGAGAGAAGGGGAGGGAAAAAAAGAGGAGAGAGAATCCTACTCCATTAGGGACCTTTCGGTATTCAACTCAAATCTAGTTTTTCAAATTCAGAAACAACTATTGAGTGTCAGGCCAAAAATTCTTGTTTGGTTGATTCATTCTCAAGAACACAACTCAAAACTAACTCAAAATCATAGCCTGCTTCCAGCAAACAAAAAATGTGAGAATTTAGAGCTTTTGGGTTTAGGAGAAGTGGCTTTTGCTTTGTTGTCCTCACTCTCTCTCTCTCTCTCTCTCTCTCTCTCTCTCTCTCTCTCTCTCTCTCTCTCTCTCCCCTTCACTCCTTCACGGAGAAGTGGCTTTTGGGCACGGTCGTCGCTGCATGCGTCGTTCGATTCCGTCGCCAATCCGCTCAATTTCGCCGCGAGATCTGTTCGACTCTGCCTCTGTTGCTATTGTCACGACTCACGATCTGGTGGTGGCTCAAAGTTGCCTGAGGAACGTTAGAAAAATTGTACATCCTTGGGAACTCTGCCGTTACAAGTTGATTCTAAGGCGCAACTGTATTCGTGAGTTCTAAACAAATTTTGATTTCTGCACTCTTGTTTTCACCTTTTTGCATTCCTCTTAATTTGTACATTGATTCTCTTTTGATTTATTTAATTTAACGATTACAAAGAAAGAAAAGATTACATAAAGCCATCTGGATTAGTGCACGACTAAAGAGCGGGGGGCTCTGTTTTATCCCTCCAAGATATATCTCCCTACAAAATATATCTTTTAATGTGTAGTCTCGACTATATTTGTTCATCTCCGTGAATTACAGAGCTATACTACTTAGTTTATTAGATTTAGAGGAAGAGAGAGAGATATGAAGTCCACGTGGGCCCCACAAAAAACGTGTCGGAGGGTTGAATGCGACCCACTCAACTCGAGGGCTACAAGTAGCCAACCCTGCTTGTTGACTAGGATCAAGGTCTAAAATATCGATGATATCGGAAATATCGGTAGTCCAAAAACATGGAAATTTCGATGAAAATATCGGGATATTATCGATATCGATAAAAATTGAATAAAAACCACAGAAATTGCAAGAAAAACTTGGAAATTTTTATTGAAACTTTGTAGGATGTTTATTTAGTCAATTATCTATTAGTTTATCATAAAAAATTGGAAGGAAATGCATTGCATGATGGATTTAACTAATTTAAGTTGATTATATAACGAGCTGGCAAACATTGTGAGTGTATAAAATATATAAATATTTTAGCATATTTTCACAAAAATATAAGTGATATGGTGGTCAATGTGTTGAAGGAGTAAAATGGGAGGGGTTCGAATTCCCTTGGTGTTTTTTTTAAATATAGAAATTTAAAAAATACGGAAATTTCGATGGAAATATCGATGACATCGGAAATATCGGTAGTCAAAAAACACTAAAATTTCGATGGAAATATCGGGATATTATGGATATTTTAGACCTTGACTAGGATATAGCCTCCTATAGCTTCCTTGTGAGAGACGGACTTTGCACATTTCCAAAGTAAAAATAGGAGGCAGATTCTCTGCCCTCCCACTTTCCATACACTTTTATCTCCTCATGTTTTGTGTGGTCACAGTTAAGCCACATCAATATTTTATATTGATTTTTTTATAGAGATAATAAGACAAAAAATAATAGTAATATACATGACGAAGCCAGAAATTTAACTAAGAGGGGGCACCTTAAAAAAATTGAGCTCCTTTTTTGGACAAATAAAGCTAGTTCTTTTACAAATGCTGAAAAAAAATTAATTACAAAATGCCTAATTTTATTACTCTATTGTCTAATTTTATCTTTAATTGTTGACAATCTAATGCTCAGTTGTACTAATTAACCAAATACATGCAACTCAACAAGATTTAGACATTAGTACATGAGAAAAATATACAAGACGAATGAGCATTTAAAAACTAAAAGAGGATTTTCATTATTTTAATATGATTAATTGAATAATCTGCAAAGCAAAAAAAATGGAAATGATTAATTGAATAATTTGTAATGAAAATAAAGGGATGAGAGGGGGCATGTGCCCCCACTGGGCCTTACCTCCCTCCGTAACCGCATAAACAGAGGGGATGAGAGTGTATGGAAAGTGGGAGGGCAGAGAATCTGCCTCTGTAAAAATTACCTATCGCCCTTGGCTCGAGATGGCCTAAGGTGAAAAGGGGATTGCAAAATCACCCTCCAATTTTGATAGTGGAAATGACACATGCAAGCAAGTGGAGACAAATGAAGCAAAAGAACTGCATATTTGAGTAAGGATAATACTTCGAGTGTGGTGTTTTTTTTTTCTTCTTCTTCTTCTTCCCAAGTCTTTAATTGTCACTGTGGTTTAGATGCTTTCAATACCTACTCTGTCACTCAATCCAATACTTCAATTGAAGCATTAGAAATATCTACAATGTAATAGTACTCAGAAGCATATGAAGCTACACTTTCGAGAAATCCTAGAGCATTATATCTCTCAATCGGAAGATGAAACGCTTGCGGAAGATGAAAAGCTTGCGGAAGATGAAACGCTTGCGGAAGATGAAACGCTTGCGGAAGATGCACCGGCCAGTTCCTTCAGAAACGAGACAACATCATCCGAGGACTGAAGTAGATAGCGAGCATTTGTGCGAGTCCGCCCCACAGAGCAAGAGTAGTAGTTCTCCTTCTTCAGATCAAGTACGTTCCACGAAATCTTTTCTGGAGATGGCCATCGTGGATTCGTGGTGTTATGATTTGCATTTTTCTTCTCAGAGTTTAGTAAAAGCCGTTGCGCCTTGCTCTGAGATGATTTTGACCCGCTTTTGATTGCCGGAGCCTTCAGAGAGGATCTTCTCTCGTTTGGCTTTAGTCCATCAGGTATCTTGGTTCTTGGAAGACCAATCGGCTCTGACGGAAGATCTGGCTCGAAAAAGGTGTACACATCTTCATCCTGAAATGAAAATGAACACACACTTGAATCAAATGTTCTCCATTTTCCACAGTTGGAAGTTAAAGCATATAAACACTCTTTCCCATACCAGAAAAATATCATAAATCAACGAAAAACGAGGGTTTCGAGTCTTGAACATGATAATATAGCATGCGATGAAGGATTAATCTCCCATTCTGAGTTTTCCTCATATCAGAAAGAAAGCCTTCTGAATATGACTCAACTAATTGGGGTTCAGAGACGAGAAAACACATGACTTGCGGAACAAGAATGTTACCTTGCCAAGAAAATGTCCAATACACAGCACGTAATCAATGGGGGATGTCATGGATTTACTGTGAACTATTTCTCCCAATATACGGTCAATTGCTGCACCCTGAACCGAGAGAGAATTTTCAGAAACGAAACAGTTGTACGAAAAATATAACCAAAATAATTTCAACTGTTTGCACAGGTAAAGAAGCATCATAGATTCACCTTTGTCACACCAACTGCTCGAACCTCAACAGATCGGCTACCTTGAACAACATCAACAGAGGCATTAGAAATCGGGCCAGTCCAGAGATGCTGCAGCATGTCTCTTGCTTGAACTCTTCCAAAATCAACATCTGCAGTTTTCATAAGGTGAACAAGAAACAGAAAAAAGTAGGTATTAGAGTAACCAAAAGTTCACTTATCCAGTGAAATCGGGTTCAACAAACCAATTTCTTTTTCTGGTTAGATGGTTTGAAAAAAAAAGCTAGTACCTGCATATTTATAATTCCACACAAGGGAAGTTTCGCGTAGTTCAAAATGTGATCGCGGTGTTCTCTCTGTGAAATATTCAAAAACATGCTGAAAAAATAAAATCAGCATTATAAGTATGAAGGAACGAGGATACAACTAAACCGAATATAACTTGAATTCAAGACGCGAGCACCTTCACACTGTCAACCCATTCCATATTCAAATGTTCAGGCATTGTTGTCATCCATTCTCCCTTTGTAAGGCGTAGAAACATCCCGTTTTCAGCTGCCAACCACATATCAAGCTCCCCAAAGTTCTGTAAAAACACCTTAGTTAAAAAAGGGATAAGACAGGGGTGGTAAAGAACTTAGATGTGGAAATGGATGAATTACATCATCTAAGACATTTCTGTCACTCCCACTGAGGACTACAATAGTTGTTGTCGGATCATTGCAGAGTGCTGACAAGGTTTCTTTCAATTCGGGGTGCAGTTTAAGTTCCATTTCTTTTATTTGATCACCTCGTCTCTCAGGTGTGTCCACTGGTTCAGTCAATGTTGCGTTGAATCCCTGAGTTCCCATCACCAGAAAGGTCAGATGGATGAAAGAAAATGCCAACCAGATGCTAAAACCATAAAATCTTTTAACTGTGATGCCTACGCAAACTGGGCTTAGGAAAAAAATTCAGCTCTTTATGTCACCGAAGAATAGATAATAAAGAGTCTCACAATCGATGAGATAGCTGAATACTTCACTGTATTAAAATTGGTGAGAGACTTGATGTATTATTGGCTACTTAAAATGTCAAACACTTCAATGGAAGCAACCTTTATATGCTGCCAGTTTACTCAGCAAAGAAAGGCATGCTGCATAACCAAAACCTACAATTAGGGGAGTGAGATTTGGTGTGTACAAGTAGATCTGATTGCCAATAAGACATTTCTAGAAACCTGAGCATTGCATCACACTTCCTATACTTGACCAAGAATACCATGAAAATCCGCTAAAATTTGAATACCATGTAGATAGATAACGAAACGTTTGATAGAGGTACATGAACATTACTTCTTAACTGGGAAATTCCCATGACATACCAGTATGATCAATCGATTATTTGCTTGCAAATAACTTTGAATTGCGTCCTTGTTTTGAAGTGGTGGTGGCACTTGTCTGGTCCGTAATTGTGCCTCCACAACAGTATCGTTCAGTTCACTGAAAAAGAGTGATATGAATGTCAAGTCTCAGTGCATAATCCATCTACACTACCTTTTAAAATACAAGCATGTCCTTCAGGATTTTTGTAAGGGTCAAGGTATCGGAAACTGCATAGGCACATGTTTCCAATTTCAAGTCAGAAAACATATTATTGCTAAATTTTTACAGGTTTTACATTGTCCTCAAAAGCTTAAACTGTTAAGATGTGGAGGAAAACAAAATGTATGCCACGAATCACTAAGAACCGTGTTAAATTATGTTGGTTTACCATCACTAGAAGTAGCAGAGAAATAATTTTGTGCTTCAAGAATTAAACACACGACACTCAAGCATGCATACCTTACAAAAGTTTCGGCCCATTCCTGTGCAGTGTGGGTTGTCACGTGTAAAAAATTATGGTTATGTCGCTTCTCTCTTTCGTCAGAGGCCATATTCAATGCTTGAGCAATTGAATTGGCAACTTCTGTGATGTTCCACGGGTTCACTAGGATTGCTCCAGCACCTAAAGACTGTGCGGCACCAGCAAACTACAGAAGGACCAGGAAGTGTCAAAGCAAGAAAAAGGACAAGGTAATAAGATTACACATGAGTTTACAGTTCTAAAGACCAAATATTAGTTTGTTTTTAAAGATGATTCTGTATGATTTTTGAAATCAGATAAACTTTTCATGTATCGGATCCAAGCCATGTAACATGACAGCTATAAAAACAAAAGATAAGTTCACCAAATTGGTAGATATGAGACTTTGAGTGAAGATAAAGCATAACAAAGCATGCAAGTTTCTAGTTATTACCTCACTCAGAATAAGGACCCCTCTCTTTGCATCCTGGCATGCCACAAACTCATAACTGACAAGATTCATTCCATCCCTCAGGGATGTGACAAGTGCTATATCTGGACAAATTGAAAACAAAAACAAACGGACAGAAGAAGATATTTCTAGATGAAAAATTATATATACATTTTCTCAGATACTAGCTGTAACGTTATGTTGAAAACTTATTTGCTTGCAAAAAATGGGTCAAAAGAAACAGGGAACCAGAGCCAGAGTATGTAGAATAGTACCAGTTACAGCATATAGTGCACACAATGCATGAAAGTCAAGAGAACGATCCTGCAGTGAAAAAAACAAAAGAATTGGTTGGGAAGTGTTCGTAGAAATCCCGAGTAAACTAGATATATATAAGAAAAACTACTGCTATTGATCATAAGGTGCTACAAAACTACTACACCCTATCGCATAGTGCTAAGCAGGAGATATATAATTCCACTGCAGATGAACTATAACCAACTAATGACCCTTGTGGCATGAATCCAGCATTTTCAAATTTAAATTATGTCTCCTAATATGCTATTATCATACGGAAAGTTAATGAAGACAGACCAACAACGTCATACACACGCAGCACATCAACATCCTTTGTATTAAATTCCACCGAGTGCCACATATGCCCTTCAGTAACATGTCGTGGAATAGTTACTTAGAAAATCAAGGGCATACCAGGTGATGTATTGGGACAGCAGTCAAAGTTCCAAATCTTCCATTTATTCGGCCAACAATTTCATGAACCTGGCTTGTAAGTTTTTGATCTGTGAAAATGCAAGATAAGTAATTTATACATCACAATCAAGATAAAACAAAGAAATGAAACGAATATATAGATCCTAGCTTATTCTAAATGCAACTAAGAGTACAAAAAACACTTGACAAAGCATCTTAAAGAGGGGGCATACACTCCGGAACATCCGTTCTTGTTGGCACCGCAATTTGCAGCAAAACCACTTTGTCACGCCAAGTTGGGTTTTCCTCAAGAAACTTTTCAAATGCCAGTATCTTTTGAGGAATCCCTTTAATCATATCAAGGCGATCAACACCTAGCATTACCTGCAGAGTTAAAAAAGAGAGCCATAACTAGAGAAAAAAGCGGCATACATAGTAAAATAAGAAATTGAAAGATTTTGTTGAAATTGTTCGTTTGGAAATTTCTCAAAAAGCTAATCATAAGTTCTTCTCTCCATCGGAACAATAGGGCCATTATGCTCATTACTAAACTTGTTGAAGAGATGAAATATAACCAAGGTATATCTTTTTTATTAGAGGTTGAATCGATCATCAGAAGAAGAAATTTGGAAATTTTATTTGTTTTTCCTCACCGAAGACCCTAAAAAAAAGAAAGAAAAAGAAGCTTCTAAGGCTTCTATTCCTGGCATCCTTTTCGAAAACGAACTCACTAGTGAAGTTCCTTGGAGTAATGATGCCAAAATAACGAAGGTTTGCAAGACTGATCGTGCTACTTTTTAAAACTACCCATGTGTTTGGCAGATTTCACTGACAGAGATGAAAGGCGGATTTGTGCATGTGTCTGGGATCATTGAAACAACAAAAGAACATTTACCTTTCGCCCAGCGAACCGTTCTTTCAATTCCTTAATGTGTTCTTGGACTTGAGGAACATCAAGTGCACGTATGAAGCGGTCTGAATCTATTCCAATAGGAAACTGAAATTAAAAGGTAGCAAGTACAGCTAGAATTAGATTCCAATGTGCGTATATCACTCATTTTGTTAAACACTAAACGTTGTATAAAAAGATACTAGAAACCTTAAAAGATAGAATACCAAAAAACAAGAAAAGAACAGGTGATAATTGAACAGATACAGACCGCAGCCACTCGAGTAAGCCTCCCTTGATCCTCAACTCCTTCAGGTGTGCCCTCAAGTCCAAGAATGCGAGTGCAAGCACTAACAAAGTGCCGTGCATAGTCATAAGTGTGAAAACTGAAAAAACAAGACAAAAGTCACAAAACTTTCTAGTCGCCATGCATATTAGGTTTTTGTGCATGAAATCACTTCACACAACATCTCAAAGTACCAATAGAAATTTGATGAATTTATAGTTAACTAAGCCCCAGTTTGGGGTTGAGGTGATTTTAAAAAAAGCCGCTATGAAAAAAAGCTAGGAGAGTTTTGGGTGTTTGGTAAACATTCAGCTTCAGCTTTTTTTCACAGTTTTGGGTGAAAAAAAGCCAAAAACAAGAAGCTGCAAAACCCAGCTTTGAAAAATCGGCTTTTTTTCACATCTGTTTTATATAAAACTTTACCAAACACTATAATACTGCTTTTTTTTTCTTTTCAAAAGCACTTTTATAAAAATGTTTACCAAACACTCTGCTGTTTTATTTCACAGCTGCTTATTCTCACAGCACAGCAAAAGTAGCTTTTTTTCAAAGCACAGCAATACCAAACCAGCCCCTATCAACACTATTCCATTCCTAGTAATTGGATACCCCATTATTGCCTCCTCGTTTTGCTAATTGAAATTGAATTACGGTTTACCGATTAGATATTCTACTGTTTTATGGTTATTAAGGATGATTGTAGCATAATTCAAAAGAGGAACGGAGGCAATGTTCAGAAAACGTTATTTCAACATAAATGGGGTCTTTTATTTCTGAAATTTCTAAACCATGTGAAATACAATAAGCCATATCATGCCTCATGCCAGCAAACTAATGCAGTTGAAGATAGCTTAGCACAAAAGAAACAGAATATCACGGCTAGACCTAAATATTATGCATCGCAGATGAAAGCCAGATAGTTTTAAGCATTTGAGGAATAGAACAACCAAGCTTTCGCAACATGAAATACTTTCTCAATGATAGATGCAATGACAACCAAGCTTGATAGATTCAAAAGATATGCCAAATGTCTAGTAACAGCATTTCTCAATTATCTTTAGCAAAGTAAACTGCAAAGAAAATTAATTACTGGTGCAGAATGTAAGGAATGATTACCCAACTAAATCAGCTGCAAGAACTGAACGGAGTAGTTCTGATCGTGATGGCAATGTCCTATGGATTTCAGAAGAAGGAAAAGGTGTGTGGAGAAACCAACCAACTTTCACTTTACTATTGTAATCCTTCAAGCATTTTGGAAGAAACATAAGATGGTAATCATGGACCCAAACTACGTCACCCTCTTCATAGTGCTCATTAACCACGTCAGCAAACATTTGATTTGCCTTCTTATATGCAGCAAACTGTGACTGGAAACTCCGGGTGGTGGCAAGTCGGTCTTCTTGTGGAAGTCCAAGGTAATGGAAAAGGGGCCACAAAATATTATTGCAATAGCCATTGTAATATTGATGAACAATCTCCTCGTCAAGAAAAACTGGGATACATCTCTGCAAGGAACAAAACAACCATCTTAAAATTTCATGGACATTTACATCGGAAAGTGTTGTATACATAAGCAAGAGTGAAAATGAGCTGAACCTATGTCTACGAATGACAGAAAATTTCAGTTTTAAAAGTAATCCAGGTACAGAAATTTGGACCTTCTCAGCGAGAGCTCTAGTAAGTGCTTTCTGTCCAATTTCATCCGGCACATTTACCCCGGCCCAGCCAATCCACCTAGCCTCAAACTCCTTTATACCTGCAGAAAAAATAAAAAACCATCCAGTACAAATTAGGTTCATCTTTGCAGGTGAATTACCAAATCATAATTAAAATGAAAGGGATATCATCACTGATGAAAATCTTGTCCCCTTTATGAAAATGATAAACACGGGAACAGAAACTTCGATAAAGGAACAAAGATGTTAAACCGGTCATCAGTATTTATTATTTGAAGAAGAGTTAAAACACCACATACCCAAAAGTGCAGTGACCAGACCCCCTGCACTCATCTCCAGAGACCATGAATCTTCACCTCTCCTAATTGCAGAGACCGGTAACCTGTTAGCCACAACCAACAGTCGTTGCCTGCTAGGCCTCCACTCTTGCTTTTTGCATCCCTCATTAAGCGCCCTTGCAGCTGCAGCCCCTTCCAAGAATTGTTCAACATAGGCAGCCCTTGAGTTTTCATCTTCTCTTAACTGCAACTCAGGCTCAAATGGTTCATTCAAGTTCAAGGCCCTGTTATTTTTCCTTAGCTCCCTTTCTCTCAAAAGCCGTTCAACTCGATTTGGTGGGATGTGGTCTGAATTACTGTTGTACTTATTCCCAGGCATACGCTCTCTCTATTAGTGAACCCTCCCTTCGAACTTTATGAACACAAGTTATCCTCGGACAACTGTGTCCTACATTCCGTTTAAAGCAAACAAAGTCATCAAAACATCACCACAGGCCAAGCAAAAATCTTCGACATTTTTGGATGCCAAGAGCAAAAAAATCACAACACACTCGGTCTGAATATAATAAGGACATCTCTACAACAGTACATGATAATCTTGTCACACAAACAAAAGTGACAGCAGGCTTACTGGAATATTAAATAAAAATCATAAAATCGACATGAAAAAGGTTAAAAGCATAAAGGCAAAAGAGTAAAAAATGGCAGTAACAGGAGATGACAGAGAGAATAAAACCCACGGCTCTCGGCTAGTGGCGGAGTTCTCTGGTTTTCTCAGCCAAAAATTATGAACATGATACAGATGAAACAACAGACACCGAAATACGAACATAGTGAAACCTTCAGTTTGCTGTAACTGAGAAAGCAATATCATATACTGTTTCGATTAGCATACTTAATCCTGCCCAGAGAGTTCAGAACCAGCACAAACAAAACAAGAGACAAATAAATAATAAAAGATAAATATTAAAACTAACAATTCTTGAATTCTCTCTAGAAACCCACCTCTCCCTTTGAGTTTGAATCAAATATGCCTTTGGAGATGGATGTCAACTAAAACACAATCACTGGTTTAGAGAGAGTGGGAGAGAGAGATATAATCTCCAAAATCTGATAACGTAGTGAGAGAAAAAACGAAGGAGCAGCAAGATCCTCTTGTAAGCTTTATAAGGTATCCTTACAGCCATGCAGGAGATATCAATCATTATGTTGTAAACAGCCAAATTTACACCCAAATGGGAAGAAACAGAAATACTTTGCTTAGTGGTTTATACAAATCTGCTATATTAGCAACTGATTAATTGAAAATCTAAAAGTTTTTATTTCATTTTTTCTTTGGGAGTGAAATATGAAGATAATTTCTGCCGCTTACATAGTTCTACATTTTTTTAAAATAAAAATATTTATGTGTCAGATTGTCCTTTCCTTCTCGAAGACCTTCGGAAATTGAGAGTACTATGTCAACCAATGCGTATATACTGGAAAGAAACAATTCCCTTATCTTCTCACTCAATATTTATCTCATCCAGAACAAAAGTTTGATAACAATTTGTTGCTAAAGACCAACAGAAAACAACTGGAACTCACTTCATTGTATGTCTTTTTTGTTACGTCATTTTCTTTTTGTGGTTTAGACATGTGAACCGAAGACACTCTGATTAGAAAATGTGATTATGAGTCAGAGCCTTTAGATAAAAGGAGTGGAGGAAAACCTAGAAAGACATAAAAGAAACTTTAAGAAATTAAAGACATGGAGTACTTGAAGCGGAAGACTTGGCGCAAAACTGAATATAATGCCGTCATACAACCTACACCACTTAGTAAGATAAGCTTTGTTGTTGTGTTTTTATTTTCTTTTTGTTACATCATTTTCCGCATTAACATGTGAGTTTGTTCAACAAATAAAAAAAACACTTGATTGTTTTTTCTTTTGTTTTATTTTAAACTTAACAAATTAAATTAGCACAAGCACACAATACGCATCTTAAGAATATACAATATAAGGTCCATCCAATTTAATCTCAAACAAAATTTGGTACTTCGGATCAAATGAAAACACGATATATTCTCATGTTTTTAAAATATAAAAATTTACTTCTCCTATTTTTTCTTAATTAATTATTTTGTCCTAAAAAATTTCAAGAATTTTGGGATTCTATCTACATATTACCTAAGAATTTTTAATTTCAAAACATTTACCAGTTGAATGTGTAAATGGAATCCACATGTCAAATGTTGAGTAAAGAAGGTAGTTAGCATTCTATGCATAGCAATGTAACAGCTAACCTGGTTAGATTTAATAGTTTTTTTTAGCTCGTCTCGTCTCAGTTAACTAAGTAATCATCCATCAATGATTGTTAACCTACTTTATTAGTAAGACAACAACAAACATTGACAAGAGTGACAAAGCACATCAACCAAATTGTTGCTACTGGTAGCGACATGACCAACACCCTAGAATACTGGACGACGCACATTTGGGCTTTACAAAATGTTAGGGCTATCGCATGTTGAAGTGTAGCTGATTTCTGGCCGATGATTTATGCAAATTAAGTACATCACTAAAATGCTGCTATAGCTAAATGAATCATGTCCTATTATCTTGGATGACACATATTTGACCTTCATAAAACGCATAGTTGGTTTCTAATTGTAATCTTTGCATAATACATCACTACAAAGTTGCTATAGGGACATAGACCCGCATCATAGAATAGTAGACGACACACTGAATGACATATGTTTTGGCTTCAAGGAATGTTTGGAGTGGTCGTGCGCGGTCATGCGTGGAAAAGTGATTTAATAAGAAAGGAAAACAAAATTCTTTCTAAAATAAGGATTTCTTCAATATTTTCTAGCGCTTTTAATCCTATATATCTATAAATTGACTTCGATTTTCAAAGATTTTATAGGGAAAATAGTACTATATACTTAATCGAAAATCTTACGAGATGTGCTATATTTACCGTACCACTTGTGAAAATGGGAGTTTCTATCTATTTTCTTCTTATCAGGAAAGATCAAAGCAAGCACCACATAATCACATTTTTTTTATTAATTACATATCTGATAAACATAATTTAATCAACTTGTGTGATTAGATTCATTAGAAGCAATAGTTTTTTGTCTCTGATAAGGACAAACAGCAGACAAACATTGACGAAAACAAGAATTTTGACTGAAGTGTCAACTGCTAATTGATGGAATTTCCATCACTACAATGTGACCCACAACACGCTCCATCTGACTAGGTTGTTTGACATGTCGGTAGCACAGCTTGCTCTCCACGCATTAAGTTCAAATTATTCGGCCTACACAGGGAGCAATTTCGATTTCTTCACATCATTTTTCTATTTTATACACCCGCTTTAAAACTGTTTTTAACTTTTTTTTATAAAACGAAAAATAAACAAGAATGTACAGTGAAAAAAAACAGTGTACGAAAATCATTTTCTTCTAATAAATTAGTAAAGTAAAGAAGCTAGAACATGCAAACATGTTATTCATTCATTTGGTTCTTAGATTATAAAGCCAAAAAGGACATGGCTGCGCATAAAGTTCAGGGACAGAATCATTGAGGACCAAAGAATAAAACACTAACTAAGCACACATTTAGGAATGAAGATCCTCTCCGGATCTTCTTGGTGAAGATCCCGGAGATCCTTAATTGTGTCAATTCGTCGTACATTGTGCGGTTAGAAATCATTTTAAATTTTTTATTGAGATTGAGCACAAATAATACCTGAAGATAACTGGCTGCACGATTTACGATGAACGGATACGATTAAAGGATCATCTGGATCCTCATAAAGTGGATCCGAAGAGGATCCTTATTCCACATTTAGGTCGAAATTCTTAGCAGGGCCATCATTTCATCCACAGACAAGTCGAACATTGACTAAACACGATGAAATATAAAGCAGCGATAATGCTTACGACCACAAGTTTTATTGACTAAACCAAGAAGAAGCATCAAACACTTTCGTATTCAAGTATAATGATCTGTTAAGCATTTTAATTAGGGCTAATTAATCACCAACAATTACAAGGTAGCCATTCTTCTTTTCCTCTAGCTTTGGAGTCCCTACTAGCAGGGACCAAATGTCCGAAAGCTGGACCGGAAATACCATAATCAGGCCAAGTCTAGAGGCAAAAACTATATCAAGACGCCACTCGGATAAGAAGAAACACTTAATTAGTTTCTATAATCACTTCCTAATCAAGAATCGATTGTTTACAATCTGCAATTAATCTAGGTAAAAGTAAGGACCTCTCTATCTTTCGGAAGGGACTATTGGACCTTAAACAACCAGAAAAACTTGAACATTCCAACAATGGTTGCAAAAGAAACAAATTTCTGATTTATCCAGCAATCAAAGTGGCATATAAAATAAGGTAATTAAACATGAACACAAAAACACAGGCACTGGAAATCTGAGAGGAAAAAGAAAACCCTAACCTTCATTGACTTGTTGAAAAAGGAGGAAAAAAACCTTTCGTCATGGAACAAATTACGCCACAGAACTTTTTAAGTATCTTCTTCTCAGAGTATCTTTTGAGTGATAATAAAGATTTTCTGGTCCTCTCCTCTCTGGCTTTTTTCTTGTCGAAAAGCAAAAGAAAAAGGAAAAGGGGGTGACAAACAACCACAAACATGTGACTACATGGAAGGAAGCGGCCAATGAAACTGCAAGTAAGTCATATGATGTGCATGCAACGCTCAGTGTGTTGTTTTCTTCTCTCTACAGCAAGCCAAGTGGAAAACAACAACTTATATGACACATAGTTGGCGTCCTGTGATAACAGAATGAGAACATGCAGACAAAAACTTGCATACAAAATAAGTACATGTGGACGCCACTGTGACGGTGTGTACCGTTTGATATAAGTCATGCATTCTCCAAGTGGAATTGGTAATAGTGCTTTGCTTTGCTTTGATGTGCTCAGATCAGATAAGGGGAGGGATTCTTTTACTTTCTATGGTGCAAAGCTCTTGAAACACTCACCTAGTCAGAAATATGCAGAGTTAAACTTAAATCTGTCACACATGCAAACCAAGGCTTTGGCACCCAGAGTTGTGTGGCCCCCAGTTTGATGCGATATCCTGAATTTTGGACCAACTTAACCATCCAATTTCATCCAGTCTAAGCCAAGTTTTTTTGGGTTTGGACAGTAAAAAGGGCACACATCATAGGGCCATTTTAGTGGAATCACATCAAGGGCTGTTAAAAAATTGAAATTCTAATGTTCGTGTGGTCGAAAACAAAACAAACAAAAATTTTTATTGTCAAGTTGCTTAGAGAAGTATATGTCTCTTATGTACTTAAATTTGAAATCTTCACTTCTAGCTTAAATTGATTACAGTGTGACTCGAATAAAAAAATGATACTGCCTTTCAAACACCAAAAAGGAATGGGGAAATAACTCATCCAAATTTCAACAGGAAACATTTCAGATTACATCTGAAGGTTAGAATTCTTGTAACATAAGAAACTTGACATTGTGAAAACTACCACTAGCTGGAAACCTGAAATTTCCTACAGCCTAATCTTTTTGTGAATTACAATTTCATGCTATGTGTATTCCAGTGGACAAATCAAGTTCAATACTTTTGTAACCTGACCAAGCCATCCAAAAACATAAAACTAATGAGTGATTAGAATAGCTAAAGGCTAAAGCTAATGAAGTTAGTACGAACCTAATCAATCACTTGACAGAAAATCTAACGAAATTTAAAAGTATCAGATAAATAAAAGTTTAGATATGAAAAAAATGTGTAGTAAAAGCGAGTTTTGCTAAACTTGAGGATAGTAAGTAAAAATAACCCACGTTTATTGACAAACAAAATGAAATTGCTCCTAAAATTATTACATTGCCTAAAAAGATTCGCAATAAACTGAAATAAATATATATTATGATTTCTTGAAACGCTTAATCCAGACTTAATTGGCAAGAATATCAATACAGCTACGACAGCAATCAGATTCGATGAACAGTCCGAGATTCAATGCAGTTGCCAACACTCAATCAAGCAAAACGAAAGACAGTTTGCATTCAGAAAGAAAGAGCTAACCGATTCGTTCGAAAATCGACTCGAGCTTCCAACGAGCACTGAGAGCTCCTCCGTCGTCCGATTGCGAGAGAGAGAGAGAGAGAGAGAGAGAGAGAGAGAGAGAGAGAGAGAGAGAGATGGAATGTGTTATGGAGAAGTGAGAGAGGGGCAGTGTAGTAGGAGGAAATATCTGGGAAGAAATGCGAGCGAGAGAGAGGAGAGAGAGTAATTGGGAGACAGTGGTAGCGTCGTCAGAAAGGCTTTTATGGCGGGAGAGAGAGAGAGAGAGAGAGAGAGAGAGAGAGAGAGAGAGAGAGGAGAGGCTACCAATCATTTGGAGGGAATCTGTTCCCCTTTTGTTTATTTTTGAATCTTTTTTTTTCTTTCTGAACAAAGAGAAGAAATAAAGAAAAAAAAGGCGATGTTGTTTTATTTTGTGGAATTGGATTATGACAATGCATGAACAAAATCTATAGCAAGAAAAAGTAAAATGTTTGAATGATTTTGCAATACAGAATGCATCTCATTGACATAATCTTCGAATTAATAAGTAAAAAAAAACTTATTTCTAGCATACCCGGGAAATTGTGAATTTTGGCAATATAAACTTGATTTCGTACTAGATTGGATTTAAGGGTCCAAGTCGAATAAAAAATGCTAATTTTGATTTAAAATTTTATAACTACGGGTAGTGGTGGTTTAAGATTCAAACTCTCTGGATTTTAGTGTTAAATGTCCAAGTATTTTGGATGGAAAATACAACTTTGCTTCTTTGTCCTAAAATCGTATGCAATCTCGTATTAGAATTCTATATCCCTCTTTGTGTTGTCGTCGTCCATGTCCGAGGTAGTTACCCACAAACCATGAAACCACCATGATAGATCGTACAACCACTAAACATGCCCAACCCACCCACATATTCACAAATTGAGCAACTCGGTCTTTCTTGTCTGTTGGCTGACAACGGTTCGAAGAAACTAGAACCCGAGCACCTCGGATCGGCCAGGGGTAAAGGCCCAATCCGTGCGGCTCGAAGTGTTGCGCACCCTGATTTAGACGTTTGTTACGGGGATTTATAACTTTTCACATTAAAAAAAAAAAAAAAAACAGCTATAATAGTAGAACTTCAAAAGCCTGTGTCAAAAAATTTTCATTTAGGTCTAATTGTAGATTTTGGTATTTGAACTAAAAATTTGTGAGGGTTGTCTCTACATGTTAGAATTCGTCTGTTCCACATCGGTCATAAGGCTTGAGAACAAACCCTTTAAATAGAATTACTCCACTCTAACTAACACCGAGGCCTTTTGTATTAAAACCCCACACCTGACGGATTGAGCAGGTGGTTAAGTGGGGACAGTATCGGTGTTGTTGGAGTGGGCCCTAGGTCCGTTTACCTGAAATTTAACATGGTATCAGAGCCAGGGGACGGGCCCGTACATCCACGTGAACGGGTGGGTCCCCTTTGACCTTGTACGAACGGGTGAGCCTCGACTTGGCTCCACGTAGGCCAAGAGATGCCACGTGAACGGGTGGGTCCCCATTGGCCCTGCGCGAACGGGTGAGCCCTAGCTTGGCTCCACATGGTTGCCGATGTGTGGAACTTCACGCGTGACCCATAAAATGGTGTCTCACGTGTGGGGGAGTGTTAGAATTCCTCTATCCCACATCGGCCAGAAGGTTTGAGAACTAGCCCTTTAAATAGAATTACCCCACTCTAACTAACACCAAGGCCTTTTGTATTAAAACCCCACACTTGACGGATTGAGCAGGTGGTTAAGTGGGGACAGTATCGGTGTTGTTGGAGTGGGCCCTCGGCCCGTTTACCTGAAATTTAACACTACACTTGTCAAGCTATGGAACAATAGTTCTTTAGGGTAACTTTTTATCTCGTATTATCTCCTTAAAACCCTTTATTTTGGACGGAAGTTCTAACGGTGTTACCCAAAAGGACTCGCTCTACATTTTAACGAGTTCAAGAACCAATACTTACAAATTTTAGTTCAACGACCAAAACTTTAATTGAATTAAAGTTCAAGAGCCAATACTTGAATTTTCTTCCTTAAGTTGTAGTCATTGTATATTTGACATGGTTTTTTTTTAAGGTTAATATCGTTGAAGATTAAAGCTTTTAGGGCAACTAGTACACAGAATCATCTTGTAGCATAACATTACAAGTACAATGCAGAACAATAATAAAGTAGACATAGTCAAAGGAAAGAGTTCTTCCAAAATTAGTTAACGAATCAGCTACAAAGTTGGCTTCACGGAGCACTAAATGTAGTTAATATATGTTTGACATGTACGTGACATGCTATCAATATTCAATCATAATTTGCCACTTTTATACAATTATTATATCAACAAAACGCCTTAGTCGGTTGGACTGCATTAAGGTCTATGAGGTGGATCGACAAAAAAAATTTTGAACACATGACCTGGTGGTGAGAAGTAAAAGTAAAATTAAGAAATGATAAGTCTGTTCTCTCTCTCTATCTCTCTCTTTTTTCTCCTGAACAACATAAGAAAACAGATTTATTCTGTTGAATATTGTCTGCTGTGCTTGATTCTTCAGCAATATATGTAGATGGTGATGACAGCAGCATAATCTTTGGGTTTATGCCTTCATATCTCCACGTTTGTTAACTTGGCTTTCACGTGAGCTTACACATTTCTCATTGGACCTACTTTGCTTTCTATTTTATCTTTCCTGGCTGCTATATATTATTAAGCAAATTTACCTTTTCCTACATGCTTTTACAAAAAGCAGGTTTTTTAAGACACTTTTACAAAAAAGCAGTTTTTTTAGGACACTTTTACAAAAAGCATGTGCCAAATGCACTTTGATGTGCCTTTGGCCTCAACTTCAGAAACTTTCGGAAAATCAGATTCCAATTATTCATTATAAAAAGCTGAGCTTAAATCAACTTTTGTTAGTGTAATCTTAATTGATTAATTACTGTAGTGTTGATCTTATAATATTGTGAA
Source organism: Heteromeles arbutifolia (assembly GCA_024362995.1). Taxonomy (NCBI): domain Eukaryota; kingdom Viridiplantae; phylum Streptophyta; class Magnoliopsida; order Rosales; family Rosaceae; genus Heteromeles; species Heteromeles arbutifolia. The sequence continues at coordinate 39,124,844 of JANCRC010000003.1, read as the reverse complement.
ATTTTGGAGGTCACTACTTTTAGTTTGTTTGGAAATTACTAGATCCTTTTGCTCTAATGGAAGGTCAACTCTAATAAAACCACCAAAACCATCCATTAACAACTAATTAATTGTTGGAGAATACAGTCACTCACTCAATTCTTTTGGGTCTAATATTTTCGACCCCTTGTTTATACTTTGTACGAAGGATAGACTGTTTACAAATATATCATGATTACACGATAATACATTTATGATAATGTAACGTAATTATAATGGGGCAGAACTAGTCACAACTAAATATAAAATTGATATGCATATATATAATATCATAGCATCTATAAATGAGTCCAACCTGAAATCTTGTCTGATCAAGTGAAAAAGCAAATTTTAATTTTGGAGCTAGAAAGCAAAGGAAGACAGAGTTGGTGCAATGTGGTCTTTGAGCTTTTTTAGATTCCTTTTGTCGTATCAGAGAAAGCATGCAATTGATGAAGACATTTACCTTATATACTTATTGTGGCCATATTATAACGCGATCATGCAAACTGTCTTTTTTTCTGGTTTTCCACAGAGAAAAATGCTATCTTATCCTATTGATATATACCTAAAAAGATTCTCAGATATGTATATATCTTCATCAACGCCTAAAGCCTCTCTAGCTAATCTGCGAGCAACAAGGTTGGTCTCTCTAGGCGCATGTAGCGCACTGCAAAACAAGGACTAAGTAAAGGAAGGAGCTAATCATTTCATTACTTAAGAAACAATAAGAAAATTATCAGCTAGCTAGGATGGAAGACAGCCACTGAGGTCCCCTTCCATCCTAACATGATCCGAAATGTGGCATGATTTCATGGACGAGGTTAAAATTGGCCGACAAATTAACAAATGTCAAGTCTTCACGGTTTTATTTGCAATAGAGAGAACAAAAATTTTATGGTGCTTCACAATATGAGATACTACGAGTTCTTTAATCGTTAGATCTTAATATTTGTATTTTTTAATAGATATCTAACGTTTAAAAAATTTAGAGTATCTTATACTCCAGAACATCATAGAAAATCTCAAGAGTAGCTCTAGAATGGTTTCTCAACTTTCCGATTTGATGCATTTCTTCAGATCCTCACAAATCGGTTCTGCCTGACAGCTTGCAAAATATATGAACCACAATGAACTTGGCTATGAAACCATACGATAAATCTGTTATGTAAATATTCTGCTACAATGCTTTTGTTTTCTGGTACAAAAATTTGCAACTGTATAGAGATAGGAGGCAGATTCTCTGCTCTCCCACTTCCCATACATTTCCATCATCTTTCATTTGTGCGGTCACGATTAAATAAAGTCAATATTTTATATTATTATTGTTTTTTGTCTTATTATCTCTATAAAAAAATCAATATAAAATGTTGACGTGACTTAACCGTGACTGCACAAACAGAAGGAAAATGAAAGTATATGGAAAGTGGAAGAGCAGAGAATTTGTCTCCATGGATATGTTCAAATTCCCTAATACTAATTTTAACCACGACACAAATTAACGTGTTGGATGTCTAGTGGTTAGTGGGCTAAAGCGTACTAAGGAATCAGCTCATTGTGGTTTCAAATTATGTCAAGTTCCTAATATTTTAATTTAAGAAAAGAGGAATAAATTATTTCATTTTCCTTGGGAAAGCCAGTCTTAGATATCAAAGATTCAAAATATCATAAAAAAATAAAAATAAAACAAAGGGTGTAGAGCAACTGTACATGGTCAAAAACCCCACAAAGAATAGATAAAACCAAAACCCCCAGAAAATTAATAAACAGAGGAAAGCACAACAAAGTAACAACCAGAGAGCAGCATGCAAATGTCACGTACAGTTTCTAATTTTCCCCTTTACGACATCAAATAGTTTATTAATCATACGGGACACTTAATTAATTAATTGGCTCATCAAACTGTCGTTGCGTCATATATATATGGTTAATTTAGTATCCTAAACCTAAATTTCGATGAAATGTAATATGAATGCTTAATTTAGGTGTCCTAAAACTAAATTTCGATGAAATGCAATATGGATAGCATTCGTTATACTTCTAGTTGGCTACTCAGGCAGTATAAAACAATGTTATGGTAACTCTATAAAGGTTCCATTCGAGGTTTTCAAATTCTGAATCTATAGTCTTGTTACTCTACACCCCTTCTCACTACTAGACGGACTCTAAATCAATCATACTCTTATTACTAACCTTATCAGGAAATATGAATGAACAATATTAGTATAATAGTAGTTTTCTTCTAACTAATAAAAGAGATCTAGTTTTCTTATCAACAATTATTATTGGTGTAGATTTTAAAGTAACTCTTTTAATGTTATTTCTGCTCTCCAATCGACTGATTTTGATCCTCCTTGGCCTCTTCGTATGCAATAGTCTATTTCTTTGGATCACATTCGGAAGATGACTTTCTACGCCTCTCACATATATCGCAAAGAAATGTTGTTGCAAACAATTTTGCTAACATGGGCTTGTCTTCTCCAACCCTGGTATGGCATGATTCCCCTCTGTTGGTGGTTCGTGCTACTTTATTTTCAGACCACGCTGATTTTCTTGGCTTCCTATTCTCAAATTAATGTGCATCTCAGTATACAGGTTTGTCTCACTTTTTTTTTCTTAGCCTTGTGATTTAGCTCAATCTGTTTTGCAGGTTTAGACACTTTATGTTTGGTTTTAGAAGGGTTATGTTTCATGTCTCTTCCCCTCTTTTCCTTGTATCTTGATTGTTTTCGTTTATAGAAGGGTAAGGTTTACATCTCCCTTCTTTTTTATATTTTTTTTATATTTTTTTTTCTTTTATTATGAGAGGTTAGGTCTATATCCTCATATCTAGATGTAATTTTTTTTCACCATTAATAAAATTCTTCTCATGCCGTCGATGTTTTCTGAAAAATAAAAAATAAAAAATATTATTTTCTCCTTGTCCATCCGAATCCGATAGACGAAAAAAAAGCACAATAATGGTTGCTTATCCAAGAAGAAAATGACAAACGAGTGCGTGAAATCTTAAAAGGCAATCAAACCAATATTTTGCTATCATAATTACAAATTCACGAGAGGGTATGGGCGTAGCATTTGGGGACAGGCATGGGGACGCCTAGGGCATTGTTGTAGGAGAATCACCACATGATCATGGTGGGTGCATTATGAAAGGCACAAAATCGATAGGCAAATCAATAGGCAGCTTTGGAATCTTTTTTTTTTTGGTTCAGAATCTCCTTAACAGATGTGGTCTTTAAGATATCACCTTGTTTTACTTTATAGATTCTAGGGATTGGGTGGGGGCTAGCGTTTGAGGTAGGTATAAAATTAAAGCAACTTTAATCATCAGTTAACCTTGTTTTGATATTATTCAATAAATAAGCTTTGAGGTTCTATTAGATTTCCAGAAAAATCCAAGACTGTTACTCTTTTAAAGTTATTGCTAAATTTCCTTGACAGTGGCATTTAGGTCATAGAAGAAAATCACATTAGCACATATTTTACCTTTTGCAAATAACGTATCTTCATTTGAATCAAATTGTATATCGTTTAGTCATCCTATTGTAGTTAATAAATAGATGGTTCATCATGAATATATTCTTTGGTACTCACACCGTCGATTTGTTCCATATATCTGAACGACTAAACAATTTCTAATTGTACCTCCTTGGCGATTATTCAAGTGGTAAAGCAAATCAAGTTCTTGTTAATTGCCTCCAATTTCATTGTTCTTTGTTGATGTCAATTAAAGTGGAGGCTTGTATACGTAGCTATTGATCTTTTAGAATCCTCCCTTCCCTTAAGCTTCGCTTGTAGCCAAAACAAAATTTATTCACCAAAAACGGCTAGAGCTTGATCTTCATAAAGGACCCGTTCGAGTCCAAGATATTTACAAGCTCAAAATGATTTTTAACATCGCAATTTTTTTTTGTTAATTACAAGCGGAAATTTCTAATATAAACTATGTTATGGGGTTTTTGATCTCGAAACACACAAGGTTGTAAATGAGGGGAATCCACCAATTGTTCTAACTTTGAAAAATTACAACAAAACCTCTTAATTTGATCCACTTAAACTAGATGTTTTAAAAATTTGAATATCATTATTTCTTTCTAAGAACTTGTGCAATTGATGGTTTTCAGTAATGAACAAATGAAGGGCATTTTCGCCACTACATTGTTTGTGAACAGTGCACCTGAGTTTGGATTTTGGTATAGAAATAATGTTTCAAAGAATGAAATTGTAGAGAATCTCATTCCAAGTGTTTGGGATTCCACTAAGACACCAATGACTACAATCCATTTCTGTGTGACCTCCCAACCCATAAATTAGAGGATGTTGATGTGGTAGAAACTAGCACATAAATTAAACCCTATAAATTATGCAATCATAGTACGAGTAAGTAGGGATTGTTCTATTCCGAGGATTAGAAGGGATGCTAATCAACACAAATTAAACTTATAAAACTGAAATCTAAGTTCAACTAACAACAAAACAGTGGCTGGAGGGATTTTGGACGAATTTAATTTAAACAAAAGTAAAAGGCAGCAAGTAAATTAAGTTGTGAATGAAATATGGATGAAATGATAGCTAAAGGATTCTTCTCCACACATGAATCATATGCATGCAAATCGATTTCCAGTTATTCTTCCTATAAACCATGAATGACAATGCCCCAAATTAACTGTGAACAACATTAATTAACTCTCAAATTTTCCTAAGTTCATTAAATTGGACTCAGCGACGCAACCAAATTATTCTTCTCAAGTTCCCTAACTATGAAAAGCATGATAGAGATACATCTCAAAGATCATTAAGTTCTATGACAATCATAAGCATTGACAAGGCATTCGTAACTATGAAAAGCATGATACTCCTGCCAAGAAGTTACTTAACTCAATCATGACTAGTGACTTTTACTACTTACAAATATAAGTTCAAAACGATTAGGTGAAATTCCCTTATATTCTAGCATCAAATCCCTGCATGCAAACTAAGTATGCATCCTTAATAAACATACAAGAATAAGTTCTCTATAAAGCAGATAAGTAAATCGCATTCATGTTTTACGAAACAATAACTGGATGTAATCAATTTATATAAAACATATGATCATGGCTTCGAATTCACCTCTAGCTAAAAAGAAACTTAGTTACACATGTTCATCATAACTGAAAAGCAATCTAAAATAAACATTGAAACTTTAAACAAAGATAGAAAAAACTTTGAAAATTCCAGCAACTTCAAAGGATGAATGGTAGGCGCGGCACACCCTAAATCGTTGCAAGAATTTCATATATATAGGGGGAACGGCTGAATCCAAGGAGGAAAGGAATTAGGCATTTTGAATTATTTTAAGACTCTAAGAATCAGGTAGAAAGTGTTGGAATGTGATTAGGATTCCTCCTTGCAGCTGGAAATAAGATAAGATAATGTTGGATAAGATAGGATAAGATAAGATAAGATAAGATATGATAAGATAATGTTTCTCTCCAACTAGGATTCCTCTTTATTGTGTAATTCCTTGCCTTCCAACCCTCAACTTTAATTTCTCCAGATTTTAGCACATATCTAGCACCATTTAAACACCAAAAACGTCTAGCCCATATGCTATCCACCATGCTATCCAATCCAAGTCCAAAACTACTCCAAATTGCTCCATTTGGCTATTTATATTGTCATCTTTACCAATTGGACCTACAATAATACGAAAATAACTTAAATTACCAAAATAAATGAAAATTAACTAAATAAATGCAAAGAAATAAGATAATAAAGTCACATAAATATGTTCTTATCAGATGTCCATCTTTACGCAAGATGGAGAGGTTTGTTATATCTAGCAATCCCACTAGAAGGGCCGTATTTGACATTTTGAGGGCTTTGAATTTAATAAACGAGTGCTCCTCATTTTTAAGGAAAACAATTGTTTGGACTATATTATATTTATACATTATTTAACAATCAATGTTCAAACTTAATCTAAATCAGCATCTCACTCTTATTAATTGAATTTTCTATTGTCATGAAATTATGCTTTAGGGACCATCCATAAAAAAGAAGCAGGATTGAAGGAGAGATACACAATACACTCAGTGCTTGTCGAAGAAAGTAATACACAAGTTTTTTTATTGCTAGAGAAAAGTGGACGAAAGTAATACACAATTTTTTTTATTGATACAGAAAAAATTAATATATTATGTATTAATCAACTGTAATATATGTAGATAAAATTACGATTATGATTTTTCTTTTCAGTCAAAATTTTTTTTATTAACAAAATTGTGCTCATATGTAATGTCTTACGTCTATTTCCTATTACTTTGGTTTGTATTATTCGTAATTGCCTATTTACAATACAGACGTGGTGATTAGTTGAATGCGGTATCATTGCTAAATTGATCAATGCAAGAACAATTGCTTTATTTCGAAAAAGGAGTTTCCAACCACCTTTCCTTTTAGATTTCAGGCCAAACAATCTTCGTAATTTTAGAAACAATTAATCTCCAGCCACCTTTCTTTTTAGATTTCCAGCCAATCATCTGATTACAAATTATTGAATCTTTATTAATTTCGCTCAATTCATATAAAGAGATGGTTCTTGATTAATTAAGGATTTGTTTGGGAAGTGTCTTTTTTTTGTTACAAAGGGGCCCAAGCAGGAACTACTAAACAAAGAAGAACATTAGCCCAAGGGGCTTACACAAACAACTTGAGTACTAGCAACTTCAGAAATATCATCTAGAAGTAAACCAACAATTGAAAGAGGATAGTTATCCAACATAATACAACCCAGATTCAAAGAAAAACTCAGCTTTACTAAACCATCAGCCACCATATTCCTTTCCCTATAATATGACCTAAATCAAATTGTTCAAATTGAAAAATCAAGTGATGATAGCCATATAACAAAGAAGCTAGGGGATGCAAATCATGCACAAGAAAATTGAAGATTGACACTAAAACAACAGAGTCAGATTCCACAAGTATCCTCCTAGCACCCTTATCCAAAGCCATTTTCAAACCCAGAAAGAGATCCCACGGTTTTGCTTCAAGGACTTCTCATACTCCTATATTAGCTAAAAAAACCTTCAATCCAAGAGCCCTGATGATCTCTAAATACTCCTCCAGAACCGATAGCATGGTTTTTCCCTTGACAAGAACCATCAATATTCAATTTCAACCATCTGTCATTTGGAAAAACCCAAGTCAACTTTTCAATAATTCTGCAGGGCTTAGAATGACTAACCTTATTAGCATCAGTCCACTCCCAAGCATACTTCAAAATAGCCTTCACAAGATCGAATGGAGGTTGATAGGAAGGATTGAATACAATACAATTTCTCCACTTCCAAATATGCCAACACGCAAACTAGAAGAGATTACACCATTCTAACCGTCGGTGACTGAGAGATTGACAGTGTATGTTAGCAGCAATCCATCCCTCTAAGTCTAGATTGAAAGTAGAACGAATATTACTAGGGACCTTCAATGAATTCCAAACAGCTCTAGCCTTAGAGCACTTCTTCAAATGATGAATTAAATCTTCAACAGGACCACTACGTATAGGACAACTAGTATACAATGTCATATTCCTCTTAAATATTTTTTTTTTTGTTGGTTAGAATATTATCTCGAGTGCAACGACCAAGCAAAGATCTTTATTTTGTAGGTAGATTATTTTGTAGGAATTGTTACTTATATCAGGCATTTTTTTATTATATATAATTAAATGTGTCTGTAAAATAATATACCGATAAAATATAATTTTCTTGACTTAATTAAGCATGTATTATTACATATATTATACATGTTTTATTGTTATTATATTTAGGCAATTGTTGTAGGCCTATTTAATTAAACAATCTAGGGTTTAGAGAGAGAGAAGGGGCCGGCTATAGTTAGACAGAGAGGGGGCTGGCTATAGTTAGAGAGAAGAGAGATTGATTTAGTTGTGAGGTGTGTTTGATTCACCCCATTGTGCCTTTATTTATAGTAGTAGGATAGGTAAATACCTTTCCCTTTAGAATTACAACATTTAATAGATAATCTACTCCTGATAGGAATATAAGATACTTTCCCATATTCTCTAGGATTTACACAATCACATTCCTATTCCAAATATGACTGCAACAATCCCCCCTGAGCGTGTAAATACTCAACAAACCATCGCATCAGATCTTCAGCAAATAAGGTAGAATAATTGATGAAGTCATCGGCACAACAGGTGATCGCCAATCTCAAATTTAATTTGAAGTATGCATTTGTGGTAAAACTCACAAAGCCTCGCTATGGTAAAACCCAAGGCATGGGGGAAACCCATAGACTAAGGAGAAATGTGAAAAGTAAGCATAATGTCTAAAACAAACATCAAATAGGACGAAGGCAGTGAACTCAACGGAGTATGATCATCCCAGGATGAGTGCCTCATTAAAACCTTGTTAGGTAGCAAAAACCCAGTGGGAAAAATGGTCCTAATCGTAGGGAAAATAGTACATTAAGATCATGTGAGTATGCTTCTAGATACTCACCCTGAATTAGACATAACTTCTAAATAAGAGAACTACTAGCAATTCAACTCAGATAATTTACGCATACCGATTCCTTAGACGAGCTTCTGAAAAGTAGATTTGGGTAATGACTTGGTGAAGAGATTGGCCAGGTTGTCCTAGGAACGGATTTGCTTGACTTCAATGTTCTGATGTTGTTGCTACTGGTGTGAGTAAAAGAACTTCGGCGCTATGTGCTTGGTGTTGTCTCCCTTGATGTACCTCTTCTTCAACTACTCGATACATGATGCATTGTCTTCCAAGATCGTCGTATGAAGGTCAACGACTGATGTAAGTCCACTAGTGCTTCGAATATGTTCCATAACTTCTCTCAGCCAAAAGCATTCACGCGATGCTTCATGCAGGGCAAGAATCTCAGCATGGTTTGACGAAGTCGCAACTAGCGTTTGCTTGGTAGACCTTCAAGATATAGCGGTGTCTCTAACTGTAAAGACATAGCCCGTTTGAGAACGTACTCTATGTGGGTCAGACAGATATCCAACATCTGCGTAACCAACAAGGCGAGAATCAACCCGAGGACCATAAGGGGCGGCAACACTCGGAGATTCGCGAGCATAGAACAAGCCTAAATCCGTAGTACCCTTGAAGTAGCGGAAAATGTCTTTAACACCATTCAAGTGCCTGCGTGTGGGCGCATTGCTGTATCTTGCCAAAAAATTCATAGCAAATGAGATGTCAGGTCTAGTGCATTGAGCCAAGTACAATAAAGCCCCAATTGCACTTAGGTAAGGAACTTCGGGTTCCAAAATCTCTTCCTCATCCTCTTTTGGACGGAATGGATCTTGTTTAGCATATAGAGTCTGAACGACCATGGGTGTGCTCGAAGGCTTCGCTTTATCCTCGTTAAAACATCGCAACACCTTTTGGGTGTAGTTCAATTGATGTACTAGGATTCCATCCGAACAATGCTTGATCTCCAGGCCGAGACAGCATCGAGTTTTCCCAAGACCCTTTATCTTAAATTTCGATTTCAAGTGTGCAGTAATTTCCTCAAGCTTCTGCAGGAGTCTCAATGAGGTTCATGTCATCGACATAAACTGCAACGATTGCAAATCTAGAATGTGACTTCTTTATGAACATGCATGGGCATAATTCGTTGTTCACATAACCCTGACTTGTCAAATATTCACTCAGATGGTTATACCAAATCCGCCCGGATTGTTTCAATCCGTAGAGTGACCTCCTCAACCTAATTAAGAGAGTGCTCCGTTGTCTAGAACTATTTGAGCCAGTCAATGGAAGTCCTTTTGGAACTTTCATGTATATTTCCTTATCTAGATCCCCATAGAGATACACGGTTACCATGTCTATAAGCTGCATATTCAGTTTTTCAAAAACTACCAAACTGATTAGGTAGCGGAACGTTATAACGTCCATTACTGGGGAATACGTCTCTTCGTAATCAATCTCATGGCGCTGAGAGAAGCCTTGCGCTGCGAGGCGTGCTTTGTATCACACTATTTCATTCTTCTCATTACGTTTCCTCATGAAAACCCATTTGTAGCCAACGGGCTTCAGGCGTGGTGGTGTAGGAACGATAGGTCCAAACACTTTACGCTTCACGAGCGAATCGAGTTCGACCTGGATTGCTTGTTTCCAGTTTGACCAATCAGCTCTACGTCGGCATTCATCGATGGAACGGGGTTCAATGTCATCGTTAAGCATGATGTCAGTAGCTACTGAGTACTCAAATGCATCGTCGACGATCATCTCATTCCTATTCCAAACCTCATCCAATACTGTGTAGTGGACTGAAATCTCGTGATTCTTAGGAGGTCGACATGTTTCGTCTGAAGCATCACTGTAATCTAGAATAACGTCATGCATTGGAACGGATGAGTGAGCAATGGTCGGATTCAAACTAGGGTCACTAGTTGGTGCCATTTTCCTCTTCCGGGGTTGTGAATCCTTTTAACCAAGGGGTCTGCCACGCTTCAGGGTCGGATCAGAAGATTGGCTACCTTGCCACGTGGAGGGTGCGGCCTCCCCATCGGGGATGGTCTTGCCTTCCCAAGCAGATTGTTGACGTACGCGGGGTACATCTATCCTTGCAGGTATGTTTGTAGCGGGCATTTGTGATATTGTCACCTTTGCTAGATCATTAAAAGAATCCAGCATGCTTTGAGCAATGCTCTGAAGATCTATAATTTGACGCACCTCAGTTTCAGACTGAGCAGTGCGGGGATCTAAATGAGACATAGTGGGAGCATACCACGACAATTCGCGACGTTCTAAAGGAACCCAACATAGATTCTCATTTTTCTCTGAGAACCCATTTTGGTACATAGTGGCGGCACTATTGGCACATAAATGGCGCACCCAAACACCCGTAAATGCAAGACGTCAGACTCGTATCCAGTGACCAACTGTAACAGTAAATGTGGTTGAGTAGCGGTGGGCCTCAGGCGGACCAACATAGCTACGTGCAATATTGCATAGCCCCAGGCAGATACCGGCATATTGGTTTTCATAACTATAGTTCGAGCTATCATTTGAAGGCGCTTTATGAAAGCTTCTGCTAGGCCGTTTTGTGTGTAAACATGGGGCACATGATGTTCCACATCAATCCCTACTGACATGCAATAATCGTCAAAAGTCTGTGATGTAAACTCTCCAGCATTATCCAGTTGAATCAACTTAATCAGATAATCAGGGTGGTGAGCCCTTAGCTTAATGATTTGAGCTAGGAGTTTAGCAAACGCGGCGTTGCATGTGGACAACAAGCAAACATGTGACCATCTTATCGATGCATCAACTAACACCATAAAGTATCTAAATGGTCCGCATGTTGGTTGGATAGGTCCACAAATGTCTTATTGAATCCTTTGAAGAAATTTAAGGGGGTCGTGAATAAACTTTGTATAAGATGGTTGAGTATTCAACTTCCCTAAAAAACACGTTTTGCATGGCGGGAGTCCAACATAGGGATATAACTTATGCCCGTGTGAAGATTTGAGGATACAGCGCATCATGTCACGTCCATGATGTCCCAAACGATCATGCCAAAGCAACAAAGTGTTCTGGAACTTAAGCATAGGGCCAGCCACACTGTGGGCTTCTATGCCGCGATTGGTTGTGATGCACAACCTACTCAACAGACGTTCCAACTTCTCGTGAATATGCTTCTAGCCATATTCGTATGAAGGTATACAAAGAAATTTAGAACCATTATCTTCAGTGGTTTCAAGATGATATTTATTATCTCGAATATCTCTAGAACTCAGCAACGTTATTCCGGAACGTGGAGAATAGAGTGACTTCTTAATGGTTAAGATTGTACCATTAGACAACATGATACGTGCATTTCCGTATCCTTCAATCAGGTTGGATGGGCCTGAGAAAAATACTGAGAAAAATTGTCCAAAATTAAACCATAAACCTAGCAAAATAGGGGAGTAGGGCCGGTCACTCCTAGTGGGTTCGGCCACTAAGGGTAAACACCCTAAAAACATGTCTAATTTATTCATCCATAAGCGCTGATGCCTCTTGAAAATCTGATATCTCCATTGATGTAATTGCATCTTCTGGATGATCCACATGTGCAAAGTTAGACTCACGACGGGAATGATACTTGGTAATAGCCTCAGGGGAAGCTCGACATACGCGTGACCAATGATCATTTGATCCACAGCGGTAGCATATGTCCAGTTCAGTAGAAGCAGCCTGAACGGGAGCTTTGCCCTTGTTCTTGAAGTTTCAGGCCTTAGGGGCGAGTGTTGGATGCTGCTGGGTCACAATGCTTCCCCTTAAGTGCGGCACTTTGTTGACCTTGGGCCCGTGGTGGGGCTTGCCGCCCATTTCCACGGCCATGATGATGCTTTCGTCGTTTATGGCTGCTAGAATGGATCACATGCGCTTCAAAAGCAGCGTTCGAGCCAGTAGGTCGAGCTTGATAATTCTTCATCAAAACCTGGTTCTGCTTTTCAGCAAAAAGTAAAACAAAGATCAAATCTGAAAACTTGGTGAATTTATGTGCCCTATATTGTTGTTGCATGACAATATTGGTGGCATGGAAGGTCGAATAGGTTTTCTCCAAGAGATTTGATTCGGTGAGTTCCACTTTGTAAAATTTCAATAATGAACGGATTCTACAAACTTCAGACTTGTATTCATTCACGGACTTAAAGTCCTGGAAGCGAAGATGCTGCCAGTCGTGTCTTGCTTCAGGCAAGTATATGTCTTTTTGGTGATCGAAACGGTCAGCCAGAGCAAGCCAGAGGGTGCGTGGGTCCTCCTCAGTGAGATACTCAGTCTGCAGTGCATCATGGATGTGTCTTCGAATAAAGATCATTGCAGTAGCCTTCTGAGCTTCGTCAATAGTTTGTCGGCGATAAGTGCCTCGATGGTGGCTCTAATGCCCTTTGCAGTTAGATGGAGCTTCACGTCTTAAACCCACTTCATATAGTTTCTTCCAGAGACTTCTAGAGCGGAGAAATCGAGCTTGTTCAAGTTTAACATGTCCCTAAAACGGAGGGGAAAAAACGTGAGTAGTCATATGGTAAGCCATAGACATATATCGTAGAACATACAGGTTCTATAGACATGTATTGGTTTAATGTATGCATGAAAACTACAGGTTTCATGTGGTATGTTTTGAATGAAAACTTTAGGTTTCAAAGGCACTAAATTTGAAACTGCAGGTTCAATTTAGTTTTATGAACAATTAGTTCATAATGAGAGGTTCCTGCAAGAAACACAGAATGCAATATACTAATTTGAATATAGTGGATTTGAGGTTCTTTGAGAACTCAAGTGTGAGAGCTTCGTTACTACGAAAGTATGTTACGATTCAAAGTATAAAAATAAATTATTGAATCGTTAATGTCCAAAAGTGATCTTCAGGTCAATAATTTTGGATTCATTATCAGATTAATGGACTGCAGGTCACTTTTAATTAATTCAATAAATCGGGCCATACAGGGTCGATTGTAGAAGCTAAATAATATTAGAATAATATTATTGGATTGAAAATATACCCCCAAAAATAATTGGGCTCGTGTTAAGTGCCTTGAGTAAAAGGCATGGCCCAAAAAGGGCCTCGGGTGTGAACTTCAGGTCACGAGGTGATGGAGAAAGCCCAACCGCAATGGGATGGCTGTCATGCAAGGCGGGCCGGGGTGCTGCAATGCCCAGCAAGCTTCGCGGTTTGCTGGCGTGGACTGAAGGCCAGGGCTATAGGCCCTTTGCTGCTACATAAGCCCAACAACCATAAAGTTACGGCATGCGGGTGAGTGGACCCAGCCAAACGGGGCTGGTTTCAGGGTTTCGGGGTCGGGGCTTTAGGCCCTGCTGAGGTGAAGTCCAGGCCGTGGCCTGGTTATTGTGTCTATAGTGATGGTGCGGTGGTGTGCCGCACCATATCCCATTCCCTTTTTTTTTTTTCAAAAATCCCTTAGGGTTTAGGAAACCCAAAAATTGCTTATAATCTAATTTTATACATTGACTCACATATTCCACATAACAATTTAATTGTGCGATGCATGAAACAAATATATATATATATATATATATATATATATATAAACATAGTGGGGTTTATGCATCATGGGGAATGTTTTTATGCTTCGTGGACGTTTCAAATATCTTCTTTTATTTTAAGCGTACCTGATTAGCAGAAAACAAATAAGCCTTTGAAATTGGTGGATGATAGCCTCCTTTTACGATGGGTCAGTACCTCAGCTTCTGGCAAGAGCGTGCTGATAACGTGTTGTAGGCCTATTTGATTGAACGATCTAGGGTTTAGAGAGAGAGAGAGGGGGCCGACTATAGTTAAAGAGAAGAGAGATTGATTTAATTGTGAGGTGTGTTTGATTCACCGCATTATTGATTCACTCCATTGTGCCTTTATTTATAGTAGTATGATAGGTAAATACCTTTCCCTTTAGGATTACAACATTTAATAGGTAATATACTCCTAATAGGAATATACGATACTTTCTCATATTCTCTAGGATTTACACAATCACATTCCTATTCTAAATATGACTGCAACAACAATAAATTTATAAACATTAATGTTTTTTTCTTTTTGAAAATTTATTAATTCATCTTTACAAGCTGCATGAAATTAATAAATTTATAAACATTAATTCATCTTTTTGAAAATTTATTAATTGTGTACATCAAACATTCAAATAGAGGTATTTTAGGCATTTAAAAATTTTTAAATGTGTAAAGTCAAACATAATTAATGAATTTGCTGATGTGAAATCTAGTCAATGATGAGTTTTACTCAAGTAAAAAACTAATGCCGAATTTTATTTGGAGAAAATTAAATTTGAAAAGCCAGAGTCATATTTTTATTTTTATTTATTTTATTTCTGATTATTGGATTGTCAAAAATCAAACATACACGAACATATTAAAACAAGAATGTGAGAGGAGAAAAAAAGTGTCTATTTATTATTTCTCATTAAATACTGTAATAAATATAGTTTTAACTTTTAACTAGGACTACAGTTGAGAGAGAAATTTTTTTGTGTGCCAGGAACACGCCCCGGTACCCAATTGGTTGGAAATTTTTGTTTTCAAATGTCCAACCAATTGCATTATTACACTTATGTATTGGGCCGTGTTCCGCACACTAAAAAATTTATTGGTTAATGTTTCTGTTCAAAAAAAAGGGAAAGTTTTTATTTACTTGGGTATTTTGTATTATATATGTTATTTTATTTAAGTTTTTCTTTGTTTTCAAGGAATTAATTTTGTTGACTTATTTGATTAGATTAGTATCCTAGAAGCCTTCCTGTATTGCTATATATTGTAAACCATACTGTCACCCACCCATAACTCAGCCACAAAATACCCAAACCCTAAATTAGACATACACGAAAATAAGTCTATTTTTATTTCTAGTCATCGAATAGTAAAAAATCAGACATACACGAAAATAATAAAACAAGGGTTGGAGGAGAAAAAAAATGTGTCCATTTATTATTTCTGATTAATGAAAAAAAATTAAAATTTGGGGAGAAAATACCTTTTGGCAAGATTGAGAGTGAATGAGAATGAGAGCGATGAGTGAGTCTGAGAGAGTTAGAGGAGATAGTGAGAGAGATGAGAGAAAGAGTGAGTGAGAGTGAGAGATAAAGAAGAGTGAGTGAGTAAGAGTGAGAGATAGAGAAGAGAGAGAGAAGAAAGATTAAGTGAGAGGAGTGAGTGTGAGAGAAAGGGTTGGATTTGGGGAGAGGGAAAGAGATGAGAGGTAAGAGAATAGAGAAAGACATTGAGAAAATTGTGGAGGAGTTATATTGGTTTTAAAAACTGTATCACTTTGCGCAACGACGATGCGAGTTTGCACAACGAAATATTGGTCGCGCTGTAACGACCCGTCCCCAATTTTACGATTTTTATAATTTTAATAAGTGAATGTACAAAAATGCCCTTTGAGGCAAATGCGTCGATTTTGTTTGACCGCCTTATCTTGTCATGTAAGAATCATCTTCTTGGTGTATTTAGGTAATACTTGTCGCTATGAACGCGTGGGCGCAAATGGAATGTAATTTGGAGTTGTAACGAAGATTCTACGAACCTTTAAACGTCAAGGGCATTTTGGTAATTTGTCATTTGAAACATATGTTGTATCTGGAGTAGTGTGCCATGTGGGAACCACATATTGGTCCCTAATCTTTTGGAACTCTCTTTCTCTTCTTTCTTTCCCGTGACTCTCTTCTCTTTCCCATAGCTCTCATTCTCTCACTCTCTTTCGGCTCCCTTTCTTCCCGTGGAAACCAAACCAGCACCAATCATTTTTCCAAAAAATTAGACCCTGAAAACATCATAATCATGTCCCTAGCATCCTTTGAATTGTGAATCTGTTGTTGGTTTCGAGAATTTTTGTGGCCAAAGGCAAGTTAGAACTCACTTTTTAGAGCCGTGGGTTTCCCTTCAGTTTCAGATAATTTCCAGCCATATTTTGAACTCTAAACAGGTATAGATCGATTCATCTCGTCGATTAGATAAATTTTTATGTTTGGATCGTGTGATTTGGTTGAAAAATGAGAAAGCTATAACGATTTAAGGTTTGCCTAGTTTCTGGTGACCTTCGCCACTTTCGAGGCGTTTTCCGGCCCAACCACGGCGAGATAGCCATCGTGCAGATACCAATCTCTTTCTCTCATCAAAAACTATGATTTTCATTTTTAATCACTTGATTTCATGGAGTATTGACAAAGTTAGGGACGTTGAAAGGTTGCCCAGAAATTTCGGCGAGTTACCAGTTTTCCCGCGGACAGCCGTCTTTCAGGCCATTTTCAGGCCACCATTTGGACTCCAGGTAGGTATAATTTTATTCTACACTTCTTTGACTTCGATTTGGTATATTATGAATCGAATTTGGTTGAGAAACAAGTGAGATATGGAGTTCTAAAGATTGCCCAGGAAATCTGCAGAATCTGGAGAAGTTCCATTAAGGTCCACCACTTGATTAGAATATTAATCGATGATCCGACCGTTGGATCGTCACCAAACTTTATTACATTATAGTATGTAATATTTGAGGACCATAGGAATTTACGGATCGGGGATCCGACGTACGGATCTTCCCGAATTGGATTTGTAAGTTCATAAAATAAAAGGTTAACCTCCACCTGAAATTGTAATTGGCGAAAATCCAACTGTGGGATCATAATGAAACTTTAATATGTTGTTCTAGAAACTTAATGTGTATCTTGGGAAATTACGGATCGAAAATCTGATGTACGGATCGGAAATTCGAGATACGGATCTTCCGGATCGAGTTACGTAGGGTTGTGGACCCTACCGTCGATCTTTGACCGACGTTTGACTTTTGGTCAATGGGTCTCAAATCATTCTAGAGCGTCTTTGGGGATGTGTTTTATGTATGTTACGTGTTCTATTGAGAAGAATTCTGAGTTGTGGTTTGATAATTGTTCTAGGCGCCGATCGTTCATAACACCTCAATGTTTATGCTAGGGAGTTGTACCACAGACTCCAGGTGAGTGGGCATTTGCTTTATGTATATGTATATATATATATATATGTTTGTATGTGTTACGGTTTCCAGATTGTCTTTCTTAAATGATTTATGCTTTGAATGCCATGTCATAAATGAGTTGCATTTTGAGTATTTCATTATTATACTTGTGAATTATATTGTTTGAGAGTACATCATGATGGTATTAGTTGCATTGTGTGTGGTTATACGTTGATGCATTTTGAGCTCATTATCTTGTACCCCGGTGTTAATGCTCCCACCCGTGGCCAAGGCACAGTCCTTCACGTGATGTTCACCTCCCGCACCGCATGCTCACCTTGGATCCAAGTTTGGTGCACAGCCCTGTCGTACAGACCACAATAGGTGGTTCCGACTTGAGGTGACCAGCAATTATTCGCATAGTCTTCACGTGATCGTAGCACTTGAGCGAACTTATTTACACCCAGCCCTGTCATATAGACCACAATATGTGGTTCCGACTCGTGTGCATGCATACTTGATGAGCTATAGATTCAGCTGTACAAGTCACATTAGGTGACTCCGGCTGACATACTATTTTACATTGAATCGTATCACCTGGCTTACACATTTTGTTGTTGAACATCTTGACATGGCATACCTCTGTTTTCACTGCTTCTAAGCAATTTTTTTATATACTTACGTGTTATTTTTTTCTGGAAACTATATGTGTTTTACAGTGAGGGGTTATTATGTTTGGAAAAGAGAAATGTGTTTTTAAACGTTTTGTTTTTGCCCACTCACCATTCTGTTTTTCACCCCTCCAGGTTTTAGCTGCTGAAGTTCGTATCGACGAGGATTCTTGGCGAATCGCAGTATAGGTGGCTACCTCTGAGGGTATGATCCTTACCTACACTACTATACTTTACTTATGCTCTAACGTCGTGTGTGAAATAGGTTCATTCTCGCTCATAGCGCACTCTTGTCTTTAGGCACTTTTAGGTTTAAATTTATTCACTTTTTCCACATCACTATACTTTATGGCTTCATCCCCTTCCAGGTGTCGGCCAGCATAACTCGATTCGGAGTCCTAGTGGACATTCCGGGTCGGGGTGTGTCACGGGCAAAGTCTTAAAAAAATTTAAAACATAAAATTTCCCACGTCCCATTTTTGGCGCCCGTTCAAATTTTTAAAGTTTTGCACGACGAAGTGTTGGTCACACAAAGTTTTGGGCGACGAATGATTTGACACACCCCGACCCAGAAAGTTCACCTAGACTCCAAATCGAGTTGTGCTAGCCGACACCAGAAGGGTGACGAAGCCAATATAAAATATAAAACTAAATAAAAAATAAGTAAATAGGGTTTAGGCGACGAAATATTGATATTCGTCATGCAAAATTTTTAAAAAATAATAAAAACTTATGAAAATAACTATATTAAAATTTATAATATAAAATTAAATAATAAAATAAGAAAATAAGTTGGTTTAGGCAACGAAATATTTGGATTTCGTCACGTAAAGGTTTTTAATAAATAATTTTTTATTTTTGTAAAGACTTTGCACGACGAAGTTTAAAATTTCGTCGCGCAAAGTAACTTTGAGCGATGATGTTTGTTTCGTCGCGCAAAATTTCGTTGCGCAAGGCTTTGTACGACAAAGTTCAAAATTTCGTTGCGTAAAGTGACTATGCGCGACGATGTGTGTTTCGTCGTGCATGGGTTTTTTTTACTTGTGGTATAAAATGACTGTGACTTAATGTTTTTGTCCAAAAACAAAACAAAAAAAAGTTTTATTTATTTAGTTATTTATTATTATGTTATTTTATTAAAAGTTAAGCTTCTTTGTTTTCAAGGAATTATGTTAACTTATTTGATTAGGTTTGATGTGAGATTAGTATCCTAGTTTAGTGTATTGCTATATATTGTAAACCATACTATCACCCATCCATAACTCAGCCACAAAGTACAGAAACCCTAAATTAGGAACCAGGATCCTCGACGGATCCATTCCCTAGTGATCCCGCAATCTTGTCCGTTCTTTGTATATCGTGCGGTCAGTTTTCGTTAGGTACTATTTATATTTGAATTTTAAATTTTAAATGATTTCTGACCGCACGATATACGATGAACGGACACGATTGTGGGATCCCTAGGGAATGGATCCGGCGAGGATCACTCTAGCTAAATTAGTTTGCACAATAGTCTATGCACTTGAACAGCATCAGTAAAGAAAAGATGAAGAATGATTGTACCTCTCCTTCAACAAAAGCACTAATATTTCTCATTCAAATTGTTTTTCTAGTTGTCTTTCTTCCAACCAGCCATTGCAGCGTTCTTCTTCCCAATGGATGCCAATCTGATCGAACAAAGATGCAACCAAACACCATATCCCGATCTTTGCATGTCCACTCTTCAATCAGACTCTCGAATCACCGAAGCAGATGTCAAAGACTTAGGCATCAAAATGGTTGATGCAGTTAAGCCTAAGGCAATCGAAGCTATGAATAAAGCCTTGGAACTTATAGAAGGAGCTTGCGGAAATACCTACCACCAAGGTTTCGGTACAAATATTCCACAAGCCAGTGAAGCTTTCTCTAAAGGTGACTCTAAGATAGCAGAGATAGCCATGATCAATGTCGTAGAAAAAGCAGATTCATGTGAAAGTGGTTTTCTCGGCGGCAGTCGATCATTTCAAAGATTAGGGCAAAGTTGTCCATGACGTTGCTTATGTGGCTTTAGCAATTGCCACGGTATTGAACTTTTGATGTATTCTAATATAATAAAAACTGAAGAAGAGGATTAAAGTTGTGTTTGAAAATTCCCGAATCCATTTTTTATTTTTTTATTTTTTTTACAAGCAATAGCGTTAGTGGGTTAAATTGTTATTAAATACTAGAAGGAGGAGGATTAGTAGAGATCGAACCTGTATCAAGATGTATGACAATCATGGGTATAAATCTTGGTGTGAATTTGATCTCCACCGCTATCTAAGCCATTAATACTATCATTATACTACAAAAATGACCATAATGAATTTTTAAATTTGATTACTCCCATAAGATAGGTAGAGAGGGAGACACAAGCTTGGAGCCTTGGACATATATGCAATTATTTATAACTTACAGTTTGAGGTGCCGAATAGAAAGAGGTTTAGTATTGTTCAAAAACTAAAATTACAAGTGAAATGTGTATCAAAGGTTTACTAATCTCAATCTTTTTGACATATTCAAGAGATTAGTATTGTTCAAACCCAAAAGAAAATACGCAAGTACTCTTGGGTTTATATATATTTTCTATAAAATTTAACTCAAATGGGTTTATATATATTTTCTATAAAATTTAACTAAAACTAAAACAAAATAAAATAAGGTGTGTTGTAGGAGAAAAACTTGTGTAGGGCTTGACTTGCCACTGGATTTTGCTGAGTGCCACTACAAACCACTCAAAACTCGCCACTTGGCAAATCTTAAATATAATCTTTTTTATCATTATTTTATATTTAACATTCTCATAGTTATTTTTTATATTAATTAATATACAATATACACAATGAGATCAATCTAATGATTCTTTTTTTTTCTTTTTTTCCTCGCTCTCATTTTTCTTCTCAAAATTTTCACGTCTTCTTCAAACTTCATTGTCTCAAAAGTAGATGTTGTGTCAAAATAGCCAAATAACCTAATTCATATTATCAATATAAAGAAACCGAATATCCTCACCTGAACCCGAAAACCCTCAATTATAAGAAAGAAAGAATTGACCCTAATACGTGATCAAACAAACTATTGTACAAAGAAAAGAAGAGAGGACATATTGTTTAGAGGGACCAAAAACCCCCAATACCACTGGATGAAGAGTCCTACAACAAAATATAAATTAGAGGGAACATATGGGAAGAAAAAAAAGGGGATAAGAAGAAATTGGATAGATTTTATGGTGGATATTAATTAGTATAAAATTAATTGTGAGAATGTGAAATATAAAAAAAAAAATGGTAAAAGACTATATTTAAACTTGTCATGTGGCGAGTTTTGAGTGGATTGTATTGCCACTCAACAAAATCCAATAGCAAGCCAAGCCCTACACAAGTTTTTCTCGTGTTGTAGGCATAATTTACTGAACAATTATAGAGGCCATAGAGAGAGAAAAAGGTGCGGCAATAGTAGAGAGAAGAGAGAGATGTGTAATTGTGGGTGTGTTCTATTACACCCCATTGTGCCTTTATTTATAGTAATAGGGAAGGTTAATTCCTTACCCTTTTAGGATTACAACTCTTAATAGGTAATCAACTCCTAATAGGAATATAAGAGATATTCCTAGATCTACTAGGATTAACACACACTACAAGAAAACATGGCTTTTGTGACGACCAATATTCGTCACATAAATATGAAAAATCGTCACATTTGACTATACGTGACGAAATTTCAGTGTCATGATTAGCGTCACCTATATAGCGTCACCGATAGTTTAAGTGACGAATATTGGAGTCGCCACATATTTTCCTTTTACGTGACGCTTATTCCGTCACTTATTATTCTAATATGTGACGAAATTAGCGTCACAAAATACAAAATTCAGTGACCTATGTTTTTCGTCTCATATCAAACTTATAAGTGATGCTTTTTGGGTCACTCAATATGATCCTAGAATTATATAATTACACTAAGTGACGCTGAAATCGTCATATATTCTTTTGATGGGTGAAGCGGCTTATGTCACATATGTTATAATCAAATAACTATTTAGAAATAATATTTGAGGAATCCATTACTTATTCGTGTTTCGTAATCTAGAATAGCAACTCATAACAATTATAAGGTAATACTTCCCATTTTCATTAATCAACAATTAAACCACATAAGTTCGAATATGTTCAACAACTATACATCCAACAAAATAACATAAACATCCCAAAATCAATCTAACCCATAGTGACGTATCTTAATAATAGCAATTTGTGAAGAAGGGTACCAAGGCCTATACATTGACCGTTTAAGGTACTAACTAACAAAAGAAAAGTCTAAGACACATTGAGGTGCTAACAAAAAGGTCTACCATGTGCATACTTGACTAATAACAAAAGACATAACTATCGAAATCATTCTTCTTCCGAGTCATATTCTTCCAGTTTAGGATAAACATTTTCACTAGATGAGTTATTACCATCAGATTCCTTCGAGTTGTTGCTGGTCTGCCCCTGACTTGCAACCAAAAAAGCCATAATTTTTAATGCCAAGGTTTCATCATCATTTTGTAAATCCAACTGAGATCTCAATTGTTCATTTTCCTGTTGCAATTTGAGGAAACCATCTAATAGAATCTTGATCTGATCTCTCATATCAGTTAACTCAGAACTTGAAGCCATAGAAAAAACACAACTAAAGGTATCCGTACGAGGGAAAAGACCTACACCGTTAACAGATTTTCCCTTCCTTCCAAGGTTCTCAGCCATGATTCCAAATTCATCTTCCAATGGTACTTGTATGGAATCGAATATAGTACCCTCAGGCACTTCTTGGATTAGTTTCTCCCTAACTTCATCCTTCTTTTTCTTCATGTTATCCTTTCATATTAAAATAGTAAATACAAACAAATAAGTTTCTTTTGTTTCAAACAAATCAACCACAATGTGCTTAAGAAAACACCACTTAAATACTTGGATGTGATCCTGAACTGATGTAGAAGCAAACCATTGGGTATAAACTGTCTTTACATATGATTTTGTAGTTTATGCTTCAATGTGTTTTACATAGGATTAGGCAACATACAATGTATAACCTTTAAAGTAGTTTATGTTTGAATGTATGTTAGGTATAACCTTTCAGCTTCTAGCTAGTTATATTAAGTTTTTTTTCAATTCAATCTTGCATGTTCACTTTATTTATGTTTCCTAAGTTGAATCATGTCGAATTTGATTTTTTTTAATCTCCATCTCCCTTAAAATGACACAAATGATAAGTCCGTGAATGACTTACATATTTGTCCCGGGCAACATCATTTATCCACTGACCGTTCTTGTCTTTATGGAGAGCCCCCCAATTGTCAATCACAGACAAGGTATTAAATATCGATGATATCGGAAATATCGGTAGTCCGAAAATACGGAAATGTCGATAGAAATATCAGGATAATATCGATATCGATAAAAATTATATGGAAACCACGGAAATTGTAAGAAAAACTTGGAAATTTTTATTGAAACTTTGCAGGATGTTTATTTAGTCAATTATGTATTAGTTTATCACAAAAAATTGGAAGGAAATGCATTGCATGATGGATTTAACATTATCAAGTTGATTATATAGCGAGCTGACAAACATTGTGAATGTAGAAAATATGTAGTAATTAATGAAAGAAGTTTAAACACACCATAATAATTTATATATAATGAATTAGTATAATATTTTACACTTTATACATTGCATGGTAAGATACATGAGTGACTTAGTACCACATAGAGTTCCTATGAGGTTCAAATTTTTCACTATCTTCATCATCTCTATGTGTAGAGTGAGTGTATTGTGAAGAGTAGTTATCAAATGATAAATCCCCAAAATAGTTTTGCATGTAATTGTTAACATGCCACCTATATGGATCCGAGATTGGTTGACGTTGTCCATAAGCAAAATCATTTGAAGATTGAGTCTCGGATTGTTTCCATGAGTCGCTCGATTCCATCCTAACAGGAATGGGATATGAAGGTTAGGGAAATGGTTGGTTATGAGTATAACCATAGTTACTACTTCCCACTCCAACAGAGTCCGAAGTTCTAGATAACGAGTCATCTTCTTGACTTGACAAAATCCCCTTGCCTCTTTCTCTACAAGTATAGTCCTTCCCTATGGCACTAATTCCTGGTCCTGCCCGCCTATTGCCATGGTCATCATCCTGTGTTGCATGCGTGAAGTTTGCCTCACCAGTGAAGGGGCTCATAAATCCGGGAGATGGTCCAACATAGTTTCCATATCCACCACCACTACCTCCAGCTCCACTATATCCTTCATCATTCCCACCTCCGGTGGTAGGTGAGTCTCCTGATCTTGTACTAGAGCTATCATTAGTATCAGCAGGATGTTGTGGTTGTGTAGGATTAGAAGAAGGTGGAATTCCAATGTTTCTTGGTCTTGGGCGCAAAAGTTCTTCCAAAGAGTCAGCGCTGCTAGATCCCACATCCTCCTCTAATACTCTTTCTACATTTATCCCTTCATTACGTGCTTCTTCAGCAACTCTAGGAGCTGGGTTGCCTTCATCATCATCTAAATGAAGAGGTCTAATCCATTGATAAAGTTGGTTAGCATCTGTATCATCATCTTCAACAACAATATCAAACACATCTACTGGGTCACCACGGTCAACATGATCTATTTCTGCTTCCTTATCTCGAATTTGAAGCTTCACGTTGTAGTAGCAATAAACTAATTTTTCCAACCTACTATGAGCCAACCTATTTCTTTGCTTTGTGTGTATGAGTGTAAATGTGCTCCAATTTCTTTCACAAGCAGATGAGGAAGTTGTTTGTGATAATACCTTGATTGCTAACTTTCTCACAGTTGGTGCATCGGTCCCATACATGATCCACCATTCAGCTATAATGAAAAACAATGTTGATAAGCCTAATAACTCCAACAAATTCTATTATAAACTTATAGTCAAATATGTTTACACTCACTAGGAGACATTTTTGTTCGAGCAGCAACTGATGTTGGTTCTCCAAAAGTTCTTCTTGCATCTTTAAACCATGTTAGCTGAATTCAATAAATCGTGTTAGTTTAATCCAACAAACTAATTATTATAATTTAAGTAATTGTGTACCTCATTTCCAAATTGGCCAACTGCTGGTGATGCAGGGTCTAATTTAGAGTATACATTATGTACAGCACGTATAAGGGTACCATCATCTCCAACACCGGGTCTGTATTGGTATCGAGGATTCAAATAATATGCTGTTCAAAGAAACACATACTCTAATAAGAGAAATAAAACTTATGCAACTAAAGAAATGAATTGCAAATTATGACATAATTTATACCTGCTGCATGCAAATCGTGGTATAATGTTTTATACCATCGGTCTTCAATTATCTTTATGACCCACCTTGCACCATGTTTTCTTTCCAATTCATCCTTCACTACACGCATGAACTCATATATTGCCCCATAGTAGGATACACTTCTGTGTCAACGATCCGTAAAACTTTGTAAAGAGGTTCAAACACTTGGCACACATGTTCTGATTGAGTCCAAAAAGCATGATCAAGCACTATACTTTCCACCATACGACCTGCATTTGAGCGGCTCAAATTGTGGTTGGCCCAATCGTTACTAGTGAATAGTTGCTTCAACCCTGCTTTCTTCTTAAGTAGGCTGTCTAATGCAATATAGTTGGTGGCAAATCGAGTGGTAGCTGGACGAATAATTTCTCCTTTGAAAAATTCACGCATCTTTGCCAACAACCAATCGTGATTGTAAATATAAATTGTGATCGTTCTAGCTTTTTTTACCACAGTAGCAACATTCTCTCTCTTCCCCATTGTCTCAAACATGAGATCAATATAATGTGCTGCACATGATGTCCAAAACACATTATGATGCTTCATTAACTTTTTTCCAGCTTTGACAAATGCAGAACCGTTGTCAGTCACGACTTTGACAACATTATTTTCTCCCACCTCCATGATTACATCCCTCAATAATTTGTAAATATACTTGTAGTTCTTTATATGGTCTAAAGCATCAACAGACTTCAAAAAAATTGTCTTTCCCTTGGAGTATACCATGAAGTTTATGATAGACAATCTGGTCGGGCCAGTCCATCCGTCACACATGATTGTGCAACCATTAGTTTCCCACTTTGACCTCAACTTGTTAACATACTCGCCAATGTCTTTATACTCCATATCCAAAAATTTGTTTCTTATCTCATAGGGAGTGGGAGGTTGTACTCCAACACCGGCCTGTTGACATCCCACTGCCATATTTTTGAAATGATGTGATGATGCTTTCTGAGCAGGGACATTTTCATAGATAAAGAACTTGCTAATTAGACGCCCCATTCCCTCCTTCACATTACCTCCAGTGAAATAACTCCAAAAACTCTTTTGACGTGCTTTGGATGATTTATATAAACTTAGGGCTATTGGTGGTGTTGGTTGTGATTCTCTAAGACTGCCTCCCCGTCTCATTTGTGCACCACCACTTGTCCCGGAACCTTGTACTCTATTAGGAATTTTATGAAGGTGTTCTCTTTCCCATGCTGACTGTTTGGAGACACGTAATGCTTGTTTCAAA
The DNA here is from genome assembly GCA_024362995.1 of Heteromeles arbutifolia. Taxonomy (NCBI): domain Eukaryota; kingdom Viridiplantae; phylum Streptophyta; class Magnoliopsida; order Rosales; family Rosaceae; genus Heteromeles; species Heteromeles arbutifolia. The sequence goes on along the minus strand of JANCRC010000003.1, from coordinate 39,098,067 downwards.
CTGCGTCGTTCTTCAGGTCCCATGTCATCATCACATTCGTCCTCATCGTCGTCATCATCACTATCAATCGCTTGGCCAATGACTTCTCCTCGTAGCCCAGCTCGAATATTTTCCATTCCATGTGTTATCTTTTCCTTCTACTATTTTTTATTTTTTAATAATGTGCTGATGAATGCCTTCACTTCTTGGGGGACATTATCGCATCGTTGGACATTTTTTTCTGGATCTAATCCACTAAGATGGTACTTAAGTCGTGTCACTCCGTCACTCTTCATTACCCGACCACAATATTTGCAAATTGTGCCATGTTTGTTTCCGTCTATTGGGTCTATATGTTCCCAAGCTGGATCACGTTTAGTAACTCCACTGGACATCTTAAACGTTCCTATATTTATTTTTCATGAAAAGTAGACAATTATTTTTTGGCCAAAAAATATAGTAGTGATGACGGTTATATAAGAGAACCTAAATAATAAAGTTATTCTACAGAAGAATTAAATACGAAGTAAAGAAAATAATTGTAAAAATTTAAGTAATTATAAAAATAATATGAAATAATAAAACCTAATATTAATGAATAATAATCCAATTTGATAATAAAACCTAATATTAATAAAATAATAAATAACATTAAACATATTAAAATTATCCTAGGGAATAATTATACAAAATTACTTAATTACTTAAAAAAATTAACATGTAATTGTTAACATTACTTAATTACTTACAAAAATTAACATGCAAATATTAATTACTTAAAAAAATTAACATACGAGTCCACACAAATTTTTTTGTTGTTGTATAAATTATAATAATATAAATATAAGTTTGTAAACTTACCTTAAATATGGAACCCTTTGTGTTCAAGCTCTGGAATGGATCTGGAATGGCTTTGAAAAGGGTAAGGGAAGAAGAAGAAATGAAAATGCTCTAAATGGCTCTGATACTCCACCTCTTTGAATGTGAAAGAATATCACAGACTCACAGTGGCACACGGTTTCATTATGAAAGCACTATTATTTTTGTCCATGGTCTGTGATTGTAAAAGTTGTCAGGTGAGGTGAGTCAAATGACCCAACCACACACACACACATGCCACCACACACACAGAGATCACACACGCACACAGACATCACACGCAGACAGTCTCTCTCTCTCTCGATCATTATCTCTTCTCTGAGCTCCATTCTCCCCATTCTTCATTCTCCCACACACACACAGATCTCCCACACACAAGCACAAAGACCCAAGGTCTCTCGATCCTTCTCCCACACACAAGCACAGAGACCCACATCGCCTTCTGCTCTTCCCTCGTCGGCGCCATCTCTCTCCTTTCTCTCTGCACCGAGGGTCCAAGACCCATATACACACACACACACACCATCACACCTGCTCTGAGCTCCCTTCTCCCCCTTTTCCATTCTCTCACACACACACAGATCTCCCACACACACGCACAGAGACCTAAGGTCTCTCGATCCTTCTCCCACACACAAGCACAGAGACCCACATCGCATTCTGCTCCTCCCTCGTCGGCGCCGTCTCTCTCCTTTCTCTTTACACCGAGGGTCCGAGACCCACATACACACACGCACACCATCGCACCTGCTTCAGGAAGACACCCATCATCATTAGCAACCTCGTCTTTCTCCTTTTCCTTCTCGTCTCTGCAACTCGACGAACGCAGGAACTCCGGCGAGTTTCTTGAATTTCTCCGGTTAGGTAAGCTTCGGGTTTGCCTCTTTCTGTTCTAGATTGAACCTTATATGTGAAATTTAAGTTCAAAATCATGTTTTTGCAAGGTTTTTGGGATGAAATCAGCTCGGGAATAGGCACACCCATCTCCGGCGAGGCCGTGGGTGTCGACGAACTTTCCGAACACCTCCGATCGTTTCACGGCAAACGGAATATATAAAAACATTCATCTCGCCTTCTATTTCATTTTGATACCTAGATCGGAGTCTAGGGTCCTCTTTTATAGTCGGCCGGAGCTGTAGAAGCTCCGGCGTTCTTCTCCGAGTAGCACAGTTCCAAAATATCGCAATATGTCGGTAATATCGCGATATTATCTATATTATCGATAATATCGCGATATTTTGACGAAAACCCGTTGGATACCTATTAAAATATCGGTCCCGTAAAAAATCGATAATATCGGCGAAATATCGCCGATATTATCGGCATTTTGTTCCTTGATCACAGATAATGGATTTCCTTTCTGCTCAATAATGCAGAAACATACATTAGAATATGTAAATTCCATAATGAGTATAATAAGTAATTTAATTTCATTACCATCTGGGCCTTCCTAGCATGTTGGATAAATGGTCTTGCCCCTCATTTGTGGTGATACTTCTGTTTCTTCCTATTATCAGCATTTTGCTTTGAAAGCTCCTACATTACACATTTGGTACATGACATACAAAAGAAGATTTAGTTAGCTATATATGTGTACAATTTGGAAAGTTTCAAGCTCTCAAACTTGTCATATATACTGTCATGTATTTCAGTTGTACATATTCATTCACCTTAGAGGGCTATCTTACCTCACCTTCTATATATTCTCTCGGTCAACAATGTTAGAAACATCACAAGCTAAGGAGAGAGAAACATATATATAAACACCAAGCTTAAGGAAATTGAATGGAAGATACTCTTTCTTCTACCAAGGGCATTAGGCTAACTCAGTTAGTCAGATGAGTATATGATAACCATTTTCAAACATTAAATTTTAACTCTAAATTACCTAAGTGTCAAGAAGTAACAATCAACAAACTTCAAATTTTAACTCAAAATTACCTAAGTGTAAAGAAGTAACAATCAATTTAACCACAAGGTGAAATTCATTAATGCATGTTAGGATATTTTTATTTCAAATATGGCTATCGAAACTATTAGACGATATGGGGTGACTGATGCTGCATATAACTGATGTTGCATAACTGATGCTGCATACATATGGGGTGACTGATTATTAGACGATATGGGGTGACTGATATGGGGTAACTGATGCTGCATATAACTGATGTTGCATGATTGATGCTGCATATATATGAGGTGACTGATTATTAGACGATATGGGGTGACTGATGCTGCATATGACTGATGCTACATATGGATATTAGACGATATGGGATGATTAATGCTGCCAGATTTTATGTTTCTAACTTGGATTTATACTAGAAAAGATTGTATAGAATACATACCAAAAAGAGTGAAGTATTGTAAACATTATCACATAACCAATCCCAATGACTCTTTGGTCTCCCATTCCATATCATATCATTTGGAAGCTTAGCTCTTCCTCTCGCAGGTGTTCCACATGACAAGTAGTGTAGATGTAACCGGTGCCTAAACTGAGAGTACAACTTTGCCATCTTTTTGTCAATATATTCAATAATCTTCGGATGGGATAAGTCCACAACAAACAATACCTATTGTTAAACATAAATATATGCAAGTGAGTGCTTGAAATTACAATGAATAAATTGAATTAAATTCAAAACTCACAAGCAACTTCTCTTGCAGTTTCTTCTTTTCTGAAGCTGGGACCTTAAACCATCTCTCATAGCAAACCGGTGAATAAGTCCGAACAATATTCCCTATCTCGGACGTGAAAAAACCTGAACTGGATCACTTGGAACTTGATGTTTAAAATCAAAGATGATTGGCATCTTCAGCCTGTTATTGGCCTCCGAAATATCATGGACGCCTTTCCCACATGACTTTCCACGAGTCATCTTTTTTGCAAAAAAAATCAAAATTTGTCTTTAGAAAAATATACGTATCTCTAATCAATGTAATGTGTTGTTTAAAACTACGTTAATAAGGAAAAAGTAAATAATTGTAACTACATTTCTTACCTGGGTTAGTGTTTGTTGATGAAGGTGCAGGTGGTGAAGGAAGAGGCGTTGGTGGTTGAGGTGGTGGATGAGGTGCAAGTGCATCATTTGGAGGAGGAGGTATGTGATCCCTCACACGCTTTACCCTCTTTCCTCGCGGAGGTGCAGATGGTGGTGGAGGTGGTAGTGGTGGAGGAGGTAGTGGTGGCGGTGCAAATGCATCATTTAGAGGAGGAGGTAAGGGATCCCTCACCCGCTTCACCCTCTTTCCTCGTTGTGTAGAAGTTGCCATCTAAATATGAAACATAAAAGTAAATAACACAACCAAAATATTAATATATACAAACACAAACCATTATAAGCATAGTAACTATTTGTAAAATGACAGGCAAATATATTTACTATTGTAGGATAATAAACATTAATTTATAATGCATAGATCTCACCATAGTCATCAATTGTAATCATCATTAGTATCATTGGTTCCAACATTCTCCTCCTCATCATCCTCTTCCTCCTCCTCTTCCTCGCCATTTTCTTCATCCTCATCCTCATCCCTCTGTAGCCCTAGCATTCTTCGAACCTCATCTTTGTTAATATCAAAAGATTTAGGATCAACATCATCTCTACATAATGATATATCAACTTCATCGTCATTATGGACCCGCCTTGTAGAATTTTCAATTTCATCTACATACTCATCATCGTCTTCGTCAGTGGCATTGTCCTCCTCCTCCTCCTCATCATCATCATTCTCAGGAACATCCCAAATGTGTCTATGTTGTATCTTTTGCACAACTTTCCATGGATGACCCAATTTTAAGTCATCAATATAAAATACTTGATGTGCTTGTTTAGCTAACACATACGGATCACCACCGTACCAACGATTATTTACATTCAATGATGTAAGATGATAATCCCGTATAACTTTTTTACCTCTTGTATCTGTATTGTACCAATGACATTTGAAAGCAATCACCTTAAAACCTCTAGTAAATTGTTCTTTAATGACATTAACTAAGATGCCATAAAAGTTACATGTTTCACCATTATGCGACCCCGGCATCATAACCCCACTGTTCTGTGTTGTACGATTTTGATCAACATCTATGACCAAATATCGAATGACGTTGACAATACAACCGGTGTATTAGACAATACGTTGATCTGGACCTTGGGCTAATGAAAAAATCTCTTCACTAACCAATCTAGGCTCTTGATAATACAATGACGTGACCCGTTGCCTAAATCATTCCAGAAACAACTGTATATGCCTTTGTTGTACATTAGCATGACTATCTTTTTCCAAAATCTCGATATGCTCACTGCATAAATAAATAAAATGTAAGTGAAAGTTGTGGAATTATAATTATTTAAATAAATGTTCAACTATTACTATCACATACTTTCTTAAGTCTTCTATTTCGTCGCAATTATCTAAGATATACCAATAAGCCACTTCTATATCTTCCCTTGAAAGTTGAACCATTACATGAGCACCAAATGGACGTGCTTTTTGAGCAAACACTGAAATGAGCTCATTGGGATTACTACCATCGTCGTTTCTTTCTGGTCGAGTGAACTCAGTCTCAACTTCACATAAATACATTGAGCAAAAAGTTAAAACTCGTATGCCGAGTGTGCTTCCATAATAGAGCCTTCAGGACAAGCTTTGTTACGAACAGATTTCTTATATGAACCCAACAATCTAGATAAATGAACAATTGTTAGTACGTAGAAATAAAAAAATTATGTAACTAACAGAAACATCATGGCCATTTACCTTTCTACATGATACATCCATCGATATCCGACTGGCCCTACCAATTTTGCTTCTCGTGGTAAGTACATTGCTAAGTGAACCATGGGAACGAAGAATGCAGGTGGGAAAATTTTTTCTAGTTTGCACAATATGAGGACAATGTCTTCTTCCAACTTGTCAAGATCAGTAACAGTCAGAGTCTTTGCCTATATTTGTTGAAAAAAACTAGAAAACTCAATAATTGGACCATATATATGTTTTTTCAAATATTTTCGAATTCCCACAGGAAGCACACGTTGCATCAACACATGACAATCATGACTCTTCAAACCAAATATACTTCATTCATCCACATTCACTTTATGTGATATATTTGTTGCATAACCATCTGGAAATTTAATTGATTTCAACCAATGCAAGAAATCTTTACGCTCATATGGCTTAAATACATATTAAGCCAAAGGCTTATCCAATGTGTTACGTGCATTTAGTTTCAAATGGAAACTCTCTCTAATATTCATGTCTTGTAAATCCATTCGTGCCTTAAAGGTATCCTTCGACTTTCCCGTATTCAGCAATGTCCCAATCAAACAGTCAAATATATTCTTCTCAATATGCATAACATCAAGATTATGCCGAATCTTCAATTTGGACCAGTATTCCAACTCGAAAAAAATACTTTTCCTTGTCCAATTTAATTCTTCAGCATTTTGCTTCCTCTTCTTATCTTTATTAGTACAATGATTGCCAAGTGTACGAGGTAAAAAGGAATCAAGTTGATCAAGTATGTCATCACCTGAGAATTCTCTGGGACGATATCTCATCTCTCGGCGACCATTAAAGAATTGAGAATTTTTGCACCATGAGTGATTCATAGGTAAGTAACGACGGTGCCCAATATGACAATACTTGTCTCTCAACTTAGTGTAAGATCCATCCTCATTGCACACTGGACATGCCAACTTGCCATAAGTGCTCCAACCTGATAAATTTCCATAAGCCGGGAAGTCGTTAATGGTCCACATAACAGCTGCACGCAAATTAAATGTACTCTCAGTCATCTTATCATGGGTTGGAACACCATTTTCCTATAATTCCTTAAGCTCATCAACCAATGGACGCAAATAAACATCAATCTCACTTCCAGGTGCTTTTGGTCCAGGAATTAAGAAGGTCAGAAAAGAAAAAGGTTTTTTCATGCATTTCCATGGGGGCAAATTATATGGAAATACAACAACTGGCCACATACTATACGGCTTACTTATATCTGAATAAGGAGTAAACCCATCACTTGCAAGGCCCAATCAAACAATTCGTGGGTATTGAGCAAAATTAGGGTACATTTGGTCAAATTCTTTCCAAGCACTCGAGTCTACTGGATGCCTCATTGTGTTCCCATCATTGATTCTTTTCTCCTTGTATCACCTCATGTCTTCGCTCGTATGTCTCAATATGAACAACGTATGTAGCCTTGGCTTAAGTGGAAAGTATCGCATCACTTTTCTTGGAACTTTCTTCCTTTGCTCATAATGACTATCCTTATACCTTGGCTCATTACAGACTAGACATTTATCTTTCTTTTCGTGTTCGTTATAAAATAGTGCACAATCATAGTAGCAAGCATGTATATTTTCACACCCCAATCCAAGAACTTTCAATATCTTCTTGCACTCACGAAATGAGTTAGGAAATTTGTTAGGCTGGGGACATATCTTCTTTATCATTGCTAACATCTTATCAATTGCCTTGTTTGTCATGTGGTTGTCAACTTTGGTGTGAATCAACTCCACGACGTATGTCAAAACTGTATATTGCTTACATCCAAGGTATAGTTCCTTTTGAGCTTCACCAAGCCACATCTCATAAGTATCAACATATGTCCACGCATTGGACATATCACCACCCCACATGGAATCTTGGTTCCCCATTGTATCTTGATCATCATCATCTATTCCTTCAAAGACATCCTCAATCATATTAAACATGTTGACATTAGAGTTATTGGTTGGCTCATTGTTCGTAGATACCGAAGATTCTCCTTGCACTTGTTGGATATGCTCCCCATGATATATTCATCTATCATAATTCATATCCATACCGGAATTCAACAAATGGAGATGAACATCTTCAACTAAGTGAAAAAATGTGTTATGGCAAACTCTACAAGGACATGGTATTTGATTATTCTCGTTCACATGGTGACAAGCAATGTCAATAAATGACTTGATCCCTTTTCTATATTCGGAACTAAGGCGATCCCGACTACGAATCCATTGTCGATCCTTGAAATCAGATCACTTCAATCCTAGTATTGAGCTACATACTCTGACATATTTCAATAGGTTGCCATAATAGAAAAAATATATATGAATATATATGTAAAATTGTTAAGATAGACGTATAATATAACAACCAAAAACGTCAAGAAGCTCAATTGAAAAATTCACATATCCTAACTCAACAACAACTAGATGCTAAAACAAACGTACTAGAAAATAGAGAAATCATACGAAAATCACCATGCTAGATACTAAATTTGCAATAATCCAACAGAAAAACCACCATGCTTATTTCAGCATATACATGCACAATACTTCGTATTCATCATTACTATTCAAATGCAATGATTATTTGGCTAGCGGTAGCATTAATAATAAGTCATTGTAAATTGCAAGCATTAAAGACAACATACCAACTAGGAGCTTTGGTCTTGTACTTAAGTAATCTCGACCTTGAGCACCTTCAATCCTGAAAAACATGAAACTATAAAAATTTCATATATGTACAAAGATAAATGTGCATTAGAGTATAGTTAGATGAGAGTGCAATCGTAAGGTGCTATATGGAGTCCACTCTGCAGCTCTTAATCCATCATCTCAAACTATCATATTCACATTTTCCCACCTTTCCTCTTCATGTCATATAAACACTTTTTTTCCCCGAATCACAATGAAAAAGTGATGCTGCATACATATGGGGTGACTGATGTTGCATAACTGATGCTGCTTATGACTGATGCTGCATAACTGATGCTGCATACATATGAGGTGATTGATGCTGCATACATATGGGGTGACTGATGCTACATATGATTGATGTTGCATACTGACTGATTATTAAACTATATGGGGTGATTGATGCTGCATAACTAATGCTGCATATATATGGGGTGACTGATGCTACATACATATAGGGTGACTGATGCTGCATATGACTGATGTTGCATATGGATATTAGACGATATGGGGTGACTGATGCTACCAGATTTTATGTTTCCTCTTTCCATAGGATTCTCTATTAAGTCTAATACCTTAATATGAAGAAGATTGACATCTAGATGACTTGTTGATAGTTGTATGCTAGCTACTTGCTGCACTCCCTTAATTTAAGGAGTGACAGCTTTAAGGTTTCCCGGGTTAGTAGGATTTGCCAAGGTAGGATTGCTTGTAACTTTCTACCTCATTATATATCCCCTATTGTACATTCAATCAATATATGAAAAATACATTCCAACAAACTTAAAATTTCTAGAGAACTCTACGAGTGATTTGCGGAGCTCTACTTGAGGGATGTAAGTAGTTTTAATCATTTCTTATATTTATGTGCTACCAGATCTCCTACCATCACCCTTTTTCAGCCAACCAAAACACAAGAAAGTACACATCTAAAGAATTCCCAACACAAGCAGCTAGTAAGAAACGGCACTAAGATCATTGTAGGCCCTACCCAAAAATTTTCAAGGTGAACCTAGTCTTGACTCTTGACAACACCTCTCTCAAGAAAGACAACACGCAACTTAATGGTTACAGACTTCCAACATTTGAACAAAAACAAAAAACAAAAAGATAACACTTAGTTAAGGGACTAAGAAAAAAATATAAAAACATATATTAACCACCAAGACCAAAATTTGACTCCAAAGAGTAAAAGAATAATCAAGACTGGAACAGAAAACTCACTACTAGTATAACTCTCCCTAAAGCAGAGAACAATTCACCAGCAATAGGATCTTTAGCGAAAGAAAATCAAAATCTGGGGAACAATTAAAGAAAAAAAAATCCAAAAACAATTAAACAAAATATAGAGAAACAAAGTACCTTGTTGTCAACTGAAAGAACTTGAGAAAAAATCGAACTTCTTTTTCCCCAATTTGATCTTCTTATGTCAGAGAGATAAGAGAGTTAGTGAACGAGAATCAAAGGGTGGGAGAATGGCTGAATGAGGGAGACGAATGAGAGGTGGTAGTCGCCGTCGCTGGCAACCACCAAGTAGCCGGTCGTCGAAGTTAGGGTGAAGGAGTAGACGAAAGGGTGCTGAAGACTAGGAAGAAATGAGAATAAATGGATAGGTTTTGTTATTTGGGGGTTTTGATATCTATATTTTTTATTTTTAATTCACTATTATATGCGAGGAATGGCCAGGTGGCCTTCATTCTTCTTATGTGATGAATTTAACATTGCGTCACTTATTAAAATTTCGTTTGGCGGTAAACTTTCCCGCCCACTTTTTTGTGGCGAATCCAAAAGTATAAGTGACGCAAAATATTTTGGTGTCCTGCAAAAATCTTAAAGTGACAATTTTTAAAAAAGCATCACTTGTTTTACCTATATGTGATGAATTTTCACGCGCCACAAAAAATTCGGTCACTTAATCCATGTTTCCTTGTAGTGACAATCACATTCCTAATCTAATAGGACTGCAACACTGCCCCTTGAGTGTGTATATACTCAAGTAAATGGCACATCAGGTCTTCAGTGATAAAGCAAGTACATTAGATGAAGTCGTCGGCACAATGAGCAAATGCAAGTCTCAGATTAATAGAAGAATGCATAAAAAGGTAAAATCACAAAACATCGTTATGGTAAAACCCAAGGTGGGAGAAAACCCATAGACTAAGGAGAAAAGTGAGAAGTTGCATTAAGTCAAAACTATACGTCTTTTGGACGCAAGTAGAAGAGCTCACAAGGGTATGGAACTCACAAGGGTATGATCAGCCCAGGATGGGTGCCTCGTTAAAACCTAGTTTGGCAGCAAAAACCTAGTGGGAAAATTGCTCATAATCGTAGGGAAAAAGAGTACATTAAGATCAAGTGAGTATATTTCTAGATACTCCCCCTGAGTTTGACATAACTTCCAAATGAGAACTACAAGCATTGCATATGATAGTTAGGTATACCAATTCCTCAGACAAGCTTCTGGAAGGTTGACTTCGGCAGTGACGTCGTGTAAAGGTCATCAAGGTTTTCTGGGATCGGCTTGCATGACTTCAATCTCCTGGCTGATGTAGATGTAGACACAATATGTCTTGGCGTTGACTTCGTTGATGTATCATGTATTGGTCGGATTGATACATACGATATAATCTTCATGGATTGTCATTGGGACTCAACGATGGATGAAAACATAGCAAGTACTTCGAATATGCTCAACAAGAACTCCTAACCATGTCTTATTTGTGGCGTAGTGAAGTGAGGTGAGTCTTGGAACGATTCGAAGATTTCGTAACTAAGGTCATATCATGGACCTCCAAGATATTGTGATATCCCTAACGGTAAAGACATAACCATTTAGGGATTTTGTCTTGTGCGGGTTTGATAAGTAACCAGTGTCAGCATAACAAACAAGGCAAGCATCATTCCAAGGATCAAGGGGATTGGATCCACTCGAGATGTGTTGGGATTTTATTTGCCCAAATTGGTAGTATCCTCAGGGTACGTCTTTAATACCAATTCAGTGGTTGCGTGTAGGCGCGGTGCTGCATCTTTACCAAGATCAACAGCGCATGAGATGTCATGTCTTAATACAATGAGCTAAGTACAACGAAGCGCAAAGTTGAACTTTAGATATGGAATTTCGGATTCCATGACCTCTTCAAGGGTCTCATTTGCATATAACGTATGGACGATCAAAGGTATACTCAAAGCACATTCGGGGTATAGTTCGACTAGTAGACCAAGGTACCGTCAGACCAATGCTTGAACTTTAGGTCAAGGCATAAACAAGTTTTCCTAAGATCCTTCATCACAAATTCCATCTTCAGGTGCGAGGCAGTTTTTTCAAGCTCTTCCAGAGTCTTAGTGAGATGCATGTCAACGACATAAACTGTAACTCTAGCAATTCAGGATAAGACTTCATAGTTTAACACGCAAAGACATAATTCATCCCTGACTGGTCAAATAATCACTTAGACGGGTATACCACATCCGTCGGATTGTAAGTGAACGCCTCAAACAAGTTAATAGGGTGTTATGTGGTTTTGGAACTATTTGAACTAGTCCATGTAATTCTTCGGGAACTTACATGTAAATCTCCATATCAATATCCCCATGGAGAAAACATTAACCATATTTCATAATGCTGTTATCAATAACATGACGTTTGAGAGAAACCTTGCACCGTAAGGCATGCATCATATCGCACTATTTCATTCATCTCATAATGCTTCATTTCCCACTTGTAACACAATAGGGTTACCTTGGGCAGTGTAGGAGCGACATGTCCAATACACACTTTGGTAAGGAATTTGACCTAGATTGTAATTTCAGTTGTCCAATCAGTTCTACGTTGTCACTTAATCAACGGAACATGGTTCAATATCGTCGCTTTTCATTTATGTCGATAGCTACCATATAAGTGAAAACATCATCGATGGTAATCTCATTTCAATTCCATTTAGCTCATCCAAACTAGTATACTGGACCAAGAACTTCGAGTCTCAAGAGTAATCCAGATTAATCTTATAAGATGAAAATGATGTGAGACAACGATTGAGTTTAGATTCATTGTTGTGCCGTGTCTTCCTCTTCTAGGGAAGTGAATCCTACGAACTGAGTAATCTGTCATGCTCCAGGCTAAGACAGATTGATTAGCTATCCGTTGGTATATCGGACCGTCCAATAAGGGCGTTCAAACCGTCCAACAGGAGCAGCACACCCTCCAGGGATGTTGACTCGACGTCCATTAAGTACGTCTATCCTTGCAGGCATGTTTGCAACTGGTGTATGATCTCGTCACTTTAGCTAGATCAGAGGAATATGTCTGGAGCAACATTCTGAAAGCTATAATTCATCGTACTTGCTTATCACACTTGTGCGGTATGGGGATCGAGATGAGACATAGTGGGAAATGTCCACGCAAATTCGTGCCATTCTTCAGGAACGTTGACATTCTTATCTCTTCCTAACGACGGGAAGATTGTCTCATTAAAGTGACAACCCGTAAATGAGCGGTAAAGAGATCGCATACAAAGGCTCAAAGAGAGCTAGTGTGAAGGAGAATCATGATCGACAAAGATACACATCCTTCTTTGAGGACCCATATTGGTACGTTGCGGTGGCGCAACTTGACACATGGAATGCACACCCAAATGCGTAAATACGAAAAACGTCAGGTTCGTACCCAGTAACCAACTGTAACGTCATATAGCTTGGGTGGCAATGGGCCTCATGGCAGACCAACATAACTGTGTACAAGATTGCATAGCCCTAGTCAGAAACCAAAAACTTGGTACGTTCACCAAAATCCGGGCGATCATTTAAATTGCGCTTTATGATCACTAGGCAAGGCTATTTGGGCTGAATCATGGGAATTAGATGTTCAATTATAAATCCAAAATACATGCAATACTTTATCGAAAACTGTCGATATAAACTATCTGGCATAATCCAGTCTCCAGGACCTTAAGGGATAAGTAGGGTGGTGAGCCCTTAATCGGCCAGTAGGTTTAGCAACAATGTGTGTGGACAAACATGTGACCAGTTTGTCGATTCATCAACCAAAACCATAAGTATTTATATGGTCTGCATTTTGGTTGGATTAGTCCACATATATTCCCTTGAATCCACTGTGAAAAGAGAGGCGTTTCGCATCTTTGCCAGGAATGATATAGAAAATCAATATCCCTAATGAGCAGGCTTGGCAAAGTGTGCTTGTAGGCACAAGATCCTTACTTCAGGTAAGAAGATGCGTTGTAGCATCATTGTTTGACCTAAGTGTCCCAAATGGTCGTGCCAAAGCAAGTAAACTGCTCAACCACCAGGCTCCAGGCCGGCCATATGTGGCGTGTTCCCAGTTAGAAGGCAGCTCATTGGCCCCAAATCAAAACTTCAGGCTCATTTTTTAAGGTGGTGCAAAGATATTCCACTCTATTTTTTTCAATGGTTTCATTGATGTTCATTGTTCTCTCGAATATCCTTAAAAACTCAACAACACGGAAAATTTAAGGTCCCTTAAATGGTAATTCAGTACCATTCATACAACCGTGCCAATGCTCTTAATCAGGTTGGATAGACCTGAACTCGTTGTTAGAGATATGATTTAGGTGTAAAGTTAGTATGCGTAGTACACATTCATCCGGCCAACTAACTTTCCCACATTCCTAACTAATCACGTGTTTAATTGAATCGGTCACATGTATTAAAAAACATGATTCAGTTAAATCATATTCAAGGACAATATCAATAAGATTATCCATAAGTAAAACATACACCAAACTTGAATCCAAGAACATGGGAAAATGTTCACAGAGTAAATGATTTACTAAAGGGATTCGGCCAACAAGGCTATCCATGTCAAAATTCTGCTTTTCCAACGATGTTTGGTGGAGCAAAATTAGTCTCACATATTGACTACTAGAATGGTACTCCTCAACAACATTGGTAAGGGCACGAACAGGTGCATAACCAATGATCTATTCCATCGAGATGGAAGTAGATTCTGCAGGGTTAAGGTATTGGAATATTATCCCTTATTCTTGAAGTTTTAGGTCTTAGGTGCCAAGGATCATGCTTGGGACATGATGCCACACCTTGGCATGCCTTGATTCTACCATATGTTGTAAAAACAAACTCGAAATTGGATTGTGAGAGAGTATGCCATTCGGTGTATCCCTGCCGAAGCAGTGCATCACCATTCAGTAGGCTTTGACTTAACTGAGTTGAGCCATTCGATAGGCTCTAGTTGAATTGGGTCTATACCTTTCTCTCATGTTTGTGGTAGTAATCAGATCCGAGAATTTGGTAAACTTCCGCTATCTACGCTACTGCTTCAGGGGCGAGTTAGAAACATGGAAGGACGAGAAAAGTATTCTCCAGTCAAAATTCGATCGAATTTATAAACTTCAGAATCGTACTCATTCATGAATGTAATCATGGTGTGCTTCAAGCAATGTCTTTCATGATTAGACAATCCGTAGAAGCGAGCCAAAGAGCCATGCAATCCTCGATCGGGAGGTATTTCCATTTGTAATGCTTCGGGCATAAGTCTTCAAATGAAGATCATGGTGGAGGCTTATTCAGCTCTTCCATGCCATTGTTGGCTTCAATGGTTTCTCAACTTCTTGACAGTCAAGTGGAGATTCACGTCTTGTACCCCACATAAAGTGGTTTCTATAAGAAACGTCTAAATAATGGGAATCGAACTTGTTACAGTTTGACAATCCACTGAATTGAAGGGAACAAGATTGTGATTAGTGATATGGGAATGAATCATCCATAAGCATCAAAGTTAGAACATTCGAGTTCTAAGACATGGTTTTCATGAAAAACGTCGGGTTTTCATGGGTGTATTGTTTTATGAAAACTTCGGATTTCAAAGGCACTAAATTTGAAACTACAGGTTCAATTTAGTTTATGAACGTTTAGTTCATAAATGAGAGGTTCATGTAAGAACACAAAATGGAATATACAACTAAGTGTAATGGATTTGAGTTGCTTCGGGAACTCAAGTGTGAGTGCTTCGGGACTACGAAAGTGAGTCAACAGTTCAAAAAAGAGAAATAAAATATTGAATCGTTAATGTCCAAAAGTGAGCTTCAGACCAATAATTTTGGATTAATTATTAGATTAATGAACTGTAGGTTTTAATTAATTCAATAGATCGGGACCATTCGGGGTCGATTGTAGAAGCAAAATAATACAAAGTTTCAGGCCATATTTTTAGGCTAGATGGCTGCAGGCCATACAAAAAGAAACACCTTAAAATTGGGTAAGGCCGTGAAATCGGACACCAAAAATATTTTTATTTTTATTTTTATGGGTGCAGGCTGAAGAAAAAAAAAAGCCAAAAAATGGCTTTGGGCCGAAAAACAAGGGCAGCCCAGCATTGAAATTGCTGGCTGCTGCTTTAGGCAAGGCCCTGAAACATTAGGCTGCGGGCTGGGCTCGTGTAAGGTTGCAAAAGCAGCCCAATAGGGCATGGAAACTGCAGACTTGAAGCAAAGATGGGCCGGGCTGATATGCGGGCCGAAAGAGAAACGGATCATAACCAGCAGGCTTTTGATATGCGGGCCGAGGGCCTTAAGTCTGGCAGGTAAGAAAAGCCCAGCAATGCAAAAAGGCTTGCTTATGCGGGCCGAGTGGGCGCTGAAGGCTTCCAGTGTATTGATCGGTTTAGGTGCCGCTTGGCTTGGCTTCGGGCTAGCTAGGCGCAACTCAACCACTTCATTAATCATAATAAGAATAATTAAAATGTAATACTCCTCTGATTGAAGATCAAACTCTCTTTAGAGCAGCGTCAAGAGCGTGCTGATAACGTGTTGTAGGCATAATTTACTAAACAATTATGGAGGCCATAGAGAGAGAAAGGTGCGGCAATAGTAGAGAGAAGAGAGAGATGTGTAATTGTGGGTGTGTTCTATTCCACCCCATTGTGCCTTTCAACTCCTAATAGGAATATAAGAGATATTCCTAGATCTACTAGGATTTATACAATCATATTCCTAATCTAATAGGACTGCAACAAGGTGCCTATTTTCATACACCATTTTTAGCCTCACAAACACCCCCACTTATTATGGTCATCAAACTGAAAAAAAACAATGATAAGCATCGGACAAGATTAAACAAGAGTGCGAGAATAGAAAAAAATTGTACATGTGCTTAACGTTTCTCATCAAATATTGTATAACACCAAACGGCCCCGTTAAGACTTCCTTCGAGGCACGCACTCAGTAATTTAGTCCACGATTCAGCAACACCGTACTCTTTCATGATCCACATGTGAACACGAGTAATAGTATTTGATCCATCCGAAACTTCACTCTCTCTCTCAAAGCAAGCAAGAGACTCTTCGTATCTCGACACAGACAAAGCCTTTCTTCTCAACTCATCTGGCAACAGTATCTTTCCAAATGATTCCCCCGCCATATCAAACGACACAATGCAGTTACCCTCGTTCTTACTCGATTGAAGCCAATGCGGAGAACCATTAACGAAAGCTTGTGTATATCTACCGGTAATACCTGCAGGCATAAAGTCTGCGGGAATAACATCAGCGCTAAGACTCTTCCAGCATCCCCCGGCTAATGACCAAACCTCAACCTTGCACGGGGTTTTGACATTTTTGTTGCTCACAATTCTCAAAACCTTATAGTCATCCATACGCGAATCATAGCCAAATGCATAGGTCGCTATCGGATTAGTATAATCTGTAGTGGAGAATGCAATCCTAGGCCGGGGCAAAAACATAAACTTTCTAACACAAGGGTTCCAAATAATTGTGGCAAAGTTAGCAGCAAGGCATATGAGACCATTACAAGCTCCAACCACATAGAAATTATTTTGTACTATAACTGTTCTCTTTTGGGGGAAATAATTTGTGTTATTGTAAATGAAGGGATTTAGAATCTTGGTGTACTCACCAAATGCAGGGTTGTCCCAGTGCAAGGAGAAAAGCTCACCAACCTGATGAGTAGCGTCCTCTTTCTCAGCAAAGCGTTTCGTAGAAGGAGGTGATCAGTGTTATTTGGGTTGCCGTATTGGTCCGCGCGGCTGAGATGGGCGTGAATGAAGGCGGAGGTTTGGATTAGAGACCTCCATGACTGGCACACTGCACTGCATTTGCCTAAAGATTCGATAGCCAACCTCAGAAGAATTTTGCCGTAGGATTGCTTCAGGGAAGTAATAGTTTGACATAGCTTGCCTTGTCTGATAATTTTGCTCTGGTTCTCGGATTTCAATGGAGGATTTGGGGATTTGGGGATTGCTTGTCTGATAGTTTTATTCTGATCTAGTATCTTTTTGGTCAAGAAAACCAAGTAATCTTTAGACAAAGTCTCCCGTTGACTTTCTAGAAGTGCAATGCTACCTGTCTAGATGCCCCCATGTGTCCCACCACAAATTTTCAGACAAAAGTTAGGCCAGTTGGTTAGAGTAGTGTACTCAGTCCTTTTGCACCCCTTCAATCCCTCTCCCGTAAGTTATAACTTAGAATATCACTTTGTCAAAAATTATGCTATGTTCAGCATACATGGTTTATAACAGCAAGACTTGAAGGTATTAGCCATCGATAGATAAGCAAAGCAAATTGAATCTTGTAAAAAAGAAAGAAAGATTGCAATTAGATAAACGTGTAATAATATACTGATTGAGGGCTTGGGATGAAGGTTTTGTGCATACATATATAGATTATTGATTGAACATCCCACATTTTGTTAAAACATGAAGAACCACATCTTACAAAGAAAGAGTCGCATGCCCGAAAATCAAGGATACACGCGAAAGAGGTCACTCTTGCTTACGTACAGATCTGGAAATCTAGTAGATGTCCTAAAATTTACATTTAAGCTTGACAAGGAACTACGACCGATTAACGAGTCTCATGTGATGTCCTGACATGGAGAAAGAGATCAGGTTTACTGCCCAGAGTAGCTTTAAGTGAGTTGACATCATTTAGACAGCACCGGATAGGCCAATAGCTGATCCATCAACCTTGCATCATAAGATTACACAATAAGTCGGTACTTTGACACATACGGTTAGCGAAATAGATATAGAGAAATGCAGGAAATGTAGCAGAAACATACCATTGGAAAATGAACTCTATTCAACAAGAATTGGTCTGGCAGAAGGGATTGGTCTAGCAGAATGGCTTGACAATGTATTAGCATCTGATAGAAAAGAGAAATCAGTACTTATTGCAATAAGATCACTGCTACGGAAGAGAAACGCAAAACTCAAAGTGTAATTACATGCCTTTTAATTCCACCCGCAACCAATCTTGTGTGCATACCAAAGCCTCTCGAATGTCAGGATTCAGTGAGCTTCGACATTCATCAAGCACTCTACCACCAATGTTGAATGCTGATTCTGGTGCAACAGTTGACATAGGAGTTCCCAGAACGTCACGTGCCATCATGGACAAAATAGGGTACCTAGGCGTGTGGACCTTCCACCAATTTAATATGTTAAAATCACAATTGCGCGGAAAGACTGGTTCCTCTAGATACTTGTCCAAGTCTGATATCATGTTTTGGCTCTGAGAGGTCTCGTAGAGAAATTTGTCAAATCCCTTCAATCGATCCCTACTATCAGTGCTGGTACTCGGTAAGCTGCTGCCAGGCAAAGCTGAACCTTGATCAACCATTGTTGAGCAGATTGAATATGCATCAAAAAGTTCCTTGAGGCCATCGGAAACTTCCTTAATCCTATCCAGAGCAGTACTACCGTATATTTGAGAGTAGTAATACTCCACCAACTTCATTTTGAATCGGGGATCCAAGATTGCTGCTACTGCCAAAGCCAAACTGCACTTGCTCCAGTACTTATCAAACTTAGCTTTCATCTTTAGTGCCATAGAACTAAGAAATTCGTCTGGGCTCTTGCACCATTCAATTAATTGGATGTGAACATCACAAATCTCAGGAAAATATATACTTGCAGTTGGACATTTGTTGCTGGAAAAGACATTAACAATTTCAACAAGAAGTTTCAAATAAACTGTAACAGACCTCATCCGTTCCCATTCTGTGTCAGTTAAAGCTGATGTATACGAAGGGTCATGCTCTTGCAGGACAGAAAATGCACCCCTGTATTCTAAGGCTGTTTCAAGCATATGATACGTTGAGTTCCATCGAACTGGGAAATCAAGAATTAATCTCCTCGGACTATTAATTCCTACTTGCTGAACAATTTCATTGAACTTCCCTTGTGTCAATTGTGAACTTCTTACATGCTTGAAACTTCCTCGAATATTTCTTATCACCTCTCTCATTGCTTCCAAAACATCCTGCACAATTGAATTTAGAAAATGTGCTGCAGAGCGAATATCAAATAACTGACCATGGACCAAGAGAGGCCTGTTTTGGGAGATCCGGTCTTTGATCCTTACAACAATGTCATCATCGATGGAACAATCATCAAATGTCAAGGCAAATAACTTACTGTCAATGTCCCAGTCCATCAGGCACTTGATAACTACTTCTGAAAGCAAGTCCTCCGTATGTGTAGAATCAAGTGTGACAAAATTCAGAATTTTCTTTTGTAATTTCCAGTCCTCGTCAATATAGTGTGCCGTCAAACACAGGTACTCAACGTTTTCTGGAGAAGACCACATTTCAACAGAAAGGTTAATTCTGCCGTGCAAACTATTAATCATCTCATACACTTGATGTTTTTCCTTCCTATAAATTTCCATACAGAACTGTTCAACATCATTATTTGGCACAACCTCAAATGATGGTTGAAGGTTCTTCACAAAAACTTTGAATCCAACATCATCGACCATGGTGAACGGGTAACCATGCAATATAATCATACGAGCAAGATCATAACGACTACGGTCATGATCAAACTTTCCGCTTGCAATGGTAACTAGTTCATCCTTTTTCGGATCCTGATCGAACTTTATAAGTGCTGGCTGAATATAATCATCTTTTCTCGGTGCTTCATCACCATTAATACTTGCTATGGCAAGGATATTATCTTTTTTCCTTCTCTTCGCTGAAAGTAGTTGGGATACATCAAAGTTCGATCGTTTCAGACATCGCATTAAATGGTTTCTCAGATGGGTGGTCCCACTATTACTTGATCCACTGAGCTTCTTGTTACAATGTACACAAACAGCATAACATATTTCAGCCTTTCTAACCCTTTCAAAATGATTCCAGACAATAGATGTCAACCTCTTTGGTTTCTTAGCAGACTCGACTGGTATTTCCATCACATAGGCATGAAATTCGATCAAACTCTGCACAACATATGAGATAAAACGACTAAATCAGATAGAACTACAAGATGAATTTGCGGAACCTCAAACATCAATAAAAAAAAGTTGACAGTCACAAAAGAATTAAAATTACTCCAAACACTAGCAATAAATAAGTCCTATAATTTACGGTGCACAACACCAATAGAAGGGGAATGCAAATACGTGTGTTTCGTGTGTGCGCATGTACATGCATAATTACAGACATACATGAAAGATCTCATAGTAATTGATATTTTACAACACAACTGAATTGAGAAACACACAGAATAACAACCACACTGATAAAATGTTTGGTGCACGTAAATTCCTTGGGATACATCCTTTACAAGAATTCAAATACTCTCAGACCAAAACCTTGCAATACTTAAATCATCCAGCGAACACTGAACTATAAATAAACTATAACGCACAGACAAACCAGCATAAATGCACGGAATCACTACAAGAAGAATCACCATCTTATCACTAGTTTAAAGTCACAGAGAAATTTATCAGTCAGAAGATACACATAACAAGATTCAAGAGGTATGTGAACATTCATTTCACTAACTGGATACTGAAACACGAACAAATTTTTTTCTTCTTCAGTGCACAAGACAAACTGAATCGATTTTGGCCCATAGAGATTTCCCAAGGCAAACCTGGAAGCAAATCTAGAACACAACCCACACAATGACCAAAAATACAACCTTGAAACCAGCAAATAATGCCGCTAAAGTATGTTATGTCAACCAAACCCATGAAACCTCACAACTTGAAGATCAATTCCAATATAAAACACGACTCAAAATGAATTTAGCGGGTCTACAATTGTAAGTTAATAGCTGAAAGATTCAATGTTCAAGCTCTCACTAAACCCATTACACATATCAAGAGGGCTACAGGTCACTAAGTCTTAACGCAGACAGAGAAAACAGCAAACTATAGAACTTGTGACATCAAACCAGATCAACACAAAACTGTCTGAATGCATATATGAATCTCGAACTCAAGAAAAATGTGCACGAAGCCACTGAGACAACCCGAAAAACAAACGAAGAACATGTCATGACAAGTCACCAAGGGAACTTCAAAGGTGAAATTTTTCAACCCAATAAAAATATATCAATTAGGACTAGAAGTCAACATTTGGAGTCATTTGTTAAGGTACCATTGCATTGACTCAAATCACAATTTTAAAGTGATAAATCCAGAGTCAAATCCTGCTCCTCTTGATCATACAAAAGCATGAGATTGTCCACAACCACATAACTTGAATTTCAACACCACCTAAAAACTAACTAATTCAAAAATCAAAATTTTCCAACAAATAACAACAAAAATACAAATTTCAATTTATAAAGATTCAACCTTTCATCTTCAAATCCCTAAACCACAGAACAATCATATGCATTTAAGATCTGGGTCAGACCAAAATCCACCAAATAAACTCCAATAAACATTACAAAATTCCAATTAAAATCTGAGCCTAAAGTGAGAGGAAAAAAGAACAAAATTACACAAAAATTCGAAATGGGTCTTACCGCAATTGTTGAAATGACCTTATATCTTAAAAAATCTCAGGTAATCCGATCGGTGGTCCGGCGAATCGGGGTTGGATCGTGGGTGACCCTGAAGAGAGAGAGGGAGCGAGTCTGAACCCGATGTGGGTGTGAGAGAAAATGGGTTGGATCCGATAAGTATACCCACTCACTTTACCCGTATTGGGTTGTGGGTCAACGGATTAGATAAATTTGGCGATCCGATAGTAATTGAAGCAAAGGTACGGACCCTACTGATTTGACCTGGCCCAAATTTTGGTCCATTTTGTTTTAGGTTAGGCAGGGTTAGGCCTTAGGTATGTGTTTGAATCATTTTGCAACATGGTATTAGAAAACAATTTACATAGTACGGAAAAATCGTGATTAATATACTAATAGTATGCCGTATTATATAAGTCATTTTCGGACATTTGGATTCGATTTCATTTTCGAAGCATAATACCTTCAAAAAAGAGCACAGCGTGCTAATTCAAACTCATTGTATGATGTATTTTAATCATCTAAAGTTATTTAAATTTTCAAAACTGCGTAAACCTGTAATAAAAATTGAACTTTTCGTTTTTCCATCCAATTAATATTTTTGTATTTCCTAAGACGAACATCCTAAAGTAAGTCTATTTAAACCTTATGCATCCCAGTCTAATTCATCAATTCAGAAATAATTAAACCACCTGCAGCTCTGGAGTGTTTAGTCGACCGTCACACCCTATCGAGAGAGCAATGGGGAGGAAGCGATTGTTGCTGGTGCTAAAGCCGATCGAAGCTGACCCAGTTTCCCAATCAGAAGGTCCATCTCGCATCACGAATCCCCAGTCTCAGGTAATCTGATGCATCTGCATATTTGAACTGTTTTATTGAGCTTAGCACTCCAGGTGTTTGATAAAATGCCAAAGTCGATAACCTTCGTTTGTCTGCTTTATTTCTTTCCTTCAATTCATCTTTGTAAAATTGGGATAATAAGGAAAATCTTATTTCTTGTTTATACTACAAAAAGTAAAAAAATTTCAATGAATGCAAAAACATTACAAGTGAGAAGAGAGGGGGGATTTGCACATTGTACCAATTTTGTAAGATTTTTGTAGTATTTGTGATATATTTACTTTGAAGTTTGTATTAAGGCTTCATCTATGAGTAGGCCATGATTTAAGGTGCCAAGAATGATAAAGTTTCCGGTTTCGGGTGTTTAGGCTTCCACAAAACTCAAGAATTTTCTTACTTGGATTCAAGTTTGAGAAAACTGTTGGAATAAGTGGAGTACGAAACAAGTTTGAAAATTAAACGGTGTGAACTTCGATTTCACTTGTTTAACTCAGTATAAAAGAGAATGGCATACCCGGGAAAGAAAAACAAGGTGACGAAAGTTTACGCTTTGTAGTTGTATATATAACAAAATCAAATTCTGATTATTTCTCGGTATGACATGTTTTCATTGTGCAACTTTGCCAAGGATAATACTGTTAGATCAGTTCCTTAAACCCTCTTTCTTCGATTGCATTTTCCCCTACCTTTGACAAATTCTCGTACACTCTATCTCCTGTTAAGTTAGTTTTAAACACCCTTGTTAATTCAGTTTCTTTTGAATGAATTGCAGATGCTACATCACTTAGAGAGCAGAAGAAAGGTGCACAATGATGCAATAAGTTGTTGTCAGAATATTTTGCTCCGCAAGCCCATTGAGTGGAATTCTGTAGTGCTTAACAATCTATCACAGCCCGTCCATGATGTGGACCTTGTTGTCACAGTTGGCGGCGATGGTACTCTATTACAAGCTAGCCATTTCATTGATGACTCAGTTCCAGTTCTAGGAGTGAATTCTGACCCCACACAGCCCAAAGAGGTTAGTTTCAGTCTTTGGCTAAGCCCTCGAGTATTAGTCTTTATATTGGCATACTAGCTTCCTTAGTTGTACAGCTTGTGCTTTATCCTTTCTTGTAACGAGTTCAATTTTTCCTCATATTCCCTGATTTTTGGGCTGAGACTCGGTAAATTTCAGAGCAGCGTATTTACAGTATTTTGTTTGGTCAGGTAGAGAAGCTCAGCAATGAGATTGATGCTTCTAGAAGCACAGGATATCTATGCGCCACAACTATTGACAACTTTGAAGAGGTAAAGCAAAATCATGAATTTGACACAATACAAAACAGAATCCAGACCAGTCAAATTTTGGTTCCTCTATTCTAGTTAGGGTGTCTTTAGAAGCAGGCATAAGGAAAGTACACAATTCATATCTTTTGAAAATTTGCTTTCTTTTTTCCGCAGGCACTCGACAACATCCTCCAGGGTCAAACTATCGCTTCCAAATTGACAAGGATATCCGTGTATGTAAACTCGCAAGTGCTTCCAACTTATGCCCTTAATGATATCTTGATTGCACATCCATGTCCTGCGGCACCTTCGCAGTTATCATTCAAGTAAAAGTTCCTCCATGGTTCTGCTGATCAGCCATATATTTAACTTGTTCGTTTAGCTTACACGCATTAGTTTTTATTAACTGTTTAAATTCCTGAATCGTTGCCTTCAGAATTAAAAGGGACGGCGAGTTATGTTCCCCCTTAGTGAACTCTCGGTCAAGTGGCCTCAGGGTTTCAACAGCTGCCGGATCAACAGCCGCAATGCTCTCAGCAGGCGGATTTCCGATGCCAATCTTATCTCAGGATCTCCAGTTTATGGTACGAGAGCCCATTTCACCCGGAAACACCTCAAGCTTGATGCATGGATTAATCAAATCACATCAGTCCATGGAAGTTACATGGTTTTGTAAAGAAGGTGTCGTATACATCGACGGTTCTCATGTTTTCTTTTCCATACAGAATGGGGATGCCATTGAGATATCTTCAAAGGCTCCAATTTTGAAGGTTTTCTTGTCTCACAATTTGCAGACAACAGTAAAGAAATGTGAGGAAAAGTATTTACATAAAAATGCAATAGCTTGTAAATACTAGCTCTGTTCACAACTTCATTCGTGTGGAGCTCGCGATTTCTTGTGTCAATAAAATTACTGTTTTACCTTTATATATAATTCTAAAAGTATTTCTTTGGTGAAAGTCCCAACCATCGTTACCGGCGGCGGCTTCGCCGGGGAAATGCCATGTGTGGAATGGAATAACAAGTGATAACAAGTAATAATCGAATTTCATGTGTCCAAAAGTAAATAGTGTGGACGATTAGCAACCATCCGAGTTAGTTTTTTTGCTAGTTGAACGTTTATATTGTGTTTCATACATTCAAATTTTTCGTTTTCAATTTTGGTAGAGATAGAAAAGAAAAACATAAGAAAAAGAAGAGAAAAAAAATAGTTGAGGAATGATAATGAGAGGGACGCGTAAGAAATGTATATGTAATGATACATAAAATGAAAACGAAATGGTGTGTTATTCACATATCATTTTTTACTTCTTACACACCTTTTGTTAATTTTTGTTCTTTGATCTTTTTCAATTCATCACATCTAACTGCCGAAAATTAAAAAAAATATGAAAGAAGTAAAAAGAGGTGTGGATTTACATCCCAAACGAAAAACTACAATTTTCCATTAAAACCATAGCATAAAACAAAATAATTTCTTACACAAAAAATAAAATAAAAAAAATACTAAATACTAAATAGACCCTAAAAATTGCTCAGTAGACCCTAGGTCCCTGACTGTTACCAAGAAAAAGTGGAAAAAAAAAGGCCGTAAATTGTTCAATGAGGCCTGTTACACCCTTCACAGAGAGAGAGAGAGAGAGAGAGAGAGATGGCGAGGAGGAGACTGTTGCTGCTGTTAAAACCGTTCGACGTTTACCCAGTCGGCCAATCAGACGGTCTGTCTCGCATCACCAACCCTCAGGTACCACCATGCCCCTTTTGCTTCTTTCTGAATCAGTGTCCGCTACAACATGGTCCTTCGCGTGGACCCTCATATTCGAACTGCTTCCCTTGCTAGTTTTGATGGGTCGCTTGCAATTTTCAGCTTAAGCATTCAACTTGTTTGTTAAAATGCCAAAGTTAATAAATTTGGTTTGAAATGAAAAGAAGCTCGGGAAAAAAATTGATTTTTTTTTTTTATTAAACGAAATCAATGAACTTAAGAAGTCTGTAATTAGAGTGAGAAAGGTGAAAAAGATTTGTACTTTGTACCAATTTTCAGGACATTCCCCTACCCTCGCAAAGTAGGGAGCCTTGTTGTCTTGGGTCGCCCTTTTACCAATTTTCAAGACATTGTAGTGTAAACCATGATTTGTCTTTTAAAACTTTATGTTGTTTTGTATATATGTATAGAATCATGTATGAATGTATCATGATTGACGATGCCGACGATGGTTGATTTGTGTGTTTGGGCTTGCAGAAAAACTCTGGTATTTCTTTTTTATGATGGTACTAGTTTCTCGCCCGTACATTGTATGATTGAGGCTTTTACAAGCTGAACTGATGTTTGAGAAACTCTTGGAATAAGTGGAATTTGCGATAGATTTATGTGAACTGTGATTTCACTGGTAAAACCCGGTAAATGAGAAAATGCCATACCCAAAAAGACAAATAAGCTGATGAAATTTAAGGTATTAAATCGTTTCACCAATAATGTTTGGCTTTGTGATTGTACATGTATATTAATCAAGGACACGATTCTAGCTATGTCTTTGGTTGTGGGAATATTCTTTAAACTCTGTATTTTCACCTTAAATGGAGCCTCGAGTGAAGAGGAGAAAGTCACGGGCTTGCTCTTCTCATAGTGCTCCGGACATTGATTGTCTTGCTGTTTCAGAAGGATGGTTTGGTTCCATCTTTTGACAACTTTTGCAAAGGCATACACGTAATTCATATTTTCTTAGTTCATCATATTATACTTTTTCCAAAGCACCCTCGTAATTCAGTTTCCTTTGGAGAAATTGCAGGTACTACATTACTTGGAGAACAGGCGAAAAGTGCACAAGGATGCAATAAACTTGTGTCAGAGTATTTTGCGCCAGAAGCCTGTTGAGTGGAAACCTATAGTACGTACTAATCTATCCGAGCCTATCCGTGATGTGGACCTTGTTGTTACAGTTGGGGGTGATGGCACTCTATTACAAGGCAGCCATTTCATTGATGACATGGTTCCAGTTCTAGGAGTGAATTCTGACCCCACACAACCTGAAGAGGTTAGTCTCTTAATTTGGCTAAGCCATAGAGGTTCAGTCTTTATATCGGCGTATTAGTTCACTGAGTTTCACTTAATCATGGCTTGTAATCAGTTCATCCTTTGTTTCTTTCTTCCTGGTTTTGCCTTGGTTAGGTAGAGAAGCTCAGGAATGAGTTTGATGCTAATAGAAGCACAGGCTATCTTTGCGGTGCAACAGTCAACAACTTTGAACAGGTAAGACTGATCTTGAATTTTAACCTAAAGATGATCGGAGACTAGTTACTAGTTTCGCTCCTCTATTCTAGGGTGTCTTTAAGATCAGTCAGTACTGGAAGGAGAGAAAACATCTAACATTAATTTCGAAAGACGTTGACATTCATCTTTAATGCAAGTTTTATGCCGTGATCAACCTATTAGTTGCAAGGAATATTCTATCGAAGTAACCTCTTGCTTTAAAGATCTGTTTGCCGGCCAAAGCCCTGCTACGGTGTTAAAGGCATCTAGGGTCGGCTGCATAGAAGTACGTTTCATTAAGTGCGGTTGATTGGTTGTATGGAGGCCCACTCACTTAGGAGTTAGTCTTAGTTAAGTAACTTTTGTATTTTCAACTTCTTGTGAAGTTGTTCCGCACAACCTAAATGAGATATCATTACACGTTTTGGAGATACAGAGTGAAGGATTTGTAGAAAAATCGGTGATTTCCAGCACAAAGTACCAATTCCTTTTGAAGTATCGTAACTTCTGAAAAGATTTGCTCCTTTTCTTAGGTACTGGACAACATCCTCGAGGGTCGAGCTAATCCTTCCAACCTGACAAGGATATCCATACGTGTCAACTCAAAAGTGCTTCCAACTTCTGCTCTTAATGATATTTTAATTGCACATCCATGTCCGGCAGCACTTTCGCGATTCTCATTCAAGTAAGCTTCCTCCATGGTAACACAGCTGTATGCTCAACTTATTTCTTTAGTTAACATGTATCTAACTTTCCCTCCCTGCCTACAAGCAGAATTAAAATGGATGACCAGCCATGTTCCCGACTGGTGCATTCTCGATCAAGTGGTCTCAGAGTTTCAACAGCTGCTGGATCAACCGCTGCAATGCTCTCAGCAGGCGGATTTCCGATGCCCATCTTATCTCAGGATCTCCAGTACATGGTAAGAGAGCCCATTTCACCAGGAAACGCCTCAAGCTTGATGCACGGATCAATCAAATCTCGTCAGTCCATGGAAGCTACGTGGTTGTCTAAAGAGGGGGTCGTATACATTGACGGTTCTCATGTTTGCTATTCTATAAAAGATGGCGATGTCATAGAGATATCTTCCAAGGCCCCAGTTTTGAAGGTTTTTTTGCCTCACCATTTACAGAACATTAGTAAAGAAACGTAAGGACGGATGTTTGGATGGAAATAAATTTTTGTAAATACGAGCTGTGAATATTGCGGAACTTGTGTAAACATGCGTTCAGCTTGTAGAGTTTTGATTCTTTGATTTCCAGTAGAAATCTTGACACATTTTACTTGAAACGATATTGAAATTATACGGAACCCTGACATCCCTGCGTTTACTAGCACGCGAGTAACTTTCTCCATTCCTAGTAAATAGCCGTGCCATTGTAGTCGAATATGTAACAAACGTGTCCTGCCAGAAACATTCCGTACTATTGATATATGCTAAGGAAATTATATCAAGTGAAGGAGGGAAGGGGAAAGGGGGAAGAGTTGGAGGCAAATCAGCTTCCGGGGTGCAACGTCCATGCCCATAACCATGTCACCGGAAGCTGTTTCACCCCAAAACGAAGATATTTACACCAAATGATGCCACAACTGATGCATTTTTCTGTTACAACATATGATTGTTTGGTAATAGGGTCTGCGAGATTTCTCTTTTTCTTTTCGAAAAAGAAAATTACAGTCATAGTAAACATATTCGGCATGTCTTTCAGCAAACAGCGAGCACTCAACTTCGAGCCTAGAACCTGAAAAACCAGTCATATGATTGCAGGAATGGATAGCCAAGTAAACTTGGCAGAACTAAAATTGCAACTTACGTGAACATCTGGGGACGGCGAGAGAGCTGAGGCCTCTTTATTGGGGAGAGTATCATGTTCCGTAAAGTCATTGCAGGGTTGCTAGCTCCGGTTCCAAACATAGGGTGAGCACCAGCCCTTCTGTTCCCAGCATCAACTGGAATAGCAGCTTGTTTTGCTGGTGAGCCAAGCGAGATGTCAAAAGGACCGCCGGAGTTTGAACTATTCTGTCTCGCTGGCCATACATCCTCCTTCGGCCCTGGAGTTTCAGGAGTAAGAACGGACCAATCTGCAAGAAATAAGTCAACTGGATTTGGAAATCTTTGAGACAGAGATTAAAAAATAAAGCTATTATATTTAGATCAGTCACGTTATAGCATCAAACGTCCAGAACTTGGGAGATTTATCAAAAAGAAAAGTTAGCATACGGTTTTTCTTTACTGCTTTACAAATTTATTTCTGCAACTTTAGAAGGAAAAGAGTTACCTCTTCTAACAGCTTCTCTGTTATCCATCATAATGTTAGCTTGGTTTGAGAAAATATCAGGTTCATTTCTTGAAAAGAAATTGGTCGACGGTTGGATGGCAGATCGTTTAACTGAATCGTACTCACTCCTCAACTGATCATACATTTCATCTAATTTTCTCTTCTGTCTGGTATACAATAGAGAAAATCATTATACGAGGGACCCAATAACGGGACTATAGCCTCAGGAATTAGTATCAGTAGGTATGAAAACGAGACCTGGATTTCTCTGAAAACTTTTCCTGCAGCTCCTGCTTATCCTTGGACAAGCTCTCAATTTCTTGTGCCATTGTTTGGCACTTTTTCGCCATTTTCTGGTATGCAGCATGCAGCTGTTCCATTTTCTCACCAAACTTTTCTTGCATTGCTTCAAATTTCTGCCGATACTGAGCTTGTATTCTGTTCATCTTGCACTGCATTTCCAATTCCCTTTGGCCAATGTAGAACATGACACTTTTGTGTGCACTCTTCATTACTAGGAATACTGTCAAGGGAAAGATGTCCTGCCCATTGCCCCTTTACAAAACATTGAATACAATACGGTGAAAACCTAATCTAGTTTTGTCACTCCCTCATAAGAATTGCACAAATCATCGTATCAGATTATTAGATTGCAGAGAAAATAGAAAAGGATACATATCTGTGGAGACACTCCAATCATGGCCATCTGAAACAAAATATCTTCTGATCATTATCAAAAGGATACAGAAGCTACAAACGCAAAAGGAAAAGTAATATAAGATATGAAGACAAGCTAGGTCTGGTCAGTGAGTACTTGCTTACATTTATCCATTCATCATTTGGATTGATATCAAAAGCTTTCATATGACTGCCAAGAGGAAAGCAAAATGAGATGGGCAAGATGCTATATGTAAGTAGGAAATAAGTTTGCCACAGTGCTTCTATTCAAAACACAAAGTTTTATTGGTGGCAGGAACTGTCATGTTATGGCTTTACTTTTCGGTTCTCTCAAGGATTGCACAAACTGGTTGCTGCACGAAAAAGAATTCTGCAGCAACCATTGATGCCGGAAACAGACTAAATTTGGTATTCGGCAGTTATCCCATACAGCGCATATCTATAGTTACACTCCCATATTACTTATTAGTAATAAAAGATGACACCCTCTCATTTATGTTCATGTATGCACTGTGCACCTGCACGCTTAATTGCAAGGCTTGAAGAATACAGATTCCCAGAAAATGCTACCATTCTAAGATCATTAGAGGCACTTACCTCTTAGAGAGCACTTGATCACAAATGGGACACGCTCCATCACTGCCAAGGATCTTGCCCGCATCCTCTGTGCCTTTTCAAACTGTTAAGGAAATTTATATTCATATATACCAATCAACCCTATTTCCACAAGAAAGTTAAGTTATACAAATGTCGACGTAAAATTTTCCTCTCCGTAGGATACACAAAAGGTGGCCACAGGTGGTGGAAACGGCTCGCCCTTCCAGTTCTCGCCAACACGCATTGCATCTCATTTCAACCTCCAAAGACAAACTCTAATGCACTGGCATACCCAGGGGATATAAAACATGGGTTAAATGCTTTCTGTTATGGGTTTCAATTGAGAAACCAGGGAGGCTTGTGGCAAAACGAACAAAGGAAACATAAACTTTTTCCAGTTCAAAGGTGAGACAGGAATGTATTGAAATCATGTCAAATGTACAATAAATGAAGCTTAAGACTTCCCAACTTATCACAAAACGTAACGAGTACCTTGTAAGATTTTTATTAATAATCTGAAGAAATGCTTTAGGGACTTTAGGCCGCAATCAAAAATTGCAGACTTGCTACAAATTATGAGAGCAATATCATTGGCATGCGTTCATTTGCAAATATTAACACAAAATTCTATGGAAAAATAGGTTTTTCTTTTCCAGTTTTCAACATTTTTGACCACTTTCTGAAATCAAAATAAAGGAAACCACTTGAACATGAAAAATGTGAGAAATATTGAAATCAAATCTGTCCAAAGAAATACAGACGAAGGAAATAGCTTCATGTTCATTGACAATATAATTTCTGAAAATAAAAAACAAAGAAGCGGAAAAATCAATTAATTTCCTCATCAATATCAAATAATCAATTCTTAATAAACGCAAAATCCTTTGATTTTTAACATTTTCTCAGCAACCAAACAGTAAAAAGAGAAGTTATAAACTTGTATACCCGAACTTTGACCAAAATTCAGCTCAAAAGCTTTGATTCCATTGGTTTCAAAGAAAATCCTTCAGCTATCAAATTACAGACCGTCCGATTGTGATTTTCCGCTCGCCCAACTCAGCCGTCTCTCGGAGTGTGCTCCGATTCATACGAAAAACTTCCTGAAACGCCAAAACGTAAAACGAAATCGAAAATCACAGATGAAAGGAGGAGAAAATTGGCGCTGAAATCCGAAATACGAAGTGGTAATACTTTTGCAGAGATTTACCGCAAAAGTTGAAATTCTTCGTTTGTTTGCCTCTTCCAATCGGAAAGATGAAGTTACAGCAGCTATTCGAAGAGGACGCAGAGAGAGAACTGAAGAGAAACCCTAGCGGTTTGGGAACGGATTTGGCGGGAAATGGCGGGGACAATGTGCTTCGCTGATCTTTATTTGTGTGAGCGAACGAGACACTCTTTGAATTTAAATTCTAAAAAAAAAATGTCGAGATATGAAATTCGGGTCGGGTTACCATAAATATCTAGTGATGGGCCGACTAGAGCCCAAACTCTCAACTCTCTCTTAGCCCAGCACCGAAGTTCCTGATCTCTGTCGGCACCCGAACATTTTTCCAGCGGTCGGCATTTATATCCGAATACTATTCTGGAATACTATTCTGGCAGTTCATGTTTGTACGACCGAAAGAACAAAAAATTTGAAAAATTGGACCCCAATTAAATTCCTGCCAAGATGATGGATCATGTTCATGTTCTACTAGGTTCTACCGCATTATAGAACTAACCGAGTTAAAGGACCGCAATTTGATTCCGCACCATCGCTTAATAATCAGTTACATTTTAAATATCGACAATTTTCACAAATTTCAGACGCAATTTGTAGGGATTAGTTTATAACAATTTCGTTTTTAGTTTTTAATTTTTAATTCCTATGATCAAACATAAATACATCACGAACCAGACTTTAAATATATTAAATATGAGCCTAATTCATTTACTTTCATTTCAAGTAAGCGAACATTCTCCAACGATAAGTTCAAACCAACTATTTTGAATGCACCTTGACTTAAACAACCCTTATACAAGGAAGTCAACAACTGCCCTAAAATCCTTGGATGAAGGCAACAACCCCCATAGACAACAACCCCCTCTCTGATATCCTCAATGACCACCCTCCTAGTAGTTATCTTGTTCATATCTCTAGGGCTATTCATTTATTTATTTATTTATGCACATTTTTATTAATTTGTATCCATTAAACTTCTTAAATTCGTTTGATCTGATGGTCGGAAATTGAGAGGAGTGTATGAGAGGTAAAAATAGATGTGCGGAATTTATTTAAATTGCTAGTTCGTTTGTGGATTATCTCATATAATTGTACAAAGAGTAATGCTACTCTTACCACATCTTTCATTACCACATTTGTACCACTTCTGTAATAGAAGTAGAGCTCACCAACACATGTAGATTTCAACTCTACTAGAAACATGGTACAAATGCAAATAAAAAAAATATGATAAGGGTAGTGCTTTTGTTGTGCCAATAACAAATTTGCCCTACTATAATGTGATAGAGTAACATTTTTGTTTTACAAATAACAAATTTGCACTACTGTGTGATTATACAAGTAACATATAAGAATAAGTTAAAGCATTTCCAACCACAAAAGTTGGTAATTGAGGATACTTAAGGCAGATTAAATAAGGCATTATAGCCTCAATAGTCCTTCAATTAAGGGACACCTACCCTTAATTAGTTCCTTCCTACATCTCATCCCATTAATTGCGTGTTTACGTAGATGGAATCGGAATGAGTAGAGTGGGAATGATTCCAATTTCGGATCAATCGTGTTTACATACATGGAATCGGAATGAGTAGAGAGGGAATGATTCCAATTCCGGATCAACCCTGCGTTAACCTTCCCAACATGAATGAACAGTAATGTGGGCCCAATCTAAATAAGGAATCTGATTCGTACTTTTGAAGGAATTCAATTCCTCAGGGAGGTGGTGGATTTGGGCATGGCGGGAATGGGAATCAACTCCACGACAACCGTCAGACCACTACCGCACTATCCAATCAAAACATTGTTCTAAAAATTCATGCCTTACTACACCTTGGAGTTAGGCGGCCAATCACTACTCTGATTAATCCATATGTGTTTGAAAATTAAGAAAAGTAGACCACCTAAAATGCCTAGTCCGCCTAGACCCTGCCTAGTCGCTTAGGCGCTAAGCTCCAACTCCGCTCGACTAGCGCCAGCGTCTTTTAGAATCTTGCTCAGTAACAAACTAGTATGATCAAATCGAAACTCATTATATGAGAAGATCAAAACTTGAATAGAGATGCAGTTGGAAGCTTATGCAGTGTCTTTCATCTTCCACTTTTGGCCCTCAATTTCGTGGTCCTGGTCTCGAAGAATGTGTTAACCATCCCCAACCCTTCGACAAAAGAAAAAAAAATGAAATCCCGCTGCCTTACTCTTTCTTATTCCTAAATGGGCAGTTTACTAATTAAATTGGTTTTAATTTCAATTCAGGACTATTTGGTAAATAGATTTTATGGAATCAACATTATTCCTATTTTAATTCCAGACAGTTTAATAAACAACTTATATAAAAATTTGATTCTAATTTCTTCTCTCAATTCAACTCATCTTCAATTTAATTCATCCAAATCTAATAATACATTAAATAAACGTGACATAAGCCTCAACAAGGAAGGTGTACCATCCCATACCAAACAATGCCAGTCCTTGGACGAGCCCTCTCATTAATTTTGGTACCCTCCATATAATGCCTAGTTGCTCGAATCAGAATCCTCGTCGGATCCATTATTTAGTGATTCGGTAATCGTGTCTGTTCATTGTATATCGTGTAGTCAGAAATCATTTAAAATTTAAAATTTAAAATTCAAATATAAATAATACCTAACAAAAACTGACCGCACTATATACGATGAACGGACACGATTGCAGGATCCCTAGAATCACTAAGGGAATGGATCCGGTGAGGATCCTGGTTCTAGTTGCTCTGGGCGTGCCCACTATTAAACTAGAATTCGGATCCTTGCCAGATCCACTTTGTAAGGATTTCAGAGATCTGTGAATCGTGTCCGTTCATCGTATATCGTACTGTCAGAAATTATTTTAAATATTTTTACATTCATCGTACATTGTAAGGTCAGAAATTATTTTATATTTTTATTTAAAATTAAATACAAACAACATTAGACAAAAATTGAAATTCTCACTAAAAGAATCCGGAGGGGATCTTATTGGAAACTAGGCCATTTGGTTTTTGCAGGTTCCTGTGGTGTTTACGTTTTGTCAGTCTTCGTTTGTCAGAAAGAAGTGTCAGTTGAGCTCCCGAAGATATTTGTAAACAGTCTTGCAATTGACAATTGCAAAGCAACGGCGGCCTCCTACGCCACGACACTTGTTAAATCCCTCCACGTGTACACCTTCAAATTGCTTGCTGTCCTCCGAGAAGATCACTCGTTTTTCACTCACTCCTCCCTTCTTCAACCGTAGAGAGAGAAACACCAACAAAACTCACGAGAGAAGAGATTTTGGAAGGGTTTAGAGAGAGAGATGAAGATACAGTGCAACGTTTGCGAGGCGGCGGAGGCCAACGTCCTCTGCTGCGCTGACGAGGCGGCGCTGTGCTGGGCGTGCGACGAGAAGGTTCACAAAGCGAACAAGCTCGCGAGCAAGCACCAGCGGGTTCCTCTGTGCTCCTCCCACATGCCCAAGTGCGATATCTGCCAGGTAAACTTCAAAGATTCGAATCCCACATCGAAAAAGTTGAGAAATTTGATCGTAAAAACACGAAATTTGGATTGGGTTTTGCTTGAATTTTTGAGTTTATGATTTGCAGGAGGCAGTTGGGTACTTTTTCTGCTTAGAAGATCGAGCTTTGCTGTGTAGAAAATGTGATGTATCTGTTCACACGGCTAATAGCTTCGTGTCGGCTCACCGGAGGTTCTTGCTGACCGGAATCAAGGTTGGACCGGAGCCAGCTGAGCCGGATTCCGGCGACGGTATTGGGGTTTGTGTTGGGGCGTCTTCTTCTACTGTGAAGTCGCGTTCTGGGTCTGCCTCTGTGTCTAGATGTGAAACTCATAACCCTTTGCCGGTGGAGTGCAAGGCGGTCGCGCCGCCCGGTGGAGGGATATCGTTTACCGGGGGTTCTGCAGCTGGGAGTGTTCCACAATGTTATATAGATGAGTTTCTTGGATTCTCTGATCTTGATCTGAGCTTTGGCTACAATGATAATGGATCTTCAAAGGTGTGTGCCTGCCTCATTGTGTTCAATACTAATCTTATAATTATTCATTTATTTAACAATCATTATCCTATTGCATTGTTGCAGATTACATTCTTTATTTTGATTACATTTAACAAATAACAATTGATTTTGAAGAAACCTTTCGAAATTGTGGTGCCAATTTTTCGGTTTCATGAAAATTCGAATGTGAAGTACTGCAAATTGGGTCTTAAAACTCTTCAATGGATAAGTATTTTGAGATTCATAAGATTGCACTTTATAACTGAAAAAAAGAGATGTCCTATAAGCTTGTACTCTAGGTCATCGTAAACCGCTTTTATTGCTGTTTGTGTTGCAAGGCCCTTGTGAGTTGTGATTATGGAAGCACTCGTTAATGTTAGGCCGTCAAGCAGTTGACAGAATTCAATAATTTGTTTGTGACTGATGAGTGATGACCTACTCCTTCGCATATTTCTCTAAGCATTATTGTTCTAACTTATAGCAGTGCATAATGTTGCTTTTTTCTTTTGACATCAGGCTGACTGCAGTAAACTTGGAGGGTATGACTCGCCAGTTTTAAGATCATCTGAGGAGGAATTGGAAGACTATGAGTGCATAGGTGAGGTGCCAGAGACCTCATGGATGGTGCCACAGGTACCTTCCCCGCCTACAGCATCGGGACTATACTGGCCCAAAAGTTTTCAGAATCTGTCCGATTCTTCTACAATGTTTGTTCCAGACATATGCCACTCACAAATGCAAAACCCTCTTTGTTCCCAACTTAATGGTACTATCTCAAAACGTCGTAGGCAATTCTAGTTCCTGCTACAGAAATTCCATTATGCTGGGTTTGTTTGTTGTGCTTATAATATAGTATTTTTGTGTACCGTTCTTTCTCCGCTTGTACTTTTGTGTACCATTCCCAACATAATGTCTTACTTACCACTTCCCATCATCTCCTGTAATGTTTGTAAACATCAATCCGCGAAATAAAAAATAAACGAGTTGTATTCAGTTATTGCATATAGATTCAATTTGATTTTTACCCATTTAGATTTAAAAGGTTCTCCTTTGTCGGATAGAAAAAGTCCAGAGTTGTTACCCTGCTCATGAAATTCAAAATGTCCATAAACACGTTTTCTTCTTTAAGAAATAGAGAGATTAGGCAAGACTAGTTCTTCGTCAGTGTTTAGAAACATTGAACCTATGGCTATTTACTAGATCCTTAGGTACATTTGTGCTATCGGAAAAACTCAGCCGCTGATGTGACATCTTATCTTAAACATTCTAAACAACTGATGACCTGCCCATGACTCTTTGCCTCTCTTGTCATGTCAATAGCTTCTCTCTTTCACATGCAGTCTCACAAGGGCTGGACCTCCTAGCTTGTTCTTTCATTTCATATTGTTAAAACTGTGATGCATTATGATTTCAGTTTCTTATGCAACTCGGATACTAAGGTGGCGGTATCTTGATACGTTTGAGACACTGTCACCCTGCGGTGCTGTTTGACTGATATCAGATATGATCCACTAGAAATTTCTGTGCTTCTTCCCTGTTGATGATATTCTTAGTCCCCAGCCCCATGCCTACCACTACTTTATTATGCTATGTACTGTCAAATCTTGATTTGTAATTTTGTTTTGCATTAAGGGTTAATATGCCTCGTGTCGTTTGATGTTAGGAATGTTTCAAATCAAATTGCTTCTATTATTTGAATTATATACAACCTGTTTGCACAAAGATAGGAGAAGAGCATATGTTACATGTTTGAATTGTGGGACAAACATTTCACATGGCAGGATCAACACTTCAATGGTTGGCCTGCTAGTACCAGCCAGAACTAGGATTGCCATGGAGGATAATATCCCTTGATTAGGCTTCCTGTATTGTCTGTTCCACATTAGGCTTCCTGTATTGTCTGTTTCACGGGTTGGACATGGTTTAGGTGGGTTTCTTGTAGAGGCCAAACCAAACCAACTATTTAGGTTTGGTTCAGTTCCGTTTGCGATTATACTGTTTTAGGGTTAAATTCAAATTGAACTGCTCGGATTGGTTTGGTTTTGGTCGATTTGAATGGTTTAAGGCGGTTTTCTGTCCTCCATTTAGTCTGTTACACCTTAACCGTGTACACGATTTTTGTCCGATGAATTTCCATTCGAATCAATGCTATAGAAGAAATGTAACATTAGCTATTCTGTGTTAGTGCCTGTTTGAACGTAAACGTTGCATCTAGTTTTCTTCTTCTCGAGGAAGGCGGACACTTTTCTTGGCTTCCTTGAGGATGAGTTCCAAGAGCCTCTCATACATTCCGATAGCAGATTCGAGCATATCGCTCTGCTTCTATCCTTTGCTGCCACCTTCAGCACCTTCAATTTCTACTTGGCTGCTTCTGTTTTTGTTAGAAGAAATTGGATGGTTTGGTCTGAGTTCTTGTTTTGGTTTGACATTGTTGCATGAAAGGCCGCCAAGAAATGGTGAGATTCCAACCCAATTAAGGCGGATTTCTGAATTAGTAGCACCATGTGACGGTTACAGAAATTTGTTCAATTGGTACCCATCTTGTTCATTTCATTTTGACTTGACCTTAGGATTAGGTCTTATTTGGAACGTTAATAAAGTTAATAGATATTCTAGACATGCTATGCATGTAACGGAAGTTATTATAAGAGAGAAGATGTTCTTGATGCAAAATAATCCTATTTCTCACTACTTCAAATTTCCATAGTACATACATTCCTTACCATTTCGACAATAAATAGTTCAAAACATATTCAATTAGCTTTCATTTTTCTTCAGGGAACGGGCAACATCGAACCAAAGAATTTTCCAAATATTTTCCAATGAGCATAATCTTGCTAAATCGTTAACACGCCATCTGAGAAATAAGGCAACATGCCTGTGATCCGTCTCCCACGTTGAGCGCAAAGGTCTGTTTTCGGTCGCCAGTGTGAAAAATATGGGTCATGTTTGATTTTGTTAGCATAGCTGGTCGGCACATGAGAGAAGCATCTTCAGCCTTCATGGATTTGACAATTTACATACTCCAGTTCTGGAGCAAAACCTGCCGCATCAAGACTGCCAGAATGCTGCCCATCGATATGTTTATGACATTCACAGCATCGTTGTTGAGCTGTAAAATAGAGCATGGACATGGTGTAAGAACAGAGGGAAATATGTTGCACACAATTGAAGCCGAGAACAAACAAGAAGGAGAATTATATACTATGAAGCTGTAACATCTAGGGTCCTCCATGCTTTTGAAGGGGAATTAGTGCCACTAAAGCACAAAGAAACTTGTGCATTTCAAAATGTATCATGGTATTGTTATAATTCGAGGAACCTCCCGGTGCTCCCCAGATTGCCCATCTATTCTATCACCAGGTTATCAACAGGACAAAAAACCCCATACTTTCCCATATCCAACATTATTTCACCAAAATGCTCAGGAAACCCATGAATCGAGCTCAACCGGCCATTGGTTCTGCTTAATATGCTAAGAGCAAACCCTCAATGGCCATGACCGATCATACCAAACTGATTCTTTGTTAGAGAATGAACATGATACCCAAAAAAAAGTTACTAAAAAAAAGGATATATAAAGAATAAAAAATTGGGATGATCGCCTACCCATCTAAATCCTTCCTTGTCTTGAAGAGCAGCACCTATAACGCTCTCACCAAGATTAGCTATTTGCGAAGCTATTACGCATATCAGTGCTTCAGGTGCACTTACCTGTTTGAGAAAAAGTACAAGGAATGTTATATGCATAGAAGTTAAGCGACAGACAAAAAGATAATACACACAAACAATGAAGGGTATATATAGTAAACAGCACCTCACGCATGGCATAACCAACAAACGCAAGAAGGATAGCAGCCAAAAGTCCAGCAAAGGTTCCTTCAACACTCATGGCCCCCTCTGTTCCCCTTGGAACTACCTTCAATGTTGTAACTAAGTACCTGGTCAAGAAGCAAAATTTATGTTATTGGAATTTTAAATTGATCCGGGGTGCCAGAAAATACTATGATGATCTCAAACAAATCATTACTTATCTTTAATCCAAAAGGAAAAAGATACATTTATCCAGTTAGCAGAAAAAATTAGGACAACACTAGTTGGATTCTTATCCAAATGAGAAAACTGACCTACGAAGGGAGAGGTGCAGAATTTTATGGGGCAGCAGCTTTCAGTATATATTAGGGGGTTTGGGGTTTCTGGTAGCAAATAATGCGGCTAGAGATTTACAAGGTGTATCCTTGAGAAAAAACTAATTGGATTAGAAAAGAGATTTCAATTGTAAGCTCTAAGATTCTTCATGAAAAAAAAAAAGACACATCAGTTTAGTTGTTGATGCATGTGACTCGACCTAATATCACGAGAACCTAATTCTCAATTTGACACTTTTAATTCCTAGCTTCTTTATGTCACCAGAACTACTCAAAAGATAAAATTAAAGCTTCAAATTTCACTATGCTGCAATCATCCTGCACTAGAAACTGCAGAATAGACTAAAATGATTTTGTACCTGAAGGCTAAAGCATTATGCATTTTATGTTAGTTTCACTTTACCTGAAGGCTAAATCATTACGCATTTTATGTTCGTTCCATTTTACGAGAGTGTTACACCGTCAATGCAAGGTTAACCTCTACAAGCATACCATGATTAAGGCACTTTCATAGTATCAGCAGCCCTTACATATTTATTTGAACACTATGGGTTTACTCAATTCTATTGCCTAACTAAATCTAACAAAATATAGTTTCAGTAATGGTTGTCCATTCTTCTACTGATGGACAGGACCACAATCAATGAGAAAAACTACTGGAACCATCTTCTCATTATGTGTCCAAGTTTTGCAGGCCTGTTCCCGAATAACTCAAGTCACCTAAAAAGAATCCTACAAGCCAACATAAGATTCAGTTGACGACTGAAGGTTTCAACTTTCAACAGATCATAAATTGAAAAGGTTTAAGGGTTATCAGTAATTCATACTTTTCTTATTTTTAATGTTTAAAATGTTGCACCACATGACATTAGGTTGGGCCAAACTGCTGGAATGTTCTGGGCACAACCATTTATCTTCCTTTTTGGCACCCATCAGAATTTGAGGCAACCTTATGTGTCAATCATAGGGTGTACAGGGTTTAAACCTAATGCTATGTAAGAAATCACCAGAGCATGTAAAGCTGAACGATGTATAAAATCTAATTAGAAAAGACGAAGAGAGAGATGAACTATGACAATTCAAGCAATAGACTATCACATGCCGTATAACGAGAAATTTCTGGGGTTGCTAATTTATGTAATGCCAATAAAAATGAAACTTATTAACCAAATGTGATGCTGTTGAGTATTGAACACCAATATTAGACCCATAAGATCAGTTATAAGTTATAACAACATGGACACGAAGAACTCAATTCAAACAAATACAGAAACTTACGTTGTTTTTCCATATGCCTTTCCCATCTCACTCGAGACAGTATCACTTAACTTAGTGCAGAAGCTGGCAACAAACCCTAGTTGCCAAAGCCGAGAATATCCACTTCCTCCTACTCCAAGTATTGACAGGAAAGCACAGACACAACCAGCAGCACTGGATCCAATGACACTGCCAGGGCCTCTCCTTCCTTTCCTCTTCTCGGCTACCCCTTCAGCCTCCTTTTGTTTCATCCTCACCTTTGTCACTGCCGTGCCCTGATAAGATTTTGACAAAACCCCTTCACAAAAGATCAGAAATCGAAATCATTCGGAAGTTAGATTCATTAAATGAGCATAATAGCATGGAATTGTTAAATCTGCAAAGTTACAGATTTCACGAAAATCCCCTTTGAACTGAGTCAAGTTATCAACTGTCACTATGAAGGTTCAGCACCTTAATTTTTGCATCCCTCACTCAAATTTCAAAAAGAAAAAAAAAACTGAAATTTAACAAAAACTATAAAAGAACAGAACTTTAAAGTGCAACTGATAACGAAAATAAAACCAAATACCAATTATCGTCATTTAGTATTACGGTCTAGTGATATTCTTGTTTTATGAACTCTCCTGGATGACGAGTTCGATACCAATTATCAGAAAGCTCTATGGAACTAATAGAATAATCAATTTATACCAGAAAACAGACAAAAATAAAAACCCAGATAAAGTTTATATCCAAAAAACACTCAGACACATAAAAGCAAGAGAATTTTCACTCACAATGACGAAGTATGTGGCCACCAGGAGAAACCCAGAAGACCCAAAAGCGCGCCAAGTGAGAGTACCGAGCAAGAAAGCAGCTTCAATGCCGGCGGCAGAGAGTCCAGAGACCAGAATTGGAGAACCCAGCAGGAAGATCAGGAGGTTGCTGAGGACGGAGGACTGCCAGGTCGGAG
Source organism: Heteromeles arbutifolia (assembly GCA_024362995.1). Classification (NCBI taxonomy): domain Eukaryota; kingdom Viridiplantae; phylum Streptophyta; class Magnoliopsida; order Rosales; family Rosaceae; genus Heteromeles; species Heteromeles arbutifolia. Next base: position 39,055,460 of record JANCRC010000003.1, on the reverse strand, counting down.
GAGACGATTGGATCAGGCTCATTGCCTGGGACACAGCACTCTGCACACTGGCTGCGGGAGGCCTGTTCATTGTTTGTTTGGGGGGATTGCTGTGGCGAGGGTGGGTTGGGATTAGGAATTTTGTGCGGAGGATGGGGAGGGAGGAGGAGGAAACGCGGTGGGATTGGGATTGGAATAAGGAAGGAATTGGAGGGGGTTTGATGTGTAGGAGGAGGTGAGTTGTTGACGGTGCCATTTTTATGTGTATTTTGAATGTGGGTTTGAGTGTGTGCGAAGGAAAAGTAAGGCATTTGGGGAAAATCCATATGACGTGTCATTATCGAGTTATTTGGGGTCTTCCATGTTTATTTTTATTTTTTTTAATAAAATATTCTATGTTTTTAGATAGGGAAATTTTATTTGAACCCTGATTTTGTATCTCTATACCCAACTTAAAAATTTATCTATGAAATATCCAATTTTACCCTTAAATAAATAAGAGAAATTTTATTTAAACCCATGCAACTTCTTTTTATACTTAATTTTAAATTTTAAATGTTAATAGTCGATTTTACCCTATTGCATAATTACTATTAAGTACAAAATGAAATAATAATAAAATTCAAATTTATCCATAAACCCAAACAGTATAATTAAACCCTACGATCATTATTTGTTTATCCTACGTTTATTCCGGCTAAAACCCTAATAGCTCTCATAGAGAAAATTAAGTTTTTCTATTGATGGATGGTGATTTTAAAGTTTTGAATCCTCCAACCAAGGTATGACTCAATTTATGAATTTTTTGTTCATTTGATTTCAAATTTTTAGAGTTTAGAAGATGAGTATTTTGGTTATAATTTTTTTTTTTCCAATCAATCTTGCATAGTTTGTTTATCTTTCTGCAACAACAAATTGATGGAGTCGGTCTTCCACTGTCCATCTTCACCCCAAAAAACCAAAAAGATTTACAGATATTGCAAGGACCTTGGATTCCGTTTGCTTCTTCTGTTTTTATATATACATTTTTTCTTCTCTGTTGGTGTAGTTTGAAGAGAAACAAATCATTTAATTGTGGAAGATTGAGAATAACACAATCTGAGATACACACACACACATATATAGGATATTCTTGTTCACTGTATGGTAGTAACTAAAATTCTCGTTTGGCTGAGTTCTAAATGGTAGTAACTCACTGAGAAATTCTTGTTCCCTATCTAGGTTTGTGTTAAATATTCTATATTTTGGAGCAAGTAAATATCAAAAAACATTACCAGCAAATTGGCAGAGGAGGAACAAAACGTCCAGGTGATGGCATCAATGCTCGAGGATCAGCTCCAGTTCCAATCAGTACATATCTGATTTCCTTGTGCAATGCAACATAATGAATCTGCATTACAGATCTTATGAAAGCTTAATTTTTGTTCTTTTAATAACGCAAGCATTACGGAAATTGCTCCCTCAACCCTTAAGGTCTTGCAATTCACGAACAAGCTTAGTACAAGCAAATCATGACGACACATCGATACTTTACGCAGCCATTGCCCCAAAAACCAAGGCTGGCTAGCTGTTTGCAGAGGAAAGTTATTAGCTTCGCAGAGCAGAGCATAACAGGGACAAAGACCGACAATCACTGATGTCTAACGCATCTTTTATAATTTCAAAAAATCAGACGAAAGTATTTTTCATTCCTTCATCTCCACAATAGATTAAATTGAACCCAAATAGAAGCAACAAATGTGTGCATTCTGTCAAAGGCAATTCCGAGATGAAAAAAATCAATAACCATCAATCTTAAGGTTGAAGGCAACACAATCACAGATAGCAGAGCAGATGAAATCTCAAGTTAATTTCAAAAAAGAAAGTATATATATGATTAAAGCAGCTAGACATTGGAACATTAAGACAAACAAACGATTAACAACTGAACTCATTTATAGAGAAATATTGAAACAGAAGTTAGGGACACCGACTTACAAAACTGAGCCAAAAGCTAGCTGCTACCAATGGCAATGAGTAGTTCTGCATCCGCATCGAGGCGTCCAAAAATTTTACATACCTAACCTCTTTTGACCTACGAAACATCATACATCCTGGACTCCAGCTTTTCCATGACACACTCTCAATAACTGAGGCACTTCATCTTTATATCTGGCCACATCCCTCTCCAAGAAGCACTCTTCTGCAGGCACCAACACAGAGCGCAAACTCACGTTTTCAATTACATTGAAAAACCAACAAATTTATCCTTACATCTGTTGCAAAATCAATGAGCTTATTTGGCAGTAACTATTCAGCCGTCAAGTGGCACAGCCTGCTGCGGCAGCTTCTGAGTTAAAAATCCAATGGGTGTAAAAATAAATCCACATATTGAATTGGGTTTATGGGGGTATATTAGGTATTAAATTTGGGTTTAAAGAGATAAATCAAATGGGTGCAAAGAATAAGTTGGGTGTATAAATAGGTTATATGGGTTTAACTAAAATTTCCCAATAAATAAATTAAAATCAATAATTTTAGAACCCTAAACCCACTCTAAAAGAAACACTTTTTTTTCCTATCTCTACACCCCTTCGTATTTTCCGGTAATCCAAAGCATTGGGACATCCCTAATGACTTCAACGACCACCATTCCATCTTCTCTTTACCTCTTGAAAGAATAGGAACCACCACAACACTCTGCCTGTGCCATCATCAAAACTGCCGCCGTTCTATTCTCTTCCATCAATTACCCTCCTCACCGGCGTCTCTCTCTTTACCAATCGATTGGAGCCTGTAATTCTTTTATCTTTCTATCATCATCAGTGTTGGCGGCGAAGGCAACAGAGCATTGTTCCAAATCCATCAACGTCAACTGTTTGTAATTTGCATAACACAACTGTATTCTATCTAGTTTCTACGCAAAAGATAAAAGATCCAATAGTAAACTTTCATATTATGAAATAGGATGAACATAATTATAAAAATAATACGGAGTACATTAAGTTTTAGTGGTAATTCTTCCCAATGGATTCAATTCATTTGGATCATACTGTGCATGAGATTTTTGAGTATTTTTCTCATTACCCTAATTTGTGGAGGCCATTGTTTACGATGACAACGGCGCATTGGGTTCATCGGAAAAAAAGTGAGGGGTGTAGAGATAGAATAGTGTTGTTGCTCTTCGGGTGAGTTTTGAGTTCTAATATTATTAGTTTTCTTTATTTATTTAAGGGTAAATTTGGATGTTTGATGGACAAATTTTATAAGTTAGGTGTAGAGATACAAAATCAAGGTTCAAATAAAATTTCTCTTTTACATATCGAATTTGTTTAATAAAGAGTCAATTTCAAAATATCTTTGATTTAATGACTTGAAGTTTAGTCGAGATTTTAATTGGGTTCCAAAATCACTAGAGTTATGGAACTTAATGACAAACTCGAAAAGAAGGTCTCTTATTTCATTAACAAGGAGTGAAAAAAGAAATATAAACCGAAAACATCTTTTATCATTCACATGAAAAATATCACCATGCTAATAGTCAGTTATGAAGTACAACATAAGACATTAACATTTTTCTATGTTAAATTTGAATCATCCCCTCTTGTTAATTAGAAAATTAATAAATTTCGATACTTGAAATCGCATTAGACTTATGGCACGTTTACGTAAGGGTAATCGGAATAAAGAAAGGGAATTGAATTCCGATTACGGAGTACTCCAGTGTTTACTAAATATTAAGAAATCAAAAAAGTAGTGGACCCCACACGAAACAAGGAATCCAATTCCTGAAATTGGAGGAATGGGATTCTCTAGTTTTGTGAGGTATTTGAATTCCTTAAGGGTAAGGGAATCAGGAATGCATCTTTTATTCCTATTATGCCCTCACTTGTTTCTTATTATTCCAACATTGCCCTTCATTTGACACTCATTATGTCATTTTTAAAAAATAAATAAAACCTATTTATATATTTTTATTAGATAATTTTATTATATAAATTTAATTAAGAATTTAATTTAATTAATTAGTATGAAAATAATTTATTTATGTAAAGGCAATTTAGTCATCAACTTAGTTTTCATTCCGATTAAAGTGAATTAGAAAATAACTTATATAGAATCAACATCATTCTTGTCATCTTTTAATAAATAAATAAAACCTATTTATATATGCTTATATAGATGAATTTTATTATATAAATTTAATTAAGAATTAAATTAAATTAATTAGTATGAAAATAATTTATTTATGTAAGGGCAATATAGTAATCAACCTAGTTTTCATTCCGATTGAAGTGAATTAGTAAAAAATTTATATGGACTCAACATCATTCGTACTCCGATTCCAGACAGTTTTAGTAAACAACTTCAACAGGAATCTGATTCTGATTCCACCTCATTTCAATTCCTCCTCAATCCAATTCTCCTTCAATCTAATTCCTCTCAATTTGATTACGGATTAGTAAACGCGCCATTAGGGTTGAGCACTAGAGCAATGTATTATTCTAGGTGTACCGAAAGTTTGAATATTTAAATAAATTTAATATAGAATATCGTTTGTATTTTTGTCGTGTACTTCAGCCACGTCTCGCTAGGAAGGATTTTAAATTAAAAAACAAATGTTATGTTGTTAAATGTATTGGAAAAATAATTAAAATTCAAACCGATGCGGTGCGTTTAGACCTACGTTCATCTGCAAGTCGACCATCTTATCCTCTTTTATCAACAAACACTTCCCAAAATCCAACCCAGAAACACAGCGGAGTGAGTGAGACTCTGAGACATCAAAATGTCCGTACTCTCGCTCGCGGCTTCATCTTCTTCTTCCTTCATGCTTTCATCCTCCTCCACTTGCTCTTCTTCCCCAAAACCCCCATTCTCCTCCTCCGCAAAACCCGCCATTAAAACCCCATTTGTTGGGTTCTCGGTGCCGCCGCCACAGAAGCTCTGGATTCCCTCCACCACCGACCTCAGCTTCAACAATGGAGGTTCCCCGCGTCGGAGCTTCGAGGTCTTCAGCAGTAAAACTGAGGACTTCGTTCGGGTCCCTTTGGATCAGCGATGGATGTTCGAGGACTACGAAATCGACGGCCCTGTATGTCGTCACACTCGCTCTATCTCTATCTCTACATATATATTACGTATGTGTATTGGGTTGTGTTTGGTTTTTGATAAAATGTAGCAAAAAAAGTAGTTTTTCAATTTTGCTTCTGAAAATTTTGAGTTAGAAATGTGGACCGAGAAAGCAAAGAAGAAAAAGGATTTGAATTTTAATGGTGGGTGTGCTCAAGACTTGTTCTTTACGCTTATTTCTACGAAACACCGGTTTACTAAGCTTGTTTAGCTTAAACAGTAGCTTATGTAGTCTTCCATGTGAAAAATTGTGACCAATGGATAGTTTTAAAGAAAACTTGGTGTATTTTGTGTGTAGGAAACTTCTATTGATTTCTATAAACATGGTTATTGAGTTTGAGTATATGCTTTGGGTCTGTTTACTAATAATATATACATACATTTTTATTAAAGATTGTGTAAATACGCTATCCTAGAAGTTATTGATGTCAATATTTACTTTTCTTTGAGGGCAATGTCGATATGCACTTAGGTCCTTACTCAGGTTTTCCACTCCTTTTTCCAGGACATTTGGAATAATACGTGGTATCCAAAAGCTGCAGACCATGTGAATACTGACAAGCCATGGTTTATCGTTGATGCCACGGACAAGATTCTTGGACGAATGGCATCCACAATTGCCATTTACATCCGCGGGAAGAATTTGGTGACCTACACCTCTAGTGTGGACATGGGAGCATTTGTCATTGTGGTATGTGGAGTGTATAGTTAATTAGTTATGCGCATGCTTCTCTTCATTGTCATTGCTCTAGATGCAGACTAAATTACAATCTTCCTTGACTTATATGGTTTTGGCTGGGGTGTGGTTCTTGAGGTTTTGGTTAGTGTGGAATTAGATATTTCTAGATCAATGTCTAGTCCTGACTTGAGATCATTGAAAAGATATAATTCTCGTTGTGCTGAGAATTTCATTAGATCTTCTTTAACAGCGTATCTGCATGCATCTTTATGCTCTCTTCCATGTGCCTACATATGTTGAAGTTGATTAGTCTTTGTCTCAATTTTTAATCTGCTAGTTTATCCCTTTATATTTGGAATTGTTTGGTTCCTTCATCATTTTGTCGAGACTTGGGCTTGGTAATTTTTTTTTTGGAGGTGCTCCATGGGTGTCTGGAAGATTAGTATTCACACAATCTGAAGCCTCTGGTGCTCCAAGTGAGACTAAGAAATGGCTGTGGTTACTGTTATTGATACTGTTTTGGAGCTAAATGGGTCCAGAATCCAGAAAATGGGGTACTACCAATGTTTCCCAGTCTATTTATATGATCGTCGAGTGACTCGTATAGTTTCAACCATACAATGTGATGATAAAACTGATAAAGAACTCAAGCACATACGAGATTTAGTATTTCTATTTTATAACTGCTAATGGTGCAGGTTTTCATAGAAGGCTAAGAAATATATTTCTAGTGAGAATCACTTTTCTATTATTGTTCCTTGTTTTCTTCTCTGCTTGTCGTTATTCTTTGGGTTAAAATGGCTGATGTTTTTATTTGTCTATTGTGTTATTACAATTCTGGTTATTTTAGGTTGTATTTCGTGTCAACTTCCAGTTCACTTCCAGTGCACTTCCCTATCTCTTTCATTATACCCTTCCTGTGCTAGAGGAAAGGAAGGTCTTTTCAAGTACCGTTTACTCTCTACTGTGTAGGCTTTTGATTGTTCTCCAAATATTCCTTCATCCTTTTCCACCATTAGTGGTTTTGTGTTATCTTTACATTTCTATTTTTGTGTACTTTGTCTAGCATCCCCTTGGTGTTTTTAATAATACTTTGTCCTGACAAACATCAACAAAATTTCTCACAATCACGCAGACAAATCAAAATGATAAAGAAGGTAACCAGGGATTGAGCAAAGAAGAAATGCACGAATTGTAATAAATATTATCTACTCTCAATGTAGTCTGAAACAGTCTTAAAACATTTTGGTTCCAAAAAATTAGCTTTAAATCATTTTTGTATTCTCAAATGGGCATATGCTTTACTGTGAGACAGGCCCAAAAATGCTTCTCTCAAGCTGTGGGTCTCTAGCAGACCCTTTTTTCATTTTTGTTTTCAAGTCTTGTATTGCTGTTCTCTCTGGTTCTCAGGGTTCTGGAATTTGCTTAACTTTTACCTCTTTTCATGTTTCTCTTATTTTCGCTTCCAAATACTTCTATGCTTCGGTGGATGATTGTGTTGAAATTTATAGGTAAATGCTGAAAAGGTTGCCGTATCTGGCAAGAAAAGGAACCAAAAACTCTACAGGAGGCATTCTGGACGACCAGGTGGTATGACAGTGGAAACGTTTGACCAGTTACAGCAGAGAATCCCAGAGAGGATTATTGAACATGCTGTTCGTGGCATGCTTCCGAAAGGGAGGGTGAGTTCTTGTACTCAAAAGTTATCTTCCTATATGCCTACACATACACAAAAGAAAGCTATATCTTTCATTTTGCATATATTTGATTGAAACTACGAAACTCATTCATAATAAAAGTATATGCGAGTGGTCCTCTTCTCTCTGCATGACTGTTGTGCTTGGCTTTACTATTGTTTTTCACTCTGCTACTGCTCTGCATTGTCCGTTTTGAATATTTCCTCTAAAACAAACTCTCTCGTGCAGCTCGGGAGAGCGCTTTTCAACCACCTAAAGGTGTACAAGGGGCCAGATCATCCCCATGAAGCCCAGATGCCAGTGGAGCTGCCGATTAAGGACAAAAGAATACAAAAACAGAAGTAGATTTGAAGCTGGATTCTGCAGCACTTCATCTATTTCATTTCCTGGGAAGAGTTTAATGCTTAAAATCATTGGCTAGAACCCGGCTTTTTTCATGTTTATATTTTTTGCATGTAGATGTCGTTTTCAATATCAGGCTTGCTTGAATCTGGCCGGAAGCTTCCATAGGTTTCATTTGCTCTTATGTAATTGAACATGAAGATGAAATTATGTTACGACACGTTTCAGCAGAAATTCTGCGTGCATGACAGATGTGCATCGATGCTGTAAAAAATATCGATGCGTTTTATTGGCGGCAATGATATAAACACATTATTGATGAGATATCAGTAGTCTGTTCCATAGCCAAACTACACGTTCGAGAGTTATTAGCAATGAGTAGTCTGGCTAAAACAAAATTAAGAATGCATTTTCCGATTTTCGTGGTGGAATATGGTCATGTAACTGTGCCAAACTCATGACAAGAAAAGAATTTGGATACGCTCATGGCAAATGGAAGAGAATTTGGATCACGATGGTCCTGCAGTGGGAATGTCTCGTTCCGGATTCTGAATAACCAGGAGGGTGGTCAGGATACGTTGTTGTACTTTTTACATGGCGACTTTGGGAGGATTAATTTCAGTAACATCTCTTGAGATTTATTGTGTTTTCACATAACTTTTTAAGTTTAAAAAATTACATTGACACCCATGGGATTCTAATCTCCTTGGAACATCATTCATTGAGGTGAAAGTGAGCTTTAGCGCAACATACATGTTGGTTCTTTGTGGCCGAAATGTCACAATTTCGAATCGTGAAAACAGTCTATTTGTAAAGTAAAAGTAGAGTTTTGTACGGTAAACATTCCTTTTGAAACTCACAAACCGAGTAGCCATATTGGGTCCTCCTTTTATCACTCAATGAGGTGGTGTTCATTTAAAGGTAATTGTAATTATTTTCTTGATAAATTAATGGATAGATACTTGAACAAGAAACCCTAAGGATGTAGCGGCCTGTGATGCTTTCTTATTAACTAGTTCATATGTCAACTATTAACGTTTCTTCTATCGCGTGGCTAGGATACGAGCACCAACCATTATCCCAACTGCTTTTTCCAATACCAATTGAGTTAGTAATGCAGTTAATTAATTATTTGTACCATGTATCACCAATAAAAATGAACACGCTTATTAACGTTTAAATAATAACTTCATTGTCTAGTGATCGAAAGGTTGAGAGTTAAGAGTCCAGGTCTTTAAGGACCTAGCTCTGGTGCAAAAAAAATTGTTCATTTGTGACCAAAATATCACGAATTCGAATCGTGAAAACAATCTCTTTGCAAAATAAAAAGAAGGCTGTTTCCACCAAAAAAAAAACCACCCCTTGAGGTTGCCCATTCAGAACAGCTGACACCACTAACGAAATAAGACTTCTTGTTTTTAAATAGTCTTGGCTATTATCACCTTAATAAAGGTTAGTTGTATCTTCACGCATGCAAGTATACTATTGTATTGGATGAGACTAGTTGACCTTGATTCTCCACGTCATCATCTCACACGTACGTACCCTCACCACATTTCTATAAATACTGTGTGTGACACGCCTTAGCAAAACATTCACACACATTCACAATTCACAAAATCCATCAAATAACTTAGTTTCCTCGCATCATGATGTCCCCCACGTCGGTTGGAAACCTCATCAGCTGCATATGTCTAGCGATGGCCATAGCAACCGTAGCCCAACCGGTGCTCGACACTGCCGGACGGGCTCTTCAACCCGGCGTAGACTACTACATCAAACCCGCCATAACCGACAACGGAGGCCGTTTCACTCTGATCAACCGAAACAATTCCTGTCCGTTCTTTGTAGGTCAAGAAAACGTCTCAGGCCCCGCGGGCTTACCCGTGACCTTTGCTCCATTTACCGCGGGAGCAACTGTGGTGAGGGAGAGCCGTGACCAAATGATCACATTTTCTGCGTCCACAATATGTGTGTCCTCGACTGCATGGAAGGTGGGTGAGACTGATAGAGTCACCCAAAGGAGGTTGATTGTCGCCGGAGCACCTGCATCTGAAGGGCTGCCTCTTGGAAGCTATTTTATGATAAATAGGGTGGAGCCAGAGAGAGCTGGTGTCTATAGTCTGAGGTGGTGTCCCACTGAAGTGTGCCCCACTTGTAGGTTCAGCAACTGTGGACCCATCGGTGCTTTGGTTGAGAATGGAAAGAGGTTGCTGGCCTTGGATGGTTCTGTGCTTCCTGTTGTGTTTGAGAGGGCTTAAGGGATCGATTTGTTTAAATAATCTGCACTGTTGTTTAGGGTTGATTGTTTTAATAATAGGGATCTGTATACCCTTCTCTTTCCATTATACATAAGTACTCTTGTAACAGTTTTTATTTGATGTGTAATAGGTAAGTTGTCATTAGTACTTTTATTATAAAGATAAAATTAATAAAAGAAATTCACGTACATTATAATTTTTCTTCTAAATATGTTGATGCGAAAAATTTGCGATTGAGACGAAGGAAGTAAAATCACAATCCCACAAAAGAATACACTCTGACTTAAAGTGGGTCACTCATTGCGGACTACATCTACAATATTTGTTTGGTTTAGTCGTTTGATTGAATTTAAGAGCTCTAAGTGTCGGAGTACAGTAGTTTTCTTGCAAACTATGAGCGAACATAATATTGTAGACAAGAATTACGGAGTTAATTACCTCAAGTAAGCTCAAGGGACAGTTTTCAGATTAAGGTGATGTGCCTCTTTTAAATAGACTAGTCCACTCCTTAATGTATCAGTCTTGTGAGTTGTTTTTAGTACAAAGGATGAAGACGCAAATTTTTTTTTTTTTTAAAAAAAAAAGGGAGATTTAAACTTTGGTCTTTTATATTACTAGACAAATCAAAGCATAGAACCAAACCCTATCTAGAGACACTCATTGAGTTTAACCTTTTAGAAAACTGGTTTAGGGCACAAAGTTTGTACCCAAATTTCATTAGGCACAAATGGACCATGGATCTTTTTATTTAATCTCGTTTTAACACCGATTAATGTATCTTTTAAGGAATTTTCGTGCCCCTTTAATTGTGCATGTAGTGTTTTGTGAACTCCTAATTTTTAACTTTGGGATATATTGGGCAAGAAATTGGAGCAACAAATATAGGGCAAGAAGTTGGATAACAGAAAGCAATCGAAAGAAAGTATCCAATCTACCTAACCCGCCGAACTTTGAATTCAAGTTTAAAGGTAAACTTAATGATTTTTGGTTGATCTTCATCATAGCGATGGCATTTTTCATCAAAGTTGACTATTATTAGTACTAGATCGATGCAGCTAACTTTCAAGCACGCAACATTAACTTGTAATGAACAATACTTAGCATTGATGCCATGAGGTTGCACCACTTTGTCTACTCATTGTGATTAGCGTATTTTTATTGTATAAACCTTATATTTAGAATTGTTCATTTTCTTCACCTTTATTTAAAAATCTTTATAAAATATATAATTATTCACATCAAAGATTGTTAATTTATTAGTCATCCATATGCATTGAACAAATCGATGATTTTAGTATGATCAGTAATATACTCAATGAACCGTCCATTTTTTTTATACATGTAGTGAATATGATGATGTATGGTGGATGCAAGTATTTTTCCATCTTGAATTATATATTCAAGATGTACATGCTAGCATTCAGTTTATAACACACAATCATATAAATTACGTAAGGCTTAAAACCAAACGTTCAAACAAAGTGTCCCATCGCCAATTTACGTGTGTGTACTTGTACTCGTCTCGTCAAATCCCAAAATGTTTATGTCTAGCTATATTTTTCTCGTTCAATTTTCACTGCTCCAAAACGTCATCAAGCAATTTTGACTTTATCCTTAGAAACCTACGCACGGAGCTATCTATGTGTCACGTGTGCATGCAGTGTCTTGCCTCAGGGCTGGTTTGGTATTGTTATGCTTTAAAAAAAAACTGATTCTGTTGTGCTGTGAGAATAAGCAGCTGTGAAATAAAGCAGTAGAGTGTTTGGTAAACTTTTTTGTAAAAGTACTTTTGGAAACAAAAGCAGTATTATAGTGTTTAGTAAACTTTTATGTAAAACAGCTGTGACTGTGTGAAATGACCAACAAAGATATAATACTAGATGTGTCATTAATTTAATTTTCTTAAGTCTTCCCCCTTTATTTTCTCCATCTGCATCGAGAAGTCTCTCCCATTACCCCACTACTGAACCAGACTTTCCAAAAACCAAAAACATCTCTCTAGAAGTCTCCCCCACAACCCCAATTTTCTAAGTTTTTATTTTTATTTTTTTGCTCTGTCTTTTTTATTTTATTTTATTTTCTACTCCGTTCCTCAATCTCACTCACCTGTCATTTGATTTGCAGTACATACATGGTCTAGCTGCTCGAGGAGTTCATTATATACATCGGGTAGGGCCAACGCTCCAGGATGCTGGTTTCTTTCTTCTTCCGGGACTAATCATTTTTTCTTTTTGAAACTATATAGTGTGAATTTGATCATACAGAGTAGTTTCATGTATTTAATTTTGGGTATTTGGAATAATTGAGTTTTGGTGTTCGTCTAAGCAATCTGGGCTCCCCTAATTTGCAGAAATACGAAGATCGGTCGCCTGTAAGCGGTGCAATTTGGGAAATTTGGGCAAATCTACGATGCCAAAACTGAATCTGGTCCTCACTGGAAAAGATGGTGGTAGTCGGCATGGGAGTGAAAGAGGACAGACAAAAGATGGGAGGAAGGACAGAGGCAGAAACAACGTCCTAGGGTATGGAATCCAAGGTCAATAACGGTGATTGTTGAAGCTGGGAGTGAACAGCATTGTGGCGGGATCAACGAGGACGACCTCCCAATTGAAGTCGGCAACGCACTACTACAATATAAGCTTTAGGTGTCGGACGATCCTGGTGGTTAATAAGTCATTCTGACGGATAAAAGATATCCGACACATAATTTATTTACTGTCGGATTAAAAATACTTTCTGACGGATATATCCGACATAAATTCCTGGCGGATTTAACCGCCATAAAATTATTATAACCCTCAGTATTTTTGAATTCTTTTTTTTTAATATTTTTAACATATTCTGGCGGTTTTTAAGTTAATAGTGGCAGTTATAACCGACAAAAATTGACTATTTTATTATTTTACTTTCTGACGGTTATTATTTTAGTATTCTGGCGTTTATAACCGACAGAAATTGACTATTTTGGCAGGGAATTTAAAATTTTGGGAGGGAATTTAAAATTTTGGGAGGAAATTTTGGGGGGATTTTTGCCGCCATTTTTTTCTGTCGGTTATAACCGACAGTAATGAAAATCTTTTGTCTTGTTTTATTTTAAAAAAATGGTTCTGTCGGTTATAACCGACAGTAATGAAAATTTTCCAAAATAAAACCCCTCCATCTCTTCCTTGCGTCAGTGTCTTCTCCCTTCCTCATTTCCTTCTCATTCTCTTCTCCCCTTCTCCTTCTCGCTTCAATCACCATGGATGAACAATTCAAGAAGCAAGCTGAAGCTGTGAAAATGCATGCCGACTTAAAGTGGGTATGTACTGGGGAGATATGGGCGTTGATCTCTGGGATGCATATACATGGAAGGAACAAACCGAAAAATATGAGGTGAGATTTTTTTTTTCTTCATTTAAAATATAGAGAAATGTGTATGTGATTAACCTCCATTTTATGAAACCTTTTCTTCGATGTTGTTTCCTCAGTTCATTTGGCCATTTCTTGGCTACAAAATCACAGCAAAATTACAACGATTTCCATGGAAATTTCCCAGAAAATCCACTGCCATTCAAACTCAGGAGGGTTAATTTTGTCAAAGAAGACAAGTCTGGAACTTTTCCGGTGAACGAACTTTTACCCAAATCCAACTGCTCCAAGCTCGAGCAATTTTTCAGGTCATTCGTGAGGCTTCCGTACAATCCATTGGAGCCCAAAGAAAGCCTTTTTAACGATGGAAGCGAGCAGATTGCATGCAATGGAAGAAACCTGGAAAGGTTGTGCTGGGAGATGATGATTCGGAGATGAAGCCGTCGGAGTCGCAGGAAGAGGAAGAGGGAGAGCAGAGGGAGGAGGATGGTACGAAATAAGAAATTGTAGAAAGTGCAGTGAATGCTGTCATGTCCTATTTATATTTTTTTTATTATTAATCTATTTTCTGTCGGTTTTATCCGACAGAGATTGTCTGATTTATTATTAATATATTCCCTTTCGATTTTATATATTTATATTTTCTGTCGGTTTTATATATTTTCTGTCGGTTTTATCCGACAGAAAATGGTCTTATTTATTATCAATATATTCCCTGTCGGTTTTGTATATTTTCTGTCGGTTTTATTCGACAGAAAATGCTATTATTTATTCATTATTAATTTATTTTCTGTCGGTTATATCCGACACAAATTCTGTCGGTTTTAGAGTATTTTCTGTCGGAAAATTCATTTCCTGACGCGAGCAATTCTGTCGCTTATTATATCCGTCACTGCATCCATTTTCTGTCGGATTTTGCTTAAAATCCGACAGTAATATACGTTTTTTGTCGGTTTTTGAACCGTCAGTTATAGATAATTTTGTAGTAGTGACGTTTTCCAGTTGGTATTATGTGTAATTATTTAATTGTTTAAGGTCATTTTGGGTGTTTGAAAGTTTCATTAAAGGGCTCAACGCCTCTTGCAAATTAGGTTTGCGCAGAAGCTGTGGAAGCAAAAAAAGCCAGTTTTTCAAAGCTAGCTTTTGCTGCTTTGAACTTTTTGTTTTTTTTCATCCAAAACTGTGAAAAAAACTGAAGTTGAATGTTTACCAAACACAAAAAAACTCCCACCTTTTTTTGATACCTGTTTTTTTAAAAAGCACCTCAGTATCAAACCAGTACTCTCTCTCCATACAGCCAAATTTCCAATCAAGGGTATCAAAGTCTAAATCGTTCTAGACTTTAAGCCTTGCGGTGACAGAAGACATTGCACGTCTCGTCACAACCGCATCTCTATAAATACATTGGGAAAACTCACCAAGCATAAATATTCTGCTTTCGCAATTGTGTGAGATCGATTGAATTAAAACGATCGAAATGATGTCTATGAAGTTTATTTCAAGCTTCGTGAGCTTCACATTGCTAATGATGGCCATATCGACCCTAGCCCAAACATCAAATGACACAGCAGGTTCTCCGGTGCTAGACACAACCGGACAACCTCTTCAACGTGGGGTTGAGTACTACATCAAGCCTGCCGTTACCGAAAATGGCGGCCGTTTCACTTTGATCGACCGTAGAAACGGAACATGCCCGTTTTACGTAGGTCAAGAAAACCTCTCAGGTCCCGACGGCTTTCCGGTGACCTTTGCGCCATTCGCAGAAGGTGAAAGAGTGGTGAAGGAGGGTAGGGACATAAAAATCACGTTTGCGGTGTCCACAATTTGTGTGCAGTCAACTGCGTGGAAGCGAAGCAATGAGACGGGCCAAGAGACCGAAAGGAGACTAATTGTGATTGGAGAAGACGAAAATGAAAGGTATCCGACTGGAAACTACTTTAAGATTGTTAGAGAAGGGAATGGTCTCTACAGTCTGTTTTGGTGTCCTTATGAGGCGTGTCCGATTTGCAAATTTGATTGTAGTGCGACGTGGGTTGGTGTTTTGGTTGAGAACGGGAAGAGGTTGCTGGCATTGGATGGTTCTGCGCTTCCTGTTGAGTTCGAAAGGCATAATATTGATTAGGGTTTAGGGTTTCATTGGCATTGGTTCATCATGAATATACAGTATATTATAATTTATAATAATGGAGCCGATGAGTTCCTTTAATCTTAATTATTGACAAATAAATTCTTGCAACTAATGTGATGTACTTGTGATTAATTGTTTAAATAAAGAAATGAAAAGGGAGACTTTGCCTTCTATTTTATGTTGTTGACAAACTTGTTGGAAAAGTTAGCACTTTTATGTATTTTATTATTATTTTTCCTTTTCTTTTTTTTTTTAAAATGTTTTTGTCTTTTCAGTTAATTGAATAATACTCGAAGTTTGTACTCCGTTTGTTTTTGTTTTTTCTTTTTTTGATTTATTTTTAAATAAAATTGACAAACGATTAATTTAAGAGAGCTTATAGCACAATGAACGATGTAAGTTAATAAGGCTGAAATGCGATCAGTCGTACAGTAATAATAATGATAACAATACGAATTATTATTATCAAACAATCCATAAGAAAAATTTATTTAAATAAAGAAGAATAAGAAAATTCCTAGAGCAAAGCTGCATAAAAAAGTTCATTCCAAGTATCAGGAGCACCAGGAAGACACCAGTGACTACAGTCATTATATTTGGGACCTTCACCTGCATAAATGGAGGGGTGCCCATCTTTTCTGAGCTGCGTGAGCAATGTGATGTCCAATAAATACACAGGCTTTTCCATGCCACTTAACACACTCTTTACAATAGCTTCTCCCGGATGACTTGGTCCTGGATAAGTTGGTCCTAGAATTGGTTGGGTCTGTCTTAGGCAACTTCCTGCTTTTGGATCCTTCCATTCCTTGCCACTAAAACATAATTGATTTCATGCCCACAAAATGGAATATACAATGTTAGTAAATCTGCACAATTTCTTGTTTGTATGGAAAATTCGTCCAGTGCAATTGTCACAATACCAAGTGGTATTAACGTACTACTAATTTACGTATTACAAAATTATTAAATTGATAACCTCAAATATCGGTGTAACAATTGCTCTGAAAATGGAACTTACTCAGTATGAACAGCAGCTACTCCTTGAAAAAAGACTTTGGTAATTGAAATATCAATGCTGGAATCAACCCATTTACCCCATGTTGTTAATGCAATCTTGTAGGCCTCCATGTGATCCATCTCTTTCACCACCTTGTCTCCCACTTGAAAATAGTCCCATCTGCAACAACAAAATAATAATCATAAATCATTAAATTCTAAATTAATTTTTATGATTAATTAATTTAAACTTATATTTGGTATGCCTATGGAAATGTTCTCTTAGGAGATAGTCTGGTACATCGTCTTTTCAGTCTGTCAAAATTATACTTTTGATACGATTATATGAATATGCTATTTGAATTGACAGTCTAAAAGCATAGCATGTGTTGAAGATTAGAATACGTTTGAGCACGCCCGGTATGAGCCCACCAATGAAAGCTGTTGAATATCAGTATGTCTACTTCTTTCCATTGGTCGCCAGTACTGATGGAGTCCAATTTCAGGACTTTGCCAATCTTTTCATAAGACAAATCCACCAAGAACCCATTTTTCAGAAACATAATCGACACTCCATATTCCTATCAAAACATAAAACAAATTTAATTTGATCAGTAAATAATTCATGAAATAGAAAGAAAAAAAATCTATCTGCCTCAGTGGCGGATTCAGAAAATATTATTGGGGGTGAGGGTGGGGGGGTGGGGGAGGGTGGTGAGGGTTTGGGGGGTGTTCAGTAAGAATTTTTTGGACGAAATAGCATGCAAATTGGCATTTCATTGATCCTTGGTAGGCCTGAGTCATTTGCTAAGTCATATTCCACGCCTGTCGGCAGATGCCAACAACTTCCGAGCGAGCATGTCATTTGATGTCAATAACTTTTGAACGAGCATGCTACGCCGAGCGAGCTTAAAGACAGATGCCTATAGCAACGTTTACAAAGGCATGAGGCTAGCCGATACTTGCCCAGTGCCCATAGAGGCAATCCATCGAGCAGTTGGAGGACAGCTCTCCCGTGGAAGATGTCTGATCTTGAAGGGGAGTCAGCTGACCCACCTTGCCCCAAGATGGATCCGTCATTGATCTACCTAAAGAGTTTATTTGAAGTTTTCATACAAGCAAATGTTTTAAAGTCATCTAAACATTAAATCTTGGGAGCAGAATTAAACGCTATCAAATGCTTTATAAAACCCTTGCGGGTGTGAAAAGAAATTGAGTGGTCTAGAGTTACCTCAAGGTAAAATGTGTTGAGGGACCCTGCTTGGGAGGTGTATTTAGAATTCGGGACTGCAACATGTAGCATGCATGTCAATGACTGCCACATATTGTTACTTAGTGAGTCCCCCACAAACATGATTTTTTTGCCTCTGTTTCTCTCCAAGAAATCCTGGCCATTGAATCTGTGTCAATTTCACATGAGCTGTTATAGGATGCGAATGAGTGATCAACGTTGATTGGAATCGGAAGAACAAAAAAGTACCCAAAATAAAGGACAAGGCCTAAAAACGTTTTTGGTTTTGTAGCTTTCACAAAGTTCCACTTTCGCCTTTATATTTTCTTTTGTCCCTCATTTATTCTCTATGATTTGTAAATTATTTTATTCCCCAAAACTTCGTCAAATTTGGTTAATTTTTGTTTGAAATTGTCACATACACGACACATGAGATGATTAACTCGACAAATTTTGTACAAGAAATTAACAGAAATTAACTTATGTCCGATGGAACAAGTTGCAGACTACATGCACCAAACTCTTTACAATCGAAATACAAGAACAAAAGTAAAACTTTGTGGAAGAACTACATGGAACACGGACTAAAAGTAAAGAGATTTCTACACACTTTTTTCTCTTCTACACTCTTGTGGATTGAAGAAATTATAAAAAAAAAGTGAACGAACATAAATAAACAAGCTTATGCAGAAGAAAAAAAAATGTGCAGAAATCATTTTCTGAAACGTAAAAGCTCGTTTTAGTTGAGAAAAAGAGAAAAAAGTTACCTTGGAAGGTCACAAGCAGTGGGCTTCCATCTATATTTGAGGTACTCTTTGTCAGGTCTGCCATTGCTGAGGCAATTGAATCCAATGAAGGGACAGCTTGAACCATTGTAAAGTGGGTAAAACTCGTCCACAACCCAACTCCCTTGAAAAAAATCACAGGCAGCCGATGACGATGGCGGTAAAAGAGAAGAAAGAAGTAGAGGAAGAAGGTGAAACCACCACAGTGCCATTTCAGATTCTCTGAAATCTGATAAATTAATTGGCAGAGAGAATACTGAAACGCTCTTTATAATGATTTTTTTTTCTTTCCCTTTAATGTTTGGAAATCTTTCTGGCTGTGTGGCCTTTATGAGTGGAGTTGCCGTTTGCCATTTGTTAATCTCCTTTTTCTTCCCCTGGGTTTCTGTCTTCTCTGCATGGAAGTATTTAAATTTGATGCCTCAACGATCTAGATTAAAGAACAAATCCTTGTCTTATAGAATAGTATCTAATCATAAAAGAATTACTATACTTTTTTCTAAGATAAATGAATTACTATACTTTTTTTTTGGATAAAAGAACTACGGGTTCTTTAGATATAGACTCTTACAATTTTTTTTTTTAGATAAAAACCTATCTAATTCTAAACATCTAAATAAAATCCAAATTTGAAAAAAACAGTCAAGTAGAAAAGTAATTAACCTATTATTACAAAATATTTATAGCTTATGCTGCAATATTCAAATCAAATCAATAAATGTTATTACTCATCTTAATTATAATGAACAAATAATTATAGCACATACTATTACCCCTATCATACACACACACACACTACCATAAGTTCAATATATATATATAATTTAACTATATGTATGCAGTATTACTATACGTTCAAATATATATATATATATATATATATATATGCATAGTACTAACATATATGTTAAAGTAATTAATTTACCTATATGTAAATTTATGATTAGCAAATAATATATATTTTGTAGGTAAATTAATAATGAATCAAATAATATTCTTTTATTTTGTAGGTAACTTATTTTTCATATATTATTACATATATTTGACACATTTTATTATTATAAGATATATGTACAAATAATAGGTAAATTAGCTTCGAATCAAATAACATTGCTTTATTTTGTAAGCAAATTAATTTTGAATCAAATAGCATTCTTTTGTTATGTAGATATTTTATTTTTTATGTATCAATATCATATATGTATTTGGCACATTTTATTATTATATGTACAAATAATAGGTAAATTAGTATTAAACAAAATAATATTGTTTTATTATGTAGGTAAATTAGTTTGCATGTATTTTGCATATATGGGTTTGTTATTATGTAGGTAAATTATTTTTCATGTATTTTACATATATTGGGTATATTATTATTTTTTTTAAAGCAATCTAACATTTTAAAATTTTAATATTAGGTGCACTATTTGAATTAAATGTTTTTTTATAGGTAAATTATTTTGCATGAGTTTTACATATATTAGGTATATATGTGACAACCCGTCCCTAAATTTACGTTTTTTATTTATTTTAATCGAGGAAATTGACAAAAATGCCCCTACAGGCATAGACTTTGACTTCCATGGAGCATTGTCTAGAGCAATGTATGACTCATTCCTATAACGCATTTGTGTAGTACTCGTTGGTACGAACGCATAGGCGAAAGTCGTTTGTGAGTCTTAATTATAACGGTATAGTTACGGGCGTTTGAAAGAGGGAAAGGTGAGTGACCAATCAGAAACAGGAGTAAGGAGGGAAAGGAGAGAAGAAAATGGGGGAAACACGGGTTGGCCCGTGTAACCCGACGGGCACCACCCACGCCGTCACCTTCCCAACACGTTTCCGTCGGTTTTTCCGGCGACCTAACCCTCACCACCACCTAAAACCTAATTCTTCTCTTCCCCTCTTCCATTTCCAACTAAATTTTATTGGGTTTGAGCTTGAATTCAAGTAGAACGAAACCGTGGGTACCGTGGGTGTTGTGGTGAAATCCGATGATCGTGAAGTTAACTTAGCATATTACCACCACTACTAGGTTCCCCTCAACTCCAGGAACAAAGCCCATGCGTTATTTGGGACGTCGGAACGGTTTTGGAGGTCGAATCGAACATACCCAAGTTTAGGGTTTCCGACGGGTTTTAGAAAAATTGGGGCTTTTCCCGGCCAAATTGGCCTTGGTCTCAGGTATGAAAATTTCTCTACTCACTGAGATCTTCAATTCTGTAATTTTTTAGAATTTTTAGAAATAGTTGAGTTTTCTGGCAAGCCGGGGCAGCCGACCGCCACCTGAGGCGGCTGGTGCGGCGGTGCACGGCCAGGAAGCCGACATTGTGTTTTTATGCAAAATTCATTATTCTAATCAGATTTTGAGACCTAACTGTGGTGGTTTGAATATTAGTACGATTGTAGTTTATGTTGGATTAAATGAATATATTCGGATTTGGTTTAAACTTTGGAAATATGAACTACGAATGGCTTGATCCCTATATAGGGTACGTAGGCAGTCTAACAAGACGTTAGATGTAGCCATACAATAATTGAGACAAAAGCCTTGGTTGGGAAATTGAGCAAAGTGAATGAAATTGGTGAAAATATGGGTTTTGACCTTATGTTTTGGTGGTTAGTTGTTGGTCATAAAGCATGTGTGAGGAATCGAGAAATTGAAGTAAAAAATCATAAGTATTGATAGTTAGTTAACTACTGTTTAGTTGAGCTTGTCACCGGTAATTATTCCCGAAAATATATAGTTCGGGAGTAGGGCGTTATAGATCATGCATTTTACGCCATATTATATGTATATATAAATATAGTTGAAAGCATTACGATATGGTTGAGTTTTAGATGGCATCTTGGCATATCTATATGTGTGTTACCTGCTCATAATCATTGTGAATACTTTGAAATGCGAAGGTGAGTTTATGGTATTAGTTGAAATGATTGAGTTATGGCATGATTATAGCAATGTTCTAGGCAACTCTGATATTGTAGTACTGGTTGCCTATGAGTTGTACATGTTGTGTTGAGATACAGTTACAGCTCATCAACCTGCACCCCGGTGTTAGTGATCTAGCCCGAGGACAGGGCCTAGCCTTCACGTGATCGTTCACCTCCCGCACCACACGCTCACCTTGGATCCAAATTTGGTGCCAGCCTGTCGTACAGACCACATTAGGTGGTTCCGACTCGTAGCTGACTTGCGATACTTCGCACAGCCTTCACGTGATCGTAGCACTTGAGCGTATTTATTTACACCCAGCATGTCGTACAGACCACTAGAGGTGGTTCCGACTCATGTGCAGGGATATTGGATATTGGATGAGCTATAGGTTCAGCAGTACATGCCACAATGGATGGATCCGGCTGACCTATTACTTGGATATTTGACGAGATATGGATAAGTCGTACATGTCACTATAGGTGACTCTGGCTTATGAGCTAGTATTGATTAATGAGATATGGATAAGTCGTACAGGTCACTATAGGTGACTCCGGCTTATGAGCTAGCATTGATTGGTGAGATATGGATAAGTCGTACAGGTTACTATAGGTGACTCCGGCTTATGTGCTAGCATTGATTGATGAGATATGGATAAGTCGTACAGGTCACTATAGGTGACTCCGACTTAAGTGCTAGTATTGATTGATGAGATATGGGTTCAGCCGTATATGCCACTATAGGTGGATCTGGCTGACATATTACTTTTCATGGATTTATTTCACCTGAATTACTTATTCTTTGCTGAGATATTTGACATGGCATATTGTGGTTTTGCTATGCTGATTATGGTTTTGAGATATAGATATTATGCATGCTATTTTCTGGGAATGTATACATGTTTCATGGTTCTAGTAGCAAAGTTTTGGTATCGACGAGGATTAGTGGCACTTCCTAGCATATGTGGCTTTTGTGTTGGTATAATCATTATATTACCTCACTATATTTTACTTTTGCTCTGGTTCACGTGTGAAAAGGGGTCCATAACCACTCGCGGCCCACTCATGTGCTTAGGCACTTTTAGGTTTAAATTTATTCACATTTTACACTATCACACTTTATGGCTTCGTTACCTTCCAGGTGTCGGCTAGCACAGCTCGATTCGGAGTCCTAGTGGATATTCCGGGCTAGGGTGTGTCAATATATGTGTGTGTGTGTGTGTGAAATAATTTACCTACATTAATATGTAAAATATAATTTGATTGACTTAATTAAGCATGTATAATAACATATACTAGACATGTTTTATGTTATTATATATTAGGCAATGAATTTATAACATTAATTTTTTTTTTTTTGTAAAATCATTAATTCTCCCATACCATTCATCTGCATGGCATTAATTATGTACATCAAACATTCAAATAGGGTTTATAAAAAATAAAAATAAAAAATCAAATAGAGCTATTTAGGCATCCAAATTTTTTTAAATGTGTGAAGTCAAATATAATTAATGAATTTGCTGATGTGGAATCTAGTCAATGTGTTTTATTCAAGTAAAAAACTTATGTCGGGTTTTATGTGGAGAAAATTAAGTTTTAGGGGCTAAAGTCATATTTTCAGAAGAATTACTATACTTTGAATCCACACTAAATGAAATTAAAAAGGTGATATTTTTCTAAAAATAATTACTTATTACAAGGAATTTTTTTTTTTTGAACGAACGAGGCGACCTTAGCCTTAGAAAGAATATTATTAAAAGAGTATTTGAACACGAGACAAGAAGACAACTCTCTCGCATCTACCACACTATACATGTTTCCTATAAAAGTGGAAACAAGTAAATTTCTCTTGTACCATCGAGTTTTTTATTTAAAAAAAAAAAACAATGTGATCGCTTCTTCACATTCAAATTTGAATTTCTCTCTTCGTAATCAGAGTAGATTATAATTTATAATATTGATTTGTCAGTAAAAGAAAACCAATGTTGTAATATACATGTTTTATTTTTTGGGAAAAGATACATATTATTTCTAAGGGATAAAAAAGTTTATTCTTGACCCTAAAGTGGTAAGTGGGCTATGATTAAGTTTGGAGAAATAATTACTGGAATAATATTAATTCTAGGGTATCATTAACCGGCAGTCTTGGTAATGCCAAGTAAAATGTATGATATAACACTAAATTTTAGGGCCGGGCAAACAAATCCAAAAACTAGTTTGGTTTTGTTTGTTTTAATTTTTGTTTCCCAATCCATTTATGAAACCAAACCAAACCGAAAGATCGAATTAAGTATGTGGTTTGATTTTCACAAACTATGGGTTAACCAAATCAAATTGTTTATAATAAAATAGTGTTGTTAGACCCACCATAATGTCTTATTTTTCATCATATTCTTTGAGCTATAAAAACATTATAATGTATTTATAAATAGGGGTCTAAAAAAATAGGGGTATAAAAGTTTTTTCATTTCCTAAAAGGATAAATATGTCATTAATATTTTCATTAAAATGTAAGTGAGAAAATAGAACAATTAGATGGGTTTAGCAGCACCCTAATAAAACGTACATATATCGGATTTAGTATGCGGTTTTGATTTAATACATATAATATTATAAAAATATGCATATGATATTATTTATTTTAGTATTGTAGTATTCTATGAACATCTTGAAGTTATGTGATTCAAAGCTTGAGATTTTGAGTTGAGTTAGGCTTATTATATTAACACCCCACAAATTGTTGAATAAACCCTACATACTTAATAGACCCCTCATTGCTTTTTCACTTAAAAATCATCTTAATACACCCCACGTACTTTTCCATAATACCCCCACACACCCCATATCTTCTATACACCCCACATTTCTCAATATACTCCTTATATTCCTCCACAAGAAATTGATGCAAAAGGGTTACCAACCTTTTGTACCGAACACTCAGAGTCACCATTTTCCGTTTCTCTTACAGTCAAATATGGAGCAAGTGTATGGAGTGGGTTTGCTCATTGAGTTGCTTGAGGGATTAATCTCATGTACGTGATAACCATGTTACTATCTTGTTCAAGTTTAATGGGACTGGATTGTATAATATTGTTTAAGAATATATTCATTTCTGCCCATTTTATTTTCTCAATCTGTGGTTTTTGTTATTGTTGCATAGATCATTTTGTGGCTGTTATTAATTCAATCTCTTTCTCACGTCTTCTAAGTAAGCATCACGAAAGGTATCAGAAATAATTAATTATGAACTTATTATCGGAATTAAGATGATTGTGTTGGTTATGTAGGGACATTCTGTTACAAGGAAGCTTACGTCAGATGGAAAGGTGGATGTGTTGCAAACTTTACACAATTTAAATGAAGGTTTATATGTGCAGCCCTTTATGGCTTGGGGAATTAGCTCAAATCTTTTTCAAGGTTGCTTTGCATGCCCGCTAGATACCATTAAAAAATAAACCTTGTTTTTACAAATGTACTCTCGCCTGGCAATCAATATATTTTAGTTTAGTTTGTAAAACATAAATCAGTCACAATTAAGACATATCGTTTTGGTGGTGGCTACATTATTTAGACCTGGTAATAGCTTAAATTGTTCCACACGATCTTGGTAGTTGGCGTAAAGGTGTCGAGCGTTATTTGTTGCAAGAGTATGCCAATTTTGTGCAACCGGTGGCATGGGATGTCCTGGTGCCAAACGTAGCTGTACAAAACAAAAGGAGTCAATTAGCTTTCAAAAATAACTTTCAATGTTGCAAAAAAAGTAAGTCAACTCTTAGTACTTGTATAAAGTGATTGTCATTGACTAAACCAATTGCAATATCAGGAAGATTAGTGGGTTCATCATCTCCTAATACATATAAAGGTAGGAATGAGAGGCATTGCAAACAGGATAAAAAAATCACCACTACACGATAACATGAAGCTATAAGATAACACATATCTAGCATGCTCATCCAGTAGAGTTCTGGTGCATATGAATCTTCAAAATAGTCAAGTGCTTGGTCAATCTCAACACGCATTTCTTTCCAACCAAAAACTTGCTCATGTAGGAATGGGCAACCATGTACTTCCGCCAATAGGTCCTTACGTACCCTTGACCATGAATCTTGACCAATCCCATTGCCTCAGCTATGACTCTATATCCACAATTACCATATCTAAGGACATCAATCGCAATAGTAATGTATTTCTTTATTGCCTCAAAGAACTGTCCCGTATATTGATGCGTAGGGGCGGCTGGATTGGGTAAAATTGAGCTATAAGTATGTATAGTAATCAAGGGTTACTCAGTGAATTTACAATTAGTATATCAAACATCACAACTATAAAGATAAGTGCATACCTTCAATTTGTGTGGTCTTCCCCTTGGTTTCTTTTTAGAGGGTTGTGGTTGGCTATCATGACCTGAATGAGCTTTTGCAATCTCAAAGGCTGATGGCAAACGACGAATAGAAGTGTTAACTTTAAGTGGACGTCCTTTGGTTTTAATTTTTTTAACTGATTCTGTAAGTGTCGTGTAACTTGGTTTCATCAACTCCTCTATTTTAATGCATAGTTGTCATCTAGATTCATTAGTTTGACCCTCAAACCAATTGACAAACCGTTCAGTGAGTGCTCTTATTGGAAGAATTGGGGCACTAAAAGTCGGAGGTTCAATGCTCATGTCCAACTTTCTCTAACGAGGATGTATACAATCAATTGGAATTGGTTGACTACTACTCCTATACTTTGCAATTTCATGAGCACATGGGAGTTGGTGTGTACAGCGAATAGTACAACCACATGATACAACATCATCACCAACTGAGTCGACTATGTTCAAAATAAAAAAAAATATATATATATATATATATATTATGTGTAACTATACACCATAAAGAAACAACAAATCCTCAATTTACCTTTTTGTTTCACACACAATTGTGTTTAACGCTTTGATGGATACAAAACCTCTGAACTCTCTTAACTCTTCATGCTTCAAACCATGGTAGACAAAACATGGACTCTTCTCAAATGAGGCATTTAGTTCAGTGTGTTGCAACTCTAATAACGAGTGAATATGATTCCATAATCTATCAAAGCTAAGCTGGTTAGAGCTAATCATCTGTTTTAGCTTTGAATGTGCACTTTCCGCCCTGTTCATTAGTACAAATTAGTAGACATAATAAAAACATGGCTATATATTGAGTAAAACAAGGATAAAATTACCTGTTACTTGTTTTTGTACCAAAATGTGTACAAGTGTCAGTCCATGCAGCCACAAACTTTTCCTTGTGCTCATTCAGCCATGTAGTTTTCAAGTAATTAATACCTTCATGAAATGAACTAAATTTGGATTCAAAGGCATGCCAATTATGTAAGTACTCATCTTCTGTTGATGAACTTACCAAGGTTTGCCAATCATTAAAAAACATATTCCAAACCTCCTATAATGTGAAGAGTTTCTTGCAATTGGTTGCAACTGCTTGATTTATTTACCATCTACACAATAAATGTCAAGTACTAGGAAAAACATTACGAATGGCATTCATCAGTGCTAAGTCTCGATCAGTGACAATCACACCAGGAATACAATCATCATTCTTTAGAGTCTTCAATCTTGTCAATGTCCATATGTAATTGTCTTCCTTCTCATGGTCAATGAAAGCAAATGCAACCGAAAATGTAATATTAGTTGAAGTTACCCCTACAATCTCCAGAAGTGGAAAACGATGCCTATTAGTCTTGTATGTGCAATCCATGATAAGTACATGTGGGAAACAATGTAAGATATCAACATTAATTGGGTGAGTCCAAAACAAGTCACTAACAACATTATCAACACTAGTACTTTGATGATGCTCAATATAGTTGTACTCAGCCAACTTACCTAACAACAGTTGCATTTCTGATCTCCCTGCTTTTTCTTTTGTCCGACGATAGTGTCTTGCATTGTATATTGTCCTCATCGTTGTTACATTAAGTGGATCTTTTTTCTTTATGGTGTTCAAAATAACTTTGGGTCTCACTAAACTTGTAGACATGTCAACTAAAAGTTCATTTTGCTCTTTAGTTAATCGTCTGACAAAAGAATGCCCTTCAAGATATTGTGAATAAGTATGGTTATGCACCCTACGCTCAACCTCCAATTTCCATTCATCTCATTCTCCAACGTTGACTTCTTTCAACATAAATGGACATCCGCATTTTTAGTACCAGTATTCCTGGGTTCTTTCTTCTTCTTATTATTTGCATCAGAATTTTGGTCATTAATATTAGACTTCCTCAATATGGATCGATACTCGCTATGTCTCTCACAAGAAAATGTTATTCGAGCTCTCTTCCTCCTTCGGTCAACCCCTCCCGCATCAGACCTCTTAATGACAATAACCATAGTATTCTTTTTTCCTTGTGCGTAAGTCCAATCAAGCAAATCATTTTTACTTTTGAACATATGTACATACAAGATCATTGCCATTTGCCACTAACAAAATGTTTGTAGACATGCTAAGATTCCAACCCATATGCTATTCCCTATTATGAACCTAATGCACTATGTTGCATAAAAGAATGCAAGAGTTTCCATTAAATTCACAAATGCACATTCAATATACTAAAAATAGTTACCTCGTCAGTTTTAAATGTGTTTGTGTAATCAACGACGCTCATTGTTGCAACCTCAGTGTCCCTTATAGAGGTATTGCCTTGTATGCTATCCTGTTTAAATACACCAAAAATTAGTATCAAATCCTCGTTTATTTACTAAGAATCATACACCTCAATTATTTGTTAAGAACCATACAACTCAATATCAATAGGTAGAGTGGTACATGCCAACAAACCTGCGATGCATTTTCAGGTCCAACCTCCAAAATGTTTTGTCGCTTGCCAATGTTCATTTCAAGGGACATAACCAAACCTTCTCTAAGAGGATCACTGGCTGGATTTGTAACCTGCAAAGAAGAAAATGAATAACCAATGGAAGAAAAAAAGAAAGGAATATGAAATTAACGTTAGAACAAAAAAACTATTACTTGCAAACGATCCTCAATAAAAATAAATAAATCAATAACTATAACATCAAAAACATAATTATTCATTATCCACAATAAAGAATGCATAATAAAGAACTATCACACCAAAAAAAATGAAAGTGAAAATCAACAAAAACTCTAAGTTTCTCACAATGTTCATGAAAGACAATAAACTTTCATGAGATCTGTCTCTCTTTCTTGCTCAGTCCTCATGACAACTGAAAAGATGGATAGCTATCCCGCACCACCGATGAAACATAGTTGAGGCCATAAGGGTCATACCCCCCTTCCCCGGGAAAGATGTTATTTATGAATCTCAACTCAATGAATGAGTGAGCCAATTATCATTGATATATATAGGGTTACAAAGTAATCGTGTAGTAGGATACATAAAACATAATTACAATCAGTATAGGAAAAGAACTACTAAT
This sequence comes from Heteromeles arbutifolia, assembly GCA_024362995.1. Lineage (NCBI taxonomy): Eukaryota > Viridiplantae > Streptophyta > Magnoliopsida > Rosales > Rosaceae > Heteromeles > Heteromeles arbutifolia. The sequence goes on along the minus strand of JANCRC010000003.1, from coordinate 39,026,518 downwards.
CAATCTTGGACTAGGCTGCTGCTCGTGTGTCCGTGTGGGAATATGAATGAATGTCCTGGTCAAAGTTGGATTGAATCTCCTTGTCCTTGTTGGAGTTGGAACCTGTCGCATGAACCAGAGAAGAGACTGGTTTATCACCCCCTTCCCCCCCACCCAAGATTTCATAGTTCTCTTGACACCATAACTATGAGATAATTGTATTTCACAAATGCTACTCATACAAAACTTTTGTAAAACCCCAACCCCCAATTATAAGTATAATTTCGTTTTTCCCCAAAATGTTTGTGAATTTATCACTTTAGTCCCTTTACTTTTCACCCATTCCGGATCTTAAGTGGGATCTTCTTTATCCTTAAGCTGCCACGTGGCAACATCCCAACAATCCTCACATCTCTCCATTCTATCCCCTACCCTGAGACTGTCTATGTCATCTCTATCTCTCTTTCTCTGCACTCCCTTTCTTCTCCCCTTTCTCTCGAAACCCTCATTCCCTCATCCTTCTTTCTCTCTTGCACCGTAAACAAACACCCACGCATACCATCACACCATCGTTTTAGCGTCACCATCATCATTTTTCAGTCTTTTTCTCTTTCCCGTCGCTGCACAACTCAAGGAAACCCCGGAGCTCTCCGGCGAGATTTCTTCATTTTCTCGGTTAGGTAAGCCTCGAGTCTCCTTCTATCTGCTCTAGATTGAAGCTTGGATGTGATTTTAAGAGTTATATTGTTGATTTACAAGGTTTTAGAACGAGATCGACTCGGGAGAAAGCTCACCCAACTCCGGCAAACCCGTGGGTGTCGAGGAGTTTTCCGAATACCATCGGCCATTTCACGGCGAACCAAAGGTATAGACTTACTCCTCTCATCTTGTGCTTTCATTTGGTACCTAGATCGGAGTCTAAAACCTTCGTTTGCAGTCGACCAGAGCTGTAGAAGCTCCAGCGTTCTTCTCCGTTTCGCACTAGGCCCTTCAGGCCGTTTCTCAACCCACGGGCCTTAAGCCCGTTTTGTGCAGCCCCAAAACCCCAGCTCGTTACCTTTTTAATTTTAGTTTTAATTGTTTTAAAACCCAAAGGCCCTTGGGCCGTGTTAGTTTAGGGCCCTAGGCCCGTGACCCAAAACCCTTAGGCTAAAGGCCTTTGGAACTTCGGCTTCTAGCCCATTTCCCTAAACCCTTTACCCTAAGCCCAAACCTGGTCCAACCCTAAAGTCTAGACCCACTGACCCATTTAACTTGGTCCGACCCAGACCCGTGACCCGTTGACTGACCCGGTCTGACCATTGACCCGATCAATGGTCAGCGTTGACTTTAACTTTGACTTTGACCGGTCAATGGTCAGCGTTGACTTTTTGGGTTTTTGCCGAGACTTCTCCTAGGCTAATTTCGACGTTCTGGACCCGTTTCTGAAGTTCGTTTTCCCAAATTAAGTCGTTTGATTATAGTTTGACTAAATGTACCCCTTTATGTGCTTAGGGGCAATTGTTGTGGCGTTTCCATCTTCGCTAGTTTGCGCAGCTTTCGACAGTGAAGTACTATGAGTGGACCCCTTCAAAAATGCATGTTTTGATAATAGAAATGCATACATGAAAAGCATGATTTTATGATTACGTTCTATGAAATGCTTTATGAGATATTGTGCCTATTGAGGCTATTTTGAATTACTACTATTTTCCTATAACCCGTATTCTTATAGAATATCTGATGGATGACGATATGATATTTAGAATACGTTTCGAACACTTCTTTATAGTGTAAATGATGGATGACTTTATACTATGAAGATGCTTTTCAAATGTACGTATGTTCAATGGTTTTGTACTTACCTAATAATCATTTCCGCTACGGGATGTAGGGATAGATTCCAATCCGTCTCGGGCGACGGTTTGGTGTTGGCATAGGGCCTGGAGGGTGTTTTCTCTGGCATTTAAGACCAGGGACGGGGAGCCGGCAAGGGACCTGTAGTGTATTTTTCCTCTGACTGTATGCTCAGGAACGGGGCGCTGGCATGGGGCCTGGAGAGTTATATTGGACATTCACTATCGGCTAGTATATATGAAAGTTATGATTTGTGACCTTGCACGGCATGCTAGGTTTCGGAAAACCTATGTTTATTACGATATATATGTTTTTTCATAAAACCTGGGGGTTAGTACGTTGATAACTGTTTTACTATATGTATATCAAATTGGTCCACTCATGTTTGTTTTGCGCCCCCTTCAGGACCACATAACGAGGATTACGATCTAAGCTACGAGGCTTTCCCCTACCAGTGATTGCGTGCTATATCTTCTCTGCTTTGGCACCTATTGTAATAGCACTTTCCTATCTTAATTTCCATTTGTTCTCTGTATTAGATGTATGCTTTGGACATATTGTGCACTATCCTAACGTTTAATATTTAGCTGTTGAACTTAGTTTGGTGTTATTCGTCCATATATGCCTGTTTAGTATATTCCTCCACTTCGCTTCAGTTAAATGGCTTTCGTCACCCCTGGGGTGTAGGCCAGCACGTGACCATCCCTATGTCCCGAGGACATCGGGGTCGGGGCGTGTCAACTTTCATACAGTACATAAATTGGGAAGAGTCAACCTTGTGACAACTTAATTTCTGGCATTATACTGACTGATATCCAGTGAACTTCATATATGGTTTACTTTTAGAATAAATATTTCATGCCAGTAACCAGATTATAGAATTTCTCAGAGAAAAACAAAGCCCAAAAATCAACAAAACTGTAGCAGCAAAGAAACTGATGAACAGCCACATGGATCCTTGTGATCCCTAAAAGATGAATATGAATATAGAAGTTTAAATAATGCAACAAACGCAAGATTAAATAATTATCGATGTCGTCGAGATCACTAAAACAATGAAAAATATGAAGTCTTACCTCATGTGAAGCTTCCGAAACATCGATTTCGTGTTCCATTCGTCAAAAGCAATTTTTCTCAATCAACATGTTTGTAGTTTCATTGGTTAGGGTTTTGTTCAACAATGGAGGGTGGGAGGGTTTTGATAGTTGAGAAGATAAATAATACGCTAAAAGTGATTTGGGGTGTATTTAGAGATTTTTATTTTATTTTTTTAAAACCTAATAAGGTCAAAATTGTCATTGCATAGTGGGGTAAATAAGTCATTTAATATTAAATTTTAATGTATGGTGCATTCAACATTTTGTGGGGTGCTAATAAAAAAAGCCTTGAGTTATGAGATTAAATATTTTGATTTCTGAGATTGTAAATTTAAGTTTCGATGTTGATAGTTTGATGATGATTTTTTATTTTATTTTATAAATTGAAAGGTTTATAAACTTATTAGGATTATCAATTTAATCCTAATACTTATTTGGATAGAGCTCTGAAATTTTCATTAAGTCTATGTACATGTTAAATCACAAACCGAAACAAACCAAACCAAACCACAACATTGATGAACTGATTACATTGGTTCCAAGGCACTATGGTTAAATTGTGATTTTAAATTCTGGCAACCTATAACATACGGTTTGGTGCAATATTTGGACCCAAAATTCAACCAACCCAAACTGCGCCCCAACGGTTGGAAACTTTGAGACGTTGTTACATATATGAACTTTATTACATGTTCTAATTGAATTAACAGTCAAGTCTATTATTATATCTTCTCCTCTAGCTAGTGAGAACAATTTCCATGACTCGACATCATCACCAATCACCATAACATCCCGTGCGGCCGTGCCCAAGTTCTAGTCAGTAGTCACAAGAATAGCATACAACAGTTCATTCCATGAATCAGGGACACCAGCAAGGCACCAGTGACTGCAATCATTTCCATGTTTTCCATCGAGGCCGTATACAGAGGGGTGCCCGTCCTTTCGTAATTGCGATAGTAAAGTTATGTCCAACAAAGTTATTGGGGTTGACATTGTACTCAAGACATCCTTGACCACAGTTGTTGCTGGTGGTGGACCTCCTGGATAGATTGATCCACTAATAGGTTGAGTTTGTCCATTGCAAGTTGACTTTGGGTCGTCCCATTCCTTTCCACTGCCCCGTAAGTATCCAAAACATAATTAGTTACTTTTACATTTTTTCCATTGTATTAGAAATATGACTTGATACATCAAATGTTATAATATAATTTTTTTTTAAATTTGTTTTTTCAAATTTCCAACCAATCATATTATTATAGTTAATGTACTAGGACCTGTTCGCAGCACATAAACTAATACATTGAGGTTTATTAAAAAATTAACATGTACATTGTCACATTATTTAGTAAATAAATGTGCTAGATAAATTATGTGGCACCAACACTATTAGACGTGATATTTGATATTTCTAAAAAAAAATTACGTGACAGTGAGATTTAAAAAGTTGATAAGAACATACTCGTAATGGGTTGGGGAAATGCCTTGAAAGAAAAATTTGGTCTTGTTAGCATCAACATTCGAGTCCACCCACTTGGACCAAGTAGTTAATCCCTCCCTAAAAGCAATCAAACGGTCCATATCCTTGAGTATTTTACCTCCTGATTCAATGTAGTCCCATCTGAAACTCCAATACAACAAGAGATTAATTATTTCTTTTGAGTACATCGATATTTTTACACTAAGGAGTGCATGCAAAGTAAGGTTCTACTTCCACTAATGCGAATAATTTTTCTAAACCATGATTATATATTTAACATAGGGGATGGGTTTGTGACATCATTTTTTACACAATTTTTATATAAGTTTTTTTTTTTTTTTTTTTTTTTTTTTTTTTTTTGTGAGGCCTACTTCTTAATATTTTCCATGATCTGGACCGTCTATCGTTTAGATCTTCCGTATATATATGTATATGTATGTGTTATGAGGCATTGAATCAACATTGATAAATTATAATCGTATTCGAATGTTCAATCCTAATTTACAGTATGAATATATTAAAAACTATATTAATTTCTGAGATTAGTAATTTAGTTTCTTACGGTTGCTTGCTCCCTGTATGGAGCCACCAATGCCAAGTGTTGAAGATAAGCATGTCGTATCCTTTCCATGCTTTGCCATTTTCAATGGAGTCAAGCTTGAGAACCTTGCCCATCTCTGTCGTGACTAGATCCACTAGAAATGTATTTCGAGATAGTGTAACAGAAACTCCATATTCCTGCAAACTCCAGTTCTTAGTAATTGATACTTCACATCTTATAAGCCTAAAAGCACCCGATTCAAAGATACAAATAAAAGTCCCGTCAGTGACACATTAAGATAAATTTTAATTCAATTTTTTTTTAATCGAAACGGTAAATTTCAAATAATTGTTGCTCTGTCACAGATAAGAAAATTCATTAATAAAATTCATTAATTAAATTTAGTAATCTAATACTTCAAAGACCCAAGTAATTGAAATGTATAAGATATGGCCTTCATGAACGCCCATAGTTCTTTGAGAGTAGAGATCGTAGACATGTATGCTTGCAGAAAACTCACAGGCAAAGAAAATGTGGAGTCATCTAGAGTATAATTTGATTGGGGCACTGCAGTGTGCAACATGCATGTAAGTGACTGCCATTGGTTGAAGCTTAGAGAGTCCCCGACGAATAAGATCTTCTTCCCCTTTACCCTCCTCAGCATGTCCTCACCATTGAATCTGCCCCATATATTGCATAAATGATGTATATTTATTTGAAAATTATATAATTTTATTTGAGGACACTTTGGGTTCACTCTGAATTTTATTTCATTCAGACATCTAATTCTAATGAAGAAAATAGACATACACAATGTTATAAGAAAGAGACTAAAATGATAATCATTTAACCGAAAGGTTAAATAGTTTCGAATTTGAACGATTTTTCGCAAGAATGATTTCAAATACAATATCCATGAGCCTTACAAAAATGTTCCTCAAATAAACTTATTCAAAAAACCCTCAGCTAGAAGCTTAGATATATAATAAAGGGTTACCTCTGAGAGGTGTAATCAGTAGTAATGCAGTGCAATTAGTTTTATGTAGGCTGTTTATCCAAAATGGTTATGACTTCTCATTTTGATTACTGAGCCTTAAAATCGGTAGAAGCGGTCCATGAGATTGTTCACCGTCAATCATTTTAGTCATTCTATGAGAAATCACTATTATTGACGATATTTTTTTGTCAAATCAACCCCCTTGAACTGGCGTTTTCTTCAATTCAACAGAGATTTTTCACAAAATGATCAAAATAATTGACGGTGGACAATCTCAGGGACTACTTCTATCGATTTTAAATCTCAAGGACCAAAAAGAGAAGTTGTGACAATCTTGGGGACCACTTTGGCTAAAATGCCTTATATGTATGAAGAAGACTATCAAATAGCTAGTCTCGAAGGAGAAAAATTTGGCAGATAAGAAAACAAGTTGTTTACCTTGGAAGGTCACAGTCACTGGCCGGTTTCCATCTATATTTGAGGTATTCTTTATCAGGTCTACCATTCTTCAGGCAATCGAATTCTCGATCGATGAATAATGGACACTTTGATGAATCGTAAAGTGGATATGAATTATCAATTATCCAACTTCCTTGAAAATAATCACATCCATTTGACTGCTTTAGTTGTTTATCTTCGCCTGCATCACCATTACCAAGCACTTTACAAGGTTGCAGTATAACCAGCTGAGATAGAAGAGAAACAGAGGATATCATGAAACTAAACCACGAAGCCATTCTAGAAATTAATGTGATTGAAAACTGGAGGGAAGAAAGGAAATGGACACCATATATATAGGGTTTTGGAAGATTTTCCTCAACTTTACAGGGTTTTAATAACATATTCTTAAAAAGCATCAAACAGAATCTAGCTTTTTCTTTTTCGTCAAAACAAAATCAGGCTGGTAAGGAATTAATATCTAGAAATTACAGAATTTATTGTAAATGTGGGTGGATGGACTCGTAGCTTCTTAGTGCTGGTGGATGGACCACTAATTTCTTAAGTGCTATTATTATACAACCATTTGTAACGTATGTGATATCCCCATTATCATAAGCCTATAAATAAGGGGCTTGTCAAAGAATGAAATACGTTGAATACTGCGTTACTTTATTCATTATTAGAATTTACAATATATACGCACAGATGCCTTATTTTACAAAGAAAGTAATTACAAAAGATAAGAAAACTAAATCCTAAAGATTATAACGAATTACAAATTCTAATCCTACCAAATATAGGACTCATGCAGGTGGCCCTTTATCACAGTGGTGGAAAGGAGTTGTGCCCTTGCATGACGGCGTGGGTTCAAACCCCGTCAGTGGCTAATCTAACATCTAACATTTAACTACTCCGCTATCGTTTCCCTAAAAAAAAAATATACGACTCATAAAATATCTACAATAAAGTCAACACTCCGCATCAAGTTGGTGCATTGATATCATACATACCCAACTTGATAAGTGAGTCATTGTAAAGGTTTACTTGATACTCTATTAGTAAGAACAGTTGCTCCCATAAATTCCCAAACAGTATAGACACAATCTTCCTTTCAAGATTCTCTTTATCAAAGTGTCTATCAACCTCCACATGCTTTGTTCTATCATGTTGTACCAGATTATTCGCTATTTCTCTTGCAAACTTATTAGCACAACATAATTTCATAGTTTCCTTTGGTTCGAAGCCAAGACATCTTAAAAGTTTACGTATACAAAGGAGTTCACATAGTTCCTTCTGCCATACCCCTATAGTCGACCTCAGCAAAAGACTTTAACATTGCTTTCTGTTTTTTACTACACCACATAACCAAGTTCCCCCAAACAAATGTAAAATAGAACTCATGTTAGTACCATTACCAGCCCAATCTGAATTTGTAAATCCCTCAAATTTTAAGTGCCCATGTCTTCTATACAGTATTCCCTTACCAGGTGCAGACTTCAGATATGCCAAAGTTCGCATTACAGTTGCCATGTTGTCTACACTGGGTGAGGACATAAATTGACCCATAACACTTACAACATATGCAATATCAGAACGAGTATGAGCTATATAAATTAATCTCCCCACAAGTCCTTGATATCTACCATTATCAAGAACTTGATCAGAGTAAATACTCAAGTGATGTTTTTCTATAATAGGAAATCAACAGTTTACACCCTATCATACCAGTTTCTTTCAACATATCCAACACATATATCCACTGAGATAAGAAAATACCTTTAGTTGAATGGGCGACCTCAACCCCAAGGAAGTACTTCAACTCTCCCAAATCTTTCATCTCAAATTCAGATGCAAGATTTGCCTGTAATTTTTAGATTTCTTCTAAATCATCTTTTGTAAGAATTATATCATCCATATAAATAATTAAGCGGTCAATTTGCTAAGCCTACACTTCAGAAACAAAGTATGATCTAAATGACTTCGATTCTGGCGATATCTATATTCTTCATTGCTTGGGTAAACTTGTCAAACCAAGCACGGGACATTTGCTTGCGTCCGTAAGAGACATAAGCAATCTGCACATTCTAGTATTACCATTCGCACCATATCCTAGTGGAAAGACCATATACACTTTCTCTTCCAAATTAACATGAAGGATTGCATTCTTCATTCAAATTGTAGTTCAGGGGGAAGACTATCTTGATCGCCTCATTCTTCAAGAGGCCAATCCATATTTGCAGCTAAGGAAATCAAAATATGTACCGTATTCATCTTTGCTACTAGAGAAGAAATTTCTTAGTAATTTACACTATACATTTAAGTGTACCCCTTAGCCACTAACCTTGCTTTGTACTTATCCAGAGATCCACCAGCATTGTACTTGATTGTAAAAACCCAAAGAGAACCAACTGGTTTCTTCCCTTTTGGTAACTGCACTATCTCCCAGGTTTTAGTTTTCTGCAAACAGACATCTCTTCATCCATAGCTTATATCCACTTAGGGTCTCGCAGGGCTTCTTCGACCTGAGTTAAAATTTTAATTGATTCCATATGATTTACCTGTGCCCTACATTCTGATGAATAGTGCTCACTTGATACGTAATTAGCAATTGGATACTTCACCTTTCCTTTTGGAAAGAACTTGCCAGGTGGCACACCACGATTTTATCTTGCTGGCAATTTATATGTATCAACAAATAAGAAAACAAGTTGTTTACCTTGGAAGGAGAACAAATTGTTGTATAAAAAAACAAGTTGTTTACCTTGGAAGGTCACAGTCACTGCGTTGCACTCTACATGTGAGGTATTCTTTATGAGGTCTACCATTCTTCAGGCAATCGAATTCTCAACTAATGAATAATGGACATTTTGATGAATCGTAAAGTGTATATGAATTATCAATTATCCAACTTCCTTCAAAATAACCGCATCCATTTTATTACTTTAGTTATTTATCGTCGTCTCCATCACCATTACCATGCACATTACGTAGCCAGCTGAGATAGAAGAGAAAGAAATGATATCATGAAACTAAACCAGAAGCCATTCTAGAAATTTATTAATGTATTTCAAAACTAGGGGCGAACCGACTTAAGGCCAAAGGGGGTTAGCTGAGCTTCGACCTCCGATGAGTCTCTATAGATGACTTGGGTGTTGCGTCTTTGAAAGTTGGAGTTGCCCTTCATATATGCCCTGCAACTACTTGATAACATGTGTTAGAGAGGTGTTGCCCCTTTACTGTTTAGTCCTAATATTATTTACCTTTGGTTTGTTTGTTGGTTGTTATTACAATTGTGGGAAGAAAAAAAAAGAACGAAGTAAAAGACTATACAAAAATGCAAAGTAAGTGAAATGGTAATCTCATAGAATGAACAAAGCATCATCATTCTTGGACAAACATATTAATGAGATGCAATGAGATCAATCAATTTGTTAGTGTGTTCAAGATAAGTATGTTCCTTTGTTAAACATTATATGGGAACAGCCTTGGAACATGTTAGTTACCCACGCAAATGAGGGCTTAACAGGTGTGCAATATGTTTTTGCAAATGACTCCAGGCCTAACAAGACTCGATAAAGTAGCAATTTGCATGCTATTTCGATTAAAAAAAATTTGCACGCTGCGCGTGCTATTGTTACTAACCTCCCTTATAATATTATCTAAATCTGCCACTTTCCAAAACTGAAGGGAAGGAAGGAAATGGATGCCATATATATAGGATTTTGGAAGGTTTTCCTCTAAGCCTTATGGGGTTTTAATAACATATTCATAAAAAGCATCAAACAAAATCTAGCTTTTTCATTTTGTCAAAACAAAATTTGGCTGGTAAGGATATTAATATCTAGAAAGTACATAATTAGAATCATTCTTAATAAATGATTCGCTACAAAATGATTTTTAAGATTAATCTCAGTTTACTACCCTGAAGTTTCGTGGTTTTCAACATTTGGTACATGAAGTTTTTTTCATCTCAGAGTCATATCTCAAGTCTTAATTTTAGGACAGTTTCGTACATCCGTTAATTTGTTTGTTAAGTCAGCCGTTAATTGATGATGTGGCGCACATGTGGACAAGGACTAAGCACCACGTGTTAGTATGGGCCCACGTAGATATTAAAAAATTAAAAAATTTAAACTTAAAAAAATTTGAAAAATTTAAAACAAGAAAAAGTTAAAACCTAAACCTAAATCTGAACCCTTCCCCCATCACCCAGACCCCTTCTTCCTCCTTGCCGACTCAGTCTCCCTCCTCCGTCCCTCTCCCCACTCGCACTCGTCCTTCCCTCACCACCACCTCCCAACCTTTTTTCTTCTTCTCTTCGACATCCACCAAAACGAGAGCTTCAAGAATGTGGAGAAGGTCCTTGGGTTTCGGTACAGAAAACGAAAGGCGAGAATCCTAAGGCCTCTGCTGTCTCCATACAGGTCTGGGTAGAGCTCCTCTTCAATTTTTGAATTTTTTGAATTTTTATCTCCCTTTCTCTCACTACAATTGCAACTCCTCTTTGATTTGAATTTGTATGTGCTCTCAACTCCTCTTCGGACGAGAGCCCCTCCCCGACGCCGAGAAGAACCAGATCGAGAGCCTCATCGTCCGCGACCCAGATATGCTGAAGAAAATTGTAGTGAGAGAGAGGGAGAGAGATGAGAGAGAAAGGAGGAGGGATGGGGGGTTTGGGCCCCAATTTGTTTGAAGGTACTGATTTTATTAGCAATCAATTGGGGTTTAATTCAAATGGATTTTGGTTTTTCGCTTAGAGGAAGAAGATATTAGAGTTATGGAGATTTGGAGAGAGAAGAAAAGAACTGAGAGGGAAGAAGATGGAATTGCAGAAGTCATGGTGGTGCGGCAGTCGGACTGGAAGGAAAATGTGGGTAGGGGTGTGACATTCCAGACTTGTTTGCTCTTTTTTTTCTTTCTTTTTTTGTAAGTTTTAAAGTTTTTAAATTTTTTAATATCTACGTGGGCCCATATTGACACGTGGCGCTCAGTCATTATCCACATAGGTGCCACGTCATCATTTAACGGCTGACTTAACAGCCGACTTAACGGATGTACGAAACTATCCCAAAATTAAGACTTGAGGTATGACTCTGGGATGAAAAAAACTTCATGTACCAAATGTTGAAAACCACGAAACTTCAAGGTAGTAAACTTAGATTAACCCTAATTTTTATGTATAGCCCATTTAATTAAGAATTTAGAGGAGAGAAGGCATGCAAGCCTTATTTAAATGACAATCCAAAAATATAAAATGAATTGAACACATGCAACATCACATTATTTACGTTTCAACTCCATAATTAAATTATGTATGTATAGCGGCCAATTACATAGGTACATTACTTATTTGGCCTAGTCCATAATAAACCACATGCACTCAAATAAAATAATCAATAAGTAATTATCAACACAAAAACAACAACAATAAAGCCTTATCCCATTAAGTGAGGTCAGCTATATGAACCCTAAAATGTCACTTTGCTCGATTTTGCGTCAAGTTTTCTCTTAGCTCCAAGTATTTCGTATCTTTTCTTAGAGTCTCGTTCCAAATCTTTATAGGTCTTTCTTACCCTTTTTGCATTGAGCCTTTGTCTCATAATCGAATCTTCTAACCGGAGTATCCGTAGGTCTTCAGTTTACATGTCCAAACCATCTTAACCGATTTATTATCATCTTATCTTCAATTGTAGCCACTCATGCTTTACCTCGGATATCCTCGTTCCTGATCATGTCTTTTCTCGTGTGCCAACAAATCCAAAGAAGCATTCTCATCTCCCCTACACGCATTTTTTGCATGTTTTGATGCTTGACCGTCCAATATTCAGTGCATAAAGCATTGCTGGCTTTGTTGTCATCTATAAAAAATTTCTTGAACTTTAGTCGCATACGTCGATTCAGAACACATTTGATGCACTCTTCCACTTCATCCATCCATCCATCTTGTATTCTATGGTTGAGATCTTCATCCAATTCTCCGTTCTTTTGCAAGATAGATCCAAGATAATGCAAGGGCTCACTCTTTGGTACTTTTTGATCTCCAATATGGTGTAAGTTGTGTTATAAATGGTTTTTTATTTATAAGATACAAGCCCCCAGGGCAAACCAGACGCAAGATCCCATAACCCCTCTTGGAAAAGAAATCTCATAACCAAATAGAACGAGTCTCATGCGGAAGAATCTGCATTCAAACGCGATTATCATAAGGTTTTAAATGGCTACTATTAACAATAATGGTTATCATCAAAACAAATTAAAACAATTTAGTTTAATGTGCGTATCTCCGCCTTCCGTGCTCAGTAGCCACAAGAGTTGCGTAGAATATTTCCTCCTCTAGTGATCAGTAGCCACAAGAGTTGCGTAGAATAGTTCGTTCCAGGTATCAGGCACACCAGCAAGGCACCAGTGACTACAATCATTTCCTTTCTTTCCATCGATGCCATATGTAGATGGGTGTCCATCTTTTCTCAACTGCGATAGCAACGTTATGTCAAGCAAGATTACTGGGGATGTCATGGTAGTCAACACTTGGTTTACCACAGTTGCTGCCGGTGGTGAACCTCCCGGATATATTGAACCTCTTACTGGTTGAGTTTGTCCATTGCAAGTTGCTGAGACTGACTCATTCCACTCTTTTCCACTGTTCCACCATTAGTATTACTAATTAATTAATTTAATTTTTACCCATTTCAGGGTGAAATTAAACGAAAATATAATAAAAATAAAAGGAAAAAACTAAAATAAATGGCTACTTAGTACTACGGTCTATTGATATTCCTCCTCACTTGTAAGTGAGATGTCTTAAGTTCAATTATCGCCAAAAGATAATTTGAACCACATTATTATGACTAGTCTAGTGTGAGACTTAGTTCACTCCTCCACCTCCTAGGGTAGATAATATCGTTTGTTAAAAAAAAAAAAAAACTAAAATAAATTGACCGAGTATATGAGAGACTTCGTATAAATTAAATTCATCTATTTTACTGTGGCATGTCATTTAGTAGAAAAAATTATTAGGTCGAACATTATTGGATGTGATATTTTAATTATTTTCTTACTAGAAGATTTAAAAGAGACATCGAGGACATACTTGTAGTGGGTCGGAGAAATCCCTTGAAAGAAAACTTTGGTTTTGCTAAAATCAACATTATAGTCCACCCACTTAGACCATGTAGTTAATCCCTCCCTAAAAGCAACTAAACGATCCATATCCTTGAGTATCTCACCTCCTGCTTCAATGTAGTCCCATCTGACACTCATAATACCAAAATGTATAATTAGTGCACGCAAATTGAGGTTTTTAATTTCCAAAATATATTATAACTTGTTAAAGTAGTACACAATACTTAATTATAGAGATCTGACAAATTATGTTTAAATTGTATAATTTTGGTGCAATGCTTAATTATTGTATTTTGAGGTTTCTATATGTAGCGTATATCTCACGGTTGCTTGCTTCCCTTATGCAGCCACCAGTGCCAAGTATTAAAGATAAGCATATCGTATCCTCTCCATGCGTCCCCGTTCTCAATAGAGTCCAGCTTTAGAACCCTGCCGACTACTGTATTCACTAGGTCCACCAAAAATGCATTGCGAGATAACGTAACCGAAACATCATAATCCTGCAAAATCCAGGGGGTTAATTTTGTGATCACTCCAAAATAAGCATTTGGTAATCTTATTATTATTATTTTTTTTTTTAAAAAAAAAAAAAAAAAAAAAAAGGTTTCACCATAAAATCAATTGTCAATATGGGAAAAGTAGTCAAATTTCTTATAAGCCCTTAAAAGACTTTTTCTTTCACCAATGTATGACTCTTTTACCTTCACATTAGATGTGCGAATTTTCAAGCCAAATACGTGGACAACAAGAATTGGTGACAGGGGAGCATGTGTAGCCGTTGGGCTTCACATATAGGCCAACCTACTCTGATACCATGAAAAAAGTTAGGGTTTCACCGAAAACCATTTGGCAATATGGGAAGTAACCCTCTTATAAGCCCCTTGCAAGGTTTATCCTTTAAAATGATGTCAGACTCTTCTTCCTTCACATCCTCACACCCACTCACGTGTGACGATTTTTCAAGCCAAACAAATGGACAACACGAATTGGGTGACGTGGAGCATGTGTGGTCGTTGAGCTTCACATGTGGGCTGACCTGTACTGATATGATGAAGAAAGTTGAAGTTTCACCATAAAACCAATTGACAATGTGGGGAGTAGCCCAAGCTTTTATAAACCCTTTCAAGCCAAACATGTGGACAATACGTATTAGGTAATGTGGAGCACCTGCGCCCGTTGGGCTTCGTACTTGGACCGGCCTGCTCTGATACCATGAAGAAAGTTGGGGTTCTACCATAAAACCAATTGGCAATATGAGAAGTAGGTGAACTTCTTAAATCCCTTACAAAGTTTCTCATTTTACCGATGTGGAAGTCTTTTACTTTCACATTCTCACAATTTTTTTCTTTAAAGAAAAGTGCATGATAACTATTTTGAATGCACAAAACAATTCTCTTTTAAGATTAATGTTCAATAATACTTGTCCACGTATACTAGTTAGTGATCAAAAGGCTACATATGTACACTTCGTTTAGGAACCTAATATCTAATCATATATATCGTTGGTAGAAAGTCTTTTGTAACTAGATAGATATATATCTGAAAAACTCACAGGCAACGAAAACGTGGAGATGGCTTCTTTCCTTGTTATAGTATAATGTGTTTGGGGCACTGCAGCATACAACATACATGTTAGCGATTGCCACTGATTGAGGCTTAGAGAGTCACCTACGAATAATATCTTTTTCCCCTTTAACCTCCTCAGCATGTCCTCCCCATTGAATCTGTACCATGTATATATGTTGAAAAATGAGAAATATGTGATATATCCGAATTCTATCAAGTAATTACATATGCTTATTTAAAAGGGAATTAAAAGGTGCAAGTGTCGGTGCCTTACATTTGTAAATTTTGTATTTGTGTCGCATAGTGTATATGTGGGTGTTTCTCGTGGTACATGAAACTAATATATATATATATATATATATATATATATATATATATATATATATATATATATATATATATATATATATATAAGCTTTACTTATGAATCCACTTGTCTCCACTGCCACTTGCTGAATACATATACATGTAAGCAAATGTTATCTTATCAAGCAGCATTCTAACATGCGCTGAGTATACATAGTTAATGGAGAAAATTTGGAAGGGTTTATATATAAGAGGCTTAGTTACTCTCTAATATTGCAAATTAGTTTTATGGTGGGACTTCAATTTTTTTTATTGTATCAGAGCAAGTTAGTCCACATGTGAAGCACAATGACCACACGTGCTCTATGTCACCAAATTCGCATTGTCCACGGGTTTGGCTTAAAAATTTGCCACGCATGAGGGGGCATGTTAGGATGTGAAGGTAAAAAAGTCCTGCATCGATGAAAAGAGAAACCTTGCAAGGACTTATAATTAAGAGATTGAGTTACTTTCCATATTGTCAACTGATTTATCAACACATTGGTTCCTTCTATCAACATAAGTAGTTATGGGGCCAATGGTGTCTAATAAGGCTGTTAACCTGAACTTTTGATTAAAGAATGAGTGCCTGATTACTACTAAGCGCAGTTAGCCTATTCTGGTTGTGAGGGTTGGGGCACAACCACTTCAAGCTAGTATGTGGCTCCGCCCATGTTGGCAAGAGAACATTACTCTCTAAACAATCTAACGACTTACAAAGCTCGTATGTACATATATGTAGGATTAACGAAATTCATATCACGTCAATCTTCAACTGTATCAGTAGAGCTCTACATATATAAAACACGGAAATCGTTACCTTGGGAGTGCACATGCGTCAGGCTTCCATCTATATTTGAGATACTGACCGTCTGGCCGTCCATTTTTCTGGCAATCAAACTCTTCCTCAACGAAAGGGCAGCTCGATGTGTCATAGAGTGGATAGCTATCATCATAAACCCAACTCCCTTGAAAAAAATCACATCCTTTTGCATATGAATAATATCGGCCTTCCAAATGGAGGCATAGAAAAATGAGTAGAGCGGCATAAGAAAAAAAGCCAAAGCCCTGCAACATATTTCCCATAGTTGACAGAGATAGAAATAAAGATGTATGTGTTATGTGTGTGTGTATATATATACATTGTGTGTGGTGGCAACTGGATTAGCAATTCAATTTCAGATAGAGAGTAAAAGATGCAAACAAACGCTAGCTACTGTGCTCTCTGTATGGATGTCATCGATTTGAGTTTGTTGGATGGGGTGTTTTTTTTTCTTTTCGTGTGGGTTTACTTGGATACAAGTACCCATTTTTCTTTCTTGTCCATTTCCTTTGACATAGCTGTTGTTTGTTTGGACGTTTTCTTGACGTGAATTATTTTCCAACAAATTTTTAAATACTGGCAGATCCTTCTAAAGAAAACCATGTCTTTTTGTAGAAAACAATGTTCTTTTTCCAGCTTCCAACAATGTAAAGGAAAATGATCTGGTACCAAATAAAAAAAAAGAAGTAAATAGTTGCAATGATTGTCGGCAGCAAATATCTATATATATGAAAAACAAGTGTACTTTCTCGGTGCAGACAAAACTAGTTCACAATAATTTAAGCTCAAGCATGATTTTTCATATTGGGAACTTTAACGAAAAGTTTCTGATACTGTTAATTTTAACGAAAAATCATATTTTTACACTAAAAAGTCAATTATGGTACTATTCACTTTACCCTTTATTTTGTCCTTATCGTTAAAATTCAAAGTTTTCAAACTCTTTTATTTAGTTTTCCTTTTCCATATCGCAATTCTAACTTGAAAACTACCGCAGAAACTCTTAATTTGATCCACACTAAAAACAAAGAGTTGTAAAAATTTGAATATCATTTAAAATCATATCATTTCTTTCTAAGAACTTGTCCAATCTCCATCCTTTCGATGGTTTTCAATAATGAATGTTTTAAAGAATAAAATTGTATAGAATCTCATTCCAAGTATCTGGTACTCCACAAAGACACCAATGACTACAATCCATTCCTGTGCGGCCTGCCAACCCATAAATTGAAGGATGTCCATCCTTGCGCAGGAGTGAGAGGTTTGTTATATCTAGCAATGTCACGGGCATTTTTATTGTGCTTAACACCTTCTTCAGCACACCCAAAGCTGGTGGCAAAGCTCCTGGATAGATCGACCCAAGCAAAGGCTCCTTCTGCCCTACACAACTTCTTGCCCTTGGTTCATGCCATTCACTGCCACTAAAATCAAAATTAAGAAAAGAAAATAAGAGACTATTAATTTGATTGATGTCTTGGGAACAAACTTCATAAACAAGTTTTCAAAACAAATTATTCGAAAATTATAACAGTGATATCAACTAATTATAAAATTTAAAACTATTGTGTTATATATCACCCAAAAATTGAATTCAATTCATAAAGCTGTTATTTGACACTTCAAACTGATCATTCTAGGTACACTCCTCGTTAATGAAAATATAATGAAATTGCAGTAGAAAGAGTGTTGCGAGTATATGATAACTTTTTTGGAGTGCTGCAATGATGATTAGCTTACATTAGTAATATTAGGTAAGGAACTCACTTGTAATGAGAGGGAGAAATTCCTTGGAAGAAAACCCTAGACTTCGCTGGATCAATGTTTAAATCCACCCATCCAGCCCAAGTCACGAGTGCCTTCTCAAAAGCAAGCATGCGGTCAATGTCTTTGCTCATCTCACCTCCTACTTCAACATAATCCCATCTGTAAAATTATAGTAGTTAATTTGGTATTTACCTTTTAAATACAGTTAAAACTTAATCAAAAGATGATTAAATATTATAGTAAATAATAGTTATAGGCTTTACGGTTGCGAGGGTCCTCTACGATTCCACCAATGCCAAGTGTTGAAGATGAGCATATCAATATCCTTCCATAACTTGCCTCCCGCAATTGAATCAAGCTTCAAGACCCTCCCAATCTTTTCTCTTACAATATCTACTAGATATACATTGCGGTCTAGCATCACTTTAACTTCATAATCCTGCAGGTATTGATTACAAATTTCACCATGTCATTTACCCAAAAGAAAACTGGGACTGAATCACGTGCTTCGTGTTTGGTAGGAGCATGACAAAAGTTCATGTCAAGTAGTTGTCCAAGGGAATTGAAAGGTCAAATTAATTTCACACGAGACCAAATTAATTAATTTCACGTGAAGTAGTTGGTGGAAATGAAACTGATGATTTTAAAATATTTTGAAATCATGGTGTAGTCAAATTAGGATTTTAAAGGATTTAAAATTTTTTGATGGATTTGAAAGTATAAATAACAAATGTCATAAACAATCCAACATTCACCCGTAGGATTTCATTTCAAGAACGAAGAATTCTATTGACGCGTTTACTAATCCGTAATCAAATTGAGAGGAATTGGATTGAGGGGGAATTGGATTGAGGAGGAATTGGATTGAGGTGGAATCAGAATCAGATTCCTGTTGAAATTGTTTACTAAAACTGTCTGGAATCGGAGTACAAATGATGTTGAGTCTATATAAGTTGTTTACTAATTCACTTCAATCGGAATGAAAACTAGGTTGATTACTATATTGCCCTTACATAAATAAATTATTTTCATACTAATTAATTTAATTTAATTCTTAATTAAATTTATATAATAAAATTCATCTATATAAGCATATATAAATAGGTTTTATTTATTTATTAAAAGATGACAAGAATGATGTTGAGTCTATATAAGTTATTTACTAATTCACTTCAATCAGAATGAAAACTAAGTTGATGACTAAATTGCCCTTACATAAATAAATTATTTTCATACTAATTAATTAAATTAAATTCTTAATTAAATTTATATAATAAAATTATCTATATAAAAATATATAAATAGGTTTTATTTATTTATTTATTAAAAATGACATAATGAGTGTCAAATGAAGGGCAACGTTGGAATAATAAGCAACAAGTGAGGGCATAATAGGAATAAAAGATGCATTCCTGATTCCCTTACCCTCAAGGAATTCAAATGCCTCACAAAACTAGGGAATCTCATTCCTCCAATTTCAGGAATTGAATTCCTTGTTTCGTGTGGGGTCCACCACTTTTTTGATTCCTTAATATTTAGTAAACATCGGAGTACTCCGTAATCGGAATTCAATTCCCTTTCTTTATTCCGATTACCCTTACGTAAACATGCCATATATGTAGAAGAGGAATACTCTTCCCCATTTTTGGCCCTACCTGAGAACCCAGTAAGCAGCTCACCATCTATACATAACAGGTTTTCCAAATTTGCATTTCTCTAACATGCTTTCACCACCCCTCATCCCCCCCCGTGACCCACCCACTGCCACATTGGATGAACAATCCCACCCACCCACTGCCAAAATGGGTTTGATTTTCGTGCTTTGCCTTTATTGGATGAACAATCCAATGTCGTTGCTGGTAAGGTTGTGATTAAAGCTTGTGAGTGTTTGTTGTTGCTTGAATATGGACAAGTGAGTCACTCTTTGATTACTATGTATGCAAGGTGTGATGAGTGGGTTTTTACACGGAAAGTGTTTGATGAAATTATTAAGAGGGATTTAGTTTCGTGGAATTCCATGATTTCTGTGTATTGCAAGATGGGGTGTGCTGGAGATGCGGTGGGGTTGTTCTGGGAAATGAGGGGTGATGGATTTGAGCCTAATGAAATGACTTTGGCAACAGTTCTAGAGCGTGCGGGGACATGGGGGATTTGAGTTTGGGTACTTGTGTGGAGTGTTTTGTAGTTGAGAAGAAATTGGAGATGAATTCATATGTAGGCTCTGCGTTGATTGGCATGATAAAAGTCCTAAGAAATTCATGAAAAAATCCATACAAATCCATAAAAATCTATAAGTGAAATCCATATAAATCTGTTAAAATCCATATAAGATTGTATAATCTATTAAAATCTTTTAAAATTTGTCACTTAAAAAAGTCTATTAAAATGCTTTAAAATCCAAGTTAACTACACCCCTAAACTGTTAGGATTGATGCTTTGCACTCACCTTACCAAATTTATGTGTGATTTGACTTCACTTATATTAAGTTGGTTATCATCTAAACAGCTATTATCATCTTCTGCTAAAAATTTAAGCGTATTATGTTACTAAATTGTCAGTTTTGACTACATATACAAATAAAAATTTACTATTGAATGATTTTGTCCATTCATATATATCCTGACAACAACGTATCAGATTATTTGACAGTAGAATTTTCTCATACAAATAAAAAACAATGGCCAAAACAAAATATAGACTTAACGTACCGTGAATTCGAAGATAGATACATCGTTTACTCTTATCACATTATACTTAGCAGTTGGTACAGCTGAGTGAAGCATGCATGTCAAGGACTGCCATTGATCTCGGCTCAATGAATCTCCAACGAACATGATGCTCTTCCCTCTAAATCTTTCGAAGAAGTCAAGCGCGTCAAATCTGAAAACAAAGTAGTCACAAAACTTTAAGCTAGGTTCCCATAGGATAAATTATTATTCAGGTAAAACATGTAAATGCTAGATCAACAATGTTTTCATCCTATCAAATAGTTATGTTATATTACTACAGTATAAAATTATGTTTAGTGTCGGTTGACATTTTAAGTACACAATATGCTTATGCATTCAACAATTATCAATATGGTGGTGGTGCCACTTGTGTACGCGGGTGTTAAAATAAAGTAAAGTTAAACATAATCATTGTTCATCATGAATCGAGAGGGACCTCCTACAACTCCATAATCCATATAGGCATACGGTTCATTGACAGTAAACTGGCAGAAGGCTGCAGGTTCAATGCATATAGATTTAGCATTGTTTTCTTTCGAGCAGGCTAGGTGATGAAATGTTTAAATTTATTTATTCCAAATGTATTAACACGGAATTAAGAGTTAGGATTTCTGTTTACATGGAAATGCCCTAATAAATTTTTTTGAGGGTACAGTAATGTTTAAATTAATCCAAATTGTTTTGTAGTTATTATCAACATTCTAAATAAATCACTACCATTATCTTTTTAATAGAAGCTCAAATATAAAATCTAGTTGTAATTCTCTTTACTTATAAATAAGAAATTTTAAATTTCTCTCCCGCTGATCATGAGTTTGAAATCAATTCCCTTGCCTAAAGCGTTCTTCACCAAGAGTTTAGTGAACTCCCGCTCTCCACCAATTTTCTTTCTATCAGATCTCCCTCCCCCTTCTCTCTCTCTCTAGTAAAATCATCCTAGCTCTTTCTCTGAGCCTAATCATATGATAATTTTATTTTATATCAAACACAAATAACTCACATGACAACAATATGGCACCACCGAATCCCGTGAGCTCTAACACGTCTTTAATAAATAATTTGATTAATTGTCACATGAGTAGAGGCCATATCATATAAGTGGGTGGGTGGACTAGAAAAGTAGAAAGAAATAATCTAATAATTCTATCACCATCTGTGCCATCGCATTGCCAAGACAATCACAGCTCACACAAACCAAAAGGTGCAAGTGTCACCAATGAAAGGCTGCGACCACCGACATTTCCATGCAGCCAAACATTATATTTCTCAGGAAAATCATTGGGGGAGAGTCGCTTTATGTATTCACAGGAGCCAGGGTCCCTCTGCCACAATTTTTGTCTTAAACAAAACATTGATATACTCTGTTCACGGGATGTTTCCCCCCAGGAATTATATAAATTAAGTTAATGTGTTTCAAATGTAAAAAAGGGACACACACAACTACATCTAAATTTACTTTTCATATTTCGAAAAAAATTACCAAAACAAGTCATTTTCTTAGAATTAATTTGGAATGTGGGATTTCAAATGTAAACATTGTAATTCATGTCTCCAAAATAAACAGAAGAATTTATAAATTTCATGTATTTTTATTTTTAGTCACATACAATTTGAACTTAATATCTCTACTCTTGTTCCATAAGGATTATTGCTATATACCAATTAGTGAAAAAGTTTCCCCTAGTTTTGGTCCACCAGAAATTATATGGCCACACTGGCAAAGAGTAAAACTGGTCCATATCTCATGAATGCACTTATATAGGATGAACCAAGCCAACAACTAGGAAAACAATAAGCAATAATATTGCAGCAACAGAAAGCATTATAATAAGTAGAACAAGAGAAATCACAGAGAGAGAGAGAGAGAGAGAGAGAGAGAGAGAGAGAGAGAGGTGTGCACCTTGCTAAATCACAGTCATGTGGTTGCCATCTGTATTTGGTATATATCTGATCGGGACGGCCATTCTTTTGGCAGGTAAACTCGTGCTCAATGAAGGGGCATGCGGAAGGATTGTAGAGGGGGTAGGACTGGTCCAAAACCCATCTCCCTTTGAAGAAATCACACGACGATGACGACGATATTGATTCATCACTTCTTGCACCATTTGCTAATACTACTGCTTGGTAATCACAAACAACAAGGAGAAGGAGGAGAACAGCTACACTCCTAGCACAAAAACGAGTATGAACCCAGAAACCCATGAGTCCTTTTCTATAGAGAGAGAGAGAGAGAGAGAGAGAGAGAGAGAGAGGTTTATAAGAAATGATAATGGGATTAGAAACTCTTCTATCTATCTTCTCTTTATCTCTTATAGCTACTATATTTATATGTCTTGTCTGTATATACGTGAGAGAGAGGAGGGAAACTTATTGAGAAATTCAAATGTTCATCTTATGATACTTTCCCTCGTTAGCCTTCAATCAACGTCAATAAGGGAGAGCATCATGGGATGATTACTTAGTTTGTACCAAATTACCAATTAGCTATGCAGTAGGGATTCTTGTAATTATATACACCTGTATTCTAGTACAATCAAAATTAATGCAATTGAAGTAAATTTCAAAACTTCCAAAACTACATTTAAGATGGTATCAGAGCCCCTCCTTGGCATAGTGGGTTCGGTACGGTTATCGTACTAAAACCCTCATACTAATTATCATACCAAACTTTTGATATGACAAAATTCATTACTATTACCATGCTAAAATTTGGGTATATCAAATTTGGGTATGCAAAAATTTTCGGTTGGCATGTTATAGTAATGGCAACGTCATTCTTTTAAAGGAAAACAAATGAAAAACGCTTCCAAACTTTGAGTTTTAACAAAAACCATCGTATAACTTTATTTAATGATAATGACAAGAGAAATTAAAAAAAAAACAAAAACAAAAAAAACCTAACTAAAGGCGCGTGCAAAGAGCACCCAACCAATCCTTCAGTTGCATAACCCTTTGACATAATCCAATTATATTTTATTCATCTAAAATTAAAATTTCAAATTGAAGTGGGTTCCATTCGATTCAGAACCACATATGGGGCAATATGGTTGGGAAGGAGTCGGTCAGGTGTGGGTTGGGATGGTTGGGGGTACAGTGGGGCAACATTATTGACAACATCGTTGGGCTCATCACCCATTTTTCTAGTAATGGTATTGATCTATTAGCCATGCATGACTTTAACGACGTGGACATTGATCTCTATCATGTTTTATTTATTTATTTTTTTATATATATCTTTTTATTGCATTCTGGTGAAAGAACTTGAAAATCTGGGACAAGCATCTACCGTTAAGTTTCATAAACAGTGTAGTATCGTTAAGTTTCATAAACAGTGTCGTACCGTTAAGTTTTATAAACAGTGTAGTACCGTTAAGTTTCATAAACAGTGTAATAAGTTTTATAAACAGTGTAGTAAGTTTCATAAACAATATAGTGAGTTCATAAACAGTTTGTGTGAGGGCACGCGGGTCCGCGCGTCATTTTTTTTTAATATTAAAATTATGTATTTTTCATTCAAATATAAGTTTTTTTTGTCCTTTTTATTAAAATTTAAGAGTTTTTCATTGAAATTTTAAGTATTTTTCATTAAATAAAATTATAGCATGGTTTTTTATTAAAATAAACTTAGTCCAAGCTCAAATTTTTTTTTTTTTTTAATTTTATAAATCCTACTCAATGAAGCTTTTAGCCCAAAACGGTACAATTATCATACCATTACCAATTTGTACAAAATTTTATCATAAAATTAATGTGGTACGGCAATATGGTAAAATTTTCCACCCCTACCTGGGCTCTTGATTCTTTACATTTTTTTTCTCCTTCTTCTTCCTACTAGAAGTTGGATGTTTCATTTTCAAACATTGGAGACAGGTTCAGATGCTAAGAGTGATTCCAAGGATTCCTTTGGCCCATTTTTCGCCATCATTCCAATCGTACCGGAATGATGCTTGTTTCTAAGCCTTTACCGGTGATAACTATGGCATGGTGTCGCTCCATGACGATTACGCTCAGTTCGAAAAACAAGTTAGTGCTCATAGATGGTACTATTGAAAAGCCAAATGCGAAGAAGACCACTGAACTTGCTCTTTGACAAAGGTGTAACGACATGGTACTTAGGTGGATTGTCAACGTCCTCACATCCGACATAACGTCAAGTGTTGTGTATTTAAGGACCGCTAGAGATGTTTGGGAAGATTTCAAAAGAGAGGTTTTCGCAGCAAAACATCTCATTCAACGTGAAAGTTCACGCACCACTTGAAACCAACAACCAATCAATGTTTACTTCACCAAACTGAGGAGTTTATAGGATGAGATAGAGGTATGTCAGACGGTGGAAGCATATTCTTATGGTGCTGCCAAATCCCACGGTGAACAAGCGAAACTACAAAGGTGTTGTAGATTCTTATGAGCCTTAATGAGTCGTAAGGAGCGATTATTAGTCATATTCTTCTAACGCAACCCTTCCATCTATCCGCAAGATCTATTTCCTCTTGTATCAAGAAGAGAAACAATGAGGCATAGCCACTGTGCAAGCCTTGATTAAACCCGCAGCCATGGCGGTGCAGTTCTTACGCAATAATGGCAAAGGACGATTAACGGAATCGCAAACCTCTCATTTGTTCGTACTGTGACCACGACCATCACACCCTTGACACCTGGGTCATCATTTTCATGGCAAATCCGAAGAAACCAGTGATGGGGTTCATTAGCCAACAATATTCAATCCATATGGTGTGTTGAAATGACACCCGGCCTTATTCAAGAGCAATCCGGCAAATTTTATCGGTGATGAGCCAGAAATTAAGCATGGAAAGCAAAGCCAACGCAATCACTGCTGCAGGTAGGGTTCTGACGAGTGGGTACTGGACAGTGGTGCAACAGACCACGAGTCAGGTTTTCCATTGGCCCAAGCAACATTTAAACCACCATTGCCTGCCATGGCCTTACCTGATGGCACCCTGCTGGATTTTCATTGGGCACCCTTTTGGACAAAAATAATACAAATTATATGATCTTCACTCCAAACATATTTTTACGAGTCGAGATGTTATTTTCCACAAGGATGTGTTTCCCTATCATGGCCAAAAGGAATTAAATCCCCATACAAACAACCATCATACACCCATGTTCAGTTCTTGCATTGGGCCTTCCTCACCATGCCATAAACTGCATGACCGCACCAGTGCCTCACAAAATGCCAAGACACCTCTTGATATTGCTCCTGATTATCCGCTCTCTGGCACGCAGTCACCTGATGAGCACCCTGCTGCTATCACGCAGCCTGATGATTAGCTATCTAACACGTAGTCACCTGATGAGCACCTTGCTGCTATCACGTAGCCTAATGATCATCTCTGTGACACGCAGCCTGATGATTAGCTCTCTAACACGCAACTTGCCACTCAACCTGCCTTTGCTCCCGCTTCTATCCCTCTCTGGGGATCTTGTCACCTTACAACTACGAAGCTCAACGACTATGTTTGTCCCTCTCTTACATTGCCCCCATCCCCCACACATGCCCTCGTCTGCCCAGTTCCAGTACCAGACATCCACTTTCAAAATTTTTTATCCTACCAATAATTGTCGCCGCTATAGTCTGCCTTCCTTTCTAGTTTTTCTACCATTGTGGAGTCCACCACTTATGCAGAGGTGTGCAAAGATCCTAAATGGCGTCAAGCCATGGATGACAAAATCCAAGCTCTCGAGGCTAGCAACACTTGGAGTATTACTCTTTTGCCCCATGGTAAGGCATTCATTGGTTGAAAATTGGTCTACAAAGTCAAGTACAAATCTGAAGGCAGTATTGAGCTTTACAAGGCTCGTTTGGTCGCTAAAAGGTACACTTAGCTATAGGGAATTGATTATGATGATACCTTTTCCTCTATTGCCAAACTGGTCACATTCCGCTGCCTTCTTACTCTTGCTATCGCCTCTTCCTGGTCCCTACATCAGCTGGATGTTCATAATGCATTCCTTCATGGTGATCTCATGGAGGAAATATACATGGCCCCACCTCCTAATCTTCGCCGACATGGGGAGAATTTGGTACGTCACCTCAATAAATCGCTTTATGGTTTAAAGCAAGTCCCTCGACAATGTTTTTCAAGTCTTCGCAAGCCATTAAAACCGCTGGTTATGTTCAATCAAAAGCATATTATTCGCTTTTCACTAAACGTGAAGGTAAGTCATTTACTGCACTCCTTATTTATGTTGACGATATTTTGATTACATGAAATGATTCAACTGTAATTAATGGCCTAAAACATTTTTTAAAATACCAAGTTCCAAATCAAAAATCTTGGTAATTGAAAATACTTTTTAGGCATAGAAGTGGCACGTTCAAAAAAGGGGATTTTTATCTCGCAAGGGAAATATTTGTTGGATATTCTCGATGATATGGGTCTTTTAGGATCACAACCTAGCACTTTCTCTATTGAGAAAAATCTCAAATTGCTTTTTGATGAGGTGAAACGCTCAATGATCATATTAAATATAGGAGATTGATTGGTCATCTAATTTATGTGATTGGTCATCTAATTTATCCCACCATTATCCTGCCAGATATCATGTACTTGTTCCACTTGTTGAGTAGATTCATGCAAGCACCTCGAAAGTCATACTATGAGGCTGCATTGCGCATTTTGAGATACTTAAAACAGACACCCGAACAAGGTATTATGTTTTCTTCAGAAAATGATTTGAAGTTGAAAGCATACTTAACTTGGATTGTCCTTTGCCGAAGCAGAGTATGAATTCATGGCAGTAGCTTGTTGCGAGTTGGTTTGGCTACAAAATCTATTTCGTGATCTACAACTTTGCAACAAGGGGGCTGCAACTTTGTTTTGTGATAATCAAGTTGCTCTTCACATTATGCAAATTCAGCACTCCATGAACGTACATAGCACATTGAGATTGATTGTCACTATGTTCGAAATAACATCATGGAAAGAAAAGTTGTCACAGGTTATTATGTTCCATCCATGTCACAGCTTACCGACATTATCTATTCTGAAGTTGAGGAGTAATTTGGCTACAGTCAAATTTTTTTCCCCCTTATTTACAACAAAGCCATGAGATTTGGAGTTGGGTTAGAAGGTAGTTATTAAAAGTTAAGAGGGTAATTTTGTCTCTGACCAGATTTTGATATATTTACGGTTTTACCAGTCTATTCTAAAATGTTCTGTTTTGCGTTATTTACATTTCTGCCAGTGTGTGGCTGTGGTTCTGCCATTACTTGCATTTCTGAGGGCACTACGGTTCGGGACCGAATGGGCGCAGGCATTGCGGGACAGCCGTTGCAGAGAGATGGGAGGATTTCAATGGCTACGAGGTATTTCAGGGATTCGCAGAGGGCTGGGAGGATTTTCTGCAAGGGTTGAAGGGAACGGAGGCAGATTATCTGCCCTCCTTTTACTATATCATTCTCATCCTCTCATGTGTTCTGCAGTGACGGTTAAGGCACGTTAACATTTTATATTGATTTTATAGAGATAATAATATAAAAAATAATAGAAATATAAAATATTGACGTGTCTTAACTGTGATCGTTCAAATAAGAAGGGATGAAAATGGTATGATATTGGGAGGGCAGACAATGCCTCCGAAGGGAACGGCTAAGGGAGATATGACCTTGCACAGAGGGAAGGACAGAGAAAGACGGAGAGTCGTCATCATCAAAGAAAAGATTAAGGAGTCAAACTCCTCAACCCTTCTTCAGTTCCTTCTCAATTTTCTCTCTCTACGACTTTCTCTCTCTAAAACCCATCTCTTTCCACTTGGAATCCCAAATCTTTCAGGGCCACGCACGCCTCTGCGATCACAAACCCTAATCCTTTGTACGGTCTCAAGAATTGGAGATTTTATGTATATAGTGTTGATTTATATTCTTTTTGTGGCGTATGAAGCTCTGAGAAAAAAACCCTCAGGAAGTTAATCGGGCTGCTATCGGTCACGAGCTTGAGGACCATACCTAGCTGAAGCGGACGAGATCGATCGAGTTGGCTTTCGTGTTCAGTTCAACTTTCTTTTCCAGTTTTCTGTTTGGTTGGTGGGAAAATCCCTACTCTCTGTTCATCTCCAAACCTTTAAATCCACGCTTTCAAGGTAATACCCGCCGGCTGCTTAATTTAATTCCATTTTTAATTCAGTTTTCCATATCCAATACCTAGAAATATAATTACACAAGGAATAATGGAACTAAAATTTCACATCTCCAGAATTTTTTGTTTTCTAATCCTCCGCGGTTTCTCGGCAACCAAACGGAGCGTTAAACAATTTTAATTAACTAAAATAACGGTTTTTATTTATTCGTTTGTTGAACGGATTTTTGATAAATCCGTTGCTATTAGAGCTCGATCTCTCATTTCTTCAGATATCTCTCAACCTTTGGTCCAACTCTCTCTCACAGCTCCTCCATTTCTCCCCGTTCAAATCTCAGAGACGCCAACCACAATTGCTCCCTCTCAGCACAATTAGTTTCCATGATTACTCTTAAATCCTAATTCTCTCTCCTCTCTCTAAAATCCGTTTTTCGATTTTTGAATAGCGTAAATGGATATTGTTTCTGTGTGCGGGTGGTACTCGGAGAAGTTTGTGAAGGGCCCTGGGACAAGGAGGATTGCAATTCAGAGTAGCAGAAATACAAGGCCACCCTCTCTTTGCGTATCCAATCTTACCCTTCTCCTAAATTCTAATCAAACTTTATGATTTATTTTCTGGGATTTGAGTTTTTATCTCCTCATTTTTTTTTGTAGAGGTATTAATTTTCCTTTGACTGGAAATTTAGGGTTTCTGAAAGTATAAATTTTGGTCTTTGCATGATTTGTGGTCTTTGAAATATACTGAATTTTTGGTCTTTGCATGATTTGTGGTCTTTGAAATAGGTATGTGCTGTTTTTAACGTTTTAGTTCTCGCGTGTTCCGTTCTTTGGTTTCTGTTGTCTGCCTCCTTCTAAGTTGCTTAGTATCATTTTCCATTGTTGGCTTATGGAAATTTGTAAAAATGGTTGTAGTTTTCTGACCAAATCCCAGTAAAAATATGCCGAAACACAGTGTAGCGTGCAGTGAACATCTGTTAAGTTTCTCTTACTCGCTATACGTCGGCTTTTGCCATTGACCTATCCCTTGCGACCTCGCCATCAAGTATCAAGGTATGGATTCAACTCTAAATCTCCTTTGCGAACTCTTTTCAACTTTTTGTATATGTTTTATGAATTACATAAAATTTTCTCTTCCTAATGTTTAATTGTTGTTAATTTTACAGTTTAGTTGTTTCCCCTAATCTGGATGGTTAAATTTTGAACATTTCTTTTTCCAAAATCCACATGAACTGAACTTTAGTGCTGAACAGACCTGGGTTTTATTTTGTGCTTGAGTTCATATGTATTTAGATTGGGAACATAATCTTTGTTGAATTCTAAGTTTTTATCCACTTTTGCTTATTTTCCCCTTCAATGGTTTCAATTAATTGTTGTTTTAGTATAACTATTGCCTATATGTTTCGGTTGAGGTACTTTTCTCACCTTTTCTTTCTTCTTTTTTATGTTTAAATTTATATGTAATTCATCTTTTGTGAGCATTCATTCCAGGATTTGTTTTGTAAATGATTTCAAAACAAAGAAAAATTTTGCTGCTGGTATTCCATCCATTGTTAATGAAAAGGTGTTGTAATTGTTTTCTCCATTGGATGTGTTCTAATGCTATGTTTTTCATTGCACAACTGATTAATCATTATCTTCTCACTAAGAATTTTCAATTTGATTATCACATGAGTTCGAAAGCTTCTTTTCACAATTTGTTAAGGTCATGGAGCATAAGATCATATGCGATCAAGTCACAAAGCGCTATGAAACACGTATTATATTCCAACAAGGATATGATAAGAAAAGTAATTAACCTGAAAACAATAAAATTACAGCATCCCATGTAATTTTAATGTGTATAATGTAGGAGGAAGAGGTGGCAGCAAGTGAACAAGTACAGGGAGCTATTTTTAATGTGTAATCTTAATTATATTCGGTTCGGTACTGGCTTCCACCATCTGATTCTGTTCTTTCATTATTTTATGTGTTATTGTTCTTCTTGACCATTACAGGGAGCTATGTTTGATAGGGATGCTGCACCTCTTGGTGCTAAATGGGGGCTAGAAGAAGCATCAGCTTCTGAGGGTGTCATTCATTGCATGTGGTATGTACTTTGTGTTTTACGGATCTATGCTTTCTGTGCTAATTTTTTATTGTTATTGTTGTTGGGTAAGTATTTAAGTTAAGTAGTAGCAAACATAGTGTTTTTGCTCTTACTTACCTTATATATTAGCTATATATTTTTTTGTAGAAAATCCTCCGTAAATGATTTTCCGATTTTACTAAATTAAGTTCCTTCTCTCAACCAACTTGCTGTATTCCCCTCCTTTTCAATTTTGGTGTACATTACCTACTCTCTTCACAAACAACCACATAGCCAAAATAGTATAGTGTTCAACCAACTTATTCTATTCCCTTCCTTTACAACTTTTGTATTTGTAATACGATGAAACTTGCCTGAACTTAGCTGACTTTTTGAAACGTTAGTGACGATTTGTGATAATAAAATTCTGAAGCTGGAAGCTTTTTGTGGTACCCGTTTTTTATTTTATTTTATTTTATAATTTAAGCAGTAACAAACTAGTACTAAGTGCGTTACTTTAATTTTAGTAACAGCATGAGCCATTATTTTATACTTAGCAGTATAAGCACGAAAACGTTCAAATACCAAAATTTAGCTGCCAAGTAACGTATTCCATATTCCTTTGACTAAAACTCTGCCCTGTGTTGCAAACTTAGCAGCCAAGATTATGATCAGTTTTTATTCTAAAGGAAGTTGATCGAAACAATTGATCCAATCTAGGTATTGAAGTATAAATTTATTATTCGAAAAGAAAATCATTTTATCATACTACAAAATACTGAAAATAGCTGATTTCACAATTTACAATTACCATGCTGTAGAAACTTCTTCAATTCTGCTTTCTACTATATTATCAAACAGAAAAATGAAAATAGTTATAGAGGAAATACAGATGATTTATTAGCTGATATGTTTGAGTGTGCTAAGGTTGCGTCGAACTGATAACCGTGCAGCTCAAGTTCTCTCGCTTATGTTCTCCCAGTAATCTGAATCAGGATTGACGGGATACAGATCGTGAGCAGACGGAGACGAAGTAGTCCATGGCCCTTCAGTTGGCCCTGTTTCTATTTGTTTCTCGCCCGTGCCCCTTCCAAAACTAGATTGAAAATGTTTCCTCATTGCATCGATCTCAATACTCTCGGCATTTGGATCCGAGACCAACTCTGGAACAACAGCCCTTCCTTCGAGCATGCTCACAACCGAAGACATGGTAGGCCTAGCTGTCTAAGTAACATTGCAACATAGGAGAGCCACATTGATTGCAACAGTCATCTCCTCTTTATTAAAGTCTGATTCCAACCTTGGATCAACTAGGTCCATCAAATTCCCATGCTTTTTAAGAAGTCGTGCCTACAAAAAATGGAAGTAAGAAAAGCAATATAAATTCTGTCTTTGGATTAAACTTCACCGATTCAAATGTACTTTCACACATATAAGGAATCGTAAGAAAATTTGAAGTTAAATTAGGAAGTAGTAGATTCATGTTACCCAATCAAGAAGATAAAAGCTTTCTTCCTTTTTCCAGTAAGTTGTGTTGTTTCTCCCGCTAACAATTTCCAATACGAGAATACCAAAACTATAGACATCTGCTTTATCAGTTAGATAACCCCGCATTGCATATTCGGGCGCCATGTATCCACTGCAATATCATGAAATCATATCATTAACCCAAATTTAGCTAAAATAATTAGTAAAAATATTGCTAATTGAATACTTAAGATTAATCCAATAGTTGGAGAGACACAGTAATACAACTATATTCAAAGAACAAATCTGCCCTTGAAATTTATTGAACAACAAAGATTTGGTTTGGTTGAAAATTATGTAAGTTATAGACTTTCCGTTGCTCTATCTTCTTTTTTAAGGGTGGAAGAAGATCAAAACAAGAGAATAAGAAGATAAATAAAAGTTTAGGGACTCACTAAGTTCCAGCAATACGGGTGCTAATGTGTGTTTTATCCTCTTCATCAAGCTTGGCCAATCCAAAGTCAGATATTTTTGGGTTAAGATTTTTATCAAGCAGAACATTAGTAGCCTTGATGTCTCTATGAACGACCTTCAATCTTGATTCCTCATGAAGATAAGCCAAACCTCTTGCTGTACCAATACAAATCTTGTGCCTTGTTGGCCAATCCAACTTCAAATGACTTTCTTCTACCCCTTCCAATTTGCCAAATAAAACAAGGTTAGTTGTAAGGGACATATTTTTAGTGCATAAGATCTTTTATGCCACTGTATGATGAAATGAACTTTTGGCAAACAAGACTAATATTTACTGAAGAAAGCATGAGCGATGCTATTATTTTCCAGGTACTCATAGACAAGCAATAATTGATTTCCTTCAATACAACATCCGTGGAGCTTGACAAGATGGGGGTGTTGCAGAGCAGAAATCATGCCAATCTCATTAACAAATTCACGATTCCCTTGCTTGGATTTGGAAGAAAGCTGCTTAACAGCTATTACGGTGCCATCTGCTAGAATGCCCTACATTTGAGAAAGATTGTCAAATTTGCATCACTATGGAGCAAATTAACTTTCATTAGAATGGACAGTATCAAATTAGAAAGAAAAAAATGTAATCAATAAATAAATTATTTGCTCCGAAGAATACCTTATAAACAGAACCAAAACCACCTTCACCAATCTTATTGGCTTTGTTAAAGTTACTTGTGGCATCTTTGAGTTGCTTGAAGGTAAATTTACCAGTTTGCAGGTCCACACCCTTCAAATCTGTTTAACAAGCAAAACTCATAAGAAATTGTGTCTAAGAAAACTTTCAGAACGATAGCATTCTTAGTTCTTGATATTTTGCATCATGAGTTTGGACGATAAATATATCACAGCAACATCAAAGTGCTGGAAAGCTCAATATCTAAATAATTACTGTCTTTGTGGTGCACGTCAATATGCAGGAGAACCATGCAAAATAGCGTAAATATTGTACTTAATTAGTTACGAAAAAAGCTCGATGAGAAAAAGTAATGGAGAAACAAAAAGGAAAAACCAGTATAACAATAAACTGCAAATTAATACCATCCTCCAATGTCTTTTGTTGCCCTAGGAGGCCTCTCTTCCAAAGAATACCAAATATCAGTAGTATAATGAAGACTCCTCCAACCACAATTCCAACCACGGCACCTACATGCAAGCCACTTCCACCTACAGGCACGCCACTTCCACCTACAGGCACGCCACTTCTACCAGTTGATGTGTCACTTACAGGTTTTGGCGGGGGATCAAATTCTGTCGGAAGAAAGAATATAGCTTAAATTACAGTAAATGTAAATTTAATTGATATGAGAGTGGATTATTCAACCAGCTATCTAATGCACACAGAAACAGAAGATTGAACACTTTCTTTGGATGGTTGTAAATATTATATGTTTCCTTAAGTGAACTGGATAGTTTTCATGTAAATAGTTAAAAATCCTCGAAGTCGAATTTTGTTGTATTTAAGAGCGCATACCCGTCACCTAGAAAAGAAAAAAAAACAGCATATTATGTGATAAGAAAATTTAAGAGTATTTCTTCAAGTCTTGGCCCAAACTATGTAAAACAGGAGAAAAAAACAGAAGCATTTTTGTGAAAATACATGGGAAAGGAAATATTGAAGAAGAACCTTGCAGAACTGAAGTTGGATCTCTTAATTTAGTAGATATATCAATGCATATGGCCGACACATTGTAATTAGATGGAGCTCAGATGAGTGAAAACTTACTTGGGTCTACTGAAATAGCTGAAATAAGAGGACCATAGATTCCATTGACAGGGACGCCTGTCGTCCCTTTCCCGGCCCAATATAAACGAATCTCCAATGTATTATTGGTTACAGGAGCAGTAAAGTTCTTTATGACAACATCGCCAAACCAGCCAGCTTCATCCATGATATTGAAGTCCTTCTTCACTAGTTTTCCCTGCAATATATGTACATATACTAATTTAGTTGCTTAACATTTCATGATCATAAATGTGAAATTCAACATTCAAATCAACCAAAATATAAACAATGCTTGTTGAAAATTAGAATAATTCACTGGCATACCTGAATGTAAATATCGAATATGCGCCTTCCCAAGCTTTTATATGTTCTGCCATTTCTAAACATTATCTCTGCAAAATGGAGGCTTACAGTGTAGTGTCCATTTCCCAGACAAAACCCAAAATAAGTTAGAGAGATGGGAGAAAGGCGTGCGTTCATGTACAGTTGAGGATTGGCCATATAGAGTCTAGTTTTATTATTCCGTATAAGGGTGTCCGTAGTTTGGCCGTCATCAGTGAAATAACCAGTGCTGCTTAATGCCCAATTTGTTGTGCTCTGGTAAAATGATGAAGGTCCAGCTGCATCTGTGTCACTATCATATGATGTATTTGTCTCTCCAGGGACAGTAAATTCTTTTCCACCACAATTTATACGGAGAGAGTAGTACAAATCTGTGAAAAAAGAAAGTGGAGATTAGTAGGAGTTGAGGAGGAAAACTAAAAAAGAATGAACCGAAACGAGAAAGGTAATCATTTGTGTAGAAACTCGGCCTACATGGTGGACACTGTGCAGTTCTGAAACATGAGACAGTTCTCCTGATAGAGTAATTCAGGGTACAGAAAATGTCAGCAATCATAAATGAGAAGAAGTTGGAAAAAAAAAAAAAGTAGAGAATACACCATTGGAAACCGAAGTAAATTTATAGGTGCATGCTTTGAGACGATTAATTTGAACTTACGAACTATTGCCCTTTGACGAGCTTGCAAACAAGTTCCTGTAGAAATTAGCACTAATGAAAAGTTAAGCTTTTCTCCACAAGACACAAACAGAAACTTCAAGCTAATGAAAACATTCTTACATGCCGCCTCGTTGTTGACAACCTCCATCCTCGATGGTGAGGTTGTTATAGGAAAGATCACTGCACAAAAAGAGGTATGATGCAAATTGTTTTCCATATGTAGTATGTGAATACAAAAGAAAATAAGGGTAAGGAGAAAGAGGTAGGCATTAACATGGCTGGAATGAAGTTTTTATATCATAGTTCTATATCTATTTTAGTAAAAACAGAGCATAAATTTCCTTACTAAGCAACTAAAAAGTACCATTTGAAAGAGAAGCTTACATGTCGTCTTTCGGCCAGGTAGGCACGGGTCCAGTCAGCAAGTTTCCAGTTAAGAATCTAAAAATAATGAATACAGAAAACTAAGTAAAGAAAATAGTGTTT
This sequence comes from Heteromeles arbutifolia, assembly GCA_024362995.1. Classification (NCBI taxonomy): domain Eukaryota; kingdom Viridiplantae; phylum Streptophyta; class Magnoliopsida; order Rosales; family Rosaceae; genus Heteromeles; species Heteromeles arbutifolia. The sequence continues at coordinate 38,990,429 of JANCRC010000003.1, read as the reverse complement.
GTTCTTAGGAACTTCTTTGTAAACTCTGAGTGCATTAGATGAGTAGTAATGACTAATGAATAAACTAAATTTTATGCAGTATATAGCGTGACTCATAATTATAGTAATTGTGATTGGAAATACTTCCAGCTTGTCAGGCTGGGGTGTAACAAAACCATTGAAGAATGTCTGCGTGAATTTCATATAAGAAAGACTAGATTGTTCATTCCAATTGCTTACATATAATCCACTTTTGCTAGACTAGTGAAGCTGCTTGGAATTTCTCCGGTCAGCTTGTTAAAGCTGAGGTCTCTGCACAAACAAATAGCAAATGCAGTTTAGATATGCTCTCTGCAGAGAGGGCAATGTCATCTGAAAGAGATGTTCTCTTAATAAATACAGAAACATAAAGTCCGCCCAACATCGTCTAAGTCACTTCAATAATCCTTGAATTAGTAGAATCACATCTAGAAGAAATTTTTTATTTGAAGACGGAAAAAATAGGGACTAAGACATTTGTACTTACAAAGTTTTCAAGTTGTTCATTTGCGCAAGATATGGAGGTAGCTGTCCAGTAAGGTTGCAACTCCTCAACATCCTGCAACAGACACCAAAGCTTTGAGTTTACAGAAGACTTCTGGTACAGACAGAAATTGTGTGTCATGGAACCATTAACTCACAGTGTCTTAATGTTTTTCATCTTATCGAGCGAAGGAATGGGTGATTGAGGTCCACTCAAGTCAGTGATTCTCCTGCATGTTAAAATTGAGCCATAAACATAAACTACGCATTTCGCTAATCGTTTTGTATTTAAAAATAGAGACGGGATATACTAACAAGTCAATTAAGTTTGTCAGAAGAGAAATGCCAGAAGGAATTGGCCCTGTCAAACCGCTAGCCTGAATCATTCTGTTTCAGCGATTCATAAAATATGAATTAGAGATAATATTCAGAATCAGATAGCAGAAAGATGACACACAAAAGAAAAACACTCACAGTTTTTCAAGATTTGTCCAGTTCTTAATAAAATCAGGAATCTGCCCTGAAAAGTGACTGTCACTAACCCGACTGCATAATGATTGGAAAAGGTCAAATACTACGAACTAGTATCAGAAAGCAGTAAAAAGAATGTATAAGTGATCAGGAAACCTTTAAGAAGAAAGAAGCACAGAAGCTTACAAGTCCGTTAATTTGGTAAGCCTTGCAAATGTTTCTGGCAACTCCCCAGTAAAGTTGTTTGAGGAAAGCAGCCTAAGTATGAAATAGATATAACAATTATATCAATGATAAAGAAGTAGATGATTTACTGGTGAAAACATCCAGAATATGTCTACAAGAAAGAAAATTCCAAATAAACCAAATACGTTTTAACATGGTAAAATTTGAATAGGACTCTTACATTTTTTCTATGTTGGCCCAAGATCCAAGCTCCTGAGGGAGTGGTCCAGAGAAATTATTGAAACTGATGTCCCTATACAAACAAATTCAATTCCATTGATTAAAAAAACATCCTTAAGGATCTCCATAGAATGAAATGGGGTAAGCAAGAAACAAATGCGCAATCAACACTCACAAACTCTTCAGGGTGGTGATGTCTCTGAGCTCTTTGGGGATAGAACCCGTCAAACGATTTCCAGCAAGGGATCTGCATCAAAAACTATAGTCTTAAGATCACTTTTATCAAGCAAGAGGCTCAATAACATTAACATGTTCGTCAATACGAAGGCAATGAACCCCATGTGTTCGATTCAATATTTATGATTCAAACGCCTCATGACCATGGAAGCTCATTATCATGAATAAAACCCAATGTAGTAGATTCTTAGTTTAAGAAAGAAATGGCTGAAGAACATCGGAGTAACCAAATAAATCAACAAGAACATGACATGAACATCAAACACAAAAATGCATGCAGTGTGAGAGAAGACAGTACATGTTCAGAAGTGGAAGAGAGCTCCATTCTGGAGGGATGTTACCGTTCAGGTAGTTGCGGGTGAGGTCGCTGAAGGAGAAAGAAAGAAACCAGTTATTGTCTCATTGACAACAGACATAAAGGTAAGCTATATATGAAATTAGAATAAACCATTTACACGACACAAAGTTTTTTTCTTTTTACTTTAAATAATGTAAACTTGGAGGGATAAAAATGTGCTTACATTCCTTGAAGATAGGTGAGATTTACCAGCTCTAGTGGGAGTGTTCCTTGCAAATCTTGGCCTTTTAGAATTCTGTGTTTCATCGGAAAACAGGGTTTCAAATATTAGTTGCAAATTAACAGATATCCATTACGCATCTATACTGTGACTAAAAGGAAAAGCTGCCACAGAAATGAGACCAAACAGCTAAAACACTAATTTATCACAGAAAATACTTACTTTTAGTCAGGGAATTAAATAGGAAGAAGGAACTGGTTTTTGTACTTTAAAAACCCAAGGAAATGTCCAATGTTCTTTAGAAAGAATAAAACTTGAGGAATTACACAAACGGTAAATGTGTATTTGTTACAAGCACGCTGTAAATCATTCTTTCATCGACTTTGTAACTAATAACTAGGTCGATACAGAGTTGGTGGTGTATAAGAAGTATGCAAGAATCACGGTGACTGCGAAAAATTGTACGTTGATCAGGTATGCAAGAATCAAGCCTAAATACAGCACAGCAGTAATACCAAGTCCTAACAACTCAGCATGCGACAGAACATCTAAACTGGCTCATGGCCAGCTCAAAAACACATTGCTGTAGTAATTGAGCAAATTGGTCACATCCCACGAACTCGGTTTTGCAGATAATCTTAACTTGAATTGCAGTTCATGGTATGCTGTAATTGATGTTTCATTGGTCATTCAATAAAAGAAATGGATTAGTCTTTCAGCATTTCTTGAATTTCAAGGCACAACAAGGTCTTATCTAGAGGGTAAAGGATTTGGGAAAATGGAAACCCCACTATGGTTTAGAGGTATCAGAATTACTGGCTTTATATGCACTCGTGGATCACAAATTCAATCTATACTACAGCCCAAAAACGAACTGAATCACTGTTCATAAAAAACAGTGTAGTTCTGGTTTTGACCTCCCTTAGTACGTGTTATTACAAGTCCGCCTCTCGGTGAGGAGTTACTGAGCTGTCGTTCATTCTCTTCGACAGCAGAGCAAGAAAACTCGGTTTTCCTCCTTCGCCTCTTCGTTCCTACTCACTTCAATTCGAACCAAAAAGCTCCCCACCGAGTCCGGAGGGCTCCTCCGTATCTCTCCCTGCTCTTTGCTTCCCCCAACCCTAGGATCCAAATTTCACGAGCCACTTCGCTCGAGATCGTTCCAATTTTTGAATGAGAAACCCAAAACTCACTCACTCGATAGCCTTTTATCTCAATCTTCAAATCCATTGGTATTTGGTTTGCATGCAACGTTAGATCCACCACCTCTCCCGCCTCCGCGGCTTTCTTCAACGATCGAACCAACAACCCCACCTTTTCTCTTCTAAGACTCAACTTTCGACGGACAAAGAAGGTGAAGCGTGCACAGCTTCCGTATATGGAGCCAGCATGGACCATATTCAGTCAAGGCAATTCCTTTTGCGCCATAGGATAAGTACTCAGCCCCTTGGAGTTGGGGGCAGCTAGGAAAAGGGTGTGGTGGGTTTTCAAGAGTAGCTCTGCGACCTTAGGGGATGAGACCACTATGGTGGTTTCGGTGCCTAGGGGAATGATGAATATTATAGGTCCATATTTTTTGGATAGACGTCGGAGGCTGCGTTATGGAAGTTTGCTTATCATATGAAGGTCACCAATGATTGGTAGGTTCGGTTTTTTGCCAATTTCTTTATTATTATTCTAGTTTTTTTTTTTTTTTTTTTTTCTTGAGTACATCGATATTTTTATATTAAGGAAATAAGTTGTTATCGAATTCACAGGAGTTGGTATCAAATTCTCCATTTACGAGATTCGAATCTAAGACCTCTCACTATAGGCCGTAATACTGAATGACAGTTTTTACTAATTTTAAACTCTTTGAATTGCTAATAGATTTATCTTTTTTTTTTCTTTTCAGAATTTTAGGTGGTTGGAGGAACAGCTTGGTTGTTTGACATTTTGAGGTAGCTTTTCCTTTTTGGATTCGAGAGATGGGCATAAAAGCTTTTCCTTTTTGGATTGTTAAGTAGCTTTTTCTAAATGCATAAAATCAAATACCAAACTGCAAACTCTGCATCATTATTTTCATTACATGTAATGGATTAAGCGGTTGTGTTTGTAGTGTTTCCTGGTCTGAGTTGTATAAAGTCAGAAAAAGGAGTAAATTTTCTTTGTGTTTCGTAAGTTTGTAGTTGTTGTAGGAGGAACTGCAATAGACGAGGGTAACAAACATAAAAACAGCATTATTCTAGCTGCATCGGGTACGATTGCTTAAACTTTCAGTTCATTGTGGTTTGATTGATGTGAATAATGTGAAAATTTTGTTGGGTATTTTGTGAAGATTGGATTTTTTGTTTGTTAGAAATTATAGGAGTCAATAAGTTTGATTCAGGACAAATACTCAAAGCCATGCGGCACTTTTACAAGCAAGATAAGTTACATGGGTGTGCTATCCACACATCTCAAATTACTTCCCACACACCTCTTGCTAATTTATGTCCGTCGATCTTCTTCAATTCATTTGATCCGACAATCGAAAATTAGAATGATGTTTGAGAAGTAAAATGGGGTGTGTGGATATCACACCCCAAGTTATATTTTGCTAATTTCATTGATCTTAAATTTTCGAAATAATCAGCTTATCTTATCTTGCTGCATCGTATTTTAAATGTTCTAAACTAAACACACAACCTTGAAGTTATCAGTATTAAGCTATAATAGTTATAATAGTTTGGATTTTTTTATTAGCATCCCACATATTGTTGAATACAACCCACATAAATATTATTATTAAATAATCCATATATCTTAACATAAAAGGACTGTTTAGCCCCAAAAAATTTAAAAGACATTGAACGCACAAAATTTATTTACTAATATGAACCCTAACCTTGACTTGGTTGTCTAAACAGGAACCCTAAAATCCTAAAATCCGTCATTGACAGAAACCCCCAAATTGATAGAAATCGAAACCCTAAAAACAAAAAATGTTACGATCTCATAACCACAAGTACTTCATTTTGGATTTTGTAGTTCTTACAAAATAGAGTTGTAATTAGATTTCCACATTGTACATATATACTACATTTTGTATATATTTATAATTTTCAACATGTTTTATATTGTTTTAAAACTTGCAGTATCATGCGGGCAAATTTTTGTTAGTTATTATACATACCAAAGCGAAACGGAAAAATCATTGTTCGTAAGAGACAGTGTAAAGACGAAAATACCCCTCTTTAATTGCTCTCTTCTTCATGTATTTCAAGTTGGCACAGTAAAAAGACGAAAAGCCCTTTTGCACGCGTGGCGTGCTAATGAGGTTTCTCTGCGGTCCACGCCACTTCAGTCTTGCTCTACTTCGAATCGATTCCGAATATTGCCGATCCAAATTTTCTCACCCCTTCGTTCCTTCCTCCTCCACCTCTTCATCCTTGCTCCACCGTGAATCGAAACCAAAAGTTGCTCATCCAAATCAATTTCGGTTCACTCAAATCCTTGGAACCCTAAAACCCAAATTTCTCCTGATCATTCCAAAATTCAACGGCAAACACAAAACCCAGATCCCTAAACTCACTCGATAACGTGTTAAAGGCTGGGCATCCAGTTCTTTCACGTGGCTCCCATTGGATCGAGTATGCTTTTGCTGCTGCCAATCTACAGGTAAAGCTTAAATTTACATACAATTTTTTTTTTCTTGATTGGAATTTGGGTTTTTTATTCCTCCTTAATTCCAAAGTTGTATAATTTATGCAACTTCGGTGGAAAGACATGTTTTTTATCGCTGAAAATTGTTAACCCCAATTTAGATATTCATTTGCTCATTAAAATGACATTTTGGGTTCCGTAACCGAACCTCCTTGCTCCTCTTTTAACTCTAGATTCTTCAGAATATATGTGGGTTTTGCTTTGAATTTGATAAGCCTCTTTGGGTTCGTGAGCTGATACAGTGTTTGGGTACCAAGCCGAAATTTTGTTGGATAGGAACCCATAAACAAGGATGAGGAAGTATGTGAATCATCACTCAGCAAGGGTGATTGGCGATAGAAATTGGGTTATTCCATTCATTATTGGCTTTATCATATTCATTACCCTCTTTTTCTTAAAAGGGTTTTGGCTTTGGAGGGAGGTGGAGATCAGTGACAATAATCGGAGTTCGTCGCTATGTGGATGATCCTGGTTTTCAACTCTGGTGATTTGTAGGGTTTTGGGTGATTTCGTTTGGATTTCTGGGTAAGTTGTCACCTCTATTCAACTTGAATTTAGTTCCCTTATTTTGTTTCTCAAATTTGTTTGATGGAAAGATTGTTTTATCCTTTACTAAACAGTTGTTAGGATTAATAGTTTTGATTTCTTTTGAATTTATTTTTTATTTTATTTTGAAGCCCTGAATTTTGCAAGGACTGTCTACCCTGTATGTACACCAGATGCTCCTCACATTTCAAATAAGGTAACTTTCCAAACACTGATGGTTTGCTTTTTTACTGGTATATGGAATCATTGAGTTCTATAACTTTACTAATATGCGTTTACTATGCAAGTTAAATTGTTATTTTTCGGTTTGTCAATAATTTTGCTCTCCTACTCTACATCCTGGATTAAGAGGTTGCCATGTCAAGGTTTTCAAGCTTTGCTTAATAGATAACAATTGTTTTTAAGCTTAGTCTGTAATATGTATGGTCTTGATCATGTCTTTTACTGGCAGTTAGGTGTCACTAGATGGTCTACTAAAGCAGCTAAGGGTATTGAAATCAGTTATGGTTGATTTAGTGGTGGGGAATTGTATAGGAATATGGTACACATGAGTATAATTGGTGGCAGTTAGGTGTATGATCAGTTTTCGTCAAATACTGTTTATATTTAATTTTAAATTAAAAAATTTACAATGATTTCTGATCACAAGATATACGATGAACGGATATGATTGGAGGATCCTCGAGATCCTCACAAAGAGGATCCGGAGAGGATCCTAATTCTTATAATTCCTACTTTATTTTGGAGGTTTCATGGGCATGAGGTTACGTTAGGGGACATGTAATAAAAAATTGATTGATACGTATAGCAAATAGACGTGAGGTCCACAAAACCGAATTCCAACCATCTAAATCAACGTCTCTCCTCGTTGTCTATGGCTTAAGAAAAAAGTTAATCAATGACAATTCTATATAACCCAACGTTTATTTTCCAACTTATGTCTCTTTATCACATTAAGTACTTAAATTGGTGTTTATTAACGCAATAATCTCATGTGCATGTTTGTTTTGACTACATTTTTTTCAAATAATTGAAAACAAAGAACTTAGAATTTCCTCCATTTTTTTTCAGCTTGTTTTGACTGCACGTGTTCTTTTACAAAACTTGATTAAGAAATGCTTTGATCAATTACCAACTTAGCATTTATTTTATTTATTTTATATATATATATATATATATATATATATCCACTTAAGCTATCTAACAACTAATTTCCTATAATTTAGGAATTTTAAATTCGTGGCTTTATTAGAAATATTAGTTTAAGTAATTCATCATTATCACTAAAAAATAACTTTTTATTGTCGTTATTATATTTAATTAGTCCTTTTTTTTTTCATTAAAAAAGTCATTAATACTTTCATAAAAAACTTTCATTACTTTTATTAAATTTTATGTATAGTTATATAAAAATCTTTTTGAAAGTTATAGAACATTTAAAAATAGGGAGTTTTAACGAAACACTCTTGATACTGTTCACTTTTAATGAAAAATCATATTTTTACATTTCCCTGATACTATTCACTACACCTGTATTTGTCATTTTTCATTAAAACTAAAGTTTTTTTGGACTTTTCGTTAGTTTTCCTTTAAAAATAAACGTACTGACTTTTGGTACATTTCGATTATAAATGTAACAGGAAACAAAATGTACAATATAATCAAACATGCCTCTAATAAAATTGTATAAAAATATGTTTAATCAAATTTTAAAAAGAACAAATATTTAATCAACGAAATTGAAAAATGAGGCGTCTATTCAAAGCGTCCCAACAAAAAATGTTAGCATCAGTAGCATTCTACTAACTAGTTGATAGTCTAATGGTACTTCTCTTATTAGATTTAAAAGATGAACCAAATCCGAATTTGCCTCCCCGTTAATTGAAAAACAAGTAGCATTTTGATTACTTAATTTTAATCGAAGAAAATATCCCCAGCGATCTAATATTATTCCGGATAAACTTTTGTTGGGGGCGGCACCAATAAATGCACATCAATTTAAATCACAAAATCCCTATGAGATTATTTGGTATTAGCTTGTGAGATGTAGAGAAACTTTTCATTGTGCTCGGAAAGTACATCACGTGTCGTTATATAAGTGGAAGGAAGTTTTATTTTTCAAATTGTGTTAATTTTTTAACACAGGTAACTCATCATTTATATAGTGACACGTGGTATATCACTCCATGTTCTGAACACACTGAAAAAAGCTCACTAAGTTCTAGTTCGGGCATGTTTGTTTTTGAGAGAGAGAGGTTTACATGCTGGTAATATGGCAGACAGTGGAGTTTTCATAGGAGCAATTACAGCCGATGGCATACTCATGTCCTTTGTGTGCGCTTAGATCAGTCCATGGAGGTTGGCGGCTGCATGGATCTGCGTCTCCACTGAAATCCCAGTCTGTCTTCCCCAGTGTCTTTGCTATGTCTTTCAAAGTTTGCACTGCATATACGCAAAATAAAATGCAACAAATTAACATCGTGCTCAACAAAATAGTAAAAAAAAATTTTGATGCATAGACAAGAACTACAGAGTGCACCTCAGCATCATGTGATTGAAAATTTCTAATAAGTTCACACAAATATCTGTTTACCTAAGGTCCATTTGATAACCATTTTAATTTTCAGTTCATTGGTAACTGTTTTCACTTCTCCGGAAAATGTAAACTGAAAATCAAAATCAAACCAAACCAAATTTTGAAAACTAAAAAAAATTGAAAACTAAAAGATTATCAAACGAACTTAAAACTATCATTTATAGAATGAAAGGAAGATATCTGACATAGAGATATTGAGGTGAATTACTCGTACCTTCATCATTTGGCAATCGAGCAGCTCCAAAGGCAAAAGTTACAAAGCAAGCTACAAAGAAAAGAGAATGAGGAAGAAGTCGAGAGAAGAACAAATTTAAATTCATCATTTTTCTATATATACAAAGTCTTTCACATTTGAAGAGAAAACCAGAGACAAAAGGATCAGTTTGTGCAGTTAGCTGGATGGAATATGTTGAGAGGTTTTGGAATTTGTTGGATTGTATGTATGAAAAAATGCGAGAGGCACGAATGAGTCTGAATTACAGCTTTTTATTCGCTTGTGGGGAGGGAAGGAGTGGACCTCGAAGGACACAAACGGAAGTCAATGACTTGTAAAAAGGGTTAGTGTAGAACTTGCGGAGTGATTCTTGCTACTACCATCATTCAAGTTTCTTTTTCCAAGTCTATAAAAGAAAGATTCCGAAGACAAAGAAAGTAAGTAATTTTCACATTTTGTCCTCAAATATTGTAAACACTTTTGATTCTAGGAAAAAGAAGGATGCCTACGAGCATCACCATCCAGTTCTTTCAGTAAAGTTTTTCAGTTAATTGTAAGTCATCAAGTAAGTTTTGTAATAAAACTTATTTTCAAATTATATCTCCATCATTATTTTAAATTCACTATTTCATTATGAATATTTTCATAACAACTTATTTCAATTGACATAGAATACTCGATCACAATTTAATAAATTGACTCAGAGTGAGGATTCTATGCTAATTGAAATCAGTTGTTATGAAAATATTCATAATGGAAATAATGAATTGACTGAGAATGAGGATAAATTCAACCAGCAAAGAATAATTGAACATGTTGTGAGTGATTTTCTCTTTGAATCACAACCAGTTATTGAAACACAGTCATTATTAGACATCTCTCCATCCTCCTCACTCAAAAGAAAGTCAAAGTCTTCCAAGTCATCAAAATCAAAGCATAAAGCTGTAGAAATTGAAGACCTTGGATATAAACTTCTTGCTCAAGTAGCACAGTTACAGTCACAAGCAGCCCAGTTACAATTATAGTTAAAATCTGAAGACAAAGAAGGGGAAACTTCCTCCGAATCTTCAAATGCATCTTCGCAGCAACCAGTAAAGCCAATCAGTTAAAGCACCAAGTCGACCGACTATTAAGATAATCAAGACCCATTTGCATAAAGCCATGTGAATCATCAAGTCAAGCTATGTGAACACAGTAAGTCACTATGTCAATCACCATGTGAAAATTCAGTCGTCATTTGAAGTCACCATGTGAAGCATTCAGTCATTATTCGCACAAAAAAGCAAGGATCCAATCAGTTAGCAAGAATCACTCAGGACGTTCTATAGTAAAAGTAGCAATTATTTCAACAAGTTTACTATTCATCAACAGTGAAAGCAAGTCATCTTCCATCCCGTGCTTCAACAGTAAAGAACTTAATCATTCCAGTCTCCTTTTCCAAGTCTATAAAATGAAGACTCTGAAGACAAAGAAAGCAAGTTAATTTCCACATCTTTTCCTCTGTTCAAATTTTCTTTGAGTTCACATTGTATTCAAAGATATCAAATATTGTAAACACTTTCATTCTAGAAAAAAGAAGAATGTTGCCTATGAGCACCACCATCCAGTTCTTTCAGTAATTTTTTCAGTCAATTGTAAGTCATCAAGCAAGTTTTGCAATAAAACTTATTTTCAAATTATATATCCATCATTATTTTAAATTCATTATTTTCATTATAAATATTTTCATAACAACTAATTTCAATTGGCACATAATCCTCACTCTCAGTCAATTCATTGAATATCCTAAATTCAAAGTAAATACAGATGAAGACTTTTTGTCTTTCTTTTTATTCATTTACCACAATTGATTCCATTGTTTGTGTTATAGTAAGATACAAGGCATGCGGGTTGAGTAAGGTACAAGGCCTAACTCTCGTTTGACTGATCCTTTTTTTACTGACTCTTGTTTGATTGATTCTTGAGTGACTGATTTTTTTTTTTTTTTTTTTTAATGAGTGTTAGTGAAGAAGTTGTGTTAGTGAAGAAGTCAAAGTCATGTAAGATTAATTTCAAACTACATTTATTTAGCCTTCTGTCACTCCGTGCCATTCATTTGCTTTAGCTAAATGTAGACATGCACTTAATTTCTTTAAAGTTTTTCCTTTTTTTTCTTTTTTCTTTTTTTTCTTTTTTGAAACCTCAGGGATACGAGAGAATTTTATTGATATAAAAAAAACAAGTTACGTATAATCAGGGGAGATATAAACCTTACCCTTCTAGAAAAAGAGAGGAGGACATAGAGTCAATTCCATCTAAAATAAAGCCTAAAAAGTTACCTGCAAGATAAGCTGCAAAATAGAAAGAAAAACCTAAAAGGATTAGGTAAAAAATAAAATCACACATCAAAAAGAGGAGATAAACCTGTAAGCTGGCATGCCTAAGAAGTCTGAATGCAGAAAAGGAAGAATCTCTATAGGAGAAGTTGCATACCAAACAAGAAAATACGAGAGAAGCACTAAATTGGCTAATTTTAAGGGTCAGATTGTTTGATGAGTATGACTTTTCTCTTTAATCTATTGTGTCTTCTGTTTATACGTTCCGGTCTTCCTAGTGTAGCACCAAAATTAATATGACACACCCCGACCCGAAGGAGGGCGTGACCTAGTAGTTCACCTTTGGGGATTATTGCTTCCGAACTGTGCAAATGGTTACGTCACGTTTGTGACGGCCAGCACGCCCTGATCCTCGGGTCGGGGTGTGTCATAATAAGCTAGTGAAAATAAGTATTCATCACAACAAGTGAGTTGATCATTAGTTTTTTAATTTGCTTCGAAAATGAGATAAGATCATCTTGGTTTAAAATAGCTGTTAACATGTTATTGTAGAATATAATATACCAGGGATTAAACAAATTAACACTCGAAAACTTGCAAGCCAGTGGCTTCAAGATGAAAAAAAAAAATATACAAACCCAAATCAACTAAGTTACAAAATAACTACATATGCAAACAACGGAAACGACTAAATCAGGCGCAAGCCAACTAACCGAATTTAACCAAATCAGAAAAGCAATCACAATCAAACTAACCTTTTCTTCCCATATGAAGTAGAAGATGTCCCCCGTTTTGCCTCTGTGAACAGTGCACTTTTCACCCTCCACACAAAAAGAACACACTGAAAATGCTTAGAAGATGTCCCCTGTTTTGCCTCTGTAAACAGTGCACTTTTCGCACTCTGCGCACAAAAAGAACACACTGAAAATGCTCAACAACACTATAAAAACTATACAACATTATTATATATATTTGGACATAATGTATAAAGATTTACTAACTGATTCAAGCTTAAATTTAACAAAAGAAGTAATTATGAATTGTTTCATTTACATTGATAAAATATGACAAAAGTTGTCCACCGGAGCACCAAGTTTCCCTGCATATCCAGCATCACACATTAGTTAAAAACCAAAACAAAACACAAAATTACACACACAAAACAGAATTAAATAAAAGACCAATAAAAAAAACCAATACTTGACGTAAAAGAATTGCAACAGTTAACCCAATTACAAAGAAAATGTTAAGTGGACAACTTTGTCGAAAAGATTAGATCGACACATTCCACTTAGGTAGTTCTTCTGGCTTTGGATCGATAGTAGTATTTGCATACAAAAGATTTAATAAACAATGTCTTATTTACATGCAATGACAAAAATATTGTTCAATTTGGTTACCTTTCAGAAAAGTATAATGTCAGTGAAAATGCTTATGCTATTCGGTCATATGCCAGCTTGAAGTCGAAATACTAAGCTCTCAGTTAAAAAATCCTTAAGAGAAAGAAAAAAATCCTTCAAACACTGATACTGTTCATATCACTATAATTTAAATCCGATGGCATATAGTTTGAAGAAAGTGATGACCTTTCTCCAAAGTATTTTGAACCAAGAAATGAGAATGACAAATAAGTGCTACGATGAGCGAGATTATATGACTACTGAAATTTTGGATTGAAAGAAATACAGTACTTGCATAGAGAAAAAGGTCCATCTCGAATTCTCCATATGTAGTGGATGAGAAACTAAGAAAGTAACAAAAGAAAAATTAAATGGCATGAACTCAATGTTGAATCAACACATAACCAAACCCATTTGAGTCTTACCTTGCGATCATTCACCCAACTAACTACCACGCACCTTAAGTTTTGCTGCATAAATGCCCCTTGCAAGCAACCCAGATGGAGTGGTCTCCTCTTCCAAAGTGTGCACATATGGTTCTTTGTCAGGAGCAAATGTACCCAACAATTGCTCTGTTCGACTGACACATAAGAAATTACAAAAAAAATTGGTATAACGGTTAGCATAGTACTTACATAGAGAAAATGGTCAATCTTGAACACTCCATATGCAGTGGATAAGAAACCAAGAAAATAGAAAAAGAAAAATTAATGGCATGAACTCTATGTTGAATGAACACATAACCAAACTCATTTTAGTCTTACCTCACGATCGTTTGCCCAAATAATTACCAGATTTCCGAGTGATAAATCAAATATATAAGTTCTAACTATTACTATTACTATCATGCACTACCATTCCAAATTACAATGTCAAGAGAAGGGTAAGGAACATTGTGATGTGAAAAATATAATTGAGGGCAGTGTAGAATTAACCATTTTGATGTTCCTGTTAATTATGTCTATAAGAATGTCCATGTCCAGTGCATTCTTTCTAATAATTGACACAAATAAATATATAGCCATTTCATGCAATTCAAAGAGGAACAACCATATACCTGAGTTTTTTCAGATGATTGGTCATCCTCTCCCCAAATCCTCTAAACAGAAAATTCTCATGCGCTCGTTTCTTCCATGTTGTGCCTTGCTCCCATTCGGATCCTTCTCTTTCTCCTAGTTGGAGACTCTGATTCAAGTAAAATCAAACATTCAAACAACTCATCTCTCACTTGATTGATCGGTACCAAATGAAGGCCATTAATACTTATTTGTAATTTAATTAATAAAAAAATTAAAAACGCTTGAATGAATTTAACAAATCGGTGAGCAGTAGTATGTAATTAATTAGTACTCTTGATGACACGCCTCAACCCCGATATCCCCAAATACCAGGGTAGGCACGTGCTGGCAGACACCCGAGAGTGATGAAGCCATTTTAACAAGCATGCAAGTGGTATCAGTAAACGAAAGTGAATAAAATATGTAACTATAAAGAACTACACAAATGCAGAAACGTGTTCAAAGCATACAACTAAGCAAGAATAATGTGAAAGAATTATTATAAAAAGGTACAAACCAAGGAATGAGTCCTACACTGAGAAGACTTGAAGATACCTATGCGGAAGTGCCTTGACGCTGGGATCGTATGCCTCAATTCTAAGTCCTGAAGGGGGCGCAAAAACAAAAAGTGAGTAAACCATAGTTTATAATAATACTAATAAGAAAACCGATTTCTCTTTCTGAACATACTAACCCCCTATTTTGAAAATCCATATAATACTACATAGTAGGTAACTCTAACATGCCAACAATATTCGTAACGGTAAAATCATCTCTAAAAGCCGTATCGTAACGCCCGAAGGTAAATTTAAAAAATCTCGTAAATCAACTCTGTCATACACTCAACTATGGGTATCATAGTTGCCCGAAGGTGAAGCTTTACAACATTGGGTTACGCCAGTGAAGAAATGTGGTAGGTCCCATCACACGAATGTGAAGCTGTATGACTCTGGGATACACCAAAGAAGAAAATATCACTATAAACATAACACACAGATACTAGTCGTGGCTAGTGAAGATGTCCGACACTGGTTTCACCAGTGAAGCTGGGAGTATGTCATAATTATCCTCAAATGTGTCCTATGACCATAGACATATACTGTAACACCCCGGCCCCAAAATATTTATTTTATTTCGGAAAAATATTAGTATTGGTGATAGGCCCAAAATAAAACTCTTCTTTAGTTAGCTACCAATATTCACACCCTTTAATTAAGTTCCTTAATTCCACGAATTATCTAAAAACTAAATTTTCCTATCAAAACATAATAATTTTATTTACGATTCTTTACCCTTTACTTCTCAATTTTCTACTCTAAGAATAATTCTCAACTAAAATGTAATTCTCGAATATTTATCCTCGTTTATTTTATGGCTGCATCTAACATCTTGTTAGACTGCCTATATACCCTAGACAGGGATCAGACCATTCGTAGTTCACAATTCATTATTTTACCAATTTCCAAACATATTCTAGTAACCACCATATTCAACATTAACCTTCACAATCCAATTCATAACAAATGGTTACCAATTAGAGATTCAGAATATTGAAATTCACATGAAAAATGGCAACGTCGGCCCCCTGGTCGTGCGCCACTGCACCTGCCGCCGCCAGTGGTGGTCCGCCGTCCCGAATCGTCGAAAAATTCCACTATTTTTAAAAATTTTCAAAAAATACAGATTTGAAGGTCTCAAAGAGTAGAGCAAAATTTATACATGTGGCCAAGTCCAATTTGGCCGGAAAACACCTCAAATCGGCCACGAACGGCCGGAAACCCTAGAATTTGGGTGTGTTCAATTCGACCTCAAAGTAACTCCGACGCCCCTGAACTTGTTTGGGCTTTGTTCCACACCTCAAAGGGAGTCTAATGGTGGTGGAATTGGATGTGGGTAGTTTCAAATTTTGGGTAATTCGAACCCAAAGCCGCCGCACCCCACCGTGCAGGTTCTCCCCATTTCAAGCTCAAATCCCATGATTTTTTGGGTGTAATAGGAAGATGGAGGGTTATGGAGGGTTTTACAATGGTTAATTTGATGTAATTCGTCGGAAAAAGGGGCGAAATCTCATCGAAAAAACACAAGAGCGCCAATCAGGTCAGGTCCGATACCCGAGTCGCGGGATCCCCTGCTCCACCCTTCTCTTTTTTTTCCTCCTTTCTTCTCTCCCTCATTGGTCCTCCTTGCCCCCCCAATTCCTCCCTTCCTTTTCTCCTTTCTATTCTTTTCTTTCAATTCCAGCCGTTCATTTTGTTTCTTCTTTTCATCCCAACCACACACGTGGCATGCCAAATAATGACTTCAGAATCAGGAGCCTTCTAATTCTAGCCAAAATTACAAAAATGTCCTTAACTTTAAACGTTAATAACTCTTTCGTTATAACTCCGTTTTATGAACGGTTTACGCTCACGCGTTCGTGAGATCAAGCTCTATTCAAAAATATGAATTGTGACCTTAAAAGGTCTACGGATTTTTAATAATTAATTTTCAAACTTCATAAGTAGTTTAATTTAAAACTAAACTCAAATAAATTAATATAAATTCTCAAAAACTAAGATAAAATCTCAATCATAACAATACTTAAATTTTAATAATTTCCGGAAACCAAAACTTAAAAGTTCTCAATTAATTTCTTCATAACCATAAATCGATTCATTTCCGATTTTCTTTACATATTCAATATTATGAATATCCAATTCATATCTTTAAATTTTTCGGGGTATTATATATACATACTCAAGTTGTGTGTATGTGTTGTATGATAACCCACTAGGTAAGTATAAGAAAAACATATCTTAAAAACTCATATCAAATCACTGGACCTCAAAAGCTCAAAGCTTCATCTCATAAATCCATAATAAATCATATTCACAAATCCGTAGTATTTCATATACGAAATTCCAATAATTCATAACCTTTCGTAAAACGTAAATTTGATAAATCATAAATACGCATAAAATGTAAAATTATAGAAATATGCTTTTCATAAATGCAAGCCTATCATTTAATGAAAATCATGCAGTTTAAGAAGTGGTCCACTCACAGATACTTGTAAGGCCGCAACCGTCCAAACTAGGAAAGCCGGAGTCTCCGATAGTAATCGTACTTAAGCATAATAAAGGGACCAAATTAATAAAACCCTACTATAATGATTGAATTTGGAAAAACGGAGCGCGGATTTGGAATCAGGACGTCGAATTACCCTAAGAGGGGTCTCGGGTAAATTTCATAAAAAGTCAACGAAAAAGTCAACGGTTGACCCGAAAAGTCAACTGAGACGCCGAGCCTATCAACTACGTTAAATCTTTATAATTTCATTAAATGGATGTCAAAACTAGACTCAAGACGTCAAAATTAGCCTAGGAGGGTTTCCGACAATTTTGAAAAACTCAACTAAAGTCAACAGTTAACTTTAATGGAATATTCCCTCCTCAAAAGGAATATTCTGTTAAAATTAACTGAGAGTTAATGGAATATTCCGAGGGAATATTCTCTCCTTTTTTAGAAATGGACCTGGGCCGGATCTCAGGTCGGAACTGGGCTTGGGTCGGTTCCGTAGATCTGGTTCTGGGTTCTGGGTTCCGGGTTAAATTGCATCTGGGTTGGACTGGGTGCTGGGTTGGGCCTGGGCCAAGTCACGAGTTAGGCTGAGTCACAGGTTGGGTTGACCTGTTTGGGCTTATGGGTCGCAGGACCCAACGAAGGATAAGGCCTGAATTTGGTCGAAGAATTCCTGAGCTCCGATTAGCTTCAAAACTTAACTAAAATTAGCAACCCAATATATCAAATTGAAGCCCGAGAAACGAGGAACCGAAATATACCTTTGGTTTCCTCGGTCGTGGCCGGAGTTCGCTGGAAACAGCTTGAAAGCCGCCGGATTCCTCGCCGAAAATTGGGTTCGATATTCTCGGGGTATTTCTGCGTCCAACCAACACTAAAACATCTCAAAAATGTCCTAATCATACTCCTAATCACGATCTATGAAGATCTTGAGGGTTACTCTGAAATTCAAGAGGTACTCGCCGGAAAACATGGAGGTCACAGTCTGGGCGTCCTGATTTGATGGTGATGATGAAACTCGTCGATCTCGCCAGAGTGGGGAGGCAGGTGGTACCCGGTGGACATTGCAGAGGAGAGAAAGGGATAGAGAGAGTTCTAAGGGAGATGAGAGCGGGAAGAGAAGAGATAGAAGATGAGGAAGATGAGATCGGGAGAGAGCTCGAGAGCTCCAGAAGGGGGGGACGCGTGGCAAGAAGTGAGAAGAGGCTTTGTGTGGGTGTGGGCCCCACGGTCAGAAAATAATTATAAATAAATTAAAATATCTAATTAGAAAACATTTAAATAATATATAATATATAACAAAATAAAATAATATCAAATAATTAAAATAGTAAATTCTAAACTAAACAAATCTTTCGGATTCGTAGTTCTGTAATATTTGGAAACGGATCGTTACACTTGACAAATATATACCTGCTGCTTATCCAATATATAATTCAATGTCAAATCAAAATCAATATTCAGATGAACTAATTTAAACAACAAAAGTAAGGAACTGAATCATTTACCCAAGATCATGTTTGTTGACAAATAAGATCATGTTTATTGTTCTTTTAATTTTCAAGTATATATACATAAAATGTCAGTGGAGTCGATGCATGCTCGAATGACAAATCTCGCACGGAGTCACTCACAGAGTCTGAAAATCTAATAAACTCTAATCTGATTTTCTGTTTGAGTGATGAATGAGGAGTGTGAGTGCAAATTCTAGGTTATGGGGAAGCATTAGTATTTCGAGGCACAAATTCTTTTCTACCATTATTTCAAGCGAGTTTTAACGAAAAGCCCGCGGTACTGTTCACTTTAACGAAAAACCACATTTTTACACTAAAAAATCAAACATGGTACTATTCACTTTACTCTTTATTTTGTCCTTATCGTTAAAACTCAAAGTTTTCAAGTCATTTTCATTAGTTTTCCTTTATTTCAAATGTTCTCTAACTTATAGGCATTAATAATCTGTTTAACTACATGATTCCCCATGTACCTAATTTTCCACTGCTGTTATTTATAATTGGGGTAGAGATTTTTAAAATTAGATTTAGACCTACTACAATTAACAACTCATGCAAAAATTATTTAATTATGCACCAAAGTTTTTGTCCCATATGTCTTAGTAGGACAACCAATGTGGTTTACACATCACATATAG
This sequence comes from Heteromeles arbutifolia, assembly GCA_024362995.1. Classification (NCBI taxonomy): domain Eukaryota; kingdom Viridiplantae; phylum Streptophyta; class Magnoliopsida; order Rosales; family Rosaceae; genus Heteromeles; species Heteromeles arbutifolia. The sequence goes on along the minus strand of JANCRC010000003.1, from coordinate 38,971,272 downwards.
AGAAGTGGAAAGGAGAATGCCAACGAGTAGGTTGGAGAGCACCTGCCACTTGAGTTTTCACATCCAAATGGCACAAAATCGTAATTTTAAATTATAGGTTATGGGTAAACATTAGTATTTGCCTTTAATTATTATATCTTTGGGTAAAATATAAAAAACTACATTAACTATTGATGTCACGACACTTTCATACCTCATATTTTAAAATTGACAATGTCATACCTCATCTTTAGAATTTGGTCTAATGTTATACCTTCCGTTACTTGGCCGTTTACTTTTCAGTTAAATGCTAACGTGGCTTGATTCAGAGCCCACTTTCTATTAAAAAATCATTAAAATATTATTAAAAACTAAAAAAAAATTATTTAACATTTTTTAAATATTAAAATAATAATGAAAAGTTAAAAAAAAAAAAGAGAACAACCCTCAGTTCGTCCCTCCCCTTCCCCCCTCCTCTCTCTTCTGCCCATCTTCATCTTCTTCCCTCCACCTGCAACCCCCAACCAAAAAGGAAAAAAAAAAACAATCCAATTTGTCTTCCCCCCGCACCCACCCTCAGTATGTCTTCCCCCCTCTCCACCACCACCCCCCCCCCCCCCCCCACCCCCTATTCTTCTCCCTCCTATAACCAAGAAAAAAAAAACCCAGATCCTGTTGGCGGGAAAATGGGTGCGCGGAGAAGGTGGAGGATAGGTGTGGAAGAGGATGTGGAGAATGGATGAGAATGGTGGATTTGGCGTTGGCAAGGGGTTGGGTTTTTTTGGGGGGGGGGGGGGGGGTGTGGGGGGAGACGAAGTGGGTTGGGTTGGGGTTTTTTTTCCTCCTCTTATTCTTCCTCCTCCTCCTTCTTTTTGGGTTGCAGGAGGTTGGGGGGAACTGGGTTGGGTTGGATTTTTTTTTTTTTTTTTCTGTCGAAGATTAAGCAGGGAAGAAGATGAAGATGGGGAAGGGACGAACAGAGGGATTTTTTTTTTTTTTTTTACTTTTTTTATTATTTTAATATTTAAAAAATATTAAATAAATTTTTTTTAGTTTGTAATAATATTTTATTAAATTTTTAGTAGAAAATAAAGTCACGTCAGCATTTAACTGAAAAGTAAATAGCCAAGTAACAGAAGGTATAACATTGGACCAAATTCTAAAGATGGGGTATTACATTGTCAATTTTAAAAATGAAGTATGAAAGTGTCATGACATCAATAGTTGAGGTAGTTTTTTTGTACTTTACCCTAAATCTTTATAAGAAACATTAGCTTATATGTGCACTAAGTAAACTAAGGTCATCTATTATAAGTTTCCAACCTTTTGATTAATTTTTTATATTTTGGCTTTTTATATAAGCTATGTAAATGTTTTCCAAAAAAAAAAAAAAAACAAAACTCACGATTTTGACAGCAATATATATTAAGCTATTAGTTTTCTATGATTTTGAAATTTAAAATAATTAATCAAGCATAATTTAAAGTACACCCACTGGTAATTAATATTGATTATGAAATTTAAAATAATTAACTAACAGTAATTTAAAATACACTCTTGACTTATCTGCTATTTTGACCTAGGCCAAGCATGGGAAATTTCCTGCTCAGGATATGTGTTCATGATTATTATGCAGCTTATATATATGCTTTCTTAATCAAGTTGCTGGAGTTGACTAACGGAAGCTAATTGATTGCAAGCAATATACAAATGTTCTGTATTTTTTTTTTCATACTATACGGCAAGAGTCATGATTCTAACTGATATTATTTAATATGCATTTTGATCAGCATTCCATGACTAAAGTAATAATCAAATGTTTGAGAGAAATACTACATTTTAGAATTAAGTACTCATTACAAGTGGCCTTTGCTACGTAAACCTAGTGCTACACATCTTTAAATGTGTGTGTGCATGTATAGTATGTATGTATCAATATTTTTTTTTTGTTTGACACAATTTTTGTGGTTTCCATTTCGTAAGTTTTTTTTTTTAAGATCTGAATTTCATTTATATTTCAATTTATCATTCATAAATCATCATCGCAAAAAAATAAAAAAAATTGAAAAAGATTCATTTATAATTAAAAACATATATGGTCCTAAAAAAACAATACTAAAATTATTTGTATATAATATTAATCTTTAATCCTCCAAATATAAAGTCATTGATAAGAATTGGATGCGCACTTACCACGTTCTCTCTCTCTCTCTGTTTCTCTCTCAAGAAGCTCAGATCCAAAGCCTCTTTTCCAGCTTCAACTTTCAGCCGTCACCTCTCGCTCTTGATCGAGATAGGCGGCAACCCACTACTTTCTCCTTCCTTCCTTCCTTGCCTTTTTCTTCTTTTTCCTGCCCTTTCACTTCCTTTGCTCCATCACCCTCCCTACATTCACCTTTTCTTCCTCTCCTATTTCGAGTCTCCTTCTTTTGTTTTATTCCCGGTTCTCCCTGAGTTTATCTTAGTTTTCCCTGAGCCGTATCTCAACTATCCCTGAGCTTGTCTCATATTTAGGCTTCATACCCTTTATTCAGCATCTTTTGCCTACTTTTCCTACTTTCTGTCTTTTAATTTTCCATCCTCCCTCCTCCTTAGTTGTGATACTTCATCCACATCCCACCATGTACTTGGATAGACAGGCTTCAATCAAAAATTTGATACCAAATCTACTACCCTCCCTCACTTCCCCTCCCCCAACCAGCATGCCCATGCCAGATTCCCATCGAGGCTAAGTGTTGGGTATTTTACATACCCACTTAGCCTCACTCTCTACCCATATGATACTTTGTTTGTATATATTTGCAGGGGTTCGTGAAGGAGATTTGAATATGGTGTCCACTTTCTCGGTTTAGAGTTTGGCTTCGTCCGAGGATGTGACCGCGACGGTGGTCTAGTTTATGTAGCTTGAGATTAAGGTTCTTTTGTTGTTTGTTATTGCAGCCTTCAGGTCTAAGTTTGTGAGGGCCTCCCGTTGTATCTTGGGTTGCAGCTCTCATTCTGCTTAGGCCTTTTATCTTATCTGTTGTTTATTTATCGGGTTCCTTTTAGGCCTTCTACTAGTTTTTTAACATAATGAAAGTTCTATTGATAAAAAAATTAAAATTAAAAAATTAAAAAAAAATAAAATTAAAAAAGATACGAATTGGATGCTATCATTATCATCATCTTTTCCAGTATATCAGTTGGTTGACTGTGTAAGTTGGTATGGAACATTAATTGTTTTATACACACAGATATATATATATATATATATATATATAGTTCATGGAAATAATTTTCACATAGATCATTTTGGGCTACTTTGTTTCTTGAATTCTTCTGAATTCAATTCAGATATAAAAAAAAAAAATGAAAAGCGAGTGCAACAAAAAGAAATATATAGAATTCACTTCCAATAATTTATCTAAATATTGTTACATGCATGAGCGCACGTGACAATAATTCACTACCACACAAAACTTATGTCAATTGCTAGTATTGTTGTCTAATTTATTGGTGGGTTTGAGTCCTTTGAGCTATGTTTGGGGAAGGATTCCAGAGTCTTATGTATTACCAAGCTAGTAAAGAATTGACTATAAAATGCTAGATATGAGAGATTACAAAATCACCGTATAAGAATTGTAAAGACATGTAAAAAGGATTTGTAAACAACTGAAACCAAGTAATTAAGGATTTGCAAATCACTTTCAACTCTCATTGCTTTTCAGATGCTCATATAGCGATTTTCTAATCTCTTCTATATAATAGTTTATGATAATTTCATGACTAACTTGCTTTAATCCCTTCTGAAAACCAATCACCCAAGCCTAATCTTGACATAGAGTCCTAGGACTATTGGGCCTCTCTCCCGTATTTATGTGCAGAGCTTTTGCTCCCTAGTCTTCTTGTGCTAGGCTTGTTCTTCATTGCCTCTTGCAAGGTTTTGTCTTCTCCCTAGGTCTCCAGGGCTTTGAATCAGGCGAGTTTGGTCAGAAATTTTCTAGATATCCTTCTGATATGTTGGGTTTTGTCATTCATTTGTCTTTTTTTTCTCGACAGATTTGCGGTTGGTCTACCTTACATGGTAAGATTCTTGATGGATCTGTTTTGTTTAAGCATTCATTGCGATCTGCAAATTGTGGAGTTGTTGATAATGGTGGCTTAATATGCTGATCTAATATGATGAGGACGAGAAGTTGAATATTCTAGATCTGTCATATTGGCGTTCTTAGGACTAAGTACTAATTTAGGACTATATTTAACTGTATATTTATTATACTCTTTTGTAATTATCCACAATTAAATTGACCTCATATGATTATCAAAGCACATCTCTGTCGGGACATAAAATATCCCGACTTGTTAGAGCAGGCCACATGTATTTTAAACTCAATATAACTGTTCTGCCCTTAACCGACTGTGCATACATTAGTCGTACGTTATGGACTTACAAGCCCTATTCCGCAAAGATCCAAGAAGTCCACAGTCATCATAGATCAACTTACTTATAAGCACATGCAATGTCCATTTTCTTAACAATTCCTTATAAGGCGTACACATTGATTTTAATTGTATGTATTATTCTTCTCTCTAGGAGATAAATATATAGTTGTACAAGAGGTCATATAAAATAAGAAATAAGAATCCCAATTATACAAGGAATCAATGACATGATCACATTCCTAAACTATATGGTTGACTCACGCTAACACTCATCCCCAAGTTGGTGCGTAGATATCTCCTAAGCCTAACTTGGTATGTGAGTCTTGAAACATCCTTGCTGGCATTGCATGAGTTAACACATTAGCCAATTGTTCTTCAGACCTTAAGTACGGAATATCAATCAACTTTACGTCTAACTTTTCTTTGATGAAGTGTCTATCTACCTCCACATGCTTTGTACAGTCATGTTGCATTGGATTATTGGCTATTTCCCTAGCTACTTGATTGTAATAGTATAACAACATAACCCCATGAGGTTTAAACCCGATCTCATCACAAATTCCATGTACCATCCCCATATACTCCTCTTTTTCCATGGATCTAGCACCACATTTTGCTTCTTGCTCCTCCAAGTTACTAGATTTCCTGCCACAAATGTAAGGTAGCCTGATGTGGAGCGATGATCAGTAATGTTTCCTACCCAATCAGCATCAGTATACCCCTTTACCTCCATATGGTCATGCTTCTTAAAGAGTAGTCTTCTACCCGGTGCTCTTTTAAGATAACTCATTATACGTATCATAACTGCCATGTGATATTCACTAGGAGCATGCATAAACTGGCTAACAACACTGATTGCATAAGCAATATCTTGCCGTGTAAGCGACAGGTAAATCAATCGTCCTACCAATCTTTGATATCTTTCTTTATTAGTAGGAATTTGATCCTGGTAGATTGCCAGATGATGGTTCTGCACAATGGGAGTTTCCGCTGGTTTACAAGCCAACATTCCAATTTTGGAAAGAAAATCAAGAACATACTTCCGCTGAGACAAATAAATACCGTCATAAGAATGAGCAACTTCAATGCCCAGGAAGTCTTTCAAGCCCCCTAGATGTTTAATCTCAAATTCTAAAGAAAGATACTCCTACAATGTTTTTATCTATCCTGTATCGTCACTGGTGACTACCATATCATCCACATAGATTATCAATAAAGTAACTTTACCTCTCATACGTTTGATAAACAAGGTGTGATCTGCATTTCCCTGTCTATAGCCATATTTCTTCATTACTTCAATGAATCTTACAAACCATGCTCTGGGTGACTGTTTGAGTCCATAAAGAGCCTTTCAAAGTCTACACACTTTTCCTACTCCATTTGCCACTTCATGTTCTGGTGGAATATCCATATGTACTTCTTCCAGGTTTCTATGTAAGAAAGCATTTTTCACATCAAACTATTTCAATGACCAATCTAAGTTAACAGTTAAGGACAAAAGAACTCGAATAGTATTCAATTTTTTCTACCAGAGAAAATGTTTCTTGGTTGTCAACCCCAAATGTATGCGTGTACCCTTTCACTACCAGTTTTACCTTGATTTATCAATCGATCCATCAGCTTTGTGCTTTATGGTGATACCCATTTACATCCCACCGGTCTCTTCCATCATGGTAGTGGTACCAAATTCCACGTTTCATTCTTCTGTAAAGCTTCCATTTCTACTTCCATGGCTTCAGTCCAACGAGGATCTCACAAGGCCTCTTCCACTTTTGTTGGAATTTTAATCCCAGCCATTTGATTCACCAAGGCTTGGTACTTGGGTTATAGTTGATAAGTGGACACATACCGTGTAATAACACATCTCACTTTTCCATTAAGAGAGAACCTAACAAATGGTTTCCCATGATTTTGCCTAGAAGTAAAATATAAAAATTTTCAACCATACCCAAAGTGTGAGAACGAACCTCTTAAATATCCGTGAGGACATGAACGTGTACTGGTGAATAAGGATGAGGTTTATTTTCCATTTGCATGGTCTCGGTATTACTCGAAGACCGATTAATTTCTTTTGCCTACATAAACTGTGTAGGCCCATTGCATATTGTTGCTTAGGTGTGTCGCGTGAGTCAAGGTCAGATGCCATTGGAATTTGGCATGTTTGACTAGTGGTATCGTGGCCCATTTCTGGGCTTATTTGGCTAGGTGTGCTATGGCTCATTACTGGGCTGCATGCTGGCTTGCATTAACTGATGTCGTGGCCCACTCCTCCTAAAAGTCGGCCTGAATTATTGCTGAAATCCCAATCTGCAATCTCGGTCTCTCCAGAACTATTGTTGGGCCCATATCCATCAGATGGGCTGCCTGAGCTGTCCTGTTCAAGTGGGACATCAAATCCACTGTATCCTTCATTTGTACTATGCAACTCCCCCTGAAGGGTAGAGTGGATTTGATCAGTGATGAAGAACATATTTGTTTCGGAAAACGTGACGTTCATGATGACATAAAGTTTCTTACTCGGTGGATGGTAGCACTAGTATACCTTTTGTTGGCTATTAAACTCCAAAAAGACACAACGAGGGGCACATGGATTCAAGTTACTTCGTTGATTCTTGTGAAGTTACACTTAGGCCATGCACCCAAATATGTGAGGAGATAATTGGAGAGAGGATGGTAAAGTAACATGATATGTTAAGACTTCCATGAGAGTTCGAAAGTTATGAACTTGAGAAGGCATTCGATTAAGAAGATAAATGGAATACAAAACTACATCTGCCCAATAAGAGGGAGGGGCATGAGCCCCAATGAGAAGAGTTCCTGTAGTCTCCAAGATATGTTTGTTCTTGCATTATTCCACACCGTTTTGTTGGGGAGTTTGAGGACAAGTAGTCTCATGAAGTATGTCGTGCGCTGCGAAAAATTGTGGTAGCTCCGAATTAAGATATTCTCCACCATTATCAGTTCGAAGAACTTTGATAGGACAGAAGAGCAAATTGACTTCCAATCATGCGATAAAACTGTTGAAAGATTTGCCCAACATCACCCTTTTGTTTCATAATATAGAGCCAAGTCATTATGGTGCAATCATCGACAAACGTAACAAACTAACGAATACCATGGTGTGTTGCTATTGGTGAAGGCCCCAAACATTTGAATGAATTAACTCAAAATGCATTGTTCTTTTATTGAAACTCAAAAGGCACTGTTCTTTTATTGTCTACTTTCTCGATTCAGAGTTTGGCTTTCTCTGAGGATGTGACTGCGGTGGTGGTCTGATTTATGCAGCTTAAGATTAGGGTTCTTTTGTTATTTGTTATTGAAGCCTTCATGTCTAAGTTTGTGAGGGTCTCCCATTGTATCTTGGGTTGCAGCTCTCATTATGCTTGGGCCTTTTATCTTATCTGTTGTTTGTTTATCGGGTTCCCTTTGAGCCTTGTACTAGTTTTTTAATATAATCAAAGTTCTATTGATAAAAAAGAAAAAGAAAAAGATAAGAATTAGATGATATCATTATCATCATCTTTTCCAGTTTATCAGCTGCTTGACTGTATAAGTTGGTATGGAACATTAATTGTTTTGTACACACACACATATATATAGGCTTTTTATTCAAAATGGTCCCTGAGATTTGCATCATCCATAAGTTTGGTCCCTGAGATTTAAAATCAATAGAAGTAGTCCCTGAGATTGTCCACCATCCATGATTTTGGTCCTTCCGCTGAAGCTTTTGGCCGGAAGTTTGAGCAATTTTCAAAGCTTCGTAACTCAATCGTTTCTTAACCAAATTCAATCCATAATATATCAAAATGAAGATAGGAAAGTGTAGAATAAGATTATATCTATTTGGAAGCCCAATGGTTGCCAGAGATGGTCGAAAAATAGCCTCAAAGTTGACTAGTCTGAGGGAAAATTGGAAAACTCGCCAAAAACTGGGTAAACTTTATATGTTCATAACTTCTTAAATACTCAACGAAATCAAGTGATTCAAAAATAAAAATCATACTTCTCGACAAGAAGAATAGAATGGTCCCTTTTTAAACGGCTAAATCGCGGTTGTTTGGCCGGAAAATGGCTCAAAAGTTGCTGACTCGTTTTTCAACAGCAAATTTTCGAGCCTTTTTCCAGAAAAACCACGGTGATTTAGCCATTTAAAAAGGTAAAATTCTCTTCTTCACATTGAGAAGTATGATTTTTATTTTTGAATCACTTGATTTCGTTGAGTATTGAAAAAGTTATGAACGTTTAAAGTTTACCCAGTTTCCGGCGAGTTTTCCAGTTTTCCCTCGGACCAGCCAACTTTGAGGCTATTTTCTGACCATCTTCAGCAATCATTGGGCTTCCAAATGATATAATCTTATTCTACACTTTCCTATCTTCGTTTTGATATATTATGGGTCGAATTTGGTTAAGAAACGATTGAGTTACGAAGCTTTGAAAATTGCCCAAACTTCCGGCCAAAAGTTTCAGCGGAAGGACCAAAATCATGGATGGTGGACAATCTCAGGGACTACTTCTATTGATTTTAAATCTCAGGGACCAAACTTATGGATGATGCAAATCTCAGGAACCATTTTGAATAAAAAGCCATATATGTATATGTATGTAAATGTAAATGTAGTTTATGAAAATAATTTTCACATAGATCATTTTGGGCTACTTTGTTTCCTAAATTCTTCTTAATTCAATTCAGATATAAAAAATGAAAAGCGAGTGCAACAAAAAGAAATATACAGAAGTCACTTCCAATAATTCACCACCACACAAAAACTTATGTCAATTGCTAGTATTGTTGTCTAATTTATTTGGTGGGTGTGAGTCCTTGGAACTATGCTTGGGGAAGGATTCCACAGCCCTATGTAGTACCAAGCTAGATATGAGAGATTACAAAATCACCGTATAAGAATTGTAAAGACATGTAAAAAGGATTTGTAAACGACTAAAACCAAGTAATTAAGGATTTGCAAATCACTCTCGACTCTCACATGCTTTTCAGATGCTCATATAGTGATTTTCTAATATCTTCTATATAACAGTTTATGATAATTTCATGACTAACTTTGCTTTAATCCTTTCTAAAAACCAATCACCCAAGCTAATCTTGACAAGGAGTCCTAGGACTTTCGTGCCTTTCTCCCGTATTTATGTGGAGAGCTTTTGCTCCCTAGCCTTCTTGTGCTAGGCTTGTTCTTCATTGCCTCTTGCAAGGTTTTGTCTTCTCCCTAGGTCTCTAGGGCTTTGAATCAGGCGAGTTTGGTCAAAAAAAATTTCCAAATCCACCTTCTGATATGTTGGCTTTTGTCATTGATTTGTCTTTTTTTTCTACAGATTTGCGGTTAGTCTACCTTGCATGGTAAGATCCTTGATGGATACGTTTTGTTTAAGCATTCATTGCGATCTACAAATTGTGGAGGTGTTGGTAATGGTGGCTTAATAGGTTGATCTGATACGATGAGGACGAGAAGTTGAATCTTCTGGATCTATGTCTTATTGGCGTTTTTAGGACTAGGTACTAATTTAAGACTGTGTAACTCAGTGTATATTTATTATACTCTTTTGTAATTATCCACAACTCTAATGACCAATTAAATAATTACATTAAACTGACCTCATATGACCTCATATCTCTGTAGGGACATAAAATATCCTGATTTGTTAGAGCAGGCCACGTGTATTTTAAACTCAATATAATTGTTTTGCCCTTAACAGACTATGCGTACATTAGTCATATGTTATGGGCTTACAAGCCCTATCCTGCAGAGATCTAAGAAGTCCACAAACATCAGGCCCCGATACCATCTAACAGGAGTAGCCCAACTTACTTATAAGCGTAAGTAATGTCCATTCTCTTAACAATTCCTCATATGATGTACACATTGATTTTAATTGTATGTATTATTCTTCTCTCTGGGAGGTAAATACATAGTTGTACAAGAGGTCCTATAAAATAAGAAATAAGAATCCCAATTATTCAAGGAATCAATCACATGATCACATTGCTAAACTTATGGTTGACTCATGCCAACACTCCCCCTCAAGTTGGTGCGTAGATATCTCCTAAGCCCAACTTGCTATGTGAGTCTTGAAACATCATTGTTGGCATTGCATGAGTTAACACATTAGCCAATTGTTCTTCAAACCTCAAGTACGGAATATCAATCAACTTTACGTCTAACTTTTCTTTAATGAAGTGCCTATCTACCTCCACATGCTTTGTATGGTCATGTTGCACTGGATTATTGGTTATTTCCCTAGCTACTTGATTGTAATAGTATAACAACATAACCCCCTGAGGTTTAAACCTGATCTGATTAAGGAGAATCTTGAGCCATAACAATTCACAACTTCCATGTACCATCGCCCTATACTCCTCTTCTGCTATGCATCTAGCACCACATTTTGCTTCTTGCTCCTCCAAGTTACTAGATTTCTTGCCACGAATGTAAAGTAGCCTGATGTGGAGCGACGATCAGTAATGTTTCCTGCCCAATCAGCATCAGTATACCCATTTACCTCTATATGGTCATGCTTCTTGAAGAGTAGTCTTCTACCTGGTGCTCTTTTAAGATAACTCATTATACACATCATAACTGCCATGTGATCTTCACTAGGAGCATGCATAAACTGGTTAACAACACTGACTGCATAAGCAATATCTCGCCGTGTAAGCGACAGGTAAATCAACTATCCTACCAATCTTTGATATCTTTCTTTATTGGTAGGAATTTGATCTTGGTAGATTGCCAGATGATGGTTCTGCACAATGGGAGTTTCCGCTGGTTTACAAGCCAACATTCCAGTTTTAGAAAGAAGATCAAGAACATACTTCCGCTGAGACAAACAAATACCATCACAAAAATGAGCAACTTCAATGCCCATGAAGTCTTTTAAGCCCCCTAGATCTTTCATCTCAAATTCTGAAGAGAGATACTCCTACAACTTTTTTATCTATTATGTATCGTCACCAGTGAGTACCATATGATCCGCATAGACTATCAATAAAATAACTTTACCTCTCATGCGTTTGATAAACAGGGTGTGATCTGCATTTCCATGTCTATAGCCATACTTCTTCATTGCTTCGGTGAATCTTCCAAACCACGCTATAGGTGACTGTTTGAGTCCATAGAGAGCCTTTCAAAGTCTACAGACTTTTCTTGCTCCATTTGGCACTTCATGTCTTGGTGAAAAATCTATGTGTACTTCTTGCAGGTCTCTATGTAAGAAAGCATTTTTCACATCAAACTGTTTCAATGGCCAATCTAAGTTAACAGTTAAGGGCAAAAGAACCGAATAGTATTCATTTTTTCTACCGGAGTAAACGTTTCCTAGTAGTCAACCCCAAATGTTTGCATGTACCCTTTTGCTGCTAATCTTGCCTTGATCTATCAATCAATCCATCTGCTTTGTGTTTTATTGTGAATACCCATTTACATCCCACCGGTCTCTTCCCTCGTGGTAGTGGTACCACATTCCACTTTCCATTCTTCTGTAAAGCTTCCATTTCTACTTGCATGGCTTCTGTCCAACGAGGATCTCGCAAGGCCTCTTCCACTTTTGTTGGAATTTTAATCCCAGCCATTTGATTCACCAAGGCTTGGTACTTGGGTTATAGTTGATAAGTGGACACATAATGTGCAATCGCACATCTCACTTTTCCATCAGGAGAAAACCTATCATGTGGTTTCTCACGATTTTGCCTAGAAGTAAAATATAAGAATTTTCAACCATACCCGAAGTCCAAGAACGTACCTCTTAAATATCCGCGAGGACATGAGCGTGTACTGATGGAGAAGGATGAGGGTTATTTTCCATTTGCATCGCTCGAAGACCAATTAATTTCTTCTGCCTGCATAAATTGTGCAGGTCCATTGCATATTGTTGCTTAGGTGTGTCACGTGAGTCAAGGTCAGAGGCCATTGGAATTTGCTTGGTTGACTAGTGGTTTCGTGGCCCATTTCTGGGCTTATTTGGCTCGGTGTGCTATGGTCCATTACTGGGCTGCATGCTGGCTTGCATGAACTGATGTCGTGGCCCATTCCTCTTGAAACTCGGCCTGAATTGTTGCTGAAATCTCAATCTGCCATCTCGGTCTCTCCAGAACTGTTGTTGGGCCCAGATCCATCAGATGGGCTGCCTGAGCTGTCCCGTTCAAGTGGGACATCAAACCCACTGTATTCTTTATTTGTACTACGCAACTCCCCCTGAAGGGTAGAGTGGGTTTGAACAGTGATGAAGAACATCTTTGTTTCGAAAAACGTGACATTTATGGTGACATGAAATTGCTTAGTGGGTGGATGGTAGCACCAGTATCCTTTTTGTTGGCTATTAAACCCCAAAAAGACACAACGAACGGCACACGGATTCAATTTACTCCGTTGATTCTTGTGAAGATACACTTTGGCCACGCACCCAAATATGCGAGGTGATAATTGGAGAGAGGATGGTAAAGTAACATGATCTGTTAAGACTTCCAAGGGAGTTCAAAAGTCATGAACTCGAGAAGGCATTCGATTAAAGAGATAAACGGAATACGTAACTGCATCTGCCCAATAAGCAGGAGGGGCATGAGCCCCAGTGAGAAGAGCTCGTGTAGTCTCCAAGATATGTTTGTTCTTGCGTTCTTCCACACCATTTTGTTGATGAGTTTGAGGACAAGCAGTCTCATGAAGTATGCTGCGAAAAATTGTGGTAGCTCCGAATTAAGATATTCTCCACCATTATCAGTTCGAAGAACTTTGATAGGACAGAAGAGAAATTTGACTTCCAATCATGCGATAAAACTGTTGAAAGATTTGCCCAACATCACTCTTTTGTTTCATAATATAGAGCCAAGTCATTCTGGTGCAATCATCGACAAACGTAACATACTAACGAATACCATGGTGCGTTGCTATTGGTGAAGGCCCCAAACATCTGAATGAATTAACTCAAAATGCATTGTTCTTTTATTGAAACTCAAATGATAAGAAGTACGATGACTTTTTGCAAGAATGCAATCATTACACTAAAAATCAAAGTCTGAAATGTCATTAAATAAAGACAGAAGTAATTTTTTTAAATAACCAAATGATGCATGTCCTAGTCGACGATGCCATAGCCAAATTTGCTTGATCTTGTTATTGTGACCACTGCGGACTTGTTTGACTCGGCCCGGTACCACATCATCCACATAATATAACCCTCTCCTCTTAGTACCACGCCCAATGATCGTGGTACAAGAGGTCCTATAAAATAGAAAATAAGAATCCCAATTATACAAGAAATCAATCACATGATCACATTCCCAAACTATATGGTTGATTCACGCCAACAAATAGTTATAGGGGAAATACAGATAATTAATTAGCTGATATGTTTGAGTGTCCTAAGGTTGAGTCAGGGGTGGTTTGGCATTTAGGTGCTTAAAAAAAAGCTGCTTATTTTCAAAGTTTTTATGCAGAAGGTGTTTGGTAAACTTAAAAAAAAAGGGATTATTTTGGAAGCTGCTGTGAGAATAAGCTGAAATCATTAGAAAAGCTGAAGCAGCTAAATGATGCTTTGGAAAACTGGCTTTTTTTCAAAGCATACGGAGCTACAGTATCTTTAATGAAACTTTCTAAAATCCAATAACACCCTCGTCATTTTTACAAACTGGTTCACCCCCTCGCATCAGAGTAGGACTGCATTCATCCTGACCATCACCACTGAACACCGACCACCACCACTGCACCAACATTCATCCCTATTCTCCTTCCAGATCCTCAAAATACACAAATAAGAAAAAGATTCAATCTTTTTGAGAAACCAATTTTGAAAATTTGCCGATTGGATCGAATCCCAGAATCCGAGTGAGAATCAACCCAGAATCCGAGCAAGAACCAGTCCAGAATCTGAGCGAGAAAAAGATTCGGAATAGATGAGAGATGACATGCCTCGACCCGATTTTCTCCCAAATTTTCATTTAATCCCAGTTAAAACATCACACAGAGGTTCAGAGATTTACCCAGTCGTCGATTAGGAATGAATTGGTCTTTGATTAGTTGTAATGGCACCGGTGATGCTTTGTTGGTTTCTGGGCAGAAAATACAGAGCATGCATTAGCTCCAGTCCTTCGAATTTAACTCAAACTTCACAGATAAAGTCAAGAGAGTTACCCAGAGTTGAGATTTGGCGATTGGTGTAGATTTAGTCTCGAGTTCACAGGAAAAATGACCAATAAGGTCACCAGATTTCTGGGCATGAACACAGAGAGGGCATTTGGGGTTAAATCCCAAGAATTTCATGCTAAAATTCGATATGCAGGATACAAAAGTTGTACTTGAGATTAAATGAAGGTTGAATTAAGTTTGAAGCACCCCAATTTCGTTGAGCCTCAGGTCAACTCGTCGAAGAGTTTTTCACCGAGAGGGAATGGTTAGCTTTCTTCATTTTTGAGTACTTGATCTTCACATGCAACGCCACCATTCGAATCCATAGGTCAAACTACACCTAAAACAGAGAATATTGGTATGGATTTCACTCGAAAATTGGTGCTGGAGTGGGTAATTCTCTCTCGGTAATTAAAGAGAGAGTATCATAGTTAGAGAGAGAGAGAGAGAGAAAGAAGAGTCTCACCGGGAAAATGGAAGAAAGAGAGAAGAAGAGAGAGACCAAATAAAAGGAGTGGGCCCCTCAAGGCACACTAAATAAGATTATATCTTTTTTAGTTATTTTACACAATCATAGCTGTTTTACATAAAAGTTTACTAAACACTATAATACTACTTTTTTTTTTCCAAAATCACTTTTACAAAAAAGTTTACCAAACACCCTGCTGCTTTATTTCACAGCCGCTTATTCTCACAACACAGCCGCTTATTCTCACATCAGTTTTTTTTCAAAGCACATCAATACCAAACCAGCCCTCAAACTGATAACCGTGCAGCTCAAGTTCTCTCGCTTCTGTTCTCCCAGTAATCTGAATCAGGATTGACGGGATACAGATCGTGAGCAGACGCAGACGAAGCAGTCCATGGCCCTTCAGTTGACCCCGTTTCTATTTGTTTCTCGCCCTTGCCCCTTCCAAAACTAGATTGAAAATGTTTCCTCATTGCATCGATCTCAATACTCTCGGCATTTGGATCCGAGACTGACTCATGAACAACAGCCTTTCCTTCGAGCATGCTCACAACCGAAGACATGGTAGGCCTAGCTGTCGAAGTAACATTGCAACAGAGGAGAGCCACATTGATTGCAACAATCATCTCCTCTTTATTAAAGTCTGATCCCAACCTTGGATCAACTAGGTCCATCAAACTCCCTTGCTCTTTTAGAAGTCGTGCCTACAAAAAATGGAAGTAACAAAAGCAATATAAATTCTATCTTTGGATTAAACTTCATCGATTCAAATGTACTTTCACACATATAAGGCATATTAAGAAAATTTGAAGTTAAATTAGGAAGTAGTAGATTCATGTTACCCAATCAAGAAGATAAAAGCTTTCTTCCTTTTTTCGGTAAGTTGTGTTGTTTCTTCCGCTAGCAATTTCCAATACAAGAATACCAAAACTATAGACATCTGCTTTATCAGTCAGATAACCCCGCATTGCATATTCGGGCGCCATATATCCACTGCAATATCACGAAATCATATCATTAACTCAGATTGATCTAAAATAATTAGTAAAAATATTGCTAATTGAATACTTAAGATTAATCCAATAGTTAGAGAGGTAATCAGTAATACAACTATATTGAAAGAACAAATCTGTCCTTCAAATTTCTTGAACAACAAGGATTTGGTTAGGTTGAAAATTATTAAGTTAGAGACTTTCCTTTTGCTCTATCTTCTTTTTTCAGGGTGGAAGAAGATTAAAACAAGAGAATAAGAAGATAAATAAAAGTGTAGGGACTCACTAAGTTCCAGCAATACGAGTGCTAATGTGTGTATTATCCTCTTCATCAAGCTTGGCCAATCCAAAGTCAGATATTTTTGGGTTAAGATTTTTATCAAGCAGAACATTAGTAGCCTTGATGTCTCTATGAACGACCTTCAATCTTGATTCCTCGTGAAGATAAGCCAAACCTCTTGCTGTACCAATACATATCTTGTGCCTTGTTGGCCAATCCAACTTCAAATGACTTTCTTTTTCCCCTTCAATTTGCCAAATTAAACAAAGTTAGTTGTAAAGGACATATTTTTAATGCATAAGATCTTTTATGCCCACTGTATGAATGAAATGAACTTTTGGCAAACGAGACTGATATTTACTGAACAAAGCATGAGCGACGCTATTATTTTCCAGGTACTCGTAGACAAGCAATAGTTGATTTCCTTCAATACAACATCCGTGGAGTTTGACAAGATGAGGGTGTTGCAGAGCAGAAATCATGCCAATCTCATTAACAAATTCACGATTCCCTTGCTTGGATTTGGAAGAAAGCTGCTTAACAGCTATTACGGTGCCATCTGCTAGAATGCCCTGCATTTGAGAAAGATAGTCAAATTCGCATCACTATGGAGCAAATTAACTTTCATTAGGACGGACAGTATCAAATTAGAAAAACATGTAATACATAAATAAATATTGGCTCCGAAGAATACCTTATAAACAGATCCAAAACCACCTTCACCAATCTTATTGGCTTTGTCAAAGTTGCTTGTGGCATCTTTGAGTTGCTTGAAGGTAAATTTACCAGTTTGCAGGTCCACACCCTTCAAATCTGTATAACAAGGAAAACTCATAAGATATTGTGTCTTAAGAAAACTTTCAGAAGGATAGAATTCTTAGTTCTTAATATTTTGTGCCTGATTCTTGAATTTAACTAGTAACTGGATGTATAGGCAGACACTCTGCATCATGAGTTTGGACGATAAATATATTATAGCAACATCAAAGTGCCGGAAAGCTCAATATCCAAATAATTACTGTGTGTGTGCACGTCAATATGCATGAGAACCATGCAAAATAACATAAATATTGTTCTTCTTTACGAAAAAAAGTTCGATAAAAAAAAAGTAATTGAGAAACAAAAAGGGAAAAACCAGTATAGACTGCAAAGTAATACCATCCTCCAATGTCTTTTGTTGTCCTAGGAGGCCTCTCTTCCAAAGAATACCAAATATCAGTAGTACAATGAAGACTCCTCCAACCACAATTCCAACCACGGCACCTACAGGCACGCCACTTCCACCAGTTGATGTGTCACTTACAGGTTTTGGTGGGGGATCAAAGTCCTCTGTCGGAAAAAAGAATATAGCTTATATTAGAATAAATGTAAATGTAATTGATATGAGAATGGATTATTCAACCAGCTATCTAATGCACACAGAAACAGAAGATTGAACCCGGTCTTTGGGGCATCCTTAAATAGTAGATAGTATATGAAGTAATCCCTCGAACAAACTTTCTTTGGATGGTTGTAAATATTATATATATGTTTCCTTAAGTGAACTGGATTGTTTTCTTTGGATGGTTGAATTTTGTTGTATTTAAAAGCGCACACCGTCACCTAGAAAAAAAAACAGCATATTATGTGATAAGAAAATTTAAAAGAGTATTTCTTCAAGTCTTGGCTCAAACTATGTAAAACAGGAGAAAAGCGCAGAAGCATTTTTGTGAAAATACAAGGGAAATGAAATATTGAAGAACCTTGCAGAACTGAAGTCGGATCTCTTAATTTAGTAGATATATCAATGCATATGGTCGACGCATAGTAATTAGACGAAGCTCAGATCAGTGAAAACTTACTTGGGACTACTGAAATAGCTGAAATAAGAGGACCATAGACTCCTCTAACAGGGATGCCTGTCGTCCCTTTCCCGGCCCAATATAAACGAATCTCCAATGTATTATTAGTTACAGGAGCAGTAAAGTTCTTTATGACTTCATCACCAAACACACGAGCTTCATCCATGATATTGAAGTCCTTCTTCACTAGTTTTCCCTGCAATATATATGTATATATGCTAATTTAGTTGCTTAACATTTCATGATCATAATTGTGAAAGTCAACATTCAAATCAACCAAAATAAAAACAATGCTTGTTGAAAATTAGAATAATTCACTGGTATACATGGAAGTGGATGCGATTAGTTACCTGAATGTAAATATCGAATATGCGCCTTCCCATGCTTTTATATGTTGGGCCATTTTCAAACATTATCTCTGCAAAATGGAGGTATACAGTGTAGTTTCCATTTCCCAGACAAAACCCAAAATAAGTTAGAGAGATGGGAGAAAGGCGTGCGTTCATGTACGGTTGAGGATTGGCCATATAGAGTCTAGTTTTATTATTAGCTATAAAGATGTCCGTAGTTTGGTCGTCATCAGGGAAGTAACCGGTGCTGCTTAATGCCCAATTTGTTGTGCTCTGGTAAAATGATGAAGGTCGAGCTGCATCTGTGTCACCATCATATGATGTATTTGTCTCTCCAGGGACAGTAAATTCATTCCCACCACAATTTATATGGAGAGAGTAGTACAAATCTATGAAAAAAAAGAAAGTGGAGATTAGTAGGAGTTGAGGAGGAAAACTAAAAAAGAATGAACCGAAAAGAGAAAGGTAATCATTTGTGTAGAAACTCGGCCTACATGGTGGACACGGTGCAGTTCTGAAACATGAAACAGTTCTCCTGATACAGTAATTCAGGGTACAGAAAATGTCAGCAATCATAAATGAGAAGAAGTTGGAAAAAAAAAATAGTACACCTTTGGAAACCGAAGTAAATTTATAGGTGCATGCTTTGAGACGATTAATTTGAACTTACGAACTATTGCCTTTTGACGAGCTTGCAAACAAGTTCCTGCAGAAATTAACACAAATGGAAAGTTAAGCTTTTCTCCACATAACACAAACAGATTAACTTCAAGCTAATGAAGACATTCTTACATGCCGCCTCGTGATTTACAACTTCCATCCCCTATGGCGAGGTTGTTATATGAAAGATCACTGCACAAAAAGAGCTATGATGCAAATTCTATTGAATTGTAATTCTCTAGCTGATTAGAATTAGTGAAATAAGTTATGAGCTTAAGTGTGTATTCACTTGAGTTGTAATATTGCCAAGTGTGAGGTTCAAAGATGTAAGGCAAATAATGCCATGTGTGATGATCCTAGAAAATAGTTAGATGCGTGGCTGAGATAACTTTGTGATGTCTAAGGATCCGGCTGTGTTTCGCTAATGGTAATATTCTCTTTGCACGACTTGTGTGTGAGACAGAGAGAGAGTGAGAGATTGTTGAATTAAGAAAGATTTTCCTCTGCTGCATTCTGCAGAGCAGCGAGGACATACATTCTCTGTGTGATTTTCTTCATCCTTTCATTTTCAGTATTAATCATCTTCTCCAATCCTCTTATTCATTGAGGTTTCATAAACCAGAATCAAAGAAGCACTAACAAATTCTTTTCCAGATGTAGTATATGAGTACAAAAGGAAACAAGGGTGAGGAGAAAGAGGTAGGCATTCACATGGCTCGAATGAAGTTTTTGATATAATAGTTTTATATCTATCTTAGTAACAAACAGCATAAATTTCCTGAGTAACTAAAGAGTAGCATTTGGAAGAGAAGCTTACACGTTGCCTTTCGGCCAAGCAGGTACAGATCCAGTCAGCAAGTTTCCAGTTAAGAATCTAAAAATAATGAATACAGAAAAACTCAGTAAAGAATATAGTGTTTGTTCTTAGGAATTTCTTTGTAAAGGTTTGAAAATTTGAGTTTGCCAACTCTGAGTGCATTAGATCATTACTTCCATCTGAAAGACACATCTAAGGGTGATCACCTTATGTCAGTTAATTGCATGAGTAGTAATGACTCTAGTGAATAAACTGAATTTTATTGCAGTATAACCCGTGAGTCATAATTATAGTAATCGTGATTGGAAATACTTCCAGCTTGTCAGGCTGGGGTGTAACAAAACCATTGAAGAATGTCTGCTTGAATTTCATATAAGAAAGACTAGATTGTTCATTCCAATTGCTTACATATAATCCACATTTGCTAGACTAGTGAAGCTGCTTGGAATTTCTCCGGTCAGCTTGTTAAAGCTGAGGTCTCTGCACAAACAAATACCAAATGCAGTTTAGATATGCTCTCTGCAGAGAGGGAAATGTCATCTGAAAGAGATGTTCTCTTAATAAATACAGAAACATAAAGTCCGCCCAACATCGTCTAAGTCACTTCAATAATCCTTGAATTAGTAGAATCACATCTACAAGAATTTTTTTTATCTGCAGTCGGAAAAAATAGGGATGAATACATTTGTACTTACAAAGTTTTCAATTTAGTCATTTGCCCAAGATATGGAGGTAGCTGTCCAGTAAGGTTGCAACTCCTCAACATCCTGCAACAGACACCAAACTTTGAGTTTACAGAAGACTTCTGGTACAGACAGAAATTGTGTGTCATGGAACCATTAACTCACAGTGTCTTCATGTTTTTCATCTTATCGAGTGAAGGAATGGGTGATTCAGGTCCACTCAAGTCGGTGATTCTCCTGCATGTTAAAATTGGGCCATGAACATAAACTACACATTTCGCTAATCATTTTGTATTTATAAATGGAGACGAGATATACTAACAAGTCAGTCAAACTTGTCAAAAGAGAAATGCCAGAAGGAATTGGCCCTGTCAAACCGCTAGCCTGAATCAATCTGTTTTAACGAGTTATAACATTTGAATTAGTGATAATATTCAAATCAAATAGCAGAAAGATGACACACAAAAGAAAAACACTCACAGTTTTTCAAGATTTGTCCATTTCCCAATAAAATCAGGTATCTGCCCGGAAAAGTGACTGTCACTAACCCGACTGCATAATGATTGGAAAAGGGAAAATACTACGAATTAGTATCAGAAAGCGGTAAAAAGAACGTATAAGTGATCAGGAAACCTTTAAGAAGAAAGAACCACAGAAGCTTACAAGTCCGTTAATTTGGTAAGCCTTGCAAATGTTTCTGGCAACTCCCCAGTAAAGTTGTTTGAGGAAAGCAGCCTAAGTATGAAATAGATATAACGATTATATCAATGATAAAGAAGTAGATGATTTATTGGTGAAAACATCCAGAATTTGTCTACAAGAAAGAAAATTCCAAATAAACCAAATACTTTTTAACACGGTAAAATTTGAATAGGGCTCTTACATTCTATCTATGTTGGCCCAAGATCCAAGCTCCCGAGGGAGAGGTCCAGAGAAATTATTGAAACTGATGTCCCTATACAAGCAAATTCAATTCCATTGATTAAAAAAACATCATTAAGGATCATCATAGAATCAAATGGGGTAAGCAAGAAACAAATGCGCAATCAACACTCACAAACTCTTCAGGGTGGTGATGTCTCCGAGCTCTTTGGGGATAGAACCCGTCAAACGATTTCCAACAAGGGATCTGCATAAAAAAGTATAGTCTTAAGATCACTTTTATCAAGCAAGAGGCTCAACAACATTAACATGTTCGTCAATACGAAGGCAATGAAGCCCATGTGTTCGATTCAATATTTATGATTCAAACGCCTCATGACCACGGCAGCCCATCATCATGAACAAAACCCAATGTAGTAGATTCATAGTTTAAGAAAGAAATGGCTAAAGAACATTGGAGTGACCAAATAAAGCAATAAGAACATGACATGAACATCAAACACAAAAATGCATGCAGTGTGAGAGAAGACAGTACATGTTCAGAAGTGGAAGAGAGCTCCATTCTGGAGGGATGGTACCGCTCAGGTAGTTGCGGGTGAGGTCGCTGAAGGAGAAAGAAATAAACCAGTTATTGTCTCATTGACAACAGAAACAAAGGTAAGCTTTATATGAAATTAGAATAAACCATTTACACGACAACACAAAGTTATTTTCTTTTTACTTTAAATAATGTAAACTTGGAGGGGTAAAAATGTGCTTACATTTCTTGAAGATAGATGAGATTTACCAGCTCTAGTGGGAGTGTTCCTTGCAAATCTTGGGCTTTTAGAACTCTGTGTTTCATCGGAAAATGGGGTTTCAAAGATTAGTTGCAAATTAATAGATATCCATTACGCATCTATACTGTGACTAAAAGAAACAGCTGCCACAAAAATGAGACCAAACAGGTAAAACACTAATTTATCACAGAAAATACTTACTTTTGGTCAGGGAACTAAATAGGAAGAAGGAACTGGTTTTCTTACTTTAAAACCGAAGGAAAATGTCCAATGTTCTTTAAAAAGAATAAAACTAGAGCAATTACACAAACCGTAAATGTGCATTTGTCACAAGCACACTGTGAGTCATTCTTTCATTAACTTTGTAACTAATAACTATGTCGATACAGAGTTGTATGTGTATAATAAGTATGCAAGAATCATGGTGACTATGAACAATTATACGTTGATCAAGTATGCAAGAATCAAGCCTAAATACAGCACAGCAGTAATACCAAGTCCTAACAACTCTGCATGCCATGGAACTTCTATGCTGGCTCATAGCCAGATCAGAAACACATTGTTGTAGTAATTGAGCAAATTGGTCACATCCCAGAACTCGATTTTGCAGATAAGTTAAGTTGAATTGCTGTACATGGTAGGGTTGAATGTTTCATTGTTCATTCAATAAGAGAAATAGATTAGTATTTTTGCATTTTCTTGAATTTCAAGGCACAAGAAGTTCTTATTAGATCAAGAAAAACTTCCAATTGGTTGCTGGTTGAAGAAAAAATAAAAATTCTGGAGGGGTAAAGGATTGGGAAATGGAAACCCAACTAGTGTAAGGACGGCTAGGCCCGTTCTTGTGCAAGGCGGCCAAAGCCCATTTGGGAATTTTAAGATATATTCCAATTTTCTTCATAATTTTGTTCCAACAAAAACTCAATCCTAACTTGCACGTTAAGAATAATTTATAGCTCTAAGAAATTTGATTCAATTTATTTTTCTTTATGCCCCTCATTTCGTCAAAAACAGAATTTTTCAGTGTGCATGAAGAGAAAAAGATGAGCGATAATCACTTTTCATAGCTCTAAAAAGTAGCAACATTTACTTAATTCACACACACAATAAGAGCTTCAAAATTTTTACGCCACGAACCTAGGAAAAATTTTCAGCATGTTAGGAAGAAAGTTCGGTACACTAAGTGTTATAATGCAAGTGGTCGAAAAAAATTTTATGTATCCAATCACTTGTATTATAATACTTAATGTACCGGACCGTATTCTAAACGCACTAAAAAATCTCTCCAAAGCTAGGTCAGGGCGTGAGAAAATCACAAAGAAACAAACGAGCTCGACTGTGCTATTAATCACAAACAAATGTGCTATTAAACTAACATCCCTCAAATCCAATCGGAATCAATTGGCCTAGCTACCTTGCCCTACATAAGGTTGAATGAGTTAAAACAACGTGCCAAGTTGCCAATAGACAACTCGATGAGGCCCACACTAGGCCTTATAATTCGTACTTTATTTTGGAGGTTTCATGGGCATGGGGTTAGGTTTGGGGACATTCAGTGAAAATTGATTGATACTTATAGCAAATAGACGTGGGGTCCACAAAACCGACTTTCAATCATCCAATCAATATCTCTCCTTGCATACTTGTGAGCAATTTATATGAAACGATTTTTTTTTTTAATGTTTTTGATATAATAATATATATCACGCTACGAAAAATATATACGTATTAATATATGATTCAACGTAATTTTGTAAAGCTCTGTTTATATGAAGTTTTGTTTAATAAAAAAAAAACAAAATTGTTCAATATAAGTTATTCACCTCTCTTACATGCATAGTTAATTTCTTTGTAGGAGAAAACTCTCGTTGAGAAGATATTTTTTCAAGCATCACACCCCATTTCATATTACAAGTAGAGAAAATAATAGTTTTTTCGTATTTCCTCACTCATTTTACAAACTTAAATTATCCGCTTGAATACCAAGTACTTACAAAAATTTCTGCTCGTTAAGATTCATTGACCTAAAAAGTCTTCGTGTAGATATTATACAATGTCACTGGATGGTACGTGTACGTAGACCTTTATTGTTTTTTTATTTTAATGTGATTCGTATTACAAAGACTGAAAAACTTTGACCCTATCCCTCTCAACCGTTCACAACAAAAGGCGCCTAATCTGTACGTTGCTTTTTCTTTATTTTCTCAACTTTTTCTTAATTTTTCTCTTAATATTTCCGTATTTCATGAGATGGAACTCGTTCAAAACACAACGAGCAAACTGTTTATCCAGAAAAGAAAAATATAATGAGCAATTTTTAATGGCTTAAGAAATAAGTTAATCAAATGACAATTCTATATAGACCCGACGTTTATTTTCCAACTCATGTTCTCCTTATCACATTAAGTATTTTTTTATCAAACGATATTATCTACACTAAAACGTGAGGGAGTGTGCTAAACCTCACAATGAGTTAACAATAATATGGTTCAAATATACCTTTGGCGAGAATCGAACCTAAAACCTCTCATTTACAAATAAAAAGAGACTAAGTGACACATTAAGTGCTTAACTTGATGTTTATTAACGCAATAATCTCATGTGCATATTATTTGTCAAATAAATTGAAAACAAAGAATCACCTATTTATCTCCGTAATCTATTATTAACAACTTCTTTACAACTCTTTTCGCTGTAAAGTAACATTCTATATTCACAACGTGTCTCAAACAAAAGAACTAAACAAATATATATTAACGATATGTTCTCTATGGTGAAACAAAAAAAGGAGTAATTAGAATCTCCTGCATTTTTTTTCAACTTTTTTAGATTAAACATATGTTCTTTTACAAAATTTGATGAAGATGCTATCATCAATTACCAACTTAGCATTTTATTTATTTATTTAATATATATTCACTTAAACTAGCTAACAACTAATTTTCTACAATCTAGGAATTTTAAATTCGTGGCATTATTTTTTGTACTTTTTTGTTTTTAACAAACAATAGGGGTGGATGAGTGCGTTATGTCTCACAATGGTTCAAATTCGTGGCTTTATTAAAAACATTAATTTAAGTAATTCCTCACTATCACTTTTAAATAACTTTTTTTATTTCTATTATTATATTTAATTAGTCTCTTCTTTCATTAAAAAAAAAGTCATTAATGCTTTTATAAATAAAAATAAAATAAAAAACTTCATTAATTTTATAAAAAAATGTATTTAAAAGTTATGGTACATTTATAAAAAAAAACGTACTAACGTTTGATACGTTTAGATTCCAAATTTACCAAGAAACAAAATGTTCCAAATGTACCAAGAAACAAAATGTACCATAAATTCAAATGTACCAATATAATCAAACGTACCTCTAATAAAATTGTGTAAAAAATGTTTAATCAAATTCTTAAAATGAACCGATGTTTAATCAATGAAATTAAAAAAATGAGATGCCTATATCAAAACATCCCAACAAAAAAATTTAGCACCAATAGCATTTACTAACTAATTGATAGTCTAATGGTACTTCTCTTATTAGATTTAAAATATGTACCAAATTTGAATTTCTCTCCCCGTTAATTAAAAAACAAGTAGCTTTTTAATTTCTTAATTCTAATCGAAGTAAATATCCCCGGACCCCAGCTCTAATAATATTCCGGAAAAAACTTTTGTTGGGGGTGGCACCAATAAATGCACATCAATTTAAATCACAAAAACCCGATAAGATTATTTGGTATTAGCTTGTGAGATGTGGAAAAATTATGTTTGGAAAGTATATCACGTGTTGTTTTATAAATGAAAAGAAGTTTTATTTTTCAAATTGTATGAACACAAGTAACCCATCATTTATATAATAACATATGGTATGCCAGTCTATATTCCGGATACATTGAAAAATCTTTAATAGTTCTGAGTCGGGCATGTTTGTTTTTGAGAGAGAGAGAGAGAGAGAGAGAGAGAGAGAGAGAGAGAGAGGTTTACATGCTGGTAATGTGGCAGACAGTGTTTGAGCAATTACATCCGATGGATTTCTCAAATCCTTTGGGTGCGCTTGGATAAGTCCATGGAAGTTGGCCGCTGCATGGATCTGCGTCTCCACTGAAATTCCAGTCCGTCTTCCCCAGTGTCTTTGCTATGTCTTTCAAAGTTTGCACTGCATATACGCAAAATAAAAGGCAACAAATTAACATCCTGCTCAACAAAATAGTAAAAAAAAAATTGAAGCATAGACAAGAACTACAGAGTGCACCTCAGCATCAAATGATTGAAAATTTCTACTAAGTTCACACAAATATCTGTTTATTAAGGTTCGTTTGATAACCATTTTAATTTTTAATTATTAATTATTTGTTCATTGGTAACTGTTTTCACTTCTCGAAAAAATGTAAACTGAAAACCAAAATCAACCCAAACCAAATTTTGAAAACTAAAAGATTATCAAACGAACTTAAAACTATCATTTATAGAATGAAACAAAGGAAACTAAGGAAGATATTTGACATAGAGATATTGAGGTGAATTACTCGTACCTTCATCATTTGGCAATCGAGCAGCTCCAAAGGCAAAAGTTACAAAGCAAGCTACAAAGAAAAGAGAATGAGGAAGAAGTCGAGGGAAGAACATATTCATCATTTTTCTAGGCAAAGTCTTTCACATTTGAGAAAACCAGAGAAGAAAGGATCAGTTTGTGCAGCTAGCTGGATGGAATATGTTGAGAGGTTTTGGAATTTGTTCGATTGTATGTATGAAAATTTGTGAGAGTGGCGAAGAAAGAAAGATTTCTGAGGAGAATGAGTCTGGATTACAGCTTTTTATTCGCATGAGGGGAGGGAAGGAGCGGACCTCGAAGGACACAAACGGAAGTCAATGACTTGTGTTCCTTAGTTGCCCTTAAAACCAAAGACCAAAAAAGAGAGGACAAAAAAAAAAAAATTATTCCCAACCACTTACTCTATTTATTTTTATTTAATTATTTATATAATTAAAGATACATTTACATAAATTACTTGTAAAAAATTCATATAAAATAGAAGATTTGAGTTTAGCTAAACTAGTTAAGTCCCAGTGTTCTATCCTGCACCAAGTTTGAATTTCGCTTACCGTACTTTAGTTAAATTTAATATAATTATCTTATCGTTTGACAATGGATAGACTCCTTAGTAACATGTTAAAAGATTGGTTTCGCAGGTAGTGACTTGTTAAACTTAAGTTATTATATTATATTACATTTTTATTATAAGTGATTTCTAAAATTGACCTACCTCACATCAAGAAGACATTTGAAGTTGAAAATTGAATAATATCGTCCCGGTATATAAGTGTTGCAAATCAATGTCGTCTTCTATCTAAATTCTGTTAAAAAACAAAATCTATTATGTTCTAATATGATACACATAAAACTCTGAACTCCAATAATATGATGACACATGAATTAAAGAAAGTGTTTCAAAAATTTAAAAAGGTAGAAAGAAGAAAAACAACAAACAAACAATCATCATCTTCTCCTCCTTCTTTGAACTCAGCCACAGATAACCATCTCCATATTCATAGACGACATTGATCAATTTGATGCGTTTGTCAATTTCAGGGATCATCTGTGATAAAAGTATGAATTTGATTACAATATTTACATCTATTTAATACAATCAATATCTTTAGGATATAATGTAACAGCCCGTCCCGGAATTGTCGTACGACGAACGTGAAATGATGAAAATGCCCCTAGGCATTTATTTTTGGTAAGTGTGTGTTTTTACTTGGGTGTTTGGTTGTATTTGGACCACACACACACAGTCACTGTTTCTCTCTCTCACTCTCGCACTCTCTCTCTCTACCTCAGACTCTCTCTCTCTCTCTCCCTCCCTCTCGGTTCTTGTACGAACGAACACAAATCCTCCCTAAACTTGGCAGATCGAGGACGTGAAGTACCCCATCGTGTTCCTGAGGTCCATACGAACACATTGGTACAGGTTGCAGGTAAGAAAGCCTTCAAAAAACCCGAGTTCTCATAACCTCTGAATTTGTCACTATTTATGCTCACGTAAAACCTTGTGTTTTTTGAGATTTGAAGCTTATAGGAAGCTTATTGAGGTCCTTAGGAAGCTCGGAGTGCTTCGTTGGAAGAAATTGGACGTCGGAATAGCGAGATCGGGAAGTTTCATTTTGGCCGGAATTATCGAGGCTTTTTCCGGCAAATTCCCTGCGAGTTAGGGGTCGAGTCAGGTATGGATGTGTTCATCTTTGTGAGATCTTCATTTTGGTATAAAGTACGTAGAAATGGTGCAAAAATGAGTGAGAAACCATAGTTGGAAATTTTTCCAGAAACCGGCGACTCGCCAGAGAAGAAGGAGAATATTTCGTCAGTTTTGACGGAATATGCTAACGCCGTCAGTTAGAGTTAACTGTTACCATTAGCTTTTAACAGAATATTCCTGACGGCGTTAACTGACGCCGTAAGTGTGCAAGTCATGTGGCCGCACGTGGGGGCGCGTCTGGCCATGCCTTGGCCGGCGCGTGGGTGTTCGGAAAAATTTTCTGAAAATATAGGGATGTTCTTAAGATTGTGTAGATCACAGTGGTATATTCATATACCCAAATTGAGCAATGTATGAAAAGTTATTTCTAAGGTTTCGATTATGTGCGTTAATTAACGTTATTTCAATTACTTCCCATATAGGCGAGACCTATCCGAAGGACGAGCGTAGCCAGGCTAGGCACGGGGGCTACGACCCGTTTACTTACCAGTGAGTGGGCATTTGTTTTCCGTATATACCTATATAAATGAGTTTTTCCCAGAAAATCAGTTTAAATGAAATGTGATATGAAATGTGATATGAAATGCTATGCAAAGTATCTATTTATTTATTATGCATTATTGATTGCTTATATTGATGTTGGTGCTGAGAACGCACAGGTAAGTAGCAGGTAAATTTTATTTACTAGTTGTTGAGAACGAATGATATGATGTGATGTGATATGATTAGAGCTCATAAACCTGCACACTGATATTAGTGCTCCCGCCCAGAAAGGGGCTCGGTCCTTCACGTGATGTTCACCTCCCGCACCGCATGCTCGCCTTGGATCCAAGTTAGGTGCTCAGTCCAGTCAAATAGGCCACTATAGGTGGGTTCAACTCGTAGGTGACCCGCGATTTATCGCTCAGTCTTCACGTGATTGTAGCACTATAGCATATTAGTTTGTTATCAGTGATGTTGTGTAGACCACTAGAGGTGGTGTTGTTGTGTGTGCAGGGTATATATGATATGATTGTGATGATAATGAGCTATATGATATGATGAGATTGTTATGATCTATATACAGCCGATGGCTGAGATGATTATTGAGTATTCAATCATATTCACAGAATTATGCTTTGGCATTCAGTGATGATACTTTGACATGGCATACATATACATACTTTCATACATACATATTTTTCAGCAGAGTTTGAGAATTTTATATATATATATATGAGTATATACTTTATTTCTGGGAAATTATACAGGTTTTACGGCGAGGGGTTAGAACTTTTGAGAAAAGAAAGGTTTTGAAAAGATTTGTTTCTGACCCACTCAACTTTGTTTTTCACCCCTCTAGGTATTAAGTAGTTAGAGTTGGTGGCACACGAGGAGCTCATCGGATGTTCTGACAGAACTCACCTATGTAGGACCACCTTCGGGTGCTATCTTTATTCAGTACTTCTGCTTGACTGCATGTAGACTTTATGCTCTGTATTAGTGGATTTCACACTTCTTTACATTAGTATTGCTAGTGTTTCGGTTTTAATTGATTCGTAAATTCTATAATTTATTGCTTCCGCACTGTGCACATGGCTTACGTCACGCTCACGTGACGACCAGCACGCCCCACCTTCGGGACGGGGTGTGTCATATAATTTGGCCACCTATTTAAATGTTAATTATGTAGAATGTTTAGGTGATGAACTTATTAGAAAATAAATCCATATTTGTGTCTTAAATTTATCCATAAGCTTAACAGTGCTGTTCATGTCAAGTTTCTAAGAAATAAATTGTGTCCAACACCATCTGAAGACAAAAAAAAACCCTTTTTTCGTTTTGAGAATATATATATATATATATATAATTACAATCGATCTTAATATTAATAATCTAAGTTACACTATGAAGATCGGAGCGTTTAAACCAGCCACACAATAACTTAAAGAAAAAAGTCATATTCTTTAGACAGACATTTACGAAAAAAGTCATATTCTTTAGACAATCCGACATTTACGTAAAAGATATAAAAGAAATAAAAAGGAAAAACTTCAAAAAACAACCGTACACGAAATTAAGTGCACGTCTACATTAAGCAAATGAATGGTACAGAGTGACAGAAGGCTAAATAAATGTAGTTCGAAATTAATCTTACACGACTTGGACTTCTTCACTGACACTCAATCAAAAGCAAAGGTTGGGAATGAATACGATCAATTGACTATTCAGCTGAGATCGAGCACTATATTCCGTACGTACTGCAACCCCAAGTCAATCAGAAACTTAAAAAATTAAAAATTAAGAAGCTCTGTCTCCTTTTGGGAGTAAAAATTTGTAAATTTAGAATTACACCCGTTCGTTAATAGTTTCTCAGATGGGGTGTGTTATTTACACTTTTTTTTTTTTTTTTACTTTTCATACATTTTTTTAATTTTCAAATATTGGATCATATGAATTGAAGAAAATCAAATTACAGAAATTAACAAAGGTATGTGAGAAGTAAAAAAAAATATGTGGATAACACAACCCTTCTTAGACACTACTGAAAATAAAATGTAATTAAAAGGGTAGATATTCATTATAAAATCAAAACTATAACATATATATGGTTGGAAAATTTAATAATATTATTATTATATTAAATTTATTAATTGAATAGAAATTAGAAGTGGAGCATTTTGGTAGAAAGATGTGTCCACTCAAATGAAGAGCGGTAACTTTTGACTCTTCATGAATAGTCACATGTTTTTCAAAAATATATCTCACATTCTATAAATAAGGAAACCCTCTATAATCACTAGATAATTTTTAATCATACATATATTATATGTACTAAATATTAAAGAGTCTGAATGAGTCCATATGAGAGAGTTTTCAACACAATCATGGTTCATGAAGCCTTGTGATTTGGAGTGCTACTATTACCAGGATGTGGTCGTTGTATCTTGGGAGATAAGTGTCCAACACTTAACTCGACCATATTTCCAGGTTTTTCTAATCCATTATGTCATGTTCATTTAGAGCAACTCAATGAACAGTAACTGTCTTTTGCATCTCCACCCCTACACTGAATAGCCCTAGCAATATGCAATAAAATATTAGTATTTTTTTATTATAAAATAATACAAAATAATTTTATTTGTAATTTCGGATAAGATTTTTAATCCTTCTTGTTGCATGTGTCATTATCCGAAAAGACAATTATTGGTGATGGATTTCGATAAGATTTTTATCCAATGCCGTCGTGCCACGTGTCGTTACCTTTTCAGAATCGTTGATGATAGATTTTCGATAAGATTTTTAACCAATCACGTCGCGCCACGTGTCACAATCCGTTTACAATCTTTGATGATAGATTTTGATCAAATTTTTAACGAATGACGGCATGCCACGTGGCATTTTCGAAGCACCTAATCCTTTATGAATCCTCTATATAATCCACCTCCATCCTAAGAAATCTCACACCAAAATCAAAATCTATATCATTATTCATAGTTTTTGCTTCCTTCTTCACCAAAATCAAAATCTCTGTCATTATTCATAATTTCTGCTTCATTCTTACAATGTTATCTTCTTCAAGGATGATGTGAGAAACCGATCAGCAAGAGGAAGAATTGTTTAACCAATCAGAAGAAATGTTAAATCTCCAGGTGGCCCAAAATGAGATGGAATAGGAAGAGGATGAGGAACGTAGAATGAGAGATGAAGAAGTAAGAATGACAAGAGCCTCACATTCCCATCGAGTCATCCAAGCTATGGCTCAGATCTCCAGGCCCAGCCGTTCTGCAAACATTGATAGAAGCAGGCAACGACGATGTAAGGATCTCTTAGACAATTATTTTTTCTGTAACAGTGCATTCCCTGATACGTACTTTAGACGTCGTTTTAGAATGGAACAACATTTGTTCAACAAAATCATGGGCGCTGTTTGCAAACATGATTCTTACTTTCTACAAAAGAATGATGTTTTTGGTGTTATGGGTCTCCTGCCTGAGCAAAAAATTACTGCTGCCTTGCGGATGCTTGCATATAAAGCATCTGCAGACCAAGTGGATGAGATACCGAGGATGGGGAAATCAACCATTCTTGAGTCCCTGATGAGGTTTTGCTCCACAATCAAATCTATCTACACCACAGAGTACCTCCGGATACTCCGATGGACTTGCAAAAACTTCTGAAGAAGGACAAAATGCAAGGTTTTCTTATGATGATTGGAAACATCGACTGTATGCACTGGACTTGGAAAAACTATCCAAGTGCATGGCAAAGAGCTTATGGGGACAAAAAATGAGCAAAAATTATCATTTTGGAGACGGTGGCATCATTTGATACATGGATTTGGCATGCCTTTTTCGGGGTACTGGGAGCTCAAAATGACCTCAATGTCTTTGCCCAATCCCCAGTGTTCAACAATGTCCTGCAAGGAAAAGCACCAAGAGTCACGTATTGGGTTAACAGACATAAGTACCACGGCCCATACTACCTAGCAGACGGCATTTACCCAAGGTGGTTATCATTTGTCAAAACAGTGCTACGTCCGCGAAGTTCAAAGGAAAAACACTTTGCAAGCTGTCAAGAGGGGTGCAGGAAGGATGTGGAGTGTTGTTTTGGTATCCTCCAAGCTCATTGGGCGATTGTTAGGAGTGCTACCAGAATGTTTGATTTAGAGTCGTTTTGATCCATCATGATGACGTGCATCATTCTTCACAACATGATTGTGGAAGATGAGTACGATTATGATGCCATTGATGAATATGAGCCAGACACAATCAACAATTCTAGAACACAAATATATTGTGCTCATGACACCACTGAAGAACCCGTGGAAAATAAGCCATTAGAAAGGGATGGACGTTACAATGAAAGGCTCATTCAACGATATATTACACTTCAGGACCCATATATGCACAATGCCTGGCAAATTGACTTGATAGAGTACCAGTGGGAATTGAAACAAGCTCAAGATACTTAAGTTCATTTATTGTGTTTGTTTTTATTTGGTGTGTTTATTTAATTTGTTTTTTAAGTTCATTTAGTGAGTTTTTTATTATTTGGTATGTTTATGTAAATTTATTTGGTGTGTTTATGTCCTTTGAATAAAGATTATCTTAGTATAAATAAATTACCAAATTAAATAAATATACTCTTAGTTGAAATAAAGTGCTAAATTCAATAAATTGGAAACAACATAAAGTACTCTATTCAATAAATAAGAAATTACAACCCAAATTGGAAAATTATGGGCTCCGATTACAAACAAAGTGATTGGGAAATTATGGGCTCGTGAATGGACAATCATCACCTAACCAATTTGTGGTGTTAGGATCATCTTCTCTTGTCGTGCTAGGACCATCTCATCTTGCTCTCTCTTCTCTTGCACACCTCATTTGCACCACGTCCGCTTTCTCCGACTTCCAAAAATATTTAGAATTCAGAGACTTCCCTTCTAAAGGCGTGTTCATAATGTCACGATCTTGTTGAGCCTTTCTTTCTTCTCTAACCTCTTCCCTTTCTTGCCTAAGTAACTCTCTTTCTCTCTTATTAGCTTGAAACAATTTCTCAACAGCTGCAACTTTTGCCTCCTCTCTAGCCTTATCAGCCTCAAATTTAGCCATTTCCTGCGCCAAAGTCAATTCACCTTGGCAAGCAAGTTCTTCCATATACTTTGCATAATCATTCTTGGAAGCACTCCCTTTTCTCTTTGAAGCCTTCTTACCTTGAGGCCTAATTGGATAACGGGTTGACCCCGACGCTTGTTCAGGGGGGGCGTTTCCGGCACTTCTTCTGCATCATCTTCATGAACATGCGAGGCATGATCGGGCGTAGAGTGTAGAGGGGTGTTGTTCATGAAAACTTCTGGACTGACAGGCACAACTCTGAATTTAGGACAATCTTTGACAATATTCCAACATTCCCACCAGTTGAATGATTTGTTTTTGCTTTTGGCTTTGGCATTATACCAAGCTTGTGCTTGAAGTGTCTACACAATGCGGGAGAAGAAATAATTATAATCAAAGTAGGTAATGTAAATTTGGGTATAGCACAAACAAATAAATAATATATTGTTACCTGATCCGCTAAATTTTTCCCACTTCGAAGATTACTACTAGTTTGTGCCAAGGCGTCTCTCCACATACTAAACGATTGGCTGAGTATTCTCCAACGACTGGACATCGATTCTTTGGTTCTTTTCCCACAAATTTTCTCAAGATAATTTGCATGAATAAGACTCCACATTTCTTTCAACTGCATCTCATTACCCATAATCGGATCATGAGTAACTTCAACCTAGCTAGTACACAACGTAACATCTTCAATAGGCATCCAATTCGTACCTGCATCATTAGTCACTTTGTTGGAAAAAAAATAGGATTGAAACTTTGAGAGAAAGATAGGAATGTGGTTGAAAGTAGTTGAGAAAATATGAAATTGTGGTATAAGGTAGAAGATAATGAGAAGGTATTTATACAAAAGTAAAATCATTTTTTTCTAAATTTTTCAAATTTTTTTTTTCGGATTTTTTATTAATTTTTTTAATTTTTTATTCACATAATTAATCTCTACCGTTGGATTGAAAAAAAATTGAAAACCAACCCTCCAGATTGTGCCACGTGCACACCGGTAAAATTTCAGATTTTTCAACTTTTTTTTCTTTTTTTTTTTAATTTATAAAGGCGAATAACGTGGACCGTTGATCTCAAATCCAACGGCTAAAATTAAAGAAGGTTTGAATTATTATTTTTTACCGTTGGAAATCCAACAGTATAGAAAAAATTACTGTTGAGATCCAACGGACACCAAGGCGCCACGTGGCCTCCAACAGTAACCTTACGAACGCTGCGCACGCGGGCCACAGAGCCTGCAAATTCGGTCGGGGACGCACCCCCATGCGCGCATGCAATGCACGCGCTTGACGCAAAAAGAGACAGAACGTGGCTGACGTTGCCCTGACGTCAGCCTTGCGTCATCTCCACTCCGAGCTCTCTGGCCAGCAACTCCTGCCAGGCCTCTCCCTCAGGCCCTCTTTCATCCACACGCCTTGCATGGGTTGGAGCATGCAGCTCTAGCTATTGGGTTGGTGGGGAGGCCGGTCCATCAGGCTAAAGAGCACGGTGGAGTTGCTCTTAACATTAGTTACTCATGTGCATGCATTACTTTGATATATAATTGCATGAATTATTTATTGATTTTCTATATGACTTAATATAGCAATTAGACCTAATTTTTCTAACAATCTTAAGACAAGATTAAGTTTAATTGCTATATTTGTTTGCAAATAATATGCTCCCGTGACAAAGTAAAGGTTCACTCTAATGGCATATATGATATTCTTTCAAATGATTTCTATCATGTTTTTGTCTATATTGATTAATTTTTATGGTAGAATTAATGGTCTGGTAAGTAATTTTCATGAGGCAGTGGCTTTGATTCCAAACAGTCTCGTCAATTTAAGTTATGATGTTTTGTTTACTGCAATAATAATTATGTTATATAATTGGTTAGTTATGCATGCATTGAGTTTTCAATTTGAAAAGTAATTAAGAATAGTTTTGAGGTTCTTGTATATCATCAACTCAGTATATTCATATACGGGTTTTGAAATAATGACCTAGTGTATTTCAGAAAGACTGATGCATGTCCAAGTGGTACATTCGCAATCATTTGTTAGTGTCCTTTCGAATTGTTAAATGCAAATGTGCCGGTTATAGATGTATTGCATATATACATTCTTATGAAGTTTTGTTTGATAACAATCTATTCATATACTTGAAAGTTTTTCTTACATTTGTTGGCTTATAAGTTTGCAGTTCTCTAATTTTCTTTAGAAGTCCGAGAATTAGATTCTTGGTTGGTTACGGTTGACCAACTAGAAGTCTGAAAGTGTCTTTTGAAACTAACGCAACCTTTGTAAGGGTTACTCGTTTGATCAACGGACACAATTGGGGTATTGGGTATTGTACGGAACTGGTACGTGAAAGACTTGAGAATAAGAGAATCTTTTTCCTGCATACACACATGCATGAGTCTTTTATATGCTTGGTATGTTTTGTCGTCTACTGTATCTCTGGAAATGCCATCCTTTTATCAAACTCAACAAATGAATGAAGGGAAATGGCTGCACTCTTTGCTAAGCGTTGGAAAGGGCGCGAGATTTCTCCCATATATATATATATATTCATGGACAAATGCAGAGCAATTCGATGTTTGGTTGTGCCCAATATTTCCTAAAAAAATATTAGTGGTTTATAATGAAATGTCTTGTGAGTGTTAGTGCTAGATTTGAATGCAGCCGTGACTTTTAAGTGGTATGGAT
This sequence comes from Heteromeles arbutifolia, assembly GCA_024362995.1. NCBI lineage: Eukaryota > Viridiplantae > Streptophyta > Magnoliopsida > Rosales > Rosaceae > Heteromeles > Heteromeles arbutifolia. Next base: position 38,934,437 of record JANCRC010000003.1, on the reverse strand, counting down.
ATGTATAACATGAGTTGGTTGTATTTGATATATTAAATATCTCTTGCCTCTTGGCATATGATGTAGAGGATAAGAAAATCTGAGAAAAGGTGAAATATCTTTTCATGAAACGATGTTTCTTTTCATTTAGAAAGTTTACGCATGGTTATGTGCCGATGTGCATTGATACAGAAGGACTAAAGGCTTGAGATATCATTTATTAAAGAGTGAAGTCTTAACTAGTAAATCTCGGTAAGTTTAAAGGCTAAAGGCAACAATTGCCAGAAGTGTTTCTCATAGAAAGGACTAGTTATTAGGCTTCAAAGCAACCACAATGTGTATGAATTGTGGGGGAGTGGCTTAGCTATTTTTGAGAAAAAGGGAATATACTTAAAAAGAATGTAAAAGTAATTTGCATCTAGAATGAGATAACGATTATCTCTTATAATTGAAGTTTTAAGGTATTGAAAGGTTGGAGATCTTCTAGCAAATACCTTAAATGTGGGGGAATTTACCCTAGTGTTGGCAAATTACTTACCAAATCCGAACCATATTTAGGAAAATTACATTGGAAAACAACTACTCTTGAATGAAATATAATTTCATAAATGGAAGTGCGCACCATAAGAGATAGTCATCAACCTAGTGGATCCAATTAATTAAAGGTTTGACTAGAGAGTAAGTTGTATCATTGAGGGGAATGGGTTAAAAACCTACGTCTTAAGAATCACCATAATGGCAACCTAACCTAACTGACTCGATCCTAAGATCTAGGTTCGAAGGGACAACCAAATTGTGGATGATTCAATGGGAGCACAGTGGAGATAATCTCATACCCATGTCCTATGATGAAATAGTGATATCTACAGCGTGTTTAGGATGAGCTTTGCTTTTAATGATTCCTATACTTGGAAATAATAGGTGGGATATTGCAGGATACTCTTAATGGGAAGTCACCTATCTTGAGTGAGGAATGGAGCCGTTCCTATGAGAATTTTCTGAAGGGCTTAATTCTCTAAAAGCACTCATGAGAAACCGAGAATTGTTCAGGGCCAAAATGAACACAACCGAGCAACCACGAAGTGTTTAGAAGGGTGTTGTGTGATTATTATTGTCTTGGTTTACACAAAACGGCTGAGCAGTTCAAAACATCGCGTTCATTGATTAGTCAAGTAAAATCCGATAATAATTCACTATAGAAGGTTCAAAGCCAAAAGCTACATATCCTGATGCAATACATTTCTATCTAGTGTCTGCATTGTCATTTGCATAGTGCTGAGTCAATTTCCAATCATGTGGGGGATTGTTGGAAAATTTAATAATATTATTGTATTAAATTTATTAATTGAATGGAAATTTGAAGTTGAGCCTTTTGGTAGAAAGATGTGTCCACTCAAATGAAGAGTTGTAACTTTTGACTCTTCATAAATAGTCACATGTTTTCCAAAAAAGTATCTCACATTCTATAAATAGGGAAGCTGACACACCCCGACTTGAATCGAGGCATGTTGGCCGTCACGTGAATGTGACGTAGCCATGTGCACAACAGAAGTGATAATAGTATGAAAATGTGAGTAATTAAAAACTGATACTAACTAATTTACACTAGAGAGAAACATATAAGTGTGTGGAAGTGATTAAAGTAATGATACAATACTCAGAACATAGGCAACCTAGGTGCAGTCCAACAAACTAAGTATTGATTATACAGAACATGAAAGAAAATCCCTACATTATTCGAAGACTGTCAGAACCGCCGTAGAGTACTCGTAAGCCACCAACACGAATGACTAGCTAAAACCTGGAGGGGCACAAAACAGAAAACGTGAGTGGGCAAAAACAAAGCTTTTGAAAACACACTTCTCTTTCTAAACATAATAACCCCTCATCGTAAAACCCGTATAATTTCCCAGAAAATAATAACACATACGTATATAGAAATCATGCTCGAGAGCAGTGAAAACCAAGGTAAGCCATGTCAAAGTGTCTCAGCAATATAATGTGTAAGCCAGGTGATATGAATCAAGGAAAAATAATATGCCAGTCGGAGTCACCTAACGTGACCTGTACAGCTGAACCTATAACTCGTCCACTTATTCCTGCACAAGAGCCGAAACCACCTATTGTGGTCTGTACGATAGGTTGGGTGTAAATAAGTACGCTCAAGTGATACGATCACGTGAAGGCTGTGCGACGAATCGCAAGTCACCTACGAGTCGGAATAACCTAATGTGGTATGTACGACATGCTGACACCAGACTTGGATCCAAGGTGAGTATGCGGTGCAGGAGGTGAACGATCACGTGAAGGCTAGGCCTTGACCTCGGGCGGGAACACTAACATTGGGGTGCAGGATAATGAGCTCTAAATACATCTATGCATAACCATACACAATGCAAACACTATCATCATAATGTACTCACCTGAAGCTTACCTGGGCCTCCACAGCATCATTCACTATCATGCATAACTATACTAATGCAAATACTAAAATGTAATGTATTCGTGACATGGCATTTAAAACGTAAATTCATTTAAAAACAATTTCTAGGAAGCGTAAAGCAAATATATATATATATATATATAAACAAAAGCCCACTCACTGGTAAGTAGCAGGATCGTAGCCCTTAAGTCTCGCTTAACTACGTTCATCCTCAGGATAAGTCTCACCTATATGCGAAACAACTAATTTAATGTTAATTTGATAACACATAAACAAAACCTAAGATTAACTTCTCATACGTTGCTCAATTGGGGTGTTTGAATATACCAACATGACCTACTCAACACCACAAACACTCCTTGTTTTTAGAAAAAATTTCCAACGTCTCACGCGCGGCCAAGGCATGGCTACACGCGTTGGCCACGCACAGGCACGCTGACGGAAACCCTAACGCTGTTAAGGAATATTCCGTTAAAGTTACCTAACACCATTAGGAATATTTCGTCAACTTTGACGAAATATTCTCCTTCTTCTCCGGTGGACCTCGCCAGAATCCGTTGTCCGCCGCCGCTGAACTCACCGGAAAATTGGAAAATTTTCTAAGTTCAATATCTTCTTCATTTCTCAACCAAATTTCATGAATTTTATATAGATTTGAAGCTCTTGAATAGTAGAACACAACCATACCTATTTGAAGTCCAAAAACCAATGAAAATTGGTCGAAATAAAGCCTAGAAAAACCGGCCAAAACTAGAACTCTTCGAACCCGTGTGTTCCAACTTCCAAACTGCTCCAAAACTAATCTAGGGTCTCTATAGAGTTGATGAGGACCCATTTTGAACCTTAAAACCTTGTAAATCACCCTCAATCACCTCGGAGCACACTGAACCCCTCGTCGAAGCTTGGGTTTCTTGAGTTCTAGACGTTCTTTCTTCGAACTAAGGGTACGGTTAGACTCGTGAGATCACGAGGAACACGATGGTGACAAGGTTAGGTTCAATCTGGGATGATTTGATAAAGGTGGGTGTGTGTGAATCTTGGGTGTGCGGACAGAGAAGGATCGAAAAAGGAGAGGGTGAGAGGGTAGGGATATGCACGTGTATGTATGTGTGTGTGTGTGCTTGATCGCAGGTTGGCCAAAAGAAAAATAAACAAGGCCCTTATTGGGCAGCCGTGTAAGAGAGGGAGAGAGAGAGTTATGTGGCCTAAGGAAAAATAAAGCCAACCCAAATTTGATTGGACCCAAGGTTGTAGGTATTAAGGTGATTGGTGACTAAGAATTATTCAACCCTAAAATATCTTTCCACCCAATCTCGCTCTTAATTCGCCGCAACATTTTCGTTAAAGAACCAATTCAACCCTAACTCGCATCAACACGCTCGTGACGTCGAGTACGATTTAATTACGTCAGCGAGAAAAATAATTTAAATCTAACTATGTACATCCACGTCACTAAACTACGAGGGCATACTTGTCAATTTACACACTCGGGGAAGAAAATATATAATATTCCAGGACGGGTCGTCACAGAAGCCCCCTATAATCACTAGATAACTTTTAATCATATATATATATATATATTCATATATTCATACATATAATGCACTAAATATTAAAGAGTCTCATTAAGTCCATATGAGAGAGTTTTCAACATAATCGTGGTTCATGGAGCCTTGTGATTTGGAGTGCTACTATTACAAGGACGTGGTCGTCGTATCTTGTGAGACAAGGGTTGATCAACCATGAGCACCGTAGTGGGGCGTAAACTTGTCTTTAGGATAAAGTGTCCAACACTTGCCTCAACCGTATTTCCAGGTTTTTCTAATCCATTATGTCATGTGCATTTAACATTAGTTACCCATGCACATGCATTACTTTGATATATAATTGCATGAATTATTTCTTGATTTTCTATATGACTTAATATAGCAATTAGACCTAATTTTTCCAACATATATTTGGGGCGAATTTGTGACACCATTTTTTTACACAATTTTTTACACACGTTTTGTGGCATCTACTACGTAATGTACTTTTAACGATCTGAACCATCTATTTTTGAGAAAATTATTCATAGATCATTCTTGCAAAAAATTAACCAAATATAAAACCATTAAGACATTCAACGGTCATATGAGACATGATATTTAAAGGAAAATCTAAAAGATGGACAGTTCGGATTCTTGGAATACATTACGAAATGAGCTGCACAAAAACAAGTATCAAAAGTTGTGTAAAAATATGGTGACACAAATGTGTCCTTTATATTACTTGTGGCTATATAGGTATAAGGTGGGAGTTATTGAATTGATTATCATGACCTAAATTACCAAAAAGTATTGGATCATATTGTGGAATACTAGCATATAGCCACACATAAAATGTGTGTGAAAATTTTGTATTTTTTGTATTTAAAATGGAAGGAGAGAGGAAGAGAGGAAAAGAGGGAGAGAGAGCGTGGGATGGGAAGAGAGATGAGAGAGCTTTATTTTTTATTTTTTTATTTTTTTATTTTTTATTTTTTATTTTTTTAATTAGAGATATGTTATTTTTTTAATTTGTGGATGCAAATTTCTTCCTCCTTGATCTTGGACAAAAATGCACCTACAAAATAAATCACACCTTTGGTCAAGGCCAAAAGCCTCACGCGCCCACGATGAATGGGGGGGCTTTGGCCGAAGAACCTCCGATGCCAAAGTTAGAGTTTTGAGGGAAGAATGTTTGGAGAATTTTGTAGAGTTTTGTAAGAGACTTGGAAGTAGTTTTTGAAGAGAATGGAGAGCTATTTATAGGGATATGGTGTGGTATTTTTTGGGTGTAATTTGTAGTTAATTATCAATTAATAGATTAATTAGGTAATAAATCTATTAATTGACTAATTAACCTAATTTAAAAGAAATAATTTGGGAGTTATGGAATAATTAGCTAATCAATATAATAAAAGGGGAAGATTTTGGGAGTTTACCTTATGGAGAATATTGGATGAGGATGGATGAGATATATTTTGAATTGTTACCTATTTTGGGCATTTTTGACTTGGTTGAGGGATAATTACCTGCTGCTCGCGCGTAGAAATCCCAATATGCTTCAAGGGTATTTTTGTCCTCTTTTATCCAAAAATTCATGTGTCATCTTGTGATTATTTTTGGCTCCACAAATGCCCCCACACCTGCTGGGCTGCTCATAGGAAAGGGCAGCATGTGTAGAAATCTTCTTGCTCTAGGAAACTTAGGACTGCTTCCTATTTTGATGTAGATTCCCTCTTTAATATGAAATTAGATCTTTCTAGAAAAGGGAAATAAATTTCGCTCAAAGCCTATTTAAGTCCACCTTAAGTGGGTTGTTAAATCAACTTTGGAGAGCGATTTATTCTACCCTACAAGAGAGAGAAAGCTTAGACGATATTTGTTCCCCCTCCCCTAGCAATCTTCTATACTTGCCCGTGCAAATGACCGTCTTTCGTTGCTTTCTTCGTCTTCTTCGTGCCGCACTGAAGTAAGAAAAACTTAATTATTCTTGTCTTCTTCTTGAGTAGTGCTGCCACGGGGTAGCCGTCTGGGTGGTGCGGCACGTCGGCTGGCAGGGGCCAGGAGTAAGCTTAGCATGGGCTAATGAGGTGATGTGGCAGGGGTCATTGCTTGTGCTGCTCGGCTTGATTAAAGCCAAGGATTGGCTCGGCATGGGCCGAGGAAGTGGCGTGGCATGGGCAATAGTTTGGGCTGCCACGTATAGGCTGCCTGCCAAAAATGGGAAAACTGCTTGAGTTTGATTTCTCTGCTGTCGTAGATGGAACAGTCAAGGATGAAACTACCAATATCGGAGCTGCTGAAGATGAAGTGTCGGATGAGCAAACTGTTGAGTGTAAAAATGGTTGTTGCCCCCTGACCATTTGCTTCCTAGTTGATCTTCAAGCATTTGATCTTTTAAGCTATGTGGCCTTCTCGTACTGGAGAGCTTACCCAGATGGGTGTCAGGGAATTAGTTTACCCTCTCGCACTGGAGAGCAATTGGTTTACCCTCTCACACTGGAAAGCAATTAGTTTACCATCTCGCATTGGAGAACAATTAGTTTACCCTCTCGAACTGGAGAGCAATTAGTTTACCATCTCACATTGGAGAGCAATTAGTTTATCTTCTCGCACTGTAGAGCAATTAGTTTACCCTCTCACACTGGAGAACAATTAGTTTATCTTCTCGCACTGAAGAGCAAACCCATATATGTGTCGAGGAATTAGTTTACCCTCTCGCACTGGAGAGCAATTAGTTTATCCTCTCGCACTGGAGAGCAGACCCATATGGGTGTCGGGGGATTGGTTTACCCTCTCGCACTGGAAAGAAATTAGTTTATCCTCTTGTATTGGAAAGCAGACCCATATAGGTGTCGGGGGATTGGTTTACCCTCTCGCACTGGAGAGCAAACCCATATGGGTGTCGGGGAATTGGTTTACCCTCTCGCACTGAAGAGCATAGAAGTCGTTGTCATAAGTACAACTGAGGAAAGCTGGACTACTGGACAACTTAAATAATCATTATCCTGTGAGGTTTTGTTTGGCGATCTGCTTGAGACTTCGAACTACTTGTGGAACCCGCGTAAGGGTGTAAATGCAATGAGTTGCTCCTAGAATTATTGCGCCATCATTAGGTGTTTCGTCGTGTACCCCTTTTAGGCTTAGTTGGAGCGAGCCATCGGGCAAGATCGACACGGCTGGGAACCGTGGTGAAAGATTGGCACAGTTATGAGCCATGGTGATAGATCAATAGCTATCGGAAGCTGTGGAGCAGGTAAGCACGACTGTGAAAGCAAAGTTAGGGCTGGCTTGGGCCAGGTTGTGCACAGCAGGCGGAATTGGACCACTACGTCTGTGATGCTCGGCTATTGGTGATGTGCTACTTCAGTATTGAATCGTTTGGATTGTTAAGAATAAGGTATGTCTCTGGTTCTTAGTAGTTGGGCTGGTGTGTCCTTCTGGTACTTGTCTGCCCCTGGCGTGCCGTTAGGCTGAGCTGCTACATTTGTCGGAACAGAAGTAATCTTTGAATTCAACAATCTATGTAGGGTAGTCTCGTCTGCTCGATCTTGTCATTGAAAGATGACTCGCTTATGTTGGTCATGTCTCATCGGAACACCTTATCAATAGCTTTGTTGCGCAGGAAATCGTGCAACCGCTCGATCATGAGCCTTTCAACTTCTTCCTGAATTTGCCTTTGTAGGGGTGACGGAGTTCTCGGCTGCCCCTGGTCGTGACCTGGTGGTCTAGGCTGCTCTTCTACGTGTTTGACTTGTCTATGCCGCAGTTGCAGTGTATGTGGTATGTTACTAGCAGGCGAGTGGGCAACTCACAGGCTGCTGGTTGAACTTGAGCTGGATTGAGTGACTGCTTCTCTTCGTCTGTTGTGCTGCCAACTCCGATGTGAGCTGGAGGATGCTCCTTACGAGCTTTGTCACCAATGAACACTTCACTTGGAAGGTTGCACATGTTGATTATCGGAGTGTTGTCCTAACCGTGAGTGTATGATCATCTGTGGGCCTAGTCGAGAGTGCATGCTCTTCGGCGCGCAAAAACAGGAGTATACGCTATCTCGGGGGCCCAATCGAGAATGCACATTGCCCGAACGCTCTGTTCATGGCTGGCCGAGTAGCTGTTTGTCGAGACAAGTGTTGTTCTCTATTTGGGTTGAAATAGCTTGGAAGGAATGTATCTCCTTGAGTAGTGGAAGTGTGGTAGACTCCAAGTGCGAAATTTGAGTTAGGAAATGTCAAATTCGCGGAGAAATGTGGTGAAAATGCCCCCGGTTCAATCGTAAGCCCATAAATTTGAAGCCAGAACGGTTAAACTAATCTTGGAACGATTTGGGCTGCTTGAAAAGCCACGGGAGCTGGCTGGGCCACGGGAGTGGGCTACTCGACGTATGGAGTACGTGGGTACGAGGCTAGGGCTCAGCTTGGCAACGCGTTGGGCTTAGAATGACATGGCTTGAGTCATGGCTTTGGTAGTGGTGCCATGGACCTCACCATGGGTAGTTGTCGTGATGGCCCCTGTGGTGGTTACCATGGTGGAACCTCGAAACAATGGTGCCGCTCCACTTGTTGTCATATTTAGCCTCATGGATCGCCGCAATCCTATTTCTTGATTATTGGAATTTTCACTTGTGGAATTTTCTAAATTTCTAGCCATTGTATTCCTCTTTTACGTTTTATCAAAGAATCTTTGCAAATAAAAAATTCTAATAATAAGAACGTACGAAAAATACAAGTGGACTAGAAAATAGAGAAAATAGAGAAAAAACCTTTTTTTACGCGAGAGCCTTCTACGAGTATGGATCTCAACTCTCAATGAAAGCACCAATTTGTGGATGCAAATTTCTTCCTCCTTGATCTTGGACAAAAATGCACCTACAAAATAAATCACACCTTTAGTCAAGGCCAAAAGCCTCACGTGCCCACGATGAATGGGGGGGGCTTTGGCCGAAGAACCTCCGATGCCAAAGTTAGAGTTTTGAGGGAATAATGTTTGGAGAATTTTGTAGAGTTTTGTAAGAGACTGGAAGTAGTTTTTGAAGAAAATGGAGAGCTATTTATAGGGATATGATGTGGTATTTTTTGGGTGTAATTTGTAGTTAATTATCAATTAATAGATTAATTAGGTAATAAATCTATTAATTGACTAATTAACCTAATTTAAAAGAAATAATTTGGGAGTTATGGAATAATTAGCTAATCAATATAATAAAAAGGGAAGATTTTGGAAGTTTACCTTGTGGAGAATATTGAATGAGGATGGATGAGATATATTTTGAATTGTTACCTATTTTGGACATTTTTAATTTGGTTGAAGGATAATTATCCGCTGCTTACACGTAAGAATCTCAAAAATTTGTATGGATTATGTATGAACGCCTGCCGAGGTCAAGTTTGGGAGCTCCCTCGAACATAGTCCATGCAAAATACTAATCAAAGACAAATTCTAGTAAAAAATTATCATAAAAAAATTTTGAAAACCTGTTTTTTGACCGATACCGGTGGCCGGCCAGATTCAACTAAAGATATGCATACAGACCCAAGTGACATTCTTTCATAAATGGCTGATTGAGACGTATGTGAAATTTTAGTCATGTGATCATAAATGGATGACTGAGACGTATGTGAAATAAATTTTTTAAAGTAAAAGTGCAAATAGTTGAGATGGATGGATTATAATTGTCGCAATTTTTTTTTTGTCGAATAATTATCTTAATTGTTAGATTAAGTTGGAATTCTATAATATTGGAAAGCTGACAAAGAAAATGAAGAATTTTATAAAAAAATTACAAGGTTATGGGACCTTAGCTATAATTGTAATTAGCAACCAATGATAAAAAATAATTAGTTGTAACTGTTTTTTTTTTTGTTGTTGTTTAAGTAACTGGTATTATTTGCTCAGTACACTGATTTGTGGCAAAACAGGCATATTATATAGTCAGCTTAATTAAAAAACCTTTCCAACAGCCGAACTCACGATTTTGACAACAATATATAATAAGCTATTAGTTTTCTTTGATTATGAAATTTAAAATAATTAATATTGATTATGAAATTTAAAGTACACCCACTGGGAATTAATATTAGTTTTCTTTGATAATAAGCATAATTTAAAGTACACCCACTGGTAATTAATATTAGTTTTCTTTGATAATAAGCATAATTTAAAGTACACCCACTGGTAATTAATATTGATTATGAAATTTAAAATAATCAACTAACAGTACATACATTAATTCAATATAATACATTTCAGTACATACATTTAGATTCATTATAATATATTTCGGTACAATCATGTAGGTACAAATATTTCGATACAAAAAAGTCAATTTTATATATTTCGGCACAGTCATTTCTGTACACTTATGTATTTATATATTTTTGTATCACAAATTTCTTTTAATATTTTCTCATTTACGTTCATTTATAATTAAAAAAATTAAATATGTGCATATTAATAAAATTAAAATTTAATGTGGAGATATTAAATATAAATACACATTAAATAACAAAAATTGAATGTAAATTTTGATAAAAGTACACATCAGGGGTTTAAATTGAATATGTAATCTAGTACCAGGTTTTTTTTTAATTTTAATCTTTTGCAAGGACTAATGTTCAAAAACCCCTAATTTAAAATACACTCTTGACTTATCTGCTATTTTCAACTAAGCCAAGCATGGGAAATTTCCTGACCAGGATATGTAGACATGGTAATTGCGCAGCTCTATATACATGCTTTCTTAATCAAGTTGCTGGAGTTGACTAACTGAAGCTAATTGCTTGCAAGCAATATACAAATGTTCTGTATTTTTTTTTTTTTCATACTATAAGCCAAGAGTTATGATTCTAAGTGATACTATTTAATTGCATTTTGATCAGCATTCCATGACTAAGGTAATAGTCAAATGTTTGAGAGAAATACTAAATTATAGAATTAAGCACTCATCACAAGCAAGGTTCTAAAATGCGTTAGGCGCTAGTTGGGCGGCGGGATGGGACCTAGCGCCTATGCGGCTAGGCGGAGCCTAGGCGGACTAGGCGGATTTAAGTAAATCTATTGTATTTCATGTAAATAAGTGTCTGTTTATATTTAAAATATACATAATTTCATCATAAATTAGAAAATAGAATGACATATATATTATGAAGTATTGGAACATAATGAAAACATAGGGAGCAAACATATAATGTGTGTTTATTTAAGTGTTCAATAAGACTCTTACAATTTATTGGAAACAATAAAATGCAAAAGGAAAGTTATCTATTTTTTATCTAAATGAGTTGCAACCTAGGCAGGTGTCTAGGCGGGTCTGGGCAGTCTGGGCGGGCGCCTCAGCAGGTCTAGGCGCCCTTTCTTAATTTTCAAACACCTAGGCATTAATCGGGGCGGTGACCAGCCGCCTAGCGCTTAGGCGGGGATTTTTAGAACAGTAATCACAAGTGGCCTTCTGCCACCTTTTTTTTTTATAGAAAATTTCAAGGTAGGAAGGAAATTTGTTGATATGTAAAAAAAAAAAAAAAAATTATACCTTATGCCATGTATACCTAGTGCTACACTACACATCCTTAAATGTGTGTGTGTATTTTGACACAATTTTTTTGTAGTTTTTATTTCGTAACTTTTTTTTAAATATATCCATCTATATTTCAATTTATCATTCATAAATCATCATCGTAAAAAAATTTAAAAAAAATTCATTTATAATTAAAAACATATATGGTCCTAAAAAAACAATACTAAAATTACTTGTATATAATATTAATATTTAGTTCTCCAAAAATAAAGTCATTGATAGGAATTGGATGCTATCATTATCGTCATCTTTTCTAGTTTATCAGTTGGTTTACTGTATAAGTTGTTATGGAACATCATTCATTGTTTTGTGTGTCTGTATGTATATATATTATAAAGTTTATAGAAATAATTTTCACATAGATCATTTTTGGCTACTTTGTTTCCGGAATTCTTCTGAATTCAATTCAAATATAAAAAAATGAAAAGAGAGTGCAACGAAAAGAAGTATATAAAATTCATTTCTCATAATTTATCTACATACTAGTATCTGCATGAGCGCATGTGACAATAATTCACTACCACACAAAAACTTATGTCAATTGTAGTATTGTTGTCTACTTTATTTGGAGGGTGTGAGTCCTTTGAGCTATGTTTGGGGGAAGGATTCTAGCCCTGTGAACTTAAAGACCAAATTAGTAAAAAATGAATTATAAAATACTAGATATGAGAGATTACAAAAACATCATATAAGCATTGTAAAGACATGTAAAAAAGATTTGTAAATGACTTAAACCAAGTAAGGGTTTAAAAACCAAGGGTTTAAAAATCACTCTCGACTCTCACATGCTTTTGTGATGCTCATATAGCGACTTTCTAATCTCTTCCATACAACAGTTTATGATGATTTCATGACCAATTGTGCTTCAATCCCTTCTGAAAACCACTCACCCAAGCCTAATCTTGACAAGGAGTCCTAGGACTATCGAGCCTGTCTCCCGTATTTATTTGGAGAGCTTTTGCTCCCTAGCCTTCTTATGCTAGGCTTGTTCTTCATTGCCTCTTGCAAGGTTTTGTCTTCTCCCTAGGTTATAGGGCTTTGGATCAGGCAAGTTTGGTCAAAAATTTTCCAGATCTACCTTCTGATACGCTGGATTTTGTCATTGCTTTGTCTAGATCCTTGATGGATCTGTTTTGTTTAAGCATTCATTGTGAATTTCTCTGCAAATTTTGGAGGTGTTGGTAACGGCGGCTTAATAGGCTGATCTGATATGACGAGGACGAGAAGTTGAATCTTCTGGATCTATATCTTATTGGCGTTTTCAGGACTAAGTACTAATTTAGGACTATGTGTAACTCAGTGTATATTTATTATACTCTTTTGTAATTATCCACAACTGTAATGATCAATTATATAATTACATTAAATTGACTTCATATGATTATCAAGGCACATCTCATTCGAAATATAAAATAAGAAAAACTAATGAAAATGACTTGAAAACTTTGAGTTTTAACAATAAGGACAAAATAAAGGGTAAAGTAAATAGTACCAGGATTGACTTTTTAGTGTAAAAATGTGGTTTTTCGTTAAAATAAACAGTACCATGAGTGACACACCCCGACCCGGAATGTCCACTAGGACTCCGAATCGAGCTATGCTGGCCGACACCATAATAAACCTCAGTCAACACATATGCTTCAAAGGGCCTTTTCGAAATTCCACGTAATAAAATTATATAAAAATCATAATTTTTTGGGACGGACTGTCACAATGAGTTTTTTGTTAAAATTCCCTACAAAATATCCTGACTTATTAGAGCAGGTCATATGTATTTTAAACTCAATATAACTGTTCTGTTCTTATCAGACCATCCATACATTGGTTATACATTATGGGCTTACAAGCCCTATTCTGCTGAGATCCAAGAAGTCCACAATCATCAGGTCCCGAGACCATCTCACATGAGTAGCCCAACTTACTTATAAGCACATGTGTCCCTTCTCTTAACAATTCCCTCATGAGTACACATTGAGTACACATGAGTACACATTGATTTTGACTCAAATGATTAGATATAAGACCAATTAGTAGTGAATTATTAAGTTTAATCCTAAAGATTTAGCTTATCAATTTGATCCATTGACTTTTGATCTAACTAAGTAATTTTCTTATTTTAAAACTGTGAGTCATGACTCAGCATATTTTCAAAGACGTGCTTTTAATGTTTTTTCAAATACCATTAATACCCTTGGGATATTTTGGTTTGTATAATACTTGGAAGACCAAATTTTTTTAAATTAAATTTGCAAACCAAATAATGTGGTTGTAGTTAATTGGATTATTAATTATGCGTCGATTAACATGCTATTTTTTATTAGTAACACATCATTTGGTTTGCAAATTTGGTTTAAAATTTTGATCTCCCTAGCATTACCCTTTTGGTTTATAAAGAGATATCTTCTGGTTTGAAAAAACATATTGTGACTATTCTTTTCGATTATAAACGTTTGAATCGTCTGTTGCGATATATAAAAAACAGCCGATTTGAAAAGTTTGTAAGAATGAAATGTCACAATAATTATTTTTATTTTTTTTATTATTGTGTACCACACGATTTTAGGATATTTTTTTGCAATTATTCGTTTACACTTTTTTACTTTGATTTGTTTATTTGTTTGCTTTTATATTGTGATGTAGGATCTAAACCTGTATGAATGCAATGAATGCATGTAGAAATAACTCGGATGCGTGCAGTTTTCTCCAACCAATATTATGTGTGGAAAATCCCAGGTCAGCATCCACTCAGGAACATGAATACTTTTCATCATGGAATTTTTCGTCCTTTAATTTTCCGTGGTACTTTTGGAAAAGATATCCTCTCCGGATCTCTTTCATCAAAGTTATCGGATTAAGTAATTTGGATCTTTGAAATTTTATTCAACGGTTCATTTGTTTTGATTTCTTAAAAGATGTAATAATTTTTTACCGTTGAATAAAATTTCAAAAGTTCGAATCATTTGATCCGATGATCTTTGTAAAAGAAATCCGTGCTTGTAGTAGAACACTATTTCCAGTCACCAGCAATTAATTATTTAATTCTCATGTCTGCATGCAAACACGTACCTACATAAAAGGGCAAAGCTTTTCATCTGTTTTCCATTATTAACAGCTTTTTGGCCCAACATGTTTGGTCTCCAAATCAACCAGTCGATGCGTTGAAGCCGGATGTTTTTGACTTTGAATTGAAACCGCTGGTCAAGCCAACGGTTTTGAGCTGACAGCTAGGATAGGAGTTATGGGATGCCACAATTGGGAATTAATCCAACAAATATCACAAGTAAATTATCATGCATCTGCCAAGAAATAATAATAATATAATCATATTCAACTTGCGTAAAGAGCCATCTGATCGTCTGACTCATTCTTTAAATTCATATTCAACTTGCGTAAAGAGCCTGTGAATTTTCTAACTTTATTCCCAAAAGCCAAAATTACTTTCCAGTAATGACAGGGATGGAATCATAGAGCAAGAAAATAAAGGGAAACTTCAATCCAATGAGCAAAACGGGTTAACTAGGAATAGGATGACCTTAGAGCTCCAATTCTATCAAGTTGATAAAATATCAATATTTGGATAACTTGTGTGATCAAGTTTTTTTTTTTTTTTTCTGTAAAAAGATTTTCAACAAAACGACTAAAGATAAAGGTGGAGTTAATGATCTTATGAATCATATATGTTAATTTGTAAGGCTGCCCTACAACAAGTCAATGAGTTCTAATCAAAGTATTGTGTCTTTTTTTTTTTTTTTTTTTTTTTAACAAACGCTATTATCTAGACTAAGGGGTGGGGAGTGGGTTAAGCCTCACAATGAGCTAGCAAAAATATGGATCAAATTCACCTTTGGTGAGAATCGAACCTAAGAATTCTCACTTACAAGTGAAGAGAAATACCATTAGACTGTAATACTAAATGACAATCACAGTATTGTTAGGGTTAGATGGGTAACACCCACATCCTGTCGTGCAACCCCAGCCCATTGCGCCTAAATCTTAAGCCGACTCCACTCATTCGAATGGATCGTGTTATGTTGGGTTTTATTTAAACGCCATCACGGCATGTCGTGCTTTATTTAAATTAGTTATGCTCATGCAACACCTTTAAAGAAAACATTCATAAAGAATAGGTTTAATGTAAGATGTAAATTTAGAGCACAAATATGCATATTTGTCTATACCCTTTTAGATTCAAGTTTATTGGAAGTGATTCTCTATTAGATTCACTTTTTTCTCAAAGTGAAGCTTTCACTCAATGAGCATGTTAATTCCATTTCAGCCTCTCTTAACCAATTTCTAGCACAACATGAACATATAAAATAGAATATAAATACTAGTGTCATGTGTACATCACGATATTTAACTACATTAATTCAATTTAGAGTTGCTTCTTCTAAAACATCAAGTTATAAAAGTACAAGAATGTACATGGGAAAAATCGAACAACCCGCGCCTTACAAATAAGGCAATGCATCTTTATCATCTGATTCAATAGTCGTAATAAAAATAGTTGAAATTGCCTCATCCACGTCAAACTTCACTTAATAAGCCGTGGAGGTTAATATCCATTTTAGCCTCTTGTACTTCGTTACAAGCACAATCTGAGTACATAAAGTAGAATATGAATAGTAGTTGCACAATACAATATTAACTTCAGTATTCAATTTTGAAGTTCTTCATCCAAAAATAGGACTACAATTGTACTTGAGAATAGGTGAGCCAAGCTGACCCACCAATTATAGGCAAGCACGTTTCGAGGTTAAGCCCGTTATTAGATTGGCCAACAAGGCATAAGATATGTGTTGGTATAGTGAAAGGTTGCACTTACTCCATGAGGAATCAAGTTTGAAGGCCATTCATAAAGATATCAATGCTACTTAATGTGCTACTTGATGAACATCTTAACCCAAAGATATTTGACTTTGGATTGGCCAAGCTTGATGAATTGGTTAAAACACAAATAAGTACCCGTGTTGCTAACTTTACGCGAGTATATTTTAACTTACCTTGTTATACTTTTGCTTTTACATTTTCTATATTTATATGTGGCTCTCCATTATTGTAATGCCATTTCAAAATGTAGGCCTATCATGCCTTCAATCATGAGCATGCTTGAATATGTGGTTACTATTTAAGAGTTCATCTTATATCTAAATCACGTAACTGAAGGCTTACCATGCATTCAGTTGTGAGCATGCCCATGGTGTTAATAGAAGAGTTAAATAAGTTTTTCAACATGGTAATTGTTATGTGTAAATTTATTTCTTTCCATAACCTTAAGCACATAAATTACGTACAATATGAGCACATAAAGTATAATATAAATAGTAGTATGATGTGTAAGACACAATGTTTAACTTTATTAATTCAATTTGGAGGTACTTCTTCTGATAAATGAGGTTACAACAGTACATAAGAGTAGGCGGGCCGGGCCGACCCAGTTTAGTCATAGGTGAACACATTTTAGGCTCAAGCCCGTTATTGGCTATCTTAATTGAATTAATGTATAATTATAAATGTTAATATAATTTTTAGTTTCAACTATTTTTTTAATAAGATAAATTCCTTCTTTCATTGCCAACTTTTATCCAATCTAATGCATAACAATATGAAAATTTTAACTTAATGATGATGTAGCCTTTGAATTGGAGATGCCAAAGACCAATAATCACCATGATTAATTTGGTTCTCTTGTAATAACCGGCCGCTTACAAGAATAGCATGTGTGACCGTTCTTAGCATTAAAGTCTTTTGGAAATGAATATCATAGAGTCAAATCATATTTAAAATACTAAAATTAATTTTTCAAAAACACTACCAAATGACCATGTCCCTAACGATTAGATTTGTCCTCTCAGACAAGAATAGAAAGAAAAAAAAAAAAAATCCCCCAGGCATTTTTCCTATTGTGAGTGATCTTGCTAGCACAATCGAATCCTTCACTCCATTTTTTGTTACTGGTGTATCAATGTAGATACTCTTAAAAGCTAAAACTTAAGGATTTTCTCATGAATCATGAAGAGAAAGAATGCAAGCACAATGATGATCTACAAAGTGGTGCACACACGGCTATGATTCATGCAAGTAATTTCGTCCCCTTTTTTATTTGTTGCATTATCGATTACAATCAATAAGATATGTTACTGAGATTAAATGTCGTGTTTATTGTCTACTTTTGCCCTAAATATTTAATTATTATAATTGAATTAATCCCAATTATATGCTTGGAAACCTCCGTATATTAATTATGTAGTCTTTATGTGTTTTTGGTTTATCATTCCTCACATAATAGGTATGTTAACGCTCAAAACTAGTGAGGCTTACAAATGTTGAATAAGAGCAAGTCCACCCATGGACATTGCTCGGGGGACAGGGGAGAGGAAAGGGCCCGAGGCCCGATGGATAGTGCTCCAGCCTTGGAGAGCCCGAGTGAGGGTGGGAGCCCGAGGGCTGGGGGGGGTGGGGAATCGATGGGCCTGGAGCCTGAGGCCCAAGCCTTATTTAATTTTTTTGTGTCAAGCGCGTGCCCCTCACGCGCGCGTGGGGGCGCGTCAGCCGACACGTTTCAGAACGGATGGACCCGTGCGCAGTGACCGTTGGGAAGCCACGTGGCTTCCCACGGTCCGTTCGATCCCAACGGCTCTTTAATATGAGCCATCCGATTTAAAACGGTAATAAAAAAAAGCTGATTTAATATCAACCGTTCGATCTGAGATCAACGGTTGATATTAATCTGCTTTATAAATTAAAAAAAAAGAAAAAATAGTTTTAAAATTAAGAAAAGTTACCGTTGTGACACGTGGCACAATCTGGAGTGTTGGAATTCAAATTTTTTTAAATCCAACGACAGAGATTAATTAGTTGAATAAAAATTTAAAAAAAATTGTAAAAAATCCGAAAAAAAATCTGAAAAATTTTGTAAAAAATTGATTTTACTTTTCTATAAATACCACTTCTTCTCCATCTACCTTACACCACAATTTCATATTTTCTCAACTACTTTCAATCAAATTCCTATCTTTCTCTCAAAGTTTCAATCCAATTTTTTTTCTTCCACAAAATGACTACTGATGCAGGTACGAATTGGTCGCTTCTTGAAGATGTTTCGTTGTGCACTAGCTGGGTTGAAGTTACTCATAGTTCGCTTACGGGTAATGAGATGCAGTTGCGAGGAATGTGGAGTTTAATTCATACCAAATTTCTTGAGAAAATGGGTGGGAAAAGAACCAAAGAATCGGTGTCCAGTCGTTGGAAATTACTTAGCCATTCCTTTAGTACATGGAGAGACGCCTTGGCACAAGCTAGTAGTAATCTTCGAAGTGGGGAAAATTACTCGGATGAGGTAAGAATATATAATTATTTGTTTGTATTATTTATTTGGTACCTAATTTGATTATAATTATTTGTTTGTATTATTTATTTGTTACCTAATTTCATTATTATTATTTGTTTGTAATATTTATTTGTTACCTAATTTCATTATTATTCATTTGTTTGTATTATTTATTTGTTACCTAATTTCATTATTATTCATTTGTTTGTATTATTTATTTGTTACCTAATTTGATTATAATTATTTGTTTGTATTATTTATTTGTTACTTAATTTCATTATTATTATTTGTTTGTATTATTTATTTGTTACCTAATTTCATTATTATTCATTTGTTTGTATTATTTATTTGTTACCTAATTTCATTATTATTCATTTGTAGCAACTTCAAGCACAAGCATGGTATGGTGCCAAAATCAAATCAAAAAACAAATCATTCAACCGGTGGGAATGTTGGAATATTATTAAAGATTGTCCTGAATTCAACGTTGTGCCCGTTGGTCCAGAAGTTTGCATGAACAGCACCCCTCTACAGAGCACCCATATACACTCTACACCCGATCATGGCTCACATGTTCATGAAGAAGATGGAGAAGAAGTGCCTGAAATGCCCATCCCTGAACAAGCGCCGGGGTCGACCTGTTATCCAATTAGGCCTCAAGGTAAGAAGGTGTCAAAGAGAAAAGGGAGTGCTTCCAAGAATGATTATGCAAAGTACATGGAAGAACTTGCTCGCCAAGGTGAATTGAGTTTGGCGCAGGAAATGGCAAAATTTCAGGCTGATAAGGCTAGAAATGAGGCAAAAGCTGTAGCTGTAGATAGGGCATTTCAAGCTAGTGAAAGGGAAAGAGAGCTACTTAGGCAAGAAAGGGAGTTGGCTAGAGAAGAAAGAATGGCTCAACGAGATCGTGACATTATGAACACGCCTTTAGAAGGGAAGTCTCCAAATTCTAAATATTTTTGGGAGTCGGAGAAAGCGGATGTGGTGCGAAGGAGGCGTGCAAGAGAAGCGAGATCAAGAGGAGATGGTCCTAGCACGACAAGAGAAGATCATCCTAGCACCACAAATTGGTTAAGTGATGATGAATAGGGTACTTTTTGTAATCGGCGCCCATAGTTTTCCAATCACTTTGGGTTGTAATTTATTATTTATGTTGTTTCCAATTTATTAAATTTAGTACTTTATTTAAAGTGAGAGTACATTTATTTAATTTCATAATATATTTATACTAATAAAATTACATAAACACACCAAATAAAATTACATAAACACACCAAATGAAATTACATAAACACACCAAATAAAATTACATAAACACACCAAATAAAATTACATAAACATACGAAATAATAAAAAACTCACTACAAAAAACACACCAAATAAAATTACATAAACATACGAAATAATAAAAAACTCACTACAAAAAACACACCAAATAAAATTAAATAAACACACTAAATACAAACAAACATGCTAAATAAACTTAAGTATCTTCAGCTTGTTTCAATGCCCACTGGTGCTCTATCAAGTCAATTTGCCAAGCATTGTGCATAGATGGCATTTGAAGTGCAGTATATCGTTGAATGACCCTTTCATTGTAACGTCCATCCCTTTCAAATGGCTCGTGTTGCATGGGTTCTTCGGTAGCATCATGAGCACAATATATCCGTGTTTTTGAATTGTTCATCGTGTCTGGCTCATATTCATCAACCGCATCATAATCGAACTCATCTTCCACAATCATGTTGTGAAGAATGATGCACGTCATCATGATGGATCGAAGTGACTCTAAATCGAACATTCTGGCAGCACCCCTGACGATCGCCCAACGAGCTTGGAGGATACCAAAACAACGCTCCACATCCTTCCTACACCCCTCTTGACAGCTTGCAAAGTGTTTTTCCTTTGCACTTCGTGGACGTGGCACTATTTTGACAAATGTTTCCCACCGTGGGTAAATGTCGTCAGCTAGGTAGTATGACCCGTCGTACATACGTCCGTTGACGACGTACATGACTTTTGGTGCCTTTCCTTGCAGGAAGTCGTTCAACACTGGGGATTGGGCAAGGACGTTGAGATCATTTTGAGCCCCTGGAACCCCGAAAAAGGCGTGTCATATCCATGTATCAAAAGATGCTACCGCCTCCAAAATGATTGATTTTGCTCATTTTCTGTCCCCATATGCGCCTTGCCATGCACTTGGACAATTTTTCCACGTCCAGTGCATACAATCGATGCTTCCTATCATCCCAGGAAAACCTCGCATCTCGGCCTTCTTCAGAAGCCTTTGCAAGTCCATGTGAGTAGGTTTTCGGAGGTACTCTGCGGTGTACAAAGATTCAACTGCTCCGCAAAACCTCATCAGGGACTCAAGAATGGTTGATTTCCCCATCCTCATTATCTCATCCACTTGGTTTGCAGACGCTCCATACGTAAGCATCCGCAACGCAGCAGTGATTTTTTGCTCAGGCAAGAGACCCATAGCACCACAAGCATCCTTATTTTGCACAAAGTAAGAATCATGGTTGCAAACATTAGTCATGATTCTGTTGAACAAATGTCATTCCATTCTAAAACGACGTCTGAAGTACGTATCAGGAAATGCACTGTTATGGACAAAGTAATCGTCCAACAGCTCTTCACCCCGTCGTTGCCTGCTTTTTTCAAGGTTTCTGGAACGGCTAGGCCTGCATATCTGAGCCACAGTTTGGACCACTCGACGGGAATGTGAGGCTCTGGCCATTCTTCCTTCATCATCTCTCCTTGTACGCTCATCCTCCTCTTCCATCTCATTTCCGTCTATCTGAAGATTTAACAGTCCTTCAGATTGGTTAAACAAGTCTTCCTCATGCTGATCGATTTCCCACATCATCCTTGATGAAGAAGAAGACATTGTAAAAAGGAAGCAGAAACTATGAATAATGATAAAGATTTTGGTGATGAAGGAAGCAGAAACTATGAATAATGATAGAGATCTTGAGAAAGTTGGTGTGAGATTTGTGAGGATTGATGGTGGATTATATGGACGATTCAGAAGGGATTGGCTTGTAGATAGGGCCACGTGGCATGCCGTTATTCGTTAAAAATCTGATCGAAATCTATCCTCAAAGATTCTGAAAAGATAACAACACGTGGCACGATGTCATTGGATAAAAATCTTATCGAAATTGATCTCCTATAATTATCTTTTCGGATAATGACACGTGGCGCAATGAGAACGATTTAAAATCTGATCGAAATCTATCCTCAAAGATTTTGAAAAGATAACGACATGTGGCACGATGACATTGGATAAAAATCTTATCGAAATCCATCACAAAAATAATTGTTTTTTTGGATAAAATGACATGTGGCGCAACAAGAACAATTTAAAAAAATTTATCCGAAATTACAAATAATTTTATTTTGTATTATTTAAACAAACAAAAAAAACTAATATTTTATTGCCTATTGCCAGGGGGGAGGGCTCTAAGGGTGGAGATGCAAATGGCAATTTACTGTTCATTAATGGCAGTTACTATTCATTAAAGGCAGTTACTGTTCAATATGGTGAATTGAATAGCAGATTGCTAGGGGGGACGGCTCCATAGGTGGAGTTGCTCTAAGAGCAACTCCAGTGTGGGAGCCCTTCCCCCAGGCTATTCACTATTTAATCCACCCAGTGAACAGTAACTGCCATAATGAACAGTGCATTCCCCTGGCAATTGGCTTTTGCATCTCCACCCCTGCACTTGAATAGCCCTGGCAATTGGCTATAAAATATTAGTATTTATTTATTTATTAAATAATACATAATAATTTTATTTCTAATTTCGGTTAAGATTTTTAATCATTCTCGTTGCGCCACGTGTCATTATCCGCAAAAACAATTATTGGCGATGGATTTCCGACGAGATTTTTAATCGTTCTCGTTACGCCACGTGTCATTATCCGAAGAGACAATTATTGGTGATGGATTTCCAATAAGATTTTTAACCAATCACGTCGTGCCACGTGTCACAATCCGATTACAATCTTTGAGGATAGATTTCCACCAGATTTTTAACGAATGACGGCATGCCATGTGGCATTATCTACAACCCAATCCTTTCTGAATCCTCCATATAATCCACCATCCATCCTCAGAAATCTCACACCAATTTTTTGAAGATCTCTATCATTATTCATAGTTTCTGCTTCATTCTTCACCAAAATCTCTATCATTATTCATAGTTTCTGCTTCATTCTTACAATGTCTTCTTCTTCTTCTTCAAAGATGATGTGGGAAATCAATCAAGAAGAGGAAGAATTGTTTAACCAATCAGAATGAATGTTCAATGCCGGGGATTGGGCCCAAAATGCGATGGAAGAGGATGACGAGCGTAGACGGAAAAATGACGAATCAAGAATGGCAGGAGCCTCACATTCCCGTCGAGTCATCCAAGATGTGGCTCATACCTGTAGGCCCAACCGTGCTGTAAACATTGATAGAAGCAGGCAACGACGAGGTCAGGAGCTCTTGGACGATTATTTTGTTCGTAATAGTATATTCCTTGATACGTACTTCAGACGTCGTTTTAGAATGGAACGACATTTGTTCAACAAAATCATGGGTGCTGTTTGCAACCATGATTCTTACTTTGTGCAAAAGCCGGATGGTTTGGTGTTATGGGTCTCATGCCTCAGCAAAAAATTACTGCTGCCTTGCGGATGCTTGCATATGGAGCAGCTGCAGACCAAGTGGACGAGATAACGAGGATGGGAAAATCAACCATTCTTGAGTCCCTGATGAGGTTTCGCTCTGCAATCGAATCTATCTACACCGCAGAGTACCTCCGGAGACCTACTCATATGGACTTGGAAAGGCTTCTGAACAATAGCGAGATGCGAGGTTTTCCAGGGATGATTGAAAGCATTGATTGTATGCATTGGACTTGGAAAAACTGTCCAAGTGCATGGCAAGGCGCTTATGGGGACAGAAAAGGATCAAAAAGTATCATTTTGGATGCGGTGGCATCTTTTGATACATGGATTTGGCACGCCTTTTTCGGGGTTCCGGGTGCTCAAAATGATCTCAATGTCCTTGCCCAATCCCCAGTGTTCAACGAAGTCTTGCAAGGAAAGACACCAAAAGTCACATACTGCGTCAACGGACATCAGTACGACTGGCCATACTACCTAGCAGACGGCATTTACCCAAGGCGGGAATCGTTTGTCAAAACAGTGCCACGTCCACGAAGTGCAAAGGAAAAATATTGTGCAAGCTGTCAAGAAGGATGCAGGAATGATGTGGAGCGTTGTTTTGGTATACTCCAAGCTCGCTGGGCTATTGTTAGGGGTGCTGCCAGAATGTTTGATGTGGAGTCGCTTCGATCCATCATGATGACGTGCATCATTCTTCACAACATGATTGTGGAAGATGAGTACGATTATGATGTCGTTGATGAATATGAGCCAGACACGATGAACAATTCCAGAACATAAATATATTGTGCTCATGACGCCACCGAAGAACCCGTGCAACACGAGCCATTACAAAGGGATGGTCGTTACAATGATAGGGTCATTCAACGATATACTGCACTTCAAAGGCCATATATGCACAATGCCCGCCAAAATGACTTGATAGAACACCAGTGGGCATTGAGGGGTGCTGAATAAGTTCATTAGTGTTTGTTTTTATTTGGTGTTTGTTTTTATTTGGTATGTTGATGTAATTTTATTTGGTGTGTTTAAATGTGTTTTGAATAAAGATTCTCTTAGTAGCAAAAAATTACCAAATTAAATAAATATACTCTTAGTTTAAATAAAGTACTAAATTCAATAAATTGGAAACAACAATAAAGTACTTCAATGAATAAGAAATTACAACCCAAATTGATTGGAAAATTATGGGCTCCGATTACAAACAAAGTGGTTGGAAAATTATGGGTTCGTGAATGGATAATCATCACCTAACCAATTTATGGTGCTAGGATGATCTTATCTTGTCGTGCTAGGACCATCTTCTCTTGCTCTCACTTCTCTTGCACGCCTCCTTCGCACCACGTCTGCTTTCTCCGACTGCCAAAAATATTTAGAGTTTGGAGACTTCCCTTCTAAAGGCTCCTTCATAATTTCACGATCTTGTTGAGCCATTCTTTCTTGTCTTCTATGTTCCCTTTCTTCCCGAAGTAGTTCTCTTTCTCTCTCATCAGCTTCAAATTTTTTCTGAAGAGCTTCTGCTTTTGCATCCTTTCTAGCTTTATCAGCCTCAAATTTAGCCATTTCCTAGGCCAAAGTCAATTCACCTTGGCGGGCAAGTTCTTCCATATACTTTGCATGATCATTCTTGGAAGCATTACCTTTTCTCTTTGAAGCCTTTTTACCTTGAGGCCTAATTGGAAAACGGGTCGACCCCGACGCTTGTTCAACGGGGGGCGTTTCGGGTACTTCTTCTGCATCATCTTCATCATGATCATGCGAGGCATGATCGGGTGTAGAGTGTAGAGGGGTGCTGTTCATGAAAACTTCTGGACCAACAAACACAACTCTGAATCTAGGACAATCTTTCACAATATTCCAACATTCCCACCTTGTGAATGATTTGTTTTTGCTTTTGGTTTTGGCATTATACCAAGCTTGTGCTTGAAGTTCCTACACAATGCGGGAAAATAAATAATACAAACAAATAATTATAATTAAAGTAGCTAACAAATAAATAATACAAACAAATAATTATAATTAAAGTAGCTAACAAATAAATAATACAAACAAATATTTATAATTAAAGTAGCTAACAAATAAATAATACAAAAAAATAATTATAATTAAAGTAGCTAACAAATAAATAATACAAGCAAATAATTATAATGAAAGTAGGTGACGAATAATTATAATGAAAGTAGCTAACAAATAATTATAATGAAAGTAGCTAACAATTAAATAATACAAACAAATAAATAATATATTGTTACCTGATCCGATAAATTTTCTCCACTTCGAAGATTAGTACTAGCTTGTGCCAAGGCGTCTCTCCACGTACTAAACGATTGGCTAAGTAATTTCCAACGACTGGACATCGATTCTTTGGTTCTTTGCCCGCCCATTTTCTCAAGATAATTGGTATGAATAAGACTCCACATCTCTCGCAACTGCATCTCATTACCCGTAAGCGGATCATGAGTAACTTGAACCCAGCTAGCACACAACGCACGACACACCCCGACCCGGAATGTCCACTAGGACTCCGAATCGAGCTGTGCTGGCCATCACCTGGAAGGTGACGAAGCCATAAAGTGATGGTATGGAAGAATGCGAATAAATTTAAACCTAAAGATACCTAAATATCAGAATGCGCTGCGAGTGGGTATGGACCCATTTCACACGCCTTGTCAGAGCATAAGTAAGTACAGTAGTGTGGGTAAAGATCATACCCTCAGAAGTAGCCACCTGAACTGGGATATGCCATGAGTCCTTGTCGATAACGAAACTATGCTACTAGAACCTGGAGGGGCGCAAAACCAAAAAGCGTGAGTGGGCAAAAACAAAGCTTTACAAAATCATTTTGACATAAAAGTTGTAACCCCTCTCTGTAAAACAAGTATACTTCCCAGAAAATATATATATACGTACTAATACTGAAAACCATTAATCAACCAATCTCATCAACTAAGAAATGCCATGCCCGAATGAACCATAACCATTAATCAACATATACCAAATACCATCAAGTAATCAGGTGATATCTCATCTCAAATCATGCCGGCAATATATATATCAATCAGCCGGAGTCACCTCAAGTGACCTGTACGGCTGAATCTATAGCTCCTCAATCCAATCCCCAATCCAATCATCAATAATCAACAATCAGTAACCTGCACCCATGACGGAACCACCTAATGTGGTCTGTACGTTAAGCTGGGTAAATACGCTCTGTGCTACGATCACGTGAAGGCTAGCGACGTCTCGCAAGTCACCTACTAGTCGGAACCACCTAATGTGGTCTGTACGACAGGCTGGCACCTGCCTTGGATCCAAGGTGAGCGTACGGTGCGGGAGGTGAACGATCACGTGAAGGCTAAGCCCGCAGGCATGCACAACCCCGATGTGCAGGTAATGAGCCATATAACAATCTCATCGATATCACCTTAATCATCACATCACACACACACATACTTACCTGACTTACCTGGCGCCCGCGGTGCAGCAATACATATCCACACAATTATATATAAATATAACTATGGCATTCGACATGGCATTCATTTCATAAAAACGTTTTAAAACGCATTTCTAGGAAATCAATCAATTATATATATATACTGAAAACCAAAAGCCCACTCACCTGGAGTTCGCCCTACAACTCCCTAGCACAACCCATCAAGGCGTCACAACGATCGCCGCCTAGAACAATCATCAAATCATACCTCAGAAATCATATCGATAGAATATATAACTTATATAAAACACGTCACTATATAGTTCGATCCGAAAGATCTGCAACTCAGATTTCTAATCCGTAACTTCTCAAGATTCAAATTATGCTTCTAGGACAACATACTAAAATTTCGTTATGATCCAACGGTTGGATCTCCGCCAATTTCTAAAACCATGTGGCGATTAACCTTTTATTTTATAACTTACAAATCCAATTCGGGAAGATCCATACATCGGATTCCCAATCCGTAAGTTTCCATATTCTTCAAATATTAAGTACTACCATGTATCCAAGTTTTGTGACGATCCAACGGTTGGATCGTCGATTCATATTTTTACCTAACCCCGAATCGTAACGATATTAGGTTCAATAATCAATCTACGTCATTCATTCACCAAAAATGAATTCAAGACATGAATTTGGCCTAAAAATAACATTAGTGGCTCACTGGCCACGCGCCGCCGCATGCGCCGCATTGGGTGGCGGTCAGCTGCCCCGGCTCGCCGGAAAATCCAACTTTCTCCAAAAATTACAAAAATTTGCAGAATTGAAGATCTCAAAGAGTAGAACAACTTTCATACCTGTGACCAAGTCCAATTCGGTCAAGAAAGGCTCCAATTTCATCAAAACCGTACGGAAACCCTCGAATTGGTGTGTTCCGATTCGACCTCCAAACTTGTTCCAACGCCTCCAAACTTGTTTGGGCTTTGTTCCAGACCTCAAGAGGATGCCATGGGTGGTATTAGTTGGAAGAGATAGCTTCAAATCGTGACGGAAAGACACCCAACCCGTGCGCCCCCTTTTGCACGGTTTTGTCCAAAATCAAGGCTAAATCTCTTGAAATTTGAGGTGTAATAGGAAGAGGGAAGGTCTAGATGATGTTTGGGAGTGGTGGCTAGGCTCAATTCGACGGAAAAAGGGTGAAAATCACCGGAATTTGTTCCGGGTCGAGATCGGGTCATACGGGTCGAAGGGGAACCCGGCCGGTTCCTCCTTCTCCCCCTCTCTCATTTCCCTCCTTTCTTCTCTTTCTGGTTGGCTGATCCCTTTCTCTCTCTTCTCCTCATTCCTCCACTTATATCCCATCTCTCCCTTTTCTCTTCCTTTCCTTTCCATCTGAGCCGCCCATTTCATCTCATCATTAAATCTGGGCCGTCCACGTGGCACACCGGATTTAACTCCAAAAAATCTGGGGTTTTCTAGAATTTATTTAATTTACTGAAATACCCCCAACTTCAAACGTTAATAACTTCTTCGATATAGCTCCAAATCACGAACCGCTTGCGCCCACGCGTCCGTAGCAACGAGTACAACGAGATATGCCAAGAAAACAAATCTTAGATGGCATGATACTGAAATTAACCTCAGTCGACTCACGGCCTCGAAGGGCAATTTCGTAAAATCACTTATGAAAAATTTTATATAATTGTAAAATCAGGGACGGACTGTCACAATCTTCCTCCCTTAAAAAAATTTCGTCCCCGAAATTTAAAATAATTCGCTAAAAGTAAAATACTCGAAAATAAGAAAAGTACCTCTATATAAATACTTACACAATGAAGAAATTAAGTTAGAGCGGCTGCATAAAAGGGTATGCCATTCCGTCGCGATCGGATTGCAATTATTCCTCTTTCATGCCTCCAAGCTCATACCTTCTTCCTTCATTGGCAATATAATAATACAATATCCACCCAAACCGCAAGCAAGAACACCAATTACTACGTAATGACATAAGAAAAGTTTACGGATATCGAAAATAGTTATCAGTATAAAAACCTTCAGTTCAGATACTTGCATCAAGTTAAAACCAAGAATGGAAATAAATCCAATAAATAGAATAGTCTCTTAGAACATGCTTGCACGAAAAATCAAAATCAAAACGAAAATGGTCCTTGCCAAACATTTGGCGTGACACGAACTTCGAGGATAAGTTCGAATTATCTCTAATTAGTAACTACTACCAGAGATAAGTCGTCTTGCCTACTAGCTTAGAGAACCCAACAATTAAATCATCAATGTTACTGTTTACGACCTGAAATGTCGGTAGTTCGTCATTGTCTAAATAAATTAGTAAAAATCATCTTGCTCCTCGAATACCAATATGTCCAGATCATCCGATTCGTGCCTCGATCGCAACGCCATAAACTCTTCAAGCGCATCAATTTAGCTTTTAAGAGTGCTTTGATATCCATGTACTCCCCAAATCATTAAATCCTCTAATAACGTCCTGAAATGATGCGTGTAGAAAAATATATATATATATATATCATCAAATATTTTCTTCGCAACTAATCACCAACATTGCTCACCAAATCAAGAATATAACCTCTGAAATCCAAAATTCGAGAATCCAAATCTTTATCGACAATATTCGAACAACAATTATAATCTCAATCTTATCTGGAAGATGACGCTCAAAATTACCAAGCTTTATACCTTCACCAATACTATGCTGAAATCCATTCAATTCTCAATACTACATGAAATTCATTTTTTTTTTTTTGGTAAGTCCAATAAACTCACGAGAAGACTGTACTCCAATATTTCTTGTAAGCATCGATATAAAACTGACACACGCATCCGCCAAGTCAATGAATCATGAATTACTCATTGATTGAGCGAGAAACCATGCCAAGAAGACTAAAGCACCCTTGAGAATCCGAGAACCAAAACAAGATCATCAACTTCAAAGTTCAAGATATCCATACTGATTGGTGGTCATTACCCTACCAAAAACAACTTCCAAAATGCTCAATCATCAACGATAATGATCTATTCCACTAAGTGATTGACAGATGATTGAGGAATTAACGATCGCAACTAGGTTTCAATATCTAAGCAATTCTTCCCAATAGCTATCTGTCTTTGGAATAAACTCAAGCTACAATCGAGTAACCATGCACCAACGTTGACCAAAATATATTCTCAGCACACGGAATGAATGTTAGGTCATGATCGGAAAAGATGCTGACCAAAATGTCAGATAACCGATAAATTCAAGAATAGGTAAATTAACCAATGGTCCAACTGAATCTCCCTCGGGATCAATGGAAGAATGAGTTGATTATCGAATCGATCCATAAACATCAAGACATCATCGCAACTCCACATTTACCAAAATACCTCCCACCAGAAGCTCATAATAATTATCTCGTTTGCATCTGGATATGGTAAGCGATTATAACCATTCAACTATTCCTTGATGATTCAAAGTAATGTCACAATGATACTCAAGGAGGTCAACTATAATGGAATAAGGAAAACCAAAATATTTAGGGTAGAGACCATCTGTACTACGATGCTCAGTAGTTACGTTTGCATAACTGAGATAATACTCGATAGTGCAATCATAAGCGTCAATTTAATCCTTCCAATGATACTGCCAGAAACTTACTATATCCAAAGTTTAATCGCATATAAGATGGTTCATTTTTAATGGTTCCACTACTAGGGACCTTAAGCATTACCCCATCGCGATGCATCCTTATAGACCTCATAATTCATGTTATCATCTGAGAGTGCTAACACAAGTGCATGAGTGAGGAAATACTTCAACTGTTGAAAACTTTGCTCACCATTTTCACCCCACTCAAACTTAACCTCTTTTCTCGTCTACCTCGGCAATGACAAGACAATGACTGAAAAATCTTTCACAAACCGTCCATATAGCCTACTAAGCTAAAAAAAAAAACTCCGAATCTTAGTCACGGTTCGCGATTGTTCCAAATTCTCAACCGCTGCTACCTTTTAAGATTCCACTTGAATACTTTAAGTACTTTAAGTAGATATAACATGTCCCAGTAATGCCACTTGATTCATCCAAAATTGGCATTCGCTAAACTTAGAATACATCGACAATCCCTCAAACTTTGTAATACCAAATTAAGATGTCTAGCATGCTCTGCTATAGTCTTAAGTATACCAGAATATCGTCAATGAAACGATAACAAACCTGTCGAGATATTCCTGGAATACTTCGTTCGTCAAACTCATAAAATTTGTCAATCCGAATGGCATCACCAAAAACTCATAAAGACCATAACGAGTTCTGAAAACCGTCTTAGGGACATCATCACTCATAATCTTGAATTGGTAATAACCAGACTTCAAATCAATCTTTGAAAATACACAGGCACCTCTAAACTGATCAAACAATCATTAATACGCGGTAATGGATAACGATTCTCAATCGTTACCCGATTCAATTGTCCATAGTCAATGTATAGCCTTAATGTCCACATTCTTCCTCAAAAATAAACTGGGCTCTCTACGACGACATACTAGGTTGAATGGAACCTTTATCAACCAATTCTTGCAACTGACTTTTCAATTCCCTTAACTCATCATGAACCAATCTCTAATATAAGATCCGTACCTGGAAACAAATCAATAGAGAACTCCACATCTTTGCCTGGCGGCAATCCAGATAAATTCTCGGGGAAAACGTCAGGAAAATGTCTAACCACCTTGACCTCTTCCACACTACTCAGAGCAATATCTCTTAGTACCGCATGAACTAAATATCCTAGGCAGCCTTTCGATAACGATCTCTTTGCTCTCCCAGCAGAAATAACGACATACCTCACTCCATTTTACATACCCCCTAAAAATAACCTCGGGTCATCCAGGTACCTGATTACAATGCCCTTCTGTAAATCACATACTATCTAGCATTCATAATCTTTTAGAGAGACTTCCCAAAGCTCAGAAATAAAACATGCAACACAGTGAGATATAATTATATCTAGCTAGTAATCTGTTCTGATTTCTGCTTGCTTGAACTAGTATAAGAGTCCAAAAATAACTTCCTCATAATGCCATCATCCTCTGGAACAACCAATAAGAAACTGTGGTTGCCCAGGAAGTTAAACTGTATATCCTCAAACATTCTTCTGCTCTAACCAAATGCAGACTCGCCTAAACTAAGAATTTCCTTCAATCATATCAAGTGAAGCCTCGACTTTAATTCCTTTTATATCTCCACACTTGATTAGATCATGAATACAAACTTTTATATCACAAGGTGAGAGAAATTAATAACAACTCACCTTTCTATCTTAGCTAATCCACCAATGCTTTGTCGTCAAAATTTTAGCGCCCACTTAAGGAAAGAAAAACATCGCCAATACTTTAAGCTTTAGGGCTGGAAGAATACAACTTCCCAAGGCTTAAGCAAAGTTTCACCAATTGAAACACTACATGAGCATAGCATAGGTTCAGCACCATAATTACTGATTCTCACATTCTCAACATATACAAAATATTTCGCACTAAAAGTGTACATTATTACTTCCCAAATCCAATCGTACACCGAAAGTGATCTTCCCAAAGTGCTTTTCCGTTAAATACTACCACTTTAGCACCATCGTCACACGAGATTATCCTAAAGTCTTATCAAGGTAGACTTCACAAGAATTCCAATAGGTGATAGCCTAACCGTTACTGACAAGGAATCAAACTACTCAGAGATTCCAATCTCAACTTTTAATACTGATGGCTAGAGGATAAGTATCACATCGATTGGTAAAGCATCTGATAACATCCAATAATATGTTAACCCACATTTATGCCATCCACTTGCCTCTGCATCAATCCTTAAAAATTTCACTTTAATTCTAAGAACCTTCGCCAAAAGCTCTTCCAAAACATCAGCACATCGACCAAATTACCACAACTTAGAGAAGCTAACATATTTTCTCGAAATCGACAAGGTGGCATAATCCAAATATTAGACACGAAAACCAAGAATGCTCACATCACGCGTGTGATGAATGCAATACTGCCCAACTTATGCTCTGATACCAAACTGACACACCCCGACCCGGAATGTCCACTAGGACTCCGAATCGAGCTGTGCTGGCCATCACCTGGAAGGTGACGAAGCCATAAAGTGATGGTATGGAAGAATGCGAATAAATTTAAACCTAAAGATACCTAAATATCAGAATGCGCTGCGAGTGGGTATGGACCCATTTCACACGCGTTGTCAGAGCATAAGTAAGTACAGTAGTGTGGGTAAAGATCATACCCTCAGAAGTAGCCACCTGAACTGGGATATGCCACGAGTCCTTGTCGATAACGAAACTATGCTACTAGAACCTGGAGGGGCGCAAAACCAAAAAGCGTGAGTGGGCAAAAACAAAGCTTTACAAAATCATTTTGATATAAAAGTTGTAACCCCTCTCTGTAAAACAAGTATACTTCCCAGAAAATATATATATACGTACTAATACTGAAAACCATTAATCAACCAATCTCATCAACTAAGAAATGCCATGCCCGAATGAACCATAACCATTAATCAACATATACCAAATACCATCAAGTAATCAGGTGATATCTCATCTCAAATCATGCCGGCAATATATATATATCAATCAGCCGGAGTCACCTCAAGTGACCTGTACGGCTGAATCTATGGCTCCTCAATCCAATCCCCAATCCAATCATCAATAATCAACAATCAGTAACATGCACCTATGACGGAACCACCTAATGTGGTCTGTACGTCAAGCTGGGTAAATACGCTCTGTGCTACGATCACGTGAAGGCTAGCGACGTCTCGCAAGTCACCTACGAGTTGGAACCACCTAATGTGGTATGTACGACAGGCTGGCACCTGCCTTGGATCCAAGGTGAGCGTACGGTGCGGGAGGTGAACGATCACGTGAAGGCTAAGCCCGCAGGCATGCACAACCCCGATGTGCAGGTAATGAGCCATATAACAATCTCATCGATATCACCTTAATCATCACATCACACACACACATACTTACCTGACTTACCTGGCGCCCGCGGTGCAGCAATACATATCCACACAATTATATATAAATATAACTATGGCATTCGACATGGCATTCATTTCATAAAAACATTTTAAAACGCATTTCTGGGAAATCAATCAATTATATATATATATACTGAAAACCAAAAGCCCACTCACCTGGAGTTCGCCCTACAACTCCCTAGCACAACCTATCAAGGCGTCACAACGATCGCCGCCTAGAACAATCATCAAATCATACCTCAGAAATCATATCGATAGAATATATAACTTATATAAAACACGTCACTATATAGTTCGATCCGAAAGATCTGCAACTCAGATTTCCAATCCGTAACTTCTCAAGATTCACATTATGCTTCTAGGACAACATACTAAAATTTCGTTATGATCCAACGGTTGGATCTCCGCCAATTTCTAAAACCATGTGGCGATTAACCTTTTATTTTATAACTTACAAATCCAATTCGGGAAGATCCATACATCGGATTCCCAATCCGTAAGTTTCCACATTCTTCAAATATTAAGTACTACCATGTATCCAAGTTTTGTGACGATCCAACGGTTGGATCGTCGATTCATATTTTTACCTAACCCCGAATCGTAACGATATTAGGTTCAATAATCAATCTACGTCATTCATTCACCAAAACTGAATTCAAGACATGAATTATGGCCTAAAAATATCATTAGTGGCTCACTGGCCACGCTCCGCCGCACGCGCCGCCGTGGGTGGCGGTCAGCCGCCCCGGCTCGCCGGAAAATCCAACTTTCTCCAAAAATTACCAAAATTTGGAGAATTGAAGATCTCAAAGAGTAGAACAACTTTCATACCTGTGACCAAGTCCAATTCGGTCAAGAAAGGCTCCAATTTCATCAAAACCGTACGGAAACCCTCGAATTGGTGTGTTCCGATTCGACCTCCAAACTTGTTCCAACGCCTCCAAACTTGTTTGGGCTTTGTTCCAGACCTCAAGAGGATGCCATGGGTGGTATTAGTTGGAAGAGATAGCTTCAAATCGTGACGGAAAGACACCCAACCCGTGCGCCCCCTTTTGCACGGTTTTGTCCAAAATCAAGGCTAAATCTCTTGAAATTTGAGGTGTAATAGGAAGATGGAAGGTCTAGATGATGTTTGGGAGTGGTGGCTAGGCTCAATTCGACGGAAAAAGGGTGAAAATCACCGGAATTTGTTCCGGGTCGAGATCGGGTCATACGGGTCGAAGGGGAACCCGGCCGGTTCCTCCTTCTCCCCCTCTCTCATTTCCCTCCTTTCTTCTCGTTCTGGTTGGCTGATCCCTTTCTCTCTCTTCTCCTCATTCCTCCACTTATATCCCATCTCTCCCTTTTCTCTTCCTTTCCTTTCCATCTGAGCCGCCCATTTCATCTCATCATTAAATCTGGGCCGTCTACGTGGCACACCAGATTTAACTCCAAAAATCTGGGGTTTTCTAGAATTTATTTAATTTACTAAAATACCCCCAACTTCAAACGTTAATAACTTCTTCGATATAGCTCCAAATCACGAACCGTTTGCGCCCACGCGTCCGTAGCAACGAGTACTACGAGAGTATGCCAAGAAAACAAATCTTAGATGGCACGATACTGAAATTAACCTCAGTCGACTCACGGCCTCGAAGGGCAATTTCGTAAAATCACTTATTAAAATTTTTATATAATTGTAAAATCAGGGACGGACTGTCACAACTCAACATCTTCAAGAACAGACCAATTCGTACCTGCAGCAGTAGTCATTTTGTTTGAAAAAAAATGGATTGAAACTTTGAGAGAAAGATAGGAATGTGGTTGAAAGTAGTTGAGAAAATATGAAATTGTGGTGTAAGGTAGATGCTAATGACAAGGTATTTATAAAAAAGTAAAAAAAAAAAAATTAAAAATTTTTTAAATTTTTTTCGGATTTTTATTCATTTTTTTAAATTTTTTTAAATTTTTTATTCAACTAATTAATCTCTACCGTTGGATTTTAAAAAAAATTGAATTTCAACGCTCCAGATTATGCCACGTGGCACAACGGTAACATTTCTGAATTTTAAAACTATTTTTTCTTTTTTTTTTAATTTATAAAGGAGAATAATATGAACCGTTGATCTCAAATCCAACGGTTGATATTAAATAAGATTTTTTTATTTTTATTACCATTGCAAATCAGACAGTCCAGTTTAAATAACCGTTGAGATCGAACGGACCGTGGGAAGCCACGTGGCTTCCTAACGGTAACTTTTGAAATTGCGTCAGCGGGCCCCAGGTACTGAAATCGTGTCGGGTGACGCGCCCCCACGTTCGCGTGAGGTGCACGCGCCTGACAGAAAAAAATAAAAAATTGGGCTGACGCCAGGATGACGTCAGCCCTGCATCAGATCCACTTCGGGCTCGCTGGCTGGCAATTCCTCACAGGCCCGTTGCTTGGGCCTCCTTTGTCCCTCGGGCTCGCGCACGCTGGAGGAGGTAGGCCGGGCTCTCCGGCGTTGTTCAAGGCCTTGTCCCCCGAGCAAGGGCTTCCGCTGGACCTGCTCTAAGAGTTGGTTCTTTAGTGGATTTGGGTTTTTGCAATTAAGGAAAATAGACACAAAATTTAAGTGGTTCATCCCATAAAATTAAGTACTAAGTACGTCCACTGATTTTTATTTATTTATTTATGATGAACTGAATTACAAGTAACAGTTGGCTAAAACAATATATTTGTCTCTTAATTCGTCTGACCCTTTCGAAGGGGTTCTTGGTGTCCTTCTATATGGCATTCTCCAGAGTCCATTTTTCTTCCTGAACATGTCACTTTCCTTGCATTTAATACGCCGAATGCATCGACTTGACCTAACAAGTTGTCATCCTTTTCTTTGGCCAACAAGTGGTAGCGATGTGGCTTTTGCCTAGATCCACTTGCGTCCCATCTTGCGACGTGGCTTCTGCCTCCTCTGCACCTGGGTCCTCGTGCCTAAAAGTTGTCAGAGATGACTTCACCCTTCAGTGCTCAAGAATGGGAGAAATTATTAGGTGGTACTGTAGTACCATGTCAGCCGTGATACTTCCATTAAGATTTTGTCATCTGTTATTATTTTTATACAGTTGGAATTTAATATTATTTTTATTTTTTACATAAAATTAAAAAAAAATGATTAAAAAAAAAATCAGAGGAGATCGATTTCCTTCCTCCTCACCTTCGATTTGCAGATGTCCCAGGCCTCCACTTTACCATCCTCAGCTTTCAAACCCATTTCTCACAAACCCTAAAACAATCAAATCCAGATACCATCAAACACCCAAACCCACTACCTTCAAATTTTGCCATCTCTGGGGAAAAAAGAAAAAGAAAAAAAAAACAAAAAGAACAGAAGAGATCGGACGATCTCCATTCCCCAACTCAATCCAGTAATCCTTTCCGCACACCACCCTGCTTTCCTGATTACTCCTGTGTTTTTTTGTCTTTGGAAGAACCAAAACATGCAAGAAAGCAACCCATGATTTCGATCTCTCTCTTTTTTCCTCCTCTGGGTCTCTCAAAGATTGTGTCTTTCTGCAAAACATGACCCAAACTTCAGTTTGCCAAACAATCATCCTCCTCTGGGCTTCCCCTGACCTCTGTACTTGCCCATATTCAGTAAAAAAAACCCAGGATTCTTATCACCTCCTCACTGAAATTCAAGAACAGAGCGTAGATTACACGGTGAATTTTGACGTTTAAGGTTACGGTAAAAACAAAATCTAAAAATGGTAAAAAAGAAAATCCAAAACATCCCCCCAAATTATAATGTCAACACGTTTCTGGTCGAATTTTGGCGAGTTCGTAAAGAAGGAAACTGGGTTTGATTTGAAGGTTAGACAATTACGATTTAGGGTTTGCTGGGTTTTGCCATGGAAGGGGACGCGGAGGAAACTGGGATTCGACCCAGATGAGGGAAAGAGAGAGAGATCGAATTCATGTTCACCCACTTATGATTATCACCAGAGGGAGTAATCACTACCATCCTTCTTCATTATCACCAGCACCATACCTCCATCGAAACACAGGAAGGGGAAGGAGATCGTTCTCCTTTTTTTTAATTTTTTAATTTTTTTCTTTTTTAATTTTATGTAAAAAATAAAAATAATATTAAATTCCAACTGTATAAAAATAATAACAGATGGCAAAATCTTAATGGAAGTATGACGTGGTACTACAGTACCACCTAATAATTTCTCCAAGAGGGGATTCCAGATGAAGTGCTCGGAGTGATCGAAGACTAGGCACTCGGAGGCCCTGAGTCCTTCGAGGCGCTCGACCTCACTTTTTTCAGGTTCTCTGGGCCTTGACTTTCCTTGGGCCTATTAGGGTTAAGAAGACCCTGCCTTAGCAAGGTCGAGGAAACCTTGTGTATGTATGTCTTTATTGTTATGAAGTTGAAATCTTGATTAATAAAATTAAAATCACAGTGATGAAAATTTAATTGAAGGAT
This sequence comes from Heteromeles arbutifolia, assembly GCA_024362995.1. Classification (NCBI taxonomy): domain Eukaryota; kingdom Viridiplantae; phylum Streptophyta; class Magnoliopsida; order Rosales; family Rosaceae; genus Heteromeles; species Heteromeles arbutifolia. Next base: position 38,895,953 of record JANCRC010000003.1, on the reverse strand, counting down.
AGCTAAAACGGAAAAGGTATTTGTAAAAAGACAATACTTGCGTTCACCTCATGGGCTGCACCACCTCATCCAGCCCTCAAGATTAATCTATTTTAATCGTAAGAATTTATAATTAAAATTGTTTAATTTCTTAATCATCATTTAAAATTTTATTTGAATTGCCACTCAGTACTATGGTCTGGTGGTATTCCTCTACACTTGGAAATGAGAGGTCTTAGGTTTGAATCTCGTAAATGGCGAATTTGATACCAAATTAGGTTGTCCATTGTGTGGCTTAGCCGAACTTCCCCTTCCCTTAGAGAAGTTCCAGAGTGGGAACCCTCCAGGCTATTCATTATTTAATCCACCCAGTGAACAGTAACTATCCTTAATGAACAGTAACTGCCTTTTGCATCTCCACCGTTGCACTTGAATAGCCCTAGCAATAGGCAATAAAATATTAGTTTTTTTTTTTAAATAATACAAAATAATTTTATTTGTAATTTCGGATAAGATTTTTAATCATTCTCGTTGTGCCACATATCATTATCCGAAAAGACAATAATTAGTGATGGATTTCGATAAGATTTCTGATTTTTAAACTTTTTTTTTTAATTTATAAATGTGAATAACGTGGACCGTTGATCTCAGATCCAACAGTTGCAATTAAATAAAGTTTTTAAATTATTATTACCGTTGGAAATCCAACGGTTTAAAACAAAGGACCGTTGAGATCCAACAGACGCCGAGGCGCCAAGTGGCCTCCAACGGTTACTGACGCAGCTGCGCACGTGAGCCCCAGCAACTGACGCAAAACATAAGAAAAAATGTGGTTGACTTCAGGGCGACGTCAGCCTTGCATCAGACCCACTCCAAGTTCTCGGGCTGGCAACTTTCCACGGGTATCTCACTCGGGCCTGCTCGGACTCCCTCGCCAGCACACGCTGGGCTTGGTTGCTTGGGCTCCCTGCCACTGTTCGCGGGCCTGTCCCTCGGGAGAGAGCACACGCTGGAAGTGCTCTTAGTGTAAAAATATCGATGTACTAAATTTTTTTATTTTATTTGAATTGGAGATCATTTAGTCATTTATGAGCCCAAAATATTGTTTTGGGCCGAGCTTGGAGTTGTTCTCAGCCTAGTAGTCTGTTTCTAGAATCATCATGAGTTGCCTGGTTATCGTGGAATGACCGAGTCCTATTGCGAGACGGATTGATGGGGTAGGTTGAGTTCTAGTACAATAAGGAGTCTCAATATGATGAGGATGCTGAGATTCGGAAAATGAATTTGGCTTGGTAAGAAGATTGATTCAAAGTCCTAATGGAAGTAGGATTGGCCGAGATGGGATTGGATTAGGATAAGGAGTCTTAGTCCGAGTATGATTCTAGCTCAGCCATGAGAGGGTTTGCTGCTATAAATAGAGAGGGGAGTGCACCATTCAAAGCCCCTCCAATTCAACATATAAACTGCCCTGCGCAAACCTCTCAACAAACCTAAGAAATCTATTATTCTCCCCCTTTCTCGCCAACACATCTTTAGTTTGGATAAACAGCACTGTGAAGGCAACTAGTGATATCTTCAGTTTGGATAAACAACACTATCGTTGTAGAATCAGCCGACCGAGGAGCACTTTCAGTTTGGATAAACAGCACTGCTTCAAGATCGACTGGTTATTTATCCAAGTCTCGGTCGACAAGGATTTTTGAGTCCTTGTTGGTAGAAGTCATCTCATTAGTCTTCTCAGCGAAGTGGGGTGTTACCAGGTTACTACATTCGACACCTTGAAAGCCGAATTTGATATTGAACTTCGTAGAACTAGCAGCTTTGTCTTCAGGCTCTAGAACCCGAAGGCCGAGACATGTTCCTTCCTCGGCCTCAGTCGCGAGATCAAGAAGTTAGTAGCGCGCCCAACGCCACATCGACATATTTTACTCCCCGGCCAAATTCGGCCGACGATTTGGCACACCCCGCACACAACCGAATGACGTAGTTAGCTTATTAATTACTCGACATGCGCACCACGTAGATTTAGTAGTTTTTAGGGTCAACACAAATACATGGAAGGTTCATCATGAATATATTACTGAATAGCAACACTATCATTTTGTTCAATTAATATGGATACCTAAATGATCTTTGATTTGATTGATAGAAATGATATTTAGATAATAATTAAGAAAATGGTGGTTGTGATGAAATTTGTCTGGTAAAATAAATTTTGTTATAAAGGGTGGACAATGTGGTAAATCCCATGGGGTGGATGCAAATTTTTTTTATTTCTTTTCTGGACAAAGATGCAAATATTTTTTTTTGTCAAATACGTAGTTACCAGTCAGGATAATATTTTTTTTTATTAAAAAAAATTTCAAGTTCGAATATCGTGGATGACGAGTTTAGTACTAACTAATATTAATTTATTATAACTGACTCACTGTGTGATTTAGGCCAAAGTATCTTACTCCTTAGCAAAATAATATTTTTTGTATAAAAGAATGATAGTTTAAACATTACATAAAAAATTTCATCAATATGGACAAAAATTTACACACCATACATCATTGGATTGATTTTCACACTTTTTTTTTTCTTCCACTCTATCTTTCTAGCCATAGAATTAAAGGAAAATTAATTAAAATAACTTGAAAACTTTGAGTTTTAACGATAATGACAAAATAAAGGGTAAAGTGAATAGTATCAGGATTGACTTTTAGTGTCAAAATGTGATTTTTCGTTAAAGTGAATAGTATCAGGAGTTTTTCGTTAAAATTCCCCTAGAATTAAACGAATCAACGATAAATCATTAGTTGAAGCAAAAGAAATAAGTGAAAAATGAGTCTGTAAAAGTCACAACAGGTTTTGTTCAAAAAAAAAAAAAAAGAAAAAGAAAAGGTCACAACACGTATTGGAACATCTCATTTCTTTGGGTAATGTTTTGTAGACAAAATTTTAGAAGTTAAAATACGTGTAAGCTTATGATTGATTTATTACTTAAACGTCAATAAACGTGCTTATTTCTATAGATAACAAATCATTTAATTTGTAAATTTAGTCTCCTTATCATTATCTTATTTCTTCATTTTGGTCAAGGTGCTCTGAAGGAAGGTGGGCGGAGGGATTTCGCAGAAAACTGTAAAACTTTTGCGTGTTATTTTATTGACCGCCATGACCAATGCAGTTTGACGCTTTCCATAACCACAAAGCAAAAACACTGTAATTTTTCTCTCACTCCTTATCGGCGGGCCGGCGGCCCTCTCTCTCTCTCTCTCTCTCTCCTTCGCATCTCTTTCCTTTTGACTCCTTACATTGTATATGAACCAGAATTTCCCTCTCTCTATCTCTCTCTCTCTTCATAAAACATAAACACTCACCTCTTTGTCCCTTTCCCTCCACACCAAAAACCAACCACTCCCTCTGTTTCTTTCCCTCTATTCTTTCTGTCTCCGTTTTGTTGTCGTTTGTTGAATGTAAAGACAATAAGATTGGATTTTGGTTTTGCTGTAAACATCGAAGATAAGCAGTTATTGTGTCCTGGAGGAAAATGAGATTCATGTTTACGAGTTCTGAGATTGTTTTCGTTCTTCTGCTGGGGTTTCTGGCTTTGAATTGCTTCACTGAGTTTGAATCGAATGCTCAACTTTTGCCTCTGGAAGAAGGTAAGTGCTATAATCCTTCATTCTCGCTTTAAACTGCAAATATTTTCTAGTTTTTTGGGTTTAGCGTTCATTGAGGAGGGCATTGCACTGCAGTTGGTTTTGTGTTGTGAGTTGTGACAACTTTTCTGTTTGGTTGCTAAGAAAATTGTAAAAAAGCAAAGAGATTGAATTCCTTTGCATCTGTGTTGTGCTAACTGCTCTATGTTTCAAGCTTCTCTGGATCGCTGTCAATGTCGTTTCTCTTTTTGGTCCATGAATTTTCATAAAACAATTGCAAACAAAAATATAATTGGGGAACCGCAACTATTAGTATCAGAGATTTAAAATCTTTCTACTCAACTTTTCTTCTTTGTAAAACAAACATCTTTTAGTTTTGGCTTTATAAGATCAGTTTCAACCGTATTTCTTTATAAATATTCCCATTTCTTTGTTTTACACATAGGATAATCATCTTAGGGGAATGATTTATACGAAGGAATTTATTGTTATCGTGACGTTCTAGTTAAATAAAACAGTATCACGTATAAACTTTTCTTTACATGACCTTTAAATCAGAACACCACGACGACGATAATTCTATTTCATGCCACATGCATGGTCTTCCCAGTTGGCTCTGTGCTATTTGTCTCTGAGATTACAGTTTTACCCTGCTGTACCGTCGCAATTGAGAGAGAAAAAAAGTTGGTGATAAGGGACATAATTGTCCTTATGTAATTCACGTGAGTACAAGTTGCAAAATGGGCAGTAAAGGGTCCATCTGTCTGCACTGATGTTACTTGTCTTGAAACCTCGAGGGAGATAGGGCATAGGCCTGTTCCAAATCTACAAAATCTTCTTTCTTTTTCATAAAATAAAAAATAGTAATTTTAATTTAATTATCTTTATCTGTTTTGTTTGTGGCATATTTGATTATCATATAGCAAAATGTTATAGTTGATTGCCTCACAAGTGTCCAATAATTACATAATGTGGCAATTTTTTTAATACCAATGATTGCATATGTGTACATAAAACAAAATGACAAACGATTTATTTATTTTTTAATAAATGATATTATCTATATTAAGATGATGAAGCGTAGGCTAAGTTTCACAATGAGTTAGTAATAATGTTAAATTATTAAGATGAAGAGAAATAATACTAAATAATAGTACTAAGTAGCTGATTTACCATTTAAAATATTAAATTATGAATAATTTTATTATACTAGATAGAGTTTGACAATTATTTTTAGGTCAGAATTAGGTTATAGTTGAGTTGGACGACTACATAAAGAGTAAATTGTAACTATGGTCCCTTAACTTTAACTCAATTGGAGCAATGGTCCCTCAACTAAAAATCCATTACCATTGGTCCCTCAACTTATCAAAACGTGCAGCTATGGTTCCTCAACTAAAAATCCATTACCATTGGTCCCTCAACTTTAATTCAACTGGAGAAATGGTCCCTTAACTTTAACCCAATTGTAGCAATGGTCCTTCCAATGTAACTCGTTTTGACAAAATTTTTGACATAATTGACAAAAAGAACCATAATTATACATTTTGATGAGTTGAGGGACCCTAATTGTATAAATGGTCATTCCAATATAACTTATTTTGACAAAATTTTGACAAAATTTATGAAAATGACTATAGCTACACATTTTGATAAGTTGAGGGATCAATGGTAATGGATTTTTAGTTGAGGGACCATTGCTCCAATTTTATTAAAGTTGAGGAACCATTCGTACAATTTACTCTTACATAAATGCCTTTGAAGTGTGAACATGGGCGCATGATCTAGTCTTTTGACTAAATGGTCAGACCCAAGGAAAAGGATATTTTAAATTAATATGAATATTGACCATTATTTTTCTGCATATTGAATTTTGACCACGTGATGTTCTTCAAGTTGCTTCCAAGAATCTGCTATATTGTTTTGGTTTTGGCTAAAAAGTCTTCTACCAAAACTTGTCAATACATTACGAAATATTTGTTCAAATTTGTTAATAAATCCCACGGAAATGTAATTTTATAACCTCTATTTAATATTGTAAGAACATCATAGCCGTTTTTTATAAGGAAAACTAACGACAAGTTAAAAAAAACTTCATTTTTAATGAAAAGTCATTTTTAAAGGTATAGTGAATAGTATCAGGAAAATGTAAAAATGTGATTTTTGGTTAAAAGTGAACAGTACCGGGAATGTTTCGTTAAAACTCCCTTTTTTATATGACAAGACAATATATAATCTAAATTACTTAAATTATGAGTTGGGATATTTGAATTTGGTTTCAAACGAGCATACTGTCCTGACCAACTGGCCGGAGTAGTTTGATGCTTCTATATGGGTCCCAAATTACCCATAAAACCTCAGTGTTGTAATGTGATTTGGGTTGGTAATGTTGATTCTGAAGATGATGTTAAGTGTGGGTTTGTGCTTGGGTTGGGTGTGACTTGTGAATTCATGGGTGCGGTGAATAGTTTTGATTAGCTGTAAACATGACATAAACTAATTTCATCAAAAGTTGGGTGCGATCAGTAGTTTTATAGGCAGCAATAAAAAGCACCATGTAGCATAATTGGTTGTTGAAGTGGTAGAATTGTGTTATTTTAGTTACCTCTAATCTTTTGTTTCTCTAACTGAACCTATTTACTTCATATCGCTAATTGATTTTTGAGTACGTTGCAGTGAGAGCTCTTGAAACAATTTCTAGAAAGTTAAAGAACACTTACTGGAACATCAGCCAAAGTTCTTGCCAAGATGGTGGAGCAGGCTTCTACAAATACTTCACCGATGATATTCTGAGCAATGTCACTTGCAATTGTTCCTTTCCAAACGACACTTGCCATGTCACAATCATGTATGACTTTGTTGGTCTGAAGTTCTATTGTTCAGAGTTTGTTCCTATCTACTTATTAGTTTTGCTGAAATGTTGGTTTTACAGTGAGATGAAGGGTCTCAATTTAACTGGAGTTATACCTGAGGAACTCGGAAATCTTACACATCTGGAAGCAATGTAAGTGATACACATTTTACGTTATTTGTCTCTCAGCTTATTGAATTTGTTTATGCATGTTAGCTGGAGTATGGAATATGGAGATGAATTTCTGTTGTATGTTATATTATACAGTGATCTCACTCGCAATTACATTAATGGATCAATCCCTGCAAGCCTTTCTGGTGCTCCTTTTCGCGCTCTGTAAGTGATGCCTTCATATCACCGAGACCTTAAGTAATGGCCGTGTGGCTACTTTTAGCATGTGTAGGACTAACATGTAATTCAACTGTGGGTATGCTGCAGGAATCTTTTGGGAAATCGACTCAACGGTTCAATTCCTGTTGATGGCTTTACTATGCTTAGAGAGTTGTAAGTCTTGCAATGTTCTTTGCTTATTGATAAAAAGAGAAGGAATGTGCATAACCTTGACTGCCAAATTGCATTTTCCAGGGTGTTGGAAGATAATCAGTTTGAAGGACCTCTTCCCCAAAACATCGGAAAGCTGACCAACTTAAAAAGACTGTAAGACAAAATTCTAATTTCTATTCGCCATTGATATCTTCCATTAATTATCCAAACAATGTAGAAAACTTTTGTTGATCAATCAGAATTTTGCTATCATGTTCATATGATTGGCGTCAGCTCCTTGTTATGTATGTAAATACTGGAGAAATCCATCAGCTTCAAAATAAATGCATAACCGTCTCGTTCATTTTCCACAGCCTTCTTTCTGCCAACAATTTTACAGGGACTATACCAGAATCATATGGAAACCTAAAGAACTTAACTGATTTGTAAGTGATGTGGCACGACTCGATTGTTTGGATGTGTAGTATTCTTAAACAGACAATTTCTCATCTTCTTTTACTGCCTGCAGTAGGATAGATGGGAGCCGATTATCAGGGAAGATACCAAATTTTATTGGAAACTGGACCAAACTTGAAAGACTGTGCGTGCTGCTCCTCATTATATTCACCTCCCATCATTCACTTCTTTAAATCAAGTTTTTGAATGTTGGTTAATGTTTATACTGTTTCCGCTGAAGAATTATGTTAAATCTACTGCAGTGATATGCAAGGCACATCCTTGGAAGGCCCTATACCTTCGATCATATCTTCGTTGAAAAACTTAACTGAATTGTGAGATCACCGCTCCTCTATCTTGTAATTACATATTTAGGGTATTGATCTAATGATTGGTTGCTAATTCGAAATCTGCAACAATAAAACAAATAAATATTTCTGATGTGTCCTTTGTATCAGGAGAATATCTGATTTAAATGGAAGTTCACCGTTTCCTAATTTGAAAGATATGAAGGATATCGAGCTAGTGTGAGTATAACACAGCCCTATCAAAATTCTACTTCCGTGTAATTAGTAATGCAGTTATGCTAATTTATGTTTGCATCTATCTCAGGACTCTGAGAAACTGTTCAATTAGTGGTACAATCCCAAATTATTTTGGCGAGCTGAGAAAATTAAAAACATTGTGAGTGCTTTTAGAATCAGTATACTTATAGATGCATAAATTTATCGTCACCACATTGAACAAGATTTCGAGTTTTGGATTCCTTAACCATTTAAAACAAACCTCTGATGTAAGCTAGTATGATGGCTTTTTCCTCTGTCTAACTTGTAGAGACCTCAGCTTTAACAACTTGACTGGTGAAATTCCACAAACGATTCAGCGTGTTGACACTCTAAATTATATGTAAGTCAATCAAACAAAAAAAGGATTCATTTATTCGAGCAAATGCTTCGTGTTTTATTTATTCCTTGAGTTAGCTATGTCTGCATTGATCTTAAGAATTTAAGCTTGCAGGTTTTTGACCAACAACTCACTCACCGGAGAAGTACCAACCTGGATATTGAACAGCAAAAATAACTTGTCAGTCTATACTCTTTTACTAATCTATGAAGTTCCTTTTATCTGTGTTTATTTCTTTATGTGCAAAATGCTAGCCAACTTCGATTTCAATTTCAATTATGCTTCTCTATGAATCTAGAGTTGTAATCAATCCCATGTAAAATCTGTTGCAGGGACTTGTCTTACAACAATTTTACAGGATCGCCTTCTGTTAGTTGCCAACAGTTGACTGTGTAAGTCTATTAATATCCAAACCCAAGTACTGTATTCTTTCTATGTTATTCACCAAAGTCATTATGTGCTTATTATATGCTCTTTCTTGTTGGATATTGTTTACTAGCTAACTCCCTTGATTATTAAACAGGAATCTAATTTCTAGTTATTCGTCTTCAGAAAACTTGTAAGATTTCTAAAACTTTTACTTCTCCTTTCATCAACCTTTGCAAGATGTATGCATGACTAAACCTTAATTCTTTCAATGCGTAGATGGTGCTTAAAGAAGGACCTCCCTTGCTCATCAAAACCGAAACGTAGGTTTAGGTTCATTTAATTTTCTTCTTCCATGACCATGCAACAACTTATGTCATGTATAAATTTCTAATATGATTCTTGTCATACCTATAGACCATTCCATATTTATTAATTGCGGAGGGAGGAAGATGGAGTTCGAGGGTAATGAATACGAAGAGGACTTGAGCACTGTGGGACAATCACACTTCATTTCAACGTCTGAAAAATGGGGTTATAGTAGTACAGGGGTATACATGGGCAAGGATAAAGCAGATTACATCGCAACAAACACATTTTCTCTTAATGTGAATGGTCCAGACTTTTATCAAACGGCTCGCCTTTCTCCACTCTCACTCAAGTACTATGGCCTTTGCATGTTAAAGGGTAGTTACAAAGTTCGGCTCCACTTTTCCGAAATAATGTATACTGATAACCAGACATTTAGCAGCCTTGGGAAGCGCATATTCGACATCTCAATTCAAGTGAGTACAATTGGATTTTTGTTATTGTTGAATTTTCGTCTATATGCTGGTTTTACAAGATTTGGTTTGGCTATTCAGTAAATTCGGTGGAAGCTAGCAAGTAATGTTGTAGCTTGATTCTTGTGCAGGGGAATTTGGTTTGGAAGGATTTCAATATTATGGAGGAAGCAGGAGGTGTTGGTAAGGTTGTCGTCAAAGAATTGGATAATGTTATGGTTCATGGCAGCACTCTAGAGATTCATTTATACTGGGCAGGGCAAGGAACTACTGCCATTCCCAACAGAGGTGTCTATGGGCCTCTTATATCTGCAATTACTGTGACACCAAGTAAGTTTCACCCGTGTTGTAGGATTTCTGATTTTGTTTTTCTACTTGCATGCATCTTAACTTCGTCAGAACTTTTACTTCTCAGATTTTAAGGTTGATACTGGGGGGCTATCTGCTGGTGCTATTGCCGGTATTGTAGTAGCATCATTTGTGTCTGTTGTATTCGTTTTGGTAGTCCTCCGAATGACTGGTTACTTAGGGGGTAAGGACGAAGATGAAGGTAAGGATAATCTCTGCATATAAAGTTTTTCATATCCCTCATTGTATGTTATTTTCTAAAATTCTTCCTTGTGGCAGAACTGCGTCGTGGGTTGGAACAAAAAACTGGTTATTTTACTCTACGACAAATTAAAGCAGCCACTGGTAACTTTGATCCTTCAAACAAGATTGGTGAAGGAGGTTTTGGGCCTGTTTACAAGGTAATGATACTTAAAATAATTTTTTTTTTTTTTTTTTTTTTTCACATTTGCCATTGGCAGTAATAGGATACACGAATGTGAAATTTATTCATGATTAGCGCAAGAAATTCATTTTATATAGATGAGAATTTGAAATAACCTTTGCTCAATTCGTAGGGCGTACTGTCAGATGGTTCCATCATTGCTGTTAAGCAGCTCTCGGCCAAATCAAAGCAAGGCAACCGTGAATTTGTTAACGAGATAGGCATGATATCAGCTTTGCAGCACCCAAATCTCGTGAGGCTTTTCGGTTGCTGTATTGAAGGAAACCAGTTGTTGCTTATATATGAATACATGGAAAACAATAGTCTTGCGCGTGCGCTTTTTGGTAAACACTTGCAACATCTTGAGCAGAATGTCATAAATTTGGAATTCGTATCTGATTTGTCAGTAAATTTGTAGGTCGTGAGGAACAACGGCTACATTTGGACTGGAAAACAAGAAAGAAGATATGCTTGGGGATAGCACGTGGATTAGCTTACCTTCACGAAGAATCAGTATTGAAAATTGTGCATAGGGATATAAAGGCAACCAATGTTCTGCTTGATAGGGATCTAAATGCCAAGATATCGGACTTCGGTTTAGCTAAGCTGGATGAAGAAGAGAACACGCATATCAGCACACGAATAGCTGGAACAATGTGAGTGTTCTCTCTCACATATTTGACCTTCACTATGATGCATTTGTACGACTGCTTTACGACGTTTAGTGTTAACAGAGGGTCAGGAAGACACCATGGTTAATGTATTAAAAAATATTGATACTCTCATTTATATATGCCTCTCTTAGCCTTTGTTCGCAGTTGATTTAGGGCACCGCATTCACTGATCTGAGTTATATGCTATTTCTGCAGAGGTTATATGGCTCCTGAATACGCAATGAGAGGTTACTTAACTGACAAGGCAGATGTCTACAGTTTTGGTATTGTTGCCTTAGAAATTGTTAGTGGAAAGAGCAACACGGGTTACAAGCCAAAGGAGGAGTTCGTGTATCTTCTTGATGGGGTAAGCTTTATCCATTCTACTCCGTAATCCTTAGAAGATCTTTCTTGTCCACTCTTCGTGTTATGAACATTCAAACTATCCTTAAAATAAACAAAATTTATATGTTCTAAGAGGTGCTAAATGTTTGTAAAGGCCTATGTTCTACAAGAGCAAGGAAACATGCTAGAACTTGTGGATCCAGATCTCGGTTCAAACTACTCTAAAACAGAGGCAATGACAATGCTGAACCTGGCACTCTTATGCACGAATCCATCTCCCACTCTCAGACCAACCATGTCTTCTGTAGTAAGCATGCTCGAAGGCAAAACTCCAGTTCAAGCACCAATGAAGCGCGGTCCAGTGGAACAAGATGCAAGGTTTAAGGCCTTTGAGAGGCTATCACAAGACAGTCAAACCAACGTTTCCGTACTCTCACAAGATAGTCATGTACGAGGCATGTCAATGGAGGGTCCATGGGTTGATACCTCGGTTTCTCTTCCTAGTAAGGATGAGAACATGGAACACTCTTCAACAAGCAAGCTACTTAATAATATGTGAATTTACAGATGAAGAAATGAAGGTTTTGAAATTAACTTTTCTAAATTCAATTGGTCCATTTTTTTGTAAAGGAGATTATGAGACAAATATGTTTTTAAGTTACTGATGAAGAATTGGTTTCTTGATTTTATTCTACCAGTTAATGTCAATATTATATTTCTCCCACATTTGGTACAAGGAAACCTGCATTTTCTTCCTTCACCCTCACATTCAAATTCTGGCATGCTGTGTGAAATTTGGTGCTGCTCGTCGCGAAATTGTTCGGCCACATTCCGCCGAACTTCTCTGCAAGTGTTCAGTGGACTGGTGTTAAGAGATAAATGCTGGGTGTGACTACAGCTCCCTAGAAAATAGTGTTCAAGTATTCATTTTCTTACATTTCAATCGCCAAATGACGTGACATTGTTGTACATAATACATCAAAATCCAACATTTTTTCACAAACGCCAGAATATTTACAACGGGATAAACCTCCGCAAAAAAGTTATGTATCAAATCAAACTCATCATAAACATGTATCATCCTCACATTTATGTGAGTTAAATCAGGGACATCCTCCAACTAAGCAGAGACAACTACCAGTAGACAAAATACGAGTGTAGATTCGAGATTCAACGTTCAAGATTTGTTTTGATGTTTCATCCATTACTCCAATCAAGTTGGTGAAAGAAACAACCTGGAAATTCCTAATTGAGCTAGCTGGGGATTCCCCTGGGTAGGTGTGCCCCTGACCATCGGACCAATAACACTCCCTCCATCGCTCAAAGTTTTTGAAGATTTTTCAGATTGAGACATGAACAAGTCCAGTGTTGAATTGTGTGTCATGATGCACCATCCAATCTTAACCGCCCACTTGTCATTTAGCATCCCAAGAAATTAACGTGGCAATTCATCTATTTCCCGCCTATAAATGGTCCTCCATGCAGTTATTAGTTACAATTTGCAAACCCTTTCACTCCCTAGTCTTATTGTATCAAGTTCCAAGTGCCATTTCACCATGGATGAGCCAGAAATTCTTGAAACCGATCTTCCCTATAATGACGATCATTGGTTCTTACAAACCCGGAATGGTTTATGGAGTTTCGATCCCAAATGTGATGTGAATTCACAGAGATTGTTCAATGTGCTGAAAGGTTCTATGCTGAAACTGGCTCTAGATGGAGCTGACAAGGCGATCATGGACCGAAGGATGCTGAAACCTAGCTTCGCTGCATGCAAATCTCGCTCTGGGTCAGGTAGTGAACACGGAGAAGAAAGGAGGCTGTAAACACGAAATATTCCTTTAGACGAACGAAACAAGAACACGTGTACAAAATAATATTTGTATTTAATTTTGGGGTTACAATCTCTTTTACAATTTGTTCCTCTGATTCGATCTCCGTAAGATGTTGATTTGTGGGTTGTGTTGATCCAAGGGCCGTCAAGGCTTGATCTTGGATGAACGGGAGGTTTCTTCAAGGGCCGTTGGTGGCTTGATCCTGAAGGTGGATGAGCGTTTCTTCAAGGGCCGTTGGGCTTGATCTTGAGGGATGAATGGATGATGAACGATGAACACTTTCTTCAAGGGGCCGTCGGGGCTTGATCTTGAAGGAGGATTTGACGAAGAACGAAGAGAGCTTTCTTGATCCTTCGGGGTTTGCTTGAGAGCTTTTAGAGTTTCAAATCTTCAAGGTTTTGGTGTGATGTGAATTCTCTTCCAATTTAGGAGTAGAGAAAATGTCTGTAAAAATCCTCCCTTGATCCTTTGATTGAGAAGCCCATTTATAGGCTTTGAGAATGAATTACCACCATCCTTTTGTTTTGGTGGATGTTGTAGGTGAATTGGGTGGATTGTTGTAGGTGAATTGGGTGGGTTGTTGTAGGTGAATTGGATGGATTGTTGTAGGTGCATTGGGTGGATTGTTGTAATTTTAATGCAATGGTCAACATTTATTTCACCGAAATTTTAATGTCTACAAATGTAATTGCAATGACCAACATTTATTTCATCGAAATTTCGATGTCTACAGAGGCTTAGTTTGGATTCGAGTGTTGAAGAAAGAAGAGGTTTTGTCCATGTGCCCGAAATGGTACATTCTCCATTAGGAAGCTACAATCCATTTCTTTTGAAAATTTTGACCTTCATTGTGGCAGTACTGATGAAAATCATAGGTTTTCAACTTAGTCTAGTGGTCGCATTTTTCACGCTTCCAATTCGATTATCCTATTTCTCGTTCATGCTCTTGTTCTTTCCATTTCAAACTCTCAAAAATGTACCAAGAATGTGCAGTGTCATATCTAAAAATGTTACTTCAGCGGTATCCCGCTGCATGCAAGCTCAAAAGTCAGTGGCAGTGAATGTAGGGTTTGCTTTCTTCAGGTCAATCTATGTGCGTACAATACTTCTTGGAATTCTGGCATCCGGGTTCATACTAAGTAGATTTGTTATGAGACACTTGGTTGAGAATCCAATTCAGACAACAGAAACCCTCAACTTTGATTATACCAAACCAAGTCCAGTTGCTTTTGTACCACTCATGTCATCTTCTCGTGTCAGTAGCGACCGTGCGATACCTTATAACCACAAATTGCAGCTCGCTGTTTCGTTAACTGCACCTGAATCCGAATATAATCACAAGCTGGGTGTTTTTCAGGTATGACATCTGATCACAAATTGTTAGTATGCACTACATTTTTCAGCTAAGTAAATTCTATGTACCTAATTGAAATAGCATTTTTGTGACTTACCTTATACCATTTCTTGTGCCCCAAGGTAAGGGTCGAGTTCTTGTCAGCAAACGGCAGTGTCAAGGCCAGCTCAAGCCATCCGTGCATGCTGCGATACAAAAGCGGGCCAATTCACTTCATCGAAACATTTCTCAGAACCGCTCCTCGCATTGCCGGTTTACAATCAGAAACCCAAGTTCTGAACCTAAAAATGAGTGAACACATTGAAGGACTTGAGCCGACTGCCCGCTTGAAGGTGATACTAGAGCAAAGAGCCGAGTTCCAAAATGGTGCCGGCATACCTCAAATTTACGCTGCATCACTAGTGCTCGAATCTGAGCTTCCTCAGTCGAAAAGGTTTGTTTGGAACTGGAGGAGAACAATATTTGTGTGGACGAGTCTTGTTTCATTTTTGGCAGAGTTGATGTTCATCCTAGCATTTTTCAGACCTATAATTGTCCCAAGAGGAAGACCGAAAATCGGTTACAGTACTAAGAAATTTGATCACTCAAACATTATTTTCTGGCAGAAAAGCAGTTAAGTGCTTCCAAGGAACACTAAATAAGTCTTTGAGCTGAACTGTAGCAAATACCAGTTTTAATTGTTCAACAGCCATTGAAATGCAAGCGTGAATTAGGTTTTTCTCAATTTTGTCTCGTTTTTCATTTTTCATTTTTTTGCAGAGCTGAACTCTCTTTCTGTCATTCTGAATGTTGTAAAGTTTTGTTTTTCCTATCCCGAATTCTTTCCATTAGGCCTTGTTTGGTCTAGAGGATTGGATTGGAATGGAAAATTCTCGAGATTCAAAGTAGATTGAAGGGAGAGGAGAATGATTTTTCATACTGAGAGGATTAGACGTGAAATTTTTTTCCATTCTAATCCATTAAAAGCGGCACAAAGTTGAGGAATGCGGCTTTCGTCTTTGGAGGCAAGCCAACGGACTGTCGTATATCAGACAGTAGCGGCAAGAGCCTGATGATCCAGGAATCCATTTATCCAAGAAGAGTAATGCTAGGAAGACTACATTTACAAATTAAATGATACGTCACCAATAAAAACGAGCATGCTTATCAACGCTTAAACCAATCATCCACTTTCATGTCATTTAGTTTCCAAAATTTAATCTACAAATTTAATTTAATCTCCCTAACATTACCCCATAGAGAAAAAGACAAGTTGGTCCGAATGAACCATTCAGCATACGCCGGGTTGGACTTGGTAGTGACGTAACAATTGCCGCCGGACAGGAACTTTTCGTCAGAGCACAGAAAATGAAAACTAAAAACGAAATATGAGATGATTGTATATATCCTGTGCAATAAATCTTACTGCGTACTTCAATTTAGCTTTATGTACAAGTGCATATTTGAAGCCACAGGTAGTGAAAAGACTATTCTCTTTAGAAGGCCAAAATTTTAAATTAGTGAACATTACAAGCAAAAAATAATTAAAAAAAAACAAATAATTAAAAGAAAAAAAATGGAAGAGGATTCGCTCCAGAACTTATTGTCCGAAGCCTCCTCATCAAACAATCTAAGCCGCACAAATTGAATCCAACGGTTTCTATTAATTCATTTTCCTGGCCCACCACACACAACCGACGGCCCTAGTTTGACTTGCACACCAATCAACGGCCCAAATTGCTTGATGAGAAGGCTCCGGACACTAAGGTCTAGAGCGGACCCTCTTCCGAAAAAAAAAAGGTAACGGAGCAAAAACAGGTAACATTGGTATAATTAGCAGTAGAACATGATTCACATAATCACATGTGATGGTGTTTTTAGAGCTTGAGACTGACTATATACACTTGCATTTTGCACTCTGTTGGGACCTAAGCCATCAAAATTCAAGAACATTATTTAACTGAATTGAGAAGTATGGTCGACCAACATTGGAAAGAGGAGTATCCACTCTTAAAACGATCCCCGAGTCCCCAACATTTCCATTCCACTTGGATCTGCCAACCTGACGATGCAAGATTGGACAGTGCGTAAGTTATTTCAAGTACAACTTATAGCAAAAAAGTAAATACCCAAGAGCCCGAACAAATATGTTATGTACATTTTATATATTAACCTAATTGCAAGGTCAAATACCTAAAACAACTTAAGGCTAATGGAAATGAACCGTATCATATAACGTAACTGTATACAGGAAAAAACATATTAAGGAATGCTGTTAGTGAACGTGTAGGAATGTTGTTAGTAAATGTGTGTTCCACGATTTATACATATACAATGATGTTATATGAAAATGCTTCGGCAAATCACCTCAGCATTATAAAACTTATAAGATATGTTTAGGTGAGGGATTTCCAAGTCCCAAGGGTTTAATGCCAAGTTAGTAGGGAATGGATCACAAAATATTAGATAGGAGGGTTTAGATATACATCATATGAGCATCAACAAGCATGTAGGAGGGATTTGTAAATGAGTCCAAGTGGGGGATTTGCAAATCCCTCCCACATTACTTGTTTATGCTCATATGATGCATTTCTAATCCCTCCTAACTTTTTGTGATCTATTCCTTACTAACTTGACCACAATTCCCCTGGGATTTGGCAATACCTCACCCAAACATAGCCAAGTTTGTCAAAAATATTAATACAAGAAAAAGCCAGATGGTACATACTTCAACAATCAAGCAAACAGCTTTCTGACAAATAGGGTCTTCAATAACTTTTGTATTTTACTTGGAAATCATGAAAAGAGCAGAGTGAAACAAAATTTCCTCGAGATGTTTCATGAAATTAAAAGCTTAAGTAAGGAAAAAAATGACAAAGTTTGTGCTGCATAAGAAAATAAGTGAGATCCCAGACAACTAAAGGCTAAAAATGATAGAATAAGCACTGGTATCAGCAATAACATACCGATATTGATGCAAAAGCAGAAGGATGTGCTGTAAATGCACAACCACATATAAGATTCAGCTGCTCCTTCACTGAGTGAATGAGCTCTGCCCGCAAACCAGGATTGCTTCCACCAAAAGTGGGACATAAACTGACCATTGTAAAATTCCATGAAACATATCAACACCAACTATCATGAATGTTAAAAGCGCACAAGAAGATGAAAGATGAATTTGCATGTGTTACTTGACCCAGTTAAAAGATGTCAATATTACTGATGTGCACAGGCTTATCAGGGATGTAAGAAAGTAGTTTAAAACATGCTGGGTACCAATTTTCCCTCCGCAAACTAAACCAGATGTGAATTAACCTCTAATGATTAATATCACATCTTAGGCCACATAAACATGCACAAGTCAAAGATTCCTAAATTTCCAACCATTTCCTACAGTTACATGCAGACATGCGTCATATGATGATCACCTTGTGTAACTCTATGAAATATCACAACAAAATTAATCTTGTTAAGCCCCAGTTCAACTTGAGAACAAACCTTTTGCCCAACTCAACCCATAGAATCATAAAAAACTGAGAAAGAATTAAGATTGGGATGCGAAACTCCTGCTAGGAACAAATCAGTGGCCTCAAAGGTGTCCTTCGGACCTAGCCCTTTTAGGGTAAAAATATTTTAATGCTCTTCTTCATTTTTTTGGCATAATTTTTCGTCAGGACGTGTGCCGAGACTAGAAGGGAGCGGTAATACCACTTCAACGTCATATTAACATGAGATTCAGAACAGCATAATAACATTCATTTGAGTTTTTCTGGGTTGTTAATTATTATAGAGACCGGTATCAACAACTGATATACCTCTTTTCTTGTAAACCCTCAATATAGCCCATAAGAGAAGAACTTTTTTAATGGAAAGACAATAAAGTACATTAAAACAAAATAGAGAGATAACCAAACCTGAACTGAATTGTAGGCTTCACCATGAGACCAGATCGCTGCCAAGCCAAGGCTTGCGAAAGACCTAGTGTAAAAGACTTGTCTGGCCATTGTATCATGGGTGTGATGCGTGTTCCCCACTTATTCTGAAACAAAAAAGATTTAAACAATCTTAACTATAATCAAACAAGAAGAAGCGTAAAATAGTCTATATAAGTCTGTTCTGGTACAAATTGAGAATAAAACTACTACACCTCTTTGTAAAAAGCATTTTACTAGTTTACAATCTAACCTTGCGAGAGAAACTGAATATCATTTCTCCAGGATATTGACCTTGAGCTTGTAGAAGGCCTCCACAAAGAGGTAAGAAAGCACTTGTACTAAGTCCTTCACCAGATATATATGTAAACTGCCCGTTTGGAAACTGTAAATCAACAAATGACTGGGCACAGAGAGAGAATATGTGATCATGAGAACCAACCCCATAGACCCAATAATAGTGCTGACACTGAAAAAATATATATATGAAAGCACAGAAATATGTATTCTAAAGAATCAACTTACACATGCTAATGGTTTCAGGCAGACCATTGACATTAAGAGCCACCTTCTGTGTTTTGACCACACAGCCGGACAAAGAGAATGCACCCCATTCTGATAATTGAAACGAGTATATGAGAAAATGGTAAGGAAACTGAAAAATGTGGAGAAGCATCAAGCTTCTATGCATGATATAGTGTCTCAATAGTCCATCCAATTAGTTTTACTCTCTTGTACACCTTGCAATTGATTCACATATTTAAGTTTCAGGTTTTTCTTTTCTTCTTCTGTACTTTTGGTGCATTTGGATGCTCTACTCTGGTGACTTCTAATGAGACTTTCACTTGTTACAGAAACAGTCACACACAAGATCATTCCTTTCTTATGATATTAGTGATGCATTGACAAGATCTTCAAACAATATAATGTTAGGTGGAAAATCTATTCCAAATAGTCAATTTTGGATGATGGGGGAAAAGAGATAAGTAGAGTACAACTCAAACGTAAATCAGACTCATATTCTATTTATTGTTATATCTCTAGATATGGTATAACTATTCAGATTTGATAAACAATTACTTTTAAACTTGAATGTAACAAAATACCATTGGTCAACAGAATTTATTCATACCTTCCTATCATAGCCATACCAAAGCAGGTGTTGCTTTGACAAATGCACAGGAAGAAGAAGAGTTGCATCACGAACAAAGAGTACCGGCCCAAGCTGGACAAGGAAAAGTGATGAATTGTCATTTCTAGATGTGGAACTGCCACTAGAAGCCTCTACTCTCCACAAGTCTCCCCTTGCATGGAAAGAACTTTCCAGCTTACGGGTTCTAGTATCATAACTTGTTGTGGTATTTACAGTCCCCTGCACTCCAGCACCCCACAAAAAAAAATAAAAAATAAAAAAATAAATAAATGGAGTCGGTAATTGCACTACCAAGACCAACCATATAAAATTCCAAAGGATTGCAACTAATGGTATGGGTGATAAGTAATAACGACAAAGTGATGATAATGATAACAACAAATTGATACTGCTAACAGGATATTGGCAATGATCACAACTAGTTCCACTGACCAGTAAACTGTAAATGGCAATCCAAATACACCATGAATAAATTTCCCATATCAATCAAACTTCTACCGATCATAAACACAACATGCATTAGAAATCCTAGAATTTCATGAAAATATTAAACACCCTGTAGATTATAGGCAAATGATTATAGTTTACTCTACCACCAATCACAACACTGTACTTCCCAGAAGAAAAACGAAATAGCATCCATTTCAACAATTCTCCTCATCATGAGTTCTAGTTAAGCATACAACCTATCCTCAGAACAAAAAAAATCCTACAACCTATCCTACACTTACTGCACCACGCATATGAAAAAGTGACTATAACATTCTATCATGAATTCTAACATCGCATGAAATTATTAAGCACCTTCCTAATTACAATGAAGTGGTAAACTTTAATCTAGGACTTATCAGCACTAAGTGATTATCTATGAAACTCAATCACGCTCTATCATAATTCATGTGTGGTTCTGTAACAAGGTTAAAAATGTAACTTGGTGCTCCAATTAGAAATGAAAGGTGCAACTAGTTCATACATAAAGACCATAAGTTACATAATACAATAGGTTGAAAAAACTTACCAGTGGTCTACCCAGAAGACCGGCAGACCTTAGATTCAAGCCACCAAGTTCTTCATCCACCACACCATCAGAGCCACCATCACTCTCCACAACCCTGAAATCTTTCAACCGTTCCTTCAATGGCCCCAAATCCTCCTTGCCACTCAAAATCATATCAGCTCTCTGCTTAACCTTATCCGAATCAATCCGAATTGCCGCCAAATCAACATTCTCATCATGCCTAAACGGCACAGGTAAGGCCCTAAAGAACTGCTGAACCATCCCATTCAAGCACGCCCCAAAATCCGCCCCCGCTTGCCCAATCCTGTTACCGATATCAAGAATCGCAGAAACCCCGTTAATGCCCGGGTTCTCAGCCACCAACCCAACAAAATCCCTCTTGCCAAAACTCTGGTTCGGGAATTCGAGGTCGAAGAGCTTCGATGTGTTAGGGTTTGGCCAATGAAACGACGGCGGAGTGATGTGGGAGTGAATTAAACCCGTGAAGCCCTGCGTGAGGCGGTCCGCCAAGTCTTGCCCATGGCGCTGTACCTCCTCCCATGCTTCGAAGGGGCTCTCGACCGACATTTCGACGAAATTTGAATGCTTTTTCTGCTATTCCTCTGAAACAATCACAGCTTCTTCATAGCAGGAATCAACGGGACGAATTATCGTTACCAAAAACAACGAAATTTGGGAATTTTAGCTACTGATTTGGTCCAACAAACCTAAGACAGTGAAATTACAATCCCAAGCTTGAAGATTTGAGCTTTCAAACTTAGGGTTTTCAGTTCAAATTCGAAAAGGAAAAACCCGAAAACAGTGAAATGTATTCGGAGCTTGGAAGTGGAAGTTGTCGAGCTTCTAGGGTTTTTCAGTCAAAATTCGCAAACAAAACAAATCCCAAATTTCAAAAGAGAATCGAAAATTGATAAAGGGGAAATTAAAGATTGATTCTTCAATGAGCTCCAAAGAAGCAACTGAAGACAAAAAGAAAGGGCATGTCCATTAATTAGGGTTTTCGATTTGGGAAATTGCAATTTCCAAACAGGCGTGTAGTGGTATATAGAGAGTGGCTGGGTTTAAAATCCGCTGGGTGGGTATTGCGCACTTAGTTTCCGTTAACGCAACGCTACCGGGGAAAGGACGTGTAATTTGTGTGGATGTATGTGGATAGGGGAGAATGTTGGTCTCCACAGTAAGTGGATGTAGAGGCCATGACAGACCAATTACGAATTTTAGAGAGATTTTAAGAATTTAAAATACAATCAACATTGCCATTTAGTACTCCGGTTTTGTGATATTCATTTTCGCTTGTAAGTGAGAGATCTTAGATTCGATTATCGCCAAAGGCGAATTTGAACCATATTATGGTTAGCACATTGTGAGGCTATGTCCACCCCTCTTCCTTAATGTACATAATATCGCTTGTTAAAAAAAAAAAAGTACAATTAACATTTTGTTCAAAAAACAAAAATAAATAAATACAAGCAACATTACCATGCTAAGCTAGACTAAGTGAGGTCAATTTTTTTTCAATTTTAATATAAGCGAGATTATTGTATTAAATAAAATATAAGTGATATCACTACTTTAAAACAGACGAAGAAGAGGGGGAGTTTGAGTCGTAGTAAATTGAAGAAGAAAGATATAACCACCAAGATAGATCACCACTTGCAAAATAATCTTACTTTTATTTTTTCAATGTAGTCACTAACTACATGGATTGTATCATCGATTCACCTTGCTAGCGCATTAGGATTCACGAGGCTGTAGGCTTTATTAAGGACATGTTTACTTACAGTGAATGAGAATATGACTCATTTTGATCTTGAGTTTCATGCGTTTAGTAGAATATAGAAATAGAACCAACTCACCCTAAAAAAAAATTCTATGTTTATTAACATGCAAGGAATAAAAAAGGGGTTAGTTTTCTCTTAAAATTCATAATCAAATATCTAACCAGCATGAATCAGATCACCTAGGGGGTTAGTTGATCCCATTCTCTTTCCTTACTTTTCCATGTTCCTATGTTCTCACATTCCCTTCTTATTCCATTTCTATTAAATAATGCGAATACATTGAAAAATAATAATTCATAAGATTTAGCATGAGGTTTATTACTAGATTGTAGTGCTAGTGGTAGGGCTTTTTTAGATTAAAGGGTTTTAAACTTTATAACTTGGATTCTAACCGCTTTTAATAATAGCTACTCCAACAACAGTCACGTTTATCCAGTAATTATTCCCCTTTTTTTTTTCTTATAGGGATTACATAAGAGAATCTCTCTTCATTAGCGGTGCTCCTAATGCCGGATTCTGTCAAAACATTTGTTACATATGGTCGCTCAGCCACAATCAAATCCAAAAACCACCTCCTACTAAATGCTGCCCACGAGCAAGAAAGAACCAATCAGATTTTCACATTGCACTTCGACAACCCCGGATTGAATGAGTATACCAAGCTTAAAAGTCCATTTCTATCTGCTGACTCGAGTTATAGCTATGCTGCAATAATTTGGAACCGTAGCATTAGAAAAGTGATGGTTTCACCTACGCGAGGTTGATAGTATATTCGTTACGATTCGCTTACCAATGACTACACTGTTATGAACTGTGACTCGTGATTTATTTGTCGCAAAGGCAACAAATCCATGTGAAGTTGACGTTTGGTCGTTAGTCAGGGGTTCTTGGAAGAGTCTTAGGTCAGGTTTGGGAGTGAGGTGATTAAAAAAAAAGCTGGGTTGAAAAAAAGCTAGTAGCAGTTTTGGTGTTTGGTAAACTTTGAAAAACAGCTTTATTTCAAAGTTTAGGGTGAAAAAAAAGCCCAAAACCTGAAGCTAACCTGAAGCTGCAAATAGCAGCTTCCAAAAACAGCTTATTTTGAAAACACGGGCGAACAGTGGTACGTTTAATGAAATTTTCAATAACCCAAAAGTGCCTTCCTTTCCCTCTCACCTTCAGCTCCCGCCTCAGAGCTCTCACATAAACCACTCTCTCGTCCTCTCGTCCTCTTGTTCTCTCGTTCCAAAAACCAGCGATCTCTCTCGTTCTCCAGGTTTCTCCAGGTTCCTTTGGTAAGCTTCTCTTGTAAAAATTTGTTATTAATTTGTTTGGATTTTTCAATTTGGGGATGGGAGATTTAGAGGGAAAGAGGGGTGGCAAGAGCAAAGGGATGAGGGTATGGGTGTTGGGAAAAACAATTGGGGATGGAGGGTGGGGAAAAATTAAATGGGGAAGGTGATATGGTTTGTGGAAAAAATTAATCGGGAAAAAATTAATTGGGGAAAAAAAATTAGGGTTTGTGGAGGAAACAAGAAAAATTGAGAGAGAAGTTTGATTACTTCTCTATTCATTTTTTTAGAAGGTCTGCTTCTGATTTGGGTTTAGGTAAGGGATAATTTCTTATAAAGCTTTGCTCTGCTTCTGATCTGTGAACTGTGCTTCTAATTTGGAAAGCTTTCGTTTTTGCTCCAGTTATTCGTCATATCTTCTCTGTTTCAAGTTCCTGCCTTTGCAATTAAAAAGGTAAAACCATACTTTTACTTGTATATATGCATATTGATTTTCTCCTGAAAGTTGAAAAATTAATCATGTTTTCTTTATGATGGTATATATTTGTACGTAGTCATATATAGTGTACCTGGGATCGCATATATATATTTGTACGTAGTCGTATTTGTAGTTGGGATCGCATACAAATACAACTGGCAAAAGTGTAATCCTCACTATAAAAAATGGAGAGTTTCTGAATTGTCCTGCAAACTTGGTTTGGTAGTTGTCTAACAGATCACCATTATAGTGAGGATTACACTTTTGCCAAATGTGTCTATTATGGTCTGTGTGTGTTGTTGGTTTACTGCGAACAAATGTGTCTATCTTAAATGGTGATGGCCAAGCTTAGATTGCATCTTTTTCCTCAACCCCAGCACCCAGTAAGTATATGTCACTATTGTAGCTATTACAGATACACCGATGTAGACGCATATAGTTGTGGTACAAACATATAGTCAAGAGCCATGTTTGGATTTTTCAATTTGTAGGGTTTTGCTAGTGGAAGTTTGGATGGAGATGCACAGTCCGTTCGTAGGTTTGCTGCTAATGGTGGAGAGTGCCTTATTGCTCAAAGTTATGCAAAAAACATGGGTCTGTATGGCGAACGTGTTGGAGCCCTAAGCATTGTAAGACTCATTCCATAACTTTCAGTTGCGAGTTACCTTATTTTGATGCATCCCACTAAAATTTAATACGAAAAAACTCCATACTTGCCATACATCTTAAATTGTTCTTGATTATATTGGTTGTTGAAAATTCTACTTGAACATAGGTCTGTAAGAATGCTGATGTTGCAAGCAAGGTTGAGAGCCAACTGAAGCTTGTGATCAGGCCCATGTACTCGAACCCACCCATTCATGGTGCATCTATTGTAGCGACCATCCTCAAGGATAGGTACTCCTTGAATCTTGTTCATATATGTGCAAAATGACAATAATTGACTTGATGTATCATCAGCTAGTTATTGAACTCCGACCCAGAAATAGTTTTTCCTTCCCTATTTGATTTCTAATGATCTTATCACTTAATTCTTCTGTGGTCATTTAATTCTTCTGTGGTCAGGGATTTGTTCAATGAGTAGACAATTGAGTTGAAGGAAATGGCTGATCGTATCATCAGCATGCGTCTTCAACTTTCGGAATGTTTACCTTCACCGGATTGAACTCCGAGCAAGTTGCTTTCATGACTAAAGAGTACCATATTTACATGACATCTGACGGGTAATCAATCATCATTAATCATCAGTTCTTTTATTTAACGAAGCCTAATACGTCAAGGATTTGTCCGTCTGTTATCATTAACTACATCTAGGATAGAAATTTCGTTGCAGACTCCTTAGCGAGTATTAATATCCAAACACACGTCTTGACGCAAATAGAGTGAGCATTTGCAGAATGAGGCGATCGATTTAATTTTGTTCTTCGTTTTTGCAGGAGGATTAGCATGGCGGGTCTGAGCTCAAGGACCGTCCCTCATCTTACGGAGGCAATACATGCAGCTGTTACTCGCGCTGCCTAGTCATATGTTTAGAAGGCAACATTTTCTTCTTGTGAGCCGACTCCAATGTTGGACTCTTCCCTTTCTACAGTTTTGTTGTAATAATTGTTTTACCTTATTAGATGAGGTTAAAGATTTCTCCGACTAAGATAAAATGAAGAAAATCTAGAGGATTTTTGAGTTTTGTTTTCGACCTTCCCCATGTTACAATTATATGATGCATTCATGTCAAATTTTTCGTTCATTAGAAATTTTCATGCCAAATTAAAAGTTTTTGGATCTTCAAATACATCTCTTTCGTATGCCATTGTTTCATAATTTTTGGAACTTTTTGGGTTTCACTTTTATTTGTTAAGAAAATTAAATTATTAGAGTATTATACCTTTTTTGGTCATTTCACACAGTCACAGCTGTTTTACATAAAAGTTTACCAAACACTATCATACAGCTTTTTTTTTCTAAAAGCACTTTTACAAAAAAGTTTACCAAACACTCTGCTACTTTATTTCACAGCCGTTTATTCTCACAGCAGTTTTTTTTCAAAGCACAGCAATATCAAACCAACCCTTAATGCTGGGTTTATTCTTGCAGACTTTTGGCCTCCGGAGTATCGTCATGCACAAAATGCTTTTGTCAATGGTGCCGTGCATTGGTTCAAAATCGTAAGACAGACGGGGATATATACCTTTATTTTGTGGTTTGATATCGCCCATGAATTATTTGGTGAGATATTTTTGCCCGAAGATTTGAGAAAAGAGAATCGTTGTTTTATTTCGAGATACATGGCCTGGTTCAAGATTCACGAAAATTTAGTGGAAGATAGCAGTATTTCTCTATGGGTGATGAAAGAGTATGACGTGACGGAATTGTGGACAAAATTATTAGAGTAATGCTTTGTAGACTAAATTTGCAAACTATATGATGTGTCATCAATAGAAAATAAGCACGTTTATCAACGTTTAAGTAATAATCTAACTTCTATGTCATTTAGTTTACAAAATTTAGTCTCTCTAACATTACTCAAATTATTAACCGTATCCATGCATGAGTTACAGATTGAGCCGTCTTGTTTCAGAAAGAGTGGTGAAGTTATGCTTAGAGTGATATGCTTTACTGTTTTATGGATTATTTTGTACAGACCCTTGTGTTACTTGGCCATCCTGATGCTCTTTCTTAGTAAGGACTAGAACCAAGCAAAAAATATTTAAATTTTAAATTTACTGTTTACCACTTGCTTCCAGTTTTGTATGTTTCATGAATCATGCACTTTTGTTAAATGATAGATTTTACTCAATCAAGTCTAATTGATAGGTTCACATCTTCAGTAAGAATATTAAAAAGAAAATCGAGACCAATACAATCCAAATAAAAGTTTTCCCTACAGATTGCATGAAAGCGCACTTTTGAAATTACTTTTCCCTGTTTATTGATTATTAGTTGAGAAGGGATACAAGTCCAAATAAATAAACCATAGATATAGGGGGAGATTTATAAAAGTGCCGAAAACAGAATTATTTGGTAAATTACGTTATAGACTTATTTTACTGAGGAAAAAGAGAGGGAGAGGGCCGATGGCAGATAGAGAGAGAAAAGAGATTGTTTGTGATTTCTCGCCTGTTTTCTTCATTTATAGTAATAAGGGTAAATTACACTTTCATATCTCAGGTTTGGACTCTATTTCAATTCCTTACAACATCTTTAAAACATTTCACTTTCATACCTTAAGTACTATTTTATTTCAAAATAATACCTCCGTTACATTTTTCATCTATTGATCCGTTAAATGCTGACGTGACTGCCACATATATGCCACGTGGCTGCCAAACGTCTGCCACGTGGCAAAAAAAATAATTTTTAATTTTTAAAAAAAAAAACCTGAATTTTTACAAAAAAAAAAGGGTAAATTACACTTTCATACCTCAGGTTTCAGATCTATTTCAATTCCTTACAACATCTTTAAAACATTTCACTGTCATACCTTAAGTACTATTTTATTTCAAAATAATACCTCAGTTACATTTTTCATCAATTGATCCATTAAATGCTGACGTGGCTGCCACATATATGCCACATGGCTGCCAAATGTTTGCCACGTGGCAAATAAAAATAATTTTTTAATTTTTTTTAAAAAACCTGAATTTTTTGGAGGGGTGGCTCGGGTGGGATTTTGGGGTTTTTTTCTTTCTTTCTTCCTCCCTCTTCTTCTTCTTCTTCTTCTTCTTTTTCTTGTTGCAGATGTAGGTCGCTTGGGGGGGGTGGGGGAGGGACAATTTTTTTTTTTCTTTCTTCCTCCCTCTTCTTCTTCTTGTAGATGTGGGTTTCAAATTTTTTATTTTTTATTTTTTTTTGGTTGAGAAAATTCAGGTTTTTCAAAAAAAATTAAAAAATTATTTTTTTTGCCACGTGGTAAACATTTGGCAGCCACGTGGCATATATGTGGTAGCCACATCAGCATTTAACAGATCAAGGGATGAAAAATGTAACGGAGGTATTATTTTGAAATAAAATAGTACTTAAGGTATGAAAGTGAAATGTTTTAAAGATGTTGTAAGGAATTGAAATAGATCCCATGACACACCCCGACCCGGAATGTCCATTAGGACTCCGAATCGAGTTGTGATGGCCATCACCTGGAAGGTGACGAAGCCATAAAGTGATGATATGGAAGAATGTGAATAAATTTAAACCTAAAGGTACCTAAATATCAGAGTGCGCTGTCAGTGGGTATGGACCCATTTCACACGCGTTGTCAGAGCATAAGTAAAGTACAGTAGTGTGGGTAAGGATCATACCCTCAAAAGTAGCCACCTGAACTGAGATATGCCACGAGTCCTTGTCGATAAAGAAACTATGCTACTAGAACCTGGAGGAGCGCAAAACAAAAAGCGTGAGTGGGCAAAAACAAAGTTTTATCAAAATCATTTCGATATGAAAGTTGTAACCCCTCTCTGTAAAACAAGTATACTTCCCAAAAAATATATATACGTACTAATACAGAAAAACCATTAATAAACCAATCTCATCAAATAAGCAATGTCATGCCCGAATGAACCATAACCAATGATCAACATATACCAAATACCATCAAGTAATCAGGTGATATCTCAACCCAAATCATGCCGGCAATATATATATATATATATATATATATATATATATATATATATATAAATCAGCCGGAGTCACCTCTAGTGACCTGTACGGCTGAATCTATGGCTCCTCAATCAAATCCTCAATCCATTTCTCAATCAATAATCAGTAACCTGCACCCATGACGGAACCACCTAATGTGGTTTGTACGTCAAGCTGGGTAAATACGCTCTGTGCTACGATCACGTGAAGGCTGGCGACGAATCGCAAGTCACCTACAAGTCGGAACCACCTAATGTGGTCTGTACGACAGGCTGGCACCTGCCTTGGATCCAACGTGAGCGTACGGTGCGGGAGGTGAACGATCACGTGAAAGCTAAGCCCTCAGGCATGCACAACCCCGATGTGCAGGTAATGAGCCATATAACAATCTCATCGATATCACCTCAATCATCACATCACACACATACTTACCTGACTTACCTGGCGCCCGCGGTGCATCAATGTATATTCACACAAATATATATATAAAAATATAACTATGGTATTCGACATGGCATTCATTTCATAAAAACATTTTAAAACGCATTTCTGGGAAAAATCAATCAATTATATATATATATATACATATATATATATATACATATATATATATATACACATATATATATATATACATATATATATATATATACTGAAAACCAAAAGCCCACTCACCTGGAGTTCGCCCTACAACTCCCTAGCACAACCCATCAAGGCGTCATGACGATCGGCGCCTAGAACAATCATCAAATCATGCCTCAGAAATCATATCGATATAATATATAACTTATATAAAACACGTCACTATGTAGTTCGATCCGGAAGATCTGCAACACAGATTTCCAATCCGTAACTTCTTATGATTCACATTATGCTTATAGAACAACATACTAAAGTTTCGTTATGATCCCACGGTTGGATCTCTGCCAATTTCCAAAACCGAGTGGCGATTAACCTTTTATTTTATGAACTTACAAATCCAATTCGGGAAGATCCATACGTCGGATTCCAGATCCGTAAGTTTCCACATTCTTCAAATATTAATTACTACCATGTATCAAAGTTTGGTGGCGATCCAACGGTCGGATCGTCGATTCATATTTTTACCTAACCCCGAATCGTAATGAAATTAGGTTCAATTGATCAATCTACGTCATTCGATTATCAAAACTGAATTCAGAACATGAACTATGGCCTAAAAATAGCATTGGCGGCTCACTGGCCACGCGCCGCCGCGGGTGGCGGTCGGCCGCCCCGTCTCGCCGGAAAATCCAACTTTCTCCAAAAATTCTTAAAATTTGTAGAATTGAAGATCTCAAAGAGTAGAACAACTTTCATACCTGTGACCAAGGCCAATTCGGTCAAGAAAGGCTCCAATTTCATCAAAACCGTAAGAAACCCT
This sequence comes from Heteromeles arbutifolia, assembly GCA_024362995.1. Taxonomy (NCBI): domain Eukaryota; kingdom Viridiplantae; phylum Streptophyta; class Magnoliopsida; order Rosales; family Rosaceae; genus Heteromeles; species Heteromeles arbutifolia. Next base: position 38,865,881 of record JANCRC010000003.1, on the reverse strand, counting down.
TGAATTTGGTGTGATTCAATTCGACCTCCAAACTTGTTCCAACGCCTCCAAACTTGTTTGGGCTTTGTTCCAGACCTCAAGAGAATGCCATGGGTGGTATTAATTGGAAGAAATTGCTTCAAATCGTGATGGAAAGGGACCCAACCCGTGCGCCCCATTTGCACGATTTTGTCCAAAATCTATGCTAAATCTCTCCAAATTTGATGTGTAATGGATAGAGGGAAGGGCTAGATGATGTTTGGGAGTGGTGGCTTGGCTCAATCCGGGGGAAATCCGGTGGAAAACCACCGGAAATTATGGTGAAAACGGGTCGAAGGTGCGGGTCGAAGGGGAAGACCCGTTTCTCCCTTTTTCCCCCGCTCTTCACTCTCCCTCACTTCCCTCCTTGCTTCTGTTTCTGATTGGGCAGTGCACATCCATCTCTCTCCTTTTCTCTTCTTATCTTCCCATCACAGCCATCCATCTAATTTTATCTTTAATCTGGGCCGTCCACGTGGCATTCCAGATTTCTCCAAAACAATTAGATTATCATTTGAACCCCCAACTTCAAACGTTAATAACTTCTTCGATATAGCTCCAAATCACGAACTGCTTGCGCCCACACGTCCGTAGCGACGAGTATTACGAGAATATGCCAAAAAAAAAATCTTAGATGGCACGATACTGTAATTAACCTCAGTCAACGCACGAGCCTCGAAGGGCAATTTCGTAAAATCACTTATTAAAAATTTATACAATTGTAAAATCAGGAACGGACTGTAACATCCCAAACCTGAAGTATGAAAGTGTAATTTACCCTTTATTTTTCTTCTTTTTTTTTTTGTAAAAATTCAGGTTTTTTTAAAAAAAATTTAAAAATTATTTTTTTTGCCACGTGGCAGATATTTGGCAACCACGTGGCATATATGTGGCAGTCACGTCAGCATTTAACGGATCAATGGATGAAAAATGTAACGGAGGTATTATTTTGAAATAAAATAGTACTTAAGGTATGAAAGTGAAATGTTTTAAAGATGTTGTAAGGAATTGAAATAGAGCCCAAACCTGAGGTATGAAAATGTAATTTACCCTAAAGAATAAATAATCTTGCTCTTCAAGTAATATAAGATATATATGTGGAGTTCTATTCCTCAAATTTGAGGGTTTTCTGTTTTCTCTGGTTTTCTCGGCGGCGCTGGTGAACTAGGGTTTCGAGGGTTCAGATTCTTTGTTCTGCATGTCACTCTGCTTGTGATCTGTTGTCTGGAGTGGAGTGGTTTCCTTTGGTTACGTGATTCTTTGGTTTCTGCAGAAAATGGATGACGTTGTTCATTCATTTTCTACTCGTTTTGGTCTGACGGAGGAAGAGGAAAACGAGGTTATTGTTTAGGATGACTCTCAACTTCGAGTTTCGAATTTTTTGATGGTGGGTAAACTGCTTGCTCATAAGAATTACAACAGGGAGGCTTTCATGTCCTTCTTCAAAAATCTTTGGCGTCCTAAAGCTTGCGTGTCATTCGTCTATTAAGTGGTGATCATTTTCTATTTTCCTTCCAATCTAAGAAGGATCGGCGAGAGGTTTTCAATGGAGGCCCATGGACTTTCAAAAAAATGTTGCTTCTTCTCGACATTGTTAATGAGGGGGATCTCCCTCAACAAATTCATCTCTGTAAGCAAGCGTTCTGGGTTCAAGCCTTTGGTATTCCTTTAAACTATATGACTGTTGAGATGGGGAAGATTATTGGCCAGTGTCTTGGCTCTGTTGTGGTGGTTGATCAGAATAGGCATGAAGATTGTCTGGGTGATTTTCTGCGTATCAAGGTTGCCATAGATGTTTTTCATCCATTGCGTCGGCTTCTCAAAGTGCGTCTTCCGAACGGATTGCGGGTGGATGTGGATATACTTTATGAGAAGCTTCTTGCCTATTGTTTTCTGTGTGGTTGTTTCAATCATGTGGGGTTAGGCTGCCATTTGTATGCTGGGGTAGGGGGGAGGTGGGGTGGGGGTGGTGTTTATTGAGCCTGACAAGGCACCGTATGGATCTTGGGAGGTTACACAAAATAGGGCCCGAAAAGGGTATACTTCCTAAATTCACCACGTGCTTTTTGGGAGGCGGGACCATGGGTGTCAATTGGACCAGAAACATCTGCTAAACAGGAAATAACGGACTCCAAATTAATTGGAGGTTGGTCAACGCAGGGAACATGGGTCGCATTATTCTCCTGAATTAATTGTGAATCCCGAATCTGTGGGGATGCTAATGGGATCCCAGAACTTCCCATATCTACATTCCCCGTTACCTGCGGTGATGGATCATTCTCCGGCGGTTGCTCAGCATCCGAGTTCACGGAGATGGGCTGCTCTTGGAGGCTTCACATGGCCCATTTACTTATAGCCCTCATATTTCTGAGCCTATCTTACCTGACGGGCCTAATGGGCCTTCTAGCCTTGACACTTGGGATCCGTTTAATCTGAGTCCTATTATTAGACAAATCTGTGGTCCTCTATCTTGTTTAGACATGCGCTTCAGACGGAAGGTTCGAGGTGATTCCCAGGGCTCTTCGTCGCGGCGATTGACTCTCCTTGTTTTTCATTCTGGCGAGAAACGACCTGGCTCTTCCATTGACCGTGATGATTTGGTCCAATTTAAAAAACCTTGTGTCCTGTCATCTCCTTCCCATGACTCTGCTAAATCGGTGGCGGCTACAATTGGGCAGCCCCGCCGGTCGCTATGAATTGTTTAGCTTGGAACTGCCACGGTTTGGGGAACGACCCGGTAGTTTAATCGCTGGAAATTATGGTTTCCCAACATGTTTCTCGGGTGCTGTTTCTTTCGGAAACTAAGTGTGATAGGAAGAGAGTTGTTTATATTCAACGTCGTCTTCGTTTCAATGATTGTTTTTCTGTTGATAGTAATGGTCGCTTAGGTGGTTTGGCAATTTTCTGGTCTGCTGATGTCTTACTTACCACTATAAGTTCGTCTGCGCATCATATTGATGCTGTTATTGCAGAGAATGAGGACACTCCGTCCTGGCGTCTTACTGGGTTCTATGGATATGCAGCTACTGCTCAGCGTTTGAATTCTTGGGACCTTATTCGTCAGCTGTGTGATGTTAATTCTCTTCCTTAGATGATCTTTGGTGACTTTAATGAGGTCTTGTTGGCCTCGGAGAAATCTGGTGGGAGGGTCTGTAATTCTTCTCAGATGCAAGGGTTTAGAGATGTGGTGGGTTCATGCAATTTGGGAGATTTGGGTTTTAATGGAGACATGTACACTTGGGCCAATTCGCTGACAAAATGCCGTTTGGATAGATGCTTAGCCAACCCTGAATGGCGTGCTCTGTTCAGACGGTCTCAGGTTCAACATCTTTCTCATATTTCCTCGGATCACATCCATATTCTGCTGCAAGTTCGATGTAATTCGTTGTTCAGCCCTAGACGTCGTCGACAATTCCGTTTTGAGGAAGCTTGGCTCCAGCGTGAAGGTTGTGCTCGTGTGATTGTGGCTGGTTGGGCTAAGAATGTTTTGGGTACCCCTTCGTATCGTGTCTGTGAGAAGATCAAGATGACCCGCGTAGAGCTGCTTAAATGGAAACATTCACTCCATGCTGTTCAGTAAGAAATCAAGATGGCGTGCGATCAAATGCAAGTTTTGTTTAAACATTCTACGGATGGCTTGGAATGGGAAGTGGGTAGCTCTCTCTATAGTAAGTTGAATTCCCTACTTGGGCAAGAGGAATCGCACTGGAAGCAGAGATCCAAGGCCAATTGGCTTCAAGAGGGTGATCGGAATACTCGTTTGTTGTCATATATTTTTCTTCCATGTTTACTTAAAATGGGGAGGTCCGGTTTGATGCTGTTTTGAATACGGTACCTCAGCGGGTTACTCCGGAGATGAATCGTTTGCTTTGTGCTGAATATTCAGATATTGAGATTAAAGAGGCTCTATTTCAAATGGATCTTCATACGGCTCCGGGTCCTGATGGGTTACCCCATCTGTTCTATCAGAAGTTTTGGGACATAGTAGGTTCGGATATGGTTGCTGCGGTTAAATCTTTTCTTTCTTCTCGTCGCATTCTTAAGCAACTTAATTATACTATGGTCTCTTTAATTCCTAAGGTTGCAGAACCAACCAGTATGACCCAATTGTGTCCCATTGCATTGTGTAATGTTCTTTACAAGATTGGAGCTAAGGTAATTGTGAATCGCTTAAAAGGTATAATGGATGCTATTATTTTGACTAAGCAAGGTGCTTTTGTGCCAGGTTGTTTAATTTCTGATAATTCCCTTGTTGATTCTGAATTGGGTCACTATCTCCATAATCTCCGACGAGGTAAACGGGGATATCTCGCCTTGAAACTGGATATGAGTAAGGCATATGACCTTGTGGAATGGTCTTTTCTTAAGCAAATAATGTTGAAACTTGGTTTTGATTCTTCCTGGATAGATTTGATTATGAGTTGTGTTACTTCTGTTACGTACTCTTTCTTGGTTAATGGCTCCACGACTGGGTATATTTCTCCCTTTCGCGGTCTTAGATAAGGGGATCCCCTATCCCCTTATTTATTTCTTATCTATGCTGAAGGTCTTACTAGTTTAATTTCCCGTTATGAGCACATTGGTCTCATTCATGGAGTATCCATTTGTCGTGAAGCTCCAAGTACTACGCATTTGCTGTTTGCTGACGACAGTTTTATTTTTCTGAAAGCCTCGTTTAAGGATTGTTGGTTTCTTAAACAAATTTTGCAATTGTATGAGGCTGTATCTGGTCAATGCATACAATTTCAAAAATGTGCGTTCTCTTTTTCGCCAAATATTAGACGAGATATTCAGGATCAATTAGCTGCCTATTTAGGTGTAAAGCGAGTGGATGTGCATGACCGGAACTTGGGTCTGCCGATTGTTCTTGGGAAAAATCGTACTTCAAAATTCTCTTTTATCAAGGATCGACTTTGAAAAAAATTGAAAGGTTGGAAGGAAAAATTGCTCAGTGTAGCTGGGAAGGAGATTCTTATTAAGGTTGTGGGTCAGTCTCTTCCTATTTATTCAATGAATTGTTTTCTTCTACCAAAGACCTTGTGTGAGGACCTTCAGCGTATTCTTTGTCGATTCTGGTAGGGGGACACTGATGACTCTCGTCGTATCCATTGGATGTCTTGGGAGAATATGTGTCGGCCTAAGGAGGAGAGTGGTCTTGGATTTCGATCGTTGTATGAGTTCAATCTTGCTCTCCTTGCTAAGCAAGGGTGGCGTCTAATTCAAAATCCTGAGTCCTTGGCCTGGTTGTTTGATGAAGGCTAAGTATTTTCCTCATAATACTTTCTGGCAAGCTTATCTTGGTTCTTCTCCATCAAGTTGTTGTCGTGGAATCATGGAAACCCGTTCAATTTTGGATAGGTAATGGTAATTCTATTAGAATATGGCACGATCGTTGGTTGGATCGCCCACATCTTTTTAAACCTCTCATGCCTTGTCCGTTTGTTGGAGTGGAATATGTTTCTGACCTGATTGATGTGGATTCAGCTTCTTGGAATAGCAATTTGGTTTCTAATCTATTTCCTCCTGATGAGGTTGCGTTGATTTTAGCAATTCCATTGAGTTGTCGGCTTCCGTCTGATAAGTTGATATGGCACTATGATGCGAAAGGTTTGTTTTCTGTGAAAAGTGCGTATAAAGTTGCCTTCAATCGTCGGTTTGAGGCTTCGTCTTCTTAGTCCTTGTCGAGGGGAGTATCGGTGTGAAATTTTATATGGAAGGCGAATATCCCAGGTAAGGTTAAGATGTGTACCTGGAAAGCATGTCAAGATATTCTGCCTACCCGTTCTAATCTGATAACCAAAAGAGTTGGAGTGGACAATAAATGTCTTTTTTGTAGTTCCTCTTCGGAGTCAGCGCTACACGTATTTAGAGATTGTCCATTCGCTCGTGAGGTGTATGTTTACTCCCAATTGTGCATAGATTCTCGGCTTTTGGGTCAAGGATCCATGTGTGATTGGTTGGCTTTATGTGTGGAATTTTTACCCAAAACTCGAATTGAGTTGTTATTCATGATTCTTCATGAAATTTGGCGTGCAAGGAATCTGTTACTTTGGGAAAATAAGGTCAGCAAGCCATCTTTGGTATCTCAATTTGCTAAGTTGCAGTTATAGGAATTCATGCTAGTTAAACCTGTCCCTGTTTCCCGTCCTCTTCAAGTGCCTTCTCGTTGGCTTCTCCCACCACCAGGGTGGGTTAAGGTTAATGTTGACGGTTCCTTCTTTGTTGGTTCTAATTTGGGTGGTGTGGGTGGGGTATTTCGCAACGCAGTCGGTAGCTATGCTGGAGGTTTCATTGGTAAAATATCCCCTGTATTGAACCCAATTATGGTGGAACTACTTGCTGTTCGTGAGGGTGTTCGGCTGGCTGGGGATAGGCTTTTGGATCACATTATTGTGGAGAATGACTCTTTGCAGGTGGTTCAGGCTATTAGGCATCGCATTCTGGGGTCTTCTTTGATGGATCTTTTGGTGGACGATATTCATGCTCTTTTGCGGGGTTTTGTGGACTCGCAGGTGCGTTATGTGCGGCGTACTGCTAATGGCATGGCTAAGTTGGCTGTTTCATTTTCTGAGGATTTTTGTTGGTTTGAGGAGCCTCCAGATGTGATTGTGGAGGCCCTCTCTCATGATGTTTGATTTATTATCCTTTGAATAATCTACTATCGTTTCTTTTCAAAAAAAAAAAAAAAAAAAAAATATAAGATATATATGTACAAGAAAACTATATAGAAAATATAATAGAATCCTACACATAATCACACTCCTAAATGATTTACGACCGCAACAAATATTTTATATTTTTTGGGAAAAGGAAGTCCTTTTTCTTGCGAAAAAAGAAGTCTTCTAATATCCTAGTTTGATTAGGTTTAGGAGAATAGAATATAGACATGGGAAAGCATCTCCCCAGTCCCAAATCACAGAAGATATATAGAAAATATATGTAAAACCCCCAAGTACTGCTCTAACTCTTTCTTGATCGAAGTACTGCTATTTGTTCCCTTCAAACTCGTAGCAGAATCTTGTCACTGGGGATTAGATTGATGAATGAAATGTCGGTGGACTATTTTCCTGAAGAAATCATACACCAAATTCTGCTGAGGTTGCCAATCAAACCTTTAATCCGGTTCAGCGGAGTCTGCAAGTCGTGGAACGCTATGATCAAAAGCCCTAGCTTCATTGACTTACGCCTCAGCCGCACAATCCAATCCAACGATCAAAACAACACTCACCTACTACTCCGGCTGGCTGAAAGCAGGATCGAAAAGAGTACGGTTTGCTCCTTGCATTGGGATAACCCTAAATTGGGTGAGTATTCCGAGCTTATATATCCTTTCGTCGATGATCGCGAGGACACATATCATCAGGCATTTGAAGTGGTCGGAATTTGCAACGGGCTCATATGCCTTGATTATTATCGTAGGGATACTCCAATAATTTGGAACCCTTGTATTAGAAAGTTTTTTAATTTGCCTGCACCTAGTGTTACACTGGACGACGAGGGACCTAGAGTGAGAAGACAAAGTTATTATGCCTTTGGCTATGATTCGCGTACGAAAGACTATAAGGTTTTGAGAACGTTGAGTTATGAAACCCTAACCCCAAGTAGGGTTGAGGTCTGGTCTTTAGCAAGGGGCTCCTGGAATACTCTTACTGCCGCTGTTAGTAATATTCCTGAAGTTTTTGAGCCATTAAATTATCAAGGAGCGAAAGCTTCTGTCAATGGCGTTTTGCATTGGCTTCAAATTCGTAGAAAAGAGGGAGGGAGATATCATTTCATTACATGGTTCGATGTGAACAGAGAATTATTTGGCGAGATAGCGATGCCTGAATCTTTGAGAAAAAGGGCACATTGTGAATTTTGCATTTCAAGATACGGGGACTCCCTCGCCTTGTTTAAGAATGACGATCCTTTTTTGGAGGACAGAAGAAGAAGAAGAAAACGTAGTTTTTGTGTATGGGTGATGAAAGAGTATGGCGTGGTGGAATCGTGGACTAAATTATTTACTATACGCCTTCCTGCAGTCGCACTAATCATCCCATTTTGTTTTAGAAAGAGTGGTGAAGTGATACTTAAAACGTATTTGGATTATTGTTTGGGGTTGAAGCTGGTATCATTGAACCCTAGCACCGACCAAGTTGATCAAGATTTTGATATTGACTATAATTGCTCCTTCATCATGGATCATTTTGCAGAGAGCATTGCATTGTTTGGCCACCCCGATGCCATTTCTTATTAGCAAACAGGTTGAGATCTTGAACTTCATTAGATTTCTTCACTTTTGCTTTGTTTTGTTATATACATCCAAACATGCAATTTTTTTAATTAATTGTGATTCATGCTCACGTGCAACTTAAATACAGTTATGAATTTCAGGAATCCGATCAAATAAGAATATTGTCGGATTAATGACAAACAAAATCATATGTAATTCACCCTCCAAGGAGCGAGAAGACTCACAAAAACATTTCAACCTCTCCTTAACCACCATCGTATGATTCACGAGCGCTAGGAATTGAACTCAAGACGTGCCATGTGGGGTACGGCCTAAAATTCGTCCTAATCACAAGGCCACCCCGCGGTGGTTAAATTTCAGTCATGTTGTTTTACCCTTTGTTTTATATTGTTACCCCGAGAGTCATTTGTTTGAGATCACAAACTTTTTTCAATACTGAGATTGGTACATACCTTCGACTATTCAAGTCATCAATGAAGTGGGGGAGGAAAGCCAAACCTTTCTGGATTGACTTCGGTTATGATTCGAGGCCATGAAAATACATGCTAACAGAACCCAAACTCAATGTGAGGTTTGGGTTAAGTCGTTAGCAAAGGGCTGCTGGAAGAGTTTCAGTGTTGTTAACAATGTTCCCAATGATTTTATGCCAAGAGGTAACAGCTGATCGGCGTGATAACTGATAAGCGACATGCTTTTGTCAATGGTGGTCTGAATTGGCTACTAGGACCATAAGAACATAGGATCGGGTTTAGGAGTAGCGGCGAAGTAGTGCTCAGAACGTACTTCGAACAGCTTGCGTTGGTGAACCCTAATATTAACAAGTTGAAGATTTTTGAACCGTTAGGTACTACTACTTCATGGAATATTTCGAGTCTTTTGTTACTTTACCATCCCAGAGCTATTTCGGAATCCTGATTATTTGCACCGGGCAGTAAAAAACTTTAAAAGTTCATTTCATTCTGGGTGTGTTGGAAGAGGTCCTGAATTCAGATCTCATGAACGTCATGTGTTGATTAATAATCAACAAAAATGTTTATGTACACGAGAATTGGCCAGACCTAGAATATTTTATGAAGTCAATTTCTTTCTATTCTTTCTTCTAATACAAGCAATATTCTACATTAATCTATGCTAAGAGGAGGAGGATGATTTGTACTCGGAACATAAAGGGTTAAAGAGAAATGCCTTAATCACCAAGGCATTCCACTACTTGCAATGACAAATAAAGTCTTATGTTCCCAACGGCTTTTCTTTTGGTCAAAAGATAGTTAAAATATGAAGATTCAAAGCGACATACCCTTTGTGGTCGCTCGATATGTTTTCAGTCGCAATATGCTGCAGTAGTGGTGGTTTGGTCCACACCAGAAGACTTTATAGATAAAGTGATTCATTCTTTGTATATCAATAAATTCTAATAGAAACAATAAATTTGTCGAGTGTATATCAATCACCACGAAAGTACTTAGCTTCTTACATGTAAAGAGCTATTCCTCATCAAAACTTGATATGCCAAACTATGAGATATTTTGTACGTGTCATATTGAGAAAATGTTCATTACGTTTAGGAGCCGAGCAATGTTTTTCAAATAGTATAGAAACGACCAACGAACCGGATAATTAGCATGCCAAACACACAAGTATAATGTCGAAGTATGTACAAAAGCCAATGGAAGAGAACACTACAAAATCTATTCAATCTTGGAAAAGGTTTGACAATTGAGCTATACCCTAAATCCCCTTTGGTCATTCAACAGTGATCTCAATGGCAAACCACAGGCAGCAGCCAATTCATACATGTACATGGATTCCTTCCAATCAAACTTAGGTTGTTCTAAGAAACAATGACCAAGGGGTTGTATAACCACCCCGCACCTCAAAATAACTAACTAAATATGACTCGGGAGAAAGTAAAAATTAGGAAACGAAGAATTAAAAAATAAATAGAAAAGAGTGACCAGTTAAACTCACCTTGATTCCTTTTTCTCTTCCTTTTATCTGGAATCGCACAGACAAGGAATCAACGTTCATTCTATAACAAGTGACCTTCACTTTGCGCAGTCCCTTAGATGCGACGTAACATGATACAAATTCGCTTTGTGCAGTCCTTTACCTGTAAATAACATTGTTCGAGTGAGCAAACGAACAATTCAGAACAATTCACTCAATGTTGCAAATCAAATGTTTATGCTAACACACCTTGTTCTTGAGCTCCCAAGAGTGAGCTCCAGATCGTCGGATCCACACTCTTCATGAATCTTCTCTCCTTCCCATGCCTTAACCAGCCCTGTTGTATTGCATCCAAATGCAAACTCATCTGCAATCACCTCAGACATGGGGATATCAGCAGTGTGATCAGAGCCAGCTGCAATGGCAGGAGAGCATGTCCCGCTTTGCCCGGGAGTCCACATGCAGGATCCACTACCAGCTAAAACCTCGTCCTTAAACCCAAATGGGTTTGAAGAGACAAGGCTGAATGTTGGAGAATTTGGTCCACGGGGAACCGGAATCCCAGCAAACCATTCTGGATCAGGAACAATCTGCCGTGCAGGGCTCGGTGGAGTAGAAGATGGCATGAAGGGGAATTGCTGCCTAGCCCAGCCTGGCCGAGCACACTGGTCATCCCAGTCAATTCTCATTCTCGGTGTCCTGGCAGTTGGGGAGCTTAATGGAGGGGTAACAGGGGCACTGATAGAGCCGCCATGGATGTAGAGGTTCGGTAGTTTGGAAGAGGAGGCTGAAGAGGATGCAGAGGAGAGATTTTTGAGCCATGGGATAAGGGATCTGCCATCAGCATTCTGGTTAGCAGCATAGGAAGATGATGTTGGGCTAGGGAAGGAGGAAGTGCCTGGGCTTGGATTGTAGGAAGCACAATTACTTGGGAGGAAAGACGAGCTTGGGCTAGATAATGTGGATCCACCCATCACGTCCATGTGTTCGACTGGCTTGCATCCCTGCATATAATTGAAGATGATTAGTGGCACATACCAAAAAACCAAAAACAAAGTTTAAGTATAAACAAATTTGAATGGAACTTGCAGAGAGCTACGGTCAAAGTTTCATTAAGAGAAAATTAGGCTGATAATATAGCAAATATGGAAGAACCCTCATCTGTTTTAGCCTTCAATCTAAGTTCATTTTTAAAATGCATGCGTGTGTGTGCACAGACCTAAATAACGATAAGTTACCTTTCACCCGGTAATTCTCTCAATTCTAAGGGTCATATGTATTGAGCTGCCAGGTTGCGTTTTAGCAACTACAGTCCTATGGTTGATAATCGAAATCCCTAATTTAATCATTTACCGTGTCCTAAAATCAGACAATGGTGTGATATTATGTAGATAAAATGATTGCAAAAGAGCTAGCTTGCATAGCTGTTTGATTCCATGTCACTTCTCTTTCAGAGAGAGGGAAGGAAGGGGGAAGAGAATTTATCACTGGTTCAAGTAATCATATCATTAGCAGCGATAAGAGTCTATGGCACATTCCCGGTTGGTGACAACCTCTAAATTTCACTGGAATACTGTGAGCACACCTATAAAAATGGTGCCCCTAATTTTCAGGTATAACGGTCAACTATACCATTACCAGGGCAATCTAAGCTGCCAACCAAACAAAACTTCAATTCCCAAGCAATGTAAGATCCAAGGGAACCATGGTCCCTTTTAGAAACAGTTTACTAGCTATGGTGCACACAAGAGGCAGATGTGGAAACATGAATGCGAAACTGAATTAATCAAAGGGGAAAATTTGACCCCAGTTTCAGTTAACCCTCTCTTCTACTAATTTCATATAACGACACCACTACCAAATGACTTGAACCAAAGCCATATTGGGAAAACTTTTAACACGACTACATTGTTCTTAAAGTACGGTAACTTAACTCAATTGCACTTATAAGGCGTGATTCTAAATACTCACAAAATTACTCTACATTCGCTTTTCGACTCTATATAATCAGAGAATTCCGTAGTAATTCTTGCTATCCCCACAAAGTGGAAAAAGAATGTACCTTGTCTAATAAGCAATTTAATTAAGGACATTATCATATTACGGTAGTAAAAAGTTTTATTATATGTAGACAAGTGACAATTCATTAAGGGTTATTAAACTTACTAACTGCGAGTTATCGATAAACACGAAATCTCTAAAACAGAAACCGAGCACAACCCAGAAAAGGCTCTGCCGCTGTTTCCCTTGCAAAGTAAAAGGTTTAGCACTAACCAAAGCAGTGAACACACAAAAAAGATCAAAACTTCAGAATATGGCACACAAAGCAAGTGGGCATTTTGGGCAGTAAAGTTTGAAAATAATTTGTAAAAGGGCATCTTCGTCGCCTCGAGATCTACGTAGCTACCCTGGGGTTTCAGACAACAGAGTCTCCTTCCACAGAAAGCAACGAGAGAGAGAGAGAGAGAGAGAGAGAGAGAGAGAGAGAGACTGTGTGTGTAGTGCTCCCACGCGCAAAAGCGATCTCACGAAAAAGAAAAAGTAAAAAAGAAGAGAGGAGCAAAAGGTTTAAAGCCAACAAACCAAAACAACAGGGCTGACTAGATCTAACGTACGCCGATGACCGAATCTAACCCCACTCTCTGAATTGTTAACCCGTCTAACGTGTGCCGGTAACACCAGTTCATGTTAGCCAAAGCCGCCCATTTATCCGTCTGCCTTGATTCCGGACACTTTCCCGGCAAACACGAACCGCTGCACCCCTGTGTAAGTTAGCTACTTATGCTAAAATGCGCCAATACATGTTGCAGATGATCAACATTGCCAACCAATTCCCGCTCCGTCCCGCGCACGTTAGCACTCCCGCTAACATGTGCCGTCGACGGAGCTAAAAGCTTAACGATAATTTGGTTGAGTTTGTCAACGAAATTAAGAATCAATCAATCATCGCGGTAAAAACTTATCAAATACTCGTAATTAACAATTGAACAGCGGTTAAAAAGAATTGAATTATTATTATTATTTTTTTACCTTGCGGTAAGTGGTGCCGTCCAATTCGACGGTCCAACCGGCCTCGTCGCAGAGAGCCTTGAGGACCTCATTGTTGTCGCAGTGCTTGGGGAGCTTGTAGTTGCCGTACATTCTCAGGCCGGCAAAGATCTTCGCCGCTATGGCCCTCCGCCTCCTCTCTCTTCTCTTGTTGTTCTCTCTCTCCTTCGACGTCGGCATTCGCGTCCCCGACATCATCTCCGATTGAGCAGCCCTTCGTTGCTAGCTGGAACCGAAAAGACGCCGCCACGCAGAGAAAACTGAGCTGAGAACTGAGGAGCAGCGTGAGAATTGAGTCTTCGGAAGCCGAGGGAAGAAGCTCCGGCGAGACAGCGGCGTTGAACGGAAGAATTGGAGTGAGTTAAAGTCGACCGAGGACTTGAATTCTGTGGAGGATCGGTGAATTGGATGGGATCTATGTAGACGGTTTGAAATCGGGTCGGGTTGAGGGGCTGATGGGAGAGCGGTGTCGGAATCGGAAGGGAGTGCGGTTTTGATGAAACCCCGGGAAAATGAGAAGGGAAAGCAACAGCAAGAATGTCTGGGGTTTGTAATAAGAGAGAGATTTTGGGAGAGGATACGTATTCGGTCTTATTTAATCGTTATTTTACGACTCTGCCATTGGTTCTTATTGGTCCACGCAGACAGCCTCGGTCTGGAAACAGTCCAAACGATTCGTCGTTTAGGAAAATGAAAATAACGACTCTGCCATTTGTTTCTCAAAAAAAAAAAAAAATACGATTCGTCGTTTTGAGGAAAATGAAAATAATGACGCACGTGTCGGACTGTTCTGGGACCCGGTTTTTTTTTTCGGTCGAAATGGGACCCGGTGTTTGCTCCATCTCCATCGCCATGCATGCGTCATGCGTGGCAGCAGTTTCACGTGACCCCACGCCAACAGCACCACCCTGCAGGCCCCACTTTGGTTTCTGTTGGGCCCACATCTCGCCAACGCGGAGCGCGGCAAAAAATCAAAGAACAAAAGCTCTTGCAAAATCTGTTTTCATTCAACCTACATTATTTAATAAATGATAATATTCGAGAGGTTAAATTAAAAAAAAAATGTGATTATTGATGATTAGATTATTAAGTGTTGATCAACGTAGTTATTTCTTATCGATGACACATCATTTAGTTTACAAATTTAATTTAGAAATTTAGTCTCTTTAGCATAAATCACTCATTTCAATCCAATTTTAAGATAAATTTTTCAGTATGATAAAAACACGGACCGATAATTAAGTGTCATATGACGATCAAACTCTCCATCAACCTTGTGCTTATGAAATCCCTCAGCAAGTCCAAAATCCATTCAAAAGATTATGCTGCCGACTTCACTAGTTCTTGTTATTAAACAAAGCACTTTGACTTGCAAAATTGTAATTAATAGATAAAGTCAATCTTCCGCCAACATGCGGACTCAAAGTTTGAAAGAGTCTGTCTCTGTGCTGAAACTAAAATACACATGACAAAATCACAGAGATTCAGGTAATCAGAATACTTTGATCTTATGCTCTAATTGTCAGACGGCCCAAGGTTAATGCACATGGCAACGGCATTTATATTCGGCACTAAAGGTCTCGAGTTCGATTCCCGCTCAATAATATTGCAATGTTTCTGTTTAGATATATGCAATCTGGTTTGCCTGCCTACAACTCAACTGCTGTTACCTGAACAGAATATATGGTCGGTTTGGATAGCAGATATCAGCACATGCTGAGGACCAAATGAAGCAAGCAAGAAGATCTTTGGATGCCCCAGATAGAAACAAGTCGATAACCTTGTCCAGTCCATCACTGATGGATGGAACTTGGATGAACAAAACAAAATCGAAAAACGAGTAAAAATGCATAGAATGTGACTCTTTATACACAGAATGTGTTAATGGACTTCAGGATGAGTTAAATTACGCTTTCAACAGAATGTTGCAAGTCACCTTGGAGTTGGAGATGTGCATTATTCTTGAACATCGCTTGAATTCCTTGGCATCGGGTTGAGCATTGATCAAGACAAGCAAATAGAACATTGAGCATTGCATATCGAATGCCAGGGAGGGTTGGATTCTTTCAAAAGCATCGCACCTGAATCCTTTCTATATAAAAAGAAAAGGGTTCAGAAGAAAATTAATCCAAATGGCACCCAATAAAAGCAATAACCAAAGACAATGAGACTCAATTTCTGGAACATTTGTGAAGATCCTAAATAGCCTCACAAAGTAGCTTGACTTAGCTTCAAAACCTCCTTTAGCAGTCAACTAACAGAAGACTTGACTTCGTCAGGGACAACCAGCTCTGGAGGCACAGTATCCAGAGCATGTGATAGTATTCATAACATATCAAAGATCCAAATTCTTGGCGCCTCCGTTCCACACATTCTGATTTGCAAACTTGCACGACTGTTTCAAGACACAGTTACTGCAAACCTGAAGGTGAGGAAAAACGCAAAACAACAATTAATTGAGCTGATATAACCGCGAGAGGGAAAGAATAATAGGATACTTGCTCACTTTGTCTTTTGGAATTTCAAAAAACTTGCGCATTCTTTTAGCCCCAAAAACACTCTTTCTTGCAAGGGAAGGGCAACCAAGGAGGGCCACCTTTTTCAAGTCAGAGCCTGACAACCATCTGGAAGACCAAATTTCAAGAGCATAAATTGGAGATTTCTGATTAGAATACTATCAAATTAACAGAAATTACTAGCAAAAACGATAATATTACGCATAAATAGTTGGAGCAACTTGATGAAATCGTGAAATCATAAACACATTTTCCTAAAACTCTAAACATAGCTTGGTGTTTAAAGCCGGATATCAGATTGCACTAGATTGTTTACGTAATTTTAAGGGCTGCAGGAATGGTGCATGGATGCAATGAAAAGATTGTTTTGAAATTTGAAATCATCTTCAATCTTCTTACTTCCTACGTCCACCGCATGGCTTCTCAACTAAATAGTCAAGCAACATGATATTACTCTCACTAAAGAAAGGTTTGATCCTCTCTGGTCAAAATTAGACATGGTCGTAAACCAGACAGTTTATGGTTTCTTCCAGACATGTTAAAACAACTTTAGCTCTACAGTAATCCCAGCATATTTTCAGCATGCAGCACACTTCATACGTAACCAAATTTTGGAAATTGATGCTAATCACAACCTCGTGAACTTCTAAAGAATCAGTATATCTTGCTTGGTAAAAGTAGCAGAATTCATCATGAATTTGACATAAAGCCTTGACAAAGGTTTGCACTTAGAAAAAATGAATGGTATTAGTAGCAGGTTACTACTCCATTCATGCAACTTTCCCCTCATTGAAAAAACAGTTCCTCAGCTAGTCAAAGCAGTGCCTGCCTCATAAGCCCCCGTGTTGCTCATCCAACTAATGACTGTATAAGCTACATACTGTGTGGCAAATTAAAAGTTTCAAGTGTAATAATGAGAATGATGAAAAACCCCATAAGCCCGACTCTTTGGCAGCTAAAATTTCAATGAATGGCATTCAACAAAACTTCATGGCATTCTGATTACCCAAAAAAAACTTCATCGCATTCTATCCCTGACTATATCCTTCTTCTGTGAAAGTTACCTTAAGCTCTATAAACATAGTCATTCCAACAGTAACTTGGAAAAATAATCAAACCTAAGCATCTCATCAGCCTCTATATGTATAATCAATACTAGGAGCAAAACATAATATAAATACCACGCACATCAACACTGACAATTACATACCAATTTCTCAGCCAAATCAAAATAACCGTTTACCATTGGCAGGTTAGAGTTTACACATTAACAGATTGAGAAATAACTTAAACAATTAAACCAGAGACTAGAAACCCCATTTACCAAGAAATCAAAAGAAACATTGGACAAGAACTATAACATGTAGACCTCCAAAATCGCTTTTTCTTCCTCAAATTTCTCAGAAATCTACTCGAATCATAAAATGAAAAACATCCAAGTAAACAAATGTACAGAAGCAAATGGAGCTAACAAAAACAAATTTGAAAAATATAAGGTAAAAATGCTTACTTTGCAATCACCTGGTTGTCTCTGGCAAAACTTTCGACGGCAAACCTTAAGAAACTGCGGCCATAGCTGTTGTTGAAGCAGCTAAAATCCAGCCACCACTTCCATATCCTGCGACAAATCCTTCAACACACTCGACCTCTCTCTCGTAACCTCTTTCCGCTTCCTACTGCCAGCATCCGCCGCAACCTTCTTATTCGTGAACACTGCGTATAAACTGACCTTACCCTCAGAATCCGAATTGGATTCTGTCTTCTTCGCTTTGTTTTCGCCATTCGAACTGGCTCTCAAGCTCCTGACCTCCTTCTCCAAATAACTCAAGCTCTTCTTCAAATGGTTGTCTTCGGTTTCAGCTTCGCTGTCGGAGTTTTCGGGTTTTGGGGAGAGTTCAATGGCCTATTTGAAGAGGAGGTCCAGAGGCTTTCTGTGTCTGGTTTGGTTTTCGGTTTGGTGTGAGGAGGTGAAGAATCTGTGGGCGATGGAGACGAGTGAGAAGGGTTTGTGGGTTGTTTGGGAAGTGAAAAGAGGGTTTTGGGGTTTAAGGAGGTGGAGGGTTCTGAAGGGAGACATGGGCGACGGGTTTAAGGGTTTTTGGGGGTTGAAGAAGTCTTTAGGGGGTTTAGTTGGGGCTTTTGCGACGTTGGTAATACAAGGTTCAAGTTTTCTCTTCTGGCCCGTTTTATCTCTACTTTATAATATTTAGTCAATCCGTATTTAATATTGTGTAAATTGGATTGCGTATCCTTCAATCCAATTCAATCCGATCAAAGATTAACATTTGTTCAAATCGGATTCAATTGACAGTGGTTTTCATAACGATAAAACAAATTGTTGAACATGAAACAATTATCGTCAGATTTAATCTAATCAGATTATGATAGAATGTAAAGTTAAATAAGCTAAACAAAGCGAATAACAGAAGAAAAGACACATAACCAACTAAACATGATTGAAATCGATTCAAACAAGCAAATCCGCGATCAGCCAATCATATTGGTTTGTGAATTTAGGGATCCAATTTAATCCATCATATTATCGAAATCGATCAACTAATCATTTTACATTAATTCAAACTGACAAGTCCTTGAACCCTTCCGAATTGTTGAAAATTCCTTGCATAAATCAGTATGAATAATCATCTTATCCAAAACCTTACCGTTCTCTAACAAAAACTTTGCCGCTTTCTTCTCGTGCGGAAATCCCTTGAATCCTCTCATGATGATAGTCTTGAGGTGCGATATCAAACAAGCAGGTGCAGACTCTGGTGTATTCCATAGATGCTCTGAGCATATGGAAGGTTTATGTCTTCCGTCCATTTCATTCATCGAGTCATCCTCACGACATTCTCTGTCCTGAAAAAATGAATGAAATGAGACAAGTAAAGAGCTGCTATGACTTAGCATGAGTGGAATAGATCTTACTTCTTTGTGTTCTATGACAAGACGTTCCAAATTAGGTGATCTATTGAGCAACTCTATGAGCAATTTCCAATGATAGCAATCATGGAGAACCAGCTTCAACTCGCTCAAATTATCAAAAGCAGGCAGACAGTGATCCTGCACAGAGAATAAACTATTGATAAAGATAAACTCATGCAAATTGAAAGGTAGGCGGCATGCCAGGAATGGTCTTTCCCAAATATCACGGGAAAGAGGTGTGCATGAAACTTTCGTGCATTCATACCTCACCCTCCAGTCTTCCTAATTACAAACGGAGAAATCTTTCCTCCCCAACTTTCAAGTTTCAACCACCCCTTCCTTCCTATAGTCCTCTCTACCAAACAGTATGAAAAAGAAGAAGTTGGGGCATACTTACCTCCAAAACATGAGCTGAAAGAGATAGACACTTGACATTGGAAATCCCTGCCAGAAATGCAGCTGCATGGTCTGAAAAGCTTGTAAAATGATGTGCATCATGGTAACGGAGATTAACACTGGCTTTGACAAGGGACTTTGAGCTCTCCCAGAAATAATTTGGCATAATATCCTGAGTGAAGTCAAGGTTTTCAAGCTTTGGGGCATTGATAAAAATGCTGTACTCATAAAATTTTGTCAACCTCCGGTTGAAGGTTATTCTTAACATCTTTAGTTAAGGAGTAGAGACCTTCAAGTTCCAACGATCATGACTAAGTAGTGCTACCTCTATCCTCAAATCTTCAAGTACAGGGCAGCAAGTGAAAAGCTTTTCCATTGAGTCACTATCAGGTCTTCCGATTGTGACATCGAGGATCTTGAGACTTGGAAAACACCCAGATGTGGGAGGATTATAGGTAAAAACATTTGAATTCATTTTTAAGACCACCAGTGTTTTGCACATGAAAACACTTTTGGGCAACTCAAAAGTCAGGCTGCAACAAGTTACATAAAGATCAAGTTCAACAGCATTGCATCTAATGGCACAACAAATCCAACCATCAATACGAGTGGGATTGCTAACCCAGTTACAATGAAGACGAAATTTTTGAATGTCTGATGAATTACGAAAGATAAGTACACGGTCAACAAAAGGCATAAAACCAGCAAGGTCCGACATATTCTTGTGTTCAAAGTCGAGATTGGGAACATAAGCCCATAAGTTCCTCCATCGTGTGGACAGAACGCTGGTCCTCACAGCATATTTTGTTGGAAGGAAGGAAAGCATGTGATAGAGAATTGGATCCGGTAATCCACTCATCCTATCTCTAACTCTTGCTTTCCTCATTTTTTTTGGTGCCCTCAAGCTTACAACAACAAAAAGGCAAAGATATCAAATTTCCTTGCACTTCAAATTTCACAAAGCATGTAACACTTCATTTTTGTTGAATTTATGTCTCTATATTTTGACGAAAAATACAAATAATAAAGATTCATAATTCACGCTCAATTGAGTTATTCAGAAACTTAGGGCTTGTTTAGAACTGCTTTTAAAATGATTGAAAACGCTTTTAGAACAAATTTTTTGGGTTCCAAAAGCAGTCAAATGCTTTGCACCAGTTGTGCTTCTTGCATGAAGCAATAATTTTCAGATTTACCTGTCATTTTACTAAGATTGATTCCAAAAAGCATTTTCACCAAAACCGTTTTTAGCCATTTATATACACTTCCAAACAAGCCCTTAAACAATTTCATCAATGCAGCATTTTCGGGAGAGAATAAATTCTATCTAGAACTAGCAATGGAAAAGAAAGATTACAATTATCTAGAGATAGAACAACAGAAATTCCAAAACTTGAATATTTTGCTAATTATTTACTAGTTTTCTTGATAACCAAACAGATGGTAAGGAATCTCGAAGAGGTTACGAGAAGAAAGTTACCTGAAACGGTCCGAGAGGGCCCGGAAATACACACCGGGGGGGGGGGGGGGGGGGGCGGGGGCAGCGACTGGTATTCCTGTCTAGTGTTTGGTTGCTGAGAAACGGCGGGAGAAGGAAAGAAAAATGAAAGAAATCGCAGCGCTCTCACTCTCTCTCTCTCTGTGCTGAAATAAATGTGTTAAACCTTCGAGGCCTCCTTCAAGTTCCAACACTCTTTCACTAAACTCTCCGTTTTGCTACCATGTTTTTGTTTTTATTTTTTATTTTTGTTTTTGTTTTTCTTTGGCGGATCTTGTTCCTCAGCAAGCAACTTTCTTTGTTTCTAAAAGTTCTCGGGCATACTACGAGTCTTTTTGAGAATTTATAACAAGGGTGTTGACCCTAAAAACTACCAAGTTTATGTGGCACGCAGCCCGAGTAATCAATAAGCTAACTACGTCATTCGGTTGTGTGTGGGACGTGCCAACTCGTCGGCCGTGTTCGGCTGGGGAGTAAAATATGTTGACGTGGTGTTGGACGCGCTGCTAACTTTGGGTTCTAGAGCCGGAAGACAAGGTTGCTAGTTCTGCGAAGTTCAATATCAAATTCGGCTTTCAATGTGCCGAATGTAGTAACCTGGTAACACCTCACTTCGCCGAGAAGGTTGATGAGATGATCTCTACCAACAAGGACTTAGAAGTCCTTGTCGACCAAGACTTGGATAAATATATAGTCGGTCTCAAAGCAATGCTGTTTATCCAAACTGAATGTGCTCTTTGATCGGCTGATTCTGCGGCTCCAGTGCTGTTTATCCAAACTGAAGATGTCGTGCTGTTTATCCAAACTGAAGATGTCGCCAGTTGCCTTTACAGTGCTGTTTATCCAAACTGAAGATGTGTTAGCGGGAAAAAAGAAAATAAAAATCTCAAGGTTGTTGAGAGGTTTCGCGTAGAACGAGAGTTTACGCATGGCAGTTTGTATGTTGAATTGGAGGGGCTTTTTTTGGTCGCCTGCCGCTTGGTATTTATAGAGATTTGCATGCCCAAGTCGTGGAAACCAATCCCAATTGCACTGTGACTCTGAGTTTTTATTTGTTGCCGCTGATCACGCACTTATCACATCAATCAAAGCTTGATCCCATATTTTCCATCCTGACCATCCAATACAATCTTTTTCAAAGACTCAATCTAATTGCGTCATATCATGCAATCTGTTTGACTAGATTCTTGGCATCCTGCCAAGGATATTCGATGGTGCCATTTATTCCACCATCACTTCATAATCTTTATGCAACACATGCATTGATTTCACCTTTTTTCCTGATCACCATTTCACCTTTGTCAATTACTCCCCGCATGAGTCGTACCAAACATCCCAAACCCGTTTGAACTGTACTTCCAAGTTGGAAATATGATTTGCTTCATAATTTATCTTTAAACAACCAGCTTGGATATAGCTAATATTAGGCTTAGATAATCTAATATATATTAAGAGATAATATTATGATTAAAACCACAATATTATTCCTTAATAAGAATTGAAAATCATCTCAACCACTTTATCATCCAACGGTCTAAAACTCTACTCATCTAACGGCCTCGATTACTTGAGCCGATGGTGTAATTTTGGGTCCAAACAGGGGGTCTTAACTTTTTTATGGTTTTTACAGATTGTCCACCAATAGGGATTGCTAGTAGCTAGAGTCAAACATAGATCTTAGTCTAATAAAGAGAACGATTTTTACCAATTTAACTAACCCTCTATATATGCTGTGTTATGTGGTCTAGACAACCACATCACGTGACTGCACAGCTGAAGACACATTTGTCAAAAGAGGGTGTGTAAATTTTTTGTATCTTATGATATTAAACGGGACGATTACTTAGTTCGGATTTATGAATTTCTCGATTCAATGAGACATTCAATTAATTAACTTATTGCTTTGCTATCTTTCTTTTTTATTATTAGTACACTATTAGTTTCATTTCATACATGTCTTTCCTAATCATCTAATTTTCTTTTGCAACGCTAATTGTATTTTCAAAATTTGAAAGGGTTTAGACTTTTGCATAGGGTGTGCCGAACCGGAAAACCGAATCGAAACATATAAAAAAAAGGAAAATTAATAAAAAGGGTTTGAAAACTTTGAGTTTTAACGAAAATGACAAAGAGGTGTTGTAAGTGAATAGTATAAGGATTGACTTTTTAGAGTAAAAATATGGTTTTTCGTTAAAGTGAAGAGTACCGGGAGTGTTTCGTTAAAACTCCCATAAAAAAATGGGAAAACGCCGTAACAAAACTGGGTAACAAACCGAACCAAATTGAACCGTAACCTTTTTCCGGTTCTAATTATTATTTGAGGAGCGAACCAGACCGTGCAACCCCTACTTTTCTGTGTTGATCTACATACTTCGCAACTTGAATAGCATCCATCTACTGTAAGAAACTTAATGTAAGTTTCATCAAACATTCAACAAGTGTAATATTATAAGCTAAGTGAGTTATATATATTGAACTTAGCCTAACTAATGCACTAATGCAGTTTCCGGAATAAAGTCTTGGAGGGAAACCTAAAGAGATTCAAATTGATTTGAATCAGACAGTTACATAGAAGATGTAACTGATGGTAACTCCTTTCCTTGATGGGAGGAAGGAACTACCATAAGTATATAAATAGATATAGTGATATGGTCCCTTCTCTCGGTGTGAAAAACGTGTTTACCATTTCAGATTTAGACATAAACTTGTCCCATTGAGAGTTTGGTAATATTTTTGATCACACGAGAGAAGAAGGTTGTATTGCTACAGTGATCTTCATGGCGTCAAATGCAGGTTAGTGTCATCAACCTTTAATGTAATTCTATGCCGCTCAAGCGGTGGTATAACTGTGTTCTGCCGCTCAAGCGATGGATTCTCCATACACAGATTAGGGTTTGATGGTTACGATCTCTAGAAGGACCAACATCTACTACCCCTTGCAATCTTGATCCATATTCGCTAATCACGTCGATACAATCTTAAAAACAATTTATCGGAAGAAGCTAAATAAATTCGATAAGAAATGTATAGAATGCAAAACAAAACGTCTGCAATTAGATTCCATCTTAAGATCAACAAAGATCGATGTTGTTCTAGTTAACAACTTTGCATGTCACATTAATTCAAATTGACAAGCCCTTGAAGCGCTCTGAGAAGGTGAAAAGTCCTTGCATAAACCAGTATCAATGGTCATCTTATCCAAAACTTTCCCGTTCTCGAACAAAAACATTGCCGCTTTCTTCTCATGCGGGTATCCCTTGAATCCTCTTATAGTGATAGTCTTGAGGTGTGATATCAAACAAATAGGCACAGACTCCGGTGTACTCCATCGATGCTCTGAGTAGCATTGAATACTGTAATCTGCAGCACACACCTCGTCCTGACAAGAAATGAGCGAAATGTAAATAGTAAAGCCTGCATGTTGATATGACTTAAGCATGAATGAAAATAAATCTTACTTTTTTATGTTCTACAACGAGAGACTGCAGATTTGGTGACCTACTAAGCAAGTCTGTGAGCAATTCCCAGGGATAGCAGTCATGAAGAACCAGTTTCAACTCGCTCAAATTATCAAAAGTAGGCAGCCAAGAAGCCTGCATATTACTTCAAATCATAAATTTCCGAAACATAAATAGGCTCTCAGTTAAAAACACTACTTGGTACAAAAAAATAATAAAGATCTTCGCAAACAAAGGGAACAAATATCTTTCTTTCCCCTCTTTGGACCACTCCTTATTTCCAATAATCCTCTCTACCGAACAGTGTATAAAAGATGAAGCTAGGTCAAACTTACATTCAAAGAATGAGCTGAAAGAGATAGATATTTAACATTGGAAATTCCTGCTAGAAGTGCAGTTGCAGTACTGATAAGGTTGCCATAGTCCAAAGCACCATGGCTATAGAGATTAACACTTGCTTTGACGAGGGATTTTATATTCTCCCAATAATAAGTGCACACAGTATCCTGCTCAAGGTCAAGGTTTTCCAGCTTCGGGGCATTAATAAAAGTCTCACAGTAACTATAAATGTTTGAGAAGTGAAGAGCTATTTTCAACGTCTTTAGTTCAGGAGCAGAGATCTTGAGCTTCCAACGTTGAGTGTATGCAGATCTTACATCTATAGTCAAATCTTCAAGTACAGAGCAACAAGAAAAAAGCTTTTCCATTGATTCACTATCGGGACGTTCAAATATAACATGGAGGAATTTGAGACTTGGGAAACACCCAGATGTGGGAGGTTTGTAGGTAATACAATTTGACTTCACCTTGAAGACCACCAGTGTTTTGCACCTGAAAAGACTTTTGGGCAACTCCAAAGTCTGGCCATTTTCAAATACGCCAAGATCAAGTTCAACAACATTACGCACAATGGCAGTGCGAACCCAACCATAAATACGGGTGAAATCCCCAACAGAGGAACAATGAAGACGAAATTTCTGAATGTCTGATGAGTCACGCCAGAAAAGTACACGCTCAACAAAAGTCATAAAACCAGCAGAGTCGGAACTATTTTTGTTGTCAAAGTCTAGATTGGGAACAGATGCCCATATGTTGTTCCATCTTGTAGACTGAACACTGCACCTCACCGCATATTTTGTGGGAAGGAAGGAAAGCATGTGACAAAGAACGGAATCCGGTAACCCACTGATCCTATCTTGAACTCTTACTTCACTCATTTGTACCCTGATTCTTTTTCACAACAAAAAAAAAAAAATAAGGGAGTCATATTTCCATCAGTTTTGCAAATGTGGTAGCTTGAAGGCATTTAAACTACAAATTTCATACAAAATGTAAACAATTAATTTACGCGTTCTTAGTGATCGAATCAATCAATTCTTCACAACGAACATAGAAGAATTGGGAAATCTAGGGTTCACAGATTGTATTTACTGCTACAAAACCATAATTAACCACAAATTTTATGACTTATCACTATGATTAGTTAGAAACTCATAATTTGTCCCAAGAAGAAAATAATCAATGCAATCTTTTGGGGAAAAATCAACCTAGAACTAGCAACGGAAAAAAAATTATTAATTTTAATCCAGAGATGAACAACAGAAAGGGCAACACTTCAATATTTGGCTAATTATTCTGAGTTTTTCTCAGTAACCAAACAGATGGTAAGGAACGCGAATGGGTTGCGAAGAGAAAAGCACCTGAAAGGTTCCGAGACCGCCCACTGGAAGCAGCGAATTGTAAACCCTGTGCGGTGTTTGGCTGATGAGAAACGGCGGGAAAATGTGAGAAAACGAGTCACAGCGTTCTGGCTTTCTCCGGCCACAATGGAAGTATTTAACGACACTCTCTCACAAAACTCACCGTTTTGCTCCTGATTAAACTAAGATGCATGCCCATCATTTAATGGTAATAAATAAGATGACAAACAATCATAATTTAGGATGGCGAGCAAAATTGCTCCTTTCTTTGGTTGATGAAAGAGGGTTGGGGCCCAACCTAACTTTTCATCTTTTGGGCTTGGTTCGTAGTAAGGGTGCTAGTCTTTTTAACAAACAATATTATCTATAAGGAAAAAGAGATGGACTTAGTCTCATAATAGACCAGCAATAATGAGATTTAAATTCGCTTTTAGCGAGAATCGAACCTAAAACCTCTCACTTACAAGTGAAAAAAAATACCACTACACTGTAGTACTAAGTAGTCATAATAGGGGTGCAAGTTGAATTCGAAATGTAGAACTTGTGGAATGAAATTGGAATGTATCTTAAAAATGCAAGTAATATAGTTTGTAACGTAATTGAGCGAAGTCACTTAAAAGGATCTAAATATAAGAAACACATTAGGCTTGGATCGAAATTTAAAACTGACTAAACCAAACCAAACCAATCTTGAGATAGGGCGAGAAATTGATCAATCATAAGAAAATAATGAAGTAACTTACGAAGTTGCATGCTAATATCACGTACCAGAAGCATACACACCGATGTTTACCAAAACAAGATATTCCAATAATAGCAGTCACAAAAAAAACCAGTATGTTTCATCAAGTTTTTTGGAAAGCAACTTACACAGAACAAGATCATCATCATTATATACATCCTGATTCAATAATGCATTGTCATGTAGAAATAAATTTACATATAAAAATAAATTATTGGACCAAGACGCCATGTTGCAATAAACCTGTTCATGTAGGTCCTTCTCCAAGTTTTGGTTGTAGAAGTTCTGCTCTCCTCTGACTTAAAGAAAAGTAATCGATAAGAAACATATAGCATGCAAAACAAAAACTATGCAAATGAATTCCATCTTAAGATCAATAAAGATGTTGCTACTGTTGTATCCATGTTCTATCGTGTCCTAGTTTTTAAACTTTACCGTATCGTATCACCATATCTGTAAGCTACAGAGGGGTAGGAAGGGACGGCCGCCCCTCTGCTCACCAAAAAATAAGGCCAGGAGTGATTCGCAGCCCCTTTGGTCGGTTGGAAAAGCTCTGTTTGTTTCTGGTTTGGTCTACAGCTGCGCAGCTCTACTACGCACAACCCTTTCTTTTTTCTAAAAATTCCAGACCAAAACGAGATCGTTTGGTCTTGAATTTTAACGAAATATTTCCTGTACAGTTCACTTTTAACGAAAAATCATATTTTTTTTTTCCCTCACTACACCTTTATTTACATTTTTTATTAAAACTAAAGTTTTTTTTAGACATCTCGTTGGTTTTCCTAAAAAAATATTAAATACAACGACGTCGTTTAGCCGTTGAGTTAAGGGAAAAAAAAGTAAGGGGAGACCACTGTTCCTTTTCGTTCCCTTCTGATTTCCCCCTTTCCAAGAGCAATCAAAGCACAGCAACAAACGCCGACGACTCCGAGCCCAAAACCGCAATACGGCGTCGTTGACTCCGTCGTCTTCGAGTGACTTGACCTACAAAATCCACGTAGGGTTCGGAGGTGTTGGGTTTCTCGAGACGACTTACTTGACTTACCTAAAGCTCACAAATTCCAATATGCATTCTGCCCCACCGGCAACGGCGGCGGCAGCTGCAGTGACATCCTCACTAACGATTACGCCGTCGTTTTTGGTACTCTCTTTAACTCCATTGCCGACTCAATTCAATTTTTGATAACCCCGAAACAAGAAAAAGTGAAAATTTGGGTTGGGTTTTTGTGGATTGGAAATTAATTGCATTGCATATAATTATAGCGTAATGTTGTTATTTATTATTAATTATTGATATGAACCATTTGATGAATGAAATTGTTGATATTGATATGAATGAATATTGATGAATGAAGATTAGTGATGAATTGAATTGTTGATTATTGATAATTTGAATTATTGAATAATTTATATATTTACTGATATTGAGTAATTGAATTGTTAGTTTAATTAGTTATTAGTCATATAATAAAGTTACTCTAGGATTAATACATTACGAACGACTGTAACTTTTTAGTTATTAGTTATTATTAGTCATGACATAAAATATTGTCAATAACAATTGTAACTTCTTTGTATTGGTATATTATAAACGACATCTTTATTGTCTACTATGTAAAGAATTTGACTGTCTACATTGTTTTAGAACATTTTACGCTTTAAGTTTCGTCCGTCCGTTTGACAATTCATGACTTCGCCATTGTCCGCATCCATGCTTCATAGATTAATTGAATTTCATAGTCAGACAAAGGTTGCTCATCAACAAGACGAAAAATATAAAGTTGGGAATTCCATTAATATCTTCATAATCCATCGAAAGACCAACAAAGATGTTTCCCTAGTTTACAACATCGATGAGAGAATGATCAATCCATAACCCAATGGAACGATGATTGCATTTTACACCTAATTCAAATAGCTAGACATGTCCCCGAACCCCTCTGAAACATTGTAAATTCCTCACCTAAATCATCATAAATAGCCATCTTCTCCAAACAATTACCATTCTCGAACAAAAACCTTGCCACTTTCTTCTCATGCGGATATCCCTTGAATCCTCTTATGGTGATAGTCTTGAGGTGTGATGTCAAACAAGCAGGCACATACTCCGGTGTATGCCATCGAAGCTCTGAGGGTAGTTTACTGTTAAAATTTGAGTATTGTCCAAACGAGTAGTGTTGAACACAGTCCTTGTCCTGAAAACATAAATGAAATGAGAATAGTAAAGAGCTGCGTGTTAGTAAGACACATGGGTGGGAAGAAAATCTTACTTCTTCGTGTTCTAAGACAAGATGTTCCAAATTAGGTGATTTATCGAGCAACTTCATGAGCAAATCCCAGTTATAGCAATCATATAGAACCAGCTTCAACTCGCTCAAATTATCAAAAGCCGGCAGACAATGATCCTGCATCGAAAATAAACTTTTGATAAAAACATAAACTTATGCATAATTAAACACTTACTATTTCAAGAGAATGGTTAGGATAACAGGAAGACGGCAAGCCAGGAATATGTCTTTTCCAAATATCATGGAAAGAGCTGTGCACGAAACTTTCCACATTTGTAATTCTATGAGGAAAAGCTGGGAACTCAGGATAAAAGTAATAAGTAAGATTGTTGGTAATGATAAGAGTAATAGATGTGAAGCACCAGATTAGTATTTAGTCTTATTGATAGTTAAGGGAGTGCTTAGTCAGCATAATTAGTTATCCTCAGTATTTATGTATAAATACTCAATGTAGACAGTGTCTCATATATGGAAAATCATTTTTACACAATTCTCTCTCTCTCTACATTTCTCTCTCTCTCTCTCTCTAAAACTCTAATTCCTTACTTGCTAAGATTCTATTTTCTACAGGTAAGATTGTTGAAGGGACTGAGTGATAGGCCTGCAGGGCTTATTTCCTCTTTACAAACAAAGAGAGCTATCTTTCCTTCCCCTTTTCCAACCACCCCTTTCTTCCTATACTCCTCTCTACCAAACAGTATTAAAAAGTTGGGGCATACTCACCCGCAAAACACGAGCTGAAAGACATAGATATTTGACATTGGATATGCCTGCCAGGAGTGCAGTTGCATTTGTTACAAATTCTACATATCGATGTTCACAACAGCAATAGAGATCGACATTGGCTTTGACAAGGGACTTTGAATTCTCCAAACAATAATTGGCGAAAATATCCTCCTTAACGTCAAGGTTTTCAAGCTTCGGGGCATTAATAAAGACTTTCTCCCCACCTAATTGAATCAATAAATGGTGGAATGTTATAATTAGCCTCTTTAGTTCAGAAGCAGAGATCTTGAAATTGCAACCTCGAACACCAAGCGTTATATCTATCATCAAATCTTCAAGTACCGGGCAACAGGAAAAGAGATTTTCCACCGAGTCACAGTAGGGATCTTCAGCTGTGATATGGAGAAACTTGAGACTTGGGAAACACCCAGATGTGGGTGGACTGTAGGTAATAACATTTGACTTCACCTTTAAGACCACCAGTGTTTTGCACATGAAAACGCTTTTGGGTAACTCCAAAGTCTTGCCCGTATTAGATACACCAAGATCAAGTTCAACAGCCTTACGCCTAATGGCAGTGCGAATCCAACCATCAATACGAGTGTAATCCCCAACACAGGATCAATGAAGACGAAATTTCTGAATGTCTACTGAGCCGGGAAAATTAAGTATACGGTCAACAAAATTCATAAAACCAACAGAGTCAGACTTATCTTTGTTTTCGAAGTCTAGATTCGGAATGGAATCCCATATGTTCTTCCATCTTGTAGACAGAATGCTGCACCTCATCGCACATTTTGTTGGCAGGAAGGAAAGCATATGGCAAAGAACTGGATCGGGCAACCCACTGATCCTATCTTCAACTCCTGCTTTACTCATTTGTATCCTGGTGTTTTTTCACAACAAAGAAAATGGTCAATTTAATAACTTTTGCAGATAAGCCACTTAGTACTATGGTCTAGTGACATTCCTCTTTACTTGTAAGTGAGAGGTCTTAGGTTCGATTCTTGCCAAAAAACGAGTTTGAACCATATTATTGCTAGCCCATTGTGAGGCTAAGCTCACCCCCCTCCTCTTTAGTATAAATAAATCGTTTGTTAAAATAAAATAAAAAACTCTTTTGCACATATGGTACTTAAGGAAGTTCGCACTTCAAAATTTCAAAGAAAACATAAACAACTCATTTTTGTGTTTTAGTTCGTTGGCAACTGAAGCAGAGGAGAATACATGATAATTCCTAAAGTTTTATATATCTGAACGATATATTTGATAAAAATGAAAACAAAACCAAAATTAAGAACTTTATTAATGTACGCTTCGTCTAGCTACTGATCAGAAACTTAAACAGTCTATTTATTTTCATTATTCTCAGATAACTACTCCATGGATGAAGCTGCGTACATTAAGGGCTGTCCATACTGAACTTCGGAAAGAAAGAAAAACCTATGTTGAGTATCTCACAACGCGCAGCTAAAACTACCCGACCCCTTGTACATGAGAGAACAATTACTCGCTGATTGTCAAAAATCGACTTGAGCAGGAGATGGAGGACGATTAATAGTATCGATAATTAATGATTTTAACTCTTGGAATTAAAGACTCGAAGGGTGCTACTCAAATACTGTTATTTTGTATTTGCGTTACATGTTTATTAATGATTGTCTTTAATTTTTTACTGTTAGTTTCTATCCATTTGTGGTAGGCACATTTTGAGCGGCATGCTCGTTACGTCACCCCCACCCCCATCTATTTATGACCGTAAGATTGAATAAATCAAGAGTGAATTAACGGACATAAACAAGGAGGGAAGCACAGGAGAACAAATAAGGAGTTTGACAATCATTTCCCTTCTACCTTCTACTTAACATGGTATCTTTGGAAAATTATTTCGTAAAGTAAATCCCGCCCAACAAACCTTGAGATCCCGTCTCTGTGCTCGTGAAATGCCCCCTTTTAGGAAGGTAAGGAAAATAAATTCTTCGGAAACAAGAAGACCCAAGAACAAAATATTGAATGGAACCTTATTGTGAGGGAAATATATTTGCTCACCACATTCAAGTAATGGTAATATGCTCACAACCATATTTACCAACGTTTAAATTTCGAAATCTGTGTGATGGATAGACACAAATCTCAAAATTTAAACTTGTTTACGATAGTAAATAGGGTGGTGCGCATTACCATCACTCCGGCGAGCAAAACTGCACCCTATTGTAAGAACTAAAAGGCAAAAAAACGATTACAATTTCTCGTTAACCAAACAGATGATAGAGAATTTACGGGGTTACGAAAAGAAAGGTACCTTAAACGGTCCAAGATAGCTGCCCCAGTAAAACCCTAATGGCTGCGAACGGTAGACTGTGTGTTGGTTGGTGAGATTCGGCGTGAATATGAGAGCAACGTGAGTATATAAAATACACTAACACACTCTTTTACTAAACTCACCGTTTTGCTCCTTCCCTTTTATAATCTTTTAGCTAATTATAAATACACCCTGAGATTTGGGTCTCATTCAAAACATGAACCAACCTTTCAAAAATTTTAACTTAATCAGATCAATTTTTCCCCCGCTATGTCCTCAGTTAATGGAATGCACTAATAGTTTGAACTTTGAACTAGTGTGGTTTCAATTGTTAACAATTTAGTATGTTAGGTAGTAAACTGAAAGGTTTTATCCCTTTTACTTTGTTAAGTTGGTATATATATATTTGTTGGTTTGGGTAACCTGACCGCGTGACTCACCCAAGGGGGCGGTACTGGTGACCCAATACCGTGGGGTGGGGACCATGGGAAAGTAAAGTACACGGCCAACAAAACTCATACAACCAACAGTGTCAAACTTATCTTTGTTTTCGAAGTCTAGATTGGAAACAGAAGCCCATATGTTTTTCCATCTTGTAGACAGAATGCTGCACCTCATCGCGTATTTTGTTGGAAGGAAGGAAAGCATGTGGCAAAGAACTGGTCCAGTAATCCATTGATCCTGTCTTTAACTCTTGCTTTACTCATTTGCACCCTGATGCTTTTTTCACAACAAAAAGTATATTCAATTCAATCACTTTTGTAAATTTGGTACTTAAGGACGTTTACACTTCAAACTTTCAAAGAAAACATAAAGCATTTATGTGTTTTAGTTTGTTGTCAACTGAAGGAGAGGAGAATACTACATGATAATTTCTTGAGTTTTGTATATCTGAACATTTTGATGAAGATGAAAACAAAACAAATAATTAAAAACTACTATTATTCCGCTCTATTTTGCTACTCAGAAACTTAAACAATCTATTTATCTTCATTCTCCTTAGATATCTACTCCATGTAAACCCAGCGAGAGTCGAGAGCAAAAGATGGAGGACGGTTTTATAACAGTATAGATAATTAAGGGTTTCAACTCTTATAATGACTCGAAGGGAGCTACTTATTAAATACGGATTTGTATTTGGATTGCATTTATTTATCATTGTCTTTTTATGTTTAGTTTCTATCTATGCGTATTAGATGCATTTTGAGCAGTAAGGCTCGTTGCGCCAGCCTGATTAGGTGTATCTTTTTTGGTTATAAATGAAGTTCACTCGTACAGTCGATAAGAAATGCTTTCCACACTCCCCCTTCCACTCCTCCTATTTATAGCTACATTTGTATACGAATGTTAGATAAGTCTTTTTGCGTGGGAATTTTTTTGTTTGTTTTGTTTTCAGCAATTGTTTTATTAGATTGATTAGATTGGCACTTGAAAGTTGTAAACTCATAAGAATGACCAAGTCCAGAGATTATTTGGCATGGGCAACGGGACCACGTGATCACCCGGCCAAAGAATCATCCAATGCGATGAGTGCCTTGGCTTCCTTAAATCTAAAAAAATAAGTGATCCTCAATCTTTTATTGCTAGGAAACAATAGAACTGGACCGTTCAAGCAGAATCATAGCTTTTTTGATATAGACAACAAAGCTTTTAGTGTGAAAATAAATTCACTTGATGCACCACTCCATTTCCGCTTGCTTAAGAAATGATATTAAAAGAAACCATCACCCTGCTATCACCACCCTAGCCATAAGGGAAATGTATTCCTTTGATGTCCAACATGTCAACTTGATGCAACTCAAAATATTTTGATGTTCATTTAGCCTAACTTCACAATACTCCAACAAAATAGTCATCTTTCGTACCCTCTTTCGTACCCTGAACATCACCTACAAAAATATTCATCTTATGCAAAACTTCACCATAGATTGAAACTTCATGTTTAAGATCAGAACCGTTAATATTTTAAATCATTTTGTGAATATCATCTCTGTTAAAAATCAATGAAACATGAGATCAATTAGTCACGGAATAGTATAAAAAACAGACAGTCTATCTATTTATTACAATTGATTGACTAAACGACCTTAATTTTAATTGACTTTTTACATAATTGATCTTTACAGAGTGATTAACAATATGAACAATTTCGATTATAAGCACATAGTTCTGTAAATCGGCCATGAAGTGTTTTGAAGAGGAGATCCTCCTCAATCCTCCTCAACCATGTGGAGCTAATCTTTATTCCTAAAAGAATCTAGAGAGCATGAAAACTGTGAGCAGATTAACTTTATTTGATCATTCTAAACTACAGTCTGCTACCTTAATCACCTTCATCATGTCCTACACACACATGTAAATTTTTGCATTATATATATATATATATATATATTAGCATGCCACTAAATCAAAATTCCGAGACTTTAAGAAGCTAAACAAAGTGGATAAGAAACATTTGCAATGGAAAATAAATGATTGAAAATCTATTCATCTTCAGATTAACAAGGGTGGTGCTTTAATTTACAACTTTGATTAATCCTTTCTTACAACCAGAATTACACATGTTGTAACAGCTAAAAATCGCATCTCAGAAAAATTCGACTTGGCAAGTCCTTGAACCACTTTGGAACATCACGAGTTCCTTGTCTAGCTTCTCACTTCCACAAGAGAAAACGAAACTATAAATAACCATCTTATTCAGAACTTTGCCGCTCTAACAAATACTTTGTCACTTCCATCTCATCAAAGCCTCCGCCGAATCCCCTTATCATGATAGTCTTGAGGTGTGATGACACACAAATAGGCACCGTCTCTGGTGTATTCCATTGAGGTCCTAGGTATGCCGTTGAGTATTCTTCAACCTCTTCTTCATCGTCAGAGAATGTAGTGCAGCACAGCTCCTGAAGGTTATTTATAAAAGAATGATGAAATGAGAACAAAATATAAAGAGCTACATGTTGGTATCATATAGCACATATGGAAATACACATCTTACGTGTTCATGTTCTATGACAAGATGTTCCAGTTTAGGCGATCTCTTGAGCAGCTCTGTTAGCAATTCCCAATGGTAGCGATTACGAACAACCAGCTTCAGTTCGCTCAAGTTACCAAAAGCAGGCAGACTACAACCCTTTGTGTAAGACGAAAGTGTTAATCAAACATAAACCGGCCCATGAAGAAGTTTAGCATTCTTCATACATAACAAACTATTTCAGACCATCACAAAATCCCAAACGGAAAAGCATTCTTTCAGTACAAACACCGTCTGGTACAAAGAAAGATTATGCATATATGGGGTATAAATTAAGACTGGCATAATGCAGGATGAAATGGATGGTTTATCCCTCATGTAGTTTGAAATATCAAGAAGGGAGAATCGCACAAACTATTTCTAAGTCATCTTGGACGTAAAAAGGGTTCTTTTATACTTAACAGTTCTCTTTCTTTACTATCATTCCAAAACAAAAACAAATTTACGTCCTATAGTCATTTCTACGAAACAGCATGAATGGAACAAGTTAGGGCATGCTTACCTTCAACAAAAATGCTGAAAGATACATATTTTGAACCTTGGAAATTCGGGCCAGAAGCGGAGCTGAAAGTTTAGGGAAGCCGTGATGTGAACATCCACCAATGAGATAGAGATTAACTATAGACTTTGAACTCTCCAAATTATAGTTTGAAAAAATAACCTCCGTCACATCAAGTGTTTCAAGCTTCGGAGCATTAACAGAGAAATTGTTACCATCAATGCCAAGTGCCCCCAATCTTAACCTTATTCTTAGCGTCTTCAGCTCAGGCGCAGAGATTTTAAAATTCAAAACATCATATCCAACTCCATCTATCGTCAAATCTTCAAGTACAGGGCAGCATGAAAAAAGCTTTTCTGCTAACTCGTTAGTAGGAAAACAGACGGTAACATGTAGGCACTTCAGACTTGGGAAACACTCTAACTCAGGAGGAACATAGCTTAGACAATTTGAATTCAACTTCAAAACCACCAGTTTTTTGTACATGAAAACACTTTGAGGCAACTGAAATATCTTATTTCTGAATGATTCAACATGAAGATCAAATTCAACTGCATTACGACCAATGGCAGAGCGAATCCAACCTTCAATAGGAGCAAAATCTTCAACAATTGAACAGTGGAATCGGAACATATGAATGTCCGTTTCATGTAAGGAAAGTACACGATCAACAAACATCGCGAAATGCACAGTCATTTCTGTCCCTGTTTCTCTCAGAAAAATGCTTATGCTCGTCGTCTAAGTCTATATTGGGAACAAAAGCCCATAATTTCTTCCATCTTTTAGAGAGAACGCTGGTCCTCACAGCATATTTTGTTGGAATTAAGGAAAGTATGTGACAAAGAACTGGTTCCGGCAATTGACTGATCCTATCTTTAACTATTGCTTGTGGCTTTGACTTCTTTTCTAGCATGAGAGGCTTTGACTGAGAACCCATTTTTGTCTCTGTAAATTGGATAAATTTGAAAATAAATAAATGAAACTCTATTCATCATCTTCACAGATATCATGCAATGCTGTCTAAAAGATGGAAGAAAAAAAAATTCAATGGAAACTCTTGGGGAAACATTGTTCCATACATAATTAGCAATTGAAATTTTATTGATAACAAACAACCCATAGGAGAAAGGCTTGAATCTTCAATTAATCATTTCTCACTTTTCTCAGTAGCCAAATAGATGGTAGAGGAAGTAAAAGGGTTGCGCAGAAAATTACCTGAAACGTTCTGAGATGACCCAGAAAAAAACTTGCTGTCTTTGCTGCAAAGTAAGAAGTGAGATATAAGGCTTGAACCC
Source organism: Heteromeles arbutifolia (assembly GCA_024362995.1). Classification (NCBI taxonomy): domain Eukaryota; kingdom Viridiplantae; phylum Streptophyta; class Magnoliopsida; order Rosales; family Rosaceae; genus Heteromeles; species Heteromeles arbutifolia. The sequence goes on along the minus strand of JANCRC010000003.1, from coordinate 38,829,259 downwards.
TCTAGGCTCCCAAGGGCAAGGTTGATAAAATTTGACTCTGACAATCCTTTGTTTAGGTATATGTGTTGTTACTTGTAAGCCATTGCTAGGTGACTTTGTCGTGTTGTACAACGTGTTAATGAAGTGTCATTTTTGTGACTGTGTAAAATATAACGCTTCAGACTTTGTTGTGTTTTACAACATGTTAATGTCGTGTTATCTTTGTGTTAGTGTAAAATAATACTATAGTTGGTCCAAACCCATTAATGTATCCGTCCAAATATGCAAATGGAAGCTCATTGGCAAATTTGTCGTGTTGTATCGTTTCCATATTTTTTTTTTCTTTTCAGTTTTCTTTTTGTCAATCGAACACCAAAATATAATTGAGGCTAAGTATACTTCGCATCTCTGGCAATCCTTTTTAAGGGTTTTGGGTATATGTATTGTGGCTTTGTCATGTTCTACGAGTTAAATGTCATGTTATCTTTGTTTCAGTATAAAATATACCGCTTCAGACTTTGTCATATTTTACAACGTGTTAATGTCAAGTTATCTTTGTGTGAGTGTAAAATGTAACACTTTGGTCGGACCAAACCCATCAATGTATCCGTCCAAATATGCAAATGGAAGCTCATTGGCAAAACTTGTCCTGTTGTGTCATGTTTCAAATTTTTTTGTCATTCGAACACCAAAATATAATCAAGTCTAGATATGCTTCGCGTCGCTGTGATCTAGTACTACATCACATTTTGGTCCATATATATCTTTTAGAAACTGAAAGCAAAAAAAACCTACAAATGCTATGGTAATTTAGGGGAGGGGCCGGGATGGATTGGTAGAAAATAAATCCCATCTAGCTTTTATAGTGCAATGATAGTTAGGATGAGTTTCTGAAACCAAAGTTCTAAAAAAAGCTAGGCGCTAGTCGGGCGGCTAGGGCCTAGGCGGCTAGGCGGGCGCCTAGGCGGACTAGGCGGATTTAATTAAATCTATTATATTTCGTGTAAATACGTGTCGATTTATACTTAAAATATATATGATTTCATCATAAACTACAAAATGAAATGACATATATATTATGAGCTATTGGAACATAATGAAAACATGGAGAAGTGTTCCTTTAAGTATTCAACAAGTCTCTTACAAGTTATTGAAAAACTAAAATGCAAAATGAAAGTTATCTATTTTCTGTCTAAGTGAGTCACAACCTAGGCGGGTGTTTAGGCGGGTTTGGGAGGGTTAGGCGGGCGCCTCAGTAGGTCTAGGCACCATTTCTTAATTTTCAAACGCCTAGGCATTAATCGGGACGGTGACCAACCGCCTAGCACCTAGGCGAGGCCTAGGCGGCGCTAGGCGGGGATTTTTAGAACACAGTCTGAAACACATCCTACTAAGGACCTCTACTGTGAGTAAATCCTGTTGGGCTTCGTTCCTCCGAATTGGAAGTTCGATAAATTATCATAGCTCTTCTGTCCCCAGAATGGCTTTATGAAGCAGCCTTGACGTATGACAACAAGCAAGTAGGCACAAATTTTGGGGTGTTCCAGTGTTATGCTCCGAGACATCTTCGCATCCTTTCCGTATTCTGGCTCTCAGCAAATATTTTCTTCGTTCTGTCGGTAATTTTAAAAGAACAAATTGAATGGGAATACACAATATTATAGAGGTGATATTGGTATCACATAACATAAGAGAAAATACATCTTACATCTTTGTGTTTTAAGACGAGAGATTCCACATTCTGTGATCTTTTGAGAAACTCCGTTGGCAGTTCCCAGATATTGTAATTTTGAAGAACCGAATTCAATTTTCTCAAATTATCAAAAGCAGGCGCACAACAAGGCTTGGAATTAGGTCAAATGAAAAACCAATAATTAAAAGTAGACTTCTAATTTACAATCCGCTCGGTTACTTGGAAACTTGAAACGTTTATAATTTATACATGGACTGATTACTGATATGATATTCTACTCTTTAGAGAAAATCTTTTCAACCTAACATTATCGAGAATTAGCAACTGAAATGAAAGATTACACTTATAGCAGATTGATAAGATTTTTACCACCTGCAAAAAGTTTGGATAAAAACACTTAAAAATACTTGCAAGAGAACAAGGTTGTCGTAGTATTAAGGTCGTTTTCCGTAGGGATTGGATGAATAATTTGTATTTAAACCCAACTCTTAATTAATTATTTAAAATAAAGTTTAGAAAATATTGATTTTCGAATTTAATATAATAAAAACGAATTTAAATTAAAAACAATTAAATAAATCAACTAGAAACCAATTTAAAGAAAATCAATTTGTAAAAGCCCTAGCAAAAGAAACTAGCTACGAACAATCATAAAACAAACAAAATATTATTAAGAACATGGAAAGAATACACCTTGAAAGAAGAGTACAAATCCTCTAAAGGTAGTGCGTGCGTTTCCCCTCCTCTTTTTAAACCCTAATGGCTAAATATATTTATTTATACTACTCCAAATTAAAACCCTAAGATGTTTTCTCAAAACTAGGAAATAAAATAACAAAAAGATAACTAGAAATTACATTCCTATTATGACTAGGAAATCTGCCTAGCACAGAAATAGCCACGTTTCTGGATCTTTAAGGCTTCAAAACAAGTCCAAAACGGCTAAAATTAAAGCTTGAGATGTCCCCAACATAATTGCAGAAGGCTTCGAACCCAAAAGACATCATCTTGGAAGCCAAAAAGCCCAAATAAGCCCGAAACGTCACTTTGACAGCACTGCGCGCTGGGTATTTATTTCATCGCCATAATTAAACCGCTTGATAGAAAATTATGAAACTTTGATACGAATAAGTTGAGAGATACATAACGTCCTCCAATTTTAATTACTCCAAAATCGTCTGTTTCATCATGTTTTTCTCCAGAGGAAGTCGAATGTCCTACATTAAGAATATAAATCAAAGTATCAAAATTCTCACAAAATAATCAATAAATTAATACTAAAATAAGGGTAAAATATATAGTAAAATATTGTCTCATCACAGATGATGCAAAGGGCTAGGTTTGAATTTCCTATTCATCGTTTCCCAATTTCTCAGTAAGCAAACAGATGGTAAAGAAATCAACAACATATGACGCAGCACAACAATAGTGGCAGCGAATGATGAAAGTTGTGATTGGTTGTTGAGAAAATGAGAAGCAGCAATGCATCGCCATCTAAGCTGCAACTATATATATGTGTATATATATATATATATATAGATATATATATATATATATATATTGTTTTAATAAGATTCTGAACCTTCTAAGCTCATGCATATCATCATGTGTGGAGTTTGCTAGTAAAACTCTACTATAGAATAGTCATTATGCATTAATTCACTTATTAACACTTTAAAAATCTTATTCTGCACTTATTAGAACTTTAAACAATACATATTCTGCACTCTGAGCAAATGGACACACAAACAACGGGGTTCCCGATACGGGTTTGGCATGAATTATTATGAACACATGAACCCTGAGCAAATGAATGATTATAATTAAGATAGATTACACTTATTAGCATTTTAAAAATCTCATTATGCACTCCTCACTATTGTATTTTTCTTTTTATTTATACCGAGTTTGGAGTGCAAACTAAAAATATTTTAGGGAAAACAAATCTACTGTAAGACGCTAGATTTAAGATAGATTTAATGGTATATTTGACTGCGTTATAATGAAAACAGAAAGTGTAACGGTTATTTTTTATAATTTTTGGAAGAGTATGCAACACGCTAATGCACAGAAACATGTTCAGATTGAAGCTTATCAAGACATATTAAAAATGAATAGATCCGTTAAGTTCATTGGTTGTGTCGTGAACATTTGATACTACACTCATTTTAATCCGCTGATATCCATTGATTTATAAATATATTAAAATTTCGATTAAATACACTCTTTAAATTATTTGTTAATTTAGTGCGTAATTGTAGACATCAAAGTTTCAGTGGTCTAAGTCATGAATCCCACACAATCTACCACTTGCAACGCTGCTAGAGATTAGCATGCTGATGACAATGCTTTATATGTTGGATTAACCATACATACGTAGGTATCCGCTTCGAACGAGTGTCAATTGGTTCACCATGTCCAGAGTTTCCAGATTTTTTCTTACCTAACAAAATCGTAAGACTTCACATTCGATATGTTAACTTCACACCAAATTGGTCCATCAATCATCAATTAAACTTCATTAAATCAAAGGGGTTTTATGCATGAATGTTTGCAGTTTACAACTTTGAGACATCCTTCTTGCAGCCAGAACTGACTTTCAACAATACAAATGTTTTAACAGCTAAATTTGCATCTCAGAAAAATTCGACTTGACAAGTCCTCGAACCCATTTGAAACATCATGAATTCCTTGTCTAATTTCTCTAAACGAAACAAATTCCCGGTATAAATGATCACCTTATTGAGAACTTTGCCATTCTCTAACAAATACTTTGTCACTGCCATCTCATCATAGCATCCCTTGAATCCCATCACAGTGATAGTCTTGAGGTGTGTCGACACACAAATAGGCACCATCTCCGGTGTATTCCATTCAGGCCCTAAGAATATGTCTGAGTATTCTTCTTCTTCATTGTCAGAGTATGTAGTGCATTCCTCCTGAAAGTTATTTAAAAAGAATGAATGAAATGAGAGCAGTAAAGAACTTCATGTCGGTATTACCTAGGATAAATGGAAATACACATCTTACTCCTTCATATTCTACGACAAGATGTTCCAGTTTAGGAGATCGTTTGAGTAGTTCCGTTAGCAATTCCCAATTGTAGCAATTATGAAGAACTATCTTCAGCTCGCTCAAATTATCAAAAGCAGGCAGACAACAAACCTTTATGAAAGACAGTATTAAACATAAACTTGTGCATAGAATTAACATTGCTCATGCATAACACACTATTTCAAATCATAAATTTCCAGACCCAAAAAGCATGCTTCAGTTATATCTTACGAACTATGTCTGGTACAAAGAACTAAAGACTAATAAGACCGATACATAGAGTAAAATAATGGATAATCGAGTACTCTCTACCAAACATTATCAAAGGAACAAGTTAGCGCTTGCTTACCTTCAACGAATGAGCTGAAAGATACAAACATTTAACCTTGGAAATTCCTGCCAGCAACTTAGCTGAAAGGTTAGAGAATTCGCGGTGTAAACATGCAACATGGTGATAAAGATTAACACTGGCTTTGACAAGAGACTTTGAACTCTCCAAATTATAGTTTGACAGAACATCCTCGGTCACATCAAGTGTTTCAAGCTTCGGAGCACTAATAGAGAAATTGTTGACAACACCGATAAGTGCCACATCTCTTAATCTTATTCTTAACTTCTTCAACTCGGGCGCATAGATTTTAAAATTCAAAACACGAGGTCCAACATCTCCATGTATCGTCAAATCTTCAAGTAGAGGGCAGCAAGAAAAAAGTTTTCCTGCTGACTCATTATCAAGAAAATAGAAGGTAATATGGAGGAACTTGAGACTTTGGAAACATCCTGACTTAGGTGGAACATAGCTTAGACAATTTGAATTCACCTTCAGAAACACCAGTTTTTTGTACATGAAAATACTTTGAGGCAACTTAAAATTTTGATTGGTGAAAGATTCAACAAGAAGATCAAATTCAACAGCATTACGACCAATGGCAGAGCGAATCCAACCTTCAATAGGAGCGAAATCCTCAACATTTGAACAATGAAGTCGGAACTTATGAATGTCCGTTTCATGTAAGAAAAGTACACGATCTACAAACATAGAGAAACGCACATAGTCATTTGTGTCTCTGTTTCTCCTATAAAAATGCTCATTCTCGTCGTCTAAGTTTATATTGGGAACAAAAGCCCACAGGTTCTTCCATCTTTTAGACAGAACACTGGTCCTCACAGCATATTTTGTTGGAATTAAGGAAAGCATGCGACAAAGGATTGGATCCGGCAATCGACTGATCCTATCTTTAACTATCGATTGCGGCATTGGCTTCTTGTTTAGCATGAGAGATTTTGACTGAGAACCCATTTTTGTCTCTGTAAATTGTGATGGAAAAATGAAAGTAAATAAAACAAACTCTTAATGTATACAAAAATCTTCTCATTATCTTCACAGGTATTAGGCAATTCTATTTTCTAGAGATAAGTTGTTCTCAGGAAACAAACATCATGAAATTCTACTTTCTGGAGAAGTTATTTTCTCAGGAAACAAACAGCCCCAAGAAGAAAGAAAACAATGAAAAACCTTTGGTGAAAGTTATTGTATTTAGTTCTATTTAGAGTGAGCTACCGAATAGAAAGATTGCATTTTCTTCACAGATAAACAACCTAAAAGGGAAAAGTTTGAATTTTTTATTAACCATTTCTGAATTCATTTTTTACTTTTTTCAGTCAACATTTCTCAATTTTCTCAGTAACCAAACAAATGGTAAAGGAAGTAAAGGGGCTGTGAAGAAAAGTGTACCTGGAAAGTTCAGCAAGCATTTGCTGTCTTTGCTCCAAGTAGGAACTTCGATCTGAGGCTTGAACACTGCATGCTCCCTAGGGAAGATTTAATTTTTTATTAACCATTTCTGAATTCATTTTTTACTTTTTTCAGTCAACATTTCTCAATTTTCTCAGTAACCAAACAAATGGTAAAGGAAGTAAAAGGGCTGTGAAGAAACGTGTACCTGGAAAATTCAGCAAGCATTTGCTGTCTTTGCTCCAAGTAGGAACTTCGATCTGAGGCTTGAACACTCCATGCTCCCTAGGGAAGATTTATAAAATTTGAGTCTGACAAAAAGAAGAATTTTGGTCCTTTTTAAGCTTATGTGTTGAGGGAGGAGGATTGTACGCCATTTCAGTTCCGATGCCCTTCCATGCCTTCTGTTTTATATGATCACGGTTAAGTCACGTTAATATTTTATATTGTTTTTTTATAGAGATAATATGACAAAAATAAATAGTAATATAAAATATTAATGTGACTTAACCATGACCACACAAACAGGAGGGCATAGGAGGGCACCGAAACTGGGAGGGCAGACAATCCTCCTCCTGTGTTGAGACTTGTAAGCAATTGCTGCGTGACCTTGTCATGTTTTACAACTGTAGTGTCATCTTTTGTGTCAGTGTGAAATTACTCTTTAGTCTAATTCGACCCACTAACGTATCGTTCCAAATATGCAAACTGTAACTCATTTGCAAATTTGTCGTGTTTCACATTTTACCGTTTATTCTCTGTCAATTGAACGGCCAAATATAAATACCGGTTCATTACACATTGCATCACTTTTTTTAAATTGACCAAAAATATCCATTCAGGTACAAAATGTTTTAGCCCCAGTTTGGGGTTGAGGTGATTTTAAAAAAAGCTGCTATGAAAAAAAGCTGTGACAGTTTTTGGTGTTTGGTAAACATTCAGCTTCAGCTTTTTTTCACAGTTTTGGGTGAAAAAAAGCCAAAAACAAGAAGCTGCAAAACCCAGCTTTGAAAAACCGGCTTTTTTCACATCTGTTTTATATAAAAGTTCACCAAACACTATAATACTACTTTTTTTTTTCAAAAGCACTTTTACAAAAAAAGTTTACCAAACACTCTGCTGCTTTATTTCACAGCTGCTTATTCTCACAGCACAGCAGAAGCAGCTTTTTTTCAAAGCACAGCAATACCAAACCAGCCCTTAGTGTTAGCCCTTTAGTCCACTTAACCACTATTTTTTGAGTTAGGACGTGGCGGGCAAAAGTTTCGTGGGGAACAAGAATCAATAGTTACAAAATGTTAGTGTTAGCCCTTAGACAAACCTAACAACAATGTAGTCAATCAGTGGGGTTGTTTTTGCTGGAATGAGATCGTCCCAGATCTTTGCTTCTGAAGTAAACCGCTCTGCAAATTCGGATTATTCAATTTAAATCATGCGGTCCCCATTAGCCTATCCCACTAGTCTACCTCACAAAGAAAGTCACCATCTCTCTCGAATGGCCTGGATTTCCATCTCTAACTGCAATGGGTCAAAGATCTAGAGAAGATCTCATCGCATTTTTGCTTACATAAACGTTTGTATTTCTTGCCTAAAAACGTTGTATTTGTGGAATATGAACCAATTTTTACAATTTATATATTTAGACGTCTAAGATTTTCGTTAATAAACCGTGAAACCACGTGACACCAATAACATTCATACGTAAGTACAAAATGAAACAAATGAGTAGCAATTAACTTAATAGTTCGACGGACTAAGAGAATAACACATGGCTTGAAGGTTTGTTTTGTCAATTTCACAAGACAACGACCAAACTGTTACTAATACCAAATTAAAGGGGTGAAAAGTGACCGCACATAGATGTGTAGAAGTTGAAGTACACTACATGCACCTGTATGATTGGACCTTGAAAACCAAGTAATCTTGCACCTTAAAGGTTTTGATATCCACAAACAATTAATTGGAAAAGTTGTAATACATAAGAAATTACACAAAGTTAGCCTAAATTCCATGGAACTGTTCAAACAAACCCACAGGGTCAGCAAATGACACTTCAAACGGATTCATCATAAGATAGAGATTGAAGATAAAGGAAAGAAACGGCAAAGACAATCATCTTAATGTAAAAACGAAGTTGCTTGAATCGTGAACTTCCTTAGCAGAATCCTTCTAAAACCCAGAATTAAAGTTGCAAAATTGCATCTTAATTAGATAAATTTGACTCCTAAATCCCAAAAGTAGACTTACAAAATAGAACCCCCTTGTAGATAATCATCGTACACAAAACTTGACTGTTCTCTAACAAGTACTTTGCCGCTTCCATCTCATGGAGAACATTTCGAGTTGTGAAGACAAATAAATAGGCACAAACTCTGGGGCATTCCATTTTTTTATAATCTGCGAATTCTTCATCATCTCAGCATATAAAGTCTGTATCCAGCTGATAATTTTAAAATGATAAACAAAATACAAATAGTATAGCTGCTGTCCGTAACTTGTTGATAAGAAATGTATACAATACAAAACAAACATCTGCAAATCCTTCCATCTTAAGATTAACAAAGGTGCTTTCCTCATTTCCAGCTTTGATAGCAGAATCTATCTAAATCTGCAATTCAAAATTATAACGATGTACAAGCTAACCTTCAATTGGTCAAGTCCTAGAAGCCCTTCTAGGTATGAAATCTTTGTAAGCCCCATTCTTAGCATAGATAGTCATCTTGTCCAAAACTTTACCGTTCTTCATAAAATATTTTAGCACTTTCTGCTCATGTGGGTATATCTTTAATCCCCTTAAAGTGATGGTCTTCAGGTGCGATATCAGACAAATGGGCACAGACTCTGGTGTACGCCATCTATCTGCCAAATTTAAGACATCTCCACGCTCCTCAACGCATTCCTTGTCCTGAAAAGTACGAATGATGAGAATGGTAAAGAGCAGCATGTTGTTATGACTTAGTATGAGTGGAAATACTTCTTACTTCTTTATGTTCGATGACAAGAGATTGCAAATTAGGTGATTTCTTGAGCAACTCTGATAGCAAATCCCAGTGATAGCAATCATAGAGAACCAACTTCAATTCAGTCAAATGATTGAAAGCAGGCAGACAACCATCCTTCACAAAATACAAAAAAGTTGATCAAACATTGCATAACCTAATCGCTCATTTATTTTGCTCAAATCATCAAAATGCAGGCAGACAATAAACCTTTAGTGAAAGATATAATGTTGATCAAACATTCCATAAACCATGCATAGATGAAACGTTTACTAATGCGTATATTGTTTCAAATTATAAATTGTCAAAATGTAATAAGGTTTCAGTTACCAACACTACTTGTGGTACAACGAAAGAATGATGTATAGGGAAAAAGGAATGGGAAAAGGCGGCATGCGTTTGCCTCATGTAGTTAAGGATAGGGCAAGGAAATATAACTTTTCCTCATTTGTTTCGTACATAAAGATTTGATTCAGAAAAAATAAAATAAATTAAAGAATAGGAATAAGACGAGAATTTTATTATTTCATTTCTTAACACAAAACCAAAATACTATTTGCTTTACAAATGAAGGAAAACAATATACTTCCTTCTTCTTTTAAAGATCCCCTGCCCTCATTCCTATTTTTCCTCTTTACCAAACATAGTGTAAAAGAAACGAGTTATGGTGTAGACTAACCTCCACATAATGAGCTGAAATGAACAGATATTTCACGTTCCAGAAGCGCAGTTGCTCGTTCAGAGAAGCCAACCTGGGTTTTCCCAATATGGCAATAGATATGGACACTGCCTTTGGCCAGGGATTTTAGATTCTCAAATGTATAATGTGACAAATAGTCATGCTTAATGTCAAGGTATTCAAGCTTTGGAGCATTCACAGATATATCGTACTCAAAATCTTCAGCACCATTGATAAAACTGAAGAAAGTCATTCTTAATCTCTTGAGTTCAGGGGCTGAGACCTTAAAATTCTGACGATTATGATCTGGAACAGTTGCCTTTATAGATAAATCTTCAAGTACAGGGCAGCACGAAAAAAGCTTTTCCATTGAGTCGTCTTCAGGATAATCAACTCTGACATCAAGGGACTTCAGACTTGGGAAACAACAGCCTGATGTAGGAGGAGCACAGGTAATAAAATTTGACATCAGCATCAAAACCACTAGCGTTTTGCAAGTGAATACGCATTGAGGGAACTCCAAAGGCGGTTCCTCAATATACTCATCATAATGTGCTTGAACACAGAGATCAAGTTCAACAACATTATGGCTAAAGGCAGAGCGAATCCAGCCATCAATACGAGAGGCATCCTCAACACGACAGTAACAATGAAGACGTAATTTTTTAATATCTGATAAGCCACGAAAGTAGAGAACACGATCAACAAACGTAAAAAATCCAACATGATCAGACAGATCTTCAGCTTCCCATCTGAGACCATCGGGGTCAGGCTGATTTTCGTCTCTCCATACAATAGGTATGTTTTCGAATTCGAAGTCAAGATTGGGGACAGAAGCCCATATGCTCTTCCATCTAGTAGACAGAACACGGGTCCTCACAACATATTTTGCTGGAACGAAGGAGAGTATGTGACAAAGAACTTCATCCGGCAATTCACTAATCTTATCTCTACCCATGAAGAATATGTGCCTGAAAATTTCAACGAAAAGTGAAATTCTAATTTCTAAATCTGATCAATTGATATATTTAGAGAGATGAATGCAAAAAATTTCTACAGATAATACTTTCGGTGGAAACATAAACCCTAGATAATCTGCCTTAGACATAGATCATGAATTGAATGTAACAATTTCCGGAAACAATGTTGAAGCTATAACTAGTTGCAATATTGTAGCAGATAAACAACTCAAAGGGCATGCAAGACTTAAATTCGCCGCCCTGTCAATTCTTTCTGAGTTTTCTCGGTAACCAACCAAATGGCAAGGAAATCAACAAGTTCACGAAGCAAAAGCATACCTGAAACGTTCAGGGATGGACCCAGTGAAATGCTAGTGGCAGCGAATAGTGAAAAATGGTGTTTGGTTGCTGAGAAACGGTGGCAAAATCTAAGAAAATCAAGCTTCCAAGCTTTCCTTTGAAAAAATCTAACCCCCTTTTCTGCGACCTTATGTTTCCACGCTAGCTCTGGTTTGGGCCTCTCTTGCCTTTTCATGTGCCTTAATTGGGGTTTTCCTCTTGGGCTTTGCCATTTGGAATTCCCATTTTTTTTTTTGTCAAATTTGGCATTTGGAATTTTGAAATAAAACTATTTGTCTTCTTTACTATTCCGTAAGAATTTGGAGTAGTGGAAAAATTATGGAATCGGATGCTAATTACTAATTAATCTCATAACCCCTGGTCTAGTGAAAAGCCAACGAAGGTTTAAAACTCCAAACCCAGGTCTAAACTTCTACGGATGCATTCTTTAAGGTCATCGATTCTTCGTCGGCTTTACTTTAACGACCCGTTTCATCCAAGAACCAAAAATACTAGTTGTAGCAATCTCGAAGAACCAGCTTCAAAAATTCTTTAAAGTCCTGTTGGTAACATGGCATCACATAACATTAAGTGGAAGTACATCTTACATCATCATGTTCCAAAACGAGATATTCCAGCTTAGATGATCTCTTGAGAAACTCGGTTAGCAGATCCTAGTTGTAGCAATCTTGAAGAACCAGCTTCAATTGGTTCAAATTATCAAGGGCAGGCACACAAGAAGCCTTCATGACAAATATAGTGTTGATCAAACATAATGGTTAAGCGGAAACTAAACATTTGCTTATGCACAAAGTATATTTCAAACCGTAAATTACCATGATTTCACTTAAAAACGCTACATTTGACACAAAGAAAGAAAACACTAACAATAGGTAAGATGAATTGTAAAATGAACAAAAAAAAAAGGCAGGTTGAAATATTTGTCCTTCCCATTTGTTTTGTATTGAAAAGTGAATAAGACAAGAACCTTCGCATAATAATTCCTTTGCAAATCAAAAGCAAATTACCGCTTAATTCCGTTTGTTCCATCAATCTGTCCAACTTTGAAGGGACTTAATAGATTGACCCCTATGCACTCCTCACCCCCTTCAGTTTTCCTCTTAACAAAAGAAGGAAAACTATCCTTCCTAGTCCTCTCTACCAAAAATAGGGCAAAAGGAACAAGTTAGGGCATACTTACCTCCAAATATGAGCTAATAGAGAAAGATATGTAACACTGGAAATTCCTGCCAGAAGTGCAGTTGCACGTTTAGAGAAGTTGGGTTGATGAGCCGCAACAAAATGGTAGTAGAACTTCAACTCCAAGGTAGTTGATAACTGTCAACTTCATCCTCAACATCTTTAGTTCAGGTGTAGAGACCTTGAAATTGACAGCAGGGATTTCAATACAAGAATCAATAGTCAAATCTTCAATTTCAGGGCAGCAAGAAAAATCTTTCCCATCAATTCGTTATCAGGACTTTCAATTCTGACATGGAGAATCTTGAGACCCAGGAAACACCCTGATCTAGGAGGATTGTAGGTAATACAATTGGACTTTACCTTCAAAACCACCAGTGCATCGAGGGAACTCAAAACTCCCTAATGGAAAAGTTGTTTTAACAAAAAGATCTAGTTCAACAACGTTATGCTTGATGGCAGTTCGAATCAACCATCAATGTGATAGAAATTGTCACTGTTGCAGTAACAATGAAGACGAAACTTTTTAATATCTGATGAGTGAAGAACCAAAAGTGCAAGACCAGCAAACACAAAAAAAAAAAAAAAAAAAAAAAACAACCGAGGCATTTTCTTGCAGATGATGTTCGTGTGTTGGTTCATATGTGAAGTCTAGTTGGGGAACAGAAGCCCATTTGGTGTGCCATCTCGCAGACAGAATGCCGGTCCTGAGTACTTTATTGGAAGGAATGAAGGGATGTGACCAATAATTTCATCTGGTAGTTTACGATCTTATCTTTGTTGAGATTGTAGAGCCAAAAATAATTAAGAAGAATATAGAGGTGACACGTGAATTCTGTTAAGGATAGTATCAATGGTGATATAAGGGGACACTTGTCAATAGATTAGCAAGGCTGTTATAAGGTTTTTAGAGTTGTATTGTGACTTAGTAAGTTTTAGAGAATATATGATCTTGGGGATGTAAGGTTGTAAGAAACAGAAAAACAATACATGAAAGATTGACTTCTCTCTCTAAATCTCTCTAAATCTCTCTATCTCCTTCTTCTCTCCTTCTTCTCTTCTCTTAAGCATAATACTGCACATTCTTCTCTATGATTACAGCTTGGTTAACATGGTATCTTTGCCAACATAGCTAATCGCTCGGTTGAATATCTTTGATCTTGGACTGCTTCCGCTCACCATTTCTGATTTCTTTGCTATTTCTGATCTTTGGTTGCTCTGTATAAACTTTTGGAGCTCATCATCTTCTACATCTCACTTTTCTTGGCGTTCATCTTCTGTGCACACCAAGTGTTCGGTACAACACCAAGTGTTCGGTACAAGTCCCCAATCATTGTTCTTGAACAAGTTTTCTGATTTCTTGCACCAATGGTTACTGCTTCACAATTACAGATTCTCCAGTCTCCAATTACTTCTCTCATCTCCACTATTTCAACGTCTGTGACAGTAAAGCTTGATGAGACAAACTACTTGGTTTGGCATTTTCAGATGCAGCTTCTTCTTGAAGGGCATGGTATTTTGGGCTTTGTGGATGGCTCTACCCCCTGTCCTATTCGATTTACAAGGGCTACCTCTAGTGGGTCTGAGGTAGATTCTCAAGGAACTACTTCTCAAACAGAATCTGATGAGTACAAGATTTGGAAGATGCATGATCGTGCCTTGATGTAGTTGGTCACGGCCACTCTTTCACCATCTGCGGTTTCTTATGTGATAAGAAGCACTAGTGCTCAGGATCTCTGGACAAGGCTCAAGGAACAATTTTCGACTGTTACAAGAACAAGCATCTTCCAAATGAAGTCAGAATTGCAGAATATCAAAAAGGTAATGATTCTATTTCTCTGTATCTGCAAAGAATCAATGAGGCTCGAGACTATCTTTTTGCAGCTGGGGTTAAATTTGATGATGATGATATTGTGACTTACTCTTAATGGCTTATCATCTGCGTATAACACCATCAGATCAATCATTCGGGGCAGGGAACATGTTATTTCAATCAAAGATTTGAGGTCTCAATTGCTTGCTGAATAAGCAATGCTTGACACTGTCCCTGCAACCCCTTTTCTTACTGCAATGGCTGCTGATAATAGTGGGTCTCAGACAAATTCTAAGGAAGCATTTGGTCAACAGCCTCTTTACAACAATCACACTGGTGGATCTCAATATAGACCTTCTTACAACAAGAATAAAGGCAAAGGAAAGTTTCAATATGGTTCTAAATTTGGGACCAACAAGCCATTTTACCTAAATCAAGCTCGTGGGATTCTTGGAAATCCACCATAACAGCAGCTGTATAATTCTGGTAATTCCTGTCAAATATGTGGCAAATATGGCCACCTTGCTGATATTTGTCGGTTTCGAAATACTGATTCTGCAATGATTGATGGGTGTCAAATCTGTGGAAAGAAGAATCATAGTGCCAAATTCTGTCACTTCAGGAATGCAAACTTAACTTCCAATTCTGGATCTATGAATGCTATGCATGTCAATGCTTCTGCTCCACCACTGGAATCCAACCTCTCCAGCAAGTATGGCTTATAGATTCGGGTGCAACAAATCATATGACTGCATATTTGAATAATTTGTCATTGACAACTCCTTTTCCTTCAACAGAAATGATCCAAACTGCAAGTGGTGAAGGTTTGAAAGTATCCCATCGTGGATCTTCCATATTACAGACTCCATTTCATAATCTCAAGTTAAATTCGGTTCTATATGTACCTAGAATATCTCAGAATTTACTCTCTGTGCATAGAATCTACCTTGACAATAATTGTTGGTTGATTTTTTATGCTTGGTGTTTTTAGATTCAGGGCAAAGCCACAGGGAGAATACTGTTCAAAGGTCTCTGTAATAATGGATTATATCTCATTCCCTTCACATCATCTCCATCTCATTTACAAAAAGCCTCTTTCATGGATGCTTACCTTGGCAAACAAGTAACCTCTAGTCTATGGCACCATCGATTAGAGCAACTCCAGCGTTGCTGGTTGCTCGGGGGACGGTGGAGAGCAAAGGGCCCGAGGCCCTGTGAAGGAGGTCCAGCGGTGGAGGAGGCCGAGCAACGGTGGAGGCCCGAGCAAGGGGCCTGTGAACTGCTGCCAGCCCGAGAGCCCGATGGGTGTGACGCCAGCGCTGGCGTCAGCCCCTTTTTTTATTTTTTTCTGTCAGGCGCGTGCACCCCACTCGCGCTTGGGGGCGCGTCGCCCGACCAAAAATAGAAAAGTCAGCCCACTTTTCAGATTTAAATGTTACCGTTGGGAAGCCACGTGGCTTCCCACGGTCCGTTCGATCCCAACGGCTCTTTAATACGAACCGTCCGATTTCCAACGGTAATAAAAAAAAAAAAAGCCGATTTAATATCAACCGTTCGATTTGAGATCAACGGTTGATGTTAATCTGCTTCATAAATTAAAAGAAAAAGAAAAAATAGTTTTGAAATTAAGAAAAGTTACCGTTGTGACACGTGGCACAATCTGGAGTGTTGGAATTCAATTTTTTTTAAATCCAACGGCAGAGATTAATTATTTGAATAAAAAAATTTTAAAATTTGTAAAAAATCCGAAAAAAATATCTGAAAATTTTAAAAAAAAATTGTTTCTACTTTTCTATAAATACCTTCTCATTATCATCTACCTTACACCACAATTTCATATTTTCTCAATTACTTTCAACCACATTCCTATATTTCTCTCAAAGTTTCAATCCAAAATTTTTCAACAAAATGACTACTGCTGCAGGTACGAATTGGACGCTTCTTGAAGATGTTGCGTTGTGTAGTTGTTGGGTTGAAGTTACTCATAGTTCGCTTACGGGTAATGAGATGCAGTTGCGAGAAATGTGGAGTCTTATTCATACCAAGTATCTTGAGAAAATGGGTGGGGAAAGAACCAAAGAATCGATGTCCAGCAGTTGGAAATTACTTAGCCAATCGTTTGGTTTGTGGAGAGACGCCTTGGCACAAGCTAGTAATAATCTTCGAAGTGGGGAAAATTACACGGATCAGGTAACAATATATTATTTATTTGTTTGTACTATACCCAAATTTACATTGTAATTATTTGTTTGTATTATTTATTTGTTACCTACTTTAATTATAATTATTTGTTTGTATTATTTATTTGTTACCTACTTTAATTATAATTATTTGTTTGTATTATTTATTTGTTACCTACTTTAATTAATTATTTCTTCTCCCCCATTGTGTAGCTAATTCAAGCACAAGCTTGGTATGGTGCCAAAACCAAAAGCAAAAATAAATCAGTCAACCGGTGGGAATGTTGGAATATTGTCAAAGATTGTCCTAAATTCAGAGTTGTGCCTGTCGGTCCAGAAGTTGTCATGAACAGCACCCCTCTACACTCTACACCTGATATTGGCTCGCATGATGATGATACAGAAGAAGTGCCCGAAACGCCTATCCCTGAACAAGCGTCGGGTTCGACCCGTTATCCAATTAGGCCTCAAGGTAAGAAGGCTTCAAAGAGAAAAGGAAGTGCTTCCAAGCATGATTATGCAAAGTACATGGAAGAACTTACTCGCCATAGTGAATTGACTTTGGCGCGGGAAATGGCGAAATTTGAGGCTGATAAGGCACGAGAAGATGCAAAAGCTGCAGCTGTTGAGAGAGAATTTCAAGCAAATGAGAGAGAAAGAGAGCTACTTAGGCAAGAAAGGGAACTGGGTAGACAAGAAAGAATGGCTCAACGAGATCGTGAGATTATGAAAGAGCCTTTAGAAGGGAAGTCTCCAAACTCTAAATTTCTTTGGAAGTCGGAGAAAGCGGAAGTGGTGCGAAGGAGGCTTGCAAGAGAAGCGAGAGCAAGAGGAGATGGTCCTAGCACGAGAAGAGAAGATCTTCCTACCACTACAGATTTTATAAGTGATAGTGAATGGAGTATTTGTTTGTAATCGGAGCCCATAGTTTTCCAATCACCTTGGGTTGTAATTTATTATTTATTGAATAGAGTATTTTATGTTGTTTCCAATTTATTGAATTTAGTACTTTATTTAAAGTAAGAGTAAATTTATTTAATATGGTAATATATTTATACTATAAGAGAATCTTTATTCAAACTTCCATAAACACACCAAATAAAAAACTCACGAAATGAACTAAAATAAAACACACCAAATAAAATTACATAAACATACCAAATAATAAAAAACACACTAAATGAACTAAAATAAAACACACCAAATAAAATTACATAAACATACCAAATAATAAAAAACACACTAAATGAAGCCAAATAATAAAAAACACACTAAATGAACTTAATTATCTTCAGCTTGTTTCAATGCCCACTGGTGCTCTATCAAGTCTTTTTGCCGGGCATTGTGCATTTCTGGCCTTTGAAATGCAGTATATCGTTGAATGACCCTTTCATTGTAACGTCCATCCCTTTCTAAAGGCTCATGTTGCACGGGCTCATCGGTGGCGTCATGAGCACAATATATACGTGTTCTTGAATTGTTCATTGTGTCTGGCTCATATTCATCAACGGCTTCATAATCGTACTCATCTTCCACAATCATGTTGTGAAGAATGATGCACGTCATCATGATGGAGCGAAGCGACTCTACATCAAACAATCTGGCAGCACCCCTAAGGATCGCCCAACGAGCTTGGAGGATACCGAAACAACGCTCCACATCCTTCCTGCACCCCTCTTGACAGCTTGCAAAATGTTTTTCCTTTGCACTTCGCGGACGTGGCACTGTTTTGACAAATGTTGACCACCTTGGGTAAATGCCGTCAGCTAGGTAGTATGACCCGTCGTACATACGTCCGTTCACCTCATACGTGACTTTTGGTGCCTTTCCTTGCAGGACATCGTTGAACACTGGGGATTGGGCAAGGACGTTGAGGTCATTTTGAGCTCCTGGAACCCCGAAAAGGGCGTGCCAAATCCATGTATCAAAAGATGCCACCGCCTCCAAAATAATACTTTTTGCTCCTTTTCTGTCTCCATAAGCGCCTTGCCATGCACTTGGACAATTTTTCCACGTCCAATGCATACAATCAATGCTCCCAATCATCCCAGGAAAACCTCGCATCTCGGCCTTCTTCAGAAGCCTTTCCAAGTCCATGTGAGTAGGTTGCCGGAGGTACTCTGCGGTGTAGATAGATTCAATTGCTCCGCAAAACCTCATCAGGGACTCAAGAATGGTTGATTTCCCCATCCTTGCTATCTCATCTACTTGGTCTGCAGATGCTCCATACGCAAGCATCCGCATAGCAGCAGTAAGTTTTTGCTGGGGAAGAAGACCCATAGCACCACAAGCATCCTTCTTTTGCACAAAGTAAGAATCATGGTTGCAAACATCAGTCATGATTCTGTTAAACAAATGTCGTTCCATTCTAAAACGACGTCTGAAGTACGTATCAGGAAATGCACTGTTATGGACAAAGTAGTTGTCCAACAGCTCTTCACCCCGTCGTACCCTGCTTCTATCAAGGTTTCTGGAACGGCTGGGCATGCAGATCTGACCCAGAGCTTGGATGACTTGACGGGAATGTGAGGCTGTGGCCATTCTTGCTTCGTCATCTCTCCTTCTACGCTCGTCATCCTCTTCCCTCTTATTTCGGGCCACTTGGAGATTGAACATTCTTTCAGATTGGTTAAACAATTCTTCCTCTTGCTGATCGATTTCCCACATCATCCTTGATGAAGAAGAAGACATTGTAAAAAGGAAGCAGAAACTATGAATAATTATACAGATTTTGGTGATGAAGGAAGCAGAAACTATGAATAATGATAGAGATCTTGAGAAAATTGGTGTGAGATTTGTGAGGCTGGATGGTGGATTATATGGACGATTCAGAAATGATTGGCTTGTAGATAGGGCCACGTGGCATGCCGTCATTCGTTAAAAATCTGATTGAAATCTATCATCAAAGATTCTGAAAAGATAACGACACGTGGCACGATGACATTGGATAAAAATCTTATCGAAATCGATCTCCAATAATTATCTTTTCGGATAATGACACGTGGCCCAACGAGAACGATTTAAAATCTGATTGAAATCTATCGTCAAAGATTCTGAAAAGATAACGACACGTGGCACGATGACATTGGATAAAAATCTTATCGAAATCCATCGCTAAATATTTTTTTTTTATAAAATGACACGTGGCGCAACGAGAACGATTTAAAAAATCTTATCCGAAATTACAAATAATTTTATTTTGTATTATTTAAACAAACAAAACAAAGTAATATTTTATTGCCTATTGCCAGGGGGGAGGGCTCCAAGGGTGGAGATGCAAATGGCAATTACTGTTCATTAATGGCAGTTACTATTCATTAAAGGCAGTTACTGTTCAATAGGGTGGATTGAATAGTGGATTGCCAGGGGGGAGGGCTCCAAGGGTGGAGTTGCTCTTAGGTCATCCATCAAACAGTGTTGCTTCCCTTATGCTTAAGAAATCAAATATCCCTAGTATTGCTGATTCTACACCTATGTTATGTTCCACTTGTATAGAGGGCAAGATTAGCAAGCTACATTTTCATTCAGTTCCATACAAATCTATTAATCCTTTTAATGTTGTTCACAGTGATGTATGGGGTCCTGCTCCGTGTCTGTCTCTAGAAGGCTTTAAGTACTATGTTACCTTCATAGACCAATGTACTCGATTATGTTGGATTTTTTCGATTATCAATGAAACTGATGTTTGTGCCACATTTATTACCTTCTATCAGTTTATACTTAATCAATTCTTAGTTTTAATCAAAACACTTCATAGTGATGGATGAGGTGAATATATAGGGAAACAGTTACAAACATTTCTTGCTTCTAATGGAATAAGTCATCAGTTGTCTTGTCCTTATACACCAGAACAAAATGGCTTGGCCAAAAGGAAACATCGTCACATTATTGAAACCACAATTACCTTACTTCAAACATCTCATCTACCTGCAACATTCTGGTCTTTTGCTTGTCAAGCATCATTGTATCTTATTAATAGAATGCCATCACCAACAATAAACCAGAAGTCACCATTTGAAATTCTTTATGGTTTTGTTCTTGATGTCATTCATCTCAAAGTTTTTGGTTGTTCTTGTTATCCACTTTTAAGACCCTTAAACACTACAAAGCTCAAACCGAGGACAACAAAGTGTATTTTCCTGGGATATGCATCCAAGTACAAGGGCTACTTATGTTATGAAGTTTCCAAAAAGAAAGTTTATATTTCTAGGCATGTGTTTGATGAATCTGAATTTCCCTATCCCATTCTTGCATCATCACATTCCCCTAGTCTCCATACATCACCTGTGCCCTCACAACCAATTCTATCTCACCATCAACCACAATCAATTCCTAATTTTGATAATGTGTTAATTTCACCAACTTCTCCAGTTTTACAACATTCGCCTTCATCCAATCCTTCATCACCATTATCCCCATTATCTCATGGGTTCTCCCCTATTATCCTCTCCACTATCCATGACTGCAAGTGAACAATATTCATCTCCACATATCCATGTGGCTTCTGAGGTCCACTCTGAGAATCCTGTGGTTCAAATTCTGACCCATGTGGTTTTTGAGTTTCAACCTGAGAGACTTCAAGTAGTTCTCTCAATTCCTCCATTGAATTTGCATCCAATGCAAACCATGTCTAAGAGTGGTATTTCCAAAAAGATGGCATTACTTACTACAGTTCATGAGAATGGTGCAGTGGATTTCTCTACAGTTGAACCTGCAACATATAAGTCTGCATTAAAGTGTCAGGTATGGGTTGATGCAATGAAAGAAGAGTTGTCTGCTCTACATACTCAATCCACATGGAGTTTAGTACCTCTTCCAGCACAGAAAAACCTTGTCGGCTGCAAATGGGTTTTTAAAATAAAAAAGAATACTGATGGTTCTATTGGGAGATATAAGGCTCGACTGGTGGCCAGAGGTTTTAATCAAGAAGAAGGCATAGATTATGGGGAAACATTCAGTCCTGTTGTTAAACCAACAACTGTGAGACTTGTATTGGCCATGGCAGCTAATTTTGGGTGGAATTTGAGACAACTTGATGTTAAGAATGCATTTCTGCATGGGGTATTGCAGGAAGAGGTGTATATGTCACAACCTCCAGGTTTCTTTGATCCTCAACACCCTGAATATGTTTGCAAACTTCACAAGTCCTTGTATGGCTTAAAACAGGCTCCTCGAGCCTAGAATGACAAGTTTACAAGCTTTTTACCTTCACTTGGATTCACTACAACTTATGTAGATTCATCTTTATTTGTGAAAAAGATTGATTCCTCTGTAGTGATATTACTTCTCTATGTGGATGACATTATCATTACTAGTAATGCTCCAACTTTGATTGCTGATGTGGTTTCTGCTTTGACAAAAGAATTTGACATAAAAGATTTGGGTCCTCTTCATTTCTTTCTGGGAATTCAGATTATATCTCACCAAGATGGCATGGTCATCTCTCAGGCAAAGTATGTTCAGGATCTCCTTACCAAGACTGAAATGTTGGATTCCAAACCTTGTTCCACACCTTGTCTGCCTTATAATAGGTTGGTTCTTGATGATGGCAAACCTTACAACAATCCTGCTCTCTACGGAAGTATGGTTGGTGCTTTACAGTACCTAACATTTACTCGGCCAGATATAGCTTTTGCAGTGCATCAGGTATGCCAATTTATGCAGCATCTCATGGATTCTCACTTCAGTGCAGTAAAGCGGATACTTAGATACCTTAAAGGAACTATGAATTTGGGTACTCACTATGTTAGATGTGGCTTATAGGTTAATTCTGATACTATAAGAGCGTTTTCTGATGCGGATTGGGCTGGAGATCCGAATGACAGACGATCTACTACTGGATTGTGGTCTTTTGGGGGTCTAATCCAATTTCATGGTCTGCTAAGAAGCAACAAAAAGTGTCTAGATCGTTCATTGAGGCAGAGTATCGCGCTCTTGCTACCACTGCTACTGAATTGGATTGGATCAAGCAATTATTGACAGTTTTACATCTTGATATTCCTAGTACACCAGTTCTGTTTTGCGATAATATGTCAGCTATTGCTTTAACATCAAATCCAGTCTTACATCAGCGCACCAAACACATTGAAGTTGATATTCATTTTGTTCGAGAACGAGTTGCAAAGAAGCAGCTGCAGGTTCAGTTTGTGTCTTCCAGTAAGCGTATGCAGATATCTTGACCAAGGGTTTATCTGCTCCACTTTTTCAAACTCATTGTCGCAATCTCAGCCTTGCTTCCACCTCTTGAGCTTGAGGGGGGATGTTAATGATAGTATCAATGGTGATATAAGGGGACACTTGTTAATAGATTAGCAAGGCTGTTATAAGGTTGTTAGAGTTGTATTGTGACTTAGTAAGTTTTAGAGAATATATGATCTTGGGGATGTAAGGTTGTAAGAAACAGAAAAACAATACATGAAAGATTGACTTTTCTCTCTAAATCTTTCTCTCTCTCTCTTTCTTCTCTCATTCTTCTCTTCTCTCAAGCATAATACTGCACATTCTTCTCTGTGATTACAGCTTGGTTAACAAATTCTAGGGTAAAAAGGAGAAAATTACCCTCAAGGAACACCGGAACTCCTAAACTCAAGCAGTGGACAACTATCCCTCAATCAAGTCAAAAGTGCCCAAAATAGGTATTTATTCAAAACCTATTTCACCCATCCTCATCAAATATTCTCCACAAGGTAACCCCCAAATCTTTCCTTTCAAATTATATTAATTAGCTAATTAATTGATTTATTATTCAACTAATTTATTAATTAGCTACAAATCATGAATCTCACCCAAAAAACCATCCAAGTGTGACACACCCCGACCCGGAATGTCCACTAGGACTCCAAATGGAGCTGTGCTGGCCGACACTTGGAAGGTGACGAAGCCAAAAAAGTGATGATATGGAAGAATGCGAATAAATTTAAACTTAAAGGTATCTAACTATCAGAGTGCGCTGTCAGTGGGTATGGACCCATTTCACACGCGTTGTTAGAGCATAAGTAAAGTACAGTAGTGTGGGTAAAGGTCATACCCTCAGAAGTAGCCACCTGAACTGGGATATGCTACGAGTCCTTGTCGATAAAGAAACTATGCTACAAGAACCTGGAGGGGCGCAAAACAAAAAGCGTGAGTTGGCAAAAACAAAGCTTTTCGAAAACATCTCATTTATCAACATTTATAACCCCTCACTAAAAAACCTGTATACTTTCCCATAAAATAGCATATAAACATATGTATATCATCATATTCTCAAATCATGGTTCAAAATCAGTATTATGAAAGTAAGCCATGCTATTTGCATCAATAACATGATGAAGATACGCAAATATATCAAGTAGAATAATAAATCAGCCAGAGACCCTGCAGTGGTCCTGTACGGCTAATCATATAGCTCAATACCTATGCCTGCACACAAGTCGGAACCATTAAAATGGTCTGTACGACAGGACTTGGTGTAATAATACGCTCTAGTGCTATACTCATCAAAGCGGCCGTGTGAATAATCGCAAGTCACCTACGAGTCGGAACCACAGAAGTGGTCTGTACGGCAGGACTTACACCTACTTGGATCCAAGGGAGCGTGCGGTGCGGGAGGTGAATAACATCATAAGCACTAACACCGGTGGTGCAGGTTATGAGCTCTCAACACAAATCATATCATCAATAATTCACACAATATAACTCACCTGATACTTACATGTGCGTCCACCGCATCATTTCATACATATGCATCATATACCAATTCATACATTTCATATCAATTCTATGCATGGCATTTTAAAACATACTTTCATTTAAATTCGATTTCTGGGAAAATCAGTAAGTGTGTGTGTGTGTGTGTCTATATATATACTGAAAACAAAAGCCCACTCACCAGAAGTCCACGCTATACTCCCTAGAACGAGTACCGAAGCGTCCCGAACGATCGGCGCCTAGAACAATTATTAAATCACATCTCAGAATACTTGTCGATAGAACACACAACTCATATAAAACACATCCTCAAAGGCATTCAAGAGTGATTCAAAACTCATTGACCATAAGTCAACCGTCGATCAAAGATCGACGGTAGGGTACACAACGCTACATAACTCCAACCGGAAGATCTGCATATCAGATTTCCCATCCATAACTTCTCATGATTCACATTATGCTTATAGAACAACATACTAAAGTTTCGTTATGATCCAACGGTTGGATCTCCGCCAATTTCCAAAACCGAGTGGCGATTAACCTTTTATTTTATGAACTTACAAATCCAATTCAGATTCCCTATCCATATGTTCCTACATTCTTCAAATATTAAGTACTACAACGTATCAAAGTTTGGTGACGATCCAACGGTTGGATCGCCAATTCACATTTTCACCTAACCATGAATCGTGATGAAATAAGGTTCAATTGATCAACCTACGTCAAACCACTATTAAAACTGAATTCAAGATATCAAACATAGCCTAAAAATAACATTGAAGGCCCACTGGCCTCACGCCGCCGCCTGCGCCGCTGTGGGTGGCGGTCGGCCGCCTCGGCTCGCCGGAAAATCCAACTTTCTCCAAAAATTCTCAAAATTTGTAGAATTAAAGATCTCAAAGAGTAGAACAACTTTTATACCTGTGACCAAGGCCAATTCAGTCAATAAGAGCTCCAATTTCATCAAAAACCGTAAGAACCCTATAATTTGGTGTGCTCCAATTCGACCTCCAAAGCAACTCCGACGCCTCAACCATTGCTTGGGCTTTGTTCTAGGCCTCAAGAGAAGTCTAATGGTGGTGGTAATTGGAGGAGGTAGCTTCAAATCGTGACGGAAAGGAACCCAACCCGTGCGCCCCCTTTTGCACGGTTTTGTCCAAAATCAAGGCTAAATCTAGACAAATTTGATGTGGAATGGATAGAGGGAAGGGCTAGATGATGTTTGGGAGTAGTAGCTGGGTCTATTTCGTGGAAAACCATCGGAAATTATGGTGGAAACGGGTTGAAAATTGCGGGTCGAAAACGAGTCAAGGGGAACCCAGCGGGTTCCTCTCCTTCTTCTCCTCCTTCATTTCCCTCCTTTCCTCTTCCTCCTATTGGCCGGTCTCTTCTCTCTCTTCTCCTCATTCGGCCCTCTCCTTTCTGCTCTCTTCCTCCCCTCTCATTCGCTGCCATCAGGCAGCTTCCCTTCTCTTATTCTTCTTCTTATTTTTTTTTCTTATTTTTTTTCTTTTCTTTCCTTTCCTTTCATCTCCACCATCAAAAATTATTCCTTTTAATCTGGGCTGCCCACGTGGCACTCCAGATTTCTCCACAAAATCTGAAACTCTCTAAAAATATTTAAATCACTAAAATGTCCCAAACTTCAAACATTAATATCTTCTTCGATATAGCTCCAAATCACGAACCGCTTGCGCCTACGCGTCCGTAGCGACGAGTACTATGAGAATATTCCAAGAAGCAAGTCTTATGTGTCATGACAAGCGATCAACACAAATCAAGGCATATGCTTCAAATGGCCTTTTCGAAATTCCACGTAATAAAATTATATAAAAATCATAATTTTTCGGGACGGACTGTCACAAAGTGGCCAGCCATCTCCTCCCAAAGGGGCTGGCCACACCCCTATATAAACACCCTCATTTTCTCCAAAACTCAATTCCAACTCTCTTGCAAAGTTCTCTAAATTCTCCAAACACTTTTCTCTCAAAATTCTAACTTTGGCATCAGAGGTTTTTTTGCCAAAGCCCCCCCATTCATCATGGGCGCGTGAGGCTCTTGGCCTTGACCTAAGGTGTTAATTTTTTTGTAGGTGCAATTTTGTCCGAGAAGAAGAAGGCGGAAATTTGCATCCACATAGATATCCCATATCGACCGTATTTATGAGAAAATAAGAGTTTAAATATCATAATTCCACTTCACTTAATACCGAGGCATTTTGTGATAAAACTCTACACCTAATTATCTTGTCTGAAAAACAATTCAGAGACAGTCGTGCTAATGAGCAGCAACATAATAAGTATTATTTATAACACTTCAACATAATAAGTATTATTTATAACACTTTCTATAATATTTGACATGCGTTGTGTTTTTCATTTAAATATATTAACTCGTTTACTATATTTTAAATATATTAACTCATTTAATATATTTCGAGGTTTCATTAATAGGAAAACTAATGAAAATGGCTTGAAAAGCTTTAGTTTTAATAAAAAAAAATCATGTTATAAGTTTTGTTTAATAAAAAACCATGTTATAAGTTTTAGTTTTAATAAAAAAACCATGTTATAAGTTTTGTTTAATCAAAAACCATGTTATAAGTTTTAGTTTTAATAAAAAAACCATGTTATAAGTTTTGTTTAATCAAAAACCATGTTATAAGTTTTAGTTTTAATCAAAAACCATGTTTAAGTTTTGTTTAATAAAAAACCATGTTATAAGTTTTACTCTTTCTCCTTTCTTTTCTTGGGTTTTGCAAATTTTTCAAATGATGTGGTTGCAAACCTTCTTCTTTTTCTTGGAAACAAAAATATAGATCCTTATGCTATTTAATTTATATTTTGTATTATTTCGTTGAAATGTGATCGTCGTTATTATTCATAGTGTATTCAAGGTACTGTTTTTCAATTTTTCTTCGTCAGTGAAGTTCATCATTTGTTTCTCCAGAAAAAAATATTTTAGATCTGCATGCTATTCAAAATGAATGACGGGCACTGTTTCTGGAATGTAAAAATAAACTGTTTCTGGAATCTAGGTCACTGTTTTTGGAATTTACGTCACTGTTTCTGGATTTTGGTTCTTTTCTTTCTAGATATAGTGTTTGTTTGTGCATGGCCCAAAGGGCTTGGTGTGGTTGCTGACGGAAGGGATGGCTGGATTTCGGCCGAAAAGTTGGACAAACTTTAAACGCTCATAACTTTGTCAATACTCAACGAAATCGAGTGATTCAAAAACGAAAATTGTAGTTCTCAAAGAGACAAAGAGAATGGTACCTTGCACGATGTCTAACTCACTGTGGTTTGGCCGGAAAATGCCTCGAAATCCTCGGAGGTTGCCGAAAACTGGGTAAGATGGTGAGTGTTATTTTTGTCGTTGGATTGGACTGTGCGGTTGAGGTGGAGGTCGATGAAGCTAGGTCTTTTGATCATAGCGTTCCATGACTTGCACACGCTGCTGAATCGGAGTAAAGGTTTGACGGACAACCTCAGCAGGATTTCGTGTATGATTTCTTCAGAAAAGAAGTCCACCGACTTTGATTTCTTCGATTAAAATCCCATGACATGATTTTGGTATAAACTTGAAGGAGAGAATTAAAAGTACTGACGGGGTTTACAAACCCCACCCCCACCACCACACACACACACACACACAGACACACACACACACGCACACACACACATATATACAACTTCTGAGATTTGGGGTTGGGGGAGATGCTTCTCCCTGTCTAAATTCTGATCCTAACCCTAATCAAACTAGGATCTTAAAAGACTTGCTTTCCTCACAAGCAAAAAGGAGTTCCGTTTCCCTTCATTAACAAGGTTTTACTAATAATTTTAAGCATTTAAAGAATAAAGCACCCCTACATAAAAAATTAAAACTAATAATCATAAATAAGGGCAATGTAATTCACTTGTTGAGGAATGCTAGCTACATTTTCTATTTACCTTTTCCAATTTGCCTTTTCCACTCATTAAGCGTCCGTGGACTCCAGTAACATTCAAAAATAAGTTTTTAATGCTTTAAAAAACTCATAATTATTTTTCCTGTTTTACCCCTATTAAAAACTGTCTTTACCTTCCATATTTCTAAACCCACTACTCTTTCTTCCTCAAACTCTCAGTCGTCTGCAAATTTTAAAGCAACCAATTTTTTGTCCATGGTCTTCTCTTCCTTTTTCAATTTAGCTTAATTTGCCTCATATAACGCTAGGCTCAATTTTGCTGCATATCCAATTTGTGATTTTTAAGAAAGACAATTACGGGGTGGTGATTTTATTTATTTATTTTTAATTACAGGTCTAATTTGGTGGGATAGACGTTAAAGCATTTTAAAACAGGGGTGAAACAGGAAAAATAAATATGAGGTTTTTAAGGCATTAACTTTTGAGTAATTTTTTTTTTTTTTTTTTGAGAACTGGAAATATGACATTACGAGGGCAAAGATGTCAGAAATACATAAAGAGAGCCTACCACGAGGCAAACAACTAACAACAGAAATAGGTAGTGCAAGGGGATGAAATGAAACCTAACGTAACAAACAAAGCAAACGCGTCACCCCTTCCACTACCACAACTAAATTAATGAGGGCAAGGGAGTCCGTTATTGTTTAGAACATGCACCAGTGAAGATGGGGGCCTATCAACCCACGAGAAATCACACATCTCCACACACCTTCGCGATGCCAATAAGTCCGCCGCCATATTGGCTGGTCTTGGAAACCAAGACCAGCGACAGTCTTGAAAGGAATCTCCAAGCAATTTACTCATCGAAAGAGTTGGAAGTGCCTCCCACTTGCCATTTGATATCTCACCCTTAAGGCAAGAAATAGATTCAAGGGAATCAGATTCGATAACAACAAGATTCAATCCCAGTGCAATGGCCAACTCGCATCCAAACCGAATTGCTAAAGCTTCTGCCGCAGCCATAGAGTATGCAGAAATTCTGTATCTGCGAGCAGCCACAAAGCTACTTGAAGAATTTCTCACTACTACCCTAGCATATCCCCAATTCGTGTTGGCTACCCAACTAGCATCGACATTTACCTTAGTATACTATGGAGGAGGAGGTGCCCAACGTATCTGCTCATGTGAGACAGGACCGGCAAAGACAATATTTTCCCTCGAGAACCTGGTAGCCTCTTGAAAAGCACAAACTTTTGTAGAGATGGCAGCAAGAACAACTCTCGGAATAAGAGGCTACTGTTGGAAGAGGAATTTGCATCTAGCCTTCCAAATCTGCCAACACGTGAATGCAACATAGGACAACATCCTATCCAGATCCGCCTTCGAGTTTTTAAACAAACTGATTAAAGCACAAAACTAGTTCACCTATGAAGTGATCTCATTCTGGTTAACTCTGTAATTTAGCAAGCCACCAAACCATACCAGCTCCACCCACGGGCAAAGAAGGAAAATGTGCTCAATCGTCTCCTAGTGAGATTTACACACTGGGCACAGAGGTGAATGAGCAGATCTCCTTCTAAACAGAGCTGTCATTATTGCCAGGGCATTATGCATTGTTTTCCATATGAAGCACCTAATCTTCGGAGGGGTATGGAGCTTCCACAAAATTTTCCAAACATTCCCCAGAAGTGATAGAGATGAGGAAGATCTAGGACTAACCTGCGGGATGACCCTCTCATGAGTATGATGGTATCCTGATTTAACAGAGTAGGTTCCATATTTATCAAAAGGCTAAACCAGCCTATCTCTAATACTCGAGTCACCTAGCTGAGTTTCCAAGATTGCATCATATTCCACCGATGAAATGAACGGTTTTAAAAAGTCGATATCT
Organism: Heteromeles arbutifolia; assembly: GCA_024362995.1. Classification (NCBI taxonomy): domain Eukaryota; kingdom Viridiplantae; phylum Streptophyta; class Magnoliopsida; order Rosales; family Rosaceae; genus Heteromeles; species Heteromeles arbutifolia. The sequence continues at coordinate 38,799,142 of JANCRC010000003.1, read as the reverse complement.
CATTCACCAGATGCAGGGCAAATTAAAGACTCAACCCTCAAGTTTCAACTTACCTGCACCGAACCACTTGGGATAGGGTGGCCGATCGGAAGGGAAGGGAGCCAACTGTCTAACCAAACCCGGACCTCTTTGCTATTCAAAATTGGCCAATGTGTATCTTTCAACAGTATTTCCCTACCCGAGAGCAGGCTTGACCAAGCCCAATAAGCTCTTCCACCACGCTTGGCATCGAAGAAAGAGCAGTGAGGGAAATAGCGAGCTTTCAGAACCCTAGCCCATAAAGAGTTAAGATTTTGAATCAAACGCCAACATTGTTTAGCGAGGAGGGCGTCATTCAAATCCATGAAACTTCTCAGCCCAAGGCCCCCTTTAGCCTTTGGAATACCTAAAGTTTCCTTAGATATCCAGTGTATATGGCGTTCGTCATCTTTATCTCCCCACCAGAATTTGGAAATAAGTGAATCCAATTCATTGCAAATGTTGGCAGGGAACTTAAAAATGTTCATCGGTAGGCCAAGATAGCTTGAACAACTGCTTTAATCAAAACTTCCCTTCCCGCCTGAGAGAGGGTTGATTACTTCTATCCTTGAATTTTCCCCAGAACCTTCTGTTTGACATATGCCAATCCCCTTTTGTTTGATCTTCCCTAGATGGTGGGCACTCTAAGATATATACCAGGGTCCTCCATCGATGGCATCCCCAAAATACCCCTAAGTTCTTCTTTGAGAGCCGTTAGAAGATTTGGACCAAAAAACACACTGGACTTAAGAAGATTGATCTGCTGCCCAGAAGCTGCACAAAAATCATTGAGTAAATTCACAATATTAGTGCAATTCTCTTTGCCTGCCTTCAGAAAAATTAAAGTGCCATCCGTAAAGAATATGTGAGAGACAACCGGCCCTTGAAAGCTAATTTGAACCTTCTTGATTTGCTTAGATTCACTAGCCCTTTGGATGAGCGATGAGATGACTTCACTTACAAAAAGAAACAAATTAGGGGATAAAGGGTCACCTTGGCGGAGACCTTGCGAGGGAGCAAACTTCGACCCAGGCTGCCCATTAAGCATAATAGCAAAGTTTACAGTGGAGATGCACCCCATGACCAGCTTGCACCATTTAGAATCAAACCCCATTTTCTCTATGACTGCCAACAAAAAGTCTCACTCCACCTTATCATCTGCCTTATGCATGTCCAGCTTAATTCCAAGATCAAATTTTCTCTTTGCTTTTCGCGTTTTAACGAAATGGAAAAGCTCGTGTGCAATACCCACATTATCTTGAATTTGCCTTCCCACCACGAAAGCGTTCTGCGAAGGTGAAATCAACTCCGGCAGCAATGGCTTAACTCGATTAGCCATGACTTTTGAGAGAATTTTGTAGGAGTAGTTGCATAAGCTGATTGGTTAGAATTGAGAGACCAAATCCAGGTTTGGAACTTTTGGGATGAGAACGATAAGTGTAGAGTTCATTCGAGTTGGATTGCCATTCCCATTCATGACATTTTTATCCACCCCATTGACCTCTTCAACAACATCATCCCAAAAAGAATGATAGAAAGTACCTTGGAAACCATCCGGATCGGGGGCCTTAAGCCTCCCCCATTTGAAGCGCTGCTGTCTTAATTTCCTCCACAGTAACCGAGGCTAAAATGGAGGCATTCATCTCGGTAGACACCTTAGGATGAGTGCAATCCAAGATAGGACCCCACTCCCGCGCTCCCATCGATGTAAACAGACTGACAAAATGACTGTCAATGGTTTCCCTTACCTTTTTAGGGCACTTAATCCACACTTCATTCTCATCTTTAATTTTTACCACTTTATTCCTCTTCCACCTCTGCAAAGTGGATTGATGAAAGAAAGTCGTATTGGCATCCCCCTCCTTAAGCCATTTCACTCTAGAGCGTTGTTGCCAGAAGCTCTCTTCCTGGCTTTGCAGCTTATCCACCTTCTTAGATAGATCAATAATCTGTTGCAAGTTCCTGCCCCAATCTTCTTAAAGGTTTCCCAAGTGGGTCATCATCTTCTCAATCTGATACCCCCTCTACTTAAATTTTTTCCGGCTCCAATTCGTAAGTATTGAACGACAATCATTTATTTATTTTGGTCTATATCCCCAAACTATCACCGGCATATATTTTTTCCCAGCATTTCTTGACTATATTTCTGCATTAAGGTTCAAGAGACCAAAACGTTTCGTACCAGAAGAGGCATCTACCCCTGTCAGTAGCCGGCACCCCTTGAACAATAATAGGGCAATGGTCAGAACCAATGACGGTGCCATGGGTGACCGAGGTATTGGGCCAGCGATTCTGCCACATGTTGTTTATGAGCCCTCGATCTAACCGTGCCTCCACTAGTTGCCCGTTTTGAGTGCCTCTCCAGGTGAACTGCGGACCATTGAACTCCAGATCCATGAGCTCAGTCTGTCTTATGAAGTCATCCAGATATCTACGACGGTTATACTTTGACTCCGCCCGGCCCACATTTTCCCAATCCCATAGGTAGTCGTTGAAATCTCCTCCACAAATCCAAGGGATGGCAGAGGGGTGGAAATCGTTTATCATGCCACGCCAAAAGGCAGCCTTCTCCGCCCTATAAGAAGTTCCATAAATTCCTAATAATCAAAAGGTAGTCTGAGACTCTGTAAGTCGACATTAAGCATCGATGTAGTGCTTTAATAGAATCCATACTATTGACCTCAATCGACTCATCCCACCACAGACTCAAACCACCTGCTGTCCCCACCGGGGCAACATTGAAGCCATTTGTGAATCTCATCATTCTTCTAACTCCATCAATTCTATGATTTTTCATTTTTGTTTCTGACAGAAAGATCATAGAGGCCCTATACTTTCTTATTAGCCCATGGAGGGCGCGAACTACTGTGTCCGACCCAAGACCACGACAGTTCCAGAATATGTATATCATGGTGACCTTGCAGCTATTGCATGCCAGCCACCACCACCTCGGGATGAGCTTCTCGTCTTTTTCGCAATCATTGCTTGTCTTTCCACTTCCGAGATCTCATCCATATACTCCCACATGTCTTAGTACTCAACTAGTAATTCCTCCAGCTCATCTTCAGTAGAGATCGCTCTCTCCACTATTAGACATCTCTCCCTCACACTCATCTTCCTCAATTTCTCTGCAATCCTCATGTTCCTTTCCACGGTGCTCTCCTTATCCTCAATGGGCTTACATTTCTTACTCGGGGATTGGACTATCTCAAGCTCCCATAGCTCCGCGACCCTCTTTATGTTGCTGCCTTCGAAGCAAGAACAACAAATCCATAACTTTTGAGTATTAGTGGAATCCTGGGAAAAACAAATTGGAGAAGGTAAATGAGGAATGTAGCTAGTATTTATCTTCACTTGTTTTATTAACATTATATATATTGTTGAATACACTCCACAGAATTACTCCACATTTGCATTTGAATTAAAATTTAGGAAAGTTTTATTAGCACTCCAAAAATCTCATTCTACACTTCTCACAAGTGCATTTTTTTTCTACTTATAGAAAGTTTGGAGTGCAAAATAGATTTTTTGAGTGTCAATAACAATTTTCAAAATTTATATATCTTAATACACCCCACTTACTTTCATAGAATACCCTCATTCCTACACTCTCAATTCACATCTTAGGTGCAAATACATATTTTTATGTTTTTTATTTATATTTATTACTTCTGTGATCATAAAACAATGAAACAAGGTTTAAGAATAATGTGGAGTGTATATAGAAACTGCGTGAAAGGGAACTATAGTATAGACTGTATAGTAATCAAGGTATTAGTCAGTGAAGTTACAATTATCATATCAAACATCACAAGTCCAAAGATATATGCATATCTTCAATTTGCGTGGTCTTTCACTTGGTTTCTTAATAAGGGTTGTGACTAGCTATCATAACCAAGGTTCTAAAAGACGCTAGGCGCTAGTCGGGCGACGGGCTGGAGCCTAGCGCCTAGGCGTCTAGGTGGGCTCCTAGGCGTCTAGGCGGGCGCCTAGGCGGATTAAGCATATTTAAGTAAATCTATTCAAGTAATGGTAATGCTCGCAACCATATTTACCAACGTTAGATGAGTTTAAATTCCGAAATCTGTGTGGTGGATAGACACAAATCTCAAAATTTAAACTTGTTCACGGTAGTAAATAGGGTGGTGTGCATTACCATCACTCCGGCGAGCAAAACTGCACCCTATTGTAATAAGAACTAAAAGGAAAAAAATGATTACGATTTCTCGTTAACCAAACAGATGATAGAGAATTTACGGGGTTACGAAAAGAAAGGTACCTTAAACGGTCCAAGATAGCTGCCCCAGTAAAACCCTAATGGCTGCAAACTGTAGACTGTGTTTGGTTGGTGAGAATCGGAGACAATATGAGAGCAACGTGAGTATATAAAATAGGGAAAATTAGAATCCCCTGCACTTTTTAAATACTCTTTAGATTAAACATTGGTTCTATTTTGAAATTTGATTAGGACGCCTAAACAATAGCCATGTCAGCATTTTTATATTTATTTATATTACATGTAATTATTGTGTTTTTTTTATTTTAAAATGTTAATTATTAAATTCCATATATATCATTTTAGGTTGATATATTTTTGTACATGGCCTTTTTTTTAGGAAGCCAGTTTCTTCTCCCACGTTTGAGCCGTATGGTTTCTTCTCCCACGTTAGAATTATGTGATCCTCATTATTTAATTTTGAATGGACTTATCCATTTCAATTAGTGGTTGTTTTCACTATTTTATATTGATATCATGTGAGATAATAAGACGTATTCTCTATTTTCGGAGGCTTGAGGCTGGTACGTTCAGATAATATATTTAAACGTACCGAATACGTACCAAGAAGATATATAAAGTAACGTACCAAATATGTTTTTTAAAATAAATATAAACGTACCAAAATAATATATAAATGTACCAAATACATACAAAAAAAAAATATGAACATACCAGATATGTACCAATAAGATATATAAAGTAACGTACCAAATATGTACCAAGGAGAAATATATGTTTAATAAACAGGAAATATATGTACCAAATACCAAAATGTACATTAAATAACGTATCAAAGCACAAAGCAAAGCGTACCTATATTTTGCGCTCATGATTAAGCAATAGTTCAATTGCAGCTATAAATTAAGAGTTAGAAGAGGAGTGGAAGACTCTTTTTTTTTTCATAAGAAAAACAAAATCATTAACGAGGGACATAAGTTGTCATGGAGGTGGAAAAAAATTCTGGTAGAAAATAATTATGATTAATATATATTATGAAATTCAAATGCTTCTTATCTGCCAGGAGGATATGTATTATAATTAATATATATTATGAAATTCAAATGCTTCTTATCTGCAGGGAGGATATGTATTATAATTAATATATATTATGAAATTCAAATGTTTCTTATCTGCAGGGAGGATATGTATTATGCAGTATTTGTTTTGATTCAAACTCTGAGATATAAGTTAGGCAAGAATTTAGGAAACTTTTTTTTTTGGTTATTGTGAAGAATTTAAGATTCGGGGCATCAGTGTTTTGCTTTGATAAAAAAAAAATTAAAAAATCAAGTTTTGTAATTTAAGTACTATAAAATGGGCAATTAAAAATCATGTTGCACCAAAATTGTAGGAAAATGTTAAATCAAATTTCTAAAGTGAACATATGTTTAGTCTAAAAAAATTAAAAAACAGGCGCCTATGTCAAAACCAAGGTATTAAATATCGGTAATATCGGAAATATCGGTAGTCCGAAAACACGGAAATATCGATGGAAATATCGGGATAATATCGATATCGATAAAAATTATATGGAAACCACGGAAATTGTAAGAAAAACTTGGAAATTTTTATTGAAACTTTGCAGGATGTTTATTTAGTCAATTATCTATTAGTTTATCACAAAAAATTGGAAGGAAATGCATTGCATGATGAATTTAACTGATTTAAGTTGATTATATAGCGAGCTGGCAAACATTGTGAGTGTAGAAAATATGTAGTAATTAATGAAAGAAGTTTAAACACACCATAATCATTTATATATAATGAATTAGTACAATATTTTACACTTTATACATTGCATGGTAAGATACATGAGTGATTTAGTACCACATAGAGTTCCTATGAGGTTCAATATTTTACACTTTTATTTAAAAAATAATAATTTTGGTTCTTATTTGGTGAGCCGAAGGGGCCCACCCCTGATTTTGTCCCCCTTTCCCGTACTCCCTCTCTCTCTCTCTCCCGGTTCCCTCCCTCTCTTCTTTCTTTTTGTTTTTCTTTGTAACTCTCTGTGCTCTCTCCTTCCCTCTTCCCCGAAAAACACACACACACCCTTTGACAGTCACCACCTCATCCACCCTCACCAAAACCTCCCCGTGTGATCCAGGAAACTTGGAGCAATGATGGAGCACACCCAAAACCTCCCCGTTCTCGTGGTGCCGTGGCGTTGCCACTGTGCATCTCCTTCTCCGACGAGATTTATCGTCCCTCGACCTTGGTGAGCTTCGGAACTCTCTCTAATCTTTCTCATAGATCGATCAAACTCTAGTTAGGACTCATTTTAGGTGCTTTGGTGAAGGTTGTAGTGAGAAACAACTCGGAGGTTTATTTTCTCAGATTTTCCGGCGAAGAACCACGGCGATATTATCGATATTATCGATAATATCCCGATATTATCGATATTATCGATAATATCCCAGATATATTGACGAAATTAAAGTGTATATGTGTGAAAATATCGGGTATCCAAAAAAACGATAATATCGGCGATATTTCGCCGATATTATCGATTTTTTAGACCTTGGTCAAAACGCAATACACTAACACACTCTTTTACTAAACTCACCGTTTTGCTCCTTCCCTTTTATAATCTTTTAGCTAATTATAAAATACACCCTGAGGTTTGGGTCTCATTCAAAACATGAGCCAACCTTTCAAAAATTTTAACTTAATCAGATCAATTTTTCCCCCGTTATGTCCTCAATTAACGGAATGTACTAATAGTTTGAACTTTGAACTAGTGTGGTTTCAATTGTTAACAATTTAGTATGTTAGGTAGTAAACTGAAAGGTTTTATCCCTTTTACTTTGTTAAGTTGGTATACATATATATATATATATAAATATAAATGAAGATACAAACGAGGATGTGGTCTGAAGACAAAGCCAATTGGCTGTGATATGATAATGACGATGCATAAAACCAGGTGGAATATAAATGATTTATACATAATGGATAAAAAAATAATGATGCAATAGATTCAAAGTAAATTTATTGAAAATCAAATGGACTTACAAGTACTTTGTCTATTGACAATTATTGGAAATCAAGACAGAAATCGAGCTCGCAGACATCCTTGATTATAAGTGTTTATAATATGTATTATTTATTTTCGTGGAGATATGAGCTCTGTTCTTTTGAACTTCCAAAAACCGACCCCTGCTTCTGAGGCTAGGACTTGAAGATATAGCCGAGAGGCATTGGCTGTGATTATTGAAGATGGAAGCGGGAATCCCGCAATGCATGTGATTGAGCTGTAAAGAGGCTGAAAAGCTGAAGATGCTGTCGGTTTATTGTAGAATCACGCGTTTGGTGGAGGAAAAGATGGATGAATAGTAAAAAAATGATTTTTACTATTCATGAATAGTGACTTGTCTGCTACTGCTGCTGATGCTGTTTGAAGGAATTACATGTGGTAAAAATCCCGAAATGATTACAAAATTTTACATTTTTGTAATTTAAACTTCGTAAGGGTCTTGAGAGTCTGGCGGGAAGTCTGCATAGAGATTTGTCTGAGGAAAGAGACCAGCCTGAGGTTTGGCTGGAAGATGAGACGAAGCGTCTGATGATTCAGAATCTGAGCTGTCAGATTCTTCTTCTTCTTGTAATTCTACCATGAGGATTTTGGCTAAAGCCTTGAATTTTAAAGATTTCTTCTTCTTGGAACTTGAGGTATTGCTTTTGCTCTTAAGAGAGGATGATGGACTGATGTCAGATAGTGATTGTGTATTTTCCGGGATTTCTGGCAATGCCTTCTTTTGTTGATCAACTACTGCTGGGATTTGAACTTTGTCGATAGGAAACTCAGTAGTGACACGGTCAATGACTTGTTGCTTGTTGAATTTATCCCACCATTTAACCGCTCTTTGTCTATAGACTTGTCCTGTTTCAACTGCAAAATTCCATTTCAATATCCATGGGACTCTATATTTAGCCATAAACAAAGGGAGAAGTGTAATCCTGTAATGGAAACAGCTGCGATCAAACTTCTTCTGGAAACCAGTTGAAAGAGTCTGCATAAGGTCTTCTGGAAGAATGTTGGCGGTCGGACCTTGAGTGGTCCACCATGAAGGAAACCATGTTGGGAAATTAAGTCTAAAATTCTTGCCAAAGGTTAAAAACCATGAATGACTAAAATCATCTGTTTGATGTAGAAAGATGTTAGTCCAAGCTTGAATATAATCATGATAACTAAAGTTGTTGATGGGAATAGGGAAATGAGGGGAGTGAAGAGGTTTAGAATGATAAATGGGTAAATCCCATTCTTTTAGTGATGAATTTTTCTATATGGAAGGAATGATAAAGGATCTTGTTTGGATGGGTTGTGCTGTGAATTGGTTTGATGGAGATAGATTATGTTTCCATTAATATGGCTTGGTAATATTTGAGGGTTTTGTGTGGTTTAGTAGGTTGGTAGTGGAGGTTTGGTGGAAACACCAATTTTGTTATTTTGGGGGGGGTTTGTTCGTGGTTGATATGGTAAGGGATATCAAAGAGTTTCTCCATAGGAGTTTTTTCAATATATGGTGATGTCTTGGTGTAGCTAGAAACTGATTGGGATGATGAAGGGCGAGGCATAGCAGAATAAGGATCATATTGGGTGACTAATGTCATTTGGTAATTTGGACGGAATTGTCCTACAGTTGATCCTAGGGGAGTAAAACGGTTTGTGATGGCTAAGGCTGATGAGGAATCGGGAATAGATTCTTTTTTTGGTGGTGGTAAAGTTGCAGGAAGCCTGCGTTGATTAGTTCTTTGGTTAGGATCTGACATTCTTCCCCTGCAAAAATTCTCTGGTTAGAAAATCAGGTATGCAATTTTGGCTGCCTTTAATGTATTCAATTTCGAAATCAAAGATTGATAATATGGCTTGCCAACGTGCAAAAATTTGTTTTGATGCAATGTTTTGGACATCTTTTTGTAAAACATGTTTTGCAGATTTGCAATCAACTCTAACAAGAAATTTTTGATTTAATAAATCATCTTGAAATTTGCTAATGCATAATACAATAGATAATATTTCTTTCTTAATAGTACTATAATTACTTTGTGCAGGATTCCATACTCTTGAATGGAAACGAACAATTTGTTTAGGAGAATTGGAAGAAATTCTTTGCTTGAGGATACCTCCATAACCAATATCAGATGCATCGGTTTCAACTATTTTAAATGAGTTGGGAGTTGGAATGCCAAGACAAGACAAAGTCTTAACATGTGATTTAATCTGTTTAACAATAGCTGTATGAATGGTAGACCAAGCTGGATGACTATCTTTAAGACGATCAAATAATGGTTTGCATTGTTGACGAAGATGAGGATAAAATTCAAAAGCATAATTTAATGATCCAAGGAATCTTTGAAGTTAGGTTTTATCAGTAATCTGATCTGGAAATTTATCAGCAAATTGAATGACTCGATCTATGGGTTGAATGGTAGATTGATGGATATTGTATCCTAAAAATCTAATGTTGGTTTGAAATAACTTAATTTTAGTGGCTGACACAACCAATCCATTCGATCTAATGATCCTAGCAAACATATGCAAATGTTTCCAATGTTCGTCTATTGACCGTGAATAAATAAGAACATCATCAATATACATGATTGAAAAATGAATGTATTGATTAAAAATCTCATTCATGATATTTTGAAATTCACTTGGTTCGTTTTTTAAGCCGAAAGGCATTACATTCCATTCATAGTGTCCAAAAGGCGTAACAAAAACGGTTTTGTATTTATCAGATTCATTAATTTGAATTTGCCAAAAACCTGATTTCATATCGAATTTTGAAAAAATAACTGCTTAAGAAAGTCTCTTTATTAAATCTCTTTTGTTGGGAATTGGATACCGAATCCATTCCAAAACTTCATTTAAAGGTTTGTAGTTAATAACTAATCTGGGAGCACCACGTTCTAATTCTGCATTTTTCTGAACATAAAAAGCTGGGCATGACCATGATGATTTGCTCTTTCGGATAATTCCTTTATTAAGAAGTTCTTGGATTTCTGTTTTGCACAATTCCATAACTTCTTGACTCATTTGAATTGGTCGAGCTTTAGTTGGGATTTTTGATTCATTAAACTCTTTGATATAAGGAAGTTTAACAATGTGTTGTTTCCGATGCCAAAAGGCGTTGGGGATATCTGAACAGATTTCATTAACAAGTTTCTTTTGGAAATTATTAATGGTTTCTAACAAATTCTTATTTGTTAGTTGTTCTTTGATCCGTATGTGATTAATTTCTTCTTTTAAGAAACTAATCTGTCATGATTTATTTGTAATTAAATTGAGTGATCGCGAAACGCTATTTTTCTGAAGATGTCTTAATTTTTTGAGATCTGTTTTAGTGCAGAACTCAAATGTGACCTTTTGTCCTAAGACTTTGGTGGTAATCCTATTATGGTGAACCTTAAAAGGATATAACAGAGCTATGAAAGGGAGACCTAAGATGACAGGGTCTGAAATATTTTTGATTAAAACAAATGGGGTTTTGAAGCAAACATTGTCTTGACAGACATGGGCTTTGGGAATTTCGTATTTTAATTGCATTGGTGACTGGTTAGCAGCACTAAGTATCTCTGTTGATTTATGGAAATACTTGGTAGGGATTAACCCTTCTTGAATACAATTCAAGTCTGCGCCGGAGTCAATCAAAGCAATTGTTTCAAAATGAAAGTCTTCGATTATTATCTTTATTTTAGAATACTATTTCTGAATCCTTATTTTGTCTAAAAGACCTAAGATGAGGATGTTTGAGAGTTTGAACAGATTTCTCCGTTTTCAACTCTTGCATCATTTGATCTAATTTTTGGTGTGTAGATTTTATCTTCAAGGAAGTTGGTTTTGAAGAGGATTCTGGGAAATGAACCAAAGGTTTTTCTCTTAATGTTTTTGGCTGAGAAAGTTTATCAACCTTGGTTTCAATTTTATCCAATTGCTTACCAATGGTATGAAGGCTTTGGTTGGTGAAGTTGTTTTGTTCAATGACTGGTTTAACAATTCCTAACTCTTCTTTGGGAAGTTTGAAAGGAGTTGCTAGAATTTGGGCAGTACCCTTTGTGATTAAAATTGTTTCTTGTGGAGGGTGACTGGAAGAGACAATGATTTTGTCTTCTTTAAGCCAATTTTCTTTGGTTATTACTTTGAGTTTGTTTTCAGACTCATAGTACTTTTCAACGAAATCGAAGAAAAATACTTCAAATTTGTGGTTGTTCATCAAATTTTTCCACTCGTTGTATATTGCTGTTTTTTGTTCCTGTGTGTATTTGTTTCGGAAAATATTTCTCCGTGGAATGTTTTCTGGTGCTTCAATGTCAGCATTGAGCTTTTTCCATTGAATGCTGAAAGGTTTGTTTAAAACTAAAAGTTGATGATGGACTTGACTTGCGTCAAAGTCCGAAGCTGTAAGAGATGTTTGTTCTCCTTGATCTTGGGTATTGGGTCGGTAAACCGGATGAGTTACTTGAAAAATTGTTTCTATGGATTTTAATTTCATGTTAATCAAGTCATTGATTAACTCTTGTTGTGTGATTTGTGAACTAGTATCTACTGATTTTAATTTCCTTCTTACTAAGCAATTAATTAATTCTTGATCTTGACCCATCCTATCGGTTGGTATGGATCCAGAAAAAGAATTTCTGGTAGGAGCAAATGACCTTTGTGATTGGGTGGATTCACAAGATTTTCTGGCTGGACGATCGAAGTTGATTTTAACTGTTGCGTCAAAATATTGTTCAATGTTGTCTAGGTTGACTAGGCTGTTTTGCACTGCAACCGGTTTGCTTTCATTAATCAAACACCAATATGAAGGTAGACTGATATCTGACCACCTAATGGTCCTGGGTATTTTGATATTTGCATTTTCTTGGTTGGTTTGAATGAGAAGTGTGTGGTCTCGTGGACTATTGGTTAAGGCTTGAAAATTCATGTTTGTGCCAGTGACTTTGTAGTAAACTCTGTAAATCAAGGCCAAGGGCTGTGTGCCTTCAAGAACTTGATATCCTGAAGTTTTGATATTTAAGGTGAGTGCTTTCAGCATGTGGGGGTCTGAAAGACTTATCGTACGGTCTGGGAAACAATCGAAATGGATAGGTCCATTGTAAAGGCTAGATTCAACTATTCCAAGTATGCTATCACTGAAGTTAGTGAATCTTGCATCTCGAAGACATAATAAAATAGAGGTGTTTAGGCCTCTTCGTGTTAAAGGTTTGACGGCTATTTGAACTAAGCCAATGTGAATATAGTTATGACCATCTTTCCTATGGGATCTGATTTGTTCAGGTGTGAATAATTGACAAGTTTCATGTTCTTTGCTAAGAGCATAAGCATGTTCAACAGTTTTGACATGATGTTCCATTCTAAAAGAGGTCATTGACCATTTTTTCCTGTAAATATTTTTTGAAGAAATTTTGAGAATATTCCAATCATTAAAATCAAGACTACTGTCTGTTTGAAAATCAAGTTTTTGTTCTTCATTAATAATGTCTGGGATTGTTCCTAGACTGGACCTAAAGCTGGTGCTGGCCATTGAATTAGATCTAAATAATCTACTCATAAAATTCAAAATTCAGACAAACAAAATACAGTAAACTTAAATGTGTCACCTTCCTCTTGTATTAGCTAAACTCCTTCCCCGCTCATGCGATCCACTCATGCCTCTACCTGGGACTTATTGTTTGGAACACGCCTTACTGTTTGGTTGGGAAGTCTAACGAACAAACTTAGAAGATTAACAAGTAAGATAAACTGTAAAGTGAATGGCTGGAAATTGAATCGAACTTGTAGAATATAAAGAGTATAACTCAATTACCACTCATTTGGCTCTAATACCAAATGGGGGTGGAAGCAGATAGTATATATTTGTAAGAGAAACTCTAAATATAAATGAAGATACAAACGAGGATGTGGTCTGAAGACAAAGCCAATTGGCTATGATATGATAATGAAGATGCATAAAACCAGGTGAAACGTAAAATATATATATATATATATATATATATATATATATTTGTTGGTTTGGGTAACCGACCGCGTGACTCACCCAAGGTGGCGGTACTGGGGACCCAATACCTTGGGGTGGGGACCATGGGGTTAATTAATGCAGGTAACATCCAATCGAAGGTATATAACATCAAGTTCATTAGCATTACGCGTAATGGCAGTGCGAATCCAACCATCAATACGAGTGTAATCCCTAACAGAGGAACAATGAAGACAAATTTTCTGAATGTCTGTTGAACCGGGAAAGTAAAGTACACGGCCAACAAAACTCATACAACCAACAGTGTCAGACTTATCTTTGTTTTCGAAGTCTAGATAGGAAACAGAAGCCCATATGTTTTTCCATCTTGTAGACAGAATGCTGCACCTCATCGCGTATTTTGTTGGAAGGAAGGAAAGCATGTGGCAAAGAACTGGTCCGGTAATCCACTAATCCTGTCTGTAACTCTTGCTTTACTCATTTGCACCCTGATGCTTTTTTCACAACAAAAAGTATATTCAATTCAATCACTTTTGTAAATTTGGTACTTAAGGACGTTTACACTTCAAAATTTCAAAGAAAACGTAAAGCATTTATGTGTTTTAGTTTGTTATTAACTGAAGGAGAGGAGAATACTACATGATAATTTCTTGACTTTTGTATATCTAAACATTTTGATGAAGATGAAAACAACACTAATAATTAAAAACGAACCTTGCTTGGCTGTTGAACAATTAGCGGGAATTCCTGCTAAATAGCCAATGTGGCTGCTCATAGTATTTTCAATATTGCATAATCTTTAAAAGAAGAAAAAAGAAGTGAATATTTGTCAAAATGCTGAGTACTCAACATGGCTATTTAGCAGGAGTTCCTGCTAATTGTTCAGCATCCAAGCAAAGTGGATTAAAAACTACTATTATTCCGCTCTATTTTGCTACTCAGAAACTTAAACAATCTATTTATCTTCATTCTCCTTAGATATCTACTTCATGTAAACCTAGCGAGAGCCGAGAGCAAAAGAAGAGAACGATTTCAACTTCAGATTAAGATGGAGGACGGTTTTATAACAATATAGATAATTAAGGGTTTCAAATCTTATAATGACTCGAAGGGAGCTACTTATTAAATACGAATTTGTATTTTCATTGCATGTTTATTTATCATTGTCTTTTTATGTTTAGTTTCTATCTATGCGTATTAGATGCATTTTGAGCGGTAAGGCTCGTTGTGCCAGCCCGATTAGATGTATCTTTTTTTTGTTATAAACAAAGTTCACTCATACAGTCGATAAGAAATGCTTTCCACACACTCCCCCTTGCACTCCTCCTATTTATAGCTACATTTGTATAAGAATGTTAGATAAGTCTTTTTGCGTGGGAATTTTTTTTTTTTTTTTTTTCCAGCAATTGTTTTATTAGATTGATTAGATTGGCACTTGAAAGTTGTAAACTCATAAGAATGATCAATTCCAGAGATTATTTGGCATGGGCAACCGGACCACGTGATCACCTGGCCAAAGAATCATCCAATGCGATGAGTGCCATGGCTTCCTTAAGCATAAAAAGAAAAGTGATCCTCAATTTTTTATTGCTAGGAAACAATAGGACTGGACCATTCAAGCAAAATCGTAGCTTTTCTGATATAGACAACAAAGCTTTTAGTGTGAAAATAAATTCACTTGATGCCCCACTCCATTTCCGCTTGCTTAAGGAATGATATTAAAAGAAACCATCACCCTGCTATCACCACCCTAGCCATAAAGGAAAAGTATTCCTTTGATGTCCAACATGTCAACTTGATGCAACTCAAAATATCTTGATGTTCATTTAGCCTAACTTCACAATAATCCAACAAAATAGTCATCTTTTGTACCCTCTTTTGTACCCTGAACATCACCTACAAAAATAGTCATCTTATGCAAAACTTCACCGTTCTTCAACAAATAGATTGAAACTTCATCTTTAAGATCAGAACTGTTAATATTTTAAATCATTTTGTGAATATCATCTCTTCTAAAAATCAATGAAACATGAGATCAATTAGTCACAGAATTGCATAAAAAACAGACAGTATATCATTTACTACAATTGATTGACTAAACGACCTTAGTTTTAATTGACTTTTTGCATAATTAATCTTTACAGAGTGATTAATAATATGAACAATTTCGATTATAAGCACATAGTTCTGTAAATCGGCCATGAAGTGTTTTGAAGAGGAGATCCTCCTCAATCCTCCTCAACCATGTGGAGCTAAGCATTATTCCTAAAAGAATCTAGAGAGCATGAAAACTGTGAGCAGATTAACTTTACTTGATCATGTTCTAAACTACAGTCTGCTACCTTAATCGCCTTCATCATGTCCTACACACATGTAAATTTTTGCATTTTTTAGATATATATACTTAGTATTTATTTACTTAGGATTAAATTAGGAATTGCTCAAAAATCATAAAAAAAAAAATTTATGGTCGAGTGTCAATGAGGTCATGAAAAACATTTCTATTTATTTATCTCTTATTTTACATATAATGGATTTGCCCGGACCAATACATGATTTTCTTTTAGTCTTTCTGGGATCGGTTCTTATACTAGGAGGCATGGGGGTGGTATTATTTACCAACCACATTTATTCTGCCTTTTCATTAGGACTGGTTCTTGTTTGTATATCCTTATTATATATTCTATTAAACTCTTATTTTGTAGCTGCTGCACAACTCCTTATTTACGTGGGAGCTATAAATGTTTTAATCGTATTTGCTGTGATGTTCATGAATGGTTCAAAATATTACAAAGATTTGAATCTTTGGACCATTGGGGATGTGGTTACTTTGCCAGTTTGTACAAGTATTTTTGTTTTACTCATGATTATTATTACGGATATGTCATGGTACGGAATTATTATTTGGACTACAAGATCAAACCTGATAGCAAGATTTGATAAGTAATAGTCAACAAATTAGAATTCATTTATCAACAGATTTTTTTCTTCCATTTGAATTTGTTTCGATAATTCTTTTAGCCACTTTGATATGTGCAATTACCATGGCGCGACAGTAAAAAATTTATAGAATTAATAATGCACATTAAACTCTGTTCGGTTTTATTACTAAATCAACATTCCGAGATTTTAAGAAGTTAAAAAAAGTGGATAAGAAACATTTGCAATGGAAAATAAATGATTGAAAATCTATTCATCTTCAGATTAACAAGCTTGGTGCTTTAATTTACAACTTTGATTAATCCTTCTTACAACCAGAATTACACATGTAACAGCTAAAAATCGCATCTCAGAAAAATTTGACTTGGCAAGTCCTTGAACCACTTTGGAACATCACGAGTTCCTTGTCTAGCTTCTCACTTCCACGAAAGAAAACGAAACTATAAATAACCATCTTATTCAGAACTTTGCCGTTCTCTAACAAATACTTTGTCACTTCCATCTCATCATAGCCTCCACCGAATCCCCTTATCGTGATAGTCTTGAGGTGTGACGACACACAAATAGGCACCGTCTCTGGTGTATTCCATTGAGGTCCTAGGTATACCGTTGAGTATTCTTCAACCTCTTCTTCATCGTCAGAGAATGTAGTGCAGCACAGCTCCTGAAGGTTATTTAAAAAGAACGATGAAATAAGAACAATATATAAAGAGCTACATGTTGGTATCATATAGCACATATGGAAATACACATCTTACGTGTTCATGTTCTATTACAAGATGTTCCAGTTTAGGCGATCTCTTCAGCAGCTCTGTTAGCAATTCCCAAGGGTAGCGATTACGAACAACCAACTTCAGTTCGCTCAAGTTACCAAAAGCAGGCAGACTACAACCCTTTGTGTAAGACGAAGGTGTTAATCAAACATAAACCGGCCCATGAAGAAGTTTAGCATTGTTCATACATAACAAACTATTTCAGATCATCATAAAATTCCAAACTGAAAAGCATTCTTTCAGTGTAAACACCGTCTGGTACAAAGAAAGATTATGCATATATGGGGTATAAATTAAGACTGGCATAATGCAGGATGAAACGGATGGTTTATCACTCATGTAGTTCGAAATATCAAGAAAGGAGAAGCGCACAAACTATTTCTAAGTCGTCTTGCATGTAAAAGGGTTCTTTTATACTTACAGTTCTCTTTCTTTACTATCATTCCAAAACAAAAACAAATTTGCTTCCTATAGTCATTTCTACGAAACAGCATGAATGGAACAAGTTAGGGCATGCTTACCTTCAACAAAAATGCTGAAAGATACATATTTTTAACCTTGGAAATTCGGGCCAGAAGCGGAGCTGAAAGTTTAGGGAAGCCGTGATGTGAACATCCACCAATGAGATAGAGATTGACTATAGACTTTGAACTCTCCAAATTATGGTTTGAAAAAATAACCTCCGTCACATCAAGTGTTTCAAGCTTCGGAGCATTAACAAAGAAATTGTTACCATCAATGCCAAGTGCCCCCAATCTTAACCTTATTCTTAGCATCTTCAGCTCAGGCGCAGAGATTTTAAAATTCAAAACATCATATCCAACAACTCCATCTATTGTCAAATCTTCAAGTACAGGGCAGCATGAAAAAAGCTTTTCTGCTAACTCATAATTAGGAAAACAGACGGTAACATGTAGGAACTTCAGACTTGGGAAACACCCTGACTCAGGAGGAACATAGCTTAGACAATTTGAATTCAACTTCAAAACCACCAGTTTTTTGTACATGAAAACACTTTGAGGCAACTGAAATATCTTATTTCTGAATGATTCAATACGAAGATCAAATTCAACTACATTACGACCAATGGCAGAGCGAATCCAACCTTCAATAGGAGCAAAATCTTCAACAATTGAACAATGGAGTCGGAACATATGAATGTCCGTTTCATGTAAGGAAAGTACATGATCAACAAACATCGTGAAATGCAGAGTCATTTCTGTCCCTGTTTCTCTCAGAAAAATGCTCATGCTCGTCGTCTAAGTCTATATTGGGAACAAAAGCCCATAATTTCTTCCATCTTTTAGAGAGAACGCTGGTCCTCACAGCATATTTTGTTGGAATTAAGGAAAGTATGTGACAAAGAACTGGTTCCGGCAATTGACTGATCCTATCTTTAACTATTGCTTGTGGCTTTGACTTCTTTTCTAGCATGAGAGGCTTTGACTGAGAACCCATTTTTGTCTCTGTAAATTGTGATAAATTTGAAAATAAATAAATGAAACTCTATTCATCATCTTCACAGATATCATGCAATGCTGTCTAAAAGATGGAAGAAAAAAAAAATTCAATGGAAACTCTTGGGGAAACATTGTTCCATATAGAATTAGCAATTGAAATTTTATTGACAACAAACAACCCATAGGAGAAAGGCTTGAATCTTCAATTAATCATTTCTCAGTTTTCTGAGAAAACTTTTCCCAGTAGCCAAATAGATGGTAGAGGAAGTAAAAGGGTTAAGCAGAAAATTACCTGAAACGTTCTGAGATGACCCAGAAAAAACTTGCTGCCTTTGCTGCAAAGTAAGAAGTGAGATATGAGGCTTGAACCCTCTAGGCTCCCAAGGGCAAGGTTGATAAAATTTGACTCTGACAATCCTTTTTAAGGTATATGTGTTGTGACTTGTAAGCCATTGCTACGTGACTTTATCATGTTGTACAACGTGTTAATGTAGTGCCATTTTTGTGACCGTGTAAAGTATAACGCTTCAGACTTTGTCGTGTTTTACAACGTGTTAGTGTCGTGTTATCTTTGTGTCAATGTAAAATAATGCTATAGTCGGTCCAAACCCATTAATATATCCGTCCAAATATGCAAATGGAAGCTCATTGGCAAATTTGTCGTGTTGTATTGTTTCCATATTATTATTTTTTTGTCAATCGAACACCAAAATATAATTAAGGCTAAGCATACTTTGCATCTCTGGCAATCCTTTTTAAGGGTTTAGGGTATATGTGTTGTGGCTTTGTCATGTTCTACGAGTTAAATGTCGTGTCATCTTTGTGTCAGTGTAAAATATACCGTTTTAGACTTTGTCATGTTTTACAACGTGTTAATGTCATGTTGTCTTTGTGTGAGTGTAAAATGAAACACTTTGGTCGGACCAAACCCATCAATGTATCCATCAAAATATGCAAATGGAAGCTCATTGGCAAAACTTGTCATGTTATGTCATGTTTCAAATTTTTTTCATTTATTTTTTTTGTCAATCGAACACCAAAATATAATGAAGTCTAAATATGCTTCGCGTCTCTGTGATCTAGTACTATAGTACATCTTGGTCCATATCTTTTAGGGACATGGATCCTTTCAGGATCCAATTGTCCTAATCCTAGGGATCCATCAATCCGGATCGTTGAAATTTGATCTAACAGTTAAAGTTATTATAACTTTTAAAGTGGGTCCCTGTTTGTAGCCGTTTAATCAAATTTCAACGACCCGGATTGATGAATCCCTAGGATTAGGACAATTGGATCCAGAGAGGATCCATGCCCATCTTTTAGAAACTGAAAGAAAAAAATCCCTACAGATGCTATAGTAATTTAGGGTAGGGGCCGGGATGGTTTGGTCGAAATAAATCCCATCTAACTCTTATAGTACAATGACAAGTTAGGATGAGTTTCTGACAGACATCCTACTAAGGACCTTTACTGCGAGTAAATCCTGTTGGGCTTCGTTGCTCCGAATTGGAAGTTCGATAAATTATTATAGCTCTTTTGTCCCCAGAATGGCTTCATGAAGCAGCCTTGAGGTATGACAACAAACACGTAGGCACAAATTTTGAGGTGTTCCAATGTTATGCTCCAAGACCTCTTCATCCTTTCCGTATTCTGGCTCTCAGCAAATATTTTCTTCGTTCTGTCGGTAATTTTAAAAGAACAAATTGAATGGGAGTACACAATATTATAGAGGTGATATTGGTATCACATAACATAAGAGAAAATACATCTTACATCTTTGTGTTTTAAGACGAGAGATTCCACATTCTGTGATCTTTTGAGAAACTCCGTTGGCAGTTCCCAGATATTGTAATTTTGAAGAACCGAATTCAATTTTCTCAAATTATCAAAAGCAGGCGCACAACAAGGCTTGGAATTAGGTCAAATGAAAAACCAATAATTAAAAGTAAAGACTTCAAATTTACAATCCGCTCAGTTACTTGGAAACTTGAAACGTTTATAATTTATATATGAACTGATTACTGATATGATATTCTACTCTTTAAAGAAAATCTTTTCAACCTAACATTATCGAGAATTAGCAACTGAAATGAAAGATTACACTTACAGCAGATAATGCAAAGGGCTAGGTTTGAATTTCCTATTCATCGTTTCCCAATTTCTCAGTAACCAAACAGATGGTAAAGAAATCAACAACATATGAAGCAGCACTACAATAGTGGCAGCGAAGCAATGCATCGCCATCTATGCTGCAACTATATATATATATATATATATATATATATATAGTTTTAATAAGAGTCTGAACATTCTAAGCTCATGCATATCATCATGTGTGGAGTCTGCTAGTAACACTCTACTATAGAATAGTCATTCTGCGTTCATTCACTTATTAGCACTTTAAAAATCTCTGCACCTATTAGCACTTTGAACAATACACATTCTGCACTCTGAGCAAATGGACACACAAACAACGGGGTTCCCTATACGGGTTTGGGATGAATTATTATGAACACACGGACCCCGAGCAAATGAATGATTATAATTAAGATAGATTACACTTATTAGCACTTTAAAAATCTCATTATGAACTCCTCACTATTGTATTTTTCTTTTTATTTATAGAGAGTTTGAAGTGCAAACTAAGAATATTTTAGTGCCATGAAAACAAATCTACTGTAAGACGCTAGATTTAAGATATATTTAATGGTATATTTGACTGCGTTATAATGAAAATAGAAAGTGTAACGGTTATAATTTTTGGAAGAGTCATACGCAACACGCTATTACACATAAACAACGTGTTCAGGTTGAAGCTTATTGAGACATATTAAAAATGAATAGATCCGTTAAGTTCATTGGTTGTGTCGTGAACATTAGATACTACACTCATTTTTAATCCGTTGATATCCATTGATTTATAAATATATTAAAATTCGATTAAATACACCCCTTAAATTATTTGTTAATTTAATGCGTAATTGTAGACATCAAAGTTTCGGTGGTCAAGTTATGAATCCCACACAATCTACCACTTGCAACGCTGCTAGAATGTTAGAGATTAGCATGCTGATGACAATGCTTTATATGTAGGATTAACCATACATACGTAGGTACCCGCTTCGAACCAGTGTCAACTGGTTCACCATGTCCAGAGTTTCCAGATTTTTTCTTACCTACCAAAATCGTAAGACTTCACTTTCGATATGTCAACTTCACACACCAAATTGGTCCATCAATCATCAATTAAACTTCATTAAATCAAAGGGGTTTTATGCATGAATGTTTGCAGTTTACAACTTTGAGACATCCTTCTTGCAGCCAGAACTGACTTTCAACAATACAAATGTTTTAACAGCTAAATTTGCATCTCAGAAAAATTCGACTTGACAAGTCCTCGAACCGATTTGAAACTTCATGAATTCCTTGTCTAATTTCTCTAACCGAAACATATTCCCGGTATAAATGATCACCTTATTGAGAACTTTGCCATTCTCTAACAAATACTTTGTCACTGCCATCTCATCATAGTATCCCTTGAATCCCATCACAGCGACAGTCTTGAGGTGTGTTGACACACAGATAGGCACCGTCTTCGGTGTATTCCATTCAGGCCCTAAGAATATGTCTGAGTATTCTTCTTCTTCATTGTCAGAGTAAGTAGTGCATTCCTCCTGAAGGTTATTTAAAAAGAATGAATGAAATGAGAACAGTAAAGAACTTCATGTCGGTATTACCTAGGATAAATGCAAAAATACACATCTTACTCCTTCATATTCTACGACAAGATGTTCCAGTTTAGTAGATCTTTTGAGCAGCTCCGTTAGCAATTCCCAATTGTAGCAATTATGAAGAACTAACTTCAGCTCGCTCAAATTATCAAAAGCAGGCAGACAACAAACCTTTGTGAAAGACAAAGTATCAAACGTAAACTTGTGCATAAAATTAGCATTGCTCATGCATATCACACTATTTCAAATCATAAATTTCCAAACCGAAAAAACATGCTTTCAGTTATATCTTACGAACTACGTCTGGTACAAAGAACTAAAGACTAATAAGACCGGTGCATAGAGTGAAATAATGGATAATAGAGTACTCTCTACCAAACATTATCAAGGGAACAAGTTAGCACGTGCTTACCTTCAATGAATGAGCTGAAAGGTACAGACATTTAACCTTGGAAATTCCTGCCAGCAACTTAGCTGAAAGGTTAGAGAATTCGCGGTGTAAACATGCAACATGGTGATAGAGATTAACACTGGCTTTGACAAGGGACTTTGAACTCTCCAAATTATAGTTTGACAGAACATCCTCGGTCACATCAAGTGTTTCAAGCTTCGGAGCACTAACAGAGAAATTGTTGACAACACCGATAAGTGCCACATCTCTTAATCTTATTCTTAACTTCTTCAACTCGGGTGCAGAGATTTTAAAATTCAAAACACGAGGTCCAACATCTCCATGTATTGTCAAATCTTCGAGTACAGGGCAGCAAGAAAAAAGATTTCCCGCTGACTCATTATCAAGAAAACAGAAGGTAACATGGAGGAACTTGAGACTTCGGAAACATCCTGACTTAGGTGGAACATAGCTAAGACAATTTGAATTCACCTTCAATACCACCAGTTTTTTGTACATGAAAATACTTTGAGGCAACTTAAAATTTTGATTGGTGAAAGATTCAACAAGAAGATCAAATTCAACAGCATTACGACCAATGGCAGAGCGAATCCAACCTTCAATAGGAGCGAAATCCTCAACATTTGAACAATGAAGTCGGAACTTATGAATGTCCGTTTCATGTAAGAAAAGTACTCGATCTACAAACATAGAGAAACGCACATAGTCATTTGTGTCTCTGTTTCTCCGATAAAAATGCTCATTCTCGTCGTCTAAGTTTATATTGGGAACAAAAGCCCACACGTTCTTCCATCTTTTAGACAGAACGCTGGTCCTCACAGCATATTTTGTTGGAATTAAGGAAAGCATGCGACAAAGGACTGGATCCGGCAATTGACTGATCCTATCTTTAACTATCGATTGCGGCATTGGCTTATTGTTTAGCATGAGAGATTTTGACTGAGAACCCATTTTTGTCTCTGTAAATTGTGATGGAAATATCAAAGTAAATAAAATGAACTCTTAATGTATGAAAAATTCTTCTCATTATCTTCACAGGTAATATGCAATTCTATTTTCTAGAGATAAGTTGTTCTAAGGAAACAAACATCATGAAATTCTACTTTCTGGGGAAGTTATTTTCTCAGGAAACAAACAGCCCCAAGAAGAAAGAAAACAATGAAAAACCTTTGGTGAAAGTTATTGTATTTAGTTCTATTTAGAGTGAGCAACTGAATAGAAAGATTGCATTTTCTTCACAGATAAACAATCTAAAAGGGAAAAGTTTGAATTTTTTATTAACCATTTCTGAATTCATTTTTTCCTTTTTTTCAGTCAACATTTCTCAATTTTCTCAGTAACCAAACAAATGGTAAAGGAAGTAAAAGGGCTGTGAAGAAAAGTGTACCTGAAAAGTTCAGCAAGCATTTGCTGTCTTTGCTGCAATTAGGAACTTCGATCTGAGGCTTGAACACTCCATGCTCCTTAGGGAAGATTTATAAAATTTGAGTCTGACAAAAAGAAGAGTTTTGGTCCTTTTTAAGCTTATGTGTTGAGAGACATGTAAGCAATTGCTGCGTGGCCTTGTCATGTTTTACAACTGTAGTGTCATCTTTTGTGTCAGTGTGAAATTACTCTTTAGTCTAACTCGACCCACTAACGTATCGTTCCAAATATGCAAATTGTAACTCATTTGCAAATTTGTCATGTTTCACATTTTACCATTTATTTTCTGTGAATCCAATGGTCAAATATAAATTCCGGTTAATTACACACTGCATCACTTTTTTAAATTGATATATCCATTAAGTTACAAAATGTTTTAGTGTTAGCCCTTTAGTCCACTTAACTACCATTTTTTGAGTTAGGACGTGGCGGGCAAAAGTTTCTTGAGGAACAAGAATCAATAGTTACAAAATCTTATAGTGTTAGTCCTTAGACAAACCTAACGACAATGAAGTCAATCAGTGAGGTTGTTTTTGCTGGAATGAGATCATCTCATATCTCTACATCTGAAGTAGAGAGACCTCAAAATTCAGATCATTCAATTTAAATCATGCGGCCTCCATTAATGGCCTGGATTTCCAAGTCCGGCTGCTCCAGGGGCGGAGATCTGGAGATGTCCTCATGGCAAATTTGCTTATCCACAATAAACGATTAAATTCACATACTTAATAGAAACATCACTTCTACTATATCAACCCATATTTCGAAAATTAACATCTAGACTGAAAGGTCATGGATTCGAATTGTAGAAACTGTCTCTTTGCAAAGCAAGAGTAAAGCTATGTACAATAAACGTTCCCTACCCTCGCAAAATGGAGAATTTTGTTGGCTCGGGTCGCCTTTTTTAACATGATAACTTTATTTTATGTTATGTCACATTGGCTCTGCTTTTGTAGCCTAACAAATAAAGATTTTCCATAATTCCTCTGCTTTTATGCATACGATGCCTTTCTCTTATCTCACCAAAATGGTAAAATTGCCATGTGCATTTACTCCTTAGAATCACCTCAATTAGTCCAAATTGGCCACTTCAGTATATTTTGTTGTTGGTATAAGCGGATATTCTACACTAAATTTATCTAAACTGCAGGAGGAGAATTCAAACATGTGTTTTTTTAAATGTTTGTATTTCTTGCCTAAAAAACGTTGTATTTGTGGAATATGAGCCAATTTTTACAATTTATATATTTCAACGTTTAAGATTTTCGTTGATAAACCGTGAATCCACGTGACACCAATAACATTCGTATGTGAACCAAATGAGTAGCAATTAACTTAATAGTTCGATGGACTAAGAGAATAATAGTGTAACACATGTGGCTTGAAGGTTTGTTTTGTCAATTTCACAAGACAATGACTAAACTCTTACTAATACCAAATTAAAGGGGTGCAAAGTGACCGCACATAGATGTGTAGAAGTTGAAGTACACTACAAGCACTTGTATGATTGGACCTTGAAAACCAAGTAATCTTGCACCTTAAAGGTTTTGGTATCCACAAACAATTAATTGGAGAAGTTGTAGTACATAAGAAATTACACAAAGTTAGCCTAAATTCCATGGAACTTCAAACTCCCTCGTTCGAACAAACCCAGGGTCAGCAAATGACACTTCAAACAGACTAATCATAAGATAGTGATTAAAGATAAAGGAAAGAAACGGCAAAGACAATCATCTTAATATAAAAAAGAAGTTGCTTGAATCGTCAACTTCCATAGCAGAATCCTTCTAAAACCCAGAATTAAAGTACCAGAATAACATCTTTGTAAACGCTAAAAATTGCATCTTAATTAGATAAATTTGACTCCTAAACCCCAAAAGTAGACTTACAAAATTGAACCCCCTTGCAGATAATCATCATACACTAAACTTGACTGTTCTCTAACAAGCACTTTGCCGCTTCCATCTCATGGAGAACATTTTGAGTTGTGACGACAAATAAATAGGCAGAAACTCTGGGGTATTCCATTTTTTTTAATACTCTGAGGATTCTTCATCCAATTCTTCATCATCTGAGCACATCTGTATCCTGCTGATAATTTTAAAACTATAAACAAAATATGAATAGTATAGCTGCTGTCCGTAACTTGTTGATAAGAAATGTATACAATACAAAACAAAAATCTGCAAATCTTTCCATCTTAAGATTAGCAAAGGTGCTTGTCTCATTTCCAGCTTTGATAGCAGAATCCATCTAAATCAGCAATCCAAAATTATAACGATGTACAAGCTAACCTTCAACTGGTCAAGTCCTAGAAGCCCTTCTAGGTATGAAATCTTTGTAAGCCCCATTCTTAGCATAGATAGTCATCTTGTCCAAAACTTTACCATTCTTCATCAAATATTTTAGCACTTTCTGCTCATGCGGGTATCTCTTTAATCCCCTTATAGTGATGGTCTTCAGGTGCGATATCAGACAAATGGGCACAGACTCTGGTGTACGCCATCTATCTGCCGAATTTAAGACATCTCCACGCTCCTCAACGCATTCCTTGTCCTGAAAAGTACGAATGATGAGAACGGTAAAGAGCAGCATGTTGTTATGACTTAGTATGAGTGGAAATACTTCTTACTTCTTTATGTTCGACGACAAGAGATTGCAAATTAGGTGATTTCTTGATCAACTCTGTTAGCAAATCCCAGTGATAGCAATCATAAAGAACCAACTTCAATTCAGTCAAATGATTGAAAGCAGGCAGACAACCATCCTTCACAAAATACAAAAAAGTTGATCAAACAATGCATAACTTAATCGCTCATTTATTTTGCTCAAATCATCAAAATGCAGGCAGACAATAACCCTTTAGCGAAAGACAAAATATTGATCAAACATTCCATAAACCATGCATAAATGAAACATTTTCTAATCCATATATTGTTTCAAATTATAAATTGTCAAAATGTACTAAGGTTTCAGTTACAAACACTACTTGTGGTAAAACGAAAGAATGATGTATAGGGAAAAAGGAATGGGAAAAGGCGGCATGTATTTTCTTCATTTAGTTAAGGATAGGGCAAGGAAATATGTGCATAAACTTTTCCTTATTTGTTTCGTACATAATGATCTCATTCAGAAAAATTAAAATAAAATAAAATAAAGAATAGGAACAATACGAGAATTTTATTATTTCTTTTCTTAACACAAAACCAAAATACTATATGTTTTACAAATGAAGGAAAACAATATACTTCCTTCTTCTTTTAAAGATTCCCTGCCCTCCTTCCTATTTTTCCTCTTTACCAAACATAGTGTAAAAGAAACAAGTTATGGTGTAGACTAACCTCCACATAATGAGCTGAAATGAACAGATATTTAACGTTGGAAAATGCCTCCAGAAGAGCAGTTGCTCGTTCAGAGAAGCCAACCTGGGTTTTCCCAATATGGCAATAGAGATCGACACTGCCTTTGGCCAGGGATTTTAGATTCTCAAATGTATAATGTGACAAATAGTCCTGCTTAATGTCAAGGTATTCAAGCTTTGGAGCATTCACAGATATATTGTACTCAAAATCTTCAGCACCATTGATAAAACTGAAGAAAGTCATTCTTAATCTCTTGAGTTCAGGCGCTGAGACCTTAAAATTCTGACAATTATGATCTGGAACAGTTGCCTTTATAGACAAATCTTCAAGTACAGGGCAGCATGAAAAAAGCTTTTCCATTGAGTCATCTTCAGGATAATCAACTCTGACATCAAGGGACTTTAGACTTGGGAAACAACAGCCTGATGTAGGAGGAGCATAGGTAATAAAATTCGACATCAGCTTCAAAACCACTAGCGTTTTGCAAGTGAATACGCATCGAGGCAACTCCAAAGGCGGTTCCTCAATATACTCATCATAATGTGCTTGAACACAGAGATCAAGTTCAACAACATTATGGCTAAAGGCAGAGCGAATCCAGCCATCAATACGAGAGGCATCCTCAACACGACAGTAACAATGAAGACGTAATTTTTTAATATCTGATAAGCCACGAAAGTAGAGAACACGATCAACAAATGTCAAAAATCCAACATGGTCAAACAGATCTTCGGCTTCCCATCTGAAACCATCGGGGTCAGGCTGATTTTCGTCTCTCCATACAATAGGTATGTTTTCGAATTCGAAGTCGAGATTGGGGACAGAAGCCCATATGCTCTTCCATCTAGTAGACAGAACACGGGTCCTCACAACATATTTTGCTGGAACGAAGGAGAGTATGTGACAAAGAACTTCATCCGGCAATTCACTAATCTTATCTCTACCCATGGAGAGTATGGGCCTGTAAATTTCAACGAAAAGTGAAATTCTAATATCTAAATCTGATCAATTGATATATTAAGAGATATGAATGCAACGAATTTCTAGAGATAATTATTTCGGTGGAAACATAAACCCTAGACAATCTGCCTTAGACATAGATCATGAATTGAATGTAGCAATTTCCGGAAACAATATTGAAGCTATAATTAGTTGCATTTTTATAGCAGATAAACAACTCAAAGGGCATGCAAGACTTGAATTTGCTATACTATCAATCTTTCTCAGTTTTCTCGGTAACCAAACAAATTGTAAGGAAATCAACAAGTTCACGAAGCAAAAGCATACCTGAAACGTTCAGAGATGGACCCAGTGAAACACTAGTGGCAACGAATAGTGAAAGATGGTGTTTGGTTGCTGAGAAACGGTGGCAAAATCTAAGAAAATCAACCTTCCAAATTAAAAGTTTAAAGTATGAATGAACCTTCCCAGCTTTCCCTTGAAAAAATCTGACCCCCTTTTCTGCGACCTTATGTTTCCATGCAAGCTCTGGTTTGGGCCTCTCTTGCCTTTTCATCTGCCTTAATTGGGGTTTTCTTCTTGGGCTTTGCCATTTTAATTTTGTCAAATTTGGCATTCGGAATTTTAAAACTATTTGTCTTCTTTACTATTCCGTAAGAATTTGGATTAGTAGAAAAATTATGGAATCGGATGCTAATTACTAATTAATCTCATAACCCCTTGTCTAGTGAAAAGCGAACAAAGGCCCAACCCAAGTCTAAACTTCTACGGATGCATTGTTTAGGGTAGTCAATTATTCGTCGGCTTTACTTTAGCGAACTACTTCACTCAAGAACTAAAAATACGGTGTTGCCTCAAATGGTATCGGTTCTACATGATGAAGGATAAAAATAGCGTGTCACTATTATCTCCCTTAAAATTATGTATTAAGAACGTAACGTACATTGACACATAACAGCTAATCACATCCTTTAGAAAACCCACATCAACGCATTTGCAAAATTCATCCAGCTTTAGATCAACATTGGACTTGCAATCTAAAAGCTAAAGACTGCGTTTTAGACGATTCAACTTGGCAAGTTCTAGAACAAAAACGTTGTTAAAGCTACAAACTGAATCTTCAATAAATTCCACCCGAAGAGCCCTCAAACCCTTTTGAAACCTTGAAATTCCTTGTATATTTCCTATATTCTACGCAGAACATCGCATAAGATCGTTGTTAAAGTTACGAACTGGGAATCCCTTGTCTTGTGATCTTATCTTAGCTACAAATCGCATTATCAATCAATTCCACCCGACATGCCCTTGAACCTCTTTGAAATGACGAAAATTCCTTGTATAACTCCTCTTTTGTGTGCACAACACCACCTATGTAGACAGTCATCTTACTCAAAACTCGACCGTTCTCTAACAAGTACTTTGCCGCTTCCATCTCATGGAGGTGCCCTTGGATACCCTTTATGGAATGGAGATAGTTTTGAGTTGTGACGACAAACAAATAGACACAAACTCTGGCGTCTTCCATATTCTATCCTCCGAGAATTTTTCATGCTCTGAGGATTCTTCATCTGATTCTTCATCGTCTGAGCACATATAGTCTAAATCCTGGTGATAATTTTAAAACAATAAATGAAATAAGAATAGTATAGAAGTCCTGTTGGTAACATGGCATCACATAACATTAAGTGGAAGTACATCTTACATCATCATGTTCCAAAACGAGATATTCCAGCTTAGGTGATCTATTGAGAAACTCGGTTAGCAGATCCCAGTTGTAGCAATCTTGAAGAACTAGCTTCAATTGGTTCAAATTATCAAGGGCAGGCACACAACAAGCCTTCATGACAAATACAATGTTGATCAAACATAATGGTTAAGCGGAAACTAAACATTTGCTTATGCACGAAGTATATTTCAAATTACCATGATTTCACTTAAAAACGCTACATTTGACACAAAGAAAGTAAAATTCCTTCCCATTTGTTTTGTATTGAAAAGTGAATAAGACGAGAACCTTCGCATAATAATTCCTTTGCAAATCAAAAGCAAATTACCGCTTAATTCTGTTTGTTCCATCAATCTATCCAACTTTGAAGGGACTTAATAGATTGACCCCTATGCACTCTTCACCCCTTCAGTTTTCCTCTTAACAAAAGAAGGAAAACTATCCTTCCTATTCCTCTCTACCAAAAATAGAGCAAAAGGAAAAAGTTAGGGCATACTTACCTCCAAAGATGAGCTGATAGAGAAAGATAACACTGGAAATTCCTGCCAGAAGTGCAGTTACACGTTTAGAGAAGTTGGGTTGATGAGCCGCAGCAAAATGGTAGTAGGAGATTAAGACTGGCTTTGACCAGCGATTTGCATTCGCGAAGAAATAATTTGACAAATTATCCTGCCTGAGTGTTGGATTTTTGGATCGACCGGCCCATTGGGCCCACTCTAACGAGACCGATATTGTCCCCAACTTTACCACATGTCCAATCCGTCAGGTAGGCATCGGTATTAATTAAAGTGGAGTAATCTTATTTAAACCCCTTGGGTTTCTTTGAACCCAAAGATGTGGGACTTTAATACTCCTCCTCACGTGTAACCCAATTTAGTGGTTCACACGTGGAGATCCACACATTGACAATTGAAACTTAGAGGTCGGCTCCAATGGAGTCCAAACTTGTTTTCAATCTTTTTGAGGAAGTGACGCCCTTTTAGGAACTTAGAGGCCGGTTCTATGTTAAGAGTCCAAGCTTGTTTCCAAGCCCACACGTACTTCTGACAAGCCTTTGGCTTGCACGGGCCCAAACCGTGAGCTCTGATACCATGTTAGACTTTTGAATCGACAGGCCCGCTAGGCCCACTCTAACGACACCGATATTGTCCCCAACTTTACCACTTGCCCAATCTGTCAAGTGTGAAGTTTTACCACAAAAAACCTCGGTATTAGTTAGAGTGGAGTAATATTATTGAAACCCCTTGGGTTCTTTGAACCCACCGATGTGGGACTTTAACACTAAGTTCCAGGTTTTCAAGCTTTGGACAATCAATATAAAATCAACATTCATGAACTTGAACTCCAAGGTAGTTGATAACTGTCAACTTCATCCTTAACATCCTTAGTTCATGTGTAGAGACATTGAAATTGACAGCAGGGATTTCAATACAAGAATCAATAGTCAAATCTTCAAGTTCAGGGCAGCAAGAAAAATCTTTCCCATCGAGTCGTTATCAGGACTTTCAATTCTGACATGGAGAATCTTGAGACCCAGGAAACACCCTAATGTAGGAGGATTGTAGGCAATACAATTTGACTTTACCTTCAAAACCACCAGTGTTTTACACATGAACACGCATAGAGAGAACTCAAAACTCCCTTATGGAAAAGTTGTTTTAACAAAAAGATCTAGTTCAACAACGTTATGCTTGATGGCAGTACGAATCAACCATCAATGTGATAGAAATTGGCCCGCTGCAGTAACAATGAAGACGAAACTTTTCAAGGAAAACTAACAAAAAGTCAAAAAAAAATTCCCTTTTAATGAAAAGTCATTTTTAAAGGTATAGTGAATAGTACCAGGGAAAGGTTAAAAAGTGAACAGTACCCACTGGCGAAGCTACACAGGGGCAAGGAGGGGCGGCCACCCCTCCGCTTGTAAAAAATCTCTACTGAAAGTGAGGATTTCGCCCCTCTGCTCTTTAAAATTTGCCGGATTTCTGGGTTTGGTTGTGCAGCGGCGCTGGACTGGTGCGCTGATGGCTCTTGTGTTTTAATTTTTGGTGAACGGAATAGGGAACAAAAATAGTTGCAGAGCGGCGGAGCGGAACTTGCGAAGAAGATAAAGCCTTCATCTATTCTTCCTATACGGCGTCGTTTGGCAAAAGTTTTGTTCCCAACTCTTTTGTTTAACCGTTGTCACTTTTATATTCTTTTCTGACCCCACCTTTTCTCGTTTACCCATTTTCCCCCCTTTTTTATTCTTCTCTTCTGACACCACCTTGCTTTGGTTTGTTTACCCTTTTTTACTAATGTTTAATTTATTCTTGTAAGTTTTATTTTTCATTTTTCTTTTTTCTTTTCTCTTTTTAAACCCCCACCATATTTACCTTAAACTGCACATTATATACAAATATTGAATGTTTAATAAATTAATTTAAATTATCTTAGGCTCTCACCTAGATTTCGCCTAGGCGTTAGGTTCCAACCCACCCCCAGCTAGCACCCTAACGTCTTTTAGAACCTAATCTTAGACAATTTAAGCTTCTTACATTAGCTTTGATGTTACTACTTATAGGATAATGCTAGATGGATCAAATTTTTTAAACCAAGTTTGGAAACCAAATGATGATTGATGAACCAAATGATTATTGGATTATTAATTAGGCGTTGATAATTAACGTACTTATTTCCTATTGGTGACATATCATTTATTTTGCAAATTTGGTTTAAAATTTCAATCTCTCTAGCATTACTCCCACTTACAACCGCTCTGGTGATAGAGCGTTTTCTGCCATGAATATTGTAAAAAATATGCACTCTTCAATGTGAAAGCAACCGCTTTGGTTGAACTTTGCACACTTTTGAATTTCGCCCCTCCCCTCTGCAAATTCTAGCTTCGCCACTGACAGTACCGGAAGTGTTTCGTTAAAACTCTCAACTTTCTAATATCTAACGAGTGACGAAGCAAAAGTGCAAGATTAGCGCACACAAAAAAAACAACCGAAACATTTTCCTGCAGATGATATTCGTGTGTTGGTTCACATGTGAAGTCTAGTTAGGGAACAGAAACCCATAGGGTGTGCCTTCTCGTAGACAGAATGCCGGTCCTGAGTACCTTGTAGGAAGGAAAGGATGTGACCAATAATTTCATCTGGTAGTTTACGATTTTATCTTTGTTAAAATATCCTATATCGACCGTATCTTTGAGAAAATAAGAGTTTAAATATCATAATTCTACTCCAATTAATACCGAGGTATTTTGTGATAAACTCCACATCTGATTGTCGTGTATGAAAAACAATTGAGAGACAGTTGTGCTGATGAGCAGCAACATAATAAGTATTATTTATAACACTTCAACATAATAAATATTATTTATAACACTTTCTATAATATTTCGACATACATTGTGTTTTTCATGTAAATATATTAACTCATTTAATATATTTCGAGGTCTTACTAAAACTCATAAGCTTGATTAATTTACAAGAAATAAAACGCATGTTTGATTGGACAAACAAAACAAAACCAAAAAGTTCTTAAATTCAATAATGACAATGTCGACATACGTTGTGTTTTTCATTTAAATTCATTAACTCATTTAATATATTTAAATACATTAAGTCATTCAAAATATTTCGAGATTTTATTAAAAAGGTGAAGTGTTGATTTAGTCCCCGAATTATCACCTCAGTGAAAATTAGGTCCCT
Organism: Heteromeles arbutifolia; assembly: GCA_024362995.1. NCBI lineage: Eukaryota > Viridiplantae > Streptophyta > Magnoliopsida > Rosales > Rosaceae > Heteromeles > Heteromeles arbutifolia. The sequence continues at coordinate 38,765,380 of JANCRC010000003.1, read as the reverse complement.
GAATTGTTTTTTCGGTAAAATAAGTCCCTAAATTCATTAGAAATTGCTAATTTCATCCCTACTATTATATTCAAAGCTATTTTATCCAATTTTTCGTTAACTTAAGGCACTTGACACACTTTAGAGTGTAATACTATCATTTTCTTGTCTATAAGCCCTTAACATTTCATATAGGTTGCAAATTTATGTCTAATTTACCCTCAAAAGTTAACTTACACTATTTTTTTATGAAAATCTACCAATTTATCTTCCAAAGTTAACTCCATACACTATTTCTTTATGAAAAACTACCAATCAACCCTCCAATGTGTATCACATGCAAGTACCATGACTTTAATTGACGGAAAATTGAATATAGTAGCTTAGAATATAACATTAGAGATGTAATTGGCAGATTTTTATAATTCAGGGACTGATTTTTCTGAAAAAATAGTTTAGGGACCTAATTTTCACTAAGGTGATAATTTAGGGACCAAATTGGCAGTTTACCCTTATTAAAATATAAATTGTGTTTTCATTTAAATATATTAACTCATTTAATATATTTCGAAGTTTTATTAAAACTCATTGCATGATAAGCATGATTAATTTACAAGAAATAAAACGCATGTTTGATCGGACAAACAAAACAAAAACAAAAAGTTCTTGAATTCAATACGACAATATGCTGCAAATTATAACCAATAGCATCGGAGTGGCCAAACAATTCAAGGCTCTCTACAAAATAATCCATGAAGCAGCAAGTATGTATATACTTAAGATTATCAAAATAAGATTCAACTTGTAAGCCGTGAGGGTTAATAGATACCAGCTCCCATTTTCCCCAAGGAAGTTTAGAGGTCCCTAATACTACTCTACCATTCTTTCTAAAACAAAATGGCGGCCTAGGAGGAGTCACTTGCAGGTATATAGTTAACAGTCTAGTCCACGATCCCACCACACCACCATGCTCTTTCATCACCCATACACAAATCCTATTTATCTTTCTTCTTCTTGCTTTATCAGAATCATCACTCAAAAAGAACGCGAGGGACTCCCGGTATCTTGAAATGCAAACGGAATCATCTGCCTTTTTCCTCAAAGATTTGGGCATTGCTATCTCGCCAGATAAGTCACGGTTAATATCAAACCACGCAATGAAATAATATTCCTCCTCCCCATTCCTACGACTTTGAACCCAATACAGAACACCATTGATGTAAGCTTTCCCTTCTTGATAAATTATAGGTAAATAATCTGCAGGAATGTTATCAGCAGTAAGAGTATTCCAGGAGCCCCGCGCTAGTGACCAAACCTCAACCTTACTGAGGGTTATGGTTTGTTTACCGTCATAACTCCCAGTTCTCAAAACCAAGGTATAAAATATCGATGATATCGGAAATATTGGTAGTCTAAAAACACGGAAATTTCGATGGAAATATTGGGATATTATCGATATCGATAAAAATTGAATAAAAACCACGGAAATTGTAAGAAAAACTTGAAAATTTTTATTGAAACTTTGCAGGATGTTTATTTAGTCAATTATCTATTAGTTTATCATAAAAAATTGGAAGGAAATGCATTGCATGATGGATTTAACTGATTTAAGTTGATTATATAGCGAGCTGGTAAACATTGTGAGTGTAGAAAATATGTAGTAATTAATGAAATAAGTTTAAACACACCATAATCATTTATATATAATGAATTATATAATCATGTATATATAATGAATTGGCTGTAAATAAATAAAATTAAGATATTTTCCTTCGTAGGCTTGTGCTAAAATAAGAATATTATTAATTATTTATAGTATTATACTATTATTACAGAAGAAAAGGGGTTGGAGATCACGACCACGTGGACCAAATCGGGCTCATCCATCACCAATCTCAACCTCATCCAACGGTCCACTATAACATCCACACACGCACACACACACAGACCACACACGCACAGACTTCTCGATCCTTCTCCCTCCCTCTCCTTGTTTCTTCTCCGGTTCTCCCCCCCATCTCTTCTCTGTAACTCACCTTCCCAGAGCAGACAAACACACATACACCCCACTTCCCCGTGTTTCCCCCTTCCCCAATTCCTCGAACCTTCTCCCTCATTCCTCTCCTTGTTTCTTCTCCCCCCATCTCTGCAACTCTCCTTCCCGGAGCACAGACACACCACACCCACCCCACCGTGACCTCCACCACAGTGGCGCACACTCCGGCGGGCACCATCACCATCTGTGGACCGTTCCTCCTCCCTTTCTCACCTCCCTGCGGCTGCGAGCACCATCAGCCTAAACTTTAGGTCGTATGAGGCGGATGATCCATCAAACCCGAGCGGGTTTTGGGGTCCGGAGAGAGGATTGCAGAGAGAGGTGCAGATTTTGGCAGCTGTGACGACGGAGCCTCGGCTGTTGTTACGACGACGGAGAGAGAGAGCGATATTATCGATAGTATCACGATAATCAAGTGGAACACTGTGAAAATATCGCTGTTGCAAAAAAACAATATTATCAGTGATATTTCGCCGATAATATCGATATGTTAGATGTTGCTCAAAACCTTATAGTCCTTAGTGTGCGAATCACTGGCGAAGCCAAGGTGGGGGCAATGGGATTCCTTGACCCCAATAACCTTGTGGCCAAACAAGAAGAAGAAGGAGCTGATAAAGTTTGTTTGTGTTTGTTTGATTAGTTTATTGAGGTTTAGAACTTGATAGAAAAATGGAACAAAGAATGCAGAGATGTTGGACGACTACAAGGCTGTGCAAATTGCATCTGCTATCACTTCATTTAATAAGGAATGTTTGTAGGGCTTGATGCATTGCCAACTCCCAAAACATTTTTTAAGATTGTTGGGGACAAGGGAACTTAAACAAATATTACACCCATTCTCCTCCAGATTTGATCATAGCCCTTCATTGGGGTTTTAAGTGATCTAATCTGGAGTGTACACTTGTCACTCTCACACACATATACAAAGCATTTAAACTGAAAACTAGCCGTTGGGACTAAACCCTTCTTTTCTTCTTTTTTCTTTGATGCAGCAGCAACTCATCCATTGGAGCTCCACTTGCTGCCTTCAATCCTTGGAACTAGAAAGCAATTTAGGGTCCAACAGGAGTTGCTGCTCCATTTGTTAGCCATCAATCCATCAACGCCTCTTCTCCCCCTTCCCACCATTGTGAATCTACCGCCTGGCAGCCTCCACATCGTCAGACTCGTGTTTTCGGCCTACCTAGTCTAGTAATGGAAGCTCAACTTTTGACCCCTTTGTCTTAAATTCCTCGCTCCGCCACTGGTGCGAATCATAGCCAAAGTCAAAGACATAACTTTCCCTTCTTACTGTGTGAGCGTCCCACGTAACGCTAGGTGCATGCAAATTCAAATACTTCCTAATAAAAGGGTTCCAAATTATTGCAGTACCGCTACGATATTCTGCTAGGCATACGAGTCCGTTGCAAATTCCGACCACTTCGAAATCCCGATAAGATGTGTCGTTGCAGTCAGCTACGAAAGGATTTGTAAGCTTCGTATACTCACTTAATTCAGGGTTATCCCAATGCAAAGAGTAAACTGCACACGATATTTTTTTATCCGTGTTTGCAGGCGCCATCAGAAGAAGGAGGTGAGTGTTATTTTTGTCGTTGGATTGGACTGTGCTGTTGAGGTGGAGGTCGATGAAGCTAGGGCTTTTGATCATAGCCTTCCATGACTTGCACACGCTGCTGAATCAGAGTAAAGGTTTGATGGGCAACCTCAGCCAGATTTCGTGTATGATTTCTTCCGAAAAGAAGTCCACCGACTTTGATTTCTTCGATTTAAAATCCCATGACATGATTTTGGTATAAAGTTGAAGGAGAGAATTAAAAGTACTGACGGGGTTTACACACCCACACACACACACACACACATATATCTAGCTTCTGAGATTTGGGGTTGGGGGAGATGTTTTTCCCTGTCTAAATTCTGATCCTAACCCTAATCAAACTAGGATCTTAAAAGACTTCCTTTCCCCGCAAGCAAAAAGGAGTTCCTTTTCCCTTCATTAACAAGGATTTACTAATAATTTTAAGCATTTAAAGAATAAGGCAACCCTACAAAAAACAAAAACAAAAAAAAAAAAAACTAATAATCTTAAATAAGGGAAATGTAATTCACTTGTTGAGGAATACTAGCTACATTTTCTATTTACCTTTTCCATTGCTTTTCCCACTCATTTAGTGTCCGTGGACTCCACTAACATTCAAAAATAAGTTTTTAATGCCTTAAAAAACTCATAATTATTTTTCCTGTTTTACCCCTATTAAAAACTGTCTTTACTTTCCATATTTCTAAACCCACTACTCTTTCTTCCTCAAATTCTCAGTCGTCTGCAAATTTTTAAGCAACCAATTTTTTGTCCATGGCCTTCTCTTCCTTTTTCAATTTAGCTTAATTTGCCTCATATAATGCTAGGCTCAATTTTGCTGCATATCCATTTTGGGATTTTTAAGAAAGAGAAGTACTGGGTGGTGATTTTATTTATTTATTTCTAATTACAGGTCTAATTTGGTGGGAGAGACGTTAAATCATTTTAAAACAGGGGTGAAACAGGAAAAATAAATATGAGGTTTTTACGGCATTAACTTTTGAGTGTTTGTGGAATCCACATGGCACTTGATAAGTTGGAAAAGCAAATTGGAGATGGTAAATGAGGAATGTAGTTAGTATTTATCTTCAGTTGTTTTATTAATACTTTATATATTGTTGAATACACTTCACATTTGCATTTTAATTAAAATTTACGAAAGTTTTATTAGCACTTTAAAAATCTCATTCTACACTTCTCATAAGTGCATTTTTATTTCTACTTATAGAAAGTTTAGAGTGCAAAATAGATTTTTTGAGTGTCAATAATAATTTCCAAAATTTATATATCTTAATACACCCCACTTACTTTCACAGAATACCCTCAATCCCACACTCTCAATTCACATCTTAGGTGCAAATACATATTTTTATGTTTTTTATTTATATTTATTACTTCTGTGATCACAAAACAAGGAAACAAGATTTAAGAATAATGTGGAGTGTATATAAAAACTGCGTGAAAGTGAACTATAGTATAGACTGTATAGTAATCAAGGTATTAGTTAGTGAACTTACAATTATCATATCAAACATCACAAGTCTAAAGATATATGCATATCTTCAATTTGCGTGGTCCTTCACTTGGTTTCTTAATAGGGGTTGTGACTAGCTATCATAACCAATGTTCTAAAAGACGCTAGGCGCTAATCGGATGGCGGACTGGAGCCTAACGCCTAGGTGTCTAGGCAGATTAGAGCGGTTTAAGTAAATCTATTATATTTTGTGTAAATAAGTATTTGCTTATTCTTAAAATATATATAATTTCATCATAAACTACAAAATAGAATGACGTATATATTAAGAAATATTGAAACATGAGGAAAACATGATGAACAATGATATAATGTGTGTTCATCTAAGTATGCAACAAGTCTCTTACAATTTATTGAAAAATATAAAATGCAAAATGAAAGTTATCTATTTTTTGTCTAAGTGAGTCGTGACCTAGGCGAGTGCTTAGGCGGGTGCCTCAGCAGGTCTAGGTGCATTTTCTTAATTTTCAAACGCCTAGGCATTAATCGAGGATGTGGCCAGCTGCCTAGCGCCTAGGCAGAGCTGGGTAGGACTGGTTCGGTATGGGATACAGAACCGAAAACCATATCCTGATTCCTAAACTGAAATTTTCAGGAATCCCAACTTCAAGACTGATCCCAAACCAAATTTTCGGGATTCCTGAAATAGTTTTGGGATTTCGGGACAAATCGGGATTAAATTTTGCTTTTGGGCTTTTTGGGCTAAAACTTGACATATTGGGCTTTTGGGCTAAAATTTAGCCTTTTATATTGAAATTGTCAGCCCAATTTCGTTAATACCAATCTGTCATACATACAAATATGTCATATGTGCATTTGTGCAATCTATTTTGAGCCTTTAACTTCATACATACCAAAATGTGCAATCATAGATTTATAGCCCTAATTGATATATGAAATTATGAATTGTTCTTCAAATATATTCTACTACACATGCATGCAACAAAAATAAATTAAGTAACAAACCCAAAAGCAAAAAAATTAGTAACAAGCCAAAGTTTCAAAATAAATCAAGTAACAAACCTAAAAGCAAAAAAATTAGTTACAAGCCAAAGTTTCAAAATAAATTAAGTTACAAACCAAAAGCAAAAAGAAAAACTTAAAGTTTATGAAGATTGTTGGCCTCTTCGACCCCTTGATCTTGTTGATGGTTGTGGTTGCTCCCTTACCATGCTTATTGTTGTTGATTGTTGACCCTTTCCCCTTCTTGTTGGTACTCTTCCCCTTGATGTTAATGGTTGAGCCCTTTCCCTTAAAAGGGTTGCTCGTGGAGGTAGTGATTGATTTTGACGTTGTTGAACTTCAAGTTGAGGTGGTCGAGGAGGTGAAGGTGACATTTCATTTCCTTGTGCTGTATTCTCCTCACCTCCCAAATTAGTTGTGCCTAAAACAATAAACCACAAATCATTTAGATTGAATTATGGAAATAGATAATAAATACTAAGAAAATAAAAGAGGAAATTAAATTATTTACTTACTTTTTTCTAAGCGTTCAAGTTCCTTGTAGAAATTGAATTCATCGAGTGTAGGCTCCTTGTAGAAACAAAATTCATTTCCTCTAAGCCAATCACTAGTACACACTAAAGCCTCAACCGTTTTAGGTGTTAAGGAAGCTCTAAAAGGATCAACAACTCTCCCACCAAGACTAAGGGCATTCTCACTAGCAACGGTGCTACTAAGAAGGGCAAATACCACTATTTCCTTTCCACCAATCCAAAAGATTGAAACCTTCATATGTTAGGCTTTGATGTGGATCATTGAAGTACATATCCACTTCATTGGCTATCTCATTTTGTTGTGCCGCTGCTCTCTATTGTTGGATCTTCCTTGTCATCCTTTTAGCAACATCAATATCTACCACACCCCCCATCATCTAGTACAACACTTGATCTTTGCTCCACATTTGAAGTAGCACTACTACTACTAAGGACCACTCCCTCCTTATATACATTATACAACTCAGTTTCATGGCTTTTAACCCTTTCTTTTTCCTCCCTTATTTTGTCACGTCCATAGCCAAGTTCTTCTAGATTTGTTTCCAACATTTCAAATTTGTACCTTGAGTCGAATGCTTGGGCTACAAAGAGAATAGGGTTCACCTTTTCAATGTCACCCCAATATTTGTCAAACTTGAGCTTCATTGAGGTAGCCACACTTTACAAAGTGGCATTAGAGGTGTTTAAAATTTGTTCTTCTATCTCCACTTGCAAAGTAATCACCATGCTAAGTATTAAGTGTGACGTTGGAGTAATGGTTGCACTCAATATCAAGGTGGCATCATAAAACTTTTTGAGAAAGTGAGCAAAATCACCTAGCTCTCCCAATCATCCACCTCCGGAGGATCCACCTAATTGGCCCTTGTTGTCACCCCATCAACCTCTTTCGAGACCTTATCTTTAAAGTAAGAAATAAAAAAATCACACTCAAAGGCCATCTTAGAGAACACATCTTTAAACTTGAAAGCACTATTAAGCATTTCATAGGTGGCATTCCACCTTGTCACAACATCAAAGGGGATACTTGACATCTTATCAAGTCTCAACAAGACACAATATTCCCCAAAAAACTCCAATCTCGCCAGGGATGGGTGTATAAACTTCACACAATTTCTTATGGCATCAATCTCACAATTAAGCTCTGTCATTCCATCCTTAACTATCAAATTGAGGTGTGACAAGCGCACCTTATGTGCAAGTGAGCCCGGTCGAGTAAAAGAGTACCATTTGGCTTAAGTCTTCTTTTCATGTATGCAATAGCGGTGTCATTTGCACTAGCATTGTCAATGGTAATGCTAAACACCTTGTCTATGCCCCAATCATTCAAGCAAACCTCTAGACATCTTCCAATGTCATCACCTTTGTGAGAAGTAACTTGGACAAAATTTAGAATCCTCTTATGCAATGCCCAATTAGTGTCCAAAAAATGGGCCATGATGACCATGTAGTTTATCTTTTGAATTGAGGTCCAAGCATCGGTTGTGATACTCACTCTCAACCCCTCAATCACTTTTTATTTTTGCTTTCTCTTCGAAAAACAACTCCAAAACCGCTACCACCACCTTATGCCTATTAGGAAGTTTGTACTTTGGATTTAAGCCACAAATAAAAGCTCAAAAGTCTTCTTGATCGACCACCCTAAAAGGCATCTCTGCTATTATAATCCACCTCACATATCTTATATCAAGTCTTTTTTTATTGAAAGTGTGAGCGACAACTGCACTTCTCATCCTCGCTTGTGTCAATGTTGGTTGGTTCGGATCCACACTCTCAAAGAGACTAGAACCTGGGCATTTCTTCAAATGCTTAAGAATTCATATCGTCCCATGAATTCTAAGGTGTGCCAGTACTAAGAGTTTGCAAAGCTTGCATTCGGCCATGTACGATTCCACTCCATTATTATCAGTGATAGTTACTCTCTTAGCATTGTTCCACACCGGACTTGGGCCATTTCTCCTATTGCCCTTTTTTCGAGGATGACCCTCTCATTCTCTCACTACTTCTTTTACTTCCTCTTCCCCCTGTTCTCCCTATTCTCCCTATTCTTCTACTTGTTCTAATGCAATATTCTCCTCCACATCCAGATCATCATCCCAACAATATTCATAATAATCATCATGCATATAATCTTGAGGTGAGGGAGTGCCTAGTTGAAGGGTACCACTAGGTTGGATTTGTTTTCATTTTCCTAATACCGAGACCATAGGTGTACTAGATTGGCTACTAGACCCATCCATCCTAACAAATATAATAACAATGCACATTAATAAATCACAACCATAGTTCATCATATATCCAAATTCCAATACAATAGATCACATATCCAATTCAAATGTAATAACATATTCAATATGTGCAAAGTAAGCACAACATTAAATTTTAAATCTATGCATTCTAAATGGAATTTCTTAAGAGGAAACAATTAAAGAGAATTATCAAATCATATCTATTTGGATAGAGTACTAAGGAAACAATTAAGGAGAATTCTCAAATCAAATCATATCTATTCTCAAATCGAATCATATCAATTAAAGAGAATTCTTAAAAGGAAACAATGAAGATAGAGTACTAACCTTAAAAAGCCTCAATTCAAACCGAGGACCGATCTCCTTAAGCTCAATTCTATACAGATAATCCTCCTAATGTCAATGGGTAAGTTAAAGTAAGCAGACGGAACCATTGAACATAAACTAATCTATTGCAACTCCCTAAACCTTCTTAGAGCAACGCAAAAGAGAAACTTCTTCAACAAGCTTTGCTTGCATTCAAAGAATGAGGTAATAGATGGTGATCACCTCACTTTTGTCAGGTAACATATGCCTTTCTAGTTTCTAATAAAAAAGACGTCAACCCAAAGGAACATCAAACTCGAATTCCTTTAAATTCAGTGGTATTATAGACTATCTTGGCACAACCAAGATCAAGCCAATAATTTCAATTCTCTTTTTATGCAACAAATGAAGGATAACTTATCCCACCTAGTCACTGTGTAACTCAACACTATAAAATTCACCGAAACAAATGAATTGCTCTACCCATATAATAAACAATGAAGACTAAGAAGCCAGAGAATTTCAAATGTGATTATGCAAACAAGAAGGAAGAGAGAGAACAAAATCTATCCAATAACATATTATCAAACATATAATGTATACATGTTTTCAATTACCTACTAGCACTAAAATTTTCAATAAAGATACCATAAAACATCAGAAGTTTCAGCAAAAATTTCAACTTCCAAGAATCAAAACATCAGAGCCGTGTACATCATTGTTTAAGCATAATGCAACATCAACTAGACTACACTAGACCGCTCAACCCCTATTACATATATTCTACTTCATGACCCTCAAAACAAGAACTTGGCAACACAAACTCAGCATAACTATTACGCAAAATAACAAAATCTAGGGCTCCAATTCACCCAAGCACAATTCTTTTCAATGCTAGTTCAACCACATCAGCAACAAAAATGCAAGAATTCTTCTTTATTTTTCGATGTAATTATCGAACATATATCATATACACAATCTGAAATATCCTCCTCCACATCTAGATATATACTCAACATTAACATCAAATCTTAATTTCCCATAACCAAACAAGAAGTTTAATCAAATAATGGACCAAAAAAAAGTTGAGTTTGAGAGATGATTTGTGACATACCGGATCTTTAACCTCAAGTTCAAGTTTCAACGATCTCTTTCTTTTCTCTGCTTGGTAAATGCTAACTGTATAAACCATAAATCATCAACCTCCAAATCAGTATCTTCCAAGTGCTAAATTTCACAAACCCTAATCTAGAATTCGAACCCTAAATTAAATTTCAAACCCTAAATTAATTCTAAAATTTACCTGATTTGGGGGAGAATTGGTGCACAGTGCACTGTAATCTGGATGAAGAAGTCGAGAGAGAGAGAGAGAGAGAGAGAGAGAGAGAGATCATAAAGGTGAGCGGCGCCAGTGGTCGTGGCTCTGCCTCTGTGTCGTGTAGGAAGGCTCCTCCACAGTGTGGGATGAGAAGTCGAGAGAGAAAGATCAAAGAGGTGATAGGTCAGTCGAGAGAAAGGTGAGTCACTTGTGTGATGTAGGTGTGGCAGAATTCGAAGACGATGAGAGAAATCGGCGATGAGGGTGGTAAGGTGAGGTTTGAGGTGAGGTCGAGTCGAGAAACGAAGAGAGAGAGAGAGAGAGAGAGAGAGAGAGAGAGAGAAAGAGAGAAAGTGATTGAGTTCTGAGGGTTTGATTTGTATTCAGCAGTTGAGATTAGATCTCAACCAAATCCTACGGCTGTTACAATTCCAAATATATATTTAAAATTAAATAATATATATATATATATATATATTCTATTTCAGTTCAGTTCGGGATTACCGAACAAATGAAAAAGTGAGACCGATTCTCATACTGAAAATTCAAGATCGGTTCTGTATTGGGTACCGAAATTTTTGGGATTTTTAGTTTGGTATTTTTTTGGTTCGGTTTTAGGATTTTTTCGGTTCGGTTTGGAATGTTCGGTATTTTTTTCCCACCCCTAGTACTAGGCAGGGTTTTTTAGAACAGCGATCATAAGCTGAAAGAGCTTATGCTGTGAAATCCGCTCTTGGATTTCACTATTGTATTTTACGTATTATGTATACGCGCAATTTTAAAGTATTTTTGTGAGTTTATTTTAGTTTGTTAATTTAAGATTTTTAGTTAACTAGTTACAAAGTTTGAATTTTTGTTATTGGTCATGAAAAATCTATAAAGCTTTCGGGATTAAACTTAGTACTCACATATAGAGCTCGATCCCACGAGCGCGTACACGAAAACGGTTCGCGAAACGAAATTATAACGAATGAGAAATAATCGATCAAAGTCAGGTGCATTTTTGTCCATTGGAACCCTATATATATGGAAGGCTCCTGCTTCGTTGGGAAGCCTTTCTATTTTGGGAAACCCAGCCTGCGGGTTTGAACCCAATACCCCCTCGACCCGGCAGACTGACCTGGTTTGCTGGGATTTCTTTCGATCGTTGTTTCAGGCGTTTTCGAGGACAACGACTGCGATCACCACCATGATTCGACTTCTCTCTTTCCCCCAAGCAAACCCCACTCCGAGTTTACCTCGATCGACAGCCTTGAGAGGCGGTGCGAGTCCCTGAATTTTTTAAGATTTGGCAGTCGGCAATCTCGCCACACTCGTTAAAGACACTGACAACTACCACCACTAATCGATAGTAATTGATGCCAGGAACAAAACCATGGCTTCAGATCAAGCATCAATGCAGCGACGGAAGCGCGACTTTTTAAGCCACTATGAGCTTTTTTCCACAAATTTCGCCACCTTCTACCCACATCTGGCCTCCGGCCGAGGTATAACTTCCTCACTCTGAGATCTGCCTTTTAATATCATATGGATGTACTTTTGTAATGGCCGGAATTCGGCTAAGGGCTTGGCTGCTAGCCGCAGTGTGTGGCGACGCGTTGTCAGAAACTTAACTGTCTTTTTATGCTAATTTTTTGTGCTCTGAATTCATTTGTGACATTCATTTGGTATAGTTATGTTATTTGTGCCTAGTTTCATAAAGGGCTGCCATATGACCTTTGTAGTTGACAAATATCTGACCGTTGGATCATCACAAAACTATAGTACGTGGTTATGCATAATGTTTGAGGACCTTAGAAATTTACGGATCGAAAATCCGATGTGGTTATGCCTATGGTTCTTCTTGGCATATCCACGATAGGCGACTATAACATTTGCTTGGTATATCCGAAGGGTGATCACTACCTAGTACACTTGGTATATCCGCGATGAGGACCATACGTATTTTAGGGATGATCATGCTTAGTATATCTGCAATGGGTGATCACTGCCTACATAATTAGGCAATGCCTATGGTTATGCTTGCTAAATACGTGATGGGCGACAACTTCTTAGTTGAATTTTGTTGAGGGACCGAAATCACTTTTCCTATTCGGTTCCGTTCAGTGGTTCCAAACCCTATCTTCAATTGGATTTTGTTGAGTTGGTTTGGAATTCCATTTCATGTTAGGTTCCATTGAGTTATTTCAGAATTCAAGATTCTTGTACATAAATGTTACTAAAGTTTACACTTGTGGTTGTAACTTAGGATTACAATGCTGGATGTTTGGATTTCAGTAGTGAAATACAGCTAAACCTTATAAAGGTTGGCTTTATTAAAAATTAGTGCAGTGATATTTGACCATGTTGGTTGATTAATGTAGTTAAATATTAATATTGTGCAGCTTGGATTCATGGAACCGATCTCTGTTGTGATTGTGGAATTTTGTTGGAAAACCTATGATATATGTAAATGACGAAATGACAATCCTGGTAGGCATATAATTTCATTATGTAGTTTGGAATCTAGTGACTCATGCTATTCGAGTTTTTTAATGATTATGGAACTCTATATTTAAAGTACTATGAGAAATGTCAGAGTTTATTAAATTGTGAACTGTAAATGGCTTGATCCCGTCTTTGGGTACGTAAGCAGTCTAACAGGAAGGTTAGATGCAGTCATGTGATAAAACAAAAATTACTATGCTATTGATTCGTTAGATTGTTTTGGTCTCGAGGTACGTAGCTGAACGTGTACTTGGTGACATTACGTGTCAATCTTGGACGTATCTTGGAATCAAGGCGTGACATCTGCAATCTCAAAGGTGCATTGCAAACGTGAAGTAAAAGTACCAACTTTACGTGGATATCCTGTGATTTTAATCTTTGTAACTAGTTCTGTAAGTGTCGTGGAACTTAAATTCATTAACTCCTCTATTTTAATGCATAGTTGTCGTTTTGTTTTATCACTTTGATCAGCAAATTAGTTGATTATGATGTCCAACTTCCTCCAATGAATAAAGTGACACAACACGAAGCTAGTAAGGGTTACAAGTGTAAATCCTTGAAGGATAAAACTTTGGAGTCCACCAGTTTGGTTGAAATCCCAAAGGATAATTTGATTAATTGATTGATAGATTGATAAATGATTAGAATGGATAACAAAAATGGCTTTAATAAACCATTTACAATCTCTTTGGACAACTCAAAAAGCTTAGGAAATTAAAATGAAAATAAATGACGTTAATCGGACTCAAAACTAAAAGGTTTGATTTTTATTACAGAAATTAAAATACTATTTTGAAAACCAAAATGATCGATTTTGGCTTTAAAGCTGACGGGCTCTTGGTATATCATGAGTCTTGTTCGGCTCGCAATTCTCATCAAAATCGACATATTATGAGCCCAATTTTGACACCAAAATATAGGTTGTTGCCTTTTCTGTCACCAGATCGATTTGAATGCAATATTTTTCAACTTTAATTATTCTCTTCTAGAATTTAAAACATTTTATTTTCTTTATATTTTTCGGTCGGAATTGACTCATACCTTGTCCTACACTAGTCTCCTCCACTTGAAAGCACCTCACCCTTGAGTTGATCTTGAAAAGAACTAGGCTTGATATGAATCTTGATGAGTAAATAAATCCTTCAATCCAAGGACCCATATTCTTGATATTTAGTTGAAATCACCAATGAACTAATATCATACAAAAGATTAGAACATGCAACTTGATAATCTAACATCTTCTTGTTGAATCTTCTTGTACTTCATATTTACTTGTTTTCCCAATCTTGCAATTTAAATCCGCATTAATTTTATCACCTCCAACCATGTCAATCATAATATTTTCATATTGAAGACTATCTTGATTTTCATGTATGTATTGTTGTGGGATATCAACCTGCAAGATCTCGTCTTCCTCAATCTTTGCTTTGACAATTGGCATTGCTTGTTTGAATTTGGATATCCCTTAGATAAATAAAAATCGTATTCATAAGGAAACAATTGTTCCACCAATAGCCGCTTCATCTTCCTCCATGTGTTGACATCTGATTTGCCTTCTTGTTGACGAGCTTTCTTTATACTTTCTCATGATATTTTAAAACTAGGAAACGATAAGTTTAAAACTGCAACTACATTTCATACCCTTTACTACTGCGTGAAAGTGTTATTTTAATTTTTTTAATTTTGCACCATAACATTGAAAATTGTATCACTTTATACTTCTCGACGAATAATTTGATTATCATTAAACTGATGATATGGTGAGCCTGAGATCTTATATGGGCTAAAGTGGGAGCTTCATTTGCAACACATTATTCTCAGTTTTTAATTTTTATTTTTCAGTTCAAAATAAGAAAATTGAGAACCAAAACTAAAAATGGAAATCCATATTTTAAAAACTCAAGAAAATAGTTTACTTTTTGGTTTTCAGTTTTCATACTTTTTTTACTTGAGAAAATAGCTCACTTTTTTGTTGCTTACAAAATTTTGCTAACCATACCAGTTACAGTTATCTTGCAGAAAGAGGTTTTTCAAAATTAAAGTTGATAAAATCTTATCTTCGATCAATTATATGTGACAAGAAAAACTAAATGGGTTAGGTATTTTATTAATTGAAAAAGAATTGGTTGAAAAATTAGACCGTGTAAACTTTATTAGTACATTTACGTCTAAAAACACGAGACCTGTAATATATAAGTACTGTTTGTATATTTTTTTTTTTTGTTTTGATATTAATTTTTTGGTGGTGCTATCCAAACACTCATTTTTACCTACCATACACATTTTGTTAATTTTTTTTCTTTGATCTTCTATAATTCATTTAATCCAATGGTCGAAAATTGAGAAAGGTGTATGTGGGAAGTAAAGAGGGAAGTGTTGATAGCATCACCCAAAATTTTAATGATATTTATATATAAATAGACTTTTTCATGTATTTAGTGAAACTCGTTTTTATACATATCAATGTATAAAGGATCGGGGGTCAGAAATAACTTTAGAGTCCTACTTAGAAGGCTCACCTATAATCCCAAGTTTTCAGAACCGGCCTAGGGGATAAACCCGCACCACAGTACATTCCAAAATGGTATTTATATAAGAATTTATGTTTATACTCAATTTTCATTTTTTTTTTCGAACAAACAATATTATCTACACTAACAGGATGGAGGAGTGAGCTAAGCCTGACAATAGGTTGATTATAATATGGTTCAACGAGGAGTGAGCTAAGCCTGACAATAGGCTGATTATAATATGGTTCAACTTCGCCTTTGACGAGAATCGAACCTAAGACCTCTCACTTACAAGTGAACAAGAATACCACCAGAACATAGGTCGTCTCTGAGATTTCGGGTGCCTGCGAAATTTATAAAAGGCCCCTCCTTAAGATATTTAAAAAAATAAAAATAGAACAATATATTGATGCTAGAAAATAATCATTGAAAT
Organism: Heteromeles arbutifolia; assembly: GCA_024362995.1. Taxonomy (NCBI): domain Eukaryota; kingdom Viridiplantae; phylum Streptophyta; class Magnoliopsida; order Rosales; family Rosaceae; genus Heteromeles; species Heteromeles arbutifolia. Next base: position 38,749,439 of record JANCRC010000003.1, on the reverse strand, counting down.
TAAAACAAACTTTAGCACTCATAGATTGCAAGTTTATAAATGTCATTCATTATAAGTAAAAAGAGTTATAAACATAACATTCACTGAATAAGCAAAAGAAGTTCAATCTGAAATAACCAAACATTAAAAAAAAATCAAAACCCTAAACTTTAAAGTTTCATTTGAATATAACCCATTATTATATAATAAAATTGAAAAAAAAAAAAAGTTTTTAGAGTGTTATTAACACTCAAAAGCAAGTGGCCCACTACCACAGTGATGAAGATGAGTGTTGCCTTGTACCACGGCGTAAGTTCGAAACTCGTCGGCTTCCTAATCTAACAAATCTATCGTTTGACAAAAAAATTATTGACACTCAAAATATCTTATTGTACTCCATATTTTTATATTTAGAAGGAAAAAAAAAAGTATTTTTATAAAGAATACACAATGAGATCTTAAAGTGCTAACAAAAGCAATTTTTTAAATATAAAACATTATTACATAATATTATATGGAAAAAATTTGGGGGCCCCTTCAAATTTGGGGCCATGTGCAACTGCATCTTTCGCTTCCCTTTAACACGTTCTTTGACCGTAATACTAAGTGACACTCAATTTTTATCTTTGAATGCTCATCAATTTCTCTTTAGTAGAATGAGAATCATCGTCAATTGTAAAAGTACAACATTGCTGAGGCCTACGTTTATCCAAAGTGTGATTTATCTAGTTTTATCCAAAAAATATATCAATTTTTGGAATTAAACCTTAGTCTCTCATGCTCTAATTTCACCTATTTCTGTTTTTATCCCCACTAATCGACTTCTCTAACTCCAAATCCCTAAGTAACGAGAAATTTTTCATTGTGATCAAAATACGGGTGGTACACCATGTGTCATTATATAAGTGAAGGAAAATTTTACTTTATATGTAGTTAATTATTTAACACAAGTATCACACCACTTGTATAGTGATATGTGATGGACCATCCCGCGTTCTGAGGACTCCGAAATCTCTCCTAAGTGTACAATAAGTCATAAATCACTTATATTGTGTGGAAGGAGTAAATTTGAGGAACAAATGGTCGACTATGATAATTCTAAAGAGGGAAATGTGAAATTTTTCGTATACGTTTGCACTTACCGTTTTGGTTCTTAATTTTCAATTTGAAACCCCCAGAACGAAGGAAAAGAGGAACAAACTTTGACATTCTTTCCTCTTCCGAAGTATCACACAATAGTTGTTTCGAGTGGCCAAAGGAGGAAATGCATTCCAAAGTCATTTCAAATTCAAAAATTTGAGTTTGGAATTACAACGTCAAAATGTCCTAAAAGCTATAGATTATGTTTTACACAAATTCAAGTTCGCAATCCTTAGAACCCTTTCGCTGCTTCAATTGTTTATGAAACTCATTCTCCACTGTCAATTTTTCAAAACTCTACCATCGTCTAACAGGTACCTTGCCACTTTCGCCTCGTGAGGGTATCCCTTGAATCCCCTGATCATGATACTCTCGAGGTGTGATGTGAGACAAATTGGGACAGATTCTGGTCTACTCCATTGATCCTCCGAGTATAAGACACATTTGAAGTACGATTCCTCGTAGTCATCAATGCAATCCTGGTCCTGAAAAGCATGAATTAAGTGAGAATAGTAAAGAAAACTGCATGTCGGTATGAATTAGCATGAGTGGAAATACATCTTACATCTTCATGTTCTATGACTAGAGATTCCAGATTGGGTGATTTGTTGAGAAACTCTGTTAGCAAATCCCAGTAATAGCAATCACGAATAACCAGCTTCAATTCCCTCAGTTTATCAAATGCAGGCAGACAACCCTCCTTCGTGAAGAATAAAATATCAATCAAACAGAAACTCATGATGCATTATGTGTTATTTCATCTCATAAATTGGCGAAATGGAAGAAATGCTTAAATTCATCCCCGTATGCAATTTAGAATTTCATACAAGGAATTGTGCATGTAGTTTGCGAATGGAGGGAATACACTATAAACCATACAAGTTAGGGTATACACACGTACCTTAAGAGAATGAACTGCAATGGAGAGATGTTTAACATTATAAAATGGCTCCAGAAGCGCAGGTGCATGTTCGGACACGTAATTATGGTATGAACCATAATGAACACAGAGATCAACACTGCCTTTGACCAGGGAATGTACATTCTCAAATGAATACATTGGCAACGAGTCATGCTTGATGTCAATGTTTTCAAGCTTTGGGGCATTAATAGAAATACTGTAACTTGGACCATCACCTTTCCCGTAATCACGAAATAAGATCATTTTTAACATTTTCAGTTCGGGCGCTGAGATCTTAAACTTCAAAGCTATAGTTTGTGAAACAACATATGAAACAATTCCAGTTATAAATAAAACTTGAAGCACAGGGCAGCATGAAAAAAGCATTTCCATTGAGTCGTCTTGAGGATATTGAACTTTGACATCAAGGGACTTGAGACTTGGGAAACAGCCAGATGTGGGAGGAGCATATGTTATACAATTTGACATCACCTTGAAATCCACCAGTGTTGTGCACAAGAAAACGCATTTAGGCAACTCCAAAGTCGGGCCATCTTCATTAACCTTATAAATTGCTTTAATACGAAGATCAAGTTCAACAACATTATGCCTAATAGCGGTGCGAATCCAACTAGCAACAAGTGAGACATCCTGAGCACGACAATAACAATGAAGACGCAACCTCTGAATATCTGACGAGTCACGAAGAGAAAGCACACCATGGACAAACCTCAAAAGATCAACATGGTCAGACAGATATTCGTTTTTCCACATACCAGTTGTTGGTGTTAAAGTCGTATTTATAGCCCAAACAGCAGACAATTCTTCGAACACAAAATCTAGTTCGGGGACAGAAGCCCAATATTTCTTCCATCTTTTAGACAAAATAGTGGTCCTAAAAGCATATTTTCTTGGAAGGAATGAGAGTATTTGACTTAGAAATTCATGTGGCAGTTCACTAATCCTATCTGTAATAGTTTTGATGTGGAACCCATTGATTTATATGTGCCTGTCAATTTTAAAGGAAAAATGAAGCTCTACTTTCTAGATATGATATAATCCATGAAATTCTACTTTCTAGTTGAAAACAAACAGACCCTACAAGAAAATAATCAACTCACCAGAACCCAGGAAATCACTTCTCCATTTTCTCGGTGGCCAAACAGATGATAATAAGGAAGTGGAGAGAAGGGGTTGTGAAGAAGAAGAGTATCTCAAATGTTCTGAAATTAAGAAATTGAGAAGATCAATTGCATTCAGAACGACTGCGTTCCGACCTTTTCCGTTAATCATTTCTATTAATCATTTCTGAGTTTTCTTTTTTCTCGGTAACCAAACAGATGATAAGGAAGTAAAAAAAACAAGGGTTTGTGAAGAAGAAAAGTACCTCAAATCTTCTGAAATCAAGAAATTGTGAAGCTCAATTGCATCCAAAACGACTGCTTTTCCGCTGCAAACTCACTCTTTCAAGAAGCTTTGGTTTGGGCGGGGTTTGTTCTCACTTCTCAGGCCTGCGCATCTAACCGCCTTTCCACTTTTGCCTTGAATTAAAGTAATAACGTTACCAAACTACAATGGCAGAAACGCAACAAAAAATTAAATTACATGGACTATTTAGTAATTGAGTTTTCTTGGAAGAGAAACCATTCATAATTCGAGTTATCAAGTATCTAGGCAAACTTGTTTAGTTGTAAGAATGGTGAGAAAAACTTCTCTCTCTAGTGAGAGTCGTTCTCTCTTTTTGAGAGTTTTTCTCACCCCTTCGTGAATTTCAGCAAAACCAGTGGCGCCGACCCTAGCTTCTGCCGGGGTCGGTAGTTGTCCTCCCCTCTCTTTCCTTCTTGTCTGTTTTCCTTACTTCTACTATTTTTTAGCCTTGGTTGTTATACTGATATGTCCGGTTTCTCTTTCACAGACAGTATCTATCCTATGTGTTCATCCATATTCCGATCTTCAACCATACAACCTACTGAGATTGTGTGTAGAGATCCAGTGGCTTCACTGGCTCGGGTGTTTCCAACACCACCACTTTCTTCTTGTTATCTGCCTTTATCGGCAGTGTCGTTCGTGGATCTCCATGGACTTCATCTCGACAGTTGGATTCTCTCATTTGGTTGCCGACTATCCTTACTGTATGGCTGTGCTCGGGAAGCAGATTGGAGTTTGATGTGGCATTTGGTGAGGTATTGCTTGACTGTGAAAGAGGAATTGGACGGCTTGGGACGACCTCTGGCGGCGAAGGAGACGGTTGAAGTTTCTAGGTTCGGTGTTCGTGTTTTGCGTTTTGGGCCTAATTGTATCTTAGCTTTTGTGATGTGTTGTTCTGTTGTGGCCCCTTTTTTGGATGTTAATATGTTAGGTTTGGGCCTTGTGAGGTTGTAAAGTTTTTTTGTAATAAAAAGTACTGTTGACAAAAAAAAACAAACTTGTTTAGTTGAAACCTAGTCAATGGTTTTTTCTCATGAAAATCGGTAATATAAAGAATAACGTTAGAGAGACTAAGAGCTCTTTTGGATGTGCTTTTAAAATGATCGAAAACGCTTATGATGAAAATGTTTTTGGAACCAATCCTAAGTAAAAATGCAAGTAAATCCTGAAAAAACACTTAAAGTGCTTCCTGGAAGAAGCACATAACTGGTGTTTCATGCATAAAGCACTTAAAGCGCTTTTGGAATCCAAAAACACTTTCTCTAAAAACGCTTTCTGCCATTTTAAAAGCACATCCAAACGAGCCCTAAATTTGTAGACAAAATTTTGGAAACTAAATAGGAATGAGCACGTTTATCAACGCTTAAGTAATAAACCGATTATCAACTTCCATGTCTTTTAATTTCCTAAATTTTATCTACAAATTTAACCCTCACACCCTAATATAAATACTGGATAAGAATGATTTAGATGTAAACAGAAGACTTAGTCAATGCCATTAAAGATTAGGTGATGCTCCCGATACCAAAAGAATTACCTCCCATCCCCTCTGATTAATATACGAGATCAAATATTATGCACTCAAAATATGTGAGGCCTCTCTAGGCATCAATCATTATCTGACACATATTAAGTTAAAAAAAAAACAAAATTAAAAAAACTAAGTTTATAAACACATATTAGATATTGATTAGGACCACAGAAAGACCATATAGATAAAATATCGACCAAACATTGAGAACTTATGCAGATCGCTAAGCATACCACTAGTTACTCAATTTAGAAAACCACATCAACGTTTTAAAAGAAAAGGGTTAATTATCATTTATTCTTCTGGACTAGCATGATATAATCAATTTAATCCATCAAATTTTTTTCAGCCGATTTACTTGATGAACTTACATTTATTAGCTAATTTCCGCCCTTTAGATCGTGCATGTGAAAGTATGTAATTACTTTCGAGGGTGAATTCGTACTTCAACCTCTTTGCAATGGAACATTGAAGAAAAATATGTTTTAGACCATTGTGAAGAGTTGAAGAGGCAAAAAATAGGGAGCACCATTTTAGTGTAGACGTCATGCCCTCAAAATCGAGTGGCATGATACTCACATGATCCGACGTTAGTGGTAAATTGGCTAAATCTCGTGCTAGTTCGGGACAAATTTGACAGGAGACATTTTGATTGGCGAATTAACAATAGTGTAATAGCTTAGTGGGTAAATGGAAGTCTAGACAAAAGAAAAGGAGGTGGTGAATGAAAGTTTAGTGGAAAACAGCGTTTAAGAGTAAGGATGGATTGTTTGAGTGGCTAGTGATGCTGTTTAGACTATCTAATGTGTTGAGTACCTTCATGAGTCTTATGAATTAGGTTCTTCATCCTTTTATTGGTCTCTTTGTTGTGGTTTATTTTGACGACATTTTTAATCTATAGGAAGACCAAATAAGAACACGTGATGCATTTGAGACAAGTTTTGAACGTGTTGAAATCAATTGTTTACGAATCTTAAGATATGCATATTTGTACAAATAAATTGCTAATTCTGAAATTTGTGGTTAGTAAGAATGCCACTCAGATGGATGATGAGAAGATCAAGGCCATCCGAAATTCGCCAACTCTGAAGTCCATCTCTGACGGAAGAAGTTTCTATGGACTAGCTACTTTTTTATTGGATATTTGTGCGGCAACTCAGCACCATCATCGCACCTTCACAGAGTGTTTGAAGAAAGGCAAGTTTTATTGGGGAAAGGAACAAGAACGAAGCTTTGCCATGATCAAAGAAAAGTTTTGTACCACTCCGGTGTTAGCTTTTCAGAATTTTGAGAAAGTATTTGCAAATAAAAGGGATAAAAAAAAATAAAAAAAGCTTGCTATGGGCTATATTTCTAATGGAAATTGAGGAAGATGATTTATTCACACTAAAAGAGGAGTATGAGCGATAAATAGCGGAAATAAATTCCTTAGATGGTATTTGCACACAGACAATAGTCTATGTGATGACTCCAATTTTCGCAAAATAAAGCACCCCTTGAATGTTTGGGAAGTCAAAACTGATATTTCTTCAACATTTCTTAACACTTTGGCAAAATATCGACCAGATATCACCAATGTGTAATGCCTATAGTTTGCAAGGCATACCAGTTGATCGCTCCCCTTAGAAATCCAGCAGCAGCGTATTTACAGAATCAAACACACTACAGAGAGTCACAGAGATTAAGAAATGTGCAATCCATCTAAACTTTGTTGACAGAAACCCAATATTTGACTTACAAAATAACAACTTCGTAAAAGTTAAACATTCCAGTTTAGATCAATTCAACTCGGCAGTCCCCGGAACCCTTTTTCTGCTTCATCTCTGTGTAAAACTTATTCTGAATAGTCATCTTCTTCAAAGCTTCACCGTTCTCTGACAAATACGCTGCAACTTTCCTCTCGTGCGGGTACCCCTTGAATCCCCTGAAAGCGATAGTCTGGAGGTGTGATATCAGACATATAGGCACAACATCTGGTGTACTCCATCGCTCCTCCGAGTATAAGACATCTTCTAAGTAACTTTGATGCGTCTCGTATTCATCAACACAATCTCGGTCCTGCAAATTATGAATGCGATCAGAATAGTAAAGAGCTGCATGCCGAAATGAGATAGCATGAGTGGAAATACACCTTACTTCTTCATGTTCTATGACAAGGGACTTCAATTTGCGCAGTTTATCAAATGCAGACAGACAACCCGCCTTGAATGATAAAATATCAATCAAACATAAACTCATGATGCATTATATGCTATTTCATATCATAAATTGGCAAAATGGAAGAAATGCCTTAATTCTTTCCCTCGTGCAGTTTAGAATTTAATGGGGGAACACACACTTTACAAAGGAAGAGAACAAACAGTAAAACAAATGAGTTAGGGCAGATTCTTACCTTCAGAGAATGAACTGCAATAGACAGATATTTAACACTGGAAAATGGCTCCAGAAGTGCAGGTGCTCGGTTAAAAACGTAATCATCGTCTTCCCCAAAATGACGACAGATATCAAGACTGCCTTTGACCAGCGATTGTACATTTTCAAACAAATAGTTTGGCAAATAGTCATGCTTGATGTCAAGGTTTTCAAGCTTTGGGGTGTTAAAAAAAATATTGTAGTTAGGACCATCACCAACAAAGTCATCATCACAAATCAAGTTCATTAGGCGCAACAATCTTAAAAGTGAAAGCCATATCACCTGAAATTGTATCTCAAACAATTCCATCAATGGATAAATGGATAAATCTTCTAGTACAGGGCAGCATGTAAAAAGCTTTTCCATTCAGCCACCATGAAGACATACAACTTTGACATCAAGGAACTTGAGACTTGGAAAACAGCCAGATGTCGGAGGAACATAGGTAATACAATTTGACTTCACCTTCAAACCCACCAGCGTTTTGCTCATGAAAACACATTGAGGCAACTCCAACTTGGGGAAATTATCATCATCAGTATAAAGCGCTTTAACATGAAGATTGAGCTCAACAACATTATTGCTAGTGGCAATGTGAATGAAGCAATACAAGAGACAACCTCAGCATGACAGTAACAATGAAGACGCAAATTTTGAATCTTTGACGACGCATGAAGAAGGGATGGCCATGGTTCGGTTTAGGAACGGAAATGCTATATCCATCCTCATAACCACGAAAAATAACCATATCTATAACCGCAAATTAACCATCGGGTATTATCCATAACCATACTCACCGGGTAACGGATTGTCCATCGGTTAACGGGTATATTCATCTTTGTCAATACAAAAAATATATTCGTTCAATTGAGAAATTATAAGTTAGTAGATATCAATTTCGTCATTAAACATTTGATGTATAAAATGATCTAATGAATGGATCTTGTTGAGTATAAAAATTAAAACACTGATGATGTTGGCTTGTCTTTGTTATGTCCTATAAGTACCATTGAGTTCGCATTGATTTTGATTCAAAACTTTACTTTCCTACAAAATGCAATTTTTGTATTTTCAAGGTAATGGTTTGGTGAATAATAGATATACAAATATATATATATATATATATATATATATATATATTATACTATTATATTATATATAAATTATATTATATACTAATCGGATCGGATTCGGTTATGGATACGGTTTGGGAATCTCTATAACCATATCCAAAACCATAACCGAATAATATAAACAGTTTTTCCCCATATCCAAACCATATCCGAATTTTCATATCCAAATTCAATCCATTCGGGCGGTTATCCACGGTTATCGGGTTTAACGGTTAGAATTGTCATCCCTAAAGGAGAAGTACACAATAGACAAAATCCAAGAAAACATTATGGTGAACCAGGTACCTCCGACATCAGGCTGTTTTCCAAGTCTCAAGTTCCTTCATGTCAAAGTTGTATGTCTTCATGGCGGCTCGATGGAAAAGCTTTTTACATGCTGCCCTGTACTAGAAGATTTATCCATTGATGGAATTGTTTCAGATACAATTTCAGGTGATATGGCTTTCACTTTTAAGATTGTTGCGTCTAAACTTAAGAAGTTAAGAATGAACTTGATTTGTGATGATGACTTTGTTGGTGATGGTCCTAACTACAATATTTTTGTTAACGCCCCAAAGCTTGAAAACCTTGACATCAAGCATGACTTTTTGCCAAACTATTCGTTTGAAAATGTACAATCGCTGGTCAAAGGCAGTCTTGATATCTGTCGTCATTTTGTGGAAGACGAGGATTACATTTTTAACCGAGCACCTGCACTTATGGAGAAGTACACGATGAAGGAGCAATACTTGTCTTTCCAGGTACTAGACACTAGACAATTTCTTCGAATACGAAATCAAGATTGGGGACAGAAGCCCATATCCTCTTCCATCTTTCAGATCGAACGCTGGTCCTCATAGCATATTTTGTGGGAACAAAGGAGAGTGTGTGAGAAAGAAGTGAATCTGGCAAATTGCTAATCCTATCTGTAACCATGCCTCCGACCCTTGACATGGAACCCAGTTTTATTTACCTGTAAATTTCTTCAAAAAATGAATTTTTCTAGCAATCAACCCATGAAATTCTACTTCCTAATTGAAATAAACAGACCCAAAAGCGAAAGAACCCAAGAGTAATATAATTTACGCAACAAACCTAGGAACTGAATTCAATTTGAGAATTTTCTTTCAACCATTTCTCATTTTTCTTTTTTTCTCGGTAACCAAACAGACGATAAGGAAGTAAAAAGAAAGGGTTACGAAGAAGAAATGTACCTCAAATTTTGGGAAATTAAGAAATTGCGAAGCTCAATTGCATCCAAAACGACTGCATTTCCACCACTTGTGCTGCAAACTCACACTCTTTCAAGAAGCTTTGGTTTGGATTCTCACTTCTGAGGCCCTGCACATCCCGCCTTTCCGCTTTGCCTTGAGGGGAAAGAAAGACGCCGATTTTATTACTCTCTAAATTCCCCCAATAGTCCCCGAACTTCACTAGAATTTTTGTTTCAGCTCTTATGGTTTTATTTGTTGCACATTCGTACATGTAATTTCATCTTAGTCCAATCGGTCAAATGTGGCAAAATTCCGCCTTTCAGGTTGGACTGAAAAATAACAAATTGAATTAAAGTAAAACGTTACCAAACTAGTAAACTGCAATGACAGAAATGCCAAAAAAAAAAAAAAACAAATGAATGAAAGTGAAAATCCAACTAAATTACATGGACAATTTAGTAATTGGGGTTTCTTTGCTCGTGTATCAGAGGGGATGGGGAGTCGTTCTATCATAGACTCTTTTTCAAGTTTTGATTTGTTATATTTTCAGTTTTCTTGTTATTTGTTTACTCTTTAAATTTTTATTACTTTGATTTAGTCTATTTGGTCACATAAAAAATATAAACCAAACATTGAAAATTTATGCAGTTCGCTAAGCATATCATTAATAACTCACTTTTAAAAAACCACGTTAACGCATTAAAAGAAAAGAGTGAACTAATTTATCCTTCTAGACTAGCATGATATAACCAATTTAATCCACGAGTTATTTTTACTGTCAATATAATCGATGAACTAGCATGAATTACTTTTGAGGGTGAACTCGTCTTTCAATCTCTTCACAATGGAACATTGAAGAAAAACATTCTTTTAGACCATTGTAAAGAGTTGGAGAGGCAAAACGGGGCACCGTTTTAGTGTAGACTTCATACCTCAAAGGCGAGTCGCATGACTCTCAGGTCATCTAACGTTAATGAAATTCTATCGTTTCTCTCAAAAAAAAAAAAAAAAAAAAAAAACCATTAGTGGTATATTGGCTAAATCGTGCTAGTTCGAGAAAAATTTGATAGAAGAAATAGTTTGATTGGTGAGTTAACAACAGTGTGCTAGTTTAGGAGGTAAATGAAAGTATAGCCAAAATAAAAGGAGGAGAACTAATCACTCTTTAGATAAACACCCTTTTGACCACATAGAACAAATGAATCAATAAAAAGGCACAAACAAGAAAATCTTGAAAGATTAAATGTTAAGATGTTCAAGGTCCTCAAGCATTAAATTAACAGGGAAAAAAACATTAAGGGAGGACTAACATGTGAATACAAAACATAGTTTGTGTTTTACAGCTTGTTAGATGATCATATATATATATATATATATATATATATATATATATATATCATGTTACACGACTATCGTGTGAGATTATGCTCAATCCGTACTCGACTTGTTAACTTTGTCGTCGCAAACATGTAAACCTAATCCAAAAGCTAAAAATTGCATCTTAGATAAGTTTGACTCCTTATACAACCCAAAATTTGACTTGCAAAATAAAACCATTGCAGGAACTACAAACTGCACACTGCTAAATTCTACATATCAAATTTCTGAGTTGCTTTTGTGTCAAGCGAAGTTGTTTTCTCGACAACTTCACAACGTTTAGATGGCTGTTGGATTTTTCTTATTCACAGATACCTAAAAATGGATAATAAAGTGAAATTTGAGAATATGCCTCCTTTCCACGCCTTTGTTGTCCTAGTTTGGCTTGGATCAGTCAAGCTAGATTTTTCTCTATTGGGCATGCCCGCGATGTTTTGTATAAACAAATTTTAGTCTCTCTTAGATCTCGATTGAGTTGTGTAAAGTTTTTTCTATTGCTCTAGTTCTTTCACCTCTTCCTTCGTATCCATAGGTGTGAATACAGTTGGGCTTGCTAAGGGTAACACAGGTTTTGCAGCTTGTGGCGGGGTTTTTCAAGATTGTGCGGGTTATTTTCTCAGTGCTTTCCTCCATAGCTTTTCATACTTATTTTATGCGGCGGTTCATGTATTTATCTTTATTATGGATTTGGCTCACGGGCAAGGTGAGTAAAATATATGACTTGAGAATAACTCTTCTAATATGATCTCTTGTTTTACTTATGGCCCTTTTTATCTTCCTTTGTTGTTTCATACTTATTGGAAAAATTGCATTTCCCTGTTCTAGCATGTAGTTTTCATTGCTCTCATATATTTTGAGAATGAAATGCAATTGCTGACATATATTAATTGCTTTGTTTTAATTTTTAGGTAAGTTACTCATTCTTTGTTAATTTGTTGTGTCAAGAAGTAAGTTATCAGTCATGTTATTATTCTCTTTCTTATCCGTTACTCTGGGTATATTAATCTGGGGTGTCAATATATACAAGGCACACAAGCTCCAAGCCCACTTATAAGTTTGCATCGTATCATCAATCAATATATAAGATTTTGCTATAATATTGAATGAAAAAAAAAAAAAAAAAAAAAAACCCTTATATTTGTGCATACGAATAAAATACTTCTAGAATTACTGCATAAAACACTTAACATGCTTGATCATTATTTATAAAACATGTCTGCAAGTTAAAACACTTGCACTAACCAAATTACACTTGCTGATAGGGATTTTTACCACCTGCAAAAGTAGGGATAAAAACACTTAGAAATACTTGCAAGAGTACAAGGTTATCGTAGTATAGCAACATAAGCAATATCGTTTTCCACAGGAATTGAATGAATAATTTGTATTTAAACTAATTCTTAACTAATTATTTATAACAAAGTTTCGAAAAGGTTGATTTTGGAATTTAAAATAATAAAAATAATTAAATAATTGACAAGGTAAAGAAATCAAAAGACAACGGTTTTGGAAAACAATTTAAACACTAGGGTTCTGCCGTCACCATTAACAATACTATGCAATTTTACTAATTACTTATGAATTTCTATGTACATGCTTCGAAGGTTAGGCTTTCCAAATATATATTTTCCTCATGATGTTCAAGCGAAAATGTATCTAACATGCAATCCATCTGTGATGTTCAGATCAAATACAAACATGCAAGACTCATTAAGCTTTATGAAAACCTTTTGAAAAACCATGCAACCCTTAAGAGCTTTATGTTCGCCTTAAGTGAACTTATAATTACTAATCACAAAAAGCCCTCTTCAATTTCAGGGTGATGTTCCAATAGAAATTGCATCAAATTACTTGTCTAAAAACCCTAATGGTCACGAATCACTAAGACAATTAGATAGTTTAATCGCGGTGATTATTAATTCAAAGCAAGCATGCATCCATTCATAAGCAAATTAATAAAATCACATATTCATGCTAAGGCTCGTGGCTTCGCCCCAGCAAAAGGACTAGTTACGAACAATCATAATAAAAACTAAAGAAAATATATTAACTAGAAAAAGGATTGAAAACACCTTGTAGATAAAAAAAGTCTGAAGTTCTCCAAAATAATGCGTCTCTTCCTAGTGTTGCGTCCCCAAACCCTAATGGTTAAAAAACCTTATTTATACTACTCCGAATTAAAACCCTCATAGAAAAGGTTTTCTAAAAACTAGGAAATAAAATAATAAAATGATAACTAGGAATTACATTCCTATTCTGACTAGGAAATCTGCCTAGCACAGAAATAGCCACGTTTATGAACCTTCAGGGCTCCAAAACAGGCCCAAAATGACTTGAATTAAAGATTAGAACGTCCTCTTCAAGTTCTGGGAAGACTCGAATTCCAAAATCCATCATCTTCCAGCCCAAAAGTCACAAATAAGCTCTGCAGCCCAATTTGCCAGCACTGCACACTGGCATAAATTAATTAGCCGCACGATCAGATTCTTAGGGATAAAATTATGAAATTTTGATACAATCTTCTTGACAGATTCACGAACCCGCTCCAATTGGAATCACTCAAAAATTTCACCGTTTGATTACGTTTTTCTCAAAACAAGTTCGCATGTCCTACATTAAAAACACATAGCAAAGCATCAAAATCTCACCAAAATAATAACCAAAATATACCAAGAATAGGGAATAATATATAGTATAAAATCGACTCATCAAATACCCCCAAACTTAGCTTTTTGCTTGTCCTCAAGCAAAACAATACTAAAAAACAAATTAAAAACTAAAAAACTAGAAACTTTATTAAAACTCAACGAAGACAAAATTTTCATCTTCAAGTTGCAATCCATAGAAAACGTTAAAATTTAGAACATCTTTCCAAAAGTTCCAACCAATCCCACCACAGAGTCTAAGCCATTTAGAATCAATTAGAAAAGAATTCATGAACTTCCCTTGGTGTAAAAGTGAACCAACACGGTTAAGGAAACTCGACTAAAATCTCTACATTTCGTCCTCTTTATTCCACACGTACTAACTACATATATATTTTCTCTTTTCTCTTTTTTTTCTTTTTCTAGTAATAGTGGTGGTTGTGCAATGTTAGTTCCCTTAAGCTTTTATTCAACCCATGTAACAAGCTTTTGGTCAATGACTCCCAAACCACAAAGGCTTTAGGGCACTTGGCGTAGAACAACCCTAATGACTTATTAACTCGAGCTGAAAAGACCACGAAACCAACTAACTACCCTGCCCCATGCCAAGACTACCGTTTGACACGAGAATCACTATTGATCAGGCAGGACTGGCCCGGTTACTAAGCAAAGTCTCGAGTGGAACAATTATTACTTTATTTGTAATACATACTTAATTTTACTTTACTAAGAACAAAAATTAAAATACACTTAGACTAAAAGTAAGTGTTTCAATCTCACTCCCCACAAACCATGTTGGTGTGAATGTGCAATTTTCAAAGTATAACTCATGAATTAGTGTCTAAGCAACGATAAATAGGAAAGACTTTATTATGGGATCAACCTTCACCATGCCTATTTGTTCTAACGTTTAAAATAATTCATGGATATTAACTTAAAAGAATGAAAATTTTTAAAAATTTCTTATTTCCCACCCCCAAACTTAAATCACACATTGTCCTCAAGGTGTGGAAAATAAAAAAGAAAAGTAAAAATAAACTAAAACAACAAAATAAAAATAAGCAACCACCTTAATTGACTAGAAATAGAAACACGAAAAATAAAACAAGAAAATAAAACAAAAGACAAAGCAGAACAAACTATAAAGTGATACAAAACGAAAAATAAAATAAATGGAATGGAACGCTTGGGTTCGAACCTGGGACACGAGAGTATCAAAGAAAGCGCTGAAAAATAAAAAACCCAAAAGGGCTGCGTGCTGGACTTGAACCCGTGACCTGCTGGAACAGCTTGAGACGCACGTGCGTGAAAACTCTTGGACTTTCAGCCATACAAGCGGACTTAGGGCTGGTTTGGTATTGCTGTGCTTTTAAAAAAAAACTGCTGTGAGAATAAGCGGCTGTGCTGTGAAATAAAGCAGCAGAGTGTTTGGTAAACTTTTTTGTAAAAGTGCTTTAGAAAAAAAAGCTGTATGATAGTGTTTGGTAAACTTTTATGTAAAACAGCTGTGACTGTGTGAAATGACCAAAAAGGGTATAGTACTTTAATAATTTAATTTTCTTAACAAATAAAAGTGAATTACTAAATATACTTTATTTTTAGAAGAAAAATATTTATAAACTTTATCTTAAATATTAATTAGTATGACAAACTACTTCAATTGAAATATTTTAGGCTGAATAGCTAGGATTCATTAGTACAATATTGTTAATGTACTTGAAAGTAGTATAATTAGATGCATTCATCAAACTTGCCGCTATTTTATTTCTTAATGCTTCTATCTCATGTGATCCTTTAACTTAATAATTTTGGTATTCTTCCTCATCATCATCACTACTATCGCTCTCTTCACAAAAGTCTCTGGGGTCATCAAAATGATGATCACGTTCAGAATACCTCCGTATGTAGTTATGAAGAGCCATTGTAGCAATGACAATGAAATGAAGGACGTGAAAGTTTTTTGTGGCGTCATCATATTGCTTTGAGAAGAACATGTGTAGGGTTTAGGGTTGAGATAAAGAATACCATAATCAACTCAAACCAGTCTATTACACCTTAATGCAGTAGTTCGATTTGGCAATGCAATCATTTAAACGAAAGATGATCTATTTCATAATCATAACGAAAGATGATCTATTTCATAATCATAACAGAGTCTACATGATAGTGAATTTAATATCCAGAAAACCAGCAAAAACATCCTAAAGACAGGAAAGTGGAGAACTTAAACGATGGCATTCACATTCCTTTCCAATAGGCGACGGCGAGTTTGTCCTTTCTTCAAGCAATATAGCCAGCCTTCATTATCGGGAGCATCTGTCCCAGATTCGGACGACTTGGCTTTTAGATGCACGGGTTTATGAGAGTTCCAAGAAGCCTTAAAACACTCCTGAGTGCTGTTAAGAGATGCAAAATTTCATCAAATATGAAATGATAGATCAGTTTCAAGCTTCTATTGACATATCCAATCTAATGTGTAAAATTTCAGTGTCGATGTCTCCAAACTCCTTAATGAGGTTAAACATTTGAAATGCTCGACTCACTATCACTACACACAACCAAAATTTCCACTAAAATTGTATCAAAATTGGATTACCATTTATACAAAAGAATGAGGTTGTTACAAACCAGAAAGCAGCAGCTTCACAAGGGAGCTTTAATTGCACACATTTGGGACACCTGCATACAAAAAATCAAGTTTAACTCAAGAACGTAATAAATCACCCACAAAAAGTACCAATTTTTAGTTTAATAATCAAAGCAATTACACAATTAGAACCACAGAGATTTTAGCTTTATCAATAGAAATGGAAACTCTCCACTACCTCAAACTTTCCAAATTTTTAAAACAACATATTCACTTTTTCCAAACAAAACTTGTTTTTGTAGTGGCGGAAAGCAATTATGCCTATGCAACCGGTGAGGGTTCGACCCCCACTGATTCCCCTTCCCCCTAACAACTAACTATCTTACCCCCTAATGCCATCGCTCTACTAAAAACCCAAAATTTGTTACCAGTCTTTGACCCACCAGAAGAAAAAAAAAAGAAAAAAAAATTCACTTTTTTACAGAAACTAACATAATAGAGGAAGTAGCTGAAATTGAATTCTTGCAAACCAGAAATCCCCAATTAACTGACAGAAAAAGAATTGAATGCATTTCTCCCCTTTCGTCCACCTATGCTACAATATATATTAAAACAAGATCCAACAACAATTCACATACAACTACAAAAACCAACAACAATTCACAGAACAATAGCAAGAACAACAACAGCAAGAACAACAAGATGTGTTTTCTACATATACCATTTTTCTTTCTCTAAATTCTTTGAACTCAAAAATGTTATAGCATACAAGTATACAACTAATGTGTGCATGTTCTGTGTGCCCAAATATATGTTCTTTGTCATTTGTGAAGCTCGAAAACTTTGTTGCATACAATTGGCTTTCCATGGAGTACAACAAGAATTGTAGTATCTAAAACTAGACATTTGGTACTATCCAGAAAAAACTGTACAGAAAATTTATGTGATTCCGCAACACAAAAGAGCAACTTGGCATATTATCTCAGACCCTTAAATCATTAAGTTGTCCAAAAAATTGTCAGACCCTACTAAATAGTGTGCTTAGTTCTTGTATGATTCCAGGGAAGTAAAGTGTAACATTGTATATGTGGATGTTGACACTGCCAAAGGCCCAGTTAAAATTATAGGGCAGGAACATAGAGGAAAGCAGAGGGTGGCACCAACCTAAGCAAGCATTGGGAGACACCACTACCACTAATGTACACAAGAGTGGAGTTTTCCAAAATACATCTTACTCTCTTCGTCCCAAGAAGAATAGGAGGGAAAAAAGGCATCCCAAGTAGAACACAAAGCACTCTGCACTGCTACAAAAGGTTTCTTCTACAAAAGGTTTCTTCTATTCATTCTTTAGCTCATTCATTCCCCAGTCAAAAGGTTTCTTCTATCTTCTCAGTCAAATTTTCTTGTTTCCTCCACAAACCCTAATTTTTTTCCCATTTTTTTCCCCAATTGTTTTCTCCATCCCTAGTTTTCCCGACACCCATACACTCATCCCTTCGCTCTTCCCACCCCTCTTTCACTCTCCCCATCCCCAAATTAAAAAATTCAAACAAATAAATAACAAAATTTTAGAGAAGAGAAGCTTACCAGAGAAAGGAGGGAAGGCGACGGCGATAGAAGGAGGGAAGGCGACGGCTGGCGCTGAGACCGACGGAGAGAGGGGAAAAGGAGGAGGAGGAGAAGAGGTGCAGCTGCAGGCAACAGAGGAGAAGAGGGCTGCGATTTCAGGAGGGCGTGCGAGAGAGAAGGCAGAGAGAAACGAGGGCAACATTGGCAATTTGAAAATTTCATTAAAGGAGCACTGTAGCTCCGTGTGCTTTGAAAAAAAAGCCAGTTTTCCAAAGCAGCAAATAGTTGCTTCAGCTTTTCCTTTGATTTCAGCTTATTCTCACAACAGCTTCCAAAATAAGCCTTTTTTTTTTAGTTTACCAAACACCTAAAACCCTCACAGCTTTTTTTCATGGATGCTTTTTTTTTAAGCACCTCACTCCCAAACCACCCCTTAACAGCTTCATTTCCAACCTAACCCTTAGCCCCAGCGCCAAGGGCGCTCTCTCTCTTAATTCCTCATCGTTTCTTCTGGAGCTTATGAGTACATCAAACCCAATCCCTATTGCTCTTCTCTGCTCATCTCTGAAACCTTTAAAATAACAGCCCCAACCCTCACTGAAAAGTAAGAATCCTCATTCTGTCTGAAAATTTTCTGGTCCATTGGCATTTAATGGTGGAAATATGTGAAACCTCATGCATGTGTTGGTTTGTTTCGGGGGGATCCAAAAAGAGGCATGAAGATGGAGCTACGGGTCCAACCCCAAGTCACAACGCAAGAAAGGAACCACGGAGTTCCTCTCAGCTCAGATCTGTAATCTCAAGGTATAACCAGCGATTTTCATCTTTGTTCTTGTTCAGAGAGTGCAGCAGTTTGAAAAACATAAAGAAAATCATTGCATGTCTGATCTCTGTGCAATGAACTTTGAGCTGACGTCAGTACCATGGAAGAGACAAAGGAATTGCTACAACATCTCAGATCCGGCGATGCACTAGAAAATAAAACAAGAAATGCTCGGATCCAAAGCCAAAGGTATAATTTCCGACTCCCTCTTCTTTGATCTGTTCCTGCATGTGTTAGATCAGTGAATTTCTATATGCTTATGTAGTGCTTTCCCATGTGCTTGCATCAAACGTGATGAATGATGAGTCAAATTGGTGTGCACAAAACTGGATCTGTATCTTGACTTGATGAGCGTGCCGTCTGTGCAACATGGATCCCTCCCCCAAACTTCAGTGTAATTATATTTTGAATGAAGTGTGAGACAGTGTGTGAGTGAAAGGGGTCCATTAGCATAGAGGTCTTCTCAGCATCCCCACTGTGAGTATCCCTGGACCTCATCATGTGCTCCCTCTGTATCATGTGCTTGCATTTGTGTTGAATTTGACTCCCATGAATATTCTTATGAATGTGATGATGAATTTGTTGTGATGAACATATGAATGCTACTGAATGCATGATTCAGTCAATTGTGCTTGGTGAATATTTAGGGCCGATCAAATCCAAATGCAACCTGCAAAAATCACATAATAAAAATCGAATTAGAATAAAACCCAAAATAAAATACTGATTAATTAAAATTGCTGTTTTTGTGTTTTACAATTTTTTTTTTTTTTTTTTGTGAAAAAGAATAGGGGTATGATATCCACACACCCTTTTTTACTTATCCCACACCTTTTCAGTTTTCGGCCGTTGGATCAAATGAATTGAAGAAGATCAACGAACAGAAATTAACACAGGGTGTGTGAGAAGTAAAAATGGGTGTGTGGATTAGACTTGGCATTCGTGTTGTGTTTCTCGTGTTCGTATCGTTTTTGTGTCATACCCAATAGCTTAATCAGTCGTATCGTGTAATACCCCTTAAAGTAAAAGGGTAATATGACCTAATCCGAAATCAATCCGTTAATATTATCAAGTAATATGACCCGACCCGTTAAGAAAAATATATTTTAAATCAATAAAAATGAAAATGAAAAACATAATTTGACCCAAAAAAATGTAAAACATAATATTAAATTAGTATATACATACTAAATTTCGGAGTTGAACTCTTCATGAAAGTTGTAAAGCTTTTCATTACGAGTGATTACATTTTTCATACTTCTACAATAATTATTATTAATTTTATTAATTTTGCACTCAAATAAAAAGAACTTTTCATGAGATTTGGAGGGTTTTAAAACTCTAAACGACCATGTAACCATCGTCTAAGCGTTGAGGATGCAATTATAAACGTTTATTATGCTTTCACATCTTTCAAACTTATACATTAATGATTATGAATTTTGTTTATTTTGAACTCCCTTAAAAAATACTATTCATGAGAGTTTGTATGGTTTTAAACATTCACACGATCATATACCCATCCTCAAAGCGCAGAGGATGCGACTACGAGCGTTTGCATATTTTTTCATATTTTTCACATATGTAAATTAATTATTATAATTTTTTTTAATGTGTTTGGTATTTTTAAATTACTTGATATTTTTATTTTTAATGTGTTTTATGATTTTTAATCTCAATCTTTGCCTATAATATACTATAAAAATAAATAAATAAATAAAACTTAAATTTTAAAATTTATATAGAATAATAATTAATAAACAATATATACATATTCATTATATCTATTGTATTTTATAGTAAATTTTTTTTAGTAGTTTAAAAAATTAAAATCATCAAAATAACTTTTTTCTTATCGTGTCGAAACAGGTTACCCGCTTGTCACTCTCGTGTGTTAAGGACCCGTTATTAACGGGTTATTATCGTGTTGATCTGAAACCCATTATTTTCATGTCGTTTATGTGTCGTGTAAGAAATTGTCAGGTCTAGTGTGGATAGCACACCCCAAAGAATATAGAGAAGAAAATAAAATAAACACAAATAAGAAGAAAAGAGTTGGAAAAATTAGGTTGCCTCCCAATTAGCGTTTTAATTAACGTCTATAGCTAAACGTAGAGGAAGGAATTGATGGTCACGTCAGTTGTTCTCTTAGAATCAACCACTCTGTAATAGCATCATAGGGCAAAAGTAGGTACGGAATGAGATGTTTATAAATTATGCTTCTCAAGTGAGTGGGTGAATCTTTCATATTAGCCCTTCTATGAGAATGAATCTTTGTAATAAAATAGAATCTCGTCCAGCGATGTTTTGGTCTCTTTAGAATTGACTTCAATCTTGTATTTAATACCCATAATTTGTGCACTAGCCGAATTTGTCGATGAGGAATTTGGCTGCCAAAAAATGTCTTCTTCTTCTCGTATGCCTTAGCCTGCTTGTAGAATTGGCCCTGAAATTCTTTAAATTTGATGGGTTGTACTGCTGGAATGTCCAATTCAGCAACAAAAATTGTATTAGTAGTCATTTGCCCTGTATCTGAATTCTTGAGTATGTCCAAAAGCTGACCATTTAATTTTCCAGATTCTGAATTTGTGCGAACATCCATCTCCAACACATCTATTCTCGTGCTTTCTTGCAATCTATGTGGGAAAAATTCTGACGGCACATGAACTTGGTTTCCCGTAGATTCTGGGAGGATTTCAAGATTAGCATATGTTGTTTCCTCCTTTGGGAGTGAATAGCTTGCAGATGGCTCTTCTGTTTCTGCACCAATTTCCTCTTGATCATCATAGTTTTTCTCATAGTTTAAAGCTTGAATCTGAAATCCTTGATTGGTTCTTTCAATGTACAACTCAGTTGATTCCAACAATATAGAAAGTTTGTCCTCCACCGAGAGCTCTTGTGGCACATTAGGTTGCTCAAAATATTGTTCAAGATGCTTTTTCAAACTTGAAGTGTAGAACTCTGAATAGGGATTGTTCCAATGCCTTTTTGAGTCGATTCTCATATTGATATGCTTTTGGACAAACTCAAGAAAATATTCTCTTTCGGGGCACTCCAAAAGATCATGGGTCTTCAAACAACAAAGGGCACAAACTGTAGGTTTAAATCCACAAAAACCTTTTTCTGCCAAGGAAACCCATAACGGCAATCCTCATGCCGATGGTGGTTCCATTGGTGAATTGCTCTTAAAATCAACAAACTAAAACCTACAAAAATAAAAATAAAATCAACAAGTAAAGAAAAAGATATATACACAAATAATTAACTGAGAATATGATAAACAAAAATTATTTAAAACAATCCCCGGCGATGGCGCCAATTTCTTAATAGGGATTTTTACCACATGCAAAATTAGGGATAAAAACACTTAAAAATACTTGCAATAGTACAAGGTTATTGTAGTATAGCAGCTCAAGCAAGGTCGTTTTCCACAGGGATTGAATGAATAATTTGTATTTAAACTAATTCTTAGCTAATTATTTATAACAAAGTTTCAGAAATGTTGATTTTGGAATTTTAAATAATAAAACCGAATTTAAATAAAAATAATTAAATAATTGACAAAGTAAAGAAATCAAAAGACAAAGGTTTTGGAAAACAATTTAAACACTAGGGTTTTGCCGTCACCATTAACAATACTATGCAATTTTACCAATTACTTATAAATTTCTACATACATGCTTTGAAGGTTAGGCTTTCCAAATATATATTTTCCTCGTGATGTTCAAGCGAAAACATATATCTAAAATGCAACCTGTCTGTGATGTTCAGATCAAATATAAACATGCAAGACTCATTAAGCTTTGTGAAAACCTTTTGAAAAATCATGCAACCCTTAAGAGCATGATGTTTGCCTTAAGTGAACTTACAATTACTAATCACAAAAAGCCCTCTTCAATTTCACGATGATGTTCCAACAGAAATTGCATCAAATTACTCGTCTAAAAACCCTAATGGTAGCAAATCACTAAGATTATATAGTTTAATCGCGGTGATTAATAATTCAAAGCAAGCGTGCATCCATTCATAAGCAAATTAATAAAATCACATATTCATGCTAAGGCTCGTGGCTTCGCCCTAGCAAAAGGACTAGTTACGAACAATCATAATAAAAACTAAAGAAAATATATTAACTAGAAAAAAGATTGAAAACATATTAACTAGAAAAAAGATTGAAAACAACTTGTAGGTAAAAAGTCTAAAGTGCACCAAAATAATGTGTCTCTTCCTAATGTTGCGTTCCCAAACCCTAATGGCTAAAAAGCCTTATTTATACTAGTCCAAATTAAAACCCTCATAGAAAAGGTTTTCTAAAAACTAGGAAATAAAATAATAAAAAGATAACTTGGAATTACATTATTATTCTGACTAGGAAATCTGCCTAGCACAGGAATAGCCACGTTTATGGACCTTCAGGGCTCCAAAACAGGTCCAAAATGACTTAAATTAAAGATTAGAACCTCTTCTTCAAGTTCCAAGAAGACCCCAAGTCCAAAATCCATCATCTTCCAGCCCAAAAGTCGCAAATAAGTTTTGCAGCCCAATCTGCCAGCACTGCACGCTGGGCATAAATTAATTCGCCACGATCAGATTCTTCGAGATAAAATTATGAAATTTTGATATTAACAGATTCACAAACCCGCTCCAATTAGAATCACTAAAAAATTCCACCGTTTGATTACTTTTTGCTCAAAACAAGTTCGCATGTCCTACATTAAAAATACATAGCAAAACATCAAAATCTCACCAAAATAATAACCAAAATATACCAAGAATATGGAATAATATATAGTATAAAATTAACTCATCACTTACAAACACAAACACAAACACGAACATCCAAGCTAAGAGGGATGGAATACTTAATCCATCAGAGTCCCACACAGCATATCTCTTAATTCAAAAGAGTAACTTATATGTCCACTCAACCAGTAGACCCAGTACTCTGTTGTTGTCGCCTTGGAGTCTCCGTTACTTTGCTTGCCATCGTTCTGAACAGTCTTTGAGCTGCTGATTTGTTCAGAAACATTCCACTCCCTCAAGGTCGTCCTCCCATTGATTTTCCCACCGCCCCCTTTGCTAGATCGGTGGCCTGCTTTAAACATCTAAATTGCCCCAATAGTCCCCGTACTTCACTTGAATTTTCGTTTTAGTTCTTATGATTTTATTTGTTGCGCATTCGACCTTGTAGTTCATTCAATGAACAAAGTTAGTCCAATCGGCCAAATGTGGCAAAACTCCGCCTTTCAACTTGACTGAAAAATTGTTGTTTCTGTAAAATTGGATGGTTTATGAATGTGGTTTTCTGGAAAATATGAACTCAGGAAGAAAATGAAGAGCACTGCAAAAATGGGAGTTTGTTGCTCACCAATTCCATTCACAATAGATCCGATTACATAGCAAGAAAATCACACATATCGTACGTGTGATGCTAGCAAAGGACAAAAGAAGACGGTTGGCACTTCACACATACCACTCGTGTAAGAGTGATCACGTGCACCGCTAGTAAATATTAACAGAACTATGAATCTCAGATGAACATTGAATTAAGCAAAAGGAAAGAAAAGGAGAAGAACAAAGTATTCTCTGATTTCTTAGTGATGAAGTTTTCTTACAAAGCAATCGACAAGAATGTGAAGGATCAAATGGCTATATATGCTAACCAATCACAATCCACAATTACAATATTACCCTCTAACCTCCTTACTCAATTACAATTTTATCCTTTGTAACAAACTCAATTTCCAACTACCTTTGTAACTAACTTGACTCACAATTACTTGTCATGTGTCATTGGTTAATAGTAAAGTCTGTTAGAGAGTTAGTGTATATGTTAAGTTTTTTAACACTCTTGTAATCTTGGCTTAGGGCATACGAAACCTTACCAAGCTATAAAAGAGCTAAAAATTAAGGAGTACCATTTTAGTGTAGACTTCATACCTTAAAAGCCAGTCGCATGACTCTTTATGTCATCAAACGTTAATGGTAAATTGGTTAAATCGTACTGGTTCGGAAAAAATTGACACGAGAAACAATTTGATTGGTGAATTAACAATAGTGTGTTAATTTCGGGGTAAATGAAAGTCTAGCCAAAAGAAAAGGAGGTGAACTAATCACTCTTTTTCTAAACACCCTTTTAACCACATAGATCAAATAAATCAATAAAAAAAGGCAAAAACAAGAAAATCTTGAAATATTTAAGTTAGAATGTTCAAGGTTCTCAAGCATCAAATAAACAGGGAAAAAAACGTTAAAGGAGGATTACATGTGAATACAAAACATAGTTTCTATTTTACGACTTGTTAGATTATCATATATATGTTACACGACTATCGTGTTATTAACTTTATCGTCACAAACATGTAAAACTAAACCAAAAGCTAAAAATTGCATCTCAGATAAGTTTAACTCCTTATACAACGCAAAATTTGACTTGCAAAATAGAACAGTTGCATGAACTACAAACTGCACTCCTCTAAATTCTGCCCATCAAATCGGAATTGGATCCTCTTCGAAGCAAACCCTCGGGATCCTCCTGACCCACTAACACGGACCGTTGGATTTTGATCCAACCGCTACAATTATTATAACTTTTAGAGGAGCTCCCTGTTTGTAGCTGTTGGATCAAAATCTAACGATCCGTGTTATTCAGTCAGGAGGATCCCAAGACTTTGCCTCGGAGAGGATCCAATTCCCATCAAATCCTCGAACCCTTTTCACACGTTGAAAATTCCTTGCACATCTCCGATGTATTCTACCTGACAAGCCCTTGGACTCCTTCGAGACATTGTATACGGCCAACAGTTCAATTTGGACTATGATTGCTAACAGAATTTAACACAGGGTTATGAAGAACAGTTTTTTATACCACAGTGATTTGTTTGAAATACATTCATTCATTCAACATATTTTAAGGTTTTATTAAAACTCATTGCATGTTACATAAGCATGATTAATTTACAATCAATAAAACGCATGTTTAATTGGACAAACAAAACAATAACAAAATGTTCTTGAATTCAGTACGACAATCTGCTGCTAATTAAAACCAATAGCATTGGAATGGCCAAACAATTCAAGGCTCTCTACAAAATGATCCATGTGTAGAAACTCAGAGTTCTTGAGAGATGTTTTCTTAGAGGAGAAGAAAGATGTATTTTCTCATTAATGAAAAAGAATAATACAATTACATATATAGCCTTTGGCTATTTACAGTTAACTATCTAAAACTAATTACATGTGTAACAAACTTATAACAAATAATAACCAACTCTAGTCATGAAGTGGCATCTTCATCTTTACACCCCCTCAAGCGAAACTTGGAAGAATGAAAGATTCCAAGAGAAAGCTTGGACTGCAGAAACAGAAACCTGCTTTTAGACAATGCTTTGGTATGAATATCTGCAATTTGATCCTGACTACACACATACTTAACTGCAACCAAGTTTGCAAGCACTACTCATGAATATAATGATAGTCAATCTCTACATGCTTAGTTCGAGCATGAAATATAGGATTGGATGCAAGTGAGATGGCTAAGATATTATCATAACAGAGAGTGGGTTTGTGAGATAGAGGAAAACCAAAATCTTTGAGCATTTTGCATATCCAAGTTACATCTGTAGCAGTGTGAGCTAAGGATCTGTACTCAGCCTCAATGGATGAACGAGCCACAATTGATTGCTTCTTGGCACTCCAGCTAACTAAATTGGTGACCAGAAAAACACAGGAACCACTGGTAGACCTTTTGTCATAACTACAACCAGCCTAATCTGCATGAGAGTAGGCTGACAAGTGCAGTGAACTTTTCTTAAACCAGAGACCATGAGCAATGGTACCTTTGAGAAATCTCAATATACGTTTAGCTGCTTGCATATAGAGAACAGTACCTTTGAAATGTCAGGTTTTGTCCAAATTAAGTATTGGAAAGCACCTACAAGAGATCTATACGTAGTGGGATTGGCAAATAATTCACCACTGTGATCTAACTTGGTAGAGCTAAGAGGAGTGCAACAAGGTTTAGCTCCAGTCATGTTTGTTTTCTGTAACAGATCAAGAAAATACTTGCTTTGATTAAGGAGCATAGCATCAGTGGTTCGTTGGACTTCTAAACCCAGAAAGTAATGCAATGGCCTCAAATCTTTGACTAGAAATAAATTGCTTAACTTGGCTATAAACTGATTGCAGATATTAGAATCAGGGCCACTCACCAGAATATCATCAACATAGACTAGTACTATAACTAGAGTTGGAGGTTTAAGAACAAACAAATAAGCATCATATGAGGATTGACTAAATCCCAGAGATTTGAGAGCTTGAAATAACTTGTCAAACCAAGCTCTTGGAGCTTGTTTAAGTTCATAAAGAGACTTTCTGAGCTTACACACATGATGTGGCTTGTTGGGATCTTGAAAACCAGAGGGTTGAGTCATGAAAACATCCTCCTTTAAGTCACCATGCAGAAATGCATTACTGATGTCCAGATGATTGAGAAACCAGTTAAATTGGACAACAAAGGATAACAAAAGCCTTATAGTGATTGGCTTGGCAAATGGACTAAAGGTTTATGTATAATCAAGACCTTCCTTTTGGTGAAAACCCTTAGCAACAAGTCTTGCTTTATATTTCTCAATAGAGCCATCAGGATTCTTTTTAATTCTAAAGACCCACTCGCAACCAACTACATTGTGAGAGGGTGAGGAAGGAACAAGAGTCCAAGTACCAGTAGATAAGATAGCATTAAACTCATTTTGCATTGCCAATCTCCAATTTTCAGACTTAGATGCTTGAAGATAAGTATTGGGAATGTAGTATGTGAAGAAAAGAAGTGGATGTTTGGTAGCAATGAAGGCTTTGGGTTTATAAATGCCATTTTTGATCTAGTTACCACGGATGAGCATTTGGGGCAGAGAAAGAATGCACAGGGTGGTGTATAGGTACAGAATGAGGAGAATGCACAGATTGAGGACTTTTATTATGTTAGGGAGAAGTGGAAGAAGATGTTGATGGAGGCACAAAGGTAGTGGATATAGGTGATAAGGGCATAGAAAAGTGAAGATCAATAGGTGGAGATTGAGAGGAAGAATGATCAACAGAGGATGAAACAGGCTTGACATCTTTAAATGGAAAAGTACCCTCAACAAATGTGACATGCCTTGAGATATAAACCTTATTTGTGTCCAAATCCAAACATCTATAACCTTTGTGTTGTAACCTATAGCCCAAGAAGACACATTTCTTACTCTTTCCATCAAGCTTAGATAAGATGTAGGGTTTTAACCATGGATAGCAACTGCAACTAAAAACTTTAAGTTTGGAATAATCTGGATACTTATGAAACAACAACTCCCAAGGTGATTTAGTATTGCCAGATAGTGGCAGCCTATTGATGAGATAAATGGCAGTGGTAAAAGCTTCAACCTAATAGTGATGAGGAACACTAGATTCAACTAACAAAGTCCTAGCTGTCTCAACAAGATGCCTATGTTTCCTCTCCATACAACCATTATGTTCTGGTGTGTGTGGACAACTAAGTTGATGCACAATACCATGAGTATGTAGAAAAGATTTAAATTGTAAGCTTGTAAATTCACCCCTTGAGTCTGAACGTAATATCTTGATTTTATTACCAACAATATTCTCAACATAAGCTTTGAACAGTACAAAAGTAGAATACACCTTTGATTTATTCTTTAAAGGAAAACACCAACTATATTTGCTAAATTCATCAACTATGAGAAAATAATACTGAAAACCACTCACTGAAGTGACAGGGGCTGGTCCCCACAGATCACAATGTAATAGCTCAAGAGACTTAGACGTTGATGTGGATGATGAACCAAATGGCAGTTTATGATTTTTAGTTATAATACACTTGGAGCAAAAGAAATCAACAGATGTTGTACCTTTAATAGCAAGCTTATTACTAGAGATTACTCTTCGAAATATAGTAGAAGAAAGATGTCCCAACCGGCTGTGCCAAAGTGTAACTGAACCTTGAGCATTCACAAGATCATAAGAAGATCTAGGAGATTGACCAGTGGAAGAATAGCTTTGCAAAGGGTAAAAACCATCTTTAACTGGACCCTGCAAAAGCGTCTTCCCCGTAGCACTATCATGTACAATAGATTCATCAGAATCAAAAGTTAAGGCACAATAGTTATCTTTGAGAAATTGGTATGCAGATAACAAATTATGTTTCATTTGAGGAACATGAAGCATAGTGCTCAACTTAAATTTAGCATTAGAAGAATGCAAAGAAGAATGACCAATATGATGTATAGAGAGACCTTTACCGTCACCGACGTAAACTTTGTCCTCTCTAGTGTACGGTGTTGGTGAAGAGATGTTGGCAATGTCATTAGTGATGTAAGATATATCCCCAGAATCCAGAAGTTAAGATGGAGAAGGCTTGGAGGTATAGTGTGCACACATTGCTGCAAGTTTTGATGGAGGAATCTTCTCATAAATGTCAGGGTTCATGCGATCGAAGCAGTCAATAGCTTCATGACTGGTAGTGCCACAGATTTGACAAGGAACATGAGTGCCAGAAAACGAAGAGTTGCAAAACCCTTGCTGATGACCGCGATTGAAGGATTGACCTCAATAATTGCCTCTATGTCCACGATTGTTGTTGAACCGGTCAGTATTGTGATAGTAATTGCCCCGATTGGTATTCATTCCACGATTAAAGTTGAATCGGAAAGATTGTTGAGGTTGTGCAGCATAAGCTTGAAACTGCGGAGTTGGAAGAAAAGGCGGTTGAGACTGAACAAAAAACGCCTGAAATGACTCAGTGTTGGAGGAATAAAGCTTCTTGTGACTAGACATTGAAAACTCCTTGGTAAGGAGAAGGTTATGTAACTCATCCAGAGAAGTTGAAGAGAGACGTAACATGACAGAATCATGAATGATTCGAATTCATCAGGTAATCCAGCGAGAGTAGCCGCTGTTAAATCTCAATCAGTGATAGGTGCACCAGCAGTAGAAAGAAAATCGGAGATTTCTTTTAGTTGTTGAAAATAATCTGTCATAGATTGAGCACCTTTCTGAATTGCTTGAAGACAAGACCGAAGTTGATGAATGTGAGCATCGGAGACTCCACCAAAACGCTGTTCAAGCTTGATCCAAAGATCTCAAGTGGAAGACACACCAACAGTGAAAGGAATGACATCTTCCGAAAGTGTAGAATTGAGCCAAATCAGAAGATTCTGATCCTTTTCATACTAGATCTCAAAAGTTGGATTAATGGAGTGATCTGGAAGGAACGGCGGTAGACACGGCTCAGTACCGTCAACAATTCTGAGAAGTTTGTATCGCCGGAGAATCGGTGTAAACTGAGCACGCCTTGGAAGATAGTTGAATCTCTTGAGCTAAATTGGAACCATGCTTCTATACGAATTTGACAAATTAGGGTTTGTTAAGGGATTTGGGGCCGAATTCTGAAGAGATTCATAAGGGTAAGAAGAATCTAACGGAGAAGCCATGGTAGTCAAAGGCAAGAATTACAAGAGTATATCTTCGAGAATCAGAGAGACGAAGCGGAAGAGGAGATCGAATCGGCCGTAAGGCAGAAGGTAAATGATACCATGTAGAAACTCAGAGTTCTTGAGAGAGGTTTTCTTAGAGGAGAAGAAAGATGTATTTTCTCATTAATGAAAAAGAATAATACAATTACATATATATAGCCTTTGGCTATTTACAATTAATTATCTAAAACTAATTACATGTATAACAAACTAATTACATGTGTGACAAACTTATAACAAATAATAACCAACTCTAGTCATGATGTGGCATCTTCATCTTTACCATGAAGCAGCAAGTATGCATATACTTAAGATTATAAAAAATATAAGATTCAACTTGGAAGTAGTTAGGGTTAGGGTTAATGGATACCAGCTCCCAATTCCCGCAAGGAAGTTCAGAGGTTCCAAATACTACTTTACCACTCTTTCTAAAACAAAATGGCGGCCTAGGAGGAGTTAATTGTAGGTAAATATATAGTTAACAATTTTGTCCACGATCCCACCACAGCATGCTCTTTCATCACCCATACACAAATCCGATTTATCTTTCTTCTTTTTTCTTTATTAGAATCATCATTCAAAAACAACGACAGGGACTCCTGGTATCTTGAAATGCAAACAGAATCATCTGCCTTTTTCCTCAAAGATTCAGGCATCGCTATCTCGCCAGATAAGTCATGGTTAATATCAAACCATGCAATGAAACAATAATCCTCCTCCACATTCCTCCTACGAATTTGAACCCAATACAGAACACCGTCGACAAAAGCTTTCCCTTTTTGATAGTTTATAGGCAAATAATCTGCAAGAATGTTATCAGAAGTAAGAGTATTCCAGGAGCCCCCCGCTAGTGACTAAACCTCAACTTTACTGAAGGTTAAGGTTCGTTTACCGTCATAACTCACAGTTCTTAAAACCTTATAGTCCTTAGTGTGCGAATCATAGCCAAAGTCAAAGACATAACTTTTCCTTCTCAGAGCGTCCCACGTAACACTAGGTGCATGCAAATTCAAATATTTCCTAATACAAGGGTTCCAAATTATTGCAGTACCGCTACGATAATTTACAAGGCATATGAGTCCGTTGCAAATTTCGACCACTTCAATATCCTGATAAGATGTGTCACTGCGATCAGCTACGAAAGAATTTATAAGCTTCGTATACTCACTTAATTCAAGATTATCACATGCGCATAGATTATCACATGCGCATTTGCTCCAGTGTCAAGCAACCAAGTCCCATTTTGTTGACTGTTCAAGGTGATAGGTGAGGACGCTATGGCAGTGAGACGTTTGGTTGGAATACATCCCTCATACGTAGCATTCATGCGTTGATAGCAATCTAGGGTAGGATGTCTAGGTTTTTTAGTAAATTTGACAAGTAATTCTCTCACCTCCAGAGTTGTAGCGTTCTCCATTGACGGCAGGATTACACTGGTTGTTGTTTAAAAGAATAAAGCCTTGCTGATTCACATTAGCAAAACCTCCACGATTGGACGGAAAACCACCTCGTCTAGAACCTTGAGGACGTGCACCGCGTCCTCTAGCAGTCACAAATGCATTCACTGGAGCAGACTCCACCAGGGATAATTTGCTCTACCATTCATCTCTTCGCTGTCAACAAGAGAGCTTCGAGAGTTGGATACGTGATGGGGGTATCACATGCTTGAGCAGCATTCACAGTCATCTCATATGCAGTGCCAAGGTTATTCAAGATAATTTGGATAAGTTCATCATCATCAACAGGTTTGCCAGCTAGGGCAAGGTTATTAATAATTGAATTCATTCTGTCAAGGTAATCAGCAACAGACATCTCACCTTTTTTGGTTTGGACTTTGGAGCAATTCATTTAAAGAAACAAAATGCAATTTTGAGAAGACGAAGCGTGTCGTTGTTCCAGAGCCTCCCACGTAGCACAAGAGGTACGTTTACTTGCCACGGCCAATAAGACAAACGCCATCAGTGAGCCATTAATCCAACTTAGGATCATTTGGTCTTGCTGCATCCATAGAGTGTAGACTGCGTTGACAGCAATGGTGCCAGAAAGGTGTTTGGGAGGACAAACAATGGACCCATCCACATAGCCCATCAAATCACGACTTCTCAATATTGGTAGGATTTGAGCCAACCACATGGGGTAGTTGGTTCGGTCAAGCTTGATGTTCACAACAGTTGTCATAGCGGATGAAAAAGGGTTCATAGAATTCATTTGAGGATTGGGGGGCGGGTCCTTAGTGTGCAAATCATAGACAAAGTCAAATACATAACTTTCCCTTCTTAGAGCGTCCCTCGTAATGCTAAATGCATGCAAATTCAAATATTTCCTAATACAAGGGTTCCAAATTATTGCAGTACCGCTACGATAATTTACAAGGCATACGAGTCTGTTGCAAATTTCGACCACTTCAATATCCCGATAAGATATGTCACTGCGATCAGCTACGAAAGGATTTATAAGCTTCGTGTACTCACTTAATTCAGGATTATCACATGCGCATTTGCTCAGGTGTCAAGCAACCACGTCCCATTTTGTTGACGGTTTAAGGTGATGGATGAGGACTCCATGGTAGTGAGACGTTTGGTTGGAATACGTCCCTCATACGCAGCATTCATGCATTGATAGCAATCTAGGGTAGGATGTCCAGGTTTCCCGCAAATTTGACAAGTAATTCTCTCACCTCCAGAGTTGTAGCGTTCCCATTGACGGCAGGATTACGCTGGTTGTTGTTTCGAGGAATAAAGCCTCGCTGATTCACATTAGCAAAACCTTCACGCTTGGACGGAAAACCACCTCATCCGGAACCTCAAGGACATGCATCGCATCCTCTAACAGTCACAAATGCATTCACCGGAGCAGACTCCACCACGGGGACAATTTGCTCTGCCATTCGTCTCTCCGTTGTCAACAAGAGAGCTTCGAGAGTTGGATACGTGATTGGGGTATCACGTGCTTGAGCAGCATTCACAGTCATCTTATATACAGTGCCAAGGTTATTCAAGATAATTTGGACAAGTTCATCATCATCAACATGTTTTCCAGCTAAGGCAAGGTTATCAGCAATTGAATTCATTCTATCAAGGTAATCAGCAACAGATATCTCACCTTTTTTGGTTCGGGCTTTGGAGCAATTCATTTCGAATAAACAAAATGCGATTTTGAGAAGATGAAGCATGCCGCTGCTCCAGAGCCTCCCACGTAGCACGAGAGGTACGTTTACTTGCCCTAGCCGACAAGACAAACGCCATCAGTGAGCCATTAATTCAACTTAGGATCATTTGGTCTTGCTGCATACACAGAGTGTAGGCTGCATTGACAGAGGAGGACAAATAATGGACCCATCCACATAGCCCATCAGATCACGACTTCTCAATGTTGGTAGGATTTGAGCCAACCACAGGGGGTAGTTGGTTCGGTCAAGCTTGATGTTCACAACAGTTGTCATAGCGGATGAAAAGGGGTTCATGGAATTCATTTGAGGATTGGGGGGGTGGGGAGGTTGGGGTTGGAGTTGGCTGGTTGGGAAAAAGCTTCGTTGTTGTTGTCGGCCATGGAAAAAAAAATTGTAGAATCTTGTCATTAGACAATGAGGCTCAATACCATGTCAAACTTTAGTAGGCTAGGTTTTCAGTTGTTTTTGCACACCCTTTCAATCGAGGGTTGCTTGTATTTATAAGATCATAGAGATTACATCCGTGGGTTTGAAATACCCTATTTACGCGCTAATTTGAAATTCAAACTTTACAACAGCATAATAAACTTAGCTAAGAAACATTCAAAATATTCCTAGACTTATCAGACTCCCTTTGAGATAAAGAAGAATCACGCACACAACAGACTTGAGAATTTGAATGTAAATGGGAAATCCGACTTGGTGAATCGATGAAGCTAGGGCTTTTGATGATAGCGTTTCATGACTTACACACGCTACTGAATCGCAGCAAAGGTTTGACAGGCAACCTCAGCAGGATTTCGTGTATGATATCTTCAGAAAAGTAGTCCACCGACTTTGCTTTCTTGGATCTAAAACCCAATGACATGATTTTGGTAAAAGTTGAAGGGGAGAGTCAGAAGCACTTACGGGGTTTACACACACACAAAAATATTTATATATATATAGATTTGGGGTTGGGGAAATGCTTTTCTCTGTCTAAATTCTGATCCTAACCCTAATCAAACTAGGATCTTAAAATACTTCCTTTCCCCGCAAGCAAAAAGGAGTTCCTTTATCCTACATAACAAGGATTTACCAATAATACATTTTTTACTTCTATCCTTTGTACTTGACTGCAAACTGTCCACAAACATTATTTATCAATTCTTATGTACCCGGTTATGTTGGATTATATCCAAATTCAATATAAAAATATAATTAAACCCATATAAATTTGAAATAAATTGAGCATGAGGCAAACTAATGGTGCATAATAAATTAATAATTATGGGTTTGCTGTGTAACTGGAGTTAATAGTAACAGATGTGAGACATGTCGTCGTTGATGTGTTGAATCAGTGTTCAAATGCGAAGTCAGGAGAGTGAAAAATAAAACACAACACAAAAGAAAGGAGGATGCACACAGCGCACACACCACACACCAGAGGAACACTCATAGATGTCAAATCCCGAGATGTGGGGATTTCGGTGACGGAGAGAATGTGAGTGAGTTCTGTCAAATTATCCGAGAGACCGCCTTTTGGCCCACTTCTAACAACACTGTTATTGTCTTCAACAAGTTAATTGCCACCAACACAATCCGTCAGATTTGCGGTTTTATGACAAAAAGTCACGGTATTAGTTGAAGTGGGTTTAGAATATTTAAACTGAGAGATATGGTCGATGCGAGATATTTCAACACACCTCCTCACGTGATAACCAATTCCCACATGGGAGATCCATACATCGGCAACCACGTGGGGCTAAGAGGACTCACCAATCACTTGGCAATACGGGCCCGCTCCCAAACTCTGATATCATGTCAAATTATCAAGGAGACGGCCCAAAGGCCCACTTCCAACAACAATGATATTGTCTCCAACTTGCTAATTGCCACCTGCACAATCCGTCAGGGGTGGAGCTTTTTTAACAAAAGGTCTAGGTAGTAGTTGGAGTGGGGTTGAAATATTTAAAGTACTCTTCTTTCCTCAGAGATACGGTCAATGTGAGATATTTCAACAAATTCTCCAGAGAGTCCCAAAAATGAGAGGGAGATTCCCCGCAAGAAGAGAGTGGGTCCCCCCCGGGAGAGGAGAGAAAAACCCACACCCCCCTCCCAAAACCCCAAATTTAAATCACTTCCCTAAACTAGAATGAGACAAAAAGAAGAAGAAAGAAAATAAAATAAAATGAATTAAAATGGGAATGAAAAGTATAGGTAAGGCCATCTCCAACCGAATGAGGGCCAAAGGCCATGTTTAGCCCTATAGTCCTGCAAAAAATTATATTTTAATGAACAGTGCAAAACCATATTTTATACCATCTCCAACCAAGGGGACTAAAGGGTCATAGGCCAAACATAGCCCTGTGATAAAAAACTCATCTCCAACCGAGGGGGCCAAAGGGCAATAGGCCAAACATAACCCCCTCAATCATTTATTATATTAATTGAATTAATATGGTTAATTAAATTAAACTACCATATTAAAATAAGGTTCTCGGACATATTTTGAGTGCCACTTTTTGCTAAATGAATAAGCTTTTGGATTTCTTATCTTCATATAATTTCAATAATTTTTTGGATAGTACGGAAAGGTGAAAAGTATGTGAGAAATGGTGTAGGAATGACTTAGGTATTTATAAGAAAAAAAATTCGTCCAAAAAAAAAATCAAATTCTAACGGTAACCTAACGTCCATTGGTAGTTGGCGTCATGTTGACACCAGGTAGCTGTTGGAGGGCAAGCGGGCTTCTAGCCAGCCCTCCGGCCTAATTTGGGTGTTTTGGCCCGGAGGCGCACGTGACCTTTGGCCTAGCCCTCGGCTCACTACTACAAAAAACACTTTGCCCGACGAAATAAGATTTGTTGCGCAAAGTAAGATTTCGTCACTCAAAACTTTGCGCCACGAAATTTTTGTCGCGCAAAGCTCTTGAAGATAGGGTTTGCACGAAGAAAATTAATCTTCGTCGCGCAAAGTTTTCTATTTTTGATTTTTTGATTTAATTAAATTAATTTAATATTTTGCATGACGAAATATTTGGTAGCGCAACCAAAGTTTTTGGTTTTTATTTTTTATTTAATTAAATTGACTTTTTGTTTTATTATTTCTATTATTTAATTTGATTATAGTTATTGTTTGTGTGACGAAATACTTGGTAGCGCAAGATTTTTTGAATTTTTGAATTTAATTTAATTGTATGGCTTTATTTTTTTTTTTATTACTTTAATTTCAATTGACATATGAAAAATAAAATTACATATGAAAAATAGTGATCAAATTATCCATAATATACATTTTATTATGCGACGAAATATTAGTATTCGTCGCGCAAAGTTTTTAAAAAATAATAAAAAAGAAAATAATTTTATTTTACAATTTAAAATAAAATAAATAGGGTTTAGGTGATGAAATGTTGATTCGTCGCGCAAAGAAAATGATAAAAAATAAAGGAAATAATTTGGGTTAACAATATAAAATATAAAATAAAATAAATAGGGTTTAGGCGACGAAATATTTAGATTTTGTCTCGCAAAGTTTTTAAAAAATATTTATTTTATTTTATTTATTTTTGTCAAGACTTTGCACGACGAAGTTTAAAGTTTCGTCGCGCAAATCGTCGCGCAAAGTCACTTTGCGCGACGATGTGTGTTTCATCTCGCAAAATTTCATCACACAAAGTCACTTTGCGCGACAATGTGTGTTTCGTCGCGCAAGGGGTTTTTTTTACTAGTGGTTGGAGATGGTTTTTGTGTGATTCCAAACTATTTTAGCCCTTTGGGAGATGGCCTAACTGACAATATAAGGTATTTAGCCATGATAATTCAAATACCATATTATACGTATACTTTAAAGTTTCATAGATTCTTCATAAATTTTATTACGCTTATGCTAACACGTTCGTATCGTTGAACCTGGTATACTATTCACTTTATACGCAAAATTTGCTTACTCATTTGCCAATACCATTGAAGAAAAATTTTATTTTAAGTGACTTATTAAGTCATATTGTCTACTCAATTAGCTATAACTAAAGATAATGTCTTGATTGTTTTACTCAAAAACTAAGTTTTGCTTTATATTTTTATTGCATCTACAATGATCCGAAAGGGAGGATTTATAGGCTACTACTAATGATTTATACAATTGGCTACTCAATTGGCCATAATTAGAAGCCACAACTACTAAAAGGACATAGCAACAACAAATACAAAATACCAAAAATTTGGCCTTTCTTATATAATTAAGGACCAATATATTGGGAGGTGATGATGCCTTATGTCCAAAGACAACTATGTGATTTTCAACATTTTCACTGATTAAACTTCTGAAATATAAATGGTTTCAGTATTGATCAAGGTCAACTATCTTTGTTTTCGCACTGAAGACCGTGGTTCAAAACCATGGACTTGGGAATTGATTATCAATTCATTTGGAAGTGCTTTTGAACTTACTGAAAGTGTTCTTCGTAAAAATGTTTTTAGAACCAATCCTTAGTAAAAAGCAAGTGAATCATCGAAAAACACTTGGAAGTGCTTCTTAGAAGAAACACATAATTGGTGCTTCTTCCAAAAAGCATTTCAAATACTTTTGAAACTCATAAGCATTTTCTCCAAAAGCGCTTTCAGTTATTTTAAAAGCACTTTCAAACGAGTCATATTATAAAAAAACCTAACTGTTTTCAAGTTATAGTTTATTAAAACGGCAATAGATACAAGCAGTGAAGTCCTTATAAGATTAGTTCAAATGGTGAGATAGGATTACGGTTAAAATATATATATATATATGTTTCGGATTCGATTCACTTCAATTGTAACTAAAACATAAGGAGTAGTGTCCAACTATATATTAATGTTAGCTAGCTAGGGTTTTTTCCATGCGCGCACTTGCATGGCCAAGGTTCGGTTGTTTTGTTTTGGGTGTGTGCCAAATCATCAATGTCAATTCATGATGATCAACTGTTTTAGCACTTGATTGCTGAAGAGATCCTTTGATCTGGTCCTGATCTCGTCTCTTTCAACGGAACAACAAGAAGAAATGAATTCTCAGAAAGAAAGAGAAAGATTTTCTGCATTTTAACTATGTAATTCTCGATCACACTTACAAATGATATACCTCAATAGCTATTTATACGAAGCAGATTAATGACTTGGAGACTAAGTCACCAAGCCATTCACTTAACCACAAACACACTATTACACCAGATAGTGACACGTGTCATTTAATAGTCTATTTGTTCTCTTGCATGGTTGATTGAGTCAAGCCACCGATCCACACTGAACGGGTTGTTAACTACATTGAAATATTTGAGAATTGAAGAGAAAATGAAGAAGAAAGAGTAACTGAGAAAGATGAACTAGAGAGAATTTAGACTGAGAGTTTAGAGAGAGAAATATGAGACTTGTATTACCTAAAGAGAAAGATTACACAACTCTATTTTTATAGTAGCTAGAAAGCCTAACAACTCTAACCAAATACTAACAAACTTACTAACTGTATTGCTAACTGTATTTCTAACTATATTGCTAACTTGTACCGTTAAGGGTGAGCATATACAATCAGCAGGAGATGTACAATTGCTATTGCCAAT
This sequence comes from Heteromeles arbutifolia, assembly GCA_024362995.1. Lineage (NCBI taxonomy): Eukaryota > Viridiplantae > Streptophyta > Magnoliopsida > Rosales > Rosaceae > Heteromeles > Heteromeles arbutifolia. Next base: position 38,710,454 of record JANCRC010000003.1, on the reverse strand, counting down.
ATTACAACCACAATACTGTGTGTGTGTGTGTGTGTATATATTTTTTTTTATTTATTTATATTTATATATATCTGTGTGTGCACATATATATATCAACTATTATTCATGAGTTACAAACGACCATCTACTATGGAATTTCGTCTCCTGTCTGAGCAAGGAAGAGAACCATGCACGTTAATGTTCATCATTAGCAGCAGGTTGATCATCAGAAGCAGTAGAACTGTTGTTATTCATGTTATAATCTTGATTTACTACTTGTACTGGTGGGGTTGGTAAAATTTTATCATTTGAGCTGCTGAATCCATTCTGCTCCTCATCCGTCACGGCATATTTTTCAGGTGATTCATTGATTTCTCCACCACTGCCTGTACTAAGACCTGGTCTTGTGTCTCCAGAAGCGCATCTTCTAAACAAACGGAAAAAAAATGAAGATTAATTGAAGTAAAAACGAAAGTAACATTGCACCTTAATATTCTCTATGATTGTCAACTTAAAGTTCTTTAATTTTATGATACAAGCAAATCGTTCATTTTTTGCAAGTTATTATCGTTTTCGTTGATGTTTCTCTTTGCGGGTTTTGGCTTAGTCATATTTTTTCCTATTTCTTTTTTTTTTTTCTTCTGTTAATAAAACTTATTAATGTGGAGGAGGGATTGGGCGGAAGATTTTTGGGTGTAATGGTCATCTTCCCCTTGAGAAAAGGGTAGGTGCCTCGCACACGACCTATCAAGAGTTAATCTCGCCTAATCTTTCTCTACTTAAAATTTATCAAAAAAACAGGATAGCATAGAAATGTTATAATACGAACAATCTCACCTAATCTCACATAATCTTTCTCCACTATCGTGGCATCGTTTCACCATAGAAACGTTATAATACGAACAATGTCATATTACCATTTCTATGGTGGAAACATTCCTTCATTTTGGAGACCATTTAGTCATCCATATCAATCAAAGAAATTGGTGGTTTATCATGAGGTTGCTACTTGTTACTATAACTGTCGATTCTTTCGATATATATAGATGGATAAACGGTCTTTAAATCGAATGAATTTTTTTGAAAGTGGATGATCTTTAGATGATGATATTAAAGAGAATAAATAGTTTTAATCATTTACATTATATATTGTAAAATGAAGTAACGAGTGGGGAAGGACCCAAGAATGAGGGTTTAAAATATGCCAACCTATCTCAAGTCATATTTATTGTAAATACCTAAAATTAACTTATGTGGGTTAAAATATGGCGATTCTAACTCTATAAATAACAAGTTATTGGGAATAAAAAAATTCAACCAAAAGAAAAGATAGGGGAAATTGATATATATAGAAAGACCAATCAGCTTACACAGTAAGAAATTTCCATTGCATGGCCTTCAACATGGGTATTTGGAGCATGGCCTTTAACATGGGTATTTGGAGCATGGCCTTTGACGTGAAGCCTCTAACAACAGCCATATATTAGCAACTGCAGATGGTTCTTACTTCTATTGCTAATTCAAAGTTTGCTCTAAGTTATTTCATCTCGTGACTTGAGCCCAAAGGTTAGATTTATAGGCTAGCCACTAGCAACCAGCAAAGTCGACTAATAAGACAACCGTTATAAAAAAGAATAAAAATGTAGCACTACCATATACAAAAATAATTGATAAAAAAAACTATCGTTTTCGATATATTTAACATCCTTAAGAAAAATAAATCATCAGTGATCAAAGTGAACCTAATTAAGTTGGCATATATATATATTGTGGTCCTCAAGTTGTTTTCCCATTGACAACCAAGTTTTTATTTAAAACAAATGGAGTTGGCAGCAGATTAACAAGGATTCAGTCTTTAGACTTGAATTGGCCAGAGTCATGGACTATAGGAAGACTTGACTTTTTTTTTCTCTCTTTGCCTGTGAAACTTATATGAATTCACATGTGCGCGCGATTTTGATTAGTGTTTCCCAAGTTTTTAAAATCCCACAACAATGACTTCTTGTTGAAGATCATTTGATAGTCTTGACTTCATCTCTTTGATTGTGTTGGAGCACGATTTCTTACAAGAAGAAATATCACCAAAGATTTCTAACAAGGTTCTATTGGCGGAAAAAATAAAATCTAATAAAACAAAATAATACTACGAAATAGATACGTATATAATCATAGAGAATAAAAATATGAAACACAATGAACTAACGGAGTTTGTAGATAGAGGCTTGCGTATTTGCAATGTCCTTGAAACAAAATTTTACCTTAGTGCTTGTAGGCTACTAGCAACCAGCAAAGTCGACTAATAAGACAACCGTTATAAAAAAGAATATAAATGTAGCACTACCATATACAAAAATAATTGATAAAAAAAAAAAACTATCGTTTTCGATATATTTAACATCCTTAAGAAAAATAAATCATCAGTGATCAAAGTGAACCTAATTAAGTTGGCATGTATTTATATTGTGGTCCTCAAGTTGTTTTCCCGTTGACAACCAAGTTTTTATTTAAAACAAATGGAGTTGGCAGCAGATTAACAAGGATTCAGTCTTTAGACTTGAATTGGCCAGAGTCATGGACTATAGGAAGACTTGACTTTTTTTTTCTCTCTCTGCCTGTGAAACTTATATGAATTCACATGTGTGCGCGACTTTGATTAGTCTTTCCCAAGTTTTTAAAATCCCACAACAGTGACTTCTTGTTGAAGATCATTTGATCGTCTTGACTGTCTCTTTGATTGTGTTGGAGCACGATTTCTTACAAGAAGAAATATCGCCAAAGATTTCTAACAGGGTTCTGTTGGCGGAACAAATAAAATCTAATACAACAAAATAATACTACGAAATAGATACGTATATAATCATAGAGAATAAAAATATGAAACACAATGAACTAACGGAGTTTGAAAATAGAGGCTTGCGTATTTGCAATGTCCTTGAAACAGAATTTAACCTCAGTGCTTGTAGTTTTGCAGGCGTCTACTCCACCAGGATTCAGCAACGAAACTTTGATTCTGGCAAACTTCTGTCTGTTTCTATTTCTCTCAGGAAGTTTATATGAATGAATATTGCAAATTGACGTACGAAATGCATGTGCACGTTAGAAATATATAGGCAGTCTGATGCCTTTTCACAACAAGTATCACTGTTTGATTCAAATTCAAACAGACACAACTGTTTGAAATAATCTGTAAGTTTAAAAATAATTTAGTTAAACGTTTAACCAATTAATGTCATAATCCAGAAAAAGGACGTAACGGAAATTTGTAACTTTTGTTGTCTGAGATCCGAATTGGACCCGTGATACCTTTTTCAAAAAGGAAACGACGCCACGAGTCATAACTTTGCCATGACATACGATGGATTTTGGTCATCGGAGGTCGTTTATTAGTCCAAAAACGCATTTAAAGTTATGTAACAAAAATTGGACTTCCGTTTCACATCCATTGTTTGTTTCAGATACTCTTGAGCCTTTCCAAAGTTGAAATTTTAACTCAAACATTGTTCTTCAACACGAACAGATTCCACACGCCTCTTGCAAAGCCGGAAAAGGAATTCCAAGTAACGTTCCACCAATCGAATGTTGAGGGGGGAGGGCCACCTGCAGAAGACACATCGAAGCTCAAGTCATTGTTTTGCAGGATATCTCTTGCGCTTCAAGTGGTATTGCTTGCATACCTTTCATTAAAGCCAACCCCTAGCTTTTATCATCGTGAAGCTTAGGAACCAAGCTCCGCCTCCCTCATATTTTAGCCCCTCAATGCATTGCGCCCGCACTTTGTGCGTGAGCAAAGTTATAAAACGCATTAGGCGCTAGTTGGACGCAAGACTGTCCTTGAGATTTTGAGAGCCCTGTGTGAGACTCCAAGGGAGACCTTTAAAAAGTATAGAATTTTGGTTGACATCCCTATATTTTTGAGATAAAAATCTGGTGGCTAGGTATCTATTTACATCCCTATATTTTTGGGTTCGAAACACCGTACTTTAAATAACGAAAGAAAATTAAAATCAAACACAACTCATGCTTTTAAATACCAAAAAATTGAAATAAAACACAAAAGAAACGCCATGCTTTAAATAACAATAAAATAAAACACAACTCATGCTTTTAAAACACAAAAGAAATGAAAATAAAACACACAAAAAAAGCCGCTGGGTATAGTCAAACCCAGTTCATTATCCATGAATAAGACACGGAAGACAACTACACCGCGAGAAGAATTTGGTATATCATTGCAAATATAAATATATATACTATCTATACAGGCAAAATAAAATCATGATCGGGGGCCTTCCGAATTGGGGGCCCTGTGCGGTGGCACCACTTGCACACCTTCAGGGCCGGCTCTGGTACGGCGGGTAGATGTCTAACGTCCAGGCGTTTAGGTGGGAGCTTTGGTTTTTTTTTTTTTTTTAACTAAACTTATTTTATAACATATAAAAAATGTCTATTTACACTTTATATATATATATATATATATATAGATATATAAAAATAATTGTATTGGAATACATAATGTGACACACCCCGACTCAAACATCGGGACGTGCTGGCCGTCACGTGAGCGTGACGTAGCCATAAGCGCAGTGCGGAATTATATATATAGATAATAAGCACTCGAATAACACAACTAGTGATACAAGATCATAGAAGGGTATGAAAGATAGAAACATAATTTACAAAGTTCGAGCATCCTAGGTGCAGTCCAGAATGATATAACAGGTAAGCCAGAATAATTACATGGATAGTGCACTGTCATATTTGCCTTGAAACCTCGCTTGCCACCAACGCTATCTAATACCTGGAGGGGCGCAAAACAAAAACGTGAGTGGGCAAAAACAAAGCTTTACCAAAATCACTTCGATATAAAATTTATAACCCCTCTCCGTAAAAACATATATACTTCCCAGAAAAATATATATACATACATACTAATACTGAGAACCATCATTCAAATATTACCATGTTCGAATAAACCATATTCAAGATCAAACATGCAACAAATATCATCAAAGTCAAACAGGTGATATCTCAATGCATAACATGCCGGCAATCCATATCAATCAGCCGGAGTCACCTATAGTGACCTGTACGGCTGAATCTATGGCTCCTTAACCAATTCCTCAATTCAACTCTCAAACAATAACCTGCACCCATGTCGGAACCACCTGCAGTGGTCTATACGACAAGCTGGGTATATAAAGACACTCTGTGCTACGATCACATGAAGGCTGGCGACGAATCGCGGGTCACCTACAAGTCGGAACCACCTATAGTGGTCTGTACGATAGGTTGGCACCTGCCTTGGATCCAAGGTGAGGGTATGGTGCGGGAGGTGAACGATCACGTGAAAGCTAAGCCTTACTCTGGCGGAGCACAAACCCCGATGTGCAGGTAAATGAGCCATATTCTAATCTCATCGATATCACCATAATCATCATATCGAAAGTACATACTTACCTGACTTACCTGGTGCCCACAGTGCCTCAACATATAATCACATAACATAGCAATGAATATATATATATATATGGCATTCGACATGGCATTTTCACAAAATCATTTTAAAACATATTTCTGGGAATCAACCAAGTATGTGTGTGTGTATATATATATATATATATATATATATATATATATATATATATATATATATATACTAAAAACAAAAGCCCACTCACTGATAAGTAGACGGGTCGTAGCCCCCAAGCCTCGCGTGGCTGCGCTCGTCCTCAGGATAAGTCTCACTTATATGCGAAACAACTATACAACTGTTAATTACGCACATAACCCAATTTATAATAACTTCTCATACATTGCTCAATTGGGGTGTTTGAATATACCAACATGCTCTACTCAATCCCACGAACACCCCCATATTTTTAAATTAATTTTTTGAAGTCCCACGCACCCTCACTCGCCGACCAAGGCACGGCAACACGCGTCACCCACGCGCGGCCACGTGCCGTGCACGCTGACGGAACCTTAAAGCCGTTAGGGAATATTTCGTTAAATCCTAGAATATTCCGTTAAGGTTAACTGACGCCGTTACCTTCCATTAGGAATATTCCGTCAACTTTGACGAAATATTTTGTCACCTTCTTCACCAGTTCATCGGCGACCAGCACCGGCCCCGCTGCGTCGCCGGAAACTAGGTAAAATTTCTAACCCTAGTTTCTAGCTCAATTCTCAACCAAATTTCACAAAATTTACACCAAAATGAACCTTAGAACAAGGAGAAGAGTTCTATACCTTTTAAAAACTCAAAACTCGACTGAAACTCGCCGGAGCAAAACCATGAAATCCGGCCAACCTCCGAACTTGTGATCCCGACGCCCAAAAGCCTCCAATTTTGTCCTCCGAGCTTCACGAGATCATTCTAAAGCTCCCTATGATCTTGGAATGATCTAAAACGTCCTGGTTTACGAGCACATGAACAGTACCTCTAATGGTGCTCTCGGGTTCCAAGGGTTTTCGAGGGTTTCAGTTTAAACCAAGGGTATGGTTGGGTTCACAAGGTCACAAGGATCCTGAATATGACAATTAGGACCTCGATCCGTGACCAGATCAAGGGTATGGTATCGTCCGTACACTTTGCAGGAAAAAGGAAGAAGGGTCGAGAAGGAAGAGAAAGAAAGGGAGAGAGAGGGAAGAAATAAAAGTATGATGTGCATGTATGTGTGTACGTATACAATATTAAGGCCACCCACAAAGCCTAATTTCCAAAAACAATCCTGAAATACATACACACGTCACCACCAGTACAGGGGTAAAAACGTCAATTCACAATATCAATACTTTATTTCGGGACGGACTATTACATAATGACATATAAATTATAAAGTATTAGAATAAATTGAAAACATGGGGAACATCCAATCATCCAACAAGTCTTTTAAATTTATTGAAAAAATAAAATGTAAAATAAAAGTTATCTATTTTCTGTCTAAGTGAGAGACATGACCTCGGCAGGTGCCTAGATAAGTTTAGACGCCCTTTCCTAATTTTTAAATGCCTGAGAATTAATCATAGCGGTGGCGGGACCTAAACAACCCTAAATGGGGATTTTTAGAAGGGATTTTTAACGAAAAACCATATTTTTACACTAAAAAGTCAATCCTGGTACTATTCACTTTAGCCTTTATTTTGTCCTTATCGTTAAAACTCAAAGTTTTCGAGTTCTTTTCATTAGTTTTCTTTTTTTTAGAACGGTAGGTGAGCGGGGATTGCTTGCTACGCAGTTCCCAAGTAAGCCACAAAACCCCCCTTTTTAGGGGAAAGAACTTGGCTGCTGAATTTACAGCAGCCAAGTCCAGTTCCTTTTTAGGCACACTCGCTTATACCATTATTGATTCACAACCACCTTGGGCAAACCTTTCTTCCTTCCTTGGACTTTTATCTTAGGTTCACGCTAACGCTCTTGAGCCCAATAGTAATAAAAAAAACTAGTCTCCCACAAGTTGTATGAATGCATGATTCAGTCAAGCCACATGTTCACACTCGAAAAAAATATATCACAATTACGCTGTACGTTCCAGCTTTGGCATTTTCTTTAGCTAGAGATGATATAATTGATAGCTATTCCCAACTGCAATACAATAAAATTCCAGTCGCTAAATTTGTTTACTAAATAATTTCTCAAAGGTTAAGATTTGGACATACTTATCCCCTTTTAATTTGTTTTGCATTGACTGAGGTTTAATTACACCAAGAATGTCTACGACTTTGAAACTAACTAGCTAATAGGTTGTTTCCATTAAACTCAGTCAAGCTAGATTTTTCTCTCCTGGTCATGTCCGAGAAGTTTTGGATAAACAAACTTTAGTCTCTCTTAAATCTTGATTGAGTTGTGTAAAGCTTCTTCTATTGCTCTAGCATCTTCCTTCGTATGGATGTGAATACGGTTGGGCTTGCTAAGGGTAAACTAGATCATGTAGCTTGTGGCGTACGCCCTCATATTAGTTTGCGTATCATCAATCAATATATAATATTTTGTTATAATATTAAACTGAAAAGAAAAAAAATCATATTTGTGTATACAAATGAAATACTTCTAGTTCCACCAATGCATAAAACACTTAACATGCTTGATCATTATTTATAAAACATGTCTTCAAGCTAAAACACTTACACTAACCAAGTTATACTTACAAACACAAACACAACACGCAACACACAAACACTACACACAACACACAACACACAACACACAAACACAAACATCTAAGCTATGAGGGATGCAAGACTTAAATCCATCACAGACTCCACACAGCTTATCACTTAATTAAAAAGAGTAACTTATATGTATAGTACTCAACCAATAGACCCAGTCTTTCTTGTTGTAGCTTTGGCATCTCCTTTAGTTTGCTTGCCATCGTTCTGATCAGTCTTTGAGCTGCTGATTTGATCAGAAACATTCCGCTCCCTCAACTTCGTCGTCCCATTAATTTTCCCACCGCCCCCTTTGCTGATCGGTGGCCTGCTTTTACCTCCACATCTTAAGATCAATAACAAATAAATAGTAAAACGTTAATTTCCCCATAATATTATAATAGATTTTTTTAACGAATAGTACTTCATAATTATATAAACGTACACCAAACAAAGAAAAAAATATTCTCACGAGGGAATTGACTGCTGCACAAGGTTTCATTTTTGTGCACACTCTTGATTATTTCCGCCTCTTAGCAATCCTTTGATTTGTTTCATCAAAAGACTAGAAATAACCATGATGTTTAAATAAAGAAAACGGATGAGTGGAAATCACTTCCGTCGAATACAAAAATGTAATTACCAATCTTATACATGCAAATTATAATGAAACCACCATACTTTATGGAGTGACTAATATTCCTGCGGGCGTACATATAGTCGTGATGCGTGATCTGCGGCCTGCACATATATAATCCAATACAATCATATATATAATTGGTAACATAATTCACAAATAAATGATTTCTTGCAAATATATATTGATAATTAAACAAACAAATTATGCGCTTACAAAAGAAATTAAATTTTATTGTCACTTACGTATTCATAGGTCGATGTCGGTAGGACTCGCAACTGGGAATTTGGACGATGTTGGTCTTTGGCATGACGATGAAACCACGCGCAGTTAGAGCCATGGTCTTAGTAATTTAGAGAGATTAGTTTACTAACTGTGTGTGGGTTTCTGAGTGAGACCAAAAGTCTGAAGTTTATAAAGATTGAGCATCCATGGCACAATATATAATGCAACTTGTACTATTATTACAACTTTGATTCTGCTTTATTTTTGCCCTTTTTTCTCCCTCTTATCCCTATAGGCTATAGGACATGGAGGTAAAGATAAAGGCTTACATAGTCTTTGTCCATAATTGAGTTGGGTCCTCAATCAAAGGCTTGTATAGGCATTCTTTATTTGAGTAGAGAATATATGGTGGAGGCAGATTCTATGGCCTCCCACTTCCTATACACTCTCATCCCCTTCTGTTTGTACGGTCACGGTTAAACCACGTCAACATTTTATATTATTATTATTTTTTATCTTATTATCTCTATAAATAAATAAATATAAAATGTTGACGTGGCTTAACCGTGATCGCACAAAATAGAAGGGGATGGGAGTGTATGAGAAGTGGGAGGGCAGATATATGATCACACAGTGATTCGATCAACCCGTTCAAGATACGGGTGGGACGACTTTGACTATGCCTTTCCCGACCTTTTTCTAGGGTTCGTGCATAGTTTACATTTTGAAGTGCTAGCAATCTTTGTATTTAAACTTTTTCATGTCGTGCCACTTAGTATTACGGTCTAGTGATATTCATCTTCACTTATAAGTGTAAGGTCTTACGTTCAATTCTCTCCAAAGGCGAATTTGAATCACATTATTGATAGCTCATTGTAAGGCTACGTCCAACCCCTTAGTGTAGATAATATCTTTGTTAAAAAAAATAAAAAAAAATAAAAACATTTTCACTGCTTCAAATAACACATGTCATTTTATTACACACAAAAAAATGTGGTAGGTGTAGCATTACTCCCTAACTTATTATACACAAAAATCTGGCCCCCTGCAAAAATTGTTAACATTTCTCTTACAAATTAGCAACAGTTGGGATCAGGGCCTCCACGATATTTCAGGTTTTTCTAACTGAATTATTGTCCCTACATGATTGCTCTAAATACATAGGGAAAATAACGATTTAATTGCTATATTAGATCATGCAAAATTTGAAAATAATCATGAAGCACAATACAAATGAACATGCAAATTAGGATAGAAACATCTAAAGATTGGTGGAGACAAAAACGTGGTATTTAGTCAAATCTACGCCCCACTAAATTGGTTGTTGTCTCCTAGTACAAATGACCGCACTATCTGATAGTAGCATGCCAAATCATAAGATTCTAGTGAACTGAGATTGTGTTGAACTCACTTGAACTATAAACTTAATTAATGTAAAAACTCACATATCAACTTTGAGAATTAATGACTTGGAACTTTCTTCTAGATAAAAAAAAAAAAAAAAAAAAAGAAGGTAATTTAGCCAAGTCAATAAACACTTTACAATTATGTCATATATCAATGACATATTTTTATTTAATTTGAACTAATTCAATGATATATTTTTATTAATTAGGCATAGGTCAATGATGAATACCACATAGGCTTTAAGTCATTATAAATAGCTAGAATTTGACTATTCTATCATTCTCTCTATTTCTCTATCTATAAATGCCACGTGGGCTTAAGCTATTATAAATACGGATTTAGATCTTCTCCGGATCAATTTTGTGGAGATCCTCCAGACCGATGGATCTCATCCGTTGATACAAATCCAATGGCCAAAATCTCTTATCCTTCCTCTTTTCCCCTCAACTCTTCTCTTTCTCCCTCACTTCAAAGCTCTCAACCTCAACCCACCAACCCTCCAAATTCCAAATTAAATTCAACCCCACCTCAAATCAACCCCAACACCGCCACAACCCACCCAACCCACAACCATCAATTGCAGGTCCCTCACCTTACCCTCTACAAAATAAGCCCTACCACCACCACATCCCTCAATTGCAAGCTCCTTGACCTTAAAATCTTAGCCGATGTTAACGAAACAACAAAGAGAGGGGTTGTGCAAACCAATGTCTTTTGGTTGCAGAGATCTTTTTTCATAACTATGGAAGAATTATAGAGAGAGAAATCTCAAAGATGAAGAAGAAGAAAGAGATGACAAATAAAAAGCTAAAACAGTAAGGGATAGCGAAAACATAAACCAGATTTGGAGCACAAATGACCTACAATTGAATTTGGGGTTTGTTGACAATGGTGGTGTGTGGGGTGCGAAGGAGAAAGAGGAGTTGAGGGGGAAGAGAGGCGGAGGAAAAGGCTTCAGCTGTTGGATTTCTATTCCTATAGAATTGATCTTGAGATGATCTAAATCCTATAAATATTTAGAACATGTATATTCTGTCACTCTCTCACCCTTCGTTTGCATGGAGGAGTCTACTCAACTAAAAAAATAAAAAATAATAAAAGGAACCAGAAAACGAACACTGCATTGCAGTGTCTGAATCAAAATGTAAAAAAATAGAACCAGGAGACGAGAACTGCATTGCAGTGTCCAAATCCAAATGTAAAAATAAATAGGGTAAATTACAAAAAACTACCTCAACTATTAGCCTCACGACACTTTCATACCTCATCTTTTTAAAATGACAATGTCATACCTCATCTTATGAATTTGGTCCAATGTTATACCTTCCGTTATTTTGGCCATGAATTTTTCAGTTAAATGCTGACGTGACTTGATCTAAGGCCCATTTTCTATTAAAAATTAAAAAAATATTTAAAAAATTATACTTTACCCTTAAAAAAACAAAAAAAAAAACAAAAAAACCATACACACATCCCTCCCCCCTCCCCCCCCCCCCCCCCCCCCCGGACCCCTTCCCATTCCCCTTCACTACAACCCAAAATCCAAAACCCAGATCCCTTCCCCTTCTCTACAACCCCCCACCCCTTCCCCACCCACGCCAACATTCCCCCCCATACCCACCTCCTCCTTCTCTGCCGCTCACCCCCTCTCCCCGAAATGGACCGACCCAGATTCGTAATCGAAGCCTCCGAGGCCGAATTAATGGCCAAGCAATCCAACCTCACCGTCATCCAGCTTCTCCCCTCCTTCGTCAAGTCCGGCCAGGCCCTCGCCTGCCCGCCCATTTCCAAATTCCACGCCAGAGTTGTCGGGTACGGTCCACCCGAGACTTGGGCTCGCACACCCATGGCTCACCGGACCTGGGTTGGGTGTCCTCTGGGTGCCCCGGAGCTTCACGGAGACGAAGGGAGAAAGGGTTGACGCTAGTGATGATTTTGGTACCGTCGTCGATGGGTGTGGGTGTGTAAATGGGTGCGTGAGTGTAGATCGGGGAGAGAGGGAGAGTCTGTGCGAGAGAAAGAGGGAGTGAGCTAAGAGAGAGGGAGATGTTGGTGTGGGTGGGGAAAGGGAAGGGGGAAGATGGGAAGGGGTTCTGGGGATGCAGAGAAGAGAGAGAGGCAAGAGAGAGATTTAATATAATAAAAAATTAATTTAATTTTTAATTTTTAATTATTAAAAATATATTTAATAATTTTTTAATCCAGTTGGATTAGTGAATGGGCCCGGTCTCTAGCCCCGTCAGCACTTAACAGAGAAATTAACAGAAAAACTGACGGAGGTATAACATTGGCACAAATTCTTAAGATGATGTATGACATTGTCATTTTAAAAAGATGAGGTATGAAAGTGTCGTGACACCAATAGTTGAGGTAGTTTTTTGTCATTTACCCAAATGAATAAATAATATTCATGAAGCGGTCACTGAATTACAGTGTCTGAATCTAAATGTAAAAATCAGGATCGTGTGAGGTGTGAAGTGTAGGAGACGTGTGAGTAATTAAAAAAAAAAAAAAAAACCAGGAAACGAACACTGCAACACAGCGTCTGAATCCAAAAGTGAAAAACAGAACCAAGAAACAGACACTGCAGTGTCTGAATTCAAATGCACAAAGAAACAGTAGGAGGCGTGTGAGTGATAAAAAAAATAAAACCAATAAATTGACACTGCGTTGCAGTGTTTGAATCCAAATGTAAAAAACAGAATCAGGAAACAAACACTGCAAATATAAAACTATGAGAAAGGGAGTGTTAGTTGAAATGGGTGCCAGCTGTAATGGCAAATTTTGTAATTTTTGTTTATTTTAAATGCATTTAAGTATTGCAATACATGATTGATCTATTTATAATTAATATAAATATTGTTGATCTATTGTTAATATTATAACTTTTTATTAATTTTTCACAAAATTACCCTAAAAAAAGATATAGAACCTTCTTCCTTTAACAATTGTTCAAAATGACTATCTATAAAAGTTGAGATGCTCTTTGAAATGAATGAATGTGATTACTTTGAAAAGCCAAAATTTTCTTGAATTTATACTTGGACAAACACATATCTCCGCCGAGAAACACTCTTTTAACTTCAATTCAATTGCTAATATAATATCATAATAATAAATATTAAATTTTCTATCAAAATCTAGAGGTGGTTTTCTCGCTTATTATTTGTTTTCAATTTCAGAAATCGCATGTAAGGCTCTTTATTGGAAAAATTATAAGCATATTAGTAATCTCCCTTTCGGTTGGTTTGTTTTTCTTTGTTTTGTGGATATTTAACATCCAAAGGAATGCATGGTTCACGTGGGATGTTATGAAATTCATATATCTTCCTCTTTTCCAGAAGTAAAGAACATGTAAGCGTTTCTCATGATTCAAGTTGGATGGTTAAGATTTCTGCAGCAGTATAAACTAATTAATAAGCCAAAAGGAATTCAAGCTAGCACTAGTTAGTGGGAAAAATAAAACATAAAGGGGACTATACATATACATTAATACTGATCATGACATGCATGTTGCTCGTTGTTTATTTCTTATTCTTGTAGCAAACTGGATGGAATAATATTATGTTAGACGCTCTTTACAGAGTCCTTAAATTAATTGATGGTTATGAACTTATAAGCATTTATCTTCTGTGCACTCAAGATATTTTATTTGAATTTTGTCTCCCTCAGTTAGAAACGTTATGAACATGGGTGCCATGTGTGAGTGTGACTGTCAGGAGCCTTAAATTTTTTTTTTAATTGATATATTTGTAGGAGAAAGAATTAAAACATAATGTTAAAATTAATTTTATAAAAGGTTATTTGTTAAAATAAAATTCTTTTTCTTTTAGTAAAACAATTTAATTTGTTATTTCTAACCCAAACGTGCAAATGTCTTTTTCCTTATTTTTCCATTCTTTCCTTCTCTAGTCCCCTCAAATATTCCCTAACCATGCATACTTTGGCCTCGTCAGTTGCCAAATTTGTTTGCGATTTGATGTTAACATATTTTGACATGGTATAAGATCGTGTAATTAAATCATATTCTAAATCATATTCTACCATATATGTTATAAGAAGAAGCAAAGTTTTTTCGGTTAACGAATTAAAATGATAATTATTTGTTCAAGAAGAAATTATGATCAAGTACATATATAATTAAGCTGCTAACAAATCACATTCAGCCATGCTTTGCTAGACAAGGAGCCACCATATGACAACTACAGGGATTAATCGACGTAGCTGGATTAATTAACAAATTAAAGGTCCTGCATTATTAATTAATCAGTGGCATCAGCGGTGTTGATTGTATTGTTAACTTCATCAGCAACAACATTTCCTCCATTTGTTTTATCATCTTCTCCACTCAAACTGTTGCTGAGGCTGACCTGATCACTTCTCAAGCTCCTGTTACTGCTTCTGCTTACCCGGTTGATTTGCGGAGGGTTTCCTCTACTGGTCGGTCGTCTTCTAGACGCTGCAGCACATCTTTCTGATCAACTAAAGAATATTAATAGAAAACTTAACTCACATTATCACAATCTTGTTATTCTGCAGGCTGCAGGGCTTGGAATCGATGGGCATTTGGAGCATGGATTTTGGCATGAAGCTATTAACTAGAGCCATGATATGACCAAAAAGAAGAAATTTGTGTATGTTTAACAGCTTAATCTGCTCAATAAATCAAAGCTTAATAGCCACTTATGACTTGTGAGTAATTAGAGTCCATGGTTCAATTTATAAGCTAAATATTGCGTGTGTGTTGACTGTCAATTTCTTCTAGCTGGTCAAACTTAAGCAGCTCATAAAACCTAAACATAAAAGTTATTTGGGCAATTTTATTAATAAATTGCTTTTCACGATATCTTACACTTTACGAACTAAATATTTTGTGTACATATTTTGACAAAAACGATGCGCCTTGACTATTCTCTCTAAAAAGCTTGTAACTGAAATCAGCATTTTTTGTTGTAGTAAACTTATAAACTAAAAATTGCAGTATGGAAAATCTTGAATATATTTAATATACTGATGCAGTGACGTTACAATTTACATAAATTAAACCTCATGTGATTCCTGTTTTTTTAATATGCAAGGATATTTGTTGTTTATATTTGGCCGGTTGCCAAAAGACATACTACATGAGGTATTCTCGTCAATAAAGAATATAATGAATTTATAATTGCGTAATTGTTGTAAATAGTATTTTACTCTATTCTCTCTCGCAATGGTTAGTTTTACAACATTTATGTTATATTCTTTGGATTTATAATTGTGTGTAGTTATATTATTTTATGCGTACAAGTTCATTATATTAAACTAGCAATCTTATTAGGGGTTGGCGCGATTCAGATTGGAACGGTTTCTCCTCAAAATTATAATAAAACCAATTAGAATGCAACTGGGGTTCAGATTGGCTTGATTTTGACAAAACCTACTAAAAAAAAATCTAAAGTAATGTTGAACAGTTTGGTACGGGTGGAAATTAAATTATTAAAGACAAATTCATTTATTTTCTACTATTGATATCAAATCCGATGAATGATTATGAATCATTGATCATCAGATGACCAAAAGAAGGAGCCTCATGCACATGTAGCACCTGTCGGATTTCTCCAATCTCACTCTCACGAGCAGTAGGGCTTCTAACGAAGCTGTGCGTAAAAGCGTAATGGAATTACGGGGTTCCGTCGAAGTTGGGGTCTCATTGAGCTTATGGGCTTACGAGTTTAGCTTGATGTTGTTTGTTTGAATTAATTTGGGGACCTGTTTGACCTTACGTGGGTTTGGGCATACCCTTGTGTTTAACATTGTATGGTTTTTTACCAGAAAAAAGAGACTACGAAATTGTTTACTTGTCCATAAAGGTTATGAAAATGTCGCATATGACAACTTTCTCCAAATTTAAAGGTCAAATAAAGGTATGTGCTTGATGGATTTCATTGTTGTAATTACTGTTATCTTGTTTTGCTGACGCGGAAATTTTGAACAAAACCGAAACGGAATTGTAACATGTAGTTTTTAGGTTAGGAGGAAACAAATCGAACTCAATTGTTCACACTCCTAAACAAAAATAATGACTAGGGAATGATCTAGTTCAGGCTCATATTTTGATAAAAAGTGATATGTTTTTAGAGTAAGATTAAATATGCTGTGCTCATTGCAAACTTGAAAAGAACGTGATTAATGTAAAAACTCACTTAAACTAAGATTATGTGAACTCCACTTAAACTATAAACTTTATTAATGTAAAAACTCACATATCAATATATTGAGAATTAATGACAGATAGAACTTTCTTCTTTTAAAAATTGTTCAAAATCATTCAAAATGATTTTATCTGTAAAGGTTGAGATGCTCTCTGAAAAGAATGTGACAGATAGAACTTTCTTCTTTTAAAAATTGTTCAAAATGATTCAAAATGACTTTATCTATAAAAGTTGAGATGCTCTCTGAAAAGAATGTAATTACTTTGAAAAGTCAAAGTTTCTTGAATTTATGCTTGGACATACACGTTTCTCCGTCAAAATCTAAAGGTGGTTTTCTCACTTATTATTTGTTTTCAATTTCAGAAATCGCATCTAAGGTTCTTTATTGAAAATATTATAAGCATATATTGTCTCCCTTTTGGTTGGTATTATAAGCATATATTGTCTCCCTTTTGGTTGGTTTGTTTTTCTTTCTTTTGTGGATATTTAACATCCAAAGGAATGCATGGTTCCCGTGGGATGTTATGAAATTCATATATCTTCCTCTTTTCCAGAAGTAAAGAACATGTAAGCGTTTCTCATGATTCGAGTTGGATGGTTAAGATTTCTGCAGCAGTATAAACTAATTAATAAGCCAAAAGGAATTCAAGCTAGAACTAGTTAGTGGGAAGAACAAAACATAAAGGGGACTATATACACACACACACACACACACACATTAGTACTGATTCTGACATCCATATTGCTCGTTATTTATTTCTTATTCTTATAGTAAACTGCATGGAATATTATGTTAGATTGAATAGGACAATCTTTACATATTATAGAATGAATAGCATCTTGTTTTGTCCTAAATTAATTGATGGTTATGAACGTATGAGCATTTATCTGCGCACTCAAGATATTTTGTTTGAATTTTGTCTCCCTCAATTAAAAACATTTATGAACAAGGGCGGCATGTGTGACTGTCAGGAGCCTTAAATTTTTTTATCAATTGACATATTTGTAGGAGAAAGAATTAAAACATAATGTTAAAATTAACTTAATACAAAAAGTCATTTGTTAAAATCTAATTCTTTTTCGGTTGATGATAATTATTAGTTCAAGAAGAAAATATGATCAAGTACATATATAATTAAGCTGCTAACAAATCACATTCAGCCATGCTTTGCTAGACAACGAGCCACCGTATTACAACTACGGCGATTAATCCATGTAGCTAGATTAATTAACAAACTAATAGTCCTGCATTATTAATTAATCAGTGGCATCAGCAGTGTTGGCAGTATTGTTAATTTCATCAGCAACAACATTTCCTCCATTTGTTTTCCCAACTTCTCCACTCAAACTGTTGCTGAGGCTGACCTGATCACTTCTCAAGCTTCTGTTACCGCTTCTGCTTACCCGGTTGATTTGCGGAGGTTTCCCTCTACTGATTGGTCGTCTTCTAGACGCTGCAGCACATCTTCTGATCAACCAAAGAATTAATACTGTTAATAATTAATTAAAATTAACTTAATGCAACATTGATACGTCATTAAAGAATGAAAAAAGAGAATGAGTATATAGTAGATGAAGTATAACTCACATTATCACAATCTTATTATTCTGCAGGCTGTAGGGCTTGGAATCGATGGGCATTTGGAGCATGGGTTTCGGCATGAAGTTATTAATTACTAGAGCCATGGTATGACCAAAAAGAAGAAATTGTGTATGTTTAACAGCTTAATCTGCTCAATGAATCAAAGCTTAATAGCCACTTATGACTTGTAAGTAATTAGAGTCCGTGGTTCAATTTATAAGCTAAATATTGAGTGTGTGTTGACCCTCAATCTCTTCTAGCTGGTCAAACTTAGGCAGCTCATAAACCCTAAATATAAAAGTTATTTGGGCAATTTTATTAATAAATTGCTTTTCACGTGGTTTATATTTTATAATTGGCAGCTACAAAACAGATATATCTTACACTTTGCGAACTAGTTATTTTGTGTACATATTTTGACAAAAACGACCCGCCTTGACTATACTCTCTGAAAAGCCTGTAATACTCTGAAATTCTGCATTTTTTTTTTGTCGGAGTGAACTTATAAAATTGCAGTGCGGAGAATCTTGAATATATTTAATACACTGATGCAGTGACGTTAAAATTTACATAAATTATACCTCGTGCTGTGATTAAAATGATTCGATTCTTGTTTTTTTAATATGCAAGGATATTTGTTGTTTATATTTGGCCGGTTGCCAAAAGACATACTACATGAGGTATTCTCGTCAATAAAGAAAATAATGAATTTATAATTGCGTAATTGTTGTAAGTAGTATTTTACTCTATTCTCTCTCGCAATAGTTAGTTTTACAACATTTATGTTGTATTCTTTGGATTTATAATTGTGTATAGTTATATTATTTTCCGTGTACAAGTTCATTATATTAAACTAGCAATCTTATTAGAGGTTGGCGCGATTCAGATTGGAACGGTTTCATCTCAAAATTATAATAAAACCAATTAGAATGCAATTGGGATTCAGATTGGTTTGAATTTGACAAAACTTATTAAAAAAAAATTCTAAAGTAATGTTGAACGGTTTGGTATTGGTAGAGATTAAATTATTAAAGACAAATTTATTTATTTTCTACTATTAATATCAAATCCGATTAATGGCTATGAATCATTAATCATTAGATGACCAAAAGAAGGAGCCTCATGCACATATAGCACCTGTCGGATTTCTCCAATCAATCTCTCACGAGCACTAGGGTTTCTAACGAAGTCGTGGGTAAGACACGTAATGGAATTAGGGGGTTCTATCGAAGTTGGGCTCTCATTGAGCTTATTATGGGCTTATGGGTTTTAGCTTGATGTTGTTTGTTTGAATTAATTTGGGGGCTTGTTTGAGTCACCTTACGTGGTTTGGGCGTATTCTTGTGTTTGACATTGGTTGGTTGACCAATTGGTCGGTTTTTTACCAAAAAAAGAGAGTATGAAATTGTTTACTTGTCCATAAAGGTTATGAAAATGTCGCATATAATAACTTCCTTTGTTTCCAAGTTTAAAGTTCAAATAGAGGTATGTGCTTGATGGATTTATTGTTGTAAATACTTTTATCTTGTTTTGCTTATGCGGAAATTTTGAACAAAACCGAAACCGAACTAAGCATGTGTAACATGTAGTTTTCAGGTTAGGAGGAAACAAATAGAACTGAATTAATGTTCACACTCCTAAACAAAAATGATGACTAGGGAATGATCTAGAGCACGCTCATATTTTGATAAAAAGTGATATGTTTTTAGAGTAAGATTAAGTATGCCGTGTTCATTGCAAACTTGAGTTTATTTTAACCATATTAACTAAAACGAACGCATTATTTTTATGGACTCGAGTTTGATAACCTCTATATAATTTATATTAACTCTAAAATAAAATAGAGAAGTGATTTACACACTCTTTTTAATTTCTCACACATTTCTTTTTATTTGTAATCATCAAATTAAATAAATTAAACGAAATTATTTCTCTACTAAAACTCAGCGGATGGTAACGGTTCATTAACAGTGTGCGGGCAGTTTTGCCCCTCAGTTGCTGAGCAATTTTTTTTCTTCAGTTT
Source organism: Heteromeles arbutifolia (assembly GCA_024362995.1). Classification (NCBI taxonomy): domain Eukaryota; kingdom Viridiplantae; phylum Streptophyta; class Magnoliopsida; order Rosales; family Rosaceae; genus Heteromeles; species Heteromeles arbutifolia. The sequence continues at coordinate 38,690,262 of JANCRC010000003.1, read as the reverse complement.
TCTGGATTGTGTAGTGATTTGGCAATTCCGCCCCTCTCTTACATCTGCTGCTGCATGTTGGTCATCGGGGTGATTTGGTCCGCAGTGTGCACGTGTTGGTCATCGTGGTTGCCTCTTCGTCGTTCTTCACACCGAAGTTGCTGGAAGGGTTTGCAGTTACCGTCATTTTTTCTGCTTCTTTCTTTCCGTTTCTCTCTCTTAAATTTGATCTCATCGCTTAGAAATCTGGTTCTGTTTGTTTTTGCCGTCTTCCGCAAACAAACCGTGTCGTTTTAGGTGCGTTTCTTCATCTGTTTGTTTACTTTTTGTTTGGTTATCAAGAAAATTTTCAAATTCATTCCTGTTAGATTCAAGTCTTGGTCTTTTGCGTTGACTAATTTCTTATTTTTGGGTTTTTTGCGTGTGGTTGTTTGATCTGATTGCATTTTTTTATTTCAGGAGAGGTTGGTCTTGCAATTTTAGTGTTTTTGCTGCTGTGTGTTTATAGGCCCTTTTCCATTAAGGTATGTAATTCACGTTCCTCCTCTTGAATTTTTCGTTTGGGGATCTATTTTATGTTAAAAAAAAAAATAGCAATGCTTCATTTTTGCTGTTGTGTTTGTGTGTTTGGATTTTGGGTGTAGATATAAGATTTGATTCTTTTTATATGCGGTTCCAGGTGATTGAGATGTGTATTTCGCAGTTGTTTGCCTTTTTCTTCGCTAGTTAACAATTAAGACTCACTTCAACCTGGGCTAAAACCTATAATTCCCCTTTCTCCCCCCCCCCCAACACAAAAACCCAACACTCATCCCGAGGCCAAATACCGGCCCAAGTTTAGGCCACAAATTGGAGTGGACCCCAGCCGTTGCGACTGAAACCGGGGCTGTGAAGCCCAGAAGCCAGCTTGACTCGCACCACTCGCAGACGCTCCAGAGACTCAGCCGAGGCGAACCCCACCCACATGGACGTGTCCCCCGGCTGTCAGCAGCTATTTGTAGTCGTTAAGCTACCTTTTTCAATCCAACGACTGTGTTAATTGGACCGTTGGTTAATCCAACAGTCCACGTTCAAATGTTTTTTTTTTTAGTTTTATATTTATATATTTATTGAATCCAACGGTTTAGATCGAATATAATCAAATCTAACAGTAAAAAAAAGATCTAACGGTCCAAATTTAAATCCAACGGTTAAAATAAGTTTAAAAAAAATTATTTAACTCAAAATTCGCCTAAAAACTCTATAAATACCTATGTATTTGTTTAAACATTCACACAAAACTCACTTTTCTCCTACAATTCTTCCAATTTTTCTTTCTACCATTTCTTCTCATTTCCAAATTTTTCAAGATAGCAAAAGAGCATGTTAAAGGTCGTAATTGGACCTTTGACGAAGATATTGCTTTATGTTTGGCATGGATTTCTGTTAGCGAAGATGGTGTCATCGACACGAATCAAAATAGAAAGGTTTTGTGGGGTAAAATCGTTGATCAGTTCCATGAAAACTCCAACGGCGGTCGAAGGGAAGCTGTTGGTGTTTATGATCGGTGGAAGATTATCAACAAAGCGTGCACTTTGTGGAAGGGAAGCTTGGAGAGAGACATAGTTGACATGCCTAGGGGAAGGAGTGCCTCAGAAATTGTGAGTTTCTTTGTTGATATTTTTTTTGTCATGTACATAATAGTATTTTGCAACTAATTGTTTATGTATTTGTTGCATAGGGTAACAAAGCAATGGCAATTTACAAGATAAGAACTACACCAAAAAATCAAGCTTTTAAGTTGCATCATGCTTGGAACATCCTCAAGGATTGTCCAAGGTGAGGAACCGATGTGGACCAACAATGGGGAAGATTATTTCATAGTGAAGCCCCGCCTCCAAATCATGTCAATGAAGGTGTGAATTTTGCCGACAATGAAGGTGTCGAACAAATGACCCCAACCTTTTCTTTTACAAGGCCCCCGGTAGAGATAAGCCAAAAGGAAGCAAAGAGACAAGGGAAGTCCCAAGATCCAATAAGTGCACAAATTGCTACCGGATTTGCAAGATTGACCGAAAACCATATCTCTCGGCAAGAAGAATCAGCCCAAATATGTTTGGCCATGAAGGAAGAAGGGGATAGGGAGCAAGAATGGTTCGAAATTAATTTGATGATGGAGACCTCAACAAATACACTCTAGAGAGGAAGAAATACTTACATGGTAAGCAAAATGACATTTTACGAAGGTATGCCACAATGAGTATATTTTAAGATGATGATTCATCTCAAGACTATCACCCAAATCCACCACCAAGTCAAGATGGTGGATATCATTATTAAGTTTATGTAGTTTATGAGTTTTCGATTGTATTAAGTTTATGTGGTTTATTATTGTCTTTTTTTTTTTTTTAATTTATGTGGTTTATTAATTGTCATTTGTATTAAGTTTATGTGGTTTATTAAATATCGTTTGTATTAAGTTTATGTGGTTTATCATGATCATGTATTGATTTAGTGATTTTTCAAAATTTATTGGAATTTAAATATTTTTAGGCTAAAATGTTCATAAAATTAATTTAGAATAGTCTACATAATTTTTTTTTTTAAAGTTAATTTAAAAAAAATTGCCTAAATTCATTATTTAATAATCTGGGGCTAAAATTTTAGGCCATAAGGCCATCTCCAACCGAAGGGTCCAGAGGGCCAGAGGGCTGAAAATAGCCCAAAAACCGTCTCCAACCGAGGGCTAGGCCAGAGGGCTCTGGAATCTAGGAGGGCCCCACGGAATCGGAGAGGGTTAGAGGGCTGGAGGGCTGGCTGCATGCAGCCAGCCCGGGGGTGGCCATTTTTTTTTTTTAATGCTTTGTTATTTCTGTCGGTTATAACCGACAGAAATAATATTAGTGTCGGTTATAACCGACACTAATACCAATTTATAGCCTAACGGCTACTTTTCAAATTCCTATTTGTGTCGGTTACAACCGACACTAATAGTGATTTAAATATATAATGGTTAATTTCCAAATTTTTTATGAATTTAAACTTTTTTTTTTCCTATAATTTCTATTTTAAAAAATTTGCTTCAAATTTTTTTAAATTCTTTTTTTTTTCTATAACTTCTATTTTAAAAAATTTGCTTCAAATTTTTTTAAATTCTTTTTTTTTTCTATAACTTCTATTTTAAAAAATTTGTTTCATATACTTGAACTTCTTCATCAGACTCCTCATCTTCTCGTCTCATTTGCGCCCATTTTGCTTCTCTTTTGGAATTGGTTGAGGACCCCCAGTTGGAATCCGAAGAGGATCCAAAGTTGGAATTCATTGCGAACTTGAAATGAAATAGATTGAATTCAAAGTTGTGTGAATAATATCCCAATATCCACCCTATTTATAGCAAAAAAAATTCAAATCCAACGGCTAGCTGACGTCAGCACGATGTTAGCTACCAACGGCTAGCTGACATCATGCTGACATCACTTAGCCATTGGATTTGAATTTAAGTTGTAGTTTTTAATTAATAAATTATGTTTGGCCCTATAGCCCTTTGGCTCTCGGTTGGAGATGGAGGCAAATATGGCCATGTATTGTTCATTAAAATATTAATATCTTGGAGAATCTTGGAGGGCCAGAGGGCTAAAATGAGCCCTCTGGCCAGCCCTCGGTTGGAGATGGCCTAAAGGTTAGAGCAGAAAAACTGTTTCTGGGCTAAAATTTAAATTTTTTGGGATAAATATTTTTAAGTTTTAGTTCAGGATTGAAGATGGTCTAAAGAGTGTAATAGGTTAAAAACACGTAAAAAAAATTTCTCTACAAATGTCGTCGTTTTACAACAACCAGTCACATTACCATGTTTTTAATCACATGGCAAATTTGTGGAATCTGTCTCCTCTCTGACACATAATTAATAAATCTGACTATTTTCTGACTCAACGTTTTTGTTGGCTTCCTGCCACGTGACCATCACCTCTCAACACTCAATAGTCATATCACCACCGTCCTCCTCCTCCTCTTTTCCAAATTGCCTGCCGTACGAAAACACCGTGAGCTCAGCCGCACGCAACAAACAAACGCTTCCTAGGCACACCATTCCTCCCCTCCTCCTCTTCCTCCATGCCAAACAAATCCAACTCGTCGGTCCCCATTTCCTCTTTCCCAACATGCCCTCCAACTTCCTCACTAATTCCACGTCTACCCCAACACCCGACCCCTCCGATTCCGCCTCCTCATCCTCCGACGCTCAGTCCGCCGCAGCGTCCCCAAAGACGACACCCGCAGAGATGTGGAGCTACCTCTGGATTCCTTTCCTTATTTCCCTGTCCAAGGAGCTGAGCTTGGCCAAAGCCCAGTCTACGATTGTCTTACCAAGTCAACTCGGAACATCCGACTCGTCCTCGACCAGGTGTGCGGCGCCCGACCCCAAGCTCAATTACCGTCCGGTGATCGGCATCCTGAGCCACCCCGGCGACGGCGCCTCCGGCCGGCTCAGCAACGCCTCCACGGCGTCGTATATCGCAGCTTCATATGTCAAGTTCGTCGAATCGGCTGGGGCTCGTGTTATTCCTCTCATCTATAACGAGCCGCGTGATATTCTTTTCCAGGTGACCACGATAAAAGTTTAAATTTGAAAATTTGATTTTATCTGTTATGTTATTGGTCGAGAAGAAATTGAGCTTTATGGAGAAGTTGCTTCTGTGTTCTTACGTTAATACTGCTTTTCAAAGATGCACGTTATGCGTTCAGTTAAAACTGCTTTTTCAAGAACTGCTTTTGTATAGGTTCTTTTGTTAGCTGGAGAAACCGGATATAGAAACGACCCAGTATTTGTATTGGCCTTTCTAATCGAAAGCTTTCTACTTTCGTTTGTCTTTTGGGCAAACAATCAAAAGTTGAGGTTGGTCTGTGATTATACATTGTTTTTCCCCTCTTTCCCAGTAAAAGGATGCGGATTTATAAAAATTTTGTTCGATATGTGTGTGTGTACGTACATTAGTTTTGCAACCGTTTGTTTACTATGAGGCGTAAGTGCTATGAGTTAAACCATACTGTCCTCTCCCAGTGATTTTGTTATGTTGCTCACTAGAAATGCTGCATTGCAGAAGCTCGATCTCGTTAATGGCGTGCTTTTCACTGGAGGATGGGCTAAACGTGGGTTGTACTATGATGTTGTTGAGAGAATATTTCAGGTAATTTAGTGCTTGATATTATAACCAGTGCATGATGTACACTAGCATTATACTCCTAGCTTGCCAGGCAGAACAATTATATCTATTCTTCCATATATTCTGGGGCCAGTTTTCTGCTAAACAAACAGAAGATTGTATAGGTATCATGAAAATTATTCCGAATGCGAAATGGATTTGATCTAAATTGTAGCTAGATCGGTTTTGTATGGGCAAGGCTTGGCAGCATAAGTATCATGATTCTTAATAGGATTTTAGTGGTCGAAATTGAAATCATACTGAGTCCAAATCATCTCATTCCCCATGATCATTAGCATGAAGGATCATTCTCCGTACTCCAGCAAGCACTAGGCAAAAGAAAATTTTGATAGATACTAGTTAAATAGAGTGGTCGACATAACCGCTACATAGGATTTATAGAGGTCAGATTTCGAGGTTCTGCATTGCAACCATGCACTGTGTCATGGCTGGCTAACATCAAATGCTTCAAGGCTCTCCTGCGTCATAAAGAATTCACGTAAATTGTAATCTCTTAGGATAGTTTCAGTGCTTTTCTGACAAAATTCTTCAATATTACATTCCATGTTTATTACTTATTAGCTATGCTTGTATCTGTTTTCTACAGAAAATTATAGAGAAGAATGACGCTGGAGATCATTTCCCATTATACGCCATCTGCTTAGGTTTTGAACTTCTAACAATGATCATCAGCAAGGTAAACTAACCTTCTCAAAATTCACTGTTTTTCCTTAAGAATTCAGTCTTGTCATTCAAACTGCATGTCTTTCACCTTTTTGAATGCATAAATGCGTAAGTAGCCACTTTAAATCATCAAAGCAGTCAATTTTGTAAGTTCCAGTGGCACTTTAAATTATCAATTGCTAAAAGAGATAAAACCAGGAAGTCTGGTTGTGCAATTCTAAACTATTTGGCCATGTGTCATGGTCCTTCTTTTGCGAATGGCCTTTCTTGGTTCTTCAGTTGGCATACAACTTGAGACTACTAGAAAAATACCATTTAATGAGCTTGCGGATAAATTTACAACTTCACATTTAATATTGAAATTATGGAATAATAGTTCAGTTTCTTTTATTAGAATTGTCACAGTAGTCCCTTCAATCTGAATCACCTTAGTCATGTCAGTTAGTGATCCTCAGCTTTTAACTTGAATTTTTTATCCTTATCGATGCTTCATCAACTCCTCTTAATATATTTGTCTCGATTTTAAGATTTACACAACTCTCCTTCTTTCTTCTAGAACAAGAAAATTCTTGAGTCATTCAGTGCAGTAGATGTGGCGTCAACTTTACAATTTACCGAGAACACCATTGTTGAAGGAACCGTATTTCAAAGGTATAAATCTTGGAATGAGGTTTTCCTGACTCAGTTTAGACGTCATTGTCCTATTATTATGCCAAAGAATTTTATTTTGAATCTTGTTTCCTCAAACATGTTTTGCATTTATGACTGATCTTAGATCCTTAGTCAAAACAAACTGTGAGGATGCTGAGTATGTGAATTCATGGAACACTATTGATATATGGCTATAACAGAGGTGTGTTAATTGTTTGTTCACCTCTAGAAGTTACCGTAAACTCATGGTGGGCCTTCTAATCTGTCTTCTTTAATTTTTTGTTGGATTCTTATATGAAAAGTTCAACCATCATTCGAGGTAGCTTCCCTGCAAAAGCATGCTTATCAAAGATTTTTGCCTTAAATAGGATTGAAACGTGAGAAATTTATGTACTTCACCCCAATCAATAGGATTAAGCAGAGTAGAGGTCAATAGAGCATGCTAGACATGTATTTCTATCCATCATCTTTGTCTGATCTTTTTTTACCTCTGTTCTAATTATTAAGCGGAGGATAGTTGATGTTCTATGAGTTAGTACAGAAGTCTTTTCATGTTACTGCAAATCCAGGGTGATATAATTTCTTCAGCCGCTAATTTAATTTTTTTTTTTTGCAGATTTCCTCCAGACTTGCTTAGGAAGTTGAGTACTGATTGTCTTGTAATGCAAAACCATAAAGTGAGTTCTAATCTAAAGGCTCATCCATTGAAGTTAGACGTAGTTATCAAAGATAGCATTTATGCTTATAATCACGCATGTAATGATCCTGTATAATCAAATCCAAAACCATTTACTTGGTCAAATCCTATACTTGCTCAGTCTGTTTTTCCAAAGGCAAACCACTTCGAAACATATACCATGAGCTTTGGTTGAGAAAGTTTCGATTGTGTTTCATTACGATTCTGAGTTTGTCCAAGCATTAACAAGATTGGTGAGCAAATGTCAGTTTTGAGAATATGTTGTATTATGAGTTTCGTTCTTTCTGTTTACTGTTTGATTTATGCTTCTTGTACTCTGCATTTTGGTTTTTCTGCTACTCTTATCCATATGGTTATTCATATGCTTACCAAGCATGGTATAGGTTTCCTAACCAAGTTTTTAATGATTCAATGCGACAGTATGGTATTTCACCAGAGAGGCTTATGGAGAACGAGAATCTGTCAAGTTTCTTTAAGATCTTGACAACTTGTACTGATGAAGATGATAAGGTACTGAATGTAATTATCTTGTTTGGTCATGCGTTTCACTCTCTCGCAATCTCTCTGGATTTATTTTATTCCCCTTAAGATTCTAACTGTTGCAGTAACACTATTACCAGGTCTATGTGTCCACAGCACATGCATACAACTATCCTGTAACCGCCTTCCAATGGCATCCAGAGGTATTACCGTAATATATTTTTCGTCATCTTAATTACTACTCTAAATTTAGCAATATAAGCAACAGCACAATAACAGTGTTTAAATATGGAATCATCTCGAAGCGCCTTTTAGTTGAATAGGTGTCTGCAAGGATCTCTACTAAGATGCATTCACAACCTTGAGAAGGAGAAGCTATTATTGTGGAATTATCAAATTTTGCTTTTCTTACCATCTTTGCATGAAAGATTACACAAAAACATTAACTATTTCCACTTGAGACATTTGCAATATTGCTATATTTGTAGTCTTAAGAAGATTTTCAATAATTATTGCTGTTTATGAAACGCAAAAGACTAAAGTTTGCATCTAAAATATTAAATACTTTTGACAATATCTGGACTTAATAGATTATTCCAATGGATCTGTTTCAAGTTTTAGAAGACTAACTAATTGAGTTGCAGAAAAATGCTTTTGAATGGGGCTTACCAATGATTCCGCACTCAGAGGATGCTATTCAAGTGACCCAGCATGTCGCAAACTTCTTGGTCAGGTTAGGGATTATGCTTTATTTTTCTGTATCTGTCTTTTAGTTCTAAGTGAACCGTTGCGTTTTTTGGAACGTTGTCTGGAATGCTGAGTGGCACTCTATTCGGGAGGGCATAAGTAGAAGAAAAAAAATTGGAAAATTTAAGGTTCAGAATCTTCGGATAACCGCATTATTTGTTTATTCAATGCATCTAGAACTTTAAAACTCCCCAAAGTTTGTTCAACCGGAATGGTATCAGACCCTAAACTTACGCCAATCGTGAATTTGTGATGCAGCGAGGCAAGGAAGTCATTAAACAGACCGCCTGTTGGGCAAGTCCTTGACAATCTCATCTACAATTACAGTCCGACTTTCTGTGGGAAGGCTGGGTAAGCCAAAAAGTGCTCTTCAAACTGCACTTTTATTTTGGATTTGTGCATGAATTTATTAACTTGGTTGCCTATGCTTTGCTTTGTGACCGCAGGAAGGGATACGACGAAGTTTACATCTTTACACAACCTTCACTCGCTCATTTGTAAATGAAACGCGTAATCGAACGTGTAATGGACAATGGAAATGGAAGTATTTAAAGACTTTGATAAGTGTAAACATTGTAATTACAGGACATTAGCACTCTCATTAGTCTAAAAGCTATTTGTGATATTCATGCCATCAGATTATTTATGAAATAATCACTACTCCGCAGTCCGGTGTACATAAGAAGTAGCAACTAGAATATCGCTTGCATCAACAGAAAAGGAAAAGGAAAAACGAAGCAAATGCACGTGAAACAAACCATGAAGATTTTCCTTCCAACTATAATTAGTTTGAAAAACTCAAACCAAGCAGTTCATGCCCTAGTCCCTGGGATGTAGTGCAGTAGCAGACCTGCTCGAGTGCCCAAGGCGAGAGTGTAGCATTGATCGCCGCCATCACTGCTTCATCCTCCCTGCACCATATTGCCTCGTCTGCAGCCCGCAAGTTCTTGTTGGGGCATAAGAGCGAGCCCTCGACATAACCCAAGAGATCGTAAGCTCCGAGTATGGCGGTCATCTGATATATCCAGACATCAAGGTTGGAACCTTCCTTCAACTTCGTAGGCATAAGATTGTGTATATTTGAGAGCAGATCGTTGATTGGACGTTTCGGGGTGGAGCTAGATGAAGAAGCCATGGCGGAATACCTTTCGGTGTTGCACTGTAGGACTGGATCAAAAGAAGTAAGCTTCAGGCAAAGACACAAAGATGCAAAATTTCTCGGTCTCGGTTTCTAGAATCAGTGATTATGTTCAACCCAACCCAGCAAATCTTTTTCGTACAATCTTACCCATCCAAATACAACTTTAATGCTAAATTAGCCATCCAAAATCGAGGGAGGATATGAACACAAAACCATAAATTTCAAGAAAACTAAAATTATCCACAAAAATTTACAATCTTTGTGCGAAAAAATTCAAAATTTTCAGAGATTTTGAACCTTTGAACCCAAAACATCGAAATCGATCAAAACCAAGTGATAATTTCACTATTTGCAAAACAAAATCGAAGAAATAAATCGTCGGATTCGAAATGACGAGCGCAAATAAGCGCACCGTACTAGTCTTTTGTATCTCTTTGAATAGGGATATAATGTAATGTGAGGGATAAAGCAGTGTTATTGTGTTTAATATAAAGGGAAAGTGGTGGATGTTTTTTGGATGTTCTTTCGTTTTTGGGCCTTTGAGATATAAAGTAATGTGAGTGAAAAAGCAGTGTTATTGTGTTTGACATAAAGTAATAGTGGTGGATGCTTAGTGATAAAGCAGTGCTATTGTGTTTGATATAAAGTAAAAGTGGTGGATGCTTTTTAGATGTTCTTTCGTTTTTAGGGTAAAAGTGATGGATGCTTCTCGGATCGTTTTTGGGCCTTTGGGCTTGTTTTTGTTTTTAGGCCATTTTTTGTTGTTTATAGATATTGTTGGGCCTTTGTTCGATTGTAAGTTTGTGTTCTATGTGTTTGTTTGAAATAAATTATCTTCCTTGACCAAAAAAAACAGTTTAGTGAAAAAAAGTGTTGACTAGCATTTATGATGGTGGAGGGCACAATGATGGTAGGAAGTGGTGGCAGTGAGAATTGTAGTGCATGACAGTTGTAATGGCAACGCTAGTGGTGAAGATGCTGACGGGGCTCATTGCTAAGGTGATATGGGGGCGGCGGCAATGGTTGGGTGTGACAGCGGGTTACGCAGAGAGCAATGGTGGTGGTAGTGGTGGGGTAGAGATGGCGTGAATTGCAGTGGTTGAGGGAGTTGGTGGCAGATTGGTGGTGGGGCTGGTAATGGCAGTGGTGGTGATGGGATGGTGGTGTAGGCTATTGAGGTGACGGCGGTGGTGACAAAGCCGGAGATTATGAGGGTATTAGTGGGACATTGGTGGCAGTAATAGCGGTGGTTTTGAGTGTGTTAGTGGCAGCATTGATGGCAGGGCATGTAATGGTAATGGTGTGAGAGGTGGTGGTGACAATGGACTAGCAATAATGTGGTTCAAATTCGTCTTTGTTGATAATCGAACTTAAGATCTCTCAATTAGTATTGAACTTATCATCTACAAGATTTGAACTTAAGACATTTTACTTACAAAGAAAGGATCACCATTGTAAAGTGGCTAGAGTACTTTTTGAAGCACGGTGAGGTTTTGGATAACATGGTACTCTGCACTAGAGCTAGACACTGGAATGCCGAGATACGGAAAGAAGTTCAAAAGTTTCCGAGGGTTTTACAGAATCGGATTACATTGCATAACATTAGATTTGCAGCCTTTTTCACATGAATTAGGTTCATCTCTGATATGCAGTTGTGAGTTTACTAGCTATGACTAGTTTCATTATGTCGTTCGAGGCATGGTTGTGTGACTGAGCAAGATAGCTCTAGGTTGTTCTACCCTAATATATAGTGCCATTGCCATACTTAGTTTTTAAGTGAAACATTTTCTTTGCAAGGCAAGGGAATACCTGAAACTAACCCTACCTCCTTGTTAGCCCATGTGGTGAGAGAACAGTGGTGGATCTAGGAAATATTATTGGGGGCTTCAGTAAGAATAGTGTGCGTAGCGCACACAATTTTTTGGCCTGTATAACATGAAAATTGGCATTTCATCAAAGTTTTGGTAGGCTTGAAGTCTTTGCCAAGTTATGTTGCATGCCTGTCGACATATGCCAACAGCTTTCAAACAAGCATGTCAATTGATGTCAATAGCTTTTGATAAAGCATGCCGATCGAAAGATGCCTATAGCTAGCATACAAAGGCATGAGACTAGCAGCTATCCTGCCCAATGCCCTTAAGGTAATACGTTGAACAGTTGGAGGACAACTTTCAAGGGCATCTCAAATTTTCAAAGAATAGCACCCAGTTCTTCCATCGAAATTTCTAAGTTTGAGGAGTCAGCTGACCCAAATCTGCCTTTGTGAGGGAGGGGGGGTAATGAATTAGAATTTTTTTGTTCGATTCTTTATGACAAAAACAAAAGAAGTGTTACTTGAACTTATATTCTCCCGGTTTTTTTTTTAATTTTGTTTTAAGGAGAATATTGCTTGTAATTCAAGATATAATATGCATTCTCTAAACCTTTTTGGGGGACAATTCTCGCCCATAAATGTGAACTCAACGATTTACCATTAGAGCATTCTTACACAGCAATAACATGGGTTGTTCGGTTGTTTCTTGACCTTGACCCCATTTACCATATTAATTCTTTACTCTTAAGAAACGATGATTTGAAGTTAAGACCTCTTCTGATGTCAAGAAAATAAATTAGTTATCATTATATTGAAGGTGTAATTGTTACAGAAAAAAAAATATCTTTGACTACTTATTAGCATGAATTGAGCAAGAGGCCCATGGCTTAGGTGCTTAACTAACATTTACATGCATGCCAGAAGTCTTGTGTTCGGACCATCTTCCCTCCATATTTCTAAAATTAAAGACAAGACTGAGGCAGACTTGAGCTTACTTAAGTTGCTTGGGCAGTGTGCTTCACGCCAGTTACTTTCTCAGGGTTTCGCAGGAGAAGAAAGAGGGTTAATTTTCTAATGAACCGAAGGTTCCCCTATTCTCTCTTAAATCTTTGTAAAGCTCGGCGAGAAAGGATTGGTTATAAACTATTGACTATAAACCATAGTAGTTATGGTTGCTTAAGTTTGAAGATGGATGAGCAGGCACTTGAGCCTGGAACTAATGTAATCCGAGAGGAAACACGAAATCGATCATTATACTGGAGAGCGAAACATGACCACGTCTTAAGATTCAAGTACCATTGAAAAGACTAAAAGAACCGAAAAAATAACTACCGGTAATAAAGCATAGGCTAATACAGGCCGACCATGCTCTCTTGCACCCAAGTTCAATTCCATCTCTTTGTTTTGATGAATTTGATGTAATTTTTTAAAAATAAGAAAAAAAGGAACTACTGTATGGAAAACTTTGTGCTTATGGTATCACAAACCACCACAAAAATCCTTCTTCCCAAATGATCACGTGACTATCCGCAGGGCACGTGCTGATGTGAATCCCTACATATATTTCACTTGTAACCACTGAAGAAAGGGCAAAACGCGGAGAATATGGCGGGAAAAGAAGCGAGCCTTGGGAGGGAAACTCATTGAAAGATCTAATCTTTCACTTTCACGCCTTTTACTGTTATTCTAAGGGAGAATCGGCGACCCTAAATTTTTCCTTTTACCAAAAATGGCCCAAACCGAAACCCTAGGAATCATCCAAGACATCGAAACCCTTGTCTCCGATCAACTTCAAGTGGTACCAATCCCTCCTCTCTCTCAATCTCTCGATTTTCGTTTTATTTTTCGCAATTTTACAGTTATTATATTATTTACTGTAATTTTGGCAAGACCCATCAAATTTTCAGCTTTAATTTTTGTTATTTTTGTTCGATTTAGTGTTTTTGCTGCGTATTACTCTGTGATTTTGGAGCTAGCTCTTACTAGGGTTTTGGTGAATTTCTAATTGTTTCAACAAATTAATTTTTGGGGATTAGTTATTGGGTTAGGTTCAAAAATGCAATAAGCTTGGGAACCACTTTCAATTTAGCGTGGATATCGAACTGTTACTTGTGTGTTTCGTGACAAAGAAAATTGTTGATTGGAATTTGAGTTAAGATGCGTTTAACTTCGTATAAGATGGTCTAAGTTTAGTTACTTTCGGTGCTGAATTATGTTATAGGTTTCCTACAAGTGGCTGAGTCGAAATTATTTGGTGTCTTCGAATGCTGCAAAGAGGTATAGGAACTGTCTCAAAGCTTCTGGGTTGCATTTCTTGTTTACAAGTGATTAAAAGTTGTTTTGTATAGGTTACTCCAGGAGTTTGTTGAAAAGCATGAAAATGGGTTTGAAGTGGTGTATGTTTTGGCTGGCTGGTTGAAGAGCGATCCTTCAAGTTACCATATAAGGCTTGTTTCTGGGCCTAAGCTTACAGGTGACATTTAATTGTAGACTACTATGTATGTTTACTTGTGCTGGTATATTTTCAAGTAAAATCTAATAGGGGAGCATCCAATTATATTCCTTTTAAAAAGAACACTATGATTTTAAATCAATGGCGTTCTTCCTGGTTATATTAGATGCAATAGAACATGTTAAAAGAGTGAGAGCAGTAGTGTGGAGGGTTATATTCCCAATAGGACATGCATACATACATAGAATTAGACATGTTGTACATTCGTGGACTTGAGTGATGGTTGACACAATTTGGAATGTAATAGATGCTATTATTTCTTTTGAGTTTAATCATCCTTTCATGAGCTATTTAACAATGGTTTCCATTTCTTACTTTAAAATTTTTTAAGTGTGCTAGTTGAAATCTAAGATAATTGTTCATGCTTTTTCTTGGTCCGTCTCATCATCTTTTTGTCAGACATTCAGATTTAGTCTCATCATTATACGTCTGGTAAGTGGAAATATTATGGAAATCATGTCTGTCAAATTATATGCAGAAGCAAAAGAAGAATTTGATGGCAACTGCTCAGTCAAGGTTTATAGTGTGCAAGCTTGCATCCCAAAGGATCCAGCTGCACTGTGGAATGCTGAATTTGTGCAAGCAGAGGAGCTCTTTAAGCAGGCTCCTACGGTTGAGAATTGCTTGAGAGATAACAGGTATATTTCTTTCTATCCTACTCCTATAAATAAAAGGTATGCTTTGTTTGTTTTTTTTTTTTTTTTTTTTTTCTGAATATCAAGAGTTTATGAAGTTTAGTGCGTCTAATGTATTGCAATTTTGCAAGTCTGGCAAATCTAACAGATGCTGAATTCTGCTCAGTAAGGATTACATAATAGTTGGCCTTATATTCATTGGAATCTTTTCCATAAAGCACAAAAAGAAGAAAAGTAAATGAAAGTGATTTGTCACTGTAACCACTTAAATTTATTTGGTTGATTTTTGGTTTATGAAGAATTTCTCCTGTTAATTATAGTAGGAGTACATTAGTAGTTAAACATTGACTTGTGAAGTGTGTATTTTAATCCTCACTTAAGTTATCTAACAGAAAGGACTTATCAATTGTTTTTTTCTTTATTCCTTTTCTGGTGGGTGATTACAAAATTTGCATTCTTAGCTCATTAGATATTTCAAAATTCAGAAAATTTTATAAGATGGTATTTGGCTTTTATACTTTACAAATACCAAGAGTTAATTACTTGATGTTTTGGAGTTTCTGCTTTCGCACTCATGCATGGTCAAATATATTCATCCCAGTGGTCATTGTTCCGTTCACACGTATGATCTATTACTTTTTAGTTATATAAAAGCATTTCTACTTATACACCTACTTATGTGATATTTTAGCTTCGTTACCTTGATTTTCAATGCTCTTCTTTGTTGTCTTCTTCAGGTTTGGTGGGATTTCCAATTCCCTTGTTAAGCGTAATGTGGATGGAGCACCATTAAGCACTGAATCTCCGCAACTTAAATCTAAAGCAGTAATAGGGCGATCAGAAATTAATTTACTGGCTACCAATGTGGTCAGAGATGTCCAGAATAAAGGACAGCAACCTAGCCCAAAAGTTGGTTTACAGGCTACCAATGTGGTAAAAGATGTCAAAACTGAAAGTAATGGAACAAGAGTTTTTGATCAGGCTAACAAACCTCCTGCAGCCAAAGAAAAAGTTCCTCCTGTGCCTATGAACAAAATGAAACTCCAGAATGAGAAAAGCTCTTCTGCTTCTGGAGGTTCATTGGCAAATTTCTGGGGCGGGGCATCTGTGAAGTCAAAGTCAGATGCTCCAGAGAAAAATAATACTTCCGTTCCTGATCATACTGGTTGGTTTCCATTTATCGTTATCTTAAGCAACTTATAAAAATTTAATTCTACCTTCTGGAAGTGATGGATAAGTTGGAATTTATTCTCTGAGAAGCATTTTAAATACAAATAGGTTCTTTGTTTTTGTGCTCTAGAATGTATCTCAATATATCCTTTTTCCCGTTTCAGGAGCTAGTGCAGAGCCTCAAACTTGTGCTCAAGAAGCTGTAGCGGGTGTCAGCAGTGACGATGATGATCAACAAGTCAATTTTAAGAGATCATCCAACGGCGAAGGCACTAGGAAAAGGAGGGTTGTCTTTGATTTCTCAGATGATGAGGAAGATGCAGTTAATTTAGCATCACCGGAGAATCCAAAAGGGCAATCATGTCTAGATCTGAAAGAAAGCTGCAAAGTTATGGTTCCAGAGAGGACCAATTTGAATTTTGACGAGCAAGTAGAAGATAACCCCAAGGTTAAGGAAGAAATATCTGTTGATGGGGAATCTAACGAACCTTCCAGAGAAGATTCTTCAGTTGTCAGAAAAGTGATAGATGCTGGGATTATCCTTAAAGAGAAGCCTATTCCTGAAAAAAATGTGAACAAAATGGATAAACCCACCAACGCTGCTTCAAGTTCACCTAAAAGAAGAAAAGTTATTAAGACAGTGATTGATGAACGAGGAAGAGAAGGTACGCCGTGTTTTAGTTTCTAAATCGTCCCATTAGCAAGATGTTGCTTGGCAAGTTGGCAGGGCTGTTCCTGTTTCTGCTTCTGCTTTAAAATTTAACACCTTCCCCTTATTCAACCAAATATAATTAATTAAGTTGGACTTGTTAGTAATTTTATCTTTGACTATGTATATTAATTTGTTCTTTTAATCTAATTTTTGTAGTGACTGAAGTAATCTGGGAGGGTGAGGAGACAGAAGCAAAGAAAGCTGACAGTGGTGTAATCAAGAAAGCCGGCAGTGATATAATCAAGAAAGACGACAGTGATATAATCAAGAAATCTGATAATAAAGCTCCCAGTGCTGTTAACAGGTAAATTAATTTCTTTTTTTATTTGCTTTGGTGGTTTCTATCTGAGAGGATATCTAATTGGGTATTATAACTTACTTGATAAAGGATGCTTGTAACACAAGAAAAACAGTTCATCTTGTTTGATTTCACACTTTATTCTTTTTCACATCATGCAAATTCTTGATCAGTTGGGTTACGAACACGCCAAATAGTTCACACCTCAGTCAATTCTGCCAATTCCAACTCTTTCTGTAGTTTGTGGGTTGAAACAAATGTTACAAATAACAATAGCTCGTGTTAGAAACAGGTGATTGTATTTGAAGTTGCAAGTTTGCAACCAGGTGGTAGGCTTAAACTGCTAGAATATTGAATAATTCTGTTCCGGATATCAAATATCAGGTAGACCGTAAAAATGCCAGAAAAACCTGTAGATCAGATGCTGTATATCTTAGTTTCTAATTTCGGTGCTTCACTTTTGTTCCCATATACTTGTACTAGCATTTGAGTCATTTATGTGGTTTATTTGATTGCCTAGCGTGGGCAGGAATATGGTCTTGCGTTAGTTATTTTGTGCCAACTTTTTTTATCGATCTTTCTTGCTGATGTTTTAGCTTGTGCCTGATGACTGAACTCTAATTTTGTTTATGTGAATCCAGGCTTCCTGCAGCCAAGAAGTCTGTGGGAACTCCGACAAATGCAACTGGGAAAGCAGGAAACAAGAAAGGAGTAAACAAGGATCCTAAGCAAGGAAATATTCTTTCATTCTTCAAGAAGGTCTAGAGGCCTTTTTAAAAGCTCAAGTACCCTGCAGGAGTGTTTGATTATGTGGTCCCCTTGGGTAATATAGGTTTTCGAGTTGGCTAGATCTCACCTTTCTTTGCGGTTTGGGGGGCCTAACGGGATTGGGGTGGGGGTACATTGCTCACATCTTGTTCTATTTTTAAAGCTGACGGAAGGGAGGGTACTTGTTTTCCTTTGCTGCTGCTAATTTTAGGCTCGGATGTGTATATTATCTTCTCTCACAATTTATTTTTGTAGTAGCAGAGTGCAGACGCTGGGCCATTTTGATCGGATAACCTGATTAAACTACTTTGAATTCGAATGTGCATGTCTTCATATCCTACCTTTGCATCACGTATTTAGGGACCGGACGAATTCTACGTTGTGGTCACTAGCCATTCAAGTCTACCATTTTGGTCGAATACCACCACCATTTGAAAGATTTCGACAATATCTGTTGCAGTAGAATCTGATCTTGCACACTATAAAGTTTCTTGCCAGCAAGATTTCCGGTTTAAAGATCCCAACCCTCTCTTCGTCGGGCCTAATTACGTTACATGGTTAAAAAAAAATTCACTTTTTTAATCAGAGAGTAATATTTACAAAAGCATATGTCTGGCCTGAGTGCTGCAGTCTTCCCCTAAACCTCGCCTGAGGTGATTGTTTGAAACTTTACAACGAAAAGAACTTGCTGATATCCAAACTTTGTGGTTTCGCCGGTATGTTCTCTTGTGCTTGTAGTTTTTGTACTAGTAACGATGATCAAATTGATTTTGTTTGTGTGACTGCACATTTTATTGATTCTGCCTGGAAGTTGCAGAAGAGAATTATCGCTTTTGTATGCTCGAGTATGATCACAACGCTTATCGTAAGCTCGAGTATCCTTTTAGCGATAAGGTGATATTGCAATGCGTGATGGATATAGAAGAAATTAGGAGGGCTACTCTTTACCTTGCCTCCTCTCGTGCTAGACAAGAAGAGTTTCCTGCTTTATGCGAATCTCGCGGTCTGAAATGTAATAAGTTTCAGCCTGATATGAAGACTCATTGGAGTTCTACTTTGCTCATGTTACAATCATGTGTGAATTACAATGCTGCAATCACCGATTATTATAACGGCAAGCATGATGCTGATCTTTTATGCAAAGCGGATTGGGAGCTTAGTTTTGTGTTCATGGAGTTTTTGAGTGTTTTTTAGGAAGTTGCATTCTCATCGGGTTCAAATGTTTAGTCTCCCAGTTCTTGTATGGCACTCTATCATTTGTTATGCATTGGCTTTACATTTTCCGAACACAAATCTCATTCGGGGTTCAAAGCGATTTGTGACATTATGGAATCGGAATGCAGAAGCTATTATGAGTTCATGTTGCCTAGTTTCTGTTTTTAGCTAAAACAAGGGTCCCCACGATGAAACTATGCGGCGTAGAACACATGGTGAATGACATTTCCGAATTTAAACTATGCGGCGTAGAACACATGGTGAATGACATTTCCGAATTTTTAAGTGCGCCATTGAAATTCGATGTAAAAGCACTTGACACTGTTGCATAACCAGGATTATGAATCCAAATTTGCAGAGGTTACAGAAGTTACAGAACCTTGTACTACTTATAACAGTATGAGAAGAAGAGTCGATGTTCATGCTGGCTCCCAGGTCAGTTCGTCGACTGGGAAATTTTCTTTTTCTTGTGGTTATCATCTTATTTGGAAAAAACATAACGATTGTGCTTGGGTCAAGGTTATTTGGTGACATTTTATTCCGCCTCGATTGTCAATTTTGGATTGGCGGCTTTTTCATGACAAACTTCCTACCAAAGGTGCACTACAACGACTTGGTATTTCTCTGGCATCCATTTGTTGTTTATGTCATAGCTTCGAGGAATCTACTTTTAATCTTTTCTTCGGGTGTCGGATATCTAGGCAGCTTTGGAGGTGGTTAGCATGTCAATTTGGTACCTCTTTTTCATTTTCAGATTCCTTGGTTGTTTTCTAGGATGCCTTTGTACGTAAGCCTTTTTCCCAGCAATTGCACAATCTCTAGATTTTTGCGGGTCTTTATACTATTTCGGCTATTTGGAAAGCTCGAAATAAGTTTATTTTCAAGGGTCGCCCAATCTATTTTCATCATCTTTGCATGTCTATCAATTTTGGAATCGTTCATGGTGGGAAGTTTATTCCTGGTTATTCTTAGGGTTTTGACGCTCGTATCATTTCTTCTTTGGGGATCCCACTTATCCCTCGCAAGGAGCCAACTATTATTCCTGTGCATTGGTCTTCTCCTTGGTTTCCTTGGATTAAACTTAATACAGATGGTTTGTCTAAAGGAAATCCTGGTCCTGCTACTTGTGGGGGAGTTTTTCGAGATTGCCATGGTCAGTTTCTTGGTGGTATCTGCCAAGGGATTGGTCATTGCAACTCTTTTTTTGTAGAATTATCAGCAATTATTATTGGTATAGAGTTTGCATATCAATGGGGTTGGCATTGTCTTTGGCTGGAAAGTGACTCTTCTAGTGTTATTTCTGCCCTCTAATCGACTGATTTTGATCCTCCTTGGCCTCTTCGTACACAATGGTCTATTTTTTTGGACCGCATTCGGAATATGACTTTCTATGCCTCTCACATATATCGTGAAGGAAATGTAGTTGCGGACAATTTTGCTAATATGGGATTGTCTTCTCCAAGTTTGGTATGGCATGATTCCCTTCCAATGGCGGTTCGTGCTGCTTTGTTTTTAGACTATGTTGGCTTGCCTGGCTTCGGCTTTTCAAATTAATGTGCATTTCGGCATACAGATTTGTCTTACTTTCTTATCTCTTTTTTTCTTAACCTTGTGATGTTGCTTGTTCTGTTTTGCAGGTTTAGACCTTTAGGCTCGGCTTTAGAGGGGTCATGTCCCCCCTCCTCTTTTCTTTGTATCTTTATTGTTTTTGTTTCTAGAATGATAAGGTTTATGTTCCCCGTTCTTTTCATATATTTTTTATCATTTTTTTCTTGTATTTTAAGGGATTAGGTTTATGTCCCCCTAATTAGGTGTACCCTTTTTTTCGATATCAATAAATTCCTCTCGCACCGTCGAGGTTTAAAAAGAAAAAAAAAGAAAAAAAAGATGTTCATGCTAGCTGGAGAGAATATATGAGGCAAGAAGCTATAAAGCGCTACGGGCCGACTGAGCTCATAAATATTTGGGAATAAACCGTGCAGACAGATGCAATGCAGCATCAACAGAGTCACAGATAAAACCACTCATACTCCTCTTTTAGTGTGAATAAACACCTTTATCAATTTTCGTGAGAAATCTTGCCAAAGTGCACGAGTCTCTTTTGAAGGAGAGAATCTTCTGTGCCGGAAATGGGTTCTTTGTGGGAAGGAGGTAGGACTAAATGTGGGCCGTGTCAATGTGAAAAATCAGGGGGTGGGGTGGGGTGGGGTGGGATTGGGGATGTTTTTGTGTGTTGGCCGGACAAGTCAGCTGGTCTGGGTCCGTACGTTAGAATTTTTCTTTTTGAAATTATTTCTCTTTTTAAATTCTCTAGAGACCACTAAAAGTAGAAACTACGTTGACTAAACATTGTAAAAGAAACGTATTCTTTGAAACTTCATAAGTTGCAGTCAATGTAATCCTTACCCCAATGTCTTCTAATCTTCAAGAAATCTTGAAGTGAAAAAAAAAATACCTGTGGAAAAATGCAAACTGATCTGTGTAGACAAAATTTCTAACAAAAATCATAAGTTGTAGAAGCTTCACACTCGACAGTCGCAGCTAAACAGACACGCTCAAAACGTAGTTCCTCAGTTGTTCCCGCCGTTTCCCAATAACCAATCACAGCGTTTCAGGTACTTTGCTTCATCTACTTCCTTACCTTCTGTTTGGTTACCAAGAAAACTTCCAAATTGATAGTATAAAATTCAAGCCTTGCCCTTTTGCATTGTTTATTTGTGAATTGTTAACATTACTTAAATCTTTCTTTTCAGCTGCTAATTTCTAGATTGAATTGAATTGGTTTCCGCAAAAAATGTTCCATTTATTGGGTTTTTTGTTTTAATTTCTCTACACAAGTAGAATTTCATATGTCAATATTATATATGAACAGTTTAAAGTTTTGTAAAAGTAATTGGAAGGAAGCGTAAATTAAGAGTTTTTCGTTTCAATATTTGCAATTTTTTTTATCAAAAATCTAAACAGATGTAAAAATGGGTTCGAATTCGGAGACTCGAAGACTAAAAGAGAATTCAAAGCCTCGAGCAGGAGGTGAAGATAGGATTAGTCGATTGCCAGATGCGGTTCTTTGTCACATACTTTCCTTAATTCCAACAAAGTATGCTGTGAGGAGCAGCATTCTGTCCAACAGATGGAAGAACATATGGGCTTCTGTTCCTAATCTGGACTTCGAAGATAGATCAAACCGTTGTATCACGGAGAAGAAATATAAGTGCGACACTGTTGGTTTTTCGACCTTTGTTGATCGGGTGCTTTCCCTTCGTGATTCATCAATAGACATTAAAAAGTTTCGTCTTCATTGGGTCTGCTCTAGTGACGATTTCTCTCGTATTGATGGTTGGATTCGAACTGCCGTCCAGCATAATGTCGTTGAACTTGACCTTCTAGTTGAAACGGATTCTAGTGATGATTTTATATTTGAGTTTCCTCAATGGATTTTCAGTTGTAAAACACTCGTGGCTTTGAAGGTGTATTCAAATTGTGTTAGCTACAGTCCTACATCAGGGTTCGTCCTAAATCTCAAGACCCTCTATGTCGGAGCTGAATATCCCGATAGTGACTCGGTGGAAAAGATTTTTTCTTGCTGCCCTGTACTTGAAGATTTAACTATAATGGGACTTCTTGGTCAATATGAGGTTTTGAATTACAAGATCTCTGCGCCTGAATTAAACACATTAACGTTGAACTTACCTGTATATGTTGGAGATCATGATCAGAACCACAGTATTTTTATTAATTGTCCAAAGCTTGAAAACCTTGATATCAGGCAGGATATTTTGTCGAGTTATATATTTGTGAACGTCAAATCCCTTGTTAAAGCCAGTTTTACTCTCTTTTTCCATAGTGCGGAGAATCTACAACCCAATTTCGATAACCGTGCAATTACGTGTCTGGCAGGAATTTCTAATGTTCAGTGTCTTTCTCTATCAGCTCATCATTTTTTGAAGCTAAATATTCTTTAACCTATTTCTTTTATACTATGTTTGGTAGAGAGGATTCATATAGTTGACCCCACTTACGGGGATAAGGCTTGGTTGTTGTTGTTTTGGTGTTTGGTATAGGAAGGAAGAAGGAAACAGTATGTTCTGCATAAGTAAATATTTAATTTATGCATGAGTTTTTGTTTTATCGATATATTATCTCTCATGAAGGGTCATTGTCTACCGGTATTTGATAATTTAAGAGAACTGAAGCTGGTTCTTCACGATTGCTATCACTGGGATTTGCTAACAGAGTTGCTCAAGAGATCACCTATTTTGGAATATCTTGTCGTAGAATACGAAGAAGTAAGATGTATTTCAGTATTTTCGCTCATGCTAAGTCATTCCAACATGCAGCTCTTTACCATACTCATTTCATTCACATTTTTTCAGGATAAGGAATGTGTTGACGATTATGATGATGATGAGTACTTAAAACATGTCTTATACTCTGAGCATTGATGGTGTACACCAGAGTCTGTGCCTATTTGTTTGATATCACACCTCAAGACTATCACTATAAGGGGATTCAAGGGATACCCACATGAGAAGAAAGCGGCAAAGTATCTGTTAGAGAATGGTAAAGTTTTGAATAAGATGACTATTCACAATGGGTTATACAAAGAGTTAACACAGAAAAGGGGTTCAACGACTTGCCAAGTTGAATTGGTCTAAAATGTAAGTTTTAATTCTTACAAATTTTTTATTTTGTAAGTCCAGTGTTGTGTTTTGGATGGATTCTGTTACCTGAGTTCTTGATGAGACCAGCACCTGAGATTGATCAATTTGCAGATGTTTGTTTCGACTTGAATATGTTTCCTTCCAATTCTTTTACTAATGGTGGCGTGAACCATGAACATGTTTGAAGATATGTGCTTAGCGTACTCATACCATGGTTAGCCTGTTGACACGTTAATTTTCAATGGATTCTGTTAGTCTTAATGGATCAATTTGCAGATGTTTGTTTTTTATTGCATTCATTTTAAACTAGCCGTTGTTTTTCAAAAAAAATCCTCCCCAATAACTCTACATATCAACCCGTTGAACTTGTCTAAAATGCTAAGCTTTTACGAGGTTTTTATTCTGTAAAGTCCAATGTTGTGTTTTGGATGGCTTCTGTTACCTGAGTTCTTGATGAGACCAACACCTTTGTTAATCTTGAGATGGATAAATTTGCAGATGTTTGTTTGGAGTTGAATACGTTTCTTTCCAATTGTTTAACTGATGTGGCATAAACATATATGAAGCTATGTGCTTAGCGTACTCATACCCTGGTTTTTAGTTGACACATCAATTTGCAATTTATTCTCAGAGTCTTAATGGATCAATTTGGAGATGGTTGTTTCGATTGCATACATTTTGAACTAGCCGTTGCTTTTCAAAAAAATTTCCTTTCCCAATAGCTCTACATTCAACCACCAAAACCTCTGTATAAATGCTTCTAATGAAGGTGTTGACAGTGACAGTAGGAGGATGTTGAAATCAATGAAGCTGCTGACAGTGACAGTATTGGTCAAAGTAGTCAAAATCGAAGCAATATACCAGCTTTTATGTACTCTCAATCCAACATGAAACAAGGTCCGGCCAAATACGTTGCTTCAACTTCCCAACTTTTCACTTCTTCTTAATACGTTCTATTCAAGTGGTTTATTAAATCATATGCCCGTTATAAGTACTCTAGTATTCCCCTAAACCTCATCAGAGATGATTGTTTGAAACTCTTCAACAAAAAGAACTTGTTGGTACCTGAACTTTGTCGTTTCACCAGTATGTTCTCTTTGTAATTTTTGGATTAGTAGCTATGATCAAATTGGTTTTGTTTGTATGATTGCACATTTTATTGATTCTGATTGGAAATTGCAAAAAGATTTATCGCCTTTTGTATGCTCGAATATCCTTGTAATGATAAGGTGATATTTGAAGCGTGATGGATGTACTTAGTTATGGAGTATATGACTGATACTGAATCTTGAGTATTACTTTTGATAATGTTACATGTAATGATGCTACCGTTGACATGTTTAGGCCATACGATCAATTTAATTGCGCAACAAGGCTTGATATTGTTGAAGGCTCATATAGAAAAAACTAGGAGGGCTGTTTTTTTACCTCATTTCCTCCTCTCCTGCTTTGTGCCAATCTCATGGTATGAAATGTAGAAAGTTTGAGCCTGATATGAAGACTCATTGGAACTCTACTTTGCTCATGTTACAATCCTGTGTGAATTATGCTGCAATCACTGATTTTTATAACGGAAAGCATGATAGCGATACTTTATGTGAAACGAATTGTGAGCTTAGTTTTTGTCCATGGAGGTTTTGAATGGTTTTTATGAAGTTGTGTTGACCCTAAAAACTACCAAACCTACGTGGCGCGCAGACCGAGTAATTAATAAGCTAACTACGTCATTCGGTTGTGTGCGGGGCGTGCCAACTCGTCGGCCGAGCTCGGCCGGGGAGTAAAATGTGTTGCGTGGCGTTGGGCGCGCTATTGACATCTGTATGTTGAGATTGCGGCCGAGGAAGGAGAGCGTCTCGGCCTTTGGGTTCTAGAGCCTGAAGACAAGGCTGCTAGTCTCGCGAAGTTCGCGGATCGTTGGCGCCTGGTTCGGTCACGGTGATTATATTCGTAAGAATATAAGCACGCCGAACTGGTACCAAACTATATGGACACAAATACTCAAAAGAGATATATGTCTTGATGGTAAATGTGGTTCGGCTGTCAGAATGCCGAACTCTAAAACTAACTTGTGAGTATCCAATCATAAACAACTCAGCGTTCAAAGTGTCGAGCCCGGTAACCTGTAACACCTCACTTTGTCGAGATGGCTGATGAGATGACCTCTGCCAATAAGGACTCGAGAATCCTTATCGACCGAGACTCGGATAGATAATCAATCGGCCTCGATGCAGTGCTATTTTCCAAACTGAAGGTGTTTCGCAGTCGACTGATTCTATGGCAACAATGCTGTTTTCCAAACTGAAGATGTCACCGGTTGCCTTCACAGTGCTGTTTTCCAAACTGAAGGTGTGTTGGCGAGAAATGGGGTAAGAATAGAGTTCTCAAGGTTGCTGAGAGGTTTCGCGTAAAGCGAGGGTTTGTGCAGGGCAGATTTGTGTGTTGAGTTGGAGGCTTTGAATGGTGCACTCACTCATTTATTTATAGCAACAAACCATCTTTCGATCGAGCCAAAACTACATTCGGATTAGGACTCCTTATTCCGATCCAATCTTATCTCGGCTATTCCTACTTCCATTAGGACTTTGAACTTAACCCTTTATCAAGCCGCATTCATCTCCAGGTCTCGGTTTCCTCATCCTACCGAGAATCCTTATTGCATCAGGATTCAACTCCCCCATCCATCCGACTCGTAATGGGACTCACTCCATCTTTATCTGGAACACTCCATTTCCCGATAGGACTTAGCTGGCCTCGACCAGGCGCCCACGAACTGGATCGCCCACAGTAACCCTTGAATAAGGCTTCCGGGCCGAGAACAATTTTAAACTTGGCCTAAACCAATATTTTGGGCCCAAACAAGTTGCAATCTCATATAGTTCAAAGGTTTATTCTTGAACTTCTTGTCTGGGGCTCTATCATTTGTTCTAGATTGGAGGAAATCGCATGAAGGGACGTTTCCTGTACTTTATGTTATGGCACGCAATCTACTAACTCCTTCGGTGTCTGCAACATCACCAGAGTCTGTTCTCGGAAGTGCATGGAAGCAGGTCTTGAAGGATTGGGGATGCAAAACATGGAGTGGAAACTGGAAGGATGACACGGTTGAGTACTTTGCATATTCTGATCAAAGCGATGGTGATGAATGATCAGTGATGGCCTTAGCCAGAAGTTTTATTTTGTAATTTATGAGATTTTGAGCAATGTTATTGAGGAATCGATGTTACGGCTTCGATTGAATGAGCCACCAATTGTAAAGTGATTCACAAAGTGCATACATTGTACATTGTCGATATATTGATAGCGGAAAACATACAATTTTCTTCCTTGAAGCTCATTGCTAGTTATAGTCAATGTAATTCATACCACAACATCTTGTCTTCTAAAGTTGTTGAAATGGAGAAAGTACTAATGAAAAAATTGTCCCAAAGAAACAAAAGTACCCTTGAAAAACGGCTATGTGTATAGGCGGTGATTTGTTTTGACAAAATTTCTATCGAAAATTGACAGAATTATATAACATGTTCATGTAGCATTTGCACAATTTTTCGGTGTCTTTTTTATCCTTTGAGTTCTTTTTTTATTGTGGTTTGAAACAACTCTATTTCGAAGCCCAAAGTGGCAAAGCCCAGATTAGAAAAGCCCAAAGAAATGGTGGGAAAAGGGAGGGTAGGAACCTTGGAAGCTGTTTTTCGTTTTTGGTCAATAACCCTGGAAGCTTCAGACTCCATAGTTGCTGCAGAGCAGAATCCAATATCCATGGTTGAAAGCATCAACTTTCCATATAAGTAGAAGTTGGGACATTAACCAAACAGCTTTGCAAGTCCAAAGTTTCTTAGTTCTTCCCGCTGTTTCCCAGTAACCAATTACAGCGTTTTAGGTACTTTGCTTCACCCTTATAAATTCCATACCATCTGTTTGGTTACCGAGAAATTGATAAAATTGATGAATAGAAGCTTAAAGTCTTGCCCTTTTCGTTTATTTCTGAATTTTTTTTTATTGAATTAAGTGTGTTCCCAGAAATGCATGGTAATCGGGGTTGGGCCCTACATTTCGCGGTGGATGGTAACTGGAATTTGCAGATCTGAGAGGAACGGGGGGCCGGAAAACGGGGAAACACACGGTTCAAATTCATTACAGAGGTACGTCGAAACCCGAAAATACCCACCCTAAATCCGAAATCCTAAAATTTGAAAACCCGAAATCCGAAATTTGAAAACCGAAACCCGAAACCCGAAATCTCAAACCCTAAACCCTAAACCCCTAAAACAAACCCTAAACCCGAAATCCAAAAATTTGAAAACCCGAAATCCGAAATTTGAAAACCGAAACCCGAAATCTCAAACCCTTAAACCCTAAACCCCTAAAACCCTAAACCCTAAACCCCCAAAACCCTAAAAACCCTAAACCCCTAAAACCCTAAACCCTAAACCCTAAATCCTAAAACGAGAAATAGATTTTGGAAATTTAGAAATTCAGAAATCTCAATTCTGTCTCTCCCCTCGTAGTCGTCAGCCTCTCTGGGGGAGGAAGAAGAAACCCTCTGCAATTGCATTTCTTCACGACAGAACCCAGACAGACATTCAAATTTGGGTTTTCTTTTCGACCCGTTTCTATGTACGACCCTTCGTAGTCTCAATCTAATCTCGACATCCAATTTAATCCAACTGTAATCAGCAAGTGAATGAAGAGAGACAGAGAAAGAAACCACTCTGCAATTGCATTTCTTCAC
Source organism: Heteromeles arbutifolia (assembly GCA_024362995.1). NCBI lineage: Eukaryota > Viridiplantae > Streptophyta > Magnoliopsida > Rosales > Rosaceae > Heteromeles > Heteromeles arbutifolia. The sequence continues at coordinate 38,662,193 of JANCRC010000003.1, read as the reverse complement.
GACAGAACCCAGACAGACATCCGAATTTGACACAACCTCTGCTTCACAGGCTTCTCCTAAATCCTAAGTTGTCAATCTTCTTCATGTCGCTCTTTCCCCTCAGGTCATTCTTTCTTCAATTCTCGTTTACCTATTTGCAAATTTTTACTTTTTAGCGGAGAAAATAATAAAGTCTGTTTGATGAACTCTTACAAATTCATCTGACTTTGAGCAGAATATCCTGTCTTTTGAGGAATAAGCTTGTCCCTGATATCTTACTTAATCCGGGTTCTGGATAACAATGATGATTTGAGCAAAGCAGTGAAGTTGCTCAAATGGGCTTCCCTGCTTGTGAATTTGAAAGCAAGTAGCCTTAGCCCTTCACATTTAATGGTGTGTTGGCTTCTATTGTGAATGATAAGAGAGCTTTTCGAGATGTTTTGTTTGTGTAGAAGGAGATTGTGACGGCCGGAATCTTGCCAATTCTTGTGGATGCTTTGAATGTTTTGTTAGAGGCATTGTTTAAGGCCAGCCACTTTGAGTCTGCTCTGGATGAGTATAGGAGGATGAAGAATAAAGAGTGTATTCCTGTAGTAGAACCTTTGAGATTGTCGTAAAATTCCCTTATTGCAAAAGACCGATTGAACAAGACTGTTATTGTTTGGATTCTGGAATGGAATGCTTGATCTTGGTTGCCAGCCTGATTTGAGTTTTTATTCCTGCACAGTACCTTTGTTCTGTCTGGAAAATAGACTGGAGGTGGGAATTAGATTGTTCGAAATGATGAGAGCTCCATTTTGCGGAGAATCTACAACCCAACTTCTTTAACCATGTGACTGCGCTTCTTGAGCATCTTTTGAAGGTAAATTGCTTTAACCTATTTCTTTTACACTGTTTGGTAGAGAGGACTAATAGGAAGGAAAGAAGGAAACAGTACGTTACGCATAAGTAAATGTTTAATTTATGCATGAGTTAGTGTTTGATCAATATTTTATCTTCATGAAGGTTCATTGTCTTCCTGCATTTGATTATTTGAACAAATTGAAGCTCATTATTATTGACTGCTATTACTGGGATTTGCTAACAGAGTTGCTCAAGAGATCACCTTGTCTGGAATCTTGTCGTTGAACATGATGATGTAAGTTATATTCCCCTTCATGTAAGTCATACCATCATGCAGCTCTTTACTATTTTCATTTCATTTACATTTTTCAGGAGTCGGATTGTGTTGCTGATTATGATGAGCATGAGTACTTACAAGATGCCTTGTACTCAGAGCCGTGATGGAGTACACCTGAGTCTGTGCCTGCTTGTTTGATATCCGAATGAGCAGAAAGTTGCAAAGTATCTGTTAGAGAGTGGAAAAGTTTTGAAAAAGGTTACTATTCATGATGAGGTATTCAGAGATTTGATGCTGCAAAAGGATTCTAGGAAATGCGAAGTTAAATTCTGTAAGTCCAGTCTTTATTCTGTAAGAGAGTGGAAAAGTTTTAGCTTCTTTGACTTTTTTATTCTGTAAGTCCAGTGTTTTGTTTTAGATGGATTCTGTTAACAAGTTAAATTTGATTCTGCAAAATGATTATAGGACTTAAATACCATCTGTTTGGTTACCCAGAAAATATTCATATATGATTGATAGAAATTTCTGGTCTTTCCCTTTCCGTTGTTTATTTGTGATGATTAGTGGCTTCTAGATTAATTTTTTTGGGCTGTTCTGTTTTCATCAAAAAGCTTTTCTCTAGAAAGAGGAATTTCACATGTCAAGATATTTGAACAGTCTAAAGTTTATAAACTAATTGAATGGAGCATAAATTTAGAGTTTCTAGTTTTAATTTAATTTTTTTTACATTTTTCATCAAAATGTAGGCAGGCAGATGCAAGAGTTGAAGATAGGATTAGTGGATTAGCAGATGTCAGAGCATCAAGCAAGAGTGAAGATAGGAGTAGTGGATTAACAGATGCAAATCTTTGTCACATTCTTTCCTTCATTTCAACAAAGTTTGCTGTGAGAAGCAGCATTCTGTCTACTAGATGGAATAACATATGGGCTTTTGTTCCCACTTTGGACTAGGAATTCAAAGGCACATCTGTAATGTGGAAGAACGAATACCTTTCTGACCATGTTTGTTGTTTGAACTCTGTCGATTGGGTACTTCCTTCTCGTGACACATCAGATATTAAAACTTCCGGCCTCATTGTTGCTTGCTTGTTGAGGATTTCTCTCATATTGATGGTTGGATCCGCACTGCCATTAGGCATAATGGTGTTGAACTTGATCTTCATGTTAAAGCATTTATACTGATGATGAAGTTTTCCGACTTTGGAGTTGCCTAAATGTGTTTTCACGTGCAAAACACTGGTGCTTTGAAGGTTAAGTCAGATTGTATTACCTATATTCCTCCTGCATCAGGCTGTTTCCCAAAACTCAAGTTCCTTGATGTCAAAGTTGAATATCCTGAAGGCAACTCAATGGAAAGCTTTATTCATGCTGCCCTGTACTTGAAGATTTATCTATAAATGCAACTATTGCATTTGATACGGTTCCAAATTTTAAAGTCTCTTCACCTGAACTGAAGACGTTAAGAATGTCCTTCTTTCTTAATGTGTTTGTTGTTGAAAAAGATATTAAGTACGGTATTTCTAAAACGCCCCAAAGCTTGACAGCCTTGACATTAGGCAGGAATATTTGTCGAATTATTCATTCAAGAATGTAACATCCCTGGTCAAGGCAGTGTGTATGTCTATAGCCATTAAGCGCCTGAATACCAGGATGGCGTTTCTGACCAAGCAACTGCACTTCTGCAGGAATTTTCCAGTGTTAAATATCTGTCTATTTCAGCTCATGTTATGGAGGTAAATATATGCCCTAACTCATTTCTTTTACGCTATGTAGGACTTAGGACAGAGAGTAGGGGATTTGCACAGGGGAAAAGCAGATCCCTTCATATTTGGACAGGTTAAAGAAATCAAATAGTAATTCAGTTTTGGGTTAGGAAGGAGATGACAAAGAAACAGAACTGTGTTTAGATAATAAGATACTTGGTTCCTTTTTCCTTTTCCATCATAATCCCCTTTTATGTACAAAAGAAACAAGGAAAAGATTGCACATTTCCTTCCACGATCCTAAAATACGAGGGAATGACAAATCCCTGGCATGCCACCTTTTCCCATTCTTTTTAGCCTGTTTATCATTCTTTCTTTGTACCAAAAGTAGTATCTGTCTGTAAAGTGAAACCTGTATTACGTTTTGGCAATTTTTTATTTGAATCTGAATGTTATGTATTATTAAATTTTTACTTAATACACTAGTATATATTTGATCTTTAACCTATGTTTACAAAAAGAGTTATCGTCTGCCTGCATTTGATAATTTGAGGGATTTGAACCTGGTTCTTTACAATTGCTATCACTGGAATTTGCTAACAGAGTTGCTCAAGAAATCACCTAATTTGGAATCTCGTCATCGAATATGAAGTAAGATGTATTTCCACTCATGCTAAGTCATAACAACTTGTTGCTCTTTACTATTCTCATATTTGTACTTTTCAGGACGAGGAATGTGTTGAGGATTATGAGGAGCGTGAAGAGGACTTAGTTTTCTTATACTCAGAGCATCAATGGAGCACACCCGAGTCAGTGCCTATCTGTCTAATATCACACATCAAGACTGTCACTACAAGAGGATTCAGGGGATACCCACATGAGAAGAAAGTGGTAAAGTATTTGCCAAAGAACGGTAAAGTTTTGGATAAGATGATTATATATCGGTTGATGGGTTTTACGAAGAATTAATGCTTGAAAAGGCTTCTAGGACTTGTCAGGTTGAACTTCTCTGAGATGCAATTTTTAGCTTGTACATTTGTAAGTCCAATATTTGGGGTTTTGCTTTCAAAGTTGTAAATCAGACCAGCATTTCTGATAATCTTCAGATGGATCGATTTGCAGATGTTTGTTTGGATTGAATACATGTTTAGTTCAACTTGATTAAACTATTTTTTGCATTTCTTTTGTATACAAGGCGATATGGATTTTAGCGAATTATATTTTCGTGTTTTTGAAAAGGTTCTTGGGGTTTTAGAAATTACACTGATTCCCTATGAGGTTTCAAATGTTTTCATCCAAAAGTTGATAAGTCTTTATTTTATAAGTTTCTTCCAAATGGCAATTAACAAATTTAACCTCAAAGATTAAATGAAGCATAGACACTCCATCAGATTTATACTTATTTTCACCTCACATGTTTCTCAAATTATGTTTTGCCGATCGCACTGTCTATGATCTAAATTTTCGTATGCAATTCTACATGTAGCATACGTAATTCGGTTAAAGTTATACTACTAATTATTTAGCACTCAAACAAAGTCATTGCATTTCTCTCTCATTTGTTTATCCCCAATGAACGAGTGCAAATAACAACTCTCTTTTTGAAAAATCCAAAACCGAGTTTGGATTTTCTTTTCTATATGCCTTGGCTACAAGCAGAGGCTCTAAAAGCTCTTAACTTGGGAAGACGCAGAGAGTTCAGCTTAGTAGGGGAGCAACCATTCTAAACTAGCCGTTGCTTTTCAATTTCTTGGTTTTTCAAATTTCGCATCAATAATGTCAAATTACACACCTGCATTCCCAAATAGACATATACAACGGCTAGTTCTGGGGATAATAGTGTCATTTAAGCACTAAAATGTCTCTATAAATACCCTAAAGCTTCTCCTTCCTTCTTTTTCTCACACTTTAGGGCGTGTTTACGTATCCGTAATCGGAATGAGAATGTGGAATTGAATTCCGATTACGGAGTACTCCAGTGTTTACTAAACACGGAGGAATCAAAAAAGCAGTGGGGCCCATACAAATTTTGGAATTCAATTCCTTGTATTGGTGGAATTGGATTCCCTAGATATAGGTGGTAATCCAATTCCTCCTTGTTTGGGCAATGAGAATGACAGTTTTGTTCCCTTTATGCCCTAACTTACTTTTTTTATTTCCAAGACTGTCATTTATAAACCCATTAAAGTATATAAAATATTTGATTTGGGACAAGGGCATTTTAGTAATCATACTGATTTATATTCCGATTCTGCTGAATTAGTAAACAACTTTATGGAATTCTATTCCGATTCCAGAACATTTAAGTAAACAGCTTCAACAGGAATCCGATTCTGACTTCCCCTTATTCAAACTCCTCCTCAATTCAATTCCTCGTATTTTCATTACCGTTACGTAAACGCGCCAGCAACTCCTCCGAGTCCTCAACGGCTACAAGTATTCAATCATCTCTTCAAATCTTTTTCCGCGTAATTCATCTTTTCGAAGTTTCTTTTGGACATGGATGATGTCGAAATCAATGAAGCTGCTGATAGTGATAATTCTGGAAGCAATTCTATACCAATTTTTGAGTACTTTCACTACAATAGCAGAGAAGGTATGGCCAAATACATTACTTCAACCGGCCAACTTTCCACTCCTTCCGAAAATGTCAGATTCGAGACGTTCATCAAAGGCTGTATTCAACCCAAGTATGTTACTCTTCCCCCATTCCTTATTAAAAGCGACTGCTTGAAACTTTTTAGTGAAAAGAAGAACAAATTGATATCAGAATTTGCTAGTCTCAGGGTACAATTTCTTTGAGTTATAGTTTTTGGAGTAGCAGCGATGTTCGGCTTGGTTTTGTTTGCGTGACTGCGCATTTTATTGATTCTTCTTGGATGTTGCAGAAGAGAATTATCGGTTTTCTTATGCTCGAATACCCTCATAGTGATTGTGTCATATTTCAATGCATGATGGATATATTTAGGGAGTATTCAATTGATGACAAAGTTTCTGCTATCACTTTTGATAATGTTATTCGCAACGATGCTATCATTGATATGTTTCGAAATGCTCTGCATCATCCTAATGGAGTTCGTTTTTCAGACATGAAATGTTTAGGACACGTGATTAATTCGATTGTACAAGAAGGGTTGAAATTGATGGAAATTCGCATGGAAACACTTAGGGCAGTTGTGGTTTATGTTTCTTCTTCTTCTAGGCAATATGATTGGAATACTTTCTGTTTACTTCGTGGTTTAAAACGCCGAAAGTTTAAACCAGATAGCAGGACTCACTGGAACACTACTTATCTGATGTTAAGATCTTTGGTGGATTACAAGGATGCAATCTATGATTTTTACAATAATAAGCCCGATACCGGTTGTTTACTTGAAAATGACTGGGAGCTTCGCTTTGTTTTTATGGAGTTTTTGGAGGTTTTTTATGAAACTGCAACCACATTGAGTTCAAACGTTTATTCTCGCAGTTCTTGTTTCATTCTCGAGCATTTTTGCTTCATTAGTTCTACACTTTCGGAACACAGAGATCATTCCGGGTTTAAACCAGTTTACGAAATAATGGAATCAAAACTCAGAAATTACTGTGAGGAAATGTTGCCTGGTATATGTTTAGCTGCTGCAATGGACCCTCGAATGCAGTTACACGGCGTAGAGCTGAGGTTAAATGAAATTTCCCAGAATTTAACCGTGCCGCTGAGAGCTGATGCGAAATCTGTCGAGACATTGTTGCATAACCTTTACAAGGTTTACGAATCAGAATTTGCAAAGAGAAAAACAGAAGGTGAAGATGAAGAAGCCAAATTTCACAGCGATGACTTCACGAAGAGAATGATGGCTCGGTTTCATGCAAAAGTGAGGAAAAAAGAACACAAGTATGGGCCTACTGAACTTCATAGATACTTGGGGATGAATCACTGTGGCACCTTAAGCAATCAAGAGTATGTCAATCTTGATGTTCTAGAATGGTGGAAATCGTGCGAGGGTTGGTTCCCTACGCTTGCTGTTATGGCATGCGACCTACCACCTTCGGTGGTTGCAATGGCGCCGGAGTTTGTTTTTAGTAGTGCAGGTGAGCAGGTCTTGGACCAGAGGAGAAGCATGCAGTCTCCAAAAATGTTGGACTGCAGTTTTTGCTTGAAGGATTGGGAAGACGCTGAACTTCGAGCTCAGAACTGGACCGATGACATGGTGGAGTATTTTAAAGATTCGAACCAAAGCAATGTGGATGAATCAGTGATGACTTAGTCAAGTGCATTATTGTTCTGCGGTTTCTGTAAGTTTAACATTTTGAGCAATGTTATCGACGGTCGTTGATGGTAACATTTTAGCATCCTGAGGTCGAGATTTAGACCAATTTTCTTGTACTTTTGTTTTTCTATATGGTAATTCTAAAACTTTTTGACAGCACAAGCATTGAATCACATCATGCAAAAACTTTAGTAAATGTAATTGAGATTTACTCTGTAAAATTTATCAGAATTCAAAATTTTCTTTTCTATCAGGACTATATGATTCTACTCGGACATCAACTCGAAGCAAAGAGTGAAAACGATCGGTAAAAGCTACCATTCGGGTGGGTGAGAGAGAGAGAGAGAGAGAGAGAGAGAGAGAGAGAGAGAGAGAGAGATAAAATTCAAACACTTGCGTTACTGTTCAATTGACCGAAGAAACTTGCAGCAAACTAAGAAGAATTCAAGTGAATGTGAAAGGAAAGGCGTAAAAGTGACCATCTCTATTTAAGATATGGAAGAGACGAGAGAAAAATATACATGATTTACAATCAATCTTGTGAACAAAGTTTGTCATATCCTCTCTCGAGTCAACTCTCTTGAATTAAGTTGGTTGGCTCGCTCAAAACATACTTGGGTAGTTCATATTTTGCACCTGCAAGGGGGGTAATGTAAGGGCACGCTAAGAGGATTCGAAAATGAAGGCAATAAAATATGAAGGGCAATCGGCCATTTGTACAGAGACGGAACAAGCTCACACGCCAACAATGGTGCATACAACATAAACCGGTAAACGCATACTTAGACTGGGTATTGACTTTAAAATGCAATACGCACACAAACCTGCTTAAAGACAGGAAAAAAAAAACCTGCATAGCATTTGAGTTTATTGGGGGTGGGAAATAGTTATGAAGAAAAGTGCAAAATGGTTACCTCTTTCGTCATAGCAAATTGTCAAATCAGCACTTTGAACAATGACCCCAGCACTGTCCACAATCGCTTGTGCAAGGCTTAGATCTGCCTCAGAAGCAGCTCGAAGTGCATCCCAAATCTCTAATGTACAGTACAAGCGAAATTTTTGTTTCAGATATAACATGTGTGAAGAATGCAACTTCGAAAAAGAAAACAAAAACCACAGTAGCAATTCAAAATCAAACAAGAAAATGACCACAATAATCACTTTTCTGTGCTTATAGGATTCTGAACCAATATCATGTTGAAAAGATCTTTATTTAATTTTGTATCGGAAGCATAAACCTACAACATCACTCCTAAGAACTAAAAACAACCACATCAAAATATACGGAAAAAAAACATGTGAAAATTGGTAATATTGCAACATTTTTCAATTGTTCTCGTTAATCCTGAGGTTAGCGGTGACCACTAGTGAAGGACTTGTTCAACTAGATACAAAATTACAAATCATATCCTTAGAGACTTGGACAAGAAGCTAATCCTTGTTCTTTTTTTTTTTTTTTTTGGGTCAGCCATTAGCTGTCATTGCATTCACATGACATGAAAATCTTTATTCTCTTATCTAGTTAGCTTTGGTTCTCCCTTATTCTTACCTCTCGTTTGCGCTCATTTAACAAAAAATGCTCACTTGTCAGCTACAAGACTTTCTATAGACAAGTTCCGGGGTTACTCAATATATCATAGTAGTTTCAAATAATACAGATTGAGCTCTAACAGGATCTCCAAACTGAAGTAAAAGCTAAATTCTTAGATGGTGATAACAATAATGAAATGAAATGTAATGAACAACCCTTTCAACTCCACCAACACCACCACCCCACCCCACACTCATCAATCCAAAAAGGGAAGCACAACTAGCACAAGACTAAAGACAGATAATGCAACAGCCAACTTGGCGCGCTGCACCAGAGAGCATACAACAATATAAGAAAATCATATTCCCCTACACTACTAAGAATGTTCAGTCGCTACTGAAATTCGGGTTTGTAGAGAAATCATGAATTATTCAGGATAAAAGCAAATTTACCAAAACATATATAATTTAATATCTCATACTCACGTTCTTCTTAACACTTATGGACCTCAATGGTCATTCAGTCTCGAATGAGTACATATGTTTGTTGAATTGAACTCAAACAACTCAAAGGAAACCCTTCTCAGACCAACTGCTAATGTTGACATTTTTAACATGACTAGAAAAGCATTTAAGTATTTCATCCTGTTGCTTTCTAGTTAATATTCACATGATAAGAGCTTCTGTCACCCTTCTGTACAATCAGCTCACTCTAACTCTATACTGCATCAGATTCCAGAGATGTTCCCTAATTTTCCCTCGACTCCGTGTTCATATATAAACTCATTCTAAAGTCCTTTGTAAGTTGCCACCCTTTGTTTTGTTATCATTTCACAGCACGCGAGTTGTTTTGTTAAATAAAAATATTGTGGCCCAATAGGAACATAGAAACAAGTACAAGTACAAAATAATACGACTATTTGAATTAAGAACCTTCAGTGGACCCCAAAAAATCTTCTGTACTTGTCAATATATATACATCCAGAGGAAATATTACCTTTCCTTCCTCCATAGTGAGGAGCAGTGTCCCAAAACTCTTCACGCATCTGCAAGAGTTGAGACTTTGTTAACGGCTGAGGATGCCTCCAGGGTTTTGGCTTCCTCATCTTCTTCAAAGTCCCTGTTAAATAGAAAGTTCTAAGTATTGCCTCTGAAATTCCAGTGCTTTTAAACTCAAATCATCAAATTTCTTAAGTGCAAATTGAAAATCAAAACATAATCAAGGATATCCTAATCAAAAGAAAACTGTGAGAACTATATTCCATCAACTGAAGCACGGAATACAAGAAACTACTTGTTTCCTTTCCCCTATTTAATTTACTATTAATATTGTTCTGTGAACTAAAAAGGAAATACTTGTGGTATAACTAGCCTGAAAGGAATTTTGCGATGTTTCAAGATTATGCACAATGCCTTCAAGAAATGACATTCATAAGTTCCATAGGACCTAAGATCTCTTTCCAGCAGTCTATTCTTCACAATATGGGATATTAAGCTAAAATCCTATCTCATGCAGATCATTTGCAGACCTTCCAGCTTGTGATTCGCAATATCAATTGCAGATAACATAGATACATGCAGGAATGACATGAACTTAAAGGGGAAGAGAGAAGATGCTGGATAGCTAAAAAACCCATCTACTACTTTTTACTTTCGATCACATAAATGGCCAACATGCAGACTGGAAAATTAATACCGACAATCACACGCGGATGTCTAAATCAGAAACAAAATAACACCAACAAAATTGTCCGAATCAAACAATTTCCTATACCATCTTCGGCATAAAAAACTAAGTCCGGCTTGTCAATGTGCAGATTGATGGTTGAAAACACATTTAAAGGCCTAAATCCATCTCTAGAACCGCAAGTTTCAGCCAGTCGATTCCTCGGCTAAACCCAATGCCCTTGCCTCATCATCTTCTTAACTCTATCTACCAAAATGCAACCAATCATCTTCTTCAGCATTATTTGTCAATAAAAAAAAGCATATGAATCTTGCGAAATCCAAACTATATCAAAAACTAATTCTTGAAACTAAAATAACAACAATTCATAAACTCCAACAACATGTTAATCAAATTTTTCAAGAAAATCAAAGAATTCAGCAGCCTGACTCAGCTGAGCTCAGCTAAGCTCAACCCATTTCCAGAAATCACAATTATTTTCAATCTCTTCAAAGATTTTTCAACTTTCCTTTTCCTGCGTTTTCCCAGCAGCCAAACAGAAGCTAAAGCGCCGAAGCCAAAAGATGAACAAAAGCAACAGAGGCAGAGAGAATGATAGAGTAACCTCACCGTCTCCTTTGGTCTGTGACGATCCAGCACAACCCATTATACAGAGAGACGATCAAAAATGGAAACCCAAGAGATTGAGAGCTCCGAGCAGAGGAGAAGAAGAAGAAGAAGAAGAAGAAGAAGAAGCAAGCGAGCAGCTTTGAGCTTCGAGGTTCAGCTTCGTGAAGACACAAAGTCAAAAGTGGAGCAACCGGCTGACCCGACCCGATTCCGGCGAGAGAGCCTGCAGGTTTTCCGGTGAGAAATTGAGAGTTGTAATAGTAAGAGAACGGAGCTTTATTAGATTTATTTTTTTAAGAACTTTTTATTTTTTTATGATTTAATTAATCATTCCTCAATTATATACGGAAGACAGGAAACATCTTCTACTTTTTCTTTTCTTTTTTCTTTATAATTTTTTTTTTAATTTTCAATTTTTGTACCAAAAAAAAAAAACTTACATGTAACAGATAAATCGTTATAATGATTTTTATATTAATAATATGATATTATATATAAAATTATATTATTCAATCTGAACATTATATTATATTACATGTAGAAAATTTAAATTATATTATTTAATTAAAAAAAATATACACGATGAATTTATTTTATACAAATTGTTTCTTTGCAGAAAGTGAAGGACTGAGGTTGGTGAGAAATGAGTTGGCTGTTAGTCACGTCTTCATCTTTGTCCCTTTTGGGAGTGGGCCACCAATGGCAACTAGCCATTTGCTTTTGAAGTAAAAATACTAAAATCGGTGCTTATTAAATCGTTTCAAATGACGAGTTATATCTTTACTCTGATCTCGATAAAATAATAGATTTTGACGTTTCATGAAACTTTAGACTCAGCTGTTAAAAATGCATTAGAAGAAGACTCGTAACTGTTCAAGCATTACCAAAATAGTACTAAAACACTATAAGTATTCGACAAAGACACTACACACAATTTTTCAAATGACACATTGTCACTAGGGGTGGGTTCAAAAAACCCAAAAAAACCCAAAAACCGAATCGAACCGAAATCGAAAAAAATCGAACCGAATAAAAAAACCGAACCGAACCAAATTCTTTTGATTCGGTTCGATTTTAGTGGTCTAGAAACTGAACCGAATTGAACTAATTAAATTAATATTTTTTTAATTTTATTTATTTAATTATTTGTTTTGGGTATTAAATTTTAAACCCAATTTGTAAGCATTGTCACATCCCGGCCCGGGACGGATCACTTCCCGGGCCCGCTCCACCACCGTAGCACGATATTGTCCGCTTTGGGCTTACCATTCCCTCACGGTTTTGTTTCTAGGAACTCACGAGCAACTTCCCAGTGGGTCACCCATCCTGGGAGTGCTCTGGCCCCCTTCTCGCTTAACTTCGGAGTTCCTACGGAACCCGAAGCCAGTGAGCTCCCAAAAGGCCTCGTGCTAGGTAGGAATGAGAATATACATTTAAGAATCACTCCCCTAGGCGATGTGGGATGTTACAAGCACAATGTGTTGCCAAAATCAGAAATGTATTTATACATCTGCTACTTTTCCTATAACTACAAGGAAGAAGTCGTATAAAAAAGCAGGACCTAAAATAGTGATACCAAAATGGTGCTAACTCCTCACACGGTACTGTTAGAACTTAGTTCCTTATTCTTGTTTAATCTGGCTTCTTGCTTCAAGTATTTGTATGCATATTCATTACTTCATTGCTTATTGTTATATGCAGTGATAAGGTATTGGTTTTGATCAAGTGTTTTCCCTTTTGATTTTACTTCTGTCGACTAAATAGCAAATTACATTACTAAATGATCGATAATACATACAAAGAGAGCATAATCGATATATGACTCTCGTTGGTTCAAAGTGGGTTATAGTATGATAATCTCATTGTACGTACTATCGTGATAAAATAATTCAGCTCATGTCTACCAACCTATACCAGCTCCTTATATTATTCATAGTTAAGAGTTGAGGTATGAAGAAAATGGTAGAAAAGTAAAATTTTCTAAAAAGAAATCTATTTACCGTTAAACTTTAAACCCAAAATATTAAAAAAAGCCTTTATGTTATGATTCTAGTTGAACTTTAAATGTTTATTTTCATTGTCTTTGATTCTAGTTGGAATATTTATGTTATGATTGTGTTGGAGATGTTAAAATTTAAGATTTCAATTTTTTTCATTTTTTGAAAAAAAAAAAAAAAAAAAAAACCAAAACCGAACCAAAATTTCGGTCCAGTTTTGGTTTTGGCAAAAAATCGAACCGATTTGAACCGGATCCACCCCTAATTGTCACATCCCAGTCCGGGCTCGACGACTTCCGGGGCACACCTCCACCGTAGCAAAATATTGTCCGCTTTGGGCCCCGACCACGCCCTCACGGTTTTGTTTCTAGGAACTCACACGAGAACTTCCCAATGGTCACCCATCATGGGAATGCTCTTACGCGCTACTCGCTTAACTTCGGAGTTACAATGGAACCTGAAGCCAGTGAGCTCCCAAAAAGCCTCGCGCTAGGTAGAGATGGGAATATACATATAAGGCTCACAGGATCCACTCCTCTGGGCGATGTGGGATCTCACAATCCACCCCCCTTAGGGGCCCGACGTCCTCGTCGGCACACACGCGGCCAGGGTTAGGCTCTGATGCCAAATTGTTACATCACGGCCCGGGCTCGACCACTTCTCGGGCACACCTCCACCATAGCACAATATTGTCCGCTTTGGACCCCGACCACGCCCTCACGGTTTTGTCCACTTCTCAGGCACACCTCCACCGTAGCACGATATTGTCCGCTTTGGACCCCGACCACGCCCTCATGGTTTTGTTTCTGGGAACTCACACGAGAACTTCCCAGTGGGTCACCCATCATGGGAATGCTCTCGTGCGCTACTCGCTTAACTTCGAAGTTCCAATGGAACCCGAAGCCAGTGAGCTCCCAAAAGACCTCCCACTAGGTAGAGATGGGAATATACATATAAAGCTCACATGATCTACTTTCCTAGACGATGTGGGATCTCACACACTTTGTCATTTAAAAGTTCTAAATAGTACATTGCTTCTTCACGTTTCTAAGTTCATTTATCTAATTTTTAAAACATTCCTAATAAATTTAGCTTACGTTACGTAAAACTTTAAAGTTCACGGTCGAAACACACTATAAATAATTGACTCCTCATGGCCACCAAGTAATTGACTCGAGAGTATTCAGAGTGGTATAATTTAGTCGAATTGAGGAGTTCATAGGGTTTCTTACCCTTATTCTTCCCATATGCAATAATAATTTAATTCTTCCCATATGCAATAATAATTTATAGGTCTACATATTCATCCTATTGCTAATTGTTTCAATAATATAGATTTTGGTGGCTGTTTCCTTTCAATACATGTCATCAACCTTTTTCTTTTTTTTTTCGGGTCCTCCTAAAGTTAGAAAATAATCTATACTATATATTAAGAAAACCCTCCTTATCAACTTTTTACCATCTTTTTTCCAATTTTGCCGTCACTTTTGAGACACTATTGACAAAAAGGAGGGCAAAATAGTAATTTTGTACCTTTTGACAAAATGACAATCATATCCCTATTTTTCCTATTTTACCCTCACCTTTGATACTCAATATTTACATAAAGAGAGCAAAATGGTAATTATGTAATATTAAGAAAAATATGCCCTTACTAAGAGATCCCATCATCATTGTCTCATACTCTTTTTAAAAATTTGATGTTTTTTTGATAATTTGAATGAACTGAAGTGGTTACATTTGAGGAGAGCGTGGGAAAAGGTGGGTGATTGTTCACACACACAAAGTGTATGCTCTCTGCTAGTGGATAATTATCTAAAGCCAAATCTCTGTCCAAATCAAAGCAGCTTCTTTTGGAAGAGTCATCTACCTATATCCACCCATCTACTATAAATATATGATTATGACTATTAAATTTTTATTTTTGGAAATACTTGCATGTTCAAGTTCACTTTTAAGATATGGCCTTTGGTATTATGTCATCTTTCCAACAATATCAAGTTGATTTGTATGAATCTCCAACTACTTACTTACTCCATTACAGATGTAAGTTAGATCAGTTGGTCAAGGGAATATATATCCTCCCGGCACTCTTGTACTCAAGTTCAAATTTCCTCTCCGTAAATTACAGTAGTCTAAAAAACCGCGTTATGCAAAACTACTAACCCTATTAGGCGAGAGGAACTCACCTAACCTAAAACTCACCTACAACGTAAATGTAATTGTAGCATCTCACGGTGGTAGTCTAAGTCAAGGATGCTGCTTGTCATGTATTTTAACTTTTCCACATGGTGATGCGTGTCTGGCAAGGGATACCGCCACAATATATAGCATCCTTATGTCCCGAAAGTCGTTGTCTACTATGCAAACAAAAGAAGAAACAAGAAAATATGCAAATCCACTTCTGCATGTCTCAGTTTCTCATTAACTTCCTCCCAAAATGACTGCAGTGTATGGTACCTGGACTAAACAGTCCTATGTTAGATAATACTTGTTTAGAATCGTCAGCCATCTGCATTTTTTCTTCTTCTTCAAAACACAAGTTTAGTAACAAACTTGCAGACTCACGGGACACATTCAAAATCAGGCAAAAACTAGCTGAAATTTGCAGCGTGGCAAAGGGTAGTCAAGGGGTCACAGTTTGATCAAACGCGGTATGAACTATCAGCCCCATACCTGCTCCTCATGTTGTAATTTTCAAACTTTGGATTGTCATAACCCGCTGCCTTCATATCCACCGGTTTTGGTTCTGCCCCAACTGTGCCATAAACTACCTCTCCACTCTTCTCTCGCTGGCGATGCCTTGTTCTTTCTTTCTGGCTCTTAGACCTGCTATGAGAAGAAACCTCACCAGATCCATAGAATTCTGCAGAGTCCTGTCGTTTTGAAGACCGGTGCTTGCTTGACAAAGAGGGATCTTTGAAACTAGTTGACTTCATTTTTGGTGGCTTCATATCTGAATACTTCTCACTTGCATTGGGAGTATAGGCCTGTCGAGTTTCAGACAGAGGAGCAGGAGCACTTTGTCTCTGAACTACTGGAGCCTCGGCTTCGTCTTCAGGCATCCTAAGAGAACCTTTTAACGGTGTTAGGCCTTTCTGGGAGCCACCAGGCATAAAACGCGACGGAAGGAAGTGAACGAATATGACAGCCAATGCTGCAAGTCCAAGCTTGGATAGATCACTGACAAGCTGTCCAAAAGATGGCCATCCCGGTTCCTCTTTCATGCTTTTCACAAGTAGCGTGGATTTCCCATTGCTTGGATGTTCTTTCATTTCACTCTTTGAAAGCGGTTGCTGCACCAGTTATGCATTAGATTAAGCGAAGAACACAACTTGCATAAATAAAATTTACCAATGTGGGAAACCTACACAGCTCCATTGTAAGGCATAAAGAAAGAAATGGATTGACTTCGCTAGCCCAACGAAAAACTCTAAGAACAGTAAAACCACAAAGGGGAAGTAAAGCCCAAACTTTTTGCTTTCCATGAGAAAACTTCAGACATTAATGAATACTTTGAATGCTAAACAGATGAGAATAGTGACTATAAAAGCATGCGCAAGCAGTAATGAAAAATCAATCAAATTTTGGAAAACAAAGGTTCAAGACTGGAACAGGGACGAGCATTTATTTTATATTTCGCATTAGTAAATCATAAGAAGCATACCGTTCTCGATAAGAAAGAAGGTCCATATCCCTGCTGCAGTATGCATGTAGTATACCCTACCAAGACAGCACCAACAACCATAAGGATATCTGCAAAAGACCCACAAATGTCAGTCAGAACAATGCTTCACAATCTTAAGCAGAATTTGATGGCCTAATCATTGTGAAACATCATATATACCATATATTTTAATGCAGCACATAACCAAGAATTATCCCAAGCTTAAGAAAAACCTTCGAAGAGAAGGTTAATAATATAAAGCAACTAAATGGTATTTTGACACACAATGTATAATTGTAAAAAGGACGGAGCAAATCAGTAACAGAATCTGCATCGTTTAAAGAAACTGGAGATGCTACATATATCTTCCGCAGAAGGCAAAATGTCCACATAATCATATTCTTTATACTGGAAGCAAAACGCAGTGGCCTATTTGGTGTCCAGTTGGTGCTTATTTCTCACATCTGCATATAATAGTTTGACAATAAAACCCTGCTATTTCTTTGGATCCTTCAAGACATAAACCTTCAATATGACATCTTTAGTAATAGACTTAATAAAACACATAGGCAACCCTTTGTCTGCAGAGCTAACTGATACAGATCATTTCGAATGTTCATATACAGTATGTGAAACCATACATACATAAACTAAAAGGAGAATCAGTTATAGTAACCTATGCAAATTGTAGGGGTAAAACATTATGTACATGAAGACCGACGAGTATGCTTGTTTAAACAACTTGCATGGTCAAGCTAATATAACAGCCACAACATCCGTTGTAGAGCTTTCATACCATCAACCATCGTAATATGCCTAATGAATGGAAACTGAACATAAACAGCATGGGATCAAACCTGTGGCAGAAATTGAACTGGACTGATAATCACAATCCTCCTGGTTGAGAGAGATCTGCCGGAGAGCAGCATTTCCTCTATCAACAACTAGCAACAAACAAGTAGGCTGAACATATACGATATCGAAATCATTTGAGAACATTGCATCCTCACTGGGCCCATCTCTATAGCCGGCAACATTTGATTTCCCACCCGCAATGGTTGTTACTCCTGCAAACAGTTTGCATTAGAATTTCAGAAATTGAAATATACTCGTCTCTACAAAGGGATTTGCATAAATGGTTTTCAGATAAAACAAAAAAGTTAACAAAATTTTGAAATTTAACAGTTTACACTCCCATGTACAAGTTACGTTTCTATACTCTAGTTTCGCTAATTCAACATAAATACATGCATACATACATAAAGAAATTTGATATTTTCCCTCATATTTACTTTCACTTGTTGCCAGCTTTCACCTGTATAAGCTTCTAAATAACCATGAAAATGACATGTACATACCAGCATCTCCAATCTTTCGTATGGCGTGATTCAAGGTATCAGCAACATACACGTTCCCTTTATCATCCATGGTTACACCTTTGGGATGATTGAAACGCGCATCACTTGGCTTCCCATCAACATGTCCAGCGTAACCCTGAAATGACCCAGCAACCAATCTTCCCCTACTATCTGCAGCAATGAAATGTTCAGAAATGAAAATTGGAAATCAAGGAATGTATTATGAAAAAGATAATAATTCATATAACACTGCAACCCATCAATATTGATCATTGAATTCCACAGTTAACCTACGCTACAGGACTGTAAGCACCATCTTGTTACTTTCTTTATAAGAAAATTATTAGCATCGAGTAATTGATATACAAAAATTTTATCTGACGAAAAAAGAGGAACACAAAACCTTTAAATGTCAAAAGATTTAAACAACAAATACAAATATTAGTTAGAGAGAAGCCGGGAACAAATCTCAAGTAAGGTGAAACAGTATAAGTATTGTTGCATACATTGGGACAATGGGGGAGTAATGCGCATAATGTTGCTATTAACGGAGTCCACAGCAAAGAGCTCCCCATCCTCTGAGATGCGGATTTTGTGAGGAATAACTCCAATGTCATTTCCTTCCAAAACAGTCTCAACTAAGTACCCATTCTCAAATTGAAGAACATTCTTTCCTGTAATAAAACAAAGTGACAAACCATATAATACTTGCAGAAAAATTATCATAGAGTAAGCATAACGTTCACGAAAACCAAAACAAATAAACTGAAAAGGTCACTTGAAATTACCTGATTGGGGTGTTTTGGAGGATATTTCCCTAGTCCACTTGAGAAGAGAAGACAAGTGCTTTATCAATGGCCCTTAGCAAACACAATTTAATTCAAAACAATATTACAAGTGAAGTAACAACAAGTATCTGAAATCCCCATTATGTTAACAGATCACAGAAAGCCAACATACTATCATTACTAAATGAATGAGAGAGAAAGAGGGTTATTTGGGAATATCAGAACAAACAGATCCCAGTAGGCAGAACCAAGAAAAATGAATAATTGGGTATCTAATTATGTACGCAAAGCAATATTCCAAAGTGGGTTCTTATTTTTTAACAACATGATAAAATATTTCAAGCAAAATAAGAGAGTAAATGA
Organism: Heteromeles arbutifolia; assembly: GCA_024362995.1. NCBI lineage: Eukaryota > Viridiplantae > Streptophyta > Magnoliopsida > Rosales > Rosaceae > Heteromeles > Heteromeles arbutifolia. The sequence continues at coordinate 38,643,142 of JANCRC010000003.1, read as the reverse complement.
AGAAACAAAGCAAACCCAGTCGCCAAACAGATCAAACATACAGTCTGAACCATCAGAGAAAGCTAGAGGAAGATGGTGACTGAAAGTTTACCTGCAGGAGCAGCATGAGCTTGGAATCGGAGGGAGTAAGTGACAGTGAGTATTAGGAGAGTGAGGAAGAGATGGGAATTTCTCATTGCACTGATTTACAAAACCCAAAAGGCAATTGCTTGGCCTTGTATTTTCAAGTACAAGAAGGTTTACCGAAAATCATGGCCTCTGAGGTGCAGGGGAAACTGGTTTTGGGGATTTTGGAATTTGGTTTATAGCAAGTACGAGCTGGGGCTAATGCTTTTGCTGTTTACTTTTGAGAGTGGGAGCTGTGATTTTGTGCAGTGTACTGACAGACCCCGTGCCTTTCTTTGACTCTTTTTCTCTCTTGATTTGTTTTTTATATCTTGCCTTTTTTTATTTCCTTTTTCACTTTTCCGTAAAGTGATTTTTTTTTTTTTAGGGAGGAAAAAGTATAACATGTTGCGAGTATTTTCAGCACATATGTTACTGTGTAAATTTTAAGTAAATTGGATTTAAGATTTTTCTTTACTTTAGCGAATCTTTTCTATTAAATTTTGTATTTACTTAGATGATAAGTTTTTCTTTTTTCATGATTTACTATAAATAAAGGCACTAATATAGAAGAAATAATATTCAAAACATTCTACAATTTTTATACGCTTATTTTCGCTCCAATCTCTCTTGACTCACCCTCTCTCTTCGTTTAGAAAATTGGCTACAACATAATAAAAATGGATACTTTGGATGCGGTCCCTAATTCTTAACATTCTTTGATTAAAACCTAATGGTATTCAAAGTTTGATCAAAGTCCCTTAATCAAAGTTTGATTAAAACCTTAATGGTATTCCTTAACATTTTTAACACTAAATGAATATATTTAAAAATAAAAATATTTTATTATTCAAATAATTAATGATGTTATTAATACCAAGGATCTTGATCAAAAATTGAAAATGAATAGGATTTTAATCAATGGAGTAACAAAAAGAAGGATTTGAACCTAATTTATCCTAATAAAAAATAGCCACTTAGTACTACGGTCTAGTGATATTCCTCTTCACTTTTACTTAAGTTCGATTCTCGCCAAATGCGAATTTGAACCATATTATTGTTAGTCTATTGTGATGCTAAGTCCACATCCTCCCTTTTAGTGTAGATAATATCGTTTTTTTTTTAAAAAAATAATAAAAAAAAATATGACATGCTCGCCTCACACATGTGAGGTACATAATCGGCCCGAGTTTGAATTTGTAGACCATCTCGTCTAATCTCATCCAACATACATCTAACACCATCAAACATAAGGCTTGGATTCATATCCATTTTAATTGGCTATAACTTATCTGATCCAGCCCACCAAACGGTCAAAGACCTTAGCACAATGCCCACACCAATTCGTTAACCAAAAAGTATGATCCTAAGCATCCAATCTGCGAATTGAATCCCCACCTTAAGTTCATGATCTCATATCATGATTCTAACCTTAAATCGAGACTCGACTAACCGTGGTTTTTCCAAATCATACAATTCATACATGAACTTCAAATCTAAGATTTCAAACATTCGAATTTATTTCTTAAACCAACTTTAGTCCCCACATCAAATTCCAAAATCTTGAACTTTGGAAGCCTTGAATCTAGATTATTATACAAAATTAGAAAGAATTATTGAAATATACATAAAGAAATGAAATCTGCAACATCCAAAATATAAAATCACAAAAATGACCAAGTTTGCAAAATTGAAAATGTCGCCCATCCACTCTAATTTCGAAATTGGAGTCAAATTAAAAATTTCAACCAAAAAAGGAGTCAATTAAAATTGACACAAATCGTGTCCTATTCCACGTATTTATCCGTACACGTGTCAAATACCCATTCGCTTTGCCCTCGTGGCCTTCGAGTCCGGCACTCACACGCGCGCCCTTTATTTACAACGCCGAAGCCCTTCAAGCCCATTTCTCATTTTTCAGCTCCTATCCAGATCCGAAATTTCCCTCTCGGATCGATTTTTCCCCCATCGGAGAAAACCCATTTCTAGGGTTTGGAGATCCCAAATTGTGGTTTGCGAGGTCGGTTTCCCAACCCCGAATCGATCTCAATTTCTTGTTTATATTGTTTCGGAATTCTCAGATCTGTTATGATTTGTCCTCGATTTCGATCTCCGCGATCCACTTATGTATATATGCATGCATGTATCGATTCATATATGTATAGTTATTGAAGCATGTATGTATGTATTTATGCATGGCATTATGTATGCATGTGATATGTGATGGATCGGAACTGTATATTTCTGTGAATCTAGATGCTATGCATGCGTATGAAACTATGAATGTGTTTCAGTTTCTTAATTTCATAAGATTAAGCTGGATAGGAATGCCCCTTATCAAAAATGTCTAATTTTGTTACCAATTTAGTGTTTACAATGCGAAAGATTTTGGCTTGGTGTTAAATGGGTTTTAAATGTTGGTTTTTTTGGATTAGGTTATTAGATTAGACGAAGCAGGATGGGAGGAGGATTTCGAGTTCTTCACTTGGTCAGACCGTTTTTGTCATTTCTGCCCGAAGTTCAGAGCGCTGACCGGAAAGTTCCATTTAGAGAGAAGGTGATATACACCGTTATCTCGCTGTTCATTTTCTTGGTGTGCAGCCAGCTCCCTCTGTATGGCATACACTCTACCACGGGGGCAGATCCCTTCTATTGGATGCGTGTTATCCTCGCTTCCAACCGCGGGACTGTCATGGAGCTTGGGATCACCCCAATTGTCACATCTGGGCTGGTGATGCAACTCCTTGCTGGGTCTAAGATTATTGAAGTTGACAACAATGTACGCGAAGATCGTGCTCTTTTGTAAGTATACCTTAGGCCTTTGAAATTTTTAAGTGGTTAATCTTTTTTGATGTGGTTGTTTGCCTAAACGGTCTCCAGTTCTTGATGATATATGAAGCGAAAAGTGTTTTTCAGAAAGAGTTTTCAAAATACAGGCTTGAAAGCTCAAGACATTAAATTATGTTTTTGGTTCCCAAACTTCAATACCTTTGTTTTCTACTGCTGTTCAAAAACTGTATTTGAATACATTTTGGAAACTAATCCAAACAAATGCTTTGTAAAGTGCCACTGTCTAGTAAATTATGCATGTCAATTGTGGTCACCTGTCTCTAGTTACTTTATTTCTCTGGAAATCTCTGTTGCTGCGGTTTCAAATCTGCTGTTAATGTTTGTCTTAAGTTTTAGTATTCTCTTTTATTCGTAACTTGTATACATGTCTTGCTATATGTATTGCATGTCCTGATTTATGTTTTTCTTCACAGAAATGGAGCACAGAAGTTATTGGGTATCCTGATAGCTATTGGTGAGGCAGTTGCGTATGTTCTCTCTGGCATGTATGGTAGTGTTGGCCAACTTGGAGTTGGAAATGCCATTTTAATTATCATTCAGCTCTGCTTTGCCGGTATCATTGTGATATGTTTGGATGAACTTCTTCAGAAGGGATATGGTCTAGGCTCTGGAATTTCACTTTTCATTGCCACCAATATCTGGTGAGTTCTTTATTCTTTCTTCTGCCTTACTATGTCCAGAAGTGGGAATAGTTTATGAGTCAGCATGTTCAATTTTTTGGGGAAATTTTCTAATATGCTATTCCAAATTTTGAGTACTTAAAGGTTATATTGTTCTTTTTCAGTGAAAACATTATTTGGAAAGCATTTAGCCCTACCACTATCAACAGTGGGCGAGGAGCTGAATTTGAAGGTGCTGTTATTGCCCTGTTCCATCTTCTGATTACTCGAACAGATAAGGTTCGAGCTCTCCGGGAGGCCTTCTACCGGCAGAATCTACCGAATGTGACAAATCTGCTAGCCACAGTGTTGATCTTCCTTATAGTAATTTATTTCCAAGGGTTCCGTGTGGTTCTGCCTGTGAGATCAAAGAATGCTCGTGGACAGCAGGGTTCCTATCCTATCAAGCTGTTCTATACCTCCAACATGCCCATCATTTTGCAGTCTGCACTTGTGTCCAACCTTTACTTCATCTCCCAGGTACTGGAGCTTTTATGCTCGTATGGTCAGTTTGGGGACTGATTCTTCTACCACATTATTGTGACCAGTTTTTGTGTGTACAGTTGCTCTACAGGAGGTACAGCGGAAATTTCCTTGTGAATCTTTTGGGCAAATGGAAGGAATCTGAATATTCAGGAGGGCAATTCGTTCCTGTTGGTGGTCTAGCATATTATATCACTGCACCTTCTAGGTACTTGGGAATATTTTCCTCTTGAAGATATTTTGTTTTTTGCTTGATAAAGCTTGAGTTTTGTTGGTAAACCTGATGATTATGTGCTTCCTCTCTATTCCTGCTGATCCCCGCTTCAATTGATATGTTGCGGTTATATTTTGCAGCTTAGCTGATATGGCAGCCAATCCCTTCCATGCACTGTTCTATCTCATATTTATGTTGTCTGCCTGTGCACTTTTCTCAAAAACATGGATTGAAGTTTCTGGATCATCTGCCAAAGATGTCGCCAAGCAGCTCAAGGTATTAATTTTAATGATTTAAACAAATTATTTAATTTGTTGCAAATGAGGGGTTAGTGTAGGTAGGTCTGACCCAATCTACCCTGACATGCTTCCCACTTTTTGACAACCTAAGTGGCCAGATCAGAGCCAATCTACTCCTCTATTGATGTTCTTACCTAATGCGCTATTTAAACCATAAATATGTACTTGAACAATTCTTAAATCCGGCTTTCTGTTAACATAATGTTACCTATTCTATACACGCAAAGCGTCATGCTAACTATTTCCCTTTCCAATTTGCAGGAACAACAAATGGTCATGCCTGGTCACCGTGAGTCAAACTTGCAGAAGGAGTTGAACCGCTACATTCCCACAGCTGCTGCTTTTGGAGGCATGTGCATAGGTGCACTCACAGTGTTGGCCGATTTCATGGGGGCAATTGGTTCAGGGACTGGAATCTTGCTTGCAGTGACAATCATCTATCAGTACTTCGAGACATTTGAGAAAGAGAGAGCCAGTGAGCTCGGATTCTTTGGTTTCTAGGCACGTGTATTGCCGAGTGATGGTCTCGCCCTGACAATTTTGGTGTGCTGAGAGATGTAAGTAGGTTTTAACAGAGAAGTTCAAGATATTAGGCTAGTCTCCTATCACTCCGTTTCATGAGAATACAAAAGCAATGCAATCCTCTTAAAAAACAGTATTATATGTCAAGTATCGATGTATCGGGTCCTGTGGATCTTTATAATTTGCTGTCTGAAGTCTTTTAAGGACACACCTTTGAGAAGCTACTGCCAGGATTTTGTTCTTGCTAATTAGTTGTAGAAATTCCCTTTTTGTTAAGAGTGTATTTGACTCTCTGTTTACACAAGTGAATTTGCCCGAAAATCTATATTTCGCTGTATCTGTCGTTACAAGAAATTGAGTTTGTTATCTGGTTTGCTTTGCATTTAAAATTCAATCTTGAATTGGTGCTATTCTGCTGTTGATTTTGTCAAAGGAGCCTCTGGTCACCGGCGCTGGAATTTATCAACAAAAAAACGATGATCCGTTGACATTTTTGCCGTATTTCGCAAGCTTCGACCATTGAAGCATCCGTACCGTACAAGGATCGCGCAGAAGCGTTCATTCCCGATGGAAGCGTTCATTTTCACCGTTATTCTCAAGCTTGGACCACTTAACCCGTCCGACTAATGACTAATGGAATCAGTCATTTGGAAGTCGGTAAAACCAACACATGATGCAGGCCTCTCCGTTCGGTTAGCGTACACACAACCCAGCACTATTACAGCCTGCAAGCTTGTAATATTGATCTTCCGAACAAACAATAAGCTTCAAATATTAAAAAATAATAAATCTAACATTTCGTGGCAAAAAAGATTTAAGTGAATATGCTCCTGCCAAATGGGTGGATTTAAGGGAATTACGAATAATTTTTGGCTTGCCGGCCTTCTCGCCTTCTGTACAAAATAGAGCGCCTTTGTTTGGCTTTTAATTAGTTCATGGCATAAATACACAAAATGAGAGAGAAGCTTTGTTACAGATTGCCTGATCTAAGGAAGTAAATGATCTCTCTGCTTAATTTTTTTTTGCTAGTGTCAGTCAGAAATGACAACAGAGGGAAAATAGGAGTATTACTTCTGCTTTTCATCTATGTACTGATCATACGATACGTGCATGCTTCTATATATTGAGGTTTTAACCTGAAGAAGTCTTTCAATGCATGTTGAAAAATTATGCACCAAAACAGTTACAAGATCAGACTTATACTATTTACGTCATACGTTCTTTACATTTCTACTTTTTCACTCTTCATCTCCATTAATAAACCCCATTTCTCACCACCACCCCGCCCCCCCCCCCCCCCACATTTCGATTATCAACAACTCGGTATATAGATATATCAAAAGCTATTTCTGTTAGAGAATTGTTACTGGTATTCCCAAATTTTCATTTTGCATTTCAAACTTTCTATATTTAAAAAGAAAATTACACTTGTAAGGAATACAAAATGAAAATTTTAGAGTGCAAATAACAGTTCCTTTCGGTTATTAGATACATTTAACGCCTTGGTAATACGTGGGCATGGATATTTTATGGGCCAGCAATGTTTTGTGCTTAGTGCGCATGGGAAGTCTATACCCAGCCACTTTTTCCCAAAGCCCATCACTAATTCAGCACATTGCTTGAGATTCTCACAAAAATAAGGGTAGGATCCATTGTCTGAAGTGGGAAGACATCTTAGTTATTCTAAGAGCCAAACCATGCTAAGAAGATGGAGGGTAAGGATGTGTTAATTTTTTGACAGGAGCCAAGCGGGTTTCGGAACAAGGAATTAAACACGTGCATTTGTAAGTATATATTATATAACTATTAACAAAACTTAACCACTTAAACTGCAATTGTGATAGCGGACATCATAACTTAAGATACAAGTTTCATTTGTCTGTCATTTAAGTTAAATACTAAACACAAGTAAAATAATATAATCATTAGGTGAGGTTTTTGAATCCCACACTATTTTATCACAATTGCAAAATCGTTAACCACCAACCTTGCAGAAGAGCGGTACCCTTTTGCTGTCGGGTGTTATCTCCGTTCCTAAGAGGGAATGGTATGCATTTGATCACAAATTAAGGCGGTGATGGTGGTGGCAACGCCGGAGGCGCTTACTGAAGTTGGACGGCCACACAAACAAAGGAGTCATTTCATTACGGGATGACTAAGTGATTGGAGACGAATTCCAGATAGCTCGTCTTATGTTCAATTTCTAGCACTGATGAATCATATGATCCTAAACTCTATATTTCTTTGAATCTTTCCAGCCCCCGAAAGGTAAACTATTGGCGAAGCCACCAGCTAGTCCCTTTCAAAAATAAAATAAAAAAATAAAAAAATTCATTCAATTTGAAAAATTGTTTAGTCATTCATTGAATTATACAAAATCAACGTTCATTTGCGCAAACATATTTTAATTTCGATCTGTCACTACCCATTAGTCACTAGAACAAATGAGCCATGACAAATTACATAAACGTATGGAAAAAAACAACACTAAAAATAAAGCTGATAAAATCCTCTATTTTCCTTGATTTATTAATCTGTCACCTTCAGAAGAATTTTTCAAATCAAAGACTAAAGTTAGTAATTTATTGTTTTAATAGAAATTTGCAGGATCCCAGACCGCTAATTTCTATTCAAAGATTTGAACCACAGTCCACTTTTGTGGTCTTGGATTGGCCAAACTTCAATTATCTGAGATTTTGTAGGAATTATTATTTGATAATTATTTTGCTCCAACGCATGACCAAACGGCCATTAATTTCAATCTAAGACGTGGGACGATTTGGATTTAGACTAATCACCCAAAATCCAATTGTGAATTATTAGTTTATTTGTTTTCTATTAATTTTGGTGTTTAAACAAAGACATAGTTTGCTAAATATGTCTTATGCTTTTTGTATAGAAATTTAAGAATGGTTGTGAGATTTTGAGGGCCGGATATAGAAAATTAAGATGAATATTTTGTGAATGTGATAGAAGTAGATAAAAGTAGTAGTAGACGCAATTTAATTTGATTAATTTTTATTTTGGTTTGAATAAACCACGATGTCAACTATTATATTTTTTTTATTTTTCACGCACTTCTTTTTTGTTTGATTTTTTTTTATTTGATATGAATATTTGATTTAAGGTTATTGTCACACCCCGGTCCGGGGTGGATCACTTCCCGAGCCTGCTCCACCACCGTAGCACGATATTGTCCGCTTTGGGCTTACCATTCCCTCTCGGTTTTGTTTCTGGGAACTCACGAACAACTTCCCAGTAGGTCACCCATCTTGGGAGTGCTCTGGCCCCCTTCTCTCTTAACTTCGAAGTTCCTACGGAACCCGAAGCCAGTGAGCTCCCAAAAGGCCTCGTGCTAGGTAGGGATGAGAATATATATTTAAGGATCACTCCCCTGGGCGATGTGAGATGTTACAATCCACCCCCCTTAGGGGCCCGACGTCCTCGTCGGCACACATGCGGCCAGGGTTAGGCTCTGATACCAATTGTCACATCCCGGCCCGGGGCGGACCACTTCCTGGGCTCGCTCCACCACCGTAGCATAATATTGTCCGCTTTGGGCTTACCATTCCCTCACGGTTTTGTTTCTGGGAACTCACGAGCAACTTCCCAATGGGTCACCCATCCTGGAAGTGCTCTGGCCCCCTTCTCGCTTAACTTAGGAGTTCCTACGGAACCCGAAGCCAGTGAGCTCCCAAAAGGCCTCATGTTAGGTAGGGATGAGAATATACATTTAAGGATCACTCCCCTCGGCGATGTGGGATGTTACAGTTGTGCTGTCCACACATTTTTTTTGTTAAGGAAAACTAATGAAAATGGCTTGAAAAGTTTTAGTTTTAATAAAAAAATCATGTTATAAGTTTTGTTTAATGATTAGTACAAGACCCATATTAAAGTGGTCCAACTAAAAATGGCCTAACTATAATAAATTATGATTTGTCGATTTTACCCCTAACTTTTTTGGGTTGAGTTCCAAATTTTCGTCGTTAATGGAGTTCATCGTTGTTTTTCAGACCTTCTTCTTTTTCTTTGAAACAAAAATTTAGATCCTCATGCTATTTAATTTATATTTTGTATTATTTCGTTGAAATGTGATTGTCGTTATTATTCATAATGTATTCGAAGTACTGTTTTTCAATTTTTCTTCGTCAGTGGAGTTCATCGCTTGTTTCTTCAGAAAATAAATTTGAGATCTGCATGTTATTCAATAATAATGACGAGTCACTGTTTTTGGACTGTAAAAATAAATTGTTTCTGGATTTTAAGTAACACTGTTTCTGGAATCTAAGTTACTGTTTCTGGAATCTAAGTCACTGTTTATGGATCCAAATGAAATAGACACATTGTTTCTTAAATGTAAACTAGAAATAAATAGTGAAATTCACTGTATTTGGATTCTAAGCAAAATAAGCATCATGTTTCTTAAATATAATCAACTGATGCATGAAAGAAAAGAAACAGTCAAAGGTTAAAACATAGACTGTTTATAGAATCTAAGTCACTGTTTCTAGAATTAAGTCACTGTTTCTGGATTTTTGGTTCTTTTATTTCCAGATACAATGTTTGTTTGTGCACAGACAAAACAAACATTGTATCTGATTTTTTTTTCTAGAAACAGTGTTATGTTTTGGGTTCTCCAGAAACAGTTTTATGCTTTGGTTTTTTTTTTTTTTCCAAACACTTTTTCGCCGGCTTCTGCCATTAAACTTCTTTGAATTTGTTTCTGCGGCTTTGTTTTGATGAATGCTTCTTTTTTCAACTTTGATTTGGTAAGCCTATATTACAGTAGTACATTTCCCGGATGAAAGAATGCCTAATGCTTATGCATTTGCACTTTTGGCATTAACCTCTACGTTCAAGGGGTCTTTTAATACCAGAAAGTTATTCTATCACATTAACCATTTCCAGAATAAGGAGCCAAGGAAAAAGAGAAGTAAATAAACCGAGGGGAAAGGAATACAAATGGTGGCACTATTTCAAAAAGTAATGAAGTCTCAAACGAAGAAAGTCATGGAAGAAAAATCAAAATACACATGCTTCCCTCACACAACCAAAAAACACATCGTTGAATGCGTATGAAATGCATTTCTAATACTTTTCTTCCAAAATGCTCATAATTTTGGGTGCACCTTATGTTTAGTCTTGAACTAACAAGAACCTAAGATAAAGACCTAAGTTAAGGTTATGAATCTCAGCTATCTACAGACGCCTGACATGTACGCACATCATCGGGACCGTAGGTCCTTATTGGATTTGATTGGAATAAAATACTAACACTATAAATTGTTCGTGGTGCAGATAAAAGGATGAGGACGATGACGAGGAAGGGGAGGATAATGGCAAAAAAAGGGTATATGTAGATAATAGTTTTGGATGAGTTTTTATTAAACTTTGAACCCTTTTGGTTAAATAACATTTTAGAATGGGTTTTGGTTAAATATTTGTTGGCCCAAGCCCTTTTCATTAAAGCTCCATTTTTTTGACCTTTTACATATTCTTCTTAATTTCTGATCATCATAAATTGAAAAATATTAAAGGATCGAATGGATTGAAAAAGATCAAATGACAAAATTTAACAAGGGCGTGTAAAAAGTTAAAAAAAAATATCGATAACACAACTTTTGCTTTAAACTTTTTAACTTTACAAAATTGCACTTGGATTTTTTTTGTCAGAAAATTGCATTAGATCTTTATTCTCGTTCACACTCCTTTTTACACAAATTTGATCGAAAAAAATCATAGAGGCATATTGTATGAATTTATAACCTTCCAAGTTTCTTCCTTTCTTAAAAAATATTGTCCACAAACATGTCGATATTCTCGAATCAAATAATTCATATTTTCCATTAACAAAGAATATGAATATTTCCTTAGTTGGGCAAGAGGAGGTGACAAATGTTGACATGCGCACCCACTCACACCTAAACTTCCGACTCAGTACCCACACACGACACCGTTTCCAACAATCAACGCACACCGTGCATTTTTCCAAATTTCTCCACCTGCGACGTACGTCAGATCTACCAGTCTAGACGATCAGATTCTACCTTTAAAAACCCAAACTACCCCTACCCTACCTCAACGTCTCCGTTCACAACGGACCAGAAAATACCCCTACAATTAAAAGGGCATATCCGGTGTAATAAAATTCCGAAAGCGACCCGACCCTGCGAGCCCTTTTAAATTCCCAATGCCCCTGCTCTCGAACCCTTCTCCCAAAACCGTGTCCTCTTTCGCCATTTCACACCACGCTCGTTCCTCCCTCTCCCTCTCTGTCTTCCTACAGTCTCCAGCTCTGTGTTGTTCTTTGAAAATCTCTGGCCTTTCGTTCTCCGAAAACGCATTTCCAAAAACCATTTTCAAATCCCGTTTCCGTCTCCAAAATCCAGTTTTTCGTTTCTGAAAACGGTCGGAAAACAAAACCCAAAACCCTGAAGGCATTGAAGCATTTCAAGAGTTCGATTCGGAAACAGATACAAAAACCTTTCAGAAATCCGAGTGTTTTCCTCAAAAGGTAAGAACTGAGCAGCTTTTTAATCTTTCCTGCTGGGTTTTTAGCTGCCCTTTTTTGTTATTTTTGTTTATTTAATTAGTGCATTTATTTCATATTTTTGGGGTTTGTGAAACCGTTTTTTCCTTCATTATTTTTCTCTTTTTAGCTTTTAATTAGAGCTAAGGTCGGTGATTTTTTTTATTATATATATTCCTCAAAATCCAAACGCCTTTTGTGAAGTTTTTCTGTTCATTTCTTCGATTTTTGCTTCTGGGTTTCTAAGAACACTTGTTTTCTCATTCGAAAGAAAAAACACAAAGTAAGTTGCTTTTTAAATTTATTTTTCAGAAAATATCAATTATTTATTTATTTATATTTTTCAGTGTTTCTGATTTCTGGGTTTGTTTTGCAAGGTAGGAAAGACACCATTTCTTCCTCCGGCGGGTTGTCTTGTCGACGTCGTCGTTCTGTTTGCTTGAGATTTACGTTACAATGAAGAAAAACTGAAACTGATCGGATTTTCTCGTGATATTTCTAAGGTCTGTTAAATTGTATTTTACGCGAAATATTGTTTAGTTGACCAGTTAGTGGTCAAAGCAAGGCTTGATTTATGATTAATGGCATGATTAATTACTGGTTTGGGGCTTTTTTAGCCCATGATTATAGGGTTAGGTTCTGCTAAAGTGTTTGCAGGACCAGAATAGTGGTCCTGGACCCCCCTGTTCCATACTTTGCATTCGTGATATGGTTTCTGTGTTTGCCAATGACTTTGCTTTGGTACATCTGTGTGGGACCCCCACCCTTTTGCTTTTGCCAATCTTATTGCTCAGAATAGTAAGAGATTTGTTGTGTCCAGCTTGTGGGGTTCAATGCAAGATCTATAATCTTTTGTTTAACACTCATTTGAGGTCTTTTAGAGTTCATGTTAAAATTATCACATCCGTATGCGATCAGAACTCGTTGTAAATTTTTTTTAGTTAAAATTAAATATAAATAGTATCTGATAAAAATTGGCCGCATTATGTATGATGAACAAATTTGATTGAGAGATTTCTGGGATTGAGAATCCGAGGGTCCTATCTCTTTGTTACCAAATTTACTGATCCACTTACTAACTATTGTCTTTCGTTAAGTGGGGTTTCCGCAAAACCCACTTTTGCTAGTGGATCTCAGCTGTGAGAGACGTGGTTGGCAATGTAATCAGTAAATGTGATAGTGTGACAACGACACTTGTTATTCAAACTCAGTGAAATAAATTAGAAACATGGTTAAGTGTGGGCATTGAAACTTGAGATTTGTGGAAACCTATATATGTATTATCTAACTTAACCTATATTTGTATAATCTTTGTAATCTAGCTTCTTTTTAACATTAGAAACATTTATGGGTTAATGCAATGAGTCACAAACCCTAGACGTGTGGGGTAGGAATGCAAAAAAAAAATGGAGGGAGACGAGGTTTGTCAGTATACGGGGAGCAGGAAAAATGTGGCAGTGGGAATCAAATATTTGCCCGTTGGATTACAATAATAGTCTGCATGTCATGTAAAATCTGGCTCAGATCTCTATGAGTTTTTTATGTGCCATGAAGTGTTATCCAGTGGGGGTGATTGTTTAATTTCATGTTCTTATATGGTGATGGTGTGATGCATTGTGGGGTGGTTGGAGGACGAGGAAAAGAATCCACCGCGTTTGGTTGTACTAAAAACCATGATTGTGCTGTAGATGATCCAAAATTCCCAATAAGATTATCACTATGATGGGTCCCACAAATTTCAGATTTTCTGGTTTTGCAGAGATTACTCTTTAGGACCTCACTGTTGTTCTGAGTGGGGTGCCTCAGGGAATCCTAGGGTTGATGCCCCTTATTTTAATTTGTATATCGAGCTGGGGACCTCGGTTGCAAGGACAGAATGTTCTTGACCAACCGAGCTACTAACCCTTTGTGTTTGTGTTTTTTTTGTTAATTTGGTTAGACAAGGTTTTTTGTGTCCTGCAATCACATTTCTAACACTGATGAACTTCTACTTGTTTACTCATCACACACTTGCAACTTACTTGAGAAAGCTAATTGAGAATGCGTTTCTAACTTTTGGAATTTTGACTTGGAGAAAGACTTAGGCAACCATTGATGTGTGGGGCGTGGGTCCGACGGTGGGGCCCACAAACACAAAAAAGGGTTTGGAAATTAGCTCCTTTTTATTTTCTAAGATGAAGGGTGCTCTGCACTTACCTAAATTTTGTTGACTTGAATAGTAGGAATGACCTGACGGTAGAGTTGGGAAGAGAATGTAAAGAATGTCAAGAGCAGGAATCACCACTAACCATGCCCTCCAAATTCTAATTAAGTTAATAAAAAGTGTATTATTGTTTAATCTTTGATCTTTGGTGTGTTTCTAATTTAATATCATAATGCATGTGTCATTGTAACCGAGGTTCCTAGTGTTCCATTGATCTGCATTTAGAATTTTGATTTATACGCGTCTTTTGATCCTGTCCGCTGAATATCTCTTCCATAGCTTCTCCCTCTTCGTGTTCTTCACTCTGCATCGCTTTCGCTTATTCCCGCGTTTTCAAATCTACTTTTGTTACACTTTCGAAAGAAAGCAAATCGGAAACTCTTAAAAGTTGAAAGAGCAAAGCTAAAAGAAACATAACCTCCTCTATCAATGGCCGTGGTCTGAGTGGTTAAAGCATATTGCTTTTTTAGCTTTCCTTCAGCACTCTCATCATTGTCATCATTAGCATCCCCGTATCTTTATTCCTTTTGTTTCTTTAAATTTCTTTTTTTGGATAGAATCTCTTAGATCTTCATCACTCTATCTATCCCCTCTCCATCATTTGTGATCTTTGTTTTGCAGATGGATTCGGTGAGACCGTCATCTGTGACCCCGAATAAGACTAGATTTGCACATACTATTGCTAAAGTTCTTCATCTTCGGGCTGCAACGGGTATTGCCCCAGTTGATGGGGTTCAGAAAGTCAAGTCCCAAGAATTCAGAATTCCGAAGGTTAAGTCCCAAGAATTCGGAATTCCGAAGGTTAAGTCCCAAGAATTCAGAATTCCGGAGTTTAAGTCCCAGGAGTTCGGAGTTCAGAAATTTAAGTCCCAGGAGTTCGGAGTTCAGAAGGTTAAGTCCCAGGAGTTCGGAGTTCAGAAAGTAAAGTCCCAAGAATTCAAAGTTCAGAAGGTTAAGTCCCAAGAATTTGGAGATCATAAGGTAAACTACCAAGAAAATGGAGTGCAGAAGGGAAAGTCTCAAGAAATCGGAATTCAGAAAGTCAAGTCCCAAGAAAATGTCAAAAATGACCAGAATGGTGGTAAGGTTATGGTTGGTCGGTCTGAGTCATATGACAAGAACAATGAGGAGCTTCAGGAAAGAGTCGCCCTTGAGGCTCTTCTAGCGAAACTGTTTGCAAGCGTTTCATCTGTTAAAGCTGCGTATGCACAACTACAGTATGCTCAGTCTCCCTATGATGGTCAAGGAATCCAAGCTGCTGACAAAGAGGTAGTCTCCGAGTTGAAGAACTTGTCTGAGTTGAAGCGGTGTTTCTTAAAAAAGCAGTTTGATCCTAAACCTGAGACTACACTGGTTTTGGCTGAGATCGAGGAGCAGAAGAGTGTTCTAAAAACCTATGAAATCATGGGGAAAAAGTTGGAATCTCAGGTGAGGCTTAAGGACTCTGAAATTGTGTTTCTCGGAGAAAAGTTAGAGGAGGCCAAGAATCAGAATAAGTTGCTTGAGAGAAGATTAAACCAGAGTGGGCAGCTACATGTGTTCGACAATCTTCAGTTATCTGGTTTAAGTCCTAACCATTTCATTACAGTTCTTCGACACACAGTAAAGTCCGTTCGGAGCTATGTTGGGATGATGATGGATGATATGAAATCTACCGGTTGGGACATTCATGCAGCAGCTAAAGCGATTGACCACAATGTGGTTTATTGGAAAGAAGACCACAAGTGTTTTGCATTCGAACACTTTGTTTGCAAGGAAATGTTCGATGCTTTCCAGCACCCCAACTTCTCACTCCCAAATGAGTCCTTGCCAGAGAAAAAGAAACAACAACAGCAGCTCTTTTTTGTGAGATTTACGGAGCTCAAGTCAATGAAGCCGAAGGAGTACCTTGCCCAGAATCCCAGATCAGCATTTGCTAAGTTCTGCTGTGTCAAGTACTTACGACTGGTTCATCCCAAGATGGAAACATCATTTTTCGGCAATCTGAATCAAAGAAACCTCATCAATGCAGGTGAGTTTCCGAGCTCTAATTTCTTTACTTCGTTTGCTGAAATGGCGAAACGTGTCTGGCTCCTGCATTGCTTGGCCTTCTCCTTCAATCCTGAAGCCGCAATCTTCCAAGTAAGCAAGGGATGCCGATTTTCAGAAGTGTACATGGAAAGCTTAGCTGACGAAGCGTTCCTCTCAACATCATCTGAACCGCAGGTGGGATTCACAGTTGTTCCGGGATTCAGACTCGGTAAAACTGTCATTCAGTGCCAAGTTTACCTCACTCGGTTGCAATCCACTCCGAGAAAGCAAAGGTAAGCCGTGATTGATCGTTGGCGAAACTCGGGCCCCACAACATCGGATTTACCAAACAGGAAAACGGCCTGTTTGGATCTCGGGACGATGTTGCGGGGTACTTCCAACTTGGTCACTTTTGGTAATTTCATCCCCCGTACTTTGAAAAAGGGAAAGCGCGTTGGACCGTTGTGTTGGAAGCTACCTTTTGAATCCTTTTTTTTTTTGTTTTTTGGCATCATGTCCTTCTAGTTTTTCAAATTTTCTTCCAAGGACATTCCAAAATTTTGTTAATATTAGGTCAGTGACAGAGGGATTGTCTAGCTGTTTTCCATCATTGTTAACCGGCCATGGGCAGGTTTTTTAATTATGTAAATAATAATATATAGTCGGAGTTTTTTATCTTCCTATTTCTTTTACTTGTCTCCCTGCTTTTCATTTGCACCGATGGTTGCAATGGATTGGTATGTCATACATGTTGCATGGTCAATTTGGGTGGGCCCATCGTTGACTCTGAGATTCCCATTAATCAACAATTAACTGTGATGCTTGTGTTGTGAAATTCAAACTAGTCGTTTAGCGATTCACAGTTGTTTATCATTACATGTAAAATCAGTCTATGAGTGGATAGTGGCATCAATCTACGACTTTCAGTTTGATTCATATTAATCAACAGTTCACAGTCCTTTATCTTTAAAGATGACATGAGTTTACTTGTAAACGATGACATATGTCTACCTAGATAACATTAGTCTACGAGTGGACAATGACATTCGTTTACAAAGTTCAAATATGTAAATTCTTATTCATCAACAATTTACAGTTGTTCCATGTTACAAGTGGCATTTAGTCTACTCGTAGATGATAAACATATATCAACGAGTATTCGTCGCACAATCTCTTGAGAAATTGTGGAATTTACATTAATCAATTAGCGATTCACAGTCGTCTAACACTGCACATGACATCAATCTATGAGTGGACAGTGGCATCAATCTACAACTTTCAGTCTGATTCACATTAATTAACAGTTCACAGTCATCCATCATTGTAAATGGCATGAGTTTACTTGTAAACAATGACATATGTCTATAAAGTTCAAAATTTGTCAATTTTTATTTACCAACATTACAAGTACCATTAATCTACTCGTAAATGATAACAATATATCCACGAGTATTCGTCGCACAATCTCTTGAGGAATTAGGGAAATAAACTTTTTCTGGTTTACCATTTTGAAAATCAATGTCACTTTCATTGCACTCAGCAAAGCTGATTTTATTTCTCTGCACTCTGCAAATATGCATGCATGACCAATTGAAGCATGATACACATTGGTCTATAAAACAAACAATAAAAAAACAATAATGCACCACTTGAGGGGGTCCCACACAGTACGCCTACTTACTATTTAATTTTATGTGGCTGGTCGGTGGATATGGAGGGCCATTTTATTGGCAAATTTGTCTTATTCTCCTGTGGAAGGGTGTATCTGACACTTGCGTAGCGTTTTTTATCACGCGGTGTGTTCCCCTCCCCCTATGCAGAAATACTTGATTTTGCTATTGCTAGTCATTTTGTAGGAAGGGTCACATTATTTGGTTGTGGAAAATGATAGAATTAATTAGATTTCGGCAGTTGTGGCATTAACTATGGGAGACACATTGACATGCCATATACCCTCTTGACAGTGAAATTTCTAACCCTATCCCATGACGTTTTGAGATTTAGACAATTATCGATGATATAACTAGTAAATCAAAGAAGTGGTATTTTACTCGTTTGAAACTGTTTTTCTTTAATAACACTTTTATCTATAAACACTTTAGTAAAATCATTTTGATTATAAGTATATTATAATTTTAATAAAAATGCAAGTGCTTAATGAAAAAACAATTCAAGTGCTTTCTAAAAAAAAAAAATTTAAGATTTAGGATAAGTTTGAGATACTATTATCTTAAAATTCTAGTTCCTTACAAATTTTTCTCATGAGTGACTTGCAACTATCGATGCCTATATTGCTTGGATTTCACTGGAAACAGTCGCGCATGCATGTTGTCAATGTCCTTATGGCCTAAATCTAAAAGGAAAACTAATGAAAAAGGTTTGAAAACTTTGAGTTTTAACGATAAGGATAAAATAAACGGTAAAGTGAATAGTACCAGGATTGACTTTTTAGTGTAAAAATATGATTTTTCGTTAAAGTGAATAGTATCGAGGGCTTTTTGTTAAAGTTCTCAAATCTAAATGGATGAGATGCCTAAATTTGCAACAATAGTCAAAAGTTACTTGTGAGCGCGTGTCCACTTGTTATGCACTGGTTACTTATCCTTTCACCATCTTTACGGAGTACATATGTATATACAAGTAGCTGCAGAGGAGGTTTACGACAGGAATTATAATAATAATTTTTATTATTATGTCCTGATATTACACTAAAATTTTAGAAAAACTAATAAAAATGATTTGAAAATTTTGAGTTTTAACGATAAGGATAAAATAAAAGGTAAAGTGAATAGTATCAGGAATGACTTTTTAGTGTAAAAATATGATTTTTTGTTAAAGTAAACTGTACCGCCGGAGCTTTTCGTTAAAGTTCCCTAAAATTTTTGGAATTGAATCTGCTTCGGACCTTAGTGTCCATAGCCTAAGGATCAATCCATCTGGGCTGTTGATTGATGTGTAAAAAAAATCAGAACCGTTGGTTTGTGTGTGATGGACCAGAAAAATGAGTTAATGGAGACTGTTATATTCAATTTGTGCGGCTCAGATTAGTTGATCCTTAGATTCTGGACACTAAGATCTGAAGTGGATCCAATTCTAAAATTTTTAGCCGTTAGTTCGGGATATGATTTGATGTATGCATTATGAACGTCTCATATCAGATGATGGGGATTTTTGCAGTGTTCAATTTGAATTTTCAAGACACGTCGAATTTTTGAAGTCTCATTCTCAGTGTTTCCTTCCTCATCTCATTCTCATGGTGTTCTTGTGGCGCTCAATAGAACAGGTGCTTTATGTGCAGCTAATAATTTTACATGAGTCACCAACAAAGTCGGTGGGATCGAAAACTATACATGGCACTTTAACGAGTATTAAGTAATCTAGTTACATTGTTATTTTTAAGAACTATATATCTTTTCAAATTAAATAAGAAACAACCTCTAAAAAGCTAACGGTAAGTATAAATAATCTCATCCTCAGCTAATGACATTTCGCAACTTCTGGTAAGCACTCGCATTACACTGTTAAATGCACATGGTGAAGTAATTTTCTAGAGAGAATCATTATAACGGAAAAATGTACAATACCATACTACGGTGTGTTCAGTGCAACGTGAAATCTATGAGTGATACTTAAGGAAACAATTCATATACCTTTCTCGTCTTCATCTAACCCTTTAATTTGAGGTTTGATGCAGGGGCGGAGCCACATGGATGCCACTATAGGCTGAGGCCCGTTCTGAAGTTTTATGTTATATTTATTGACTACTGGGTTTAACAATAAAGAGCTTGTAGGGCATTTGTGAGTGGTGTTTGACAGTTTTATCATACAAAAACCGATTCATCTTTTGGATTAGGCAAACAAACAAGAAGTTTTACAAATTCTAGGAAATTAAATTTCATTGTTTCAAATTCCATCATTTTGAAATTTCTTAGTAATACTAAATGAAAAAATGTTAGCAACCTTCTCACTTAGTTTTGAGCGCTAGTGGAGTACACCTGAGAAGAAAAGTGAAAAGCCTGAAATAAGAAAGTTGCTGGCCCTCCCAGCTTAAATTCCTTGGTCCAAACTGATTAGTGACTACAACTTACGCACATCCGCATAAATGGGAAAGGTAGACTCACATAGTTTTGCATGAACTTGTGTCGAATTTCTTCGCCATGATTATTTAAGGAGAGCCAAAAACAATACAAAGTTATGTCACTCATGTTCCATCAGAACAGAAAGGATTCCGTTCACAACTTTTGGTAATGGTCTAACCTTTTGAGTTCCACAAGTTCAATTTGTCAAGTTTTTGATGCCCTTGGGAACTTTGAAAACTCCTCCTCCAACTCCATTTGTTTTTCCATAGGGATACTTGTAGTATAAACTGTCACTTTCTTCAAAACCACACCATGCTCCAGCATGTACTTTGCCACTTCCATCTCATCTGGCCGCCATTTGTATTCTAGTACGGAAATAGACTTCAGGCTTGACAACAAACAAATAGGCACAATGTTCGGTGGACACCATTCATGGAGCTCATTCTTGTCATCAGCAGTATAACATTCGACGTTCTAAGCATATTAAAAGAAACATTAATGAGTTAAAGATATTCTTTGAAAACTGTATATAAGTAACCATGCATATACCACGAGCGTAATCTTTTCTATGTGCTTACATTTTCAAAGACAAGATTCTCCAGATTGGGTGAGATCTCGAGCAACTTTATCAATGATTTCCAGGAGCAGCACGTTTTAAGAAGTACTTCCAAGTAGTTCAAATTATAAAATGTAGGCAAAAGACGTTGAAATTTAGGATCAGAATCCTACAAGAATGAGAAAGAAAATAGATGTATCAAAGACTTAATCACAATTTACAGACTTCCTAAAAAAATGCAGCATTGCCATTGATTAATTTCGGCATGTAAACAAGAAGGTTATTGGGGACGAAGAGAAACAACTTAGAGAATACTTACTCTCAAAATTGGAGCTGAAAGAGAGAGAGACTTAACATTGACAATTCCTGCGAAAAGCCTATGCATGCGAGCAGCATAATCATCGTCGAGGTGATCATTCTGACGTCTCTTACGAATTTGGACAGCAATCTTGGCTGTGCTTAGGGATTTTTCGTTCTTCAACGCATAGTTCACCAAAAAATTGTCAAAGAGATCCAACTTTTCAAGATGTGGAGCATTAATATTAATAGAAACGTAGTTCTTAGCACCACCCCGCAAACATATTCTTAGTCTTCTGAGTTTAGGTGCAGCGACAGTGAAGCTCAAGACGAGACGTTCTTCTCTGGCGATTTTCGAATTAAGTCCATCTATAACCAAATCTTCAAGTGCTGGACAACATGAAAAAAGTATCTTCATTGAGTCAGCATTCGGGCAACAGACTGTAACATGGAGGATTTTAAGATGTGGAAAACAATCAGAGTTTGAGGGAATAGCAATAAGATCGAATTGCAGCCTCAGCTTCAAAACCGACAAAGTCTTGCACATGAAAAGGCTTTGAGGAAACTCATAAAGCTTCCCTGGATTTGGAAGCAAATAAAGAAGGAGCTCAACAACATTACGCCTACGGGCAGTGCAAACCCAATCATGAACACGAGAAAAATAATCATCCACCCCGTAACATACAAGTTCGAACCGCTGAATGCTTGACGATCCACTATGGGAAAGTACTTGATCCACAAATCCTGCACTACGGCCTTTGTCAGATTCCGGGTTTTGTACATTGAACTTAAGATTGGGAAAAGAAACCCACACATCCTTCCATCTGTCTGATAAACCGCTGGTCTTTACAGTCTCGGTTATATCAAGGAAGGAAAGAATGTGACAAAGAATGCCATCTGGTAATCTACTGATCCTATCTTCACTGCACGTTTGACAAGGCATTGAGTTCGAACCCATTTAAGATGTGCTATATATATATGTTTCCTGAAAAATATAAAATGTTAGGTTATTGATCGAAACCTTCTTAGTCAATATTTAACAATCTAGCTACTCTAGAAATTAAAAGGCAACATCCCAAAGGATTTTCAGTATATATGTTTAATTAGCTTTCGATTAAACAGGAGAATTATAAGTGGCAGTATGCACCCACGTTTTCTTTTCGTTTATCTATCTGCGTTTCGTTAAAATTTTATCCAAACAGATCAGGATGTAGAAAGGAATAAAAAGTTCCGAGTGTAGAAAAAATACCTGGATATTGTTCTCGATTTTTGTCGACCCAATATGATTTTAGCTTTTGTGCCCTAATTTGTTTGCCAGCTGAGAGAGTATGAAAGAATTGAATACATATCAGATCGTGGGGCTTATAATAAACTGAAAGTATAAGGAGCAAACCGGATAGAACTTTAAACCTAATGAAAATCTACAGCCCTAAACACAATTAGGCAGCTGCGTCTCTCATTGCCGCAGATCGCACTACCAGCCTGCACCATATCCATGGCATAACCAATCGAACTTTTTAAGGGGTTTGATGGTTTTGTGTTCTTCCAATTCCCTAATATCATAGGGTTTGATGCCCCATCAGATTTAGCTTGTGATCTACCAAAGGGTGAGGATAAATTTTGTAGTAATCAAATGAGGAACCAAATCAACTATTTAAATGATATTTGAGGAACACCACAAAGAATACAAAACCACGAGTTTAATGATATCTGATATGATTACCATGTTTTGTTGGTTGAAAAAAATATGCATAAAGAATCTTTGTTCTCCAAATAATACATTTATAATTAGGAAACTATCTAAAAGATATTGTCGAATTCTACACAATTTATTAAGATTTACACAATCATACTTTTAGAAATCAGGACTGCAACAAAACCAATTTTTTTTTTAATTATTTTTTTTTTACAATTAATCATCTATTATCAGGTAATGCAGAGGAGATCATTTATTTAAGTCATATGACGTAATTGTTGATGATTGGATTAGAGTTAAATTTAGACTACCTAGCATTATGCAACTTCATATTACATTACAATTTTTTTTTTTTAAAAGGAGGACAACTGATGGCAAATCATGGTTATTTCATTCTCGGGGCCGGGAAGACTCACAAAGGCATTTCAGCCTCCCATGGCCACAAGTCTGGCTTCCACATAAGCAACGGGTTTCGAACCCAAGACCTCCAGTTTTTAATTTGAAGGAAGTCTCGCAATTCATCATTTACCACTGGACCACCAACTCGTGGTTATATTACATTACAATTTGACTTTGTCAACTTTCACCCACTTGTTCATCAAACAACGGCACGCGACAAAACGCATACCTGCTTTTCAAGGCCATTCTCGTCCTTTTACTGGACTACTTATAATTTGATGAGTTTTAGAGAAAATACACTACTACAATATTAGCTTTAGGTGGCGGATATTAGAAAAATCCTATTGGATGAATTATATCCGACACATCATTTAATTAGTGGTGGATATTAGAAAAATCTTGTCGGTTATATCCGACATAAAGTCCTGGCGGATATTTAGTGGCAGATATCAAAAAAATCATGTCGATTATAACTAACAAGATTTTTGAATCCTTTTAAAAAAAATACTTTTGACATATTCTGGCGGTTTTTAAGTTAATGGTGGCGATTATAATCGACATAAATTGACTATTTTATTATTTTACTTTCTGACGGTTATTATTTCAGTATTTTGGCGATTATAACTGACAGAAATGAAAATTTTATTATTTTAAAATGTTATATTGATTAAAAATAAATAAATAAACACATATTTTAAATTTTTTTTTTCACTCATGACCCTAAAGTCTAATGAACCCAATTCCCACGAGCCATAAATTTTCTGAGAGAATAATAACAACAAACTACAATCTGAAGCTCTATCATTTTTGTAATAAGGATTATGCTCCCTCATAGGCAAGCAACGAGATACAAAGAAATTCAATCAATTTTTTTCAATGCGTCACAAAGCACATTGTCTGGCACATAAACACACATGAACATCTGGTGTACTCTATCACGTTTGATTTTATTATTTTAAAATGTTATAGTGATTAAAAATAAATAAATAAATAAATAAACACATGTTTTAAATATTTTTTTTTCACTCATGGTCCGGTCGGATATAACCGACACGAACAAAGAAAAATTTTGGACGGCCGCCAGAATAATCTCTAAATGTTTTTTTTTTTGGGATTTTTAACACATGCTATCTCGGAGTTTATACAAACATATTTGACGGTTGGATCGTTGAAACTAGTTTCGTAGAATGCATATCCTATCAAATTGATAGATTTAACAAACACTTAAGAGTTAATGTTATACTTCCATTAAGTACAAAATAAGATTTATCCACTAGCGTAAATATTTTAAATTGAAGATCGAATTCATTCATTGCATTCTTATAGAATCGAGGAGTGTAGCTGCAAAAAATCATCAAAATCAGAGCGAAATTAATCGTTAAATTGTGATTTTTTGTTTATAACCATCGAAAACTTTTGTTCCGTTACCTAATATTTGAATGTTTGTTTTTTGCGATTTTTTACGTATGCAATCTCGGAGTGTGTACAAACAAGTTTGGTGGTTGGATCGTTGAAAAACATTTCGTAGAATGCGTATCGCTTCAAAACGGTAGATTAAACCAACACTTAGAGTTAATGTTATACTTCCCCATCAAGTATAAAAATAAGATTTTGCGGTATCCACTAATGTAAATATTTTAAATTGAAGATCGAATTCATTCAATGCATTCTTATAGCGTCGAGGAGTGTAGCTGTAAAAAATAATCAAAATTGGAGCTAAAATAACCGTTAAATTGTGATTTTTCATTTATAACTGTCGAAATTTTTTGTTTTGTTACCTAAACTTTGAATGTTTGTTCTTTGTGATTTTTTACGTATGTGATCTTAAAGTGTGTACGAACAAGTTTGACGGTTAGATCATTGAGAAAAGTTTCGAAGAATGTCTATCACGTCAAAACGATAGATTAAATAAACACTTAAGAGTTAATGTTATACTTCCATTAAGTATAAAATAAGATTTTGTGGTATTCACTAGTGTAAATGTTTTAAATTGAAGATCAAATTTATTCATTGCATTCTTATAGGGTCGAAGAGTGTAGCTGTAAAAAAATCATTAAAATCAGAGTTAAAATAACCGTTAAATTGTGATTTTTTGTTTATAACTGTCGAAAACTTTTGTTCCGTTACGTAATCTCTGAATGTTTGTTTTTTACGATTTTTTACATATGCAATCTCGGAGTGTGTACAAATAAGTTTGACGGTTGGATCGTTGAAAAAAGTTTCGTAGAATGCATATCGTTTTAAAACGGTAGATTAAACAAACACTTAGAGTTAATATTATACTTCCATTAAGTATAAAATAAGATTTTGTGATATCCACTAGTGTAAATATTTTAAATTGAAGATCGAATTCGTTCATTGCATTCTTATAGGGTCGAGGAGTGTAGCTGTAAAAAAATCATCAAAACCGAAGCTAAAATAACCGTTAAATTGTGAGTTTTTGTTTATAACCGTCGAAAACTTTTGTTCTGTTACCGAATCTCTTAATGTTTTTTTTTTATTGTGATTTTTTACGTATGCGATCTTGTAGTATCTACAAACAAGTTTGACGGTTAGATCATTGAAACTAATTTCGTAGAATGTATATCTCTGTTAAATTTGCCTAAATTTTGAAGTGGGAAAATTAATTTGTGCTAAATTTTTATTTATGTTTTTCATGTATTGATTAGACAATATTTAGTTTGTGTGATGACATTTTCATTGTACAATTATCTTTTTGTTTCTTTATTGCATATTTTACATGGGTTATTATCTATTAAACCAAACAATTATTTATTTAATTTTTAAAAGCGTATTCTATTTAAATACATATTATTTATTTATTTATTAAACCAAACAATAATGATTTTATTTTTTAAAATCGTAACAAAATTTTGGGGGGATTTTTGCCGCCATTTTTTTTTGTCGGTTATAACCGACAGTAATGAAAATTTTCCAACCTGAAACCCCTCCATCTCTTTCTTGCCCCGGTGCCTTCTCCCTTCCCCCTTCCTCCCCCATTTTCTCCTCCCCGCATTTCCTTCTATTCTCTTGTGAGAACCCATTTTTGGTTAGGTTTCTATGAAGTTTTAAGATCAGAAAATGGGATCCTTCGCCACCTCCATCAGCCGGCCTTCTTTCTTTTTCTACAAACATCATCATGACCTTTTTATCTTTTGAACAACACCATCATTACTTTTTATTAAATCTCTCTCACTTCTTCTCTCATGTCCCATCCTCCCAATTTTATTTTATTTCTTCTCCCCATCTCAGCAGGTTCTCTTCGCTCGCATCTTTCTCTTTCTCTGACACACACCCCACTTTCTTGTGCACTCCCTGTCACGCCCCAATCCCGACATACATCTAGGATCGACACGTGGCATCCTCAAATACCCGTATCTCAACCTAACCCGCCTCCGGAACATGGCAAAACACTACTCGAGAATCGAATCGCATAGTTTATGGCTGCATCTAACCTCCTCGTTAGACTGCCTACGTACCCTAAACAGGGATCAAGCCATTCGTAGTTCATCATTCATTACACCTCGACGTGTAACACAATACGCTCAAATAAAAAAGCATTGCATTCCTCAATCAATTATTAGAACCTAACAAGCATGAATTACTAGGTTCAAGGTTACATAACAAACCCACATGACATTCAAGGTTTCCATTCCATCCATCATATAAATCACTATGTTTTCAACGTGATACCTCCATCCACAGCATGTAACTTAACCAATAACCAACGAAGCACATTATTATTCTCAAACCACATTGATCACTAAAATAATCATAATAATACAATCATATCCAACGTCATTCCACAGTCCCGTCAATTAATCCATTCATGAATCAAGGATGCATGATCTTAGCATTTAACTACGTTAATCAATCAATACGATAACATATCATTTCATGTATTTAGTTAAAGAACTCTATATAATTTCCCTACTTGGATTATGAGTAACAACATGGCAAATCTAATTTAGATTTACAAGGTCTATGGATAATTCCCATTCACTCGAATCTTGGATTCTAGACTAACCCTTAGGAATGTGCATGAGTAAGGATTCCAGACCACTCAACGGAATCCAACCACAGTGGGTTCCGGATAACTCAACGGAACCAAAATATCAAGTATAGCATCATGCTTTATGAAATCATAATCAAGTCGCAGAAAACTCCGAAGGGGTCACCCAGACATCCAACGGCTTCTCTAATTCAAACCACAAGATTCTCAAAAACCATCGTTCGTATGTACATTAAAAACTAGGGCTAGGGGACGCAGTTCGGCCGAAGCCTACATAAGTAACCAAACAGGAAGTGGCCCCCCAATGCAGATTAACCAAGCAGAGCCACCCTTAGGAAAGTAACCAAGTAGGCAGTGACCCCTCAATGCGGATTAACCAAGCAGAGTCACTCCTACAGCTGTTAGGAAGTGATCACCCAATGCGGATTAACCAAGCATGATCACTCCTAACCATACATGGCCATAAGGATCGCCTAACGTGGATTAACCAAGCACGATCCATATATAGTATGGTCCCCCAATGCGGATTAACCAAGCAGGACCACTAATGACCCCCCAATGCGGATTAACCAAGCAGGGTCAAGATAATCAAGTAGGTAGTGACCCCCCAATGCGGATTAACCAAGCAGAGTCACACCTACAGAACTGTTAGGCAGTGATCACCCAATGCGGATTAACCAAGCATGATCACCCCTAATTATAAATGGCCATAAGGATCGCCCAATGCGGATTAACCAAGCGCGATCCATATATAGTATGGTCCCCCCAATGAGGATATACCAAGCAGGACCATCCATGTACCTCCATTACATGGTGCAGTCAAACTCAACACATAACCTACCCACCATTTAACCCCTAAGGGTTACAACGTAGTCATCTACACCATCAACTTCTCAAGGCCATCACTTATATGTCTCACAAGCATATACGTTCTACAGAATACCTCTAATAAGATTCTACGATCACTTTGTCACAACATTTATCGGACTTACCAATCACATCACTAAGAAGATAACTAAACACACATATATTACAATCATCATCAGTACACAAGCCATATCATGTTTAATAAACATAGGTCTATGGCTAAATATATAATAATCACATTTCAATAGAAATCATATTTATAAGACCAATTCATATTCACAAATGATATTAATATAGGAAATAAAAGTAATAACCATATCACATATATTCAAGTCACTCTCGAACCGATGTAAGCCCACTAGACTTCACTTAGTCCCCCGTAGTACTAATTTTTGTATTTAGAACGTTTCGAGACATGTTGACCAAAAGTCAATTCTCGATCAACAGTAGAATCCACAAGGCTACATAATTTGTGTCACTCACCATTTTCATACTAGTAACCATACATATCTAACCACATTTCATTAACGTTTCCAAGCTACAATTGATTCACAATTTATAAACATAGATCGATACTTAAAATAAAAATAACCATTCAATAGAAAGCACATTTAATAAACAAGTATAACTCAATATGATGCCACTCATACATATATCGAGACACACTTCAACTAGGAACGACATGTCAATGAAATGAGCCAACTAAGTTCCATTAAGCCTCAACAACAAACTAGAGATAAACGACACTCTAGAGTAGAGCACGTTGACTAGAACGTCAACCGTCGATAAGGTAGGTCCATTAAGGTCAACAACCTAAGGTTATTCAATCCGGAAGATTCGCTCATCGGATTTCCAATCTGTAAGTTCTCAAAGGTCCAACAACTGATAATTAGGGTGTTCACAAAATTGAACGATGGTCCAACAATCGGATTGTCATCAATCATACAAACAAGTGGCGGTCCAATTTGATCACCACACCAAACAATTGAATTTCGAGAAACCGAGCTAGACATAAGTTCATAGGGTCACTAGAAGGTATTTGGTACTTAGACAATACTCGTGGACGGTCCCACGCACCGCCACACGCAGGGTATTCAAGGTGGAGGGTTTAGGAACCCCAAATTTTCAACATCAACTAAATAATCTCAAATTTACGTGGTAGCTAGAGCTCAACAAGGGAAACACTTTTCACAATTAGGCTGACAACAAATTCTAACCGGAAACGGCCCAAATTCACCGGAGAAAACCGAATTTCTAGGGTTCTAAACACCCAACTCTAAAATGAATACGAAAGCACAAACTAAGCACACCAACTTGAAGATTATGAAGAGTAGATGAAGTTTCAAACCTCACTTAAAGGAAATGATTGCCGGAATCGCCGGAAAAATGACAAAACCGCCGGAAAACCCACGGAACTTTGCTGCCTCGAACTGGAAAAATGAATAAGAAAATGGAAAATCTAACACAACAGAGTTGTAGGGCTCGTCAAGAGCTTTCTATGGACACCAAGATCACCCAAAACGGAGATCGGATGAAGGAGATACAAGCGGATCAAGTTTGTGGGTTGAAGGGGTCGAAAACGCCCCAAAACGGGTCAAAAATCAGACCCCCTTCTTTTTTTTTCCTGAAAAACTCCCCCTTTCTAAATGGTCCCTCCCCCTTTATTAAGCTCACTTAACCTTTAACCCACATGTGGGAATTACATAGTTCCCACAATCTATAGTTCACAACTTCAAACGTCCGTAACTATACTGTTATAACTCGGACTCACAAACGGCTTTCGCCTATGCGCTCGTGGCTTCGAGACCTATTCGAAAACATTACTTGTGACCTCAAAAGGTCAATGAATTTTTAAATAATTATTTTCCAAACTTTACTCTTCGTAACTAGTTTAATTAAAATCTAAATCCAAACAATTTCAAATAAATTCTCGAGAAATAATATTAAATCTCAATAGTACAAATACGTAGATTATAACAGTGAAATCCGGGAATAGGATTTCACACTCCCCTCCATCACGTCACTCATTCTCAGCCACTCAATCTATCTTTCCCTCAAACTCTTTCATTTCATCTGCACGCACAGAGAGCAGTGTTGCAGAGAGCAATGTAGAGAAGCAGGGAGAAAGGCCGAGAGTATGAATAAAAGCAAAGGCTCTTGTTTGTTATCATGCAAAGGAGTTAGTCAGTATGCATGTAAGCTTAAGTTCTGGAGATTTTTAGATAGGTTGTCTTGTTAAAGCTCAAATTA
The DNA here is from genome assembly GCA_024362995.1 of Heteromeles arbutifolia. Lineage (NCBI taxonomy): Eukaryota > Viridiplantae > Streptophyta > Magnoliopsida > Rosales > Rosaceae > Heteromeles > Heteromeles arbutifolia. The sequence continues at coordinate 38,613,112 of JANCRC010000003.1, read as the reverse complement.
TCAAGGTGAGTGGGATCTTACATCTCTTCTTTTCTCTCCTCATTTACTTCTCCCTTCCCCCTTCATTCCCTATTTTCTCCCCTCCTTTCCTTATGTTGGGTTTAACACTTGCAACTGAGAGCCTTTGGGAAGGGACAAGGTGAAATAATTCATTCACTTATGTATATGCGTGTGCTAGACATGAGTTCAAGCATAGTTGTCACACTACTAGATTCAATTGGGAAGCTGAAGCTCTTGTGCTACCTTGATTTATCCTCTTTTTGTCTGATTTTATTTTCTCAGCAACCAAATAGGCATCAATTTTTGATTTCTCAGAACCCCTAATTATCTATTTCTTCGATTAAAGTGATGTAGGCTACGATGAGAAGCGACATAATTTGATTTGGAGAATCGATTTTGCTTAGGCTGTGGAGAAGGATGAGACAAGAAGCAAAAGAAGACCTTGAAAGAGAGCACGGCGACGCAGTGGCAATGGCAGAGCATGGTGGAGAACTTACAGCTGGCGCACCAGGAGCTCTCCGTTATCATAGATCTCATCAACACTATAAGTATTTCGATTTTCATTCAATTTCGGGGAGAGATTCATTTGAATGAGCAATGCTTGCTGTGATTGAGTGATTCTAATGGAATGTGAATGTGTGCAGGTAGAAACAAACGATGCTGTGATGCATGACGCGTCCTAAGCCACTTCCTAATGAAGCTATGTCTGATCTTGCTGTGAATATGGAAAATGTGGTGAATGCATGGGATATGGAAAATGCAGAAAGTGGTTGTTTATATATATTTTTATATTATTAATATATTTTCTGGCTGTTTTATCCGACAAGAATGCTTTTATTTATTCTTATTAATAAATTCTCTGTCGGTTTTAGTATTTTCTGTCGGTTTTAGCCGACATAAATGCTTTTATTTATTCATTATTAATATATTATCTATCGGTTTTATCCGACACAATTTATGTCGGTTTTAGAGTATTTTCTATTGGAAAATTCATTTCCTGACACTGGCAATTCTGTCGCTTATTATATCTGCCACTGCATCCATTTTCTGTCGGATTTTGCTTAAAATCCGACAGTAATATATGTTTTTTTGTCGGTTTTTGGACCGCCAGTTATAGATAATTTTGTAGTAGTGATAGAGGGGAAGTGCAGAGCTTCTTGAGGGAGAAAAGATCATATGATTAGCACCATTATCTTGTGTCAAATGAGTAATGTAACATTTACTATTTATTTGTACCATAACTTGTACAATCTTTTTAATAGAGGTAGGATCCGCCAAATTTTGAAATCTTTGTATAGGTATTCATAAAATAAAAAAAATAGTCTACAAATATCCAATCGGAATAGTCACCCGGATTAAGGAGATTCTCAATCTCGGTCGTTGGATGAAAGAGATTCTTAATCTTGGTCCATTCTTAATGAATAATGCTTGACGACTTAAGGATGAGCATGACCTCTTACTCAAAACTCTGAAACTCTTCGTGTTCAAATCACAGAGTTTTGTACTTATATCAGAACTGTTTATATTATGAAACACATTGTAAAAGTCATCTCTCTAAAAAATGAATTAAAAATAAGGTCGTTTAGTCAATCTATAATAGCACATACATGTACTGTTCGTAATGCTTTTACCAATTTCGTTCATATGTTTTTATACAGTTCGATGATTAAACGATCTTAGTTTTAATTGATTATTTGCAGAGACAATTTTTATAGAGTGATTTATAATATGAGTGGTTCTAATCATAAACGTGAAGTTTTATGAGTCGACAACGTGTAGTTTTGAGTAAAAGGTCCTACTCATCCTTTGAGTAGTCAAGTATTGTTCATTCTTAATTCGTCACTAAACTTCATACTGGTGAGGTGCTGAGCTTCTGTTGTGCTTATTTTTTTCTTTTTTTTTTTTGTTACGATTAACTTTTATTTTTATTAGTCTATTGATTTAATTTCATAACTTATATACTTCTGGATAATACTTGTGTTCTCCATATGGGGGAATCCAGGAATGCACATATTCCATCATTTATGAATAATGTATCTTCACCATATAAACTTCGTAAATAGAATCATTCAATTTATAAATCTTCATTTGAAGATCATTCATATAAAAAAATTAATCAATCAAAGATCGTTTATTATGAATATGTTACTTGGTACTTATACTGTCAATTTGTTCTATAAATTTGGATGACTAAATGATCTTTTATTCAAATAATTTTTTAGAGATAATCTTCAAATAAATATTAAGTAATTCCAATTATGAAAATTTATAGGGTGAAATATACATTATTCAGGAATAAGTTAAGTCCACATGCTTCTATTAATTTACACATGAGTATAGGAAGTGTAGTATATTGTTTTAATCAACTAGACTAAGTTAAGTCCACATGCTTCTATTAATTTACACAGGCCAACAGGAAAGTTGATGGGATCTAATGAGAAGGCGTACATTGGCTATTTGAAAATAGTTTTCCACCAAAAAACAAAATAGAAGAGGATGAAGAAACTCGGGTATATATAACTTCAATAGAAATAATGCATCCATTTCTAACAAATTCAACCAGGGTTGTGATATCCACACACTCATTTTTACTTCTCACACACCCCTTAATAATTTCTTTCATTTTATCTTCTTCAATTCATTCTATTTGACGACTGAAAATTAAGAGGGTGTGTGAGAAACCATTCAACAATTCAGATACAAGGTTATCAACTGGCGAAGCATCGCATAAGTGCATGACGAAAATAGATATTGTCTCCTAAGTTAAAGGCAAATATGTTCCCAAAATATTAGTCCTGCAAAACTAACGATGCTAAACAGAAAACATAAAGAAAGTTAAAAACAGGTGCAGATAAATTCATGTTTTACAACAAAGAAAGGCAAAGCACCCATTCCTCGAAAATGGAATCATATAAAAACCTAGATGTCATTTCTCCAGGAAATCAATTTGACAAGTCATCGAACCCTTTGAGAACATTGAAATATCTTGACACAGCTTCATCTTGTGATCTGCACGAACGGCACTCGTATAAAATGTCACCTTATCCAGGACTTCACCGTGCTTCAACAAGTACTTTGTCACTTCCATCTCATCATGCCGTCCCTCGATTCCCTGTATGGATATAGTCTTCAAGTATGACGACAAGCAAACAGGCACAAACTCAGATGGAACCCATTCACGTACCGAGTCCTCCAAGGGATGATCCGCCTTACAATTCTTGTTCTTAAGATTATTACAAAAAATAATGAGTGAAGTTGAAATGTTCGAAAAATTCAACACCCTTATTTACCATTCATTTAGATTCTAGAGCAAAGGTAAATCCACAAATACTTACAGTTGTGAAATCAAGATATTCCAGATGGGGCGACATATTGAGCAGATCTATGAGAGCTTTCCAATTGCAGCAAGTGTCAAGAAGTAACTCCAAGTGGTTCAAACGATTCAGTTTAGGGAAGGGAAATTATCTTCAGTGTAACAGCCAGGATCCTACAGTAATCATGAAGTATTAGAGGGCAATCCAATATTTCATGAAAATTTAAATTCCAGCAAGTTAAAAGGCTATCAAACACTAATAAGGGAATAAGTTGAAGTTACAGAAAACTTACCCCAAAAATTGGAGCTGAAAGTGACAGAGATTTCACATTGATAATTCCGGCAAAAAGCTTTTGCAGACGATAATCCCAACCAAGTTCATAGTCATCGTGCCCAGACTTGTGCACATCTTCGAGATTAATGTTTGCTTTGCTCAGTAGATTTGCATTGAGGTAATAGTTTGGAAAAAAGTCTTCCTCGAGATCAAAAGTTTCAAGATTTGAAGCATTGACTTCGAAAGAAAAATTGGACCCAGTTTATTCCCACAGTTCGTCTTTTGACCACATATATTTTGAGTCTTTTCAGTTTCGGTGCAGAGATATTAAAATTCAAAACTTTACGAACTGCAACAAGTCCATAGATGATTAAATCTTCGAGTGCAGGGCAAGAATAAAAGAGCGTCTCCGTTGAGTCAGCATCAGGATTGCGGATTCTGGCATGGAAGAACTTCAGATTTGGGAAACAACCTGAAGTAGGAGTAAAGGTAACATTTGATTCCAGCCAAAGCTTCAAAACCACCAATGTCTTGCACGTGAAAAGGTTATCGGGCAACTCAAACGGGTAGCTTAAAGAATGAAGAACAAGTTCGAGTTCAACAACCTTAAGCCTAATGGCAGTGCAAATCCAAGCTTCAACACTACGATAGTTCTCCACTCCAGTACAAGAGAGACGGAATGTATGAATGTCAGATGAGCCACGAATGACGAGTGCACGATCCACAAACTCCGCAAAACCATGATCTCGTTGGAATCCATGAGTGAAGCGGCGACGACCCACAAACTCAGCGAAACTGGGGTTAACTGAATTCAATGCTCTTTGCGAGCTCTTATCACAAAGGTCTAGAGCGGGAATAGGAGCCCACACATACCTCCATCTCGGTGATAAAACACTGGTCTTTACAGCTTCTTTTGTTGGAAGGAGGGAAAGGATGCGGCAAAGAATTTCATTGGGTAAACAACTGATCCTATCTCCATTGCATGCATTGGGAAGCTTTGACTTTGAGTTGGTACCCATTTACAAAATGATACGTTTGCTGAAAAAACATACATAATACGTTGAATAGAAGACACTATATAAGACTTGGCGCTATGCTTTTTAGTTTTTCTAGCATCCGAACTGAAAATGTAGGATGTAATTTTATAGGTAAACAAGGCATATTGTGAACAGAAAATAGAAACTAAAACAAGTAAAATGATAAAAGATAGATACATGGGGCTATTAGCTTAAGTGCTCAAAATGTTACAACTTACACCTAAGATTTGGCATTTAAATCTTGCCTCTCGTAAATTCACTTGTATAAAAAAAGATGGATCTAAAACATATAGCAACTTTTAGACCGCTTCTTTGTAGAATTCTCATAAAATAATACATAATAGAATAAAGAATTTTACAACAAAGAGTTAACTAAAAAGATATTTGGAAAACGGAAAATAAAATACTAGATATATATCTCTAGAGAGACAACATTATTTAAAACAAACAAAAGATAAAGATAGATTCATAATATATAACAAACATTCAGGTTGCTTAAGCTTAGGTTCCTTGGATAAAGATTAATATTAGTTTTTTTTTTACTAAAGAAAGACAAGCTATGACTCTAGGTCTAGTTTTATGGCACCGATTAAATTTGTTTGGTTGCTGAGAAACAACATCAATAGTATTATATATCTTTTATGTCACTTATTTTCTCCTTAAAGTGTTTTTCTCCTTAAAGTGTTGATCCCCAATAGCAAGGTATTATACATGTATGTAAGTTGTGGCGAAAATGCAAAGGATCTGAAAACACGAAGATATAGACAGAAATATTTGCAATTCATTTCTTAAAGAAAATGCTAAAATAGTAAAAATGAGTGCTACTATGCCCAACAACTGTTCCTATTTTTTCACCCAATATACGACATTTCACAAAAAAAAAAAAAAAAAAAAAATCCATATGACATACCAACCCACCAACATCAGTATAGCAACCTAGCCCAACATCGGTGACAACACCCATATTATATTCAAAATTCCGCATCAAACCAAAAACGGCAGAGAATTTGGACTCTCTCTCTCTCTCTCTCTCCCTTCGCCCCTATGTTATTTGGTCCACTTTTGACAAAGAATTCATCTCACAAATTCAAATCTAAGCTTTCCTTAAGTTTTTCGAAGTATCCAAATTGAGAATAAAGTAGGATATCACTAAATAGGTAGAACAAAATTAAGACAAACAAAAGTACAAGGATAGATCTAGAACATATAACAACTTTCAGGCCACTTCCATTTAGCTTCATCATGAAAAATATATAATAGAACAAAGAAGTATCCAAATTGAGAATAAAGTAGGATATCACTAAATAGGTAGAACAAAATTAAGACAAACAAAAGTACAAGGATAGATCTAGAACATATAACAACTTTCAGGCCACTTCCATTTAGCTTCATCATGAAAAATATATAATAGAACAAAGAATTCAAGAACAAAAAGTTAATTGAAAAGATATTTGAAAAGGGAAAAATACCAGATATATCTCTAGAGAAGAATTCAAGAATTCAACTTATGTTCCTTAGATAAAGGGTAAATAGAGAAGATTTTGTTTGAGTAAAAGTAGAGAAGTTATTCGAGGAGGAAAAAGTAGTTGATATGGCTCTAGATCTAGTTTTATGGCGTCGGACAGTTGATAAACCTTGGTTGGTTGCTAAGAAACAACTTGAAGAGAAAGTAAGATGAAAAGTTGGGTGCTTATTTTCTCCTTGAAGTGTTGATAATGACTAGCAAAGTATTATATATCATTTATGACGGAAATACCAAGGGTATACAAACACGGAGATATAGATGGAATATCTGTAATTCATTTCTAAAAAAAAATGCTGAAAAATAATTAAAAATTAGTGCTACTACGCTCACCAACTTTTTCTATTTTCCACCCATCTTAGCCCATCTCAAATGGAGTACCAAAGAGCCCAATGTAGCCTATTTTGAACAAAAAAATTCAAAGGCTAAAGGGTTGGAGTGCGAGACATTTTTAACCCGCTTAGACCAACTCCAATGGTTGAGTTAAAATTCAAAATTTCAGTTTTAAACTAACTCAAAGCTTCTCTAATCATTGGGCTAAACAAAAGTTTTGGGTGAAAACTTATTTTTTGAGCCAAATTTAGTCCAGAAAATGAGTCAAGGTTAGTGGCTGAGATTTAGTTGTTAATGTTGTCAGCCACTGGCGGAAAGACCAACGACTATTTTTTTTTGGATCGGACAACCCACGTCATTGGGCTGCTTATTCAACCGACGGCCCAAATTCATTTTTTTTAAAAATCAAATTTATAAATACATTAAATCTAACGGTTGAGATTGAATATGAACAAATTTAATGGTAATAAGAAGATCTAACAACTCAAAATTAAATTCAACGGCCACTTAGTACTACGGTCTAGTGATGTTTATCTTCACAAGTAAGTGAGAGGTCTTAGGTTCGATTCTCGTCATATGCGAGTTTGAACCATATTATTGCATGCCCATTGTGATGCTTAGTCCACTTTCCACTCCCTTGGTGTTAGATAACATAATTTGTTCAAAAAAAATATGCTTGAATGCTTTCAATGGTTTAGGAAATAGATAGGAGAAAAAAAAAATGAGAAAAATAAGTGGCTTTATTAAGTAATAAAATAATTAATAGATTAGTTTTAATGGTACAATATTATATTTAAATAGGTACACACTTACATAGTTACATGGAAAAATGACCGTAAGTTTTCCAATCAAATATCTTGTGTGCTTTATTTCTCCAATCCAAGCATCAAAACAAGAAAAGTTCTCAAATATCTCATAATAAAGACTGAACATGTGAATGTCTAACGAGCCACACAAGATCTAGATGTGGAATTCATACTCTCGGAGTGGGACAAAAAATGAGAAATTGGTTGGGTGAATTCCAAATTTTCTCCTTCAACTATTTAAAGGTCACCTCTAAACCCTAAAGTTGGTGTTTGATTAATTGCAATTTTCTATTTTTTTTTATGTGGAATTCATACTCTTGACACTACTTGGGTAGAGTTGTACATTAAATATGAGAGAGTATAATATTACAAAATGAGGAGTAATATTCATATTCCCAATGGCCATTTTTTTTTTCTAAGGGGAACCAAACATGTAACAACCCGTCCCGGAATTTACGGAACGAAAGGGCATATTTGTAATTTCATTAAGTTTGGGATACATATTTTTGAAATGTGCTTTTGGGTCTTAATTTGTGTGCCTTGTGAGGCCACTTCTTTTGGGTTTTGTCCCCCTGGCCCAACTCTCATTTCTCCTCTCCCTTCCCTGTAACCTCCCTTATTTCTCTCTCTCCCTCTCTCACCACTTTATCTCACTCACCTTCCCTTCCTCTCCGAGGACCACTTCCATCACTCGCCATTCTGGTGAGCACCGGCGCTAACCATCATAACCTGAAAACCTTCACAATTATAAGCACGAACCAAGCCATGACCGTAACATTCACCAGTTGCAGAGATCATTGTTCATCTCTCTTCCTTTATTGTTTTCCGACGAGCTTCCACCACCTCCGACATGGTAAGCCTCATAAACACCCCATATGTTTATCTTTTCATCCTTGTAGTTCATTTCTGACCGTGTTGGTGTGTCTTGGACGTCGAAACTACAAAGAAACACCTTGGGGAGACTTCCCCAGATTTCGGCAAGAAAATCATACCTTTCAGGCCGTTTTCTGGCCAACTCCTACCACTATTGAGGAAACTAATGGTATAGTCCTCTTCCTTGTTCATTGGGCTTCATTTTGATATATTGCATGACTTATTTTGGTTGAATTTTGGGGTTGAACGGAGCTGGAAAAACTCATGCCTTCTTCTTCTTCCTCAAAACGGCCACCCAGCTTGGAAACGGGTCGAACCCGATCCACAAACCTAAGCTAGCCCAAATCTTTAGGCCAAGGAACCCGGCCCAAACTCTAAGCCCAGACCCAGTTACCCTAAACCCAATTGTCCAGCCCAACCTAATAACCCATAAACCCAAACCAGACATTTGGGCTACGGAACCTGGTCCAACCCAGAAACAAGCCCAAACTTGGAACCCAGATCTGACCAGACCCAGTCAGATCCCAGAACTCTGGCCTTGCATGGGTCCGTGCATGGACGTGCGTGAGAGCAAATCTTGGCCGACATGTGGAGCACACGTGCCTCCACCGAATGTACTGCGCCCCGTGACTACCTGAGGTCCCTCCTATGTTTTTCGACGTCCTGAATCCGTTTATGACGTCCATTTCCTGAAATTCAATCGTTTTAGTATAGTTTTATTAATTGGTCTCTTTGTGTGCTTAGGATATTCTGTTACTGTAGTAGTGTGTCTGTCTTGACATCATTTAGGTGTCACAACTTCCGATTTTGATGCCATTCGGCGTAGTTGTGCAAACCTTTTTCTATTTGAAATGTCACTTTCTGCTTGAAGTACAAGATTTCGTGTTGGGATTGTGCCTCATTGGTGACGAAATGGATTGATAGACGACTTTCAACATCGGACCGATACTCTGCGACATGCGTTCCCTAGGAATAACAGGCAGAGTCGGATCTACATAGGAGTGTTGGGAAACGGAAAAATCTTAGTGGTACGAGTTGGATGTAACCAACTGGAGTGTTTTGAAATGGTGATGTTACTCTGCAACATACGTTCCCTAGGAATGGCATGCAGAGTCATATCTTTATGGAAATTGCTCGAAACATCGAAGTTCATGTTGGAGAAAACGGGTAAGCGCTAGTTGTGTGCGAAGTTTAGCAAGTGTTAGTTTAGTTGGACCGAATCTTTGTTCTCAGACTCGTTCCCGTTGAAGATATTATTGTGGATCCTTAGAACAATTCTCAGCGATTATTCTATCGATAACCGTTTTACTTCCTCTAACCACAAGTTCAGGTTCACTAAACATCGACAATCAGCTGTACGTCAAATCCTTCAAACGTTATTTTTGTTTAGATTTTATACTTTTCTTGGGAGATTCTTTGGTAGCAAACGTTATTCTCATCAATTTCCAAAAAGGGGTTACGACCGTTGGAAATTGAAAATCCTCACCAGGTGTTGTGGAATATGAAATATCCTTAGTTTTGTCTCTTTTTATCAGTAGTTCTTAACTATTCTTTGAACTTAGCCCTATTTCCTTTTTGACTATGAAACCAGTCAATTTTGTTGCGATGCTGACGGTGAACGAAGTTTCTGACAACGGGGTATTGTCTTATCGGATTGTAGTTCTTACACTTTTCGAATTCTGCAATGGTATATTATTAAATGTTTGGCTGCACGCTAATGCAGCAGGATCGAGTAACGCGTGTGCCTCTTAATGATTGGAACCGCATGATGTGAACCATCATATCCTTGACCTAGAGCTGATAACGATCTTCCTTGCTATAAAATCTGGTGACGTTTTCTCTACAGCGAGAAATGTTGCATCCTTTTTTACCAAAGAAGTTGTAGTGTGTTTTCACACAGAAATAGTTGTGTTGGAGACGGAAAATGTGCATAGAACTCATCAGTAAGTTGATTGCACCTTTGAGTACCATCATGGTTAGGCAACTTTCTTAGCTGATGCTCTTAGTTAGAAGACCCTATGGACAACTTACCTTCATCCGAGCTATCTATGTCCCACTATCATTTTCTCTTCATGGAATTGGAACTCTATTGATACGAAACAAGTTGTTTTTGCCTAAGGGCGATGAAGTTGGAAAAAGGAAAATTTTTGGTGAGGCCCACATTTGAGCATATGCCATGCATGCTGGCAGTATTAAATTGTACCACTATTTTCGCTCATTTTATTACTGGTGTTGTATGAATAGGATGTCGTTGAATATGTGAGTAGATGTCTGACTTACTGGTAAGTGGAAGCGGTGAGATGGAAGCCATTGGGCTTATCTCAATTTCCTTCTATTCTTGTTTGGAGGTGGGAAGAAATTCCCATGATTGTCCTTCTTGGGTTGTCGAGGACCTACATGGGGATGCGAATGGAGGCGGGTGAGTGTCACCATAGATTTCCTGTACAAACCACCTTGTACACGTGGAGACTATGATGACGTTTCGATACTCGTTGGTCAACTCACTCAGCGTATAATCTACCATGAAGACTATACTTTTAACTAATTGGCATAATTCTTCATTGTAGACTTTGTTGATTGACATCTCGATTGACATCGATTTCGACCATAATCCCAGTTTCACTTCCTGGTCCTAGAAAGCATGTTAGTCAACTTTGGGTTCATGCTTACCCTACGACACTTCGTATCTTTTCTAAAGTAGACAGACTGTTCTAAAAGACCACTAAGATCCGAAATTTTTAGCCGGAACCATCAGTCGTTCAATCACCCATTAACATTCTATCGAGCAAATCATTACCACCGATGATTGAATATCCCTGAGATTATCGTCCCTGAGTTTATTGTTGTAACAAGTTGTTATGAAAGTTGGAATGGGGAAAAAGTTTGAGTTCCTGTCTATCAGATTACTTTTGACTACCAATCGAGTTGTGTTCGCACTCAACCATCTCGACTTGCCACCACATAATCAAGTTAGGTACTTACACGTATTCGTACATCAAAGATACACATTCACTCCAGTTATCTTGTTTCCTAGCTTTGATGGATTTGTTTGACCCTTACATTCTTGAGTGTTCACTTAGCCTTCTCGGCATAGCTGTTCGCTAAATTTGAGAGAATTTTTCAACGAATCTGCTCGCTTAGACGTTGTGAATCACATTGTTCTGGTTTACGGTGTGCCGTCATTATTTGTACCTCATCGTGATGCACATGTCACTTCTAAGTTTTGTAAAGTTTTCGTGAAGGCTTTGAGTACTAAGTTGTTTGTCCTATATCGCATTTTTATTTACAGATTGTTGGATAGTCTGAACGAACTACCTAGACCTTGGAAGACATGTGTTTTTTTGATTTATGGTTTCTGAATGATTAGAATTTGCACCGATCTCTTTTGGAGTTGTTACGACGATAGTTCTTATTTTCAGTTGTGTATGGCACTATTTGAGGCTTTGTTTGATTGATTCTATTGGCAACACTAGTTGGACTGTAGAGTTTTGCAAATTGGTTTTCGGATGTTTGATTTTATGATTTGAGAAACTATGTGCATGTGTTGTTGTCACCTTGGTGGTTGGACAAAATGGTATGTTTGTACCCTTAGGAAATTACTACTTGCTTATCGGGACAATAATGTGTTGTCGATATCGCGGGCGGCCGACTGTAATATCAATGACTTATTTGTTGGGTTCGTTAAGCAAGTGGGCAGGTAAACCCGTCTACGATAGTTGTTACTATTTAGTTATTGTTGGGGCTCGATCCAAAGACACACACTTGTTCTCGAAGTGCGTGCCACTTTCCACTTTCGACTTTAATTTTCAGTACAAGTATTTTAATTTACCTTATTGTAGTTATATTTGTATTTTGACGTTACAAATGTTTGGTTGAGTCTTTTCCACTTTCAGCTTTAAGTTCAGTACTAGTTTTTGACCTCTATGTTAATACTTATCTATTTTGATGTTATCGTATTATATGTACGTATTTTTGACCATACGTTATTTTACAATTTCGACTATATATCTTTATAAAGTATGTTTTTACTTTTATGCCGATGGGGGAAGAAAGTAGGAGCTTGGAGGCATGAAAGAGGATTTTGCAACCTGATCGCGACGGGTGGCATATTCTCTTTGATGCAACCACTCTAACTTGATTTCATCTTTATATACATATATTATTCTTCCTATCTTCGAGTATTTTTGCATAGTAAGTTATTTTCAAATTTTGGGACGAAAGGGAATTTTTGTAATTTCACTAAGTTTAGGATATATATTTTTGAAATGTGCTTTTGGGTCTTAATTTGTGTGCCTTGTGGGGCCACTTCTTTTGGGTTTTGTCCCCTCGGCCCAACTTTTCTTTCTCCTCTCCCTCCCCCATAACCTCTCTTCTCTCTCTCTCTCTCTCTCACCACACTCTATTTCACTCACTTTCCCTCCCTCTCCGAGGACCACCTCTACTACTCGCCATTCTAATGAGCATCGGCGCCAACCATCATGACCTGAAAACCTTCACAATCATGAGCACGAACCAAGCCATGGCCGTAACACTCACCAGTTGTAAAGATCACTGTTCATCTCTCTTCCCCTATCATTTTCCAACGAGCTTCCACCACCTTCGACATGGTAAGCCTCAGAAACACCCCAAATGTTTATCCTTTCATCTTTGTAGTTCATTTTTGGCCATGTTAGTGTGTCTTGGACATCGAAACTACAAAGAAACACCTCGGGGAGACTTCTCCAGATTTCGAAGAGAAAATTATACCTTTCATGCCGTTTTTCGGTCAACTCTGGCTACTACTGAGGAAACTAATGGTATAGTCCTCTTCCTTGTTCCTTGGGCTTCATTTTGATATATTGCATGACTTGTTTTGGTTGAATTTTAAGGTTGAACGGAGTTGGAAAAGCTCCGGCCTTATTCTTCTTCGAAACGGCCATCCCGGCCTCGAAACGGGTCGAACCGGATCCCAAACCTAAGCCAGCCCAAATCTTTGGGCTAAGGAACCCGGCCCAAACTCTAGGCCTAGACCCAGTTACCCTAAACCCAATTGTCCAGCCTAACCCAATAACTGGGAACCCAAACCAGACATTTGGGCCATGGAACTCGGCCTAACCCAGAAACAAGCCCAAACCTGGAACCTGAATTCGACCTGACCCGGCTAGATCCCAGAACCCTGGCCGTGCATAGGTCTACGTGTGAGCGGAGGTCTTGGCCGGCATGTGGAGCACATGCGCTTCCACCGGCGGTACTATGGAAGGCGGCGCCGGCTACTTTTCCGGCCAACTTTCTGGCGACCCAACTCTGCGCGTACCCAAGGTCCCCCCTTATGTTTTTCGACGTCCTGAATCTGTTTATGACATCTATTTCCCGAATTCAATTGTTTTAGTATAGTTTTATTAATTGGTCCCTTTATGTGCTTAGGTGCATTTGTTAGTGGTGTTTCCGTCCACCCTTGTTTGCACGGCTCTTTGCCAACGGTGTAAGGTGAGTGGACCCTTTCTAAAATGCATGATTTTACTATTAGAAATGCATACATGAAAAGCATGATTTAATGGCTACGTTTTATGAAACATTTATAAGTAAATATGATTTACGCTTTATCGAATAACTATTTACCGAGATATTTATGATATGATGTTTGAGCTTTTGAGCGCCGATGAGATATATACATATATTTTGGAAATATTATGTTCATGATTTTCTATGCTTATATATGCCTATGGGCGGAAGATACTTATATATTTGGCTTTGGCCGGGCATTTGGTTGGTGGCTTCGGCCGGGAGATATTTATATTGGCTTCGGCAGGAAGATACTTATATTGGCTTCGGCCGGAAGATACTTATATTGGCTTCGGCCGGAAGATACTTATATTGGCTTCGGCCGGGTGTTTGGTTGGTGGCTTCGACCGAGAGATGTAGTGCCTACGGGGCGATTGTGATACCACTATTAAGCACACTATATATAATATATGTTTTATGAAGTTTTATGGCATGCTAGGGTTTTCGGAAAACCTATTACATATTATGCTACTGAGTTTTCATAAACTTTGGGGGTTAGTATGTTGAAGAATAACTGTTTTAGTACTACTTATATATCAACTTGGTCCACTCATGTTTTATTTTATGGCCTCTCAGGACTTAGGATCGAGGCGTACAATCCCGGAGTCAAGGCACTTCCGCATTGGCATCTTCGAGTCCTCTTGGTGTAGGACCCATCCCTTTGTTGGTTCAATTTTATATTATTCCTTTCTAGTGTCTCGGATTAGTTGTATGCTCTCAACACATTCACAATTGCATAATCATTGTATTTAAATTTAAAAGTTTTAATTATGTTCGTTACTTCTCATGCATGTTAGTATGGCTTTGTCACCTTCAGGTGTCGGCCAGCACGTGCCTATCCTGGTGTTTGGAGGATATCAGGGTCTGGCGTGTCAAAACCAACCTAGGCTAAAAGAATGATCGGCTCATAATTGTCCTGATCTAACATTGGCCCAATAAGTTTAGATATTTTTCATACATTTATATTTTTTCTTTCTCAATATTTTTGTCAAAACTGTTATACATTTGCTAGTTACAAATCAAAAGAGTAAATTACGCTTTCATACCTCAGGTTTGGGCTCTATTTCAATTCCTTACAACATCTTTAAAAAATTTTTCCTTACAACATCTTTAAAAAATTTCACTTTCATACCTTAAGTACTATTTTATTTCAAAATAATACCTCCGTTACATTTTCCATTCATTGATCCGTTAAGTGCTGACGTGGCTGCCACATTTGTGCCACGTGGCTGGCAAATGTCTGCCACGTGGCAAAAATGATAATTTTTTAATTTTTTTTTAAAAAACCTGAATTTTCTCAGGAAAAAAAAAAAAAAATTTGAAACCCACTATCCCTTCCCCCCCCCCCAGCGACCCTAACCCAGAACCCAAAAACCTGCAACAAGAAGAAGAAGAAGAGGGAGAAAAAAAAAAAGAAAAAAAAAGCCCCAGTTTGTCCCCCCAAAACCTGCAAGAAGAAGAAGAAGAAGAAGAAGAAGAGGGAGAAGAGGAAAAAAAAAAAAAAGACCCAGTTCGTCCCCCCTAAAACCTGCAACAACAAGAAGAAGAAGAGCAGGGGGAAGGGAGGTGGGTCACCAGGGGGCGGGGAGGAGGAGGGTCGCCGGGTGGGGGGGGCGGGGGGAAGGGTTCTGGGCTTTTTAGGGAGGTGGGTCGTGGGGAGAAGAAGAAGAAGAAGAGGGAGAAGAGGAAAAAAAAAAAAAAAGTCCCAGTTCGTCCCCCCTAAAACCTGCAACAACAAGAAGAAGAAGAGCAGAGGGAAGGGAGGTGGGTCACCGGGGGGGGGGGGGGGGGGGGGAGGAGGAGGGTCGCCGGGTGGGGGGGCGGGGGGAAGGGTTCTGGGCTTTTTAGGGAGGTGGGTCGTGGGGGGGGGGGAGAGGTGGGTCGCGGCGGGGGGGTTGGGGGGATGGTTTTGGGCTTTTTTTTTCCCTCTTCTTCTTCTTCTTTTCTGGGTTGCAGATGGGAAACATGAATGGGCAGAAGATGATTGGGGGAGGGGGGAAGACGATGAAGATTGAAAGGGATGGGGCTTCGGCGGGAGGGGGAGGGATCTGGGTTCTGTAAGGTTTTTTCTTTTTATTTTTTTTATTTTTTTTTGGTTGGGTTGAAGATTCAAATGGGGTTTCGGCTGGGGGTAAGGTGGGGTGATGGGATTTGGGTTTCCTAGATTTTTTTTTTTTTTTTTGTGTGTGTGTTGAAGATTCAGGTTTTAAAAAAAATAAAAAAAATTGTTTTTGCCATGTGGCAGACAGTTGGCAGCTACGTGGCACAAATGTGGTAGTCACGTCAGCGTTTAACGGATCAATGGATGGAAAATGTAACGGAGGTATTATTTTGAAATAAAATAGTACTTAAGGTAAAGTGAAATTTTTTAAAGATGTTGTAAGGAATTGAAATAGAGCCTAAATCTGAGGTATGAAAGTGTAATTTACCCAAATCAAAACTACAGGGAGAAAATCTAGAAGTTCCCCAACTTCTCATTTTCGTGTTGTTTCTTAACACCCAAAAAGAGTTGAGGGTCACACTGATTCTAGATGTAGAGCCATTCGTTTCATGTATTTTTCCGTTTTCAAACATTTTTAACTCCCAAAACGAACAAACAAAGGGAGATTTCAAGTTTTTCCGTAGTTGTTGCTTAGTATAGTGGTTTCTCATATAGGAGAGACTTATCCTGAGGACTTTAGAGGGTAAACAAGTTAAGGCGGCTACAATCCCACCACGTATTGAGTTGGCTTTTGTTTCCAACTATACCATTTTTTATATTTTCCACAACTATTTTATGAACACTTGCATATCATGCTATAACTTTTACTTAGAAAAATACAAAAAAGTTTCATACATTTTTATTATTGTGATTTATGAATGGTATGGATCCAACTATGATATGATAATATACATACTTTATCTGCTCATCATGTATGTTCACACGGTATCTATAGTACACAATAACTATAATATCGTCCGGGGCCAGGACCAACTTCATGTGTGTGTTTACATGCATTGTTACGTTCACAATTGATTTATTATAGGTGTCAGCATGTATTAGTTTTACATTAGGCAACTAGGACTCGCACAAGACGCGCTCAGGCCCAGTGCTGGCAGGGCGACCGTCTGGGGCCCAAAATAATTGGGGGCACCAAAATTATTAGGGTGGTATATTTATATATGTTTTCATAGGTGTATAAATTTATAAAATTTGGTTCAATGACAAAGTAATTTAACTAGAGCGGGTGGTTTTGTTGTTTGAAATTAATGAGGAGGTCTTGGGTTCGAAACACCATGTGTGCTTATTTATCTTTGAATTTTTACAAATTTCTTTTCATACGTATAAATATATAAAATTTGGCTAAATGATCAAGAAGTTTAATTAGAAGCAATTGTTTTTGTCGTTTAAAATTAACGAGAGGTCCTAAGTTCGAGATGCTGAGTGCATGTTTATTCTTTTCAATTTTTACGAATTTTTGTTTGGTTGTTAATTTATTTTTAATTAGTAGCTAGTAGCTATGTGGGTTGTTATTCTTAAACATTTGTTCCAATTCAAGTCTAATCTTCAACAAAGAGTAATGCGTTGACCAAAATTTTAGACCAAATTTGCAAATCATATGATATGTGTAACATCCCACATCGCCCAGGGGATTGATCCTTAAATGTATATTTTCATCCCTACCGAGGACGATGCCTTTTGGGAGCTCACTGGCTTCGGGTTCCATAGGAACTCCTAAGTTAAGCGAGAAGGGGGCCAGAGCACTTCCAGGATGGGTGACCGACTGGGAAGTTGCTCGTGAGTTCCCAGAAACAAAACCGTGAGGGAATGGTAAGCCCAAAATGGACAATATCGTGCTACGGTGGTGGAGCGGGCCAGGGAAGCGATCCGCCCCGGGCCGGGATATGACAATTGGTATCAAAGCCAATCCCTGGCCAGAAGTGTGCCGACGAGGACGTCGGGCCCCTAAGGGGGGTGGATTGTAACATCCCACATCGCCCAGGGGATTGATCCTTAAATGTATATTCTCATCCCTACCTAGCACGAGGCCTTTTGGGAGCTCACTGGCTTCGGGTTCCGTAGGAACTCCGAAATTAAGCGAGAAGGGGGCCAGAGCACTCCCAGGATGGGTGACCCACTGGGAAGTTGCTCGTGAGTTCCTAGAAACAAAACCGTGAGGGAATGGTAAGCCCAAAGCGGACAATATCGTGCTACGGTGGTGAAGCGGGCCCGGGAAGTGATCCGCCCCGGGCCGGGATGTGACAATATGTCATCAAAAAGTTTAATTTAGTACCCATTTATTACTTATACATATCAATTAAAGACTAAAAAACATCATTATTTTTTTAATCCCCTATTGACAAGGTTAGTAAATACTAAATAAGAAAAACACCTCACGATTTATATAAAAACACTTTAAAAGTTTAGATGGAAAACAAAACTCATATCTATCTACTTGTAAACTCGGAGTTTTTTTGTTTCCTTCTCACGATACAAAATAAATTAGTTTTTCCGTGTTTCTAAATTATTAAGTTTGAAGTGATTTTCTAAGTATAATTTTATCAATGTCTTACATGTGAAAACAAACAATTTTCTTATATAAAATGAGGGCGCATTTTTTTGCGTCGCGCCGGGCCTCAAAAATCTCTAGACTGGCCCTGGACGCGCTCAACGCCAGCTTCATGTGTATGTTGTACTATAACGTAAACTTTTACACCCAGCCTATTCATGTAAATACTTTATGCATGAACTCGTGTGCTTGCATTATTTATAGGGGTTTTTGAACATTTGTCCTTGCAAAAGATTAAAATTTAAAAAAAAACCTTGTGCTAGATTACATATTCAATTTAATCCCTTGAATGTACTTTTATCTAAATTTACATTCAATTTTTGTTATTTAATGTGTATTTTTATTTAATCTCTCCACATTAAATTTTAATTTTATTAATATGCACATATTTAGTTTTTTAATTATAAATGAACACAAATGAGAAAATATTAAAAGAAATTTGTGATGCAAAAATATATAAATACATAAGTGTACAGAAATGACTGTGCCAAAATATATAAAATTGATTTTTTTGTACTGAAATATTTGTACCTACATGATTGTACCGAAATATATTATAATGAACCTAAATGTATGTACCGAAATGTGTTATATTGAATTAATGTACCTAAATGTCAATACCGAAATGTATGTACCAAAATATACGTACCTAAATGTATGTACCGAAATATAATATATTGAATTAATGTACCTAAAAGTCAATACTCAAATGTGTGTACCTAAATGTACGTAACGACATGCATTATATTGAATCAATGTACCTATATGTGACACACCTCAAACTAAAACGGGGTGTGCTGGCCGTCACGTAAGGGTGACATAGCCATGTGCGCGATGCGGAAGTGACAAGGGAATAAAAATGCGAGTAAATAAAAACCTAACAATCTAACTTCAACTAGATAAGTGCATAAGTGAGAGTAAAGACGAGTGAATAAAGTTACACAACCTCAAAGCATAGATAACCTAGGTGCAGTCCAGCAGGACAAGTACTAATTAAACAATACCAAAGGTAGTCCTACAATAGTTACAATCTGTTAGAACTGCCGTAGACTCCTCTCAAGCCACCAAAAGCTTTCCTACCTAGAACATGGAGGGGCGCAAAACAGAAACTGTGAATGGGTAAAAACAAAACTTTTCAAAACCATTTCATTTATCAAAGGTAATAACCCCTCGTCGTAAAACATGTATAATTTCCCAGAAAATAGAAAACATATCTATATCAAAGCCATGCTCAGAAAAGCAATATCCATATGTATACCATGCCAAATATCTCAGTACAATGAAGTAAGTAAACCAGGTGAATCAAATCAATGAAAGGTAACATATCAGCCGGATCCACCTAACGTGGCCTGTACGACTAAACTATAGCTAATCAGATATGCCTACACACGAGTCGGAACCACCTATAATGGTCTGTACGACAAGACTGTGTGTAAATAAATACGCTCAAGTGCTATGATCACGTGAAGACTGTGCGAATGATCGTGGGTCACCTACGAGTCGGAACCACCTATAGTGGTCTGTACGACAGGACTGTGCACCTAACTTGGATCCAAGGTGAGCGTATGGTGCGGAAGGTAAACATCACGTGAAGGACTATGCCCCTAACTACGGGTGGGAGCACTAACACCGGGGTGCATGTTAATGAGCTCTAAATGCATTAATATATATATATATATATATATATATATATATATATATCCATCATAAAGCAGCTCATAAACATCAACATATATATACTCACCTGAAACTTACCTAAGTGCCCACAGCGTCAAACAACAACACACATAATCATTAATGCCCATTCTAAGTATAAGAATATTTGGCACGACATTTCAAATCCTAGAATCATTTAATTAATTTTTCTGGGAAAAATACTCAACATATATATATACACACACACACACACACACACTGAAAATCAAAAACCCACTTACTGATATGTAGAAAGATCGTAGCCCCCGAGTCTTGCGTGGCTGCGCTCGTCCTCAGGAAACGTCTCACCTATATGCGAAACAACTATTTTGACGTTATTTTAAGCACATAACCAAAGCTAGGTAAGAACTTCTCATACGTTGCTCAATTGGGGTGTTTGAATATACCATCGTGGCCTACTCAACCCCACGAACATCCCCATATTTTAAAAATAATTTTTCGATCATCACGGCGCCACCACGCGCACGCTAAGGCACGGCCACACGCGTCGCCACGGGCATGCACGTGCCTAACACGCTGATGGTAACCCTAACGCCATTAGGGAATATTATGATGAATACTGGAATATACAGTTAGATATACTTGACCCCATTAGGAATATTCCGTTAAAGTTGGCGGAATATTCTCCTTTCTTCTTCGGTGGATCGCCGGACTCAACCGCCGTAGTCTATGTCGCCAGAAACTGGAAAAACTTAAAACTTGAATATCTCTTTCATTTCTCAACCAAATGTCATGAAATTCATACCAAAATGACGCTCTACGTGAGTAGAACATATTCTTACCACTTTGGAGACCTAAAACCAACAGAAAGTGGTTGGAAAAATCCTCAATAGTCTGGCCACCCCTGCAACTCGACGAACTCGAGTGTTCTGACGTCCAAACCTTACCAAAATTGCTCCCAGAGCTTCGTAGAGTAGTTCTAAGGCTCCCTAAGACTTTAAAACTCTGTGAAACACCCGCGATCGTGATGGCGTAACAGTGCACCTCGCCGGAGCTCCCTGGTTCTCGCGATCCCGAAGTCCTTCCTCTAAACTAAAGGTACCACTCGACTCGGGAAGTCATGAGGAGTACGATGATGGTCCTGAAAACCTTGATCTGTGAGGTTTGGAGTTGGTTGATAGATTGGCCGTACGGGTTGTATGGAAATGGAAGAAAATTCAAGAGAGAGAGAGAGATCAACATAAGTGTGTGTGTGGTCCAGATTTGGGCAGCCAACCAAAACAAAAAGGAACTTAAGTTCCAATTGGGTTCAAATAATTAGGAAAGGAATTAATTGGATCAATCCCTTAGCCCATTTACACAAACACAACCCAACGTTCAAGGGCAAAACTGTCATTTCCACGCCTTTGGGGAAAAAATAAATATATATTCGGGACGGGTCGTCACAATATGTTTGTACTGATGATATACCGAAATATTCAAATGTATTAATGTACCTAAATGAAGAACATACAAAATTGTTATCGGAATATATATTATAAAAAAATTAGTTGCCTAATTGTGGACATTATATTATGATGAATGAAATAAAAATTAAATTTAAATGTAATTAATACATTAAAATAAAAATAAAAAGATAAATAAAACTAAAAAATAAAAATAATAAATGATATGATTAAATGTACTAGGGACTAAAATTGGATTGTAATCTTACACAAGGTTATAGTCTAAAACTCATCTTTTTTTTAAAATTAAAATGAAGTTTTCTATTTTTTTTTATGAGCATATCATATTATTTTATATTATATTGCAATGTATCTGTATCATTGAGATTATTGTTGTTTTATTTTGGTACCTTGGGTTTCATACTTACTACATAGTATGATTTTAGAAACTATACATGATTTTACAGTGAGGGATTACTATGTTCGGAAAAACAAATGGTTATAGAAAACTCTTATTTTTGCTCACTCACGTTTTCTATTTTCCAGGATTTAGTAGTTGTACTGTCGTGGAGACAGTGATTTATGACACTACCTAAATTCAATTCCGATAATATAGAAAATTAATTTCCGTTATTTTCTATAAATATCCCTCCTTTTCAGGCATTTTCAAGATTGGAATATTCTTCTTGATACACTGTTATCTATGCTCTGACATGCATTTTAATAAGGATTCATCCCCAACGCACTATTGTTTTCATTTCAATTTTAATTTTCGTACTTTTACACATCACCTTCATCTTATGGCTTCGCCTTGATTCAAGTATCGGCCAGCCTACCTTGATTTCGGTATCCATGTAGATATTCCGGTTAGGGTGTGTCACTAATCAACATTACGAGGAGAAAATCCAAAAGTTCTCCAATTTTTCATCTTTCTGTGTCTTCTAGTTGTTCTCAGCAAACCATATAGAGACGGGCACAACAAATCTAGATCTAAAGCGATATCAGGTATTTTTCCTTTCTAATATCTTCTCTATTATCCTATGATTTTTATATATTATGTACTCTCTGATGAGGAATCGAAGTAAAATAGGCCTTGAAGTTTGTTATGTTCTAGATCTATCTTTGTCTTTTGTTTGTTTTAGTTTATGCTCTCTCTAGAGTGATTTCATGTATTGATCCTTATTGAATATACAAACCAGCCCAAGCAGGTAGATTGTTATCTTGCCCCTAATGAAAATTTTCAGTTTCAAATTGAATCCAACCTAGTGTAGCTAATTTAGTTTTCAACATTTCTTTTGGAAATAAATTATAGATGTTTTCGTTATAAAATTAGATCTGTAACCATATCATGTATTTCCCCCTATTTAAATATCAATTTACCATATAATTCTTTATTCGATTATATATTCTCTAATGAGGAACGTATGGAATGGCCTAAAGTGTTTTTATATTCCATATCTATTTTTATCTTTTGTTTGTTTTACTTTATGTTCTCTCAAAAGCAATGTCATACATTTTTCGTTTTTGAATATCTTTGATGGGGAACTAAGAGCAGTCTACTACATGCAAACCAACTCGGGCTAACTTTTCCCACATGATGAAAATCAGTTTCTACTGTGATTCAATGTAGGCTAAAATATTGATACAAAATGTAGCGCTAAAATCGTCAATGGCTCAAGGTTGGAACCCACAAGAGAATGACCCTTTCCTTTCCCATTAGATTTGTCTTTGAACCTTTATTTGTTTAAATTTATGTTTTCTTTATACAATCTCCATGTTCTACAAATTTAGTGATATCTTACATCATTCTCTGTTCGGATGCCTGCAGAAACTAGGGCTATGTTTGAGGGAAGAAATTTCAAATTGCAAGGGATTTAGGTATATAATAAAATAGATCATATAAAGTTAGGTAGGAGGGATTAGAAATACACTACATGAGCATTATAATACGCATATGAAAGGATTTTGCAAATGATTCCTTCAAGTAGTCATTTGGTGCATTTTCTAGGGATTAGAAATACCCTCAACCATACTTTTACAAATCCCTCTTACATATATCTTTGTAACACTCATGTGGTGCATTTTTTTATTCCTCTCATCTAACCTTTTGTGATCCAGTTCATCTTCATTTTGCCTAAACATGCATTAAAGATGAATTTGCCTTCAAAGTCTCTCACCCAAACATAAGGGCGATCCCAAGTTAACAAGGCTCCTCGCTTTGTGAAGGTCGTAGGAAAAACATCTATTGTATGCAGTCTTACGTACCCTTACTTTGCAAAGAAGATATTTCCACATTCTCTCACCCAAACATAACTTAAAGAAAAACAAAGTGCCAAATCGTATACTTATAGTATCTTTTGTTCATTAAAAGCCCAAACGCAATGAAGATGATTTGTTTTTTTTTTTTTTCACTTGTAATTGACCACAATCAGTTAGGTTTTTTCGAAGAGGAAAAAGATTCCTAAAGGTATTTTACTTAAAGGAATGGGAAAGTTTTCCTGCGTTTTAAGTGTAGAAACATGTTCTGATTTTTCAGGAAGCGTATCTTTCTATAAATGGGTTCGAACTCAAAGTTAAAGTATGCCAATGCATGCAACAAAGATAGAATCAGTGCATTACCAGATGAAATTATCTGCAACATTCTTTCCACCCTGTCAACTAAAGAAGCTGTAAGGACCAGTATTATATCACCGATATGGAGGAATGTGTGGGCTCATGTTCCCACTCTAGACCTTTGTGATAAGCATTATCAAAGAGAATTTAACCCAATTGGTTTTTCTGAGTTTGTGGATCGTGCACTCTGCATTCATAGCCCGTTCAACAATCATGAATTCCGTCTCTCTAGTGTGTTTGGTTAGTAGGATAGTAGGATACTTTCAAATATATGTATATTCAATGGTTTTGTACTTATCTAGTGGTCCATATTCCGCTACGGGGCGAGGGATAGATTCCGTCATGGGAAAGGTTACGGTGTTGGCATAGGGCCTGAAGAAATATCTCTAGCTACGGGCTGAGAGACATGAGAAGTTGGCACGGGGCCTAAAGGTGTTTTTCCTTTGGCAATTGGCACAGGGACGGGGAGCTGGCACAGGGCCTGGAGTGAGATTGGACATTCACTAGCAATTACGATATATATGAGTTATGTTTTGAGACATTGCACGACAAGCTAGGTTTCGGAAAACCTATTTTATTTATCATGCTATATGTGTTTTCATAGAACCTGGGGGTTAATATGTTGATGACTGTTTTATTACATATATATAAATATATATATATATATATCAACTTGGTCCACTCATGTTTGTTTTCAACGCAAAGACAGCCGCAACAGTCTAGTGCAGCTTCGGGTAGCCATACTTAGGAGAATCAAGTAGGCCGTAGCAACCAGGGTCTTAGGACTTGAGGCGGCCGTAATAGTGGTATAAGATGTCAGGTCCATGGGCGTATCAACGCCATGACTTAGCAGGAGGCTGAACAAGATCCCCAATTCATTACCGGTATGTTACCTATATGTGGTAATTAGGCGAGAGTTCTAATTGATTCGGGTGCTACTTTTTCATTTGTGCCTTCATCATTTGCACGAAATATAAATTCGCAACCTACACCGCTTGGCTTTGATATGCTTGTAAAAAAGCCACATAGAGATCTGTTATGTGCGCAGTGGGAGTATAAAAATTGCCCGGTATTAATGGAAGGGGAGATTTTGAGGCTAATCTGGTTCTTTTCGATTTGGCAGAGTTCGATGTCATTTTGGGGATAGATTGGCTATCCAGGCATCATGCTTATGTCGCATGTTGGGAGAAATTTGTGACGTTTAATCGGCTTGGACGACCGTCGATCATGTTTCAGGGTGAACGGCAAATCATTCCTAATAGTATTATTTCTGTTATCTAGGCGACTAAGTTGTTGCATAAGGGATGTGTGGGATTCTTAGCCCACGTAGTTACGAGGGAGGAACCTTCGTTGAGTCCTGAAAATGTGCCAATGGTGAAGAAATTCATCGATGTATTTCCGGAGGATTTACCAGGGTTACCACCTACGAGGGAAATCAAATTCACCATCGATTTACTTCCAGGTACTGACCTTATCTCCTTACCATCATATCGAATGACACCAGTGAAGTTGAGGGAATTGAAGATTCAACTTTAGGAGCTAGTGGATAAGGGTTACATCCAGCCCATCATGTCTCCCTGGGGTGCTCTGTTTTATTTGTTAAAAAGAAGGATAGGTCGATAAGACCTTGCATCGACTACCGACAGCTGAACCAGATGACGGTGAAGAACCGTTATCCTCTGCCTCAGATCGATGACCTGTTTGACCAGCTGAATGGTGCTCAGGTATTTTCTAAGATCGATCTTCGCTCAGGTTATCACCGGCTAATCCGGGAGGAAAATGTACCGAAGACTGTCTTCCGCACTAGGTGTGGACACTTTGAATTCTGTGTCATGCCTTTTGGATTAACGAATGCACTTGCAGCATTCATGGATTTGATGAACATAGTATTCAGACCGTATCTGGACCGGTTTGTGATTGTGTTCATCGATGACATCCTGATCTATTCTAACAGTGTTGCTGAGCACAGGAAACATTTGAGGTTGGTGTTGGAAAGGTTGAGAAGTCAGTAGCTGTATGCTAAGTTCAGCAAGTGTCAGTTCTGGCTAAACCAGATTAGTTTTCTCGGACATGTAGTATCTACTGAGGGAATTAGCATGGATCCTCAGAAGGTTTTGGTAGTATCTATATAGGAGCAACCGAGGAATGTTACAAAAGTGAGGAGTTTTCTAGGTCTGGCTGGCTATTACCAACGATTTGTTCAGGGTTTCTCAGCAATTGCCCTGCCTCTTACTAAATTGACTCGGAAGAGGGTCAAATTTAAATGGGATGAAGACTGTGAAAGGAGTTTCCAGGAGTTGAAGCAACGTCTTACTCAAGCTCCCGTCCTTACCCTTCCGGACGATGATGATGAGTTTGAAATATACAGATGCATCTCTGTCAGGTTTGGGTTGTGTATTGATGCAACATGGGAAGGTCATTACCTATGCTTCCATGCAGCTCAAGACTCACGAGAGAAACTATCCCACTCATGATTTGGAACTCGGCGCAGTGATGTTTGCTCTGAAGATCTGGAGGCATTACCTGTATGGCGAGAAGTGTCGTATATTCAATGACCATAAAAGCCTGAAACATATCTTCACGCATAAGGATTTGAATTTGAGGCAGATAAGATGGATGAAACTCATCACTGACTGTGACTGCACGATCGAATATCATCCCAATCATGCCAATGTAGTGGCGGATGCTCTTAGCCGAAAATATCACGGACAACTTGCCTCCCTTAGAGCTATCCATGTTCCATTACAGGGAGCTTGGTTGGCACATTTCCAGGTTAGATATGTTTTGGTGGATATGGTCAGGGAAGCCCATGAACTTGATCAAGAATGTGCCGACATAAAGAGACAGGTACTGAATGAGAAAAGGAATATCCGAAAGGATGAAGCCTTGGTGTTGGGAAATAGGCTATACGTGCCTAAGGATAACGAAGCGGTGAAGAAGGAAATTCTGGATGAAGCTCACATTTTAGCATATGCCATGCATCCGGGAAGCACCAAACTATGTCATATCATCCGTCCATTCTATTACTGGGTTGGAATGAAACGAGATATGGCGGATTATGTGAGTAGATGTATTATTTGCCAACAGGTGAAGGCCGATAGACAATGACCTGGGGGGCTATTGTAAAATCTTCCGATACCAGCATTGAAATGGGAAGATATCACTATGGATTTTGGGTATGGTTTGCCGAGGAGACAGTCGAGATTTGACGGTATTTGGGTAATTGTTGATCGACTCACTAAGACCACTCACTTCTTGCCTGTTCGACAGACCCATTCACTGGAGAAGTTGTCAAAGTTGTTCGTTGATAATATTGTCAGACTTTATGGTGTACCCGTCTCCATCATTTCAAATAAGGATCCCAAGTTTACTTCCAGGTTTTGGAGAGCTTTTAATACTGCCATGGGTACTCAGTTGTTATACAGCACTGCCTACCATCCACAGACTGATGGTCAGTCCGAGTAGACAATTCAGACATTGGATGACATATTGAGAGTGTATGTTCTCTAGTAGAAGGGTAGTTGGGAGAGCTATTTGCTGTTGGTTGAGTTTGTACACAATAATAGCTATCATTCGGGTATTAGCATGGCACTTTTTGAGGCCTTGTATGGGAAAGCATGTAGGACGCCGTTGTGTTGGACATAGGTCGGCGAACGGGTGTTAGTGGGGCCAGAGATTATGGACACCACCAACGCTAACATCCAGCTGATTAAAAGAAGCCTAAAGGCAGCACAAGACCGACAGAAAAGCATTGCGGACAAACATTCCAGGGATCATGAGTATAAGGTTGGTGACTTTGTGTTCTTGAAGTTATCTCCTTGGAAGGGTGTAGTTCATTTTGGTAAGCGAGGAAAGCTGAGTTCTCGATACGTTGGTTTCTACCAGGTTACTGAGAGAATTGGTGCAGTTGCCTATAGGTTGGAGCTACCACTGGAGTTGCCACTGATTCACAACGTTTTCCATGTTTCCATGCTTCGGAAATATGTACCAGATCACTATCATATCATTTAGTTAGAGCCGTTGGAAGTAAACCAAGATGCTAGCTATATCGAAGAACCAGTGGCTATCCTTGATCGACATGATACAATTTTGAAGAACAAAGTTATTCCATTGGTGAAAGTGCTTTGGATGAACCATGCTGTTGAGGAGGCGACTTGGGAAACAGAGGATTTAATGAGGAGTCAGTATCCATTTCTATTCGGCTGAGTTGTAATTTCGGGGACAAAATTTTTATAAGGGGGTAAATTGTTACACCCCACCCCGACTTAAAGTGTAATTTCATAAATCCCCTAAAAATTTACGAAATGTGCATTTTGGTCCCCTATCTTAACCAAATATGGACCTTCCATCTAAATTTCTAAACTCCCTCAAGCTACCATATGGCCGTACCCCAACTCCCCATTTCTCTCTCTCTCTCTCTCTCTCTCTCTCTCTCTCTCTCTCTCTCTCTCTCTCTCTCTCTTATCCTAACCCCAAGACCTTACTCTCTCACCCTCACTTTCAACTCTCTCTCTGCACTCACTTTCCCTCTCTCGAGACCCTCACTCCCTCGCTCTCTGATCCACCCATACGCACACCCTTACCACTTACCTATAACACCATCATCATCATCACCCTCATCTCTCCATTCTCATCGTCTCTGCAAGCTTGGAAACACCCAGGACACCCAAAGTACAAGCTCCGGCGAGCCCGTGGGTGTTGAGAAGAAATCCAGTCACTTCCCAGCCACCATTCGTCT
Organism: Heteromeles arbutifolia; assembly: GCA_024362995.1. Classification (NCBI taxonomy): domain Eukaryota; kingdom Viridiplantae; phylum Streptophyta; class Magnoliopsida; order Rosales; family Rosaceae; genus Heteromeles; species Heteromeles arbutifolia. The sequence goes on along the minus strand of JANCRC010000003.1, from coordinate 38,584,411 downwards.
TGAAACAGGTACCAATTTCTTCCTCTCACTTCAACATTCATTTTGACGACTAGATTGGAGTCTAGGGTGATGTCTTGCCATCAGCCGGAGCTGGGGAAGCTCCAGCGTTGCTCCTCCGTCGAGACGAGGCCCTTTAGGCTTTTCCAAACCTTTGGGCCTTAGGCCATTAATAACCCAGCCCAAAAGCCTTTTCCTTTTTATTTTTATTTTTATTTTAATTTACTAAAACCCAAAAGGCCTTGGGCCATCTTGGTTAGGGCTTTAGGCTCGTTCCTTCTAAAACCCAAAACCCTTAGGTCACAGGCCTCAAGACCGTGCGGGCCTAGGCTTTTGGGCCGTGTGAATTGGACCCCAAGCCCAGAGCCTAAGCCTAAGCCCAATACCTTAGCCCAGGCCCAAACCCGGTTCAGAAACCCCAGCCTAGCCGCGCTTGAGCTTGTGCGTGGCCGCCGGAGCCGCCACATTGCGGTGATGCGTGAAGGCGCGTAGGGGGTGCGTGGCCGTACCCAAGGTATCTTTTTATGTTATTCGACGTCCTTAATCCTTTTATGACGTCCGTTTTCTAAAATTCAATCATTTGAGTATAGTTTTGCTAAATGTACCCTTTATGTGCATAGTTGCAATTAATAGCGGCGTTTCCGTTATTCCTTTGGCACGGCTTTGCACTAACGGTGTACGATGAGTGGACCCCTTCTAAAATGCATGTTTTAATAGTAGAAATGCATACATGAAAAACATGATTTACTGATTACGTTTTATGAGATAACATGCTTATTAAGGCTTGTTTGAATTATTACTATTTTTCCTATTACCCGTGTTCTTTATAGAATATCTGATAGATGACGATATAATATTTAGAACATGTTTCGAACACCTCTTTATAGTATAGATCATGGATGACTTTATACTATGAAGTTGCTTTTCAAATATATGTATATTCAATGGTTTTGTACTTACCTAGTGGTCCATATTCCGCTACAGGGCGATGGATAGATTCCGTCACGAGAAAGGTTACGGTGTTGGCATAGGGCCTGAAGAAATATTTCTAGCTACGGGCTGAGAGACACGAGAAGCTGGCACGGGGCCTGAAGGTGTTTTTCCTCTGGCAATTGGCATAAGGACGGGGAGTTGGCACGGGGCCTGGAGTGAGATTGGACATTCACTAGTGATTACGATATATATGAGTTATGTTTTGAGACATTGCACGACATGCTAGGTTTCGGAAAACCTATTTTATTTATCATGTTATATGTGTTTTCATAGAACCTGGGGGTTAGTATGTTGATAACTGTTTTATTATATATATATATATATATATATATATATATATATATATATATATATCAACTTGGTCCACTCATGTTTGTTTTGCGCCCTCTTGAGGACTTAGGAACTAGGAACATGGTCCGAGTTGCAAGGCATTCCCCTACCAGTGATATCGTGCTATATTCTCTCTGCTTCGGCATCTATTGTAATAACACTTCTCTATCTTAAATTTCCGCTTGAAATCTGTATTAGACGTATGCTTTGAACATGTCATGCATTATCTTAATATTTCATTGTTGGCAGTTGAACTTCAGTTTTGTGTTATACGTTCCTATTGCATGAATAACCCCAATTTATATGCATGTTCTCAGCATTTGCATTAATTAAATGGCTTTCGTTACCCCTTAGGTGTCGGCCAGCACGTGACCATCCCGATGTCCCGAGGACATCGGGATCGGGGCGTGTCAGAAACCACTGGTTGGACTGCTCGGTTTGGCTAAAGCCAATGACAGTTGTGCGGTTGGGGCCTTGGATTAAGGAACTGGGGCGTATTGCTAAGCGAGCCTCATGGCTCTTGGACCTGACGCGAGCCAGGTCAGTGATTGAGAAAAATGAGAAGGTTGTGGGCCTCATGGGCTGCTGGAATGCTGGGCATGCAGTTCTCCTGCCTGCTGGTTTGAGAGAAAAAAATGAGGGAAAAACCAATATGGGTTGAGCTCCCCTGCTGAGTACCGTGAATGACGTTGGCTGCTTAGTCTTCTTTGCCGGGAGAAAGGTAGGCTGCTCCCAAGAGAGGAGATAAAGAGGATCAAGGCGGATACATTGGCTCGTTTGATCACTATCGTGGAGCCTACTATGAATGAAGGTGGAAAGAAGAGATTTTCCCCGCCTGCTTAAGAGATGCTGGTTGAAAAAAAACTGAAGACTTCCTCCACTGCTCGTAAGGGTCTGCCTGCTGTTGAGAGGCCTATGATTAACTTGACTTCTTCCAATGGGAAGAAAAATGAGGCTGCTAGATCTGAGCATGTGACGCCTGCTACGTTGAAAATGGCTAGTGCGATTGCTGATAGGATTACTCAACGTAGAGGTTCTGTCATGCCCCCAGTGCCGAAAGTTTGTACCAAGACGTCCGTTGGATGCTCAGTCCAGTTCACATTTGAAGATGTTTGCTACTATAAAGAGCGATAAGGTGGACTTTGTTTCTAAAGTGGCGCCAATGCTTATTCCTCTTACTACTGAGACTGGTTCGCCTGCTGAGAAAAAGGAGACTGCTCGCGTGGGCAGTTGTGGTAAATCCACCAGGCCTGTTTCTGGAGAGGCTGTTGAGATCTGTGTACTTTTGAACCCAGATCTGCTTGAAGACATAGACGCCTGTGCCAAGCTTGTTGATGGTGTTAGAGGGGTTATTTGTCCAAGTTCATTTGCAAAGCATACGACCCAATATAGAAGGACTGCTTTGCTTGCTATGATGCAGAAAATGATTTTGGCAGCCGAGTTTATGTTCCTTGACCAAGAAGATACCAAGGCTGCCAATGAGATGGCAAAAACTATGGCAGCTGAAGCTTATTCTTTTGCCTAGAAGATCAGAAAGTTGGAGTCTGAGCTCGTCGCTTTGAAAGGGTCCAATATCTTTGCCTCACTTCTCTGCAGCTTGAGACTGCTTTCCAGGAGATCGTTGACTTGAAGACTAGGCTTGACGGGATCCAAGTTAAGTATGAAAGTGCAGAGAAGGAGATTGGCTGTTACATACCTCAAATTCAAGATCTTGAGTGTGTAATTTCTGAGCTTCGTTCCTCTTTCACATGCTGCCACGCCGAACTTACTTGACGTCTCCAAATCAAAATGAGCATTAATAGAGCTTGAAGTACTTGGATAATTATGCAATGGTGTATCAAGCTCAGCTACATTGGCCAAAACTGTCTTCTAGGTTCCGAAATCATCGTGCAGTAGATGCTCATGAATCAACTCCAAGAGAGCCCAGTTGGAACTTGAGAAGCTTTCTGTTGACATTTCTGAATCAGTAGCTAATATTTCAGAGGATAACATGGTGAATTGTAAAATTGTATGTCTGAAAGGCTTTCAAAGTTGTGATATATTACACCTTGTATCATGTCCATATACACCCTAGCAAAATGGGTTAGCAGAGAGGAAGAATATGCATGTTGTTGAGACTGTTGTGACTCTCCTTACTGTTGCTTCGTTACCTCAACAATTTTGGTTTCATGCTTGTAATCATGCTGTCTTTCTTATCAATAGAATGCCATGTCAGAATTTAAAGATATTATCCCTTTTATGCCAAGTTGTTTGGACAATCTCCATCTTTAACAAACCTTAAGGTATTTGGTACTGCTGTTTACCCTTACTTGAGACCTTATAGTGCTAATAAGTTGCAGCCCATGAGTGATCAATGTGTATTTTTGGGGTATTCAGTAGGCTATAAAGGGGTTTTATGTTATAATAGACCTACAAAATGATTATTGTTGTCTAGACATGTAGTACATGATGAAAGTGTTTTTCTTTTTACAACATCTTCTAAGACAACCACTAGTTCTTTTTTGGTTAATCCACATTCTCAGAGATTGGTATCTACAATAGTGCCTATTGTTTTACCTAAAGCTTCAACTATGTCTGCGGAACAGCTACAAGAAAATAATGTGAATAGTCAGAGCATGGAAGTGTCATCCTTGCCATCTCAGAGTTCAAGTATGCCTGCAAATCAAGAGAATGTAACATCACAAGCTACTACTCCACTGTTAAATTCTTCTTCCTCTCATATGTTGCATGTCCATGCTAGTTCCCATACTCAGGTACCTCTTTCCTCTGATGAGTTATCTCATACTTCTGATATATCTTGTGATGTTCCAATTCATTCAAATGTTGCTCATGATCTGTCTAGTTCTGTCACTCCAAGTATTGCACCAATTGTTTCTTCTGAGCATAATATGATCATAAGGTTGAAAAGTGGCACAATTCAAAGAAGGGATTATGCAGCCTATCATGTTCCTCTATCTGGTACATAAGTAAATCTCATACCATATAATGATGATGTAGTTTTCAGTGGTTTTACTGCTGTGCTTGATATTCATGAGTCCTCTAAGCCTTCACATTATAAATAAGCCGTCATGTCTGAACCATGGAGAAATGCTATGACAGAGGAGTTTAATGCACTTCAGAAACAAGGTACTTGGGAGTTGGTACTTCCTCCAGCAAATCGAAATGTCATAGGGAGCAAATGGGTGTATAAGATCAAGAGGGATCAAGAAGGAAAAGTGTCTAGATACAAAGCTAGACTGGTTGCACAAGGGTACAATCAAGAACAAGGGTTAGACTATGAAGAAACATTCAGTCCAGTTGTTAGACATACAACTGTTAGACTTGTTCTGTGACTTGTAGCAATGTACAAATGGGAATTAAGGCAGTTGGATGTAAAAAATGCCTTTTTACATGGAGAGTTACAAGAAGAGGTCTTTATGAAACAACCTCCAGGTTTTCAAGACTCCAAATACCCTCATCATGTGTGTAAGCTTCTCAAATCTCTGTATGGATTGAAACAGGCTCCACGAGCCTGGAATGCAAAATTTACTAGCTATCTTCCAACTTTGGAGTTTCAAACCTCTCACTCAAATCCAAGTTTATTTGTGAAAGTCAGTGGCGGTGATGTGGTGATCTTATTACTCTATGTTGATGATATCATAATTACCGGTTCTAATTCCAAGTTAGTACAGAAAGTAATAGATGACTTGGCACATGTGTTTGACATGAAAGACATGGGGAAATTGACTTATTTTCTTGGACTTCAAGTCACTTACGGAGACAATAGAGCTATTTTTCTTAATCAGTCCAAATATGTGATTAATCTTCTTAACAAGGCAGGTATGGTGAATTGTAGACCTTGTTCCACTCCTAGTAAACCACATACTCAGTTATTGAAAGATGAGGGAGAACCATTGGTTGATCCTACTATGTATAGGAGTTTAGTGGGTGCATTACAATATCTAACCTTTACAAGGCCAGATATTGCATATGCTGTCAATTATGCATGTTAGTTTATGACTACTCCTACCGAAGCTCATTTTTATATGGTGAAGAGGATTCTAAGGTACTTAAAGGGTACATTAACTTGTGGAATTACATATTCTAGTGCTGAGAATATGGAACTCTTTGCATACAGTGATGCTGACTGAGCGGCTGGTATAAATACAAGGAGATCCACAATTGGATATGTCATATTTCTGGGGCCTAATCCTATTTCCTAGCAATCAAAAAAGCAAGGAAGTGTTTCTCGAAGTTCAACCGAGGCTAAATATAAAGCCTTAGCCAATGCAGCGGCTGATATTGCCTGGATAAGATTGGTTTTGAAAGATCTTCATTTGTTTCTTCCTTCTGCACCTTTGCTGCATTGTGATAATCTTTCCACAGTGGCTTTGTGTTATAATCCTGTATTTCATACCAGGATTAAACACTTAGATACTGATTTTCATTTTCTTAGGGAAAGAGTGCAAAAAAGAGATTTGAAAGTCCAGTATATTCCAATAGAGGCTCAGATTGCTGATGTACTAACAAAGGGATTACACAGTCCTTTATTTGTTCGGCATTGTTCCAATCTCAGACTGGGATATCCCAGCTGAGATTGAGGGGGAGTATTAACATAATGTAATATTTTCCGTTACTTTGTTAGATTGTACACGTGGGTTTTTTAGTTAGCTTAGTTACTAAGTTTGACAGCTGGTGTTTAGCTATAAATAGTAGCTCAACCGCTTGTATTTGTATCATTCATTACACTGAAATCTTAATCGTGCTCTACAAACTTCCCTCTTTCTTGCTCTTCACTTTTTTGATTCTCAATCTTCTTGGATCATGATTTCTCTTTAGTTATCACACATTAGGAGGATTTTCTATAAATACATGGAAGGGCAGACAAAAGGCTTTCCATGAAACCTCACTGGTTTACTTTTCTTTTTACATGTTTTGAATGCTTGATATAGGATATGTTTACTCGTTTTTTGTCTTGAGATATTGCTTTGGTTGGTTGTTTTAAGAATAAATTTATTATATAAAATTGTCACAGTCCATTATTTTCTTACATGCAAAATAAAAAATGATATATTACACAATTACGATACAATAAAATAAATTATTTTGCCAATCAGTATTACGGTCTGGTGGTATTCCTCTTCATTTGGAAGTGCGAGGTCTTAGGTTCGAATATCGTGAATGGCGAATTCGATATCAAATTAGGTTGCCCATTGTGTGGCTTAGCCGAACTCCTCCTTCCCCTAGTGTAAAAATATCAATGTACTAAAAAAAAAAAAAAATTATCCTAGTTTTTATTTTTTTTTATTTTAAGAGAAACAAATAAAGGAAAATCACTGTTATCTACCATTTTCGAACTTGAAAAGATTATGAGAAACAAATTGTCTTAATTCAGGGCATAAAGTATGCTATTATTTTATTGTCTTGCTCATAAAGTACGTTTTATTATTGGATGGAGCTAATTCCACGAAACCTCACTCGGTCTTTTATTTCTTCTTTCAATCGTATGTTTTGAGTGCTCCAAATTTATTTGCTTTTTTGTCTTGATATTCCTTTGGTCGGTCGGTTGATTTAAATTAATAATAAAAATGTTCGAGATGCCAAAGCGTTAGTTTAAACTAGATTTGATGTGACCCTATCCAAAATATTCACACGTGCAAAAGTAAACGATGCTACATCTAGAGGCTGGATGAGGTCGTTATACAGACAGGAAAGCAACTTTCTTTGAAATTAGTTTGTATTGTCACGTTTAGTTCTAGTTGACAAATGTAATGCTATGTAAAGAAACATTTACATATAACTTTATGTTATTGGATTAGGACGTTGCAGTGGTAAATAACTCGTTCCATATATATCATTTTTTTATATTCAAAATGGATGACGTAAGTGATATATATAATTTGCAAACAGGATATGAATACTCACCCAGTAATCTAGGAGTGTGCTATCCACACATCATTTTTACTTCTCACACACCCTTTTCAATTTTTGATCGTCGGTTCGAATGAAGTAAAGAAGATCAAGGGACAAAAATTAACAAGAAGTGTGAAAAGTAAAAATGAGTTTTTGAAAAACACCACCCAAAATCTAAAACCATTTAGCTTAGCTGCTTATACTTTCACATATAGTTTGCACTTTATTTATCAAATTTGTGTTCTTTTACGCAATCTTCTCTTATTAAGGATAAATGTTTGGTGGGCTATACATAAACCTTTTTTTACTTCTCACATATTTTTTGTTATTTTCGACTTTCGAATCGGATGAATACGAATACAAATAAACTTAAATAGGATATGTGAGAAGCACAAAAGGGTGTGTGGATAGTACACCCTAAAAATGTTAAAGTTGTTGGAGTTTGAAGACGAATAAACTTATCATAGCCCACCATCAACGAAATCACTTTTCTTATTAGACTTTATAAACTTTTATGCCTTGTAATTAACTGAATTGATTTGGACACATGGGTATTCACCTATATATATATATATGTGTGTGTGTAGGAATATTTTTGCTCACTATTATAAAGAGTGTTACTAGATCTACTCTATTGTCCGATCTCTACACCCACGTTATAGGATAATACTTGGGTACTCTCTAAGGAGTACCCAGATCACTAACCATCTTATGTGGACTACTGAATTTAGAACATCTGTCAAATGAAGCCCTTCCCAAACTCCTACTATCCTACTAACCAAACACACTATTTCCTCTCTTTTATTTGTATCCAAACATCCATTTTCTCTCTCCCCTACCTCCATCACCTCCCTCTCCTTTCTCCCGAAGCCATCAACTCCACCCCCTCATATTTCACCAAACCCATGACAGATCAGATCCATCTTGCTAACCCTATGAAGGATATTTCACCCAGAAGAAAAATTATGCAGGGGGTTGAAATTATTCCGTGAAACTTCGAGAAAGTTTTTGTGATGGGGATTCTGACGATGATGATAGGGTGCGGGCATGTGTTCCACGATAAATAATAGGAGGATTATGGGGCGGAATCGACAGAGAAAGGATGGAGGAGAAGTGAGTTGCACCAGCGGAGGAGATGAGGTTCTCGGAAGGCGTTAGGAAGACGAGGTTTCTGGTGATGAAACCATGGCAGAAGCAAAGAGGAGTGAAGCTGGCAGGGGAGGCGTTGAGGAAGAAATGAGGTGTTTGGATGTGGGGTTAATATTGTGTTTGGCTACTTTTAAATTTCTGAAAAGATGTTTGGCTACTTGTTTATAAAATTAAATTGTAACAGGTGTTTTTATCTTATTGGGCCATTTTATGTTGTCAGTTTTTTGGGTACTGACTATTCAGTACCCAAGTATTATCTCACGTTATAATTTCATCCATCATAAAAATAGTAAAAATACCCTAAGAGCAGTTCCACTGTGGGAAAGGCCCCCCCGGGCTATCCACTATTTAATCTACCTAATGAACAGTAATTTCCTTTTGTATCTCCACCCCTACACTTGAATAGCCCTGGCAACATGCAAAAAAAAAAAAACAAAATTTTTTGCAATTGCTTGGAATTTCCCATGCAACTCTCCACTCCCTCACGTCACTCCCTCTCTTTCCGCTCATCTTTCTCATTTCTCTCCATTTTTCTCTGAAGCTCCTCTCTCTCTCTCTCTCACTCTCTACACTCTCACTCTCTCTAGAGCTCCGAGAGCTCTCACCCACTTTCATCTTCGAAAATTAAACAAATCAAACTCCAAAACCACAAAACCTTAATCTCTGGGACTAAAGGATCCTTGCTATACAGTTGCATGCGTCATCGGACCATCATGGTGTAAACCACCCTTGAAGCCGAGAGCTTTAAGATCTGAAACTCGAACCCAGGTGAGGTTCTCTATGCAAATCTTGTTTCATTATGTCTTAATGTTGCTTGGGACAAGATTTGTGGTGTTTTTCCCGTTCGAAACCAGAGGTTTAACCCCTTGCAATTTCTCTGAAACCTTGCCCAGTTTTTTATCACGTCCTCGGAGCAAACTCCGGCAAGTTTGTGGGTTAAGATCCAACGGATGCCGAGGCAAAATAGAAGAAAAAACGTGGCTGACGTCAGCCTTGCATCAAACCCACTCCGGGCTCTCAGGCTGGCAACTCTTCATCGGCCTCTCGCTCGGGCCTGTTCGGGCTCCATTGCCAGCACACACTGGACTTGATTGCTCGGGCTCTCTGGCCTTGTTCACTCACATGTCCCTTGGGCTCCAGCACACGCTAGAGCTGCTCTAATGGATTGACCTATGGATCGACCCCACCTTGATCCGCTAGTAGAGCACCTTAAAAACCCTTGCGAGCAAGAGAGCAGTGACGGGAACAAGGGAAATCGTAAGGAAGGCATTGATCTCCAAGACTTTGAGAAAACTCAGCAGCAACTTCCATTAGAATCACATGCTTTAGATCTTGAAAATGGAAGAGAAATGTGAAGAGGGTGTTTGATCCGCATGAGGAAGAAGGACAAGAGGATTTCATTTGGGTGGTGCTATTCACACATCTTTTTTACTTTTCGCACATCCTTATTAATTTTTGTACTTTGATATTCTTCAATTCATTTGATTCGATAACTGAAAACTAAGAAGGGTGTGTGAATAGTACCACCCTTTTATTGTATCATAATAAAAGGGCACATAAGTTAATTTGTGTTAGAATTTACTTATTTCAGCAACTTTTTCTTAGATTGGTTAGATGAGAACTTAACATCCTAATAGGACTCTTGTAAATCAATCTTATGTAACTACTTATACAGAGGAATGAAGCAATGCAAATCAATGCTTTTAGAAATATTTTTCTCACCTTAGTTGGGTTTTCTACATATTTAATACATGTAAGTATTATAGCTAAATCCTAGTTAGTGTTGCACTTAAAAGTTGAAAACTCATCATAGTCAATTTTCCTTTTAACTTTTCACCTTGTGGCTTTTATTTGGTATAAAACTATAGGATAATACTTGGGTACTGATTGTTCAGTACCCAACATTACTGACCTCCTAATAGACCAATAAAATAAAAACACATGTCCATTTTCAAGTCTCTAACCACACAACCAAACATCGCTTATTCTGCAAACCAAACATTCTTCTTCTCCCTCATCGAACCTGAATCCCCTCTCATCTCCGGCGATGCACCCACAACCCCTCTCTTCTCCGGTGACCCAATCCCTATTTCCTGCGACCCACCAATCCCTTTCTTCTACAGCAACTGCGATCGTCGTCCTCCATTATGGACGACGGCGATGATTGCGACCTATCATCATCAATTCGGACAATCCCTCTTCCCATTTGATCGGTGATGTTTGTGCCTTGTGGTGACAAGCAAGATCCTGAAGCCACAATTTCTGCGATTAATTAATTTGGATCTCCATAGTGGTTACAATCAGTGCGTGAAGAAGAACCTCAAGGAAGAGCATGAATCTCTTTTTTATAAAAATAAATCGTATGAGTTCAGTTAGATGGGTGATAACTTTTTGTGAAAGAATTTGCAATGTTTTTGCTGGTCTGGAGTGAACCGTGGGCGGAGAGAAGAAGAAGAGGGATGTTTGAATTTCAGGATTAGGAGTGTTTGGTTGTGTGATTTGAGACTTGAAAATGGACATATGTCTTTGTTTTATTGGAGGTCAGTAAAATTTGGGTACTGAACAGTCAGTACTCAAGTATTATCCAAAACAATAAGTATTCTATTTGCCTTGTACCAAAATTCTCAAACACCTGGATGTCGATGTTTATATGTCTTCCCCTTAATTACTAACTTATCATGGTAAAAGCCTTTACCAAAACAATGATTTACGAGAAAATTAAGAAATTTTGCGAGGGTGCATCTTAGGCTTTTTAAAGAGTAATATGCTTACACCAAACATGTGCATCAAAAACGTGTTTGTTACTCTCATTTTAGGGATGAGTCACAATCTCTCATTCTTCACGTTGTAATCCTAGAGGCACACTTTAATATCCTATAAAAGGAGACAAGTCTCTATGTACAATGTAATCAACAGAAAATATGTGGTCAAAATAGAAACTACGTCGTCGAAACAGAAACTACGTCAATATGAATGTTGCTCCAACTTGGAGTGAATTCGATGCATGTATTCTTGTGTTTTATATGGTTTTACGGTCAAATATTGTGAGCGTACTTGAATGTCCTTTTCATTCTCATTTGACTTTCTTAATTTTGTGCTAGGGTTACTTGGAGACCCTCAAGTTCCCTATATACATCAAGAAAATAAAGAAAGAATTAATCTAATAAGATATATTATATATTGACCTTAAGTGGATAACCATTAATTAATAATATTTACAAATACTCACTTTTGAATGTTTATAGTTGCTTCTATAACCTTATAACCTTACTTGGAGAACCCAACGAAACAAAACCTAAGCAATGCAAAAACAAAATTTGCAACTTTTGTGAATCCTTGATATTAATGCCATGAAATATCGAAAGAGATAAAGCCTGGTCAAAGTGAAAAAGAGGACAATGTGCTTATGTCAACTGTAGCATATCATCGAAGGTCCTCCTGGATGACAGTAAGTTTTTATCTAATAAGACTAAATGATCTCACAACGATTTACTACTTGTTGAGAAGGTACATAACTTTCTCAGGGGACAATTTATCTTTTAGATTTCTCTACATATTAGCAACATGGGTGTTCAATTTGGTGATAGGACTTCGGATAGAAATGCGATGAGGCGATTGGCATAGATTTGTTAGCTAGAGGAATTGTTACAAAATTTAATATATAATTAACTGATAGACGAAATTTGAAGCTCTCAAGTAGATAAAAGTGTCTCTTATATCCTTGCTTGCGAGGTTCTGAGATTCCCATTTTATCACTTGAATAAATAAAAAATACAGTTAAGTAATTGATGGAGCTTTCTGATTATCTACTGTAATGTACGAATATATAATGCAATACGGGGTATTTGAATTCTTTAATGTACGACTTCAAACATCGGATATTGAATTTTGTATTCTCAATATATGCATGTACTATTTTCGTTTTTAGAATTGTCCTACTCTTTTGCTCTTGTAAATAATTTAGAAGAACCTGAAAGGGTTATACAGTTGCAAGATTGTTGTTCCGCATGATAAGAATACACAATATGGGAAGTAGCCCAATTCATTATGAACACATGTGATGTTTATTGTTCTATTTTTTTTCTATGTAGGATTCATACTTTCGACAAGTCAGATAAAACCACACAATAAGTTAACAACAATTTGATATTAAACCTAAAACCCTTTCCAACAAGTAAAAGAATACACACTTGTAGTGTTAGTGATGTGCAAGCACTGTTCTAAAAATCCCCGCCTAGCACCACCTAGGCCCCCGCCTAGGCACTAGGCAGCTGGCCACCGCCCCGATTAATGCTAAGGGTGCCTAGACCTACTGAGGCACTGCCTAGACCGCTTAGGCACCTGCCTAGACCGCCTAGACCCGTCTAAACACTCGCTTAGATCACAACTCAATTAGATAGAAAATAGATAACTTTCATTTTGCATTTTGTTTTTTTTCTAATAAATTGTAAGAGACTTGTTGCATACTTAAATGAACACACATTATATCCTTATTTCACATGTTTTCATTATGTTCCAATAATTCATAATATATATGCATTCTATTTTGTAGTTTATGACGAAATTATATATATTTCAAGCACAAGCAGACACTTCTTTACACGAAATATGATTGATTTACTTAAATCCGCCTAGGCCCCGCCTAGCCGTCTAGGCGCTAGGCCCCAGCCCGCCGCCCGACTAGTGCCTAGCGACTTTTAGAACTTTGTGTGCAAGATTGTTTATCACACAACTACAAAGGAAAAAAAGGAGAGAACAATCTCCGATCTTTTTTTTAATAAACGATATTATCTGCTTTCTTAAATGGCAAACAGATCGTCAAATGTATACAACTCGTTAAGCAATAGATGGCTGCCAAATGAGAAAGAGTTAAGTTGAAGCTGTTCATCTGCAACTTCCAATTTGGCTTTAGCCGCCGAGCTAACTACATTCTCCGCTTAAGCATTGGTGAACCGCTACCATCAGAAGATGAGACCGATGAAGATAATGGCTCCGGAGAGCAACGTTTAGGAGCGACACGACCCGGCTCCGAATCATGAGTGCCAATGAGGTGAGGGAAATTAAGCTTAGCCTTGGAGCCACGCATTTTAAAAGCGGCTCGGTCATAAGCCAAGCCGGCATCCTCAGCTGTCTCATAAGTTCCGAGCCAGATTCTCGCCCCGTTCTTCTTTGGGTCTCTTATCTCCGCTGCGTACTTCCCCCATGGTCGTCGCCTGACACCCCTAAAATGGCTCCCGCAAAACGGTGATTGAACAGCCCCCGCAGCCAACTCGAACTTATTTGATGTCTCCAAAGCATGGTTGATTACTCCCATTGTGATACCCGAACCCTCCACAACAAAATGAGCACTGCTAGAGCTCGAAGTACTTGGAGAATTATGCAAAGGTGAATCAAGCTGAGCTACATTGGCCGAAAATGTTTCCTGTGTTTCGAAATCATCTTGCAGCAGATGTTGACGAATCGACTCCAAGAAGGCCCAGTTGGAACTTGAGAAGCTTTCTGTTGGCATAGGTGATCCGTTGACGAATTGAAATGACGACGGTGGTGAGTGTGATATGTAAATCTGATGGCTTTTGGAGTTGTGATATATCGCCTTATCAGGGTTTCTATATATATACAGGGAGATGCGGGACTTATCTTTTTGCTCGTAAAGTATGTTATTATATTGAATGGGGTTGCTTCCATGAAGCCTCACTGGTTTCCATTTTTGCGATCACATGTTTTAAATGCTTCAAATAAGGTTTATTTATTTTATTCATTTGTTTGTCTAAATTTTGCTTTGGTTGGTTAGTGGGTTTCAAAATATAATTGAATAATGTTCGAGATTCCAAAGTGTTAGCGTAAGAGTAAATTGTACGAATGGTCCCTCAATTTTAATCAAATTGGAGCAATGGTCCCTCAACTAAAAATCCATTACCATTGGTCCCTCAACTTATCAAAATGTGTAGCTATAGTCCTTTTCATAAATTTTGTCAAAATTTTGTCAAAATAAGTTATATTGGAATGACCATTTATACAATTAGAGTCCATCAACTCATCAAAGTGTATAATTATGGTTCTTTTTGTCAACTATGTCAAAAAATTTGTCAAAACGAGTTATTTGAAAGGACCATTGCTACAATTGGGTTAAAGTTAAGGGACCATTTCTCCAGTTGAATTAAAGTTGAGGGACCAATGGTAATGGATTTTTAGTTGATGGATCATAGTTGCACGTTTTGATAAGTTGAGGGACCAATGGTAATAGATTTTTAGTTGAGGGACCATTGCTCCAATTGAGTTAAAGTTAAGGGACCATAGCTACAATTTACTCTTAGCGTAATAACAAGAACTGACATTCTTTGATACGATTAAATAAAACAACTTGTCTTACTTCATGGCGTAACTCAACTTGTTACTCATACATAAACTCATATACCTTTTTTCTTCGGCATGTTTACTTAAAATCACTGAAATCTCAAGCACAACTAGATCCAAGGAACATATAGAGAACTCGTCTCTGTTTACATAAAATCATTCAAAATACATAATCCCCCATTCCTTAACAATTCTAGCCTTTTAATAGGCCTAGCAACAACCTAATTAAACACTAGCACAACTTCCTAGTACACTACAACATAAGAAATAATAATCACCAAGTTCCAACCCAACCACATAATTAAAAAACACAATATTCTAAATACTTGATTACTAGGGATATTAACTAGATTTGAAAACTTAAAGGACCATCCTGAATATCAAGATCCCTACTTAATCAACCTTCTTAATACATTGCATCAGACTCCTCTGCTTGGAAAGAATTCGTCCTCAAATTCAAGTCGTGGGTTGAAGAGAATCCCAAGCCAGTCTTCGATTATGCATTATTTGTTTTTGGACCCTCTTCGTTTGAAATTGATGCCATCCACTCCAATAACGGTCTACATGTTTCAGAACATGATGCATAGCATCAGAGAACAGAATGAACTGGTCAATTTTTTCATTCAAGAAATCAAATCTGAATCAAGACTGGCTCAACATAAGTTTTATGATGTCTTCGAAGACGAAGGACTTTAACATTTTCTAGCATTTTTAAATGGTCTCGAAATTATATAAAAAATTTAATATAAATTGTTTATGTGCAGTCCAACCTGGATAACTATTCTATGAACTAGAAAACAAAAGACCATGATGAAATATGTAAACATATATAGTATATAGATTGATATAAAACTAAGTAAAGCGACACCCAGTTGATCGAAGATGAAGGACTTTTAACATTTTCTAGTATTTAAATAGTCTCAAAATTATATAAAAAAAACAATACAAATTATTTGTTTAGTCCAACCTGGATGAGTATTCTATGAACTAGAAAACAAAAGATCATGAAGAAATATGTACACATGTAGATTGATGTGAAACTAAGTAAAGTGACATCCAGCTGATTGAACTAGAATAACCTTAAAGCATCGGAGCAAGTGGTTTTTTTACTGCAGTGGTTAAAAGGTGTTTAGCGACGTGGGTTCAAACTCTGCCGGTGGTTAATTTAGCATCAAAATTAACAAAATCTATCGTTTGACCCAAAAAAAAAAAAAGAAAAAACCTTAAGCATCGGAGGAAAATGATGCCATCCATTTAAATACGCTAGCCTCCCTGCACGCACTCACACGCGTGCGGAATGCCCTTTTATAATTACGGCGTTCTACGCGCAACTTATACAATTTAAATGAATTTATCTACGTGGATTTGAAAAGTGAATTAAACATTAAAAGAATGAATGTAAACTTATCATATATTTGATGGAAGCAAAATATCTTTGTACACAACATTTCTTGTGAAGACTCCCATAAATTAAGAAATACACACACAGTAAAACAACATAACACACTAATTATGAACAAACCACCAAAATTAGGACTTCAATTTAAACACGATTAAAGCTAAAAGGAATACCATAGTTTATTCAAACTTAAAAAACAGAACGAAAATAGATACTTAAAATTTGATGTTAACAATTCCCTAATTTTAGATCACTCACATTTAGTGCAGATATCCTTGAAACAGAAACGAAAAGACGCCGAAACGTGAAAGCAGAGTACTTCAAAACCCTTTTTTTTCACAACTTGCAGAGTTGAAAATTTTCAAACACCTGTATTTGTCAAAGGAACTGATCACATTATATCCAATGAAAAATTTTGTTTTTTTCAAGAGACTGTAGATAACCTTTTGTTTTTTCACAGCTCTGAAGTAAATTAGTCACACACAAACGATAAATAAATTAGGCCAACACTATTAGTAATCCAAAAAAATTGCAGAAAAATCTACAAAATAGGAAGACATGAGAAATCAAAACCACAAAACCCGAATATTACAATGATCCTTATAAAAAAAATAAAAAATAAAAAAACCTGAAACCACTGCATAAGTCATAAATTACATCAGGAAGAAAAATTAAAAGACCTTTGCAAATTGCAATTAGTCATAAACCTAACATTTATAAACAGTAACACTTTTCATTACAATTTTTTTCCCGTTACATGTTTTAACATAGAATTATTTCTCTGTTTTTTCAAAGCTTAAAAATTCATTAACCTACAAAGAAAACATCTAACCATTCTCTATACCCCACAACCAACCACATAAATTTTAACCCATAACACTTATTTCACGACACAATTTACCGTCTTTCCTATTCTCAGCTTCTCACTAACCAAATAAAAAAGGGTATCCCTAAGTAAATAAAAAACTCCACTTTATCTTTTCCAAGCTGGTGATAACATGATTTGAAACAACAGGAAATAACAATTAACAAAACAAAGCCAACAGTAATGAAACCAAACAAAATAAAATCACAGCTAAAATTCAAAAATTCAAAAATTCAAAAACTGATTACCAGTTAATAAATCTTGAATGATATAACCAAGGCTTATCAATTTTTACTTTCTTTTATGATACTTCGCTTGACTCATTAAAAGGTTTCACTTCTTTTATGAATTTATACCACACATTCTGGCATAAAAAGAAAAGAAAAATCACAACTAATATTTGAAATTAAATTCATCAAAAGCACACAAATTCAATGAGAAGAAAGAGAGAGAGAGAGAGAGAGAGAGAGAGAGAGAGAGAGAGAGAGAGAGAGAGATTACTCGGATAGTTCTTTAAAGTAAGGGACGCATGAGCGCATATCACTCTTAATCTGGGACTGGATATCATGCGCCTCCTTCAGAGGGCTCTCGCTATCTTGCTCATCCTCCCCCATTACCATGAACTCCCTCTCTCTCTCTCTCTCTCGCTCTCTCTCTCCCCCTACCTAAAATCGGAGACTCTTCGTCAGCAAATGCCATAGATTCAGAAATCTAACCCCAAAAACTGTTATCCAGAACCTTCATGATTCACTTCCACAGAAACACACCGATCATAGTAATTTACTGATCAATTATACCAGTGCATTTATCAAATAAGTATTTCCAAAATACACACTTAGCAGATAAACATAACCTAAGGCACAAATTCACACGGATAGAGAAAATCAAGTTCCACAACCTACGAAAATAAAGTGGCAACTGAGAGATCGTTTGAGGGATTTGAGACTGAGCTTCTTCCATAAACAACATACCTAGAACTCCCCAAGTTTTCAAATGGAAATTAAACATTTAAATAGGTTATAGTAATTTAACAAATTCTTTATTAGTGGAGTAAATAATTTGTAACCACCTATTTCCTGGTAGGAAAAATAAAAAATTCAATTTTAAAAAATAAATGTACTTTTTAGTTGAATTTCCACAGCTATAGTAATTTATGTGGACTAAAATTAGGATTAACCAATACATCCAATCAACTGCAACTAAACAACTTATAGTAATTTAATCTGTGTTTGTGGATATGAGAGAGAGAGAGAGAGAGAGAGAGTTATCTATTATAAAGCCAACCTTCTTTGAATTCACTTCTTGGTCCTCTTGTGGCTTATTACCAAAACTCTTAACTGCATTTGCAGTAATGCCCTCTGCTTCTCCTCCTGCGATAATTATCATTCCGTAAGTAAAAGGTACAAAATATCAATTATTTAATGGTAGATATGTACTTTAGACTTTTGAAGATCCAATTCATCCCGCATCTTCTCACACTCATCTTCATGCTGAAGCCGCAAACCTGTCAGCTCAGCTTCATGTTCGCTCCTCATTGAAGCTATTTTCTATGAAAATGATAAACTGGTTTGTAACGTAAGCATATAACACTCTACTTAAATTAGCAGTTCCAACTTAATTCAAATCTATTTATTTGAACCTCTCTCAGTTCGTTTTCAGCTTGCAGTTGGATATGCTTTAGCTCTTCACTGTGTTCAGATTTTAGACCGAGTATCACGTTCCTGGTGCTCCAACCTATAAAAATACAAAAAATATTTTACAAACTACCAAAACAACCAATATAATTAAAAGCCTGCATACAATTTGCTTAATTCACAAATAATGCAGGGCAATTTTTATTTCCAACCAACTGTACGGACACAAAGATGTCTGCTTTAACGACCGCTATATTGAACAGTAAAAAACCCAAAAACTATGAACTAAATCAAAAGAAAAAAATTGGGTAAATTTAACATCACGCTATATGTACCTTCACAGATTTGAGAACTCATAGAGTCATTGGTGAGTCGACTCGGCCTTCATGCCTGCGTGTAGACTCGTCATCCCTGCGAATTGCAAAGCTCGAGTCACCGAATCAATAGGCGTAAATATATATGGGAAGAGGCATAAGTTGAAACATGTGCAACACAGATATATTAAATAAACGCGAAAACAACCATTAATATACCTGCAAGCAACAAACTACTCACGGTGCCCTTGGTGCAGATGGACCAACAACCAAAGCGAGCTCCTCCCTTCTGCGTTTCCTTAGAATCTTCATGACACACATGATATTACAACCAACAAAATAGCTTAAGCATGTTACAGTGGCAATATAGAATACCCAGATAGACTTAACTTCCACAAAACAATAAGCTATAACTTCCCTACTTCTAACTGCTTATTAGAAATTTCAATTACAACAAATAATACATGTGAGGGCAAGGGCATCGGAAGGTCATTCAGAACCACTTCCCAGTGCACCAGACTCAGCCCGGCGAGGTAGTTTTTGGCTAGCCGTGGGTTGAATTCCTACATACTCCATGCTTATCTAATAATTCAAATCAAAATTTTCATTTCAACACAACATTCTTCAAACTATAATGCTATTCTTACCATATTTTTGTACCACAATTGTTTGTCATCTGATGTGGACAGCCACATCATCTAAATTAATTTGCATTTAATTTCAAAATGTTAATCAATAATTAATAAAAAGATTGTTAATGAAATGATGATTGTGGTATACGAGGAGTCTTCATCTTCCACCCAAGATTATTTAAGTGTTTTAATTAATAAAAAGATTGAAATTAAATGATGTAACTTGTCCAACTCATCTGCCACCTAAGATGGTAAAGAAATATGGTATAAAATTGTGGTAAGAATAGTATTACTCGTATAACTCTTCTTCAAATCAATAACTTCACAAAGCTTATAATTCACCAAAAAAATAAAAAAACACGAACATTTTCAACTCTATAATTTCAGTAACCTTGTGGCTCATGTGAAGTATTTTACTGCCAAAAAAAAAAAAAAAAAAAACAAAGAGTGAGCACAATTAACGCACAAATTTTCAAACAAAAAAAAACTACATTCAACTCAATAATTTCACAAAGCTTATAATTCACAAAAAACAAAAGAAAAACACTAGCAATTTCAACTTTATAATTTCACTAACTTTATGGCTCATGCGAAGTCTTTTACTGCAAGAAAAAAAAAAAAGAGTGAGCAACAATTACAACACAAATATTCAAAAAAAAAAAAAAAACAACAACAACATTCAACTCAATAATTTCACGAACCCCAAAAATTGCAGAAAGTAAGGCAACGGCGGTACCTCTCGGGGTCGGGATGAGGGAGTTCGCCATGGGCGGGGGAGAAGAGATCGAGGGATCGTTTGAGGGGTTTGAGACTGAGCTTCTTCCATAAACAATATAGCTAGAATTCCCCAAGTTTTCAAAGGGAAAATTAAACATTTACATAGCTTATATAAAAAGCCAAAATATAAAAAATTAATCAAAAGGTTGAGAGAACTCACATCCCAGTAATGCTCATTGCTGATATTAACACCCACTGACAGCAGCCCTTGATTTGTAGAATTCCCACGTCCAACTCCATGACCTCAGTCTCTGCCATCCCTCTCTCCCTCACAACCATACCCACTTTTTGTTGCGTGAGTTAACCTAGGAAAATAAGGAATGTAGGAATATTTTAGGTATATAATTATGTAATTGGTATCCTTGTGTATTTGGGATACTTGTTTCCTAATCTATACTAGATTGTATAAGTTTATATATTCCTCTATGAGAGAAGAATAATATTAGAACAATATTTACCAAACCCTAGAATTTTATCTTGGTACCAGAGCAGGTTTCGACCTGACTGTTCTAAAAAAACCCTAAACACCATACATGCCCTAGCCGTCGAAACTTTGGCTCTTCAAAACTTGAAACCAGAAATCAAGTCCCGTAGCTTTTGGAAACAACAAAGCTACAATTGTTAAACCTGTCAGTGCAATGACAGAAGAAAAAGGTGGCGCCATAATCCCCATGCAACCCGTGGCTGTGCAGGGTGGGTCTACCAGTATTAATGCCATTCCATTCGGGTTTCGGTTGAGCGACTCGAACTTCAAGGTTTGGTCCAAGATGATGGAGGTTCACGCTTCAGGACTCGGGAAGCAAGGCTACCTAACGGGTAAAATCCCGACTGATGATGAAGATGATCCAGGATATATAAAGTGGTCAACTGAAGATGCCATCGTGCGTGGGTGGTTGCTCAAAACCATGGAACCACACCTACTTGGCCTCTTTATAGACTTACCCACGGCCAAAGATACTGGGAGAGTGTCACCCAGATGTTCTATGATGGTTCCGATGAGTCACAATACTATGAACTTCGGTGCAAGGCTACACGGACGAGACAAGATGGTCGTTCAATCAATCTATATTTCACCGAACTCAAGGGTGTTTGGCAGGACCTAGACAAAAGACGTCCTCTCCGTATGGTGTGTGGAGCAGACCTGAAAACACGGAAAGAAATTGCAAAAGAGAGGGTGTACGACTTTCTCGCTGGATTAGACAGTGGTTTTGACCAAGTTCGGAGTGAGATTCTAAGGATGAAACCTATCCCTGGAATCGAAGAATGCTTCAATTTGGTACGACGAGAATCTCAGAGGAAGGCCACTATGTTGGGAACAAAGACTACGATAGTGGTACCCCCTATGGCTATGACAACCAAGGCGTCTAGTTCGCGTCCACAATCTTATGGGAGCACTCGACAGTCCCGCACCCAGGAGGATATAGATAAAGATAAACTCCATTGCAATCACTGTAATGGAACACGACATACTGAAAAGACCTGTTTTGAAATCCATGGCTACCCAGATTGGTACTGGGAAAGAAAAAAGAAGTTAAAAGCTCGGGGGACTAAAATGACGGGTCAAGCCCGTGTAGCAGCTTCTGGACCTGGAACAGCGTCAAATGTACAAGGAGGCCAAACTGGGCTTCAAGCCCAACCTGAAAAATCTGAGGGGATCCGAGGAATGGCTGCTGCTGTAGCAAGTCAACACCGGCTCACTTCATCCAGCCCAATCGCAGCAGCCCAAGCTGCACAGTCCACTTCAAAGATAGCGACCACCGAGGGTGACACTGGCCCACTCTTATATTTGATTAATAAAATATCAATGAGTGACAACTCGGCAAATTCAGGTGAAATCAGTACTCCTTTAATAACATCCACAAAAAAAAATATTGGTTGGATAATTGACTCTGGAGCTTTGGATCATATGACTTATGATGCATCATTATTCTATCACATGACTTCACCGTCTAAAGAAGAGGTCATTACTGTCAACGGTGATGTTGCTCCTGCAACAATAGCAGGTTCTATTTACCTCACTCTATCTTTGTCCATTCACAACGCACTACTTGTTCCGTCTTTATCCAATCACCTACTTTCTATTGGTCAAGTTACTGAGCAATTAGATTGTGTTGTGCTAATGTTTCCCACTTTTTGCCTACTTCAGGATATCCAGACTCAGGCGATATTTGGGCGTGGTACTAAGAGGAGAGGGTTATATTATGTGGATGATGTATCGGCAAGTCGAGTAAATCAAGTATGCAGCAGTCACTCAAACAAGAATAAGATAGTTTGGTTATGGCATCGTCGATTAGGGCATGCATCTTTTGGTTATTTGAAAAAATTACTTTCGTCTTTATTTCGTGGCGTTTCAGACTTTGATTTCTAGTGTAATGATTGCATTCTTGCAAAAAGTCATCGTACTTCTTATAATTTGAGTTTCGATAAAAGAACAGTTCCTTTTGAGTTAGTTCATTCTGATGTGTAGGGGCCTTCTCCCGTAGCTACTCATCATGGGATTCGTTGGTTTGTTATCTTTGTTGATGACTGCACCATAATGACATGGCTTTATACCATGAAACACAAAAGTGATGTTGGTCAAATTCTTTACCAATTTTATTGCATGGTTAAAAATCAATACTCTCTTCCCCTCAAGGTGCTCCGGTTCGATAATGGTGGGGAATATCTCAATACCGAACTTTCTCAATATTTTCAGGAGCAAGGCATTCTTCATGAGACTACTTGCCCGCAAACCCTACAACAAAATGGGGTTGCAGAACGCAAAAATAGACACATTTTGGAAACCACTCGAGCACTCCTTATTGGTGCTCACGCTCCTCATTCCTATTGGGCGGATGCCGTCAGATACTCTGTCTATCTCATGAACCGAATGCCCTATCGGGTGCATAATTTACGCACCCCTATGGAAGTATTTGCCGACCATGTGGTGTTATCATCTTCACTTCGTTTGCAACCACGTATCTTTGGTTGTGTGGCTTATGTGCACCTCCACAAAAATCAGCGCAGTAAGTTGGATCCATGTGCAGTTCGATGTATTTTTTTGGGATTTAATGGCCAGCATAAGAGGTACCGGTGTTATCACCCACCTACCAAGCATTTGTACGTCACCATGGATGTTACATTTTCTGAACATGAGATGTTTTTTTTCTTACTGATCACACCTACTATAATCTTCAGGGGGAGATGAGCACAGAAGATTATAGTTGGATTGATCTTCCAATTGAGCCGGTGGATGCCCACCGTGAACGTGACATCTGCGGTGGTGGAATCTGCCAACCACATGTGATTGGTCAAGACCCAATAGTGGGTTTAGATGACTGACGTGAGTCCAGCAGCATTGATGAGCCCAATTCGGGCTTGTTGAATTCAAGTCAACCAGAGCCCAGTAGCCGAGAGTCCAACAACATTGATGAGCCCAATCTGGGCTTGCTGAATTCAACTGAGCAGGCAGGTGGGCCTGAAATTCTAAGAGCCAAGGGCTTATATAAGCCCAGCGCGAGTGATGGACCGTGCTGCAGCAAGTTACACCCTTCGTTGGACAGTCCAACCACTTCAAGAAATAACCCTTCTCTAATTGTACCTGTCCAGGTGCCCGAGGATATCTGTGAGGTAAGTTTATCCCAATCTGATGTAGCTCATAATTTGACTAACATTGAAAGTACGTATGTATTGCCTTCTAGACAAAATCGTGGGAAACCTCCTGATAGATATTCTCCAGATGGAAAAGTGAGATATGCAATTGCAAAGTATGTGTCTTCGCATCGGCTATCTCCCAGGTATCAAGCATTTGTGAATACAATGGATGGAATCAAAATTCCAACTAAAGTGGAAGAAGCTTTGCAAGATCCTCGATAGACAGAAGCAATTGAGGTTGAAATGAAAGCCTTACAAAAAAGCGGAACTTGGAGCGTGGAGTCACCACCCCAAGGAAAAAAACCAGTAGGGTGCACATGGGTGTTCACAATCAAACGCAAGGCAGATGGAGAACCATCGACAAATACAAGGCAAGGTTGGTTGCTAAGGGGTACACAGACTTTCAAAGTAGATTATCAGGAGACATTTGCTCCGGTAGCAAAGATGAACACTATACGGGTCCTTTTGTCCTTAGTTGCTAATTTTGATTGGCCGTTGAAACAATTTGATGTAAAAAATGTTTTTCTACACATAGACCTGGAAGAAGAAGTATACATGGAGCTTCCATCTGGGTACGAAGTGCAGAATAGAACAGGTAAGGTGTGTAGATTGAGAAAGGCTCTTTATGGACTCAAACAATCGCCAAGGGCCTGGTTTGGAAGATTCACTGATACAATGAAGAAATATGGTTACCAACAAGGAAACGCAGATCACACTTTGTTTATCAAGCGCAGGGGTGAAAGGGTTACTTTGTTAATAATATATGTGGATGATATGGTAATCACAGGTGATGATACAGAAGAGATGGAGAGACTACATGTGTATCTTTCTATAGAGTTTGAGATGAAATATTTAGGAGGTTTGAAGTACTTCTTGGGAATTGAAGTTGCTCGTTCTCGTGATGGTATTTACTCATCTCTGCGAAAGTATGTCCTGGATCTTTTGTCTGAGACAGGGATGTTGGCATGTAAACCGGCAGAAACAACTATATTTCAAAATCATCATTTGGCGATATACCCGGACCAGATCCTGGCAAACAGGGAAAGATACCAAAGGTTAGTAGGAAGGTTGATTTACTTGTCTCTCACAAGACCAGATATTGCATATGTTGTTAGTGTAGTAAGTCAATTTATGCACTCTCCTAGTGAGGATCACTTGGCTGCAGTAATGCGAATATTGAGTTATTTGAAAGGTGCACCTGGAAAATGATTGATCTTCAAGAAACATGGGCATTTGGAGGTTAAAGGGTATACTGATGCTGATTGGGCTGGGAATATTACTGATAGACGCTCTACATCAGGATACTTTACATTTGTTGGAGGAAATCTTGTGACTTTGAGGAGTAAGAAACAGAATGTGGTTGCTAGGTCAACAGCAGAGGCCGAATACGGTGGTATGGCACGTGGGATTTGTGAGTTATTATGGCTTAGAATTCTTCTTATAGAGATTGGGTTTAAGCCACATGGAGCTATGTTTTTGTATTGTGATAATCAGGCTGCGCGAGAAATAGCTAATAATCTAGTTCAACATAATCGTACCAAACATGTTGAGGTGGATAGATAATTTATCAATGAAAAATTGGATGGTAAGTTGGTGGAAATTCCATATGTAAGATCTGACCAGTTGGCCGACATGTTAACTCATGCAGTGTCAGCAAGAGTGTTTCAAGACTCATTTGACAAGTTGGGCCTAGGTGATATCTACGCACCAACTTGAGGGGGAGTGTTGCGTGAGTCAACCTAGGAGAATAAGGAATGTAGGAATATTTTAGGTATATAATTATGTAATTGGTATCCTTGTGTATTTGGGATACTTGTTTCCTAATCTATACCAAATTGTATAAGTTTATATATTCCTCTATGAAGGAAGAATAATATTAGAACAATATTTACCAAACCCTAGAATTTTATCTCTTTTGACCCACCCCTCAATCCCGACACCAACCCTTGATTTGAGGAGGAAAAAAAAATACATCAACAATTGTATTTACAGATTTTATGAAGTTAGACTAAAAGTGCTTCTCCTCGAGGATAAATACAATAGGTTATCCCTCACCTTAAATACACAGGGCTCTGAAGCTGTAAACAAAAGCGCAAATCCGAATAACCACGATTTCCTAAAGCCAAAAAACCTCAATTCAAAAGCAACACAAAAAAATTCTGATTGAAAAGCAAAGTAAATAACAGTAGAGACAGAAAGAGAGATAGAGAGACAGGTGAAAATTACTCGCTGATGACGAAGCTAATGAATTCCAAGACGCATTCCTGGATGGTGTTCGACTAATCGGCACGAGCAGAGAGATGAGATCAGAAAGAGAGAAAAATTAGGGTTTGAGAGAAACCTAATCCCAAAATGGGTTAAAGAGGTATGAATGAAACTGAGAAAATGAACGGTTTGGAAGACTGTAGAAGAGGCAAGGCAATAGTTTATTAAAAAATAAATTTACAAAATTACCCTTGAATTATTTTATACAATCATTTTTGTTGTTTTGATTTTTTTTGGCCTAGGGGCATTTTGGTCCAAAATTTTTGTTGAAGCCAATGACACCAAATGTCATTGTTCATCGAACTACTCGCTTTATATATAAGAGAAGAGATTGTTGCTCCTTTTCCCAAACCAAATTAAAGCTCTAAACCGGTATGCATGGGATCTTCACATCAAATGGTTGTCCCATCATCTGAGGTAAAAAACACACAATTTTGAGAAAACTGTCAAGCAAATAATTAGGAATGGCAATTGATCGGTTTGGAGACGGAAATGTTATATTCATCCCCATAACCATGAAAATTAACCATATCCATAACCGCAAATTAACCATTGGGTATTATCCATAACCATACCCACCGGATAACGGATTCTCCATCGGTTAACGGTTATATCTATCTTTGTCAATACAAAAAATATATTCACTCAATTGATGCATAATAATTTAGTAAATATTAATTTCGTCATTAAATATTTGATGTATAAAATAATTTAATTAATGAATCTTGTGGAGCATAAAAATTAAAGGTAAACATTGATAATGTTTGTTGATCTTTGATATCTCTCATAAGCATGGACCAAAATATCGAAAATATCGGCGAAATATCGTCCATATTATCGTTTTTTTGGTCCGACGATATTTTGGTGACTTATCCTCTTATTATCGTTAATATATCGCGATATTATCGATAATATCGCGATATGAAACCCAAAAATACTTGAAAATTTCTAAAAAGTCTCAATTTTGGGCATAGGGGGATTCGAACCCCTCCCATTTCACTTCTTCAAGACCTTAACCGCCATATCACTTATGTTTTTGTGAAAAAATTGTAAAATATTTATATATATGGTTTTGTTTTGAATTCTTTTTGCAAGAAACAAATTTGCACATATTCCAAATTTTTGTGGTATTATATTTTAAATTGTGTCAATTAATTACTTAGTCAATGACATGTGGTTTTTAATTTTTCTATTTTTTATTTGGTCACTTACATGTAAGGCTGGAAAAAATTCCCGAAAATCCCAAACCAAACCAAAAAAGTCCCAAAACCCAAACCGAAAAATCCCAAACCAAAACCATCCCGAAGTTCGGGAATCTCATCCCGAAAAATATCAAAATTTTCGATATGGGATTGGTTTCCAAATCCCATTTGTTTGGTAATCCCGAACCCTTCATATCTCATTCCTGTTGGGATGGAATTGAGCGACTCATAGAAAGAATCCGAGACTCAATCTTCAAATGATTTTGCTTATGGACAACGTCAACCAATCTCGGATCCATATGGGTGGCATGTTAACAATTACATGCAAAACTATTTTGGGGATTTATCATTTGATGACTACTCTTCACAATACACTTACTGTACACATGGAGATGATGAAGATAGTGAAAATTTTGAACCTCATAGGAACTCTATGTGGTACTAAGTCACTCATGTATCTTACCACGCAATGTATAAAGTGTAAAATATTGTACTAATTTATTATATATAAATGATTATGGTGTGTTTAAACTTCTTTCATTAATTACTACATATTTTCTACACTCACAATGTTTGCCAGCTCGCTATATAATCAACTTAAATCAGTTAAATCCATCATGCAATGCATTTCCTTCCAATTTTTTTGTGATAAACTAATAGATAATTGACTAAATAAACATCCTGCAAAGTTTCAATAAAAATTTCCAAGTTTTTCTTACAATTTCCGTGGTTTTTATTCAATTTTTATCGATATCGATAATATCCCGATATATTCATCAAAATTTCCGTGTTTTTGGACTACCGATATTTCCGATATCATCGATATTTAATACCTTGCTCATAAGTACCATTGAATTCTCATAGATTTTGATTCATATCAAAACTTTTGAACTTTGCCACAAAATACAACTCACACAATGTTATTTTTGTATTCTCAAAGTAAGATTGGGTGAATAATGAATATACATATATACATATATACATATATATATATACATATATTATATAATACTTTAATATTATATATTATTCGGTTTGGGTTTGGATACGGATATGGATTGAGGACCCCTATAACCATGTCCAAAATCATAACCGAATAATATTTACGGTTTTTCCCCATACCCAAAATACATCCGAATTTTCATACCCAAATCCAATTCATTTGGACGATTATCCACAGTTATCGGGTTTAGCGGTTAGAATTGTCATCCTTACAAATAATCATAGTTTTGGTTTGAGAACCACAAAATTAGTGATTTTATAAAATAAAAAATTAGTTCCCTTCAGTCATTATATTAAAAATAACCATCGAGCCTTTCGAAATTCCACTAATAGTCTAATTCCAAAAGTGATAGATTCTCTTAGCCTAGTGATATTTTTATTTTATTTTTTAAATTAGAATAGGTTTCAAATTCGAATCCTCTCACTTCATTGATGTGTTATTTACACTGGTCACTTAGTACTATGGTCTAATAGTATTCCTCTTCACTTGTAAGTGAAAGATTTTAGGTTCGGCTCTCGCCAAAGGTGAATTTGAGTCATATTATTACAAGTCCATTATACGGCTTAGCCCACTTCCTCACCCCATTAGAATAGAAAAAATCGTTTGTTCAAAAGAAAATTATATTAACACCACAAAAACTCCTCATATTTGTGACATTGCACTAACACTAGTTACTTAAACAATAATTTCTTTATAAATATATAAAAGAAAAAAAAGAAAAAATTTAAAAATAGATTTAACATCACAAATAGCAAAACCAGAACATGAAATCCCCCTCCGACTCCACTCCAGCCCCAACCCACCTTTGCTTTCCCAAAGCCACTACTCCAACTTCAACCACAAATTCAAAATCTGAAAATAATGAAGAACAACCACCCCTTGCGGGCAAAGCATATATAACTGGACAAGAAAACACCGACGATCCGACAAACAAAGCCGGCCTCGCGTCAAAGATGAAGACTTCTTGACTTGACTTTAGAAGACAGGATAGTCAATATGGAGTTTTTAAATAAAGGCCTAATTGGATGATTAGTCATCGTGGTGATAGAGTAGTTGGAAAATAACTCTTGTGGTAAAAAAAAAAAAAAAAAAAAAACTAGGATTTAAGCCACTGGTGAAGTCTGTTATGATTTATGCCCAAAATTGAAAATTTCGTCAACTCGTTGTTAATTATTAGCACGTGAGCTACATATATTAGACTAAAACGGAACTCTCTATTAATCGTTAGCACGTGTGGCTTACATGTGAGGCTAACTTTATCTTTTTACTCTCACATTTTTGGCTTAAATCCTAACAGACTTTGCCACAAGGGCTTCAATCCTAATTTTTTCAATCACAGGGGCTATCTTCTAATTACATATCACCACGAGGACTATTAATCCAATTAAGCCTTAAATAAATGTTTCAGAACATGATGCATCATAGCATTAAAGATCAGATGGAACTTGTCAATTTTTTTTTTTTTAATATATTTACATATAGGATTGACAATGAGAGGGGTGCATAACTGACTGCCCTTGACTACTTGAGTTACAATCTTTAGACTAATATTTACTTATGTAAGCTCGAAGAACCTACAAAGTAGATAAAACCAAACACAATTAAAATAAAAAAAAAACCACAATCTAGTTTGACAAAAAAAAAAAAAAAAAACACAATTAAGGATTTGCAACTGCACTAGATCAATAATAGTATATTAAGGGCAAGTGCAAGGTCGATTATTATTCAATTGCTATGCCAATGTTAAAGGTCGATGTATATTTAAAAAGAAAATTGTTTTTTCTATGGTATGACTTAATCCATGGTCAGGCATTAAACCGTGTATTCTTATGTAAAATTATATTCTTAATCCGACATACAAATTACACACATATATAGAAACTCATTAAGTGTAGAAGAATTGTATCAACAAGAATTAGCTACACTTCCTAGAGACGTGTAGTTGGAGGAGGTTTTGTAAGAATGTGAACATGAGATAAGATGATCGGATATTAGTTGTTTGAGTCCAATGAGAATAAGAAAGCCTCTAAGAAGATGGATATCAGTTTTTGTCAGTAGATGTTTATGTTACAATGATAAACTGATTTGAATTAAAAGAACTTAAGTAGTTTTCCATAAGGATTTTAATAGGGAATCCATATTCTGATATGAGAAGGATATGTGTGTGTGTGTGTGTCTATATATATATATATATATATATATATATATGGTGTTCTCTTCACTGACAGGGGGTGCTCTTTCTGGAACTAAGTCATATTCTTAGTTTGAGTGATAAATACCCTGACAGAGAGAAGAAGAATTGCTGTGTTACCGGGTTGAACGAGATCTACCATGGCTGCATCAAGCAGGAGTTCTTCAGGTTAGTATAATTCGGTTCTATTTGGATTGATGTTTTGCGTCTACTTGATTGTAGTTTAAGTACCTGAATCTTGTAGCTAGACTACGGTCAACATGTGGTATCAGAGCCTTAGATTCATGTTCTTAAATTCAATCAACAAAATTGGTTGAATCCAAATAAAAAAAAATAATTTTGGTCTTCAAACTTCGAAACAGGTTCTGGTTGTTAAAACTAGGAAAAGGAGAAACTGTGCGTTTTGATTAAAATATGATGATTAATATTTGACCGTTAAGAACTCAAAACAAAAATCCTATCTTCTTTTCCGGATTGGGAATACAAATCGACATCTTTTGATTTCGATTTCGGAGTTTGAAAATCTGGGTTATTTAAATTGTTGTTGAGTATTCACGATTTATGTTAATTGCTTCCGCTACTGGGTGTTGATACTCATAGAACAAACGGGTATGTCTTCTGAACATTGGATTGAAATTTGGATTTTGATCTATCTTATCTTGAATTTCCATTATGTTCTTCAGCATGATTCGAATAATGAGCATAAAAATATGCTTATTTATGTTAATTAGTCCTATGTTTATGCGTTTTCTCTAACTATCTATGGAAGGGAGTTCTTGAGATTAGAACCTCTGCAGACATCACTTGTTTTATGCATAAATTTTTATGAAGAATTGTTCATTTGAGACAAATCCGTTAAACTATGCTCTTAAAATCTTTTATTCTATATGTGCTTATCAATTCTTCAATGTTAAGATTTTATATATGGATAAAAGTTTTGATGATATGATGTGCAAAAAAAAAAAAAAAAAAAAAAAAAAAAAAAAAAAAAACTGAGAGAAGAAATCTGGAACCCTAAACGTTCTTCTGTGATTTCATTGTGTTCTTCAGTGTCTGCAATATCAATGAAGACTCTGAATTTGGCTAACATCCCAATTCTTACTGGTGGGGGAAATTACAAGAAGTGGATAAGGGAAATCAGTTTGCTATTGACTCTAAATGAGTTTGATATAGCAATCGACAATCCCAAGCCCGTAGTCAATGATCAGAGCACAAGAGCTGAAAAGGCAGATTTTGAGAGATGGACAAGAGCTAATAAGGTAACATTGTCCATTCTCGAGAGTGGCATGACTGATACAATCCGAGGAGGAATTAAGAAGCATGATTTGACTGCTGATTATCTTAATGCTATAGAAAAGAAATTTCAAGAATCTGAAAAAGCTGAAGTGAGTCAATACATGTCTCTATTAACTACTTACAAGATGGAGGGTACAAGCTCTATAAGGGATCACATAATGAAGATGACAGATGCTGCAGAAAGACTCAATGCAATGGATATAAACATAGGTGAAAAGCAGTTAGTATTCATGATTCTTCAAGCACTTCCCAGTAAATATAGTCAGTTGAAGATCTCCTACAATACTCAAGACAAAAACTGGGATGTTGATCAGTTGATTGCACAGTGTGTGCAAGAAGAAACTCATCAAAAACAAGAAAGAGGCAAAGAAGTTGCGGACGTCAACTTTGTGCAAACTACAAATGACAAGAAGCAGTTCAACAACAGAGGTTTTTCTGGTTCTGGTAAGAGTTCTAAGCCCTTTAAGAATTCTAATAAGTTCAGTAATTCTGCTAAAGTAGTTGACTCCCCTAGAAAATCTTTCAAGTTTAAGGCTAAACCTAAAGATGTGTCTAAACTAAAATATTTTTGGTGCAAAACTAAGGGTCATTTAAAAGTTAACTGTGAGATTTTCAAAGATTATGTAAAGAGCAAAGAAAAGGAACAAGTACTTGTCTGTGTTGAGTCAAATCTTTGTGAAGTACCTGTTGATTCTTGGTGGTTTGATACCGGATGCTCAGTGCATATAACTAATTCTTTAAATGGTTTTCAAAAACAAAAGGAAGTTGGAAATGCTATATATAATGTTTTTGTTGGGGAAGGAACTAAAGTTGCAGTAGAGTCAGTTGGGATAGTAAACTTAGTTTTAGGTTCTGGTTTTGTTTTAGAGTTGAAAGATGTGCTATATGTATCTAAGATGAGAAGGAACTTCATTTCTGCCTCTAAAATTGTAAAAGATGGTTTCTCTTTCCTTGGCGATGATGAGTGCTTAAAAATTTTCAAGAAAAACTGTCATAACACTATTTTAGGGACTGCCCTCTTGTCTGATAATTTATGGAATCTTAAATGCACTGTTGAGGCACTCAATCACACGATTTTGAGCATTAGTACTAAGAGAATGATAGGCCAAGACACTTCATACATTTTATGGCATAAAAGACTAGGACACATCTCTAAAGAAAGGATAATTAAGCTGTCGAAAACTGAACTGATTCCAAAATTAGATATTTCTACTGCAACTGAATGTGTTGACTACCTAAAGGGTAAAATGACCAACTTTAGAAAAACAGATGCCAAAAGGAGTCAGGGATTACTTGAAATCATACACACTGATATATATGGGCCCTTTCCAGTTAAAACAATATGTGGAAACAAGTATTTCATCAATTTCATAGATGATTTTTCAAGGCTGGGATATACTTTTCTCATTAGAGAAAGCTGATGCCATTAAGTGTTTTATAATTTACAAAAATGAGGTTGAAAAACAATTAGGCAAGGTTATTAAAATTGTTAGATCGGATAGGAGAGGTGAATACTTTGGCAGGTACACTGAATCAGGACAGCAAAAAGGACCATTTACACTTTATTTGG
Source organism: Heteromeles arbutifolia (assembly GCA_024362995.1). Taxonomy (NCBI): domain Eukaryota; kingdom Viridiplantae; phylum Streptophyta; class Magnoliopsida; order Rosales; family Rosaceae; genus Heteromeles; species Heteromeles arbutifolia. The sequence continues at coordinate 38,550,915 of JANCRC010000003.1, read as the reverse complement.
AGCACAATGGTATTATAGCTCAATATACAACACCGGGGACACCTCAACAAAATGGTGTTTTAGAAATGAGGAATATGACTCTCATTGGTATGGTTAGAAGCATGATGACAAGATCCAAATTACCTGGTTTCTTGTGGGGGAAAGCTTTGAAAACTGCAAATTACATCTTGAATAGAGTTCCAAGCAAATCCGTTCCCTCAACACCATTTGAGCTATGGCATGGGAGGGCACCTAATTTTGATTACTTTCATGTTTGGGGCTGTAAATCTGAAGCAAGATTCTATAATCCTGATGAAAGAAAGTTGGATCCCATAACTCAATCTTGCTATTTCATTGGCTATCCTGAAAAATTGAAAGGATTCAGATTCTATGTTCCTCAAGGACACACATGGATTCAAGAGACACACAATGCAGTTTTTCTGGAAGATGAAGATGTCTCCCATTTGTCAAGGGAAAATTTCATATTTGAATAGATGAATTCAGATGGTGGGGACCATGTGACAATGGATTATAATCAGGTCCCATTGTTTCCTAATCAATCATCAACTGCCATTGAAGATATGAGTGAAGATTTGGGAGTTCCTAATGACAACTCTGTAGGAGTTGATTACACAACACAAGCTGCAACAATTCCTTTTGCAGAAGCATGTGCATCAGTTAGTGTTCCACCACCAGTTGAAATCAGAAGATCCACAAGAGCTCGGAAAACCACTGCAATCAATGACTATGTATATTTGCAAGAGAATGAGTTCGATATCAGTGACATTGATGATCCTCTCACATATACTCAGGCAATTAAAAGTCCTCAATCAGTTCTTTGGAACAATGCAATGAAGGATGAGTTAGATTCAATGTTCAAAAACAAGGTTTGGACATTGGTGGAATCAAACTCTGAAATTAGGCCAATAGGTTGCAAATGGGTATATAAAACCAAAAGGGATGCTGAAGGAAGAGTTGAGAGATTCAAAGCACGGTTGGTTGCTAAAGGATTTACTCAGAGAGAGGGAATTGACTACAATGACACTTTCTCTCCAGTCTCTTCTAAAGATTCTATGCGAGTTATAATGTCTCTAACTGCCTACTTTGATCTTGAGTTACATCAAATGGATGTAAAAACAGCTTTTCTTAATGGAGGCCTACAAAAGGATCTGTTGAAAGGGGGAAGGAAAATATGGTATGCAAGCTCAACAAGTCAATATATGGCTTGAAACAGGCGTCACGGCAATGGTACCTAAAGTTTGATGAAAATGTCTCTGCACAAGGTTTTGTAGAAAACAAACTGGATGATTGCATATACATAAAGTTCTCGGGTTCCAAATTTATTTTCTTAGTACTTTATGTTGATGACATTCTCCTTGCAAGTTCTTGTCCTCAATTGCTTCAAAGTACTAAGAGAATGCTGAGTGAAAGCTTTGAGATGAAAGATCTTGGAGAAACATATTATGTACTAGGAATAGAGATTGTTCGAGATAGACAAAGGAGGCTTCTTGGTTTATCTCAAAAAGGGTATATTGACAGAGTGTTGGAGAAATTTCATATGGAAAGTTGCAATAGTGGTCAGGTTCCAGTCAATAAAGGTGACAAGTTTTCGAAGATTCAATGTCCAAGATCTGATTTGGAGGTGAAGAAAATGCAAGCTAAGCCTTATGCCTCATTGATTGGAAGCCTCATGAATGCAACTATCTGCACAAGGCCTGATATTGCTTTCATAGTTGGTATGCTAGGACGATTTCAAGCAAATCCTGGAGAAGCACATTGGGTGGCAGCCAAGAAGGTTCTGCGATACTTGCAGAGAACCAAAACTCAGATGTTAGTATATGGCAGAAGTAATTCTTTGGAGCTTATGGGGTATACAGACTCGGATTTAGCTGGAGATGTGGATGACAGAAAGTCCACATGGGGTTATATCTTCATACTCAATGGAGGGGCAGTTTCGTGGAAAAGTGCAAAGCAAACTGTTATAGCCACATCAACTATGGAAGCTGAGTTTGTAGCCTATTTTGAAGGCATGAAACATGCAGCATGGACAGATTTGAAGATTGTGAATTCAGTTCAGAAACCGGTAAAGATGTTCTATGATAACAACTCGGCTGTGTTTTTTGCTAAGAATAACAGAAGGACTTCATCATCTAGATTGATGGATGTGAAGTTTCTTAAAGTCAGAGAACAAGTCAAGAAATGAGTTATTGAAGTACAGCACATTAGCACCACTATGATGATTGTTGATCCTTTGACTAAGGCACTGCCGATTGAAGAATTCAAGAAACATGTTTCTTCAATGGGAGTACTAGAGGGTTTTGATCAGTGGGAGTGATCAAGTGTGTGTTAGGGGCTTGGGATTGCAGAAGTATATATGTTTCAAGAACTGTAAGTGCAATTCTGACAAGCTGAGGATGATTTATGTTTTAACTTGCTTTAGCTAGTTTGTTAAGTTTGTTTGTGTTTTAATAAGTGTCTTTGTCTGCTACTTGATGCTTTGGCTTTCAAGTGTTGAAGTACAGATACTGGACTGAGTCAGAATTTAGTTTCATTAGTAACTTTGGAAAAACAGTTTGTCTGTTTTAAAGTTTGTGGTTAATGATCTTATATATAGTCAATTACTATGTTGCTTTTCTGTGAAGATTAATGTGTGTTGTGATCTTTTGAAAAGTAGGAGCATAATGTTTAACAGTTTATGTTAGTCATGAGTCATACTTGCAAATTGGGTATATATGAACCTTGAATTAATACTACAATTTGGTTGTGGTCTGAGATTCTTGGTTTCTATATTTTGAGATGTAATGGGACAATGGTCATGATGGTTAAATCTTGGATGAGGTTATGTGATCACTTCTTATGATTGGTGACGGCTATGTTTGATCTTTGTCTCGTGTTCAAGTGGGAGAATGTAAGAATGTGAACATGAGATAAGATGATCGGATATTAGTTGTTTGAGTCCAATGAGAATAAGAAAGCCTCTAAGAAGATGGATATCAGTTTTTGTCAGTAGAGGTTATCGTTACAATGATAAACTGATTTGAATTAGGAGAACTTAAGTAGTTTTCCATAAGGATTTTAATAAGGAATCCATATTCTGATATGAGAAGGATATGTATATATATGGTGTTCTCTTCACTCACAAGGGGTGCTCTTTCTGGAACTAAGTCCTATTCTTAGTTTGAGTGATAAATACCCTGACAGAGAGAAGAAGAATTGCTGTGTTACCGGGTTGAACGAGATCTACCATGGCTGCATCAAGAGGGAGTTCTTCAGGTTAGTTAAATTCGGTTCTATTTGGATTGATGTTTTGCGTCTACTTGATTGTAGTTTAAGTAACTGAATCTTGTAGCTAGATCAAGGTCAACAGGTTTCCCCATGGTTAGGGCCTTAACTCCAAGTCGAAGTATTCTCTCTTCCTTCCTTCCTATTGTGTTAATGAGATATTTCCTTTCTGATGAGAAAAGGACTTGCAGTTTAAAAAATGCAACATAGACCAAAACCAAAGCACAAGTTGAACTTTTCAAACTGCAACATCCGTCATTTCGTTACAACGTCTCTATCACGTTTTAGAAATTATATTGCGGAAACATTTTATACCGATGACAGTCTATAAATACGTGTTTCACTTCGCACTTCCATACATAGCTGAGAGTGCCTAAAAAAAAAAAAAATCAAAAGATTGTTGTTATGGGGTTACTTGTTATCTCCATCATTCGCACGGTTTCAAAACTAGTACTAGTTTTGTTGTTGTTTCATCTTGTGGTTATTGCTTTCTCTTCGTACTCTTCACAGAAGCAGTATCCTTCTTGCCCTGATGAGAAGAAGGTCGCCCTGCTGCAATTCAAAGAAAGCTTTATTATTGACAAATCTGCTTCAAGATTTGCCGATGCTTATCCGAAGGTCTCGTCATGGAAACCAACTGAAAAAGAAAATAGCACCTGCTGCTCATGGGAATGTGTCAAGTGTGGTGGGAAGACAGGTCATATGATTGGCCTTGATCTTAGTAGCAGTTGTCTCTACGGCTCTATCAACACCAATAGCAGCCTCTTCCGCGTTGTTCATCTTCAAAGGTTAAACCTCTATGACAATAACTTTAATTACTCTCGAATTCCTACTAGCATTAGGAATTTCCCAAGCCTTACTCATCTTGACCTCTCTACCTCTGTCTTTTCTGGTCAAGTCCCTTCTGAACTTTCACTGTTATCCAAGTTGACATACCTTGATCTATCTCTCAATCTCGATAGAGTGTCAGAAGATAAGGATCATCCCTTATTGAAACTTGAAGCAACAGATCTTGGAAGCCTAGTTCCAAACTTAACTAGTCTCAAAGTACTTTCTCTCAGTTCCGTAAACGTATCTTCGGCAATTCCTCATTCAATGGCTAATTTATCATTTTTGACAGCCCTAGCCCTCAAGAACTGCCACCTATTTGGTGCATTTCCAGTGAGAATTTTCCAACTACCAAACCTAGAGTTTCTTAGTGTGAGATACAACCAAGATCTGACTGGATATTTTCCTGAATTTAATCGAAGTAGTCCTCTCATGCTTCTGAAAGTTTCCTATACGAAGTTTTTCGGGAACATACCTTATTCGTTTGGAAAGCTTGATTCACTGCAATAGTTGGATGTGGCAATGCTATTTTTCAAAAGCATTGGTCCCATCTTCACTTGGAAATCTTAGGCAGCTAACTTATCTAGACATTTCAGCCAATCAATTTGGAGGTCAAATTCCTGATTCCTTGTCCAATCTTACCCAGCTAACTGTATTTAGGATTTGTTCTAGTCAATTAACCGGTCCAATCCCATCATGGCTAGGCAACTTTAGCAAACTAGAGTACCTAGATTTTGCTTTTAATAGATTAAATGGTTCAGTTTCTGTGTTAATTTCAAATCTCACAAACCTTCAGATCCTTTATCTTCATTCGAATAGTCTGAGTGGTGCAGTGGAGTTTCAAATGTTTCAAAATCTACAATTTCTTTACCAACTCCAATTAAGTTCGAACATTTTAGAATTTGTCACTGAATCCAAAATTGTGAATTCAACAGTTCCACAGTTCACTGTTCTAGGATTGAGTTTTTGTAACATAAGAGAGTTTCCATCTTTTTTACAATATCAGAAAAGTTTGGAGCGTTTGGACCTTTCTATAAACAAAATCCAGGGCCAAGTACCAAAATGGATGTGGAACACAAGCATAGAAACTTTGGTATTGTTGGACATTTCTCAAAACTTCATTTCAGACCAACATCCACTTGTTATTCCTTGGGTGAACCTGATATGCTTAAGGTTTTCGTCCAACATGTTTCATGGATCACTACCGATACCTCCACCAACCATGCGAGAATATGCAGCTGCAGACAACAACTTTACTGGGGAAATCTCACCGTTGCTTTGCAATTTGAAAAATCTTCAGTACCTTGACTTGTTGAAAAATAACTTGAGTGGCATGCTTCCTCAGTGTCTCGGAAACTTTAGTGATCATCTGATTCTTTTACTTCTTGGAAACAACTCTTTTCACGGAATTATTCCTCATACATACAACAAAGGAAGCAGTTTGAGAATGATTGATGTCAGTCATAACAAGTTGCAGGGGCAGTTGCCGAGGTCATTGGCCAATTGTGTGATGCTTGAGTATCTTGTTTTGTCAAACAATCTATTCAATGGTGTTTTTCCTATTTGGTTGGGGACTCTTCACGAGTTAAAACTTTTGCACCATAATGGATTCTACGGTGTGATTGGAAAATCTAGAAAGAATGTCGATTTCCCCAAGTTACGCATTCTTGATTTGTCTTACAATAATTTTACTAGCACGGTTCCTTCTGTGTTTCTAGATATTATTATAAACAAATCAGCATATATGTACACAGACGTAGTTTATGATGTCAATGGATTCACAATTGTTAACAGTGTTGAATACCACCTCACAATCGCAACAAAAGGTTTGGAGCAATACTACCCAAAGATCTGAGAAGAATTTGCATCATTTGATATCTCAAGCAACAAATTTGAAGGAAGATTCCAGAATTCATTGGGAATCTTAAGGAGCTTCGTTCGTTGAATCTATCCCACAACATTCTCACTGGTTCTATCTCATCATCCTTCAGAAACTTGATGAAGCTTGAATCGTTGGACCTTTCACAAAACAAGCTCTCAGGACAGATCCCCCAACAACTGAGTCAACTTACTTTTCTTTCCAATTTCAATGTGTCTCACAACAATCTCACAGGTCGTATACCACAAGGAACCCAGCTTACTTCATTGAATACCACTTCATACGAAGGAAACCCAGGTTTGTGTGGAGATCCATTGCCGAATAAATGTGGAAATCCTAAGACCCCTCAACTTCCACCTTCAACCATAGACAAAGGTGATTCTAGCTCAGCAGGAATATTTGAATTTGATTGGAAAATTGTTTCGGCCGGATGTGGAAGTAGGTTGGTAGTGGGAATAGTTCTTGCAGATGTTGTGATCACAAGGAGGCCAAACTTGTTTCTTATTGTTGGAATGATTAGACAAATGATAATGAAAATGGGGAAGGGGGTGGGGGGGGGGGGGGGGGGGGGAAGCGGGGGGGCGGGGTGGAGGCGCCTAGAAATTGAGTTTGTTACAATGTTAATGCATTTCTTGTTGTCGTTTGTTTTCTCTGTTATGGTTTCTTTCCTTCTCTTTTTCTATGTTTAGTTATAAGTTTGTTTTACGTTAGCTATGTCCCCTATTTTCTTGTATTTTCGCTTTCTTTTCTTTATTCTCTCTTTATTTTGAGGGGTATGGTTTAGGTCTCCCCCTGACTAAGTGTAACCCCTTTTTTTTTTTCAATAAAATTTCTCTCATACCGTCGAGGTTTCTTTAAAAAGAAAGAAAGAATGTATTTGTGCTTTTTAGCTTTTAGTTGATTGTGTTGTTCAAGTTCAAGACTCTATCTCGTACCGTTTTAAGTTATATCAACGTTTGTTCGTACCGTTGAGTTCCTTTACCACAAAAGAAGATGGAGATGAAAGTAATGTAAATAAAGATAGTAGACTGCTGCATGCTTTGATGGATTTGGATTTTATGAAATTAAAATGAAAGCAGCTAAGTTTATTTAAAAGGATTCTTATTCATTCGAATAATTGGAGACACTCTTTTCAATAAAATGAAATCGAAAATTTCCTATGCCTCAGTAACTAAGAATACTTGTACAACAGTTGCATATTTAAGAGTAATGTGGAAAGCAAGAATTGTCTAAATTTTGTCCCAATCATCGGAGCGATTGAATGAGAATCGTAGACTACAAGGGAACTGGTTTAGTAGGAAGTGCTTCTAAACTGAATATTAATATGTCCAGTGCAATAGGCAACAAATGCAAAAGGACTGGCAGACTTGAAGCGCAGAAGAAAAAAAAATCAATGTCGTTCACCCTAGAACTTGTGTTATCATTGCTGAATAATAGTGGTATCATTTGTATAAATATCGATATTACAAATTCTCCTCAATAGTTTCCATTCTCATCGTGACTTAATCAATAGTAGAAAAAATAGCTTGCGCGACGAAACATTTTTCGTCGCATGAGAGGCACTTGCGCAATGAACAAACATATTTGTTGTGCAAAAATGGCAGGAAAGGGAAAAAAAATATTTATATGTGACGAAAGTATTCGTCGCGCGACGAATACTTATTGTCGTTGCGCAAGAAAACGCGGGAAAATTTTTTTTGCCACCAAATGTTTGCGCGACCAAAATTTCCACATATTCGCCCCGCAAAGTTTCACTAAAACGGTCAGATGCCTTCAACCGCTCTCATTTAGTGCGCATTTATGATGCATTTTGCGCGACGAAGTGGTTCGTCGCACAAAGTGTTCCGAGTGCTATATGAACACAATTTCAGAACCCTAATTTTCAAAGATTTTGTTTCAAAGGTAATGGCCGATTCGGGAGAAGGCTCTCGCGGAAGGAAAGTTGTCTTGTGAGTAGAGAGGTACCAATGTAAGCAAGTGCCTTACTTCGAAAATAAAAGTAGGGCTGATGCATACGCCGAACTTAGGTTTGATATTGGGGGTTTGGTGCGGAGGGAATGTTCTGCCGAGTTTGAGTCTTGGAAAAAAGTGCCTAAGGAGTTGAAGAAGTCCATGTTGGGGGAGTTATCGGTAAGTTTGTCTTAAATAATGTATAATTATTTTTGTTAAAAATTAGTATTTTTTAAATTACTAATTTATTGTTATTGGCATTAATGTAGGTTCACTGGGATGTTGATGAAACCGATGAGAAACAGCGGAAGTATCTGGATGACCTTTTCGAGAAGCATTTCCAGCAGTGGAAGTTTGATGTGATGCGGGATGCGGAGTGAGGTGATGCTGCCCCGGAGGAGGAGGATTGAAGTTGAATTGTATTTTTTTTTTATGAAATAAGATTTCTAGGACTTTATATTTGATTTTAATTAATAAATTTATGTTATATGGATGACTATTAATATTTACATTAATTATAATATGTATTTGGGATAATAAATTAGTTTTGTTAATTAATTTGGTAATGTTTAATTAGGTTTGATTTTTTATTTATTTAGATGAAAATAAAAATTTACATTAGATAAAAAGAAAAAGGAAAAAAAAAATATGCATTTTGCGCGACCAAAATAGTATTCGTCGCGCAACTTGTTTACATTAATAAATTATAAAGTAAACGAAAACAAAAAATGTAGACTTGTGCAACAAATGATATATTAGTCTCGCAAAGTGTATTTGTGCGACAAACACAGTATTCGTCGTGCAAATTCATTCGTCCAAAAGTTAACTTTATAATCTGGATTCAGCCTCTGCACTCCTCCCCTTCGTTTTTCTTCAATCTAGTATCCGTCACTTCCATTTCTCTTAATTTCATCATCTAATACTCCCTCCATCTTCTTCTCTAGGTTGATCGAGCTATCTCTGTGTGTTTGGTAAACGTTTTTTTTTTTTGTTAGGGTAAAAGTATTAATGTAAACTCATACTAATGCCATGAAATTCGTTGTCTATAGGGATATTGTGTGTGATTAGCAATTGGTGGAGAACGATTTAGAAGGTATTTTCTTTGTTTTATTTTTTAAAAATATAAAATTAATTAAATTATGTTGAAATTATGTTGTTATGTTTATATTGTGTTGTGAAATTATATTTATATTATGTTGTTAAATTTGTACGTGATGTACAAATATGTGTTATGATGTACAGAGTTAATTGTAATTAACTTCGTACTTGTTTTTTTTTTTTTTATTTATATATTTTTTTTAATAAAACTTAGTTTCCCGTTCGAGGATTAGTTGGATTTCGCGCATGGACGCGAAAGCATGACTGCGGTCCAATTGATTCTTGAATTGTCCCATTATTTGGACAGTTTGGGAATGCACAGTTATGGTGTGTAGTTTATGGTTGAAGGATTAGGTTTCGGTTGTGGGGATTTCAATGTCATCTATGTACGTTCTTCGGGTGGCACATAGGTATTTCATATCTACATTGTCCATTTGAAGAACTGTATCGAGATGCTGCCGAAATTCCTCCACGTCGAAATCTAATCTGATGTAGCCATAAATTATGTGACATAACGTTGCATTCCCAAATGGGATAGGGCCCTTACTGGAGGCATAAGGTGACAATATCATTTGTATGAAGTTGTTGAGATTGTTGTACTTTTATTGTGGTTGCATGAATTATGGACAGAACGTGGATACAAAACCAGAATAGATGTGCGGACGAATGCTTGGATGGAATCGAGGATTTAACGATTGTATATGTTGACGTATACTGCCACCAACATGAGATGGCATAAGGCAAAATGAGTAGATGACGATGTGATGAGGCATCCTGCACATGGGGAGGCATAGAAAGAGTTCGATCGAACGTTCCCCGAGTCCGATGTTAATCCCCGGAATGTTAGATTGAGACTTGCCACTGACGGATTCAATCTGTTTGGGGTTCTAAACCTACACCATAGCACTTGGTTGATTTTCGTATTTCCATATAATTTGCCGCCTTGGAAATGCATGAAAAAAGAATACATGATGATGACGCTTTTGATAACTGAGGATCCTAGTAGGTCAATCGATGTTTACTTAAGGTTGTTGGTTGATGAGTTAAAGGATTTATGGACAAACGGTGTGCGCACGTACAATAAGTGTACTGGAAGATGCTCACTTTACGGGCAGCAGTTATGTGGACTGTGAATGATTTTCCCGTATATGCAATGGTTTCTGGGTGAAGCATTAGGGGTTATATGCCATGCCCTGTATACAAGTATGATGTAACATCTGGTTGGCACGCTAGAAAAGTTTATTACCTTGGTCATCAGAGATGGTTGCCATGGGACCACAAGTGGTGGGAAAAGGATAAAGAGTTCGACGGGAAAATAAAGCATCGCCTCAGACCTAGAAAATGGTCTGGTGATCAAATTTTGGAATAACTTAACCGTTTGATTTTGCTCCGTTTAGGAAAATAGTGAGTAGGACCAGACCTTCTACACATATGAACTGGATGCACAAGTCTATTTCTTTTGAGCTCCTGTATTGGTCGAAACTAGAATTGAGACATAACCTTAACATTATGCATGTTGAGAAAAATGTATTTGACATATTGGTGGGCACCATTCTAGATATCAAGGGCAAGACAAAGGACACGATCAAAGCTCGTCTTGATTTGGAAAGAATGGGCATACGGAGGGGTTTATGGATGAATAGGGACAATGATAACGCCAGAAGGGATCTTGCGTTTTTTTCCATGAAACCGAATGACAAAAAAGAGTTTTTAAAGTTTGTATAATTGTAAAGTTTACCATTGGATATGCTTCTAATATCGCGTATTGCGTGAATGTTGATGGGGATAAATTTGCTGGACTAAAAACCATGACTGCCATGTGGTTATGCAACGCCTACTTCCTATGGGTATTTGACACCTATTGCCGAAAGATGTTATGAAGCCAATCATGTTGTTGTCCAGATTTTTTTCCCAACTGACGGCAAGAACGTTGCTAAAGACGAATGTTAATCAGTTGCGCCATGACATTGTCCAAGTCCTATGCAAGTTTGAGATGATATTCCCTCCAACTTTTTTCACAAGTATAATCCATGTGATGGTTCACTTGCCTGAAGAGGCATTGCTTGCTGGTTCTGTCAACTGTCGATGGATTTATCCAATATAAAGGTATATAATCCTCATAATTTGTTTATTCATCATTAACCCACGCTTACTAATTTGTATCGTATCATTTTATTTTGGCAGGTTTTTTGGGGGGTTGAAAAAAAGTGTACGTAACAGGGCGAAGCCCGAATGATCAATTATAGAGGCTTGGGTTCAATATGAGTCACTTACATATTGTGGAATGTATTTAAAAGATGTGGAGATGACTTTCAATCATCCTCAGCGTAATAATGACGGGGGTGAGAGAAAGGAGAAACTTTCTATTTTTGCCCAATGCGCATGACCCTTTGGAGATCCTGTACGAGGCGAGTCATTTTCCAAAAATGACATGGAGGTAGCGCATTGGTTCGTACTAAAAAATTGTGATGAGACAATGGTATACCTAGATGAGCATGAAGAGATGATGAAGCGAGAACATGCATCACATTTGTATGCCAAGAAACACCAAGAATTGTTTCCACAATGGTTTCTCGAATATGTAAGTTATAAGTGTTTTGTATTTGACATATATATTGTAGTATTTAATTTTCTCAAACTAACAAGTGTATGTTTTTATATAATGTTAGGTGAATAAATTGAAAGCATTGAATTCCCCCACTTACAGTGAAGAGTTATATAACTTGGCGTTTGGCCCGATTCACGCTCAATTGTTCTCAGGTTGCCATGTTAACGGCGTCGAGTTTTTGAGGGCTACACGAGATGACAAGTTGTGTACGTAAAACAGCGGTGTCCATTTCCCAAGTGGAGGCGAAGGTATGGACATTGATTTCTATGGAAAATTAACAAGTGTCGTGCAATTGCTTTACAAAGACCGATGCCAAGTGATCATGTTTAAGTGTCGATGGTTTGATACACACCCAAATAAGCAGGGAAGTGTTAAAATCAACCATGGCTTATTATCTGTGAACACTAACAGAACTTAGTACGATGACGACCCTTACATTTTGGCAAATATGGCAAAACAAATTGTGTATCTAGATGACCTTACTGACGACGATGTCGACAATGTCGCTGACCAATGTTTAGAATCTTCAATGGAAAATGATGCGGAAACACTTCGAGATACAAGTCTTATCCAAGAACCATTTCAGATACAAGGAGTGGCTTCCATCAAAATACCTATCCAGTCAATTACAATTGACCTCGGTAATCTTCCGCAATATGATAGTACAGTGGGCCCGAATGACGATGGTGACGTACCTATCGAGAATGAGGATTGGGAGACCGAAAGTGATGATATTGAAGATAGTGAAAGCTATTATAGTTCAGATGATGAATAATGCAAATTATTTGTGAATTGCTCTGTAAAACATAATAAATGAATTTTTTTGTATTATCACTTTGTCCGTAAAAAAGGTGGCCCTCATAGTCATAGGGTTTGTTATATTTCTTCTGCTAATCAGCCTGCCGATTTTCTTACTAAAGCTCTCCATCAGCCTCGTTATGGTCTTTTTTTCTCCACACTCGTTTGATTAGGATTGTCCAGTTTGTGGGGGGTATGGGTGGGGATGGGTGGGTGTTAGAATAGATAAATTATTCCGGATTCTCCTATGTAATTAATAGAATGTATATTAAATTATAATTAGTTTAGGATTTCAACTGCATATGAATTTTCCTCAAACCCTATATATATTGTAACCTTTGTACATAAGTAATTTAAGGAGTCACATTTCTACATAACTGCATGTGAGCTTCTTATAGTTGAAGTGTACCTAATGTGGAGCAAAAAATAATCAAGAAAAATAGGGAGGCAACACGTGGATTTTTGGGTTAAAAAGACAAAATTACCCTCGAGGCACATCGGAGCTCCCACGCGCAAGCAGCAGACAATCATGACTCAATCAAGGTCAAAAGTGATCAAAATAGGTATTTATTCAAAGCCTATTTCATCCATCCTCATCAAATCCTCCCCACAAGGTAACCCTCAATTATTCATTCAAATTAGGATTAATAACCTAAATTAATTGATTAATTTCCTAATTAATTAATTAATTTTCTAATTAATTAAATTGATTGCAAGATATTATTTTAAAATAATATCTTGCAACTACACCCAAAAACCACCATAAGTGGCCCGTTCCCATCTCTCCAAAGGGGGCTAACCACACCCCTATAAATACCACCTCATTTCTCCAAAAACCTAATTCCAACCCTCTTGCAAAATTCTCCAAATTTCTCTAAACACTTTTCCCTCAAATTCTAACTTTGGCATCGGAGGTTCTTTGGCCAAAGCCCCCCCATTCATCGTGGGCGCGTGAGGCTCTTGGCCTTGACCCAAGTTTGAGTCACACGCTAGTAGAAGACTCTCGCATTCAAGGTTTTTCGTTTTCTTGTTCATCTGTAGATTTTTTGTTCGTTCTTACTCTTGGAATTTTTATTTATAAAAATTCTGAGATAAGACGTAAAAGAGAAGTACAATGACAAGAGATTCGGAAACCTCGATGAACGAAAATTCCAACGTTCAAGAAATAGGACCACAGCGATCCACGAGAATTAACACGACGATGAGTAAAGCGGCACCACCCCACAGGGCACCACCGTGGTAACCACCATGGCAGTCACCCTCAGCAAGGTCCACGGCACCATAACCACGGCCCAAGCCGTGCCATTCAAGTCCATATGGGCCTAAGCCCAAGGCGAGACGGCCCAAACCACTCAAGCCCAACGCGAGCCCAACACGTTGCCGAGCCGAGCCCTAGCCTCGCACCCACGTGCGCCACACTCCAAGCAGCCCACTCCCGTGGCCCAGCATACTCTTGTGGCCTAGCCTACTCTTGTGGCCTTCTAACCAGCCCAAATAGGTCCAAGACCGGTTCAACCGTCCCAGGTCCAAACTTTTGGGCTAACGATTGAACCGAGGGCATTTTCACCTCATTTCTCAACGAATTTGACATTTCCTAACTCAAATCTCGCACCTGGAGTCTACCACACTTCCATTGCTCAAGGAGACGCATTCCTTCCAAGATCTTTCAACCCACATGGAGAACAACACTTGTCTCGACAAGTTGTAGAGTTGACGAGCGCCCTTGCACAGCAAACGACCTTGGTGAATCAGCTCTTGCAGCATATCGAGATGCAACATGCCCGAGACGAGGTGTTCTGAAGCAGGACAAGGGTAGACGAAGAACCTCTCCAGTAGCATCCCGGCAAGTAGCCACTCAACCAGCCACGAACTAAACGTTCGGGCAGTGTACACTCCCAATTAGGCCCCCGAGATAACGTATACTCCCGTCTTACCGCGCAGAGGAGCGTGTACTCTCGAATAGGCCCACAGACGAGCATACATTCACGGTTGGGGCCACACTCTGATAGTCAACATAGGCAACCTTCCAGGCGAAGTATTCATTCATGACTAGCTCAGCAAGGAGCATCTTCCACCTCACATCGGAGTAGGCAACACGAAGGACGGAGAGAAGCAGTCACTTAGTCCGACTTAAGTTCAACCAGCAGCTTGAGAAGAATTCCCTCGCCTGCTATGAATGAACCACATGCACCGCCGCTGCGGCACAGACAAGCCGAGCACGTAGAAGAGTAGCCTCGACCAGCAGGTCAAGACCAAGGACAGCTGAGAGCTCTACTACCCCAAGAAATGCAGATTTAGGAAGAGGTAAAAAGGCTCTTAAACGAGCGATTGCATGATTTCCAACGCAATGAAGTCGCCGACGAAGCGCTACAACAAGACATACAATTACCATTTTGCTCCTCAATGTGAGAATGTGCCAAGATCGTCCAATTCACACCTTAATTACGCTATCGCACTACTCTAAAACGCACCAATCAAAGCTGCTAAAAGTGCTTCGACATCCATGCACACGAACAATAAGGTCCTGAAGTGAAGTAACTGAAAGATGCGTAGAGATGAACACTAGTAATAAAACATCTCTTTCGTGGCTAACCACGATGATCGTTTTCCTGATCGAGAGGTATAAGGTTCAAAACCTATATTAGAGGAACTATCACTCTGACCACTTCCTTCGATTAACAGTTGCCGTTTCAAACCACACATAAAGATTGACACCACGAACGTCAAGCTCAAAATCTACATTTCTACCTTCGCCAATTCTATGCTAAAAGACTGCTTAGTCCCCAAGGCCACTTAGAATTCTTCCTGGTAAGTATGGCAAGCTGGCGAAAAGGTCATGCTCCTAATGTTCCCGTTAGTACCGATGTGAACTGGGCGCACATTTCAGCCAAGTCGATCCATCATGAACTCCTCTCGAATTTAGCGAGAAACTATGTCGAGAAGACTAAAAGAATACTCAAGAGTTTAAAGGTCAAAACAAGTCCATTAAATCTAGAGTACAAGATATCTGGATTGAATATACAGCGCTGATGCTTGAGTACAAACCAGTACCTAATTTAATATATATATATATATGTATGTATACCTCTCCCTCCCTCCCTCCCTCCCTCCTTTTTGCACCTTGAGAATTTTTTATATGAACAAATGCATATGAAAGAGCTAAACTAACTAATAGCTGAGATATGCGGAATAAGATTTTACAACCCCCTTTATGCTATCAATAAAAGAAACAAATGCCAGTGTAGACAATCAGACACATTTGCTTGCCATTCTTTCTCACATCAAGTAAAAAGAGAAAATAAGTATAACATAGTGTAAACAATTCACTGCCTATATGTGTGTTCATACGAGGAGAAAATAACCACTGCGCAAAAGCAATAACCTTAAGGCTAATCAATAGAACTAATATCGTCTAGCTACATTGTACCACATGTTAAGAGATCCAACAAGCATTATGCACGCGTATAGAAGAATACCATAAGCCTGTGCACACAAAGTACCAGCCTTCCAATTCTAAATAAACACAATCTACCAAATCTAACCAAAGTATAGTATGAACTTGAAATGCAGATCAATCCTGGTGAGCAATGCCAGTACAAAACCAAACTAAGACTTCAATAAACACCCATTAAACTAATTCGAAGTCAAAAAGTGTCAAACATTCAAATTTCAAATTATCAACTAGAGGGCATAGAGTACAAACTAAGAGATTCACTAACTGGCGTGCAACCACCATTTGTTCACCAGAATTAAACTAAACTCACCACATCCGCAAATACCCAATTGCCCAAATCAATAAAATAACAAGAAATATTTTTGAAAAAAGTTCGGAAACAATTGAATCAAAGACAGGTAAGTGAGGGATTCATGAATTGAATAATCAAATGGACAAAGAAAGCACCTTGACGAGGAGGAGGATTCCCTGTGCGGTTGAGAAAAA
Organism: Heteromeles arbutifolia; assembly: GCA_024362995.1. Taxonomy (NCBI): domain Eukaryota; kingdom Viridiplantae; phylum Streptophyta; class Magnoliopsida; order Rosales; family Rosaceae; genus Heteromeles; species Heteromeles arbutifolia. The sequence goes on along the minus strand of JANCRC010000003.1, from coordinate 38,534,553 downwards.
TTATTAAAACCCAAATAAAATCAGAGAAATTAGAACATTATCAACATTCAGAAACCACAACTCAGACCCAGAAACAAACATATCCAAGAATTTGCAAACAACTAACAAGTGATGAATTTGTATTACTACCCTAATTCAGATTTGCACTCAACAGATTAGAACCCTAATTATAAAGAATTTTCAAATAATCCTAAAATTACCTCAGAGAGAGAGAGAGGGCTGTCGGAGGAGGAAGATAGAGGGTTGTCGGAGGAGGAAGAGAGAATGCGAGGAGGGCGAGAGGGTGAGGACGAGAGGGAGGGTGACAGAGATTTAGTGAGAGAGAGGGCTGTCGGAGGGAGAGAGTTTACAAAGAGGAAGAGATGAGGGGAAAGTGTTTGCGATTTCAGTTTAATCCCGAGGATCTTGCGCGACAAATCGAAGATATTCGTCGCGCAAAAAATTCAAATTTTCACGAAATTATTTTCGTGCTTGCCCAGAAAGTCAAATTTTTCACCTCCTTACGCAAAGAAAAGAAATTTAATCGATGAGCTGAAAATTTAATTTATCCAGGTTAAATTTTTTAAAATCTATATTTATTCAAATAAAAACACACTTGACAGAGATACTGTTGGTTGCTTTTTAAAGCACCATGATATATCATGTAAAAATATGACTCATTGAATTAATCATGTACAAAGGTTACAATATATGTAGAGTGTGAGAAAAACCCTCATGGTAGGAATCCTAAATTAATTACATTAATATTATGTGTAATTACGGAAGAGAATTCAGATTAATTTATGCTATAATAGCAAATTCAAGCACCACAGTGATGTATTGCAAACCTATATCATGCCTCGTCATGTTAGTAAATTAAAATACATTGCGGAGCATTATAGGCTCGAAATTTTGCCACTTTAACATCCAAATTACATCTGAATTATTTTGCTATGACACACAATCACGTTGGCCTTCATTAGTGACAATTAGTTTCTATGAATTTTCCACTCAAATCAAGGACTCCAAGTCTTCAACTCACCATCATGACATTCCATTTTAGTCTTCGTTGGTTCCAGCACTCCAACAATGTTTGAGATTAAGACGTCCTTCTTTCTTGGGAAGTGTCAGTACTGCGTGAAGGCACGAAGTTGTTAAATTCTATTGGAGTAAAATCGTCTTAGTTCAATGGCTCAAACTCAAAGTTGAAATTCATCAAATCTACCGTTTGATGACAAATCTACAGCGTCGTATTATCTGGGAGTTGTTTGCGTGCTAGAATAAATAGTTGGATCTTACATAGGGGATAGTCCATTTTGGAAAAGAAAAAAAAGTATGTTATTTAGACACAAAACTTACACTCTCTAATATAAGTGGATCGTACATACAGTAGTAGGGCTCATCTCTATTAGAATTGGTCAGATTTTTTTTTTTTTTGTTTTTGAATAAAAAACTATGGTAGTACTACTGGCGGAAATTCATCTATGAACAAGTATACAGAAAATTAAACACAAAAGATATTATGATGTCATGTCTCATGGAATCTGAAGTTTGATTACATTTTAACTTCTGATAATCTAACTTTACGTCCATAAATTGATTATGACTTCATCTGGATCATTATTTTCTATGACTTTGGGACCCAATTAATCCTCAAGAGGTCGTATGCAAAAAGATTGGTCCACCCACAGGAATATACGAAACCATCATTAGCTGAACCAAGTCCTCCATACACATCACGGCTTCCTGCAAGACGGACGTTGAACAACGAGGCATGCTTCCATTTGCAACATTAACTTGTGACACAAGGCATTGTTGCACGTGATGATTTTCTCCCCCTTGCTGCAAGACAGTCACTTCATCACTATATTGAGTTGTTAATTGTCTTACATTAATTGTTGCCGCATGATGAGGATAATTGCTGCCCCCAATTTTCTTCCCCCTACTGCTCGGCATTCTGCTTAGGACTAGCTGCTAATGCATGCACAGTGTCAACATATGACATGAAATATGATTAAGTCAGGTCGCACGAACACCAGAATATAGTTCCATGCTTTTGTTGAATTCGTTCCCCGCAATATAGATGCATTAAATATGATTAATCCAATAAAGCTAGTTTCTAGTTTTAATTTATGGAATCGATATATATTATACAAGCCATATTTTTTTATATACAATTTTTACAAGCAATGTTGGACGAAGGGAAATATAAACTACATGATCTCTAGTTCACGAGTGAATGCTAGCAAGTACTAGCTAGTTTTTTTAGCAAACAAATCAAAGCTGAGATCTCTCAAGTTACGTAGTTGGCAATGGAGTACAAACTGTACAATTAATCACATACAGGACCCACTCCTGGGGTACTGACTTCAAAATCCGATTGTGATGAACGTTAAAAAATGAAGTTCATGAAGAGTTAGTCATCTTGAATTGCTTTTCAGTATTAAATTTGCTTGGCACTGCACGGTGATCGTCATGCTCACCCAGAAAAGGTGGGAAGAGAAAACATCAACAAACAAAACAAGTTATGTATCCTTTTGAATGATACATGGGAACCATAAATATGAAAGTAAATTGAATTATTAAGGAGCAACCAAGTGCAATAAAGGAGCATGTACATACATGTAATTGGAAATACCCTAGTGGACAAGGGGAGGTGAAAGAGAGAACAACAAAAAACCTCAGTGCACGATTGCTTAAGCGACACGTCTGGAAAACAAAAGTTATTAAAATAAATTCCCTACAACTTTCAAATTAGAATAATATAGGATCAATCAATTGAACTTAGAGGAACAATTAATCCTCAGGAGTTCGTTTGCAAAAGACTTGATCCACGGAGTATATGCGAAATCATCATTAGCTGCACCGAATCCTCCATACACATCGCCGCTTCCTGCATGATCAACTTGATCAATTGTTAAACCATATGGTGGCACTGGTTCTGTACAGTGAGGTATGTTGTTGTTTATCAAGCTTCCATTTGCAACATTATCTTGTGAGGATTGCTGCACCTGATGATTTTCTCCCGCTTGCTGCAAGGCACTATCGAGGCAGGGCATGGAGCATTGTTGCCTCCAATTTACTTCCTTCAGCAGGGCACTCTGCTCAGGATCAGCTCCTAATTCTTGTACATTGTCAACACATGACATGAAGCTTTGATGCTCCCTACTTTCTTCTCTTTGTAGGGCTTTTTGTTCAGAACCAGATGCACGTCCTTTTATATTGTTATTGATGCATGTTTTTAAGAGTTTACGCTTCCAAGTTTCTTCCCCTTGATGTAGGTGTTGCAGTCCCCAATTTCGCTTGCCATGAAAATCAACTTGTTCAAGTTGTAATGGTTTTTGCGGACGGACAACATTGTAAACAATGGATTGAGGGTGGAACTGTTGCAAAGCATCATAAACTTCTGGCCGTTGTCCTCGTGGTATAAGATATCCCGCGTTGCTTGGTAAGAAGCACTGCTGCTTTTCTTGTGTCTCAAGAGGCACTATTTGCTTTCTATCCAAGTCTCCGTAGTTACTATCTCCATTGGAGATATCCATATTATTGTCTCCAAGTATCTCCTCCTCTTCTAGATCTCCATGTTTCCTTTTCTTGGATTCGTTGACCTTTTTTCTAAGCATGCACAGAACAATCTTATTCTCCTGGTTTCATAAAAAAAAAAAATTAAAAATGGTTCTTTAATAAAACCAAACATAAAGTGAATACCAAGAAGAAGAAAAAATATATATATCTCAAGAAGGGACTAAACAAATTAACTTGTCACAATATATGAGTTTTTCTTGCCTCTCAACTAAATTCACCCAATTTCTATCTGCACTCCATTAAAATATAAATTTAAACTTTTTTTTTTAAGTTGACCACATTTGTTTCAAAAAATACCCTTAAACACCAACACCGCACACGCAAAGACCCCAAGGCAACCTCCTACCAATATCTGAGCTTCTCCATTTTTTTTTTTTTTTTTGTTTTGTCTTTTCTCTGTATTTTCAATATAAACCAACACGTTGGATGAGAAAAACACATCCATTGATGTTAGTTCTAAATAAAACTCAAGCCAACATATGACAAACCCTAAAACTCTGATTTGTTTCTTCTTCTTTTTTTTCCAGAATAAGAATCATCTGATTTATCATGGGATTTGGATTCCTACCCACCCGAACCTGCTATACGTTTTTGTTTTTATATTTAGAAGATGGAAATAGAGATTGGAGAATTCAAGCCGTCCAAGGAAGCTCAAAGAGTAGGAGGGGGAGCAAGAGCTATAGTCTATAGGCATGAGCATGAGCAAGCAGGTGAGGAGACGCTTCAGTCGAGAACGTTCCGGAGTTTTTGTTTTTGAGCCGATTTAAGATTAGGGTTTGTATTAAGGCTACTTTGTTTTCCTTTTTTCCTTTTTTCCCCAAAAAAAGAAATCTGAAAATTATGCTTTCTTTAAAAATCTCGTAATCATAATCTCAACGACCTCTTAATTAAAAAATAGAACACACTAACAAACAAAGGAACCGAAAGGTATATATGCACACAAAGAAAGACTAACAGACATAGAAAACACATACAAAATAAAACACAAAGAAGTATATGTACTCACTTGTTTAGGCTCAAGTACCAGCTTTTGATCAATGTCGAACTCATACATGATCCAGCGATCTTGCTGATAATCAGACCCGTTCTTTCTGTAGCTAAATCTTTTTTTATGGCCAATAACATCTTCACTGCCTGAATTTTTAATTTCAGAAGGGCGGTTTTCACCATTCCACTTGCTGCCGGACGGAAGGGTTCTACAGATACGTGTTCCCTCTGTGGTCTTCAACTTGAGCGTAGTGAAAAAGTAGAGGTCGTTACTGAACTTCAAATCGTTTTCTCTTTTTGTTTTGAATTTCTCCCATATATCCCAAGGTTCCATGACGCCGTAGAGATCGAAATCAAAGACTGGGGAGTTACCTTGGCCGGGTACCTCCTTTCCGTTCACTTTGGGCTGAAGGTAGTACAGAATTAGTTCCTCATCAGTGGGGCAAAACCTATAGCCTGCTGGAAGATTCATGAATGAAATTCAACCTGAAAACTGAGAAGTATGTGAGTGAACGAGAAACCTAGCTAGGGATAGGGTAGGGTTTTTTTTTTTTATTGTTAAATAGGGGGTAGGGTTTAGGTTTTTGTTTTGTGATTGAATAAATAGTACGTTAATATACTAATTACTTAACCATCAATGAGTAGGATTTCCAAGCAGAATAATGATAACAATGGAATTATCAAGAAAAAAAATGATGCGGGGAATACTTTTTTATGGCTGAGTAAATTTGGCCTCAAAATCCATCTCCTATTCTACCTCTTCCTCCTACCTACATCCATATGCATCATGCATGTAATGTTACTGTAAAATTATTTTCTTACGAATTATATTATATTCTTTATAAATAAAGTAAGAGAAATTGAGATGCATGGCATGGCTGATGGCTGTTGAAGAGACGACAAGAGGGCTGAGGAAGAGTAGAAGAAATTTTTAATTGTGACGGGAATACGAGTGGTACACCACGTGTTTTTATATAAGTTTAGGATAATTTGAGAGATTTTTTGAGAAAAGTAAAATGATTATTAAAAAATACTACTTTACTCCTTTTTTTCATATTACATTTGCATCAATGAAGAATAATTAAAATTCTCGCTCACCACCTATCTCTCATGCCTCATCCATCTCTTATTCGAGAGATTTTTTAGTGTGACTGGCACATGGGATGGTACACCATGTGTCACTATATATAAGTAATGGGATATGTGTGTTAAAAAGTTAATAACTTAAAAAATAAAATTTCCCATGACACGCCAGACCCTGATATCCTTCAACACACAAAGGTAGGCACGTGCTGACCGACACCCGAAGATGACGAAGCCATACTAATATGCAGGAGAAACAATGAATGTAAATAAGACTTATAAATTTTAAATATAGTTAATATGCAAATGAGGAACGTGTTCAGAGCATACAACTAATTTAGAACACTAAAAAGAAATAATATAAAATTGAATGAACAAAGGAATGGGTCCTACAGCGAGAGGACTCGAAGATGCCAATGCAGGAGTGCCTTGACGCCAGGATTGTACATCTCGATTCTAAGTCCTGAAGGGGCGCAAAACAAAACATGAGTGGACCAAGTTGATATATAAGTAGTACTAAAACAGTTATTCAACAACATACTAACCTCCAAAGTTTATGAAAACTCATATAGCATAATAAGTAATAGGTTTTCCGAAAACTCAAGCATGCAATAAAACCTTCAATAAAACATATATCATATATAGTGTGCTAAATAGTGGTATCAATATCGCCCGAAGGCATATAGAACTCTTCAATCGCCCGATGGCATATAGAACTCTTCATTCAAAACTCTTCATTCGCCCGTAGGCTCCTACAACACCCACCAGAAGGCATATATAAGTATCAATCGCCCGTAGGCTCCTATAACACCCATCCGAAGGCATATATTAGTATCAATCGCCCATAGGCTCCTACAGCACCCACCCGAAGGCATATATAGAAGTATCATTTGCCCGTAGGCATAAGTGACCACTAGATAAGCACAAAAATCATTGAATATAATCTTTCCAAAATATATCTCATCGGAGCTCAATAGCTCAAACATCATATCATAAATCATATTCATGGCATATAATCATAAATCATATATACTACAAAGAACGTAAATTCGATGAAGCATGAAATATCATAAAGTGTAACTCCAATTTACTCAAAAACGTTTCAGAAAACGTAGCCATTAAAACATGCTTTTCATGTATGCATTTCTAATAGTAAAATCATGCATTTTAGAAGGGGTCCACTCACAGATACTCCGTTGTCGAAGAGCCATGCAAGTTAGCGAAGACGGAAACGCCACAATGAATGCACCTAAGTACATAAAGGGTCCAATTAATAAAACTCTATTCAAATGATTAAATTTCAGGAAACGGACATCATAAACGGATTCAGGACGTCAAAAAATATAAAGGGGGCCCTCGGGTACCCCCACGCACCGCCTCACGGGCCCTCATGAACCGCGACGCGCCATTTTGGGTACCTAGAAATGTCGTTGGCGCCACCGTGGACGGTAGCGGAGCACAGTGCCTCTGGTGGAAGCATGTGTGCTCCACGCGCCGGCCAAGACAGGCACCCACCCGCCGACTGGGATCTGGGCTCCGACTGGGTTTGGGCCTAGGGTTCTAGGATTGGGTCTTGGGCTATTAAGTTATTGGGCTGGGCTTGGGGTTATGGGTCAAAGGGTTTTGGGTTTTGGGCTTGGTAGCCCGGCTCAAAGGATTGGGCTGGAGGACCTGGGTTTCCGAGTTTGGGTCGGGTCAACCCGGTTTCGACGAGGAAGAAGGCAGGAGCTTCCCGAGCTCTAATCAACCTCGATTCTCCACTAAACTCGACAATCAAACCACGGAAATGAAGCTACGAGGGAGAAGAAGAGGATCATACCATTTTCAATTCCAGTTGTGGTCGGGAAGTGGTCTGGAATTGGCTCGAAGTCGTCGGACCTCTACGGAGAGGTGTGTGTGCTTGGTTCCAGATGGGTGTCTTTATGCTTCACAGAGAATGGGAGAGAAGGAGCAAGAAGTGAAGGTGGATGGTGGTGCTGCCGTTGTTCGTTGAAGGTGTGGGTGTGTGGGCGTGGGTCGCTTGAGAGGGGAGAGCACAGAGAGAGAGCTTGGGGAAAAAGAGAAAAAGAGGGAAAGTAAGGGGGAGAGATAGAGAGAAAGAGAAAGAAAGAGCTAAGTTGCTTTGGGCCGGGGGACAAAACCAAAGGTGGGACCCTTGGGCACACCAAACAGGACCCAAAAGTAAACCCATTTCAAAATATCCCATTTTTCATGAAATTACAGAAATGCCCTTTTGTTTCGAAAAACTCCAGGACGGGTTGTTACAATCTACCCTCATTAAGAAAATTTCGTCCCGAAATTTTGAAATAACTTGCTATAGTAAAAATACTTGAAAATAGGAAGAAGAAAATATAGTCAGAGCAGTTGCATAAAAGGGAAAATGCCACCCTGTCAAGACCGAGTTGCAAGGATTCCATCTTTTCATGCCTCCAGGCTCACACCTTCTTCCCCCATCAGTGTAAAAGTAGAAATATACTTTATAAAGGTATAAAGTTGAAAACATATAATAACGTAAGGTCGAAAGTATGTATGTAATATACGATAACGTCAAAGTAGATATGTAATCACATAAAGGTCGAAAACTCGTGCTGAACTTAAAACTAAAAACGGAAAAGACTTGCCCCAAAACATTTGTAACATTAGAAAACACATATATAACTATAATGAGGTAAGTTAAAATACTTGTGCTGAAAATCCAAATCGAAAATGAAAGTGGGTATCGCCCAAGCATACGTAACGTCACGTACTACGAGAGAAGGTGTGTGTGTCTTTGGGTCGAGCCCCAACAATATTTAATCAGTAACAACTACCGTAGATGGGCCAATCTGCCCACTTGCTTAACGAACCCAACGAATAAGTCATCGATATCACAGTCGGCCGCCTGCGATATCGACCACACATTGTTGTCTCGATAAGCAAGCAGTGATTTCCTAAGGGTGCACAATTTCCCACATCGTAAATTCGATCCTCCGAATACAAGTTCGCAAAACTCCTCTGTAAACCAGTGTTGCCTATAGAAACTCTCGTACCATGTCGTAAAAAGTGCCATACCCAAACCAAACAACATAAAAACTATCGTCGTAACAACTCCATCCAGCGCCAAGCACCCCATCCTCCTTAGTTCTTCCAAATGTGACCAACTACTCCAGTGTTTTGCCAACAAAGAACCCATTGAAAAATGTACCTTGGGATTCAAGAGAAGTGGCTACCATGTTAATAGCAGACCCAAAAGCTCGAGCCAAGTAAGCAGAAAACGAGAAGTCACCTCCCCCAATAAGCAGTATCTCTTGGGAACTGTTGTAGTGCTCAATCCACCTCTCCATTTTTGCTTAGTTGCAGATTTCTAGTCAAACAAGGTCAATGTTGGTGGAAAGAAGAAGGACTCACAAGTTAAAAACAGGTGCAGATAAATTCATGTTTTACAACAAAGAAAGGCAAAGGACCCATTCCTAGAAAATGGAATCATATAAAAACCTAGATGTCATTTCTCCAGGAAATCAATTTGACAAGTCATCGAACCCCTTGAGAACATTGAAATATCTTGACACAACTTCATCTTGTGATCTGCACGAACGGCACTCGTATAAAATGTCACCTTATCCAGGACTTCACCGTGCTTCAACAAGTACTTTGTCACTTCCATCTCATCATGCCGCCCCTCGATTCCCTGTATGGATATAGTCTTCAAGTATGACGACAAGCAAACAGGCACAAACTCAGGTGGAACCCATTCACGTACCGAGTCCTCCAAGGGATGATCCGCCTTACATTTCTTGTTCTAAAGAATAATACAAAAAATAATGAATGAAGTTGAAATGTTCGAAAAATTCAACACCCTTATTTACCATTCATTTAGATTCTAGAGCAAAAGTAAATCCACAAATACTTACAGTTGTGAAATCAAGATATTCCTGATGGGGCGACATATTGAGCAGATCTATGAGAGCTTTCCAAGTGTCAAAAAGTAACTCCAAGTGGTTCAAACGATTCAGTTAAGGGAAAGGGAAATTATCTTCAGTGTAACAGCCAGGATCCTACAGTAATCATGAAGTATTAGAGGGCAATCCAATATTTCATGAAAATTTAAATTCCAGCAAGTTAAAAGGCTATCAAAATCTAATAAGGGAATAAGTTGAAGTTACAGAAAACTTACCCCAAAAATTGGAGCTGAAAGTGACAGAAATTTCACGTTGATAATTCCGGCAAAAAGCTTCTGCAGACGATAACCCAACCAAGTTCATAGTCATCGTGCCCAGACTTGTGCACATCTTCGAGATTAATGTTTGCTTTGCTCAATAGATTTGCATTGAGGTAATAGTTTGCAAAAAAGTCTTCCTCGAGATCAAAAGTTTCAAGATTTGGAGCATTGACTTCGAAAGAAATATTGGACCCAGTTTCTTCCCACAGTTCGTCTTTGACCAAATATATTTTGAGTCTTTTCAGTTTAGGTGCAGAGATATTAAAATTCAAAACTTTACGAACTGCAACAAGTCCATCTATGATTAAATCTTCGAGTGCAGGGCAAGAATAAAAGAGCGTCTCCATTGAATCAGCATCAGGATTGCGGATTCTGGCATGGAAGAACTTCGGATTTGGGAAACAACCTGAAGTAGGAGTAAAGGTAACATTTGATTCCAGCCAAAGCTTCAAAACCACCAATGTCTTGCACGTGAAAAGGTTATCGGGCAACTCAAACGGGTAGCTTACAGAATGAAGAACAAGTTCGAGTTCAACAACCTTAAGCCTAATGGCAGTGCAAATCCAAGCTTCAACACTAGACCTGGCATTCGTGTCGTGTTTTTCGTGTTCGTGTCGTTTTCGTGTCGTACCCGATAATCTTAACGAATCGTGTCGTGTCGTGTAACACCCGTTAAATAAACAGGTAAAATGACCCAACCCGAAATCGAACCAATAATATTAACAGGTAATATGACCCGACCCGTTACCTGTTACGGAAAATATATTTTAAACCAATAAATAATCAAATAAAAAACATAATACTAAATAAGTATATACATACCATATTGTCACATCCAAAACATAAAAACGCATTTTTCTTTTAAGTATATTTTCGCTTACCTAAATTGATTGCTCTAGCCTTTTTCTTTGCAAAACTCGTATTTGTATTGTCTATACTTTCGCTTCTAAGATCTCGTTCTGTTCCCATTATAATCTCCACGGACTCCTCATCACTAAGGTTTACTGAATCTGAATCTCTAGCATCCATTGCTTCTGAAACAAAATGGGTATAAATTAATTAAGTAAAGTCTTTAATAGTTTTTTAATTAATGTAGAAGTGTAAAAAATATAGAAAAAATATATAAACGCTCGTAATGACAAGCTTTACAACTTTCATGAAGAACTTAACTTTGAAATTCGCCACTATAATCATATAAATCATAGATCAAAATTTAACCGTTGATTGTTGTTTACATTTACGCTTCATTGTTCTCATCAAATTTTATTTTTTCAAATTTTCTTTTTTGAAAACATGATCTATTAGAGGATGCAAGAAGATGAACGGTTTGGATTATTGATATTATATTCAGAGTTTTACGGTTAGTGAAAAAATTGCTTGATGTTTATAAAGTTTTTACAAACTATATGACATAGACTCATATTTCAGTTAACCGTAAATATCGAAACGTGATATCAAATATCTGAACCGTTCATCTTCTTACATCTGCCAGATGATCATGTTTTCGGAAAAGAAAATTTAAAAAATGAAATTCAGTAAGAAGAATAAAGCGTAAATGACAATCGACGGTTAAATATAAATTTAAGGTTTATGGATTATAGTGTTAAATTTCGAAGCTGGCCCCTTCATGAAAGTCGTAAAGCTTGTCACTATGAGTGATTGTATATATTTTTTTACATTTTTTACACTTCTACAATAATTATTATTAATTTTATTAATTTTGCCCTCAAATAAAAAACATTATTCATGAGGGTTTGGAGGATTTTAAAAATCTAAACGATAATATAAGTGGAACCATTATCTACTCGTGGAGGAATAATGATGAATGATGAGTGTTTATATATTTTTTCACATTTTTCATACTTGTATGTATGTCTTCTTAGTTCTTACCTATACAAATACTATACTAGTTTATTTTAATTTTGGACAACAACATGTTAAGTAAAATTTATCCTAGTAATGATAATAAGGAACTCTCATAATAAAAATAAATAATGACTTAAACTTTCCTTTTTTTAACTTATATAGAATTATAATACAAAACTATATATTTAATATAGAATATATTGTATATATTAATATGGCTATTGTATTTTATAATAAATCTTTTGGTAATTAAACTTTAAAATTATCAAAATAATTTTTTTCTTAACAGGTCGAAACGGGTTACACACGTATTACCCGCGTGTATACCCGTTATTAACGGGTTCTTAACGGGTCATCCAGTAATGACCCGATTAATTATCGTGTTGACCCGAAACCCATTATTTTTGTATCATTTTCATGTCGTGTCACCGTGTCGTATTAGAAACTGCCGGGTCTATTCAACACTAGGATAATTCTCCACTCTAGTACAAGAGAGACGGAATGTGTGAATGTCAGATGAGCCACGAATGACGAGTGCACGATCCACAAACTCCGCAAAACCACGATCTCGGTGGAATCTATGAGTGAAGAGGCGACGACGCACAAACTCAGCGAAACTGGGGCTAACTGAATTCAATGCTCTTTGCGAGCTCTTATCACAAAGGTCTAGAGTGGGAATAGGAGCCCACACATACCTCCATCTCGGTGATAAAACACTGGTCTTTACAGCTTCTTTTGTTGGAAGGAGGGAAAGGATGCGGCAAAGAATTTCATTTGGTAAACTACTGATCCTATCTCCATTGCATGCATTGGGAAGCTTTGACTTTGAGTTGGTACCCATTTACAAAATGATACGTTTGCTGAAAAAACATGCATAATACGTTGAATAGAAGACACTATATAAGACTTGGCGCCATGCTTTTTAGTTTTTCTAGCATTCGAACTGAAAATGTAGGATGTAATTTAATAGGTAAACAAGGCATATTGTGAACAGAAAATAGAAACTAAAACAAGTAAAATGATAAAAGATAGATACATGGGGCTATTAGCTTAAGTGCTCAAAATGTTACAACTTACACCCAAGGTTTGGCATTTAAATCTTTGCCTCTCGTAAACATACAGCAACTTTTAGACCGCTTCTTTGTAGAATTCTCATAAAATAATACATAATAGAATAAAGAATCGTACAACAAAGAGTTAACTAGAAAGATACTTGGAAAGCGAAAAATAAAATACTAAATATATATCTCTAGAGACAACATTATTTAAAACAAACAAAAGATAAAGATAGATTCATAATATATAACAAACATTCAGGTTGCTTAAACTTAAGTTCATAGGATAAAGATTAATATTAGATTTTTTGTAGTAAAGAAAGACAAGCTATGACTCTAGATCTAGTTTTATGGCGCCAATTAAATTTTTTTTGGTTGCTGAGAAACAACATGATTGGTATTATATATCTTTTATGTCGCCTATTTTCTCCTTAAAGTGTTGATCCCCAATAGCAGGGCATGATACATGCATGTCAGTTGTGACGAAAATACAGAGGATCTGAAAACACGAAGATATAGATAGAAATATTTGTAATTCATTTCTTAAAATAATGCTAAAATAGTAAAAATGAGTGCTACTATGCCCACCAACTATTCCTATTTTTCCTCCCAATATATGACATTTAAAACAAAAAACAAAAAACAAACAAACAAACAAACATATGACATACCAACCCACCAACATCAGCATAGCAACCTAGCCCAACATCGGTGACAACACCCCCATTATATTCAAAATTCCGCATCAAACCAAAAACGGCGGAGAATTTGGACTCTCCTCTCTTCACCGACACCCCCCCCCCCCGGGGGCCCCCATGTTATTTGGTCCACTTTTGACTAAGAATTCATCTCACGAATTCAAATCTAAGCTTTCAAGTTTTTCGAAGTATCCAAATTGAGAATGATGTAGGATATCAGTAAATAGGTAGAACAAAATTAAGACAAACTAAAGTACAAGGATAGATCTAGAACATATAACAACTTTCAGGCCACTTCCACTTAGCTTCATCATGAAAAATATATAATAGAACAAGGAATCCAAGAACAAAAAGTTAATTGAAAAGATATTTGAAAAGGGAAAAGTACCAGATATATCTCTAGAGAAGAATTCAAGAAGGGTAAATAGAGAAGATTTTGTTTGGGTAAAAAGTAGAGAAGTTATTCATGGAGGAAAAAGCACCTGATATGGCTCTAGATCTAGTTTTATAGCGTCGGACAATCAATAAACCTTGTTTGGTTGCTGAGGAACAACTTGAAGAGAAAAGAAGATGAAAAGTTGGGCACTTATTTTCTCCTTGAAGTGTTGATAATGACTAGCAAAGTATTATATATCAGTTATGACGGAAATACCGAGGGTATAAAAACACAGAGATATAGATGGGATATTTGTAATTCATTTCTAAAAAAAATGCTGAAAAATAATTAAAAAATAGTGCTACAACACGCTCACCAACCTTTTCTATTTTCCACCCACCTTAGCCCATCTCGAATGGAGTACCAAAGAGCCCAATGAAGCCTATTTTGAACAAAAAAATTCCTAGGCTAAAGGGCTAGAGTGCGAGACATTTTTAACCCGCTTAGACCAACTCTAATGATTGGGTTAAAACTTATTTTTTGAGTCAAATTTAGTCCAGAAAATGAGTCAAGGTTAGTGGCTGAGACTTAGTTGTTGACGTTGTCAGCCACTTGTGGAAAGACCAACGACTGTTTTTTTTTATCGGACAACCCACGTCGTTAGACTGCTTATTCAACCAACGGCCCAAATTCATTTTTTTAATCAAATTTATAAATACATTAAATCTAACGGTTGAGATCGAATATGAACAAATTTAATGGTAATAAGAAGATCTAACAACTCAAAATTAAATTCAACAGCTAAAACAATTAAAAAATGATTTAAATCACAATTCACAAAAAAACTCTATAAATACCTATATATTTGTTCAAGCATAACACAAATTCACTTTCGTCAAACAATTCTACCTTTTTTTCTTTCTACCTACCTATGTATTTGTGTTTAAAAACATGGTAGGTTGTGTGGTTTTCCATATTCTTTCATGCGGTTCATATGTATAAGAATGAGATAGGCTTAATAATTTTTCATTATTTATCGTAACTTTAGCCTAAATTCATTCTTTAATAATCTCGGCTAAGGAAATTAAGAGAAAAATTGTTTTTAGCTTAGAACTTAAATTTTCTTAGCTAAAAATTTATATTTTAACCCCAACCATTGGAGTTAATTTTAGTATTCTGGTCTATAACTGTTCACGAGGACCACCCATTTGAAAAGAATAGAATGCTGCCAGGTTAGATTGCTTTGGTGTGGGGCAGTGCACGCACCTGGAACAAAACAAACTCCCAAATTTCAAGGTTTGCTAGAAATCAGACGGTCCAGCACAAAAGCTACCTCAGTTGTGAGAAAGCATTTGCTTATAATAGTTTCGCGACACATCTTTTGCTTTTAACTTTTTTGTTTTAGATGTCCACTTAGTACAACGGTCTAGTGATATTCATCTTTACAAGTAAGTAAGAGTTCTTAGATTCGATTCTCGTCAAAGGCTAGTTTGAATCATATTATTGCATGCCTATTGTGATGCTTAACCAACTTTCCACCCCTTTTGTGTTAGATAATATAGTTTGTTCAAAAAAAAAAAATGCTTGAATGCTTTCAATGGTTTAGGAAATAGATAGGAGAAAAAAAAATTGGGAAAAATAAGTGGCTTTATTAAGTAATAAAATAATCAATAGAGATTAGTTTTAATGGTACAATATTATATTTAAATAGGTATACACTTACACAGTTACACGGGAAAATGACCGCAAGTTTTCCAATCGAATATCTTGTGTGCTTTATTTCTCCAATCCAAGCATCAAAATAAGAAAAGTTCTCAAATATCTCATAATAAAGACTGAACATGTGAATGTCTAACGAGCCACACGAGATCTAGATGTGGAATTCATACTCTCGGAGTGGGACGAGAAATGAGAAACTGATTGGGTGAATTCCAAATTTTCTCCTTCAACTGTTTAAAGGTCACTTCTAAACCCCTAAAGTTGGAGTTTGATTAATTGCAATTTTCCATTTTTTTTATGTGGAATTCATACTCTCGACATTACTTGGGTAGAGTTGTACATTAAATATAAAAGAGTATAATATTACAAAATGGAGAGTAATATTCATATTCCCCAATGACCAAAAACAAAATTTCGAAAGGGAACCAAACCAACCTAGGCTAAAAGAATGATGGGCTCATATTTATCCTGATCTAACATTGGCCCAATAAGTTTAGATATTTTTCATGCATTTATATTTTTTTATTTCTCAATATGTTTGTCAAAAATTGCTATACATTTGCTAGCTACTAATCAAAACTATAGGGAGAAAATCTAGAAGTTCCCCAACTTCTCATTTTCCTGTTGTTTCTCAACACCCAAACAGAGTTGAGAGTCACAATAATTCTAGATATAAAGCCATTTGTATCATGTATTGCTATACATTTGCTAGCTACTAATCAAAACTACAGGGAGAAAATCTAGAAGTTCCCCAACTTCTCATTTTCCTGTTGTTTCTCAACACCCAAACAGAGTTGAGAGTCAAAATAATTCTAGATATAAAGCCATTCGTATCATGTATTTTTCCCTTTTTCAAACATTTTTAACTCCCGAAACGAGCAAACAAAGGGAGATTTCAAGTTTTTCCTTAGTTGTTGCTTAGTATAGTGGTTTCTCATATAGGAGAGACTTATCTCGAGAACTTTAGAGGGCAAACAAGTTAAGGCGGCTACAATCCCACCACGTATTGAGTTGGCTTTTGTTTCCAACTATACTATTTTCTATATTTTCCATAACTATTTTATGAACACTCGCATGTCATGCTATAACTTTTACTTAGAAACATACAAAAAGTTTTATACATTTTTATTATTGTGATTTATGAATTTTATGGATCAAACTATGATATGATAATATACATACTTTATTTGCTCATCATGTATGTTCACACGGTATCTATAGTACACAGTAACTATAATACTGTCTGGGGCCAAGACCAACTTCATGTGTATGTTTACATGCATTGTTACATCACAATTGATTTATTGTAGGTGTCAACCTGTATTAGTTTTACATTAGGCAACTAGGACTTGCACGTGACGCGCTCAGCGCCAGCTTCATGTGTATGTTGTACTATAACGTAAACTTTTACACCCAGCCTATTCATGTAAATACTTTATGCATGAACTCGTGTGCTCGCATTTTTTTATGAGCATATCAAATTATTTTATATTATATTGCGATGTACCTGTATCATTGAGATTATTGTTGTTTTATTCTAGTACCTTGGGTTTCATACTTACTACATAGTATGATTTTAGAAACTATACATGATTTTACAGTGAGGGGTTACTACTTCGGAAAAACAAATGGTTATAGAAAACTCGTATTTTTGCTAACTCACGTTTTCTATTTTCCAGGATTTAGTAGTTGTACTGTGGTGGAGACAATGATTTATGACACTCACTAGATTCAATTCCGATAATATAGAAAATTAATTTCCGTTATTTTCTATAAATATCCCTCATTTTTAGGCCTTTTCAAGGTTGGAATATTCTTTTTTATGCACTGTAATCTATGCTCTGACATGCATTTTAATAAGGATTCATCCCCCAACGCACTCTTGTTTTCATTTCAATTTTAATTTTCGTACTTTTACACATCACCATCATCTTATGGCTTTGTCTCGAGTCAAGTATCGGCCAGCCTACCTTGATTTTGGTATCCATGTAGATATTCCGGCTAGGGTGTGTCACTAATCAACATTACGAGGAGAAAATCCAAAAGTTCTCCAATTTTTCATCTTTCTGTGTCTTCTAGTTGTTCTCAGCAAACCATACAGAGACGGGCACAACAAATCTAGATCTAGAGCGATATCAGGTATTTTTCCTTTCTAATATCTTCTCTATTATCCTATGATTCTTTATATATTATGTACTCTCTGATGAGGAATCGAAGAAAAATAGGCCTTGAAGTTTTTGATTTCATGTATTGATCCTTATTGAATATACAAACCAGCCCAAGCAGCTAGATTGTTATCTTGCCCCAAATGACAAAATTCAGTTTCAAATTGAATCCAACCTAGTCTAGCTAATTTAGTTTTCAACATTTCTTTTGGAAATAAATTATAAATATTTTCGTTATAAAATTAGATCTGTAACCATCTCATGTATGTTCCCCTATTTAAATATCAATTTATCATATAATTCTTTATTCGATTATATATTTTCTAATGAGGAACGTAAGTGGAATGGCCTAAAGTGTTTTTATATTCCAGGTCTATTATCTTTTGTTTGTTTTACTTATATTCTCTCAAGAGCAATATCATACATTTTTCGTTTTTGAATATCTTTGATGAGGAACTAAGAGCAGTCTACAACATGCAAACCAACTCGGGCTAACTTTTCCCAAATGACGAAAACCAGTTTTAACTGTGATTCAATGTAGGCTAAAATACTGATACAAAATGTAGGGCTAAAATCGTCAATGGCTCAAAGTTGGAACTCACAAGAGAATAACCCTTTCCTCTCCCATTAGATTTGCCTTTGAACCTTTATTTGTTTAAATGTATGTTTTCTCTATACAATCTCCATGTTCTACAAATTTAGTCATATCTTACATCATTCTCTGTTCGGATGCCTGCAGAAACTAAGGGTATGTTTGGGGGAAGAAATTTCAAATTGCAAGGGATTTAGGTATATAATAAAATAGATCATATAAAGTTAGGTAGGAGAGATTAGAAATACATTACATGAGCATTATAATACTCATGTGAGAGGATTTTGCAAATGATTCCTTCAAGTAGTCATTTGGTGCATTTTCTAGGGATTAGAAATACCCTCAACCATACTTTTACAAATTCCTTTTACATATATCTTTGTAACACTCATGTGGTGCATTTTTGTATTCCTCTCATCTAACCTTTTGTGATCCATTTCATCTTCATTTTGCCTAAACATGCATTGAAGGTGAATTTGCCTTCAAAGTCTCTCACCCAAACATAAGGACGATCCTAAGTCAACAAGGCTCCTCGCTTTGTGAGGGTCGTAAGAAAAACATCTATCGTACGCAGTCTTACCCTTACTTTACAAAGAAGATATTTCCACGATTCTCTCACCCAAACATAACTTAAAGAAAAACAAAGTGCCAAATCGTATACTTATAGTATCTTTTGTTCATTAGAAGCCCAAACGCAATGAAGATGACTTTTTTTTTTTTTTTCCCCACTTGTAATTGACCACAATCAGTTAGGTTTTCGAAGAGGAAAAAGATTCCTAAAGGTATTTTACTTGAAGGAATGGGAAAGTTTTCCTGCGTTTTAAGTGTAGAAACATGTTCTGTTTTTGCAGGAAGCGTATCTTTCTATAAATGGGTTCGAATTCAAAGTTAAAGTATGCCAATGCATGCAACAAAGATAGAATCAGTGCATTACCATATGAAATTATCTGCAACATTCTTTCCACCCTGTCAACTAAAGAAGCTGTAAGGACCAGTATTATATCACCGAGATGGAGGAATGTGTGGGCTCATGTTCCCACTCTAGACCCTTGTGATAAGCATTATCAAAGAGAATTTAACCCAGTTGGTTTTTCTGAGTTTGTGGATCGTGCACTTCGCATTCATAGCCCGTTCAACAACCATGAATTCCGTCTCTCTAGCGCTTTTGCTGAGTTTGTGGATTGGCTCGTCCAAAATTCACAGACTCCGTCTTTGTTGCTCTGGGGTGAAGAATTATCCTCTTATTGATGCTTGGATAAGGACTGCCATTAGGCTTAATGTTGTTGAACTCGAACTTGTTCTGTATTCTTTTGGCCGCCCCTTTGAGTTGGCTAGAAATCTTTTCATGTGCAAAACGCTGGTCGTTTTGAAGCTTTTGCTGGGATCAAATATTAACTTCACTCCTACCTCAGATTGTTTCCCATGTCTTAAGTTCTTCCATGCTAAAGTCTATGATCCTGATGCTGACTCAATGGAGAAGCTCTTGTCTTCTTGCCCTGCACTTGAAGAATTGATCATAGGAGGAGATATTGTAGCTAGTAAAGTTTTGAATTTCAATATCTCTGCACCTGAACTAAACAGACTGAAAATATTCTTGGCGGAAGACGACTTTTGGGAAGGATCCGAGTCAAATATCTTTTTCAATGTTAATGCTCCAAATCTTGAAAAGTTTGATCTCGAGGCGGATTTTGTAGCAAACTATATTTTGAATGAAAATTCACTCAGCGAAGCCAAGATTGATCTCGAATATGTGCACACGTCTGGGTACATTGACTATGAACTTGGTTGTGTTGATCGTCTGGAAAGGCTTTTTGCAGGACTTCTCAATGTGAAATATCTGTCACTTTCAGCTCCACTTTTCGGGGTAAGTTTTCTGTAACTTAAACTTGTTTCCTTGTCACTCGTTTGATAATCATTTTGTTTTTGTGTTTGAGTTTTCATTTTTTATGGTGGAGAAAATATATTAGAGAAATAAGGAATGAAGATAGATGAAGGGAGGCAGTAAGAGGGAAGAGGGAGAAATGAAGGAGAATAACCCAAAACAAAACCGTGAAACTAAAAACAACTTAAAATGTTTGCAGTTGTCACTCAGTACTACGGTCTGGTGGTATTCCTCTTTAATTGTGAGTGAGAGGTCTTAGGTTCGAATCTCGTGGATAGTGAATTTGATACTAAATTAGGTTGCCTATTGTGTGACTTAGCCGAACTTCCCCCTCCCCCTTCGTGTAAAATATATCGTTGTACTAAAAAAAAAGTGTTTGCAGTTTTGATTTTTAGTTTGGCTTAAATGTTAGAATGGTCCATGTGTTTTAGTCATTGGGTCAATTTAGTCCTTGTGTTTTCAATTTGGCCAATTTGGTCCTTGTGTTTATCTCTGTAAGGCAATTAAGGACATTTCCATCTAATTTTTGTTAAAAAAAGATTAAAAATTATTATAAAATTATTTATTTTATTTAAAATATTTAAAAGTGAAACAAAATAAAAAATTAAAAGAAAAATTATTCTCCTCCCAACTCTCTGATCTCCACCCTAATGTTACCTAATAAGATTTTTTCCATTTACGAGAAGAAGGTTAAAATCACATGAAATACTTGCAAGAATAGTATAGATGCTCATGCAAGGTTGTTCACCACAAGAGCTATTTTAATAATTTATGCAAAAACAATTCCTAATCAACTATTTAGATTTAAAAATTTAGAAAAGAGACTTTGATTTTGGGTAATATTAAAAACGAATTTTAATTAAAAATAATTATGATAAGAGAAAAGAGTTTTAAATACCAATTTATAAAAGCACTAGGATTCCACCATCACCTAGCCATCCTATGTATTTTTACCAATTACTTATGATCTACACATGCCACTTTGAAGGTTAGGTTTTCCTAATATATTGTACTTGAAACCTCCAACATAGAACGTATATCTAACTTGCAATCCGTCCGGACGTTCGGATCAAATCTGAACATGAAAGACTCATTATGCTTTATGAAAACCCTTTGAAAAACCATGCAACCCTTAAGACGTGGTGTTTATCTTAAGTGAAATTACAATTATTAATCACAAGAAGCCAGCGTCAATTTCAGGGAACCTTCCGACCAAAATTGTATCAAATTACTTTTCTAAAGATCCTAATGTTGATCAGGCATTAATACAATTAGATAGTTTAAAACAGTGATCAATAATTCAAAGCATTCATGCAATCAATCATAAGCAATTAAATAAAAATCACATCTTCATGCTAAGACTCAAGGCTTCGCCCTAACAAAACGAATTAGTTACGCATATTCATAATTGAAATCATAGAAAATATCATTAACTAGAAAAAGAATGAAAACACCTTAGAGTAGAATATCTTTAAGAACCCTATCAATTCTCTTTATCTCCAAAGTTGAATAATAGAAGCGTGCGTAAAGAAAAACTATGGCCGGCAAAGCCTTATACCCTACACCAAAAACCAACGCACAATCCCTAGAAAATAGTCTCTCTTTTTCTTCAACTAGGAAACCAAATAATAAGTTAGAAAATAAAGTCCTAACACAGAGAATCTGCCAAGTACTTGTCCAGCCACGTTTTAGCCTCAGATATCATCCAAATCTGGCACATGATAGCTTGTTTTGAAGATCGAGACATTTTGAACACATCTCCAGAAGGCCACGAACCCATCCGAAGTCATCTTGGACTCCAAAAACGCAATTCAAGCCCAAAACGTCACTATTTCAGCACTGCACATAGATCTTTTATTTTATTGCTAGAAAATCACCGCTTGGTGGAAAAATCTGATATTTTGAGACAATCAAGTTAACTGACTCACGAACGTGCTCCAACTAATTACTCCAAAATTCGTCCATTTGACAATGCTTTGCTCCAGAGGAAGTTTTAAGTCCTATATTGAAAATACAATTCAAAGTATCAAAATTCTTCCAAAATATTTACCAAAATATACTAAGAATAAGAGTTGTTAGGGTTTTTTTACTGAGACTTACTACTTATGCAAGTTCCTACTTTATTGAGAATAAGCGTTGTTCCTTGGAATCAATACCGACTAGTTGACTTCCTCAACTTCTGCATTATGCTAAATCTACCTTGAGTATTTACACACTCAAGTGGGAGTGTTGTAAACATTCCTAGTTTAAGTGTGATTGTGTAAATCCTAGATTAGATTTTATTCTAGTTATTCTTTCCTATTGTATCATGTATTCCTTGGGGAAGAAGGAATATCTTCTCTCCTTTTACTACTATAAATAAAGGCACAATGTAGGAGGGATAATAACACACATATTTCCCTATAATTCTACAAACACATCTCTCTCTCTTCTCCTTGCCGCCGGCCCTCTCTCTCCTTGTCAGATAAAATAGACCACAACATATATGTGTTATTTCTCATTGATTTGCATTTTTCTATAAAGTGAAAGGGTAATTAGAGATTGAATAAAACGTCATTAATTAGCTAATAGAGACAAACACGAGGACTAAATTAGCCAAATCGAAAACACGAGAACTAAATTAGTCATATGACTATAACACATAGACCATTTTGACATTTAAGCCGTTTAGTTTTCATTTATGTGTTATCATGTATAAATTTCTTTTACATTCCTTCTGTAATCCTTCCAATACAATTCTTCATTCCTCATAGATCTTCCACATATTTTTCCCTATCTATAGTGAAAAATAAAAATTTTACGAAAATGATTATCGAACGGGTTCTTCCTACCTAGTCTTTTTAAGTTGCTGAAATTTATCGGTGGAATTAATTATATATAATATATATGCACTGGTGAGGAAGTATTTAAGTTTTCATGAATCTTGGACTGACATTTAATACTTTATGATTCTGGAGGATCCTGAATGTCACACTGAAGATGGTTTTCATCTGCCTGAACTGAATCGTTTGCACCATTTGGAGCTACTTCTTTTTACTTGCTGCAATTGGAAATCACTCATAGATTTGCTCAAGATATCGCCCCATCTGGAACATCTTGATGTTTATAATGTAAGTATTTGTGGATCTACTTTTCACTCTAAAATCTAAATGCATATGGTAAATAGGGGAATAGATTTCAGAGACCTTACTCTTTTATTTTTGAACTATCTTCAGAACAAGGAATGTACGTTGGAAAATTGTCGTGATCTCTTGGTATGTGAATGGGTTCCACCTGAGTTTGTGCTTATTTGTTTGTTGTCGCACCTCAAGACTATTTGCCTTCGAGGAATCCAGGGCTGGCCTGATGAGACAGAAGTGACAAAGTACTTGTTGAAGCATGGCGAAGTCCTGAATAAGATCACGATTTATACGTGCGACTTCCGCGTAGAAGACAAGGTGAAACTATGCCAGGAAATTTCAATGTTTTCAAAGGGTTCGACGACTTGTCAAATTGAATTCCTGGAGAAATGATAGCTAGGTTCTATATGGATTCCCTTTTTAAATGTGTCCTTTTGACTTTGTTTTGCTGCAAAACATGAATTTATCTGGACTTATTTTCAATTTTCTTCTCTGTTTAGCTTCTTAAACATTTGGAGGACTAATATACTGGGGAGATATTTGGCTTTAACTTTGAACAACATATCTTCAACATGCATGCATTCACCATATCAAACATATGGTGGAGAGTATTTGCTTCTTAATTATATATAGTCTACTGATATTGGGTATATGAAACCTAATTAAGGAAAAGCATCCATGGCAGTAGACACATTGCCCGGAATATCTAACAAAGAAATCCAAGATGCACCAATATAGTTAGTAAAATACAAACGAGTATAATACGTGAAAAATATGTACGTGGATTATTTTGCATAGAATCTCTAAAAATCAAATAAAATTCCACTAAAATTTATGAATTTATAAATCAATTAAAATATCTTAAAATCTCAATTGAATAAAACCCTTAAAATAAGGAGAGGAGTCATGGTGTCCAACAATTGGCACCTCCTCTATGTGCATCTGCCAGCTCCGGCCGGCGTTAACCCAAACTTGCCTTCTCTTTAATGGCACTTTCGATTTGGGCATGTGTTGAGCTTAGATAAGATGTGGGTCTTGTAGATCATGGAGAGAACGAGTGAATGAACCGACAATATTGGATAAACTTAGGGAGTTCAATTCGCCTCATATGACTGCTTGCAAGGCCGATTGTTGATATGAGATTGTAGAGGGGAGAGAGGCGAGGTGACTGCAAGTTGTTTTGGCCGGAATCTGGAGTTGTTGGAGTGTAGCTGGCCACAATGGTGGTTGTAACCTCCATTCTTTCACTAGTTTTCCTTTTTTATTTTGGTAGTTGATGCAGGGTGGACTGAGGTGTCTTGGGGACGAAGGATAGGTGTATCTGGGATTCGCTCAACCAGGGATAACAAAGCTTTCTCAACGTCGCTAATTGTGGATTCACGCATACGTCCAAATCACATGCTTGTTTTGAAAAGAAGAAATCACTCATTTCAATTGCACAAAACAAATATATGTTTCTTAATTAATAGGTCTGCCATTCTGGGCATTCTAATACACTATTAAAAAGGCTTACAATATTTAATAGACCTCTTCTTAATTATATGTTTCTTAACTAATAAGTCTGCCATTCTAAGCATTCTAATACACTATTAAAAAGGCTTAATAGACCTCTTCTTAATTTCTATGGGACTCTTACAACCTCCAAAGAAGACTTAATAAAATTCCTAGTTGACAACATTTCAAGTTTAAGTAAACCTTTTACTCCCCATACAATTGGTTGTTATTTAATGGACGATGTGTACTGAGTAGTGCTTTTAACATACTTTTTCTCACCTCATATACTTTTAACACTCTTTCTCACCTTATACACACCCCTCTCGTTTTATAACCGTTAGATTGAACATTTAAAGTAAAATGAACTGTCAAGACCAACATGGGTGTGCACATTGTGTACAACTTTGAAAGTTGAAATTTAAATAATGGGTGGTAAAAAATGACCTTTAAAATTAGGTTATTTTTGGAATATTCCTAACTGTAGATAGTGTACAACTTTGAAATTTAAATAATGGGTGGTCAAAGGAATTGGATGTCGAGAGAAAAATTTTGGGTGTATACAAAACCACTCTTTTGAAAATCATCTCAAATCTAAAGAGAGTGAAATGCTTGTGCATATTTCTCAATTGTTTTTGTAATTTACCATCAAAATATCGAGTGACCTAGTTTCAAAATCTTACCTCGAGTTATTATTTGGACTGAAGAGTTCAAAAGTTTTTGTCCAAAATAAGGGTTCAAAAGTTAATCAGCCCTAAACTTGAATCAATCAGGTGCCATCCATGGACCATGGTATGAGTTCGTGATATCGAATTGCTTTTTACTTTATACCAAAAGAATTGTCATGTATTCCAAAACATTATTGGCTTATGTACATGCATTACATTTGTATATTTAATTGTATGCTTGTTTCTGAATTTCATGGACAGACCCAAATTTTCCGAAACCAGTAATACGGAGAAAGAATTACATAAAAACGGTGCATCGCATGCATAGGGTTGATCCAATAATTAATTTTCACATGTAAATCATTTTCTACAAGCATTATATTATTAACACAAGATGCCACGTACCATAACCTCTAGTTACACTTTACAAGGAGACATTGTACCAGTGTGACCAAAGCAGCAAAAAGACAAATAAAATGAAGGATAAGAATAATCCATAAGAGAGATAACAGGAGATGGGGAATCTGTGCATAGGTTTATATTATAAGGCAACACAATAACCAGTGTGACCAAAGCAGCATAAAGACAAATAAAATGAACCTTCAGTGATAATCCATAAATTGAAAGAGAGATAGCTATACTATTGCAACATTTTTTTTATACAAGATAGTGTTGGAATAGAGAGTTGAACCGAGAACCTTGAACCGATAAATGTACCTACACATTAAAGTTCGACATATCAGGGCTTAGGTGGCATACACTATGTGTCTCTTAAATTGTACATATGGCATGTGACTCGTGAAAACTGGACGAGTCATCAAGAGTGACACGTGTTGACATTTGGCTGAAAGTAATTAAGGAATTATCTGTATTAATTCTTTAATTAATTTTAATCAAAACAAATTAATTGATTTAAAATGCCAAGTCACGAACTAAGCCACAAATCAAGTCTTGATTCTTTCGTTAATGAATCAAGCCCACAATCAAGATCAAATCATCCGTAGGCAAGACTTGGATAGTCTATAAATATGAGGCTCAAAACAAAGAAAAGGGCCAAAAAATTATTCTCACACCCAGACGCTGAAGTTCTCAGGCCCCCAAATTCACACACTCAAACATTCAAGAAGACTCAGAAAACTCTTTGCGTTCTTCGTCAAACTCGTGAAGAATCATCAAGCACCACTACACGTGCCGATTCTTCCATCGCCACAAGCCAAACCCTTGCGGCATTTGTTCATCCACAATCAAGTCATCATGACCTTTGGATCAACAACAATACACATACACACTTTGTGGACATCAAATCAGAGGTTTAAAATTGTAATTAGAGATTTTAACCCTAAACCCTACATTAATACAAATTCGTTATTTTTTACACGTGTTCTTGTGTCTTTGTTACTAGAAATTTGCGTTTACACAAACAAGTATCATGTACTTATTTAATACAAATGATACTGAGTGAAGAGGGAGTTACACATAAGATCACGAGTACAAGAGTGATTATTTTTAACGAGCTGAGCTATAGCTAGCTACATATATAGAACAAACCTATTGAGATTTTAGACGGCGCTAGCTACATATATAGAACAAACCTATTGAGATTTTAGACGGCTTGTGATGTATCTTATCCAAATGATTCTTCTCTAACATCACAACCTTAGTAGCACGTAATTATAAGTTAATGTGACCGGCTCCAGGGCTCGGTACTGATTGCGCTTTGACAGAACGAAGCTGATCATGAAGAGTAGTGATGAAGTGCTTTGCAACGCTAACATTGCTTGGCACTGCATGATGACTTTCATGCTCACCCAAAGAAGGTAGTGATCTGTAGTCCGGATCAGTTTCCGTACCCGCAATCAAGCTGTCCTCTGAAGAAAGTTCGCCACCCTTTCCATTGTTTTCAACCCTCAGCAGCCTTCCGGCTCCAAAAGTGGGCAAGCAGAAGGCAAAACCAAAGAGGAGGATAAGAAAGAATGGCTTATATGAACGAGCCATTTGCATAACAAATTTGTTAGCTAGCTAGTTGGTGAAGTAATTTTGAAGAGGGGTTTAAAGTATATATATGAGTGCTGAGGGAGATGCGTGGGGGTCAAGTTATAACTGGCTAATTGAAAGTGATGACAATTAGATGGAATAGTTCGAGACATGCATTTTTGGTGGTCCATATTGATTTTGAAAAAGTAGAGAGAGAATCCGGATTAATTTATATAGGGTTTGAGGAAGACTCATATGCAGTTATGTAGTTGAAATCCTAAACTAATTATTACAACATATATAGGGTTTGAGGAAGACTCATATGCAGTTAGGTACACTTCAACTATAAGAAGCTCACAGTTATGTAGAAATGTGACTCCTTAAATTACTCATGTACAAAGGTTACAATTGAGGAAAACTCATATGCAGTTGAAATCCTAAACTAATTACAATTTAATATACATTCCATTAATTACATAGGAGAATCCGGAATAATTTATCTATTCTAACACCCACCCATCCCCACCCCTACCCCCGCAAACTGGACGATCCTAATCGGACGAGTTTGGAGAATAAAGACCGTGACAAGGCTGATGGAGAGCTTTAGTATGAAGATCGGTAGGCTGATTAGCAGGAGAAGTATAACAAACCCTATGACTACGAGGGCCACCTTTTTTGTGGACAAAGTGATGATTAAGTTTAACGTGGTGAGTGCAACCGTGTGAGCATGCTGAACATGATTAGCAACAAGATAAGTAGCACTGAGATTATCACAATGAAATAATAAAATAGGAAAGGATAGCTGAATCCCGAGCTCACTTAGAAGAAACAGATCTATGTAGTCTCTGGACGCGCATGAGCAAGTGACCGCTATTCAGATTCAGCACTTGACAGAGACACCGTTGGTTGCTTTTTAAAGCACCATGATATATCATGTGAAAATATTACTTATTGAATTAATCATGTACAAAGGTTACAACATATGTAGAGTTTGAGAAAAACCTTCATGGTAGGAATCCTAAATTAATTACATTAATATTATGTATAATTACGGAAGAGAATTAAGATTAATTTATGCTATAATAACAAATTCAAGCACCACAGTAATGTATTGCAAACCTATATCATGCCTCGTCATGTTAGTAAATTAAAATACATTGCAGAGCATGATAGGTTCGACATTTTGCCACTTTAACATCCAAATTACATCTGAGTTATTTTGCTATGACAGACAATCACGTTGGCCTTCATTAGTGACAATTAGTTTCTATGAATTTTCCACTCAAATCAAAGACTCCAAGTCTTCAACTCACCATCATGTCATTCCATTTTTGTCTTCGTTGGTTCCAGCACTCCAACAATGTTTGAGAGATTAAGACGTCCTTCTTTCTTGGGAAGTGTCAGCACTGCGTGAAGGCACCAAGTTGTTAAATTCTATTGGAGTAAAATCGTCTTAGTTCAATGGCTCAAACTCAAAGTTGAAATTCATCAAATCTACCGTTTGATGACAAATCTACAGCATCTGGGAGTTGTTTGCGTGCAAGAATAAATACTTGGATCTTACATAGGTGATAGTCCATTTTGGAAAAGAAAAAAAAGTATGTTATTTAGACACAAAACTTATACTCTCTAATATAAGTGGATCGTACATACAATGGTAGGGCTCACCTCTATTAGAATTAGTCAGATTAATTTGCTTTTTTTTTTATGAATAAAACTATTGTATTACTACTGGCGGAAATTCATCTATGAACAAGTATATAGAAAAATTAAACACAAAAGATATTATATGATGTCATGTCTCATGGAATCTGAAGTTTTTAACATTTTAACTTTAGATAATCTAACGTTATGTCCATAAATTGATTATGACTTCATCTGGATCATTATTTTATATGACTTTGGGATACAATTAATCCTCAAGAGGTCGTATGCAAAAGATTGGTCCACCCACAGGAATATACGAAACCATCATTAGCTGAACCAAGTCCTCCGTACACATCACGGCTTCCTGCAAGACGGACGTTGGACAACGAGGCATGGTTCCATTTGCAACTTTAACTTGTGACACAAGGCATTGTTGCACGTGATGATTTTGTCCCCCTTGCCGCAAGGCAGTCACTTCATCACTATATTGAGTTGCTATAATTGTCTTACATTAATTGTTGCCGCAAGATGAGGATAATTGCTGCCCCCAATTTTCTTCCCCCTACTGCTCGGCATTCTGCTTAGGACTAGCTGCTCATGCATGTACGGTGTCAACATATGACATGAAATATGATTAATTCAGGTTGCACGAACAACAGAATATAGTTCCATGCTTTTGTTGAATTCGTTCCCCGCAATATAGATGCATTTAATATGACTAATCCACTAAAGCTAGTTAATTTCTAGTTTTAATTTATGGAGTCGATATTTATTATACAAGCCATATTTTTTTATATACAATTTTTACAAGCAATGTTGGACAAAGGGGAATATAAACTACATGATCTCTAGTTCATGAATGAATGCCAGCAAGTACTAGCTAGTTTTTTAGAAAACAAGTCAAAGCTGAGATTTCTCAAGTTACGTAGTTGGCAATGGAGTACAAACTGTACAATTAATCACATACAGGACCCACTCCTGGGGTACTGACTTCAAAATCCGATTGTGATGAACGTTAAAAAATGAAGTTCATGAAGAGTTAGTCATCTTGAATTGCTTTTCAGTATTAAATTTGCTTGGCACTGCACGGTGATCGTCATGCTCACCCAGAAAAGGTGGGAAGAGAAAACATCAACAAACAAAACAAGTTATGTATCCTTTTGAATGATACATGGGAACCATAAATATGAAAGTAAATTGAATTATTAAGGAGCAACCAAGTGCAATAAAGGAGCATGTACATACATGTAATTGGAAATACCCTAGTGGACAAGGGGAGGTGAAAGAGAGAATAACAACAAACCTCAGCGCGCGATTGCTTAAGCGACACGTCTGGAAACAAAAGTTATTAAAAGAAATTCCCTACAACTTTTAAATTAGAATAATCTAGGATCAATCAATTGAACTTCGAGGAACAATTAATCCTCAGGAGTTCGTTTGCAAAAGACTTGATCCACGGAGTATATGCGAATCATCATTAGCTACACCGAATCCTCCAGACACATCGCCGCTTCCTGCATGATCAACTTGATCAATTGTTAAACCATATGGTGGCACTGGTTCTGTACAGTGAGGTATGTTGTTGTTTATCAAGCTTCCATTTGCAACATTATCTTGTGAAGATTGCTGCACCTGATGATTTTCTCCCGCTTGCTGCAAGGCACTATCGAGGCACGGCATGGAGCATTGTTGCCTCCAATTTACTTCCTTCAGCAGGGCACTCTGCTCAGGATCAGCTCCTAATGCTTGTACATTGTCAACACATGACATGAAGCTTTGATGCTCCCTACTTTCTTCTCTTTGTAGGGCTTTTTGTTCAGAACCAGATGCACGTCCTTGTACATTGTTATTGATGCATGTTTTTAAGAGTTTATGCTTCCAAGTTTCTTCCCTTTGATGTAGGTGTTGCAGTCCCCAATTTCGCTTGCCAAGAAAATCAACTTGTTCAAGTTGTAATGGTGTTTGCGGACGGACAACATTGTAAACAATGGATTGAGGGTGGAACTGTTGCAAAGCATCATAAACTTCTGGCCGTTGTACTCGTGGTATAAGATATCCCGCGTTGCTTGGTAAGAAGTATTGCTGCTTTTCTTGTGTCTCAAGCGGCACTACTTGCTTTCTGTCCAAGTCTCCGTAGTTACTATATTCTCCATTGGAGATATCCATATTATTGTCTCCAAGCATCTCCTCCTCTTCTAGATCTCCATGTTTCCTCTCTTCTCGGATCCGTTGACCTTTTTTCTAAGCATGCACAGAACAATCTTATTCTCCTGCGTTTCATTAAAAAAAAAGTTCTTTAATAAAATCAAACATAAAGTGAATACCAAGAAGACAAACCCTAAAACTCTGATTTGTTTCTTTTTTTTTCAGAATAAGAATGATCTGATTTATCATGGGATTTGGATTCCAACCCACCCGAACCTGCTATATGTTAACTTTTGTTTGTTTTTATATTTTGGTTGGTTGTTTTGGATCGGTTTCTTAGGGATAGTATGGCAGAGAATTGAGAGGATTTTGGAGTGTTGTTTTCAACTTCCAAGCTATGCAGAAAGATGCAGCAGCCATGCTTCATTTAAGTAGAGAAATATCAAGGGTATGGTACATTTCCATCACCCATGCTTCTTGTAAAAGAGTTGGTGATTTAGGTAGTATTTAAACACTAAAACACCTTACTACTCCAGATTAAATCCTAGCCCTTCATTGGGATTTAAGTGATCAAATCTGGAGTGTACATTTGTCGCTCACACATTTAAACAAAACTAGCCGTTGGAGGCCACCCTTCATTTCTTCTTCTTCCTTCTTCGATACAGACAGACTCCTTTTTGCTCAGGAGTTCCTTGCTGCCTTCGACCCCTCGACTCCAGGAGCTGGTTAGGTTCCAACACTATACATTTTTGTTTTTATATTTAGAAGATGGAAATAGAGATTGGAGAATTCAAGCCGTCCAAGGAAGCTCAAAGAGTAGGAGGAGGAGGAAGAGCTATAGTCTATAGGCATGAGCATGAGCAAGCAGGTGAGGAGACGCTTCGGTCGAGAACGTGCCGGAGTTTTTGTTTTTGAGCCGATTTAAGACTAGGGTTTGTATATATTAAGGCTACTTTGTTTTCCTTTTTTTCCGAATTTTCCCCAAAAAAAGAAATCCGAAAATTATGCTTTCTTTAAATATCTCGTAATCATAATCTCAACGAACTCTTAATTAAAAGATAGAACACACAAACAAACAAAGGAACCGAAAGGTATATATGCACACAAAGAAAGGCTAACAGACATAGAAAACACATGCAAAATAAAACACAAAGAAGTATATATCCAGCGATCTTGCTGATCATCAGACCCGTTCTTTCTGTAGCTAAATCTTTTTTTATGGCCAATAACATCTTCACAGCCAGAATTTTTAATTTCAGAAGGGCGGTTTTCGCCATTCCACTTGCTGCCGGACGGAAGGGTTCTACAGGTACGTGTTCCCTCTGTGGTCTTCAACTTGAGCGTAGTGAAAAAGTAGAGGTCGTTACTCAACTTCAAGTCGTTTTCTCTTTTTGTTTTGAATTTCTCCCATATATTCCAAGGTTCCATGATGCCGTAGAGGTCGAAATCAAAGACTGGGGAGTTACCTTGGCCGGGTACCTCCTTTCCGTTCACTTTGGGGTGAAGGTAGTACAGAATTAGTTCCTCATCCGTGGGGCAAAACCTATAGCCTGTTGGAAGATTCATTAATGAAATTCAACCTGAAAACTGAGAAGTATGTTCGTGAACGAGCAACCTAGCTACGGGTAGGGTTTTTTTTTATTGTTAAATAGGGGATAGGGTTTAGGCTTTTGTTTTGTGATTGAATAAATAGTACGTTAATATACTAATTACTTAACCATCACTGAGTAGGATTTCCAAGCAGAATAATGATAACAATGGAGTTATCAAGAAAAAAATGATGCGGGGAATACTTCTCCATGGCTGAGTAAATTTGACCTCAAAATCCGTCTCCAATTCTACCTCTTCTTCCTACCTACATCCATATGCATCATGCATGTAATGTTACTGTAAAATTATTTTCTTACGAATTACATTATTTTCTTTATAAATAAAATAAGAGAAATTGAGATGCATGGTATGGCTGATGGCTGCTGCCCAGGCGGAAGTTGAAGAGACGACAAAAGAGCTGAGGAAGAACAGAGGGATGAGGCATTAGAGATAGGGGGTGGGCCAGAATTTTAATTAGTCTTCATATATGAAAAAAGGAGTAAGAGTGGTATTTTTTATTAATTATTTTACTTTTCTCAAAACTTAAAGAAGCAAAAAAGAAAATATATTTGGAAATTCTCTCAAATTCATACTCTTGTAAAGACAGTTGAGGTTTTACAAATTGGCTATATAAAGAGTAATCCAACCTCTTATAAACCTTTACAAACCGATATAGAATTATTTTACATTCAAATCTTCTCCTCGCACTCATCGGCCTTCTCTCGATGACAGACCCGTGCGAGAGGTGGATTGACCTGATTCACAATCGGGTTGCATCCTTTGAAATTCGGGTCGGTTATCAATCTTTGTTGATTTCCCCTTTACATTTTACTTTTTACCGGATAAAATTTTACAGACTGTGAGGCTACTAGAGTGATGCCACATGCAAACCAACTGAACGGTACTAGAGAAAAAACCAAGGCCTCGTTTTGCATCCTCGAATTCAACTTTTTTTGTTTTTGAAACCAATGAACGCTCAAGTAATTTAGTTATATTCATAATTTTTGAAAACTATCTCATGATCATTTTCAAATTGAACACCTAAGTTTGCTGCAACTGCAAACCAAAAGTTAGGCGGAGCAAACCAAAAGTTAGGCGGAGTCGAGGAGCAGGCATCAAGAGCCTCCAAGCTGCTGCAAAACCGAATAAAGAGCTGGTTTAACTTGAACCAGAAAACCGATGAAAGTCATCTAACTTAGTCAAGCATGACTCCAAATTCAAAATGTTTTCTGGTTTAACAATACAGAACTTGTTCCGCTTAAAATTGACAATGTTAAGCAATTCCTAATTTCGTTCTGATTGCTTGAAGTTCGATTAGGCCTTAATTTTTCATCTTAATTTGCTCTGGTATGGAGCTTAACTATGCTGCCCTCAGGCCACAAAGATCACAATCTCTTTAGCACCCCTGCCCGACCGCCTTCCTATATGATTTCATATAAAACCATAATTAAGGCCTTGGGCGCTAGATTCAATGGAAGTTAATTAATGTATTATTTTGTCCAAGTAAAGGTAGTAGATGAATTAGCTATGAAGAAAACTAATCCCCTCCTAAGCGTCACAAAAATGGTAGGATTGTGAGCGATAAGTTTTGCCCATGGCTAATTCATCTTCTACCTTCACTTACTGAAAATGCAATTCAATTCTTCAATCAATACTTCTAGAGAGTTATCATATCCAAGTCAATTTTAGACAAGAAAACGAGGCCTAAATTCCATTGCAGTGAGCCTCCATGATTTTATACAAAATTCAAATTCTATTACAATTTACTTCATTTATATGTTTAAAATGGTTTCTCAACATATCTTTCCAGTCAGGGAAACATATACAAGAAGTGCACAAAAAGTTAAAAAAAGATTAAAGTATATTAATAAACACAAGCAAAAAGCAAAAGGAAAACAACAACAACAAGAAAAGGCAACTTAAGCAGACGATCTGTGCGCACACAACTTTGAACAACTCCAAAGGTAGGGGAAGGGAATCTATTATTTCAAGTTTATAAAGAAAGAAAGAGCCGTTAGTTTTGTGCTGCTGTGTCCTCAAAGACTCAAAAAGCAAACCTGTGGCCTCCGCAGAAGACACATGCAGGTCTGAAAATTCCTTTTGCTAGCATGCAGACCATTTCTGCTTGATGGGTCACTGTATCATTCAAATCCAGCCACCAACATCTATGACTTTATCAATTCAGAAATTTGAAAGCTTACTTCACTACTGTGCCTATAATTATAATACCTAAAGAAAAAACATTCGAACGGTCAAGTAGTATACATTTTTTTTACACTCTGATACAAGCGATATCGGGGGTGGGTAATGGAACACGCCATGCGAGCGGAGGTAAATATATTTTTAACTACTTAAGCTGCAAACTATTTGCTCAAACAGTCTAGTTGTTTTATATATCGATCTACAAACTATACGAGCATAAAATGACAAAAGTTCATTATATTATAAGCTAGAAATTAAATATACTTAACAAGATTTATCCATAACTCATATATAACTAAAGTTGTACAAGACACCTTCTTTTCCTCGTTGAATCTTTTCTAATTAACAGCTAATTAGTACTTTTTCTCTTTGGGAAGCGATTAAAGGGGGTGTTTGAATTAGCTCTATGAAACGGAGAGCACCAACTGCTATTGCCTTGGAGAGCACCATAAGGCCTGCAACAAGAAATAAAACAACATATCATCACCATTTTCAATGCTAGTTCAACATGCATAGCATTCGCTTCACATAAAAATAACTCCATCCGTACATTCAATTGTTCCTTTCTCCGCAAGAGGCGCAGTACTATATGTGATTGCCAAAATTTTCACAAAGATGAACTCAATATTATACATATTATATATAATTTTGTTATATTGAGAAAAAGTTGAGGGGAATGTTTTCGTGCCAGACTTGTAATTATTTTGTCATAAGTAAAACGTTTATGTTGCTAGCTTGTTCACCAAACCATTCATTTGGGTTGAAATAAATCTAATTAACAATCCAAACCATTATGTATCCACACAAACATCTTATATCGTCAAACAATGTTACTCCCAAAGAGAAAATATTTCCCTTAATAAAAAAAAAAGATAAAAGAAAATCAAATATTTAAGAAACAAGCAGAGCATCTCACTCATGCACCACAGTAAACAGAGAATTCCCACAAAGTAAGAAAGCAAACACTTACAGCTATCAAAGAAAAGAAGCGTCTGGGCCAAGCCATCTTGGCATTCTTAAGTTTGCAGCAGTATATTTCTTCATCTTCATCACAACACGATATGATAATATTCCCGGGTGAGTCCAGAAACACCCTCCGGCGTAATGCAGGAGACCACAGACCACTCTGCTCGTAATCGAAGTCGTATTGGGAAGCATCAAAAAACTTCCCCAAAAGCCTCTCAGATACCGACTTGGAAACCATTTGAATACTTGGAGTAGTACTTGTACAACTTGAAGAGCCTGCAGTAGTACTTTCCGAATTCGATGAGGCAGGTGAAGAAGGATCAGATGTGGACATATTGAGAGAGAGAGAGAGAGAGAGAGAGAGAGAGAGAGCGAGCTATATATGACCGTATCGTCTAGGCTTTTAGAAGTTTCTGAGATGGAAAAACATTGGTTGGGGGATTGGGGATTGAGGTTAGGGGTACATGCAATTATATATGGTGGGGACGTGATCGAGTACTAAGATTTGAGGGTCTTTTTATTAGGTTCTTTAGATATAGACGCTTGTAACTCTTATTTTCTTAACAAAAACCCACATAGTTATAAACTTTCAAATAAAACCTAAATTTGAAAATGACTGCCAAGTAGAAAAATAATTGACCTATTATTACAAGATATTTACATGTACCGCAATATTCAAAATAAATCAATAAATGTAATTACTCACCTTAATTACAATGAACAAATAGTTATTACACATATTTTACCCCTAACATATATATATATATACACACACACACACACACACATGTTCAAATGTATATAGTACTACCTTAAGCTCAACACACACACACATATATATATATATATGCACAGTACTACATATATGTTCAAACATATTATACTAATTAATCTACCTATATATAAATTTATGATGAGCAACTAGCATATATTTTGTAGGTAAATTAATGTTGAATCAAATAACATACTTTTATGTAGTAGGTAATGTTGTGGCCTATTTTATCTGACAAGGGGAAGAGGTTCAGCGACAAAGAGAAAAAAAAGAGATAGATTTTTTTGTAGAATTGTGTAGAGTGATGTGTGTAGAGGATGTGTTATTCCCCCTATGCAATGCCTTTATTTATAGTAAGTCCATATAGGAAAGAATATCTAGAATCAAATCTAGGAAAGTTTATAACACTCCCCCTTAAGTGTGTAAATACTCAAGGTAGATTCGACATCATGTAGAAGTTGAGGAAGTTAACTCGTCGGCACTGATTATGGGAACAACGTTATTCTCGATAAGGTAGGAACTTGCATAAAGAAGTAAGTCTCACTAAAAAACCCTAAGGCTATGGTAAAAACCCGAGTAGGGACAAAATCCGTAGTCTAAGGAAAAATGCGTGAGAAATGCAAAGTCAAATGAAATGTCTACGGGACGTCATCAAGGATATGATCAACCCAAGGTGGGTGCCTCGTTAAAACCTAGTTAGGTAGCAAAAACGCAGTGGGTAAAATGCTCCTAATCGTAGGGAAAATGAGTACATTAAGATCAAACAAGTATACTTCAGGATACTCCCCCTAAGTTTGACACAATTCCAAAGAGAACTAGCAATGTTACAACTCAGAAAGTTTACGCATATCAATTCCTTGAACAAGCTTCTGAAACGTCGTCTTCGGTAGTGATTTGGTGAAAATGTCAGCCAGATTGTGTTGTGAACAGATTTGCGTGACTTCAATCTTCTAATGATCTTGTTGTTGATGTGAGAAGAAGAACTTCGACGCAATGTGCGTGGTGTTGTCTCCTTTGATGTAACCCTTCTTAAGTTGTTCAATGCATGCTGCGTTGTCATCATAGATCGTCGTAGGGACATCAACAATAGGGTAAAGATCACAGGAGCTTCGAATATGGCCCACAACTGCTTTCAACCAAAAGTATTCCCAAGTTGCTTCATGTAAGGCAAGAATTTCAACATGGTTAGGCAAAGTGGCAGCTAAGGTCTGTTTAGTTGACATCTAACAGATTGTGGTGCCTCAAACGATAAAGACATAACCCATTTGAGAACGCGCCTTGTGTGAATCAGATAAGTATCCTGCGTTAGCATAACCAACAAGGCGAGAATCAACTCGAGAAGCAGGGGGTGCGGCATCACTCGAGGATCTATAGGGATAAAATAAGCCCAAATCCGTAGTACCCTTAAGGTAACGGAATATGTGTTTAATGCCAGTCCAATGTCAGTGCATTACTGTATCTTGCCAAAAGATTAACAGCGAAGAAGATGTCGGGTCTAATGCATTAAGTTAAGTACAATAAAGCGCCTATCACACTTAGATAAAGAACTTCATGCTCCAAAATCTCTTCATCATCCTCCTTCATACGGAAGGGATCTCATTTTGCATCTAGGGATCGAACGACCAAAGGAGCACTCGAATGCTTCGTTTTATCCTCATTAAAGCGGCATAACATCTTCTGGGTGTAGTTCGATTGATGTACTAAGATTCCATCTGAACGGTGCTTTATCTCGAGAATGAGACAGTATCGAGTCTTTCCTAGATCTTTCATCTCAAATTTTGACTTCAGGTGCACGGCAGCTCTCGCGAGCTCTTCAAGAGTTCCAATAAGTTCATGTCATCGACATATACTGCAACTATAACAAAATCGGAATGTGACTTCTTAATGAACACGCAAGGGCATAGTTTGTTGTTCACATATCCTTGACTAGTCAAATACTCACTCAGGCGGCTATACCATATTCTTCCGGATTGCTTCAAACCGTAGAGTGAATGCCTCAGCCGAATTGAGAGTGTGTTCCAGGGTTTGGAAATATTTGATCCAGTCAATGTAAATCGTTCGGAAACTTTCCTATAAATTTCCATATCAAGATCCTCATAGAGATACGCAGTTACTACGTCCATCAACTTCATACTCAATTTTTTGGAAACTACCAAACTAATAAGGTAGCGAAAAGTAATCACATCCATAACGGGTGAATAAGTTTCGTCATAATCAATCCTGGGGCGTTGTGAGAAGCTTTGTAACGCATAATTTCGTTCTTCTCATTAAGCTTCGGAATGAAAACCCATTTGTAGCCAACGGACTTCACATGTGGAAGAGTATGAGCTATAGGTCTAAACACTTTACGTTTCGCAAGTGAATCGAGTTCGACTTGGATTGCTTGTTTCTAGTTTGACTAATCGGTTCTACGTCGACATTCATCAACGGAATAAGGTTCAATGTCATTGCTCAACATGATCTCAGTAGCTACTGTATATGCTAATGCATCGTCGACGATCATCTCATTTCTACACCACATATCATCTAAGCTAGCATAATAGACTGAAATCTCATGATTCTCGAGAGGTGGATTCGTCTCCTCAAGGACGCTTCTGTAATCTAGAATTTCCTCATGAGTTAAATAAAATGAGTAGGCGACAGTCGGATGCACGGTAGGCTCTTCAGGTGCCTGTGCTGTGGGTTTCCTCTTCCGGGGATGTGAATCCTTTTAACCAAGGGGTCTGTCATGCTGCGAGGATCTAAATGAGACAAAGTGGGAGTCGTCCACAATAATTCTCGTCATTCTTCAGGAACATTGACGTTCTCATCTCTTCCTAATGAGGGGAAGACTGTCTCATAGAAGTGACAATCGGCGAAACAAGCGGTAAACAGATTGTTTGTCAAAGGTTCTAAGTAACGAATGATCAAAGAATAATCATATCCAACATAGATTCCCATCATTCACTGAGGCCCCATTTTATACGTAAGGGCGGTGAAATCGGCACATAGACCACACAACTAAAAACGCGCATATGCGATATGTCGGATTCGTATCCGATAACCAGCTGAAGGGCACTATACGTATAACCAACGATTGAACAATCATTTGTAAGCGCTTAATGAATGCCTCTACCAGGTCATTCTGGGTGTGAACATGGGGTACTAGATGTTCAACTTCAACCCCAACCGACATGCAATAGTCATCAAAAGTTTTAGATATGAATTTTCCAGCATTATCCAATTGAATAGATTTGATCGGATAATCAGGGTGGTGAGCCCTGAGCTTGATAACTTGAGCCAACAGTTTGGAGAATGCAATGTTCCTTGTGGACAACAAGCACACGTGTAACCAACATATGGAAGCGTCAACCAAAACCATAAAATATCTAAATGGTCTACATGGAAGGTGAATTTTCCACAAACATCCCCCTGAATCCTTTGTAGAAAAATGGGAGGATTCGAACAAATCTTGTCATAAGAAGGCTTAGTAATAAGCTTTCCCATAGAACATGTTTGACATGCGATTCCTTGAATCGAACCTAAATGTCATATTCGGACCCGAGGTCGGTGCAAAAATAAGACCCCGTGCCTGGAATGCGAGTAAAAGTAAAAATAAAAATGAAAAGTGAACTCCTCTTATAAAAATAACTCCAAAATCCTTACAGGGTGTACAAAAGTAATAAATTAAAATCCTTAAATTTCTCCTCAATCACAACCTCAGCTCTTCTAACACATGTCTGGCCAAATAACTCATCTGTAAAATAATAGGTGAAGGGTGAGCAACAACCACCGTCGCTCAGTGAGTAGAATATGTAATATGCCAGTCAAGCTTGCTATTTTATTCACTCTAGAAAATACAATAATAATATCAAAGCTTTAGCCACGTAATTCCATACCACATTGTCCCTTCACATGTTGGTTATCCTTCATAATATATAGCTCACCACGTGACCCCTAAAATGACATTTTCACCCTAATGTCCCCGTGTGCAGTTTACATTTATCCCTCGGATAACCCAACACTAAAGTTCTCATGCTCCATGAACATCTCAAGTAATTTCATATACAATATATATCCCATCATAAAACATTTACACAAAATCCAACATGCTTGACTTAAAATAGATAGAGATTTATAAATAGATAAAACCCATAATCGTGGTTTTCGTTTATCAGAAAATAAGAATATTTTAAACACATTACATAAACCACTCACCTCGATAACTCGAATCTTAGCAAGACAACTCACTAACAATCTCCCGACAGCAAACCCTAATTCCCTATCTCTCTACGTGGAACATGCATGCTCTGCATGCTGCCTTCTTTTTATGCTCCAAAAACAATGGAGCAAAGCTCCTATTTATACTAGTAGGAAACCACCAACTATGACCTCTAATTGGTTGGTTTTAGCGACCAGACAATGGTGGCATACAAGGTGTCAAATGGATGGCATAAGGGGGACACGTTCACTAGTAGCTTTCTAGAATCATCATACTAGAGTGCTCACTCACTCAATCAAGATAGGAATGCATGAATGGCTTCCACCTCGTGCTAATTGAAATAAACATCTGTTTTGGGAGATATCTATGGAATACTACAACTTATAAATTAATATCTAATAATATAATGCTATAGCAGGTTGTTGTAGCTTAAGGATATCACGTGGAATTCTCATGTTAACCTATAAACTTTCTTAGAAAAAATATATATTCGAAAATACGGGTCCTTACACTAAATTTCGGGTTAGTGGATGCCCGTGTGATGATTTGAGAAGACAGCGCATCGTTATTCGTCCAGGATGTCCCAAACGATCATGCCAAAGTGTAATTTCGTGCGCGGTCCCAGATATAAGGTTAGCCACATAGTGGCTCTCTATGGGGCATATGGTCGTGGTATACAATACGCTCAATCTTCTCTAGAAACGCTTCTGGCCATATTCGTAGGAAGTTATGCACAGAAATTCAACTCCATTTTCTACATAGGTTTCAGCGTGGTAATTATCATCTCTAATGTCCTTAAAACTCAACAACGTTCTTCCGGAACATGGAGAATAAAGTACCTCATCAATGGTCAAAATTGAGCAATTAGACAACATTATACGTGCCTTACTATTTCATTCGATCAGGTTGGATGGGCCTGAGATGGTTGTCAGAGGTGCATTATTAGGTATGAAGTTAGTGAAATAGATGCGTTCAAGCAAAACGATGTGCGTGGTTGCACTATCTGCCAAACAACTAACTTCCCCACTAGTCATACCTAGAATGAAAAATTAATTTGAATCGGTCACATGCATGAAAGTTCTAAAAACAAATATCCATTCAAAATAATTTTAAGTATTCAATGATGGAAATTAATTAAAAACTTAATATCCAAAAACAAATCACCAACAAATAATCTAAACATAAAGGAAAATTGTTCAAAATTAACCAAAAACACAAGAGGGTTTGGCCACTAGGTGGAATTCGGCCCGAATGTCTAAATTTCAATTAGAAAAATAGTTTATGTCTAAGATTCTAACCTTCCATAGGGGTAACAGCCTCTTGAAAGTCAGAAAACTCCACATTGGTACTCTCTTATTCGTCCACTTGCACAAAGTTTGATTCAAACTTCATACAACGAGAATGATATTCAGCTACAACCTTTTGGGGAGCTCAGCAAACAAAGGACCAATGGTCATTTGAACCACAACGATAGCACATGTTCGCATCCATGGTTTCAAGTGCTTTGCCCTTATTCTTGAAGTTTGGGGCATTGGGAGCGAGGTTAGGGCACTTCTGGGCTTTGTTTCCTCCCTTAGATGGGCTTTGGCTCTGTTAACCATAACAGGGTGGCTTCTGGCTGCCCCTACGACGCCTCTTTTGGCGTTTTGGGCGTTGGTTTGTGCTATAGTGTGCTTCAGGCACATCAGTCGCCCCAGTAGGTCGAGCTTAATGATTCTTCATCAACAGCTTATTCTGTTTTTCAACGAGAAGTAAAACAGAGATCAAATATGAGAACTTAGTGAACTTCTAAGCTATATATTGTTGCTGCATGACAATATTAGTAACATAGAAGGTCGAATAGGTCTTCTCCAGAAGATCTTCTTCGGTCAAAGTCTTATTACAAAAATTAAGAAGTGATCGGATTCGACAAACTTCAGAATTATATTCATTCAAAAACTTAAAGCCTTGGAAGCGCAAATACTACTAGTCATGTCTTGCCTCAAAATGTCATTTTGGTGATCAAAGCGATCAGCCAAAGCGACCCATAGTGCTCGTGGATTCTCCTCAGTAAGGTACTCGGTTTGCAGGGCGTTATGAATATGTCTTCAAATGAATATCATAGCAGTGACTTTCTCAGCTTCGCCAACAGGGTTGTCCGTCTCATCTTCAATGGCGGGACGCAAATTCTTTGCAGTGAGGTGGAGCTTCACATCTGGGACCCACTTAAGGTAGTTCTTTTCAGAGACCTCCAAAGCAGTGAAGTCGAGTTTGTTCAAATTCGACATGTTCCTATCACAAAATATATGGACAAGATGTCGTTAATGTAATGGAGAAAAAATCAATCCATTCACATAAGAGTATAACATTCAGATTCTAATAGACATGTATTGGTTTAAATTTGCATGAAAAACTTCGGGTTTTCATGGATGATGTTTTTAAGAAAAACTTCAAGTTTTCAAACAAGGCATGTTTTTAGAAACTTCAGGTTTTGAAAGAATTATGAACTTCAGGTTCATATGTTCATACAGACAAATAGAACTTCAGGTCTATAATTATAATATGAATTAATTATTTGGACTTCGCCAAATTGAAGTGTGGGTGAAAAATTATAAAACCCATTAGGCCTAAAATAATTAGGCAATTAAACTCGGGGCCCAAAATTAAGGGCCAAAGCCTACTGGTAAGCTAAGTAGGTTGCTATCGTGCGGCCCAAGCCCAAAAATTGAGCTGGGTATAAAGTGGGTCGAGCCATCAGAAAAGGCTGCAAGCTTTTCTAGGCTGTAGGAGCAGGCCCAATGTTTTGGGCGAGGTCCAAGAAGGCTCGGGAAGGGCACTGATTAGATCCGGTGGGGACATGAGGACACCCAAGCCAAATTGGGGTGGTGTCGCGAGTGGGTCAAGGGGAATTAGCAACTGGGATGGTTTCGCAAGCCCAAAAAAAATTAAAAATTTCGCTGATAGACCGAGAAGGGTTCAGGCCTAAAGGCCCGTGGGTCAGACTGAACACAAATCCCAGTCGTGCTAGGTGTACACATTGGAAAAGATGCCCGGCGCCACTACT
Source organism: Heteromeles arbutifolia (assembly GCA_024362995.1). NCBI lineage: Eukaryota > Viridiplantae > Streptophyta > Magnoliopsida > Rosales > Rosaceae > Heteromeles > Heteromeles arbutifolia. The sequence goes on along the minus strand of JANCRC010000003.1, from coordinate 38,490,550 downwards.
TCTGGCAGCCGTGTCTGGGTTGTTAGGACTCGGGGGCGAGTCATGGTGATCGTTGACAACCACGGTGGTGAACAGAGATGGTTTAATCTTAACGTTTCAACAAGCAAACCCTAGAAAATTTTGAATCGGATTTTCAAAAAATTTCGATGATATTCAAGTGTATCTCGGTCCAATTTCCGTCGGGGACGACTTATGGCCATCCGTGACAATGACCAAAGGCTCAAGGTGGTGGCTGCAGGCCAATCCCGTGGTGGTCGTGGACAAAGACGCCATGAATGGCGTTGAGTTTTTCTGGGTTACAAAGCTTAGAGCTTCTGGTTCCGTGGCTTGGTGTTTCTCGGCTTGGCGCGGGGTTCCCCACGAAACACTAATTTTTTTTAATTTAATTACAGAATATTAATTTAATTTCAATTGCAAGTATATGTAAGATGTAATTCAATGCATGAGCAGATATTTGATGCAATTCATGGCAATATCAAATTCACATAATTCAACAATTATTAATATAATGCATACACAATTTATGTAGAATCTAAAATTCGAAAAATGTAAAGTTGGTTCATGCATTATGGTGAATGTTCATGCTATCATAGCTGCAAAAATATCGAGATAAAAACCGTTGTTTTTGAAGAACCTGATTGCGTGATGATATGGATGAACTGGTTTGATGCAGAAAGCTTCCACGTTAGATTCCTAAGAACAGTGGTAGGAGCGTGCTGATAATGTATTGTGGCTATTTTATCTGACAAAGGGAATGGAGCCTGCAGCAAAGAGAGGAAAGAAAGAGATATATATATATATATATATATATCTGTGTGTGTGTGTGTGTGTGTGTGTGTGTGTGTGTGTGTTTGTAGAATTGTGTAAAGAGATGTGTGTAGATGATGTGTTATTCCCCCTATGCAGTGTCTTTATTTATATTAATAAGAGGGAGAAGAAATCCTTCATCGACAAGGAATACAAGTCCATATTGGAAAGAATAACTAGAATAAAATATAATCTAGGATTTACACAATCACACTTAAACTATGAAAGTTTATAACAAGTAATATATTTTCCATGTATTATTACATATATTTGGCACATTTTATTATTATAAGATATATGTACAAATAATAGGTAAATTAATTTTGAATCAAATAAAATTGCTTTATTTGGTAAGTAAATTAATTTTGAATCAAATAGCATTCTTCATTATGTAGGCATTTTATTTTGTATGTATATATTGGGCACATTTTATTATTGTATGTACAAATAATAGGTAAACTAGTATTGAATGAAAAATATTATTTTTTTATGTTGGTACATTATTTTGCATGTATTTTGTATCTATTGGGTTTGCTTTATTTTGTAGGTAAATTATTTTGCATGTACTTTACATTTATTGGGTAAATTATTTTGCTTTTTTTTTAGCGAAGGTATGATATTCATTGATATGAATTGAATACGTACAAACAAGATAGGATGCATATAGTGGGCCTTGATAAAAACCTTGCCGGGGAAATCATTATAAGAGATTAAATGATAATATATATGAAGATAGTTATAAGTTACCAAATAAGGATGAGCTTATAAATAAAATTCAAGAGAGTAAATATTTTAGTAAATTTGATTGTAAATCAGAATTTTGGCAAATAGGATTAGCAGAAGAATCAATTGAGTGGACAGCTTTTACTTGTCCAGAAGGACATTTTGAATGGCTTGTTATGCCATTTGGACTTAAGAATGCTCCATCAATCTTTCAAAGAAAGATGGATCAAATTTTTAAGAAATATGATAATTTTTGTAGTGTTTATGTAGATGATATATTAGTACACAGTAAAAATAGGAATGAACATAGAAAGCACTTAGAAATAGTTTTACAAAAATTTATCAATAATGGACTTGTGATTAGCAAAAATAAAATAGCATTAGAAAAGCAAGATATAGAATTTTTAGGAATGTATATCAAGTCAGGTACAATACAATTACAAGATCATATAGCTAAGAAAGTTTTAGAATTTCCAGATAAGAAACAATTACAAGCATTTTTAGGATTGTTAAATTACGCAAGAAATTTTATCCCTGATTTAGGAAGAAAAATAGCAGTATTACATAGTAAAACTAGTAAGACAGGACAAAAATATTTTAATAGTGAAGATATTAAATTAGTTCAAAATATAAAAGAAGAAATTACTAAACTTAAGCCATTAAGCATAAGGAGTCACCAAAGTCTGACGAACAAGTTTATAGATATTCATCATGAAAATTTAGTAATGTACAGTCAAGATTACCATCAACAGATTTAGAAATTTTAGGAATAATTAACTCACTTGAAGCATTTTCTTTATTTTTAATAATGAAGTGTTTACGATTAGAACAGATTATCAAAATATAGTTTCTCATTATAACAAAATACATGTTAATTAACAGGCAGCCCGAAGATGGGTTAATTTTGTTGATTCAATTACAGGAAATGGTTTTAAACCAATTTTTGAACATATAAAAGGTAATGACAATACATTAGCTGATATCTTATCACGATTAATTTGTTGAACAGGAATGGAATATCGTGGACCATCATCATCAAATAGCACAAGATCACAAGGCAGAAGAGCACCCTTCAATAGCATAATGATGCACCATGGACCTCTACCATTCAATGGATTCCAAAATAGCATAAGCAGACCAGCATTACCACCAGTACCCACTTTCAACTTTAATGGCAATATTGTTGAAGGAATCAGAAATGCAACTCTGAGATATAGGCCAAGACTACCAGGACTTTCTGATAGGCAATAGGTTCTCTTAGATAATTTTTGGAACATCCAAATCAAACAGCCAAACATGAGGTTAGGTCATGAAAAATTAATTAGAGCCTTAGAGCAAGAGTTTGATAACTTTAATTTTAATTTCCATCAAAGCCAGCAATATATTCATTCTCTTGAGCACAACATCCAAGTCATTTATAGGGACCATGAGTCATTGCTTAGTAAGTTTACCAAAATGAATCAAGAACTCCAATCTCTTAGAATGCAGCTGAAGGCAAGTGACACCCTGAAAAGAGAATTAAAAATAGGTGTAGAAACTGATCAACATAAGAATAAAGAAAAATAGGTTATTGAACCCATAGAGCAAGAGGCTAATGAGCCCATAAAGGAAATCAAGATTGAACTCTTAGAAGAAGACACTGAAATGGAGCAGCATCAAAATAATGAGCAGTATCAGCAACTGAGTGACAAAGAAAAACAAGAAAAATATGAAGACTTTCTTAGGAATTTACCTTTAGACTTAATATTAGATGATATTTTATTAGAAGAAATTTCAAAAGCAAAATTAATAATAATGCCACCAGACATGCAAAATGAAATCCTGAGCATAGCATCAGAATCAATGAAAGAGTTACAATTACAATTACAATGTGCTTTGTGTCAGTCCCTCTTTGATCCAAAACCAGGAATGAATATTATTACAAAGATGTATCCACCATGTCTTTGTGATAGTACAGAGAATTGTATTTGTAAACCGGAGGTTAGCATAGCTGTGGCCAGGATTAACATGAGAGATTATAAATCATGGCATTTTAGTTATGAGCATAAAAAAAAAAACATAATGTGGTAGAAGTTACTCCAGCTTTACTATTAGAGTTTGGCTATCTTGATAAAATATTCATTAACCATATTTCCCAAATAGAATCATTTCCTGAAAAACTTATGAAAGTAGCAGAAGATTATCTGGAAAAGTAGAAAGAAATTTGCATAAGTTTTATTAGTAGTCCTCCAGATTGGTATGTACATATGCATAAGGAGAAAGTCAGGCATATAGCCATGATTAATGAAGAGTCCTTTAGACTATCACCCATCTCTCAACACAGGTGGACTCCTTCATACAAAAATATTTTAAAATTTCGAGGGATCCAAATGTTTGCCTTAGATGAGTTTGAAGATTTTAGGTATGATACGATATTAGTAGCAGAAGAAGAAGAAATGCATATTTACAGCAAGTCAAAAGTTCGTCATCAGCCATATTGGAAGCTTCAACATTTCAAAGGAGAAACAGAATATATGTATTACAAGGTGAAATAAGATAGAGAAAGAGATGCAGAGCTAGTAGAAGGCGATGAACAGTACTGGAACAATTTGACAGTAGAAGGCGATGAACAGTACTGGAACATCGACAACATGATGGAAGCATGAAGATTTAGCAGCAAATTAGCATAAGCTGAATAGCATCATGTAAAATAATGTATTTCCAGACAGAAATGTCAACATCATTGTGGACCGCTTTTAATGGCATAAGAGTAAATAAAGAAAAGAGCTTGACCAATTGTAAATTTTTCATACGCAAAATGTCCTTTTGATTAAGAATGAATAGTTCTAGGCCATTTTCATTAAAACTCCCATAAAACTATAAGTTTCTTAAAAATATGGGGCCGTTTATTCTCTTTGAAACCACATTCAGAGAAACAACTAAAGAACCTAAGAATTGTTTCATCTTTTGATTCAATCATTAAGGTTTATATAAAACGTGTGGCTTGTTAAAAAAAAATAAAAAACTGAGGCTTTTAACCGTTAAAAAAAAAAAAAAAAAAAAAAGAAAAAAAACCGAGGCTTTTAACCGTGCAGAGCTGCTCTTTAATCTTTTAATGTCTTCATTTTGAAGACTTGTGATGTCGTTTTTTATATAAGTCATTAGATTAATTTTACGATAAATTAAATTATCAACTTAAATAATTTATGTTACACAAATATAAAGAGTAAATTGTAGCTATGGTTCCTTAACTTTAACTCAATTGGAGCAATGGTCCCTCAACTAAAAATCCATTACCATTGGTCCCTCAACTTATCAAAACGTGCAGCTATAGTCCCTCAACTAAAAATTCATTACCATTGGTCCCTCAACTTTAATTCAACTAGAGAAATTGTCCCTTAATTTTAACCCAATTGTAGTAATGATCCTTCCAATATAACTCGTTTTGACAAAAATTTTGACATAGTTGACAAAAAAAACCATAATTATACACTTTGATAAGTTGAGGGATTCTAATTGTATAAATGGTTATTCCAACATAGCTTATTTTGACAAAATTTTGACAAAATTGATGAGAATGACTATAGCTACACATTTTGATAAGTTGAGGAACCAATGGTAATGGATTTTTAGTTGAGAGACCATTGATCCAATTTGATTAAAGTTGAAGGACCATTCGTACAATTTACTCCAAATATAAAATACTTACTAACAAGAAAATCAAAAAAATAAGAAGAGAATCATTCCATCTATAAAAAAAGTACTGACGGTATTTACATGGACGTTTCCTCAATGCACAAATTCCTTTGACATCAAGTTTCTGGCGCTTTTTTTAATTAAAAACGCTTTTCACACTTCCCACTTCAGTATCCCCACCGAAAGCTGCACCTCTCTGCAACTCTCTCTCTCTCTCTCTCTCTCTCTCTCCCCCTCTCCCTCTCTCCCCCTCTCTCTTAATTCGGACACCAAAAGTTAGAGAACTGCAGAAATGGCTGGATACAGAGCCGACGATGACTATGACTACCTCTTCAAGTTGGTCTTGATTGGGGACTCGGGCGTGGGGAAGTCCAATCTGCTCTCTAGGTTCACCAAGAACGAGTTCAACCTCGAGTCCAAATCCACCATTGGCGTTGAGTTTGCCACCAGGACCTTGACCGTTGACGGCAAAGTCATCAAGGCTCAGATTTGGGACACTGCTGGCCAAGAAAGGTCCCCTCTTTTCTTCTTCCTCCATGGATTTCCCCATCTGGGTCTTGCTAGTTTTCGATTTTATTTTTTGGTTTTGTGAATTTTTTTTATGCTGGATTGGTAAATTTTGCTTTTTGGTGAATTGTGGGTTTTGGTGAAATTTTGGAGCAGATTTGGGTGATTATTGTTGCGTGTAGGTTTTTTTTAGCTCAGATTTGTTGAATTTTGTTTGTTTGTTATTTTCATTTGAAGTTTGTGCGTTTAGGAAGATTTGGGGTCTCTCTTGTTGCAGAGACTCATTGATATTAGGATTTGTTTCTGGTTTTCTTGATCTTTGAATAGTAGGTGGGACTTTGATCTTGGTTGGTTGAGATCCATTCATTATCAAGGAAAAAGATAAGCTAACTGTGGTAACATGCTTGCCTTCTTCTCGAGGCACGTACCGGGGTGAGGTAGATCTTAAATTCCTTCTGTTTGTGGACTCAGATCTTAAATTTAGTGAGTCAGTACTATTCCTTAATTACTAATACAAAAGAATGCTTTGCCGTGACGCTTCTGGCATGCCTTTAAATAGGGATTAGCTAGCATAGTATTTAAACATTGCCTAGCATTTAAGCGAAAAACATTGCCTAGGAAATCGGTGTAAGTTTTTACAAAAGGCCGTCAGTAAAAATAAGAAAGAAAAAGAGAACCAAGGACGTATAGAACATTCGAAAATGACCCTGCCTCTTTCCTTTATAGATAATAGTGGCGCAGCATCATACTAGTAGCTTCCCCTTTGGTTACAACTTACTTGCCAAAGATTAGCTTCTCTCCCTTTAAATGCTGGATAGGAGTTTGTGCTGGTAGTTAGAACTTACTTTGCATTAACAGGACTTACATTAACAGGGTGGGCTTTAAGGGTTGACAAAGAATGGCAGAACAGAAGGAACAGGACCGAGTCAAATTAGCATCTGTCGTGTCCGCATATATTCTGACAGTTAGAATCTAAGGACTGAAAACAGATGCTAAGAAAAGTTGTGGTTGTAGAGTGTTGTTTTCTGTTGAGATTTTCCACTTGATCCTTTAGGCATGGTCGTTGTTGTTAACTAGTTGAAAGGACTAGTGTTTATGTTTGAGACTCATAGGGAATCCATTATCAAAAATATAAGCAGTTCCCTTTTTGTAGTAAATACGAATATGAATGAGAGCTAATTACATGACTGAAATTTGATGCAGTGCAAGGGCTCTTGCTAATTATGCTGATTTTCTTCTTGTTATGCATTTCACTTTATGCACATTTCATTTGGCGGTTATGGAGGCTCAGCTTATAGGATATATCTGAAAAGGAATACTATAAGCTGATGAATATTACTGCTTTCTGGTCGGTTTTAGCTGATAATATTGCTTTTTCTTGTTTCTTGGCATTCAGTTGGTGCAACTTATTAAGGCCAAATTTTATCTTTTGGAAACTTAGAGCATCATTATATTAATCAAACTACTGTTGCTAGTATATGGCTTATACATTGGCCAGAATGTTTCACTACAATTCAGGCTTATGATTTCTAATAGTGAATTGCGGCTCATAATCCATTTTGGCAAAGGACTTTCCCCCTTGCTTTTGAAGTCTGCTTATGACCGTTTCTCTTAGTGGTGCCCTTCTACATATTTTTTATGCTGAAGTTTTCCCTCTTGGTTTCATAGGTACCGCGCCATCACCAGTGCTTACTATCGCGGGGCTGTGGGTGCACTCCTTGTGTACGATGTCACTCGCCATGCGACATTTGAGAATGTTGACAGATGGCTGAAGGAATTGAGGAACCACACCGATTCCAACATTGTTGTGATGCTCGTTGGGAACAAATCAGATCTTCGCCACCTCGTAGCTGTCTCAACTGAAGACGGGAAGTCCTATGCTGAGAAGGAGTCACTCTACTTCATGGAAACATCTGCGCTGGAATCAAAGAATGTAGAAAACTCCTTCGCTGAAGTTCTGACTCAAATATACCACACTGTGAGCAAGAAGGCAGTAGAAGGAGGAGAAAATGGAACTTCATCTGTCCCAGCACAAGGAGAGAAAATAAACATAAAAGATGACGTGTCCGCGTTGAAGAGAGTTGGGTGCTGCTCAAGCTAGGCCTGGTAAACAAAACTTGATTGAATGGATATGGCTTCTATGAACTGTGTAATATTTTGCAGAGGGACACAAACTAGAGAATACCGGAACACGAAATTTTTACTCTGAGTAAGCTAGCTGATGTTGTCCTCAATTAGTAAACAATTTCAGTGGATGCTGATTAGGGCATTTAATTCGCACTTCAGCACCATCTATGCCTTTAAATTTGTTGTTAGCAATGATATATTTGTTCAAATTCAATATCAGCATCGCCTTTCTTTTCGAATGAGTAAAGCTCCCGGATCATCGCGTACAATGTGGTGCCACGTCATCGATTAATTTTTTTAACCTTGAACCTTGGACTGGAGTTCAAAGTTTAAAGATTTTGACACACACGATTTCAAGACCTTGACATGAGGCCATAGTTCAAGATGCTAAAATCGTAGGTGTAATCGGACGGATAACACATTGTATTTGTTATATATACTCAGTTACATTTAAGATTTTTTCGTATAATAATTTTAAAAAACATGGTTCTAATTTGAATATTAAACTTCTTTTATTTGTATAAAAAAATATCAACTTCTTTAATCAAAAAGGGTTTAAAATTTTAAATTACAAAGCCTAAACAAGAACTTCACCCAAAGCCCATCACTATAAAACCTCCATGGCTCCCGCCCAATTCAATCACTCTCTCTTCCCAAAATCCCTCACTCACACTCTCTCTAACCCAATTCGAACTGAAGCAACCAGAGCAAAACCCCCTTTCGGCGACAATGAGAGAAGAAGAGATTGAAAAGCTTCGTGGGGTAGTTCGGGACTGCGTGACGAAGCACCTCTACTCCTCCGCCATCTTCTTCGCTGACAAAGTCGCTGCCTTTACCAATGACCCTGCCGATATCTACATGCAAGCTCAGGCTCTCTTTCTCGGCCGCCATTACCGACGCGCCTACCACCTCCTCAATGCCTCCCAGATCGTCCTCCGCGACCTCCGATTTCGTTACCTCGCTGCCAAGTGCCTGGCAAGTCTCTCTTGCTGCTGAATTAGGAAATGGGTTCTCTTTGTTTGCTGAGTTGGTTCAATGTTTTTGCTTGAAATTGGGTTTTCCATTTGTAGATTTTGGGTTTCTTTACTTGGGTTTTGTTTCACTTTGATATGTGATTGTAGAAAAGGAAAAAATGGGTTTTACTTCTTTCTTACTCGGATTATAAGGGCGACATTTGTTTCGTGTTGTCGGATTTTCAAATTCAGTATCATAGATAGAAGTTATGATGATTAAAAATTGCCGGTCTTTCAGCTTTAATTTGGGGTCGATGCAGTTGTGTTCTGGGTTAATAGGACTGACTAGTTCTTTTTTTTTTTGGGTGTCTGTGTTTAATCAGGAGGAGCTGAAGGAGTGGGATCAATGCATATTAATGCTTGGCGATGCAAAAGTGGATGAACAGGGGAATCTGTATGACACAAAGGATTCCAATATCATGTACTTGGATAAAGATGGCGAAGATCATGAGATCAATGTAAGATTATCTGACTACCTCATCTCCTAGTAAACATTGTTATATGAAAATTTCCGATGTTCTGTCTGTATATACTACCTATCTTTGTCACATGAAATGTGTTATTCATATCTTGCAACAGATATCTTCTGCAATATGCTTTTTACGAGGTAAGGCATATGAAGCATTGGAAAACCGTGTCCAGGCCCGGCAGTGGTAAGTTTTTCTCTGGGACCTGGCTTTATCATGTACTGTTTAACAGGTGTGCATGTGTTTGAACGTGTTTTTGGGTAAAAGAAATGATACCTTCTGTAGTTTTTAACTTGTAGGAGTATGAGACATAAGCTTAAAGTTGATCTTGTGGATAGAGAATAAATGATTTCTCTAGGTGTGGTATCTGCTGAGAAAGGTTGATTGAAGGGATCCTTTAACTAAATTTTTTTTTTTTTTAATTTAAAGGTACAAAGCTGCTATCAAAGCTGATCCCTTATGTTATGAGGTACGTTTGGAATATTCCGTTGGATATATGGGATTTTAACTTACCAGAGATAGTTTGGTAAAACACCCTAACACCTGTAAGTTTTATAGAAAAACACTTCAAGGGCCCAATTGGAGAAAAAAAAAAACTCCTCGACTATCCACTTATCACATTCTAATTGATTCTTAGTTGCAAAATTCATTTGGTATCCTTCTCCCCATTGCTAGGTAAGAAGGGAATTTTTCTAAAGTATTTGGTTTGAAGTGTTTTTCTCGGAAGTTTTAATCTTATCAAGGGTTTATTTGTTAAAAGCCCAAACTTATTCTTTCTTGCCTTTTCTAACATTTTATGGCCACCAAAAGCAGGGAGGGGAAATAGCATTCCTTACAAAAGAATTGAAATTACTAAAGTATCAACTTGATAAACTGTTTTATCCTTTCAAACATGCTTAACAATACATGGAATCATTAATCAGAAGGTAGGTAGAATCACTTTCTCATGGGGAAATAAATACCATCTGGAAAATACTATTCAATCCAACTCTTTACCTACTCTATTACATTGGGTGAGACCCATTTGAGAGTGTTAGACAAAAAGTTGAGCTTTATAGCATCTTCAGTTTCATCCTTCAAACTTTTTCTACTGACCTTTTTAATTTTCTTTCAGGCTTTGGAATGTCTTATTGAGAATCACATGCTTACATGCGAGGAAGGTTAGGGTCATTTAAATAAACTTTTCATTTAATCAAGTTCGATTGTTATTCAAGGAAGTACTATCATGTATTTTGATACTACCTTTTCAAGTTAATTAATTAAATATGTTTTAGGCATCTGGCACCTTTATCTTTGTTGATCCATAGATTGCATTGGATTGTTTCCTCTGCATTTATTTCATCAATCATTTAACTATGGATTCCATGGTCCCCTACTTATACCTTTTTATTTGCTGCTGAGTTCAGAGGCGAGCCTACTTTCATCATTACAATTTGGTCCTGAAGATGGATGGCTCTCGTCATTCTACTCATGTTTAATTAAAAAGGTAAATCGAAATGCATTTCAATATGTCACCCTTTAAGTGTCGAACATAGAGAAGACATCTTACATCCAAACAATTTTTACCCTTTTAATAAATATTACTGTACAAAACATCATATAACAATATCTTTTGCTGTGTTCTCATCAGTCCTCCTTTTTGTGTTTTCCAGTATGACAAAGAAAATGTTGTAGAAGCAAAATTCAGAGAACTTGAGGAAGAAAGTTGTAGTAGTAACACTGAGCAATCCTTCATTTGTACTCTGAAAACCAACACCGACCTTCTAGCCTGCAAAGCTGAATACTATCATCAGTGCGGTGAATATCAAAAATGCTTTGAGCTAACTTCCGTGTAAGTTGGGAACTGGTTTGGAAGCAAAATACGATAATAACTACATTTGAGATTTTATTTCCCCCCAAAATTTATCTGTGTTTTATTCGTGATTCAACAGACTACTCGAAAAAGATCCTTTCCATCTGAAAAGTACGTTGGTGCATCTAGCAGCTGCTATGGAGCTTGGGCATTCGAATGAGCTCTATCTTATGGCATGCAATCTAGTGAAGGACTATCCTCAAAAGTGAGAGTGGTTGAAAACCATATTACTCGAGTCACTACTGTACAATTTGAAAATTTAAATTACATCCATAAATACTTATGCATATACTACCGTTACTGGGAATACCCATGAGACAATCATGGAATATGGATTGCGGTTTGCAGGGGTTTTGGGGGATCTTGTAACTATGATTTGAGATGCCAAAAGAAAGACGGACTTTAAATTTTCTTATGTTTTGTTGCTTTTGTGATTCATTTAGTTCAGTACTTTATCGGGTGTATTCTCTTTGCAGGGCTTTATCATGGTTTGCTGTTGGTTGTTACTATTATTGTATCAAAAAGTATGTTGAGTCGCACCGTTATTTCAGGTAACTCCATCACAATTGGTAATGCTGTTAAATGAAGTGTATACATGTAATATATTTTGAGTTGCCTTATTTGCCCCATGTTGACTTGTGATTTTTTCGTTTAGAGATTTCAATTTCTGCATTATTTTTTTGAGATCCTTTTGATTATGCCAGTTATTTTGTGTTTATGCTTTGAAGTTTATTCTGCAGTTATGCTGTGTATATGAGAAAGTAGGTTATGAGCATTCTTTTTCCTCAGCTTCCCTGATATTTCTGTTTTGTTTGAGGTGAATGTCCTTGTTGCCTGATAAATGGCCTTCACATCATACTGGATGCTTTAGATTATTTAATGTGAATTCTGCTGGATTATATAGGGATTGTGCTGTAGTTAGGCTCATAACCTTATTCAACCTTGCATCAGTTGTTACCACATTGATAATTTTAAATGTACTTATGTTACATTGCTTTGTATTACTCATATATTAATAGATCCTTTTTAGGTTGAAAGTTTGGACCAATCCTGGTTTGGATTTGATTTAGTCCTGCTTGATCATGCCCCCTGCTTCCTCCCTCATTTGGTGACAAGCATTTGGAACAACAATCTGTCCCTAATATACCCAAAAAAAAAATAAAATAAAATAAAATTCATTTGAAGTGATAGCAGTTGAAAAGGAGGTGTTATTGTTGCTTTGTATGTTTCAATATCTTGAATCCTTACCGATTTCTTTTGGGTTTGTTCTACACTGCAGCAAGGCTACCAGTCTAGATGGGACCTTTCCACCTGCTTGGATTGGATATGGGAACGCATATGCTGCTAAAGAAGAGGGTGATCAGGCCATGTCGGCTTACCGCACTGCTGCTCGTTTGTTTCCAGGGTAATTATGTATCTCTCTCAGTATCTTACGCTGACCATTACCTTGAATTTTGTTTTCCTTCTGCCACTTGGGAATACCAGGAAGAAGATATGAGCATGTTATTTAGGCAAATTTTAGAGATTAGTATAATTAATAGGAACTAAAGTCATTTAACTGAAACAAAACACAAATTTGGTAGAACCTTCAATTTTTTTTGCTTGATATTTTCCTTTAGTTTGATTGGAGGTGATATGGTAGGGCACATAAAGCTTTTGTTTTTTATCCTAGTAGAAAGAATAAAATTATGGTAAGAACCGTCACCTACCTGTGCGCAGTGGTTAATGGTGTCAGAGTAAAAACTTATAATAAGAAAAAGTCAAGAACACGGCAAAATCTTAGGTCTTGAGAATTGGAAAACTTCAAAATGAATTTCTAATGATCTTACTTGGAGTATTATCATTAGTTTGTCTCTTATGTCCAATAGTCCGTAGTTTAATTTCTCTTATTATATATGAATTGTGTTTTACAGGTCTTGATATTCTCTTATTCCAGGTGTCATTTACCAACTTTATACATTGGGATGGAGTACATGCGAACCCATAGCTTTAAGCTTGCCGAGCAGGTAAAGTAGAGTTCTGTAAACTACTTACAGATTGCTGTTTGTGATCTTGGTGTTCAGAAATGTGAAATAATCCTCATCTATACCAATCATACAAGGAAAACCCTGAATGGCATATTTACCTCATGACTTCCTACGTTTTCTTAAGTCACAAACAACTCTTTACATTAAAAGATTAATCTATAGAAGTTTAAGAGCATGATGGGCAGTATGAGAAGTGGATAACTCCAAGAGGAGTTTGCTTTGTCATAAGCACCTGCACTTGAAGAAAAAGTGAAATTGTAAAGAAAGAAGAACCTTACATGTGAAGGATGTGTGAAAGGACTACTGTTCTTAATTAATTATTGTTTGTAGCTTCCTTGAACTTTCAGTTTAGTCTTTAAAAATTTAAATTTTAATCTAAACTTTCAGCTTCTAATATATATTTTACGTATTCATTGCATTATTCTGATGTCACTGGCTTACCACTTTGGAACGATGACAACAAACTGTGTTCCTTCTTTGAATTGATGTCCAGTCCACTTGTCAAAAAATTGATTAGAATGAAAAAGTATAACATTGTTGCCCAGATGTGTTAGATTGATACAAGAATAGAAGTATCCTCTCCATTTCCCATGTACGTTCCCACCTGACAATAATGGATTCTGTGACCGGGTAGTTTCATTTGTAACTCTTTATCTTACAATAAAAATACTCATATAAGCCTCTTTGCTTCTGTAGTTTCTTATGCAGGCGAAGACTACTTGCCCATCAGATCCACTAGTATACAATGAACTTGGTGTTGTTGCTTATCATTTGAAGGAGTGAGTACTGTTACTGTATCATGAGAAATGCAACCTTAAATATTGAATATAAGATAAGTTTGTAATGACATTTGAAAAGGCTGACCATGTATTTCCAGTGGTTTATAAGTAAGGATCGTACATGCACAATTTTCTCAAATGATATGTATATTGAATCGCAAAATATTAACTCTACCATTCTATAACAGTCGGTTTGGGCAACTTTATATGTATAAGTATTTAACTGGCCCAGTGTGGTATATCTGGTGGACTAGTGCTTCGCTTTTCTCACATCCATATTTGTTCACTTAAATTGCAGAGTGCAGAATGATTGTAGTTAGTAGGGTTTTATTTTTTTTTATTTTGTTTTATCATATCTACACTTTTTTTTTTGGGGTCGAATCCTTTAATCAATTTCAAAGTGGTCTTATGATGGATTGACAACTAAACAAAGGATGCTAATTAAATCTGGTTGAAAATTGACTCTAATTTACCCAAACAAGTTACCAGAAGGGGAAGTAGTTGGTAATAATTTGAAGAGAGGGAAATAGTGTTGACTCACAGTGTCATATAACTTGAGAAATTTAACATTTGGGGTCCTCATGCTGTATGATTATTAATTGGCTCATATGAAGTTGCTACTGCATTAAGATTATGGAAATTGTATTTGTATTCTGTAATTTATGTGGACTATTAGGTCGTATAATCAAATCATTTGCATGTTTTCTTTCCTTTTTAGTCTGTTCTAATTGCTGGCCATTTGTCACAAATTTTCTTTTCAGCCACACCTCTCCGATTTGTACTATGTGATTTTTATGAACATCTCTCTTTTCATACAGGTATACTAAAGCTGTGTGGTGGTTTGAGAAAACATTGGCTCAAATTCCTTCCCCTTTGGGTGAAATGTGGGAACCAACTGTGGTTAATCTTGCTCATGCGTACAGAAAACTGAAGTACGTTATTTATTTGATCAGAATTTCTAGCATTTTGTTTGTTAGCAGTGTCTGTACTTCTTTCATCCTGAATTTTTTATTTTTTTGTAGGAGACTTTTGTACCTTTGATTTGTGGGGTTGAGAGAATGTTCTCTGGAAGTTTTTTTTCTTTGTAGTTTTTTGATATAGCGCAATTTGTTTTCCTCTTCAGTTTCTCTCTTCTTACTGATGTCTATGGTTTAGTCTTTATATGTAAAACTAATATTTCCTCTAGTCTAACTAGATAATTCTACTCTGTCTCAGGATGTATGATGAAGCTATTAAATACTATGTGAAAGCGCTTGCATTGTCGACAAGAAGCGTGAGTACTTATGCAGGTCTTGCATATGCTTACCATTTGCAGGTATCTAAAGTTATAAATTACCTTATGTATTTTAATTTTTAAGAGAAGAATTGTATTTATTGCTCGTTTTGCTGGGCATTGCTTCTTGTTCTTGAAATGTGTTAAAAACTTGGAATCTGTGAATGGATAAATATTAACAAGGGCTTCCGAGTTGATATAAATGAATAATTTCCACTGATAAAAGGTTGTTGTGAGAATGTGAGGGCAAATTCCCACATCGGTGAGGGATCAAACCCTGTAAGGGCTTATAAGGAGTTGGGCTACTCCCCATATTATATAGCCAATTTGTTTATGGTGGAACCCCAACTTTCTCAGGTTGTCCCACGTGTGAAGCTCAATGGCCACACATGCTCCACGTCACCCTATTTGTGTTGTCCACGTGTTAGGCTTGAAAATTCGCCACACGTGAGGGGGCGTGTAATAATGTGAGAACAAAGTCCCACATCGGTGAGGGATCAAACCATGCAAGGGCTTATAATGAGTTGGGCTACTCACCATATACTCCGTTGGTTTTATGGTGGAACCTCAACTTTCTTCAGTTGTGTACTTAATGCAGACTGTTCTACCAATAAACACTCATTTTTGTAGTTAGATGCATGATGTTCTGGATGTGTGATCAGTTTCAATATCTCCCTGTCATATGTAGATAGAGAAGCTTCACGTTTGGAGTAGAGAAGAAAATTTTAAAATTAGTCGGCAGATAATATGCTTGTTGGATTCTCTTGTTTTGAAATGTTTCTCAAATGTTTAGTGAGGTATGCTGGAAACGTAGAAACTTGGATGGGTAAATAAACACATTATTCAACTCTAAAACAATGAAATTGATCTATTTTTGCCCGGAAAATGTTAGTATCACTTAGAATCTTGTGTCCAGACACCAAAACTTCTAAAAATTGAGTACATATGTGTCTTTCATCCCCGTCCAGTATGATGACAGTACTTAGTGTTATTGTTTTTTATGCTCTCGTTTTCACTGCTGTGCAGGATAATCTTAATGCAGCAATTTCATGCTATCATAAGGTGAGTAATTGTTCTCTCTCTCTCGCTCTCTCTACTGACTGCGAGGCTGATGATTCTTTATGCTGTATTGCATGACTGAGGAAAAACTTTAAATTCCTTGTCGTACATGGATCCATTAAAATTTCTGCAGGATGCCTTCTTGCCCAAACACACATTCAATGCACCTGGAATATCTTTTTAGATGCTCATAGTGTTAGCATGAGATTGCTTGTAATGGCAGGAAGATAGTATGATTATGACAGAGGTATGATTACGTTTCTTTTGTTGTGTCCGTGCAGGCTCTATGGCTAAAACCAGACGATCAGTTCTGCACCGAAATGTTAAGCTTGGCTTTAGTAGATGATAGCCATCGTGGTGTGGACTCCAGAACTGAATTTCTAGGCTTAATTACGTTTGATGAACGCGTTTAGTCTTGTATGCGCGTTGTATTTTATGTGCAATAGATACCCCAGTGCCTGGGATTTGATCAGGTGATGTAATATCTTAGGCTTTCTTGTATCAAAGTAATACGTCTGAACCTGTTAGTATCAACGTTTGATTGTTGAAGTAGAGGTACATTGGATTTTATTCATGATTTTGGCCAAATCCGTCATTTTAACGAGTTTTCTTATTTAAACGAAAACGACACGGGGAAATGAAATGAAGGATAACGAAAGAAAAGAGTGATTAGCAAAGTGCCCCGAAATCTCCCTTATGATTTTTGGCCAACTTCAAGGCCGACAAAAAGATCGATGCCCGTCGGACATTATTAACAATGATGCGAAGTAGTATTACAGAAGGTAGCATAAAACGTACAGTAGTCCCTTGGAGAAGCCTCAATTGACCGATCTCGGAAGCTATACTGCCACTGATTGTATTGTCATTTAAGAATATCACTACTGGAGAGAGTAAGACAATACATATAGAGGAACTAGGCATACAAAATCTAACGTTTCTCTTCTGTAACTTTCTTAAAGCTCAAAAACGACGAATAATTAAAGCTCGATGAGTCATTAACGCTACTTAGTCATGCAGTCTTCCGTATCGTACTATGTTAATTCCCTCTTCAGTCTCTTTTCGTCCAAGCAACATCAGCAATGTATTGATTCAAGTGCTGACCAAATATTTTCGTAGAGAATGACTCTGTGACATGCCGTCGTGCTTCTATACCCATTCTCTGAGCCATCTGCGGGTCTTTTATGAGTTTAGCCATAGCCAAGGAGAAGTCTCTTGGGTTACAGTCACACAGAAATCCCGTTTCACCACTCTTAACTGTCTCTACAGGGCCCCCACTGTTGCACGCAATAACAGGTTTATGAGCAGCCATTGCCTCCAGAGGTACAATGCCAAAGTGTTCATCCTGCATTTTTGAATATCTCATATTAATTTCATTTTCCCCACTATCCGATCAACGGAACAAAATTATGTAATTTTTACCTTTGGCGTATAAAGGACGCATAGGCATTGTGAGAGAAGTGCATTTCTTTCTGCTGTCGAGCAAGAGGTGATGAAGTTAACTTGACTGGACACTCCTTCCCTTTCTGCTAGGCTTCTGAGCTCCTCTAAGTACTCAACATTTTCTCTCAGACGATTATCGAAGCCACCTAAAACATCAGACATGTATTACATTTATCATTCCCATATGTGCAGAAGTTATGCGGCACTACCAATCAATTAAGGAATGATACATGAGTATATCAATGTCAAATTAAAGTCGACCAGTAAAGCATTGAAGCAGAATTGATTCCTCTTGGAACACGGCCCAGGCAAGGGTTGACCAGGGTAAACTGAACCTAAGGACCCAGCATAACTTGTCCTGCTAGATCATATAGAAATCCAATGTACATATGGTTGTTTACCTAGCATCCACAATAGGTAAAAGGCAACCCCATACAAACCTCGAGTGACAAACACATATGAGTCCCCAATATGACCTAACTTTTAATTTAAGACAATATTTAATATTTAAAATGTTTAGACTAACACGGTCAGAAACTATTGTTTAAGTTAAACATAGAATTGCTAAAACTTTGACACTTGTTTCTTACAACATCTGCATTGTTTGGAACCCTGAGGAATAACTTTTGAGAGGTCAAACGAGTATGTAATCCTCCAATCAATCTAAATTCATTTCACCTCACCAAATACCAAGTCACTGCAGTCTTTTACACAGTTATCACCCTATTTCTTTGGACTTGATGGTCTCTCAGTATCTACAAGTTATACGTCATCATGGCCAGTGTTATTTAAATTTTGACATCTGTATATATTTTTCATATATATCATGCAAAACAACGCACAAATATTTCGCAAATAACAAGGGAAAATTTGAACACCCAATACAGGGTTCTGAATTGGCTGTACGTCAGACAACCTTACAAAACTGCTCATAAAGGGCATATGAAACTGTAAAGCTCTCAACACACAAATGAACTAAGGGAAAGCTTAACCACACAACCAGGTGATTACTGCATGCTTCTACTTGGTTATTGAGAGCCAAACTAAATTGGAAAGTCTTTCAACAGCGACATAAGGTAATGAAGGAACACGCATATCCTATAGAATCATTAAGATTAGTAGATTACTCAGGGAGATAACAAGTAGGAACTTGCCTGCAATTGTCAAGGAAGCTTCAGCCAGATCAGGACCTTGAAGGACATCCCCTTCAAGGGTACGAAGCAAAGCAAAAGCTGAAATTGCCAAGTCTATATTCTTTTTCCTCTCAAAACGATTGATAGACAGAAAATTTAGCCTGGAACGAAAAAACCAAAGCAGGAAAAACAACAGTAAACTACCAGATGAAATTCAGAGAAGAAAATCTTCAAAGTTATGGTTAGATATAGACTCATACAGGCACCCTAAAAGTAAAACCAAAAGGCACCAGCAGATATACAAATATGTTCGTTACTTGTAAGAATTGGCAGGTTCATTAAACTGATTCACATTGACAGCTGGATAAAGAACAGCTGGCTGAATCCCTCGAGCGGCAAGATGCTTAAATGTCTTTGCAAACATAGATGCTGTAAATTTGCTGTTAACAAGAATCTTATGTGCCATTCCTGCAGCATTATTTATCAAAAAGAATAAGGAAATCTAGTAAAAAAATAGTAGTATATCCACAAGAGAATAACACTGAAAAATACACAAGAAAAAATAGAGGAATGTCATAAAGCCGAGATATGGAATCAGACCAGTTGTCATTTCTTCTATGAAGTCTATGGGTTGTCTATATATCCTCCTCAAAAGAGTCGTGTGTTGAGCCAGCAATAAATCCGGAAAATGACAGTAAAACAAAACCTGGACAGAAAGACGTAAAGTATTAAACAACTATACTACTGGATGCTACCAGATGACAATTCATACGAAATAGGTGCAAATACCTTTGTTGCCTTCTTAAGCTTCAGTAGTGGGATGACAACAGAAACCTGATCTGCTAGTATTACATCAAACGATGGCCACATGACCAGCATGCAGAGAGCAACAAAAAGGCACCGTATATATGCACACAAAGCATGGAGTCGATAGAATATATGTCGGGGTAGGAAGGATCCATATACAGTAACAGGAAAGATACCTGTAAAACCATATGACAGTAAAACATCAAACTATGCAGCGATCTTGAATGATATATGATCAACATGAAACTGAGAAAAATAAAACAAAAGGAAGGAAAACATGTTATGTTGTTCCAACTTCTATACATTCCCAAAGGGCCTAAAGGAAGTGAAACATGTAAAGTTGTAAACCATCTTCTAACCCCAAGGCCTAACATCCATCTACCTAAGTAGTACCCTATCTGATGAAGTTCCCATTTACCATATCAGAACATGAACTTCCAACCTAAAACCAACTGGCGATAGGTGGAGAGGCCCCAGATGATAAAACACTTGTGCAAGGCTTTAGTTCACCAACGTCGGATTCACACCCTCAAGAGGCAGGTCTGTATTTTTAACCATGTTTCTCATAGAGTAGACACACCAAGACTACCTGGTGTACCGTCATTTCTCCCTAAAAACAATGCATACTATTTTCTTCTCTTATATGTAAATTGGGCCATCATCTAAATCTTCCACTAACACTCACAAACAGAAATTACAATCTCCTTTCTACAACTTCCTCCACTTATTTATTTAAGGTTTTTCTTCGCTATTTCTGACTACTGGATAGTCCGGATTTTTATCCATTAGATTGGCAAGTAACAAAAATAAAATTTCCTCAATTCAACCATGACCCTTCATTTCTCGTACTACTGACTAGTCCGTACTATTGAAGAAAAACTGATTTATTTATGATATGATATTCCAAATTTGGTAGTTATCAATTTGATCAAAGCATAAATTGAAGTAGAGAAAGCCACACACACCAGAAACGGTCTCCTCAAAGCATCGATTTTTATCGTGGTGGGAAGTGAAAACGTGAACTTTGTGGCCATGTGATGCAAGTTCGACAGCCGCGTCGACGATCAGTCTTTCAGCTCCACCTACCCATCACATTCACAACAACAAAAACTCAATCCCCAAAAACTCCTTCGCAGTTTTCAAAAACAACCCAAAAACTCCTTCACAATTTTCAAAAACAACAGAAACAAAAGAGAATAAGAGGAAGTTACCGATGCCCAGATCAGGATGAATGATTGCAACGTTCAACTTGGAGCCTCCTCTCTTCTCCGCCATTTTTTTCAGCCCCAACTATCTGCAGAGTCTAATTCAAAGTCTCAAAAGGAGAAGCTTTTCTGCTAATATTGGGCCGAAACGGGCCGGGTCTGGCCCAAAATGTGTAATTATGAAGTGGGCTTTTACAAAAGCACCTGGGTTGGTTCGATAGAATCCGACCCGGTTAAAGTTTCGGGCCAAAGCGGTCGTCTTTCTCTGTTTCTCTAACACAGAACGGAAGAGAGAGAGAGTTTGTAAGACGAAGGAGAGAAATGGGTGGAGAAGAAATAGCGGGCCCACCGGCCCCGAAGGTCCTCCGTCTCCTCTATTTCGTCGGCGCCGGCTGTAAGTCACAATCTTTCAGATTTCAAAGTTAAAACATCTTTGGTTTCTAGAGAGAGAAAGTGCTCTTCTTCCTGTTTTAAAGAGAGAAAGTGTTCTTATTTGAATTTTGGCCCATTTTTGTTTGATTTTTTTTATGTGTAGTTATTTGCACGGTTGGAATCAACAAGTGGCGCGAGATGCAGCGCAAGTCCATGGCTTTACAGCAACACCAGCAGCAGCAGCAGCTCCCCGAAAATGCCTCAAATGCCCTTGAGTGATCTCAGGTTTTTGGTTTTTTTGAAATTCTTGATGAATGTGTGTAAAACAATAACAATTTGATCAATCTGATTTGAAATTTTGCATTAATATGGAATCTTGCTGATATTTTGAGCTGGATTTTCGAATTTCGCCGCGGAATGTGGCAAATTAGTCTGAGATTTAAGGTTTATATGTGCCGCTCCAGATGAACTTTAGTTAGAATGATGGTGGTTGTTGAATTTTATGGCCGAGTAGTGGACGAATTTGTATCTTTCGATGTATAAAATACCGAATATGAATAATTATGGGCATAATGTAAGAGCCCTAGTGACCAAAATCAACTAAGATTGGAGATTGGAGATGAATTTTCGATTTTGTCTTCTTTTCGGCTTTCTTTTATGTCAAGTTTTGTGGAGTCCATAGTTTGATTCATGCAGTAGTATGCACCCTTCCTCTGTTGAACTTGTTCTTCGACTTTATAAGGAAGGTAGAGTTTTCGCCTTAAAAGTCAGGCCAAAGCTAATTCGTCATTTGTTGTTGGGTGAATAAAGCTAGAGAAGTGGTCAGGCAATCCCGTAGAACTGCCACAGTAATGCATGCTTCTAGTTATTCACTTTGGACGGTCATACATTGCACTCTTGAAGATGTCGATTATATGTTTGTGGACTTTGTATTTGTGACGTTGTTTTGATGCTAGACCTTAAACCATCTCCACGTATGTGAGCAACAAGCATGCTTTAAAGCTATTAGTAAACGAAACCAGTGATAGTCCTGAAATGGGCGATTTGTTAGTAATTCGTAGTGGCAAGGAACTTGGTAGTTTCATACGGTTCTGTCATGGATTTTGCAGCACGCTTTTGAACTTGCCCTTTTGATTATTCTGAGATACTTATGCGCTAATCTCTGTAGTTTAACTTCTAACTATACATAATGTACTATGAGGCCGTCACTCGACTAACTTCTGCAACCTTCACATAACGTAGGTTATATGTTATGTCAGTTCTCTTCAAATGTTTCACTGTATTTCTCCATAAATATGTCAAAATTAGTTGTGTCATAAGAACGGAGTTTGTAAAAAATAGAGGGTCTGCAGCTGCTTTGAGATATATATATAGTTTTGCCAATAGCGATTGTTCAAGTCTGACATTCTTCTGGCTACTTAGTTTTATTTGTTGCAGTCACTGCGGCGCTAGGCGGTTGGTCATCGTCCCGATTAATGCCTAGGCGTATGAGAATTTAGAAAGGGCGCCTAGACCGCCTAGCCCGCCCAGACACGCCTAGACACCCGTCTTGGTTGCGACTCACTTAGACAAAAAATAGATAACTTTCATTTTGCATTTTTTTTTTTAATAAATTGTAAAAAACTTGTTGAATACTAAAATGAACACAAATTATATGTGCGTTCCCCATGTTTTCATTATGTTTCAATACTTCATAATATATATGTCATTCTATTTTATAATTGATGATGTAGTTATATATATTTTAAGTATAAACAGACACTTATTTACACGAAATATAATAGATTTACTTAAATTCGCCTAGGCCCTGTCTAGCCGCCTAGGTGCTAGGCTCCAGCCCACTGCCCGACTAGCGCCTAGCGTCTTTTAGAATCTTGGTCGCAGTTAGATTTTTGTTTTTCTGTTTAGAAACGTTCTTTTGTCAAACGATCAAGAAGATTATTGATCTGGCTAACCACACTGGATTCAGAATGTGTGGTCATGATTGAAAATCTCCAACCATGTCTATACATTTATAGACTAAATTGGACGCGTCATCATTCATCGAAGTGGCGTGGGTTGCATGTCAATTTTACTCATGGTGAAAAAACTGTTAATAGTACCCTTAAGGTTATGTTTCTTATCTCGGTACAATTCCTATCCAAATTACCTCCAATTTGGATCAATGTGTGCATCTAGCAACGGTAATTGTAGAAGTCCGTTCAAGCCTAGCCTAGGTTGAGGATGTGACTGGCTTGAACGACTCAAAATGACCTTTCTACCCCTGCACTTGAATGGAATTTGGATATTAAGTTGGAGTTGGATTCAAAATGAAGAAGAAAGATCTGTACCTACATGAATATTAGATGGCAAAAAATTTTGAGAGTCCATTAAAATCTGGGGTAGCATCTTTCGCTCTCCCGAACCGTCTATATGCACAGAAGAAGATGAAGATGGTGATGTTCTCACTTTTGCTAGTAATGACATATGGGGGTGTTACTAGAGTTTAGCGTTAGTACGCCACATGTTATTATATAATTAAAAGATTTTTTTTTATAGTGTCCTCCAATGATATAATGACATATGGTGTTTTGGTCTATGTTTCGGGCACAATGAAAAATCTCTAGTAATTAAGGTCTTAAATTTCCTCTCATGAATGACAATTAGTACTACAGCAAGGGCGGAGTCCTAAGTTTCATTCTTGCCAAACGCTAATTTCACTTGTAAGTGAGAAGTCTTAGGTTCAAATCTTGCCAACTGTGAATTTGATACACATTATTACTAGCACATTATGAGGCTAAGCTCACCCCCTCACCCTTAGTGTAGATAATATCGTTTGTGCACTACGGTCCAGTGGTATTCCTCTTCACTTGAAAGTGAGAGGTCTTAGGTTCAATACTCGCCAAAGGCGAATTTGAACCACATTATTGCTAGCCCACCCCCCTTCCCCTTAGTATAGATGATATCATTTGTTCAAAAAATATATATCGTTTGTGCAAAAAAAAAAATATTCATGTATCAATGTAACATATTAAAAAAGAAAAAAAATTAGAATCCCCACTCTTTTTCTACATAATTTTATTAAACATTTGTGTTTTTTTTTGCAAAAAAATTTGATTAAGACGCATAAAACTAATATCCACCTAAGCATATTTAAATTTATTTTATTTACATGTCATTAATTTTTTTTGAAATGAAAATATTTTTGAATTATAAAATATTTATGGAAACTTTCATGAAATGAGTTTGAGCTAAGTTTATTTTAATAAAAAAACATGCTATAACTTTATTTAATGAAAAAGACTTAAATTTTAATGAAAAACTCTTAAATTTTAATAAAAAGAACAAAAGAACTTAAATTTTAATGAAAATGACATTTTTTTAATATTAGAAAAAATTGACATGCGGACCCGCACGTCTTTACACAAACTGTTTATGAAACTTACTACACTGTATATGAAACTTAACAGTACTACATTGTTTATGAAACTTACTACACTGTTTATAAAACTTAATAGTAGATGAAGATTAATTATATATGTAGTTATATAATAATATATATGTGTAAAACAATAGAAAATTCCTAATCCTCCTTTTGTGTATATAATCTACAAGGGATGAATTTGACTAAATTCGTGCACAAGCAGTAGTCTAATACAGATGCGAAGAAATTATTGGAAAATATAAAATTGTTCGAGAGAAAGAGGAGAGGCGTTGTTGTTAGGGTTTATACCCTTTTATCATTAAATAGAGTTATATGATGGCTTTTGGTTAAAACTTAGTTTTGATACCTTTTTCATTAATTTTCTTAATATTTTTTGGCGCGTCAGGGTTTATACCCTTTTGTTGGCTCGTTAACATCATAAAATTACCATTGAAATATAAAAGTTGTCAAGAAAAGGGATTACTTTGGAGTCTTTGGACTAAGATTAGTGCTCTTCGCCATGAGATATATGTATGGATGTGAATTTTAAATTGAAACCAAATTGAAAGGTACTCATGTCAATTTGAAACGTACCCATAATAACTCGAAACATATAGATGCTAAATTGAAACGTCTCCATTCCAACTTGAAGCGTATAATAATAATTTGAAACGTACTAATGCTAAATTGAAACGTACTAATTCCAACTTGAAATGTACCAATGTATCGGTTTGAAATGTATACAATGCTAAATTGAAACATACCCAATACAAACTATCTTTTAAAAGGAAATGTATCACTAAATTCTATTTTCTAAATGTACCATGGTACGTGGAAAAGATGGACAGATGGGTAAAAAGTGTGCTAAAACAAAAAGCTTTCCTTTGATACAAATACTCAGATCAAAAGGTGTGCATAAAATGAAATATGAAAGAAATGAATATGATCGACAAGGGAGAGCGGAAGAGGGTTGACGGACCGATCGAGGAAAGCAATGGCATGAAAAATTGCTAGAAGAAGATAGCACGTTAGTTACTTGTATGGTATGGAATGAGGAAGAAAATGTACATTAGAAGCATAATTAGGTCAAGTTTGATGTGTTTTAAGATTTTTAAAACTTATGTACTACATTTTAGGAGAGTTGGGATATTAATATGATAATTATTACTCAATTAAAGGTACATTATAATGGCAAATCGTGCAATATTGCATTAAAAATGGCTTTTATTTTTAAAGGAAACGATGTATTGAATACTTAATCTCATCCAGAGTTACATATATTTTGGAGTAAAAGCTCCTAAATAAGAGTAGGAGGCTCCACAAACCAAACTAGATTATTGCTACTAGACAAAGCAAACTTAGCAAGATGATGGGCAACCCCATTACATAAACGAGAGGCATGAATAAATTTCACTCTAGAGAAGATGGAAGCCAGCTACAACACATCCTCCACGATCATACCCAGAGCTGATGAATCTGCATAGGTCCCATTAAGAGCTGAGATATGTGGGACCTTAATTGTAGGACAAATGTTTAATCAAATTCTTAAAAGGAGTTGATGTTTAATCTAGGAAATTAAAACACGACCTCATTAAAAATTTGTTTTTGTAGTACTTTAAAATCTTATTGTGCACTTCTTATAAAAAAGTTTTTTTTTTTTTTTAAATATAAACATTTGAATTGCACAATGAGAGATTTAGAATACTAATAACAACACCCTAAAAACGAATTTGTTTTATTATATAATAATGTTATACATTCAAAGTTAGAGTTCTTGAAAAAAAATTTCTTGTTTGGTTCTTTAAGATTAAACCATTTTTGATTAATCACTTCAATGTTACGTTTGTAGCTCTTTTTATTTATTATTTATTGATGGAGAAATTAAGTTCACATCCTTCATTTTGCTATCACATTGATTAAAACCCTATTCATTTTCAATTTTTGATCAAGGTCCTTGGGTATTAATAACATCATTAATTATTTGAATAATAAAATATTGTTATTTTTAAATATATAGTGTTAAAAATGTTACAATTAGTATATCTATATTTATGGCTAAATTTTTTAACATATATTTTTATTTTTAGTTTGTACCTATTTTTAATTTGCAAACCTTTTTTAATTTGTACCAATTTTTTTTTCATTTTTAATTTGTACCCATATATTAGTTTCTTTTTGTGCCCATATTTTTTTTAAGTTTTATTTGTATTTGTACCCATGTATTTACCGTCACGTGACATTGTATATTTAGTTAATGATAGAAAAATTAAATATGGTATATTTATGTTTTATGGCTAAACTTTGTATCATATATTTATATTTTTAGTTTGTACCCACTTTTAATTTGCAACATTTGTTTAAATTTGCAGTATTTTCTTTTTAGTTTTAATTTGTATCCATATATTAATTTCTTTTAGCGCCCATATTTTTTTAAAATTCATTTGTATTCATAACTTTTTAATATTTTATTTGTACCCAAATTTATTTATAATGTACCCATTCTTTTTTATTAATGTACCACTTCGTTATATGTGAAATGTATCATTTTTTTTGCAAAATGTACCAATTTTTTTAACACTATGGATACATTATTTTGCCATTTATTATTTCTTATTGTTACATAGTTTTTATCCATTTATTCAATCAAAATGTTTGAATTTTTTTATTGTAACCGTTTCTAATAGTATTATAATGAGGGACTTTAAATTTATAGGATTATAAATCTCATAAAATATCAAACAATTAATGTCAAAACTATAAAAATAAAAATATTAATAGTAATATAATAAGGTGTACAAAGTCAAGCGACTTTGATCAAACTTTGAAAACCATTAAGGTTTTAGTCAAAGAATGTTAAGGATTAGGGATCGCATCCAAATTATCCCTTTATTGATATTCATAGATTTACAATTAGTAAGTCGTAAAGTTTGTTTGATTAAGTTCTCGTTTTCTAGCATCAATAAATTGTCTTACTAAGAAATATATTAAAGAGAGGCATTTTATAAATTTTCCACGTGGCCCAAAGTTTTGCTTCCATGTAGCCATGTACGTGCCCTACTGTCACTCCAACACCATTTCCTCTTTCGCACAAAACCCACCACCCCTTCCCATTAGGTGACGTTAGACTCTGTCCAATTTGGTATCACAACAAACCAAAGATAAAAACCCTCCAAACTTTCATCAACGGTCGTAGACAAGTAAACTAAACCCACCACCACCACAATGAGTAGCTTCACCAGCTTCTACGAGACGTGGTTTGAGCAGCTTCACCACCTCGTCCACCAGCTCTCCACTTGTCCCAGACCCCCCACAACTCCTGACCACCACCACCAACTCCTCCACGTCGTCCAGAAAGTCATGGCCCACTACGCCGAGTACTACAGTGTCAAGTCCCTTGCCGCGGAGCGCGACGCCCTCTCCGTCTTTGTTGCCCCCTGGGCCACCACCCTCGAGCGCTCCCTCCACTGGATCGGCGGCTGGCGCCCCACCACTGCCTTCCACCTTGTCTACTCCGAGTCCTCCATCCACTTTGAGGCTCACATCGTTGACATCCTCCGGGGCTACCGCACCGGTGACCTCGGGGACCTCACTCCCTCCCAGTTCCGACGCGTCAGTGACCTCCAGTGCGAAACTGTAAGTATATAAACCACATCAACAACAAAAACTTTCTAAAATAATTGAACTAAAAAAAATAAATTCTACAGTGTCATCATATCGCAACAATAGTTTTATAACTGTTGGATTATTGACATTTCAATTTTATAACAAGTTTTTTAATTATATCACAAAATGTGGATTTGTTAATATAAATTTGGAACTCGCACTTAATTCTTGTAATTTACAAAAACATCTAAAAAAAAATATTTTGCACTCTTCATTCCCTCACAAACGATTAGATGAGATTGCATTTGCATGTTGATGTTTTTGGATCGCTAAATAGCATCTTTTGGCGGGGTGAACAAGGTAAATACTCAGCGTTCTACATGTGATTTTATAACTTTACATATTCTTACAAGAAAAAAATTGGAATCAGTGGTCCAATTAAATGATGTTAGCTAGCTACTTCATTTTTTGGTGCAGGTGAAAGAGGAGAATGCGATATCCGATGAGTTATCGGAGTGGCAAGACGGGGCGTGTGAGCTGATGGGCGCATGCACGAATCTGGAGACGAACATGGGATTGCTGGTGAGTGTGTTGAAGAAGGCTGACGAACTGCGGCTGACGACTGTGAGAAAACTGGTGGAACTGCTGACTCCACAGCAGGCTGTGGAGTTCTTCATTGCAGCTGCCGAGTTGCAGTTTGGTGTCCGCGGCTGGGGGTTGAATCAGGACCGTCGGCGTGGGAATGTCTGAATTTCGGTTATGTTAATCAGACGGTGTTTTTTTATCGTTGGCGGAAGTTAATCGGGTATACACTGTCGTTAATTTGTTTGCAGTCTTGAAGTACTACCAACATAGTATGCAGGTTGTTTAACGTTGATCTTTTCGTGTTTTGTATCCTCCCATCAGCACCGTTGATCAAATAAAGAATTAATCGTATTTACTTTCACCGTTGGATTAGTATGCTTTGAATTGAATGCTTCGTAGAAGGAAACAAAGTATTTTCTTTTTGTTGTGAAAAAGGAAAGAAAGGAGACAAAAAGCTTTCGTCAAAGGTCCAAGTTGATGGTAGTTGGAAGATATTTTGACGTGGCATCGTGTGAGGCCCCATTGCCATGCAAGCTGCCACCTGTGCTTCTGCATGGACGTTACTTGTCATGCTAAGGACATGCCAAGTAAGACATGAATTGAGATCAACCAGTCGATAACAACTGCTTATGCATGCATTTTTGTTGTTGCTGTTGGATTATTCATCCAGTTATGAATGCATATGTGGGCAACCCTCCTGATCTACGAAACAAATTAGAGATCAGAGGTGATACAAAATAGAGAAATTAAGAGAGACTTTGCCAGTGCTAATCCTTTGACGCGGCCCATGATCAAGTGCTTGTGAGATAGTGAGCAACTATTTTTTTGGTCAAAAGAGCACGTCAATTAGGAGACTAAATTTTTAAATTAAATTTGTAAATCAGATTATGCATCAGCAAATGCTGAGGGAGACAAAACCCTTGCGACCTAGAGAGCACAATTTAATAAATAAACAATGCCGAAATTAAAAGTGAAATAAAATTAATTGGAGAGCTCCTGAGGGAGACAAAACCCTTGCGACCTAGAGAGCACAATTTAATAAATAAACAATGCCGAAATTAAAAGTAAAATAATATTAATTGGAGAGCTCTAGATTGAGAGATGAATACTTTCTAACACTCAAAACTTAGAATTGTACAGAAGATGTAAACACTTGTGCAGACAACACTTTGTTTAAATGTTGAATTTATGGGGTTATTTGTTATTATGTTATTGTTTGAAATGAATAGCTAAGATTAGAACTAACTCATAGGTTATATGAATAATAGCTATTATAGCATTTGTGTGTCTTAAGTTAGAGACGTGTTGTGCATGTGATAGTTGACTCATGTTGTAGGCGTGTGAGTGGGTTGCAACAGTTATCTTGCTCATTTCTATTTGATGAGTAATTGAATCCAAGAGGAGCAACGTACTCCATCTTCTCTCTCTTCGTTGATCAGCTAAAATCAATTCTCATTGATTTTTAGTTTTTAATTTATAAAATCAAAGTCTAATTTCTAACACCTTTTGGCCGTAGCACTATTGTAAAAATCATGATGACGAGTTTGAGTTTGGATATTAATTTGATGATTCTTGAAAAAATTTGGCGTTGAATCACTAATGAGATGAGGAAAGAAAGTTTAAACTTAAATTTTTTAGAAAGGAGGAACTATTCATGTACTAATTTTCTTATGAAAGGGGAAGATTGTTCACTAGATTTTTTAGTTTTTAATATATATGGCCTAAAAATAATTGAAAAGTTCATATAAAAAAATAATTGAGAAATAATTTTTTCTTTGTCAATAATTGAGAGACATTACGAGGACCAAACACGCAGTCTTATACATAATAAATGCAGCAAATATAATTGTTGCAAAACAAACACTTTGATAATTAATCAAAATGTTTACTATTTATACAAATATAACATAAACTCATATAAAAGTACCCTAATATTTTTTGTGCCTCGATTTTTTGGGGCCCTGAACGGTCACCGTGCTGGCACTGGGCCAGGGCCGGCCCTGTGGGTCACCGATAGGAAATAAACACATTAATTAACACTTAAATAATAATTCAATCATCAACAACCAGATTATGTAGTTTACAAAATTTGATTTAAAATTATAATCTTTTTTAGTATTACGTCATTGAAAATGAAATGAAGAAACAAAAGGAAAAGAAAATAAACAAAATACAGGAATGGTTGACGATTTCTCTGAACCGTCAATAGTCATAACCAACTTTAGCCAAACTGCAACATGCTCAACCAGCATGCCTCTCTTCTCAGACGAAGTACATGCCTTTCCACTCTGACAAAGTCCTTCTACATAAACCACCGAAAAAATTAGGATTCTCTTCCCTCTTCTTTTCATCATCTTCCATCATCTTCTCTCACATTCTCTTATTTTGTCTTTCTCTTGTTATAAAAATTAATATAAGATGTTGACGTGGCTTAACTGTGACCGTTCAATTAGAAGGGGAGTGAAAGGGAGGGCAAAACACTGCATGGAGAAAAACTAGTTGCGATTTCTCCTTCATGCGAACACCCTAAGCCTCTGCCCATATGATTACAAGGGAAAGACATCAGCCACAATAAGATCAACAAACACTTTCATAATTACATTATGCATTGGTTCTTGATTTTCACGTTTGAATTTGGATAGTTTTGTTACTATCTTATAATAATTCAAAAAATATCTTATATCTATATTTTTTAAGGTAATTTAAAAACTTTACTATTTAGTCATATATCAATGACATGTTTTTGTTTTGAACTTAATCAATGACATATTTTTATTAATTAGGCATAGGTCAATCACATAACAGGAAACAGACATTGCGTTGCAGTGTCTGAATACACCAACCTATTTGAATCTCAATGCACAATCACAGAACTGGAATTAGACACTGCAACGAAGTGTCTGAATCTACAAACATATTCACAAAACAGGAAACAGACACTGCAATGAAGTGTCTGAATCAACAAACAATTGAATCTGAATGCACAATCAAAGAACAGGAAACAGACATTGCACAGTTTCCGAAAAATTGGAAGTCTCATTGACCTATTTATAATTCCAATAAATTTGATTGACCTATTGTTAATATCATAACTTTTAATTGATTTTATACAAAATCGCCCTATTTTTTATTGAGAAATTCTCTTTGTCAATCAAAAGATGGTAAAGAAAAATAGTTTGGTCTTTTATGCACAATTCTATAAAAACATTAAAAAATAAAAATCTTAGGCATAAAGAGCACTTTCACCGGTTGGTGCAAGGCAAAGGCAAAGGCCTAAACTTGCTCTCGACCCCCAAATCTTCCTCCACCGGTCCAAATTAGGAAGAGCAAGTGGTGGGCCAAGCAAAGTCCGTCCAAAGGCCCGAACATCCGAAGCCCGGCTTTGCGCCAACGAACAAGGCTGATGTTAGTTACGTTCAAGGTATAAAATATCAATGATATCGGAAATATCGGTAGTCCAAAAACACGAAAATATTGGGATATTATCGATATCGATAAAAATTGAAGAAAAACCACGGAAATTGTAAGAAAAACTTGGAAATTTTTATTGAAACTTAGCAGGATGTTTATGTAGTCAATTATCTATTAGTTTATCACAAAAAATTGGAAGGAAATGCATTGCATGATGGATTTAACTGATTTAAGTTGATTGTATAGCGAGCTGGCAAACATTGTGAGTGTAGAAAATATGTAGTAATTAATAAAAGAAGTTTAAACACACCATAATCATTTATATATAATGAATTAGTACAATATTTTACACTTTATACATTGCATGGTAAGATACATGAGTGACTTAATACCACATAGAGTTCCTATGGAGTTCAAAATTTTCACTATCTTCATCATCTCTATGTGTAGAGTAAGTGTATTGTGAAGAGTAGTCATCAAATGATAAATCCCCAAAATAGTTTTGCATGTATTGGGAATATTATAAATATGTAATATGGTTCAATCCCGCTCACATACGCCCTATAGATTAGTTACTTTTAGGTTTTAATTTATTTACATTTTTCACATCACTACATTTTATGGCTTCGTCGCCTTCCAGGTGTCGGCCAACACATCACGATTCAGGTGTCTAGGTGGACATTCCGGGTCGGGGTGTGTCTTAGGTTATGACATCCTGTCCCGCGATTTATCGTATTTTATTCTTAGTAGTAGTGAAATTACCAAAATAAGATGCCACATAGGCCTTTCACGTGGACCTCAATTTTTCCTTCATTTTTCCACTCTTATTTTACTATTCTTGAGTAATTCTCATTTTTACGAGCACGTGGCTGTAAACGGAACTCAATTCGGAGTTATAACGAACAAGTTATGCTCGAAAATGTGTAAAAATATCTGAGGCAAATTCAAATTCGAAATTCTTATGCAGTGTGCCACTGCTTTGGTCTGATTTTCTGAATAGCCTTGTGGGTTGTGTACGTTGGAAACCAAGAAAGTTGGTTTAAGTGTGCAGCAAGTGGACAATTTAATATTGTTTTATTAGGTTTTGAAAATCCACATTTTTGTACCATCATCCATCAGACATCATTTCTTTTCCATTTTTTAAAATATATTTTCTTTCTCCCCCACAATCTCACATATCTCTCTCTCTCCCCCTCTCTTTTTTACACATTCACACACGCCATATCCCATCACTTTTCCCTCACATCTCTCTCCCTCAGGGTTCCATTTTCCCCCATTTTCCCTCATTTCAGCTGATTCTTTCCCTCTCTTCCCACTTACTTCCACTCATTTCTCTTTCTTTCATTTCCTTTCATCTGCAACTCTCCTTCCCAAAGCAGACACACACACACACACCCCACTTCCCCGTGTTTCCCCCTTCCCCAATCCCTCGAACCTTCTCCCTCATTCATGTCCTTGTTTCTTCTACCCCGGAGCACAGACCACCACACCCACACCCGCTGAGCACCACAGCGGTGCACACTCCGGCGAGCACCATCACCACCTGTGGACCGTTACTCCTCCCTTTCTCACCTCCCGGGGACCACCATCAGGCAAAGGGATCCATCAAACTGTTTGATTCAAACCCGAGTGGGTTTTGGGATCCGGAGAAAATGGATTTTTCATTTCCGACGACAGAGGCGCAGATCTTGGGTCTGAGTCTGGATTGCAAAGAGAGATCTGGGCAGCTGTGACGACGCAGCCTCGGCTGCCTTTCCGACGACGGAGCCACGATGATTGTTTCGATAATATCGAATATATCACGATATTGTCGATAATATCGCGATATTTTGACGATAATTAGGGGGATACGTGGGAAAATATCGGTCTCTCTGAAAGACGATAATATCGGCGATATTTCGCCGATATTATCGATATTTTAGTCATTGGTTACGTTTTGATTTTTTTTTTTTTTTGTCTAGCGCTTGCACTGCATGCGTGAACTCAATGAGTTGCCCATCAGCTTCTGCCTTTATGGGGCCCATTGAAGTGGCGTTTATGAGCCGTTGGATTTCCAACGGTTAGAAAACTTAAAAATAGTTACCGTTGTGTCACATAACACGTTCTTGTGTGCCGGATTTTAAATGAGTAGAAAATTAACGATCGAGATTAATCTAACGGTACAAAAATTTTAAAAATTAAGAATTTTTATTTTATTATTCTACAAATACCCAATTATTTACTTCATTCCCCATATACAACTCAATTAATATTTGCTTTTATAATAATCTTCCATATTTGTTTTCTACTTTCAAATTCTTTTTTTACCAAAAAAAAATGAGAGAAAACAACTTGGTCGATCGGGGAAGACATTGCTTTGCTTGAGGGTTGGGTGTGTGCTACTCATGACCTGATCACAAGAAATGAGATGAAGATGCAACAAATGTGGAAGAGGATTTAAGCACAATTTGTCGAGCTAATTCAGGGTACACCCCATACCGATCACTCTCTGTTCAGTAGGTACAAACATTTACATAAAGATTTGAAAGCTTGCCAAAAAGCTCTCGCAAAAACGGAAGTAATTTATCGATCGAAGTGACGATAATCTAGTCAATGAGGTAATAACATTTTATTAGTAATAAATTAAAATATAAATAACATGTTATTGTTTAGACCTGTATTTTGTAATTAACTTATATTAGACCATGAATTTCTAGGCCAATGACACGTGGCACTCAGGGTAGTCAGATGACCAGAAAACCCTCTAAGTGAGATTGGAGCTACATGGCCATTCCTTATTGGATTACCATAATCAGGGTAATCTGGCACATCTTTATTAGCTCTAAGATCATCGAAGATGTTACTTGTCTCCCTAGTAAGAAAACCCTAGTTCAAGTCAAATTAGGATATCTTGGAGATTATACAACGTAATCGTAATCCTAGGATGATTGGGTATCCCATCCTAGATTCCCTCCTAGATTGTTTCCCTATTTAGTTGTTGATTACTCTCTGACTATCAAGGTCTTCATAAATAACCTAGCATGGGTATATTTATCTCCCTGGTTCTAATTTATGTTACCACTCATACATATTCTCTCATAGATAGTTCTTATATACATTATCACTCATACATATTCTACACATGTTGTCGTTTACGTGTAGACATGGAGATGTTTGTCCTACACGCCCCGCTAGAGGCTACTCGTAAAGGATGGTTCACAATGTAGTATACATCACACCATTCATTCTTTAGAACTACACAAGTTATTTGACTCTCCTCCCCTAGAGATATGTAAGCAGTCATATCTGGATTCAATCACACCCTCCAATCAACCTCATTCTCCTATCGCTATAGTCCATGGGTAATTTTGACTGGATTTTGCTTATGTCCGCAAATGTACGCAAATTTGGTTCCAACAATTATGTTGTTTCATAATTTTTGTTTCAGCAACTATAGGCACAAATGTGGTTCAATCAATCTTGAAAACAAGGAATCATTCACAATGCATGAATGTTGGAACATTATGAAGTATACTCCGAAGTACAAAGTTCAGCTTAGTGGTCCACGTTGTATTGAACGAGACTCTCCTACACAAATCAACTACTGAAGAATCATCATTGGAGGCACCATAGGAGATCCCAATTGAATTTCTCACATAAACCCAAGACACCTCTAGGCCTATTGGTAAGAAGGTTGCTAAGAAAAGAGTTGCAAGAGGGAATTCTTCAAATAATGATTACTAAAATTAGTTTTCGAATTGGCTCGCCAACATGCACTGAATATGAAGCAAGACAAGGCTAGAGATGAAGCAAAAATAAGAGATAGGGAGTTAGGCAAGAAGAGAAGGATCAGGTATCATGCGACGCCTTGACGATATATCTTTTGATTCAAGATGTTTTTGGAAAATAAAAAAAATCGCGTCATGCGAAGAAGGTTTTCAGCGGAAGATGAGAAAGTTTCATACGTTCTAAGGGAAGACAGACCTAGTCCCACTAATTTTATCCCATTGGTTGTAGAATACTAAGAATAATATTGCTTCAATATCGTAGTTGGTTATGCTAAGATTCGTATTTATCCTTAATTAAGAATAAATTATTAGATTTTTTTTGTTGAACAAACAATATTATCTACACTAAGGAGTGGAGAGTTGTTTAAGCCTCATAATTCACAATGAGCTAGCAATAATGTGATTCAAATTCGCTTTAGACGAGAATGAAACTAAGACATCTCACTTACAAATAAAAAGGAATAACACTAGACGTAGTACTAAGTGATAATAAATTATTAGAATTAGACAATTATTTTATTTTTAAAATATTCTCATCTTTCAAGTAATACATTACAATAAAAAAACTATCAAAAAGTATTATAAAATCCTATAACGATTTATTATATTTACACAATCTCATTCCTAACTAGAACCGCAACAAATATGAGACACAAACAAACAAAGTATAAGCCATAAATGGCCGTCACTGGTTGCAGTACTCTGCCGCCGCGGTTTCAGCTGTTACGTTGAATAGGACCAGTCAAACGCCCACCACACTTTGACAACACTACTAACCTCACATCCTCGTCACCCAACGCCCCTTGACCTCCACATCCCATCTCCCCACGCGTCCAATCCTCGCTCTCCCATTGGCCTCCAAAATATCACCCGTCACAGCCCCGTCACTCGATCAAAACTCATTTTCTCTCATTCATCATCAACCCCTACGACTCTCGCTCTTTTTTCTCTCAATAAGAACAAAAACAACTGGTTCTCTTTACCAGCGAGTTCGAGATCGGAACCCTAACCCTAGAGCCCCAATCCGAAGCCATGTCTCTGCGGAAAGCCTTTCGCTCCCGGAAATTCTCCAAATCGTTCAGGGAATTGAAGCTCAGCGACGAGGATCAGGCGCGTGGGGGCGACCGCCGAGTCGTCCGCGACTCGGACTGTGCTGACTCATCTTCGTCACCGTCGTCGTCTTCGTGGTCGGATATGCTCCCGGAGCTGCTCGGCGAGATCATACGGATAGTGGAGGCCAGCGAGGACAAGTGGCCTCACCGCGAAAACGTCGTCGCTTGTGCCTGTGTCTGCAAGCGGTGGAGGGATATCACCAAGGAGATCGCACGGTCTCCTTCGTACAGTGGCAAAATTACCTTCCCTTCGTGCCTTAAACAGGTATGCCCTTGGCGATGTAATTTTCGATTTGTTTGTTTAGTTTTTAGGAGAATTTAGGTTAAATGAGTTTGTATAATTTGGAATTTGAATAGTTTTTAGAAAATCGGTAATGATTGTGTGGAAAGTTGTTTTTTTCCTTGGAAGATTTCGCATTCTGCAGTTTCCCAAAAACTAATGGTGAAATTCACTGTTGGAATCTGAAAACTTTGATGGGGATGCCAAGGGGGTTCATCTGTGAACAGAGTGAATTTTGAAAAAAGTGAGCGACTTTCAAAGAATGTGCATTGAAGGTGTATGCTTTGAAACACACCACATTTGTATCCTTTTGCATAGCTCAAAAATGAAATTTTTGAGTACGATGTCGTGGTTAGCTCAAAAAGTGAATTTTGAGTACGATGTGCATTGAAGGTGAAATTACCTTCCTCATTTGCTGCTGTTTTGGTTCCCCCTTTGAGTACGATGTCGTGATTGGTTTCAAAAATGAAATTTACTATTGAAGTCTGCAATTATAAGCGTATTTTCTTGGATGTTCGCAATATGCAAGATCAAGGAATATGAACTAGCTTAAAACTTTATTGGATCGCAGGCTTCATCAGTGATCAGAGTGAATTTGCGTAATTCTGAGAAAAAAAAGAGCAACATTTGGAGAATGAGCATTGTTAAGAAGTTGCATGCCTTGAAACACCACATTTATATCCTTTTGTGGGTTTAATCAATATTCTCCCCATTTTGCAGCTGATTTGGTTCCCCCTTTGGGGTATGAGTGTATACTTGTTAACCAAGAATTTGGAAGTTCGAAATTTATACATGCTCTTCCCAGAAAATACCCAGACATTTGTATTTCGTATGGTGTTTTGTTGAAAAACAATGAATTTTATGAAATTCCCCATACTAAGTTATGTCTCCATTTACCAGAACTAAAATCTAAACTGTTAATGAAGAAATTATGGATTTTTTGGCCGATTATTGTTATTCTCTAATGATAGTCCATACGGAGAAAAGAGAATGAAATTTTAAGATTGTTTCTTTTATGCTTCTGGTTATCTTGTTTTCAGTCATGTCTTGAAGCGAGATTGAAGTTTTAATATTAAGTTGCTTCCGGTTTATCATTGACAATAGTACTGTGTTCAGTGGTTTAAATTTAGTGTTTTTAATAAATTGATCTGAAACTGATGATCTTACACTTTTGTCATTCTTGCAGCCAGGACCACGCGATTTTCCCCACCAATGTCTAATAAAACGAAACAAGAAGACCTCAACGTTTTACCTTTATCTTGCACTTACCCCATGTAAGTATGTACATGAGAACAACTTCAGGATTACTTACTCCTATGTGTCTTCATAAGCTGTTTTACTTTTACTATTTCAAATTTTGACCTGTAAGTCGCCAAAGTCAATACTCGAAGGGGGAAAATTTCTTGGTCCAACCCTATTTAAGTTGACTTTAATGTGACGGCAAAAATGGAAGATTTTTCCGTGTGATTGAATTGCTAAGTTGACTTGACTCAGCAGGATCTGGGCAATCTCAGAATTGTCAAACAAAACCTTTAATACTTGGTCTTACATAGTTTTTGACTTGAATCAATTTGGTTCGCAGCCTTCCCTAACCTAATTACATGTAAAGAGCAGGTTATAGCTCTAACAATTAGAGAGTTATAGGTTTTAAACTGTTAATCATTTGCTGAAGAAGAAATTTTGGAGGGGCACTTGGTCGATACTGAAATTTACTTTTGTAGAGTAGACTTTTAAGTTTGAAAGGTTTAACTTACTTTGACTTTTTTGGTTTGTGACGCAGACAAATTATTATTTATGGTAGTCGTTTAGTTGTGCAGAAGATCGGGGCTATAGTAACTCTCGTTTCCTTCTTAATACTCCTAATGAATACAATGGAGTTAATCTTTTGTTTTATTTGATACTTTTTATGTGAGTGGCTCTCGACAGCTTTGCAGCCTTGCATGATGCTTAAAGGTTGAATGTTATCTCATTCTCCTGTGATATTGTTTTTCCTCTCCCCTTCCCAGCATTCACCGATAAGGGAAAGTTTCTTTTAGCAGCTCGGAGATACAGACATGGCACTAATATTGAGTATATAATATCACTTGATGCTGATGACATATACCAAGGCAGTAATGCTTATGTGGGAAAATTAAGGTAAGACATTCTTGGGAAAAAGGAAGTTAAAGTTAGAGGGCCATTTTTTGGAATGTCTGTAAGAGGTTTTATGCCAAGTTAGGTTGACATGATCTCATTTTGTAGAATTCGGAATCAGCTTGACCGATTTTTTAGGAGGTTTCATTACATTGAATTAAAAGAACAAATTTGAATGTTAACATGGTTTATTAAACTTTTTCAGCTCCGATTTTCTGGGCACCAATTTTACAATCTATGACAGCCAGCAACCGCATAGTGGTGCAAAGCCTGCAAGCAGTAGGTCTACTCGTCGTTTTGCAAGCAAGCAAATAAGCCCCCAAGTTCCGGCAGGCAACTTTGAAGTTGGGCAGGTCTCTTACAAGTTCAACCTTCTAAAATCAAGAGGTCCAAGGAGGATGATTTGCCCGCTTATTTGCCCACCATCAGATGAAACTGCCATTGGAAAACCTTTGGACAATTTAAAGTTGAAGAAAACAGCTTGTACAAGTTCTGGTTACACCTTTTTGAGGAACAAAGCTCCAAGATGGCATGATCAGTTGCAGTGCTGGTGTTTGAATTTCCATGGTCGGGTCACAGTAGCATCAGTAAAGAACTTTCAACTGGTTGCAGCTGTGGACCCAAGCCAGCCAGGAGGGAAAGGAGACGAAGAAACGGCTCTCCAGTTCGGGAAAGTGGGTGATGATACATTTACCATGGATTATAGGCAGCCTTTGTCAGCGTTCCAGGCGTTTGCTATTTGCCTTACCAGCTTTGGCACCAAATTGGCGTGTGAGTAAGATAATTTCTTTTGTATTGATTTTTTCTCTTAATGTTTATTTAAAGAGCTGGTGCTGGTGCCTGTGGAGATTTCCATTTTGTGCTCCGCTCTACATAAGAAAATTCAACGGTTCAGTTTCGGTTTTGGTTGAACGATGCTTATTACGTAAATGTTACTTTTGTATGATTATGTCATAGGCTGCTGTTGAAATCATCCGTGGTGTTTAATATATGTAATATTAGAAATAACTGTAAAATGCTTATGGGGTCCGTTTTGCGTTCATGTTGCATCTCAATGGCTTTGAATGAAAGATTTGAATTTTTCACCTCAAGATATGACACTGAAGATGAAAATTTCTGGGCTATTGAATACTCCGCCTCGACGATCCTTTAGATCCAATCCAATGGTTGTCCAGTTTTCTTTGAATTCGTTGGATTGGATCTAAGGGCTCTAAGAGGTGGAGTAGTGTAGATTTTTGTTGTTGCATTGAAATTTGAATAGATTCAAAATCAAATCATATTTGGTTCAGGTTTTGGGTTACTTGGGACTTGGTTTTCAAGTTTCAACGTCTTGGATTCGAGGTTTGGAGTTTGCAATCTCAGTCTAGGTCGCAAGTTCCAAGTCCATATCTGGGGCCGCAAGTTCTACATCTGTAATCTTGGGCCAGGAACTTGACATTTTCGAAGTTCACTAAATGGTGCTACTTGGTAGTACGTATCACTGAGTGATTTAGAAAACCAACGGTTTGATTAAAATTTGTACTGTTTAGTAAGTACCATTGTAACCGAACTCCAAACTTTCCAATCTCTTAGGCAAACGAGAGACATTATAACGTGGCAGTGCGACCGTCACAATAAAAGAAAGAAACTCTTTCAAAAGGACAAACGCATATATTCAACTCATCCGTTGAAGAATGGCCTTGCAAAAGCTTTAGCTAAGTTAACATTTACAATATTACTTAGTAACTGTGTAAAAGTGCCACATGAAATTCTCCTATTGATTCACAAGATCAACTTAAATGATGATCGTTACACCGAACCGTCATTGTGACCAAGCTGATCTCTCTTGGGATTCTCCTGCCGGGCAAAGCGATGTCGTTGCACTCGAATATAACTAAGATTGCCAAACACGTTACCTCTTTGGGAGTTATGTCAACATCACCACTGTTTCTAAATTTTCCATAAAGACATTCAAATCTTCATTTCGACCATCCACATTTTTGTCAGGTTCAGCCTGCAAATTCAAAATTATAACCAAGTTTTAACACTCAGATGTAACTATGAATGTATGACATACACATTATCACCAATGAAATAATAACCTGCGACTCGCCTGACTTTGTTGAGGAGTGAACAACTGAGTTCAACTCACCTGCAACCCAGGTACCGTAAATGTTCCATCACCGTGAGCACCATCAGATTCCTCTTTTGGAACTGTTTCACCATTATAACCACTGATAGAGTCCATGTTTTCATTTGAAACAACCACATTTTCCTCGGGCACACCCTGCAATTTTAAAATGGGATCCAAGTTACTGAAATGTTATTATGAATTTATGATGTATATACACTTCAGTACGCACAAAATAATAATATGCGACTCACTTGACTTTGTTGAGGAAAGAACAAGTTGAAACTGACCTGCATCTCAGGTGTCTTTGATGTTCCGTTACTGTGAGCAACATTTTCCTCCACTTCACGATTATAACCACTCATGCAGTCCATATTTTCATTTGATACAACCATGTTATCCTTGTGATCGTCAACATTTTCCTCCACTTCACCCTGCAATGTTCAAATTTACAATACTTATAGAACTGAAGAACCATAGTCAACATATCATACGCATAAATTACTTACCGGCAAATTGTCCCACTCCGACAAAGGTGCTCCAAGAGGTATATCCATGGACCCAGTGGTTGGAGGCCGACCAATATCCCAACCAAGGAGTTTACAAATAACCTGCCCATAAGCCCTATGAGCCGCCGCCTTCTTTGTCTTTAATATTGCATTGCAGTGCTGAAGAAGCGCAACACCACCTTTAAACCTCTTCCACCCTTTCTTCATTAATGCGCAACAAACCAAACAGCAAAATTCCCCACCTTCGTAATTTTTCTCATAAAAACTCCTCAACTCACCATCCTCCGTAAATATTCTTGAAAAGAACTTTAGCTCACTTTCCTCACACCCATCTTCATCCATCAAATCACCTTCCTCGTCATCTTCGCTGTTGTCTTCATCACTGTATGAGCCATCTTTCTCAGAAAAGAAATCCAGGCATTCTTTCAAGGCCTTCTGCTGTATCCTCGCCGCAGCAGACCTCGCTTGTTCTTCCACTGGAATAGAGCATGTTGCAGAAGCTGGGGGAGAAGTAAAGGTCGGCCAACCTAACACTGTCGATGAGGAAATGCTGGACTCTTTACATGGCCATTCATTCTTTGACACCAGTGTTTGATCAGTTTCCTGCATTTTACAAAAGTGAGTAAAAATACGAATTTTTGGATAACACATGATTTTAACAAAAAATGCAGTAGGTCCGTATGCCATTAAATTCTTTGAACCGACAAAGCCCTGGGCAGGCTAGCTAAAATCAAATATAAAATTTAAAAAGAAAAAAGGGAAAAAAAAGAAAAAAACGAAAACTAGTTCATTTGAAAAGTGGATTATCAATTTGGTTCAATTTAAGAGCAATCATCTTACCCAAGTATCCACTGTTTCTTTGTTTGCTTCCATTTCTGATCTTCCGTTATCCATGCTTTCTGTGCTTTCATTTGTATTATCACCTTCGAAAGATTTCTTAAAAAACATATCCCATATCAGAAATCACATCACAAGAAAAAAAATTCACATTTTGTTATGTCCGAAACTCATGTACAACTCATGAACCAAAAATTACGTTAAACAGGGAAAGACATAACTAACCTGGCAATCCATTACTTCTTTACACACAGCATTGGTTTCAGCTGTCACTATCTCTTCAACAGAATTTTCAGTTGCCACATTGTCTTCAACGGCATTTTCTGCTACCACATTGTTTTCCACAGCATTTTCGATTTCCATAGCCTTTTCGGCTGGCAAATTGTCTTCCATAGCATTTTTAGTCACCAGATTGTCTTCCACAGCGTTTTTGGCTGCCAGATTATCTTCCCTAGCATTTTCAAGTACAACATTGTCTTCCATAGCGTCGCAAGGTGCTACATCGTCCTCCATAGCGTCTTTGGGTGCCACATTGTCTTCCACAGCATTTTCAGATGCCACATTGTCTTCCAAAGCAATTTCAGCTTCCATAGCATTTTCAAGTGCCACATTGTCTTCAACAGAAACCAAAACTCCCTCAGATGAACCAGCATTCACGACAGCCTCACCCTGCAACATTTCAATCCAATTCATATACACCAAAACAACCACCACCACAAAGCAATATTAAACAATGAAAAAAAACCCCACTTACTTGTTCCTGGCCCCGTTTCTCCAACGAAAGACTGAGCCTTTCGCCTTTGAGCACAATCGTCGGCAGCCTGTCAAAATCCCAACCCAAAACCTTACACACCACCTGTGCAAAAGCCCTATGAACCCGCTTCTTCTTCGTGTTGGTAATGGAAATCGAGTGCTGAACAAGCCCAACACAGCTCCTGACCCTCTTCTTCTTTCCCAACACGTCGCACACCAAGCAACAGAACTCCCCATTCTCATAATTCACCTCATAGTACCTCCTCAGCTCACTCCTCTCCACAAACAAATTCAACAGTACCTTGTACTCCTCTGTTTCGCCGTTCTCAACCCAGTAGCCCTCTCCATCTTCACTCTCTTCCGCCTCAGACTCCTCCCCGTCCGACCCAGCATTGCCGGAAAACAAACCCCGGCAAGAGTCCAGGGCGCCGTGCTGCAGTTTC
This sequence comes from Heteromeles arbutifolia, assembly GCA_024362995.1. Lineage (NCBI taxonomy): Eukaryota > Viridiplantae > Streptophyta > Magnoliopsida > Rosales > Rosaceae > Heteromeles > Heteromeles arbutifolia. The sequence goes on along the minus strand of JANCRC010000003.1, from coordinate 38,446,338 downwards.
AGTGCAGCGAGCCTTGATTGTTCTTCAGGGGAAGGGGATTGGGCCACCGAAGCCGAATTGGGCTTGGGCTTGGCGGGCATTGCAGGCCACTGGGTGGATGAGCCCGGGGTAGAGTCACTGGCGGGGCTGAGGCAGGGCCAAGGAGGGCCGGAATGCGGAGGAAGCGGGTCGGGTTGGGAGGGGTTCTTCTTGGCCGGTCTTTCTCTTTCGTGCCTTGAATTTCTGTTTCTCTTCCTCTTAGAGAAGGAGGAGGAGGAGGAGGGGCCTTGATGACCCGATTGGGGAAGGGGTTCGGGTTGCGATGGATTTGTAACATTTCTTCTGGGTCTGGGTCTGTTATATGGATTGGGATTGGGATTGCGATTGGGATAGGGATTGGGTTGGTGGAATCTAGGGTTAGGATTAGAGGAGGAAGGGGGACCTTGGTGCCAGAGAGAGTGGAGGTAGATTACTTCATCTCTGAGTCTCTGCTGGAAGTAGGGATCCATGGCTTTGGCTTTTGCTTTCCTTTGCTTTGGCTTTTGCTTTTGCTTTCGCTGCTGATGATTCCTGATTGCTTTCGTTAGCTAATTCCTTCAGTGACCAATCCAATTCAATTCATTTCATGCAACTAGGAACTAGGAACCTGCTTCTTCTTCTTGCTGTTGGATCGTACTATTGCATGGGATGGTGCCACGTTTCACGGAGACATTTTTCCGAAATAAGGTGCAGTATACGAAGTGCCATAATAAAATTAGTTGGGAACTTGAAAAATTTTAATCAATTATATTATGACATTTGATGCACCGAACCGTGTTCTCATCATATTAAAAAATTTCTCCAAGTCACAAGCTTTGAGTTTTACACTTACCGGACACTCAAATGCTTATGATGTGCGTCGCCGTCACCAAAGTAACGACTGCAGAAACGGAAATTACCAAATTATCAAAAGGACCAATTTTTTTAGTAATCCGGACTACTCAGTAGTACGAGAAATGAACGGTTATGATTGAATTAAGAAAATAATATTTTTGTTTACTTACCAATTAAATGAATATAAAGCAGGACTAGACAACAATCCGGACCACTAAATGCTAATTCCAAAAAGACACCACCTTTTTTCTTGCCCCCCAAACCAGAAAAGTTACTTTCAAACAATATTTTTGCTGCTCTGGTTTATGTGTGCCCCTCAGAAGACAGCCCCATTGCGAAAGTACTTGCCCTCCAAACCCAATAGTCCGAACTACCCAGCAGCAAACACAAAGGGCTGTGCGAGGCCATTATACAGGAGCGGGGTGTTTTGTGTGTGACAGCCACAAGGTCTAGATGGTCGCACCCAAAAATTTCTCCACGCGCGGATACAAGAATATTGTGTTAATGCGGGAAGAATGTTTAGAAGTGAATTCATCAAATCCATTCTCCTTTCAAAAGAAAACAGAATCTTTGCGACACCACACAGTGGAAAGTAACTTATCCTAATCCAAGAATTTACAAGTAGGGTTTCAGCCGGTGCTTAATTCATTGCAACAGAGAGGAGCATAGCAAGAAAAGGAAAAATAAAATCTAATTTTAAACATCCCCTACAACATTGACAGCCAACGTGAACGCTGAATTTTGCAGTTGGAGGCTGGAGCTGGTGACCGAAAAATTCCTCAAACACCAAAGTATTCCTCTGGGACGTAAAAGTTAACACCAACGGCCTGCAAAGACAGAAAAACTATAAGTACGGAACCTCCTTTAAATTTATTTTGAAAGGGAGTAATTTCAAACCAGCAAGGATAATGTCCAAGCACTAGAACCATTGTTCGACTAAACTAGATAAACCAAAGAAACCTCGGTGACTGGCAATCATTTACTCATTTGCACGTTCACACGTTTACTAACAATAACAAGAAAGTCATGAAAGGCTTATGTGGACTAAGACTATGAACCAAGAGTAAACAATCCTAACTCACGAATTCATGTATAAATCCTTCCAAGAACTGTTTATTATCAAACTTTGTTCACTAATCCAGTTCTGTGTAAGTAATTTTTACTGTTCTTACCAGAGAAAAAGTTATACTATTCTGATACAGTGGAACTGCGGCACAATTTTATCACTTACTATTTACTAACATATATAGAGATGTTATTCAGAAACTGCATGAACTTTACATATTCTTTTTCAGATTGATGTACCCTTTTGGTAGATTGACAGAGGCGGGACTACAACCATGCTCAACGGATTTAATAAATGGATGAAAGGAAATAGAAAGTCCGTGTACACCAGTAAGTACAACTGTAGCATAGAAAATAATACGCCAGCTTAAATTTCTACATGTGTGATATAGTATTGTATGTTTGTACCTCCGCAAATTTAATATCAGCATCACTATGATCTTTTTGTCTCCCGGCTGCGTCACCAACATAAAAGGATCTGCAATGCAGACAGAAAGAGCTTTTATATGATCACTGATCCTGTTCTTTTGATAATAAATGCCATTGAAACAAACTAAACTAACTGATCATTAAGGATAACGCTAAGGAGACCAAATTTTTAAACCAAATGATGTATCACCAATAGGAAATAAGCACGTTAATCGACACTTAATTAATAATCCAATCATCACCAACCACATTATTTGGTTTAAAAATTTGGTCTCCCTAGCATTACCCGATCATTAAGGTAGCTATTCTAAGTCTTTCATGTGGAGAACAGTGATATAGAAACAAAACAATAGACAAAAATAGTTTACTGATCCATGTCGATGGAAATGCCAGAGTTGAAGTGTTGTTCCAAAATATGCCACATCCCCGGTTTGGGCTTGCGAAAGGGGTCTTCTGCTTTACCGACTTTGCCTAGGCCACAAGCTATGAAAACCTGGACACAGATAACTTCAATACTCCTTGCGTATTTTTCTTGAAAAAAGAAAATAAAACTCATTTCATAGTTTGTCTAGATAATGGTTCTCTCAATGGAGTTTTGGAGGTAATAATTTAAGATGAAATTATGAATATATTAGTTGCATCAGAAATGGCCATTGCACGATTGGATGTTGTGACCACATAAGACATAATGTAGGTTGGTTAGAGAGAATTTACCTGAATTGGGACCTTTACTTGCTCAATAAAATTGTTGAGGCGCCCAATTTTTGAGTCCACAGCTACTTGTCTCTTATTCTTCCAGCGCTCTATGTTGGATTCATTCGTAAAGATTACCTGATGTAGTCAAATTTCCAATCAATGCAAGCCCAGACAACTAAACAAATGTGAATGTCAATCAAATACCAAAATCACAACTTTTGCATAAAACTTCATTAGCTTAGAGACTAAAAATAAAACACAAACCAGCTTGTAGCCATCTTTGTACAGGCTCTGTAGCTTATCAGGTATTGAAGGATACATAAGAGACCAAGCATCAGGACCTACTCTGAGATCAGACCAGCATGTCAGGCCAAATGAGAGTACAAATGAAACTCACTTATAACGTTTACATTGCTGGAACCATTAAAAAAGATACTTATCAGACTTTCATCATGAACATATTTACTAATACTATATACTTATAATTCACAAAGCATTCGTTAAATTACCAGAAAATCCCCAAATCCACTTCACAGACTTGGACTCGAATTAATGCATCCAATATATGTCACAATTTAGCATCATACTTGAATGAACAAAAACACGTACAAGTAGTAACATCCACTACCCTTGCAATCTTGAAAGTTTCTTAGTCCATAACTTATATGGCATATTAAGTTACTCATTTACAATCATCCACAACGGAATGATTAAATCTTAAAATGTGTTCCATTTTACAAGAAATATTTCAACTCCTTTTCTTTAATATTACACCTGATTGACAGAAATGATATATGTTAATTACAAAATTCTGTATTTTGTCACCTAGACATGGATGAGTATAGAAATACATTCTGCTTTCGGCATACATGGATCTACATCATACATTAAGGTGTCGCCAATAATTGAGATGGCTTGTCTGTTGAAAATGCTTTGTGCATCATTCATTATTGCCAATACCTTGTTCAAAAATAAAATAGTTTCATACACATTTCAATAAGATATATTCTACCCAAGATAATGCCTGAAACATCAGATTGGCTTTACCTCTTTACATTAGTGTTGGCAAGACATCCATCAAAATCAAAAGCAGCAATTTTACTCGAATCATGTAGACCTTCATCCTGTATTAATAAACACACACAACAAAATGTGAAGAGCACTGAACTACCTCTGCCCGGAATTATCATGTTATGTTTTGTAGGTCTAATGTATAATTTATAACTGCATGTGTGCCACAGAAAAGCAAAAGGGAAATCCAGCAAATACTTTGAGGGAAATCCAGCAAATACTTTGTTCATTAAGCTAATAAATATATAGATAAACACACTCATGTAAGAATTAAGAAGCTTTTCAAAATCACTTTTACAAACAAGGATAATATCTCTTACCCGTTCAAGAAATATGATTGTTTGAAATGCCTTCCATTTAGGTGAAAGAGTTGCATCCTGAACCAGTAAACATTTCCAATGAAAGAAAACAAAGGAAAGCGTACATTTATGCAAGCACAAAGGGATTTCCTAAATGCCAGAGTTTGCAGATGCAAATTTAAAGGACAATCAACATATATTGAGGCCAAGCCCTTGGGTTTAGCCCAAGTGGCGAGGGAGGGAGGGTGGTGCAATATATTAGGATTAAAAAATTCCAGGGTTCAGTTCCCTCCAATGTACCCACCAAAAGAAAATACCCAGGCCTAAATAAATAATAAATATGAGGAAGGATTAGTCCTGGTGAAAAAGAAACAGAGTACATGAATCAGACCTTGTACTTGTCTTTCACATCAGAAACTGAAAGGGATATTTCCAGCTTAGCTTGTCCATCAAATTTAGAGGACTGCAAAGAGAAACAAATAATGATTAAGCTATGTCAAGAGGAGAAACAACATCTAGCTTAACTTCTTATTTAAAATAGTTCATCACTACAAAGCAGCAATCATATGTCCAATTATTGTACCAATCTGTTGATCCAGGAAAACTACGAGTACTACGAGTAACGTATTCAGTCCATGTGATACTTGTAAACTAATTAAAGGAAAAATGAGGATCAAAATTCACATGTACAATGTTTGCAACCGCACGAATCTACTTGGGAACAAAAAGGGATAGACACAAAAAACCTCAAGGAACAAGGAAAAGCAATATGGAAACAAATGGAAAGAAACAGTGTAGGACAACAGTTTCGAACCAACCAGAAAACCCAATCGAATTATACAAAAACTGAATAAAAAGCTTGAATAAGGCAGTAGTACATAGGCAAAACCAATCTACGGTGTTATGCAATTCCTTGACATTTTACGATGGAATATTTAAGGAAGCATGATTGCCATAAGAGATGTTCAACAAAAGTAGTGTGATTGCAAATTATACAGAAGTATCTCAGAGCCCACCTAGCATCATGTAGAAGAAATCCAAGAGATATACAAATAAAGATATGTTTACGAACTTCAAAAGAGCATCTGCATACCTTTGCTTTCTTCGGACTCCTTTCCTCTATTTCATTTTTATTTTCATCAACTTCACAAACCTATGCAAGCAAAACATAACAAATCACCATAGGAACTTCCCTTTGCAAATCAAAGCTAATTAGGAAGACAAAAACATAGTATGTTTACCCTTTTTCCTTGAGAACCTTGCTTTCCTTCGATTGCATATTTACTTTCATTTGTATCCTGAAAGATTCAATTTTATTTTCAAAAAAGAAAAGAAAAATGGTTTTGTAAACAGGACATTATGATCTGTCCGATTCACCAAGAAATGAAAAACCAAAATCAAACAAAGAGACCAAAGAGTTCATTTCAGCATGAATTGTGCACACTTAAAAGGTTGGAATTCATCTGACAAGTTCCCTTTAATATACAATAATAACAAATGTAATGCATTTGAGTAAGAGAAAATATTTGTCTTTTCTGTATAGTTTTTTCAGTTAATTACTAGGCTAGAATATGTGCGCCATAATGCCATTTAATTTAGGGCACTATTTGTTGGTTTTGGTTCTTCTTTGCAAGTTAGGTACATAATTGGTACTTGTGGTTTACTCTAATTTTCCTTTTAAGTACTGTGGTTTCAAGTTTGTTAATTTAATCATTGGGATCTACTTATGTTACTAATCTTAGTTCCATAAATTGGTATAACTTGGTGTGCAGTCTTTTAGTGTTCAATCTCACTTGATAATTGAAATAACACCAATTTCACTCCAAGTAAACCCAGAAACTTGGGTTGCAATACCCTTTTCCCCGGTAAATTGTGTTCTAAGGCTTGAGCAGCATTCTTCCAACTTATTGAGTTTAGACACGGAAAGAATATAATGCCACTGCACATGATGGGCATTGGACACAAAGTTATACTAATTCACGAGAATTGAGCATTTGACCAAAATTGTTAACAGAAGTAAATCACAGGGGTAAAGTTACCAAAATTGAACAAAAAGTGACAAATATGATAAATCACAGGGATCATTTGAAACTTTTGGCTTTTCGTATATGTGATGCTCGATAACCTTAGGTACCTAGGCTGTTCTATCTTTTGTTCTCCACCAATCGTTCACTTTATGCAAAATCAGTTTTAGCCTCAATGATGCAGGAAACCCAAATAACATCGAGAAATAATCTTGAATCGCATTATTGTAGCACAACAGTGTTCACAATTTTGCAACAGTTTGTTCCCCTACTGAGAGAATCCTGGTCGGGCTTCAGTCCTTACATCTATTGATGATTCCATAGACTGATATAAATCATTCAAATGAACCCAAAATCAGCAGAAACTGTGTACATATTGATTTTCCGAACTTATGGAATGTTTTACTTGTTACAAAGGCCAATGTCTAATGTACATTAATATTAGTCTCTCTTTTCCCCAAATTCACAATCGAAAGCGCGAAATGACAGAAAATCAACTTGTACCTCCTCTCGAGATTCATGTGACGCACCCACTAACTTCTTCAAAGCCTCCTGATCACTGCTCTGAAAGCATAACAAAATGAGAGAAACAATCAAATGGAGTAGAAACCCATTTCTGCTAAACCAATTTGCACTCTTCCACTCCGAGTTCATGTTTGCTTGCAGAGAAAATTCCGAAAAAGAAAAGGAAAATGAAGTTCAAAAATTTGATTCACGTTTATAAAAACAAATTTCAATGCTTTGCACTTTTAAACTCAGCTTCGAATCCAAAAAAAAAAAAAAAAAAACTTAAGGGTCAGTTTGGTATCGTTATTAGAAGCAATTTTTTGTTTTTGAAAGTAACGAGTACTAAGTAATTTAGCTACATTCATCATTTTCGAAGGTTTTTAATTGAAGATCAAACAAAGCCTTACTTCAAAATATTCATCCTCTCAATTTCATTTTTCCTTAAAAAAAAACAGAAGCTTTAATTTATTAATTAATTCCCATTAACCAAACAAAGAAAATCCCAAAACTGCAAATCGATCAAACCTTCAAAGACTGAAACCCTTTAATCTTCTCAACCGAAGCAACCAAGTCGGACCCAAAATTGAAGCAATCCAAATGGTGCCATTTGGTCACATCGAAACCTTTAGGGTCTCTGCTGACCAACCCCAGCCGCAGAGCCTGGGCGGCGATCGGTTCCGAGCACTTTTTGCACGATGACCTCTTCGACTTCGCGTACTCCGCCGCTAATTTGGTCGAAGAAGAAGCCGACATTGGTGGTGTGTGGAGGCCGATACAAGCGAAATGTTTCGGGCTGTGGATATTAACGAAACGTGTCGGAGAGGGTTTCGGGGAATTAGGGTTTTTGGGGAGGAAGGGAATCAGGTGGGTGAAGATAGAGTTGTGGGTGGGTATGGTTAGCATTGGAAGTTGGGCAACTGGGGTTTTTAGGGATTTCCCGCCATCTTTTAGTGCAAGAACGAGAAAGAAGCTACAGATTCCAAAGAAAAATAATTTTGTGGCTTTTTAGCTAAAACAGTTTTTCAAATTTACATAACTCTTCACTTTGTTCATTGATATTTAAAATTAATAGAAGTGGTCCTGAGTTTGTTCACTATCAATCATTTTGATTATTCCTTAAAAAAATATTTATTAAGTAAGGATAAAATGACAAAAATACCTTCAATTTTTGTCAAATCATTTTGATCCATTATTTATTAAATTAAATGTATTTTTGTCATTTAGTTCTTATTTAACATAATTTTTCAAAGAATGACCAAAATAATTGGTGGAGGACAAACTCATGACCAAGGTCTAAAATATTGATGATATCGGAAGTATCGGTAATCCAAAAACACGGAAATCTCGATGGAAATATCGGAATATTATCGATATCGATAAAAATTGAATAAAAACCACGGAAATTGTAAGAAAAACTTGGAAATTTTTATTGCAACTTTGCAGGATGTTTATTTAGTCAATTATCTATTAGTTTATCACAAAAAATTGGAAGGAAATGGTTTGCATGATGGATTTAACTAATTTAAGTTGATTATATAGCGAGCTGGCAAACATTATGAGTGTAGAAAATATGTAGTAATTAATGAAAGAAGTTTAAACACACCATAATCATTTATATATAATGAATTAGTACAATATTTTACACTTTATACATTGCATGGTAAGATACATAAGTGACTTAGTACCACATAGAGTTCCTATGAGGTTCAAAATTTTCACTATCTTCATCATCTCTATGTGTAGAGTAAGTGTATTTTAGCATATTTTCACAAAAACATAAGTGATATGGTGGTCAAGGTGTTGAAGGAGTAAAATGGGAGGGGTTCGAATCCCCTTGGTGTTTTTTTAAATATAGGAATTTATCCTAGATAATAAATATTAGCTTGCAAGCCTTGCAGACGTCTTAACGACCATATAAATACTACAGGCTGAATATGTAATCACAAACACATCTGTAGCGAGTTGGATAAGGCCCAGGTGCGTGGTTGACAAAGGGAAGGGTTTCAATCCCTCTATGTGCAAGATTGAGATTTTTAAGCATTTTTCAAGTATTTTTGGGTTTCATCTTGCGATAATATCGCGATATACTTTATTTTCAGAATTGTTATTCTTAGGACTCGACCCAAAGACACATCTATTCTCGGAGTACGTGACTTTTCATATGCTTGGGCGAGACCCACTTTCAATTCCAATTTTGGTTTTCAGTACGAGTATTTTAACTTACTTTTCTTTAGTTATTTGTTTTTGTCGTCACAAATGTTTTTGGAAAAGTATTTCTGCTTCAGTTTTAAGTTCAGCACGAGTTTCAACTTATATGTTATTACTTATCTATTTTGACGTTATCGTATTTTACGTACATATTTTTGACCTTACGTCAATATGCGTTTTCGACTTTATATTTTTATAAAGTATGTTTTCTACTTGTACACTGACTGGTAAGAAGGTATGAGCTTGGAGGCACGAAAGATGGAATCATTGCAACCTGATCATGACGGGATGGCATTTTCCCTTTTGTGCAACCGCTTTGACTTGATTTCTTCGTTACGTACATATTTATATATTATTCTTCTTCCTATTTTCGAGTATTTCAGTTTAGTAAATGATTTTAAATTTCGAGGACGAAATTCTTTTAAGGGGGGTAGATTGTTACACCCACCCCCAATTTAAATTGTATTTTCACTAAGTTTTAGTTTATTTTGCTTTTAAAATTGTTTTTGAGTCATAATAGGTGTGCCACGGGGCCCACCTTTGTTTGTTGTTCCTCGGTCCAAGCCTAACTCTTTCTCTTTCTTCTTTTTCCTTCCCTCACACTCTCTTCCTTTTCCTCTTCTGCCCCAAGTCTCTCTGTGTTCTCTCATCTTCCCGTCGAACACACACACACCCAGTCACCGCACACCCTTCATAGTACTCTGTCAACGGCATCATCATCACCATCTAAACCTCATCTTTCTCTCCCTTTCTCTCAGTGCAACTAGGATAATGGAACCCAGGAACTCTCCGGCGAGTTCTCTTGATCCTTCTCCAGTTAGGTAAGCCCCGGGTTACCTCAATTCATCTTGGATGTTGTGTGGTTGGGATATACTAAGTTTTATCTCGTTTTTTTAACAAGGTTTTAGAACGAGATCGACCCGGGGGAAGGCACACCCAGCTCCGGCGAGGCTGTGAGTGTCGAGGAACTTTCCGAACACCTCCGACCATTTCACGGCAAACGGAAGGTATAAAAACATTCCTCTCGTGTTGTGTTTCATTTTGATACCTAGATCGGAGTCTAGGGTGCTCTTTTACAGTCGAAGCTTCGGCGTTCTTCTCCGATTCACACCAGGCCTAAAATATCGCGATATTATCGATAATATCGCGATATATTGACGATAATTAAGTGGATAAATGTGAAAATATAGCCCTTTCACACAAACGATATTATCGGCGAAATATCGCTGATAATATCGACATTTTAGACCTTGCTCATGACCACTTCTATTAATTTCAAATCTCAATGATCAAAATGATGAGTTATGCAAATCTTAGATATCATTTTGGCCAAAAAGCTTAATTTTGTCACATTACTTTTCACTTTCCGGTGTGACATTCTACTAATTTATATTTTTTTTGTTAAATTAACCGTGAAGTCAACCATTATATGTTGACATGATTGTAAGAGAACCGCTTCTTTCAATGTTTTGACATCATATTAATGTATATTTTTTTGTTAAATTAATCATGTGGTCAACCATTATATGTTAATTTGATTGTAAGAGAACCGCTTCCGAACTCACTTAGGCCATATTCATTTTGGGAGTAGGTCCAATAGATGAACCAAACTGACTACTTAACAGAATGTTTAAATGATCGAATCTAAAAATATTGGGGGATTTAAGAAAGTTTGCGTGGAAGGTGATTCTAAACTTGTTATTGATGCAATCAAAGGGTTCTGAGTGACTTCTTGGCAATTGAGGAACTTTATTAAAGATATCAAGTGGTTGGGGTCTACGTTTGGTACCATTTCATAGTCATGTCTACAAAGAGGCAAATTCTTGGCGGATCCCTAGCATGAGTTTTATTTTTAATAATTTTCATGTTTGGTATAGAACTCTGCCGTCTGTGGTAAGAAATGTCTTTCTCTTCGACTATATTGGAACTGTTGTGGCTGTGGTCAGTCAATTTAATGTTTTATTTTCTTATAAAAATGTGAGTAAATTTACCAAACGCTTTAAAAAATATAGGACAGAGAATGCAAAAATGGCAAAAACCCACAACCTTGTTGTGAAGAGAAAGAGTCCCATAAGTGACAGTCCAAGAGTAGAAGACTAGAACTTATATAGGTCTTCTGCTTCCACCGCAGCAGCACTCAGAAAAAGTGCTAAAACCAAGTGGAGCAAAAATTGATCCAAAAGTGACAGAATATAAAGGTCCGTTTAATATCCTATTTGAATTTTTTTTATCATTTCTCAATATATTTTTTAAAAACATTTCTTGAAAACAATTTTTTTTTTAAAGACAAAAACTTGATTGGTTTACGATTTAAAATTTTTAAATCTTACGACTTAAACTAGACAAAAATGTCTAAAAAGAGGGGGTCACGTGAGAGGGAGAAAAAAAAGAGAGAAAGAAAAAAAAGTAAGAGATGATTGAAAGAAAGAGAAAGAAGAGAGAGGATCAGACGAGATAGAGAGGAAGATGAGTGAGAAAGAACCGAGAAAATGCAGAGAACGGATTGGAGAAGAGACGAAAAAGGTAATAAAAAAAAAAGAAAAGAAAAAAGAGACAGATTTGGAGTAAGAGGGGAGGAAGGAGAAAAAAGAAAGAAGTGAGATTAAATTTAAAAACTTCAAAAACTCACTTTTTATGGTTCTAGAGAATAGACTATATTTTTGAGTTAGTTTTGAGTTCAGTTTTTGAAAATAAACCTACCAAACAAGTTTTTAAGGGCTAAAACTTGAAAATTGTTTTTGAGTTATTTAGATTCAAGTAGAGTACTAAAGAGGCGCTAAGCTCCCATGGCAAAACTTTTTCTTGCAATTAACTGTTTCAAATTCAAACAACCAATTTTACTTGCATCAAATTTCATTGAGGTTAATTCAGTAAGATACATACACTCTGCAATGTACTGAATTCGTCGATACAGTCATCCGAACAAGAGGCAAATGTTCCTTCAAGTCTTTCCTCAAAAATCACCATCCACAATTCCGTGTCTAATCAAAACTATCTCTTTCACAAGATTTCTGTAAGTAAAGGGTCAAACCGCTGCTCGCAAAAACAACCGCGGAGGAATCTTACTATTCTTGATCATTTTCCTCCATGGACCATACCCAGCAATCTTCTATTCTTCAGCACTCACTGTCGGTCGTTTTCCCCTCATGGTTGTTTCATCACCATCACTTTCTTCTCTGTCCTCCAAGTTTCGATTTTTGTTCCCTTCCATTGTCCTCAATTGCTTCTTATAGTACTCAGTAGTTGCCTTTACACTCTGTTTTGCTAGCTTTTCCATTGCGTCTGCATCTGAGCTACTTACCGCCCTTTCAAACTCCTCTTCTTTTTCTTCACTCAATTCTTCCTCTGCGGCTCGAACCTACACCGATAAACCGGCTTCTTCACGTATATGATATTGAGTCTCATCTAAGCTGCACACTTTATTATCAACGATCTAGTCAAATTCCCAAGCCTGCCCATCAAACTCCACTTGCCCAACCTCTGTTTTTCGCCTTCCACCACAACCTCACACACCAAAGTCCACTGCTGCCACGGCAAATCCGAAAACCGCCACCTCGGGTGCCTCACAAACACCCAAAAGTACTTCCTCCCCTTGCTTCTATCCAATTGCTCTGATCTCTTCCCAAAATCTTGGCTCATCTCAAATTGCTCAATCTTTTCCCACTCCTCTTGGTCCTTCACTTCCCTAATCATCGTCACCCTCTTGTCGGTGAACCCCCCCCGGACCGGTTGGCCAACAACAACCCCACGCCACGTGTACGGCCCCGTATTCCCCGTACTTGTACCAGTCATGTGGGTGGCGCAAATTGGGGTTGTCTTTCTCCATGAACCGGACCATCCAGTCGTACCCGAGCCCGATTTGCTGAAGCTCATCGTCAGTGACGTTATCGGTGTACTTTCGACCTTGGTTCTTGAGTCGGTAGAAATTGGACTCGGCGAGCCTTTTGCTTTTCCACCGAGCATTTTCCTTCACTTCCCGGCAAAACTCTGCGTTACCCTCGATTCTGCTCGAGGACGGCCAGCCTCAAGCCTTCTTCTTGCTCTGCCCGGCGTACGAGCGGAGGTCCCGCCAGAGTTGGGAAATTTGACAGGAAAATGTGAAATTGGGGTCCGAATTTTGCAGGAATTGGGAGAACGAGTTGATGGAGAATGTTTTGGGGGCCGCAGTAAGGGGTTTTAGGGTTAGGGTTTTGCAGAGGAGATTGAAGAATGGCGTGAGGAGGAAGAGAGATGGGTTTAGGGTTTTAGAGAGGGAAGGGTCTTGACTCAGCATTTTCAATTTCTCGGAGGATTAGACCAGTGCAGTCTTTAATTAGAGATTAAAGAGATGATTTTATCGACACAATACTACGATCAGATGATATTTCTCTTCAGTTGTAAATAAGAGATTTTATATTCGAATATCGTAAATAACGAATTCGATACCAAATTAAGTTACTCATTGTGTAATTTAGCTGAATTACTAACGTTATTCATCACAAGTAAGTTTTAAAGTCACATTGAAAATACCATATCATCATAAAAATTGCGAAAAAATTTGGCCCAAAAAAAAGGTTGGTGACAATGTAACTTTCTTAGAGTGGAGTGAGTATCAATAACATCTCGTTTTAAATTTAATAAATTTAGAAATTTAATTAACAATTATTTTAGGTAGACTTCAAGAAAAGAAAAAATAGTTGGGCTAATTGGTTGTTGGTACATGGCGCCTTCCTTCTGAGAAATTTTTTATTGTGATCGGATTACGAGTGCTACGTAACGTGTTTTTATACAAATAATGATAAATTGTTTTTTTTAAATTATTAATTTTTTAACACACACATAATACAATTTGTATAATAACACGTGTAACATCCGTACGGATTGCACTAAAAAATTTCTCTTTCGTTCCACACGGTTCTACTACTTTAACGGCTAAACGATGCGGCTTCGTGCACTTGCTAAACGAAAAGTACTGCCTGTAAATTTCCACCTCTTGCTTCCTCCTCCTTTTCCAACTCCGATCCAGTCAACCATGGCGAAGCGAACTCATACGACGGAGCTGGGCAGCATCGCCTGCGAGGAGCTCGGGGAGCTCGGCGCGGGAAAGGAAGGCTGGTTCGACAACCCCAACCTCCTCTGCGCCCTGGACACCCACTCGCTCGCTCTCGCCAACCGCTCCGTTATTGTGGTTCTCGGGTGGGCCGACTCCGACGGGACCCGCCTCATAATTCGACCCGAATTGTCCCCGATCGAGGCGGAGTTCGTCACGGCGGTGGAGTGGTTGGTGTTTGACGAGATAAGGGTGGTTGTGGCCGGGACTTCGTCTGGGTATCTCCTATTTTTCTCTTTGGATGGAGATTTGATTCATAAGCAGGTAAAGCTGCTACATTGGTAATCTGGGTTTGATTAGATGAAAATTTGTCTTTGAATGATGTGAATTTTATTGTGTTTGGTAGATTTTTGCATATGGGGTTTGTAAATGCAATAATTGTGTATGGGATTGTGATTATTTCTTGTAGTGATCGAGTTATTGAGTTTAGTTTGTTTAGATTTTCCATGTTGGGTATGTAAATATGATAGTTTTGTATGCCATTGTGATTACTTTTAGTATTGGAAGGATCAAATGGAGTAGAAACTAGAAACCCATTTCTGGTAGAAAAATTTGCACTCTTGTCATTCAGTTCCTGTTTGCTTGCAAAGAAACTTCAGAAACTGATAGGGAAAATGAAGTTCAAAATTTTTATTCATGTTCTTAGAAACAAATCTACAATGCTGTACACTTTTAAACTCAGCTTCCAATCAAGAAAAAAATCGACATTACTTCAGATCATTCATCCTTTGAATTTCATTTTTCTTAAAAACAGAAGCTTTAATGAATTCCCATTAACCAAACAAAGTAAAACCTAAAATTACAATTTGAACAAACCTTCAAAGACAGAAATCCTTTAATCTTTTCTACCGAAGCAACTGACTCAGACCCAAAGTTAAAGCAATCCAAAATGGCACCACTTGGTCACATCGAAACCTTTAGGGTCTCTGCTGACCAACCCCAGCCTCAGAGCCTGGGCGCGATCAGTTCCAAGCACTTCTTGCACAGCGACCTTTTTGATTTCGCATATGGGTTTGTTAGATTTTTGCGTACGGGGTTTTTAAATACAACACTTTCGTATGCCATTGCGATTATATCTGGTGGTGATTATTGAAATGTTGAGTTATTGAATTTAATTCGTTTAGATTCTGCATATATGATAGTTTTGTATGCCATTGTGATTACTTTTGGTATTGGTTCTGTTGGAAAATTGAGTTATAGTCTACTGGTCTTGGTTATGCAACTTTAATGATTTTATGTATTAACAGATGGTATATCCCGAGCGGATTATAAGGTTGAGAGTCCGTGGAACGAAGAGAGATTTGACCCATGAAACATCCTCAGAGGAGGTTTGTGTTGTTATGCCTGGCATAGTTGCTCGTTTTGATGGCTCGGATATTCAGGTAGGGGAAACCTTTTGTTTTTTCATTCCTTGCTATGAAGAGTTGTACGTGTAAAGTCATCTTTGAGCATGAAGCATGTGTCTTGAATCTTTAATTTCCCATACTTTCACTTAATGTAATTTAAAGATAAAGTATTTCTAGTTTAAATTAACAAGATTGTATGTGATGTCTATAGGCGGAGACTTCGAAAAAGTTTAGGTCCCCTTATTTTGTGGGTTAAAATTTGGAGTTGTTTCTAGTGTTTAGAAGCTCAATTGGTGTGGGTTCTAATAATATGCTTTACATGCTTGGAATACAGAATATGCTGCACCAGTGGTTTGAAGATACACAGTCTCAGTTCTGGGATCAAACACTCAAAAAGCGAGGCTCAGATGATTTTGAACATTCCTATGGTAAATTACCTTACCAGTTATGGAGTGTCAGCAAGTATGGTACTTGTGCTGATGCAGCCATTACTGGCATTATGCCTCCGCCACTGATGGAAATCCAGGTATATTCGCCCTGCTTATTTAAATATGCTGATGCTTTCCGTTTTAATTGCATGAAAAGGAGCAAGATTATAAAAATACACATTGTACCCAAAACATAATAAAACAAGATGGTCATTTGTCAAGTTCAAGAAATTAAAAGCACACATACCATGTAATGTTAAACTGCAATTAGTGTAGTCAAGAGTCAGAAATAATCACTCTTGAGAAGCACAGGATCCTGGGAGCTATCGATAGACATTTTCTATTTTATCTTATCTATTTCCTTTTACTTGTCTCCATCGTCTATGTTATTAGGTTGACAGATTCATTTTCAAATGAAAATCTCTCTTCATCTTCATCTGCTGAATTATTCGGTTCATTGGATGGAGAGCAAACTCCATGTACACTATAAGCTTTCAGAGCATTTATTCTTTCACTTTCACACCTTCGCCTATGTTCTTGAGCTTCCTCCAGATCCTTTTTCCAGTGTTTCTCCATTTCAATCAAATAATGTATGTTCATGTCACCCTGTCCTGTGACATTTGCATGCTTTCTCAGCTTCCATCTTGATGGAACAAGGTTCTGTTGAGTTGACAAGTTAAAAAGAAGTTAATAGGTGGGGATATATATGACAAGATACCTTGCATCAAAGTCAATTGGAAGCTTGAAAGTTCTTGAAGAATATTTTCCCCCATTGACAAATCTCAAAATCTTAACATTTATACCACACTGATTTTGTTTGTCATCTTATAAATAATGAGATAATCAAAGGAACTTCATTCTTAGATTTATGCAAATTTCTTTTGGTAATGTTTACAATTTTGTTTTGTTGCCATTTTGGTCCATTTTTTCGTAGTTTTTTTTTTTCTTCTTCTGCTAGTAATGCTTCTGGTCTTTTCCCCATAAATCATGGAAAACCTTCTGAAGTTATTCTGGGTTTGAATTCAGCTGCTTTTATTGTTGGGCAGTCAACTGAACATTATTTCTGTGGAATCACTGTTGGAGAGGATGCAGTGATTTCAGCCTTCAGGTTAGTGTGGTGGGATGATGCAACTTACAGGTTTTCTACTTAGTGTTAAATGCAGTCTTATATTTGTTACACTTAAAAGTGCCGATATTTATTGACGACATTTGGTTTCTCCATATAAAGACTATCGGAAGACAATAATAGGTCTTTGGTGGGGGCAATCTTGTCTAAAGTTGTGCCTGCAACATTTTCAACAATAGCTTCATTATCAAAAATGATTTGGGGGAGCGACCAGACTTCACCTAAAAAATCAGACGAGAAACCTCAACCATTTGCACAAGGTGAGATTAATGTACTGTAGTTATTTATTTAAAGTTCATAATGTTGTTGCCTAAGTACATTTGTGTAGTCTTTCCACTCGAATGTATAAATGACAGAAGAACAAGGTTATAAGCACAAAGAACAGAGAAATGGTAACTCATCTCGAAAGTATCTACTTCCCTTGCATCCATGTATGTGGTGGTCATGCCCCCTACTCACATCACTATTGTTTGTATTGAAAGAAATAACAGTAACTTTTTTTTTTGGTTAAAAAATAAGAAGAAATATGCACGAACATGCTTTTGGACTGGTAATGGCACCAAAAGTAGGTACCTCAGTTCCTTTGTGTGTGCAACATTCATTCAAGTCTAAGGAGGTAAGTGATTTGACCTGGCTTATTGTCAGCTCAAAGGGAATTTAACCATAAGGGCTCGTATGGTGCCTAGGATTGGAATGGATTGGATCATAAAATGCATGGTATGTGGTGGGTGATTTTAATATTTGAGGAGATTAGAAGGGTATTAGACATGAAGAAAACTTATCCCTTCTAATCCTACCATTTTGGAGAGGAGTGTAATGAATAAGTTTTCTTAATGAGTAATCCATCTTCTACCTTCAAGTAAACAACAAACGAGGACTAAGTTTAAGTACTACCATTATAATTGATTTTTTCTTCATGGATTTGGGAGTCTAGTTACCAATCATTAATCAACTGCATTTAAACTCTTTTTTTCGCTCACATGTGATTTTATTTGTGACAGCTTCACCATTGACATGTTTGAAGGATTTCCCAAGAAAGGGTGAGAAGCTTACCTTATCACCTAGTGGCACATTGGCTGCGGTTACAGATTCACTTGGTCGTATATTGCTTTTAGATACTCAAGCACTTGTGATAGTGCGGCTTTGGAAGGTTTTCTCCCAGAAACCTTAAATTGACTTAAAGTTTTTCTTTCTCCTTCGTTTTGATGTTGTAGTTTTTCCTTGATGGTGGTATGAGTCGATTTGCAGGGATATCGGGATGCTAGTTGCCTATTCATGGAGATGCTGGTAAAAAAAGATACTGCAGCTTCAAATTCAAGTTACTATGAACCCACGAAGAGTGATTACTGCCTGTGTTTGGTTATTCATGCCCCTCGAAAAGGAATTATTGAGGTAGTTTCTTTTACCGTTTCCTTGAAGGAACTCTCTCCTTTTTCGGACATGCAAGCAGTCAAAGACCTTTTTCATTCTCTTAGTTGCATTTTTTGTAGTTTATATATTTACAATAATGAGACTGCAAAATTAAAATAGCATAGACTCCATTTCCTCTTATCTTCAAAGAAACTATCCATACCTGGCATTCTTTAGTACATTGTTACTTATTTAAAAAAACAGAACGCAAAGGTAAGAGTCATTCTATACATGCTCGTTTTGGGTTTTATTGGAACCGTGTGCCGCTCTTCCATTTTAACTCAAATGAAGCAGATGAGTATAAGGGAATATGTGCTGGATGGCAGCCTAGAAATCGAATGAATGGATATCATTAAGTAAGGTCAAGAAATTGTTTTAGTTTTGGACTGATGGGAACTTCTTTCTTGTATTTAGTAAAAGAACTGCAATGGTACTTCAAGTGATTAACATCTGACTCACGCTTAATTTCTAATAATATGTTTTCTCTCGTGGCAATATCGTGCAGATTTGGCAGATGAGAACCGGACCAAGGCTTCGAGCATTTCAGTGTGCGAAAGGTAGCAAAATACTGCAACCTACGTATAGATTTGGTTCGTCAATAGCCTCTCCTTATGTTCCTTTGGAGGTTTTCTTGTTGAACGGCGACTCAGGTCAAATATCAGTTTTGAACCGAACTCTCTAGTTGAACGTAAATATCAAACATTTGTAAATCTTTTTATGTAACTGAAACGATGAAATCCTTTACCAGAGTAATTTAGTGGTCTTTATTGGATTATTCTTCATCTGTTCCTTACTTAACGACTACACCCTAAAACCACCCGATCTTGAAACCGGCCAAACCGTTAGGCTGGAAGTACGACAATTACAATGTTGAGAGCAATGCAGTTTGGTTTGCTTTGGGCTGCCATTTGTTTTACACTTTTGTTTTTTGGGTTGGGTACTTGCTTCTGGTGGACCATCTCCTCAATCGAATCGCCTTCAATCGTTTTACACACTTGTTTTTGGGACGGATTTAGCGGCACTATCTTCTTTGCGCAACATTTGACACGTATTTTTTGGGATCAATTTCGTAATGCATTTTAGTGATCTGAATCGTCTATCTTTTTAAGTCTTCATTCAAAGATCATGTGTAACAAAAAGCACCCAAATCCACAACCATATGATCGTAAGATTAAGGGTATAGGGTTTCGTTGCATAACTGTATTCGTCCATTTTTTTCATAGCAAATGAATATCATAATAGTTTTGGATTTGTCTAATATTTTGCAAGTATAATCTACGTATTATGACCTAAAAGATAAATGGTTTTGATTGTTAAAATACATTGATGAGTCTCACAAAAACGTGTGTAAAAAATATGGTGCTACAAATTCGTTGTCACATCCTAGTTCACATAGTAAGATATTGTCCGCTTTGGATCACGCCCTTACGGATTTGTTCTTGGGTTTCCATCCAAAACGCATCTCACTATAGGGAGGTGGGCATGTACATATAAGGAACATCACATCCTCTCCCCCGGACGATGTGGGATCTTACAATCTACCCCCCTTAGGGGCCCGAAGCCCTTGTCGGCACACTTCTAGTTGGGAGTGGCTCTGATACCAAATTGTCACATCCCGGTCTGCATGGTAAGATATTGTCCGCTTTGGGCCACGCCCTCACGGATTTGTTCTTGGGTTTCCACCCAAAACGCATCTCACTATAGAGGTGGGCATGTACATATGAGGCACATCACCTCCTCTCCCCCGAGCGATGTGGGATCTTACAATCCACCCCCTTTAGGGGCCCAACGCCCTCGTTAGCACACTTCCGGCCGAGGAGTGGCTCTGATACCAAATTATCACATCCCAGTTTGCATAGTAAGATATTGTCTGTTTTGGGCCACACCTTCACAGATTTGTTCTTGGGTTTCCACCCAAAACGTGTCTCACTATAGGGAGGTGGGAGGTGGGCATGTACATATAAGGCACATCACTTCCTCTCCCCCGGACGATGTGGGATCTTACATTCGTCCCCTTATATAAAATTTGATTTTTACCCCATATGAAAAATAGCGAATTTTCCAAATGTATTTTGCAACAAAGAAGAGAGAGAGAGCAATAAAATATAAGGAAAACTAATGAAAATGACTTGAAAACTTTGAGTTTTAACGATAATGACAAAATAAAGGGTAAAGTGAATAGTACCAGGATTGACTTTTTAGTGTAAAAATATGATTTTTCGTTAAAATGAACAGTACGAGAGTTTTTCGTTAAAGTTCCCTAAAATATAAGGAGGAACTGATATTCTGTCCACTAAATTTATCACCGATTTCTTCTGGATTCCCTTGAAAAACGACAGTTCACTTTCCCAAATACATGAGACATTGTTTTCCAACACATTCCAATTGCTATTTGTAGAAAATACAAAATTACTAAATATTTCTTTGGACTAAAATTGGTAAGTCAAATAGATTTTCTAATATATTTACCTACGCCATTATCACTTCATTAGCACAATTGTTTATGGTATTTCTGATTGGAATTAAGCTTTATTTGGGAAGTGCTTTTAAATGATGGAAGCGATTCTTGAAAAAATGTTTTTGAGTTTAAAATCACTTAAAATGTTTTTTCAAAATTAACTTGTATTTTTAAAGATTAATTTCAAAAATATTTTCTCTAAAAACACGTTTATTCATTTAAAAGTATTTTCCAAACAAGCTCTTAAAAATTTAAGTAATATCTTAATTAAGTACTTACTAATTAAAAAAAAAACTATTTGCAAATAAAAAAATAAAATTTGATTTTTCAAATAAAAACGGCAAACCTAATTTTCGAACGAGAATCAAGAATTCCAAATTTTGTTTTGGAATGAAAATAAAAATGTACGTTTAAAAAATTATTTAAATCAGTTTATAGAATCAATCACCAAGTCACCATTGTTTTCTTCTCCAACAAAAGAAACTTTTCGACAAAAACAAAAAAAGAAAAAGAAACTCACTATTGTTTTCTACTCCAAGAACAACACCAAAACAAAACAAAGTAAAACCCACCAAAGCAACAGACAGCTCAACCACCAGTAAGTCACTCATGGCCTCTCCGTTGGCCCTCCTCTTCCTCCTTCTCGTCCTCCTCCACCAACCACTCTTTTCCACTGCCAATGTCCACAAACTTAACCTCCTCCGATCGGAGCTCCTCTCCGAGGCCACCCCTCAAAACGACCCCGCACCAACTCTCTTCTTCGAAGTAACCAAACCCATAGAACTCCCCAAAACCAAGCCCTGCACCCAGCTCGTTCTTCAGCACGACTTTGGGTATACATACGGCAAAGCTCCAGTCTTTGCTAAATACACCCCTCCCTCGCACTGCCCTTCTCAAACATTTTCTAAAATTGTCCTCGAGTGGAAAGCCACCTGCAAAGGGAGGCAATTTGATCGGATTTTTGGAGTTTGGCTCGGCGGCGTTGAGCTTCTCAGGAGTTGCACGGCGGAGCCGCGGCCGAATGGGATTGTTTGGAGTGTCGAGAAGGACATCACAAGGTACTATTCTTTGCTTCAGAACAATCAAACACTTGCTGTTTATCTTGGGAATTTGATTGATAAAACCTACACTGGAATTTACCATGTGAACATAAGCATTCATTTTTACCCTGCTGAGAAGAATTTGAATTACAATTACGAGAAAAAGTTGGGAAATTTGGCTTCTGGGTACCATTCTTGGGCTGATTTGATCTTGCCCATTTCTAGAAATCTGCCTTTGAATGATGGGTTGTGGTTTAAAATCCAGAATTCAACCGATACGCAGTTGAAGGAATTTGAGGTTCCACAAAATGTTTATAGGGCTGTGTTGGAGGTGTATGTTTCATTTCATGAGAATGATGAGTTTTGGTATTCAAATGCTCCTAATGAGTACATTGCTGCAAACAATCTTAGCGGCACGCCTGGAAATGGGCCTTTTAGGGAGGTTGTGGTGAGTTTAGACGGTGAGGTTGTTGGTGCAGTCTGGCCTTTTACTGTGATTTTCACTGGAGGGGTCAATCCTCTCCTGTGGAGACCCATTACTGCCATTGGCTCCTACGATCTTCCTTCTTATGATATTGAGATTACGCCCTTTTTAGGGAAGCTATTGGATGGGAAGAGCCACAAGTTTGGTTTTAATGTTACAAGTGCCTTGAATGTTTGGTATGTTGACGCGAATTTGCATCTTTGGTTGGACAAGCAGAGCACGAAAACTGAAGGAGGGCTTTTGAAGCATAGTAGCTTGCCCCTTGTTGTTTCACTGGTTTCAGATTTCAAGGGTTTAAACGGCACATTTTTGACAAGAGTCGGCAGGTCTGTGTCGTCGACTGGATGGGTGAAGTCCTCCTATGGGAACATCACAACCAATGCGATTCAAGATTTCCATTACAGTAATACAATGGTCATGAGGAATGATGCTAATACACAGATAGTGAGTCAGAAGATCCATTTCAACGATACACTTCATATCAGGCCGCCATCCTCCAGTGCATACTCAATGTCATCAAACAAAAAGTTTCCTCTTTACTTGTACACTGACTACTTGGATCAAGCAAATGAAACTTATAAGTTGGTTACAAATGTCGAATTGGGATTTATTGAGAAGAAGTCTGCAAGTGCTGGTTCACAATTATCAGGTAGCTCTGTCAGAAATCTGCAGAATGCCGAGGGTAATGTGGTTGTAAAAAACAATTTGGTAGCTAGTGGATTGGGGAGTACCCAGCAAGTGTATAGGTACGATGGTGGCAAATCCTGTTACTTCAGAAACATAAGCAGCTCAAACTATACCATACTCTATGATAAGGTGAGGAGTACGTGCGGCAAAAAACCAGAGTCTAATTTGGATTTTGGCTTAAGCAGATTGTGGCCTTTTGGTGCTCAAAGGAACTTTCCTGGTCCCCGATTTACTTGAGAACAATGACGGTGCCTAGCTTATTCATAGTGATGCATTTTCCTGTGCTACAGGAATGGACTTTTTTTTGGTAAATTTTAAGGGAGTTCCTGTTTGTTGGCACCTCAAATAAAAATGTAGGTTTTTCGTACTTAATTTTATATTTGTGGATATTCTTCTAGAATCTAGTTAAGGTATCTGCACTAAAATGATTCTGGTTTTCCTTGGAATTGAATGATTTCTAAAAACTGGATCATGTCAACTTGTGTTTTCTCAATATAATCGACGTGTGTATGCGGGAAATTAAGAACAGCTGATTGTTTAGAATCTAGTTCTTCTGGTTGTTTTTCCATTTTAATGCGAGCCTTGCATTTGAAATTGAAGGATTATTCTGTATCTCTAAGTTTTAACTATTGAAAGCTTATGCCACACAGCAGGGTCATTAGATTTGTAATTCCACAGTTTATTTATATGGGAAGAGCAATGGTGTTTTGTTAGATTACTTTCTTATCCTACTTCTGGGTTCATGCGCACCACTCATTAAGAATGACGCGCCACTCTTAAGAATGAAGGGTCGGGAGTTTATTTTCATCCCGACCCCTAATATCAATCTGTCAGAGGAGCTTGTCTATGGTGTGAATTCGTATGGCACAGGAGCTGACCTAACTGTGCACGAATCCAAATCCTCGTATGAAAAAATTGAACATTTCAAGATGCAAATGCATGCCATACGAATTCTCGCCATAGATTTTTCCTGTTACAGATGTAGAAATTAAGGTATTCAACGACGTTTTTAAATGCTGACAATAGCTTCACTTGTCTGCCGTTTTGTTTCTTTTATGTAAACTAAACGGTTAAGAATGAATCCCACATTAATGGGAGAAGAGACCTTGCATGTGATTATAAGTACTTAGTTGGGCTATTCTCCATATTGCCAATTAGTTTTATATATAGTGGAATCTCAACTTTCTTCAAGGTATGGTTATCCCACATGTGAAGCTTAATGGACACACGTGCTCCACGTCACCCGATTTGTGTTGTCTACATGTTTGGCTTGAAAATCCGCCATACGTGACTTGAGCATACATGAGACTAACTACAAGAGCAGCATAGGGTTTGTCTTTCATGCTTTCCTTTTCCAGTTCGTTTTTAGGGCTTTGATCATTGCTCAACTTGTCATTTTTTTGCAATGGGTAATGTTAGGAAGACCAAATTTTTAATTTGTAAGCCAAATGATGTGTCATCAATAGGATATAAACATCTTAATCAACACTTAAGTAAAAATCCAATCATCAACACCCACGTAATTTGATTTATAAATTTTGGTTTAAAAATTTAGTCTTCTTAACATTATCTTTTTGCAATAGATAGTTCACCACTTGCGCATTTGTCCATGTTGAATCTTTTTACAACCCTATCAACGTAATTCTTAGAAAGACCAAGCATTCTCCTCGATCTGTCCCTCTCAATAAGTCCTTCATATCGAAACTTTTGTCGACATTAAATCTTGATTGTATGCAAGAATGACATGTCAGAGATGGCGAGTAAAATATCATCCACGTACAAAACCAAGAAAGTAAATTTGAAACCACTAACATTACCCTTCCATGAATAAAGTAGGTTAATTTGCGGAAGAGTTTTCTTTTCTTTTATTTTGTGTGTGGGGGAAGAGCTTATTAATCTCCAACAAATCTATAGAAAAAATAATAAATGGTGCTTTAGAAAAGTATAATGTGACAATATTAAACGGTCCAAATTAATAATGAAACAATCATTGCACATTCCACCAACAAATAAACTATAATCTCAAGACTAATTATTTGTAGAAAACATGTCTATTTTATACTTTTGATGTGTAAATATTTATCCATAAATCACCACTCATCATTCAGTTATGTGTATGAAGGGGCGTCTGACTTGGACATTATTTTCCATCCAAACCCTAACAATGCTGTAGACGTATGTCGACCAATTCATGTCATCACTCGGATTGTTCGCCTTGGCCTTTGTTACAAGCTGAAGGCTGAACTGTGCCGGACACAATCGGCTTCACGTTCTTACAGTCAAAATAAGCTGCGGGACTTTCGCCCCCTATCACATTTACGCTCATGTCACTGAACTTCACATCATTGCATGCCCCCTCCCCGCACGAAAGTTTGACAACGGTAGGGTGCACGGTCGTGCCCTTGACGTTCTTGAAGCTCACGTTCGATATCTTAACATTCGAGGGCACCGTCTTTTCACAACGCCCTTTGCCTTCCGGGGGAATGCATAACTCTTGGTTCAAGATTATAGGAGTGTTCTGAGTGTAGTCCATGATAATGTCCTCAAAAACCAAATTGGAAATCTCTAAAGGTTTTTGAGAACCATGATAACTCTCGATTCGAATGCCTCCCTCAGTGTGCCCAAAGGTACAATTCTTCACGGTGATGCACTTCACGGATTTTTCAAACTGATCGGTACCCAGGGGTCCGATACCAAGTCCGTTCCCGGCCTCGCAATGCATTTTTTCGACATGGATATCGGAGTTATCGTTGCTAATGGTGATGCAGTTGCTGTTGTATATTATGACATCTACATTGGTGATGTTAACTTTTGTTGATGACTTGATTAGAATTCCATCCGAACCCATTTCGTAGATGTTAACATCTTCGACTAACACGTTGGTGCTCTCAAAAATGCCAATGTGGACGTAGTCGCTATTGGTCGAGGTTATATCTCCGATTTCTGCATTGGTGACCCGAAAGAAAAGCAAATTCTGCATTCAATCAAGGAAACTATTAATCAAACAAATTAGCTTTTTGTTAAGTTGAGCATTTAATTTAGTGCCCTTCAGTATTCAATTTTATTTCATATTTTTGTCTAAAATTCAAATCACATCTAATCGAAAAACAAGTGCAATGATTGGAAAGGCCGAAGATCAACAATTAACAAAAAAACTGAAATGACTACGAATGTGAACATGCATGCATGCATGGGACTTACGTACGTACCATAGGTTTACTGGTGCATTTGTTTCCAGTTGTAGTTGAAGGACAATCCTTATCAACTCCCTTGCCATCAAAAGTGCCTTCTCCATAGATTGACAAGTTCTTGATATTTTGGAAAGTAATCCACGCATTTGGATGGGCACCTCCAGTTACGGACTTCGTATCTGAAGACCGCACTGTTCCTTCAACCTCAATTTCCACCGATTGTTCGCAGGGTCCCATAAATTCAAGTTTACCGACTATATATGTTCCTTTTGGTATTGTAAGGACGCTCTCTTTCTTGGATCTGCATGCTTCTTGCCATGCATTTGAAAAAGCCTAAAATCAATCCCAGAAACATATATTAGTTTAGAAAATTGTTATTGCTATTCCAAAATTTTCATTGTAAATATAAATTTTTTTTCCGTATTTCTATTGCCAAACATCATTTGATTTAATAACAATTAGTCTCTCTTTTGATATAAAAAAAAAAAATCATGATTTCCAATCTCATAAACAGGAGTTGTTCTTACCGCAGTATCATCTGTCTTGCCATCACCCTTGGCTCCGAACTTTTTTACATCAAGATCGATATGATCGCTATGATCGCTATGATCTTGATGATGATCATCCGCTTTGGCTTTGATGGCAAATATTGTTACCAAAAACAAAAAGCACGTAATTCCATGACTAAATTTTGAACTCATCTCTAAGTCGTATTAGTATAACTTTTTGCCTCCGATAATCTCAGTACTGTTGAAATGAAGATGATCAGTCTCAAGGGCTGGGCCCGCTGGGGTGCTTTTTTATATTGTAAAGAAGGAAGCTGAAAACCACAAATTAAATTGTGAACCCTAATTTCTTAGGTCCTATTTTGGTTCCGGCTTTCTTTTATTTATGTATTCCAATTTATTTCTAGTGGTGCCACTTAATACTATATTCTAGTGGTATTCATGTCCACTTGTAAGTAAGATATCTTAAGTTCGATTCTTTCCAAAGGCAAATTTGAACCACATTATTGCTAACCCATAATGAGGCTAAGCCCACCAATATTCCATTGTCTTAGTGTGCATAATGTCATTTGTTAAAAAAACAAAAATTATTTCCTTGTGGTTTCAATTTCATCCAATTTTAGGTGTTATTTTTGCTTAAATTTGGCTCCTACTATTCAGTATTCACACAAGAACGTATGTTTTTGCTTTTTGTAAGGAACTACGTTCGCGGAGAGCTTGCTGACCTCCAAACAATATTAAGGGATGAGGAATGGATTAAGCCACATAATTGGCTGACCATAATAATGTGGTTTAAATTTGTCTTTGGCGAAAATTGAATCTAAAACCTCTTACTAGACCATAATACTAAGTGGCTAATTCATGTTATTAACTTCTTGTAGTAACTGTCACCAAATTATTACTCACATATTTCTTTAAGCTATGTTTGGACGAGAAATTTTTAAGTTTAAAGGGATTGAGATCAAGTTTGTCAAGAATGGATCGAAAGATGTTGATAGGAAAGATAAAAAAATACCCATCTATACATTACAAAAGCATGTGAGAGGATATTTAAATCCCTACTTGAAAGGAGTCATTTTCTTATCCCTCATACATGCCTTATTAATGCTGATATCGAAATTTTTTAAAGGATAATACTTGCATTCGCTCATGGGGAATGCTTATATCCCAATTTATGTGAATAATGTATTTTTTATGTCAAAATTTTATAATTAAAACATTTGAATTTCTTAATGTTTATTTGAAGATTATCTTTAAAAAAAATTATTCGAATCGGAAATCGTTTATGCATTACTCTAAGAGCCTGTTTGGTGAGCTAGATGAGATTGGGCCTTAGTGATACAATTGGATTGGCAAAGACTTGTAAGACAAGACTTATAACTCATACATAAGGATATGTTAAATAACCCACTTTATTGTTGATTCATAACCCATCATGTCTAGTTCTATCAATCTCACAGTTTGACACAATAAATAACAGACTGTAAAGTCTATTTTAATTGGTCACAACCTATTGTAAACCAGCTCACCAATGAGCAATAGGTCTTGCATGTAAAGGATCATGTACACATGCCTCAAAATTTCCTTGCCAAGCTACATGAAACAGTAGACTAACTTAGTTCTTTAAGTCTAGGGCTATTTACAACTATCTAATTAAGAATTCTTAGATGTTTTTGAATTGTTAATCCACGTATGATTGATTTGACGACAATGCAAACAAATAGTGGACTGAGTTCTACAACGAAAAACAAAAGCTAACTTGACAATTAGACCGAAAAAGAAACTAATAGTATAATGCTTCATACCCTTAATAAGGGTTAGTTTTGTAATTGCCAATTTCTGAAAATCATACTAAACTTAATTGACCATTGATGTAAAGTATGAGAGGACTTAAATTAAATGGGCCGTCATTGTGATGTCACGATTCAAAGACGCATTTTTATGTATTCGGGTTGAATACGTTTCATGTAAGTCCTTGACATTGAGAAAATAACCCCAAAGAGTATTGGACTCGTCTTTCGTTCAAGTTTTACTTTTATCTTGGGCCTTCATGTCTTTTTCTTCTGGTCGAACAGGGCCTCCATGGCACTGCCATGATGGCAGAGCCCAATATAATATAACTCATCCACCTACCGTTTTCCGTCTCCCTCTCCATCTCTCTCTCTCTCTCTCTCTCTCTCTCCCCATCTATCCGAAATGGGTTTATCTGCTCCGGCCAGGCAAGCTCTGTCTCTCACTGTCTCTGCCTCTGTCTCTCTCTCCATTGCTTCTTCAACTTCAGTTCTGACTTTGAATTTGGCATTTGGGCCACTTGGGGCATCCTAAAAAACTGAAATTTGGTATTTGCAGTGTGAACAGCTCTCTGGGATGGAAGTCTTCGAGCTTGTTCGTGCAGTCAGCAGCAGCTTCTACTTCTACTTCTCTCACTGGATTCTCGGTTTCTTCCAAAAGAAAATGCCCCCACAGAAAGGTTTCTGTAACATGCTCTTCTTCCTCCTCTTCATCTTCTGGTATGCTTCTTCCCCTCCCAACTTTGCAAATATTTGTTCTTTTTTAGAGTTTAATCTTTTGGTTGGTTTTTTGGGATCTTTTTTTTTTTTTATATTAATTTGGTATGGGTTATTGTTCGTTTTTAATTTCTTGCATTTTAGCTTGATTATATTGAATCAATGAGTAATTCCCAGTGAGACTAATAGAAAAAGAGAGTAATTTAATTCTCAGTATCCAGGTTCTGATTAGTTACTTCTAATTTTTCATCGAAAATGTTCGGTGTTCAACGTAGTGATAAATGTGCGATGATACTGAAAATGAAGCTGAATTTAAAAAGAATAAAACTCTAGTTGGTTGATTTAGGACCAACTGGTGAAAAAGATAAGAGAAAAGGTTGTTGAAGGCACTCTTGGTCATGCATCTGTGATGTTGTGAGAGCTCTAAGAGTGTCACCGTAACATGGAGAAAGGAAAAGTCAATGGATATCGAAGCTGTCCTAGAAGTGCTGTTATAGCACTGGAGGGCTTTGATGCTTTTTTGTTGTCTGAGTATACATGGCTACATTTGATATCGAACTATACTCAAATGTATGAAACATAGATAGTTTTCCGGAAAAAAAACATAGTTGGGAAGTATAATACATCAATGAAGTCTGTTTCTACTTTATGTTCTATGAACTATAGAGAGCAACTGTGCTGTGGTGGTCTGTGATAAAAAAAATTGCATTATACATATCATACCATTAGGTTGAGTTGGCATTTCTGTTATGCACAGTATATGTTGACCATCTGTCATGGCTTAGGTGGTAATAGGATTAGGTGGTCTTGAGGTTGATCTTTGAAGTTTAACCCATTAAAGATGTATATACATATAGTGTGCTAATAGGTGTCACTTCTTGTAAATGCTGGTGCATACTAATACTTGCAACAAATAAGGTTGAGCCCTTTCTTCTAATATTTTCTCTTGTTTGATGTTTAATTTTAAGAACTCTTCTTTGAAATTGTGGTTTCATTGTTATATAAAAGTTTTCATTTTTCATATTCATTTTAAACTCCCCACTTCCTGCTCCCAGATCCACTCTTGGTTAAGGCTGCGAGAGGAGATCCTGTAAGTCGGCCTCCAGCATGGATGATGCGCCAAGCAGGAAGGTATATGGCTGTTTACAGAAAGCTTGCAGAGAAATATCCATCATTCAGAGAGAGGTCAGAGACAACTGATCTCATTGTGGAAATTTCTTTGCAGCCTTGGGAAGCTTTCCGTCCTGATGGAGTGATTATTTTCTCTGACATACTTACGCCTCTACCTGCATTTGGTGTTCCCTTTGACATAGAAGATGTCAAGGGTCCTGTTATTCAGACACCCATTGTTTCTGAAGAGGGATTGAAGACCTTGCATCCGATTGACTTGGACAAACTGCACTTTGTGGGGGAATCCTTAAAGATACTGCGGGGGGAGGTAGTTATTAGACACTTATTACATGCTTGAAAAAGAAGATCAACTGTATTAGATTGAGAATGATTATTACATGTCTGGTTATAATTTTCAATCTTCGTACACATGCTTCTCTCACTTATTCTTTCATTCAGGTTGGTGGGCATGCTGCTGTTTTGGGTTTCGTAGGGGCACCCTGGACGATTGCTACATACATAGTAGAAGGGGGTTCAACTTCCACGTATACAAAAATAAAGAGCATGTGCCATACAGCACCACATGTGTTGAGGGCTCTTCTTTCTCATTTGACTCAGGCAATATCAGACTACATTGTTTTCCAAGTAGAAGCAGGGGCACATTGCATACAAATATTTGATTCATGGGGTGGGCAACTACCACCAGCCATGTGGGATAGCTGGTCGAAGCCTTATATCCAAGAGGTGAGGGAGGAGACATGTGCATAGGGGCAGTCGTTATTAGGTTTTACATAATATATTTCTCTAAATGGGATTCTTCTCACACAGGTGCATATGGAAATTACTCATGTTTATATTTATAGGTATAAGTTGCTTCCTTTTCCTTCTGCTCACACGTTACTTTTCTTAAATTGCAGATCGTGACTTCAGTTAGGAAAAGATGCCCTAAAACACCACTTGTTCTCTACATTAATGGGAATGGTGGCCTTCTTGAGCGTATGAAAGGAACTGGCGTAGACGTGATTGGGCTCGACTGGACGGTAGACATAGCTGATGGTAGAAAACGACTGGGTAGTGAGATCAGTGTACAGGGAAATGTGGACCCTGCTTACCTATTTTCTCCTCTTCCTTCCTTGACTGAAGAAATTCAAAGGTTTGTTATGGGAACATCTCTAAACTTACAACTAATATTATTCAAAACTTACCTGCAATATGAACTTGGATTTGTGTGGACCACTGGTTTGTATGATGCTAGATAACGAATGGATAGTGAAATCACTTGTAGGCATTTGCCTGAATTTGTACCAGATTGGATTGTCCGACTTCTTTGTCTAAAAGCTAATATTCGAGTAGTATCAAACTTTTCCCAGATTAACTTGGCTTCACCTAAAACTTATAAAAAATGAAAAACTAGCTTAGCACTTGGCAACTGGTTAGAATAAAGTCCTTGCCCCAATATTTACTGGCTCAGATGTTCAGTTAAATAAAAAATTTGTTCAAACAATTGTTAGCTTCTATTTTATTCTATATGGATAGTCAAAGGGATTTTAGGGTTTTGATCTTTTGTGGTTTTTTTTTTCAGTTCTGAATTGTGTATAATTATAAAACTAACGCAATATGTTCAGGGTGGTGAGGTCTGCAGGGCCAAGGGGACACATTCTCAATCTAGGGCATGGTGTTCTTGTACGGACACCTGAAGAATCTGTTAAACATTTCTTCGAAGTTGCAAGAAGCTTGAATTATGACACATTTCTTGAAACACAAACACCGAGGGAATTGGTAGTGTAGACTCATCAAATTTTATTTCACAAGTTGGCTTTCGATAGCAAGTTCACAGCATATTCTTGCAGCATCATGCTTGTCTCTCTTTACCGCATGTCGTTGAGGGCTCATTGGAGCTCTAAGTTTCTGGACGTTCTGAAAGGTGAGCTTGTGTTTCAGATTCAATTCATCTTGTAACAAAGATATCGAGTATGAATAAATGAATTTCTTCTTGTAGGAAGTTGTTAGTTTTACCTCTCATTTCTCCTACTATCTACATCTGCATATATTGACAGATCGTTGATCGATCAGTTCTAGTGTTCTGAACAAGTAATTGTTGTCCATTCTCTTTCATAATACAAAATCAGTATGCTGTAAATGTTCTCTTTGTTGAATATGAGTGGTCTACATGCGTTCGTTGTAATCATCTCATTCGAAGTCTGTTATTAGTATTTTCTGTTAGCAGTTTGTTAGGAAGCTGAGATCTCGATATCTAGATAAGACTACTGTAATACAATCATCGATCATCAATCAGTGAAAAGTTCCTCAGGTTTTTCTTTTGATCATGTTGATATGTTAGTCTCTCTCGAATGATAAATTCTTGGAACCCAAAATCATTTATCTAAAAGCACTTTTAGTCATTTTAAAAGCATTTCCAAACAAGCTTTATATTTCTCACATGTTAAGATGCACGATAATGCTAATCTTCGAATATGCGCTTAGACTTAGTTGCCTGATAAAATTCTTATACTAAATAAGAATTTTTCTATTAACACCCTAATAAACCAACCAGATCATTTTTATGCATTAATTGAAAAACTTGGAAAAACAACTTATATGTCAAGAGTAAAACGTCAACATGGCATTTTGCCCCAATGATACAACGTCATGAGAACAAAATCCTTACTCATGTATATGATTGTAACATAATACCGTGATGACAATGTACATGAATTCTCCAAATATGGAAACGAGGGAATTTACTGGGTGTATGTAAAAAAAGTAGTGTATGTAAAAAAAGTATATATATGTATGTATATATATATTAATTTTTTTTAATATGTAAAATTTAATTATGAACAACAAAGGTCAATGCAAAGGACAAAGTTGGGGCTTAAAGTGTCAAAAAAAGTTGACGAGTGAACTTTGGATAGGTGAGTGGTGTGTGAATGGAAACATTCTCGATTAATTATGTTCCCACTTGGGGAGCCCGGATTATCTTATTCGTGTATTAGGATGATGACAGTGGATTTACAAATAATTGAGTTGATTTTTGAACTTGATATAGGGATCACCAAGTCAATAATATTGTTTTATACATACAAAACTATTTTTTAATATACAAAAACCCTAGCTAGCTATGTGGTGTGTGTTGGTTTTGTGGTCCAAACTATTTCTCCCGGAAAGAAATCCTCTTTAGATCTCTTTCATTAAGATTATCGGATTAAGTGATCCGGATATTTAAAATTTGATCAAACGACTAAAAATAAGAGTTCCTTTAAAAATTATAATAATTTTAATCGTTAAATCAAATTTTAAAAATTTAAATCATTTGATCTGGTAACTTTTGTAAAAGAGATCAGGATATAATCTCTTTCCATTTCCCCGTTGGATCGACGCACATTATGGTGAGGTTGCGATCTGCAAAGATTTTCCACTCTCACTTTAGGTTACAATCTCAGTGGTGATGTGAGATGAGCTGACAGGTTCTGGCATCAACCCTGTAGTCTGCCTGTTTACATACTAGTGAGTCAGTGACTGCATGCAAAGACATTTCCACGTAAATAATCGGAGGCAGATTGTCTGCCCTCCTGTTATGATGCCTTTTTTATATCTTTTTATTTATGCGGTTACGGTTAAGTCACATCAATATTTTATATTTATATTACTTTTTATCTTATTATCTTTATAAAAAATTAATATAAAATGTTGACGTGGCTTAACCGTGATCGCATAAAATATGAAAAGATAGAAATAAAACCATAATAGGAGGGCAGACAATCCATCTCCTAAATAATCACCGCCTTGCAAAGACATGACACTGCATATCCAAAATCCAAATATGCATGGTATGTAATACCTAGGTTTGGGTGATCTATTTGTTAGAGTTTCCCTAGCTAGGTTTCTAAATCCCATTAGCAGGTTAATTAGATGCCATATCTAAGGCCTATATATGCATATCAAATTTTATCACCACCAATCAAAAGGAATATTTGCTAGGAGCATAATATTTAGATGATACTTACACACAAAAAAATATCTTTTAGTATAATTCTACGTGTTGTGTCATTAGATTGTCAATCATATTTGAACTATTAATTATATATGTGATCCCTTTTAGTGTCATTCTAAATCGGTCTCAATCTTTTTAAACATTCAAGATAAGTATCCAACCTATTGATGCCACATCCGTTAAGCCCAATTAATTTTTCAAACATATATTATATTTAAAACCTACCAAGTAGATATGTCATGGTCAACATTAATATTAGTTGCCTCAAAACCTAAATTTCAAACATGGACTATATAATATGGAATCCAATGACCAAATGTGACACGCCTCGATCCCGGTACCAGGTTAGTGTCGGTGTGATATGTACTATGTTTTCTTCACTGGAGTAACCCAATGTCGTATAGCTTCACCTTCAGGTGATGAGGCCTACCTATTTCTTCACTGGCATAATCCAGTGTCGTACAGCTTCACCTTCGAGTGATGGATTCGGTGTGATATGTTACGCGTATTGGATATTTATGACATACTCCTAGTTTCACTGGCGAAACCAGTGTTGGACAGTTTCACTAGTCACGACTAGTGTCGGTGTGTTATGTACTTCTTCACTGGTGTAACCCAGTGTCTTACAGCTTCACATTCGGGTGATGGGGCCTACCTATTTCTTCACTGGCGTAACCTAGTGTTGTACAACTTCACCATCGGGTGATGGATTTGCCTTTGGGCAACTATGATACCCCTATCTAAGAACATTGTTTTATGATTAACGAGCATCCTATGGATTTGCCTTTGGGCGATTACGATACCACTATTTAAATACATGGTTATATTATTTAAGAACATTTTCATTGCATGCTAGAGTTTTCAGAAAAACCTACTATGTAGTATTATATGGTGTTTTCAAAACAGGGGGTTAATATGTTTAGAAGAAAGATTGGTTATATTTTATTATGTATATTAAACTTTGGTCCACCCACGCTTTGTTTTGCGCCCCCTTAAGGACTTAGAAACGAGGCGTATGATCCTGGCGTCGAGGCATTCCCATATCGATATCTTCGAGTCCTCTCGGTGTAGGGCCCATTTCTTTGCAATCATACCTTTTATAATATTCCTTCTGCTGTAATCTTGATTAGTTGTATGCTTTGAACATGTTTGTGCATCTCATATATTTTTAATATTTAAAGTTACATATTTTATTTACGTTCATTCTTTCCAGCATAAATTGCATGCATGTTTTAAAGGTTCTTAGCATAAAGCAGGTTAGAATGACTTTCATCACTCTTGGGTGTTGGCCAACACATGCCCATCCTGGTGTTTGGAGGATATCGGGATCGGGGCGTGTCAAAATGGGTATTAAATTGAATCGAAAAGGGACCCAAATTAAAATTACATTAGGAGAGCAATCTTCTAACAAAGATGAGGGTTACGAATTCATTTAGGGTCTTAAGGAGCTTGTTTCTGCTCATGTGATTCCCTCATTCTTAGATTCTCGGCTCGTAAAGTTTCCAGTTCTTCTTTGTGGGCGGTAAAGATGGCGGTGGCCGCATCATGGCAGTCCATCCAATTTCACCAACTTTCATGACCTCTTCTCGATGTTAGCTGCTTGACATGTAGGGTGGAGTTGGTGGTTTTGCGTTAGGTTTGGAGGTGATGGTCTGATGAGTGTGGTGGTGACTATTAGTTGGTGGAGGATATGCTTTCATGACCTTCTATTAATTTTGGAGACAAAGTAAGCCCTAGTTAATTTAACAGATTTTTAACTGGGGCTTAACAAATGTGACGTTTTTAATAGGTTTGGTACTTGTTTGAAATATTTGAAAAGGTTAAGACCAATTTGGAATGACACTAAAAGGTTGGAGATTTTAAGTATTTAGTCCAAAAAAAAAAAAAAAAACAGCTACCATTTTCCTTAAGTGGTCTCTTGGAGTTCATTCCTTCGTTTGTAAAACAACCATCTCAAAGAAAGTTGTGAATTTAAGTTTGTGGGAGTTACAAACTTCTTACTCGAAGAATAGTGGTGGCTTAATAACATTTACTCACTAAGGTGGGAGATAATAAGTAATCCCCTCACTCGTGAATGTTGGAGAATCCGTACAATTTCATCACTCATCAAAGGTGGGATATATTGAAGTATAAGCTTAGCAAATAAGGTGCTGATATTTGGACTTCATTTACTAATCACCTGGCTGATGACTTTAATAATATTAGTGGGTTCCATATACATAAGCAGGGCGGATATTTATTAGAGAGGTGGCCAATAATATTGTCGAATCCAAATAGCATTATTCTAGCAACTAATTATATCTTGACGCGTACTTGTAAATTACTGAATTTTGACCATAGATTCTTATGTCCTTCAATACTTTATAATTATCAATGATGCAGAAAACCATATGCTCTAAAATTTCAAAGCATTTGAGATAAATCATGTTGTAGGAATTGATGCATTCCTCTATCTTTAAGTCATTCATCTCACTATCAACATCTCCGAGGTCTTCATGAACTGATGATGCTTCAATATGATCATGTAAGCATAATATGCATAACTATCGAGATCAATAAATTCATAAGACCACGCTCGATTAGTTAGAACATCTAATCATAAATTATCCAGATTGACATCAGTTCGTATCCGTAGAAAAAAGTCATGATGGTTGAGTTCGATCTTTGGTCTTCTCCTCTTAGTTTCGACAAAGTTCTGCTCTCAATAGAACGAGCCCATAATGAACAACATTAAACCGAGAAGAGAGGCCAAGACATGTCTTTATAAGATTCTAAAATGCTCATCCTATCATGGTAGCAGTTTCTATCTCCTTCCAAGAGGTTGTAACTTCCTCGTATTTCTAAATTGAGTTCTTTAGTTTTCCCTCCATAATGCTTAATACTAGTTTAAACATTATTAAGTCCAATAATAATCAATCGATTCACT
Organism: Heteromeles arbutifolia; assembly: GCA_024362995.1. Taxonomy (NCBI): domain Eukaryota; kingdom Viridiplantae; phylum Streptophyta; class Magnoliopsida; order Rosales; family Rosaceae; genus Heteromeles; species Heteromeles arbutifolia. The sequence goes on along the minus strand of JANCRC010000003.1, from coordinate 38,408,885 downwards.
TATATGCCGGCATATATATATCCGTAAGTGATAGATTAATCGTACTCACTCACCTTAATTATGGAGAAATCTTACGGATTATGCACACAAGGATGAGAACCAGGCATCAATGAGCAATGCTCTAATGGAACCAGTCATCATCAATCTCCTAGGTATCCGATTTGGCAGTTGTCAATACTAATTGTGGAACCAGACTCACCGGTACACCTTCCTTTGACTCGTGGTGAAGTACTCAATACAAGTATCAAGATACCCATTTGCTGTTTTGGGTACCCGATGGCTATCCCTAGATCATGTGAGGAGGCCACACAGATACTCAGCTAGATAAACAAGTTGGAATGCACTAAAGGGGAATAGTAGAGAGCAAGAAGCACTCTTCACCTATCTGAATCCACCGATCGAAAGGGTATGAGTTAGAAGAGAACTCCGTCTTCTTGATGAACCTATGCCTCAATTTTCAGTAAGTAAGGACGTATATATAATTGACATAGAAAAACCCTACATGTCTAGAGAAAAACAAAGGACGCTGGCTTAATGGTAAACAAAATGAAAATATGATTGAGACACACAATCTGATAAGAGTTTGAAGAAGAAAGCAATGTTTTCAACCAACAAGCAGCTCAATTTTCATTTAGCATTCGAATGTGGACAGTGGATGATCATAAGTAGCACATAATTCAAAATTAGGAACGACATAATACTACTCTTGCAGTAATAGAGAGCCCATACTTTACATGGTAATGTACTTAACCATGCATATATCTTTGAGACAATCGTACTCATTAATCCAAGAAGGTGTAAAGGGAACTTACTAATTGAACTCAATTCAGCTTCATGCACCACCGCCTTCATGTTTCAAATTCTCATAAAATAATTAGAGTACGAAAGGAAATAGACAAAAGGACTTGATGGCATGGAGGTTGAATGTTGCAGTATCCAGCATGGAAGTTGAATGTTGCAGTATCCAGAGGGGGAGATCCAAAGCTATTTCATGGTGCATTTGGGCTGGAAGTCCATTTGTTGGCACCTCTGAAATTAGTATTCAAAGAATTAGTGCATTTTAACAAAATATATATAGGGAAATTAAACCTGTTTTCGTATGACGGAACTAAATGTCTTCTTATTAGGACATTACATTATGATAAACTATGTATATATGAGAAATGCTAAGGAAACTCTTTAAAGTGAATACTAGGCTAAGAAAGCAAAATTTCCTGATCTTCTCACCATTTTTTTCTCTTTGCTTTGAATAGCTATTGTACCCAAGGGATGACTCTTTATGAACTTTCTGCCACTTCACATTTTAATGTTAATTTTTGCATCAACATTATAAAATATTGTGACATAAACATAAGGTTACATATAGTACATGAAGAGTCCAACTTTTCAGAAAATCTCTTTAGCGTACTGATAATTATTTAGATATGCTTTATAAAATGATATAATACATTAATTTTGATTTTGTGTTGGACAAAAAGAATGTTGTGAATTAATATGTTTAATCATATCTACCGTTCTACCTAGTAGTAGTAATCCTGACAACACGTACTATATATGTTTATTTTTTCGAAAACTAATCAAGCCATTTAGGTTAAAACTTAAGAGGTTACCACTAACATTGATCCGATTTCGACAAAAGACAAACTGATTTAAGTGCAAAGGTCAATTCATTGTTTATTGAATAATTAACCAAGAAAAGGACATTCCATCATAGTGAATATAAAGAAGGGAAGAAAAAGCAATGTAAATTATTAAATCAGGTCAAGACAAATCTTGTGCAGCTTGAAAAGATTTAGTGCTAATGGTACATGAGATCTTAGTAATTAATGGCTAATGTGTCATTAACAGCCAGCAGATGGACAAGCAAGCATTTGGTCTATCCTTCGCACTGCCCCCATCGGGATCTCTCATCATAAAATTGCATCAAGATTATGACAAAAAAACATATATATATATATATTATATATTCATATATAATGGGGATTCCATATTTAATTTATATGTACACATGAAAATATGAATGTCAATTTTATGTTCATTCATGGCGGGCACAAGATCGTGCAGAATCCCAAAAGGACCATGAATACAAAAAAGCAAAAACATATTTATGCAATATCATATGTTTTCTGAAACCCACAAAAAAATTCATAATTTGTTTGCCAAAAAAAAAAAAAAAAAGGTCATAATTTTGCATGAGAGAGAGAGATACTAAGGTTTGTTTCAAATGTTATTAAAAGAAAAAAAAATGCTTTTTTTATTAGCATCCCACGATATGTTGAATACACCCCTCATTAAAATTTAATATTAAATGACTTACCTACCTAATATGTAAGGACAATTTCGACCTTATAAGGTTTAAAAAAAAATAAAAATCCAAATTACTTTTCACATGTATATCCCAAATTTATTTATCTTCTTCAACTCTCGAAACCACTCTCATCCTCCATTGTAGAATAAATGAAACTACAAACATGTTAAAACAAATATGATTGATGATGAGAATCACACACCTAATAAACCTAAGCCACATTAGATCACAAAGATCCCTTGATTTTAAAAGCAGCGTAACAACCTAATCTCTTCCTCTAATTCAATGATTCAATAACTAAATCCATTCCCATGATTCGATCAAAGGAAAAGAAGAGGAATCATCATCATCAACCCTAATATTTATTTAATCCCCATTACCCAGTGCCACTGCTCCTACTCTATATAAAGCTCTACACTTCTATAACTGCCATATTTTTTTTTGGATTTTTATCTTCCTCATCTTCCTCATCCACTGTTGCAAAAATCATCTTCCTCATCTACTGGTACGGAATACCCATAGCCTTCCACCTCTTTCCATGGAAGGGATAGAGAAACATGAAGGGATAAACACATGCAAATAATCAAACAATTGTTGGCACCACTCCAATAGAAAAATTAAAAATATTTCGAAATCACACCAGCTTCCGAAGGTACTTTTGGATGACCTTATGTATTTGCACTTAAAATTTGAAGAGTGTGGGGTGTACGTAGAAAATGTAAGTTATATGGTGAGAGTGTAGGGTGTGAGGGTATTATAAGAAAGTAAATATTAAGATAAGTTTAAATTAAAAAAAATAAATGTGGGGTATATTAAGTATGTGGAGTGTATTCAACAATATGTGAGGTTTCAAATGGGAAGGTAAAGTTACTAAGGTACTGTTATTATGTCTTTTCTCTTAACATAAAAGCAACTAGCTAGCTACCCTGCAAATTAGGGTTTAAAATATTCATGCCGTAGGGTTTTGTAACGAATACTGAATTAAGATCGCTACCATTTGAAGATGCATGTATATGTCCTTTAGCATACTTATTTTCTCTTTACCTTATGCATTGGCTGAAATTTTACAATCCAAACAATCAGGGACTGAAAACTTCAACATAATTGACAAAAACCCAGAATTTTAGCTGGTTATATTGAATTATCCTTGATATTATTCATGAAGTTGAATTTTATGTTGTTATATATGGTCAGATCAAAAGTAATTCATCTATAGATTCTACTATTAAATAGCAACATATAAGATTTTACCATTTTGTGGAGAAAGGCGAGCGATCGATCAAGATTCAAGACTGGTGCAGGGAGATGTTGGGATTATTGTCAAGATTTGCCTTCGTTAGATTTCTCTTTTTTTTCTTCTTCTTGTACGGAATTCCCCGAGCTTTGGCTTGAGAGTCCCTCACTTCACGCAGATAGACTCTAATAGCTCCACTTGCAAATGGGTTTGTTTCTGGCAACCCACCATTTTCTTCATAAGCAGCTCTCAGCCGTCCGATCAGTGCATCGAGGCTGCCCCAAGCTTGTCTTAGCGGACAGGTGCAAGGGCCAGGAGGCTCAGGCTGCCCAAAAAACACACACCCTTGTAAGTGCACCTTGGTCTTTCCAAATTGGTCCAAGTACCTGAGGAAATCAAGAACATGGTTGGAGTTGCTCTGTGAGAGAGCAACTGGAGGCCTCTGGTTTCTCAAGTACTGCCCAAAAGTGTTCCAATCTCGCCTCTTCTGCGATTCATACCGGCTCGGTTGAGCCGGCTGCGAAGTCTGCTTCTGTTGCCGATGATCAGTAGCAGAAGCAGACGACGATCCTTCCGCTACATCTTTTCTTTTGTTGGTAGACATCGTGACGAGTGATAACTTTGTTTTGTATTTTTTAGTATTTCTTTGAGTATGAGAGAAGCTGGAAAGGAATTTGGGAGGAGAAGAAAACAAATTTACAGTGGGAGAGAAGAAAAAGAAAATAATAATAATATTGAACAAGAGATCACATCAAAGGGGGCTAGCAAGTGAGGAGACATGGTATGGGACCAATGAAAGTGCTTTAGCTCCTCTTTTTTCTTCCTCTCTTACATTATTTTCTTGCTTTAATGGTACTATTAGCTAGTGTTAATAATACTTTATTTTTTTCTTTCTAAATTTTTATTATTGTGCTTCCATCATCAAAGCAATGATTATCGACTTTATTAGCGTAATTAGTACTATGGTTTAAACCCTGATGACTAAGGAGTAACCCTAGTTAGCTTGGGGTTTAGTTTAATTAGCATGTAGTAACCAATTTAGGAAGCCACAAACTGAATGATGAAAATGTATCGTTAATGAAGCATGAAATCCTTGGAATTTTGCAATAATATTAACTTAAGCTTTGGTCAAGGTGAGTTCATTTAACTTGTGAACAAGTTCTAGAATTTCATGGACTTCGTCAGTTCAATTTCATGACAATACGGCTTGTGTGTGTGTACAAGTTAATATATATTAATTTCATCATTAAACATTTGATGTATAAAATGATTCAATGAATGGATCTTGTTGAGTATAAAAAATAAAACAATGATGATGTTGACTTGTCTTTGATATCTCCTATAAGCACCATTGAGTTCGCATTGATTTTGATTCAAAACTTTACTTTCCCATAAAATGTAACTTTTGTATTTTGAAGGTAACGTGTTCGGTGAATAATGGATATACAAACATATATATACATGGAGCTTAAGGGGAGGGATCCCCATTTTTTCAAAAAAAATGGGGACACGCTCTCCACCGTTAGATTGACTTTAATGAAATTGTGTGGTTGAGATTAAAACACAGGCCACACAATCTCAACCCTACAATTTCATTAAAGTTAAATCCAACGGTGGGGAGCGTGTCCCCATTTTTTTGAAAAAATAGGGATCCCTCCCCTTAAGCAATTCCTATATATATATATATATATATATATATATATATATATATATATATATATATATATATATATATATATATATATATATTATACTATTATATTATATATAAACTATATTATTTACTATTCGGGTCGGATTCGGTTACGGATACGGCTTGGGAACTCCTATAATCATATACAAAACCATAACCGAATAATATAAACAGTTTTTCCCCATATCCAAAATATACCCAAACTTTCATATCCAAATCTGTTTTATTCGGACGGTTATCCATAGTTATCGAGTTTAACGGTTAGAATTACCATCCCTATTTTGTGGGAGGGGCATATAACAATCGGCATTTAAGCTGAGCAGGTTGACCCTCAAACCATTATATAGTATAATATAGCATCTAATAATTATCATTACCCAACTTGGTTTAACTATTCTAAATGCTCAACTCAACCATAATATATACATTATCTCATTATTTGAACCGCTGATGTTTTAGGTCATACTAAAATATCTTTCCTACAAAAGTTTACTTAAGTCAAACCGTCTAATTATCTAAGTGCATCCTAGTAAAATAAGAACAAACTTTGTGTTGTTGATAACTAATGAAATGTTCATAATAATAATAATAATAGTTAAATAGTTAAATGATTTTCAATTTTAATGAATTTTTGCAAGAATGATTTATAAGTGAGAACCTAAAAAATAAATGATTTGGATTATGAGATTACTATAATAGGAATACCGTCACCATTCACCACTGCCAATAATATTGCTTAGTGATGAATACACTAAATAATATCTGAATAATGAGCTAGTGTTAGTGATGTTTTTGTTATTTCCTTTATCCTTCCTGATCTTTCGGCTTTTATCAGAAACTGGCATGGGGCCAAATGTTCCACATCCAAAACCTTGAACATTTGTTTTTTAAATCAGTAACCTTTCAAATTCCCTTTGAGTTTCTCACCAATTATGGGTTTAATTTTCTGTGAAACCTAACTGAAAGACGAGGCCCAAGGGACATAACGTCTGCTCAGCAGGTGTGTTCTCCAAGATTAATTCCCTATATTTTAAGGATTTGGCTTAATTGGTTCTATGATCTTTGAACTCATTCACGACTTACATTTCAAGGATCTATTTGATTTTAGTTTTCGTTTGTGCTTGTGAGTATTGCCAAACTTAAGTCTTTATATGAGAACTTTTTATACCTTATTCTTGTACTAAAGCGGAGATATATACATAACTGTTGGACTTCGAAAGCAAATTAAACAGCCTCGCAATCTCACAATGGTGAAAACGTTTTCATATGTACATAGGTTTTATAAGTTGAAGAAGATTGGACTAAATTAAGCAGAAGGGGCTACGTCTTGTACCTAGCGTTATATTTAAGGTTAAAACTTGGTCCTTGAGCGTGAGGCTAATATTTTGGATTTTAGTCTTAGCCACATTTTACAGAAAGTCAGTTATAAACTTCTTATTTAAGTGTGATTGTTTAAATCCCAGATTAGATTTGATTCTAGTTATTCTACCTTATTAGGACTTGTATTCCTTGGAGGAGAAGAATTTTTTCTCTCCCTAATAAAGGCACCGTGTAAGAGGAATAACACATCCTCTACACAACCCTACAAACACATCTCTCCTTATATTTTCTTTGTATTGCCGACCCCCTCTCCCTGTCTGTTGAATATAGGCCACAACACGTTATCAGCACGCTCCTACCGCTGGGCTTAGGAATCTGACGTGGATGTTTTCTGCATCAAACCAGTTCACCAATATCATCACACAATCATGTTTTTTCAAAACAACGGTTTTATCTCGATATTTTTTGCAGTCCTGATAGCATGAACATTCACCATAATGCATGACCCAACTTTATGTTTTTCGAATTTTACATTCTACATAAATTGCGTATGCATTATATCCATAATTGTTGAATTATGTGAATTGATATTGTCATGAATTGAATCCTATATATGTTCATTCATTAAATTATTTAATTAAATATGCATTGAATAAATTGAAAAAAATGGAAATTTTTTTAGGGTTCTTTGAACCCATGACCCGAGCCTACACTAGAGCTAGAAACTCCATGCCTTCAGAACCCAGACCCACGACGTCGTCCACTTGCCAAACTCCAACGCCCTTCACGGCGTCCCATGCATGGCCTGTAGCCATGCCCTGCCATCCCTAACAACCTGCAGTTGTCGCCGACTTTGATTTTGGTCTAGATTTGTATGAATCTCCATGGATTTGAAAACCCCAAATTCGAATCCTAGGGTTTTTAGTTTATGGACATCGAGATTTCCCTTTTTTCCCCGTCACATCATCGAATTCCATGTCAAACCCTTGACTCGCACCAAGTTATTTTGACCATAACACGACCGCCTGAAGCGGCGACTCTGGCCTTTGTCCCCGATGACCACACCTAGGGTTGGTTCGGTATGGGATCCCAAACCAAAAATGTTATCTCAAATCCCAAACATAAAATTTTAGGGACGAGATTCTGAAAACCAAAACCAAACCGAAAATTCGGTATTCCTGCAAAATTTTCAGGATTTCGGTACATTTCAGTATTTCCTAAATCTCCTCCGCGGATTGTCGTTTTGAAACCTCTAATTGTTGTATCACCTCTTTGTGCTTGGCTGCAAGTCCCGATTTCACAGAGAGAGTTCGAGGAAGAGGCGAAAGAGCTCGGGTTTGCTAGCTTCGAGGAGGAAATAAACGAATTATAAAAGAACCATATGGTTAAAAACCCCAAATTTCAAATGAAATGTAACACGAAATTGAAAACCCCCAAATCCAAAACCCTAGAATTCAAATGCCCAAATTAAAACGAATTGAAGCCACAAACAAACTTTACCACATCAAGATTACCTAATGAAGACAAGAAGATTACCTTAATGTAGAGAGAAGTAGAAAGAAGCAGAGGTGGTTGTATTGATTATCGAATGCAGAGGAAGTTGTCAAATGCAAAAAGAAAATGGAAGACTGAATGTAGTGTGAAGGTAAGATGAGAGAGTGAAAGAGTGGAGGCCAAGAGAGAGAGATAGAGAGAGAGAGAAATATTTAAGGAGTGAAGGTGGGTTTTGGAGGAGAGTTTCAGACTCAGTAGTTTAAAAGTGAAGGTGAGGTTGCTGAGAGAAGGTTTCATTTTGAATGAACGACTGAGATTAATTCTTAACCAATCCAACGGTTGAGATTAAATCTCAACCAATCCAACGACCTATAATATATAAAACTATATATATTTTAACTTCAGTTTGGTTTGGGATTACCGAAAAAGTCAGATTGTGAGACTGATTCCCGTACCGAATAGTTCGGGATCGATACCAAAATTTTTGAGATTTTTGGTTTGGGATTTTTTGGTTCGGTTTTGGGATTTTTTCGGTATGATTTGGGATTTTCGGTATTTTTTCCACCCCTAACCACACCTAGCGATGCTGGGGTGTTCTTTTGGCTGAAACCCAAGCCCAATTGGGTTGGCCTTCTCGGCCTGCAATGGAAATTTGTTCAGACTGAGCTCGCATGATGTGGCCCATGTTTATGGCTCGACCCAAAGTGCGACACTAGCCCTTAAGGCTATAATGTCCCTGCGCCCTCGATGCACTGGATCCCAGCCCCTTGTTGGTGCATCCGTGTTCTGCATGCCCACGGGCGTAGGGACACTATAGCCCTACGGGTTTTATAATTTTTCACCCACACTTTAATCTTTGGCCCGAAGTCCAAATAATTAATTCAATTATTATAATAGACCCTGAAGATCTATTTGCATTTTTTTTTGTTGCATATTTTTGTATTTATATTCGTGTTTTTCTGTAGAAACATATGAAACTAAAGTTCATAATTATTTTGAAACCTGAAGTTTCCAGAAACATGCCTTGTTTGAAAACCTGATTTCTTCCTTAAAAACATCACCTATGAAAACCCGAAGCTTTTTCATGTAAATTTAAACCAATACATGTCTATTAGAACTTGAATATTCTACTTCTATGTGAATTGATTGATTTTTTTTTTCTCCATTACACTAACCACATCTTGTCCATTTATTTTGTGATATGAACATATCGAATTTGAACAAACTTGACTTCACCGCTTTAAAGGTCTCTGGAAGAAACTACCTCAAGTGGGTCCAAGATGTGAAACTCCACCTCATGGAAAAGAATTTGTGTCCTACCATTGAAGATAAGATGGAAAACCCGGTTAGCGAAGCTGAAAAAGCTAATGTCATGATCTTCATCTGAAGACACGTTCATGATGCACTGCAAACTGAATACCTTGCTGAGGAGGATCCACGAGCACTCTAGGTCGCTTTGGCTGATCATTTTGATCACCAAAAGAACATTTTCTTGCCTGAAGCAAGACATGACTGGCAACATTTGCGCTTCCAAGACTTTAAGTCTGTGAATGAATACAATTCTAAAGTTTGTTGAATCTGATCACTTCTCAAGTTCTGTAATGAGACCTTGACTGAAGAGGATTTCTTGGAGAAGACTTATTTGACCTTCTCTACCACTAATATTGTCATGCAGCAACAATATAGGGCTTATAATTTCACTAAGTTTTCAAATTTGATCTATGTTTTACTTCTCGCTAAAAAGCAAAATCAGCTGTTGATGAAAAATCATCAAGCTCGACCCACTGGGTGACTGCTGTGCCTGAAGCACATTATAGCACAAAACAACGCCCAAAATGCCAACATAGGCATGGTAGGGGAGGCCAGAAGCTACCCCGTCAAGGTCAACAGAGCCAAGGCCCATCTAAGGGAGGAAACCGAGCCCAGAAGCGCCCTAACCTCGCTCCCAAGACCCTAAACTTCAAGAATAAGGGCAAAGCACCTGAAACCATGGATGCGGACATGTGCCATCGATGTGGTTCAAAGGACCATTGGTCTCGTGTTTGCCGTGCTCCCCAGAAGGTTCTAACTGAATATCATTCTCATCGTAAGAAGTTTGAATCAAACTTTGTGCAAGTGGATGAATAGGAAAGTACCAAGATGGAGGTTTCTCACTATCAGGAGGATACCACCCCTATAGAAGATCAGAATCTTAGACATGAATTATTTCTAATTAAATTTTACAATAATGGGGCCGAATTCCACATAGTGGCCGAACCCTTCTTGTTTTTTTGGTTTAATTTTGCACAATTTTCCTTTTATGTTTGGATTATTTGTTGGTGATTTGTTTTTCGATAGTAAGTTTTTATTAATTACCACCCTGGAATAATTAAATTATTTTGAATGGATATTTGTTTTTAGAACTTTTATGCATGTGACCCATTCAAATTAATTTTTATTTCTAGGTATGACAAGTGAGAAAGTTAGTTTTCTGGCAGATAATGCAACCATGCACACTGTTTTGCATGAACGCATCTATATCACTAACTTCATACCTAAAAATGCACCTTTGAAAACCCTCTCAGGTTCATCCAACCTAATCGAAGGATACAGAAAGTCCCGTATAATGTTGTCCAATGACACTATTTTGACCATTCAAGAGGTACTTTATTCTCCACGTTCTGGAAGAACATTGTTGAGCATTAAAGATATTCGAGACAATATAATAATTACCACGCTGAAATTTATGTATAAAATGAAGTTGAATTTATGTGCATAACTTCCTACGAATATGGCCAGAAGCGTATTTTAGAGAAGATGGAGTGTATCCCGAGTGGTCTGTATATTACGACCATATGCCCTATAGAAAGCCACTATGTGGCCGGCCTTGCCTTTGGGACCGCTCACGAAATTACACTTTGGCGTGGTCGTTTGGGACACCTGGATGAACAGCGATGCACCGTATCCTCAAATCTTCACATGAGCATCCACTAACCCAAAGTTTAGGTTCGATTCAAGGAATCACATGTCAAACCTGCTCCATAGGAAGGCTTATTATTAAGCCTTCTTATAACAAGATTCGCTCGAATCCTCCTATTTTTCTACAAATGATTCAGGGGGACATTTGTGGACTGATTCAACCTCTCTGCGGACCATTTAGATTTTTTATGGTATTGGTTGACGCTTCCACACATTGGTCACACATGTGCTTGTTGTCCCCAAGAAATGTTGCCTTATCCACACTGGTGGCTCATATTAACAAGCTTAGGGCTCACCACTCTGATTATCTAATCAAATTTATTTGATTGGCTAATGCTGGAGAATTCAATCTAAAACTTTTGATGACTATTGCATGTCTGTTAGTGTTGAAGTTGAACATCGAGTACCCCATGTTCATACCCACAACGACCTGGCAGAGGCATTCATTAAGCGCTTACAAATGATTGCTCGATCGTTGGTCATACGTACCAAGCTCCCGATCACTACTTGGGACCATGCAATAATGCACGCAACCATGTTGGTCCGCCATAGGCCTGTTGCGACCCAACCATATAATGCCATTCAATTGGTTACTGGGTACGAACCCAACTTATTTCATATGCACGTTTTTGGTTGTGCGGTCATGTGTTGATTTCGTCGCCATTACGTACAAAAATGGGGCCTCAGCGAAAAATGGGAATATATGTCAGATATGATTCTCCTTCAATCATTCGTTACTTAGAACTTTTGATAGGCTATCTGTTTACCGCTCGTTTCGCATTGTCACTTCTATAAGACAATTTCCCCATTGTTAGGGAGAGATAAGAACGTCAACGTTCCTGATGAACGACACGAATTATGATGGACGACTCCCACTTTGTCTCATTTAGATCCCCGCATCGCTTAGTCTGAGACTAAAGTGTGATGCATACTAGATCTTTAGAGCGTAGCTCAGAGCATGGAAGATGATTTCACTGATCTAGCACGAATGACAAGATCATATATTCCAACAGCGAATGTGTCTGCAAAGATGGATGTACCAAATGTACAATGGACTTCCCTCCTGGAGGCCCGGGACACCACTTTGGCTGATCCACGTACATTAGCGGCTAGCCAATCATTTGCCCCTACACAAAAGCATGGTAGACCTCTTGGTTCAAAGGTTTCACACATCTGGAAGAGGAAACCCACGACACGTGCCCCTAAAGAGCCTACCGTGAATTCGGCTGTTGTTTACTCATTCTATCCAACCCATGAAGAAATTCTAGATTTCGGAAACGTCCTTGAAGAGACGAATCCACCTCCTGAGAATCATGATATTTTGGTCCATTATGCTAGCTTGGATGATGTTTGGTGTAGAAATGAGATGATCGTCGACAATGCATTATCATATGCAGTAGCTACTGAAATCATGTTGAGCAATGACATTGAATCCCATTTCGTTGATGAATGTCGACGTAAAATTGATTGGTCAAACTGGAAACAAGCAATCCAAGCCGAACTCGATTCACCAGCTAAACATAAGGTGTATGAACCTATAGTTCTTACTCCTCCACATGTGAAGCCCGTTGGTTACAAGTGATTTTTCGTTCAGAAACATAATGAGAAGAACCAAATTGGGCGTTACAAAGCTCGTCTTGTTGTTCAAGCCTTCTCACAACGCCCTGGGATTGACTATGACGAAACTTATTCACCCGTTATGGATGTGATATATTACTTTTTGCTACCTTATTAGTTTGGTTGTTTTCGAAAAACTGAGTATGCAGTTGATAAACGTAGTAACTGCGTATCTCTATGAGGATCTTGATACGAAAATTTATATGAAAGTTCTCGAAGGACTTACATTGAATGGATTAAATATTTCCAAACCCTAGAACATGCTCTCAATTTGGCTGAGGTGTTCACTCTACGGTTTGAAGCAATTCGGAAGAATGTGGTATAACCGTCTGAGTGTGTATTTGACTAGTCAGGGATATGTGAACAAAGAACTATGCCCTTGTGTGTTCATTAAGAAGTCACATTTCGGTTTTGCGATAGTTGCAGTTTATGTCGACGACATGAATCTCATCAGAACTCCTGAAGAGCTTGAGAGAAATGCCGCGCACCTGAAGTCGGGATTTGAGATGAAAGATCTAGGAAAGACTCAATATTGTCTTGAACTTGAGATAGGGCACCATTCGATTGGAATCTTAGTATATCAATCGAACTACACCCAGAAGGTGTTCCGCTGCTTTAACGAAGATAAAGTAAAGCCTTCGAGTATTCTTATGGTCGTTCGATCACTAAATGCAAAGTGAGATCCCTTCTGTCTGAAGGAGGATGATGAAGAGATTTTGGAGCCTGAAGTTCTTTATCTAAGTGCGATAGGTGCTTTATTGTACTTAGCTCAATGCACTAGACCTGACATCTCCTTCGCTATTAATCTTTTGGCAAGATATAGTAATGCATTAATGTGCATACACTGGACTGGTGTTAAAGATATTTTTTGTTACCTTAAGGGTACTACGGATCTGGGCTTGTTCTATCCCTATGGATCCTCGAGTGATGCTGCACCCCTTTATCTCGAGTCAATTCTTGCCTTGTTGGTTATGCCGACGCATGATACTTATATGATCTACACAAGGCGCATTCTCAAACGGTTATGTCTTTACTGTTAGAGGCACCACAATCTCTTGGAGGTCAACTAAATAGACCTTAGTTGCCATTTTGTCTAACCATGTTGAAATTCTCAACCTACATGAAGTAACTCGGGTATGCTTTTGGCTGAGAACAATTGTGGGCCATATTCAAAGTTCCTGCGATCTTTACCCCATCGTTGATGTCCTGATGACGATCTATGAAGACAACGCAGCATGCATCAAACAGCTCAAGGAGGGTTACATCAAAGAAGACAACACCAAGCACATTGCGCCGAAGTTCTTCTTCTCACATCAACAACAAAAGCATCAAAAGATTGAAGTTATGCAAATCCGTTCACAAGATAATCTGGCCGACCTCTTAACCAAATCACTATTGAAGGCGACATTTTAAAAGCTTGTTAAAGGAATTGGTATGCGTAAACTTTCTGAGTTGTAATATTGCTAGTTCTATTTGGAATTATGTCAAAGTCAGGTGTAGTGTCCTGAAGTATACTTGCTTGATCTTAATGTACTCTTTTTCCCTACGATTAGGAGCATTTTCCCACTGAGTTTTTGCTACTTAACGAGGTTTTGACAAGACACCCACCTTGGGTTGATCATATCCCTGATGACGTCCCGTAGACGTTTTTTTTTACTTTGCATTTCTCATGCATTTTTCCTTAAACTATGGATTTTGTCCCTACTCGGGTTTTTACTTTAGCCTTAGGGTTTTTTTTGTGAGACTTACTTCCTAATGAAAGTTCCTACCTTATTTGAATAGCGTTTTCCCAGAATAAGTGCTGACGAGTTGACTTCCTCAACTACTACATGATGCCAAATCTACTTGAGTATTTACACACTCAAGGGGGAGTGGTATAAACTTCTTATTTAAGTGTGATTCTGTAAATCCTAGATTAGATTTGATTCTAGTTATTCTACCTTATTAGGACTTGTATTCCTTGGAGGAGAAGGATTTCTTCTCTCCCTTATTACTATAAACAAAGGCACTGCGTTGGGGGAATAACACATCATTTACACAACCCTACAAACACATCTCTCTATATATATATTTTCTTTGTGCTGCCGGCCACTTCTCCCTATCAGTTAAATATAGGCCACAACAAGTACCTAGTTTTTAGTAATTTTTAAAACAGGATGTTGATAAAAAAAAAATCTTTTAAAACAACCCGTTTAACTTAAAAAAAAAAAAAAAAAGACTTTCCATTTTTGAAATCGAATTGTTACTGATTTCAACTATTTCTGAAGGTTATCTAAGTTCTGAAAAGGTGCCTACTCCTCAATATCCTTTATAAATATTTAAATTATAGTCCAGACAAACAACTGAACTTTTATCAAATAAATTTCACTATTGCATATTGTATTGGAGACACTATTTTAAAAATCGGCCTAAGCAGCCGTCCAAGCGATTGATGGTGGAGGACCAATGCGATTTAATCCAAAATGTAGAGAAAAATTGGGTGGAAGTTAGGCGGCTGCTTAGGCGGGCTAATCGGTTTATGATTTAGGATTCCATGGTTTTTTAATTTTTTTTAAATTAAGTTAAAGGGTTTTCTGGGTAGCCTACCCAAAAGAACTCATATTATTTCTCTAGCCAATTTGTGTTTCTCTTCTTCTTGTCTCTTTCCCACAAATGTATTCTCTCGTCTTTTTCTCTCTCGCAGACTTTGACTCTGCATGTGCCGTCTCTCACAACCAAGGTCTAAAATATCGATGATATCGGAAATATCGGTAGTCCAAAAACACGGAAATTTCGATGGAAATATCGGGATATTATCGATATCGATAAAAATTGAATAAAAACCACGGAAATTGCAAGAAAAACTTGGAAATTTTTATTGAAACTTTGCAGGATGTTTATTTAGTCAATTATCTATTAGTTTATCATAAAAAATTGGAAGGAAATGCATTGCATGATGGATTTAACTGATTTAAGTTGATTATATAGCGAGCTGGCAAACATTGTGAGTGTAGAAAATATATAAATATTTTAGCATATTTTCACGAAAATATAAGTGATATGGTGGTCAATGTGTTGAAGGAGTAAAATGGGAGGGGTTCGAATCCCCTTGGTGTTTTTTTAAATATAGAAATTTAAAAAATACGGAAATTTCGATGGCATCGGAAATATCGGTAGTCCAAAAACACGGAAATTTCGATGGAAATATCGGGATATTATGGATATTTTAGACCTTGCTCACAACTACCGTCGCCTAGACTTGCGCTTGCCATCGCCTAGTCTCATTCTGCAGCCTGCTCAAACTTTGCAAGTAAGTTTTCAATTTTTTTGTTCTTTTTAGATTTTAATCTTTAATTTTCTTCATACTGCAATTGAATAGTGTTGAATTCTAGATGCACGACCCATTTACATATATTGATTTATTGAATCATTGATTAATTTTTTTAAGAAAGAGGATGTCAATTTAGATTATGAATTATTGGATTTTCAAATTTGGTTTTGGGTTTTAGGTTTTTATAGTTCTTTAGAGTACTGTAAGTGGGCACCTACTTATATGTTATATAATAAAATTAAATAAATCCGCCTAGATCCCCACCTAACTGCTAGGCCCAGCCCGCCGTTCGAAACTAGGGCTTTTAGAACCTTGATTGGAGACGAGCATTGTTCAATAGAGATCAAGGACCCGACGATGGTTTCTTGATATATAGACAGTTGAATCCTGATAGATAGATATTTAATATGCAAGCCTCTGACTACCCAACAAGTAGGTTTATTTCGATTTGGCTTTTCTTTTTTGTTCATGTGATCTTACTATTATAATGTACTATATTTTCTTGTAGTAGAATCTAAACTATATATTAATGAAACTCTCTTTGTCAACAAAAAATGGTTAAAAAATAGTTTTATCTTCTATCACAACAAAAAAATTAGGACAACAACGCAATTTCACAAAATAAAATTTTGCTATTTTTTGTTTAAGCCTCACATGCTGGTGATTTTATAATCTCTAATTAAAATAAAATAAAATAAAAAACCTCTTCCTCTCTTCCTCTCTCTTTCAATTTTAAAAACAAAAGTAAAAAATTTGGCACATTTTGTGTGTGGGCATATACTAGTGCTTGTTATGTCTTTATACATTTTGTTAAACTGTTCGGTTTCTGTTGACATTAGTCTATTGTCTATTGAATTTTTATTTGTCAAGAAAAGTATGCATAAACCTCTTAAAACGGTTTAATATTTTGAATTTCAAACCAATGGATAGGTTAGAACCAAATTTCCACACGGGCTAAGCGATCCTCGAAAACCTGCAAATATTAACAAACAATAGTAAAGAACCTTGACAACATTGTGGTACCGGCCAAGAACTCCCTGAACCTAGACAACATTGTGGTACCGGCCAAGAACTCTCTAATGTTTAAAACTCAAGCAGTAGGTTACACAGCAGAAATGTGGGATGCCTTTGATATAAACCGTATGAGATGTATTTATACTAGTTAGAAGAGTCCTTGTAAGGACAATAATCCTTGTTAAGTCGGGAGAATTCTAAAAGAAATCTAGGAAGTAATTTCCTTTTTTCTTAAGATTGTAATTGTGCAAGGCAAACCAATCCCGATTAGATGTGAATTCCCAAGATACTCTCCTAATTGGGGTGCAATTAGGAGTCGATTACTTGAGGGACAAGTATTTCGTTTTGGACGGGGCAGACCCCACTTACCTTTCCGGTGTCTATTGAAGTGACATGCTCTGCCCAGGTCGTGGGGATGGATCTAGACTAAGTTGCATTACCCAGACCTTGGCAATTAATCAGGTCATTCCGACCCCCTGTACTCTAGTGATCTAAAAATCATGATCCCACATGATACTCCAGTGGCAATTAATTTGAAGCTTCAAGTAAACATGGAGCACCAAGAGCTGATGCATGTATGTATAGAAGTATTACGAGGCCAGATATTAATCATGCAGTAAGTGTTGAGAAATCTACGAATCAAAAATCCCTGATTCTTGTATATTTACCTTATGTATATTTACTTAGTTACGAAGTCAACTCATTCTTTCATGGAGTTAATCATGTATAATCTCTCGTTATATTTTACTTCTCCGTTCATATCAATAATATACAGAAAATTCCAAACCTTTGGTTCTTATGACGGTATTAGAGTCCCTTCGTGGTGGCTCCTGATTTTCCTTTTTGTGTTCATGTGCTTTTGAATCTTTCAAGAGCGAGACATTTTTTTTCCTTTGCCTTGAATCACAATTTAATCATGGAAATAAGAGAAAATTCAAACATCAACTCCAATTCTATCTCCAATCAGCGGACGCATCTTTTCAAATTGCTTGCTAGGCTCACGCCAGAACAACTTCAACATCTTATAGCAGCTATATCCATGGTAAAATTACAAAACTCAGAAAATTGCAATGCATTTGCAAATACCGCAGGTCGGGTTTTTTTTTGTGAGTTTTCATCAATTAATTCTGTATCTTCTAATACATGGATTTTGGATAGTGGAGCGACATATCACATTGCATTCGACTCTTCTCTTTTCACTCGAACACATAGTTCTTCCATGCCTTTAGTTAATTAACCCAATGGTTTATCTGCACCTATTTCTTCAATTGGCTCAATACTTTTTGACAAGAATATCACTTTGAACAATGTTCTTTGTGTGCCCTCATTCCGTCTTAATTTGATGTATGCCAGCAAAGTCACTAAATCCTCAAATTGTTGTGTCATTCTTTTTCCTGACTTTTGTGTTTCACAAGACTTGGCTACGAGGAGGATAATTGGCTTGGGTAAACAGCGAGGATGTCTTTGTTACATGTCACCACTAAATACAGCCCCTACAGCCCCCTTTTCATGTCATGTTTCCCACACATCCAGTATATGGCATCAACGCCTTGGTCATCCTTCACCGACTCGACTCAAATTACTTTCCAATTTGCTTCCTTCTGGTACTGTTTCTATTGAACATAATTGTGATGTTTGTCCCATGGCTAAACAGACAAGACTACCTTTTTCATTAAGTTCTATCTCTTCTAATGTGCCATTTGCTTTATTACATTATGATATTTGAGGTCCTCACAAACTTAAATCTACTTCTGGGGCAAGTTACTTTCTTACCATTGTTGATGATTACACCAGGTGCACTTGGATATTTTTGATGACCCATAAGTCCAAAACACAATCCCTCATGAAATCCTTTGTCACCTTTGTTCGTAGTCAATTTAGTACCATCATCAAAGCAATAAGGTCTGATAATGGAGCCAAATTTTTCTCATTACGATATTTTTTTCCTTGATAGTGGGGTTGAATTTCAACGTTCATGTGTTTACACTCCATAACAAAATGGAGTAGTTGAACGCAAGCATCGCCACATTCTCGTTATGGCTCATGCTTTGCTCTTCCAAGACAATTTGCCACTCAGTTTTTGGGGGGAGTGTGTTCTCACTGCAATTTATCTTATCAATAGTCTAACCACTCCATTACTATCAAATAAGTCACCCTATGAGAGGTTATACAATCAATCCCCTAAGCTCGATCATCTCAGGGTATTTGGGTGCCTTTGTTATGCTACTGTTGTTCATCCATTACAAAAATTTGATTCACGTGCCCGTCGTTGTATTTTTGTTGGCTATCCAACAGGTCAAAAGGTATATAAGCTTTATGATTTGAGGACAACACAATTTCTTGTTAATAGAGATGTGAAATTCCATGAAAATATTTTTCCCTATGCATCTCTAACTCCAGAAGACCACCATCAAAACTCACAAATTGTTTTACCCATAGTTCACCCTTATCTTCCTAGTCAATATGTGGACTCCACCACCCCACCTATTATTTCCTCTCCATCCACCCATCCACCACCACCTACATCTCATGAGTCAGATGCCACCACCCCACCCATTATTTCCTCACCTTCTGCCTATCCACCACCACCTCCATCTCATGATTCAGAGACCACCACCCCACACATTATTTCCTCACCTTCCGCTCATACACCAACACCTCTATCTTATGATTTAGTGGCTACCACCCATATTGACCCCACCCACTCTTCCACCACTTCTCCCCTCTCTCTCCATGAATCAACAATTCATAACTTTCCACATGACAATTCAATCGATCCCAGTCCATCATCTCCTCTTTTGCCTGCTGCTACCAGACACTTTACTTGAACCCACAAACCACCAATGTGGCATAAAGATTACCATATGTCAAACACAACTTTTACCCAAATGTTGTTGTCCGACTCCACGCTAACTCCTGTTAAAGGTACGAAATATCCATTATCAAGTTTTGTTTCATATTCAAGACTATCTATGCAACATTGTGTTTTTTTAGCTATTGTCTCAGGCCACAAAGAACCCACATCTTATTCACAAGCTGCCGCAGACCCCAATTGGCAGTAAGCCATGACTGCCGAACTTAATGCTTTGCAACAGAATAATACATGGACGTTGGTTCCTCTACCTGCGGGGCATAAACCCATTGGATGCAAATGGGTTTCTCGCATCAAATATCATTCCGATGGGACAATTGAATGCTACAAAGCTCGTCTTGTGGCAAAGGGCTACACCCAAGTTGAAGATGTTGATTGCATTGAGACGTTTTCGCCAACTGCCAAACTCACCATTTTTCTTTGCATTCTCACAGTCGCTGCTTCTCGCAATTGCAATATTCATCAGCTCGACGTTTAAACGCCTTTCTCCATGGCGACTTGCACGATGAGGTGTACATGGACCCTCTTCCCGAACTTCGTAGACAGAAGGAGCACTTGGTGTGTCGGCTCAACAAGTCTTTGTATGATCTCAAACAAACCTCTCATAACTGGTTCTCCAAGTTTTCTAGTGCTATTCAACAAGCTGGATTTCAACATTCCAAGTCATATTATTCATTATTTACAAAAACCTGCGGTAGTTCTTTCACTGTGGTTCTCATATATGTTGACGATATCATTCTCATAGGAAACAATCTTCAAGAGATGGAACACTTGAAGTCCGTTCTCCTAAAAAAATTTCGCATCAAAGACCTTGGAAACTTGAAGTATATTTTGGGATTGGAATTCTCACGTTCTAAGAAAGGTATATTTGTATCTCAACGCAAATATTCCTTGGATATCTTACAAGATGTACTTTTAGGTGCAAAGCCGAAAACTTTTCAAATGGAGCAGCACTTAAAGCTTACTCCTGGTGACGGTGAATTACTTCATGATCCAACCCACTATAGAAGAATGGTGGGTCGATTAATCTAGTTGACAATTACTAGACCGGACATAGTTTATTCGGTTCAAACCCTAAGTCAATATATGCATCAGCCTCAGAAGCCTCACCTACAAGCAGCTTTACGGGTTTTACGAAGCATTAAAGGAAGTCCAGGTCAAGAATTGTTATTTCCGGCTACTAATGACCTTTCTTTAAAAGCCTATTGTGACTCAGATTGGGTAGGGTGTAAGGCAACAAGGAAATCAGTCACATGATTTTGTGTGTTTATGGGTGATGCCCTCATTTCCTGGAAGTCGAAGAAACAATGAAATGCTTCTCGTTCCTCTATCGAAGCAAAATACTGGGCAATGGCAACCACATGTTTAGAGCTAACTTGGTTGGAATACATACTTTGTGATTTGAAGGTTTTACAAGATAAACCAATTGCCCTTTATTGTGACAACAAAGCTGCTATCCACATTGCAGCGAATCCAGTTTTCCATGAGTGCACAAAAGATATCGAAATTGATTGCCACATTGTTCGAGAGAAGCAACAAGCTGGATTAATTTCTCCCTCCTATGTTCCTTCACGAATTCAATTGGCCGACGTATTCACGAAGGCACTAGGAAGAGATAACTTCAATTCTCTCAAAAACAAGTTGGGACTTCACAACATTCACTCTCCAACTTGAGGGGGAGTGTTGAGAAATCTACGAATCAAATTCCTGATTGTTGTATATTTACTTTATGTATATTTACTTAGTTAGGAAGTCAACTCCTTCTTTCATGAAGTTAATCATGTATAATCTCCGTATATATTTTACTTCCCCGTTCATATCAATAATATACAGAAAATTCCAAACCTTTAGTCCTTATGAGTAAGTGTAGTATGTCGATTCATGAATCATCCAAGCAATCATCGTTTTGCTGATGTGAAATAATATTAAGATACGTGCAAGGAACCAAAGGATATATCATCATCTATATTCAAGAGAAAGAAAGCATTTTAGTTGGGTTCACGGATTGTGATTGGGATGGTGTAATTGATGGTAGAAGGACACATAATCTGGGCATGTGTTTTATCATGGTCGTCTAAGAAGCAAAGTACATTAATGAGATATTATCAACAACCAAAGCGGAGTATATTTTAGCCACAAGTGCAGCATGTGAAGCAGTTTGAATTACAAGAATATTTCATCAAAAGCAACACACTCCAACTGATATCATAGCAGGTCAAACCACATAGAAATTTGACATCATTTTATCAAAAATTAATTAGTTGAATACAGCAAGATTGAATTGAACTTCTGTGGGACGGATGAACAAATTACAGAGATGTTTTCACAGTAGTACTTCCAAGAGATATGTTCTATTGTTTCAGAGATAAGCTAAATGTTGCAGGACAAATGCATTATGAGGAAGTGTTGAAAGTATTGCATTTATCTGTAGTTTATGTAGAGTCGTATCAGTCTATACAGTTTTTTTTTTTTTTTTTTCATTTGAATAGCAACCCCTTAAAGGTAATTGACTATAATTGTCTTTACTGAACAAATAAGCATAGTAAAGCAATGTACTAGTTGTGGACATAACCACATGGGCATCATCATGTATGTAGTGGTAATCCAGAAATTGGTAGTGGTAATCTAGGAATTGGTGTTGGCCACCATGAGAGCACATATGGGAAGAATGCGAAACCTTCTTGAGACTCTACATCTATCTTTGTCCACTTTTCTGTGCGAGTGTTGCACATGAACATGCCATCAGGTCCCTTTGTGTACATGATCTCCTCACTATTTGGGTCGAAACCTAGCACACCAAACTCGTTGTCGTCGTCCAGAACTGGAACTGTTTCTTCGTCTACTGAATATATCCTCACGTCTTTCAAACTGTACCGCTTGTTGTTAACTGCTGCTGTCTCATCTTCTCCTTCTTTTAAGTCCCAAACATATACACATCCACCGACATAGTTGCACATCCGTAGGCACCCTCCATGCTCGCCATAGCATTCAAGTATTGGTCCTACTGGATCATATTTTCTCAAAAATTGGTCATCAAGGTGAACGAAATGAAATTCATACTGTTGTTTATTGTTGTCGTCTATCATGAATGGATCCAACCCAATGAGATTGTTCTCACAATCTTCGTCTAGGCAATCACCCATCCAGTATAGCATTCGATTGTAAGTATAACTAATCTCACAATGGCCAGAAAATATAAACACAAAGGCTTGTGAGGACGACACAATTGACTTTCTCCATTCACCAGTTTCGGAAGAGAATATCTCCACGCTGAATTCGGAGGAAAATGTCTTTCCTGGAACAAGAATTAATTTCACAATCCTGCACCTATAGTTAGCATTGATAATGATCTCTCTTTTATCGCTGTCGTCTTCCTCATAGTAAGGAGTATCACAGATGAATCCAACTGCTATATTTTGTGTAACGCAATTAGGGGTGGGAGGAAGAGCAACCCATTGCCTGGTGTATGGATTGCAGATGTAGTAATCGTGTTGATAATCCAAGCTTGCACAACACAAAACTAGGTCATTATACGTCCCTACCACAATCGGCTCTTCCTTTAAATAGTGGAAACTCATGAGTCTTTTGAACAACGGAGTCTGCGGCTTGGACAACCCCGATGATACTCTAGTAAGAAATTCATTGGCTTTCCAACTTATCAGATCCTCCAAAGCACTTAGCGAAATAAGGATTGGAGATGAGACTACACCAACTCTTGGACACATTTGCTTTGGAAAACAAATTTCTTCATAGGAAGCCGACAAAGGATTTCAACCAATACAGCCAGAGGAAGGTCATCGATATTGATAGAATGGTTCATTAATTTTGATCTTTTTACGTGATGGATAAAATCAGGGGCGGGTGCTGCTCCATGGGACGGCTGGGATATTCCACTGTAGCCAAGGGCGGAGCCAAAAAATTTTCAGCCGGTGGGCTAGCTAAGAAGTATAAAAAAAGTTGGTTTTAAAAAAAATGACTATACGTTAATCTTATAGGCAAAGTTTGTCCAATTATTCTATGTTCATCAAACTTTAATATGGCAAATATATACATAAATAAACAGAAAAAGGTTAACACACTGTAAAACTTTTTTAAATAGATAAAAGTCATGCATAAATTAATTCAAAAACTTGAAACATGCAATGAGTTGCTTTTGAAAAGAATTAAAAGCACTATTAGAGTAAGTAATTATTGTCAGAATAACAATAAATGGATAGTATATGAAGTGTAAAATAAATTTTGTAAGGAAATAAATAGTATTGGTTAATGAAGTGAATAAATAAATAAAAAATACATGGGCTAATAGTGAGATGAATATAAAAATAAATGAAATATAAGGAATAATTGGTTTGTATCCACAAGAGTAACCTAGGCTATAGCCCAGGGTAGCCTTGTACTTGGCTCCGCCCTTGACTGTAGCTTCTTTTGATTGCAGTTACCTAGAAAACCAAAACCAACTAATATAGACGTATAAATTAGGTTACCATCTCTATTTTTTCTACTCCATTGATTAAAGCCTTATTATTTTTCAATTTTTGATCAAGGTCCTTGGTTTTAATAAACGTCATTAATTGTTTCAAAAATAAACTATTTACCTGTCAAGATAATTAAAATATATTTATAAATATATTCATTTAGTGTTTGAAACGTTACATTTGATATATTTATATTTATGGCTAAATTTTATCATATATTTCTATTTCTAGTTTGTATCCATTTTTAATTTGCAACTCTTTTTTTAAGCTGTATCACCTTTTCTTTTAAATTTTAAATTGTACCCATATATTAATTTATTTTTGTCCATTATTTTTTTAAACTTTTATTTGTACTCATAATTTTTTTTAACCCTTTATTTGTACCCATAATTTATTTATACTGTGCCCATTTTTTCTTTACATATGTACCACTTTATTATATGCAAAATGTATCTTTTTTTTGTAAGCACCATTTTTTTTATGTAAAATGACACACCCCGTCCCGAAGGAGGGCGTGCTGGCCGTCACGTGAGAGTGACGTAACCATTTACACAGTTCGGAAGCTTAAAAAAAATACAACTGTGAATTCTGTCAGAACACCGTTGGATTCCTCGTGGCCACCAAAGCTCTGCTCTAACTCGAACCTGGAGGGGCGCAAAACAAAATTGAGTGGGTCAGTAAAACAAGTCTTTTCAAAACTTTTCTTTATCAAAGTTCTAACCCCTCACTGTAAAACCTGTATACTTTCCCAGAAAATAGCATTTATAAATATATATAGCTTCAAAATTCTCAAAACACCATTCTTTATCACTTTTCAGAAAATATGCCATGCCATGTGCCAAAAACATAATATGGATGCATCAACATAAATCAGGTGAAATAATAAATCAACCGGAGACCCTGCAGTGGTCCTGTACGGCTGATTCTAAAGCTCAATATCCAATCCAGCCGGAGTCACCAACTGTGACCTGTACAGCACTGCCGGAGTCGCCAACTGCGACCTGTACGGCACTACGCTGCACATGAGTCGGAACTACCTGTAGTAGTCTGTACGACTCGGATGGTGTAATAATACGCTCTAGTGCTTCTCTCATCAATCATCTGTGCACATAATCTAAGGTCACCTACTAGTCGGAACCGTCTCTAATGGTCTGTACGACTAGCATGTCGGAACCACCTTCAGTGGTCTGTACGACTAGCATCTACTTGGATCCAAGGTGAGCGTGTGATGCGGGTGAATAACATAAGCACTAACACCAGGGGTGCAGGTTATGAGCTATCAACATAAATCTCATCAAACAATTCAATGAACCAAATATAACTCACCTGATACTCACCTGCGCGTCCGCAGCACCAATTCACATATATGCATCATATATCAATTCACATAATTCATGTAATTTCTATGCATGGCATTTTTAAATCACATATTCATATAAATCTATGCATGGCATTTCAAAATATACTTTCATTCAAAAATCGATTTCTGGGAAACCCATAAGTATATAGGTGTATACGGAAAACAAAACTGCCCACTCACCTGGAGTTTGCCCTGCAACTCCCTAGCACAACACATCAAGGCGTCATGACGATCGGCGCCTAGAACAACCATCAAATCATGCCTCAGAATCATATCGATAGAATATATCACTTATATAAAACACGTCACTAAGTAGTTCGATCCGGAAGATCTGCAACTCAGATTTCCAATCCGTAACTTCCAGAGGTCCACAATAAATCTCTAGAACAACATCCTAAAATTTCATGACCATCCAACGGTCGGATCTCCGTCAATTGTCGAACTAAGTGACGGTTAACATTATATTTTATGAACTTACAACTCCAATTCCGGGAGATCCGTAAATCGGATTCTCGATCCGTAAGTTCCTACATTCTTCAAATATTACGTACTACTACGTACCAAAGTTTGGTGACAATCCAACGGTCGGATCGTCAATTCATATTTTGGCCTAACCATACATCTTAACGAATTTAAGTCCAAATGATCAACCAACGTTAAGCCACTATCAAAACTGAACTCAGGACATCCAATATAGTTTAAAAATGACATTGGCGGCCCACTGACCACGCGCCGCCGTGGGTGGCGGTCGGCCGCCCCGCCTCGCCGGAAAATCCAACTATCTCCAAAAATTACCAAAATTTACAGAAATGAAGATCTCAATGAGTAGAACAACTTTCATACCTGTGGCCAAGGCCAATTCGGTCGGCAAAGCCTCCAATTCCAACAAAACCCGTCGGAACCCTAGGTTTGGTGTGCTCCAATTCGACCTCCAAACTTGTTCCAACGCCTCAACCACTGCTTGGGCTTTGTTCTAGGCCTCAAGAGGATGCCATGGGTGGTGGTGATTGGAAGAAATTGCTTCACATCGTGGCGGAAATGAACCCAACCCGTGCGCCCCCTTTTGCACGGTTTCTTCCATTTTTACAACCAAATCTCTCCAAATTTGAGGTGGAATGGGTAGAGGAATCCTAGAGTGTTTCCCATGAGGTTTGTTGGATCAATTCGCCGGAAAAACGGATGAAAATCATCGAACATGGACACGGGTGCCGACCGGGTCCGAAAACGGGTCAAGGGGATCCGGCCGATCCCCCGCGCCGCACTCTCCCTCCTTTCCTCCTTTCCCCTGTTCCGATTGGCTGGGCTTCTTCCTCTCTCCTCTCCCCATTCGTCCGGCTCTCTCCTTTCTCTCCCGGAGCTGTCTTCTTCTTCCTCTGGTTGGGCAGATTGCCCAATCTCTCTTCTTCCTTCTTCTTCCGCCAGCCACAAACACACACACACATAAACTCATACATAAACTCATATCATTTTTCCTATTAATCCCAGCCATCCATTAATTCCTCATTAAATCTGGGCCGTCCATTTTCATAAAAGAATTTCCATATTTTATTCTTATAATTCCCAAAATGCCCAAACTTCAAACTTTAATATCTTTTTCGTTATAACTCCAAATCACGAACCGCTTGCGCCCACGCGTCCATAGTGACGAGTACTACGAGGATATGTCAAGAAAACAAATCTTAGATGGCACGACACAACGATTAACCTCGAACAATGCGCGTGCCTCAAGGGCATTTTCGTAAAATCACTTAATAAATTATAAAATCAATATTTTCCGGGACGGGCTGTCACATAAAATGTACCCATTTTTTAATGTAAAATCTACTTATTTTTTTAATCTAAAATGTACCTCTCTTTTTTTTAAATAAAATGTACCCACTGTTTTTATTTTTTTATTTTTATATAAACCCATTTTTTATATATAAAACGTGCCCCCTTTTTTATATAAAATGTATCAATTTTTTGTATGTAAAATGTACTCACATTTTTATATAAATTTACCAATTTTTTATATGTAAAATGTAGCCAAATTTTATTATATAAATGCACTCATATTTTATAAAAATAAAATAAAATCCCTTTTTTTTTTATAATCTAGAATGCACCCATAAGCAATTATTATTATTATTTTTTAACAAAACCAATAAGCAATTTTGTATAATTAAATTGGTAGTGTAAATGAAAGCAAAAAAACGGTTGAGTCTTTGTTGGTATTATTGCATCTCTTATATTATTATGTCATTTATGTGGCAGAAGATGGACTTCAATTAAAAACTTAAAATGCATAAGATTTGAGTTTATAACAGTTAGGGACCAAGGACCGCAACTAAACTATCCCTTAATACTTCTTAGTGCACTATATATACTAAAAATAAAGGGGTATGATATCCACACACCCCTTTTTACTTCTCCCACACTTTTTTTGTTTTTAGCCTTCAGATCGAATGAATTGAAGAAGATCAACAGACAGAAATTAACAAGGGGTTTGTGAGAAGTAAAAAGTGTGTGGATAGCACACCCCAAAATAAAACCACTTAATTAATTAGGATAATGTATCTTTGGTACCACACAAGATTTTCAGTCAACTGATTTGCTTTCCTATTTCCACTAAGATTAGGATTCCTTAGCGTTTAATTTTTCTCCACACATTAATTTTAATAATTTGAGGTGTACGTTAATATATATTTTTTTTTATCTCATATGATAACCGACTACATTCAATGATCAAACCCGAAAGATATTTAACGTAGTCAATTTGGATATCAAAAAAGGAAAACTAATAAAAACGGCTTCAAAACTTGCATTTTAACTAAAAACAACCTAATAATTTTATTTAATGATAAGGACTAGAGAATTTAAAAAAAAAAAAAAAAGCATTGGCCCACCGCCTCCCACCAATACACCTACGAGGTTTGGCAGGTGTGCCTACGTCCTCGGGGCAACATTAGTACTTTCTTTCATTATGTGAAATAATAGGAGTACAAAGATAACTCTCACTATTTTCTTTCTTCTCTCTAGCCCAGCTCACTGGTATTTTATTCTATATCTCTCTTCTTTCTCTTATTCCTCTCCTCTCTCTTCTTTTCTTTCACCCTCACTTTCTTCCTCCGTATGCTCTCATTTTATAGGCCAAAGATTACTGTAGCAACACTATTTGCTTTACAAACTTTCTTTATATGAATGATAACCCATATGATTTTTCTTTGGATGAATAGTAACAAACTATTCATGTGGGCCATCCACATATTACATTACAACACTCTCCTTTGGATGGCCATATGTCAATTTCGGTTGCCTCGTTAAAATCTTGATCTGTTTTGGACGCTTCCCCTGATGAGTATCTCCCCCTGATCTCAAATTCTTCAATTTGGCTAATTACTAAGTTGATGTAATCCGATACCACGCATGACAGTTAGAGTGTTAGCTTCTGAAGGTGGTTCACATGCGCTTTAAATTTTAATGAGCCACAAGTATTAGCCAAATACATTCATGACTAGCTTTATGGAGATATGTATCTATGAGAGATATGAAGATGCAGCAATGAATCCTTACTTCCTTGATCGTTGCAGAGTCAATCTATTTCCATATGTAAGTACAAATCCTTTATGAGAGCGATTTATATGCAAGCTAGAGAGGTATTCAAATTTTGTTTGCCCAATAAGACCATGGCTATTAGTGAGTTCTTTGGAATAGAACAAGCACATATCTATAATTTCCTAGAGATATCAATATATAAACTTTATTTCATCGCAATACCCATTAGTTGGTATTATGTTCCACAGGAAGTGTAACACTTGATTCAATATATTGTGCTAAATATAGTAAGACACATACTTCACTAAGATATGGTACACCTAGACCAAATATCAATTCATCATTTCCCTCATGAGGATGAATGATTTTTCTTAGTGTCTAAATATTAAGTAACTACTTGAGTGTTCAACTCATGATCTTCAATCCACATGGTTCTTTAATACCATAAACATTTTGGATAGGATTTGTGTTGGCATATTGTTCGATCTGCAGCTCGAGACAATATTCCTTTCAACACTTTATAACCTTTCTAGACTTTTCAAGAGTTCTAATCTAATATTAACAACTTTTGCAAGAGATTTAGTATGTTGCAACAACATTATAATGATAGTACTTACTAAGGCAATTTATACCATCCATTGGTATTGAGTACATAATTTACGCTTTACCCTTCCAGGGCTTACTTCAAGCAATTTCAATCATTCAGGGATTTTCTACACTTCATGACACCCTTTTAGAACTTATACAGAGCAATTTGCTCCTATGTATACTTGAGGGAATTTACTTATGGAGATATGCTTCGGGCATATATATTCTCCACTGAAATGATCAAGCTTTACAATGGGAGATCATGTTTACAATTGGAAACCTTCTATCATATCATGTGAGTGTATTTCATTGTATTGCAAAAGCCCATATGTAACCTTCTGGGTTCAACATCATTTGGCGATTTGTATTATAGGTCCATTTTTCCACGTTCTTAATCAATTGTAATGGAATTGCCTTTCTCCATTTTTGGCCAAAAAAATTTCTTTTTGTCGACAAACAAAAGAACGTGGCTTAATATCAACACAGCTCATTGATGAATTTAGTAGTTACTGTAAAACCAAAATTAACATTGGTAATCATCAATTCGTGATCCCATAATTCTTATGTGCATGCTCATGCATATTTATTAGTATTTCATTACTTTGGATATCTTTGCCTCTTCATGGGCTTTACATTGTTTCTTCTAGGACAGTCATTTCTTATTAGATGAATTGTTTGAGAATTTGGATCATAACCTCATTTAGAGCGCTGTAGAGCTTGGATTTTTAATCTCCACTTTTGGGGAATTGAATCATTGGAACCTACACATCGATCATGCTTCAGGCATAAGATATATTAAAATTGCCGTGTCCATGGATCTTCCATTGTGGAACTTGAATCCATGCGACCACTGTTATGCTTCGGGCATGCAACAGTCCAGTAGTGCCAAGTCTATGGATAGTCTGACTGAGACTTCAATCCGTGCGACATCCTTGTAACTTGTAACCAATTAGTAATTTTCATTACCTTTTTGTACATCACGTGAATTATATAAACTAGTAGTTTTTGTTGAGGTTGTGAGCAGGATTCCCATCATTAAACTTGGGTCTTTCATTCACTTAGTCAGCCACCAATTTTCTCCTTTTGGACTTCTATGGCCTCATCGTTGATCATTCTGCTTCAGTCTCTTGCCCAGTAGAAGTGGTGTGTAACCTTTGCCCTTGGATGGTCCATCACTTCTTGGTGATTCGTCCATGCTTGGCAGCTTCAGTGTAAATAGTGAACAACGTACCAATTATTCTGCGGTGTTGGTGACTTAAGATCCAGCTCCAACAACAGTTGAAGATGACTACTCGAGAGCAATGAAAGGTAAGCAATCAGGAAAGGTTCCAGGCAGTCGGTTCCTGACCAGAAGTTTGATTTCAGGTTCCGACTGATTGCTTTCTTTCTCTTTGCCTTGTAGGTAAGAGTAAGGGCGAAGGAAAAGATAGGGAAAGAGCATGATATGAGATACTTTTGCTCTTGAAGAAAGACAATAAAAGGTTTTGATGCTGATGTAAAGCTTCTCGATCAAAAATATTTCTTGATGAGAAAATGAGTTTGGCATTTTGAGAGACTTGGTTGAAGAAGTATTTTCAGAGAGAGGGAAGATTGAAAATGTTGAGAGGTTTGGTTGGAGATGCATTCTCGGCAAGGAAGATGAGCTAGGCGTTTTGGAGGTATGCCTTGCCATGATGTATATAGATTTCCCAACAGCAGGTAGTGGTGCAGATGTGGCCTTGTCACCCATGCTTGTCAGCAACAGTGGTGTTGTTGAATAGTGAACTTTACGCTTTTAACTTTGCTAGAGATGTTTTGACAGAGTTGTCCTTGATATCCAGAAAGTTGAAATTGCGTATGAGAAAATGTTGACGAACTTTATGCAAGAAAATCTGGCTTTTGAAATTCGGAGAGTAGTGTCTTGATTTTTGAACTAGTGGTTTTGTTGCCTTTCCTTTTATAGAGGTATCAATTGTACTCGGAATTTATTCTCAAAATTGACATCATTAGAACCCTTAGGTTCATATTTTTGGAATTCATACCCATACTTAATCTGTACATGGATTAAGGAACTTATGGTCCTCATTTACATGAATCAAGGAACTTCTGGCCCTCATTTAATAGTTTGTGGACTGAGGCACTTATGGCCGTCATTTTAATTTAATTGAGGAACTTCTGTTCTCTCGGTTGATTCAAAAACTTCACGTTTTGATTTTGATAAAAAAACTCCGAGTCCGATCTTTTTAGATGATGAGGATCAAGAAACTTCAGGTTCTAATCTAATCAAGGAACTTAGGGTCCATGTTATACTCATCATAACAAAATGTAGTATACTAAATAAATTAAAGCAATAGACGGTAATTCCAGCCATGGTAAATAAATTGATTTTAATAAATAAAGCTTATGACAAGGGCTTTGATTCAGCACCGTTCACATAAATATCAAAGCTTAAAGCAAAGGGTAATAACTCTACTCACTGTAAATAAATTGCTTTAAATAAATAGAACATGTGATAGAGCTTTAAACTAGCACCATACACATAAATATGACAAAATAGAAAAGGCAATGATTAAGTCTCTAGCCTTTGCTTTTTTTTTTTCTTTTCACATGGTGCAATGCACCATTCCAAAAGTGTAGCCCCATTCACTTTTTTCTTTCTTTTTCTGTGCACAACCAGAACCACGAGAAAATTTTCAGGGTACCCGGTACATCAGACAGCTAGAGTACCACCCAGTCAACATATGACATGTGGCAAATTTGTTTTCTATTAACTCTCTTGCTTTTTTTTTTGTTCGAGATAAAGCCTATTAATAAAACATTTCAACAGTTGGAAAAAGAACAAAAAAAGTTTTAACTCCAACAATTTCTTAATCTGTTCATCTTCTTCCTTGGTAGATTTGCAGATTCGCCCCTTTCATCTTCTTCCTTTATAAATTCGCAAATTTGCCTAACTCCTAGACATAGTAAACCCTTTTGATTTGCTGGGTTTAAGCGCTTGTGGGTGTTGCGCATGGTGGACAACTCGACCGAGGACTTGGCAGAAAGCAGGTGATGAACGACGAGATGATGCGGTGCCATTGATTTTAGGCTGGTGAGGAGGGTGGGGGGGGGGGAATTTAATGGACGACAAGATCTTGCCGTTGATTTGGTGATGGAGACTCTGAAGATGGTGATATTGGGGGATTTTGAAAGCGCACAACCGACGGGGTTGGGAATTAATGGTGAAGAAGGTGGTGGACATTTTCAATTGATGACTAAAATTTAGAAGAATGGGGGGTTGCAGGCGAAGAAGATGAAGTTTCAGAACTTTAGAATGAGTTTTGATACAAATAATAAAGAACTAATTAATTTTCAACATTAAAAAAAGAAAAAGAAAAAAGGTGGCCATAAGCGCTGGGCCGAGCAGTGTACAACTCAAAGCTAGAATTACCGCAAGTCCTCGAGATCCGTTGAGAACGACGCGATCTGCGTTTCCAAGTCTGATGAGATTCTTGTAGATCTTTGGAAACCAGTTGTTAGGTACGAGTTTTCTAATCTCGTGACGACTACAGGTCGTTGTAAATTTCAATTCTCATCGAAATTCGGTGGGGAGCTTCTGGCGCTGTGGGAGAGTTGAAAAATAGATGAAAAAATTGACATACCTAAGAACGATGTCATCTTGGACCATTGTTTTGGGTTTGGATTCTGTGTAGTGTTTTCCACTCAGGCGAGAGCTTCTCGTGCTGATAACGTGTTGTAAAATCGACGGTAAGAGTGCAGTGGAACATAAAGTAAATAAGACACAATATTTACGAGGTTCGGCAGGTGTGCCTACGTCCTCGGGGCAGCAGTAGTACTTTCTTTCATTATGTGAAATAATAGGAGTACAAAGATAACTCTCATTATTTTCTTTCTTCTCTCTAGCCCAGCTCACTGGTATTTTATTCTGTATCTCTCTTCTTTCTCTTATTCCTCTCCTCTCTCTTCTTTTCTTTCACCCTCACTTTCTTCCTCCGTATGCTCTCATTTTATAGGCCAAAGATTACTGTAGCAACCCTATTTGCTTTACAAACTTTCTTTATATGAATGATAACCCATATGATTTTTCTTTGGATGAATAGTAACAAACTATTCATGTGAGCCATCCACATATTACATTACAGCATCTTCCTCGTTATTGCAGCGATCAAGTCTTTGATAAAAATCAAAGATCATTAGTAAAGATGATACTCCTTGCCACAAATGATGGTCAAATATCTACATCAATCTCTAGGAAATTGGCTTGCCTAAGATATTACAGGATACAACCTTACTCGGTAGACAAGCTTTTGTTCGAACATCACTCGCTCTTGGCCATCCAATATCCTTCAACAGTACTTGGAATTAACTTTAATCTTGCATTGCAAAACATGTCCCTTCCATTCACAAACTTAGCCTTTGACAAAGCAAGATAACACAAACACATGTCTGGTATTATAATCTCGTAAGGTGTATTTTCATGTCTATAATATACGTATATACACAGTGTACTACTGTTAGTACTGTTAAGTTTCATAAACATTGTAGTACCGCTAAGGTTCATAAATAGTGTAGTATCGTTAAGTTTTATAAACAATGTAGTAAGTTCATAAATAGTGTAGTACTGTTACGTTTCATAAATAGTGGAGTAAGTTTCATAAACAGTATGTGTGAGGATGAGTAGGTCCCATGCGTCAGTTTTTTTAAATTTTTTTTAATATTAAAATTATGTCTTTTTCATTAAAATTTAAGTTCTTTTGTCATTTTTATTAAAATCTAAGAGTTTTTCATTAAATAAAATTATGGCATGATTTTTGGTTAAAATAAACTTAACCCAAACTCTTTTCATGAAAGTTCCCCTTCTTGGGATTTGTATTATGTGCAATTGTAGGGTTTATAAGTTTGTGTATTAGTTTTCATTACAAGCAAAAAACGATAATACTATTTTAAGTTAAATAAAGGAGACAAGGGAGAGTTTGAGTGCAAAACAAAGTTTAGTGCATTGAAGAGAGAAACCCTATCCACTAGGGCAATCCATCACCTGCACTATAAGTTTGTTTATAATGATGATAAAATACTAGATTAACTGATTTGGTGTTGTATCAGGTATTAGATCAAAAGAAAGCAATGAGTAGTATGAGATGAACTGTACGTAAACTTCTTGTTGGTTATCTTTTTTGTTGGTTAGATATATGAGTCATTCCCGAAGGTTGATGAGTTGTATTAAATTTCATGATGAGTTTGGAATCATAAAATTGTGTGGTGTTTCTTTTAGCGTGCATAACATCTTGCTTACACTTGACATGCTTATCTTATGTCCGTTGATGATTTCTTTATAAATTCTCATTAAACAACTTTCAGAAAACGAATCCTTGTCGTTTTAATCCATGATGGACCTAACTCGACAAGGCTCGGCTCAAACACTTAAATTGATGTCTATTTCACTAGGTTGTATGAACTCTAGTACTGCCATTACACATGAACATTGAACTCTATTGGCTTGTTTTATATTATTTTTTCAAATAATAAACATGTTTAGATTACTTTTGACAAAACAAGTTTAAAATATTTTTATTAGTTTAAAAAAGAAACAATTTGAATTTTTTTTTTTCAGGAGCGTTTGTCGGGTACTCTTTTTAAGAAGTGCTTTTTCAAGGACTTCAAGGAACGGTTCAAATACGCGGAGTACACGATAATTTTTGTTTCAAACTCAAAGACAGAATTTAGAAGTCTTAGTACTATAGTTTAGTGATATTCCTTTTCACTTGTAAGTGAAATGTTTTAGGTTCAATTATCGTCAAAGAAAAATTTAAACCATATTATTGTTAGCTTATTATTAGCCCACACCTCCACCATATTGGCGAAGCTAATATCGTTTGTTAAAAGAAAAAAAGAAATTTACAAACTTAATGAAATCAAGGAGCCCAAGTCCGACAGGATTAAAACCTAATGACATAATCAAGAAGCCCAAACCAAAGCTTGAAAGAAGTCAGTACTTCCCGTCGTACAAAACACCAAGAAAGTGGTCGGGTATACGCTATTAAACAACGGCGCTGCGCCCCATTTCTCGGAGGAAAACAAAAACTAGAGTTTTCTGGTAATCTTCTCCCCCCTTTCTGTAAATTCTGAATTGAATTGGCTTCTTTTGTATTAATATTTTTTAAAGAAAACGAATAAAAATGATTTGTAAATTTTGAGTTTTAACGATAAAGACAAAATAAAGGGTAAAGTAAATAGTACCAGGTTTGACTTTTTAGTGTAAAAATGTGGTTTTTCGTTAAAATGAACAGTACCATGAGCTTTTCGTTAAAACTCCCTTTTTTTTTTGGGTAGTGTATCCGGGCAAGAGTAATATATTGATTCATATATAACTTCATACATAACTTTGCTGCTTGTTTGAAATTCCAATTAATGGAAAAGTTAATCTCTTTTAGTATTGTTTTGGATTTTCTGAGATTTTATTTAGTGAAAACCCTAAACTTTTCCGCAATGCTTCCTAACTTTCGCCTCAATTCAGCAGCTAATATAGTTGTGCATATGTAATTGCATTGGCATTTTAAAAGTATCAGTGCAGTTGAAGAAGAAATCATCAATAAAAAGGAAAATAAAATCTACCTATTACTAGATAATGATGCTTCGAGATACCACTCCTTTTTAGAACAACAACAACAAACAACAACAACCAAGCCTTATCCCACTAAGTCGATCTGCTGTATAATCCTAGAACGTCACTGTGTTCGATTTTGCTTCAAGTCTTCCATTAACTCAATGCTTCATATCTTTCACTTTTCAGAACGTAAGATGAAAATTTGTGTTTATTTTTTGTAAGTAAATTTGTGCAATACTAATACCCCTTTTACTTTAGTTGCATGTGATTTGAGTTCTGGGTTATTAATGTTGACTTACAAGGCTAAAAAAATTTCTTCATGTTTTCTTGTTATTAAGACAATCGATTGCAGTTTTAGTATAGGCTCTGTTATTGTTAATCGTAATCTGATAGTTATAATGCAAACTGAAGTAGTAGGTAGGCAGATGCCAGAATCTCTTAATCTCATTTTTCTTTGCCGTGCTAGATTGAAATGAACGAATACATCGGTGATGAAACAAACAATGCACAAGAATAAAAGGAACATGAAATAGAAGACCCTGAGCTGCGTAAGCTTCTTTTACCGAATGCTGAAGATCTGCCTCTGATCCCTCCCTCTTCTGTTGAATCCAACTTCGTCTCTTATTTCGCTCCAGGTTCTTCCTAATGTGTTCATTTGATTTCATTTGATTTTCTAACATGAAAATAACACAACTATTTGTCTAATCCTAAACTATCAGATTTTTTTGTCCTTCCAGATTTCATATGTGTTTATAGGGGTGGGCACTTGGAACCGAAAACCGAAATTGAAACACGAATCGAATCGGACCGCACCAAACAGTTTGGTTTTGCGGTTTTGAAACGGTTGCAGTTTCGAAACCGAACCGCAACAAAGAAAACGGTTTGGTTTCGGTTTTGGGTTTTCAAAACCGCACCGAAACCGAAACCGAAACCGCACCATATATTTTAAATGTTATGTTTTAACTTTTAATTAGTTGACTTCAACTACACTATTCGAGTTACCATATTCATATGTCTGTCTCTCTCTCTCAAAACTCATCTTCATCTCTTAAAGTATCAATTTAAGTTCTAAATTATTAAGTTTTTTAGGCAATGCCTTGTGTGCTTGCCTAAATGTAACAAAAACGACGAATGTATCATGATAATTGGAGTTCAACAAATTTGGTATTTATTAGAAGAAAAGCCTCTGATCATTGATGAAGCCAAATAATTGTATAAAAAACACTTTGTGTAACATCTCACATCACCCAGGGGAGTGATCCTTAAATGTATAGTCTCATCCCTACCTAGCACGATGCCTTTTGGGAGCTCACTGGCTTCAGGTTCCATTGGAACTCCGAAGTTAAGCGAGTAATGCGCGAGAGCACTCCCATGATGGGTGACCCACTGGGAGGTTCTCGTATGAGTTCCTAGAAACAAAACCGTGAGGGCGTGGTCAGGGCCCAAAGCGGACAATATCGTGCTACGGTGGTGGAGCGGGCCTGAGAAGTGGGAAAAGTAATTTGTGCTAAATTTTTATTTATGTTTTTCAAGTATTGATTAGACAATATTTAATTTGTGTGATGACATTTTCATTGTACAATTATCTTCTTGTTTCTTTATCGCATATTTTACATGGGTTATTATCTATTAAACCAAATAATTATTTATTTAATTTTTAAAAACGTATTCTAAATACATATTATTTATTTATTTATTAAACCAAACAATTATTATTTTATTTTTTAAAATCGTAACAAAATTTTGGGGGGGAGTTTAAAATTTTGGGAGGGAATTTAAAATTTTGGAAGGAAATTTTGCCGCCATTTTTTTTTTTGTCGGTTATAACCGACAGTAATGAAAATGTTTCTGTCGGTTTATGTTTTAAAAAATGTTTCTGTCGGTTTGAACCGACAGTAATGAAAATTTTCCAAAATAAAACCCTTCAATCTCTTCCTTGTGCCGGTGCCTTCTCCCTTCCCCCTTCCTTCTCCCTTCCCCCTTCCTTCTCCCTTTTCTCCTCTCCTCATTTCCTTCTCCTTCTCTTCTCCCCTTCTCCTTCTCACTTCAATCACCATGGATGAACAATTTGAGGAGTAACATTCCGAAACCAGTACGTTTTAAATTATTTGTATTACGTTCAGTTTGTGTTTTAAATTTTGATTATGTTATTAAATTGAGTTTGTATTTTGAATCTTGACTTGAGATACCTTATCAAATATTATGCATAAATTGAAAATTGGTCCTTGTTTAGAGCTTTTATGTAGGTTTTGTTTTTGTAAATATGCATCACCAATGTTTTTTTTGTTATTAACAAGGAGCAATGCCTCAACGGAGAACTTGGAGCTGTGGAATCCCAAATTGTATATTTTTCCTCTGACGAAGGATTGGTGCTTGATTAAGGAGGATGAAAAGGAAGTCGAATTTAGGTATATATTTTTTTTAACAAATTGTATAATTAGTAAAAGATTATAAACATAATTAACGAACATATATATATATATATATATATATATATATATGAATATATGTTTTTTTTTAGTATTATTTATTCAATTATAGTTTTGTTTATGTTTATTTAAATTGTCCTTTTTATATTTTTTTATTATTAATATATTTGCTGTTGGTTTTATTCTACAGAAAATGCTTTTATTTATTCATTATTAATAAATTATTTGTCAGTTATATCCGACACAAGTTCTGTCGGTTTTAGAGTATTTTCTGTTAGTTTTATCTGACAGAGAATGCTCTTATTTATTCATTATTAATATATTCTCTGTCGGTTTTAGAGTATTTTCTGGCAATTCTGTAGCTTATTATATCCGTCACTGCATCCATTTTCTGTCGGATTTTGCTTAATATCCGACAGTAATATACGTTTCTTGTCGGTTATCATAATAACACTAATAAATGGTTTTGTAGTAGTGGGGTTAGGGTAGAATGTGTAAAAATCTGACATCTTGCAGAAATCAAGAACAACAGAGAGAGAAAGAGTTTACAGAGAGAATGGAAATGTGAAGATTGATTTCTCATTAACCTTTCATAGTACACTTTACAAAATAATATATAGGCATATAAATAACTGTCTTATTTAGTAATTACTTAACCACTAAGGTGAGTACTAATCTGGTGCCTTTAGTGCACTGTGATATAGTGATCCTCTATTATCCTTAACACACCCTCTCAAGCTAAAGGGAGAGGATCGAACTGAAAGCTTGGAAGTCCAGGAACCAAATCTGTCTGCAGGTAAAGACTTAGTGAAGATGTCCGCTAGTTGAAGCAAAGTGTTGACATGATGCATTTTGGTATGACCAAGAAGAACTTTTTCACGAATGTAATGATAATCCAATTCTACATGTTTAGTTCTAGCATGAAAAACTGGATTGAAAGCCAAAGCAATGGCACTCTTGTTATCACTGAATATACTTGGAGTCTTGAGTAGAGGAAATGAGATATCCTACAAAATCTTGCAGACCCAAGTCAATTCAGCTGCAGTGTTAGCTAGTGATCTGTATTCAGCTTCTGTTGAGGACCTAGCTACTGTACATTGTTTCTTTGCACTCTAAGAAATGAGATTAGATCCTAAAACACACAATGGCCACTAGTAGATCTTCTATCCACTGGACAACTTGCCCAATCAGCATCAGACCAAGCTGTTAGAACCTATGAACCTTTGGTAAACCAGAGACCTAAATCAACTGAGCTCTTCAAATACCTGAGGATTCTTTTAACAGCTTGTAGGTGTATAGTATAAGGAGTATTCATATGTTGACAAACTTGATTAACTGCAAAGGCTAAATCAAGTCGTGTCCATGTTAAATACTGAAGTGCACCAACAATTGATCTATATGCAGTGGGATCAGAAACTATAGTGCATGAATGATCTAATTTGGTTGATCCAACTGGAGTATTACACGGTTTAACTCCAAGTATATCACTCTTTTTCAACAGATCCAAAGCATATTTGGTTTGATGCAAAAATAAACCCTTGTCATTTCTCTGGACTTCAATGCCCAAAAAATAATGGATGTTTTCCAAATCTTTGACTGGAAACAATGCTTGCAGTTTAGAAATAATAGATTGGCAGACTTGAGAAGAACTACATGTGATGATGATACCATCCACATATATTAGGATAAAAGCGATAGTGTTGTCCATTTGATGAATAAGCTGGTGTTAGAATATGAGAAAGTAAAACCCAGAGGGAGAATAGCACTGTAAAAAGCTTCATACCAGGCTCGATGAGCCTATTTTAAACTATAGAGTGACCTTCTAAGCTTACAAACATGTGTAGGTTTTGTTAAATCAATGAAACCAGGAGGCTGCACCATGCAAACATCTTCTTTAAAAGAACCATGTAAAAATGCATTGCTTACATCTAGTTGATGAATAAACCATTCATAACTGACAGCAATAGACAACAAAATTCGAATTGTAGTTGGCTTGGCCACAGGACTGAAGGTCTTTGAAAAATCAAGACCTTTCTATTGATGAAACCCCTTAGCCACAAGCCTAGCCTTGTAACTTTCTATAGTGCCATCAACCCTATGTTTTATTTTGAAAACCCACTTACATCCAACTAAGTTGTATTGAGGATTAGAAGGAACCAAATCCCAAGTTCC
Organism: Heteromeles arbutifolia; assembly: GCA_024362995.1. NCBI lineage: Eukaryota > Viridiplantae > Streptophyta > Magnoliopsida > Rosales > Rosaceae > Heteromeles > Heteromeles arbutifolia. The sequence goes on along the minus strand of JANCRC010000003.1, from coordinate 38,367,924 downwards.
AGTAGTTTGAAGAGCTTGGAACTCATCCTTCATTGTTGCCATCCAATGAGGATTCTTAGAAACCTGTAAGTAAGTGGTAAGGGTAGGTGGATGTGTAGTGAGAGAGTCCGTTGTGGAATGAAGGTGATGTTTTGTTGCAGTAAAAATTTTTGGTTTGAAAATACCTGACTTTGCTCTTGTAGTCATATAATGTTGATTAACTAGAATCTGAGATGACTGTGGCATTGTAATCACTGGTTCTTAGAAGACACCCAATACTTAGATGGCAACCCACTTGGAAACAAAGTATGGTACTTGGGAGAGGCTTTGAACAATAATTCCTAAGGACTGATATAAGATGACTGAGGAGGTAATCTGTTGATGATATACATAGCTGTTTAAAAAACATCTACCCAATACTTAGATGGCAACCCACTTGGAAACAATAATGTTTTACCTATATCAACTACATGTCTGTGTTTTCTCTCTACACACCCATTCCGTTTCGGGTGTGAGCGCAGCTAAGTTGATGTGCAATGCCTTGAGTATTAAGAAAAGTATGTAACTCATTGTTAAGGAACTCACCCCCTGAATCAGACCTTAAACATTGAAGTTTGCTCGTAAATAGATTTTGAACTTTAAGAACAAAGGTGTTAAGTGTACAGCATACATCAGATTTGTAGTGAAGTGGATAAAACCAACTATAATTGGTGAAATAATCAACCAAAATGAGATAGTATTTATAACCAGTACATGAGGGAATGGGAGAAGGACCCCATACATTAGCATGAACAAGATTAAATGGCCTATTGGTAGTACACGGCAAAACAAAAAATGGTAATCTAGAGGCCTTCCCCAATTGACACTCAGAACATATAGACTGTTTATGCAAAGTACCAACTACTGGTAATTGACCTTTATTTAAAACCTTAAAAAGGGTTGCACTAGAAGGATGTCCAAGCCTTCAGTGCCAGACATGAATATCATCTTTGGCAATCATGAAAACTTGTGGAGATATGGCACTACCAGAAACACCATTAAATGCATTCCAGTAAAATGGATATAGTCTTCCTTCACTGGGGTCTTGGAAGAGCATCTTCCCAGTGCTTAGATCCTTTATGTAAAACCAAAATGGATCAAAGGTCAGAGAGCACCAATTATTATACACAAATTTATAAACTAAGAGCAAATTATGTGATGCTTGAGGCACAAGTAACACATCATGTTTAAAAACAACATTAGAAGTTCGAATTAAGGCATATCCAGTATGAGAGATACACAGACCTTTACCATCTCCCACAAACAACTACTCAGTGCCTGTGTGTGGAATTGCATAATTGAGAGTTGCAGGATCTGATGTGACATAATGTGTAGCACCAGTGTTAGTAAGCCAATAACTGGGTGAAGACATTTGAGAACCAGCCATGGCATTCATCCCCATGAGAGAATTGTGAGGAAGTTGAGCAGCAAATTGTGTAAGACGCCCACAAGAAAGAGCAGAGTGACCATGTTGATTGCAGAACTGACATGGAATGGATTTGCCAGAGTAGTAACTGCCTTGAGATTTACCAGAAAAATTAGAGCGTTCCAAAATTTCGATTCTGATAGCGACCACGAAAATTGCCTCTGTTCGATGAGCCTTGCTGAGCATTGTAAGCATGAAATGGATATTTGAAGAATGATTTCTCATTAACCTTTCACAGTACACTATACAAAAGAATATATAGGCATATAAATAACTGTCTTATCTAGTAATTACTTAGTAGATTACTTAACCACTAAGGTGAGTACTAATCTGGTGCCTTGAGTGCACTGTGATATGGTGATCCTCTATTACCCTTAACAGAATGCATCGATTGGTCAGTTATTAAGAGTTCATACGGAAGGTATCTGAAGGTTTTGAGATGATCAGTTGTATTGGGATTGTTTCTGAACCCTATGATTGATTAAGAACGGCATTGATGGTAGTGGTGTTGTAGGCTTAGAATTCCTAAGTAACTTGAACTTGTGGAATTGAAAAGATACTGCAAGCCACTTCCCTTATACACGCTTGATTTTTACATCTAAAGATACCCTCAGGGCATCACGCCATTGCATTTATTGTTTTGCACTTTCTTTTTTACACTTAGCGTCTGTTTTTACAGTCCTTTATACTACTGCTGCGATTTGTAGCCTGGTTGCTCATTCTTCATTCTTATTCCTCCCATTCCAGGCAGATAGAGAAGGCTATCTTGCCATTATCATGCCAAAGCCAGCAGATTGGCTCAAAGTCAAGGATTCGCTGTTAAGCCTTGAAGATTACAAAAAGCTGAGGGAAGTTTATTGACTCGTTCCGAAGTTTGCAAATTGCGCTCTTTCATCACTGATCCTGGATGAAAAAGAGAAAACATTGAAATCTGCCGTCTCATCATGGTGCATACGAGATTACCCATCACTTATTCCTTGCTTGCGAGTGACACAGCTTGATGTCTTATTGCTTTTGGCAGTTACAACGCATACAAGTGGTACATGTTCTCCCCTGCTTCTGTATCATGTATACCATCAAATTTGAATCATTTCAGAAAATATGATGGTTTTAATAAAGAAAATGCAGTACATTCTTTACATTGTTTTGTAGCATTACATTCTTCTGATTGAACTGTATATTTGACGCTCGTAGTCAGGTAATTAGTTGATTCATTGCGACTACTCTGCTAAATTAAGGGCTGATGTAGTGTATGCGCCATTTATGAAAGAATTGTTCTAGTTGTACTGCAACACACCTATCTATTTTAATTTGTTCTGCCTTTTTTAGGTAATGGTTGTTGACTTTTCAACAGATCTCTGGTCGATTTTCTGCATACGAAAAGGAGAATACTGAAACTCAAAAGGAGAACAATTCCGATAACAGCGAAACATTAATTTCGTATCAATTATTAAACAAAAAGAGAAAACTAATGAAAATGGTTTGAAAATTTTGAGTTTTAACGATAAGGACAAAATAAAGGGTAAAGTGAATAGTACCAAAATTGACTTTTTAGTGTAAAAATATGATTTTTCGTTTAAGTGAACTGTACCGGAAGCTTTTCGTTAAAGTTTCCAAATAAAAATTCATATGAAATTCTAAAGGCACACATTTGTTTTTCTTTATTAAGGCTTAAACTGATATGCTAATGACAGATTGAGATTTCACTGCCCTTGCCGTTACTTAAACAACATACTAAGAACAATAACAGAAGAAACCGCACAATAAAATTATCAAATTTCTACTTTTAATATTTGATGTAACCGGCCGAAGTATTCACGTCCTTTGTAAGAGTCCCAAGCACTGGTGCCAACAAACACTTAGAGGTATCTTCCCTGTAAAAGAACCCTAAGCACTTACAGTCCTTGTCACACTTGGCCCTGCACTCTCCGACCTTCATTGGTCCATCTCCACCATCCAAATAAGGACTCAGAAAGTGCTCAACATCCGCAACCTTGTAGTAGTTCGCTTTTGCCCCACTCTTACACTGTCCCAAATTTGGGGCTGCACAGCCCTTGCTCCAACCCAGAAGCCCTTTCGGGCTGGGGCACCCCACACACATGCCCCTACTACAGTACCCATATGAACCACATTTAGAAGGCAATGCACATTCTCTAATGAAATAGCTCGAAAAGAATGCGAAGCTCTCTTCCCAGTTCATGCTGTTCACTTTGTCATAATAAGTATAGGCCTTGAGATTGCCATCGGACCCGAGTCTTAGAAATGAGTACGTAGCATTGTAGTTGAGCTTGTTAAGGTTGATCTGTGTTCCACTGCCAACGGGACGAACTTGTAGGAGGCGCCTCTTGCTTTGCGGTGGTGGTGGTGGAGCATTAATGTCCTGGTTTACATTGAACACAAGCTCATAAGCAATGGCATCTTCGAAGCCATTCGTAGTCTGACAATCAAAGGTTACAGTGCTTCCATAGTCAGTTCCTGTCCACCCGCCATATATAAGACGCTGGCCAGCGTTGTTCAAGTACAGAGCGAAACCGGTCTTGTCAAGAACCATACTGTATGACCCATCAGAGCTATCAGTATCAGATTTGCGACTAACAAGCTTGTTACGACCATTTGTTCTGATTGATTGCTCCACTAGAAGAGTATCAGTAGGGTAATCAAAGCTCTGCCATATGAATCTTCCATTCTTGCCATGGAGGACCAAGTTACCGTTTTCAAGTAACTTGATGCCCGTAACACCTTTGTTGGCTGTGTTTGTTTGCCAAACAACAGTCCCATCTGCTTCTCCGAGGACTAAGTTTCCTTCTTTGCCAAAAGAGAGAGTGGCTTTCTCGTGAACCGGGTGATTACGGTTTGCATCCCAGACCCACCGTACTTCATCATTGGGAACACCGGCTCTGATGGCAAATATGTAAGAATCTGGGGTGGTGTTGTAGAAGCATAACCCGAAAGGATTTGTATAGAAAGTATGGGAATTTGTTTGGATCACGCGGTAGGTAGCATGATATTCAATGTTTCCCTCTCCTAATTTGCCTTGGTTGATGAATTTGAAGGTTTGGTTTGCAGGGACTTGGGCTTGAATGGGAATGGCAAACAGGAAGGCAATGAGGGAGAAGAGTAGGAGAACAGCTGAATGTGAATTTTTAGTTGCCATTTAGTGATATTTGCTACTCGTTCTTGTGGAGGATTATATATAGGCAATTCTAGTGTGAATATCTCAACAAGGCTGGGATCACCAAATTTAATCGTTACATAAAACGTTGCCACATCATTTAAATTGGGCAGTGATTTTCAAACTCCTGTTTTCTCTTATTGCATTGCACTCCTTGTTTTCGTCTCTTGATTCTCGCATGATTTATTCAATGTAAATGCTAGCTAAAAGAGAGTATAGGGTGAGAAAAAAGGAGTGCGAAAATAACTTGTACGAAACGATGCTTCTGGATGCTCTAAATGTGTAGGGTATGCACCTTCAGGGAGAGAAGGTAATTGAAGAAGGACCATCTTATCCACTAGCAACAAGAAGTATATTTTGTTTGCTCAGTCAAACGAACTAGATGTATCTTGGTGTTGCACACTCCATTCTTTGTATATTGCCTTAGCCCTTTGCCACGGTTGTATCTTTTAGAGCGACTTTCATGAAACGGGGGTAGCTTTAACACCTTCTCTCTTCATCTCTTCATTTGACTTATCAACGTGAACTGAAAGAGAATACAAGCGAACATTCCACAATTTGAAAGAAAAGTCTTTCCAAGAGTCCCTAAATTTGCAGTTGAAGTTTCCACGCCTTCTCTCGACCTCTGAAAAGTCTACAGTAATGACCCGACCACAATTTACTCCTCTAGCTACCACATTAATCTTCCGGGCAGAGAGATGGTGCACTGCACAGCTAGCAAGCCACGAATGAATGCTAGTTTAATCTAATGTGAGAAAAGAGGAGTGCAAAAATAACTTGTACAAATCGATGCCTTCTTGGATGCTCTAAATGTTTAGGGTATATACCATCAGGGAGGGAAGGTAATAGATGACAATTCAATAAAGGACAGCTGGGGAGACAACTTAAGATGCAGGACCATCTTATCCACTAGCAACAAGTGGTATACAAGCGAACAGTTTAAAATTTGAAAGAAAAGTCTTTCCAAGAGTTCCCAGAATTTGAAGTTGAAGTTTCCACACCAACTCTCGACCTCTGAAAAGTCTAGAGTCAATACCCGACCACACTTTACTCTAGCCACCGCTGTAATCTTCTCAGCGGAGAGTTGGTGCACTGCCTAGCTAGCAAGCCGTGAATGAATGCTGGGTGCTGGAGAACATGGTCTCATACCAAGTTGTGCTAGTGTCAATCATGCTCATGCACGTGGTGTAACTTCAGCCATGCTTGAATGTAAAACGATATCTTGCTACATTGAGAGTGCAAGCACAAGTCCAAAACTGACGTCCAATTAAGGTTATCTCTTGAATTGGAGATAGTTAAACAGCATTGTAGGATTAAAATCGAAATCAAAATTGTCAATGACTAAAGTAGCCCTCATAGTTCAATATAAATAATTGCTTGCTCCCAAAGCTTTACAGCATAAACCACCCAAATATGTCTTCCCCTTCACTAACCGTGTCACTGCCCTCCATAGTCATTATCTCACTCTTTGCCTTCATTGCTCAAGCCCAAGTTCCAGCAAATGAAACTTTCAAGTTTGTCAACGAAGGAGAATATTGGCCTAATATTGTAGAATATGATGCAAGCTATCGCATGCTTTCTCTCTTTGCCTCCCCCTTCCAATTCGCTTTCTACAACACCACCCCAGATGCCTTCACTCTTGCTCTACGCATGGGTTTGAGGAGGTCGGAGTCGGGGTTTTATTGGGTTTGGGAGGCCAATCGGGGAAAACCGGTTGGCCAAAATGCCACCTTCGCATTTGGGACTGATGGCAACCTGGTCTTGGCCGATGCCGATGGCCAAGTGGCTTGGCAAAGCAATACCGCCAACAAAGGTGTGGTAGGCTTCAAGTTGCTTTCAACTGGCAATATTGTACTTTATGACTCAAAGGGTAACTTTGTTTGGCAAAGTTTTCACCACCCATCAGACACATTGTTAGTGGGTCAATCTCTGCGTGCCAGGGGAGTAAGCAAGCTTGTGAGTCGGGCCTCGGAGGTAGAAAACAAAGACGGGTCTTATAGCTTGGTGATGGAGCCGAAAGGTTTGTCTTTGTACTACAAGAGCAAGAACTCACCAAGGCCATTACTCTACTTCACATCCTCCAAATGGATCAATGTTCAAAAGGGCTCACTGAACCATGTGACACTGAAAGCTTCGCCGGACACTCATGAGGGTGTTGCTTACGACTTGAGCTTGGACTACGTTGAAGGAAACTCCTCCACCGGCGGAAATGTAGTTCTTGCTAGACCCAAATACAATAGCACATCAACATTCCTTAGGCTGGAAATTAATGGAAATTTGAGGCTTCACACTTTCTATAGGATACTACGTTACGGTGCATGGGAGGTGACCTTCAGTCTTTTCGACAAAACTTCAAAATGGGAAAGCGAGTGCCAATTGCCGGAGCGATGTGGGAAGTTCGGCATTTGTGAGGACAGCCAATGTGTTGCTTGCCCATCTTCTAAGGGACTATTGGGTTGGAGCGAGACTTGTGAGCCTGAGAAGCTAACTTCTTGTGATCCAAAGAGCTTCCACTACTACAAAGTTGAAGGGGTTGATCATTTCTTGAGCAAGTACACAAATGGAGACTCAATCAAAGAGAGTGATTGTGCTAAGAAGTGTACATTGGATTGCAAATGTTTGGGCTACTTCTACAACCAAGATGCATCAAAGTGTTGGATTGCTTATGATTTGAAAACCCTAACCAAAGTTGCTAATTCCACTCATGTGGGTTACATCAAAGCACCTAACCGCTAGATGATAAAGCTACAGAGAGAGTAGAATATCAAATGGCAATCTAGTGGTATTTTTGTGTATTTTCTTGCATGTTGAGTATAATTTGGTGAACTGGACAACTTAAATGTCATTTGTAATGCATGTCAGCAGAAATAATACTTATTTGGAAAATAATCTTGGATTTGGGAAATTGGTTGTTTATTTGTTTCAAAGGTGGTGCTACAAATGCTTTTCATCTTAATTATCAGGTTGGAATATAGTGGCTGTTTTTGTTGAGTAGGATTTTCTCCCCTCCAAATCTCTCTTATCTTATTTGAACGGTCACGATTAAGCTATATTAACATTTTGTGTTAACTTTTTTATTGAGAGAAAAAAAAAACAAATAGGAAAGTGAAAAAGGAAGAGAGGGAAGGAGAGTAAATTTGGAGAGGAGATAATCCTACTCACTTTTTATTTTTATTTTTTCATGAAAGTCATGATAATACACCATTTTAGGATCTTCTTCTATCTTAAACGGAGTTGAAAATTTGCTTTCTCTAGAAACAATGTCTAAAAACGAAGGGAAATAGACAAAAATGATTCATTTTCTTAATTTTGGGACCAAAATAGAACAAATCGGCCACAAATCATGCACACCATGCACAAAATCAAAATGATGAAAATACCCACATATAAATTGTACACTCACAGGTGATGACGCCATTTTTTTTATTGGAAGAGAGAGTTGTGAGCTATGAGTTTTTTGGTTGAGCTCATATCTGTGAGCATATTATGTGCATGTCATGTACATACAGTAGCGCAAGTACAATACCACACTTACAGTCACACTCCATATATGGTTGTTTGAATGAATGATGGTTGTGGAAGAACATGATCTAAGACTGAGTTGTACAAGCATTAGTCGTGCCCACACACATCAGGCATGTCTTGATGTAAGACGAACTGTGCAAGCATAAGTTGGCGTCCAGACAAGTTTACCATTTGCATCGCAGATATCTTAAACATTATTTTGATCATCAAAATTTAATCCAAATTATAAATTTGTCAATAACTACAGTAGCCCTCATAGTTAAATATATATAAATGTTTGCTTCCAAAGCTTTAGAGCATAAACTACCCAAAAATGTCTTCCCCTCAACTAACCATGTCACTACCCTCCATAGTCATTTTCTCACTCTTCTTCTTTTCCGATTATGGGGCTGTATTTGGTGAGATCTCCAGCATGGAATGATGGTTTGTGGTCCGCGGCAGGTACTTCAATGGCGGCAGAGGAAGCTAGTTTTGTTAGGGTTTTTATTGTTTCTCTATTTTTCTGTTTTGGGCTCTTCTCTTGGGTTGGGCTCTCGTTAAGTATTGTCTTGAGGGTTCATTTTTTGTTTTGTGCTTTAAAATGTATTTGGGCCCCATGTATGTACTTGTGCTCCCTTGGTAATGAATTTTACCTTCGATAAAAAAAAAAGTTCCAGCAAATCAAATTTTCAAGTACATCAATGAAGAAGGAGAATTTGGGTAGCATGACAATTTCTTGCACGATCTGTTAACTCGACATGAATAATACAAAAATAATGGATTTCAGGTCAATTTGTTAACGATTTGGGTCGTTATCGGATCACTCGTTAAGAATCCGTAAACGATTCGGGTTGTTATTGGGTCGCTCGTTAAGAATCCATAAACGAGTCGGGTCGTTATCGGATCACCCATTAAAAACCCAATAAGATATCATTTGCTAGATTTAGTTGTTAGGCTTGTCAATTTCTTACATGCCCGTTAACCCGACACAAAATGACACGACCCATTAACGAATCAGGTCACCAAATAAGATAATGAATTTGACACGAAACTACCCGTTAAGATAACGAGTATGACACGAAAACAACAAGAACACTACAAACATGACCTGTTTCTCAGGCCTAACATAGTATGATGCAAGCTATCACATGCTTGCTCTCCCTGTGCCTCCCTCTTGCACGAAAAAAAAAAATTACACATGACATTGTATTATTAAGCTAAGATGCTACAATAACAGTAAACCATTCCATGTAAGTCATTTCTTAATAGAAAGAAAGCCACTATTACCATTTACTACCCTAAACACTAACCATGTGGCCCCTTAATCACTCTTAACTAACTTAAGCATTAAAGACTCTTCTGCTTGTACCAAACTGGTGTCATTCTATATTTTCTTTCCATGTAGATTATGTAACATCTCCAACTGTTAACCAGGGCACGTCATTAGAGGCCACCTTCATCCACCATTCATTGGTCTAACTTTTTTTTTTTTGAGTTAACAATGGAGCATAAGCCCGAAAGAAAAGGAAAATTACATAAGAATATCACGAGGTCACGAGACTCCAGCTATATCTGCAACTAGTAACCGATGACAAGAAGAATGAGCTTGTTCAAAAAAGAATGTACTCAAACTGCATGACAAACTGAAACGAGCCAAATCATCAGCAACAAAATTCTTTTCACGATAGATATGACAAATTTCACAATACCAACTTTAGTGCATAAGGGCATGACAATTCGGTATTAAACTTCCTAGAGGGTGATTATCCACTTTTGCATTTGAAATCATTGAACCGCAAGAGTATAATCCGATTCTGTCATAATCTTCTTAATTTCATTTTCCATACAATTTGCAGCCCAATAAAAACACTCCAAACTTCAACACATAGAATTTCACCTCAACCAAGATTAGCACAAAAACCAAAAACTCATGTCCTGACGAGTTTCTGAGGACACCGCCAGCACCAATGAAATTGGCCTCCCCCTTGCGACATCCTTCAACATTAAGCTTTACCCAATCCTCAGGAGGGGGTTTTATCAACAAGTCTAGTGAACTGTTGGACCACCATAGACTTCAAAGTGAGTAGTAAAGGACTAGTGGCGCGGGCGCGCACACACACACAGGGATTCCCATTTTTGGGTAAAATTGGGGACTAGTTGTAGGGCCCGTTTCACGTCGAATTTCAACAATCCGAACCCTCTATTTTGTAAGTCTCGATTCATAGATCATCCTTGCAAAAATTCAATTTAATCCGAAACCATTTGTCTGTTTAATTAACACGTTGAACTTTCATTGTTTCTTAGGAACAAAGTGTTCGTCAATTTCTTTGAACTCAGTCAGATTCCTCAAATATTTTCGATTTAGCTAATACTTTGTAAGATGATCTATGAGGTGCAACTTGAAAAATAGACGGTTTGGATCATTAAAGTTCGATGTGGTAAGGACTCAACAACCAATCCCCATTTTTATAAAAAAAAATAGGGATCCCTGCCTTTAAAGGCTTCCTATATATATAAGCCTCCCACGAGGAGAAACTGAAGTTGGCATCTGGTTAATCGTATATGTTACTTGCCAACTAATGAGGATTTGAATTTACAAACGAAATTAACTTGGCAGCTCAATAATTGAGAAGGAATTCCTACTCTGTAAGTATCATTTTTGTAAAAAAATCAATTAAATATGAGATCGTTTTGTCATCCAAATATATAAAAACAGATGAACGAATTCAATAAAAGAATTACGAACCATCTATCTATTCTTGCAATTGTTTGACTAAACACACTTAGTTTTAAATAAATTTTTTTTATAGAAATAATTTTTATAGAGTGATTTATAATATGAACGATTCCGATCATTAATATGAAATTCTGTAAATCGTTCGGCTAGTAAATGAATTGAGGAGTAACACGATGCAGGACCATCTCATCTTTCTTTGAACCCGGAATCTCGTTCATACTGCTAAAATTAAAATATATTAACTGTCAAAACTTGTCCATCTCAGTTTCTAAATTTTGTGTGGATAAGATCTAATATGGAAAGGTTGTTGGTATTTAAACTTTGCGTTTGCTGAGTCATACGTGCATGCATCAGTAGGTTTGAACGTTTGAGCCCCTTAGTTGAAATCATGCCACATGCTGAAAATGCCGCATGCTGAAATGGATTGAAGGAGTGTGCTGGAGCCTGGATTGCAGCTGGAGTACATTATCTAGTAGCCTCCCTGTTTGACAAGAAAGTTGGTCCGTCGGCCATCACAGTATGCGCCCTCTGAGTAATTACATCCCCAAGTTGCTACATTTTTTGTTTGGTCAAATCAAGTTGCTACGTATTTGACCAAATAACAGTTGTGTATAGTTTTCACTTTCACGAAAATTTTATTATGTTTTAGTGTATATCATGTACTGAATATATGATTAATGATTCGTTCATAAAAATTCAACAATTAAAAATCTAAATATAGTATACTCTAGCGCATTGTAAAAAACTTTAACATGAAAGTTTATCCACATATAAGAATTGTACCCTACTGATACCGAAATATAGGGTTTCCATATTGTTCAAATTTGGCGTTTAAAGACTCTAAAGCAACTGTTGCCCCAAAAAGAAAAAAGACTCTAAAGCAACTAGATGAATTTTTGGACCATCCCTGTCAAGATCCAAATTCACATTCAGTTCAAATCTATGTAAAAGTTTAAACTCTCGTTCGATGACTGTGGTTAGCCCTCATACACTAGTATAAATTAATAGACCACCATGTCATTGCTCTACAACATAAACAATGCAGTTCCCAACCTTCACCATGTCATTGCTCTCCCTCTTTCCTTTCTCACTATTTGCATTCATTGCTCAAGCTCAAGTTCCAGCAAATCAAACTTTCAAGTACGTCAACGAAGGAGAATTTGGGCCTTTCATTACAGAATATGATGCAAGCTATCGTATGCTTGATCCTTTTGCCGCCCCCTTCCAACTTGCTTTCTACAACACCACCCCAAATGCCTTCACTCTTGCTCTGCGCATGGGTTTGAGGCGGTAGGAGTCGCTCTTTCGGTGGGTTTGGGAAGCCAACAGGGGAAACCCAGTCGGTGAAAATGCCACCCTAACATTTGGGACGAATGGAAACCTCGTCTTGGCCCATGCCAATGGCAAAGTGGCTTGGCAAACCAACACCGCCAACAAAGGTGTGGTAGGCTTCAAGTTGCTTCCAAATGGCAACATGGTCCTTCACAACTCAAAGGGCAAGTTTATTTGGCAAAGCTTTGACTACCCAACAGACACTTTGCTCGTGGGTCAATCTCTGCGAGCCGGGGCGGTAAGCAAGCTCGTGAGTCGTGCATCCGAGAAAGAAAACAAAGATGGACCTTCCAACTTGGTGATGGAGCCCAAAGGGTTGGCTTTGTACTACATGAGCAGCAACTCTCCAAAACCGCAACTCTACTTCTCATTTTCTCAACGGATTACTATTCAGGACTCACTGGTCCTCGTGACTCTAAACAGTGCCCCGGAAACTGATGAGGGTCATGCTTACGACCTAACCCTAGATTATCGAGTGGCCAACTCTTCCTCAAGTGGAAACATTTATCTCGGTAGGCCTAAATACAACAGCACATCAACGTTCCTTAGGCTCGGAATCGATGGGAATGTCAAGCTTTACACTTACAACGACAAGGTGGATATCAGTGCATGGGAGGTGACCTTCGCTCTTTTTGATAGAGATAATTCGATATGGGAAACTGAGTGCCAATTGCCCGAGCGATGTGGGACATTTGGCCTTTGTGAGGACAGTCAATGTGTTGCCTGCCCTTCTTCTAAGGGACTATTGGGTTGGAGCAAGAGTTGTGCGCCTGAGAAGCTGACTTCATGCGATGCAAAGAGCTTCCACTACTATAAAGTTGAAGGGGTTGATCATTTTTCGAGCAAGTACACCAGTGGAGCTGCTATGAAAGAAAACGATTGTGCTAAGAAGTGCACTTCGGACTGCAAGTGTTTGGGCTACTTTTTCAAGCAGGATACATCAAGCTGTTGGATTGCTTATGATTTGAAGACATTGACCAAAGTAGCCAATTCAACTCATGTGGGTTACATCAAGGCACCTAACCACTAAAAGTGGGTTATATCAATTTAAGTACACCTAGTATGGGATAGATCACTTTATTACTGTATTTGCATTTAGTCCCTTTTATTTATCGGGTCAGAGCTTGTGCTTTTGGGAGATGATGACGATATCATGTACTTTCAGGTAGCCTCTAGGCCTTTGCATAAAAGTATTAATTTCGTGAAGCAAAAAAATATTGTTTTTATTTTTTATTTTTCATTACAGAATATGATACAAGCTATCGTGTGCTTGCTCCCCTTGCTACTGCACAAACAGAAAATTACACATGATATTGTAGAATTGAATCACAATAACGGTGAACAATTTTAAGTAAGTTATTTCTTAACAGAAGGAAAGCCAATATTAACTTTTACAGGTATATAATAACCATTTACTACCCTAAATACTACCACGTGACCCCTTAATCACTCTTAGTTAACTGAAGCATCAAAGAATCTTCTGCTAGTCCCAAAATGGTGCCCTTCCATACTTTTCTTTCCCAGAATCCCAGTAGATTATTTAACATCGATCTCCGCTAATTAACCGGAGCACGCCATTACAGGCCACCTTCATCCACTATTCGTTGGTCAACTTTTATTCGTCAACAAACTCAGTGAACTCTCTGGAGAACTGTATGATGTTGGACCAAGATGCACTTGGGAGTGAGTGCTAATGGACTAGTGGCAAAGATAAAAGCCACCCACGAGGAGAAACTGAAGTTGGCATCTAGTTAATTGTATATGCGACTTGCTAGCTATTGAGGATTTGAATTTACAAACCAAATTAACTTGGCTCCTTAATGATTGAGGAGTTCCTCCTAAATTCACTATGTCGCCAATTTACAGAACTTTATGCTTATTATCGGAACTGTTCATGACATAAATTTCTCTTTAAAGATATTTCTTCAAAAATTTAATTAAATATGAGACCATTTAGTCATTCAAATATATTAAAACAGATGGAAGAATTCCATAAAACAATTACAAACCATCAATTTATTTACTACAGAATAATGCTACACTTATCTATTTGTACCATTAATTGTATCATATTTCTAGTAAATAGAGAAATAATCCAATTGATGGTACAAATATGAATAAAACTAGCATTTTTAATTGTTACAATTAATAAACTAAACAAATGTAATTTTAATAAATATTTCTTTTAAATTAATCCTTACAAAATAATTTACAATATAAATAACTCTGATTATAAGAATTTATAAATCGAGTATTAAAAAGAAGGAGTCAATCATGGTGCAAGATCAGATCCCATTATCTCTTTGAAAGCACTCTCGTGCATATGGCCCTAGGTCCGCTGTCTCCCTATTTCGTGTCTCCTTTGTGTCCCAGTTCTATTTTTTAACACTTGTCTCTCTATTTAACTTCATATCTAACACTGTTAAACTTTCAATTAAGTATAATTAAAAAAATAAAAATTGAAGTCAAACAAAAAAACCAAAAACCCAACAGCAACCCTTACCAACCCCCAAATGCTTGTCAGCTGCATTTTCTAACCATCGGCAAGGTTTCCTTTGTTGGGGATGTAGGATCTAATTATAGTCCAAGCATTCTTTCTTTCTATTTATCACTCTTCCTCTCTCTCGTCGGCGAAGCTGAATCGGATCTTAGAGTCGGCTTTGCGTCAGTTCAAATCTCGGCGTTTGTTCAATCCTTGCAGATTTCACCATCTGCTCGGTTTCCTTTCTTTGTATTTATCTCTCTTCCTCCCTCTTGTCGGCGAAGACGATCGGATCTTAGAGTTGTCTTTGCGTCGGTTTAAATCTCGACCTTCGTCGTCGGTTCAATCCTTACTGATTTCACAATATTCAATTGATTAGATATCTTCCTTCAATCCCCAAATCCTAATAACTTGACAGAATGTTTGCTAGTTCTATAGTATGCCGATCGGCGGCAATGGGTTGAAGTGGGTGGAACTCAAGAGTTTATTCTTGGTTTTTGTATTACTTTAGTTTTTAGTTTTTTAATTTAATTTTATAAAAAAATTAACATTGTTAAATTTGAGTTAGATTGAGAGATACGTGTTAAAAAATTAAAAAAGAGAACACAAAAGAGACACGAAGTAGAGGACAGCAGACCTATGGCTCTTGCGTATTTGCCAAAATTGAAATATATTCACTGTCAAACTTGTCTGTCTCAATTTCTAGATTTTTGTGTGGATAAGATATAAATCAGTGACCTAATTTTCACCGAGGTGATAGTTCATGGACTAAATCGGCACTTCACCCACATATATATACAGACACACACATACACTAATGCATATTTAAAAACTTCAAAACGAAAGTTTATCCACATATCAAAATTGTGGCCTGCTAATAAGGAAATATAGGGTTTCCATATTATTCAAAGTTGGCGTTTAAAGACTCCAAAGTAACTCGATGAATTTATTTGGACCTATCTTAGTCACGATCCAAATGCACATTCAGTTCAAATCTATGTAAAAGTATAAACTCTCGTTCAATGACTATGGTTAGCCCTCATGCATTAGTATAAATAGACCACCATGTAATTGCTCTACAACATAAACACGGCAGTTCCCAACCTTCACCATGTCATTGATCTCCCTCTTTCTATTCTCACTACTTGAATTCATTGCTCAAGCTCAAGTTCCAGCGGATCAAACTTTCAAGTACGTTAACGAAGGAGAATTTGGGCCTTTCATTACAGAATATGATGCGAGCTATCGTATGCTTGATCCCTTTGCCGCCCCCTTCCAACTTGCTTTCTACAACACCACACCAAATGCCTTCACTCGTGCTCTACGCATGGGTTTGAGGCGGTTGGAGTCACTCTTCCGGTGGGTTTGGGAAGCCAACGGGGGAAACCCGGTCGGTGAAAATGCCACCCTAACATTTGGTACGAACGGAAACCTCGTCTTGGCCCATGCCAATGGCAAAGTGGCTTGGCAAACCAACACCGCCAACAAAGGTGTGGTAGGCTTCAAGTTGCTTCCAAATGGCAACATGGTCCTTCACAACTCAAAGGCAAGTTTATTTGGCAAAGCTTTGACTACCCAACAGACACTTTGCTCGTGGGTCAATCTCTGCGAGCCGGGGCGGTAAGCAAGCTCGTGAGTCGTGCATCCGAGAAAGAAAACAAAGATGGACCTTACAGCTTGGTGATGGAGCCCAAAGGGTTGGCTTTGTACTGCAAGAGCAGCAACTCTCCAAAACCGCAACTCTACTTCTCATTTTCTCAACGGATTCTTATTCAGATAAACTCATTGGTCCTCGTGACACTAAATAGTACCCCGGAAACTGATGAGGGTCATGCTTATGACCTAACGCTAGAATATCAAGAGGCCAACTCTTCCTCAAGTGGAACCTTTTTTCTTGGTAGGCCTAAATACAACAGCATATCGATGTTCCTTAGGCTCGGAATCAATGGGAATGTCAAGCTTTACACTTACAACGACAAGGTGGATACCGGTGCATGGGAGGTGACCTTCGCTCTTTTTGATAGAGATAATTCGATATGGGAAACTGAGTGCCAATTGCCCGAGCGATGTGGGACATTTGGCCTTTGTGAGGACAGTCAATGTGTTGCCTGCCCTTCTTCTAAGGGACTATTGGGTTGGAGCAAGAGTTGTGCGCCTGAGAAGCTGACTTCATGCGATGCAAAAAACTTCCACTACTATAAAGTTGAAGGAGTTGATCATTTTTCGAGCAAGTACACTAGTGGAGCTGCTGTGAAAGAAAACGACTGTGCTAAGAAATGCATTTCGGACTGTAAGTGTTTGGGCTACTTTTTCAAGCAGGATACATCAAGATGTTGGATTGCTTATGATTTGAAAACATTGACCAAAGTAGGCAATTCAACACATGCGGGTTACATCAAGGCCCCTAACCACTAATTAAGTATGCCAATATGGGATAGTGTTGAGATGTAAGCATGATGCATATCATCACATATCAAATTCTGCTTTCTGTTCTTCATTTGAATTTTTTTTTGGTTCTCAATTGTTTTAGTTCTACTTGCAATGTACGGCTGGGATTATAACATCTCAGAGGCTTTTAATATTCCAACTGTCATAGGAGTTGTGTAGAGTAAGTTGTGCATATGTCGTGCACGTGAGTGTGTGTTGAGTCTGTGGCTCGTGGAGCGTGTGATGCTCCAACGGTCACTTTGTTTTTCCCTTTGTTTTCAGACCTGTATTAATACACATACTGAATGAATAAAAGAGGAGTTATGCACTCCAACCTTCTTATTCCTCTAGCTCTCTAATTTCTTTGCTCAAACTAAATCGAACCATTAAATACAATTCAATTCATTAAGCAAACACTAATATGGGCTCAGAGCTTGGTTCGATTTGAATCAAGGGATGTGAACTGCCAATTTGGTTTCTAGGTTTTCCAACAAAGAACTCAAGCAATTCGAAGCTACGATGTCTGAATCTAGAGCTTATCTTCGAGCTTCAGTATTCACCAGAGTGAATTACGACTTCTGGTGCATCAAGACTATGACAATTTTCAAGTCTCATAATTTATGGAAGTTTGTTGACGAAGGATATTAACTTCCTTCACATTCTGATGATGAGCTAACGGAAAAGCAACAAATCGTTGCTCAGGATTTGATTGCTTATGATGCTAGGGCCTTGGGATTCATATAAATTCAGTCTCGGATGAGATTTTTCCTCAGATTGCAATTCAAAAGACGACCAATGCAGCTTGGGATAGTTTGAAGCAAGAGTACAGAGAAGACTCACAAGCTCGATCTGTGAAACTTCAAGGTATTCGACGAGATTTTGAATATGCTCGTATGAAGAATAACGAATCTTTATCTGCTTATTTGACTAGACTAATTGGTTTAATTAATCTAAGTAAGGATGTATGATGAAGAATTGTCAAATAAAAGAACTGTTGATTAGTGATAGTCCTACATTTGAGAATATTGTGTTTATGATTGAGGAGACTAAGAATTTGAGTGAGATTGATTCCCCTGAGGTGGTTGTTATGCTCAAGGGGTTCGAACATAAGTTAAATAGACATACTGAGGATAGAGATGTAACTGAAATAGTATTCAATAACCTTAGTATGCAGCCTAGAAATAACACATGTGCTAATAGCTCAAATAATAAGAAATTTTGAAAGAATAAGGTGTTTACCCTCAAAATTTGCGGGTCAAACTCAAACAGGTTAGGTTGATATCTCAAGAGGTTTAAAACTATGGTTGAACTACAATCTGCTTATCAAATCAAGAGGCTGCGAAGTGATAGAGGAGAGTGCACTTCAATTGAGTTTCTACACTTCTACGAAGATGTTGGATTTGAAAGACAATTAACTATTGCCAACTCTCCATAGAAAAATGGGGTTACAGAAAGGAAAAATAAGACTATAGTTGAGATGGCAAAAAGTATGCTACATGAGAAGAAGCTACCTTACAACCTCTGGGGTGAAGTTGTTAACACAACAGTCTAGGTACTCAACAGATGTCTACAAAGGCAATGAAGGATAAAACTCGTTTGAAGCATGTAGTGGAATGAAACTTGGAGTGAAACATCTCAAAGTCTTTGGATGTTGTGTTATAGTCACATTACTAGACAGTTGAGACACAAATTGGATAAAACTCCAATCAATGGGATCTTTAGTGGTTATGAAATGGCAGAAAAGAGATATAGAGTTTTCATTCCTGAGACAAAGAAGACCATATTTTCCAGGAGTGGGTTGTTTGATGAAAATACAATGTGGAACTGGACAATTGAGAATGAAGTGTCAAGGCCAATTCCAGTGAACTGTAGTTGAATGAGAATCTCAATGAAATTGAAAATGTTGAAATGGATGCAGTTGCAAGACCATCACAGTTAGAAGATAACAGTTTCAGAGGAGATTATTTCAAGATTCTGTGACTGAATAAGAGAATTAAGTTATACAAGCACAATTAAAATCACTCAATGATCTGTATGCTAGATGCAATTTGAGCATAATTGAGCATGAGAAATGTGAAGAATTTGCTACTAATGAAGCTTGGAAGAAACCTATGAATAAATAAATTGAGATGATTAAGAAGAATCAACATGAAAATTGGTTGATAGGCCAATAGATAAACCAATTGTTGGTGTCAAGTGGGGTTTCATGACTAAATTCAACCTACATTGTACTACACATAAGCACAATACTAGATTGTTAGTCAAGGGTCTTCTCAGAAACGTGAGTAGATTACACTGAGACATTTTCTCCAGTTGCAAGACTAGACACTATAATGACCTTCATTGCACTTGCAACTTAGAGAAGTTGGAAGTTATATCAACTTGATTTCAAGTTAGCTTTCTTGAATTGAGTGTTAAATGAGGAAGTTTACGTGGATCAACTTGAGGGGTACATTGTTTCATGTTATGTAAACAAAGTATATAAGCTCAAAAAAGCTCTTTATGAACTAAAACAAGCTCCAAGAGCTTGGTATGAGAAAATCAACTTCTATCTGCTTTAATGTGGTTTTCAAAGGAGTTTCAGTGAGGCCACAATGTACATCAAGATCAAAAAGAAGGAGAATCACACATTGTTTCTATTTATGTAGATGATATTGTGTAGACTGGAAGTATATGAATTCAAGGCTGACATGATGAAAAAATATGAAATGACAAACCTTGGACTATTGTATCACTTTCTAAGAATAAGAATTATGCAGTCTAAGAAAAGAAATTTCATAAATCCGAAGAAATATTCCTTGGCTTTATTTGAAGAGTTTGACTTGAAAGATTGTAAGCCTGTGCACATTTCTCTTGCAATGAATAATGAATATTACAATAATAATGGCAGTGAATCTGCAGATGAAGGTGTGTATAGACAAATGATGGGTAGTCTATTTTATCCAACAGCCAAGACCTAACACTATGTTTGCTGCCAGTTTACTATCCAGATTCCTGAATAATCCAACTAAGAAACTTCTTGGAACTGCAAAAAGAGTACTCAAGTTTATCCAAGGAACTATTAACTTTGAAATTGAATATGTGAAAGGAAAGTCTGCATTTGTTTATTATGATAGTGATTGAGGTGGTGATGAAAATGATATGAAAAACACTTCAAAGTATGTCTTTTCATTTGGCAGTAGCATTTTCTCATGAGCATCTGTGAAGCAACATAGTGTTGCATTCTTAACTGTTGAATATGAGTATGTCAGTGTTTCAAAGGCAACAACTTAAGCAATTTGGCTCAGATTTTTGTTGGAAGACTTTGGAGAAATTCAAACTTATGCAACTACACTCTATTGTGATAACATCTCTGCAATTGCTAAGATAAGAAATCCAGTTTTTCACTAGAGATCAAAGCATATCAATCGCAGATCTCACTACATCAGAAATGCCCTACAATAGAACATCATTGAATCGATGTATTGCAAATTTAAGGAGCAATTGCCTGATATTTTCACCAAGGCTTTGCAACTTATGTTCTTCATAAGATATTTTTTTTTTTTTTTTTTTTTTTTTTTGGTTCTTAAGTGTCTTAATTCTAGTTGCAATATACAACTAGGATTATGACATCTCAATAGCTTGTATTATGCCGGCTGTTATAGCAGCTGTGTAGAGTAAGTTGTGCATGTGATGTGCACGTGTGTGTTGAGTCTTTGGTTTGTGTGAGCATGTGATGCTCCGTCACTTTGTTTTTCCCTTGGTTTTTGGATATGTATTCACACACATACTGAATGAATGAAAGAGGAGCTATGCACTTAGCCTTCTTCCTCTGGTTCTCTGATTTTATTTGCTCAAAACTAAATCAAAACCATCAAAATACAATCCAATTCATTAAACAAACACTAACAGATTGATCAATTTGTTATTGTATTTGCATTTGGTCCTATCTAATTATCAGTCAAAACTTTGTGCTTTTAGGAGATGATGACAATATCATGTACTTTGAGGTAGCCTCTGGGCCTTTGACATAAGTATTAATTTCGTGAAATGTCTTGTTGCAGGGCAAATGATAACAGCCATGATAGTAAAAATAATTAAGCATTGGAGTTAGATAAATCGAGACCCTTGTATTTCAGTTGGAGACATTGATTTAGGGAAGGATATACTATACCGTTGGATGCCAACAGTAATACATGCGGAAAGTTTCTCGTTGGGTATGCTCTTAATTACATAAAAATGCGATGATATTTTATAGTATACTGGCATCTGTGCGATTATACGAGATTAGAGGGGCTTGGAGAAGCCTGGTTTCCTATACATTTATCTACTAAAAAGTTTAGGGTTTGTGGTTTGGGTTAGGGTTTATTATTGTGGGTATAAATTATAAACTATTTTAGGTTTGAATAATATGTGATTCGAAAAAGACCTTGATGCAGCGCAACTCTCTGAACACGAACTGAGGTAAAACCCTAGCCGCCGACCCTAGCCTTTGGCTTGGGTGTCGGTGGCAACCCCCTCTCTCTCTTCTCTTTCTTCTCTCATCTCATTCCCTCTTGCTCGTATTTCAGTTTTCCTTTTAGCTTTGTTTCGAATTTTTGAGCTTGGTCTCCTCATTTCCATGAGCTTGTCTTAGTTCCAAGCTTGCCCTTTCTTTGGCGATCATCGCTCTTTCTCCAACCTCCATCTTTTCCGGCCGTCCCTTTGCAAACCCAAAACTTCATCTCCCCCCACCTTTCCTTTGTACCTCACCTCCTCATAATCCACCCGCACCCTATCTTGGCTCCGATGTGTGTGTGCCGAATCGAAAATGGATGTCAAATGCATCTCCCTTGCTCACTTCCCTTCCCCTAACCGGCGTGCCAGAATCCCCTCGAGGCCAAGTGTTCTGTGGTTTTAGTCGAAGTAAGGGTATTTTACATACCCCCTTAGCCTCACCTTCTATCCATGTGCTACTATATTTGTATATAGGTTTTTATATCAAATGGTCCCTGAAATTGACCTTCACCATCAAGATGGTCCTTAAAATTGAAAATCAATCAATGTAATCCCTGAAAATACGTGTCGCAAATCAATGTGGTCCTTCCATCACAGTTTTGTTAAAAATTCTGTTATGTGCTGATATGGCACCTAAATGGGTCCCATAAGTCTTTTTTTTTCTCACAAATGGTCCTTGAAATTGACCCGCGACATCAAAATGGTCTCTGAAATTTACCCGCGACATCAAAGTGGTCCCTGAAATTGAAAATCAATCAATATAGTCCTGGAAGTAAGTGTCCCAAATCAGTGTAGTCATTCCGTCACAATTCTGTCAAAAATTCTATGATGTGCTGATATGACACATAAATGGGTTACACAAGTCTAATTAAATTAAAAAATTACAAATAGGTTTAATAATTTAATTATTAATAAAAAACTGTCAACCCAAAAACCCAGTCATGCAATCACCTCTGATCCCAGTCCACATTCATCTATCTCATTTGCTATCTATTCTCTAACAAAAATCTCAATACACCCATCTTTACACACTTCACCGAATTGAATATGGATCAAGATCACCTTTGGTGACGACTTGGCCGATTGGCAACGACTTATGGGATATCACCGTTAACATTTAGGCGATCAACACCATTACAACCTTATCTTGAAGTGCTTGTTCAGCACTTTCCTGGTGGTCTGGTGACTCAAAGAACGGTGAGGTCTGCCTTGAGATAATGAGGTTATAACTGAGGTGCATCTATTGTTGGTTGAAAACTATTTCCAAACCCCCTCTTAGGCCTTGGTTAAACCTTGTGCCTTTGAGAATTTATGGAAGAGATCTCTTGTCGGAGCAAGCCCTACTATGAGAAAAATATCCATTGTGCAAAAAGGTTTTTAAACAACTTTTTTTAATTAATTATTAAACCCACATTAGCACATAACAAATTTTTTTACAGAATTGTGGTGAAATGATCATATTGATTTGCGACACCTATTTTCAAGGACTACATTCATCGATTTTCAATTTTAGGAACCATCTTGATGGTGTGGGTCAATTTGTGATTAAAACCCGTAAATCATGTGGGACCCATTTATGTGCCACATTAGCACTTAAAGGAATTTTTAACATAATTGTGAAGGAATGACCACATTGATTTGGGACAACTATTTTCAGGGACTAGATTGATTGATTTTCAATTTCAGGGACCACCTTGATGGTGAGAGTCAATTTCAGGGACCATTTGTGATAAAAACCTTATATATATTTGCAGGGATTTGTCATGGTGGTTCGGATCTGGCCACTAAATCTCGATTTGGCGTCTCCACTAGCAAATTTTGATTATGGTGTACTTTTAGTTGTGGGTTTGTAAGTTTTCTATTACGATGTCTTCGTCGAATTGACCACTCAGTTGCTTTCTCTAGTATTGCTGCTTTGGTGGCTACTGGCAAGACGTTCGTGATACCCGCGGCAGCGGCAACATGGACATGCGTTTGGAAATTAAGGATTAGGGTTTTAATTTTCGCTTTTGCCTTCCGTTTGGAATGGTGTAACCTTTTCTACTTAATTAATGAATGTTCCTTTTTGACCAAAAAAAAAAAGATTTGAATAATATGTTCTTTTTTTTGGTAAAAAATAATATGTGTTGTAGACCTATTTGATTGAACGATCTAGGGTTTAGAGAGAGATAGTGGTTCGGCAATATTGAGAGAGAAGAGAGATTGATTTAATTGTGAGGTGTGTTTGATTTACCCCATTGTGCCTTTATTTATAGTAGTAGGAAGGGTAAAACCTTTCCCTTTAGGATTACAACATTTAATAGGTAATCTACTCCTAATAGGAATATAAGATACATTCCCATATTCTCTAGGATTAACACAATCCTATTCCTATTCTAAATATGACTGCAACACTCCCCCTTGAGTGTGTAAATACCAAGGTTCTAAAAAACGCTAGGCGCTAGTCAGGCGGTGGGCTAGCGCCTAGCGCCTAGGCGGATTTAGGTAAATTTCTTGTATATCTTGTATATAAGTGCATATTGACACCTAAAAAAAAAAAAAAACTATACCTGTATGGATAATAAAATAATGATAAAATGCAAATTAGGTACACTATTTCCACAAGTATTGGATGAACTTGTAGTAAATCCATCATTTGCAAATTAGATACACCATTTCCATAAGTATACCATCATGAAACCAAAAAAGAAAAAAACACACAATTAATAAAAAAAAATATAAAAAAAAACCTCCTAGGGCCGCCTAGCCCGCCTATCCTGCCTAGCTGCCTAGGCCCAGCCAAATTTTCCCGCCCGATTTGCCCAAAAACGCCTCGGTTGCTAGGCGCCCAGCGCCTAGACGCCACCTAGGGCGTTTTTTAGAACACTGGTAAAGACTCAACAAACCATCGCATCAGATCTTCAGCATATAAGGTAGAATAATTGATGAAGTCATCGGCACAGCGGGTGATCGCGAGTCTTAAATTTAATTTGAAGTATACATTTGCAAAAACTCACAAAAACCTTGCTATGGTAAAACTCAAGATAGGCAAAACCCATAGACTAAAGAGAAAAGTAAGAAAATATGCATAATGTCCAAAACACTCGTCAAACTGGACGAAGGTAGTGAACTCAACGGAGTATGATCATCCCAGGATAGGTGTCTCGTTAAAACCTAATGAGGTAGCAAAAACCCAGTGGGAAAAATGCTCCTAATCGTAGGGAAAAAGAGTACATTAAGATCATGTGAGTACGTTTCTAGATACTCCCCCTGAGTTAGAGATAACTTCTAAATAAGAGAACTACAAGCGATTCAACTCAGATAATTTACGCATACCGATTCCTTGTACGAGCTTCTGAAATGTAGACTTGGGCAATGACTTGGTGAAGAGATCAGCCAGGCTGTCCTGGGAACGGATTTGCTTAACTTCAATGTTCTGATGCTGCTGTTGTTGGTGTGAGGAAAAGAACTTTGGCGCTATGTGCTTGGTATTGTCTCCATTGATGTATCTATTTTTCAGCTGCTCAATACATGTTGCATTGTCTTCAAAGATCGTCGTAAGAAGGTCAACGACTGATGTAAGACCACTAGTGCTTCGAATATGTTCCATAACTTCTCTCAGCCAAAAGCATTCACGCGATGCTTCATGCAGAGAGAGAATCTCAGCATGGTTAGACGAAGTCACAACTAGCGTTTGCTTGGTAGACCTCCAAGATATAGCGGTGTCCCCAACGGTAAAGATATAGCCCGTTTGAGAACGTGCTCTATGTGGGCCAGACAGATATCCAGCATCTGCGTAACCAACAAGGCGAGAATCAATCAACAAGGCGAGAATCAATCCTAGAATCATAGAGGGCGGCAACATTCGGAGATTCGCGGGTATAGAACAAGCCCAAATCCGTAGTACCCTTGAGGTAGCAAAAAATGTCTTTAACACCATTCCAGTGCCTGCGTGTGGGCGCATTGCTGTATCTAGCCAATAGATTCACAGCGAAAGAGATGGTGGGTCTAGTGCACTGAGCCAAGTACAATAAAGCCCCTATTGCACTTAGGTAAGGAACTTCGGGTTCCAAAATCTCTTCCTCATCTTCCTTTGAATGGAAGGGATCTCGTTTAGCATCTAGAGTCTGAACGACCATGGGTGTACTCGAAGGCTTCGCTTTATCCTCATTAAAATGACGCAACACTTTTTGGGTGTAGTTCGATTGATGTACTAAGATTCCATCCGAACAGTGCTCGATCTCCAGGCAGAGACAATATCAAGTTTTCCCAAGATCCTTCATCTCAAATTCCGATTTCAAGTGTGTAGCAATATCCTCAAGCTCTGCAGGAGTCCCAATAAGGTTCATGTCATCGACATAAATTGCAACGATTGCAAATCCGGAATGTGACTTCTTTATGAACATACATGGGCATAGTTTGTCGTTCACCTAACCCTAACTTGTCAAATATTCACTCAGACGGTTATACCACATCCGCCCAGATTATTTCAATCCGTAGAGTGGCCTCATCAACCTAATTAAGAAAGTGTTCCGTGCTCTAGAACTATTTGAACCAGTCAATGGAAGTCCTTCTGGAACTTTCATGTAAATTTCAGTATCTAAATCCCCATAGAGATACATGGTTACCACGTCCATAAGCTGCATATTCAGTTTTTCGAAAACTACCAAACTGATTAGGTAGTGGAACGTTATAATGTCCATTACGGGAGAATACGTCACCTCGTAATCAATCCCTGGGCGCCGAAAGAAACCTTGCGCTACGAGGCGTGCTTTGTATCACACTATTTCATTCTTCTTATTACGCTTCCTCACGAAAACCCATTTGTAGCCAAGGGGCTTCACTCGTGGTAGGTTAGGAACAATAGGTCCAAACACTTTACTTTTCGCAAGCGAATCGAGTTCGACCTGAATTGCTTGTTTCCAGTTTGACCAATCGGTTCTACGTCGACATTCATCGACGGAACGTGGTTCAATGTCATCGCTAAGCATGATGTTAGTAACTACTGAGTACATGAATGCATCGTTGACGGTCATCTCATTTCTATTCCAAACCTCATCCAATACTGTGTAGTGGACCGAAATCTCACGATTCTCGAGAAGCTGGTATGTTTCATCTGAAGCATCACCATAATCTAGAATAACATAATGCGTTGGAATGGATGAGTGAGCGATTGTCGGATTTAAACTAGGGCCACTAGTTGGTGCCATTTTCCTCTTCTAGGGTTGTGAATCCTTTGAACTAAGGGGTCTGCCATGCTTCAGGGTCGGGGCAGATGATTGGCTAGCTGCCAATGTACCTTGTCGCGTGGAAGTTGCTGCCTCCCCACCTTCAGGGACGGTTCGGCCTTCCTAAATGGGTTGTTGACATACGCGGGGTACATTTATCCTTGCAGGTGTGTTTGCAGCGAGTATATGTGATCTTGTCACCTTAGCTAGATCAATGAAAGCATCCGGCATGCTTTGAGCAATGCTCTGAAGATCTATAATTCGTTGCACCTCAGCTTCAGACTGGACAGTGCGGGGATTTAAATGAGACATAGTGGGAGCATACCAAGACAATTCGCGACGTTTTACGGGAACGTTAGCATGCTTATCTCCCCCTAACGATGGGAAGACTGTCTCATCAAAGTGACAATCTGCAAAACGTGCGGTAAAGAGATCTCCTGTCAAAGGTTCTAAGTAGCGAACAATTGATGGCGAATCATAACCGACATAGATTCCTATTTTTTTCTGATGACCCATTTTAGTACGTAGCGGCGGCGCTATTGGCACATAAATGGCACACCCAAACACCAGTAAATACTAGACGTCAGGCTCGTATCTAGTGACCAACTGTAACGGTGAATGTGGTTGAGTAGCGGTGGGCCTCAGGCGGACCAACATAGTTGCGTGCAATATTGCATAGCCCTAGGTAGATACCGGCAGTTTGGTTCTCATAACCAAAGTTCGAGCTATCAATTGAAAGCGTTTTATGAAAGCTTCTGCCAGGCCATTTTGGGTGTGAACATGGGGCACAGGATGTTCCACATCAATCCCTACTGACATGCAATAATCGTCAAAAGTCTGTGACGTAAACTCTCTAGCGTTATCCAGTCAAATTGACTTAATCGAATAATCAGGGTGGTGAGCCCTTAGCTTAATGATTTGAGCTAGGAGTTTAGCAAACACGGCATTACGTGTGGACAACAAGAAAACATGTGACCATCTTGTCGATGCATCAACCAACACCATAAAATATTTAAATGGTCCGCAAGTTGGTTGGATTGGTCCACAAATGTCCCCTTGAATCCTCTGAAGAAATTTAAGGGTGTCGTGGATAATCTTTGTATGGGAGGGTTGAGTATTCAACTTCCCTAAAGAACACGCTTTGCATGGCGGAACTCCAACATAGGGATGTAACTTATGCCCGTGAGAAGATTTGAGGATACGGCGCATCATGTCACTTCTAGGATGTCCCAAACGGTCATGCCAAGGCAACAAAGTGTCCTGGAACTCAGGCATAGGGCCGGCCATATTGTGGCCTTCTATGTCGCGAATGGTTGTGATGTACAGCCCACTCAGCAGATGTTCCAACTTCTCGTGAATATGCTTCTGGCCATATTCGTACGAAAAGATACAAAGAAATTCAAAACCATTATCTTCAGTGGTTTCAAGATGATATTTATTATCTCAAATATCTCTAAAACTCAGCAACATTCTTCCGGAACGTGGAGAATAGAGTGCACCGTTAATGGTCAAGATTGTACCATTAGACAACATGATACGTGTCTTTCCGTATCCTTCAACCAGGTTGGATGGGCCTGAGAAAGTTGTCAAATGAGCTTTCTTGGGTATTAAGTTAGTAAAATAATGTCGTTCACGCAAGATGGTGTGCGTAGTTGCACTATGTGCCAGACAACTAACTTCCCCAATAGACATACCTAGAAATAAATTGATTGAATTGGTCACATGCATAGATATAAGTCCATTCATTCAATTAAGCAATTCGAGAAAAAATATCCATTCAAATAACAATCCATAATTCAAAACAAACCAAAACCAAACAAATTATTCCAAATACTTAGAAACATTGTCCAAAATTAAACCATAAACCTGGCAAAATAGGGGGTAGGGCTGGCCACTCGTAGTGGGTTCGGCCACTAGGGGTAAACACCCTAAAAACATGTCTAATTTATTCATCCATAGGCGCTGACGCCTCCTTAAAATCCAATATCTCCATTGATGTAGTTGCATCTTCCAGATAATCCACATGTGCAAAGTTAGACTCACGACGGGAATGATACTTGGCAATAGCCTCAGGGGAAGCTCAACATACGCGTGACCAATGATCCCTTGATCCATAACAATAGCACATGTGCAATTCGGTAGAAACAGCCTGAACGGGAACTTTGCCCTTATTCTTGAAGTTTGGGACCTTAGGGGCGAATGGTGGACGCTGCTGGGTCGTAATTCTTCCCTTAGATGCGACACTCTGTTGACCTTGGGCCCATGGTGGGGCTTGCCACCCATTTCCACGGCCACGACGATTCTTTCATTGTTTATGGCTGCTTGAATAGGTCACATGTGCTTCAGGCGCGGCATTCAAGCCATTCAATCGAGCTTGATGGTTCTTCATCAAAAGCTGGTTCTGCTTTTCAGTGAGAAGTAAAACATAGATCAAATCTGAAAACTTGGTGAATTTATGTGCCCTATATTGTTGTTGCAGGACAATATTGGTGGCATGGAAGGTCGAATAGGTTTTCTCCAGGAGATCTGATTCGGTTAGTTCCACTTTGCAGAATTTCAACAAAGAACGGATTCTACAAACTTCAGAGTTGTATTCATTCACGGACTTAAAGTCTTGGAAGCGAAGATGCTGCCAGTCGTGTCTTGCTTTAGGCAAGTATATGTCTTTCTGGTGATCGAAACGATCTGCCAGAGGGTGCGTGGGTCCTCCTCAGCGAGATACTCAGTCTGCAGTGCATCATGGATGTGTCTTCGAATGAAGATCATTGCAGTAGCCTTCTAAGCTTCGTCAACAGGTTTGTCAGCGATAGGTGCCTCGATAGTGGCTCTAATGCCCTTCGTTGTTAAATGGAGCTTCACGTCTTGAACCCATTTCAGATAGTTTCTTCCGGAGACTTCTAGAGCGGAGAAATCGAGCTTGTTCAAGTTCGACATGTCCCTAAAACGGAAGGAGAAAACGTGATTAGTCATATGGTAAGCCATAGACATATATCGTAAAACATACAGGTTCTATAGACATGTATTGGTTTAATTTATGCATGAAAACTACAGGTTTCATGTGATATGTTTTGAATGAAAACTTCAAGTTTCAAAGGCACTAAATTTGAAACTACAGGTTCAATTTAGTTTTTATGAACAATTAGTTCATATTGAGAGGTTCCTGCAAGAAACATAGAATGCAATATACTAAGTGTAGTGGATTTGAGGTTCTTCGGGAACTCAAGTGTGAGAGCTTTGTTATTACGAAAGTATGTGACGGTTCAAAGTATAAAAATAAATTATTGAATCGTTAATGTCCTAAAGTGATCTTCAAGTCAATAATTTTGGATTCATTATCAGATTAATAGATTGCAGGTCACTTTTAATTAATTCAATAAATTGGGCCATACGGGGTTGATTGTAGAGGCTAAATAATATTAAAATAATATTATTGGATCAAAAATATAGCCCCAAAATAATTTTGGGCTTAGTGACGTGGGTAATATAGCACGGATTTGGGTGCCTTAAGCATAAGGCAAGGCCTAAAGAACCTCGAGTGATGGCTGCAGGCCACGGGTGAGGAAGGGAAACCCTAGCCGCAGCTGGGTTTCGAAGTTGGACCGAGGGAGAGGGCACGGGAGCAAGCTCAAAAGCTTGCGGGTTTGGCGCGAGAAGCCCAGCCGTGAAGGCTGGCTGCATGGGACGCGGGCAGTGGGAAAATCCTAGCCAACTGGGCTGGATTGGATGCAGGCCGGGGTAGGCAGTGAGCCCAGCAACCATAAAGGTTGCAGCATGCAGGAGTGGACCCAGCCAATCTGGGCTGGCAACGTTTTAGGTGTGGGGCTTCAGGCCCTGCCGAGTTGAAATCCAAGTCGTGGCCTGGTGCTTTGTCCATAGTGATGGTGCGGTGGTATGCCACACCATATCCCATTCCCATATAGTTTCCGAAATCCCTTAGGGTTTAGGAAACCCTAAATATGCTTCTAATTTAATTTTATATAATTTGACTCACAAATTCCACATAACAATTTAATTGTGCGATGCATGAAACAAATATATATATTGACAAATATATGAACATATACAATATATATATATATATATATCGAAGGGAAAATATAAACATATAGGGATTCATGCATCATGAGGAATGTTTTCATGCTTCTTGGACGTTTCAAATATCTTCTTTTATTTTAAGCGTACCTGATTAGCAGAAAACGAATAAGCCTTTGAATGTGGTGGATGATAGCCTCCTCCTACGATGCGTCAATTCCTTAGCTTCTGGCAAGAGCGTGCTGATAACGTGTTGTAGGCCTATTTGATTGAACGATCTAGGGTTTAGAGAGAAAGAGTGGTTCGGCAATATTGAGAGAGAAGAGAGACTGATTTAATTGTGAGATGTGTTTGATTCACCCCATTGTGCCTTTATTTATAGTAGTAGGAAGGGTAAAACCTTCCCTTTAGGATTACAACATTTAATAGGTAATCTACTCCTAATAGGAATATAAGATACATTCCTATATTCTTTAGGATTTACACAATCACATTCCTATTCTAAATATGACTGCAACGATATGTTCTTTATTGTCTTTCTTACACAGTTCAGAAAAGGATATTGTAAGTTGACATTTCTTTCCAAAAAAAAAAAAAAAAAAACTCTGTACAAGCGCTTGCTTTTTTGTTGACTTTTTAGATATATGGATCATGTAATCGTATGACTAGCTTTTGGCTAAGATCAAGCTTAGGCTAGTTGTTTAGTTGATTGATCGTATGACTATAATTTCTGGTAGTGATATGTTGAAATTTTCAACCTACACAAACGTAGAATCCACAACAAATTGATTTGTAGGTAGTATTTGATTCTTTTAACATATACAAACATTTGAGAACAATATTCCATTCGAGAAAAAATAGTAGCAAAGCATATATACAATCATTCAGATAAAAGGCAACCCCAAGTCAACAAGGCTTCCCTCTTTGCGAAGGTCAGGGGAGGGGGAAACATATATTGTACGCAGCCTTATCCTTACTTTTATAAATAAGTTGTTTCCATGACTTGAACATATGACATTTCAATCATAAAGGAGCAACATTTCTGTTGCGCATATATAGCCTCTAGGAATAACAAGGAATTGAAAAAAGGTGCAGTGTAATTATAAAAAGTTATATAGATTGCATATTAAAGAACACCGATTCATTATATTATAGATTCAACAGGATCATACGGGTTCTATATATACAAGTGCAGCTATGCGGAATTTGACCAAAATTGGCGTCTAAACAGTTGGTGCACATGGTTATGGCTATATCTTTAATAATATTTATGAAAGATCAAATCTCAGTCATCATTCCAATTTAAATTATAAATAAAGGTACTTAATTCTACTATCTCCACAACAAACCTGCACTCTCCAATGCTTTCACCTACATTTACCATGTCATCATTGCTTTCGCTATTCCTTTTCTCTCTATTTGCTTTCAATGCCCAAGCTCAAGTTCCCGCTAATCAAACATTCAAGTTTGTCAACGAAGGAGAATTTGGGCCTTACATTGTAGAATATGATGGAAACTACCGTATGCTTAGTGTGTATAGCTCCCCCTTCCAACTTGCCTTCTACAACACTAGCCCAAATGCCTTTACACTAGCTCTTCGCATGGGTACGACTCGCTCAGAGTCACTCAGACGTTGGGTTTGGGAGGCCAATCGAGGAAACCCAGTTGGAGAAAATGCCACCCTCGCATTTGGAGCAGATGGCAACCTTGTACTGGCGGATGCCGATGGCCGAGTGGCTTGGCAAACCAACACTGCCAACAAAGGTGTGGTAGGCTTCAAGTTGCTTCCAACAGGCAACATGGTGCTCCATGACTCGAAGGGCAACTTTGTCTGGCAAAGCTTTGACCACCCTACTGACACCTTGTTGGTGGGTCAATCTCTGAAGGCCGGAGCAGTGAACAAACTGGTGAGTCGAGCCTCCGAGACAGAAAACAAAGATGGACCTTACAGCATAGTGATGGAATCCAAGTCAATATCTTTGTACTACAAGAGCAACAACTCCCCAAAGCCGTTACTCTACACTCAGTTTTCAATTACAGATGTTACACCGGGCAAAAGCGTATTTGACCGTGTCACATTTAATTGTGCTCCAGAGACAGATGAGGGCCATGCTTATGACCTAACCCTACAATTTGAAGTGGTCAACCCTACCTTAGCGGGAGGCCACATTCTAGCGAGACCCAAATACAATAGCATGTTGACATTCCTTAGGCTTGAAATAGATGGAAATGTCAAGCTTTACACTTACGATGACAATGTGGATTGGGGTGCGTGGGAGGTGACCTTCACTCTTTTCGATAGAGATAATTGGTTATGGGAAACTAATGAGTGCCAATTGCCCGAGCGATGTGGGACTTTTGGCCTTTGTGAGGACAGCCAATGTGTTGCTTGCCCATCCTCTAAGGGATTATTGGGTTGGAGCAAGACTTGTAAGCCTGAGAAGCTAACTTCTTGTGATGCAAAGAGCTTCCACTACTACAAAGTTGGAGGGGTTGATCACTTCTTGAGCAAGTACACCAAGGGAGAAGCTACAAAGGAGGCTAATTGTGCTAAGAAGTGTACTTCGAATTGCAAGTGTTTGGGCTACTTTTACAACAAAGATACATCAAGGTGTTGGATAGCTTACGATTTGAAAACATTGACCAAGGTTGCCAATTCCACTCACGTGGCTTACATCAAGGCACCTAATCACTAATATAATATGCTCTAGATCATCGCTTAATTTGTGTATTTTCTCAATGAGGTTTGAAGTTAAAATGTTAATAAAATAATAAGTCGTTAGTGTTTCACTAATATAATATGCTCTAGATCTACATGTTGTGAACTTTAGTGTTTGTAATTTGATTATGTGCACCCCTATAATATAATCATCAACTTTTTTTGTATTTCACCTTTTGTATGATGTTATTTGGTACTCATTTAAAGGAAAATGCTAGGGAGATCATATTTGTAAACTATGTGATTGACGGTTGATGGTTGAATTCTTTTTTTAATGATTTAAAGAAGTAATCGAACCATTAATTGTCACATCTTGTGGTCTACAAAATATGATTCAAGTAGGTTGGATGACAAGGATCAAATTCTTTAAGTTCTTACAATTGGTCTTTTATCTTCACTACAAGAAAACAGTTCATTTACCACATCAATTTTACCACGGACACTATGTGCCCGTTATAAAAAATGAACATTTATCACAGGCTTAGTCAGCATATTGTGGATAACAATATTTTACAATGGGCAAGTAGTAGCTCCTTATGATAAAACAACTTACTATCACGGTCTTAATCAGCACGTTGTGAAAGTATTAAAGCACCACGTACATTGGCCGTGATCAATATTGTTAGTCGCCACACCGCATTTTTTTTATCTACCACGGACATTAAACGTGATGCAGTTACACTATTTTAATAAGTTTCAAAAGACGGGACTAGAAATTTTCCCAAATTTTCAAATCTTTAAATTTTCTCAATATTCCGTCACTTCCCAAAATTTAAGTGAATTCATTCCTCAATCTTTTTTACTTCCTTTTTATTCTCTCCCACCAACGCCAACTTCAAAACTTCCCAACCGTTCTTAGTTAGCCATCTATAGATTTTCATTCACCTTCTCCTTCTCACTGACTCCATCTTCTTCCCTTTCATGGTTATTTTGAGAAGCCAAACAGGTATTTATAAAAGGCTCTCTCTCTCTCTTAACTAACCAAAATTTTTAATTCTGAAATCTGAATTTCTTTTATTCAAGCTCCCTAATTTATTAGAAATTCACTCTAGGTTTTGGTATTTATTCTTCAAAATTTAGGGTTTACAATTTTTTCTTTTTTTTTTTTTTTTTTTATAGAGATGATAGGATTAACTTGTTAATTAATATATAAATATTTTATTGGGATATTCGATACTTGGAATTTTTTTATTACTTAGATTACGATTGATTGCATTTTGAGCAATTGACTTGGTGGTTCTAATATATGAAGGGTTATAACTCAAATATCAACTACTGCATTTACATTACAGGCTCCTGTAAATTTAAAGTGTGTATTGGCTTGCTGGAGATGTGTCTTCTTGAAGAGACGAATGCATAGAAGACGAATATAATTGGAGCACCAAGTTTGGAACTAGGACTTAAGTTTTGTTTTAAAGTATGAAACAAAGTCTATACATGTTTGGTACAAAAATGTAGTATAACTCATTGGCTTTGTATCTAAACTACATATTAATGAAACTCACTTTGTCAACTAAAAGAGGGTGAAAAGATTTTTTTGTCTTCTATCACAACAAAAAAGTTTAAGGACAATAACGTAATTTCACAAAACAAAATTTTGCAGTTTTTTTTCTAAATCTCACCTACAGGTAATTGTATCATGTCTAATTTAAAGAAATAAACAAATAAACAAATAAACTTCTCTCCCTCTCTCCCCACTCCCACTTCTCTCTCACTCTCTTCCTCTCTCCTTTAATTTTAATAACAAAACTAAAATATTTCACACACTTTGTGTGTGGGCATGTACTAGTTTCTTATTATTACTACTAATTAGTTATGTTGCTAGCTTTAGTGTAATATTTGAATCTGTGAATTTTATGAAGTAAATGTGCAATTTTATTTATAAAAAAATATTTTATATTTATTATAATTTATTATTTTTGAAAATTTTCTTATAACGGGCATGGTCTGTGGTTAATATGTAACTCACAATGGCCACGTGGTGTTAGATTATAATCTATCACGCGCACAATATGTGGTTACATCGCATTTGACAACGAGCATTGCCCATGGTAAAAACTAAGAGTTTTTATCAAGTCCAAATTATTAACGAGCACTATGTCCATGGTGGATTGTAATCTACCACGATCATTGACCGTAATAGATGAGCTTTTGTCTACTAGTGCTTGCTCTCCAAACACCAAAAAACCTTTTGCCAAAAAATCCTAGATCTAGGTTTCATCGCCACCACATGTCCCGTACTCCCCCTTGGTGTTACACCACACCCCCGATTTTAAAAGTAGTTTTGGGTTTTTATTTAAAAATTATTTTTAGGGCCTTAATAGGTGTGCCCAGGGGATCCACCTTGTTTTTGTGTCCCCCGGCCTCTCTCCTCTATGTTCTCCCTCGAGCTTTCTTTCTCTCTTTCAGCTCTCACTCTCCCATATCTCTCTCTACTCTTTCTGTAACCTCCTCCCCCGAGCACCTCACACACACACGCAAGCACCCATTCCCTCCGGCGAGCACCATCAACCACCACCTGGACCTCCCCATCATGACCCCAGACCACCAGGGTTGTCCTCATCCTTCCCCTCTCACAGAATAGTGACACCGTCACTGTTCGAAGTGTGCTCCGGCGAACCCTGTCATAGGTGAGCTTCGAAACCACTCTAAAACTTTCCCTTTTTATCCTCATAATTCATCTCTGATCGTATATGTGTGTTTTAGTTGTCGAAACTACAAAGAAACACGTCGGGGAGTTGGCCAGCGTGCATATCAATCTCTTCGTCTCACGAAGTACTACAACTTTCTTTTTGTTTCACCCAATTTCGTTAAGTATTGAAGAAGTTATGTTCATTTGAATCTTACCCAGTTTTCGGCGACCTCCACGACTTTCAAGGTGTTTTCCGGCTAAACCCCTGCAAGTTAGATGTCGTACAAGGTACCATTCTCTTTGTCTCATCGAGAACTATGATTTCCGTTTTTGAATCACTCAATTTCATTGAGTATTGACAAAGTTATGAACGTTTAAAATTTGTCTAATTTTCTGGCCTAATATCCGGCTTTCTCCTTCATTGGGTCCGGCGACCCATGAGTTGAGTTAGGTCAGCCTAACCTACTTAACCCCAAGCCCAAGTCTTTTTGAGTCTAAGCCTTTAGGCCATTTAGAACTTAAGCCTTAGGCCCGTGACCCCCAAAGCCCGAACCCATTTAATTATTTATTTAGTTATTTATTTTTCTAGAGCCCAAAGACCCTTGGGCCGGGCTTTCAAGCCCAAACCTAGTATAACCCAGCCCTAAAACCCATTTTAAATTAGAAACCCTTAACCCATTAACCCATTAACCCATTATCCTAAGCGCAACCTACCTAAAACTAAACCTAAACCTAACCCAAGTCCAAACCCTAGGCCCCAAACCCAGTTGGAACCTTCCAAAGATATTCCTGGAACATTCCAAGGAATATTCCTGGAATATTCTGTTTCAGAGAATATTCCTGGAATATTCTCTGGAATATTCCCCTGTTAACTGTTACGAAATTTATTCGGGACCTTTCTTAGGGTAATTCGACGTTCTGAATCCGTTTTCAACATCTGTTTTCCCAAATTCAATTGTTATAATAGAGTTTTATTAATTGGACCCCTTTATGTGCTTAGGGGCAATTGTTCGCGATGTTCTGTCTTCGTTAATTTACGTGGCTCTTCGGTGGCGATGTATCTGTGAGTGGACCTCTTCTAAAATGCATGTTTTAATACTAGTAATGCATACATGAAAAGCATGATTTAAAGATTACGTTTTATGTAACGTTTTATGAGGCAACATGCTTATTGAGGCTATTTTGAATTATTACTATTTTTCCTATAACCCGTGTTCTTTATAGAATATCTGATGGATGACGATATAATATTTAGAACATGTTTCGAACATCTCTTTATAGTATAGATGATGGATGACTTTATACTATGAAGTTGCTTTTCAAATATATGTATGTTCAAATGAAGTTGCTTTTCAAATATATGTATGTTCAATGGTTTTGTACTTACCTAGTGGTCCCTATTCCGCTACGGGACGAGGGATATATTCTGTCACGGGTGAGGTTACGGTGTTGGCATAGGGCCTGAAGAAATAATCTCTAGCTACGGGCTGAAAGACACGAAGCTGGCACAAGGGCTGGCGTCAACCCAGGGACGGGGAGTTGGCACGGGGCCTGGGGTGTGATTGGACATTCACTAGAAATTACTATATACGAGATATGTTTTGAGACATTGCACGGCATGCTAAGTTTCAGAAAACCTTTTTCTATCATGTTATATGTGTTTTCATAAAACCTGGGGGTTAGTATGTTGTTAACTATTTTATTATATCTATATCAACTTAGTCCACTCATATTTGTTTTGCACCCCTTCAGGACTAGAATCGAGGCATAAAATCTCGGTGTCAAGGCACTTCCACATCGGCATCTTCGAGTCATCTCGGTGTAGGACCCACTCCCTTGTTCATTCAATTTTATATTCTTCCTTTTAGTATTCTAAATTAGTTGTATGCTCTAAACACGTTCCTTAATTGCATATTAATTACCATTAAATTCATAAATCTTATTTATTTCTCGTTCTCATGCATTTCTAAATGGCTTGCATCACTCTCGGGTGTCGGCCAGCACGTGCCTATCTTGGTATTCGTGGAATATCGGGATCGGGGCGTGTCACTTGGGGCCTGTTGGAGATCTCCCTACCTCCCCTCTGTCTCATTCCCACCCTGTAACTCTTTGCTTCTTCCCTCATTCTCTCACTTTGCCCTCTTTATCCCTCCTAGCTCGTCATATACCTACTTCTTCCTCCCCTATCTCTCCATCCTTTTGTCTTCTTCCCACCTATCACCTTTGTGCTTTTCTCTTTTTCTCACCGCCCCTCCACCTTTTTCCCTGATCTCTTCTCTTTCTTTTCAGTTCAGTTTATTTTCAGCTTTTCTTAAATTATCCAACCCGACTTCCTTCTCCGATCTCTTCCTTTCTCCCCACCGTTTTGTGAGCCACTTTCAGTAGTCGTTAGTGGGTCAGATCTACCCCTTGGCTAGATACCACGGTGGCTACTTCGTGCAGCCAGATCGGTTATGACACCTCTGGACGGATTTTGACAAACATGTCAGGTCAGGCAAAAGTATGCTGCTTGCAACACCTTAGGTGGTGAGGTCTGTTGGTTTACGCCCATTTGGTGTTCACCAAAGGATGCTTCCAACGCTTTCCTCAACATGTTATGTGGCTACAATGCCTCATACCACCAAAGCTGACGGTCAAGCCATATTAGGGACCGAGTTTGATGACCATGCCTCTCTGGGCAACAAGATTGGTTAATTCCACTACATTAGGTATTCTGACATGGCTGCTCCGCTGCCATGTGAACCCTGATCTAGTGGATGACCGCCTTAGGTGACTGGACCTAACGGATGCGCTGCCTTATGCAATGGGATGTGGCGTTTTGTGCCGCCTTGAGCAACCAAATCCATCGATCTGCTGCCTTAGGCATTCAGACATTTTTAGAGCAATATTTATTTTTGGCGGATGCTAAATCTTTCTAGTATAAGTGCAATCCTCACAAGTAGACGAGTTGATTGGTGGTACTTTCTCGGATTAGGTAG
The DNA here is from genome assembly GCA_024362995.1 of Heteromeles arbutifolia. Lineage (NCBI taxonomy): Eukaryota > Viridiplantae > Streptophyta > Magnoliopsida > Rosales > Rosaceae > Heteromeles > Heteromeles arbutifolia. Next base: position 38,328,782 of record JANCRC010000003.1, on the reverse strand, counting down.
TTTTTTAGTTTTAGGTTGTATTTTGTTTGTGTTGTGTTGTGCCACTTAGTTAGGTTATGTCGCTCTGGCGAGTTTGTTGTAGCTTCGCAGTTTCAGTGGTGGTTTGATGTGGCCTCACTTTTAGCGGTGGTGTTGTGTGTACTTTCGGTGCTAGATTTGTCGTCTCTACCGTCTTTTATAAATTTGCATTGTTTGCATTTTGTGTAGCGGTTTAACGTATTTGTTGGTTGTGCATATTAATGTATATATTGCTCATTTGAAGTATTGCTGATTTGATGTATGATATATTATCCATCCCACATTAACAACTTTGCAAACAAAGAATAATGCAATTTATCAACTACAAGATATCAATTGTGAACAAATATTCTTTGTTTAGGTTTAGCAGTCCAAAACTATGAATTTCTTTTTCCTTTTCATTCCAACGGATATTGAATAAAAGAAAACCGAAGACACGACCTAGATGAAGAATATTCTTCGCCAGCTACTTGAGGAGATTTACAAGCCCTCTAATTATATAAAATGATTTTTTACATATGAATCGTATATCTTAGGCTTAATTGGATTAATAGTCTCTGTAGTGATAAGATAATTGGAAGACAGCCTGTGGTAAAAAAAAAAATTAGAATTTAAGCCTTTGAGGTAAAATATGTTAGATTTACGCCCAAAATTGTAGATTTTGTCAACTCTTCATTAATTGTTAGTACATAAGGCTCACATATGAGACTAAAATAAATAAAGTTAACCTTACATGTAAGCCACACGTGCTAACAATTAATGAAGAGTTTTGTTTTAACTTAATATGTTTGGCTCAAGTGCTAATAATTAACGGAAAATCGACGAAATATTCAATTTTGGGCATAAATCCTCATAGACTTCACCGCAGAAACTTAAATCCTTGACTATCTTCCAACCGTCATATTACCACTGGGACTAATAATCCAATTAGGCCTTTATCTTATCTACACCTAATTATATATATATATATATATATATATATATATATATATATTCTAAAATTCCAAATTTGCCCTTATTTAAACATATTAATAGAATCTTTTTTGTTAACCAAAAGAATGTGAAAAGACTATTTAGTCTTTTATCAAAACAAAAAAGTTAAGGTCATTAACATAATTTCACAAAACAAAATTTTGTTTTCGTTTAAGCATCACCTACAAGTGATTTTAACATCTCTAATTTTTAAAAATTAAAAAAATTAAATTAAATCTCTCTTCCCACTCCCACATTCTCTCTCTCTCTTCCTCTATCCTTCAATTTTGAAAACGAAAATAAAACATTTCACACACACTTTGTGTATGGTCATATATTAATGTTAATAAAAATTAAAAAAAAAAATTAAACCATCCAGTCTCCATCAACCACAATCGAAAATACACGGAGACGCTACCTAGTTAAACCACGACACCCCTCCATTTTTTTCCGGTGAATCCAACCCATGCGCCGGCGACTATTGATCGATGTTCTCTTTTTCTCTTTCTTCATTCTCTCCTACTTGTTTCTCCATGCAAAGTTAGATTAACTAATCGGAAAAGAGAGTGATCTTGTTAAGAAGAGTTGACGGGAGCATAGAGCGGAGCACGTTCGACGCCGACACCGGAAGAGCATGGTGGTTCCCATTCTGAAAGGGTAACGAGAGGAAGGAGGAGGAGAAAAAGAGGAAAATTTCGCTAGCGCTTGGGAGGATTATGTCAAATGGGAACCACAGTTCTAATATTACTGCTTGAGTTCCCTCATTCGATCAAATATAATTTTTGAAAACATAGTTGTTTATAATCATCGAATAGTTGTTGTGCTTATTTATACATTGAGTTAATGAATGAAAATACATGCTTCCAGTTTACAATTTGTATAGTTCCCTGGTATAGTGGAGGGGTGTAGTGGTGTCGTGGTTTCAGGGTTAGTGGGTGTAGAATTATTTCTTTATTTAAGTGCATATTTGAGAGTTCCGTGGAGAAATTTTTAAATTGATATGTCACCATCTATTTAAATTATATTTTATAAAACTTATGATGTGGTTGTTTGTGGTTGAATTATAATTGAACTGTTAATTAATGTACATATTATTTAGAATGATGCTAGACTCATCCAATTATTTTATTTTCACACCCACATTATATCTCACCAACCATAAAAAGTTAAAACATTACAATTCCCTTCTCGTGAGGGCGTGAGTTTTTTCTTCTCCCTTAGCCGTTGTCTAGGGTTTCCCAAGCCTTCTTGGGTTCCTCTTGATGCATGTTCAAAATATTGTGGTGTACGATTTAGGGAGCGCTCTTCTTGGCTATTGGAACTTTCTCTGTCGTCTCTTGATGTCAATGGAGGATGTGGTTCATTCTTTTGCTCCCCGTTTCGCTCTCACTGAGGAGGAACAATGTGAGATTGTTATTCAAAGATGCCTCCCAAATTCGCTTCTCCAGTTTCTTATTGGTGGGTAAATTGTTAACCACAAGAATTACAACAAAGAGGCCTAAGACAAAATCCACAACCCCACAAACACCACCCAGCCAACCATATGCACCACCCACATAAATCCACAATGCCACCATGACCACCATCCTCTGTTGCCACAACCAGCAAAAACCTAGATCCAAAAATGATCAAATCGATGACCCAATGACTAAAAATCCAAAATTAACAAATTGGGTGACTGTGGAGCCAAAAATAATCACAGGGCGACACGTGGATTTTTGGGTGAAGATGACAAATGTACCCTCAAGGCACACCGGGATTTTTACGCGCGAGCAGCAGGCAATCATCCCTCAATTGAGTCAAAAGTGCCCAAAAAAGGTAACAATTAAAAACCTCTTTCATCAAATCCTTTCTATAAGGTATTTCCCAAAACCTAGTATTTTCTATTTCATTATTTAGCTAATCAATTAGCTAAATAATATATACCTACCATATCTCCTAAAATCATCCTTAATAGTCAATAAAATCACCCATTAATAGTCAAAGCCGACCACCATTCCCATCCTCACCTTTTCCATTTTTCCTTATTAAAATAGTCATTTATTTTTATAACCACCCATTTATTCTTTTCATATTTAATTAGCCAATAAATTGGCTAATTAAACATGAAATTGAACCCAAGAAAACCCTTTAGTGGCCGGTTACCTTTATTCAAAATTGGGCAAGGCCTAACCCTATAAATAGGCACCCATTCTCACCAAAAAAGGGGGATTCCAATCCTCTTGCAAAAAATCCCAAATTCTCTAAACACTCTTTCTCTCTAAAATTCTAACTTTGGCATCGAAGGTTTTTCAGCCAAAGTCCCCCCCCCCCATTCATCGTGGGCGCGTGAGGCTTTTGGCCTTGACCTAAGGTGTTACTTGTTTTGTAGGTGCAAAATTGTCCAAGACCAAGGAGGAGAAAATTTGCATCCACAAATTGGTGCTTTCATTGAGAGAAGAAATCCATACTCGTAGAAGACTCCCGCATAGAAAAATGATTCTTTAGTAAAACGTAAAAGAGAAATACAATGGCAAGGAATTTAGAAAATTCAACAAGTGAGAATTTTAATATTCAAGAAATGGGCCCGCGTCGATCCACGAGGCTAAACATGACCATAGGTGAAACGGCACCACAACCACTAGTTTCCACCATGGGAACCACTGCAGTGGCTACCTCGGTAGCTACCCGTGGTGAGGTCCATGGTGCCTTCACCATGGCTCAAACCATGCCATCCAAGGCGACTCACGGCACATCCATCATGGGAACCACCGCAGTCGCTACCTCGGTAGCTACCCGTGGCGAGGTCCATGGTGCCTTCACCACGGCTCGAGCCATGCCACTCCATGCCCAACGCGAGCCCAATGCATTGCCAATCCGAGCCCAAGCCTCGCATTCGCGAGCATCACACGCCGAGCAGCCCACTCTCGTGGCCCAGCCTGCTCCCGCCGAGCAACCCACTTCCGTGGCCCAGCCTGCTCATGCCGAGCAGCCCACTCCCGTGGCCCAGCCTGCTCCCATCGAGCAGCCCACTCCCGTGGCCCAGCCTGCTCCCGCCGAGCAGCCCACTCTCGTGGCCCAGCCTGCTCCCGCCGAGCAGCCCACTCTCGTGGCCCAGCCTGCTCCCGCCGAGCAGCCCACTCCCATGGTCCAGCCTGCTCCCACTGAGCAGCCCACTCCCGTGGCCCAGCCTGCTATCGTGGCCCATCATACTCCCGTGGCATTTCAAGCAACCAAAGTCGGCCCAAGATTATCTCAACCATCCGGACCTACCATCGAGCCGGGGGCATTCTCACTATATTTCTTCGCGGATTTGACATTTCCCAACTCAAATCCCGCACTCGGAGTCTACCATCATTCCACAGCTCAAGGAGGCACATTTCTTCCAAGCTCTTCCAATCCAAATGGCGAACAACACTTGTCTCAACAAGTCATAGAGTTGACGAGCGCCCTTGCACAACAAACGACCTTGGTGAACCAGCTCCTGCAGCGCATCGAGATCTAACGTGTCCTAGACAAGGTGTCCCGAAGTAGGACAAGGGTAGACGAAGAACCTCTCCAGCAGCGTCCCGGTAAACAGCCACTCAACCAGCCACGAACCGAGCGTTTGGGCAGGGTACACTCCCGATTAGGCCCCCGAGATAGCGTATACTTCCATCTTAGCGCGCGGAGGAGCGTGCACTCTCGACTAGGCCCAGGGACAAGCATACACTCACGGTTAGGGCCACACTCTGATAATCAACATAAGCAGCCTTCTAAGCGAAGTGTTCATTCGCGGCTCAGCCCACAGGGAGCATCACCCACCTCACATCGGAGTAGGCAACACGACGGACAGAGAGAAATAGTCACTCAATCCGGCTCAAGTTCAACTGGCAGCCTGCAAAGAACTCGCTCACCTGCTAGGAAAGCACCACATGCACCGCATTCGCGGCATAGACGAGCCAAACACATGGAAGAGCAGCTTATACCAGCAAGTTACTACTAGGGGCAGTCGAGAGCTCTCCTACCCCAACAAAGGCAAATTCGGGAAGAAGTAGAGAGACTCTTGACCAAGCGATTGCACAATTTTCGACGCAACAAGGTCACCGACAAGGCACTACAACGGGACATGATCAACATAAGCAGGCCACCATTCACGGACGAGATCGAGCAGGCAAAGCCTTCATGCAAGTTCAGCATGCCACATTTCACATCCTTCAAAGGGGATAGAGACCCGGAGAGACACTTGAATCACTATCAAAGCGCAATGATCCTCTAGCGAAACAACGACGATCTCATGTGCAAGATATTCGCCACCACTCTACAAGGCGAGGCACAAGATTGGTTCTACACCCTGCCGCCACAGTCCATCCGGAGTTTCGACGAACTATCTTTGGTTTTCACCAAAGAATATTCATCATATCGCTCGATCAAGAAGAAGTCCGACCACTTGTTCAACGTCAAGAAGAACCCAAATGAGTCGCTTCGCGATTACGTGAAGATGTTTAAAGCAGAGAAGGCAAAGATAGTTGGATGCAACGACTTGATAGCTAGAGCAGCCTTCCAAAAAGGACTTCCAGCAGACCACCCGTTATTCAGAAAATTGATCATGAAAGAAGATCTAACTCTGGCAGACAAACATGTACTTTGGGACGAGGCTTGCTGATGCACATTCAAGGACTTGAAGAAGTACCCGATATCACCTCCCTACTATCTAAACCGGAAGCAGCGTATGACTTATTCCCATGTTTGATGGTATCTGAAGCAGCAATAAACTCTACCATCATACGAGAAGAGCTGGGGGCCCGATCCACAGTTCAAAACTCTCCTCGATGTTACCAGAAATTGAAAAGCTAACTTTGGCGATAAATATTGCAACCCGAAAGCTCAAGTTTTACCTTCAAATACACGCAGTCATCCTTATGATGCACTACTCCACCTAATCTAGACGCGCGACGATAAAGGCGTAGACCCTGGCGAATGCAAAGTTTTATGACAAACACAACAACTCGGCCCAACGACGCCCCAAAGGCAGCCGAGCACACCTTAGCTACACCTGCTCCCTCAATGGTTCTGGCATTTGCATGTCGACAACGTATCCAACTACAAAGGCTCGCGAGCAGGTGTGGTCCTTGTCACCCCTGACAGATCGATGCCCGAGCAGTCGATCACTTTAGGCTTCAAAACATCCAGCAAGACAATCCTCGACTGCTTCAAGAAATCCCTAACCAGCAAAAAGGGAAAATGGCAAGATGAACTTCCCGGATGTTTATGGGCATATCGTGCCACCAAAAGATGAGCAACCAATGAGACTCATTTCTCTTTGGCATTTTGCTCAAAAGCAATCATTCATCCTAATGTCATCAAGTCAAGTATCATCGTTCTATTACCAAGCATTGAGTAAAACAGTAAGGAGATGGCCACAAGCTTAGATTTGGCAGAGGAGAAACGCGAACAGACCATCACCCGCATGGCAGCCTACCAGCAACAGCTCATCTCCAGCTACAAAAAAGGGACCAAGATCCGGCAGTTCCAGCCCGGAGATTTAGTCCTAAGAAAAACCTTCATCACTGCCGGCAGAGAAGGCTCCAAAAAGATGGATCTCATCCGGGAATGTCTGTACAAGATCAGCAGAGTAGGCGGCAAGAGTAATTACACCCTTGCCACCATGAAACGACAAAAAGATCAAAACGCAGTGGAACATCTACAATCTGAGGAAGTACCATATGTGACATCCCACTACATCAAAGCCCGAAAACTCAAAGCAGCTCGACGGGTACCACCTCAAAAACCGAGGACTATCCAGTTGTTATGCAGTTCCTACCTTACAACTAAGTTCTCATTTTTCAATAAGGAATTCAGAAGTAATCACAACTTGGCTCGGCTGCATGCTTACAACAACTGATCACTCATGCACTTCAAAAGAAGACCGCGCCCTTTTTAGGGACTCATCGCAGGAATTGCACCCCATGAGGGACCAACCATGCTCTCCAGTACGAGAGGGTAAACTAATTGCTCTCCAATGCGAGAGGGTAAACCAATTCCCCGACACCCACATGGGTCAGCTCTCCAAGACGGGAAGATAAACTCTACACTCCGAATATCCAGACGTGGATGAGCCTGGCTGCCCTAGTATAACTAAATGCACGATGGCTTGCCCCGGGATTCCTAGAAGTAGCCACAATGGTTTTTCTCAAGGCCTAGCTAATTGAAGGATTTAAGGTCTCTTGGCCTAATCTGTAGGAAACTGGGCTCTAGAGACAGAGAGGGCACATTACGCAGTACATACGAGGGACGGCTGCCCTGGAACCCTAAAGCTGCTACCGAGTGCACTAAGGTAGCCTACGGTTTCCAGAAGACTGCCTATGGCTTGCCCTTCGAGCAGTAAAGCCATGCTAAACTTATACAACCACACATTCTTGTGAAAGGTTAAACAAGCTAGTATGCATATACGAAGCCTTATCCACTGCCGACATGCTATGTAGTCGATAAGCTTCACCTCTGCCAAGCGCGGAATGATTTACACCAAGTCCTAAAGTGTTGTGATACTTGCTACGCAACCTACGGATTTGGAGGAAGCCAAGGTTAACAGCCTAGTGGTTACGCGGACTTGTCTGCTTCTGTAAGTAAGACATCCGGCTGCCAATCCTATGGTTTACAACTTTGCAAAGTTTTACACCAACACATGCGGCTGCAGTGGCTACGCGGGCCTGTCTGCTTATAGAAAAGTAGCATGCCTGCCACTGGTCTATAAAGTTTAAAGGTTAGGGCATGAACAAAAGAAGCGAAGATGGAGAAAAGCGAAGGAAGCAAGTTTATTAAATTTTCTAACAAAATTGATAAACAACTAGCGAAGACCGAAGGAGTTCAAGCAAAGCAAAGAGCTACAAGGAAAAACAAAGAAAATCCTAAAGGCTACCTAAAATACTACACTTCAGCAGCTTGGACATCCCATGACTACTTGGTCGCCACACCTTCAGCAGTCGCGACGCTCTTAGCAGCGGCATCATCCAGCACTTCACCTCCGGCTGCCCCAACCTGGGCACCAACTTCTCCAATTACTCCATAATAGCAAGCCTCTCCAAGGGTGAACTAGACTTAGCTCTAAACAGACATCTTGGTATAGACTTCGGCACTGGGGGCATGGCAGGACCTTTACGCTGAACAATCTTATCAGCAGTCGTACTAGCCATTCTCGACATGGCAGGTGCCACAGGCTCAGATCTAGCAGCCCCATTTTTTTCTTCCCATTGGAAGAAGTTATGTCAATCACATGCATCTCGGCAGCAGGCGGACTCTCAGGAGCAGTGGATGAAGTCTTCAGTTTTTCTCAATCGACATCTCTTGAGCAGGCAGGGAAGATCTCTTCTTTCCACCTTCATTCATAGTAAGCTCTACAACAGCGATCAAACGAGCCAATGCATCCATCTTGATCATCTTTACCTCTTCTTTCGGAGGCAGCCTACATTTCTCCCGACGAAGAGGACTAAGCAACCAACGACATTCACGATACTCAGCAGAAGAGCTCAACCCAGCATTTTAGCAGGCAGGAGGCCTACATGCCAGAGCTCAACCCAGCATTTTAGCAGGCATGAGGCTTACATGCCCAGCATTCCAGAGCCCATGAGGTTCCACGACTTCCTCATTTCTCTCATTCGCCAGCCTGGCCCGAGTCAGGTCCAAAAGCCCAAAGGACATGAGCCATACGGCTCGCCTAGCACTGCGCCCCAGCACCACAATCCGCGGTCCAAGCCACACAAGCTGCCATTGGCTCTAACCAAGCCGAGCTGCCCAAGCAGTAGTCCCTACCACGACATCTCGTCGACCCATGCCGAGCCGACTCCTGGCCCCTGCCAGCCGACGTGCCGGACCACCCCATTGGCTGCCCCGCAATAGCACATCCAAGAAGAAGACAAAGAAAATTGAATTTTCCTTACATCGGTGCGGCGCGGAGAAGATGAAGAAAGCAACGAAAGACGATCCTTTGCACGGGCAAGATGTACAAGATTGCTAGAGGAGGGGGAACAAATATCCTCTAAGCTCTCTCTCTTGTAGGGTAGAATAAACCACTCTCCAAAGTTGATTTAATAACCCACTTAAGGTGGACTTAAATAGGCTTTGAGAGAAACTTATTTCCCTTTCCTAGAAAGATCTAATTTCATATTAAAGAGAGAATCTACATCAAACCATGAAGCAGTCCTAAGTTTCCTAGAGCGAGAAGATCTCTACACCTGCTGCCCTTTCCTACGAGCAGCCCAGCAGGTGTAGGGGTATTTGTGGAGCCAAAAATAATCACAGGACGACACGTGGATTTTTGGGTGAAGATGACAAATGTACCCTTAAGGCACACCGGGATTCCTACGTATGAGCAGCAGGCAATCATCCCTCAATTGAGTCAAAAGTGCCCAAAAAAGGTAACAATTAAAAACCTCTTTCATCAAATCCTTTCTATAAGGTATTTCCCAAAACCTAGTATTTTCTATTTCATTATTTAGCTAATCAATTAGCTAAATAATATATACCTACCATATCTCCTATAAATAGGCACCCATTCTCACCAAAAAAAGGGGGATTCCAATCCTCTTGCAAAAAATCCCAAATTCTCTAAACACTCTTTCTCTCTAAAATTCTAACTTTGGCATCGGAGGTTTTTCGGCCAAAGTCCCCCCCCCCCATTCATCGTGGGCGCGTGAGGCTTTTGACCTTGACCTAAGGTGTTACTTGTTTTGTAGGTACAAAATTGTCCAAGACCAAGGAGGATAAAATTTGCATCCCCTGTGACCAACAAGAATAGTAAAATTTAAAAAAGGAAAAACAAATAGGATGGAGGAAATAGAAAAGGAGGATAATACTGTAATAGGAAAAGAAAAGGGGCCAGTGAGCAATAGTTCGTTGGAAGTTGGAGCTTTCACAGCTTCCAGGTGCTTATACGTCATTTTGTCAAGAGTAAATTTGTTAATAACATTTTTATTAAAAAAAAAATAAGTGAAAAAATAAAACACTATCCGTACTTATTATTTTAATTAGTGATACATTACATAATTGACAAATTTGACTTAAACAATTAACCTTCCGACATAACCTTTGTGATTTGGACAGAGGGTCTTCGCCTTATCGGATAAGATGAGGAAAATCGTTATAATATGCGCAACTAGACCATTCTTAGAAGTACAAAATAGTAATTATAAACTAAAGAGAATCCAACAGGTACAATGTAATATAAAATGTTTGTTTCTAGACATGTGTAAATTATATAATATACAAAGTTATATAAATTCGCATATTTGAGAACACATTATCATAAAAATAATACAACAAATTTTTAAATTAAATTTTGTAAATCATGTGATGTTGATGATTGAATTATTAGTTAAGTGTTAATTAAACTAAATTTTATAAACCATGTGTGCTAGAATAATTAACATGCTTATTTTCTATTAGTGACACGTAATTTAATTTGTTAATTTAATTTTAAAATTTAGTATCCCAACATTATCCTTATCATAATATACCATTATCTTATAAATCCAACACGCTCATTACCGCTTTATACAAAGTGCAGCTGTGCAGGGTAGGATTGATCAACATTGGCGTCTAAGCAGTCGGTGCACGCAATGATGAATGATGGCTATATCTTAGTAATATTTATCAAAGACCAGATCTCAGAAATGATCCCAATCCGAATTATAAATAGAGGGACTACTAAGTTCTTTAGATCAAACTTGAACAAAGCTTTCTACTACATAATTTAACTATGTCACCTTTGCTTTCCCTCTTTCTTTTCTCACTCTTTGCTTACGTTGCTCAAGCTCAAGTTCCCGCAAATCAAACTTTCAAGTTTGTCAATGAAGGTGAATTTGGGCCTTACATTGTAGAATACGATGGAAACTATCGTATGCTCAGTGTGTTTAGCTCCCCCTTCCAACTTGCCTTCTACAACACCACCACAAATGCCTTTACTCTTGCTCTTCGCATGGGTTTGACTCGTTCGGAGTCACTCTTCCGTTGGGTTTGGGAGGCCAATCGAGGAAACCCAGTTGGCGAAAATGCCACCCTCGCATTTGGAGAAGATGGCAACCTTGTACTGGCGGATGCCGATGGCCGAGTGGCTTGGCAAACCAACACTGCCAACAAAGGTGTGGTAGGCTTCAAGTTGCTTCCAACAGGCAACATGGTACTTTATGACTCCAAGGGCAACTTTGTTTGGCAAAGCTTTGACCACCCTACCGACACGTTGTTGGTGGGACAATCTCTAAGGCCAGGAACAATAAACAAGCTGGTGAGTCGGGTCTCCGAGACAGAAAACAAAGATGGGCCGTACAGCTTGGTGATGGAGCCTAAGGGAATATTTTTGTACTATAAGAGCAACAACTCTCCCAAATCAACACTCTATTCTCAGTTGTTTACCATTGAGAAAGGCTCACTTGACCATGTCACATTGAATGTTGCACCGGACACAGATGAGGGTTATGCTTATGACATAAGCTTGGAATATCAAGTGGCCAACTCTTCCTCTGGTGGAAATGCCATTCTAGCTAGACCCAAATACAATAGCACACTGACATTCCTTAGGCTTGGAATTGATGGAAATGTCAAGCTGTACACTTACTATGACAAGGTGGATTGGCGTGCATGGGAGGTGACCTTCACTCTTTTCGACAGAGATAATTCGATATGGGAAACCGAGTGCCAATTGCCAGAGCGGTGTGGAAACTTCGGTCTCTGTGAGGACAGCCAATGTGTTGCTTGCCCATCCTCTAAGGGACTATTCGGCTGGAGCAAGGCTTGTGAGCCTGAGAAGCTAACTTCTTGTGCAGCAAATAGCTTCCACTACTACAAAGTTGAAGGGGTTGATCACTTCATGAGCAAGTACACCCGGGGAACTGCTATAAAGGAGACTGATTGTGGTAAGAAGTGTACTTCGGATTGCAAGTGTTTGGGCTACTTTTACAACAAAGATACGTCAAGGTGTTGGATTGCTTATGATTTGAAAACCTTGACCAAGGTTGCCAATTCTACTCACGTGGCATACATTAAGACACCTAATCAGTGATCACTAGTTTAATATGGGTTGCATTATCACTTGTATTTATTTATTGTGATTTGAACTTTAAAATGTTATTGCATCAATAAATAATTGTTATGATTCTCCAGGTGCATGGAGAACAATATATACATAACAGGGAACAACGAATATATCTTTATGTTCACAATTTGGTTATAAGTATATAATATAATCATCAATGTTTCCGGTGTTTACCCTTTGCTGTGCTTAGCGATCGAGCATTCTATATGCTAAATTAAGTTGGCATATATAATTGAGAGGCATTAGCCTTGAGGAGTAATTGGCTGTGCTTAAAATATGTCCTTTCTTCTAGTGATTAATTTGCTTTCAGGTCTTAAAAAATGTGTAATAGTCTTCAGTTTTGGTCATACTGATCTTCATTCCAACCACGAAAGGGCCAAAGAAGAAAAAGGAAAAATAAACTTTAGGAAATATTTAAGCCCTGAAGATTGACTTTCAATTTATGTTTTTAATGGAAATAAAATAGCTTAAGGACCAGAGTCACGAGAGGGTCATCAAACATAAAGCATCATATAACATCACACAAAGTCTGTTTTTTTTTTTTTTTTTTTTGAAAACTGGAATAGAATACCAGGGCAAAGATGCCAGAAAGCAACACAGAAAACCAACAGCAAGGCCAACAAGAAACAAAATAACAACCCAAGCAGGAAAGGAGATGAAGAGACAGACAGAAGAACCAAGTTCCACTGTCACCCCACACCTACCAACAAATCAAGGGGGACAAGGCAAGCCGTCTTTATCAAGTACATGAACCAACGAAGATGGGGGCCCATTGACCCAACAGAAACTGCACATCTCCGTACAATGGCGCGACGCCAACAAATTCGCCGCTCTATTAGCTGACCTTGGAACCCAAGCCCAGTGACAGTCCTGAAAGGACTCCCCTTACCGTTTAACAACTGTTAAGGTAGGAAGGGCCTCCCATTTGCCAGTCTCCAACGAAGACGATAACGCAAAAATAGAATCCTTAGAATCAGACTCCACAATAATGCAACTAAGTCCCAAATCCACAGCCAGCTCACAACCCCGAACCAAAGCAAAGGCTTCGGCAGCGGCAGCACTTGGAGCCGTGATGGGCTCCCGCCTGGCAGCAACAAAATTACCCCTCTCCGCCCTGATCACCACCCCAACATATCCCGTCAAAGATGAAGGAGACCAGCTAGCATCAACATTCACTTTAAGGAAAGGGGATGGAGGAGGGGCCAGGATTGGAAGGTACAAACCCAATTACATCAGAAAAGATAAAGTGAGCATAATTGGATAAAGCATTGAAAACACAGTTAACCTCTGCCAAACATGCCTAAAACTAATAGATTCAAAGATAGAAGTTAAAAACAAAATATCATGGACAAGAGTTTTAATCAATTCAAAGGCAGAAGCCAAACATGTCGTCCCTTGTGCTATCAATGAAATCAACGAGTTCCATATTTCTATATGGTATCGTGAGTTTAGATTTCTAAATTTTCTTTGTGTCGTAGCTACCCTAGCTTCCCCTCCCTCTGCTTCTTCTTTTCCCAATCTATTTTTAGTTACACAAAGTCGCACGACTTCGGTCGACCAACTTCTATGCCTAGTGCAGAATTCTATCCTATCGGATGACTGACTCACTTCACTCCAACCCGTCCAAGGGCTCAAAAAAAGTTTTCCCCCCAAAACTCGTCTGCCACGCGAACGAAGGAAAACACTTCGGGAATATCTCGCTAAATGTCGAGGACAAGGTGATGCATGACAATCGTACGAACCGCCACAAGACACAAATGAATGTCACCAACTAAGAATTGCATATGAGTACCAAATGACTGATCTACCCATGCTCTAGCTCAACGGTAGCATTGAGGTTGGTCCTTCTCCAATGCCTATAAATAAAACCAACGGCCTTCAAGCTCATGATCTTCGTCAACTTCAGGCTCTACAATTATACAAACCTCAAACGACTTTCAATCAATCCCATTGCTTTTAGCACAACGCAAATTGCTCTTAAGCTACAATCTAAAAGTCTTTCGTCAAAGAAAACACTTCCTACGATACCTAAGATCTAAAACTCTTACAGCTTTGCCACCTCGTGGTATGATTTGGTTGATGGATTCCAACAATCCCTTATTTCCTATATGAGGCACATGCTTCCTGCTCAATCCAGTCTGGTGCTGGTACCAGTGATCTCAATAGACTTCCCTTGCATTATCTCACCCTTCATGGCCTGAATCTTGCTAGAGTTTTACTCTTTTTTTTGTGGTGTGCTATCCACACATCCCTTTTTACTTCTCACACACCCCTTGTTGATTTCTGTCCCTTGATCTTCTTCAATTCATTCGATCCGACGGCCGAAAATTAGAAAGGTGTGTGAAAAGTAAAAATGAATGTGTGAATATCACACCCCTTTTTTTTTTTTTTTTAACATTTTCAGCTCATTTACTTTTCATGTTATGTAGCTAGACTTATCATCCTAGATTTACTTTTGACTTCATATGATTATGTTCAGTTTCTCATTTTAGTTTCTATTTCTCTTTTATTTACTTTTTAGGCAAATACACGCAAATTCATACTGAATTCTAAGTCCTCATTCACTCGAGGCACAAAAATGAACTTAACTGAACTACCCTCCCACTCAGTTCACAATCTTCTGGTTGAAAAGTCAGTTTTACGTGCAACCTTACACACACTCGAACATCAATCACTATCTGTTGGCATCCTCCAATAATGGCAAACATATTTTCTCTTTTTCTCGAGTCATCTCGTGGTATGGAGATCGAAAACAACACTCCAAGCATATACGTGTTGAATCCGACAGACTATCCGAATTTTGATACCAACAAAGCAAAATTGATGTGGAAATATTTTGCCTTCACATTCTCGAAAAAAAAGTTAAGTCAGATTAGGAGAGACGTCTGATTCCATAATTTAGCCCTACAACATGTGACTCAGTTGCGTGATGATTTCAATTTTTTGTTGATGTTGATATACTGGACCCTTTGAGAAAGTAAAGGAACATTTAAGCAAAAAGACTCATAAGGGGGAAATGGACATCGCATTCGCATCGATATCGTCTTAGGTCTTTCTTTTTCTTGATAAACGCCAAGTCTTTTTTTTTAGTTTAATGATGTGATAAATCGTGCAGCTATACAAGGTATAATTTATAAAGATTAGCCAATTGCTCATCAGAAGCAACTAAGACACAAGCAAGAAAAGCATTAAAGAAACAATATATAATATTAAAGTCACCGACCATTATTCCGATGTCTAGTTATCAACTAAATATGACACATGATGTGCTAATTTCTGTGAATAAATTAGTTATTGTTGTATGCCTATTTAACTGAGCTATTCTAAGGGAATAGAGAGAGGGAGGCCGGCGGTAGTGAGATGTGTGTTGTATCACTCATTGTGCCTTTATTTATAGTAGTATGATGGGTAAAATCCTTACCCTTTTAGGATTACAACTCTTTTTAGGTAATCAACTCCTAATAGGAATATAAGAGATATTCCTAGATTCATTGGGATTTACACAATCACATTCCTATTCTAAATATGACTGCAACACTCCCCCTTGAGTGTGTAAATACTCAACAAAACATCGCATCAGATCTTCAGCAGATAAGGTAGAACAGCTGATGAAGTCGGCGGCACAACGGGCGAATGCGAGTCTCAAATTTAAAGAAAGTATGCATTGGTAGTAAAACTCACAAAACCTCACTATGGTAAAACTCAAGGCGGGAGAAAAACCCATAGACTAAGGAGAAAAGTGAGAAGTATGCATAATGTCTAAAACAAATGTCAAACAGGACGAAAGTAGTGAACTCAACATAGTATGATCATCCCAGGATGGGTGTCTCATCAAAACCTTGTTAGGTAGCAAAAATCCAGTGGGAAAAATGCTCCTAAGCGTAGGAAAAAGAGTACATTAAGATCAAGTGAGTATGTTTCAAGATACTCCGCCTGAGTTAGACATAACTTCTAAATAAGAGAACTACAAGTAATTCAACTCAGATAATTTACGCATATCGATTCCTTGGATGAGCTTCTGAAAAGTAGACTTGGACAATGACTTGGTGAAGAGATCGATCAAGTTATCCTGGGAACGGATTTGCTTGACTTCAATGTTCTAATGTTGTTGTTGCTGATGAGAATAAAAGAACTTCAGTGCTATGTGCTTGGTATTGTCTCTCTTAATGAATCTTTTCTTTAACTGTTTGATACATGCTGCATTGTCTTCGAAAATCATCGTAGAAAGGTCAACGATGGAAGTAAGACCACTAGTGCTTTGAATATGTTCCATGACTGCTCTTAACCAAAAGCACACACGCGATGCTTTATGCAGGGCGAGAATCTCAGCATGGTTTAAAGAAGTAATAACTAGCATTTGCCTGGTAGACCTCCAAGATATAGCAGTGTCTCCAATGGTAAAGACATAGCCCGTTTGAGAATGTGCCCTATTAGGTCAAACATATATCCAGCATCTGCGTAACCAACAAGGCGAGAATCAATCCGAGAATCGAGAGGGGCGGTAACTCTCGAAGATTCATGGGAATAGAACAAGCCCAAATCCGTCGTACCTTTAAGGTAGCGGAAATTATCTTTAACATCATTCCAGTGCTTGCGTGTGGACGCATTGATGTACCTAGCCAAAAGATTAACAGGGAATGAGATGTCGGGTCTAGTGCATTGAGCCAAGTACAATAAAGCCCCAATTACACTTAGGTATGGAACTTCGGGTTCCAAAATCTCTTCTTCATCATCCTTTAGACGGAAAGGATCTTGTTTAGCATCTAGAGTCCAAACGACCATAGGTGTACTCGAATGCTTCGCTTTATCCTCATTTAAACGTCGCAACTTCTTCTGGGTGTAGTTCGATTGATGTACTAGGATTCCATCTGAACAATGCTCGATCTCCAAGACGAGACAGTATTGAGTTTTCCCAAGATCTTTCATCTCAAATTTCGATTTCAAGTGCGCAGTAATTTCCTCAAGCTCTGCGGGAGTTCCGATGAGGTTCATGTCGTCGTCCACATAAACTGCAACAATTGCAAATCCAGAATGTGACTTCTTTATGAACACGCATGGGCATAATTCATTGTTCGCATAACGCTGACTTGTCAAATATTCACTCAGACGGTTATACCACATCTGCCCGGATTGTTTCAATCCGTAGAGTGATCTCCTCAATCTAATAGAGAAAGTGTTCTATGGTCTAGAACTATTTGAACCAGTCAATGGAAGTCTTTCTGGAACTTTCATATATATTTTCGTATCTAGATCCCCATAGAGATACGCGGTTACCACGTCCATAAGCTGCATATTCATTTTTTCAAAAACTACCAAACTGATTAGGTAGCGGAACGTTATGGCGTTCATTACAAGGGAATACGTCTCCTCGTAATCAATCCCAATGCGTTGAGAGAAGCCTTGCGCTACGAGGCGTGCTTTGTATCGCACTATTTCATTCTTCTCATTACGCTTCCACATAAAAACCCACTTGTAGCCAACAGGCTTCATGCGTGGTGGAGTAAGAACTATAGGTCCAAACACCTTACGTTTCGCAAGCAAATCGAGGTTGACCTGGATTGCTTGTTTCCAGTTTGACCAATTCGTTCTACGTTGGCATTCATCAACAAAACGTGGTTCAATGTCATCGCTAAGCATGATGTTAGTAGTTACTGTGTACGTAAATGCATCATCGACGATCATCTCATTCCGATTCCAAACCCCATCCAATACTGTGTAGTGGACTGGAATCTTGCGATTCTCGGGAGGCCGGTTTGTCTCGTCTAAGACATCACCGTAATCTAGAATAACCTCATGCGTTGGAATAGATGAGTGAGCGATGGTCGGATTCAAACTAGGGTCACTAGTTGGTGCCAATTTCCTCTTCCGGGGTTGTGAATCCTTTGAACCAAGGGATCTGTCACCCTTCAAGGTCAGAGCAAATGATTGGCTAGCCGTCAATGTACCGGGCCGCGTGGAAGATGCAACCTCCCCACCTTTGGGGATGGTCCGGCCTTCCCAGGCGGGATTGTGACGTATGCAGGGTACATTTATCCTTGCATGTGCGTTTGCAGCAGGTATATGTGATCTTATCACCTTAGCTAGATCAGTAAAAGCATCTGGCATGCTCTAAGCAATGCCTGAAGATCTATAATTTGGCGCACCTCAGTTTCAAACTGAGCAGTGCAGGGATCTAAATGAGACATAGTGGGAGCATACCACGACAATTCGCAGCATTCTCCATGAATGTTAGCATGCTTATCTCCCCCTAACGACGGGAAGATTGTCTCATCAAAGTGACAACCCGCAAAACGTGCGGTAAAGAGATCTCCTGTCAAGGGTTCTAAATAGTGAACAATTGATGGCGAATCATAATCGACATAGATTCCCATTTTTCTCTAAGGACCCATTTTGGTACATAGTGGCGGCGCTATTGGCACAAAGACTGCTCATCCAAACACACGTAAATGCTAAACGTCAGGCTCGTATCTAGTAACCAACTGTAACGGTGAATGAGGTTAGGTAGCAGTGGGCCTCAGGCAG
Source organism: Heteromeles arbutifolia (assembly GCA_024362995.1). Classification (NCBI taxonomy): domain Eukaryota; kingdom Viridiplantae; phylum Streptophyta; class Magnoliopsida; order Rosales; family Rosaceae; genus Heteromeles; species Heteromeles arbutifolia. Next base: position 38,310,226 of record JANCRC010000003.1, on the reverse strand, counting down.
ACCAGCATAGTTGCGTGCAATATTGCATAGCCCCAGGCAGATACCGGCAATTTGGTTCGCATAACCAAAGTACGATCTATCAATTGAATGCGCTTTATGAAAGCTTCTGCCAGGCTATATTGGGTGTGAACATGGGGTACAGGATGTTCCACATCAATCCTTACTTACATGCAATAATCGTCAAAAATCTGTGACGTAAACTCTCCAGCGTTATCCAGTCGAATCGACTTGATCGGATAATCAGGGTAGTGAGCCCTTAGCTTAATCATTTGTGTTAAGAGTTTCGCAAATGCAGCATTGCGTGTGGACAACAGGCAAACATGTGACCATCGTGTCGATGCATCAACCAACACCATAAAATATCTAAATGGTCCACATATTGGTTAGATAGGTCCACAAACATCCCCTTGAATCCTCTGAAGAAACTTAGAGAGGTCGTGAATAATCTTTGTAATCGAGGGTTGAGTATTTAACTTCCCTAAAGAACATGTTTTGCATGGCGGGAATCCAACATAAAGAGGTAAATGATGCCCATGTGATGATTTGAGGATACGGCGCATCATATCACGTCCGAAATGTCTCATACGGGCATGCCAAAGCAGCAAAATGCTCTGGAACTCAGGCATAGGGTCGGCTACATGGTGGGCTTATATGCCACGAATGGTTATGATGTACAACCCATTCAAGAGACGTTCCAACTTCTCGTGAATACGCTTCTGGCCGTATTCATATGAAGTGATACAAAGAAATTCAGAACCATTATCTTTAGTGGTTTCAATATGATATTGATTATCTCGAATATCTCTAAAACTCAGCAACGTTCTTCCGGAACATGAAAAATAGAGGGCATTCTTAATGGTTAAAACAGTACCATTGGACAACATGATATAGGCTTTTCCGTATCCTTCAATCAGGTTGGATGAGCCTGAGAGAGTTGTCAGAGGTGCTTTTTTAGGAACAAAGTTAGTAAAATAGTGTCGCTCACGCAAGATGGTGTGCGTGATAGCATTATCAGCCAGACAACTAACTTCCCCACTAGACATATACCTAGAAATAAATTGATTGAATTGGTCACATGCATAAATTATAATTCCATTCATTCAATTAATCAATTTGAGAAATAATATCCATAACATAACAATCCATAATTCAAAACAAACCAAACCAAACAAATTATTCCAAATACTTAGAAAAATTGTCCAAAACTAAACCATAAACCTAGAAAAATAGGGGGGGTCCGACCACTCCTAATGGGTTCGGCCACTAAGAGTAAAACACCCTAAAACATGTCTAAAATTTATTCATACATAGGAGCTGAGCTGATGTCTCTTGAAAATCTGATATCTCCATGGATGTAGTAGCATCTTCCGGATGTTCCACATGTGCAAAGTAAGACTCACAACGGGAATAATATTTGGCAATAACCTTGGGGTTAGCTCGGCATACACGTGAATAATGATCATTTGATCCACAATGGTAACACATGTCCATTTCAGTGGAAACCAATTGAACGGTCGATTTTCCCTTGTTCTTGAAGTTTGGGGCCTTAGGGGCAAGGGGTTGACGCTGCTGGGCCACATTTCCTCCCTTGGGTGGGCCTTGATTATGTTGACCTTGGGCCCATGGTGGGGCGAAGCCACCCATTACCACAGCCACGACAATTCTTTCGTCATTTGTGGATGTTATAATTGGTCGTATGAGCTTCAGGCGCGGCGTTTGAGCCAGTCAGTCGAGCTTGATGATTCTTCATCAAAAGTTGGTTCTGCTTTTCAGCGAGAAGTAAAACAGAGATCAAATCTGAAAATTTGGTGAATTTATGTGCCCTATGTTATTGCTGCAAAACAATATTGGTGGCATGGAAGGTTGAATAGGTCTTCTCCAAGAGATCTGATTCGGTTAGTTCCACTTTACAGAACTTCAACAGTGATCGGATTCTACAAACTTCAGAGTTGTATTCATTCATGGACTTAAAGTCTTGGAAGCGAAGATGCTGCCAGTCGTGTCTTGCTTCAGGCAAGTAAATGTCTTTCTGGTGATCGAAACGGTCGGCCAGAGCAAGCCAGATGGTGCGTGGGTCCTCCTCAGCGAGGTACTCGGTCTGCAGAGCATCATGGATGTGTATTCGAATGAAGATCATTGTAATAGCTTTCTGAGCTTCGTTGACAGGTTTGTCGTCGGTATGTGCCTCGATGATGGCTCTAATACCTTTTGCGGTGAGATTGAGCTTCACATCTTGAACCCACTTCAGGTAGTTTCTTCCAGAGACTTCCAGAGCAGTGAAATCGAGCTTGTTCAAGTTCGACATGTCCCTAAAACCGAAGGTACAACAAAAATGTGGTTAGTCATATGGTAATTCATAGACATACATATGAAACTACAGGTTCAATTTAGTTTGATGAACGATTAGTTCATAAAGGAGAGGTTCTTGCAAGAAACACGGAATGCAATATGCTAATTTAAGTGTGGTGGATTTGAGTTTCTTTGGGAACTCAAGTGTGAAAGCTTCGAGACTATGAAAGGATGTTAACGGTTCAAAGTATAAAAATAAATTATTGAATCATTAATGTCCAAAAGTGATCTTCAGGTCAATAATTTTGGATTCATTATTAGATTAATGGACTGCATGTCACTTTTAATTAACTCAATAGATCGGGACCAAATAGGGTCGATCGTGGAAGCAAAAATAATAATAACATTCGGGTTGAAATTATTTAAAATGCCAAAAATTAACATTGGATTCGAAAAACCATAGCCCAAAAGGTTTGGGCTTGGGTGCCGTGAGTAGGGCAAAGCCCTAGAGGCATATGGGTCTCGGGTTTGGCTACATAATAGCCCACATATGGCTGCAGGCCATGGGCCGAGGGATTGGGTAAGCCCAGCAGTAGCAGTTACTGGCGTTTGGGCCGAGGGGTGGACACGGGGAGAGGCCCAGCAAAAGCTGGTCGTGTGTTGGTCCATAAAGCCTAGCCGAAGCTGGGTTCGGGTCGAGGCGAGCTAAGCCCAGCATCCAAGGTTGCGAGCAAGTGGGTCAGGGCACAGGACAAAGTCCAGCAGCCTAATGCTGCTAGTACTTTGGGCCGCGTACACTTGGACAGGTCCAAGGAAGGCTACAGGCTTCCGTTTGGAGGTGGCTTGGGATTCGGGCCCGAGTTAAGCCAGCAAGGCCGAAGACCTGGTGTGTCCGTGTGCTCGCAGCAAAGCCCAGAGGGCTGCTGCCATGGTCCAGATGTCGAAACGACATCGTCCTGGTGGCGTGCTCGACACGGCTGAGCTGCAGGCCAACGGGGAAGACAATGGTGGTGCCACGGCCGTGCCACACAATTTCCCAGTTTTTTCCTTTTTTTTCTCAACTTCTTTAGGGGTGAAAAACCCTAACATGCTTCTAATTTATTTATATGCTTTGACTCACAAATTCCACATAGCAATATAATTGCGTAATGCATGAAACATATATATATTGACAAATATATGAAACATATACAATATATATATATATATATATATATATATATCAGAAGGAAAATATAAACATAGAGGGGTTCATGCATCATGGGGAATGTTTTCATGCTTCGTGGACGTTTCAAATATCTTCCTTTATTTTAAGCGTACCTGATTGGCAGAAAACAAATAAAATCCTTTGAATTTTGTGGAAAATAGCCTCCTCCTACGATCCATCAGTTCCTTAGCTTCTAGCAAGAGCATGCTAATAATGTGTTGTAAGCCTATTTAACTGAGCTATTTAATTAGGTCACCAGTAAGTAATGATGCAATTCTAGGTTTTTTTTTCAAAAGAAAATGCTTATATTATTGAGAATCAAATTCGAATAGATACATTGACTCAGCTGCCAATACATTGAAAAGCCAGATGATGAACATAAAATTACAAATTCGAAATTCCTAAATTAGGATTTTAATTGGTACTTTATTCTTTCCCTTATATGACCACTATACTATTTTGGCTATGTGGTTGTTTGTGTAGAGTGTAGATAATGTATACCAAAATTGAACAGGAGGGAATATAGTAAGTTGGTTGAAAGAAAGGAACTTAAATTTAGTAAATCGGAAATCAAATACGGAGGATTTTTTCTATAAAATATATTGCTAATATATAAGGCAAAGCAAGATTTTTCTTAACTAAAATTGGCGACACATTTACTGTGTTACCGATTAGCATGGGAAACTCTCAAACACCAAAAATAATGACCAAAAATAAAGGACAATACCTTCTACCCATCTTTTTTTCCTTTTGTAATTTGTTATTTAAAGCTGTCATTTAATTCTTTTTTTATTTATCCTATCCCAAAATTATAAGCAAACAGATATGCGCGTGAGGAGAACTAAAAGATAAATAAATTGCCAACTTAATTTCCATCCTCTCTCACGTATATTTCAGACAAGACTTATAAATATAGTATCTAAACTAGCTATAAGATAAAAAGAGAAGATTAAGAGAAGAGTTTGTAGTCCCATATGATTTCTTGTAAACCTCTCTCTCTCTCTCTCTCTCTCTCTCTCTCTCTCTCTCTCTCTCTCTCTCACACACACACACACACAAAGGATTAATGGATTACTGGGTTCATAGTAGTTTTTGTGTTAGCAGTATAGCTGCTCTCCTCCTCCTCCTTCTTGTTGTTTGTGATTACCAAGTAGTAGTAAATGGTGCAAGAGGTGATGAGTCATCATCGTCGTGCGATTTCTTCAAAGGTAGATGGGTTCTGGACCAGTCCTACCCGCTCTACGATCCTTCCTCATGCCCCTTCATTGAGCGCGAGTTTAGCTGCCAAAAGAATGGCCGTCCCGATCAGATTCACACCAAATACAGATGGCAACCACTTGACTGTGATTTAGCAAGGTGCACCAATCTCTCTCTCTCTCTCTCTGGTTTCTGTAAAATTAGGATCGGCAGAAAAGTATTTGGCCAGAACGAATTGTACTGCTAGAAAGAAAACAATGCTAAATCTATATGCATTGAACCTGCAGCCTACTGGCAGTTTCCTGTCGTTGAACTGTATGCCTATATGGATTATCCTCTCGATTCATGATGAATAATGATTATCGTTTAACTTTATTTTCTTTTAACACGCGCATACACAAGTGGCATGTCCACCATATCGATAATTGTTGAATGCAGAAGCATATTATGTACTTAAAATGTTAATCAACACCAGACAGCGTAGTGTATAACGTGTTAAACTATTTGATAGAAGAAAAACATTATTAATCTAGCATTTACATGTTTTACCTGAATGATAGATAGTTTATCCTATGGAAACCCAACTTAAAGTTTTTTGACAACTTTGATATTCAGATTTGACGCACTTGACTTCTTCGAAAGATTTAGAGGGACGAGCATCATTTTCGTTGGAGATTCATTGAGCCGAAATCAATGGCAGTCCTTGACATGCATACTTCACTCTGCTGTACCAACTGCTAAGTATAATGTGACAAGAGTAGACACTGTATCTATCTTCGAATTCACGGTTAGTCTAATCTACATTTTGTTATGGGTATTGTTTCCTGTTTGTCATGAGAATAATTCTATTGTCATATAGTTTCACATATGTTGTTATCAAGTCAAGATATGAATTGATCAAAACCTTACACATACATTTGTGTTTGTATAAGTAGTCAAAATTAACAGCTTTGTAACATATAATATGATTAAACCTTTAGCAATAAAATGTTATTGTCTGTTTAGTTAATAACCAACTTAAATCAAGTGAAGTCAAATCACACATAAATGTGGCAAGGTGAGTGCAATGCATCAATCCTAAAAGTGTAGACTTTTTCTTCAGCTTCATTTGGTAACTTAAGTGGGTCCATCCATGTGGCTTATTTAGCCTCGTGAAATTTAATTTGACATTTCAGTTCCCTTGGACAAACTAGTTGACAAAGAACTTTTGTCATGATCCTACCAAACATGAAGCATGTGATTCTTTCTCAATTTTCTTTTGGGATCTTTATCAATACTTGCAGGATTATGGAATTAGAGTGATGCTAGACCGTAATATGTATCTAGTAGATATTGTAAAAGAAAAGATTGGGAGGGTCTTGAAGCTTGATTCAATTGTGGGAGGCAACTTATGGAAGGATATTGACATGCTCATCTTTAACACTTGGCATTGGTGGAGTCGCAGAGGACCCTCTCAACCGTAAGCCTAAAACTATATTTACTACAAAACATATGGTTTTCTTTTAGTTAGATTTATAATTAACTATTATAATTTTGCAGATGGGATTATGTTGAAGTAGGAGGCCAGACCAGCAAAGATATTGACCGCATGCTTGCTTTTCAGAAGGCACTCGAGACTTGGGCTGGATGGGTGGATTCAAACATTGATCCAGCAAAGTCTAGGGTTTTCTTCCAAGGAATTTCGCCCTCTCATTACAAGTAATTTTGTTATATAACTAATCTAAACTAATCAGCATTGGATTTTAAATTAAGAGAAACCGTTATTAGTATTCCACGAAAATCATCTTATTTTCACAACACTCTTTATAGTGCAATTTCTCTCTTATGGTTTTATAAATTAAGGAAAAGTGTTGAATGACCTTTTTAAAATATTTTCATGAATCAAATTCAACTTTTTTTATTAGATGTCATCATGAGTGTTTGACAATCCTGGATGTACAAAAAAAATTAACACGTGCGTGCAAATAAATGAGTGATAATTATCTACATACACATGAATGACTGTTGTTATGAATTTCGAATAATTTGTTGTGAAGACTTGTCTATAGAGTTTGTTTTGTTCCAACTACATCAATCAAATTTATAGTCTCTTACTTTCTTTTCTTATTTTTGATTTTAGTGGCAGTGAATGGCATGAACCAAGTGCAAAAAGTTGTGTCGGGCAGAAGGAGCCTTTGCTTGGGCCCTATCCTGGAGCTTCACCACCAGCTTTGGGTGTGCTGAAGAATGTGTTAAGCACTATCAAAAAGCCAGTGACATTGCTAGATATAACAAACCTCTCGCTCCTGCGTAAAGATGGACATCCTTCAATTTATGGGTTGGGAGGCCGCACGGGAATGGATTGTACTCATTGGTGTCTCTGTGGAGTCCCAGATACTTGGAATGAGATTCTCTACAATTTTTTTCTTTGAATACCATCAAAAGGATGGAGATTTGACAACTTCTTACAAAGAAATAATATGATTTTTAAGAAATAATATTCAGAATTTTACACTCGTTGTTGAAGTGTGGATCAAGTTAAAAGATTTTAATTTGATATGGAAAATCATGCTTGAGCTTAAATGTTTTAGACCCGAACAAATCTTTGAAGATTTCAAACTGCTTTTGGTGGATAAAATTCGCTTTGGCTAATAGGAATAAGAAACAAAGGCCATGTTTGGCACACCGTATAAGGAATCGGATAGGACTAATAGTACGGACCCGGTTGTTTGGTGTCCTCTTGTACTAAATAGTCGTCGAATTAATTTATGCAGTCGGATAGGATAGTCGGGTATACACCTTCTTAATAAACCATTCCAAAAGGAGTGGATTATTAGTCTGGTTCCCTTTCCCTTGAGTGGCTATGATACTGATGGTGCTCATGGCGATTGGCTGGCAATGACCACCACCAGCGTCGACTAAGACGAACATCTTCTTCTTCGTTTCCCCTCCCTCTGTTCTTCCCCCTCCTTCCCACAAATCCCAAAATCCAATTCCTCCGCCGGCCACCATGAACCACCAACACCACCAGGTTCCATCCAACCACCCAGAACAAGACTCTTCTCTCCCTGCATCTTCTTCTGGCTACCGGATGTCCCTCCCTCTTCTCCGCCGCTGCATCTCCGACCTCTACAAACAAAGCCCAGGATGTCAAATTTTTTTTTCTTTCCCTCACTGCCTTTTGAATTTCGGCTTAAACAAAGCCCAGCTGTGGAGATTGGCAGTAGAGCTTTTCTTTTGCTTGATTTCAGTTTTTTTTAATGTCTGGGAAGTAGAGATTGGCAGTGGAGATTGGTGCTGAATCAATGTTTGGGGAAAAAGAGATGATTTCAGTTTTTTATTTTATTTTATTTTAAGTTTAATTTTATTTTAAGTATGATTCCTCCTATTTGGTATAATACTAAACACAATATAAATAATACGGTCATTAATCCGATACTGCACCAAACGCCCGACTAATTTAGTCAGTACTATCCGGTGGCTATTTATCCTATCCGACAGAAATAGTCAGTACAGTCCGAGCTGCCAAACGAGGCCAAAGAAGAATAAAATTAGAAGGTTCCTCAAATGAACATAAATATTCATCATCAATTGAAAGAAGCTACACCACAAGAAAAGGCAAAAGAAAATGGCCAAGGAAGAATGTGTGCCAAGTTAATTTCCCGGGCGGCTTGATTTAGCATGTTCATTCATCTCTTAATTTCTCTGCCAATAATTAGCTAGGGGAAATATGTTGCTTGGCGTTGGCTTATTTGCTTATCTTCTTCTTGTTGAATATAATCGAATTAAGTTGTTAGTAGTATGCGCCATGTCTGCATAAGATGTTAGGCTGTTAGTATTTGGAGTGCCATGTCAGCATAAGCTTTTAGAGAGTTTGTTTGAAGTTGGTTGTGTTAGTTCTGTGGCTTGGATGCTGATTCTCCAGAGCTCTATATAACAGACCAAGCTATGCAAATGTAATTCATTTCAGTATTCATCAATACAAAAGATCGTATTTCTCTCATCTGTTCTCTCTCTAAAGATTCTTTCATTTGTTCTTCAAGTGTTCTTCGAAAGTCTTGAGTTTTCTGCATAATTTCAGAATGGTTATCACTTCTAATAATTTTATGCCTTCATCAAGGCCAATTACATTTTCTGTGCAAAAGTAGTTATCACCAGCTGCGATTTGTAAAGAAGGGAGTTTAGGGTTTATGATTATACCTATCCACTCTATGACACATCGAGCTGCCCTTTTTATTCAGAAAGAGTTTTGACTGTCTGAAAAATGGACGGCCAGAAATGTCTATAGATGGCGGCCTGCAAACCCTAATTCTGTATTGCCAAGGTAACATTGATGTATTTTCTTCTCCCTCTCCATTTTCTCATAAAATGGCAATAGCTCTCTTGCCGTTTGGAAACACATAAACACATGACACTAGTCTATCCATGCGCGCATTTCCAAGCTTGAAGCATGCATGCAAGCATTATACCGGCGTTCCCTTCATCGGAATGCACATATTCCACCGTTTGTGAATAGTGTATCATCATTGTATAAATTTTATAATCGGAACTGTTCAATTTTTTAATCTTCACTCGAAGATTATCCCTACAAAAAAATTATTCGAGTTGGAGACTGTTTGATTAGCCAACTATATTAATAATTGACAGTTCATTATGAATATATTACTTAGTACTCATACTATTGATTTGCATGGCCGACCCTATGATTTTTGGGGCTCGAGGTGAACTATTAAATGGAGCTTATAGATTCAAAGTCCTCAACTGCATTACCTAAATTTTTACGGTTATTAATCACAATATCTTTTATTATATCCTGACTTAGAACAATCAAAACTACAAAAACAGAAAAGAAAAAAAAAACAAAACAAATATAATCAAAACACAAAATTGTCTTCTACGATGCTACTTGATCGAATGCAATCAAACAATATACATTTATTGTTTAAATTGGATTACCTCAAATTGCATTCTTCTAACCCTTATGAGAATTGGTTAGCACATCCACTAAGAACTTGAAAATAGAGAGTTGCATAGAAAGAGTCGAGGAATATAAAACCCTTAGAGCCCGTTTGGTGGGCTGAATTAGACAACCTATAATCAATTAAAATGGACTCAAATCTCAAGCCGTTGTTTATGTCGTTAAAGCATAGAAGGAACGGGATTCTATTTCAAATGCAAGTCCAATAGCACAGGAATAATAAAGGCTTCCTTTTTTTTACCTTTAAGATTATGACAACATTTGAAAATAACAACATAAACAAGTTAAGTAAAATGATTCTTATACTCATATTTTAATAACCACAAAAAAAAATGTTATTGGCACTCCAAAAATCTCATTATACACTCCTGACAAGTGTATTTTTCTTTCCTAATATAGAAAGTTTGGAGTGTAAAATAAGATTTTTGGAGTGCTAATAACAATTCCCAAAAAAATAACTCAAATTAAAATAATTCCGATTTTTCATCTTTGTAATGAAACATGCACTTTGAGAGCTGGTGGGGGCTTGTGTGTGTTGACTGTTGACTAGGTGGGTTTAATTACCCTTGGGTTTCTTTTTTAATATTGAATTTCACTAATTGGGCCTCTTTGTTTTAATATTCTACGACACACACACGTGAGTATTTGGGTCCCAAATTCAAATTTAGAAAATCAGCTTATTGGACTGGCCAATCCATTTTTCCCTTGAACCACTTCTTTGTATTCTGTTTGTAGAGAGAGATTTTTTATTGTAGTCAGAACATAGGGCAACATGCCATATATTATTACACAAGTAGAGAGAGGTTATTTTTTCAAGTGTCTCTCCACTCATATAATGACATATGACGTATGTGTTTGGAATATAGACACATTGAAGAATCTCTTCTCGATAGATCACCAGATTTCTCTAATCTACATTGATTGGGAGTAGGGAAAAAGAGAGAGAGAGAGTATGACTCAAATTTTAATGACTCAAATTAGCTGACTAGAGAATACCTGGAATTTGTACTGGAGCAAATAATATATCATCATCTAGAGGAGCACTAATTAGTAATTAACCTTCAAATAGTAATCCACTCATATAAGAGAATTCGACAGTAATCATCATACTCAAATTACCACACAGTAAATCTGTAACTCAAACAAAATCAACATCACAAATAGCCCACCGGTTAACAATAATGGTCCGAATTCACAGTATGTCAATGTTTCCTAAACAACATTGTTTTGTACAAGTATATATGTTTTATAATTAATTGTGCATCTCAGATATTGAAATCTAATGGTTGGGATTCAGAAAGAATATATCGTATCAATCTAAGAATAATTTGACGAGTCTAATTCTCCCTAGTACGACGTCCTCCACAACCTTAAAGAGAAGCTCCACCAACCATCCGCGTGTAAAATATGCTACATACATGTTCCCTCCCGATCGACAAGTATCATTTTTAGCATGCCAAATACGACTATAGGAAAGCTTAGAATTCCATATGGAAATCCCCATGCCGAATTCGAAACGTAATCAAAATGACATTAAACTCCCACAGGCCATCACCATTTTAATGCGTTTTGGATGTGTCCTTCAATTTGCGATGACCAAAAACGGATAGATAAAAGTATAATACGTTGTAAAAATCTCTGTCTGGCGCCGTTTAGGCCCCACCAGGAGCTGCCAAGGCCCTGTCTAGCGCCGTCAATGTGCTAGGCTGCTGGTCACTAAAAGAAAAAAACTCATCTACCACAGTGGATGCCCATGATAAATTGCAATATATCACGGGCATTGTGCCCATTAGTATTCTAGATGTGATAGAAAGTCTTTGTTTTTACCACGGACTATGCACGTTGTCAAATGCAATGTAACCACTGATTGTGCCCGTAGTAGATTGGGATTTAACACCACGTGCTATGGTCATTATGGATTACAAATTGATCACGGCTAATGCTCATTATAAAAAAATTTCCAAAAGTAAAAAAAAATATAAATTATTTAATAAATTAAAAAATATATATATACATATAAAGATATTTATATTCAAATATTACACTAAAATTAACAACAAAATGAGTAGTTATATTAAGAACATACCAAATCACCAAAATATGTAGAGACTTTGCTTCACACTCTAAAACAAAACTCAAGTCCTAGTTCCAACCTTGGTCCTCCAATGATATTCGTCTTTTCTGCAATCGTTTCTTCAAGAAGACACACATCTCCTACAAGCCAATCACACTTTAAATTTGCAGGTGGCTATAAATGTAATTGATATTTAAGTTAAAAACCCTCCTGAATTAAAACCACCAACCACCAACCACCTATGAGACAAACAAGGAAAAATATAAAGCTTAGAAATCAAAACTCATCACTCAGGGCCCATATATTGAAAAATTCAAATCCACAAAGTCATTAAAAGTCTGGTACCAAGAAAAATAAATTAAATGTTAGGAAAAAAATGCAAGTCAGTTCAAATGAAGGGATTTCTTCCAAGCAGGGTTTACAAACAAACGGCATTAAACAATGTGAACTCTACAACTTTCATACAAAACATTAGTGGAAATAAGCCATACTTTGAAAAATTGCGCATACCTTATATGATCTTCTCCAAAATAATGTAAACAAAAAATGGAATCTAAAAATTAAGAGGCCTTAACCCTTTTAATGTCCTGCACAATGAGTATTGATAAACATCACACCCATTTTTCTGTTCCACATTAAATGAGTTAAACCACCAAATGAAGCCAAAGAACGTACATCATACCCATTTTTCTTGGTCTGCAGATTGTGGAATTTGTTGAAATGTGAACATCCATTTTTTAGCCCACCCTATTCCCTGAAGATTTTGCATAAAATTGAACCTAATGTATCCAATAGTAAAATTAATGCATAAAAACAGAGAGAGGAGAGAGCAAATACCAATCCAATTCCAAACTAATGCATAAAAACAGAGAGAGAAGACAGCGAATGCCAATCCAATTCCAAACTTTGGATTCATGATTTTCCTGGCATGCAGCTTCATATTTTTGTTTGGGAAAATTGAAGCAAGAAAAGGAAGATTTCATCCAAAGTGGTATTGTAGTGGAGTCAGTTTGGCAAAGTAGTGCAGAAAAGAACAGGTTTTTTTTTTTTTTTTTTTTTTTATCAGGAGGAAAAACCGTTGCTTTCGCGAAGTGGTAATGTAGTGCAGGTTCATCGCGTCTTCATCCCTTCTCCCTTTTTTTTAACTTTTCCAACAATTTACTTTTTAATTGACAAAAAAAAAACACAATTTACTTTTTAATTTCCAGTTTTTCATATTTTTATGACAAAATTATCCCTGCGAATTTGTTTTCATTATTTTCGGCCAGTTTTAGTTTTTTTGTTTGAGGGATGTTTTAGCCCAATTAGTTTTGGTGAAGCCTTGAGACACCAAAACTCACTTCTAGCTTTCTAATCTTAGAGATTAGAGATTAGAGGTACTAGTTGATTAAAAAATAAAAAATTTAAATTACAAAGATAACAATTACAGTCCGTCGTAAATTAAAAAGGCGTTGTTAAAACTTTTTGCAACCACGGGCTTTCCTTGTGGTAATATTTAGCTAAATTACAACGAGCTTTAAACGCACGTTGTTATTTTAACCATTTCAACCACGGGTTTGTTTATGCCCGTTGTTATAATAATTATTTACCACGAACTTCAAATGTCCGTGGTTAAATTTGACTTTTTATAACGGACTTTATACGTCTGTGGTCAATTAACCGTGGTGGATGTAGTGTTGTGGCGTAGTGGGTTACCGCCCAATTACTCCCTAGGCGTTTGAAAATTAAGAATGGGCAGGTAGACCCGCCTAGGCACCCACTTAGATTGCAACTCTAACTTAGACAAAAAATATGTAACTTTCATTTTGTGTTTTATTTTATTTTAATAAACTGTAAAAGACTTGTTAAATACTTGGATGAACACTCATTATATTCTGGTTCCCGTGTTTTGATTATGTTTTAATACTTTCTAATCTATATGTTATTCGATTTTTCAATTTATGTATCTTAATACAATTATGTATTTTTTAAGTATAAACAAGCACTTATTGATACCGTGTATAATAAGTTTACTTAAATCCGCTTAGTCTGTCTGGGCCTTCGCCTAGCCACCTAGGTGCTTAACCCCAATATGCCGTTTGACTAACGTTTAACGTCTTTTAGAATCTTAGTATATAGTACAACACAATATTATGTAATGATCAAATTAATGAGTAATATGATCATTAGTTCTTTGAATGTAATTCACTCTTCCACCCACTCGCATTTTTTAAAATATGGCACGATATTCATTAGCATTATGAAGCATACGTGCAAACCAGAAGATATAATGCTTTGTTTAGGCATATACCGGTAAAAGGAGAATTTTAACCAACTAAGAGATCAAAAAGAGGGAAAGGGATCCTCTCTGGATCCCTTCCACCAAATCCACAAATTCAAGCTCTTAAAATTTGATCCAAATGCTAAAAACAGGGTCCTCCTTTAAAAGTTATAATAACTTTAGCCGTTTGATCAAATTTCAAGGGTCCGGATTGGTGGATTTGGTGGAAGAGATCCGGAGAGGATCCTTTTCCCTCTTCAATAAGAAGATCACCAATAAAATCGAGAAGTTTGTCAATCCGAAGGAAGTCTTATTCCATTGCCAAACCATAACGATCGAGCAAGCCTATGTGCTACCCTATAAGCCTCTCTTAACATATGTTTGTATTGAACTCACTGAGTAGGATCAAGGAATACTAGATAATGCTAGGAATACCAAAATTTAAACAAGGGTAATGTTAGGAAGACCAATATTTTAAATCAAATTTGCAAATTAAATAATATGTTACCGATTATTTAATAAGCATATTAATCGACGCTCAAATAATAATCCAATCATCAATAATCACATCATTTAGTTTACAAATTTAATTTAAAAAATTTGATCTCACTAACCTTATCCTTTAAACATGCATGCATTATGCACATAGGGATGTTGATAAGTTGTCTGTGATCTGTGAGTTTGTGACACTCTAAAAACGATGGAAGTTATCCCTTACCTTTCCAAGTCAAAGAAGCTGATGCCCAATATAATATAGTAATAGAAAAATCTTTCATTAAAAATCAGGAGTACAGAGACTTAAACAGTTGAAATGTTAGAAATAATATATACATGAAAAAAAAGGGGATAATTTATTACACATTATTGTAAACTTATGTGTGTGGTAGACCGACTTCGAGGCTAAATAATGCATTAAAATATATGGTTTATTGACGGTGCATCGTCAAAAATCCTATGGAATCTGCTTAATTGACAAAACGATGGCATGACTTTAGCATTGCTTGTTCTTTAATCACAAAGACCAATGAAGAAGACGGCATCACCCAAAACAAATTAAGTAGTGGCATCATGCATTGTTGGGTGTGTCAAAAGGAGAATTTTTTATAGTGTGATAAACACATGTATGTACTACTAAATGTAATAGTATCATTGGTAAAAAAAACTAAGTTATCAACTAATTATATTATTATATTTATGTACTGAATCATGTTTATGACACATTGAAAAAATCTTCGTGTCAAAGGGTTTAGGGTTGACATGCTTGCTCACCTAAAAGCTTGCAAGATTCACGGTGTTGGTGTCCATAATTTCAACTTTGTTTAACGTGCTTGCTCACATCACGGTTGGGCTACTGGTCTTCACCATCGGACTTTGAATTTTTCTTTTTCGTGAATAATGAATAAGCGCTTGTAATTTTTGGTGCGAATATAAGATTTAAGCACTTGTTTTGATAACTTGAACCAGATAAGCGTGGCTGATAAGCAGTTGATTAAAAAACACACTTTAATAAGCCGAAAGCCACCTCCCTATAACTCCTGGAACTTATCAATCACCTACCACTACACGGATTTGGATTCTCTCCGGATCCCTTCCATGGGGATCCCGGGGATCCCCTTTTTTTCTTCCCAAAACTCACTCCAACCCATGACCTAAAATAAACCTAAAACCTAAAACCTAAAACTTAAATGGGAGCCAAATTCCGGTCACATTTTAAGCCACAAAGTAAAATGGGCCCCACATTTCTGCTGAAGAAAAGCAACCCCACGTGGGGGTGTTCCCCCAGCTTTCAATGCAAAAAGTAGCTGTTGGCGACTTTATATCATCAGCCCAATGCAAAAAATAGCCGTTGGCTACTTTATATCATCCAAGTTCAAATTTCTTTTTTTAGTTTTTTATGTATATATATTGAATCAAACGGCTTAGATCGAATATAATCAAATCTAATGGTAAAAAAAAAGATTTAATGGTCCAAATTTAAATCCTACGGCTAGAATAATTTAAAAAAAATATTTTTAGGTTAAAATGTTCATAAAATTTATCGGAATTTAAATATTGATTTAGTGATTTAGTGATTTTTCAAAATTTATCGGAATTTAAATATTTTTAGGTTAAAATGTTCATATAATTAATTTAGGATAATCAACATAATTTTTTTTTAAAGTTAATTTAAAAAAAAATAGCCTTAATTTATTCTTTGATAATCTCGAGCTAAAATTTTAGGCCATAATGGTTGGAGCAGAAAAGCTGTTTCTGGGCTAAAACCTAAATTTTCTGGGCTAAATATTTTTAGGTTTTAGGTCAGGATTGGAGATAGTCTTAGAGAAATCGAAGCTGGCCAACGAGTTCGATGTAGATCCAAGAGAAAACGAGCACTAGACGCCATCGTCCCCACTAAATGTAACAGCCCGTTCCGATGTTACGTCACTAGGGACGTGAATTTAAGAAATACCCTTGCGGGATTATTGATTTGTATGTGTGTGTGAAGTGGTCCAATTATTCACACACCCTAATTAATTGGAACCAATCACAAAATGGGTCCTTGTAGGTGATTGGTGACCCAAGTACACCTCACCCTCACTCTCTCTCACTCCACCGATACTCTATCTTTCTCTTACTCTCGGTTTCACTATCTCTCTCCCTCATACTGTACGGACGCACCCAAGAACACTCTAAACCCCACGGATCGAAGCTACAAATGAGTCCACTGTGCTCGTAAGGACTCCACGATCACAACCATACCCATTACAGGTAAGAACTCTTCCATTTTCACGTGAAACCATTGAATCCCGAATGAGCTACTGTTCATGCAATTTTTGATACGTGATTTTTAGGAGATTTGAAGCTTCTAGGAAGCTTAGTGAGGTCCTAAGGAGGCTCGGAGTGTTTCGTTTGAAGGATTTGGACGTCGGGATCGTGAGAACAGAGTTTGGCCGGATTTTCTTGGATTTTGCCGGTGAGATTTCGTGACGGCCAGCACGCCCTACCTACGGGTTCGGGTGTGTCACTAAACGTGTGAAATCCCATCCCCAAAATTTCACCATTAATTACGTATCTCGTATTTCAAATTTGTATTTCGCGATTACGTTATTCTTATTAATTAATTTTCAATTCTGTTAATTTTAGGAATATTAATTGGTTGGTTATTGAGTTGGAAGTTTCGTAATCAATCTTTTATATTCGTCGACCTTTCGAAGTTATAACTGGTGTTTTTAAATAGATCTCAAACCCACGAACGCATAGGCGAAAGCCGTTTGCGAGTCCGAATTATAACGGTATAGTTACGGACGGTTGAAGTTGTGAAACTATAGACCGTGGGAATTATTTTAATTTCCATTTATGGGCAAAATGCCCAAACACTTTTTGGGGATTAAAGGACCGGCTATTATAGGTGGAATTAGGCAGCAATTAGATGGGGGGAAAAGGTTAGGCACCAAGAAAAAAAAAAAAAAAAGGGGGATTCTTTCCTTCCATTCGGCTAGCAGTGCACCACATCTTCATTCGATCTAAATTCAGCCATCTTCCACCATATTTTCAAGTAATCTTCAACCATTCCACACCTGGCACATCTTCCACCACCTTCCATCTTCCATCTCCACCAAAAATTAAGGGTTTTAAGGCCTAATTCGGGTAGAACCCCACAGGAGAACCCGAAGGTTCTCGACGACTAATCGTCGTTCTGGAGAGTATCACCATTCACCATCACTCTAAATCAACTTCCCTTGGACCCAGGAGTAAGACCCAGCTGGTGGTTAGGGCGTTCGAACACCAAGGAAGCTGAATTGAAGAACACCCACCTTAGGGTTTTCGACGGGTGCGAGCCAATTTGAGGGCCTTTCCGGCCAAATTGGACTCGGCCACAGGCGGTGAAAGAGCTTGACGCCTTGAATTTCATGCTAGAGTGCGTTAGTGTGGACCTCAGGTGAGTGATTTTAATCTATGTGATTTAGTTATTACCATGAAATCTTCCGTGCCTATATAAATTGTGGTTACATCATAGATTCCTAAAATATGTTTTATGCTAAATGATGTTTATTATAAAGTTTGTCATCGATCTACTTATGAAACATTATGTGATTTGGATATGTGAACTGTTGATGAATTGTGCTTTGATATATATATTTGATGGTTGTTAATCATGAGGGATTGTAAAGGACCGATACCCTAGGGTCATGGGTTAGGTAACACTAAGTCTGCACCATGTAGCAATGGTATACGAATGGTCCTGCTTGGTAAATCCGCATTGGGGGACCATACTATATATGGATCGCGCTTGGTTAATCCGCGTTGGGCGATCCTTATGGCCATTTATACTTAGGGGTGATCATGCTTGGTTAATCCGCATTGGGTGATCACTTCCTAACAGCTGTAGGAGTGACTCTGCTTGGTTAATCCGCATTGGGGGGTCACTACCTACTTGATTATCTTGACCCTACTTGGTTAATCCGCATTGGGGGGTCATTAGTGGTCCTGCTTGGTTAATCCGCATTGGGGGACCATACTATATATGGATCGCGCTTGGTTAATCCGCGTTGGGCGATCCTTATGGCCATATATGCGTAGGAGTGACTCTGCTTGGTTAATCCGCATTGGGGGGTCGCTACCTACTTGATTACTTTCTTAGGGGTGGCTCTGCTTGGTTAAACCGCGTTGGGGGGCCACTTCCTGTTTGGTTACTTTGTAGACCTCGGCTGTACCGCGTCACTCTAGCTCTAGTTCTTAGTGTTTTCATGAACTATAGTTTTGGGAACCTTGTGTTTTGATTTAGAACGCTGTTGGATGTCTGGGTGATTCCTTCGGAGATTTCGTAGACTTGATATTGATTCTTACGAATAAATTATATTCGAGGTTTATAAACTATGATTGATGGTTGATTTTATTATTGTTATCACATACTTTGTATTATTGTCACTCACATGAGCTGCTTAGCTTATCCGGGTTGTTGTTTGCCCGGTGCACCATTCCGATGGTGTAGGCACTGATCTTACAGGTAATGAGTCTGTGTAGCTTTCGAGAGGTTCGTGGGTGGGGTAGCAGTACAGTTATCAGAGACTTGGAGCGTTAGGTTACCCCTGATCCTCTCTTGTACTTTATCTTTTAGGACTTTCTTTTGAGGACCTCAAACTTGTTCTTGGTAAAACAAAGTTTATGATTTTTTTGGGATGTGCATAGTTGTAAATATCTTGTGAAGAGCTTAGCCACCTTCTTTTATTTTGGGTTATAGTTAAAGTATTTCATTCTGTAACTTATATCGTATTCATCGAACGTTATTTTTTTTAATTTGCCACGTGTCGATTTTCGACGTATGTCGGGATTGGGGCGTGACAAAACGCGCCGTCTTCGATCGAGTCATCGAAGTTGGAGACTGCATTTATGGATCCACAGACGAAGCGGGAGATGCATGCATTGAGAAAGTAGGAAGTCGGAGGAAAAAAAGATCGGAGACAGAATGATTCCGAGGGGGAGCAGTCGGCGGTGAAAAAAGAGAGAATAGAGACAAATGTGAATCTGAATTTGAGCAACGAACAAACGGAGCTGCGCTACTCGGTTCAACAACCGAGTCAGTACCTGTACCCGCAAGTTTAGCGCAAAATGATATATTTAGCGAATGAGATTAGCTACACTCCATTATGGACAAGTCAGCATTGTGGAGTTCCAGTGGGAAAATGAGTGTGCCTCGCGCTTATCACGTCAATAGTTAATTAATAGACAAATTGGCGAACAACGAAACAAGGTCTAACGAATTCGTAAGTTGATGTATGACATTGTAATTTTCTCTTTTTTATTTTTACTGCGTCTACCACGTCATAATTTAACAATCAGATTGATAGAAAATTTAATGGAGGTTTGAAATTGCAATGAATTGTAAGTTGATGTATGACAATGTTTAAAAGATAAGGTATGAGTTTGTTAGATGATCTAAAATTGAAATGGTAAAATGTAATTTATCCTTAGTTCTTTGTATGTAATCACTTCTACCCACACTCCCAGTGTTTTAATTAGACCTGGCATTCTTGTCGTGTTTTTCGTGTTCGTGTCGTTTTCGTGTCATGCCCGATATCTTAACGGGTCGTGTCGTGTAACACCTGTTAAAATAAACGGGTAAAATGACCCGACCCGAAATCGACCCGATAATATTAACATGTAATATAACCCGACCCGTTACTCATTAAGGAAAATATATTTTAAACCAATAAATAATCAAATGAAAAACATAATACTAAATAAGTATATACATACCATATTGTCACATCCAAAACATAAAAACGCATTTTTCTTTTAATTATATTTTCGCTTACCTAAATTGATTGCTCTATCCTTTTTCTTTGCAAGACTTGTATATGTATTGTCTATACTTTCGCTTCCAATATCTCGTTCTGTTCCCATTATAATCTCTACGGACTCCTCATCACTAAGGTTTATTGAATCTGAATCTCTAGCATCCATTGCTTCTGAAACAAAATGGGCATAAATTAATCAATAGCTTAATTAATTAAGTAAAGTCTTTAATAGTTTTTTAATTAATGTAGAAGTGTAAAAAATATAGAAAAATATATAAACACTCGTAATGACAAGTTTTACAACTTTCATGAAGAGCTTAACTTCGAAATTCGCCACTATAATCATATAAATCATAGATCAAAATTTAACCGTTAATTGTTGTTTACATTTACGCTTCATTGTTCTCATCAAATTTTGTTTTTTCAGGTTTTGTTTTTTTTTAAAACATGATCTATTAAAGGATGCAAGAAGATGAACGGTTTGGATCATTGATATTATATTCAGCGTTTTACGATTAGTGAAAATATTGCTTGATGTTTATAAAGTTTCTACAAATTATATGAAATCAACTCATATTTCAGTTAACCGTAAATATCGAAACGTGATATCAAAGATCTGAACCGTTCATCTTCTTACATCCGCCAGATGATCATGTTTTCAAAAAAGAAAATTTAAAAAATGAAATTCAGTAAGAAGAATAAAGCGTAAATGACAATCGACGGTTAAATATAAATTTAAGGTTTATGGATTATAGTGTTGGGTTATGAGTGATTGTATATTTTTTTTACATTTTGTACACTTCTACAAAAATTATTATTAATTTTGCCCTCAAATAAAAAAACATTATTCATGAGGGTTTGGAGGATTTTAAAAATCTAAACGATAATGTAAGTGTAACCATTATCTATTCGTTGAGGAATAATGATGAATCACGAGTGTTTATATATTCTTTCACATTTTTCATACTTGTATGTATGTCTTCTTGGTTCTTGCCTATACAAATATTATACTAGTTTATTTTAATTTTGGACAACAACATGTTAAGTAAAATTTATCCTAGTAATGATAATAAGGAACTCTCATAATAAAAATAAATAATGACTATTTTTTTTTAAACTTATATAGAATAATAATACAAAACTATATATTTAATATAGAATATATTGTATATATTAATATGGTTATTATATTTTATAATAAATCTTTTAGTAATTAAACTTTAAAATTATCAGAATAATTTTTTTCTTAACGGGTCAAAATGGGTTACCCACGTATTACCCACGTGTATACCCGTTATTAACGGGTCATCCGATAATGACCCGATTAATTATCGTGTTGACCCGAAACCCGTTATTTTCATGTCGTTTTCGTGTCGTCGTGTCGTGTCAAAAACTGCCGGATCTACTTTTAATATGGTACAATATTCATTAGCATTATGAAGCATGCGTACATAGAGAATTTCAACCCAAAAAAAAAAAAAAAGCACCCGCATCAAAAATTACATAAAAAGACTATCTTCTATAAGAACACCGACAATAAAATCGAGAAGTTTCTCAATTCAAAGAAAGTCTTATTCCATCATCAAATCATATCACACAAGCTTATGTGGTACCCGATTAGCCTCTCTTATCATATGTTTGGATTGAACTTGCTAGATACAATCAAGGAAAATTTCTGCATTATTTAAACATGCATGCATTATGGATATAGGGGTACTAAGAGGCAGATAGAAGTAGGGACCAAGGTAGTCCTAGGATCACTCGAAGTTTGAAAAATATATATGCGAAGGTTTTTCGAGGATCCTCCTAATGTTTAGTACGGATCTCTTTTGTGCCTATTTAATATTTAATGTAATGCCTATTTAATATTTAGTACGAATCTCTACAGGTTATATCGACAACACTCGACAAATTCTCTTTACATCACTCATCAAGTTCCTTTGTCATATGCCGTTAACTATTGATATGTATGCAACATGATTTGATTGACGACAACAAGCCCACCAAACGTCTAAACTAAAAAACTTATATTTACCCTGATTCCTAAAGTTTAAATCTTAAATCTGCAATTGTCTATTATTTTGTGAGTTTGTAACTCTCAATTAAAGGGTGCAACTTATCGTTTTACTTCCCAAGTCAAAGAAGCTGATGCCATCATCCCAATAATGCATTAAAATATATCGTAAAAATCAGGAATTCACAATCACAGACTTAGGGGGGTGTATTTAATTGAGAATTTGAGAGATTTTAATGGATTTATAAATCCATGGATTTTTATGGAGTTCAATTGATTTGTAGAGATTCCATATAAAATTTTGATTCAATTCCCTCGAAATCTCATGGGGAGAGGTGAGATTTGTGGATGCTTAAAATACATTATGAAATCTCTCAAATTCCCTCAAATTCCTCAACTTTCTCAAATTCTTTAAAATTAATTTCTAATTGAATACACCTGGAATGTTATAAACTTCTTTAAAATCTTAATTGAATACACCCAGATTTCTAAAGATTTTAATAAACTATCTTAAAATTCTAATTGAATACACCTTGAATTTCAAAGAATCACTTAAAATCCTGATTGAATACCCCTAGATTCATTAAAAGAATTAAAATTCCTCAAAATCTCAATTGAATACATCCCCCTTAATAGTTGAAATGCTATAAATAAATATATACATCATAATTTTTATACATTTGTACAATTATCTTTGTGGTAGACCGACTTTGAGGCTAAATGATGCATTAAAATATATAGAAAACTAATGAAAATGAATTGAAAATTTTGAGTTTTAACCAAAATGACAAAAAGGTGTTGTAAGTGAATAATACCAGGAGTTACTTTTTAAAGTAAAAATATTCTTAACGTTAAAAGTGAACAATACCAGAAGTGTTTCGTTAAAACTCACATCTTCAAAATCCTGTGGAATGTGCTGAATTGACAAAACGATGGCATGACTTTAACATTTCTTGTTCTTTAATCTCAAAAACCAATGAATAAGACGGCATTCCCAAAACAAATTAAGTACCTGGCATCATGCATTGTTGTTGGGTTTTGTGTTGAAAACAGTATATTAAGTATAATATTACAATAGTTAGAAATTTTATTTTTTTTGAAATTTTTAATTAATTATATTAACACTAGTTGTATCATTTCTGGTACACTTAAATACTCTCGTGTCAAAGGGTTCGGGGTTGACGTACGCGGTATGCCCCATGAAAGCTTGCAAGATTCACGGTGTTACTGTCCATATTTCCAACTTTTGTTCAACCAAACGTGCTTGCTCCCATCACGGTGGGGCTACTGGCCTTCACTATGGGCTTTGAATTTTTCTTTTTCGTTAGTAATAAATAAGCACTCGTATTTTTTTGTGCGAATACAAGGACTTGTGCTTGATAACTTGTCAACCAAGTAAGAGTGGTTGATAAGCAGTTGATTGATAAAACACACTTTTATAAGCTACAATTGCAACTTATCAATCAACTGGACGTACCACTACATGCACCACCAGAAGTCAAACTCTCAGAACGACGATTGGAGATATTAGACATGCTTGCATCTTGCAGTCACGAAAAGTCACAAGTTTGACGATTTATTTTCAAAAAATGAGGGCTCCCTAATAACAAATTTATTTTTAGTTTTTAGTTTTTATCTTTTATGCTGAAGGTAGAGAGAAAATACTTTGGAAATTCAAATGAGGAATGAATAAGAAGTATGAGACTGAGTGGAGGTACGTAATTGGAACAACTCAAAATTGTTTTCAAATTTTTGTTTTTAATTTTCACTTTTGTATCATTCTTGCACTCTTTTTTTTCTCACTTTTCATCCATCATCTCTCTTTTCACTCTTTTTTATTTCTCATTTTTTTTAATGCTTTTCTCATAAAAATACAAAATAAAAACGAAATAGTCATACTAAACAGACCGTGAGGTTTTTGAACAATATAAAAACAATATCGATCGAGCAAACGTTTATTGAAGTAAATATTTCACTCTTCCTGTATAATGAGTCTTTGCAAACAAATCATTAGTTTATACATTTGCATAAAATTTTCTTTATCTTTAATCAGTCGCTTCAGTATAAACGTCAATTTATAATTTTTAGTCAAGTAAAATGACTTCTTGAATGTTTATGTATTGTTCTTACTTAGTAACTTGGGCTCCACAACACGTGAATGACACCTTAACTAAGTAATTTGGGTTTCACACGTCGACAACATTGCTCAAATATTGTGCATAAAGTTGGGATTTCACTATAAAACTAAATAGCAACATAAAAAATAACTCGACTACTTATAACACACATGCAAAGTCAATTCTTCTCTCGATATGAAATTCATATACTCATGTAATGCCAAATGGGTATTCTATACAAAAACAATATATGATGAGTGGAGTAAATTAATTGGAGTTGGTAACTGAACCACTCTTCACATGTTATAAGATGTTCCAACATCAAACCACATGGTAAAGATGGAAGCATGATCCCAGACCGAATCACATGCTAGGGTGCACGATTGATATGCCCATAACCTGATTACGTGGATCATGTTGTTGAACACAATTCATCATAAAATAAAAAAATGGCATGCAGTTGAGACTCTCATGCGCAAGCATATGTTCATAGAATAATCATACAAAATTACATGAATACAATAATTTTCAGTTGACCAGACATTGTGCGCATGCTCTCGTATGCGTATATGTCGACAATATTATTATAAACTGTCTTAGTTATTCAGTTCAATTGAGTAGAATATTAAGCCAATTCATATAAAAGTATTTCTATTCACTATATGTAGAGGCTCATCTGTTTTATTTACTTTAAAAGAGAGAGAATTTTTTTAGATAGAATATATACTTTACTTTCAATTCACTGCGTTCTACGTTAAACTTTTCAAACATTGCCCTTTATAGTTTGATTTATTTTAAGTGATTGACAATGACGAAAATAATTTTGGAAGGTTGTGCATTTGGAGGGCAATCACTTGTAATTTTTAGAATGCTCATAATTTTTACTTTTATGATATTTTCTTTCAGTTATGTATGAACAGGATAATAGCATTTTCATTGATTTTTTATTAACAAAAAGTGTTCTATTATTAATAAATGGCTTTTTAGCTAAAATTGTGTCTGGGATTTTCTTAACACATAACTTTGGTCATTGAGATTTAAAATCAATAGAAGTGATCCATGAGATTGTTCACTGTCCATTATTTTGGTCCTTCCATTAAAAAATTCCGTTAAGTGGTCCCTAAGCTTTTTAATGGAAGGACCAAAATGAAGGATGTTGGACAATCTCAGGGACCAAAGTTATGTGTTATGCAAATCTCAGGGACCAAAGTTATGTGTTATGCAAATCTTAAGGACCAAAGTTATGTCTTATATCCTCAACTTAACAGAGTTTTTTAACGGAATGGCCAAAATAATGGATGGTGGATAATCTCAGGGATCACTTCTATTGATTTTAAATCTCAGGGACCAAAGTTATGTGTTATGCAAATCTTAAGGACCATTTTGACTAAAAAGCCTTAATAAATAGTATAGACAGATATTTGGTCAAATGCCCTTATTCTTCTTCATTTTGAAAATCATGGACTAAAAAACTCTAATCAAGGTTCTAAAAGATGTCAGGCGGTGAGTTGGGGCCTAGCACCTAAGCAGCTAGGGGGCCTAGGCGGACTAGGTGGATTTGAGTAAATCTATTTATATCGTATAAATTATTGTCCATTTATACTTAAAAAAATACATAATCATATTGAGATACACAAATTGTAAAATCAAATGACATATAAACTAATGTATCATAACATATTGGGTAAATGACAAAAAACTACCTCAACTGGTCTGACGACACTTTCATACCTCATCTTTTAAAAGTAACAATGTCATACCTCATCTTACAAATTTGTGACAATGTCATACCTCCGTCAATTTTTCTATTAAATGCCGACGTAGCTTGAGATGGGACCCACTTCCTAGCCAAGTGGATAAAAATATTAATAAATAAAAAATAAATTATTTTAATATTTTTATTTTAAAACATGTGGGACCCACCCCCAATAATTCTCTCCCTTTCTCTCTTTTTTCTTCCTGATCCGAACCCATCTCTCCATTTCTTCCCTTTCTCCCCTGCGTTCCATCTCTCTCTCTCTCTCCTATCTCTCTCACATCCAATCTCTCTCCTATCTCTCTCACATTCACCTTCACCTTCATTCTTCACCTTCACCTTCATCCATTCTTCACCTTCTTCCTTCATCCATTCTTCACCTTTTTATTTAAAAAAAAAATTGGACCAAAAAAACCCAGATTTTGTTTTTTTTTGCAGCGGGTCCGTCGGGCCTGGGACAAGATCGGCGAGGGAACGAGGATGCAAGGCCTGATTCGGTGGGGCCCGACACGAAGGATCGACGGGTGGGGAGAAGGGGTGTGTCCGATTTGGGAGTGGGCTCGAGTGGGGAGAAGGGGGTAGGGAAGACGAACTGGTTTTTTTTAATTTTTAATTTTTAATTTTTTAACTTTTCTGCTCAGGTCGAGGGCCGATTTCGGCTCCATTGTCATCCTTGGTGCCTTCTCCGTCACCCACGATGGGTTGTGCGCCACCAACAACGCCGCCGTGGCCGACGACGCTGCACATGAGAGAGAGGAGAGAGATATGGTGGTGGAGGAAGGTTGGGGGGGACGGGTGGGAAGGGTTTCTAGGTTTTGGGATTTTGGGGATGCAGGTGCCCGAAGAGAAAGAGAATAGAAAGAGGCGAGAGAGAGAGAGGAGAGATAGAGGATGGTGGAGGAAGGTTGGGGGGGGGAGGGACAGGTGGGAAGGTTTCTGGGTTTTGGGGATGTAGGTGCGCAGGGAGGGAGAAGAGAGAGAGAGGTCCCACAATTTTATATAAAAAAATAATTTAATTTTTAATTTTTTAATATTTAATTATTTTTTAATCCAATTGGATTAGTGAGTGGACCCCGTCTCTAGCCACGTCAGCACTTAACAGAGAAATTAATAGAAAAACTGACGGAGGTCTGACATTGGCACAAATTCGTAAGATGAGGTATGACATTGTCATTTTTAATAGATGAGGTATGAACGTGTCGTTCGACCAATAGTTGAGGTAGTTTTGTGTAATTTACCATAACATAATGAAAATATTGGGAACAAGCATATAATGAGTGTTCATCCAAGTATTCAACAAGTCTCCTACAATTTGTTGAACCAAAATAAAAGTTATTGATTTTATGTCTAAGTAAGAGTCACGATCTAGACGGGTGCTTAGGTAGGTCTAGGCGGGCAAGGCACACATCTAAGGAGGTCTAGGTGTCATTTCTTAATTTTCAAAAACTTAAGATTTAAACGGGACGGTGGCAAGCCGGCTAGCACCTAGGTAAGGCTTAGGCGGCGTTAGACGGAAACTTTTAGAACCGTGACTCTAATTTTATATGCATTAACAAGCACCTTTTGTAGTTTTCTATTTTTTATTTGTAATGAACAAGTTAGCCAATATTAATTTTTAATTTCTAAACCCCCTACTCCAATATGATAAAAGAATAATAATAAAACTAATTCATGTTGCACGATAACATGCACACGGAATAGTTTATTTTAAAATAGTTTCACTTTACAGTCCACATTACAACAAATAATTTGCACCAGCGCCCATTTGGGATCCATGTGAATTTAAAAAATAGACGTGCCAAACTGCCACATCGAAAATGAGTTAAAAATATTTAATCTATTGAACAAGATGCAACGATGTTTATGGGTTAAAAATATTTTCCTATCTTTTATTAAGTCATTTCAAGAAAATGAGAAACCCTTTTTTCTATTATTTTTCTTCTATTTTTTCAATTTTACAGAAAAGCAATATATTGACGTTGAAAACTATATTCTCACAATACACAAATTGTCCACGAAAACAATTACAGCATCTTTTGACTGGATATTCCTCACTTGCAACACTTCCCACTCCCAAGTAGGGCCAACTTCGAAGTGAGGGAGAGAGGAGGGAGAGAGGGGACATGAAGAGTTGAATAGTAAATAAGCAAAGTCATGTATGCCAAAGGGTGGAGGTGAAGCGTGTCAGTGACGGTGAGAGCGATAATAAACAAACCAAACTTGTGAAATCGCAGACCCAGACACTTTCTATATATACTCACTCCCACCCCTTCTTTTGGATCTCACACCTCTCACTCTTTCCTGGTTCATTGATCCCACTTTTCGTCTTCGTCTTCGTCTTCTTGCTGAAAATCCAAACTTCCCCAGATTCAGGTACCCCATGTTATTATTGTTATTATTGTCGACAACAAAATACTCGATCATTCTTATCTGGGTCATAAAAAAACCAGCTTTGTTCTCTATGAATGGTGTGTTTAGTATGCACAATCTCCACACTACACGTGCCTTCTGCCCGTTGATTCCTACATTTTTCAGGCTCTAGTTTTCTGGGTCCTGATCAGAATTTTGTGCCATTGTGTTTTGATTCAATCCGAGATTTCTGGCTCATATGTTCAAATTTTCAGTTTTTCTGGGTTTTTATTATTTTTCAAGTTCTGAATTTTTATACTTTTTGTGGTGGGTTAGTTGTCCACAGAGTGAGGATCTGTGGGGAGCAATGGCTAACAGGAATCTGGAGAAGATGGCGTCCATTGACGCGCAGCTTCGGCTTCTGGTTCCGGCCAAAGTGAGCGAGGACGACAAGCTGGTGGAATACGATGCTCTGCTTCTGGATCGGTTTCTGGATATTCTTCAAGATTTACATGGGGAGGATCTCAGGGAAACGGTGAGTTTTTCGGGTTCGATTAGCTGTGAAATTGATTTTGATCGGTTTGTGATGTTCAATCTTGATTTTGGTTGGTACCCGTGATGCAAAACACTTGAATTTGTGATTGGAATTGGCCGCATTTATATTGTATTGCTAAAAGTATGGAACTTTGTGTGTGAATTTGAAAACCCATTTCAAATTTGTATGAACCCTTTGATTTTAGTGGATTTATGGATCCTTTAAGGAACGTACAAATCTCGGTTTTCGATACAAATCTTCTTTGTATGGGAACCCAAATTCTGTTCACGAAATTTTAATCAATAGTTTTCTAGGCTCAGTTTGAGATGTTTGATTTGGTCAATGCCTATGATCCAAAGCACTTGAATTTGCAAGTGGAAGTTTGAAACTTGTATTGTATTTAACAATCTATTTAGATATTTTAATCAACAATTTTTAGGCTTTTGGTAGATTGTTTAATGATTCATGAGGGATCCCCAGTGGCTTGAGTTTGAGCTCTTCAGTCGGATATGGTTTGGATTGGAGAAAAGACAAAAGGAGTCATTAATGTTGATAGTTTTGAGGCGAAACTGATTGTGATGAGTGTTATGCGTTGCACAATTATGGAACACTAACGTCATTCGTGATATTTATGTTTGTACAGGTTCAAGCATGTTATGAACTTTCTGCTGAGTATGAAGGAAAGCATGACCCGAAAAAGCTCTCAGAGCTTGGAAATGTATTAACAAGTTTGGACCCAGGTGATTCAATTGTTGTTGCAAAATCCTTCGCCCACATGCTTAGCTTGGCCAACTTGGCTGAGGAGGTCCAGATTGCTTACCGCAGACGACAAAAGCTCAAAAAGGGTGACTTTGCTGATGAAAATTCTGCAACAACTGAATCAGACATTGAAGAAACTCTCAAGAGGCTTGTGGGGGATCTCAAAAAGTCTCCCCAAGAGGTTTTTGATGCTCTTAAAAATCAGACTGTTGATCTGGTCCTCACTGCTCATCCCACACAATCAGTTCGTAGATCCTTACTTCAGAAGCATGGAAGGTTTGCTCTTGAACTACCACTACAATCTGCATCTTTGACTTTTGTTTGTAGAAACTCGTGTAGATTTATGGCTTAGATTCTTATGGCTCTCACTCTCTCTCACTCTTGGAAACTCACATTTGTTCAGGATTCGGAATTGTTTAACCCAGTTGTACGCGAAAGACATTACTCCTGATGATAAGCAGGAGATTGATGAGGCACTTCAGAGAGAGGTAGCCATTTTACTTATTCATGTGTACTATCAATATCTTGATTTTATTGACGTGAGCATTAAAAAAGGACCTTTGTCCACATATGCATTGCTGAGAATATGTTTGACTCCGGTAAAGTGCATTTTCGTCATTTTGAAATTCAGGCAGATTCAACAGTGGCAAGATTTTTCCAAATATTATGTTTGCATGAGACAATGGGGCATGATATTCTGAGTTTTGTAGAATTTGAGCTTGAGCTTGAAATGATATCAGTTGTCAATTATTCTCCATCATGTTGGTTTTTCAATTTTTTGTAGATCCAAGCTGCATTTCGTACTGATGAGATCCGAAGAACAGCTCCCACACCACAAGATGAGATGAGAGCAGGGATGAGCTATTTCCATGAAACAATTTGGAAGGGTGTCCCAAAGTTCCTACGTCGTGTTGACACAGCTTTGAAGAATATTGGGATTGACGAACGGGTTCCCCATAATGCTCCACTTATTCAGTTTTCTTCTTGGATGGGTGGTGATCGTGATGGTATGACTCTTGTTCAATAACATGAATTGCGCTATCTTGAATGTATGATATATGTGCCGACTTGTGTGCTTTTGCGCACCATTCACTAATTAGGATTAACATCTTCTTTCATGGGAGCAGGCAATCCAAGAGTAACTCCTGAGGTAACAAGGGATGTTTGCCTACTAGCTAGAATGATGGCTGCAAACTTGTACTATTCTCAGATAGAGGATCTTATGTTTGAGGTACCTGAAAAAGCATCTTGAAATTGTGATTGAGGAGTTTCGCTTACTCATTGAAGTGGTTGTTAGGTTTTGGTTTGAGTGGGTTGTTTGTTGCTTTACTATGTTAGTCTCGGCATTTTGCTAATTTCTTTTCTTTTCTGGCAGTTGTCTATGTGGCGGTGCAATGATGAACTCCGTGTTCGTGCAGATGTACTTCACAGGTCCACGAGGAGAGATGCAAAGCACTATATAGGTTATCATACTTCTATTGTGGTTGGTCCATTGATATGATTTTTAAAATTACGTCCTTTGCTGCATTTTCTTAATGAGAAGTAGAGGAAAACTGTTTACATGATGCATTTAAGGAAACCTGAATGACGTATACTTTACACTTCATGCTATAATATACTTCTTCCAACATTTTTCATAAATATTGACTAATAAACAAGTGCACAATGTACTGTCCAAGTAAAATTTTACACTAAGTAAAGCCCGAATAAAACGAGCTTATACTAATATTTTAGAGCTCCACAACCATAAATTGCTGCAGTAACACAATGGCAACAAACTTTAGATCTAGTTTCACTGGCTGAGATAACTCTGGAGAAAAAGGAAAATCGGTTTATATGCCTTAAAGTCTACATCACTATGTGAAGATAGCACGTGAACTGCAGTCATATGGTGGATTACAGTTAAACTTTTTCGAGTCTTATTCTTCAGTGCATCCAATTTAGAGAACTCGCTTTTGTACACCATAAAGGCAGATGACCTTTAATTATTAGGAATACCATTTAAAGGATCTACATCCTGTTCACTGTTCAGGCTTCCCCAAGGAATACCCACTGTTGTAGACCAAGAAAACAAGCACAAGTTTTCCCTCCAATACTTATGGTTTTCCATTCATGCCTTTTAATTTGGCGAACATTGTGCTTCTTGTGATACTTATTGCCTTTGTTTCTCGATTCAGAATTTTGGAAGCAAGTTCCTCCAAATGAACCCTACCGTGTGATTCTCGGTGATGTAAGGGATAAGCTTTATCAGACACGTGAACGTTCTCGTCAGTTGTTAGCCAGTGGGCACTCTGACATTCCAGAGGAGGCAACACTGATTAGTGTTGAGCAGGTACTGCCATTCTTAAGAAATTGTCATCAGATACAGTGTCATATTATATCTTGCCCCTTTATTCTCATTTGGTTAATCGACTGTAAGCCTAACTGTGATTTAAATTGTGTGTAGTTCTTGGAACCTCTCGAACTCTGTTACAGATCACTCTGCTCTTGTGGTGACCGGGCAATTGCTGATGGATCACTTCTTGATTTCTTAAGGCAAGTGTCCACCTTTGGACTTTCACTTGTGAAGCTCGATATTAGGCAAGAATCTGACAGGCATACTGATGTGATCGATGCCATCACCAAGCATCTGGAAATTGGTTCCTATCGTGAGTGGTCTGAAGAACGCCGTCAGGAGTGGCTTTTATCTGAACTATGTGGCAAGCGCCCACTGTTTGGGCCTGACCTTCCAAAAACGGAAGAAATTTCTGATGTTTTGGACACATTACATGTGATATCAGAACTTCCATCTGACAACTTTGGAGCATACATCATCTCAATGGCGACTGCACCATCTGATGTGCTTGCAGTTGAGCTCCTGCAACGTGAATGCCATGTGAAGAAACCACTAAGAGTTGTTCCACTGTTTGAGAAGCTTGCAGATCTGGAGGCTGCTCCTGCTGCTTTGGCTCGGCTTTTCGCGATTGATTGGTATAGAGAGCGAATCAACGGAAAGCAAGAAGTCATGATTGGGTACTCAGATTCTGGTAAAGATGCAGGGCGTTTCTCTGCAGCATGGCAGTTATACAAGGCACAGGAGGAGCTTATAAACGTTGCTAAGAAATTTGGTGTGAAGCTGACTATGTTCCACGGTCGTGGTGGCACTGTTGGAAGGGGAGGTGGGCCCACCCATCTTGCTATATTGTCTCAACCACCAGATACAATTCATGGTTCACTCCGTGTCACTGTCCAAGGTGAAGTTATTGAGCAGTCGTTTGGAGAGGAGCTCTTGTGTTTTAGAACACTCCAGCGTTTCACCGCTGCTACATTAGAGCATGGAATGCATACGCCAGTTTCACCAAAACCGGAATGGCGTGCACTTATGGACGAAATGGCTGTTGTAGCTACAGAGGACTATCGTTCCATTGTTTTCCAAGAACCCCGATTTGTCGAGTACTTCCGTCTTGTAAGCATTTGATACTTTACTTTAATTACATTAGTTTTTCTTCTCTGATTATTTTCGATGTGATGACCATTGCGTACTTGTGATCCAGGCTACACCGGAGCTGGAGTATGGTCGGATGAACATTGGCAGTCGCCCCTCAAAGCGAAAGCCTAGTGGAGGCATTGAGTCCCTTCGTGCAATCCCATGGATTTTCGCCTGGACACAAACAAGGTTCCATCTTCCAGTGTGGTTAGGCTTTGGAGCAGCCTTCAGACATGTCATTAAGAAGGACATTAAGAATCTTCACATGCTGCAAGAGATGTACAACCAATGGCCCTTCTTCAGGGTCACTATTGATTTGGTTGAAATGGTGTTTGCCAAGGGAAACCCCGGAATAGCTGCGTTATATGATAAACTCCTTGTTTCGGAAGACCTATGGTCATTCGGAGAGCGATTACGGTCCAACTATGAAGAAACCAAGAACTTTCTGTTACAGGTAAAATCTTCGATTTTGAGAGAACACCTATGAAATTTTGAGTACATAATAGAACATTGAGTAGTTCATAGTTGCATACCAAACGAACAATGAAGAAATTCATCAGTTTTCTCGGAGCATTTGTCGTGATTTCTTACTGCATGAAATAAATCGACGTTTGCCTTTTTTCCCTTGGTAGATTGCTGGACACAAGGATCTTCTGGAAGGCGACCCACACTTGAAGCAAAGACTCCGCCTGCGTGATTCATACATCACAACCCTCAATGTTTGCCAAGCGTATACACTGAAACGGATCCGTGATCCAAACTTCCACGTGACACTGCGGCCACACATCTCAAAGGAAATCAGCGAAACAAACAAGCCGGCTAATGAACTTGTAAAGCTGAACCCGACAAGCGAGTACGCGCCTGGTCTGGAGGACACCCTCATCTTGACAATGAAGGGTATTGCTGCCGGCTTACAGAACACCGGTTAAACGTGTATTTCTGCACTTTTCGTTATGTTTTTTCTGCTTTCGAGAGACGGGTTGTGTCCCGAAAAAACTGAGTTAAATTTACCCGAAAGTGGATGATGCCTTTTGATCATCCACCTAAAGGCCAGATATTTGAGCAAACTTGTTTAAGTTCTGTGATCGGATTGCTGTGCAGAATAACTAGAGCCAGCATTGTTATTGTTGACACAAAATTAAGTAAACACTCGGTGGAACTGTTTTGTTGTGTTTCAATGCAAAATGGCATTTATGTGCTTCATGTTTCATGACTTGTTTTCTTGACCATCAAATAATTCCCACTTTCATAATCCAAGGATTGTTTCTACACAAACGCAAAGAAGTAAAATGTCGCTTGTATAAAAATTAAAATTATTTGCCGAATGTATGCATAAGCGAACAATAACAGATAGAAATGTTACAAGTCTAATGGTGGTTTTTATTTATTTATTTATTTTTACAACTTTCCCTAAAAAGCATGTTCTTCAACAACTATAATTTTCTTGCATTGTAGATGCGATTACATGAATGGACATTCAATTGTATACTTACTTTTAGGATCGTACAACTTTGGGTGCAGCTCGAAGTGCCTTCATCTTTGATTGTACGAGTATGGGACCTTTGGATTGTACGAGTATGAGACTATATGAGGTTGAAAAAGTGGTGAATATAGTCAATTTTAGATATTCGAGGAATCTTTGGGATTTTATAAAACAATCTTTCTTAATGAGGGGTTATATCTTTCGGGCTCTATATGGGGCTATATATATATTTATGTAGTAATTTGATTAAGCGATGATTATTTTTTTTTTTTTTGTGTTAGCTTTTCTTAATTTAATTTTTGTACGTGCTATCTTAAATGTTTTTTATGAACTCTTCAACCTAAAAAGTTCAAATTGTGATAAAGCTAAATTTCATTACTTATGAATCGTTCGTTGGATTAAATTCTTTTATCTCAAACTCATCCGTTGAAAGAAACAAACCTCCACTTCGTCCTTTGAAATAATTTGATTTTCACATATAACACAACAATTTACCTAGTACCAATTGGTAAATTAGTATCATATAATTTTGAAAAAAAATTATTTGAAAATTTCACCCATCAATGCCTATGAACGCTAAATCAATTTGAATTTTTAATTTTTATAGAATTTAAAACAATCATTAATTAGCCAAATTGCAAGAAAAATGAGTAAGAAACAAGAATTAAAATAATAATAAAAGGAGAGTATAAGGCCTCGTTTGGCAGTTCGGACTGTACTGACTATTTCTGTCGGATAAGATAAATAGTCACCGGATAGTATTGACTAAATTAGTCGGACGTTTGGTGCAGTATCGAACTAATGACCGTATTAATTATACAGTGTTTGATTTTATACCGGATATGATAAAAAAAGAAAAATAATGATAGAATAATCCACAAAGGGCAGTGCCTTTAATTTGTCATTCATGTTTGTCATAAAACCTTTTTTGGTTGATCTTCTGCAGACAACATGGATCCGTTAAGGGTGTGTTTTACGACAAATCGAGGCACTGTGAAGGTGCGGCTTCAAACGGAGACGAAGGTCTAGCCACGTCGGCGAGGATTGACAGAGCTTTTGGCTCTTGAAGTTTTCAGGGAATCGATGAGATCTGCTCCAGATTCCGGCGAAAAGGCGATTGCAGGTCGTTGGGTTTCAAATCCTGTTAACCAAATCTATTAATTGGATTTCCAACCCTCAGTAATTTCATAGAATTTTATAGAAATTATGGAGTTCTAAAACTTAATTTGAAGGGATCTAAAACTTCCCCAATAATTTAGGACGGAGCAGAGCAAAATAGAAGAAGAACGACGGCGGCTGAATGATGCGAGATAGAGAGAGAAAGGAACTAAGCAGAGCAAAGTAGAAGAAGAACGACGGCGGCTGGACGGAGACGGCTGAACGACGAACGACGAACGACGAACGACAGCGGCTGAACGATGCGAGAGAGAGAGAGAAAGGAACACGACGAGTAAGGGACAGAGAGGGAGAGAGGGAGAGAGGGAGAGAGCGATCTTTGTTTCCCACCCGACTAATAATCCTTACGTTTTAGGGAGGATAAATTAACAGGTGTGTACCGTATAAATCATGTGGGGCCGGTATAATTAATCCGGTTGCTATTTAGTACGGAACAAGGCCAAACACTCGGGTCCCTATTAGTTATCCTATCCGATGCTTTATACGGGCTGCCAAACAGGGCGTAAGTGTCCTTGCAAGTGGATGGAGAGTGAGAGAATTTTGCTCACATAGGTTGCTACTTTTTTCGTGGGATCCACTGTTTTTTGGGGTTAGATGTAGCCCGATTTTATGCTACCTAAGAAATGAAGTTGCTAGCTCTAGTGGTGGATCTAACCCCATTTTCCGGTTCATTGGGGATGAAATTTCTTACTAAGGCTAGAAATGTGGTAGCCTCATGGAGGATAAAGCCCCCATTGGGGATGCTATAAGGGGATTGAATTTGTAATATAAATTAAACAAAACCTCTAAAATTAATGACCAAAAATAAGATTAATGGTTTAGAAGCGCTTGGTATCTCATGTTCCGAAGTACCGTAAAATTTTCTCAATATTCTTTTTTGGGTAATGTTAGGGAGATCAAATTTGAAAACTAAATAATGTATCATCAATAGAAATTAAGCACATTAATCAACAATTAATAATCCAATAATTCCCCGCCACATCATTTGGTTTAAAAGTTTTGATCTTCCTAACATTACTCTTCTTTTTAAGTTCTTTGTTTTTGGCTTTTTAGCTAAATGGCACAACTTCTCACTTTAGTGAGTTTTTTCACCATTAATCATTTTAGTCGTGAAAATGACAAAATGACTAAAATGATTAAAGGTAGACAAATTCATGAACTAGTTATATCGATTTCAAATTTCAAGAGTTAAAGCGAAGAGTTATGTCAATGAGACCATTTTAGATAAAGGCCTAGCCAAAAAAGTTAAAAGTTTGGAAAATAAGAACTTCAAAGTTTCAAACTTTAACAGTTGTGGACTGGTGGAAGTTTTAAATTTAATCACCAATGTTTCTTAATCGTCGCAAGAAAGCAAAGAATCATTTTCCTCTACACACCCATTTAACTGAGTAACCCAGAAAAGCTACAGCAGCAGAGTTCACCATGTCTCTCTCCACGAGGCTGAGACGCCCTCAACAGTCCGATGATCCTTCATCATCATCATCGCCGCCGCCGTCGTCATCTTACTCGAAAGTCGACAAGCAAGGGAAATCGGACGGCGGCGCTGCCCACAAAGGGTTTGGGTGGTTCTGTCCGCTGGTTGCTCTGGGAATGCTGAGGTACATGAGCGCCACATCAAACATCATACACGACTGCGACGAGGTCTTCAACTATTGGGAGCCTCTCCATTTCCTTCTCTACAAATCTGGTTTCCAAACTTGGGAATACAGGTACCGTTTTCAATTCTCTTTCTTTTTCCTCTCTGAAAAATTGAAACTTTGTTCTTTTTTTAGGCGTTTTGTTTCTGGGTTTTGATTGTTTGTTATTTTCTGGGTTGTTTTTATTTTGCTTGTTATGAAATTATTTGTCTTTTTGGTTATTTGAAGTTTATTTGATATTAAAGATGTTAATATAATGCTATTTTTTGTTATAATTTGTAGAGAACTATTAAGCTCTGGATTTAATTTATTGGGGAATTTGGTTGTCGTCGAAAAGTTTACTGCTTGTTAACGTACAAGATTTTGTAGAGCATTGCAGCTCATGAACTAATTGCAGTCTTCATATGAACCGATGTGATTTACTTCGTTACGGTAGTTTTATAACTAGTAAGTGAATCTTCAGCGTAATGGCTTTTGGTTTATCGAATTTGATTTTTACAAACTGACGTTAGAATGGAGCTAATGGTGTGGATATATGTGTTTAGATTAGCATTTCGTAGTTGGAGTTAAATGCTTACCATTGGTAGCGTAGTATCTTTTTTACGCAGTGATTGTATCCTTTGCTGTGTGCTCTTAAATTATTGTCTGGATCATGGCTATTGTAAATGCGATAATGACTGCTATCGTTTTCTATTTTAGAAATCCTACCTATGAATTTTATTGTTATACGCCTTTTGCAGTTCACAGTTTGCACTTCGGTCCTATTTGTACGTTCTTTTCCATGAATTGGTGGGTCGACCTGCTTCCTGGTTGTTTGCTGAGGAAAAAGTACGATTGGTTTTTTCCCCTTGCCTTTTTTGAACTTTCTGTTTTATTTTAGTAGAAATTTATTTCTTGCCTTTAGTGTTATGGAGTTGTGCTGAACCAGTTCTTTGTGCTTACAGGTGAGAGTATTCTATGCTGTTAGAATCTTTCTTGCTTTCCTTTCTGTTATCACTGACACTGTTCTGGTAGTTGCTCTTTCAAGAAAGTATGGAAAACGTTTTGCTTCTTACACACTTGCAATGCTATGCTTAACCAGCGGTTGTTTTTTCGCTAGCACAAGTGAGTCAGCCTTAGCTCTCTTGCTTTTCTGGAGCTAATTATTCCATGAATGAGTGTTGATGACATTACTTTTCCAGGTTTCTTGCCAAGCTCGTTCTCTATGTATGCTATGTCTCTTTCATCCGGGTTATTTCTACTTGATAAATACGCCATGTCAGTTACAGTCGCAGCTGTAGGCGTAATCCTTGGCTGGCCATTCTCAATCTTAGCTTTCTTACCAGTCACATTCTACTCTCTAGCTAGAAGATTCAAACAAGCTTTTCTTGCCGGGGCCGCTATCTCTGTTGCTCTTCTTGTAAGTCATTATTGGTATTTTGTTTTGGTGGATGTACAAAGTATAGCCTCTACCTGCGTAATTGGCACAAATAGAGTTATATATTTCACTTTAAGTTATATCTTTCTTATTTTTTTATCATGCTTATGCTTATACATTGGAGGTCTTTTCAGGTCTCATCGGTTCTCGTTGATCATTACTACTACAGCGGATGGACATCCTCTGTGTTAAATCTGTTGATCTATAATGTTGCAGGAGGCGGTGAGAGCCATTTGTATGGAACTGAGGGGCCGCTATATTATCTAAGGAACGGATTTAACAATTTTAACTTTTGTTTTGTACTTGCATTGCTGTTTTTGGCAATGGTGCCGATTGCAAGGAAAAAGTATGCCCCCAACTTGCTGATTGTTGTCTCACCAGTTTATATTTGGTTGGCATTCATGTCTTTGCAGCCACACAAAGAAGAAAGGTTCGAATAATGTTACCTTTTATGATATCAGGAAACTGGTTACATACTGTTCTATTATTGATTGAATTTGAGTATGTTCCTGCTAGTTGTATTTGCTTATCTCCGACGAAATCTACCACTTCCTAAATTTGCACAATTGTGCATTTGCAATAAAAAATTTGAAATGCTGTTGATAGCTCGGTGCCTTGATATTTCCTTTATACTTTCTCCTCTATCCTACTTAAACAAAATCTGAGGTTCTTCTGATTACTAATATTTCCATATTTCTCACCATAATCATACACAACACTAACCTTGCGTTGTCCTGCAACAAATATTTTTTTTGGGTTATTTTTTTCCCCATAATCATCAATGTCCAGTTTATGTATTTCTGAGTGGCCAAGGGTCCGTTTGTAGTCTCAGATCGGAATGTTTTGATTTGGTGAGTCACTTTGGTATTTGGTGAGGTCACAGAATTAGATGCAATTGATAACTAGATATTTCCATTTATCATTGCAGGTTCCTTTATCCAATATATCCACTAATTTGTGTTGCTGCTTCGGCTGTCATTGAGAGCTTTCCTGATGTTTTCCGATCCGATTATGATTCCCAAGGAAATTCTCCGACGGTTATGGTGAGCTTATCTTATTTTTCATAAATTTTTCTGTTAAATTATCTTTCTGAACCTCGCATGGTCACACTATTGTTTATTTGTTCATGCAGACAGCAAAGATTCTTAGACCGGTGGTTCTTAGCCTTATATTATGTGCCTCCCATGCTCGTACGTTTTCAGTGATCAATGGTTATTCTGCCCCTATAGAGGTTTACAAGCTTTTAGAGGATCATGACGATGTAGGAACAGGTGAGAGTCTCACCGTGAGACCAGTATCTTGCTGTTATGTTCTGTTAACTGATATGAACCTTCTACAACTGTATAGCTTAATAATAATTAAGTAGCCAGCTTTTTCTTGTAGTGTTCATACACTTCCATTTTTTTTTCAAACGTGTTTTTCTTGTTGAGGTCTTAAATTGCATAAGGAGCTTATTGGGTTCTCTAGTTGACATTCTGGTCTGCAATTTTAGGAATCCATGTCTTTCTGAAAATTCTGGGCTTCCTTCTGAATTTCAGGTTCTGTTCTCTGCGTTGGAAGTGAATGGCACCGTTTCCCATCATCGTTTTTTGTTCCTGATTATGTGGGAGAGGTTCGTTGGATTGATGATGGGTTCCGAGGACTTCTTCCCTTCCCCTTCAATTCTACCTTGGGTGGAACTGCAGCAGCGCCACCATATCTTAACAATAAGAACAAAGCATCTGACTTGCAATATGTAATCAATTACCATTCTCTAAACTAGTTTACATAAAACTGAAAATTGCGTTCATTGTAAATGACCAATCAATTTTGTTACAGCTCCGGGATCTTGATCAATGTACATTCCTTGTCGAGCTGCAGCTTAGTCGGCCTTTCCCTTCTCGGGGAAGTGACTTATCAACTTGGGAGGTAAAATTGAGTCTGCATTTACACTCAGTTTCCTAAATGAATTGCTATGTGCTGAATTAGTTTTCTTCTAAATTCAGGTGATTGGAGCGTTGCCTTACTTAGACAGAGAGCTCTCGCCTGCCAAGTACCGGTCCTTTTTCATCCCGTATCTGTGGCAGCACAAGAATATTTTTGGCATGTACAAGCTGCTTAGAAGGGTACCGAAATGAAAGCAGATGGTTTAATGGATCACACCTTGGTTCTGACAGTGTTAGATTCTGAACCAGCATGACTTCTCTAAAGTGCTAACCAGCCTTCTCTTCGGAGGGAAAAAGAAAGAAAAGTAAAAGGAAGAACCCCTTTTTTGACATAGTTTTAACTGTTTTGGTAGGTGTGACTTCCTCAAAGTTCTTGCAGAAAAATGAGTAGTTGAGTTCAATGGTGTCTTGGATTGCGTGTATTTCTAACCGTTTGATGTGCCTAAGCACCAAACCGAGAATTTGTAATTGATGGAAGAGTACACTTCTCTCTTTTTTAGCCCCATGTGACTCCCTCGACACCGCTATCGTTACCACCTCCCCATTACTATTTCTAATTTTTGTCATTCCATACAATTATATAACTTTTACATTAAATTTATCAAACGCTTTGCTTTCCAACTCACATCACACTTTTAAAAATACAGTTTATCAAACACTCAATTGCTTTATTTTACAACTAATTATTTCAAAAGCACTGTTTTTTTTATATATAAAAAAAAGCATATTAATCCCAGACAGTCCCTCTCAGTCTTGACGACTTCTCTTGCACGCCAAAGAGGAAATACCCTTAACCCGCCGGGTGCGATACGGTAGGCGGGAGTGCTATGCAAGTTTCAACTTGGAAACTTCAAAACGATTATTTTAGGTGAATGCATGAAATTTCTTCGTGATCCCTTCTGAAGAGTCAAGTTCAACAGTCGACGAAAGACCACCTCTAATGGAAAGAGTCTTTGTAATAACTTTCTCCCTAGACCTCTATATATTCATGTTACACTTTCATTAGTTTTCACCACCTTCACAAGTTTTCAGAATACCCAAATCGTACCTCAAAGTCGTATTTCATATCCTTCTCCTTATTTCTCAATATACACAAACACTTTGTCCTTACAAGATGTCTGAGACAAAGGCTCTTTTGCCTGCAATAGCCACTTTTGCCGCTTCAGCAATGCTTCTTAGAAGCATTGCCAACGACTTCATCCCTAACGAATTTCGAAACTTCTTCTTCTCCGGTCTCCACAGCA
Organism: Heteromeles arbutifolia; assembly: GCA_024362995.1. Taxonomy (NCBI): domain Eukaryota; kingdom Viridiplantae; phylum Streptophyta; class Magnoliopsida; order Rosales; family Rosaceae; genus Heteromeles; species Heteromeles arbutifolia. The sequence goes on along the minus strand of JANCRC010000003.1, from coordinate 38,268,086 downwards.
TTTCGCGCCGTTTCTCTTCCCACATCACCATTGTCATAGAGGAGTTCCAAGGGATGTCCTTGAATGAAGTTTTTGACGCTGTTGAAGCCTATTTGGGGACGATAGAGACCGCTTCTCTTCAAAGAATCAAAGTGAGTAAGGTTACAAAGGAGAAGAAGCTAGCAGTCGCAGTGGATCGAGGGGAAGAGATAGTTGATGTTTTTGAAGACCATGTTCAAGTAAGGTGGAAATATGTTTGTACAAAGGTTGAATCTTCGCGTTCTTGTAATCCCGGCGATCTTAATGCATCCCTAAGATCAGAAACAAGATCGTACGAGCTAACATTCCACAAGAAACACAAAGAGACGGTGTTGAATTCTTACCTGCCATACGTTTTAGAGAGATCAAAGGCGATCAAAGGAGAACGAAAGGTAGTAAAGCTCTGCACGAACGACCAGTATGACTGTTATGCGACACAAGAGGTCACTCTAAATCACCCCATGACCTTCGATATCCTTGCAATGGATACGGAGCTTAAGAAAGCTTTGTTGGATGATTTGAATAACTTCAAAAACGGCAAGGAATTTTACAGAAGGATAGGAAAAGCTTGGAAACGTGGATACTTGTTGTATGGCCCTCCTGGCACAGGCAAGTCCAGCTTGATTGCAGCCATTGCTAACCACCTTAACTACGACATCTACGAGTTGGAGCTAACCGATGCTGGTTCCAATTCTGATGTAAAGAGAAGGTTGCTAGCCATGCCTGACAAATCTATTCTTGTAATCGAAGACATTGATTGCACAATCAAGCTGCAAAATCGGGAATCTGAGGATGAATCGTGGAATAACAACAGAAATCAGGTCAGTTTTATAGTCACTTATAGTTTTGATAAATCATACAAGTCAAATGCTTTGTTTCGTTACAAGTTGTAGATCAGGTTGATTTTTCCCCGAAAGGGTTGTCCGGACTCAATAGGATGACAACAAAAAACTGTGTCCGTTAACATATAAGTCCGGCAAGAAAACATTTCCGCTTGTACAAATATCCGTGATCTTATTACTTATTATTTCATCAACAGGTGACACTCTCCGGACTCCTCAACCTCATTGATGGTCTTTGGTCATGTTGTACTGATGAACGCATTATAATTTTCACAACAAATCATAAAGACAAACTAGATCCTGCTCTAGTGAGACCTGGCCGAATGGACATGCACATTCACATGTCGTATTGCACCATTTCTGCATTCAAGCAGCTGGCATTCAATTACCATGGAGTTCGCAATGACCAACTCTTCGAGCAGATCGAAGGACTTATATTGGAGGCTGAAGTCACCCCAGCAGAAGTTGCAGGAGAACTAATGAGGAGCAGAGATGCTCAAATTTCGCTCCGACGCCTCATCGATTTCTTGCTGGAGAAGAAAACTCAACAAGATCACAAGGCTAAAACTAATGAGACCGGTATGAAAGAAGAGCACAACATGGAAGAGGAGCAGACTAGTTGAATTTAATGTAACCATTGTTTGAAGGGCAAGAGACCCTTAATTTAGTTTAAAAAAAATTCCATGTACCGATCGAAGACTTACAATTTCACCAATGAGTACTATATATAGAATGAGGATCCTCTTTGTAAGGATCCCAGGGATCCTTCAATCGTGTCCGTTTGTCGTACATCATGCGGTCAATTTTTATCAGGTACTGTTTATATTCAACTTTAAATAAAAAAGTTACAATAATTTTTTAACACACGATTATGATGAACGGATACGATTGGAGGATCCCCAGGATCCTCACAAAAAGGATGCGGAGATGATCCCCATTTCTATATATATTCATTCTATGATATGGCTTAATCAATGGATGACACATGTTTCCAAATTTTTAAAAGTTCAAGAAAAGTTAAACAACATATGTACTATTTTTTAAAACAATAAAACTATGTTAATATCATTAGATTAAATTGAAAAGTGAGTATACGTACTCACTAATAGGTACCTAAGTATTATATATGTTATATATAGCAGAAGATCCTTGGCCATTTATTTGACACGTGTCAGTTACTTATACACTTTTGTTAAATTCTATTACTATGAAAAAAATTATCCAAAAAACTTATTATGAAAAAGATATCCCAAAATAAATGAGAGTTTCAGACAAACTTGGAAATTTGGCAAGTTTTGTGGGTTCGGAATGTTATGCGAGCGGCTAGAATTTCCGTCAGCATGAAAGACGCGTGTTAAATGAATAAATAGGAGACATGAAAGGTACATACACCATTTTAGGGACACCAGAACGGTGGCCAACATTCTATACATCCCATTCCCAGTAGGAAAAAGAAACCCTTCCCAGTTCGAAAAGGAAAATATGAAATTACCAGTTACGATAACTTATAAATACAAACTTGTTATCAATTCAGTACCTCCATATTTTCCACTGTTAATTTCTTCCCTTTCTGTTTCTCTCTGTCTTGATCTCTCCATTAATTTTCTAAGATGCTGATTGCTAAGAAGCCTAGTAGGGTTGAAGACCCCCGCTTCATCTTCCCGGAGAAGCAAACTATCGGCGTGGCGGACGGCGTCGGTTGTGCCAAGACAGACGTCGACGCCGGTGACTATGCAGGGGAACAGATGATGCTGACGGAAGCTACTTTGAGTTTATTCATGTTGAAGTACGTAAACCACACTGGTATCATCAACCACAACAATAGCTATGGTCAAGAAACAAAGAGAAACCTGCACGAGATGGTTTGTGGGTCGGTGTATCTTGCCAAAGATAACAAGTTAGGCGAAGACGCTCACTTCATCTGCTCGGAGAAGCAGACTATCGGTGTGGCGGATGGCGTTGGCGGTTGGGCCAAGAAAGGCATCGACGCGGGTGATTACGCGAGGGAACTCATGAACAATGCCCTTATCGCCGTCCATAATCCGAATAACATCAACGAACAGAAAAGAAAACGAAAGGCCGCGGATATGATCGGAGCCGTTGATCCAAGAAAAGTGTTGCAGGAGGCTTATGCAAAGACCAAGGAGAAAGGCTCGTCGACCGCATGCATCCTCAGCCTTAACAAAGAGAGCGGAGTCTTGCATGCTGTGATCGTTGGGGACAGTGGGTTCTTGCTATTTAGGAACAACAAGGTTGTGTACCGATCTCCAACTCAGCAACGCAGGTTCAACTGTCCCTATCAGTTGGGGAACAGCATCAGCAGCGACCGCCCTGATTGCGCTTGGGAGGAGTGGATTCAGACAGTCCCCGGAGACATCCTAGTGCTTGGGACTGATGGCTTGCTGGACAACATGTTTCCAAGTGAGATTGAGAAGGTTCTTGTACAAGGTGGTGGTGGTGGTGATCTTGATCTTGATTGTGGCGCGTTGGCTTCGAGCATCGCCAATCTAGCTCTCTATAACTCGTTCGATAAGCACAACCCTAGCCCTTTTTCAGAAAACGCTAGAAAGGCTGGATTCGAGCACAAGGGAGGCAAGATCGACGACATTACTGTTATTGTTGCTCAAGTTGTGGCTTTGTAGTAGACTAGCTAATAGTAATCATATGTAATTAAACCTAGTTCCACGTATGAATGAAAATTTGGTTCTTCTATTAATCAAGATATATGATTTTCTTTGTTTTGTTTCTTTATACAAGCCAAGATGTATTATGTTCTTGTGTGTTTGGAATTGGTGGTTTTACTTCTATTTTATTGCAATTAATTTTTTTTTTTGGTAAAGCAATTAATTAATTTTTTATTCGAAGTATTTAGCTTTAATAATAATAAGCATTTTAGTATGGGAATAATTTGGTCAATTTTATATAGTTATATACAAGTCAAGTGCTTTGTTTTGGTACAAACTACAAAGCAAAGTATTTGTTTTACACTAATTTACGGTAAGAGAAAATTTAAACCCAAAATGCAGTAGGTTGTAGAAGAAAATCCTAACCACCTGAACAATTCATCACACTTCATGAAAACTTAGAGAACGTAGTTTAGGAATGCTTCTTTTCTTCTGTCCAGGAAACAACCTAAGAGAGAAAATTAGGAAACCACTTTTCATGAAACCTAACCAAATGCCTGAACCGAAGGCTTTTTTGCCTGCAATAGCCACTCTTGCTGCTTCAGCATGCTTCTTCAAAGTATTTCCAACGTACGACTTCATCCCCGACGAACTTGGGAACTATTTCTTTTCAGGCCTCCATAACATTTTGCAATGTTTCTCTTCTCAACTCACCGTTGTCATAGATGAATTTCAAGGACTACTTGGGTGCTCTAACGACCCCGTCTGTTAGAAGAATCAAAGTGAGCAAGGATACCAAGAGAAGAAACTAGCAGTGACAGTGGATAGAGGTTAAGAGATAGCTGATGTATATGAAAATCTTCAAGTGAAATGGAAGTCGATTTATGTACAGGTTAAATCGCCATTAGTTAGACATTGGAGTTACCTTAATGCATCTTTACCACAAGAAGCAAGATCCTACGAGCTAACTTTTCACAAGAAACACAAAGAGAAGGTGTTGAAGTTGTACTTGCCCAACATTTCAGAGAGATGAAAGGGCATTAAGAAAGAACAAAAGGCAGTGAAGTTCCACAGAGTTGAAAAACCGGAGATGGAACCCGGATGCTATCAAGCTTGACCACCCAATTACCTTCGAGCTTCCTAGCAATGGATACAGGGCTTAACAAAGCTTTGTTGGACGATTTAAATAACTTTATAAATGGAAAGGAGTTTTACAGAAGGGTCGGCAAAGCTTGGAAGCGCGGATACTTGTTACATGTCCCTCCCGGCACAGGCAAGTCAAGCTTGATTGCAGCCATGGGTAATCACCTTAACTATGAGATCTACGAGTTGGAGCCTGTTGGATTTATTCTGATGTAAATCAACCTTAAATGGTCTACAATATATAAGAGGAATGTAATATTGGAGATTAATGTAGATATTGTGATTTGATTTCCTAAAGATATCAATCTTATATTAGGTGTCTTGTAATACAAGTAAGATTGATGTAGTCTTTGATTTTATGTGATTATGGTATACCTAACTGAGATAGGCTAAAAAAGTGGGATGGCTAAAAAAGTGGGATTTGGGATTCTTTTATGGACGGAACCTTAATACCTTAGCCAGTATAAATACTAAGGTCCCTGCAAACCCTAGATACACAACAAACACTTCCCATAAAGTAGTTGTATCCCGCTAGGTGCTTTGTAGAAGACTTTGGTGTTGCCGCATCCTACATCATCTCCGCTTGGTATTCAATGGCTATCAAGTCAGTTAACTCCTTGTTTGTGTTTTAATTATATAACCACATAAAGTTTACAGAGCCAACAAATATTAATTCCAATTCTGACTTGCGTAAGTTGTTTTCCATGCCTAACCAATCTATAATCATCTTCGAAGATATTGATAGCACAATCAAGCTGCAAAATGGGGAATCGAGGGATGAATAATGGAGGAACAACAATAAAACTCAGGTCAGTTTACACTTTTCATTTAGAGCACGAATCTAACTTGAGCTCTAGATGAATAGATAACTTAAATTATCCCTCTAAGAAATTAATACTTATAAATATATGTGTTATCTTATTATTTCATCGACAGGTTACACTCTCTGGGCTCCTCCACTTCCTTGACGGTTTTGGTCATGCTGTGGTGAAGAACGCATACTTGTCTTCACAACGAATCACAAAGAAAGGCTAGACCCTGCTCTACTGAGACCTGGCCGCATGGACATGCACATCCACATGTCATATTGCACCACTTCAGCATTCAAGCGGCTGGCATTCAACTACCATGGAATTGCCATCACAAACTCTTTGAACAGATTGAAGGGCTTATACGGGAGGTTGAAATCACACGAGCAGAAGTTGCAGGACAGCTAATGAAGAGCAAGAATTCTCACATTTCGCTCCAAGGCCTCTTCAATTTCCTTCTCGAAAAAAGAAAAAAAAATTTCAACATAAAGGAGGAGGAAAGTTAATGTAATGTTTGAAGGGCAACAAAGCAAAAGAGATGTATAGAGATATCATATAGTTTATTATGTTTAAGCGTAAACTTTGCAGTTTGCACCCGTTGATGTGTAAAGACATACCCGACTTCCCTTTCTGTGACTTTCTAATTTCTATTATATTAGATTATATATTTCTTCTAACTTTCCAAAACAAATAGATGTTAATATTTGATATATGTAATTACTTTTAGTTCCAAAATTAACTCCTTGCACCACCAAATTCGTTGTATTTGTCTTAATAGGATCCAGAAAGAGCAAAAGAATTATAAGGGGGCAAAGGTTCTTACTCTACCAATTAGGAAGCGAGAGGCATTATTCTTTTGACATCAGCACCTAGAAAATGAAGTTTCATATCTAAATTCTCATAACCACGGTCAATATGAGCAACGCCGCTGATCTCTGTAGTGCCTTCTGCAGCCAATCCGACTAATACCAGTGACATCCCCCCCGTAATGTCATTTGCAACAAGCGAGGAACCGTTCAAGACGCAGACAAGATAGCGGACATGAATCAGCACGATCATGTTATTTTCCAATTGGGAAAAAGGAAAAATTAGAATTTGTAAAAGGAAAATCGGCTTGCCTTCCATTGTCTTTCCCATAAACCAGAGCCGTGCTCGCACAGACCTGAATCTTTGCTCCAAGCTTAAGCAGTTCGCTTACTAGAAGAAAGCAGGAACATATATGAGAATATCTCAATGCACGTAGTACAAATTTGTAAGCAATATTATCGGTTTCCCAAACATTGAACAACAAGAACGAATGTCAAAGCCAATAATACAGGGGACAGAAGTGATAACAATTTTCCTCCTCGTACTCTTTCAATACCATAAAGAACCAACTCAAGGGGAGGAAAATTAAACTGAAAAAGCCTAGGGTTGCCGCCAAGTTCTTCATTGGCTACTTACCTAATTGACGTTCTCTTTTGTTTTCAAATTTTTTGTTTTTTTATTTTTTATTTTACCTTCTATCTTTTTCTTTGTTTCAAGACTTTGTTTTTGGGATCATATACTTTCTAGTTCTGCTGAATTTGCTAATCTTTTTTTTTATATACGATAGATTTGTTAGATTAGGGAGCCGACGTTTCTTAATGTTATTTTCCTTATAAAAACAAAGGCATCAAATTTGTAAACTATGAGAGTTGAACATGAGACATTTCATTTACACATAAAAAGAAATATCCTAGACTACTGGTGCATACAATGTGTATTACGTTTTAAGATCCAATTGATCGTTAGAGATGATAGCTTTCATGTAAAATACTCAAATCTTCTTGTTCATTTGAAATTTGAAAAATGTATTACAAAACATTGGTATACCAAATGTTTGAAGTTTGAACAATGACTTGTCAGATTTCAGACCAGAAATCCTGACACGCCCCGACCCCGATGTCCTTGGGACATAAGGATGGTCACGTGCTGGCCAACACCCGAGGGGTGACGAAAGCCATTTAATTTAAGCGAAAGCGGAGAAATATACTAAATAGGCATATAGGGACAAATAACACCAAACTAAGTTCAACAGCTAAATATTAAACGTTATGATAGTGCACAATATGTCTAGTGCATACGTCTAATACAGAGAACAAACGGAATTTAAGATAGGAAAGTGCTATTACAATAAGTGCCAAGCAGAGAAGATATAGAACGAAATCACTGGTAGGGGAAAGCCTCGTAGCTCAAATCGTAATCCTCGTTTTGAGGTCCTAAAGGGGGCGCAAAACAAACATGAGTGGACCAATTTGATATATATATATATATATATATATATAGTAAAACAGTTATCAACGTACTAACCCCCAGGTTTTATGAAAACACACACACACACACACACATATATATATATATATATCATGATAAACATAGGTTTTCCGAAACCTAGCATGTCGTGCAATGTCTCAAATCATAACTCATATATAATAATCTCTAGTGAATGTCCAATATAACTCTCCAGGCCCCAAGCTAGCTCCCCGTCCCTGAGCAGACAGTCAGAGAAAAATACACTACAGGCCCCTTGCCAGCTCCCCGTCCCTGGTCTTAAATGCCAGAGGAAACACCCTCCAGGCCCTATGCCAACACCAAACCGTCGCCCGGGACGGACCGGAATATATCCCTATGTCCCATAGCGGAATCAGGACCACTAGGTAAGTACAAAACCATTGAACATATATACATTAAAAAGCATCTTCATAGTATAAAGTCATCCACCATCTATACTATAAAGAAGTGTTCGAAACATGTTCTAAATATCATATCGTCATCCATCGGATATTCTATAAGAACACGGGTTATAGGAAAAATAGTAGTAATTCAAACTAGCCTCAGTAAGCATGTTATCTCAAAGCATTTCATAGAACATAATTGTGAAATCATGCTTTTCATGTGTGCAATTCTACTATCAAAACATGCATTTTTGAAGGGGTCCACTCACCGTACACCGTTGGTGCAAAGCCCTACTAACATGAGTAATAGGAATCACCGCTAAGAATCACACCTATTCACATAAAGGGCACTGTTCTAAAAATCCCCGCCTAACGCCGCCTAGGCCCTAGGCTGCTGGCCACCGCCCCGATTAATGCCTAGGCCTGCTGAGGCACTGCCTAGACTGCCGAGGCACCGCCTAGACCCGCCTAAACACCCGCCTAGGTCGCAACTCACTTAGACAGAAAATAGATAACTTTCATTGCGCATTTTTTTTCCAATAAATTGTAAAAGACTTGTTACATACTTTAAATGAACACACAGTATATCCTTATTTCACATGTTTTCATTATGTTCCAATACTTCATAATATATATGCATTCTATTTTGTAGTTTGTAATGAAATTATATATATTTCAAGTATACGCAGACACTTATTTACACGAAATATGATAGATTTACTTAAATCCGCCTAGGCGCTAGGCCCCAGCCCGCAGCCCGACTAGCGCATAGCGATTTTTAGAACCTTGAGTCAAATTCTACTCAAACGACTTAATTTGGGAAAACGGACTTCAAAAACGGGTCCAGAACATCGAAATTAGCCTAGGAGAAGTCCTGAACGAAAACACAGAAAGTCAACGGTCAAAGTCAAAGTCAACGTTGACGGTCAACGGTCATACCGGGTCAAAGTCAACGGGTCATGGGTCCGGGTCGGACCGAGTCAAACATGGTCAACCCGATTTAGGGTTTGGGTTTAGGAAAATGGGCTGAAAGCCCAAATTCTAATTGGCCCTAAGGCCTTAAATCTCCGGGTTTTGAACACACAAGCCTAGGCTTAATGCCTGGCCCATATAAGGGTTTTGGGTTGGAGAAGGAACGGGCTGGAGGCCCTAAACTAACACGGCCCGAGGGCCTTTGGGTTTTTAAGAAAATAACTAAAAATAAAATGTAACGGGCTGGGGTTTTGGGCTGCACAAAACGGGCTTAAGGCCCGTGGGTTAAGGGAAACGGCCTAAAAGGCCTTGGCTCGCCAAGAACGAACACCGGAGCTTTTACAGCTCTGGCCGATAGCAAACAACGATCCTAGACCCCGATCTAGGTATCAAAATGAAGAGTGAGACGAGTAGAAGAGATTGTTACCTTCGATTAGTCGTGAAAAGGCTGGAGATGTTCGGAAAGTTCCTCGACACCCACGCCCTCGCTGGAGCTGGGTGTGCCTATTCCTGAGCCGATCTCGTTCCAAAACCTTGGAAAACACGAGTATAACACTTAATAAATCACACCCAAGCTTCAACTAGAACGAAAAGAGGTAAACCCGAAGCTTACCTAACCGGAGAAAATGAAGAAGCTCGCCGGAGGTTCCTGGGTTCGCCAATCTCGCAGAGACGAGAGGGAGAGAGAAAGATGAGGTTTTGATGGTGATGGTGTCTTCCTCGAGCAGGGAATGCAGCTGGGTGTGTGTCTCGGTGAAGAAAGGGAGAGAAGGATGAGAGGGTTTTTGAGAGAGAGAGAGAGAGAGCAGCGAAAGAGAAAGGAAAGGGGAAGAATGAGGTCACGGGGTAGGGGAGAGAGAGAAAAACGTGAGGAGAACTGGGGTGTTGACGTGTGGCAGCTCGGGAATAGAGATGATCCCACTTTAGATCCGGATTAGGTGAAAAGCTAAGGGACTAAATTGGTACCTTCATAAATATTTTGGAGAATAATGAGATTATGCACATAATTGGGGGTTGGGATGTTACAAATCCACCGCATGCAATCCTAACATTTGTATCCTCCCCTTATCATTTTGTCATTTTTTTTGTCAAATTTTAGTTGAAAGGGAAAAAATTGCGGAAAATAACAAGTAATTTGACTCCCTCCACATACTTTAAAATAGAAAGTCCAACAATTACCACACAATACTAACCAACCCTAATTTCTTTCACTTATAAAAGACTCTGGTTGCCTTCAAGAAACTTAACACGAGGGGGAACACCAAACACCATATATAGTAAGGAAACAAGAAATTCATAACGCCAGTCGAGGGGAAATAAAATGGCCAAGGCTTCGGGTATCGCAGCACTCTTCGTCACCTTGTCCTGCTTCTACTCTCTGGCATACGCCACCACCGGTGCCGACATCGAAACTCTATTTGTGGAGGGCAAGGTGTACTGCGACCCATGCCGCGTCCAGTTCGAGACTAGACTCAGCACACCCCTCGACGGTAAGTAGTATAGTCTAAGTAGTAGTTACATACACATGGGGCTCGTAGATCAATTGGTTAATCAAGAGCATCCACCTATGCACTTGAAGTCCTGATTTATCCGTTCATATCAAAATTACATACATATTCTGTTTTGTCTATTCATCAGTGACTCCATATATTAGGCTTCTCAATTTTCTTATCACAAATGATCAAATGTTCTTTGGTTTATGAAACGAAAGGAAGATGGTTTTATGTGAAGGTTATTTGTTCCCTAATCTCTTTTTCTTTAAACAAACTATATTTCGGCATATGAAATTGAACTCATAACTGCATGGTAAGTATTCTAACCATTTGAGCTGTAAGTTATTTCTTTAACGTAATACCGTACTATCCACGCATGTGTTAAAATTAAAAATAATTGCATGCATGCATGCAGGTGCTACGGTAGCCTTGGAGTGCAGAAGCCGTGAAAATGGTACAATGGTATACACACTCGAAGGCAAGACCAATAAGAATGGCATCTACAGTCTGCCCGCCGACAAGAACTTTGAGGAGCAAATCTGTGAGGTGAGGACCGTGAGCAGCCCTACCGGTGATTGCGCTGACCACTTCGACATCGAGAAGGCTAGGATTTTGCTCACTCACAACAATGGTGTGAAGGCCATGGCTCGCTACGCCAACCCCCTTGGGTTCATGAAGAAGGAGAGTACAACAGAGTGTGAGGCAGTTCTTAAGGAATTGTTCCCCGAGGAGACTGAAGATGAATAAAGTATATGATCATGTATAACTGAACTCTCCGTCCTCATTACAATGTAAACTACTTAATTATATAATATTCATGGGAAGAAATTATAACCATCCCAATATCTAATCATACACCATTTCTCTACAATTTTTTACTTTTTTGGTATTTAATTTTAGAAGAAATTTAAAAGAAAAAAAAATTAACGTGGGAGTCGGAATTAGAAACACTCAATCAAACATGACCAATAATAGGAGAAATTTTTTCAGTGTGTTGGTCCGTCATAATACAATTGGTTGAAAATATTTTTTTATCAAGTTTCCAATCAATATTATTGCACTTGATGTACCTAAACGTATTCCTTGCACATTGAATAATCTCTCCAACAATAGGTTTAATTTTGATATTAGTGGACTAGTTCATTTGAGCAAAAATGACTGGATGCTTTTATTTATGTTTTTGGTTTTGGTTTTTATAATTACGATTTGTATATACAAGCTTTCATGCGACTCAAATTCAAACATTTTGTTTTTTTCCTCTGCTTATTGATATACGAGAAAGATCAAACTTGTGGACGCCATTAATTAAACACTCGAATTAGGAATTTAATTGGGGGTGTTCTAGGATTTCACACTTTTTGTGCGACCGTCCGAGTTTGTTTTCTAATGTTATTTCCTTCCATTATATTATCTTCTGCTCTCTCTACATACATTGGTGTTGTAACAAACAAGCATTTGCTCACATATAATTTGTTCACAAACATCGTAACATATGATAACTACAAATTTGTTTACCATTAATGACATGCCTCGATCCCGATATTCCCCGAATACCAGGATAGACACGTGCTGGTCGACACCCGAGGATGACGAAAGTCATTTATTGAATACAAGAGTAATGATTAGGAGAACATATGCATAAATAATCGTCAAAAATCTAAAGGAAATAAACAATGTTAAGAAAGTGGCTAGAGTGTACAGAGCATGTTTTAATTAGAGATTTCAAAAGGAAAGAATATTACAAGATATCACACAAAGAGAATGGTACACAGCTACTGGTAGGGGAATGCCTCGTACGTTGTGTCGTAGTCCTCGTTCCTAAGACCTGAATGGGGGTGCAAAACAAAGGTAAGTGGACCAAGTTCATATACATACATAGTACGAAAACAGTTATGAACATACTAACCCCCAAAGTTTATATATAATGAAAACTACTAGCATAATAAGTGATAGCTTTTCAAAAAACTCTAGCATGCCATAAAACAATTCATAAGTCAATGCATAAGATCATCACATAAATCATTCTCGCAAAGTCAACTCAAGAAGCAGTTCACAAATCATCATATATCTATAGGGTGCTACTAGTGAGTTCACTGAATAATAATAACTCTCGGCCCAATGCCTGCTCCGTGGTCTCTGCACCCGTAGCCAGAGATTATTTACTCCCGGCCCAATGCCTGTTCCATGTCCCTCAGCCCGTAGCTAGGGATTATTTCTCCGGGCCTAACTGCCAACACTAGATCCTCGCCCCAGGCGGCATAGTATCCACTAGGTACGCACAAAACATAATACATTTCTAAAACTCAACTTCATAGTATAGAGTCATCCATCATCTATACTATAAAGAGGTGTTCGAAAAACATGTTCTAAGTATCATATCGTCATCCATCAGATATTCTACCAAAACATGATTTTTATATAATAAAAAATGTGATATTTAAAATAAGCTCAATATAGGCTATAATCAATTCTCAGTATATAATATTCAAAACATATTCAATTAATCATGCTTCCTGTAAAATGTTATCCAAATCATAAATCTGCAAGGCATGCTATTAATATGTGCAATTCTACTATCAAAACATGCATTTTGAAGGGGTCCACTCACCTTTGTTTTGCGCCCCCATTCAGGTCTTAGGAACGAGGACTACGACACAACGTACAAGGCATTCCCCTACCAGTAATTGTGTACCATTCTCTTTGTGTGATATCTTGTAATAGTCTTTCCTTTTGAAATCTCTAATTAGAACATGCTCTGTACACTCTAGCCACTTTCTTAACATTGTTTATTTCCTTTAGATTTCTGACGATTATTTATGCATATGTTCTCCTAATCATTACTCTTGTATTCAATAAATGGCTTTTGTCACCCTCGGGTGTCGGCCAGCACGTGCTTATCCTGGTATTCGGGGAATATCAGGGTCGGGGCGTGTCAGATTGGTATCAGAGCCTAACCATGGCCGCGTGTGTGCTGACAAAGACGTTGGGCCCCTAAGGGGGGGTGGATTGTGAGATCCCACATCGTTCAGGGGAGTGGATCATGTGAGCCTTATATGTATATTCTCATCTCTACCTAGCGCGAGGCATTTTGGGAGCTCATTGGCTTCGGGTTCCATCGGAACTCCGAAGTTAAGCGAGTAGCGCGCGAGAGCACTCCCATGATAGGTGACCCACTGGGAAGTTCTCATGTGAGTTCCAAGAAACAAAACCGTGAGGGCATGATTGGGGCCCAAAGCGAACAATATCGTGCTACGGCGGAGTCGTGCCCGGGATGTGGTGGGGGCCCGGGCTGGGATGTGACAATTAAAATACTGATCATCAATATAATTTTAGAAAAAGGACAACAGGGAAAAAAGTTTTTGATATATAGGATATCAAGTTATTATAACCACAATTTTTTGTGTTTCTTGTCATTCGTCGCTTAGGGTTTAACTCTCGGCATTTCGCAATCAATAAAATAACTGCAGCTTAAACTTATCAATCTGCTTGAATTAGAATACAAAGCATTGCAAAAGGAAAAACCACAAAGTTTGACTTCAGTCGATCCAAGCCTCAGAATTTTGCTAAATCTAGCAGTTGATCAAATCAGTGTTATTTGCCAATCAGAGAAAGGCCGACGAAACTTAAGCATGTTTGTATGTTTGAACGTGAGAATAATCTTTATGAGTTTGTGTACCTTTGCACGTAAAAAGTACACAGAACTTGCATGTATATGATCTGTGAATGATGTGAAGGGAAGTCGAACATTAGTGTTTGGATTGCTCTATATTTTTCTACAACTCGAGGTGATCAGAAAGAGGTACAAACCATACTCGAAGTACACAAAAGGCATTCGTATCTTATTTGCTACTTCAAATTTTGCAGTGTATAAGATTGTAATAATCTACTAGCTAGAGATTGTAATTTCTGCACACTTTTTTTTTGTTCTACACATTCTTGTATATTTTCAGTTTTTGAACAAAATAAATCAAAGAAAATTAAGAAACAAAAATGAATAAGGATGTGATGGCACAAAAATAAAAATGAGTGTGCAACAATCAATCAAGTTCAGTTACCAAACTGATAATGCTTGTGCCTCCTTCACAGAGCGACTTACTTGTTATACTACTTACGATTAACAAACTTTTACCATCCGAACATCATAATTATAATCGTTCATTCTAAGGATGTGATGGCACAAAAATAAAAATGAGTGTGCAATAATCAATCAAGTTCAGTTACCAAACAGATAATGCTTGTGCCTCCTTCACGGAGCGACTTACCTGTTATACTACTTACGATTAACAAACTTTTACCATCCGAACATCATAATTATAATCGTTCATTCTACTTTATCATCATCTAAAAATCACATATGCAAAAAGTTATTCAATTTGGAGATTTTTGTCATTCATATGCATAAAATAAATAGACGGTTTATCATGAGAATGCTACTTGTTACCAAAACTGTTAATTGGTTTAACACGTAATGATGACTAAAAGATCTCGAAATTGAATGATTTTTTGCATATGTCTTTAGATAATGATAAAAAGAAGGAACATTCCGATTATGATATTCAGACAATAAAGATTCGTTAATCATAAGTAAAGGACAAGTAAATCCTCATAAGAAGACACAAACATTATCCTATTTATAATCACTCACCATAATCGTCTGCTCAACCCCTTTCCCATTAGTTCCAAATCATTTGGCTTATAAAAAATTTATTTAAAAATTTGGTCTCCTAGTAATATCTTTTTTTGTAACAGAACGACTAGCAAGTAGCCAAGATGGAGTCAAAATGGTGGTCGGAGCATAACGAATCCTTTAATACAAAGGGTTTGAAAACTTTGAGTTTTAACGATAATGACAAAATAAAGGGTAAAGTAAATAGTACCAGGATTGACTTTTTAGTGTAAAAATGTGATTTTTCGTTAAAATGAACATTATTCGTTAAAGTTCCCTTAATAAAATCACCAAAATAAGCATCAAAACCTCCTATACTTTTGTTTATGGATCCCTTTTTCACAATTTAAACTTTGAATCAAGTCGATCAATTATAAATTTTGCAAGTGGTGAACTGCACTCAACCCTATTATTACGTTTCAGGTTTCGTTAATGCAGATTAAGAAAGAATGTCGCCTGTTCTAACATAACTATTTAACTACTTTTCAGCCAAATGAAGAAAGCAACTAAACCGATCACTCATTTACAAATTTGTCGGGTTTGCACAAAGCTCCCCAAAGCAGAAAACGAAAAGGATAATAAACAAATTAAAAGGAAAAAAGATGAATAAAATCGAAGAGAATAATTTTATATGAAAGAGAAAATAAAAGAGAAAGAATAATAAACAAGTCAAATCATTCCCTTTTATTTTATTTTTCAAGGAATTAAAAAACACGTAAAATATTCGTAAACCGAGTGCTTTATTTTGATTACTTCTTCGTCCTAGTGAGAGAAAGGAAGAAAAGCTATCTCTCTCTCTCTCTCTCTGCAAAACCCTCATTGCGTAGTCTGCAATCGACCTTCGAATGGCGAACAGTAATCTTCCCCGACGAATCATCAAGGTTCGCCCTTCAATCTTCTTGGCGATCCCTCTTTTAATTTACCTTTCACCGCTCTGTATGCGTCCCCTGAAGCGAAAATTTAGAAAGTTTGAATTGGTTTTCTTTTTTTGTGGTAATTTCATCCAATATTTGTACTGTGATATGTGCCTCAAAAGATTCGATCTTTATATAGAATTTCGTAGCAACCAAATGGGGATTTAGGGTTTTGTGGTTTTGATTTTTGGGTAATTTTTTGACAATTTTTGCTTTTGGGTTCTGATCCAACAGGAAACTCAACGTCTCCTCAGTGAACCTGGTAAGTGATTCATTCTTTCCCACTAATTATTTGGAGCTGGAATTTGAAATTGTGGTTAAAGTTATTTTCGATTGTGTTATAAAGCAATTCAAATGTGAGCTTGATAGTTTTTTTTTAGGTGGGGTTTTATTTCTAAAGGGTTATTTGCGGTTTGCTTACTATTTGATGGCGTGAAATGTGATTACAGCACCGGGAATTAGTGCTTCACCGTCAGAAGACAATATGCGATATTTCAATGTGATGATCCTTGGCCCGACACAATCTCCTTATGAAGGTATATATAACAGGACTGACTTATTTGTGGAATACGTTATCTACGAAATCCATACCTGGTTGGTTATTATTGTTTGAAATCTTTTACTTGTTTGAGTAAATTTCAGAAAAATGCATCTACAGAAGGTTTATTGTTTGAAATTGTTTTTATATGCACATAAATTTATAAGTTTGAGCTCTACTTTAGGATTACAAGCGTGATGGAACTCTGATTGGGGGAATGATGACTTATTATTGTTTGGATGTTTGTGTTCGTGTTGTTTTATGTGAAAGTGAGCTGGAACAAATTAAGGACTTTGTTGTATGTCAGAGTATTTTTGAGGAATGACTAGGAGGTTGGATCGTTTTGTTGAGCCACATAGTGTTTAGTGATCGCTGTAGGTTTTATCTTTGAGATTATCGTTACTCTTGTGTACGAAAAGAGTCCATTTTCTAATGTAACAAGTGGAGTTCCCTGGGATTACATTGTGCTGAGGGGGCATAATCAATCTCCTTTACAGTTTCTAGAAGTATATATATATATGTATGAAGTAAACAATCATCGAATGCATGCAGCTAGGCCCAGCTAGACAATGTCATGGAGCGACTAGTGATTTTTGCAATATTCCCAAGGACTAAGTACAGCAAAACAGGAATGCTTTGGATTCAGTTGCAATGGATGGCTAGGAGGAGATCATGCTACTAAGAAAGGCAGGCTAATTGAGGAGATGATGTAGTAATCATCCCTATAATTGGGGAGAGTTATATCTCACCTTGGCAAATTTGTATGCCGCTCATACTGTGGGGAAGTGTAGTCCGTTTATGTACTGCCTGTCTATCTAATATATTTTTGTTGGCCTTTTAGAGGGGTATAACATTGACATCAAACAACTGTGTGTCAATTACAATAAACCAAGCTAGATTATTTAAGATAGCCTTTCTAGCCAGTCACCACTCCACTATTTTAAATATTAACCAACCAACAATTTCAGTGTATCCCACTGGAGAAAATTTCTGTTTACATTTGTGCCAAGTGACAGTACACTTCGATTTGTTTCAGCTTGAGAGAAATGATAGCCTTATTTATTCTTTATGCTGTTATATTTGCCACTTGGTTACTACAGTTTATATTCTTAGTCAGAAACATAACTATCAAATGTCAGTTTTAGGAATGTAATATGGGTTAACATGGCTCCTTTTTCTTGTTATTCCTATGCTTTCTTTTCCGTCACTGACCAACATAATTGGTAGATTTAACATCATATATTTTGTTTCTTTTCAGGAGGAGTTTTCAAATTGGAACTCTTTTTGCCTGAAGAATATCCAATGGCTGCTCCAAAGGTACTTTGATTTGAAGTCATTTTCCAGTAGCACAATCTCAAACAGCTAAAAGATTGAGGGAGAGTATGAAATAAAATATTGCAATTGACAGAAGCACTTTTAATTCTTGCTTCAGATATCTGGAGTTATACCCTTATTTGATAAAATGGGTTTTATCTTCACAGTTTTTGTTCCTCGGTTGTGATGGATTTCATCATAGTTTCGTTTCATTTGTATGATTCTCTCATCGTGCAATCTGATGACACTTTATGGGGTTCTGTGCTCTTCTGTTATGTGTGGTTTTTGCCTACAGTAGCTGTATGTGTTTTGAGAACTTTTCTGAAACAGGGTAGTCTTTAAAAGCCAGGTATTCTATTTACTGATGACAAATTGTTGTTTGGTATGTGTATATATAATGCATTTGGGGTGGATCTTTAGGATCTCAGAGGCAATTCTTAATGTTGCAAAAGATAAAGAAGTTAAATAGCTGAAGTCATCTGGCTTTTATGAATAAATATTATTTTTTATTTGACACTTTTTTGACAGCTGTGATCCTTATCGTTAATGATTTATGGACTGGAATACTTTCAAATTTTATTGAATATATTGCAAGTATTGATGATGATAGAACATTGGTTAATAGTTGTACATGGATGGTGTTTTAGATTAAAAAAAAAACATATTCTAAGAATAATTTGCATATTTTCATCTTTACTGGCAAATGTTGTCAATTGTGGCATGCTCACATAGGTGAAATTGGTACTGTGCGGTTGAATAGTTTGCTGGCCTTTCCACGGAATGCCAACATGGTACCCGAAATTGTTAAAGACTTCCTAAGGCAACTGGTTGTCGTTGTTTATTGATTTTGCATATGTGTAAGGATGTGGTTTCGGTCTTGCAGTGTAAGGGTCCAGTTTTTCTTCCTTAAGCAAGCCCCCAGACGTCCTAACATTCTTTATTTTATGTCGATCAAGTAATCATTTTGTTTTTCTGTTGTATCAGGTTCGATTTCTCACCAAAATTTATCATCCTAACATTGACAAGGTAGGCTGTGCATATGGTTTTTTCCCCCATTCCTCTCACTTTCAAAGGTTCCCCAAATAATTTCATGCCTTTTATGCACGGTTTTCTTAATCCAGCTGGGAAGGATATGCCTTGATATTTTGAAAGATAAGTGGAGTCCTGCTCTCCAGATTCGAACTGTACTTTTGAGGTATTATGCTTTCATATTGTCTTTGTAGTAAATCTATACCTGTTCCGTGATCAAAACAAAACCATACATCTGTGTGTATCACAGGGTAAAATATCACAATAAATTTTAGTGAAAGTTCATACACCTGTAACGTATCGTTATATCTTTTTTTTCTTTTTTTTTTTTTTTTGAGTTCATATCCTTTTTAAGTTAAAATTGAAACTGAATTATCGACAATGTTGCTATCATTTTTTCCCTAGTATTCAGGCACTTTTGAGTGCCCCAAACCCCGACGATCCGCTCTCAGAGAACATCGCAAAGCATTGGAAATCAAATGAGGCCGAAGCTGTTGAAACAGGTGTGTTGATCGCTCGCTTGTCTTACTATTGGTTTCCCCCAGCTTACCTATTATTTGAATGTCAATCAACAACGTTGAAGCTAATGCATTCTTCCTTGATCCGTGCAGCCAAGGAATGGACCCGTTTATATGCAAGCGGTGTGTAATGGCATGGTGAAGGTTCATCGTTCCCTAAAATAACATTAATGCATTATATGCTGTTCACTGTCGTTTGAAAATGGAAATTTGGATGAATTGATGTTTGGAATATTGGAAGTTTAATGTTCACAAGCTACCGTTTGCTGCCTGATAATCGTTCCATTTCTTTCGGAAGCTTGTCTGTGAACCTGTATGATCAAGGATTATCTCCGGTCTCAAACGACGACTGTGAGGTTTATTTTAGGCACTCAAGGTATGGATTTCTGTTTATCAATATTGTGAATATTTCTTTCTAGTTTTGTTTCTCGTTTTCCTATGTTTGAAGAAGTACTATTCCCTATCGGGTATGTCTGCAATTTATCGTTGTCTTTTCGGTTGTTTGGATTAGATTGGATTGGATAACTCACAAACCTCGTTGCACGTTTGATAAAATTTCACTTCTAAACCATAATGAGTAATTAGACGTGAAGGAAATTTGTCAGTCGCGTAATCCATCTTCTAATGTAATGTTTGTTTTCTTCATGTCTTTCTCTAACCTACTACATTTAGCAATCGAATATAGTCGAATTCTAAGCACCAGGAGCCCGTGGATTCTAACCCTTAGAAGGAGATAAAGTTTACTCTCTTTCGTATCCTTTGTCTCTCTCGTCACATGATGTGTTATGCCAACCAAATTGGTGATTCAAATCAAATGATCCATTTTAGACATGATTCGTATTGGGCCTGGATGTAACGGACTCGATGGGCTCAAGCCTTGTGTACGTTTAGTGTTTATTTGAGTTTGGGCCTCCAACATACCAAAAGGAGAAAACAAAATAAAATTGAAAATTGTACCAAAAACAACCAAAGATACTATTCACACTATTTTTACTTCTCACTTATTCCTCTTAATTCTAGATCGTCGGATCGAATGAATTGAAGAATATCAAATGACAAAAATTAAAATGAAGTGTGAGGGAAGTGAAAATGGGTGGATGGGTGGATAGCACCACCCTAAAACTAAGGGTTGTCCCCGGAAGATCTATCTCGTTAATATATATTTGTATTCAACCGTCATCTCTCATCATTTGTTTTAAAGATTTTAATATATGCCTTCTTTTAGCAAAGTCAAAACTTTTGCCACTAGATTAAGAGCTTGCTTGGATGTGCCTTTAAAATGACTGAAATGCTTTTGGCAAAAATGTTTTTAGAACCAATTCTTAGTAAAAATGCAAGTAAATTCTGAAAAAACACTTAAAGTGCTTCCTAGAAGAAGCACAAAATTGATGTTTCTTGCAGAAAGTATTTTAAGTGCTTTTGGAATCCAAAAATATTTTCTCTAAAAACGTTTTCAGTTATTTTAAAAGCGCATCCAAACGAACCCTAAATAATTGCAGAAAATTTCAGATCGACTCTTTTAAGTTACTGGACTAACTCACATGGCAATCAAAACTTGAAAACATCCACAAAACGACATGGTTTTCAAACCACAATTTCCTTGGGATTAGATCGCAAGGAGCTCTAACCACAATTTTTCCGTATGAGTTCCACTGCTGCTCATTTTACGGCCCTAATTTGTAGGGTAGGGACACGTCACACGAAGGGTACCCTAGCCCACACACAAAAGGCCAGACCATGCACGTACCATCATCCATGCATCATTCATTTCACCGTTTCACTTTGGATCCTTCTCCTGCCCCCTCCACTGTTCAGCCCCACGCGTGCGCCCATCTCAACTTTGTTCTGGTTTTTGTTTTTCTTGTTTTGTTTTCAGTGTTGTCGTTAGCACGTTAATAATAGAATATTATTTTTTTCGTACATGACAACGTGTTATTTTACTGTGTAAATATTGTAATTCCAATCGAGCATTCTCTTTATTATTTTTTTAAAATTCATTTTTGAAAAAATTTGGTCGATTTGGAGACTTTATAGTCATCTATACGAAACAAATAGGTTGAAATCTGGGTTCTGTTTGGTATTACTTCGTTTTCACTAGAAACTGCTTCACTTTAACGTTAAATAATAAAAAAAAGTTTAGTAAAACTAAAATATCTTCTTATTGCCTCTAGACAAGAACTTTTAAAAACAGCATGTTATTTTTAAAAGCTACTTCATAAAAAGTGGAGTTGAGCCTTTAATGAATATTTTCAATTCATGTAATACCTTCATTGCAACTTAGTACTCTAATCTAGTGATATTTCTTTTCAGTTATAAGTAAAAGTCCTAGGTTTGATTTTTGTCAAAAGTGAATTCTAACTAAATTATTATGACTAGCGCATTGTGAGGTTTAGTCATCTCCCTCATTCCTTAGTTTAGATAACATCGAATGCATTTAAGAAATACCTTCACTAATTTTTTAAAAACAAAATTATTTATCTTTTTACACATGTTTTATCCATTGGAGAACAAAGCGACTGTCATCACCCACCACCACCACCACCACCATTGCCACCATCAACGTTGCTGCCAACGCTGCCACCGCCACTACATCCACCCTTACCACCATTATTAGTTCTGCACCCCAACCACTGCACTCCGCTATTGCCACTACCACCATACCCCTATTATTCCATTTACAATCACCACCACCACTACCTCACCACCATTACCCCCGTCACTGCTGTCGTCGCCACCACCCCACTACCATGTTCATTTTTATCATTATATGCAAATACCATGTCAATTGTACATTAAAATTTACCAAATGCTTTTACACTACTTTTCATACTCACAACACTTTTAAAAATGCAGTTTATCAAATACTCATTTGCTTTATATAATAGCTGAAGTGTTTAGATTATGACATTTGTATAGTAAAATAATGTCATGTCTTATTAGAAAAGGAAGTAACTTCTCACACGTAAAGAGCCAAGTAATTCTAAGAATATTATCTACACTCCTCTATACATTCTCAATTTGTATCTGAGAAATGCTAATGGACTCTTTTAAAAGTGGGATTTTCTCTGAACTCTCTGTCATCTCATGTTTTAACAGAATATTTTATGACATTGGCTCGAGATTGCTAATAAACTGTGAGATGATAGAGTACATGATGACCTTTTCGGAATGTGGATACACAAAAACAGCTCCCTTGATTCTTTGTCTTTTTGTGAATTAGATTTCATTTTATTTACAAAAAAATAATAGTAATAAATTTATGAGCACGTGAGCAAAGTGATTGGCCGGCCGTTTTGAGCTCTGGTGACGCACCGACCGGGGAGTTTGAGAGTTGTGACGCACCACCAAACTGTCTCATCTACTCACTTGTCTTGTCTTATTTAACTCATAATTTACAACAATCATACGATATCACGTATCAATATTGTCTCTACCACAGGAAATGGATCTTTTCTGGATTTCTTTCTTCTAATTCATTAAATTAGGAAATTTGTGTCGTTAAAAATTGATCAAACGGCTAAAAACAGGAGCCCACTTTAAAATTTATAATAACTTCAGCCATTTGATCAATTTTCAATGGCATGGATTCCCTGATTTGGTGGATTAGGAGGAAAAGATACTACCACCTACCACTTTTTTCTTTTTAATTTCTTCCAAAGTTTGAAATAATACTTCTTTTTTTTAATTCTTGAATTTTTTAATCAAAATAATCTTTGAGGTTGATATAACTAATCACTTAATCTTACTTAATTCTTAACTATAAAAATTGATAAAAATGGTACTGAGTTAGTCGACCGAAATTATTTTGGTCATTCTGTGAAAATTTGTCAATATCCTTATTAAGTGGAAGGGTTGGTTTGACAAGATACGTTTAAAAGGTGGTTACGTGATCGGTAACATGACAATTTAACAAGAATATTGACAAATTTTTTACGGAATGACCAAAATAATTTTCGGTAGACAAACTCAAGGACCACTTCTCTCGATTTTTATTGCAAAATAAGGAGTTATGCCAACCTTAAGGACCTTTTAATCAAAAACCTTTAAAATGCATCGCTTTCAAAACTAATTTTATCTATAATTTTTTAATTCAATGATTTTTGTTCATCTGACTTGAATTTAGAATTCTTTTGTCGACATAATTTGGGGCGAGTTCCACTGATCATCTTGCGTAACGCTTTTGTTAAAATTCAGATACTTGTGCAATGTTTGATAAATGGTTGCACAAGTTTTTTCTATCCCTCACAAATCGGCGTTTTCTATTTTCGTCTACCGGTTAAAAGTAATTTTAGTTATTAAAAACGCATTTAGCATTTCCAGAAGCATTCCCAAACATATCCTAAACAATTCGCTCTACAACATATTCACATTTTATATGTTTCCCTTCACCCAGAGACCTATCATGTTCCATAATTGTAATGTAACTTAATGGTCGGAAATATAACCATATTTCATTATCGTAATGTAATTTGATGGTCAAAACTGTATGTCTTTTAAGTCATTTTAAAGACTAGCTCTTTAAAAAGAATGAATGAAATCGTCTATTATACATTTTGAAACTGTTACAATAACTTATGGGATGAAAAGTTTTGAATTCAAAACGTATGAATAGAAACTCAATAACTTATGGGGTGAAAAGTTTTGAATTCAGAACGTATGAATAGAAACTCAACACCATAGCCACTAAGATATATGACCACATGCTCCATTATACACTTATTTACAAGAAGGATCCTCAAAAGTTGCCCTATGAACGTAGGGATAGTCCCTAATCACAAAGAAAAAGGGGAAAGGGATCATCTCTGGATCCCTTCTGCCTAATCCTTCTCATCAAACAATCCAGGCCCTTGAAATTTGATCTAACGGCTAAAGTTATTATAATTTTTAGCGAGGGCCCGTGTTTTTAGCCGTTGGATCAAAAGTTTTGAATTCAGAACGTATGAATAGAAACTCAATAACTTGTGCGATGAAAAGTTTTGAATTCAGAACATATGAATAGAAACTCAACACCATATCCACTACGATATATGACCACATGCTCCATTATACACTTATTTACAAGAAGGATCCTCAAAAGTTGCCCTATGAACGTAGGGATAGTCCCTAATCAGAAAGAAAAAGGGGAAAGGGATCATCTCCAGATCCCTTCCGCCTAATCCTTCTCATCAAACAATCCAGGCTCTTGAAATTTGATCCAATGGCTAAATTTATTATAATTTTTAGCATGGGCCCGTGTTTTTAGCCGTTGGATCAAATTTCAAGAGCTCGGATTGTTTGATGGGGAGAATTAGGTGGAAGAGATTCGGAGATGATCCATTTCCAAAAAAAGGTTGTATACAAAAGAAGAAATAAATTAAATTCATTGCGATTTGCGACGGCACGCAAAGACAGTCCCTAATCACAAAACAATCAGTGCCTTCCCAAACATAACGATCAATCAAAGCTTGTTAGAAAGTAAAGTTGAAAAGGCAATAGGCCTACTAAGTGCGGTGGTCGCCGTCAGCGCCAGCCGCCCAACCGCCCTCAGACACACATTTTGATATTGGCACCCACCACCGACCTTTTGGAATTTATAATCAGACTGATAAGTTAAGTTGTGTATTGAGTAATGAATATGTGGCCTCTTTGGCAGGATTACTTACATATACAATGGTCCATCTTCACGTCGCATTTTAGTTCAATAAACAGATTCGTTGTTATTGTGGCGTTCAGTTCTAACAATACAATGATACAATGTTGTTTACTTTTTCTCTATCTAACATTGCATTACTGAACCGGAATGTCACTTAACACTAAACAACTTGCAAATGTTCCTTAGATAAAGATAGTGTAGAAATATCAGAGAGACGGGCCATACGGCCCACTTCCAACAACACCGATATTGTCCCCAACTTGGTAATTACCACTTGCACAATCCGTCAGGTATGGGGTTTTATCACAAAAGGCCTCGGTATTAGTTAGAGTGGGGTTATGATATTTAAACTATTACTTATCTTTTACTACGGCCGATGTGGGATTCAACACGCCCCCTCACGTGAGACCCAATTAGTGGGTCACATGTGAGAAATCCACACATTGGCAACCACGTAGAGTCAAGGGGACTCACCCTACACGCGGGGCCAAGGGACCCACCATCATCGCATGGGGCCAGGGGACCCACCCATCACGTGGCAGTATAGTACGTGCCCGCTCCCTAGCTTTGATACCATGTAGAAATATCAGAGAGACGGGCCATACGGCCCACCTCCAACAACACCGATATTGTCCCCAACTTGGTAATTACCACCTGCACAATCCGTCAGGTATGGGGTTTTATCACAAAAGACCTCGGTATTAGTTAAAGTGGGGTTATGATATTTAAACTATTACTTATCTTTTACTACGGCTGATGTGGGATTCAACAAATAGCAGCATCAATCCTCCACCGCAAACCTCTGCTACTCGCCCATCGCACGTATCTCTTGGGCAAACGCACTTTGGTATTGGATGGTTATTAAAGTGAATTTAGCACTATTTGGTATGATTACGAGAAGATTTTTTTGTGCAGGTGGCTTACTCACCTCCATTTTCGGTTCATTCAGTTTATTCGTGGGTTCTTTCTCTTGGTGATGGTGACCGATCAGCAATGGTGGCGCAGCTGGCGTGGTGGAGTATGCATTCTTCTAGATCTAGGGTTTTTTACTTTTCGGTGTATTTGCCTTTAGACTATACTTGTATTTGAACTACCTTTGAGCTTTTTATTTCTTGTATTAGTTTTTAATTAATGAAAGTTATCTTTGACAGAAAAAAAAAAAAAAAAAAAAAAAGAAACTTTAACGAAAAGCTCCCGGTATTGTTCACTTTAACAAAAAACCATATTTTTAAACTAAAAAATCAATCATGGTACTATTCACTTTATCCTTTATTTTGTTTTTATCGTTAAAACTCAACGTTTTCAAACAATTTTCATTAGTTTTCCTAAAAAACAAAATAAAAAAAAAAGAGAAAGATAGCAGCAGCTGCCGACTTAAATACTCACATCCATGTCATGCAAAGCACTGTAGCAGTGGGTACCTCCTCTCTTTGCCCCACACCCCAAATATTATTGTCTTAATGCAAACAAATTGATATGATAATCAAATGATTAGCAACTAAGCAACCAATTAGTGGTTGGCTAAAAAGGAGGGACAAACAAAAGAAACCAATAATGAAAGAACATATTTGTTTGGCTAAACCATTGTAGTTTAAACTATTATTTTGTCATAAAAAATTAATAAAAGGTCTTGCTAAATGAGAAAGAAGCATATTATTTGAAGGTGTGACAATAAGTGTTACTAATTCACGTTTTATATTATAAGCAAATTGTGACACTAAAAAATTAACGTGTGTTATATCAAAACTCAAGGGTGGAAGATTTTGAATTAAGTCACAAAATGAATCAGCCATAATAATTTAGTATTAAACTCATCATTTGCGAAAATCAAACAGCAGACCTTCAATTTACAAGTGAAAAAAAAAAAATATATATCAGTTGATAATAGTGCTTGATGCCAATAAATATTACAATAACGTAAAACAGAAGCGGGAATAATAACATTGCATGACAAAGTGTGGATCGTAGCTAAAAGTTACCTTTAACGATGGCATTTAGTCACTTTTGTGTTGCGAAAATTTCTCCACTAAAGGAGGGGAATCTGGTTGAAGAAGAAAAGAGCATTGAATTGAATAGTTTCAACCACCAAGTCCATCCAATTCTTAATAAGAACACCAACGTTCATTAAACCCCACACTTACTTTATCCCTTCTGCGGCTAAGTCAACAATTCCCATTAGGGAAAAATCCCCCATAAACTAATCCCACCAAATCACTTTCCACCGACACTCAAAACACGGTTACTTACTGCTCTATGCCAAAAACTAATCCCCACCTAAATTTCTACCGTACTCCGGGGTATTTTTATATCAGGAGGGTTTAGCCGTTAGATCTTTAGTTAAAATAGAGTGATTGAGATTTAATGATTAAAAATTTAGAATATTATATACTCCAAAACACCAATCTCACCTGAGAAGGTGCCAGGTAATGGAGACTAGCTGTGAGATC
Source organism: Heteromeles arbutifolia (assembly GCA_024362995.1). Classification (NCBI taxonomy): domain Eukaryota; kingdom Viridiplantae; phylum Streptophyta; class Magnoliopsida; order Rosales; family Rosaceae; genus Heteromeles; species Heteromeles arbutifolia. Next base: position 38,240,431 of record JANCRC010000003.1, on the reverse strand, counting down.
CCACATCGCCCAGGGAAGTGGATCTTATGAGCTTTATATGTATATTCTCATCTCTACCTAGCGCGGGTTCCATTGGAACTCCGAAGTTAAGCGAGTAGCGCGCGAGAGCACTCTCATGATAGGTGACCCACTGGAAAGTTCTCGTATGAGTTCCCAAAAACAAAACCGTGAGGGCGTGATCAGGGATCAAAGCAGACAATATCGTGCTACGGTGGAGTCGTGTCCAGGATGTGGTGGGGCCCGGGTCGGAATGTGACACTAGCATTAAGGATAATATGTTGATTAAAACTCCCTAGAATTCCTGAATTTTGTTAATTAAACTACCATTTGTCATACATCCCTAGATTGTTGAGAAATAAATGAGATAAGAGCCAGTTTGGGACTGCCTCTGAAAAAACTATAAGCGTTTTTCTACAACTATAAGCACTTCTGACTAGGTCATAGAGGCGCGTTTTGGAGAAGCACCTCCAAATGCTTCCTTCAAAAACTCGGATTATTCAAAAGTTCAATGTTCTTTTATAACGAGCACTTCTAGCAGAAATGCTTGCGAGCAGAACACATGCATTGACTCAACGACATGATTGGATCATTTTAGATGCAGATTAAAGGTGCGAGAGACGATGATACAGAATAGAAACAATGTAGAGTGAGAAACAAGGAAAGGAAAATATAAAATTTTTATTGTTGAATAATTGGTTTGAGAAAGAAACAACAATAATAACATATCCATCCTTCATTCACAAACTCAGTAAGTACCCACCACACATCCCAATCTCCCTCTTGACTTCCATTCTTTTTTTGTATATATCATCACGTATATATACATGTACAGATGATCCCCTTCTACACCCAGCAACCCACCCATCTCTCTCTCTCTCTCTCTCTCTCTCTCTCTCTCTCTCTCTCTCTCTAATATAACTAAAGGCAAATTAAACAACTGTACACAGTTTCATTTTTTTTCTTCTTGGAAGTGGGGATCCAGGAACCAGGCCGGCCTACATCGGAATGAGAAATGACAAGAGATTGAAGATACTGCAAAACAAAATGGGAGGGAAAGAGGGCATAGGAGAAAGGAGGAACAAAGTGGAGCCAGAGAGCAATGGGGAATGAATGAATAAATGAAAACTGAACAAGGAACACTAAGCTACCTCTCTGGGATCCACTGGCATAGGCTGCTAATGACATTATTTGGTGATTCCGATTATGTCACAGGTATCTGGTAATCCTCTTATATGGTGGGAGGCGGAACGGAATGGGAGTTCCTAACAAACTGGGGTGCGGGGTAGCAACAGGAAAAACTCAATAATCTGGCTGAGATGCAGAATTACAGTACAGTCCTGAGTTCTAAAAGCTATAATGCCTGACCGAGTGTTCCAACATATCGCGACTGGGGCGCACCATTTCCTTCACTCGGCTACCATTTTTGTAAATCTTGAATGTTGGTACAATCCTCACATTTTCGGTGTTCGCAACTGCTACGTTTTCTTCAATGTCAACCTATGATCCATGACCGTAATAAGTATAAAAACATTTATTCTCTTAATGTACTTTAGTAGCAATCACAGGAGCATGCAAACTTCAGTCAAACTAGTATATGATAAACATCAATCATCAATTTTACCTTAAGGAAATTTATGGATGGGTAGCGACCACAAAGCGTGTCCAGAAAAGGTGATATTTGCTTGCATTGCAAATCAGAGGCTGCTTTGAAATGGACCACAGAGACACCTGTAAATGCGATTTTTAGGCACTTGTGCAATGATGCAGGTGTAGAAATTAAAAGGTGACGTAACTATAGATGGGAAGGCCTACCTGGTAAAGATATCGTAGCTCTGAACTGCTCAAGACCTAGTATTTCTTCCACTTCACTGCCAAACTTTATATTAAAAACTTCTTCCCCACGGGATTTTTTTAATGCAACTTGAGCATGAAACAAAGATTCAGCAACTTCATTGTCGTCAGGAAGCAACCTCCTCAAGACCTCATAATCTTTTACAGCCTCTACCCATCTTTCTAGCTGTAATACACAAAAATATAAGAGACTAAATTGCATTTTTTTTAAAAGAAAATTATATGAACGGAAAAAAAAAATGAAGAGGTTTAGACATGCATTTACCTTGCTGTTTGAGGCAGCCCTTCGGAGAAGGGCTTTTGTATAATTGGGTATAATACATAGGGCTTGGTTGCAGTCTTCAAGGGAACGCTCCCACATCCCAAGTTTAAACCAACAGGCTGCTCTATTGCAATAGAGAACAGAGTTTGAAGGATCGAGCCTCAGACCTTCTCCGTATGCTGCACAAGCTTCAGTGAACCTTTCAGACTTGAAGAGATCATTGCCCCGGGCACGAGCTCTCATAACCAAGCGCACATTACTCAGCAGCACTGCAGCTTCAATGTTTCGGGGATCAATCTGCGCTGCTTTCTCAGCAGCAGTAACTGCATTCTCAAACCTGCAACACATCCATCATCTATTCTCACTCTGCACAAAACCCTTAACCATCTTATTTCGGATGAAGCCTAAAATCTTTAAACTCACCTTCCAAATGCCAATTCAATTTGGGCCAAGACAAAGTTAGTGTAAGCTTCAGAAAGCATCCCAAAGAGCTTAGATTGTGAAAGGTTGGAATGAGTGTCTAATCTAGGTGTAGTCAATATGACTGATTCAGCATCATCAATTTGGTGGAGCTTCAAAAGTGCTTCCGCTCTACACATAGAGAGCTGTAAATTCAATTTGAACAAGTTCAGCATTTTGCTTATCTTTTCACTAAATCAAATAATACAACCCACGTATACAGAACTTACAGAAACTCAGGAATCAACATTTACCTGAGGAGAAGAGTCAGCTCCAGAAGCAATAGTAGAATCGCATTCCCTCAATACACTTCTCCAATCTCCTACACGACGGGAATCTGTACATTTTTTTAGATACTTCTCTACTGCCTGCAATTTCTGTAACTCAGCTGGATCTGGCTGCAGCCCTGGAAAAGAAAGGTGCCTCCTGGAATTCTCGACCTGCCCTAACCTGCGATAGATAGGATTCTGTCAAGTAAATTTCCTGCTACATTAAGCTGGAGAGAAATATTAAAATTCAATCCACCTACAACTCCATAAAACAGCTAAAAGCCTGGATCCTAAGAATGTAAAACAAAATGAACCCAGAAAGTTTGAAACTACACCAAAAACCTCTAAGAAGCTTCCAATAAGCTTAGATGTCGATTAATTAGCAAACTGCAATACAACTATTCACGCTTATCCAATTCAATCAATTACTAGATTGAATCGCGGAAATTGTATGCACACATTAACTCTTGTGAAAATAGACATACAACAAGGAAGAAAAAGCAAACAAGAAAACACAGAAGAACCAATAAAAGTATCCAAATCGAAAGGGCAAACCACAGCAGATCCAAAGAACAAGCAAGTAGAGGCATTCTCAACAATGTTGACCAACTATTTAACAAGATTAACACTAACCCAATTCACTAATCACATCAGTTTCAGAGAAAATAACTGAGCTTTACTGCTTTACATCCCAACAACTCACCTAAGAAACAAAGACCCCAAACGCTGGTGAGCTCTGCCATAATTGGGATCCAACCTCACCGCCTCCTTGCATTCCCTCACCGCCTCCGTCAGACGTCCTAGACCCGTCAATGCCGCCGCCCGGTTGCTCCGGTAGGCAGCATTGGCCGGAGACAATGCAATTGCCCGATCGTACAAGCTCAAAGCCTCTGCAAAATGGCCTCTTCTGTACTTCTCATTCCCAGCTCTCTTCAACTCCTCGGGATCCACACTCACCATTGTTCTCTTCAACAAGTCTCCGCCACCGCCGCTACCCCTCGAACTCACGGCGCTCGCCCTCGAACTCAGGGAACTCGCCGCTTCAGTGCCACAGCCTTTAGCAGCCTGACCGCCCCTCATTATGCTCCCATGACCGTAATTCCCCGTACCCGAACCCAAAACGTCGGTTCTGGAGCTCCGGTTCGGAACCATACCCGTTTTTAAGATTTTCCCAGATGGGCATATGTTCCCAGTGGGCAAAACACTGGGCGGCGGAGAGCTCACGGAGCTCTGACACGAGTATATATGCGGGTGGGTGGAACCCGAATCGGATCTTGTATTACCCGGTTTGAAACTGCGGGTGTTTCCGGCGGATCGGACGCTTTCGGCGGCGGTGGGACTGCTCTCGCTAGAGCCGGAAAGCTCGCCGGAGTGGTTGTTAGGGGCTGAATCGGCCCTTCTGGCAACTTGGTTGGGCCCATTTCGGCCGGAAACCGATCCTGAGGAGCTGGAGCTACTACTTGTAGCAGTGGCGATGCCGCCGGTCTGGCGAGTCCGAAGAGGCGAAACGGGCGAACCCAGATCGAGTTCCCGGAAATCGGGCTTGTTGGCTTCGCAACTCAGCGAGTCACGGAATCGATCGTTGAGCGAGTCGAGGCCGAGCTGCTCCGAAATGGGCTTCCCGGAATGCGACATTTCCGGAAACAAAAGTAAAGTTCGTATCTTTTTTCCGATTTCCTCTCTCTCAATCAGTAAATTTCGGTTCTTTCTCTCTGGGTCGTCGTCTTCCTCAGCAATGTGTGGGTGTGAAGCTGCTCCGAGAAGAAGAACAATGACTGCTAGCAGAAACAGACGCAGAAAACCCCAGAAGCAGCAGAAGGAGAATAAGAGGTTCCGATGAAGACATTAAGGGGTAGAGAGAGACAAGGGAAGGGAAAGAGAAACCGAGATGGGGATCTCGTGATATAAAAGAAGGAAGCAAAGAATGAATGTGAAGTCCGTCCTTAGAGAGAGAGAGAGAGAGAACTTTTTTATTGATTGTTTTTTCTTCCCTTTCTCTCTTTCACCTGCTGCTTCACGAGACAAGTTTTGAGGCTTCTCTCCACTTCTCTTGGTTGTATTTTAACCCTAATTTTCCTCCGCCTTTTCGTCTCAATCTATAAATCTAAAATCTCCTCCCTTTTTTCTTTTAGCAAATATGTCATTTACAGTAAAAGAAAGAAGTGAGCTTAGTTTTAAAATCTATAAATCTCCTCTCTTTTTTCTTTTAGCAAATATGGTTTAAATTCAACTTTGAGAGGAAATCGAATCTAAAACCTCTCACTTATCAATGCAAAGAAATATCACTAAATAATTTTTATGACACGCATATACTGTTGTTCTAACGTCTTATATGAATCATAAAAAAATATTTAACTTTTTGTTTAAATAAAATTATCTTATTAATACCGAAACATTACAGTATTACATCGTACTATACAAATTCGTGGTTTATTTGTTTTTTTTTTCTTTGGAAAAAGTAAAGTGATGGCGTACTCTCTAGGGGATGTGAGGAACGAGAAATATTTAGTTGTGATGGGAACACGGATCGTACATCACGTGTTTTTATATAAATGGTGGAAAATTTTAATTTTTAAGTTATTAACCTTTTAACACACATATTCTACTATTTATATAGGGACACATGATGTACCATCTCGTGTGACGGTCACATTGAAAAATCTTTGGTGAGGAACAAATACAAAGACTGGTGACACCTGAGCATATTCGGGCTCAGTCTTCTTTGCCCTTTTGTGAATAAATTGATTGACTTCACATTGATTAAGGATTATTGTGTGCCATTTACAATCATGCATAATTGCTTTAAGGCATTAGAATTGAAAGGTGACACCTTATACGTCAATGCAATTTCCTTTGGATGGTTTACATGAACGAGTTTTATCCAATTATCTAGCTCTTAATCTGCATATATTTATGTCTAACGTTGAAACGGTGTAATAAACTACACGAATATAATAAGTGCAGAGAAAGGTGCACAATAGGCTTTGACTAACTTCTATACATTACATCTATTATGTTGTTAAACTCAAGTTGGAGACAATATCAATTTTGAACCAATTAATAATAGCAAGTCGCTGGTTTACCTCTACTAGATTTTGTCACGCATCAAAGCACGCTGATCGACATGTAGTGGACCGTTCATTTGTCTCTCTAAAATCTTAATGTGATATCAACCTATTTGAGCAGGCTAATTGTTTTATCTAACGGCCAACTCACTCAAATAGTTGGGAGAATGTTTGATGTTGGGTAGGTCAAAAGCCCAAAAGTATTGAGCTAGCAAGTGATTAAGTGCAAGTTGAAAACATATAGTGTTAAGAACCAATTGGTTGTAGGTGGTGGTTAGTTATGAATTATAATTACATATACTAAACATAGTCAATCATGATGTAATACCATAAAAGAAATAAGAAAACCAAATAGAAAGAAAACACAAAACCAAACAAAAGAGAAGGCTCAATGGTCCCTTAACCACGTAGGAGCTCAACCCTTTGTCACTACTATTGACAATGACCACCAATTCAAGCAATGCAATGGTGTCACTACTTACATCTAATTACAATTTACTTTTCACTTCCATAATCTCTCTATAAAGAACCATTTATATGGAACAGATTTGCTATTGTCGTGTTTAATAATACATTGTTATTTATAATTTTCTCTTTACATAGCATTGTATACTTAGATCGAGATATCATGTAACAAAATCCAATCCGTGTACGTTGTTAACCATCACGGAGTGGCCTAGTTGTTGATGATAAATTCTAAGCTCGTACTTCACACAACACATGTTAGATTCGATTTATGATGTTGGTAATTACCTGATTATAGCTAAAAAAATATTGATATGCCTCTATAAATATTTTCCACCACAGAAATAATAGACTGGTGACAATTCACTGCTTTTTTATAATAAAATAAAAAATCCATGCACGTCATTCTTCTCTGAGTCAACCTATTTATCCTAGATTCCTGCACTTTCCAGATTTTTTACTTTCTTACGCAAGCCAGAAGGCCAACTAATACAAAGATTTAATGACTGCTACCAAATTTCCAAAATACCCTTCTCCACTGTCCCTTATTTTACATTTTTACCCTTTAATGTTGGGCCGCCACCTGGCTCTCCCTTCTTTTCCCACTTTGGAAAGAGATCCCATCCGGATCTCTCCTACCAAATTCTAAAGATCCAGAAATCTGGATCCTTCAAATTTAATCCAATGACTACAAACAAATAATTCTCTAAAAATTATAATAATTATAACCATTTGATCAAATTTAAAAAGTCCAGATCTTTGGATTCCTAAAATTTGGTGAAAGAGATCCGGATGGGATCTCTTCCCTCCCTCTTCGATAAGCCCGCGAGAAAAACACGGTTAAAAGTGAAAAAACGTCTGCCCCAAAAAAATTGCGGATAACGGCGAAGCAAGGGCATTATGGAGAATAACCGATGACTTAGGGGTGTTTAAGTAATTATATGAGGGTCTTGACAGAAGTAGCTGGCCATGTGCTGGAGAGAGTGGCGTGCCAGCTGGCCCATTCAGGGAAAACCTTGAGCCAAACAGTGACGTCCAGCTAAGCAACCAAACGGCGGGAGATGACGTCGTTTAGTGTAATACGGGGGAATATGCCTATGCATGGGGCGATGTCGTTTTGGTAGGGGGAGCAGTCGGATGGTGACAGCAGAGGAGGAGGCCATCATCCGTAGTGACTTTGCAGAGAAGGGGGAGAACGATGGAATTGGATCATTTCCTGAGTGAGCGGGAGATTAGGATCCTCCTAACCTATTAACATAAATTGTTGGATTTTGAACTAACGGTTACAATTATTATAATTTTTAATAGAGTCCCATGTTTGTAGGTCAGTAAGATCCTAATCTCCAGCTCAGGAGAGGATCCAATTCCGAGAATGATGACCGGGCGATCTATTTCATGACAGGTAGGCAGTAGGCTATATGATAACATGACATGGATGCATTTTGTGTTCATCCCAAATCCAAAGATTTTTTTTATTTTTGTTTTTATATTTTTGATAGATATTATAAATTTATACTCTTACGATGAGTTTACTACTTAGATTGTAGTGTTAATTAATTAGTTTAATTAACGTCTGCAATATTTGTAATCTGTATTTGCATGGAATTAATAATATTTATTTACTAATTAATTAAAAAAGATTTAAAATTACTGTCAATAAAGGATAAGGGTTGTTAATCCATGACAATCACATTACATTTGTCTTTTCGACTAAAAAACATTGTTGCTGCCTTTTTCGCCTATTAGTGCTAATTTGGACTTATTAACTTCTCCTTTTTTTTAAATAAATTTTGTTCTCCATTATCAAATTTAAACTATTATGAAAATAGTCAAATTTAAACTATTTTTTATTTTCATAATTATAATAAATATTTAAAAATAATAATGATAAAAGTATTTACTAACAACTAAAAATAGAAATGAACATTTGCTGTCAATTTTCATCATGTCACATAAGAATTGATGTTTCGGTTGAAAAATATTAATACTGTCATTATTTAATATTATTGCTGATGAAAGTTTTAGAAATACTCTTATAATCTAAAAATCCCGCAAATTAGTAACACAACATTATAATAATATGTCATACTGAAAAATCCCACCAAATCTGAATCTACGGCTTGCCTGGGAGAGCCAAAATGGCACGTGGCCTTCACGTGTAAATCATTAGCAGGTAATGTGCATGTATGGCACCACAAGGCACAAGCTCTGTTGTGAGTTGTGACCCACTAAATTGTAGAACAAGAAATCATAAGAGTATTTTTTGATGTAATTTGTAAAACGTCTTAAAACAAACAGAGAAGTGTTGAGGAGATTCGCTTAAAGTTTGACTCTTTATGAACGCTCTGTTAATTTATAGTTTAATATTAATTTATGTGCAAATATTATAAAATATATGCCAAAAATATAAAGTGGCAGAGAATTTATAAAGCGTCACTTTTGAAAAAGTCTGCTTACCATTAGCAAACATAAAATACATTTTGTTTTGTGACTTTGTCTTTGTCTAACCTTATGTGAATTATATATAAACAAAATTGAAGACAGCGAGGAAAATATGTTAAAATATATAAATGTTTGACAATCCAAAACATATGTTCCAACTCCAGAGTCATTTTCAAATGCAATTGTCATATGCTTGTTAACAATATATAATTCTTTTCACACTCGCTTAAACTTCTAAATTTGACCAAACTACGTGTTCATTTTCAAACATTTTAAGTTTTGTAGATCGTATATAGAAAAATACTCGTGTCTTCGTATACGTGTGTAAAACCTTTACTTTCAAATTTTTAGTGAGTAATTTTGTAATGTATACCTTTGTGTAAAGCCTGGTAGGAAGTCTACACAGATAGGAAGTCACTACCTGAACGTTTTCGAGATGTCCCTAATAACCAACTAATGACAAATGCCTTTGAGTGCCGAATTAAATGGGCTTATTAGACACATATGTATACCTTTGTCATGATTCATGGTTGAAGACTTGTATTGAACTCCATTTTGTAATGTTGCACTCTTTGCTTTAATCCCAAGAAAACAAAACATACTATATCTATGTAGTGCAACATATCAAGATAAAATGAAAACCTCCACCTAAAACAAGGAAAAGTTGTGCTTTCTCCCTTTATAATTGAAGATTTTGGTTGGTTTCCTGAAAAGGAATGACAAAAGTAAGAAATGGAATTGAGAAAAGTAACAATGTAATTTTAAGGTCGAAAAGTAATAGAAAAATCAATCAAATCAGAAATCGTTTAATTGTTCGATTAAGTTGTTAAAGTTTAATTATTTATGTCACAGCCCGTCCCGGAAATGTGTGTTATTTTATTCTCGAGAACGTGAAATTACTATTTTACCCTCGGACGTTAGAATGTGGTGTGTATGTGATGCGAATTAAGTGATTACATAATTGAACTAAATCCCTAAGTTTTGGACCTAAGTGAACTAAAAAGGGATTTAATTTTGTTTGGTTTGGTTGTTGAATTTTGGACCACACACACAACCATCCCTTTTCTCTCTCTCTCTTTCGTGGATTCCTCTCTCCCTCTCGGATATCTGCAAATTCCGTATAGTTGTACGGACAAACCCCAAACCCTCCATTTCACGCACGGATCGAAGATCTAAAGGTTGGTTTTAGACTCCTAGTAAGCTTAGGAACTCGTCACTATCTTTGGTTGGAAGTATGAACGTCGAGAACTCGGGTTTTACGAAACCACGAGTTTTGAGCACAGTAACTCCGACGTGACCGTGGAGGTTTTAAGGCTCAAAAAGGTAAGCTTTAATCTTTTCTAACACTTTAAGCCAATTTTGAGAAGTTTTGGACATCGGGATTGTGAAAGCCAAGGAACCCGATTTGAGACACTATTCATGTGATCGTATTTGTGGACGTTTCAGTGAATTCTAAGCTTATAGGAAGTTTTAGGGCATCCTCACGAAGCTCGGGGAAGAACAACGGAACAATTTCGACTTCGGGAAGCCCAGTTAGAGGAGTTGCAAGATGTGGCCGGAATATCGCGAGTTCTCCGGCGAGATTCCGTGAATTTCAAGCCTTGAAATTGGTAAGGTTTTGTTTCTCTTGCTGTAAGCTTCAATTTAAGACCAATTTCATAAATTTTGGGTTAAAAACGAAGAAGATATGAAGAAATGAAAAACTACCCAGTTTCTGGCGATGACGACGATCGCTGGAGTTCAAAGGTAGGAGACGACAAAATATTCCGTCAAAGTTGACCGAATATTCCTAATGGTGACTAACGGCGTCAAGTTAGTTTTAATAGAATATTCTCTTTTTGAACGGAATATTCCTGACGGCGTTAACTGACGTCGTCAGTGTGCCTGGCACGTGGCCGCGCGTGGGGGCGCGTCTGGCCGTGCCTTGGTCGGCGCATGGTGACGCGTGAGACGTCGGAAAAATATTTTAAAAAATTTGGGGATGATCCTGAGGTTGTGTAGGTCACTGTGGTATATTCATATACCCAAATTGAGCAATATATGTGAAGTTATTACCTATTGTTGGTTGTGTGCGTTAAATAACGTTTATTCGGTTATTACGCATATAGGTGAGGCCTATCCTAAGGACGAGCGCCATCAATCGAGGCTCGGGGGTTGTGACCCTTCAATATATCAGTGAGTGGACTTTTGTTTTCTGTATATGCCTATATAAATGAGATTTTTCCCAAAAAATCAATTTAAGTGAAATGTGATATGATATGTGATATGATATGCCATGCAAAGTATATATCTATTTTATTCATGCATTAGTAGCTGTATATAATGGTAATTGGTGTTGTGGACACACAGGTAAGTATCAGGTAAGTATATATCGATGATAGAGAATGATTAATATGAATATGATGGTTATGTGAGATGTATTGAAAGCTCATAAACCTGCACCCCGGTGTTAGTGCTCCCGCCCAAGGCCAGGGCATAGTCCTTCAAGTGATGTTCACCTCCCGCACCATACGCTCACCTTGGATCCAAGTTAGGTGCACAAGCTTGTCGTACAGACCATTATAGGTGGTTCCGACTCGTAGGTGACCCGTGATTAGCGCACAGTCTTCACGTGATTGTAGCACTAGAGCGTATTTATTTACACCCAGTCATGTCGTGCAGACCACTTTAGGTGGTTCCGACTCGTGTGCAGGGTTAGAGCCGTACAAGTTACATGAGGTGACTCCGGCTGGATGGATGAGCTATAGATTCAGCCGTACAGGTCATGCTAGCTGACTCCGGCTGATATATTTCTTGTCATTGACATACTTTACCTGATTTACCTTTGCTATATTAATGAGACATCTGGCATGGCATTTACCTTGCATATCACTACTTTTGGCAAGATTTTGAGTTATGAGTTGAGATGAGTATATATGCATATATGCTATTTTTCTGGGAAATTATACAGGTTTTACTGCGAGGGGTTAGAACCTTTGAAAAGAGAAAAGGTTTTGAAAAGATTTATTTTTGCCCACTCACGCGTTTTGTTTTTCGCCCCTCCAGGTTCTAGGTAGCAATGCTTTGGTGGCCACGAGGGATCCAACGGTGTTCTGACAGAATTCACAAAAGTAGGATTCACCTTCGGGTGTTATATATTAGTAATTGTCCTTGACTGCAACTAGACGTTCTTATTGCTCTGATTATGTATTTATCTTTTTAGCTTCCGCACTGTGCAAATGGTTACGTCACTTTCACGTGACGGCTAGCACGCCCTTCTTAGGACGGGGTGTGTCAATTTAACTTAACATGGTTATGCTACATAACTAAACAGTTCGGATTTGGATATTGAAGATATATATACAAGATCATCTTTGATTATATTCTTTAGATTAAATCTTGTGTTTGGCCCGATTTTATATTTTGATTACTGTGTGTATCTTGTTAACAATATTGATTAAAATTCACATACTAGATGAAAATGACCAAATAATTAACAAATTAAATTGCCCGATAAAAAGGGTATGTACTGTCTTCTTTGATGTTAACTTTCTTTTCTTTTTTGATCATTGTGGAGGAAGAATTTGAACTTAAACTATCTTTGAACAATTGAAAAAATATGTATTACTAGACTAAGGATTAGTTAACTGATGTTATCTATGGAGCCAAAAATAATCCAAAAAATTATAGAGGTGACCCGTGAACTTTTGGGTGAGAAGGATTAAATTACCATCGAGGCACATCGAGATTCCTACGCGCTTACAACGGACAATAAAACATCAAGGAAGAGTCAAAGGTGATCAATATGGTATTTATTCAAATTTCTCTCATCAGTCCTCATCAAATTCTTATTCAAAATGTAACTCTCAAAACTTCCTATTTAATTTAGGAATAATTGCCTATGGTAATTGCAAGATATTATTTCACATAATATATTGCAATTATTCACCCAATTACACCATATATGGCCGGCCACTATTCTCCAAATAGGGATGGCCACTCCCCTATAAATAGTCCTATTATCCCACTAAAAAGCTAAGTCATTTGCTACCCACAAACTCCTAAACACTTTCTTTTCAGAATTCTAACTTTGGCATCGAAGATTCTTCGGTCGAAGCCCCCCCCATTCATCATGGGCGCGTGAGCCTTTTGGCCTTAGTCTTAGGTGTTAGTATTTTGCAGGTGCATTTTCGTCAAAATAGAAGATGGCAGAAATTTGCAGGTGCATTCACACGCTCGAAGAAGACTCTTGCATTAGAAGTTTCTTATTTCTCGTTTATTCGTAAATTTTTCGTATGTTCTTATTCGTAGAATTTTTTAATTCTTTGAATAGACGTAAGAAAAAAATATAATGGCGGGAAATTCGGAAACCACAACGAACAGAACTTCCTACGTTCAAGGATTTGGACCAAGTGATAGAGATCGAGGCGTTGCCTTACCATGACGATCCACGAGGCTCAACGTAGCTGTAAGAGGAGCAACTTTGCCACAACGAAGCACCACTACCATGGCAGCCACAAGGACCACCATGGTAGTAGGGTATGGGTCAGCTGCATGGCAACAAGCCCCCGATGAGCAATGAGTAGCAAGGTAGCAAGCCCATGCCCACACCACTTTGTAGTAGCAGGACCAGGTGCCAGAGGCAGCCTAACCCACTGCCCCAGCAATGCAGGCCAAAGCCATGCATGCCTCCACTCAGCGCACGGCCCAAGCCGTCTAAGCCCAAGCAGCTGCGGCAGATAGAGCAGCCCAGTGCAAGCTTAGCGCACTCTAAAGCTGAGACCAGGCCCAGCGCCCACGCGCACCGTACTCGGGGCAGCCCACTCTCGTGGCTTACCTAGCATCCTAAACCGGTTCAACCATCCCGGCTTCAGATTTATGGACTGATGATTGAATCGCGGGTATTTTCACCCCATTTCTTCACAGATTTAACATATCCCAATTCAGATCTCGCACCCAGAGTCCATTACATTTCCACTACTCAAGGAGACGTATACCGTTCAAGCTCTTCCAACCCAAGTGATGAACAACACTTGTCTCGACAAGTCATAGAGTTGACGAGCGCCCTCGTGCAGCAGACGACCTTGGTGAATCAGCTCTTGTAGCGTACTGAGATGCAGCATGCCCCAGACGAGGTGTCCCGAAAAATGACAAGGGCAGACGATGAACCTTTCCAGCAGCGTCCTAGCAAGTAACCCCTCGATCAACCACAAACCGAGCGTTCTGGCAGTGTACACTCCCAACTGGGCCCCTGAGATAGCGCATACTCTAGTCTTAGCGTGCGGATGAGCATGCACTCTCGGTTAGGCCCAGGACGAACATATATTCACGATTGGGGCCACACTCCGATAATCAACATGAGCAACCTTCCAGGCGAAGTGTTCATTCGCGGCTAAGCCCGCAAGGAGTATCATTCACCTCACATCAGAGTAGGTAGCACGATGGATGGAGAAAAAAAATCACTCAATCTGGCTTAAGTTCAACCAGCAGCTTATGAGTTAAAGTGGGAATCTAATTCCAAGTTAAAGTGGGAATCTGCATCAAAGTTTGAGATCTCTAACCTACTGCCCTTTCCTCCGAGCATCCCAGCAGGTGTGGGTGCATTTGTGGAGCAAAAAATAATCCAAAAAATTATGGAGGTGACACATGGACATTTGGGTTAGAATGACAAAATTACCCTCAAGGCACACAAGGATTCCCACGCGCATGCAACGGACAATAACAGCTCAATAAATGAAGAGTCAAAGGTGATCAATATGGTATTTATTCAAATCTCTCTCATCACTTCTCATCAAATTCTTATTCTAACTTTGGCATCGAAGATTTTTCGGCCAAAGCCCTCCCCATTCATCGTGGGCGTGTGAGGCTTTAAGCCTTAGTTGTGTTATTATTTTGCAGGTGCATTTTTGTTAAAAGGAAAGATGGTGGAAATTTGTATCCACATTATCTTATGATCCCTCTACCGTCTTTATACGATGAAATGAAAAAAGTATCCCAAAACTGAGAGCTAATCGATAGATGTTATCATACGACTACTCCATTGTATTCGTCTGATGAAGCTTTTCTATTCATCCGGTAAGACTAGTATAGTACATAATATTATCTTGTGTAAACTCCATTTTTGTCCCGATGAATGAAATCATTGCATTACCATATAAAAAAATGGAAAATAAAATGTAAAGACCAACCATTTTTTAGTGGCATTTAAGATGGTTCCATGTCAATGTACTTACACCGACAAGTAGTTCTCTCTCAATTCAATGAGAAACTTTTGAGTGTACTAGAAACACAGTTCTGTACACAAAATATCATTAATACAAGGGAACTTTAACAAAAAAACTTCCGGTATTATTCACTTTAACGAAAAATTATATTTTTACACTAAAAAGTCAATTCTAGTACTATTCACTTTACCTTTTATTTTGTCATTTTCGTTAAAACTCAAAGTTTTCAAACTCTTTTCATTAGTTTTCCCTTAATACAATTGGTAAAAATTTATTTTTTCAATTTTTTAACTAATTATTTTATAACACTCAGTATACCAAATCGTATTCATATCATATTAAAAAATCTCTTTAATCTCACATGATCTTGGGGGCCTCCGTGTCAATTACACTTTTGTGAAAAAATGGTTCATTTCCTCCAATTCCAATGCCAGTATAACTTTGGGTTATTTTAACATTTTCAAAAAGTGGATTTTAAAACGGCGAAAAAATAAAGTACCGACTCGACGATTCTATATGGGCTTTCTTTTACCTTATATTTTTTATACAATATTTTATAATATTGACATAAAAATTAACATTAAATTGTGGAATGGTACAGAGTCCACCCTTTAGCATATCTTATAAAGTACGACATTTAGAATTTCTATGGCATTCTAATTTTTGTTTGTTTGAATAATGTAGAATAAAAAGGAGTTTAATTATAAAACTAATGTAAGTTCACTTAGTTTCCCCACAAAGTACAGAAAGCATTATATCTTAATTATTGTTTGTTTGAAAAATATAGAATAAAAAGGAGTTTAATTATAAAACTAATATAAGTTCACTTAGTTTCCCAACAAAAGTACAGAAAGCATTATATCTTGTAGGGAAGGTCCAATATATAATGTACAATACCCAAAGAATCCTCATAAGGCATTGCATTTCCATATTTATATGTTTATTAGGATCCCCTTTGTGCTTCTCCCAATTCAAATAATCATATGGTCCATAAAATCAAGTTGGCAAGCAAAGCATCTTCTATTTGTAGGTAGCATAGCCTTTAGATTATGAAGTTTATCCTACAGTTCACAAGGGTAACTTAAAATAATAAAGATGAATTTAAGACTCACTTCTTTCTCACTCTCTCAAAACTTATATGAAACAAAAACGTGTTAAGGCAGCAGTGTCTTAAATCATTCATGGAACATTTTGGAAAAAATTAAACGCATGAGAGATTTTAGATGCCACATTTGCATCTATGTTTCATGTATTTCTCCTTTCTCATTATTCTGATATAACACATGACAACGTGTAATAAATTTCAGACACTATTACGTCTGTCTCTCTCACACACACAATTGGGGTTGAGCCCACCATGATAATGGAGGACTTTGAGCTCTTTTTACGGGCATGAGTGCTCATGGTTTTGGTGTTTGATGTCTCCTTGTTTGTGTACAAAACAGTAATGGATGTAAACAAACGTCTTCCTCCATATCCCCCTCCGTACATATAAACGTTCGTATTATATAAACCGGCCAGCTAAACTAATTGGCTTGACCATGTTCCTGCATTTAGTGTGTCCATATGGGGTCTTAGTGAGTTGGCCTCTTGCCACATTTTTATGACAATTCGAACCAACTGCATCCCTACCAGTAGGCCGATAAGAAAGACCGTCACTTATGTAGGGATGGCAATGAGGTACATACGTAGGGTAGAGCTCGATTCCTCTCCGTTTCCTCCTTCTGCTCATGTTTACAAACTTCGATCCCTGCCCTTGTCGTTCTCATTTTACCTAATGCGAAGATTCTGTCTTTCACTCCTCTCATTGATCTTTTATTTAGAAAAAAAATTGCCTTCGTAGAAGCTATTATAAACATTTTCGACGCATTATATGTAACTAGGGATGGCAACGGTTCGGTTTGGGGACGGAAATGTTATATCCATCCATATAACCACAAAAATTAACCATATCCATAACCGCAAATTAACCATCGGGTATTATCCATAACCATACTCACCGGGTAACGGATTCCCCATCGGTTAACGAGTATATCCATCTTCGTCAATACAAAAAATATATTCGTTCAATTGAGAAATTATAAGTTAGTAGATATCAATTTCGTCATTAAACATTTGATGTATAAAATGATCAAATGAATGGATCTTGTTGAGTATAAAAATTAAAACATTGATTATGTTGGCTTGTTTTTGTTATGTCCTAAAAGCACCATTGAGTTCCCATTGATTTTGATTCAAAACTTTATTTTCCTACAAAATGCAACTTTTGTATTCTCAAGGTAATGGTTTGGTGAATAATGGATATACAAATACATACATACATACATACATACATATATATATATTATACTATTATATTATATATAAATTATATTATTTACTAATCGGATCGGATTCGGTTATGGATACGGTTTGGGGACCTCTATAACCATATCCAAAACCATAACCGAATAATATAAACGGTTTTTCCCCATATCCAAACCATACCCGAAATTTCATATCCAAATCCAATCCATTCGGACGGTTATCCACGGTTATCGGGTTTAAAGATTAGAATTGTCATCCCTAATGTAACATAATATATATTCACTTTGAACTTCACTTATTCTTGAAAATTAAAATATTACCATGCTACTCACGCAATAATAAATCTTAGAGAATGTTTTTCTTTTTTACAAACAACAATGTTAATGAATTAAATTGTTAAATGTTAGGATATCAAGTTGGAATTCATCTCGCCTACACTGCATGAAAACATACGCAGTAAAATAATTGTACAAGTGCATATTTAGCAACACACTTTTCACCCAACTTTGATTCGTAATACAAAACAACAAAAATGTATAGGTAAATCGCATCATTTTACATTGGCCCAGTTTGAGTGACAGTCAAAACCGTTTATCATGATAATGCATGCATGCATGCTCTTTTTCAAACTTACTGTTTACAAGCCCTCTGTTCTTGGACAATTTGCCTCTCTTTTTACTGACCAAAACAATTTAGTCGACCGTTGGGTCAGACTTAAATCCCTATACCAGCAACCAGTAATCACTGTGAATATTCCCATCAGTCTTTCATTAATTATCTTAACTCCTAAGCATTTCTCTATTATGAATAATTGGTACCATTTGACGGTACAAATTCGGTGTGGTTTTAATGAATTTTAGTCGTTAGATTTTAAATCCACAACTATTTCAACCCATTATTTTCATATTCATTCATTGATTTTCGTATCATTAAATGCTATGTAATATTAAGTACCTAAAATTCTCTAATGTTTTAGTGTCATTTTAAATTGACCTCAACTTTTTTTAAACATTTCAAATAAGTACTTAATCTATTGAAAATGTCACATCCTTAAGCCCCAGTATGTTTTTCAAACATTGATTATATTCAAAACCCACCAACTGAGTATATCATTATCAATAATTTCAAACATTGATTATATAAAATATGGAATCCAATGATCAAATGAGTATTGAATTGAACGAAAAATGGACTCAAATTGAAATTACATCAAGAAGGAAATCAAATTGAAATTACATCAAGAAGGCAATATCCTAACATAAAAGAGGGTTACGAATTCTAATCAGGTTTCAAGGAGTTTGTTTTTGCTCATGTGATTTCCTCTTTCGCCGATTCTTGGCTCTTAAAATTTCTAATTCTTCTTTGTGAGCGGTGAAGATGGTGGTGTCAGCATCATGGTAGTCCATACGATTTTAGCAACATGCATGACCTTCTTCTCGATGTTGGTGGCTTGAGTTGTAGGGTGGAGTTGATGGTTTTGCGTTGGGTTTGAAGGTCATGACTTGATGGTGGGTAGTGGTGATTGTTAGTTGGTCAATGCTATGCTTTCATGACCTTTAATTGATTTTGGATACAAAGTAAATCCTAGTTAATTTAACAGATTTTCAACTAGAGCTTAATGTTGACATTTTTATAGTAAGACACTAAAAGGTTGGGAATTTTTAGGTATTTAATTTTTATATGTGCGTATTATATATATGCGCATATATGTGCATGTCAGTCCACTAAATTGGTAAGATCTGGGATGCCCATTTGGATCAAAAGAAAAAGGAAAAAAGATACCTCTTTGACTTAATCAACTTGTTATCAGTTATGAGTGATTTAATTAAAGAAAATTGAGGGCACATTTAATTTTGTCTTTCACTGTTAAAGTGGATGATGTGCATCCTCAAATATGACTTTATATATATATATATATATATGTGTGTGTGTGTGGTCATGACTATCAAATTGAATGATTAATTAGACTAGTCTTTCAAAACTTGTTTGTTATGATAGTGACAACTAATACTAAAAGTTTAGGGAAAGCTTGACTAATCTCACCACTGGCATCAGACATACTTATGAGCACCGACTTTTATCTCAATATTTTAAGCTGATGTAGCAAATAACAAGACAATCGTTCGTTTATGTTTAATGAGTGACTTATAGAACGAACCCAAATACGAAAAAAGGAAACAATAGCACATTAGTTTTTTTTTTTTTTTTTTTGGACAACAATAGCACATTAGTTGAAATCTTAAAATACGATGATTATCATATTTTAACTAATATGTGCTATGAATTGTTGAATTCCAAACCAAAGAGTTGCCTTGCGTTGCAAGTACTTGCAAAGTGAAGTTGCGCTCATTTGAAACATTGAACCAAACCGGCCGTTTGACTTAAGTTCCATAACAATGAATTAAATCACCCATATAACTAAAGTCATGCCAACACTTAATCTCGTGCAGAATGCAAGTTGATCAAAGTTACCTTGATTTATAAGGTAGAAGAATCGGAAAAACGAGGTAGACTGATATGGAACAGATTCACTGTGAAGTAGAGTTCCGATCTAATAATATATTTTTAATGTATAATTTTCCTCACATTGCAATACACTATTAGACTTAATCTACAGTGAGAGTGAACTCGTTTTATGTAATTAGTTGCTCTCCTAAAAGACAAGTAATTTTTTTTAATAAACAATGCTATTCATTAATAAAACTTCAACTTTACATAAAAAACGTGGACAAGACACAAATCTCAATATGTCTACAAAAATAGTAACCTAAAAAAGGCTAAAATAAAACCGATAAAATTTGCACAAACAACTAAAACATCCACAACACCAAAATGTATCATAATCGATATCCGAATCCACATATCACAGAACAACCAAAACCCTAAATTATAGAATTGAAAGAATTAAATTATTGGCCATGATCCCATGCTAAATGTTAGTCCCACTTAGTCATATGCACACGATGGGAACTATACAAGGAATACTACTTGAGCAAGTGTCACTACAAGACGACGGCTATGCGATGGGGCCTGCTAAGCATTTTCCCAATCAAATATAACATCTTCTTGTGACAATAACAAGAGGAGAAAGGGACAATGGCAACATATGATAGGGAACGTAAAACTCACAAATGAAAAGGTCTTCTTATATGATGTCATGGTCATCAACTTGTGAGTAATAAAACTATAGTGTGTTATTCTCATTCAGTATCTTATATTTGTGCTTACTTTTTAATGAAAGTTTTAGTTACAAGTTTGCCTATTTATAAAATGATCGATAAAGACCTTAAAAGATATATAATAATAGGTTGGACGCGAAAAAAATGGACAATATGTAAGCCGAATTCATAAAAAAAAAATATAGAAAACATAAAAGATGAGGATAGAAGGAATTCGGAACAAGAAAGTGTGTATGCCCTTTCTAATTAAAGGGTAAGAAGCTAGCAACTAATGATGTATTGATGATAGTTATTGAAGTGCATAATCACACAACATCATAGCATTTAGACATTCATCATTTACTAGTAGACTATAGTCGGAGGAGCTTTGTTGTTGGGGAAATAGCATTTCAATTTTTTAGGAATAATAGTGGGTGGAGAAATAGCGTATTAGAGGTTATTTTAGGAATAATAGTGGTGGAGAAACGTGACACACCCCGTCCCGAAGGAGGGCGTGCTGGCCGTCACGTGAGAGTGACGTAACCATTTACACAGTTCGGAAGCTTAAAAAAATACAATTGTGAATTCTGTCAGAACACCGTTGGATTCCTCGTGGCCACCAAAGCTCTGCTCTAACTCGAACCTGGAGGGGCGCAAAACAAAATTGAGTGGGTCAGTAAAACAAGTCTTTTCAAAACTTTTCTTTATCAAAGTTCTAACCCCTCACTGTAAAACCTGTATACTTTCCCAGAAAATAGCATTTATAAATATATATAGCTTCAAAATTCTCAAAACACCATTCTTTATCACTTTTCAGAAAATATGCCATGCCATGTGCCAAAAACATAATATGGATGCATCAACATAAATCAGGTGAAATAATAAATCAACCGGAGACCCTGCAGTGGTCCTGTACGGCTGATTCTAAAGCTCAATATCCAATCCAGCCGGAGTCACCAACTGTGACCTGTACGGCACTGCCGGAGTCGCCAACTGCGACCTGTACGGCACTACGCTGCACATGAGTCGGAACTACCTGTAGTAGTCTGTACGACTCGGATGGTGTAATAATACGCTCTAGTGCTTCTCTCATCAATCATCTGTGCACATAATCTAAGGTCACCTACTAGTCGGAACCGTCTCTAATGGTCTGTACGACTAGCATGTCGGAACCACCTCCAGTGGTCTGTACGACTAGCATCTACTTGGATCCAAGGTGAGCGTGTGATGCGGGTGAATAACATAAGCACTAACACCAGGGGTGCAGGTTATGAGCTATCAACATAAATCTCATCAAACAATTCAATGAACCAAATATAACTCACCTGATACTCACATGCGCGTCCGCAGCACCAATTCACATATATGCATCATATATCAATTCACATAATTCATGTAATTTCTATGCATGGCATTTTTAAATCACATATTCATATAAATCTATGCATGGCATTTCAAAATATACTTTCATTCAAAAATCGATTTCTGGGAAACCCATAAGTATATAGGTGTATACGGAAAACAAAACTGCCCACTCACCTGGAGTTTGCCCTGCAACTCCCTAGCACAACACATCAAGGCGTCATGACGATCGGCGCCTAGAACAACCATCAAATCATGCCTCAGAATCATATCGATAGAATATATCACTTATATAAAACACGTCACTAAGTAGTTCGATCCGGAAGATCTGCAACTCAGATTTCCAATCCGTAACTTCCATAGGTCCACAATAAATCTCTAGAACAACATCCTAAAATTTCATGACCATCCAACGGTCGGATCTCCGTCAATTGTCGAACTAAGTGACGGTTAACATTATATTTTATGAACTTAAAACTCCAATTCCGGGAGATCCGTAAATCGGATTCTCGATCCGTAAGTTCCTACATTCTTCAAATATTACGTACTACTACGTACCAAAGTTTTGTGACAATCCAACGGTCGGATCGTCAATTCATATTTTGGCCTAACCATACATCTTAACGAATTTAAGTCCAAATGATCAACCAACGTTAAGCCACTATCAAAACTGAACTCAGGACATCCAATATAGTTTAAAAATGACATTGGCGGCCCACTGACCACGCGCCGCCGCACGCGCCGCCGTGGGTGGCGGTCGGCCGCCCCGGCTCGCCGGAAAATCCAACTATCTCCAAAAATTACCAAAATTTACAGAAATGAAGATCTCAATGAGTAGAACAACTTTCATACCTGTGGCCAAGGCCAATTCGGTCGGCAAAGCCTCCAATTCCAACAAAACCCGTCGGAACCCTAGGTTTGGTGTGCTCCAATTCGACCTCCAAACTTGTTCCAACGCCTCAACCACTGCTTGGGCTTTGTTCTAGGCCTCAAGAGGATGCCATGGGTGGTGGTGATTGGAAGAAATTGCTTCACATCGTGGCGGAAATGAACCCAACCCGTGCGCCCCCTTTTGCACGGTTTCTTCCATTTTTACAACCAAATCTCTCCAAATTTGAGGTGGAATGGGTAGAGGAAGGGTCCTAGAGTGTTTCCCATGAGGTTTGTTGGATCAATTCGCCGTAAAAACGGATGAAAATCATCGAACATGGACACGGGTGCCGACCGGGTCCGAAAACGGGTCAAGGGGATCCGGCCGATCCCCCGCGCCGCACTCTCCCTCCTTTCCTCCTTTCCCCTGTTCCGATTGGCTGGGCTTTTTCCTCTCTCCTCTCCCCATTCGTCCGGCTCTCTCCTTTCTCTCCCGGAGCTGTCTTCTTCTTCCTCTGGTTGGGCAGATTGCCCAATCTCTCTTCTTCCTTCTTCTTCCGCCGGCCACAAACACACACACACATAAACTCATACATAAACTCATATCATTTTTCCTATTAATCCCAGCCATCCATTAATTCCTCATTAAATCTGGGCCGTCCATTTTCTTAAAAGAATTTCCATATTTTATTCTTATAATTCCCAAAATGCCCAAACTTCAAACTTTAATATCTTTTTCGTTATAACTCCAAATCACGAACCGCTTGCGCCCACGCGTCCGTAGTGACGAGTACTACGAGGATATGTCAAGAAAACAAATCTTAGATGGCACGACACAACGATTAACCTCGAACAATGCGCGTGCCTCAAGGGCATTTTCGTAAAATCACTTAATAAATTATAAAATCAATATTTTCCGGGACGGGCTGTCACAAAACGTGTATTGGAGGTTATTTTAAGAATAACAGTAGATGGGGAAATAACATCTCAATTTTTTTAACTTTTTATGATTGGTAGGTTTATAATGTTGGTGAAACATAGTACAATAGAGTGAGTCTAGCAGCTTTTTAGCATCACTTAACAGTTAATTAGTTTCACCGTAATGTGAAAGTGAACCCGATTCAACTCAGATTGCATCCACCTTTAGGTCGACAAGTCATATATCTTAGCATGATTAAGGAATTCAATGAGCTACAATGATCTAGCTAATGCAACAGCTAAATATCTTATTGGGATATTAAGGTTGTCCGTGTTCTAATAGAATATTGTTTAGTGCTTTACATGTATCGAGTAATTTGTATTTAATTATAACTTATAATTGACATATATACTTAAGTAACTCACCAAATTACAACTTATATACATGTGTTAAACTGTTTATATAAACATAAGATTAATCATTAGGTCCATTACCCACATGAACAAGTATGTTCCTACATACCAAACCACAAATTCAAAGCTTTTGATTATTCTAAACCCAAAAGTTTTTTATTTTGTTTTGAGTTAAAGTACGATATTCATAATAAAGAAAAAAAACGTACAAATACTAAAGATAGAGTGCTAACAATGAGTTTCGATAAAAATCTTGCTCGGGATTTCAAACCAGATGAGGAGAAAAAAGAGCGCCTTGCACCATGCAACTTATAGTGTATTACCGTCCTAAAAAGGAATCAAAAATTACGTCATGAGGTTATTCAAACCAATTTACTTAGTTATCTAAACCAGTTGCCCACGGATTAGGAATTTTTACTTTTCATGAGAAATTTGTACATCTACCATCTGTATACAATGTATGTTTACATGTAAATTTGTGTTCAACTCCCATGATTTTGACAGCCATGTGAGAACTATGGAGACTAGGAATGTCTTGGACTTCGCAGCCTCTGCGTAATAGTGTACGGATTTTAATGATTAAGTTGCAGACCCTATAATCATGGGGGTCAGAAACTAGCCATGTTCGTCGCATGAGAGAGAGAGAGATAGAGAGATATTTGGTTTTTAATGTTAAACAAGGCCAAGAGGGGAAAGTGGTGGTGAAATTTCCTTGATACTGGTCATTAATTGCTGTTATCTTCAGCTAGGAGGAACATTTAAGCTGAATGAGTTTGTCGTATCAGTCAAATGATATAGGAAAGTGATTTTCACATATGATTTTGAACTTCTCATACAACTCTTTCTTTCTGATCGTTGTACTAAACTAACGAAATTAACGGGCAAGATTAAACATAAGTCTAAGAAGCTAAAAAAAATATGTGTTTATCATTCCTCAAAATAAATTAGTAGTATGAATTTTTCTTGACATAACCCTGCATTAATAAAATGAAATGCCATATGCCAATGAACTGGTTTCATGCATGTTACTCTCCTACAAAAAGTATGGTCTGGCCAGTCAAATTTGTTTTTCTTTCACTAGATTTTGCAATGACTTCCTTCTAGGTTATAAGTTTTGTGTTTTTGTTCTAAATTGTCGCACTGCATTGTCCAGCCCTGGAAAGTGTTTAACTTCGTGTCAAAGTTTTGAAGTAACAAAATCTATGGAACTGGTTGGACTTTACTAAATTTAAAGGAGGAGCTGTGTCCTGAGTGTTATTATGGAAACTGGCAGTACTGCAGATTGCAGAGCCTAAAGGGATGTCAGTTATTCACATATATGCAGAAGAAACCCTAAAGAAAATATGGGAGTATGTATATATATTTAGTAGGATGATGAGGCCTAGAGTACTTCGACTGTTTGACTTGGAGCTGCATGATCACGTGACATCCACGTGATTGTTGAAGAGGAAACAAGAACTTTTGGGGGGAAGTTGAATTCTGGAGATGTGGACTTCTGCTTTTTTGTTTTTTTTGTTTTGAAGGCCAGAAGAAGCCATTTTTCCATTATTCCATATCTCATCATCTCCTATCTACTTATCTGTTTCAGCCTCTGCTCTTATCTATCTTTCTTGAAATTAGGCTTTCTCAGTTCGCAAGGTCGAATGGTATCACAGGATTTTCTAGTATACTTCGAGATATTCTACATTTTGAAATTTTTAACCATTAGAACCTTCGCATTATACAACGATTGAGATTTAACCGTTAAAAATCCTGAAATATCCACTGCAGGCTATGCAACAATGCTGACTAATGTAAACATCCAGAACTTGATTTATGTGTATGATCAGATCAGTACTACTTCCTTCTTTTCAATACAGTCCAATCCACTTAAAAGTGTCAGGGAGGAATCTTATATAATGGAATTATGGTTTGTATTTGTTGGGATTAATGAAATGGGCGGGAATTTAAATGGGATGTAAGTTTGTTTAATTAGGAGAGAGTCTGACAATATACACTAACTAAATATGAGTAAGGTACGGCCTATTGTCGATTTAGTATTCCCCTGTTCTTTTTCAACTTAAAGTATGATGTCTTAGGCCTCATTGGTATAGAGAATTTGAGTGGAATGGAGCCATGACGAAAACTTCTTCATTCTAATCTTCTCATTCTCGTTTTCACCTTATGCCTCCTTGTTTGAGGAGATTAGAATGGATAACTTTTCACCATAATCGTTTCACCTTATGCACTCTTCGTTTTCACCTTATGCATCCTTGTTTGAGGGGATTAGAATGGATAACTTTTCTTCTTCAATATCCTCATTTTCACCTTATGCACTTCTCTATACCAAATGAGGCCTTAGGGTTGAAATATTAGAATGGATAACTCATAATATTTTAGGTGTGGTGAAGTAAAAAATGAAGATACAATGAAAGATTTTTATTTCGCCAAAATTTGAAGCGATAAGTTATAAGGATCATATTATTTTTTGAATGAGAATGATAAGTTTCATATAAACTCGAACAAAAATTCATCATTCAACATACTTTTAATATATTAAGTTATGCAATACAATACTAGACACTAGTCGAGCCTAAGTATCTAATAATTTGCAATCGTTACACAAACTATTGCAGTATTTCCTTGAGCAATAAATCTCTGTAAAATTTGCAGCAGTAAAAGATAGTATTGTACTAGATGCCAACTAGGTTTTGCCATTGATGAAGGGTGCAGGAAAAATTAGAATTATAAGCTTGCTTAGATCGTGTGATCCTCCTCAGATGTAAACAGTACAGATTCGATATGATTTAACTACGGAAAATTGCAGACACAATAATCATTAGTGTCAGACATATATATTAGAGAGATTACTGTGTTTCACAAGGGTTGAAACATCTCTCTCTCTCTCTCTCGGCTTTTACGCCCCGTATAATTTTCACTTCACCTGCAAGCTGCTTCAAACACTTTGGACCCACGTTTTGTTTTTTGTTCCAATTGTTCTCCAACCATACACCAATGTCATGTTTCAGGTTCCGCCATTCATAGCTTGAATTCCCCTTCTCTGTTGATTATAAAAAACTATTGCACTATGTTGATTGTTCTTTGGAGCTTGTATTCGTTTTCAACTTTGATCAATTAGTGTCATGTGTAGCGTGATTAGTACTGAGGATGCTGTATATATACATTTCAAATGTAAAAAAGATATCAAATCCAACTTTCAATCACAAACACAAATGAGTTTGTAACCATGTGTTCTAACTTCTTGGTAGATGCCATAACAGAGTTGCACTATTCTGATCGTCCTCGAATTTGGGTTCGTTTGCTTTTTTGACGATTTATCCGTTTTTTTAAACACTAATTAGAGAATGTGACAATCATCAATAATTTGAACAAAAATTTTCATACAAAAAATAAGACAAGCTGGCACATGATCATGATGGCTTTGATTGGATTAGCTTGGATAGTGATGTGTTTGGAGGGTACATAAAAACTGCCTAAATAATTAGCAAAAGGATCAGTAAACCACATGCCTTAAAAATTTGTACATTGTTGGTCTCTCTCACCTTGGATTCCTTCTCCTTCCTATTCCTAATGTTTTGGGGAAAAGGGCTGATGAGTTTCCCTCATGGCTTAGTTGTTAATTTGTCCTCAACCTCATATTGTCCAGTCATTGTATTCATTCATCACAACAATATATAGATAGGATTTTGAGACGCACATTTTGCCACACGTTTCAGTGAGACACATTTCGTAGTGTATTTCAATGATCCAATAGCTAATCTTTCACATTTTTCCCCAAATTTCATGTCTACCAAAGGTCATTCAAATCGGAAGCCATATGATTATTGAATTAAATTTAGTATTTCTTTATAGAACAGTATTCAT
This sequence comes from Heteromeles arbutifolia, assembly GCA_024362995.1. Taxonomy (NCBI): domain Eukaryota; kingdom Viridiplantae; phylum Streptophyta; class Magnoliopsida; order Rosales; family Rosaceae; genus Heteromeles; species Heteromeles arbutifolia. Next base: position 38,212,522 of record JANCRC010000003.1, on the reverse strand, counting down.
CTATTTTTTTCAGTACAAATGGAGGTCTTAATAGTTTCAGATTTGTCACCACTTAGTACTACGGTTTAGTATTATTTCTCTTCACTTATAAGTGAGAGGTATTAGGTTCGATTCTCGCCAAAGACGAGTTTAAACCACATTATTGCTAGCTCATTATGAGACTCCCTTTCCCTTAATGTAGATAATATCGTTTGTTAAAAAAAAGCGTAAAGTACAAAAAACTACCTCAACTATTGGTGTCACGACACTTTCATACCTCATCTTTTAAAATTAACAATGTCATACCTCATCTTACGAATTTGTGCCAATGTCAGACCTCCGTCAGTTTTTCTGTTAATTTCTCTGTTAAATGCTGACGTGGCCCGACATGTGTCCCATTCACTAATTCAACTGGATTAAAAAATAATTAAATATATTTTTAATAATTAAATATTCAAAAATTAAAAATATATATATTAAATCTCTCTATCTCTCTCTCTCTCCTCTCTTTCCCCCCTTTCTTGCCTCTCTCTCTTCTCTGCATCCCAGAAGACCCAAAACCCCTTCTCACCCGTCCTCCACCACCCTCTCTCTCCCCTCTCTCTTGCTTCTCCCTCTCCTCTCCACCGTAGTCTCTTTCCTCCCCACTTCTCTCTCTCGCCGTGCCCAGAACCGCCCAAACCCACATGGGTTTTTTCATCCGCCAAACTCTTGCCCATTGACCCATGTCCCCCCCCCCACTACCCCACAGACTCGGACTTCGTCGCAAATCAGACCGGTTCCTAGTCCGAGTTCAGGTCGACGTTGTCGTTTTGGGCGTCCAGGTGCAGATCGAGGGTGGCAGAGTGAGGGAGGCGGAGTAGTCGAGGCAGATGATGTCGTGGAACGGCGTCGTTGCGATCTCCAGATCGAGGGTGGCGGAATGAGGGAGGCGGAGTAGTCGAGCAATATTGGGTTCTTCGTTTTGGGGTTTTCGAATTGCGGTAACAATTGCTGCAATGGGAGGGTGGGTTTTGTTCCTCCGGGGTCTGGGTCTTCTGGGATGCAGAGAAGAGAGAGAAGCGAGAAAGGGGGGAGAGAGAGAGATGAGAGTGGGTGGTGGAGGACGGGTGGGAAGGGGTTTTGGGTTGCAGAGAAAAGAGAGAGGCGAGAAAGAGGGGAGAGAGAGAGGAGAGAGTGAGAAAGATTTAATATATATATATTTTAAATTTTTGAATATTTAATTATTAAAAATATTTTTTATTATTTTTTAATCCAATTGGATTAGTGAGTGGGACATGTGTCGGGCTTCGTCAGCATTTAACAGAGAAATTAACAGAAAAACTGACGGAGGTCTGACATTGGCACAAATTTGTAAGATGAGGTATGACATTGTCAATTTTAAAAGATGAGGTATGAAAGTGTCGTGACACCAATAGTTGAAGTAGTTTTTTTGTACTTTACCCTAAAATATATATATATATATATATATATATATATATATATATATATTGGAAAAATGTTATTGTATACAAAAATACAATATATATATACAATATATATATATTGGAAAAATATATATATATATATTTTGATAGTTGGAAAAATGTTAGAATGAACCCTACAAAAATACATGATATTGTATACAATCGGAGAGACAATATACACAATATTGTTACGAGCACATAGTCATAAACAACTAGAAAGAAAAGAAGCATAATGATTTATAACCGGAGAGACAACCCACACGATATTGTATACAATCAGAGACACCAAAGAATATATATCTCCATTAAAACAATAACAATATAATAATAATTATACAGCTTAGAGAGAGGAAATAGTAGGTAGAATAACGAGCAAAGCATGTCAGAAGAGAGCTACATATAGGAAGCTTAGATGCATGCATTATGAACGTGATGACAGACAGACAGAGACTCGAGTGGTCTGGTCACTGAGGGAAGTGAGGAGGATGAGGCAAGGCACGTGATCTCTAGAAAGTTTTAACGAAAAACTTTTGATACTGTTTATTTTAACAAAAAATCACATTTTTACACTAAAAAGTTAATCCTGATACTATTTATTTTACCCTTTATTTTGTCCTTATCATTAAAAATCAAAGTTTTCAAACCATTTTTATTAGTTTTCCTTTGATTATAAATACATATATATGTATGTATGTATGTATGTATGTATACATATGTGTATATATATTTCATATGGTATGTTAATATGGGAGGACTGTGGAGTTTGGAGAAACAATAATATTGGTGACATTTTGTGTTCGGAATTCTGAGGAACATCGAACGTCTCTCTAATATATTATCGATAGTGCTATTCACACATTCATTTTTACTTTACACAAATTGTTATTAATTATTTAATATTGGTCTTCTTCATATATTCAATGCAACGGCCGAAATTGAAAGAGTATATCAGAAGTAAAAATAAATATGTAGACAACACTCCCTTATATTATAAAAGCAGCTGACTAATTAAAGGTCAAATTGTAGCCTCTTTCTTTCTTTGTTTTCTTGCAGATGGAAATATATGAACTTCTTCACACTCGACACAAACATGATGCGTGTAAATATGGGTTAAGATTCGGGGACTTATGTTTTGGCACACATTTTTTGTGGGAGTCACTTCGTAATGTATTTCAATGATTGAACTGCCTATCTTTTATGTCTTGCCTAAAAAATTATGTCTATCAAAAATCACTCAAATATGAAACCATATGACCATTGAATTTAGTGTTTCTTAGCAGAATTGTATTCATTCATGTTTTTCACTACAAATGAATGTATTAATTGTTTTGAATTTGTCTAATTTTTACAAAGATAATCTATGAATGATGAACTTAAATACAAATGGTCCAGATCGTTGAAATATATTACGAAGTGTGCCCTATAAAATAAGTGTCAAAATACGTATAAAAGCATGAGTTCGAGATCCAACTATACATATATATATATATATAAATAAATAAAAAAAAAATATATATATATATATATATATATATATAAATGTTATTGATCATGTGAGCTAGAAGGGCTTATATCATAAACTCCTATAATAATCATTGGTTGTAGCCCCAAACATTTTCAGTTCCCAAATTCATTGGGTTGTATTTCTTGTAGCCCAACCCAAGTGCATACCCATGGCCCATATATAACCATAATAACCCAATCGAGAACTAAAATTTGCTGGATAACATCATATCACATTTTGAATGGGGCCAATCATAATAAGCCACAGTTTGAGGTTGAGGTGATTTTAAAAAAAACTGCTATGAAAAAAAGCTGGGAGAGTTTTTGGTGCTTGGTAAACATTCAGCTTCAGCTTTTTTTCACAGTTTTGGGTGAAAAAAGCCAAAAACAAGAAGCTGCAAAACCCAGATTTGAAAAACTGGTTTTTTTTCACATCTGTTTTACATAAAAGTTTACCAAACACTATAATACTGTTTTCTTTTTTTCAAAAGCATTTTTACAAAAATGTTTACCAAACACTCTGCTGCTTTATTTCACAGCTGCTTATTCTCACAGCACAGCAGAAGCAGTTTTTTTTCAAAACACAGCAATACCAAACCAAGTGTGCCCAAATCATGAGTCATTAGATCCTTGAGAAATGATTTTCGCACTTATTTTTTCATTTCTTGATCTTCTTTTTAGTTAGATTGAATAAATTAAAGGTTTTTTTAAAGCTAAAATGGTCCATGAGATTGACATAATTCTTCACTTTTGTCCCTGACAATGAAAATCGATAGAAGTAAATCTTGAGTTTGTCCACCGTAAATCATTTTGGTCATTCTGTGAAGATTTGACAATACCCTCATTAAATTATCACATGAACGAGAATATTGATAGACCAACCTCTCCATTTATCGAGGATACTAACAGATTTTTCACTGAATGACCAAAATGATTTACAGTGAACAAACTCAGAGATCATTTCTATCGATTTTCAATGCCAGAGACCAAAATGAAGAGTTATGTCAATCTCAAAAACTATTTTGTCTAAAAATCCTAAATCAAAAGAAAATTAAGGAGCAAAATAAAAGAAAAAAATGCATAAAGTAAAAACGAGACTCCATAAATCATTTATAGATTCTTTTTTTTTTTTTGGTTTAAAACTCATTTATAGATTCTTTACATATTGTATACAATCATATGTTGTTGCCTTGAAGTGACTTACTAACCACTCAAAGCATCAATGATATGATTTAACAATCACCAGCAATGCCAATAATACCAACAAAATATCAAAAGCTGGTTGTTCAACTCCACTACTCAAGTTTTATATTCAATAATTCAACTTGGATTTCATGCTCAATTATTTATGGTTACAAATTATTTGTTTAATCATTAATTACACTAGCTTTTAACAACCCCTAATAATAAAATCATCAAATTTAATTTTTGGGTTTATGTATTGAAGGGAACAAACAAACTGGACTATATCTAGTTTTAAAATGTTCAAACAAGTTAAACAAGTGGGAACATGTTTAGTGTGGGACCATGAGAGTGGAGACCAATACCAACCCAACATATTTTATATATATATATATATATATATATAAAATATAGCAAATCATGCTGGAAACCCAATTGAAAACGAACACATGTTTGAACAATTAAAATTGGGAACTATGAGAAGAAACACCCCTATCCCAATGAACAAATTCAAGAACCAAAGCTCGATCTCTAAGGAGGTCGAAAAAGAGCGTTGAAGTGAGGGAGTCAGAAAAGGGTGGTTGTTTGGGAAGGATGGATCTGTGAAAGATTGTGTGTGGGGTTTTTTTGTTAGTTAAGGTGATGTTGGTTCACGTTTTCAACTCTTTAATTGTATGGGCACATGTCTATTTGTGATTGGACACTCGTTCATTTCAACAGGACTTGCTGCCTTTAATTTAGCAGCCAAGTATTATTCTTCAACAAACACACAAACATATATATATATATATATATGTATGTATATATATATATGTATGTATATATATATATATCATAATATGGTGCACAGCTGATGGGAAGCACTGATGATGAAGTGGCAGATCAATAGCAGAACATGGGCAGCCATACCATAAAAAATTGACACATTTGGGAGTGAGGGAAGGAGAGAGTAACAAATCAGATTCAGATGGAGTTCGAGGATAGGAAGAGAGGCCAAAACTGGTATGTTCATTTGGCCACCATGGATAATTCCAATTGTTGTTTCAGTAAGCCAAGTGCCTTGTACTTGCAAAGACAACAATGCAAATTACATACCAAAAACCTTACCCAAAACAAAATCAATGACTTCAAACTAGTTTTCTCAACTTAAGAATTGATTTTGTTCACTTTCAAGGCGAGCAATTCAGATTGGTTTGGTTTAGAACTCGAAACTAGTAACATAATCGAACGAAATCATCCATTGGGTGATCAGTTTGATTTGATTTGGTTTGGTTTGGTCTGGTCTGGTCATTTCCCTTCCTAAAACAATTCAAGCAAATATTACTCTTTGCATACACTAAAGGGACATTCAAACCCTAAATTGAGCATGAGTTGAAAAAACTTCTTTTGAAGTTTGAAGATTAATAAATCTTGGGAGATACAAAGTCAAATTTGAATAGTTGGATCCAAAAAAATACCAAACAGACTGTTGTAAAGAATATGAACATAGGTCAATATTAGGCCCAAAATATCCTCAAACTGTGGATCTTAGAAAGTGCTTAGTTACTCTATGATGTAAATAGAAAAAGATTCAGTTACTGGAGACAAACTGAGAACAGAACTTGGCAGAAAGGCTCGAGGTGGGAGCTAGCGAACCGTAAGGTTAGCAAATGAAGGCGTTTCCATCGTCCTTGATGGTGAACGAGGCTTTAAAGAGATCTTGATGGCAAATGAGTTTTGACTATGACGATGGAAGGGGGAGAGCTTGAGGTGTGTAGCTTACGACTCGAGTTTTATCCAAGTGAAAACTTGAGGGTATGACATGAGGTCTAATGCTTGAGGATATGACATGATGATCTGAGATTTCAAATGGAGGGAAAGTGAAAACTTGGAAGAATCCTTGTATCTGGATGAAGGTTCCTATGAGGTCTCAAAGGGTAAGAGTGGAAAGATTGAAGCCGATGTTGTGGCAGCAGCTGGAAAAGAGTTTTCTTGGGAAAAAAAATGGCAAACGTAAGTTATAGAAGGCGAAGAATTTCCCTTGTTCCCAGTGGATGAAAGCAAGCACCATAGACCATGCCTTAAAAGGACACAAAAGGTTTATTTCTTATACTATGTTTATGGAATGGAAAAATTCAGTCCAAGTTTCCAGCTTGTCATGTTTGGGTATATCGGAATCCACAGAGATGCCTTCAAAGGAAAGAAAAATGGGGCTGTTTTCGGATTTGAGGTAACCCTATGGACAGACATTGCAGAGAGCAGTAGGGAGGGAATGACACATGTTGAAAAAGCACCCACTAAACAACCCAAGTTTTCAAGATATATCTCTGAAAGTGTACGTTGTTAAAACTAGTAAAGAAAGGATGATGAAGAACAGTGTTTCTACTTCCAGTCACCTTCATTCTCGACTTAGGTTCCAAGTGCAATGCTCACTGATGTTTAAAAGATCTGAAGTCAAAATTCTAAAGAATGATATAAAATTAGAATCGTTGACAAATGATTACAACCCTGATAACTATGACCCCGTACGGGGTCATCCTAAATCCTGTAACTGTGACCCCATACGGTCCATGCCCTTTTTCTACACCCTCTTCTCATCATAACCCTCTTTGGGACCCTTCAAAAAATGTGTATATTTCTGTGTTCTTACTACACATGGGAAAAAACAAAAGAATGATATCGTCAGGTAACAGAAGGATGCGCATACCCAAAAATAACTCTTCAGTTGACCCACTTCGTGAGAAAACGATGCAAGGCTGCTAATCATCAGATTCCACTGTCGGAGTTTTTGAGCAGCTGTCCTGCTGGTGGAGTTCTAGCAATTTGGTTTCTGGGTCGCACAGCCCTGCATTAACAATAACACTATAAAACAATGTACACTTATGTGTATATAAATGTGAAATGTCCAATCCAATTATACCTTTTTCAAGTAATTGCTACACACTTACTTTCAGTTTTCATTCTCTCATTGACGCTCCAATGAAGGGCAAAATGGTCAACTGGTTCATTAAAGCTTAATGTGACTCCAAACCATTTTGAATTGATATAACATTTGTGGTTTATTTAAAATAACTCCCAGTTTTTTTAAAAGAATTTTCCCTTTCAAAACAGTATTATCATTTCCTATGATTATTTACTTTTTCATTTCATTCCCAATTTAAATCATGTGGTTCTGAAGGCTTGAGAAAAGATATGGGACAACGGGATATGAAAAACAACTCTCTGCATAAGATGAAATATTTTATGTCTGAACACCGATCTCGAATGCAATTTTAGCATATGGCATTTGATTACCAGAGATTACTAAGATAGTCTCTAAAATTTATCACCGGAGAAGAAACACCAACCAGAGCACTTCGGAATATCCCACACAGCGATAGATGATGATGTACACTGCGGTGAGCACAATGCTTTATTGTTCTCTTGGTTGACATTCATTGCAAGCATCCATGCACCAATTGTGACATCCTCATTGCTAAACATTCGAAAACTGTGATTACACAGAAGATGATACAACATTAGCTTTGTTGTGGGGTAGGAAATTAGCAGAGATGTAAAGATCTATTGACAATTGAATAATTTGTTTTCTTGATATTTGAATTTAATGGGAAAACAACAAACCAAATAGCTTAAGATGAGTTAAGACAATCATGTCTCTGGATACGATAATCAGAAGCCTACACAGCATGGATGCTTCATGCTAAATGATGTGAGAAATCCCAACTATAATACTTCAACCGTAGGGCCATTGGAGGTGGTATCACAAGCATAAAACCACCTGATATTCAAGCTGCCTTTATGAGTCTCTTTAGTGATAATTGGAGTTGGACTAGGTTTATTAACCCCTGGACACTGACCTAGAAATGGTTTCTGAAGAATGCTAACGATAAGAGTTACCATGACCATATAAACTTCACCCCGTCTTTGTTTTAGTCAAACTAAGCATTCACTAAATACTTGTTAGCTTTTATGGCCAGAACTTTCTCCCAAAGGCACAAAAAGCCAATGAAACTCAACACTCGCCACTTTTTCACATATATACATCCTGACAAACAAATACAGCCAAGGTCCTACCGTCCTGCAAACCTATCAATCTCCTAGACAATTAAACAACTAATAATAGAAACTGAGATATGTTCAACCACCCAGGACTTCGCTCAAGTGATAATAGAGTGGTCAGATCTAAGAGGCACTCATTGTTCAGGAAAGTAAAAGAGTATGACACAATTGCAAGTGTATAGACCTGTACCATATACTAGTGTCTCCTAAATATCGTAAAACAACTTAACTGGCCTCTCCATATGTGACTGAATAACATTACCAACACCCACCAATTGGATCAAAGAGGAATCATTCAAGAACTCTTAAAGATAAAACAATTGAAGGAGAACTGAAAGCAGCCATCCCTTCACCCTCCCAGCACTATGTACATGGTTATAAGTTAAACTCCTTCCAATGGATAAACTTGGCAACTTAAACAACTTATGGGAAGTTGGCATTAAAGCCGGACATGTTCAGCCACCTTGGACTTGTCTCAAGGGATAATGGAGTGGTCATGCCTAGGGCTTAATTGTTCCCAAGGGTAAAAGAAGATTACCGACACCAACTAACTAGATCAAAGAGAAAAGTGAAGTTGAAGCTTTTTCAATCATTCAAGATCTCTGATTAAGAACACGCCATCAGCTTCCCAACATATATACATGGTAAGAGAGACCGAAAATACAATATAACAAACAATAACTTTCCGGTGCATACATCTAAGGGTATATATCAACTAAATTAGCAAAGTTTGGTTGATGCGTTAAAACTTGCCTGTTGTTTCTAAGAGCAACCAAACTTGCAACAACATCAGCAGAAAGAGCATATATTGGACCATAGGCATGGAGAAAGTACTCGCTTCCAAGCAAATAGGAAAGTGGCTCATACCTGCAATAATTTCATCGATCAGATCATTTTACTGCAGCAAGAAAAGATAACTGAATAGTTCTGGTTATCAGTGAACCATTTAACTTGGATGCAGGATAACTGGAAACTTTACTTTCAGTAATCACAACCCCCAAATGATTCCAAAATAATCTTAAATCAAGTAGTTGCACAGACTAATAAAGGCATAAAATATTAAAAGGAAGTTTAATGATATCACCAGAGAAAAGACAACCAAATCATGAAAGAAACAGCACTAACCACTTAAGATTCGGGTCAGTGAAGACTGGGCCCTTTTTCATGCACCCAAGGTAAGTCTGAGAGTGAGAACGCTCTTTTGCCAAAAGCAGTGAAAGGCGATCTGGTAATATCAATGCAAAGTGATCACATTACTCCAAAAAATCTCAGAATCAAATAACATATTAGACACACTAAATATGATATGGATATTCTGTACAAATCTACGCACCTGGCCTTAAGTATATGTCGTCATCAGCTTTAACATAGAAGTCAGCATCATAAAGTGCATAGGCAGCTTTGAAGAAAGCCAACCTGCAATAGAAACAAACAACATTTTTTCATAATACTTCAGTAATAAACTAGAGGCATGAAAGACGACTATAATTATTCCAGAACTAACGTTTTGTAGGGGAGCTTGCTGTACTCCTCTTCAATATCCAATAGCACGAAATCATCATATTTGGCCACCTCTTTAGAGAGTTCTGCCATCTTTGCTTTATCCTTGGTTTTACCAATCACAAACCTGAAAGCCAAACCAGTGGCTTCTTCCAAGCTGCAACCCCACTTTTCCAATCAATACCAAATAACACAATCACAATTACCAAGCTTTCGACTTTTTCAAGCCACTCTAGCATATAACGTCGTCTAAATCAAAGTTCAAAATCAATAATCATTCTCCTAGGACCATAATTCGCAACAAACAATATATGCTATTAAAATCGGGAAATTGACCGAAATGTTTGTGTTTTGCAAATCCCAATTATTGAACTATCAAGATCAAATCTTGTCCACATATATCGATCAAATATTAACGACATTATCGATTAGATACTGAAAAGTGATCATTTCAGCAATTGGGATTTGTAAACTGATCATTTCAGCCAATTTTCCATTAAAATCATGTGAAATATGAATCAAATTGTTGGTATGTATGAAAACAGATTTAAATAAAATCGATACCGTTGAAGGCCCTGTGTATCGGACGGCATCCAAGTCTTCCTCAAGGACTGTCTACGACCAGTGGATCGGAACCCGGTCTGTATCCCCACAAAGCCCATGACTTTATGCCTCTTGTTCTCATCATTTCCATCTCCAACCCCCGAAACGAGACCGTTTTGAGTGCTGCTGCTGCTGCCGCCGCCGCCGCCACTTTTCTCCCAAACCACCTTCACCGATCTGGCGTTGCCGGTCAGGCACTTGTACTGGCTCGGGTGGAGAACCGAGACGATTCCGAAGATGAACCCGGAGAGTCCGAAGACGAGGGAGAAGGCGACAATCAGGACTGTTGGTCTGAGAGTGGAGGAGGGTTGGCGCGCGTGGAAGAACTTGGGGGATGAAGGCATCGTTTTGCAGTTCAGGGAAGGAGAGGAGAAACCCTAGAAGAAAATCTAGGGTTCGTGGGAGTGATCTGTAAGAGAAGGAATCCGCAATCGGAGAGAGAGAGAGAGATGGTTTCCGTTATTGGTCGTTACCGTTACCGGTCTGACGTCCGGACTCCGGAGCTTGGTGATTTCGGTTTTTAAATCTTCTGATAGCTTGAAAAATTAATAAATACATTTCCGATTTGGTTAGATACAAACGTTTTCTCATGGACTTTTTTTGGTGAATTAGATTTTTTTATTTCAAATTAGGAGCCGTTTTGATACCATTTCGTTGTTAGTTTCCGTTTTAACTTTTTGTTTTTTAACTATTTCGTTGTTAGTTTCAATTTTAAACTATTTTTAACTGAAAACTTATATTTTGTTTAGTAACCGTCTTCAGTTTTTTAAAAAGGTAAATAAATAGTTAATAGTTGTCAAACGGCTTCGTAGTAAACTAATTAGGTACATTTTTATGTCAGTTAACCTCTTTATCAATGATATTATGTGTTAAACCAAAACATTCATTTTTATTATTAAAATGTGACATTTTTATCAAAAAAAATTAAATGAAATGTACCTTAAGTGAAAAATTGGTTCAACCGCTCAAATTTTAACATTTCATTAATTAATTTATTATTATAATTTATAATTCAATATTTTATAAAAATTAAAAAAAAGGGTTTTATTAGTATTAAAGCTGAGATTTAGAGTCTCTTAATTTGTTTTCCATTTATGACAAATAATACCAAGCAATATTTAGTCTAGTGATATTCTCTAGTATGAAAAGAGTTTTTTTTTTTTTTTTTTTTTTCTACCAAAAAATGAGTTTTTCTTAAAAGAAATCAAAATATGTGTCAGCACATGGGATTTATGTAGAACGCTATATCTTTACATGGTCAATGATACAATGATACATTAACACGAAACATTGAGATGATGTTATATCTATTTACCTCCATACCATGTGAGTTGCTCTCATACATTTAAGATTGGAAAATTTTCGCGTGAATCGATTTTCTTTAACTTGATCCCATTTAACGATATATTTAAGATGTAAACTTCAAACTTTAGATTAATAGTCTCAGATTGGTTAAAACCGAAGTTGTTCTGTATCCTAAACGACGAACCATGTCAATAAACGAGATCAAGGTTATAAAAAAATTGAGTAAGAACATTGGTTTTGTCAGCGGTCCAATCTTTCATTTGAACACCAGACACTTTTTTAACTTAAACGATTTTATATTTTATTTCAACATCGCATTTTTTTTTAATTTTTTGCGATTATTCGTCCAAAGGAAGCTGCTGCTGTATTTCATCATACATTTTCAAGGATTCAACATTAGCCACGGTTTCCGGCCCGTCGCTATTTTCTAATTTTAGTTCTGCTACTTCTTCCACAGACAGCTTTGAAAATTCGCCCTGCAAAGTGCTTCCTTGGGCTTCACCTACTTCTGCGTGCGCATTCTTGCTTCCCTTGACTCCAACTTCCGCTTCCTTAGTATCAAGTTCGGATTCCCAGCCTTCTTCGACCTGACAACCGGTTCCCTCGAATGGCTGGATACCATCGTTGAATTCAGCATCAGCACCGACTTCTAACTCCGCATCAGCAGCAACTCTGTTCGTTTCCATTTCTGTTTGTTTTAACATCAGCGTCGTTAGCAGAAGGCGATATATCAGGTTGCCGTACATGCCTGAGAAGGGTAAAGAATAACTTACTAGAACGCCTATGTGCTTTTTGATTTTCGAACAAGGGTTTTTTGAGCAGCATTGTTCCAGGAAATACCATCAAGTTGATCTTGCCCAAACTACGCTTTTCATTGCCTTCTACGGGTACAAAGCCAAAACCCTGTGTCCATGTCTCTACCAAATCGGGAATGGCAGCTACGACAAGCTTTTCAACCTTAAAAGATATTAGCATCTACAACCACACGGAGAAAAGAAACATATTAATAACATAAACCAGATTAATATCTGCTGGACCAGTGAATTCTAAAATTGGAGGACCGGCCTATACAGAGATCGGACCTACTTTTATTTCTTGGAAATTAAGAATATTACAAAAATTGTTTGAAGTATATATTAGTAAAATTGTCGAGTTTACTTAATCCTGATTTAGAAGTGACATAAAGGAAGAACTGTAAACTACGTTTCCATAAATAGGTATAAATCCTGATTTATTGTGTATCTTTAGTACAATAAATGAAAGCCAATTATTTCAAGAAAAATACCATAACCTACATATTTTACATCTATACCTCTTCAATCGCAGTCAGAAGGCGTTGGCACATTCCCTGGCGACGGAACTTACTGCAAGTTGCAATGAGCGGCATCTCTGCAACTGTTGTTCCATGCACCCTGCAACAAGCAAAAGTTGGCAAAATATGTCAGAAAGTTCAAAAACTCAAAACAAGGAAGCACTAAGAAACTCGAAAAACTTGGGTTTGTAAAGAGTTGAGAATTCATATTAAAATCGGTTATGTGCAACTGCCTAGTTAATGACAGGAGAGCTAAAAAGAACGGTGGAAGAAAGTGTGGTTGTGCACAACATTCATAGATGAATCAAAATGATGGCGATACATGCAGAGATATTTCAATGCCAAGTGTTGAAAACTTCTGAAGCACCAGGTCCTGGCAATGCAACCTAATTAATGCTCTCCACATAAGAGGAAAAAAAAACATAGGTGAAAAACTATTCAATACAACATCTAATCGTATGATGTGGGCCAACCGATATCTTACATATAATCCTATGATGTACGCCAACAAATATCTTACATTCCAACAGTTTTCTTGCTAGAAATGCATCCAAATAAGTCTCCTGTTTTCTTTCCTTGTTGGGGTGTGGGGTTGGATTGGAAGAGTATCTCTTTGCTTGATGGTTGTACCCACTCACATGATGTACACCGTACATAAAACTCATACAACCCCTAGAGTGCAGCCAAATGATACCACATGGTGTGCAACATCAATTTTTCTAAGAGCTTCTTGAAGGGAAATGTTTTAGTACTACCTGATGGATGCTACAGATACCAACGCATCATCTTTCTCCAAGACTGCAGTGTAAAAGCCTTGAAAATTCAAACGTGCAAACTCTGACCTGAAAGTCAAAAATAGCAATACGTAATTCAAAAATACAAATGATATCTGAGAAGCAACTTTCACTTAAACCAAATTACAGTATATTGCAAGAGGAAGTAATATTTCAGATACAACTGTTCCAAAGGTACACTTTAAGAGCCCTACTTATCAAGTCGGAAAATAATCACGATTATGTACTAAAGAGATGATCTCACCCCCAATTGTATAAGACATGGGGTATCATGTCTATGCCTGTTCTAGGATCAACCATTGACAAAAAGCATTCCTCCATTATTGTAAGAGAAACAGCTAGTTTTGTATTGCATTCCGCCTTCAGCGCAAATCGTTGAGCAGAATGAACCCTTTGGTCATCATGAATGCATCTCAGCAGTGTCCATGAAAAGCCATCAGCAAAATGATTAATGCAGCCAACGCGAGATTGAAGACCAGAATAAGCCTACACACAACCGTTAAATTAAGTATTCGAAAGAATGAAAACCAGTAAGAATAGCAAATGAAGACTAATAAAATTCAAAACGCTCTCTTTTGGGCTAAAACAGTAAGCAATTTTTATCACGCTGCTCTTTCATAGCACTTATGACAACTTGGAAGAAACAAATCACAAGGAACAAAGAAACAACTGCTAGACTCATCACTGTTTCCCTATAGCTAAATAAGGCTCATCATTAATGTGCAAAAAGTTGTAGGACGACGCTTCAGGAAAGGAAAACCACTATATTTCATTTACGTAAAAAGAAATTAAGTGTTCGAAGGAAGTCTTACTTCACCCAAAGAAAAAAACTTAGAGCCAGGAAACTCATTAATTTATTTTTGTGGAAAACCTGACAAATCCTCCTCGATTGAAATTTTTAGAAGATTCATAAGATAATACAAAATTACCTCCTGACAGCTTCTGTTACAGAAAAAAGTATCCAGTGTGGCTCTGTATGTCCATTTTTCTTTCAGGCATGCGTCATGATCTGTTTATAAAAGAATTATAAGGTAAGCCAGTGGAAAGAAGAAAAAAGAACATAAATAAAAGGGTAAGTTCAACTTAATCATAAGATGGCCACTAACAAGTTAATAACTGAGAGGAGATTAATTAGAACAGAGATAATAAATAATAAAATGAAATGAAATATCAATTCCCTGTAGTCTAACAGGAAAAAATGGATTGAACTTCGTTACACAGACTATATCATGTGAAAACGCGTAACCAAATCACTTTTTATCGCAATTTATTATCCACATTCATATATAATACTTATGTTTTTAATCAACTCCAACAAGCTTCTAATGCTCTCTAGAAAAGTAAAACATTATGGAAATAGAGTATTTAGTATATAAATTAAAATCTACTAACGAGAAAATATGGAAAAAAATCTAGGTCACATTATTATAAAATCATCCACTCCCTGTCATAATCACTTTTTGGCGTTGAATATCCATTGCAGGAAATTATGGAAAACTAACTTCTATAGATATAAGAAGGCTAATTTTCCTTTTATTTCCTAATAAATATAAGAACACCAATATACCATCTTTGCAATCGAAGAGAATATTAGGTACCATGTTATATTTTGACACGTACATACCACACCAAACAACTTCAACTTATCTACATGTACTGAAAACAGTTTAGTTACAAGAAAGATAATCTAGAAATTAGAAAATTACATTTGTGCTCACACTGTGAACACTTAAATCCATCAGGACTTGGAGGCCCTTTGTCATTGACGAAATCGCCACATATCCAACAGGTGCAATTTGAGCAATACCAACTGCCTTCAGGGAGCTCCTGAAGTTCAAAAGCAAAAACCGATCATTAGTTTACAATAAGAGAAAACAACCAAAAACTCCAAAACAGGTGCAAATTAAGAGAAAAATCCTTCTAAGAATGAACAATAATAAGTTTTTAAATTAGTAACCTAATTGTATGAAATAATGGACATATATATATTTTCTTAATGAAATGTCAACGTTGAACAGAAGCATAATTATTTACGTTAAAACATTTAGAGATGCTAAAATAATAGAACCAATCATGCAAAAGTTATAAAAGCATAGCATGGAAATGTGTAGAATATGTAGATAGATAAAATAAGGAGGAAATTTCAGGAAAGAGAACCAACACAAATACACAAGACTAGCAAAAACAAACCTGCAGAGACAAACAAGCCTGATGAAAAGTAGATGGGCAATTATCACAGCATATCAACTCACCACCATCACCACAAAGTCCACACGAATCATCATTTTCATCATTTTCATCATCTTGCACGACTTGGCTGCTCTTTTTCCTGGTCTTGTATTCAGCTGACCAAGCTTGAAGCTGGCATAAGGTGAAGGATTGACCAGATTCCATGAAAAGATTCAAACATGGACGATTCTGTTTGAACCCACCATGACTCTTGAACTCAGAAACTGGAAATACTTTACTGCAACACTTGCAAAAAATGCCGTCCCTGGTAACCAGACCATCTATAAGGACACTGCCATCCTTGGGATTTCGATACTGAATCACATCATCTAGAGATATGACACCAGCATCAATTAACCAAGACAAAACTGTTTTCACTCCTACAGAATGCCACTTTCCATCCTTAAAGTGCTTCCCCGCACTGCCCAGGTTTCTTGGAAGCAACTTGCAACTACTCTTTTGGATTTTAGTTTTGCCGTTCTTATGAGCTCTTGATTTGTAGGCTTTGTTTCTAGACGAATATTGAGCATGAGTTGTCCTAAAATCTTTGTTTTTGATAATAGCTGAAACCAACAAGTCATCATCTTCAATTTGGCAATCAAATGATTTCCTTTTCCCAGTCTGAAAATCATAGCATTCACGAGAAATCTTCATCAACTTTGAACTTTTCCTCCCAATCTGTTGCGGGCAAGAGTCGGGAGGTAAGGGCATCTTGCGACTTCCTTTGCATCTTTTATTGCCTGTAAATTCATCCTGGGCCTCTTTCAACTTTGACTGGGTACCATTAGCATCAATACACTGTGAATCAGCACCACTTGAAGTAAAATCTAAAAGGTTTCTTTGGTATAACACGCCTGGTTCAATTTCAGATATCTTTTTAGACTTCCTACGCTTTTTTCTTTTCAGAACATCAACTATGCAGTTTCCTTGGTTATCTAGTGATCCCTTCTGAGCACTTTCCAGCTTATCATCAACCTTGCCTCCCTTGGATTCCTCTTTTTCCTCAGAATAATCCACTGATGTTTCTTCCATAATTTCCTTAGGTGTTTCTAAATCAAGTCCAGAACTCTGTTTATTAGAGCTAGGGCAATTTGCATTGCTATCTTGGTGAGGGGATACAGCTTCAGAACCCCCATGCACGTTGTTACAGTTTCTGGAAGTTTCATCTCGATGAGTAGCTGACTGAATGCAGGTGCCACCAGACCCACAAACTGGTAAGGAATCCGGACATGTCATTTTCCCGGAGAACCCATTTTCAACTCTATTACCAGCATTCACCAAGCAATGACTTTCTGCATTAGCTGAATAAATAGATAGTTCCATAAGAAATTTCACTTCCTCATTACTAGTCTGTCCACAATGTTTTGAGGAACTTTCATTACCAGATTTCCCACAGGCATTGTAATCTCCCTCAGAAACTGCCAATCCACCCCTCCTCGCCAATGTGGAATCACGGTAGGGAGCTGACACATCTTCCTTAGTAAACTGATCTTCTATGTTATCGGCACTATTCAAGGCCAAAGCAGAATCAGTCTTATGGTTTGAATCAACTACGCTTTGAGTTGCTTTAACTATCTCTCCCTTTCTTAGACTACCAATCTTTCTAACAATAAACACGACAACCACAAAAGGATCTAAAAGCCTCCAGCAGTAAGCCAACACAGTAGTAGGTTGTGGATGATGCATCTCTTTCTCAATACTTACTATAGCACCAGACAGATCTGACCAGAACTGACTGATATTGGCCCACTCCTTCGTATCATCTTCCTGCAGCATACTGTACCCATCTGCTAACCAAAGTTCTCCACATAACCGCCAAGCTTTGGGGAGTTCACAAATTAACCTTCCCTTAGGTGTTATATAAACAGTCTCCATATAATTTCTACTAGCTCTTTTTCGCCTCTCAATACGCCATCCAGCAGCTTCAAGCAAGCGAGCAACATGATATTGGAGAAGTGGGCGAGGGTCCTTACTATTCTCTGTCTTCAAGGCCACATTGGATACATCCAAAACAGGAGATTCAAATCCGTTGGGCTTTCCCTCGGCAGGTAGAGGAGTTCTGGACTTATCCATAACAGTGGCTAATGGACTTGCAGCCAGAAGCCTGGCCGAGAAGTTCTCATGTGAAACAGGTGGAGCAATAGCTTTACTTAGGCAGACTTCCTTTCTATCATCCCCATTTGAGTTAGGCAATCTGCACTTTGAAACATCTGGGTCACCTACTACACCCGGTTTGTTAAGTTCTGCATGTTGCTTAAACAGATAGCAACTAGACGTGACTCCCTGGCTAGAAGATTCAACCAAACGAAATGTCACTGTTTCAGAGATAGAGTTTGAAGCTGGCCCAGACGTGACCTTTCCTAAACCAGGTTTAGTATTAGGAAGCTCATCAGCTGAAAACTTCATTCTCTTAACAGCCACATCATCACCATTCCCATCTAACATAGCAGATCTGTCCAAGGAAAACCCTGGTGCAGAGGTCTCTCTAATTTCTTTGGTTGCATTATAAAACTCCTCTAAACAGGTACTTTTAGGGGATGAGTGACTTGTTACAACTGAGTTTTCACTGTTTGGAGACAGTGCTGCATCAGTGTTCTTACTTGACTCACATTCAAAGTTAATCATTCCAGTAACAAGACATCTGCTACTAGTGCGACCAATGTCTTGACCAAAGAAAACCTCTGTGAATATACAGTGCTCAGTTTTCGATCCTTCAAACCCATCATCATGCAAATCGTCAATTTCTTTGCTGAGAAACATCTCTGCCAACTCACTGCAGTTCCACTTTACCAGTCTTCCTTATGTTTCCCTATTTGCACGACATATAACCATCAGCACGAAAGGTGATATCTACCCAGCTGTATATTTTTCTGTTTAAGAGTTACTGAAAAATTTGGAATCTTCTGTTGACAAAAATCACTATAAATGATGAAGTGCAGGTAAAGTCATTTGGTAATTGCCACCCTCAAAGCCATGATAATGCTCCGCTTTCGGCGCTTAACATTAATTGACAGCAAGCTCGTTCAGTCTCTTCCCTTCTTTGCTGAATATAAATACATATATCCAGCACCACAAAAGGTGGGCAATACTACATTGCCTTCATTCACAAATCACTGCATATAAATCAAAATAGTGTTCCACATCAAAGCTGATGTTTTAGCTCAAACCATCCAACTATTGTTGAAAAACCTGCAATAACAAGGAAAAAAGCATAAACAAACTTATAGGATGCAGATCCCATATACTTAACATCCAAAATCACCATAAAAACTGCAAAACATATCTACTAGCATTAAACGGGTACGACAGAACTGAATATAAACTTCAGTTCCTTGATTAACTCTAAAGCTTCTAAAAGACAAAAAAGTCAAACTCCCTTCCCCCAATAAGGAAAATCACAAAATAACTCTTACACTGCAGATACCAACAAGTTCTGTCAATATTCAAATGCAAGCCAAATCCATCCCTCTAAGATTTGATTCCCTAACAGACAAACCGATCCAAGTCTACCACAGTAATCCAACTAGAATTTTTAAACCCGTTAATTTTTTTAGAAATAAGTATTATTATATATTCTCTGATAATTCATACACATAATCTATTGTTTTTAAAAAGTCTGTACATATAATACAAATATTCAAGTCTCAATGTAGTTTGAGTTTGTGGACATTTTTTCAGATTTCAACTTCAATCCAAAATATATGGATAATCAAATTCATATTCAGATTTGGCCTAATTCACACCAATTTGACTACTAACATAACTATAAATGTTAGAACTCCTCCAGGAACTAGGTAAAATGCAACATGAGCATCAAAAGCATCTCAAAAGAAAAGGCAACAAGAAAAACCGACTCTCCTAAACACGTAATTCTTGTTCGCATTATGGCAAGATAACGTGTCAAACTGTCAGGCAAGATATCCTAATTCTCTCTCTCTCTCTCTCTTTTTCTACACACACACAGTTTCTATATCATAACTGCTGGACTCAATATGGATGGTCGAGGGGCACAGTAGGTGACATCTCAACTATCCATATATGATCTAACGGTCGGTCAAGAAACATGACCTAAGGCCCTTATGAAAAAAATTTGGTAGGTGTGGGTGTGTGTACAGTTCCCATAATTAGAAAATAAGTTACATAACTTACAAAACATTTTACCAAAAAAGTGACAACATAGAACTCCACTGTGTTTTCTTCTAACCAGAGTAATTGCCTATACCTAAATGCGAAATGCTTTTAATTATTATTGTCAACCAAATAATTTCTCACTGTGTTTTACTATTCTTAACTTCACATGAACAACATTGGAATCACATCAAACTAATTAATTACTATGATAACAAATAAGAAGAACTTTTACAACATATTCGGTCTGAATCTTATATGAGACTCATATTCTCATACGTACACATGAACGACAACTAGTCTTTCAAATATTTAGTCTCACATAATCTGAGTTGTTTAAATAGTAATGTATATAAAAAAAATTATTATTAGTTTACTAATTAAACAGCAAGTCAACACACTTTTTTACTAATAAAGAGACGATATATTAAAAGAGGAAAGAAGCAGAAAAAGTCAAACAACATAAAGGGGGCAAAGAAAAACCCGCAAACAGAAACAAAATGAGAAAAAGACAACTCCACAGAGATGAAGAACAACCTAACACAAACTAAAAGGAAGCTGCTTTCCAATCTACCCAAATTCAGGAAAAGAAATTCCCGTAAACCCAGGAGAAACCGAAGCCCAGAGGGCTGACAAAAACCTAATTCTATCCCAAAGCTCAGCAAAACCAGCTCCTGCAGAATCTCCTCCATCCAAACCACCCAAAACACGGCGAATCATGCAACTCCACGTGACCATCACTTTCTTAACCTTCCAAACCAAAGTGTGAGCTTCATTATGTGTATTAAAGAATGACATGCTTAAATAAAATAAACTTGACAACAAACAAGGATATTACTGGACTTGCATAAAGTCTGAAAATATCTAAAATGCTTACTTGTAACTCAACTCACCATACGTATTAAAGAATGAAATGCATTTATTTTCAGAGCGATAAGATTTGGTAGTTACAGGGTAGATGGTTTTGGCGTATACGCCGTATAGGGAGCTGGTTTATATGTAGGCAGATAGTTTTGTATATAACCAGCTCCCTTCGCGTAAAAACTTGAAAACATAATTGTCTATTTTCTATCAAGCAATCGTCCTGTTTTACGTGCATGTTGAAGAGGAACCAGTTCCTAAAACAAACATCAAAGTCAAGATTTTGGTAGTGCACGGTGCTATGATTGATAAATCAACATAATTGCCCTCTAACCTTCCGCTCCAGAACAAAATCATAAATACAATGAATGTTTTGCTTTTTATAGATAAAAATAAGACGGTATAAGTTACTAACCTGCTGTTGGCATGCATTTCACACCAAACTAAAGCTGAGTTCGAGGAAAATAAATAAAGAAGATTTGTTCTTTGTTGTACCATATATTGGGCCTTAGTATTTGGGCCTCACGACCTAGCCCATGATGTATGCAGGGGTGAAGGAAACCCTTAGGCCTCGTTTGGCAGCTCGGACTGTACTGACTATTTCTGTCGGATAGGATAAATAGCCACCGGATAGTACTGACTAAATTAGTCAGGCGTTTGGTGCAGTATCGGACTAATGACCGTATTATTTATACTGTGTTTGGTTTTATACCGGATAGAAGGAATTAAACTTAAAATAAAATTAAACTTTAAAAAAAAAAAAAAAAAAAAAAAACTGAAGTCATCACTTTTGTTCCCAGTTCTCTCCGCCGCACCCCTCAAACTCCCTCCCTCTCTCTCCCTTCTTCTTCTTCCCCGACTGCAGAAGAATCCCAAATAATTGTTCCCCAGATCTCTCCGTCGCACCCCCAAACTCCCTCCCTTTCTCTCCCTTCTTCTTCTTCCCTTACTGCAGAAGAATCCCAAATTGAAATCATCTCTCCGTTGCACCATGCTTCTTTGCAAGACCCAGTTGCAGGGGAGGACGACGAGTAAGCGATGAGGAAGGCCACAAGGAGAGGACGACGAGGAATAGGAGAAAGCGACAGCGACAGAAAACGACGGGGAGGACGGCGATGCTGAGAGAAGGTGACGGGGAGGACGGCGATAGTGAGAGAAGGTGACGGGGAGGAAGACGACGACGCCGAGAGAAGGCGAGAGAGAAAGGGCCGAGAGAAGGTGAGAGAGAGAGGGCCGACTAATAATCCGAGCCTTTTGGTTGGTTTTATTAGTCCGGCATATGCCGTATTAAATAAGCGGACCGGTTAATTTAATCCGGCGCTTATTTAGTACGAGTGAGCGCCAAACACCCGCGACCGTATAACTAGTCCTATCCGATCCTTTATCCGATCTGCCAAACAGGGCCTTATTCTATAAAAGGGATCCTTCACCCTCACTTTAAGAGGAGCAAACCCTAGTATCTATAGTCTCCATGTACATTTTAACCTTCATTGAGATAGTGAAACCGAATCCACACCAGTGTGGATGTAGCCCCAACTTAGGGTGACCCACAATACATCTTTGTGTTCTTGTGCGTTTGTGTGATTTACGGTCGGATTTACATTGATCCAAGAAATTCGCCAGGGGTAGAAAATCGCCAATAGCACATTAGAAAGAGAGACAGAGACAGAGAGACGGAGAGAGAGAGATTTCCTAGACAACCATAGGATATATACCATCCATGCATTGAATCCTACGGCATGAAAACCGCATACACACCAACGAAAACGAAAACCATCAACAGATTTAAACCCAATACCAGAAATGAATGAAACATCGAACGCAAAATCCTAAAAAATCCCATGATTATGCAGATCAAACGCCATCTGATAAATCCTGATAAAATCACATTTCCTGGTAGAAGAAACCACAATTCACTCCCCCAGAAACACCATTGAACAAATTCACACAACAAGAACAAACCAGATAAAAAAACAAATCAACAAAAATCCAGAAAGGCAGCTCACCAATGCAATGCATTTCCTGATCAATATGCAGAGAAGACAGATGCACAAAATTGGTGTTAGGGTCTGAACAATTGGTGAAAAACTCAAAAGAGTTTTTCCAATTAGTGATTAATCAGCTGAAAAACAAGCCAATTAGGGGAGAAACAATGAAATTTAAACAAACTCACCTTTCCATGCATTTCCCAAACGACATGCAAAGAAGATCAGAGCAGGAAATTGGAAATAGGGTTTTGAAATTGGAGGACAAAGAGGCAGTGGGTTAGAGTGAGAGGAGATAAGAAGAGAGAGAGAGAGGAGCGAGAGGAAAAAGGGGTTTGCTTTTTATCAGTTACAGTCTAGCGGTAACAACAGAGCAAAAATCTCCAGCAGAAATAACCCGGAAAGTGCTCCATGTACACCAGATGGCATGTACCCTCCCCTATCTCCTCTCTCTCCTCTCCCTCTCTCCTTAAAGCCGCTATGCTTTGTCTCTTTGCATTTCTTGAACCCATAAACCCCCCAAATTGGGGTTTATAATATTTTGTCACCCGGATTAAGGTATTGGATGATGTTATTTTTCGGATTGCTTTTATCAGATTTTGCATTTTTGGTGATAAAAAAAGATTTGCACTTTCCGTGGCGCCGGTATTTTAGACTCTCGTGATGCTGTGGTTGTTGACATTTTAAAGATTGTGTTTGTGTTTGCGTGCTCGATCTGCTCGGATGAGTGTTTAGACGGTACATCTTGTTATGCATTGTTGGCATTTATAGCTTCGGCTGCTCATTTGGGTTCAGTGCTACTTTTATTTGTAACGAGAAAGACCGTTATGATGAGTTCTCTTTTAAATGCAACGGTAAATTTATAATACGTGCAATCATTTGTAAATTACATAATTAGGTATGTTTGGTGTGAGTAATTAGGGACCACCAAAACTTTTAGTGTTCAAAGAATATCTTTTCTACTGATGTAAAGGACGGTTGTAGTGCTCCGAACTTTCCTAACCTATTTGCTTAAGGAGAAAACATTGTATTTGTGGAACTAGGATCCCTCCGGATGCCTTTCATACAGATCCTGCAGCTCCTTCTAAGCTGAAGAGAGAGAGAGCGAGATGGAGAAGATAGAAAAAGAAGGGAGTCAAAGGAAGAGCTGGAGAAGATAGAGAGAGGAGAATAAGAGAGATGGAGAAGAGAGTAAGAGGAGAGAGAGTAAGAGGAGAGTGAGAAGAGGAAGAAGATGAAGAGGCAAGATGAGCATTGAAAAAGAAAATTAAATCCTGACCCTTTGATTTTTGGTTGAAGGATAGAATGAAAGGGATGCGGAAAATTTAGATTGAAGGGATCCGAAGAGAATCTTATTATGTCTTAGTATATCTTACTAGATATCTGAATTTGGAAAAAGACAATACTCTTGCTAATGTGAGTTTATGGCTCTTCACATACTCTTCTATAAGTTCCTACTTCCAGTTCGTCTAAAGTGGTTTTAATAAAAACAGTGGAACAAACCCAATATAGGGTTTTGCATGGACTAGCTCAGCGTATTTAGTGTTTTAAATATCGTAATAATTGTAAATTTCAAATAAAATAAACTAAAATAAATGCTACCAAAAATCAATGTCATTACATTATTTTGTCACCCATTTAATGATAAAAATTATCCTCATCCCACTTTAAGGGAAATATTTTTTATCACCATCCTCAAGTGATGGTGATGCTCACCACTCTAGTTGTTACAGTTGGATGAGTTTAAATTTCAAGATATATGTAATAGACAAACCAAAAACTTAAAATTTAAACTCATTAAATGATAATAAAGTAAAGGGTAAATTACAAAAAACTACCTCAATTATTGATGTCACGACACTTTCATACCTCATATTTTAAAGTTGACAATGTCATACCTCATCTTACGAATTTGTGCCAATGTTATACCTTCCGTTAATTGGCCGTGAATTTTTCAGTTAAATGCTGACGTGGCTTAATCTGGAACCCATTTTTTATTAAAAAATTATTAAAAATTAAAAAAAATCATTTAATATTTTTTTAAATATTAAATTAATAAAAAAAAGTTATTAAAAAAAAAAAAACCAAAACACCTGTCCCCCCCTTCTCTCCCTTCTCCCCATCTCCATCTCTCTTTCCCCTGCAACTGCAACCCAGAAAAAAGAAGAGAAAAAAAAAAAAAAAACCAATTTGTCTTCCCCTTCCCCACCCCCTCCACTCTCCGCACCTAACCTCCCCACCTTCGCACCCAACCTCGCACCCACTACCTAAAACCCAAAAAAAACCCAGATCCCGTTGAGGTGGAATCGGGAAACCTTCGGCAAGCCGATTCTGAAGATTGAGAACCTGGGTGCAGAGAAAATTGGAGGAATGGGTGTGGAGGAAAGAGGGGGGGGAGACGAACGAACTGGGTTTCCTTTTTTTTTTCTTTCTCTCTCTCTTCTTCTTCTTCTTCTTCTTCAGGTTAGGTGGGTGGGCGTGGGGGTGGGGCGGGACGGATGAACTGGGTGTTTCCTTTTCTTTTTTTTCTTTTTTTCCTTTCTTTCTTCTTCTTCTTCTTCCTCCTCTTCCTCTCTTCCTCCTTCTTCTTCCTTTTTCTTCTTCTTTTTGGGTTGCAGGAAGATGGGGAGAGAGGGGGGAGGAACGAACTGACCTAAGGGTTTTTTTTTTGTTCTTTATTATTTTAATATTTAAAAAATATTAAATAAATTTTTTTAATAATAAATTATTAATTTTTTAATAAAAAATGGGTCCCGAATCAAGCCACGTCAGTATGTAATTGAAAAATTCACGGCCAATTAACGAAAGGTATAACATTGGCACAAATTCGTAAGATGAGGTATGACATTGTCAACTTTAAAAGATGAGGTATGAAAGTGTCGTGACACCAATAGTTGAGGTAGTTTTTTGTCATTTACTCTAAAATAAAATGATGAGCATTATTATCATTTGAGGGCGGTGAGTAAAAATACACTTGACTTCTAGTTAGTTCGTGTATCCTCGTATTTTGTTGTGTTGACACGTGTCCAAACCCCATGACTCGCTAATAATGTCTTGTGATTTCATAACAAGAGTTTGATTCTCGTACTCCTCGTGCAGCGAGGGTGCGTTTGGTACGTGGGACGGGACGGAACGGAGTGGGACGAGGCGTTCCGTCCCACGTTTGGCGCGCCTAAAAAGGGTGGAACGCGTTGTTCCACGGGACGAATTTTGGGTGAATTTTCGTTTCACCTCAACCCCCTGGAACAGACTCGTTCCACATCCGTGGAACACAAAATTCGTTCCCTCTCCCATTGTCTCTTTCCTCAGATCTCAGCCTCTCCGTCTCTTCCTCTTCCTCCTCACTTCCATCCGACACTTCTTGAATTTCCAGATCAAGGCCTCTTCCGCCCAGGCGTTCACCGAGGCCAAGCCGCGGCACGGTGCCTCCACGGCGAGTCTGTACGAGGTCCTCGAGTCACGGCCAACGCGTCGCCAACGGAGATCAATTCGGCGTACCGGAGCTTGGCCAAGCAATACCACCCGGACGCGTTGCGGTCGGAGTCCGACGGTCGGGATTTCATCCAGATTCACAACGCCTACGACACGCTGTCCGATCCGGCAGCCCGAGATTTCACCCAGATTCACAACGCCACGCTGTCCAGATTCACACGTCATTGGGTTTCGAACCAACGAGTTTCGAACAGAATCTCGCCGCGGAGTTTCATTTTTGATGAAAATGTTCGAGGATTTATGAACTGGGGTTCTTGAATTTACATGCATACACTTTAGATTCTTGAATCAGATGCAGGAAGATCCAATCTGAATTGGGTTTTACAATTAAGTTTATTATGCTTCATTATCTGGTTTGTAGATTTATCAGCTCCATGTGACTTGTTCCCGCAGCAGTCTCTGCACCTCCGGTTGTGGCTTCGCAGTCATTTGCGTTTCGTCCAACGCATACCAAACGTAGAACGGAACAACCAACATGTTCCGTCCTGCGCGTACCAAACATACATGGAACCTTCGTCCCGTCCTGTCCCGTCCCGTCCCGTCCCGTCTGCGTACCAAACGCTACCTAAGCGAACGGGTGTTTTCATGTTTTTTGTTTTCTTTAATTGGGCTTTTGGGATCGTGAGGACAAAATTACAAATTGGGAGATAAGATTGGACTTCTACAGTCGGCCCAAAGGCAAAGACTTGGAATTCCTCCATACCCAAAATCTGCACACTCAAATCCCCCGAAGCTAATCTTCTAGAAACAACGCGCAACCCCCGGGAAGGCCAGATGGCACTCGTGTGCCACGTAACCCCTCCTCCCTCGTTTCTCTTGCCCTCCAAGCTCAGACCTGCCATCCCTCTTCTCAGAAAGCGCTTCTTCTCCTTCTCCGTCTCTGCAGCCATGGCTTCCGATTCTCCTGCTAAGAAGGTAATCACCGCCACTAATCAGCCACTAATCACCTCATTAATCAGCTACCTCTCTCTCTCTCTCTCTCTTTATGATTTCGGTGATTTTTTTGAGGGTGAGCTTTTGACTGTGAAAAATGGGAGCAGGTTTTGGTTCCGATTGCCAATGGCACGGAGCCGATGGAGGCGGTGATCACCGTCGATGTTCTGCGGCGGGCTGGAGCCGATGTTACTGTGGCTTCTGTGGAGAAGCAGCTCCGTGTGGATGCTTGCCACGGCGTTAAGATCGTCGCTGATGCATTGATTTCGGACTGTAGCCAAAGCGTCTTCGATCTCATTACTCTACCTGTACATGCACTCTCTCTCTCCCTCTTGTTGTATGCACATATATGTATGTGTATATGTATATGTGTCTGTATGGATGTATGTATGTACGTATATTACTGTTTGTATATGAAGACTTTGAAATGTGGCTGCTTTTGTTTCCTTTTGAAAGAGCTGGTAAAAATGGAAATGTAAATGGGGAACTTGTGCTAATATTATTATTACTTCCCCACCAACAAGAAAACAAAAGAATATTGTGGAACTACTTAAATTTTTAATAAATTTGAAAAAAATCCCAAAAACTATAAGTTTAATACAAAACCCCCTAACCTGTCCACTCTCCATGCACTAATTGATTATTAGTTGTTAAATTCCTTGGTGCCCTTCTCTCATTAGTAATTACAAAGGAAGTTAGCTTTTCTTGTAATTATTGAATTTGAAGTGTTTTTCTCTTAAGTGTAATGTTATCAAGGGATTACATGTGAAAAGCCCTTAAATTTTTAGCTTTCTGATGCCCGTTAAATTGAATGTTTGTTTCCGGTTACCTTGTGATGGACCTGGTTAAGCAGCCGTCTTTAGCTTTTTTGAGTGTACAGTTTTGGTTGCTCATGTCCAAGTTAACAAGTTAAGATAGGGTTATGCATAACATTATATATATTACTTAATTGCACTATTTTAGTTTCCAAGCAATGTCCAAATGCGCCCGAACTGTTGATATAATCCATAATATGTTAGGGTGGACTATGGATTTTTATCTATTATTGCTTCTGTCATTCTTTTACCAGCTTCTTTGGTCCTACTTCATTGTTTTCTCTCTGCATTGTGCTACTTTTTAGGTCCAGTGGAATTTGATTATATCTGTTTTTATGTTGTAGGGAGGCATGCCAGGTGCCACTAATCTTAAGAATAGTGAGGTCCTGGAAAGTTTGGTGAAGCAGCAGGCCGCAAATGGGAAGCTCTACTCTGCTATATGTGCTTCACCTGCAGTGGCGCTTGCGTCATGGGGTGTGCTGAAGGGACTGAAAGTAAGATCTTTGAGCACCTCCAATATTTCATTAATTATTATACATATTAAAATTGTAATTAGTGTTTTTTATTGTTTTTGAAATGACTAAGTCTGGACTTGTGGGCTCTGTTGTTTTTTAACAGGCAACTTGTTATCCATCTTTTATGGAGCAATTAGCATCTGGTGCAACCGCTGTTGAGTCAAGAGTGCAGCTGGATGACAAAGTTGTGACAAGTCGTGGACCTGGTACTACCATGGAGTTTGCTGTTGCACTGGTCGAGCAATTATATGGGAAAGAAAAAGCTGATGTAGTTTCTGGGCCTCTGGTATATATTTTCTCTATGTACTACTTATTGATTGGTTGTAGTATTCTCCAATCCCCTCCCCCCAATCTAAAGGGGAAAAAATGAATGCATAGAAGATGTGGAGTTAGTATGATGGAGACAAAGAATAAGGGAAAGACTGAGAACGACAAATTCATTGGAATTTACCATAAGCAAGCAGTTTGTGAAAAATTGGATAAACTGATAGCTTTGATTAAATGGAGAAAAGATTCTAGAGGATGAAACTTATATTTTGCAAACATATTTGACAAAAAGAAAAATAGAACTATCCGTGCACGTTTCATATATAATAAAACTTAGGATAGAGAATTCAGACACACGATATGGTTAGTATTGAGCTGAAGAGGTGACTATATAGTTATACTAGTGGGGTTGAAGTGCCTGTCTAGTATGGACCCTTTTCAGCTTAGCTTCTTAGTTCAGAAAGCCTTTGTGTTGGGCTTTGGCTTAGGTTACTTAATTATAAATTAAGCTTGATTCTTTAACATGTATGCTCGAGCTGCCTGTACACAACTTGTATTTTACTAAAGGCCCACCGTGTAATTGATTGGGTGGAGGTGGTGATTCCTGCCTTGCGGTGTCATTCTGCTAATTCTTGTCAAGTGATTTTGAAGCCATTCATTGTTTGGTTAAATGAAAACAAATATGATCTGTTGTGATCTGGCTTCAACCGCTAGGCTGCTACCATTGATTCAAAGCCCAAGTGGCTGGAAGCTAAGCTTCTGCAGTTTAGAATGTTGTTTTGTTTCTGATGGGTATGCAACTGCATTTTGTATGCAGGTGATGCGTTCCAACCATGGTAATGAATATATCATAACTGAGTTAAACCCAGTTGAGTGGACTCCCCATGATACCCCAAAGGTAAAAAACTTTATACAGTATCTTTTATTGTGTGTCGGATGCTGTTACTTTAATTTTTTGTTCTTTTGTTGGTTCACTCTTCAAAGATGCATGAAATTTGAGAACAACATTGTGTGTGGATTTCTTTGTCTACTTGCGTTGGACTGCTTTTAAATAATTTTAGGCTTTTATCTCAAGTGGCATTTCAGACGAGGTAGGAAAGGGTAAAATCCAAGTTCAAATCTTGTTGTAAGCAACCTGAAAAAGAGAAGCCATATAAGAGTGCTTTACTTGATAGTGATTTACATATGGAAATATCTCTAGGATTCTTTCGAGTTTCCATAAGTGTTAGCAAATTAGCAACTAAAGGTTGTGATATCAGAGTAAGATTTTTTTTACTTGATTTAAGGTGCTATATAATGTGCATTTTAACCTCTTTTGTCTTTGTTATCCTTTAGATTCTTGTACCTATTGCGAATGGCACAGAGGAAATGGAAGCCGTTATGATTGTTGATATTCTACGACGAGCCAAAGCGGATGTTGTGGTGGCCTCTGTAGAGGATAAACTAGAAATTCTTGCTTCCCGCAAAGTTAAACTGGAGGCGGATATGTCCCTTGATGAGGCTGCCAAACTTTCATATGACCTAATTGTCTTGCCTGTAAGTCGGGCTCTAGCTTGCTACTGTTTAACCAGTACTCTACCTATTCATTAGTCCAACAACATTCTTATGTTTTTTTCAGGGTGGACTTGGTGGTGCCCAAGCATTTGCAAAATCGGAAAAGCTCGTGAATTTGTTAAAAAAGCAGAGGGAATCCCAGGGACCTTATGGAGCAATATGTGCCTCCCCAGCTCTAGTTTTGGAACCTCATGGCCTACTCAAGGTATCCTTTATACGGTGTTTAGAGAACTTCCTTTTTTTGCTTAAAAGGGCCACTCCACTAACTCTGGTACCACCATTAACGTTGAACAACCTGAAAATTCTGACTGCACCTCATATAATTCAATGGTGTACTAACTCTATGTATTCATGATTAATTCACGGAAACGATCTGCTTCTTGCATTGGGCAAACTCATCACAAGAACTTATTTCCATTCAAATTGGATCTTTGTCCATCTCGGCATACATAATTAAGTTTCTATATGTGCTCCTCCTTTAGTGTTTGCTGTTGTTATTTTAATTTTATTTTTATTAATTATCCAGTTATGAACTTTGTTTGACTTTGATCCAGGGTAAAAAGGCCACAGCATTCCCCGCAATGTGCGACAAGCTGTCGGATAAAAGTGAAATCGAGAACAGGGTAGTGGTTGATGGCAACCTCATCACCAGCAGAGGACCAGGGACCTCAATGGAGTTTGCTCTTGGAATTGTTGAGAAGTTTCTCGGTCGCAAGAAAGCAACAGAGCTTGCAAAAGTGATGCTTTTCGTTCATCCTTAGAGCTTATGTTCGTGTATAATGTGCGCGCCCATACATTCGGTCCACGACTACCAAAAGAGGAAAGCTAGCTTCGTATTTGAGTATGAATCCTCTATGCTTAACTGAGTTCGTATATAAATAAATGCGTAGAGGACTGAAATATTATAGTTCTTTGGCTAGGCTGTCGAGTTTCACCGTGTACTGAAGGGTTTCTGTTGGAACCACAAGAGAGTTACATCTGTAATTTTGTGGTATCTCGTTGCTTTAGGTTGACAGGCTCTTGGACCGTACATTTTTCGGTTTGATAATCATTTTGTTTTTATGTTCATTTTCGTACACATTTCTCCTTTACGTTTCTACGGTGCTCATTTCTCTTCTTATTTTTCCCTCTCATTTATTACAGAAATAAAAACTAAAAACGACATGATTATTAAATCGCCTCTTTGTTTCCAAGCGCGTGCTCGAACGCTCTAAGGACTGAATTTATTGTGTGGAGGTGGAAATTGTGGAACTAAATTACAAATGCAAATTTCCAACCTCCTAAAGGACAGGATTAAACAATTCGGAAACATTTTTGTTTGACGTGTTGGGTTGAATTGTCAAAGTGTCTGTAAACTGTCATCTTCTCAACAAAGTATGACATAACAAATAAATAAACCCATAATAAATAAGAAGTACCTTATGTGTTTTGACAACTTGACAAGTACCTGTAATACTTTTATTTATTTCTCTGATCTGAACCGCCTATCTTTAAGGTCTTTTCTCGAAAAGCATGTTCTCAAAAGTCACCCGAACTTGAGACTATATGATTGCATAGATTAAATGTTTAGTTTTTTGTAAAACTGTATTCGTCTATTTTCTTCACTAAAAATGAATGTCTTAATGATTTTGGGTTTGTCTAACTTTTTTCAAGGATGATTATGAATGATATTAAAAGATAAACAGTTCGGATTGTTAAAATGCACTACAAAATTGGCTCCACAAAAATGTGTAAAAAATTGTGATAAAACACGAATCCGCCCCCAATATAAAATATAATGTGATTTACAAATTTGGCATGTTTTGTTACGATATCTTCAATCATATTACTTACACATTTAATTACTCAAATAGTTTAACAATCAAATGTCTAAATTATCTAGTCAAAGAATGTTACCTATGTTGCAGTCCTATTAGATTAGCAGGGGCGGAGGCAATATATGCCTAGCATAGGCCTAGGCCTACTCTCACTCTTTAAGCCCCTCTAAATATTTAGTATTATATATTTATTTATTTTTTATAAACTTAGTATTATACATCTTTTAGTTTACACAAAACTTTTAAATTCTATTCACCAATAATTAAAACAAGAGGTCTTTTTTTCTTTTCACCCAACAGCTCTCATCCTAAAACTAAATCTAACTCTTATTTTGTATACAAGTCAATATGACACACTCCGACCCGAAAGAGGGGCGTGCTGGCCGTCACGTGAGAGTGACGTAACCATGTGCACAGTGCGGAAGCAATAAATGATAGAATTTACGGGTCAATTAAAACCGAAACACTAGCAATACTAGTGTAAAATAAGGGTGAATTCCACTAATACAGAGCATAAAAGTCTACGTGCAGTCAAGCAGAAGTACTAAACAGAAATAACACCCAAAGGTGGTCCTACATAAGTGAATTCTGTCAGAACGTCCGATAAGCTCCTCGTATGCCACCAACGAACACTACTTAATACCTAGAGGGGCGAAAAACAAAGTTGAGTGGGTCAGAAACAAATCTTTTCAAAACCTTCTTTTCTCAGAAGTTATAACCCCTCGCCGTAAAACCTGTATAATTTCCCATAAATAAAGTATATATTCATATATATTTTTCTCAAATCCTGCTGGAAAATATGTATGTATGAATGTATGTATATGCCATGCCAAATTATCATAACTGAATGCCAAAGCATAACTCTGTAAATGTGATTGAATACTAAATAATCATCTCAGCCATCGGCTGTATATAGCTCATAACAATCATCGTATCATATAGCTCATACTCATCTCAATCATATCAAATATATACCATGCACACACAACAGCACCACCTCTAGTGGTCTGCACAACATCACTGATAATAAACTAATATGCGCTAGTGCTACAATCACGTGAAGACTGAGCAATAAATTGCGGGTCACCTACGAGTCGAACCCACCTATAGTGGCCTATTCGACAGGACTGAGCACCTAACTTGGATCCAAGGTAAGCATACAGTGCGGGAGGTGAACAACACGTGAAAGACTGAGCCCCTCACTGGGCGGGAGCACTAATATCAGTGTGCAGGTTTATGAGCTCTAATCATATCACATCACATCACATCATTCGTTCACAACAACTAGTATATAAACTTACCTGGCACTTACCTGTGCATCCTCAGCACCAACAGTAATATAAGCAATCAATAACGCATAATAAATAAATAGATACTTTGCATGGCATTTCATATCGCATTTCATATCACATTTCATTTAAACTGATTTTCTGGGAAAAATTCATTTATATAGGTATATACGGAAAACAAATGCCCACTCACTGATAAGTAGACGGGTCGTAACCCCCGTGCCTAGCCTGGCTACGCTCATCCTCCGGATAGGTCTCGCCTATATGAGAAATAACTGAAATAACGTTAATTAACGCACATAAACGAAACCTTAGAAATAACTTCTCATACAATGCTCAATTTGGGTATATGAATATACCACTATGATCTACACAAATCAGGATCATCCCCATATTTTTAGAAAAACAACATTTCACGTGTGCATGAACAGTGCACAAATCGGAGGGTGAGGTTTCTACGTGAAAACGAACGTATTTGAACCTGAAAATGGTACTTTTGAACTCACCACACCACGAGGAACACGATGGTGTCCTTGGTTCCTTCGATTAGCTAAGTTTAGGGAGTTTTTGTGTCTCATTTGTACAAAAACCAAGAGGGAGAGAGGGAGAGAGAGAGAGAGAGTCTGAGGTAGAGAGAGAGAGTGAGTACGGGAGTGAGGGATATGAAGGGTGTGAATGTGTGTGTATGTGTGTGTGGTCCAAATACAACCAACACTCAAAGTAAATACACACACATACCTTAACTAATACCTAGGGGCATTTTAGTCTTTTCACGTCCGTCGTATGAAAACTTCAGGACGGGCTGTTACAATCTACCCTCCTTATAAAAATTTCGCCCTCGAAATTTATACAACCAAAACCATCCACTAGTTCTCATAAAACAATCTCGGGTACATCTCTCTCATTCGATCCTCTGTCTCCCACGTTGCTTCTTCCACTGAATGGTTCCTCCATAAAACTTTAACCAAATGAACTGTCTTGTTCCTCAGAACCTTTTCTTTCCAATCGAGTATAGTCATCGGCTCCTCATCATAAGTCAAATTTGAACTGATCTCTAAGGGTTGATGAGGTATCATATGAGAAAGATCTGCAACATAATGACGAAACACATTATGTACCTTAGACAGCTCTGACGGCAACTCAAGTCTGTAAGCAACTTCATTAACTTGCTCGGTGATCTGATAAGGTCCGATGAACCTAGGACTTAGCTTGCCTTTCTTCCTGAATCGTACTACACCTCGCCACGGCGATAACTTCAGAAATACCCAATCACCAACCTTGTACACTCGATCAGTGGCATGTCTATCTGCTAAACTCTTTTGGCGATCTTGGGCCGCTTTCATATTAGATTTAATAACCTGAATGTTCTGAGTAGTCTCCTCCACTAACTCAGGGCTCACTAAAACACGTTCGCCAACCTTTGACCAACATAAAGGTGTACGACAAGGCTTACCATATAATGCCTCGAATGGCGCTATACCAATACTCGAGTGAAAGCTGTTGTTATAGGCGAACTCTATCAAATCCAACCGCTTATGCCAAGCGTCGCCAAACTGCAACACCGAAGATCTTAGCATATCTTCGAAAGTCTGAATCGTCTTCTCAGATTGTCCGTCTGTCTGATGATGATATGTCGTGCTGTATAGTAATCTCAAACCCAAAGCTTCCTGGAATGCTATCCAAAACTTAGAATTAAATCTTGGATCCCGGTCTGAAATAATACTCACAGGAACTCCATGATACTTCACAACCCTCGTAATGAACAATTTAGCCAACTTGTTCAAAGAGTACTTTTCCCTCACAGGAATGAAATACACTGACTTAGTAAGTCGATCAACAACCACCCAAATTCCATCATAGCCGTTTTGTGTACGAGGTAACTTGTACACAAAATCCATAGTAATATTTTCCCATTTCCACTGTGGAACGGGAAGTGGCTGTGATAACCCAAATGGCTTCTTTCTTTCGACTTTAACTTGCTGACACACGATACACCTACTTACATACTCAGCAATTTCCCTTTTCATACCTGGCCAATAATAAAATGGCCTTGTGGTATGATACATTTTTGTTCCTCCTGGATGCATCGCATAAGCTGAAACATGTGCCTCATCAAGAATTGCCTTCTTTAATTCCTCATTATTTGGCACGTACATCCTATTCTCTTGCATAAGCATGCCATCCGTCTCTCCAACCCTGGGATCTTTCTTTTTCCCTTGATTCCTCAAATGAATTAGCTCTTGAATCTCTTCATTATTCATCCGAGTCTCGAGTATACGATCAATCAGAATAGGCCTAACTTGGAAACTAGCAAGTAAGGCTCTTTCTTGTTCTGCCACAACTCTTTCTTGTTCTTCCAATTCCAATCTCACTCCAGTAGACCTCAAATCTACAAGAAGATGAACACGAGAAGCATACAAAGCACTAACCCGACCTTGAGATTTCCTACTCAAAGCATTAGCCACCACATTAGCACGTCCAGGATGATACTCAATCGTGCAATCATAGTCACTTAGCAACTCAATCCATCTCCGCTGATAATGATTCAAATCTTTTTGTGTGAACATATACTGGAGACTCTTGTGATCTAAGAAAATCGTACACTTCTCACCATAGAGATAGTGTCTCCAAATCTTCAAAGCGAAAATAATGGTTGCCAACTCTAAGTCATGTGTAGGGTAATTCATCTCGTAAGGCTTTAACTGACGCGAAACATAAGCAATTACCCTACCATGCTGCATCAACATGCATCCCAAGCCATTCAAAGAAGCATCGCTGTAAACCTCAAAATTACCACTATCAACAGAAAGAGTCAAAACAGGCGCATGAGTGAGATAATACTTCAATTGCTGGAAACTTTGTTCACAATTATCATCCCACTCGAATTTAACTTCTTTCCTGGTCAACCTCGTTAGTGGTAAAGCCATAACTGAGAAATCCGTAACAAATCGCCGATAATAACCCGCTAAACCAAGGAAACTCCGTACCTCGGTGACAGTTCGCGGCTGTTCCTAATTCTCCATAGCTGCTATTTTCTGGGGCTATACCCAAATACCCTGAGCGGAAACAACATGCCCCAAGAAAGCAACTTGATCTAACCAGAATTGGCACTTACTGAACTTAGCATACAATCGATGTTCCACCAGCTTCTTCAACAGCAAAGTAAGATGTCAAACATGGTCTGCTTTTGACTTAGAATACACCTGAATGTCATCAATGAAGACAATGACGAATCTATCCAAATACTGCTGAAACACCTTATTCATCAAACCCATAAAAGCTGCTGGTGCATTCGTCAATCCAAATGGCATCACAAGAAACTCATAATGACCATAACAAGTCCTGAAAGCAGTTTTAGGAACATCGTCGCTCCTGATCTTCAACTGATAATAACCAGACCTTAGATCAATCTTAGAAAATACGCAGGCACCTCTAAGTTGATCAAAAAGATCGTCAATACAAGGCAAAAGATAACGGTTTTTAATCGTCATCCGATTTAATTGCCTGTACTCAATGCAAAGCCTCAAAGTACCATCTTTCTTCCTTACAAACAAAACTGGAGCTCCCCAAAGTGAAGTACTAGGTTGAATGAAACCTTTATCAACCAACTCTTGTAACTAAATCTTCAATTCTCTTAACTCTGTAGGAGCCATACGATAAGGAGTTAAAGAAATAGGATCAGTACCTGGTAGTAAATCAATAACAAACTCTACATCTCTGTCTGGCATCAATCCAGGTAAATCATCAGGGAAAACATCAGAAAAATGTCTAACCACCTTGACATTCTCCACGCTAAATGGAGCATCATCATTTAGTACCACGTGAGCCAAGTACCCTTGACAACCTTTCTTTAGTAACTTTTTGGCTCTCACGGCTGAAATGATTCCATGCCTCAATCCACTAGGTTCACCAAAGAATATAATCTCAGGTAATCCAGGACGATGAAAGGTCACTGATTTCCCATAACAGTCAATCTTGGCATGATTGTAAAGCAACCAATCTCTGCCTAAGATAACGTCAAAATCCACAATGTCTAGCGGAGTGAGGTTAGCAGGCATAACCACATTCTCCGCTACTAAGGGACAACCTGGGTAAACATAATCTACATAACATTTTTCCCCTCTAGGCATAGCAAACTCTAACTCATACCCAAGAGGTGAAGATTGAGGTTGTGTCAATTGAGCAAACGTATAAGAAATCACAGAATGAGTAGCACCACAGTCAATCAACACTTTAGCATAATGACCAAGAATATTTAACGTACCCATGATCAAATTTGGATTGTTCTGAGCATCCTCCAGCGAAAAGTTGTTGATACGTCCTTGGTTCTGCTGCCTTCCTCTGCCTCTACTGGCATGAACTCCTCGCCCCTGAGGATTACGCCCATGTCCTGACTGACTATACTGTCTCAAAGACCCAACTCCACTGGTAGTAGCATCAACCTGCTGATACTGTCCTCCAGAATGCCACTGGGATCTACCAGCTGAAAACTGCTGCTGAGACATATATCCTCCAGAGTACTGCTGTGGAGGCATATATCCTCCTGAATATTGTCCATGACTGCCCTGCTGATAGGGATCCTGGGGATATTGGTACTGTCCCGAAGAATAAGGAACGGAATCCCCCTGATAGTGGTATGCACCACCACGGCCTGTCTAGGTATAACCACCATGTCCTGAAAACTGCTGAGCTGAAGCTGGCGGTGGTAAAGGAGGCTGCTGAGGTCTCTGCTGGCTTTGAGGACAAAACTTAGCTTGATGTCCCTTCTGACCACAAGTAAAACAACCACTACTGCCTCTTCGACATTCTCCTATATGTCGACTACCGCACCTACGGCACGAGGGTGCATTTCCTCTACCAAAATTCTCTTGCCTCTAGGATCTGGAATCTCTAAATAACCTATCACCTCCTCTCTGACTTGTGGAACTGAAACCTCCACTGGAAAAACTAGAACTAGTCACACTGCGCTTAAAGCTCTGAGTCTGGCGAGGCCCTTGTAAAAAATGACCTTTATCCTTATCCTTATTCTGATTCCCACTTTTCTCTTATTCTTCTCTGTCGCTGGGTAAATTCTCAGAATCCTCAATCTAAAGTAAAGCTTCATAAAACTCATGATAAGTAGTACAGGGAATCGCAGTCGCAATGGTATGTCATTTCTTCTTAGGGCCTAACTTAAAACAACGTAGCATCTCAACCGGATTAGCAGTAACTTCCGGATGATAACGAGATAGATCAGTAAATTTCCTGTAGTACTCATTAGCTGACAGCTTCTTCTGCCTCAAACTAGTGAACTCCTGTTTCTTACGATCAATGTAAGCAGGATGAATGAATCTCTTATAGAACAACTGCTTAAATACCTCCCAATCTCTAGATTCTTCTTGGGGTAACTCATCAGCCAACTGCCCCCACCAAGAAGCTGGTTCCTTACCCAAAAACCATGAAGTCGTCTCGACCCATCTGTCTAGAGATAGACTCCCCTGACTCTGCATCAGCCTGAAAGTCTTCTCAATATGCATCAACCATTTCTCTGAACCCTCGGGACCTTCATTCCCAACAAAAGTAGTTATCTTCAAATTATGAACCGACTCCAGAGGGGTCTGCTTAGGCGGGCGAATAACTGACTGAATAGCATTTGCTATAGCTTCCCTTAACTGAGTTATATCAGGGAAACTAGGTTCTGAGTTATATCAGGGAAACTAGGTTCAGCTGAACGACGTGGCTCTCTACGAGGCGGTATAGTTTTAACAGAAACACAAAGATAATTAGAATATTCATAAGATATGTAGGACTGCCAAACCTATGCTCTGATACCAATCTGACACACCCCGACCCGAAAGTGGGACGTGCTGGCCGTCACGTGAGCGTGACGTAACCATGTGCACAGTGCGGAAACAATAAAGAATAGAATTTACGAATCAATTAAAACCGAAACACTGGCAATACTGGTGTAAAAGAAGTGTGAATTCCACTAATACAGAGCATAAAAGTCTAAGTGCAGTCAAGCAGAAGTACTAAATAGAAATAACACCCGAAGGTGGTCCTACATAAGTGAATTCTGTCAGAACGTCCGACGAGCTCCTCGTATGCTACCAACGAACACTACTTAATACCTGGAAGGGCGAAAAACAAAGTTGAGTGGATCAGAAACAAATCTTTTCAAAACCTTTCTTTTCTCAAAGATTATAACCCCTCGCTGTAAAACCTGTATAATTTCCCAGAAATAAAGTATATACTCATTTATATAATTCTCAAAATCCTGCCGGAAAATATGTATGTATGAAAGTATGTATGCCATGCCAAAGTATCATAACTGAATGCCAAAGCATAACTCTGTGAATGTGATTGAATACTAAATAATCAACTCAGCCCTCGACTGTATATAGCTCATAACAATCATCATATCATATAGCTCATACTCATCTCAATCATATCATCATATATATACCCTGCACACACATCAATACCACCTCTAGTGGTTTACACAACATCATTGATAAATAACTAATATGCTTTAGTGCTACGATCACGTGAAGACTAAGCGATAAATCGCGGGTCACTTACGAGTCGAACCCACCTATAGTGGCGTATTCGACAGGACTGAGCACCTAACTTGGATACAAGGCGAGCATACGGTGTGGGAGGTGAACATCACGTGAAGGACTGAGCCCCTCTCTGGGCGGGAACACTAATATCAGTGTGCAGGTTTATGAGCTATAATCATATCACATCATTCGTTCTCAACAACTAGTAAATAAATTTACCTGCCACTTACCTGTGCGTCTTCAGCACCAACATCAATATAAGTAATCAATAATGCATAATAAATAAAAGATACTTTGCATGGCATTTCATATCGCATTTCATATCACATTTCATATAAACTGATTTTCTGGGAAAAACTCATTTATATAGGTATATACGGAAAACAAATGCCCACTCACTGATAAGTAGACGGGTCGTAACCCCCGTGCCTAGCCTGGCTACGCTCGTCCTCCGGATAGGTCTCGCCTATATAAGAAGTAACTGAAATAACGTTAATTAAAGCACGTAAACGAAAACTTAGAAATAATTTCTCATACATTGATCAAATTGGGTATATGAAAATACCACTATGATTTACATAAACTCAGGATCACCCCCATATTTTTAGAAAAAATTTCCGACCACCCACGCGCTGCCACGCGCCGGCCAAGGCAGTAACGCCGTTAGGAATAATCTGTTGATTAACAAACGAAAACTGTTAAAGATAACTGATGGCGTTAGCATATTCCGTCAAAACTGACGGAATATTCCCCTATTTTCTCCGGCGACTGTTCGCCGGTTTCTGGAAAAACTTCCAACTATGGTTTCTCCTTCATTTTTGCACCATTTTCTACGTGCTTTATACTAAAATGAAGATCTCACAAAGATGAGCACATCCATACCTGACTCGACCCCCAACTCGCAGGGGATTCACCGAAAAAAGCCTCGATAATTCTGGCCAAAACGAAAACTCCCCGATCTCGCTATTCCGACGTCCAAAATCTTCAAACGAACTACTCCGAGCTTCCTTAGGACCTCATAAAGCTTCGTATGAGCTCAAAATCCCCTGAAAAACAACACTTCACGTGTGCATAAACAGTGCACAAATCGGAGGGTGAGGTTTCACGGGGTTTTCGAAGGTTCCAGGTTCTAAAACTTATACCAATGGCTTTCTAGTACCACAAGGAACACAAATATATGTACCTTAGACTCGATCTGCCAGGTTTAGGGAGGATTTGTGTCTTGTCTTTACAAAAACCGAAAGGGAGGGAGAGAGAGATAGAGAGAGTCTATGAGGTAGAGAGAGGGTGAGTACAGGAGTGAGAGAGAGGAAATGTGTGAATGTGTGTGTATGTGTGGTCCAAGTACTACCAACCAAAATAATTGGACCCACTTCCAAATTTAAACACACACGTACCTTAGTTAACGTCCAAGGGAATTTTTGTCATTTCACATTCGTCGTACGAAATTTCCGGGACGGGCTGTTACATTAATCTTGATTAACTACTCTCTATATTGACTTGATATTGGAAGATTAATTTTAACATGGAAAAGGCATTTAGCGCCTTAAAAAAATTTAATTAGATCACAACTCCAAGCATGTATTATACCATTTTGTAAACATTATCTATTTTTTTTAACATTAAGTGAGGCCCCTCCTCATGTAAAATCGTGGCTCCGCCTAGAATGTGAATATGTAAATCCTAGTGTATCTAGGGATATCTTTGAATATTCCCTTTAGTAGTTAATATCCTATTAGAGTTGTAATCATAAAAGGGTAAGAAATTAACCTTCCCTACTACAATAGAACACACCACACAATTACACATCTCTCTCTTCAATCACTATGTGCCGCACCTCGTTCTCTCTCTGGCCTCCATAATTGTTCAGTAAATTATGTCTATAACACGTTATCAGCATGCTTTTGACGCTACGCTAAAGAGAGTTTATTCTTCAATCAGGGAAGTATTACGTTTTCACCATTCTTTTTATGATTATTATTTTATTGAATTGATCTACATGCTATTGATTCAATTTAATTTTTCTGTGTTGAACGTGATACAACGCATTAGAGATGCAATTCCGACTTTTTGAGAAGGATCTTCTACAAATTCAAAGGCTTTTGTTGTTTTCTGCCAATCAGGTATGCTTAAAATAAAGGAAGATATTTGAAACGACCATGAAGCATGAAAACATTCCATATGATGCATAAACCCCCTACATTTATATTTTCCTTCCGATATATATATATATATATATTGTATATGTTTCATATATTTGTCAATATAAATATCTATATACACACACACACACACACACGTGTTTCATGCATTATGCAATTTTTGCTATGTGGAATTTGTGAGTCAAAGCACCGAAATAAATTAGAAGCAAATTTTGTGTTTTTCCAAACCCTAAAATCTGTTAGGAAAAAAAAAGAATAAAAGGGGAAAAATCAAGCCGAAGCCGAGTCGAGCCAGCAGCTCAGGCCCGCTTCCTCTAGACCACAGCAGCCCCTGGGCTCTGCTACAAGTGTGCGAGACCACCAGG
Organism: Heteromeles arbutifolia; assembly: GCA_024362995.1. Lineage (NCBI taxonomy): Eukaryota > Viridiplantae > Streptophyta > Magnoliopsida > Rosales > Rosaceae > Heteromeles > Heteromeles arbutifolia. Next base: position 38,169,886 of record JANCRC010000003.1, on the reverse strand, counting down.
CCTTTGGTCTAGGATTTTTTTCTGTGAGCTGGGCCTGCAGCCCTCAACCTATACCAAAAGCCAGCAATAAGCTTGTTGGGCTTCGTCTTTTGTTTGGCCTAACTTCAGCAGCACACGCTGTTGGGCTTCTTTCACGCCTTAGTATAAGGCCAGCAGCTTAACGTTACTTGGCTCTACCCCTCTCCCCTTGGCCCGCTAAATCTGCGACCATTTTGGACTGCATAGCAGTCGTGGCCCACCCTCTGCAGCCAGCTTGAAGCTGGGTTTTTTCCCCAAAACCCACACCAGCTCACGGTTAGGGAACCTACAACGTGGGCTGTGTTTTTTTTTTCACGAACCAAGTCCAGTTTGGGCTTCCTTCTTGATTTGGCCCGCAATGCAGCTTGGGCTGTGGTTGCCCACCCGAGCCCTATTTGGGCCTAATTTATTTGTGTGGCCTGGAGCCAACATTAAATAATAAATGGGCCTAGACAAATTTTATTTTGCTTCTACGATCGACCCCGGATGGTCCCGATCTATTGAATTAATTAAAAGTGACATTCAGTCCATTAATTTGATAATTAATCCAAAATTATTGACCTGAAAATCACTTTTGGACATTAACAATTCAATAATTTATTTCTTTTCTTTGAACCATTGACATCCTTTCGTAGTCCCGAAGCACTCACACTTGAGTTCTTGAAGCAATTTAAATCCACTACACTTAAATCAACATATTACATTCTGTGTTCTTGCATGAACCTCTCTTTTATGAACTAAACGTTCATAAACTAAATTGAACCTGTAGTTTCAAATTTAGTGCCTTTGAAACTCGAAGTTTTCATAAAACAAATACACCCATGAAAACCTGCCATTTTTCATGAAAACCATGTCTTATTACTCGAATGTTCTAACTTTGATGCTTATGGATGATTCATTCCCATAGCACCAATCACAATCTTGTTCCCTCTAATTCAATGGATTGTCGAACCGTCACAAGTTCGATTTCCTTTATTTGGACGTTTATAATATAACCCAATTTATGTGGGGTACAAGACGTGAATCTCCACTTGACTATCAAGAAGTTGAGAAACCATTGTGGCCAACAATGGCATGGAATAGCTGAATAAGCCTCCGTCATAATCTTCATTCGAAGACTTATGCCCAAAGCATTACAAACGAAAGTACCTCCCAAATGAGGATTCCATGGCTATTTGGCTTGCTTTTACGGACCGTCTAATCATGAAAGACATTGCCTAAAGCACACCATGATTATGTCCATGAATGAGTACAATTCTGAAGTTTATAAATCCGATCGAATTTTGACTAAAGAATACTTTTCTCGTCTTTACATGTTTCCAACTAGCTCTTGAAGTAACAGTGTAGAAAGCAGAAGTTTGCCAAATTCTTGGATCTGATTACTACCACAAACGTGAGAGAAAGGTATAGACACACCTTCAGCTAGCTTCAACTGGAGTATGCCGAACGATATAGACTCAGTTCGGCGGGAGTCTACCGAACGGTATGACTCAGTTCGGTTGGAGTTTACCGAATGGCTTGACCCAGTTCGGTCAAAGCCTACCGAATGGTGATGCCCTGCTTCGGTAGGGATGCACCGAAGGGCATGCTTTGCCTCGGCAAAGGTCACCGAATGGTACTACTCTACTTCTACATAGACCTACCGAACAGATCCTTCCAGATTTGGCTAGAGCCTACCGAACCTAATTATAGGTCTATCTCTCTCACAATCCAATTTCGAGTTTGTTTTTACACCATATGGTAGAATCAGGGCCTGCCAAGGTGTGACATCATGCCCGAAGCATGATCATTGGCACCTAAGACCTAACACTTCAAGAATAAAGGGATAATATTTCCAAACCTCAACCATGCAGAATCTACTTCCATCTTGATGGAATAGATCATTGGTTATGCACATGTTCGTGCCCCTACCAATGTCATTGAGGAGTACCATTCTCGTAGTCAATCTGTGAGACTAATTTTGCTCCACCAAACATCGTTGGAAGAGTAGAATTTTGACATGGATGACCTTGTTGGCCGAATCCCCTTAGTAAACCATTTACTTTGTGAACATTTTTTCCATGTTCTTGGATTCAAGCTTCGTGTTTGTTTTAAGTTATGGATAATCTTATTGATATTGTCCTCGAGTACGAGTTAATTGAATCATGTTTCTTGTATACATGTGACCAAATTCAATTAAACACGTGATTAGGTAGGAATGTGGGAAAGTTAGTTGTCTGGATGAATGCGATACTACGCACACTAACTTTACACCTAAATCACATCTCTAGCAACGACTTCAGGTCTATCCTACCTGATTAAGAGCATTGGCACGCTTCCCATTGTATGAATGGTACTGAATTACCATGTCAAAGACCTTATACTCTATCCGTTCTGAAAAAACGTCGTTGAGTTTTCTTAAGGATATTTGAGATGACAATGATCATGAATGAAACCACTGAAGAAAATAAGAGTGAAATATCTTTGCACCACCTCTAAAAATGAGCATGAAACTTTGATTTAGGGCCAATGGGTTGTCTCCCAACTGGGAACAAACCACATATGGTCGACCTGGAGCTTGATAATTGAGTAATTTACTTGCTTTCGCACGACCATTTGGGACACTTAGGTCGAACAATGATGCTACAACGCATCTTGTTACCTTAAGTAAGGATCTTGTGCCTACAAGCACACTTTGCCAAGCTTGCTCATTAGGGAAATTGATTTTCCATATCATTCCTCGCAAAGATATGAAATCACCCTTTTTCACAGTGGATTCAAGGGAATATATGTGGACTAATCCAACCAAAATGCGGACTATATAAATACTTATGGTTTTGGTTGATGAATTGACAAACTGGTCACATGTTTATCCACACACATTGCTGCTAAACCTCCTGGCCGATTAAGGATTCACCACTCTACTTATCCCTTAAAATTTAGGAAACTGGATAATGCCAGAGAGTTTATATCAACGATTTTCGATAAAATATTGCATGTTTTTTTGGTTTATAATTAAACATCGAATTCCCATGTTCACCCCAAATAACCTCGCCTAGCAATCATAAAGCGCAATTTAAATGAACGCCCGAACTTTGGTAAACATACCAAGTTTTTGGTTTCTGCCTAGGGATATGCAATCTTGTACGTAGCTATGTTGGTCGGTCTTGAGGCCCATTGCCACCTAACCTATTCGACGTTATAGTTGGTTACAAGATACGAACCTGATGTTTTTCATATTTACGAATTTGGGTGTGCATTCCATGTGCCAAGTTGCGCCGCCGTAACGTACCAATATGGGTCCTCAAAGAAGGATGTGAATCTTTGTCGATTATGATTCTCCTTCACACTAGCTCTCTTAGAGCTCTTGGACGCGATCTCTTTACCGCTCATTTACGGGTTGTCACCACTATGTCTCATCTCGATCCTTATACCACACAAGTATGATAAGCAAGTGCAATGAATTCTAGCTTTCAGAATGTTGCTCCATACGCATTCTTCTGATCTAGCTAAAGTGACGAGATCATATACCAGCTACAAACATGCCTGCAAGGATAGACGTACTTAATAGATGTCGAGTCAACATCCCCGAAGGGTGTGCCGCCCTAGTTGGACGATTTAGACGGCCATGTTAGACGGTTTGGTACACCGACGAATAGCCAATCAATCTGTTTTGGCCTGGAGCACGATAGATCACTTGGTTCATAGGATTCACCTCCCTAGAAGAGGAAGACACGACACAAAATGAATCCATACTAATCATTGTCTTAAATCATTTTCATCTCATGAGATTAATCCGGATTACTCCCAAAACTTGAAGTTCTTGGTCCAGTATACTATTTTTGGATGAGTTAATGGAATTGAAATGAGATTACCATCGATGAGGTTTTCACTTATATGGTAGCTACCGACATAAATGAGAAGCGATGCTATCAAACCGTGTTCCGTTGATTAAGTGACAACGTAGAATTGATTGGACACCAAAATTACAATCCAGGTCAAATTCCTTACCAAAGTGTGTTTTAGACCTATCTTTCCTACACTGCCTAAAGTAACCTTGCGGTGTTACAAGTGGGAAAGGAAGCGTAATGAGATGAATGAAATAATGCGATATGATGCATGTCTTACGGCCCAAGGTTTCTCTCAAACGTCCTGTGATTGATAGCAACATTATGAAATGTGGTTAGTATTTTCTTCATGGGGATATTGATAAGGAAATTTACATGTAAGTTCCCGAAGAATTACATGGACTAGTTCAAATAGTTCCAAACCACGGAACACCTTCTTAACTTGTTTGAGGCGTTCACTTACAGATTGAAAAAATTCGACGGATATGGTATACCCGTCTAAGTGAATATTTGATCAGTCAGGGATATTAATGAATGCCCTTGCGTGTTAAACTATGAAGTCTTATTTCGAATTGCTAGAGTTACAGTTTATATCGTTGACACGAATCTCACTAAGACTCCGAAAGAACTTGAGAAAATTGTCTCGCACCTGAAGATGGAATTTGAGATGAAGGATCTTGGGAAAACTCGTTTATGCCTTGACCTGAAGCTGAAGCATTGTTTTGACGGTACTTTGGCCTACCAGTTGAACTACACCCTAAAGGTGTTACTTTTGAGTATACATGTAATCGTCTATACGTTATATGCAAATAAGACCCTTGAAGAGATTATGGAATCCGAAATTCCATATCTGAGTTCAACTTTGCGCTTCGTTGTACTTAGCTCATTGCATTAGACATGACATCTCCTTCGTTGTTGATCTGTTGGTGCAGCACCGCGCCTACATGCAACCACTGAATTGGTATTAAAGACATACCCTAAAGGTACTACGAATTTGGGCAAATCCTAACACATCTCGAGCGGATCCAACCCCCCCCCCCCCGATCCTCGGAATGATGCTTGCCTTGTTTATTATGCTAACGCAAGTTACTTATCAAACCCACACAAGGCAAAATCCCCGAATGGTTATGTCTTTACCGTTAAGGGATATTGCAATATCTTGGAGGTCCACAATATGACCTTAGTTGCAAAATCTTTGAATTTTTCCAAGACTCACCTCACTTCACTACTCCACAAGTGAGACATGGTTAGGAGTTCTTGTTGAGTATATTCAAAGTACTTGTTGTTTTCATTCATCGTTGAGTCCCAACGACGATCCATGAAGACTATGCCGCATGTATCCACCCGACCAAGCCATGATACATCAACAAAGTCAACGCCAAGACATATTGCGTCTATATCTACATCAGCAAAGCATCAAGAGATTGAAGTCATGCAAGCCGATCCCAGACAACCTTGCCGACCTCTACACAACGTCAATGCCGAAATCAACCTTTTAAGAAGCTTGTCCAAGGAATTGGTATGCCTAACTAATCATTTGCAATGCTTGTAGTTCTCATTTGGAAGTTCTGTCAAACTCAGGGGGAGTATCTAGAAGTATACTCACTTGATCTTAATGTACTCTTTTTCCCTACGATTAGAAGCATTTTTCCCACTGGGTTTTTGATACCTAACTAGGTTTTGACGAGGCACCCATCCTGGGTTGATCATACCCTTATGAGTTCTTCTACTTACGTCCAGAAGATGTATAGTTTTGACTTAATGCAACTTCTCACTTTTCTCTTTTGTCTATGGGTTTTTCTCCCACCGTGGGTTTTACCATAGCGAGGTTTTGTGAGTTTTACTTTTTATGCATTCTTCCGTTGATCTGTGACTCGCATTCGCTCATTGTGCCTACAACTTCATCAACTGTACTTACTTCATCGTTGAAGACCTGATGCGCCATTCACTTGAGTATTTACACCCTCAAGGGGGAGTGTTGTAGTCCTATTAGATTAGGAATGTGATTGTGTAAATCCTAGTGTATCTAAGGATATCTTTGAATATTCCCTTTGGTAGTTAATATCCTATTAGAGTTGTAATCATAAAAGGGTAAGGAATTAACATTCCCTACTACTATAAATAAAGGCATAATAGGGTGGAATAGAACACACCCCACAATTACACATCTCTATCTTCTCTCACTATGTTCTGCACCTCCCTCTCTCTCTGGCCTCCATAATTGTTCAGTAAATTATGCCTACAACAACCCAAATAATTTTGATAAATGTAAAAAAGAACGTCATGATGTTACTCATGGTAGGCTACCATTGGTAGCGATTGCGGAGTCATGAATTATTTGGGAGAGGGGCGAAATTTGAAAGGGTAAAAGTTCATTGTTGGTCGTTGAAAATTTCCATTGAAAATACCATTTTTCTGACTAGTCCAAAAATACACATTTTTGATGCCAATCACCCTTCGGTTTCGGTTAAATCCTAGTAGGAATCAAATTTTAAAAAGGTTTAATAATCCATTACATTAAAGTTTTTTTTTTTTTTTTTTTTTTTTTGGTCAATCCAGTGCATATGTAGTTTACAAGTTAGCACATATAAGGGTCTCAAGCTCACAATGTCATCAATTTAATAAATGATCATTTAGTTAGGCCGAAGACTAAAATTATTGCACTTAAAATATATCTTTTAATGCCTTATGAGATATTTAAAACTTCGTGATCCATTTTAAAAATCACTCTAGATTTGAAGAGCGTAAATTGTAGTTAACCTATTTTTTGAAGGTAAACTCCAAAGACATACATTCTTCATTTTATTACTCATTTGAACAAGATCAAATGAACAATCACAATTATCCAATATCCACATATAATATAAGTAAGAGATAGAATTATGTGCTAAATATTAATCTAAACTAGGCAGCTACAAACTTATATTGCCTATATATATATATATATATATATATATATATATATATATATATTTAACGAGTCAGAATAAGAGGGTATAATTGTAAAGAGAAAATTATAGCAATGATCTCTCAACTTTAACCCTGGAGCATTAGTCCCTCAAATTTATTTTCGTGACCATTGGTTCCTCAATTTATCAAAATGTATAGCTATAATCATTTTCGTTAACAATGTCAATAGTTCCGTTAAATTCATCACGTATGCGGCACATGAGACTAATTATAAGGGCAATAAAGAAACATATTATCTCCGGATGGTTGAAGTCGATCGACCGCTCCAAATCCAGGCGCAACAAAATCTCCCCGACTACTCAATGTCTGTGACCTGTTTTATCCAAAAGACGTGGAATTAAATAAAGGGAAGAACCCAATTTCATTAAAAGGAGTGACCACATTTGCTGTACACATGTTCCGCAAGATGAAGCTCCTGAAGCCATCGGAGAAGATAGAGATTTCACTTGAGCCCTTTGGTTTTGAGCTCTCACTGTTTCTCCGGAAGAAACTGATCCAATTTGCTCCGATAGGAGGATTGGTCAACATGGTGGGAATTTGAGGAATATGAGATTGGGCATGGAGGAAGTTTCAATTGGGGATGGGTTTTGCGTTCAATCGATTCAACCTTGGGAAATTATGTTTCCTTATTTGCCCTTACAATCAGTTTCACGTGTTGATTGAATTTAACGGAACTATTGATGATATTAACGAAAATTATTATAGCTACACATTTTGACAAATTAAAGGACTTTGATCGTAGAAATAAACTTGAATGACGGTTGCTCCAATTGAATTAAAATAGAGGATCATTGATACAATTTCCTCAATTGTGAATTATGAGTTCGGGGGCACATTTTGCTGCTCTATTAGTTTTGAAATGGGAAAGGAACAGGGTGTGTGAGTGTGACGAGGTAATGGGGATCAATTGTTCCCCCTATTATAATTATTTAATTTTTTTTAACTCTATAAAGCGAAACATTGTTGTCGGACTTTTAGATTTTTCTTATCAGTTTCCCATTTAGGAATTTTAGATTTTTCTTATCAGGACCAAAATGATGGCGTTTTGGCCTAAATTTAAAATAAAAAATTATAATCATTCGTTCAACGCTGTGCAACACAAAGAAACCATAGCAGCATACTGGATACCATCACTTCCGACGGGACACAAGGAGCGGAATAACTGGTTCAGGGCTTTGATTTCCAATTGTTTTTTGGTGTCCTCTCAGTTTACCATTATTTAAAGCACTTACATGGGTTTTTGTTGAATTTTCTTATGACTTTTGTCACCACTGCCTTTTTTGTCAAATTTTCAGATGATGATAAAGATAATGATTTTGATATCCGCATTGTTAAGGATATTTTTCCTAACAATAGTAAATAGGTTATTAGAATTACAGTTTACTCGTATTAATCCACACTTGTTTTGTACGTTAAAGATTTTAAATTCAAATGTTACAAATGACAAATATTAATATTTAATTATGTGACTCATTGTATTTGTACGACTTAAATTCAATATCATTGTATAAAATAGTCTAATTAAGAGTCGAACAAGATTTTACTTTTTAAATACAACTTGTTTATTATATTTAAAAAGTCGGGAACCATTTTAAGCCTTTTTTTTAACAAATGATATTATTTCAAAGGGGAGAGTGAGCTAAGCGTGGTTTACAAAATAAGCCCAAAATTAAGAAAAAGAAATTTCCATAACCCCACATAATTTCCAAACTAAGTCAAAACTAAAAATCTAGAAATTTGAGCTGTTGGAGAGAAAGAAAGAAATATATTCTTAGTCTACGAAAAGTGAATTATTATAATGAATTAATAAGAATCATCAAATTTTAAGTTGCACAGACCTTGCAAACCGATACTAGACCTGGCATTCGTGTCGTGTTTTTCGTGTTCGTGTCGTTTTCGTGTCATACCCGATATCTTAACGGGTCGTGTCTTGTAACACCCGATAAAATAAACAGGTAAAATGACCTGACCCGATAATATTAACAGGTAATATGACCCGACCCGTTACCCGTTAAGGAAAATATATTTCAAACCAATAAATAATAAAATGAAAAACATAATACTAAATAAGTATATCATACCATATTGTCACATCCAAAACATAAAAACGCATTTTCCTTTTAAGTATATTTTCACTTACCTAAAGTCTTTAATAGTTTTTTAATTAATGTAGAAGTGTAAAAAAATATATAAATGATCATAATGACAAGCTTTACAACTTTCATGTAGAGCTTAACTTTGAAATTCGCCACTATAATCATATAAATCATAAATCAAAATTTAACCGTTGATTGTTGTTTACAATTACGCTTCATTGTTCTCATCAAAATTTGTTTTTTCAGATTTTCTTTTTTGAAAACATGATCTATTAGATGATGCAAGAAGATGAACGGTTTGGATCGTTGATATTATATTCAGAGTTTTACAGTTAGTGAAAATATTGTTTGATGTTTATAAAGTTTCTACAAACTATATGACATCGACTCATATTTCAGTTAACCGTAAATATCGAAACGTGATATCAAAGATCTGAACCATTCATCTTCTTACATCCGCCAGATGATCATGTTTTCAAAAAAGAAAATTTTAAAAATGAAATTCAGTAAGAAGAATAAAGCGTAAATGACAATCGACGGTTAAATATAAATTTAAGGTTTATGAATTATAGTGTTGGATTTCGAAGCTGACCCTTCATGAAAGTTGTCAAGCTTGTCACTATGAGTGATTGTATATTTTTTTTACATTTTTTACACTTCTACAATAATTATTATTAATTTTATTAATTTTGCCCTCAAATAAAAAACATTATTCATGAGGGTTTGGAGTAGGCCTGGCAATTCCTGACACGACCCGATAACCCAACACGACACGACACGAAATTAACAGGTGTTCAGGTCGACACGATAATGAATCGGGTCGTTATTGGGTAACCCGATAAGCACCTATTAAGATAACGGGTTGGTTCGGGTATACACGTGGGTAACACTATACACGATAAGCAGAATATTAATTTAATGATTTTATAACCCTAAACAAATACTATAATAATTTTATATATATATATATATTTAACAATTTTATACCCCTAAAAACTATAATAATTATATATACTATAATAATTATACCCCTAAAATATTAACTATAATAATTTTATATATATATATATATATATTAAATTTTATACCCCTAAAAACTATAATAATTAATATGCATCTGCCATCCATTCCGCCCTTTGAAGAAAAAGGGAGGGAAAAAGTTTTTTTTAAAAAAAAGGAGGGAAATAAGAAAAGGAAACAAAAAAGAGAGGGAAAGATGGGTGTACCACTACCAGACTACCAGTACCACTGTACCGTGTGGTGTAGGTGAGGTGAGGTGTCTGCCCTTTGAAGAAAAAGGGAGGGAAATCGTTTTCAAAAAAAAACAAAAAGGGAGGGGAAAAATGATAAGAAAATGAAACAAAAAAGAGAGGGAAAGATGGGATACGCATCCTATGAAACTAATTTCAACGATCCAACCGTCAAACATGTTTGTATATGTTTCAAGATCGTATACGCCAAAAATTGCAAAAAACAAACATTCAGAGATCAAGTAACGGGACAAAGCTTTTTGACGGTTATAAACGAAAAATCACGATTTAACGGCTATTTTAACTCCGATTTTGATGATTTTTTACAGCTATACTCCTTGACCCTATATGAATACAATGAATAAATTCGATCTTCAATTTAAAATATTTACACAAGTGGATACCACAAAATCTTATGTTATACTTAATGAAAGTATAAATAAACAAAGTGTTAGTCAATCTATCGTTTTGATGGGATATGAATTCTCCGAAACTAATTTCAACGATCCCAACCGTCAAACTTGTTTGCATATGCTTCGAGATCACATCAGCAAAAAATCACAAAAAAAAAAACATTCGGAGATCAAGTAACGGGACAAAGCTTTTCGACGGTTATAAACGAAAAATCACGATTTAACGGTTATTTTAACTCCAATTTTGATGATTTTTTATAGCTACACTCATTGACCCTATATGAATACAATGAATGAATTCGATCTTCAATTTAAAATATTTACACAAGTGGATACCACAAAATCTTATGTTATACTTAATGAAAGTTTAAATAAACTCGTGTTAATCAATCTATCGTTTTGATGGGGATACGAATTCTCCGAAACTAATTTCAATGATCCCAACCGTCAAATTTGTTTGTATATGCTTCGAGATCACATCAGCAAAAAATCAAAAAAAACAAACATTCAGAGATCAAGTAACGGGACAAAGCTTTTCGACGGTTATAAACGAAAAATCACGATTTAACGGTTATTTTAACTCCGATTTTGATGATTTTTTACAGCTACATTCCTAGACCCTATATGAATACAATGAATGAATTCGATCTTCAATTTAAAATATCTACACAAGTGGATACCGCAAAATCTTATGTTATACTTAATGAAAGTATAAATAAACTCTAAGTGTTAGTCAATCTATCGTTTTGATGGGATACGAATTCTCTGAAACTAATTTCAACGATCCTAACCGTCAAACTTTTTTGTATATGCTTCGAGATCACATCAGCAAAAAATCGCAAATAACAAACATTCAGATATCAAGTAACGGGACAAAACTTTTCAACGGTTATAAACGAAAAATCATGATTTAACGGTTATTTTAACTCCGATTTTGATGATTTTTTACGGTTACACTCCTTGACCCTATATGAATACAAAGAATGGATTTGATCTTCAATTTAAAATATTTACACTAGTGGATGTGGATATCACAAAATCTTATGTTATATACTTAATAAAAGTATGAATCAACTATAATAATTATATATATTAATTTAACAATTTTATACCCCTAAAAACTATAATAATCATATAATATAATTATATATATTAAATTAATTTTAATTTTGGACAAATACTATACTAGTTTTAATTTTGGACAAATACTATACCTGTGAAAATACTATACTAGTTTATTTTAATTTTGGACAACAAAATGTTCAGTAAAATTTATTCTAGTAATGATAATAAGAACTCTCATAATAAAAATAAATAATGACAAAAACTTTTTTTTTAAACTTATATAGAATAATAATACAAAACTATATATTTAATATAGATTTTAGTGTATATATTAATATGGCTATTGTATTTTATAATAAATCTTTTAGTAATTAAATTTTAAAATTATCAAAATAGTTTTTTTCTTAACGGGTCGAAACGGGTTACCCACGTGTTACCCGCGTGTATACCCGTTAAGAACCCGTTATTAACGGGTCCTTAACGGGTCACCCGATAATGACCCGATAAGTTATTGTGTTGATCCGAAACCCGTTATTTTCGTGTCATGTCACCGTGTCGTGTCAGAAACTGCCGGGTCTAACCGATAACCCATAAGAATAGGATCTCAATTCTTCCAAACCGTGCAGGCTTGCACAGCGTGCAAGACTGGAAGTCAATGCCAGCAGAAAAGAGAGAATAGTCAATTCCAAAGTTCCACGGACCTTGTTATTCAATATGGGTACAAAAATTGCTTAAGTGGTAATAGTACATATATGTTTATATGCACGTATATATATATATATGTAATGTATATATAATTTGTGTACCTGTGCATATGTACATAAATATATGTACCGATATATATGCACCTATGTATATATTTGTATATTTATACATACGAACCTATGTATAAATGTCACCTATATATATGAACCTATGTATATATGTTGCCTATATATATGCACCTATATGTACATTTGTGTACTTATACATATGAACCTATGTATATATGTACCTATATATATATATGCACCTATGTATGTATTCATGTACCTTTATAATGTATATTGTTTATTGTGTCTACATATTAATTTATTTGTTTGGTTTTGTGATTGTCTGTATAAATTTTATATAGTTTAATTCTCATTAGCAAAATGATTTAAGAAGTCTTTCATTTTAAATTACTAAATTTGATATGTAGAAATAAAAATTTGTATTTTAAAGGCCTTATTGATGATTAAATTAGGTATTTTAGGAAAAAAAAATTTGAAAATAATAAAAGTGGGCTGGGTATTTAATATGATTGATAATGAGTTTTAAAGTTAGGGATTAAAACTAGATTTATAAAAGCATCCCGGTTATAATGAAAAAATAATCTTCTTTGGGTCCTTAAGTCTAAATGTTTCATTTCTCGGAAGTTCCAAAGATATAAACATCACGAAACCCAGATTTTCTTTTATTTTGTTTCATCTCTCTCTCTCTCTCTCTCTCTCTCTCTCTCTCTCTCTCTCTCTATTTCTGTTGCAGTCACCACAATTGAGGTTCTTCATGCATGAAAACCTTGTACTTTATCTGGGTTTTACATGTACTTTTCTGTTTGGTAGCTGGGAAAATGTAAGAAAAGCCAAGGCTTTTTAACCTTTTGACTTACCCATTGGAAAGAAGAAGAAGAAAGATAGACTTTTGGATCTGTTTGTGGCCTCAGCTGGGTTCTTAAACCCAAAAGAATGGTGGGTTTCTCTTTACAGTTGCTATGCTTCTAAAAAATATGGAAATATCATATTTTGATTAATCCAAAAACTTATATTATGCTGGTTTTAGTTTCGGTTCTGCAGATGGATACTTCAAGGTTGAAATATAAGCAAACCCCAAGTGCAATTGGATTGAAAATTTATAAGGTAATTAATGTTGAAGCAAATTCTTCTCTTCTTTTTCTTCTTCTTCATCTGCAATTTCAATTTTGGTGGCTCTTAGATTGACTTTTTTTATTTGAAAGTTGGTCAAAACAATAGACGTCTTCTGTTTTGTTTGTCTTATAGTTGAATGCATTGAGAATTAGAAGGATAGTTGACTACAAAATCACATTTGATTGCCTGCCAAAAACTTCCTTTCCAATCATGAAAGATGAAACCATGTTTCTAATTCTACTCTCTACTAGTTGCTAAGCTGCCCTGTGCTGAATTGTAGTATTTGATTAACGAATTCAGTTTTTCGGCTTAAAATGTTGTGGGATGCTGGAAGTTTCGTGTTAATTCTGCGTTTGGTCTTTATGGAGGCAGATATGAAAACCGGTATATTTTCCTTGAATTACTTTGGTAGTTGGTCTAAGTGTTGATAGTGGATTGACTGAAGGACTCTACTAGAGAACTGAACTTCTGATTGATCTTATAGGGCGTAAGAGTCTATGGCGTTACCAGGTGCATTCCCAGACCTTACTGTGTTGGGGTATCTCTCTAGTGTTTCCCCTTAACGTTTGGCAGTTCAGGTGCGTAGGTTTTTTTTAGTTGTCTTTTGATACCTTAAGTAAGGAGCCCTCAATGTTTAAAAGAAAACAGGTTTAGGCTATAGTTAAAACTTATCATGTGGTACCGAGGATGTGCAAACTTCCTCTTACCTTTTATGTTTTTAAGAGATTTCCTTTTTCGAAAATTCCCTTTTTGATTTTTCCGATATATAGGTTGTAACAAACTATAAGCAGCAACTCAAATTTCAAGTCAAAACTTTGCTACTGAAATTACAGAGATTTCTAGAAGAGGGAGTCTCAGTAAACACGTGCTATTGCATATGCAAGCATCTTTAATCATAATTTAGGCAACGATTTACAATGCTGCGGGTATTCATCTTTTCCAGTTGCTAGATAGTACATGTAGATTAAAGAGGCCACCTTGATTTGCAATTCGAGTTCATAAGCTTTAGTTTTTCTGAGAGTCTCATCTTATCTAAGCTAATAATGACTAATGCATTCCTGAGTACTCATCTGTCTTCCTTCTAAATCCAACAGATCATGCAGTTGTAGTTACATCACAAAAAGTTTATGCTTACTTGTGTACTTTGACTGGGCAAGGATTTTGATTGATTGGTGATATTGGCCAACATAAAAGCTGGTGATGTCTTGTTGCTCTTTCTTCTTTAGAAAGAAGGAAGCTTCCTTTGTTAACCGGCCTGTTGAAATCGACGAAGGTACACTGTGGACATGTTTATTCTGTCGTTCCATTTATAGAGATTATGCACATACTTTCAGTGTCAATATTAGTTACTTAGGCACAATGCCATCTGTCAAATTAGCTGCTCAGTGCAATTGTGAAATGGATGGAGGACTTTTCTAGGTCATACATGGATCTTCCATATGGGAGGAGCATTTTCTATGTTAAGCGCTTTCATTTTATTAGCATTACTGATTTATGAACCCGGTGAAGTCTGCGACTACTCAAAGCCGAAATTACCAAGTTCCCTCCATTCAGATAATTGTTCCCTTTCAATTATTCTTTTTATGGATGACCGGGATTCTTTTCAGAACCTGGACAACCCGGCCTTTTCACTAAGTCAAATGGTCATGCTAAATCGACTGGTTATGTTTTACTTGATTTTGCTTTTTATTACGCACTCAATATTTTTTTGGATGAAATCTTCTTTTGTTTACTTTGTTCAACTTGCATGCTGTTGAACTAAATGCTGTTAGTAAGTTTTAGCTTTAACTTGAATTTGGGAGGTTTACCATTCTATCTTCAGCTACCTAAACGCTTCTAATAGATTCCTATGGGTACAGTGGTTTCAGGCATTTTGAATGTGAAGCAGTACGGTTATGGGGAACTGCAAATTGCCACTGAGAACTTCAGTAAAGAAAATAAAATTGGTCAGGGAGGCTTTGGCTCCGTGTACAAGGTAATTGCACCTAAAGTTATTTTGCTTATGAGTTTTGAGGAATACTCGGTCTTGAGCACTTAATTGAGCTAAAGACTTTTTCGTTGACTTTTACCTCTACGGGCTAAGAAATTATTGCAAAATGTGTTTGATCAGGGCGCACTCAAGGATGGGACTTTGGTGGCTATAAAAGTATTGTCAGCAGAGTCTAGTCAAGGGTTGCGGGAATTTTTAACAGAAATCGAGGTGATTGCGACCGTTGAACATGATAACTTAGTTAAGCTATATGGTTGCTGTGCAGAAGGAGATCACAGAATATTGGTTTATGGCTATCTTGAGAATAATAGCCTAGCACAAACACTTCTTGGTAAGCAATGTTACTTGTTCCTTATTTGAATGAATGATTTGTATGGGTAAGGACTTCATCCTTCTGTACTTTATAGGTAGAGGCTACAGCGGTATCCAATTTACTTGGCCTACAAGGTGTAAAATTTGCATTGGTGTTGCAAGGGGGCTCGCTTATCTCCACGAGGAGGTTAGCCCTCATATTATTCACAGAGACATCAAAGCAAGCAATATTCTCCTTGATAAAGACCTCTCACCAAAAATTTCAGATTTTGGTCTTGCAAAGTTTATCGCCCCCAACTTGACCCATGTTAGCACTCGTGTCGCTGGAACAACGTAAGTTTGCCATTTCCAGTGCTATTCTCTTTCTATCAGTTTATCACTTTTTATTTTATTTCACATTTATCAAATTACTTGTGATTATATTGACACGTTTGGTTCCCTGTTTGATTCCTGCAGAGGTTACTTGGCGCCTGAGTATGCCATACGAGGTCAAGTGACAAGGAAAGCAGACATCTACGGTTTTGGTGTTTTACTGTTGGAAATTGTTTGTGGGAGGTCTAACACTAACAGATATTTACCACCCAAAGAACAATATCTTCTTGTACGGGTATGGACATTTCCGTGATAGTGTATTTATGACTAAATTGAAGCCTTTTGACTGGTATATAGCTTTTACATGTGGGTAATAATCCTCGAAAAAAGAATAGTATACGAAAGCCTCTAGGCATTTAATCTGTAGTTAACGTTCACTAGCCTTGAAAGAAAAGCTTGCCAATTTCTTGGCCTGCAGCAATGGTGCAATTGATTACAGTACTGCACATGGAAAATTCCTTGTATTTGTGAGGGTGTCAATATTAGTACTAGAAGATGGTTTTCAGACTAACGGAATATGTCTTATGAGACGTGTTTTGTGTTCATGACTGCACCAGAGTCTCTTGATGACTCCATCGAGCTTCTTTAGGTGCTTAGTTTAGAGAGAACCCACCATGTATTTTAAGATTAATCTCTTTATTTTCATTTCCTTGTGTAGTCTTTGATCCGCAATCTCTTAAAAGTAACTTGTTACCTCATCATCTCTTGTCGGAAACATGGATAATGATTAACAAGTTTACAATTACTACTAGAATCTTGAGCAGACTTATCACATCCAAGTTCCTGTTGCAGGCATGGGAACACCATGAGAAGGGGCAGCTGGTGGAATTAGTAGACACATCTTTGAATGGAAATTTCGACGTTGAGGAGGCTTGCAGATTCCTAAAGGTTGGCCTTCTCTGCACTCAAGACATGCCTAAGCTCCGACCATCCATGTCTACCGTTGTTCAAATGCTGACAGGTGCATTAGATGTGAATGAGGGGAAGATATCCAAACCAGGGCTGCTTTCTGAATTTATGGAGCATAGAGAAGGTGGGAGAGATAAGGCCAACAAAAGACATCCATCTCACACGATATCCGCCTCAGGGAAGTCTATCAATTCATCATCTTCATCAGAAGCCGCAGCCACCACTTCATTTGCTACTATGACCTTCAATTCTATATATGACCGAAGCAATTAGGGCAGTCAGGATCCATCCATTTTTTTCGAAATTGTCTCTGGTTTGGTCAGGCTGTAGACAATTTAATTCTTCTAGGTTATATAGGGAAACAAGTAGTAATATACATATATTTTTACGTGGATACGAATGTCTTCCTAAGAACTAGCCAAATCATTTTTCGGGTGTAAATGTTTCTTGTCAATCGAACTTTCATTTTTTTCGGGTCTGTAAAGAAAGCTTGACTACATATACAATTCTTCCGTACTTTTCTTCGAGTCCAAGTATTGTGTAGTCAGTGCTCCGTTCTCGTCTTCAGACAGATTCTTTCGAATTGTTGTAGACAAAATCCACATTATTTACTCATTTTGCAATGAATCATATGGATTGAAATGTGTTCAAGAAATAAAAACTAGTCATCAAATTTTAACATGTCATCTTTTAACCGGACTATTCTCCCACATTGCCCTGGCATGTGGCGGAAAACATACCCGCGGAACTCTTCTTCGTTCATGGTAGCATCTGTTTATGCAAGTATCACTTTTCTGCTGCTAAGTTAAACGATTTAATTAGATGCGACGATGAAGACATTTTCTTCTTCAAACTTATGCTGATTTGCTACAATCCTTCCCACAGGGTAATGTATTACTGATAAACATTGAAACGGGATCAAAAGTAGAACTTCCGGTTGGACTCGAAGTCTCGAAGTGAATCAGTAGGTTTCGAAGGCATGCGAAAATCCGAAACTTCAATATAAGATGTGACGTTAATATTTCATAAAAGCTGAACATTTTCGTACGAAGATGATACAATAGTTTGAATGTTTGATCATCCTAAAAGAATTTGAAAGAGAAATAGCATAAGTGATTGTATATCTTTTGTGCAGATATATAGGTATATATGTATATATATATATATATATATATATATCTAGCTAGCTAGTTTCTATTTCTGCAGCATCTGCACCACAGAATGAGAAAACAAAGCACTCTATAACCAATTATGAATACCAGCATCACACCCAAATTGCTCCATTTCTGTGCTTCTTTTAAACCCTGCTGTCTCAAGAATCCGTCCCCGAAAAGATTGCATCCTTCATTGCCAATCTGTTGAATGCATCTCCTTCCCTGCTCTCCTCCATACTCATTTATCATAAAGCAATCGAACGGGTACTTGAAAAGACTCAAGTAGTACATGAATATCCAGTAGCTTGGGAGCCTGTCCTTTGAAATGAAGTATCCTGAAAAGAGAAAGAAAGATCCCATGAGCCCGGAAATCAGGGAACTCCCCATGATGAAGTTGGGCACAAGAGCACTGAAGCAGGCCACAACAGAATTGGACATGAGAAGAACCATCCAGACCACCAGAGAGAAGTAGAGGAATGCATCCATGTCCCTCCTCAATCCGACTAGCCAGTAAACCGGTGCGGTGAACAGAAAACAAACCATCAAAAGGAAAGGGAGAAAAATGAGGGTGTTTGCTATGACATAGGAGGAAACTCGATAGGCTCCCTTGGAAGTCTCACTCATTAGTATTCTTCGCTCTTGTAAGAAAATCGGTAGGCCTTCTGTGCTGGAAGACAGCAAGAATGTGAGGCTGAAGGCGAAAAATCCAGTTTGTGTTTGCAAGGCAAAGCTCCCTTTTTCCGTTCCAACATTAAAGAAAATGCTTCCAAGTACGAATCCAGCTACCAAGGCTTGTATAACTCTGGTGACAAACAATTGCTTGGTTCTAAATATGTTGCTACAAAATCTTTGCCCTAGTATTACAACTTCCCGGGGACGCGAATTTGGGTAGACTGGAAGCTTCTTTGCTAAGATACCAGAGCATACAAACCTTTGTTCTAGAGGCCGGAAACATTGGTTGTGCAAGGTTTCGGAAGTTTGTGCACCCTCCAAGCTCTCGATAACATCAATGGCGAATTCGAGCAAGTTAACATGGTTGGGGATGCGATGGCCAGCTAAATTGAGCCTTTCTTGTAGAAGACACAATGATCCATTGTGGATCACAGTTCCATTCGAAAGCAGAACAACGCGATCGAACATCTCTAGGATTCGGAAACCTGGTTGGTGAATTGTCAGGACAATAGTTTTACCCTGATTGAAAACCATTGTTCTGAGCAATGAGACTACATGGAAAGCTGAGGCAGAATCCAACCCTGAAGTTGGTTCATCAATCAAAACCACAGCTGGATTATGAACCAAATCAACTCCGATCGAAACCCTGCGCCTTTCACCACCCGAAATCCCATTGTTTGATCCCCAGCCGACTCTTGAACCCGCGACATGTTCCAGCCCGAGCTCCTTCATCAGCTTCCTCACTTTATCTGAAGCCTTTTTCCTCCCACCAGGAAGCCTCAGCAGAGCACTGTACATGAGGGTTTCTTCAACTGTAAGTAACGGAAATAGGGCATCGTCCTGTGTGATATAGCCCGACATTCTGCTAAAACTTTTCGTGTCCATAGGCTGACCATTCACCAGCACCTCACCACACACTTTCTTTGGGGATATCTTTCCAGCAAGAATCTCTAGCAGTGTGGTTTTTCCAGCTCCACTAGGGCCAGCAATTGCAGTGATCTCTGCAGGCCTTGCTTCACAATTCACATCCTTCAGAACGAACTTCGGAACTCTCCTCGAGCTCTCCCTGCAACACACGAATTTCATCTCATCGAATCGGGTTGATAGTTTGTAGCACAAGTTTCTGGTTTCAAGTCTGTATGGTGTTATCAGGCTGCCAGAAACCGGCATTTTCACAGGCAACTCCATGTTGTGGGGGGAAGAGTGGAAGTGAGAGAGAGAATGTGATATTTGTGGGGTAGTGTAGATGACATGGAGGAGATGAGCTAACGCACCAAACTGTGTGTTTGCTGTACAAGTTAGGGTAGAGGAGAAGCCAAAGCTTTGATACTTTTGCTTTTCTTCTGTTTTCTTGTTGGCGAACATAAATTCTGGAGTAACTTTTCGGTATACTCGAAACACACTCACGTGACATTACTATTTCACTCAATTCAAACTCATGGATTTGTTTTTTTATTAATATACTTCAAAAATTAGACATATCAGCTCTGTCGTCCACTCTTATTATAACACGTAAAATGATACACCACGTGACTTGTGTTTCAAATATGCGTATAAAATTCTCGTAACTTCTGATGGGGGGTTTGGAGAAAACCCAAAAGAAGAAAGTACATGACTCCTTTTGGGAAGTTTGTTCAGGTGAGCAGAATATTGACTGTGCAGGGTTGGTGTTGGTTGCTTCACTATCTTCCACACACTAACTACACCACCATATCATGCCAGTTTGGTAGGAATTTTTCTATATTTGGCCAATTAGTCAATTACAACAAATTGAGTGTGCCAAACTTTGAAATAAAAAAGGTCATCCTCTTGGATAAAGGTGCAGCCAAGCCCATCTTGGTTCTATGGGCTTTGCCAAGTAAGAAACGGAAGGCTTGCAGGTTTTGTCCTAGTTTCTCTTGCAACGTAAATTGAAATCTAAGAACTTGTTTATAAGCACTTTTAAAATGACTGAAAACTATTTTGGTGAAATCAATTTTAAGTTCCAAAAGACTAGATATGTGCTTCTAGCAGGAAACACTAAAAATGTTTTTTTATGATCCACTTGGATTTTTACTAAAGATTGGTTCAAAAACAGTTTAACCGAAAACGTTTTTCAATCATTTTAAGAGTATTGCCAAACATACAAAAAATGAAACGTAAACTTACTTCTTTGACCTTCCCTCATCACTTTGGCTAATCTAGAGAGCTCCGTATCAATCAAATTTTACTTGTTCTTTTCTTTGCATTCTTTAATTTCATTAGGCATTTGGGGTGATTTGGGTTTTTGCCAAAGTAAGAAAGGTGTTTTGCTTTTTTGTTATTTTTCTTTCAAATAGTGGGAACCTCCTCCTGAGAATTGGGTAAAGCTTAATATTGATGGGAGTCGCAAAGGGATGGCCAGTTTCATTGGTAATTCAAAGTGTTTTTATTGGGCTACAAATTGTGCGGAGTAATGAAATTAAGAAGATTATAGTAGAATCGGATTCTGCACTTATAGTGCACTTGAATTTAAATGCATAAATGGATAATCACCTTTTGAAAAGTTTATTATTGCCGTGCTCTTATGCAATAAAATTGGTCTCGTGAAATTTGACATATTTACTGTGAAATATTTCATTTGTTCCTGATGATTTGACTCATATGAGTTTATTATGCAATTTGAGTCCAGTCTTATTTGAGCAAACTCTTCCTTCTTATGTAATTTTTTTATTTTGGACTTGATGACCCGCTGTCAAACCAAAAAATATTGAAATGACTCAAATGACCATGCGAAGATACTTGGAATGACATTTTGATATTAATGATAAACTGAAAATGGAGGGGTATTTAAGAAACTTACCATCACTCAGTCACTGCTATAAAACCTCCGGAAAATCCCTGGTACGCCCTTATCTCCCACTCTCACTCTAGGGTTTATCAGAGCCCCAAACCCTCACCGGGATCGACCATGGCGACCCATTTTTTCTTCCGCTCGCTTCCCAAGACCCAAGCCATGGCTTCATTTCTCTCTCGTTCCCTCTCCACCGCCACCTCCGCCGGTTCCCTATCCACCGCCGCCCAATCTCGCTCTTCTTCGCTCTCTCTCCTCCACCGCCTCCGCCCCCTCGCCGGAGTCGTGGCTTCCGCCGGCAGGCTCTCTCCTGCAATCGTCCGGTGCTTGTCCACCAGATCGACCACGTCGTCGCTCAGAGACCCAAACCCTAACTGGTCGAACCGGCCTCCCAAGGAGACGATCCTCCTCGATGGGTGTGACTTCGAGCACTGGTTGGTTGTCATGGAGCCCCCTCAGGGTGACATCACTAGGGATGAGATCATCAATAGCTACATCAAAACCCTAGCTACCGTCGTCGGAAGGTAACACCTCCATTGTTTTCTGTCTAAATTAATCATTTTTTTTTTAATTTTTGTGTGTTTGGATTATGAGAAGTTAGAAATTGGAAAGGGAGTTTAGGAAATTATATGGCTGTGTCTAGTGTATTTGTTTCTTTAATACAGTTTCAGGTTATATCTGTATTTGTTTTTACGAAGGTGTAGCTTTTTAATTTTCTCCTTTTCAATTACGGTGATGTTTTGGGTTAATTTGATTCGTATTGCATCTGGAAACTTTTGTTTGAGAAAATACAAGAGGTTGTTTCTCTGTTGTGGGGAGGGTTGTATGCACATGCTACATTCTGGCATTATCTGGTTGTATGAAACTAGTTCTGTTTTGTGTTACGCACCTGCCCGATTATTGTGTTTAACATTATATGTTATATCGTGTGCTGTAAAAGATAATGGCTTATTGTTGTATGCAAGTATTGGGATCACTGCGGCTGTCATAAGATTCGAAATCATTTTGTAATTGCAATCGGACTATTATATTTCAGCCAAATTTGGGGGTACAATTATTCTTAGTGTTTAACAATATGGTTTGAAGTTCTAACAAAAGCAAAACTCATTAGCTTCTTTTTTGATATTCAAAATTTAAACTATAACCACTTTGTGGCATGATCTTAATGTTCTCGTAAATGGTATGGTCTTAATCACATCTGTTATAGCATGGTCTGGATCACTTTTTTTTTACAGACCAAAGTTTTTGGTAGATTCATGGCTTTCACATTTCAAAAAGCAAGTAGGATTGTTTTGTATTCCTATTGTTTGTGTTCTCTGTGATTTATGTTTTGTAATGACAATTCATATAACCAAGTTTACGTTGCTTGTATGTTGGCGGCTGAACTGCAGTGAGGAAGAAGCAAGAATGAAGATCTACTCAGTTTCAACTAGGTGCTATTATGCATTTGGGGCACTTGTATCTGAAGAGGTGTCACTCAAAATCAAAGGTGATTCTGCTTCTCAGTTGGGATTTTATTATTTCCTTGTGCTTTTGTCTGGGTTCTCATATATGTATTTTTCTAAAATTCTTGCAGAGTTGCCTGGAGTCCGTTGGGTACTTCCTGATTCATACTTGGATGTTAAGAACAAAGATTACGGAGGTACGGATATGCTTGTTTCTTCAAGTTGCATTTCAATGAAAAACAAATTATTTATAGCAATTGATTATTTTAAGTCGTAAATCCCATTCTGAAATTTGGATTTTAGATCTATTTCTTCCTTTTTTTCTGACAAAGGATAGTTTGAGCCTTTAGAATGTTACCGATGAAAGTTATCCTATTAGGCAGTTAATGCTGTAGCAGTGCTAGTGCTTTGTGGAACCCGTGAAATACAAAAACCCCTGTTGAAAGCTTTCTGCAACCCTAGTCAATATTGTGTACAGAGTTTTTCATTTATAACATCTCCTTTAGTGCTGATGAACTAACCAGTTTCTTGTGTTGATTGCATCCGAAAAAAATTGATCCATGTTAAATTTTCATTTCATAATTTCTGTACTCCCAAGAATTGTGGTTTGGTCACCGATTGTGATAGTAATATTAAACTGCAGCATGTGTTTTTTCTACATTGTATTAACCAGAAAAATTCTTTTATACATGATTTGTTTGCTTTCTTGTTTGTTTTGGCAGGTGAACCTTTTATTAATGGCCAAGCTGTGCCATATGATCCCAAGTACCATGAGGAATGGATAAGAAACAATAGTCGAGCAAATGAGAGAAATAGGCGTAATGACAGACCTCGTAACTTTGACAGATCAAGGAACTTTGAAAGGAGGAGGGAAAATACCGGTCCATCTGCTATGCCTAATCAAGCTGGGCCAAATTTGGGACCTGGACCTGCCAACATGGGTCCTCCACCCCCCAACAGGGGTCCTCCACCGTCCAATATGGGTCCAGGCCCGATGCCTCCCAACATGGGTCCTCCACCCCCCAACAGGGCTCCAATGCCGCCTCACAACATGAGTCCACCAAACAACTACAATAATCCCCCGCCAAGCAGCAACTGGAACTCTGGGCCTCCCAACAACTACAATCAGGCGCCTCCCAACAACTACAATCAGATGCCTCCCAATAACCCGGGAGGGGTGCCACCAAACAACATGGGTTCACCATCTAATGCCGGATGGAATGGTGCTGGACAATACCAGAATAACTACACGCCAGACAGGGACGGTGGAGTCAATCCTGGTCCAAACCGTTACTAAGCTTGAGGCTAGCTATATGGTATGATGAGTCTTGTAGGCATGATGTAGATAAACAAGCAGGTTGCTCGAGATGGGCCGTAGGTTGGCGTATTGGTGTGGTCTTGAATGATATTTTGTTTGGCATATTGCTATGGTCGGAACCTGGTTGCCTTTCATCTGAATATTATTACATTTTTGAGGTCAAATCTTATGCGATTAGTCGTCTTTACTTCGGTACACAGTATGAGTTAGTGAACATAATGGCAGAAAGCAGACTGTTTGGTGATCCTGTTTAGATGGAACATGTTAATTTGCAGTCTACTGTGATGATTGCCTGCGTTGCTTCTGTGATGATGTTATTTAGCAAACCCATCTTTTCATCCTATTCATGCGCGCAGCTAACATGACATGGAGCCCATTTTGTACGTTGGCTATGAACTCTAATTATGCAATCTCCATGTCGTCTTTACGATCAAAGAATCACATACTCCCCAAAATCCGACAATAAACCCCTAACGCAGCGGAAATATAGAGGTTGTTGCTCATTGACCTCTTCTCGGTTCTTAACATGCGCATCAATGACACTTGTTTGGAAGTGGAGCACCGCAAAGTTTTGGAATCCCCTCAAATGCGGAAGCGTTGAAGCTTTGGAACTGAGTGCTTGTTGGGATTGGTCCTTCGAGACTACCGCACGAGACAACAAAGCTTTTCAAGAAATTAAGGCTTGCGAGAGATTTAGGGCAAAATGAGTAGATGAAGACTTAGAAAGGGTAATAAAAGATATAGAGTAATTGAAGCTAACGGAAGATTTGGCGCAAAATCGAGTATAGTGACATTCTAGAATTCATACAGCAGACTCACTTAATGGGATACAGCTTGGTTGTTGAAGGCTTGCGAGAGACGATGGATTTTTCGAGACAAATGATTTTTGGAGAGATCCAAACCCTTTAAGTTCTTAAGGTTAGATATTTGGTCTGGAATGTTGCCAGAGAAGTTGTTGTTGTATAGATACAACTCTTGGCAAAGCCGTAGTTGGCCGATCTCAGTCGGTATATTACCGGTAATGTTGTTGATAGAGAGATCTACCAATGGAGGAAAGTAAGACAATCTATGGGGTAAGCTATAGGGATTTATCCCCGCGACCGTGTAAAGAGGCGATTCGAGATCATAACGATCTGTTTGAGCTGCAAATTGCAGGCTGCAATAGGTCCATGTACCAACGCCGGTACTCTACAAAGTTCTTTCGGAAATTCACTTGAAACAAGGTTCATTGACAAGCTTATATGCGAAAGTCCTGGTAGATCAATCCCCAACCAGCTAGGAATTGTTCCTGTGGTTTTGTTACGGTACCTCCAAGAGATTCTTTAGGTTTGCTAACCATACAGGTATTCGACCAGTGAGCTCACAACGCGCCAAGTTTAAAAATCGAAACCAACCATGTCATCGTGAGATGGCATTCCTTCACCATTAAAGGACTATGAAAGGAGGAGCGTTCGAAGACTTTTGCAACGCATCAATATCTTCATTGCCCCCGTGACGTTTTTCAATCGGTTGTTGCTAAGAGAGAGGAAGGACAGAGAGTTTACCAATGAACTTGTGCTTACATAGGTCAAGTTTAGTAAGTTGAACAAGTTTGGAGAAATTAAGCTTGGTAATGTCTCCTTCCAAGTTATTTCGTCCCAAACGTAGTTCTACAAGGTTGGTGCAATTCATCAAAGATTAGGGCAACGAACCTTGTAGGTCGTTGAAATCGAGGGTTACGATTTTTGACCTGGAGAGCCTCCTCAGATGGAGAGGGAGCATGCCACTCAATTGATTAAAGGAGAGGTCAAGGATTGCGAGGTTGACAATTCTATCACTAATGTAATGCCTCCATATAGTGAATTCAGAGGTAATGCAAGTTCTTCGAGTTTGGTAGCATTATAGATATCTTCTGGAAGTAGCCCGAAGAGATTATCTTGACCATTCGATATTTGCAGCTAGTACCACCTACCAAAACCGCGTAAAATGTTGCCATTGAATTGGTTTGAGGAAAAATCCAACACCCTAATCAAGGGGTTAGATTGGAGGCAAATAGAGGAAGGGATGTACCTTGAAACTTGTCTAATTCCAACGAAGACGGAATTGCACCATGGAAGTGATTGCTTGACAAATCGAGTGTCCGGATGTTGAGGCGACGACCTTCAACAAAGATAATAAGCTTATTTAGGCCCAAGCACATGGAAAGTTCTTTTAAAATATTCAAGTGATTCTCTAGAAAGCATTCAAGTGATTTTCTGCCAAATGTTGTTGAAAGCTCTTTCGGTGATCTTGAAGCGTTTTTAATTATTTTAAAAGCATTGTTAAACACGCCTAACCAAACCTTGGATCCAAACTAAGAATAGAGGAGCAGTGAGTGTGTTCATCTAGTCACGTATTGGGGCACGTTCTAACTCCATAATTTGGCCCGCTAATTAACTGTTCCACATCAAGATTTTTCATATGAATTAAAAATCCACGTTCTAAGTTATTTTCCTGGTGAAATTATTTTTCTTGGAAGATTGGACGTTACTCTGTTTTTTTTTCCACCACTGAGTTATATATCTGACAAATCATCCTCGCAGTAGTCATTAAGATGACGAATATTTTTGCTCACCACCCTCAAGTGATGATGAAGCTCAGCCTCCTGTTTGATTACCGTTGAATGAGTTTAAATATCGAGATATGTGTAGTGAATAGATCCAAATCTCAAATTTAAACTCATCCAATGATAATAAGTAGGGTAGTGACTTGAGAGTGATGATATACCGTATTTACGCTACAATAGTCGTTGACCGTAATTAAGATTGCCCTTGGGATGAGCAAGTGGTTCCATGGCCCGCGACCATCGCTACCACCGCACACCACTCCGACCACCCCACCACACCACCATTATAACCCAGTTCAGCTGCAGAAAGAAATCTACAACCTATAGGTCTCGTTTGACAGAGATAATTGACATGGATATGACTATTCATTATATTAAAGATACTTTAAAGAAGAAACGAATGACAAATTCCTGATTGTGTCCAAGTTGAAAACAGACTACGGTTCTACTTCTATCGTTGATTTTGCATCCACAACACAACCATGCAGATCAATAAATTTGTGACCAAACCGTAAAAGAAAAACCAAATCTGAAAATTACAATCCATCGACTACACCCGCGAGCTTTTGATCAATGTTAAAACTAAAAGAGAAAAATCATGCGACATCCTATAAGTTGTGAGATATCTGCAGCTTAATTGAACTGTCCAAACACCATAATGCAACCTGCATGGATTTTGGCAAGGCAAGCCGGATACTGGCAGGGCAAGAGGGATAATGGCAAGGCAAGCCGGATATTTCATGCCTAAGAAAGCTGAGAGCATGAGAAAAAGTTTCCGGTAAGGACAGTTCACCGAACACACATTTTTCTCATGAAAAGATTGCATTGCAGCTCGAAGAACTCTTTGTTGTAATATTGGAAATTTGGCATGAAGCTTGTAAAGAAATGAGGGGACTCTTGCACTAGTTGGAAAAATGTGTACAAGAATCCGAATATTTTCCCTTCCTACAAGCCATCAGAAAATGAACATTAATCTACAATAAAACAAGCAAATTGTATCTGTTTAAAAGCGATTACAAAAGAAAAAAGGTTGGCCTCATACGCTATTCAATCTGCCGCTAGAAATGCAGAAATTTAAGAATACTACCCTGGTTTCTCGTCCACTGCACGAATAGAGGATGAGGCTACCATAGCTAGTTCCATTTTTTTGTTTTTGGCAGCTCTGATCTGGTCTGCGAACGAAACACCTTTTCGAATTTTCTCTCTCTTTACAAGCTCTAGGTCCAGTTTCTCCAAAGATGAGATATGTGACATGGTTATATCCCGTTGAGCAGCAACTTGACCATCTATTAAAGTCTTTCTGTCAAGCTATTAAGAATAAAGAGTAGAATACAGTAAGACGCGAACAAACAACATCAAAAACATTATAAAACATTACAGAAAAGGAATAAATACACCGATCAAGCAAGGTCCCTTAAAAGTTTAAATCCAAGAAATCAAGACTGAGGGTGAACAGTGAACTACATAATTTCTGCTAACGAGCATTTACCTTCATTAATCTCTTGTTACGTTTCAGCCCTTGAGGAACTGTCAACTCTTCATCATCTTCATTAATTACTCCATCTTCTTTCCTCACGTGATCAAGCCTTGCCACCGTTTTTGCTTTAGCTTGTTCTGCCTTTTTTGCTCTTTTGTTTGCCATCTCTTTTGCCTTTACTTTTTTCTTTTCTGCAGCATGCTGAAGCTGTTGGAGATGTAATTCTAGTTTTATTTTCTCATAGCTATCCCAGTGGAGCTCTTTCTGTCCACTCCCACCTTTCTTAGCTTCCTCTGCTATGCTTTCTACCCATGAAAGAAAAATCTTCTCCCTTAACTGTTTCCACTTCAAACGCTGTCCCCAAACACGTCTAAGTGAAGAACGCATCTTTGCCTTGGACTCGGCACTACATAAAAGTCAAATTATGTACCACGTTAGTATGTGCTTTGGGGACTCAGCCACCCACAGAGCAAGACATAAAGGATAAATAAGGGGTCTAAAATAGCAAACGGATCTTTCAGCAGTTGTGCGCTGCATGCAACCTACAACTATTGACTTCTATACTGTATATGAAACAAAAGTGATCATGTTTACTTGGCTAGCAGGCCTAAAAGAACTTCGAACTAAGCTCTCTCTCTCTCTCCACCCAAATGCAAAAGTAAGAAAATACTTGCAAGGACATATCGAACGTTATCTATGAATGATTATTAACTTGTCTAACTACTCAAAGGAGCATTTGAGATAGAAATAAACATAAATTTTAGGGTGCATGTCGTCCTTTACATTATATCGTTGTAATTCTTATAACATTTCACAAACATTAATCAAAATGAAATCCAGTGGCCCATAAAGGCCTAATAACTATTTGAACGAGGATCAAAAGTTAGAAGGCATTTAAAGTTCATGGTGTCTCCAGAAAAATTTACGGCACTAAGTTCCTAACTTCCTTCCATATGGTCATCAATCACAGCATTTGTCTAGCTCCCCATCTCTGTGAATAGATATCTTTTAAAGTGTAACAGCCACACTTGACATTAAGCAGTAAGCTAAAAATAACTCTCCACTCATTCAAAAGCCTAAACCTCCTTTTGGTTTGATATTATAACAACAACCCATGGAATTATGAAGTTCGTATGTTTCGTATGAGTATATGTGACAAAGACTTGAGTACCTATGAGGACGGGGATGCTCAGACATCTTCTTT
The DNA here is from genome assembly GCA_024362995.1 of Heteromeles arbutifolia. NCBI lineage: Eukaryota > Viridiplantae > Streptophyta > Magnoliopsida > Rosales > Rosaceae > Heteromeles > Heteromeles arbutifolia. Next base: position 38,140,112 of record JANCRC010000003.1, on the reverse strand, counting down.
CTAACCTGAAAATAATGAGTGTCAATGAAATAGCAATTTTCGAAAGAAAAATAGTTGATTGAATTAAAAACATTCTTTTCTCTGTGCATAAGTTGTGCAGTACTTTTAACTAAAAAGGGAAATCCACAAACAAGAATGCCAAACCTTCTAACATTTTTAGGAATAACACTGTATTGTGCCCTTTAAATAATGTGAACTTTTATATGCTAGTTCAAAAGCACAAATATTTGAAGAAAAATATCATAAAACTTAATGAATCTTACATGACTTCACCTTGGGGTCCTTTAATGCTTCTATTGTTCTCTGCTTGATACGCTCACAAGTCTCTACATTATATGAAAGATCACAACTTCAGATTCAACCAAACGTATGAAAGTTTAAAATCCAACAAAAAATTTACACTCGGTTTCTACTTTCTATTTACCTGAACTATGTTTCCTGCCTTTATTCCATGGTATCCTCCCTTTGTTGGCCTGTCCTATTTTTTTCCGTCTCTGTCTCTCCTTTTCTTCCTTGCTAAGAGAGTCGCTGTCATTAACTGATGGAACCTCCTTGCTTAAACTTTGTTTCTCATGTGTATTTATGTCGAGTAAAGAATGACAGATGCCCATAATATCACAATTTTCAGCCATGTCAGCACTGCTGTGCGCGGCTCCCAGACAATGAAGTCTAGGGAAGGAACTTACAAGAACAACCGAGGGAGAACAATTCCTCAAAACAGGCAAATAATAGTTCCACTTTTCTGGGTTCTGTGCAAAGTGAGTGGCTTCCCCCACATAACCAAACAGTGGTACACGCTTGAGAGTCGAGTATGGTGGAGCAGCCAATCTCCTGACAGAAACTCAAACACATCAATCTGGAGCTGATTTCATTTTATAAAACTAATCAACCATAAATCAATGAACGTATACGTAAGTGTATACAAAACACCGTCAAGAATTTCCCATACAGGCAAGAGAGAATTGACTTCCTCATCAATTCTCTTAACGAACTGAGCTACAAGCAACATTGGGGAACGGAGGAATCAAACTCCGTACCCAGGTGCAAGGTGAATGCTCTTAACGAACTGAGCTACAATCCCTCTTTAACCAGTCAGTATCAAATATGCAACGCCACCACTAAAATCACCATAAAAACTCATTTCTGTTGCACATTAATCACATTTGTATAAATCCCAATTAAATATCACCTACCAAATCCACACTGAGGCCATGAGAGATACAAATTTTGGTTTAAAAAAAACTTCCACTCACTACTTTCACTTTCCACTAACACAAGAACAATAACAAAACAAGATTGAAGCATTCACATTTTTTGCTTTTCCTCAAATTTCAATGAAATGCTCAAACTTTATGGAGATAATTCAACAAGTAGACATTTTGGGAAGGAGATAAACGCGTTATAGAAGAAACCCATTTCAGAAAATGGGTAAATTTTCCAGGAGAGAGAGAGAGAGAGGAAGAAGAAGGAACTTACAGGTGGAAGACCGGCATTTCAAGGTGGAAAGATAAGGCGGAGGGTGGAGGCGCACCAGAGAGACCCGCTTTGAAACAAAACGCGGATTTGAGAGCGATACCGGATTGGTGCCCGCTATTTCGGCTGGAAAAATTTGGGCCTCGGCCCATCAAAATAAAAGGTAGAAAGCGTTAGCAATGTCCTACATCCCACAATCCTATTTTTGAACATCGTAGTGATAATATTAGTAAGTTAGATGTTTGATTAGTTATTGATAAAGTTCGAACTCACGCCGTCATACAATGACATAACATTTTTCCACTACTGTGGTAAATGGCCACTTGCGATATTTTCTCAGTGATTAATTTCATCACAATTATTTTTTTGTTGAATCCATTACATGCACTAAATATTATTAATTTTAAGGTGAATATACGTCAACAAAATTTTGAAAAAGAAAATTTGTATTGACTTGGAACATTGATGATTGAGTAATGAGAACAATTAAGGGGAAGTGAAACTTAACACATCTTCAGAAAATTCAGAAATTTGTATTGTACAAAATGGACGAAAATAATCATCAACGTAACGATATAATTGACACAACTAATATCATAAACAAACCATTGACATGAATTGAAAGTTTAGAGAACCCTCTAAATATTCTAGAATAATTCCGCTTAACATGAACCAATTAAATTGAGACTTATTTTTAGTTACAGTCCTTGAAACTCAATTTGATCGCATTTTGTTCTCTTGAAATTCAAAAGTCGTCACTTTTTACTCTTGAAAAGTCAAATTCGTTCCACATTGCCTTGTTTATGTTATTTTCATTCAAATACGTTTAATGTGGATTAAAAAATACATTTTTAGAATTTTTTTTTTTTGTTACGTTTTGTGACAGCCCGTTCCTAAATATTTTTCTCGAATGTGTGAAAAGACTAAAATGCCTTTGGACGTTAAATAATGTACGTGTGTGTTTAAGTTTGGGGGTGGTCCAATTCACTTGGTTCCTAAATTATTGGACCCAATTAGAACAAAACTTGTCCTTGTTTTTGGTTGGCTGCATTTGGACCACACACACACATCCACATCATTTTCTCTCTCTTCTCTCCCGTACTCTCTCTCCTCCCTTTCGCATTTTCTGCCATTTCCATACAAGTCGTACGGATAACTTCCAAACCAACCCTTCCCGTCACAGATCGAGGTTGTGAAGGTGATAATCGTATTCCGTGCAAGCTCAGGAACATATCTATACAAGTTTTTGGACGTGAAAGCTTGGAAAACCCGAGAAACCCGAAACCCAGATTCTGTGCACTGTTCATGCACACATAAGAGCAAAGGTTTCAGTGATTTTGGAGGCCATAGAGAGCTTTAGAAGGTCTTCACGAAGCTCGGGGTATCTCGTTGGGTAGTTTTGGATGTCGGGATCGTGAGTTTCAAGTTTGACCGGTTTTTCTCAAATTTCTTCGGCGAGATCACATGATCTTTGGGGCTTTAAACAGGTAAGGAAATGTTCTACAAGTTAAGAGCTTTAATTTGGTACTGGTTTCATGAAATTTGGATGAAAAATGGACAAGATATGAAGGTTTTAGTGTTTTCCCAGTTTCCGGCGACGGCGACGGCACCGAAGGTTCGCTGGGGAAGAAGAGTGAATATTCCGTCAAGTCTGATCGAATATTCTGACACCATCAGGTTTCTTTAACAGTTTCTGTTACTTTTTAACGGAATATTCCTAACGACGTCACTGTTCCGTTACACGTGCCAGGCACGTGGCCGCGCATGGGTGGTCGGAAAAATATTCTAAAAATATAGGGATGTTCATGAGGTTGAGTAGGTTTCAGTGGTATATTCATATACCCAATTTGGGCTATATATGAGAAGTTATTACATAGTTTTGTATATGTGCTTTAAGTGACGTTTTTATAGTTATTTCTCATATAGGAGAAACCTATCCGGATGACGAGTATAGCCAGGCTAGGCACGGGGGTTACGACCCGACTACATACCAGTGAGTGGGCTTTTGTTTTCAGTATATATATATATATATATATTCGACGTTTTTCCCATAAAACGTACTTTAAAGGAAATGTGATTTAAATGCCATGTCATACTTGCATCATATTTTAGTATATGCATCATCATGATTATGCATATTGTTGCATGGTGCTGCGGAGGCCTAGGTAAGCCCGAGGTAAGTATATTATGTTGTGAATGGTTATGAGATAGATGTATATTGAGCTCATCAACCTGCACCCCAGTGTTAGTGCTCCCACCCAGGGCCAGGGCACAGTCCTTCACGTGATGTTCACCTCCCGCACCACACGCTCGCCTTGGATCCAAGTCAAGTGCACAGTCCTGTCATACAGACCACTATAGGTGGTTCCGACTCGTAGGTGACCCGCGATTAGCGCACAGTTTTCACGTGATCGTAGCACTAGAGCGTATTTATTTACATCCAGTATTGTCGTACATACCACTACAGGTGGTTCCGACTCGTGTGCAGGTATATTGTCGTACATGTCACTTTAGGTGACTCCGGCTAGAGGGAAACCGTACAGGCCACTGCAGGGCTCCGGTTGATATGTTATTTTTATGAGATTACTTCACCTGGCTTACAGTTGTTATATTGTGATATTGGACATGGCATTTGCATGGCATACTTATGTGGATTTGGATATATTGAGCATGGTTTTGAGATATATACGTATGTATACTATTTTCTGGGAAATAATACAGGTTTTACAGTGAGGGGTTAGAGCTTTTGAGAATGATATGATTTTTGTAAAACCTTGTTTTTGCCCACTCACGCTTTTTGTTTTGCGCCCCTCCAGGTATTAGGTAGCGTTTGTTGGTGGCTTACGAGGATACAACGAAGGTTCTGACAGACCATCACTCATGTAGGACCACCTTTGGGTGTTGTTATAATTAGTACTTTTATGCTTGACTGCACTTAGGCTAGTTAAGCTCTGATTGTGTATTCATTCGTATTCCCTTATATAATTTCTCCATATCTTATCACTTCCGCAATACGCACATGGTTATGTCACGTTCACGTGACGCCCAGCACGCTTCGTTCTCGATCGGGGTGTGTCACGTTTCCTGAAATTCGATTTAGATCCTAATTTACCCCTTCAAACTCAATATTCGCTCAATTTTAGTTTGTTTCTGTGTATCCTTAATCATTTTCCATATATTCATCCCTTATCCCTCCATCCCCTATCCCTCCATCCCCAACCACTTTGTCATTAGTTCCATTGATTTCGTTATTTCTTGTGTTCTTAATCAGAAAAGTAGCATAAAAAATCTTGGAGTTTTTTTATATAATATTTCTCTGACATAGAGTAGAGGTGCCAAACGGGTCTTGGCAGATGAGGAATTTGAATTTCGTTTATGGGAGGAGGGAGATGAGGAGAGACAAAAGAACAGGAAGAGATGATAGGCAGGGCATCGTCAAAATCGGAAATAACAGAAACAAGACAATATAGAGTAAATTTTGAATTTCAGGAAGGTAGTTAAAAATAAGCCTAATTTTAATGGTTATCTAACGGAATACACAGATAAATAAAAGTGGAGTGAATATTAAATTTTAAAGAGTAAAATGTAACATTTTAAATTTTAAAGAGTAAAATAGGATTAAAATCGAGTTTTAAAGAAAGTAATTAAAAAAAAATCTAAATAAACAATTGGATGCCTGTCAAAGCCCATTTAACGAGAATATTTACTCATAAGAGGCCCAACGTATCCAATATAAACACATGCAAACGAATCAGTCAGAAACTCCCAACACTCTCTCTCTCTCTCTCTCTCTGTCTCCACTTTCTGTTTCTCTTGCCAAGGGTTAGGGTTTATCCTTGCTCTTCTGCCAATGGACTCAACCAAGAAGCGAAAGCTGGACGAGAACGGCGTCGTTCTGGACACGGATCCCTCCTCCGCCCCCAAGCTCTCCCCCGAAGACGCTCGCAGGCTCATCGAGCGATTCACCCCCGATCAACTCCTCGACATTCTCCAAGACGCCCTCTCCCGCCACGTCGACGTTCTCGACGCCGTCCGCTCCATCGCAGATCCCGACGCCTCCCAGCGCAAGCTCTTCATCCGCGGCCTCGGCTGGGACACCACCACCGAGGGCCTCCGATCCCTCTTCTCCGCCTACGGCGAGCTGGAGGAGGCTATCGTTATCCTCGACAAAACCACCGGAAAATCCAAGGGTTATGGGTTCGTCACGTTCCGCCATGTTGACAGTGCTCTCATGGCCCTGAAAGAACCGAGCAAGAAGATCGACGGCCGCATGACCGTCACGCAGCTCGCCTCCGCGGGGAATTCGAACTCCTACACCGCCTCCAACAACGTCGCTGACGTATCGTTGCGGAAGATTTATGTGGCCAATGTTCCCTATGACATGCCGTCGGATAAGCTCTTGGCGCATTTTGCCCTGTACGGAGAGATAGAGGAGGGCCCGCTAGGGTTTGATAAGCAGACTGGGAAGTGCAAAGGGTATGCGCTGTTTGTGTATAAGACTCCGGAGGGGGCTCAGGCGGCGCTTGTTGATCCGGCGAAGAACATCGAGGGGAGGCAGTTGCTTTGTAAATTGGCGATTGATGGGAAAAAGAGCAAGTCGGACGGGCCGGGGCAGGGTCAAGGACCCGGGAGTGGTTCCAATGCGCACGGAGATGGGATGGGGATGGCACCGCCGTCTTCGATTCCTGGGCAGTACGGCATCCCAGGTGGAATTGGATCTTATGGTGGGTATAACAGTGGGCTTCAGGGCCAGCCTCCGTTGGGTCACCATCCATTGGGTGGGCCTGGGTTGTCTGGTATTGGAAACCAGGTGAATTCGGGTTTGGGTGGTGGTGGTGGATATGGAGGGTTGGGTGGGCCGTATGGTAACTATGGCGGGCCTGGGGGTTATGGTTTAGGTGGTGCCGGTGGGTTGGGTGGTGGACTTGGTGGTGCTGGGTCGGGCGGTGGTGGTCCAGTTGGTGGTGTGGGTACCGGGTCGTCTTTATATGGATTGCCTCCGAGTTCAGGTGGGTTACCATCTGGTAGGTATCCGGAGGGTGGGCACTACGGCCTGTCGGCCTATCAGAATCAGCACCACCAGCAAGCTGGAACGTCACCCCTTCCAAGGGTTCCCCAAGGTGGCATGTACCCAAATGTGCCACCTTATTTCTGAGGTATTTTCATTGCTTGTATCTTTTGCTATTATGTTTCTAGTTTGGTGGTATTGATTGAATTTATTGGTGCTTTGTTAAATTACTTGTGTATGGTTGCTTCTTGTTGTTTTGGTTTTTTCTTTACAAAATTTGTGTCTTTGACTAATTGTATTGTTTTTTTTTTTTGCTTTTGTTTATGTGTGGATAGGATACCTCACGTCTCTGTTCGTGCTTCTGCGTGAATCAATTTGCTTTTGTTGATTGAGAGGCGATCAAGTTTTTCTGTATTAGATTGGACGAATATGTGTTCCTTTGCTGTAGTATTTCTCTTGTTTTTCTATTTTATATGAAATGTTTTAATAGTACTTTTTGTGTTGCATCCAAAGCTTTAATTTTAGCAGAAATATTAGATGTGGATATTGCATTATAATTTATGATGTTCGGTCATATTTAGTCAATAACTTAAACGATGGAGTTTCCAAATGAATTTTAGTGTTTTCTGTTACTTGAAATTTGAATTTTGTGTTCAGTGTTACTTTTTAGTTCTCAATTCTGTAGGAATATGGATGTTAGAATCTTTTATCTTTACAAGATGCTTCTCCAGTTCACATAGTGAAACCTTTTTTGTTTGGTGAGTGCGGATGGAGTTGTATGCATTTTTTTTTCCCTTTGATCAATGTGGGTGGAAACTTGATACTTGAGGAGGAATTCAAATATCTCTTTTGTGACTTTTCTTATATTTATTTATTTATTTGTGTATAGTTTTTATTGGGAATTGATGGGATTGATTGAGCAACTTATCAAAATAAATTTTGAGTGATAGAGTGCAACACTAACGACATTAGTAGAAATGGGTATGTAATGTGTGTGTAATGTGTACCATTCCAATGCATAACATATTCTGTGTTTACTATGAGAGAGGGAATAAAAAAATCAGTCGGTCCTACAGTAAAATCAGTTATCCTGAACAACCAGATATCACATGGGGGTAGTTTATCCCATACCTAAACAACCAGATTCATTCCTATTCTTCACTAACCCAATTCCAATCAAGTAAACTTGCCATAGGTGGGATAGTGAACAGGGCTGATTTTATTTGCTCACGGTCAGATTTTAGTGTGGATTTCATCCAGTGTTTTAATACGCAAAATAGTATAAGGCTCTCTCTCTTGCAAGGCGAGGTGTAAGCTTTTGAGAGATGAATATTATTACTAAAAATATTTAAATGTACATATGATACGGAATTTTGTATATATACATGTAGAATATAAATGTAGTATCAAATACTTGAGCTAAATCGTTGTTTTTCTTTGAACAACTGTTTATTTGTTAGTGGCGGTTAGTGGTTCCCATAGTCATATTTTTAGAACACTGGCTGCTTTTCATTCTTTGAGTGTCTTGGATGGTGTATTCATTTTAAATAAAAAAATTAAAAGACCATGTGAAAGGTACAAAGCATTCATATCATTGTAGTTGTTATATTTGAAGGGGTGACACAATTTTTGGCTTTAGAAATTGTGGTTAATAATGTGTGGGTAGAGATTTTGTGAGACAATTGATTTCGAGGGTTAATGAAGTAGTGGGATCGTGCAAGTGATTGCTTTTTCTTCTAAAAACAAAAAAATCATGCATGTGATTACCTCGTCATTCATACATTTATTTGAGGAAAGATTTTCTGCTTACTTGGTTGGTGCAAAGTTTTGCTCAAGTTACCAATGAAACTGTCTAAACATTTCCACATTCCAGTATTCTATTGATGTGAGTCAACTATTGATTGATAGTTTTATTTATATGGTTTTATGCTCAATGAAGTATAGCGTGCTGTAAGATGATGAATTAATCTTCTAAACTTTGATACTGCTGTACTATTTTTTTGGTCAATTTTGGATTATCTTATCATTTTATTGTTCTCTAGTAGTGTGACTATTTTCAAATATTTTGGTAAGGTAGCAAGGATGTCTTGATTTCTTATGTTAGTGTTACAGGTACATGAGCTATCACTCCCTTGTTTGTTTTGATATTTATTTTCAAGTTTTGTGAAATATGTTGTGCGTGGTCATTGATTTGATCTGTTTGCGTGTTTATTGAATTGACGTGTTTGTGTGCTTTATGGTTCAATTGAAAGATGGATTGAGTTATTGGTTGATGTTTGAATCAGGTGTATGACCGCTTGTTGGCGCGGGTGCTTTATATGGTTCTGGTGATTGCAGACTATATGCTGTGGTTTGATGATTGTATTAGCTGTGATTTTATCGCCTCTTCATCACTTCATGAGTTATGGTAGCCATAGTGACTAAATTAGACTAGTTTTCTGTATTCTGTCAGGAACTGATGTGATCTGTAGGTTTTTTGGCCATAAAGTATAGTTTGTTTTTTTATAGTAACTGATTTATGTTTCTTTTACTTTGAGAATGTATGTATGGCGGTTGTTGCTCTTACTTTAGTTGATAATTGATATGACTTTGTTTGTATGGAGCTCTTCAAGATGGTGGCTTGCTGCTATGATATGCGTCTTACAAATGTACGTAGGACTTACCTTTGCTGTAAAATTCTGCTGGCGACGTTGTCTCAAGCTTTCTTTTTGCTGAAAAAGATTGTTTAGTTTTCACTGGTTTTTAACCCTCTCTTCAACAATTTTGGTTTCCCTATGGATAAGCTGTATTGGCCATAGTCTCTTTTGACTGTGATTTGTTCATCCATGAGTTTCTTTATTCCGTTGAATATTGTGGGTTTTTTCCTGGTGTACTTGTTATGTATTCAGATTGCTTTTTTTTCTTTTCTTCCTCATTCCCATCTTCAGTAAATATATGGGGGTTTGATATTCATCGAAGGCAAATTTTACAATTTTGCATTGTAGGCATTTATTGATGGTCAGTGTGTATATAGTCATTCTTTTTTGTAGAGGAACTCGTTAAGCTTTTGGTGGTTTATTGAGGAGCCCTATTGTGTTGGTGACCATAGAAAATGTTGATGTAAAAACGGTGTTTCTAGTACATAATTCATGCCTCTACGATTTAGCTGTTTTTTTGTTGGATTGTATGGAAGGGATTGGAGATTGACTGAATTTCAGTTTTGACGGATGGTTGATTCTGTTTGTCATTATGGTGCTCTATTTGAAAGGAGGCTTTTGCGAGGTGTGTGTAGTTCGATGGACAGGAAGACTTCATTTTATATGGGGATAGAATAGTGCCTTATCTTTGCGATTCATGGTGTCTCTGCTTTTAAGTTATGGTTCTTTCATTTAAAAACCCCATGGTATCGCTCTTTACCATATAATATGATGTAGCTGTTTGGGTTGTGAAAGTGGTTCTTTGCTTTCTTAGTAGACATTTATGCTGAATTTCAATTTATGTGACAGTAAACTCTGGTGGCGTAAATTTCAACATCGTATCTCGTTCCATCCGTCCAACCCACTACTTTTATGTTGCATTTCTTTTTCCCGTTTTTAGATGGTTTGGTGTTATTTGATTGACAAACTACTGAGTCTTTTTTTCTGGTCTGAAAAATAGTTGTTTTTTAACACCTGCGTTTGAGAAATTTATAATTCAGGCAACTTCCTCTGTTTAATTTATTGGTTTTGTTTCATTTACTGTGGTTTTTCTATTGTCTTCCCCATTTCCTTGTACATTGTGTTTAGTTTTGCGCGACATGATTTTGAGTTGTCTTACTGACTTCTCGCCCCATTCTTTTCGTTGCTTGAGTGTTTTCTCTTTGATTGGCGGGGAGTGGAATTTGGGGGCCAGAAGTGAAGATGTAAGGGTGAGATGAATCGTGTTGTGGTGGTTGTGGCGGCAAGTGTTCTCTCGTTTTCGGGCGGGGTGAGTGGAGTTTTGGTGGCAGAGGCTGAGAAGTGGAGAAGATGTAGAGGAATACTCAGATGCCAAATCTCGGTGAGATGAAGTGTGTCATGGTGGGTGAGGCGGATAAGGATGTCACAGAGTGGTAGCCGAAGGCTTATGATTGATGTTTGCCACGGGATGTAGAGAGATATTCCATCCGCGGTGGTAGTTTGTGCATGATCGTGAAAGCTGTACAAAGTCTACGTTCTTTTATGTTGAAGTGAAAGTGGAGAGCAATTGGGCATCAATTTTCAGCTTTATTCTTTGTTACTTTTGTCTCCTGATATCGACCGTGTTATCAGTCGGCGACTCGAAAAATGTAGAAATTTGAAGATGTATTAGTCAATCCTCCTGCATAAAGTTGGCATCTAATTAGTCAAGTGTGTCAAAACACAGGCGCATACGCCATATGTAATACAAGTGGAAAGATTCTTTAACTTTTTCTTTCTTCTAATGGGATATGATTACCGTCTCGTGTTTCGGGCACATGGAAAAATCTCTAATCCGAGAAAGATGGCTGCCTGAAAGATGCCTTTACAAATTCAAATTAATTTGTGCTCTTGTAACTTATTGGTGTAAAAAATTTAGGGTGGTGCTATCTACACACTCATTTTACACTTCACACTTTTCTCAATTTTCAATTGTCGAAATGAACTGTTGGATCAAATGAATTGAAAAAGATCAGTGAACAAAAATTAACAAGGTGGTGTGAGAGGCAGAAGAAGAAAAGGGTTAATAGCACTACTAAAAATTTAGTCCAAGTAATTTTCTTTCAAGCGAACACAGGGTTGTAATACGTTGGTGTAAGAAATGTAGTCCAACTTTAGAATTTTGTTCGAGTTGAAGGAATTAGATAGATTAGTTACTTTCATCTCCACAAGATGGTACGATTGCTCTACCGTCAACTTGAACAAAATTTGGAAGTTTCAGTCGAGAAAACTCGGCCTCCGGCCATTGTAAGGGTCGAAAATGTAAATTTATCGTCAAGGAAAGATAATGTAAACCAAGCAATTGTCGGATGATGATGCTTAGGCGAACAAGTGTACCCAATGTCTAACCAAACTAGCCACATCTACATACATTACAACTTTTCATACAAGTCATGATTAAATTGACGGAAGACAGACGACAGGGGAGAATGTAACGCAGCAGCTTGCGACACCTTTACTCAAAGGTCACCATTGGCGTCTACATTTTATTAATGGAGAAAATGGATGGTAACTTCGAAAAATCCGTTCAAGTTTATCTCTTCTAATTCGGTCATTTTATTTTTTTTAAGTACATCGATATTTTTACATTAAAATGAGGGGAAGTTCGGCTAAATCATACAATTGACAACTTAATTTGGTATCGAATTTGCCATCCACGAGTTGGTATCGAATTTTTACATTAAAAGGATGGGAAGTTCAGTTAAACCACACTTTTGAATTTTTTACATTGTTGATTAAGAACAAAAATCTGCAGAAGAGAAAAAGCAAAAAGAACGCATACGCTGAAAATTTCACATGCTTGCGATTTGTCAAGATACTGTAAATTAAATTACTATTTGGAATCAACTTGGCTCTTCAAATGATGAGGAGGAGTTTCTCTTTAAAATACTTCATGATCGATTTACAAAGTAAAGTGTTTCTGATCGGAATCATTAATATTGTGAGTCATTTGTGGAAAAAAAAACACATCTCTGGAAAAAAATCAATTAAATATGAAATTGTTTAGTCATCTAACCATACCAAAATAAATGGACAGATTTGGTACAAGAATTACAAATTGTCTATCCATTTGCTACAATTAATCGACTAAACGACTTTAGTTTCAATTAATTTTTTTGCATATATGATTTTTATAAAGCTAGTTTTAATATGAACTATACAGAGTACAAGCATAAAGTTCTGAAAATATGAGGTAAATGATAGGAAAAAAAGCGAGGTTAGAAATATTAATAAAACTAAAAAAATATTAATCTATATCTATATTATTAAGAGAACACACCTTGTCAACCTTTTTGTCCACTTCTTTCAATTTTACCCCTCGCTTTTGAATACACAATGTTGAGATGAGGAAGGCAAAATAGTAATTTTGTACCTTTTGACAAAAAGACAATCATATACCTTTTTTTCCTATTTTTCCCTCACTTTTGATACACAATATTTACATAAGAAGGGAGGACAAAATAGTAATTTTGTATCAAAATATTTGCATAAGATAAAAATATGCATTTATTAAGAGAAATTGTCCTACCATCATTTTTTCATATAGATAAGTGAAATCATGATGTTTTTTGGATAGTTTGAATGAACTGACGCAGTTGCACTTGAGGAGAACATGGAAGTAGATAGACGGTTGTTCACAAAAAAAAAAATGTGCTCTCTAAAAAAATATTAATTAATATATTAATAAAAGACACGCATTATCTCAAACAAAAGGAAGAAAGGAAAAAAGTAAAAAAAATATTTGGCTGGTCAGTCAATTGCACCAGAAAAAGCGGAGGGAGGAAAAGAGAGGAGGAGAGCCGGCCGACCTTTTGCTACATATTATTACCAATTCCAATCAAGGAGACTGCTGGCTTTCGTGATATTCCACTTTTTTTGAAATCGAAAAGACTCATAAAAGAATTTTAATATTTTTTAATTATTTTCATGCTATTTACCAATGCATAAACTGAACTCAGGTCATGTAAAATACGGGTCTGAAATTCTTAACCGACCACCTCTTGGTGATTAATATTTGGAATTTCAGTTGGACTCATATTTTACTTTAATATTTTATTGTTATTATTTTATTTATGTGATTAAGATAAACAAAACATAAACGCTCTTTAAACCCTCCCCCTTCTTCTTCCTAAACCTCTCTCTCTCCTCTCTCTCTCTCTCTCTCTGCCATCACAGAGAGGTCCAAGTTCCAACTGAGCTTAACGGCGCCACCAGCTGCCGGTAATTCATCTCTTCCTCTTTTCTCTCAGCCTTGTTCATTAAAATTCCGTTGCTTTTCCACTCAATTCGCACTCTTTAATTTATTTTTGCTGGATTTTTTTTTCTTCTTTTGTAAAAAAAAAAAAAAAATCCCCCTTTTTCCGAATTGTAACAATTATATATGCATGTAGGTATATTTGTTTCCATTTTTTGAATTTTTTTGTAAAATTATATATATATATATTTATGTATTCAGGGAGCTGCTGTGTTCTTGTTTTTGTTTGCCAGACTTGTGAATTGTGGAGAATGATTTAATTTCAGTGTGAATTTTGGGTTTTGAACTTGAATTTGATGATGGTGATTGATGATTGAGTTCGATCAAGTTTAAATTAATAGCTTAATCGTGATCACTGTTCGAAAAGCCCTGTTTTTGTTCTTGGGCGAGATGATGGAAGACTCATACATATATGAAGTTATTTAAAATAAATCATGTCAAACCCTAAATTCAGTTGGTTTTAGTTCTCTTATGAGTTTAAAGATTAGAACCCCGGTTAAGAATGTGCTTGATCGCGGTCGATATTAGTGTTGCTCGAGACTTGCATAAGAGCAGCTAAGGCAGTGTGAATGAAAGAAGCACTGGTAAGGCGGTGTAGATGTTAAATATAAGTGTTGCTCAATGCTTAATGGTTTTTAAGAGCTAAAGAATAGGCAAAAGTCTTGAATTTGGAGGAACGTTGATGTAAGTTAGTATATAAGGAATGCAGGAGAGTATTTAAAGCCTGTACATGTATATGAAATTATGAACAAGTATGTTTTATACATTGTATATGCAAATTAGTGATGCTCATATAAATATAGTCATCAATCGTTGCGGCAATGGTTATCTTGAATTTTTTTCTGTTCTCTGTGTTTTTCGTGTAGACCTTGGTTTCCTACTTCTGTACATTCAATATTACTTTTTTTCTTTCTAAATTACAGAAACATTTTGGTTTATAGATTGATCTTTATTCAGTTTCTTCATTCACTGTCAAATTTAGATCAGTTTCTTGTTTCGTTTCTATTTTCTGTTCCGTATACAGTTTGGTTTCTGAATTTATCATGTGGCTGTTGTATCTCCTCTAGTTTCGTATTCGATTTTACTGCATGCGATGTTTTCCATAAGTCATAACATATAATACCTTAACTTTGTTGTTTTCTGCCTTTAATTTTGGTGCACTGTTTTCTTTGTCACTTGAAAAATTTGTAATCTGTGACTTAACGTGATTTTATGATGCTCATTGTAGTTCATATAGTAAGATACGCTACTATATATTTGACTAACATAAACCATTAAAATACAGTTCAGTGTTCGTGATGGATTTTACAAAACTCAAAAGTATAAATTGGGTTGGAAACATTTACCAGAAATTTGAAACAATCTGCCAGGAGGTGGATGGTATAGTGAATCAGGTAATAAGGGAAGAAAAAGCCCGAATGAAAACTATTTTGTTTGCTTCTTGTCTTTAATTAGCTTTGTTGCTGCTAACTGCTAAGCAGTAACTCCAGTTGTCAATTCCTCTCGCAATACTAAATTATAGTTCTTTCACAGGACACAATTAAATACGTTGAAAATCAGGTGGGTAAAAGTGTGAAGAAAATTTCTAATGCCGTCCAAGATTTACTTCCTCCGGTTAAACATGATGCTAACGGTGTGGCGGAGACACAGAAGTCTGCCATTAGTGCTAAGTCAAGGGAAAACGTAAAGCAAAGTTCTTTGGATGTAACTTCAGAGCAATCACCTACAGAGCCCAATGTAAAGGATCCTGTGATAAACCAGCTGAGTCCAGTCTCTACGGAATATGACCTTACAGACCAACCTAGTCTTCCAACGATGAATACTCTTGAAGTGGCCGAGTCAGATTTATCTGTGGGAAAGATCGACAAAGTTTTGGCAACTGAGAAGTCTTTAGTTGCAATTGAAAAGCAATCTCCTACGGAGCCCAATGTAATGAATCCAGTGACAAACCAGCCCAGTCTTGTCTCTAGTAAATATCACCTTGCCGATCAACCAAGTTCTCCAACTTTAATAGATACTGTCACGGTGCCAGAGTCTGACTCATCTGTGGGGAAGGTTGATGAAGTTCTGACCAGTGAAGGTTCTGTAGATGTGACGGAAAATCAATTGCCTACAAAGCTAAATGCAATGGATCCTGTAACAAACCAGCTGAGTGTTGTCTCTGGTAAATGTTACCTTTCAGATCAACCTAGTTCTCCAATTTCAGTGGACACTCTTATGGTGTCAGAGTCCAACTTATCTGTGGGAAACATTGATGGCGATTTGGATATTGAAAATTCTTTAGATTCACCTGAAAAGCAATCACCTATGGAGCCCAATTTAATGGATCATGAGACCAAACAGCTGAGTCTTGTTGGCAGTAAATATTACCTTGCAGATCAACCTAGTTCTTCTGCTGTGGATACTCTCGAAGTGTTAGAGTCCAAGTTATCTGTGGAAAATATTGATGAAGTTTTGGCAAATGAAAATTCTTTAGATGCAACTGAAAATCTAACACGTACAGACCCCAATGTAATCGATCCATGCCAGCCGAGTCTTGTCTCCAGTAAAGATAACCTTGCAGGTCAACTTAGTTCTCCCGCTTCCATGAATACTCTTGAGGTAGTGGAGTCTGACTTGTCAGTTCCAGAGATTGATGACATTTTTACCAATGAAGACTCAGCTGCAAACAATGAAGAAACTGCCGTAAAAGTGTCTGCACCTATATTAGAGGAGTTAACTTCTCCTTTTGTGGCAGAACACTCTACAGGGTCCCCACACGGGGTATTTTCTCATAGCAATCATGAAAATAGATGTGCTGATTTGCCTGAGGTTGCACCTGCAACCCCTGCATATGGATTGGAGTTTGAGTCCGAGCAAAATTCGACTGTTTGTGATAAGTCTTCAGATGAAACTGAGTATGTATCTGGTGCTTCAAGTACTACTTCTGAAATTGCCTCTTCAGTTGTATCTGGGGAGAACGCTATAGAGAATATGCAACTTGCATCCTTCAGCAGCTCCAATGCAAAGGAATCACTTTGGCTCGCTGGGTATTCACCTGAAAACTTATCCCTGGAAGCTGTTGAGGTGGCTGGGTTTGTTTCTAATGATTCTAATGGGCTCCCATCATCTGCTTCACCTCTAACCGTGTCCGGTGAGAATAAGGACCTCGGTATGGGACTTTCTTCTTTCAGCAGTGTCATATCACCCGAATCAGTAGGTTAGTATTTGGCAACTTTAACGAAAAGCTCCCGGTACTGTTCACTTTAACGAAAAACCACATTTTTACACTAAAAAGTCAATCTTGGTACTATTCACTTTACCCTTTATTTTGTCCTTATCGTTAAAACTCAAAGTTTCCAATCCCTTTTCATTAGTTTTCCTTAGTATTTTTGGTTGGCTTGCTATAGATGTACTATTGCTTTCTTTAGTAAAACCAGTATTGATTAACTTCTGTATTACAGCAGAAGGCACTTCCAGAACGGCAGAGATCATGCCTCTGACAGTACCATCTAGAAAGCAGCAAGTTCAAATCTGCGACTCTGTGCAGTTTGGTGCTCTTAGGTTGTCTTTAGATATTGGTATGTCGCAGAATGTGCATTTGATACTTCTTTTTATTGTCTTTCCTGTCGTTCACGTTTAAAACTCCTAGGCTCATAGTGTATTGCCTTCCTGGAGATATCAGAAGTGAGAATGCTGACATACATTCATATGAAGTTTTGTTTGTAGTAAAAGCAATGGTGTTGCGACTTACGATTGTTGTTGCAATCATGCGGAGACTTAACACTATCTGTTAGCTTTTTAACTGATCTAGATTGGATGCTTTTATGATGTGTTTATGATGTCACCTTTTCTCTAATGTTGTAAATTGTTTTACAGGATGTTCAGATGAATCAAGTAGTGATTCTTCTCACTCTCCTATGGAAACCATTGATTTGCATGATAAGGTAATGCTGGAGGAGAGGAGTGTCAGTTTCCACGATAAGGTAAAGCTGGAGGAGAGCTGTGTCATCGTAGACGATAGTGTCCTGCATGCTGTCTCTAGCCGAGCAAGAAAACTAAGGTCATACAAGGTACGTTCCTTTACTCCAATCCTCCATTTCTGTTTCTGTAATGTTACATTTAGGTAACAAATGTGAAAGCTGAAGGTTATTCCAAATCGCCTCAATTTTCTGAATACATGTTATACGGTTTTCCAAAATTTCTGTTGAATTGAATTAGAAGATAAAGAAGACTACATCTGTCATTTCAGACTGGCGTTTTAACATACTTAATATAATTCTCCATTCGTTCTCATATTTAAAAGGCATATTTACAGTGAACTTTTAACACGGATTTAGATTGCAGTCACCCATTTCTTGAGAATCAATGACTTATCCCCCAAAAGAATTATTTAAAGAAAAGAACCCGAAATGTTTTCTTGAAAACATGAAACTCCGTTAGAACATTATGTGCCCGATTAGCAACACGAACATAACTGATCAGCTTTCTTTTTTCTTTCTTAAATACAGAAAAGAATCCAGGATGCTTTTACATCAAAGAAGAGGTTGGCAAAGGAGTACGAACAGCTAGCAATTTGGTTTGGAGACAGTGATATAGATTCCAGCCAACGAACACTCTTTGACATGAAAAATTCGGAAATTGATGATGCCTGTGATTTTGAATGGGAGCTCCTGTAAGTAAACCAACTCGTCCCTGTAAATAATTGGATCAGTGAAAGGGCTGCTTGCCTTTGCAGGTAAATATATAGCAAACCGAATATATATAATTGAGGATGATGCCTCTACATAAATAAACTAGTTAAGCATCACGGTATTGAGTTCTAGCTAGTCAGTATTGTTTCTGGATATTATCTTCACCGGTTTTTTGCTGGTTGAAGAGGATGAACAAACGGATTATAAATATTGTGTCTACCGTCACCAAATTCAAGTCGTTTGTAGTTTGTCGGTTGAAGAAGATCAACAAAAGAGTTAAATACAAATAGCAGGTGTCACATCTTTTCCTTCCTTGCAAAATGCTGCACTACTAATCCTCAATACTAACCTACGAGTGTACCTTTCATACATTTTATCGAAGGCTCGATTGTTAATTTCGTGTTACAAAAGATTTTGGTGGCTCTTCAACAGATGTGCATACAGGAACCCCAGGTAGGCACCAGTGAATGCAGTTGGCAAATTTTTAGGATCCGATCTTTGTTCCTTTGCCAAGAGCTTTCACCGGCGTTCCCCATAAACCATTACGGATAAAACTCTGAATCGTGAACTCTATAGTACACGTGTTATAATATGTAGCAAGGGGGTTTGTGGGTCCACCCCTACACTCGGATCCTGTGTTTGACGCTCTCCTCCTCCAATACCGCTTGTATAACAAAGGAAAAAAATGATTTGTAATTTTCCTTCCTTTCATGCTTTCGAAAACGTTCGAGTGGGAAGTGTGAAACCCTTGCCATTGGTGTGTTGGAGACAAACTCATGAAGACGACCTTTTGCCTTTCAGGGTTGATACTGGATTCTAACCAGTCTGCCCAAGTTTGTAAGGCCAGTTTGAATACTGTAGTGACATTATATTCTTGTACATATGGAGATAGCTCATACAAACAAAACGTAAGGGCTCGTGTGGTAACGTTTTCAAAAACAGTTTTTCGTTTGACAGATGGAGAAACATGCGGTAAAATCGGAAGAACGAAGAGGTTTATAACATAGGGGTGCCCTACAGATTTATGTCACTCACGTAGCATTGATTGTAGGGTTGTGCATCAACCATACATTGCTCTCAAACACAAGATATCTACTCCTTCCCAGTGCTTGCCATGGTTAGCTATGGAGTCGAGCTTCACCAGACGTTTCAGCGCAGTATGTTTCGTTGCATGGTCGGAAATAGACTCCACGATAAACGGAGCCCAGTAGTGGGAGAACTAATTCGATGAGAAGTCGCAAGACCTGTAAAGGATAAGGGAAAAGTCGAACTCTTGGCGCGAGTACAGGTACCTCTACTTTGAAGATCTTTCTGGGAGGGATTCTTTGGAGGGATTTAAACTGCCCTCTTTGTACAGAGCTCCAACAAACATCAAGCCTTTTGCCCCCCAAAATCTGCATTAGCTTCAACGCATCAAACCTGAATTTTCAAAGCCAAAACCACTCACTAAGAAAATAAAAAGACATGAAATGCCTTAACACACTTGTTTGGTGTGACCGTCACACTGTCACGTAATATTACTAATTTATTTATGTGGCTATAACATTAATAAATAGATATACCTGTAACAACATGTATGGATTAGTTACACCAGATGACAATGTGGTGGTCTCGATTGTACGACGTACGCTAAAAACTTAGAATGCACATGCATGCAAATTATAGAGCTTTTACCTTGGGAGGTTACAGTCATTTGGTTGCCACCTCCAATTCTTATAGTAAGAATCCGGCCTCCCATTCCTCTGGCAAGTAGCTTGCTTTACCAAGTAGGGGCAGCTCTCTTCTGTGTAGTGAGGATGTGACAATTATCCCACACGCACTTCCCTTTAAACACATTGCAGCTCTCGTCAATCCGGTCCTCCGGTGAGACAACAACTGCCGGTCTCGATTTTTGGCCTCTTGGCCTACCATACATCTGAAAGACAAAGCTGCCATTGCTCGTCAACGTGTCGAGGACTAGCCGTGCAGTTCCTAGCGATGCCAATGCAACCGGGGAGAGGGACTGGATTCTCGGGTCGAGGGAGGGCTGCTGCCTTGTCATTTGGGGAAGGAGATGAAGATGGTGGGCGTGGGAAGTGTTTGATTGTTAAAAGACATTTTGCTGGTGAAGTATTTGAAAATGGTACCTTGAGCTTCAAGTCTTTTAGGTCAAGTAACAACATGCAACCGCCAGTTGGTAGGATCAAATTTTAAGTATTTCACCCCCTCCCCACATGAAATTTTGACTCCGTCACTGTTTTAAATAGAGATGTTTAAGTCCACTTTACTTTCAAATTGTAATTTGTCTATCCGGAAGCATAACTCTTTACACGTAAATAAAAATCTTATACTTGCAAGTGATATATTTGCCCTGATGATCACTGGTGGAGCCAGGTTAAGGGCTGCCCTGGGCTGTAGCCCAGGTAGCTTTCGGTAAAAAGTAAAATTTTACATGTAATTTTAATTGATTTTCGAATGTAGCATTCTAAATATTTAGTCACTAATCCCTAGGTTTAACTATATAAAATTATATAATACAGTTTACAAATCATCTATTTTTCTTACATCATTTTTCTCATCGATTCTTATACATGTACAAGTTTGGATTTGTTTAATTTTAACATGTATTTGTTTAATTACAAATTTTTTGGCTCACCTTGTGAATATTTTTTTAAGCTAGTTGATACTATGAAAAATACGGTATTAAGTTTCTTTATTTATAAAGATTTAAATTTTCAAGCTAGCCCACCCGGTAAAAAATTCCTAGCTCTGCCATTGTTGATGATATGACTTTCCTCTTCAACCTCTTCCTTGATGTTCCAGATTCACTCTCTCTTTCTCGGTATGGATCAGTGTAAAATATTACCTGTATTAAAAAAAAAAAATCTCATACTTAATGAACAATTTTTTTATTTTTTTGAGTACACTTGATGAACAAGTTTAACTTTGATAATAAAAAATAAATAAAAAAAAAAACACTGAAAATGTCCAATAAACCCCAACGCCCTCACTTTATCCATCCCCAGTTCTGTTCACAAGCAAAGCTTAGAGCTGGAGACCCAAAACCCTCTCTAAACCCAAACGGCCAGACACAAAAATAATCCAATCCCAATCCAATCCTGTCTCTTCCTCCCTAACCCAAAAAATGATAATCAGCAGCAGTTGCGTCCGTACATTTTACCCGCGTCTTCCGTCCTCGTCGAAGAAGCGCGTCTTCCGGACGGCCGAGCTGCTGACCTTCACTCTCCGCCGCCGGCGTCTGACCACCGCCTGCTCTGTTTCGGCCACCAAGAATAAAGAGAAGGAGAAGGTGATAGTGGTATCTGGGCCCACCGGTTCCGGGAAGACCCGCCTCGCTCTGGAGCTCGCTAAGCGGCTCAATGGCGAGATTATCAGCGCCGACTCCGTCCAGGTTTGAGCAAAAATTCAATACCCAGTTGTTGGTTTTTGGTGTTCTCTGTTTGGATGCTGGGAAAAGGAGGAAGAAAATGGGAAAATGTAGCTTCTTTCGAACTAAGCAGCAAAGTGGTTAATTGGGTATTCTAAAGATACTAACTTGCAAGTAATTTAGGTTATTCGGTATTTAGCGATAAACCATTTTGTTTGGTTGATGAGAAAATGCAGGAAAAGAACAGAGAGAGAGTTATGGAACCGAAACAACAATACACATCCTAACAAAATATACATCTATATAAAAATATGGATTAAAGTTATAAGCATTGAAATGGGAGATAACTCAAAATATCGAATCTTCTTTCTGTGTGACATTGCCTCGATTGAATCGACTTATGTTGATGATTATAACAGTTAACAGGTAGTGCTATATTGCTGAAAGTGATTTTGTTTGTTATAACTTTTGTGCTGCAGGTATATCGAGGTCTTGATATTGGATCTGCCAAGCCTTCACTAAGTGATAGACAGGTGCTTGCCTGATTGAGAAACTTGTACATTTAGTGCAGGCACGATTCTGCTTATGAAATTGAATTTATGAAAATCTTGAATTCTAGAGTATCTTGGTTTCAGAAGATGCACTATATTGCTAATGGTTTAGTGTAATAAGAAAAATAAATTAGGTTATGTCCTACTTAACTTTCTAATATTTGTAACTGTGGTGCTATTTCGTGCTTATATTTTACGTTTTATTATTCATAGTATGATAGTTGTGGATTCCGTATATCTGTTTTGAATTTTGATCCTTTCAAACTATAGAATTCCATACCATCATTTCCAAGAAATCGCATAATGTCCACAGTACATATCTTTCTCAGCATTTCAGGAATTGTATTATAGATTTACTTATCTGATCTTTAATGAAAAATTTCATAGATATCTAGAAGCCTTTCGGTCCTTACGAATTTTTTTCATGCTAGCAAAACGAAGTAGTTAGCTAGAACAGCGAGTTTCTTTCTAATCCAAAATATAACAGAAAGAAAGAAACAAAGAACTAGTATAACAATATAATTACTAAGTATGTAAATTTAACTTGATATCAAATTTACTGTGGATGCTTGATTGGACAACCTCTCCCTTTGTTTTCTATTCGCAACTGGTCTGTTATTAGTAACTTGAACTTGACCAACAAATTTGGTTCATTTGGTGGATTCATTTGATCACATTAACTTTGTGTGTTTTCTTTCATTTGATGCAGGAGGTGCCGCATCATCTTGTTGATATATTGCACCCATCTGAAGGTGTGTTGCCTACTAATTTTGGAGGCTGTAGGCTATAGGGCAGATAGAACTGTATCATAGCATATATTATGTTTTTTAATCTAGGATTTGGAGGCTATAATGAAAATTTGGGTCTTGTGGGATGCTTGGATGATGTCAAGTTTTCTCTTGCTAGGTTTGGAACTTTGGGTATTTCTGTTCTGCCAATTCAATACGTGTTTTATTCTTCAGACTATTCTGTTGGACGGTTTTTTGAGGATGCCAGGCAAGCTACAAGAAGTATTCTTGATAATGGCCGGGTTCCCATAGTTACTGGTGGTACTGGATTGTACTTGCGATGGTATGTGCCAGCATCTTCTTGCGTAAATATGTGTATCTATATATATATATATATGTGTTTTCCCTTTTTATCTTTGTTTTTCTTATCATTTTAATGTTAGGATGTTTTTGGCATGTTTAAAGTTAGAATGTCGAGCACACATTAACATAACTGGCCTGCGTTGTGAACTAATATATTTTGCAATGGCATCTGCATGTTGATTGATGATGTTGGCAACATTTAAATTGGTTGCTTAAAGCCGAATAAGAAACAAAATCTCTGTAATTAAGAGTAATAAGCTTAATTATTTTTCTCTCTTCTTTGTGGTTGTACTGATAGCATTAGTTTTTCGCTGTACATTTAAGGCTCATATACGGAAAACCAGATGTTCCCAAAGCCTCTCTAGAGATTGCATCAGAAGTGTATTCCGAGTTAGAGGTCCTACAGAAAAATAACGACTGGGATGCAGCTGTGGAGTTAGTGGTCAAAGCAGGTGACCCAAAGGCTCAACTTTTGGCTGCTAATGACTGGTATCGCTTAAGACGCAGCCTTGAGATTATTAAGGTTGGTTTTTGTTTTCTGCTTCTAATATTATGCATTCCTTTGACACAGACGCACATCAATATATTGTTCATATCTTTGCCTCAATATTCACTCTTAAGCTGAGTTGTTTTGCATTTAGAAGCTTATGTCCCTCCACTTTACTGATGTTATATGCATATAACATATACATGTCCTGCAATGACAGTCTACCGGATCACCTCCATCTGCATTTCAAGTACCGTATGATTCTTTCCGGAAACAGTGTGATTCTAGTGTAGTTGACGCAAATGACATTATTCCTTCTACTGATGTAGTGGAGGAAGTAAAATCAAAGGAACTGGACTATGATTTTATTTGCTTTTTCCTCTCAAGCAAGAGAGTTGATCTTTATAAGTCAATTGACTACCGATGTGAAGATATGCTGTCAGGTAAATGATATTATAACACATCAGTACAAATTGATCATTCATCTTTGAGTTTTCAAAATCAGGCAATTCGTTTGTTTTGCACAACTTGATCAGTTAGGATTACAATTTCAATGTGGACGAGGTACTTCTTTTTTCTCTCTTTTACTTTTAATATTTTTTAAAATTCCTGCAGGAAGCGATGGTATCTTGTCCGAAGCTAATTGGCTTCTTGATTCAGGCCTTCTTCCAAATTCAAATTCAGCAACCAGAGCAATTGGTTACAGACAAGTATGATTCTGCTATAGTTAAATTGTTCTTTAATTATTTAAGCAATGGTTGTCTGATTTTGTTTCATTAAAATTGCATGGCACTTTTTTTCCGTCATGTTATTATTATGTGTGTGATGGTAGTAACAGCAAGAAATGTTTGATTTTAGGCTATGGAGTATCTGTTGATGTGTAGGCAGCAAGGAGGAAGTTCTGCAAGAGAGTTCTACAACTTTTTATCTGAATTTCAGAAAGCGTCTAGGTAATGCAATTTTTCTTCAAATTTATGTATCAAAGATTCAAATGGCATAACTGCCT
Source organism: Heteromeles arbutifolia (assembly GCA_024362995.1). Classification (NCBI taxonomy): domain Eukaryota; kingdom Viridiplantae; phylum Streptophyta; class Magnoliopsida; order Rosales; family Rosaceae; genus Heteromeles; species Heteromeles arbutifolia. The sequence goes on along the minus strand of JANCRC010000003.1, from coordinate 38,115,526 downwards.
GGATAATATGCTTTTCCAAACTCAGAGACATTTTCAGTGTACGTTGTAACAAATCGTGTTGGCGGGATATGTTGAAACTAAATTTCAGTTAGTAAATACTTTCAGAGTGAGGAGTGGTAAAATGGGAATTACGTAATAAAAGGTTAGGTGATACAAGGAGGAAATCACCGGCACAACTATCCTCAGTACTGGTATTCATTGCTTGATCTTTTCTTTATATCTCAGTCGGAAGTTTCGGATTAGATTCTAATTTTGTGTTATGATTAGTGAATTATTTTACGGTCTATTCATTTACAAAATGAACTTCCAACTTTCCGTGCGTGTTTGTGTGGAAAACCTGGTGTTACATTGAGAGCTTAATACTCCTTGTGGCTTTGTAGAGTTTACAAGATTCTCACACATTACATTCAGTCACAGAATTTTTTAAAATTCTTGTGCAGAAATTTTGCAAAAAGGCAGTTAACGTGGTTTCGCAACGAGCATATCTATCACTGGCTTGATGCTTCCCAACCCTTGGTATGTCTTCCAATCTTGTTTTCATTATTTGTCAGAAAGAGAAAGATGCAGCTTTCCGCCCTCCCAGGTCTTATTCGTATATTATTTTTCGCGTACTATGTCAATTAAAGATTTGGCTTTGTGCAAGGCTTTTTATTTACCCGAACCCAATGAATTAGTGAATGCTTAATTTTATAAATGTGATGCTTAACCTTGTGCTTATTAGCATAACGGATAATTCCTGCAGGAAACGGTGCTCGACTTCATTTATGATGCATACGATGAAAACAGTGAAATTTTGGTTGTGCCTGAGTCACTGAGAATGAAGAAAGAGCTAACAAGCCATCGAGAAGTTGCCGAACTAAAGGCTTATCGACCTAAAAATAGGTATGATTTACGAACAATGAAGTTTTGCGGTTAAGTGAATTGTTGACACAGAGAACTAAATACTAAATAGTTTTGTTTATGCATGAAGGCATTTTATCAGACGCGAAGATTGTTCAGACATTCTAGACTGGATAAGAGAAACACAATGCTCCAACAGCAAATCGGAACTTGATCCTTCACTTCATTGAGGCTTGATGTTTGCCAAACCAATCAATGTTACATGGTCATCCGCTATTCCACCGGAGTGGTGTTCAGTTTGAGTATACGTGATCAGAAATCTCACCAAACAACGCGGGAAAGGTGGCTTAAACCGGTAGTTTGTGCCAAGAAGGCGTTCACCACCGATGAATCACTGCAGCTGCCCGAAGACTGCATCGGAAATCAATTTGTGAGAATTCATACTTCAAATGAAGTGATTTGAGTTTATGGATTGTAATTTCGTTTACCAACCGTTCAAATGAAGTGATTGTTAATGAGATTATTCGTTTGCGCACAGCTTCATGGAACTTTGGCAACCGCCTAAAACTCTTCTCCCCTCTCTGCAAAGTCGAGAAACCCCGATAACCAGATGTATACGGTTCGGAGTAACAGATGATTAAGTGTAAAGCATACAACATAGTTACATAGTTACGGTGGTGAGCAAAAATGTAATAAATTCAAAATTTAAAAATTAAAATTGGTAAAAGATCATGTGAAGCTATGAATATTTTCCAACCAAAATAAAATTGAAAAATGAAAATACCGTCAAAAAAAATGTTCTTTTATTTTGCAGATCAAAAGGCATATAAACATAAAAAACGGAATAGGAAAACTAATAAAAATGGTTTGAAAACTTTGAGTTTTAATGATAAGGACAAAATAAAGAGTAAAGTGAATAGTATTAGGATTGATTTTTTAGTGTAAAAATATGATTTTTCGTTAAATTGAACAGTACCGGAAACTTCTCGTTAAAATTTCCAAACAAATATTAATAGAATATGCTACAAACTTTTGCTTTTCATGCCTGAAAAAATGCATTTACTTTCTGAAAAGGCCTTAAAAATTAAATAAAAAGTAATATTCAATAACACGCTTCCTTAGGAGCCAACCATAAATATACACAGTACGCATCTCTCACTCTGTAGATTAGTCGTTGTTGTTGTTCCACTGTTAGCAATTCCACGCAGCGAGCTTTCGACACTCCCAAAGCAAAAAAAAAAAAAATGAGGCCTTCAATCTCCATCGCCAGATCCGTACACCGAGTCGCTCGCCGCAGCTACTCCTCCGCCTCCGTCCCCGAACGGAAGGTCGCCGTACTCGGCGCCGCCGGCGGCATCGGCCAGCCCCTCGCCCTCCTCATGAAGCTCAACCCTCTCGTTTCCCACCTCTCCCTCTACGATATCGCCGGAACCCCCGGCGTCGCCGCTGACGTCAGCCACATCAACACCAGATCTGAGGTACTCTCCGAACCCTCTCTAATGCTTTCTCTTCGTCGATCGGATTGCCTCCGATTCGATCTTAAGTTTTGAACTTTTTTTTTTTATATTCATTTTGGGGATTTGATTGATTGCGATGATTAGGTCAAGGGTTATGCCGGCGAAGAGCAGCTCGCACAAGCCTTGGAGGGAGCCGACGTTGTAATTATCCCCGCCGGTGTGCCCCGAAAGCCCGGGATGACTCGAGACGATCTCTTTAACATTAATGCCGGTATCGTCAAGGGTCTCACTACCGCCATCGCTAAGTACTGCCCCAATGTGAGTATCCCTTCCGTGCCCTTCATTTCTGTGATTTTTTTTTTCTTCCCAAATCTTGAATTTTGAAACGAATTGGGTTGTTGGGTGATTGTTTTGGGCAGGCACTGATCAACATGATTAGCAACCCAGTCAACTCTACGGTCCCCATTGCGGCCGAGGTGTTGAAGAAGGCCGGGAAGTACGACGAGAAGAGGTTGTTTGGTGTCACTACTCTTGATGTGGTCAGGGCTAAGACTTTCTATGCTGGAAAGGCCAATGCTAATGTTGCTGGTATATACATTATTGACCCGCCTTCTAAAAGCTCTTTCCTTTAAGCTATGTTTGTGTTATTTTTGGGCTTCCGTTCCGGATTTTAGCAAAAGATTGATGTTCTCCAATCCCAACTTAGCTAGATGTAATTAAAGCATAAATATTGTACTATTTGAGGGGTTTTAGGAGCTGATTTTTTATTGTAAGATTGTGTTTTCTTCAGTACCAAATAAAGAAAATGGGTTTGTGTTTGCAGAGGTTAATGTACCAGTTGTTGGTGGCCATGCTGGCATCACCATTCTGCCGCTATTTTCTCAGGTATCACTCAAATTGTTTTTATCCCTTCGGTTTGATTGTATGAGATTAATGTATTCTTCTTTGTGTGGTATTTGCTTTGGTTGGTCTTGACTCAGAGTTGGCTATTTTGTACTGTTTTGTCTTGTAATGTTTTAGGCTACCCCGACAGCCAATTTGCCTCATGATGTTATCAAGGCTTTGACAAAGAGAACACAAGATGGAGGAACGGAAGTTGTGGAAGCAAAGGCTGGAAAGGGATCTGCAACGTTGTCAATGGCGTAAGTGTTAGGATAAAACCATTTTGTGCGCACCTTGTTTGCACAGATGCTTCGACTTTATACATCATCATTATATGTGCCTATTTTCAAATTGAAATTTATATTTCATGTAATGTACAAAGTTAAATGTAAAAATGTATGTGGCGAATGTTTCGTAATACCCTCTTATCTGTGTTAAAACATTATGGATCCATAGCTATTCCAAGGTGTTACATGTTTCTTCCATAATGTTGTTTCCCTTTTCTTATTCCTCCATTGATTTCTTTGTTTCAATTTTCTATTTTCATCGGGAAACAAAGAAGAAATTTATGTTTTTAGCTGGACTAACTTACCGTTTATCTTGCAGTTATGCTGGCGCTATTTTTGCTGATGCTTGTCTGAAGGGACTTAATGGAGTGCCCGATGTTGTGGAATGTTCGTTTGTGCAATCCAGCATCACTGAACTTCCTTTCTTTGCTTCTAAGGTTAGTGAGATCAACAAATAAGGGATTCATATCCTCACCTTTGATTTATTTATTTTTTTGAAACATTTAGTTTGTAACTTTCTTTTTTCCTCGAGCTATTTTTTGTTTTTTAATATACTGGTATTGCAGCCTGCTACTTAACGTCTCCAATTGTCTATACGGATGAGTGCTATTCAGCTTGAGTATTGCAGCCTGCTACTTAACGTCTCCAATTGTGATTATGTTTGTAGTCATGCCTACTAGTCTATGCCTTGATTGTGATTCCTAGTGTCTACCGCCGAGAAACGGTTTTGTATACATTTTTTTGCTAGACAGTGCACTTCCCGTTTTGGGTATTGATGGCTGTTCTGATTTCACTCTATGGTGGTTGAAATATATTAGTTAATAGTGGCCTTGGATGTGTCTCAACCATTGTGGTTGCATACTTGTTTGCATGTTACATGAGTTAGAAGCTCGAACTGTAACACATGCTATTGGAGGGTAGCACTGAATAGATATAGCATATGTTGGTCGTTGCATTGTATATCTCCGTAATGGTTCATCCAGATGCTTGCCAGTTGTAATCTTGCGTCTCTTGTTTGTCTAGTTGGTTGAAATTGTTGATGCTGCTATATTTTTCTTTACCTTTCTTGTCATAAGCAATTAAGCATCCTCTGCATTGTTTTTCAGGTGAGGCTTGGAAAGAATGGAGTCGAGGAAGTTTTGGGGTTGGGTAATCTCTCGGACTTTGAACAGGAAGGACTGCAAAGCTTGATCCCTGAGCTCAAATCATCCATCGAGAAGGGTATCAAGTTTGCCAACCAGAGTTAGTGTAATGTATTATTAATGCCTTGGGGAATGGGGGTTATCTACCCGTCCCGATAGTAACCCATCCAAATTTTGCATTTGTCCAAGTAGTGATGTATTTTTAGTGCTGCCAGCGGCACCGGCACCGGCACCGGCTTTACTTTTTTCATTGGAGTAAGCAGCTCTAATAGACAAAGGTTTCTATAAATAATTCCCAATGACATGTTATGGGAGGGATTATGTTTGAACTTTGAATCATCGTAATGTTTCTTTCGAATCAATAACGATTTGGAATATAATCATTTCTTCTCGATAACCTATTGGACGAGTGGTTTGCTTTTTGAACGTGCCAAGCGTTGCCTGGGGCTATGAATTGGTTGCAAGAGAGAATCTCTTCTCGATAACCTCCTCTTCGAAACTGATTGTTCATGGTGACCGGGAGGATTAAAAATTGTGTGGTGAAGCTTTTCTAGTTTTCAGTTTTGCTTGCAAATGGACAAAGCTGTGTGCTAAAGAACAAGGTTCCCACTTGGACTCGCCATTTACCCATTTCAATGTGGATTCCATCCAGGCCGGCGCGACCTCCACGCTGCAAAACACTACTTTACCTAAATTTAGACATTTTGTTTCTAATTCATCACGTGGTAAGTGTCTATTGAACGAGTAATTCACTTTACAAACACCTGACAGACCTTTATTGAACAAGTGACACCACCCGACTATATTTTGATCTCAAGAGAGAATCTCTCCATGCACACAAGGTTAAATGTTAAGTTTTAGAAACAAAACAAAACATTGTTTTTCATCGATGTTTTCGATCATTCAAAAACTCATCAGTTTCGTTGGCGCACGAGCTTTCACAATTGTAGCTCAAAATGAACGAAAATTTTACCATGCTCCGCTACTAGAAAATTGGCTCTTGGTCAACGGAATACAAAACTAGAGTAACCCCAAAACCAGAGAAACCAGAAGGGTGTGCACTAGGATGCCGAAAACTAGTGCAGGAAGGTTCTGAGGTGGAAGACGAGTCAGAAGCCCAACCATAAAAACAACTTCTAATATATCACTTTTTAAGAGGAAATGATAAGCAAGTAGCTTGCAGTTTGCACTTGTAAATAATTTTTATACAAACTATTTCCTGCTACCAGAATAGTTCGTTCTACTGCTTTCATATTCTTCCATACGTGATAACTACTAATTAATTAACTTTCCTACGTCAATCTACACCTCTGACGAACTCTGATCAGGAGCAGCAGTTAAGATGACCCGCTTTGGACGCTTTGATCTACACCAACTATATCCCGGGCCGAACAAATACTTCTCAAAAGGTCTGAGATGTCAAGAAATAGGAAAAGACTAGTGTGAGACGTCTTCATCATAAATGAAGCAAAATAAGTCGCGAATGACTGAATATCTCATGCATGTACAGAATCACTTAACCTGAGTTTTTGAAAACTGCTGCAAACTCAGTATGCTCGTGAATCGGGATTTAACATGTCTCTCTGTCAACTAAAATCGAATATCTTAAATGTATATGCATTTAAAGATGTAACTAGCACGCAAGCTATCTACGTATAGTGCGAGACAAGCTTACGAGGGATTCATGTAATACAAACTCAGAATCCTAGTATATGCACATGCACTAACATTTAGAGGCTGTGGCCATCTTTTAAAATGAATATTATAGAGGCGATTCGTAAGTCTTGCTCTCAAACCAGCAAGAGTTTTCTTGACACATGAGTGCACACACACACGCACATACATACTTCACCACCCACGTGCACACACAAACACTGCATTCACACATGCATGCCCATACATATGCAAAGGCAGTGTAAATAAAAAAATGACCACAATATCTGTTCATCGTTTACAAAGGAAGGCAAGTAAGATTTAAAACCCCATCAGACATTCACAGTTAGAAAAATTTCATGGTATTTGGAGAAAATTCATGAATCCAGGGGACAGCCACTGCAAAACAAAAATTCAAGGCGAAAGCCTCACTGGTGCTAGAGTGATGAAAGTTTTCTCAAACAGGAAATGGTATGAAACACAGAACAAAGATATTCAACATATTATGGAACAATTTGGAATTGTAAAATTTGAAGAAACAAACAGTTTCCTACAGGTCTAAGTCTAACCGAAAGTTAGAGTAAACTACTGTCTGGGCACCCCAAATTTTTATAAACTGGTCTCCTGGTAATTACTATGATCCAAATAAAATGAAAAACTTATAATGGAAAACAATACAACGGTCTAACACTTCTGACAGATATCTCAGCATTTATTTATTGACAAATAGCCATTTGGGCGGGGAGAATAAAAACAACCATAATTGTTGAAATGACAACTGGCATAATACAAAGTTACCATTCTATTTTCTTCTTTAGGGTTGCCAAGATTAAAGAAACTCGATTATAAACAATCATGGAACCCCAAAGATTGAACATTACAATTGCCTTGTTATTATCTATGTATGATTCAAAATTAATTCGGTAGTCGAGAAGCTGGCTCTGAATAAAAATAACAATAAATCGTTAACCAAGAGAAAGATAATGCCACCTACCTCAACTAAATCAATTCAAGTCCTAGGTCGATGATTTGAATCCGATTCAACACCGCAGGAACTTTCATTGTCAGAATCTGCATAGAAAATAGCACAATAAATAAACTCATAACAACATCAAACAGAACTAGGACGTTACATAAATAGTAACGGAAAAACACCGATATTTACCACTTGAAGAGGATTCAGATTCACTGCTAGAACTACTTGATCTGCTCACATTATCACCTTGCTGTTCTCTTTGAACTGGGGAAAATGCATTACTGTTGTTTTCCACTTCTACAAATGAAACAGGAAGTGTTAAACAAGTAGAACGGCATAGGATTCAAGAGTGACCTTAACCAAAGTGCCACTGATGCTTAAGAGTTCAAATTTATTACCTGCGTTGGCTTCTTTTGCTGCCATTGTAGTGGCTGGTGCTACAGTCTGCAAAGTTGATAAGTTAATCATGTATTAGGCAGAAAAACTTAAAAGTGAGAAGCAGGGTAGGGAACAAATTTATTGTCTTACCATCTCCTGGATGGTATCGCAGGGCTCTGCTATTGATTGAGGACCAAGCTCCACATTTCTGTTAACTTTGCTCAAACTTTTTTTGTAATTAGTCACAAACCTATCCAGTTCCCAAAGCGTTTCAGGATCAACACTACCAATGTCCACCTCAATCTCATCCTCTTGCTGAAAAGGCCCTGGGTTCCTTTTCCTAATAATCTTCACAATGTTATCTAGTTTCTCAGAAGGCAAAGTCATGAGGTCTGCACTGAGCCTCTGCTTCTCCTCATAAGTCATATCCCTTTTGTCGGGGTCCCTGGCTTTTGGTTTCTTTGGAACTGATACCCTACCTGGATGACCAGAACTCACAGGTTTCAACTTGCGGTCACCAGGCTTTGTCATAGATTCTGCTCTATCCAGAGTCCTCATATTCGATGCCAGAGGAGGGGCAGGAGCGGGAGCTTCATCTTTTCTTGAAACAGGTGTTGTGAAATTTGAATTATTACCCAATGCATTTCTCAGATTGAGATTATACTCAGCCTCTACATCCGTCCATTTCACTTCAAACAACTTCAACAATTGGTCCGCCATAAGATGAACATCCTGCTCTTTCGGGTTATACAACATTGCATTGTTAAATGTAAGTCTCACATCCTCTGCAAATTCCGCTGGCGTCTTATACCAATTCTCATTCAGCCTCGTCCTCACCGTGCCCAAATCCATCGGTTTCTTAACAATCGTATTGTAATCATGAAGACCAAGCATCTTCACATCCACAGGCTTATTAAACACCCAGCCAAACTTATGCTTCATCAACTTTTCAAGCAAAGCACTACAATTCTTAAACATTTTGCTCCGATTCTTACCTGACCTGAACCAGGGCTCTCCCCCACCCCCATCTCTCCCCCCTTGAGTGGGTTTCAACTTCTTGCTACTCTCTGAAGGCGGTAACTTTTCCTTCCCAATCAGAAACTCCGAACCTTGGCTTGTCTTTGGCCTCTTCTTCACATTCTCCTTCTCCACAAACTGACCAACCCCATTCTTATTCTCCGCAACCGAAACACTCAAACCCCGATACTTCCCAGAATCACGGAGTCCTACAGAACCCGCCTCCGAATTGGCCCTCATTGTAGGTTTAACATTATCTACTGCATGATTAGGCAAAAGTGATTGACCATACCTTTCACCAAGCTCAACCTCCTTAGCTTCAAGATTCTTCATCAAGCACCTAACTTGCTCGAGCTCGCCCGTCAGCTTCCCCTTGATCTCTCTCCTATCGTCCTTGGACTGAGAACCCAACCGAATCCGAACCATGTTCCCGAACTTGGCGTACCCACGTGGACCGTCGACTGGTTCGGCAAAGCCCGGCAGCAGGCCATTGTGGCTCGTCGAATCGTTGGATGCCAGCGCGCCGCGAAGTTGCGTCAGGTCCTGAGGCGGCGGCGATGAGTGGTGGAGGACATGGTTGGGATTCTTGGACTTGTTCTGGGTCGTTCTGGAATAGGCCTTGTTGCTCGCTTCGTCGCCCACCAATGGTCCTGAAACCATAATAATAGGAAATGCTCTCAAAAGCCCTAAATTTGATTTCTTCAAGATTGGCCTGCACTAATGGGAATTGAAGAAAAGCTAGGGTTTTGGTGAAGAAAACCCTAAAAGTTAATACATGAAAAACCCTAAGTTTCCAAATTTTTTTGCTGAAAAACACAGAATTTCTAAATTTGCTGAAAAACCCAGAAATAGAAATCGATTTGTGCTGGGAATTTGGGACAAAGATTCCTACTTTTAGGGTTTCCTATTAGGGTTTGGAGAAATTGGGGATCATAGGCAGGGGAGGTTATCGTACGTTCGTGGAACTAGACAGTGGTTCTCTGCAGTAGTACTGATGCTAGTGCGTTCCCAATGTGTGTCGTATTGTTCGTAATTGTTGTCGTTTTGAGATTATTATTTGTTCTGACTGAACAAGTTAAACTAATAGTAGTAGCGGATTATTAATTAGTCATCACTAAAACGGGCACTAAAAAAATGAGTTGAAAAAATGGCTAATCAGGATGTATAATCTGCGGACGAGGCTTTACCGCAGTGATGAAAAGTATTTAGGCTTATGCATCTTGGTAGGGATTTAATCTCTATCGACTTCCTTTTCCCTTAATAATCAAATTTTAACCTACTAACGTTATCGTTCAACTAAAAATAAAAAATGTATAACCTAGGTTAAGAAGTTAGCTTACTCATGATTAGCCTTTTTGGGTTGATGTTCAGAAGCTGCAATAATCTTGACGGGGGACTCCGGAGGTGTCACGAACATAATTCTGAATGTTGTGTTCAACAAGAAAGAGACGCATTTGGCTCTCCCAAAAAAGATAATTCGACTTAGAAATTTTGAAAAAGTGGGCAACACTAGGGTCGAAAGGGAAGAAGAAGCGGAAGCCATAAGGAGAGATTAAGTAAAATTGGAGAACATTCGGGTGAGACACGAGAAGAAAGACACTTAAATAAACTTATAGCAGGTATAAATATTGAATTGAATTGGTTGATTTCATTCATAGGATAAACCGCTTTATATATACATCACAAGTTTTGGGATTTAAGAATTAGGATTTTTTTTAGGAGAGTATGAAATCTAATTTATGTATAATTACAATACTTTTTTTTTTGGTAAATATAATTACAATACTTATGGAACAAAAAAATCATAGAGTTTTATCGTAACAAAATATTTATCTTTTAAAATACTAGCTAAGGGATATTTTAGTTCATTTTAATACGCTACTGGAGGGTAGCTAAGAGAGATTGAAGCAACAAAAGAAGTTATGCGCTTTAACTCAATCATTGTTTTCATCATGTCTCTTTTGGTCTCCTCGTTGGTTTTCTTGGGTTAAGCTTAATACAGATGGTTTGTCTAAAGGAAATTCCTGTCCTGCTGCTTGTGGAGGAGCTTTTAGGAATTGCCATGATCGTTTTCTTAGAGGTTTCTGTCAATGGATTGGCCATCACAACTCTTATTTTTTGTTTTTTTTACAGAGTTATCGGCAATTATTATTAGTATAGAGTTTGCATATCATTTGGGTTGACATTGTTTTTTGTTAGAAAGTGACAGTTCTAGAATTATTTATGCTCTTCAATTGTCTGATTTCGGCTTTTCTATTTGTTTGGATCGCATTCGGAAAATGACTTTTTACTCATCTCACATATATCTCGAAAGAAATCTTCTTGTGGATAATTTTGCTAACATGGGCTTGTCTTCTCCATCTTTAATATGGCATGATTCTCCTCCGAAGACGGCTTATGTTGTTGTGTTTTTAGACTATGTTAACTTGCCTGTCTACCGTCGAGGTTTCTATAAAATAAAATAGAATTGTTTTCATCATGTCACTTTGTCGCAGTCATGTATATCCTCAAGTGAAAGAACAAAAAATTTGGTACGTAAAATATTGGGAAAACTTGATTCAAATCCAATTTTGTTAACCACTATCAGGAATAGTCCACTTATTGAAATATATTCAATGATTGGGATTCTACATCCGCTTATTGATACTCAAAATTACCCCTAAAGTAACTAATAAATTAATCAACGTAATTAATTCCTAAAATTTTAGTTTTGTACCTTTAAATTAGATAACATATATTTTTCTAGACTACCTTTTACGTAGATTGATTTTCTTTTTGATAAATTACCTCGTAGTTAGAATTGTATTCTCTAGTTTGTAATATACAAAATTGTTTAGGATCATTTTCCAAGTTAAATATTAGATAGATTTGAGATATTTGAATGTTCAAATTTTGAATCAGGAGAAAGTTATTCATGCATGAAATTAGGGGATTTTAATTAACAACCTGTCTTTCTGGACTTAGAACCTAAATGCCCCTAAAATATAAGAAATTTTTAGTTGCGACGGGAACACAAGTGGTACACCACGTGTTTTAATAGGAGTGGTGAGAAATTTTATTTTTTAAGTTATTAACTTTTTAGCACACATATTTCACTATTTGTATAGTGACACGTGATGTACCACTCCGTGTACCGATCACACTGAAAAATCTCTCCTAACATATATGGGAGTAGAAATCACTCCCCTTTCTTCTTGTTGCATTTTTTTCTTCTCAGTATTCAAACAGAATCGAAGGGACAACTGGGGGCCAACTACTTGCCAACTTGAAACTTGTAAGTTGTAAGTGAAATGCAACTTCGTACAATAGTTAGGTAGAGTTTTTCTTTATTTGTTTGTGAGAGATCTTATATTCGAATCTTTTGTAAGTGAGAGGTCTTAGATTCAAATCTTGTAGATAATGAGTTCAAAACCAATTTATTCATCTCCACCTCTTAGTGTAAATATATCTTTGTATGAGAAAAAATGGCTTGGTTGAAAGCGCTTCTAAAATAACTAAAAACGTTTTTGGTGAAAATGTTTTGGAACAAATTCTTAGTGAAAATGCAAGTGAATCTGGAAAAAGCAGTGGAAGTGCTTCCTAAGAAGCACATAACTTGTGCTTTTTGCATGAAACACTTCAAATGCTTTTGAAACTTAAAAACATTTTTTCTAAAAGCACTTTCAGTCATGTTAAAAGCATTTCCAAACGGTCCAAAAACTTTGAGAGTGAAGAGTTGACAAGATCTCAGCAGCAAGGATCATGTGCTGCAGTTACTATATACAAATGGAACTAGTTCGTGGACGGCATCAATGGCTGAAACTTTGTATTAAATCCCATATTATCAAAAGTCTTCGTACAACTTGCAATACCTACTTAATATAATATTAATCAATAATTAAACCATATTCTTAAATCTTTGATCAACAAAAAAAAACAAACCAAACTTTCTTTGAGAGATTCGTAGCAATGGGATTGAAGCACCAAACTCCCAAAACCTCTTCCTCCAAATTCTTCTCCTTCAGATATTCAACAATTTTCACATTAATCCTACTTTTTACATCCTTCTTCCTCTTCCTTGCATCCCTTCGGAATGTTCAAGAACCGTTTTTTCGGGCCGATTTTCCCCAGTTCAATGGTGATCTTAGAGATGCTAAGTTCCCATGGAACAAGCTTTGTTTTGGACCAACATCCGAAAAGCTCAAGCTTGCCGTCTTCTCCAAGACGTGGCCAGTTGGCGCCGCCCCAGGCGGCATGGAGCGCCATGCTTCGACTTTGTACCATGAGCTTGCTGCGCGGGGCCACGAAATCCATGTCTTCACCGTGCCTTCTGATAGGAAGGCATGGTGGGACATACATGAAGATAACCTTCATGTGTATTTTGCTGCCAACGATCATGGCTCTGTCAACGTATCTTTAGCATTTGAAATTTTCAATAAAGCCAATGCAAATAGAGAGTTTGATTATGTGCACACCGAGAGCGTTTCGCTGCCGCATTGGCGTGCGAAAACGGTGACGAATGTGGCTGTCACTTGGCATGGGATATGGTACGAAATTATGCACTCCAAGTTGCTGCAAGAACTTCTTTCGAATCTGAAAGGGGGGCAGGTGGCAGAGCTTCACGAAGCAATGCCCAGGCTCGTAGAGGAAATTCGATTCTTTAGAAGCTACACGCAACACATCTGCATAAGCAGTAGTGCCGGTGAGGTTCTAGTGAACATCTATCAACTCCCCCAAAGAAATGTACATGTCATACTCAACGGGGTTGACGAAACAGAATTTACCCCGGACCAAGAAGCGGGTGCAAAGTTTCGCGAAAGACATGGAGTGCCTTGCAATGCGAGCGTTGTGATGGGAGTTGCAGGGCGGTTGGTGAGGGACAAAGGGCATCCGCTTCTCTATGAGGCCTTTTCTTCGATTGTGAGGCGCCACCCCAATGTTTATTTACTTGTAGCAGGGGCAGGTCCTTGGGGAAGAAGGTACGCTGAATTAGGCCCAAATGTGAAGGTTTTAGGAGCATTGGAGCCGTTGGAGCTGTCTCAGTTTTACAATGCGCTTGATGTGTTTGTGAATCCGACATTGAGGCCTCAAGGGCTTGATCTTACATTGATCGAAGCAATGCATACTGGGAAGCCAGTTTTGACACCGAATTATCCAAGCATTGTTGGGACAGTGGTTGTGGATGAAGAATTCGGATACACATTTTCGCCCAATGTCAGGTCTTTCATAGAGGCATTGGAGTTGGCGATTAGAGACGGATCTAGTGTGCTAAAGAGGAAAGGCCTGGCTTGCAAGAAATATGTGGTTTCGATGTTCACTGCAACGAAAATGGCATCAGCGTACGAACGCTTCTTTCTCTGCATGAAGAACGAAAGGTATTGCCAGTACCCTCTTCCCACAGATTGTTAGAAGTTCATCGGAGTCCAATAGTTGAAGAATTTTGGTGTATGAATACTTGCACACTTTTGAATCTTATATTTACTTACATATATGATGTATTTGTCCAGAAAATAATCTTTTGCGTTAGTTTTCTTGAATTTCATATCTCATGCTGTTTGATCTATTCGTTAGGCTCTTACTTGTCTCTTTACCCCATGAACATACGCACATTGCCGAACCATGTAAATTATCTCCATTATTTACTTTATTGGTGTACTCCAATCTGATATCACTAAACGGTCCTAACATCCTTGACTGATTTATTCCTTTTATGAAAAAGGTTAGAGAGACTACATTTTGTAAATCACATCTAAACCATCTCTCTAATACAAATGGAACCCATTTGTACTTTGGACCCTACTTCGATTAGGGTGATGATTTACATGTGGTATACAAAATGTGGAATCCCTACCTTTATTAGAGGGATGATTTAATTCTAAACAGTATTCTAAAATACGTCCTAGGCGGCGCCTAGGCGCTAGGCGGTGGAGTGCTGTCGGGATTAATGCCAAATCGTTCATAAAATCGGGTACGGGTTAGTCGGCCGCCTAGGCGCTATCTAGGCGGTGGTAGACGGCTGTCTAGGCGGCCTCGTCGGAGCCTCGGCAGTTCTCCGTTCTGCTGCGATTTGATGAGAAGAAAGAGGGCGGATTGGAAATCTCGTCGGAGCCGCATCGATGTTGCTTGATAGTTGGGTTTTTTGGAATTCTTTCGGGTTTTTGGGTTGAAGGTTAGGGGTTTGAAGTAGCTTTTGGAGATGGTGGGAGAGGTCTGATGATGGGAGATATTAGAGAAGAAGAAGCAGCGCCAAAACACAGAGAGGAGGCGATGGAAACAAAGCTGACTACAATAAGAGAGAGAGAGAGAGAGAGAGAGAGAGGGAGGTGACTACAATAATAGAGAAAACCAAAAAGTAGAGAGAGGTGACTACAATAATAGAGAAACAAAACTGATGCAGCAGAAGACATGAGGAGAAAAAGCTGATTTGGTTATTTTAATTAGTTGTTGGAAACGAGGAGTCTTATAATATAAGAAAGATGTCTGATGCAGCAGAAGACATGAGGAGAAAAAGAAAAGAAAGTGTGGGGTGGGTTGGGTTAAGCTGGGCTGGGCCGGCCCATTTTATATGCTTACAATCTTATTAACTTTTAAACGGTGGATTGATTACAAATTTATTCAATTGTTGGATGAATGTACTTTGTGTATTCTTCTACTTCTATTTTTACATTTTATCAATTTTCTATCATCCATACAAGTATAGTTTTTTTTTTTTTTTTAATGTAAATAAGCACTTATTTACAAGATATATAATAAATTTACATAAATCAGCCTAGACCGCCTAGGCGCTAGGCCTCTGCCCGCCGTCCGACTAGCGCCTAGCGTTTTTTAGAACCTTGATTCTAAACCAACTAAAACAAGCTAAAAACCTAATGTGATGCTATAGTCGAATGGAACCATGACCTGCAAGTAGGGGTTAGAAGATGAAAAACGTTATCGAGTAGTTCTTTTATTTTTTTTATTTTTTTAAACAAACGATATTATCTACATTAAGGAGGAGATGGTGGGCTGAGCCTTACCCTCACAATGAGCTAGCAATAATATGGTTTAAACTCGCATTTGGTGAGAATCGAATACGATCAGTTGGCATGAGGTGGAGAGGTGAGCTTGTCTATGCGCTGCCAATCTGAGATGACAAAGGTTTAACGAAATGCTTTTAGCTTTCGAACAGATAACTAGTTAAATGGACAACACATAAGTTTACTGAAAGATCATTAATATTGTCGGATTCCAAATTAACAAATAATATTGCGATCCTTTTACCACGATGTTGTGTTCATTCTGTTAGTGATTTCTGTTGGTAGATTAGGATGATGACGATTTAATCGAAATGTTAGTGTTGAAGACCTATTGATCTACTTGCCTGGTAGCTCCAAGACCAACATTGTGAGGAAATATTGTTGCATTGAAGACATTGTTGTGGCCATGAACATCATCAATACCATAAATTAATAAAAATTCCGACCTGGGTCGATAAAGAACCCTTTTGAAAATCATTAACCATGTTAATCCAAGTTTCTGCAGAAGCCTTTCGATCGTGCTGGAGACCGCCCACCCCCGCTTAATATACTCCCTGTCCAAAAAAATGCTTATTCTTCCCTGTTCCAACTAATCTCCATACAGATGCAGATGTGACACATTCCATTCTTTCTACATTTACATGTGTATGTATTTCCTTCACATAAAAGATAAAAAGAATAGTGATGCTCACCCATGAAGTACTTGTTCATCACCTCAGCCGAAGCAACCTCATGTTCGATCTGCACCATTTGGCCGATCTTTTTCCCCAAAGTCATCCGGCTCATTAGATCCTCGATTCTGGTATTTAATGGCTGTTGGGGTCTTTATATTTAGTGTATTATACTTGTGCTGTAGCTATGCAGAAGCCCCGTAAAGATGGGAATTCTAGCCATTTTATGTTCCAAAAGTATTTAAAGAGAAGGATATATAATGCCCAATTAGAAACCCATTTTGTAAGGAAGAATCTATAAGGTGCCCAATTAGAAAGCCACTAGCAGTTTAAGCCCGCGCGTTGCCGCGGGAATGTCAATTGAATTATAAATAATGTATATAAGTGTTAAAATAAGAGACTAAATGTGATGAAGCATTATGTGTAGACATGTAAAAATTATTTACATAAAACATGTACAAAATATTTACATAAATATATAGTAGTTGTTGACAACTGGATATACATATAAAGAGTTGTTCAAAACATTCAACAACTATATCTCATATGTTTAGAGCTTAAACGAAGTAAAAACATCCTCTACAAATACAAATACAGAGAACTCAATCATACAACCCAAAAGAGCAAAAAACAAAACAAAAATGCTTCCTTTGTTTCCGGCATTTTCTCAACAACCAACCAAAACCCAGAAAACAAAAATCACAGAAAAGGTTCAATTGGGAGCTAAATTAATAGAAAATGAAAAGATGAAGAGGATAGAGATTCACAATTCTTACCCAAATTTGAGCCTACCCACAACAATTTCAGTTTGTACAACCTCATATCATCATCCAATCTCTACATGCAAACGCATTTAAAAAAATTACTGACTGATCATTAAGCATGGTATGCAGGTAGAATTATTAACAACATAAGTGAATTCAGGATGAATAAATCCAATCATTTTTGTATAAAACCGCATGAAGGCATGCACAAAATTTTGTGTAAGTAAATAAATATCCAGTTGTACTGAGACTTGAATTATATATGTATGTTTTCTAATAAAACTCTATGTTTATCTTCTAGTCATCATACGTCTCCAACAATACTTTTTCATCCAGATTTTTAAACCAATTAAGTCTAATACAACAATGCTCAAACCAATTAAGTCTAATACATAAAAGAAAAAGAAAAAGTTGCAGTTCCCAGAAGAAAAAGAAAAAAAAAACCTTTCATCTTTTAACCGATGTTCAAAGAACTCCAAAAAAAAAAAAAAAAAAAAAGCGCAAAGAACCTACAACACCATGTCTCCTTTCCATGTCCATTGGTGAAGTCAACATTGTTCCCCAACCTGACCATTCATCCGCATGAGCATCCAAATTCCCAACCTGGATCTCTGTCACGAAAAAAGCTAATCTTAAAAAAACTTATAGATAGAAATAAGACAATTAGGACAATGAAATATTGGAACCACCCCGTTGTGGTAAAATTCATTTGTGCAGAAAATTATCAACCACCCAAAAACCAAAACAAACCCTCTTGTAGTTTTAGCTCACTAACCTCATTGAATCAAAACAAATTCAATCATAAAACATAAAATTAATAACCAAAAATAAACATCCAAAAACCAAACCAATTAACAACAAAAAAACCCACTTGTAGCTTTAGCTTACAACTTACCCCTTCCCTCTTGGCGTTTTTATCTTTTCAGATGAAAACCTGTATGAAAATAAAAAACCAAATGAGAAGACATAGCAGAAAAATGATGGGGAGAAAAATAACCGAGTACAAAATTAAACAAATCTTCATATCTTCATTGTAGGTGAGAATGTTATGAGATCAGTAGTAAAGTTACAAACAAAATCCCCAAAATCACAATAAAAAAAATTTAAACAAAAAACCGATTCATAAATTAAAATTTACACCTAAATACTTAATATTAAAGCAGAGAATTACTCACAGCCTCCGAATGAGATTTCCATTTATCACCGCCAGCTTAACCGACCTATTCAAATTTATCCAAAGTCAGAACAAATATAATATAAGAACGATTAAAGAAAACCCAATACAACGTCTCTCTATTTAAACTGCTCTACCTTGATAACCTGATTTATTAACAACGGTTCACATGAATTACTATTTTTAATCATTTTAAAATCCAAGTGCAGCAAACAACAACAAGAAGCTGCTGAATAAAAAATAAACCTTCAGGGGTTTCTCAGGCAAGAAAAACCGCTGTCGGCAGAGATTTGTGACAGAGAAGTGGAAACGGAAGGAAAAGTCGAGAAACTTTTATAAATCGCAACTAGAATACTAATTTTTCGGTTTCTGATTATTACTTGATTAATATCTCCGATAGAGAGTGCAACCTAGGCTAGGTACATAATGTTATTTTCATGCTGCTTAGGCAGATCATATTTGCATCAGATCTTGCAAATCAACCCATTGGGTTTTAAGAATTCAATTGGTTAATTTGCCAGGTCTAATTTTTAACGAAAATAACGAATTGAAAAACCATTTCCAGTTGATGTCTTACACACTGTTGAATGTCATATTTCAGGATGTTTGAAGTACTCATCAGGCTCTTACTTTCGTACTGATGGTTAATAATAAAACACTTACAAACTGGTAAAGAATATGGAGAGTCGTGTCTCACGAGATATCACAAAATATTTTACAGTGTATACTCTGGAAGTTCATTAATATCTTAGAGGCTTTTTATGATAAAATCTCACACTTAACAAGTGATAAGTTAAGAATAATATCGGTAATGTTAGAGGTGAGTCGTGTTGCGCTCAATGAGTTCATCAGGTTGGGTTTCTGGTAAAGCAGAAACTTAAGAAAGAAGTGATTGCATTCATTAATTATAACAATACAACATTTTCCTAGCTGATAAACAGAATTCATTAAGTAAATAGTTAAAAATCAAAATCACAATCAAAACAAAACAAAAAGACAATTGGAGGCTTGGAGTGAGATCAGATCACCGGCAGCAAGGTCGTGGCACGGCGAATTCAGATTTTCGAAACAAGAATAGTACTAGGGATGATCATATCTTTGAATGCTCAAACGAAAAAAGAGTTTTGCCAGAACTTCCCAAAATTTTGCATCCCAAGCCGTAAGAACGCAACCATGTCATCTGCTACATAATTTGGCGACTAAACTTCGAGAAAAGTTTTGGCAACTCAAGTGTTATTTCTGGCAATAAAAAATCCTAAGTTGCTAATGATGTATGTGATCTGGTCCTCCGGGTGCAGTTCTGTTCACGTCAACAAGAAACCTTCTCCGATTAAACTCATTTTTCGGTACATGAAACCCAAGTTTACGAAAAAAGAGATGGCTATCAGTTTTATTTGGAAGAGTTGAGAAAACGAGAGAAAGACGAGGCTCTGAGCTCACTACAAGCATCGAAAGAATGACCAAGAATGGTAGCAACAAGCAGCTTGCCCTTAGAACACTAGGCATGCTGATCAGTGAAAGGTTTAAAATTGTATGACAACTACTATTAAAGCAAAGAAAGGTAAGTAGCTTTGAGCATAACGAGTTTCCCCTTATATATAGATATAGATTGAAGCACAGAGAAAAAGTGGGAGAATCTTTCTTAGAGGGAGATGGATTGTCTGCCCTCCCACTTCCTATCATTTTCTGTTTGTGCGGTCACGGTTAAGTCACGTCAACATTTTATATAGATTTTTTTTAGAAGTAATAAGACAAAAAGTAATAAAAATATAAAATGTTGACGTGGCTTAACCGTGACCACACAAACAAAAAGGAATGAAATAGGATGGGAATTGGAAGGATAGAGAATCCATCTCCTTCTTAGAGTTGTTTGATTAGATTATTTAAAGCTCTCATGTGTAATTGAATACTGCAAGAAATGGCTGTCTTGTCTGATATAAAGTTTTATAAATCCCACGTATCAGTCTCTTTCCTCTCACTGACTATCAGCACTTCGTTTTTTCGTCACATCTACTCTTTCCCTTATCTCTTAGGTTAGGTCATCACAAGAATGACCCTAGAAAAATCACAAAGACATAACCCTTTCGGCTTTTCGCACGTCCGGATAGCCACAAGCAAGTGGATCTTGCTGACACTGCATTTTAAGGATTATCGTTTGAGGGGCGACGCGCCGATGTCCTTTCCCTGGCCTACGTAATCAATGTTTTTTTTTTTTTTTTTGTCTTTTTCTTTCTTTCTTTTAGAAAAAGGAAGACAACTTATAACAAACTACGGTTATCCATTCTTTTCAAGCCCGGAAAAGTTATGGGGAATTTCATCTTGCCCGTAATTACGTAATCTATGGTTTTGGATGTTCCGATATCGCTTAATTACAACTCATTAACTATGCCAAGGCTGCCTCGCATATTGCTTATCTTAGTGTACATATAGATTCTTAGGTCTTGCTTATGTATGTTAATTAGAGTTTTACACACATATCCAACGTGTCATGTGAACCTATATTCTATAATCCAATTGCATTAATATTTTTGTTCCTAGATGAATCTTTTCCTCTCTAATTGCTGTGTCTTTTTAATGAAGTTCTCTTTAACAAAAGTAAACTAAAAATACAAAGAGCCGACTTCGTTTATAAAAAATAAAAAATAAACGTTTTTCAAATAGTTGTAGAACTATTAGGGCAAATGGAGGAGGATACTCTCATCCTTTTTTCCCATACACTTCCATCCTCCCTTTATTTGTGCGGTCACGGTTAAGCCACGTCTTTTTGTCTTATTATATCTATAAAAAAATCAATATAAAATGTTGACATAGCTTAACCGTGACCACACAAACAGAAGGATGATGAAAGTGTATGAAAAAAAAGGACGAGAGAATCCTCCTCCTGAAGGAATGGCAAACAAGATATAAAAGGATGACACGAGAAGGCAGAAAGGTCACATCATTTCAGGAGTTGAGATAATCACATTTTGTCTAGAAAGATGGATAATATTGCTAAGTTACCAACTTTGACATGACAATCAAGGGACTCATGCATTCACCTAATTAAGTTCCCGTCCAATTTGGATATGGGTATTGGATAAGTGCTAGAGCACCATGCATGAATAATACATTGAAACATCGATGATTTTTTGTTGAATGCATGTTGTTCAATACTTTAGTGGATAGGATGTTGGGTTTTCATCTATGTGTTTTGGATTCAAAATTTCTCCATCTCCTAAATTATTGTAATAGTTTTTTTTTTTTTTTTTTTTAAAAAAAAAGCTTAAATATAATTTAATATGATTCCATCCATCTCATTCCATTTTTATGGAGATAGTCCAGGAGCTTATCTATTCATGTTTTATGTTTTAAGTTTAGTTACCCATTAAATGATTTCTATCAATGCCAATCTCTATTTCGTTTTGTCATCCTTGAAATGATTTTTACCAAGTTTTAAGCAATTTTGAAAGAGGATATATATATATAATCTAAGGTATTATGGACACACTTTCTTGGTTAGCTGACATAGTCTATACCTGCCAATCTACATATAAATTTATTATGTGTGACCATGTTTTTTTTTATTTATTTTTATTACAAGTGATATTACTAATTTAAACTATACTAAGGGAAAAGAAATGATTTGAACACCATACATAGTGAGTTGGATGGAAAGACTCTAACAATCAAGTCAATCCATCACTTACTATGATTAAAAAATGTCAGATTCATATGTCGCACCTTATAATTAGATGTGTAAGCCCAACTGTGTGCCATGTCGTCAACCTAACAAAAAAAATTAATGTTATTGGACGGTAGGGTATTTGGATGTGAGCCTAATCGTGTGTCACTTCATCAAACAAACAAGAAAAATTAACGAATTGGGTGGTATCGATGACATTGATGTATGATGGTAAGCTAGGATGACATTAATCGGTTTTCAATTTCAGAACCAAAATAATGATTTACGTAAATTTCAGGAATGATTTGTGATTAAAAACCCACATAATAGGATATATAATCACCTTGCTATGTTGACAAGGCACTAGTGGTAATTACTTGTCACGATTGATGGTAGTTTAATTAATTAATCACTTTTCAAGATTGATAATTGATGAGTCCAATAATGACCCCCTTTTGTAAACAATAGATTAATCCTATCCGTAGCACTAGCCGCACAACTAATTAAAATTCTGAATTGTCTAGGGGCTTGCTTATGATTGATGGATAAACTATACATCTATATAATAGTTGGTTATATATAGGTACATCAGCCGTACAATTTCATATAACAGCCATTTTATATTAACTTTCCTCCTACTTTTTTAAACTTTTATCTACCCCATGAATGAATGAATATTCATGTTAGGATTAGAATCCACAAGTTTCAATATTTTAATTTGGAAAAAGAATTCAATAAGTGACTAAAGTTAAAAGTTTGTGCATCTCATGCGAACAAGAAATGACTCAACTTAGTGTCGATGGATAAAAGTTTTAGGTACGAAATTTGGTAGTCACAAAAGGTTTGAAAGTAGGCAATCACTATTCGGTCAACATCCACTCTGTCGACAGAAGTAACGAGACTTGTTGAATCATAATACGAAACAAAATCAAGGGTAAAAAAACCTCCATTCAAGCCACCCTCCTTGCAAGAAGGGTAGTGCTAGAAAAATTAAATTTGTAGATAAAATTTTAGAAACTAAAAAATATGGAAGTTGATGATTGGTTTATTACTTAAGTGTTGATAATCGTGCTTATTTATATTAGTGACACATCATTTAGTTTGCAAATTTTATCTCCAAATTTAGTTTCTCTAGCATTACCCTTGCAAGAGTATTTCCCAATGACACATTAATGATGCTCGCCGTCAGGTCCACCCGGGCTGACTCGCTTGGACTCCGGTAATCGACTTCCAGCAGCTGCAGCTTGTCTTGCAATGCTAGCCTTCAAGACCTGTTTGGCATCCTGCATCAATGCCCGCTCTGTGGTAATCTTGTTTAATAATGGAAGAGGAGGAGAACGAGACTCGGAGTTGGAAAATGTAAGCAACACCAGGAAAAGGCAGAAGGAGAATTTGAGGCTAGCACTAGCAACCATTGTGGAGGCAATGTGTCTTCAAAATTGCTCAATCTGTAGAGAGTTGAGATCCTCTGAGCCGGGAATGAATGAACATATAGATTTATATATATATAGGCCTCCAATATTACCTTCACATTATAATAATGTGTGCAAGTTGTAGTCTAGTCCATGCATTCCACTAGCTACCAAGGAAAAACAAAATCATTCACAATTTTGTTTGCTGGCATCCATTGCACACGTGAAATTTTGTTCGATGTGCTAATTGTCTCCATTATGTCTTTAATAATCTAAACAAATGTGATTGGATGTGGAGGATTAGTATAACAACAACAATCACTCCTTATCCCATTAGGTCGGGTTGGCTGAATGAATCCTAGAGCGCCACCGTACATGATTTTGAGTTAAGTCTACAAATTGATTTTCTAGTATGCTTTATGTAATTAGGTTATAAAAATGATTTTCTAGAGATATGTTCTTGACACTCTAAATAATTACGTTTAACTCGTTTTGTGTATAAGTATGAGGATTCACTTGAAAGAATCTAAGATGATTTTTTAGAATCAATAACAATCCATCTTTTTATCATGTCTTAATTTTCTCATCTATTTATTCTCGGTTTCTATTCACTTGTATAAATAAGGCTTGGTTTTCGATGAATTGGCTGAATTGTATTGCAATGTTCATGATTTAACATGAAGCAAATCATCATCAATCCGATTCATAGATCAACAACTATCAATCACATCCATTTTCAGTTGACTACATATGGGTTGCTAGGAGTAAACCAGGTCCTGGATTTTTTGTGAGGTTTTACATGATTCTGCATGTTGTTTTATACGAAAGCTTGGGGCATCATACTTCTTGAAAAATAAAAATCAAAGTTGTTAGATTTGGATAGGATACCCTATAAATGAAGTTTCAAGGTACATTGCTAAGGAATTTGAAGTTGCACTCTAAAATTAAATGAAAATAAGAGAGCAACTCAACTTCTTATAAGTCTATGCATGATTTTTTAATTTCTCGATGTGATTTATTTTTCTCAACACGTCCTCTCATGTGTAAGGTTTTTGAAAACTAACATGTTGACAATGGAAGCACGTGAACTGTTAAGCTGAGTGAATGCTCCAATACCATCAGAGAGTGAACTAATTATTTACAAGGAAAGTGTTATTGGCTCTCCAAAAATCTCATTATGCACTCCTCACAATCATATTTTTCTTTTAAACATTGTTTGGACCCGCTTTTGCACTATCAACTTTTATGTTCTAAACCGGTGGATGGTTGTTAAGTCTTAAGATAACTTTCAATTATTGTTAACAGACAATATCTGTAAGAGTTTATTGAAATTATAATGACATTTTCTTGCGAAAGATAATTGGGATGTTGATTGGCAGTAAGCAGTATAGTTCAAATTGATTTTGGAGTCGGCATATGGTGGCGATATGATAGGCTTTTTCCTTGACATTAGCAACACAAAGTGATATATAGGCTTCAACCCAAAGAATATGCTGAGTGATAGGCTTTGTCCTACCTTGGAAAAATTCCTAGGTAGGTTGCTAAAGGATATGGCACACAAAGTGATGGATCACATTTAAGTCACTTTAGCAGAGGTTGAGTCATCAGGATGTTGTTCTCCAAGTTAAAATTGAATTAGATATTACACAAGTACCAGGCCATGCCAAGCAAATATATAACTACTAAAGTGTTTTGCAACGTAGAGAGAATCTTCAACTCAACTTACAAATCAACACTCTATGCGAAATCTTTGCCTTAGCGAAACCTTCTCATACCTTGAGAAAGACTAACTAATCCACTAACACGTCAGCACATATTCAGTTTAGTTAAACATCACTAGGTTGATAAACCGGCACCAAATTCAGTTTGGTTAAACATTAGTGGACTCAAATAATTAGCTCGGTCTAGGAGTTTCTTTAGTTTGGTTAAACATCACTTACTCCTCGTTTGACTGACTATCTACACCAAACCTCAGTCGGCGAAGAGTCTTTAATTCTTCTACTGAAACAGGTCACTTCATTAGCTCTCTTGGCGAAGTGAGGTGTTCTATGATCAGTTATTCAAAAGTATTCTTCGAAGTTCAACATTTTGACGGCTAAACAACTTTCACCGTAAAGACGCTCATTTCCTTTGAATATATTTGCCTCTTCAATCTAATACATATTTGATGCACCTATATTCTCACAAATATGGTTGAGGAGGTCGAACCTGGTGTAGAAGATTGAACTTCATAACAAAAGGTATAACCTTGTCTTTAGGTTTTATAACTCAAGGCTGATAGTGTTCCTTCCTCGGCCGAAGTCACTTGGTGTAGAAGTCGGCAACGCGTTTCATCATCACACTACCACATCCATCTTATTCGCCCGACCGAGCTCGGTAGCAAATTGGCATGCCTGCATCAGCAATCATTCACAGAAGAACTTAGTTAGCTCGTAAATTACTTCGACCTAGTCCATGTAATTTTTAGGGTCCACAAATATAAAAAGTTTGGAGTGCACAATAAGAATTTTGGAGTGGTAAGTACAATTTCTATTTATAATCCTATTTATAAACTTATTTAACTTCACAATGTGAGGTTCATCCTCTTAACACATTACAATTGATAGAAAAATAAACAAAATTTGTACTTCGTATAGAATTATAGCCATTCTTTTAAGTTTATGATAATTATAACCAAAAGTTAATATAAAAATACTAATATACCGTTAATGACTAATAGCCATCTCTAACATCCCTATAGCTAGGGGTAGGCAAACGGGCCATGGGCCTTGGGTCGAGGTGGGTCCAACCCCATCACAAATTGAATTCCATTTCCCAACCCCATCACAAATTCACAACATTCTTTCTCTGAGTCTCAGATCTGGCTCATCCTTTGTCCCTATCTTTCTCGTTCATCTCTCTGAATCCCAACTCGATGTCTTCTCCCGACTCCGGTCATCAAAATTGGCGTCGACGATGACATGAAGCTCCAGATCGGAGATGCTCCGAGGAACCTGAGGGATAGTAGAGATTGAAGATAGACGATGATGGCGCGACGACGATAGTGAGCTCATTGATGACGGTGGGCTCCAGATTGACGAAGATGGCACGACGGACAAGTTTTCCGACGACGATCTCAGAGAATATAGTGTTGAAGGTGGGTTTTTGGACTTGTGGACTCGACTTGAAGAGGAATCTGTGGTTTTTGACCCGTGGACCCGACTCGACGGAGGAATCAACAATGGTTTTTGACGACATCAAAGAACCCGGTCTCAGACTATCATCACCCATCAACGCCGTCGCGACCACCACCATCGATGACAGTATCATGCTTTCGAGTTCTGGGTTATGTTCGTTTTTTTTTTTTTTTTTTTTTTTGCTGTTTATGTGCTAATCACTGTTTCTTTTCAATTTTGATGTTTTGATCATTGTTTGGTTGGTTTTGTCTGTGTGCATGATCAAAGGGGTTTGATTTGTTGTTTTTGCATCTGGGTTTGCTTTGATTTGTTGCTTGTTGTGCAGCCTCTGTGCTGCTTTATTCTCTTCTGTGCTGAGGAAGACGACCTCAACAAGGTCGTCCCTTACTACTAGTAGTGAATCTGTGCAAATTTTAGTTTTTTTTTTTTTTTTTTTTTTTTCTCTTTCAAACAAAAAAAAATTAAAAAAGGACATGTGGACCCGGCCCGTTTCAACCGGGCTGGGTAAGGTCTGGTTCTTATATTAGAAAATGTAATTCCCAGCCCGGCCCGTCTCCTTTGAATCCGGGTCTGGTCCGATCTAGTCCCTTCAAAATTGGGCCTGGCCCGTGCCCACCCCCACCCACAGCTAGACCTTCACCATAAACAACCCTTTTGGACACAAGATTGGCAATTGCCTGGTCATAAAACAGATTGCTCTATTTTGAACTCAAACTTTTATTCAAAGTTTCAAAAATTTCCTAACAATCTATTGTTCCAAATTCGTGATCAGAATTATACGACCCTCTAATAGCACATATATGGCTCTTCCCTGAAGTAATATGGGAGTAAGTAGTGGACTTGAATACGGGAGGAACAAGATTAGTACCTGGGTCGCTAAAATGTCACAAAGAAAATCTTCACCGTCGGAGAGGGCAGCCATCATCGAAATATTGCTGAAAGAGGCTGAATACGATGAAGAAGCCTAAGACGGCATTGATGAAGAGCTATTCTTTCCCCAGCAAACAACATCTTGCTTGCCACTTTCATATCAACTTTTGGTTATAACTATCATAAATTTAAAATGTGGCCATAGTTCTATATGAGACGCAAATTTTGGTTTTTTTTCTTTCAAATTTCTCATCACAATTAAATATTCATTCATCAATTCATTTAAAGGTTCGTAGCACGTACGCGGAATTTGCCGCCAGTTTCTTTCAAATTTAAGTAGATAATATTGCAATGTTTCAACTAGCTTGCTAGGATTGGGCTTTCACACACACACTCTCTCTCTCTCTCTCTCTCTCTCTCTCTCTCTCTCTCTCTCTCTCTCTCTCTCTCTCTCTCTCTCTCTCTCTCTCTCTCTCCATTCCTGAATTTCTTGTCTAATTTTTACCTTTGAAAAGTTGGTGCCAAGTCATTTGAGCTTGGCCTTACGCAGCATGCATGAGTTTTATGGGAAAGCCTCGAAAGACGTCAAACTTCGTAGTATAAGATAAATTTGCTTCACCTTTTACTATATCTTTCAATAATCCAAGTTGAAATATATATTTTGTTTCTTTGGTAGCTAGCTAGGAAAGTTGAAATACTTTTTCACTTTGCCTTTTCTTTCTGCGTCTAAATTCTTATTGTTATCTTGTCGCCGGGTGTGTGCTTCAATTCGATTGAGCTATAGGGATTTAGAATCCCAGTTAACCTTTGCAAAAAGATCTCTGATAACCAATCTTCTCCCTTCGGATTAATTTAAACTAATTTGCTATTGTCTAATAAGAGTAGGCTACAATTGAGTAATTCCCTAGTTTAATGATACTTTTTTTTTTTGGCTTATTATATTAACATCCCACAAATTATTGAATAAACCCCACATACTTAATACACCCCACATTTGCTTTTTCAATTAAAAATTATCTTAATACACCCCACATACTTCCCCATAATACCCTCACACCCCACACACTACTACAAAAGGGGGTATTACTGGCGTTTTAAATCCGACAAGAAACACCAGTTAATGTCGGATATTTGGTAAAAATCCGACATTAAATCGTGCAATGTCGGATTGAGTAACCGACACCAATACTACCGTCACAAATGGGTAATGACGTCGCTTAGACCCCTTAATCCGCCACCAAGTAGTAAAATAATATAAAATCAAAATAAACAACAGCGTCGCTTATAAGCGACATAGGCCCTTAAGCGACATGAAAATCTGACTTAATGTCGGTCAAAACTGACATTAACTAAAAATAAACAATTAAAAAATAAAATTACTGTCGGTCCAAACCGACATCATGTAAATTAAATAAATAAAATAGTCTAGCTACTGTCGTCCAAAAAGCGACACCAGATATATTAAAAACAATAAAATTTTATAGATCTTCCTCAATTTTTAGTTAATAACAATTACAACAAATTATATGAAAATCATTTCAACTATATTTCACATATAAGCCGAGGCAACCATTAATAAAAACACATAACAAACATTTTATATTTCACATAACATACAAAAACTTATCTGTCATAACAAACATTAAATCCGACATTACAAATTCAACATACAAAAGAAAGAAATAGAGACTATAAATGCTAGCACAAGTGTCAATTCATTGTTCTCTATCATCAACACTGCCACTGAACTCTTGGATGATCTTCTGGAAGAATTAGAAATAGAAGCTGAAGAAGATGCATACGACCCCATATCTGGAGTCACACCATGTCCATACCCTCGTACTCTATTATGACGCTCAGGACCCATAGTCTCCTCTTGCCCAGACTCAATCATATCCTCTTGCCCAGACTCAATCATAGTTTGAATTCGCCCCCCCCCCCCCCCCCCAATAGTTGCCTTGCAATAAAAGTTTTAAAAATAAAAATTCAACTACAGATAATAAAAATTAATAACAATAATATAATACCACAAAAAAATCAATTACCCCAGTGCGCTTAGATGTTTCATCAATCCAAGTGTTATCCTTCCGAGTATGACAGTAAATAAAAAACGAAACAGGATCCGCCTCTTTTTCATGCTTTTTCCGCTATATTTATAAGTCAATTAAAAAAACCAATTTTCAGCAACCATCAAATTAAAAATAAAATTCTACCTATTATATATTAAAAACCAAGGAACAAAAATTCTACCAGTTGGGAATTGAGGGTCCCTGTCCTCGTTGAGTTGATCCTTATATATACAGAAATAACAATAAAAAACCAAGGAACAAAAATATACTTTCAATCTAGGCAATATACCAGTTAAAATAAAAAACAAAAAACAAAAAATAATAACCATAATAAATAAAAAATGGACCACCTTCGACTTCTTCCCCATCAGTATGTTCATTTTCAACATGATGATCCATAGCTACAATTTCTGGAAGAAGAAGCACAAAAATTGAAAATGGAGAAGAAATGGAAGTACAGAAGAAATTGGGAAGGAGAAGGAAAGACAGAAATTTGGGTAGAAATGAGAGCACGGATGAAAAGGGGAAGGAAGGGGTTTAAATATGCATACTAAGTTGGCGTCGGTTAAAACCGACATTAATCCCCTGACGTCGAATTGAAAAACACGGACGTCGAAATAAGTTAGGCTTGGTGTCAATTGAAACCGACACCAACACCTGACACACATTACATCGAGTTCAATTCAGCCACTTCTAACAAAATTTATTAAGCTTAACGTGGCGTCGGTTAAAACCGACACCACCTTCTGACAAAATTTATTGCATTTAATGTGGCGTCGTTTTAGTTACATGTGGTGCGGTTGTAACCGACACCAGATTCTGACATTCTGTCAACTTGTTGATTGATTGAAATTCCTCTTCCCAAGTCAACTTAGCATCGGTTTTAAGCGACACCGGTATTTAAATTATTAAAATATGTGTCGGTTATAAGTGACATTAAATGTTAACGTCGGTTTAAAAGCGACGTAGACATTTTATGACGCTTATAAGCGCCAGTAAATCCGACGCCATGTTCAGTTAGTGTCGCAACTGTCTAATGCGCCACTACATTATATTAAACCGACATCACCCACTGACACTATAAGTCCCTTTTGTAGTAGTGACATTCTTAATATACATCTTACATTTTCTACATGCACCCCATATACACCCCACATTTCTCAAATTTTACAAAGCTTTAAATTTGGACAAAAAATACCGACTGGAATTTTGACAAAATATGCTGCCTGGGATTTAAAGCGTATGTGGGTTGTTTTCAATTCCACCATTAAAACCCATGTTGTCTGGTTTTAATATTTGGTGGTAATTTTGGTGTTTAATTCTTCATGTAATCCCTAAAAGATGAATACGAACATAGAAGCTTGAAAAACATATCAAAAGCAAGATTAAATAATTATCGATGTCGTCAAAATCACTAAAACAATAAAAAAATATGAAGTCTTACCTGTGTGAAGCCCGATATTCGATTTTGTGTTTCATTCGTCAAAAATAATTTTTCTCAATCAACATATTTGTAATTTCATTGGTTAGGATTTTGTTCAACAATAGAGGGTCGGAGGGGTTTTGATAGTTAAAGAAGATAAATAATATATTAAAAGTGATTTGGGGTGTATATAGAATTTTTTTTTTTTTAACCTAATAAGGTCAAAATTGTCATTACATAATAAAGTAAATAAGTTATTTAATATTAAATTTTAATATGAGATGCATTTAATATTTTGTGGAATGCTAATATAAAAAGCTTTTTCTGGGGAGGGTCTCATTCCGCATTCGTGCAGGCTCGCTCCGTGCACAATTTTAACTTGTCCATTTGAAGAATACTTTAAATATTTAAATGATTGATTCGTACCCTTTTTATTTTGTTTATTTATTTTTGTTTATTTATTTAATTTAATGACAGAAACTAAATAAAATGTGAATGGAGAACAAATAGACGTGAGGAAATCACTTTTCTAGCCACCTCAAACTTTCTACTCCGTTTAGGCGTTGGCTATTGACGTGTATGAGTGCATGTATAGAATACTCTTGAAGGAGGTTTAAGTTTCCATTTAATTTTATATAAATTTGTGTTTTTTACTTGGTCTATGTTACTTTTGGAGTTGTGAGTCTTAGCTAGTTTGGGAAAGAGTACAAATCATAATAAGAAATCTTGTGAGGAAGTATCAAACACACACGAGTACGTAATATAAAGATCTGCGACTCATTTCACAATGTAATTTCAGTAGTCGTATCGTTCCTTTGTTTAGGACTCGTAAATTAGAGCCCTCTGTATAATTTAGTCATAGCACCAATCTTTAGAGGTGATTCCAAGTTGTCTCATCCTTTTAAAACATTTCTAACTATATAACATTATGAAAAATAGGCACTTGTTAGATCACCACCGTTAAGTGATGACATAGACAAGTATTGAAGTGAGCTTTCACTGCCACGTTATTTATGGAGATCTAAATCTTTAAGTTGATCACTTTTTACTAGACAAAGTTAGAGTTTAACTTGGCTAAGAGGGGTCCATATGGTGATTTAGAACTCTATAAATGATGTTTTAGTAGAAAACAACTTTAGTGTTTGTTCACACAATACTTAACATTAATGACATCATCAATTAACGGTACCGACCTAATTTGATGAGCCAATGATTGTTTTTTCGTGTTTTAGGATACGGTTAACCAACATGTTAACTAATCGATTATGATAAGTTGGATCGAATTTTGCAGTTTTTTCTTCTACAGTACCTCGACGTAACATGAGCGTGAAGGGCTTCAAGAATCAATTTTCTTTTTATAAGAGCATTTCCAGTGTATTAAGGTCCCCTGGGCAATAGGCAACTCAATCCCCTTAAATGAACAATAACTGCCTATAATGAACAGTAACTACCCAAGTGTATCTTCACCCGTAAACTGAATAACCCAGACAATTCGTATTAAAATATTAGTATTTTTTTTTATAAATAATAAAAGATAACTTTATTTTTAATTTTGAACAATAACAAAAGCTTGGTTAAAAGTATTTGAAAATATTGAAATGTAGTGTAAAGTGGAAGAACATGGTTAGGTATTTATAGAAAAAATTATAATTTTTGACACACCCCGTCCCGAAGGAGGGCATGCTGGCCGTCCGTGACGGCCAGCATGCCCTCCTTCGGGACGGGGTGTGTCAATTTTTTACATTTTTAATTAGTTTTTTGTTTATATTTTTTTGCAATTTTTATAATTTTTATTATTAATTTTGAATAATTTAAATTATGGCTGACATCAGCCTTGCGTCAAATAGGTAGGGCGCTGGGCAAGGCGATTACTGCCTGACTTCTCCATAGTGCTCGCCTTGAGTCCAATTGCTGATTGGAGTGTTTTGAGAAGGTGGAGGGACTGGATTGGGTTGCCTATCCCCAAGGCAATAAGTAACAGTGGAGTTGCTCTAAGGGATAAAATAAATTATTTGGCTTTTTGACCCCATATTGTTGGGTGGATCTCGAAAGATATGAAAGATCTCCTACCAAGCCATACATACAACTTTCATCGAATACGGCTTTTCATAGAATTCTATATGTATCTCTGAGATCGGGTATGAAATTTTGTTTACTCACTTTAAATTGAGTATCCGTTTCCCAAATTAGTATTAACATCATAATAGAAAAAGAATAAATATTAATATATAACAAACAATATATATATATATATATATATATATATATATTAATATGTAATAAAAAGAATGTATATTAATATATGTAAGATAAGTACAATATAAACAATACACATTAAAAATAAATAAAAAAGAATCATCAGTTTACGTTGACACTCTTATTTTTCAAAATGTTAGGTAGTTATTTAGAATCTTTTAAAATGTTGTGACCAATTTAGAAATACCTATATAATTTAACTGGTAAAATCTGAAAATCCATTGGGTGGAAATATATCCGGATTCACAAGTGATATAGCTACCAAGCATCAATACATATTACAGTACATATGCATTTCTGGTGGGTAATAGCGTCAACCTAAGATACGTGTTAAATAATGCAAATAATCCACACTTGTTTTGTAAGTGATCCACTAAACTATGTTGGCCACTTTCACTTTGTATAGCATATATATAGATAAGTTTTAACTAAATATAATACTAATTTCCCAAAGTCAATCTTATATATAAACATTATTGTCGGGACTAAGGTATTGTAGATTTAGGATTCAGATAAGTACAAATCCTCTCCTAATATATGTGTGCTCAGGAGGTTCCACTTAGCACAATATAGTCCAAGGGTTAGTTAAACAAAATTTCAATATTGCTAGCTAGCTAACAGAGTCACCGAAAGTTTAATGAATATGAAAAGCATGAACTGTCAAAGTGCTATTATATATTGGTGTTGTAGATTAAATAAAATTCGAGCATTGGCCTTTACATTTCAGTCAAATTGAAGCTTTGGTCTTGATTAAACTTGTAACAATATGGAGCACTAAATTTTTTGCATAACTCTATTAACTTTTTGTCTCTTACTATCCTTTAAACCCTGTATTTTGTATGAAAGTTCTGAAGGTATTATCTAAAGAAACCAATGCTAATTACACATTTCGACAATTAATGACCAATGCCCACAGATTTTAGTTTAAAAACCAAAATTCTAATTGAGTCAGAATATAGAGAACAATGCTCCAAATTTTCACTTCAGATTTTATATCCAAATTATAAAGAAGCAGTTTACCCTTTATAATAGTACTTTGACCATTAATAAAAGAAAAACTATGCAATTCAACTCATTTTCTACAAGCGGCCCTTTACCACAATGGTGGAAAGGTGTTGAGCCCTTACATGACGGAGTGTGTTAAACCGTTGTTAGCTAATCTACATCTAATCTAACAAAATCCATCGTTTGACCCAAAAAAAAATAATCTCATTTTCTACTTATCAACAACTACATCTACGCCCTTTGATCCCCAACAACGTGCTTCTAAATTTGAGAGCATATATATAGAAAACTTGATGGCTATTGTTTTGGTAACATACATTGTGCAAAAAACAATAGGAGTCCATTGAGAATATCACACCATCTTACGTAAGGTGGAAAACCAAGAAGCGTAGATCCCTCCATGCATGCATGTGCATGCAATATCCATATTGTTGTAGGACTTTAATTTTTCACAAAATGAAGATACATTACGTACGTGGTCTGCAAAATATAATTTAAAAACATAATGTTTAGCATTTTCCTTTGTTATCATCACTGAAAGATTGCATCAAATTAATTGGAGAATAATAATTTATTACCATTCATATGTGACAAAAAGTTCGAAACATATAAATGTATATAGATTTGCACGAGTTAAGTCTTTGAATCACAAAGACGACAACATGTATCACCTAACACATTGCGTTGGATTCTCATACACAAAGTGCGAAACCTACATCATGGGGATTTCGACATTCTTGTGAAAGTCCAAAGCAGCTTGAATGTTTTCATGTCGGGATAGACTAATGATGGCGCGGATCAGGTCCTCCCGGACTCAGCCTTTTGGACTCGAAAGGTTTTCCGACTTGTCTTTCACTGCTAGCTTTCAACACTTGTTTGGCACTCTCCATCATAGCTCGTTGGTTGCTCTTGTCTGACAATGGCACTGGAAATCGAGCTTGATCAGAATTTGAAAATGAAAGCAAAATGAGCAGAAGGTAGAACAATAATTTGAGGCTACCCATCATCACGTTGGGGTCTCACAGCTTGTAGGTGTTTTACTCCACGTTAGGGTATGGTGGCGTATATTTATATAGAATCCTACATTTCCATTGTGCTCAAGCATGTCGACCAAAAAAAAAATGTGCTCAAATGGAATTACTTTAAGAAATTAATAAAGCATACTTTGGTGTAATGTGTCATGCCAGTTTGTGAACATTCTATTTCTTTATTGTGAAGCCATTCCGTAAAAAACTGACAGTAATGATGGGATATATACAAAGGACTTTGAAATTTCATGCATTCACACATTCATTTTCAGTTCATATTTCCCATTTGATTTGATGATATCTGACACATAGTGTCCAACTACACAAGAACGCAATTCATACCGGCATTTGTCAATAACCTTTCCGATCTCTTTTTCTAGTGAAACTCACCTATATGTGATGTGACACCATGCTCCAAATTTAAGCTATGAGCATTTAGTCAATCGAACACCAATTGACACTAAACAAAGTGGACGAGAAATCTTTTAAACTATTGACACAAGGCTTTCATTTCCTACTCTCAAACTCGGTTACTGGTTTGTATTTGTAAGAGTTTGGTCATCATTCAAGAAAAAATGGTGTATAGAAATCACTGTCCATAAGGCCTTTCACAGTAGGCCAGAAAAAATGTGATGCTAATATATTGAACTCATACAAAAATCACACTTATACAGTGGATCAGAAAAAAAGTGAGGGTGATAATAATTTATTGAACTCATAAGTTCAATATATTAGACTCGTGAGTTCAATATATCAAACTCATGAATGTGGTACCAATATGTTAAACTCACTCTAGCATAATAGTAGTGTTATAAAAATTAAACTCAAAATATTTGATTCCTATATATAGATATCACACTCACCTTGGAAACCAGTGCTTCATTACCGGACAGTGCGGTCACAAAGCATTTTAGATCCTTTGCATAATCGTGTCCTGTCTACTTTTTCCTTTGTCTATTTTTCGGCTTCCCATACAAACATAATACCCCACAAATCTAGCAATCTTGTCGATCGACTACCATGTGAATTTACTTAAGCTTAAAGGCAAAAGATACCAAGGATAAAAAAGGAGTTGTCTATGTGCCAATTATAATGGTGTACCTGGGGCTCTTTGGCCTTATGCAGCATGCTTATTTTTGTCATTTAAGTAGAAGTTTTCTAGTAATGGAATTGCCAACCTAGAACTTTCCCGACGAGCCATTAAACTATTTGATCAAGATTACTATTTAGAGCCTTTACTTGACTTCCCAATTAAAGTCCGGTCGAAATGTCATTAACTATAAGTGGCGTTATTTACACATACATTTTTACTTCACTCAATTGTCGGATTGAATGAATTGAATAAGATAATGTACAAAAAATAATAAAGTAAAAAAAAAAAGTGTAAATAGCACTATCCTAACTATACGTAGGCAGCATTGCTTTGCCAACAAAACATACCGATATATTATATATTATCAATATAAATCACAGACAATATCGATGAGAGTCAACGAATGTCTTGCACTAGGAATTTTCGTATAGATAGTAATTAGAAAACTGAAATCCCTTTTTAAGCGCTGTATACTATGCAGCGGCTTCTCTCCAGTGTCTTTAACTGTCGTCACCTACTCCTATTTTTTGGCTGCTTCTGCTCCTCCAATATCAGCATCAGAAACCAGGACGAAGCCACTATAGGCCTAGAGGGGGCATAAAAAAAAAAGCAAAATTGTACAATTCTGCATCTCAATGACCAACCCTAATTAAAATAAAAATTAAACCTTATATGTTAATTGGTATCAAGGGAAATGCTAAGAAGACTCTTCCAAAAGTGGACCTCTCAATGGACTTTCCGTCACCTCATGTTTTTAGCATAATCTCCATACCAACATTATTAAACATTGTGCCAAAAACATGAGGTGGCAGAGAGTCTCCTTAGCCTTTCTCTTAGTATCAATATGACTGACTTCGCCAACAATGATTCTAAGTGTTTTGTATGAAATACTTTATAAGGTTAATATATAAGTGTTTGTTTAGTAAAGTTTTTAGATTTTTAATTGTAACTTTGTTGTTTGAAGATGCCCCCATTCATACAAATCTCTGGCTTCGTCCCTACCAGAAACTGGATCAATTTAACACTTTGCGTTTGCTGAATCATAAAATCATGTAATTTGAGCAAGGTGACAAAAAGTTCCTACACAAAATATGTAATTAAATTTAAAAAATGGCTTAATCATATCTGTATCCTGCATGCTGATGTACGTTCTTCTCCCTTTTTTTGTCTTCGATTCATTTTAATTAATATTGCAAGGCAGCTAGATAATCACCATCTTAATTAATATTGTTCAGGGGTTTAAGATTGTCGTTTTAGTCGAGTAGAAAGTATTGGTGACAAGGACAAACATTACACAAAAACTGGCCTAAAGACATGAAAGCAAGTTCGTGTCTATTGGTCTTAATAGGCACGAAAAAGTGTTCCCAAAGGCAATATAGCAACGGTGCACTTACAATTTCCTGTCCCGTTGCTTTTACTAATCGTGTAAAGGCCAGTAAAATGGTGTTAAATGACAATTTGAGTCAGTATAATTATGAAATGCTAAAAGTTCTCACAGATATTAAAACGGTGTCTGTTGCTTCATTACTGCTGACTACTTTTCGTGTAGTGAAAGCTATAGATATATGATAACTAAAACTTAAATTATGGCCAAAATAGTTGTAAATCCGAAGAACATATACGAATCAACTAACCCTAAATTGTCGACTAATCAAGGCCAAAGGGGGAATTTTGAGAAATTTATGCGTGTATGTAGAACAGTGGCACGTGATGTTCTTTTTCACATGTTATAACATGAATAATCGATTAATTCATATATCCAATTTTTAAAATATATTAATTCAAATTTAAAAAAATATATGTGTAATAATTTGTGGCTGTGGTGGTATTATGTGTAATTAGAAAAATTTCCCTATTCTCATGCTTAAATTCTATCCACCATTTTGTAGTCTTTACTAATCTTTGCTTTAGACTTTGGATAATGTTAGGAAGACTAAATTTTTAAACCAAATTTGCAAACCAAATAATGTGTCACCAATAGTAAATAAGCACGTTAATCAATACTTAAATAATAATCCAGTCGTCAACATCCACATCAATTGGTTTACAAAATTTGGTTTAGAAATTTGGTCTCCCTAGCATTACCCTTAGACTTTAGAAAAGTTTTGTAAAGAGTAGTGCTATCCACACATCGATTTTTATCTTTCACACATCTCCTAATTTTTTGTCGTCCGAATGAATTGGAGAAAATCACAAGATAGAAGAAAAAAAAAAGAGATAAAAATGGATTGTCGCCAATCCCAACGCCAAAGGCATGGATCGACAACTAAGGTTTTTCTCTCTTGCTTTTCTTTAGCCGCGAGGTGGTTTTTTTTTAAAAGCAAGTAGTGTTTTAAAAATCTCTGACTAGCGTCGCCTAAGCCCCACCTAGACGCTAAGTAGTTGGACATCGCCTAATCTCCAGTCCTTTAAAAATTAAGAAAGGGCGTCTAGACTGCCTAGGACTCTCCTAGACCCCTCATCTACCTATTTCACGACTCTTATTTAGACAGAAAATATATTTTTATTTTGCGTTTTATATTTTCAATAAATTGTAAGAGACTTATTGGAGACTTGTTGAATACTTGGATGAACACTCATTGTATGCTTGTTTTCATTATGTTCTAATACTTTTAATATATATGTCATTCAATTTTACAATTTAGGTATCTCAATATGTATTTTTTTTAACAAACGATATTATTTACAGTAAGGGGTGGGGGTGGGCTAAGCCTACAATGGGCTAGCACTATGTATACAATAAATTTCATTCAAATTGAAAAAAAAAAACTGCCTATATAGGCCCTGCCTAAGTGCTAGGCCCTTACCCAACATTCAATTAACACTTAGCACCTTTCAGAACCTCGAGTGCAAGTGCTTATTAGATCATTAGCATGATGAGTCCTATTTCTTTTCTTATTAATATTCGTAGTTAATTATCTAAGTGTTTAATTAATTTTTTGTTCTATATCTTGTCACTACTTGGCAGTTAGCTTCATTTATATTATATGCTATCATTTCTTTTTAAAAAGGACCGACTGTGGTGAATTCACAGCAAATCCATCCTTTCGGGAGCCAAGAAGATTTACAGAGGTATTTCAGCTTTTTTAGACCACGATCGTGTCATTCACAACATCAAGATCGAATATAAGATAAGTCGTGTGAAATATAGACCTAGAATTCACCCCAAACACTGAGCCACCCCTTAGTGGTTCGATTATATGCTATCATTACATCCTTTGATTTTATCTAATTTGAATGTATGCACCCCTACATTAAATGATGGATTTCTCTTATAGATAAGTTTCTCATCTTCCCTTTAATCTAGCTTAAAATATTAATATTGTTTGAATTGAAAAAAAGTACGCACCACTGCAAAACTTTTTCGTCTTTATATTTATTGGCAGTCTTTTAAACAATAAGACGTTTGGAGGTCAAATAATAAGATAGAAACTCTTTTGCATCATCTTTGGCTTGAATATTTTGTAAAGAGAGAGATAGATGGGTTGTTGGAAAGGGCATGGTTGTGGTCGTGGACGGCTGCTTTTTTAATACTACCTTCAACTACAAAGTGGATTGAAAAATGAATCTCATATTCAAATAGGGAATCGTTATCCATACTACAAAAAAATCATTATGCACTTATATATAGTGAAATAAAGAAAATAAAATAAAATATAAGTTAACTATTTTAAAGTGTTAATAACAATTTGCACTATACAACTTAGGCTTTTTAACCAAAATGGTCTCTGATATTGGTTAACTCCTCACTTGGGTCTCTGAGATTTAAAATCGATCGAAGAAGTCCCTGAAATTGTCCATTGCCAATCATTTGGCTTTTTAGCTAAAATTGTCTATGAGATTAGATAACTCCTCACTTTGTTCCATGAGATTTGAAATTGATAGAAATGGTTCTTGAGTTTGTCCACCATCAATCATTTTGGTCACTTTGTGCAACTTTTTGTTAAAGAACGACCAAATGGCAAAAATACCCTGTATTTAATAAACAATGAACCTCGATTTAATAAAGAGTTTTTATAACAAATGGTTCCTGAGATTGACCAAACTCATCATTTTGGTCCCTCACTTTCAAAATCAATCAATGTCATTCCTGACATTCACTACCACACATCAATTTGGTCATTCCGTTTAGATTTCGTCAATTATTCTGTTAGTTTGTATGTGGGACCGACAAATTCAATAAAATGGTGACACATAGATTACACAAAAGAAGGGTTTTTATAGCAAATGGTCCTTGACATTGATCAAACTCCTCATTTTGGTCCCTGGGTTTAAAAATCAATAAATTTGATCCCTGACTTTCACTATCGCACATCAACTGAGTCATTCCATTAAAATTTCGTCAATATTTTTTGTTAGTGTGCTGATGTAGTCCCAGTAATCCAATCATATGACGCCAAGTGGATTAACTATAAGAAACTATTTTTTTAGAGTAAACTAACTGACGAGTATCCTGCGCTGGCATTTCTCTCGTATCCCACAATCACAATTGGAAGAAAAAAAATTCAATCTAAATTCGATAAAATCGAATCCAAATTCAATTCAAATTTGATAGGATTATAACCAACTAGAGAGAATGAGGAGTGCGTTCAGGGAGGCCAAGAGCTTTAGTGGTGTCATGGTGCCTTCCTTTTATTTTTGAGCATACCTAGATGAAGACGATGATGTATTTTTTTTCCTTTTAGTTTTAGTTTTTAATCTCTTATTTTACTTTTAGTTTTAAATCTTAAAAAAATAGGTCTTTTTTATAGTTAATCCATGTGACGTCATATGATTGGATTAATGGGACCATATTATCACACTAACAAAAAAACATTGATGAAATTTTAACGAAATGACTAAATTGATGTGCGGTAGTGAAAGTCAGGGACCAAATTTATTGATTTTTGAAACTCAGAGACCAAAATGAGGAGTTTGATCAAGGTCAATGACCATTTGTGATAAAAACCCTTTTTTGTGTAATCCACGTGTCACAATTTTATTGGATTTGTGGGTCCCACATACAAACTAACAGAATAATTGACGGAATCTAAATGGAAGAACCAAATTGATGTGCGGTAGTAAATGTCAGGGACGACATTGATTGATTTTGAAAGTAAGGGACCAAAATGATGAGTTTGGTCAATCTCAGAGACCATTAGTGATAAAACCCCTTTAATAAACAATGAGCTAAAATGACTTGACAAAAAATGAGAGTATTTTTGTTATTTCATCTTAAGTTAATGGAGATTTTTCACGGAATGATCAAAGTGATTGATGTTGGACAAACTTAGAGACAATTTCTATCGATTTCAAATCTCATGGACCAAAGTGAATAGTTATGCCAATTCCATGGACTATTTTGGCTAAAAAGCCCAATTATTTTGGTCATTCCGTGAAAAATCTACATTAAATAGAGGGTATTTTAGTCAAATCAACAAATCCACTTAAACTGGTGGTTTCTTCAATTTAACGGAGATTGTCAATAGAATTACCAAAATGATTGACGGTAGATAATCTCATGGATCACTCCTATTGATTTAAATCTCAGAAACCAAAATGAGGAGTTATGTCAATCTTAAATATTATTTTGGCTAAAAAGCCTACAATCTATAAAGTGAAAACGTTATGTTATTTCATCGTAATCGAAACTATCTATAAGAAAATTTCGACAAGAAAAAAAGTATTTATAAGAAATTAAGGTGATATTCTGTGTGCTTCCTTAATGTTCTAACAATTCCAAAAGCACTTATAGGTATTTGGATAAAAATGCTTTCAAGTATCAAAGTGCTTCCTACCTTTGTGGAGCTTTTCTAAGAAGCACTTCTAAGCGAATATGCGGAAATAATTAGAATGGTCTCGAGGTAGGTAGGAATTCTTTTTTCTCATCAGGGATCGTATGAAAAATAGAAACTGGTAAAACAATACAAAGTAATGACATGTTTCTTCGACAGAAATCAAAGATCATACAACATTTGTTTCACTTCAAAGTTCAAACGTAAGCATGATATCGGTACAATCTGATTAAATGTTATCGTCATCTCTCTCTCTTACGAACATGGTAATACAATGTAATATTACAGATTTGCAGACACCCTCACCCAAGCTTGCAGGTAGCATCATGAATTTTAGCAGTAAAACGCTAGCAATGCTAACAACACCCTAAAAGCTATTCAGGAAGTAATGGCAATCTGTCCACAGTGGGGAGTGAACCATTCGTGTTACCATTGGTATCAAGAAAGTCATCAAATCCGTCATCGGCACCAACTCTTTTGCTAGTATGATTCTCTTCTGTTGTCGTAGAATGAAATGGAAGGATGCGGAGTCGCACATCTGGCTCCTTATCAATTCTTTCAACTTCTAGTTGGTACTTGCGAATAAGGTCCATCTGAGCAGACATAATGTGGGATGGCCTCGGAAGAAGTTCCACAGGTTCACCTTTCGGAATTACAACCTGCTCAATGGCTATTCTTGCCTCCTGTAAGATGGAGTACAATTTTATGGAACCGTATAACACGCAAAGTTAGTGGACTAGACTTTATTAGACCTTACATTCCAGTGGACTGCCGAAGAAACAAAATTCCCTCAACCATTTTTTCGTATACTCACATATTTCTGTTAACTTATTATCAGATTTGGGCTCACCTCTAGAGCATCAATCTTCTCAGATGACTTCACATTGTCTACTGACCCATAATCCTTCAGACCATCTTTATGATCACTCGTCAATGCTCTAACTGCCTTTCTAATTTCCACCAACGAGTTTGACTGGAAAAGAAGGAAAAATCAATGGTAAAATCATAACAATGAAGAGTTATGATAAACAAAGAAAGTATAGTTTTGATTACCTTAGTGACATAAACAGGTGCTCCATAAGACTTGGCAACAGCTTGAAGCCGGGGATTCTTCTTAAGCTTCGATTGCAAGGCAAGTAGTGCATCTGCCCGGCTAATATCATCTGTTAACTGGACAGCAGCTTCATCCATCTTCAACTGTTTAATCACTTGTATCACGCTGGCTTCTAGGATCTACAATAACTGCTCAAACTGTAAGTATTGTACCTGAAAATTGCTCAAGTAATCACACTCGTGCTACTTTTAATTTATGTTCATC
This sequence comes from Heteromeles arbutifolia, assembly GCA_024362995.1. Lineage (NCBI taxonomy): Eukaryota > Viridiplantae > Streptophyta > Magnoliopsida > Rosales > Rosaceae > Heteromeles > Heteromeles arbutifolia. Next base: position 38,072,205 of record JANCRC010000003.1, on the reverse strand, counting down.
GTCATTCACTGGCCCGAACAATGCTGCAATTTCAGTCAACCATGATAACCTGATTACCAGAACAGAGTTTATATATATTGAGCGAAAAGCTGTGAGATAGCAAGAATAGTTTACTTTATAGGGATCCTCATTAAATAAGAGGCTACTGAATGATTCACTGACCTCTTAGCCTCTGTCAGTAGTTCAAAGGTAATTTTAAATTTTTCTACTCTGATGCTGTGATTTGTGAGTCATTAAGTTAACAGTGTTAGTTGACAAGTACGAAAAAAAACTTCCGCTGTATATCCAAAAGAAGAGACAAGCAAATGCTACCCACCTATTTAATTTGTCATTTCTTCTAAAAGAAACTGTGGTGAGCCAAATGAAAAATACGACACGTGATTGGAATTTGAATTCCTGTTACTATCCTATAGGATTTATAGTCTTCTCTCTCATTTTTCCAGATTAATCACTCAGAAGCACAAATATGATGGCAAGCATTTCTCAAAAGGTTCACTTTTCAAGTATTTGTCCTTGTCCTATACCAGTTTCTTTTTCTAAGTGGTTGTTTCAAGGTAATGATGTCTTACCCCATAAACAAACACGCGAAGTTGCTTTCCTACAGCCCAATAATCCTCTTGCATATTTTGAGAGACCTCAGGGTTGAAATCAATATGGCCAGATCCTTTATCGGCCGTATCTAGAGCATCTTCAAAAACATCTTCGTCCTCTTCATCCTCTTCATCCAAGGAACTGTAAATAAAATTTTCCCTTTCAGTAGTTTCTGGTCCCCAAGAGTGCATTTTACGAACCTCAAATTTTGGGAAACGACCTTCACCAACATACCATGATTCAGAATTAATTTACAGAAGGAAGAAAATTAGAAAGAATTGACTTTTCTAAAGAAGCGTACCAGAGAGAATAGCATCCACTGTTGTTTCTAAGCTACGATGAACTCTCAATTCATCCTTTGAAATTATCTCCACTGCACAACTAAATGTTGCAGGGCCTTTCCTTTCTTGCACTGTCTTCTGAACCCCCCTCCGGCTGGCCTCTTCATCTCCCAGTGTCACGCTCTAAAAATTGATTGCAAAAATGTAAATGAACAATAAATAACTTTAACTTATACATTCAATAGAAGTAAAATAAATAGAAATCGAAGAGAACCATTCGTGTAAAAGCATAAAAAGGTCCATATACTACCACCACTATTTTAGCACAATACTTAAATATCAAGCTTATCAATCAAGTGAAAAGAATAAAAAATCAAAGATGAGAGAGAAAATGCAAGGGGCTTGCGGCTCAATTGGTTAAGAGCATTTTCCCTAGCACCCGAGGTCCTGAGTTCGAATCCCCCCTCCCCGAATATCGCATGTATAAAAAAAAAAAAAAGGTCATGCTGCCATGCCAAATGTACTATATGCAGTAAATTGCCATATCACTTTTTACTATGGCTACCTCACCTGTATTCCTCCAACAAGCATCTCTAATGAAGGGTTCATTATTAAATTCTCAATAGTTACACCATGAGCAGTGGCAACCAGCTGAATTCCACGTTGCGCAATTGTGCTTGCAGCCAATGCTTCAAGTTTAGTGCCAATTTCATCAATTACAATCACTTGTGGCATATGATTTTCAACAGCCTCTATCAAGACCTGAATAAAAATAGATATATAAGCATGTGGATCATTTAATGATGAAAACAGACCATAAGAACATAGCTTATTTGAATCAAGATAAGAAGATTTAAATGAGACATTACAGTATCAATTTCACAGAAACTTGATGAGATACTAGCTAAGATGTTGCAAATTAAATTGGCCAGGTAGCACAGCATACAACAGAGGAACTACCTCCTTACACTCCTTATTATATAGGTGTTTATTTTATTGAGAAGGGAGGTGGGAACATAATACTTATGTTTTCCTTTTTATCTAAGGGAGGTGGTATTTGAACTTGGCCCGACAAAGTGAAGGCAAATACCATTATATCAATAGCTAGTTGTAAGTCTTTTATTCTATCTATATGCAGCATTCTTCATGAATGGAATTTAACGTCAATCAGTGAAAACACAATCGTGAAATTTTCACCCTCATCTTGTCAATATAAATAACAGGATAGTGACACTATTCAACAAAATAACTCATATCTTACATTTTTTAATCATACCTTATGTTGCATATCAGAGAAGGGGACTTGCATTCGTCTAGCACTGCCTATTCCTCCATGGGGTATATCACCATCCCCACCAATCTCATTGGAGGTGTCAACAATCATCACACGTTTCTTATAATCATTTGCAAGCATTCGAGCAATTTCCCTACAAGGAAGAGTATCACAGAAATCAGACTGATACAAGTTTCCAGAAACTATATATCACTGTACAATAGATTTCAGAAATCGGGCATTTGGTTTGGTGGAAAAATTGGAAAGCAGCTCCCATCTAGAGAGTAAATTTAAGTTTTTAATTTTATTTTATACTTATTAGCAAGTTACTGCTGAAAATTTTCCTAGGCATCTATAGTGTTCATTTTGCAAGCGTTAAGATAGATTATCAGTAAATGTGGGGCTTCACAGTTCATCCGGGATATTTCAAATTGCATAATTTTGAAAATTCTAATTACTTAAAAAGCATAATATCTGAGATATCTTGAGTAAATTACTGAATCAGATATTATGACAAGGTACGTTAACTCAAATATAGAGAGAACAAGAGAGACTAACCTGATAATTGTTGTTTTTCCTACCCCTGGAGGCCCAATGAGTAACAAAGAACTGCCATCTTGAACCAAATCTCGCAGCAAACCAGCACTGCCTGATATTGCCCTCCCAACACGACAAGTTAGACCAATAATGACACCCTTTCGATTCCTAATGGCACTAATGCGGTGTAATGTCCTGCTAATGCCTGCTCGATTGTCAATGGCAAAATCACCAACCTACAACATGCAGCTAGTAAGTGGCAAGAGTGGTATTCTCTTATATAATCACTTAAAGCATAAAGACGCTTTAGAAAAAAGCGGTTAACTTTGCAAGTATAAGGTATTCAACCAAAGACTCAAGACCACAGGACAATGTAAAAAACGTGATCTACAGTATCTAATTCATTCACGCACAAAATGCACCACTACAATTTACTCTTCGTTAACCCTGTACGTAAACCTCTTAAACTCAAAATCCCCGTAACAATGAAGCCAATTACTTTAAACCAGACTCCTCCTTTCACAATGCAACAAGAGGATGAAAATTTTCGACTACGAAAACACAAAAGCAAAATCATTTGTCTTTCATAGCTGAGCTGACCCAGAAACAAAAACTCATGAGATACGTACAACAACTATGATTAATATCTACACTAAATCTCTTATCACAAATTAAACTTGTATCACTATCCAAGTCATTTTCTCAAACAGTTAGCGGGCACGAACATTTCACCTGAGAAGTAGCTTGTTCGAGATCCTGAAGCGTGATCGGAAGCTCCGACAGCACAAAGTCCCCAGATGGAAACCGGGCCAAAGGCTTCCGACCCAAGTCCATAACCACTTCAATCAACTGGTGAAGCTCCGGGTGCTCGCTGGCTCTCCGCCGCATTTCTTCAGGCAAAAGCGCCAAAAGCCGGCCCAATTCCACGTCGAAATCTTCCCCCTCCGGCGAAGCAGAACACGATGAACTCGAAGAACACAGAGCACTCAGAAAAAACCTAGGGTACCCAGATGGGATTCTGGTGAGGAAGGGAGGAAAACATGTGATTGGTGGGGATTTATGGGGAAAAGATTGAGTCTTGCATTGAAATTTGGAAGAAAAAGCTTGGATTTGGATTTGGGTTGTCAGTAGAGGTTGTGGGTAAAGCAGATGAAAGCAGGTATTGAGCATCTGGTTTGTCTGTTTTGGAGGGAAGAATTAGAATGCATGAGCCAAGGTTTGTGATCCAAACTTTTTTATTTCAATTTTACTTTTGGCTTCGAAAGTTTGGATTTGATAAATTTTTATTCTTTCTCTGGTATGATATCCATGGGGGAGTGTGCAGATTCTCAGCCACAATCGATTGCGTTTCAAAGCATACAACATGTTTTTGGTTGATAAAATAAAGGGTGCATCCAAGAAACAAACAAAAAGAGATTGGAATATTCACCAGATATAATTAATTCATTCATTTGGAAGTATAAATTCTAAGCTTTGTTCCGTCTCTACGAAACATCGTGATTAAGATATATTCTTTCACGTCGTTGATGGTATTTTTATAGACTTGATCACGTCATGCGTATGTAGAAAACTGACTTGGTGGAATTAAAATCTTATTATAAAAATGGTTTGAAAACTTTGAGGATGCGTTTGTTGCACCGGATTGTTTCGAACTAGATTAGCTGCAGGGACTAAGCTTGACTGGCTTAGTGAAGTATTTGGTACAATGTTGGACTAAAAAGCAGAATAATAAAAATTAGTTCTTTTTTTATTTTTTTTATTTTTTTCGTTTTCTTTTCTGTTTTCTTTTCCGTTTTCTAGAATCTCTATATTTTTTTGTCAAACTATTTCCTTCTTTTTCTCCCCGTCTCTTCTCTTTTCCTTATCTTGTCCAACTTCCTCTCCCCCTCTCTCTCCCTCTTCACTTCCTCTCACAACTTCATAATCTACTGCAAATCTTCAAAATCAAACCACAGAGCAAGAAATAAAGTGAAAATTTAGGAGTTGGGGTTGGGGTGCATGTGTGATTGGCTCGAAGGTGGGAGATGGAGAAGGTCTGCAATCAGGGAGTTTCATGTTTTCTGGGTTCGGTTTGCCTTCAGTCAATCCCATCATTGATTTAAGCTTATACCCACTGCAGATTTTTTTTTGTGTGTGTGTTTTATAGGTTTCTAGGTTCATTATTTTGCAGATTGGATCTGGATTTGAAAAATGGAACGACTGCATATATTTTTTTGTTTTGAATTTTGTGGGATATGGGTTTGAAAATGGTTGTGGAAGCGAGGAAGAAGCAGATGGGAGGGGCGAAGTGAGAAGAGGCGACGCGGATAGAGGTGGTCTTAGCAGTCCGCCTGATTTCGGGGGGTCTCACTAAGCCCCTCTAGCGAATCGTTTAGTCGGGGTTAGTGTAGGCGAGTCTCGTTAACGCTAGTCTGTGTGTGCAACAAACACGGGATTACAGTGACATTTAGTCCAGTCCAAGCCAACGAAAGCTAGCGAGCTCAAACAAACACACCTTAGTTTTAACAATAAGAATAAAATAAAGGGTAAAGTGAATAGTACCAGGATTGACTTTTTAGTGTAAAAATATGGTTTTTCGTTAAAATGAACAGTACCAAGAGTTTTTCGCTAAAGTTCCCTAAAATCTTTTTTCGTAAATTCCTAACCGTTTATAATTGAAGAAGCTGACCAAAACTAACACTTAACGTTATGAACTTATGGATTGAAATTATATTGTTTTCATGAAGGGGTTCTAATTTGGAGCCAGATAAGTTACCACCACTTTATTCAAACAAACCCATAGAGAAATGAGATTGTGGGTTACAATCCACATGAGAGTGATTTATGCACACTTATTTTCCTTGTTTGTGCGCCCTTCTTAATTCTAGTCATTGTTTTTTTTTTAATTCAATTTAATTGCTACAAAAAAAAGAGAAATGTAACAAAAATAAAATATGCGCAGAAATCAAGTATGATTTGGAGCCAGGACTTGGATTTGTTACACTTTCAATATTACAGAAAATTGGGCTGACCAAATTTCAGTATTACCGAAATTTCGGTTTAGCTTCGGTTTTCAAAATTCCGTCCCGAAATTTTCGGTTCGGTAATATGGTTTGGGTTTCGGTATCCAAACCTAACCAGCCCTGGAAATCATAGTGCCGAAAGAAATGAAGTTGAATTTTTGGGTTGGGTTGGGGCTGATCCTAGGTTGGGCCTCGTTAGCCAAGAGCCCTATACTATTGAAGGCCTAGAAAGTTAACCCAACAGCCCACTTAGATCATGTATATCCAACATGGACTGCAGCCCTTGCAAATGATGGACTTTCGACAAAACAGAATTCTCATTCATTTTCTCAAGTGAAGAATTATCTTCCCATTTACTTCTTCTATGAGCAATATAAGTTAATTCCAAATTGAAATCTTAAGCATAAGATGTCACCATACTTTTAGCTGAGAGTTTCTTAATCTTTGATGAGGTCTCCATACTTCAGCTGAGAGTTTCATGATATTACAATGGTGCAAGCTTAACTCATACCTAGTCGTTGTAACTAAATTATGATATTATACTTTAGCTGAGAGTTTCATGATATTACAACAGTGCAAGCTTAACTCATGCCTAGTTGTGTAACTAAATTATGATATTATACTTCAGCTGAGAGTTTCATGATATTATAACACTGCAAACTTAACTCATGCCCAATTGTTGTAACTAAATTATGATATTGTAATTTGATCCTATCAGTTTGGATATTTTGTAAAATTTTAAAGACGGGAAAGTGATTTTTACACATATCTTCCCCTTTATACACTTCCGTTCATTTTTAATATTTGAATTGCATAAATTAAAATCGTATAGACTCATCCAACAATTAGAATCTGTTAATTTTTCAAATACCATGATGATTAAGTGGGTCTAAAAATTGATGAGAGTCTTGAGACTTATGTTTAATTAAGTGGGTCTAAAAGGCTTGACAAAGGCTACTTATTCCTAGAAATCTTTAATTTTCCAAGTCAATATCCTAAGGAATCATATCATGCCTTGCGCCATAAGATCAACCCCTCGTGTTAGCATGATTGTGAAAGTTCATTTGAACTTTTCCAATTTTTTTTAATTTTTCAAATGAGTGTGAGCCTTTGTCTGGATGAGAAGGAACTAGAGATTCTTGATAGAGACAACTTAGCCCCTATTCAAAAAGTAAGCTAGCTAAAACATGACAACTAAGTAACTAGGTATGATTTCTGTGCCCCTTTTGAGGACGAGCAACTTGTGTAATTGCACATGGACCTCGCTTTTAAAAGGGCCCAACTTTTGGTTGATATATGGTTAGATTAATTAACTTTGCGATTTAATTACTTTGTTACTTGTTTGGGCTGAGTGAATGGAGTGAGATAAGGAGATTAAGGAAATAATGTGATTTCAAATTTTTAATATCATTTGAAGTTGTGGATCTGCCTTTTGATGTACTGTTTTACTATATTATTCATCATTTGTTTGGTTTCATAACTTCTGTTATATGTTCACTACTAATTTATTGATTGATCATATAATTTTAGTAATAAAATTTCTTTTAAATATAATACTAATACATGGTGAAGTTTCAGTACATTTTGATGAGATTATGTAATTAGGTAGCAGAGCAAAAGGGCCTGTTTAGAATTTCTTTACATAGTTTCCGAAATCTTAGAGACGATCCAGTTGATTTATTAATTATAATGCAAATGTTTGTCAATCGTTTACACGTGATGCATTTTAGTTCTTCATTGATTTTTTTTTATAATTTACTTACATCAATCAATGGTTGAGAATCTTTCGCTCGATGTTTTTGTACTCAATCCAAAGATATTGAAAATAATCCATCACAAATGAATTCCACTTTAGCTTTTCGTTAATGCACTTCTATAAATTACCAAGACAGTTAACCATGAATTGTACATTTCAAACCAAATATGGAATTTTCCTTTTCCGCCCTAAGCTAAAGTTTATTGCCAAACAAGCATCGATCCTCTTTTCTCAATTGCCAAACTCCTTAGACATGCGTATTTTGAAAGGAAAAGATTTCAATGCCTCACTATCAATTGAAAGTAACTTTAGATTTCTGGTGTAAAAGGAATCGCGTTATCGGCATTGTTTGAAAAAGAAAAGGAAAGAAAAATATTTAAGAACACAATCCATGCTACAGTTCACATGAAAAAAAAAAAACATTGGCCCTTTCTAAGGTGGTTCTTGAGAGTGACGTGTTGAAGATTTTAATCTTTCCTAATATTATCAATAAAATGTTGTCGTTTCGTCTTTAAAAAATTGTCATTAAATATTGAATGAGAATTAAAAATAACCGGTTTGAATCATGAAACTGTATTATTAAGCGACATGAAACAATAGTAACTTTCATATTACATAACAAACTCTATCTTATGTGCTTAAATACTCTTTGTACACACAGAAAAACGTGTGCAGATTCGCATAACTTCTAAAGAAGTCTATAGATATCTTTTTAAGAAAGCAAATGGCCACGCGACTTGGTGTTGGATTATTTCCGCAATTCAGAATCATGTTTCATGATTTTTTCAATCTTCAATCAAGACAAGCTAAACAACATATATAGTCTCTCTCTCTCTCTCTCTCTAGTGAACCCTTGCCGGTTGTGTGCAGTGAGTAAGCAGGGATCATGATTCACGAGTGCAGAAGGTCCAAGCAATTTGGTGTCACCGACCCCGCAGCACGACAGAAACCAATTGTTGCGACTGTTACTCTCGCATGCACTTTATTTTTGACAAAACCCTTATGACTTACAATGTCCAAAAAGATGCACTGTAGGTCTAGGCCATGCATGCTTAAAAGTTAATAGTTAATACTCACCAACACCACACATCGACTTGCATCTGCATGTCTCTCTCCCTTTCGGCAATCAGCATGTTTATATGGACCCTATTTCTTCTTACTATACATACCTCTAACAACGACCCAAAGTTATAAGATCTTGTACATGATTTTCTTCTTTCGTATCTAATTGACATTTAAATAATTGAATCGCCAATTATTCTCATATTGTTGGAGTGTTGAGTGAGATAGTAGTTTATGTTAAAAGATGTCACGTGTTGAGTTTGATGAGATGTACATTTATGATATTTTTTAACTACATTTTTCTCACTTTGTAATTTTATTACTTGCCAAAAATTCAATCATTAGATACATACATACATACCTTTTGTATTCTTCTAAAACAATCTATACAAGTACCATTAATGGTGGACAAAGACTGTATTGTCGATCCCCATCACTTTAATGCGTGAAGATTGTGGTTGTCGATTGCAGCGCCAGTGCAAGTGTAAGCTAACGCGCGCCTAGCAATCGTAACGAGCGAAAATGTTGGGCTGTAACAGGTAACACCTAGTTGGCTTCTAAACCATGAAATCACATCACCTTAATTAGTACTTATAATTGTAACTTAGATTATCTAAGTTTCGACAAAGGGGAATCGAACCAGTGGGAAAACCATGTGCCAAAACCGAAAAAAGATATTAACATGCAAAACAAGCTTAAAAAATAAAAAATATAAGAAGATTAGGTAAAAAAAGAAACTCTTCAAGAAGAAAAAACAAACTTGTGGACCAAGATGTTAAAAAAAAATTAAAAAAAAAATTCGTGTGCAAAAAAGATTCTCCAAAAGTAGAGTCGCATGCCAAATAAGAAAAGATGAGAGCAACTCTAAAGGATAAAACTTGCATTTCTTCGTTGGGGGAAGAACTTATTCTTCCACTTGCAAATAATGTATCTTTATCGTGTAAATTTAATAATTGAAACCGTTCAATCTCTTAATCTTTCATTTGAAGATGATCCCTATAAAAAATCATTCAAAGTCATCCGAATAAATCAAATAAACCAACAGCGTAGATACCAAATATCATATTTGTGATGAATTGTTGATTTATATGATACATGTAGATGACTAAACGATATCGGATTCGAATGATTTTTTGTACGCATGATCTTCAAATGCAAATTAAGAGATTGAATAGTTCCGATTATAAAGTTTCTACAGTAAAGATACGTTATTGCAAATGAGAGAATGAGCTCAGCCCCTCAAGACGGAATGCAAGTATTATCCAACTCTAAATAGCTAGTTGAGTTAAAGACGAGACTAAGGTGCAGTTTGGGATTCAGTTTTGGTGTTTGTTAATGTTCTAATTTTCAGTTTTGGGGTTTGAATTAATTCTCTAAATTTTAGTTTTGGGGTTTGAATTAAGGTTATTATCATGAGATCCATGAAGCAATTTCAGTTCTTAGGGTTTGATTGGCAACGATGGTGTTGCTCTGTTTGTTATCATGAGATCCATGAACCCAAATCTCCTCCTCTTTTTCTGCCTTTTTTATTTTTTATTTTTGTTTATGTACTCTGTTTGTTTATTTCTTAAACACACTACCTGTTTCCTACAATGTGGGTTTGTTTTTTCACATGGGTTATCTTTAAATTTGGGATTTTCTCCTTTTCATTCCTCTGTGTGCGCCGATATGAAATGTTGTTGAGCAGTTTTTTGTGTGGTTCTTTCTAAGGAGTGGAGAGTTTAAGCTTCCCACTTTTTGGGGTTCAGTTGTGGTTTCCGAAAGTTTGATCCTTTTGAGCACCTCTTCATTCAATTGTTAGTTTAGCTGATTGCATATATATAGTTGCAGGTAGCAGCTGACAATTACTCTTTAAGTTTTGTTGGGGCATGCCATATTTAAGTATTCCATCACTTATCTTAGAGTAATCTTTCATTTTAATCCTTCCCGCAAAATCTTCTTTTTAAATTTATCATTTTCTCTTACTTTTCTACTCTTGATTTGGTGGACTCTTGCCCATGTGTTAGCTTTTGTTCAACTTTGTCCAGTCAAGACTCTTTGTTGTTATTATCTGATTCTTATTCACTATTAGTTGGATTGTTGAATATTGATTATTTCTCATATATGCCCATTTGTCTACAAATTCATCGTGACTAGATGTGTTGAGTTATATGGCTGTGCAATTTCGATTTGTAGTGGTAGTCATGACTTGGATTTATGCGCTTTGGTTTCCAACCTATTTTTGGATACCAATCTAATGTTCCATATTAACCACATGTTTTTCATATCCTCTCATCGTTCATGTTCTTATCACCTAACCTAACTCAATGGACAGTTCACACACCCTCTATGAGAACATTTTTGTACAAATGATATTGAGAGGAGAAAAAAATCAAATCTTGAACTTCGGATGCATGGAAGATATTTTTTAACCTCTTTTAGTAGTAGATTGATAGAGTTAGTAGGTTAAATAGTTAGTCGTTAAGGGGAGGGGAATCTGCACCATAGTGTATTGGCGTGATTGTTTTCACCATGCAGTAAAATGCCATCTTCAAACAGAGTAATCTGCACCATAGTGTATTGGCAATACATTGTAGAAATAAAAGGAAAATGAATGGTCTTAGGAAAAGTTTGCATTAAAACGTGTATTTTCACCATGCTATGGGTATATAGTACTTCATTTCTTGGATAAGATGAGGAACAAAACTAGGGTGTCGAGGTGGCTTTATAATGTGTTGATGATATATCTGCCTGTGTGCCTTGGTGCTATGAGAGATGGTTTATATCAGTATATTGCAAATTATTGAAAGCGAATGCCTTTTCTGTAGTAAAGAGGTGCTATGAGAGATGGAAACTCATTAATATTGTTTTGATTTCTCCATCAAGGTCAATAAGCAAGTGAAGATTGTTATTGCTACATGGCTCTTCATAACTACACACGGAGGTATTCTGAACGTGATCGTCATTTTGATGACCCCAGGGACTATTGTGAAGAGAGCGATAGTAGTATAATGATGATGAAGAATACCAAAATTATGAAGTTGAAGGATCACATGAGATAGAAACATTAAGAAATAGAATAGCGGCAAGTTTGATGAATGCATCTAATTAGATTACTTTCAAGTACATTAACAATATTATACTAATGAATTTTAGCTATTCAGTCTAAAATATTTCAATTGATGTAGTTTGTCATACTAATTAATATTGAACATAAAGTTTATAAATATTTTTCTTTTACAAATAAAGTATATTTAGTAATTCACTTTTATTGGTTAAGAAAATTAAATTAATTGCACATCTGGTATTATACCCTTTTTGGTCATTTTACACAGTCATAGCTGTTTTACATAAAAGTTTACCAAACACTATCATACTGTTTTTTTTTCCAAAAGCACTTTTACAAAAAAGTTTACCAAACACTCTGCTGCTTTATTTCACAACCGTTTATTTTCACAGTATAACAAAAGTAGTTTTTTTTCAAAGCACGGCTCATTCATTTCTCGAAAACTAATAAAGTTAGGAATTTGCGAATACATGCATCAATAGAAACACAAATGACTTGTTGAATGTTATTTGTAACTTCCTTGTATACCGATATAAATCATTTCAGGTGGGCCTTACCCCACATGCCCAAAAAGCCCTTTACCTTTGGACACAAAACCCTAAATCTCAAAGACCTAATTGAGCATCGTAGACCCATTTCCACGCGACCCCACACAATCAACTCCCACGTGAAGAACAATGCCACGTGTCATATAAATTCTCACAAATGATTATCTTTGATTAAAACACCATTTTACTGTTACCCATATGAAAAGGCAATTGGCCAAATATTATAAAAATTAAAAAATATGCACGCACAACGGAAACTAGACCAACTGTCAAGTGGTTGGACAACTATGAAACAGTAATGATAACAGTGACTAGAAAATATATTAGTTTATTGTAGTCTCTAGTCTCACTGTTTCTGATAACGATGGGAAAGGATTAGGGGTGGTTCGGTATGGGATTCCATACCGAAATCCTTGTCCAGATTCTCAAACCGAAATTTTTGGAAATCCTAATTTTAATACCGATCTCAAATCAAATTTTCGGGAATCCCGATTTTTGGGAATCCCGAAACTCCCATACCTAAACCCTTGTCCCAATTTCCAAACCGAAATTTTTCGGGAATCCCAATTTCAATACCGATCCCAAACCAAATTTTCGGGAATCCCGAAATAGTTTCGGGATTTCGGGACAAATCGGGAATCCCGAAATGATTTTGGGCTTTTGGACTAAAATTTGACATATTATGCTTTCGGGCTAAAATTCAACATTTTATATTGAAAAATTGACATATAGGCATGCCCAATCTGCCAATTTGTTTCTACTAATCTGTGCACACAAATCTGTCAATCAAATGGCAAGGCCCAGTTAGTATCTGCCTATTCAAAAGCAATCTGCCAATATGAAACGTTAATATATGCTTGAGTAAACTAGTAAATCTATCTATAATCATGCTAGTCCCTAAAATTACGTCTAAAACGTTAAGTAAACTTCTGTACATATATAATATAAATATTATAGATAGATGTAAAGTTTTCTCAAGCAAATTGTAACTTATAATCTGTCCATGTATCCATCTATCAATCTCCCATGTTTATTCTGCATCTATGTATCCATCTATCAATCTTCTGTGATTTAAAAATTCTGCATATGTTCCACTATCTATCTTAGGGCTCCTTCCTGTATATGTTCCATCATCGATTTCCAGTGCTCTTTCAGTATTTCAATTTTCACTATTGTAGGTAGATGATATTCTCCTTAAAGATATGATCCTATATATTTAAAAATTAAATAATATATATATATTTTTCTGTTTGGTTTGGGAATACCGAAATCCTAAAAACTTGAGACCGATTCCCGTACCAAAATTTTCAGAAATTTCGGTTTGGGATTTTTTCGGTTTGGTTTCGGGAATTTTTCGGTTCGGTTTGAGATTTTTGGGATTTTTTTCCAGCCCTAGGAAGGATGGTGTTCTTAACACTCATTTTTACTTTTTACATACTTCTGTTAATTTTTAACTGTCGGATCGCATGTATTAAAGAAGATTAATGAATAAAAATTAACAAGAGTGTGTGAAAGGTAAAAATAAGTGTGTAAACAATAATACCTGTAATAAAAAGGGTTTTTATCATAAATGATCCATGAGATTAATCAAACTCATCATTTTGGTTCCTCATTTTCAAAATCAATCAATATCGTCCCTGACATTCAATACCCCACATCAAGTTGGTCATTCCGTTAAGATTCCATCAACTATTCTGTTAGTTTGTATATGGAACCCACAAATCCAATGAAATTGTGAGACGTGGATTACATAAAATAAGGGTTTTTCTCGCAAATGGTCTCTGACATTGATCCAACTACTCATTTTGGTCCATGAGTTTCAAAAATCGATAAATTTGGTCCCTAACTTTCACTACCGCACATCAATTTAGTCAGTCTGTTAAAATTTCATTAATATTTTTCATTTATGTGCTGATGTGATCCCACTAATCCAATCATATGACTCAACGAGATTAACTATAAGAAACTATATTTCTTAAGAGTGAACCAATGGCCATGTTGACATTTTTCTCGCATCCCACAACCCCAATTGGAAAAAAAAAATCAATCTAAATTCGATAAAATCAAATCCAAATTCAATTCAATTTTGATAGGATTATAACCAACTGGAGAGAATGAGGAGTGAGTTCAGGAGGCCAAGTACTTTAGTGGTGTCATGGTGCCTTCTTTTTCTTTTTTAGCATAACCTGATGAAGACGGTGATGACTTTTTTTCTTCTTTTAGTTTTGGTTTTTAGTTTCTTATTTTACTTTTAGTTTTAAATCTTAAAAAAAAATAGTTTCTTATAGTTAATCTATATGACGCCATATGAGTGAGTGGGACAAAAGATATTGACAAAACTTTAACGGAATGATTAAATTAACGTGTGGTATTGAAAGTCAGGGACCAAATTTATCGATTTTTGATACTCAGTGACCAAAATGAGGTGTTGGATTAATGTCAAGGACCATTTGTGATAAAAACCCTTATTTTGTGTAATCCACGTGTCATCATTTCATTGGATTTGTGGGTCCCACATGCAAACTAACAGAATAGTTGATAGAATTTTAACAGAATGACCAAATTGATGTGCGGTAGTGAATGTTAGGGACGACATTGATTGATTTTGAAAGTGAGGGACCAAAATGATGAGTTTGATCAATCTCAGGGACCATTTGTGATAAAAATCCTAATAAAAAAGGACATAGTGATGTAGAGTTAAAAGTGAACTTTTTCAAAGTATTCGTATTCAAACAGATACTCTACCTGTTATAAAATAAGTGGAGTAATACGAAAAAATATATCATTTTCTCTATTTATATTATGACATTTGAAGTGTACTATTTAAATATCCGGCGTTTAAATATCTAATGAATGATGAATCCCAACTAGCTTTTTTACTAAGTACTTTAAAGATCATCACAAAAAGTTGATTAAAATTCGTAGAATTGTAGGATCGGATGATTGTATTTATTGGGTTCAAAGAAGATGCTTTATCAGAGCTAATTCACTGCTATTCCAGGGCTAATTCACTTCGAGCTGATCTTTTATCTAGGGCTAATTCATTGATATTCCCACCAAAGAAGACGCCCATAGGGACCGGAGCTAACGATGGCCACTGGCGACGTAAATGGGACAAAGGTGACGAAGGTTTCTGTGGGTTACCGGATAAAAAAGTGAATATTCTGACAAACAGGTATGCAGCTGATCGGAGGAGGAAGGAACAGGCCAACACACCTGGCACACAACCTGCCATGCGGCAGAAGTACGCTGACTCTTCTAGTACGATCGTAGGTTTGGTCTCCCACGACCACCAGGGTAGGACATGACATTTGGAGGGGACAAGTCGTGGTGTTGAACGTCACCCTACCACACGATTGGATGTACGACTGGATTATAGCCACATGTGGCACCCATATAACTATAGTTCCCAATTTACAAATGGCACACTCACAATTGCTGTTAATGGGCTTTCCCTAGAAAAAAACTGGTGTGACATAAGACGAATCCCACCTTAGGCTTTGCAAAATGTGGAAGGCCTTCTTCAAGTGGTTGAGGAGGTGCGGGCAAGCCCAACAGGTTTCTCAGTGATGGACTGTTTCCCACCAAACACTAATATGGCTGAAGTAGATGAAAATAGTATCCTCTTGGTGACCCAATTCCTAAAGGTTACCAATGAAGGAAAGTATTGTGATGTGGCAATGTTTGCGGGTTTAGGTTATAGTGATGTAGTCCCACCCACCAAAAAAGATAGTGAAGAAAGAAGGGAAGATGTGGAGACTCTAACAACACCGGCTAAAAAACCGAAGATGATATTAAATCCCAAGAGCGATAGCCCTCTCTATCTATCCAACTTGAAAACATGAACCCCCAAACCCAGAGGCGGTAGTTGCGGCGGGAAGGCTCATCTGCGTAGCCAATCTGTAAGTGTGAAGGAAGAGTATGATTTGTGTGATGTGGTCATTAGTCTGTCAAAAGAAATGGAGGAAGCAAAGGAAAGGGGATTATTGGGAAAAGGAATAACAAATACAAAGACGTTATCGGTGGAGGCTGACAAAGCTCAGCCCCGCCGACAGCCATGAATACGTTAGTATGGAACTGTCGAGGGCTTAGGAACCTTCGAAAAGTTCAAGCACTGTAGGATATTATCCGGTATAAAGGTCCTAAATTGGTTTTTTTTGTGTGAAACTAAGTGTAATGTGTCTGTGTTAAGGGTGTTGAAAGTGAAATTGGGGTTTAGCCAGTGTTTTGGCGTCAACTCTCAAGGTCAATCGGGTGGACTTGGATTGTTCGATGACGACATTAATATGAGAATATTATAAAGCTCAGAACAATATATTGATTCAGAAATTGGAGGCATTGGAGATGAATGTCACTGGCGCTTTACTGGGTTCTATGGTCATCCGATAACTGAGGAACGAAGTCAATCATGAGATTTAATGTGAGACTTTGCTGCCGCCAGCTCTCTACCTTGGTTGATATGGGGTGACTTTAATGAACTCCTAGGTACACATGAAAAGGAAGAAGGTCCAGTTTGACTAATCAATCAGATATTGGCTTTTAGGAAGGTAGTCAGTGAATGCCATCTCCACGATTTGGGATTCATGGGTACCCCGTTTACATGGATAACCACTAGATCACTATTACTTGAGTGATTGCTGAACGAGAATCACTATTACTGAAGCTTGACCTCTTACTTGGGCAAGAGGAGAAATACTGGCCATAGCGATCTCGCGCTCTATGGATTAAGGAATGTGATCACAATACGCGGTTTTTCCACCAAAGGGAAAAGAATCGAAAGTAAAAAAATGTTATCAAACGCATCAAAAATGAAAATGGTGATTGGGTTTGTAACGAAGCAGGGATTGAAAACGTAGTCACTTATTATTTTCAGGGTATCTTTTGCTCATCGGGATGGCAGCAAAGGCCCCGAGTTCGGATGGGATGAATCTTTTTTTCTTTCAAAAATATTAGCATATGATTGGGACAGATATTACTAATGCCATCAGAATTTTCATGATTTTGGAAAGCTGCTGAAGCAGGTTAACTATACATATATCACACTTATTCCCAAAACAAAGCGCCCTGAAGAGATGACTCAAATTTGGCCTATTAGCTTGTGTAATGTCCTCTTCAGAATTATCTCCAAGGTTTTGGTAAATAGACTCAAGACTTTCCTCCATTATCTCCGAACCAAAGTGCCTTTGTACCAGGGAGAAACATATAGGATAATACCATCCTGGCCTCTGAAACTGCTAATTATCTTTTCAAGAGAATGATGGGAAAAAAGGGCTTTATCTATTTGAAGCTCGATATTAGTAAAGCGTATGACCGGATCGAGTGGGGTTTTCTACAGCAAATCCTCATCAAACTTGGGTTCTCTAAAAAATGGGTAAATCTTGTTATGCTATGTGTTTCTACAGTATCTTACTCTATTATTCTCAATGGGTATCCTCGGGGGTACTTTCTCCCTTCACGAGGATTGCGCTAACGAGACCTTATGTCCCCATATCTGTTTATTTTGTGCACCGAATGATTGTCAGCTTTGCTTGCACAATGAGAACGCAAGGGACTGATTTCAGGTATTTCTATCTGCCCGGAAGTGCTGTTAGTGAATCGTTTGTTATTTGCCGATGACAGCTTGTGTAACGACCCAAAAATTTATATTTGGAAGCAAATACTATGATAGGCCCAAAATTTATTTTGGAAGATAATCACCAAATTCCTTTTCTTAGACAATTTCCAAGGAAAGATTAAATCTCAGTTATTGTATTATGGCTGCATCTAACCTTTACGTTAGACTGCTTACGTACCCTACGAAGGGATCAAGCCATTCCTTCACAAATTCAATTTCTAACTCATTTCCGAAAATCATTCAAATGACTAACAATCATTAACTAGGTTCAAACAAGTGAATCATACAAAATGCATTTCAAATATGGTTTCAGAATATCGAAATACGCATAAAATGGTAGCATTGGCTCATAGGCCATACGCCGCCGTGCATGGAGGTCGGCCGGCTCGACTCGCCAGAAAATTTCAACTATTTCCAAAAATTATCAAATTTTGCAAGAATGTACAACTCAAGGAGAGGAACATTTTTCATACTTGGTCCGAGGTCTAATTCAGCCTGAAAATACCTGAATTTGGCCACAAATCGCCGGAACCCTAGAAATTGGGTGACCTCGATCCGCCACCTCCAGTGTTCCACCGCCCCAACCAAGGCTTGGGCTTTGTTTAAGGCCTCATGGGGAGTCTAATGGTGGTGGTAATTGGTGGGAATAGCTTCAGGAATTTGGGATTTCTCGCACGAACCCGTCGCACCCATCGACGGTTCTTCACCCATTTACATCAAGTTTCTTCTAAATCTGGCGTGGAAAAGGAAGAGGGAAGGGCTAGATGATGTTTGGGAGTGGTGGCTTGGTCCAATTCGTGGAAAATCCGATGGAAAACCATCGGAAATTATGGAGGAAACGGGTCGAAGGGTAACCCAGTTTTTCCCTCTCCTTCTTCTTCTCTCATTTCCTTCATTTCCTTCCTTCCTGATTGGTTCCTGTCTTCCTTTCTGATTGGTTACATAACCCCTTTAATTGATTGGGCCGAATCCAAGCCCTTGATTGGTTCTCACTCCCACCTAATGGGAGTTTAATTAATTTAAAACTATAGTTTAGTAAAACAACTTCAAACGTCCGTAACTATACCGTTATAATTCGGACTTGCAAACGGCTTTTGCCTATGCGCTCGTGGAATCGTCCTCTATCTAGATATGTCAAGAAATACGATAAAATATACGAGGATAAAATACGTCCTCGTAAAATTACATTAACTAAATAAGGGGTATTATAGCTTGTTATTTTGCCGAGCCTCTGTTGCTGAGTGTAGACAGATTATGGGGGTCATCCAAATTTATGAAAGAGCATTTGGGCAGAGGATTAACCTTCAGAAAATCGAGGTTTGCTTTAGTAGAAATGTCAAAAGACCATTGTAGCTGAGACTTGCAACGATGATAAGGGTACATCGAGTGGATATGCATGACAAATATCTAGGCATGCCAACCCTTGTTGGTAGAAACAAGTCAATGTGCTTCAGTTACCTAAATGACCAATTGTGGAAAAGATTACATAGGTGGAAGGGTAAGTTACTCAGTGCAGCGGGAAAAGAGGTGCTAGTCAAGGCGGTCGCACAAGCAATCCTAACTTATATGATGAGTTTTTTTCTTCTACCAAAGCATTTCTGCGAGGATTTGAACAAATTAATCGCATTTTTCTGGTGGAATGGTGATGATGATGAATGAAAAACGCATTGACGCTCTTGAGAATGACTTTGTGTCCCAAAAAGTGAGGGAGGACTTGGGTTTTGAAACATTGCCTTCAATTTGGGGATGTTAGCAAAATAAGGATGGATGATCATTAACAAACCCCTCTCGTTAGTTGCACAGGTACTAAAAGCAAAATACTTTCCACATGGATCATTCATGGAGGCACCGGTAAAGCCCAATGCCTTTTACTGTTGGAAAAGTATATGTGCGGCGTGGAAGATTATCGCCCTTAGGTCACGTTGGCAAGTGAGGAATGGCTCTACCGTCCACATATGGGAAGATCCATTGCTACCCACCCCGTCATCCTTTCAGCTTTTCTCCATTAAACCAGCGGGCTGCTTTCTCAAAACAGTCGACGAGCTTGTTGACCAATCTACAAAACTATGAAATATTGGGTTGCTTAGGAACCTCTTCTCAGTGGATGAAGTAGATGTTATTCGCTCAATCTCATTAAGCCTACGATCCCCATCAGATTACCTGGTGTGGCACTATGACAAACATGGAAAATTTACAGTTATGAATGCATATCACATTGCGAGGTCTTGGCTTCAACCTAACCTGCAAATAACGGTGCATCGTCCTCAGCCTAACCTTTGCCCTCTGGCACACTGTGGTCTATGCTATGGAATGCAAATGTTCCACCTAAGGTCAAAATATGTGTATGGCGTCTTGGAAATGAGATTTTCCCCACCCGTGCAAACTTGAATAAACACCATATCACCACTGAATTGGAATGCACTCTTTGCAATTCTTATGGCAAGATTACTATTCATTTGATGAAGAATTGCCCATATGCAAAGTACGCATGGATGGCGTCCGATTTGGGAGTAATTATGAGAAATGTCTAACACCTATCTTTCCTTGATTGGATTACCAAAATTGTGAGACTTCTTCCCAAGTCCAGTTTTGACTTATTTCTCATGATTTGTTGGTCATTATGGGGGGCTAGAAATGGGAAGCTGTGGAATGAGGAAATTGATCCCCTGATGTGTGTGTTGAACGAGCTCGGAAATGGTGGGTGGCTTTTGTTAAGCCTAAAACGATTGTTTCTGGCTGCACGGGTCCTAAATTGCTCCAAATGGGTTCTTCCTCCTCCTAGACGCCTCAAAATGAATATTGATGGGGCATGGAATGAAGTCAAGAAGATGGCAGGCTTCGGGGCGATCATCCGAAATGATATTGGAGGCTTTGTGAATGCATTTTGTGGCAGTTCTGAGGATGTCTTTTCTCCCCTGCAAGCGGAGATGGTGACATTTTGGGAAGTGTGTATTGGGCAGTAAATAAGGGAATTCAAAACTTATCTTTTGAGACTGATTCACTTCAGATTGTGGAGGCTTTGACGAATCTAACTCTAAATGGTGGAGGACATCAAAACACTACTTCATCCAATCATTGAAGCTACTATTACCCATACTCGCCGCAATACAAACTATGTTGCTCATCGGCTCGCAGAGATTGGGGTCTCATTAACTCAACACTGTGAATGAAATGGGACTCCTCCAAGTGTTATTATTGACTTACTTGTAGAGGATTGTGTAAGGCATTAATTCAAAAATTGTATGATGTAATACTCTTTTTGATGAATTGAAATCTACTATCGTATCTTTTTTTTTTTTTAAAAAAAAACCTTGTATGTATCCACGTTGTGTATAATTCCTTGACAAAGAAATGTAGTTACAATAAGTGTACGATCACTTTAGTAACAATAAATCCTAACTAGGTATGTATTGAATCAACCCGAAACCATTTAGTCATCTAATTCTTATCAACTAAATAGATGCAACCACATTTTAATTAAATTTTAAACAATCAAACTACAAGTAAGGGTGTTGTTACTAACACTAAAAAAATGTCATTACTTCTTATACAAAATTTTCTTTATATTTTTAATAAATTTATAATACATAATGAAATTTTTTAGTGCATGTAGTAGCTTCCTCAAATTAAATGAATAAACGATCTTCAATTTAAGTTATTTTATTGTATGAATGATAAAATGAAAGGTTTATCAAACAACATTATTGAACATTCTTGAATGGGAAAGAGAATGGAGAAGGTAAAAAGAAAACGTACAAGTGAAGGTAGCTAACTTTCCCATATTATCATAAGTTGCCACCGTACCACATTCTTTTCCAACTCTCCATGAGATTTCTGCGGTTTACCATTTCTTTAGACAATTTTTTCAAAGCTTTATTTATAATTTGCTAAGTTCCATGAGATACTTCAAAGACTGAAAGTTGATCTATTTTTTGTTCTCTTGATCATATCCTTACATTCAAAAGGATCTTGCCACTTGCCTTTTTTTCACCACATTCATTTCCACTTTCCACTTGATTCCTCCTTTGCAAATTTTCAATGAAATTCAGAAGGAGGATTCTCTCTCCTTCTAGTTTTCTTTCATCTCATCTCCTTTTCTTTGTTGTATATTGCATGTGAGGGTTGTTGAACAAATTGATAAGAACGATGACGCAATCAAAGAATTTTCTCAAACTTTTTCGATAGCTCTGAAACCTTCTAGATAGCTGTCAAGTTCTGCTACGGCGACCTAATGAGCCAATTATGCCTGGTTAAGGTGATGGGGTTGGGAAGGAGGAGAAATAAGAGGGGAGATAATCCGAGTCCTAAAATTTGAGCTACTTAGATCAACTCCAATGATTGGGTTAAAACTCAAGATTAAGTTTTAAACTCGCCCCAAGCTTCCCCAATCATTAAGCTAAAAAAATATTTTGGGTTAAAACTTATTTTCTGTCCAAATTTAACCCAGAAAGTAAGCCAAGGTTAGTGGCTGAGACACAGTTGCTGATGCTGTTAGCCACTTGCGGAATGACCAACGACTATTTTTTTATGGTACGGCCCACGTGGTTGAACCGTTGATTGAACCAACGATCCAGATTCAATTTTTAAAAATTTCATATTTATAAATACATTAAATCCAACGATTGAGATCAAAAAGAAAATCTAACAACCTAAAATTACATTCAACTGCTAAAACAATTAAAAAAATTATGTAAATCATAATTCACTAAAAAACTCTATAAATACCTACCTATGTATTTGTTCAAACATCCACACAAAATCCACTTTCGTCAAACCTTTCTTCCTTTTTTTTTTGTTCTACCCACCTATGTATTTGTGTTTAAGAATAGGATAGGTTGTGTGGTTTTCCATGTTCTTTTATGTGGTGCATATGTGTAAGAATGAGGTAGGTTTAGTGATTTTTCATTATTTGTCAGAATTTAAATAATTTAAGGTTAAAATACTCATAAAAATAAATTAGGATCATTTACCTAAAATTTTTTTTTTTAAAATTTACTGAAAAATTAGGCTAAAATCAATTTTTAATAATTTAGAGTAAAAAATTTAAGCTAAAACCGTTGGAGGAGAAAAACTGTTTTTGTTAATACAACCAACTTTAAACAACTTTAAACAATGAGGTTTATTAATACAACCAACTGCACTAGTATAAGAAACATTATTTCACTAGAACTTGCATATGAATTGATTAATTTAATAATTTCAAATCGTTGTAACCCCATATAGTAGGATGAATAAAAACTGTTAATACCAATCCTTCAGATATTGCATCAATGGTTAACAAGTGCTCACTGACATAGGAGTGGCTATCTCATGTATACATCATGATGCGATTGTATACCTTCTTGTGTTTTGGGGCATGAAAGAGGGATCGTCTTTCACTTTGCCTACATATCCAAATATTTTTCCATTTTTATATGCTATGTATTTTCCTTGAAAAGCCGAAATAAACTACAACTTATATTTTTGATAGATTTTAAACTATACTTTTCAAAATGTAATGGAATAATAGTTGGACTAGAAAACTTAATAAACCAAATATGAATAGAGGATAAAAATAGCAAAGTCATCCCCTTCTTTATTTGTTTCATGTACTAGAATATTAAACGAAGATGAATGTTAAGGAAACTTTTTCAAAAGTAGAATTTTTCATGAATTTTCTATCACCTTAACGCCAATTCTTGTGCCAACATTATAAAATATTATGCCAAAACCATAAAATGACAAAAAAATTAAGGGATACTTTGGATGCGGTCCCTAATCCTTAACATTCTTTGATTAAAACCTTAATGGTATTCAAAGTTTGATCAAAGTCCCTTGACTTTGTACACCTCATTATATTACTATTAATATTTTTAGTTTTATAGTTTTGACATTAATTGTTTGATATTTTATGAGATTTATAATCCTATAAATTTAAAATCCCTCATTATAATACTATTAGAAACGGTTACAATAAAAAAATTCAAACATTTTGATTGAATAAATGGATAAAAACTATGTAAAAATAAGAAATAATAAATGGCAAAAGAATGTATCCATAGTGTTAAAAAAATTGGTACATTTTACAAAAACAAATTGGTACATTTCACATATAACAAAGTGGTACATTAATAAAGAAGAATGGGTACA
This sequence comes from Heteromeles arbutifolia, assembly GCA_024362995.1. Lineage (NCBI taxonomy): Eukaryota > Viridiplantae > Streptophyta > Magnoliopsida > Rosales > Rosaceae > Heteromeles > Heteromeles arbutifolia. Next base: position 38,048,366 of record JANCRC010000003.1, on the reverse strand, counting down.
TTATATATAAATTAGGGTACAGATAAAAGATTAAAAAATTATGAGTACAAATGAATTTAAAAAAAATATAGGCGCTAAAAGAAATTAAATACATGGGTACAAAATAAAACTAAAAAGAAAATACTACAAATTTTTTAAAAAAAATGTTGCAAATTAAAAGTGGGTACAAACTAAAAATATAAATATATGATACAAGGTTTAGGCATAAAACATAAATATACCATATATAATTTGTCTATCATTGATTAAATATACAATGTCATGTGACGGTATACACATGGGTACAAACACAAAAAAATCTTTAAAAAATATGGGCACAAAAAGAAACTAATATATAGGTACAAATTAAAAATGAAAAGAAAATTGGTACAAATTAAAAAATATTTGCAAATTAAAAATAGGTACAAACTAAAAATAAAAATATATGATAAAAAATTTAGTCATAAATATAAATATACTAATTGTAACATTTTTAACACTAAAGGAATATATTTAAAAATAAAAATATTTTATTATTCAAATAATTAATGATGTTATTAATACCTAAGGACCTTGATCAACAATTAAAAATAAATTAGATTTTAATCAATGAAGTAATAAAAAAAAAGGATCTAAATCTAATTTCTCCAAAAATTAATAAAAAATTCTATTTTGAAAAAGTCTCAATAGCATTTCTCTGAAACCAAACAAAATTCATGGTGGGACGACTTGTAAACCTTAAAATTTGCGAACATACTTTAAATAAATTTGATCCCTTCTTTTGAAGTTCTGCATCGAAAGGTGGCAAAAAAAGTTGTTCAAAACGCTTTGCCCAACGTATCATTTGTGACTGCTCTCTGCTAACATATTTCGTGCCGTGGCAGCACCTGGGTTGAATCGATCGGAATTGGATCCTCTCCTAGGCCCAAGGAGAGGATCCTCCTGACCAAAGAACTTAGACCGTTGGATTTTTATCCAACGACTGCAAACATAATATCTCTTTAAAGTTATAATAATTGTAACCGTTGGATGAAAATCCAACTGTCTAAGTTCCTGGATCAGGAGGATCCTTTCCTTGGGCTCAGGAGAGGATACAATTCCGAATCGATCGACTTAACAACAGTGAACAGGCGCAATCTTCTAGGCTTGTCAAGTTGCAGATACACAGCTATCTCTTGACAATTGCCTTGTTTTGAGCTTAAACACACAGGCTACGTACGACTGTACTCAGTGTGCGTGCTCAAGGTAGCCAACTTTTTAGGCACAGTTATAAGATCCCCGGCCCCTTCGTAAAGTGATTAGTCAAGGGAACAACAAGGAAAGATTTATTTATTTATTTATTTATTTTAACGAATGATAGATTTGTTAAATTAGGAAAGCGACGGGATTCAAATCCACATCGTAATACAAAGGCAATACTCTTTTTTACCATTGTGGTAGAGGGTCATTTGTGAATAATAAGGAAGTTGAAGTTTTACTATATAATTAAATGATTAGTCAGCAATTACTTATAAGGGTAAATCTCAGTTTACTATCCTTAAGTTTCATGGTTTTCAACATTTAGTACATGAAGTTTTTTTCGTCTCAGAGTCATACCTAAAGTGTTAATTTTGGGACAGTCTCATACATTCGTTAGTCTGGCTGTTAAGTCTCTCGTTAACTGATGACGTGACGTCCATGTGGACAATGACGGGATGCCACGTGTCATTAAAAGATCCACATGGAAATTAAAAATTAAAAAATAATAAAATAATAAAAATAATTAATTAAATAAAAGTTTTTTAAAAAAAAAATCAGAACCCCTTCGTCTTCCCCACCCTTCACCCCTCACCCACCGACACCCTTCCCATTCCCTGATACCCACACAACAGAACCCATTTCATCCCCCAATTTTATCAAGACGCCCACCACCAGATGAAGAGTCGGTCCGTGTTGGCCGGGCGTCGCTTGAACAAAACAACGTCACCGTCGTTGAGGCACTTTTCCTTGACGTAACGACTCCAGCCCTTGGTGAGGACGTAGCTTTGCTTGTTGTTCCAGTAGGAGTAGCGGAATCGCCACGACTTCCCGGACTCGTCCTCGAAACTCAGTAAGAGGCCTGAGTCGCCGTTGCCGAGCTGGAAGTATTTCTCTACGTGCTGCTTGGGAATCACGAGGCGGTTCAGCTTGCCGACGTCGCTCGAGGTTAAGGGCTTCTTGAACATGGGCTCTTTTTCGTCGTCGGAGTCGTCAGAGTTGACGCGGTGATGCGACGGCGGGGACTGGAGTTGGTTTGATTCGTTGGGGTCAACAACGTCGTGGTGGTTGAGGTTGGAATTGAGGGTGGCGGTGGGGGTATGGAAATGGGTAAGGGACATGGGTGTGATGGGGTCTTGGGAGTTGAGCTGCCAGGGTTGGAAACTGTGGTGGGTGTGGCTGGGGTGGTGGGTGTCTTGATAAAATTGGGGGATGAAATGGGTTCTGCTGTGTGGGTATCAAGGAAGGGGAAGGGTGTCGATGGGTGAAGGGTGAAGGAGATGAAGGGGTGGAGCCGTGGAGGGGATGGAAGATGTCGGATGGGAAAGACGAAGGGGTTCTGGGTTTTTTTTTTAATTTTATTACTTTTATTTAATTTATTAATTTATTTTTTTAATATTTTTTAATTTTTATTTTCCACATGTATCCTTTAATGACACGTGATGCCCAGTCATTGTCCACATGGGTGCTACATCATCAGTTAACGGAAGACTTAACAGCTAGACTAACGGATGTATAAGACTGTCCCAAAATTAACACTTTAGGTACGGCTCTGCGATGAAAAAAACTTCATGTACTAAAGGTTGAAAACCACAAAACTTGAGGGAAATAAACTGAGATTTACCCTACTTATAAATACTTATAAGGTTTTTTTTCTTATCTTGATATACGGTTAATAGACTAGTTGAAAATCAAAGTACAAAGAACAAATGAATGGACATAGTATGAAATTACAAACATTATTTAATAATGAAAAACAAATAAACAAGATTGTCGAGACGGCTACAACTTGAGGGCTACATTTTGACTTACTTTTGTAAACTGGAATTACAGAACCTCCTATTAATAAATAACTAACTAAAATTAATAATAGACAAAGTATCCAAATTCTTAACCTACGAGAGAACCCTAAGACATACATAACAAAATACCCTTACATACTTTTCCAATAAGAATCTGCAGTGGTAAGTTGTTGATTTAATTATAGTAGCTTATTGGTCAAATCAAATACACTACATAAAAAATAGTTTTTAGAAAACAAGAATGTGATTATGGAATATACAATTTAAATTGAAAATTTTCAAAACTAGACAAAGAAGATGTAAATAAGGACTGAGATGCAAATTAAGTGACACTAAGTGTGATTAAACATCCATATAGGATACTCTACGTAAAAAATTATATAGGGTAGGGGTGAGACTAGTTGATAACTTGATATCTAAAATGCCTTAACTCAACCAAAATAAAACCCGCATTGGATCAATTTTTTTATTTTCTTTGTACGGAAAGAAATTCCATTAAAAATAATAAAATCATACATATGACAAACACATATTAAACTTGCCTTCTGGAATAACTCAAGAGATTACACATGTCAAACTGACATCACAATCCTACAATGGCAAACCCATAAAAAATATCAAGAATAAGGTGACGCATAAAATAGTGTCATGAATAAGGTATCAATGCAAAAGAACAATGCGATCCTATTCTTAATTATTCCTTTTTGCCAAAGATATTATTCTAATTTTTAATTGGCGATTTTCTTCAATAGTACGTAATATTGAATGGTATGAAAAATAAATAATTGAGATTGAAAATAGAAATTCTCATAGTTGTAGAAATAAAATCTAACGGCTAAAACACATGTAGCACCAAATGCTACGTAGCATTGAAGTTACAACTTTAATTAGTACTAATTATAATTTGTAGGTGCAGTGTCGTTACTGATAAAATGATCTTGGAAACAACTCATATCTCAAATTTTAGGTCCCAGCTAATGCAGATCGTTTCATTTGTTTATATCCACGTCACTTTGAACCTCATTTATTTATAAGTATTTTATGTATACGCCGTATAAGTTGAGATAGAAAAGTTGAGTTTTCATAATACATTATTAATTAGAAATTTTAAAATGCATAATAACACCGCGGGCTTCTATTTTATTATTAATTTAGTTTTTCTTTTTGTTGACCGACTCTCTTAAAATGACACAATAAAATAGACAACTAAGATGAATTATTGATTTGTACCAAAAATAAAATTAATAAGGTGTTAGCTAACTTTCGTGGTCTAAAATCATGCAATGGCCCCCGATGAGGATATTGCCAAACCAAATCATTTTCGGCAGAAAAAAATTAAAACTAGGTAAGAAACCTTTCAATTGAATTATCAACTAATCACAAAAAAAGAAAAAGAAAAAAAAAAGAATGATAAAGTACCAATAATTTCAAATTAAATATTTCAGATTTTGAATAAGATGTGTCTAAATTGCTACGTATGTACCTTCTTGTATCATATATTTCTTCTCATTATTTGCACTAACCTGCAAGTTGGATTATTTTAACTACTTGATTAGCACCTAACACAACAAGCAAACAAAGCTTGAAACATGGGGCCAGCTGGTTACTTTGACAGTCAACTCTTTCGAAGGTCAGGAAGACTTACATAAGAATTTTAGCCTCCATCTGATTACCATCATGTGATTCACCAGTATCAGAAATCAAAATTAAAATGTGCCGTAAACAATCAAGAACCATTTGAATCATTTCCATTACTTGATTCAAATGGTTCTCACAAATTCAAAAGATATCTAGTTATAATAGAATTCCAATTTATTTATTTTACTTAAAAGAATATAAAATATTTTACTTAAAAGAATATAAAGGACTCATTTTTTTATTGTACAATCAACCATTTTTAAAATCATGAGATTTCAGTTTTATATTTTGTTTACTCACAAAAACTATGAAAAAAATAAAACTACGAGCTTGGAATTCCTGGGTGACCCTATGGTGGTTCGGCTAATATCCCTTCACTCCTACTTAATGGTTGGTGCTAAGATAAATATATCATATATATAGCATAAAATAAATCTCATAGTTAAATATATAAACATTCTTATGTTAAAAGGATGGGACTTGGCTAATAACCCGTCAATGTCAAATCAAGCACAATCCACATTTTCATATAATAAAAACAGGTCGGCCTAAAAAAAATTGTTCTCAAGAATATATCGAATGATATTGATAATGATGTTGATGAGTCTTTATACCATGTATTTTATCCTATTCTTAGTTATAGTTTATTGGTTATTTTGGTAGAATTTTGATACTTTGTTATATGATAGGATTTTTACCACCTACAAAAGTAGGGATAAAAACACATGAAATACTTGCAAGAATACAAGGATATTATAGTATAGATGCTCATGCAAGGTCGTTCTCCTCAATGACTATTTAATAATTTATGTAAAAACAATTCCTAATTAACTACTTAGAATTAAAAGTTGAGAAAGATGAATTTTAAATTGAGTAATATTTAAAACGAATTTTAATTAAAAACTAATATGAAAGAAAAGAGTTTTAAATACCAACTTATAAAAGCACCAGGGTTCCACCATCACTTAGCAATCCTATGAATTTCTACCAATTACTTATGATTTACACATGCCACTTTGAAGGTTAGGTTTTCCTAATATATATTCTCCTCGTGATATTCAAGCAAAAACGTATATCTAACATGCAATCCGTCTGTTTTATTCAGATTAAATATGAACATGCAAGACTCATTAAGTTCTATGAAAACCTTTTGAAAAACCATGCAACCCCTCGGAGCATGATATTCGCCTTAGATGAAATTACAATTATCAATCACAAGAAGCAATACTCAATCCTCCGATGATATTCCGTCCGAATTGCATCCAATTACTTATCTAAACATCCTAATGGTGGCCAGTCATCAAGACAATTAGATAGTTTAAAATAGTGATCAATAATTCAAAGCGCGCATGCAATCAATCATAAGCAATTGAATAAAAATTACATATTCATGCTAAGGCTTAAGGCTTCACCCTAGCAAACGAGAATTAGTTACGCATATTCATAATTAAAGTCATAGAAAATATCATTAACTAGAAAAAGAATGAAAACACTTTAAAGTAGAAAATCTCCAAGAAGCCTAGCAAAGTTCTCTGTCTCCAAAGTTGCATAAAAAAAAGCTTCCCATAGACTAGGGCCGGCAGAACCCTTTTAATATTCCCCTAAAGCCAGCGCACAAACCCTAGCAACAAAGTATTTTATTCCCACTAAGAAACTAACTAATAATAAAATAAAATAGAAAATAAAGTCCTAATTAAGCTAGGAAAATATGTCAAGTACTTGTCCAGCCACGTTTTAGCCTCAAATATCTTCCAAATCTAGCCCAAGATATCTTGTTTTGAAGATCAGGACGTTCTGAACACATCTTCAGAAGGCCACGAACCCATCAGATGTCATCTTGGGCTCCAAAAATGCAATTCAAGCCCAAAACGTCACTATTCCAGTACTGCGCATTGCTCCTTTATTTTATTTCCATAAAATAACAGCTTGGTGGAAAAATATGATATTTTGACACGATCAAACTAAGTGACTCACGAACATCCTCCAACTAGAATTACTCCAAAATTCATCTGTTTGATCACTTTTTACTCCAGAGGAAGTCGAAAGTCCTATATTGGAAATACAATTCAAAATATCAAAATTCTTCCAAAATATTAACCAAAATATATTAAGAATAGGGTTAATTATATAATATAAAATCTACTCATCATTATATATTTTCAATGTAAGACATTCTACTGATGAATATTGGAGTGATTCCAATTGGAGGATGTTTGTGAGTCTTTCAAGATGAGTGTATCAAAATTCCAGATTTTTCTACCGTTTGACCTTGGCGATGAAATAAAGACCCAGCATGCAGCTTTCCCAGATTGACATTTTTGGACATTTTGGGTATTTTGAAGGTCAAGGTGGCATATTTTGAGGAAGATTCATGATGAGGATTTGTAGGGGACGTCTTCAGCTTTCAAAAGAGACATTTTGGGACCAAATCAGAGTTGATTTGGTCAGTCAAAAGTTTGATTTTTTTAGAAGTCCGAATTTCAGTTTAAATGGGAAACCTTTTATTTCCTAGTTATCTTATGTTTCCTAGTTTTTAGAAGACATTTTCTAGGAAGGATTTTATTTTCTAGTAGTATAACTAAGGCTATTTAGCCATTAGAAGGGGGACGCATCAATTTGGAGAACTTAGCTAGGCTTTGACGATTTGTATTTCAAGTTGTTTTCTATTGTTTTTTTATTTCAATAAAATTATTTTTGCCTTATGCTTGTTTGTAACTAATTTCCGTTTGCTAGGGCGATGCCTTGAGCCTTAGCATGAATATGTAGTTTTTATTTAATTGCTTATGATATTATTCATGCATATTTTGAATTATTAATCACTGTGTTTAAACTTTCTTTGTATCTTAGTGCTTAGCTATCATTAGGATGTTTAGATAAGTAATCGGATGCAATTCGGTTGGAATGCCACCGGAGGATGGAGTATTGCTTCTTGTGATTGATAGTTGTAAGTTCACCTAGGGTGAATGCCACGTCTTAGGGGTTGCATGGTTTTTCAAAGGGTTTTCACAAAGTATAATGAGTCATGCATGTTTATATTTGATTTGAATGCCACAGACGGATTGCATGTTTGATATATGTTCTAGCTTGAATGGCACAAGTAGAATATGCATAAGGAAAACCTAACCTTCAAGGTTGCATGTGTAATTCATAAGTAATTGCACTACTACAAAAAACACTTTGCGTGACGAAATAAGTTTGTTGCACAAAGTACAATTTCGTCCCGTAAAACCTTGCGCGACGATAGTTTGGTCCCGCATGGTTTGTCTCGTAAAGCTCGTGACGATAGAGTTTGCGAGACAAAGTAGTTTGTCGCACAAAGCTACTTTGTGTGACGAAATATTTTAAATTTTTGTTTTTAAATTTTTTTAATTAAAATAAACTAGTTTAATATTTTGTGCGATGAAATATTTTGTCGCGCAAAGCTTTTGACTTTTTGTTTTATTATTTCTTTTATATTAATTGTTTACGCAATGAAATATTTGGTAGCGCAAGATTTTTCGAATTTTTACTTTTTTAATTTAATTTAATTGTATGATTTTATTTTTTTTAATTACTTTAATTTAAATTGACATATTCAAAATAAAATTACATATGAAAAATAGTGATCAAATTATCCAATATATATAATATATTCAAGATGTACACACAAAATAAAATCCTAATACAAGTGTATTGTGGTGGTAATGGCGGGGGATATGTTTCGATAGCCTCCTAATCCTCAACATTATCCGTCAAAGTCTCAACGATTCCCTACAAAAAAAAAAGGTCAAATAATAGAAAAATAACAAAAAATTGGCATAATCTCCCCTAAAATTGATATACCCCAAATCCATCCCCAAACTTCACTCCTCATCCTCTACTCGACCCCAAATCCCGCAACAAACTCAAAACTAACTCCAAATGCACATATTAATGAAAAAAAATTAAAATTTGGGGAGAATATACCTTTTGGCAAGATTGAGAGTGAGTGAGAATGAGAGGGATGAGTGAGTGTGAGAGAATTAGAGGAGATAGTGAGAGAGAGTGAGTGAGAGTGAGAGACAGTGAAGAGAAAGAAGAGAGATTAAGTGAGAGGAGTGAGTATGAGAGAGAGGGTCGGATTTGGGGAGAGGGAAAGAGAGAGGAGAGGTAATAGTAGAGAAAGATATTGAGAAAATGGTGGAGGAGTTATTTTGGTTTTAAAAGCCATATCACTTTGCGCGACGAAATATTGGTTGCACAAAGTCTTAAAAAAAAATTTCCCACATCCCATTTTTGATGCCCGCTCAAATTTTTAGAGCTTTGTGTGACGAAGTGTTGGTCGCGCAAAGTTTTGTGTGACGAAGTGTTGGCTGTGCAAAGTTTTATGCGACGAAAAATTGGTTGCACAAAGTCTTTAAAAACAAAAATTCCCGTGTCCCATTTTTTGTGCCCGCCCAAATTTTTAGAGTTTTGCGCGATGAAAAATTGGTCGCGCAAAGTCTTCAGAAAAATTTTAAAAAAAACAATTTCCCGCGTCCTATTTTTTGTGCTCGCCCAAATTTTTAGAGTTTTGAGCGACGAAAAATTGGTCACGCAAAGTCTTAAAAAAAAAATTTCCCGCGTCCCATTTTTGGCACCCGTCCAAATTTAAGGATTATGCGGGATGAAATATTGGTTCGCCGTGCAAAATTTATAAAAATAATTTTTATAAATAATAAAAAAGAAAATAATTTTATTTTAAAATTTAAAATATAAATAAATTAAAATAAATAAGGTTTAGGCGATCAAATGTGTATTCGTCGTGCAAAGAAAATAATAAAAAATAAAAAAATAATTTAGTTTAACAATAGAAAATATAAAAAATAAGTAAATAACGGTTAGGCAACGAAATATTGATATTCGTCCCACAAAAACTTACGAAAATTTTTCCGTATATGTAGATGCCTACCTCCATATAGCACGAGACCTTTTAGGGACTCACTGGCTTCGGATTCCATCGGAACTTTGAAGTTAAGCGAGTTCAGGCGAGAGCATTCCTAGGATGGGTAAGCCACTGGGAAGTTTTCGTCTGAGTTCCCAGAAACAAAACCGTGAGGGCGTGACCCAAAGCAGACAATATCGTGCTACGGCGGAGCCGGTCTGGGATGTGACAGAATGGTATCAGAGCCACTCAGCCGTGTGGTGCGAGTGTGCTGACGAGGATGTCGGGCCCCTAAGGGGGGTGGATTGTAACATCCCATATCGACAAACAAAAAGGGGGTGATGTTCCTTATATGTATATGCCCACCTCTATATAGCACGATGCATTTTGGGGACTCACTGGCTTCGGATTCCATTGAAACTCCGAAGTTAAGCGAGTTCGGGTGAGAGCATTCCTAGGATGGGTGACCCACTGGGAAGTTCTCGTCTGAGTTCCCAAAAACAAAACTGTGAGGGAGTGGCCCAAAGCGGACAATATCGTGCTACGACGGAGCAGGTCCAGGATGTGACAAAAACAACTATATTTTAAAATTTATAATATAAAATTAAAAAAAAAATTGGTTTGCGCGACTCATGTATATAGCTACACTTATATGAATAAACGAAAAATCATGATTTAACGGTTATTTTAACTCCGATTTTGATGATTTTTTACAGCTACACTCCTTGACCCTATATGAATACAATGAACAAATTTGATCTTCAATTTAAAATATTTACACTAATGGATACCACAAAATCTTATGTTATACTTAATGAAAGTATAAATAAACTTGGGATATGCATTCTACGAAACTAGTTTCAACAATCCAACCGTCAAACTTGTTTGTATATACTTCGAGATTGCATACGCCAAAAATCGCAAAAAACAAACATTCGGAGATGAAGTAACGGGACAAAACTTTTCGATGGTTATAAACGAAAAATCACGATTTAACAGTTATTTTAACTCCGATTTTGATGATTTTTTTACAGGTACACTCCTTGACCCTATATGAATACAATGAGTGAATTCGATCTTCAATTTAAAATATTTAGATTAGTGGATACCACAAAATCTTATGTTATACTTAATGAAAGTATAAATAAATTCTTAAATGTTAGTGAATCTATTGTTTTGATGGGATACGCATTCTACAAAACTAGTTTCAACGATCCAACCGTCAAACTTGTTTGTATATACTTCGAGATCATAAACGCCAAAAATCGCAAAAAACAAACATTCAAAGATTAAGGAATAGGACAAAACTTTTTGACGGTTATAAACAAAAAAGCACGATTTAACGGTTATTTCAACTCCGATTTTGATGATTTTCTACAGCTACACTCCTTGACCCTATATGAATATAATGAACTAATTCGATCGTCAATTTAAAATATATTTTTCTAACAAAAATCTGATCCGAACTACAATAATATATTTTTCTAACAAAAACCCGATCCGAACTACAATAATGAATTTAAAGCTACTTAATAAATATATATACCGTTCAATTTCTTAAGTGTTATACGTACGAAATAAAAAACGAAAATAAATTGGTTTAGGCGACGAAATATTTGAATTACGTCGCGCAAAGATTTTAAAAAATATTTTAGTTTATTTTATTTATTTTTGTAAAGACTTTGCGTGACAAAGTTTAAAGTTTTTGGGCGACAATGTGTTTTTCGTCGTGCAAGAGTTTTGTTTTACTAGTGTTGGTAAAACTATATAAGATTGTTAAAGTGACGGCGGAACCCTAATGTCCTTTTATCATTATTTTCTAAGATTGTTCCCTTTCAAATTGGTTTCTTTAATTGTTTTCATTTAAATTTCGTTTTTAATATTCTAGGTCATAAAATCAACATTTTCGAAACTTTATTTTAAATAGTTAACTAAGAATTAGTTTAAATACAAATTATTCAATCAATCCCTGTGGAAACGACCTTGTTTGAGCTGCTATATTACGATAACCTTGTACTCTTGCAAGTATTTTTATGTGTCTCCATTCCTGTTTTCTTGAGGAGTTCTTTGATACATTTTGATTGATTGATAAACAAAGATCCATCTGTCTCATATTGAATTTGTAATCCCAAAAAATATGTGAGCTGCCCTATATCCTTGAGATCAAATACCTCAGCAAGACTGGAAATCACACACTGAACTTTTGTAGAATTTGACCCAGTTAGGATAATATCATCCACATATAACAAAGGGTAAATTACACTTTACCACCTCAGGTTTGAGGTCTATTACAACCTCATACAACATCTTCAAAACATTTCACTTTCATACCTCACCTACTATTTTATTTCAATATAGTACATCCGTTACATTTCCCATCCATTAATCTGTTAAGAGCTGACGTGGCGGCCACATTTGTGCCACCTGGCTGCCAAATTTGTGCAACGTGGCAAAACTCTTTTTTATTCATTTCAAATATTATAATAATTTACCCTTAAAAAAAAAAAAAAACCCAAACTCAAACCCACCTTCCCGCAACCCCACACCCTTGCAAACAAACCCAGAAACCTTCACCCCCCCTCGGTGACCCACCTCCCTCTCCTCCACTATCTTCACCTCTCTTCCCAAAAATCCCCTTCTCAGTCATCTCCTCACTCACCATTTCTGATTGCTTCTCTCTCTCTCCCTTCTCTCTCTAGGAGATGAGTCATCAAACCCTAACCTTGATCTCATGCACTCCTCTCTCTTCTTCTTCCTCTTCCTATCGCCGTTCGATTTGTAGAGATGCTCGTCGACTGTCTCCGCTCCCACAGAAAATGCAGGAGCTTGGACGAATGGGGTGGCTGGGGTGGGATTTTTGGGCTTGGTGGCAGTCTTCGGGGAGGTTGGGGTGGGGTGGGGGGTTGCGGGGGAGGTAAGGGTGGGGTGGGATGGGGTGTTTGGGTTACAGGGAAGGGGGAGGGTCGGGGGGTTTGGGTTTGTTTGGTTTTTGGTTTTTTTTTAATAGGGTAAATATTATTATATTTTAAATGCATAAAAAAATATTATTTTTGCCACATGGCATAAATTTGGCAGCCACGTCAGCATAAATGTGGATCCCATATTTGCCACATCATCACTTAACGGATTTTCTAACGAATGTATGAAATTGAAATAAAATGATAAGTAATGTATGAAATTGAAATGTTTTAAAGATATTGTAAGGAATTGAAATTAACCCCTAACCTGATGGGGTATAATGTAATTTACCCTATAACAAAAGCAATATAATATCACATAGGCTTTATAGCCAAAATGGTCCCTGAGATTTGCATAACACATCACTTTGGTCTCTGAGATTGAAAATCAATAGAAATGGTGTCTGAGATTGTTCACCATCCATTATTTTGGTTCTTTCGTTAAAAACTCCGTTAAGTGTCCCATAGCTATTGGCCGGAAGTTTGGGCAATTTTCAAAGCGTCGTAACTCAATTGTTTCTTAACCAAATTCGACCCATAATATATCAAAATGAAGATAGGAAAGTGTAGAATAAGATTATATCTATTTGGATGCCCAATAGTTGCCGGAGATGGCTGGAAAATAGCCTGAAAGGTGACTGGTCCACGGGAAAACTAGAAAACTTGCTGGAAACTGGGTAAACTTTAAACATTCATAACTTCTTCAATACTCAACGAAATCGAGTGATTCAAAAATGAAAATCATTCTTCTCAATGAGACAAATAGAATGGTACATTTCTCAATGGCTAATTCGCCTTGGTTGGCCGGAAAACGGCTCGTAAGTGGCTAACTCGAGACCATGACAACCACTTTCGAGCCGTTTTTTCGACCAAACCACGGTGAGTTAGCCATCGAGAAAGATACCATTATCTTCTTCTTGTCAAGAAGTATGATTTTCATTTTTTGAATCACTTAATTTCGTTGAGTATTGAAGAAGTTATGAACGTTTTAAGTTTACCCAGTTTTTGGCGAGTTTTCCAGTTTTCCAGTTTTTCCGCAGACCAGTCACTTTTCAGGCTATTTTCCGGCCATCTCCGGAAACCATTGGGCTTCCAAATAGGTATAATCTTGTTCTACACTTTCCTATCTTCATTTTGATATGTTATGGATCGAATTTGGTTAAGAAACAATTGAGTTAGAAAGCTTTGAAAATTGCCCAAACTTTCGGCCAAAAGCTCCGGGACACTTAACAGATTTTTTAACGTAGGAACCAAAATAATGGATGGTGGACAGTCTTAGGGACCATTTCTATTAATTTTCAATCTCAAGGACCAAAGTGATGTGTTATGCAAATTTCAAAGACCATTTTGGGTAAAAAGCCTATCACATATAAAGCCAAATCATAGTTTAAAAAAATAGATAAGGGACATGCATTGCATGGAAACATATTTTGAAAAAAATAGATAAAAGTTCAAGTATTTAAATGTTAAGCCAATCAGTAATTTTTACCTTCCTCCAATTTTTCTAACATTTCGAATAAGTGTATCCAGGTTTACAAAATAGTTAAATTTATATACTCCTTAATTTGTTCCCCTTGTTTTAATGTTCCATAAGGTTCTGATAAACAGCATGGGGCGATTGAGCACTTTCCTATATATTTTTTATTTTTGAAGGAGAAAATGCACATCATGAGTAAAATCACATCACCCTCTAATAATCTTGCAATCGTCAACAAATTAAGAACTACTTTTACCTTTAACTATTACCGAACTTCTTCCTCACAGTCATTTGCCAAGCACACAAACTATAAGAAGCACAAAATACTCTACTCAACAGAGCTAGAGAGTGGGTATAACCAAAAAGACTTTTATCCATAAACGTAAAAATAGCGACCACGACTAAGAGATGTATATAACTATAAGATAAGAAAAACATGAAAGAGAAGAAAGGGAAGAGAGCAAGACAAATTATTGCCGACCTCAAAGCACAATGCATGAATCGAACTATAAATTTACTTTATTAATTCATGCTAATTAAAAAACATATCTTTGATGAATTGTTGGATGATCAAATACGAGGACAATGTAACTTGAAGCTCTTTTATGCGATGCTGCTCCTTATTCACGAACTGATGGGGAATTTTAGAGTTTGTGATGTGATAGGAAGGTGCATAAAGACCTTAAACTTATATAAGCATCTTGTCTCAAGTACCCTACCCACTAACGAATTCTAAAAACCCTAACGAGCTTATAACTAGAATACTAAAGCCCATTAGATCGTATTCCACGCATAAACTCCTTAGCCTATAGGAATTAAAGCCAGGTCAAAGAATCACTGAAATATGAGAGTTGCTTATTTATCCAGAAACAAAAAGGGAGAGAGTTTGTTTATTAGTTGTAAGTTGGTGGCTCTAGAACTTCTTGAAAATAGCAGATTTAATATAAGACAAAGCCAGATAAAGATTTGGATAATACAGTACTCTAAACAAATGAGGGTCCAATAGAAAGGCAGAAATCAAAACTATGAGCACAATTCGTAAAAGACAGTGAGCAAAATAATTGCAAAAATTCAACACGGACTCGAGCCAACCAAAATGTAGTGAGGATCCGAAAACTTGAAAACCCAGAGCTGCATGAGACTCGATCGATGAGACCATTACATCGAGACATTTAGGCATGTTTACAAGTATAAATTGGGTTATGAACATATTAGAATAATTTTATAAATGTCCCGAATTGAAATGAAATGGAAATAATGTTGATTTCCCGTAACTTGTTTACTAATAACTACAAACGATCGGATGAAAATTAGTTTGTTAATTTACTTTAACTACAAAAGATCGCACTCGAGCCAACCAAAACGTTGATTTCACATAAGGTTTATGTCCTCCCGACTTAAGTATAACTTCTTCTTTTGTTATAGATAAAATTTTCCTCATACCGTTGAAGTATTTGTTTAAAAAAACTTTTATATTCCCAACTTCCTTTAATGAATCCCATTTCTTATAAATTAGGAATGTCATGTAGAACATTCTTATTTAAATAAACAAAGAGGTAACCTGAATTGGGAATTAAAATTGAGTGAATCTCATTCTCATATTAGTAAACATGCAGGGTACCAATACGAGGAAGGGAATTGTCGTGGAACCACCTCTGAGACTAGAAAGAGTATCACCAAACCTCTAAGCCAACACGGGGACTCGACAACGGACTAGGATTCTCTCCCCTCCTCTTTCCATCCCCTTCTTTCACATTCTCTATTTTTTCTTTCTCTTTCTATAAAAAATTAATATAAGATGTTGACGTGGCTTAACCGTGACCGTTCAATTAGGAGGGGAGGGAAAAAAAGAGGGGAGTTAATCCGGATCCCTCAACAACACACTGGCCGATGCATTGAGGCGTAGGGGGGGTCAGCTGACCCTCCAAACTTCGGTGAACGTCCATGGATACTTTGGGTGCTGACCCTCCGAACTTCGGTGAATGTCCATGGACACCTTAGGTGCTGCCCTTTTGAAGATTGGAGTTGGCTTCATACATGCCCTTTTGATAAAATGTCTTAAAGAAGAGTGAATGAAATGGTGATCTCAGTGAATAACAAAGCATCATTATTCTTGGACAAATATATTAATGGGATACAATGATATCAAACATTGTTAGTGTGTTCAAGATAAGTGTGTTTCTTTATTAAGCATTCATATGGGAGCAGCCTTGGAACATGTTAGTTACCCTCGCAAATGAGGCATTAACAGGTGTGCATTATGTCTTTCCAAATAACTTCAGGCCTACCAAGACTCGATGAAATGGCGATATGTATGCTATTTCTGGTAAAAAAAAATTGTGTGCTGCGTGCGCACTATTCTTACTAACCCTCCTAATATTATTTTCTGAATCTGTCACTGCGACAATACCAACTAAAGTACATCCATCGTAGAAAACCAAGTGGAATTTGACCTCAACAAAGTTTGAGTTTGGACTCAGTTTTCTGGTGCGTGTTACTATTATCATCTTTTTTAATCGGGACGGAGTAGTACAATTCTTAAAGGAAAGAAGGAAGAAAAAAATTTGAATCAGCATTATTTATTGTTTGTTGAAAGCAGGGCCAACACTCTTAACACAAAACTAGAAATCTTTCACAAGAGGGATTCTTATTTTTTTTTTAAAATAAGGACACCCTCTTAACCGTTGAATCTAACTTTAATGAAATTATGTGGCTGAGATTGTGTGGCATGTGTTTTAATCTCAACCACACAATTTAATTAAAGTCAATCAAACGGTCAAGAGGGTGTCATCATTTTTTTAGAAAAATAGAAATCCCTCTTAGTAAGGGTCCTGCACAAAACTAAGCAATAATAAATGTAGACTAGGACATTATGAGCCAATCCTCACGAACAAAACTATTTTCTATCGTGGTATCGTCGCCTTAAAAACATTTTAAAATTCTACTAAAGTCACTTCCATGTTATAGTTCATGCTAACCACTTTTAGTCAAGAAAAGGTCATGATCATTTAGCCTTGAATTGGTGCAGCCAATCAAAACTATGAAAAGCCAGTATTGAGGAGTTTGAAGAATGAAGCATGATGAGGACTCAGAATTAAAAAATTTAATGTGCCCTAATCGACAACATTGATTAGGGTCGGTGGTCATTGGTCAAACTAGTATGATCTTATCTCCCTAATCAGCACAATTTCTTGATTAGGATTCCTCCTGTTGGTAAAAAAAATGGTAAATAAAAAATTCTTGATGCCTATACCATCTCTCACAGAACAGAGAAGATTGTGTAACAACAAATGTGATGTTAAATTTTTTTTTAAAAAAAAAAAAAAAAAGAAAGGAAAAAGAAAACCATTACGGTTTAGTGACATTTTTTTTTTCATTTGTAAGTAAGACGTTTTATGTTCAATTTTTACCAAAAACGAATTTAAACCACATTATTATGGTAAGCTCATTGTTAGACTTAGCCCACAACCCTCCACCCCTTAGTATACATACTTTCATTTGTTAAAAAAGAAAACCATTCTCTCATGAAGAGAACAATTTTATTTCTATTTTTTTAAGAGGAACACATATATTGATTTTTTTTTTCAAATAAAGAAAATAGATTTATAGATAATAAAAAAACTCGTTCCTTCGAGGACTTCCAATAAAATTGGAAGAAAACCCTCATCGAGCTTAAGTCATACATTACACTCGTATATATGTAAAAATGCAACAAGCAATCTCAAACTATGCATTTTTAGAACTACACTTTTTTCTTTGAAAAAAGGTAAATTCTCACAATATGGTGATACTGGAGAGGTATGTCTAACTTTTGTCACTTTCTTCGATTTTTGCAAAGCACTATTCTCTTATTGGATAGAGATTCCTAAACCCTAAACCCAATCTCTTATTGGTTAGGGAAATCGAGCAACACAATTAGATTGATCTCATGGTTTATATTAGTTAATGATTATGAGAATTTTAAATATAAAGAATGATAAATATTATATTTAAGACTGTCATATGACGATTTTTGAATGAATTGTAGTGTTACTCAGTAAACTTCAGTGACAAACCAAGTCTCACACAATTTTCTCTTATTTTTTTAATCCATCAGAATTATCATATAAAACATTTTAGTCCAAAACCTCCTCTCACATTCAACTTTTTTGACAACGACAATCATTGCAGGGTTTATTAGCATGAGAATTGTTATTAACACTTAAAAAATCTCATTTTACACTCCTCACAAGTGTATTTTTCTTTCTAATTATAGAAAATTTGGAGTTCCAAATGAGATTTTTGAAGTGCTAATAATAGTTCTCTTTTTACACATGATACTTTTATACCATCTTTATTTTTCACTTAAAGGTGCTAATTTTATACATTAAACTCTTTTCGTCCATACAAGATTACATTAATTTGTTAAAAAAAGTAGTATGAGAAGAAAAGAAAAGACATTTCCCAAAAACACCATGTAAATTGTAAAGAAATGAGTAAACCAGAATACAAATTAACAAAAAAGTGATCTGAAAGAGGGACACACAGGGCAAAAGAAAGAAAATACAGGAAAATACAGAAAAAAGATAAGCTGTTGCTTTTGCTTAACCCTTCTGCCTTAGAGAGAGAGAGAGAGAGAGAGAGAGAGAGAGCATAAAAAGTTGGCAGGGGGGTGTCACTTTCAGAAGGCGTGGGTGGTGGCATATAAAGGATCTAATCTCCCAAAGCATCCTGCAGACAGTGAGTGCCCTTGACCTCAAACCAACGGTTCTAACTTATGCCCACCAAGTAAAACCCTGAAAATTAAAACAACCTCGAGAGAGAGAGGCAGGCAGGAGATAGACTTGGTAGGTTTGTCTGATTAGATCAGCTCTTAAGTCGTACGAGATTTGTGTAGGTAAAGACTTGGTATGCAATGCCACGAGTTTAAATTTTATCACATAATATTATACTATTTGTGCTGTGGGGATCATAGTAGGCTTGGTAATTTCTGACACAACCCGATAATTCGACACGACACGATACGAAATTAATAAGTGTTTGGGTCGATACAATAATGAATCGGGTCGTTATCGGGTAACCCGATAAGCACTTGTTAAGATAACGAGTTGGTTTAAGTATACACCTGGGTAACACGATAAGCAAAATATTAATTTTATAATTTTATAACCCTAAAAAAATACTATAATAATTATATATATTAATTTAACAATTTTATACCCCTAAAAACTATAATAATTATATATATATATATATATATATATATATTAAATATTAAAAATTGGTGACCATTGAATCGGCTTACATATACATACCATTCAATTTCGTAA
The DNA here is from genome assembly GCA_024362995.1 of Heteromeles arbutifolia. Taxonomy (NCBI): domain Eukaryota; kingdom Viridiplantae; phylum Streptophyta; class Magnoliopsida; order Rosales; family Rosaceae; genus Heteromeles; species Heteromeles arbutifolia. The sequence continues at coordinate 38,029,086 of JANCRC010000003.1, read as the reverse complement.
GTGTTATACGTACGAAATAATTAAATTTAAATCTACTTAATAAATATATATATACCATTGAACTTGATGAGATACGCATTCTACGAAATTAATTTCAACGATCCAACCGTCAAACTTATTTGTATATACTTCGAGATCGCATCAGCAAAAACTCGCAAAAAACAATCATTCAGCGATCAAGTAACGGGACAAAACTTTTAGACGGTTATCAACTAAAAATTACGATTTAACGGTTATTTTAACCTCGATTTTGATGAGTTTTTTACAGCTACACTTCTTGACCCTATATGAATACAATGAAAGAACTCGATCTTCAATTTTAAATATTTACACTAGTGAATATCACAAAATCTTATGTTATACTTAATGAAAGTATGAATAAACTCTCAAGTGTTAGTGAATCTATTGTTTTGATTGGATACGCATTCTACGAAACTAGTTTCAACGATCTAACTGTCAAACATGTTTGTATATACTTCGAGATTGCATATGCCAAAAATTGAAAAAAAACAAACATTCAGAGATCAAGTAACGGGACAAAATTTTTCGACGATTATAAACGAAAAATCACGATGTAACGGTTATTTTAATTCCGATTTTGATGATTTTTTACAGCTACACTCCTTGACCCTATATGAATACAATGAATGAATTCGATCTTCAATTTAAAATATTTACACTAATGGATACCACAAAATCTTATGTTATACTTAATGAAAGTATAAATAAACTCGTAAGTGTTAGTGAATCTATCGTTTTGATGGGATACGCATTCTACGAAACTAATTTCAACGATCCAACCGTCAAACTTGTTTGTATATACTTCAAGATCGCATACGCCAAAAATCGCAAAAAACAAACATTCAAAGATCAAGTAACGGGACAAAACTTTTCGACGGTTATAAACGAAAAATCATGATTTAACGGTTCAATCTTCAATTTAAAATATTTACACTTTAAAATATTTACACTAGTGGATACCACAAAATCTTATGTTATACTTAATGAAAGTATGAATAAACTCTCAAGTGTTAGTGAATCTATCGTTTTGATGGGATACATATTCTACGAAACTAATCTCAATGATCCAACCGTCAAACTTGTTTGTATATGCTTCAAGATCACATACGCCAAAAATTGCAAAAAACAAACATTCAGAGATCAAGTAACGGGACAAAACTTTTCAAGACGGTTATCAACGAAAAATCACAATTTAATGGTTATTTTAACTCCGATTTTGATGATTTTTTACAGCTACACTCCTTGACCCTATACGAATACAATGAATGAACTCGATCTTCAATTTAAAATATTTACACTAGTGGATACCACAAAATCTTATGTTATACTTAATGAAAGTATGAATAAACTCTTAAGTATTAGTGAATCTATTGTTTTGATATGATATGCATTCTACGAAACTAGTTTTAACGATCCAACCGTCAAACATGTTTGTATATACTTCGAGATCGCATATGCCAAAAATTGCAAAAAACAAACATTCAAAGATCAAGTAACGGGACAAAACTTTTCGACGGTTATCAACTAAAAATCACTATTTAACGGTTATTTTAACTCCGATTTTGATGATTTTGTACAACTACACTCCTTGACCCTATATGAATACAATGAATGAACTCAATCTTCAATTTAAAATATTTACACTAGTGGAGACCACAAAATCTTATGTTATACTTAATAACGGTCTGAATAAACTCTTAAGTGTTAGTGAATCTATCGTTTTGATGGGATACGCATTCTACGAAACTAATTTCAACGATCCAACCGTCAAACTTGTTTGTATATACTTCAAGAACGCATACGCCAAAAATCGCAAAAAACAAACATTTAGAGATCAAGTAACTAGACAAAACTTTTGACGGTTATCAACGAAAAGTCACGATTTAACGGTTATTTTAACTCCGATTTTGATGATTTTTTTACAGCTACACTCCTTGACCATATATGAATGCAATGAATGAATTCGATCTTCAATTTAAAATATTTACACTAGTGGATACCATAAAATCTTATGTCATGATGATCGATGAAAATTGAAGATTTTGTAAAAGGAATAACATGCAAGCCTTGAGTTCCATTGGCAAGGTTTAAACTTTTGAGAAAGGATTCAGAACCTTGAAAACAAAAGCTCTTTCATTTTGCATGTCCTTGCACATTTAATATTTTGTAATAGACTAGTAGCGTATGAGTGTTTGTTTATTAGGCTCTTATTTTCGAGTGTAGATGTTGTACTTAAACGAAAAATGGGTTTTAATGTTTTGAAGTAATATTTATGTGGTAATGTGTGGTATGTGCAAATTTAAGAAAAAAAAAAAAAAAATTTCTTAACGGGTCATAACGGGTCGGGTCACTTTACCTGTTGGGTAAAGTGACCCGACCTGTTAAGGATCCGTTAAGATAACGGGTGTGACACGACACGACCCATTAAAATAACATGTGTTACACGAAAACGACACGAATACGACATACACGACCCGTTTGCCTGGCCTAGATCATAGTGAAAGCAAAATATAGAAGATATGTTTGTGAGAGATCCTTTAAAAACTATGTGCCTTGAGGATATTTGTGCTAACCCACATAATACGTCAACTATAATGATTAGATATTTTATACACAATTCAATGAACAATATTTCTAGACCGTATTGATAGGCGGAAAACAAAAAGAAAGTAAAACTGGAAAGAGTAATACTTGCATCTCACCATGCGAAGAATGCACATATCTTCCTATATATGAATAACGTGTCTTGACCGAATAAGTTCAATGATCGAAACCGTTCAATTTATTAATCTTCATTTATAGATCACTCTTACAAAATCATTCAAATTGGAGATCGTTTAATCATCCAAAACACATCAAACAAATGAATGACTCATCATGAGTATATTATTTGGTACTTACACAGTAAGTTTGTTTATACATTTGAATGGCTAAATGATTTCAGATTGAAATAATTTTTTGTATGAGTGATACAGAAATAAAAATTAAAAAGTTTTGAACAAGTCAAATTATGAAATTTATACGATCAAAATATGTTATTTACAAAAAGAGAATACATGTATTATCCAACTGTAAAAAAGGAGAGTTAAAAAGGAACTGAAGGGAAGGGATGATGATCCTCACTGGATCCTCCTTATGAGGAGCCTAGGGATCGTAATATCATAAGCATTTATTGTACATCGTACGGTTAGTTTTGGTTAGGTACTATTTGTGTTTAATTTTAAATAAAAAAATGCAAAATGATTTCTAACCGCACGATGTACGATAAACGGTTAGGACGTAAGAATCTCTAGAATCTCCACAAATTGAATTTGGATGGGATCCAAATATGAAGGGGAGGAATTAAATTTTGAAGCTGACTAATTGAAAGATATGGAGAAAACCTAGAACAAAATAGTTTGATATGTTTTTCGAAAGAGAATTCTCTTTCCTCTTAATCTCTCTTTCCTTTTGTCCTTTTTTACTTAAACGGTTACAATTAAACCATATTAATATTTTATATTAATTTTTTTTTATAGAAATAATAAGACAAAAAATAAAATAAAATATAAAAGAAGACGAGAGAAAGGAATGAAAATAAAAAAAGGTGAGAATCTTACTTTTTTTTTTTTTTTTTTTTTCTTCTTCTTCTTTTCTTTCCGTGTATTTTGTATAGTTGAAGTATTGTGCAGGAGGTGCAGATATATGGTACAATGAAAGCAGAGAGAGAGAGAGAGCAGACGCAATGATGAGATCACAGAGATCTTTAATCCTGTTTCTGACCAAACACTGCCACCCTTACCACTGCCATCATCAACTCCACCTGTACATATAGGAGGAGAAAACCATTTGAAGTGTGTATTTTTCTCTCCTCCCTTTAATTCCCCCAATTTCTCACTTTCTCTCTCTAGAAATTGGGATTTGGTCTTCTTGTTGTTGGGTTTGCCTGCTCTGCTGGGTAGTGTTAACCCCTATATATAACCAGTTCTGGTAATTAAGTTAGTCAGTCCGCATAATAGAGCTGAAGAAGTGTACAATTAAGAGGCACAAATACCAAAAGTAGAAAGAGAGAGGGAGAGAGAGAGAGGGAGAGAGAGATGGGTTAGGCTGGCAAGGGAGCTGGTTTAGCCTTTCTCTTTCAGTCTGGTTTGGGTTTTAATTATGGTGGTGGTGGTGGGGGTGTTCGTGATATGGAACTGAAAACATTGAATGACAGAGGCTTTTGGGCGAGCCAGAAGCAGCAGAAGCAGAAGCAGGAAAAGCACAAGCAGCTTCAGGGCTCAGAGGAGAGGTGGCAGCACAAGCATCAGGAGATCCCAGCAGCAAAGCAAAACCACTAGCAAAAAGAAGTCTATTTGTAGAAGTAATTGTTGTAGAAGCAGAAGCAGAACCAGTTGTACTGTTCCATTAAAAACTGGAAGAGGAAAATCACAAGGGTCTGACTCTGGATCCTCAAAGGAATCACCACCGAAACCCAATTCTCAATTTTACCCATCTTGTCCAAGGAGAAGAAGAAACCCAGCAACAAACCCAGCTGAATCACCACCAAGCTTTCAACTTTCCGTATTTCCAGCAAGACCCACAAACCCAGCACCAGCACCAGCATTTCTTTGGAGAAACCCAGCAGTTGCAGCTGCAAGAACCGCAGCAAGCTCCAAAGAAACGCAGCTTCACTTCTTCTTCAACTTTGGGGGAACAGAGCGTCGAATATGCAAGATCAAAAATGGGGGATTCTCACCACCACCACCTCCACCACCACCAAGCAACGACGTCGTCTCGCCTGGGGATAAGGCCGCCGTCCTCGGGCGGAGGAGTAGTCAGCACCGACATCGTGGAGGTGGTACGAGGCAGCCACATTGTCCGGGCGACGGGCCGGAAAGACAGGCACAGCAAGGTCTGCACGGCGAAAGGCCCGAGGGACCGCCGCGTCCGGCTCGCCGCTCACACCGCCATTCAATTCTACGACGTCCAGGACCGGCTAGGCTACGACCGACCCAGCAAGGCCGTCGATTGGCTAATCAAGAAGGCCAAGGCCGCCATAGACGAGCTAGACGAGCTTCCCTCATGGAACCCACATTCGACTTCAACCACCGCGTCGGTTCCGGGCATGGAGACCCACAATCCGACCACGACCGGCATCCACGGCTTCGCGGGAGTGGACGCAATTGGGTCTGCTAATCGAAGGACAACAATGGTGGGGAGTGGAGTTTCGGAACAGCAAATTGTTCAGAACCCAAATAGCAACTCAACTTTCCTCCCACCGTCGCTCGACTCGGACGCCATTGCAGACACCATAAAGTCCTTTTTCCCAACGGGTGCTTCCGCAATCGCAGCTGCAGCCGAGGCTCCGTCGTCGGTGATACAGTTTCATCAGAACTACCCACCTGATTTACTCTCCAGAACCAGCAGCCAGAGCCAAGATCTGCGCCTCTCTCTGCAATCCTTCCAAGACCCAATTCTCCTCCACCAGCACCACGCTCAGACCCATCAAAACGAGCAATCCCTTTTCTCCGGATCCCAAAACCCGCTCGGGTTTGATGGGTCCTCCGCCGCGTGGGCAGAGCATCACCACAACCAGCAGCAGCAAGAGATGAACAGATTGGTGGCTTGGAACAGCGGAGGCGGAGATAGCGGTGGTAACGGCGGTGGATCATCGTCGTCAGGCGGGTTTACATTCAACTCGCTGCTACCAACACAGCAGAGTAGTACTAGTTCTTTGCAGCAGCAGCAGCCGTCGTTGTTCGGCCAAAGCCAGTTCTTTTTTCAGAGGGGACCCCTTCAGTCCAGTAACTCTCCGTCAATCTGTGCTTGGATGATGGACCAGCAAAACCAACAATCCATTTCTCACGACCATCATCATCAAATCTCGCAATCCATTCATCACCAACCGTCCTTTTCCGGTATGGGATTCACCTCCGGAGGTGGATTCTCTGGCTTCCACATCCCGGCACGAATTCACGGCGAGGAGGAGCACGACGGCATCTCTGACAAGCCGTCCTCTGCTTCCTCCAATTCTCGCCATTGAACCGAAACAAAAAGACTGAACTTCTCTTCAAAAGGTGCTACCTTTGTAAATTTTGGTTTTTTATCCCCTGTTTTGCTTGTTTTGGATCAATTTTCACACATTGTGTGCTTGTTGTGTTGGTTTTTGTCATTGCAGGGCTCAAGCTCTCATCTCATCTCTCCCTTCCACTGGGAGATTCAAGAGCTACCTGTTGATTCCCAATTCAGATGTGGCCAGGGAGAAGATTTTTCGGTCTCTTTGGTTCAATGGCGTGCGCCTTGGGAAGAAGAAATCTGAGTGCATTTTCGGGTTTTTTCCGCTCCCTCGGTTCGTTTTAGCTTTCATTTCATCAGTTTGTTGCTTGTTATGTTGTTGTAGCAGCTCTGTTTACATGTTTGAGTTGAGCACTTACAGCTCAAACTTTTTGCTTGCACTATGATTGGTTTGTGTTTCTGTTGCTAGACTAGCAATATGTTGCTAATTTGCTTTATTTTCATTCGTAGAGTTAAATGGAAGTTCTGTGTGTTTTGATACATTAGCACAAACCCGATCCCCCAAAATCCGAATTGTTCCGAAAAAGATTGAGAGAACCCCATATCACCCTATTTAGGAAATTTGCAGGTTTTAGCCTCTTTCACTCCAGAAATGAGAGAGAAGCACAAAGGGAATTAAGGCCTTTTTTCTTCATCTATTTGGAAATAGTAAACTTCTCATTAGGAGAAAGAGTAGCCTCTAGTTCCCTATGCCATTCTTTTGTTCTTTACTACTTTTCAGTGAAAGGGTTCAAAGTCCTCAGCAGCTTGCTCAAACCTGCAAAAAGAAATTGAAAGCTGAATGCATTGGCTTTTATATATCAATCCTTTTGTTTCGCTTCATGCAAGTCCCTCTCCTGGTTTCCGAAGACGGAACAAAAGTCATTTTCCAAAAGCAGTAGAAATTGTTGGGGATGCAGTAGACTCGTAGCTTCTTGTTTAAGTCCATTTTCTTCCCAAAGATGCAATCTTTGGTAAATTCCCGACTTAAGCAGGGTTTTCCCTTTTAGCTCCATATTGCTCTGCTTTGGCATTGCAGCGTATAAGGAGTAAAATTTGAATGTGGAGACTAGAATTTTGAAATCTCTTGTTTCTTGTGAAAGTGACAGCATAGTTTGATGAATCTTGAAAACCATATTTACCCAATTGAGTGTGAGCTGAACATGGTCCTGTCGGCACTTTGACTGCAACAATAATCATTGTCAACCTTTTTACCTAAATTGAATCCCTTTTTTACCTCAACTGGTAGAATTTTTGGTTCAACTAGCTTAGTTTGGTTCAACTGACTGGCTAGCTAGGGTGTCTAACCGCATCATCTGCTGGGATATCTTTCTTAAAAGTATGCGACCCCTTGTATTTTGATGTCACCCGGTTCCACATTGGACCCAACTAATGTGATAATCGGCCTAGTCCATAAAACTACTGCAACGATTTATCTACACTAAATATGACTTGCGGTAGTATCTTAAATCAGTAACGCAATGCCGTGAATTTTAACTTTGCCACATAATACTTTGTTATTAGCTTGAGACACTGTCACAGTTGCACTCCCCCGTAACCGGTGTAGGCAAGTCTCCCTCCAAAGTTACATTTGAGTTTTGACACGGGCGCGTTACATTTGAGTTTTGACACGGGCGCGTCCATGTTTTGTAAGGAATCTAAGGGTCATGATCTACGTGAACTAGAATGATTAGGGTAAAGACCAAGTGGTGCTAAGTGGAGTACATCTGCAGCAGCAGGAGGAGGAGGAGGAGGAGGGAGCATGAAAGGGAGGGGATTGGGATGATCACAAACACAAACTCTGTCAATTATGGAGAGAATGAAAACACAGATGGATACCACCCAAAAATCCGGTACTTGCCCATCTGTCCAGAATGGTCCCCTCTCCTCTCTACCCTCTGTAAATCTCAGTGCCCTAATAAAAATCTTTTAAGGCCCCTAGCTGGAAATAATTTTTTTTCCTTTTTTTTTCATTTGGCCCCTTTTTTTTTTTTTTTTTTTTTTGCCCTTCAAGATAAAACATCTATTAGGTAGCTTCTATTGAGATGGTGACACTGCAATAGAAAGTGAACGTGCAAATATGGAGTTTTCGATTTTTGTTTTTTGTGCAAGTTCAACGGAAACCTAGAAGATAAGGCGGTTGGTATCTGAGTCGCATTGGAATTGCGCCGGCAGTCAATCCCACTTCGATTCTCAAAAGGAATTCCTCGAGTTACTATCGCTTTTAGCGCTCACTGTGACTATTCATAAAATGGTTGAGATTTGCGTCGCGATGGAATTGTGCTCACATGCAATCCCACTTCGATTCTCGAAAAGAATTTCCTTGAGTTACAGTCGCTTTTAGTGCCCTTTGTTACTCTTCATATGGCGGTTGGGGTTTGAATCGCATTGCAATGGTGCTCACCTGCAATCGCACTTTGATTCTCAAAAAGAATTTCTCTTGAATTAATATCGCTTTTAGGCTTTTGTTATTATTCATAGGATGATTGGGATTTGAGTTGCATTACAATTGTGCTCACATGCAATCCCACTTCGAAAGGAAATCCTCTCGAGAAACTGCTACTTTTAGCACTCTTTGACAATATTCTTGTTCAAGGATGGAGTTGCTAGATAAATATGTACGTTTGCACAATATTTTACTTTTTAACGTCGGATTGGAAAGGATTTTAGTCGAGGAATGTATTGTTGGGTTCCAGTATCATTTCTCTGGAAAGATATAACAAAACGAGAAAACTATTCTACCATACCATAACGTTTTGGGCCACTAATACAAAACCACATGTTTCTTCATGTGACGTTGTATTATGGCTGAGAACGCCACAGTGGTAGTGAACTTGTCTCCTTATTTCATGTATGAATTTAGATGACCAAACAAAGCATGTGGGTAATGAATGAATAATGTGAATCTAATGATATTAAGTAAGCTGTGATGAAACTAATATACTCCCTGTTCACACACGCATGTAAGGTAAAAGCTGATCTATCTTTTCCCTGCATGATGGTTTTCTGCTCTACAGCTTTCAGCCCATATTCCACCCCACATTTCAAAGAAATTTCTCAATGTGCCATACCAAGTGTAATAATATAATCAGTTGATTTTTTTTTTTAGATTTTGAACCGATTATATTATTACACTTAATATATCGAGCTGTGTTTCCGGCACCTAAAAAATTCTCTCTCCATTTTGTCACTATTTCTTTTTCATCAATTAATACAGCATTAAAAAAATATAAAAGAAATGACTGGAGATTAAAGAATTTAAATCATTGAGTTGAGCAGTTGAGATTATAGGTTAAGGACACCCACAAGATCTTTGATTGCACGGATGGGCATTAACAATTACAAGTATTATATTTTATGCAATATAATATTAATTATAAGAATCCAACATACAAAGCTCATTTGATCGCACCAACCACATACGTACAAAAGCAGCACAAAATGAAAAATGAACCCTATTCGAACCATGATTTGTTTAATGGGTGATTTCAGCACTACTATTTTCATCTTTTGCACTCCTTTAAATTTTATCCGTCGATTTTTTTTTCAATGTTTCAATTCAATAACTAGAAATGAGAAGGAAGTGAAAATGTTTTTTTTATTTCGTTCACACTTCTCTTTATTTGGCCATGAAATTAAATTAATTACACGAAAACAATGACATGGTTAAACAGATGTGTGCAAGGAAGAAAAGTAGTGTGTGGTTATCATTTAATTAGCTCTTCAATTATCCAAGATAATTTGGTTTAACGGTACACAACTTTCACCTTGTAACTTAAACAGATGTAGTAATTTTAATCTTATGAACGACAATTGTTGATTAGCGAAACGAGAAAGAACTCTTCACTTCCAATTTGAAAATTGCTTGATACAAAGTTTGGAATACGGATAAACTCACAAGACTCGTCGTGAAACCATAACTTCAACAGTTGTCTTCTCTGAGTCGTCCACCTGGAGCTCACCAGTTTTGCTGCCATGCATTCAATGCCAGATAATCTTAGCAGCTTGTACAATTGGATTAAGATCCATTTCCCAGGAAAAAAAAAATATCTGAAAACACATGAATCTGTTGGCCTTTGTTATCGCCATTCTTTGGAAATGGACTGCTGGAGGTGCAATGATTACTTGGATTGCCAAAGGACCAGACAACGCATTTATTGTTTCCTTACATTTGTTGCAGAAGTATACCCTGAGCTATACAAGCCAAAATTGGAGTCCAGGTTGTCCGACAAAGCTCTTGTTTGAGTTTTGATTGCAACAACCGTCGTCGGTGAGATTTGGAGCCGTGACTTTGACAAAAATAAAGATTGAGCGTTGCTAAGTGAAATGATTATGGATGATAATCAAATATTTCATACTTTGTTGTATTCTAGAAATGACTAGAAAATGTGCCCGCGCGTTGCTGCGGGACTTGAATGCATCACCTTGAACTACATGAATAAGATACATTTTACATGAATAAATTCAACACAATCATGAATGAAGAGAGGGATAGATGAGTGAATGGGGTCGGTAAGATATGCAGCTTCGTTTATACATTTATCTGAGTTGACATGAAAAGACATTGTACAATGAACATGACGAAACTGAACGTTTTGGTTCCGAAACTGAACGTTTTGGTTCCCTAACCTGAAACCCCTTGTCTCAGACACCCAACACCTCTCTCCCTTAGATAGCCCTAAACGAAGTGCCTCGTAGCATCGAATCGGCTTGCAACACCCCCGGGCGAGATTTGAGACTACTTTTCATATTTTCATTTTAATGTACCAGCAAGGAAACGATGGTATATTCCAAATTTAGCAGTTTACAGAGAAAAAATAAATATTGTTTTCAAGGAATTAATATGATTGCAAATGTAATAGCTCCATACATAGTGAGGTAGGATAAATGATGGAAGACGCACTGAAATTTGAGGTCCATAAGTTGAGAAGAGTCTATAGCAGCTCCGAACAAAGTATCAATTTATAAGCAATTGTGACATTCATTATTCCTAAATAAGTTATTGATTCACAAATATACAAATGAAAGTAATCGGAAAAGAAACACGTACCACATGCTAGCTGAATCCGAACTCAAAATGACCACAATATTTTCCCAGCGATGATCACAAAGAGATTGCTGCCTGGGACTTCTGTCCAACCCCTGAAAACAATGGAATAATGTACCCATTAAAAACAACAGCTATATAATTCATTATATAGAAGAATACATACTTATTGTGAGGTTATCCCAGCTATCCACTATGACCCAATATATATAGCAAGTAAAAACTATGGTAGCAAAGATCTCACGTGTATAAATCTTACATAAACTTTGTTTTTGTACAGTGTCTTCTCCCTTCAATGACAATTTGTTTCTTATCCAGAAAAATAAAATGAGTAGGTTAATGATACTCACATGTGCAAAATGCTAATCCTATGGTCTAAAGTTAACTGAGTTTTTTAGTGTAAAATCCCTAATTTCACTGCATTTCGATTGATCACAGTTCGTAACTTGTTAAACTTGATATATCCTTAGACATTTTGGGAACTTGACAGCTTAAATTTTCTTTAGTCACAGATGTGCTCATAAAAGCAAATTACAGCGACCCAATATATACTAAAAACTTGGAGAAGGGACTCAATTAGTCAACGAACAGGTGCCTTACCTTTCATGTTAAAGACCAAAAAGAGAAAACCAAGCCGAACTCTTCAAAATTCATTGGCACACATGCATCATCGGCTTAATTGAATGTATAATGCATACTTAGATACAACCATTCAAACAATTGTTATAGATTGACATCAGCCTCCAAACTTCAAAAAAATTGAAACCTTAAAAAAGTAAAACCTTTTTTCCTTCATATTTGTACTGTTTCGATTAGCTTATCTCTCTATCACTTGATTCATTATTTCTAAAGGAAGTTCTAATCACTACCAAAACATCTTAATAACAGTTGATTATCTCTAAAAAAAAAAGAGGGAAAACATGAAATACTAACTGTACTCAAAATCCCAAATGCGTAACACATGGTTCTAATCTAAACCCTGATTCTAAAATTTAGAATTCGACACAAAAATGAAAATTGGAATGATTAGCATGGAAATGAGAGAGGGAGAAGTGTGAGAGAATCTACACATGAGGGCTTCGGATCTGAGTCCAGAGCTGGAAGTGGCAGAGGTTGCGAACTTAAGAGTATGGAAGAGGCGGGAAGGATTTTCCTCTGTGCAGCTTCATGGCCTTCCCCGTTGCTGGACCTGCTCTGGTTCCTTGCAAAAACAATGAAAATTAAATAAGAAACTCGCCAGAAATTCGGAAAACCTCGTCGAAAAAACTGGACAGCAACTTACCTCGGATTCACCTTTAACCCGTAACAAATCTTTTCACATTATTCTCTATTGCCACTCGTACTTCACTCAGTACTAATCGATATAGCTGAAAGTCTGAATCATGAAGAATGAGAAGTTGAAGTATATCAAATGATAAAGTTGTCAACAATGAAGAATGAGACATTGACCATGGAGACACTGAAAGAAGCAAAAGTGAGCAAATTAAATAAATACCAGCATCGACATTTAGATAAAAGTAAGAGCAGCAACTATAAATGAAGAATGTGCAATCAACATTAAAAGTGTATTACAGGAACACGGATCTCATAACTAAAAGACACTTTCTCACCAAACAATGGAAAATAATTGGAGATGCAATTCAATAAAAAAAGAAGTTAGCCCTTGCTTATTGCCTTCCAAAGAAGCTAATGAGTCTATCTGGTTGAAGAAGTTTTTAGCATTGCCAGTAGAAACAACAAAAATCACATCAAATTTCAAATTAATCAACTCAATAGCATGCCTACCTTAACCGCTAGATGACGAAACATTGGTTCCTCGAACGAATCGCAAAGATCACAAACACAAATCATGAATTAGAGTTTGAATACGCATCTCCCGATTTGAAACCCTAACGTAATTCCCTAGTTGTCGAAATTATTCGAAAAAGAAAGAAAATTTCCAAAAAACAAACCCTAAAAACCAAAAACCCACAAATATGCCCTTCTGAGGAACCATTTGAGATTCAAATTGGAGAAATCGCACAGAAGGGATTGAAGATTGTCACATACCGACTTGGAAGATGCAACCCTTGGGGTTATGGCTGCTAGGGTTGAGATGTTAAACCTTCGACTAAGAAAATGACATTGGACAGCGTACGATACATACTGCTCCCCCAGATAGACCTGCATGAAGATTTATCCACCATCACATGCGAAAAGGAGGATGGTCAATATATGTGTTTTAGTAATCAATCTATATTTGAAGCGATGAAAAAAATAGCATATGACATGAGCTATCATAAATTAAAATTATCAACAATATCTTCTATCTTGCTCAAATAATATGTATCTAATAACTTTAGAATACCTATTCCCATTACGAAACATAGAGAAACTACAAACCATAATAAATACATTGAAACACGCAAATATGCAGCAAATCCCTCAAGCAATTAAGAAAAAAATGCCTCTTAAATCAGCCACCAAATTCAAATTAACAATTGTCTCCATAAAAGAAGTAAAATGGAAAAAAAGATACCTGGTTTTGTTAAAAACAATTCAAATTCCACAGCATTTTGTTCAAAACAGTTCAAAATTCACAACCCCTCGAGCAATTGGGGCTGTAAGTTACGTAATCGGATGGCTGCAACCAAACGAAGAGCTTCAATCATTTAAAGTCAACAAAATATCAATAATTAATCTAAAAAACAAAAAAAAAATCAAATAAATGAACACCAGGGGACTAAGGAATGCTACTAAAGATCAGTAAGAGCAGAAACAAATAATTTAAATGCTTGAGCTTCAACGAAAGCATTTTACCCTTGCAATTTTCCAAGATAGTGGAGAGGCACAATGCACATGTATCAGTGAGAGGATTTTCAGAGATATTGAGCACTTCCAATCGAGCAAATAGCAAAGGGCATTCGCAAATCTGAAGATTGAAACACAGAAAATGGTTGTGGATTGATAATGAGTACAAATAGGCCTTACCATTGTCTTGCTAACAGCAAATTTAAATATACAGTTCCTGATTGAAATAATCTTCACTGCATATAATAAACCTAGAAAAATACATGATCGAATAGACTTCGCATGATGAGTATTGTTACAAAATTTCAGTAAGATAAGAGACAATCAGGAAGAAACACAAAAAAATAACAGAATACTCAGTACAAAAAGGCAAAGGCTTGAATTTTATACCAATCTATTTGGAAACTTTCTTGTTAACCAAACAGAAGATCAAGAAGTTAATGAAGCAAAACACCTGAAACGCCTGATCGGTTTCTGGAAAACGGCAGAGAAAAATAGAGGAACTACGTTTTTAGATGATCGGATTGAATTTGAGAGGCAGAGAGAGGGAAAGAGAAAGAGGGAGGAAGAGAAGCAGAAAAGCGATGGAACAAAATGGAAAAGATGGAAGGGTCTTCCTTACCAACGACGATGAAATCCAATTGCCATTTCAAGCTCCCTCAATCACGACCTGTAGGAAAATATCAAACCCAAACATAAGTTCACTGAAATCCAAATTCAATATAATCAAACACAAACAAAATACCAAAATTATAAATAAAATCAAAAACTAAACTAAACTATAAATTAGAACTTTCAATTGAATAACCCCAGAATTTAAATTATTTACCAGTAACAGATTTCTCTGAGTAATCAACTTCTTGATTATGGTCATCAAACACAACATTCTCCAAAACTGCCAAACACATGCAACCATATTTGATAAGAAATATCACTCCAATCATGACACAGAACATAAACATTTCGTGCTAACTGTCATTTTTAAAGTAGAATGTTCAATTATATCATGATGTTAAGTACCAGTACCAAATTTGATAGCATTCCAAATATCTGGTTCCTTGTCCTTTGACAAATCAATGCACTTGGCATAGCAACCACCTTCAATGTTTGACACACCATTGTTGCTCCAGCAGTGCTCATCATCTCCAATTAGATACCGATCATGATCCGTAGACAGAGTCGTCTTCCTAGTGCCTGCAACAAACATCGCAGGATCAGTTACACAAACACAAAAGAAACTGAAACACAAAAGATTGATGTATCCATCGCCAATTGATCATTGCATACATAAAATTATCATGATTCATACCTCTGCGTCAATATGGAATTTTATAAACTGGACAAATGGAACCCGATTTCATCGACTTCACGGTGCAAGTGCTGTAAAAAATAAGCAAACACTGGCAATATGATCAAGCACATTCCAAGTATTAATATATCCAAATAAAACCTAACATTCATATGCGAATAACAATGAAGGTAGAGATTACTTGCAGAAGAGATGATTGCAATTGAGTGAATCCGCAGAACTCAGTAGACTCAAACTGCAAAACAGATGGGGAAAAATCAAACCCATTAACAGAGTGAGGAGAAATTTTAAATCTTTAAACGAATTCTAGACAAAATCATGTAAAGAGTCTGTTTTGGCTACCGAGAAACTTAGTATACATTTGAATATTATTACATTTTAATACAAAAGTTTAGCTTTATTCAAATGGGAGAGATCAAAGGTTGCATCATTCAGCTTCACACATGGCCACAACACAATTTCAAAAACTCTGTCATCTCAAAGTCACATTCTTTATCAAACTCCCACCCCGGAATTGAACAGAGGTTGATAACAGAAAAAAAGAAATACAAAGTACGAAATATAATCAATATCATCAGTCAAAACTTGCTGCAAAGGGTGAGGGGTCAACCATGTGACTTTTTGCCCTTTAACCTCGGCCTGCATGGACAAACAACGGAATAATTCATACCCAAATAACACAATAACATAAAATGCACAGTTGAAGATTTGATAAGCAGTGTACAGTATATAACCAAACCTGATAATATATGCCCTTAACAGATACAAAGACTTTACGCAATTTATGAGTCCAAGATATGTAAGCTTGCCATTCATGACTCAACCTGGTACAAAAGCAACACCAATATTAAGGGAAGATTCAGAACTCCTTTTATTTAGAAAAATTCAAATATCTAGCTTCAACAGTTATGAATGCGTTTGACATCAATTCTGCCCTCAATAGCAGGTAATGCCGCAAAGAGGTGAACCATTGTGAGGCAGTCGTCTATATCTCTGAGTGCATCAACGAATTTTGGATATCTGCAGTTCCAAACATACCAAACAAAAACTATCAGAGGCCCTACATACAATAACAGACACGCAACTAACTTTTTACAGTAAGAAAAACCCAACAAATCTCTGCAAAATAATTCTATCTAATTTGTAAGTGGGTATTCTCTCTTTCAGGAAAGCAGCCCGTTCCTTGTTCTTCTTCACATCAGCTTTCTTTACTTTTCTTTCGTATGCTTTCATCTCTCTCAACCGCTCGAGTAGCGGTTCATGCTGAATGAAAGAAACATCCTTCAAGTGATAATAGGTATGGTGATTTCCTTTCACCTTTTTCTTCGGCTCCCGAGGGAACACGTCCTTTAGAATACACAATTTCCTATAATTTCCAACAGCATGCACATGTATTAAGCAATCATACAATAATTCAACCGATAAATCCGAATAATGCACAAACCCTAAACCCCAGATTAACATAAATTACATAAATCATGTGAAAATACAGAAATTACAACTTGAATACCAGAGACAGACCTGAAGAGGGGAAGACTGACTTGAAGCTGCTTGACAGCTTGTGACCTGGTGACGTACCTCGCAGCATTTCCTTCCTTCTTATTCCCCTGCAAATTCAAGGGACAATCTACGGGAAGTGTGAGAAAATGGTGAAATTAAATATTGGAAATTGTTCTTTTAATACTGATGTATATAGGAGCGCTTATCGGAGATAGATGAGGTGACCTAGAACTTACCGCAGGCCTGTAATGCTTATGTTTCACCGGGCCCTCGATTTGCAGATAGAGGCTCGGCCCGATCGAAACGAAGCACAGCCTCTCTCCCCTTGAAATCTGAAATCCCCACCCAAAAAACCACGCACGGGCCTTCCTGACGCAAACGGTGGAGTAAGACGACATAGGCGAGAGAAGGGATCGGCGAGGGATCTGAGGGAAATTACAGAGTGAGACAATTTTTCTTGGGATTTTTATTGTGTCATTTGAGTAGCTAAAAGAGGACTACAACAGTCAAATATAGTGAAAGAATAATTAAGGGCAAGCTGATTGTATGATTAAAGCGAAAACCAGAGAAAGAAATCTCATACCTTCCATAAGAAAATCAAAGTGAAAACCAGAGAAGCGTCAGGATAGGAAGATATTGATACCTTACCGGACGTTGGGGGTAGCACAAGTTGACCGAAATCGACGAAACCTTGCTCAACCTCTCTCTCTGTCCACATGAGAAAACAACATCACCCAAAAGCTCAGAGATTTCCAAAACCAAAAGGAAATTAAGAGAGAGAAACGGAGGGGAGAGAGAGAGAGAGAGAGATCGGAGTACCGTTAGTTAAAGCGTGGACGGCGTCGGTTCTCGGACCACTGGAATCCCTGAAGATCTCTTCCGCCGTTCGCCGACTCGAGCCTATCTCCCTGCTCCTCTCCTTCATCTCACCGAAGCTCTCGAGTTACAGAAATGAAGGCCACTTTGTGTGGTATTGGTTTTAGGAAGCAAGAGCCGATGGTGTTGTGGCTGCTAGGGTTTGAGAAAGGGGAAACGAAGCCAGAAAGTTGGGTAAAGGAATCCGAGTGGCAATTTTGAAAATAAACTGAAATGTGGTCCAAAACACTATTCACATGAATAGTGCCAATTTCCCCTCCTACTTTAGACTAAAGTAATTTGCCGAGAACTCTTTAGCAAACTCATTCGAGTGTGGGCAAATAACATTTTAAGGAAACCATTTAAGTCGTACCTTAAAGTCATCATTCATATTATTTTCTATATTTTTACATTTACTCTAACAATTGTTTAGATTACCTCAAAGTCATCCTTTAGACAACTCATTCGAGTGGAGGCAAATAACAATTGTTTCTTGAGTGCTGCTAAGACGCTCCCACTCCGACTATATGGATTGCCATTAGATTACCTCAATGATAATTGACCACCAAAATTCTTGATCCATGGTGAACACAAGAATAAGCCTATACGGACACTAGTAAGGTGATATAATCCCACATCGAAATGTACTACAATAATCTACAAGTAAAAAATACGCGATTTATTGCTAATGGCATTGATGCATTTTAAGATAAAACTTCATACCTATAAGGGACTCAATTTGAATGTCATTAGGTTATATAATTTTAGCTTTCTATATATTTCCATTATATAGAGTTTACAAAGAGAGTTTGAGTTGATAAGCTAAGCCCGCAAAACCAAGTTCATATGGTTCTTCTATCTCATTCAATGGCAACAAAAAACTTCTACTCAGTTTCAATGATTCAACTATCATGCAGCCGAAGGATTTGAATTATGTAATTTATGTATTGATCTCTTTCGTTACTTCTTGTGTTTTTAAAGAGTTTGGTTTCATACTCTCTACTCTATATAATGAAAATATACAGAAAAGGCTAAAATTATCTAGCCACGTTACATTCAAATTGAGTCCCTTAGTAGTATCATCCCTTTGCGTCTAACGACATCCCTCTCCACGCCATATTGGCTCTTTTCGTTGTTGTTTCTAGTCCCAATGTCACCATCAGAACAACTGTCCATCGCGGAAGACTCAATTCATCCCTCTCCTTCGTAGTAGGGGTCTTTTGCCTTTTGTTGATGGTTCATCTCAGTATCCTTCTGCCTTTGTAATTGATGATGAAGGAAATTTGACTGATGAAGTCAATCCAGCTTTGAAGCATGGATTCAATAAGACCAATTTGTCTTGTTGAAGCATGGATTGACTACCATCAGTCAAATTTCCTTCATCATCAGCGATAAAGGCAGGAGGACACACACAAGGTCTTTAACTGCATGGATGGGCATTAAAAATAAGGAAAACTAATGAAAAAGACTTGAAAACTTTGAGTTTTAACGATAAGGACAAAATAAAGGGTAGTGAATAGTATCAGGTTGAATTTTTAGTGTAAAAATGTGATTTTTCGTTAAAATGAACAGTAGTTTCCTTAAAAATAACAAGTAATATATTTATGCAATAAAACAAACAATATAATATAAAGCATAGGAATCCACAAACAAAGTTCATTAGGTCGCACCAACCACAAATGCACAAAAGCAGCACACAATGAAAAAAGAAACCCCATTCTAACATGATTTGTTTAACTGGAGTGATTTCACCACTACTATTTTCATCTTCCGCTTCTCTCAATTCTGTCCCTCAATTCCCTCAATTCTTTTTTTTTTTCAATTTTCCAATCCAATTACTAGAAACGGGAAGTGAAAACATAATTCACTTTCGTTCACACTTTTTATTTTATTTTTGGCTATCGAATTAAATCAATTAAATGAAAACAAGAACATAATTAAACAGAGGTGTGTAAGGGAGAAACAGTGTGTGTCGTAATCATGTAATTAACTCTTCAATTATCCAAGATAATTTGGTTTAACGGCACGCAATTTTCACATTGTAACTTTATTAGAGGATATAGTAAGTTTTAATTTCGTGAACGACAATTGTTGATTGGGTAGTGCTATTCACACACCCCTTTTAACTCCCACACCCCTTATTAATTTTTGTCCACTAATCTTTTTAATTATTCGATCTAGTGGGCAAAAAATTGATAGGGTATGAGAGGTAAAAATAGGTAGGTGAAAGCACCACCCTTGTTTTGCTAACAAGACAAGAAAAAGAGCTCTTCACTTCCAATTTGAAAATTGCTTGATACAAAGTTTGGAATAAGGAACTCACAAGACTCGTCGTGAAACCGTAACTTCAACAGTTGTCTTCTCTGAGTCCTTCACCTGGAACTCACCAGTCATGCTGCCATGCATTCAATGCCAGATAATCTTATCAGCTTGTACAATTGGATTAAGATACATTTCCCAGAAGAAAAAAAACATATCTGAAAACACATGAATCTGTTGGCCTTTGTTATCACCATTCTTTGGAAATGGACCGCTGGAGGTGCAATGATCACTTGAATTGCCAAAGGTCCAGACAATGCATTTATTTTTTCCTTACCTTTGTTGCAGAAGTATGCCTTGAGCTATACAAGCTAAAATTGGAGGCCAGGTTGTCTGACAAAGCTGTTATCTGAGTTTTGATTGCAACAACCGTAGTCTCTGAGATTTAAAGCCGTGACCTACTCCGACAAAATGGAGATTGAGTGTTGTTGAACAAAATGATCATGGGCTATGCATTGTTTCTTGAGTGCTCCTATGGCGCTCCCACTCCGACTAGATTACCTCAATGATAACTGACCACCAAAATTCTTGATCCATGGTGAACAAAAGAATAAGTCTATACAATCACTAATGATAATCCGACATCTCCGAGATGTCCTACAATAATATACAAGTTAAACATATGTGATCCGCTGCAAATAATATTGACGCCTTTTAAAATAAAACCTCATGCCGGTAAGGGACTTAGTTTGAATGTAATTAGATAATTTTAGCCTTTTGTATATTTCTATTATATAGAGTTTTCAAAGAGAGTTTGAGATAAAACCAAACTCTTCAAAAACACAACAAATTACAAAAGAGATAAACACAGAGAATCAAAGGTTGTTGGTTCTTGGTGTGGAGTGATAAGCTAAGCTGGCCAACCAAATTCAAATGGTTCTTCCATCTCATCCAATCCGTTGCAACAGAAAGCTTCTAATCAGTTTGAATGAGTCAAAGATCCTACAGCCTTAGGGTTTTGAATTATGTATGATAATTTTTGTATTTATCTCTTTTGCTAACTGTTATGTTTTTGAAGAGTTTGGTTTTATTTTATTTGAAACTCCCTTTGTCAACTCTATATAATGAAAATTTATAGAGGGCTAAAATTATATAGCCTAATTACATTCAAATTGAGTCCCTTACAAGTATCATCCCCCTCTGCGTCTAATGACATCCCTCTTTACCCCAGGACTCTTTTCGCTGCTGTTTATGGTCCCAATGTCGCCAACTTCTCACTGTTAAGTTGGATCGTCACAACTATCCATTGCAGAAGTCTCAATTCATCCATCTCCTCGTTAGTAGGGGTCTTCTGCCATTTGTTGATGGTTCATCTCAGTGTCCTCATGCCTTTATCACTAATGATGAAGGAAATTTGACTCCTAATTTGACGCATGGATTCAACAAGACCAAGTAGTCTTGTTGTGGCTGCTCAGTTCTCTCACTCCCAATGTGCTGTTTGTTATTAAAAGTTTTTGTTGCTGCTGCTTGGAAGACCCCCCAGGAACGATATGCTTCATCGCATAATCATGTGCTTCAACATCGTGGTGAGTTAATGAATCTAGGATTGACTTCATCAGCCAAGTTTCCTTCATCATTAGTGATAAATGGAGGAGGACACTAAGATGAACCATCAACAAATGGCAAAAGACCCCTACTACGAAGGAGAGGGATAAATTGAGCCCTCCACAATGGATAGTTGTTACGATTCAATTTAATAGTGAGAAAGTTGGCGACATTGAGACTAAAGACGTCAGCAGAGCAGAAAGAGCCATGGAGACGTCAGCAGAAAGAGCCATGGGGTGAAGAGGGATGTCTTTGTACGCAGAGATGGATGGTACCGGTAAGGTATTCAGTTTGAATGTAATTAGGCTTAGATAATTTTAGCCTTCTCTATATTTCCATGATATAGAGTTTACAAAGAGAGTTTCAGATGAAACCAAACTCTTTAAAAACATAACAGATAACATAAGAAAATATATATATATATATATATATATATATATATATATATATATATATATATATATATATATATATTGTAGACATGTATAAGGATCAATAACAACTAAACCAATACGATAGTGCTTGCAACAATAATTAAAACCATGCATGATCATATTAAATTCAGTACACACATGATTAGTGTTCATGACAGTATAAGGAATATATTTACTTGGAGTAGAAGACAGCGAAGCCATGATCTTGTCTTCTCTTCTCTTGATTCAGAAATAGTATCTCAATACTCTCAATAGGACTAGTATTCAATATGAGAACAAGTAGTACCCGAGAAGAGAGACCAAAATCGACTTTATATGCTGCAACTGCATCTCCCTATCAGAGATACAGTTGCTGTCAGTTTGTGTAGGTTACAACTGCCTTTTATTTGAATTGATAACCACCTTTAGTTTTCCCTCTAATATAGAATTAATCCGGTGTAATTCATATAATTGAGTCCTTACATAATATGACACGCCCCGATCCCGATATTCCCCGAATACCAGGATAGACACGTGCTGGCCGACACCCGAAGGGTGACGAAAGCCATTTATTGAATGCAAATGCTGAGAATAAGGAATAAATAAGACTTATAAATATATTTGAGTAGAGTTTGACTAAATGTACCTCTTTATGTGCTTAGGGGCAATTGTTGTGGCGTTTTCATCTTTGCTTGTTGTGGCTTTTCGGTAGCTAAGTACTGTGAGTGGACCCCTTCTAAAATGCATGTTTTATAGTAGGAATGCATACATGAAAAGCATGATTTGATGAATATGTTATATGAAATGCTTTACGAGATATCGTGCCTATTAAGGCTATTTTGAATTATTACTATTTTTCCTATAACCCGTATTCTTATAGAATATCTGATGGATGACGATATGATATTTAGAATACGTTTCGAACACTTCTTTATAGTATAGATGATGGATGACTTTATACTATAAAGATGCCTTTCAAATGTACGTATGTTTAATGGTTTTGTACTTACCTAGTGGTCCTTACCGCTACGGGACGTAGGGATAGTTTTCCGGTCCGTCCCGGGCGAAGAATTTGGTGTTGGCATAGGGCCTGTAGGGTGTTTCCTCTGGCATTTAAGACCAGGGATGGGGAGCCGGCATGGGGCATGGGGGTTATTTCCTCTGACTGTCTGCTCAGAGATGGGGAGCCGGCACGGGGCCTGGAGAGTTATATTGGACATTCACTAGCGGCTAGTATATATAAAAGTTATGATTTGAGACAGTGCACGGCATGCTAGGTTTCGGAAAACCTATGTTTATCACAATATATATATGTGTTTTCATAAAACCTGGGGGTTAGTACGTTGATAACTGTTTTACTATATGTATATCAAATTGGTCCACTCATGTTTGTTTTGCGCCCCCTTCAGGACTTAGAATCGAGGCATACAATCCCGGCGTCAAGGCATTTCCGCATCGGCATCTTCGAGTCCTCTCGGTGTAGGACCTATTCCTTTGTTCATTCAATTTTATATTAATTCTTTTAGTGTTCTAGATTAGATGTGTGCTCTGAACACGTTCCTTAAATGCATACTCTTTATTTTATATTTATAAGTCTTATTTATTCCTTATTCTCAGCATTTGCATTCAATAAATGGCTTTCGTCACCCTTCGGGTGTCGGCCAGCACGTGTCTATCCTGGTATTCGGGGAATATCGGGATCGGGGCGTGTCATAATACAACCCTTTCACTTGTATATCTGCACTGTGGTTTAAATGACACTCACATATTAAGTCATTCTTACATTCTCCCACATGAGTGAGATTAAACCATCATTCTTAATTGCAAAATATAAAAATGAAATGTGATCACAAATATTATAAATTAACTGACTCTAACAACTATGTACTGCGAGTTCATCTGTCGAGTTTTAAGGCTACACAACATTGAATACAATGTTTATACCTCAAAACCACAAACTGATTAAGCTCCAGCACATTCTTGTTGTAGCCGAGAGAATAAAAGATTTTGGGACTTAATTGCTTGTAAATCAAACACTCCCACATTTCTTTTGGTCACAAGATACTCCAGATATCTTAATTGCTTTAAACATTTGCAATTTGCATTAATCATCATTAACATAACATATGAATTCATATTAAGCATTACTCACAGCTTTTGCAACTTATATACATACTTGTGCAGATTACTCCCACATTTAAAGAACATCAAAAACTGACTGCAATCCTATTCTTAATACATGCTTGTTGAAGACTGTAACATTTAAGGCTTTTGTCAATGGATCTGCGACCATGTCATGTGTACTGATATGCTGTATATCAATCACACCCTCTCTGACTTTATCTTGAACTTTCAAGTATTTAATATCCATAAGCCTTGATGCCTCTGATCTCTTGTTGTTTTTAGCAAAGAATACTGCAGCTGTATTATCACAACAAAGCTTGATTGGCCTTTCAATGCTTCTCACAATCTTCATCTCATAAATTAAGTTTTTTTTATCCAGTTACACTGTTTCATTGCCTCAAAATAGCCAATATATTCAGACTCCATAGTAGATACTGCCCTTGTAGTTTGTTTCTTGCTCCTCTATGAGACAGCACCACCACACAGTAAGAAAATGTATCCATTTGTAGACATTCTATCATCAATGCATCCACCTAAGTCAGCATCAGTGTAGCATACTAATTCCAAATCGTCTACATGGTGATAACACAACACATATGACTAAGTTCTTTTCATGTATCTCAACACCTTTTTACCTGCATTCCAGTGAGCCAATCCTGGATTCGATTGAAACCTTCCTAAGACACTTAACACAAAGGCCAAATCAGGCCTTGTACATACTTGAGCATACATCACACTGCCAATTAAAGAAGCATAAGGCTTGTCCTTCATTGCCTGCACTTCATAGTCAGTAATGGGGCACTGAGATAAAGACAATTTGTCACCCTTACCAAGTGGTATATCTCCTCCACTGCAATTCTCCATATTGAACCTTTTAAGAACCTTATCAACATAAGCTTTCTGTGACAACCCTAACCATCTCTTGGATCTGTCCCTAGTAATCTCAATGCCTAAAACATAGTGTGCTGCACCCAAATCCTTCATGGCAAAGCTACTTGACAACATGTTTTTGGTTTCTTCAAGTAAAATAACATTTGAACTAGCAAGTAAAATGTCATCCACATAAAGAACCATAAAAATAAAATTAGACTTCACCATTTTGAAGTAGATACAATTGTCAATTTTGTTCTCCACAAAACCAAAAGCTGCTACAACTTGATCAAACTTTTTATACCATTGTCTAGAGGCCTGTTTGAGTCCATATATTGACTTGTTAAGCTTACAAACCATATCTTCCTTCCCCTTTCAATGAATTCGAGTGGTTGTTGCATGTATATTTCTTCATCAAGACTACCATTGAGAAAAGCTGTTTTGACATCCATCTGGTGTAATTCAAGATTGAAATGTGTAGTGAGTGCCATGATCACTCGAAAAGAATCTTTTGTGGAAACTGGAGAGAAAGTTTCATTGTAGTCTAGACCCTCCTTTTGAGTAAAACCCTTTGCCACTAACCTTGCCTTGTACCTCTCAATTTGTCATCGAGAATCCCTTTTGGTTTTATACACCCATTTACAACCAATGGATTTTACATTGGCTAGAGGCAGAACTAAAGTCCAAACACTGTTCTTGTACATGGAGTCTAGTTCATCTTCCATTGCAGCTTCCCAACTTGAGGACTTAGAACTTTCCATAGCTGCTTTGTAAGTAGTTGGATCATCATGATTACCAATGTCAAACTCCACTTCCTGCAAATAACATAAGTAATCACTAGGAATTGCAGATGTCTTAGGCCTACTGGATTTCCTTGGTTGAACTATGGGGGGTGATAACACCGGGACTGAAGTAGATGCAGTAGGCTGCTGAGATGAAATGGAAATTGGAAATGATGTAGTAGGCTACAATGAATCTTCAACAATCGCTGAATTTGGAACTGCATTTGTTGGCGACAAAGGTAAAGATGCAATGCTACTTGGCTGGGAAGTTACAAGTGGCACAGGTATGAGAATCTCAGTATTTGCATTGTCAATGGTTTGTGATGCATCATTTATCTCTTCAAATTGATAAGAATTCCTGGAATGGGAATGCATAGCTCCACAATCTTCAAGAAACTTGGCATTGTTGCTCTCCACTATTCTGGTGAATCTATTAGGACAGTAAAACTTGAAACCTTTGGATTTTTCTGCATAACCCACAAAATAACAACTAGTGGTCCTCATGTCTAATTTCTTTTCATTTGGATTATAGAGTCTAGATTCACACCTACAACCCCAAGTATGAAAGTGAGCTAGACTAGGTTTTCTTCCTGTCCATCTTTCGAATGGTGTGGATGCAACAGCTTTAGTTGGCACTCGATTTAAAATGTAAGTTGCTGTTTTGATTGCTTCTCCCCAAAGAAATTCTGGCATTTGTGAATGAGAGAGCATACTCCTTACCATCTCCTTCAAAGTTCGGTTTCGTCGTTCTGCAACACCATTTTGTGATGGTGTACCAGGAGTTATATATTGAGCTGCAATTCCTTCTTGTTCCAGAAAAATGGCAAATGGTCCCTTTTGTTGTCCTTTCTCTGTGTACCTTCCATAATATTCACCTCCACGATCGGACCTTACAACTTTAATTGATTTCCCCAATTGTTTTTCAACCTCTAACTTAAAATTTTTAAAACAAGTTAAAACTTGCGACTTTTCAGAGATCAAAAATATAAAAGTGTATCTGGAAAAATCATCTATGAAAAGAACAAAGTATGAATTCCCACAGATGGTTTTTGTTGGAAATGGTCCACATACATTAGTGTGTATAATCTCTAGGAGATCATTACTTCTTGTTGCTGTCTTTTTGCTTGTGGAGTTTGTGGTTTTGCCCTTAATGCAGTTAATACATTCTACAAATTCATTAAGGTTTAATTTTGGCAAAATACCATCCTTGATTAACCTCATTATCCTTTCTTTCGAGATATGACCAAGTCTTTGATGCCAAAGCATATAAGATTGGTCATCAGAGGACACACGTTTTGAGGCTGAATGTTCTATATTAAAACATTCTTGATGGTAAGAACACTGAACTTGCCAAAGATCACCATTGGGAAATGCATAACCAATAAGATTGTCAAACTGATTTTTGAAATAAAATTTAATTTGATTAACATCCCTTACAAATGAAAAACCATCCTTGACAAATTGAATTACAGAAAATAAGTTCCTTCTCGTGGAAGGAACATAAAGTACATTACTTAAATTTAAAACATAACCAGTTGACAATCTCAGTTTGACAGAACCAACAGACTCAACTGCAACTTTATTCCCATTTCCAACATAAACATTGTAGATCTCCTTACTTGTTCTCTTTTGGCTTTGAAATCCCTGCAAAGAATTTGTTATATGTATTGAACAACCTGTGTCAAACCACCAAGAGTTTTGAGGAATAAAAACCATATTGGACTCTACTGTCACAAAAACATTTATTATTTTGTTACTTTTCTTGATTAACCAAGCTTTAAAACTAGGACAATCCTTTCTTAAGTGATCCTCAGAATGACAAAAATGACATCTTTTGACACCATTGTTATTATTCTTAGGTCCAGAAGCAATGGAGGTAGCATGAGCTTTTGCAGGTATCACAGTGGACTTGAACTGTTTCTTGGAACCAGAAGTTGTTCCAGCAGTTGGCACAGACTTCTTGAATGCAATTGGCTTCTTTCCCTTGTAATTCTCATTTCTGTGAACTGTAGTAATCTTCCCCTTGCGTTTTTCCAGCACTTACAAGGTTGGCAAAGTCATTAGTCTTAGCCCTCATCTTCTTCAATCTTTCCTCTTCTTGACAGCAAATAGCAATCAACTCATTAATACTCCAAATTTCCTTCTGTGTGTTATAACTCACTTTCAGTTGCTCATAATCATTGGACAAAGAGTACAGTGCCATGTGCACAAGAAATTGATCTGTTATTCCAATATCCATTGCATTCAACTTGTTTGCAATGTTGACCAATTTTAACAAATGCTCACGAATGCTCCCAAAACCATCATGTTTTGAGTTAATGAGTGCTGACAAACATGCGCCAGTTTCAGCTTTGTCTGACCTTTTAAACTTCTCTTCAACTCTGTCCATGTAATTCTTAGCCAAATCACAGCTAGGAATTCTTCCCCTGATGTGTTCCTCCATTGAATTCTGCATGATAAGTAAGGACATTTGATTTGCCCTATCCCATCTCTCAAAGAATTCTCTTTCTAGTGCAGTACTCTGATCTGTCAATGCAGAAGGTTGAGGAACCTTGAATACAATGTTAAACTCCAACATACCAAGATTCATTTCAATCTACTGTTTCCATGCCTTGAAATTATTGCCATTCAATTTCTCTACATTCACCAAACTCATCATATTGAAACCTGCTTCAAATTTGGAGAATTTTGTAAATCTATGACCAAGAAATAATTACAGAAGTTTCTTGTCATACTTCAACTATAGACTCAGTCACACCTTTGGGCAAGAAACTGTCCATATACATGAATAAGTTCCAAATGTTGCATAGCCAAGTCATTGACTACAAAAAACTATCCTTATAACAGTACCTTTGGGCAAGTTAGAGCACAAAGATAGATTGTAATCCATTACTCACTATACACTGATTATACAAATGAACCCAGTAAAGTCACTCCTTTGGAAGCATTTTACTTGTTAATATTTGTAAATCACACTTTCTGCATTATTCTTCAAGTTCTGAAAATTATCTAGCCCTACACTTTAGTGTTATACTGGATTCATCTCAGAGTGTTTCCTTCTATCATGAATGCAACATCAATTACATTTCAGTAATGATTCATTAGTGTGCTCATTTGCAATTCAGACCTTTTATTGCATAAATCATCAAGCATATACACATATATGTATGTCGAAATGATAAGAAGCAAGTTAATAACTTATTGAAATAACAGAGATACAAACAATGCAATTCACAAAATTCGAATTTCATGTACTGATATAATATTGCATGCTGATACCAAAATTGAGTACTGTCATGCACATCGGAAAAATATAGCCATTCTTTATCCAAAAAGAGGTTTCAGTTGTGTGGCTCTGATACCACATGTAGACATGTATAAGGATCAATAACAACTAAACCAATACGATAATGCTTGCAACAATAATTAAAACCATGCATGATCATATTAAATTCAGTACACACATGATTAGTGTTCATGACAGTATAAGGAATATATTTACTTGGAGTAGAAGACAGCGAAGCCATGATCTTCTTTTCTCTTCTCTTGATTCAGAAATAGTATCTCAATACTCTCAATAGGACTAGTATTCGATATGAGAACAAGTAGTACCCGAGAAGAGAGACCAAAATCGACTTTATATGCTGCAACTGCATCTCCCTATCAGAGATACAGTTGCTGTCAGTTTGTGTAGGTTACAACTGCCTTTTATTTGAATTGATAACCACCTTTAGTTTTCCCTCTAATATAGAATTAATCCGGTGTAATTCATATAATTGAGTCCTTACATAATACAACCCTTTCACTTGTATATCTGCACTGTGGTTTAAATGACACTCACATATAAGTCATTCTTACATATGTATATTACAAAAATACTTAATTCAAAACCCCAAGGCTGCAGAATCGTTGAATCGTTCAAACTGAGTAGAAGCTTTCTGTTGCGACGCATTGCATGAGATAGAATAAGCATTCCAATTTGGTTTTGGTGGGCTTAGCTTATTAATACCTAAGTCCATTTGACCTGACATGGACAACTAGCTAGCCTTTGCTTCAATTTCAGGCCTAACAACGACCATAAAAGTTCGCGCAAACAAAAGTTTATGGTGCATGCATTTTGCTGGTTCACCTACGACAGAGATGGGCAGTAATGCGTTTCACAACAACAAAGCTGGGTTAATCTGGTTTCACTTAGAAGAAATTGATTCGCTATGGAAAGAATGGACAAAATAGACTCCGTTGTTGGTCGCAGTTGTTATTGATGAAAAGTTCACATGAAATGACATGGGAAATGTGGTAAAGAATGTTTAAAACAGATAGAAAACTGTGGCTAACAACCGCGGACACAGAAGTTAAACAGGAGTAAATACTTTTATGAGTACCAAAAGGGCAAAACAACGTACCTGCAAAGGAAGGTAAAGAAAAGATGCCGGTGGCAAGTAGATGAAAATTAGGTTAACCTCCACACAACGCGTATTAATCTTTGGGATGCTACGAAATGGCCCTCGTTGCTCATACAGAAAAGCAAAAAACAAAAAGACTCGGTGCAATTAGTAGTTGAACACTTCACTATATTTGTATTTTAATTTGTCAATTTTCTGATGTGATATTATTATGTTCTTCAACTTTACCTCAAGTTTCTTAAGCTTAATGTGTGTGGATCCCTTGATCATGGCGAGGTCAAATTTGATCTTATTCTATTCCCCTAAATTTAAATACCTCAGTGCAGTTGTTGCTTGTACCCTAAACCATTTCACCTTCAGTCAAATATTGATATCTAGACCACTGCTCCCTTTAGATGAAATAATTTCTTTCTTGCATGCCATTTAATTTTCTGCATCATAAATAGGGGTGGAATTTTCTCCCGAAAATCCCGAACCGTCCCAAACCCGTCCCAAAATTTGACCGAAAAATTCCCGAACTGAATTTCCTGAAAAATTCGATACTCGAAACTGAACCCGTCTCGAAAATTTCGGTTTGGGATTCGGCCACAGCTTTGAAAGCGTTCAATAATCCCGAACCAAACCGAATATTATATATATATATATATATTTTTTTTTTTTAATTTTTAATTAGAAATTACTTGAACCGTTGGATTTGTAAAGATCTATCTAATCCTATCATCCATTGAGTTAGGGCATTTGTTAGGTTATGTCTCTCAGACTCTCTCTGAGTCGCTCTCGGTCACTCTCTCAGTCTCAGTCTCTCTTTCTCACAGTCTCACCTCACTCACACTCTCACTCACTCACAGTCCCACCGCTCCACTCCTCCGTCGAATCCACGCCGCTCCTCATCCTCCATTGACTCACGCCGCTCCTCCATCGACTCAGGCATACGCAGGAAGGAAGACTCGAATCCGACACCAATCGAGTCCCAAAATCCAGGTTAGGGTTTCTGATTTTCACTAGGGTTTTGTTCTTTAGTGTTTAGGGTCAAATTTTATGTTGATTAACTTGATTTCTGAGTGAGTATTTTGTCGAATGTGTGAGGGTTTGAGGACTGTGGGTTTCGAATTAAGGTGGGTAAGTGCAGGACCTGCATGCAGGATATGGTTTTATGTGTTTTGAATTAGGGTTTGAGGAATGTGGGTTTCGAATTGGGGTGGGTTCAAATGATACGGTATTGAGTGTTTTTATCCCAATTCTATGTTGTTGTTGTTCTGTCTGTGACTTTGTTTAAATATCTACCACTTTTAGAGTATTTGATTTCTTTGATTATGGCAACCCTTTGCTGTTCGCATGTTGAAATATGGCCTCAAATTTTGTGGGTTAGCGAATTTGTGCATTTATTTTTTCGCATTTGAAATGTAGTTTATGGGATTGAAGATTGAAGCATTAGATTGAGATTGAAATGTAGTTATATTGCAATACAAGTTACTTTGTTCAGAACATGTTTAGAGAAGTCGGGTTTTGTAAGTATGAAGAGAAACTGTTCAATTTTTGGGTTTTTGTAGAGAAACTGTTGTCATTCTTGAGTAATTTGCAGAGAAACTGTTCTAATTGTTGAGTTTTTGTATTCATTAGTTTCAAACTCGCTTAAAGCATTTGATTGTTTATTCCATTTTGCCATGCCAAACAAAATATCTGAGGCGGTGAATAACATTTTAACTTTACTTCTTTTAGTTTTTATTCTCATTTTGAGTTCTAGATGCTAGAAGGTGTGAATGGCTTCCACATAATTGTGCGAATTGTTTGGCTGTCTAAATAATTAAATTGATGATGTTCTCTTACTGATTGTGTAGGTATTATTTTCACAACAACGATTACCTTGAGATTTGCCGTTGCTACAAGGCGATATACGATATTCCTTCTGTTAACGAGAATCCAGCTCAGTGGATATCAGTAAAGCTTTCTCACACACACAACACACACACATATTTTAGGAATATAATTGAGCTTCTTTGATACTTTTGTTCTATGTCATACAATGGACCACTCTTTGGAATACATACAAGGATGAGTTTGAGTGTGATACTTAATTTTGGCAATTTGTTTTTGTATTCAGGTCAGATTTTCAAGGATTGTTTACCTCTTTCCGAAAGTGCTTTTAAAGCAACTATCAGAGACAACTTCCAGGTTTGTTGAAGGTGCATGCTTTAATCTCATTTGGATTTTTTTACTGGTATTCAATTAACTTGATTATATTCTGAGATAAATATGTGTTTGACTTTGATATATATGTGTTTAAGGATCAGTTTATGGACTGTGTGCACTCTGTCAGTTTATGGATCAGTTTATGGTTGTGATATATATGTGCAATATGTGCAATATATGTGATATATATAATTATGTGTTTATGGATCATTTTATGGACTGTGTGCACTCTGTCAGTTTATGGATTAGTTTATGGTTGTGATATATATATATGTGCAATCTGTCAATATATGTGATATATATGTGCAATCTGTCAATATATGTGATTCACTTTCTAAAAGGACCTTGAAGACTTGGAGAAGGGTACGTGAAGTATTTGATGATTTCATGTTTTTATTTTCTTAGTTTTATAATTTATGCATTCACTTTCTAAATATATTTTGTGTTTTATTGTTTTTATCGTTTTAGAGTTGCCTAATATGGGAGGTGAGGAGAATCCCACACAAAGTGAAATGCCACCTCAAGTTCAACGCCGCCCATCACTACCTCCGCGAACCCATTTCAAGAGCATCTACACCAACACAAAGGAGGGTTCAATTATCAACAAGAGGAAGGGGTCCACCATCAACGCCAACGGCAACGGGTCATTCATCAACAAGGGGAAGGGGCTAAAGGAAATGAACCTACTTAAGCTTCATTTTGGTTGCATGCACTTTCTTGCTTATAAACTATGTTTTGCTTTTGGTTTGTAACTTAATCTAAATTCATTCGGAAGTTTGGTTTGTAAAACTAACTTATTTCATTTTGGTTGCATGCACTTTTAATTAACTAGTTTGGTAGACAATTGTGAACTTAAGCTTAACTTGTTAGTTGTTGCTTCCTTGGTATGAAAATTGAAACTGAAAATGTGAAACTGAAAAATGTGGGTTGTGCGGGTAGGGCAGTGGGCTGCTAGCTTGCAATTGTTGACCCCCTTTTTTTTTTTTTTTTTTTCCTGAAAAATGGGTGGGCTTACTTGTTAAAGAACTTAAAATTGTAAAAAGTTTTAAAAGCCCAACATTTTGGGCTTCAAGGCCCAATCCCGAAGTGTCCCGAAAATCCCGAATTTCGAGAAATGAATAGTTTCGGTTCGATTTCGGGATATAAAATCCCATCCCGAAATGTTTTGGTTTGGGATTCGGGTTAGGTGTTTCGGTTCGGGGTCTCGACCCAAACCAGCTTTAATCATAAATGACTAATACTACAAGGACAAAGAGTTTAAAAAAAATACAAATGACTAAATCATACCGAAGCACATACTCACACGAAAATTATAATATACAACCGAAGCGCGAAAATATTGTACTCATTATAATGATTTACCTTTGATGTAAAAAATGAAGCTTAAATTCGTGAGGCAGCTTTATCTTCAATTGGCCTTCTAGGGACACCAGGACCTGCATTTGATTTTTCGACACCAGACCGTACCTGCCTTAAAATAGGGTATCAATGCAGATCAGAATATAGTAACAGACACAAAATTTGAGAGGCAATTCTTGAGGAAAAGTTGATGAGCCAATCAATTTCCCAATGAAAAACTTCAATAGAAGTAAAAGTAATTTACGTTGCTTCCATGTTCAATCTATCTTTCCGGTGATTAACCATCTTCATAAGCCCGAATCTCTCCCTGTACTCATTCGTATTAATCAAGATGCTGCTAGTATGCCACAGTACAGAACACTTCATATATACCAGATAGAATTCAGAAGACTGCAGAATTTCCTTCACAAATCAGCCACATAAATCACATGCTCTTTCACATAAACCACATTACAAGTGCCAGGAAATTGTGAGGACACATTCCAAAATATACAAAACGGGATCGAAAGAGGAACCAAATGATTCCGGATCGAAACCTAAAACTCCAGATACAGAAACAGGACAACGGAAAGTAGAAGCAGGGTGATGTTCGGGGACATAAGGGAGATGGTTGGATAGGTCGGATAATTTCGTAACAGAAGTTGGATTAGAATACAAAAGCTTAAACCCTAAACCTAAATAGAGTTTAATGGTTATTTTGAAATCAATAAAAATACACTAAACAGTCGAACAATACAAAACGCACAGTCTGGTATGTTTGCAGAATATCAAATGAATAATATGGTGAAATTTCGATGAAGAAGTGTAGAAAAATAAGGTTAAAATTTTTTAAACATAACTGAAAATATGGTCCCGGCGGGGCTCGAACCCGCGACCTTCGGCTCATAAGACCAACGCTCTAACCAACTGAGCTACGGGACCTACTTATTGTGATAAACTGATTTAACATTCTTATAACAGACTGCGGATTGAAAGTTCTAAGAACAATTGTATGGGTTATTCTATTAATTCACACCTGTTCATTTAATTCGTAAAGGGGTTTTTTCTAGATGGGGCGGAGTCCAACAAAAAAATAGCAAGCACCCACACCTAGCCGTTCATTCATTTAATCTACATAAAAGGTCTGTTTCAAAGTATTTGGACTAAAAGTGTTTTTAGTGAAAATATTTTTGGGTTTCAAAAGTATGAAGTGCTTTTTGCAAGAAGCACTTAAAGCACTTATGAGTTAAGTGCTTCTTGCAAGATGTACTTCAAGTGTTTTTCCAAGATTCACTTGCATTTTTATTATGGATTGGTTTCATAAACATTTTCACCATAAACGTTTTCAATCATTTCAAAAAGAGTCCTAATAAGACACTTTTTATCAATCAAAAGATGGTGAAAATGCCATTCTAAAAATCTATCCATGAAAGTAAAGAAAAGTAATCAAAATAAAAATTATGGCCAATATGATAAAGGTTTTATCACAAATAGTCTCTGAAATTAACTTACACAATCAAGATAATCTCTGAAATTAAAAATCGATCAATGTAGTCCCTGAAAATAGATGTTGCAAATCAATGTAGTCTTTTAGCCACAATTTTGCCAAAAATTCTATTATATGTTTTTATGACACAAATGGGTCCTACAAGATTTACAGGTTTTAATAACAAATGTCCCTGAAATGACCTCACACCATCAAGATGGTTTCTAAAATTGAAAATTGATCACTATAATCTCTGAATATAGGTGTCGCAAATTAATATGGTCATTCCGTTACAATTCAGTAAAAAATTTTGTTATGTGCTGATGTGGGATTAATATTTTAGTAATTAATTTAAAAAGTTATCAAAATACCTTTCTGGAAAATGGCATTATCTCAAGGCAAAACTCGCCGTTCTGCGCGTCACAAGGATCACCGGATGAGTGCCCAACAAGCTCTCTAAGATTAAGGTTGTGAGGAAATCGATGGCCCAAATATTAACATTGACATCACACCAATCTAAGCTGTCACAAAGGTGGTATCGATCTTGGTTCAGTTCGGTGAAGGGTGTCAAAGAGTATAAAGATGAGTGTCTTGAGAATTTTTTCCAAAGAAAAGACGGCAAAGACTACCATAGATAAAGGTAGAGGAGTGTGGGTTGGAATTGGATGGGTTTATGGGTTGACAACTTTTTAATTATTAAATTATTAAACCTTTTTCCAATTTTATTTTTAATTTAATTAGACTTGTGAAACAAATTTATGTATCACATCAACACATAACATATTTTTTGACATAATTGTGACGGAATGATCATATTGATATGACACCTATTTCTAGGACTACATTAATTGATTTTCATCTTGATGGGGTGAGTTAATTTCAAGATCATTTGTGATAAAAAAAAACGATTTATAGTGCCCATTTATGTGCCACATTAGCATATAACAGATTTTTTGACAAAATTGTGACGAAATGACCACATTAATTTGTGACACCCATTTTTTCTTAGGAAAACTAACGAAAAGTTAAAAAAAAACTTTAGTTTTAATGAAAAATGACAAATAAATGTGCAATGAATAGTACCAGGGAAAGGTAAAAAAGTGATTTTTCGTTAAAAATGAATAGTACCAAGAGTGTTTTGTTAAACCTCCCTTTTTTTTCCACCTCCCTCTCTCTTCCACGTTGTTCTCCTAAATATAATAAACTTTTAGTGACGAAACATTTACCCATAAACAGTCACTAAAAATATAAACAACCTCTTCAGCGACCAAAAACCGTTTGAAGGTCATCACAAAAAACTTTTAGCGACCAAAACTATTTATAGTCTCTCTTTTTAATTTATTTTTATTTTAATAATCACGTGCATAGTATGTGTACAATTGCTTGTATATATTATGATTTATGATAGAGAAATTTTATTTGAACCCATGTAACCTCTTTCTACATCCAATTTAAACTTTAAATAGGAAATGTCAATATTATCTTATTGCATAATTGCTATTAAGTACAAGATACAATTAACAATAAAAATAAGATTTATCAATAAACCTACATCTAATAATCAAACCCTAACAAAAAATGACACCACATAGTACAAATCATGTTATTAAAAAATTGATCAGCAATACAGTTGTTATGTTTATGTTCATGCTTCTTTCTATTACACCAAAAATGACAATATCCAAATGAACAAGAAGTTTTCACACCAAATAGAGTTGCTCTTAACTAGATTTTCTATCTTCCTTTGAAGTGCTTGTCATGTATTTTTGTTACTTATGAGTTTTTTTTAATTTCAAACAGGTATAAGTGCAAAGAGTAAGCTGGGTGTGGAAAGATGTTATATGGGTTCAAATAAAATTTTCCTTTATGATATGTCGATCTTGACTTGGGACGAGAAAATCATTTAGAAACAATGTTGCTAGATTTTTTCTTCTTTTCGTTTAAATTCAAAATCTGTTTTTTTTTTTGTTTTTTGAACAAAAAATCCCATTTTTAAACGGCAGAACGATACCCTCCAATTTATTATATCCATTATTACATTAACTATTATAAATTGTCTTTCCACAATAAACCCAGCAAATAGGTATCAAAATCTTGTTCATCATGGGATTTAAATTTGAAACCTACTCCCAGAAACTGAAGGGTAAGACCAGTTCTTGGATCAATAGGTAAATCTAATTATTTATTATGTATGATTTGCGTGTGATCCTCAAGAAAATTCACTCAAGATCCTAATTTAATTCCAACTAAAGCTAGAAAACATGAAAGAACAAGATTTTATGGAATGAATAAGTGACATTTTTCACGGTTTTGTTTCATCAATGGGCAAATAGCATACGTTCTGCAAATATAAGTATATTTGCATAATTTTCTTACTCAAAAGAAGAAATGTTTGTCTAATACATGTATGTATACAAGTGGTGGATTGCTTCGGTATACATATGGTCGTCCTCTTCATCGGTCATCGGACACAGGTAACAACGTCGTTTTCATTTACTGATTTGGTTTGAGAGTTTTCGTAGTTTAATTCCCAGTTCAATTTCTATTTGGGTTAATATTTAAACTTTGGGCTGTCAGGAAGGGAAGCCCAAAAAGAACGCAAGAAGGAGGTTTTGCCCGAGGCTCATCACCTAAGCCCAGACTATCCATTTCAAGATTTATGAGCACTCCCCCATTAAATGCAAAGGCTAGTGGCTTGTAAGAAGTGACAATTGATGGAAATCAATCTACTCTCAGTCCAAAAGCACTTTCTGAATGGCAGAGCCTGTAAATTATTGATGAGTCACTGCCCCTCAGTTGCTTTCGGGCAGGAACAAAGCTGTAAGCAGTCGGGCTAATTCGCCTATAAAAGGAGGAAGAGGGCCTAGAGACAAGGACACTCAACCAATCAAACAAACAAATATACAATTTGCCTCTCAGTCAAGCAAACACTCAGAAAGCTGCGCTTTGTCCAGATTCTACACCCCTTTTAGTCTTAGATTTCCCATAGAAAGACATCTTTTGTCTGTGTAAAAGCTCTGCTATTTTCTCCAAATGTTGTAGTATTGATTCTCTTGTGTAAACTTGTTTACCATCCATCTTCCCTTAAATCCCAAAATCCTTGTAGTTGCAAAGAAGAGAAACTACAGAGATTCGGCCTTGCCCGACAAGGTTTAATCTTGCCCGACTCTCTTTGTTTTGTCTTTCAATTAATAGATATGGTGTTGTAATGAATTCCTTATATATTCAAGTCATTTCAGGTCTTTTAATGAACCATAGTTCAACTTACCCTCAGATCTGGTTTGGTTAATTGTTTTACCATCTTAAAAGTAAATTAACTTAATGACTTGATCAGATATGGACCTCCGCCCCTTTTACCATACAAGACAAATAAAAGTCCTTGGTCTAAAGGCATAGAAAAGAACCTAATGTGGACTTAACCCATCCACGATAATCCTTTGATAATAAGAAGTAAGAGTAACTTGGGGCGCAAGTAATCGGCTTAAATATACTTATTCTACATTTGCCATACAGAGATGGCAGTGGCACGCCTATGTACTTAAGCTAGTTTTGATTGCGAGCCTCACGGCCTATACCTAAGGCCCAACAAAGGCACATTTTAGAATTAACTTTGTCCTCTTCTTGTAGCCCGACGAACAAGCGAGAGCCCGATAGTCAACCAAAGTGCCAACTCGGCGGGAAGCTGTGTGCTCGAGCCAGGAACGTCCACCAGCGATATTCCTGCCCGAACATAGTTTTGGCATGCCTGGTGGGATTCATATCTAGTATGCCAAGAAGGCGAAGGAAATAACAAACCTTCAGGTAGGGGGCAAAACACAAAACAACCCCACTACACGCCAAGACCTAGCATGACAAATCTCCCCAAAGACTTGCAAGGATCTGTCTTAACGGAAAACCCGACTCTTTCTGAAAAATCAAAGGGAAGAGTCACGAATGAAGACATATAGGCTACTATGATGGCTATTCTGATAAGCATGGAGAAAAACTCTCAGAGCATGGAAATAGACTTTCTAGAAACAAGAAAAGAAGTCAGTAGACTATTTTACCCAACAAAGAGTTTGCAAAGAAGACTAGATCTAGAGTATTCTACCCTAGAGAATAATCATGCTGGAAAAGTAACGAGGGAAGCCAGTCTTGAGGAAGCGCCAGCTATTCCGTTGTTTCCTTTGCCTAAGGGAAGAAAGAGTGAAGAAAGAAACAAGGAATGATCCGGAAATAGTCAGCCAGGGTTGAAGACAATCAAGAAGGCAGAGCTGCCCGACCCCGTGTTATTTTTATTGAATAGTAGGGGGCAATGCGTGTTGGAAATAAAGCAGCTACGGAAAGAATCGCAGGCTAGAATAACAACAAATGCCGATTCCTTTTTACAAGCCCCAGTAAACATGATCAACCTGAAGTGGGTAGAGAAAGGAAAAGAAAAAACTATTTGGGAAGTGAGAGCTGAAATGCGGCAAATTGATAGGCCGACGGAAGGGGCTATCAAGTTGCTCGAAAAGCCTAAAGCAGCAATAATCAAGGTGGTGATTTTGTGCAGTAAATGTCAATGTGGGTGCGAAATGGAAGTACCGGCTGCAGGGGCAATCCTTGATCAAAAGTTGATCAAGAGAAGAGAAAACGAAGAGCATGAATCCCGTAGAAATATCATGCGGGCGGCCGAAAAGGAAACCTCTCGGAACATCTTCCAGAGGTTGGGAGGAGACTCTTAGCCAAAGAACTTGTCAGAAGTATTCAGAAACTACGAAGCTTCAGATGAAGTAGAGGACAATGAGGCCAAGACACCAAGGTGGGTGGACGTGAGGCCACCTCAACCAAGTTATGCGGGTAGAGATGTTAGAAGAAAAGGAAGGACAGTGAACCCAGTCACTAAGAAGAATGTTGCCCGATGCGGGCGGAGATGGTATATAGTTGGAAGGGACGGAAAACCCGTTAAAGAAATGGGAGCTTCCATGATCAGGAGGGTTCTAAGGCAACATAAAGCCCACATGAACTCATTAAAAGTCCCCACCACCTCAGAAACCTCCAAGAATTTAAAAATGGACAAGGTACCTGATGAAGGGAAAAATTAGTTCAGTTGGAAAACCAAGAAGGAGGTAGAGAAAGCTAATAGCAAGATTGAAGGGGAAGGAGACCATGTGCCACCGAGCCTTCACCTAAGAAAATACAGAATCCTGAGAAGAGCTCATGAGGATATGGTAATAATGCTAACACCTAAGTGGAGCCCGAAACCAAACTGTTTCGGAACAATCTCGCCCGAAAGGAGGATACCCTCACCATTGCTAGTTGGCACTCTTTGTGAGAACCTAGTACAGGCACAGAACTTTGGTACAACTTAAGAAGAGGTGGTGCTTGGATTGATGTTGCCAGAAGAAGCACAGGCTTGGTTAGATGAGTTTATGAACCACATAAAGGGCAAGGAGAGAGATTTACCTAGACCCAACAACCTTCACGTAAACATGACACATGTTTTATCAGCCATGTTTCGCGCTGAGCCTGATCAACCTCCCATAATGGAAGGTAATTACCTGGCAACAGAACCTATGATGGTGCATGTTAGTATTGAGGATGCGGGACAAGAAAAACCCAACCAAACAGGATTAACCGAACAATCAATAAAAAGGGCTGAGAGGATATACTCGG
Source organism: Heteromeles arbutifolia (assembly GCA_024362995.1). Taxonomy (NCBI): domain Eukaryota; kingdom Viridiplantae; phylum Streptophyta; class Magnoliopsida; order Rosales; family Rosaceae; genus Heteromeles; species Heteromeles arbutifolia. The sequence goes on along the minus strand of JANCRC010000003.1, from coordinate 37,988,442 downwards.
ACAAAATGGTTTTTGTCCGCCCAAGTCCAAGCCTGGCCAACCATCTCAAGCCTATATACGTAACTACACACCTAGAGAGAGTACTCTTCAAAAGGGTCTTGATTGATAGAGGGGCCGCAGTTAATGTGCTGCCATACAAGCAGATGAAGAGAATGTGCAGGAGTTAAGGGGATCTTATCCCCACCGATCTGACAACTTCTAGTTTCTAATGAGCTATTACCAGGACGCATGAGAGACTACCATTAGAGGTGGACTTAGGTTTAAAACAAATCATGCTGGCCTTTTTTGTGGTGGACAGTACTTCTACTTATGGGGCTTTACTAGGCAGATATTGGATTCATCAGAGTCTCTCTGTGCCATCTACCTTACACCAGCAAATGGTTATCTACCATGAAGAAGAAGAAACAGAACCTGGGTTCTGGGAGATTGTAAAGGCCGAATCACGGCCATTCCTCCCTACAACCAACATCACAGAAGCTAACTTTTATAATCCCAGTGTTGGGATTCTTCAATGCTCAGGAGCTGATAAGAACAACAGCCCAATTAAGGTGATGGCCCAAAAGCTTCTAGAGCAATGGTTAGCTCTTATGAGGGAAGAATGGGATCGGCCCTATATCATCCCAACTCCCCAACACCTTTAATGTCAGAACAAAAAAGAAAGGACCAAGTGGTAGCAGTCAGGTTCTTAATAAAAAGACTATTGGTATATGAGAGAGAAAAACAGGAAAGGGAAAGCTTAGCCAAAGAAGAAAATGACTGGAGCAGAAAAACCTCAAGTGGCCAAATGAATAAAGAAGAAATTTATGGGAAAGAGCTAGAAGCAGCTATCCAAATGGCTGAGTGTATATATGACTTAGACGTGCCAAAAGATTTGCCCGAGAGTCTAGAGCTGGTTGAGTTTTTATGTGTAGAAACTGACAAACCAGCCCCAGAAGTGTAAGATCCCTTGGAAACCATTGATCTGGGGACCGAGGAGGATCCCTATACAGATCAATGGTTTGTTGAAAACCGAAGATCGGGCATGGATGGTCAACCTTTTGCATGAATTCAAAGACTGTTTTGCTTGGTACTACACCAAGATGCCAAGTTTAGACCCAACCTTAGTAGAACACATGATGCCTATTAAGGAGAGGTTTAAACCTGTTAAGTAAGCACCACGGAGGATGTCAAATGAGATCGAAGAGAAGGTTAAAGAAGAAATCTCCCTTCCATTTTGGAAATGGGATTCAACCTAGATGTAATGATTGAAGAAGTGGAAGCTGAAGATTGGAGGACACCTGTTCTTCGATATTTAAAAGATCCTTCATTCCCCACAAGTAAGAAGGATAGATAACAAGCGATTAAGTACATTTTGTGGGAATAAAATCTAATAAGGAATACTCCAGACGGGTTAATGTTGAAATGCTTAGGCCAGGAAGAGTCTATGAGGGTTATGGCCGAAGTGCATGAGGGAATCTGTGAAGCTCATCAGGCTGGAACCAAGATGAGGTGACTGCTTAGGATATACAGTTATTTTTTGCCCAAGATGGAGAAAAATTACAAAGCTTATGCCCGAGGATGTGAAGAATGCCAAAGACATGGACTACTTCAACATGTGTCCTCAATACCTTTAAACTCTGTGCTCAAGCCTTGGCATTTCAAATGGTGGGCAATGGACTTCATCGAGCAGATTCACCCGGCTTTTAACAAGGGGCACACGTTCATAATCGTGGAAACAAATTACTTTACCAGGTGGGTATAAGCTTCAGTAGTAAAGACTATCACGTCAACTGCGGTCAAGAAATTCATCGAAACCAAGATCTTACACAGATTCTGGGTGCCTGAGACAATTGTCACAGACCGCGTGCCATTTTTTATCTCAAGGGAAGTAGACGAGTTTGCCAGTAAGTTCAAGATAAAGATGATTCGGTCTAGTCCATACTACCCCCAGTCAAACGGTCAAGCGGAAGCTAGGAATAAGGTCTTGGTGAGTATTATAAAAAAGATGGTGGTAGAAAGGCCAGAGAAGTGGCACAAAAAATTGGGAGATACTTTGTGGGCTTATAGAACTTCCAAGAGAGCGGGAATTGGAACTACTCCTTATGCTCTAACTTTCAGGCAAGATGCTGTCCTACCCATGGAAATTAATGTGAATTCAGTTAGGATTCAGAATCAATTCGGGCTATATAGTGAAGAATATATTCAAGCTATGTGTTAGGGAATTGAAGATCTTGATGTAGCCCGAATCGAAGCTCTAGATAAAATTCAAGAGATGAAGAGAGTTGTTGCCTGAGCCTATAACAAGAAGGTAAAATTAAAAACTTTCAGAGAAAAAGATCTAGTTTGGAAGGCAATTTTGCCCTTAGGAACACAAGTAAGAGGCTTTGGGAAATGGAGTCTGACTTGGGAAGGTCATTTTATCATTCACCGAGCTTTGGATAAAGAGGGTTATTACTTGGCCGATTTAGAAGGGAATGTGCGGAAACATTCAATTAATGCCAAGTTTCTAAGGAAGTACCGTTCAACCTTATGAGATGTTAGGGATTGTTACATTGAAGAAGTTTAAAGCATTTTGAAGAATCCAAAAGTCAGTTTGTGTCTTTATCATGGAGGAACTGCGAAAAATGGAATTACAAATAAAAAGAATTAAGGAGACCATTTCCATTTCATTAAATGATGAAGTTACATAAGGATCAACTCAGAAAGTTTTACATCTTTGACTAAAGACTAATATCCTAGGATGGCTTGCCTATATATTGGAGGATCTACTCTACTCATCCGATACAATGAGATCCACAAAAGCCTCTATGTGGAATGGAAGAATTGGAGGGCAGAAACTGAGGTGAAATTGCTAGTTTCATGGAAAAGCCCAACCTTCAGATTAGCGAGAAGCTGATGGATACTTTGATGTCCAAACAAGGGATGGCTCAGGCTAATGATGGTCCTCCCTAAAACTTTGATGTTGATCCTAAGGCATACACCTATGATGATGAAGTGACCAAGGATGCAGAGGCTATGATTTGCCTCAAGCATGTTGCTTTTTGCAGCTATTGAAGCCTGAGGTATCCATGCAGACCCAAAGAAAGGCATTCCTCCTTCATCAAAGAAAAGCTCAGTGCACATACTAGCCCGAAGGCGATGAAGATTACAAGGTAAGTGGCGTATGGTGAAAATCTCCTCACCAATTTCACAAAATGACTAACTTCAAACTCTGGGTAGCATCAAGAACGAAGAAGGCCATGGAGGATTTTCTGGGAGTTATGAAGGATATGATAATTCTGAGGAATTCAGAATAGGTTGAAGATTTGAAGTTACTAAAATGAATGTATTTATGTGACTTAGATAGCTTGTTTCCTTGCATTTAGGTTGTTAGTTCTTAGTTATTTTAGTGTTTTAAGCTATTTGTGTGTGTTTGTAGGTCCAAAGGGCTAAATGAGCAAGAAAGTGCATTTTGGTGCATTTTGGAGCAGTTTTGGGCACTAAATAGATTGCACATGCTTGGAGCTAAATGGATGGACGAAATTGAAGACCTAAAGATACAAGGATTCCTAATTGAGGAAGGATTCCTAGTTGAAGAAGGATTCCTAGTTGAAGAAGGATTCATAATTGAAGAATGATTCCTAGAAGAATGAGGATTCATACTCAAAGAAGGAATGTTAGCCAAGGTTTCCTACTTTGGTTTTGACCTTTCCTAATCCTAAAAATTCCCTAAGTTCCAGTAGCAAAGAAGACTCATAACCATAGTAGAACACTAAATAAGAACTTCTAGAAGGCCCAAAGACCTTGCCGCACCTTTTCCTTGTTTCCTCTTCCTTGCCGTGCAAGGGAGAGTCTTTCTTTCCTATTTTCTGCCATAAAACACTTTCCCTTTCTTTTAAGTCACATTCCCCTTTCCTAAAGGCTTAGCCGCACCACCATTACCCTTTTTCTCTAAGATTCTGATTTTATTTCTCTTTTTCTAGTAGATTTGAATTAATTTCTGTTAACCAAAATAAGTAGGGTTTTGATTTCCTAAAACCTTTAAAAGGAAGGCCTTTGCCACAGCTTAGGGGAGCCATTCATACACATCTATCATCATTCACTTCCATACACATTCTCTGAACATTTTGCCGCACCATACACCTATCCTAACCATAACCATACCTTCTCCTATCCATTCTCTCATACAAATAACCCTTCAACCCATCACCAACACCTTGTGCCGCAACAAAGGAAGGGAAGGAAAGTTCTTGGATGTGATTGCTGTTTAATTTGGATCGCTAGAGCGTTTAGGTGTTTTCTTTCTTTTGTTTTCAATGTATAAATCTGTTTTACTTTGTTTTGCGAACATGAGGAACTAAGTCCTTTTGCCTCGGGGGCTATTCAATACCATGATTATACTTGCATTATGAATTGATCACCTTCAGTTGTGATTTCATAAATTGTGAATTCAATTTGCTTAACTGTTTGATTGATAACCTATTCTTGTATGTTGATTAAGAGTGCACGCTTAGTTTTCATGCATGAATTTGATGCTAGAATATAAGGGAATTTCACATAATCGTTATGAACTTATATTCATGTGTAGTGGAGGTCGTTTATAAACGATCACGTTAAGTGAATTCTTGGCAGGAGTATCATGCTCATCATAGTTACGAATGCCTCATCAATGCTTATAGTTTTCATGAAGCTTAATGATCTTTGATTGTATCTCTAGTGTGCTGTTATGAGACTTTTAGATAATGTTTTGAATTGTTGTATGCGCTTTCCCGTCCAATTCAATAACTTAAGGAAAACTTGAGGGTTAATTTAAGCGTACCTAATTAATCTGGGGTGTTGAGTTTCATGGTTTATCGAAAGAACAACTGGAAATTGGTTTGTATGCAATTGTGTCATGTGTGGAGAAGAACCCTCTAGCTAGCCCATCATCCATCCAAAAACACCCAATTTCGTGCAAATCTGACTAGTTCTAGTTTCTGTTTTGTTTTTACTTAATTTCGTCCAAAAACCCAATCCCCTTTACTTTCTTGTGTCAATTAGGTTAGAATCTGTCCAACTTTGTGTTTTTAAGTGGTTTGAGTCTTTTTAGTCCCAAATTCGTCCAAATTCATCCTTAGAATATGTTTTGAGTCTATTTGATTGTTTTAAGCTGTTTTGAGTCATTTTAGTTGTTTTGAGTCATTAGAGTCTAGTTTTGCATTCTTTGAGTTTAGTTTAGTTTTTTAAACTTAGTTTTACGTTTTTAAGTCAGTTTCAAGTGTTTTAGCAATCCTTCCTAATCCCCGATCCAGAACGATCCCTACTTGCATCTTTACTATAATTGTCAACAAGAGGGTTTAATTTGTGTGCTGTTTTACATCGCATCAGTTACTGAGGTGCTTAACCAAATGATCAAATGGGGGATTTATAGTGAATAATCAGCATGGAAACATGATTCGTGGGGTAGTGCAAGGGTCTGAAGTGCAACAGTCGTTTTAATTAATGAAAGTCCTGAGAAAATGTGTGTTCACGCAGCTACTGTTCAATCATTATTAGCACCTCGGTTTGCAGGCTTAACAACGATTTAAGGGGGCATTGTTTGGGTAAATATTTAAACTTTGGGTTGTCAAGAAGGGAAGCCCAAAAGGAATGCAGGAATGAGGTTTTGCCCGAGGCCCATCACCTAAGCCCAGACTATCCATTTCAAGATTTATGGGCACTCCCCCATTAAATGCAAAGGCTAGTGGCTTGTAAGAAGTGACAATTGATGGAAATCGATCTACTCTCAGCCCAAAAGCACTTTCTGAATGGCAGAACATGTAAATTATTGATGAGTCACTTCACTACCCCTCAGTTGCTTTCGGGTAGGAACAAAGCTGCAAGCAGTCAGGCTAATTTGCCTATAAAAGGAGGAAGAGGGCCTAGAGACAAGGACACTTAACCAACCAAACAAACAAATAACAACTTGCCTCTCAGTCAAGCAAATACTCAGAAAGCTGCGCTTTGTCCAGATTCTGCACCCCTTTTAGTCTTAGATTTCCCATAGAAAGACATCTTTTGTCTATGTAAAAGCTCTGCTACTTTCTCCAAATACAGTAGTATCGATTCTCTTGTGTAAACTTGTTTACCATCCATCTTCCCTTAAATCCCAAAATCCTTGTAGTTGCAAAGAAGAGAAACTGCAAGAGGTTCGGCCTTGCCCGACTCTCTTTGTTTTGTCTTTCAGTTAATAAATCTGGTGTTGTAATGCATTCCTCAATATATATTCAAGTCATTTCAGGTCTTTTAATGATTCATAGTTCAACTTACCCTCAGATCTGGTTTGGTTAATGGTTTTACCATCTTAAAAGTGAATTAACTTAATGACTTGATTAGATCTGGACCTCTGCCCCTTTTACCATACAAGACAAATAAAAGTCATTGGTCTCAAGGCATAGAAAAGAACCTAATGTGGACTTAACCCATCTACGACAATCCTTTGATAATAAGAAGTCAGAATAACTTAGGGCGCATGTAATCGGCTTAAATCTACTTATTCTACATCTGCCATACAGAGATGGAAGTGGCACGCATATGCACTTAAGCTAGTTTTGATTGCAAGCCTCACAACCTATACCTAAGGCTCAACAAAGGCACCTTTCAGAACTAATTATGTCTTCTTCTTGTAGCCCGACGAACAAGCAAGAGCCCGACAGTCAACCAAAGTGCCAACTTGGCGAAGAGCTGTGTGCTCGAGCCAGGAACGCCCACCAGCGATATTCCTGCCCGAACAATTTCTATCTAACATTTGGTTACAACTATATGAAATTTGATTTGGGTTTTGTCTTAGTTTAGTGTGCTTGTGCGTGTTAAAAAGAATTATTTCTCATGTCATTTCTCAGCTTCTATTAGTCTTAATTTTTTCTTTTGGTAGTACTTTGTTTTTTAATAGATATTTATTCTATCAAGCAGAGGGAATAGTTAATGTATTTCAAAAGAATAACTAGCCGGACGATAACCTCAAGGAATGCAATTGCATGTGTTTAGGGATGGTCAACGGTTATGGTGGACGGATAGCCGCGGTTATTTACCCATAACCGTTTATGCTTATATCCGTATAACCGTTTACCCGTTGGGTAATTGCCTAAACGGTTATACCCATACTCATAACCGTTTATAAACGGTTAACCATACCCATAGCCGCATACCCATTTAACCATAACCGTATACCCGTTTAACTGTTTTTTAACCCGTTTATCCGTTTTCTTACCCATTTACCATTTTTTTTCAACCGTCTACATTTTTTTTGACAACTTAAGAATTAAAAAAAAGTAACATTTGTCATAATTTTGGAAAGCTGGGGTTGAACTGGTTCCTTGCTTCCATACTCTACTACTTGCTTCCTCTGCACTCTCGAGCACTTTTGAAAATGGAACATGCAGGCCAAAAGAAGCACCTACTGTGATAACCACTTATTTTCTCTCACAGAACACTGAGATTGAACAATTTAGGGTTTTTAAATTTTATTTTATTTTACATATATTAGAATAAACGGTTAAATGGATATCCATTATAACCGCGGGTAATACACATAACCATCCATTTAAATTTCACGAGTAAACGGTTATACCCCTAACCGTATGTTTGTCTAAACGGTTACCCATAACCGTAACCGTGAACTTTAAATGAGCGGGTAACCACAGTTATCCATACCCGTGGGTATTTTGCCCATCCCTACATGTGATTATGGAAGAGCTCAAAAAATAATGACCAAGTGAAGAACTCTCGTAGAAGATTATGAACACATGCCAACAGGTCATTTTAGTGAGTACATTTTTTTCCTTCATGTTTTACATTATTGCAAGTGTTGGGAAAAAATGTAAACAGTATGTTTGTTTCTAATTAAACTTTGAATGCTTTTCCCTTTTAAATAGAAAAAAAAAAAAAGGTACTGGTCATTTGGGAGCATGAGTGGGTTCAGTTTCCTCAGTTAAAGGTTACATCGAGAAATATTTACCTCGGCAAATGTCTCTTATGCCGAGGAAATTGTAAATTCCTCGCAAAGATTGTGAGTTTTCCTAATTCTTGCTATAATCTATAGCAACAAAAAAATTATTTGCGCGAGAAAAAATGGACCCATCCGCCACAGATTGTTCCTCGCAATAGGGGCTCAACAGCGGGAAATATTTTTCTTACCATAGACTTTCCCCGAGGAGCCTACTACGAGGACCTACCAAGGATAAAATTATTTCCTCGCTAAAACTCTATTACGACAAAATTATGACTTTTAGTACATAAATAATTTCTCAGCAAACAACTATTTTGTTGTAGTGTCAAACTCATTCTCAATTTTTTAAGGGTGTGTTATTTTCACGCATCCTATTTTACCTCTCACGCACCTTTTAATTTTAATTGTTTAATATTTTTTAGGATGTGTATGAGGTAAAATTGTCGTGCCAACTGTGCCATACCGATTTTGTGCCCATCGGTAATGGTATGGTATTGTATTGTACCGAAATTTTATGTTACGGTATTAGTAGTGGATACCAACGGTATTACCGTAACGTATCGAAAATATAATATAATATATAATTATATTAACACATATTTATGATGGGATAGGATCAATGGACAAAGATTTTGACAAATACTTTTACACTCCATTTAAACCCTTAGATCAAACCCATTTTAACGGTTAAAATTGCATTGGTTTATTAACTATTTTGAAATAAGAAAGGAAATTATACATTTATACCTCTGCAATAATGAAAATTATTATGATAATATTTTGATTTCTCTCTCTTCTCATCTCTTCACATTCGAAAATAAAAAAGGTTTATTCCTACCTAGTCATTCTGATGGTGTGGAGAAGAAGGAAGAAATAGGAAGAGATTCCAAATGACATGGGATTCAACTTGTATGATTCATGGAGTTCTTGTAGTCACGTATCTTATTTTCTTTTCTAATCTTTAGACATTTGAGGATAAATAAAAGATCAAATTTTGAATTACAAACACCAAAAACAATTTTTTATTTTAAAACACGTTTTGGAATTGGGGTGAAATGGAGGAATTACAGGCACCACCACCATGAACCCAAACAACACCAGAATGCTCCAAATCAAACTAATGACCTTCACCTGTATTTAGATCAACAATGCTCATACTTTGTTTTTTTCAAAGGAAGCCGCCGCTTGCAAACGAGTTGGTCAAAGTAAATTCTATACACTTTGTTGTTGAATGTATAAGATTTAATGGTGTTAAATCGTTTAAGATATACGGAGGAGAGAGAAACACTAATAATAATTTTTCACAATTAATGAATTTAATTTCCTTTCATATTACAAATTGAATTAGTACATAAAGCTATTTTAATGGACAAATAAAGCTATTTGTAATATGAAAGGAAATTAAATTCATTAATTGTGAAAAATTATTATTAGTGTTTCTCTCTCCTCCGTATATCTTAAAAGATTTAACGCCATTATATCTTATACATTCAGCAGCAAAGTGTATAGAATTTAGAGTAAATTGTACGAATGGTCCCTCAACTTTAATCAAACTGGAGCAATGGTCCCTCAACTAAAAATCCATTACCATTGGTCCCTCAACTTATCAAATGTGTAGCTATAGTCCTTCTCATCAATTTTGTCAAAATTTTGTCAAAATAAGCTATGTTGGAATGACCATTTATACAATTAGGATCCCTCAACTCATCAAAGTGTATAATTATGGTTCTTTTCGTCAACTATGTCAATTTTTTTGTCAAAACGAGTTATATTGGAAGGACCATTGCTACAATTGGGTTAAAGTTAAGGGATCATTTCTCCAGTTGAATTAAAGTTGAGGGACCAATAGTAATGGAGTTTTAGTTGAGGGACCATAGCTACACGTTTTGATAAGTTGAGGGACCAATGTTAATAGATTTTTAGTTGAGGGACCATTGCTCCAATTGAGTTAAAGTTAAGGGACCATAGCTACAATTTACTCTAGAATTTACTTCGACCAACTGGTTTGCAAGCGGCAGCTTCCTTCGAAAAAAACAAAGTATGAGCATTGTTGATCTAAATACAGGTGAAGGTCATTAGTTTGATTTGGAGCATTCTGGTGTTGTTCGGGTTCATGGTGGTGGTGCCTGTAATTCCTCCATTTCACCCCAATTCCAAAACGTGTTTTAAAATAAAAAATTGTTTTTGGGGTTTGTAATCCAAAATTTGATCTTTTATTTATCCTTAAATGTCTAAAGATCAGAAAAGAAAATAAGATACGTGACTACAAGAACTCCATGAATCATACAAGTTGAATCCCATGTCATTTGGACTCTTCCTATTTCTTCCTTCTTCTCCACACCATCAGAAGGACTAGGTAGGAATAAACCTTTTTTATTTTCGAATTTGAAGAGATGAGAAGAGAGAGAAATCAAAATATTATCATAATAATTTTCATTATTGCAGAGGTATGTATAAGTTCCTTTCTTATTTCAAAATAGTTAATAGACCAATGCAATTCTAACCGTTAAAATGGGTTTGATCTAAGGGTTTAAATGGAGTGTAAAAGTATTTGTCAAAATTTTTGTTCCTTGATCCTATCCCATTTATAATATTCCATTGCTGGGTTGATTTGTATAATGAGTATAAGAGATTTAAAAAATGCTTGCTTGATTTGTCTAATAAGTATGAGAGATTAAAAAATGCTTGCTTGATTTGTATAATGAGTATAGGATGGGTTCTTCTACTACCATTGGGGCTCTATTGGAAGATGTGGAACTAAATGAGGAGTTCATAATTCAAGCTTGTGGGGGTGATGAGAACAAAATTGAAATGATGAAGGAGCTTATACAAGAAAGAAGGGAGCAGGGCCTTTTGGGGATATCCAATAAAGTTAATAAGTACTTCGCCGCTCCTTATATTAGCATTGTTGTTGGTGGCTTTGATCTCTTGAGTTTGTGGAAATCAAACACAAAAGAGTTCCCAATTCTTTCACAAATAGCCAAGGATATCTTTCCAATCCCCACTTCTACTGTTGCTAGTGAAAATGCATTTAGCCGAGAGATGAGGGTTGTGGACCCTTTTAGGCCATCCTTGACTCCTTAAATAGTAGAGGCACTAGTGTGTACTAGTGATTAGTTTAGGGTAGATGAAGTAAACTTCTACAAGGAACCAACGGAAGATATGCTTCAATTTTACAAGGAAATGGAAGAAGTGGAAACAAGTAAGATATGCTTAATTTTTTTTACTAAATTTGTTGTTAAATGGTTTTCAACTTTAATTCTTCTTGCTACTAATAATATGTTTTATTTGTTTGTAATGTATGCTTGACACAAGCTCAATCTTCTGCAAGTTCAATGCCTCCTCCAAAAGTTTTGACACCTCAAACTTGAAGAATTGATCAATGAATTTTACTTTTTGAAGTTTAGTTCCAATTTTCATTTGGTTTGAAATGTTAACTTCTATTTGGATCGTTAACTTCTATTTGTTTTGGTTCGTAACTTCTATTTGGGTTGTAACCTTAATTTTCATCATGATCTTGATGCATAATTTGAATTATTGTGTGTGTGAATTGTGAATGATGAATAATAGATGAATTTAGGCTACAATGTATGAGATAAAGGTACAAAAAAAAGTTTTGCCCTTCAATTTGGTTAAAAAAACAATAATACAATTTGTCCCAAAACAAAGTGACAATTACCATTGCCATACTGTGGATGCAAATTTCCGCCGTCTTCTCATTTGATGAAAATGCACCTGCAAAATAATAACCCCTAAGATTAAGGCCAAGAGCCTCACGCGCCCACGATGAATGGGGGGGCTTTGGCCGAAGATTCTCCGATGCCAAAGTTAGAATTTGAGAGTGGTGGTGTTTCGAGATTTTTAGGGAGAGAATGGCTTGCATTTTGGTGTGAAGATGGGGCTATATATAGGGGTGTGGCCGGCCCTATTTGGAGAAATAGGGACCGGCCACTTATGGTGGTATTTTGAATATAATTGCAAGATATTATGTCAAATAATATCTTGCAATCAATTTGGTAATTAATCCCAATTTGAAAAGAATAATTGGGAGTTATCTTGTGGGTAAGGATTTGGTGAGGAGTAATGAGAGGGTTTTGAATAAATACCATTTTGATCACATTTGACCTTGATTGGGCCGTTATTCTCCGTTGCATGCGCGTGGGAATCCTGGTGTGCCTCGAGGGTAATTTTGTCATTTTTACCCAAAAGTATACGTGTCACTTTCATAATTTTCTTGATTATTTTGGCTCCACAAATGCCCCCACACCTGCTGGGCTGCTCGCAGGAAAGGGCAGCAGGTGTAGATATCTCCAACTTTGATGCACATTCCCACTTGGACTTGGAATTAGATTCTTCTAGGAAAGGGAAATAAATCGCCTCCAAATTAAGCCTACCTTAAGTAGTCAACTTCGGAGGGCAATTATTTATCCCTGCAAGAAAGGGAGAAAACTAGAGGATATTTGTTCCCATCCCCAAACACTCTTCTTTGCTTGCCCGTGCAAAGAACCATCTTCCGTTGATTTTTTTGTCTTCTCCGCACCGCACCGATGTAAGAAAAACTTAATTTTCCTTGTTTTCTTTTTGGGTGGTGCTGCCACGGGGCAACTGTCGGGGTAGTGCGGCACGTCGGCTGGCAGGGGCCACGAGTTGGCTTAGCATGTGCCAATGAAGTGGTATGGCAGGGGCCATTACTTGTGCTGCTCGACTTGATTGAAGCCGAGGGGTGGCTCGGTATGGGCCACGATTTGGGCTGCTTGCCAAAAATGAGGAAACTGCTTGAGTTTGATTTCTCAGCTGCCGTAGATAGAGCAATCAAGGATGGAGCTGCCAAGATCAGAGCTGCTGAAAATGAAGTGTCGGATGAGCGAATTGTTGAGTGCAAAGTGGTTTTGCCCCTTGAGCATTTGCAACCAAAAATGAGGAAACTGCTTGAGTTTGATTTCTCAGCTGCCGCAGATAGAGCAATCAAGGATGGAGCTACCAAGATCGGAGCTGCTTAAGATGAAGTGTCGGATAAGCGAACTGTTGAGTGCAAAGTGGCTGTTGCCCCTTGACCATTTGCTGCTTAGCTTGTCTTCAAGTATTTGATATTTTGAGCTGTGTGGCCTTCTCGCACTGGAAAGCTTACCCAGATGGGTGTCGGGCAATTGGTTTATCCTCTCACGCTAGAGAGCTTACCCAAATGGGTGTCGGGGAATTAGTTTACCCTCTGGTACTGGAGAGCAATTAATTTACCCTCTCGTACTGGAGAGCAATTAGTTTACCCTCTCACATTGGAGAGCAGACCCATATGGGTGTTGGGGAATTGGTTTACCCTATCGTATTGAAGTGCAATTAGTTTATCCTCTCGCACTGGAGAGCAAACACATATGGGTGTCTGGGAATTGGTTTACCCTCTCGCACATGAGAGCAATTAGTTTACCCTCTCGCACTGGAGAGTAGACCCAGATGGGTGTCAGGGAATTAGTTTACCCTATCGCACTGAGAGCATGGAAGTCGTTGTCGTGAATGCAGCTGAATAAAGCTGGATTGCTAGACAATTGAAATAATCCTCAGCATGTGAGGTATTGTACGACGATCTGCTTGAGACTTTGAATCGTTTATGAAACCTGCCTAAGGGTGTAAATGGGAAGCGCAGTGAGCTGCTTCCGAACTTTCTCCAAGTACTACGTCATCCTTAGATGTTTCATCTTGTGTTCTTCTGAGGCTTAGTTGTTGGTTAGCTAATAATCTGAATGGATTGCAAACTTCTCTACCGCTCAGTCTTTCCCTAGCAGAGGCTGCTAGTAAGGCCTCGTATTCTACTGCGTCGTGGGATGCTTTGAAGTTTGAAGTGTCGTGGGCTTGGTCGGCGCAGAAAAGAACCATGGTGACAAATCAAGGGCGGTCGGGAGCCGTGGCGCAGGTAGGCACGACTTTGAGCAAGGAGTTGAAAACAAGATTTGCTCTTGGTTCTTGGTGGTTGGGCCGGTGTGTTCTTTCTGGTACATGTCTGCCCCTGGCACGTGATTAAGCTGAGTTGATGTGTTTGTCGGAACAACAGTAATCAATGTATCCTCCAGTGTATGTGGGATGGTTCCGTCTGCTTAATCTTGTCAATGAAAGGTGACCCGCTTATGTTGGTCATGTCTCGTCGGAGCGCTTTGTTAGTAGCTTTATTGCATTGAAATTCGAGCAATCGTTCGGTCATGAGCCTCAACTTCTTCTTGAATTTTCCTCTAGTGGGGCAGCGAAGCTTCTGGCTACCCCCGGTCATGACCTGTTGGTCTAGGTTTCTCTTCCATATGTTCGGCTCATCTATGTCGCGGTAGCAATGCATGTGGTACGTTCCTAGTAAGCGAGCAAATTACTCGCAGGCTGCCGGTTGAACTTGAGCTGGATTGAGTGACTATTTCTCTCCATCCGTCGTGTTGCCTACTTCAATGTGAGGTGGATGATGCTCCTTGCTGGCCTGTTGCGAATGAACATTTCGCTTGGTAGGTTGCTCATGTTGATTATCGAAGTATGGCCTTAACCGTGAATATATGCTCGTCCATGGGCCTAACCGAAAGTGCACGTTCCTCCGTGCGCTAAGACGAGAGTATACGTTACCTTGGGGGCCCAGTCGAGAGTGTACACTGCCAGAACGCTCGGTTCGTGACTGGTCGAGTGGATGCTTGACGGGATGCTGCTGAAGAGGTTCGTCATCTCCTACTTTGGGACACCTCATCTGGGGCACACTGCATCTCGGTACGCTGCAATAGCTGATTCACCAAGGGAGTCTGCTGCATGAATGCGCTTGTCAACTATATGACTTATCGAAACAAGTGTTGTTCGTAATTTAGGGTAGAAGAGCTTAGACGGTGTACGTTTCCTTAAGTAGTGGAAGTGTAATGGAATCTGGGCGTAAGATTTGAGTTGGGATGTCAAATCTGCAGAGAAATGAGGTGAAAATAGCTCCGGTTCAATCGTCGGTCCAGAAATATGAAATGTGGACAGTTGAAACAGTCTTGGGCCTGCTGGGATTGCTTGAAGGGCCACGAAAATGGGTAGGGGCTTAGATTGAACCGCGAGAGCGGGTTGCATTGTCGTTGCAAGTCAGGCCGCTGGCGTGGATTGCTCCGCATGCGGTGAGCGTGGGCGCTAGGCCTGGGCTCAGTTCTGGAGCGCACTAGGCTCGAGCTGTCATTTGGCCCGCGAGCGCTGGGCTGCTTCTCCTGCCGTAACTGCTTAAACTTGCGTTACTGAGTTAATGGCTCAGGCCAGCTCGCACTGGCCTGGCTCTGTTGCCTTATAGTGTGGGCTGTAGATTGGGCCTTGTGTTAAGTGGACAAGGCTTGGGCTTGCACTGCTGGGGCTTCTTCTAGCGTCTGGGCTTGCTCTTGCAAAGTGGCATGGGCCTGGGCTGGTGGCTGCCTTGCTGCCTCTACTGATCGTGGGCTTGCTGCCATGAAGCTGACACACTCCCCACTGCCACGGAAGTCCATGTGGCCGCCATGGTGGTGGTGCTCCGTGGTGGCAAAGTTGCTCCTCTTGCCATCATATTGAGCCTTGCGGATCATCATGGTAGGGCTACATCTCGTCCTCCATCATTCGATCCGAATTTTTGAATGTAGGAAGTTTCGTTCGTCGTGGTTTTCGAATCTCCCGTCATTGTATTTTTTCCTCACCTCTATTCAAATAATTAAAAAATTCTAGGAATAAGAAAGTATGAAAAATTTACAAACGAATGAGAAACGAGAAACTTTGAATGCGAGAGTCTTCTTCGTGTGTGTGAATCAAACTCTCAATGAAAGAACCAATTTGTGGATGCAAATTTCAGCCGTCTTCTCCTTTGACGAAAATGCACCTGCAAAATAATAACACCTAAGATCAAGGCCAAAAGCCTCATGCACCCATGATGAATGGAGGGGGCTTTGACTGAAGATTTTTCGATGCCAAAGTTAGAAATGAAAGTGTTTAGAGATTTTTAGGGAGAGAATGGCTTGCATTTTGGTGTGAAGATAGAGCTATATATAGGGGTATGGCCGGCCCTATTTGGAGAAATAGAGACCGGCCACTTATGGTGGTATTTTGAATATAATTGGAAGATATTATGTCAAATAATATCTTGCAATTAATTTGGTAATTAATCAATTAATTTGGTAATTAATCTCAATTTGAAAAGAATAATTGGGAGTTACCTTGTGGGTGATGATTTGGTGAGGAGTGATGAGAGGGTTTTGAATAAATATCATTTTGATCACCTTTGACCTTGATTGGGCCGTTATTGTCCGTCGCATGCGCGTGGGAATCTCGGTGTGCCTTGAGGGTAATTTTGTCCTTTTAACCCAAAAGTACACGTGTCGCCTCCATAATTTTCTTGATTATTCTTTGCACCACACATACCATGCCAACCGAACTATTTGGCAATACCGAAGGTTTGGTACGGTAATTGGTACGAGAGTTTTGGTACGATAACCGTATCAAACCCACTCCTACATTAAACAATGAGTAATGTGTTTATTTAGTCGCCAAAGTTATTACACGATTGAATGTTAGGTCCCTAAATTGTTTTTTCAGTAATATAAGTCTTTAATCTCATTAAAAATTATCAATTTCATCCCCTACTTATATAGATCTTAAGCAATTTTATTCAACTTTTCATCGATTCAAGTCTCGTGACTTTCATATGATACACATTGGAGAATATATTGGTAGTTTTCATTGAGTTTAAGTACTTATTTTAGGGTATGAAGTTAACTTTAGGGGTAAATTGATTAGATTTGCAACGCTAAGGGCTTATGGTGACGAAATGACGATATTATCCTCTAAATAATGTCATGTGCAAGTCAGATGACTTAAATCAACAAAACATTGAATATAATAGCTTCAAATATAAAAGTAGGGATGAAATTGGTAATTTTAATCCATTTAAGGACTTATTTTTATCGTAAAAATAATTTAGAGAACTAATTTTCACTTTTGTTTTTGTACTGGTTGCCTCGTAGCGTTATATATAGAGTAAATTGTAGCAATGGTCCCTCAACTAAAATTCCATTACCATTGGTTTTCAACTCATCAAAACATGCAGCTAGCTATGATCCCTCAACTAAAAATCCATTACCATTGGTCCCTTAACTTTAATCCAACTAGAGAAACGATCTCTCAACTTTAACCCAATTGTCGCAATGGTCATTCCAACATAACTCATGTTGACAATATTCGAACGAAGTTGACGAAAAGAATCATAGCTACACATTTTGATGAGTTGAGGGATCCTAATTGTAGTAATGATCCTTCCAGCATAACTTATTTTGACAAAATTCTAACAAAGTTGATAAAAGGACCATCGCTACATATTTTGATGAGTTGAGGAACCAATGGTAATGAATTTTTAGTTGAGAGACCATTGCTACAATTTACTATTATATCTATATTGAGGTGAGACGAAAGTGGTATTAAGATGTTAAGAAAATGTACAAACTTTCAAATAGGGTTCTCTGGACTAAATCAATAGGGTTTTCAAGCCAAACAGAGTGGTGTCATGGAGGCTCCACTGTCCTTTTCTATGGAATATATGGATGGTGGGTGGGTGGTTTTTCTTGAAAGGCACCATTTTTGTTTTGTTATGAGAAACTTGGGATAGTTTGTTGTGGCCAAAGTGGGGTCCCTCAAGAAAGTTAGATATTAGCTTTGCTCATTGGTATGTCACAAGGCAAGATTGGAGGATTCAAATTATAGTGACCTCTCATCTTGTGTTATCTATTTTCTGTTTCAGATTATTAGATTTATAATTAGATTATGATTACCTTAATTAATTAACTTAAATTTTGAATTGGCTGAGAATCTGAGATTGCTGTCAAATTCTTATTGGATGGGATTTGAATTTAAGTATCTAACCTAAGAGCTTATGGCTCATAAACCAAATGAAAATTAAATAAAATAGGATCTAGTGTCCAATTTTGGTACATTTTTATTTTTCATGATACATATTAGATAGCGCTTAAAACCTAAATCCAACTTCTGATACCATTAAGTTTGAGAAATCTCATATTCTAATCCTTTTAATTATTCACTTAATTTATAAAGCTGAATCATGCGGAACCATACGTCTTGGTTCATAAACATTTGGTGATCTAAGCGATCCGACTGGGTTAAGTAAAATCAACTACGGGGTAGTCACTTGAAAGCAAACATCATTTGTACGAAAAGCAAGCACTTTATACTTTTCAGTGTATATTTATATATTATTTGTAAATGTGTGTGTGTATATATTATTTACTATTTTGTTTATGAGAGGTACCATACCGAAGAGCCTAATATATAACACGAAAGCTTTTGATCGAAGTATATTCAATCGAAGGGGAAAAACATAAAAAAAAATTGATACATGCTGTATCTCTTCAACTATGTTCTTGCTATAGTTCGTTGGTAGATATGAACCGCAGAACATCTTTTCTTATAAAGCATAACTTTGAAAAAAGTTAATTAACGTTACAAGTAAACTTCCTAATCAATTTCAATAAATATCATTTATAATTGTTACCACTAACTTTTCATAAATAGGAAATAGAAACTAACAAGTTAAAATTAGAGTACAGAAAGGAAATTAAAATTAGGGTGACAATGGAGATGGGGTCGAATTTGTCATTCGGTCCTCACATTTTTTTTAACTATTCTTTTCCCCTTGAAAGATGAACAATGTCACATTAAATATAGAATATACCACATATGATATAGAAACGATCATAACTTCAAAGACTTGTAACAACATGTCATTCAAATCACCAATATATATTCATATAAAATTTAAACTTACATCAATAACATGTACAAGATACAAATTTTAACAAAATTGTATATGAAACAA
Organism: Heteromeles arbutifolia; assembly: GCA_024362995.1. NCBI lineage: Eukaryota > Viridiplantae > Streptophyta > Magnoliopsida > Rosales > Rosaceae > Heteromeles > Heteromeles arbutifolia. The sequence goes on along the minus strand of JANCRC010000003.1, from coordinate 37,969,687 downwards.
ATTGAAAAAGGTAAAACTAAAGGACACTTAGACAACTGAAAAACTCACGTCACAAAAACAATTTCAAGTTTTGAACATCATTGCAGAAACAAGCACTTATCTTAAATCATATAAGAATAGTTTGCATATGGTATTTGTTTATTTTTCTAGCTTTCCTATCAAAGAAACGAGTATGTAATACTCAAAAATAGTGCCAATCAAAGTGTGAAAGGAATTTTGCCATACGAACACGATATCGATTTTTAAATTAAAATGCAGTCCAAATAAGAATGTGAAACTCCCTTACACACCACATTATACTTTTCAAATCCCAAGAACATGCTAGTAAAAATATATGTTACCACATTTGGCAAATTTAATGGTGGTGAATTCCGCAAGTGTCGGTGTTAGGATGAGAAATTTTCAGTGTTTCGAGAACACGATTGGATATACCAAATGCCATAATATAATTGAGTGAAATTTGTTCTCTATGTTTCCAACCAATTCTATCACGATACGATATACCAATTATGTTCCTGACACGCTAAAAAAAGTTCTCAATACTTTAAAAGGGCCTCCTTACTTGGGAGTTGAGGTGGTAGGCCCTATGCTAAAGCTGCAAAACCCAACCATGCATGGACAGTGGCGGATCCATATAGGGACCCGGGGGGTTCCGGGACCTTTCGGAAGCCCGAAGAAACACTTGTGATCGACCTTCGGGACCCTCCAACAATTTGGGCAGGTGCAGTGGAGAGGCTTGTTGCCTCCATGGATGTGCAGGCAGCAGTGCTTATAACAAAGAAGAATAAGAGGTTTTTAATTTTTGTTTTAAAAGACCTAGCCAAATTGACAGCGTTTTTGAGCCAGGTCATTATAAAAAATTTAAAAACTAAAATATCTCTATTTTCTCTACAGAACCCGAGAACCCCGATCTTTTCCAATATTGCCAAATTATATTTAAGAACTCACAACCCCAATCGTCGCGACCTTCCAACTTTAAACCCAAGCTACCCTATTCCCCACCACCATTTGCCGTTCCACCGCCTTTGGTTGCCTAATTTTATTTCTTCCAAATTCATATAAGTTTTTTAATCCTAGACTCTAGTCCCAACTCCCAATTAATAATATATGTTACATTAACAAATTTTATCTTTGTAGAGTCACTAATTGCGTTATGTTGCTGAAGAGAATTTGTTGGTTTTATTACCTTTGAGATTAATCTTGATTTATTCAATGAACCAAATTCAGTAGAAAATAGTGATATGGAACTAAATTAGTCTAATATTTTTTTTTGAGCGTTTATGTTGGAACCCCCCGAATTTGAAATCCTGGATCCACCACTGTGCATGGATGCCCAAAAATGAAACAAACAAGCAAAGCAATGGTGACACTGTGGCTTCGTAGTTCAATCTGGCTTTTTGGCTTTCGGCTTTAGGATTTCGACTTTCGGCTTTCGACTTTTGGCTTTTGGCTTTTGGCTCTCACTTGTCTTCTCAGGGAGAGAAAGTAGTGAGTGACAGAGAAAACAAAGCTCATAAGAGTCGGTCTAGGAAGCAAATGAGGAGTGGAGCGAGAATGTGGGCGACAAATTTGGGAAAAATATTATTCATAGTGCTCTAGATTTGCATGGTTTGAATTTCAAAAAAACCCTACAAAAGATACAGATTTTTTGGTCATAAATTTGCATATATAAAGTCACTCACTCTCTCTCCCTGTGTCATCTGATCTGTCTCAGACAAGCAACTGCATGTGAGTAAAATCTGAAAACCTCTCAGATAATCTCTCTTCCTCTTCACTCTCTCTCTCTCTCTCTCTCTCTCTCTCTCTCTCTCTCTCTCTCTCTCTCTCTCTCTCTCTCTCCCCTTTGCCTTTTTAATTTTTGTACTTTTTTTTTGCTAAAAACTTGGCTAGGCTTTTGGGTTTTTTCCTCGCCAAACGAGATTTTGGGCAATCTTAAATTCCTCTCGAGTTTGTTTTCAAATCATGGTTTCTTGAAAATCAAGGGTTTGGGTCTCTCTCTCTCTCTCCAATCTTTGTTTCTTTGTTTCTTTAAACTTCAAAAAAAGTTATAAAAACCCAAATTGTTATTCATGGAAGAAAAGAACAAGAGCAAGCACTACAAAAGCCACAAGAACATGTTCCTCCAACTAAAATCATCATCAAGATCGAGTTTTTCTCCCATAAATTCCCTTTTCAATTTCTGGGTTTGATCCAAAAATCCCATAATTGTTTTATCAACTGTTGTAAAAGTAGATGGAATTATTAACATAGCAAAAGAAATGGCTCATGAGGAAGAACAAACCCAAAACACTAGCAATGGAATTATTGGGTTGGGAAGCAATAATATCATCAGTAGCAGATCTTCATCCAAAAAAACAAAGCAGAAAAAAGTGCCACAGAGAGGACTCGGTGTTGCACAGCTTGAGAAAATCAGGCTTGAAGAACAGCAGAAGAAAGCAGCTGCTGCGGCAATTTTGTCCACCACCCCACCATCTTCTCTCTCATCACCAACTAAATCTACTTCATCTTCATGTCCTAGTTCGGTTCCGATCAGGCATTTTTATCAGCCTCCCTCTTCAATCCCATTCCCATCACTGGATCTGCCTTCTCCAAACTCAATTTTCCAGCCGCCGTTGATTCCACCGGCCCACAGCGGCGTTGATGGTAGAAAGCTAATGATCAGCAGTGGCACTGTTCCATTTGGAATGAGAAATAGTTACAACAATAATAATATTAATGGTTGTGGGAATGGGATTCATGTTCCCAACTTGTGGAATCCGTGTGAGTTCAATGTTCTTGATCATAAGGAGAGTTGTAATCCTGGGTTGGATCCTGGATTGGCATTCAGGTCTAATTTGAATGTGCCTTTTGAGTCCAACAACAACAACCCCATTTGGGCTCTCTCCAATTTTCCAACAAGAACGCATCAATTTCATCAACAGCACCCTCCTCCACCTCCACCACCACCACCTCCTTCTCCTCCTCCTTCAATGGTAACACATTTTTCTACTCTATTTCTTCATTATTTGTTTCATTTCCCCTTTCTCTTTGTAGTTCTAGAAATTTTGTAATTATGTGAAGAAATGATACATGCGAGTTAGGCAAATTAAACCAGGATAGTGTGCCCTCCTCTCTGTAGATTATAGTTTAAAATATCGTCATATCAAAAATTAAAATTTAGTTACATGAAGAAATCACTTTGATGATGCACTTTTTTAATTCTATTTGCTAATGAATTGTTGGGGTGTGGAAAATCTTGCAGGTGAATGTGTCAACAGCAACTTCAACGTCATCTGTAGTAAATTTTCAGATAGAGCCCCCTTCAAACCAAAGCTATTACAGCAGCTATGCTCCTATGTGGCCGGATGAAGAAAAGGTTCGTTCTGTTCACCTTTATATCCAGCCTAGATGATTGCTTCTTTTTCCTGAAATATATATCTAAATTTAACATCTCAAAAATTAAATTTCTCAGTACTTTATTTGCAAATCCTTCTTCCTAGTGAGAAATAGTCCAACCATTGGGATCTCATTAGATTTGGAAATCCTATTTCATATATTGGAATTCAGAAAGAATTTGTATATTTTATTTCTTTTGTTTTATTTTGTTGGAATTGAATTTGAATTTGAGTACAGTCTGTTCGGTGATTTTGTGAGGCACCTAAGAGATTGGTGTTTCTGCAAACCTAGGCGTAGCAAGCAAAGTTGCCAATAGCAGTGTCATCTTCCTTCTAAGCCTAAATTCTAAATTTCATCCTCGTAGTTTAGATAAGAATAGAATATCGCTCAAATAATACTTTCATTAATTCTTACTATCTTTAATATGTAGTAGATGGTTCGCATGAAGAGGCCATATCCATTTTCTCTTGAGAATCCACCAGTCCCCTCCATCAACTTCAAGTTCCCTACCTTTGTTGCTCCACCTATAAGAACAGGTGAAGGAACTTCATGTGGGAACAGGTCCCCCTTCAATTTTGATCCAGCAATCCACCCAAATTTCAGGTCAATTTATCTCTAATTATCTTCCACTTATTTTATTTATACCAAGCACATTATTTTGCTGATTGGTGTACCTTTCCCTTGCCCCATATTCAGAGAAGGCCCTTCATGCTCAAATTCAATTTCCGAGTCGAATTCGAGAAGCAGCATCAAAGAAAATGGGAGTGTCAATGGAGATTTTCTCACCCTAGCCCCTCCAACTAGTTGGACATGTCCCAGCCCAAAACTCAAACCCCCTCCATCTTATCTTGCTTTTCATAACCGCGAAGTTCCGGATTTCGAATCATTTCCCTATCAAGTGAGATAAATGAACACTTCCCACTTCTCATTTCACTAACTTTGTTTTCATTTTCTAATTTTTTTTCGTTCATCTGAATCGTTATAGGGGAGTAATGCAGATGACACATATTACCAGCCAGGACCAAGTATTCCAAATCCACAACAAGCTTTCTACAGCTTCTTCCCACCAGCAAAGTCACAAAATGGTAGGGCAGCAACCACTCTAAACAACAATTGTAATGGTGAAGTAGGAGAAAGTGTTGATCTCAATTTGAGGTTATAAAATCCGTTTCTATTTATTGATTAGGCCATTTCTGGTGGTACTTGTTTTCTCTGGAAACCATATTAGAAAATTCCTTTTTTTTCATGATTCAAATTTAGACTTAGATGGGTCAAATTTGCATATGTAAGCTTGAGCCTTGTGAAGGGTGAAAAGTTTTTAAAAAAAAGGGAGATGCAGATTTGTCAGTTTGAGTGGTTACAATTGTATTTTTATGAAGCCGACATGCTTGTGTGCCTTGGGGTTTTGGGGACTTGTGAGTTGTGTTTTGAGTTTGTTTTTGGGTGGGGGATGATAGATGACCGAGGCACTGCAGTTGCTAACAAACTTTTGCATGGGGATTGTGGAGGATCTGATTGTGCTTTGTCCTATCGTCTTTTGTGTGGGGTAGGCACATATACTTTCATTATAAATTGTAAGGCTTATTTTTAGCTCCATTCCTAGAACTCAATTTTAATTTTATTTTGCTATATGTACTGTTAGACCATCTCCAACCCTTGGGCTAAAAGCCAAATTTTTTAGCCCGGAAAATTTGGCTTTTAGCCCAGAAACAGTTTTTCTGCTCCAACCCTACTGGCCTAAAATTTTAGCTCGGGATTATTAAAGAATGAACTTAGACTAATTTTTTTCTTAAATCAATTTGTTTTAAAAAAATAAATATGTAGACTATCGTAAATTAATTTTACGAACATTTTAATCTAAAAAAATTTAAATTCCGATAAATATTGAAAAATCATTAAATTTTTCACAAACCAAGCCTTCAACTTTCACCAATATTTCAACTTTCACCAAACTTTCAACTTTCACCAACCGTTCAACACCAAACTTTCAACTTTCACCAACCGTTTATCAATCATCCTCTATATAAACACACGTCCAATATTAGTTGATCACACAATCTTTCAACCTTCAATCATCCTCTATATTCACCAATCTTTCAACTTTCAAAGAGTTTTTGTTTCCTAAAAATCCTCAATATCTCATCAATGGGTGATAGAAGAAGGCGTAGCAGAGCAATGGAGATGGCACAATACCAAGCAAGGCTTGACATTGAAGATGTAGAACTGATCAACGCCGAAGCTGAACTTGTAAACTCGTTTATGCAATATGAGCACCATGGCGAATCTAGCCATCGTGGTTCTGTCACGGGGCGTTCATTTGTGCAGCGTGATAGAAATGGAAAGAAATGGTAGAACGATAAATTGGAAGAATTATAGGAGAAAATTGAGTTTTGTGTGGATGTTTGAACAAATACATAGGTATTTATAGAGTTTTTGGGTGAATTTTGAGTTAAATAATTTTTTTTAATTATTTTAGCCGTTGGATTTAAATTTGGGCCGTTAGATCTTTTTTTTTACCGTTAGATTTGATTATATTCAATCTCAACCGTTGGATTCAATGTATTTTAAAATAACATATTTTTTAAAAATGAAATTTGAATCTGGACCGTTGGATCAACCAACGGTCCTTAAATTCTGGGCGTCCGATTTTGAAAAGAGCCGTTGGGCTCGGGTGAGTGGCCGACAAGGCCCTGACGCTGGGCCCCATTCCTGTCGGGCTCCGGTTGCAACTTGCCCGCATGGGGCGCGTGCGCGAGTCGGCGGGCCGAGAGTGGCCCAAATCCGGGAGAGTCCACGCGCTTGGGGGGGAATCTGGGGGGGATTTTGGCCCAACTTTAGCATTCCCCTTTTAGCCCAATATTTTGGCTTGGGTTGGGGGGTGTTTGGGGGGAATTTTGGGCTAAAAATTTGGCATTTAGCCCAGGTTTGGAGATGGCCTTACTCAAAAATCGTAATTTTACTTTTTGAAACTCAAAGTTCGTTTCATTTTGCCCCCTGGAACTCAATTTTGATCTTATTTTGCCCCCTGAAACTTGAAAGTCGTCTCTATAGAACTCAACTTTCGCTCCACATTGCCTTAAATCTGTTAATTTCTTATATGGGTTGATTTGGATGCGCCAAGCTAATCAATTTTTTTCTTTTTCATCTCTTCAGTTTCTTTTAAACTTAATATTCTTTTATTGTTGAATGTTAACGCATAATGGAGATTTATAATCAAATTTATTGCACATGTGACATAGTCTTATTGGGTGTCAGGTCACACATATGTTTCCAGAAGCGACCTTTAAGTTTCAGGAAGAAGAGAGTCCACAAGTCAAAGTGAAACAAATTTTGAGTTTTAGGGAGTAAAATGATGACTTTTGAATTACAAAGTCAAATGACAAAGTGAGATCAAAATAAAGTCCTAAGAAGCGTAGCTAAAAATAAGCCTAAAATATATTACTAACTGTGATGTTAGACTGTGCGCCCATGTAATCTTATATATAAGAAAATGTTAGCATCAGTGTCACACAACTAATTTTGGCCGTTGATATTTGTGTGTTCCATTCATGCGCATACAGTTGTAATGGCATTTTTTGGAAAACTAATAAGATCAAATTACTCAGCCGTCACAAAGACTCTCTTGCACTCTTCATACACTTTAGCGACGAGGGTTACGAACGTGTAACGATTGATTCTCTATTCTGAACCGCGTCATTATTCTCGTTTAAGTGATTTCTTTCTACCTCTAATTTTTATTCGTTTCAAATCTCGACCATCTTGTTGGATTCACACTTCCCACTTTATATATGCGACTAAATTTGCGTATTAGGTAGAATGGTGACTAAGCTCTATGTAGACGATGGTAGATGAGGTTTGTGAATCTAGAGAGTTGTGAGTTTTTTTTAATACAACGATATATTTTACACTAAGGAGAGGGGAGAGTTCGGCTAAGTTACACAATGGGTAACCTAATTTGGTATTGAATTTGCCATCCACGAGATTCGAACTTAAGACATTTGACTCATTAATTTAGTACCGTATTACAGTTTAGTGCTTTTTTATTAATAAATTGCGGGAAACTTTAGTTTGAGTTTGTTGTTAGTTTTGTAGTATTTCTCTAGGAGAGTTGATAAGTCACTAAAGAAGGTTTTGACTCCATTCATGCTCGTCATCAATGTCTCTTGCAAAATATTATATATATTTTTTAATGTTGTATTCCTTGAGCTTCATAACTTTTTGGACTAAAGGTCCATTTCAAACTAGATCCGGCAGTTTCTGACACGACACGATGACACGATACGAAAACGATACGAAAATAATGGGTTTCGGGTCAACACGATAACTAATCGGGTCATTATTGGGTGACCCGTTAACGGGTTCTTAACGGGTATACATGCGGGTAACACGTAGGTAACCCGTTTCGACCCGTTAAGAAAAAAAGGGATTATTTTGATAATTTTAAAGTTTAATTACTAAAAGATTTATTATAAAATACAATAGCCATATTAATATATACAATATATTCTATATTAAATATATAGTTTTGTATTATTATTCTATATAAATTTTTTAAAAAAAAAAAAAGTTTTAGTCATTACTTATTTTTATTATGAGAGTTCCTTATTATCATTACTAGGATAAATTTTACTTAACATGTTGTTGTCCAAAATTAAAATAAACTAGTATAGTATTTGTATAGGCAAGAACTAAGAAGACATACATACAAGTATGAAAAATATGAAAGAATATATACACACTCGTGATTCATCATTATTCCTCCATGAGTAGGTAATGGTTACACTTACATTATCGTTTAGATTTTTAAAATCCTCCAAACCCTCATGAATAATGTTTTTTATTTGAGGGCAAAATTAATAAAATTAATAATAATTATTGTAGAAGTGTAAAAAATGTAAAAAAAAATATACAATCACTCATAGTGACAAGCTTTACAACTTTCATGAAGGGGTCAGCTTCAAAATCCAACACTATAATCCATATAAACCTTAAATTTATATTTAACCGTCAATTGTCATTTACGCTTTATTCTTCTTACTGAATTTCATTTTTTAAATTTTCTTTTTTGAAAACATGATCATCTTGCGGATGTAAGAAGATGAACGGTTCAGATCTTTGATATCATGTTTCGATATTTACGGTTAACCGAAATATGAGTCGATGTCATATAGTTTGTAGAAACTTTATAAACATCAAGTAATATTTGCACTAACCGTAAAACTCTGAATATAATATCAACGATCTAAACCGTTCATCTTCTTGCATCCTCTAACAAATCATGTTTTCAAAAAAGAAAATCTGAAAAAACAAAATTTGATGAGAACAATGAAACGTAAATGTAAACAACAATCAACGGTTAAATTTTGATCTATGATTTATATGATTATAGTGGCGAATTTCAAAGTTAAGCTCTTCATAAAAGTTGTAAAATCGTCATTACGAGCATTTATATATTTTTTTTCTATATTTTTTACACTTCTACATTAATTAAAAAACTATTAAAGACTTTACTTAAATAACAGCCGTAAGATAAATGAGAGTAAGTTTGTACCGTTAGATTTTATTTCACTTATATTATTAAAACCTTTTTGGACGAAAAAACCCCTTCTCTATTCCAATATTTTCCAATTTTACCATTTGATCAATTTAGGTAAGCGAAATTATACTTAAAAAAAAAATGCGTTTTTATGTTTTGGATGTGACAATATGGTATGTATATACTTATTTAATATTAATTTTTTCATTTGATTATTTATTGGTTTAAAATATATTTTCCTTAATGGGTAACGGGTCGGGTCATATTACCTGTTAATATTATCGGGTCGATTTCGGGTCCGGTCATTTTACCCGTTTATTTTAACGGGTGTTACACGACACAACTCGTTAAGATATCGGGTATGACACGAAAATGACACGAACACGAAAAACATGACACGAATGCCAGGTCTATTTCAAACGACTTCTCTATAAAGCACTTTTACTCATAAGAGCTTTGGCTAGTAGTTTTATTTCAAATGTGTTTAATATTTATAAAATATCCAATTGTTTCTCGAAAAAGAAAGCACTTATATGATATGTAAGCACTTTTAAGTTTTTTTGTCAAACATATCCAAAAATACTTTTGGTTGTTAGAAAATCCTTTCAATTCTCAATTTTATATCACTTCTTAATATTCCTTGTAAGATTCTGCCATGAATTATTTGGCTTATTTTTTTAACGTTTACAATTCTTAACTTTGAAATGATAGAAAAGAATGATACATGGGAGTTAGTTAATAGGCCATTTGATAAACTAGTGATTGGTGTCAAATAGGTCTATAAGACAAAACTTAACCTTGATGGCTCAGTGCAGAAGAACAAGGCAAGGTTAGTGGCAAAGGGCTATTCTCAAAAGCCTGGGGTTGACTTCAACGAGCCTTTGCACCAGTGGCAAGGCTTGATACCATTAGGACCTTAATTGCATTGGTAGCTCAAAATGAATGGAGACTGTTCCAATTGGATGTCAATTCTGCATTTCTAAATGGTACACTGCATAAGGAAGTATATGTTGATCAACCACGGGGATTTGAAGTGAAAGGACAAGAAGACAAGGTTTACAGATTGAAAAAGGCCTTATATGGTCTGAAACAAGCTCCCAGAGCTTGGTATAATGAGATAGATACCTACTTCAACAAGTCTGGATTTAAGAAAAGTCAAAGTGAAGCCACTTTATATACCAAATTTAGTGATGCAGGTGTGCTTATTGTGTCTCTGTATGTAGATGATATTCTCTACATAGGGAGTTCTGATGAAATGATTTAAGAGTTTAAGATGGACATGATGAAGCAATATGAGATGTCAAACTTTGGATTGCTACATCATTTCCTCGGTTTGGGTATAATTCAAACTGAGAAAGGCATATTCATTCATCAGAAGAAATATGCCAAGTATTTACTTGAGAAGTTTGGTTTAAAAGACTGTAAAGCTTTGAAAACACCACTTGCAATCAATGAAAAGTTGTCTAAGGTTGATGGAAGTGAGGAAGCACATGAAGGCTTGTATAGGAAAATGTTTGGTAGTTTGTTATACATAACAACTACTAGACCAGATTTGATATATGCATCCTCTTTATTAGCAAGGTTTATGCGTAAGCCTACCAGAAAGCACATGGGGACAGCTAAAAGGGTCCTGAGATATGTACAAGGGACACTGGATTTTGGAATTGAGTATGTGAAGGGTAAAGAAGCTGTGTTGATAGGCTATTGTGGCAGTGACTAGGCAGGGAGTGAAGATGATATGAAGAGTACCTAGGGCTATGCATTCAGTTTTGGCTCAGGGATATTCTCTTGAGCTTCTGTCAAGCAATGCAGTGTGGCTTTATCCACTGCAGAAGCTGAATATGTAAGTGCTGCATAAGCTACAACACAAGCAATGTGGCTAAGGTTTGTGCTATCTAATTTTGGAGAGGAACAAGTGGAGGCTACACCCTTGCTATGTGACAATATCTTTGCCACAGCCATGTCCAAAAATCCGGTGTTCCACCTAAAAACCAGACATATCAACAGAACGTATCACTTCATAAGAGATGCAATTCAAGATGGCACAATTGAATTGAAGTATTGCAAAATAGAAGGGCAATCGGCAGACATTTTTACCAAGGCTCTACCTACCTAAGGATCGGTTTGAGTACTTGAGAGCTGCACTTGGAGTGAAGTCAGAAAAACATTTAGAAGGGAGTGTTGATGTGTATTTGCTGTGATGGTTATTTTATATGCATGTTGTAGGATTAAATGTGAACCATTGGATCATATTTCATATGGCATCTTAGATTAGATTGTATTGAGTCATGCTCATGACAAGTGTAAGCATCTTACATGATGACTTAAGAATGGATGGTTGTGATTGTTTTTGTAATGATGAGAGAGAGTGAGTTTGTAACTCCTCCTCCAACAGTCATATATTCTCTCCGAGCTTCTTGCTTGTGAGGGTAGAATCCAATGAGATATCTCAGACCTTGAAGCTTCCATGACTCTCTAATCTTTCTCTCTGCACATTTTCGATTTCATACACACTGTTCCATTGAATCAATTCAATCAAGAAATCAAACACTATCAGATATAACATGTTTGTGCTTTGCATACGCAATTCGCCTCCACTGGATCCAAGGCTGAAACACCTGCACCAACAATCAAATGTATTTTGTAAGTCCAGCAAACAGATGATTAATTAAGCTTAAGTCGACATGTCAGACTTGACAGATTATGTAATTGATTGCTGCATGAACATCAAAATTAATTACCCGATAAGGGCAGTAAGAAAGAAATAGTGCGACAGAGATAACGAGCGCAACCAAAACTGCGACTTAGCTCCTGATTTTGAATTGAGAACCTGCGATAATTGAACAATAATGAAAGGGAGGATAGATATAGCCATAATCCTTGCAGCATAGCTTTTCCAGATATCAGTACTCACACAAAACCTGCAATTACAAAACAACTCCAAATTTATCATTATACTGAAGTGAGAAACACAGTTATTTTCCCATTCCCAGTTCACAAAAGCTATTAAGAATTGTGATCTATTAAACTCATGCACAAAAAAACTACTAAATAGAAAGGTCAAGGGTTGAAACAAAGATGGTAAAAACGGGAGTTTTATTCAATTTAACTCTCGAACAATTGGAGATCATGTTATTCCAGTTTGTTTGTTTGAATCATAATTTGTTCTCTCTTGTTAGTTTTTCAAAACTTACAGGGTCTCTGAACAGCGAACAACCATTTGGTCAAGTAACTCCATTCTGCGAGGAGGTCCGAGTGAAAACCGAGTGAAAATCTTATGAACGACAGTTGTTGAATAAAAAATAATAAAAAAAGAGCTCCGAGGAGAAAAATACATGAAAGTTTTTCAAACATTGAGCATCCTTTCCTCTTCATGTCTTTTGATGTACAAATATCATAATAAACTGTGGATCGTATGATAGACACCAAATGGATTAACATCCTCTCATTACTATATGTTATCTATTTCTGAATCCTCAGTAGTAAATGTTTATCTATTTCTGAATCCTCAGTAGTAAATGTGGAAACTTTACTGTAAGAACTTCGTGTCATGTTTGACAAATGTAGACAGCATAGGAAGGAAAATATGTAAACTGTATACAGTTTACAGTGGACATATATACCAGTTAAGCTAAGGCCTTTTTTGTCCTTGTTATCAGTGACGACCGAGTTCCAAATATCGCACTTGCCAACGACAACGCAGGAACCCCACAGATCAATGTGAGGATCAATACAGTTGAATCAGCTAGCAACCCCATTCCAACTGAGACTTGACTTTGAGCTGTTCTTTACTCCCAGAATGTCCAGATACTGAAAATTAAGAATAGGCTAGTTTAATTTGGAAACAATTTTAGAGCTAACTATTAACTACATCTTGTAAACATTTTTTTTTTTTGTCATGTTCATTGTTAATTTGGATAATCCAATTAAAATACTCCAAAAAAATCGAACATTTTGCTGTTATTTACTAATTGTGTGTATCTTGTAAACGTTTTTTTATATTTTGCCATGTTCTTTGTTAATTTGGATATCTTTTGTTAATTATTTTTATATTCGTTTATTGAAAATGAGAGTGTGATTGATTATTATTTTTATCGTGAGATTGATTATAAACATACATACCATTTTGTTTTGTCTAATGTATATACTGATATACTACAAAATGTATAATAATTGTATATAAAATATTTACCAAATATTATTGAATTGCATGTACAGAAGCACAAAAATTGATGTACAAATATCCGAAACTTAGAAATTTCAAATTATGATGATAGTATGAAAATTTCAAAAAAAAAAATACGCAACCGAAAATCCAAAATTTTCAACCTGAAAGATAAGTTTAGTTTCAAAATGTTTTAAATTAAAAAAAAAAAAAAAAAAAAAACCTTATTTCTTATAGGATCTGTTTGGAAATCACCCTACTGTTGCCATACAACAACAACAAAATAAAATCTTATCTTACTAAAATAAATCAATTATATAAATAATAGAACGCCACTCAATTTTGTGCCAATATTTTCGTTAGAGGATGAGGATCCCATCCGGATCCAAATGGTGGGGATCCTAAGGATCCTCACATCCTAGCCGTTCATCGTATATCGTACGGTCAGTTTTCGTCAAATACTATTTGTGTTTAATTTTAAATAATAAAATTCAAATGATTTCTGATCGCATAATATACGATAAACGGTTAGGATGTGAATATCTCTAAGATCTCCACCATTTGAATCCGGATGGGATCCTCATCCTTCGTTAGCTACCTGCTACCCTGCCGTTGCCATAATTTAATAAAAAAAGATAGAAAAGATAAGGGTAAATTACATAATACCCCCTCAAGTTTGAGGTCTATTACAACACTTTTAAAACATTTCACTTTCATACCTCACCTACTATTTTATTTCAATATAGTACATCCGTTACATTTTTCATCTATTGATCCGTTAAGAGCTGACGTGGCTGCCACATTTGTATCACGTGGCTGTCACCTATGTGCCACATGGCAAAAAAAAAAAAAATTTTTAATTTTTTTTTTTTTTTAAAAAAAACCTGAATCTTCTCAACATATAAAAAAATAAAAATAAAACTGAAAAACGCAGAACCCACCCTACCTTCCCCGCAACCCCTCCCCACCCCTCTTCTCCCTCCCGAGCCGAGCCTCCCAACCACCTCCATCTTCTCTACTATCTTCACCTAATCCCTCATTATTGTGTCTGCATCCCAACATGATTTTGTTAATCAAGCCCGAGAGCTGGCTGTAGGTGGAAGATCCGGCCAGGTTGAAAATCGAGTCAGATTGCTGGTAGCAATCGAAGCAGGGGCCGCACTAGAGCCAGTTGACGTCACTGCAGGTGTCGAGCACCATGTAGAACGACTTCACTGGAATCCCGATGCCGATCCGGGAAAAGTACTCACCGTTGCCCTGGCTAACGCCGGAGACAACGGAAGTGGAGAGGTCCTGGGGTTGGATCTCGGGCGTGCATGGGCTCAAGATCCCCTCTTTTTATCCCATGGAGTGCCAGCTGGAGCTTGGTGTGGAGCGAGTTCACTTGGGCCGAGTCTAGTGAGGGTGAGGGATTTGTAGTCCTTGTGCTGGGAATTGAAGAGGGCGTCGCGGGGGTGGAGCTGGAGGGAGAAGGCGGAGGAGTTGAGGGGTTGGGATTCCTGGGATTGGGATTCCAGCAGTTGGAGGGACTCTGGGTCGAAGGAGGGGAGGTGAAGATAGTGGAGGAGAGGGAGGTGGTTAGGAGGCTCGGGAAGGAGAAGAGGGATGAGGAGGGGTTGCGGGGAAGGTGGGGTGGGTTCTGCGTTTTTCAGTTTTTTTTTTTTTTAAATTAAAAAATTATTATTTTTACCACATGGTACAAATGTGGCAGCCACGTCATCTCTTAACGGATTAGTGGATGGAAAATGTAAAAGAGGTACTATATTGAAATAAAATAGTAGGTGAGGTATGAAAGTGAAATATTTTAAAAATGTTATATGGAGTTGTAATAGATTTCAAACCTAAGGGTATTATATAATTTACCCAAAAGATAAAAGACAGACATAGAGAGTGACGGATCTGTTGCCCTAATTAAATCATGGGCCACATGGTTTGTTCAGAAAAGTAACAACCACCAATTTTCATGCTTCTTCACCTTTATATGTTATCCTCGGCTTTTCTCTCACTTTTTTTTACCAGACTTCCCGCCCAAAACCAAAAAAGGAAGAAATTTTTAATTATGACAGAAACACAAATGATACACTATATGTTTTAATAGAATTTGTGAAAATTTTATTTTTTAAGTTATTAACTTTACATATCACACCATTTATATCATGATATGTGATGTACCATCTTATATACTGGTCACGCTGAAAAATCTCTCCAAACAGAGAATGCATCAGAGAGAAATCAGAGATATTCACCGAGAATGAGAATGGCGTCGGGAAGCGAGCCGAGGACGGGAAGAAACAACCCTCCGACGATACCGGAGCCGAGAATCTCGAGCAAGAGCTCGCTTCCATTCGGCAGGTACGTTGCTGCCAAGTACATCAAGTACCCGTACACCAAAATCAGGAACAGGTTCCCTAGCACGCTGTGGGTGCACGGTTAAGTCTCCTCACACGATGACTCCGCCTCTGCCCCCGCCAAGATGGGCCGGCTGAGAGTGAGGTAGGCCATTGTCGAGCTGTTAGACCGGTGGTGTACCCCATCGTGCGGTAAGGTTTGAGGACCGGAGATGTTGCGGCCACGGGCTGCTCCTCCGCAGAGGATTAGAAAGAGGATGAGACAGTGAAGTAGCAGTGTGTTAGACATGGTTTTGTCAAGTGGGCGTTTAGATCTTTTGGCTCTTCAGATGTCAACAAAATTTGTGCCCGCATTATCTAAGAAAATGTCGGCGTATGACATTCCAAACCTGTAATTTATCCTCAAATAGTTGGCACTTCTAGTTTAGCTTCCGACACTTCAGCTTGAGTATTTTAGCGTCGGAAGATAAACTGGGAGCTATAAAACCGCTAACCGTAATCTAAGAAAAAATGTTTAGGCCAATCACAATAACAAATTTCAGAAGATATAAATCTAGATGTTAAAACTGCAATAATATATTAGGGTTTTGCTTACACACAGAAGATTTGGCTCATAATACAAGTGCCTGTACAAATCCCAAGTTTCTAATGAAAAAGTAGCAGGCATACTCGCCAGAACATTATCAAAGATCATACAAACCATAAGAAAATTGAAAACGGGAAAACATTTCGATTCATACACGCGTATGAGTACTCAAAAGTAATCGTATGACCTCATGTGTCTATGACCAGCCAAGAACATAGTCCAGGACGTAAACCAGTGCCAGGGAGAATGGGTAGAGTAGGAAAGCAATTGAAGACGTCCAAAGAGGGAAGACAGTGCGGAAACTGCCTAGAAGACCCATTACAATGCAAACGATGAGAATCACCAGGACTTCGGCTGAGAAGTCCCACGTTAATCCTCTAACATAAACCAGAGCCAAAAATACTGCTAGGCAAAGCAGGTTATTCATGGTTACTGCACCGTACAACTGTAACAAGAAACGGACGAAGAGGTCATATTTCAACAATCGACATCGTTAAACCAACAGAAGAAGATTATCGGCTAACTATAAGTCGCAATTACGCTAATTAATGTTGAGATACCTGGTTAATAGTATCTCAATAGGATTCAGATGGACACTTTAGAAAATACTTTGGCATGTGGAAAGCCTAAAACTTAAAAGTTCATGACATATTTTAAAAGCTCCAACTGATAAATTATACCACTGTTGAAGGTGTAAAGTATTATCAGGCTTGCAGATTGACAAAACATGAACGGGAAATATGAAATACAAACCTCAGAAAATGTTAACGAGGCAGTCCTCATCTTTTTGCGGCTGGCAAAGATAATCGCAGATACAGCCTCACTAGAATTAGTAGCCAGAGGTAGTACAATGAATGAGATGAAGAAAGTTGGAATGCTTGTCGCATCGGAGAAATCATCAACAGCATCTACCAAGGGATCTGCAAATGCAGCTGCAATCAGAGTTCCTACCAACAACACTAATCCTGCTTTGATGGAGGTCCACTTCACATTCTCAACACCCTCGACAACCTCATCACTTTGGCCATTCGCCCCCAAAAGAGCGTGCTCTTCTTTTGTTCGCTGTACTCGACAAAGCATTAAAAGATTAGCATAGAAAAGTCGTATCAAATAAGCAAACCTTAAATCTATCTAAATAAACAAACATTACCTTGTGAAAGTCCGTTAAAAACTTCGTTGTATGATTACCAGAGTTGGTACTGGTATCTCCGTGACGCTTTGCCTCATTGAGCCATTTTGAGATACCAACACAGAATTCAGTAATACTGATTTGGGAATCACGAGAAGTGTCAAAATCACTCATCACTTTAGCTACAGCGTCATCGTTATCAAACTGTATTTCATCAAACTGGATTCCTACAATTAGTGCTTTCAATTCGGAAGCTGAAAGAAACCCATTCCTATCCATATCAATTGTATTAAACAACCTGACACACATACAATCAGAAAACTTGTTAGAACAATCTCTAAGAATAAAGTACAAGAGTCACAAAGAACAGACATGACTAACTACTCCATCGGTAATACTAAAATAAAATCCTAACGTTTTGATAATTTCTTCATCAGGTTCACCCTCATCATTAAGAAGCTTTCCCAATGCACGCTTCTTCAGCTGTTGTAAGACTCCTGATATAACATGCTTGTGCTTTGCATAAGCAATTTTTCTTCTC
Organism: Heteromeles arbutifolia; assembly: GCA_024362995.1. Taxonomy (NCBI): domain Eukaryota; kingdom Viridiplantae; phylum Streptophyta; class Magnoliopsida; order Rosales; family Rosaceae; genus Heteromeles; species Heteromeles arbutifolia. The sequence continues at coordinate 37,952,007 of JANCRC010000003.1, read as the reverse complement.
TGGATCCAAGGCTGAAACACCTGCACCAACAATTAAATATAAGTCGACAGCAGTGAAAATAAGTGTGAAGATCCAAATCGTAATACTAGGAAAAAGAAAATTTAAACGGATTATGGTTAGCTACAGAACTAGCATGATAGAATCACAATGGGTATCCAAACTTTTGGTATGAAAGAACGTACAGAATATTAATGCGCTTAAAAGTACTCGGACCTTTTAATAAGGAAACAACCAAAACACCCTTCTTTCCCAAAATAAGTAACCAATTGTTATGTCATCTTCAACTGTTTTTCGTTTTTCTTCTTAAAAGTTGACAATGTTGGATTACTAAGCATAAATTTTTGCATGGAAATGCAAATTACACATATGAAAGAAAATGGACATATTTGTTAGACGTAAATTACAAATAAGACTAAGTTTAGCAAACAGAAAAACGAAGAAAATATTTGTTACACTACACAGATTATGTAATTGTTGACTTGCTGCATGACAACTACAATTACCTGATAAAGGCAATAGGAAAGCAAAAGCGCGACAGAGACAATGAGTGAAATCAGAACTGCAAGGCGTCTGGCGGAGGTGGAATCGAGGAGCTGCGGTAATTGCACAATAAGAAATGGGATGACGGATACAATCATAATCATTGCAGCATAGGTTGTCCAGATATCAGTACCGACACCAGAACCTGCAATTTCCAACAGTTCTGGTTTAGTTCACATCTACTTAATAAATCAGACATTTCGAAATTCTTGATTCCTGGAGTGGGAAACACAATCATTTAAAGATTCAGTCAACAATGCACATTCTCGGTATAGTGACACCCATATACACCTGGGTTTTGTGAGATGAACAAGAAGGTCAAGTGGTCCAGTTTTCTTGTTTGAATCATTCACAACTTGTTCTCTCTTGTTCGGAACTTCAGACATTGAATGGGAGACTAGGAAACAAATATACAACTAGTTCAATAAAGCATTCTTCCCATTACACGTCTTCTGGCATACAAATTTTCTCAAGATTTAATTTTTCAGTCTTAGTTTAGAATTTCATCACTTACTAACTAAAATGTAACTGGTAAACCGATAGCTACATGCATTAACATCACGTGGATCTTAACCCATTCTTCATCAATCGTCATTATGTATTTCCCATTTACCATAGGTGCAAATATTTTCTGACCGCAAATAAACAGAAAATATTTGTAAGGTGCAAACAATGCATAGAAAATTTGCAATTAACATTCCTTAATAAAACAAGCAAAGAGAATATAGACATACCTGTTATGCTAAACCCTTTTGTATCTCTGTTATCTTTGGCAACCGATTCCTCAATGTCACACTTGCCGACGAAAACACAGGAACCCCATATTACTGTAATAAGCATTACAGTAGAACCAGCTAGCAAGCCCATTCCAACAGAGACCTGACTTTGAGCAGTTTCCGTAGTTCCAGAAAGTCCGGATACTGAAAATAATACGTTACGTATCAGAAGCAATTAAAAGTTAATTATTGAGTAGATCATCCAAATAGGAGGAGTAAACATAGAGCATCCTTTATGTAGAACACTGCACAGATCCCCGAAAACCGAACATATGTAGCAATGACTGATGTGCAGATTTAAGGTACTTAAGAAATTGAGCTATGAAACTATCACATAACATAAAAGTTTCAACTTCACATATAAAAAGGGTTAATTCAGAACAACTTATATTGCAGGAACAGTCTCTTTTCTTTTCTTGATTTAACTTTGAATATTTGATCTTTGTTTTTCCATCTTAAATTTGCTTCTGAACCACGACTACTGAACTGCAAACGGGGTCGATTATTCAACATTAATTTAAAATTAGACTACTTTTAAAAACACAAAAAATGAGATTTTAGAGTTTTTAAACTCCAACTTTCTCTCTCCTCTCCTGATTTTTTTCTGCTAGTTCACTATCTCTATCCTCTTTCCTTTCTTTCTCTCTCCTCCCCTCCTCCTCCCTACGAATCTCTCTCAGCTCTTTCTCTCTCATCTCTCTTTGCTCATTCTCTATCATATCTCTTTCCTCCTTTCTCATCTCCCTCTCATCCAATCCCCTATTTTGATCTCTCTATGACCAATTGAATTTAGTAGTAATTCCCGTATAAACAGGGAGTTGTTGTAGGGTGTTTTTTCTTCTCTTTTTAATTATGAAAATTAAAAAAAAACATTTAAATCTCATACTAAACAAATTTTTGAATCTTAATGAAAATTGTTTCTAAAAAATGTTTTTAAAATTTATGAATACTTTTGAATACGACACCAAACAGGCTCTTAGTGGTGATAAGAACAAGGCACAAAGGTAAACAATTAGGGTCAATTCAAATTCGAGCAAACAGAAAGAGCAACTAAGGAGAGTGGGGTCAATTCTACAAAGCTCCATCCAATCTACATGACAACTCAAAATATATACCTTGTACTGGGATCCAAATGAAAAGATGCATTCGAAAAAAGTTAAAATTATAGTTAATCTAATTCACATTTTGAAAAGGTATAATCTTTCAATTTTTTCGGGAAAAAGTTTGATTATTCGAAAGCAAACACGAACAAAAAGGGCACTCACAAAAAGTCGAAATTTTTTTTTAGTACATCGATATTTTTATACTAGAAGGAAGAGTTCGGCTAAACTACACAATAGACAGTCTAATTTGGTATCGAATTCGTCCGCCACGAGATTCAAATCTAAGGTCTTTTACTTCTAAGTAAAGAGGAATATCATCATAATGTAGTACTGGCACAAAAAGTCGAAATTTAAAAAGCATAAAACTTCATCCGAAATAAACAAAAGAAATGTTAATCTTCTCTCACTTTCTCGGCAACCAAACAGGTAGTAAGACAAAGAGACTGACCGAGAATGAGCATGGCGTCGGGAAGGGCGCCGAGGATGGGGAGGAACAAGCCTCCGATGATACCGGGGCCGAGAATCTCGAGCAGGAGCTCGCTGCCATTGGAGAGGTAGGTGGCGGCCAAGTACATCAAGTAGCCGTATACCAGAATCAGGAACAGATTCCCGATCACGGTGGTGGTGCAGGGCAAGAACCCGTAGGTCTGGTCGCAGGTGGAGTCCGCCCCCAAGGAGTTGTTGAGAGCGAGGTAGGGCGCGAAGGAGTGAGACCGGTGGTGGACTCCATCGGAGATAAGATCGGGGGACGTGGAATGGATGAAGTCGGAGAGGATCACACGGCCTCCGTGGGCCTGGCCGCAGAGGACCAGGAGGAGGAGGAAGAATGACACGTCGGCGGGTTTAGACATGGCGCGAGGTGGGTGGTTTCAGCAGCTGCACATCAGTAGGGGATTGGATGTGAGGTGGCGATTGGGAAGCGAAAAAGAAGGAGAGGGAATGCGCGGACGGTTAGTGTCTGAAACGTGTGTCAGTTGGGGGTGGGGCCCTGGGATACCAGATATGGAGTGGGGTAGAGTCGGGACGGAGAGACGATTCAAATTCCTTTCTTGCATTTAAGTCATTAATTACGATTTAAGAGAAATTGCAAGTATTTATTTATTATCCAAATTTTCTATTTTATTCGGATTTTTTTTTTCATTTTAAGATGTACTCAAATTGTTATCAAAATGCTGTTATGGCATCATCTCCCTCATTTATTATATTTTATTTGGTAGAATTTTCTCTTAAATTTATTACTATTTAAGACTTGTTTTTTTTTATCAAGTAAACAAAGTTGAATTTATCAACAACAAAAAAAAAGTAAACAAAGTTGAAAGAGTGTCTTCAAATCAAATTTTAACCCATAGAGCACGTTTGGTTTGGTTTGGACTTTTAAGGATAGAATTGAATTGGAAAGGATTGATTAGGCTTTTGTAAGAGAGGAAGTGTAATTCGTGTATGAAGATAGGTTAGATAACCCGTTTTATTATGGATTTATAATCTATCATGTTCAATGGACTGGACTCAAGTTCATTTTAATTTATCATAACCTATTTAACCGCCCCACCAAACAAGCTCATAAAGTTTAGAGGTAGGGATGACAATTCTAACCGTTAAAACCGATAACTATGAATAACCGCCTGAATGGATTGGATTTGGGTTTGAAAATCCAGGTATATTTTGGATATTGGGAAAAACCATGAATTATATTCGGTTATGGTTTTTGATATAGTTACAGGGGTCTCCAATCCGTATCGTCTCCAAATCCGAACCGAATTATATATAATATAATAGTATTTATATATATATTGCAAAAGTTGCACGGTGTAAGTTGCATTTTGTGGGCAAGTTAAAAAGTTTTTATATGAATCAAAATCTATGAGAATCCAAACCAATGGTACTTATGGGAGATATAAAAGATCAGCCAACATTATCAATGTTTAGCTTTAATTTTTATGCTTCACAAGATCCATTCATTAAATCATTTTATACATAAAATATTGAATGACGAAATTAATATTTACTAAATTATCATGTGTCAATTGAACAAATATATTTTTTGTATTGACGAAGATGGGTATAACTGTTAACCGATAGGGAATTCGTTACCCAGTGGGTATGGTTATGGATAATACCCGATGGTTAATTGATGATTATGGATATGGTTAATTTTCGTGGTTATGAGGATGGATATCGCATTTCCGTCCCCAAACCGAACTGTTGCCATCCCTATTTAGGGGCTTGAAAATGTTTTTTTTCTTCTGGAGTGCCAATAAAAATTGGGTGGTGCTATCCACACACCCATTATCTACACTACGGGAAGGGGTGAGCTTAGCCTCATAATGGACCAACAATAATGTAGTTCAAATTCGCCTTTGGCGAGAATCGAACTTAAGACCTCTCACTTATAAATGAAGAAGAATACAACTAGATCGCAGTACTAAGTGGCTCCACACACCCTTTTTTTACTTCTCACACACTTCTCTCAATTTCTGATCGTCGAATCGAACGAATTGAGAACGATCAAAGAACACAAATTAACTAGTGTGTCAGAAGTAAAAATTGGTATGTAAATAGTACCACTATAAAATTTTCTAAAAAATACACGTAAAGTATTTTTCCATAATTTACTTGTAATTTGTTTAAAAATAATTATGTGCTTCTAATATAAGCACTCCCACTTGAGCAAATTCTTTTAAGAGGCATTTCCAAACATTACCTTAGAGTTCTCATATAGTAAGATTGCAAAGACTTGGGCTAGCATGCCTCTATTGATCACACATATATCTTGTCATCAATTTCTTATTTGGGAATTTTGTATTTATCAACACGTTCCATCACGTGAGACCATACATACAACAAATTTCGTTCAATCATTCAAGCGCAAAAGCAAACCAATCCGATAATAATAACAAACTTGGCAGTTCAGGCAAAGTAGGGTAAAAACATAGTTCGAGCTTAATCAATCAACTCTCTATGATATGTTATCAAATTTCAAACAATCAGGTCGGCCTACTAATAACTACACCAATATTTTCCTCAATTTGTTTCAAACCACTTGCAAATTTTTATAGTTCTATCACAAAAATTTTAAATATCATTTTCAACAAAATTTATCTTTAAGAAATGATAAGTAGACTCTTTTAAAATGAGACTCTCTATAGACTATATGATCCCTATAATTTAATGTTAATTTTAATACCGATATTATAAAATATTTAAAAAAAAATGAATACCGATATTATAAAATATTTAAAAAAAAATGAAATGACTAAATTTTTTTAAAGAATCTCACGTTTAAGAAAATCTCATTTATATTTCTCTTTATCTTTTGGACATTTGAAACCCTTTTCAGGTTATTTTGATGGTCGGCAATGATATTTTAGCACGTACAAAGCAAACGCCGGTTTCCCGCGTCTGCAGTATCAAGTCGGCCAAGCCGCCAAGCTTTTGACTCCTAAATTGAAAATAAAAGTGGGACCCGCAATTACTATTAACTTTTGAGATTGTCGGGGGAAAGTAATATTAATTCAAATATTATATTTTAAAACAACAGTGGGATCCGTATTTATCATAACTTTTGGAATCAACTATTCACACATTCTTTTTTACTTCTAACACTTCTTGTTAATTTTTGTCTGTTGATCTTTTTCAATTCATCCGATTGGATGACCGAAAATTTAGAAAGATGTGTGAGAAGTAGAAAGGGGTGTGTGGATACCACACTCCTAAATTTTTAAGGTAACACACAAATTTAGTTTAAGGTGAAGTTGAACTACATTATTATAGCAAATCTATTATAAGGCTTAACTCACTCCTCAACTCTTTTAATGCAGATATTATCGTTTGTTAAAAATTTAAAAAAAAATATTTGTGGAGGGAGAGTTGTTAGAGACTTGGTGTGGGGGAAAGTCCTCTTAGCATTTTCTATATTTATTTTTTAAAAGCTGATCAGCTAGTGGCTTCGTTATAATAGTCTATCTTTTCGAGAGTTGGAAAGACTCACAGCAGCATTTCAACTTCCTCCGATCATCGTTTTTGAGTTTTTATTTTGAGTTGTGCGGACTTCTCACACACCCTTTAATAATTTATGACCGTCGATCTTCTTTAATTCATCCGATCCGATAATAAAAAATTAGAAGAATGTATGAGAAATAAAATTGATGTGTGGATATCACACCCCTTTATTTTACTTAAAATAGAAACAAATTTTCTTCTACAATTTAATTGGTCCAAAATCTTTAGCAAAAAACTACAAGGAGAATGCTGTGTTTTCATTACCGAATAATTAGTAAACATGAATGACCGACCTTTTGTGAGTGAGATGAGACACTGGCCATACAAAAAACTCACCAATCCCAAACCGAAACCTAAAATCCAAATAAGATATTTTAACCTACTCTCACTCCAATCGAAACCATCCTCCGACCTACCAAAAAAGTCACCACCTAACCATCAAACAACTCCAACCAAAAGAGTCACCCAAAACAGGAGACAAGAGTACGGATTGTTAAAAGGAGAGATTTTCCAATGTGACCGTCACACAAAGTGGTACACCACGTGTCTTCATATAAATGATGAGATATGCGTGTTAAAAAGTTAATAACTTAAAAATTAAAATTTTCCACCACTTACATAGAAACACGTGGTGTACCATCCGTATTTCCGTCATAACTAAAAATTTCTCTGTTAAAAGAGATGATATTGCCCAAATAGCTGGAAAAAAAGAACAAAACTCTTTTAAAAGTATAATTTTTCACGGACTTTTTGTTACCTTACAATTTAAAATTAATTTTCATGTTAATATTATAAAATATTGTGCTAAAAATATAAGGAGTAGCGGATCCAAAAAAAGTTCCACTTTAAAAAAGTCCAACAGCATTTCTCAAGATTTAAAGTCTTTGGCTTCCTTATTGGAGCACATGGTGAAGCACAATATAAGATTCATAATTTTATTTTCATTTTACAATAGTTTGAATCAAAATCTTCAATTTCTATAAATTCTGTAATTTTCTTTCATAATACTGTTGACTCTAAAAACTATCAAGCCTACGTGGCACGCAGACCGAGTAATTAATAAGCTAACTACATCTTTCGGTTATGTGCGGGGTGTACCAACTCATCGGCCGAATTCGGTCGGGGAGTAAAATATGTCGATGTGGCGTTGGGCAAGTTGCTGACTTTTTGATGTTGCGACTGTGGCTGAGGAAGGAACACGTCTCGGCCTTTGGGTTCTAGAGCCTGAAGACAAGGCTGCTAGTTCTATGAAGTTCAATATCAAATTCGGCTCTCAATGTGTCAATTCAGTAACCTGGTAACACCTCACTTCGCCGAGAAGGCTGATGAGATGACCTTTACGGAATCGAAAATCCTTGTTGACCGAGACTTGGATAAATAACTAGTCGATCTCGAAGCAGTGCTGTTTATCCAAACTGAAGGTGCTCATCGGTCGGCTGGTTCTACGGCTCCAATGTTGTTTATCCAAACTGAAGATGTCGCCGATTGCCTTCATAGTGCTGTTTATCCAAACTGAAGATGTGTTGGCGAGAGAGGGGAAGAAAGATATAATTTCAAGGTTGTTGAGAAGTTTTGCGTATGGCAATTTGTGTGTTGAATTAGAGGGCCTTCTCAATAGCCTGCCACTTTGTATGTATAGAGCTGCGAAACCGGGTTTGGCGGTTGATACTTGTTGCAGAATCCAATTGCATTTCAAACTCATAAAGCAATTTACGTTACGTAGGCCAAAGCCTATGTTTTAACTGTTTTAACGTATCTTTATCTCATTCTGACACATAATTAATTCAAAGCTTAAGCCCAAATAATCATCTCACGCAAACTAAAGCCACGTGTTCATTTGTAGCAACCTGATGTACTGCCACTTTATTTCTAAGTCTTGCACGTCATGCCATTTGAGTAAAATTCCTGGTATCCTGCCAAGGATATTCAATCCGACCATCATTTCATAATCTTTATCTATGCATGCATGATAACCTCCTACCGCATCACGTCATTACTTCCTTCTTTTTTTTTCTCGAAAGATAGAGATATATTAAAGACGAATAGAGATGTTTACATCCTGCGCAAGGAAATTAAACAAAAAAGCTGGGCCAATACAATCCCAATTAAAAGCTCGACCCTCGTTAAAAACATACTTAGCCACCGAGTGAGCAGCACGGTTGCACTCTCTAGGCACATAAGCAAAAGTCACCGACTTCAACCTTTACGCTAAAACCTCAATGTCACCAAGAATACATTCAACGCTGAAGTCAAGCGCTGCTTTCTTCCTTAACATCAGAATTATCGTCTTAGCATCAGATTCAATGATAACATCATCAAACACATGGTCGATGCAAGCCACCAAGCCTGCACGGATTGCATAAGCTTCTGCAGCAGCTGCAAGTACCAGCTGCAAGTACCAGATCTTCCAGCAGCTTGGAGCAATCCAGCAAAGTCACGACTCGGCTAGCCAACCCCTACACGCATTGTACTCTTACACCAAGTCGCGTCAGTATTTATCTTGATAATTCCGTACCTTGGTTTCTGCCATTGCACACACAGTCGTCCCACACCCTTTGTAGTCTTGGGCGTCTTTGGGGAATCATCGACAGTGTTCTGAGCTAGAGATGCTCTGTACTCAGTAGTGCATTTCCTCCAGGCCTCCAAGACCTCCAGAGGCTGATGATGGATCCCATTAAATACAACCTTATTCCTATTTTTCCACAAGCCAAAGGCAAAATCTTGATAGATGTCATCCCCATTAGCCATGTCCTTGACCTGAACACCAAACTTTTCCCAACTGTCTAAGAAATCACTTCCCTCCAGAATATGGGAATTTAGGTGCAGAGGAGAACAAAACCAGAAAACATGATTGAGTTCACACCGGAAGAACATGTGGTTTTCAGTTTCGTTAAACGAATTACAAACACCACACACATTGTCAATCCTTATATGGCGCATTTTAAAATTATGTCTAACAGCCAGAGCGTTGTTACAGCAACGCCAAATGAAGATTTTAATCTTATTAGGGACCTGCAAACTCCAAATCTTGTTCCATACCTGGTTATGCTTATTAATCTCACTAGGGGCACCTCGGCCATTCCTTCCCAAAGCACCATCATCCATGAGTTTCATAGCCACTCCATACCCAGATTTGACTGAATATATCCCATTCGTGTTATGGTGCCACACCAATCGATCACAAAGGCCATATTAGCTTAAAGGTATGCTTAAGATCGGTAATACATCCTCACGGTTAAAGCCATCCGTGATCAAATCGGCCCGCCAAGAATGAGTAGCCGAGTCAATTAAGTCACTAACCATAGTTCCTGCACAAGTTGCTTTCGGCCAAACTTTAAAAGTCGAGGGTTTAGGAAACCACGGGTCCTCTCTGATATTAATACTGACTGCATTTCCCACCCGCCACCTAAGTCCTTGTTGCAACACTTTTTGAGCTTCAAAGATGCCTTTCCAACCCCAAGACGTGTTCTTCCCCTTAGTAGCTTCCCCAAAGGATCTCCCTGGGTAGTATTTGTCTCTTAGTACCGATGTAAGGATAGACGACGGGTTTTGGGTAATCCGCCATCTAATCTTGGCCAAGAATGCGAGATTGAAGCACTGGATGTCCTTGAAACCCAAACCACCAGCCTTTTTTTGCTTCATTAATCGGTCCCAAGAAATCCAATGGACTCCCTTACGCTGATTATTATCCCTCCACCAGTAGTTTCGAATGGCTCTCTCGACATCCCGACAAACGCTAATGGGCAGCTTGAAACAGCTCATGGCGTAATTCAGCAAGACCATGGCTACTGCTTTCACAAGAACCTCATTCCCAGCCTAGGACAGATACTGCTTGGCCCAACCTGACATACGGGCTTCAATCTTATCCCGAACCTCAGCAAAAACCACTTTTTTTGAATGCCCAAAATCCGCCTGCAGGCCTAAATATTTCCCGAATCCCTGCTTGCATTGAATCCCCAAGGTTTCCACAATTATCACTTTATTTCGTTTCGGGGTATTAGCGGCATAGAAGATCGAGCTTTTGGCCAGATTAATCTCCTGCCCAGAGCCCCGGGCATAAATCTTTAAAACATCCGCTACACCTCTGGCCTCTTCTACCGTGGCATTCCCGAACAAGACAGAATCGTCCGCTAAGAAGAGATGCGTTAGAGGAGTCCCGGTAGGAGTAATCTTAAACCCATGAAGAGCCCCACACTTCAAACCCCTTTTAATTAACATAGAGAATGCTTCAGTACAAAGGAGAAACAAATAGGGAGAGAGAGGATCTCCCTGTCTTAGGCCCCTTTCCGGCCGGATAAACCCAGTTGAGGACTCGTTTACAAGAATACTGAAAGAGACAGTAGAGATACATTCCTTAATCCACATACAGAAAAGAGGATCAAAACCCAAATTAGCCATTATGCCAAAGAGGAAGTCCTATTCGACACGATCGACGGCCTTTGCCATATCCAGTTTGATAACCATTCTAGGTTGGACCTCCTTTTTCTGGTGAAGTAGGGAGTGGAGAATCTCGTGCACCACAAGGATATTATCTTGAATTTGCTTCCCAGCCACAAAGGCAGATTGATTATCCCCAATCAGTTTCGGCATCACCTTCTTGAGCCTATTAGTTAGAACTTTGGCTAAGATCTTGTAGATGACATTACATAACGCAATAGGGTGGTATTGCAACATGTTTTTGGGACACTTCACCTTCGGAATGAGCACTACGTTAGTGTGGTTGAGTTTCCGAAGAAGAGTACCCGAGTGCCAGAAAGCTTTAACAATCTTTATCACATCCGCCCCCACTGTGTCCCAGTGGTCTTGGTAAAAACATCCAGAGAAACTATCAGGCCCCGGGGATCTCATAGGAGGAATTTGATAGGCAGCCTCAATAATTTCGTCGTCTGCAGTTAAGGAATTTGATATGCATGCATGATAACCTCCTGCCGCATCACGTCACTATTTCCTTATTTCATCTATAGGTTGAAGCCTATCATCCAAATGGTTGAATTTCCAAACAAGATAAAAGCCCATCCTGACTTATCCCATCATGACCAAAACTCTAGCCTCTCTAGGCTTCTTACCTCATCATAAATTCCATCATCATTATTTCGTATTAACCCATGCTTTTTGCAAAGCAAAACACCTCTGAAACTTTATTACCACACGACACTTAAGCCATGTGCACAGAACCAACCCAAAAACATCTGCACTTTTAGAGATAATTTTCAATAATTCCTCAAACAATATTATTATGATTAAAATCATAAGAATATCTGGACACATTATTAATCAATCATCTCAATCTTCTTTTAATCCATCGGCTCAGAATTTTACTCATTCTACGGCCTCGATTGCTCGGACCGATAATATAAAATCGGGTCCAAATAAATACGTATAACAAATTGTTTATCAATGACTAAAGAATATGAACTTTCTACTTGTCATCGTCACTAGTTGAATTATAATTAAATTGCTTTGGGTCGTTTACCAAACCGTGGTAGAGAAAGTTATTCGAATAGTAGTGGATCAAGGTATGCAACGAGCCAAAGTTAGGATAAAAGTTTCGTGTCTCAGAATATATGCGGCATTAAACAAGTTTAATCATTAATAAAGCCAAAATCAACGAGGACACAACTGTTAAAAGATTAAAACCCTGAAATCAAGGACGGAGTTATCTTTGAAAAAATCCACTCATTGTATAACTATTATATTGAAAAATATAACTTTAGAAGAAGAGGAACATTGTTGATTAAAATAAAGTTGAGAGATCCTTGAATGTTGCTTAGATTGGATCGAATTGGATCACTTACCGACAGTTGTAACGATTTTTTCGTTGGGATATGAGGGAGTAATGCCTCCACATCGCCTGCAAGCGGAAGTAGATTGGCTTCTCGCTGACAAAGTAATGACTACCAGATTTGGCCACTCTATCTGATTTGTGTTACGTGGGTGGGTCCGAGATTTCCATAAATTCATGCTTGCTTAAATGGAAACCTAACACACGTCTGACTAACGGACTTGAAAAACTATTTTAGAGTACAAAAGCATCTTGATTAGTATCACTAAAACCTTTCGTTATCATATAAGCTTATTTTTATTTATTTTTTGACAAATAATATTATCTACATTAAAAAAAAGAGTTGATTTAACCTCACAATGAGCTAACAAATAATGTAGTTCAAATTCTCTTTTGACGAAAAATAAACCTAAAACCTTTCATTTATAAGCGAAGAGTAATATCATTAGACCGTAATACTAAGTATCAGTATTTTAATTGCCTGAAATAAAAGCGTAGTGCCCTGTCATCATTTTATATTACTATTAATTTTTGTCTTATTATCTCTAAAAAAAATTAATACAAAATATTGATGTGGCTTAACCGTGATCACATAAAGAATCTGCCTCTGTAATGTTTTTATTATACGTCTCATCCTTCGAGAACCATCCCCACCGACCTGGATCTATGACGCCAGCAACGGAAAAAGAAAATAGAGGAAGAGAGTGAATGAGAGAGGAATGCGGAGAGAGAAGGGAGATGAAGATGAAGGGGCGTTTAATTTTTAATTTTTAAATAGGGCTTTACATGGCTGTGAAGTTCGTTAAAAATAGTAAAATTTGTGTTCATGTAATAACTAAATTGTTTATAATTCCTATTTTTGTTCTGTTTTGATTAAAGGTTGGTAATTCCATGAAATTTTGATTGACAACTAGAATTCTATTAATATGTAATTTAGATTTATTCGATTTGAAGATCGTTTACTTATCTATTTGAATTAAACATATTGACAGCTCATCAAGAGGATGCTCCTCGTTTATATAATTGTCGATTTGTTAGGCATAAAGATCGCTAAACGGTCTCCAAATTTATATTTCAAATGATATAGAAAATGCAATTTCGATTATAATATTTAGGGTGAAGTGTCGATTTAGTCCCTGAATTATCACCTCAGTGAAAATTAGGTCCCTGAATTATTTTTTCAGTAAAATAAGTCCTTAAATTCATTAGAAATTGCTAATTTCATCCCTACTATTCTATTCAAAGCTATTTTATCCAATTTTTCATCAACTTAAGTCACTTGATACACTTTAGAGTGTAATACCATCATTTTCTCGTCTATAAGTGCTTAATATTTCATATAGGTTACGAATTTAATGTCTAATTTAACTTATACTATTTCTTTATGAAAAATTACCAATTTCTCCTTCAAAGTTAACTCCATACATTTTTTCTTTATGAAAAACTACAAATCCACCCTCCAATGTGTATCACATGCAAGTAACGTGACTTAAATTGACGAAAAATTGAATATAGTAACTTCGAATATAACATTAGGGATGTAATTGGCAGATTTTTATAATTCAGGGACTAATTTTTCTGAAAAAATAGTTTAGGGACCTAATTTTCACTAAGGTGATAATTCAGGGACTAAATTGACAGTTTACCCTAATATTTATACGGTAAATCATGTCATTACATCCTTGAAGAAGGAAAGACTCAAGCCAAGACACGGCCCGAACCAAGTATTGTCCTTAAGTTTGAATGGTTAGTAGTAATATCAAGTGTCATCTGACATGCACACACTGCTCTAAACGGCAACGACCCTTGACTACAGTGATAGAAATGCATGAGTCGTTGATGTGGGATCAAATTATATCGATGGTTAATCTTACATCTAATCTCATAAAATCTATCGTTTGACAAAAATAAAAAAAGGTTACACGCCCAAAACAAAGGAAAGAAAATTGTCATGACTGACTTTCCTTCTTCAAACTTCAAGTTTTTGTTTGTTTAAGCTTTTTTAAGTTTATAGAGATTCATTAATACCAACAGAGAACGATAATCTAGTTCATGCTCGTGGGCGTAAAATAGATTAACCAACCCAATCACATTCATAATCAGATATTTATGTCACAAAATTGGAGTAATTAACACTGTGATAACTCCTCTTGTAGCATGTGGTCCAATATCCTAGTGAATAAGGTGTTGGGGTTCTACTCATCCGTCCCGGGTTCGAAACTCTCCCATCTCCTAAATTATTGTAATAGTTTCGAACTCTGCCCCTCCTCTTAATAAAATAATTTAGAAAAAATAAAAAACCTCCCCTTGTAATACATTGTTTCTCATTTAAACAGGATTTGAAGAAGAGAGTTTCAAACACTCACTCTGGCATCTCCTAAGGCAGATGTCGTTCCAATTCGGTACTTGATGTTGGTTTACGCAGACAGTGCGGGCACATGCATCAGCACACGCATCGAGCTCAGATACACCGCAGACGGTAACACAAGTATCAGGAATAGGGTCCTTTGAGAATGCACCAACCTTTTTCAGCATTCTCTTTGACGTGCATACCCTTTCGCAGACAAAAATCTCATCAGAACTCTTCTCCCTCCCTCGAGCGCTCTTTAATCTCTGCTCTTCAGCACGCCTTTTCTTCACTCGAAACGCTTGTCCTGCAACTACTGCAGGGATAGCGGCTAAGAGGGACCACCACACTTCCACCATCACAAATGCAGGGATCAACCTCTTCTTCAGCAGGCTAGTACAAAAATAAAAATATAACAAGCTTAGGTAATGATTTAATCATCATTGGTATGTCAGTCATGCAATACTTTGTAAACTTCTCCAGGTCATTTTGGCATAGCGAATGGGGTTATGTTATATAATATATAACATAATAACAAAAGTTCAAAAAGTTCAGTTCATCATGAGACAATTCTCGAATCACATGTAGCAGATACAATACCAACAAATGCATATACCAAAGTTCTAGAGCGAAATATATTAATCCCACGCATAAACAAGGCCACAGAGAAACATGCAAGCATTAGTCCAACATTTACTGTAATCCCGTTCCTAACACGAGATCATAGCCAAGCGGACTCATATCATCTGATAGACAAACAATAGAAGGAAAGCAGGAAAGAGAGCTAAAAGAATGTCGGAGTGTCCATCAGGCATTTTCGTTTTCTTAATACGTTCAACAACATTGCCGTCACCTAAGAAGACATTTGAACATAGTTTTCCATACTGGTGAAAACTTCCAACAATAAATATTACTCTAACAGTTGGTTTTAGAATAAAATGAAAATCCAAGGGATATATGAATCAAAACCACAGTTGGTTTTAGAATGCAATGCAGAGTGCAAGGAATACTGCTTCAGCTTCAGGGCTAAAGGTTTGCCTGCACTTGAAAAATCAACTGCAAAAGCGGGGAATCAAGCTGAAAAGCACAATGTAACTCGCACATTTCAGACATTACAAGCCTGTCACTCAGGTCCCATTGATATACCTAGAACGTCTAGTAGACATTTCTTTGGCCAACTCTTAGTACAACAACGTCACCAAGGACATTACCAGATGAAGTAATTTGAAGGGAAAAAACCCAGTTGAAGTAATTTGTAATACAACCAATTCAAGCACAATTACGCAATTTTCCATTACCGAAAACCAGTATGTTCAAGTCCTCAATATCTCTTTTGTATTGCCCTGCCCCTGAATTGGATTTTTTCCCCATTCGCTTTACTTTCGCAAAATTGATCAGTTACCGGCACCTAGTAAATAAAGAAAAAATCCACACAGCTCGATTTTTATCCTAAACCCTAAACCCTTAATATCATGACAATGCATAATATAATACATGAAACCCTAGGTTTAGTAAAAGTAAACAGAAAAATTACAGTCTCAAACACTCAAAAGAGGCATTTCTTCAAGAATTACAGTAAATCACAACCTCTCCTACACCGTCCTAGTAAGAATCAAGACTTTCCCGCATCAGAACTTTGCACAAAAAAAACAAAAAATACGAGAAGTATCTACAATTACAAAATTAAAACCAATTTCAGCGGCCGAAAGGACATAAATTGATTCAAATTTCTTGAGAATTTCGAGAAATGAAAGAGTAACTCACTGAAAGGTTTGAAGTTTTGGAGTGGGAGTAAATTTGCAGGCGTTTGTGGAGTTGCAGAGCTTCTGGAGGTGATTGCGAATGCCGTGAAGGTGAAGATCGTCTGAGGAAGTGCCTGAGCAGTGAGAACTGACAAGTCTTTAAATTTCAACAGTACGAATTGGGCTTGGGCTCCTCAGGCTTAGAGAAACGAAACTAATAAGAGGGCTCAAGGTCCATTTACAACATACAGAAGAGCCCAAGCCCGACTCCTACCACCATTACCATTCCTTTTCTTTCAGTTTACACAAACTTAACATATGACATGCAAAAAATAATGAAGAAAGACCTAAATCGTAACCTATATTTTTTGGGAACTTTAACGAAAAGTTTCAGATACCGTTCACTTTAACGAAAAATCACATTTTTACACTAAAAGGTCAATCCTGGTACTATTCACTTTACCCTTTATTTTGTCCCTATCGTTAAAACTCAAAGTTTTCAAGCTATTTTTATTAGTTTTCCTATATTTTTTGGGGGCTTGGTATTTTTTTCTTTCTATTTTCATGCTCTGTGATAGTGTTTTTAAATAGCGTATTTTCTTAAGATGTAACTTTAATTCTTAATTTTCACGTTTGATTTGTACTATCTTATGATGTTATAATTAAATTTTTTTTTTCATATAAAAAAAAACTTAAATTCAATCCAATCATGTATATACTAAGTGTTCGATGAAATGTCTGAGTTGTGTGTACCAAATGCCCGATGAAATGCCTCAGTTGACATGCTTTGGCATTCTTTGACATTACTCGTTAGTTTCCTATATCTGCCCTCGACAAAACTCTAGATATCATAGTAGTGGTCGACATACGTTGCCATAAGCTTTTGATGAATGTCGTAAGGAATCGACAGTTGCCCACCAAGTTCTTGATGAAATGGTCCAATGAAGTTATTTTGGGTTGGAAACGTGCCCACATTATTTGAAAATACTAGCTACTTTTGTTCTAGAAATTTATTTCTATCAAAAGTATTAATGCATCATTAAATCTAATCTAACAAAAAATTGGGAAAACATTGGCCTTTATAAAGAACAAAGAATTTAACAATTAATCCAAAGACATGTTCTTGCTAATTTACAAAAATATTACATCCTTGGTGGGTTTAATTCAAGTATAATTGAGAACATCATTGAGAATATAGACTAAAAGCAATGAAATTGGGTATAGAAGGTAGGCCAAGAATGATGTCCAAAGGGAAAAGGTGGAGACGAAGCTTGCAATGAGACCCATCACAGTGCAGACAATTAGAACTACCAAAACTTCAGCAGAAAAATCCCAAGTCATTTCACGAGCATAAATTATGGCTAGCAGTACAGAAAATCCCAGAACATTGTTCATAAACACCCCACCATAAATCTGCATCCAAATAAAATATGTTCCACGTAAAATAATGAAAATAACACAATTAATTAGGTATTTTCTAATTGAAAAAGAAAATATAAACAATTGGGCACAATGACAAACCTCAGAAAATGTCAAAGATGTGGTTCTTGGTGTTTTTCTTGAAGCTGCCTTAATTGCTGAAGCGGCTTGTCTGGCATTGGTTGCCATGGGGACTAGCACAAATGATACAAAGAAAGAAGGGATGCTTGCAGCTGTGGAGAAATCCTGGACACTATCTATAAGAGGTTCTGCTAAAACTGCCAATACAACAAACCCTAGAACCAAATATGTTATAGCTTTCATCCAAGCCCATTTTGACTTGTCGACAGCTCCACCACTGCTGTACTCTTCATCCACCAACTTATCTGTTTCGTCCCAAGTCCTCTGCATAATCATTTTGAAGAATTAATCTGAACAGTTGTATTCATTTAAGCTATTACAGTTTTATACGTATGCAGAAAACTGTGTTAGACGATAATTTGCAGACAAGGAGACAAGTGGTGTTCAATTCAATTCCTTTCCCTTATAGTTCTCAGAGTTACTTACTTGGTAGATATCGTCCTCGGATTCAAGTGACGGAGGAGCTTGATCATTGGATTTGTTTATCCATTTTGTTAATCCAGTAACAAATTCTTCCTCACTGATCAACTGGTCTCCACTTGTGTCAAGTTCTTCTATCAATTTTACAACTGATTCATCCACGTCTCCCGGAATCTTACCAAACTTGATATCTCCGATCAGTTTTCTCAATTCTGATTGCGATATATAATTATTTCCATCGAGATCAATGTTTTCAAACAACCTGTTTTTCCATGTTGAAGAGGGTGGTCAGTAGACTCAATACCACAGCAAAAAGCACATATAGAGTAATACTACGTGCATCTACATATTACATTGCTGATTATTTATAGTTATATTAGACTACCAAACAAAGCTCCGATACTGTGCTAAGTTTAAACTCTGTTACATTATGAAATATAAACCAACAATGCAAGTCAAACAAACAAACTATATGTACTAAAATATACGTTATACTATTAACACCGTATTTCTCTTTCCCCAATGCTCAAAGAAGTGCCACGTTTCCTCTTTCCTCCGTTGATAAAATAAATCTGAAAAACTTTGTTCCATATATGTATAGGGTAATGCTATCCACACACCATTTTTTACCTCCAACAAACTTGTTAATTTTTTTTTTTTCCATCGATCCTTTTCAATTCATGATCTCACGGCCAAAAATTGAGAGGGATGTGTGAGAGGTAAAAATAGATGTGTGGATAGCACCACACTATGTATATATAGCAACCAAAGGGTTAGTCTACATTACCCCTTTGGGTTAGTCTTCAGTACCATTTCAAAAAGGGTACTGTTACTCTTTAATTAGACGAGATGTAGTCCTAACCTTCTGATATTTGGTGTATCAGGCATGCCATCATTTGTGACAATGCTTCCAAGTGAATTGCTTTGGACATGTCTTAGTACTTCTGACATTAAATTCTTCTTCATTTCACGTTCTCGTCTTCTATTTTCAATCCAAGGTTGAAAGACCTGCTCAGCAATAGAAGCAAATGTAAATTATTGAGGAGAATGGACGTAAATTGATATGAAAAAGGCAAATGATCTTTTTCACTCGATGCATTTCGTTAATATTCTTACTAGCTATAATCCGGGCATGCATGATATATAGGCCTCATCTGGCATGGAGGATCAGATTGTAATGAATAAGCAACTACTTTCAAGTATTGAAAGAAGAAATGAAAATTTTGGGGCCAACTTGGAGGTAGATGATGAGTTACCTCATAAATGTTCTCCAACGATCTTTCGGTATTTTGTTTATGCACTGACTTGATTTCCCCAATCCATTTTGTGAAGCCATTGATGAATTCATCTTTATTAATCTTCCCATCATGATCCAGATCAAACTGTTTCATCACTTCTGCTGTTCCTTTATCCTTATCGTCTTCTGTTGATATGAATTTGATTTCACGAAGAAGTTCTTTTACTTCAGTAAGCGATATATAATTGTCACCATCTTCGTCTACTTCCTCAAATAGCCTGCAATATTTAATTAGTAACCAATCAAACCTTCATAGAATTCAAAAGAACAGTTTTAAAATTATTGAAGTGGAGTTGTTACTATGTGCTCCTCTTAGTATATTTTCTCTCTTATACTTCCACACGTTTAGAGTTTCGAGTGCTAATTCTCTTATCACATTTGATCACTAATAAAGTATTTCAGTTATTCAACTTCGGCTCACTCTGAAACTCATTTATTGCGATCATATAAACTTATGATAAAGGCATTATTTGGTGAGCAAAAGGCGGATTATTTGATGAACAAATTAGGCGACTTTACCACTATCACCATGGGGCAATATTCGGTGAGATCTTACCTTCTTATAGCAGGTATATTTGGTGCCCCTTTTACAGTGAGGACTCTCGCCAGTGCATGTTTTTGGACATGTTGTAAAATGCTTGAAATCAAATGCCCATGTTTCACAAATTCTAATCTTCTTTTTTGAACCCAGGGATGGAAGATCTGTAAGGTTTTAACAGTAAATATTTTACATGAATACTTCAAAGACATTAATATATATAACAGCAATAATATTATCAGTTCATGTATAGAGATATTCATGAATGCGTACCTGATAAATGAAGTACAATAGTAGGAATACAACAGAAACACTGAGAGCAGTCAAGATTGCGATGCGTTCCCCGGAAGAGGATGTAAAGATTTTTGCCATTTGCATGATAAGAAATGGTGCTACTGAACAAATCATTATCTTCGCAAGGCTGCTGGTCTCTAAATCCGTAGTAATACCACAATCTATGAATTCAAAGGAGAAGAAAAACAATGAGGAGAGGATGAAAACTTGGGATCTCTTCCTACATTACTCGATGAAGACCTAGTCGATCGGTATGAAATTATCACTCTTGTAATGCAAGAGCACATTTTATTATAACTCTTGTTGTTCAATGGGGAGTTCACGAACCACTTGTGCAACTCCCACACTTCTGAAGAAGGAAATTTATCCCAAAGGTTTGAAGGTAGCATTTCAAAGAAGTGCGAATAACGCTTTGTTTTTTGTATTTCCCACAAACTTTTATTTCTGAAAACTATACTACAACGCACCAGTTATATATGGGATGTATCACTTCAGTGAATGACTGTGTATTTCGATTCAACTATTCCATTCTAAGCTTTTAGCCGTTCATATATAAAATCATAGCATCACACACACCAGTGTACAGTAGAAAAGACTTCAAGTTTTCAGGTATGTGGCAAGGCAATCCAATATATAAGTGGATATAGGGTTTAAAAATCCTGGATTTGGATCCCATCTGGACCCTCTTTGTGAGGATCCTACGATCCTAGGGATCCTCATATTCTATCTGTTCATCATACATCGTGTAGCCATAAATCATTTAGAATTTTTTTGTTTAAAATTAAACACAAGCAGTACCTTACGAAAATTGACCGCATAATTTAAGATGAAAGGATATGATGTGAGGATCCTCATCCAAAAAATCCAGATGTGTGAAGAAAAAAATAGTGACAAGGCTGACCTGTCAATGATGCAGGCAGTCTTTTCCATGACAAAAGTGATGAATCTGACTCATTGGAAGCCTTAGAGCTTTGATTATCTGAAAATTCTTGGCTGCTGACAATTACACAAGTCCCCCAAAGTATTGTTAAGCTCAAAATTGATGATCCAGCCAACAGCCCAACTCCAGTATAGACATATTCCTGAGCGACTTCCTTGGAGTTAAAAAATCCAGAAGCTGTGTGCAGAATTATCAAATTACAGTTACAATTTGCATATGTGTACAATTTTAATATAAGTAGTGAAAGAAAATCAATGAGTTTAATTAACTGAAACTTCCAAATGCATTTCTTCAGTAAGTGTGATATGATTAGTTATTTATATAATTGTTGGTTGTTTGATTCTTCTAAACCTTTTTATGTTTTTATATACTTGAGTGGTCTTGTGTGCATATGGGCTGCATGTGCTTTTTCTTCCTTCTGCTATCTTACTGGTTAATTAACATTTATTAATCACTTCCTTAAACTACATCGCATACAATTATCGTCAAACCTTGTGATTATATTTATTAACCACTTAATATTTTCTTGTTTTTGCCAGGTTGTAGATACATTAATAAGTACAAGATCGACTTCGATGACCTTACAAATTAAACTCAGAATGTCTTCCATATTGGCAGTTGGAATCCCTCGCATCCAGCTATATACTCCAATTATATTCCTAAACAACAAATTCAAAGAATTTTTATAGCTACCAACTAGTACTACAATCTAGCTGTATTCTTCTTCATTTGTTAGTGATATGGATATCAATGATGTATTATATGTGTTGAGTTCGATACCTAGTTAGTGACCGACCATTTGTTTGGCCTAGCCCGATTTTCACTCTTTTAGAGTAGAAGATCTCCTTCCCAAAAGTAAAACATTGTTAGTATCAAAAATAAAATAAAAAATTTAATAGTCGCTATACTATTTAATTAACATTGTGATAATATAATATATAAGATAGTTTGAATTTTAATACAAGGAACTGACGTGACATGTTAGACAATATTCAATTAAATAATGTGTGTAGTGCATTAATGAAAAATCAAATCCAATCCATTTGGTGCATCCTGTAATGAGTAGCACATGATCATAAATGTGGAACACCTCTTTTATGCAGTGCATGAAAGTTTTCACAATATGAAGGAAAGGAAAATAAGCACAGAAGAACATTTAGAAGATCTCATCATCTATGATTTGTGACAACAAAAACGAAGATAAAAACTTGTAAATTGTGTATGGAAATTAAGAAGAATATAAGAAGATACAAACATACCAAGAAGTAATAGAGACTCAGGAAGGGCACCGATGACATGAAAAGCACTAGCACCAAACACACCAGGACCCAAAATCTTGAAAATCTGTTCACCTCCAGCCGCCAAATACGACTCACCATGAAACAACAAGTACTCGTAGATCACCATTAGAAACACATGCCCAAAAACACTGTCGGAGCATGGCAAGAACCCGTAAAGCTGCTCGCACGACGACTCTGTGGAATCCATATTCTCAACTCCTTTGAGAAGTAAGAGGGAGCCGCAGCTTTGATTTTGATATTCATGATCTGTACCATCTGAAACCAATTGGGAAGACGAAGTACTCCGAGTATTGAGTCCAAAAGAACGACCTCTGACTTCCACTGTTATTACAAGAAGAACCAAAACAACCCAATTTGCAGTTTTCTTGATGTTGCTCATTGATGATCTTCTCTTCTTCGTCTGCTTGAAATGAAGGGGAGCTATAGCTAGAGGATAATATAAAACGGGGGTTTTTCTTTCTTTCTTATTTTTTATGTATGGAAGTTGATGAGTTTATATTTTTATGTCAATTGTCATGGTTATGAATTTAGAAAAGTATTAGGAAGATCAATGTACATTAATAAGGTCAATGATTTTATTGTTGATTTTTTAGTGGATTAGGTGATATTTTTGGAGACTTTATTCCAAATCAGAAACACCCAAGCAGTCAATTGTCATAAAAATAAGCATAAACAATAATAAATTCAACTACAGGCCGCGATATTTCCTCTTCACTATAGTCTGGTCATTGTGATAGCATATGGCCCTTGCTGGCCGTCATGTTTGATGCACATGGATTTGGTTATTCTGTTTTCCTCAATATTTTTTTTCTTTTCAATTTTACTATTATTAAGGGAAGGGGAAGAGTTTGAAATTATTATATTAATTTAGAGGATAAAGAGTTTCGAACGTAGGACGCATAAGTAGAAACTTAACATCCTATCCATTAGGATATTAGACCACATGTAATATTTTCCTCAATGTTATTATACATACTTTTATTTGTACTATTCTATTTTCCTCTTGTAGTGGAGTGGTTTTTTCTCAACTTAGGTTTGATTGTCATGGACATGAATTCGAAATTTATTATTATGGCTGGTCAATTATGTGACTCAACCTAAATACAACACTCTTAATGTAAATATATTATTGTATTAAAAAAAAATGTTTCGGGTATCCTTATAAATTTATAGTATATACAAGTTACATATATAATGAAAATGCATTCTAATACATATTGTGAGAACCCATATTTTATGCTAGTACAATATATAATTATAAATGTTTGATGATATAAATAAATGTCCCACATTGAAAGCTAAGAAATCTTGCAAGGTCTTATAAAAGGTTGAGTCACTGTCTTTATTATTAATTGGTTTTGCAATGGAATCGCAACTTCTTTCACGATATCAGAGCTCGTTGGTTCACGTGTGAATTCAACAGATGCAACGTCAGCCAACTTAAATAATTCATGTGCTAGTTTTGAAATTTCACCACATGATTCTTATGAAGTTGCACTGGGAGCTAGTGCTTTGCTATCGAAGAATTGTTCCGTGAATCTCACTAGAAAAATTCATTAAAATCTAACCTAGGCATGAAAGGTTCTTTATCATGTGTAAAATTTAATATTTAGCTACAATATCTACATGTATTTAATAAAATTATCATCTCGATCAAAAAATAATTGTATTAAATATAAATAAATATTGTAGTCAATCCTACAAGTTTGATTCTAATATTGTAATTTTCGTACTTAATTTGTACTAATACTACAAAAGCAAAATACATCAAAGAAGATGCAGACACTTGTCTTGGGTCCCAACGTTAGTGTTATTTTCGTTATATAACACCCAGGAGGCCAGGAGGATCCTCGCCGGATCTTCTTTGTGGGGATCCTCTAATCAAATCCGTTCATCGCATATCGTACGGTCAGAAATCATTATAAATTTTTTTTTATTTAAAATTGAATATAAACAGTACCTGACAAAAACTGGTCGCACGAAGTACAATGAACGAATGTGATTGGAGAATCCTTGGGATCCTCACAAAGAGGATCCGGCGATGATCTTCTCTCATATGACACATGGGCCTCTCAAAGACTTAGCCTATGGCTCTGTGACACTTCTTTGAAGCCAAGAGCCGCCATTGTCATTCAGACCATCTCCAACCGAAGGAGGGCCATAGGGCTCGTCTTAATCCTTTGGCCCTCTAAGAAATTAATATTTTAATAAACAATGCAGAACCATATTTCTTACCATCTCCAATCGAGGGGCCAGAGGGCCATATGCCAAACATAGCCCTGTGACAAAAGAACATCTCCAACAGAGGGCCAAAGGACTATAGTATGGAATGTGAAGAATTGAAATAAAATGAGGTAAGATAGTATGGAATGGTAAAAAATATGTGAGAAATGGTGTAGGAAAAAAATTAGAAATAAAAAAAAAGTGGGCTGGGACAAAACAAAATATCCTAAACCCTAAACCCTAAAATGGGCTGGGCAAATGAAAAAGAACAAAAAAAGAAAAGAAAAAGTGAGTTGGGCAAATGGAAAAGAACCAAAAAATAAAAAGAAAAAAAAAGTGGGCTAGCCAGTGGGCTGGCTGGCTGGCTGAAGATGGCCAGCCGGTTGGCCCTTTGGCCTTTTTTTGTCCCATGAGGCCCACGAGCCCTTTGGTCTAGCCTTCGGTTGGAGACGGTGTTCGGGCTATTTTCGGCCCTCTGCCCTTTAGACCATTCGGTTGGAGACGGTCTTAATTTGATATATTCAGATTCTTCGAAGCAGGTTTTTATTATTTTTGTTTAGGATTTTTTTATGGATTTTCTGTCACTTCATGTTTTGATATAATAATTTATAATGTTGTCATGTAAATTAATATTAAATTATGAGGTGATAGAGAGTACATAGAGAGTCTTACTTTGAAAAAGTCTCTTTAACATTTCTCAAATACCAATTCAAATCAAATAATTATTTTCAGTTGTGGGGGAAAAAAAAATTTCAGTTTCAAACTTTCAATACATCAGTCGCTATTGGTGGATGATAGTGACATGAGAATAATCAAATCAACAATTCTGAAGCATTGATCTCAAGGTATTAATATGATGAAAGTGGCATTTGGTTTTGAATTATTAGTTTTAATTGTTAGATGCATGTTCAAAAAGTCAATTATATGATGAAATATTTTAAGAATACTTATTATGTTAAATTAGACGGCAAAGTTTATTTGGCGTTCACTTTTATTTCTATTATGTGACAAAATAATAATGTAATCTAAAGAATGTTATCAAACTAAGAGACAAGTAATTTAAGGAAGTTAGATCAATATGGCTTTTTTCTAATGTTCATTCCTTATACATTCGCATTAACTAGGAGACAACTCAAAAAACTCATCTCCGGGAGATGCTGTAAAAGAGTTTCTATTATATCAAAATGAACAATCACTCTTTAAATTTAAAGAGCAACTATTCACTTGCTAAATATTTTAAAAATAAAACGCAAGGGTGGAACCTTGATCAAGGGGAAAAGGAGGAGGGAAGGTTGTTTTAGAAAATAAGTGGGTTGGTTTTGAATTGTTAATAATAAAATGTCCAACATTTGTAAAGTTGAGAGTGTTGTTGAAAATAAAAAGTTAAATTAAGTAGCTAAAATAATTTTTTAACATTATCACTTACTAGTTTAACAAAATTTAGAGTTTTTTTTGGAGATGCCTGGTATGACAACTCTTGGCTTCCTAGGGATCATAATATGAACCATAATAATAAAATACCAAATATCCTCAAAAACTTAGAAAGTTGTTTTGACACAATGGAATTTGGGCTAGTACACAATAGAATTTGGTGGCCACAAATACCTATATACTAGGGTAAAGCACCGAGTCTTGCTCGTGATAGCGTTCTTCGAAATAGCGGGTCATGGGCATATATATTGAACATTAGAAATCAAATATGTAATGCTTGAACTTCGATACCGGATTTGCATATAACAACTGATTTCTTGATCACCATCCTGCCATTTGAGATTACTTCACTCAAGACACCTTGTGTAATACTCAAAGTCCTTGAGAGGTGCTTTAAACAGTCCTCGAACTCCCCTCAAGGCCCGTAGACTAGTGCTCGAACCCCTTCAAATAGGCCCGTCAGAGTAGTGCTTGAACCCCTTCAAATAGTTTAAATTGTAAAAGTCTACAAAATCATCAACTAAAAAGGGATAAAGTCTGTAGCAAGTTCAAATTTGGGCTACTTTTAAAAAATTCTTATGAGTACTTACCATACATTCGTGATATTAACGAAGTCTTGATGATCCAAGGGGGAAGGAAACCATGAACGCTTGCTCTGAGTGTGAAAGGATAAGTGCTATATTACCAGAGCTACATGCCCCAAACAATCTTTGAGAAATCAGTGGGCAATGGTGTGGTATTGATATCGATCGTATTCTAGTTTCATACCTGTGGATTATCTAGTTTGGTTCCCTTTATTAAAAAGAACAAGAAAAAAAAAAAAATAAAGAACTTAGGTTTAAGGCAAATTGAGGAGAGGGTATGAGCTGACTACAAGCGAAACCGAATCTAACAACTGTATTCCCATCAGCTATAAATAGAGGCTTCAGATCACTGTATTGGCATACATCTCATTGTAGAATGATCATATTCAATGGAAGAGATGTCAAACATGAAAGGAGGAACCTTGTTTGGTATGTAAAGAAAATAGAATGTATAATTGTTTTGAATGAATTTCTTCAATTGAATAATTTTTTATATACAAGGTATTATATACAAATATTACAATCAAGTACACAACCACTATTACGGCATGGAAGCCGTGAACCATAATTTGTGGCATTTGACTTATACTAGAAAAGGTTATTTATAATGATTATAATGATTATAATAACTATGATAATATTTTCTTAATGTTTGACTTAATCAGGAAGATATTATCATAATCACAATAATATTATAATAACTACAATAATTATTTCCTAATACTCCCCCTCAAGTTGGAGAGTAAAGATTGTGAACTCCCAACTTTTTGCATAGTTTCACAAACTGGTCCATTCACAAGGCCTTTGTAAATACATCTGCCAACTGAAAATGAGTGGGAACATGTGAAGGATTAATCATTCCAGCTTGTAGTTTTTCGCGAACTGTGTGACAGTCGATTTCTATGTGCTTTGTACGCTCCTGGAAAACAGGATTTGCTGCAATGTTCAAAGTGACTTGATTATCACAATACAATGGTGTGGGAGCTACTTGCGGGACCTTTAAATCTTGTAATATATAACGTAGCCAAGTTAGCTCCAAACACGTATTGGCCATAGCTTGATGTTCAGTTTCTGCTGATGACCTAGACACATTGGTTTGTTTCTTGGACTTCCATGAGACGAGAGAATTTCCAAGGAAAATGCAATACCCTATAACTGATCTTTTTGTGGCATGACAATGTCCCCAATCTGAATCACATAAGGCTTTCAAGGAAAGATTGTTAGAGACAGAAAATAGTAGGCCTTGACCATGTGTCCTTTTGATGTATCTGAGGATTTGTAAAGCAGCATCCCAACGTGGCTTTCGAGGCTGATGCATGAATTGACTAAGTGTCCGAACAGAGTAGACTATATCTGACCTTGTGACAGTGAGATAATTAACCTCCCAACTAGTCTTCGATACTGAGTTGGGTCATTGAGTTGTGCTCCATCTATGGGGGTGAATTTGAGATTTTGTTCCATTGGAAACTTGTCCGGTCGTGCACCTGTAAGTCCCGAGTCTTGCAGAATGTCTAATGCATATTTTCTTTAAGACATGAAAATACCTTTCTTGGAACGTGAAAATACAATGCCAAAGAAATACTTCAAATCTCCAAGGTCGTTGATGCGAAAACGCTTGAGAAAAAATGTTTTGAGGTGTTTCATCTCTTGAAGATCATTACTTGTAAGAAGTATGTCATCAACATAAATAAGCACTACTGTGAATGAAGTACCTTGTGTCTTGGTGAAGAGGGAATAATCAGCCTTTGGCTGATGGTATCCTGCTCTCTAAATGGTGGTTGAAAAGGTAGAAAACCAATTTCTGGATGCTTGTTTGAGTCCATAGAGAGACTTGTTGAGTCGACATACAGTGTTCTCCCCCTGTCGGTGAAGACCAGAAGGAGGCGTCATGTAAACAACTTCATGCAAATCACCATGGAGGAAGGCATTCTGGACATTTAATTGGTGAATATACCAATGACGAACTGATGCAACAGTAAGGAGACATCGCAAGGTTGTGAGTTTGGCGGTAGGAGAAAAATTCTCCTCATAGTCAACATCCTCAATTTGAGTGTAGCCCTTGGCAACGAGACGAGCTTTGTAACGCTTAATGGTGCCGTCATTTTTTTATTTGATTTTGTAAACCCACTTGTAACCGATGGGTTTATGACCAAGAGGCAAATGAACCATACTCCAAGTGTTATTTTGTTGCAGAGCTTCTAATTCGACATGCATGGCCTGTTGCCAATTGGGATCTTGGTTAGCTTGAGTATAGGAAGTGAGCTCAGTAAGACTTAAAGAACAAGGCGCCAGGTTAGATGGACTGACGTGGTTGGACATGTGGTAGTCTTTATGCCATGCCAGAAGGTGTGTATGACAAGTGGAATGTCGTGAAGGTGCCATGGTTGGCTGAGAAGGGAGGGATGTTGTCGGGCCAATATCCATCATATAATCACAAGATCTAAAGCTGGCATCTCTAAACCAAAAGCCTATTCAGCCACCAAGTATCCTTTACCAAACACTGTTGATGTTATCCCCACCACTTATCTTCAGGCCTCGAAACATGTCCATTGGAGATCTGCTATGCAGGATGAGTATAATGCCTTGTAGTCCATAAGCACTTGGTCTCTAGTCCCTTTTAACTCCCATAAGAATATTGTTAAATGTAAGTGGGTGTTTCGAGTTAAAAAACATCCAAATGGAACTATAGATCGATACAAAGCTCAACTTGTGGCCAAAAGCTTTCATTAGCAAGCTGGTTTAGATTACAAGGAAACATTCAGTCCTGTAGCAAAACCAGTAACCATTCGAATTCTTCTATCTCTTGCAGTCCAATATGATTGGTTTCTCAACCAATTGGATATTAGTAATGCTTTTCTGCACGGAGACCTTCAAAAAGATGTCTATATGCAGCAACCCCCTGGTTTCAGTGACCCCAATTATCCTAATCATGTCTGCAAGCTTCGAAAATCTTTGTATGGATTGAAACAAGCCTCTCGGGCCTGGTTTGACAAATTATTTGCAGTACTTAAGTCCTTGGGATTCCATCAATCACAATCTGATGCTTCTTTATTTGTGATTCAAGCACTTGTTCCTGTTATTGTGTTAGTGTATGTCGATGACATCCTTGTCA
This sequence comes from Heteromeles arbutifolia, assembly GCA_024362995.1. Taxonomy (NCBI): domain Eukaryota; kingdom Viridiplantae; phylum Streptophyta; class Magnoliopsida; order Rosales; family Rosaceae; genus Heteromeles; species Heteromeles arbutifolia. The sequence continues at coordinate 37,922,018 of JANCRC010000003.1, read as the reverse complement.
CAGGTCCAAATCCTGCCGCTTGTCAAAGTTTTATTTAGAAGCTAAGTTCTAATTTTCCTATGAAGGACTTAGGCCTCTTGCATTATTTTTTGGGTCTTGAGGTTCAGAGATCCTCTGCTGGTCTTTTCCTACATCAAAGCAAGTATATTCTTGACTTGCTTCAAAAGACACACATGGCAGGTGCTAAACCATGTCTCACTCCTCTTGGCTCCATTAAACTTGATCACACAGGTCCATTGTTACTTGATCCACAAGACTACAGATCTATTGTAGGTGCATTGCAATACTTAACTTGGACACGACCTGATTTATCTTTTGCTGTAAATCAAGTCTGTCAATTTATGCATGCTCCACGAGAACCACATCTTCAAGCAGACAAACACATTCTCCGATTTCTGAAAGCCACAGTGAGTTATGGTTTGTGGTTCAAGAAAGGTGATATTCATCTCACTGCCTATTCTGATGCTGATTAGGCCGGTTATCTATTTGATAGACGATCTACTAGTGGATATTGTATATTTCTGGGATCCAATCTTATTAGTTGGAGTGCTAAGAAGCAACCAACGGTTGCTCGTTCCTCTACTGAAGCAGAATACAGGTCGTTAGCCCACACAACAGCTGAAATAACCTGGATTTGTAAAGTGTTCGAGGATCTTGGTCTTCACCTTCCTCAAGTTTCTTTTCTCTGGTGTGACAACCTGTTTGCAATATCTCTTGCCTCAAATCCAGTCTTCCATGCTCGAACCAAGCATATTGACCTTGATTACCATTATATCCGAGAGTTGGTACTTGCTAATCTTCTCAAAGTTCAATATGTGTGCTCTCAAGACCGGTTAGCTGATATTCATACCAAATCCCTATCTAAATCTAGATTTCTGTATTTCCAATCCAAGCTTTCTCTTGGACCTTTCAATGCATCCAAGTTCAGCTTGAGGGGGTGTAAAGAGTTAAGTAAAATTAGTTAGATGTTTGTTAGGTTTCTTATGTAAATAGATAGATTAGACAATGGTATAATTGTAATTGTAAGAGCAGTATATTGTCTATATATATTGTCTATATATATATATATATATATATATATATATATACATACTGCCACACCATTGTAATATTATTGTATTGAATAAATATAAGAGGGATATTTAGAAACTGTGTACTCCCGGTTTTCTACAGGCTGGCAGTAGATGGTGGGCCAACGAAAGTGAGTAATGGCTGAAGTGGCGCGGTGTTGGAAGACACGAGAGGTTGATGGGTGATAGTCGGTTGGCATGTAGCAGACATTTGGTAGGTGGCGTATGGATGACACGAGAGGTTGGGGAGTGACTGGGGCAGATTGAGGCGGGGTGGGGGTCAAGAGTAGGGTAAAGGTTGATTAGGCTTAGTGGGTCGTCATTGGGGGCAAATGGCAGTGGGCCTGGTGGGTTGGCAGGGTGTGAGAATGGTAAGTGCATGTGCTACCGTTTGTTAAGCACATGGCGTGTTGATGTGTGTGACACAGCTGGCATAAGGTGTCGTGAAAGTGACGTGGGCGCATATGATGAGATAGGCATAGAGGTCTGCAGTGGTGAATAGACTGGGGTGGCAGTGGATGAGATGGGTAATGTGGGCCTTCGTGAGGTTGTAAGTGAGTGGCAGATGGTGTTGAGAAGGGAAATATGTTTTTGTGAAATCTTACATCTCGACTGACAATGAATGTGTGAGTGTCCAAATCATAGAGTGTATAACCTTTTTAACCAAGAATGTAGCCAACAAATATGCAACGTTTAGCACAGATGTTAAACTTTTGAGTTAGATAGACACCAGTGGCATAACAGAGACAACGAAAAACCCACAAATGAGTAAAAGATGGTGGTCGGTTGTACAAAAGCTCAAAAGGAGATTTGTTGGATAGTAATGGTGATGGTATGTGGTTAATGAGATATATAGCTGTTAAGACACAATCACCCCAGAAGGAGAGGGGTAAGTTGGATTGGAATCGAAGGGCACGGGTAACGGTGAGAATGTGCTGGTGTTTACGTTCGATAACCCCATTTTGTTGTGGAGTATATACGCATGTGTGTTGATACTCAATGCCATTATTTTGGAAAAAAGCTTTCATGGATAAGAATTCTAACCCATTGTCAACCCTAATTGCTTTAACATTGGCATTAAACTATGTGTGGACAAAGGAAATGAAAGTTTTCAACAGGTATTGTGTCTTAAATTTAAATTGCATAAGAAATATCCATGTGCATCTAGTAAAATCATCCACAGTGGTAAGGAAAAATCTAGCCTCTAAATGCGTGGGAATTTTATGTGGGCCCCAAATATCACACTGTAACAAATCAAATGTTGTATGAGTGGAAATTGAACTTAAGGGAAAATGAAGTCTTGTTTGTTTGGCCATGGGACAAACACCACAATTATTATCAAAAGAAATATTATGCGAAGACAATAAATGAGATATTAATTAAGGCGAGAAGGAGAAGGGTGACCAAGATGCATGTGCAATAAGTTGGAGGGATATGATACTTGGCAAGAAGCTGGTGTTCGCTGCACTGGAGACATGTAATAAAGACCACCATGCTATTTACCCGAGCCACTTATCTTCCCTGTAGCCAAGTCCTGCAAGGCACAAAAGGTGGGAAACAATATGACACAACAACTTAGAGAATCAGTGACTTTGCTAGTAGACATAAGGTTTAAACAGAAGGATATGACACATAAAACATTATCTAAAGTGATGTCAGAATTGAATGGTATAGTGCCAATGGAAGTGATTGGGGCGGTAGAACTAGTGGGTAGATTGACTATGGGTGTAGACGATGAATTAGTTTTAGTGAAAAGTGTGGAATCAGAAGTGATGTGGTATGTAGCTCCGTTATCCAAAATCCAAGGCTTGGTGAATATAGAATTTACTAAAGGAGCATAAACAGAAAATAGACCTGGAGCATTTGCATAAACATTATGATTACCGGAAGCATGATTGAAATTTATCATGGACACAATATGAGCAAGTTGTTGTAGTTGTTTACTAGAAAGGCTGTGCAATGAATTGGGTGAAATGGATGGGCCCCAACTGGAAATAAGGGTTGTAGTTATGTCAGCATTGATATTGGTAGCATGATGAGAAAAATGGTGGTCATGGTGGAGGTCAACAGCATGTCTGTCGGCTGCATTGGCAAAAGAAAATTTTTCTCACTACAAGAAAAATGGGCTATGGATACTAAATTGAGGACACATATGAGGAGTTTGTGTCCCTTTGAATACTAATAGGGTGGAACAGTGCACATTTTATAAAGGGCACCAAGTATTGTGCCCAAATGTAAAAAAAGTTGACACAAACACATTATTGGGCACCCAAATGTCCATCCAGCTTTCACGTGTCCCTTTAATGTCAGAAATGAAAATTTAATATTAATTTACAGAGACACGATAGCAGTTTTCGTGCCCTTTAATTTAATATATTTAAATAAAAAGTATGTTTTTTGTGCCCTCTACATATTTACTTTTTCCTATTCCACAATAATAAGGTTGTTTATTAATTTCAAACTAACACAATAATATTTTCGTGCCCTTTGTTTTAAATAAAATAAGAATACCACTCTCTCTTTAGACTGAAAAAAAAAAAAAAGATACCACTCTCTCTCTCTCTCTCTTGTGAATCTTCACTCCTCACTCTTCTCAATTCCTTCATTCCGCCTCTCCTCTCTCTCTTTCCCTTCCTTTTCAACCCCAGCATTTCCTCTCAATTCCTCCCGCCTCTCATCTGTCTCTCCCTTTCCCAATCAACCCAAGCCTCTCACCAACCCCGGGCTCTCCTCGTCAACCACAACCTCACTTAAACTATCCTTCATTTCCTCCTCAATCATCTTGCTCCCTCTTGTATCCTCTCTCTTCCTCTTTTCTTTCATGCAACAGCGCCGCCGTCCAATAGTCATCAACGACCGCCAAATTATACCTCCAGAATCATCTTCCAGTCCTCTTTCCAACCCCTAAGTTTGTTTCTACAAATTCGTAACCGAATTTCCTCAATTTCATATCTAAGAAACGGTGACAGCGGGTTTTCCGGCCAATTTCTGGCCAAGCCTGCTGGAATTGGACCTTGACCTAAGAGGTAAAAATGATCCCCTCCTCGTGGGCTGTCCTCTAATGTAAGTGTTTTTCCAAAATAGAAATTTCAGTTTTGGGATCAATTCTAGATTTCAAATTTTAATTCCATTATAGATGTCAATTAGTTTTGTATCCCATATCTGAAATGTTGTAAATTGCTTCTGTTGATCCCAGATTCAATAATCTGTAATTTTTTTTAAGTTATCTGTATAAGATTTGCTAGTGTGAATAAGAAATTTAAAGTCCGTTAAACAAAAAAAAACAAAGTACGAAAATAACGAATGGAGTATTGGTAGTCCATCCTGTGGGAATGGCTTTGCATTCGACTATATTTGTCTTGGTTTCTGATGAGTGATGGCTATATAATCCATGTGTACCCGATGAGTATTGTAGTCTGTTAGCTGAGTGGGTCTTTTAGTCACTAAGATCAAGCATGAAATGATTAATTGCGTTTGAAAATTTGTATGAAATGATTGGTGGGTTTTGGAATTGTTGATGGAATAAGTCATGGGTTTATGAATTTGGGGTTTATATGTTGTCAGTTTCTGGCCTATTTTGGTTTTGTATGCATTGGTATTAATGGTGGGAACTGGAAGACCCATTTCTCCAGTCCAGATGAGCTGCTGGACGACGACAGAGTTGCAGGGAGGACAACTTCTCACTCCTCTCTTCCTCTTAGACTTTGATATCGTGGCAAGGCTCTTCATTTTTTCATTATAATCACCCATTCCACTTCCAAATAAGTCATATTTTAGGGTATTGTGTTTATTCATCTGATTGTTTTTGTTTTTTAGCTTTTAGCTAATTTGTTTCTAATATAGGAACTGGGATATAGTAGTACTTAATTTCAAGTCTATTCTGTTTGAAATTTCGGGGTTGAATTTGGGGCTTTTGTTTAGGGTTTAAGAACCGTGATTTAATATGTTGTCAAATTAGATTTGGGAGTTCATGTTGTGGCTTCGAAGTTCAAAGTTCTTATTGGAGAGGTATTAGTAATACTGTTAAATACTAAGACTTTTCATTAAAAAAGAAAAGGTTGTGATATGTTATTTGGGTGTTTTAACTTTCTCTTTGCTGGTGGGGAATTGTTCAGCTGGTGGAAAATGGGTAAAATGCTTTGTGTTATGTTTCTATGAAAATGGGGTTTTTTTATTTATTTTATTCTGGATTTGATAGGGGCTCTTTTCTTGCTTTGGTTTTCAGTGGGAATAGTTGTGGTTCACGTTTGTCTTTCAGCAACAATGGAATTTTCATTTTTGTTGTTGATTATTTTCTTTCAACCAGTTCTGTTGATGTTCCTTGATCTAGTATTGTTTTAGTACTTTACCAATTTTCAGACCATTAGTGGTCTGGCTCTTTGTTTAATTATGCTAGATTTTATGATTGTTAGTGAGTCAAAGAGTGAAGCAGAGATGCTGAGAAAGATCAGTGCACTATTTGAGTATTTTTTGTGGAAACTTGGAGAATTTACTTCGAAACATATGAACTTTTTATAGATCATATCATACATGTAGTAATGTAAAGTCAAAATGAAGATGATAATATTTATCTATAACGAATTTGAACCTTGAGCAATTAGCCATGTAACCTTATGCAAGGTCTTATGGGACTGAACAACGTAGTAATGCATTTTTAAGTTTTTAATGTTTGAAAGTTTTGGTCGTTGAACATCACTGGAAATATGTGGTAGTTTCCCCTCTTGTTAGTTGTATGAGCTGCTTTATTTGTTTGTTTTTTTATCTTGAACACTTGTAAACTTATTTTTTATGAGGAGCGCTTGTATACTTTCATTATTAATCTTCCGCTTCCATTGTTGGCTGTTTTGGAGGGTTGAGTTGTGATATAAGAATCATCTTTAAGCAAGTGGTGGAAAGGCCCCTGAAGCGAATAAGAGTCATCCCACAGGTATTTCTTTCTTTATCCCTTCATTTTCTTTGCTCTTGTAAATTGTGTGGTTTTTCTTTATCTTTGAATTTGATATTTATTCATGACTTTTGTGAGAGGTTCAAATATTGCACATGTTATCTTCATTAATTCGTTTCTGGAGCAGCAAAGGTTTGATGAAGTGCAAGGCTTGTTGGAGAAGATGCATCTTTCTGAAAATGTTTGTTTTCAAGTCTTTTTGTATTAGAGATAAAATATGTAACATTATAATATATGTTTGTGAGATTGGGAAAGTGAAAGTTGGTTTCATGGTTGTAGGCTGTTTATGAAAATTTAAATTTTTGCATTTCCTCAATTCAGTTTCAGTTTTTTAAATTTTGATTTTTTTTATATTTAATTCTTGTTGGCACAATTATAATGTAAGTGTCAATATGGCTAGAAAAGGTCTTCTAATAAAGTTGTCAGAAACAGGCACAAATAGTGGTCCATTTGTGCCTGCCTCTTTGAGCACCAAACAGTGTATGGTGCCTTTTAGCAATGGTGACGCCCATAGAGGGCACATGCACAAAAATAGTAGTTGCACTGTTGCTATTGGTATGAGCACAATTGTTGGTGCTCTTTGGCCTCAAAGGGCACATATAATTTATTGTGCGTAGTGGTCATTTTTGTTGTAGTGTCTGTTGGTGTTTGATCTTTTCCTGTCATGTCGGTTGTGTTTGCTAAAAAAAAAAAGTTGCTTATGTTTGGAACGGAAGTGGGATGAGCGTCTAGAGTCACAAGGATTGGTGCTCTGATACCATGTAAAGAAAATAGATTGTATAATTGTTTTGAATGAATTTCTTCAATTGAATAATTCTTTCTGTACAATGTATTATATACAAATATTACAATCAAGCAGACAGCCACTATTACGGCATGTAAAATCCACAATTTGTGGCATTTGACTTATGCTTAAAAAGGTAAATTATAATGATTATAATATTATAATAACTATGATAACATTATCCTAATGTTTGACTTAATCAGGAATATATTATCATAATCACAATAATATTATAATAACTACAATAATTATTTCCTAATATGGTAGCCAAGGATGACTTGCCTGCTGCCTCGATTCTAAAGAGTAAAGAGGTTTACTATCCGATAAAAATCTGAAAAACCTTAGTTGGATTCTCAGGCATTCACGCCTTGCTAACTTGACAAGCTAGCTCTTTTCTCTCATGCTAGACTGCTCTCTTCCTCAGATTTCGTATGCACTTGCATTGTATGGCCGCATATGCCATTGAATGTTTGGCAAGCTAAAAGGAGAGACTGCACTCATATCTGCTTCTATGTAGATGACGAAATCAAGGTACCGTATGCGTTAACTTAATATAAATTGCTAGTCTATTTCATGGTTCTTGACATTGTCTAGATTCGCTGCGACGGACCCCACAATAAGCATTTGGTGCCTAGAAGATAAAGGTAAATATATTGCTTGAGTGTTTAGACTCTAGTTTGATTAATAGTTAGATAGTGTGGTTACCAACTGTTGTGTCTAGACTCTAGTCTAATTAATAGTTAGATAGTGTGGTTACCAATTGTTGGGGACCTTTTTGATCAAGTTGGATTTGGACCTCAATGAAAGTACTCAGTTCTCCTGGTTCTTTTCCGGCATCAAGTCCTGAAATACTTCGAAAGAATTAGCACGTTATAAGAAGCATTCCATATGAACCAATAACTCCAATTTAGCAATGACTGAGTAATTACATATAAAGTGTAACTTGCCTAAATGAAGCGTGGCATGGAAGCTAGAAATCAGCCATTAGTAATTTGGCATAAGAGAGGGAGTCTGTGCTTGCTTGCATGGCTTTAGGATGGCTAATCTAGGGTTTCTAATGCTTTGGTAGTTTTTGGAGAGATTAGGGAAGCTTATGGGAAGGCTCAGAATGAAGGAAAAGCTTAAAGCTCAAGAACTAGGGTTTCTAGCACTTAGAGGTAGCTTGCTCTTGGTGCGTTCTTGTCCTAGTTCATCCTCATCTTTGTTGTTGTTGTTGTTTTCCAATGTACTGGCCTTTTTTAATTTGTAGGTGCATGGATTCCTCCAATTTCCAGTTGGAGAATCCTTGAGTTCTTATCTTCTTCATGTTTTGTTGAGTCTTTTCTTCTCCTTTCCATTGTTGCAGCTATAGGGCTCATATTTGGTACAACGTTGCATAGGGCTGGTAGCCTCGTGAAGCATAGGTTGAACACGTTTCCCAATGCCTTTTCTTCTTGCACCAATCCCACAGCACGACTCTACCTTTGGCAACGCTCCCTTCTGTTTTCTCTCTCGTTTTCCCATGTGAGCTTGGACGGAATGGTTCTTCTCTTTGCTCATTAAAGAAGCGTGCGATTCTAGGCCAAAAAGTGATCTCGTCTTGATTTAGTCATCTCAGCTTTGAGTTTTAGTTGTTTTCTAAGTGTCTTACTTGGTTTGTAAGGGAAAAATGGAACCAGGATCCTCTCCTGAGCAATTTCCTAGGGATCCCACAATCCTATCCGTTCATCGTATATCGTACGGTCAAAAATTATTTAAAATTTAAGATTTAAAATTCAAATATAAATAGTACCTAACGAAAACTGACCGCACGATATAAAATAAACGGACAAGATTACGGGATCCCTAGGATCCCCATGGAAAGATCCGGCGAGGATCTTGATTCGGAAAAATGGAAGCATAAGGTTGTTCACTCTCAAGCCTTCCTACGTGGAGCTTAAAATAATGGGCTTGGATTTTTGTTGCTCTCAAGCAGCACAAAATCTTCCACAATTCTAATTCCATATAGGCCCACTGAACTTCCGTAACTATCCACACCATTACCTACTCAGTAAGCCCCATTACGTGGCTTGGGCCCACTTAAGGGTGTCGTGTGCTTGGCGTGACGTCACCGTATTAATATTATTATATTGCTTGGCACAATAAATATGCATGATTTGTATTGGCTTGGTGTGATATTACAAAAGTTCATTTTATAACATTATTTTATTAGTGTAGCGTGATTATAAGCTTACATACCCCTCGTTTCGCACTTTATGCATGAATTTAAGCTTGGCTTGTGACATGTATGCAATGATTGGGTTTTGAGATATTAGTGGAATTATAGGTGAAATTTTTGGGCCCTAACACCAACTAAACTGTAGTACTAGTTGGTATTCCTCTTTATTCTTCACTAATAAATGAGAGATCTCAAGCTCGACTCACATGAATGACGATGACGTATTATTTTTGTGTTGGGTTCGATACTTAGATAGCTAGCTCATTTTGTGGTCTAGTCCAATCTCCCCCTTCCTTTAGAATAGAAAATCCCCTTACCCTTTAGTAGAATATCGTTGTAGAGAAAAGTTCAAATGTTGTTTTCTTGATTTTTATTTTATTTCGTGTGTTATGAATTTCTTGTTTAAGTTTCAAGGGTCAAGTGTTTCTTCCAAGTCTTTACCAATTCCGTGAGGACATAAGGATGACAGGACAGACCTTGAGCTTCAATCATTTTATGATCAGCTTAATTATTTAAGTCAAAATTAAACTGTCAAAGAAAATAACGAGTAAAATGAAGGAAGTTTCTATTCTATTAGCTTGAGCAAATAATCTAGAACGAGAGAGTCATCATGACTCAACTCACGATTCAATTCGAAGATTCTCTAAATACTGTAGAACTGACTCGGTCTCTCATCACGTATACAGCACGTGATAGACTAACAATTTTCATAAACTAATTTAACTGATGGCTCAGAATATATGTGTGTGTGTGTGTGTGTATATATATATTAATATGAATTTGACTAAAAGTAATTGTCCAACAAATAAGTTTTTGTAAAATAAAATAAATAAATTCAGGAAACAATGCCAATCAAATTAACAGTCTAACAAATAAATTATTGAAAGGATAATGTTTGGGAGACTATATTTTTATATCATATTTTGTAAATCACATGATGTAGAGGTTCAAGATTTGATTCGTTCTCTAAATCGTTAAACAAGAAGTCCAACCATCAATCATCACCTATAATTTACAAAATATGATTTTACTAGCTCTTTCCTGATTGAAAATATGTGCAGTCAGTATAGAATGTGTTCGTATAGAGCAGTCGAACGTACTAAAATGAATTTCAGTAAAACTAAAAAGTCAGCTAGTGAAGAATCTGACCACTCATTACTTGATGAACGATTCCAAATGATGAAAATTCAAAGCAAAACTTATTGTCTTTTGGACAGGTCTATGAATAATGGAACCTAACAAGGGGGTTATTACCAGGAAATTCAAATGGTGACTTTCACTTCACCAATTCTAATTAATAATGTTAAACAGATATTATTAGAGCATCAATTAATTTACAAGTCTCTTTCTTTTAGGTTTCTCTTGCACATGGATGTAAACTACGCAAGGAAGTATAGATTTACAAGAGTCGATTTGATAATATTTTTTCAATTAAACGGCAATGTCAAATTCACTTTAGTATTGGTATCATGGAAAAGACATTGTTGAGAATATATTGATAAAACAAAAATTTAAAGTACAATAAGTTAGAGGGACAAGAAACCCAACCCTAACACAATATCAAAAAGCTAATAGAAACAACAAAAAATGAAAATGGTAGAGCTTGAAAGAATGACCAAGGCTCAAACCAACAAGGAAACTCAAAATTAGATCATAAGAAAACCATTAAAATAACTCTTAAGAGAAGTGGAAGTTCAGAAGCCCCAAAAGATTATGAACAAAAGTTGCAGCTTCATACAAATGATAAGAATCCGACCACCAATAAGTCCTAACATTATCTACACTAAAGTTGGCTAAACAATTAGCCACCTGATTACCTTCACGACATATATGAGGAACTCGAATCCAAAAGAAACTAAAGTCGATATGATCCCTAAAAGCTCTATTATATATATATATATATATATATATATATATATAATATTTTTTTTTAAATTTGCGAACCACAATATTTGTTTTTTTTTTTTGTGACAAATTTAATTATATTGCTTGATCACACATTCCGACAAAAACTCAGCCTAATCAATGTGAAGAATTCTACTTCTGTTGCAAGACAATCTGGCATGAAAACGTTTACACTCCGTGTGTATGAGTAATTTAATGATTCTACCAGATATTGGAAGTTTAATTAACAAAGATATAAAAGAACAAATTTAGAAATTTTAAGCCGCGTACAAGATGGAGTTGAATTAATTCCACGCACCATACTGCAGAAATATTATGTATATATGTTCATGCAAGGAGAAAAGACGAAAGTATTGATTAATTCTTAGTGCTGACTTACGACCCAAGAAAAAGGAGGAAATATTTTCATGTTGACTGAGTAAAAAGTATGGCAGCATTCTCGAATCTTGTCCATATAAATAGGAAGAGAGCTCTGAAGTCGTTCTTCAAAACAAAAAAAAAAATGTCTCAGTTTGCTCTTCTTCTTTTTTTCCTGATCACAGTTTCAGGTTTTAGGGAAGGAATTACAACATTTGGAAATGCCAATACAATCGAGAATGAACCCGGGATGGGAATACTAGGTGCTATTATCGACAACAGTTCTCGGATTGGCAAAGAAGAGAGAGTGGCTATTCAAATGGCACTGGATGATCATTTTGATTCCACTGGGAATCAGAGACTGGTTCTGCACGTAAGAAACTCTCATAAGGAGCCCTTGCAGGCAGCTCTTGCAGGTAATTAAGCTTTTTAACCTTCCTTGTTTTTATTTTTTATAAAGGCAATATCTAGGTTGCATGGACACTCCGAACCCCGTGTCAGAGTGTCCATTATTTTTATTTTTTATAATGGAAAATATTATGGGGAGGGGAGAATTGACCTGAAAACATCATATGCAGGGTAAATTTTATTTATTTATTTTTTTTAACAAATGATATTATCTACATTAAAGGAGAGGGGTAGGCTTAGCCTTACAATGAGCTAGCAATAATGTAGTTCAAATACCATTAAATCGTAGTACTAAGTGGCACAGGATAAATTCTCTTAACCACTTGAGTTACAAGACCCACGACGCTTTATATGGTTAACTTAAGTTTATACCAAATGACTGAAAAATTACGCAAAACAAATGGCAAGTTTACTTCTTAAAAAGTTGAAAATTGGTTTACTTGTGGCCTTAACCCTAAATCTTAAACAATTCTTCACATCCTTTCATTACATGTACATAACTTAATTAATCATCTAAACCATGATGCGCAACAATTCTTCACATTTTCAAGAGATGTCCCACGTACGTAGAAAAATTTAAAAACCTTACAAAGGCTTATAAGGAATTGAACCACTTATCCTATCACCAGGTAGCTTTAGGATTGGAATAACCTTAGCAATTTTCTTCACATCCCTAGTGTTGCTATCTTATCATAGAAACATAAGGCATATATCAAAAGCTATATAATTGTGTATTCTTCAATCTAGGAAATTTAGTGCATATATGGATCGATGTATCATGCATGTATGCATTCATTTTTGTCTCTTATTTGCTTTTAATTTTAGCTTGAAAAAACTCAATAGGAAGGTAAGTAATTGACTGTTGAAAGTGTGCCATTTTATCAATCTGCAGCTAAAGGTCTTATAGACGAGCAAAAAGTGCAAGCCATTCTAGGACCTCATACTTGGGAAGAGACATCATTAGTAGCTGAGGTTGGCAGTGAGACTCATACCCCAATTGTTTCATTTGCTGAGGCTAATCCAAAGTGGGCAGCTGAGCTGTGGCCCTTTCTGGTTCAAGCTTCTCGTAACCGGTTGAAACAAATGAAAGCAATTGCCGATATAGTTCAGTCTTGGGAATGGCATCAAGTCACTGTAATTTACGAAGATAGAGATTCTTCAGCCAATGAATTCTTACCTCACCTCTCTGATGCCTTGAGACAAGTTGGTGCAGCAATTAGCCACCTTGTAGCTCTCCCTCCTTTTGCTTCTTCTTCATTAATCACAGAGCTTGAGAAGATTCAAAATGACCAATGTAGAGTCTTTGTTGTGCATTTGTCTGCGCCATTGGCAGTGCAACTATTCGAAAAGGCAAAAGAAATGAAGATGATGGAAAAGGATTATGTATGGATCACCACTGATCCTATTACAAGCCTTGTCCACTCTTTTAATGCCTCCACCATCTCCTCAATGCAAGGAATCATCGGAGTAAAGAGCTACTTCGCCGAAAGTGGGAAACAATTTAAGGATTTTGATCATAGGTTTCGGAAAAGGTTTGGCGTGGAACATCCCGAAGAGGGTAACAATGAGCCTGGAATCTTTGCAGCACAGGCATATGATGCTGCAAGGGCAGTGGCTCTAGCTGTGACAGAAAGCAACAAAGGGAGGAAATTGTTAGCAAAACTTTTGCGAAGCGATTTTCATGGTTTAAGTGGAAGAATTAAGTTCAATGACCAAAAATTAGCTCCACAACATGTATTTCAAATCATCAATGTGAATGGAAAGAGTTACAGAGAAGTTGGATACTGGTCCGATGGATTAGGATTCTCACAGACTATCGGTGAAGGTGCTACTAACAGATCTTCTATGAGAGATTTGGGGCAAGTGTTTTGGCCAGGAGGGCCTTGGTATACTCCAAAAGGGTGGGCTGTACCAACAACAAATGCAAACGTGCTGAGAATTGGTGTGCCGACAGGATCAACTTTCAAACAGTATGTAAATGTGAAGAAAGATCCATTGGGAAATAACTTCAGTGGACTTGCAATAGATCTCTTCAAAGCAACCGTAAACAAGCTACCTTACCATCTGCCCTACGAGTTCTTTCCTTTCGAAGGAACATATGATTCTTTAGTGAAGCAAATCCATTTGCATGTAAGATATTTACTTTCTGTAGTTAGTCTCTTCATGCAGTTGATTAATGAATCCAAATTGCATGCCATTATTTGATGTTTAAATTAAGACCAATCAAACTTGTCATGCAGAAATTTGATGCTGTGGTTGGTGATGTAGCAATAGTGTCCCGGAGATATGAACACGCAGAATTCACGCACCCCTATACCGAATCAGGATTGATAATGATAGTTCCAGTCAGGTCCAAAACATGTAACAAAGCTTGGTTATTCATGAAACCTTTCACAAAAGCAATGTGGGCACTTATAGGAGCCATCAATGTCTACAATGGCTTTGTTGTATGGCTGATAGAGCGAAACTACTGTCCCGAACTCAAAGGTTCTGTGCTAAATCAAATAGGAAGCTTGATTTGGCTATCTTTCACCACTCTCTTCTCCTTACAAGGTAAATTAGTAACCCAAATTGATGTTTAATTTCACTCTCTTCCTCTCTATTTTTTTTTTTTTTTATATTTTTAAATTGTCTAAATACAACTTCTATTTGATTAACTGAGCAAAGGAGATAAGCTGCATAGCAATTTGTCTCGGATGACAATGGTGGTCTGGCTATTTATGGCGCTAATCATCACCCAGACATACACTGCTAACCTTGCCAGCATGCTCACTGTCCAGCAGCTTGAACCTACCGTAGCAGATGTTGATGCACTGCTGCGAACCAACGCCATGGTTGGGTATTGTAGGGGATCCTTTGTTTCAGCCTATTTAACGGAAGTCTTGCACTTCCCCCACAACAATATTATGCAGTTTAACTCCACGGAAGAATATGCCTTAGCCCTCAGAAGTAAAGTAATTGCTGCTGCTTTTCTCGAAGCCCCTTTCGCAAAAATATTCCTTGGAAAATACTGCAAAGCCTTTATGCAAGTGGGACCGACTTTCAAAGTTGGAGGATTTGGATTTGTAATTATCTAGCTTTTCACCAAGTCAATCTCTTCTGCATTCAAGTAACCATATATTAACTAAGCTTTTATGCTACAGGTATTTCCAAAAGGGTCTATGTTGCTTCCTAGTGTAACGGAAGCAATGTTAAAGGTAACCGAAAGGGGTGACCTTCGGACTTTAGAGAACAGCATGCTGGCCTCTCTGAAGTGCTTGGATGCAGAAACAGATGGTGCTAATCCTAGTCTAAGCCCCAACAGCTTTTGGGTACTATTCGTACTCACAGGAGGGACATCGACAATTGGTCTAGTGGTTTACATTTTTCGCATTCGTAAATCAATTCTTGTACACAAAACCAACTGGAAGTTAATATTGGATGTAATGAAACGATGGGGAAATCCAAACAGAAGGTTCTCAAGAAGAGACAGCGATATTAATGAAGAAAGTCATGTATATCCTTCGAATGCATCTGCCTTGCAGGCTCAAGTCTAGACATTGATGCTTTTTGCAACAAAATTAGATAACTATTGAAAGTCAAGAGTGGGTATTTGGAGCTATTGGTTAGGTTGATTATTAGGGTGTAGTTGTCACCTTACTTCTAGTTATATCTTGTAAAGATCTTATATCCTCCTTCCCATACTTCTAGGGTGGTTATAGCTTAGCTTTTTCCCTTACCTTACTTTATGCTCCTTGTTTTATGGAGCTGCCGTGTAGGAGTGATTCAAGGGTGATCAGTGTGTTGATCACTCCTTGCCCTATATATCTTGTATCCTTGTGTTGTTGTTTCCTTATGAATCATAATACAAACAAACACTTAAAACTCAACATGGTATCAGAGCAGGAATAACCTGTCCCTGTGATACTTGTTGCTCTGTTCTTCAAGCATTCTTCCATGGCTGACGAAAACCCTATCCTCGAGTCCGAGGCTGATAGCTCACTTGGAGTCAATCACCAAAATCAACCGGAGATTGATGTAAATCCAAATCAAAGGTTGAGTTCTGTGCTTCTAAATGAGTTCAACTACTTACCATGGTCGAGGGCAATTTCACTTGCCCTAGGAGGAATATCAAAGCTAGGGTTCATAAATGGAAGTGTTGAAGCTCCCGATGCTTCCTCTCCCATTTATGAATCTTGGCTCAACAAAGATCAGTTGGTCATGTCTTGGCTCATCAACTTCATGGAGCGGAAGATAGCTGAGATATTCAGCTACTCTGAGTCATCTTTCCAACTATGGAAGTCCGTGCATGAAATGTATGGAAATCAAAATAATGCAGCCCGTGTGTTTCAGCTTAAAAGGGATATCGCAAGCATGCAACAAGATGGAAAACCTTTTGTTCAGCTTTTTGGAAGTCTAAAAGGTATGTGGAATGAGTTGGAGGTATACCGTCCACATACAACGAACTCAAACCTACTTCTTAAAAGGGCTGAAGAAGAAAAAATCTTCCTGCTTCTTTCTAGTCTAGGGTCTAAATATGAGGATCTGCGTAGCCACATTCTCATGAATTCAAAGGGAAAAAGTGAGGAAAAAGGTTATGAACGCTGGTACCACGACGACTGCCTCGGAAACCAGGGCTTACTTTTCCAATGATAAGAAATGTTTCTCTAGTGATAAGAAGTACAAGGGAAAAAATCCTCATCTTAAATGCAAACATTATGATGCCACCGGACACGTGAGGGACCATTGCTGGATTCTTCACCCTGAGCACAAACCAAACTTCATGAAAAATGAAAGGTTTATTTAGAAGAAGCCTCAGTTCCCCAGTTACAAAGCTAATCATGCCTCATCCCTGTCAACTACAGGCTCAGAGGATCTTCTGAAATTTACCTCCAATCCCACCACACTTATAAATAAGTTCTCTGCGTACCTTCAAATGAAGAATGAAGTCTCTGGACTGATGAAACTACCTCTGGAAATGGCAACTTAATTGCTTTGCTGGAAAAGTTTGCAGGTTTTCTGGCTGACTCGAAAAAGCTCACTTAGGACAACATGCAAAGTATATTGACAGCTTTCATAACTGCTCTAAATATAAATCAATTGCATGATTCATGGGTCATAGATTCCGGTGCCATAAACCACATGACAAACCAATTTTACAAGTTCCAAGATTTTAAAAGACTTCCTACACCTTCACATGTTTCAGTTGCTAATGGGAAGGGAGCTAAAGTGTTAGGAATGGGAAAAATGTTAGATCCCACATCACCCAGGAGAGTGGATCCTCTATGCCTTATATGTACATGCCCACCTCCATATAGCACGAGGCATTTTGGGAGCTCACTGGCTTCGAGTTCCGTAGGAACTCCGAAGTTAAGCGAGTTCGCGCGAGAGCAATCCCATGATGGGTGACCTATTGGGAAGTTCTCGTGTGAGTTCCCAAAAACAAAAACCGTAAGGGTGTGGTCGGGGCCCAAAGCGAACAATATCGTGCTACGGCGGAGTCGAGCCCGGAATGTGGTGGAGCCTGGGTCGGGATGTAACAATTTGGTATAAGAGCTAATCCCTGGCCGGAGTATAATAGCCAATCCTTGGCCGGAAGTGTGCCGATGAGGACATCAGGCCCCTAAGGGGGATGGATTGTTAAATCCCACATCGCCCAGGGGAGTGGATCCTCTATGCCTTATATGTACATGCCTATCTCCATATAGCACGAGGCTTTTTGGGAGCTCACTGGCTTCGGGTTTCGTAAAAACTCCGAAGTTAAGCGAGTTCATGCCAGAGCAATCCTAGAATGGGTGACTTACTGGGAAGTTCTTGTGTGAGTTCCCAGAAACAAAAACCGTGATGGCATGGTCGGGGCCCAAAGCGGACATTATCGTGCTATGGCGGAGTCGAGCCCGGGATGTGGTGGAGCCTGGGTTGGGATGTAACAAAAAATACATCTAGTGTCTGATAATATAGAGTCTAAAGCCTTGTACATTCCTCATTTCCTTTTCAACTTATCTCAGTTGGAAAAATCACACATGCCTTAAGCTGTTCAGTTACTTTCTCCCCTTACATTGTCATTTTTGATGACTGTATCACCAAGAAGAAGATTGGTGAAGGTTTTTTCTTAGATGGTCTCTATTACCTATCCAAGGAGACTTCATTTCTCAAGGCATTTCAAGTCAAGTCTAACCTAAGTCAAGACCAAAACCTATGGCATCAAAGATTAACTCATCCATCCGAGCCCATTTTGTTAAGATTGTTTCTAAATCTGTGTAAAGAAGTGATCCAGTGTGAAACTTTTCACTTTTGTAAAGCCACTATGTTACCCTTTGGTTCATCATCAAATAGGACCAAACAAGTTTTTGAACTTGTACATTCAGATGTATGGGGGCCATTTTTTGAATCTTTTGATGGGTATAAGTATTTTGTAACTTTCATAGATGATTTCTCGAGAGTTACTTGGTTATACCTTTTGAAATCTAAGAGTGAAGTTGTTGAAGCATTCATAGACTTTCATAATCTTGTCAAAAATCATTTCAATTCCCAAATCCAAGCTTTGAGATCTGATAATGGCTCGGACTATATGTCACACATCATGAAACAATATTTAAACAGTAATGGCTCGGAATATATGTCACACATCATGAAACTTTGAGATCTGATAATGGCTCTACAAAAGAAACACCACAGGTCCAAGGCAAAAGAAATCCAGTGCGTGCTAGGCACCATCCTACAAGGCTTCAAGATTATGTGACTTATTCAACTAGGCATCCAATCAGTGGTTTCATGTCCTACTAGAAAGTTTCAAAATCTTATGTTGCCTATTTGAACAACATCACCAGTCACTGCGAGCCTCAAACCTTTCAAGAAGCAAGCTGGCAAGAATTGTGGAGAAATGACACAAAGCTAGGTTGGTGGCTAGAGGATTCACTCAAACATATGCCATGGACTACAAGGAAACATTCGCTCCAATTGCCAAGATGAACATTGTGAGGGTGCTATTGTTTGTTGATGTGAATAAATGATGGTTTCTATACCAAATGGATGTGAAGAATGCATTCTTACATGGCGACCTTGAAGAAGAGGTCTACATGAAGCTACCACCGGGACATCCTCAATACAATGAGTCTGGCATGGTGTGTAGGTTGCATAAATCCATTTATGGATTAAAACAATCCCCAAGAGCCTGGTATGCCAAGCTAAGTTCGGTTCTTGAAGAAGCTGGTTTTCAAATAAGTCATGCAGACTCATCAATGTTTGTTCGAACAAGAGTGGTTGGAAAACTTGTAGTGTTGATCTATGTTGATGACTTAATAATCACATGGGACAATGTTGGTGAAATCACAAACCTCAAGGTCTCCCTACAACAGAAGTTCTCTATCAAAGATCTTGGAAGGTTAAAATATGTTCTGGGAATAGAAATGGCCTCATCAAGTAAAGGGCTATTTCTTAACCAAAGGAAATATATCCTCGATCTTCTCACGGAATCAAACATGAAGGATGCCAAGCCAGTTCAAACTCATATCGACAGCAAGCTTAAGCTTAACTTGGAAGGCAAACCTCTGCCTAATATTGGTTACTATCAATGGCTTGTTGGTAAGTTAATTTATTTAACTATCACAAGACCGTATATTACGTTTGCAGTGAGCTTAGCTAGTCAATTCATGCATGCACCTATAATAGAACACTTCAACCTTGTTAAAAGAATACTTCGTTATCTCAAAGGATCGATTGGAAGAGGAATTCTCATGAAGAAGAATGATAACACTCAAGTTATTGGTTACTGTGATGCTGACTGAGCAGGAAACCAAATAGATCGAAAGTCTACCACAGGTTATTGCACGTTTGTGGGAGGAAATCTGGTAACATGGAAGAGTAAGAAGCAAAGTGTCATTGCAAGATCTAGTGCATAAGCTGAGTATAGATCGATGGCATCCACAACATTTGAATTAATATGGCTTAAGGGTCATTTGAGTGATTTAGGGTTCCAAACAAACCAACCTATGTCAATGTACTGTGATAATCAAGCTGCAATGCACATAGCATCCAATCCAGTGTTCCACGAACGAACAAAACATATTGAGGTTGATTGCCACTATGTCCGTGCTCAGGTGCAAACTGAAGTGATTCAAACTCTCTACACAAGGAGTACTCATCAGTTAGCTGGCATTTTCACCAAACCATTACCTCCAAATCAGTTTAAGCGTTTTCTATCCAAGCTCGGTTCCATCAACATTCTGGACCCAGCTTGAGGGGGAGTATTAAAAGTCAAGAGTGGGTATTTGGAGCTATTGGTTAGGTTGATTATTAGGGTGTAGTTGTTACCTTACTTCTAATTATATCTTGTAAAGATCTTGTATCTTCATTCCTATACTTCTAGGGTGGTTATAGCTTTTTAGCTTTTTCCCTTACCTTAATTTCTGCTCCTTGTTTTATGGAGCTGCCGTATAGGAATGATTCAAGGGTGATCAATGTATTGATCACTCCTTGCCCTATATATCTTGTATCCTTGTGTTGTTGTTTCCTTATGAATCATAATACAAACAAACACTTAAAACTCAACAATAACCGAAAAGATTTTTCCACGTAGATTAGGATGGAATTCAGTTTTGCATATAAAAGAGTACAGCTTTAGCCACTGCATAGAAAACATTGGCCAACTCTATGATCCATTACTTTGTGTAACACGTTACTGGCTAGGGAGGAGTTCTTCTTTTCTTTTTGATCTGTTGGCTCGTATTCAATACCATAGAATAAACATTGTAACTTGTAACATAGTGTTTTTTAATACTGAAACTTGTAACATAGTTTTGTGAAAAAGAATAATCATCAGTCAAAGTCCCTAAAGTTGTGCATTATGTATTGCTTTACAGAGTAGATAGTGCTCTATTATTCCGCACAATTGTTACTTGAAAGGTCTGATTATTAAGAACCAGCAGAGGGCTTCCATCATTTTCTTCACCACCAAGTCCCCATGATCAGCACCATTATATATAAGAAAGTTGGTAAACACAATGCAGTCTATATACATTTATATTAATTTTTTTTTTTTTTTTTTTTTTCATTTTCATCGATCTCCTCCGAAACTCCTAGCCATGGCAGAATCCGAAAGGAAAAAAAAATCATTTCATAATCTAATATAACATTGCTAGCCTAGATCATCACAATGGATTATCCTCAGTCCAAAATAAATATTGATGCAGCTAAAGTAACCCTTTAGCAATCCCGTTGATAATGTGAAAACGCAAGGCCAATCAAGAATTAAATATGTACTGTTACTATGACTTGGTGTGCAAGTATACTTGCTATACAAGGTTTACATAAAAGGAAGGCTAATCTAAATGATTTGATAAAGAATCAAGCAGAGATCACGAAAGATCTATACAAATAGGAACCGGAACCGGCCCCTAAAATCCGAAAATAATTCCATCAGTAATATTTGAGGAAATGAACTAGTATGGTCAAACTTTCTTAAACTCATAATCTCATTCCATCAATCTAGAGTGAAGAATTAATCTAATGTCAAGATTTCTCTACCTGCAAGAACTCATGGATAGGAAAAATTCAAAGGCCATTATTTTCTAAACTTTCAACAATTTAGACCAAAATTAGCCCCCATATTCTTAATCACGGTCAAGCTGATAAGGAATGTAAGTTTGTCTTGTCTTCCTAAAACAGTCCAAATAGGATGCATGAGGTAATGCTACTTGTCTATACATAAAAAAATTCAAAATAATCCAAATGAACGATTGAAAGTAGGGACTGACATTTATGTACATAAGTGCAAGGTGGACCAGAGAGGCATTCATGTGCATGTATATAGATGTTACTAGGAAATTGACCATAACACGAAAAAATCAGGGACCACCTTTAACATCTGAGTGATTATATAAGACCAATTGTATTTGTTATAAACATGAAAAGAATACGAACCATTGTCTGCCATATTTGCACAGAATGGACAAGTTTCCCGCTTTGTTGTCCTTCATGGTCTTTGTTTTAATATTTAAACAAACGTTGAGGATTGATGGAAGTAGTGACAGAACGAAGGACGACAATTTCGTAGGCATAGGTGCAAATGTAGATACGGGTTCTCAAATTGGTAAAGAGCAGAGAGTAGCAATGCAGATGGCAGTGGATGACTTTAAAGTTTGGTTTTGCTCCACTACTATTAAGCTGTGTTTTGAAAATTTGAAACTGAAAAGGAACACAACACAGATTTGTTACACAACATATTATTCTAACGATTGTAAGGACGACAATGATATAAATATTGCAAAGAAAATTCTAACTAGCCAAAGTTGACCATTAAACTCTTTTGATCAGCTTATAAACAAATTACAAGTTAAAAGTTACGAGATGACTCGTAAATTAATCATATCGCATTTGTTGTTACCTATTTATAAATACAAATAGTAATGTTCTCTTGCTAGACAGTACAAAAAATCATATAATCAAATTATCAACCACTATTGTTGAACAAGTGAAATTGTGTCTAAATGTAGTTATGGCCATGTTCACAGTTTTTCAATATAACATCTCAGATAGTTATGGCCATATATGTTAGCTAGTCTGACATGTTAAACTTTGAATTTAATGGTTCCTATTACCATTCTTGTATATAAAGTTCTAATGTCATTACATTGACCATATTGTAGCCTAAGATCTTATCAATACGGATCAAGTGCGAGCAATTCTTGGACCACAGACGTGGGAAGAGGTGTCGTTCGTGGGCAACTGAGCGGTGGAGCTTTCTAGTTCAAGCTTCGCCAAAGCATTTAAATCAAATGAAGCTGTAGCAGCTATAATTCAATTTTGGGAGTGGAATCAAGTCACTGTAATCTATGAAAACACAGATTTTTCAACCTTTGCAGTTACAAGTAATCTATCCAAGGCTCTTAAACATGTAGGCGAGAAATTGTCCAGTATGTAGCTCTCCCGCCTTCTGTTTTTTCTTCATTATCTGATCATCTCGACAGGCTGAAGAGCAGCCAATATAGAGTGTTTGTTGTTCACCTGTCCATACCAGCAGAGGTGCAGCTATTTGAGAAGGCAAAAAGAATGAAAATGATGGAAAAAGATTATGTATGGATCACCACTGATCCCTTTACAACCTTGTCCATTCCTTCAATGCCTCAACCATCTCCTCAATGCAAGGAATTATTGGAGTCAAAAGTTACGTCCCAAAAAATGAGTCCCATATTCGATCTTTTTATATCAAATTTTATGAGCGGTTTAGCTCAGAACATCCTGAAGAGAGCAACAATGAGCCGAGCTGACATGCCCCGATCCCGATATTCCCCGAATACCAGGATATAGACACATGCTGGCCGACACCCGAGGTTGACGAAAGCCATTTATTGAGTGCAAATGCTGAGAATAAGGAATAAATAAGACTTATAAATATCAAAGAATAAAGAATATGCAGTTAAGGAACGTGTTCAGAGCATACAACTAACTAGAACACTACAAGAATTAATATAAAATTGAATGAATAAAAGAATGGGTCCTACACCGAGAGGACTTGAAGATGCCGATGCGGAAGTGTCTTGACGTTGAGATTGTACGCCTCGATTCTAAGTCCTGAAGGGGGCGCAAAACAAACATGAGTGGACCAAGTTGATATATATATATTTATATATATATATAATAAAACAGTTATCAACGTACTAACCCCCAGGTTTTATGAAAACACATATATCATGATAAACATAGGTTTTTTGAAACCTAGCATGCCGTGCAATGTCTCAAATCATAACTTGTATATATAATAATCACTAGTGAATGTCCAATATCTCTCCAGTAGCGAAATAGGGATCACTAGGTAAGTACAAAACCATTGAACATACATATATTGAAAAGCAACTTCATAGTATAAAGTCATCCATCATCTATACTATAAAGAGGTGTTCGAAACATGTTCTAAATATTATATCGTCATCAATCAGATATCCTATAAAGAACATGGGTTATAGGAAAAATAGTAATAATTCAAACTAGCCTCAATAAACATGTTATCTCATAAAACGTTTCATAAAACGTAATCATTAAATCATGATTTTCATGTATGCATTTCTACTATTAAAACATGCATTTTTGAATAAATATAAATTTTTAGCTCATTGCGCGATGAACAAAATACTATTCGTCACGCGAATGGCATTTGCGCGACAATTAATTAATAATCGTTGCGCAATTAGCTGAAAATTGGGCGTGCATGAAAATAATTTTCGTGAAAATTTGAATTTATTGCGCGACAAATATCTTTTGTTCATCGTACAATAACCTCGTGATTAAACTGAAATCGCAAACACTTTCCCACTTTCCCCTCACCTCTCTTCTCTGTAAACTCTCCCTTCGATGACCATCTCCCTCAGCTCTTCCTCGCACTGTCTATTCCTCATCCGACAGCTCTTTCTCTTCCTCCTCCAGCACCCCCATCTCTCTTCCTCCATCGACAGCCATCTCTCTTCCTCCTCTGATAACCCTATCTCTTCTTCCTCCGACAGCGCTCTCCCTTTGAGGTAAATTTCAATTTACTTAACTCCAGTCAAATTAGGACTTAAGGTTGTACAATTAGGGTTCTAATGTTTTGAATAATTGCTTTGATTTGATGATTGCTTTGAATTAGGGTTCTAGAACTAGGTTTCTAATCTGCTTTAGGGTTCTAATATGCTTTTGGGTGGTTTTTGGTTCGTGGGTTGGGAAATGGACTAGAGTATTTTTGTTGTGCATTGTTTATAGTTGATGAAGCTCACTGAAAAGATAGTAAGAAGTGGCACTGACTACAATTGTTAAGAAACAAAAACTAACTTCAATAATTCTGAAGTTTGAGGATTATGAATTCTAGGACAACTATTTCTTAGAAACTAAACCACAATCACAAGTTACTGATTCACGGAATTCTTTATCTTATGAATTCTAGGACTCAAGTGAAATAACTTTCTTTTAACAGGGGAAAGGGGAATAAAATAGTAGCTGGACAAATGTATTACTAAATCCCTCGCACTAATATACCTACACTTTATAAGTGTTGATGTGCACTTTTGTTCACAAGAGATTACCATTGGAGAATATAGAAAACATTAAACTACGGAGAACAAAAGTAATAGAGAATATTAAAGGAGCCAAAGTACTAAAGTAATGAGGACTGAACTGTATCATCTATAGAAAAGTCTTTCGTCCACTTAATAAGGGTCCCCGAATTAATTGATGATTGCAGCATAGGGAATGAGAAGGTAAAACCTAGTTCTCTTTGCCTGCCAGGAGAGGGTTGATGATCTTGACCTTCTTTAGCAACAAACTTAGCAAGTTCTGCCGCAATGTAGTCAAAGAGTGCCTGAAATCACAATCATTCTTTAGATTTGAGAGGTGTTTTCACATAAAAACATTAATTTACATTGGCTTAGTTATTGACAATCTACTTACATCTGAAGTCCCAACCATAAGATTTTCAGGAATTGAGAGCTCAATAAATTCTTGACTAATAATTCCACGACCCTTTCCCCCCAAATGCATTCTCAACACACGGAAGTTTGTTCCTCTGAGATCCAATGCATAAAACAACCATTTCTCATTCTTGAAATAGGAAATACATGTATATACATATTAAGAGGAGATGTCAAAATCTGATAGTAGAAAATTTTAGTATGACACAACTGTCCAAGTACTATGAAACAAACACAATCTACAATTCACACATCAAATTCTACACCAAAATTGATCAAGAAGAGATCAACCTGCAAAAACAAGATTTGGCTCTGAGTACTGTATATATTTTTGTTTTCTTGTTGTTTAATTGAATGGGGAAATGCATATAGGTAAGTGGATTGGTTTTCTGTTTCTCCTTTAATGAAATGCATATAGGTCTAGATGTTATTATGGTTTAATTGTCTGTTTTATGTTTAACGGTATATATATGGTTCAAATGCTTGATTTAGTTATGCGTGGGGTTGGTGTGAGTGATATGCCACATAATTTGGCATGTGATGGGAATTATGTATACTTACTGAATTTTTTTTCTTCTAATTGTGTAGATGTCAAACCTTATTAGAAGTCGTAAAGCGGTGACGACTGCACCACATTCGCCTCTCCCGGCTCATCCGTCAGCTGCCACTGCTCCTACACAAATGGACCACTTGCCGGTTGGTCCCGGGGTCTCTCAGGCGCCGGCGTCATCAGCCTCATCAGTGGCACTACCCGTAACGCCAGGCGTGGTCACCGTCGCCCCCGCACGCCCGACACACCATCAGCATCCACTACTGATGCCATGGGGTCACAACAAGGTAAAGTTTAATAACGCCCCGCACATTGATAACTGTTTTTTTTTCCTATAGTGCCTTGGTGATTTCTCCATATAGACTGTTGTATGTGATATTAGATTGCTTAATGATGCTAGGAGGGTGGTCATTATTTCTTTGTAGAGAACATATCTTGAAAAAAATTTGTTCAATTTTTCTACTTAATTCCGAGTTTTACTAGTTTAATTTTGTTCAAAAATTTGTGCTCCAGCTACTCTAAGTTCAATCTTTAGTTATTTAGGTAAGTAGAAAGAAAATGTGTAAAGCGGACGTATCATTGTGCATTTCAAATGCATATGCTTCCTTGAACTGAAAGTAATTGTTGTCCAATCCCATTTACGTTGCATCACAAAGTAAAGTTTTAATTTTTTATTTGATTGAACTTGTTGGTCAGTTTCTAGATTGAAAATTGATGATGTTGGTGCTGTGTATAACTTGTTTTCTGGTGTTTGTTGGAATGTGGGACTTTTTCCCCCTTTCTCTTAGCTTCTTGTAGAGAAATTTGTTATGAAAATTTTGGCGTTGCTCTTGTACGCTTATTCTTTTTTGTTTCCGTTTATCTTGAGCAGAAATAGTTCAAATTAGAGTCTTTTCAAAGGTACATTAATTTCTTTGTTATTATATATAATGCCCATTGTTAGCAGTCATTCTAGTTTTTTAGATCCCTAAAATGCCAAGTGTAGTTGAGATAAAGTCTAAAATAAGTTAAAGGCTAAAATGGTATCAAAAAACGGATTCAAAATTCTCACATACTGTAAAAGTTCCAAGAATCTGGGAGAAATAAAACAAGCACAGAGTATGTGCGGGACAAGGGGATGTTTTTGACTTTCTCCTCATGTTTCAGGAAGCAAAATCAGCAAACTTAGGTCCTAGCAAGCAATTTATTCTTTAAATAAATGGATAAATCATAAATCGCGGAGTTGGATTGTATTTACATTTTGTAATAGTGGTTAAACTAGTTTTGTAATAAAAGTACAAACTTTATAAGGAATACCAAATATGAAATATGATAAGAATTTGGTTAACTTAGTTTTGTTATTTTAGGTTCAGTTTGTTAAGTTATGTCATTTAAGGATTAAACAGTTATTATATATATTGTTTATTGTTGTCATCGTTCTGAACCTATTATTAAACAGTTGTGATCATTCTGTTGGATACATATATTGTTTATGTTATTTTCAGGTTTTTGGGAAATGTTTTATTTATAGGGAGGTTATGCTGAAATTTTAGTAGGATTTGTCATTAGTTTAGGGTTAATGTTAATTTTATATTTCTTTGCAGCCAAGAAAAACACCCTGGGACCTTGTCGCCAGTTGAAGACGACAAAGATCACCCGGGTGACCAACGGACGTATCACTATCGGATACGACGAGCGGCATCGGGCTGCACCAACGGCGGAGCAGCATAGTGCATTGGCCCACGACATTGGTCACATTGTTTGGACCTATTGCCCTATATATATGCAATGGAAGTCTTGGAAGGTGATGCCATACGAGGTGAGGAACAAGGTGCGCGTACAGTTGTTGGTAAGTATCCTACCTTTTAATTGTTTTTCCTTCAAATTTTATATATTTATATTACTTAATGTATGTAATTAATTTGTTACATTGTAGATGAACTACAATTTCGAGGACATCAACGACCATATGTTGGCATACGTCAACATGCTCTTCTCTAAATGGTACAAGCAGTGGAAAAGCGACTTGCCCCAATATTTTGAGACATTTGATGATCCGCAGGTCGCTCTTGAGGAGGGTTGCCCGAAGGAGTTTGAGGGTAGGGCGGATAATTGGGCGTGGCTTTGAGGTCATTTTCAGGAGCCCGACTATGTGGTATTTTTTTTATATTAAGTTTAAAATTATTATACGTTTCTTACTAATGTTTATTGATTTTTTTATATTTCATTTAAATTTGAACTAATACGTTTGTTTTTTGTATAACAGAAGAAGGCGAAAGCCAACAAGAGCAATAGGGACAAGAAGACTCTTCTCCACCATTCCGGTTCGAGGCCCTTCTCATATAGGATGGAGGCGCGGCAGCGGGTAATAATAAATTTTTTCATATTCAATTTTTAATACGTCATTAATATTAAATTTTTTTCGTACTAACATTTTTCTTCTCTTGTTCTATTCAGGGGGGTCCAAATTCCCGGAGATCGATGTCTTTAGTGACGTTTATGTTCGACCCGGGGATGAGTTGGCCGAGTCCCTTCATGTAAGTATTCTTCAATTTTAATTATTATCTTATGCATTCAAGTTTCATGGTTATTATATGAATGTTATAATTAATATTTGATGTTATATTACACAAGCGACGATGATGGAGAAGTGACAGTTGGTTCTTCAGGAGTCTGCCTCCTAGTTTCCTCCCAAGACTCCGCTCGAGTTTGTGGATCCCCCAGAGGATGCGGGGTTTCAGATCGTTATGGAGACCTTGGATCAGACTCTCGGGCGAAGGCTGGGGACATATTGTAGGCAGAAACTCCGACGAATTCTCCAAACGTAACTCATGAACTGCAAGCTGCTCAAGTCTAGTCATTCTATAGAGGCCATTTCTTGCATCTCAAGAAAATTAAGAACAGATACGCAAAAAAATTTCTTCACTTTCTACTAACTAGCCATGCTCTCATCCAAGTCTATGATCCGTCATATATAGATTGAATATGAGGTTGTTGACGTGAGCACATATATAGGCCATTCCAACAACATATTATTAGCTTCCCAGTTATGTAGTTGACTTCCTTGTAGAGTTACTGTTCAATTAGTTTATGTATATGCTTGTAAATGTGCTTATAAAAACACCTCATTGTGGAGAAGAATAATATAGTTATTTCATCCAGAACTTCCTGATGAGACGATATTATACTATATATTTTACCCTAATCTTAATATTAATTTATTAGTTATTTTGGTAGAATTTTGATACTTTGTTATGTATTTTCAATGTAGGACATTCGACTTCCTTTGGAGCAAAAAGCAATCAAACGGATAAATTTTGGAGTGATTCCAATTGGAGGATGTTCGTGAGTTTTTCAAGATGATTGTATCAAAGTTTCAGATTTTTCTACCAAACCGTTTGACCGTGGTGATGAAATAAAGACCCAGCGCGCAGCTTTCCCAGATTGACGTTTCTGGACGTTTTGGGTATTTTGGAGGTCAAGATGGTATATTTTGAGGAAGATTCCTTCTAAGGATTTGTTGGAGACGTCTCAAGCTTTAAAAAGAGATATTTTGGGACCAAATCGGAGTTGATTTGGTCAGTCAAAGACTGATTTTCTGAGAAGTCTGAATTTCAATTAGAATAGGAAACCTTTTATTTTCTGTTTTATTATTGTATTAGGTATCCTAGTCTTATTTTAAGACCTTTTACTAGGAGGATTTTAATTAGAGTAGTATAAATAAAGCTATTTAGCCATTAGATTACGGGGACGCATAAGAGAAAGAAGGGAGAACGCACTACTTTGGAGTTTTGACGATTCAAGTTTATTTTCAAGGTGTCTTCTATCCATGTTCTTAATATTATTTTATTTTATAATTTTTCATAACTAGTTTCGTTTGCTAGGGCAAGGCCACGAGCCTTAGCAAGAATATGTAGTTTCTTTTCAATTTGCTTATGATATTATGCATGCAGGTTTTGAATTATTAATCACCGTGCTTTAAACTATCTATTTGTCTTAGTGATTGGCCACCATTAGGATATTTAGAAAAGTAATTTGATGCAATTTTGGCGGAGGGCTGTCCCTGGAATTGGCGCTGGCTTCTTGTGGTTAATATGTGTAACTTCTAAGGATGGATGACACGTCTTAAGGGTTATATGGTTTTTCAAAAGGTTTTCACAAAACTTAATGAGTCTTGCATGTTCACATTCGATCTGGACGCTACGGACGGATTGCATGTTAGATATACGTTCTATATTGGAGGTTCCAAGTAGGATATATATTAGGAAAACCTAACCTTCAAAATATGCATGTGTAAGTCATAAGTAGTTGGGAGAACTACGTAGGATTTTTAAGGTGACGGCGGAACCTTAGTGCTCAAATTTATTTTCAAAACTATTTTC
This sequence comes from Heteromeles arbutifolia, assembly GCA_024362995.1. NCBI lineage: Eukaryota > Viridiplantae > Streptophyta > Magnoliopsida > Rosales > Rosaceae > Heteromeles > Heteromeles arbutifolia. The sequence continues at coordinate 37,892,026 of JANCRC010000003.1, read as the reverse complement.
TTTTGTTTTCTTTATCTTCTCAATTTATTTAATTGTTTTTAGTTAAATTCGTTTTTAATATTTTAGGTCATTAAGTCAACCTCTTCCAAACTTTGTTTTCAAATAATTAATTAAGATTTGGTATTTACATAAATTATTCATTCAATCTCTGCGGAAAACGACCTTGCTTGAGCTGCTATACTACGACAACCTTGTACTCTTGCAAGTATTTTTAAGTGTTTTTATCCCTACTTTTGCAGGTGGTGAAAATATCTATCACTTCCCCAAAACACGTTACGTGCATTGTACTTTATTTTTTTTTAACAAACGATAATATCTACACTAATTAAGGGGGTGAGGGAGTGTACTTACTCATTTTAATTGAATTGATCATTGGTGGAGAATTGCAACTAATTGTTGATTTAGGTGATCACACATTGCTTCTAATTTCGCGTGACAAATCACAACTAGCCCGCAAGTTCAAGTGGTAATTAATTAATTCAAAAATTCTCCTTTCATACACTACACACCCACTAGCTACTGATTTGCAGCTATCTCCATTTGTGTTTATGGAGATAGAAGATTGTCCCATTGAATGAATAGGGACAATGCAGCTACAATCAAAGGTGTTAATTCTCTCTAAATGGCTTCTTTTTTTTTTTTCTTCATTAGTAATTTGTTTGTTCTGTTGGTGTAGCTATTGATGTTTATGGACACAAACGAGATATATGTTCCTCAGATTTTTCAGAAGATTTTATGTAACACGTACATATACCTATGGCAATGGATGAAACTATGGAACGTGATCACTCAACACTTCCTTTTGTTTCTATATCAATGTGTTCTTTTGAACACCTTTATTATGTGTTTACGCATTTTCTTTTTTGTGGCCCTTTATCATGACGTATTTATATATACTAGATGAAGCTCACACGTTATATGTGTGTAAATATAAGATATTTAGAAAGAAAAGAATATATGAAAAAAGAGAAGCTGGAGAAATGTGAGAGAGAGAGAGAGAGAGAGAGAGAGAGAGAGAGAGAGGGAAACATGGGATCAAGTGAGAGGTTTTTGTTTCTTTATATATATTTTTAAATTAGAGACATGTTTTGATGACTATCGGTGACTAAAGAAAAACAACAAGAAAAGAGGGCATTATAGTATTTTTCTTGGTTCTTGTATGTGGTTTATTTTTCTTTTCTTTTTATTTTTTTTTTTTGAAATCATATATCATGATGCATTTATATATATCTTTATAGGGTTTTGATCACAAATGGTTCCTGAAATTGACTCTGACCATCAAGATGGTCTATGAAATTGAAAATCAATCAATATAGGCCTTAAAAATAGGTTTCGAAAAAAAAACTTGGTCATTCCGTCACAATTCTGTTAAAAAATATGTTAAGTGCTGATGTGGAACATAAATGGGCCCCATAAGTCCTTTTTCCTCACAGATAGTTCTTGAAATTGACCCATAACATCAAAATGGTCTCTAAAATTGACCCGCGACATCAAAATGGTCTTTGAAATTGAAAATTGATCAATGTAATCCCTCAAGTAAGTGTCTCAAATCAATGTAGTCATTCTGTCACAATTCTGTCAAAAATTCTGTTATGTACTGATGTGACACATAAATGGGTCACACAAGTCTAATTAAATTTTAAAAAAAATTACAAATAGGCTTCATAATTTAATAGTTAAAAAAAAATTTGTCAACCCAAAAACCCAATCCTGCAATCACATATGATCCCAGTTCACATTTTTATACCTCCTTCACTCTCTATTCTAAAAAAAAAAAAAATTCTCAATACGCCCATCTTTTCACACTTCGACACCCTTCACCGAATTGAACCTGGATTGAGTTCACATTTGGTGATGGCTTGGCCCATTGGCAACGACTTTTGGGACATCATCGTTAACATTTAGGCGATCAACATCCTCACAACCTTAATCTTGGAGGGTTTGTTCGGCGCCTCCCTGGTGGTCCAGTGATGCAAAGAACGACGAGGTCTGCCTTGAGATAATAAGGTTATAACCGAGGTTCGTCTATTATTGGTTGAAAACTATTTCCACACCCCCTCCTAGGCCTTGGTTAAGCCTTGTGCCTTTGAGAATTTATGGAAGGGATCTCTCTTCGGAGTAGGCCCTACTATAATAAAAAAAAAAATTCCATTGTGCAAAAAAGTATTTAGACAACTTTTTTAATTAATTATTAAACCCACATCAGCACATAACAAATTTTTTTACAAAATTGTGGCAGAATGATCATATTGATTTGCGACATCTATTTTCAAGGACTGCATTGATTGTTTTCAATTTCAGAGACCATATTGATGGTGTGAGTCAATTTCAGGGACCATCTTGATGGTGTGGGTCAATTTCAGGGATCATTTGTGATAAAAATCCGTAAATCTTGTGGGGCCCATTTATGTGCTACATCAACACTTAACAGAATTTTAAACATATTGTGACGGAATGACCACATTGATTTGCAACAACTATTTTCAGGGACTACTTTGATTGATTTTTAATTTCAAGGACCATCTTGATAGTGAAGGTCAATTTCAATGACCATTTATGATAAAAACTCATCTCTATGTATATAAAGGCAGCACTACTCCAAAATGGTCAAACATTCGAATTATCAATCTGACTCCATCAAGAAGAACCAAAACAACCCAATTTGCAGTTTTCGTGATGTTGCTCATTGATGATCTTCTCTTCTTGGTCTGCTTGAAATGAAGGGGAGCTATAGCTAGATGATGATATGGAAACGGTTTTTTTTCTTCTTATTTTTTATATATGGAAGTTGATGAGTTTATATTTTTAAGTCAATTGTCATGGTTATGAATTTAGAAAAGTATTAGGAAGACCAATGTGCATTAATAAGGTCAATGATTTTATTGTTGATTTTTTAGTGGATTAGGTGATATTTTTTGGGACTTTGTTCCGGAAAGATATCCTTTTTTTTATCTCTTCCATCAAAGTCACCGGATCAAGTGATTCGGGCTTTTGACATTTCATCCAACGGTTCACCTGTTTTGATTCCTTAAAAAGTTATAATAATTTTGGACTGTTGAATGAAATTTCAAAGACCCGAATCACTTGATCTAATGACCTTGATGAAAGAGATCGATCCCTTTATTCCAAATCAGAAACACCCAAGCAGTCAATTGTCATAAAAATAAGCATAAAAAATAATAAATTCAACTACAGGCCGCCATGTTTCCTCTTCACTATAGTCTGGTCATTGTGATAGCATATGGCCCTTGCTGGCCGTCATGTTTGATGCACATGGATTTGGTCTTTCTGTTTTCCTCAATATTTTTTTGGGAGTTTTAACAAAACATTTTTGGTATTGTTCACTTTTAATGAAAAATATATTTTTACTCTAAAAAGTCACTCTTATAACTATTCACTTACAACACATTTTTGTCCTTTTGATTAAAACCCAAAGTTTTCAAACCCTTTTCATTAGTTTTCCTTTTTTTTTTTTTTTTCAATTTTACTATTATTAAGGGAAGGGAAAGAGTTCGAAATTATTATATTAATTTAGGAGATAGAGAGTTTCGAACGCATGACGTATGAGTAGAAACTTAACATCTTATCCATTAGGATATTAGACCACATATGATATTTTCCTCAATGTTATTGTACATACTTTTATTTGTACTATTCTATTTTCCTCTTGTAGGGGAGTGGTTTTTTCGCAACTTAGGTTTGATTGTCGTGGACATGAATTCAAAATTTATTATTATGGTTGGTCAATTATGTGACTCAACCTAAATACAACACTCTTAATGTAAATGACACACCCTGACCCGGTATGTCTACTAGGACTCTGAATCGAGCTGTGTTGGTCGACACCAGTAAGGTGACGAAGCCATAAAGTGTAGTGATGTGGAAAATATGAATAAATTTAAACCTAAAAGTGCCTAAATACAAGAGTGCGCTTTGAGCGGGAATGAACCCATTTCACACGTGATGTCAGAGCATAACTAAAGTACAGTAAAGTGGGTAAGGATTATACCCTCAGAGGTAGCCACGTATACTGAGATTTGCCAAGAATCCTCGTCGATATGAAAGTTCAGCTACTAAAACCTAGAGGGGCGAAAAACAAGGGTGAGTGGGCCTAAAAATAATGCTTTAATAAAAACTTTTGAAAACGTCATAACCCCTTGCCGTTAAACATGTAAAATTTCCAGAAAATCATACTACGTATAAGTATGAAAACCAAATGCATGCCAAATGTAAGTCCAGAAATATGCCACAACAAATATTCTCAACAACAGTATAGATATGATCATGTGTTGTAATCTATACTAACATGTTAGTCGGAGTCACCTAATGTGACCTGTAGGACTGCACCTATCGCTCATCAGTCATATGCTAACACACGAGTATGAGTCACCTAATGTGACATGTACGACATGACTAGGTGTAATAATAATCACTCTACTGCTACGATCACGTGAAGATTAGTGCTATGTGCGGGTCACCTACGAGTTAGAGTCATTTAATGTGACTTGTACGACAAGACTAGCATTTACTTGGATCTAAGGTGAGCGTGCGGTGCGGGAGGAGAACATACACGTGAAGGACTAGCCCTGGCCCTGGGCGGGAGCACTAACACCCAGGTGTAGCAATGATGAGCACTACATGAATATAAGCATGCCATAACGATTCAATGATTGTAACCAATATAATAAACTTACCTGAACTTGCCTGCGCATCCCGTAGGATCATTTTGGCATTTCACCACAGTGTAACATTTCACATAACATAATTAATCATGGCATGAAATGCATAAATCAATTCAAAAGCATTTTTGGAAACTATCAATCATATATATATATATATATATATATATATATATATATATATATATATATATATATATATATATATAAAGGAAAAGACCAATTCACCTGGAGTCCGCGTTACAACTCCCAAGCGCGAATATCGAGGCGTCTCGAACGATCGGCGCCTAGAACAATTATCAAATCATGTCTCAAAATTCTTATCGATAGAACACGTAACTTACATAAAACACAAACCCAAGGACGTTCTAGAATAATTTGAAACCCATTGACCAAAAGTCAACCTTCGGTCAAAGGTCAACGGTAGGGTCCACAACCCTACGTAACTAAATTTGGAAGATCTGCACCTCGGATTTCTGATCTGTAACTTCCAAAGATCCACATTATGCTTCTAGCATGTCATACTATGTTTCATTACGATCCAATGGTCCGATCTCCGCTAATTGCAAATTCAAGTCGAGGTCAACGTTTTATTTTACGAGCTTACAATTTCAATTCGGGAAGATCCGTACATCAAATTCCAAATCCATCTACGGTCCTCAAATATTACATACTATAATGTATTAAAGTTTGGTGACGATCCAACGGTCGGATCGTCGATTCATATAAGGACCAAGTGGCGGTCTCTATCAAAACTATGTTCAAACGATGAAATTTCATCAATCGGACTTCACCAATGGAATTGGGGTATCAAACTTAGCTTAGGAAGGTTAGAGTCGGCCCACGCGTTGCCGCCACACACTGCCGCACACGACGATCGGCCGCCCCGACTCATTGGAAAAATCAACTATTTCTAAAAATTCCCAAATTTCACCAAAATGAAGATCTCAATGAGTAGAGCAAGTTTCATACATGTGGCCAGGTCCAATTTGGCCAGGAAAAGCTCCAATTTCACTCAAACCCGTCGGAAACCTTAGAAAGGGTGTGCCTCGATTCGTCACCACCGGTGCTCCGCCGCCCCTACAGTTGTTTGGGGTTTGTTCCTGGCACCCCAAGGAGTGATTTGGAAGTGGTGGTGGTGGTCGAGACCTTCAAATTCGATGGATCGCCGCTAAGAGCTCTCGGTCCCTCCGGGTGATGTTCTTCGCGAATTTGGACCTAAAACCCTTCGATCTTGGGTAGGAATGGTAGATGGGAGGTCATGGAGTTTTGTTAGGACTCAAGCCCAAGGGAAGGGCCCAACCCAAAAGACTAGCCTAATAGATGGAAGGACCCCAAGGACTTAAGAACAACTACACAATTTCTTGTGTAGCTAATGTGGGATCATAACATTACACCGCCCTTCAGAGAACCCGACGCCCACAGTGGTAATCATGTCGCCCAGTCCCTCGTCACCAAGTTCCTTTTAGCCCATACTCCTAAGGCCGTAATCACCAGGCGGCACATCACGTCACCAAGACCCGCATCATCGGGCACCTAGGCTCTAATACCAATGTTAGGACTCAAGCCCAAGGGAAGAGCCCAACCCAAAAAACTAGCTTGATAAGTGGGAGAACCCCTTGCACTTAAGAACCACTACACAATTTCTTGTGTAGCCGATGTACGATCATAACAAGTTTGGTTGCAGGTAGTGGATGGGTAAAATCACCTGAAAAAAATGGTGGAAGTGGCTGAAATTTGGCCAGGTTGAAATCAAGTCGTGTGGGTCGATGGGAAGGGGATAAAGTTCTTTTCCCTCCTTCCTAATTGGCTGGTTCCTGATCTCGTGCCTCACTCCTCTCTCCTTTCTTCCTTTCTCTTCCTCTCATTGGTCCACTTACCTCCTCATTCTCTGGTTCGTCTGCCTCCCATCAAATAGGGCTTCCTCCCCCACAACTCTTCCTTCATTTTCTGTCTTCTTCTTTTCTTCTTTTTCTTTTTTATTTTTTCTAACCCAGCCACACACGTGACACAGGTTATGGTCAAATGACCATTATGCCCTCGACTTCTTGCGGTAATAACTTCTTTTTTAAAACTCCAAATTCGATTCCACTTGTGCCCACGTGTTCATAACGACGAGTACTTTGAGAATACGCTAAAAGAATATTTTGTACGTCTCACTATACTTTGGTCAACGAAGGTCAATACCCTCGCCTCTAGGGCATTTTCGTAAATTCACGCTTTTAAATTTAATGGAAACGTAAAATTAGGGATGGGTTGTCACATAAATATATCATTTTATTAAAAAAAATGTTTCAGGTACCCTTATAAATTTATAGTATATACAAGTTACATATATAATGAAAATGCATTAGATACATATTGTGAGAACCCATATTTTATGCTAGTACAATATATAATTATAAAATGTTTGACGATATAGATAAATGTCCCACATTGAAAGCTAAGAAATCTTGCAAGGGCTTATAAAAGGTTGAGTCACTATCTTTATTATTAATTGGTTTTGTGATAGAACCTCAACTTCCTTCACAATATCAGAGCTCGTTAGTTCATGTGTGAATTCAACGTATACAACGTCACCCAACTTAAATAATTCATGTGCTAGTTTTGAAATTTCACCACATGATTCTTATGAAGTCGCACTGGGAGCTAGTGCTTTGCTATCGAAGAATTGCTCCATGAATCTCACTAGAAAAATTCATTAAAATCTAACCTAGGCATGAAAGGCTCTTTATCATGTGTAAAATTTAGTATTTAGCAACAATATTTATATGTATTTAATAAAATTATCATCTCGACGATCAAAAAATAATTGTATTACATATAAACAAATATTGTAGTCAATCCTACAAGTTTGATTCTAATATTGTAATTTTCATACATAATTTGTACTAATACTACAAAAGCAAAATACATCAAAGAAAATGCTGACACTTGTCTTGGGTCCCAACATTAGTGTTATATTCGTTATATGACACCAAACATGGGCCTCTAAGAGACTTAGCCTATGGCTCTGATAGAGATTTTTACCACATGCAAAAGTAGGGATAAAAATACTTAAAAATACTTGGAAAAGTACAAGGTTGTCGTAGTATAGTAGCTCAAACAAGGTCGTTTTCCACAGGGATTGAATGAATAATCTGTATTTAAACTAATCCTTAGCTAATTATTTAGAACAAAGTTCTAAAAAGGTTGATTTTGGAATTTAAAATAATAAAAACGAATTTAAATAAAAATAATTAAATAATTGACAAAGTAAAGAAAGCAAAAGACAAAGGTTTGGAAAACAATTTAAACATTAGGTTTTGCCGTCACCATTAACAATCCTATACAATTTTACCAATTACTTTTGAATTTCTACATACATGCCTTGAAGGTTAGGTGACACACCCCGTCCCGAAGGAGGGCGTGCTGGCCGTCACGTGAGAGTGACGTAACCATTTACACAGTTCGGAAGCTTAAAAATACCATTGCGAATTCTGTCAGAATACCGTTGGATTCCTCGTGGCCACCAAAGCTCTGCTCTAACTCGAACCTGGAGGGGCGCAAAACAAAATTGAGTGGGTCAGTAAAACAAGTCTTTTCAAAACTTTCCTTTATCAAAGTTCTAACCCCTCGCTGTAAAACCTGTATACTTTCCCAGAAAATAGCATATATAAATATATATAGCTTCAAAAATCTCAAAACACCATTCTTTATCACTTTTCAGAAAATATGCCATGCCATGCACCAAAAACATAATATGGATGCATCAACATAAATCAGGTGAAATAATAAATCAACCGGAGACCCTGCAGTGGTCCTGTACGGCTGATTCTAAAGCTCAATATCCAATCCAGCCGGAGTCACCAACTGTGACCTGTACGGCACTGCCGGAGTCGCCAACTGCGACCTGTACGGCACTACGCTGCACATGAGTCGGAACTACCTGTAGTAGTCTGTACGACTCGGATGGTGTAATAATACGCTCTAGTGCTTCTCTCATCAATCATCTGTGCACATAATCTAAGGTCACCTACTAGTCGGAACCGTCTCTAATGGTCTGTACGACTAGCATGTCGGAACCACCTCCAGTGGTCTGTACGACTAGCATCTACTTGGATCCAAGGTGAGCGTGTGATGCGGGTGAATAACATAAGCACTAACACCAGGGGTGCAGGTTATGAGCTATCAACATAAATCACATCAAACAATTCAATGAACCAAATATAACTCACCTGATACTCACCTGCGCGTCCGCAGCACCAATTCACATATATGCATCATATATCAATTCACATAATTCATGTAATTTCTATGCATGGCATTTCAATCACATATTCATATAAATCTATGCATGGCATTTTTAAACATACTTTCATTCAAAAATCGATTTCTGGGAAAACGTTAAGTGTATATATATATATATACTGAAATAAACTGCCCACTCACCTGGAGTTTGCCCTGCAACTCCCTAGCACAACACATCAAGGCGTCATGACGATCGGCGCCTAGAACAACCATCAAATCATGCCTCAGAATCATATCGATAGAATATATCACTTATATAAAACACGTCACTAAGTAGTTCGATCCGGAAGATCTGCAACTCAGATTTCCAATCCGTAACTTCCAGAGGTCCACAATAAATCTCTAGAACAACATCCTAAAATTTCATGACCATCCAACGGTCGGATCTCCGTCAATTGTCGAACTAAGTGACGATTAACATTATATTTTATGAACTTACAACTCCAATTCCAGGAGATCCGTAAATCGAATTCTCGATCTGTAAGTTCCTACATTCTTCAAATATTACGTACTACTATGTATCAAAGTTTGGTGACGATCCGACGGTCGGATCGTCAATTCATATTTTGGCCTAACCATACATCTTAACGAATTTAAGTCCAAATGATCAACCAACGTTAAGCCATTATCAAAACTGAACTCAGGACATCCAATATAGTTTAAAAATGACATTGGCGGCCCACTGACCACGCGCCGCCGCACGCGCCGCCGTGGGTGGCGGTCGGCCGCCCCGGCTCGCCGGAAAATTCAACTTTATCCAAAAATTACCAAAATTTGCAGAATTGAAGATCTCAAAGAGTAGAACAACTTTCATACCTGTGACCAAGACCAATTCGGCCTGGAAAGGCTCCAATTTTGCCAAAACCGTGAAGAACCCTAGAAATGGGTGTTTTCAATTCGACCTCCAAAACTACTCCGATGCTCCAACTAATGCTTGGGCTTTGTTCCAGGTCCTAAGGGAATGCTAATTGTGTTAGCAATTGAAAGAAAACGTTTCAAGATTTGAAGAATTTGCACACTAAGCCACCGCACACACACCGTACGGTTTCATCCAATTTCAAGCCAAATTCTTTGATTTTTGGGGTGTAATAGGAAGAGGGAACATCATAGAGGGTTTTCCAAGTGATGGTTTGAAGTAACTCACCGGAAAAATGAAGAAATTTGGACGAACAAGGGTGGAAAACCCACGGGTCGCGTGGGTCGCGGGTTGAAGACCCATTTCTGTTCTTCATCCTCCGCTTCTCGCCCTCTCTCTTTTCCTCCTTTCCCCTTCTCTGATTGGTCCTTCTCTTCCTCTCTCCTCTCCCCATTCGCCAGCTCTCTCTCCTTTTCTCTCCCGGAGCTCTCTTCTCTCTTCCTCCTGGTTGGGCAGATTTGCCCAATCATCTTCTTCTTCCTTTCTTCTTCCACCAGCCACACACACACACACATAAACTCATATAATCTTATTCCTTTTAATCCTAGCCATCCATTTCAGATTTCCTTTAATCTGGGCCATCCAAATGGCACACCAAACTTTTATAATAAAATTCATAAAATGCCCAAACTTCAAACATCAATATCTTTTTCGATATAACTCCAAATCACGAACCGCTTGCGCCCACGCATCCGTAGCGACGAATACTACGAGGATATGTCAAGAAAACAAATCTTAGATGGCACGACACAACGATTAACCTCGAACAATGCGCGTGCCTCAAGGGCATTTTCGTAAAATCACTTAATAAATTATAAAATCAATATTTTCCGGGACGGGATGTCACAATCTACCCACCTTATAGAATTTCGTCCTCGAAATTCAAACAACCAAACAATCCATTAAAAAATCATAGAACAACTTGGTTACATCTCTCTCATCCAATCTCCTGACTTCCAAGTAGCTTCTTCCACTGAATTATTCCTCCATAAAACTTTAACCAAACGCACAATCTCATTTCTCTGAACTTTCTCTTTCCAATCCAAAATAGTCACTGGTTCTTCATCCTAAGTCAAATCCGGATAAATTTCCAATGGTTGAGGATCTCTCACACGTGAAGGATTTAAAACATAATGTCGAATCATCGAAACACATCGTGTGCTTACGACAACTCTAGAGGCAACTCAAGCCTGTAAGCCACTTCACCAACTCCCTCGGTGATCACATAAAGTCTGATGCACTTAGGACTTAATTTACCTTCCTTCCCAAATCGAATCACACTTTTCTAAGGAGAGAACGTTAAAAATACGAAATCATCCACAGTATACACTCGATTAATGGCACATCCATCTGCTAATCTCTTTTACCGCTCCTGGGCTACTTTCAGGTAAGACTTAATCACCTGAACAATCCGAGTAGACTCATCCAAAATCTTAAGACCCACAGAAATTCTTTCGTCTACTTTAGACCAATATCAAGGTGTACGACAAGCTTTTCTCATAAAGTACCTCAAACGGTGACATACCAATGCTCGACTGAAAGCTGTAGTTGTAGGCAATCTCCATCACATCCACCCGCTTAATTCAAGCGTCACCAAACTGCAATACTGAGGATCTCAGCATATCCTCCAAAATCTGAATGGTCATCTCTAATTGACTATCTGTCTGAGAATGATAGGATGTACTATTGAGTAATCTTGTATCCAAAGCTTCGTGCAACGCTAACCAAAACTTAGAAATAACCAACATACCCAAAAAGCTCAACGTATCCGTAAGCTAAAATCCCATTTCCATAAAACAAATAATTAGTTGTTGCACTTGTCTGGAAAGGTTGCTGTTCTTCACTAGAGTAAAATGTTCTGACTTAGTAAGCCGATCATCTACCACTTCAATTTCCATCATAACCATCTCGTGTACGAGGAAGTTGTACACATAATCCCTAGTAATGTTTTTCCCATTTCCACTGAAGAACGGAAAGTGACTGTATCAATCCAAAAGACTTCTTTCTTTCCACTTCAACCTGCTGACCAATGATACACATACTTACCTACTCAGCAATTTCTCTTTTTATACCCAACCAATGGTAAAATGATCGAATAGTATGATACATCTTAGTACTTCCGGGATGCATTGCATAAGCTGAACAGTGCAATTTGTCCAAAATTATTTCCTTTAATTCCATCTCATTAGGCACCGATATCCAGGTCTCAAGAATAAGTACGCCATCTGATTTTCGAACTCTGAAGTCTTTCTTTTCTCGATATTCTTTGCCTCAATTAATTCCTGGTTTCTTAATCAATCCCCTGGGCATCGAGTATATGATCAATCAGAATAGGCCTAACTTGAAAACTAGTAAGCGAGGTTTCATCTCGTTCTTCTATTTCCAACTTTACTCCAGTAGATCTCAAATCCGCAAGAAGAGGAACATAACAAGCATACAAGGCATTTATTCTCACGAGCGTCTTCGTATTAAGTACATCAGCCCAAACATTTGCACGATCACCCTGGTCGTGCAATCATAATCACTAAGCAACTCAATCCACATTCGTTACCAAGAATCAAGATCCCGCTGAGTAGACAGATATTGGAGACTCATTTGATTCGTAAAAATCTTGCCTTTCTCACCAATAATATAATGTCTCCATACTTCAAAGCAAGGATGATAGCCATAAATTCCAAATCATGAGCAGGGTAATTCATCTCTTTAGGTTTCCATTGTCGTGAAGAATAAGCAATTTCCCTATCTTTGTATCAATACACATCTCAAACCACTCAAAGAAGCATCCTTATAGACCTCATAATTTCCGTTATCATCTGAGAGTGCTAACACAAGTGCATGAGTGAGGAAATACTTCAACTATTGAAAACTTTGCTCACAATTTTCATCCCACTCAAACTTAACCTCTTTTCTCGTCTATCTCGTCAAAGGCAAGGCAATGACAAAAAAAATCCTTCACAATCCGTCCATAATAGCCTGCTAAGCTAAGAAAACTCCGTACCTCAGTCCCGTTTTGGGGTTGTTCCAAATTATCCACCGCTGTTACCTTTTAAGGATTCACTTGAATACTTCATTCGTCAAACTCATAAGATTCGTCAATCCGAATGACATTACCAAAAACTCGCAAGGACTATAACAAGTTCTGAAAACTGTCTTAGGGACATCATCACTGAAATCTTCAATTGGTTAATAACCAGACCTTAATTCCATCTTTGAAAATACACAAGCACCTTTAAGCTGATCAAACAATCATTAATACGCGGTAATGGATAACGATTCTCAATCGTTACCCGATTTAATTACTTATAATCAAAGCATAGCCTTAATGTCCACATTCTTCCTCATAAATAAACTGGGGCTCTCCATGATGACATACAAGGTTAAATGAAACCTTTATCAACCAATTCCTGTAACCAAATTTTCAATTCTTTTTGTTCATCATGAATCAATTTATAATATAAGCTCTACACCTGGAGACAAATCAATAGTGAATTCCACATCTCCGTCTAGTGGCAATCCAGGTAAATTCTCAGGGAAAACGTCAGGAAAATGTTTAACCACCTAGACCTCTTCCACACTACTCAGAGCAACATCTCATAGTACCGCATGAGCTAAATATCTTAGGTAGCCATTCGATAACAATCTCTTTGCTCTCATAGCAGAAATAACGGCATACCTCACTCCACTTTGCATCCCCCAAAAGTAACCTCTGGTCATCCAAGTCGATGGAAAGTAACTGATTTCCCGTAGCAATCTATCTTGGCACGATCATAATGCAACCAATCTGTGCCAAAAATCACATCAAATCCACAATATCCAACTGGATAAGATTCATAGGCATAACAACATCTTTCACCATCACTGGACACTCTGAATAACACCATACTAACGTAGGATGACCTACTTGTTTACTCGCTTAACGAATCCAACAATAAGTTATGGATATTACGGTCTGCAGCCCGCAATAACGATAACTCACTGTTGTCTCGATAAGTAAGCAATAATCCCCAAAGGTGTAATATTACCATCTTGTCTCTCATTAGAAATACATATACACGCCTCGATCGTGCTCCATCATTACTCTCTTTGGCAACATCATCAATACCAAGAAATATATCAGCCGGAGTCAGCTAATATGACCTGTACGGCTGAATCTATAGCTCGTCCACCCAGCTGGAATCATCTAATGTGGCATGTGCGGCTGTACTCATAACTCATCGATCACTGCTAGTATATAAGTCGGAGTCACCTCTTGTGACCTGTACGACTCTAATCCTGTACACCACGGCTCATCTAACCATAATTACTAGATCCAAGTACCTGATGGATCAGCGCTAGTGGTGGCAAAGAAGACTACGGAGGCATTTACTGATTCTGGGGACAATTTACAACTCTATGTTCCATATATCCACATGTAAAGCATCCATTGCTTTCTTGTCTACACTCTCAAAAGTGTCCATTATTGTACCTACGGCACAAAGGTACATTCCCTCTATCTGAATCACCAGTGAATCTACCACCATACCTCTGACCAGTGGCACTAAAACCTCAGCTGGAAGAACTAGAACTAGCCTTATTTCCTTTTGAAGTTCTGAGTCTTCGATTCTCAACAATATCTGTATGGTAACGAGACAACTCCGTAAACTTTCTATAATACTCATTTGCCGTCATCTTTCCTTGTCTCAAATTGTAAACTATCGCTTCTCACCATCAATATATGCCGAAGGACTAAACCTTTCCTTAAACAATTCTTTAAATAACTCTCGATTAGCTCTTTCCTCTGGTGACGTCATACAAGACTCCTGTCTCCACCAGGATGCAATTTCAATACTCAGAAACCAGGTAGTCGTCTTGACCTACCGTCAAAAGAAAGATTTCCTTAACTTGCATAATCTGAAACACCTTTTCCAAATGATTAAGCCATCGACCTGCTCCCTCAGGTCATTCATTTTCCATAAAGTGATTCAGCATCAACTTATAACCAGTCCTAAGAGAAAAATCATTTGGATAATAGACTGAGTCACATTAGTACTAGCTTCCCATAACTGAGCTAAATAGGGAAAACTAGACTCAACTAAACGATGTGGCTCTCTACGAGGCGGTATTGTTCTGACAGAAGACACTAGAGAATTCTCAAGATGTACAGGACTGCAACCTGGCTCTGATACCAACTGACACACCCCGTCCCGAAGGAGGGCGTGCTGGCCGTCACGTGAGAGTGACGTAACCATTTACACAGTTCGGAAGCTTAAAAATACCATTGCGAATTCTGTCAGAATACCGTTGGATTCCTCGTGGCCACCAAAGCTCTGCTCTAACTCGAACCTGGAGGGGCGCAAAACAAAATTGAGTGGGTCAGTAAAACAAGTCTTTTCAAAACTTTCCTTTATCAAAGTTCTAACCCCTCGCTGTAAAACCTGTATACTTTCCCAGAAAATAGCATATATAAATATATATAGCTTCAAAAATCTCAAAACACCATTCTTTATCACTTTTCAGAAAATATGCCATGCCATGCACCAAAAACATAATATGGATGCATCAACATAAATCAGGTGAAATAATAAATCAACCGGAGACCCTGCAGTGGTCCTGTACGGCTGATTCTAAAGCTCAATATCCAATCCAGCCGGAGTCACCAACTGTGACCTGTACGGCACTGCCGGAGTCGCCAACTGCGACCTGTACGGCACTACGCTGCACATGAGTCGGAACTACCTGTAGTAGTCTGTACGACTCGGATGGTGTAATAATACGCTCTAGTGCTTCTCTCATCAATCATCTGTGCACATAATCTAAGGTCACCTACTAGTCGGAACCGTCTCTAATGGTCTGTACGACTAGCATGTCGGAACCACCTCCAGTGGTCTGTACGACTAGCATCTACTTGGATCCAAGGTGAGCGTGTGATGCGGGTGAATAACATAAGCACTAACACCAGGGGTGCAGGTTATGAGCTATCAACATAAATCACATCAAACAATTCAATGAACCAAATATAACTCACCTGATACTCACCTGCGCGTCCGCAGCACCAATTCACATATATGCATCATATATCAATTCACATAATTCATGTAATTTCTATGCATGGCATTTCAATCACATATTCATATAAATCTATGCATGGCATTTTTAAACATACTTTCATTCAAAAATCGATTTCTGGGAAAACGTTAAGTGTATATATATATATATACTGAAATAAACTGCCCACTCACCTGGAGTTTGCCCTGCAACTCCCTAGCACAACACATCAAGGCGTCATGACGATCGGCGCCTAGAACAACCATCAAATCATGCCTCAGAATCATATCGATAGAATATATCACTTATATAAAACACGTCACTAAGTAGTTCGATCCGGAAGATCTGCAACTCAGATTTCCAATCCGTAACTTCCAGAGGTCCACAATAAATCTCTAGAACAACATCCTAAAATTTCATGACCATCCAACGGTCGGATCTCCGTCAATTGTCGAACTAAGTGACGATTAACATTATATTTTATGAACTTACAACTCCAATTCCAGGAGATCCGTAAATTGAATTCTCGATCTGTAAGTTCCTACATTCTTCAAATATTACGTACTACTATGTATCAAAGTTTGGTGACGATCCGACGGTCGGATCGTCAATTCATATTTTGGCCTAACCATACATCTTAACGAATTTAAGTCCAAATGATCAACCAACGTTAAGCCATTATCAAAACTGAACTCAGGACATCCAATATAGTTTAAAAATGACATTGGCGGCCCACTGACCACGCGCCGCCGCACGCGCCGCCGTGGGTGGCGGTCGGCCGCCCCGGCTCGCCGGAAAATTCAACTTTATCCAAAAATTACCAAAATTTGCAGAATTGAAGATCTCAAAGAGTAGAACAACTTTCATACCTGTGACCAAGACCAATTCGGCCTGGAAAGGCTCCAATTTTGCCAAAACCGTGAAGAACCCTAGAAATGGGTGTTTTCAATTCGACCTCCAAAACTACTCCGATGCTCCAACTAATGCTTGGGCTTTGTTCCAGGTCCTAAGGGAATGCTAATTGTGTTAGCAATTGAAAGAAAACGTTTCAAGATTTGAAGAATTTGCACACTAAGCCACCGCACACACACCGTACGGTTTCATCCAATTTCAAGCCAAATTCTTTGATTTTTGGGGTGTAATAGGAAGAGGGAACATCATAGAGGGTTTTCCAAGTGATGGTTTGAAGTAACTCACCGGAAAAATGAAGAAATTTGGACGAACAAGGGTGAAAAACCCACGGGTCGCGTGGGTCGCGGGTTGAAGACCCATTTCTGTTCTTCATCCTCCGCTTCTCGCCCTCTCTCTTTTCCTCCTTTCCCCTTCTCTGATTGGTCCTTCTCTTCCTCTCTCCTCTCCCCATTCGCCAGCTCTCTCTCCTTTTCTCTCCCGGAGCTCTCTTCTCTCTTCCTCCTGGTTGGGCAGATTTGCCCAATCATCTTCTTCTTCCTTTCTTCTTCCACCAGCCACACACACACACACATAAACTCATATAATCTTATTCCTTTTAATCCTAGCCATCCATTTCAGATTTCCTTTAATCTGGGCCATCCAAATGGCACACCAAACTTTTATAATAAAATTCATAAAATGCCCAAACTTCAAACATCAATATCTTTTTCGATATAATTCCAAATCACGAACCGCTTGCGCCCACGCGTCCGTAGCGACGAATACTACGAGGATATGTCAAGAAAACAAATCTTAGATGGCACGACACAACGATTAACCTCGAACAATGCGCGTGCCTCAAGGGCATTTTCGTAAAATCACTTAATAAATTATAAAATCAATATTTTCCGGGACGGGATGTCACATTAGGCTTTCCTAATACATATTTTCCTCGTGATGTTCAAGCGAAAACGTATATCTAACATGCAACCCGTATGTGATGTTCAGATCAAATATAAACATGCAAGACTCATTAAGCTTTGTGAAAACCTTATAAAAAACCATGCAATCCTTAAAAGCGTGATGTTCGCCTTAAGTGAACTCACAATTATTAATCACAAGAAGCCTTCCTCAATTTCAGGGTGATGTTCCAACAGAAATTGTATCAAATTACTTGTCTAAAAAACCCTAATCACTAAGACAATTAGATAGTTTAATCTCGGTGATTAATAATTCAAAGCCCATTCATAAGCCAGTTAATAAAATCACATATTCATGCTAAGGCTTGTGGCTTCACCATAGCAAAAGAACTTAGCTACGAACAATCATAAAACAAAATATTATTAAGAACATGGAAAGAAAACACCTTGAAAATAAACTTCCAAAGCTCTCTAAAGTAGTACGCGTGTTCTCTCTCCCTTTCAATGTTGGGTAGAGAACCCTAATGGCTAACAAGCCTTATTTATACTACTACAAAATAAAACCCTAAAAGGTCTTACAATAAAACTAGGAAACATAATAAAATCATAAACCAGAAAATAAAAGGTTTCCTATTTAAACTGAAATTTGGACTTCTTAGAAAATCAGTTTTTTGATCGATCAAATCAACTTCGATTTGTCCGAAAAAGATCTCTTTTCAAAGCTTAAGATGTCCACAACAAATCCTCAAAAGGAATCTTCCTCAAAATATGCAATCTTGACTTCCAAAATATCCAGAAGCGTCAATCAGGAAAAGCTGCGCGCTGGGCCTTTATTTCATTTCCACGGTCAAATGGCTTAGTAGAAAAATCTGAAACTTTGATACAATCATACTGAAAGACTCACGAACATCCTCCAATTGGAATCACTCTAAAATTCATCCGTTTGATGACTTTATACTCAAGAGGAAGTCAATTGTTCTACATTGAAAATATATAACAAAGTATCAAAGTTATATCAAAATAACTAATAAATTAGTGCTAAGATGAGGGTAAGATATATAGTATAATATGGACTCATCAGGCTTTGTGGCACTTCTTTGAAGCCAAGAGCCGCCAGTGTCATTCAATTTGATATATTCAGATTCTTCCAAGCAGGTTTTTATTGTTTTTGTTTAGAATTTTTTTATGGATTTTCTGTCACTTCATGTTTTTTATATAATAATTTATAATGTTGTCACGTAAATTAATTTTAAATTATGAAGTGACAGAAAATACACAGAGAGTCTTACTTTGAAATAGTCTCTTTAGCATTTCTCAAATACTAATTCAATTCAAATAATTATTTTCAGTTGTGGGGAAAAAAATTTCAGTTTCAAACTTTCAATACATCAGTCGCTATTGGCGGTTGATAGTGACATGAGAATAATCAAATCAACATTTCTGAAGCATTGATCTCAAGTAATTAATACGATGAAAGTAGCATTTGGTTTTGAATGATTAGTTTTAATTGTTAGATGTATGTCCTAAAAGTCAATTTATATGATGAAATATTTTAAGAATACTTATTATGTTAAATTAGACGAGCAAAGTTTATTTGGCATTCGCTTTTATTTCTATTATGTGACAAAATAATAATGTAATCTAAAGAATGTTATCAAACTAAGAGACAAGTAATCTAACGAAGTTAGATCAATATGACCTTTCTGTAATGTTCATTTCTAATACATTCGTATTAACTAGGAGACAACTCAAAAAACTCATCTCCAGGAGATGTTGTAAAAGAGTTTCTATTATATTAAAATGAACAGTTACTTTTTAAATTTAGAGAGCAACTATTCACTTGCTAAATATTTAAAAAATAAAACTCAAGGGTGGAACCTTGATCAAGGAGAAAAGGAAGAGGGAATGTTGTTTTAGGAAATAAGTGGGGTGGGTTTGAATTGTTAATAATAAAATATCCAAAGGTTGTAAAATTGAGAGTATTGTTGAAAATGAAAAGTTAAACTGAGTAGCTAAAATAATTTTTTGACACTGTCACTTGCTAGTTTAACAAAATTTAGAGTTTTTCTTGGAGTGCTCGGTATCACAACTCTTTGTTTGCTAGGGATCGTAATATGAACCAAAATAATAAAATACCAAATATCCTCAAAAACTTAGAAAGTTGTTTTGACACAATAGAATTTGGGCTAGTACACAATAGAATTTGGTGGCCACAAATACCTATATACTAGGGCAAAGCACCGAGTCTTGCTCGTGATACCGTTCTTCGAAATAGCGTGTCATGGGCATATATATTGAACATTGGAAATCAAATATGTAATGCTTGAACTTCGATGCCGGATTTGCATATAACAACTGATTTCTTGATCACCATCCTGCCATTTGAGATTACTTCACTCAAGACACCTCGTGTAATACTCAAGTCCTTGAGAGGTGCTTGAAACAGTCCTCGAATTCCCCTCAAGGCCCGTAGACGAGTGCTCGAACCCCTTCAAATAGGCCCGTCAGAGTAGTGTTCGAACCTCTTCAAATAGTTTAAATTGTAAAAGTCTATAAAATCATCAACCAAAAAGGGAAGTATGTTGCAAGTTCAAATTTGGGCTACTTTTCAAAAGTTCTTATGAGTACTTACCATTGTTGGTGTGTAATCCTTCAGCCGAAACTTGGAGCCAAAGAAACAATTCAAATGTTTATTTTAATAGTTGATTTCAGTTTAAATGTAAACCATTGGATCATAGTCCATGTGGCAGCTCTCACTTGTATCTAGCTTAAATAATAGATTAAGACAAGTGGCATCATCTCATAGGGTGATAGCAATTAAGGGCTGAGATTGTATTTCAGTTTGATGAGTGAAGGATCTCCCTTCCTCTTCCATGTATAATGGTAACAAACTACTCATGCTTTGTGTGAGGATTTCCAGATATTGAATCCATCATCATTCTCTGCAATTCTCTATCATTCTCTGGTAGATTTTTCAGATTTGTACCAAGTCTCCATCAAAGCGCGCGCACACACACAGACACACACACACACACACTAACTTGGCCTCAGAGCCAGGTTTCAGCATCTAAACTGGGCATGGAATATGTGAGTGCGATTGACCTGCATTTTAAGCTCAACTCGAATATGGAAATTGCGATTTCTTGAATCCAAGTCTCACATGGCTGGATCAAGTACTGCTAAGCTTATAGCTCTTGTTTTCAATGGAGAAAACTACGAATTTTGGAGGATTCGTATGACGACTATACTGAAATAGTATGGTCTTTGGGAGTTGGTTAAAAATGGGTTTGAACCTCCAGATCTAAAGGATAAGAAGACTGTGGTCGATGAGACGAAGAAGGGGACGATAGAGGAGGTGTCATTCAGTGAGATCTTGATGAGAGATGCTCAAGCGCTTGGGATAATCCAGGGAGTTGTCTCAGACCAAATCTTCCCCATAATCGTGAATGAAGAAACGTCCAAAGGAGCTTGGGATGTCTTGAAGGGTGAATTCTGAGGAAATAAACAAGTAAGAAGTGTAAAATTGCAAGAGTTACGTAGAGATTTTTAGTATACCCGCATGAAGGATAATGAATCTTTATCTGTGTGTCTCACTAGATTATTGATATTATTAACCAAATGAGAAGTTATGGAGAATAGCTATCTAGGGAGAGAATTGTGCATAAATTACTAATTAGTCTTCCAAAAACATAACATGCAATCTGTTCTGTGATTGAGAAACTCTTGAGGTTCAAGAAGTTGTTGCTTCACTCAAGGGGTTTGAGCAGAGGCTTGATTTACATGCTGAAACTTCCACTGAGAGAGCATTTGCAAGTTTTAATGTTGCAACTAAGGGTTCTAGAAGTGGTGGATTTTCTGGAAATCAGAAATTTCAAAAGAATTGGAAGCCAAGAGGGAAAGGTTGGGATCACAACCCTAACTTTGTCCATAGACAAAACAATGCTCAGAGAAATTGGGATCACATGCCTAATTATACTCAGAAGCAAAATAACACTCAGGGAGATTACAAATGGTGTGACAGATTTCACTATGGGAAGTGTTGGTATGAGGGTAAACCAAAATGCACAGGTTGTGGCAAACCAGGTCATGCTGTGAAAGATTGTCATGAGAATAAAGCAGTGCAAAAGGTTAATTATGCAATGTAAATGGGAGAAACAAGTTCCTTATTCTATGTCTGCAATGCAGTGACTGATGTGAAAGTGAACAACTCTTGGTATATTGACAGTGGTTGTAAGAATTGGCATAAAAGGTTAGGACACTTGAATTAGAGAAGTCTCAGAATGCTTGAAGAATAGGAAATGATGCATGGATTGCCCCACTTGGAAATGTCCACAAATGTATGTGAGGGTTGCATGATGGGAAAACAACACAGGGATTCATTTCCCTCTGAGTTAACTTGGAAAGCCAAGAAACCATTGGAATTGATCCACACAGACATCTATGGTCCAATGCAAGTTGAATCTCACTCAGGAAATAAGTATTTCTTGTTATTCACATATGACTGCACTAGAATGACATATGTGTAATTTTTGAGATATAAGTCTGATGCATTTGAGTGTTGTAAGAAGTTCAAAGCTATGACTGAATTACAGTATGGTTATAAGGTGAAGTGTCTTATAAGTGATAGAGGGGGAGAATTCATTTCTGCAGAATTTGACAAGTATTGCAGTGATCTAGGAATTCAAAGATAGTTGATTGTGGCCTACACTCCACAGCAAAATGGAGTGTCAGAGAGAAAGAATAGAACTGTGGTGGAAATGGCAAAATCAATGTTGCATGAAAAGAATCTTCCATATGTGTTTTGGGCAAAAGCAATGAATACTGCAGTTTATTTGCTTAATAGATATCCTTCCAAAGCCTTAGAGAAAATAACTCTATTTAAGGCTTATAGTGGCAGAAAACCAGGGATAGCTCACTTGAAGATCTTTGGTTCACTTTGTAATATGCACATTCCTTCAAATCTCAGGCACAAGTTGGAAGAAAACAGCCATAAGTGCATCTTTGTGGGTTATGGTGCTAATGAGAAGGGCTACAGATTGTTTGATCCGATTTCAAGGAAGATCATTCTCTCAAGAGATGTTACATTTGATGAGAATACTTCCTGGGATTGGAACTGCATTACAAGCACTGAAGTGAGATTTCCAGCTGTTACTGAGTATCAAAATGCTAATGAGATCTGTGAAAGTGGTGAAAGTTCTCATCCTGAGTAATCTATTTCTTCTCAAATTGAAAGTGTGCTTAAAAGGTCTCAAGTATATGATATACACCTAAAAAGTGAAGAAGTGTGAGTGAAATCATGGCTCAGTGCAATATGTGTATTATTGAACCTGAAAGTTATGATGATGCAGCCAAAGATGACTCATGGATAAAGGTAATGGAAGCTGAGTTGGAAATGATAGAGAAGAATAACACATGGTAGCTTGTTGAGAGACCATTTGACAAGCTAGTCATTGGTGTCAAGTGGGTTTATATGACCAAACTCAATCTAGATGGTACTATGCAGATTGATGGCTAAAGGCTATTCAGAAAAGCCTGGAATTGACTACAATAAGACCTTTGCCCTTGTGGCCAGGTTGGATACCATAAGAACCTTGATTGCTCTTGCTGCACAGAAGAAATTGAGTTTGTATCAACTAGATGTGAAGTCTGCATTTCCCAATGGAGTATTAAAGGAAGAATTGTATGTTGAGCAACCACAAGGCTTTGTGAGGGAGAATGAAGAAACTAAGGTGTACAAACTGAACAAGGCACTGTATGGATTGAAACAGGCATCAAGGGCCTGGTATGATGAGATTATACCTATTTCAACAGTGAACGTTTCAAGAAAAACTCAAGTGAAGCAACCTTGTATGTTAAAACAAAGGAGGATTTAGGTATCATTATTGTCTCTTTATATGTAGATGATATTGTGTACACTGGTAGCAGTCCATAAATGCTTGAAGAATTTAGAAGTGATATGATGAAGCACTATGAGATGACAGCTTTGGGGTTGTTACACCATTTCCTTGGAATAAAAGTACTACAAACTGAGAAGAGTGTTTTCATACACCAAAAGAAGTATGCACAGAAGTTGATTGAGAAGTTTGGGTTAAAAGACTGCAAAATTATGGCTACTCCACTTGCAGTGAATGAGAAATTAAGCAAAAATTGATGGAAGTGAAGCTGTAAATGAAGGAGAATATAGGCAGCTTATGGGAAGTCTTATCTACTTGACAACAACTAGACCTGATGTGATGTTTGCAGCAAGCTTATTGGCAAGATTCATGCATAATCTCACCAAGACACACATGAGGACAGCAAAAAGGGTGCTGAGATACATTCAGGGAACAATTGACTTTGGAATTATCTTTGAGAAAGGAAAAGCAATTACTCTAATTACTTACTGTGATAGTGACTGGGCAGGAAGTGAAGAGGATTTGAGGAGCACTTCAGGGAATGCATTTACACTAGGATCTGGTGTGTTTTCATAGGCATCGATCAAGCAAAGCACAGTGGCATTGTCCAATGCAGAAGCAGAATATGTCAGTGTTGTAGAAGCTACTTCTCAAGCAAAATGGCTGAGATTTGTCCTTGAAGACTTTGCAGATGAACAAGTGGAAGGAACTCAGATCATGTGTGATAATACATCAACCATTGCTATAGTAAAGAATCCTATCTTTCACCAAAGGACAAGCAGAAAATTCCACTTCATCTGAGAAGCAATTCAAGCCAAGGAGATTGAACTGGTGTATTGCAAAACTGAGGAGCAAATTGCAGACATTCTCACTAAAGCTTTGCCTAAAGATCGATTTGCATACCTAATGGAGCTTCTGGGAGTCAAATTGACTAAAAGATTAGAGGGGATTGTTGGTGTGTAATCCTTCAACCGAAATTTGGAGCCCAATAAACAATTCAAATGTTTATTTTAATAGTTCTTTTTCAGTTTAAATGTAGACCATTGGATCATAGTCCATGTGGCAACTCTCACTTCTGTCTAGCTTAAGTGATAGATTAAGACAAGTGGCATCATCTCATAGGGTGATAGATATTAAGGGCTGAGATTGTATTTCAATTTAATGAGTGGAGGATCTCCCTTCCTCGTCCATGTATAACGATAACAAACTACTCATGTTTTGTGTGAGGATTTCCAGATTCAATTTCCAGATATTGAATCCATCATCATTCTCTGCAATTCTCTATCATTCTCTGGTAGATTTTCTAGATTTGTACCAGGTCTCCATCGAAGCATATCCAACACACACACACACACACGCTAACAACCATACATTTATGATATTAATGAAGTTTTGATGATCCAAGGGGGAAGGAAACCAAGAACGCTTGCTCTGAGTGTGAAAGGATAAGTGCTATATATTACCAGAGCTACATGGCCCAGACAATCTTTGAGAAATCAGTGGGCAATGGTCTGGCATTGATATCGATCGTATTCTAGCTTCATACTTATGGATTATCTAGTTTGGATCCCTTTATTAAAAAGAACAAGAAAAAAAAAATATAAGGAACTTATGTTTAAGGCAAATTGAGGAGAGGGTATGAGCTGACTACAAGCGAATCTGAATCTAACAATTGTATTCCCATCAGCTATAAATAGAGGCTTCAGATCACTGCATTGGCCATTGTAGAATGATCATATGCAATGGAAGATATGTCATACATGAAAGAATGAGCCTTGTTTGGTATGTAAAGAAAATAGAATGTATAATTGTTTTGAATGAATTTCTTCAATTGAATAATTCTTTCTATACAAGATATTATATACAAATATTACAATCAAGCACACAACCACTATTACGGCATGTAAGCTGGAATCCACAATTTGTGGCATTTGACTTATGATAGAAAAGGTGAATTATAATGATTATAACATTATAATAACTATGATAACATTTTCCTAATGTTTGACTTAATCAGGAAGATATTATCATAATCACAATAATATTATAATTACAATAATTATTTCCTAATACTGCCCTTCAAGTTGGAGAGTGAAGATCCAACTTGTTGCGTAGTGTCACAAACTAGTCATTTCCCAAGGCCTTTGTAAATACATCTGCCAACTAAAAACGAGTGGGAACATGTGAAGGATTAATCATTCTAGCTTGTAGTTTTTCACGAACTATGTGACAGTCGATTTCTATGTGCTTTGTACGTTCATAGAAAACAGGATTCGCTGCAATGTACAAAGCGGCTTGATTATCACAATACAATGGTGTGGGAACTACTTGCGGGACCTTTAAATCTTGTAAGATATAACGTAGCCAAGTTAGCTCCAAACATGTATTGGCCATAGCTCAATATTCGGCTTCTGTTGATGATCTAGACACATTGGTTTGTTTCTTGGACTTCCATGAGACAAGAGAATTTCCAAAGAAAATGCAATACCCTGTAACTGATCTCCTTGTGGCATAACAACCTCCCCAATCTGAATCATAGAAGGCTTTCAAGGAAAGATTGTTAGAGGCGGGAAATAATAAGCCTTGACCAGGTGTCCATTTGATGTATCTGAGGATTCGTAAAGCAGTATCCCAATGTGGCTTTCAAGGCTGATGCATGAATTGACTAAGTGTCCGAACGGAGTAGACTATATCTAACGTTGTGACAGTGAGATAAATTAACTTCCCAATAAGTCTTTAATACTGAGTTGGGTCATTGAGAAGTGCTCCATCTGTGGGGGTGAATTTGAGATTCTGTTCCATTGAAAACTTGTCTGGTCGTGCACCTATAAGTCCCGAGTCTTGCAGAATGTCTACTACATATTTTCTTTAAGACATGAAAATACCTTTCTTGGAACATGAAAATTCAATGCCCAAGAAATACTTCAAATCTCCAAGGTCTTTGATATGAAAACGCTTGAGAAAAAATGTTTTAAGGTGTTTCATCTCTTGAAGATCATTACCTATGAGAAATATGTCATCAACACAGATAAGCACTGCTGTGAATGAAGTACCTTGTGTCTTGGTGAAGAGGGAATAATCAGCCTTTGACTGATGGCATCCTGCTCTTCGAATGGTGGTTGAAAATGTAGAAAACCAATTTCTGGATGCTTGTTTGAGTCCATAGAGAGACTTGTTGAGCTGACATACAATGTTTTCCCCCTATCGGTAAAGACCAGGAAGAGGCGTCATGAAAATAACTTCATGCAAATCACCATGAAGGAAGGCATTCTGGACATTTAATTGGTGAATATACCAAAGACGAGCTGATGCAATAGTAAGGAGACATCGCAAGGTTGTGAGTTTGGCGGTAGGAGAAAAATTCTCGTCATAGTCAATGCCCTCAATTTAAGTGTAGCCCTTGGCAACGAGATGAGCTTTGTAACTTTCAATGGTGCCGTCAGTTTTTTATTTGATATTGTAGACCCACTTGCAACCAATGGGTTTATGACCAAGAGGCAAAGGAACCATACTCCAAGTGTTAATTTGTTGCAGAGCTTCTAATTTGACATGTATGGCATGTTGCCAATTAGGATCTTCGATAGCTTGAGTATAGGAAGTGAGCTCGGTAGGACTTGAATAACGAGGCGTCAGGTTAAATAGACTGACGTGGTTGGACATGTGGTACTCTTTATGCCATGCCAGATGGTGTGTAGGACGGGTGGAATGTCGTGAAGGTGCGATGATGGGTTGAGAAGTGAAGGATGATCCGGACCAATATTAACAGTAGGTGTGGTTGTATGAGGAGTAGGTGGGCTTGTATGATCAAAATGGGCTGGTGGGCTGGCAGGAGATGATGTGTTATCATAAGAGGGTGGCCAACGGAAGTGGGTAATGGTTGAAGTGGTGCAGTGTTGGATGGCATGAGAGGTTAAGGGGTGATAGTCGATTGGTATGTGACAAGCATTTGTCAGGTGGCGTGTAGATAACACGAGAGGTTGGGGAGTGATTGAGGTGGGGTCGAGGCTAGCAGATTGAAGTAGGGTAGGGGGTCAGGAGTGGGTTGAAGGCTGATTAGGCTTAATGGGTCGTCATTCGGGGCAAATGGCAGTAGGCCTGATGGTTTGGCAGGGTGTAAGAATGGTAAGTGCATATGCTGTAGTGTGTCAAGCATATGGTGTGTTGGTGTGTGTGACATGGCTGGCATAGGCTGGCGTGAAAGTGACACGGACGCAGGTGATGAGACAGGCATAGTGATCTGCAGTGGTGAATCAGTTGGGATGGCAGTGGATGAGATAGGTAATGTGGGCCCTCGATCATAAGATTGTAAGTGAGTGGTAGATGGTGCTGAGAAGGGAAATACGTTTTCGTGAAATCTTACATCTCGACTGACAAGGAATGTGTGAGTGTCCAAATCATAGAGTGTATAACCTTTTTGACCAAGAGGGTCGCCAATAAATATGCAAGATATACAGCTGTTAAGACACAATCACCCTAGAAGAAGGGGTAAGTTGGATTGGAATCGAATGGTACAGGCAACGGTGAGAATATGCCGGTGTTTACGTTCGACAACCCCATTTTGTTGTGAAGTATATACGCATGTGCGTTGATACTTAATGTTATTATTTTGGAAAAAAGCTTTCATGGATAAGAATTCTAACCCATTGTCAACCCTGATTGCTTTAACATTAGCATTAAACTTTGTGTGGACAAAGGAAATGAAAGTTTTCAAAAGGTGTTGTGTCTCAAATTTAAATAGCATAAGAAATATCTATGTGCATCTAGTAAAATCATCCACAGTGGTAAGGAAAAATCTAGCCCCCGAATGCATGGGAATTTATGTGGGCCCCAAATATCACAATGTAACAAATCAAATGTTGTATGAGTGGAAATTGAACTTAAGGGAAAATGAAGTCTTGTTTGTTTGGCAATGGGACAAACACCACAATTATTATCAAAAGAAATATTATGCGAAGACAATAAAGGAGAGTTTAATTTAAGGCGAGAATGAGAAAGGTGACCAAAACGCATGTGCCATAAGTTGGAGGGATGTGATACTTGGCAAGAAATTGGTGTCCACTGCACTGGAGACATGTAGTAAAGATCACAACGCTGTTTATCTGAGCCAATTATCTTCCATGTAGCCAAGTCCTGCAAGACACAAAAGGTGGGAAACAATATGACACAACAACTTAGAGAATCAGTGACTTTGCTAGCAGACATAAGGTTTAAACGGAAGGATGTGACACATAAAACATTATCTAAAGTGATGTCAAAATTAAATGGTATAGTGCCAATGGAAGTGATTAGGGTGGTAGAACCAGTGGGTAGATTGACTATGGGTGTAGGCGATGAATTAGTTTTAGTGAAAAGTGTGGAATAAGAAGTGATGTGGTCCGCAGCTCCGCTGTCCAAAATCCAAGGCTCGGTGAATATAGAATTTACTGAAGGAGCAGAAGCAGAAAATAGACCTAGAGCATTTGCATAAACATTATGATTAGCAGAAGCACGATTGAAATTTATCATGGATACAATATGAGCAAGTTGTTATAGTTGTTCACTGGAACGGCCGTGTAATGAATTGGATGAAATGGATGGGGCCCAACTAGAAATAGGGGTTGTAGTTATGTCAGCATTGATATTGGCAGCATGATGAGAAGTATGGTGGTCATGGTGGAGGTCAACAGCATGTCTGTCGGCTACATTGGCAAAAGAAAATTTTTTTGTTGGCGTTTGATATTTTCTTGTCATGTCGGTTATGTTTGCTGAAAAAGAAAAAAAAAAGTTGGCTTGTGTTTGTAGCGGAAGTGGGATGAGCATCTAGAGTCACCAGGATCGGTGCTCTGATGCCATGTAATGAAAATAGAATGTATAATTGTTTTGAATGAATTTCTTCAATTGAATAATTCTTTTTGTACAAGGTATTATATACAAATATTACAATCAAGCATACAGCCACTATTACGGCATGTAAGGCGTAATCCACAATTTGTGGTATTTGACTTATGCTAGAAATGGTAAATTATAATGATTATAATATTATAATAACTATGATAACATTTTCCTAATGTTTGACTTAATCGGGAAGATATTATCATAATCACAATAATATTATAATAACTACAATAATTATTTCCTAATATGGTAGCCAAAGATGACTTGCCTGCTGCCTCGATTCTAAAGAGTAAAGAGGTTTACTATCCGATAAAAATCTGAAAAAACTTAGTTGGATTCTCAAGCATTCACGCCTTACTAACTTGACAAGCTAGCTCTTTTCTCTCATGCTAGACTGCTCTCTTCCTCAGATTTTGTATGCATTTGCATTGTACGACTGCATATGCCATTGAATGTTTGGCAAGCTAAAAGGAGAGACTGCACTGATATCTGCTTCTATGTAGATGACAAATCAAGGTACCGTTTGCCTTAACTTAATATAAATTGCTAGTCTATTTCATGGTTCTCGACATTGTCTAGATTCACTGCGACAGACCCCAGAATAAGCATTTGGTGCCTAGAAGATGAAGGTAAATATATTGCTTGAGTGTCTAGACTCTAGTTTGATTAATAGTTAGATAGTGTGGTTACCAACTTTGGTGTCTAGACTCTAGTCTAATTGATAGTTAGATAGTGTGGTTACCAACTGTTGGGGACCTTTTTGATCGAGTTGGATTTGGACCTTAGGGAAAGTACTTAGTTCTCATGGTTCTTTTTCAGTATCAAGTCCTGAAATACTTCTAAAGAATTAGCACGTCATAAGAAGCATTCCAGATGAACCAATGACTCCAATTTAACAATGACTGAGTAATTACATATAAAGTGTAACTTGCCTAAATGAAGCGTGGCGTGGAAGCTAGAAATCGGCCATTAGTAATTTGGCATGAGATAGGGAGTCTGTGCTTGCTTGCATGGCTTTAGGATGGCTAATCTAGGGTTTCTAATGCTTTGGTAGTTTTTGGAGAGACTAGGGAAGCTTATGGGAAGGCTCAAAATGAAGGAAAAGCTTAAAGCTCAAGAACTAGGGTTTCTAGCACTTAGAGGTAGCTTGCTCTTGGTGCGTTCTTGTCCTAGTTCATCCCCATCCTTGTCGTTGTTGTTGTTTTCCAACGTACTAGCCTTTTTAACTTGTAGGTGCATGGATTCCTTCAATTTCCAACTGGAGAATCCTTGATTTCTTATGTTCTTCATGTTTTGCTGAGTCTTTTCTTCTCCTTTCCATTGTTGCAGCTATAGGGCTCTTCTTTGGTATAACGTTGCATAGGGCTGGTAGCCTCGTGAAGCATAGGTTAAACAAGCTGCCCATTGCCTCTTCTTCCTGCACCAAGTCCCACAACACGACTTTATCTTTGGCAACGCTCCCTTCTGTTTTCTCTCTCGTTTTCCTATGTGAGCTTGGACGGAATGGTTCTTCTCTTTGCTCATTAAAGAAACGTGCGATTCTAGGCCAAAAAGTGATCTCGTCTTGATTTAGTTAGCTCAGCTTTGAGTTTTAGTTGTTTCCTACATGTCTTACTTAGTTTGTAAAGGAAAAAGGGAAGCATAAGGTTGTTCACTCTCAAGCCTTCCTACGTGGAGCTTAAAATAATGGGCTTGGATTTTTGTTGCTCTCAAGCAGCACAAAATCTTCCACAATTCTAATTCCATATAGGCCCACTGAACTTCCGTAACTATCCACACCATTACCTACTCAGTAAGCCCCATTACGTGGCTTGGGCCCACTTAAGGGTGTCGTGTGCTTGGCGTGACGTCACCGTATTAATATTATTATATTGCTTGGCACAATAAATATGCATGATTTGTATTGGCTTGGTGTGATATTACAAAAGTTCATTTTATAACATTATTTTATTAGTGTAGCGTGATTATAAGCTTACATACCCCTCGTTTCGCACTTTATGCATGAATTTAAGCTTGGCTTGTGACATGTATGCAATGATTGGGTTTTGAGATATAATTGGAATTATAGGTGAAATTTTTTGGCCCTAACACCAACTAAACTGTAGTACTAGTTGGTATTCCTCTTTATTCTTCACTAATAAATGAGAGATCTCAAGCTCGACTCACATGAATGACGATGACGTATTATTTTTGTGTTGGGTTCGATACTTAGATAGCTAGCTCATTTTGTGGTCTAGTCCAATCTCCCCCTTCCTTTAGAATAGAAAATCCCCTTACCCTTTAGTAGAATATCGTTGTAGAGAAAAGTTCAAATGTTGTTTTCTTGATTTTTATTTTATTTCGTGTGTTATGAATTTCTTGTTTAAGTTTCAAGGGTCAAGTGTTTCTTCCAAGTCTTTACCAATTCCGTGAGGACATAAGGATGACAGGACAGACCTTGAGCTTCAATCATTTTATGATCAGCTTAATTATTTAAGTCAAAATTAAACTGTCAAAGAAAATAACGAGTAAAATGAAGGAAGTTTCTATTCTATTAGCTTGAGCAAATAATCTAGAACGAGAGAGTCATCATGACTCAACTCACGATTCAATTCGAAGATTCTCTAAATACTGTAGAACTGACTCGGTCTCTCATCACGCATACAGCACGTGATAGACTAACAATTTTCATAAACTAATTTAACTGATGGCTCAGAATATATGTGTGTGTGTGTGTATATATATTAATATGAATTTGACTAAAAGTAATTGTCCAACAAATAAGTTTTTGTAAAATAAAATAAATAAATTCAGGAAACAATGCCAATCAAATTAACAGTCTAACAAATAAATTATTGAAAGAATAATGTTTGGGAGACTATATTTTTATATCATATTTTGTAAATCACATGATGTAGAGGTTCAAGATTTGATTCGTTCTCTAAATCGTTAAACAAGAAGTCCAACCATCAATCATCACCTATAATTTACAAAATATGATTTTACTAGCTCTTTCCTGATTGAAAATATGTGCAGTCAGTATAGAATGTGTTCGTATAGAGCAGTCGAACGTACTAAAATGAATTTCAGTAAAACTAAAAAGTCAGCTAGTGAAGAATCTGACCACTCATTACTTGATGAACGATTCCAAATGATGAAAATTCAAAGCAAAACTTATTGTCTTTTGGACAGGTCTATGAATAATGGAACCTAACAAGGGGGTTATTACCAGGAAATTCAAATGGTGACTTTCACTTCACCAATTCTAATTAATAATGTTAAACAGATATTATTAGAGCATCAATTAATTTACAAGTCTCTTTCTTTTAGGTTTCTCTTGCACATGGATGTAAACTACGCAAGGAAGTATAGATTTACAAGAGTCGATTTGATAATATTTTTTCAATTAAACGGCAATGTCAAATTCACTTTAGTATTGGTATCATGGAAAAGACATTGTTGAGAATATATTGATAAAACAAAAATTTAAAGTACAATAAGTTAGAGGGACAAGAAACCCAACCCTAACACAATATCAAAAAGCTAATAGAAACAACAAAAAATGAAAATGGTAGAGCTTGAAAGAATGACCAAGGCTCAAACCAACAAGGAAACTCAAAATTAGATCATAAGAAAACCATTAAATAACTCTTAAGAGAAGCGGAAGTTCAGAAGCCCCAAAAGATTATGAACAAAAGTTGCAGCTGCATACAAAGGATAAGAATCCGATCACCAATAAATCTAGTTGGCTAAAAAATCAGCCACGTAATTACCTTCACGATATATATGAGAAACTCGAATCCAAAAGAAACTAAAGTCGATATGATCCCGAAAAGCTCTATTTTATATATTTTTTTAAAATTTGCGAACCACAGTATTTTTTTTTTTTTTTTTTGTGACAAATTTAATTATATTGCTTGATCACACATTTCGACAAAAACTCAACCTAATCAATGTGAAGAATTCTAGTTCTGTTGCAAGACAATCTGACATGAAAACATTTACACTACGCGTTTGTACGAGTAATTTAATGATTGATATCAAATATTGGAAGTTTAATTAACAAAGACATAAAAAGAACAAATTTAGAAATTTTAAGCCGCGTACAAGATGTAATTTTGGCCAAGATGGAGTTGAATTAATTCCACGCACCATACTGCAGAAATATTATGTATATATGTTCATGCAAGGAAAAAAGACCAAAGTATTGATTAATTCTTAGTGCTGACTTATGACTCAAGAAAAAGGAGGAAATCTTTTAATGTTGACTGAGTAAAAAGTATGGCAGCATTCTTGAATC
Source organism: Heteromeles arbutifolia (assembly GCA_024362995.1). Lineage (NCBI taxonomy): Eukaryota > Viridiplantae > Streptophyta > Magnoliopsida > Rosales > Rosaceae > Heteromeles > Heteromeles arbutifolia. Next base: position 37,858,259 of record JANCRC010000003.1, on the reverse strand, counting down.
TTGTCCATATAAATAGGAAGAGAGCTCTGAAGTCGTTCTTCAAAACAAAAACAACAAAAAATGTCTCAGTTTGCTCTCCTTTTTTATTTCCTGATCACAGTTTCAGGTTTTAGGGAAGGAATTACAACATTTGGAAATGCCAATACAATCGAGAATGAACCCGGGATGGGAATAATAGGTGCTATTATCGACAACAGTTCTCGGATTGGCAAAGAAGAGAGAGTGGCAATTCAAATGGCACTGGAGGATCATTTTGATTCCACTGGGAATCAGAGACTGGTTCTGCACGTAAGAAACTCTCAGAGGAAGCCCTTGCAGGCAGCTCTTGCAGGTAATTAAGCTTTCTAACCTTCCTTGTTTTTATTTTTTATAAAGGTACTGACACTCCGAAGCCCAAGTGTCGGAGTGTCCCTTATTTTTATTTTTTATAACGGCAAATGTTATGGGGAGGGGAGAATCAAACTGAAAACATCATATGCAGGGTAAATTCTCTTTTTGTTTTTTTGTTTTGTTTTGAACAAACGATATTATCTATACTAAGAGAGAGGGGTGGACTTAGCTTTACAATGTGCTAGCAATAATGTGATTCAAATACCACTAAATCATAGTACTAAGTGGCACATGATAAATTCCCTTAACCATTTGAGTTACAAGACCCTCGACGCTTTATATGATTAACTTAAGTTTATACCAAATGATTGAAAAATTACGCAAAACAAAATGGCAAGTTTACTTCTCAAAAAGTTGAAAATTGGTTTACTTGTGGCCTTAACCCTAAATCTTAAACAATTCTTCACATCCTTTCATTACATGTACATAACTTAATTAATTCTTCACATTTTCAAGAGATGTCCCACGTACGTCGAAAAATTTAAAAACCTTACAAAGGCATATAAGGAATTGAACCACTTATCCTATCAGCAGGTAGCTTTAGGATTGGAATAACCTCAGCAATTTTCTTCAGATCCCTATGTTGCTATCTTATCATAGAAACATGAGGCATATATCAAAAGCTATATAATTGTGTATTCTTCAATCTAGGAATTTTAGTGCATATAGGGATCGATGTATCATGCATGTATGCATTAATTTTTCTCTCTTCTTTGCTTTTAATTTTAGCTTGAAAAAACTCAATAGTAAGGTAAGTAATTGACTGTTGAAAGTGTGCCATTTTATCAATCTGCAGCTAAAGGTCTTATAGACGAGCAAAAAGTGCAAGCCATTCTAGGACCTCATACATGGGAAGAGACATCATTAGTAGCTGAGGTTGGCAGTGAGACTCATACCCCAATTGTTTCATTTGCTGAGGCTAATCCAATGTGGGCAGCTGAGCTGTGGCCCTTTCTGGTTCAAGCTTCTCGTAACCGATTGAAACAAATGGAAGCAATTGCCGATATAGTTCAGTCTTGGGAATGGCATCAAGTCACTGTAATTTACGGAGATAGAGATTCTTCAGCCAATGAAGTCTTACCTCACCTCTCTGATGCCTTGAGACAAATTGGTGCAGAAATTAGCCACCTTGTAGCTCTCCCTCTTTTTGCTTCTTCTTCATTAATCACAGAGCTTGAGAAGATTCAAAATGACCAATGTAGAGTCTTTGTTGTGCATTTGTCTGCGCCATTGGCGGTGCAACTATTTGAAAAGGCAAAAGAAATGAAGATGATGGAAAAGGATTATGTATGGATCACCACTGATCCTATTACAAGCCTTGTCCACTCTTTTAATGCCTCCACCATCTCCTCAATGCAAGGGATCATCGGAGTCAAGAGCTACTTCCCCGAAAGTGGGAACCAATTTAAGGATTTTGATCATAGGTTTCGAAAAAGGTTTAGCATGGAACATCCTGAAGACGGTAACAATGAGCCTGGAATCTTTGCAGCACAGGCATATGATGCTGCAAGGGCAGTGGCTCTAGCTGTGACAGAAAGCAGCAAAGGGAGGAAATTGTTAGCAAAACTTTTGCGAAGCAATTTTCATGGCTTAAGTGGAAGAATTAAGTTCAATAAACAAAAATTAGCTCCACAACATGTATTTCAAATCATCAATGTGAAGGGAAAAAGTTACAGAGAAGTTGGATACTGGTCAGATGGATCAGGATTCTCACAGACTATCGGTGAAGGTGCTACTAACAGATCTTCTATGAGAGATTTGGGGCAAGTGTTTTGGCCAGGAGGGCCTTGGTATACTCCAAAAGGGTGGGCTGTACCAACAACAAATGAAAACGTGCTGAGAATTGGTGTGCCAACAGGATCAACATTCAAACAGTATGTAAATGTGAAGAAAGATCCAATGGAAAATAACTTATCGTTCAGTGGAATTGCAATAGATCTCTTCAAAGCAACCGTAAATGAACTGCCTTTCCATTTGCCCTACGAGTTCTTTCCTTTCGAAGGAACGTATGATTCTTTAGTGAAGCAAATCCGTTTGCATGTAAGATATTTACTTTCTGTAGTTAGTCTCTTCATGCAGTTGGTTAATTAATCCAAATTGCATGCCAATATTTGATGTTTAATTTCATGGAATAATGATATGAACACGCAGAAATTTGATGCTGTGGTTGGTGATGTATCAATAGTGTCCCGGAGATATGAACACGCAGAATTCACGCACCCCTATACCGAACCAGGATTGATAATGATAGTTCCAGTCAAGTCCAAAACATGTAACAAAGCTTGGTTATTCATGAAACCTTTCACAAAAGCAATGTGGGCACTTATAGGAGCCATCAATGTCTACAATGGCTTTGTTGTATGGCTGATAGAGCGAAACTACTGTCCTGAACTCAAAGGTTCTGTGCTGAATCAAATAGGAAGCTTGATTTGGCTATCTTTCACCACTCTCTTCTCCTTACAAGGTAAATTCGTAACCCACATTGATCGATGTTTAATTTCACTCTATTCCTCTCTATTTTATTTTCTTTAAATTGTCTAAATACAACTTCCATTTGATTTAACTGAGCAAAGGAGATAAGCTGCATAGCAATTTGTCTCGGATGACAATGGTGGTCTGGCTATTTATGGCTCTAATCATCACGCAGACATACACCGCTAACCTTGCCAGCATGCTCACTGTCCAGCAGCTTGAACCTACCGTAGCAGATGTTGATGAACTGATGCGAACCAACGCCATGGTTGGTTATTGTAAGGGATCCTTTATTTCAGCCTATTTAACGGAAGTCTTGCACTTCCCCCACAACAATATTATGCAGTTTAACTCCATAGAAGAATATGCCTTAGCCCTCAGACGTAAAGTAATTGCTGCTGCTTTTCTCGAAGCCCCTTTGGCAAAAGTATTCCTTGGAAAATACTGCAAAGCCTTTATGGCAGTGGGACCGACTTTCAAAGTTGGAGGATTTGGATTTGTAATTATCTAGCTTCTCACCAAGTTAATCTCTTCTGCATTCAAGGTAACCATATATTAACTAAGCTTTTATGCCACAGGTGTTTCCAAAAGGGTCTATGTTGCTTCCAAGTGTAACGGAAGCAATGTTAAAGGTAACCGAAAGGGGTGACCTTCTGACTTTAGAGAACAACATGCTGGCCTCTCTGAAGTGCTTGGATGCAGAAACAGATGATGCTAATCCTAGTCTAAGCCCCAACAGCTTTTGGGTACTATTCGTACTCACAGGAGGGACATCGACAAGTGCTCTTGTGGTTTACATTTTTCGCATTAGTAAATCAATTCTTGTACACAAAACCAACTGGAAATTAATATTGGATGTAATGAAACGATGGGGAAATCCAAACAGAAGGTTCTCAAGAAGAGACAGCGATATTAATGAAGAAAGTCATGCATATCCTTCGAATGCATCTGCCTTGCAGGCTCAAGTCTAGACATTGATGCCGTTTGCAACAAAATTAGATAACCGAAAAGATTTTTCCACGTAGATTAGGATAGAATTCAGTTTTGCATATAAAAGAGTACAGCTTTAGCCACTGCATAGAAAACATAGGCCAACTCTCTAATCCATTACTTTGTGTAACATGTTACCGGCTAGCTAGGAGTTCTTCTTTTCTTTTCGAACTGTTGGCTCGTATTCAATACCATAGAATAAACATTGTAAACTTGTAACATAGTTTTGTGAAAAAGAATAATCATCAGTCAAAGTCCCTAAAGTTGTGCATTATGTATTGCTTTACGATTCAAAGTAGATAGTGCTCTACTTAGAACATTCCGCAGAGTTGTTACTTGAAAAGTCTGATTCTCAAGAACCAGCAGAGGGCTTCCATCATTTTCTTCACCATCATGTCCCCATGATCAGCACCATTATATATAAGAAAGTTGGTAAACACAATGCATGCAGTCTATATATTTGTTTTTTTTCTTTTTTTTCTTTTTTTTTTTTGTTTTGCTTTTTGCTTCAGTTTCATCGATCTCCTCTGAAACTCCTAGCCATGGCAGAATCCGAAATGAAAAAAATCATTTCATAATCTAATATAACATTGCTAGCCTGGATCATCACAATGGATAATCCTCAGTCCAGAATAAATATTGATGCAGCTAAAGTAACCCTTTAGCAATCCCGTTGATAATGTGAAAACGCAAGGCCAATCAAGAATTAAATATATACTGTTACTATGACTTGGTATACAAGGTTTACATAAAAGGAAGGCTAATCTAAATGATTTGATAAATAATCAAGCAGAGATGACGAAAGATCTATACAACTAGGAACCGGAACCGGCCCCTAAAATCCGAAAATAATTCCATCGGTCATTTTTGAGGAAACGAACTAGTATGGTCAAACTTTCTAAACTCATAAGCTCATTCCATCAATCTAGAGTGAAGAATTAATCTAATGTCAAGATTTCTCTACCTGCAAGAACTCATGGATAGGAAAAATTCAGTTTGTTTCTGATTTTCTCTTTCTTCAACCGTCACATTTTTTTTGTCTTCTTCATGACCAGGAAGGTAATTAACCGTTCATTCTACAGATAAATTTGGTCCTTACTGATGATCAAAAGTAAAAGAAATCTAGGAAAACCAATTCCTTGCATTGACCATAACACAAGAAAATCAGGGACCACGTTTAACATATGAGTGATTATATAAGACCAATTGTATTTGTTATAAACATGAAAAGAATACGAACCATTGTCTGCCATATTTGCACAGAATGGACAAGATTTCCGCTTTGTTGTCCTTCATGGTCTTTGTTTTAATATTTAAACAAACGTTGAGGATTGATGGAAGTAGTGACAGAATGAAGGACGGCAATTTCGTAGGCATAGGTACAAATGTAGATACGGGTTCTCAAATTGGTAAAGAGCAGAGAGTAGCAATGCAGATGGCAGTGGATGACTTTAAAGTTTGGTTTTACTCCACCACTATTAAGCTGTATTTTGAAAATTTGAAACTGAAAAGGAACACAACACAGATTTGTTACACAAGAGTACAGATCCTCTCCGGATCTAAAAAAAAGGAGCCCAAGGATCAAATGATTCCGGCAGTTGAAATTTGATCCAACGGCTACAATTATTATAACTTTTAGAGGAGCCCCCTGTTTGTAGCCGTTGGATCAAATTTCAACGTCCCGGATCATTTGATCCTTAGGCTCAGTTTTTTAAATCCGGAGAGGATCTGTACTTGTTACACAGCGTATTATTCTAACGATTGTAAGGACGACAATGATATAAATATTGGAAAGAAAATTCTAGGGGCTAGCCAAAGTTGACCATTAAACACTTTTGATCAGCATATAAACAAATTACAAGTTAAAAGTTACGAGATGACTCGTAATTTAAGCATTTGTTGTTACCTATTTATAAATACAAATAGTAATGTTCTCTTGCTAGACAATACAAGAAATCATATAATCAAATTATCAATCACTATTGTTGAACAAGTGAAATTGTGTCTAAATGTAGTTATGGCCATGTTCACAGATTTTCAATATAACATGTAAGATAGTTATGGCCATATACGTCAGCTTGTCTGACATGTTAAACTTTGAATTTAATGGTTCCTATTACCATTCTTGTATATAGAGTTCTAATGTCATTACATTGACCATATTGTAGCGAAAGATCTTATCAATACGGATCAAGTGCGAGCAATTCTTGGACCACAGACGTGGGAAGAGGTGTCGTTAGTGGGCAACCAAGCGGTGGAGCTTTCTAGTTCAAGCTTCACCAAAGCATTTAAATCAGATGGAAGCTGTAGCAGCTATGATTCAATTTTGGGAGTGGAATCAAGTCACTGTAATCTATGAAAACACAGATTTTTCAGCCTTTGCAGTTACAAGTAATCTATCCAAAGGCTCTTAAACATGTACGCGCAGAAATCATCCAGTATGTGGCTCTCCCGCCTTCTGTTTCTTCTTCATTATCTGATCAGCTCAAGAGACTGAAGAGCAGCCAATGTAGAGTGTTTGTTGTTCACCTGTCCATACCAGCAGCGGTGCAGCTATTTGAGAAGGCAAAAAGAATGAAAATGATGGAAAATGATTATGTATGAATCACCACTGATCCCTTTACAACCTTGTCCATTCCTTCAATGCCTCAACCATCTCCTCAATGCAAGGAATTATTGGAATCAAAAGTTACATCCCAAAAAATGAGTCCCATATTCGATCTTTTTATAACAAATTTTATGAGCGGTTTAGCTCAGAACATCCTGAAGAGAGCAACAATGAGCTGAGCATTTTTCCAGTGCATGCTTATGACGCAACATGGGTGGTAGCTCAAGCAATGAGGGAGTTAAAAATGGGAAGCCAGCAAATTTTGTCAAACATTTTGAAAAGTGATTTTCCTGGCTTGAGTGGGAAGGTTCAGTTTGCTAATTGAGCAATAGCTCCAGTACATGCATTTCAGATCATAAATGTGATGGAAGAGAGCTACATAGAACTTGGTTTCTGAGAGACTGTCGGTGAAAGTGCTACACTTAGCTCTTCAATGAAAGATTTGGCGAATAAAGTCTATTGGCCAGGAGGGGCTTGATATACGCCACTAGGATGGAGTCCACCGACAAGTGCCAATCCACTTAGAATTGGTGTGCCAATTGTTGAAATTTAGAGCATCTTCATCATTAATAAAACTTGAATAAGAATGAGAAAGATGGAAATCTTTATATGAAGGCAGCAGGGCACGGGAGAGATAAGAAGCCAGAGAACTTTTGTAAAACAGAGAGCTTAACATTTCATTCAGAGATATTTTCTGATTTATATGGCTCAGCACATAGGTCGACTGAAAAAGGCAACAGTCAGCCCTTTTACACAAATCTAAGCCATACATAAGGCAAAAGACCCAAAACATTACAAATTACATAAAAGAACATCAAAATTAGACAGCAAACAGAAGCAAAGGATTAACTTTAACACTCCCTCTTAATTCTTTGCTGCTTCACTCCCAAAAGTTCTCTTAGGTAGATGAATATGTCCTCTGGGAATGCCTTGGTGAAGATATCAACAACTTGATCTTCTGTCTTGCAGTAGACCACTTCCATTTCCTTGTCTTCCACAGCACCTCTGATGTAGTGATGCTTTAGAGCAATATGCTTTGATTTACCATGACAAACAGGATTCTTGCTCATGGCAATAGCTTACTTGTTGTCACAAAGGATATGAGTTGTTGATTCTTATTTCTCACCAAAATCTTGCATAATTCTTCTCAACCACACTGCTTGAAAAGTTGCAATTGAAGCCGACGTATACTCAGCCTCTACTGTTGATAGTGCAACTGATTTTTGTTTCTTAGATGCCCAAGAGAATACACCAGTCCCTAGTGTAAAAGTATAGCCATATGTGCTCTTCAAGTCATCCACACTACCTCCCCAATCACTATCACAGAACCCATACAATTTGGGCTCAACATTCCTTTCATACATAATACCAAAGTCAAGTGTACCTTGTATGTATCTTAGGATCCTCTTTGCAGCTCTACAGTGAATGCAAGTAGGCTTGTGCATAAATCTAGACAACAAGCTTGCAGCATACATAATATCGAGTCTAGTCGCTGTTAAATACAACAAACTCCTAACTAGGCTTCTATACACAGATTCATCAGCATCACCACTACCATTTTCTCTTTGAAACTTTTCATTCACAACTAGAGGTGTTGCAACAGGCTTGCAACCAACCATTTTGAATTTTTCTAGAAGTGTTTTTGCATATTTCTTTTGAGTAATAAAGATACCATCATTTGATTTAATGATACTAATTCCCAAAAAATAATGCAACATGCCTAGATCACTCATCTCATATTTCCTCATCATGTCATTCTTGAAATTCAAGATCATTTTATCACTACTTCCAGTATAAACCAAATCATCAACATATAAGGAAATGATAAGGATATCTGAAATACCTTCGGTTTTGACATAGAGGGCAGGTTCATTCTCACTTCTTTGAAATCCCCTTTCATTGAAATATGAGTCGATCTCTCCATACCATGCTCTCGGAGCTTGTTTCAGACCATAAAGTGACTTCTTAAGCTTGTACACCTTGTGCTCTTGTCCTACAAATCCTTGAGGTTGATCAACGAACACCTCTTCTTTTAGGACTCAATTTAGGAAAGTCGACTTGACATCAAGTTGGTGTAGAAACTACCCCTTCTGAGCAGCTACAGAAATAAGGCCTCTGATTGTTTCATGCCTAGCTACCAGTGCAAAGGTTTCTTGGAAGTCAATCCTGGGTTTCTGAGAATAACCCTTTGCTACCAATCTAGCTTTGTTCCTTTGAACGGAACCATCTTAATTGAGCTTAGTCTTATAAATCCACTTCACTCCAATGACGGAGTTGTCACAAGGTCTGTCCACTAGTTCACATGTCTTGTTTTTCACAATGACATTGATCTCCTCTTGCATTGCAGCCTTCCATGTCTCTTCTTTCACTGCATCATCAAAGTTTTCCGGTTCTTCAACACAGAAATTGCAGCTTTCATAGACTTCATTTAAGCTCCTTAACCGAACCGGCGTTGAACTTAGACTCGAAGGTGCGGGAGAGTGAACTTGTGGACTGTTTTCAGGTGATAATTGTGGAGTTTCTGACTCAATTTCCTCTTCATTTGGTTGATTTTCTTCTTCAATTCTGATTAGTGCAGATTCCTCTCGGATGGTTGTTTGATTCCAATCCCACGAAGATTTCTCACTAAAAAGAACATCTCTACAAACGACAACTTTCTTCTTTTTTAAATTGTAGAGTCTATACCCTTTTGTATGTGAAGCATAGCCTACGAAAATGCATATTTCACTTGACTCATCAAGTTTTTGTCTTAGTTCTTTCGGAACATAAGCAAAGCAGATTGAACCAAACACTCTCAAGTGATTCACGGAAGGCTTTCTTCCACTCCATGCCTCAAATGATGTCTTACCTTCAACTACCACTGTTGGATGCCTATTCATTAAGTAGATCGCTATATTTACTGCCTCACCCCACAAATATTGAGGCATTCCCTTGTCATGCAACATTGCCTTAGCCATTTCGACTATGGTTCTGTTTTTTCGTTCAGCTACTCCATTTTGTTGTGGAGTGTAGCTGACAATAAGTTGCATTTCCAAGCCAATATCTTGACAAAACTTATCAAATTCTGTGGATGTGTACTCTCCTCCTTTGTCACTTCTAAGAACTTTGATTAGATACCCAGATTGTCGCTCAACCATAGCTTGAAACTTTTTGAAGATTGAGCACACTTCTGATTTCTGTCTTAGAAAGTATACCCAAGTCATCCTAGAATAATCATCCACAAAGATTAGGAAATACTTGTTTCCCACTTGAGTAGAGGCCTTCATGGGTCCGCAAATATCTGTATGAATCAATTCCAATGGAGCTTTTGCTCTCCAAGCTTTACCATGTGGAAATGAATCTCTATAATGCTTCCTAAGTGCACACCCTTCACAGATTTCTTCATTTTCTTAGATACTTGGCAACCCATGCACCATTTCTTTTTCTTGTAGCATCTTGAGACTTTGAAAATTCAAGTGGCCAAGCCTTTTATGCCATAGCTTTGAATCTTCTTGCACTTCCATCTTGAGTGCAGATTGAGTTGCATACTCAATTGTAAGAGGAAAACTTCTACTCTTCCTCATCTCAATCTTAGCCAAGAGTTGTTCACGATTCCTCCTATCATATATCTTGCAAGTATTGTCTCCAAAATACAAGTAGTAGCCATGCTCAATGAGTTGTCCAAGACTTAGCAAATTTTGCTTCAAATCAGGAACTAACATGACATCCTTGATGAACATCTTTCCATTCTTCGTATGCACGGCAATAGTACCTCTTCCCAATGTATCGACTAGCTGCCCATTTCCCATCTTCACTCGGGTTGGGTTTGTAGTGTCAACATTATGGAGAATGTTCTTGTTCGCTGTCATATGATTATTATAGCCGCTGTCCACAAACCAAACTTTAGCTTCTTCTTGGACGGTTGTATCATGACCAACATAAAACATATTGGTCTCTTCATCTTCTGCTTTGGTGTAGTGAGCTAGCTGATTATCTTTGTAGGTACAATCCTTTTGCATATGCCCGAATCTGCTACACTTGTGGCATTTCACTTTTCCTTTTAACCAACATTCACCGAAATGAGCTTTGTCACAAATTTTGCACTTCGAAACATACGAACTCTTCTCAACCTTTTTCTTCTCTTCAAAACTACCATTTCTTTCCCACACTTTGTTTTTACCTTTCCAATTCTTGTTGGACTTGGCTTTGCTTTGACTTGAACTAGCTTGAGTTTTTGGATTCACTGTAAGTGTTTGGAAAGCATTTTCTACATCATTGTTGTCATGCCTAGATAGTCGCTGAGCAAAACCTTTGAGAGAACCAATCAATTCTTCAACACTCAAAGTTGACAAATCCTTAGTCTCCTCTATGATTGAAACTATGTTGTCATACTTTCTTGGCAAGCTAATTAGATACTTCTAAACTATTCTCTCATCAGACAAGATTTCACCATAGCTTTTCATTTGATTAATAATCTCAGACAATCTACTCAGGTAATCATCTAGCAATTCATCATCTTTCATTCTTATGTACTCAAAATCTCTTCTCAAATATTGGAGTTTGACTGCCCTTACCTTAGTAGAGCCTCTGTAGACTTTCTCCAGCACATCCCAAGCTGATTTGGCATCTATCTCGTTAGAAATTCTCGGAAAAATTTCATCTGAGATAGTATTTTGGATGACCCCAAGAGCTTTTGCATCTCTCTTGATGTTTTCCTTCAGTTCCTTTGTCTGAGCCTCTGTCAAAGCCACAGTACTTAGGGGTACCACATAGCCATCTTCAATCGAGCTCCACAAATCATGAGATACAAAAATTGTTCTCAACTTTATCTGCCAGAAGTCATAATTCACTCCACTGAAGATAGGAGTTCGAATCTCACCACTGCTACTTGAACCAGCCATGAATTTGAAAAATTTTGATTCTAGGGTTTCACTTGGAATTTTCCCCCTTTTGAGAATAAAAAAAAAAGGCCCCACTCTTTGATCAGATTGGCTCTGATACCATGTTGGAATTTAGAGCATCTTCATCATTAATAAAACTTGAATAAGAATGAGAAAGATGGAAATCTTTATATGAAGGCAGCAGGGCACGGGAGAGATAAGAAGCCAGAGAGCTTAACATTTCGTTCAGAGATATTTTCTGATTTATATGGCTCAACACATAGGTCGACTGATAAGTAAATGGGTCGACTGAAAAAGGCAACAGTCAGCCCTTTTACACAAATCTAAGCCATACATGAGGCAAAAGATCAGGGACCCAAAACATTACAAATTATATAAAAGGACATCACAATTAGACAGCAAACAGAAGCAAAGGATTAACTGTAACACCAATGAGGTCAATATTCGGACACTATCTGAATGTGGAAGTGGAACAAGATCACTTGGGAAACAATATCTCTCTCTTATAAAGGACTTGCAATTGAACTCCTTCATGGCACCTTAAAGGAATTGCCATATGATCATTTGCCATACGAATTCCTCCCCTTCAATGGCACAATGAATGAGTTAGCAGAACAAATTCATTTAAAGGTAAAGATCCATAGCAAAATTATATATTTTTCAAACAACTGAGAGTCTGATACTAATCACAGTTTTTTTTTTTTTTCCAATTATTGATGGAGCAGAATTTTGATGCCGCAGTTGGTAGTATAGCAATGCTAGCCAAGAGATATCGGTATGCAGAATTCACAGCGCCCTACACTGAATCGAGACTGGTAATGATCGTTTCTTGTCGTGCAAGAACATGAGATAAACATTGGTTATTCACCAAGCCTTTCACAAATGCCATGTGGGTTTTAATAGGAGCCACAAGTCTCTACAATGGATTTGTGATATATATATGGTTGATAGAGCGAAACCAATGCCCTGAACTCAAAGGCTCCATCCAGAACCAAATAGGGACCTTGATTTGGTTAGCCCTTAGCACTCTCTTCTCCTTAAATGGTAAACTTATTTCCTTCACTCTAGAATGATCTTCACAAGTTTTAACTTTGAAATTAATCTCAAGCGTTGATTAAATATCTACTTTCAATCAATTTTGTTGATTGATTTGAACAAGGGAAACAAATTAAGCAGCAATTTGTCGCGGATTTCAATGGTCCTGTGGCTCTACGAAACAAGTTAAGCAGCAATTTGTCGCGGATTGCAATGGTCATGTGGCTCTTCATGGCACTCGTTATCACGCAGACTTACACAGTTAACCTGGCCAGCTTGCTCACCTTGCCACAGCTTGAACCGGTTGTAACTGTTGTTGTGGCACTGCAAAATAGCAATGCCATGATTGGTTGTTCTGGAATATCCTATGTTCGGAACTATCTGCAGGTAGTGTTGCACTTCTACCGCAACAACATCAAGAATTTCTCGTCCGCCGATCAATACACTCAAGCCCTCAGAAGCTAGAAATTTCAGCCCTTTTTCTTGACCTTGCTTTGGCTAAAATATTTCTTGCAGAATACTGCAAAAGCTTTACCATGACTGGACCTACATACAAAGTTGGAGGCTTCAGATTTGTAACATTTTCTATCTAATTAAGAAGCTTCGTTTGCATGCACTAGTACACATTGCATCACGTGACTTAATAAATTAATTTCTTACTTGTGCCACAGGCATTTCCAAGGGGATCGAAATTGCTTCCTAGCGTAACGCAAGCAATGGTGAAGGTATCCGAAAGTGGTAAGCTCCGAGAGTTGGAAAATGCCATGCTTGCATCCCGTAAGTGCATAGACATGGAACCAGATGATGAACCTCGTAGTCTTAGTCTTAGTCCTAGTTACTTTTGGGTGTTATTCATGTGCACGGGAGGTACATCTTCGATCGCTCTTGTGATCTCAATCTTTCGTGCATGTATGTCTCTGTCTGAACATAAGGTTATCTGGAAGTTAATGATGGCTGTATTGAAACACTGGGGGAACCAAAAGAGGAGGTTCTCAAGAAAATTAAGTGATATTGCAGAAACTCCGACGAATTCTCCAAACGCAACTCATGAACTGCAAGCTGCTCAAGTCTAGTCATTCTATAGAGGCCAAGTCTTTGATCCATCATATATAGGTTGAATATGAGGTTGACGTGAGCACATGTGTATAGGCCATTCCAACTACATATTATTAGCTTTCCAGTTATGTAGTTGACTTCCTTGTAAAGTTACTGTTCAATTAGTTTATGTATATGCTTGTAAACATGCTCATAAAAACACCTCATTGTGGAGAAGAATAATACAGTTATCTCATCCAGAACTTCCCCAAAACACGTTACGTGCGTTGTACTTTATTTTTTTTAACAAACGATAGTATCTATACTAATTAAGAGGGTGAGGGAGTGTACTTACTCATTTTAATTGAATTAATCATCGGTGGAGAATTGCAACTAATTGTTGATTTAGGTGATCACACATTGCTTCTAATTTCGCGTGACAAATCACAACTAGCCTGCAAGTTCAAGTGGTAATTAATTAATTCAAAAATTCTCCTTTCATACACTACACACCCACTAGCTACTGATTTGCAGTTATCTTTATTTGTGTTTATGGAGATAGAAGATTGTCCCATTGAATGAATAGGGACAATGCAGCTACAATCAAAGGTGTTAATTCTCTCTAAATAGCTTCTTTTTTTTCTTCATTAGTAATTTGTTTGTTCTATTGGTGTAGCTATTGATGTTTATGGACACAAACGATATATATGTTCCTTAGATTTTTCAGAAGATTTTATGTAACACGTACATATACCTATGGCAATGGATGAAACTATGGAACGTGATCAGTTGTCATCACTCAACACTTCCTTTTCTTTCTATATCAATGTGTTCTTTTGAACACCTTTATTATGTGTTTACGCATGTTCTTTTTTTTTGGCCTTTTATCATGATGTATTTATATATACTAGATGAAGCTCACACGTTATATGTGTGTAAATATAAGATATTTAGAAAGAAAAGAATATATGAAAAAAGAGAAGCCGGGAGAAATGTGAGAGAGAGAGGGGAACATGGGATCAAGTGAGAGGTTTTTGTTTCTATATATATTGTTTTTAAATTAGAGACATGCTTTGATGACTATCGGTGACTAAAGAAAAACAACAAGAAAAGAGGGTATCATAGTATTTTTCTTGGTTCTTGTTTTTGGTTTTTTTTTTTTAAATCATATATCACGATGTATTTATATATATCTCTATAGGGTTTTTATCACAAATGATCCTTGAAATTGACTATCACCATCAAGATGGTCCCTGAAATTGAAAATCAATCAATGTAGTCCCTGAAAATAGGTGTTGCAAATTAATTTGCTCATTCTGTCACAATTCTGTTACAAAATATGTTAAGTGCTGATGTGGCACATAAACGGGCATCATAAGTCCTTTTTTCTCACATATAGTCCTTGAAATTAACTCATAACATCAAAATGGTCTTTGAAATTGACCCGCGACATCAAAATGGTCCTTGAAATTGAAAATTGATCAATGTAGTTCTTCCGTCACAATTCTGTCAAAAATTATGTTATGTACTGATGTGACACATAAATGGGTCACACAAATCTAATTAAATTTTTTTTTTTTAAATTACAAATAGGCTTAATAATTTAATAGTTAATAAAAAAATTGTCAACCCAAAAACCCAGTCCTGCAATCACCTCCGATCCCAGTTCACATTTTTATACCTCCTTCACTCTCTCTTCTAAAAAAAATAATAAATAAATAAATCTCAATACTTCCATCGTTACACACTTAGACACCCTTCACCGAATTGAACCTAAATCGAGATCACATTTGGTGACGGCTTGGCCCATTGGCAACGACTTTTGGGATATCACCGTTAATATTTAGGCGATCAACATCCTCACAACCTTAATCTTGGAGAGCTTGTTCAGCGCCTCCTTGGTGGTCTAGTGATCCAAAGAACGACAAGGTCTGCCTTGAGATAATAAGGTTATAACCGAGGTTCGTCTATTGTTGGTTGAAAACTATTTCCACACCCCCTCTTAGGCCTTGGCTAAGCCTTGTGCCTTTGAGAATTTATGAAAATGAGCTCTCTTCGGAGTAGGCCCTACTATAAGAAAAAAAAAATTCCATTGTACAAAAAAGTATTTAGACAACTTTTTTAATTAATTATTAAACTCACATCAACACATAACAAATTTTTTTACAAAATTGTGGCAGAAGGATCATATTAATTTGCGACACCTATTGTCAAGAACTACATTGATTGATTTTCAATTTCAGAGATCATATTGATGGTGTGAGTCAATTTCAAGGATCATCTTGATGGTGTGGGTCAATTTCAGGGATCATTTGTGATAAAAACCCGTAAATCTTGTGAGGTCCATTTATGTGCCACATCAGCACTTAATGGAATTTTAAACAGAATTGTGACGGAATGACCACATTGATTTGCAACACCTATTTTCAAGGACTACTTTGATTGATTTTTAATTTCAGAGACCATCTCGATGGTAAGAGTCAATTTCAATGACCATTTATGATAAAAACCCATCTCTATATATATAAAGGCAGCACTACTCCAAAATGATCAAACATTCGAAATATCAATCTGACTCCATCATGAGAAATCTATCTAATGTTAAGATATCTCTGCCTGCAAGAACTTATGGCTAATAACAATTCGACGGCCATTGTTTTGTGAACTTTCAACAGTTTAGACCAAAAGTAATACCCCATATTCTTAATCATGGTCAAGCAGATGAGGAATGTAATTAAGTTTGTCTAGTCATGTCTCCGGTTCAAAGAAATAGAAACTCAGAAAAAAATTACCCACGTTTTTTTTCTCTCTCTCACAGTTCTGTTCAACTTCTCTCTTTCATAATTTGGATTCCATCTAGTTTTTATTTTAAAAAAAACCTAGAAAAAACAGGCAGGGCCCTCAGTGCTCCTTCCACGTGCAATAATGCTTTGTATTCATATTTTGCAGTCCCTCCTTCCTCTTCTCCCCTTTCCTGTACGGTACTTCAGCATTTTTGGGATTCGAAAAAACAGAAAGGATTATTATTGTATTACATTAGGAAATTATTTTCGCTGTGAATGGTAAAGGCACATGCAAACCACTAATTATCATATATTCGTTGTATGGTTATACTCAACGCTTCAATTTCTTAGTTCAAATTCTCCTCTTTTTATGTAGTTTATATATATATATATATATATATATATATGCAACAATTTATTTACACTTAGAGGTGAAAAATAAATTTTTATTGAACTCACAAGTTTATACTTAAGACTTGTCCCTTACAAAATTAGAGCAATAATGTCGGTTATAAAAATTATACATTAATCATGGAATAAGCATATGTGATGAGTGGAGGCGATGATGTAAACCCTAGCTACAAACCATTGATACATTTTTTTTTTTAGTACACCGATATATTTTACACTAAGAGGAGGGGGAGTTCGGCTAAGCCACACAATGGGCAACCTAATTTGGTATAGAATTCTCCACTCACGAGATTCGAACCTAATACCTCTCACTTACAAGTGAAGAGAAATATCACAAGATCGTAGTACTGAATGATAACTATTGATACATTTGACTTTTGATTATTAACAAATGGTGGAATAAATTAGGATTATGTGTTTTATAAGTACATTATCAAGTGGGTGAAATTTGAAATGAATTAATGCATGTAGATGGGGTACACCTATGTGACAAACTATGGGATCAAGTACTTAATTAATTATCATGCTTTCTAACTTTTCCACTAATCATTATTAGTGTCTCCTAAGTACTTTCATTAAAAAACCAACATGGCTGCCAACATAAGATAATGGAAGATACCAAGAAACTTGTCATGCATATATATATATATATATATATATATAGAGAGAGAGAGAGAGAGAGAGAGAGAGAGAGAGAGAGAGAGAGAGAGAGAGGGGCAAAAGGGGACTCTCAAACCCTCCCATGTGAGGTTGATTTGGAGACAAAGCAAACAAAGGTGGACTCTTACTAGCAATTCACATGGCAGGAAGAGGACATGATTCTTACAAGCTCTCCCTCCCTTTGACAGCTCATCCTCTCTAAATTCCTACATCCTTCCACTATATGTATTTTATATACCCAAATAGGACTTCTCTTATATATGTAATTAGTCTCCCACACCCCTAATTACTTATACATACATACTTCAAAATCACGACAATTTATGAATTAACATGGCCATTTGATCGTATAATAATGGTCATGTTCCATTCTTTTTCATTACATAAAAAAAAAAAATTATATATTTATGTATCAGAAAAATGATATGATCACTACTAAGTGTTAATAATTCAGGTGTTATAGCATAGATGAACAATGAACAATGAACTTATACTTTATAATTTAACATCAATAAATATAACATGTTATAACATTGGTCTAGCCACATTACATGATTGGTGGTGTGACAGTCACATGACAATGTTGTGATCACACCAAATGTTAGTATTGGATAGCACTCTCTACTAATCTATGTATTATATGACATAAATGAGCATCATAGTTATACTTTAGAATATAATATAACTAATATCACATATTATAATATCTTTGGATTGATCATACAACTTGATTGTCTTTATTACAATCATACCATTAGGCGGTTTTACGATCACAATAAAAATATCTACAAAAAGCAAATTGAGGTAAACAATTATAAGAAAATAGGGCAAAAAAAAAAGTTAAAAGAATGCATAAATCATTCCCCGTAACTATTAGATCCTACAAATCGATTACAATCAAAATTCATCCCCAAGATCCTGGTCAATGCTATGAGATAACTAACAAAAATGGGCCATATGTCCCATAGATTTTTGCAGCATTATTGTATCCAAAGGATCAAAAAAGCTCAATAATGCTCTACAACTACAAGGAACTTCAAACTCGTATCCATATGACATATCTTTTGTATATGCGTAGTGTAATACATAAGTGATATATAATACACACACACACACACACACACACAAACACACTATATATTCAGTGCTGCAATTCATTAAATTATAGGATACATATATAGTAGGGTACCCTCAAGTTTCGTGGTTTTTTCAGCATTTGGTACATGAAGTTTTTTTCATCCCAGAGTTATACCTAAAGTGTTAATTTTGGGATAGTCTCATACATCCGTTAGTCTAGCTGTTAAGTCTCCCGTTAACTAATGACGTGGCGCCCACGTGGACAATGATTGGGTGCCACGTGTCAATAAGGGTCCCACGTGGATATTAAAAAAATATTAAAAATTAAACATTACAAAATTACAAAAAAAAAAGTTGTCTTCTTCCTCAAACCCCCGACCCTCCCTCCCTTATCCCTCCCTTCTCTCCTCTGCACCCACTCGATTCAGTACTTGCTCCGAGAACAGCGCCTCATTTTCATCCTCGTTGGCATTGCTATCACAACCGTAAGGTTCACCCTCCTCCCGTCCTCCACCCCCTGCTCTCCTTACGCTTCCGGCAACGTCCCGATCTCAAACTATGTATGGTACAACTTCGATTCGTTGGCGACGACCTAGTACAAGCCGGCCTATGAACGCAGATTCGGGTTGAATAGTTGAGGTTCTAGCGGGAAGGTGCCCCTGGGGCTGAAATGAAACGAGCTTCGGATCATTATGATGGGCGGGGCCGGATCTACCATCTGCTGGAGGTCGACCAGATCTACCATCTGGCTTGCCGAGATTCGAGCTCATCCGACACGATGTCGTTAAGCCACTTTTGCTCGAGGTCAACCAGATCTACCATCTGGCTTGCCCTGCCTCCCCTGTCCATCATCTTAAGGCAGAGCTTTTCAATTTTTTGGGGGCTTCAACGGATGCGAGGGGGAATATGTGGCTAGCGCGGTAGGTGTGGCGGAGTAGGAGGAAGGGTGTGGCGTGAGAGGGATGGCATTAGACGGCGCAGTCGGGGGGTGGGGTGAAGGAAGGATGGATGTGCAGAGGTTGGGTAGGTGCAGAGGAAAAAAGGGAAGGAGAAGGGAGGAAGGGTCGGGGGAAGAAGACAGCTTTTTTTTTTGGAATTTTGTAATTTTGTAATGTTTAATTTTTAATTTTTTTTAATATCCACGTAGGACCCTTATTTACACATGACGTCCTGTCATTGTCCATGTAGGCGCCACATCATCAGTTAACGGGAGACTTAACAGCCAGATTAACGGATGTATGAGATTGTCCCAAAATTAACACTTTAGGTATGACTCTGGAACGAAAAAAACTTCATGTACCAAATGTTGAAAACTACGAAACTTGAGGATAGTAAGCTGAGATTTACCCCATATAGTATATAGTATAGAAATACCATCCATATACATAATGTAATGGGGTTGAGAGGAAGAAAGGGCAGGATGAGGTGTCACATCGGCACGTGGGGTGGGGGGGCTGATTCCCTTCGGTTAATAAACTATGCAAAGAATGCAGTGGTGAGATACTTTTTTCGGGAGAGATTTTTCAATGTGATCGAAACACGGAATAGTACACCACGTGTTATTATACAAATGATAGAATATGTATGTTAAAAAATAAAATTTCCTACCACTTACATAAAAACATATGGTATATCATCCGTATTCCGGTCACAATGAAAAATTTCTCATTTTTCCAATAGTGAATCGAAACCCTTTTGGAGGGAGTCCCACCACCCCAATCCTCCTCACCTCCCTCCCTTCCCAGCTGCTGCTAGCTGTCCCTAACCCCCACCCCCATGTGACCCACCTCCCTCCCTCTCCAAAACTTCAGGGCCTTAAAAAAATGTCCCCAAAAATCCAAAGGAAATGCCACTCATTCATTTATGTTTATGATTATTATGCTAGCTGCATGTTGCATTCTGATTCCTGCTTCTCCTGCAGCTGCCCATGTACTCTTGCTGCCCTGCTCACTTGCCTTTAATATCTCTCTTTACTGTTTTTTTAGGACTCCCGAGATTTATTTGCCCTAAATATTAAGGGATCATTGCAGTTGTAGGTTGTTTGTTGGGTTGGTTGTTGGTGTTTCCATTTTCTTTTTTTTTTTCTTTTTTTTTTCTTGGGATTTGGTTTCTGGTTTTGGATTTGGTTTTGGTTTTGGGTTTCTCTCTCTAATAACACACATATTTTAGGGTACCCTATATTTGGGAGGGGAGGTCACATTGAGAGAATGGCACAATTACCTCCTAAAATACCAAGCATGACACAAAATTGGCCATCCTTCCCTCACCAAAGGCTACCCGCCATGGCCAATTTCATCCCCACCACCACGACCACTTCCGCCGCCGCAGTTCAACCCTCGTCCAACCAACCGAACCAACAACAACAATCCTCGTCGTGCAATTGGATGGACGAGTTCCTCGACTTCTCCTCCGCCAGACGAGGGGCCCATCGGAGGTCTGCAAGCGACTCCATTGCCTTTCTCGAGTCCCCGTTGATACTTGACGAGGAATGCAGGAATCCTACCGCCACCATGATGCATCATCACGGATCGACCAACAACCTCGGCTTCGACAGACTGGACGACGAGCAGCTCATGTCCATGTTCTCCGACGACATGTCCGTGACCGTGCCGCCTACCATCTCGTCGTCCAACCCGTCCACGCCGTCCGACCAGAACAGCAATAACGACGAGAACAATATTAATAATGGCAATAATAATAACATGAAGCCATTGATGCTTCATCTGGACCAGCAGCAGCAGCCTAAAACGGAGCCCGGAGAGGTTGAAAGCTCGTCGTGCGAGGCTGACGCTAATGCTCAATCTCATCCGCCACCGCCCACCTCCCCGGCTGACCCCAAGAGGGTCAAAAGGTAATTTCACAACAATGTGTTTCATTTACAATTTTGTTACAAGATTATGCATGCATGGTTTGGACAATCAAAAAATTTGGGTTGCTGCCAAAACGTCATTAATTATAACTAGATAGCTTAATTTAATTACAAATATTTTTGGGTTGTGATTGTAGGATTTTGGCAAACCGGCAATCAGCACAGAGGTCGAGAGTGAGAAAGTTGCAATATATTTCAGAGCTTGAACGCAGCGTTACAACATTACAGGTATACAAGAAGATCAATTACTTTGCTTTGCTTAATTCCTTATCATTGGTAATTAACTTGGTCTGGTGAATAATTGAAATAATTAAACTTGTGTGTGTTGTGATTAATGAAAATATTTGAAGTCGGAGGTATCGGCGCTGTCACCAAGGGTTGCATTTCTAGACCACCAGAGGTTGATTCTAAACGTTGATAATAGTGCTCTCAAACAACGGATTGCTGCTTTGGCTCAAGACAAGCTTTTCAAAGATGGTAATTAAGATATAAGTTTAATTAATAAACCATGATTAATTAGTGTTTAATTAGTGATATGAAGATAATACATGCATGAACCCTTTATCTCAATCTTCATCTTATGGTGCTTTTTCCACTTGAGAACAAATTCGTAGGAATATCACCGAAAGTCCTTTCTTTCCTTTCGCTGTCCAACTTCCTTAATAGGAAAAAAAAGTATTGATTTAGAAATACCTTTTAATCCCTTCAAAAAAAAAAAAAAAAAAAAAAAAAAAAAAAAAAAAAGTGGAAGCATAATTGTATTCTATTGCATTATTATTAACCCTAATTGTTACTACTAGTTGTTTTTCTATTAAACATGGATAAGATTAAGAGTGTTGATCTCAAGATTTATTTTCACATCTGGTGTAGCGAAATTTGTTAGAACAGTGTGCTCTCTACTACATTCAAGTTTGAATTTTTCTTTTCATAATTTTAATAAATGTAGGTCAGAATATCTTACATGTAACCAAATAATAACATACATTTTATCCAGATTCCCAAAATTTGTTCTTGTTCTAAATTTTATTTCAACTTGACATTTTGCAGCTCATCAAGAGGCACTAAAGAAGGAAATAGAGAGGTTAAGGCAGGTCTATCACCACCAAACCCTAAAGAAGATGGACAACCAAGGAAACCGAAACCAAAACGCTCAGCAGCATCAACAGCAACAGCAGCAGCAGCAATCAAACCCAGACATCATGGTCTGTACGGATCACAATGAGCAGCAAATTCTTAATTGAAGTCGAAGATGCATCGTGGATGATATAATATACAATGCAGAATGCAGATGCTTATAGTGGCACATAATGCTAACTTTGGCCTTACATTCACGTGATGTGTTTCCACTTATATGCTTTATATGTGGGACCCCTAGGTTGTGAGATTGGAGGCTAGAACATGGACACGTGGACTGCTTGGATAGGGTGCTGAAAACAATTTTTTTATTTTCAGTAATCAATTTTTTTGTTGGGGAGGTTGGCCACTTGGCTTTGTTTTTTCCTTTTTTTTTTCAGATTATTATTTTCAGATTTCTTTGTTTTTTTTTTTTTAACTTTTGATTAATTTTGGAAGAATGGTTGGGGATTTTTTTTTCTCCTTGGCGGGGAGGGAGGGATCTGTAACATTGAAGAAGAACTGGTCCGGGGAGGAGTGGTCATGTCTGAGTCTAATTGTTGTATCTTTTTTCCGTGCTTTTCTTTCCCCCTTGGACTAATAATGTGTTATGCCAATTATTTATGTTATTTGATTTTTTTTGGAAAAAAAAAACTGTAAAATATATCAAAATTCATATGCATCTTGAATTGTTTATCTGATTAAATATGGCATTTGTTCTAAATGATTCATTGTAATTTCATACCTTAGTTTATCCAAATTGGTTTGAACGGTGTGTTTTCTTTTGCACCCAAGTTCAAATCTTATTCTCTCTACTTTAAATGAATTCGGCATAGACTACTAATGTATCAAATGAAACAAAAAAAAAAAAAAAACCTTGGTATTTAAGATTTGACAATTGTATGATATTGCATTATTTCGAGTAACATCCATTTAAGTTTGGGCCAAAGATTAAATATTATAAATTCACTTACTTAGTTGTACTAGACGACTTGACACTAAACCTAATAGGTCAAAAATTAGATAACAACTAGCCTAAAATACTTAAGTTGTTAAGAAATCTTTGTCACCAATATGGCTTTGTATCTTTCAACCATATCATTTAATATCTGCTTTAGAGTGTAACTCCTAAATCTACATTCCGATTCATTTTTCGACGGAAGAGGAACCAGTTTCACTTGTCTTGCATCTCTTCATTCGTTGCATTTGTTCTTCCATTTAGGATCTTTCATAGCCTCTTGTGCGCTAACCGGAATCGATACGGAGGAAAATTACTTCACAAAGGCAATATATGGTGTAGGAAATTTGCGAGTTTAACACATGATTATTGATAAGATACTTTATGTGCTTGATTTTGAAGCTAAAGATACATATGATCTTTGAGCCTCATGCTGACCATAAATTAACTGGTTTAACGTAGAGTACATGAATACAAATGTGGATACAAACACGCATATTTGGTACACTGACACTTGTATTATTGTGCTGTGTACACAGTAGGGTTGTGTGTTTGCTTACAGTCTTTGTATACATAGGCTGCAGTTTTGATTTGTCTAAACTCGGCACGGCAGTCTCCACTTTAATCCGCCCTTCCACGTTTGAAATGTGATTTCAGTCCAATCCAGCACTGGTAATAATCACGATCAATGAACGGAGACTCAAGAGCCATGTGCATAAAAGCCAAAGTATCACTGATTCTAAATGGTCATGCCTCAGTTCCCAGCGCAATGGTAGCATGTGAGTCCAACTGTCATAGTGTTACACAAGGACTGATCATTCAACGTTTACAGTTATTGTACCACTAAACAAGTGAAAATCTAAATCCAGTCAATTAGCACAGAGGAAAAGAAAATTGAAATCCCAGTCAACCACATCAGCTCACTAAATTCACCCCAAAAAAAAAAAATATTTCAGTGAACATCAAGCCTTTCTATCTTTGGGTAAATTTTTGTTTTAATTTAAAATTTTAACGGTTAAAATGTTCATAATATCGGATACTCTAAAGCACTATTATAAAAAATCTCGTGACTACATCGTATGAGTTTATATATTAGGACAAGGAAATAAAGATATTAGACATACATAAAACGGATCACCGTTATATGATTTTTTTTTTTTTTATCAAATAATATAATATTGTAGATAAGTTTCCTTATACTTCACGTGACATTCTATTTTATTCGCGTATTAAATCAAGATGTGCAAAATGTGAAGAAAAAAAAATATGTCCATAAACTCTCTCCGACAGTAGAAAAATTAATCAATGTATGACTGCAAATTTACGTTTAAATAAAAACAGTAAAACGAAGCTTTTAACAAATCCGCTGTAGCAATACTAAACTTGGAATATTGACCTACCGGGTTCGACTCCCGGCAGCGGAACATCCTTTTTCCATTTATTTTAATTTTTATTCAGAAACTTCTCAACCAAACCTTGGAACCCAAATTTCCTACTCGTTCTTCAATCTGCGCGCGTATTCCTGGTCTTTGTTGATTGGTTCAGTAAATGGTTTTATAAGGTAAGCCACTGGTCGCCAAGTTGATTCAGAGTTAGTCGGATCAGACGAGACGGGTAGGTCTGGTTCTCTGAACGCTGCTAAGAAAGTCAGCATCGGCTCCACTACACATACTCGGGTCGAAAGTAGATCCTAACAAATTGAAATTCCTTCTTAAAAGTCTGACAGTTACCTTACCAACACCTGCTCTGTTATGGTGATGATTCGTTCTTTTTCTGCTATGAGATACTGCATTAACATTACATCATTCACACAATCTTGTTCTTGAGCATTTTAACTTCCCTTGATTTTTGGTTCGGTTAGTTGAAATGAAATAGGTTGTTCGTGGACAATGGTTGTTTTGAGGATGTCTTGAAGAAAGATCCCACCTGCTATGATTCATTCGCAAAACTTGTTCAACTGCATCAAAAGGGTACATGATTTTTCTCACTTTGATACTATATGTTATCGACGAGAATAAGCTCATCATTCTCGCAAACAGATAGAAGGGGACTAGTCCTTTGACAAATTATTAATTGTTTCGTATCTTTTTCTTCTCACTGGAGATGATAGCTTTGCATTTAGATGCTACCAGACTACAACACCTGGAGAGAATTTGCTTTATGTTTCCTGAAGCTTTCTCAGTGTGATGAGGACCGAATGTACGTGTGTCTGAATGAAAATGAAAGTGTGTTCTAAGGTGCCCGTTGACATGGTTTTGCCCACAGGACGTGCGCGTTAGCCATTTTGCTGAAATAGTCTGTTATTGCTGTTGTGAGCCGATAGACCCAGGCATCCATTCTCCAAGGCGCAGCTCATTCCTGATTGGCCAAGATGCTTGCTAGATGTAGAGTGAGATGTAAATGTGGTTTTTACATCTCAGTCCTGATTGACCAAACTTCATATATGGATCGCATCGTTTGCTGAAATAGTCTGCACACCCATCTTCGTCATTTCTCGGTTGAGCAGAAAAAAAACATAGCAAAAGTCGCACAAAGAACCTACGGAGCAGCAACACAGGTTCAAGTGTCTTGTTCGCCGTCTCTCTGCACCCAGCAAAGAGACCGACGTCTCTTACCTCTACAACCTCCTACACGCCTCCGTGACATCTGCACCTTACAGATTCAATGAACGTCATCCTGATTGTAAATCACAATTTCTGTGGGAAACCACCGAACAGGCGAAATCTGTATGATTTACGGTGCGATTGGAGACCGTACGTGGTTTGATTCTCTTCCGGCAAAGAGAGAGATATTTGCTCCATCATTTACGTAACTTGGGATTCTAAGCCGATTTAATGAGTTTGGATCATCAGAGAGGATCCTAGTTGAGTAAGGATATCACCAAAGGATCCGATTTGTTGGCATAACGAAGGATCCAAATGATAAGAACCAAGGTAAATAAAGAGGTCAAACACACAAAAATAATACATCATTTACTTATGATCTTGAGTATAATAGATTCAAACATTTCAGTAATATGAAATATATTATGTACGTACAAAAGGAGCACTGGCTATCAGCTCAGTGCCCAAATAAAATATTAGGTAACGACTAGCCTAAAAAACTTAGGTTGTCAAGAAATCTCTTTGCCACCAATCTGGCTTTGTATTTTTCCACCCTACCATTTTATTAGCTTTAGAGTGTAGCTCCTAATTTTACATTCGAATTCATTTTTTGATGGGAAGAGGAACTAGTTCACTTGTGTCCTTCTTCTGGAGAGCTTGCATCTCTTCATTCATTGCATTAGTTCTTCCATTTAGAATCTTTCATAGCCTCTTGTACGCTAACCAGAATCGATGCAAAGGCAAATTACTTCACAAGGGCACATATGGTGTAGGAAATTTGCAAGTTTAACACATGATTATTGATAAGATACTTTATGTGCTTGATTTTGAACTAAAGATACATATAGTCTTTGAGCCTCATGCTAGCCATAAATTAACCGGTTTAACGCAGAGTACTTGAATACAGAATTGGATTCAAACAAGCATATTTGGTACACTAACACTTGTGTTATTGTCACCTTAATCCGGTTTCTGCCCATTCTGGACATCTTCATTTGTCTGAACTACCCACGGCAGTCTCCACTTTAATCCGATTTCTGCCCATTCTGGACATCTTCATTTTTAGCATCCGCCCTTTCACGTGTGAAATGTGATTGCAGTCCAATCCCGCACTGGTAATAATCACGATCAATGAACGGAGACTCGAGAGCCCATGAGCACACTCTGGGGATTAAACATGATTCAAACATAAAAGCCAAAGTATCACTGATTCAAGGGTCCTGCCTCATTTCCACGTGCAATGGTAGCCTGTGAGTCCAACGGAGTCATAGTGTTACACAAGGACTGATCATTCAGCGCTTACAGTTATTGTATGACTATACAAGAGAAAATCGAAATCCCAGTCAACCACATCAGCTCGGCGAATTCACCCAAAATAAAATATCAATGAACATCAAGCCGTTCTTTCCTGTGTATCCATCACAAGAATATACGCTGCGCCACCCGTAACTTCTCATCCATAGTAGCATGGCTCTACTGACATCTCCACAGGATTCAAACTATGGAGTGAGGACAAAAGAAACAAAGCTCTGTGCTAAAATTGAAATGGGAGAAGAGAGAGCATCTTTTATTTATTATTCTGTTTTTTAAATATGTTTTGGTATCAGGACCATGGAGAGTCATGCAGCTATGGAGCTAGGCTTGCACCAACAGAAAGAAAACCATCGGCTTTCTGCCCAGTCTGACCAGTTTTACACTGCTAGGGGGAATCAAATGAACTACTTCCACACTCAAAGGGGCAGTATGCAGGTAATGCTCACGAGGCTGGCACTGCCATATTCAATGTCTTTCAGAAACCTCTGTAATGAATGATAAAGTATCATCTATTGGCGCAGACAGTGGCTTACATAGAGAGATATCTATTGGGGGTGCCGATGACAAGGAGATGGAAAATTCTCAACAGAACCTTGGGACCCAAAGTTTCTATATACCAAAAATGAAAATGATGACGAAATGCTGTATTCTCCCGTTTTTGGAGCCCTTGGTGAGTAACCAGTTTTCTGCACTCTCATTGAAGTTAAATGTTAGGCTTTTCTTCATTGAATTTCTTTCTTTGTAATAGGAAAGATACCCGTTGTCCCTTATCGCATCCATGTTCATGATCAGGAGATTCTGTAAACGCAGTAGCTAGAATGGGGGAAGGAATAAGTTTTTGAATCTAGTTCCTGCTGATTTAAATTAGCATGGTTCAAAATAGTACACGCGTTCTCTATTGTGCTGGACTCAGTATCACGAGGACCGAACGTCCTGTGTGCTAGAATGGAAATGAAAGTGGGCATATAGAAGGCTACTCCGTTTGTTTCAATAGGAACCCCAAAATGTTTATAGAGGAAAAATGTGGAGAGTTGGATATTTTGTTGCAGACAGTGGTGGACACGTCATTTGAGCCACAAGATGGTGATCTCAGAGATTGCAACGGGTGATCTGCAGCTCATAACTTACAAAGCAGCGTGTGCGGTGCCTATGCCTTTGTAGGGGTCAGAGTTTTCTTACCTTGCGAATGCTTATGCCTGTTAGAAAGAGAAAAAGGGGTCAGAGTTTTCTTACTCTGCGAATGCTTATGCCTGTTTAGAAAGAGAAAAAATAAGAGGGGCTTTCTCATGTTCTTGCAGACCGGCTTTAAAAATTCAGTTGGAATATGTTCAAACTTTGAACAGAGAAGTAGATGAGTTAGAATACACTAGCAAGTATTGCCCGCGCGATGCTGCGGGTTTTAAAACCATATAAAACATGTTAAGAGTTTTAAATATATAACGATAGACAATACTGTTTACATATATGTGGAAATCTATTTATAAACACGTGAGAAAATAGTTGTCCAAGGGTGGGGTTTAGAACGGTACTTAGAATAGTTTGGACAATGGGCAGTTCAAGACTAATCAGCGGTAGAACTTTCTTCTTCACTCGTCAGCACTTCAGAACTTCCTTCCTTTTTCTCATATATAGTGTTTTTATTTCACTGTTACAAATATTAGGTAATGGAAGTTGTCTATGTAAATAAATGACAGTTCTAGTGAAAATGAGAAAACAAATTATGTGTGTGATTTGAGCTACGGATGATAACAATTGAAAATACGTTGAAGAGTAATGCGTTATCTAAGCTAAAAACGTCCTAAACCTTAAATCTTATATGAATCCAAGTTTTCAAAACCATTCATATTCAAACCAATAAAAAACCCAATTGTTTTCAAACCTAAAAATTCACAAAATCAAAAACTCAAAAAATGAATTAGCCTACAGATGATTTTTGGTATATTTGATGGGCACAAAGATGCAAAAGCTGCTCAGTTTGCAGCAAAGAATTGAGGAGGGGTGATGATGAAATTGAGGAAGCAGTCAAGTAGGTATCTGAATACAAACTAAATAAATAAATGAAGAAGAAGAAGAACAGTTTACAGTAAAAACTTAGAAACAAACAAATTTCCTTGCATCTTGCAAAACAGCTATCAAAAAGTGCATCAACCGATCAACTAACAAATCAAAAAACGAATGCTTCCCATTCAACACAAAAAAGTCTGCTAAAAGAAAATAACTTCTCATTGAAAAAACATTGGAATAAAATTTTGGAAATCGTTGCTTGTCATTCTCCTGAACCATCTTTATGATTTGTAGACATTTTCCATAAAAAAATAGAAATATGAATGCAAAAAACTCCAGAAAAAAACAAATTCAGAGAAATTTAAAATAAAAAAGAAAAAAAAATTCATCATTTCAATCATTTTCCAGTCTTTCAATTGTAATTACACAAAAAATATACCTAAAAATCTCAACTTTCTCAGAAAACTATTAGCATCTACTGTGACATCATGATATCATATAAATAGCGGTCTGGAAGGAGTAGAAATTATCTAATTTTGCTACTCATATTTTTTATAGAACAATGAATTGCAGACAAAATGTACCTTGCCCTGCTGCGGTGTTTATATTTCTTGACATATAACCTTGCTTACATCCCCTGCTCTAACCGAGCCTTTCTTTACCAATTCAGTTAACTGCAAGCATAATTCAAAATTAGCAGACAAAAAACATTGACGTTAAATGTACAATACGGATAACCATTAATTATTTGTTTCATTGATGCCAAAAATATAGGAGTATTAAGTCACCTCGTTTTCTATGTCCAAGTATTCTGTCCAAAATAAATACATTGGTTAGGTTTCTGAATCATGAGAGCCTTAACTGGCTTATAAAAATGATTATTAGAGTTTCAAAAGATAAAATATTAAAATTTCAGTAAAAGAGAAGTATTGGGAAACAAAATTGACATCTCACCATCCACAATAGGTCGAAAAATCCTTTGAATATGCTTTAGCTTCTTGTTTACCTGAAAACACACATTCATTGTTCAGAATATCATAATGAAATGGTTCGTCTTTGAATCAATAAGAACTCCCTTTGTCTTATGCACGGTACAGATAATTAACTCACAATATTGGATCTCAATTTATTTCAAACTTTTCTGCATTTTCTACTGTTTTAGGATCCATTTAGGCAATCTCTTAGACCATTAGTTTGTTTGCCTTGACTAAAATAAAAAAACAGTAGATCCGCTTGTTGCTTAGTGACTTGATAAGTCAGTCACAAAGAAAACATGTAGAATGCAAATATGAATCAGAAAAAAACAACTATAGAATTCATTATATAGAAGAAGAAATACATACTTATTGTGAGGTTATCCCAGCTATCCACTTGGATCTACTCTTTCTGCAAACAAAAACCAGAGTTGGATATTGGGATGTGTATATATATAGCAAGTAAAATTACAACACCAAACTGATAACATAATACGCATTAATTTAACTCCAATCAATAAAAATTCATCCTTTCAGTAGGCGAGTATTGGGGAAGACGCAGGACCTCTTCAATATTTGCAGATGCTTTAACCTTAAGTAATAAAAATTCATAATGATAACTAATTTTATGATGAGAGGACCTGATGAAGCAATTGTGGTAGGCGTCTCTGAGATTTGCACAGGAAGAAGCAAAATAAAAAGAAGAAGAAGAAGATGGAGAGAGGGTGGTCAATAGCTTACCTAGCATTTGAAAGCGACATAAGGCAAGTTCGAGAGGGACGGAAGATAAGTTCAATTTCATCATAGGAAGGTTCATTTTCCCTAGCTTTCGTGATTGCAAGCATGCTTTAAAAGCCATCAAGCAACTTTTAAGACACTCATTTTATCCTTGATTTAAGAAAGGAAAAACCCTTTTGAAAAATCTTCATTAGCAGTACAAAAATCAAAGTTTAGTCAAACAAAAAAAGAAGCCTTAACTACAGAAGATGAACAAAAAATAAACAAATAACAAACCTCATAGGCAGCAAGGAATTGTATACTCTGCAATACAGCGTGCTTCAAATTTGAAGTGCGGAAGGTTAAAATCTCTGATCTGGAAAACAAATAAGTAACCAATCTCATTATAAATAAACATAAAGAAAAAAGGCAAAAAAAAAGAAAAAAAAAAGACAACCTGAATTCAAAAGGTTCTATAGGCCATATGATGGTTAGAAAGAAAGTATTCATAGAATTCAAGTGCTCATATAAACTCAGAGATAATTACATCTTAAGATGTCTACAAACTATTTATTTTCTCAAACGGTATGTATAGAAGTTTTATGCTGAAATTCTCACAGAATTTGCCTGCTTATGGTGGTTACAGTGTGGGTATCTGCATAACAAAGTCAGGTGCTAAGTTGATATAGCAAAGTCAGGTGCTAAGTTCTTGAAAAAAAAATATAAAAAAAACACTCTTCAAGACCAACGTTCTGAACAAATTATTGTGAAAAGTGTGTTGGAACTATTATTTATAACCGAAATAGTATCTTTTTTTTTTGGGACAACCATAAAAAATAAAAAAATAAAAAAAAAGTTTCCAATCATTATGTATCAAATGATTACAATTAAACTCACCTTTCAATTCAACCAAAATTCAACAACTTCAACCCAAATTAGATCACAACAGAAAGAGAAAGAGAAGACAATTCAAATTCCACACATGGGACTAAATTTTGTAATCAACACAACAGACATTGCAGAACATAGTTTTGTAATCAACACAACAGCAGACATCTTCAGAGCTATTCATCTACAAAGATTTCAAAGCTTACCCAAGATGTAGTGGTAAAAGTGGGGGGGGATTAAAGGGGAGACGGCTGGACACGGTGAAGAGGAAGTCGGCGTTGAACCCGCGGCTCCCCTTCCACTTGCTGCTTTAATAGAATTCAGTCGATCGTTCGTTGGGGTTGAATGGGATGCGACGGAATAACCAAAAATTGAGATGCGATGGAATAACAGAACCAAAGCCTCGATTTCTCAGACAATGGCAAAATTGAAATAAAAGAAACTAAGTAGGTGTACAACAGGAAGAACACTGTGGGTGTTTCAGCTTGTTTTCAGTTTTAGTATAGATTAAAGAGTAAATTGTACTAATAGTCTCTCAACTTTAATCAAATTGGAGCAATGGTCCCTCAACTAAAAATCCATTACCATTGGTC
Organism: Heteromeles arbutifolia; assembly: GCA_024362995.1. NCBI lineage: Eukaryota > Viridiplantae > Streptophyta > Magnoliopsida > Rosales > Rosaceae > Heteromeles > Heteromeles arbutifolia. The sequence goes on along the minus strand of JANCRC010000003.1, from coordinate 37,825,885 downwards.
CCTCAACTTATCAAAATGTGTAGCTATAGTCCTTTTCATAAATTTTGTCAAAATTTTGTTAAAATAAGTTATATTGGAATGACCATTTATACAATTAGGGTCCCTCAACTCATCAAAGTGTATAATTATGGTTCTTTTTGTCAACTATGTCAAAAAATTTGTCAAAACAAGTTACATTGGAATGACCATTGCTACAATTGGGTTAAAATTAAGGGACCATTTCTCCAGTTGAATTAAAGTTGAGGGACCAATGGTAATAAATTTTTAGTTCAGTGACCATAGCTGCACGTTTTGATAAGTTGAGGGACCAATGGTAATGGATTTTTAGTTGATGGACTATTGCTCCAATTGAGTTAAAGTTAAGAGACCATAGCTACAATTTACTCATAGATTAAATTTAGGCTAAATTACACAAAACTACATTAACGGTAGATCGAACCACAATCTTATACCTCATGTTTTAAATATTGCAATATCATACATCAACTTATGAATTTGTTAAAATGTCAAACATCTGTTAAATATTCTGTTAATTTCGTTAAATACTAATAAATTATTAATTTTGTATTTAACAATTAAAATTTATTAATAAACCATATCTCTCTCCTCGCGTCTCTCTCCCTCCTCTCTCCCTCACCCACTCCGCCGTCGGCTTCCCAAATCCGACCACGTCTTCCATCCAGATTGCCTCGAATCTTATCACTCGTCATCGAAACCCCACCATAATTCAATCTCTAGCCCCCTATCCTCTCTCTCTGTGCTCTCAAACCCGTCAACGACGGAAGCCATTTTTTTGTCTCTACAAAAACCTAAATCCCTTGTCCACTGTCTCTTTCTTTTCTCCCACCACTCTCTCTCTACATTCCTCCATCCCAGAATTTCAAACACTAATCAAACCAAATGACATTGCATACCAACAATTCAATTGGTCTATACACTATCCACAATTTACCATATCATAGATGGCGTCGATGGCGTCACTGTTAATCGGATGCCCGATCCGGAAAGTCGGCACCAAAAGACTTACCACCATGTTCTTCAAAACAGCAGCCTGCGCAAATGGCACCATGGTTGAGCGAGGAATCAGAGGCAGGGCTGCAACAAAAACTTGGGTGGAGCAGCAGTCACCGGAGTGGGATCGGCATCGTTGGGTCTCGTATGCTTGACAATTTCGGCGGCTACCTCCACGTCAGCAGGCGTAATTCGGCCACATGGGCCGGTGCCCACTACGGTCTCGCCTTCCCCGACGAAGATGACGGCGATGATGCTGTTGTAGAAGGTCTCGACGTCCATGTCGGCCTTGTCTGACCTGACGGCGGAGTAGACGAGGGAAAGAAAAAGGAGAGAGACGCGAGGAGAGAGAGAGGAAAAATTAATAATTTATTATTAATTAATTAATTTTTAAATTTAGTTGGGTGAGACGTAGCTTTCACGTCATCACTTAACAGTGAAATTGACAGAAAATTTAATATATGTCTGACATTGCAATGAATTCAAAAATGAAGGTATGACATTGCAATATTTAAAACATGAGATATGAAATTGTGGTTCGATCTATAATTGAGGTAATTTTGTGTAATTTACCCTTTAATTTATAATGCTTTTTTGTTTCTTTACATCTCATTTTCATACAACCGGTACATTGTTAGGATGTCGTTTCATGCTAATGACCAAAGAAGGTGTGCTAGCTTATCTCCACATGTACTATACTAATATCAAAACTGAACACTAACATCCCCATCCGTGTACCTATGCTTTTAAATTGTTGGCTCATCTTAGTCAATCCACTTGGTCCTTAATTTAAAAAATCCTCTCATGCTTCGATCCTCTATGTCTAGAGGCGACTTAGTCGAAAATTTGGATCACTCATTTTAAATTATACAGTCTTCATTGCCCCGTTTCATAAGCTCACACATCTCAGCCCAAATTTCTCCCTCTCTTTCTTGAATAGCCTAAATTTCTCAGTCCCGAGATGTAAGGTCATCTCCAACCGAGCCGGCCAAAAGGCTATAGGCCAAAACATAGTCCGTTTTGACACAAAACCCATCTCCAATTGAGGGGTGGGCCAAAAAAATTTGGGACCCACCGGGCCAAAATATAGCCAAATGACCAGAGAGCTGGGCAAACATAGCCAGCCCCGAAAGTTGGGCCTCATGTAGCCTTTTTTTTAAAGACAAAATTTAAAAAATAAAAACTAAAAAATCTATTTTTTTCCCTATAAATACCTAAGCCATTTCTACACTACTAGCCTCCCCGCACGTGCTCACGTGCATGCGAGAGGCATTTTTTAATCACGTGCGCTACGCGCCCCTTAAGATGATATGTTATGTTAGTTGATTTCTTTCTCGTACCGCGTCCTAAAAATAAAATATAACATACAATTACAAATAAAAGGAAATGAAATATAATTAAGTCGCCTGTAAAATACGTGATAAAAGAAAGGCTTCTTGTACGCGCGGAAGCATATTCAAAGAGAGGCAATTTTTTTAATCAAAGGCGTTCGCGCCCCTTAAGATGTGTTGTGTTAGATGCTTTATTTACCATGTCATAAAAACAAAATTCAACATACAGTTGCAGATAAAAAGAAATAAAATATAATTAAGTCGCATATAAATGTGTTGATAAGCTACAATATAGTTTAACCTGCCATTCAGGTTCTTTGGAACATGATAAGCTCCAACATATAGCCATTGTAGAATTTCAAGTTGTTGCGGAAACCAAACCAGCACGCTGCCTCACATCGACTCCCTGCATTCCATCCTTATTATTTGAAATTCATGTATTTAGGAGAGAGTAAAATTTAGTTATAAAAGCATATAAATTCAACAACAAAAGTGAAATGAAGTCAAATGAATGAAGGCATGCATATCTGAACTGTAGTTTACAAACTGTCACGGATTACACACAAAAAATAAACTTCAACGGAAGTCCAAATTGATAACTGATCGGTTTGGGAAAGAGAGGCTAATGTTGAAAGTTTCAATCGAAGATTCACCTCACATCGCATCAACTCTTCAAAGACCACCCCAAAAATCTCATAAGAAAACTATGCCAAACAACCATTAACTAGACAAAGTCGAGTTTCCCTTACATTTTGATTTAGAGTCGACTGTCATGCATAAATTGCCGGAGGTTTCTTTACTGAGCTTTAAGCATCTTCCCAGGTTTAGTCCTCATTTTTCTCCAAAAAATCAAAACCTCCACATCCTTTTCGGTTCTTTGATTAAGTGTAATATTGGGCTTCTCAAGTATCTTACAACTAAGCAACAAAAATGCGCTTCCTAGTTTCACACTGCCATCGTTTAACAAAGAACCCTAAAATATTTTCAAAGAAAGGCTTGAACTGGACAACGTAACATACGGTAACTGGTCTGATAGAACCTTTACGATTATAACCTAGTAATGCAAGTTTCTAGTAGATGAAACCTAAACTTCAGACACCAAACATAAAAATAGCAACACCAAAGAATTCTAAAAGTAAATATATATGGAATACATGGGTTATATAGAAAACCAAGAAAGATACAATCTTGATGCAAAGAAAGCAAAGTTAAAATACCAAGAGCAAGATTATGCTATTAAATAAAAGAAAAGTGAGATCCATTGGAATATCTACAAATCTAATCCAAGAATGGAAACCAAAACCCTAACTTTCTTAGAGAAATTTGGACAGAAAAATCGTAGAAAGAAGGCAAGATGAGAGATATACCCTAAACCCTATACCTGGCTCTGGCTGTAATTGCTGGTGATGAATGGTTGGCAGAGAAAAGCTTTTACCTTTCACTCGCTTTTGATTCTTGTAGCCACAACAAACATTCAGACTCCCTACAAAAACCATTATATTTCAAATAATCACATAATATCTTTGGCCTTGTCTTCTTAACCCGAATCATAATCTTACAGGAAAAAAGAAATCCATGTTTGTTCCGGTCAGAATTTGCATTATTACTTGAGATAATCAAAGGAAAATCAAAATCTGTCTCAATAAGCAATGAAATCAATTGTGTGAGATCCAACATCGTCCAGGGGAGTGGATCCTGTGAGCCTTATATGTATATTCTCATCTCTACCTAACACGAGGCTATTTGGGAGCTCACTAGCTTCGGGTTCTATCGGAACTCTGAAATTAAACAAGTAGCGCGCGAGAACACTCCCATGATGGGTGACCCACTGGAAGTTCTCGTGTGAGTTCCCAGAAATAAAACTGTGAGGGCGTGGTCGGGACCCAAAGTGGACAATATCGTGCTACGGAGGAGTCGTGCCCGGGATGTGGTGGGGACCTGGGCCAGGATGTGACAATTTGGTATCAGTGCCTTACCCTGGCCGCGTGTGTGCCAACAAGGACGTCAGGCCCCTAAGGGGGGTGGATTGTAAGATCCCACATTGCCCAGAGGAGTGGATCATGTGAGCCTTATATGTATATTCTCATCTCTACCTAGCACGAGGCCATTTGGGAGCTCACTAGCTTCGAGTTCCATCAGAACTCCGAAGTTAAGCGAGTAGCGCGCGAGAGCACTCCCATGATGGGTGACCCACTGGGAAGTTCTCGTGTGAGTTCCCAGAAACAAAACAGAAGTTCTCGTGTGAGTTCCCATAAACAAAATAGTGAGGGCATGATCGGGGCCCAAAGCGGACAATATCGTGCTACGAAGTAGTCGTGCCCGGGATGTGGTGAGGGTCCGGACCGGGATGTGACAAATCGGGTAATCTATGAGAACGCAATGAAATTGACATAAAGAAATCAAGCATTAAACTGGTAAAATTAGTAGATGTGAAATGATAAACTGAAGAATAATAATTAAATTCTGTTTACCAATTAGAGGCTAATCTGCATAGATATTAAAGGTACCGGTAGATAAATAAGGAGGGATGAAAAAAGTGACTGAGAGAGATATCAAACCTTGTTAAAAATGGCGGGGTTTAAAAGGGGCTCTGTCCCCTCCTACGATTTGCTCTCTCGGATTTGATGTGGGTTAACAAACTATCAGATAAATACTCAACTACACACCGTATGAAAACATTATTTACAACAAAATAATATTATTCAAGTTAGAGAATTATAATGACTATAAATCAAAACTCCATTGACGCAATGCAATATACAAAATTATGATGAATAATCCAGAAAATATTATACCTGTTGAAAAGACACCTTGCACGCAGATCACAAAACCCAGAACACCAACAACCAAAAAGGGGAAATTTATGATATTATTCAAGGTATTAGGCACTCCTGTTAAAAACTCATGTATTAAAAAGCACAATTGAATATGAACGCAAATCTAATTCTAAGTCATCGAAGCAAATAATTCATACACAATTGAAAAAGAGGTATAAATGGGAAGATAACGGAAATTGAAAATATGAATTACTAACCTAATGGATTATTTGATTTTCGGAGAAGAATTTTCTCCGAAATATCAGTTCTTCACCAATCTTTATTGTTGATTTTGTCGAACTCTTTATGTTGGAATAAATTGAAACCACACACTGAACTCGAAGAAGACGAAAAGTGATTCCCTTCCAATCATCCAACTGTATACCGATGATATGTGGGTAGTTACTGTTGAACTTCCCACTAAAATCACACGTTAAATCGTGGGAATTATTCAGAGAAAACTGCTAACAGGTTAGAGCCGTTTTCTCCGTTGTGTTTGAGGGTTCATCACGTACACGTTCTCTTTTTTTCCTTTTAACTTTTAAAACATTTTTTTTTAATTTTAGTTTTCTTTTCCAACTATTCCGTTTGCACTCCTTTTTTTTTCTTTTTCTTGTTGTATTTTTGTTATTTGTTTCTCTCACTATGTAAATGTTTTTATTTTTTTATTTTTCAATACAGTTTTTTTTTATTCACTTTTTTTACCAGTTTGTCCTTATTTTTTCCTTTTTTTGGATTTCAATTGTGAAGAAAATAAAGGGGCTTTCTGGGCATTTCTGAATGCTTCACCAAACTGATCTTCTCCCGTTATAGATATAGATATATAGATTTCTCACATCTTTTTCACTCATTCCATACTATCATATCTCATTTTAATGTCTAAGTTGTTAAAGTAAAATTAAAATATTTAATAACATGAAACTTAAAACAACATTTAGCGACGAATAGCCTTGAAAATATGTCTAGAAATCTTATTTTAATATGATAGTTTAATTCAATTAACAAATAAAATTAAAAAACAAACTTAAAATAATAAATTGTTGAAGGGACTAAAAAATAAACTCCTTCAGCAGAGATTGTATATAAATATGTCTGTTTTTTTAGCCCTCTTTGGTTGAAGATTATATATAGATATGGCCGTTGGATCTTTTACTCCACATAATCCAACCGTTCATTTAATTGGCGAATGCCTAGAAAATTTCGGATGTCTCGCGTGTTTAAGAACGACCTCCCTCGACCGAAAAGGAAAAAGAAAAAAAAAAACGCTACCTCCCAATTTCCCAATTATTTCCCAATTCGATTCCTGCAATCTGTTTCTTGATTTCACAGACAGAGATCCAATGGCGCCGGTGCCCAATACCGGTCCGGACGGGGACGATGAGGATCCGCGACCTACCAAACAACCACGGCTTGGAGAGGCAGATGATTCCAAGGAGGAGAAACCTAAACCTGAACCTGGTATGTGTGTATGATTTAGGCGCGCTACCTCCCAATTCCCAATTCCCAGTTTCCCACCACCACAAGTTCACTACAACAAACCCTAAAATTCTTACAATCTCTTTCTCGATTTTACACAGACACAGATCCCATGGCGCTGGATGATCAATCACCGCTTGTTGAGGCAGAAGATGAACCTGCTGGTATGCTTTTTGTGTTTTGACGAATTTCTTTTATTTTTTCATTTTGGTACCAGAATTTTTTATGTCGAAACTTGTCCTTATTTTATATTGAGTTTATTCACCTTTTGGTTTATGTAATTGAATGAAATTCTCTGTGATATCGCGAGAGTATTTTTAATTGATTTGGAAATAGTATTAAGACGTATGTATTCTGAGGAGATTGGTGTAAAGTCGAGTAAAATTCCCAACAAATTTTTGCTCATATTGTTGTAAATTTCTGTTTCTGGGAATTGATAGGTGTCTAGACTATCCTTGTGCGGTTCTTCTGGGAATGAATTTAGTTGCTTAAAATTTTTTTGTAATTTATTGAAGTAATTAGTAACTTGTCGTTTGTCCAAAAAAAAAAAAAAAAAAACTAGTAATCTGTCTATTTATGCAACCAGAAAGAAAGAGGCAATTGGGAACGATATCAAGTAACCAGTAACTTTGTACCTTTCCAAAGGGAATTAGAACAAAAGCCCATTACAGCCAGTAGATATAGCTGTTCTCTTGGTCTTCAGTTTCTGATAGCAGATTCTTAATTTGCTTTGGTACCCGTTAAGACTGGTATATAGATAGACAGATTCAGGATGGACGAATGTGGTTTTGACACACTAACTTAACACCTTATAAACTGTTGAAAATTCTTAATTTGCTTTGGTACCCGTTAAGACTGAATCTTTGGATATTTGCTGCTAATTAGATTCCCTTCGGACATGACCCATACTTATTAACTTGCACAGACATTCTAGATATGTGCTCTATATAATCTCTAAATAAAAAAATTAAAAAAAATGCCAAAGTGTCTTTTAGTTTGTTTCGTGCATGATTGATGGTGCCTACCTCACATAGGGATAACATATATATCAAGAATCTATTCATTTTTCGGCGGGATCGATCTTGAATATAGCTAGCTTCCCTGTTAATTTATATTTTTTAATCAACGATTAAAATTCGCTCGTATGAGTATATATATGTTTAGATTCAGGAATGCTGTTTTGGCACACAAATATAACACCTTATTAACCATTGCTTTGAAAATAGTATTTAGGACGTATATACTTTGAGGAAATTGGTATAAAAATTGTCGTGTGTTTCTGTTTCTGGGAGTTGATAGGCGTCTAGACTATCTATCCTTGTGTACTTCTGAGAATGAATTTGGTTGCTTAAAAATTTTGTGTAATTTATTGAGTAACCAGTAATATGTCAATTGATGCGACCAGATAAAAAGATGCAATATGGAACAATATCAAGTAACTAGTAACTTATTACTTTTTAAAGGGAATTAGAAGAAAAGCCCATTATAGGCAGTAGATATGTTGTTCTCTTGGTCTTCAGTTTCTGGTTGCATCAATCCTTTGCTTGTGATGTTTTGGGGAGATTGTTATCCTTGTGTTTTTTTCGAAAATGGATATTTAGTAAATAGTAATTTGTCGATATTCAGTAACTTGTTCATAAATATGTGCTTTCATCAATTTGCTGCAGCTAGCTTCTCCATTAACTTTATATGTTTCATTAACGATTCAAACTTGCTTTTAAGAGTTTAATGGTATATATGTAGTCAGATTCATGACCCGTACTTAATAACTTGCGCAGACATTCCTAGAAATGTGCTCTATTAAACAGACCAAAGGGTCTTTTTAGTTTGTTTTGTGCATGATTGATGATGCCTAACCCACATGGGGATAACATATATATCAAGTATCAAGTCATTTTTCGGCGGGATTGATCTTGAATATAGCTAGCTTCTCTATTAATTTATGTATTTTAATCAGCGATTCAAATTAGCTTGTATGAGTATATATATGTTTAGATTCAGGAATGCTGTTTTGACACACAAATGTAACACCTTATTAACCATTGATTTGAAAATGGTATTTAAGATGTATATACTGTTAGGATTTTGGCTCGTCAAATATGTCCTAATTGGTTTAGGATTGTTTTAGGAAAATTAGAGGTATACCAATTCTTGTCCTAGAGGGATTAGGAAAGAATTTCAGTTTTCTTTATTCAATTTAGGTTTGGTTTTCTATAAGTCTATTTGGATTTGGATAAGTGTAATTTCCTAGTCCACTTAGAAATAGGAATTCAATCAGCCTTGGGACATGTAAGCCAACCCTATGCCTATAAATAGGGTGCGGCAAGGCTTATTTTTAGAGAGAGAAAAACTGTGACAGCCAAGACAAGAAAGAGAGATTAGTTCTAGGGTTTGCAAAGGTTCTGTAATCTCAATTATTAATCAAAGGAGCGGTGATTTCTCTACCTAGAGAAATCACAACTGGACGTAGGCAAAAGTTCTGCCGAACCAGTATAATTCTTGTGTGTTTCTAAGTTTTCTATATTTGCTAGTTTAGTCTATTGCCGTTGGTTACATTAAAGAACAATGTCTAGTGAGCGTTTTTTCAACATATACGTTGAGGAAATTGGTATAAAAATGGTCGTACGTTTCTGTTTCTGGGAATTGATAGGCGTCTAGACTATCCTTGTGTACTTCTGAGAATGAATTTGGATGCTTAAAAATTGTGTAATTTATTGAGTAACCAGTAATATGTCAATTGATGCGACCAGAAAGTAACTTTTTACTGTTTAAAGGGAATTAGAACAAAAGCCCATTATAGGCAGTGGATATGTTGTTCTTTTGGTCTTCAGTTTCTGGATGCATCAATCGTTTCCTTGTGAAAATTTGCGGAGAGATTGTTATCCTTGTGTTGTTTCCGAGAATGGATATTTAGTAACTAGTAATAATATGTCGATATTCAGTAACTCGTTCATAAATATGTCCTTCCATCAATTTGCTGCAGCTAGCCTCTCCATTAACTTTATATGTATCATCAACAATTCAAACTTGCTTTTATGAGTGTAGTGGTATATGGTCAGATTCAGGCGGTTTTGACACACTAACCTTGCACCCTTATAAACTGTTGAAAATTCTTAACTTGCTTTGGTACCCTTTGAGCCTGAATCTTTGGATATTTGCTGCTAATTAGTTTTCCTTCGGACAAGACCGATACTTAATAACTTGCGCGGACATTGCTTGAAATGTGCTTTATATAATCTGAACAAAAAAAGCAGATCAAACGGTCTTTTAGTTTGGTTCGTGCATGATTGATGATGCATAACCCACATAGCATAATATATATCAAGTAACTAGTCATTTTTCATTGGGATCGATCTTGAATACAGTGAGCATCTCCGTTAATTTATGTTTTTTTATATCAACGATTGAAATTTGCTCGTATGAGAACATACTCATTAAGATTCAATAATGCACTTTTGACACACACAAAGATAACACCTTATTAACCATTTGATTAAAAAGAACCTTCTTTTTTTTGGTTGGTGGGGTGGGGGTGCCTTGCCTAATACCCAATTTCCCACCACCACACAAGTTCACAACAACAAACCCTAAACTTTACGCATTCTCTTACTCCCTTTTACAGACACAGATCCCGTGGCGCCAAATGATCAGGAACCGGTCCCAACTGAACAATCACCACCTGGTGAGGCAGAAGATGAACCTGCTGGTACGTATGCTTTTTGTTGTGTTTTGACAAATTTCTTTATTTTTTCTTCCATTTTGGTACCAGAATTTCTGATGTTGAAACTTATCCTTTTTTTATTCAATTTTTGGTTTATGTAATTGAATGAAGTTCTTTGGGATATCGTGAGAGTAATTTCAGTTGATTTGAAAATAGTATTTAAGGCGTATATTGTGAGATCCCACATCGCCCAGGGGAGTGGATCCTCTATGCCTTATATGTACATTCCCACCTCCAATTAGCACGAGGTCTTTTGGAAGCTCACTGGGTTCGGGTTCCATCGGAACTCCGAAGTTAAGCGAGTTCGCGTGAGAGCACTCCTATGATGGGTGACCCACTGGGAAGTTCTCGCGTGAGTTCCCAGAAACAAAACCGTGAGGGCGTGGTCGGGGCCCAAAGCGGACAATATCGTGCTATGGCGGAGTCGAGCCCGAGATGTGGTGGGGGCCTGGGCCGGGATGTGACATATATACCCTGAGGAAATTGGTACAAAAATCGAGTAAAATTCTCAACAAATTTTTGCTCATTATTGTTGTACGTTTCTGTATCTGGGAATTGATAGGTGTGTAGACTATCCATGTGTAGTTCTGGGAAAGAATTTAGTTGCTTAAAGTTTTGTGTAATTTTTTGAAGTAACTAGTAACTTTTTACTTTTTGAAGGGAATTAGAAGAAAAGTCCATTATAGGCAGTAGATATGTTGTTCTCTTGGTCTTCAGTTTCTGGTTGCATCAATCGTGTGCTTGTGATGTTTTGGGGAGATATTGTTATCCTTGTGTTGTTTCCGAAAATGGATATTTAGTAACTAGTAATTTGTCGATATTCAGTAATTCGTTCATAAATATGTCCTTTCATCAATTTGCTGCAGCTAGCTTCTCCATTAACTTTATATGTTTCATTAACGATTCAAATTTGCTTTTAAGAGTGTAATGGTATATATGTAGTCAGATTCATGACCCATACTTAATAACTTGCGCAGACATTCCTAGAAATGTGCTCTATTAAAACAGACCAAAGGGTCTTTTAGTTTGTTTCCTGCATGATTGATGATGCCTAACCCACATGGGGATAACATATATATCAAGTATCAAGTCATTTTTCGGCGGGATTGATCTTGAATATAGCTAGCTTCTCTAGTAATTTATGTATTTTTAATCAATGATTCAAATTAGCTCGTATGAGTATATATATGTTTAGATTCAGGAATGCTGTTTTGACACACAAATGTAACTCCTTATTAACCATGGATTTGAAAATAGTATTTAAGATGTATATACTTTGAGGAAATTGGTATAAAAATGGTCGTACGTACTGTTTCTGGGAATTGATAGGTGTCTAGACTATCCTTGTGTACTTCTGAGAATGAATTTGGATGCTTGAAAATTTTGTGTAATTTCTTGAGTAACCAGTAATATGTCAATTGATGAGACCAGAAAGGAGGCAATAGGGAACCATATCAAGTAACTAGTAACTTTTTACTGTATAAAGGGAATTAGAACCGCAGCCCATTATAGGCAGTGGATATGTTGTTCTTTTGGTCTTCAGTTTCTGGATGCATCAATCGTTTCCTTGTGAAAATTTGTGTAGAGATTGTTATCCTTGTGTTGTTTCCGACAATGGATATTTAGTAACTAGTAATAATATGTCGATATTCAGCAACTCGTTTATAAATATGTCCTTTCATCAATTTGGTGCAGCTAGCTTCTCCATTAACTTCATATGTATCATCAACGATTCAAACTTGCTTTTATGAGTGTAGTGGTATATATATAGTCAGATTCAGGATCGAGGAACACGGTTTTGACACACACTAACCTTACACCCTTATAAGCTGTTGTAAATTCTTAATTTGCTTTGGTACCCGTTGAGCCTGAATCTTTGGATATTTGCTGCTAATTAGTTTTCTTTTGGACAAGACCGATACTTGATAACTAGCGCAGACATAGCGTGAAATGGTGCTCTATATAATCTGAGCAAAAAAAAAAAAAAAAAAAAAAAACAGATCAAACGGTCTTTTAGTTTGGTTCGTGCATGATTGTCAAGTAACTAGTCATTTTTAATTGGGATCGATCTTCAATATAGCGAGCATCTCCGTTAATTTATATATTTTTTTTTATCAACCATTGAAATTTGCTTGTATGAGTATATACGTGTTAAGATTCAATAATGCACTTTTGACACACACAAAGATAACACCTTATTAACCATTTGATTAAAAAGAACCTTCTTTTTTTGTTGGTGAGGTGGGGGGGTGCCTTGCCAAGGGTAAATGTTTAGGCACGCTACCTAATACCCAATTTCCCACCACCACACAAGTTCACAACAACAAACCCTAAAATTTATGCTTTCTCTTACTCCCTTTTACAGACACAGATCCCATGGAGCCGAATGATCAGGAACCGGTCCCAACTGAACAATCACCGCCTGGTGAGGCAGAAGATGAACCTGCTGGTACTTATGCTTTTTGTTGTGTTTTGACAAATTTCTTTAATTTATTCTTTTCGTTTTGGTACCAGAATTTCTGATGTACCAGAATTTCTGATGTTGAAACTTATCCTTTTTTTTATTCAATTTTTGGTTTATGTAATTGAATGAAGTTCTTTGGGATGTCGCGAGAGTAATTTCAGTTGATTTGAAAATAGTATTTAAGGCGTATATACCCTGAGGAAATTGGTACAAAAATCGAGTAAAATTCTCAACAAATTTTTGCTCATTATTGTTGTATGTTTCTGTATCCGGGAATTGATAGGTGTGTAGACTATCCATGTGTAGTTCTGGGAAAGAATTTAGTTGCTTAAAATTTTGTGTAATTTATTGAAGTAACTAGTAATTTGTCGATTGATGCGACCAGAAAGAACGAGGCAATAGGGAAAGATATCAAGTAACTAGGAACTTTTTACCTTTCCGAAGGGAATTAGAAGAGCCCATTATAGGAAGTAGATATGTTGTTCTCTTGGTCTTCAGTTTCTGGTTGCATCAATCGTTTGCTTGAGATGTTATGGGGACATATTGTTATCCTTGTGTTGTTTCCGAGAATGGATATTTAGTAACTAGTAATTTGTCAATATTCAGTAACTCGTTCATAAATATGTGCTTTCATCAATTTGCTGCAGCTAGCTTCTCCATTAACTTTATATGTTTCATTAACGATTCAAACTTGCCTTTAAGAGTGTAGTGGTATATATGTAGCCAGATTCAGGATTGAGGAACGCGGTTTTGAGTCTGCACACATTAACTTTACACCTTTATAATAAACCGTTGAAAATTCTTAATTTGCTTTGGTACCCGTTAAGACTGAATCTTTTGATATTTGCTGCTAAAATTTTTTAGGGTAATTTACTGAAGTAACTAGTAACTATTTTTTTATTTTTTTGGTTTGGCTGCAGATTTTGTTGAAGAGCCCCTCCGCTGTTTAATTTGCATGGAGGAGGGTCACGGTTATATGAGCTGCCCGTTGACGTGGTTTTGCCCACCAGAGACAGCTGTTAGCGATTCGGCTGAAATAGTCTGTTATTGCTGTTGTGAGCGGATAGACTCGGGCGTCCATGCTAATATACCTGATATGACAAGGGCACAGCTCATCCCCAGGTGGCCAAGATGCATGCCAGATGTAGACACAAAAGCCTTGGAGCTGGAGCTCCGTACCAAACAACCACAGTATTAGCGTCTTTTAAAATCTTAATTATAACCACATTGTTTGGGGATAGAAACACACCTATAATTATCTCTCACACATTCTTGTTAACTTTTTCTTGTTCGATTTATTTCATCCGACGATCGAAAATTGATAGAATTGTGTGAGAAGCAAAAAATGAGTGTGGTACCGTTTGGGGATAACCACCCAACCTTTAAGGTAATACATAGTTTTTGCAAGAAAGAGGACTGGGAAGGGGAATTTATTTCCAAATTTAAATTATCTTTCGTTTTGTTGGGGGTGGGAAATGATACAAAAAAATTGTTTGTTTTTAATGTAAATTCCACCCATTATACCTCCTAAACACAATTGGCATCACCACTAATTGTTCCAATGAACGGACCCTACTAAGTAAATTGTATTTGCTTAATAGGTTGGCAAATTATACTCAATACAACAAATCACCACTAATAACTCAATTGTACCAAGTCCATTATATTTCCTTTCAAAAACTTGTATTTTTCAGATATTAAATTTGAATGAACATCTATCTAATTAATGGACTTACAAAAGAAGAGTAAATGAATTTATCATGTTTAATTAGTTATTCTACGAGTCGCTAAAAATTCAACTCCGATACCGATCTAAATTCTAAAAGGTACCATGCGTGCATTGTAACTTTTTGGACTTTCATGTACTGGATGCAAATCTTTATTTTTATTTTTTTCCTTTCTTTCGGTTGTTTTGGGTAGATAGTTGCTCAAGATTTTTCTTTTCACAAAACAAATATTTATACATTAGTCTAGCATATTTTACATTGTCTGGTTCAAGTAATTATCACCGTCGACCCATGCTCCTTAAACATTCCCATTCTTCCAATAAACATTAACACAACAATAAAGGATTAAAACACACACACATTTCATAACATATTATATTAATTAAAAAAAAAGACCCATAAGACTTTGTCCATGACAAAATAAAAAATAAAAAATAAAATATATATATATATATATATACATTATGTCCGTACAAACAGACTAACATATTCCTGATTAGGGAACATAAAGACTAACCTGCCCACTTTTTCCAAGTCTCAATCTCTCTCTCAAAAACAAACTTTAAACTTGCATAGCCATATTGCCAATCGTCACTTGAGGCAAACCCAGCTTGCCCCAACCCTTTGCCTTCTTTAAGATCTTGTCATGAATAATTTGGATATTAGCATCAGGAACTCCATCTTCAAAGGTGATCACATGCATTCCAAAACCCCGAATAGATCCCAACCTATGAAAAAGATCCATCTTTGGAGAACCCAGAGAACCCAACAAGGACTGTATAGACTCGTGGCCTATCCCTCCACATGCGAGAATGGGAACAAAAACAAGAAGATCAGGCAGACCGCCAAAAGAGGCATACGACTCCAAATACACTCTGGCGACGTCGCAATCGAAGAAAAGGGTACGACCACCCCTACAGATTCCCCTAACTGACGGTCGCAACAAAATTATATCAGTTGGTAAAATAATCCAAGAACATTAAAAACTTTAAAAGATAAAAAGGTTTACTAAAAAACTTACCGTGGACTTCACCCCCCGTGTGTACATCAACAACGGCAGCTCCAACCACAGCCCTGGCTAGTTCCATAGATATGTCGTCGAAAATATCATCACGATCCACAGGTCCACCCCTAAAACTAATTCTATGCTTGCAAACAGAAGTGCCAAAGATAGTGAAACCTTCTTTTTAACTTTTTACTGTTGCGTCTTTCTTGAGAAAGAAACAAACACAACTTGCATATAATTTTATTGTATAAAACCATTATAAAACAACTTCAACGGTACGCATGTACAACAATTTCAAGAAAAGTTCGACTATTCTCCTCTCACCGGTGAAGCCTAAATGTCTAAAGGACTTCAGCATACAAACCATACGCACCGCATAACACAAATTCAATACACTTTCCCTCCTACATCCCTTCACTGGACTTCAGAACACCATCTACAGTCCTTCAAAATCTAACCCCAAATTAATGTGCATATACAAAATTACACATCAACCGTAATATCAAATAACATTCTATAAGAATAGCCCTCCACCTAGCCATATACAAAGAAATGAACCCTTATTTCCCTTTTATAGTTGATCTTTTGAATGAAAGGAAAAACACACAAAAACAACAACAGACTCCAAAACATATGCAAAATACATATAATCTTATCTAACTATATAAAACCATTATATAATAAAACAACTTCACAATACGCACGCACAGCTACTTCAGAAACATTTTGACTATTTTGCTCACTAGTGAAGCCTAAATGTCTAAACAACACGACAGAACAAAAATTCAATACATTTTCCATCTTTTAGATACCTTTACAGAACTTCAGCCCATCTATTACAATCCTTCCAAATCCAACAACAAACTAAAGAGCATATGCAAAATTAAGATTCAGTCCTACTATCAAATTATCTTCTAAAAAAAACTGCCACTTTACCAAAGTCAAGGCATTGAGTCCTTTCATCTTTAACAGTTACTTCTTTCATTTGAAAGAAACAAACACAAAAAAATCTTCAACCATCATGGATTTTGGTTCGGAAAAAACGATATTCATGCATACAATGACAACAACAAGCTACACAACTTCAGCAAAACGAGAGTCCACAACAGAGGCTGCAAAATTAATAATAAAAAAAGCCATAAAAGATAAATTAACGCAAAAGAAAAATACCCTTCAAAAAGCCTAGATTTCTGGGACATGAACTCAATCACCACCTTCCGTGACGATCCGAGCACAAAATAAGGTGGATGATCTTTGATTGGTGCTTTCAAAGCTTCTTCTTCTGTCACACCATTAAGAATCTGATCAGCAGTATAATCCCGGGAGATATCTAGTGGGACACGATAGCAATATTGAGAGACATAGATTTTTGGAACCTGAAACAACAATTGAAACAACATGAGCCGTTGAAACGATTATCAGAAAGAAGCCACACGAAAATAAAAAGATGAAACATTTAAAACAACTTAACTTATGTTCATAACCACAAATAAATGCGGCACTTTGACCGTATCTCTGCTTCCACCTGTCGGTTTCATATTTCCATTTCATATAGGCTTCAGATTTATTATCTTCTGGCTCTAGCCCAATTTCAGCCTTCTTGGCATCCCCATATCTTATTAGATAATCAGAAGCCGCTACAGCAATGTCCTTTACAGAAATCTGATCAGTTTGACATTCAAAATGAGTAGCTAGTTTGCGAAATAATTTCTCCATTACACTCTTCGCACCGGCCATTATCGCGTAAAAATCAACTCCAAATTTCGTGAATTTGGTGTACGCAACGGAATCTAACATAGCAAAATAGCAAAATGAAACAGAGTATTAATTAATAGCAAATGAAGAGAAGAATCATTTAGTAAAAAAAACAAAAACACAAAAGGAAAGTAAAGCCTCACTTATAGAGTAAGTCTTCATCATTTTATCTTCACCATATTGAACTGTTGATATCCTAGAATCTGCCACAAAATAATACTTATTTTTGTATATATAAGCAACCACTGTGGTGCCCATTTGATCATCATCGTCTGCACAAACCGAATGTCAACTTTTTTTAGACACATTGATGAATAAAAGAAAAGAAAAACGAAGATCCAGCAAAAAAAAAGACAATAACAATGACAAAAACTGCAGAAAGAATCCGAAAAAATTTACCAGACATTGACGCTCAAGCTTGTGCTCGGGCAGGCACAGTGCACAGTGTTATGTCTGGGTTTCAAGGGAGAGTAGCGAAGCGAGGGAAACGAAACGGAGTGAAAAGTTTAGGGTTTAGGAAAGAAAATACCAAGACATGGGCTGGGCTTGTAGTAATATGGGCCGAATGAAAAAAAAAATTCCAAGCATAGAAAAGCCCAATAGCAAGCCTTCTGATTTCTGATTGGGACTAATTAAAGTAAATTACAATAAATAGATCTAATTAAAACAAATTACAAATTGTTAAAGAGAAGGAAGAAACAAAATAGATAGCTCAGATTTGATTGAATGCGTATAATGATACCTCTCTTTGCAATCGAACAAAATCCCTTCCTTGAGATTGGCCGAAGGCATGGCGTGGCATAGATCGATCGGGCCAAAGGCATGGCATGGCATAGATCGATCGGGCCAAGGGCATGGCGTAGATCGATCGGGCCAAGGGCATGGCGTAGATCGATCGGGATCGATCGAATTGATTCGATATATAGATAGATGCATGTGGTAATATGAACTAAGGAGACCTGAAAAATTCCGAAGAATTCTGCTTCAGATTTGCTTATTTCATTTCACAACATACATCTGCAAACAAGCCGGCGTGACGATGACGGTGTGCCCGTGACGACATGTATGTTGGTTGCTCCCTGCCCATCCTCACAAGGCAGGAAGGAAGGCAGGCAGGAAGGCAGGCAGCGTGACGGCGGCGAGGGTAGAGAGAGGAGATGGTTTTTTTTGCCTCAAGGGGAAATGTCTATGTACTTGGCTCCCCTGCTTATAAAGCAGCTGTCAGGAGTTCTGAACACAAACTGAGACTCCCAAACTTAACCTAGCATCTGAAGCGTTGAAAATAAATGAATTAAATAGATCCAACGGCTCCGCTGCGTAGGCGGGCCACGATTTCTTTTTTGGTTCCTTTCCGGGAAAATCAACGGTTACACTCTGGTAATTAACGTTACTGCATTCAATTTCATATTATTTAATCATATAATAATATTAGATTATGACATATCATTTAATTATTCATTTTTTTGGTATTATTATTTAGTAGGGTTTTCCAATTCAAATTATCTCTCCCAATTAAATATTTTTTTGGTATTATTATTTAGTAGGAAGCCAGACTTGTGGTCAGGAGGAGGTTGAAATGTCTCTGTGAGCCAAATTTGTGGTCAGGAAGATACTGCAATGTCTCTGTAAGTCTTCCTGACCCCGGGAAGGAGTGGATAACCGTGAGTTGTCCCTTTAAAAGAAAAAAAAAACCAACGGATCCTACTTAGTATATTTTATTTGCTTAATGGATGGTAGATTTACACCACCACCAATTACGATCCTACTTAGTATAATTTATTTGCTTAATGGATGGTAGATTTACATCACCACCAATTACGATCCTACTTAGTATATTTTATTTGCTTAATGGATGATAGATGTACACCACCACTAATTACTCACATATACAATTTACGGGGGTGTATTCAATTGGGATTTTGAGGGATTTTAATTCTTTTAATGAATCTAGGGGTATTCAATCAGGATTTTAAGTGATGAAATTCAAGGTGTATTCAATTAGAACTTCAAGATAGTTTCTTAAAATCCTTAGAAATCCAGGTGTATTCAATTAGGATTTTAAAGAAACTTGTCACATTCCAGTTGTATTTAATTAGAAATTGATTTTAAAGAATTTGAGAAAGTTGAGGAATTATAGGGAATTGGAGAGATTTCGTAGTGTATTTTAAGCATCTACAAATCCCATCTCTCCCTATGAGATTTCGAGAGAATTGAATCAAAATTTTATATGAAATCTCTACAAATCAATTAAAGTCCTTAAAAATCATGGATTTATAAATCTATTAAAGTTTCTCAAATTCTCAATTGAATACACCCCCGTAGGACTGAATCTTTGGATATGTATTATGTGCTGCTAAAATTTTAGTGTAATTTATTGAAGTAACTAGTAATTTTTTTTTTTTTTTTGGTTTGGTTGCTGATTTAGGTAGAAAGCCCTGCCGCTGTATAATTTGCATGGAGGAGGGTCACGGTATAGTATAGAGTGGCCAAGATGCATGGCAGACCTTAACGGCCTTATTTTGCTTACTTTCTTCTCCTAACTATTTCGACTTGGAAGTGATTTTATTCTCATACGTTTGCTAAACATTATGTGTGAAACCCCGTCCCGAATTTAGTGTATTTTTATATTACTGTATTTATTAAATTACCTTTTTACCCTTGAGTTGACTTTGTTTGACCGTCTCGTCGAAATGCGTAGTTTTAATTTTACTAATTTATTCTTAATGCACTTATCGCCACGAGTGCGTAGGCACGAACGGATTCGAAATCGGATTTGCAACGAAGATTCTACGTTCGAACGTTGAACGTTTTTGGATATTTTGTGTTTCGTCCTGTACATTCTTAAACTAAGAACCAAGGAGACCCACTTGGGATTTTTGTCCCCCTTATCCCTGCCTAATCTGGATCCCCTCTTCCTTTTTGGATTTCATTTTCCTTATCTCTCTCTCCCCCTCACTTTATCACTTTTTCTCATTTTCTCTCGAACTTCATCCGAGTTCTCTCTTTGTGTGTGCAAGAACTCCTTCCCCTCTTTGAAAATCACACACACAACCATCCCAAACCACCACACACTAGATGTTGGACCTCGAAACCACAAGCAAACTTGGAACTGCACCGTGACACTCACGGTGCACACTCCCCCGACGAACTCCGACGTGTTTCGTAAATTTCCCGACGTTGGTAAGCATTTAGAAACCCTTGGGATGTGTTTTAAGGTTAGATCGAAGCTTGTTTTAAGTTGTATATACGTGTTAAATGCAAAAAATAGCTCGGGGTAGCTTTTCCCAGTTTTTCGGCGAGCACCGCCACTTTCGAGGCATTTTTTTGGCCAAACCACGACAAGTTAGCGTCATGCAAGGTACCATTCTCTTTATCTCGTTGAGTACTACAACCTTGGTTTTTGAATCACTTGATTTGGTTGAGTATCGAAGAAGTTATGGGAGTTTGGAGTTTGAAGTTATGGGAGTTGTACTACAACCTTGATTTTAGAACAGTGGTTACATTTTATGAAACGTTGTATGAGTAAATTAGATTTTACTTTTTTATGAGATATCATGCTTTACTGAGAATATTTTGGAATACCATGCTTTATCGATTCCATGTTCTTTGTAGTATATATGATGGATGACTATATGTTTTGAGATATGATGTTTGAGCTACTGAGTTTCGTTGAGATATATGTACTTATGTTGGAAAGATTATATTCAATGATTTTGTGCTTATCTAGTGGCCACCGCTCTACCTACGGGCGATGATACTTATATTGGCTTCGGCCGGGTGCTGTAAGGGCCTACGTGTAACAACCCGTCCCGATAAAAGGGGTATTTTTGTGAAATTTCACCTTGGGCTAGATCTTATTATTTTAAAATTGGTTTTTGGGTCTTAAATGGTGTGCCCAAGGGGCCCACCCCCTGTTTTGTCCCCCGGTTCCTTTCCTTTTTTTTCTTTTTTTCTGATTTTTGGCACACTCTCTCTTCTCTTTCTCTCCCTCTTCTTTCTCTCTTT
Source organism: Heteromeles arbutifolia (assembly GCA_024362995.1). NCBI lineage: Eukaryota > Viridiplantae > Streptophyta > Magnoliopsida > Rosales > Rosaceae > Heteromeles > Heteromeles arbutifolia. Next base: position 37,804,573 of record JANCRC010000003.1, on the reverse strand, counting down.
TTCTTCTCTACCGTGAGCTCTCTCTCCCTTTCTCTGCAACTCTCTCCTTCCTTCATCAAGCAGCATCGCACACTCACACACTAGGACAACAAAAACACCATCACCATCACCTCTGTGTTCTCAGAAACGAAGAAAGAACACCCAAAACCCTTCCCTCTCTTTCGGCCGGTACTGTTCATCGTCTTCCCCGATGAGTTTCGTGTTATTCCGACGTTGGTAAGCCTCTAGAAACCCTTGGGTTATGTTTTAGGGTTAGATCGAAGCTTGTTTTAAGTGGTGTATACGTTTGAATCGCAGAAAATGGCTCGGAGTAGCTTTTCCAAATTTTCCGGCGAGCACCGCCCCTTTCGAGGCAATTTCCGGCCAAACCACGGCGCGTTGGCCGGCGTACAAGGTATCAATCTCTTCGTCTCGCTGAGTACTACAACTTTCCTTTTTGTTTCACCCAATTTCATCGAGTATTGAAGAAGTTATATCCATTTGAATCTTACCCAGTTTCCGACGAGTCGGACGGCTTTCGAGGCGCTTTCCGGCCAAACCACGGCGAGTTAGACGTCGTGTGAGGTACCATTCTCTTCGTCTCTTCGAGAACTATAACTTTTCTTTTTGAATCACTTGATTTCGTGGAGTATTGACAAAGTTATGGCCGTTTAAAGTTTGTGTGGTTTTCCGGCCGAATTCCGGCCTTCCCTTCCACTTGGGTCCGGCGACCCACATTCCAGAAAACCAGGCCTTTGGGCCTTTCTGCCGAGCCCAACCTTTAAGCCCATTACCCTTTTAAATCCCAAAGCCTTTTCCTAAAACCTAAACCCTTTGGACCCAAAACCCAAACCCAACTCGGTCCGGCCCAAACCCATTTGACCCAAGCCCAGACCCGTTTGACTTGGTTTGACCTGGACCCGTTGACCCGGTCAACGTTGACCGTTGACTTTGACTGGTCAACGTTGACCGTTGACTTTGACTTTGGATTTTCGTCCGAGACTTCTCCTAGGCTAATTTCGACGTTCTGGACCCGTTTCCGAAGTCCGTTTTCCCAAATTAAGTCGTTTGAGTAGAGTTTGACTAAATGTACTCTTTATGTGTTTAGGGGCAATTGTTGTGGCGTTACCTTTTTCGCTAGTTTGCGTGGCTCTTCAGCGGCGGAGTATCTGTGAGTGGACCCCTTCAAAAATGCATGTTTTATAGTAGAAATGCATACATGAAAAGCTTGATTTGATGAGTATGTTTTATGAAATGCTTTATGAGATATCGTGCCTATTGAGATTATTTTGAATTATTACTATTTTTCCTATAACCCGTATTCTTATAGAATATCTGATGGATGACGATATGATATTTAGAATACGTTTCGAACACCTCTTTATAGTATAGATGATGGATGACTTTATACTATGAAGATGCCTTTCAAATGTACGTATGTTCAATGGTTTTGTACTTACCTAGTGGTCCTTACCGCTACGGGACGTAGGGATAGTTTCCGGTCCGTCCCGGGCGAAGAATTTGGTGTTGGCATAGGGCCTGTAGGGTGTTTCCTCTGGCATTTAAGACCAGGGATGGGGAGCCGGCATGGGGCCTGGGGGTTATTTCCTCTGACTGTCTGCTCAGGGATGGGGAGCCGGCATGGGGCCTGGAGAGTTATATTGGACATTCACTAGAGATTATTATATATACAAGTTATGATTTGAGACAGCGCACGGCATGCTAGGTTTCGGAAAACCTATGTTTATCATGATATATGTGTTTTCATAAAACCTGGGGGTTAGTACGTTGATAACTGTTTTACTATATGTATATCAAATTGGTCCACTCATGTTTGTTTTGCGCCCCCTTCAGGACTTAGAATCGAGGCATACAATCCTGGCATCAAGGCATTTCCGTATCGGCATCTTCGAGTCCTCTCGGTGTAGGACCTATTCCTTTGTTCATTCAATTTTATATTAATTCTTTTAGTGTTCTAGATTAGATGTGTGCTCTGAACACGTTCCTTAAATGCATACTCTTTATTTTATATTTATAAGTCTTATTTATTCCTTATTCTCAGCATTTGCATTCAATAAATGGCTTTCGTCACCTTTCGGGTGTCGGCCAGCACGTGTCTATCCTGGTATTCAGGGAATATCGGGATCGGGGCGTGTCATACGAGTCGGAAGACATTCATATATTTGGCTTCGGTCGGGTGACGTAGTGGCTTCGGTCGATTATGATACCACCATTTAGCACATTATATACGATATATGTTGTATGAAAGGTTTTATGGCATGCTAGGGTTTTCGAGTAACCTATTACATATTATACTACTGAGTTTTCATAAACTTTTGGGGTTAGTACGTTGATGAATAACTATTTCAGTATTACTTATACATCAACTTGGTCCACTCATGTTTTGTTTTGCACCCCCTTAGGACCTAGGAATAAGGCATACTATCCGAGCTACAAGGCATTCTCATACCAGTGACTTTATGTCCTTCTCTCCGCTTGGACATTCTTGTAATAGCACATTCTGTTACACCTTCCGCTTGTATTCTGAATTAGTAGTATGCTCTGAACATGTCATGCATTATCACTTTTATTTTATTGACAGTTGAACTTATTATATTATTTTGATAAGATTGTATTTGAATACTTTCATTGCGTGGTTACGCGCGAAAATTAAATGCATGTTTCTCATGTTCTCGGCATATGCATTCATAAAAATGGTTTGTGTCACCCTCGAGCGTCGGCCAGCACGTGGCCATCCCGTTGTTCTTCGGACACTGGGATCGAGGCGTGTCATTATGTGTATGTTGCGTAATTTTCACCAACGGTATAATATATACAGCAATTTTTTTTTTTGGCACATAATATATATTGCATTGAAGAAAATTATGGTTGTGACCTTCAACTTTAACCCGATAGGGACAATGTTCTCACGACACTACTAATTTTAGCATCCAACTTGCTGGGAGTGTAAGGTTTAAGCCATGGATAACATTGACAACCAAAGACTTTCAGTTTAGAGTAATCTGGATGTTGCTTGAAGAGAAGTTCCCAAGGAGACTTTGTAAGACCAGAAATAGGAAGTCTGTTGATAAGGTATATTGCAGTGGAGAAGGCTTCAACCCAAAAAATCTGAGGAACATGAGAAGCAACAAGTAATGTGCGAGCTGTCTCAACAAGATGTCTGTGCTTTCTCTCTGCACAGCCATTTTGTTCAGGCGTATGGGGACAACTGAACTGATGTAATATACCATGTGTACGAAGAAATGAAGCAAGAGAATGACTGGTAAATTCACCCCCTGAATCTGAACGCAGAATCTTGATATTATTTCCAGTGAAGTTTTCGACATAGGTTTTGAAAGTAACAAAGGTAGAAAATACATCAGATTTAGACTTCAATGGAAAAAACCAACTGTATTTGCTAAAGTCATCAACAAACAGTAGGTAATACTTGAAACCACTATTAGATGTAACAGTAGGTCCCAACAGATCACAATGCAGAAGCTGGAGACTGTGAGTTGTTGATGAAGAAGACACTTCAAAAGGAAGCTTGTGATTTTTGGCAAGCGCACAATCTGAGCAGAAAAAATCAACAGTCTTCTTGCCTTGCATTGGAAGATTATTAGTGGATATAACTCTTCTGAAAATTGAGGAGGAAAGATGGCCGAGGCGCTTGTGCCATACAGGAATAGGTGCTTTAATGCTGAGAAATGCTGAAGGTGAGGTGGGAGAACTGGTGGAACTGTGAAGAGGATAGAGACCATCCTTAACAGGTCCTTGCAAAAGCATCTTCCCCGAAATGCGATCCTTGACAGTGGATCTATAAGGGTCAAGAGTCAATGAGCAGTTATTATCTTTCAGAAACTGATAAGCAGATAAGAGATTATGTTTCATGAAAGGAACATGTAAAACATTTCTCAGCTTAAAGGAAGTATAAGGAGTGTGCAGAGACGAAGAACCAACATGATGAATAGATAGTCCTTTACCATCTCCAATGTATACTTTGTCCTCTCCAGTGTAAGGAGTAGGAGAAGAGATGTTAGCTACATCATTAGTGATGTGTGAAGTATCTCCAGAGTCAATCAACCAAGGCTGAGAGGGTTTTGCTGAATGATGCACACACATAGCAGCAATTTTGGCAGGAGGAATTCTACCACAGATATCCGGATTCATACGATCAAAACAATCAAGTGCCTCATGACTGGTAGATCCACAAATATGACAAGGGACTTTAAAATTGGAAGGACTTTGATAATTGCGAGAGCTTTGACAATTGCGATTGCCACGATTGTTGATGAAATTACCCCTATTATTGTTCTGAAAGGTACGATTGTTGCGATTTGAGGAGAAATTACCTCTAGATGGCTTACCACGATTGGAGTTAAATCGAGAAGCAGAATGAAATGATTGGTGTTGAGCAGCAAAAGCAGATGGAGTAGGAAGCAGGGGAGGCTGAGATTGCACTGAGAATGCTTGAAAGGGCTCAGATGATGAAAGAGCAGCCTTGCGACGGACCATAGACAATTTTTTGGTGAGTAAGAGACCATGGAGTTCATCAAGGGGTGTAGAAGATAGTCGCAGCATGATGGAGTCAATAAAGGACTCGAATTCATCAGGTAATCCATGTAGAGTGGCAGCAATTAGGTCACGATCGGACACTGAAGCACCAGCAGCTTGCAAGGAATCAGCAATTTCCTTGATTTGTTGAAGATACGCAGAAATTGACTGAGAACCTTTCTGAATTGATTGAAGTCTCGACCTTAATTGATGAATGTGAGCCTCCGAAACTCCACCAAAACGCTGTTCAAGCTTCACCCAGAGCTCGCGAGAAGAAGAAACCCCAACCGTGAACGGAATGATCTCTTCTGATAGGGTAGAGTTGAGCCAAATCAAAAGATTTTGGTCTTTTTCATACCAATCCTCGAAGGCAGGGTTCATCGATCGATCAGGCAAGAATGGCGAAGGACAAACCTCAGTGCCATCAATGATACCAAGAAGCTTGTATCGCCTGAAAATTGGAGCAAACAGTGCTCGCCATGGCAGATAGTTGGAACTTTTCAGCTTGATCGGCACCATACTGCCAATGTTGTGAATCGTCAGAGAGGTATAAGAATTCAGAGGACTCGAATTGGAAGATGAATTAGGGTTTTGGATCGAATGAGAGATGACCGGAGAAGACGATCTAGTCGGTTGCGATGTAGATTGAGCCGCCATATCTTGTAGAAAACAAGATTCAAGAAAGATCGAGAATAAAAAATGAAGAATCGATCAAGAAACGATCGAGCAAGAAACGATCGAGATGACGAGCGGAAGAGAAGGTCGATGCTGTAAAGCAGAATGGCGTGATACCATATAGAAACAGAAAACTTCAACAGTAATTTTTCTCAATTGTATTGAATGAATAATTCAATTACACAGATGTGAATATATATAGCCTTAGCTGCCTTAGGCCAATTACAAAAATACCCTCAACTACCTAAACTAATTACAGTTACTAACAGAAAGAATTACATTTAGCTTTAACAACTAGTTATCAGTAACTATGTTGGATGACTTGTCATTATCCCTAATATTAACGGCCTTAATTTGCTTAGTTTGTTCTCCTTACTTTTTGGACTTGGGAAGTGATTTTATTCTCGCACGTTTGCTAAACAATATGTTGCATAATTTTCACCAGCGGTATTATGTATACAGCGGTATTTTCTTAAAAGAAAAGACATATTATTTATATATTATATAGTAAATTTAATTAATTTATGTCAAATATATTTAAATTCGCCCACGTTAGGCTCTAACTTGCCGCCGGATTAGAGCTCAGCGTCTATTAGAATCTTGATTATAACCACATTGTTTGGGGATAGAAGCACACCTATAATTATCTTGCACATATTCTTGTTAACTGTTACCCTTTGATCTTGTTTGATTTATTTCATCTGACGATCGAAAATTGATAGAATTGTGCGAGAAGCAAAAAACGAGTGTGGTACCTTTTGGGGATAACCACCTAACCTTTAAGGTTATACTTTTTTTTGCAAGAAAGAGGACTGGGAAGGGGAATTTATTTCCAAATTTAAATTATCTTTCGTTTTGTTGGGGGTGGGAAATGATACAAAAAAATTGTTTGTTTTTAATGTAAATTCCACCCATTGTACCTCCTAAACACAATTGGCATCACCACTAATTGTTCCAATGAACGGACCCTACTAAGTAAATTGTATTTGCTTAATAGGTTGGCAAATTATACTCATACAACAAATCACCACTAATAACTCAATTGTACCAAGTCCATTATATTTCCTTTCAAAAACTTGTATTTTTCAGATTCTAAATTTGAATGAACATCTATCTAACTAATGGACTTACAAAAGAAGAGTAAATGAATTTATCATGTTTAATTAGTTATTCTGCGAGTCGCTAAAAATTCAACTCCGATACCGATCTAAATTCTAAAAGGTACCATGCGTGTATTGTAACTTTTTGGACTTTCATGTACTGGATGCAAATCTTTTTTTTTTTTTTTTTCCTTCTTTCGGTTGTTTTGGGTAGATAGTTGCTTAAGATTTTTCTTTTCACAAAACAAATATTTATACATTAGTCTAGCATATTTTACACTGTCTGGTTTAAGTAATTATCACCGTCGTGCACAAGATAACCCATGCTCCATTAAACATTCCCATTCTCCAATAAACATTAACACCACAATAAAGGATTAAAACACACACACACACATTTCATAACAAATTATATTAATTAAAAAAAAAGACCCATAAGGCTTTGTCCATGCCAAAATAAATAAAAAAAAATTTAAAAATAAAAAAAAAGATTATATGTCCGTACAAACAGACTAACATATTCCTGGTGTCCGAACAAAAATACTAACCAGCCCGCTTTTTCCAACTCTCAATCTCTCTCTCAAAAACAAAGTTCTCATATGTCAATTTTGGCAGCAGAAAATTCATATGTCAATCCACGTAGGATTAACACGTCGGTTAAAGGTTCTTCATACTTTTAAATTTGATTACATGACATTCCACTTAAAATTTAAAACCTCATTTTAAAACAACCTAAGTTTTTTTTCCGTATCGGTGTACCAGTGGTTAATGAAATTTGAGTGTACGAAGATTCCTCTAAGAAAATAACTATTAACCCTGCAGGCCCAGGAGTGAAAAACAAGGGCCTTGAAATCTGGGGTGGGCCCACACGGCACAATCTGATATACCTCTCCAAATATCATATCATTTTTTATCAGCAGCAGAAAATCTCAAATTCGCCGTCCTTTCCCTTTTCACACAATCCTCCCTCCCGCCTCCGAGTCCGAGTCGCTCTTCCAATTGAATAAATCCGGCGACCCAATTCGGATCCGACCCGGAAACCAGAACCCAACCAAACCCAACCGCCGAGTCGAATTTGGATTTGTGAGGGAGGAGGGCAGCCATGGCGTACAGGGCCGACGACGACTACGACTATCTGTTCAAGGTGGTGCTCATTGGCGACTCCGGCGTCGGAAAATCCAACCTTTTGTCCAGATTCACGCGCAACGAGTTTAGCCTCGAGTCGAAGTCGACGATTGGCGTCGAGTTCGCCACTCGGAGTATCCACGTTGATGAGAAGATCGTCAAGGCCCAGATTTGGGACACCGCTGGCCAAGAAAGGTTTTAAACTTTCTCGCCCGATTCATATTTCGATCATTTCAATCTGTTTGCCGCTTTTTATGTTGTTCTTGTTATGGGATTTGGGTAAATGGGTGATTGGATGCTGAGAAAATGTGGGAAAATGGGTAATTGGGTGCTGAGAAAATGTGGGAAAATTGGAGGGAATGCTTAGAGTTTTCGTTCGCCATATGAATCGAGATCTGCTACTAATTGGGTTTTTATTTTTGTTTTCGGTTTATTGTTTGAATGCTGAACAGAATCTGACACCAATGTAAGATCACTGCTGAATTTGAACATGTTCTCTTGTATTGAATAATAGAATTATCAAATTACGAAATTACGAAATTGTAAGCTATAATAGCAAAGAATTGAGCATCGAAAAAGTACACGTTTAGTTCTTTCTGCTTGGTTCATTGCAGAAGGATAAACTTTTGAACATAGCGAAGATGTCTCCTGTACCGTCAGATGTAAATCCAACAAGGGATTCTACTAATGTGGCTCTATGTGTTGAATGGTGTGTTTTTCGGAAATAGGATTGGTACTGAATATTCGTTGCTTTCCTTCTACCGAGCAGATGTAGTCTTTAGTTTGTGTTGCTGAACCTTTTCGGTAGCAGACTAGAAGATTTGAGATAATAGGTCCCAGGGCATTTAATAATTTGTTATTTTGATGTGGTTGCGGTTGTCATTTGTGAATGATGATTGCCGGAATTTTAAGTTTTGAGTAATTTTTTCTTTTGTTGAAGGTACCGTGCAATTACAAGTGCATACTACCGAGGAGCTGTTGGCGCTTTGCTTGTCTATGACGTCACCCGGCATGTGACATTTGAGAATGTTGAGAGATGGTTAAAGGAGCTACGGGATCACACAGACTCCAACATTGTGATAATGCTCGTGGGTAACAAAGCTGACCTGCGTCACCTGCGTGCTGTTTCTGTTGAGGATGCCAAGGCTTTTGCTGAGAGAGAAAACACCTTCTTTATGGAGACATCAGCACTCGAGTCTATGAACGTTGAAAATGCTTTCACTGAAGTCCTAACACAGATATACCATGTCGTCAGCCGGAAAGCACTAGAGGTCGGAGATGATCCTGCAGCATTGCCCAAGGGACAGACCATAAATGTCGGAAACAAGGATGACGTTTCTGCTGTTAAGAAAGATGGTTGCTGTTCTGCCTAATCGTGAGAGCGATAGGTCAAGCTGAAGGGCGTCGTCTTCTCATTTTGCTGCCCTTGAAGTTTCAAGATTTGTACCTGTCAACACAAGGAATTTTTCATTAACTTTTTACTGTATGGTATTGCTTGAGTTTTTTGGGGTTGGCTCTTAGTTTTGGAGTCAAAAGAAATGTCACAGATTCCGTCTTATGTCAATTTCTTGATTATTTACCTACGGCCCCTCTCTCTTAAAATCTCGTTCATCTTTTGTTGTTACTTTCGATTGCACTAGTTTAGGAACAGTTTCTGGATAATTTGTATCGGATGGATGATTAGTTGAATGTATGATGATTTAGCTTCTTCCCCTTTATGGCTCAAATAAGTACATTGCCAGTCGAAAAGGTTTTACACCATGACACGAGGCGGTTTTAAGGACTCCGAGACATTATTCGAGTTAAGGGATCAAAATATAACCCGAGGACACTTTTGTTACGATTAAGTCAAAATCTTTTATGCAGTTTTTATCTACCGAAAGAAAATTCTAAAGTGCTGTAGAGTACGAGGTAATTCGTGTGTTTTAACCGTTGGATCTTAATTTTTGTATTTTTAAATAAAAATTTACGGTAAAAAACACCTGGAGTCTGCCATACTCAGGGTGCTGCGGAGGAGACTGCTTTCTAAAGCGACTACAGTTCAACCTTTTTGATTTAAAAGCCTTGGACCAATGACACTTAGTACTATGGCCCACTTAATAGTATTCTTTGGTATTTCTCTTCATTTGTAAGTGAGAAGATTCAATTCTCGCCACATGCGACTTCGAGCTAAATTATTATGGCTAGCCCATTGTGAGACTTACCCCGCTCCCTCACCTCTTAGTATAGATAATATCGTATGTATTCAAAAAAAAAAAAAAAAACCTATTCAAGTAAAAAAAGCCATGGTAACACAAAACATCAAACATACATCAATGGCTTCTCATCTCAAAGGTGTAAAGAAATCAGGAAATTATTAATTTATGTATTGCGTGAGACTTGTATGATTTTTTTTATGATGTCTAACATTATAAATTTCGCAAACCATTAACGTGACACATTACTCCCAAGTCAAGACCCACCTAAAATATTATTTAACCGTGATTATTAATTAATTAGATATTAAATAATTGAAGTTTTACTATATTTTGTTAAATAGATTCTCAAACTAAGAGATTATAATCTCCCAAAAGAATCTCAGAGCTTGTTGCACCATATTCTATATCCAATTAGTCACCAACGGAGCTACACACTGCCTAATATCAATATAACTTATAACGAAAAAAAACATTAAATTCTCATTCAAACATAGTCATAATTCTGCGTCGACCGATCATTTTTCATCGACAAAGATGAATTATTAAAAAAAATAAACAAATAGTGGACACAGATGAACAAGATGTGGCTTAATTACCAAGAGTAATACCACAGAGGCAGAATAATAAAATTTAAAAAAAAAATGAAAAAAAAAAGTCTGTACAAGTTTGATAGGTAGATGACCAATGTTGGTAACAGTTGGTCGATATATATTATATGCCGGTGCATATACAAAAATATATAACAAAATAAAGTTAGATGAAAGAACAAAGGAAGAATCCTTTGTCATTCAACTGTGGCCCCCTTCTATACATTCTTCTTCCCTGTGTTCAACGCTTCGGATTTGCAGATGGGGCACACATTTTTCACAAGCAACCACTTCTTCAAGCAACTTGCATGATACTCGTGTCCGCAGTGGAGAATTCCTACCTTCTCGCGGTTCTTGTAATTATCCTGTAAAATCCCGAACGCAACAATGGTGAATTGACCAGCAAGGTCGTTTTTTTTTTTAAACGGTAACTATTAGAGATTCACGAGTATGAAGCTACTCAATTGCACGTAACTATCAAGACGAAAAAATATGTTGGAACGAGTTTTATGGTACCTGGCATATAATGCAGGAATCGGCTTCCTTCTCTGAGGATCCAGCATCTTCGAGGTTTAAATTAATTGATGATGATAAATAAGACCTTGTCTTTAGTTGTTTTCTAATGGCCTCATCTGACAACCCAGTGCTTACATGGCCAATTTGCTCCCCCAATGCAAGAAGCTCCTGCAGTCGAAAGTGGAGTTTTCAGAACTCTGCAGAAGCAGCATAACTATCGGAATAACAGAATAAAAGCGGTAGGAACATAAATATATCTGAGAATCCATTGGCATAGCTAAGGAATTCTTTTATCTTTTGTTTATCTGCACGATTCAGCAATTCGTTGATGTATCTAAATGAACAAGTAGGTAAGAATGGAACTACTTCAGTTTACCTCATATGACATGTCCTCTATGTCCAACCGCATGTCTCTGTGCTGGTCAAGAAGGCTTCCATAAAAGTTAGGAACATCAACTATGACACCCTCCTACCAAAAAAATCCAAAAAGGTTCAGCCAAATATAATCTCAAACGTAGATGGTAAATACTAAATGCATATACCATATACTTCCAAGTAACACGCAAACAATATATATATATGTGTGTGTGTGTGTGTGTACTATATATATATATATAGAGAGAGAGAGAGAGAGAGAGGGAGAGAGAGAGATTACATCAGCCTGAAGAACTCTGAAGTGGGGAAGGTTCTGGTGTCTTAAAGCTGCCTCGGGAATAACTCCTTGGTGTGGCCTGTATATCCTAAAACCATTCGAGGGAATAGATCCTGGTTGCCTACGACCAATCTCCAAACCATTCCGAGAAGGATTCATGGTGCTGCGCGAGGAACTTGTGGGTAATCTATATGAAGCTGCTGTGGCGCCCTGGGGGATAAAATTAAGGTTGTGACCTCTTAATCCTTGCATGGGTGGTGCTACATGCTGATTATGATGGCGGTGGTTGAGCAGAGGAGGATGCCGGAGAATAGAGGAATTTCTGTTGCTAGATGAATCATGATATCTTTGCATACCCATGTTCGCGCTGTCCATAGAACCTACTGTGACATTACCCCCTGTGAGAATGAGCCACAGAGAGAAAGTGTTCCAATTAATAATTAGCAGACTGATCATTAAATTAAGACACATAGGTGTGTTTCCTTAATTAGATCAATACGTTGTAAGAGCAACTGAAACATGACTTTTCTGACATTAAATGACCTAAGCAGATGCAAATAAGAATCCAATTATAAGGGAAGAAAATACAAGCCAGTACTGACCATGCATAAAAGGAATAGTAGGAACTGGATTCCAGGATGGAGAACTTCCATCCCCACTGTTACTACTTAAATGTTGATCCAACCAAAGTGTTCCAGCCGGCTGAAAGCGCTGACCCGCATAATTTACTTGATTCAGATGGTTATGGTCATGTGTCATAACAGAATCAAGCCCAGTTGTAGCTGATCTGTTCCTCATACTACTCTGAGGTCCTGCTTCCATAATTGGTGGATTGCCAGTTCCCGCATACTGAGGCAAGGCATAAGTTACAGCATCCATTACAGCAACTCCATCAGGATTCCTCAAATTCAAAGGAGGCGCTGAAGAACTAGGGGTTGCAGAGGCATTAAAATATTGGAAATTCCCTGGTAGGCCTTCAGGGTTTTTTCTCTTAAACTGACCTCTAGCATCATCCATTATGCGACTATTTCTACCATACTCATCTGCAGAAATTCCAATGGCTCCATAATGGCTAGAAGATGGCGACGGATCAGAAGCACCATGATTTAGAGGAACAGGTAACACCCCAGTACTAGACGAAGGAGTCATGTACGAATAATAATAGTTGGCTGGAGTCGCAACGCCCAACTCAAGATTATGATGATGCTGAACACCATTGTACTGGGCCATCCCGTAGAATGCGGCATTATCATAACCCTCGGGTAAATGTTGGGCATCAAAACTAGTAGTGCCCCCTGAAGCCGTTACCATTGTGTGAACATTGTGCTGTTGGATACTAGAAGCGCCCCCAAAATGGACGGAGGGTGGGGGACAGGGATAACCTTCCCCTTGTTGACTCATTTCCAAATCGATCATCTGACTAGGGCATAGCATATTTCTTTGCCCCATTGAAGTCGCAAATAATCCCTTCTCTCCAGCCAAGGTATCTACAAAAATCAGTCAGATGATCAGTTAGGACATTATAGAACATGGAACAAGTCAAAAAATAACATTTAGATGCATACACGGTCCAGTTACCCGCTTCACAGTGAGCAAGGAGTTCCAGGGTTACCAACTTTTTGGGATCCACTTTACATTGTGATTCAATTATCTAAACCATTTATTTTTAAAGGGTCCATTTAAGGATCATGCACCATTTATTATTTCAGTGTTTACAGGCAATATAAGTGTCCATTTAGTAGCTGAAAGGTTGGTTGACCGTGGAATTCCTTACTCCCCGTGGAGTGGGCGAACAGGTCTATATGTTATACCCTCCGACGTTCGGACTTTAGCATTAATTTCCTTTGCCATCCTTTACGAATGATTCAGTTATATTATATACAATCTTTGAAAAATAAAAATAAGGTCATTTTTTATATAAAAATTTTTGTTCAAAAAGGATAATAAAAAAAAAAAGGTCATATAGTCTTCTAGAGTAGGAAGTTCAAATCTTGTAACTAAGCACAACCAACGTCACCGTCAATCACAATAAAAATAACCTAAGGTTCGGTAGAATGTCTAAATCAATCTCCCAATTAAGGTTCGGTCAATTATACAGTAACATGGTAACTGAAATTTGATACTCAAAATGCACAAATCAACATAGAAACTCAAGCAAAAGATTAGTCTATGCAGCCACAATAACGGGGTGATCACATTGACCACGAAATACTTCAGGAGCAGAAGGAAAGCATAAGAAAACCCTCAAGCAACAAGAAATATCTCAAAAAGAAAACTGCTCCTTTCATCCACCGTATGAGATAATGTGAACTCTTTAGATTGCCAAAAATCCTATTATCCAGCATATTTCATTCTTTTTAACGGTAACGAAAATCATGAATCCCCAGTGAAACATGATGAAAGATAAGCATACTTTGATAAAACAAATACCCACTGCTTGTCTTGGTCTACTACTCTCTACCACAAGTTTCTAACCTTAAAAGATACCAAGTGCACCTGAAACTAAATGAAGGGGGAAGCGCCGGTTTCACTGTTAAAAAATATTTTTAAGAAAATGTGGGAGAGAAGTTCACTCTTCCAAATTTATACCAACAAATATTACCTTTCTCATCACATCCCGTAAACCATACAAAGAAGTGTTATCCATGACTTTGTCCAAACTAATTCCATACGTAACTTCCTATTCTCCTCAGAAAGTAAAAAACTTCCCCATTATTGATTAACCCATCTACGAAAGAATCCCACTCGGCCATACACACGTTTAAGTGTAGGATTGATCTCATGGTCACAAACAATACGTCCTTTTTCGATTCAAACCTAGGATCTTCATACTCACCTCACCCTTCTCATGCCACTTGAGCTAAGGTTCATGGGCGAAAACAAACAATACACTCCAAATCAATGTAATCAGCACCTACGTGCGAATTATCATAATTATGAGATTCTATGAGCTACGAAAACAACAAGAACAAGTCCTATATTGACAAACCTCGTGAAGAAATAAAATCAAGCGACAGAAGATACAATACCACACAGCTTTAGACCATACAATCACAGATTTAGACCATAAAATCTAATATAACATAAAAAAATTAAAAAAAAGTAACATGCAGATGATAACTTCAACAAACTTGGTTCCATAAATTCGTGTACCGTTGGATATATATAAATTACCCCTTAGTTTTGCTCATCAGTTTAAAGGGGGGCAAATTATATGTAATATTTATTTGAATTTGAAGTTTTTTTTTATAATTTCTTTGACTTTCCTAAGAAAATCAGAAGAAACCCAAATTTATTTCAACAAAAAATGAATAAATTTCCCGAACTCTTAGAAAAAAATTAACATAAGTACAAAATTACATACTTTATTATCATAAACAAAGGGATTATATCCGAAGAATGCCGAATTTCTTCAAAAAGTTCCTGCAAAAGAAAAAAAAAACCCAATTCAATTACAAGATTACACATAACGAAATCGTCGAAATTGTAATCGGAAAGAGCAAAAAACCCTAGAGCTCAAATTAAACGCTAACGGCCATAAAAGCTTCAAAATTTGCAGCAAATAAAGAGAAAATCATGAAAAAGTTTGAGAATTTCAGTGAAATCGGCGTAGAAAAAAAAACCTCACCGAAACGAAAACCGATCAAAGCAAGCGAGATCAAAAGGGTACTCCCAGAGAGAGAGAGGAGAGAGAGAATGGGGTTTTCAATATAATTGGGAGAGAGAGAGAGAGAGAGCGAGAGAGAATTGAAATTCTGGGTGTTGTTCTTTTATATCCAGGAATCAGGATTGAAAGGAATATTGATTTTATATACGGTTTTATGGCTCTGAATTTCTAAATCTGACCGTTTATAATTTAATTTTTCAAAAAGGAAAAAAAATTAATAATTTTTTAATTTTGTTTCCAGTTTTTCTTCGGTCACTTTTTTCCGATTCCAGTTATGACTTAGGTGGTTCTGTTTTTATTAGCTAATTGGGTTTATTAAAATCTAATTTTTTATTTATTTCAATTAAATTATGTAAAAATTAGAATGGATTTTGTATTTTTGTAATGGAGATTTTACTTGCCCAATAACAACGTTAGTTTTCTCTTCCTCGAAAGCAAGTTACACACAACTGACCCGTTAGAGAGATTTTATAGTAAGCTTAGAATACGAGATAAAACTGTACGTGTTATTATATAATTTAAAAGATAATTAATTTGTTATATTATATGATGATATATAATATTTCGCCTTGTGTTCTGAACACTATAAAATCTCTCGACTTGTTAAGGCCTTACTCATGCATTAAATTTTGCACCTTCGTTTTTCAGGAAAGAAAATAAAGTGTAGGTGGATTAAAAAATCATTGGACTTTACTACATTTAACCATCTAATTTGAAATTAATTTGTATTTGTGATGCGAATATCTTGGAATCCAAGGAAGATTTTTTTTTTAGTTTCCCAACAAAAAGAGAAGATTTATGTCATTCTTTATTTTATTTTTTTATTTTTTTGGTCAAACAATAGATTTTGTTAGATTAGTCACAGATGAAGTTTGAACTCACATCGTCAAGCAAAGAATCAATACTTTTCCACCACTGTGATAAAGGGTCACTTGCTTTATTTTTTTGCTTTTAATGATAATGTTTTTTAGGAGTTATTATTGAAATCTCAAAAATTCATTATGCACTCTTTTATAATAAAAAAATACAAAGAAGAAATAATGCATAAGGACTAATTTTGATTGCTAATAATAATTTCTTTTTAAGAAAAACAATTGTATTTATGAAGATGTTTTTCAGAATGAGCTAGAAAAATAGGAAATGTTATTGGCATTCTAAAAATCATATTATGCACTCTTTAAAAGTTATTTTTCTTTCTAAATATAAAAAGTTTGGAGTGCAAAATGAGAATGTTGAAGTGTCAATAACGATTCCCGAAAAATATCTTAATAATTTATTTTCCTTTATAGAAATAGTCCCATCTGCCAACAAAGATACACTTCCATGATATGAATAGTGTATTTTTGCTCAGCACTCTCAAACACTGTTTTAAAAAGTTCCACCTAGCATTTATTAAGCATTTGAAAATTAAGAAAAGACGCCTAGGCACCCGCTTAGGCACCCGACTCTCACTTAGACAGAAAATATATAACTTTTATTTTGTATTTTACTTTTTCTATAAATTGTAAGAGAGTTGTTGAACAAACACTCATTATATTAATGCTCACCACCATATTTATTACCATTTGATGAGTTTGTGAGATTTGTGTACAGATTTTGAAATTCAAATTTATCTACCTTTGATAAATTGGGTGATGAACATCACCATCACTTGAGAGTGGTAAACAAAATATTTCCGTAATATGAATAGTCGCAACTAGGCATCAACTTATCGCAAATGTTCATCGTTTTGCATCTTGTTAGTTAAATGAAATCTAGGAGATCTTCTAACCAAACAGAAAGAAAAAAAAAAAAAAAAAAAAAAAAACTACGACTAGAACAATAATCAATTGGATACATGTAAGGTTATCTCATATACGAATGCATTTCACTTATATGTAATACGATGATTTCTAATAGTGCAATTAGAACAAGTAATTTTACATA
This sequence comes from Heteromeles arbutifolia, assembly GCA_024362995.1. Lineage (NCBI taxonomy): Eukaryota > Viridiplantae > Streptophyta > Magnoliopsida > Rosales > Rosaceae > Heteromeles > Heteromeles arbutifolia. Next base: position 37,787,594 of record JANCRC010000003.1, on the reverse strand, counting down.
TATTAAGATAATTTCATAGTACGATTCTTTCCAACATAACTATTAATATTCCCTCTTGTTTACTATGTACATAATTGACCGTTTCCACCACCACCAGCACCACATAATTGCATTATGGTTTCATATCCACATGTCAAAACAAAAGGGACATCAATTCACATGGTAATGACATTTTTATATAAAAAAATGATATTATTATATCAAATGATATCGAATGCATGATAGTATTAAACCTGAATAAGATCAATGGTTAAATATTAATAAAGATATGTAAAAAGTAAAACGAATGTATGAATATTACGTTCTTAAAATGATGGATCACCTTTTGGGGGTGGCATTAGGTATACGTAGATTCACACTTTAATCAATCCCACCTGACATAAAATAATCACTAATTATCTTTTCTTTAATTAATTTTGTTTTGAAACAAAAACAATAAATCATGAATACTTTGGTGACCAATAAAACCCACTTCCAAGAAACTCATTTACAAAATAAACAATATGTAGAATTGTTGACCTAAACATACACACACACAAAAAACAGAAAATTAAAAACAAAACCGTTTTTATCGTGCTTCTTTCTCCTATGTGTCACCCTCTTCACGAAGCCGCCGTTTGGCTTTTAGGTCAGTAAGTGTGTTAATTTTTTTATTTTGGTCAGAGCTTAGAAATGTGTGTTTGAACTTTGAAATCAGAAATCGTGATCCTTATTACAACTTAGTTTTATTGTGATAAAGCATAAATATGAGAGAGAGGGAAGACGACTTAAATGGTACGGATACATTGTTATATTACAATATTTTTTTTACAGCTAGATTTAATCTCCCGGCCCTTATGGAAAGAAAAAAGAATTTTATGTTCTTCCTTTCGAGAATGGAGGATTAGAAAAATCTTAGCAGCTTTCTCCAGACCTAAAGGTCATGTGCTAATGAAACAATGACACGTAAACAAAAACGTAAGCATGCCTTTACTTTGGTGGTACATAATGTAACTATAACAGTGTACCTGTCCTATATAAGACCCTTTCGAAACTGCTACGGTTGTCTCTTAACAATGAAATAAAATATATGTTATTTTTGTCCACGTCATTGTTTTAGACAAAAAACACTATGTTACGGTTGAACTTGGATTCTTTCCCCTCTTATTTCCATCTTCTTCTCTTCCTTCCTCTCACACTCTCCATTTTGTCTCTCTCTCTCTCTATAAAAAAAAATTAATATAAAAAATTAACGTGATTTAACCATAACCGTTCAAATAGAAGGAGAAAAAAGAAGAAGGAAAAGAAGAAGAAAAGAGAATCATACTTCGTTACGTTCTACTGGTGCCATAAGAGTGGTTCAAAATGCCAAAAGAATATTCCTCACATTCAGAGTTGTAAATTACATATTTATAGAGAGATAAAGTCCGGAGATGTGAGATGTTTCATGGGTCGATCGACCTCCATCTTTGTTGGTACATGCCCTGAACAATGATGGTTTACCATATCCACCTTAAATTTTGTTTTGGCAATGTAGGGGGCGACGTATTTGCATTTGATGCAGCGTCTTTCTTCCATGTACCCCCTGCATTGCTAGTTTATTTACTTGGGTTATTTACTTGGGTGTTTGTTGTTTGCCTCGGTGTATGCTTCCTATGTAATCTTGGCATCTTTGCCCTAATAATGAAGATCCCAGTTTCCAAAAAAAAAGTACGGCTTTTGTCATGTGGTCCATTCTCTTTTAAGGGATTGGATTCTCGTAGGATCTAATCCCTGAGGATCCTAGGGATCAACCCACGTGGACCATTGATAAAAAATCGTACGGCCACAATTAAATGTTTTTTTTTTTAAAAGTAAAGTAGTCTCATTTTGCATGAAATATATAAAAAAGAAAAAAATTATGACCGCACGATTTTTGATCAACGGTCCACATGGGTTGATCCCTAGGATCCCCATGGATTAGATCTGGCGAGTATCCAATTCCCTCTTCTAAATCCCAAAATAACAAGGATTGAGTTGAGGTGGGCTCATTACCTTTTTTTTATTTCTAGCTTTTGGAGTGACTAATGAAAAAAAACAAAAATAGAAGAAAAAAAGCGTTCAGAAATCATTTTCTTAATTTCAGGTTTTAAATTATGAATTTTATGACATGTTTATTTAATATGAATGTGAGGAAACGTGAATTGTGAATTGGGAAATTTAGGAATATGAGAAGTAAGGAAAAGAATTCAGATCAAGTAATTCCTATGTTAATCTTAATCTCAATTTTCAGGTATTCGTTTATATATTTCAAGGAGAAACCACATTTTCTCTAATTCTATATGTATTAGTAAACATAAGAAAGGTTTAGAGTTGAGGACATGTTTACTTGGTATGGAGATGAGAACGAATGTGTATGATAATACCATGAAATAATTCTAAACACCTGTATTATGATAAGCACGAAAAACTCAAGAATCATAATGATTCTAAAATATGTCATTAATGTGGAATTCACACTTTATAATACATGTGTGTTAGTAATAAAAATAGTTAGAATAACCATGTTTTAGTAAATAGAAAATTTGTAAAAAGAGTGAAGTTAAGAATCGGAAAAATACCAATACTCATTTTATATAAGTATGCATCAATTTTTGAACCACATTTGTATTTGATGTGCATTAATAGAAAATAAGCACGTTAATCAACATTTAAGTAATAATTCAATCATTGACAATCACGTCATATGGTTTACAAAATATGCTTTAATATATGGTCTCCCTAATATTAAGAGGTTTTTCAGTGTGCCGGGAACACAGTCCGAAACACTAAGTGTCATAATACAACTGGTTGAAAACTTGAAAAAAAAAATTCAACCAATTGTATTATGACATTTAATGTTCCGGACTATGTTCCCGGCACACTTAATTTTTTTTTTCTTTCTAGTATTACCCTTTAAGTAAACATGTGGTTCATATCATCTTTAAAGAAACAATCACCTTTTATAAAGATGAGATTATTTTTTGACAAAAAAAAGAAGAGATGAGGCTAGTCTCTTTTCATATTTTGATGAAACCACTACAAATTTCCCACCAATTATACTCAACTAAGTCATGTCTTTGAACTTTCCAAATTTTCAATACATTCTGTTTAATCCAAACCACTTCAGCTCCTAAGCTCTTGGAATTAGCCTAGAGTCAAAGAATGAATTAAAAATTATGATTAATCAATAGTTTGATTGCCTATATTTTTTTTAATACAAGAAATATTTCCATTTTAACTACACTAAAGAGAGAATTGTTAGCCAAAATATCTCTGAGATTGACATAACTCTTCATTTTGGTCTTTGAGATTTAAATTCGACAAAAGTAGTCCTTGAGATTGTCTACCGTCAATTATTTTGGTCCTTTTGTGAAAAATCTCCAATAAATTGAGGGTATTTTTGTTAAATCCGTCACTTGAACTTATGGTTTCTTCAACTTAAAGGAGATTTTTCACAGAAGAACCAAAATAATTGACAGTGGACAATCTCAAGAACTAAAGTGAGGAATTATGTCAATCTCAGTTATCATTTTAGTTAAAGTTCCAAAAGAGAGAAATACTAAACTCGGATGTAGTTAGTTAAAAATAAAAACCTTAACAACGAAAACAATCCGTCACTTGCAATTACTTTTAATTTAAAACCACATACGAAATGAAGACTCGAATTCCTCCGTTGTTTTCTTTCCTTTCTTAGGCCGCCGAGCAGCAGCCCAACCATTCCAATATTTAATATCTAATTATGTCATCAAATTTGGGTTTACGAGTTGTCCATGAGAAATTTTTTTTAACTACCTATAAATATTTAATAAATTAAACTGTTCAATCCTCACGCATATGTTCTAGCAATGTACAAACAATAGCTAGTTAACGTTCCACATCACACGGCATGTTCACAGTTCTTCTCCACCAAAATTAAAAAAAGAAGGCGACGGTAAGCCAATAAGGCTTTCCGTTTTACGAGGATCGTTTGGGGAGAGAGGAAATTTCTATCGTACTCAGTCTTACCCTTACTTTGCCAAAAACCAGAATCATCACTAAAAAACTAAAAGGTTCTTTGTTTGTTTGTATAGATGCCCGGGGGGTCTCAAGTGCTGCAGTCGATGCCCTCGCAAGTTGAAGACGATTATAATACAACCAAGAAAAAAGAAATAAGGAGTAGCTCGCTCTTGATCCAGTGGTATCTATCTTCTTAATCTTGAAAGAGACTCTAAGTTTGAATCCGTCCCTTCGATCAAAGAAACAACACACAAAAGCGTTTGGTTTCGAATTTTCACTTTCTATGCAAAAGCGAAAGCTACAAGTTGATTGCAGAAAACTTGAGCATGGACAAAAGCAAAGCACAAACACATTCCAAATTTGAGAGACATTCATTCGTTCATAAAGATAATGCTTTTAAAAGGTATGTGGATCAAACAGCCGCCCAACTGATGCCAAAATAAACCAAATCAGACATTTAGGTATCTTCCTTGTTCCTTCTGTAATTTGCTTAAACAGTGGTTTAGGACCAGATTCTTTCACGTTCCATAACCTCAAACCGAAGATCATCGAAAGATATGTTGCCTGGTTTTTGTCAATGCAGGAGGTTTGCCTGTCGAAAACCCACCGGCCACGACTTCTATGTTTTCCATTTCAATCATTTACAAGCTCCCTTATCCTAAGCCTCAGAGATTCTTTGTTCTTGTATTTGTTTAGGAAACGAATCACTCAAGTCAAGATTGAAAATTTGGTCACAAGGTAGGAGGGTCGAGAGAAAGAGAGTACTACAGAAGCATTAGGTACCTGAAACGGCAAAGTTCGTTTGAACAACTCACTCGCCGACAAAATTTCTGCAAGGCAAAAGATACAGTGAAGAGTGAGTTGAACAACAAATACTCACAAAGGATTACTGTGCTCAACTCATCGTAAGCCGAAACCTGTATACGGCGACGATGTCTTAAGTTTAGATGACCAAAATGGTTTTTTCCCCAAACCATGTTTCCAATAAAATACGAACAGTTTCCATACACTTCATAAATACACTAGTAATGTAAAATAAGATTGCGAAAACCTTGGTACTTTGAGTTTGCTTGGGCTACAGATAATACAGATAAAAAGGTCAAACGTTAAAAGGAAAGCAGCCGAATTCAATTACTGGGCATCTCCATAACTTTATTTCACTTGCGTCCCTCGCCTTTTTTCTGCTCTTTAGCTGAAATGATCATAGACCATTTTGAGTAAGGAGAAAAAGAAAAAGGATTATTAAGATTTCGAACAAATAAAACATGAATGGCAGAGGAGTATCACAAATGGGAACAAAAAAAATAATGATGAATCAGGGTACACACCAGCCTTTTCTTCCTCTCGCTTCTTAGCGGCCTCAGCCCTTTGTTGGCGAATCATGGCTAAGCGTTCTGCAAGAACAATTTAAATTAAAGAATGAAACAAGGGCAACAGAGACGATGCACAGGAAAATAAACTACCGACTCAAATAGAGATATACAGGGTCACAGACCATATTGTTAAGCATCACAGAGAGGCACAAAACAAGGGTAACAAACGCATTGAGAAATTATTCCTATATCCTGGAACTTGATGCCAGTAAGCCAAAAGGAAAGCAAATATGGAAAACACAATATGATTATGGGTTCAGTGGAGCAATTTTATGAGCTGCATCTTCATATTAACCGCAAGCATTTAGAACCAAGCAGGGATACATGTTCACATCGATATTCGGCACAACCAAACGACTCTGTTAAGTATGTAGGTAAGCGAAACAATAGACAAAATTCCAAATCACTTGAAAAGTTCCAGAAACAGAACTTTCATAGGTATAGCTACACACAGTGGTGTCCCATATAATCTCTAATATTGGAGTACACAAAAAGTCACCACCTACGTTGAAAAATCTATTCAGGAAGAACCAAGGATGGCCTGGACATGTCTATGATTCTTCCTTATTAGCCAAGTGGTTATGGAGATTCCCACTCGAATCAAACTCTCTTTGGCATAAGGTGATTAGGAGCAAGTACGGTCTGGAGGCTAATGGCTGGGATGCTAATTCCCTGAGTCGAGGCTCGAGTAGATGCCCCTGGTCAGATATCTCGGCTGGTCTTCCTTCGCTTCTTCACTCTTGCAACTTTGTGGTTGGTAACGGGGAGAGGGTGAGGTTCTGGGAGGACGGATGGTTGGAGGGTGGACTGTTGAAAGAGCAATTCCCTATATTATTTTTGTTATCTAGGACAAAAAACCAAAGTATTTCCAGTTTGGTGGCATCTTCTTTACAATCGGTCAGTTGGAATTTTGATTTTAGGAGAAATCTCAGAGAGTCGGAGATTGACGAGTTGGTTGGTTTACTACAGAAACTGGAGTCCGTGCGCCTGAGCCATTCTAGAGTAGATAGGAGAAGATGGATTTTAGAAGGTTCTGGTCAATTCACTTGCAAATCCTATAACTCTTTCCTTTGCAATGATGAAGATGTGCAACACTTTTCTCCTTTCTCTCAGATCTGGAAAACAAAAGTGCCCCCAAAAGTCAAAATTCATGTGTGGCTAGTGGCGCTCGGGAAGGTTAATACGTGTGATCAAGTCCAAAGACGATTGCCTTTTGCTTGTTTCTCCCCTCACTGGTGCGTTTTGTGTAAGTCCGGGGAGGAAGGTGCCAACCATGTGTTCCTCCATTGTCCGTACAGCATTCAAATTTGGTGGAAATTGCTCAAGGAAGCTGGAGCTAGTTGGGTCACCCCAAAGGGTTGTTTTGAGCTTCTTAGCACTAAATTTGAAGCCCTAGGAAAAGGGAGGAAAGCCAAAACCTTGTGGGGTTCTCTGTTGATGGCACTCTTCTGGAACATTCGGTTAGAGCGCAATAAAAGAGTTTTTGAGGTTTACAAGGGAGTGGGGGTAGAGGAGCTTTGGGATAGAGTTAGTCATTGGGCAGCTCTTTGGGCTTCAGTTTCAGTTGAGTTTAGAGATTACAATCTCTCTTCTTTAATTAGGGATTTGTTAGCAGCCGTTAAATGATTCGGTTTAGCCTTCCCTCTATTCTTTTAGTTTTCATTAGGGGCCCTCCCTAGTTTTCTCCTTTTCCAGGTGGATATCTTTTCCACTTTTGTAAATTCTTTCTTTTCTTTATAAAATTCTCTCGTTTCTATTAAAAAAAATAAAGGACTCCAACTAATTGTTACTCAACTTTGGCCGAAGCATACATCTAGTTTTAGCCACTAGTTAGCGGAGTGACATACCAGCAAGGAAATATAATTACAAGATAAAATATGACTTTTCAAGCAAAAATATCGGAACCCATGTTATGTGTACGCAAATTAAGAAAATTCAGTTAGCATATCATTATGTGCCTAATATAATTAAATCAACTGCCAAATACAAAGCTAGAATTTGTCAATTTCCCACATTACCTAAATCCTTTTTTGCTTGTTCCGTTTTCCCTTGTTCCTGCAACCTCATGTACCGCTCATGAGCCTTTTGCTTCTCGATCTCCTCTCTGCAAGGGATGGACATTAAGTTGACACAATAGTTGACCTTGGATCACTCAAATATTTGACTCTAAGGACAACCAAATTGAAAATATTGATCATGTGACATATCAATCATATTGAAACAGAAAACTGCAACTAAAAATTATGTGACCTCAAGTAGGTTCAATCGTCAAAAGTATTATTTGGAAGCATAAAACTATGAGAATAACATCCAGTACCCCTATGACTAAAGATACACGGAATGACAGACAGAATGCCAGGGCATAAGCATAACATGACGAACATATTTCAATAAATTCAATTTTATCCACCATTTTCCTAAATCCTTTCAACAAAACATAACTTTTGATAAAACTATTATTTTGTTCAAGAGTGCGGCTGCTGGCTGGTGAAAATAATCTTAAAAAAAAAAATTATAATTTACCCCTATAAAGTTCATTTTTGACAAATTATGTATAAAATTCCGCTTCCCTATGGTTCAGAACACTAAAAACAGAGTGACGAGTTAAATGTTTTAAGGGCTTGACCAAAAACAAAAATGTTTCAAGGTCATATCGTCATAGGGTACAGAGTCAAAAGCTTCATATGAGGTACAGTTTAACAAATTTCATATCCATTGAACAAATTCCGGTGGTCTCTTTTGCCTGTGTGATATGAAAACTAAAACTAGAAACAGGAGAAGGAAAAAAACCCAGGTCAGCCTAGATAATGTAGGATAATTCCAGTGCTTAGAGATAAAACCGGATGCTACTATTAAAGCGTCATGCCCTCATGGCTCATGCTCTACTGACAGTCGTATGAAAGTTGCATTAATAATCATATATTGTGAAAATAAAACTGAAGAAAAATGGGATAGAAGAATCATCAATGCGGAAGCAAGATTTTGTTTCACAATTTAGACACTGCTCATACTTGCCACAGAACTTGTTCCATATTTATTGAATGTACAGGAGGGTGAGGAACATTGCATACCTTTCACGCCTTGAGAGTTCAGTCGTTTTCTCAATCTGCAAAACGAAAACAGAAAATAATTACTATGATGAGTTAATACTGCAAATATACAAAAATTATCTTCACCAACTTACATCGACATTTTTAGCCTTCACATTCTTTGGTTTTACTAGATTGGGATTCTCAATTTCAATGATACCCTGAGTGCCTTTCCGTTTCTGTTAACACATAGCCAAAATTGCAGTAAGGTACAAGTAGGAATTAAAAAGAAACGTAGATGCTTCCAAATTAACAATAGAATAGTTCGATATAAGGAAGAATAGAGGAATAGAAATAATGAGTATACTGACTTCAGATTCTTCCTGTTCTTCTTCTGATTCCTCTTCAGACTCTACTTCTTCCTCCTCTTCGGCTTCTTCCTGACATTATCAAAGAAATAAACCTTTAATACCCAGCAACAGCACAAAACTTAAATTCATCCATATGCAAGAGAAAGAGGGAGACATAGTAACAGATGGGGCAGGGTGGATATAATCAATAAAGCCACTATATAGCTCACATACGTTGCAAACAATGATATCAATGACACAAGAAAATTTTCTTTCTTAAACTGGTTAAGCAAAATTACTACATGAAACTACCAATGCCCATGTTATTTGTAGGCTTGTAGTTAATATCCATATCTGGAAACTAAGCACTTAATAGCCCAACATTCATGGCCTGCCCATGTCATTCTTACTTTAAGTTTAATGTGTGCGTTTCATGGGATCAAAGACTCAAAGTCCTACTCCCAATGCCAGACTACAATAAGAGCAAATCAAGAGAACTTATTGACTGTTTCAAGCTTGACCCCAAAAGGAGGAAAACTATAACATGCTACTCAGGGAGCAATTCATATTAACAATTTTGTTCATTTATCGGGAAAAATATGATTTTGGTCCCCGTAGTTTGGGAGAAGTTCCATTTTGGTACCTGTAGTTTAATTTTCAAATTTAGACATGTAGCTTACTAATTGTTGCAGCTTCAGGACAATGTAATAATTTTGTCAATTTCTTCCTCAAACTCTGCGTGTTATGGGCAAATGTGAGCTCTAAAGGGACCAAAATCAGAATACAGCCTTATTTATACGAGATTCATATTAGGCACATATCTATTATGGGTTTTGAGTCGATGGGTTGACAAGAGTCCTTAAAATACTGCAGCCTGCCCATAACTGCCAAAAGGAGACATGTCCTACAGGGCAAAGAAAACTTTGTTTCACATGGTAATCCTTTGAAACATGTAATTCTTAGAGGAATCCACAACAGATGCATTCATATTGCCTTTGGTTGGTTCAGCCACGATTAATATAATTCCTATCAGCCAGAAAGTTTGGGTTACAGTACAATTCTGTGACTTCTACTAAAATAATTTCTTTTGATACAATGACGGATATGAAACATCATTAAGTTAATATAGATATCTTCAGTGCATTAATTTAACATTCCAATTCTATGTAGTCCCATCAATGCAGACTCCATAAGCACCTATGCACTTTACATGCATCTGTGTAAGCACCTATACACTTTACATGCATCTGTGTAAGCACCTATACACTTTACATGCATCTGTGTACGTATGCATGCTCAAACAAGATACTATAAAAGCCTATTGAAACCGTCCCCTGTAAACTTGAGAATCATGACGGCAGCATGAAAAGTGCAGTGTCTTCAATTAAATCATATAGGAGAAGTGTAATACAAAATGAGAAAGGACAGATTATTACCCTTTTAAAACCACGTGGACGAGCAGAGCTACCAGCAACTGCAACCATTTGAAGTAAAGACACAAAGGCAAGCTGAGTCAGCTCATAGAAGATATAAAAGTTCAAAAGCATTTGAAACAACTATACCAATTATCAATATAATTTGACATTAAGAAAAATGTCTGAGCTTAAGTGAAACTGATATTGTTAACATCACCCAAATATACAAACTCAAACTGTTAACGTCATACAGTATTCAGGAGTACAACTGATAAACTCATAATACAACTAAACAATCATAAACAACAAATCTTAATTGCTGATAAAAAAAAATCTTAATTTTTTTTTCTTATATAAACCAATAAAGCCATCCAAGAGAAACCATGAGTAGAATTAATATAGTGGAGGGAAATATTCTTTCCTACTCTGACATATACTATAACCCAATCAATAGTTAAACTTCATATTTTCTTTAATTTGGTATAAATTTCAAAACGTCCCAACAAAGTCATGAGTTTTTCAAGTAACAGTCGCGGGGAAGTGAAAATCTGACTGAGAATGTTTTCAGAGAATAAATCTGAAAAGGGATTCATCATTCGTGCACCAACCCCAACTAGCAATTAATAAAGCTTGGTTACATTGATTCATTTAACCAACTAATCATCCCAGATTTCAAACCGACCCAAGTGAATACTCCAGCAAATATATTACAAATTCCAAATTTCAAACCGACCCAAGTGAATCCTTTGAACAAGTTATCATTTTCTATTTCTTACGAGTTACGACGGTTATCCAATCTACTGGTCCAGACTCCAGAATGTTAAGCCGGGTGAAAACAAAAAGAACCCGCATACCAAAATGAACAAAATAGTCTTCAAGCCAAGCCACTACCAATAAGCTAAAAGCAACCACTGTGGACAAGTTTTCCATTTTGTTTCCTTACAGAGGTTATCCAATTAACTGTTCCTAAGCTGAACTATGCTAAAAGAACCCACATGCGAAAATGACCAAAATATTCTTCAAAAAATCTAACTTTCACGAAAAAATTACGAGCTTTTAGACTAGCTAAAATTTTACAACCACAAATGCTTACTGAATTAATACAAATAGAACCCACATGCCGAAATTATCAAAATATTCTTCAAAGAACAAACTTTCATGGAAAAATTTACAAAATTTCAGATTGGCAACCAAAATTCCACAATCAGAAATGCCTAAAACGTTGAAAAATCAATCTAGATCTAAAAGAGCCAAAAACAACTGGGACCCTGCGCATATACATATCAATACACATATACATATACATATACAGACAGAGAGAGAAACATATCAATTGTTCGAACCAGATTTGAAGTATAGAGAGAGAGAGAGAGATAGAGAAAGAGGGAGGTTTTTTACCCATCTCTTCGTGAGTGGAGAAGTGGCGGTGGCCGGTGGGCTTGCCCTTGAACTTTCCTCTTCCCATTTTCTCAATTAAAGTTGCAGAGAGGGAGATAGAGAAGAGAAGAAAGGTAGGGATTAGAGAAAAGGGTTTGGCTGAGTATTTATTTGCAGGCAGCTGCTGCAACTTTTTGGGTTTTGCCTCTTTGCACTTGAAACCTACCCGTCTCTCTGTGGGTGTATTTTTCAGTTTGTCTATTTAACCATCTTGTTCCATCTCAAAGTACACACTTTGAATTTAGGCTGCTAATTTTGGACCACATTACTGAAATTTTATATCCAAGTAAATACTTTGGAATGATGCTCGAGATATCAAATTTTTTAAATTAAATTTACAAATCAAATGATATGGTTCTTGATGATTAGATTATTACTTTTACTACGATAAGATGATGGTATGCAAGTTGTTGGTATTGTTCTCTTACACCCCATGGTCCAAGCAAATTATGATTTCCCATCATTCGACCTTAATCTAACGGTAAGTGATTATTTAGCCTTTGATGATGTACATTTTCGTCCACCATTGTATCAAGATCGAACGATGGGTGGATAACCACAATATTCTTAAACCATAAAAAAATGGAACTATGCAAACACAATCCAAAACCATATTCTCACTTGCTAAAATCCTACTGAGTTTATTCTCGTTTATATTTATATTATTGAATGGAATTTTGCTAATGACAATTATGGGTTTCACCTCGCAAAAATCAATAACGCAAATGCCCAAAATAGCTAATAGCTTTCCATCTTTGTAAAAGCACTGTGCATATGCATCAAAAGTTTCCAATATCTGGACAAAGATCCACTATGGATCTTACCGTCTGGAGTTCAAGACCAAGCAATATGGACCACTCAAACTGAGTCCGACAATAAGATGTGCCTAAATTCTTTTTTGTAATTGTAAATAAAGCGACTTCCCTTTTCGGCCTTCTGTCACCTTAAGACTCAAAGCGGTGATCCAGGAAGTACCCTTAATGATCAATTAACTCATTCAAATGGTCTGTCTCACACAAATCAAGGGATCTGATTTCTCTTTCACGCAAACTAAGAGCTCATATTTCTTAATTTTTAGGCTTCGAACATTAAAATCAGAGGATCCAAATTCCCAATATCTTTCTCCACTTTCTATATTTACTGGTTTTTACCACTTTTGCATTGTATAACTGTAAGATTGTTTCTTTTCTTCTTTAGTGTAACAATTCTTTCAGAAAAAAAAAAAAAAAAAAAAAGGTTATTCTTTTTCTTTTGTTGCTATTCCTAGAAAATTACATATTGGTCCGCAAATGCACATTACTCAATGTTTATGGAAAATTGGGTGGTGTAAGTTGTCAAGAATATTGGGGAAGGATTGTAAGGATATGGAATCTTCACCTTTCTCTTATCCGATTGTTTTGGAACCAGATACTGCCTACAAGGTTTTTTCAATCAAAATCACAAAAAGGGGTTATTTCCAATTTTGTTTTAGTGGATTAGTATTGTGGTTGAAAGATCAAAGTTCTTCAAAACTATATATAATAATTAGTTATCAACCTTGCTATTCATGTAATTCAACTACAACATTCTATGATTTCTTCAATTTATCTTTAGTTACGTTGAGCTTGTAAAATAAAGAAGGAATTGAATCATAACCTAAGTTCTCTTTAGTTGTGTATTAAAATACCAAAATGTCCTTAATCTGAATGGTCAAATTACCCATTTTCTCGAATCCAAACCGTTATCTTAACAAATTCAACCGATATCAACCTAAACCAATAGAATAAAAAGAATTATGAGTAGTATATTTCAATACTTGGCTATTTGTAAGCGGGACTCCTCACATGTAGCTGTGAGGTGAGGCCGCATGCCATGTTAGGTAGACTTCGAAGAGTCGACCCTACCTTCTTGAGTTGGGAAAGGCACCGTGGCAGATCATGGGTTTGAATGACGCCTTGATATGTGTATGAGCATGAAGGCCTAGGACACATGGGGCAGACAAATGATTGGCCCTTTAAAATTCAGTGTGGCCTACTCACGACATCAATGGTAAATAATGGCTTTGTTGGTCCTTGTCACTTCAGCAAATTAACGAATTTTTTTCAAGAGTTCGACGACAACGATGAGTAACAAAATAAATAAAAGATTAAATTGATGAGTTTAAAACGTAAAAGATCAAAGTGACACCTTACCAAAACATAAAGGTTAAATTTGCAACGTCTTGTTTAGTGTTTACGACTACTCGGGCCGCCGTTTCAGTTCAGACGTGCAGACACTCACGGTGAAGCACTTTCTCTGTAGCATATTTGTTGTGTTTCCCGGCAGAAGAAGAAGAAAGAAGATGAAAAAGAAGCGTAACCAGCAGCTTCAACGGAACCCTAACTGGGCTCAGCTCCAACAGAAGCTCAAGAGCCATGCCCCAACTACCACAACAATCTTAGTTACGTAACAAAAGCACCTTTCTTTTTCTTGGGGTTTTTTTTTTTTTTTTGGTAAAGACTTGGGTTTAATTTTAAAGAGCACAAAAGCCATGATTTTTTTTTTATAATTTTTTTGATAATTTTATTTACAGGGAAGCGGAAGGGGAGACCTGATGAGGAGTTGGATGATGATGCTCCGTCTCGTATCAATCCACTCACTCCAGTTAGTGATGATTCCGGGGAATTATTTGAACATGTTTCTTCTTTGATGGTGTGTTTGGTTGCTGAGAAAATGCTGGAGAAAAGAAAAAAGAACTTTCAAATGTTTGTTTTTTGGGTGTTAGTTTGGGTTTTTGTATGAATGTTGAAGAATGTTGGTTTTACCGTAAAACTACTCATATGGGTGCAACACAATCTCTTAGTCGTTGTAAGGCCCTTTCGCCGACGTGATAGTCTTCTACCTTCACATCCTTACATGCCCCCTACACACGAATTTGCTTTCTCTTTCTACCGATGCGGGACTTTGTTTACCTGCATATCCTCACACGCTCCTTCACGTGCGACGAATTTTCAAGCTGTTCTTGACAACATAAATCATGTAATGTGGAGCATGTGGGCCAATCTACTATGATATTATTAAGAAAGTTGAGGAATTGACAATATGAGCAGTAACTGAACATCTTATTTCTTGTAAGGAATTTCCTTTGAACGATGTGAGACTCTTTTATCTTCACATCCTGACAGTTAAGATTTTTGGGTTTGTTGAGAGGTGAGGTTTTTCTTCTTTTTGTTTATGACAAAGAGTAATTGTTTCAGGTTGTCTTCACAATCACCCCGTTTAATTTTGTTCAAGTTCGTCTCCGTTAAACATTTAGATAGACCTCGAAAGCTATGCTGACTAGTTTGTTATCAGTCGAAATCTAGTTGACATAGAATGAACTCCAATTTTGTGAAATTTTGAACGACTCAAGGGTTTAATTTTAAACAGAAGAAAGAGCTTTTATCTTTCATTTTCTACTCAAGTAAGGAGAGACACTTAATCTTACTGTTTCTTTCTATCCATTCATCAGAAGATAGATATGTTTTACTAGAATGCAACTTCGTGTAACTAGATCATGAATTTGACATTGGTTTCCTATGTGCAAAATCTGGACGCTCCTTTCATACCTTTAACAACTTTAAGTGGTCATATCACTGAACTCATGAACCATTTGACAGCATGACCGTAGAAGTAGCCATGGATTGTGAAATGGTTGGTGTCGGTCAAGGAAACAAAAGCGCCCTTGGACGTGTTACACTGGTAATCCTTAGTTCCTTTTCTTTTACTCTCTGTTCTGACATATTGTCATTGGACAGGCTAGATCTCTGAGCTTGGCATTGTTGGCAAACAGTTTTGTATGTATTATTTCCTTAGTTGATTTGTTAGTTGTGTTTCAGTTGTCGGATATTATCTTACGATTGGTACTTTAACTTGTTAGGATCACTGATTTCTAATAGTCCAGTTTCATGGCAGGTAAATAGATGGGGAAATGTTGTACATGATGAGTTTGCTCGCCCGGTAGAATGCGTTGTTGATTTTCGTTCTGAAATAAGTGGCATTCGTCCCCGAGACTTGAGCAAAGGTTGACTTTTATTTGTATTTATGTTGAATGCAGGTGTTCTTCATTAGTCAGAAGTTCAGCTAGTAAGCCTATTATATTATGTCAAGTTGGTCTTCAGTTTATTTATTTATTAACTTATAACTTAAGAGTTAGAAGAACATATTTGTGAAAATCGTTCTTTCAGTGATGGAACGTCTCGTGCATCTTTGTTATCTGCAGCAAAGGATTTTCGAATTGTTCAGAAAAAAGTGGCAGAGTTGATCAAAGGGAGAATTCTTGTGGGCCATGCGTTGCGCAATGATCTTAAGGTATCTGGCTTTCTAATATGGTCGTGTAGAGTACCAGATGTGATTCTTTCATCTGACGGTTTGACTTAAACAGGCATTGCTTTTAAGTCATCCCAAGGAGGACATCAGGGATACATTAGAGTATGAACCGTTTATGAGGTAATTTTTTTCTTTCTTTAATACTTCTTCAAACGTCAAAATTGTGCCGATCGTCTTGAAGTATTATGATGTGTCCTCATGATATCTGCGGTTGGGGAAGCAGGGGGGAAGGGTCCAGAAGGGCACTTCGGCATCTTGCAGCTGAGTTTCTCGACGTCAAGATCCAAAATGGAGAGCACTGCCCTGTTAGTAATTTGATTCTTAGATGATGATTATTGATCGTTTTTCTTAATACATGTCGGTATTCTTATTGCAATGTCTGTACTGCATCTTAAGCGTTAGGAATGTAGGATATTGATTTCAAAACTTCCACTGAAATGAAACAAGGCTTATCAAAATTCAAAAGGAACAACGCTATACAACCCGACTTTTTATCCCGACATTTCTTTCCCATGCTCGTATCGGGTTTGACACATTGTTCTTCTTTTATTGCAATGATGTGCATGTAAGTTGGGGAAATAAAGGGATAAATATCATTTTCCTATCAAAAGTTTGAATTGGTGTACATGTTTTCATGCCAAACTGATGTATTACCTGCTTGGCTGTCGTCCTGGTAGTCCTTTTGCTCCATTTCTTAATGTGTTTCAGGGTTTATATTAATTAACTTTCAATTCTTCCGTGTTTCTGCATATTATCTGTCATTGGCTTCTCATGAACAAAATTTGTTGAAACTTTGCAAACGGTCTAACTGATGATACTGTTTCATGCTCGTGCTGCAATGGTGCTTTATCAGAAAAACAGAAAAGCATGGGAAAAGAGAGTTCCAGACCAATAAAGCCTTATTCCACCAAACAGTGCAACATGAGAAAGTTATTAAAACGTACAAACTTCCACAACAACAATAAAGCCTTATTCCATTAAGTAGTGTTAGCTATATGAATTCTAGAACGTCACTGCGCTCGGTTTTGGGCCATGTTTTCTGTAAGATCCAAGTATTTTCTTAGAATCTCTTATTCTTGTCTTCCAAGGTCTTTATCCACCCTTTTGGCCCTAAGCATCTGTCTCATAATCACATCTTCTAACTAGAACGTCTGTATATCTTCGTTTCACATGTTCAAACCACTTCAGCCAAAAATAAATGATTTAGTTTCACAATAAATTTTCTTCCAAGACAGTCTCTTTTTTTTTAAATTTTATTAGTGTTTATTAATACAAGTAAATTAATGATGATACATCAAATTAATGAGGAAAATAAATGATTTACACGAATCAAGTTTATCATTATCATGACGTCTTATACGTACATAAAAATTTACGCATAATAATGTATTATTAGTTCAAAACTTCACAACGTCTTTAAAATTGAAAAATACTTCTTACGTGTTAAAACCGCAAGCGTTTGCCTATAAGTAGAGACCGCCTTGTTTTCTCCAGCAGGAAATATAGCGTGTTTTGTAGACCAATCATACGATTCAGCAGTGCGCCTTCACACTCCCAGGTACGATCTTTCTTTCTCCCTCCTCAATCTCCGTTCTAGGGTTCGTAATTTTAGGGTTGCTTTAATTCAATTCTCGCATAATTCTAAGCTGCTGTCAAATTTGGGGTCTTCTTTCTTCCTTCATCGTTTCTTAATTTCCCCTCTTCTGACTTCAATTTTGTTTCTTTCACTGTATTTTTTCTAGGGTTTTTGGCCCCCTTTTAGAATTTTTCTTTTCTATTTCATATATTGCGAAATTTGGAATTTGGGTAGCATGTTTTCTGCTGTAAAATTTCGTTCTTGATACAATTACCAACAAACACTTTTCTTTCAATTCCAATGGTTTTTAGGGCTTAATGTCTTCGGAAACCCTGTAGTCGCTTTCTCCTTGTACTTTTCATGCATTGCGAATTTCGCAGCATTGCGATAATTTTTTTACAGGAAATAGTTTAAAACCTCTCTATGCGCACTCGGCACTCCGCTGCACACGAAGGGTTTATGTAATTGTTCATTGGATCGTATTCTCTAAAATGATGGTAGGGATTGCACCTTCTATGTATGTGGGGAGCTCAGGTGAACTGGTGGCTGTATGTTTTTGTTAGTATCTTGTATGCGAACTGACGGGTTAAATTATGACAACATGACAGAAATTTTTTGAGAAATGGGCAAGAGAAAGGCCAAGGCAAAGCCTGCAGCTAGGAAGCGAACAGACAAGCTGGATACAGTTTTCTGTTGCCCTTTCTGCAACCATGGGAGCAGCGTTGAGTGTCGCATGTAAGTTTTTATTTAATCTGTTTTTGCTCATGTTTTGGTGTATATAACTTCTTAGGAAGTATTGAGTTCCGCTGGTTCTTGTATGTTCTATGGTACTGCTGATGAATGTGGTTTTGTCACTTACGTATGAGAATTGTGGTCTGTCATATATGGTGCGAGAAATTGGTCTATGCTGTTGGGGATAATGGGTCACTGCATTACATTTCCTTTTCCAGTTTTGAGTTTCATTTACAAACTAGCATCTGATTGGGTAGCGTACTTGCACATGTATTTTTCTCTCATTTTGTCTTGAATTGAAATTAAGTAAGTTATTTGGTTTCAGTGACATGAAAAACTTGATTGGCGAGGCTATCTGTTGCATTTGCCAAGAGAATTTCAGCACAACTGTCACAGGTATGTCAAATACTTTACTCTCGTCTTAATTTACTATTGAGGCGTAGTGTTACTATAACAGGATGGAAAGATCATTATTACACATAAATCTCAGATGTAGGAGATGTAGTGAGGTTTAGGTAAATCATTCAAAATGGAAATATGTTTCTGAACAGACTTGTGAATATTCTGATCACAAGGTATGGATTGTAATGGTATATGGACAGAAAAAGGACGGCATTAGGAAATTTGTGGATAACTTGATTAAATTTTTTATTTCGAATGTCTATCAACCTCAAATTG
This sequence comes from Heteromeles arbutifolia, assembly GCA_024362995.1. Lineage (NCBI taxonomy): Eukaryota > Viridiplantae > Streptophyta > Magnoliopsida > Rosales > Rosaceae > Heteromeles > Heteromeles arbutifolia. The sequence goes on along the minus strand of JANCRC010000003.1, from coordinate 37,768,682 downwards.
GTAAACTAGATAGGAAGTTCCTCTAGGTTGTGGGAAAAAGTGGTAGATCTGGTTTTAACTCACTACTTTGTTTAGATACTTCTCTTGTTTTTCGTATAGGGACTGCCGCATCCATATGTATTCATAATTATTGATATATTTTTTGTTTGTTTTTTCAGCTTTGACTGAACCAATAGACATGTAAGTAGAAATTCATATGAATTTGTTCATATTATTTTACGGCTAGTGGGTTTATTAAGACTTGGTTTCTCTTTTCCTTTACCTGTGTCCTTGACCATAAATTTTTCGATTACAGATACAGCGAATGGATAGACGAATGCGAGAGGGTCAACACTGTCGATGATGACGGTGCTTAGGTGGAAAGTTCAGTCGTATTGTAAACGAAAGAGAGCGCTGGAGGGTTCTGTGCCCTTGTGTCCAATTAAGTACTAACGAACCTTATTCGTGCTTTGGTTGTGAACGTAGTAGTTTTGAACCTATGTAGGCAAATGTATATTGATATCGTTCTGTATTTTGAGTGAGCATGTATAAATATATGTACTGTAACATAATCTTAACGTTATAAGGTAATGGAATAAATAAGATATCGCGTTGCTGTCCGTTTGCTTCAATTTACCTGTTGGTGGTGGTTCTTTCAGCTAGTGTTTATGCTTTTCCGGTAAGGGTTGATGTGGATGATTAGTCACTTATCTGTCTAGTAATTTCACGCAGCCGTGGGTGGCTTGCCAGTGTGATTGCTTACCTCCCATGTATTCTTCTAAGGCCATGTTTACTTTTTAAGGAATGGGGATATGAAGTATTGGTCCGGTTAGGTTTAATATAATCGATGTTTTCGATATGGTCCGGTTTGGTTCACCAGTTCATCGAACCGCTAAACGGAATTGTTAATAGTACGGTTTTATATAAGAAACTAATGATACTCCCTTGTATGTTTCATGGGTGGAACTATTCATTTTCTTTTTTTATGTTTTATACACTTTTTAATTCCCACCGATGAGTCGTATGGAGTGAAAAGGATCAAGGGAATTAACAGAGGGTGGGTAGAAGGTAAAATTGGTATGTGGATAGCACCATCCTATTTGATTTTATACACAAATATTAGAGTTGGTTTTTCTTCCATTTCTTTCTTTTACTACATTTTAAAGAAAGTAATCCTAAGGACGGAATCCTTACCATAAGGGTCCATTTTGAATAGATTTCTAAATACAAGGATATCTAGAAATAAAAGGTAAAAATTTAAAAATTGTAAAAGACACATTTTGGCTTATTAGTGTTTTACAAAAGTAGCAATTTTTCTCCTATAAACGTACATTTTCATGATAAAAAAAAAGGAAAAACTAACAAAACGTCTAAAAAAAACTTCATTTTTAATGAAAAGTCATTTTTAAAGGTATAGTGAATAGTACAAGAGAAATATAAAAATATGGTTTTTCTTTAAAAGTGAACAGTACTAGAAGTGTTTTTCTTTAAAAGTGAACAGTACCGGGAGTGTTTTGTTAAAACTTCCTTAAAAAAATGAATGACTAAGATTAAAATAAAAAACTTAATAATTATGAAAGTTAAAAATTTAAGGAAAATTAATGAAAAATGCTTGAAAACTTTGAATTTTAACGATAAGGACAAAAATGTGTTGTAAGTGAATAATATCAGAATTGACTTTTTAGAGTAAAAATATGACTTTTGATTAAAATGAACAGTACCGAAAGTTTTTCGTTAAAGTGCCTTAAATTAACAGTTAAAGGACTCCTAATACGTGTATTACGTAGTAGCATGAAAGTCACATCCCAAAACTAGTTAAAAAGCTAAAAGCCTTGCCCCCCAGATTTTGGTTTTATTTGGGCTTCCAAAGCACATCCCAAACCAAAAACCCACCTTCTTCCTCCCCTCTCTCTCTCTCTCTCTCTCTCTCTAAATTTCGGTGGTAACGTTTGTTTCCTTTCCCAGAATTTGCGAGTATAAATCGTTGCGATTTGTCTGTTCCCTGACACTGACATAACGCACTTTTCGAAAACCCAACTCTCCTGTCTTCGTCTCTAACTTCCCTATTGCTTCTTCTGCACAAAATAAACATATCAATTGAAGTTTCTCCTTTGCTCGTTGGAGTTCCAGGCGTAGAGAGAGCTGCCATGGGTCGGCCTCCGAGCAACGGAGGCCCTGCCTTCCGCTTCGTCCAGTCCGAGGTACCTTCTCTTCTCCTTCTTCTTCCTCTTGTTCTTCAATTTTGTTCATCTTTTGACGATTTTGTTGATTAGGATTGTTGTTTGTGATTGGGAATCTGCTGCATTTCGAAATTAGAGGTGGAGTTCTTGTTGGGTTTTCGTAGGTTTTTTATTCTCATGTTTGCGCGTGTGCTGAATTTTGAATTGGAGTTGGATTTTGGAAAGTGGGGTTTTCGAAATTTTGTAATTGTAAGTAGAAAATGTCAAATTTCGAACTCAGAGTCGTGATTCTTAAATGGGTCTGTTAGATTTCAGGGGTTTTTTCCCCCGAACTTTTGGGTTGTGCTTTTGATTCCTGTTTAGGTTTTTTTTTTTTTTTTTCATGGTACCACAGTTTTTTCTTGAAAAAATTTAAATTTTTTGAATGTTTAGAATTCCGTTGATCGATGTTCTGCTTCTTGAAAAATGTTGTTAAAACTCTGTTTGATAAGCTTTTCGTGGTGTAATTCATATGGATCGGATGGTTTGTCTTGCTGGTCTGTTGTAAATAATGCCTTTGTGTAGTCAGTTTGTAGTTGGATTTGGCGGGCTCTTTCTGTGCGCATTCCCCGCGGTATAGATACTTAACTAAAATATTTAAAATGGAATAGGCATGGCTTCTGAAATCATGCATCTTTTGACGACTTTATTGCTGTTTAACTAAAAGCACAGGTGGAAACTGAAAGCACCCCTTGGTGATCCCCTTTGCATTTGAAGGGTTTGGGATTGAACATTTAGAGTACATCTGAAATAAACCTTTTGTACTGTTTTTTATTTCTAACATTTAGCTCTCTTCTCAATATCAAATTGGAATCTGCTAACGGTATATGCATGGTAGGACCATAAAGTCCAGTTTGGATTGTATACCCGTTATTGGTTGTTAGTTTACCCTAATGAGAGCTCTGTATTAGTTAAAAACTTAAAATGCATCCATATTTGCATAAAATTGTCCTTGGATGTCATTTCTGTTGAACAGGTAATCATATTTTTCCTCCACACAATCAAATGTTTAAATGCTCTAAAATCAGTTGATAGAATCACAACATATGCAATGTAGGTATAGAAGTAATTATTCATAAGGAATGGAGAAGTTCCACGAAGGAAATTTTCACTTTTTAACTGGTCCTACCTCTTATATACGCATATTGCATATCCATATTCCACATACATATGCATATATGATTGGATTCTGACATTTTTTACTACTAGCCTCCATGTACGTGCTCCAGTGCACGAAAAGCTTCCTTTAATGTGTTTGTCCACGTGTGCGAAGGCTTTCTTTATTGTCTTTTTCTATGCGCGCTGCGCGCGTCTTATTAGTGACTTTTTACGTGTTTTGTGTAGAACTTTTTTCATGCTATATTGAAAGAAAGAATAATGCCAACGAAAATAGAACAAATGCATCTAAGATGAAATAATGAGAAATATGAAAACATATAAAGAAACAAAATTAAATCGTGAGTGCATGAAAGTGAATCTGAATGCTTTGCAGGACATGTTTATAAATTAAATGGAACTAATATGGAATACACAATAAACGACTTGAACCGCCAAATGAAGTCAAAGACTCTCTACCCGTTTTCATGTTTCATACTGGATTTTTCTCTTTTTCTAGTGGGTTGTGGTAATTGCATATAATACCTAGTGGGTTGTGGTACATTGTTATTTTTCTCTTTTTCTTCTCACACAAAAACCATTCTTCAGAGGATTATTATGGATGATTACTGAATAATTTTTCTTCAAGGTAGTTGCTATTTTAAACCTTAATGACAGCATGTACGAATTGGTCATAATTAGGTTACGGAGATGGAAGCTATTCTGCAACAATACAATAACACAATGCCATCACGTGAAGTGCTTATGGCCCTTGCGGATAAGTTCAGGTGTGCCTTGTTTCAGAATTTGAATAGATTATGTTCTTCTAAGCTTAAAAAAATATGAGACATTTTTTGGTGTAGTGAATCACCAGAGCGGAAGGGCAAGATTACAGTACAAATGAAACAAGTATGAAAAATTTTCCGTTTTTCCGTTTTTCCGTGAATGAATCTCATTTATTGTGCTTGTACTTTCGAACCAGCTTTATAGGGTTTGAAATTGATATGAAAAAACATTTTAACTTTATTTCTAATTTACAATCTTCATATATTTATAGGTTTGGAATTGGTTCCAAAATAGGCGATATGCTATTAGGGCAAAATCAAGCAAGGTTCTTGGGAAGTTAGATGTGTCACCTATGTCTCGTGATGATTCGGCTGCAGCAAGAAATGTTCCTCAAGGCCCTCAGCAGATTGCTGCTCCTATACATGCTCCTCCTGGTATGATGGAACCTACTCTATTTTTAGTTTCATAGTCTTTCTCATTTTCCTTTGTTGGGGGCTTACTTTTCTGGTGGTATTATATGCTCATGTCACTTGTCTGATCGTGTGTTGGTTATCCTATATTAAAGGTGTTTACTTGAATTTGTTTCTTTAATCATCTGTATGTGCCATAATATCTTGGACTTCCTTGTCGCTTAGATTTGTGGTCAATTAACATCATTGAAGCTTAATGTTCTAGAAATATGTTAAACCGTATATCCTAAGAAGACCATAATTTGGTCTTTAAGTATATAATATGCTTCAGATATAACTTACTTTAATCATTTACGTTAACTGGTGTGTACATTTGAGTGCATTTATGTATATTCATGAAGGAGGGATGTCGTAATGGAGGAGACGACTTTTATTTTAGGTATTTCTTATTAGTCCAAGTCACTCAGAAAAAAGATTTACAGTCAAATTCTGATCAAGGGAGGTTCAGTTTGTAGGTTTTAGAAAATCGATAGCCTAACATTTTTTACCATTGATAAGAGAAATTTCTCCCCGTACAAATGGTGTGTATCTACTTCTTCTATGAAAGGAAAAGAGAAGAATAGTAGTACTGCTGCAGGTTCTTCTACAGATACATGAATTGTGAATAGGTACTAGCCAATAAGAAGGCATTTTCTTTCAACTTCAGTTCTGTATGAGTCGTATCGTGACACATGAGATGGCCTACACATTATCAACTCTCCAAATGTTTTGGATAATATCATATGATCTTTTTATAGCCCAGGATTAAACGCAGAGAATATGAGGACCCTTTTTTCACTGTCAAATTTTTATTACTGGTGCACACAAAGTGGTTTGTATTTCGTTTCTTCTTCACTTTAGTGGGAAACATTTCTAATTCTTCAGTTGCAAGCAATAAAAGATTACTATCATAAAAAAGTGTTCGGAGAAAGACAAAGATCATTAGTGTGCCAGAGTTTTTGACAGGAAGTATGTGCTGAATGAAAGGCGTTATATGTAATAGATGTAAAACAATCTTCTACACTATCATATGTGTAGATGCTTGTATTACATCTATTTGAATGAAAGGCGTTATAAGATAAAAAAGTTGTCTAACTGCATGGTTCAGCCCAATGAAATGTATGTGCTGAAAATATTGTAGACATTATGCGTTGTATGTGCTGAAAGTTATTGTAGACATTATGCTGACGCCTTGACACCTTGACGCCGTGAGTGTCATTCTATTATTTGTTATTATCCAATTATTCTTGGCCACATCAGAAGTAACATAGACAGTAGAATCCCATTTTAAACACTGCTTAATGTAGACAATAGAAACAGAAGCTGTAGAGGGTGTTACTTTGTACGCCCATTTTTATCCATCTTTTCAGCATACCTTGGATCTTCTTGCCCTTATTTTCATTTATTGACCAGTTCCAGGCTCAGGAAAGGGTGTTCCTGAAAATGCTATCCATGAGTTTGAAGCTAAATCTGGGAGGGATGGTGCATGGTCGGTATCTCTTTCCTTTATTTTAATGAGTTCCAGTTACTGGCTTGTTAGTGTTTCTCTCCTTCCAATAATAAATTTTTTTTTTTTGTGAACAATGATTATCGTTTTTTCAGTAATTGGACTCATAACTGAATTATCATTAGTCTTATGATTTCATTGTCTTTTGTGCTCAGGTATGATGTTGCTAACTTTTTAGCTCATAGAAATTTGGAGACTGGTAATCCGGTAATTTTCTAAGCTCAGATTCCCTTCATGTACTGCAAGTTGTTAAAAAGGACTCAATTATAAATTTCTCTTTTTACTATACTCCTTATTTTTATTAGAAAACCCATTATAGTTTTTTATTATCCTCAAACATTTGCTTGAACTCAAATTGAAACGGTCTTCGATCCCACCTAATACTATGACGTATGTTGTAAAATGAATCTTGCTGGTTGTTTCAGGAAGTTCTGGTTCGGTTTGCTGGGTTTGGACCAGAGGAGGATGAGTGGGTTAACGTACGAAAGCATGTCAGGCAGCGGTCTCTCCCATGTGAATCATCAGAATGTGTTGCAGTTCTCCCCGGAGATCTCATACTATGCTTTCAGGTGGCATTCATATTTAATGTCTTTGAAAGAACCATATTAGATCAATGGTTAAAAGAAGTTCATTGGCAGAAATTAAAAGTTGAGAGAAGTTATTTCTGATCAGTTCTTGGGAATTGTATGTATTTGAATTTTTCAGGAAGGTAAAGAGCAGGCTTTGTACTTTGATGCCCATGTCCTTGATGCTCAAAGACGACGACATGATGTAAGAGGATGTCGATGTAGGTTTCTAGTGCGCTATGTTCATGATCAGTCCGAGGTATAAAACTGCCTTTGTATTTTCTTATGATTTTGTTTTCCGTGTGTTCTAGGCTCTCTTATATTACTTCCTCGTGTTAGTGCTGGGAATTCTTTTTAAAGTGGTGTTATACATAAATCCAGCTTAGGTGTTGACACAAGCAGCAAAAGCTATGTGCTCCCTTAAATCAAAGTTGAATTTATAATTTGAAAGAAAATTATACGTTATCTTGACATACTCTTATGATGAATATTATCTTTTTAATTCTTCCTGAGGGTGTGTCCTTTTGATCACAACAATTTTGTCAAAAATGGGACACTACTAGCCCCGAAAAGCAAGGGAAAATTTTCGTTTTCACTTAGTAGATGGGGGCACATTGACATTAAATCCTTCTCCTGCAGTTCATTCTTTAACAATTACTGATTACCGTAACCTTTTGTTTTTTTTGTTCTTAACATTCACTGTGCCAGGAAATTGTTCCATTGAGAAAGGTCTGCCGTCGGCCCGAAACAGATTACAGGTTGCAACAACTGCATGCTGTGAACGAGGCAATATCAGCAGAGGGGAAAAGTATGGAGCATTTTATGGTTTCTGCTACTTCTGGCGAAATGATGCAAAAGCAGCAGAATGCAGGAGCAGCGCATGTGCCCCCAACTTTTCATGTTACTGCTTCTTTACCCACCCCAGCTACAACTCCAGAATTGAGAACTGAAATCAGCACGGTTGTTAGTGCAGGGAATTCTAATGCCCCCGTAAGCAGTCCCGTAAGCACAAGCGTGCCTGCTACAGTGGTCGCCCCCGGTGGCTCGGCCTCAACCGTGCCAAAAGGAAATTAATAGGTTGCTTTTGATAAATTTGCCCGCCCTTTTGTGTCAACACAGTTTTCATCAATGTGTGAACTGAGTATGAGCGTCCCCTGTATACTAATTCTGAATGACAAGACTAGTTGAAAAGTGTTGTGAGAGATTTTATGATTTCAATTGTAGCCTTGTTCAATCAAAAAGCTTTCAGTTAATTATTTTGGCAATGCTCCATGAACTGTGGGCCACGTTTCACGGCGCCCTCTGAACTTTCAATTTGATTTTGAGCCTCGCTAAAATTTCAATTCGTACCAATGCCCTTCCGGCGTCAATTGTCATAACTTTTTGTTAGTTTCATGTGTAAGGCACGTGACGTCACTAAGGGCTATAAGCCACTTTTAGCTCGAATTTGTGCAAAATTCGTCTCCAGCCAAAGGCTAGCTACAAATAGCAAGCAATCCCCATGACGGGTCACAACATGTGCATCTCAAGCCAAAATAGAAGGATTTAGCATTGCATAGGTGGAAATGAAAAAATTTAGCCTTACAATATTGTTTAAATACTAATTTTTGACGGGCTAAAACATAGTCAAGGACTATGTTTAGCTTTTCATGATTGGAAATGACCTAATGTAGATTAATATAGAATTTGCTCGACTTAACAAATAGAGATCTTGGCAAGTGGTTTGTAATTCAGTTAGTTAAAAGCATTTACCTTTACACTCAAAATTTCATGTTCAAATCTCCCTCCTCGTAATTTGATGAATTTAGTACAAATTATCACATCGTATATAAAAAACCAAACAGAAAAATTGAAAAAAAAGTAATGAAAAAATAGCAAAAATACTAATCCGAAAGCCCAAGCAAACGTGGTCGCTGCAAAATCCAACAAAGCAAAGGCGCCACCACGCACTGTGGAACATAACGACCGAACCCCCTCTCCTTCTCTGCGGACCGAAACACAGACACGTCTCTCTCTCTCTCTCTCTCTCTCTCTCTCTCTCTCTCTCTCACACACACCGAGATTCACTTCCCACGCTTCCTTCTCTCTAAAACCTTAAATCTCTCTCTCTCTCTCTCTCTCTCTCTCTCTCTCTCTCTCTGTGATGCACTGATCCTTTGGGATTCGATCGCAAAGGAACGATGCGAATTCTTAAGTCGCGCAGCTTCAGAGCCTCAGTCTCCGGCTCCAATCACCCCCTCAAGGTAGAGTTCCGGCGCTTCGTCACCAGCTGCAGAGCCGTGGTGCTGCCGCGCTTCGGCGGGCCGGAGGTTCTGGAGCTCCGGCCCAATGTCGAAGTCCCTGATATCAAACCCCATGAGGTCCTCGTCCGCGCTCGTGCCGCCTCCATCAATCCCCTCGATACCAGAGTGAGTCAAATTTCACCTCTTTCTTTGATTGATCCCTTTGTTGCATTTCCATGCTCTGTTTGGTTGCCGAGAAAATAAAGGTAATCAATTGTTTGACTTTCAGCTCATTTTCTCCATTTGTTCTTCAAATCCCAACAATAACTTGAGCTAAATTTGTGGCAATCCAATTGTATATGTGTGTGTGTGTGTGTGTGTATAATTTGTTAGTAATTCAGCTGCTTATAATGTAATGATGCTTCTGAGGCTAGTAGTGGATTGTGTTCATTTTCTGCAACAAAGTCTACATTTTGTGTTTTTACTGATCTTAGATGTTTGTAGTTATTTTCTGTTGTAGTGACCAGATATAAATTAATTTTCAAACCCATACATAATTTTTTTCGTGTTCTATCGATTCAATTTTGTTAAAGCACTAATTTTAGTTCTTTAATGTCTTAAAATTCTTGCCAATATTTTTTTCTTACATTTTCTCTTTTGCTATATTGATAGTTTGAACCCTCTGATTCAACTCTCCTAAAGTTATTTGATTATACTTTTGTCATACGGCTGAGGTTGCAGATCACTAGTACAGTTATATTCTGCAATAAGATTATCTTTGTATTCAGTGTTCTGTTTTTTGATTTTTTTTTCAGATACGATCTGGCTATGGTCGTTCCTTATACGGACCTCTTTTACCTATTATTTTGGGTCGTGATATTAGCGGTGAAGTTGCAGCTATGGGAGATTCAGTTCGAGGATTGAGTGTGGGACAAGAAGTTTTTGGTGCATTGCATCCTACTGCTGTAAGGGGTACTTATTCTGACTATGCAATTCTATCAGAAGAGGAACTTGCACCAAAACCATCGTCAGTTACACATGTGGTAAATATTCTTGTACTTGGTTTCTACCAAAAGAACTGTAAAATGTTACTCGTGGTGACCTTTTGGATTTTATTGATTTGGTTTCTCTCTATGTGTTCTATTATTCTTCATGCCATCAAATTTATTATTACGCAAAAAGTTTGTCCTCTCGGTTTTGTTATTTGATTAACTTGTGAAAAACTAGCTTTGAAAGGTTCACTAGCTTCAAAACCCAGTGAAGGGCAAGAGAACAAACATTCAAATTTGAATTTTCCACCTTGCACAGCAGAAATAGAAGTAGAAACAAACAGTTTTCTTAGCTTAGATTCGTTAGATGAACTGAAGTAGAAACTACCTGAAATGGAACTCAAGAGTTATTCAAGCTTTAATCATTAAGCAGCACGTTGCTTCATGAACATGGAAAGATAGCATTAAGAGGAAACATCAAATTCTTGTAGGTTAACTAGGGTATGGAAAGGGGAGGGTGCATATTAGACATGGAGAATATTGGATTGTAGGGGTTGTTGAAAACTTTTTGTTCTGTTTCTACTTCCATTATTATCTTGTCTTAGAAAATATTGAAAGTGACTGATAGAGTTATAGGTGTTGAAATTCCACGCAAGATGCAATGTCAACATACTATGTTATCAATTCTTCTCATGAGGTGATATATATTGTTATGTTGACAAGAGTTTTAATATTTCACATTCTGTTAACTGCTTTCTAACAACGCAATTTGGCCTTATGTTATTCTGTGTGATTCTAGGAAGCAAGTGCCATTCCTTTTGCTGCTCTGACTGCTTGGCGTGCTCTCATAAGTACTGCTAGGATAGCTGAGGGGTATGTTAGTATATCTCAGATATTAACTTCCTTCCTTTGACATTTCATGAATTCTTCTGTTAAAACTGTTGTCAGCAGATTCTTCCTTTTTTTTTGGGTTACAAAGCCATTGTCATTTTGACATGGGTTAGTGATTGGTTTAATCTTCTTTTTTTTTCACCCTTTTTCTAGTTAACGGTATGAGAGAAGTTTGTCTTTGTCTGGATGCTACTTTCCATAATGTGTTTCACTTTACTAGACATGATGAACTTTTTTGTCCAAATTTTTACTATCTTCCTGCATTCTTTAGGTAAAATGGGGTAAAAGAAAGTATGACATTTATTTTTGAGTTGCTGTGTCTTTGCTAAACATGGATTGAGTGGCAGCTTAATCTTTTTTATTAGTTTTTTTTTTTTTTTTTTGGCTTTGGTTTGAGCTGGATAGTTGTACTTGTACTGTTGATAGTTGCAATGGTCAAAGGTTGTGATGATATGATTATTGCATCTTGTCTCAGTGGAAGCTGTCATTAACAGTTTTGCATCCTTTTGTTACTGCATCTTATCTCTACAGCCAAAGGCTGTTAGTTGTGGGTGGTGGAGGAGCTGTAGGTTTGGCTGCAATTCAGATTTCAGTAGCCAGAGGCTGCCATGTTACAACTACCTGCGGAAAGAAAAGCATAGATCGAGTATTGGCAGCTGGTGCTGAGCAGGCTGTTGACTATACTGCTGAGGTGATGATGTAATCAACTATTACCTAGCTTTCATTTCATCTCATAAGCTGAGTGAAACTCATATAGAAGTTTGTTTCATATGGGTGTTAAAACCAAGAATGATTTCTTCCTTGAGTTAACATGTTTAATTCACAGTACATCGAATTCACAATAAAGGGGAAGTTTGATGCTGTATTGGATACCATTGGCGGGCCAGAGACCGAAAGAATATGCATAAACTTATTAAGGAGAGGCGGGCACTACATGACACTTCAGGTAGGAGATGGGAACTATTAGCATTACTTCTCTCAAAGGGACCTTTGATGTTTCGTTTCTGAATTTTTCCACAGATGGTCATAAGGATTTTTATCCTCGTTTTATTGTAGGGTGACGCAGCATCTTTGAGTGATAGGTATGGGATAGCTATTGGGCTTCCTGTTGCTACAGCTGCTTTACTGAAGAAACAGATTCAGTACTGGTATTCTCACGGAATAGGTAAATCCAACATTTCTTTTGGTACATGTATCATCATGCTGCACACTTTAAGCCCATCGTTTGTATAGTGACATCTGATGCCCTAAACGCATGTTCTGATATTACCTTTTATCAGGCCTAAGTGTGTTTGCAGTCTGTCTGTATAGCTGTTTTAGGTTATACATTTAAAATTCTTGCATTTGGACAATAGGTGTTTATTCATTAAAGTTAGCAACAGGAACCCATAGAAACATATGGAAGCTGTCGAAGGCATCTTTAGGTTGTTATTTACACAGGTTGTGTTTTTTCTGTTGATGATGTAGAGTACTGGTGGACTTATATGAGAGCCGACTCAGAAGGGTTAGATGAGATCCGAAGGCTGTCTGAAACCGGAAAGTTGAATATTCCAGTGGAAAAAACGTTTCCCATCACTCAAGTGATAGAGGCTCACGAGGCAAAGGAGAAGAAGCAGATCCACGGGAAAATAGTGCTCGAATTTGACTGAAGAAAATTACACTAGCCTGTACTGGTTTTGCCCCTACACTTTTGCCATTTACCAATCTATTTGCCTTTAGCATCTTTCTTGGTTACACTCATACCATTTGTTTGGAGCATCCTAGGCCTTCTCCATACAATAAAAGCTGGAAGTTGTACAGGAGTTGCAAGTTTTAGTTGAAAGTTTTTATATATCCATGTACTTTGAAGTCATTAGCCTTTTCTCAAAATAGTTAGTCGATAGCTTACGTTAAACGTACTGCTTTTTTTGGTGAAAATAGGGAAGGATTGGGCGAGATTAGTTCGTCGTCAACATATCGGTTTAAAGAGACGGGCAATGTTTCATTGTGATTGCAAACTTCTGCTCAATGCGACTGGAAAACCGTACCAATGAAATGAAATCAATTTTGTACAGTTTCAAGGTGCAATGGTACATGCTTTGTACCAATTAATTAGTCTTTCTTTCCCTACGATGCTGAAAAATATAGAACCATTAAGCCATGCTTGGTGACTAGGATTGAATTTTATCGGAGAATTCACTATATGTTGAAGGAAGAAATAGACGTCAACTCTAAATTTTGTGTAAGTTGGAGGTAGAAGATGAACTAGTTATCAAGAAAGCCTGAAAGCCTAGACCAACCATTTTGTAGAGAATTAGAAGAGATAAGTTTTTTCATAACTATCCCATCTATTTCATTTATCGTGGACAAACAATTACTTTAACGTACGTTGAACCAAATGAGTTGTCCAACACAATCCAATCCTATACACCAGACATGCTTTATATTAATGAGTTAGGACTAGGGCATGTATATAATGGGATGCCTTTCAACGTAACTAAAAGTTCAAACAAACCCAACAGAAAGATGGTGGTTTCTGCCTCCTTACACCGAAGTTCGATCTTCATCTTGTACATGAAAGTAGCTTTGAATATCGCGTTATCCAAATTGCAAAAATCAGATAATCTATTATTTAATTTTTAATTTTGGGGGGAAATGGAACAAGTGAAAGCCACTAACACTGCCCACAAATCTATTTCTGACTTTCCTTTTTTTTTTTGGGTAGAATAAATTTAGGATAGTGCTGTTCACACACCCATTATTACCTCACACACTCCCTTATTAATTTATGGCCGTAATCTTCTTCAAGTATTCGATCCGACGGTGAGAGGGATGTGTGAAAATTACGAAGGCATGTGTGGATAGCATTACCCTAAATCTATTATCTATTTGTGAATTGGTCAAAAAGATAAGAAGAGTCTCCTTCTTAACCTAAGTTACCATTGACTTGCCAGAGAAGTAGTTTTTTACCTTCCATCCCGCTAATCATTCTTATCTCGCACTCTTTCTTGCTCGTCAAGCATCCAAAATATTTTACACACCCAATAATCTTATACGCACGCACGCATTACAAATCATTGAATGAGAGAGAGAGAGAGAGAGAGAGAGAGAGAGAGAGGGAGAAGAATGTTTCCATTGTTTAAGCTTGGAACACTAGCCGTACGAACTATTTCGAAACCCATCGCGAATAGGCTCAAAGCCGAGGCCGGCTTGCACCCGAGGTTCCGTGAATACATCATCGGCCTTGCCCAGGTAGTCTACTCTCTGTTTCCTGCTTTTGATTAGATCTAACTGCTTTTTAATTCGAGTGATATTCTAATTTAATCTAAACTAAGTTACGGGATGGAGAATTCGAACTTGGGTTCAAAGGGGGCACATTGCTCTAGCCTAATCTAGATGTCGTTGTTAGATTTTTTGCTAGAAGCTCGAGTTTTTAAGCGGGTTCTTCCTTTTTGGTTGGAGACGTTTTTCAAACCCTTCAAATCAGTTGATGTCAATTTTCACCAACTGTCAAGATCATTCATATGCAGAAAAAAACATAACTAGCAAGAAAATCACATAGTTTACGTTCTTTCAACAGTTTTCTTCCCTATTTATAAAGTTTATGCACCTTTAAATTGAACAACTGAGTTTGAGGACCAAATTAAAACCCGGGTCCTAAGTTGAGCGACTAATGCTCCAATTTAAATTGAATTCAAGACCCTCAGAATTCAATGTATGAATTCCCATGGATGGTGGCATTTCAACTTTTGTATTCTTTATCCAAACTCTTTCTTGTTTTAAACTGATGTATAATGCAGTAACCCCTGCTTCTGAAATCAGGCGAACTATCGTTTCACAACGAATCTGCAAAGACGTCTATATGGACGCGCAACAGATGTTGTGATCCGTCCTCTGGATGAAGCAAAAGCTGTTGGAGCTGCTGCTGAGTTTCTTGGGGAACTTGTTATCTTCTCGGTAACTAGCTACCGCATTACCTATATGCTTTTTCAGTGTCTCTAGGTTTCAGAATTGCGTCACCGTTGAGGAAGGAAAACCTGTATGGTATGCAGGTTCAGAAATATAAACTTTATGTTTGCTCTTATCTTCTGCATTGATATATTTGATGACATCTTATTTGTTTTCGCAATTAGATTTTGCATATAGGCCACTAGAAACTGATCACAAATGTAAGATTGCGGCTGCTTTGTTTACTTATAGGTTGCAGGACTCGCTGTTATCTATGAGGTGAGCAGAAGTGCTAGATCAGAAGCTAGGAAGGAGGAACAGCGCAAGCAAGAAATAGAGGTAAGCCACGATCCTTTACTAATTTTCGGAGGGAGGCTTTGGTTCTTGGAATCAGTTCGCGATTTCTTGAAAGGAGCATATATGTAATGCTACACAAAGAGGAAAAAATCTGAGTACCAAGTATAATAGAGGCAGTTCCAATGGGTTTAGAGGCGCTAGGCGAACTATAGTTAGAGTTTTACTTGTAAACCACGCATTTTTCTTAATGTGACGTCTTTCTGCAACATGAAGTTCAAGACCGTAGGCCTTGCTCGCCTTGCCTTTGGGTCGGCCCTAAGCCTTAAGTAGTTTGCGGTTGAACAAGAGCTGTCGAAAACTACTAAAAGATGACCCCTTAGGATTTAGCCATTTAATTTCATGTGATCATCAACTTTTGAATAAAAATCTTCCCTACTCAGTGAAATTTAAAGCACAAGTTGCAGGCTTGCAGCTGTTGTCTGAGTCCTACACTCATTCAACCGCAGGGAAGTGACTTTCGTAATCTCTTTTCTGCCCTACACTCATTCCTTCCGTTCTAGCCTTCTGATTAAACATATCAAAGGAGAATCAACGGACAAACAATGAGAGAAGTGCATAATAAGAAGAAACCGAGAGCCTGAAAATTACTATCCTAATTATATCTCTCTATCTGCTAAGTTAGAAAAATCATGAGTAACTATTGTTCTTTACATTTTGAAAATATAGGGACTGAAGAAAAGGGGGACAGATTTAGAAAAAGAAGTGCAATGTCTAAAGGTCAAACTGCAAGAGATGGAGCAACTGGTCCAGAGAAGAAGCTGGCTAGATTTCTTTAAGTTCTGGCACGCCCAAGCAATGTTACAAGACCAAAAGTCAGCAATGTCCTGTGATTTCTTCCATACTGATGCTGCTTCCAAGCTATGAATGATGTACAGAAATGGAAATTTCGTATTTGTCTTGGAACTCAGCTGTGCCCTGGCCGGAACGAGTTTTGTGTTCCTTGGAACGTGTGCAGGACATATGAGTTTAGCCAAATTAGTTAAAGCAATGTCTTCGGCCCAAGTTCGAATCTTTCTCCTCCATGATGTAGATGAATTTAGGTAATTTTTATATCGTTTGTCCCAAATTAAAATGAAAATTATACTATACACCGAAATTTTTAATTGTTAGATCTTGATCATTGTGTCATTGATCAAGGATCTAGCGGCTAAAATATCAAGCATGTAGCTGTCATAACGTGAAACCAAAATACGAATAAGAGACCAACTTACATGGCATGTGACGTCATGATAATAGTGTATTTGTGTTATGAAAGTTCATCTCCCACTATATGGGAAGGTCTTGGCTACCATCGGGACATTACGAGTGCTATTAAAAATGTGAATATATTTCCAATCGTATGCAAGTTTTGATCACACGGCTTACAACTCCAAGGTATAAAATGGCCTTGCAAGCTTAGATTTTAGGTTTCCAAGAGTTTAAATCTGAAATCTAAGTGAGAAATCTGCGCCGGTCGATCGTGAATGACAAAATTTAACATATCAATATTCAAGCAATTTAGTCACTGTATTCAAGCAATTAGTCACTGTCTTAATGAAACTGTGCCATATCACATATGGGCGAGTCTGATAGTACTAAAGGTAACGGTATGGATGACCTATATCCATAGGGAACCGAGACCCTACCCTTTAAGTTTAGGGGTAGTGCATATTGGCGAATTTGGGATTTGAATCTTGAGGTGTTTAAGTATTAAAAGTTCAAGTTTTTTAGATAGAAATAGAGTGCGAAATGCATAAAAAGAATTTCAGTTTAAATGCTGAGGCATTTATTGGAACACTAGAAGGGCTTGTTGGCGTAAGCAAAACCATGTTGCGCATATGTCAATAGATATAGACATATGCCGAAGTAATCTGATGGGTGATATCAAGAGATTTTGTCAAATGTTGTCGATGCAACCTGTCGAAATATGTTTAGCAGACATTACATCAAATACTTGATGAACATAAAAAAGATTTGTACCAAACAATTGAAGAATCATTGGAAGACTTTCATATGTTTATTTCTGATACTTTGAGTGATCTTGAGACCATCTTGGTTCCAATGTACATCCGCTATTAGTGCAGGTACAGGCTAGAGCCATGGACCACCTGACCTGGTATTGAAGGTAGGTTAACATAGCAACATGTTCATTAATCATCTTGGGTCCAAACATGTATTGAAAACCTCAAAGACCAAGCTTTAATTTGTTCGATTACAGTTGTCCTCACCTGACTTTAGGGCTTAAATTAAGAAATAATTAAGTCGTAATCTGCTTTTGATACTGGTTTTGTCTGGTTCTGGTACTGCTAATAGTAATGGTCAAACCAAACTCCTCTATTTGAAGAAACCTTTACCAACTTAATCATATGATTCATGCTTTTGCTTCTTTGATTCTGTGAGGCTTTGTTGGCAGCTTGGCCTTTTTATATTTTAGATTATTTGCCTGCCTATGAGAAAAGGAAAATTGTTGCAGCAATTGTCTGTTGAAGAAGCTACATTATCATATCGAGACTCATCCAAGAGGCACATGCCATGTTAACTCAACACAACATATATATATATATATATATATATATATATATATATATACGCACTAACACAATGCCACAACTTTTAGTTATTGTTTGATATGAAAGTATTGTGATTGTGTGTAATGACTAAATTCACATGATGTTTAAAGTTTTATGTACTAAACGGTTTAGTAAAAACAGTACTGACCTGCATCTATGGTTGTAAGATACGAATGTGAGTGCTGGCGATGGTAGTGATAAAGATGGTGTGGGTGATGGTGAGCAATTCTAAGATGGTGGTGGTAGTGGTTGTAGTAATCGTGGGAGTGTAAAGGCAACTTGGAAATAGGGACTGCGACAATGATCTTGTTCGTTTAGTCAATTAACTGTAGCAAATAGATAAATGATTTGTTTAGCAAAAAATGTAGTATTACAAGCCATTAATCTATTTTTTACCGTTGATTTACTAAAACAACTTTAATTTTAATTGATTTGTTTGTAGAGATACTTTTATTGAGTGATTTATAGATTAATTCTGATTATAAGCATAAAGTTGGGTAAGTTCTGATTTATTATTTGTGCCAACACACGTTTTACAGAGTTTATTGATTTAATGATTAAAAAGAAGTATATCATTATTCTTTGTGGTCCTTCCCACAGTGGATAATAACCCTTATCTTTTACGGGAATTTTAACAAAAAACTCCCGGTACTGTTTATTTTAACGAAAAATCACATTTTTATACTAAAAAGTCAAATATGGAACTATTCATTTGACCCTTTATTTTGTTCTTATTGTTAAAACTCAAAGTTTTCAAATTATTTTTATTAGTTTTTTTATCTTTTATTTACCTTTCTTTTCCTCACGCGCTGCTTGTGTGCGCTTCTCTATGTGAAGCGTGAGAATATGTACACTCGAACCCTGAGCTCTGCAATACTCACACCCACTCTCCAAAACCACGCGCGTAAAACAGAATCCTTAAGTACAGAGATACTCCAGACGACAGATTGTTGTCCACGCTCTACTTTCTCGCGTGGGTCAACAAATTGTCCACCCTAATTATAGACCATAATTAAGATAGCTAATTAAGCTTGATATTGATGATGATGATAGTAATCGTATTCCGGTCACGTGCACCCTTTTGGATTCTGCTCTGTTTGTCACACCGTTACCTGTGTGGAGCCCCCCATGTGATCTCGCTTTCAAAAAGGCCCACCTTTTTGGCATGTAATATCAAGATTGCCACTGCGTCCTTGTCATCTAGCTGCCGAGGCTGAGAGGGAAGGAAAGAAAAACGGCTAGTGAGTGGGAAAAAAAGGAGAAAGTGGCGACACCACACGGACGGTGAAATTGGTGATTTGATATTTTCAAGGCACACTTGTCTCTCACTCACTTGTCTTTTTATTATTACCTTTACTTTTCCCATCATCTCTCCACGTTGCTTGGGACCCCTTTTTCACATCACGCTCATCACTTTGGAAGATATTCGTCCATGGAGATAGGGTCGGTACGTGACGTTATTTTAAATTAATCATGTATGTTTAAGTTAAAAGAATATTTCATTGTAGATGATTAGAGGAGAAAAACTTTTCCATCACAAATTTGCTATTCCTTTGTGTTTATGTTGAAAATGTCAATCTCACATTGAAAATTATGATCTTGTATAATAATTGTATTAACAACAACAAAGAGCGTTGCATAATAGTTTAAAACCCTAGTTTAAATGATGTTGTATCTCTCTACCCATTGCTAAATTAATTAATATGGATTGCATGTTTAGTGGGAATGGGATTTAATGAGATAGATGTGAGGATTGGAGATTAGGAAGTACCAAAGAGTGAACGTAATTTTGCAAAATAAGGCAGAATTAAATGGAGATCTCAGTCATAGAATACAAGCTGGATGGATGAAGGGGAAGAGTGCATCGGATGTGTTGTGCGATCGTCATATGCCAATAAAGCTCAAGGGAAAATTTTGTAGGATGGCAATAAAATCATTGATACTTTGTCACAAAAATGTTGGGCGGTCAAAAAACAACACATGCAAAGAATGAGTGTAGCAGAGATGATAATGCTTCGTTGCATGGGTAGGCACACGAGAAAGTATAGGATTAAGAACGAGGACATCATGGGTAAAGTAGAAGTGACCGCAATTAAAGATAAGGTGAGAGAAAATCATTTAATATGGTTTGAAGGCATGAATCGAAGACTTACAGATGCTCCAGTTAGACGATGCGGTTATGAATGGAGGCTCAGGACAAAAATGGGTAGAGGAAGACCTAGAAATTTTTTGAAAGAGATTATTAGAAAAGATATGGAGTGCTTAGAGCTAACGGAAGACTTGACATAAAACTGTGCGCAATGACGTTATAAAATTCATATAGTCGACATTACTTAGTGGGATAAAAGCTTGGTTATTGTTGTGATTGTTATTGTTGATGTCCTAGTATAAGTTCTAGCCGGGTTGCTATGGGTTCAGGTTAAGGGTTCAATCCAAGTGTTAGGGTTCATGGTAATGGATATGTTCAAGTACAATCTAATCCACCTATTCTATAACATATCTAATAATCCAACCTTTTATGTTACATTCGACTAAATTTTTTAATTATAAGTGATTTTACTATATTAAGTTACAATAAAAGAAAAAGAAAAAGAAAAAGTAAAAGCTTAAACTCAGAACATATTGATATTATAGCTATAAACTGCCACTTAGTACTACGGTCTAGTATTATTTCTCTTCACTTATAAACAAGATGGCTTAGTTTTGATTCTCTCTAAAGACGGATTTAAACCATATTATTACTAACTCATTATAATGTTTAACTCACTTCATCCCGCTAAATGTGTATAATATTGTTTGTTAAAAAAAATAGCGGTAAGCTAACCACAACCAACTAACAAATCACACCACTTTCTAATTACTTCGCTGCAAATAGTTGTCAAATGCTTTGTGGAATTATTATAGAGCTTTTAAATAGTAAATACGTATAGTGAATATCAGATAATTTGAATGTTTAAACAAACGATATTATCTACACTAAGAGGATAAGGGAATGAGTTAAGCCTCATAATGGGCAAGCAATAATGTGGTTCAAATTCACTTTTGGTGAGAATCAAACCTAAGGTAACTCATTTACAAGTAAAAAAGAATATCAATATATCGTAATACTAAATGAACAATACTCGGAAACACTCAAGAATTTTTGTGCTTATGTGCCCCCATTAGAGTAAGGTATACTATTAATCAACGTGAACTATGAGGTACTTTTTCTTTTCTCCCCAACCTTTTCGTCCGTTGGCTGGTCTTTGCTGTTACCCTTTTTTCCTTGACTTTCACATTTGTGTACAAATATTCTCCACCTAAAGGCGAAATCTAAAAAGCAACGCCCCCATGCATGCTCACTCATCCCCCACAACCTATGAAGTACTCCAACTACCCAACTATCCATCTACCTACACACAACTCAACACAACATCTAAGTGATATTCTATGAGAGTCATATTAAGCTTACAACCTATTTGCATCACAATTTTTTGTGCACTGATATATTCACACTATAGAGCGAAATAATATACTATCAAATATGTTATCTACGAAATTTGAATTTAAAACACTTGATTTAAAAGTGAATAAAAATACCGCAAAATTGTAATAGTAAAGTGATCTACTTGTATCACACATAATCTCATACGGCGTGACACTGATATTTTAACTAAGCTCTACTGAGATAATTTATCAAAATAAAATTATTAATAAACTTGACATTTACACATACCACAACACAGAGAATATAAACATGTCATATACGAGCTAAGTTAAGTTTAACTACAATAGGATTATGTGGATTTGATCACACCGTCTAATTTGAATACCACAAGATATTTATATTCAAGGGGTCTAAGTCATAATGAGATTGTCGTAATAATTGATGAGGATAAAAACTTAATACCTTTCACTTATAAGTAGAGAATAATACTACTAGTCCTACTAGTCCGTAGTGTAGACTATTGCATATATCAAAACACCACCAAGGGTATTATTGTCATGTTGTTGTAAAGCATACACAGCAAGAAGAAGCTCATGTAACAAGCCGGAATACGATCCTAAACACCCAGTGCTGTAATATAATTAGTTGAAAACTTAAATAAAAAAATAAAATAAAATTCAACTAATTGTATTAGGATAATGTTAAGGAAACAAAATTTTATAAACCAAATAACATGAAAGTTAATGATTAGATTATAACTTAAGCGTTGATAAACTTGTTCATTCTTATTGATGACACATCATTTAATTTGTAAATTTTGTGTATAAATTTTGTTTTCACTAGCATTATCCATTATATTATAACATATAATATTTCTTACCGTGTTTTTGACACACCGAAAAGTTTCTCCCATGTAACCACATCCTTACACTCACTCAGTTACATTATGATAAAGACAAACTCCATTCTATCACCCTTCCATTACCAATAAATCTTTCCCTCTCTCTACCTGCAGAGCAGCACAACCCACCATACAAACCAAACAAATCTTCATCAATCATAGCCTCTCCTCACAGCCACATCTTCCTGTTTATGCTATTGGCGGCCACCACACCCACCACAGCTCAGTAAAAATTATAATGAGAAGAAACAATGGAGTCAGATCAGAGACCCCATCGCACCAAAAGCAGCAGCAGCACCGCTAGTACGGCCACCAGCGAGCTCTTCATCTGCTTCACCACATCCCGCCTCTCTTCCTCCTCCATGAAGCTCTCCTCCAAGTCCCTCCTCAGCCCCGGCCGAGCCAGAGGAGCAGACCCCAACCAAATCTCCCTATCCTCCTCCCTCAGCCGCCGCCTCAAAACCAGCGGCAGCATGAAGGGCGGCCAAGCCTCCCCGATGTTCCCGAGCGGGGGCACAAACAAAAAACGTGGGTGCGCTTTCGAAAACCCAGAACCCTCCTCCCCTAAAGTCACGTGTATCGGACAGGTGAGGGTGAAGACGAAGAAACAGGGCAAGAAAATGAGGATAATTACCAGATCCAGACACAGGGGAACCGAAGCGAGTTTCAGAAGAACAGAGAGCTCCAACAACAATGCAGCTACTCAAAGTCAAGAGATTTTCAACAACTTCCAAAGCTTGCACTTTCCGAATCACCAGATCAATGGAAGTAGTAGCAATAGTAATAATCAGCAGGAATGCATGAGGCAGAGAAACCAGAGGTGGGTTCATCTTCCCCTGACGATTTGCGAGGCCCTGAGGGCTTTCGGGTCGGAGTTTAACTGCCTGTTTCCGAACCGGTCTTCGTGTTTGGCGACTGACAAGGAGAAAGAAGAGAGTAGTAGTAGTAGCAAGGAGGTGAGATCAGAGAGTGGAGGGTCGTCTTCCTGCGGTGCGGTTTTTGCGCGGTGGTTTGTGGCGTTGCAAGACGGGGACGGGAAGGGGAGGGAGATTGAGCTGGTGGTGGGGGACGATCAGGAGAGGACGGAGAGGGGGAGTGATAGCAGCGGCGGCCGTAGCCAGCGGAGGCAGGTGTTTGAAGGGATTGAGTTCAAGGAAGAGAGATTCAATGAGGGTGGTGGAGCGGTGGAGGAGGAAGGAGGGAGAGTGAGTATTTGTGTTCCTCCGAAGAATGCGCTTTTGCTTATGAGGTGCAGATCTGATCCGGTTAAAATGGCTGCACTTGCTAATAGATTCTGGGAGATGCCTGCTGCTGCTGCTGAGGAAAATGAAGAAGATCAAGAGGATGACAATGAGGGTAGTAATGTAAAAGCAGAGAAAGTTGCTGGAGGAGAAGTCGTTGAGAAAATGGGAACGGGGTTGGAGGCGGAGGCGGAGGCGGAATCGGCGGAGCGGGAGGATGGAGAGTGTGAGGAATGGGTTCGCGAAGGAGAAGAGCATGGAGATTCGGAAGAACTAGTAGAAAGCTTGGGCTTCGAAGAAGACGAGGAGTTGAAAGAAGCTTTGGATGAGAACTCGGAAAAATGTCTGCAAATTTCTGAGGAAGTGCGAGACATTAAAGAGAAAGTCGAATGCCAAGTGGAAGAAGAGTTCTTCGAACAAGACGAGGAACAAAAATCGGATGTGACAGGACAGCAAGCAGTGTCGGAAGATTTGTGTTCGACAGAAGTTGTCGTAGATCCGGAAAATTTGGAGCTTGAAGAACAAGAAGAAGATGAAGAGAAAGAAGAGGAAGTGAGTCAGGCGAAGATTCCAGAACCTTCCATTGATTCTGCACAGTCAGAAGAACTAGAAGGAGAAGAAGAGAAAACGGAGGCTGAAGTTGCAGAGGAGTCAACGGAAGAAGAAACAGAGACAGTGATGGCAGATAGACCCGAACCGGATCCCGAGCCGGAACCAGAACCCGAAAACCCGAACATGCATTTGGGTACTGTGTCGAAGCGGGTCGGTCAAAACTCGGTCTTGCCGGACTGCCTGCTGCTAATGATGTGCGAGCCGAAGCTGTCGATGGAGGTGTCCAAGGAGACCTGGGTATGCAGCACGGACTTCATCCGGTGCCTGCCGGAGCGACACGTCAGGAAAATCGACGTCCCGAATGAGGCGAAGAAGCGGGTGAGCATCGACTCGAAGCCTCCTTTGGCGCCGGTGGTTCAGCAGTCGGTAATGATGCAGCCACCGCGGTCGTCTTGTTCATTTCCGGTTCAGGAAGGCCCCGTGTCGATGGCGACGATGATCGGACAGAAGCTGGTGGGGTCCGCTGGTTACGAGCCGTTTGTACTTACGCGATGCAAGTCGGAGCCGATGAGGTCGGCGGCTAAGCTGGCGGCTAAGCTAGCGGCGTCGCCGGAGACGTGTTTTTGGAAGAATAGGAAGCTGGAGCAGCATAGGCAGGCTGCGATGGGCGTCGGCGCGGCTGGGGTAGGGTTTTGAGCAGGAGATCATTAATTTGGATTGTGCAAAAAAAAAATGTAGGAAGTTTGTACGATTATATGTATGGGATGGGAGTGACTAGGGTTTTGCAGAGTGCTAAATTATTGCTCTCGATTTTCGTTTGTACATTTTTATGTAGGGATGATTTTCTATAGATTCATTTTTATGTTGCCCTTATAATTTTATTATTTATTTCCGATCCTCATGTTCTAATAAATTAATTTGACGAGCTTTTCTGTAAATGATCCATCCATCATCCATACACAAGTTACATTAAAAAGAGGAACGAGGCTTTCTTCTCTCGACTTGAGAGCTTTTCTCACCCTGAGTGAGTGTTTCCAACCCCAGATTCCAGTCTAGCTGCCGACTTTAGCTCCGGCCAAGGTCGGTGGCAGCCCATTTTCTTCTGCCTTTCTTGGTTTTTCCCCTCTGTTTCCCAGCCCCTGTTCCTCCATTTTAACCCTTCCTTGCTCCGATCGACAAATTTCTTTTTTCGATCTCCCTTATCTTCTTCCCCCCACTGCCTTTCCCCCTCCATGCGTTCACTCTTTTCTTCTTCTCTCTCTCCCACTTCGGTTCGGCCTCTCTCGATTTCACCTTCGAACAGATCTGCTTCCACCTTGTTTCGCTATTTTCAATGGCTTTATCGGAAGGTGCGTAGAGCTTCTACTCGGATGTTCTCACACCTTCCACCCGTGTGTCGATCTCGGCACTGTTGTCAGTAGATCCACTAACTTCCTCCCAGGTTTTCTACCATGTGGCGGCATATTGATTCTTTGTGGAGCTTGATTGAGGACAGCGGCTTCTCTTTTTGTTGGGGCTTGGTTGGGTTTCACCTCCGGTGTTGGTTGGGAAGCTGGCTTGTGGTCACCATGGCGTACTTTGGCCGCGACGGGGGGTGGTACCAGGAGGCTAGGGTTTAGTTTGTGTAGTTTCTGTGCTTTTCCTTTTCGGGCTCGACCATTGGGCTGGGTTGTTTGGTTGTAGTCTTGGAGGCCCATCTTTTGTTTGTTTTTGTTGTGTTTATGAGCCTTTGTTTATGTTTGTAAGTGTAGGTAATGAATGTCAAGGTCATACGAGAGTCATACTGGAGATAGGGTGCATAGGTGTGTAACGTGTTTATCACTACGGTGGTGTAATGAGTCACCAATAACATGCTGTGTGCATAGAGCTTTACATATGACTTTGTATTAGTAAACCGAGACTCCACAATAACTACAAATCGTTGCGTGTAAGTCTTTTTCGTGTCGTAAGCTTTTTTCTTGTAATGTAGAATTACAAATTACAACCAATACCACTTGCTTGGGTTGTTGTGTCACAAAAATGATGGGTGTTTGTATTTTTGTTATCTGCTTGTGGTGAATTGAATGGTGAAAGTAAAAACACACATGATGTAAATGGTGAAAGGTGGTGAAACACATGTGCTATAATAATGGGGTTTATCTACAGCCAGAGTCAAATTCAGAACTACCTTTCATAGGGATTTCAGCTCCACCTTGCATTTTTCTGGGGATTTTATTTAGGCTTATTTTTAGCTATGGGACTGTAATTTGTATTATGCGATTATTTAGTATATTTTGATATATATTATGGTTTTAGATTGTTAGATGTTGGATAAATAATTCAACGGTTGAGATCTAACAACAGAACAATTTAGTGTATAAGATGATTTTTGTTATATTCTTTATAAAATTCCATTTTAATCATATGCACTCTTGTCTTGCGTTACCGTATTTCCTGTATTCATCATTCGTCTCTTTCAACCCCATTTCATCAACTAGGTTAAGAGAAACATTAACTCGCTAACTCTCTAATTTTTTTTCTGCAAATATAATTGAGATAGGTCAAATAAATTGCGAGTGAAGTTAATGTCCAAAGAGCCCTTGTCTCGCCAGTGAAGTTAATGTCTCTTTCAACCTTGTTGACGGAGCGGGTAATATGGGACATAAAAATGTGTACATTGAGTAAAGTGAGACATAACAAAGTGTACAGAGTATAATGAGATTTTGTACAAGTACATGATTGGCTTCAATGCTACGTAGCACTTAATGGTATGAGTGTTCAATTGTTAGTTTTGTTTTCCAAAACTATTGGATCTTTTATTTTCAACCTCAATTTTTAATTTTTCGTAACAGTCAATGCTACTGCAATAGAAGAAAAGTTGTTTTGTTTTCACCAACATTGGCTATAGGTGGTGGCATAAAAAAGTTGACAACTATTGTAGATAGTTACACCAACAACAAACGTATAAAAAATAATAATTAACCACTAATACCAAAAACAAGAAAAGTTGGGGAGGGAAGATCTACGATGGGAAGAGCTGTAAAGAAGAGCAAAGCAGGTTTTGGTTGGCCTTATTATCTGTCTGCGATTTCCTCATGAATTGGACAAATCGCCTCACTTTCTACTTGCAAATCCACAAATCATGTAGTAAAGTTATTGGTGGATGCTCAATCGTATGAGGGACAACAAGTCTTGTCATGTTTTTCCATTTCTTTAGTGACAAATGATAAGATATATATAAAGTTATAATAAAACACAGGGGGTGTCTATTTTGTCCGTGATCGAGAAGCTCACAGGGACATTTCAGATTCTCTTTAGTCACTATTGTGTGATTCACACAGCGTCATGAATTGAACTCAGAACATGCCATGTGGAATACCAGCCTGAAATTTGTCCCCAACCACTGGATCATCCCGTGGTTAGTTAATAACACAATAGTTGTTGAGCTATAATTGGATATTGAAATCATAACAAATATGTACAATTTTTAATTTAACATCCATATGAGTCAAACATGAGACTTACGCTAATTAAGTGTGAAACAACTACCTCGATATGCTAATTGGTCAAGTTGTCATGTTGAGTTATATTAAGCGGTAATTGGTCAAGTTTTGTCATGTTGTTTCACACAGCATATCGGGGTATCTGTGTTTAACACTGAATATGTTTGTGTACAAACATGTTGTGCTATTTGCAGATATCGACTTGGCCATATTGGCTATTGTAGATGCGATTCTTCTATTCACCCACAGTTGAACTCTATTCGTGCAGCTTAGGTTTTTTAGAAGTAAAATATCACAACATAGACAAGCCTAATAACAAAGTAATTAGAAAACCTATACGTATAGAAAGATATACAAATTAATCTTGAGCTTTGAATTCAAAAACAAATTAATTTTGTGAGAATGTATATTGAAACTTTAAAAATATCATTCTGCACTATCTTTTCACATATTTCTTTTTGTTTTTATAAATTTAACGTGCATGATGACTTTTTCCGAATACTAACAGCTCCCAATATTTTATGCATGGTAGTCCGTCAAACCAAATCCATATCCTTCATGTGAAGGTGGTCCTTCGAAGTTCAAGACGGTTTCTCACAAAATCTTCCATGGCGACCCCTAAACTGATTTGTTCCACAAATGTAGAAACATATACAAATTAATCAGTACATTTAATCACAAAAACCCATACGGAAATTCCCTTAGTCCTGTGTACCTCCGGCCTAAATGTAATCATACTAAAAAAAATGCACTGTTTCAAAAATTTTGGTAGGCCAAATTCCCCATGGTCTAGTAGTAGATGTCTATGTTTTGTTCGAGAAAGTCTCTGGTTCAATTCACTTAGATGAGAAATGCTAGTAACCTTCTTATTTACTTATTCTACTTTCTTGACTCTTTTGTCTCATCTTACAATGTTGCAAGATGATCAAAATTGCTGTTTTCTAGGTCACTCTTCAAAGATTTCCTGTACTAAAATATTCTAATCTTTTATTCATGAAACAGTTGTTCAATAAATAGGCTAACTATTTTATTTAATTCAAAATTAAAATTTTGACAACATTAATCAAACGATTAGACGATTGTTGATTTGATTGATTTTTTGCATAGTGATCTAATGATTTTTAAAGGATGAACTAGAGAATAGACAGTTCCAATCGTTATGCAACATTTCAAAATGAAAGAAGAGACAAGAAAGTAGATCGAAGCGTGAGTAACATCACCCTCTCAAATATGAGAACAATTTTTACGTGGTGAGTTTGACAATATTACCACCACGCAAGCGAAAAGCATGTTCACGTACAAGGTACAACTTCCATTTCCCTGTGAAGTAAAAGAACTGCTGCATGCATTGGACCCTGGTATTTCTAAGTTCTTATTAGTCATGATATGGATCATATTCACAATTAATTAATTTTTAATTGAGAAGTCGGTCAACTTCTTCCTTCAAAAGTAAAGCCAATTTTATCTACTTAACCAAATCCACTATACTTGTGGAGCTTAACGTCTAGCCAGAATAATATATAAACTTTGATTAAAAAACCAACCAAACCCAACAATTAAACTGTTCATTTAGTTGTGAGAGAGAGAGAGAGAGAGAGAGAGAGAGAGAGAGAGATAATGGTTTGGAAGAAGGAATACTTAGATTTAATCTTGGTCCCAATTGGGTTGCTAATCATGCTTTGCTACCATCTTTTTCTTCTGTATAGATACCTAAGACATCCTGAAACTACAGTCATTGGCAATGAAAACCACTGCAGAAAAGCTTGGGTTGAGAGAATGTTGCAGGTCAGCATATAAGATTCCACTTTTAATCTTTCTCTTTGCTTAGAATGCGGGATACAGATTCACCATATGACAACATAAGCGTTTGTCTGACAACAAAGTCCGGCAAGAGAAAACACTGCATATAACTCTACTTGCTCTTTTAATTAATTGCAGGTTGATGCAAAGGACAGAGGTATGGCCCTAGCTGTAATCTCTAGCACCACAACAGCAGCAAATTTCTTAGCCTCAACCTCTCTAGCCTTAAGCTCTCTCATCGGAGCATGGGTTGGAAACTCTTCACACAACGTCTTCACGAGCAGTATTACATATGGCGACACAAGTCCTACGCTAATTTCCGTCAAATATATTAGCATTCTGGCCTGCTTCCTGTTGGCCTTAGCTTCTTTTTTACATTGTATAAGAGACTTGGTTCATGCCAATTTCCTCATCAGTATGCCAGACAGTGATATTCCTCAGGAGCATGTCGAGAAGGCGGTGATAAGTGGAGGCTTGTTCTGGACATTGGGGCTAAGGGCTATCTACTTTGCCACTACTTTGCTGCTCTGGATTTTTGGTCCGATTCCGATGTTTGTTTGCTCAGTGACCATGGTGTTGGTTTTGCACAGGCTTGATTCAAGTTCCACTCCACTGCATCAGTTCCGACCAGTTGGGAGCCGTGATAATATGATCAGCAAATTGGTGAAGAAAAACACAGAACTGAAAGGGCTAATGAGCAGCATGAAAAAAGATCACGCATGCATGGAAGCACAACTCAAGAACCACCAGAACCAAGTACGAGATTAAATTCAGAGGCAACAAGTTAAACTCTAGGAGAAGATTTTGGAGTATAACACTTGAGAGAGAGAGAGACATGTTTTGTATTCTAATTCCTATCTTAAAACTTTTATAGCAAACTTTGACATGATGTGATTTGGTGATTTTCGTAATTGCAATCATTTCTACACTTTTGAGCATAGAAAACTAATTTTTGCACTCTCGTTTTCTTCTTTCTGTAAAAATCAATGAGCAAAGATACACAAACATTCATGGCAGCTGCTAAGAACCGGTTCATCTTTGACAACCATATATTAATATTGAATAGGATATTGAGTGCAGAGAGATTGATCACAAAAAATAACATGGCCAGAAATGGCACAGATTTCATTCAAACAATGTATTTACCTAGAAATAAGTTGAAATGACAAAACCTGCTTCTGCATCCATGTTGGTTCTACTCTATTGTGTTCCATCTGAACTTTGATCATCCTTATTGCTGTTCTCACCACTCTTTGTGGGGCTCTCAACCGTTGAATTCGGTGAGCCTGACTGCTCCTTACCTTGAATCTCAGTGTCTTCATTTATATCTTCCATGATGGAGTTGATGGCAAGCTGACCAGCATAAAGGACTAAACCCACAGCATTGATGCCGAACACAAATGTTGCAAGGTAGCACAACCCATTTATAATGGTCCTGCCAACAGAAGATACAAGGTGATCATTCTTCCGATCGATTAAAAGCAAGGAAAACCAGAAGGCATTAGTAGTAGGAGCTACCTTATGGTTATTGTAATCTGACGAACCTGAAAAGTAGAAACACAAGTACAATGTTCAAGGGCCAGGGTGGATTCAATGAAAATCAACCAAGTTCACACACCAACAAGAATACAAATGAAAAGAGGTCTTGGAGTGCAATATTTCTACCACCGCATTTGATTGGACCAAAAAAGAAGAAAAAGAGCGAGAGCATTTTGTGCCTCAAGTCGTGTAAGGTATCACCAGTAATAGTCCGAACTATTTAAGAACTTAACATTCTTAATCCTACAGTTCTATTTTGTATTTACGCTGAACTTAGAGCATACAGGCTAATCCCAGTACACAAGAAATGAAGCAACACGAATTCAGACGCAGTAAAAGTGCAAGAGATTTTATCTGGATCATTATTCTTTCCTATGGAATTGAGAGAAAATGTGATGGTAGCGTAAACTCATAAGAACCATTGTGTTAGTTAAACAAAAGTATGTCCAGACCAGAAAAATCAAGGAAACGAGCAATTGAAGGGACAAACCGAAAAATTATCAGAAATAGTTTGGCGGTTGAGAGATGCTTCAATTGTAGTAGTGAACCTATAAAGAATAAGTGCAATGACGCCGGCTGATATTCCACCCAACAACGCCTGAACAGGTGACGGTGGACCCTTTGCTTCAACAGAACCTGTAGACAGTGCTTTCAAGCTATCCAAAGCCTCATCCTTCAATGATTTCTTCACTCCAGATGACCTATATTTCTAGGCACCAAAATCGCTCCATCAAAGCCCACAAATTGGCTCACACTAACACATAAAAATTGTATTTAAAGTGAATGGCAAATTGTATCCCAATTTCTCAAAACCCAAAATTAACACATTAAAATTAAAGTACATATAATCAATGAAAAACATTCCTGGCCAGTGGTGGATCGCCCGGGCAGATATGGCTTCCTCTTCAACCTGCAACGTTCTGGATTCAAACCCTCCCTCCAATTTGTGTAGCTTAGAGTAGTGAGTTGTTTGTAATAAAATTTAAAAACATTCCCCAAAACCCCAAAAAACTTGTAATTGAAAGTAAAAGGGAATTCCCACCAAAACCCAATTCCTAAAATTCCAAACTTTAGCAATAACAACACACAAAAAACAGTAATTTGTACACATTAATGAAACGAAAGCTACAGTCTTTACCAGTTCTTTAGCACGCTTGGCACGGCGTCGCAGCGAGCGAAAGAGGAAGACAGTGATGGCTCCTGTGAGAAGGACACTGGTGGCCACTTGGAGAGATGAAGGGTCATCATTGGTGGCAAACACTGGAGAAGAAGACGGTGGCAATTCTTCGGGACCGTCTGGAGCAAATTCTAAGGGAGTGTATGGAGTTGCGGTGTTGGGTTCTGGAGCTTCGGCTAGCCATTGTTCGGGTCCGGATCTGGAATGGGCTGAGACATGGCAGAGACTGGTGGGTTTGTGGAGAAAAGTGAGAGGAAAAGGTGAGAGATTGGGAGGTGAGAGAAAGTGGGTTTGGGGATGAGAGAGAAGGATGGGGAAATTGGAAAGGAGAAGGTGTTGGGTCTGCAACATTTGAGGGATTTTAGGGAGGAAGAGCTGACAGCTGAGCTGCTGAGGAGTTCAGTTATGGCAGTGTTTTTTGGTTTTGTTTCTCTCACATCAATCAAAGATGACATCTTCTTTTGCATATTTTGGATTTTGGTGGGCTTATGAAAATATCTGTTATCCCCTCCGGATCTTGAACCATATTTCATGTGTACATTGTAAACCGTTTGTTTTCTATGGTTTTATTTAAGAGAAATGATAAATTTCATGTGTACATTGTAAACCATATATATATACCGACACTCACTTTGTAGAGCCCACGTTGTAAAGAATTTCAACATTTCGAACCTTTTATATTTTAGAGTACATCATTCATAGGCAATGTATTAAATATTGATGATATTGGAAATATAGATAGAAATATCGGAATAATATCGATATCGATAAAAATTATATAGAAATCACGGAAATTGTAAGAAAAACTTGGAAATTTTTTTTGAAACTTTGCAGGATGTTTATTTAGTCAATCATCTATTAGTTTATCACAAAAAAATTGGAAGGAAATGTATTGCATGATGGATTTAACATTATCAAGTTGATTATATAGCGAGCTGACAAACATTGTAAGTGTATAAAATATGTAGTAATTAATGAAAGAAGTTTAAACACACCATAATCATTTATATATAATGAATTAGTACAATATTTTACACTTTATACATTGCATGGTAAGATACATGAGTGACTTAGTACCACATAGAGTTCCTATGAGGTTCAAATTTTTCACTATCTTCATTATCTCTATGTGTAGAGTGAGTGTATTGTGAAGAGTAGTTATCAAATGATAAATCCCCAAAATAGTTTTGCATGTAATTGTTAACATGCCACCCATATGGATCCGAGATTGGTTGACGTTGTCCATAAGCAAAATCATTTGAAGATTGAGTCTCGAATTGTTTCCATGAGTCGCTCGATTCCATCCCAACAGGAATGGGATATGAAGGGTAGGGAAATGGTTGGTTATGAGTATAACCATAGTTACTACTTCCCACTCCAACAGAGTCTGAAGTTCTAGATAACGAGTCATCTTCTTGACTTGACAAAATCCCCTTGCCTCTTTCTCTACGACTATAGTCCTTCCCTATGGCACCAATTCCGGGTCCTGCCCGCCTACTGCCATGGTCATCATCCTGTGTTGCATGCGTGAAGTTTGCCTCACCAGTGAAGGGGCTCATAAATCCGGGAGGTGGTCCAACATAGTTTCCATATCCACCACCACTACCTCCAGCTCCACTATATCCTTCATCATTCCCACCTCCGGTGGTAGGTGAGTCTCCTGATCTTGTACTAGAGCTATCATTAGTATCAGCACGATGTTGTGGTTGTGTAGGATTGGAAGAAGGTGGAATTCCAGTGTTTCTTGGTCTTGGGCGCAAAAGTTCTTCCAAAGAGTCAGCGCTGCTAGATCCCACCTCCTCCTCTAATACTCTTTCTACATTTATCCCTTCATTACGTGCTTCTTCAGCAACTCTGGGAGCTGGGTTGCCTTCATCATCATCTAAATGAAGAGGTCTAATCCATTGATAAAGTTGGTTACCCTCTGTATCATCATCTTCAACAACAATATCAAACACATCTAGTGGGTCACCACGGTCGACATAATCTATTTCTGCTTCCTTATCTCGAATTTGAAGCTTCATGTTGTAGTAGCAATAAACTAATTTTTCCAACCTACTATGAGCCAACCTATTTCTTTGCTTTGTGTGTATGAGTGCAAATGTGCTCCAATTTCTTTCACAAGCAGATGAGGAAGTTGTTTGTGATAATACCTTGATTGCTAACTTTCTCACAATTGGTGCATCGGTCCCATACATGATCCACCATTTAGCTATAATGAAAAACAATGTTGATAAGCCTAATAACTCCAACAAATTCTATTATAAACTTATAGTGAAATATGTTTACACTCACTAGGAGACATTTTTGTTCGAGCAGCAACTGATGTTGGTTCTCCAAAAGTTCTTCTTGCATCTTTAAACCATGTTAGCTGAATTCAATAAATCGTGTTAGTTTAATCCAACAAAGTAATTATTATAATTTAAGTAATTGTGTACCTCATTTCCAAATTGGCCAACTGCTGGTGATGTAGGGTTTAATTTAGAGTATACATTATGTACAGCACGTATAAGGGTACCATCATCTCCAACACCGGGTCTGTATTGGTATCGAGGATTCAAATAATATGCTATTCAAAGAAACACATACTCTAATAAGAGAAATAATACTTATGCAACTAAAGAAATGAATTGCAAATTATGACATAATTTATACCTGCTGCATGCAAATCGTGGTATAATGTTTTATACCATCGGTCTTCAATTATCTTTATGACCCACCTTGCACCATGTTTTCTTTCCAATTCATCCTTCACTACATGCATCAACTCATATATTGCCCCCATAGTAGGATACACTTCTGTGTCAACGATCCGTAAAACTTTGTAAAGAGGTTCAAACACTTGGCACACATGTTCTGATTGAGTCCAAAAAGCATGATCAAGCACTATACTTTCCACCATACGACCTGCATTTGAGCGGCTCAAATTGTGGTTGGCCCAATCGTCACTAGTGAATAGTTGCTTCAACCCTGCTTTCTTCTTAAGTAGGCTGTCTAATGCAATATAGTTGGTGGCGAATCGAGTGGTAGCTGGACGAATAATTTCTCCTTTGCAAAATTCACGCATCTTTGCCAACAACCAACCGTGATTGTAAATATAATTTGTGATCGTTCTAGCTCTTTTTACCACAGTAGCAACATTCTCTCTCTTCCCCATTGCCTCAAACATGAGATCAATACAATGTGTTGCACATGATGTCCAAAACACATTATGATGCTTCATTAACTTTTTTCCAGCTTTGACAAATGCAGAACCGTTGTCGGTCACGACTTGGACAACATTATTCTCTCCCACCTCCATGATTACATCCCTCAATAATTTGTAAATATACTTGTAGTTCTTTATATGGTCTGAAGCATCAACAGACTTCAAAAAAATTGTCTTTCCCTTGGAGTATACCATGAAGTTTATGATAGACAATCTGGTCGGGCCAGTCCATCCGTCACACATGATTGTGCAACCATTAGTTTCCCACTTTGACCTCAACTTGTTAACATACTCGCCAATGTCTTTATACTCCATATCCAAAAATTTGTTTCTTATCTCATAGGGAGTGGGAGGTTGTACTCCAACACCGGCCTGTTGACATCCCACTACCATATTTTTGAAATGATGTGATGATGCTTTCTGAGCAGGGACATTTTCATAGATAAAGAACTTGTTAATTAGACGCCCCATTCCCTCCTTCACATTACCTCCAGTGAAATAACTCCAAACACTCTCTTGACGTGCTTTGGATGACTTATATAAACTTGGGGCTATTGGTGGTGTTGGTTGTGATTCTCTAAGACTGCCTCCCCGTCTCATTTGTGCACCACCACTTGTCCCGGAACCTTGTGCTCTATTAGGAATTTTATGAAGGTGTTCTCTTTCCCATGCTGACTGTTTGGAGGCACGTAATGCTTGTTTCAAACTGCATCGTTCTTCAGGTCCCATGTCATCATCACATTCGTCATCATCATCACTGTCAACCGCTTGGCCAATGACTTCTCCTCGTAGCCCAGCTCGAATATTTTCCATTCCATGTGTTATCTTTTCCTTCTGCTGTTTTTTATTTTTTAATAATGTGCTGATGAATGCCTTCACTTCTTGGGGGACATTATCGCATCGTTGGACATTTTTTGCTGGATCTAATCCACTAAGATGGTACTTAAGTCGTGTCACTCCGCCACTCTTCATTACCCGACCACAATATTTGCAAATTGTGCCTTGTTTGTTTCTGTCTATTGGGTCTCCATGTTCCCAAGCTGGATCACGTTTAGTAACTCCACTGGACATCTTAAACGTACCTATATTTATTTTTCATGAAAATTAGACAATTATTTTTTGGCCAAAAAATATAGTAGTGATGACGGTTATATAAGAGAACCTAAATAATAAAGTTATTCTACAGAAGAATTAAATACGAAGTAAAGAAAATGATTGTAAAAATTTAAGTAATTATAAAAATAATATGAAATAATAAAAGCTAATATTAATGAATAATAATCCAATTTGATAATAAAATCTAATATTAATAAAATAATAAATAACATTAAACATATTAAAATTATCCTAGGGAATAATTATACAACATTACTTAATTACTTAAAAAAATTAACATGTAATTGTTAACATTACTTAATTACTTACAAAAATTAACATGCAAGTATTAATTACTTAAAAAAATTAACATACGTGTCCACACAAATTTTTTTGTTGTTGTATAAATTACAATAATATAAATATAAGTTTGTAAACTTACCTTAAATATGGAACCCTTTGTGTTCAAGCTCTGGAATGGATCTGGAATGGCTTTGAAAAGGGTAAGGGAAGAAGAAGAAACGAAAATGCTCTGAATGGCTCTGATACTCCACCTCTTTGAATGTGAAAGAATATAACAGACAGTGGCACACGGTTTTGAATGTGAAAGAATATCACAGACTCACAGTGGCACACAGTTTCATTATGAAAGCACTATTATTTTTGTCCATGGTTTGAAATTGTAAAAAGTGATTGTAAAAGTTGTCAGGTGAGTGAGGTGAGTCAGATGACCCAACCACACACACACACACACATGCTGTAACAACCCGTCCCGATAAAAGGGGTATTTTTGGGAAATTTCACCTTGGGCTAAATCTTATTCTTTTAAAATTGGTTTTTGGGTCTTAAATGGTGTGCCCAAGGGGCCCACCCCCTGTTTTGTCCCCCGGTTCCTTTCCTTTTTTTTCTTTTTTTTCTGATTTTTGGCACACTCTCTCTTCTCTTTCTCTCCCTCTTCTTTCTCTCTTTTTCTTCTCTACCCGTGAGCTCTCTCTCATTTTCTCTGCAACTCTCTCCTTCCTTCCTCAAGCAGCATCGCACACTCACACACTAGGACAACAAAAACACCATCACCATCACCTCTGTGATCTCATAAACGAAGAAAGAACACCCTAAACTCTTCCCTCTCTTTCGGCCGGTACTGTTCATCGTCTTCCCCGATGAGTTTTGTGTTATTCCGACGTTGGTAAGCCTCTAGAAACCCCTGGGTTATGTTTTAGGGTTAGATCGAAGCTTGTTTTAAGTGGTGTATACGTTTGAATCGCAGAAAATGGCTCGGAGTAGCTTTTCCAAATTTTCCGGCGAGCACCGCCCCTTTCGAGGCAATTTCCGGCCAAACCACGGCGAGTTGGCCGGCGTGCAAGGTATCAATCTCTTCGTCTCGCTGAGTACTACAACTTTCCTTTTTGTTTCACCCAATTTCATCGAGTATTGAAGAAGTTATATTCATTTGAATCTTACCCAGTTTCCGGCGACCTCCGAGGCTTTCGAGGCAATTTACGGCCAAACCACGGCGAGTTAGACGTCGTGCGAGGTACCATTCTCTTCGTATCTTTGAGAACTACAACTTTCATTTTTGAATCACTTGATTTCGTTGAGTATTGACAAAGTTATGGCCGTTTAAGGTGGTGTGGTTTTCCGGCCGAATTCCGGCCTTCTTCTTCAATGGGTCCGGCGACCCACATTCCAGAAAACCCATTAAGGCCTTGAGGCCAATTGGAACTTGGGCTTTCAGCCCATTTTTGTAACCCAAATCCTAAAGCCCAAACCTAAACCCTTTGGACCCAAAACCCAAGCCCAAGAACCCAAGCCCAACCCGGATCCAAACCCGTGACCCGTTTGACCTGGTCCGACCCGGACCCTGACCCGTTGACCCGGTCTGACCGTTGACCCGGTCAACGTTGACTTTGACTGGTCAACGTTGACCGTTGACTTTAATTTTCGGGTTGACTTTTTGGGTTTTCGTCCGAGACTTCTCCTAGGCTAATTTCGATGTTCTGGACCCGTTTCCGAAGTCCGTTTTCCCAAATTAAGTCGTTTGAGTAGAGTTTGACTAAATGTACTCTTTATGTGCTTAGGGGCAATTGTTGTGGCGTTTTCATCTTCGCTTGTTGTGGCTTTTCGGCAGCTAAGTACTGTGAGTGGACCCCTTCAAAAATGTATGTTTTATAGTAGAAATGCATACATGGAAAACATGATTTGATGAATATGTTATATGAAATGCTTTACGAGATATCGTGCCTATTAAGGCTATTTTGAATTATTACTATTTTTCCTATAACCCGTATTCTTATAGAATATCTGATGGATGACGATATGATATTTAGAATACGTTTCGAACACTTCTTTATAGTATAGATGATGGATGACTTTATACTATGAAGATGCCTTTCAAATGTACGTATGTTTAATGGTTTTGTACTTACCTAGTGGTCCTTACCGTTACGGGACGTATGGATAGTTTTCCGGTCCGTCCCGGGTGAAGAATTTGGTGTTGGCATAGGGCCTGTAGGGTGTTTCCTCTAGCATTTAAGACCAGGGATGGGGAGCCGGCATGGGGCCTGGGGGTTATTTCCTCTGACTGTCTGCTCAGAGATGGGGAGCCGGCATGGGGCCTGGAGAGTTATATTGGACATTCACTAGGGATTATTATATAAAAGTTATGATTTGAGACAGCGCACGACATGCCAGGTTTCGGAAAACCTATGTTTATCATGATATATATGTGTTTTCATAAAACCTGGGGGTTAGTACGTTGATAACTGTTTTATTATATGTATATCAAATTGGTCCACTCATGTTTGTTTTGCGCCCCCTTCAGGACTTAGTATCGAGGCATACAATCCCGGCATCAAGGCACTTCCTTATCGGTATCTTCGAGTCCTCTCGGTGTAGGACCTATTCCTTTGTTCATTCAATTTTATATTAATTCTTTTAGTGTTCTAGATTAGATGTGTGCTCTGAACACGGTCCTTAAATGCATACTCTTTATTTTATATTTATAAGTCTTATTTATTCTTTATTCTCAGCATTTGCATTCAATAAATGGCTTTCGTCACCTTTCGGGTGTCGGCCAGCACGTGTCTATCCTGGTATTCAGGGAATATCGGGATTGGGGCGTGTCACATGCCACCACACACGCACACACAGATCACACACGCAGACGCAGACAGTCTCTCTCTCTCTCTTTTCTTCTCTGAGCTCCCTTCTCCCCTTTCTCCATTCTCCCACACACACACACAGATCTCCCACACATACGCGCAGAGACCCAAGGTCTCTCGATCCTTCTCCCACACACAAGCACATCGCCTTACATCGCCTTACATCGCCTTCTGCTCCTCCCTATTCGGCGCCGTCTCTCTCCTTTCTCTCTGCACCGAGGGTCCGAGACCCACATACACACACGCACACCATCGCACCGAGGGTTCGAGACCCACAACCTCGTCTTTCTCCCTCTCCTTCTCGTCTCTGCAACTCGGCGAACGCAGGAACTCCGGCGAGTTTCTTGAATTTCTCCTGTTAGGTAAGCTTCTGGTTTGCCTCTTTCTGTTCTAGATTGAACCTTATGTGTGAAATTTAAGTTCAAAATCGTGTTTTTGCAAGGTTTTTGGGATGAAATCGGCTCGGGAATAGGCACACCCATCTCCGGCGAGGCCGTGGGTGTCGACGAACTTTCCGAACACCTCCGACCGTTTCACGGCAAACGGAATATATAAAAACATTCATCTCGTCTTCTATTTCATTTTGGTACCTAGATCGGAGTCTAGGGTCCTCTTTTACAGTCGGCCGGAGCTGTAGAAGCTCCGGCGTTCTTCTCCGAGTAGAACTTATCCAAAATATCGCGATATTTCGAAAATATCGCGATATTATCGATAATATCGCGATATTTTGATGAAAACCCGTTGGATACCTATTAAAATATCGGTCCCGTTAAAAACCGATAATATCGCCGATATTATCGGCATTTTGTTCACTGTTCATAGGTCATCTTTGCAAAAAATTAGACAAATTCAAAACCACTAAGACATTTATTTGTAGTGAAAAAAAGAAGAAAAAAGAATACGGTTCTTCAAAGAAACTCTAAATTTAATCCAATAGTCATATTGTTTTGGTTTTGGATAAATTTTAGTAGACATGATCTTTGAAGTAAGACATAAAACTAAAAAGTTTGATCGCAGAAATGTATTATGGAGTGAGCCACATAAAAAGATGTATCAAAATGTGTGTTAAAATAGTGGCCCTTGATCCTAACCATATATATATATATATATGTGTGTGTGTGTATATATATATATATTTGTATTATATGCCTTGTTGTTTTAATTTTATTTATTTAATTTGATGATCATAAATAAAGAGAGGAGTGTGAAAGGCTGAAAGGTATGCATGAATTAGCCAAATTAGACACTTTGATTATCTAATTGTTTTCTATGAAAACAAAAATGCCCATGAACATAAATTAGAAACATTTATGCTCATTTGGTAACGTTTTACAAGACTGGTTTTTGAAACACTATTTCACAAAATGAAAACGATAAGTGTATGTTAAGTGAAATAATACAATTGAAAGTGTCGCATGGGAGTGGATCATTGAGATTATACAATAGCAACTCCATCTTCCTCTCTGTCTCACACATGATTTTTTTTAATCCAATGATCCAATCTGATCATCAGAGTTATTAAAATTGACAAAATTGGGTTGGATTAATTGGTTTGGGTAGATTATTGGATGTTACTTTTTTAAATGAATCGGACCACATAATCGATTAGTATGTAAATCAAGTTAAAATTCAGAAGAAAAAAAATCCCTAGCGCACATTAGAAGCCACAGATCTAGCCCAGAACTTGATTTGTGCCTTTATATCTTCAGTAGACCTAGTTGCACCCAAATTTGGAGGTGGCGGGGCTGCGCAGCTTTGCGTCAACCACACCTCGGAAAGATAAGGCCTCCTAACATGTATCGAGTTCAAATCTTCACTCCTCTTCTTTTCCTGCAGACCGGGAAGTATGTTCACCACATTAGGGCTCAACTCTTTCGTGTCAAATGTGAACCCCAAGTCCTTGAACCCTTGCAGTTCTTCAATTTCAAGATCACTTAGGCTCTTTCTCGTCGTCATTTGATTAGGGCACCATAGTCTCATTTCCTTAATCCCATCTGTACTACTCATGTTGCTTTCCCCTACTGTGTTTTTGGGGGGTTTATATCTTGGAATGGTAGAACATTGCGTCCTGAGCCCCTGCAATAATCAACCGCAACAACATTGTAAGATAACAACAATAAGTTAATTAAACCGTCGTTAAATATTGAGTTGTTAATGTCGCTCCACAAAAGTCATCTGCATCCCTTAATATCAATTTAATGCATAAGCAAGCAAACCTGAGGAGTGCATGGTGACTTTTTTGAAACTATTAATTCATAATTTTAATTAACGTATATTTCTAAACTAAAAACATGATGATGATAATAGCTAGCTAGTACCTTGTGTTTTTGTGGAACACTATCTTGGTTTCTCTCCTCTTCCTTGACATGGTGGCAAGGAAGGTGTCCTGAGCAAATTGTGACGCACCGGTTGCCCATTTACTCTACTTCTTCTGATATCGCTTTCTCTATCCTGAACTCCTTCTGTCCTCCTCCCAATACAAACCGA
Source organism: Heteromeles arbutifolia (assembly GCA_024362995.1). Lineage (NCBI taxonomy): Eukaryota > Viridiplantae > Streptophyta > Magnoliopsida > Rosales > Rosaceae > Heteromeles > Heteromeles arbutifolia. The sequence continues at coordinate 37,727,076 of JANCRC010000003.1, read as the reverse complement.
TGGTTGGGTTGGTGTCTGCATCATTTTCTGATGCGACGTTTCCTTTGTCAATTTGCTCACACTACTCTTACCACCACTTTGCTTCACTTGAACAGTCCCCTGCCTCCCTATATAAAGAGGCAATGACGGCGTCCGAACCAAATTTGGACCGGCAAATCCATTGCCTTCTGTGGCCTTATTCGCCTTCACTGACATTCCTTGACCAAAACCTGATGAGTTGCTATGAGGATCAGAAAAGCACCTTAGCATCTTCTGTTTCCTGTTGAGCAAGTTATCAAAAAACCAACACTCTTCCAAGAGATCATTGGCTTCTTCCACGTTGTCTTCTTTCCTACTTGCAGATTGCTCATTTGGGTCATCACCAATTGGCTCCATGGCTCCACACAAAAGGAGTTCCTCTCAGATTTCAACCAGTAAAAGAGACCCATAATATGGCCTTTAAATTAAGCTGCAAAATAGGTTTTTTTTTATTATTTATTATTTATTATTATTATTTTTTTTTTAAGAACTAAATTAAATTATGAGCAAATACAGCTAACTGGGGATGCCATGCGGGGGAATGGAACCAAGTGCTTTTAGGACATAATTTTTGGAATAAAAGCATATTTTAATGTGGATACATATGCATTTGGACAAGAGGGTCCATGATGTGCACCAAGTGTTTTTTTTGCAAAAAGGGACAGGGCGGTGGCGAAGTCACGGTGCAATTCACTCTTTTGAGTATTGGGAAGACTCAAAGAAGTATTTCAGCTTTTTCTTGGCAGCTATTGTGTGATTCATTAGCGTCAAGAATCGAACTCAAAATGAGTCAAGTAGATTAGTGGTTTGAAATTTGACCCAACTATTGAGCTACCTTGTGATAATTCATGATGTGCACCAAGTGTAGATAGAGATAAGATTTCAAATCAGGGAATGTGGCATTTAAGGTCATACACCAACTAAGAAATATGAAGAAGGGTTAATAACTTATGTCAATGATAGGGCCATGCCAGCACACTCCCCATGTGGTGAACTTTTGTTTATAGAGAATGCACATAATTTTTCTCCCTATAATATATATGACAGCTAAGGTACTAGGTGTTAAATAAATACAAAATAAACATTTCTCCTCCGACAAAACAATATGGAAGTTGGCAGTTTTAGAAAGAACACAAACTTGTGTAGCTGAAATAGAGAGATTGATAAACGCATAATTGGACTTAGTTAAATTACTTGGGACAATGTGTTCCTTCTTTTATATTCGAGTTTGAATTCTAAAAATTCTACCATGCTAATTTATGTCATATACACCGGGTAATAAAAAATCCAATGGTCTAAAATTCCGATGCATTACCATGCCCTAGTAAGAAAAAATCAAATTCATAATTGCAAGCCAAGAAAAATAACGGATGGTAACTGCAATATGGTACAAACAACTTTCACGGTGCAACCGTGCAAGTGGGCATGCAGAGATCAATTTTTTATCCAAGACTAGTTTCATTATTCTTACAAATTAAAATCAGAGAGTCGCGACGTGGATACTAAAGATTAACAACCAATTCTGTCTCTTTTGTTCGAATGGAGCGTAAATTTCTTTGAATGAGGGCATATGCCCAATGCACATTACATCAGACAGCCCAATAAAAATTGAGCACAGCCAAAAGCCCATTCAACAGATAGAACGCAGCTGCTGCCGCTTCCACTGCCACATCGTCAGCACCCACAAGAAAACCATCCTAACCAGATTTCGCTCCAAAACCGCCGCATTAGAAGAGAACCACCAGATCCAAACTGCATTCACATACCCCTACAAAAAGAACCAAAAACAAAAACAATTGATAAGAGATGGGGCTAAGGGGCATCTAAATCGAATCATGATCATCGCCGGATCTTTCTCTAGGGATTCCGCAATCATGTCCGTTTATTTTATATCGTGCGGTCAGTTTTCGTTAGGTACTATTTATATTTGAATTTTAAATTTTAAATTTTAAATAATTTTTGACCGCACGATATACGATGAACAGATAGGATTGTTGGATCCTTAGGATCCTTAGGGAATGGATCCGGCGAGGATCCTGATTCATCTAAATCACCCTCACTTTGGTTAAGCCCCCGCAGCCATAGATAGAGCTACCATGGGCTTAGGGGGTGGATGCCCCCACTCTTGTGTGTGTGTGAAAAAGATGTACAAATTTGCTTCCCATGACCAACCCTAATTAAACTATAATTTAAAAAAACAAGGAGTTTTAATAAAACACTCCCGGTACTGTTCAATTTTTATAAAAAAAATCATATTTTTACCTTTTCCTGATACTATTCACTACATCTTTATTTGTCATTTTTCATTAAAACTAAAGTTTTTTTGGACTTTTCATTAGTTTTCCTAAAAAAAATGGAGTAGACAATTAAAATAATTCTACCGTTTTGCATCTACAATGCCCCACGTGATAACAAATAAATTAATAATTAATTTACTTGCTTTGACATCAGCACTAACTCTTCTAGTTGCTACTGTCACCATTGAAAGAGCATTTTCAGCCATGAAAGTTTTGAAGAATCGATTGAGGAATTGGATGGAAGATGGATGAATGATAACATGGTTAACTTTATAGAGAGAGAAATATTTGATGGTATTGGTAATGATGTTGTCACGCAACGCTTTCAAAACATGAAAATGCGTCGAGGGATATTGTAATAGGTTGTATGAAAAACTTTATAGATTAATATATGTATTTTTTTTTCCAGTAAATTCTTGAGCCTTTTAACTATGACTTTGAGGATGCTCCTGCTCATGCAAATCTCTGGCTTCGTCCTTGGCCGCATCATGCTTGTCCCCGAAATTCCAACATATGCCGGTCATGCGAGGGTAGGTTGGTTGTGAGATCCCACATCGCCCAGGGGAATGGATCCTGTGAGCCTTATATGTATATTCCCATCTCTACCTAGCGCGAGGCCTTTTGGGAGCTCACTGGCTTCGGGTTCCATTGGAACTCCGAAGTTAAGCGAGAAGGGGGCTAGAGCACTCCCATGATGGGTGACCCCCTGGAGTGATCCTTATATGTATATTCCTACCTCTTCCTAGCACGAGACTTTTTGGGAGCTCACTGGCTTCGGGTTCCGATGGAACCCGAAGTTAAGCGAGTAGCGCGCGAGAGCACTTCTAGGATGGGTGACCCACTGGGAAGTTCTCGTGTGAGTTCCTAGAAACAAAACTGTGAGGGCGTGGGGAAGGCCCAAAGCGGACAATATCGTGCTACGGTGGAGTCGAGCCCGGGAGATGGCTGCGCCCGGGCCAGGATGTGACAATTTGGTATCAGAGCCTAACCCTAGCCGCGTGTGTGCCGACGATGACGTCGGGCCCCTAAGGGGGGTGGATTGTAACATCCCACATCGCCCAGGGGAGTGATCTTTAAATGTATATTCTCATCCCTACCTAGCACGAGGCATTTTGGGAGCTCACTGGCTTCGGGTTCCATTGGAACTTCGAAGTTAAGCGAGTTCGCGCGAGAGCAATCCTATGATGGGTGACCCACTGGGAAGTTCTCGTGTGAGTTCCCAGAAACAAAACTGTGAGGGCGTGGTCGGGGCCCAAAGCGGACAATATCGTGCTACGGTGGTGGAGCGGGCCTGGGAAGTGATCCACCCCGGGTCGGGATGTGACAATTTGGTATTAGAGCCTAACCCTGGTCGCGTGTGTGCCGACGAGGACGTCGGGCCCCTTAAGGGGGGTGGATTGTAACATCCCACATTGCCCAGGGGAGTGATCTTTATATGTATATTCCTACCTCTTCCTAGCACGAGGCCTTTTGGGAGCTCACTGGCTTCGGGTTCCATCGGAACTCCATAGTTAAGTGAGTAGCGCGCGAGAGCACTCCCAGAATGGGTGACCCACTAGGAAGTTCTCGTGTGAGTTCCCAGAAACAAAACCGTGAGGGCGTGGGGAAGGCCCAAAGTGGACAATATCGTGCTACGGTGGAGTCGAGCCTGGGAGGTGGCTGGGCCCGGGCCGGGATGTGACATTGGCTGCAACGATGGCTGTCAGGCGAGAGTCAGAAATAAGTTAACTCACCTGCAAAGATGGCTGGTAGGTTGGCTTCGGACATCAATTAAATCCCATTGAAGAGGACCACTGGCGATCTTGTAGAGAAGTACTTGGTTAGGCAAGTATTACCCTCGTTGTTTCTAACAGTCTCTAATTACCAAAATCAAAAAGAAAATATCAATCATGTTCTATGTATGTATATATAATATATTAGCTAGTAACATTACATAATGTAACTCATTTGTAGATTTAGTCAAGTTGACTAAAGCAGTGTGCTTCATCCTTTGCCCACAAAAGTTTGAATTCCTTTCGCCGTAGTTTAGATGAATTTAATGTTGTATTGAGTTCAAATCAGATGTGTTCACTACCAGCATGGTTTGATGAATACGGATTATTCATGTGTTGAGTCCGCTACCAACAAGTTAAGGGTAAAAAAGGGCGGGGCACTATACTCCAAAGAAATCACGCCATAAAACACTCAGAAAGACATGGGTTTCATGTGTGCAGGCATAAAATTTAAAAATAAGGGGCAGGGCTCACGAGATTGAGCATTCATCAAACCCAGCATCCTCTATTATAAATAAAACGAGAGATTGAGAATCGATGATAGAGGAGAACACACAAAAATGGAGCAACCCGATCGTGAGTTGATGAGCTCTAGTTTTCACCTCGCCATGTTCCCATGGTTTGCAATGGGACACATGACTCCATTCCTCCACCTCTCTAACGAGCTGGCCGCTAGAGGCCATAAAATCACTTTATTGTTGCCCAAGAAAGCTCAAATTCAGCTTCAACATCTCAATCTCCACCCACACTTCATCACCTTCCATCCAGTCACCATCCCTCACATTGAAGGCCTCCTGGACAAGACTGAGTTTGCCTCCGAAATCCCGCTATCTTTGAGCCATTTTCTCACCCTTGCCATAGACCGCACCCGTGACCAAATACAGGATTTTCTGAAAACAAGTGTTGCTGACTGTAAAGTCGACATGATTTTCTTTGACAGTGCCCATTGGATACCAGAGATCGCAAGAGGGCTTGGCATTAAATCCATTTTCTATGGTGTCATTTGCGTGGCGGCATACGCACTTTCTCTAGTTCCGATATGTAATTACGCGACCAAAGATGCATGCATGGCGCCCATGAAAATGACTGAAGAACATCAACATAAACCACCTCCTGGGTACCCATCGTCAACTGTGGTATTGACGCGTAGCCATGAATTTCGGTCCTTGATGACATTAAGATCGTGTGGGGTTGGGATTAGAGTTAACCAGAGGCTTATCACAGGATTAAGAGCCTTCAAAGAATGTGACGCCTTCTGCCTTAGAACGTGCAGAGAGTTCGAAGGCGACTTTTGCGATTACTTGGAAGCACAGTTTCAAAAGCCAGTGCTGTTAACTGGACCCGTATTGAGCCTGGAAAAATGGGCAACGTTATTAGAAGACAGGTGGGCTGATTGGTTTGCGGGGTTTGAAGCCGGGTCGGTGGTATTTTGTGCATTTGGGAGCCAGTGGGCATTTGAAAAAGACCAATTCCAAGAGCTTGTGTTAGGGTTTGAGCTAACTGGGTTGCCATTTTTGGTAGCTGTGAAATCGCCATTGGGTTGTGTGACAATTAAAGAGGCATTGCCCGAGGGGTTTGAAGAGAGGGTTAGAGGGAGAGGGGTGTTGATCTTGAGCCACCCAGCAGTTGGGTGCTTTGTGCACCACTGTGGGTATGGAACAATGTGGGAGTCTTTGATGAGTGAGAATCAGATTGTGCTGGTCCCACAATTGGTGGACCAGATCTTGGGAGCCAAGTTGCTGGCCAAAGAGCTCAAGGTTGCAGTGGAGGTAGAGAGAGAAGAAGATGGGTGGTTTTCAAGGGAGAGTTTGAGCAAAGCTGTTAAAAGTGTGATGGATAAAGGGAGTGAGGTGGGTGTTATGGTGAAGAAGAACCATGCAAAGTGTAGGGAAATAATATCGGAGCCAGGGTTTATGAGTGGCTACGTTGATAGGTTTGTTGACAATCTGAAAGAGCATGTTTAATTATATCTTCGATGTCTTGTTGAGGTTTTTGATATATGACAATTGAAGTTTATTTCAATAATAATACTGGAGTACTAAAAGACGAGTAGGAATTCGAACTAAAAACTTTCCATCGCCAATTCTCAAAACTCGTGCTTATGATCTAAATCATTCGTATTATAAAACATTCTGTAAAGATACCTTTGCAAAAAATCAATTAAAACTAAGTCCGTTTAGTTAATCAACTATACTTGTTATGATAAACTAGCCTCATATGTGCCAACAAAATGCAAGTGTCCCTAACCGTCAAAATCTTATTTCCACTCGACTCACCTCAGCCAAACTTACAGCCCAAAAGGCATTTCCAGCTCAACAAATCTTTGCTTCAGTTACCATGCAAAAGGCCAGTTCATACAACACCAAATACTAAAATTTGAATTGATTCAGAATAAACACCCTCCATACAAAAGGAAAGGCAAAATGCAAAATATAGTTCAAAGAAACTGAAGCAACCGTGTAACTTTCGACTCCAAATTAACGACGAGTGTCAACTGGAAGACCGTGGCATGAGTAGCTTCAGCACATCTCTTCATTCATGTTCATGTCACCCAAGGTTCTAAAAAACGCTAGGCGCTAGTCGGGCGGCCGGCTGGCGCTTAGCGCCCTGGCGGTCTAGGCGGATTTAAGTATGTGTGTAAAATTTTAGGACTTTTTATGTCGATTTTGTAACATTTAGTCAGCCTATTTATTTTAATCATTGTTGGGGATAACGACATGAAGGGATCCAAGTCGTGAGGAGTCACTCGTTGGGACGTGGACAACCAAAGAAAAACATGAAGAAGGGCCCACGAAAATAGAGACAAAACAGCCCATTTTTCTGTTCACACGCACAACACACACGAGAACCAGAAACCCTAGCCGGTTTGAAATAAACATTGGATGCTCATCATACATTTGCCTCGAGCCCAGAGCCAGCGGCTCTCTTCTGTCCATTCCCATCTTCTTTCTGAATAATAATAATGTTGCTTGTAGAACCTGAAGCCTCTCTCTCTCTAGAAAATCTGAAAGGCATCTCTCTTGCTCTCATTTCAAACCTATCCCTCTCATCCCTCTCTCTCTCTAGAAAATCAGAAAGAGTTCCCAGTTCTCCAATCGCAAACCCAGTGCCCATATTTACAACTCATCCATTTCATAGCAACTAAATCCATTTCAAACCTATCTTTCGCCGTCCCTCTTCTTTACCTTTCCGCTCCTTCACCTTTCTCTGCAATTGCAGATGCCTTTCTCTCTTTCTCTGTAACATCCCACATTGCCCAGGGGAGTGATCCTTAAATGTATATTCTCATCTCTACCTAGCACGAGGCCTTTTAGGAGCTCACTGGCTTCGGGTTCCGTAGGAACTCCGAAGTTAAGCGAGAAGGGGGCTAGAGCACTCCCAGGATGGGTGACCTATTGGGAAGTTGCTAGTGAGATCACAGAAACAAAACCGTGAGGACGTAGTCGGGGCCCAAAGCGGACAATGTCGTGCTACGGTGGTGGAGCGGGCCCGGGAAGTGGTTCGCCTTGGGCCGAGATGTGACAATTGGTATAAGAGCTTATCCCTGGCCGGAAGTGTGCCAACGAAGACGTCGGGCCCCTAAGGGGGGTGGATTGTGACATCCTACATCGCCCATGGGAGTGATCCTTAAATGTATATTTCCATCCCTACCTAGCACGAGGCCTTTTGGGAGCTCACTAGCTTCGGGTTCCGTAGGAACTCCGAAGTTAAGCAAGAAGGGGGCCAGAGCACTCCTAGGATGGGTGACCCACTGGGAAGTTGCTCGTGAGTTCCCAGAAACAAAACCGTGAGGGCGTGGTCGGGGCCCAAAGCGGACAATATCGTGCTACGGTGGTGGAGCGGGCCCGGGAGGTGGCTGCGCCCGGGCCGGGATGTGACAAAATGGTATCAGAGCCAATCCGGAGTGATCCTTAAATGTATATTTCCATCCCTACCTAGCACGAGGCCTTTTGGGAGCTCACTGGCTTCGGGTTCCGTAGGAACTCCGAAGTTAAGCAAGAAGGGGGCCAGAGCACTCCTAGGATGGGTGACCCACTGGGAAGTTGCTCGTGAGTTCCCAGAAACAAAACCGTGAGGGCGTGGTCGGGGCCCAAAGCGGACAATATCGTGCTACGGTGGTGGAGCGGGCCCGGGAGGTGGCTGCGCCCGGGCCGGGATGTGACAAAATGGTATCAGAGCCAATCCCTGGGATGGGTGTGCTGACGAGGACGTCGGGCCCCTAAGGGGGGTGGATTGTAACATCCCACATCGCCCAGGGGAATGATCCTTAAATGTATATTCTCATCCCTACCTAGCATGAGGCCTTTTAGGAGCTCATTGACTTCGGGTTTCGTAGTAACTCCGAAGTTAAGCGAGATGGGGGCTAGAGCACTTCTAGGATGGGTGACCCACTAGGAAGTTGCTCGTGAGTTCCCAGAAACAAAACCGTGAGGGCGTGGTCGGGGCCCAAAGAGGACAATATTGTGCTATGGTGGTGGAGCGGGCCCGGGAGGTGGCTGCCCCTGGGCCGGGATGTGACATTCTTTCTTTCTCTATCTCTCTTCCCAGCCAAGCCGTCCCTCTTCTTTACTCTTTAATTGCAGATCCATGTTTATCGCTCTCAACCTAGCCAAATCGTCGTCTCACTTCATTTTCTCTGCAATTGCAGATCGAAATTGTAAGGATGGTCGCCCAATCGTCCAACCTCATTACTATTGCAAAGGAATGACGTTGTAATCGACTTACCATCAAAGCCGCCTAGGCAGCCTAGCCCGCCCAACGCTTGTCTAGGCGCCGCCTAATACCATTTTTGATTTTTTCAACGATCTTTGTTAAATTGTGGTGGCGAACCACCGCCCAGTGCCTAGGCGCCGCCTAGGTCGCGTTTTCGAACACTGATGTCACCACTATATAATTCTACCCAAGGCTAAAAGAAGTGATACAAAGCGGATAAGAAATGTATACAGCTTAAAAATAAACATCTGAAAATCGATCCATCTTAGGATTCAACATATGTGCTTGTCTGGTTTCCAACTTTGATGGCTGAATCCATCTAAAACACAATGCTGGAGTTACAAAATAGAAAAACGTTGTGAACGCTGCAGTTTAGACAACTTCAACCTGACAAGTCCTAGAGCCCATTTCAAGCATTAATTCTTTGTACAACTTATCATTGTCAACAGTCATCTTAGTCAAAACTTTACTGCTGTTTAACAAACACTTTGCCACTTTCTTCATATGCGGGTATCCCTCGAGTCCCCTTATAGTGATAGTCTTGAGGTGTCCTGTCATACAAATAGGGACAGACTCTGGTGTACTCCATAGATCCTCTTTTGAGTACCTTTCAAGCTCCTCATGATCCTCAACGCATTCCTCATCCTTCAAAGTACGAATGATGAGAATACTAGAGAGCATCAAGTTGTTATGACTTAGCATGAGCGAAAATACATCTTACTTCTTCATATTCGATGACAAGAGATGCCAAATTATTTGATTTCTTGAGCAACTGTGTTAGCAAATCCCAATGACAGCAATCGAAAACAAGCAACTTCAATTCGGTCAAATGATTGAAAGCAGGCAGACAACCCTGTTTCACGAAATAGCAAAAAATTGATCAAACACATCCACATCATGCAGACAATAAACATATCCTCATCATGCAGATAAATCACTCCTTCAATTCGCTCAGACTATCAAAATACAGGCAGACAATAAACCTTTGTGAAACATAATATATTGATCAAACATAAACCATGCATAAATGAAGCCATTTACTAATGCATATGCTGTCAAAACGTAATACAGGTTTCAGTTACAAACATTACTTTGTGGTACAAAGAAAGAATGATGTACAAGGTAAAAGGAATGGAAAAACGCAGCATGCCAGGGAGAGAAAGAAAATGTGTGCACACAAATTTTCCGCATTTGTTTCGTATATAAAAGGTAATTAAGATCTAATTCTGAAAAAGAAAATAATAGAAAACGTAGAAATAGTTGAATATCAGGGTGCGCAACGAACAAGACTACAAACTAATAGAATATTATTAAACAAACAAGAATACCAAAACGGCTACAAAACTCCAAGAGACTACATTGTGAATGACTTACTTCTCAAACTAAATTACAAGCAATATTTATAGAGAAAACTAAAGCAAACCCTAATCTTTAAAGGATATAGAAAACTAAAGCACAATCCTAATCCTTAAAGGATAGAGAAAACTAAAACAAATCCTAGACAAAAACAAAAACTTAACGGGCAAGTAACTAATCCTTGGTCCGCAAGATAACTAATAAAAATCTAAATTCCAACACCCCCCGTAAAACTCATGGCGGAACACAGACATGAGTTTGCCAAAGTAGATGTGGATGCAAGACTCCAAATTCCAGTGCTAACGCCAATGCGAATGCCAATACCAATACCGATGCCGATGCCGATGCCGATGCCGATGCCGATGCCAATGTCAATGCCAATGCTGATGCCAAGCTACCACGCCCAGTGCCAATGCAAATTTCCAACTTCCGAACAAACAAACAAAAATTCCAATGCTCCACGTATACAACGTCCCTCGAATGGTCTAAACATTCGAACGATCGTTGCGGGTAACAACAATAGAAAAGCCAACCCATAGTGGGCTTCCAACATACCAGGCCAACAACAGCTACACACGTGGCCCCAAATCTATAAAGTACCTATCTATTTCTTCCCCTGAACCGTGTTCGCCTCAACAAACCAAACCAAACCAAACCTTTGTTTTTTTTTTTTTTTTTTTTTTTCTTATGACCTAGGGTCTTCTCCAGATCGCAAAACCAAATGCCAATGCTGATGCCGATGCCAATGTCAATGCCAATGCTGATGCCAAGCTACCACGCCCAGTGGCAATGCAAAATTCCAACTTCCGAACAAACAAACAAAAATTCCAATGCTCCACGTATACAACGTCACTCAAATGGTCTAAACATTCGAACGATCGTTGCGGGTAACAACAATAGAAAAGCCAACCCATAGTGGGCTTCCAACATACCAGGCCAACAACAGCTACACACGTGGCCCCAAATCTATAAAGTACCTATCTATTTCTTCCCCTGAACCGTGTTCGCCTCAACAAACCAAACCAAACCAAACCTTTTTTTTTTTTTTTTTTTCTTATGACCTAGGGTCTTCTCCAGATCGCAAAACCAAATGCCAATGCTGATGCCGATGCCAATGTCAATGCCAATGCTGATGCCAAGCTACCACGCCCAGTGCCAATGCAAATTTCCAACTTCCGAACAAACAAACAAAAATTCCAATGCTCCACGTATACAACGTCCCTCGAATGGTCTAAACATTCGAACGATCGTTGCGGGTAACAACAATAGAAAAGCCAACCCATAGTGGGCTTCCAACATACCAGGCCAACAACAGCTACACACGTGGCCCCAAATCTATAAAGTACCTATCTATTTCTTCCCCTGAACCGTGTTCGCCTCAACAAACCAAACCAAACCAAACCTTTGTTTTTTTTTTTTTTTTTTTTTTCTTATGACCTAGGGTCTTCTCCAGATCGCAAAACCAAATGCCAATGCTGATGCCGATGCCAATGTCAATGCCAATGCTGATGCCAAGCTACCACGCCCAGTGGCAATGCAAAATTCCAACTTCCGAACAAACAAACAAAAATTCCAATGCTCCACGTATACAACGTCACTCAAATGGTCTAAACATTCGAACGATCGTTGCGGGTAACAACAATAGAAAAGCCAACCCATAGTGGGCTTCCAACATACCAGGCCAACAACAGCTACACACGTGGCCCCAAATCTATAAAGTACCTATCTATTTCTTCCCCTGAACCGTGTTCGCCTCAACAAACCAAACCAAACCAAACCTTTTTTTTTTTTTTTTTTCTTATGACCTAGGGTCTTCTCCAGATCGCAAAACCAAATGCCAATGCTGATGCCGATGCCAATGTCAATGCCAATGCTGATGCCAAGCTACCACGCCCAGTGCCAATGCAAAATTCCAACTTCCAAACAAACAAACAAAAATTCCAATGCTCCACGTATACAACGTCACTCAAATGGTCTAAACATTCGAACGATCGTTGCGGGTAACAACAATAGAAAAGCCAACCCATAGTGGGCTTCCAACATACCAGGCCAACAACAGCTACACACGTGGCCCCAAATCTATAAAGTACCTATCTATTTCTTCCCCTGAACCGTGTTCGCCTCAACAAACCAAACCAAACCAAACCTTTTTTTTTTTTTTTTTTTTTTTTCTTATGACCTAGGGTCTTCTCCAGATTGCAAAACCAAATGATGCAGCAAACAAGTCTTGCAAAATAAAGGGATTGCAGCCGACAGAACAACTCTAGTGAAAAGTCAAACTGCAGAAGGGAAAGCCTAAACGAGACCAAACAGAGTGACCAAGAACAAAGGACACAGACCAAAGCAGAAGCGAAGCCTAAACGAGACCAAAACTAAACCCAAAAACAAAATGTGACAAAACAAATTGATACCAACGAGAACGGATTGAACCCTAAGGATCGAACCCGCTCTGATACCAAGTTGAATATCAGAGTGTGCAACGAACAAGACTACAAACTAATAGAATATTATTAAACAAACAAGAATACTAAAACGGCTACAAAACTCCAAGAGACTACATTGTGAATGACTTACTTCTCAAACTAAATTACAAGCAATATTTATAGAGAAAACTAAAGCAAACCCTAATCCTTAAAGGATATAGAAAACTAAAGCACAATCCTAATCCTTAAAGGATAGAGAAAACTAAAACAAATCCTAGACAAAAACAAAAACTTAACGGGCAAGTAACTAATCCTTGGTCCGCAAGATCTCATCTAAATTCCAACAGAAACCAGATGAGAATTTTATTATCCAACTACATTGCTGTTTCTTTATTATTTCCTTCTTAACCCAAAACCAAAATACTATTTGATTTCTTCAATCTGTCCAACTTTGAAAGGATATAAAAGATGGGTTTATATGCACGCCTGACTGCTCCAGTCTTCCACTTTACAAATGAAGAGAAAACACATCTTCCCTTCTTCTCTTAAAGAACCCGGGCCCTCCTTCCTATTTTCGCCTCAACCAAAAAAAGTGTAAAATAAACGAGTTGATATACTTACCGCCACAAAATGAACTGAAATAGACAGATATTTAACGTTGGTAAATGTCTTCAGAAGCGCAGTTGCTCGTTCGAAGAAGTGACGCTGGAGTTTCCCAAGATGGCAATAGAAATCAACACTGCCCTTGACTGGGGATTTTAGATTCACAAATGAATAATTTGATAAAAAGTCCTGCTTAATGTCAAGCTGTTCAAGCTCTGGGGCATTCATAGAAATATAGTACTTTGGATTATTATCATCATAGAGATCAGTTAAGAAGGTCATTTTTAATCTCTTCAGTTTAGGAGCAGAGACCTTAAAATTCCAAAGCCTACCATCTGTGACACATGCAAATAGAGATAAATCTTCAAGTACAGGGCAGCACGAAAAAAACTTTTCCATTGAGTCGGCTTCCGGATTATCAACTCTGAAGGACCTTGAGGCTTGGGAAACAGCCTGATGTAGGAGGAGCATAGGTAATAAAATCTGACTTCACCTTCAAAACCACCAGTGTTTTGCACATGAATACACGTCGAGGAAACTCCAAAGGCGGGTCCTCTTGATAATCATCACGATCTGCTTGAACACAAAGATCAAGTTCAACGACATTATGCCTAATGGCAGCGCGAATCCAACCATCAATACAAGGGGCATCCTCAACACGACAATAGAAATGAAGACCGAATTTTTTAATAACTGAATCGCCATGAAAGTAAATTACACGATCAACAAATGTCATAAAATCGACATGGTCAGACACATGTTCGTCTTCCCATGTGATTCCATCAGGGAGGGACACAGATTCTCTCCATACAATAGGTATAGATTCTCTGCATACAATAGGTATAGTTTCAAATTCGCAGTCTAGATTGGGGACAGAAGCCCATATGCTCTCCCATCCTTTAGACAGAACGCAGGTCCTCACAACATCTTTTGCTGGAAGAAGGGAGAGTATGCCATAAAGAAGTTCCTTTGGCAATTCACTAATCCTATCTGCAACCATGGCTTGAAGCTTTGAACCCATTTCTATTACCCTGTAAATTTCAAAAAGAAATGAAATTTTACTTTCTATCTATCTACCCATCAAAACCATCTTTCGAATTGAAAAAAAAAGACCCATGAACAAAATAATCAACGCAACAAACCCTAGGAACTGCATTCAATTTTGAATTTTCTATTGACCATATCTCAGTTTTCTCGGTAACCAAACAGATGATAAGGAAGTGAAAAGAAAGGATTGCGAAGAAGAAAAGTACCTTGAATGTTCTGAAATGGAGAAATTGAGAAGCTCATTTACCCTAAGAACTACTGCGTTTCGACCTTTGCTGCTGTAACTTGCTCTCTTTGAAAAACCTTTTTGTTTCGCTCTGCTCGCTGTTTGGGCTTTCAGGAGGGGGGAAAGAGAAGATATACCAGTTTTGTATTTGTCTAATTGCCCAATAGTCCCCGTACTTTACCAGAATTTTCAGTTTCCCTCTTGCGGTTTTGTTTGTTTCACTTTCGTCTTTGTGTTTTCATCCTGTTTAGCAAAGTTAGTTAATCCTTGATCCCTCAACAACATACTTTTTTTTCTCTCTTAAAAAGATGACCTGGCTTCGTCACAGCAGTCCACTTTTTTTGAGGGTCAGGAAGACTCACAATGATATTTCAGCCTCAACAACATACTTGGTGAGACCAATTTTATTTTGATTCCTTAGGTAATGCCTTAACCCTATTTTTACAATTTTCTTTGGAGTAAATATTGATAGTTGATTATGAAAAGATTTCAGACTATGAAAACTCGTTGAGGACAATATGCATTGAAATGTTTTATGACAATGCTATGAATTTTGTGTTTTAGATGAGTTAATTCTATTTTTCTCTAATACTAAAGTTATGTAAGGTTGAACCTCCATGAATATGGACAACTCTATTCTTATAATAAATTTCGAATTTGGAAAATGCTAAGGGTATCATATTTTTGTACCACAATTGTAAGTCATCTGATGTGATAAGCGATATGTACATGTCATTTCAATTAATGAATTTATTTCATTGAATGTTGGGTTATGCATCATCATGTGGTAAGCTGATATGGTACAAAAATGCTAACATTACTTTTTATTATGCCCCTTCAAGTTTACGGAAGTCACCATATATATATATATATATATATATATATATATATATATACACACACACACACACATGACCCTTACCAAGAGGGATCCCCATTTTTCTAAAAAAATGGGGACACCCTCTTGACCGTTTGATTGACTTTAATGAAATTGTGTAGTTGAGATTAAAACACAGGCCACACAATCTCAGCCACACAATTTCATTAAAGTCAGATCCAACGGTCAAGAGGGTGTCCCCATTTTTTTAGAAAAATGGGGATCCCTCTTGTGAAAGGTTTCCTATATATATAGGTGAACTGAAGAACTTTATAAAATCCTCAAGAGAATAGATAAACACACACCCTTTTTAGCCTCATACATACTCTTGTTCAATCATGCCTATTGTTTCTTTTAAATCATTCAATCTTGTGGTCAGAAATAAGGAGATTTGTGAGAAACTAAAAATGATGTGTAAAAACATCTCTCAAGCTCAAAATCTCGAATATCAGGTGTGTCCAATACCAGCATGAGTTCCATGAGTGCATATCATTTTTCATGTGTGGAAACCACTACCAACAAAGGATAAAAAGGAGAGGGACTAAACTCCAAAAGAGGTCACACCAAAAAACACTCAGAATTCCAGAAAGGCATGTGTTTCATGTGTGTAGGCATCAAATGTTCAAAATATAAGGGCAGGCCTCACGAGAGAGTGAGAATCATTGATAGAGGAGAGCACACAAAAATGGAGCAGCCAGATCATGAGTTGGTGAGATCTAATTTTCACGTAGCCATGTTCCCATGGTTCGCAATGGGACACTTGACTCCGTTCCTCCACCTCTCTAACGAGCTGGCTGCCAGAGGCCATAGAATCGTTTTCTTGTTGCCCAAGAAAGCCCAAATGAAGCTTCAACATCTCAATCACCACCCACACCTCATCACATTCTATTCAATCACAGTTCCTCACGTCGAAGGCCTCCCAAAGGGCGCTGAGACGGCCTCCGAAATCCTGCTATCTTCGATCCATTTTCTCACCATTGCCATGGACCGCACCTGCGACCAAATACATGATTTCCTAGAAGCAAGTGCTGCTGATCCAAAACATATAATCGACATGATCGTCTTTGACCTTGCCCATTGGATACCGGATATCGCAAGAGGGCTTGGTATTAAATCCATTTATTATGGTGTCATTTGCGCGCCTGTATACGCGGCTGCTCTTGTCCCAGCACCAGAATGTAATAGTGTGCCCATGACAGTAACCGAGGAATGACAGCGGAGGAACACACATCCTCCGTACTCATCATCAACCGTGGTAATGACGCGGGACTATGAAGTCCGGTCCTTGATAGCCATTAGGGAGCCGTGTAGAGAGGGGGTCACATTTTACCAAAGGGTGATCACATCCACCAAAGAATGCGACTCGTTCTGCGTTCGAACGTGCAGAGAACTGGAAGGTGATTTTTGCGATTACTTGGAAGCGAAGTATCAAAAGCCTGTGCTTTTAACTGGCCCTGTATTAGGCCTAAACAAAATCCCCCCAACAATTAGAAGACAGGTGGGCTGAGTGGTTTGCTAGGTTTGAGGCTGGGTCTGTGGTATTTTGTGCAGTTGGGAGCCAGTTGATCTTTGAAAAGGACCAATTAATTCCAAGAGATTTTGCTAGGGTTTGAGCTAACTGGGTTGCCATTTTTGATAGCTCTGAAACCGCCATTGGGTTGTGAGACGATCGAAGAGGCACTGCCCGATGGGTTTGAAGAGAGGGTTAGAGGGAGATGGGTGGTGTTTGGGGGCTGGGTGCAGCAGCCATTGATCTTGAGCCACCCAGCAGTAGGGTGCTTTGTGCACCACTGTGGGCTTGGGTTGATGTGGGAGTCTCTGTTGAGTAAGAAGCAGATTGTGTTGGTGCCACAATGGCCGGACCAGATCTTGGGAACCAAGTTAATGGCTAAAGAGCTCAAGGTTGCAGTGGAGGTGGAGAGGGAAGAAAGTGGGTGGATTTCGAAAGAGAGCTTGAAGGAAGCCATTAAAAGTGTGATGGATACGGAGAGTGAGGTGGGTGTTATGGTGAAGAGGAACCATGAACAGTGGAGGGAAATAGTATCGGAGGCAGGGTTTATGAGTTGCTATGTTGATAGATTTGTTCAGAATCTGAAACAGATTGTTTAATGTTGTTGTAGATTAACCTGTTTCATGAAATATAAAAAAAAAGGGTAAATCACCAAAATGGTCCCTGAGATTTGCATGATCAATAGAAATGATCGCTGAGATTTAAAATCAATAGAAATGGTCCTTGAGATTGTCCACCATCCTTGATTTTGGTCATTCCGTTAAAAACTCCGTTAAGTATCCCAGAGCTCTTGGCTAGAAGTTTGGGCAATTTTTAAAGCTTCGTAACTCAATTGTTTCTTAACCAAATTCGATCCATAATATATCAAAATGAAGATAGGAAAGTTTAGAATAAGATTATACCTATTTAGAAGCCCAATGGTTGCCAAGAGATGGCCGGAAAATAGCCTGAAAGGTAACTGCTCCGCGGGAAACCTGGAAAACTCGCCGGAAACTGGGTAAACTTTAAACGTTCATAATTTCTTCAATACTCAACCAAATCGAGTGATTTAAAAACGAAAATCATACTTCTCAATGAGATGAAGATAATGGTATCTTTCTTGCCTGCTAACTCACCGTGGTTTGGCCGGAACATTGATCGAAAGTGGCTAACTCGAAAATGGTTAGCCATTTTCGAGCTGTTTTCCAACCAAACCACGGAGAGTTAGCCTTTGAAAAGGTAACCATTATCTTCATCTCATCAAGAAGTATGATTTTAGTTTTTGAATCACTCGATTTGGTTGAGTATTGAATAAGTTATGAACGTTTAAAGTTTACCAAGTTTCCGGCGAGTTTTCCAGTTTTTCCGCGGACCAGTCACCTTTCAGGCTATTTTCCGGCCATCTTCGGCAACCATTGGGCTTCCAAATGGTATAATCTTATTCTACACCTTCCTATCTTCATTTTGATATATTATGGGTCAAATTTGGTTAAGAAACGATTGAGTTACGAAGCTTTGAAAATTGCCCAAACTTCGGGCCAAGAGCTCCGGGACACTTAACGAAGTTTTTAACGGAAGGACTAAAATAATGGATGGTGGACAATCTCAGGACCATTTCTATTGATTTTAAATCTCAGGGACCGTTTCTATTGATCATGCAAATCTCAAGGACCATTTTGGTGATTTACCCTAAAAAAAATTTGATCAAACATATCCTCATCATGCAGACAAGAATGATATCCTCATCATGAGAGAGTGGCGTATTTGTGTGGCTCATTCGTACATTTGTGAGAGTCAATTTATGAATTGTGAGTTAGAGAGTAATTTGGGAGAGTATTCTCAGTTTGTGTTCTTTACTCGTTTGGTTTTGTTAGGTTCTGTAATTTGTGAGATTTGGATTTGTGAGAGTTTAAACACTCTTTTGTAATTTTCGTTTGTTTAGTGGAATTTCTTCGTCGTGCTTCGCTCGTGGACATAAACTTTTACACCAAACCATGTAAATCTCTTGTGTTCAGTTTAAGATTGTTTGTTTTCATTACTTTTTACAGGTAATTCTCATTTTACTACCATCAAGTATTGTGAAATTTGAACTTTCATACCTAAAATTTTTTTCGTCTCACTTTCATTCCTAAAGTCTAGATTTTTTCACACTTTCATACTTGCATTAACTTTTCCGTCAACACCTCTGCTAACGCGTGACGTGATGCTCACACGTAGACAATGATGTGGCGCAACGAGCCCCGTAACATACGAAACAAATAAAACGTTAAAAAAAATTTGGGAAAAAATCAACAAATAAAAAACAAAAGACAAATTATATTTAAATTCTTTTTAATATTTTATTTAAAAAATTAAAAAGAAACCGCTGCTCTTCTACACTGCATCATCTCCATTGATGCCAAGTCCAACATGCTTCAGCTCCTCAACACAACTCCTCCAATTGCAATTCCCAAACAATTTTCTCAGCCTCTCTATTAGAGTAAATGTAGAGATATAGAGAATAACCTTAAGGATGATTTTGAGGTACAACTTGAATCGTTTTTTTAAAGTGTTGTTTGCCCCCTACTCGAATGAGTTTGCAAAAGGGTTCTTGGCAAATCATTTCCAGGATACAACAAAGTATGAGATATTCGATTAGCAAAACCGAATTATATTCCCTTTGAAATAACTAGAAAGAAATTGTATAAATGTGATGGAGAGAGAAGAGAGCAAGGAATATAAAAACAAATTTCTGAAATTGTGTTTGAAATAGAACACCACAATAAGTATTTATAGACATTAAAGCACCCGTTCATCGAGTCCTTCCATTTTAGTTGAAGACATACAACCCTTCTTAATAGTGCTGGCCCAAGAGACATGTCTTCTATTTAGAGTTTCCAGAAAATAAAATATTGACTGATTGCATCTTTTAATTCAACTGAGTAAGCATCATGTCTTTTAATCAAAAGTTGTTCAACCAAAAGGTACAAAGGTTGAATTAAATCCAACCTTTCTATACATACGTTGCCTCACACATCGCCGCAGCACAAGGTCGTGTGTGTGTGTGTGTATTGAAATCTCAAACACTCTCTGCAAATTTTCTTCCCCGATAAAAGTTCACTCTAATCATTATTAAGTTCATCTTCCTATTTTCCCACCTGGGTTGTATTTCGATTTTCCTTTCATGTTTTTCCTCCCGTCTTCTTCCTTTCGTTTTCTACCTGGCTGTCGAAGGAGCGCACCTTGGTTGTATTTATGACATGACAAACAGTGTTGTTCTCAAAGTTGCATTCGCAATCGGTATTTTTCTGGGATCCCTTTGGTTGCTTCTCTGTTACCCCTACCATATTTTTTCTGGGATCCCTTTGGATTGGAAGGTTGAGTATTTGAATTGTGAAGAAGAATGGTTAAGGTAGGTAAGGTTAGGGCTTTTGATTCGGGCTGTTTGTTGGATTTACCCACCAGATGAAGAAGACGACTTCTTCTTTTTTAATTTTTTTTTAAGGGAAGTATGAAAAGCTAACGCAAGTATGAAATTGTTACAAAATTAAACTTTAGGTATAAAAGTGAGATGAAAAAAACTTTAAGTTTAAAAGTTGGAATTTCACGATAGTAAATTGAGGACTACCCTATATTTAAATATTTCCCTAAAGTGGTTTGTTACAATGCTTTATTTTTTAGAGTTGATGTCATATCTTTGAACTTGCCGGTACATAATACATTGTCAAGGTGTACACCTTATTGTCGAAGCCAAAGTGCTTCTAACTTCATTTACAGCTTCTTGGCATGAAACTTTTGTATGCTTTTAGAGATTAGCTGCCTCGTTTTCATTGGGTAATGCTATGGAGACTAAATTTGTAGACAAAATTTGTAAACCAAATGAGGATTGTTCATGATTGGATTATTAATTAAGTGTCAATTAATGTGCTTATTTTTTATTGGTAACACATAATTTGATTTAAAAATTTAGTCTCTTTAGCATTATCTTGTAGAAATTTGCATGCTCCACTACTAAAGTAGTCTTTGGTATCAATACAACTTTCCTTAAGGAATCAAAAAATAATATTTTATAAGGAGAAATTAGGTTCGCATCCTTTTTTTTGTTACTTCATTGATTAAAATCCTATTCATTTTCAATTTTTGATCAAGGTCCTTGGGTATTAATAACATCATTAATTATTTGAATAATAAAATATTTTTATTTTTAAATATATTCCTTTAGTGTTAAAAATGTTACAATTAGTATACTTATATTTATGGCTAAATTTTTTATCATATATTTTTATTTTTAGTTTGTACCTATTTTTAATTTGCAAATATTTTTTAATTTGTACCAATTTTCTTTTCATTTTTAATTTGTACCCATATATTAGTTTCTTTTTGTGCCCATATTTTTTGAAGTTTTATTTGTGTTTGTACCCATGTGTATACCGTCACATGACATTGTATATTTAATCAATGATAGAAAAATTACATATGGTATATTTATGTTTTATGCCTAAACTTTGTATCATATATTTATATTTTTAGTTTGTACCCACTTTTAATTTGCAACATTTTTTTAAATTTGTAGTATTTTCTTTTTAGTTTTATTTTGTACCCATGTATTAATTTCTTTTAGCGCCTATATTTTTAAAAAATTCATTTGTACTCATAATTTTTTAATCTTTTATATGTACCCTAATTTATTTATAATGTACCAATTCTTCTTTATTAATGTACCACTTTGTTATATGTGAAATGTACCAATTTTTTTAACACTATGGATAGATTCTTTTGCCATTTATTATTTCTTATTTTTACATAGTTTGTATCCATTTATTCAATCAAAATGTTTGAATTTTTTTATTGTAACCGTTTCTAATGGTATTATAATGAGAGATTTTAAATTTATAGGATTATAAATTTCATAAAATATCAAACAATTAATGTCAAAACTATAAAAATATAAATATTAATAGTAATATAATGAGGTGTACAAAGTCAAGAGACTTTGATCAAACTTTGAATACCATTAAGGTTTTAATCAAAGAATGTTAAGGATTAGGGACCACATCCAAAATATCCCATTTTATAAACTACATCTCTACATAGTAATAACCTGCTTATAGTAAGAATTATTTTGGTCCCAACATTCTAATTGTACAGAGGTTTTAATGTATTGAATTGGATCTTTTTTTTTGGCTTTTTATTCAAAATGGTCCCTGAGATTTATATCATCCATAACTTTGGTCCCTGAGATTAAAATCAATAGAAGTAGTCCCTGAGATTGTCGACCATCCATGATTTTGGTCCTTCCATTGAAGCTTTTGGCCGGGAGTTTGGGCAATTTTCAAAGCTTCGTAACTCAATCGCTTCTTAACCAAATTCGACCCATTATATATCAAAATGAAGATAGGAAAGTTTAGAATATGATTAGATCTATCTGGAAGCCCAATGGTTGCCGGAGATGGTCGGAAAATAGCCTCAAAGTTGACTGGTCCGAGGGAAAACTAGAAAACTCGCTGGAAATTGGGTAAACTTTAAACGTTCATAACTTCTTCAATACTCAACGAAATAAAGTGATTCAAAAACAAAAATCATACTTCTCAACGAGAAGAATAGAATGGTAACTTTATAAATGGCTAAATCGCCGTGGTTTGGCAGGAAAACGGCTCAAAAGTTGCTAACTCATTTTTCAACAGCCACTTTCGAGCCATTTTTCGGCCAGACCACGGCGATTTAGCCGTTGAAAAAGGTACCATTCTCTTCTTCTCGTTGAGAAGTATGATATTTGTTTTCGAATCATTTGAGTTCGTTGAGTATTGAAGAAGTTATGAACGTTTAAAGTTTACCCAGTTTTCAGAGAGTTTCCGGCAAGTTTTCCAGTTTTCCCTTGGACCAGTCAACTTTGGTTAAGAAACGATTGAGTTACGAAGCTTTGAAAATTGCCCAAACTTTCGGCCAAAAGCTTTAGCGGAAGGACCAAAATCATGGATGGTGGACAATCTCAGGGACTACTTCTATTGATTTTAAATCTCAGGGACCAAACTTATGGATGATGCAAATCTCAGGGACCATTTTGAATAAAAAGCCCTTTTTTTTTTTTTAAAAAACTATTGAACTGGATCTTTCCCATGCAAACCAAGATATATTTTCACTTCGAATACCGACAACTTGCAGTAGTAAGTTTATGCAGAGAGCCATCACAATCAAGACATAAATGTATGCATTATTGGAGGTACTATATTGTTCTCCTATTATACCATCTCAAATCCATAGGATAAAATATATTCTTCACACCTTTGGGCATAAGCTTTGCAGTCTTTCTCCATCTCAGGCCAGAAATAGCCATATCTTCTAAGCAACCATCTCATCTTAGTTCCAGCCTGATGTGCCCCACATATTCCTTCATGTACTTCGACCGTTACCCTCATTGACTTCCTGGCCTAAGCACTTCAGCAGCAGTTCATCTGGAGTCTTCCTTAGTAGATTTCCCTCCCACAAAACATACTTAGTTGCTTGTCGTCTATTCTTCTTACTTGTGGGGAAGGATGAATCTTTCAAATATTGAACAATAGGTGTCCTCCAATCATCTATCTCTATTTCTTCAGTCAACACATCTAGGCTAAATCCCTTTTCAAAGATAAAAGGGAGATTTCTTCTCTAAACTTCTATATCCTCTTCAAACTTTCTTTCTTGGATCTGTGCTCCAGAAGCCAATTGTGCCATCTCATTGGCAATTGCGTTTAACTCTCTAGGGATATGGCTGACTGATATTTGCGTGCCTCAATAGCTCAATAGTTGTGTAGATGCCACGTAGTAACCTACCATGGTGATGTGTCTGCACTTGTATTCTCCATTTAACTTATTGATCACCAATTCTGAATCACCAAACACCTCAACTTCAATTGCCCCCAACTCTATCAAGATCTCCAGGCCAATTATCAATGCCTTATACTTTGCCCGATTGTTGGTTGTCTCTTGATAATCCAGTAGAAAAGAATAACAATGGTAAGTACCTTTGGGATCAATGATGACAATCCCAACTCTAGCAGCATTTTGAGTGCAAGAACCATCAAAATATAGTCTCCAAGGAGTGATCCAGAGGCTAGTTATTTTTTTATTTCTTGTTGGATCCATTCTTCTTTGCCCAAGAAGGCTTTGCTGGGAGGGATCCACACACTGGCCACTTCCAAAGTTCCTGGGATGTTGATAATCTCCTCTTGAGACTCATGGTGCTCAGCCAAGAAGTCTACAATTGCTTGTCCCTTGATCGCTCTTTGAGGCACACATTGAAAGCTGAACTCTGATAGTGCTAGAATCCACTTTCCAATTCTCTCAGTTAGCATTGGTTTTAACAGCATGTACTTGATCACATATGTCTTGGTGATGATATGGATGTGGCAAGGCGACATGTAATGCCTTAACTTGCAGGCAGTGGAGTATAGAGCCAAGCACAACATCTCCACTGGTGTATATCTTGTCTCTACCTCAGTAAGGATTATACTGAGGTAGTATATTACTTGTTCCTTCTCACCTTCATTGTTTTGAGCCAACAAGCTTCCCATTGATTTCTCAGAGGCAGAAATATAAAGCTTTAAAGGCTTCCCTCTCTGAGGTGGCATGAGCACTGGTGAAGAGGCCAAGTAAGCCTTTATGATGTCAAAGCCTCTTGATGTGGTGGGCCCCACTCAAACTTTTCTTTGTCTTTCAATCTTAGCAAAAGGGTTAGCAGCTGAATCTTGCCCGCCAAGTTAGCTATGAATCTCCTTAAAAAAGTTGATCTTTCCCAGCAACCTTTGCAGTTGTACTTTATTGGTGGGATGAGGTGTTTCCATTATTGCCCGAGCTTCGTTCTTGTCAACCTCCACCCCTTTTTTATGAACAAGGAATCCCAAAAAGTTGCCTGACCTTACCCCAAAAGCACATTTCTTTGGATTCATTTTCAGCTTATGAATCCTCATTCTTTTTAAGGCTTGTTTGAGGTGTACCAAGTGTTATTCTTCAGTTTTAGACTTCACCACGATGTCATCAATGTATACTTCCATGCTATAGCCGATCCAGTCATGAAAAATGGCATTCATCGCTCTTTGGTAGGTTGCACCAGCATTTTTGAGCCCAAATGACATTACTAAATATTTATATGCTCCAACATGACTTGGGCACCTAAAAGCTGTTTTGTGTATATCTTCTTTAGCCATTTTTATCTAATTATAACTGGCATTCCCATCCATGAAAGATAGGACTTTATGTTTGGCAACTGCATCTATGGATAAGTCAACCATGGGCATGGGATATTCATCTTTAGGTGGGCTCCATTAATGTTTCTATAGTCAACGCAACATCGAATTGCATTAGTTATAGCTTTTAATACAGGTACAATATTGGCCAACCACTCGACATATTTGGCAAGCCTAATAAATCCAGCCTTCACCAGCCTCTCAATCTCTTCCTTGACTTTTTCCTCGATCTCTTTTGACATCCTCCGTGGTGCTTGCTTCACAGGTTTATATCCCTCCTTAATAGGCATTATGTGTTCTACTAAGGTTGAATCTAAACCTGGCATCTCAGTGTAATGCCAAGCAAAACAATCTTTGAACTCGTGCAAAAGGCTAACTATCTTTGCCCAAACTTCCACTTCTTGCAGGCCACTGATCTGTATAGGCCTTGGATCTTCCTTAGTCCCCAAATCAAGGGTCTTTGAAACTTTGGTATGAACAAGATGATAGACTCACGAACGTCCTCCAATTAAAATCACTCCAAAATTCATCCATTTGGTCACGTTTTGCCCCAGAGCAAGTCAAAAGTCCTACATTAGAAATATATAACAAAGTATCAAAATTCTACCAAAATAACCAATAAATTATTACTAAGAATAGGGTAAAATATATAGTAAAATATCAACTCATTAATGACACTAGTTACTTATAAAACCTGCACAAGGACATCCCCAAATGGTTACGTCTATACCGTTAAGGATAACGCAATATCTTGGTGGTCCACTATATAGACCTTAGTTGCGAAATCTTCGAATCGTTCCAAGACTCACCTCATTCACTACGCCACATGGAGATATGGTTAGGAGCTCTTGTTGAGCATATTCGAAGTACCTGCTATTTTCATCCATCGTTGAGTCCTAACTACGAATCATGAAGACTATGTCGCATTTATCCACCCAACCAAGACATGATACATCGACAAAATCAAGTATATTGCGTCTACATCTACATTAACAAAGCATTAGGAGATTGAAGTTGAGCAATCTAATCCCAGGCAACATTGCTAACCTCTTCACGACATCACTGCATAAGTCTACCTTTCAGAAGCTTGTCCAAGGAATTGATATACGTAATTATCTTATATGCAATGCTTGTAGTTCTCATTTGGAAGTTTTGTCATACTCATGGGGAGTATCCAGAAGTATAATCACTTGATCTTAATGTACTTTTTTTTCCCATGATTATGAGCATTTTCCCACTGTTTTTTGTTACCTAACTAGGTTTTGATGAGGCACCCATCCTAGGCTAATCATATCCTTGTGAGCTTGCTACTTACGTCTAGAAGATGATAGTTTTGACTTAATGCAACTTCTTATGTTTTTCCTTAGTCTAAGGGTTTTTATCCCACCTTGGCTTTTACCATAGCGAGGCTTTGTGAGTTTTACCTTTTTATGTGTTCTTCAGTTGATTAGAGACTCATATTCGCTCATTGTACCGACAACTTCATCAACTGAACTTACCTCATCGTTGAAGACCTGATGCACCATTTATTTGAGTATTTATACACTTAAGAGGGAGTGTTGCAGTCCTAATAGTGTAAATTCTATATTATCTTGTGATATCTTTGTGGGATTTTACCATATCTTTTCTTTATATATTATCCTATTCAAGTTGTAATCTTATTGGGGTACGAAATCTACATTCCCTACTACTATAAATAAACACACAATGAGATGAGAAATCAGACTTTAGAATTCACCTAATTCTCTCCATGCTTGCCGCACCCTCTTTCTCAATCTCTATAATTCATCAGTCAAATAGGCCTACAACAACAATTAATTTTTTAAAGAGTTATTTATGTTTTTGTTGTTATTTTACACGTGTCAGCGAGTAATTAGTGGGCAACACCACCTATTATGGTTATGAGTACGTACCCGTCACCCTAAAAAACTCTTCCTAATGAAGCATTGAGTTAATTTAGCATTCAATTTACGAGTTATAATTCAAAAACAGTTTTATTTATTTTATTATCCTCAAGAGTGTTCGACATATAAATAAATACTTGTTTTTTTAACCTCAGTCATCCCACAACTTTTATTCCAGCAAAAGAAAAGCATTAACATATACACCAAAAGAAGAAGGAAAAATGGGAAGATTAAATAGTTCAACTATTGTTTTGATCCTCATTTTTGTGATTGAACAAGCAATGTTCATTCCCGGATTTGCAATCTTAGCACCTTCTCCGTCTAGTTCTGAGTTTTTAGAGGAATGCAGGAGACATTTTTCTCCCAGTTGTGAAAAAGAAGTATTTGATTATGTACTCGTTAAGCCAGTGCCTGTGGATCTACAGTGTTGCTTTGATCTCATTGACCTTGGTCAATCTTGTCAAAAAGCATTAGTGAATGAAGCTTTTCACAAAATTCATTTCAAAGTCAACAAAGATTATGCTTTGAAATTAAGTAGAGAAATGTGGGATGGTTGTGTTAACGATACAGATGCTTACTTGGGTTACCACTAATTCGATCCTGGCCTATATAATAAGAATCTTGCAATGGTATATTATCCTTTAACCAAGAATAATTAATTATGAGTTAATTATGTACTACATTTTGTATGAAGAAGGAAATACTTTGAAATTAATGATGAAATGTAAGATTTTGGCCTGAGGACTACAATTTAATCCAAACATATATCTTTCTCTTTACTGTATATTTCACTTGCGTATTTTACATGATGAGCACTCACCAAGATCTTATGCTCGTTAATTAGAATTCTAACTTTCATTCCATTTTCATTGCGCCCTCTTTCTGTGTTTCGTGTTTTCTGTCACATTCTTCCAAACACCTATCCATTGTATCACTCAAATATACATGCTGAAACACATGTTAAAATCTTATGAAGTGAATCTTTCTTATATTGAATGGTTCCAATAATATTTTATTGGAGAATAAAATCTTATATCAATTATATGACAGGACGAGTAAATTAATATAACAATGATCCCTCAACTTTAACCCAATTGGAGCAATGGTCCTTCAACTATAAATCCATTACCATTGGTCACTCAACTCATCAAAACGTTCAACTATGGTCCTTTTCATTAACTCCATTAGAACTTCTGTCAAAATGAGTCACGTGCCATGCACGTGAGGTTGAACCAAGGGGCAAATATGAAAAATCATATAAGAAAAACTGTATCAATGGTCCCTCAACTTTAATTCAATTGGAGAAATGGTCCCTCAACTTTAATTTAAACCAATTGGAGCAATGGTCATTTCAACATAACTCATTTTGATAGATTTTTGTTAGAGTTGACGAAAATGATCATAGCTACATGTTTTGATGAGTTGAGGGAACAATGGTAATGAATTTTTAGTTGAGGGACTATTGCTCCAATTTGGTTAAAGTTAAGGGACCATCGCTACAATTTACTCACACAATAATGTACAGTTGACAGTGGGAGTTTTTTTAGAATAATGGCTGGACCAGTTTTAGGTGTGGGAATCGGTTTCCCTTGTAACTCTATGGGGCCACTCATGAGGGGGCGTGTTGAGACCATATCTAGCAATAGATGGTAAGTTGAGATAATATGGATGACAATAGTGATGATGTTAGTGGTGAACTGCGCTAGGCCTGAAAAGTTTATCATATTTTACCAAAGCCTTTTGAATAATACCCCCACCTACGTAATTACACATGTGATTAAGTATGTGGACAATACCAATATGAATATCAATTTAAATTGAAGAAACATGTTTCATATGAAGTGGTTCCCCTTAATCAAGTTGTATATGTTAACCATGAGTGATCAATTTGATAGTTCTTGAATATGATTCTTAGAAAGAAATAAAGGATTCGAAGATAGAGAGAGAAGAGGAAAATCTATTATCTTTGATATTTCTTAATGAAGAAGTTATTACATCACACTTATATTTTTAAGCAATGGAATCTAATAACCTTCACTACCCAACTCTAGATATGAATGACAAGTATCACAATCTCTAACCATTGAATATACTTTAACATCCCCACTCAGGATCATGGTTGAGTAAACCAAGCATGAGATTGTTGCAGTGTGTTCGAAACAAGGGTGCACTGAGACCATTTGTAAGTATATCTACAAACTGCTCTCGAGAAGACACAAACGGCATTTCAAGTTGCTTCTTGGCAATCCGTTCATGGATAAATGAACAACAACTTCGATATGCTTGGTTTTCTGATGCTGAATAGGATTAAGATAGGGCAATCGCAGACAAGTTATCACAAAATAACACAGGATGAACAATGACTATGATTTTCATAAATGAAAACAATTGTTGAATCCAATCTAGTTCAGTTGAAGTAGTGGCGTTGCACGATATTCTTCCTCTGTGGAAGATCGTGATACCATTTGTTGCTTCTTGGATGACCAGGAAATGAGATTGGATCCCAAAAACACTACTAAACCTATGGTTGACCTACGATCAATTGGATCCCCGGCCAAGTCAGCATCACTGAAAGCTTTTAATACCAAACCCCTTTGTGAATAAATAATACCATGATGCATTGTACCCTTCAAGTACCTAAGTATGCGCTTAACATCAGTATAGTGTGAAACCAAAGGATTTTGCTTAAATTGCTATTTGGTGCACTGAAAAAGCAATATCCGGCCTTGAAAATGTGATATATTGGAGGGCACCTATAATGCTACAAGATGCAGTGGGATTGTCGTAGGGAGCCCCATCATTCTTGAGATATTGCATGGTAAACGAGGTGTATCATAACCTTTAGAATCAAACATCTCAATTTTGTGCAACAAATCCTGCACATACTTTGACTGAGATAAGAACAACCCAGATTTGATTGAGGTGATCTGAATGCCAAGAAAATAGTACAAGTCACCTAAGTCTTTTATATCAAACTCATTGGTGAGAGAGTTAATAACATGATGAATGACAAATGAAGAACTCACTGTGATTATAATGTCATCCACATAGAGAAGCAAAATCACAATATCACTGCCAATCTTCTTCACAAATAAAGAAGAATCTAAATAACTGGATTGAAAACCAATGTTAGGTAGAAATGCAGTTCCATACTCTTGGGGCTTGCTTCAAGCCATATAGAGACTTATGAAGTTCGCAAACCAAATGTGGATTATGTGCATTTACAAAACCAAAAGGTTGAGATATGTAAACTTCATCCTACAAGAAACCATGCAAGAATGCATTTTTAACATCAAGTTGACTCAATTTCCATCCATGATGTGCACTAAAGCAAAAACCAACCTAACAGTAGTAGGTTTAACCACTAGACTGAATGTCTCTCCATAATCAAGCCCTGGTTCTTGACT
This sequence comes from Heteromeles arbutifolia, assembly GCA_024362995.1. NCBI lineage: Eukaryota > Viridiplantae > Streptophyta > Magnoliopsida > Rosales > Rosaceae > Heteromeles > Heteromeles arbutifolia. Next base: position 37,696,743 of record JANCRC010000003.1, on the reverse strand, counting down.
GAAGCCTTTTGTCACCAACCTAGCCTTAGGCCTAACAATAGTTACATATGAGTTCTTCTTGATTTTAAAGATCCACTTACATCCAACTAAATTCTTCTGTGAAGGAAGAGAAACCAAAGACCATGTACCCTGAAAATGTAAAGCCCCAATTTCATTCTGCATTGCTTTAAGCCAAACTAGAACCTTAAGTGCACTCTTGTATGAAGTAGGTTTAACCAATGACAAATCCATAGTATCAAAATCAACTAGAACTGTCAATAAGGCCTTTTTCTTAATTATACTTGTCTGGCTTCTAGTCTGCATTAGATGCATGTTAAGTGGAGCAAGGGGAAGAACCACTTGAAGATTTTCAAGATCAAACAAAAGATCCACAGGGAGTAAGGAGGAGTCACTTGCAGTGCCAGTAATAGACTTAGATGCAACATGAGGTATAAGACTATGGGATGAAATATTGGAGGGTGAAGCAACATGTATAGGTTGTGAACTAAGGATAGATGGTGAACTTGATGAAGAATGTAAGGGTTGTTGTGACATAGATGGTAATGATTGAGACACTAGCAAATTGTCAAGAGTTGTGACTAATGGTGGTGGTAATACAAGTGAGCATAGAGTTGTGTTGACTGTTTTATCAAACTAGAATAAGGAAACTCTAGTTCATTGAAAAACACATGTCTAGAAATGTACACCTTGTGTTTAGAGACATCAAAAAAAATATACCCTTTGTATTGAGATGCATAGCCCAGAAACACACATCTAGTTGCATTAGCATGCAGTTTGGAACTATTGTATGGTCTCAATAATGGAAAACATGAGCAACCAAATACCTTCAGATGTGATATAACATGTAATTTTCCAAACAAGAGTTGAAATCCGGATTTTTGTTGTAAAAATGAGGATGGCATTCTATTGATAAGATACACAGCTGTTTGACATGCAAAAGACGAAAATTGGAAAGGAAGTTGAGCATATTCAGCAAGGTAACGACAGTCTTAATGATGTGCCTATGTTTTCTCTCAATTAGGCCATTTTGTTCAGGGATATAGGGACATGACTTGTGACGTATAATTTCCTTGTCTTGCAAGAAAGTGTAATTTATGATTGACATATTCTCCACCTCTATTAGTTTGTAAAGTTTTAACAGAAGTTGAGAATTGAGTTTGCACAAATGCACATGAGGAAACAAATGAAGAAAAGAAGTCTGAATTATTAACAAAAGGGAATAGCCAACAAAATCTAGTACACTCATCAATGAGAGTGACATAGTATTTAAAACCATCCATTGAATTTCATGGTGCAGAATCTCAGAGGTCACTGTGAACAATTTGAAAAGGAACAATGGATTGATGAGACCTAGTTTGAAATGGTAGCTTAGTGAACTTTCCCTCTAAACAACTATTACACAGTGCAAGATTAACATCTTTAGCACAAGATATAGCAGCATTCCAAATCATTAAGGAGACAGTAGGGTTAGATGGATGACCTAAATGACTATGCCAAACATCATGCTATTCTTGTTGAATGTTTATTTGTGGTCGAGCAAGTGAAGGGATAGGATAAAGACCATTACTGCACAATCCTTTGTGCAAGATCCTCCCTGTGGCTTTGTCCTGGGTCCAAAAACAATTGGCATACAAAATAAGCCAATAGTTATTGTCAAGACAAATCTTGTGAACTGACAGCAAGTTATGAGGTAATTGTGGGACATATAAAATTGAATTCAGTTTAATTGGATGAACTGAAGGTTTGATAATGCTGCTACCAATGTGAGACACTTTCAAACCTTCATCATTGACAGTTTGAACAGTTTCATTTGCAGGATATGAAGACGCCAAGGACAGATTTTGAAGATTAGATGGTCCTCGTATGAGTGGAAGTATGCATTTCAATCATTTTACATTAATGGTGGTGCCCGAAGCAAGCACAAAATCGCTTGCTAACTTACTTTAAGGGTGGCTTCAAATCACAAGTTCATGAACCATGCTTCAAGACTTACAAAGTCAAAAGATACTATGCAAAGGGACTTCAAAGTACAGTGAGTGAAATACATTCATTATGCAGAGGGACTTCAGAGTACATCGAGCCAAGAACAAATATCAGATTCTTGCTCACAAAGATACAAACATACAAAAGCTTTTACAAAAGAGTGAAACAACACAAAACCAAAGAAAGGTTGCCTTCTTTCTCCAAATGGTGCAACAACCTTGAGTAACAAATAGGAGTGTCGGCTGCTATTCTCACACCCACATTCCATTTGCAGAAAGAGCGGCTTTAAATATGAGCACCATAAAAGACCTAGCATATGCTCCACATAGGCCAACTAAAGAGGCACATCAGTTTGGGTTTAAGTCCATATAAAAAGGGTCAAGACACAATAGAATTGAGCCATCAAATCCAACAGATTCAAGGTCCTTTAGCCAATTTTTTTTTTTTTTCTCATTAAAAATTAATAAAAATGAAAGAATCAAGGAGCCGCACTTGATTATTCTAGATTCCAACTGAATAATGCTATAGTCAAATTCAGTAGTTATTCAACTCTAGTTACGATCTTGACTTTCATGATTGCAAAAGTAATATACCTTCTTCCTCTTGTTGGACGATTGAATCTATTTGCTTTCGTAACGTTTCATAGAATATTAATTGAAATATTACAGAAACGAGTTAGCATCAATGGCTGCTCAACAAATTAAATGGCCTCACATACACCAAAACTTGACTGGAATATTCTTGCTACAAATATCTTAACAGTTCAATCCAAAAGTTACTTCATATAAAGTAATGCTGCGTTTATAAGACGTTAAAAAAGAGAGTAGCATGAGTAGAATGGATGAAACACAGCAATTGTTTGTAAATAATAAACTGTAAGTTCTTAAGCACTTTCAACATAAAAACGCCTATATATATATATGCTATTAGAGTCCAACGATCAGATAATGATTATTTTGTTGGAACCTAACCAGCTCCTGGAGTCGGGGAGTTGAAGGCAGCAAGGAACTCCTTGAGCAGAAAGGAGTCTGTCTGCATCGAAGAAGGAAGAAGAAGAAATGAAGGGTTGGCCTCCAACGGCTAGTTTTTGTTTAAATGTGAGTGACAAATGTACACTCCAGATTAGATCACTTAAATCCCAATGAATGACTATGATTTAATCTGGAGTAGTAAGGTGTTTTTAGTGTTTAATACTACCTAAATCACCAACTCCTTTACAAGAAGCATGGGTGATGGAAATGTACCTTACCCTTGATATTTCTCTACTTAAATGAAGCATGGCTGCTGCATCCTGCTGCACAGCTTTGAAGTTGAAAACAACACTCCAAAATCCTCTCAATTCTCTGCCATACAATCCCTAAGAAACCGATCCAAAACAACCAACCAAAATATAAAACAAACAAAAGTTGACATATTTTTATACAGGGCTTTCAGTTTATTCCTAGGCATTATCATTCAGGAATTTCGGGAGCCACTTTGCCGACTCTTTGGGAATTCGAGTAAGGTTGTTGTTACGGTCCACGTAGTAAAGACCGAATTTTGGAACAAACCCTTGCCGAAACTCAAAATTATCGAGTAGGGACCAATGAAAGTATCCCTTCACATTCACGCCATTCCTGCAAAAACATCAGTGACAAGTAAATGGATACTCTTTCCTCAAACTAGTAAACATGCACTCAACTCATGAAGTTGATCTAGATTAGTAATTTTTCGTCATGTAATAGATTACGTACTTCATTGCCATCTTGATCCGGTACAGATGCTGAAGAATATATTGGATTCTATGTGGATCCTTCAATGATTTATCAAGCTTGGCTTCGGTAATTCCATTCTCCGTAATATAAACTGTTGGGCACTGGTAGTTTTGGTTCATGAACTCCAAAAGTTTCTGTAATCCTTGTGGATAAGAGTATATAAAGTCGATTCCATGAGCCTGCAAGGGATGCAAATTTAGTTTTCCACATATATTTGCTACAGTCCCGTAAAATAGTAAACTAGAGAAATGTATTTTGACAGTTTCACTTTTCTTACTTTAGGGCCAATTAGGACTCGATCTTTATCTGCAACAATAAAAACATGGGCAACAATATCAGTACCACTTTCAACCTATCCATCATTTATACATGTACACACAAACACATGGACACACGCACAGAGACGCACAAAAGCACACACAGACCAGCCTTAGCAATAAGGTCATGTATAAGCTTACTTTCAGTCACAGCTCTAGCAAAAGTATCACTGCGGTAGGCGATTGGTGCACCAGGTTTTCTTGGTAGGTAGCGACCAAATCTTGAAGTATAGTAATTGACCCCAATGAAATCGAAGGATCCCTTCATAAGTTTTTTCTCTTCCACTGTGAAAGTCGTTATCCTTTGCTTGGCTAACAGTCTCATAATTTTCGGGTAGTCTCCGTATACTAACGGTTCCATATACCTGATAAGGAGGAGTACAAAATCATTATTATGGAAAATACGTTTTGTTGATTTCAAAAGAAAACAATAGGCAGGAATCACTATACAAGCCGTACTTGTTCCGGCAATATATACTACTTCTTACTAACCACCCAATTTCAAAGTCCATTAGTCTCTTTGCCGCTGCCTTGTCTTCTACTGAATTAGAAAATGGCTCAACATACTGCCCGACCAGACTGATTCCGATTTGACCACCTTGATCTCCCTTTAAATAAGAAAAATAATAAATAAACATTAGTCAAGAGAAGAGTCTCATGGATTTGATGTTAATTCCAGAAGTTGACGGTAAATGAATCAGAGTGTGACTCACGAGAAACTTATCTCTGTAGAGGTTGACAACGGTAGCATGGGCAAGGAGAAGGTTATGGCTCACAGTGTATGGCTCAGTGCCGGAATTTCCACCTGTACATGGAGGAGCATGTTCTTTCACAGGAACCGAGCACCTGGCTGGTGGACCAACTCCAAAGTCATAACCCAGCTTGGCCATAATCAGTGGCTCGTTGATTGTGATCCAATTTTTTACCCTGTCGCCATACGTTTTAAAGCACAGCTCGCAGTAGTCCTTGAAATCAGCCCTGAAAATATGTGATATGGTAAACATGAGTGTCACAACTTTGAGAGATGAAAAGTATTTAGCATCTAAAGGTGCTTACACAAAAGAGCGGCTCAGGACTCCTCCGTACTTGTCCGTCAAGGCTTGTGGTGGGTCAAAGTGCAAGAGGGTCACAAAGGGTTGGATGCCTGTATTAAAACATAGAATTGACTTAATCGAATGATCAACATATAGGAGCATGACAATTGCTAATGGCATTTGGTCAGTTATTGATCATTGCTTTGTTATAACTACAATTTACAGAGCGCTAGAAAACTTGATGAACATCTTTCATCATATGTATATTCTCCACAAAGCATATATATTATATCAAATATCGTTTCTTCAAGCTTAGGCTTCCTAAAACTTATTGAAAACTGAAGGCATATCACTGGTAATTAACACAAACTATGAAGATATACTATCACTGTTCTTTGTAAAATTATGTGTCTTACCATTCTTCAGTAATTCATCGATCACATTGTTGTAGTGATCAAGGCCCTCTTGATTTATTCCACCATTCAAGCTTCCGTCTACATTTCCAGAATTGCAAACAAAATGCATTAGAGCTCAAGTAGCACACATCAACATGTACATAGTCGTGTTTGCTATTAAAACTAAAAGCCATTATTTTCGTTAAAGTTCTTACTAGGAAGAATCCTGGTCCAGGCAATAGAAAATCTGTTGGCATCGACTCCAAGGTTCTTCATAGCCACCACATCTTCCTACAGTTACAATTGGTGGTTGTAAGGTATATGCCAAATAGAGAAGAAAAAAACACTTTTAACTTTTCTTTGGAGCTAGTAGCGAATTGAACTTGATGATTAATATGTCTTCACTCACCTTGTATCGTCTATACGAATCGGTGGCAATAGACAGATTGGAGTGGTCCTGAATCCCTTCTGAAATGAAGGAAAATCACAAAATAAATAGGTGGTAAACTATGACATATAGAAATAAGGGTATGTCAAAGAAACTAGAACAAACTAATAGTGAGTATATGTGACGAACCTGGAAACTTCTCAATGTAGTTATCCCACACACTTGGTCCTTTACGTGCGACATCTGTTGCTCCTTCGTACTGCACCCAACTCATCATGGAGTATACATATTATTACATTATCAAATTTTGCGAAGAGAAATTAAAATACATGTACAAGGAAAAAATGTGCAGCTAGTTAACTACAGTTTCACACAAAAAAAAAAAAAAAAATACCTGCGGAGCATCAGTCGTGACTCCAAAAACAAAATCGGCTGGAAAGTCGGACCTGGTAACAACAACGGTGGATGATTCAGCTGAGAAAGAGGCAATGACACATAAAATTACTAAAGTGGTAAACACGTTTGTTCGGGATCCCATAGTTGATGGCTGTGATTGAACAGAGGAAACTAAGCACCTAAAGAAACTGATATGCAGAAGAAATGAAGAGAATAAACAGAAAAAGATGAAGAATAATAGCTTCAGATTACTTGAGAAAATCAGTGAATATTACAAGCTATATATAGTTGAAAAACAAAGCTTTGGCTCTAGCAACCTAACCGACTACACAAGACAATGTGCATGTGATTTGTTTTAGGTTTTAACTTTTGGATTTGCTTTTTAACCCAAAATATTGCTGCAATTAAAATTATGATTTAATGGAGTTCCCAGAATTGTAGCTCTAGCTACTTCATTGAGGCCAAGGGAATTTTACACCAATGGTTTGACAAGGACCAGCTCTCCCAGTAATTACAAAACGCCAAGAACAACTGCATAAAAGTCAACAAAGATAATTAAAGAGGGTTGTTCGGTTGTAATTACCTAAACACTACGAATTGCCAATCGTGGTGAGCTCGCATCCACCGCTCTTCCATCGTCTGGTGTTTTCTTTCTTTTCCGCTATTTTATTTTGTTGTTCAATATTACACTGTCAAGACATCGTAATTCAAATATCCAATCTACTACCGTTTATTTTATTTTCTTGTCCAATATACACCGCATATATTTTAATTATACATAAGCATTAGATTTATGATGTGAATCTACATATACTGTATATTTTATTTGATTTTGTTCTTCAATATATATATTTATTAATTATATGAGCATTAGAGCTATGATGAGAATCTGCATATAACCTGATTCACATCAAATTCATCTCGGAGCAAGTATTGATGCTGATGAAGTATTTCCATCTAGAAGTAGGGTATTGTCCGTAAGCAGGCATTTAATTCATGTGGAAGTAGGTTTTGTAAATCTTCTCTTAAAACATGAATCGAGCCACTATAAGCCGGTCTTTCAATAAGTAACTACACAATATCTCTTGTATTTTGGGTTTAAATTACTGCACATCCGATTCAAACCTTTTCTCGTTCTCTTGAAATAATTTAGAGTAATAATGGATTAATAGAAGGAAACCTAAACGTCTTGAAACGCAAGATAGGCTTACAAATAATACACAAGATATATTCTTACAGTGTAAATACTTAGGTTTACATAGAATCACCCATATAAATTATAATAGACAATACATTTTTATATAATTTTTGGTATCATTCTTTCCTTATTTATTTTTACGTTTCATAAAGGAATTTATTTTTACTTGACAAAATCAGTAAATATTACAAGCTATATATAGTTGAATAACAAAGCTTAAGCTCTTGCAACCTACGGAAGACAATGTGCATGTGATTTGTTTTAGGTTTTAACCAATGGATTTGTTTTTTAACCCAAAATATTGCTGCAACTAGGATTATGATTTAATGGAGTTCCCAGAATTGTAGCCCTAGCTACTTCATTTAGGCTAAAGGTAATTTTACACCAATGGTTTGACAAGGACCAGCTATCCCAGATAATTACAAAACGCCAAGAACAAGTGCATAAATTCAACAAAGATAATTAATTCTTAGCGTGGTTCAGTTGTAGTTTATTACCCTAAACACTACGAATTGCCAATCATGGTGCTTTCGCATCCATTGCTCTTCCATCGTCTGGTGTTCTCTTTCTTTCCCGCTGTTATATTTTGTTGTTCAATTTTACACTGCCATGACATCGTATCTCAAAAATCCAATCTACCACTCTTCATTTTATTTTGTTGTTCAATATACACTGTATATTTGTACTCTTAGATGAGCATTAGACTTATGATGTGACTCTACATACACTGTATATTGTATATTATTTTTTTTGGTTCAATATACTTGTTCTTGCGACGGTTGTCAAAGACTGGGGCTTTGCACTTCGCGACCCTATCCAAGTATATGCTTAGTGCAATGCCCCATAGAACAATAAAGTAATGTATCCATATGAGCTCCCGCGCCTCAGCTGTATTTTTTAATTATACATGAGCATTAAACCTCTGATGTGAATCTAAGTAGATGTTGGTATGACCTTAATTCAGATCAAATTTATCTAGAAGCAATTATTGTTCCTGATGAAGCAATTTCATCTAGAAGTGGCAGAGGAAGAGAAATTAAGCACAACCTTTTTCTGGGTTAAAACTACTGCATCCCGGGTTCAAACTTTTTTTCGTTACTTTAAAATAATTTAGAGTAATAATACGCAAGATAGGCTTACAAATAACACTCGAGGTTTATTCTTACAGTTTAGGTTTACATAGAATCACCCATATAAATTATAATATACAATATATTTTTATATAATTTCAGTATCATTCTTTCAAATTTTTTTACTTTTGACAATCTATTTATATATAATTTTTAGTATCATTCTTTTTTTTTTTAAACAAATGATCTAAACTACATATTAATAGAACTCACTTTGTTAACCAAAAATCAATGAAATTACAATTATGACTTTTAATACATAACTCAAAAAATGTGAGAAAAGAAAAAATGGGGCATTAAAGTAATTTCAAACAAACAACTTTTGCTGTTTTTTTCTAAACCTCCACTAGTACAAATGTCACATCCCGGCCCGGGGCGGGATCACTTCCCGGGCCCACTTCACCACCGTAGCACGATATTGTCCGCTTTTAGCCCCGACCACGCCTTCACGGTTTTGTTTCTGAGAACTCACAAGCAACTTCCCAGTGGGTCACCCATCATGGGAGTGCTCTAGCCCCCTTCTCGCTTAACTTCGGAGTTCCTATGGAACCCAAAGCCAGTGAGCTCCCAAAAGGCCTCGTGCTAGGTAGGGATGGGAATATACATTTAAGGATCACTCCCCTGGGCGATGTGGGATGTCACAACAAATAACTGTTTGCGCAACAAAGCATCGTTCGTTGTGCAAAATCAAAAAACGTCGTCAGAAAATTAGCCCAATGAAAACTTTGTCACGCGCAAAGGTCGTGAAAGCAGGGTTTGCGCGACTAAGGCGTAACATGCGTCGCTCAAAAGGTCTTTGTGCCACAGCAATACCTGCGTCGCACAAAAGCTTTCGTGCGACGCATCTTGTTCTTGTTGTCATGCAAAGATAGGTGCGCGACGCAGGTATTGTCGTCTCACAAAGACCTTTTGCGCGATGCAGGTATTGTCGTCGTTGCGCAAACACTTTTTTTTACAAAAAAAAATTTAATTTAATTTTTTATAAATAATTTAATTAAATTATAAACAATAATTAATAAACAAAGAAAAAGTATTTAATTATAAAATATATGAAAATGTACGTACAAGCTGTCCGAACATAAAAGAAAAAAACTACAACAAGTAGTCATATGGGTTTGATGCATTAGGCTACTGGGTATCGGCTGGGCGAACTGGCTGGGAGGTCGAAAGTGGAGTAAGATCAGGTGCTGGCATCGGGATTTAGAGGCCGGACATCTGTAAGGCCCGTAAGATCATGCTCATCTTCTCATCCTGGGCCAAAAACTCTGTAATATAGGCTTCCCGAGCATCTTGGGCTGCTTCCTGAGCCGCAATCTTATCTTTTAGGGTTTCCACTTCCTCCGTCAGGATGATGACCTGTCCTGTGGTTGGTCTAAAAGAGTAGGCACCCGTCTCACGAACCCGCGCCTTCCTCATACCCTGAACAACCTTGCCATGTCGACGGCCGAGAGTCTGATCCAAGATCTCTGTCAGGATTTGAAGACCTGCATCCTCAGGTACAGTGACATCCTCGATCTGGGTCTCCCGAAGAAGTTACGATGCTGCTTCTTGGAGAATAGCAGTGCCCTTCTCCACCATAGCAACCTGTAATAATAAAGAAAAAAATATTTAATATTTAATGAAAAAAATATTTAATATTTAATAAAAAAAATGTAACTAATATTTGAACGATTCATAAATAAAAGAATAATAACAATTACATATACTTACATGGAGCTACTCAGTGGTCTCATCGCCTGGTCGAACATAAACGTCCTTGAACATGTCGAGCTCTGGGAACTTAGAACCCTCCTGAAGAAAAAAAAACATTAAGAAAATTTTATTAATCAATAATAAAAAAATAAATTGTATAAAATTTAAAAATTAATATACTTTTACCAGACGTCGTCGAGCCTCAACCCTATACGAGAAGGGCATCGAACCAGAAAGGTGGAGAAGTGTCTTTGACTCCCAAGCTTTCTTGTCAGCAATAGATTTCTTCTGTTAAACACACAATATACATATTAGTGCGACTATTTGAAAGAAATTATTAAAAAAGCCTTAAAAATAACTAAAATAGTAATAAATTATTATTAAAATATTACGTACATACCACAAATTTTGTGTTCGTAAAATGGTTGCAGAGCCACTCCCAATCCTCCGGCCACTCCATCAACTCGATTAGGCAACCCTCTAGGCGAACAATCTCCAGATCATCCCATTTCTTAAAATGCGCATGGAGTTCGCACTTCCAATGTTTGTACTAGGTTGCTAAGTTCTCCTCTAAGTAGGCGGTGGCCTCGAGGGATATGTCCTCAAGATTATAATTGACCTACAAATATGAAAAAAGTAAAATAATAGTAAGAAATTTAATAATATTAAGATAATATACTTTGGTTTATAATATTTGTAAACAAAATTAAAAAAATTATAAAGGCTAAAAATTAATACACTAACCAACAACTCATGCCGCACCAGTTTCTTCGTCCTCTTGGCAATTTCTGCCTAAGGCTCCCACTGCATAGGACAATGCCACCAAATAACAAAACCATAGTTGGTAGCAATGCTGCTATGCTGCTGTGAGGTAGCCGCTCCATGATGTTGTGAGTCATACGCAATCTTGATCAATCCGTTGGACACACGTACGTTGTATGCCAGCTTCAGCATTCGATTAGGCCCCCTTGTGTTTTTTTTAGCTACCCAAAATAACTTAAATGGTGAAAACCCTAATCTTAAATTTCTACATAAAATTTGGCAAAACCTCCCCTAATAGTACATCATTTCCCAAAACTTGAAAACAGTAAAATAATAATAATTCACACCAACAACACATTTTCACAATGCAGCAAATTTTCCCAATCATAAAAATAAAAGTTTTAAAATGAAAAAAATACAATGTAGTGAGAATTAGAAAAACTACCAGGCTGGGAGCCCCTGCCTTGGACTGTGGATGTCGAGGATGTGTGATCAGAAGCCCCCACCCATCTGGAAACTTTACATAAGAAATAAAGTTGAAAAACTCTTTCTTCCCATTCGGCTTAATTGTAAAAAACGGATGGCATTTCTTCAGTGTACCACCGACTTTCTTCATCCACAAGGATGACCTAATGCCTATTCGTTCCAAATTGAGGCGAGCTTCAATCGTGTCCTTCGTTTTTCTTTCAATGTCTAGAATTGTCCCGACCAAAGTATCAAACACACTTTTCTCAATATGCATAACATTGAGGTTGTGTCTCATTATTAACTTTGATCAGTACAGGAGCTCAAATAACATACTCTTGTGCGTCCAATTTAGATGTGTAGTTGGTCTGGTCGTACTGATCCCTTTGCCAAAATGACCAAATTCCAAAAGGTTTAACTGATCCAAAATCTCATCTCCAGACCATTCTCTTGGTCTTGGCCAAGTCTCTTTTGTGGCGTGGAAGGGTTTATCGTTCTGACGCCACTCGTTGTCCCAAAGGAGCCATCTACGATGACTAAGATAACAAACTTTTCTTGCATGCCAAGACGATGTTACATTCTCCTTGCATATTGGACATGCCAATTAACCCTTCGTCATCCACCCAGAAACACCATTGCATATGCGAAAAAATCGTTTACTGTCCCTATCACTGCTGCTCGCATGGTGAACATCTACCCAATATACTTATCGTATGTACAAACACCGTTTTCCCATAAATCTTTTAGCTCATCAACCAATGGCCGCAAATAAACATCAATGGACTTTCCTGGATCTTCGGTAATTAATAGAGTCAACACCATGTATTCTTTTTTCATGCACTTCCAAGGCGGCAGATTATAAGGAAACACGACGACCGGCCAAGTGTTGTGGATTTGGTTTAAAACCCCGAACTGATTAAATCCGTAAGTGGCAAGTCTCAATCTGACGTTGCGCACGTTAGCTGCAAAATCAGGGTACATCCTATCGAATTTTTTCCATGCCTCTCCGTCTGCAGGATGCCTTATAACTTGGTCATTTACCTGTCCTTCCTTATGCCATCTCATGTCAGTTGCGGTATGCATCGACATGTACAATCGCTGCAACCTAGGTTTTAATGGAAGATAACGCATTACTTTTTGTGGAATCTTGGTCTTTTTATTCTGTGATGTCATTTTAAACCTCGGCTCATTCATACAGGGCATTTATCTAACTGTTTGTTCTCCTTATAGAACAATATACAATTATTTACACATGCGTGAATTTTTTCATACCTCAATCTGAGACCCTTCAACACTTTTTGGGCACTTTTATGATCTTGAGGTAAACAATTGTCCTTTAGAAGCATCTTCTTGATAACTCCCAAAAAGTAATCAAAACACTTGTTTGACATACGAAACTTGATCTTCCCATGCATCAACTCCACAATTGCCGTAAGCACCGAAAAGTTCTCGCAACTCGGATATAATTCTTGCTTGACATTTTTTCAATAATTTTTCATAGTTTTTGAATGCCTCACTATCCATGGTTGGGCAAACGCCATCTCCCCCTTCCTGATTGTTGTTGGTCGAGGCATATGGATAAACATCATTTAGAATATCCATAACTTGTTCATTAGATTCAACAGTTTTCACTCATGTCACGTATGAAGACGAAGCATGGTCTAATCGTTCTCCATGATGATTCCAAGTAGTATACATCAGCCCATTTCTTACTAAATGAAATCAAACATTTTCAATTGTCTCCCTCGTTGAGTTGTTACACCTTCTACACGGACACCGAATATGAGTTGAACCTAGGTTGTGTCTAGTTGTGAATTCAATGAACCCATCTATTCCATCCAAGTACTCAACAACACATCTATTCTGATTCTGTATCCACTGTCTGTCCATTTTGTCTGCAATCACAATAAAAATACAAGAATTACAACAACTTCAACTATTGTCTTGTCACCTCATGCCTCTGGTAGAGGCCATATCCCATTCAGGTGGTGCACGTTGTAGATATATAATATCTATCGTGTACTCGAAGAACATCAGGAAATGTTACCAAAATTTCCACTATCGAAACTTAATACATGAACCGCAAACTACATATGCATTCCCAAATGTCCAAAAAATTGACAATTCAAGAATTAATTAGACCACAGTCATGCTTTCGCATCCATGCACGAAATCCAACTAATTCTCAGACAAGAAACTAAGCTTTTCTTGAAAAAAATGTACGACGTTAAGTAGTATTAACTTCGTACAACACAAAACAGTTTTGTACATGATGTACAAAAATATGTGCATACAAATAAGTTAAATCAGAATAATTACTGAAACTAAATAAAATAGATAAAATTAATAAAGATTAATTTTGCGAAGAAAATACCTTCAAATTCGTTCCTCAATGATATTCGTCTACAAAAATCATGTTCAAAACAAATTTATTTGTTTTAGTTTGAATTCTCAATTTAAATTTACATATACAAAATCAAATCGCTTACCGGATAAGGATAGATCAAGGAAGGGAGAGGAAATGGAGGAAAAGAGAGATAAATATTTGTATGATGAATTTAAGAGCAAGGGAGGGATTGGATAAGGTTTTGAAGAGAGATGGATACAATTGGGTTTGTAGTTTCTGCCTCCCAAACTACTTTTGTGATATGGAAGAACTCCTCGACTTTGTGCGACGAAGCATTCCGTCGCACAAAACTGTTTACGCAACGTAGGTGTACCTTCATCATGCAATGTTGGAAAAAGTAGTAAAAGCCTTGGTTTGGCGCCAGAAAATTGCACAACGGACCCCCCGCGTCACACAAATAGTTTTTGTACAACGGTGAACCAAAACGTCTCGCAAAAATAGTCCTTGCGTGATGCTTAGTTGTCAACATTGTGCAAAATGTCCTTGCGCAACGTAATTTGCTCTGTCGCACAAGTGTGTTTTTGTACTAGTGCTCACAGCCATGTTACCCTATCATTACCCTCTAAACTTACTCTCTCTCTTTCCATTTCTTTCTTGTATTTTTTATAGAAAAGAAATTCAATAAAGGGCGAGACCTCTTACACAGCCGGAGCCGATACAATCAAAATGGAAGGCTAAGTTTGCTTCCACAGGAAGACAAGCATCCCAAATACAAAGGTTATCTACCTTAAGCCCAACAGACGCCATCGCATCTGCAACAAAATTTGCTTCCCTAAAAGCATGACCTTACTTGATATCTTGGAAGGACAAAGCACACCACCTGATCAATAATAGATCTCAAATGCCATGGCACTTCACAGGCACCACGGACAACATCAATGATAAGCTTATAATCACCTTCCACCATCACATGCGTCAAGTTCCTCTTTTTAGCCCAGATCTGAGCCTTACGCAGGGCTAGGGCCTCAGCAACGTTAATAGTGGCAGACCCAAGTTGATATCATAGACAATGATAGATCTACAATGCTAGTTCCTAATGAGAAAGCCTCCGGCCGCCAAAGAGTTGGACTCCAACCCGTCGAAATTTATTTTAATGTAAGGAGCCAATGGACAATTCCACTTGATCAAGTTATTTGCAGCTGGCATTTTTGCATTCTTTAGATTAACAGCGTTTTCCTTTAAATAATCATTAACCGTAGCCATTTGCTCAAATGAAAGGTCTACTATGCATAGGCTTTTCATTCTTGAAAATACTATCATTTCTATCATTCCATATTTGCCAGCAAATTGTCAGAGCTTTACTTAAATTACTTACATCATTCTTATTCTGATGGGATAATCTTTCAAGCCAGTCACTAATCTTGTGGTTAGGATCAATACTTGTTAACAAAATATCATTGGAGCAGCTCCAAGCTTGCTTAGCATATTGACAATGGAGAAAAAAAATGCTTTTGATCTTCTTCATGGTTGTTGCACAACAGATACTTAGTGTCAATATTTGTTATAAACTTGCTTAATTTCTTTCTAGTTTGTAACTTACCCTTGATAAGGCTCCACGCAAATAGCTTAACTTTGGGAGGTAAAATTTGTTTCCAAACATTATTTATAAGACCTTGGACTTGCGAAGGGACAAGATCCTCCATTTGGAGCTAGGTTGCAAATTTAACCGAAAATCTACCATTAGTACTTGGACCCTAAACAACAGAGTCCTTTGAATGAGTAAGAGGAATAAGAATGTCACAAATTTTGTTCACAATATAATTGTCTACCACTTGACTTAAAGTGTCTCTATCCCAATGATCATTAACAATAAACTCTGCAACCTTAGCATCCTATTGGATTCGATGTCTTTGATTCTCTGGTATGAGATGGAAAAGAGGGTGAGGAAAAACCCATTGATGGATCTAAAACAGAATGTCTTTGCCATCACCAACCACCCACCTCATACCCTTTAGAATAATGTCTCTAGATCCTAGAATACCTTTCCGGGCTACGAGTGGTTTTGTTTAGTTTTGGTCTCTAAAAAGGTATCATGCCTAAGGTATTTCCTCCTGACTATATTAACCCACCAGCTATCATTATCAAAGAGCATTTTCCACCCTAGCTTAGCAAGATGTGCGTTGTTGAAATGGTCTAGGTTCCTGATGCCTAAGCCACCTGCATTTTTTGGTCTACATATTTTTTTTCCAACTCACGAGGTTACATTTACGATTATTACCCCAGGAAAAAAAAAAGTCTACATTCTTTATTTAATTTGCTAGTTAGTTTATGAGGACATTTAAAGAAAGACATAACATGGTTTGGCATACCTGTAAGGTTTGATTGAACAAAAGTAAGCCTCCTCGCCTTTGAAAGAGTGTTTGCCTTCCAACCTGCAAGTTTTTGCTTAATCCTCTTGATCAGTTCATTTCCATTCATAGGGTCCTTCCAAAAGACAATGTTATGGATACCTAGATAATTACCAATGGTAGCCTTATGTTGAATTGAATTTGGAGAATATTAACAATTTCATTTTTGGCTTGGTTATTGGTGTTAGTAGAGAAATATAAAGAAGATTTGTTCACCCAAAACATTTTCAAAATTATTTAAAACCTCCAGAACATTCACGGCACCCTTTGTAGTCGCCTTGGCAAAAATAAGGCAATCATCACAAAGACTAAATTTGAGACTTTGTAGCCAAAAAGGGAAGTGAGAAGACCACTATGGGTTTTAGGAATGTAGGCTAACTCATTTAACTTCCTAATTAGGGGGTCCATATCTTTCTCTCTCCATAACTACCAACACTTTTTTTTTTTCTGATGCGTGCATAACTCCAACCAAAAAAATAAATAAATTTAAAAACAATATTTGAGAAAAATAAAAATAAAAATTATATTTCTCACACATAGAGTGTGTGACCCTTGCTAGTATTACTCACACGAAGGGATGAGAAAGTGGGCTAAGTCTCACGATAGGATAGTCATAATAATATGGTTCAAATATGCCTTTAGTGAGAATCGAACCTAAGATCTCTCATTTACAAGTGAAAAGGAATATCACTAGATCGTAATACTAATTAAGTGACTAAGAAGGTTTTTATTTTTTTTTATTTTTAGACAAACGATATTATATCTTCATTAAGGGGATGGGGGCGAGCTAAGCCTCATAATGGGCTAACAATAATATGGTTCAAATTCGCCTTTGGCGATAATCAAATTTAAGACCTCTCACTTACAAGTGAAAAGGAATACCACTACGTCATAATACTAAGAAAGTTTATGCTAACCACATGGCCATAAATATAATTAAGGCATCAATAATAATACGCATACATGTGCATCCTGCAGGACGTAGCATAATTTCATAATTTCTATAAATGTGCTAAATCTTATAAACGTCATGTTATTCTAGGCGTATCGTAGAAAACTCTTTATGAAATGTATAAATGAAAACTAACAATTATATATATACTATATAAAAGAAAAGACCCACTCACAGTTACTTGCGAGGTCGCAGCTGTTCGAACTAGGCTAGCCAGAGTCTCCGATAGTAATCGCACCTAAGCATAATATTGAGACCCATTAGTAAAACTCAATTAAGACGTTTGAATTTGGAGAAACAGACTGCGGATCGAAATCAGGGCGTTGAAATACACTAAGGAAGGTCCCGACCAATTTTCGTAAAAAGTCAACGAAAAGTCAACGGTCAACCCTAAAAAGTCAACCGAGACGCCCCAGTGGTCAACTACGTTAAAACTTTAGAATTTCACTAAATGGATGTCAAAAACGGACTCAAGATGTCGAAATTAGCCTAGGAGGGTTTCCAAGAAAATTCCGAAAATGTCGACCTAAGGAATATTCCCATAATATTCTAAGAATATTCCCAGGATATTCTGAGCCCATTTCAAAAATGGGCCGGGCTGGAACAATGGGCCACAGGCTTGGGCTTGGGTTATAGGCCGGGTTTTCTCTTTTTTTTTTCTTTTTTTTTTTCCTAACCCTGCCACTGGTTTCTGCAAAAGAGAAAGCTGGAAGTTCACCAGCTCCGATCGATTCCACAACTCAGCCAACACTAGCAACCTAATATACCAAATTGAAGCTTAAAGGACGAGGAATCGAAATATACCATTACAACTCCCGGCCGTGGCCGGAGTAGGCCAAAAAAGCACTTATAACTTCCCGAGTTAGCCGAAAAATATGGGGAAATTTCCCCCGTGCCGTTTATGTGCCAAAACCTCATCAAATCAGACACCTAGTGATCTAAAAGTCACTTCTAAATCACGAAAGGGATAAGAGGAGTTACCCGATGCTTACCTAATGTCAGAAAATGAAGGATCTCGTCGGAGTTCGCAAGGTTAGGTGTGCCACTGTTGTTATGTAGTGATCTGTGTTTCTAGTGATATATGTTTCTGTGCATGTGTGCATCGACAGCGAAAATGAGGAAACATAGGAGGGAGAGACAAAGTGAAAAGTGGTGGTGTGGTGCGACGAAGATGAGGGAGCTCGCCGGAAAGGCAAGGTGAAGGGTCTCAGCTCGCCGAGAATGAAGAGGGTCCTAGGTTAAAGTGAAAGAGAGCTGAGAAAGTGAAAAGGAAAAGTGAAGTGGCAGTCATCCAATGGATGAGTGAGATGAAGGATGTTTGAAACAAATGAGAGAGAGTTTGTCGCGAGAGATAGGGAGACACGGGAGAGGTGAAGGAAGGGGGCGTGGGCCCCACATGTCTCACAAAACAATACAAAATATCTCTAAACATGAAATTACCAATTTACCCTTGGTATTCGATGTTTCGTAAAATTTTAACCGTAACTCCAATTTTGATTTCGCTCGCGCCTACACGTTGGTACTGTTGAGAACTTTGAGAATACAATAAAATAGTGGCTTGTACACATCACGAAATGACGGTCAACAAAAGTCAACCATCTCACCTCTAGGGTATTTTCGTCAATTCACTCTTCTAAAATTAATAAAATCATAAAATTAGGGACGGGTTGTCAAAACTACAAACCTCGTCCCTTTACTAGTGTAACCTACAATACTAAAACTATATCTTTGCTACCTTAATTTCCACCCTAATTTCCTACGGTGTGCATCGACTTCAGGTGATTCGAGAGGTTTCCCCTTAAATTGTATCTTTGCTACCTTTGGCTCCAGATCTACAATATGTCGGTCTGGTGCTTCCATAAGGAGCAATGGGGTCCACTCAACACATTAATTTCAAGTGGGAATATCAGAAGCATCGAAATCATCGGTGAAGATAGAACTGATGGTGATGACAAAAAGAATTACAGCAAATGCTCTAAACCTCTTTGCAAAACCATTAATACTCAACTATCCAAAAATCTCATAGAGATTCTGGAAAATTTCACTGATCCAGCAACGACTGAAGCAACAAACAAATGGACCTATTACTCGGAGAATAGGTACTTACTTTTATGTTTCCTTCTTGTCGTTCTACTATATGTTCTATCAGGTTCACTATTCTGGGAAAGGCAAACTATTGTTGGAGGTCATCTGTGTAAGAAGTTGCTATGAAAACATACTAGAAGCCTATTATTTATGTGTGTACCAACGTTGCATTATCGAACATCAACACAGAGCTTGATGGCAAATCCAGAGGTAGAGGAACTTGTGGTTCATCTCGACAGGTCAATGGAGTTGGTATCAATGGATAATGGAATCAAGCTTGTGGGGAAGGCTTTGGTTAATAGAAATCTTAACAAATAGGGAATTTGAAAATATACTTCGAGCCACGTGGAAGGATTTTTGGGATATTGAAATTAAATGGGTTCGAGACAAAGTGATTCTTAGTCAAGTGATGTGGGCAGTCATGAAGCAAAACTTCTTGGTGCAGCGATGGCTGCCGAAACTTGCTCGAGAAGAAATTCAATTGGAATTTGTTCCCTTTTGGATTCAAATACACGCGATATCGTTGAAGTTATGTTCGGAGGTTAATGTTATGACTTTTTCTATGCAAATAGGGGAGGTCCTGGAGATTGAAGATTCAAAAATTGCGCATGCTTTTCTACGAGTTAGAGTCGTTGTAAATACGATGAATCATTTACTCACTGGTTATTGGTTACCAAGAAACAGAAATAAGCAAACCTGGATTGAATTCCAGTATGAAAGACTTGAGGATTTTTGTTATCGTTGTGGTAGAATTAGTCATTCGAATACTAAATGTGCATTTAAACCAGTGAAAAGGGGTGTGGATGGGTATTGCGACTGGACTAGAACGACACCGGTTAAAGACATGGTGGAAACTCAGAGATTTTTAACTGTGAGTTTGACTGATAGACGGCAGGCAGAAGTTCGACGCAGTGGCACTCAGGCTTCCATATGGGGGCGTGATGAAAGAAGAATGAATAGATAAGATAGGGAGCCTAACAGCGAGAGAGTATCATCTCCTATTATTGACACTAGTAGTAGCAGACCAAGCAAAAAAAGATGGCGTAGATTTGACAGACGGATGGGTGAAGCATTGTGCAATCCGGCCTATTGGATTTCGACAAAAAATAACTCCCAATTAGGCCATCAGGTGATGATGGCTCAGGGGACTTTAGACTCCATTAGTATTCAAGATGTTGACACTCAGAATGAACCAGCTAAACATCAGTAAGTGAGGATTAAGGTGATTCCAGAGGTGAATACTCTAGTCACCAGAGGTCAGGAAACTTGCCAGGAGGTAGAAGGTTCTTGTAAAAGAGGGTTGGAGCTAGGGGAGCAGGATGTTGCTTGGAATCAATCTCCACCAAAGAGGAGTCGGCCTATTGTTGTTCCAGCAAGTGTTATGGAAAGAAAGCAGAGAGCGGCAGACAAGTTAAGAAGAATAAGTGCTCGCGAAAGAAGTTTGATGATGGAACGAGCAATTTATGCTGAGGATGAGTTGCAGGAGCTTCCACTTGAGTATTTAGATATGTAGGAATATATGGAGGCAGTATATGAGAAGGGGATGAAGTCATAGTATAGGATAGAAGAGGGAGGTTCTTCGAAAGATGGTGGCAGTTGGCCTTCAATAGTCGCACGGTCGTCATGATTTGCTTGTTCTAGAACTGTTGTGGTCTTAGGTCGAACACGGTAGTTCGGGCCCTTCATGGGTTAATTAGAAAATATCGACCCTCTATGATCTTCCTTTCAGAAACAAAGATGAAAACCCGTAGAACAGATGGAGTTAGAAGACGGATGGAGTACTTGAATGGCTACAATGTTGATCCGATAGGAGTGGCTGGCGATTTGAGTTTATGGTAGGAGGAATCAATGGTAGTTGAAACGATAGATTTTTCGAGCCATTTCATTGACGCACATTGCAAGGTTTTGGACTCTTTATATGTATTCTTTCGAGCCAATTAGCCCGACTGGTGTAACTTTGCTTTTGCCTGAAAGCATCTAAAGGGTAGTGAGTCATCAGCTTTTTGCTTGTATTGTCATTGAAAAGTGCTTTTTGGCTGATTGTGAGTTAGTCTCCATCACTTGTGATTTAAATCATAGGCACATGGTCTATGCATCAATGGAAAGACACCAATTTGTCTCTGGACCTGGTGCTGGGCTTCGGGCAAGTCTTCTTTTAATTGGCATCTCTAGGCTTTCTTACACTTGCAGCCCAATGTTCAAATATTAATCCAAACAGTGCCCCTTTTAATCATTGTTGAGTCTGCAACCCAAGACGCTAATAATGATTAAATAACAGTCACACGCTTACTCGGGACTTGCACCATTTAAAGCAGTCGTTTGTAAAACCTTTGCACTACGCCACGATTTCCATCGTTAAGTAACTACTCGTTATATAATTCTCACTTAAGCCTTCTTATTCTTCAATTATTGCCTCCTAATTCCAACTTTCTTCTCATCTTCCTCTCAAAATCCTCAATGACAACCAAAGTTGTTCGACCTTAATCTCCCTGCAAGACTGGTGAGGGGATTTCCACCATGCGCCACCTTCTCAACGGCCTTCATCGCCCTCAGGCTGGCCTGCATACCAAGCTTTTCTTCAAGGAGGGAAGAGTACAATCCTCGGGGCCTGCAAGGACATCTCAAGTCCCAATTACCGTAGAAAGCAATATACCCAAGGAGAAATCAGTTTCTACAGTAACCTCAGAAAGGCGCACTACTTCCAGCTTCTGTTTCAGGACTTCTATGGCATTGAGGAGTAGCCGAGTAGCTTTAATCTCACTGGTAGATTCTACTTGTGGATATAAAGCTATCTTCTCTTGCACTGATATCCACAAGCCCAGACTTCCCTGTAGCTTCTGCTTTCTTGACCACCTCATCATCATAGATGTATGATTCGGGATCAATTACCACGACCTTGTTGGTTTTAGGATCAACGTCAAAGACTTTTGTAGAACTTATGGAAGAAGGCTCTGCTATAGAGGCAATGATCACCACAGAGGTGTCTTCAAAATTAAGAAGTTGGATGAGCAACTGTCTACACTTAAGGCATTTTAGGATAGCTGCCCGACTAAGGATGTAAAGCTATTGAGCTAATTGTTATGTAACTTCAACATTCAATGAAATGAAAATGATTTCTTTAATCCACTTTAGCTTGCATTTTCGCCTTGAAACTCAACTATGATGAGCACATAAGCTGACTTTAGATTTCTCGCAATGTTTACAATTCTTCAATGTAGCAATCCCTAACATCTCACAAGGTTGGGTGATATTTCTTCAAAAACTTAGCATTGATTAGATGCTTCTGTAAGCTTCATTCTACATCTACCAAGTAATATCCTCATTTGTCTAGGACTTGGTTGATAATGAAAGGACCCTCCCAAGTTGGACTCCACTTCCCAAAGCCTCTAACTTGAGCTCCCAAATGCAGAATTACTTTCCAAACTAACTATCATTCCTTGAAGGTTTTAATTTTTACCTTCTTGTTGTATGCTTGGGCAATAACTCTCTTCCCCTCTTGAATTTTATCTAAAGCTTCAATTTGGGCTACATCAAGGTCTTCAACTCCTTGACACATAGCCTGAATATATTCTTCACTATGCAGCCCAAACTGATTTTGAATCCTAACAGAACTCACATTAATCTTCATGGGGAGTACAACATTTTTCCCGAAGGCTAAGGCATAAGGATTTGTTCTAGTTCCCGCCCTCTTGGAGGTTCTGTAAGCCCACAAAGTGTCTCCCAACTTCTCATGCCAATTCTTCAGATTATCTGCCACCATTCTTTTGATAATGTTCACGAAGACCTTGTTGCTGGCTTCTGCTTAACCATTTGACTGGGGGTAGTAAGGACTAGATGGAATCATCTCTATCTTGAACTTACTTGCAAACTCTTCTACTTCCCTTGAAATAAAAGATGGCCCACGGTCTGTGACAATTGTCTCGGGTACCCCAAATATGTGTAAGACTTTGGTTTCAATGAACTTCTTGTTTGCAGTTGAAGTAATAGTCTTCATAGCTGAAGCTTCCACCCACTTGGTGAAGTAATCTGTTGCCATGATTATGAATGTGTGTCCTTTGTTAGAAGCTGGATAAATTTGCCCGATAAAGTCCATTGCCCACCCTTTAAAGGGCCAAGGCTTGACCACGGGGTTCAAGGGTATTGAGGGCACATGTTGGAGGGGTCCATGTCTTTGGCATTCTTCACACCCTCGGGCATAAGCTTTGCAGTCTTTCTCCATCTCGGGCCAAAAATAGCCATATCTTCTAAGCAACCATCCCATCTTAGTTCCAGCCTGATGTGCCCCACAGATTCCTTCATGTACTTCAACCATTACCCTCATTGATTCTTCCTGGCCTAAGCACTTCAGCAACAGTCCATCTAGAGTTTTCCTTAGTAGATTTCCCTCCCACAAAACATACTTAGTTGTTTGTCGTCTATTCTTCTTACTTGTGAGGAATGATGAATCTTTCAAATACTGAACAATAGGTGTCCTCCAATCCTCTATCTCTATTTCTTCAGTGAACACATCTAGGCTAAATCCCCTTTCAAAGATAGAAGGGAGATTTCTTCTCTGAAATTATATATCCCATTCAAACTTCCTTTCTTGGATCTATGCTCTAGAAGCCAAGTGTGCCATCGCATTGGCAATTACGTTTGACTCTCTAGGGATATGGCTGACTAATATTTATGTGCCCCAATAGCTCAATAGTTATGTAGATGCCAAGTAGTAACCTGTTATGGTGATATGTTTGCACTTGTATTCTCCATTTAACTTATTGATCACCAATTCTGAATCACCAAACACCTCAACTTCAATTGCCCCCAACTCTATCAAGATCTTCAAGCCAATTATCAATGCTTCATACTCTGCCTGATTGTTGGTAGTCTTTTGATAATCCAAGAGAAAAGAAAAACAATGGTCAGTACTTTTGGGATCAACCATTACAATCCCAGCTCTAGCAGTATTTTGAGTGCAAGAACCATCAAAATATAGTCTCCAATGAGTGATCCAAAGGCTAGTTATTCTTTTTATTTCTTGCTGGATCCATTCTTCTTTGCCCAAGAAGGCTTTGCTTGAAGGGATCCACACAGTGGCCACTTCCAAAGTTCCTGGGATGTTGATAATCTCCTCTTAAGACTCTTAGTGCTCAGCCAAGAAGTCTGCAATTGCTTGTCCCTGATCGCTCTTTGAAGCACATATTGAAAGCTGAACTCTGTTAGTGCTAAAATCCACTTTCCAATTCTCCCAGTTAGCATTGGTTTTGACAGCATGTACTTGATCACATCTGTCTTGGCGATGATGTGGATGTGGCAAGGCAACATGTAATGCCTTAGCTTGCATGCAGTGAAGTATAAAGCCAAGCACAACCTCTCCACTGGTGTATATCTTGTCTCTACCTCAGTAAGGATTATACTGAGGTAGTATATTACTTGTTCCTTCCCACCTTCATTGTTTTGAGCCAACAAGTTTCTCATTGATTTCTCAGAGGCAGAAATATAAAGCTTTAAAAGATTCCCTCTCTGAGGTGGCATGAGGACTGGTGGAGAGGCCAAGTAAGCCTTTATGTTGTCGAAAGCCTCTTGATGTGGTGGGCCCTACTCAAACTCTTCTTTGTCTTTCGATCTTAGCAAAGGGGTTAGTGGCTAAATCTTGCCCACCAAGTTAGTAATGAATCTCCTTAAAAAGTTTATCTTTCCCAACAACCTTTGTTGTTGTACTTTATTGGTGGGATGAGGTGTTTGCATTATTGCCCGAGCTTTGTTCTTGTAAACCTCCACCCCTCTTTGATGAACAAGGAATCCCAAAAAGTTGCCCGACCTTACCCCCAAAAGCATATTTCTTTGGATTCATTTTCAGCTTATGGATCCTCATTCTTGTTAAGGCTTATTTGAGGTGTACCAAGTGTTGCTCTTCAATTTTAGACTTCACCACAATGTCATCAATGTATACTTTCATGCTATGGCCGATCCAATCATGAAAAATGGCATTCATCGCTCCTTAATAGGTTGCACCAGCATTTTTAAGCCCGAATGGCATTACTAAATATTCATATGCTCCAACATGACCTGGGCACCTAAAAGTTGTTTTGTGTATATCTTCTTTAGCCATTTTTATCTGATTATAACCGGCATTCCCATCTATGAAAGATAAGACTTTGTGTTTGGCAACTGCATCTATGGATAAGTCAGCCATGGGCATGGGATATTCATCTTTAAGCGTGGCTCCATTAATGTTTCTATAGTCAACGCAACATCAAACTGCATTAGTTATAGCTTTTAATATAGGTACAATGTTGGCCAACCACTCGACATATTTGACCGGCTTAATAAATCCAGCATTCACCAGCCTCTCAATCTCTTCCTTGATTTTTTTCCTCGATCTCTTTTGACATCCTCCATAGTGCTTACTTCACAGGTTTATATCCTTCCTTAAGAGGCATTCTGTGTTCTACTAAGGTTGAATCTAAACCTGGCATCTCAGTGTAATGCCAAGCAAAACAATCTTTGAACTCGTGCAAAAGGCTGACTATCTTTGCCCAATCTTCCACTTCTAGCAGGCCACTGATTTGTATAGGCCTTGGATCTTCCTTAGTCCACAATCAAGGGTCTCTAAAGGGTCTTGCACCTCTGGTGGTGGCTTGTCAGGTTCTGCACACAAAAATTTGACTAACTCTGGACTTTCAGGTAAGTCTTCTGGCCCATCTAGGTCATATATACATTCAGCCATTTGTATGGCCACTTCCAACTCATTCCCAAAAAAACTCTTCTTCACCTCTGTTCTGGCTGCTTGAAGCTTCTTCCTCTTGTTCGTCGGCCAAACTCTCCCTTTCTTGCTTTCTCTCTCTCTCATACGCCAACAGCCTTTTGATTAAGGACCTGAATGCAACTAGTTGGTCATTTCTTCTTTGTTCTGACATCACTGGTGTTGAGGAGTTAGGACAATATGAGGCATATCCCATTCCTCCTTGGTGAGGAATAATCCTTGTTCCAGAAGCTGTTGGGCCGTCCCCTTAGTCGGGTGGCCGTTCTCATCAACTCCTAAGCATTGGAGAATCCCAATAATAGGATTGTAAAAGCTGGTTTCTGCAACATTAGCTGTGGGGAGGAATGGCGGTGACTCGACCTCCACCATCTCCCAAAATCCTGGTCTCATGGCTCCTTCCTCGTGGTAAACTGCTATTTGTTGATGCAGGGTGGAAGGCACAAAGAGACTCTGATGAATCCAATCTCAGCCTAGTAGAGCTCCATAAATGGAAGTGATATCCACCACGAAAAAGGCTAGCATGATTTGCTTAGAGCCCAAGTCAACCTCCAAAGGCAATATTCCATGAGTTCTAGTGATGGCTCAAGAGAAATTGGAAACTGTTAGATCCGTAGGGATGAGATCCTCCTCACTTCTACACATCATTTTCATTTGCTTATACCGTAACACATTGACCGCAGCTCCTCCATCAATCAAAACCCTCTTGAATGGCACTCTTTCCAAATGAGCAGTTACATAAATGGGCTTAAGATGGTTGGCTAGGGTCAAACTCGAGCGACTGAAGACCATTTTGTCTGAGTACACTCTCTCAAGCTCTTTCTTTGTGAGTTCGAGCAAACCTATTCTGCCCGACTCCTCTTTTCCCACTTCTTCAACATTAACATGTGCCATCATAGGTTTTGTTTCCAAGTAATCACCCTCCATTGTGGCAGGTTGATCATGCTTGGGACAAAACATGGCAGATAAAACATATATCATGTTTACGTGGAAGTTGCTAGGTCCAGGTAAGTCATCCTTCTTACCCCCAATGTGGCCTATGAATTCATCTAACCAGGCATGTGCTTCATTTGGCAACATTAGCTCGGGCAGCACTTCCTCTTGAGTTATGCCAAAGTTTGGCATTTGTCCTAGAACTTCACAAAGAGTGTCAATCAACAAAGGTGAAGGTATCCCCCTATCAGGTGAAATAGTTCCAAAACATATGGGTTCTGGGCTCCATCTTGGTGTTGGCTTCATCACCATATCTTCTTGTGCTTTCTTCAAGATTTTGTACTTTCCTGGATGAGTGTTTTGTGGCACATGATCTCTTTCCCCTTCAGTCTTGCTATTTGCCTTTTCTACCTCCCTCTTGCTTTTCCACTGAAGTTAATTTCTTCCCTCATAAGGTACTTTCTCAAACTTCACATTTTCAGAGGTTTCCGACGTAGTGGGGACTTCTAATAAGTTCTTGTGGGCCTTGTGCTGCCTCTGAACTCTCCTGATCATAGAGGCTCTCATTTCTTTGATAGGTCTCCTATCATTTCCAACTACATACCATTTCCACCCAAGTCGGGCAGGATTTTTCTTTATGACTGGCTTCACTATCATTTCCCTTATTCTGACATCTCCACCAGCATAGCTTGGCTGGGGTGGCCTCACATCCACCCATTTTGGTATTTTGGCTTTTCTATCCTCCACCCCTTCAGAGGCTTCATAATTTCTAAATACCTCTAATAAGCCATTTGGTTGAGAATCCCCTCCCAACCTTTGGAAAACATTTATAGAGGTTTCTTTCTCAGCTGCCCGCATGATACTCATGAGGATTTCTTGTTCTTCTCTCTCATTCCTTCTGATCAACTCCTGATCAATAATAGCTCATGATGCTGGTACTTCCAACTCACATTCACACTGACACTTGCTGCATAATACCACTCATTTGACTATGGTTGCTTTGGGCTTCTCGGGCAGCTTGATAGTTTTTTTTGTTGATCTATCAAATGGCCTCTTTTCTGCTTTTACTTCCCAGGTGGCCTTCCATTTCCCTTTTTAAGCCCAAGTCAGGTTAATCATGTTTATTGGGGCTTCTGGGAAATGGTCAATGTCAATCATCATATTAGCTTGTGGTTTTTCCAACAGCAACTTTCCCTTCATTATAAGGTCTTGTATTAAATCCCTGAACTGGACACAATTGGTTATAGAGTGATTGAAGGTATAGTGCAGCTTGCAATACTTCTTTCCTCTTAGCTCTTCTGGTTTAGGCATCTTTTTGGTGTTGTCGGGCACAATCACTCTTGCCCGCATCAACTCTTCATAGATCTCTGAGGCCTTGGTTAAATTAAAGGAATAACTCTGGTATTTGGGGGGTTTCATAAGGACAAATCCACCATCATTCATCACCACTTTCTAATCCTTGACTAGTTGGACTAACCCCTTCACTATTAAAGGTTTAAAAGGGGTCGTCATCTCTGCCGCACACATGTCCATCCCTTCTCTTCCATGGCCATCATTTCGCTCTGGCTCAACTCCTTCAAACTTCACTTGGTGAATTGCAGCTTTACTTTTGTAAAAATGATGAGCCTTAGATGAGTGCTTCACTTGTTGTTCCTTAATCAACAGCTTCTCGTATTTTGTGGTAGCAATCACCAACTCTTGCAACTCATTAAACTGTACATCATAAAACTTCTTCCTCAAAGGCAGCCTCAAGGCCTTTTGAGCAATGGATATGAGTTGGGCATGATTGATAGGGAATTGGCACCTCATTCTTGTCTTCATGAACCTCATCACGAAGTCTTCTGTAGACTCATGTTCGTATTACTTCACCTTCACCGGGTCATTGATAGACATCTCAGGCTTCATCCTATAAAAGTGCTCATGGAAAGCCATCTCCATTTTCCCTCAGTTAGCAATAGAATTGGGAGACAACAGAGAATACCATTGAGATGATAGGCTTCCTAAACAATCTTAACTTATACTTAGGATTGTCCTCAAATGCCACGCAATGGTTGGAGAACTTGAAGATGTGATCTCTAGAGGATACATTGTTATCCTCCCCACCAAAAGTGGGAAACGCGGGCATCTTGAAGTTGAGTGGAAAAGGATTATGTTCATCAATATACTCCGGGTATGGCTTCTGGTAGGTGGTCCTGAACAGCGGGCGAGCTTAGGGTTGAGCATTCTGGGCTACCATCCTCCTTAACTCGGCTAGCTCATCTCTGAGTTGTTGGTTAGCCGCATTGTTGTATGGGGTATGTGGGGTTTCCCACTTCGGGCTACGATCATTTCCCGAGAAAGTCTCCTTCCTTGGTTCGAGCTTTCTCCACTTGGCATCCCCTCCCTTACTGGCCAATGGTGGGGGCCTATAAGGAGGAGGCTTGTCTGCCTTTGTAGGCTTGCCTTTTCCACTGGATTCTCCGATTAATTGGGGCATCCCATACTTCGTTCTTTCTTTCTCACTCTGCCCCCTATTATCTAGTGAAAATAATAGGGGGTCGGGCAACTCCACTTCTAGGATTTCCTCCAACAATGGCTGACTGGCTCCAGATCTTTCCTTGTTTTTTTCTTTATCCCTCTTTTCCTCAAGCAAAGGAAATAGGGAGATAATTGGCTCTTTCTTAAGACTATTTTCCCTCATCACTTCCCTGGAATAACCATTTTTTGGAGTAGAGTACTCCAAATCTAATCTTCTTTGCAAACTCCCCGTTAAAGAACAGAGTCTGCTTACTTTTCCTCTAGTTTCCAGAATGATACTCTCCATAGTTTTTAGTACTTGCATCATAATGGCTTGCAAGTCTTCATTGGTCACCTTCCCTCCTGACTTCTTGGATAAGCTCGGGCTTTCTAGAATAGCTGGTCCTTGGAGGGAAGGAAAATCCTTTAGATGATTTGTCATGCTTGATTTTGGTAAACACTGGGGTGGCCCGTATTCTGTGTTCCACCTGAAGGTTTTCTCCTTCCTTCTTCTTCTTGACATACAAGACTAAATGTATCCCACCGAGTGTGCCAAAACTATGTTTGGGTGAAGATTTCCGTGGAGAATGATCCTCGGCACCTCAGCACAGCTCCCCAATGGATTGGCACTTTAGATGTGTAGTCGGGCTCTTGCTTGTTGATGTGCTACAAAAAGAGGACAAAGTTAGTTCTGAAATGAGCCCTTGTGGGGCCTTAGGTGTAGGCCTTGAGGCTCGCAATCAAAACTAACTAAGTGATAGGCGTGCCACTGCTATTTCAATATAGCAGATGTAGAACAAGAATGTATTTAGTCGATTACTTGGGCCCCAAGTTACTCAGACTTCTTGTTATCAAAGGATTGTCGTGGATAGGTTAAGTCCACATTAAGTTCTTTTCATTGCCTTGTAAACAAGGATTTTTAGTTCATAGTCTTGTATGTTCGAATGAAGGGAGTCCAGATCCCTTTTAGGCCATTTATTCATTTGCTTGGTTCTTGATTGATTTTAATGATAACATACCCATTAAACTAACCAGATCCAGATGCAAATGAGACTCTTAAAGTAGAAAAACAGGTGGATATGACTTGAATACATACTGGAGAATGCATTAAGTAATAGATCTACAAATTCAGAAAACAAACAAAAAGCTTCAAGCAAGATTTCACCTTGTCTGGCAAGGTTAAACTTCTTGCAGTCACTTCTCTTTGTGATTACAAGGGTTTGTATACTAGAAAGGGATAGATGGTAAACAAGTTTACACAAGGAAATCGATATTACGCCATTGAGGGAGATAGCAGAGCTTTAAACTAGAGAAAGAGATAGCTTGTCGCTAAAAATGACTGAATCTGGGTTGATTTCAGCTTTTGGATGCAAATCTAGCTTGAGAGCAGAGTTTGTATGTTTGTTTGTTTGATTGGTTGAGTGTCCTTGTCTCTGGGGGCCCGTATTCCTTTTATAGGCCAATTAGCCCGACTGCCGTAACTTTGCTCTTGCCCGAAAGCATCTGAAGGGTAGTGAATCATCAGCTTTTTACTTGTATTGCCACTGAAAAGTGCTTTTTGGCTGATTGTGAGTTAGCCTCCATCACTTGTCATTTAAATCATAGGCACGTGGTTTATGCATTAATGGGGAGGCGCCAATTTGTCTCTGGACCTGGTGCTGGGCTTTGGGCAAGTCTTCTTTTAATTGGCATCTCTGGGCTTTCTCACACTTGCAGCCCAATGTTCAAATATTAACCCAAACAGCACCACTGTGGGTATGGGATAATGTGGGAGTCTTTGATGAGTGAGAATTAGATTGTGATGGTCCCACAATTGGTGGACCAGATCTTGGGAGCCAAGTTGCTGGCTAAAGAGCTCAAGGTTGCAATGGAGGTTGAGAGAGAAGAAGATGGGTGGTTTCAAAGGAGTGTTTGAGCAAAGCTGTTAAAAGTTTGATGGATAAAGAGAGTGAGGTGGGTGTTATGTGAAGAAGAACCATGCAAAGTTTAGGGAAATAATATCGGAGCTAGGGTGGGCTTCATTGATAGGTTTGTTGACAATCTGAAAGAGCATGTTTAATTATATCTTCGATGTCTTGTTGACGTCTTTGTTGTATGACAGTTGAAGTTTATTTCAATAAGTCGCCGGTTGGACTGTTCCAACCAAGAAAGGCATGGGGCATTGCTTTACTTGCGTGCTCATGATCTAAATCATTCGTATTATAGGGCATTATGTAAAGATACCTCTGCAAAAAAATCAATTAAAATCAAGTCCATTTAGTTAATCAACTATACTTGTTATGATAAACTAGCATCATATGTGCTAACAAAATGCAAGTGTCCCTAGCCAAACTTACAGCCTAAAAGGCATTTCCAGCTCAACAAAACTTTGCTTCAGTTAGCATGCAAAACCCTTGTTCATGCAGCACCAAATTCTACAATTTGAATTGGTTCACAATAAACACCCTCCATACAAAAGGAATGGCAAAATGCAAAATATAGTTCAAAGAAATTGAAGCAACCATGTAACTTTCGACTCCAAATTAACGACGAGTGTCAACTGGAAGACCGTGGCATGAGTAGCTTAAGCACATCTCTTCATAAATGTTCATGTCACAGCAACAGAACTCTACCCAAGGTTAAAATAACTGATACAGAGCGGAAAAGAAATTTAAACAGCCCAAAAATAAACATCTGAAAATCGATCCATCTTAGGATTTAACAGATGTGCTTGTCTGGTTTCCAACTTTGATTGCTGAATCCATCTAAAACCCTATGCTGGACTTACAAAATAGAAAAACGTTGTGAAAGCTGCAATTTAGACAACTTCAACCTGACAAGTCCTAGAGCCCCTTTCAAGCATTAGTTCTTTGTACAACTCATCATTGTCAACAGTCATCTTAGTCAAAACTTTACCGTTGTTTAACAAACACTTTGCCTTGTTTAACAAACACTTTGCCACTTTCTTCACAAGCAGGTATCCCTCGAGTCCCCTTATAGTGATAGTCTTTAGTTGTCCTGTCACACAAATAGGCACAGACTCTGGTGTACTCCATAGGTCCTCTTTTGAGTACCTTTCAAGCTCCTCATGATCCTCAACGCATTCCTCATCCTGAAAAGTACAAATGATGAGAATACTAGAGAGCATCAAGTTGTTATGACTTAGCATGAGCGAAAATACAGCTTACTTCATATTCGATGACAAGAGATGCCAAATTATTTGATTTCTTGAGCAACTGTGTTAGCAAATCCTAATGATAGCAATCGAAAACAAGCAACTTCAATTCGGTCAAATGATTGAAAGCAGGCAGACAACCCTGTTTCACGAAATATCAAAAAATTGATCAAACACATCCTCATCATGCAGACAATAAACATATCCTCATCATGCAGATAAATCACTCCTTCAATTCGCTCAGACTGTCAAAATACAGGCAGACAATAAACCTTTGTGAAACATAATATATTGATCAAACATAAACCATGCATAAATGAAGCATTTACTAATGCATATGCTGTTTCAAAGCATAAGTCCTCAAAACGTAATACAGGTTTCAGTTACAAACACTACTTTGTGGTAAAAGGAATGGAAAAACGCGGCATGCCAGGGATGTGTTTCGTACATAAAGGGTAATTAAGATCTAATTCTGAAAAAGAAAATAATATAAAACGTAGAAACAAGATGAGAATTTTATTATCCAACTACAATGCTGTTTCTTTATTATTTCCTTCTTAACCCAAAACCAAAATACTATTTGATTTCTTCAATCTGTCCAACTTTGAAAGGATATAAAAGATGGGTTTATATGCATGACTGACTGCTCCAGTCTTCCTCTTTATAAATGAAGGGAAAACATATCTTCCCTTCTTCTCTTAAAGAACCCCCGCCCTCCTTCCTATTTTCCTCTCAACCAAAAAAAGTGTAAAATAAACGAGTTGAGGAATTTACTTACCGCCACAAAATGAGCTGAAATAGACAGATATTTAACGTTGGCAAATGTCTTCAGAAGCGCAGTTGCTCGTTCAAAGAAGTGACGCTGGAGTTTCCCAAGATGGCAAGAGAAATCGACACTGCCTTTGACTGGGGATTTTAGATTTACAAATGAATAATTTGACAAAAAGTCCTGCTTAATGTCAAGCTGTTCAATCTCTGGAGCATTAATAGAAATATAGTACTTTGGATTATTATCATCATAGAGATCAGTTAAGAAGGTCATTTTTAATCTCTTCAGTTTAGGAGCAGAGACCTTAAAATTCCAAAGCCTACCATCTGTGACACATGCAAATAGAGATAAATCTTCAAGTACAGGGCAGCACGAAAAAACCTTTTCCATTGAGTCGGCTTCCGGATTATCAACTCTGAAGGACCTTGAGGCTTGGGAAACAGCCTGATGTAGGAGGAGCATAGGTAATAAAATCTGACTTAACCTTCAAAACCACCAGTGTTTTGCACATGAATACACGTCGAGGAAACTCCAAAGGCGGGTCCTCTTGATAATCATCACGATCTGCTTGAACACAAAGATCAAGTTCAACGACATTACGCCTAATGGCAGCGCGAATCCAACCATCAATACAAGGGGCATCCTCAACACGACAATAGCAATGAAGACGGAATTTTTTAATAACTGAATCGCCATGAAAGTAAATTACACGATCAACAAATGTCATAAAATCGACATGGTCAGACACATGTTCGTCTTCCCATGTGATCCCATCAGGGAGGGACACAGATTCTCTCCATACAATAGGTATAGTTTCAAATTCGCAGTCTAGATTGGGGACAGAAGCCCATATGCTCTCCCATCCTTTAGACAGAACGCAGGTCCTCACAACATCCTTTGCTGGAAGAAGGGAGAGTATGCCATAAAGAAGTTCCTTTGGCAATTCACTAATCCTATCTGCAACCATGGCTTGAAGCTTTGAACCCATTTCTATTACCCTGTAAATTTCAAAAAGAAATGAAATTTTACTTTCTATCTATCTACCCATGAAATCCATCTTTCGAATTGAAAAAAAAACAGACCCATGAACAAAATAATCAACGCAACAAACCCTAGGAACAGCATTCAATCTTGAATTTTCTATTGATCATATCTCAGTTTTCTCGGTAAACAAACAGATGATAAGGAAGTGAAAAGAAAGGATTGCGAAGAAGAAAAGTACCTTGAATGTTCTGAAATGGAGAAATTGAGAAGCTCAATTGCATCAAGAACGACTGCGTTTCGACCTTTGCTGCTGTAACTCGCTCTCTTTGAAAAACCTTCTGAGTAAATTGTAGCAATGGTCCCTAAACTTTAATCAAATTGGAGCAATGGTCCCTCAACTAAAAATCCATTACCATTGGTCCCTCAATTTATCAAAATGTGTAGCTATATTCATCAATTTTGTCAAAATAAGTTATGTTGGAATAACCATTTATATAATTAGGGTCCCTCAACTCATCAAAGTGTGTAATTATGGTCATTTTTGTCAACTACGTCAAAAATTTTGTCAAAACGAGTTATATAGGAAGGACCATTGCTACAATTGGATTAAAGTTAAGGGACCATTTCTCTAGTTGAATTAAAGTTGAGAGACCAATGGTAATGGTTTTTTAGTTGAGGGACCATAGCTGCACGTTTTGATGAGTTGAGGGACCAATGGTAATGGATTTTTAGTTGAGGGACCATTGCTCCAATTGAGTTAAAGTTAAGGGACCATAGCTACAATTTACTCAAACCTTCTTGGTTCGCTCTGCACGCTGTTTGGGCTTTTCTAATTGCCCAATAGTCCCCGTACTTTACCAGAATGTTCAGTTTCGCTCTTGCGGTTTTGTTTGTTTCACTTTCGTCTTTGTGTTTTCATCCGGTTTATACTTTTTCTCTCTTAAAAGGATAACCTGCTTCGCCATAGCAGTCCACTTTTTTTGGGAGCCGGGAAGATTCACAAAAATATTTTAGCCTCAACAACATACTTGGTCAGACCAATTTTATTTCAATTCCTTAGGTAATGCCTTAACCCTAATTTTACAATTTTCTTTGGAGTAAATATTGATAGTTGATTGTGAAAAGATTTTAGACAATGAAAACTCGTCGAGGACAATATGCATTGAATTGTTTTATGACAATGCTATGAATGTTGTGTTTTAGATGAGTTAATTCTATTTTTCTCTAATACTAAAGTTATTTAAGGTTGAACCTCCATGAATATGGACAACTCTATTCTTATAATAAATTTCGAATTTGGAAAATGCTAAGGGTATCATATTTTTGTACCACAATTGTTAGTCATCTGATGTGATAAGTGATATGTACATGTTATTTCAATTAATAAATTTATTTCATTGAATGTTGGGTTATGCGTCATCATGTGGTAAGCTAATATGGTACAAAAATGCTAACATTACTTTTTATTACGCCCCCTCAAGTTTACGGAAGTCACCATATACATACATACATACATACATACATACATATATATATATATATATATATATATATATATCGGTGAACTGAAGAACTTTATAAAATCCTGAAGAGAATAGATAAACACACACCCTTTTTAACCTCATACATACTCTTGTTCAATCATGCCTATTGTTTCTTTTAAATCATTCAATCTTATGGTTAGAAATAAGGAGATTTGTGAGAAACTAAAAATGATGTGTAAAAACATCTCTCAAGCCCAAAATCTGGTATATCAGGTGTTTCCAATACCAGCATGAGTTCCATGAGTGCATATCATTTTTCATGTGTGGAAGCCACTACCAACAAATTAAGGATAAAAAGGAGAGGGACTAAACTCCAAAGAGGTTGTTAGAACCATATGGTTGGGGCCTATTAGCCCTCCTTCAGCCCATACTCGTTAGTTTTCAACTTACTTTATGGCTCAAGGCCCAGGCTATTAGGAGGACATACGACAGTTGCATTTTATCCTTTTAGCTAGGGTTTCCCTTTCCAACTGCGTATAGATAATATGAGTAAATTGTACAAATTGTCCCTCAACTTTAATCAAATTGGAGCAATGGTCCCTCAACTAAAAATCCATTACCATTGGTCCCTCAATTTATCAAAATGTGTAGCTATAGTCCTTTTCATAAATTTTGTCAAAATTTTGTCAAAATAAGTTATATTGGAATGACCATTTATACAATTAGGGTCTCTCAACTCATCAAAGTGTATAATTATGGTTCTTTTTGTCAACTATGTCAAAAATTTTGTCAAAACGAGTTACATTGGAATGACCATTGCTACAGTTGGGTTAAAGTTAAGGGACCATTTCTCCAATTGAATTAAAGTTGAAGGACCAATGGTAATGGATTTTTAGTTGAGGGACCATAGCTGCACGTTTTGATAAGTTGAGGGACCAATGGTAATGGATTGTTAGTTGAGGGACCATTGCTCCAATTGAGTTAAAGTTAAGGGACCATAGCTACAATTTACTCTAGATAATATTGCTGTGCTTTGTACAAAGGATATGAATGAATGAAAAGAATCCTCTTTCCCTTTTTTGCGTCCTTCTCTTTCCTTCTCTCCCTCTACTTGTCCTGCATTGTCTCAATTATTTAGTACTTTCTTGCAATTGCTCCTTTTATCATGTCTGATCCTATCAGAGGTCACACCAAAAAACACTCAGAATTCCAGAAAGGCATGTGTTTCTTGTGTGTAGGCATCAAATGTTCAAAATAAAAGGGCAGGCCTCACGAGAGAGTGAGAAAAGAGAGCACACAAAAATGGAGCAACCGGATCATGAGTTGATGAGATCTAATTATCACATAGCCATGTTCCCATGGTTCGCAATGGGACACTTGACTCCGTTCCTCCACCTCTCTTACGAGCTGGCTGCCAGAGGCCATAGAATCACTTTCTTGTTGCCCAAGAAAGCCCAAGCGAAGCTTCAACATCTCGATCACCACCCACACCTCATCACCTTCCATTCAATCATCGTTCCTCACGTCGAAGGCCTCCCAAAGGGCGCTGAGACGGCCTCCGAAATCCCGCTATCTTCGATCCATTTTCTCACCATTGCCATGGACCGCACCCGCGACCAAATACATGATTTCCTAAAAGCAAGTGCTGCTGATCCAAAACGTATAATCGACATGATCGTCTTTGACCTTGCCCATTGGGTACCGGATATCGCAAGAGGGCTTGGTATTAAATCCATTTATTATGGTGTCATTTGCGCGGCTGTATACGCGGCTGCTCTTGTCCCAGCACCAGAATGTAATAGTGTGCCCATGACAGTGACCGAGGAACGACAGCGGAGGAACCCACCTCCTCCGTACCCATCATCAACCGTGGTAATGACGCGGGACTATGAATTCCGGTCCTTGATAGCCATTAGGGAGCCGTGTGGAGAGGGGGTCACATTTTACCAAAGGGTGATCACATCCACCAAAGAATGCGACGCGTTCTGCCTTCGAACGTGCAGAGAACTGGAAGGTGATTTTTGCGATTACTTGGAAGCGAAGTATCAAAAGCCTGTGCTTTTAACTGGCCCTGTATTAGGCATAAACAAAATCCCCCAACAATTAGAAGACAGGTGGGCTGAGTGGTTTGCTGGGCATCAGGCTGGGTCTGTGGTATTTTGTGCAGTTGGAAGCCAGTGGATCTTTGAAGAGGACCAATTCCAAGAGGTTTTGCTAGGGTTTGAGCTAACTGGGTTGCCATTTTTGGTAGCTCTGAAACCGCCATTGGGTTGTGAGACGATCGAAGAGGCACTGCCCGATGGGTTTGAAGAGAGGGTTAGAGGGAGAGGGGTGGTGTTTGGGGGCTGGGTGCAGCAGCCATTGATCTTGAGCCACCCAGCAGTAGGGTGCTTTGTGCACCACTGTGGGTTTGGGTCGATGTGGGAGTCTCTGTTGAGTAAGAAGCAGATTGTGTTGGTGCCACAATGGCCGGACCAGATCTTGGGAACCAAGTTAATGGCTAAAGAGCTCAAGGTTGCAGTGGAGGTGGAGAGGGAAGAAAGTGGGTGGATTTCGAAAGAGAGCTTGAAGGAAGCCATTAAAAGTGTGATGGATACGGAGAGTGAGGTGGGTGTTATGGTGAAGAGGAACCATGAAAAGTGGAGGGAAATAGTATCGGAGGCAGGGTTTATGAGTGGCTATGTTGATAGATTTGTTCAGAATCTGAAACAGATTGTTTAATGTTGATGTAGATTAACTTCTCCATCTGGATTATGTCCTCTTTTACTGTCTTTGACATCTTGATGTTTTTTTACGTACGGTTGAAGTTTATCCAGCGAATTATCGTTACCTTTTAATAGATGATAGTGGCAATAAAAATCCGGATTTTTTATGCTCCGAATCATTACATGTTGTCGTTTTTACACTCACTTGTAACGACATAATTTTCGTTGGCCAGTTTTGCGATTTCAAAATCCAAATTATCAAAATAAAAAGGAAAGGATAAAGAACAAGAGTGTCATGATTGCCGTGGTGGTTAAGGCATTCCTCTCCAACTCGTCGACTCTCGGGTTCAAACATGTTCCCCTCCCGTTAATGTAGTTTAGAGTACGACTATCGCTTGGATTAAAATCAAAGAAAAGTTTCCATACAGGTGTTTGTCCCTATCATTTTCGTATTCCAAAAACTTGTCTCAAGGGTTAGTAACAAAACCTTATAATGCACAAGTCCAACTGAACTAGTTGAGTATGTAAAAACGAATGAAACAATAGTGTCCAAATCTGCTAACTACATATGGCGATTGGCTCCTCAGGAAGAGTGAAAACTCCACAAGTAAACTTTGCAGAAAATAGTTCAGACCACCAAGCCGATAACTACTATTTTCAAAGACTCGAGAAAATTTGCACGTCTAAATTCTGCGACGGCACAAAACTTTGCCACGGGTATAGCGAACCCAAGCTGTGAAAAGATCAAATCAATGAAAAGGCT
Source organism: Heteromeles arbutifolia (assembly GCA_024362995.1). Classification (NCBI taxonomy): domain Eukaryota; kingdom Viridiplantae; phylum Streptophyta; class Magnoliopsida; order Rosales; family Rosaceae; genus Heteromeles; species Heteromeles arbutifolia. The sequence goes on along the minus strand of JANCRC010000003.1, from coordinate 37,657,407 downwards.
GCTCGGCCATTAGTATCAACTCTATAAGAGAACAGAGGCACAGGGTCTCGAATTTACAGTGGAAAGAAACATCCTTGTCAGGATCCATATGAATCAGTACACCATCTCTGAAAATAAATTTTGGATCAAACCTGCGATCAGTATTCGGGGAAGCATTTGCCTTCGTTGCTGTGTCCTCGCTGATGGTGTGGCATTTACATTCCACTGGCAAATTACTCTTAGTTCCTGAATTTTTGCAGTGACATGTAACTGCTTCCGGCCATTTGAACTTCTCACTATTTCTGTCTCTCATTTTATTATCCGGTGAGTTGCTGAAACCTCCAGAACCGACAATTCTTCTAATGGCTGAAAGAAGATCAACAGACGCTGATGCAACGACATCATGAGCATCCTCTATAGTCCATCGGCTCTTATTTGATCCCCATTTGTGAATAAGAATTTTATGAGTCAAACTGTGGAGGGTATCTAGGCATGTAGGGCAACAACGATACAAGCATAGAACCCCAGACTTGGTAGGGAGAAATGTTTTGTTCGAGGTGTCAACGCCTACAATATGCTCATTGGCATCACACTTACCATTATTAAGTATAATACCAGCCTCCATTGAGGACAAACCGTTAACCTCGTTGCAGATGGTCCTAGAGCTAGAGAGCTTAATGCTGCCAAATTCACCGGAAGTAGAACCATCCTCAGAAAGGACAACAGATTCAGTGCAGTCAAATCCATTTGAATGTCTCAAGGATCCAGAATCTCCATTCACTTCGACATGGTTTCTGTCATTTTCTGATTCATGCGGCTTAGGGCTTGTCCCATTCTGATTATTCAAACTTTCATTGGAACCAAGAAGAGATTTATCCAGGGTAGAATCCATTACGGCAATTTTCTGTCCTGACAAATCTGAAATTGCAAGTCTACCCTCAGAATCAGGATGACCCAACTCACCATCTTCGTTTAAGTCAACACAACCGACTTTTTCAGTATCAAACCCTTGAGGGACACTTTCCGGCGCTTCAAGCTCATCGGAGCATTTGCTAATATTATTTGGCTTGGGTTCCTCAGTTTGAACTTGTTCATCCACATGGTGATCATCTGGAGTTCTCACATCGTCATCTTTTGGAGGTCTCACATCAGTTAGCTTAGCATTTTCCATTTTCATTGGAGCATCCAACTCTAAACTGAAATGGGAGCAATCATTATTAGATAACCCAGGAAAACAAAAAAATATAAATAAATCTACAACGACACACTAATGGCAATACAAGCATTTTACCTATGGAGCGTGTATGCCCAGCTATTAACGACGTCTTCCAGATAGGCCACTTGCGACAAAAGGCGAACATATTGATATCTATCTTTCCCAGCCTGAATCTTTGAATTGACCTCGGCAACTAGAAGCTCAAGAACCTTCCGTATCTCAAAGGAGACTTCCCTGAGTGACGTATAGACACCTCTATATGCCGATAAACCAACAGCAATAAGGCCTCTAACTAGACCAAATTTTTCTTTGCTTTTAGTATTGCTGGAGCTACAAGCAACAGCTACCTTTGCAATTGAGTTATTAGGTCGAACTATACAAGGATTGAATGGCCAGCCCTTCCAAGGTCCACTTATGTCTGCAGAGGGACCTTCTTTGAGTTTTGAAGTAAACCAACAAAGCTCAGCAAAATGAGGATATTGCAGAATTTGATAGCCAAATGAAGATATTGCTAGGAGCAAGTTTGACTTCCCCTTCACATTTCTATTGTCAGGCGGTTGATGAACTTTAAGAAGAGATTCATCAGGACCCTGTGTTACACTGTTGTTGACATCAGCTGATCCATGAACTGTACTGTGATTAACCATCTCTGACTGATGCTCCCGAGGATCACAAGTTCCATACTCCTGGTATGAAGTTGTATGGATGTGGGACTTTTGATGAATTAACAGAACAACCTGTAGAACGATATCCCTTAATAACTCTTCTGTGGATAGATTGATCACCAAATCATGGTTGAAATCTTCATTGATCTGCACAGAAAATTGGGGAACTGTATTCTTCATAGGAATTGACTGATTGCAATTTGATATGTCACTCTTGAAGAACTCTCTTATTGTAACTGGAAGTACTGAATATGGAACTTCCGATGTAGCCTGTCAAAAAAAGTAAAAAGCATTACAAGCTAATTTTGACATTTATTTTAATTATTTAAAATAAAACAGAGATCATGAAGCATTTAGTTTGTACTAATTCAAATGAACCCCAGTTCTTGTTGTAGACTTAACTAGCAAAAAAATTCACAGTAGTTAAAATTTATTAAGGTTGGTTGAAATCTTCCGCTCTGTTTATCATGTCTCTTCACATAAGCTTTCTTTCATTTCCAACAAAGATGAAATTCAATGCCGACCTTTTAAGCAAGACTTTCCACTGGCCATCATTAGAAGAGGACTTAAACCAAGTCATTTATAGACAATGGAAATAAATGACTACGACCCACATGCAATATAGCCATAAGAGTGGAAACTATATATTTTTAAGGCACAAGAGATCAAAAGAATTAAGACTATTAGAATTAATAAGCCTTTGCCAATGAAAAAATGGTCGAGCTAATACAGTAATAATACATACTCCAACACAGCTAAACCTGTAGAAATATTTTATAAAAGAGGGAAATAAAAACCAAAAGAAAAAACTGCCTACCAGAATCATCAAGGATGAGGAGACGCAAATAGACTCCACCTGCTCAACAAATAAGTTCCAGGCATGTGAAGCGCTCTGAGAAACACCTGTGCACTCTCCCATTTCTATTGATTTGCACTGCTGTGAAGTGGGCCCACTCCCCTCTTCAACAGCTTGACCATGTACAGAATACGATTTTTCATTTTCAGTACGTTGATGGTCTGATAAGTCGGAATCACTTTCCTCTGTCATTGGAAGAAGTGTCTCTACAGCCCACAAATCAATTCTTGGCATGAAAACTATAGATGACCCAACACTAGCACATTTCACTGCAAGAGAAAATAAAACTTGCTCTTCAATATTCAAAATTGAATTGTAAACTTCAACTGAATTTATAGTTCTCTCTCATGCATAATAATCACATCATTTTGTAGTTTTTCTACGGCAATTATCTATTCTCTAATTTGCAAATTGAAAAATTCCATCAAAGTAATGATCTTATGATACCACTCCTATTCCACGAGCTTAAGCTTAGGACAAAGAGTACCTACTACCCAAGTAGCAAAGAAATTAATGGAAGTTTTGAAAAGACTTTCTAGGAAAATGAAAAAGAAATAGAGGATCAACTGAAGTTCAAACCAAGAGTACTTAAAGCAGGGTAATTAAATACAGTAAGAGAATTTCACCTTGGTAAAGAGAACTCGCAGTAGCACAACTATTGAGCTTAAAGCATTATAACGCAAAATGTTACAGCATGTAGCTCAAAGTCTATCCTACTAGCAAGCAAGCAAAAACAAATTCAAAATAAATAGAGAGGAACATACTTAATATTTGTGTTATGCCTTGCACCATATCTCCATGCCCTTCTTGTAAAACTGTAGCCAAATCAACCTTCTGAACTTGTACATTTCCAACAAAACAACGAAGAAGGCAAGAAGCAAGATGCCTTTGCCCAGCTCTGGGATTTCCAGCAATCAATATCCGAAATCCTGATTTGTTTGTTGAGGCAACGGCTATATTCCGCAACAAACTCGGGCGTGTGCCACCATGGTGTTTGACAGAAGGCTGAAACTTCAAACTGTGGTCATCATCATGATCGTCATTAAAAGCATCAGAATCAGCACAAGTATCATATCCCAGTAAAATGCCAGTGCGCAAAAGATTTCTCTCTATGTCTTTTGCAACATCTGCTTCCTGAAGTAAGACTGATATATGGGACCACCAACGATCACTGGGCATCTTCTTCTTATTCAAAGCAGAAACCATCACACTTTCAATCATTCTTGCAGATTTTCTGAGAGGAGCCGGCAACCAGAGGCGTTCATCAAGATAAAGGGAAACAAGCATAGTAGATAATGGTTGTAGCAGACATGGGATAAGATGGGTAGGAAGAGGAGAGCATACTACATCATTAGCAGCTACTCCTGCTTCTCTACGAGAGCAGGGAGGCGGAGAACATGAGAGAGCTTCCAACCAGTCCCTGTCCTCCACTGCAAAGGCAGGAAGAGAGAGGCGCTTGTGGTCAGAAGCATTCTTTCCAGCGGTAGACAAAACTTCTTGCAAAGGGAAATTTCTCTTCAAAGAAATGATAGCCACTTGAGTACATAGTGCCTGCAGATCTGCACCAGCAAATCCAGCAGTTCTGCTTGCAACCAACTTGAGGATGGATCCAGCAACTGGTTTTGGCCACTTTTGAGTGTGAAGTGAAAGAATGGCAGCTCGGTCCTCCACTGATGGCAGTGGAAAATAGATTTCCCTATCAAATCGTCCGGGCCGCCTCAATGCTGGATCAACAGCATCAGGACGATTTGTAGCGCCTATAACTACAACTGAACCTCGAGATTTCAAACCATCCATTAAAGCAAGCAGTGTTGACACAACTGAACTATGTGTCTGATCTTGCTGCCTCGTTCGAGAAGGTGCCAACCCATCTATCTCATCAAAGAATATTATAGAAGGTTGACATTTCTCAGCAACCTGAAACAAGAGTCTTAGCTGGCGCTCTGAATCACCTACATATTTCCCTAGACAATCTGCACCTTTGCGAGCAAAATATGCTATCCGTTTATCACCACGTGCACAAGCACCTATTAATGCCCGGACAACAAGAGTTTTACCTGTTCCAGGATACCCATGCAAAAGAACACCTCTAGGAGGTGTGAGACCAAGACTATCAAAGAACTCTGGATATAAAAGGGGCAACGTGACAACTTCCTTCATGCACCCAATGACATCTTGAAGGCCTGCAACAGATTCCCAACCCTGAAATAGTTTTCCACTCTCTGAGTCGGAGCCTCCAATGTAAACGGGTGCAATTCTCACCAAATCCCGATGAAGCCTCTTACTTTCACGTTTCAAAAACTCTTCATCCTCACCACAATTCTCTAACCATTTTTCTTCTGCCTCAATGTCCTTCCGCAAAGCATCATTTGAAACTTTTCTCGTTTCCATCTTCATCTTCTTAGCCTTTAATTTCTTTATACGGGCTAAATATTGATCACCAAGAGGTTGGAAGAGATTCCGATGATCAGTACAGGCAATAAGAAATTTGCGATGATCAAATACACAACCATAAGCTCGTGCACAAGGCTGCAGATTACAGAATGACATCAGCCATAAAATATATATGAATGAGCATACATATTATGTTTGTGGGTGGGTGGGTGGGTGTGTTGTCTACTTGTCTGTTTACCATAAGCTGGTATAGCACACAAATTCATATTATAAACTGATAAGCATACGGCAAATAAAATAACCAACCAAGTGGTAAGTTCTTGGACACCGATCAACGCGGCACCCAATTGTAGCTCCTGCCCTTCCACAGCGGGTGCATTTTAATGCTCTCCCTCTGCATAGTGCAGCCCTCACATTTTTTAAGCATCCTAAACCAGCAAAATAAACCTGCAAACACAAATCACATGCATAGAACATGAGAGTTGACTGAGATACCTTAACACAAAATGGAAAATACAGTTCTTAACTTCACCAATGGATCTACCAAGCAGTTAAAGTTTAAACCATATAAGTAAATAATTGCATGCATGTACAACAGTCGCTGATGATCAAGCAATAAAGGTTGTTGCTTACTTCCTAATTACGTGTTTCACCACAGGTCAAGACAGATGGTAAAACGTAAATACGTAATAATCTGATAAAAACACAGCATCGGTGAATATTCATGCAAAGGAAACATTCTTCTAGATCAGCAAGGTCAGATAGCTAACAAATCCAGATTAACCAACCGTTATTTTCAACAAAATACGTAAAGAGCAAGCTACTGTAAAAAGGTAAAAATAAAAAAACTTAATAGAGTGGGGAAAAAACTTTAACTGTAATTTCACAAAGGTAATTGGGTTCATCAACTAATCCCTCAGATTTGAGAAGATAAACTGAGGATCGGTATTTTAGAACTTCAAAATAATGTTTAATGGGAGGACAGTAAGGAGACACATGATGAGACTTTTACACAAAGCCTACAGTAACACATGGAAACAGAAAGCATTTTAGTTCAAACCCATTTCGCCAATCTAATAATTATGACTAACCCTTCTTTATTGGAAGACTCTTGCATTTATATACATATCATGACAATAAGGTCCAACACATTATGATGAATACCATGTCTTAAAGAACTTTATATGTTGATCCGTTAGAGTACTTTCCTAGTGCAATAGGCATGTCGCATGCCAGACATACCAAAATTTGACATCATCGTCATGAAAGAGTAAGGTGTATATATATGCTTGTAATAAGTATCAAATGCAATGGTATTGTTATAATTAAAGCATCCAAGAATATATAAGATTCAAATGTAAGAAAAGCTCCAAGAATGAGCCAACACGTAAAAAAAAAGCCTCGATCTGTACAGGGCCAACTTCAAAGTTTATCCTTTCATGATACCATACAGGGCCAACTTTTCGGTGGAAGGAGAAGTAAAAAGTTTACAACCGAAAAAATGGTCTTGAATTTTTTAAAGGAGATTTATCTTGAATAACTCATTACCAACCTGGTTGCCAACCACTACTGATAACAAGCAGCACCAACATGTTCATAAAGATTAAGATATTGAAATGTAAAATACAGATAGTAGTATAGTACTATGATGTAAAGTACAAAACGTTTAAAAGTTAGTCAAGAAACCCCACCTCTGGACTCCACACAGCACAGTTTTGATGGACCCATATTCCGGCAATACCATAACGATCATTTACAGGACCCAACAGACGTCCAAGCCAACCAGGTTCATCACCAAAACCATCCCATAGGTTATAGTTAAGTTCCTCAGAGGCTGAAGAGCCACAGTATGCCTCATTCTCGCTCTCACCCGTATCATGAACTAATCTTTTTGGAGGTTTACCATCAGTCCCTCCGCCACACAAACCACACCTTCTGCCCTCCTTAATGTGTGGCTTGCCAAGTGTATCACTTTTCCTATGTTTAAACTTATCCACCTTCGCATTATTCATTTCTATTGCAAGCTCTTCATCAGGCTTGGACGAATCAGATTCTTTCCATTCATGACACCCTGCTACTTCCACTTCATTTCTTGAAACTCCAACAGCTTCTGACACCCTAGCATCACCTTGATTTTCTCCTTCCTTTACACACTCTAATTGTTTCACATGCTTATCATTATTTTCTTCTTGAATCATACACTCAGATTGCTCCACCTGTTCATCAGCATGTTCCGTTGGCTCCACATTGTCCATAGCTTCCACATGCTCATCAGCATGTTCCATCGTCTCCACATTGTCCACAGTTGCCACAAGCTCATTAGCATGTTCCATCATATCCACATTGTCCACAGTTGCCACAGGGTAATCAGCATGTTCCATCACCTCTGCATTGTCCATTGTTGCCACATGCTCATTAACAATGCACGCGTCCTCTAATTTTGAATTCTCCCCTGCCTCAGTTATCATTGTGGAATCATCGTCCACTGTTTCCATTTCCTTGCCACCATCCACTTCGCTATCCAATTGCATAGAAACATCTTCATTCTTAATTATCACCTCTGTTTCCTCCTCCACAAGTTCATCTTTATCCGCAGGCAACTCCTCTCTCTGTTCATCGTCTGAACTATTTGTTGCTCTAATCCTCCCTGGTCCCTTTGATTTGACAACTCTATGCCTCCCACTTTCAAACTCCCCATTCTTATCATTCGATCGAGTCCCCACCATCTTCTCTTCCCTTCGGCATTCACTCACCTCTTCATAAAGCTTCCTTTTCCCTTTTACCCCAAAACCCACATTTCTACCCCTTGATCTCAACCTTGATCTCCAACTTCCCGGCGTTTCCAAATCCTCCTCCTTCACACTCTTCCCAGCACCCACCACTACATTCTTATCAACCCGCCGCCGCTTCTTCGGCGGTGAAGGCGAAACATCAAGCAAAATCGGGGCACGGCGAGCCCTCCCGCTCCGACGCAGCTCCACCTCACCACTCCCTGAGCTCCCCGGCCCGAGTCCCACCCCACCATTATGGTTCCTCTTATACTCCTGCTCACATATAGCATCAAGCCTCTTGTGCTTCTTCCTAAGCCGAGGTCCGGACCGACTCGAAGCCGTACTTTGCTTCGACGAGAGTCGCATGGCAAGAAACACACGAAAATCCTATACAAAAACAGTGCCTATGTATATATCTGCGATTATATGCACAAAAATCTGAAGTTTTGGGCAAATGGGTATCGATTAATCGCTTTGTTCTTCCAATTAGGTGCCCGATTCAGCTGGATTTACAAAAGAGAGGCTGTATTGAAGCAGAACAGAGGCCTAAGGGACTCACCCGGACATCTCTGAGTCGATCGGTTTTCTCCATGGACGATGAACAAAAAGAAATTCGAGAAAGGAACAGAAACCCTAGAAATCAATTTGGGGAAGCATGCTGAATCCCCCTTCAGCTGGTGAGAATTTTTGGGGTGTTTCCGGAAGATTGGGTCTTCTGGGTTCGGGACCCTGCGTCCTTACGAAGGTCTCTCTTTTATCTCTTCCTCTGAAATCTTCTCTGTTTGCTGTTTAGTTAATAGAGAGAGAGAGACTTAGGGCAAAAGAGAGAGCGCGCATAGAACAGAGCTCCTCACTGATTTTTATTTTTTTAGGTTTCTTCCCCACGCGCACCCATCGTGCGTGTAAACAAGTCTTGCGATTATCAAGATCTCATCTTTCGTTCTGTTTAAGAAATACGACATTGAAATTGAAAACAAACTCCAAACTTGTGAATTTTAGCTTATGAATAAATGTTCTTAATCATTTAAGTTATAAATTTCTTACAAACTTAAATCAAGGGAACAAATATATAATTTTTTGTTCGTAGTGAGTTTTTTTTTTTTTTGTTCAAGTTAAGAGATTCCGACAAAGTTTTAACAATATTACACTCGTGTATTTAATTTTATTTTTGTACGTATTCTTCTTGTTGATTAATGAACATTATATTTATTTTCTAAAAAGAATCAAAAGATCAAATGATTTATGCGAGTACATAAACGATACCAAAAAAAAAGAAAATTACGTAGAGATACATGTTAATTATTTCAAATTCCCCTACAAAATTTTCAATCTTTAATCCAAAAGAGCAAATGCCATTTCTTTATGCTTTTGATACAAAAGCAAACAGTTTTATTAGGTCATATGATCTCAGATTTAGTGGGAATTGAAATTGAGAAATGGGATTTGAGATTTGGGATTTTAGGTGAAGGATTTGGATTTGGTTTGGTTGATGGGATGTTGAATACACGCGCGTGGAGAAAGAGTAGGGGGTGTGCAACTTATTAGTGTAATTTGCTCAATTTTGCTCGTGTATTTGTGATGCATGTTGTTGCCGCCAAATGTGTTGGATTCTAATTTTTGATGTAGCAGAGAGGGATGGGGTGGGAGTGTTTTGGCTTTGGCATATGTCATAACTCACAAGGGGATTCAAAGAAGCACCAACGGCTCTTTTTTAGTGCCAAAAATGTAGTGTGCATGATGCTTCATTAGGAAAACTATCTATTATGTAGGGTGGTGTTATTCACACACTCCTCTCTATCTGTGATCAGCAAATCGAATGAATTAAAGAGAATCAAATGACATAAATTAACAGATGGTGTATAAAAGGTAAAAGGGGTGTGGCACCGCCTAATTATATATGTCGCCGATAAAACCAAGTAAAGAAGAAATTAAAATCAATTACAATCCTCAAGCAAAGCATCAGTAATAAAGTGAGGAGGTTTCTCAACTCAAATCCTTTTATGTAAAATTGACAATATCCTAGTGGATAGGATGTTGGGTTTCTACCCTTGCGTCAGGCATTTGAAACTTCTCCTCCCTTTTATTATTGTAACAGTTTCCAACCTTCCCCATCCCCTTAATAATAATAATAAACTTTTAAAAAAGCGACAATAGAAAAATGAGAAGTGATTTTCACACTCCTGATTAATCTTGATCGTCAATTCCATTTGACGTATTCAATTCGATAACTAGAAATAAAGAGAGGTTTGTTAGAAGATAAAAATTGTGTGAAAATCACTTCCCTACAAAAATAACTAGTCACTGGGCGAGTATGAGCAAAGAATTCATGCTCAAGATTACCAAGAGGAATATATGATTTTCTCACGCTGTATTTATGGGCAAACGATGCCGTTTATAGATTTGAGATTTAGCCCCATGGGAAATTAGAAAATAAGAAAAGATTTAGGAATTAGCATTTAGGGGTTAGGGTTATATCTAGAGAAGTAATTTTCGCACATCTCATTTTTTTTTACCCTACACACTCCTATTTATTGCAAGGAGAAATTTAGGGACAAAAACAAACTGGAGTGTGGAGAAAAAGAGAGTGCGGAAAACATTTTCCTATGTCGAATAAAAACTTAAGACACTTCGATTCAATTCTCCATCCCCCAATATGACTTTGCATAAACTAAACAAAAACAAAATATTTCGGTGGTAGAAGTGGAGCAACAGAATCACTTCAGATCAGTAGTAGTAAGAATCAGGATTTTGAAGTGAAGAACTGGAGACCTTTTGTTCCTTCATTGTACAACTAAGTTAACATTTTTTCAAGAAATCTAACTAGAATCAGCTACCTAATTCTGTTCTTGAACAGAAATTCGACATTCTCAGGAGAATCGGGATTCCTCCTTGCGCTAATCTGTATAACTGCACCATCAGCGAGCACGTGTTGTAATACCCTTGCTATGTTCTTTGAGTCATCAAATCCAAGATGGTGACTTCCCAACAATGGTATCTGAAGTTCCTTCATCATCGTCATCATTCCTGTGGCCTGCAATCCATAACGAAGCAAAAGTCTTAATTTTGTGTTTGGAATATACTTCAGAAGAAAATGTTTGTATTTAAACTTTTAGTGTTAATTGTTTAATAAGCTTTCGAATTCTTTTGATATTAATAAAGTCCACGAGTGAAGGTGAACGGGCTCTTTTCTTTCAAATTACTCTCTAAACACTTCAATATAGAATGCTCTTCTCAATCTAAGACAAAATGTATCAAAGCTATCTTTTGTGCTTTTTTATCTAGATAAACGATTTAAATTAGGTAATCAAATTGAATCCCTCATTTTAATGCACTTATCCAAATGCAATCTAAAACAATTCAACACAGAAAAGATCCTAAGAAAATCATAAAAATTCAATCCCTATTTGATGTATCAGCGAATCAGTGATTTTTCATAGAATTATGCTTGATCGCACTGTTAATCGAAAATACATGATATGGTAGACCACTGGAATCAAACAGATTTGGTTCAAGAAAAAGGAAAACTTAAGATAATACACCATACATGGACAAAGTGAGACTAAACCACAGAGAAGCAAACTGAATATAAGCCAAACCAGGGGAGGGATTAAACAAATTCTCTGTTATAAAATTGATTATGATGTGTAACCAGAAAAACTCGGAATGCAATTGTTTCAAGCTCAGTGATCAAGAAGCTTAGCATTGACGTGACCCTGTCAATTCATGGAAACTATTACGCTGATTCTATGATTTGTAGGTTGATATAGTTTAAAATCATCAGGCCAAACCAATACCGCACCCAACATAAGTTCAAACTTCAATTGCATCAGTATTCAGTATAAATTAGATTACCGCCATGTTTTGGTTAAACCATTCATCCTCAAGTTCCATATCACGTATCATGAGCAAAAGGCATGTGACACGTTTTCTTAAAGATATGAAGAAATAGTGTGAACTTACCCTTCTCTTGTAAAAATTTAGATAGACATCTTTGAGATTGATCCATTCCATAAAATATGAGGGAAGCTTCATCCTTGACACTTTGCATTGCTGAGGAACTTTTGTTTTCAAATCCCAGTTTCCACTGATAGTAGTTCAACAAGATAGATCAGAAAATCCAGACATGTTTCACCTCGATTGAATATCATAAGAGAATATTTCCTTAGCAATTTTCTTTAGCAGAAACCATGGAGTAAGGGGCGGCTTTAGACTCAAACTTGAAGGTATTTGAACCTCTACTATGAATTTTACTGGAAAACAATACTTCTATCCGCCATGTTCAATATCAAAGCAAAACTAGCACCATCTACAGTTTAAAGTTAAGCAGAAGGAGAAAAGGTTTGCTATCACAAGATACAAGCCAGATAAATTAATGAAAAGTGAGATTTACCAAGTGACAAATGCTGCACGATTAAGACACCCACCCAACTCTTCTCCCCACAACCGATGCTGAATTAACCATGCTTCAAATTGTTGAAGAACATCCTTAAATGGTATAGCTGTATCATACCAAACACTGCAAATCTCTACGTCAAATTTATGTCTCACTAGAAGCATAACGAGAAAATTCCAAATGTAATCAACTGAAATTGTTACAATATGACGATAACTTATTAATATTAGAACTAACAAATGAAATAGTTTTCAATCTAACACTACAATTCTTGTTTATAGTCTACGGAACAACCCTTATAAATTACTGTGATTGCTAGTCTGGTATCAGACCACTCTCTTACAGAGTATCCTCTTCACGACATTCTTCTTAGGCTTTTTATTCCAAGCACTCACTCCAAGCAATCTCTTTGAAATCAGCAACTTGTGTTCCTGTTCAAGGCTACCTACACCTGGTAGTAGAAGTTGCTAACAAATTTAACGGTGCCTACTTTTTTCGTTTTGTACCAGATCTTCAGTTTCATGCCATTTGTTTTCCAGATTACATCAGATAACATCAGCTCTATAATTGTATCAGATCAGAAATATTTTAATAAGCTACTAGCTACTGTGAACCAAAAATTGAATGCCACTTGACAACAAAAAATTATCACAAAAACATATGTGATATGACAAATACATAACTACCCATAACCAAATTAAAGTATTTTTGTCTTCATCTAGTTCTCATTACCTTTCTTTCTAAATTTGATTGCGTAGTTTGATCTACTACTGTTTTAACTACTCTCATAATCTGCCAAAATGCGATAATTCACAATTGTGAAGCATAAGTGCCGTGTGGTCACAACTAAATTACTTGCATACCGATCAACTCCAAATTTGCCATACTTTCCTTCAATATATTCATTTATTCTTGTCTCGCTCATCTCCGTTGGCCTCACGAATCTGTACAGGAATAATGGAAAAGTTAGAGAATAAATTACAGTTATAGATACCTGTGCAGGAACACAAACAAAGGAAAACAAACAAACAAACAAAATAACAAGAACCAAACAAAACAAAAAATCAAAATCAAATACAGAAAATCAGGAATGGTAATGATTTTCCCCTTAATTGTCTGAGCGTTGGTTCTTTACAGAATACCAGACAGATTCATTGTTCCTTTGGCAACATGTCTAATACTTTTAAGTACGAAGAATGTGCCAAAGCAGATCCTGCTAGTAAATGGGGAATGTAAAATAAGCAATGGTAGATTGCATCACATGCTCCTGGTATACATTAGTTTTATAGCTTTGAAAATTTTAATCACACTCAACCATCGGACGAATTATACAGAAAACAATAACAATAATAATCTTTAGCAGGAGAGGCAGATTAGAAATTGAATTGCACTCAAATGTGTTGAGGAGGTGCAGTAAAACCTGTGGAAAAAATCCACGACATTCATGGTTTTTGCATCAATCATCAGAACTGGAAACTCAAGAATTTCAACTTTTCCCTCCAAATCAAGTACAAGAAAAAAATCTAGGTTCTGAAAGCGGATGCCTTTTGACATGGAATTCGTCACTTCAAGATCTGTGGAGCAGTTATGATTGAACTTCTCCATGTGCATAGGATCCTCCATCTTCAAAACAAAGTAACTCTAATTAGATTACGTGTTCTTGATGTAATATGAATAATTAAACCATCGAAAATGAATCCTTTTCCCCTTTAGTAATTGTCCTTCTAAGACAACCTGTGGATATCTATGTCAGAAACTGGTAGTTTTTCCCTTTCTACAACGCCAATATATGGCTAGTGACACATTCAGCAGCTAACCGAAACTCTAATTACACCAATATGCAATATGTTAATGTTTGATCGAAGACCAAATCCATTATGACATTCTAAAGAACAGTAGAAATGGACTAATGCTTATAGTGCTGAACGTAAGAAATGTCCTGCTGAAATGCTAGCATGCAAGATGATGATAAGTGCAAGATAAACATCACTACTAATTCCTTGTTTGCAATGCCAAATAAACACACACACACACACACACACACATACACAAAGACCCAAAAAAACTGTATGAGTGCATGTGATAGAGTTAAGGAGGCAGAAAGTGAAAGAACGGAAGAAGAGGGAAAGAAATAACAGTTACTCAAAGGGTAGAATTCGCTGGATTTTGCTAGAACGGAAGATATTCTAAAATGTTGGATTTACCAATGGATGAAACAAGAAATTTACCAATGGATGAAACAAGAAATCACAGGCTTCAAAACACACATCTCCCACATGTATTTATTTGGCATACATCATTATTTAACAATATGCAGTTTTTATCTAAGCAGACGACAACATTCAAGCGATAATTTCAGCTCACTGAAACTTCAATTCCACTCACACAGAGAAAAAAATGCAACAAATCCAAAGAGCACGGTAAAGCAAATCACTTTGTCTGAGGCATTCAATCAAACACATAGAATGCAAGATAATACACTACTCAATTACTATGCAAACAGTATCCGAAAATGACGTCTCGACACCAAGCTAACTATACAAATTGTTCCAGAAAATAAAATTATGAGTAGAGTTGATTCGTGGGCTAAGATTGAAGACTTGAGGGTATTGGTGGTCTGGAGCTACAACATACCATAGTGCACTTCCCTTGCGTGTAATACAAACACATGGGCTTCCACCGTTCACCGGTCTTTCGAGGAGGCGGGACCCGAGGAGCCGGTGAGTCTTGGGTTTCGGAAGCAGAAAGGGAGGCAAAGGCGGCGAGTGAACGGACGGGAGGAGGAGGGAGGAAGGGAGAAATGGGAAGGAAGGGTTTGAGAGTGGTTGAGAAGAGTGAAGGAAGAAGTGGGAGAGTGACAAGTCTGGCTCTCGGAAACGCCATTACTGCCGCTTTGCTTTCAATTCTCTGAGTCTCGGTCACTCTGTATGTGGCGGTTTTGCTTAACGGCCTCTTGGCGGGTAATCATGAAAGGAAAGGGAGGAAACACCGGTCCAATGTGAACCGGACGATTCATATATTTGAACCGATTATAATCCGGTCAAAGCCTTCTAATTACCCGAAGCATTCTAGTCACTCAAACTAAACCAACTCGAGTTAATTGAACCGGTTTTCATACTAAAGAGTAAAGAAGTGTAATCTTACACAAGACCGAACCAAAAATGCAATTAGTTTCTTTTTTTTTTTTTTCTTTTTTTTTTATTTACTATTATCATGGGAAGAGTTTGAAATTAATACAATAATTTAGGGATGAGCAGTTTCGAACTCGAGATGTATAGATAGAAACTCAACATCCTATTTACTATAATATTTGACCATATGACAAAAACACAATTAATTTGATTGACGTATTTAGATAGGAAAATGACTTATGTTATGCACGTTCTTTTTCACCTTTGGCGCTTTTGTGTACTGTATAGGTTTATTCATTATCTTATAAATTTAGTTTAACTACTAAATATAAAAAGGAGAGAAGAAGAGCTGAGCTTGAATTCATAAATAGAATGAAATAATGACGAGCCTAGTTGGGCGACGAACACGGCTCAAGGGTTTCTATACAAAGTCGTTCTCTTCTTCACTCAAGGTGGCAATGCACTCTTTGAATGGTACTTTATTCATAAAAAATGATTTTTTTTTTCTTTAGAAGATATGCAGACTTTATAAAAGTAAATGTCATGTTCCACGTGTCACAAATATAAGGCATTCTAATCGAAGGGTCATACTTCTCATCTCGATCCTATTAGGGTAAGGCCAATTCACCAACCAGCCGATGTGGTGATGAACACGATGTGCTATAAACTAAGTTGTTCACCTCGTAGACGGATGAGATGTAGGAAAATCACTTAACTTTAAAGCAATTTGAACCAGCCACATATATTAATTTTTTGATGTTTTGACCGATTTACACTTGAACTTGCAAGTTATAGCCAATTTCTACCATGAACTTTTATTAATGGCCAATCTCCTCCTCAACTATCAAATTTTTCATCATCTGATCTGTCCAATTTGCCACTAGAATAACATGTGAAATGACATTTTTACCCTCTTACATGACTCATGTGCTGTCCACGTGACAAATATGATCATCCCCAATATCGTGGTTGTTGATGGTTAAAATGGTAAACATGTCATTACCCTTGATTGGCAAATTGAAAATTGAATCATCTCCAGTATCAGATACTGAATACAAGGAACTGGGAGTGCTTTCAACTACGACATATGCAATATCATCAAAACAGGTCACTCTGTACAAGACCATTCTACAGAATGCACATGGCTGCTTCACGACGACCTACAAGCATGTCGAAATAGCCAAGCTGAAATGTTGTTTTTGAGACTTTTCACATCCCGAAATCATCCCATTGCTCTTCAAAGTTCAAACTCGGTGACATCGATCACATCAGTGATGACACTCTGATTCTGCATTTTACGCAAGTCATCAATCTCCGCAGCCAACAATGGATCATGCTTCACTTTATCTAGCTGCAATTTCGCAGGGCAAGCTTACAGGACAAAAAACCAAAGGTATAAGTCCGTCTGATGTGGGGGAACAAAAATTTTAAAAACCTGCAACAGGGCAGCGTGTGTTGTTTTCCTGTAAGTACTGTGTGATTGCCCCCCTTTGTCATAAACATGCTTGCATACGACACTGCATTTGGGGAAGAAATAATCAAGAAAAAACTCAATAAAATTGGAAAGGTCTATAAATGTATCGTATGAGCTAAGCAAATATAAGTAGAGATCGCAAACACCTAAACAAGCATAAATACTCGATGTTAGAACCCATACAACCACACTAACACTCAGCGAAGACTGAAATCCAAACTCTCCCAACAAAGAGGAAAAAAATAACTGATACAGCACCTCTTCCACTCAATGGGCAAGTGACATTCAAAATAGTGCTTTGGTTGCTCGTCATTATAATGTCCTCCTGCTCTTCACCTGGCATAGGCTCCCCTGAGTGACGAACTTTCTGCAGAAAAATATTAAAAACACCATCTCAGAAAGAAAACTTCAGACTACTCAGACTAGCAATATCATACATCCGTAATAGAATATCCAGAATTTAGATCTTTTGTGCTTTTTTCTTTTTTAGGGAAGGTGAAGAATTCTCACCAAATAACAAGAAGTTGAACAATAACAATAATAATAGCTTCCATTCGTCCGTTAGATACAGACACTTTACTTCCATTTTCAAGAATACCTTTTCTGCTCCTTTGCAAATTTACTACTAAAGTTACACAAAACTATAATCATTTGCCTAAAAAACAAGAACCCTATGAAGAAATAATTTTCATACTTTCCGCTACTTTCACTTATATTTTTCTAATAGTCTTAGAAAGATTGCAACAATCATTTAACTTCAGGTTTACAAACAAATAAAGAGGATTAAGTACGAGACAAAACTGAGGCACAGAATGATGGAGAAACGAAGCATGCAGCAAAAGGACTTGATACCCAAACATCAGTAGGTAACCTTAACAACAGTCAACGCAGATGACTGATCTTACTCAAAATGCATCGGACGAGGTATAATTTAGATACCAACGAAGCACTTAATATTCCTTCCAAGCATGGAGAATCATACCACAGAAACTATTGTCATAAACTAGATATCTCCATTTAGAGTTACCACCGGACTATCATACAACAGAATCTATTGTCATAAGCTGAAGAATGCCTTTATTTGTTAACAGAGGCCACCATACTCGCTCACCATATATGGTCCTTCTACCCTTAAACATGCATAAGAAAAACTATGATAAACAGTATCTCCAATATTCATTCCGGATGACACCTAAAACTATCAATTTGCTTTGGAGTGAGACCTGTCATACTCCAAGAAGTGGTTTACCTCTCCCAACGCTTGCCTGACTTCTTTGCCTATTATTTGCAGTTCTAATTATTTATAAATACTAGCATGAAGCACCAAGGTTACAGTGGTAATACATCACGTAGTCAGTTGATAAGTGTTTAATCAGTCATTACTTTTATTATCCTTTTCTAAGGACTGGCAATATTAGTCAGAAGAGCGCTCAACAGAAAAATTGTTGCTCAGTTTAATGAAAATGAACCCTTTTAACCATAGACAACGATAGCATTCCATTCAATTCCAGAAATAAAATAATTGCACCAGCTAAGCTAGGCAGAAAAAGTGTTTTTAACAGTTGTTTGGTTTCTAACTAGTTGGCATCATTCCAGGTGAACTTCCCTGTCATAAGAAAGTCGAGGTAAAGTTTATTACAAAAACCCGAATAAGAAGCAACATTTACTAATTCATTATGCTTGCTTTTAGCATTGTCCAACAGCATCGTTGAAAGTCAGCGAAAATTTTCAAATCTTATTCTGTGCATTTAATGTAACAAAAGTTCATACCCAGACAGCTTCCCGGAATTGACGCATTAGCGGATGGTTTTGGGGAACTGAAGATGAGTTTGCCTTCAGCTGTGCAACCTCATTCTTGAACAACTTATCGAAATCAGTAAGCTGGCCCATCAACATCAAGTAACCATATCAGCTTGGATGGATTAGAGAAACAACAAATAAATAAGCAAAGTCATTGAATCAGAAACTGTGCAAGAAGCAGAAAATTCCTAGCACCTCTGGCCCAGGTTGGTATATAACTCCAACAGATTCAATTGCTGAAGAAAAATGCGAACAGTCTTCATAAGTATCCACCAATTCAACAACGGCATTTTCGAGCTCTTTCACCTGTCACATTTTCGGGTTTTTCATATCTCCACAAATGCTTCATATCTTGAATCTATGATCTATGATAGGACATTTTAATCACATTGAAATTCCATTTTCTCTTGAGTCCATTTTTGTTCACCGTCATTTAGTATGGTGTATGCTCACTACCTTATTTATCACTATTAGATGAGTTTGAATTTTGAGATTTGTGCCTATCCACTACACGAATCTCAAAATTCAAATACATCTAACGATGATAAATAGAATGGTGAGCATACACCACATTAAATAGTGGTGAGCAAAAATGCTCCCTCCTTAACAGTTTCTAGCTAAAAAAAATCATAATGGCAATAATTAGATAAAACCCAAAATTTAAAATTACTCCAAAAATTCAGAAATTTGATAAAGCTTCAGGCTTTTAGCAGCACCTACAAATTTAAGAAACTAAAACCACTTTTCGTATTAAAAAAAAATTAAATTAAATTAAATTGTTTTTTTTAATGGAAATTACCTTCTCAAACTGAAATTTCCTTCATCAAACTGAAAGCTTTCCCAATATCCTGAAACCAGAGATAATCTTCCATAAGAAAAACAATAAAATGCTAATTTTTTTTCCTTAAAAAATAAAAAGGCATAAAGATTAAGACCTTACGGAGATAAGAAGGTTGTCCTCGTGGAGATTGGTTGTGGCGGTTCGGATCCGGCTGGTGACGCCATGAGTGCGAGAGGTCGAGGCCATGGAGCGACGTGGGTTTTAGGGTTTTTCTACAACCGGGTTTGGGCGAACCGGTCGGCTGATTGGCGGGTTCTTCGCTGGGGAGTCAAGGCAACAGTTCAGGAGTACGGACTATGAGCGATTTTGGAGGGAGATTGAGCAGAAAAAACGTCTTCGTCCTTCCTCTTCCGAAATGCGACGAGTCGTATATCACAAGGCCAAAGCCAAACTTAATTTCATTTTAATACAATGCTTTACATAAAGAAGTGAGAATAAATTAACATATAACTCGTCACCCATAAAATTTTAAAGTATTATTTCTACTATCTCGACTATTTAATAGAATTTTTTTTTGTCAATCAAAAGGTGATGAAATAAATATTTATTTTATCATTTCAATTCAAGAAAAATATTTAAAAGAATAAAAGGGAACATTAAAAAAATTTTGCAAAAAAATAAAAAAATTTACTTTTTCTTCTCTTCCACCGTTTCAGGTCGTCAAGGGAAAACGATATTTGAGTATCACATTCTCTCTCTAAATCCCACGTTTTTTCTCTCTCCCTCAAAAATGAAAAAAATTCAATAAAAATCAAGTTAATCCACATTTCTCTCCTCATTTGCTCTGATAAATTCAAATTTTTCACACACTGTGGGGGCATTTTCTTGTATGACCTAAATAAATAAATAAAACAAATGGTGTAGCTTTGCTCAACAAAAGCTACAATAGCAAACACAACACCAAAGAGTTGGACAAATAACACAATCTTGGGCTCCTGAGTCCCACCTCAAGAGAATAACATACATAAGCCTACATGCAAACACATGAAACTCCAGAGCCTGTTCAAAAGCCATCCCACCAATAAATACTTCCAAAAATAAAAAAATTACGTGCGCAGGCTCCGGAGTATAGGATATTCTAGGCCTTCTAATCGCTTAAATCATAATTTTTATCTTTTTGACCTAAAACATAATGGTTATAAGGCTCAAAATATCATATGCTCCAGAGCACTATAAAAATAAAAAGTCTCCTTCAACAATAGGCTAGCAACATAGAGCAAAACATTATTTGCTTGAAAGAAGAAAATTTCTTGAGATGCAACCAATCTAATGTCACTTCTCTTCTAATGTTAAAAGATATTCTAACTTCAAATCTCTCACCCCATTATTGAAAAGAAAATTGGTCGTAAAATAGTCCCTCATTCAAATAGTCATTAGTCGGTTATACGATGTTCATGTTGCAACCATAGTTTCGAAGTCACTCACAATTGGTTACTATGTATATATGAAAAGGGGTTCACTGTTATTATGTCATCAGGATTCAAATCATACAATATTATGTAAAATTGAACATGATATTACAATATTAAATCAGAACATAACATCACGATAAACTTGTTTTATGTAAATTTTTCTCTGAAAATCACGTATACAAATGGGAGAACTACCTCATCATGAGGCAACGCTCCATCACGATGGTCGTAGATGAAAGTCAACATAACTTTTGAAAGGGAAAGATCGAGGGCCGAGACCCACTTGCATTCCTTGTTGTTTGGGTTCGTTGATATCTACATGAAATATAGAGAAGAAAGTCCACTGGTGCTGTGGTGACACAGCGATGGTTATAAATGGTTAGAGATTAAGGCAGTTAGGAACTCAAACTCATTATAAATGTACTAAAAAGTTTATGTGTATACGTACGTGTTATAGTAAGAGCAAACAACATAATCAATATGTCTAATTTTTAATCTATATTAAAAAAATTACGTGTTATAATTTAAAAAATAATAATAAAATCACATAACCGTGTACATTAAAAAATTACTCAACAAACTGATTGAATTATACAACAAACTATATGAGGATACTGCTATATGATCTTAATCAACTCTTCATACAGCATTAATTGTACAACAGACTGATAGTCTCACCAAATAATGTTATTGTCTCACCAAATAATTTTGGTTCTTTTAAAAGGGGGACAACTAGGAGTTTTTATCGATAATAACCAAAATTTAACACTAAATTTCATAAATATCACATTTTATAAAATCTTTCAAAAAACAGAAAATTCACTTAAATAGACTTAAATACCCTCAACATTAAAACCAAAAAAACATAAACTAAATTCAATGAATTAAACCCTCAAAATAAAAAACCAAAGAATTTTAATTCAGTTTGCATGATTCTTTAGGCTGTTTGGCAGGAGAGAAGTTCTAGAGTGTGGAAAGGCAAGATTGGTCACCCACTTGATGTTGTTCAGCGGGCTACTGCATGGTTACATGAATTTATGGCAGCTTTCTCTTGCTCGTCGTCACCGCGGCAACTGTTGCAGCATCGGTAGAAGACTCCTAGAGAGGGTTGGGTTAAGCTGAACATGGATGGAGCTACAAGGTTAGAGAATAGTTTGGGAGGAGTGGGTGTAAGTATTAGGGATTTGGCAAGGTGCTTTAATTTGTTGTTGCTGGTGCATGGAACAAGGTAGGAATTAGGTCTGCTGCCCAAATTGAAATGTTGGCGGCACTTGAAGGTATTAGTCTTGCAAGGAGAATGGGTTTCGCTTTTGTTGAATTAGAGAGTGATTCATCTCAGACAATCAACTTACTTAACTAGTTCTCTGTGGAACTCACGACATTGGGTTTGACTGTAGAAGATGTTTTATTGGTTGCAGCATCCTTACCTTCAAAATCCTTCTCTGGCGGCCTCACACTTTGAACAACAATGATGACGAGATCTATTCAAGTGTTGGGTTTTGAATTTTGAGGGTATTTAGGTATATTCATGTGAGTTTTCTGCTATATTTGAATTTTTTTTTTAAAAGTGACATTTATAAAATTGGATGTTAAATTTTAGCTATTAATGATAAATACTAGACAACTGGTGGCAAGCCACGGTTATCCACCTCTTCCGGGGGCCAGGAAGACTTATAGAGGCATAAATTTAGTTTAACTACTATGTATATATGAAAAGGGGTTCACTGTTATCATGTCATCAGGGTTCAAATCATACAATATGAAAAGGGGTTCACTGTTATCATGTCATCAGTGTTCAAATCATACAATATTATGTAATATTGAACATAATATTACAATATTAAATTGAAACATAACATAACATTAAACTTATTTTATATAAGTTTTTCTCCGAGGATTACGTCATGATGACGCCCCCATACAAATGGGAGAACCACCTCATCATGAGGCAATACTCAATCACGATGATCGTAAATGAAAGTCAACAAAACTTTTGACAGGGAAAGATCGAGGGCCGAGACCCACTGGCATTCCTTCTTGTTTGGGTTCGTCGATATCTACATGAAATATAGAGAAGAAAGTCCACTGGTGTTGTGGTGACGTAGCGATGGTTATAAATGGTTAGAGATTAAGGCAGTTAGGAACTCAGACTCATTATAAATGTGCTAAAAAGTTTATGTATATACCGTATAGTAAAAGCGAACAACATAATTAATATGTCTAATTTTTAATGTATATTAAAAAAATTATGTGTTATAATTTAAAAAAATATTAAAATCACATAACCTTGTACACTAAAAAATTACTCAACAAACTGATTGAATTATACAACAAACTATATGAGGATACTGCTATATGATTTTAATCAACTCTTCATACAGCATTAATTGTACAAAAGACTAATTGTCTCACCAAATAAATTTTTTTTTTAGACAAAAAAAAATTATTATTTTTTCTTTTAAAAAGGAGACAACTGGTGGCAAGCCGCAGTTATCCACCCCCTCCTTCTAGGGGCCGAGAAGACTCATAGAGGCATTTCAGCCTCCCCTGGCCACAAGTTTGGTGTCCACACCAGAAACGGGTTTTAAACTCAAGACCTCTAGTTTTTAGTTTGAAGAAAGTCTCACAATCCGCCTTTTACCATTGGACCACCAGCTCGTGGCTTTCACCAAATAATTCAACAGCAACAGTTGAGAAGGGCATTCAAATCAAAAGTTAGCTTCCTTTGATCTTGACCGACAGCTGATTAATCCAGCACACCACCATGGAAGAAATAATATTAAGACCCAATTATGAATCTAATTAATTTACTGATTGAATTATCCCTTGTCATAGAGATCAACTTACATGACACGTCCCCATTCGAAGTATGTTAATTGCAATATAATTAACTAACAGTCGAGTATGAAAAAGAAAATCTAAGATGAACATCAAAATTAGAAATTAGAAGCTTTTTCAAGCAGATTCAAAAGTATATTAATAATATATAACCCCATAATATTAAAGATTAAACCCATCAGTTACCAAAAGAAAGATTAAACCCATCACTGCATGCCAATCAAACAAGCATAGAGCTCCTCAAGTTGCTTAACCTCGTGATCCTCATGCGGCTGCATGCTAGAACTCCCAACACCCTCATCACTACAATTAGAAGAATCAAACACTGAACAAATTACAGGATTAGCAGGAAACACTTGTGCTTGTTGGTTCAAGGCCAACACAACTTCATGAGCCCTCTTAAGCTCGCCTCTAAGCCTCTCAACATCTTTCTCAAGCCTCCTCTTTTCAGCTAGGGCACTCTCCAGCTTCACTTGGATTGCATTGTAGTTGAGCTCGAGGCTCTGCGTCTTCCACCGTGCGCGCTTGTTCTGGTACCAAATCGCAACCTGTCTCGGTGGGATTGCGAGCTGCTTGGCCAGCTGAAGCTTGCGCTCTGGTTCAAGCTTCTTGTTGGAGGCAAAGCTTCTCTCTAGGAGCTTCACTTGGTCTTGGGTAAGCCTCTTTTTGTTGTGTTGGAATTGGTTTTTGTGGTTTGAGGTCTGGAAAAAATCCATGATTTTTGGTTGATCTTGCTAGCGAGCTGTAGAGTTGTGTGATAAGCTTGGAGGTTTTGAGCTGATCTCAGTTAAATATATACTTAATTATGTTCTCTAATTTATAAGTATTGAAAACCTGAGAGACAGAGTCCATGCCCCTGTGGTTTTTCACGTGGGATGTAACCCTACCTCTCTACTTCTGCAATTTTAAAATTTATCTTGTATATATATATATGACTTTTAAGTTTTTGTTAATTAATTCTTTTTAATCAAAATAATATAAGCATTAATTCCTTCCTATAATTCTAGTGTTCTAGAATTTTTAGTTTGTGTGTAATGTTTGAATCGATGGTATAAAATTGACGTGGTTGTGATTTATTTTTTTTTTGGTGCTATCCACATTTTTTTTAAAATTTTTTTTACATATATTTTTTAATTTTCAACTATCGTATGAATTAAAAAAAAATTTAAAGAGAATTAAAAGTTAAAAGTTAAAATGTGTGGATAACACCACATTCCAAATTTATAATGCGACTTTTGATCATTTGATTTTTGTTTTTTATCTCTAAAATAACAGGACAAGCACTTCTGCTGACTTTAGACCGATTAGCCACAGTATTCATGGACGGCGGGGTTTCCAGGTTGTTATAATTGGCCGCCATGTCCAAAGTTCACAAGACTTCGAAACTCTATCTCCTTCTGTTAATGCACTCCAATGTTACTTGAGTTCATTAGGGCATGTTTAGTATATTTTTTTTATCCAATTTTTTGTTTTTAAAACTAATGAGTAGCTTTTTATTGACTACATGAGTGCAAACTATGTTCATCAGTGCAACAAGAGACTTCAATAAACTTTTATGAGTGATATATACGGAGGTGGAATTTTGAATTCTTATTCTAGTTGGTTAATCAGTATAACAAGAGACTTGAACTTAAATTCTATCCTTTTTTTAGTTTGAATTCATAAATACATCATTTAAAGAAAGAAGCGTCACCAATTAAAATGGAAAGAGATCCTCTCCGGATCTCTTCCACCAAGGCTACCGGATCAAGTGATCCGGGCCTTTGAAATTTCATCCAACGGCCCACCTGTTTTGATCCTTTAAAAACTATAATAATTTTTTGCCGTTGAATGAAATTTCAAAAGCCCGGATCACTTGATTTGGTGGCCTTAGTGGAAGAGATCCGGAGATGATCTCTTTCCAATTAAAATTAATACGATGTTGTGACCTTTGGGCCTTTAAGCTAAATTATGCAGTCTTACTATGTCATATATCCTTCGTATAGCATCAACCATTTGAGTTGTCATCTTTCATATTATTCCTCTTCACTTGTAAGTAAGGTTTTAGATTCGATTCTCGCCGAATGCGAATTTGAACCACATTTGCTAGCTCATTGTGAGGCTAAGTCAACCCTCATCCGCTTAGTGTAGATAATATTGTTTGTTCAAAAAAATTTACTACTTTTTAAGGTTATTTTTTATGGAATATTATAACCTTGCGTGAAATCTAGTACTTTCTCCAATGTATTGATATCTCTATGTTGAAGTACAAATTAAGGGATTTGGATCCCATCAAGATCCTTTTGTGATCCTCACATCCTATTCGTTCATCGTACATCGTGCGGTCACAAATCATTTTGAATTTTTTTATTTAAAATTAAACACAAACAGTACTTAACGAAAACTGATAGCACAATGTATGATGAACGGATAGGATGTGAGGATCCCTAAAATCCTCACAAAGAAGACCCGGAGAGGATCCTCATCCCAAATTAAGAAGTACACAACAACGTGGAAATTAAGCAATTTGTTTATGCTGAAAAAACATAAAATATCTTATACATTACTTTTAACACCAAATGCAATGGTTGGATAAAAGCTTAAATTTTAAGCTTTAACACCTTCTTTCCTAAGCATTTCCAATCATTGGAGTAAAATAAGCTACGAGGAGAAAATTTGGTTTTGGGATTGATTTTGCCCAGAATTTGAGCCAGGGATACAGGGCGGGCCTACCACTGCACTTGAATGCGCTATCTTTTGCTCCACACGTAGCGCACTTACGAACCTCACTTCCGCTACCCAACAAAGCCTCAACCGTTGGGTCCCAGCATTGACGGCTTTGTCCGCCACTTGCAACGAGCCTAACGACTCTTTTTATTTTTTATTTTTTATCCAATGGTTGGCGAATTTGAGTCGTTGGTTGATCTAACGCTCCAGATTCATAAAAAAATTCTTTTATAATTACCTTAAATCGAATGGCTAAGATCTAATATGAGAAAATGTAACAGTAAAATGAACTGGGTCCAACGGCCAACAATTAAAAAATATATTTAAGTCAAAATTCACATCAAAACTCTATAAATGCCCATGTATTTGTTCAAACATCCACATGAAATTCACTATAAATACTCTATAAATAATATATAAATACCTAATTTTTATGTGTCTCATTTGTAGATAGGGTTTCATGTTGTTCCATGACTTTCGTGTTTCATGTGGTGCATATGTGTGTGATCCTGTGTTTAAGAATGAGATAGGTTGACTGATTTTTTGTTATTCGGAATATAAATATATTTAGGTTAAAGTGTTCATAAAAATAAAATTAGGATAATCTATATAAATCTCATCTTTGAAAAGGTTGCCGAAAAAAATTAGGCTAAATTTTCTTTTAATAATCTCATTTTTAGCCATAATCATTAAAAGATTAAAGTTGTTTCTAAATTATAACTTCAAATTTCAAGTTTTAACCCACGCGATTGCACATTGTCTAAATCAGGAGATTCGAGAGTTTAAAA
The DNA here is from genome assembly GCA_024362995.1 of Heteromeles arbutifolia. Taxonomy (NCBI): domain Eukaryota; kingdom Viridiplantae; phylum Streptophyta; class Magnoliopsida; order Rosales; family Rosaceae; genus Heteromeles; species Heteromeles arbutifolia. The sequence goes on along the minus strand of JANCRC010000003.1, from coordinate 37,630,143 downwards.
GAAAAAATGGCCGCTCGCCCCCGTCTTTGGGTCGAGCTAGATTTGACCATCAATCTCAATTAGCCAAGAGAAGATGACCCTTAATTTAGTCTTTACCTACTGTCTTGTTCTATGAAACTAGTGACAGAAGATTCTGAGGATGACACATTAGCTAGTGCAGAAGTTTAGGGGACATGAAAACATAGATACTTGCATCAAGAGATTAACAAGATGTATAATTCCACTAAGCCTTGAAAACAATTAAAAGGGTTTTTATCACAATTGGTCCCTGAAATTGACCCTCACTATTAAGATGGTCTCTGAAATTGAAAATCAATCAATGTAGTTCTTGAAAATAGGTGTCACAAATAAATGTGGTCATTTCGTCACAATTCTGTTAAAAATTCCGTTAAGTGCTGATGTGACACATAAATGGGCTCACAAGATTTATAGGCTTTTATCACTAATGGTCCCTGAAATTGACTCACACCATCAATATGGTCCCTGAATTTGACCCACGCCATCAAGATGATCTCTAAAATTGAAAATCGATGAATGTAGTCCTTGAAAATAGTTGTTGCAAATCAATATGATTCTTCTTCCACAATTCTGTAAAAAAAAATTTGTTATGTGCTGATGTGGGTTTAATAATTAATTAAAAAAGTTGTCTAAATACCTTTTTGCACAATGAATTTTTTTTTTCTTATAATAGGACCTACTCTGAAGAGAAATCTCTTCCATAAATTCTCAAAGACACAAGACTTAACCAAGGGCTAAAAGGGAGTTTGGAAATAGTTTTCAACCAACAATAGATGCACCTTGGTTATAACCTCATTATCTTAAGGCAAACCTCGTCATTCTTTGATTCATCAGACCACCAAGGAAGCGCCAAACAAGCTCTCTAGATTAAGGTTGTGAGGATGTTAATCGCCTAAATGTTAATGTGATGTCTCAGAAGTCGTTGCCAATCAGCCAAGTCGTCACCAAAGGTGATCTCAATCCAGGTTCAATTCGGTGAAGGGGTTGAAGTGTGTAAAGGTGGGTGTATTGATATTTTTTTTAGAGAATAAACAACAATGGAGGTAGAGGAATGTGGATTGGGATCAGAGGTGATTACATGATTGGGTTTTTGGGTTGACAACTTTTTATTAACTATTAAATTATTAAACCTATTTGTCATTTTTTTTAAATTTAATTAGACTTGTGTGATCCATTTATGTGTCATATCAGCACATAACAGAATTTTTGACAGAATTGTGACGGAAGGATTACATTGATTTAGGATACTTACTTGTGGGACTATATTGATCGATTTTCAATTTCAGGGACTATTTTGATGTCACGAGTCAATTTCAGGGACCATTTTGATGTCACGGGTCAATTTCAAGGATCATTTGTGAGAAGAAAAAAAAGGACTTATGGGACCCCTTTATGTGCCACATCAGCACTTAACAGAATTTTTAACAAAATTGTGACAGAATGACCACATTGATTTGCGACACCTATTTTTAGGGACTACATTGATTGATTTTCCATTTCAGGGACCATCTTGATGGTGAGGGTCAATTTCAAGGACCATTTGTGATAAAAACCCATTAAAGAATCAAAAGTTCATAATTAACCTATTGTTACTTTTTATTCAATAATTATTGTTTACGAGAGACGACCTTCTAATTTCTTTCAACAAAAGTAGAGACTAAGTGTCATTACACGAAATATAGTGGTGTGTAAGTTTTCAAGTATCACAGTTTGTATAGCTTCTGCAAGCTGTTCAAGTTGATCATGACTACATGGGTTTTGTTGAAATCAAACCCTTAATATGTTTCTCCTAATTTACGGTGCTTCAGTTATGGATAAAGGTATTGTAGTCAAGTGGCTCTCCACGACTTTTGGAGTGTCACGTGATTGGACTTGAAAATAAATCTGTCGTGAAGCCAGAGTGTGAGACGGTTTGATGGATACGTCTTCATCTATAGTGGCTATCAGAAAATATCGAGACCATGCAACTGGATTGCAAGCTAAACAGCAATTTTGACCACCATGCATGTATGTTTAGTAAATTATTGTCCCTTGATTGCACTATATTCTATTAGGATTGGCCCTTATGCCACCATATATGGGATGGGATATGATTGATGGAAGAATTCTGCTTGCATCTCTATCTTTGTTACTTTGCCTCAACATTTTGAGAACTTATCGCAACAAACCTATATACGTACATCATCCACTCGTAATGTCCCTCTCAGCCTTCAAGCAAGTTAACGTGAGGTTTTTCTATATAATTTTATAAAGATGAGATTACTTGGGGACATTATTAGTATTCTAAAAACTTTATCATCTGTAGTTCTCTTGTTCTTCACGTGTAATTTATTGTGTCAGTAACAATTTCTAGTTTTATTTTTAAAGATAACACGGAACATTAGTATTATTGTGATAAAGTTGGTGTTTATGCCCAAATTTCTTATTACACTGTCAAAGTAGATTTTTCTGAATGGATACAATTGCATTACTAAATCATTGTTCAAATTAATGGTTTACTGGTACATGCCCTTTTTTTAATTGTACAATAGAGAGTAATCCATTCAAATTTAGAATAGTCACTCAAAACCAATTGATAACAGGTAGGAAAACTCAGGCAAACACAAATTATTATATTAAGTATTTGAAGAGCATCATAGATCAATCCGTTAGAATATCCCACTCAAAACCAATTGATAATAAGTAAGAAAACTCAAGTTAGCACAAATCATTATAGTGGCTTATGAATTCCAGTCCTATCCCATTACAAGTAATCTAGAGAAAATTTGAAATAGGTCCAATTTTTAGTGACTTTTGAAATAGGTTCAATTTTTAGTGACTTTGGACCCATATCAAAAGACTCCTACAATCTATTGGATATAATCCAGCTACATCATTTCAAAGGTTTTAGCAATTAACTTAACCCTAACTGACAATTACCGAAGAAGCTCAATATATAGTCACAGATTATAACATAATGCTTGGATTTTTTTTTTGTAGTGATCATGCTTCCATTAAATTCTAGAAACATGAATGACTGCCAGTTATCCATATATGGTCAACTAACAAGAAGTTTGACAATGTACACTAAAAATTAGATGAGTAAATTCACATTTTGACCACATTAAATGAATAATTCAGCCAAAAAATCATAAATAAATCGTACACCAAATGGTTCCTATTGTATACGTTTTATCAGTGTGATTCTGTCGTTTGGAGGGTTACAAACACTTCCCCACATCTCTTATATTTTATGGTTTTTGGTGGTTGGAACTTTATCCCCGGGCCTTTCATGATGCACCAAACATTAGGGTTTTCAGTGGAGACATTTATTGTATTACGACTTACGTTGCTCATTCAATGTTTTATTATGCGAGTCTGAGTGCATGCATGAACTTTGCCAAGCCGTCACACCACGACACTGTTTTGACCCACCACCGCAACCCACCCGGCCACCAGCAGCGACCTTTGATTTCTATATTTTTCTTTTTTTGGCATTTTTGTTTTGGGGTTAGTGCCTTAGTGGGCTGTTATTGGCTAAACCATTGATTTGAACGACATGCACCACTCGAGCTAGGGTGAGCCATATATGGAAACGCATATTGTGAGAACAACTTACAAAATACGTATACATTACAATAATATTTTGTGTCAATGAAATGAAAACATATAAACAAAAATTTATATATTCTTTTATTGTATTGGCATGAAACATTGCTGTTGCAATGTACTAATGCCCTACAGTCGTTCTCTATCATATATGGAGGGCATTTGTTTTGTGAGAAAGAATATATAGACTGGGAGGGAAGGAGAGGAGTTAAAACTTAGAAAACATAGTGGTGTGTGGTTGGTTGTGTAGGGTAAAATTAGGAGATACATACAAATGATTATGGATTGGATTTAGTAAGGATTCTGCAGACATTGATTTTTTTTTTTTTTTTTTTTTTTTTAAGAGTACGTACGTATGCAATAGGGTTTAACAGCAACAATTGATAGTACTTGTGGTCTTTACTTGATTTAACGACCACTATTTTTTGTTTGATAATATAATTAGCTGGCTAATAGCATAAAATCACGTCACTTTACAAAGAGCTGGAGGTCGATGCCGTCAGTAGTGTTAGGAAGGCGAAATTTGTAGACAAAATTTACAAACTAAATGATGTGTCACCAATAAGAAATGAAGCATGTTTATCAACACTAAATAATTCAATCATCAACTTCTATATCATTTAGTTTACAAAATTTTGTCTACAAATTTAGTCTCTTTAACATTATTCTAGTTCAAATAGGGGCTGTCATAGGAGAGGAGGGAGAGAAAAGGGGATGACAGAAGTGTTGGTCGTGCGGAGTGGGTCAGTCAGCTCTTTTCCTCGCACGCTTGGGCCTTCGAGTGACCGGACCTTCTTCGGTAAGCTCGAAGACCCTTTGGGCCTGGAGTTTTAGCATTCTTGTCTGGTCTCTCTTTGGGACTAGTTCCAAGTCTTCTTATGACCTTTGATCATTTCAGCACAAACAGAGGCCTTCCAGTTTTATCGATGTGGAGGCTACAAGAGGGCCTGGCAACCTGGGTGCATTACTCACAACTTTTTAAATCTTATCTGCGTGATGGACGCTCAAAATTGCACCAAGTATCACTCTGATTTTCATTTAATCTAAGTAAACCAATTTTTTGATTGAATTTGTAAATCATGTGATGTTACAATTAAGAACTAAGTAGGTTAATCAATACTTAAGTAATAATTCAATCATCAATAACCACGTCATATGATTTAAATAGATGATCATCCTAGCATTGCCCTTTCTTAAAACTTAAATTTTCAACGAAAAAATCTCTAGTGTACCACCTAGCAATGAGTGGTATGAAAAGTGAAAATGAAATTCATTGTTTACAAATTAATGAATGACTGGGATTAGAAATAAAATATCTAAATAATTGTGAAAATCAAACTTGACGGTAACTCTGAATACTACGTAGCATTGAAGCCGCCGCCTAGTTCTCTTCTCAAATTTACCTAGGAACTATTTATCAAACTATATTAACTTTGCATCTAGCTAGTGTCTCAGAACATGAGTTCTAAATCTTTCCAACTGAAATGGCCAAGCATGGTGTTTTGTTAGGGTTCTTGCAAATGCTATTCCGGGTGGCTTTGTGAAGGCCAATGACTTTGTCAAGACCAACTAATATTAAATTGTTCATAACTTGTTCAATTTCAAGAGATTTTCCCATGAACCCAGAATATACGCCACCAAGTATCATAATGCAAGTGGAAAGTATAACTTTCAATGTTTCTCATGAAGTACCGGGTTATATTTTGGCTACACTGCAAAATTTCTCCAATTTGAAATATCTAAAGAGGACATATGCTCAAACAATTAAATGGGATTGAATTCTCACAAGCAAATATGCTCATCATCCGATCCAATTATGTCAGTTCCAGAAGTCACGGATCCACGATCCACTCTAATCAGCTAAATACCAAGAAAAATAAAAATTGGTTTCGGTTGGATTCGATTGGATCCACCCAGAAAAACCATCAGTTTCGTAGTGCTAAAGAATTGAATGCATGCATTTAAAAACGAAAAAGAAGGTGCAACATATAAGCAAGGAACTGATGGGATGCAAAAGATGAGAAGAAATCATTGAAACACTTTCTTGGGGATGAACATTTGCTTACATTTTCATCTTTCATAAAAACAAAAGCTGTTCCTGCCACATCTAACAAAACCCTAGGTCAGGACATGATAATAATATTATATTAAAGCATCACCCCAGTCTTTTTTCACGAAAAACATCTTCGAGCCATTCCCAAACTAAACTTCCATCAATTCGATATAAGCAAGTAGCAGCAACAGCAGATTACTATGGAAATAAAACCAAAACCAACCATTATGAATTTTGATTCTTCACTCACAATATACTAATTGCCAAGCGGCGCCCCTCCTTCCTCCTGAACATTCACCAGCTCATATTCCACTAAAGAGAGATTGTTATCCTCCTTGACCACAAAGTTTGCAGGATCAGTGACCTCAATACGTCCCCATTTATCAACTGCTAGCCTCATCGATCCCTTGAACATGTCAATCCTTGCATTGCGGAGAATTACAGTTGCACCAGGCTTCATCAAGTCAACTGGGCAAACAACAAGGTAAAACAAGATACAGTAAATGGGAATAATCATTTCAGCACAACACATTTATTAAGAAACAGCGAAACTGCGCTCAGTTGTATGATACCCTTCATAGAATTTTACAGTAAACGAAACTCCAACTTATACATGTTCGCATCAAAAAGAAAAGTTGCAATACAGTGAAATTTATTACCATTACATTTTTCTACACAATGTGCAAAATTAATTAGATTAATATATTAGTTCAAGTAAACATTGGGTAGATGGATCAAAGTATCAACATAACTTTACAACAAGGGTACCTTACATCAAGATGACAAGATGCCTGTGTCTAATTGAAGAAGGATCTATGTGAAGTGCAAGAATTGCTCATCTCTTAAGCCTAATTTCCTAAACTATATTTCTAAGTTGAACAAACTCAATTACTAAAATCCAGAGCATCAAATCTCCATCATCTGAAAAGAAGATTCCACAGAGGTCCCGTCCCAATAAATAAGGTCTCTGTAGAAACCATTCCATTATACTTTTCACAATACTTAAACGAGACAAAGTACTACTAAATCTCATCAAATTCAAAAACATTAATCACAAGACAATATTCTTGGTTTCATATGCTTTGCATGATATGTAGAATCAACAAAATAACATAAGAAGAGCACCTAATCTCCAAACTTCATTTTGCCAAACATTTAAAGAGACACGTCAATGCGCCTATTCTTAATATTCTCTTCCTTTATGATTTCAACACTCTGCTTGTTCTACCTTACCCGTATCAAGTCCACCAATTTATTGAGCATAAAGCTATTTTATTTATTTAGATTTCTTTACATAGTTTAAACTTTTTAAAGCACCACTGTAAACAGATATTCTAGAAACAAAAGCAAACTAAGGGCCTGCTTGGAAATGCTTCCCTTCTAAGCACTTTCATTGTGGGTCCTGCTTGGTGCCACTCCAGAAATAAAAAAATACAAACCATAATCAATTTCACCTTCTTTTGCCAAACAGTGCCAGCATAAAACTTAACAATGCAGACAACAACTTATCCCACTAAGTGGGGTCGCTGCATGAATCCTAAAACTGAACAATGCATAAAGCATCTCACTTCATTCAAAGCTATTAAAACATCACCAAATACCGGCAAAAAGAATAAACAATGCACAACTCTTCAACTTTTCTTCAATAATTTCGAAAGATGTTAAAAAAAGCAATAACTAATAAGTAGATTTCTATAACTAGCATAGATAATTGTTGCAATATGTTGCACCCAAGATTAACAATTAGGTTCATCTGAAATTTTTTACAACGAAATGAAGCTGCATACAATGTGCATAGCCTACTTAATGTCTCAAACCATTTTCTCTAATTCATTTGAGTTTCTCTTTTCTTCAGTAACTCTAACCATCAAAAGCCATTAATCCTAATGCCCCCTTTCTTTCTGGCACCCTATCCATTTGCCAGCAAACAATACAGGAACAAATAAATCAGTAAATATAAATATACCCAAAAAAATATGTACACACAACACACAAATGAATCAAACCAATCAGACAAATAAAGTCAATTTCTCACCACCCAGACAAACAAAACACATATATCAACTTTCCCAAACAAACAGTAAGAAAAAGCCCCAATACCCTGATCGTTCCTGGCAGTGAAGAGAATGGTCCCAGTCTCGTCCCCAATCAAGCACTCAGAGATTCGAGTCTGGCGAAGGTGCTGCGACACCGATCGGCCCTTCTGCAGCACAGGGTTCGAGCTCAGGACCTTGGCGACAAGCGTGTGGCCGCTGGTCTCCGGCTTGAGCAACTCGACCTTGGTGAACACGGGCTTCCTGAGACCAGGCTTGGCATTGCTCTGCTGGGGTGTCTGAGACGGTGCCGTTTTGGTGGACGTCGACATGGCTTTCAAGTCCAAAAACCCTAAACCTAACCCTAAAATCGAAAGTCAAGGGGAAATGGATTTGTATGTGTTTTGATCTCTCTGCGACTCTCGCTCCCTTCTCTGCTTGGCGTTTTGGTGTGCTTTTATTTCTGCTATTGACTCTTACTTGACCATAAAAGAAAGGGTGAAGTGCTGATTTAGTCCCTGAACTATTACCTCAGTGAAAATTAGGTCCCTGAATTATTTTTTCGGTAAAATAAGTTCTTAAATTCATTAGAAATTGCTAATTTCATCCCTACTATTATATTCAAAGCTATTTTATCCAATTTTTCGTCAACTTAAGTCACTTGACACACTTTAGAGTGTAATACCATCATTTTTTTGTTTATAAGCCCTTAACATTTCATATAGGTTGCTAATTTAATGTCTAATTTACCCTCAAAAGTTAACTTTCACTATTTCTTTATGAAAAACTACCAATGTATCCTCCAAAGTTAACTCCATACATTATTTCTTTATGAAAAGTATCAATCTACCATCCAATGTGTATCACATGCAAGTAATGTGACTTAAATTGGCGGAAAATTGAATATAGTAGCTTTGAATATAACATTAGGGATGTAATTGGCAGATTTTTATAATTCAGGGACTAATTTTTCTGAAAAAATAGTTTAGGGACCTAATTTTCACTAAGGTGATAATTCAGGGACTAAATTGACAGTTTACCCTAAAAGAAATAAAAAATAAAACATAAAAAGACTTTGTGACGCTTCGTTTATTACCATTTAGCTCGTCGCTGTTCATTTAATATTATAGTTTAATAGTATTTTATTTTATTTGTAAGTAAGGGATTTTAGATTTGATTCTCGTTAAAAACAAATTTGAATTATATTATTGTTAATCCATTAGAAAGCAAAGCCCACAACCTCTAATTTAACGTGAATAATATCGTTTTTAAAAAAAACAATCAAAAGACCCGTGATTGTGACTCTGAGTTCGTGGGTTTGTGACTCTTTCGCTACGGCTTCCCTTCAGGCCTGTTTAGTATTTGGGCCTAATTTGAAGCCCAATATTTCATGCCATGCCAATTTAGAGTCCAAGAGGTAACCTTTTTTTTTAAGGACCTTTTATTGGAGCCCAAGGAGTCCTTATGATCAAGAAAGTTGACCTACACCCCCGAGGCCCCAACTCCAAGTCTACATTTATGAATTTAAATTCTGTGTTACAAGAAGATGTTTTGGTCGGCAAGTAGTGGGGTAATTTTCTTCAACTTAATGTGTTTAGGGTATAAATCTTTCTTCGTCTCCTTAGTGTAGTTTTGAGTAGAAAATATCAGAAAGATGATTTGATTTTTCTATCAGCAAGGAGAGGTATTCGAACATAAAACTTTTTTTTTTTTTTTTTTGGACAGAAGAACTTCTTCTATTAATGTAGAACTGGGAAGTAAAGAGAACGGGCTACTGGGCAACACCTAGGTTAACCTAACCTAATATCATGAGAGTTGATTATAAAATTAAATGACAGTATAAAGTATAACTAAACTTTTTATAAATACATATAAGATTCCTTAATTATTTGATATGAGATTTACACTCTCAACATGATCATGTTGAAATTTACAACGTTTATCACTAAGACCAACTCCAACCCTTGGACCCAAACCCAAATATTTAGGTCTACTAAAAGACAGAATTTAGTTCTATGAACCGTGAATGTCACCCATCCCACATGACCTAAATTTCAGGACCTAAAGTCTATTAGTTGTTGTGGATTGGTTTTAACCCTAATTTTTTTTGTAACTTTGAGTTATGTTATCTTAATTTAATTTTAGAATGTTTTAACCTAAAAAACAATTTAATCCAACAAAATTTTCAGAACCGAATAAATCACACCAAGTTCTAACCACCTACTCAACCATTTTTTTTTTTACCGTTGGTTTTGAAAAAAAAAAACATGAACGGTTGGATCAAAATCCTTAGATTGCCAAAAATGAATTTAATCTGGACCGTTGATCTCCAACAGCCAAAAATGGGACAGCCATTGAGACCCCTAAAATGTTAACGGTTTGTATCTGGGCCCTTGCTAATTGGGGCCCCGCTGTTGACCAATATAATTCATTAGCAGCGTTGCTTTTAAAAAAATGTGGAGCCCCCAAAAATTTAGGTTGGCCAAATTTGAATTTCAAAACCAACTTTTTTGAATTTATGTCTCCCTATTGAATTGCAAGTTTAAACCCAAATATTGGGTTTGAGTCTCCCTCTTAAAGTTGGTCTAATGAACAACTGTAAGGCACTGAAATTTCACACAGCTTCATAAATCAACCAGTAGAATTTTTGAACATTTTGAAATTAAACAAAACAGTAATCACGTGCATACGGGAGAGTGATTTACATTTAATAAGTTCACTAGAGAAATGTTAGGGAAATTCTATCAAAAATGAGACTCTCTGCTATATCATCGTTTTTGCATAATGTATTGTAATGTTAACACGAAAATTATGTTAAAAAAATGAAATAACGAAAAATTCTTAAAAAATCTCATTTTAAAAAAAATCTCCTTAGCATTTTTCAAATTCATTATTATCGCCACGTCTCTTAGTAAATAATATTATTTTGTGCACTTGCCGTTGTGCGTACGTTTTTTAATCGCATGATATTATATTTAATATTTATTAAATGGGGCCGTTACGTCTGGCGTGAGGCGTGCAGGTTGCTGTCGTTTGTCGGGTTAAAAGTCAGAAAAGACGGGCAGCAAATGTCATCACTATCATGTGTGGATTGCACTTCCCCAAATAAAGCCCAAATAAAGGAAAGCATAAACCCTAGCTGGCAGCCGACTAAACACCAAAGTGGCCGCACAATTGGATAAATTCGAAAGAAGGATGCCCTTTCGATGCCCTGAAACCTTATCTCTTGCATCCAAGATCTTAGATCTGACTTTGCAAAATTGAAGAAACCGTTCTCTCTTTCTCAGTTTATATGCAGGTGTTTATGTTTCTTTGAAGGCATCTGCGGAGACGAGATGGTACATCTTTGGCCAGAATCTTTTTCCCCGGGTCATCAATCACTGCAAGTCACTGGTTTGGAGGACGACGCAGAAGTTACAGATTCATGGAAGATTCTTGAGGACATGGTATGTAAGTTTGGAATTTCAATATTGGGGGTTAGTGGCATCGGTAAAGTTCTATTTTTTTATCGAGGATGTAGAAAAGAGCTGGGAGTTGTTCTGCAATGAGGAACTATAGTTTTTTTCTACTTATTTTTCGAGAAGTTCAATCTGTGAGCAAAAATGAGAAGGTGAAAAGAAGCTACGAGATTATTGAACGGGATGATGAGTAAAAATATTATTTTAAATATTCACACCTTCAATGTCTAGATTTTGCAAAAAGGATTGGTTTAGGAAGTAAAAAATGTTATTGAAATGATGATTCAATAGTGCTCACTGTCCGGAACACATTGTTCATTTACAATAAAAAAAAAATTTATTTGATTTGGAGGAGGTTACTTGCTATAGAAGAAGGTGGTGGTGACTACACAAGAAGCAAATTTATTTCATTTTAAAGCTAGAAATGTAGTAATGATCTTTTGTTTGGGTGCGATTAATTTATCCTAGATATGTGATAAGGGTTAGATGTATATTTGTTTCTTTGTAAAGCCTATAAGCATATGAATGATCGTGTCATGGTGCGATTTATTTATCATAATAAGGGGCTTCGTTGTTGTTGATGTTTTGGCTCATGGCTGTAAGTAGCAAGCAAATTTTTTCCTTTATTTTTGGCGCATCGAATTCCACCATCAAATCAAAAGAAATATGAATGTGCATATGAACGTTAATTAAATAGTTATAGAATGAATGTCTGCCCTGCAAAATTTTGTTTACGCGGGCAGTCTGACTCGTAGAAAGTGTGTAAACACTGAGGTTGCATCGAAGGGGGCAAGTTTCTGTTTGATTAGATTGATGTTATTCACCGGCAGATCTATATGTTGGAGGAGTTGAAACTTTTAACCCTTGAAGGAAATGTTTTTGCACTGTCAGAATAGTGATACACCAGACATGCCTTGGCAATTGGCATTTCGAGATGCTTCTAACCATTTTTGGCAGTAGGATTTCGAGCTTTTCAAGTTGATCATGATGTAAAGGAGTTAAATTACTGCAATGTTCATGGTTTCCCATATTTTCCAATACATCTTCTGCTAAAAGATTTTCATTCCAAGAAAAGTTTCTGAAGTATTTTATTCAATCATTTTCTCTCCATCTTCACAAACAAAGAAACCAAAGATGGAGCATGGACAGAGCATTTGTAACACCAGGGGTAATGATCAAAGAGGCAGCTTAGATGCGAGAGCACGCCTTCCTTCTGCCTCCTGATCTGATTGCTCGGTATAAGGAACAGCAGTCCTCTGCGTACCAACCGGGCCTGCTATCATATCCTCCCAAACAAGATCTGAGAGTGCCATTGTCGATTCTCCCACCTTTCCTGTTACACAAAAGTTCCAACAAATCAGCAATCCATTGTAAGAAAATAAAAATCGCTGCATCGGAGAAGCAGGGTGGCAAGTGATTTTACGGCACAAAAAAAATAGGGAGCCTCAGTATGAAAGCCCTACATTCATTTAAAGTTGATAAAAAGTTTAAGAGCAACTCGTTCGTTACCATCTCCAATAGGTTGTTCATCCCACGCGATAATCGGCAAAACAGGAAGTGTGCTTCCTACATACATCATTTCAGCTGAGTTTTTGGCTTCTTCCACAGTTAGATTTGCAGTCCTTATAGCTTTAAGGCGCCCCTGCTCAACCAACTTCGGTGCTAGTTCAAGCATCCTTAGCACGGTGCACCCACTAAGGATCTTATCGAAGAAGGGCACCACAAGCTCCTTGTCATGAGTTATAAAAGCGACATTCACATTTGGACCTTCTGCTATGTAACCTTCCTCATCAACCCATATGGAAGCATTTGCTCCCTTCTCTTCGGCTTCCAATTTTGCAAGCACATTTGGAAGGTAGTTCACATTCTTCATTGTTGCAAACTCAGGTGATTTCATGGGAATGGTGGATGTGATCACTTTAACCCCTTCTTTGCACTGAGAAAAGTCCTCGTCAATTACTACTGCATAGAAAGCGGGTGTTGGCAGGTCTGTAGGAGAGAGCAAGAAGTTTCCGGGACCTGCACTCAGCCAATATCTTAGAGTTCCCTTCTTGATCTGTGATGCTGCTGCCAGTTGCACAAGAATGGTTCGAAGAGTTGATCGAGGGAAAGGAGAGGATATCTTCGCTTTTGAAGATGATCTTAGGAAGCGGTTTAGGTGGACATCAAGTTCATAGATGAATCTGCAGGAATCAGAACTCAAATACTCAAACTCTATGCCTTATTGGATGCGACAAAAGAACAAAACTCTGAAGCCTATACCATACTTGAATGAAACCTTACAACAAAAGTGTTGCAAAACATAAGCTATAAAGCTGGAGAACCAAAGAGGAAAATCTAAAGATGCCTACCCGTTTAAGATAACCGCTGTGTCAAACACACCATGGCCTCGATGAACCATGTGATCGTCAATTGGAATCACCATCAAAGCTGGATCAAGAATAATTCCACCATAAGTGCTCGAGAACATGGCTGGGTATGGTTTCTTTTCAACTTGGCTCCACTTGTCATGCAGCTTTTCAAGCAACTGGTTGATAAAACACCATCAAATTAGAAAGTTCAGAGTTAGACAGGCATAGTCTTCTTTTTTCTCTCAAATCAAATAAAACACTCATTGGCGCTAAGCGTGAGGGAATGCTAGACGTTTGGTAATTTCCCCTCCGACCAGAATATTTATGGAGTAGAATGACAGGTTTAGATTCAGCCATAAGAAGGAAATTTAAGCAATGAGTATCAATCTCACAAAAGAAAACGGCATAATTGTATCAATTTATACTTAAGTAACAAGCCATTGATCTTAGAATGCAACTATCTAAGAATCTCTCAAGCTCTCAACTCAGTTCTTTCGAACCCAACTAGTGCTCGCACACGTACACTAAAGATAATTTGAATCCAAGTTACAAAACAACTGTCCTGTATAATTGCATGCATAACACATTTAGACTAGTCTTTTGTGTTTCTAACAGCGAACACTGAAGAATTTAAGGCCATAGGAAATTAACAAGGTTCACAATTTACATGGCTGAAATAAACCATGGCAGCCTGTGATATAAAACAAAATGGGGGTTTCGAGTTCTCACCTCGGATGACGATTTGAACACATGAACTTTGAAATCCTTGACATCTCCAGCCCCCAATGTATCTTCACAACAACAGCAGCAAGAAGTTCATCAACAATCAAAGCACCAATTATGTTTACAGATCACCATGATCAGATAATTTACAAATGGAAAAACCCCAAAACACAAAATTAATACACAGAAGAGAAGTTCTCACCTGATTTGTTTTCAGAAGAAGAGCTGTGGCTTGCCATGGATTAGCAGAAGCAGAATTAATTACCAGAGTTAATTACAATGAAGCAATAGAGTGAGGAAGAAGGGTGATGGTGGATTAGGGGATATGGAACTGGTTTTATATTGCCATTAATCAACAATTAAAGTTAATTTAGAATGGAAGGGAAGGGAATCCATTTTTGTTTCAACCCTTTGCAAGTTTGCAGTTTGTCTTGCAGTGTTGTGGATTGTATCATACAGTCAAGGTTACTACTGACTTTTGCTCTTTGTGTTGTAGCTATACTGTTGGGAGAGATTCCATGCCCAGGTACCCGTGTGATGATTGCATCAAATTAAGCACAAATAATAAGAAAATAATATTCTAGTTAAATGAGATTAAGACTCAAGAATTTTTCATTGAAGTTAAAAATTTAAGCGGAGTTTCAATTGAATAATGAGTTTTAATTAATAAGACACCTTTTTAGCAGGATCTCCTTCTACTGTAGTAAAAACAAGACGATATATACGACAGGAAACAAGGAGCAAACAGTGAAATAGATGACCCTATATGGGTGAATACATGGCCGCCACATTGCTTCTTAATTAATGAACATATGTTATTCAATCGCTTATGCGTCGAACACTGTAAAATCTTATATCAAGAACATGATAACATAAAATACAACATGTAATGAGTAATTACACGACTAATAACATCAAGACATTTTATGATAGAGCTTCACACATGCATGTTGTATATAATATTCGACATTGCAATCATCATCATTACTAGGCACCCCACCTAAAAATCAATAATGCCAAGCCAAATAAGTTTTTATTTTACCACCAAACCACATGAGTTACAAGCTTTGTTTTACGTTTTAAATCTTATGTTAGAATCACTAATATTTATGCTCGTCCAAAAGGGTGCTGACGAGTTTAAATTTTTTACACTCATTTTATGTACGATCTCTTTATTGGTTTTATCATTGATTGACAGATGTTTATAAACTTAACCCTCCTTAATTTTGTTATCATAAATTCAATACATGTTAATCAATTATAAAGAACACGCAAAATAAATGCAAAATATTTGATATCAGTGTTCACATGCAAACTACTCTCTTGGCAATACTATCACCATGACTTCTTCCCCCAAATAAAGACAAATGATTACGTGGAACCCATGAAGGTGCATTGTTTAATAACATGTCGGTACATTTGAGCTTGCTTTATGCACATACCAAAACATAAGAAATAAGACAAGTTTGAAGGCCATCACATTCATTAGTCAAATCATAAATTTGCTAAAGATAAGAAATAAGACGAGCCTAAAGACTCTAAACGCCATTTGTACTGCATAATATGAGTTTAGGAACTCTGGGACATTTAATCAAATGGTGAATGATTGTTAATTAAATGGCTAAACGACCTCCACATTTAACAGTAACGTAGGTGAATGCGAAGGAAAAACCGAAAAGATATAAAGAAAAGGCATTACAAAGGGGAAGGTAGCGTAGTAGTTAGCTAGCACTACCTTCCTCTTTGCTTCTTTAGTTGTTTCAATGGTCTGAGAACTGATTGGTATGGTTGTTAAGGCCTTGTTTGGTACAAAGGATTGAATCGGAATGGATGAACAACTATTTTCAAGGTATGTTGAAAGAAGAAATGAAAATTTTGTGGCCAACTTGGAGGTACGAGATGAATTACCCAGCGAGGCCTAAGAGTTTAGTATTCAATACATGTAGGATACGTTCTTAGTATTACAAATGCCAGACCATCAGCAAACAATGATTTCTAGCTGATTTACATATAATTTTGCTATTTCCTTTGCTGCTATTTGTGTATAAATATATGTAATACGTCTATAATTTTCTGGCATGCCTTTGATAGAAAGACTTTGTTCTCCTCAAAGCTTCTTCTATGGAAGATGGATCAGCAGCAAATGTAACACGTATCCAACTGGTCAGCCCTACTGCTGTTCCTGCAATACACACATATAATCTCCGTTAGTTGGTCAGCAAGATGCTTGTAAACCAGAAAGAAGTCATGGAAAATATGGTTCTGATTGTTCATTAATTTCTAACCTGGAAGAAAGATAACACTTTCCTCTTTGACGAGCTTGAAACAAAACTCGATATCATCATTGATATCTTCCAGTAGTGAAAGGTCTAGTTTCACCTGCATTACACAGAAAATTAATAAGCAAAGATGTATTAGAATGCTAAATTCAAAGTACAAAAACAATTGTGTTTCTGTTAATTTCTCACCATTACGGCCATGGATCCTTCTGGTTTGCTCGGACAGGTAAGACAAGGGATCTCATTCATCCTATCACAGCAAATGTCTGAGGACTGCTTCAGCAGATAGAGAGTTTTCTTGAAGAAAGCCTCTTCGGTTTGTTCAAGGATGCGAGGAACTGCTGCCTATAACTTACCAGATAAGTCATTTTGAAAGAGGCGAAAAATAAGTTAATACCCTGACACGAGCTTAAACATGCAAATCTTATGTTGTGTTTTTCAGGTTTTGGTTCAAATTCCTGAGGAACTGTGAGTAAATTTTGACATTTAACAGATTTGTCTTTGAAATTTTCTTTAACTATAGTAATCTGAAATGAGATTTAAGAAATAATAGCTTGTGGAAGATCGAGGCTGCACGTAGAATGTAGAATGATCTAAAGCCAAATAAGGACACTAATCAAGAAAACTAGAATTAACGCATTTGAGTAAATCAAAACAAGATATAAGTAACAAACCTGAATGAAAGTTGCAGGCCCTCCCAAGATGTCGAAATATTTCTTGATGCGCTCAATAACCTGCACAGAATATGGAGTTCCTAATCAATAATCGTCATGATTTTTATACTTACATCGTCCACTTTATATGGAGTTCATAATTCTGAGAATGCTGTGCGTGTGTTCACGTGTGTGTGAGAGAAAGAGAGAGAGATGGAGGAGAACCTTGGGTATTCTGAACATGCCACATGGATCAGTCGTCACAAACCAACCAAGTCGCCATCCAGGAACTATCCATCTCTTTGACAGGGACCCGAGAGTAAGAACGGGAACAGTTGATCCAAAAACTCCCATTGGCACAAATGGTTTTTCCCCAAAAGCAAGATGCCCATAAACTTCATCAGCAATTACAGGAATTCGAAGCTTTTTTGCAGTTTCTGCAATCTAAGTGCGATACAAAACAATAGGTTACAATGATATCCAGTGCCAATAACCAAAACAGGTCTCTTAGTGTACAATCTTTTGTTCTGATGCCATACCAATACCATAGACCACTAACCTTCTCCAGATGTTGGTAACTGTACACATTCCCACAAGGATTCCCGGGGTTTATAATTACCATTGCAACTGTGTTGTGATCTGCAAGAGCTTCAACAGCATCAAGGTCAACCTCCCATGCATTCTCTTGCAGGAGATCAAAATGTCGAATTTCAAGATGTCTAAAAGCAGAACAAAGTTCATAAATAGGGAAGCATGGCTTTGGAAGCAAGATATTGGCACCGGGGCGAGCAAGCATTGCCAATGCGACATCAATGGCTTGTGTGCAACCAGATGTGACAAAAACATCATCAGATGTTAACTTGTATGGAAGATCACGAGACAGATACTCAGCAATTGCTCTGTCATGAAGTGAAATAGCAAAATTAATATTATCTGTGATGAATATCCATCATGAATATGATTAAATTGAAATACCCCCTCGAGGGAATATGCCCGATGTTTGCTTGCTGTACAAGCCTGCAGTCTATTATCCAACACATGTATCAAATCCGTCACCATTTAAACACCCCATCATCAAGGAAGATAGGAGCTTGGCTTTTTGACACTAAACAAGATTTGCATTGTTTAATAATCAGAATATCCCATCATCTATCAAGCTAATTACTAGACGAAACCTTATGAATTCAATCATGTATTCACTGAATAATCCAAAAAGCTTTAAAATGCTTTAGTAGGACTGAAATTTTACCATTAATTTTCAGAGAACGTTTTTACTCCAGATAGCAGTTCCTTAACCTCATAACTCACAAGGCAAACGTATTGCTCCTCCTCGATTTGTACCACGCCATTAGTAACAAAACACCCTCCACAATCCAATCAGTATATGTAAAGTAAAAAGAGAAGTGAAAAGAACTACGAAGGTACTGCAACTAGAACATTAAAAAAAATGCAAATTGAATCCAGGACAAGAAACCCAGAAACCCAGAAACCGAATTTGGCAGCATTTAGAATCCAGGACAAGAATTCGATAATAACAAGAAAGAACAAGACAACCAATTTAAATAATTAAACCAACAAAATCCCAGAAATAAAAACCAAAATTAACAATTTACCTTCTGGTTTGAGGAAGACCAACAGTGGGTGCATAGCCATTGAACTTGTCGGACTGGAGGGCGTCGACTACAGCTTCCTGCGAAACATGCGTCGTGTGGAAGCAAGAGAAGGCAGTCGGGTCGCCCATGCCCAAAGAAATCAGCCGTCTGCCGTCGTTTTCGTCGACATTCTGCAGCAGCAAGCTGAGGATGCCTTTAATAGTGATTGTCGTAGAAGTAGTGTCCACTGGTGCAGCTTGGAGGTTCGAGGTGCGGTTTTCCATGGAGGATTTGATGGGTTTTCTGGGGGAGGGGTCTTTTGTTTCAGCTTGGGGAAGTGGGGTTATTGGTGTTTGAGGTCAGAGAAACGTAGGGAAATGGAGGAGGGGGTCCGACAAGTGGAGTGACTCAGAGGAACTGCATGTCCAAATAAACACCACACGTGAGGAGGTTTTGAATGCTTGTGCATGAATGAATACAAAACATGGCAACTACTGGATGGAGTTTCAGTTCAATAACTTCTGGCCTAAATTGCACTATGGGTGTTCTTAAAAAAAAAAAGAAAAAAAAAAGCACTATGGGTTATATGTCAATGTTACTCTTGCGGTGAAAAAAACTTTGGATCTTTCATCTAAATTTTGTCCTATTTTACTGGTTAAAAAACCTAGATTTTCGAAATGAATTGAGCTAAATTTGTCTAACGTACAAACCTATTAAAAAAACTCAACCATACGAGTAGACAAATTGGGGTTTTCTGTTTTAATTACTTGTAATTAGTGAGTTTTTTTTCCTATTAAGATTTATTTTATATTAGTAATTTGGTTAGGATTAATTTCTCTTTTTGTTTTTCTCAATAATTTTCGTAATATATATATATATATATATATATATATATATATATATATATATATATATATATGAAAAATTAGGATTGAAGGATCCGAGGGACAATCATATTAAAACATTTTTTTATGGTTCTCATTTCGTAACTTCTTTCAAGGATTCAAATTATCTATATTTTAACTCATCATTCATCGGTCATTCATTCTTGCAAAAAATAAGACAAATCCAAAACTATTCAAGCATTCATTTGTAGTGAAGAAAATGGAAGAATATGGTTTTGCAAAGAGATACTCAAATGACTATCACTTAATCCAATAGTCATATTATTTTAAATATGGGTATTTTTTTGTAGACATTGTCTTTGAGGGAAGACCTAAAAAAATAAATGGTTGGTTCGTTGAAATACATCACGGATTCGCTCAACAAAAGTGTGTCAAAAAATGTGTAGTACACCGATCCTAACTATATATATATTGATCTCTAAAAGATAAAAAATACATATTAGAAAATTCTCACAAACAGTTAATGTTAGCAAGTAATGCGCATATTAGTCTGAATTGGAAGTACAATTGGGTGAGCAGATTTGGATTTAGCTAAGTTGGTTAGAGCAGTATGCTTCACACTTATGCACCACAACAAACTCGAATTCTTAGATGAATTAATGTAATTATTCTATCATTGTAGAAAAAAGTAAATCTGAATGGAAAGGTTGATTGGACTAAGATACTCAAAATCAATCCTAGTTTGGAGTTGCTTTGGAACCATGTTATTCCTATGAAAACGAAATAAATATTTTTCTCTATGCATCATGCCCAAATCATAATTTTTGGGTCCCTTAAGACAATTTATTGTCTAGATTTTGGCCATTTTCTTGGTTACCAAACAAACAATAAGTGTAGCCAAGTATAATGATGACGTATTCCATCCGAATTGAAATTTTCCTAAACTCGTATAAGGTGACAAAAACTGTCACATACAAACATCTCGTATTGGTTTTGGAATTCTTTTCGTAAACCCTGTTTACAAATTGCAAGTTGATTTGAATGATTGTCCTTCCATCAAATAGGCTGTATACACGTGTAATTCGATCGAAAACGCGACATGTACCAAACTCACACGACATGCAATTATGTGGCTATTAAATGAGGTTGTTGGTATTTATCTTCATGAGTCATTTTTCTTTCTCTCTTTATGAAAATTTTGTTGGAGGATGTATTTGAGACGAGATGGTAAACTCTACTACGCAAAAAAAGTATAAAAAATAGAATAATGTTAGGAAGATTAAGCTTGTCTGTAAAATTTTGAAAACTAAAAAGCATAAAAATTGATGATTGATTTATTACTTAAACATTGGTAAACGTGTTCATTCCTATTGATGACATATCATTAGTTTGTAAATTTTAACTCTAAATTTAGTCTTCTAGCATTACCCTAAAAAATAACATTCTCCCAAATGTTACATCGGATTTTTGTTTTGTATGTTTTTTTTTTGTTTTTGGTTTTGGTTGGAGAAATTTTATCCAACAAAGACAAGAGAGCCCCATAAGAGAAGAAACGTATAATTAAGAGGAAATTGTTAGAGTTGCTATATTATACAGAGTAGTGCTACAATTATTTTGTATTTGTAATATTATTTTTACTATCTCTTCAATAGTATGGCTTACCAAAATATGTGAATTTCATATCTATCAGAAAAATAATACAAATAAATAATAAAAATAATATTTTTATATTATATGTGCCAATTTTTTCTTCCTGACCACCTTGTTTTTTGGATCAATTCCTCCATACCACCTATGGCTACTTTCTTCTTATCCTATCACAAACAGGTTTTTCTAGGAAATTGGTTTTTAATAGCTACACAACTGGCTCGACAAAAGTGTCACACACAACCCGTTAGATTCGAAATGACTCGCAATGTTTTCTTATTGGTGTCACTTAAACTTATTATTTAGTTTTATTCTTGTGAGATGTCTTAAGTTTAAATTTCTGATGACGAACTCAAAACTATTATTATTTACGAGATTTAAACCTGACTTTTCACTTACCAGTGAAGAAAAATAAATAACTTTATTAACATCTTCTTAAAAGCACAAAATAACCCTTTAACGACAAAAAATTGAAAAGATGGTTGTGTGATGGATTCACACCTCCCCAGCCTCATTTGTTTTTGAAAAATGCATGGTTCATGGTCAGAAAATGGAAGTGCGCCTTCCAATGTTGTCTCTATACCTCAAACCCTAAACTAAACCCTATTCATTTTGTAAAACAAAACGCATCATTGAAGTCTCTTAACGAAGAATGATACTACAAAGTAAAAAACACATAAATAGAAATGAAACAGAAAAAAAGAGAAGGGTAAAAAATGTTACCAGCGGACCGCGAGCAGAAGAAATGATGGAGATATGCATGAAGTTCCCTTACGTGCGTGTGAAACTTGCTTCCTGATGAGTGGTAGTGATATATATAGAAAGCTACTCCCAGAAGTTGTGGATTGTTCAACTCATATTTATAAGATAATATGTAATGGGGTTGCTTTCAATTTCCAATCTTTAAGATAAGCTCAAAGATTCATCGATTTGTTATCTTTTGTGGAGAAGAGTAGAAGACTACTTTAGTACGTCTATCCAACTGGGAATAAGCAATCAGATGGGCTCTTGCTCATGGAAAGCTATCTACATCTGTCAGTTTTGAACAGTCAACTCAAATTAAGAAGAGTAAAGATTCTTGGGTTTAATTTCCTTCGAAGATCATTTTTCCAACAATCAACTAAATCGAAAACCGTATGACCATTAGATTAAATAGTAGTCGTTTTAGTATTTTTTTGTAGAATTGTATTCGTCTAGTTTCTTCGTTGCAAATGACTGTATTGACGATTTTGAATTTATTAAATTTTTTTTGGAAATATAATCTATGAACAAAGAATTAAAACAAAGTCCACAGTAACAGTGTATCACATTATGTCATAAATAAGTATAAATACTGAGCATGTTAAAGAAAAAGAATTTATGATAGGGGTGTGATATCCATACACCTATTTTTACTTCTTCCAACCTTTTTGGTTTTCGGCCGTCGGATCGGTTGAATTGAAGAAGATCAAAGGACAAAAATTAACAAGGAGTGTGTGAGAAGTAAAAAGGGGTGTGTAGATAGCACACCCCTTTACGATATCGCGTCTGTCGAATAATACTAGCAAGTGGTCGGTAGACCTGGCAAATTGCTCATTAATTGGATCCAATTAGCTTGCAAAAATTCAATATACGAGTGGAGGCTTAACATCCCGTGTTGATAACGATTAAACTTATCAGCGATCAGTTAGCAGTGGCGGCGATGGGGGAGTGCCATAGGAACAACAGTACAGGGGCCATCTCAAAGGGCCACCCAATTTTTTATTTTATTCTATTCAGGACTAACTACAATACTTACATATCCTTAATACAATTACCATTTGAAGGTCATATAAAATTTATATAAATATACGTATTTAATATAATTATTATCTAACTGTTGATTGTATTAAATCTAAGTATTGTAGTCGTACCTTATAATTATACTTTCTTTTTTACTTGATTAAAAACATTTAAACATCCTACATTATTTTTCCATCAGCTGACTCCCAGCCCAGCATCAACCATATTGGCCCTGTAGCCCACATCAGCCCCAGTTTTGGGTCATGACTTATTTTCTTCACATAGGGTACCGAAGCTACCCCTCATTCACTATATTGTGTGTGTGCGTATGCGTTTGCTTGCAGGTACCCATGAAATTGAATTTCATATTTTAAATTTGAACCCGAAGTTTTGAAAATAAGTGCCATAAGAAACCCGAAGTTTCATAAAATAATACACTCATGAAACTCGCAGTTTTTCATCCTACAATTAAATCAAAACGTGTCTATTAGAACTCGAACGTTCTACCTTTTGACTATGGATGTTTTTCCATAGCACTAACCACAATCTTGTTCACTTCGTTACAGCAACATGTCAAACCTTAACAAACTCGACTTTATCGTTTTGGAAGTCTCTGGAAAAAAAAACTACTTGAAAAGGGTCCGAGATGTGAAGCTCCACCTTACAATAAAGAGTTTGAGAGCCACTATTGAAGTTGAAAGGAACACTCCGGTTGGTGAAGCAAACAAAGTTACTGCCATATGATCTTCATTCGAAGGCATATGCATGACGCAAACGTAGATTGAGTAACTCACTGAAGAGGATTCCCGAGCTTTATGCCTTGTTATGGAAGAACGTTTCGATCACCGAAAGATGATCTTTTTGCCTGAAGCAAGAAACGAGTGGCAAAACTTGCGTTTCCAAGACTGTAAGTCAGTGAATAAATGCAATATTGAAAGTATGTCGAATTTGATCACTCCTCAAATTCTGCAACATGGAGAGGACCTTCAATTCAACACACAAATCAACATTCTACATGAAACATCTCATACCTTTTGAGAAAACTAACTTGTTCACTAACCGTCAACACAAATTTTGACTAGGTAGACGGGTTTGGGTTGGCAGTTGACAGATGAGGACCGATTGGATAGACGGGATTTTCCAAAAGCAATCAGCAAAGGCGATCAACTGGATATACGAGATTTTCCAGAAGCAAAGGCGACCGACTGGATAGACGGGCCGAAGTTGTAAAGTCAGTTTGCCTTAGGAGACTTGATTGTCTGGTTAGATGGTGTTTCTCTCAAGTCCGGTTGATTATTTATCTTAAGTCGCAGCCGGCAAAGAATCTTTGATTCTTTCACCGAACAAGGTCCTTCATCAGTTTTCTCGATGAAGTGAGGTGTTACTTACATGTTACTTTTAGAGTTCGGCACACAGACAACCGAACCAATTTTGAACTTCATAGCGATTTGCATAACCTTGTCTTCATGTTATAGAACCCAAGGCCAAGAGTGTTCATTCCTCAACCAAAATCGCTCAGTTTAGAAGTCAGCAACACATTTCACCATATTCAAAACATTCGCCTGGAAAAGCTCGGTAGCAAATTGGCACGCCCGCATCAGCATCAAGCCACCGAAGGACGTAGTTACTTCGGCTTGCATGCCACGTAAGCTATCTACATATCACTACCTTTTTCATAACTAACCAAAGCACCAAAAACAAAAGTTTCTGCATTTTTTTTTCTTGGTTATATTAAAGTCTCTTTGTTATCCTTGGTGTGTTTGCGGATTATCTTAGGAGTGTGCAAAACTTTGACGATTACTAGGCATTAAATTGAGCGTCGTTGTATCCACAAGGCTAATTCGCATCTCTCCTTAACACATAAGTTGTGAGGACTAATTAAGTCTGAAAGGTAGTGTAGATCTCTACGTACTAAGTACCTTGAAGAATCCTTCACCCTATCTTTTCTCTACTGAGCCTAAACCCACTAGCCTCAGATATCCAATAAACATTGTCGGAGTTAAGTGCAACACAAAATATAATTCAAAGACTTGAGCAACTATTATTAAAGTTCAGAAATTAAAACTAAATGCGTGTTATAGTTCATTGATCATTGCCTCAATTTAACCCTTTTCATCTAAACAAAATACATCAACTCAATCCATGCCAAAAGATTAATCACCACAATTTGTGTGCAAATTGGGAGATGTGAATTAGAAGAAGCTTCTTTGGACTGTTGCAGTGATTCATCTGTTGGCATATTGTCTTTAGAAGAAGCTGCTTTGATTCTTTCTATTAGTCCAAACACAATATGCCAAAAATAATAAGATCAAGTATCTTATTAACAAAAATATAAAACAAAATGCATATGCATGACTAATTAACGTACTTGAGTGGGAGTCTTTAATTAATCCTGATGATGATCTTTCCAACGTGAGAAATAAACAACAAACGATTACAACAAAAAACATGTAGCTAGTTTATAGATTCAGACGTCTCGTTAGGAATTGTCAATTTTACTCTAACAATACTTTATAAATATAACTTCAAAACACAGTTGTAAGTTAACTAATATCAGTGACGGAGCCAGAAATTCAAACTAGAAGGGGCCTTTAAGCCATACAAAAGAAATTAGACAAAATAATTGCAATTTTATTAAATGGGAGAAAAATTAAAGGTTTTGTTTTTTGTATTGGCGTGGAAAACTTTAATCAAACAAGAGTGGTAGAGCTTAAATTTTTAGTATTTAAATGATTATATCATAATCATAACAACAAAACTTGTTTTATGATTTTGATAAATAAAAGACACAATTTAAGCCAAGACTTAAAATTAGATATTGTTCTAGATTGTCTAAGTTTTGTTTTATACTAACTGGCCAAAAAGTGAATATGATTTTTATATGGTAAAATATGAAGCTTATTATTATAATAAATAAAAAAATAGATAAAAGGTGGGCTTGGTCTAATATGGTAAAACAAAAGGCAAAAATCTGAAAGATGTAACACCAGAAAGTCTCGACCTCAAGACCACTTGAAGTTGCAAAAACACCCCCAACAACGAGCCACACTCTCATTTTAGTACAAAGTTGCAGATAACATATATAAAACGAAAACTCCAGGATAGGCCTAGGCCGGCTCCACCACTGATTAATATCATTTTTCTTAATAAGTTAGCCAAACAAGAAACTTCATAAGTGACATTTAATTCACCTAACTCCGATCCAAATGTGCCATATATATAGTACTACTACGATTTACTAATATTTCTCTTAATTTGTAAATAAGAGGTATTTTTTAAGTTTGAATCTTGTGACCAATTTATTCTTCATCTCTTAATGTAAAGAAATTATGTGTTGAAAAAAACAAAAACTCCGATCCAAATGCACCTTAATTGTACCAGGTCTTCGCAGGTTAGCATTCAAGTCATTTAATAATGGGTAATATGGGTCTAATTTTATATGCATGTTTTGAATGAAAACCCCTAGTATTACATTATCATAAATGGGGTTTATTAAGTAGACATCAGCAACTAAAGTTTCCATGATTTCAAAACAAATTACATCAATTATCATTGTATGTTTAAACAGAACTCATCCAGAAATTACCGTGAACTAGATTTGAAAAAATTAGTTTATTATTGGGGAAAATGGTCTATCAATTGGTATGTTAATTTGCTGCGGTTTCCATTTTTATTTCTTCTTTGTATCTCTTTATATTTGTGCTTTGCAGAAAGGTTATGCTACCTGTGTTGGTGGAAATGTTTTCTACCTATGTGGGGGAAAATCGAGTTTATAATACCTCTTGGCCAAAAGCTCCCATCGTTATAACAATTCTGCTAATTTGTTGGGTTTTAAACCTTTTTTTTCTTTCGATCTTCCTGTTAATGTTAATGTTTGTCTACCTCAATTGGTGGAAACTGTAGTCTAAAATTTGCTTAAATTTTATTGTTCTTCTCGTTGAGCAGGTATTATTGTTGTTTCTGTATCTATTATTCAAGTACTCCAAATAATGCATGTGTGCGTAAAGAAAAGAATAGGAAAATAATGAGGATTGAAGAAAGAGGAAGAAGATCAACGTGCATATTAGGGGTGGGCACGGGCTGGGCCGGGCCCAAATTTGAAGGGATCGGACTGGATCCGCTTAAAATGGAAACAGGCCGGGCCGGGCCGGATATTGGAAATTTGAACACTGGAACCGGACTTAACCCAGCCCATTTCAAACGGGTTGGTTCGGGATGGGTCCACGGGTCCTTCTTTTTGTTTTTTGTTTTTTTTTTTATTTCCGGTTTTGATCGCCTCCCGGACTTGCTCATCCTCCATCTTCGACTCGGTCTCCAATTGTCGAACATCAAGACCCTCATCCGCTGGCCGTTTCTATGCGATTCAACTCGCTCGTCCCCCACACAGACTCACATCGCTCCAGGACCTCGTTGCCTTCCTCAACATCCTAAAATTGCTCCAGGACATCGTCTCGCCCAAGCCCAACCCAAATCTTTTGCTCGCTCCACCGCGTCCGAAACCTCTCGATCGAGCTCTCGTCGGAGCTGCACAGATTGGAGACAGAGGCGTCCAGAGAGAGTGTGAGTTAATCGATAAACCCTAAAATTTTAAATAGTGTTTTAAAGAAATTACTTGAAATTTTTGGCAGCTCAAGCGCGGGATTAGAGGAAAGAGAGAAGGGCGTCGAAGGCTTGTGGCATAGCTGGTGATGCTTTGTGGACGGCGGCTCGTGGCGCAGATGGTTTACAGCGGGTGAGCTGGGTATATGGTTGGTTTGTTATGCTTTGTGAAGGTTTAGGGCGGGTGAGATGGGAGAGAGAGAGAGACTGGAAGAGAGAGATCGAGAGAGAGAAGATCAATAGAGTAGAGAGATCAAGGAAGGATCGAGAGACATCGAGAGAGTTGAGAGATCGAGGGAGGATCGAGAGAGATCAAGAAAGCGGAGAGATCGAGGGAGGAGACAATAAAAGGGTGAGGGTCGAATTAGGTCTGAGAATAAGAGAGAGAGGGTAATAAACAAGAGAAGGTAATCAATCACAGTAGGCAATGAATGGTCCGGGCCGTGGGCCCGTTTTCTTCAATCCTTAGAACCGGCCCGCCCTATTATTTTTCAGGAACTGGCCCGCCCCGTCCCGTTTTGTATTTGTAATTTTTGGACCCGCCTTGTACCCGCCCCGAACCGCAAAGACCCGCCCCCTACCCGCGGGTCCAGGACTCGTTTGCCCACCCCTAGTGCATATAGTTAGTAAGCTAAAATTTAGGAGAATTATTGTTTTACTTTTTCAAGAATTAATTAAGAGATTATGATAACTTATCTGTTATAACTAATGATAAGATTAAGGGTAACTTTGGAATGAAAGAAAATGATGCAAACAAATAGAGATGACAATGCTGATGTGGAGTTACCGTTATTTGTTTTTTGAACAAACGATATTAAATACAATAAGAGCAACCCCATCGTGCCCAATTCCCGTGAGGGATAGGCCTTCCCCACTCCCCCCACCACCAAAAAAGCCTTCAGCCTACACCAATCAATTGGGCTCCATGGGAACCTGACATCCCAACAGGCCAAAATCGCCTAGCCAGCACTTAGGTGTTGTGACATCACGCTGACGTCAATCAATTAAAATTTATAAAAAATAATAAAAAATATATAAAATATTATAAAATATTTCTATAAATATCTAATCATGTTCTTCTACCTTACACCCTGGTTCAATATTTTTAAATACTTTCAACCAATCTTTTATTATTATCAAAAATAAAAAATGAAAACTTCTAAAATGTTAATTAAAAGTACAAAAAATTATAAAAAAATAATAATTAAAAATACAACATTTCAACCAATCTTTTTCTATAAATACATAACCATGTTCTTCCACGTTACACAACATTTCAATATTTTTAAATACTTTCAACCTATTTTTTATTAGGATTCGAAATTAAAAATAAAATTATTTTTATTATTTATAAAATAAAAAATACTAATATTTTAATACGAATTGCCTTAGGCATTCAATTTAGGGGCGAATATGCACTTAGGCCATTGTTGTTCACTACAGGCCGTTACTGTTCGTTTAAAGGGATTGACTTGCCTATAGCCCGCGAGCCTAGCAACACTGGAATTGCTCTAAGAGGGTGGGAGAGTGGGCTAAGCTTCACAATGAGCTAGCAATAATGTGGTTCAAATTCGTCTTTGACGAGAATCGAATTTAAAACTTCTCACTTAAAGTGAAGAGTAATACTACTAGACTGTAATATTATACGTCTTATTTTTAAACAAACGATAGTATCCATACTAAGGAGTGGGCGAATAGGCTAAGTCTCACAATCCCATTAGAAAAATTACAGATTGGTACTACATCCCCACGTCAGTAGTGATACATCCACTCAAAATTTGCCATATGTACAACTTATATACAGTTGGACTAAATATTTATTTTACTCTTACAACATAAATTGAAAAAAAAAAGAAAATGAAAAGAAGTTCCGTAGGGACCACGATGCCACCTACACTGAGGGAAACGACGTCGCATGCTTCGGCGACGGCGACGAGGATGTCGAGGTCGTAGCAATCGGGGTTCCAGCAAACCTTGTATGCGGAGAGCCGGGCCTTGGGAGCCATGCCGACAGCGACTCCCTTGGCGTACCCGAGAATGGAAGCCGGAAAAATGTACCGTCCGGCGGCGATCGAGGCCGTGTGAATCTCGTAACTGTCGGAGTATCTTGGGGAGCGGTACTCCATGGTCTCATTCATCTTGCCGTTAGTGGATTCAAAGTCGGCGGAGAAGAAACGGGCGCCGATGAGCTTGCGGTTGCAGAGGTTGGCCGGAAAATCCTTCCTGGCAACGCAACTGATGGGCCCATTTCGCGAAATGGTTATTTCCAATCCAGAGCTCTAATTTGTGGTCTAAATTAAGGTTTATTTATAATTGACGATTTATCATAAGAAGAAATCGTTGAGGTTTTGGGGAAGAGATAGAGAGGGGCGTCAGCCTCACAGCAAGGGGAAGCTATGGGGACTAAGGGCGGGGCTGGGAATCATCGGGAAGGGAGGTGGAAGGTGGTTATGGGTATTTTACTTTCTTCAAGTTTCATTCTCTTTAAATTTTATTTTTATATTAAAATAAGTTTTTTTTTTTATATTAAAATTCCAATGGAATATGTGTCAAATTTTGAGTGGAAGTACTATATGCTGAGAAATTCGCTTTTAGTGAGAATTGAACGTATAACTTATAAGCATGGTTCTAAAAGACGTTAAACGCTAGTCGGACGGCGTGCTGGAGCCTAGTGCCTAGACGGGGCACCTAGACGGATTTAAATAAATTTATTATATATTATATGAATAAATTAAAATTTTTTTTATGTACACAACATGATAGCCCAAGAAAAAAAAATCCAAATAATTTAGATGACACATATATATCCCTTTATGCAAAAGGATCCCCATTTTTTTTGAAAAAAATGGGGATTAGGTGTGGGCCCACTCCACATTGAACTTCAACAATACGAATCGTCTATTTTATAAGTCTCGATTCATAGATCATCTTTGTAAAAATTCAATTCAATCCGAAACCATTTACCCATCTAATTATTAAGATAAAATTTCATTGTTTCTTATATAACAAAATATTCGTTAATTTCTTTGAACCCAATTAAATGCCTTAAATATTTCCGATTTGGCTAATATTTTGCAAGGATGATCTATCAGGTGCAACTTGAAAAATAGGCGGTTCGAATAATTAAAGTTCAATATGGTGTGGACCCTACAACTAATCCCTATTTTTGAAAAAAAAAAATAGAGATCCCTTCCCTTAAAGGCTTATATTGTTATGAACTTTACTAGTTTAAGAGTGATTGTATAAATCCTAGATTAGATCTGATTCTAGTTATTCTTTCTTATATGAACTTGTATTCCTTGGGGATGAAGGATTTCTTCTCCCTCTTATTACAATAAATAAAGGCACTATGTAGGAGGGAATAACATACACACATTCCCCTACGATTCTACAAACACATCTCTCTTCTCTATCTTCCTTTGCAGCCAGCCCATTTTCCTTAGTTAGATAAAATAGGCTACAACACGTTATCAGCACGCTCTTACCGTTACGCTTAGGAATCTGACGTGGAAGTTTTTTCTGCATCAAACCAGTTCATCTATACAATGAGGTTCTTCCAAAACAATGGTTTTTATCTCAATATTTTTGTAGCCCTAATAACATGAACATTCACCATAATGCATGACCCAACTTTACGTTTTTTGAATTTTAGATTTTACATAAATTGTGTATGCATTATATTCATAATTGTTGAATTATGTGAATTTGATATTTTCCATGAATTGCATCAAATATATGTCCATGCATTAAATTATTGAATTGAAAAAAAAAGGGAAATCAGCAACCCTAGGGTTCTTTGAACCTGTGACCTCAGACACCAAACTGGGCTCACACGAGCCCACCTTAGGCTGTGAAGCACTGAAGCAAAACCCTTGCTCCATCTGAGAATATGCCTTTTGGCATCGAACTCCAAATCCCGGCACAGCCCGCAGTTGGCCACGACCTTATCACCATTGTTCCTGGGAAATCACGACGTGAGTCATGTTTGGGACCTCACCAATCGTCGGAGACGATGGGTTTCTCTAAAAAATCCGATGAACATCGAAGAATTCTTCGATGGATTCTTCGAATCCTCACCGTGCTCGGACCCTCCCGACGTCAAAACCTAGGTTTCCGTCCACAATTTGGGTTCCCAATTGAACCCACATGCTTCGCCGTGCCATGATCCCCGAGAAAAGTCGCCTGAAGTGACGCCGGAGCTTCCCCTGGTTCAGTTCCGACACCCAGCGCCGCTGGGGTGTCTCAGATATCTTCAACCCGAGCCTTAGTGGGCCTCGGATCCTCGCCTGCTTCACACAACCCCCGTTAGGCTTGTTGCTGCCGTTTGCTATCCCGGCCTAGATCTAACAAACCCACTTGGATTTCTGTTAGACCTGGCTCGCATAACACCAGCCCAAAGCTGCTACATGGTGTTCCCCCGTGTCGCGTCACACCTGATCATTACCCTATCTGGGTTATCTGTTTTGAGCCCGGCTCTCTTGTAGCCTGTTTGCTGTTACGGGGCTTGCAGCCCACCCTGTCATTTGGGCTTGATGCACCCGAGCCTATCTCAGCCCATTCTTAGGCCTGGGTCGCACGGCTCCTGTTTACTTAGCCCACCTGTGGGCTTTTCTAATTGCCTAATTATTTTAAGCCCAATGGGTTATATATTTTTTCACCCACACTTTAAATTTGGTCTGAAGTCCACATAATTAATTCAATTGCAATTATAGACCTGAAGTTCTATTTGCATATTTGCATGTTACATATTTTTGTATATATTTGCGTTTGTCTGTAGGAACATATGAACTTGAAGTTAGGTTCATAATTATTTCGAAACCTGAAGTTTCTATAAACATGCCTTGTTTGAAAACCTAAAGTTTTCCTTAAAAACATCACCTATGAAAACCCGAAGTTTTTCATGCGAATTTTAACCGATACATGTCTATTAGAACCTGAATGTTCTACTCCTATGTGAATGGATTGATTTTTTTTCTTCTCCATTGCACTAATCAGATCTTGTCATTTATCTTGTGATAGGAACATGTCGAATTTGAACAAACTCGACTTCATCGCTTTGGAGGTCTTTGGAAGGAACTACCTCAAGTAGGTCCGAGATGTGAAGCTCCACCTCACTGCAAAGAATTTGCGTGCCACCATTGAAGATGAGACAGACAACCCTGTTGGCAAAGCTGAGAAAGCCACTGCTATGATCTTCATCTGAAGACATATTCATGACGCACTGCAAATTGAATATCTTACTGAGGAGGATCCACGAGCACAATGGGTTGCTTTGGCTGATCGTTTTGATCACCAAAAAGACATATTCTTGCCTGAAGCAAGACATGACTGGCATCATTTACGCATTTAAGACTTTAAGTCTGTGGATGAATATAATCCTGAAGTTTGTCGAATCCGATCACTTCTCAAGTTTTGTAATGAAACTTTGATTGAAGAGAATCTCCTGGAGATGACCTACTTGACCTTCTCTGCTACTAATATTGTCCTGCAACAACAATATAGAGCTTAGAAGTTCACCAAGTTCTCAGATTTGATCTCTGTTTTACTTCTCGAAGATGAATGTTTCTGACTTTCAAGAGGCTATCACTCCTATGGAAGATTATAATCTTAGACATAAACTATTTTCTAGTTAAAATAAGACAATGGGGCCGAATTCCACAGTAGTGGCCAAACCCCCTTATGTTTTTTGGTTAATTTGGAACAATTTTCCTTTATGTTTGGATTATTTGTTAGTAATTTATTTTTGGATATTAAGTTTTAATTAATTTCCGTCCTTGAATACTTAAAAATTATTTTGAATTGATATTTGTTTTTAGAACTTTTATGCATGTGACCGATTCAAATTAATTTTTCATTATAGGTATGACTAGTGGGGAAGTTAGTTGTCTGGCAGATAGTGCAACCATGCACACCGTTTTGCGTGAACGTATCTATTTCACTAACTTCGTACCTAAGAATGCACCTCTGACAACCCTCTCAGGCCCATCCAACCTGATCGAAGGATACGGTACTGCACGTATAATGTTGTCAAATGGTACAATTTTGACCATTGATGAGACACTCTATTCTCCACGTTTTGGAAGAACGTTGTTGAGTTTTAAGGACATTAAAGATAACAATTACCATGCTGAAACCCACGTAGAAAATGGAGTTGAATTTCTATGCATAACTTCCTACGAATATGGCCAGAAGTTTATTTTAGAGAAGATGAAGCGTATCTTGAGTGGTCTGTATACTACGACCATGCACCCCATAGAGAGCCATTATGTGGCCGGCCCTACCTCTGGGACCTTGCACGAAATTACACTTTGGCATGATCATTTGGGACACCCTGGACGAATAGCGATGCACCGTATCCTCAAATCATCACATGGGCATCCACTAACCCGAAGTTTAGGTTTGATTCAAGGAATCGCATGTCAAACATGTTCTATGAGAAAGCTTATCATTAAGCCTTCTTATGACAAGATTCGTTCGAATCCTCCCATTTTTCTACAAAGGATTCAAGGGGACATTTCTGGACCGATTCACCCTCCTTGCGGACCATTTAGATATTTTATGGTTTTGGTTGACGTTTCCACACGTTAGTCACACGTGTGCTTGTTGTCCACAAGGAACGTTGCATTCTCCAAAATGTTGGCTCAGGTTATCAAGCTTAAGGCTCACCACCCTGATTATCCGATCAAATTTATTCGATTGGATAATGCTGAAGAATTCACATATAAAACTTTTGATGACTATTGCATGTCGGTTGGGGTTGAAGTTGAACATTTAATACCCTATGTTCACACCTAGAACAGCCTGGCAGAGGCATTCATTAAGCACTTACAAATGGTTGCTCAATCGTAGGTCATATGTACCAAGCTCCCGATCGTTGCTTGGGGCCATGCAATATTGCACGCGGCCATATTGGTTCACCTGAGGCCTGTTGTGACACAACCATATAGCACCCTTATGTACAAAAATGGGGCCTCAGCGAAGGATGCGAATATATGTCAGATATGATTCTCCTTCGATTATTTGTTACTTAGAACCTTTGACAGGCGATCTGTTTACCGTTCATTTCGCAGATTGTCACTTCTATGAGATGGTATTCCAGTCGTTAGGGGGAGATAAGAACGTCAACGTTCCTGAAGAACGACGCGAATTATCATGGACGACTCCCACTTTGTCTCATTTAGATCTCCGCACCGCTCAGTCTGAAATTAAAGTGCATCGCATACTAGATCTCTAGAGCATAGCTCAGAGAATGCTAGATGTTTTCACCAATATAACACGAGTGACAAGATCACATATTCCAGCTGTGAATGTGCCTGCAAAGATGGATGTACCAAATGTACAACATACTTCCCTCTTGGAGGCCTGGGACGCCAATTTGGCCGATCCACGTATATTAGCGGTTAGCCAATCATCTGCCTCTACACATAAACGTGGCAAACCTCTTGATTCCAAGGATTCACACCCCCGAAAAAGGAAACCACGGCATAGGCTTCTGAAAAGCCTACTGTGAATCCGACTGTCGCTTACTCATTCTATCCAACTTATGAGGAAATTCTAGATTACGGAAGCATCCTTGAAGAGATGAATCCTTCTCCTGATAATTGTGAGATTTCGGTCTATTATGCTAGCTTAGATGATGTGTGGTGTAGAAATGAGATGACCGTCGATGACATATTAGCATATGTAGTAGTTACTGAGATCACGTTGAGCGATGTCATTGAACCCCGTTCCGTTGATGAATGTCGACGTAGAACCGATTGGTCAAACTAGAAACAAGCAATCCAAGTCGAACTCAATTCGCTTGCGAAACGTAAGGTGTTTGGATATGTAGCTCTTACTTCTCCACATGTGAAGCCTGTTGGCTACAAGTGGGTTTTCGTTTGGAAGCTTAATGAGAAGAACGAAATTGTATGTTACAAAGCTCGTCTTGTTATGCAAGGCTTCTCACAATGCCCTGGGATTGACTATGACACAAATTATTCACCCGTTATGGATATGATTATTTTTCGCTACCTTATCAGTTTGGTAGTTTCCGAAAAACTGAGTATGCAGTTGATGGATGTAGTAACTGGGTATCTCTATGGGGATTTTGATATAGAAATTTATATGAAAGTTCCCAAAGGACTTACATTGACCGGATCAAATATTTCCAAATCTCGGAACACGCTCTCAATTCGGCTGAGGCGTTCACTCTACGGTTTAAAGTAATCCGGAACAATGTGGTTTAACCGTTTGAGTGAGTATTTGAATAGTCAAGGATATGTGAACAACTAACTATGCCCTTGTGTGTTTATTAAGAAGTCACATTCTAGTTTTGCGATAGTTGCAGTATACGTCGATGACATTAACCTTATCGGAACTCCTGAAGAGCTCGCGAGAACTGCCACGCACCTGAAGACGGAATTTGAGATGAAAGATCTAGGAAAGACTCGATACTGTCTCGGTCTCGAGATAGAGGACCGTTCGGATGAAATCTTAGTACATCAAACGAACTACACCCAGAAGGTGTTGTGCCGCTTTAACGAGGATAAAGTGAAGCCTTCGAGTACTCCTATGGTCGTTTGATCGCTAGATGCAAAATGAGATCCCTTCCATCTGAAGGAGGATGATGAAGAGATTTTGGAGCCTAAAGTTCCTTATCTAAGTACGATAGGCGCTTTATTGTACTTAGCTCAATGCACTAGACCTGACATCTCTTTTGCTATTAATTTTTTGGCAAGATACAATAATGCACCAACACGCTGATACTGAACTTGCGTTAAAGACATTTCCGCTACCTT
This sequence comes from Heteromeles arbutifolia, assembly GCA_024362995.1. Classification (NCBI taxonomy): domain Eukaryota; kingdom Viridiplantae; phylum Streptophyta; class Magnoliopsida; order Rosales; family Rosaceae; genus Heteromeles; species Heteromeles arbutifolia. The sequence goes on along the minus strand of JANCRC010000003.1, from coordinate 37,593,763 downwards.
AAGGGTACTATAGATATGGGCTTGTTCTATCCCTACAGATCCTCGAGTGATGCCGCACCCCTTATCTCCAGTCGATTCTCGCCTTGTTGGTTATGTCGACGCATGATGCTTATCTAATTCGCACAAGGCGCACTTTCAAACGAGTTATGTCTTTACCGTTGGAGCCACCGCAATCTCTTGGAGGTCAACTAAACAGACCTTAGTTGCCACTTCGTCTAACCATGCTAAAATTCTCGCCTTACATGAAACAACTCGGGAATGATTTTGGTTGAGAGCAGTTGTGGACCATATTTGAAGCTCCTGTGATCTTTACCCCGTCGTGGATGTCGAAACAATGATCTATGAAGACAACGCAGCATGCATCGAACAGCTCAAGAAGGGTTACATCAAAGGAGACAACACCAAGCACATTGCACCGAAGTTCTTCTTCTCACATCAACAACAAGAACATCAGAAGATTGAAGTCACGCAAATCTATTCACAAGATAATCTAGCCGACCTCTTCACCAAATCACTACCGAAGGCGACGTTTCAGAAGCTTGTTCAAGGAATTGGTATGCGTAAACTTTCTAAGTTGTAACATTTCTAGTTCTCTTTGGAATTATGTCAAACTCAGAGGGAGTATGCTGAAGTATACTTGCTTGATTTTAATGTACTCTTTTTCCCTACAATTAGGAGCATTTTTCCCACTGGGTTTTTGCTACCTAACGAGGTTTTGACGAGGCACCCACCTTGGGTTGATCATATCCCTGATGATATCCCGTAGACGTTTCTTTTGACTTTGCATTTCTCACGCATTTTTCCTTAGACTATGGATTTTGTCCCTACCCGGGGTTTTGCCATAGACTATGGATTTTGTCTCAACTTCTGCATGATGCTAAATCTACCTTGAGTATTTACACACTCAAGGGGGAGTGTTATGAACTTTCATAGTTTAAGTGTGATTGTGTAAATCCTAGATTAGATTTGATTCTAGTTATTCTTTCCTATGTGAACTTGTATTCCTTGGGGATGAAGGATTTCTTCTCCCTCTTATTACTATAAATAAAGGCACTATGTAGGAGGGAATAACATACACACATTCCCCTACGATTCTACAAACACATCTCTCATCTCTCTCTTCCCTTGCAGCCGGCCCCTTCTCCTTAGTCAGATAAAATAGGCTACAATATATATACTCATGTGACATTTAGATATAACATTCATATATATATATATATGTATTATATTATATATATCTAAACTTTAAAAAATAAATGCCCACGTAGTGGGTGGTTGGATAATTAAAAGCCATTGACCCGTGCACTCCACCTCTCACATTACCTAAGGTAGAGCCCAAATAAAGTATAATATCCTTTCCATTAACTCTATTTGGTTCTTCTTCTTCCTTGGCCCTTCAGAACCACAAAGTGAAACTGCAGCTCGCGTTGCCACAATTGAAATGTCAAATACCCTTCTCTCTTTGTGCGCATACTATCTCTTCCCTCATTTGCTCACATACGACAAAGTTGCAGAAGCTCGCCAAGATAGGAAGTTGCGACTCAGAGTTGCAGCGAGTTTGGGATTTGCAGCCGACTAGAGTGGCGCCTACCTAGACCGCCTAGCGAGCGCCTAGGTGGCCACCCAAATCCTCTCCGCCTTAAGTGAACATTTTGGTTGAAATTGGGTCGGAGCTCCACCGTCCAGCGCCTAGGCACTGCCTATGCGGCCGCCTAAGCCGATTTTTAGAACAGTGCTTATAAGTGAAGAGAAATATCACCAAATCGTAATACTAAGTGACATAGAGTTACCGTTATTAGAATTAATTAAAAAATAACAAGAAAGTGGACTAATCCTTATACTAGGGTATACATTTAAATTGATATCAAATTTTCTCTTTAATAATAAAAAACTTCAAATCACGAACCTTAGATTTAATGAAATTTTCAAGGACGACTGAAAGCATCACCATTAACATGTATGTATACGTGTGTGTGTGTATATATATAAAATTATTTTTTTTTGTTTTTTGTTTTTTGTTTTTGTTTTTTTCCAAAGCTTCACATCCTTCCTTCCCTTGCCCAAATTATGAATAAAAAGTGGTAAGGGAAGGAAAGTGATTTGTATTTGAATTGGTAATATTCGAACATTAGTTTAAAGAGTCAACAAGGTCAAGTTGTCGAGGGAAAGTGATTTGTATTTGAATTGGTAAAATTCGAACGTTTAAAGAGTCAACAAGGTCAAGTTGTCGAAGGGAAGTGATTTGTACTTGAATTGGTAATTTCCGAAACTTTTGTGTTTGTCAACAGCTTAGGGACTGAGAACATCCTTAATTATTATCAATATCACCAAAGCAATATCACTCCCTTCTTCATCTTTTAATAACCAGAGTATGCAAATTGTTTCTGTTAACTCCTTGTGTCAATGATTCCACAACCTACTCTGTTCAAGCACGTACTACTCTTTGAAGTCTTTACGCTATTTCAGTTGACAAACTTTTGTTCAAGCTAGCTTAATACAAACCCTCTGAAACTCAATCTCTCTCCTGATTTCCAAAAATGGTTGCCATGATCATTGCATTCACACTCCGATCTCCAAAGCTTCACTTCCTACTTGTTCTCTTCTTTCTCTTAACCCCTCCTATAACTCCATTAAACTTCAGCTTCTCCAGCTTCAGTGGTGCTGACTTCGCCACTACACGTCCAGAGGGCGATGCGTATTTGGACCCCTAATTCCTCCGACTCACCAAAAGCGCTGAGGACCAAGCAAAGAACGGCAGTGTCGGCCGAGCCACTTTCCGCCAACCCTTCCTCCTCTGGGAAAACGAGACCGGAAAACTGGCCGATTTCACCGCCAATTTTTTCTTCGCCATCGATTCCAATCACAGCAGTAACTATGGTGACGGCCTCGCGTTCTTCATAGCCCCAAATGGCTCCTTCCTCAATGACACACTGGGCCAGGGTAGCAGTCTCGGCCTCCCTTTCGACTCCACACCTTCAAACGACACCAGTATTGTGAGGAATCAGTACCCTTTTGTGGCGGTGGAGTTTGATATCTTCCCAAACGGTAAGCAGCCAGCCTTCGACGACCCCATGTTCCCTCATGTAGGTATCGACGTCAACTCTCTCAACTCTTCTATTACCAGCTATTGGAATGGCGGTATAATGGTTGGCAAGCCAAATAGTGCTACCATTACTTATAATTCCAATACAAAAAATCTTAGTGTAGCCGTCACTAATTTTGATTACGAATATACCGAACTAGAGATGGCACATATTTACTATATTATTGATCTGAAAGATTATTTGCCTGATTGGGTCGTTGTGGGGTTCTCTGCTTCAACGGGTAGCTCTGTTGCTCTTCATAAGATCATCTCATGGAATTTCACTTCCACTTCACTCGTTGATCACCATGAGGTCGATACTGCACCACCACCGGCGGTGGTTGCAGTTCCTGCATCAAGCCGCATGGCTAGTTCTGCTTATCGAAGTAAGCGTATAGGACTAGTAATTGGGTTGGGGGTTGGAGGATGTGCAGTCGTAGTTGGTGGGTTGGGTTTGGTTTTGTTCATTTTGGGGAAGAAGGGGGAAACAGGAGAAAGTAATGATGAAGATCCCATGGTTCATGAATTGGTTGACAACGACTTTGAAAAGGGGGCTGGTCCCAGGAAGTTTTCGTATAGGGAATTGGCTCGGGCGACGAATAACTTTGGGGAGGAAGAAATGCTTGGAGAGGGAGGATTTGGTGGGGTTTACAAAGGCGTTATACCAGACTTGAAGTCACCTGTTGCTGTTAAGAGGATGTCGAGGGGTTCTAAACAAGGACCGAAGGAGTATGCCTCGGAAGTGAAGATCATTAGTCGACTTAGGCATCGCAATCTTGTTCAACTGATTGGTTGGTGCCACGAAAGAAAATTTCTACTTGTGTATGAGTTCATGCCCAAAGGCAGCTTAGATTCTCATTTGTTCAAATAGCAAAGCGTGTTAACTTGGGAGGCAAGATACAAAATTGCTCAAGGCTTGGCCTCCGGATTGTTCTACCTACACCAACAATGGGAGCAATGTGTGCTACATAGGGATATCAAGTCCAGCAATATTATGTTGGATGCGAACTTCAACACGAAACTTGGGGATTTTGGATTAGCAAGGCTTGTGGACCATGGACAAGAGCCGCAAACGACAGCATTGGCTGGAACCATGGGTTACATGGCTCCCGAATATGTTGTCACAGGAAAGGCTAGCAAGGAATCAGATGTCTACAGCTTTGCAATTGTTGCTTTGGAGATTTGTTGCGGGAGAAAATCTATCGATCCAAAGTATGGAAGTAGTAAGGTCAATCTGGTTGAGTGGGTTTGGGAGCTTTATGGAGAGGAGAGAGTTAATGAAGCAGCTGACCCAAAATTATGTGGAGATTTTGATGAGCAACAAATGGAGTGCCTGATGATTGTTGGCTTGTGGTGTGCTCATCCGGACTACAATATGAGGCCTTCAATACAACAAGCCATTCAAGTGCTCAACTTTGATGCTCCATTGCCGAATCTCCCATCAAAGATGCCGGTGGCCACCTATTTCGCTCCTCCGAGATCGCTCTCAAAGTCAGGTGGTGCTTCTGGTTCTCAAGGAGGTCAAACTGAATCTTCAGGCTAAGCCTACAACACCAATTCCTCAGACTTCACAGGATCTTCTTCTGCAACAAATTCCCATCCCATAAATCTCACTTGGGTAAGAAACAGACTATAATTTACCGACTGATAGGATCCTAGTTTTTTTTGGATATTTTCTAATTTCCCTTTTTTCGTGTTTTTGAAATCGTAAAATCATGCATAAAAAACAGACTGAATATGATGTATATGTGGTAATTGTCGTGATTGATTTTCTTTGACCAGGTCGTAATGTGAACATTGGAGGAGGATTGTCTGCCCTCCTATGCCCTTCTGTTTGTGTGGTCACGGTTAAACCACGTCAACATTTAATATTAATTTTTTTATAGAGATAATAAGACAAAAATGAATAGTAATATAAAATATTGACGTGGCTTAACCGTGACCACACAAACAGAAGAGCATAGAAAGACACCGAAACTGGGAGGGCAGACAATCCTCCTACATGAACATTATATGAGAAGTTACACGTTGACATGAACGGATGGATGACAAAGATGAACGATGGCGTCCTGTGCCGGCTTTGAGGGGGAGCAACTTGTCCAATTGTACAGGGCCCCCCGTCTCCAAGGGACCCTCATTTTTTGGCTAATATATGGTTAGATTAATTAACTTTTGCGATCTGATTACTTTGTTTTTTGTTTAGGCTGAGAGAACGGAGCGGGAGATGGAGAGATTAAAGAAAGAATGTGTTGATTTTTAATTTCAAAATTTTAATATTATTTGTTGCTGAAGGTCTACCTTTGGATTTAGTGTTTTACTATATTACTCATCATTTTGTTTTGTTTCATGGCTTCTTTTATTTGGTCATTACTAATTTTGTTGATTGATCACATAATTTTGGTGAGATTATGTAATTTGGTACTAGAGCAAAAGAGCACGGTTTATAATTTCCGCACAAGGTCCCCAAAATCTCAGAGACGGCGCCTTCCTCTAAATCTCAAAGATGGCGCCTTGCTCCTCATGTATATGCCTAAGATTCTAGAGAGTTTAATGAAATTTACTTGACTTTGAAATTTAAGTGTATTAAATATACACTTTTAAGAGCCAATAAAAGTCACCTATATTGAATAAAGACTTTACGATTTCTAAAAGTCTATGAAAATCTTGTAGTATTCAATTATCATTGTGGCTTATTTTATCTGACAAGGAAGAGAGGGGAGGGGTGGCAGCAATAGTAAAGAGAGAGAGAAAGATGTGTTTATAGGGTTGTGTAGAGGATGTGTTATTCCCCCTATGCTATGCCTTTATTTATAGTAATAAGGGAGGGAAGAATCATTCTCCTCCAGGGAATATAAGTCCTAATAGGGAAGAATAACTAGTATCAAATCTAATCTAGGATTTACACAATCACACATTAATACAATGTTTATAACACTCTCCCTTGAGCGTGTAAATACTCAAGTAGATTCGGCATCATGTAGAGCTGAGGAAGTTGACTCATCGGCACTAATAATGAGAACATGCTAGTCTCAAACAAAGAAGGAACTTGCATATGGAACTAAGTCTCACAAAAAACCCAATGGCTATGGTAAAAGCCAAGTAGCGACAAAACCCATAGTCTAAGGAAAAGTGCTTAAGAAAATGCAAAGTCAAACAAAATGTCTACGGGACGTTAGTAGGGATATGATCAACCCAAGGTGGGTGCCTCGTCAAAACCTCGTTAAGTAGCAAAAACCTAAAGGGAAAAATGCTCCTAGTCGTAGGAAAAAATACTACATTAAGATCAAGCAATTATACTTCAGGATACTTCCCTGAGTTTGACATAATTCCGAAGAGAACTAATAATGTTACAACTCAAAAAGTTTACGCATACCTATTCCTTGAACAAGCTTCTGAACGTTGCCTTTGGTAGTGATTTGGTGAAGAGGTCCGCTAGGTTGTCTTGTGAACGGATTTGCGTGACTTCAATCTTCTGATGCTTTTGTTGTCGATGTGAGAATAAGAACTTCAGCGTAATGTGCTTGGTGTTGTCTCATTTGATATAACTCTTCTTGAGCTGTTTGATGTATGTTGCGTTTTCTTCATAAATCGTCGTAGGGACGTCAATGACGAGGTAAATAACGTAAGAGCTTTGAATATAGACCACAACCGCCCTCATCCAGAAGCATTCCCGAGTAACTTCGTGTAAAGCGAGTATTTCAGCATGGTTAGACAAAGTGGCAACTAAGGTCTATTTAGTTGACCTCCAAGATATTGTGGTGCCTCCAATGGTAAAGATGTAACCCGTTTGAGAGCGTGCCTTGTGCGGGTTAGATAGGTAACTTGTGTCGGCATAACCAACAAGGCGGGAATCCACTTAAGAACTGAGGGGGGTTGCGGCATCACTTGAGGATTCGCAAGGATAAAACAGACCCATATCCGTAATACCTTTAAGGTAACATAAGATGTCTTTCACACCAGTCCAATGTCTGCGTGTCGATGTATTACTGTATTTTGCGAAAAGATTAATAGCGAATGAGATGTTGGGTCTAGTGCATTGAGCTAAGTACAATAAAGTGCTTATCACACTTAGATAAAGAATTTCGGGTTCAAAATCTCTTCTTCATCCTTCTTCGGATGGAAGGGATCTCGTTTTGCATCAAGCGATTGAACGACCGTAGGAGTATAAAAGACTTCACTTTATCCTCGTTAAAGCGGCAAAACACATTTTGGGTGTAGTTCGATTGATGTACTCAGATTCCATCCGAATGGTACTCTATCTTGAGACTAAGACAGTATCGAGTTTTCCCAAGATCTTCATCTTAAATTTTGACTTTAGGTGCGTGGCAGTTCTTTCGAGCTCTTTCTGATGAGGTTCATGTCGTCAACATAAACTGCAACAATCACAAAACCAGAATGTGACTTCTTAATGAACACGCAAAGGCATAGTTTGTTGTTCACATATCCTTGACTAGTCAAATACTCACTCAGACGGTTATACCACATTCTTCCGGATTGTTTCAAATCGTAGAGTGAACGCCTCAGCCGAATTGAGATCGTGTTCCGAGGTCTGGAACTATTTGATCGAGTCAATGTATGTCATTCAGGAACTTTCATATAAATTTCTGTATTAAGATCCCCATAGAGATACGCATTTGCTACGTCCATAAGCTGCATACTTAATTTTTCAGAAACTACCAAATTGATATGGTAGCAAAAAGTAATCACATCCATAATGGGTGAATAAGTTCCGTCATAGTCAATCCAGGGGCGTTGTGAGAAGCCTTGTGCAACATGACGAGCTTTGTAACGCCAATTTCGTTCTTCTCATTACTTTTCCGACCGAAAACCCACTTGTAGCTAACGACGTTCTTCTCATTACTCTTTCGACCGAACACCTTACATTTCGCAAATTGAGTTCGACTTGGATTGCTTGTTTTTTTTTAGTTTAACCAATCAGTTCTACATCAACATTTATCAACGAAACACGGTTCAATGTCATCGCACATCATGATCTCAGTAGCTACTGCATACGCTAATGCATCGTCGATTATCATCTCATTTCTACACCAAATATCCAAGCTAGCGAATGGACTAAAATCTTGCGATTCTCGGGAAGTGGATTCGTCTCTTTACGACGCTTTCGTAATCCATATTTTCCTCATGAGTTAGATAGAATAAGCAGGCGATGGTTGGATTCACGGTAGGCTTAGTGGTCTGTGTCGTGGGTTTCCTTTTCCGGGGTTGTCACGCTTTTGTGTAGGAGCAGAGGATTGGCTAGCCGTTAATGTACGTGGATTGGCCGAATTGGTGTCCGGGTTTCCAAGAGGGAAGTCTGTCGTACATTTGTTACATTCATCTTTGCAAGCACTTTAGTAGCTGGAATATGTGATCTTGTCACTTTTGCTAGATCTATGAAAGCATCTGGCATACTCTGAGCTACGCTCTGAAAATCTAATATGCGTTGCACTTCAGTTTCAGACGGAGCAATGCGGAGATCTAAATGAGACAAAGTGGGAGTCGTCCACGATAATTTGCGTCATTCTTCAAGAATGGGGACGTTCTTATCTCCCACTAACTGTCTCATAGAAGTGACAATCTGTCACGCCCCGGACCCGAGGTCGGTGGAAAAATAACTCCGTATCCGAAACGTGAGCTAAAAACTAAATAAGTAAAATAAAACTGAAATAACGGAGTGAAAAATAAAATTCCTCTTATAAAAATAAATCCGGAATTCTTTACAAGGCTAAAAATAAATAAATACAATTCTAGCCTCACATCTAATTCGTTCTTATCCCATATAACCTCTTAGACTATTTAGTTCGTAAACTTGCATAATAATGGAGGGGTGAGCTTCAACAGCTCAGAATGGACATAACCTTATCACAGTAATTGACAATACTAAATTAAGTGTCATAAAATCATATAATCAAGTACTAAATCATTATCAATAACAATGCATGAGTGCAATGCAATACTCTTCATCTCTACCCATTAATTCATATAATAAAACACGCTGACCTGCACGTCCCATACCGTGCATTTTACCTCTGTAGTGGTGGTTCGAATGTTCTATTATACAAATTAAACCCCTGTAACTCAATCATCCCAATTTCCTTCTTTGTTAGTCATCTTGCCTAAACTCTTCGTCGCCAGTCCCGAATTAACCATAAAGAATCTGTGCACTGTGGGCACGCCTGAGACCTGGTACCTGCTAAGAGTTTGGCTTAACTACACAAAAGATCCTTTCCATTACCCTCATTTCCATTCATTTCTCCACATCGAAAGCTCCAACCACATGACACATGAGTGATGCATAAATAATATCATTTCATCTTTCACATGTCTCACAATATATTCTCAACCAATAGCATTTCACCAATAATTCCATAACCAATAACAAGTAAACACGCAAGGCAGTATTTGTCCAATTAGTAAACCAGATCACATGAATCAACCAACAAGATTGATAATAATAATATAATGTTTCACGAAATTTAATAAAACCAATCTCCGTAAAGGTCTGCCGTATTTCCCTTACCTAGATTCCAAAGCTAGCAATCACGAACCAATCACATTGACCACACCTTGTGAAATCCGATGTTCTCCTTTTATTTTCCACATTCATTTCTGCATTCAGTAACCCAAGAACAAAAGCATAACCCTTAATTAACAAGGGTAAGAGCACTTTGTGCCAAACAAAACTCAATAGGCTATATTTCTCATATTAAGGTCCCTGCTCTCCTTATTTTCCTTTTCTTTCTTCCTAATTCCTTAATCTACACGTGTAGCCATATATACATTTATGCAGTCCCTATTATTTTACAATACAACCTGTATGAAAAATCTTCGATCTCTTCCTTCATAATCGCACAACCCTTTGCATATATGCATATATATTAGCTTGTATAACACCATCCATGAGCCACGGCAGATAAAGTTGACTTCACAAAATTAATAAGAGCTGACTACTTCTATTTAGGTCAATCCCTTCTATTCCTCATTTTAGTTGTAAGGAAAGAATAAAGAATAAGGAATCCTTACCTATAATTTGGGTGCCATAGCGTTAACAGGGGTGTAGTGGATTAGTGTCTTAATCACTTACTTCTTTTTGCCGGCCGTCTCTCTGTTCCCTCTCTCTCTCTCTGCAATTCCTTTTTTTATTTTATTTATTTTTTATTCTTGTAAGAAACTGATCTCTACACCCTTGGTTCAACCATTATTTATAGGAAGCTAAAAGGAGGCAATAGCTCTACTCTGATTAGAGGGTCTAGCGGCAAGAGATAAAACATTTCCCCAACCTGTTACGGATATGTGCGTACACGTAGAGGAGGTGCTGTCAACAATATAAGGATGCTCCCATCCTACTTATTACTTTTCCTAATCACTTCATTAGCCACAACCCGCGTTTTCCCAAATTCCAAATCAGAACCTCAAACTCACAAGCCTATCCAACTCAAACTTGGAAAGACCTTTACGTGGCTTCCATCCACTTCCTACGTATATTTAATAGTGACTAAATATCTAACCTTATGGAAGACCGAAATAAACAAAATGAAGCATACAAGTGTATAAAAATCAAAATCTTTTCCTTTATCACAAATATAATATAATTAAAATATGGGCCTTTACACAATCTGCAAAATGAGCGGTAAAAAGATTGCCTGTCAAAGGTTCTAAGTAACGAATAATAGAAAGAGAATCATATCTGACATAGATTCCCATCCTTCTCTGATGACCCATTTTTGTACGTAAGGGCGGTGAATACAACATATAGACTGCACAATAAAAAACACTCAGATGCAATATGTTGGGTTCGTATTCAGTAACCAACTAAAAGACGTTATATGGTTGGGTTGCGACGGGCCTTAGGCAGACTAACATGGCTGCGTGAAATATTGCATGACTCCAAGCAGCAATCGGGAGCTTGGTACATATGATCAATGATCGAGCAATCAATTGTACGTGCTTAATGAATGCCTCTGCCATGCTATTCTAGGTGTGAACATGGAGAACTGGATGTTCAACTTCAACCCTAACCGATATGCAATAGTCATCAAAAGTTTAAATTCTCCGGCATTATCCAATCAAATAGATTTGATCAGATAATGAGGGTGGTGAACCTTGAGCTTGTTAACATGAGCTACCAATGTGGAGAAGGCATCGTTTTGTGGACAACAAGCACACGTTTGACCAATGTGTGGAAGTGTCAACCAATACCATAAAGTATCTAAATGGTCCGCAGGGAGGTTGAATCGGTCCACAAATGTCCTCCTGAATCCTTTGTAGTAAAGTAGGAGGATTTGAACGAATTTTTTCATAAGAAAGCTTAATGATAAGCTTTCTCATCGAGCAGATTTAGCATGCAATTCGATGAATCGAACCTAAACTTCAGGTTAGGGGATTCCCATGTGAAGATTTGAGGATACGTCACATCGCTGTTTGTTTAGGGTGTCCCAAATGATCATGCCAAAGTATAATTTCGTGCGTAGTCCTTGAGGTAGGGCCATCCTCATAATTTCTTGCACAATTCTTGAGGTAGGGCCGGCCACATAGTGGCTTATTATAGGGCGTATGGTTGTAGTATACAAAACACTCGGGATACACTCCATCTTTTTTAGAATACGCTTTTGGCCATATTTGTAGGAAATGATGCATAGAAATTCAACTTCGTTTTCTACATAGGTTTCAACATGGTAGTAATTGTCTAATTATTGTCTCGAATATCTTTAACACTCAACGACGTTCTTCCGAAACGTGGAGAATAAAGTGCCTCTTGAATGGTCAAAATAGTGTCATTGGACAACATTATACGGGCCTTGACACGAGGAAACTATGGTGGAGAAGAAAATAAACATGAAGGGGATAAACTGGAGACGGCTGTATTTGGGTGTTTTTTTAAAATAAGTTGCGACGATGCTTGGAACAACGAGACACAGAAAAAAGGGACTGGTTAAGTCATCAGGGGCTTTGCTGGGATCTCGAAGATGGTGGGAGATACTGGGCAATGCCTCTACCATTTTGTTGGTATGGTAGAAGCTGCAACAATTAGAGAAACACTTCAGTACTCTACAATGAATGGACTCGATAAGGTTGAATCAACCAATTAGTTTTATGGTGAAACCTCAACTTTCTTCAGTTTCTATTTAATGTAATGGCAGATGATGTATGTGTTACTACCAGATTTTAATAAAATCTTCTCTCTTTTGAAAAAAAAAAATGTAATTAATAACCATAGGGTGGCCTAGTGGTTGGAGATGAATTTTAGGCCCGTATTTCGCACGACACGTTTTGGATTCGGTTCCTGGTGTGGGTGAATCTCATGATGGTGGCTAGGGGAGGCTGAAATTCCTTTATGAGTCTTCCTCGTGGATTGCCTTGACGAAGCCACCAACTGATCATTTTTTTTCAAAAAAAATTCATGATTTGAATGCATATTAAATTATTAATAACAAAATTACATTGTATAAGTAAATTAATTTTAACACACATATAATATATATATATATATATATATATATATATATGATAAGCAAAATACAGAAAACTTAAATGTGTCACCTTCCTCGCGTATTCGCTAAACTCCTTCCCCGTTCATGCCTCTACCTGTGACTTATTGTTTGGAACACGCCTTACTGTTTGGTTGGAGAGTCTAACAAACGTACTTAGCAGATTAACAAATAAGATAAGCTGTAAATTGATAGGCTGGAAACTGACTTGAATTTGTAGATTATAAAAAGTAAAACTCAATTACCACTCAATTGGGTCTGATACCAAATGGGGACGGAAGCAAAGAGTATATGTTTGTAAGAGAAACTCTAAATATAGATGAAGATACCATCGAGGATGTGGTCTGAAGACAAAGCCGATAGGTTGTGAGATGATAATGAAGATGCATAAAACCAAATGAAACATAAATGATTTATACATGGTGAAATTAATGAATTTAAAATAATGAAGCAATAGATTCAAAGTAAATTTATTGAAAATCAAATGGACTTACAAGTACTTTGTCTATTGACAATTGTTGGAAATCAACACAGAAATAGAGCTCGCAAGCATCCTTGATTATAAGTATTTTTAATATGTATTACAAATTTTGCTCTGAGTATTCTTCTTTTGGAAACGGATTTTCAAAAACCGACCCCCTGAACTGAAGCTGGGACTGGAAGATATAGCTGAGAGGCTCTAGCTGTAATCATGGAAGATGGAAGCGGGAATCCAGGTCTGCATGTGCTTGAGCTGTAAAGACACCGAAAGGCTAAAGATGCTGCCGATTCACTATAGAATCACGCGTCTGATGGAGGAAATGATGGATGAATAGTAAAAAAAGGGATTTTTACTATTCATGAATAGTGACTTGTCTGCTACTGCTATTGATGTTGTTTCTGTAGGAATTACATGGGGTAAAAACCCCGAAATAATTACAAATTTTTACATTTTGGAAATTTAAACTTTATAAGGGTCTTGTGAGTCTGGCGGGAAGTCCGCATAGAGATTTGTCTGAGGAAAAAGGTCTGCCTGAGGTTTGGCTGGAAGATGCGACGAAGCCTCTGATGATTCAGAATCTGAGTTGTCTGATTCTTCTTCTTCTTGTAACTCTGCCATAAGGATTTTGGCTAAAACCTTGAATTTTGAAGATTTCTTCTTCTTTGAACTTGATGATTTGTTTTTGCTCTTAAGAGAGGATGATAGACTGATGTCTGATAGTGATTGTGTATTTTCTGGGATTTCTGGCAATGCCTTCTTTTGTTGATCAGCTACTACTAGGATTTGGATTTGAACTTGGTCGATGAGAAATTCAGAGGTGACACGGTCAATGGTTTGTTGTTTGCTGAATTTATCCCACCATTTAACTGCTATTTGTCGATATACTTGTCCTGTTTCAACTGCAAAGTTCCACTTCATTATCAATGGGACTCTGTATTTAGCCATAAACAAAGGGAGAAGTGTAATCTTGTAATGGAAACGACTGTGATCAAATTTCTTCTGGAAACCAGTTGAAAGAGCCTGCATAAGGTGTCCTGGAAGAATGTTAGCGGTCGGACCATGAGTAGACCACCATGATGGAAACCATGTTGGGAAATTAAGTCTGAAATTCTTGCCAAAGGTTATAAACCATGAATGACTAAAATCATCTGTTTGATGCAGAAAAATGTTAGTCCATGTTTGAATATAATCATGATAACTAAAGTTGTTGAGGGGAATCGAGAAATGAGGGGAGCGCAGAGGTTTAGAATGATAAAGGGGTAAATCCCATTCTTTCTCAGTGATGAATTTTTCTATATAGAAGGAATGATAAAGGATTTTGTTTGTATGGGTTGTGCTGTAAATTGGTTTGATGGAGATAGATTCTGTTTCTATTAATATGGCTTGGTAATATTTGAGGGTTTTGTGTGGTTCAGTAGGTTGGTAGTGAAGGTTTGGTGGAAACACCATTTTTGCAATTTTTTTTGGGGGGGGGGGGTTGTTTCGTGGTTGATATGGTAAGGGATATCAAAGAGTTTCTCCATTGGAGTTTTTTCAATATATGGTGATGTCTTGGTGTAGCTAGGAGCTGATTGGGATGATGTAGGCCGAGGCATAGAAGAATAAGGATCATATTGGGTGACTAATGCCGTTTGGTAATTTGGACAGAATTGTCCTACAGTTGATCCTAGGGGAGTAAAACAGTTTGTGATGGCTAAGGCTGAAGGCTGATGAAGAATCGGGAATAGATTCCTTTTTTGGTGGTGGTAAAGTTGCAGGCAAGGAACAAAATATCGATGATATCGGAAATATCGGTAGTCCAAAAACACGGAAGTTTCGATGGAAATATCGGGATATTATCGATATTGATAAAAATTGAATAAAAACCATGGAAATTGTAAGAAAAACTTGGAAATTTTTATTGAAACTTTGCAGGATGTGTATTTAGTCAATTATCTATTAGTTTATCACAAAAAATTGAAAGGAAATGCATTGCATGATGGATTTAACTGATTTAAGTTGATTATATAACGAGCTGGCAAACATTGTGACTGTAGAAAATATGTAGTAATTAATGAAAGAAGTTTAAACACACCATAATCATTTATATATAATGAATTAGGACAATATTTTACACTTTATACATTGCATGGTAAGATACATGAGTGACTTAGTGCCACATAGAGTTCCTATGAGGTTCAAAGTTTTCACTATCTTCATCATCTCTATGTGTAGAGTAAATGTATTGTTGAGAGTAGTCATCAAATGATAAATCCCCAAAATAATTTTGCATGTAATTGTTAACATGCCACCCATATGGATCCGAGATTGGTTGACGTTGTCCATAAGCAAAATCATTTAAAGATTGAGTCTCAGATTCTTTCCATGAGTCGCACGATTCCATCCCAACAGGAATGGGATATGAAGGGTAGGGAAATGGTTAGTTATGAGTATAACCATAGTTACTACTTCCCACTCCAACAGAGTCCGAAGATAACAAGTCATCTGCTTGACTTGACAAAGTTCCCTTGCCTCTTTCTCTACGAGTATAGTCATTCCCTATGGCACCAATTCCTGGTCCAGCCCGCCTACTGCCATGGTCCTCATCCTGTGTTGCATGCGTGAAGTTTGCCTCACTAGTGAAGGGGCTCATAAATCCGGGAGGTGGTCCAACATAGTTTCGATATCCACCACTACCTCCAGCTCCACTATATCCTTCATTATTCCCACCTCCGGTGGTAGGTGAGTCTCCTGATCTTGTAGTAGAGCTATCATTAGTATCAGCAGGATCTTGTGGTTGTGTAGGATTGGAAGAAGGTGGAATTCCAGTGTTTCTTGGTCTTGGACGGAAAAGTTCTTCCAAAGAGTCAGCGCTGCTACATCCTACCTCCTCCTCTAATACTCATTCTACATTTATCCCTTCATTACGTGCTTCTTTAGCAACTCTTTGAGCTGGGTTGCCTTCATCATCATCTAAATGAAGAGGTCTAATCCATTGATAAAGTTGGTTACCCTCTGTATCATCATCTTCACCAACAATATCAAACACATCTAGTGGGTCACCACGGTCGACATGATCTATTTCTGCTTCCTTATCTCGAATTTGAAGCTTCATGTTGTAGTAGCAATAAACTAATTTTTCCAACCTACTATGAGCCAACCTATTTCTTTGCTTTGTGTGTATGAGTGCAAATGTACTCCAATTTCTTTAGCTGTTTGTGATAATACTTTGATTGCTAACTTTCTCATAGTTGGTGCATCAGTCCCATACATGATCCACCATTAAGCTATAATGAAAAACAATGTTGATAAGCCTAATAACTCCAACAAATTCTATTATAAACTGATAGTGAAATATGTTTACACTCAATATGAGACATTTTTGTTCGAGCAGCAACTGATGTTGGTTCTCCAAAAGTTCTTCTTGCATCTTTAAACCATGTTAGCTGAATACATTAAATCGTGTTAGTTTAATCCAACAATGTAATTATATAATTTAAGTAATTGTGTACCTCATTTCCAAATTGGCCAACTGCTGGTGATGCAGGGTCTAATTTAGAGTATGCATTATGTATAGCACGTATAAGGGTACCATCATCTCCAACACCGGGTCGGTATTGGTATCAAGGATTCAAATAATATGCTGTTAAAAGAAACACATACTTTAATAAGAGAAATAATACTTATGCAACTAAAGAAATGAATTGCAAATTATGACATAATTTATACCTGCTGCATTCAAATCGTGGTATAATGTTTTATACCATCAGTCATCAATTATGTTTATGACCCACCTTGCCGCATGTTTTCTTTCCAAGTCCTCATTCACTACACGCATCAACTCATATATTGCCCTTATAGTAGGATACATATATGTGTCAACGATCCGTAAAACTTTGTAAAGAGGTTCAAACACTTGGCACACATGTTCTGATTGAGTCCAAAAAGCATGATCAAGCACTATACTTTCCACCATACGACCTGTATTTGAGCGGCTGAAATTGTGGTTGACCCAATCGTCACTAGTGAATAGTTGCTTCAAACCTGCTTTCTTCTTAAGTAGGTTGTCTAATGCAATATAGTTGGTGGCGAATCGAGTGGTAGCTGGACGAATAATTTCTCCTTTGAAAAATTCACTCATCTTTGCCAATAACCAACTGTGATTGTAAATATAATTTGTGATCGTTCTAGCTCTTTTTATGACATTAGCAATATTCTCTCTCTTCCCCATTGCCTCAAACATGAGATCAATACAATGTGCTGCACATGATGTCCAAAACACATTATGATGCTTCATTAACTTTTTTCTAGCTTTGACAAATGCAGAACCGTTGTCGGTCACGACTTGGACAACATTATGCTCTCCCACCTCCATGATTACATCCCTTAATAATTTGTAAACATACTTGTAGTTCTTTATATGGTCTGAACCATCAACGGACTTCAAAAAAATTGTCTTTCCCTTGGAGTATACCATGAAGTTTATGATAGACAATCTGGTCGGGCTAGTCCATCTGTCACACATGATTGTGCAACCATTAGTTTCCCATTTTGACCTCAACTTGTTAACATACTCGCCAATGTCTTTATACTCAATTTCCAAATATTTGTTTCTTACCTCATAGGGAGTGGGAGGTTGTACTCCAACACCGGCCTGTTGACATCCCAATACCATATTTTTGAAATGATGTGATGATGCCTTTTCAGCAGGGACATTTTCATAGATAAAGAACTTGCTAATTAGATGCCCCATTCCCTCCTTCACATTACCTTCAGTGAAATAACTCCAAACACTCTTTTGACGTGCTTTGGATGACTTATATAAACTTGGGGCTATTGGTGGTGTTGGTTGTGATTCTCTAACACTTGCTCCCCGTCTCATTTGTGCACCACCACTTGTCCCGGAACCTTGTGCTCTATTAGGAATTTTATGAAGGTGTTCTCTTTCCCATGCTGACTGTTTGGGGGCATGTTTCAAACTGCGTCGTTCTTCAGGTCCCATGTCATCATCACATTCATCCTCATCGTCATCATCATCACTGTCAACCGCTTGGCCAATGACTTCTCCTCTTTGCCCAGCTCGAATATTTTCCATTCCATGTGTTTTCTTTTCCTTCTGGTGTTTTTTATTTTTTAATAATGTGGTGATGAATGCCTTCACTTCTGGGAGGACATTATCGCATCGTTGGACATTATTTCCCGGATCTAATCCACTAAATGGTACTTAAGTCGTGTCACTCCGCCACTTTTCATTACCTGACCACAATATTTGCAAATTGTGCCATTTTTGTTTTCGTCTATTGGGTCTCCATGTTCCCAAGCTGGATCACATTTAGTAACTCCACTAGACATCTTAAACGTATCTATATTTATTTTTCATGGAAATTAGGCAATTATTTTTTGGCCAAAAAATATAGTAGTGACGGTTATATAAGAGAACCTAAATAATAAAATTATGCTACAGAATAATTAAATTGGAAGTAAAGAAAATGATTGTAAGAATTTAAGTAATTATAAAAATAATATGGAATAATAAAACCTAATATTAATGAATAATAATTCAATTTGATAATAAAATAATAAATAACATTAAACATATTAAAATTATCCTAGGGAATAATTATACAACATTACTTAATTACTTCAAAAAATTAACATGTAAGTATTATTTGGTTCTTAGATCACATGCACGGGTCCACACAAATTTTTTTGTTGTTGTATAAATTACAGTAATATAAATATAAGTTTGTAAACTTACCTTAAATATGGAATCCTTTGTGTACAGGCCAAATAGAATTTGCGTGGACCAACAATAAAATAATAATTACACAAATGTAACAAATCTGGAACTTTCGATGTCGTACGTAGCAGCAAAACCTCGATGATCCTCTGCAGCTTGCCGTCTGTGAATAAATGAGAGAGAAAGAAGGTATTTAGCATTTAATTTGAAGTGGCGTGAGTTGCAGATCCATTTATTCAGTTTGAAACACTAAAAGGGCTCTGGAAAGGCTCTGAAAGGGCTAGGGGAAGAAGAAGAAACAAAAAGGTGTAATAGAGGTTTTTCAATTTTCGAAGGGTCAAAAAAGGTGTGATGGCCTCTGGGAATGTGAAAGAATTGGAAGTAAGCAGATTTTTTGGTTCTTCTCTGACAGAATTTTTGGTCTTCACGTGGAGAAAAAGATAAAGTAAGCAGATTTTTTGGTTGTTCTCTGACATAATTTTTGGTTCTTCTGAGCAAAGTCACTTCCAATTCTTTCATACAAAACCGTGTGCCACACACACACACCCTCAATGTTTTTTTTTTTTCTCTCGGATAACACACACACACACACACCACACACATAAAACCGTACACACACACACACACACACACACACACACAAAATCGTGGTTTCATACAAAATCGTGTGCCACACACACACACCCTCAATGTTTTTTTTTTCTCTCGAATAACACACACACACACGCACACACACACACAAAATCGTGGTTTCATACAAAACCGTGTGCCACACACACACACACCCTCAATGTTTTTTTTCTTCTCTCGAATAACACACACACACACACGCACACGCACACTCAATCTTTCAATCCTTCTCCCTCATTCCACACACATACACATACCCTCCATCTCCTTGTTTCTTCTCCGGTTCTCCCCCCATCTCTTCTCTGCATCTATCCTTCCCAGAGCAGACAGACACACACACCCCACTTCCCCGTGTTTCCCCCTTCCCCAATCCCTCGAACCTTCTCTCTTATTCATCTCCTTGTTTCTTCTCCCCCCATCTCTGCAACTCTCCTTCCCGAAGCACAGACACACCACACCCACACCCCACCGTGACCTCTACCACAGTGGCGCACACTCCGGCGAGCACCATCACCACCTGTGGACCGTTCATCCTCCCTTTCTCACATCTCGGCGAGCACCATCAGGCAAGGGGAGGCTTTGTTTAGGCTGTACGAGGCGGATGATCCATCAAACCCGAGCTGGTTTTGGGATCCGGAGAGAAGGGATTGCGGATTTTGATGGGTCTGTGCGCAGATTGCAGAGAAAGGCGCAGATCTTGGCAGTTGCGACGATGGAGCCTCGGCTGCAGTTTTCCGACGACAGAGCCTCGGCAATTTTGTCGATAATATCGCGATATTATGATGATAATTATGTGTATATGTGTGAAAATATCGCCATGTGAAAAAAACAAAATTATCGGTGATATTTCGTCGATAATTTCGATATTTTATACTGTGGTTACAGGAAGCCTGTGTTGAGTTCCTTGGTTAGGATTTGACATTCTTTCCCTGCAAAAATTTTCTGGTTAGAAAATCAGGTATGCAATTTTGGCTTCCTTTAATGTATTCAATTTCGAAATCAAAGATTGATAATATGGCCTGCCAATGTGCAAAAATTTGTTTTGATGCAATGTTTTGAATATCTTTTTGTAAAACATGTGTTGATGCACAAAATCAGTGAGGACTTTGGTACAACAGAAAGTTTCAAGTTCGTGACCTTCGCTTGGTTGCTCCGGTTACTAGTGTGGATAAGTATGTAAATGGACAAAGACAGGGAAGCAAACAACACAAGATGTACGTGGTTCACCCAGATTGGCTACGTCCACGGAGTAGAGGAGTTCTCATTAATTGTGAAGGGTTTACACAAGTACATAGGTTCAAGCTCTCATTTTGTGAGTTCTAGTGAATAGTCTAGTACAAATGACATTAGGGATTATTGTGGGAGAATGATCCCTATTTATAGAAGAGAGTTTCTAGCTTTGTTCTGACATTGACACGTGTCATGCTGTGATTGGCATCTGATGTTGACATGTGTCGCCTTGTGATTGGCTTCTGATGTTGACACATGTCGCGCTATGATTGGCATCTGATGTTGACACGTGTCGCCTTGTGATTGGCCTCTGACCTTGTGGGTCCTTGACGGTATAATGTTGACCGGTTCTCAGTAGTTTCGGGATTGGTCAAGTATGGTACAAACAGTGCTCCCCTAAGTTCTCGAGTGAGGGAAGCTCCTCGGTTGGGGACTTGCAAGTTCCAAGCCACTGAGTAATCCCGAAACTTCCAAGTACTGAAGTGTGGTGTCGTTTTCACTTGCCTTTTCTGTTCCATAGGTGGAAGTGGCATCTTCTCTGGAAGCATTTCTCCTCCATTCATGAGTGGTATCTCTAGCTGATGTTGACGCACAAGGTAATGTATCATTTTCACTTGAAGCTTACTTGTAGTTTTGGGCTTGGTCAAGTGTGATACAAACACTATAGTAGGAGTCCCCCAAGTCTCTGAGCGAGGAGATCTGCCGAAAGAGGTGACAGACAAGGTAAGTAATCAGAGTTCCAAGCAATCAGGTCTAGGTTGGAAGCTTGACTTCGGGTTCCAGCTAATTATTCTCCTTCTCCTTGTCTCTTATTCAGCAAGAAGGATAAAGAGAAGAAAAAGGAGAAGAGATGATACGAGATACTTTTGCTTTTGAAGAAGTAACTTTCCACAGGCTTATTCTTGAACTGGGCTGGAGGGTTTTCTAGTTTCCTCCAAATAAGCGAGCCAACTCAGGAATTTGAGGGTCAAAACAAGTCCGTCAAATCTAGAGTACGTTTGACCCTGATGATATGGGATACTTTTACTGTTGGTATGGCGAGGCTTTGCTCTTTGGCGACGGTGCCAGCGAAAGGTTGTTGAAGCTTCTCGAGCTCTTGGATTCAACTCAGACTTCTTCTGCTGAGTTATATGATTGTGCAGGGCGGGGTGTCATGCCATAGCGATCTGTTACAGCTCATTATGCTGCATTCTTCTCTGCTTGTTTCTTCTGAACGGCAGGCAGGCACGAGGCAGAGGTGATGGTCTGTTTCTTTGTTCAACCTTTCCAAGTGCCGACCGATTGCTTTCTTTCTCCTTGTCCTGTAGGCAAGAGCAAGGGTAAAGGAAAAGCATGCCACAAGATAATTTTGCCTTCGACTCTGATGATATGAGGTACTTTTGCTTTTGAAGAAGTATATTTCCACAGGTTTATTCTTGAACTGAGCTGGAGGGCTTCTTAGCAAGGAATATGAGACTTGATCGTGAATTGGACTTGTAATTTCTTCAAGGGCCGTTGGTGGCTTGATTTTTGAAGGAAATCGGACCATGAGTAATCTCACATGGCAAGTGATCCTCAGTTTAGTTGAGGATGAATTAGCACGTTGTCTCCACATGCTTCAAGGTATCAGTTTCATTTGCCTTATCTGTTCTCCATGCAGATGTGGCATCTTCTCTGGAAGCACAAGATGTTGAAGATGAGTACTCGAGAGCAATGCTAGGTAAGCAATCAGGAAGGGGTTCCAGGCAATCGGTTCCTGACTGGAAGCTTGATTCCAAGTGCTGGCTGATTGCTCTCTTTCTCCTTGTCTTGCAGGTAAGAGCAAGGGCGAAGGAAAGAACAGGGAAAAAGCATGATATGGGATACTCTTGCTTTTGTCCCTGATGATATGAGATATTCTTGCTCTGGTGTGGTTTGTTTGCAGAGGTATTATCGGGGGGAAAGAAAGCTAAGTATTTCGAGAGGCTTCGTTGGGAGTGTCCTCTCGGGTGTGAGGAGGAGTTGAACATTTTTGCAGGTCTACCTGGTTATGGAGGATGGAGGTCCACATATATTAGAAATTTCCCTAACAGCAAATGGTAATGTTGTTCCTTTACCCTTATCGGTTATATCGATGTAGTGGGAGCTGCGAGATTCACGTGTTTTAACTTTGTCAGAGATCTTTTGATAAAGTGTTCCGTGATATCTGGAAAGCTGATGTTGCTTGTGAAAAGTGCCGACAAATTATATCCAGGAAAATTTGGCTCTTCGAAGTTCGAAGAGAGGTGCCTCTTCGATTTTTGAACAAGCGGGTATGTTGAAGATCTGGCTCTCGAAATGCGGAAAGCGTTGCCTCTTCGATTTTTGAACCAAGCAGATCTGTTGAAGATCTGGCTCTCGAAATTCGGAAAGCGTTGCCTCTTCGATTTTTGAACCAAGCAAATCTGTTGAAGATCTGGCTCTCGAAGTTCGGAAAGCGTTGCCCCTTCGATTTTTGTACCAAGCAAATCTGTTGAAGATCTGGCTCTCGAAGTTCAGAAAGCGTTGCCCCTTCGACTTTTGAACAAGCATATCTGTTGAAGGTGTATTATCAGAGATGAGGAAAAATTAGGCATTCTTGTGGGTATGCTTTGCCATAGAGAACTGATTTGACTCGTATAGTGATTTCCCAATTAGCAAGTAGTGGTGCTATTCCTTTACCCTTGTGGGTAATAGTAGGGTAGCTGGAACTTCGAAATTCTCGTGCCTTAACTTTGTCAGAGCACTTTGAAAAAGTGGTCCGTGATATCCGGAAAGCTGATGTTGCGTTCGAAAATTGCAGACACATTTTATCCAAGGAGATCTGGCTCTCGAAATTCGAGGAGCGGTGCCTCTTTGATTTTCGAACAAACGGCCCTGTTGCCTTTTCTTTTATAGGGGCACCAATTGTGTTCAAGAAGTACGCTCAGAGAGTTACTGCTTGTAGAAATCTTCCCTTCATTTTTGTGCTTCTGAGATTTATTGGACCTCATTTTTCCTTCGTCATTTCTGAAAATGTCTGGCCCATCCGACCGTCGTTTTGACTTAAATGTTGAGGAAGAGGCAGCCAGGTCTCCTCAAGACAACATATGGCGTCCGTCTTTCTTATCCCCTACTGGTCATCTTACCGTTGGGGATTCTGTGATGAAGAATGACATGACCGCTGCGGTGGTGGCCAGGAATCTTCTCACTCCCAAAGATAGCAGACTACTTTCCAAACGGTCCGATGAGTTGGCTGTTAAGGATTCTCTGGCTTTCAGTGTTCAGTGTGCGGCTTCTGTGTCTAATATGGCCCAGCGCCTATTTGCTCGAACCCGCCAGGTTGAGTCCTTGGCGGCTGAGGTGATAAGCCTCCAACAGGAAATCAGAGGGCTTAAGCATGAGAATAGACAATTGCACCTGCTTGCACATAGCTACTCCACGGGCATGAAGAGAAAACTTGACCGGCTGGAGGAATCCGAGAGTCAGATTCTAAGTGATCATCAGAGGTTTGTGGGTTTGTTGCAAGGGCATCTATTGCCTTTGTCTTCTGGAGCTTTACCGCGTACTGAAGCTCCAAACGATCGACCTCCGGTGCCTCCTCCTTCTGGGGTTCTGCCCAGTACAGAGGTTCCAAATGACCACCCTCCGGTGCCTCCTCTTTCTGGTGCTTTGTCGAGTACTGAGGCTTTTCCTGGGCAACCTTTGTGAAGGTTCCCTCCTGTTTGTTTGTTTTGATTCTTGTGTATGTACATATATGTAATTTATCGATGATGTCAATAAACAAGCTTTACTTCATTCAGCGTATTGTGTTAAATACACTAAGGCATCCTCCATTAAGTTCTTTGAATTATTTCTTTTGTTGAAATTTGCATGTTGAAACTTCATGGGTGGATCCTGTAGGTTGAAATAGTGCTCCCCTAATTTCTCGAGTGAGGAAAACTTCTCGATTGGGGACTTGAAAGATCCAAGTCACTAAGTAGTAGCGGAACTTTCGAGTACCAAGGTGTAGTAGCATATGATAGGAGTCCCCCAAGTCGTCGGTCGAGGAGAGTTGCCGAAGGAGGTGTCTTGCTTGTTACCAAGTTGTCAGAATATCGATGCCTTGCCTTGCTTCATTTGGTGAAGCATAATTCTTTCTTACTGAAGTACAATTCTTTCTTGCTTCCTGTTTGAGAGGTAGGGAAATAATAAAAATGAGACCCAAGGTCTCATCCTTTTGCCCATTTCTGCTTCCCCCTTTTGTGGTGGAATTGCTTTTTGTTTCCACTAATCAGCCTGAGTCGCTGCAATTATAACACCCTTCTCTGTAGCTCAAATTGCAAAGTCGTCTTCATGAAAGTTGTTCCTTAACTTGTGATCTACAACATATCCAAATTTGAGATCCATCGGAGTAGTATAACTCCAGACATTCTGGTATGATGAATAACTGTTCATGATTTGTCTGTCAACCCATCAGACCTGTTGTTAGCTTCGTAACTCCATTTTATCTTGCTCAAATCAATATACTTTCTTCATCGAAGTTGTTCCTCATTATCTATTCCATAACATATCAAAAATTCAGAATGAATTAATGGTTAAATACTTCCAGATCTTTGAAACATCACAACAGCTTTGGAATCGGCAGGAATCTGACTGTCATGTTTGGAGCTTTAAAACTCTAATTTCCTTCACTCAAACAGAAATATTTCCTTCTTGAAAGTTGTTTATCTGTTCAAGAACCATAAGATATCCAAAATTCGGCTCCATTGAAGAAGAGCAGAAGTTGCGGAAATTTGATAGATGAAAGGTGACGGAAGAGGGAGAGAGGGAAAAAGGCTTGACTAGTTAAAGCTATTTTTTGGACACAAAATTTGATTTAGCTTCACACTATCTTGATCAAGAGTGTGTGAAGCTCTTGCATGTTTTAGTGTTGAAATTTTGTAGTGAAGCTTTGTTGTTGAAGCTTTGTAGGTGAAGCTTTGATGATGAAGCTTTGTTGGTGAAGCTTTGATGTTGAAGCTTTGTGGGTGAAGCTTTGCTTTGTGGGGAAGCTTTGTATGGTCAAGCTTTGTGGGTGAAGCTTTGCTTTGTGGGGTGAAGCTTTGTGGGTGAAGCTTTGCTTTGTGGGGTGAAGCTTTGTGGGTGAAGCTTTGTAGGGTGAAGCTTTGCTTTGTGGGGTGAAGCTTTGTTGGGTGAAGCTTTGTGCGTGAAGCTTTGCTTTGTGGGGTGAAGCTTTGTTGGGTGAAGCTTTGTGGGTGAAGCTTTGTGGGTGAAGCTTTGCTTTGTGGGGTGAAGCTTTGTTGGGTGAAGCTTTGTGGGTGAAGCTTTGCTTTGTGGGGTGAAGCTTTGTGGGTGAAGCTTTGCATGGTCAAGCTTTGTAGGGTGAAGCTTTGTGGGTGAAGCTTTGTATGGTCAAGCTTTTAGGGTGAAGCTTTGTTTGCACCATAAATTGATTTTGCTTCACACTATCTTGATCAAGAGTGTGTGAAGCTTTTGAGAATTGTAGTTGTCCTCCATTGATGAAGCTTTGTAGTGTTCTCTCGACGTTGCTTCAGGAAGTCTCGACAGTCGCGATAAACAGCTTTCGATCCTTCCGCTCCCTCTACTAAGAGGTGCCTTCCTCCACTTCTCCTGCTTCGGGTTGAAGCAGCTAGGTTGAGAGAAGTTTCATGTTGATCGACATTTTGAGGAGTAGCTTGCTCCTTATCAAGAATACCCATGTTGAAAGCAAGTGACCCTCCGTGTTGGAAGGCATCCGATTGATGGTTGACGTTCACAGGGGCAACGAGCTCGTGTGTTTGAGCATACCTAGCTCGTGGAGCGTCTCGAAGAGCTTATCGTATTGCTCTTGAAGGACCTCATTTTTCATTGCTATCTTGTTGTTATAAGCTTCTAGCTCATCGACTTTAGCTTGAAGAGAAACCCTTTTTCCTTCCTTCTTTCGTTGCTTCGTACTAGGTGCGAGAGGGGTGTCATTCTGTGAGCTGTGGCTTCCTTCGCTCCCCATGTTGGAGAGGGATGCTTGATCAAAAGAGAGTGTACGAATGGTGGAAACCAACTTGACAAAGCTGAAGAGAGTGGGAATAAGTGTCGATTTCCCACAGACGGCGCCAAATGTTGATGCACAAAATCAGTGAGGACTTTGGTACAACAGAAAGTTTCAAGTTCGTGACCTTCGCTTGGTTGCTCCGGTTACTAGTGTGGATAAGTATGTAAATGGACAAAGACAGGGAAGCAAACAACACAAGATGTACGTGGTTCACCCAGATTGGCTACGTCCACGGAGTAGAGGAGTTCTCATTAATTGTGAAGGGTTTACACAAGTACATAGGTTCAAGCTCTCATTTTGTGAGTTCTAGTGAATAGTCTAGTACAAATGACATTAGGGATTATTGTGGGAGAATGATCCCTATTTATAGAAGAGAGTTTCTAGCTTTGTTCTGACATTGACACGTGTCATGCTGTGATTGGCATCTGATGTTGACATGTGTCGCCTTGTGATTGGCTTCTGATGTTGACACATGTCGCGCTGTGATTGGCATCTGATGTTGACACGTGTCGCCTTGTGATTGGCCTCTGACCTTGTGGGTCCTTGACGGTATAATGTTGACCGGTTCTCAGTAGTTTCGGGATTGGTCAAGTATGGTACAAACAACATGTTTTGCAGATTTGCAATCAACTCTAACAAGAAATTTTTGATTTAATAAATCATCTTGAAATTTGCTAATGCATAATACAATAGAAAATATTTCTTTCTTAATAGTACTATAATTACTTTGTGCATGATTCCATACTCTTGAATGGTAACGAACAATTTGTTCAGGAGATTCGGAAGAAGTTCTTTGCTTGAGGATACCTCTATAACCAATATCAGATGCATCGGTTTCAACTATTTTAAATGAGTTGGGAGTTGGAATGCCAAGACAAGGCAAAGTCTTAACATGCGATTTAATCTGTTTAACAATAGTTGTATGAATGGTAGACCATGCTGGAGGATTATCTTTAAGACGATCAAATAATGGTTTGCATTGTTGACGAAGATGAGGATAAAATTCAGAAACATAGTTTAATGATCCAAGGAATCTTTGAAGTTGGGTTTTATCAGTAATCTGATCTGGAAATTTGTCAACAAATTGAATGACTCAATCTATGGGTTAAAGGGTAGATTGATGGATTTTGTATCCTAAAAATCTAATGTTGGTTTGAAATAACTTAATTTTAGTGGCTGACACAACCAATCCATTTGATCTAATGATCCTAGCAAACATATGCAAATGTTTCCAATGTTCATCTATTGATCGTGAGTAAATAAGAACATCATCAATATACACAATTGAAAAATGACTGTATTGATTAAAAATCTCATTCATAATATTTTGAAATTCACTTGGTGCATTCTTTAAGCCAAAAGGCATTACATTCCATTCATAATGCTCGAAAGGCATAACAAAAGCGGTTTTGTATGTATCAGATTCATCAATTTGAATTTGCCAAAACCCTGATTTCATATCGAATTTTGAAAAAATAACTGCTTGAGAAAGTCTCTTTATTAAATCTCTTTTGTTGGGAATTTGATACCGAATCCATTCCAAAACTTTATTTAAAGGTTTGTAGTTAATAACTAATATGGGAGTACCACGTTCTAATTCTGCATTTTTTTGAACATAAGAAGCTGGGCATGACCATGGTGATTTGCTCTTTCGGATAATTCCTTTATTAAGAAGTTCCTGGATTTCTGTTTTGCAAAATTCCATAACTTCTTGACTCATTTGAATTGGTTGAGCTTTTGTTGGGATTTTTGATTCATTAAACTCCTTGATATAAGGAAGTTTAACAAGGTGTTGTTTTCGATGCCAAAAGGCGTTGGGGATATCGGAACAGATTTCATTAACAAGTTTCTTTTGAAAATTATTAATGGTTTCTAACAAATTTTTATTTGTTAGCTGTTCTTCGATTCGTTTGTGATTAATTTCTTCTTTTAAGAAACTAATCTGTTTGGACTTATTAGTGATTAAACTGAGTGATTGTGAAACACTATTTTTTTGAAGATGTCTTAATTTTTTGAGATCTGTTTCAGTGCAGAACTCAAATGTGACATTTTGTCCTAAGACTTTGGTGGTAATCCTATTATGGTGAACCTTAAAAGGATATAACAGAGCTATGAAAGGCAGACCTAAGATGACTGGATCTGAAATATTTTTTATTAAAACAAATGGAGTTTTGAAACAAACATTGTCTTGACAAACATGGGCTTTGGGTATTTCATATTTTAATTGCATTGGTGACTGGTTAGCAGCACTAAGTATTTCTGTTGATTTGTGAAAATACTTAGTAGGAATTAATCCTTCTTGAATACAATTCAAGTCTGCGCCTGAATCAATCAAAACAATTGTTTCAAAATGAAAATCTTCGATTATTATCTTTATTTTAGAATACCATTTCTGGAATCTTATTTTGTCTAGAAGACCTAAGATTAAATCATGTGTCAAATTCTCTTCAGGTTAAGAATCTGGGTCTTGACTTGAAGAGGAAGAACTATTGTGTTCTTCATTGTTGTTGTGGATGAGTGTTTGAGTTTGGACTCTATTGAGGTGTGTACGAATTTCTAGGTTTTCAGATTTTAGAAACCTAATTTCGTCTTTGATTTTGTTTACTTCTCTATTGAGATATTTGATGGTGATTTCTTTTTTAGTCTTATTAAACTTTTCTAAGGTTGTGCTAAGAGAGATCTCTGGAGTTGTTTGAGGTTGACTAGTGCCGGGTTCTTCATAAGAAACTATCTTCTTTAGTTTCTTGAGATAAAAAGATTTTAATTTTGGGTCATCGACTTTACTTATTAGTTCGATGAGATGATCTTCTTGTTTTTCTTGTCTGTTGAGAACTGAGATTTTGTTACAACAGGCGTCAGTGCATCCTAATGTAATCTCAGGAGATGAAGGGTTATTTGAAGAATTTGAAGAGGATGATTGTGATTCAATTTCAGGTTGGCTATTGTCAGTGTCTTGAATTTCAAGGATTTAAATTAACTAATTTTTCTCTTCTTTAGAGATTTTCAGTTGGTTGATTGTTTTCTTGACTTTGCAGTCTTTGGCGTAATGGCCGTATTTGCCACACTTGTAGCAATTTCCTTTTTGTTCATTGTTTTCAGAATGGAATTTTCCAGAGGATTTCCTCTTTCCTTTCCATTTGTTGGATTTGGGTTTTTCATAAAAATTGTTGGTTTCAAAATGTTTTCTTTTGGATTTGTATTTGGGATGTTGTCTACCTGAGTATCTATTGGGATACTTGTGATAGACTTGTGATTTTTTCTTTTTGTTGGAAGGAGCGATAGAGGGTAATCCGTATTGTTCACAGAACGTTCCTAATTCATACTTGGCGATAGATTTATCTTTGTTAACTTGTTTTGATATTTTCATATATATACACATTTTCAATCCTTCTTTTTGGATAATATTAACTATATTTCCATAAGTACGGGTATGATACGGTATGATACCTTCTTTGTTTACTAACACATTTCTAATTTTATGGGTAAAAAGGTTTGGTAATCCATTTATAAATTTTTCTTTCCAAAATGGTTGATTACTGTCTTCTCTGAGCATGACTCTAGACATGAACACATCTTTGTATCATCTAAAATCACTCAAAGTAGGACATCTCAGATTGCTGAGTTAATCGTGAATTCTGGAAGTGATATTGCTGGGAGTTCCTATGAAATGTTCTATAATTGTGAAGAGTAAGGTATTTACTGCATCTTGGACACCATGTCCAATAGCTTCATCAAAGATGGGTAATCCTTCGTCATCTTTTTTAACGGCATTTCGTATTTCATTTATGGAGTTCTAAGTGAGATGTTTTTCCCACCAGGAATGAAGCATTCCTGTAAATCCAGTGACCAAAAGGTTGACAACTTGAATTTGGCTGAGATTATGATTGGTAATATAGCTATTAGCAACCATAGAGATATGTTGGAGTTTGTTTAGAAGTTCTTGTTTTGACAAACCATCTATATTCCATTCATAGAGTTTATCAGAAGAGATTGAGAATTGATTTTGGATATTTCGTTCTTCGAATTGAATATCTGGGGGTGTTGGTCTGGGATACCAGTTTTTTGTGAGAGATGTTGGGTTGACTCGTTTATTAGTAATTCGTTTGACTTTAAGATTTTGAAAAGCTTGTTCGACTTTTCGAATGGAATCTGAATCATTTTCTGACTCTGAGGAAGTTGAAGATACTTCTGATTGAGAAATGTTTGGATGTTTAAGAACTTGGACAATTTTTTCTGTCTTGAGTTCTATCAACATTTGTTCTATTTTTTGACTGGTAGAAGTCGTTTTTAAGGCTATTGGTTGGAAAGATGATTCTGGGAAGTTAACCAAAGGTTTTTCTCTTGGTGTTTTTGGTTGGGAGACCTTATCAAATTTTGATTCAATTTTATCTAATTGTTTACCAATAGTATGGAGACTCTGGTTGGTATAGTTATTTTGTTCAATGATAGGTTTGACTCCTGCATCTGCTTTTGGAAGCTTAAAAGGAGTTGCTGGGATTTGGGTAGTACCCTTTGTGATAAGAATTGTTTCTTGTGGAGGATGACTAGAAGAGACAACAGTTTTGTCTTCTTTAAGCCAATTTTCTTTAGTTATTACTTTTAGTTTATTTTTAGACTCGTAATGTTTTTCAACGAAGTCGAAGAAAAACACTTCAAATCTGTGTTTGTTCATGAAGCTTTTCCAGGCTTCATATATTTTCGTTTTTTGTTCTTGGGTATATTTATTTCGAAAGCTGTTTCGTCTGGGAATATTTTTCGTTGCTTCAATATCAGCATTGAGTTGCTTCCATTGAATTTTGAATGGTTTATTTAGAACTAAGAGTTGATGATTGACCTGACCTGTTTCGAAGTCAGATGCAGTTGGAGATGTTTGTTCTCCTTGGTCTTGATGTTGATAAGCTGGATGAGTTACTTGGGAATTTGTTTCTATTGATTTTAGTTTGATATTGATTAAGTCATTGATCAATACTTGTTGTGTGATTTGTGAGCTAGTATCTACTGATTTTAATTTCCTTCTAGTGAAGGAATCAATTAATTCTTGATCTTGACCCATCCTATCGGTTGGTATAGATCCAGAAAAAGAGTTTCTGCTAGGAGCAAATGACTTTTGTGATAGGGTGGATTCACAAGATTTTCTGGCTGGACGGTCGAAGTTGATTTTAACTGTTCCGTCAAAATATTGTTCAATGTTGTCTAGGTTAACTAGACTGTTTTGCACTGCAACTGGTTTGCTTTCATTGACCAAACACTAGTCTGAAGGTAGACTGATTTCTGACCACCTAATGGTTCTGGGTATTTTAATGTTTGCATTTTCTTGGTTGGTTTGAATAAGAAGTGTGTGGTCTCTTGGACTCTTGGTTAGAGCTTGGAAATTCATGTTTGTGCCAGTGACTTTGTAATAGACTCTGTAAATTAAAGCCAAGGGCTGTGTTCCTTCAAGGACTTGATATCCTGAAGTTTTGATGTTTAATGTGAGTGCTTTCAGCATATGAGGATCTGAAAGACTTATCGTAAGATCTGGGAAACAATCAAAATGGATAGGTCTATTATAAAGGCTGGATTCGATCATTTCAAGAATGCTATCACTAAAATTAGTGAACCTTGCATCTCGGAGACATAACAAAATAGAGGTATTAAGGCCTCTACGTGTTAACGGTTTGATGGCTATTTGAACTAAGCCAATATGAATATAATTATGACCATCTTTCTTATGGGACATGATTTGTTCAGGTGTAAATAATTGACATGTTTCATGTTCTTTGCTAAGAGCATAAGCTTGTTCAACAGTTTTAACATGATGTTCAGTTCTAAAAGAAGTCATTAACCATTTTTTTCTATAAATATTTTTTGAAGATACTCTGGGGATATTCCAATCTTTGAAATTAAGACGTCTGTTTGAAAATCAAGTTTTTGTTCTTCATTTATAATATCTGGAATGGTTCCTAGATTTGATCTAGAGCTAGTGCTGGCCATTGAATTAGATCTAAATAATCTCTCTCTCTCTCTCTCTCTCTCTCTCTCTCTCTCTCTCTCTCTCTCTCTCTCTCTCTCTCTCTCTCTCTCTCTCTCTCTCTCTCTCTCTCTCTCTTTCTCTTTGAATTAGATCTAAATAATCTCTCTCTCTCTCTCTCTCTCTCTCTCTATATATATATATATATATATATATATATGATAACCATACAACGTACGTGCCTAGTCTTTGTGATTATACATGCAATTTCTTTTTGTCAAGTCGTGCCTTGTCTATGTGATAATACATGCAAAAAATGTTATTTGATTCGAAATTGAATAAAAAGTGTCTAATACATGTAATAATTACACCTGACAATTCCTGACATGACCCAATAATCCGACACGACACGACACGAAATTAACAGGTGTTCGGGTCGACACGATAACGAATCGGATCGTTATCGGGTAACCTGATAAGCACCTGTTAAGATAACGGGTTGCTTCGGGTATACACGTGGATAACACAATAAACGATAAGCAAAATATTAATTTTATAATTTTATAACCCTAAAAAAATGCTATAATAATTATATATATTAATTTAACAATTTTATACCCCTAAAAACTATAATAATTATATATATATTAAATTAAATATTAAAAATTGGTGACCATTGGATCGGCTTAAATATACATACCATTAAATTTCTTAAATGTTATAAGTACAAAATAAATAAATTTAAATATACTTAATAAATATATATACCATTGAACTTGATGGGATACGAATTCTACGAAACTAATTTCAACGATTCAACCGTCAAACTTGTTTGTATATACTTCAAGATCGCATATGCCGAAAATCGCAAAAAACAAACATTCAGAGATCAAGTAATGGGACAAAACTTTTTGATGGTTATAACAGAAAAATCACGATTTAACTGTTATTTTAACTCCGATTTTGATGTTTTTTTACAGCTACACTCCTTGACCCTATATGAATACAATGAATGAATTCGATCTTTAATTTAAAATATTTACACAAGTGGATACCACAAAATCTTATGTTATACTTAATGAAAGTATAAATAAACTCTAAGGGTGCGTTTGTTGTACCGGACTATTTCGGACTGGATTAGCTTCAGGGACTAAGCTAGATTGGCTCAGACTAGACTAAGCTAGACTAATTTAGTGAAATGTTTGGTACAGTGTCGGACTATATTTTTTTTTGCCATTTTTGCCTTAAAAATTAAATAAAAAGTAATAATAAAGGGGGCAATAACATCCAAGTCTAGAGTTGATTGGATTTGAACCACATTTTCTTCCCTTTCCCTTTCCCTTTTTTACTCTACCTCGTTTCTCTTGTCCATGATTTTCTCTCTGTTGAATTGAAATTTCTAGCCTCAAATCTTACATCAATCTCTTAATTTTCTTCTTCGATTAAGCACTGGGAGATGGGGTCAGTTCGTGGTTTGGAGGTCTAAGCCCTCCG
The DNA here is from genome assembly GCA_024362995.1 of Heteromeles arbutifolia. Taxonomy (NCBI): domain Eukaryota; kingdom Viridiplantae; phylum Streptophyta; class Magnoliopsida; order Rosales; family Rosaceae; genus Heteromeles; species Heteromeles arbutifolia. The sequence continues at coordinate 37,559,703 of JANCRC010000003.1, read as the reverse complement.
AGTTACAAAATCCCCAAATCAAATAAAAAAAATCTCAGCCCTCTCAATTCCAAGACCTAAGCCTCCTGAGAACTTCTTCGATTTTCAAAAAGCCAACCTCTCGATTCGCTTCTCGGAGGTGACTCCAGCAATGGTAGCTTCGCCCGGACCTCCACTAACATGCCGATATTTCTACATGCGGACTCAAGAATTCAAGTTGAATCAACAACTCTCAAATTGAAAAGCTATGCAAATTGAACTGACCCAGAAATTAAAAAGCTTTGCATATGATATGCGAGGAAAAGCGGAAAGAAGATGCCACCAAACTCTGTAGACGACACAAGCAAGGCCGTTGGAGTTATTGAGAAGGTTGATTTTCGGAACAAGTCAGTCGGAATTGCCGATGATGCAGCTAAATTAGTAATTTGAGCAAATAGTAGCAACTCTGATGCTTAAACCGCATAGAAAGTGGGAGAAAGACCATTTCTTGTTAGTACTGCTTAATACCAAGGTTCTGCTTGGGATTAGATAACACCCTTTAGTGAGGTGCGGAGGGACTGCCAGTCAAGGCGAGTCTCATTTAAGTTAATACTTTGTCGCTCCAAACACGGGACTATAGTCCCAACTAGTCTTGTCCCTCCTAAGAAGGTCTAACAAACGGGCCCTAAGTGTTAGTGAATCTATCGTTTTGATGGGATACGCATTCTACGAAACTAATTTCAACGATCCAACTGTCAAACTTGTTTGTATATGCTTCGAGATCGCATACGCCAAAAATCACAAAAAACAAACATTCAGAGATCAAGTAACGGGACAAAACTTTTCGACAGTTATAAACGAAAAATCACGATTTAACAGTTATTTTAACTCCGATTTTGATGATTTTTTACAGCTACACTCCTTGACCCTATATGAATACAATGAATGAATTCGATCTTCAATTTAAAATATTTACACAAGTGGATACCACAAAATCTTATGTTATACTTAATGAAAGTATAAATAAACTCTAAGTGTTAGTGAATCTATCATTTTGATGGGATACACATCCTACGAAACTAATTTCAATGATTCAACCGTCAAACTTGTTTGTATATGCTTCGAGATCGCATACGCCAAAAATTGCAAAAAACAAACATTCAGAGATCAAGTAACGGGACAAAACTTTTCGACGGTTATAAACAAAAAATCACGATCTAACGGTTATTTTAACTCCGATTTTGATGATTTTTTACAGCTACCCTCCTTGACCCTATATGAATACAATGAATGAATTCGATCTTCAATTTAAAATATTTACACAAGTGGATACCACAAAATCTTATGTTATACTTATTGACAGTATAAATAAACTCTAAGTGTTAGTGAATCTATCGTTTTGATGGGATATGCATTCTACAAAACTAATTTCAACGATCCAACCGTCAAACTTGTTTGTATATGCTTCGAGATCGCATACGCTAAAAATCGCAAAAAATAAACATTCAGACATCAAGTAACGGGACAAAACTTTTCGACAGTTATCAACGAAAAATCACGATTTAACGGTTATTTTAACTTCGATTTTGATGATTTTTTTACAGCTACACTCCTTGACCCTATATGAATATATGAATACAATGAACGAACTCAATCTTCAATTTAAAATATTTACACTAGTGGATACCACAAAATCTTATGTTATACTTGATGAAAAGCTTCACAACCTTGAAAACAAAAACTCTTTCATTTTGCATATCCTTACACATTTAATATTTTGTAATAGACTAGTAGTGTATGAATATTTTTTTATTAGGCTCTTATTTTCGAGTGTAGATGTAGTACTTAAACGACAAATGTGTTTTAATGTTTTGAAGTAATATTTATGTTGCAATGTGTGTTATGTGCAAATTTAAGAAAAAAAAATATTTTTCTTAACGGGTCATAACGGGTCGGGTCACTTTACCTGTTGGGTAAAGTGACCCGACCTGTTAAGGACTTGTTAAGATAACAGGTGTGACACGACACGACCCGTTAATATAACAGGTGTGAAAACTCTCTCAGTTGATTCAAGCTGCTGTGAATTGTGGAAAGTGGAAACCTGTTAAGGTATCTAGGAGGGGCCCTGCTGTGGCTTGAGAGCTTTTTCATCATACTATAACGAGTGAAAGTGGAGGGATTTTTCGATATTAAGATAAAAGGGTAGGTTGAATTGTAACCACCACATGAGCATGAGAATGAGTTTCTTCGCCCCTGACCATCGACAGTTCGATCAACGAATGGAAGAGGGGGAGCAGATGCAGATGGATTGGTCGTACCCTTACCCTTGCGGGCCTAAATTAGATTAGTAAATAAAGGCACTTCCGACACGAAAAACGACATGAACACGACAGACACGACCCGTTTGCCAGGCCTAGTAATAATTCATACAAAATAATTTACCTTTGTTGTTTTTTTTATCAATTGATTCAAAATAATTGATTGTACAAAAGAAATTTTTTTTTTTTATACGAAAGATGCCTTTTTTTTTAAAAAAAAAATGGGTAACTTAATTTATATATATGTTACTAATATTTATTATACAAGAAAGGTAAAATTTTCATGTGTTTCATTGCTCATTATAATTAGGGTGACCAATAACATTTATTGACATAATTTGGATTATATGGCATAAGTTGTAAATATGTTGTAATAATTGGTTACATTTTTGTCTACACGGCAGTCTATTTGAATTTTTTTTTTTTTTTGAACAAACCATATTATCTAGACTAAAGGGGAGGAGGGTGGGACAAATTCATCAAAGAGGAGACAATCCTGTAGGTCGGGATGGCCCAAAAATTAGTGTGCAACAAAGGGAGAGTCTCCAAGGGTGGAACTGCATGCCATACAAGGAAAGACGTGAGTAACCCAAAATTTGCTAAATTATTGCCGATCACATTACCTTCTAAAAAAATATGAGAGCAACAGAAAACCTTGTGCTACAAAAATCAAGGTGTATCCAAAACTTCATTGATTTTAAAGGAGTTCAAAAAGTCAAGGATTTTGATGGACTTTGAGTGCTTTTATGGTAAGTTTTTTTGTAATATCAAATTCAACCTCTCCCCCCTAAGATTTTGATGAATTTTATTTTTTTTCACTCTTGATAATACACTCAAACCCATCATTATGCAATGATTATCCTTCCACCACCATGTCGCAATCACCACCTTACCATGATCATCTCCTCTATCCCACCACTGCCATTGTCACCATCATTGTTACCACCGCCTTTGCTATAAGCATAATCACCACCCCTATCGCCATCTCTACCGTAGCCACCACGTAAACCACCTCAACTACTACCACCTTACCATGACCATCACCAAGGTCTCATCATCACCACCACTGCCACCACTACCACCTTGTCATGTTGGTTAAATTTTGTTGATGTCATCACCATCAAAGACACCACCTTCATCATGACAGCCACCTTCACTACCATAATCACCACCCCATTACCACCACCCACACCCCTACTCCACCACCCCAACACCACCTATATTACCCAATTGCCGAAAATCACCCCATGACTTCCACCACCTCATATGATCACTTTGAGATAATGAAAATTTAAAAATAGTAATGTTTATTAATAAAATGGTCATTAAAAAGTTCATGACAATCCACATAATTCTATTTAAATCCATGATTAAAGTCTCACAAACTCCATCAAAATCTATATAGAATTCACATCAAAATCCTCATGGATTTCATGGAAGTCAAGTATAAGGTTGAAAAAAAACCTTAAAAAAGCAACATGAACCAAACTGTACAAGGCCTGAAAAAAAAAAAAAAAAAAAAAAACCTGAGAATACTGAGCTATTCAGCAACCGAAACCAAAACATTCTAAAAAATTTGGTACGAGTATCATGAACTCATCTCAATATCTTCGATATATCGAACCTAAGAACCCGTTAACGAGTCGGGTCATGTCGTGACCTCAGGTTTTGGTGTCGTTAACGGGTCATGCCATTTCGTGTCGTTAACAGGTTGAGTACATGTCATGCTTGATGTCTAGGCCTAAACAATGGGTTGTGTACATGTCCTTTTTGTCTTATACCCATTATCTTATCGGGTTGTTAACGGGTGACCAAACAATGACCCGACTCGTTAATTGGTTATTAATTGATGATAACCTGATAACGAGTTGACCCATAACTTATTATTTTTGTATCATTTTATGTCGGGTTAATAGGGCATGTAAGAATTGCTAGCCTATCCACCTATCAAACGATTTACACTATTGGATCTTCTTAATCAGAAACGGCTGGAGAAAGGAAAGGTTCCTTTTGTTAGGGTACTCCCGCGAACAAATCCAATGAAAACGGGGTGGGGCTTGTAGCTTAGAGGATTAGAGCACGTGGCTACGAACCACGGTGTCGGGGTTTCGAATCTCTTTAGTTCTCAGAAAGCTTTTTACCTTTCACTCGCTTTCATCCTAATTTGTACTACTATATGCTCAAATTCAGGCAAATTTAAACTTTAATTTCAAAAAAAAATTTGTATGTAATTTAGGAATTATTTTTATTTAATTTTTGTTGTTTTTATGTTGCCCTATCCCCCATATTTTGAATTTTGGTTCCGCCTTACTTCTGTGTTTGACGAATTAAAACTAAACTGTTAGGGCCTGTTTGGTATTAGATTTGAGTTCAAAGTTTTTAACTCAAAAACAATTTTTAAGTTTTAAGATAAAAAAAACCCCGTTTGGTAAGCCCATTTTGCAAAACTGGACTGAAAAAAATTTAAGAACAACCCATTATAATTTGAAAACAACAAAAGTCAGGTTTTAGTATATTTTTTTTCACAGATTCATATCGCGATGGAGGTTTGAGTGACCTGCGCCGTGCAGACCACAAACAAGCCTTCTGCCTCACCAACCACGAAGGACCAAGAGATTCCGACCAGTAGGGTGAAGGTTCCGGCGAATAGCTTTAAGCCTCGAATCTCTGAGTGCTTGATTGGGGACGAGACTGGGCCATTCTCTTCATTGCCAGGAACGATCAAGGTAATGGATCTTTCTCTTACTGTTTTGTTTGGTTCCTTGGAATGGAGAAAATGATGGGAAAGTTGGATTTATGTGTTTTATTTGTTGGGTTATGAGAAATTGAGTTTATCTGTCTAATTGGTGTGATTCTTTTATGTACTGTGTATATATATATTAACCTAACTAGCAGCGGACTCGGTCGATTTTCGTTCTCGGTGAAGAGTGTTCTGGACAAGCCTTATGAGCTCAAGAATCCGATCATCGAACAAGGTCCTCCTCCTCATCATCTATGTTCTTTGATATATATATATATATATATATATATATATATATATTTGTAGACATGAAAATTTCGTTGCATACAAATGATGCATCACAAAACTCTACGTGGCATATGACTCATCACAAATGGACAAGTCATTAATGATATGTGGCACAAATCAAGCAAAAGAAGAATAAAACTTCCCCAAAACTTAGCAAAAGGGGGAAGAAATCCTTTAAAATTGGCAAAGGGTGTAAATTGCTCCCAAAACTGGAAAGAAAGCTAAAGCATCTTCACAAAATAAGAAAGAATTGAAGATTGCTCGCAAAATAGGCAAGAAAGCCCTATAATTTGGCCAAGTAAGGGAAAATGGCTGAAATTAAGACACAAAACATGCCTAAATTCTCCCATGGACAAATCAAGACACAAATCAAAGCCAAATCCATCCAAAGGCAAGCTTTGAGAAGTCTATAAATACAAGGTCCTCAGACAAACAAAGGGTCGACAATTTCTACATTGAAGGGCGGAAATTCTCACAAAAAGAGAACATCTGCCAAATCTTTGAAGACTAATACGCTGCCAAAGCTCTCGTCGATGAACGTACAACCAAAGCTTAAGCTTTCTTTTGACCAAAGCCGAAGCATTCCCTTGAAGAATCAACAAGCACTGCCGATTCCTTCAAGACTTTGTTGCAAGCTTAAAACTTGTAACAACGTTCGATTCAAGATCAAGTTTCCAAGACCCTTGAATCAATAAAATCCCACATCAACATCACCTTTGCCGCAGGTCATACACAAACCTAGAGGTTAAGACTATCCACACATTGTTTCAAGCTCAAAACTTAAAGCAATCATTCAATCGTTCATTCAAGATCAAGTCATCGCGATCCTTGGATCAACAACCTATATATGCATCTACATCAAATTTGAAGACTGAATTAGAGGAAAATTATAAATAGAGATTGTAACCTACAAATTCAATCAATACAAATCTACTTTGTAGACATGTTCTCGTTTCATTCGTTACAAAATTTTCGTGTTTACAATATCTAAAAAAAAAAAAAAAAAAAAAAAAAAACCCCATGCTTTAATGCTTTGATTGTTCATCACTCGCATTTTACTTTGTTAGTTTCAGAAAAGGATTGGGAACCACCATCTAGTTGTGATTAATTGACATGAAAAGTGTATTAAAAATCCATTATTTGTTAGTCTAAGGGTCATAATTTGCTATCCGTTTTTCCAATCAAACTCAACTTTTGAGGAGTTTTTGGAAGTGGGGTTTGTTTAGTAGATGGCTAAGAGCTTGAAAATCATATGTTTAAGATGGATTTTTGCTATCTTGAATTGATAGATGGCACGAATTAGCTGATGGGTTCAGATCCTTTTTTTTTATGTTGACATGGTAAATATGTGGTTGGTTTCAAAATTCATATGGTTGCCTGTTTCATAGAATAGATTTCTGACATTTGCTACATGTATGTGGCAAGTAATATTATGTGACATACTTGTTTCATTGGATGGGACTTGGGAGTAGCCAAAACGTCAAATCTTTGAGTTCAAAAATGAATTTTTCATATTTTCTATGTGAATGCTTTAATGTTTTTTAGCGATGGTTCCAGTTTGGATTTAATAAGAGAAGTCTCGTTTTCATTTTGGTGTCGAAAATTGTGCAATTTAGATTTGAACCCTTGGAATTCAACAAGGGTAGTGGTTTTCACTTGTGTTCTCATGTACCCTTCTTTTTTTTGGAACCCTTGATTTGCTTTGATTCTCCATTTGATTCATCCTGTTCAAAGGCTGGAAAGACGGGATGAGTGCAGTGGTAGAAGCACTTCCAATCTAACCGAACTTGACAAATTTCAATAAGACCCTTTGTGAATATCCTGTTTTTATTCATTAGATACATTGGCTCCGTCATCAAAACAAATTTCATACCGAGGTAGAAAAGTTAGTGTGACACAAAATATTATGTTGGCATGTTCATTTAACATGATGTGCACATATGTCTACACCGGATTGGAAGGAACGGCTAATGAATCGAGAGTGTTGATGGATGCAATAACAAGAGAAGAGAATAGATTTCCAATGCCTAAAGAAGGTACGAAGTCATTGAAACATATCAAATTACTTGTAATTGTTTTCTTATTGGATTTGGCTCAAGTGAAATACTTATATGCATTGTTCTTGGAATAGGAAAACATTATGTTGTTGATTCCGGCCATGCCAACATGAGTGGGTTTCTTGCACCATATCGCAAAGTGCGTTATCACTTGCGTGATTTTAGAGGAAGAGGTAAACGTCCAAGAGGAGCAATGAAATTGTTCAACTTTAGGCGCTCATCACTACGTAATGCTGTTGAACGATACGTTGGAGTGCTTAAGAATAGTTTTCCTATTCTAAAGTTGATGCCAAATTATCCAATTAGGAAGCAAAGACGCATTCCCGTTGCATGTTGTGCCGTGCACAATTTCATTAGAATGCAATCAAGGAATGATACTTTGTTTCAACAATTTGAACACAATGATGTTGATGTGGTAGATGAAGAAAGCTCGGGGGCAAATCAAGAAGGGGAAAACATGCATTTGAATGACAACAATGTTATGAATGATGTTAGAGACCACATAGCCGGATCAATGTGGCTTGATTACGTCAATAACAATTAGTCTCAAAATTTATTGGTTTTCTAGAATGTTTTAATGTAATATTTATTGTCTAAGACTTGAAGTTTAATTGATTATTGAGCATATATGTGTTGTATTAGCACATGGATATCAAAATAGTATGTTTAAGGTTTAATTTCATATGTTTTGTATATCTTAAAACAAATACATAATTGAAAAAAAAAAAATGTTTTCAAGAGTTAAGCCAAACAAGTTTTCGAATTTTTAGATTAAAAAATAGTTTTTAAGTTCAATGCCAAACAAGTTTTTGAATCCTAAAAAAAAAAACTGTTTCTAAGAGATGATCCTGAAAATTAGTTTTAAGAATAATTCAAGTTTTTGAGTATGATATTAAACAAGCCCTTATAGATTTGGTTTAATTCTATTTCACTGAAAGACTTTCTATTCATATATTATGATTGTATTTGTGATTAAGATTGGGTGATAATACCTTGTTCTAGTTCTAAATGCAGCTAGATCTCATCCAATTAAGATTGGATGATAATACCTTGTTTCTGGAGTCATGAGATCACACAAGGATATTCAGCAATCTTGGGCACCTTTTTGTCCCTAAGTATTAAGTGGCCAAGAAGAGAAAACTTGAAATTTCAGGTACCAAAAGGTTTGAAACCACTACGCCCACAAGGTCATAAGCATATATGATTTTGTACTTTTGTCCGTGGTGAAGACTTCACGATTGGCTGCTTTTTCGTTTATGTGAATCTAGATAGTAGATTTATTTGAAATAAAAAAAAAGATTGCAAGATTTATTTTTGACCAATTCAAAACGTTCTAAATCAACGACTAAAAGCTGGTGTAAAATATGTGTAAAATAATGTGGCTGCTGAACCAAACCCTAAGTCCGAAGTCGTCCTGTGAGTCCAAACTCCAACACTTAAATACTCTAGTGAAGACAAAATTTTCTTTGAAGGGCCGGAAAGCCTTATAAAGGCATTTCAGCATTCCCTTGACCACAATTGTATAATTTACCAGCGCCAGGAAACGAACTAGGACGTATCGTGCGGAATATAGGCCTGAAATTCGTCCCCAAACTATTTTTTAATTTATTTGGTTTTTTGATCGGATTCATCAGGTAAATAGATGTTAACTCCTGTAGTCTACTCTTTTGAACCCCATTTTAGGAGAAAAACTAGGTTATGGATACCGAACAATCTATTTCTTACAACACGGACAAAAATATCACCATGCTCCACTCCTCTGATGTGTAATGCTAACCTTACCTCACTTTTATCTCACCCTTTCTTTCACACCAACCTCAATCTGGTTTGGTACCTAAGAATCTCTACCATTTTAGATGTCAACTAGTAAATTTTCAACTAGTAAATTTTACCAGCACATTGTTGCGGGAGCGAAAATATAACTATAGATTATGTTTTTAACATGTAAATATGCAAAGAGTGTTATAAATACTAAACAGAAAATGGAATAAATAATTTTATAAAGCTGTCTAAGTTTATATAATTTACAGAAAAGACATTATCAAATGCCTTATCAACTATTTACACACAAAAACATGTGAACCAATATTTGTTTGTTTTGGATAACACATACTTTAATTACGACAACATTTTTATATGCCACCAATTGATCAAGCGGAGTTGAACCTTCGTCTTCAATTTAATCTATACAAACGAAATACAAATTTTATAAATTTATAAACGGCCACAGGATCAACTTGTTGGAAACTGGAATTAACTTAAACGTAAAAGGATGCTCGAACAAATGTATTTCACAGTGCTAGAACACTACAATTTCTGTGGAACCACTTTGCAGGTTCTGTGGAACCACTTTCCAGGTTCTGTGGAACCACTATACAGGTTTTGTGGAACCACTTTACAGGTTTTGTCGAACCACTTTAAAAATTCAAATCTTTAAGCACCTGATGATCAGATTTACTAGAAATTCAAAACTTCAATATGTATCTCTCCTTACCACAAATATGTAGTTTTAAAAATAAAACCAAAAGGGTTAATTCCAATTAACATATACTTTAAAACTACCATAGTAATATTGATTAATTAAACTACTTTTTAAATATACCCAGCAAGGTAACTTTTGGGTTTGACAAAAATTTTAAACCTACGAATGGATATATCAAAATCAATTTGAAAGTAGTATGTTTAAGGTTTAATTTCATATGTTTTGTATATCTTAAAACAAATACATAATTGAAAAAAAAAATGTTTTCAAGAGTTAAACCAAACAAGTTTTCAAATTTTTAGATTCAAAAATAGTTTTTAAGTTCAATGCCAAACAAGTTTTTGAAACCTAAAAAAAAAAAAAAACTGTTTCTAAGAGATGATCCTCAAAATTAGTTTTAAGAACAATTCAAATTTTTTAGTAGGATACCAAACAGGCCCTTATAGATTTGGTTTAATTCTATTTCACTGAAAGACTTTCTATTCATATATTATGATTGTATTTATGATTAAGATTGGGTGATAATACTTTGTTCTAGTTCTAAATGCAGCTAGATCTCATCCAATTAAGATTGGGTGATAATACCTTGTTTCTGGAGTCATGAGATCACACAAGGATATTCAGCAATCTTGGGCACCTTTTTGTCCGTGGTGAAGACTTCACGACTGGCTGCTTTTTCGTTTATGTGAATCTAGATTGTAGATTTATTTGAAATAAAAAAAAAAAGATTGCAAGATTTATTTTTGACCAATTCAAAATGTTCTAAATCAACGACTAAAAGCTGGTGTAAAATATGTGTAAAATAATGTGGCTGCTGAACTAAACCTAAGTCCGAAGTTGTCCTGTGAGTCCAAACTCCAACACTTAAATACTCTAGTGAAGACAAAACTTTCTTTTAAGGGTCGGAAAGCCTTACAGAGGTATTTCAGCATTCCCATGACCACAATTGTATGATTTACCAATGCCAGGAAACAAACTAGGATGTGTCGTGCGGAATACAAGCCTGAAATTCATCCCCAAACTATTTTGTAATTTATTTGGTTTTTTGATCGGATTCATTAGGTAAATAGATGTTAACTCCTGCAGTCTACTCTTTTGAACCCTATTTTAGGAGAAAAACTAGGTTATGAATACCGAACAATCTATTTCTTACGACACGGACAAAAATATCACCATGCTCCACTCCTCTGATGTGTAATGCTAACCTTACCTCACTTTTATCTCACCCTTTCTTTCATACCAACCTCAATCCGGTTTCGTACCTAAGAATCTCTACCATTTTAGATGTCAACTAGTAAATTTTACCAGCACGTTGTTGCAGGAGATAAAATATAGCTATAGATTATGTTTTTACATGTAAATGGAATAAATAATTTATAAAGCTGTCTAAGTTTATATAATTTACAGAAAAGACATTATCAAATGCCTTATCAACTATTTACACACAAAAACGTGAACCAATACTTGTTTGTTTTGGATAACACATACTTTAATTACGACAACGTTTTTATATGCCACCAATTGATCAAGCGGAGTTGAACCTTCGTCTTCCATTTAATCTATACAAACGAAATACAAATTTTATAAATTTATAAATGACCACAGGATCAACTTGTTGGAAACTGGAATTAACTTAAACGTAAAAGGATGCTTGAACAAATGTATTTCACAGTGCTAGAACACTGCAATTTCTGTGGAACCACTTTGCAGGTTTTGTCGAACCACTTTAAAAATTCAAATCTTTAAGCACCTGATGATTAGATTTACTGGAAATTCAAAACTTCAATATGTATCTCTCCTTACCACAGTTATGTAGTTTTAAAAATAAAACCAAAAGGATTAATTCCAATTAACATATACTTTAAAACTACCATAGTAATATTGATTAATTAAACTACTTTTTAAATATACCCAGCAAGGTAACTTTTGGGTTTGACAAAAATTTTAAACCTATGAATGGATATATCAAAATCAATTTGAAAGTATGATAAAAGTCCCTACGACAGTATCAAAGCAACTATAATCACAAAGAAGTTGAGAGATTACTTTCTGATTATCAAAACCACTACTGGATTTATCCATACACACTACACCATCTCTATAATTAACAGCTTCAACTAATCTGTAGAGTTGTTAGAGATACTTAATTATTAGACTGCCCTAAAAATGGACAATTTGAGCAAAGAAAGACTTCCGCACAAAATTTAACAAACATAGACCCATATAAACCACTAAAAAACAATCTAGTCTAATAGGCGCCTATTTTCGTCTTCCCAAGTAACTTCAGTAAGTTTGTGAAGACTTAAAAATTAGTGTTATCTACCATCATGCATGAAAAGATCATAAGCAATAATCTAATAACTATAGTTGCACTTCTCCCTATAATTTAACAGGTTTAAATGATAAAATCTTCCAAAGTTACCTTCCACTTTGAATTAATCAAAATAATTCAGTAATATCCATCAGTGACACACGACAAAACCGCAAACAGTAATCAGTCTGTTTAACTGAAAAGCAAGAGGTGAAAATTTCAGAAAGAAAACAAATAATCCTAACAGTTAAGAAATGTAGAAACATTAAACCATGACACAACCTTATATTATTTAATAAGTCAACTATATATCATCCATATAATATTTGAAACGCTTTTCAAAATTATCACAAAAAAGTAGAACACAAATGTTTCCACATCAAACTATCAAATTTAATCACAAATCCGAGAAAATAACACATATTACACAAAGCATACTAATTATATCTTCCACATATCTTCCACATGATCAAATTATACAATCGGGTACTTTCAATTTCAATTCTATAAAAAAATATTGAAAATCACAATTAAAATTAACGTTTTTCCCTCTTCCTCTCCCTGTTTGTGTTCCCTCTGTGGGATTAAAGCCAACAACACAAAGCTTCCCAAAATTCCAGTTATTTTTCTCATCTCTTCCCAAAAATTACACATGCATTTTAATCCAACAATCATAAATGCATGTTCAAATTGGGAAAAAACAGGAGGACAGAAAACGTACCCAAAAGTACCAGCACCATTCCAGCTGCTGTCAAATCTCATATTTATCAACCGAGAAAGCAAAACGCAAAATACCCTTTTAGCTTGGAAATTCCTAACAAAACACCACAACTCACCAGAAAACCAAACCGTTAGGATTTTGTCCAAATTAACAAAAATCCAAAACAAAAACTGTAATACAGTTGTTATAAAATATACCTGAGATCTGAACACATGCTGCGCCCAAAGTGGGCTAAAAATTTGTAAAAAACCACATGCCAATCCTAACAAAATCGAAAGGAAACCTTGCATCAATAGGATTAGCAGATTCTGGAAATAAAAAAATTACTGAACGGCCATAAACTCAATTAAATAAAATTCTCAGACTTTCGTATAATACCCATGAACGAATGCTCACAAAAGATGAATAACATACAAATATAAACAAAAAAATGAAAAGTACCTCAACAAAAGCAGTGATTTAAATATCGATATTATCGGCGCGTTTTTTTGAGAGGGCGATATTTTCACATTTATCCACTTAATTATCGTCAAGATATTTTTGTCGATATTATCGCGAGATGAAACCCAAAAATACTTGAAAAATGCTGAAAAGTCTCAATCTTGAGCATAGAGTGATTCGAAACCCTCCCTTTGTCAACCACGCACCTGGGCCTTATCCAACTCGCTACAGATGTGTTTGTGATTATATATTCAGCCTGTAATATTTATATGGTCGTTAAGATGTCTGCAAGGCTTGCAAGCTAATATTTATTATCTAGGATAAATTTCTATATTTACATCTATATTTACGGGGATTCGAACCCATCCCATTTTAGTCCTTCAACACCTTGACCACCATATCTCTTATGTTTTTGTGAAAATATGCTAAAATATTTATATATATGGTTTTGTTTTGAATTCTTTTTGCAAGAAACAAATTTGCACATGACAATGAATCTTTGACAATTTCTTTTCAAGTATCTACTTTTGAACTACTCACCACGTTCACTCGCCTAACTAATTAGTTGTAGTCATATTTCTATATATATGGTTAGGTAGTTCTATTTCTATATATACAAATAAAATCAAATGGTCCCATGCCGTCCCTTATTCTCAACATCTCTCCAAAACAAAACATAATGCTCATGTTATTCTCAATATCTATCAACCTCAATTTCCCCCCAAGTTAAAAAAAACTGAACTATAGTAAGTTATTCTCATTCATTATTGTTATTTAATTTGCATGTTTGTTATTATCTATTCCAAATTTTTGGTGGTATTATATTTTAAATTGTGTCAATTAATTACTTAGTCAATGGCATGTGGTTTTTAATTTTTCTATTTTTTATTTGGTCACTTACATGTGTGTTTATTGTCTCTTAATTCATTATTAAAGACTTTATATGTTTTCATCACATTTTGTTACATTTGTGTAATTATTATTTTACTATTAGTCCACGCAGATTCTATTTGGCCTTTACACAAAGGGTTCTATATTTAAGGTAAGTTTACAAACTTATATTTATATTATTGCAATTTATACAACAACAAAAAAATTTGTGTGGACCCGTGCATGTGATCTAAGAACCAAATAATACTTGCATGTTAATTTTTTGAAGTAATTAATTAATGTTGTATAATTATTCCCTAGGATAATTTTAATATGTTTAACGTTATTTATTATTTTATTATCAAATTGGATTATTATTCATTAATATTAGGTTTTATTATTCCATATTATTTCTATAATTACTTAAATTCTTACAATCATTTTCTTTACTTCCTATTTAATTCTTCTGTAGGATAACTTTATTATTTAGGTTCTCTTATAACCGTCACTACTATATTTTTTGGTCAAAAAATAATTGCCTAATTTCCATGAAAACTAAATATAGGTACGTTTAAGATGTCTAGTGGAGTTACTAAACGTGATCCAGCTTGGGAACATGGAGACCCAATAGACGGAAACAAACATGGCACAATTTGCAAATATTGTGGTCGGGTAATGAAGAGTGGCAGAGTGACACGACTTAAGTACCATCTTAGTGGATTAGATCCAGGAAATAATGTCCAACGATGCGATAATGTCCCCCCAGAAGTGAAGGCATTCATCACCACATTATTAAAAAATAAAAAACACCAGAAGGAAAAGAAAACACATGGAATGAAAAAGATTCGAGCTGGGCTACGAGGAGAAGTCATTGGCCAAGCGGTTGACAGTGATGATGACATGAGACCTAAAGAACGATGCAATTTCAAACAAGCATTATGTGCCTCCAAACGGTCAGCATGGGAAAGAGAACACCTTCATAAAATTCCTAATAGAGCACAAGGTTCCAGGACAACTGGTGGTGCACAAATGAGACGTGGAGCAAGTGTTAGAGAATCACAACCAACACCATCAATAGCCCCAAGTTTATATAAGTCATCCAAAGCACGTCAAAAGAGTGTTTGGAGTTATTTCACTGGAGGTAATGTGAAGGAGGGAATGGGCGTCTAATTAGCAAGTTCTTTATCTATGAAAATGTCCCTGCTGAGAAGGCATCATCACATCATTTCAAAAATATGGTATTGGGATGTCAACAAGCCGGTGTTGGAGTACAACCTCCCACTCCCTATGAGGTAAGAAACAAATATTTGGAAATGGAGTATAAAGACATTGGCGAGTATGTTAACAAGTTGAGGTCAAAGTGGGAAACTAATGGTTGCACAATCATGTGTGACGGATGGACTGGCCCGACCAGATTGTCTATCATAAACTTCATGGTATACTCCAAGGGAAAGACACTTTTTTTGAAGTCCGTTGATGCTTCAGACCATATAAAGAACTACAAGTATATTTACAAATTATTGAGGGATGTAACCATGGAGGTGGGAGAGCATAATGTTGTCCAAGTCGTGACTGACAACGGTTCTGCATTTGTTAAAGTTGTAAAAAATTTAATGAAGCACCATAATGTGTTTTGGACATCATGTGCAACACATTGTATTGATCTCATGTTTGAGGCAATGGGGAAGAGAGAGAATATTGCTAATGTCGTAAAAAGAGCTAGAATGATAAATTATATTTACAATCACGGTTGGTTGTTGGCAAAGATGCGTGAATTTTGCAAAGGAGAAATTATTCGTCCAACTACCACTTGATTCGCCACCAACTATATTGCATTAGACAACCTACTTAAGAAGAAAGCAGGGTTGAAGCAACTATTCACTAGTGACGATTGGGCCAACCACAATTTCAGCTGCTCAAATGCAGGTCATATGGTGGAAAGTATAGTGCTTGATCATGCTTTTTGGACTCAATCAGAACATGTGTGCCAAGTGTTTGAACCTCTTTACAAAGTTTTACGGATCGTTGACACATAAGTGTATTCTACTATGGGGGCAATATATGAGTTGATGCGTGTAGTGAAGGAGGACTTGGAAAGAAAACGTGGTGCAAGGTGGGTCATAAAGATAATTGATGACTGATGGTATAAAACATTATACCACGATTTGCATGCAGCAGGTATAAATTATGTCATAATTTGCAATTCATTTCTTTAGTTGCATAAGTATTATTTCTCTTATGAGAGTATGTGTTTCTTTGAATAGCATATTATTTGAATCCTCGATACCAATACAGACCCAGTGTTGGAGATGATGGTACACTTATACGTGTTGTACATAATGTATACTCTAAATTAGACCCTGCATCACCAGCAGTTGGCCAATTTGGAAATGAGGTACACAATTACTTAAATTATAATAATTACATTGTTAGATTAAACTAACACGATTTATTGAATTCAGCTAACATGGTTTAAAGATGCAAGAAGAACTTTTGGAGAACCAACATCAGTTGCTGCTCGAACAAAAATGTCTCCTAGTGAGTGTAAACATATTTCACTATCAGTTTATAATAGAATTTGTTCGAGTTATTAGGCTTATCAACATTGTTTTTCATTATAGCTGAATGGTGGATCATGTATGGGACTGATGCACCAACTGTGAGAAAGTTAGCAATCAAAGTATTATCACAAACAGCTTCCTCATCTGCTTGTGAAAGAAATTGGAGTACATTTACACTTATACACACAAAGCAAAGAAATAGGTTGGCTCATAGTAGGTTGGAAAAATTAGTTTATTGCTACTACAACATGAAGCTTCAAATTCGAGATAAGGAAGCAGAAATAGATCATGTCGACCATGGTGACCCACTAGATGTGTTTGATATTGTTGCTGAAGATGATGATACAGAGGGTAACCAACTTTATCAATAGATTAGACCTCTTCATTTAGATGATGATGAAGGCAACCCAGCTCTAAGAGTTGCTGAAGAAGCACGTAATGAAGGGATAAATGTAGAAAGAGTATTAGAGGAGGAGGTGGGATATAGCAGCGTTGACTCTTTGGAAGAACTTTTACGCCCAAGACCAAGAAACACTGGAATTCCACCTTCTTCCAATCCTACACAACCACAAGATCCTGTTGATACTAATGATAGCTCTAGTACAAGATCAGGAGACTCACCTACCACCAGAGGTGGGAATGATGAAGGATGTAGTGGAGCTGGAGGTAGTGGTGGATATGGAAACTATGTTGGACCACCTCTCGGATTTATGAGCCCATTCACTGGTAAGGCAAACTTCACTCATGCAACACAGGATGAGGACCATGGCAGTAGGCGGGCAGGACCAGGAATTGGTGCCATAAGGAAAGACTATACTCGTAGAGAAAAAGGCAAGGGGACTTTGTCAAGTCAAGAAGATGACTCGTTATTTATAACTTCGGACTCTGTTGGAGTGGGAAGTAGTAACTATGGTTATACTCATAACCAACCATTTCCCTACCCTTCATATCCCATTCCTGTTGGGATAGAATCGAGCGACTCATGGGAAGAATCTGAGACTCAATCTTCAAATGATTTTGCTTATGGACAACATCAACCAATCTCGGATCCATATGGGTGGAATGTTAAAATTTACATGCAAAACTATTTTGGGAATTTATCATTTGATGACTACTCTTTACAATACACTTACTTTACACATAGAGATGATGAAGATAGTGAAAATTTTGAACCTCATAGGAACTCTATGTGGTACTAAGTCACTCATGTATCTTACCATGCAATGTATAAAGTGTAAAATATTGTACTAATTCATTATATATATAAATGATTATGGTGTGTTTAAACTTCTTTCATTAATTACTACATATTTTCTACACTCACAATGTTTGCCAGCTCGCTATATAATCAACTTAAATCAGTTAAATCCATCATGCAATGCATTTCCTTCCAATTTTTTGTGATGAACTAATAGATAATTGACTAAATAAACATCCTGCAAAGTTTCAATAAAAATTTCCAAGTTTTCTTACAATTTCCGTGGTTTTTATTCAATTTTTATCGATATCAATAATATCCCGATATTTCCATCGAAATTTCCGTGTTTTTGGACTACCGATATTTCCAATATCATCGATATTTTAGACCTTGAACAAAAGAGATGGGAATGGCTATAAACCATTGGCACATGATGTCGACACTGTCGACGTCAGCACCTGAAAAGGTATGTATTATATGTTTGTTAATTTCTACAACTAAAATCAAAATCAAATACCAACATACTTGCTCATGTGTTATGTTTTGCGAAAATTCAAATGAAAATGTACAAAAAAAACATAATTATACAGTAGCAACTCTTCATAGAATTCTTCCTCTATCTCCTCCACTTTTTGACCATGATGTCTGCTTCCATATATTGAGCTCAATTCTTCAGAGCTTGATGAGAGACTAAACCTTTGATGTGGAGGCAGTCTAGCAGTAGCATAAGCAACAACTGCAGCAGCCGCATCTTGCGCGGGAACCTCATGAATACATGTAGGATAGAAAATAAACGTTTATTTTAACCCTGTACTAATCAGCTAAATTTAGCAGTAAGCACAATATTCAAGACTGCTTCAGCTGAAAGAAAGAAAAAAGTGTCTAGAAGGGCCCAGATGATACGCATCAATTCTCTCAAAAGAGAGGCTTGAAACAAAATGGTGAAAAGACGAAATCGATGCAACGAACGGATCACAGCCAAAAACAGAGAAGAAAAAACAATGAAAATGAGGAGAGAGAGAGATGTGAGGGATGAGGGATGAGGGATGAGAGAGAGGGGGGACAGATGGGGGAGGCAGAAAGCAGCAGTGTTCTAAAAATCGGCCTAGGCGGCCGCCTAGGCGCTGGGCGGAGGAGCTCCGACCCGATTTAGACCAAAACGTTTAATTAGGCGGGGAGGACTTAGGCGGCCGCCTAGGCGCCTGAGGCGGGCTAGGCGGCAGTCTAGGCGGTTTGAATCTCGCTGCAAATCCCAAACTTGCTGCAATGCAACGGACCTACAACTTCCGATCTCGTATGTAGCAGCAGAGCCCCAGCGAATTTCTGCAGCTCGTCTCTGTGAAGATGAGGGAAGAGAGAGTGCGAAGAGAGAGAGAGATTACCGGCAAATTTCTGCAACTCGTCTCTGCGAAGATGAGGGAAGAGAGTGCAAAAAGAGAGAGAGAGAGAGAGAGACAATTAAACATTTCAATATGTGGTCTGTTCTGCCGCTCGTCTGTGAAGATGAGGGAAGAGAGAGTGCGAAGATAGAGAGAGAAAGAGACTGAAAGTCTGAAACATTTCAACATGTGAGAGCGAAGACTGGGATCTCAAATCAAGGGAAAAGTTGATGGTTTTAATTCTCAAAACCATGGACGCTGATGGTTTTGATGGACTGGGATCTCAAATATATATTTTATATTGAAACCATGGACTCAAAGTGGTGGACGGGTGATGTGAAAGAGGTGGCTTCAATAATGAAGACCACCCACTATGGGGGTTTTTTAAAATTTTTAAAAGTTTGGGATATTATATATATATATATATATGTTATATAAATTATAAATTATTTAGATAATATTTTGTTCTTTTTCCTAGGCAATCATAGTATATATGTACATAAAACATTCAAGTATGTATGTTCCTCTATAAGAAATAATATATTAGTCAATAATTATTTACATTTGATATAGTAAATTTAATTAATTCATAAAATATATAAGAAATTTACCTAAATCCGCCTAGGCGCTAGGTGCTAGGTGCTAGCCCGCTGCCTGACTAGCGCCTATCGTTTTTTAGAATCTTGAAGAGCAGTGGATGAGAGAGAGTGACAATGTTGGGAGCGGGGTAGAGAAAATATTAGAAAACAAAAACCAAATACACCAAACTAGCTTTTCACATTTTTTTAATCATTTTTTTCTCTCTAACCAATTTCTTTATCATTTTTTTATCATTTTCGGTGCCAGAAATCATGTGCTTATGTTTAACTCCTAACATTTTTTTAATCTTATTTTTTTGTCCAACAACCCATTACTTTATGCCTTTCACTGTACAAAACCGATGAGAGACGCGAGGCCGGGAAGGACAAAACGGACTTCTTACTGTAGCAAAGTGTAAACAGTACGGGGATCACAGCAGAAAACGAGGGCATTTCCGACCTTTTACTGTTAATAAACAGTGCACTCTCTTGCGTGATGAACAGTATTTTTTTGCGGAGTTTTATTAGATATAAATTTTCCAGTCTCCCTCTCTCAAAACAAAAATGGATCACAAAAACTCTCCAATCATCACACCAATTCACCCACCAAACCATCTTCTCTGCGTCATTGTCCTGCTTCTGTTATTCCATTATGCAACTCCATTAACCTACAATTTCTCCAGCTTTCCCAACAGCACTATCAACAGTTCGATATTTCTAGAGGGAGATGCTTATACTGACGGCCAACTCATCCAACTCGCCAAAATCTATGAAACAGCCGCACTGAGGAGGAACGGGAGCGTCGGTCGAGTAACTTGCCGCGAACCCTTCCTCCTCCGTGAAAACGCCACTGGAAAACTTGCCGATTTCACCACACATTTCACGTTTGAAATGGACCCGCTAAACAATACCTATGCCGACGGGCTTGCCTTCTTCGTGGCGCCAAACGGTTCCTTGCTCAACTACACACTAGGAAGAGGCGGCAGCCTCGGCCTCCCCGTGGAGCACCTGAACTCAACTCTGTCCAGGAGTCAGTATCCCTTTGTTGCGGTGGAGTTTGATATCTACTGGAATGCGAGGCCAAACATCGGTGACCCGTTAGGCGATCACGTGGGAATCGACATCAACTCTGTCAAGTCTTACATCACCAAGCCTTGGAATGGAAGTATTTTGGATGGGAAGCAAAATGGTGCTTGGATTAGTTATAATTCCGGCTCAAAAAATCTTAGTGTTGCTTTCACTAGTTATGTAAATGGTAGCCAGTTGACGACTTATCTTGATTACGTAGTTGATCTGGAACAATACTTACCGGATTGGGTCATTGTTGGGTTCTCTGCCGCCTCCGGTGCTCGGACTACTCAATTCATGATCAAATCATGGAGTTTCAATTCTACACTAGTTCCTCCGCCAAGATCCAGCTCAGGAAGTAACAATATAGCACTGGCTGTTGGGTTGGGCCTCGGTGGATTTATTGCGTTGGTTTTAGGGTTAAGTTTTGTTTGGTGTATCTTGTGGAAGAAAAGGGCACGAGGAAAACTAATACCAATGAAGACCCTACAATTCATGAGTTGATTGATGGCGAATTTGGAAAAGGGACCGGCCCAAGGATGTTTTCATACAAAGAGTTGGCTTTTGCGACAAGTAAATTTGCAGAGGTAGAAAAGCTTGGAGAGGGAGGATTTGGTGGGGTTTATCGAGGATACATAAAAGACTTGAACTCATATGTTGCTGTTAAGAAGATATCAAGCAAATCTAAACAAGGGTTGAAGGAGTTTGCATCTGAAGTAAGGATCATTAGTCAACTTAGGCATCGAAATCTTGTGCAACTCATTGGTTGGTGCCACAAAAAGAAACTCCTACTCGTATATGAGTTTATGCCCAATGGCAGCCTCGATTCTCATCTTTTCACTGAAAAATGCTTATTACTTTGGGGGTTAAGATACAAAATTGCTCAAGGCTTGGGTTGCTCTATCTACACCAAGAGTGGGAGCAATGCGTGCTACACAGGGATATCAAATCTAGCAATGTTATGTTGGATTCAAATTTCAACGCTAAACTTGGCGATTTTGGGCTAGCTCGACTTGTTGATCATGGAAAACAATCACAAACAACAATAGTGGCAGGAACAAGGGGCTACATGGCTTTGGAATATGTTACCACAGGAAAGGCTAGCAAGGAATCAGACGTCTACAGCTTCGGAATTGTTGCTTTGGAAATAGCATGCGGGAGAAAACCCATCGATCTCAGTTTAGAGAGTAGCCAAGTTGAAATGGTGGAATGGGTTTGGGAGCTTTACGGAGAAGGGAAACTCATTGAAGCAGCTGATCCGAAACTGCGCGGAGATTGTGATGAAAAAGAGATGGAGTGTTTGTTGATTGTCGGGTTGTGGTGTGCTCATCCGGACTATCACTTTAGGCCTTCCATACAACAAGCGATTCAAGTGCTTAACTTCGAAGTTCCGTTGCCCATTCTCCCACGAAACATGCCTGTAGCCACATATTTAGCTCCTTCAGTAGTACTCTCAATGTTGTCTGGTGATACTAGTACTACTACTAGCTATGAAAAAGGGCAAACGTCTCATCAGTCATCTGGCAGTGCGTTTTCTTATAGAACTGGTTCGTGATAGCACATCGTATCTTCTGCAAATTCTTATCAATTTGGTTAGTGAAATATGTTTTCATATATCTGTACATTATTCTTTTTAGATTTATCATGTTTTTTGTATTGGCTTAGTACGTATAAAATCCCCCACACATCATAGTGTGAGAAGTTGAAAAAAGAGAAAGCGTAAGGAACTTGTAGTTCAAGCGGATAAAAATATGGGTAATGCTAAACTAAATTTGCAAAGATCAATAGAAAATAAGCATGTTAATTAACACTTGAGTAATAGTCTAATCATCAATAACCACATTATTTAATTCACAAAATTTAATTTAGTCTCCTTAACGTTACCCTAAAAACATATACTTTACTATAAGGTTTTGTATTTAAATTTTACTCATTCAAGATCGCTTGTATCAAGACTGAAACAAACAAACAAAAAGTCGGAAAAATGTGTTATGTGAATAAAGGTGAGGAGATTTGTTTTATTTCATTTTTTGTTGTTCAAAGTGATAGATAATTAGTTTAAAAGAAATGTTTGGATTTCATAATTGTTATTTTAGTTAGGTGTTTTAAGTTTTCCTTTTGTAGAACAAAAGATGCTCCGATCTAATCCTCATTAATTAGTGAAGGTGGCAGGATTATTAGAACATGAAATTGTTTTTATAATGCAGCTAGTTGTTCAAATAATTGTTGTGAAAGTGGTAAGCTCCACTGTTTGTCACAAATTGTTATTTTTTATCACGATTCCACTTACTCAAAGTGACACTACCACCATCACGAGGAAGTTGAGGAATCTAATTATACTATTCAATCAATATTTGTTTAACCATATATACAACTTGAGCTTAAGCATTGCAAGTAGTAAGCTTCTCCAGAATAAAATACTACTAATTAATCATATATTTGTCCGTAGCCTAACAATCAGAGGTGGCTTTGTAGGTAGCATGTGCAATCTCACAGGGCGCTATATTTGAATAACTACCGGTAAGTTTCTCAAGAAACAAAAAAACTACTAATTAATCACATTCATTTGTCCGTAGCCTACAAGTAAACTGTTTGGATCTTGACTGTGTCAATTAAAATACCAAATAAATATTTAATTTTTAGGCATAAACTCCTACAAATAATACATTTACATGACGATGATCTTTTTTTTACTTTTGAGTGTATGCCTGGTTTTGTATCTGTGATATGTTGGGCTGAATGGTGTTCATAAACCTTCTGGGCATATATTCCAGTTACACTGCAATACATCTATCTCTAGCAGAAAAAGAAAAATTGAATCTAAGTTCTAAATTCTTAAGGTTCGTTTGATACTCTATTTGAATTCAACATTTTAAACTCAAAAATATTTTTCAAGTTTTTGGCCTTAAAAACTTGTTTGGTAGGATTGTATTAAAAAATTGAACTCAAAACTAACTTAAAGAAATAGCTTATTCTCTAAGTTGGTAGGAGTGTAAATACTATCATTAGTTAAAAAAAAAAAAAAAAACTCTAAAAACTCATTTTTGGTGTTTTTAGAGAATAGGGGAGTGGGGTGGACTTAGCCTCATAATGAGCTAGCAATAAGTCCAATATTGTGGTTCAAATTCGCCGTCCCGAGAATTGAACCTCTCACTTACAAGTGAAACGGAATACTTCTAAATCGTAATATTAAGTGATGAGTTTTTAAAGTTTTTAAATTTAAAATCAATCAATTTCTTTTCTCACTCTTCCCTCCCCTATCACTCTGAATCGTTCTTTTTTTTTTCCTTCTTTCTCTCTTCTCTATCTTCTTATCCTCTCTTCTTTCTCTCTACTGCTCTTTATCTTCTTCTTTCTCTCTCCTTCTTCTCTTTATCTCCTCTTATCATCTCTCTTCTCCATCCTATCTTTCTTTCTTAGGAAAAATAATGAAAAGAGCTTGAAAACTTTGAGTTTTAATCAAAATGACAAAAAGGTATTGTAAGTGAATAGTACTAGGAGTGACTTTTTAGAGTAAAAATATCATTTTCGTTAAAAGTGAATAGTACCGAGAGTGTTTCGTTAAAACTCCCTTCTTTCTTTTCTCCTTTCTCCTCTTTCTCCCTCTCTTGCAGTCCCTTTCCTTGGATTTGTTTGTCCAGTTTAAATTTTAAGATTTAAAAACAATTTAAAATCTCATACAAAACAAGTTTTTTTTTTTTTTTTTTTTTTTTTTTTAAGATATGTTTTTAAGAAATGTTTTGAGAAATGATGACATTTTTAATAGGATACCAAACAAGCCCTACATTTTTTTTTCATTTTTCACTTCTAAGTTTATAAAATTAATAAATATATCTAACAAACTCAAAATTAGCCCTAATCACCTGTAAAAATAGTTCTATATATGCACCTTTCTTTTTTCCTTTTATCTCTCTTTTTTCTCTCAAGAAGGTTAGGTCCGTGTTCCGCTTTTTTGATTTTCTGATTTTCTCCGAGGGGAAGGTGATCCCTTAACTGTTGAGAAGTATTTATAGTGTGTGGGTTATACTTCATCATGAGAGATTGCTTTAAGGCGCGTATGAATACGCTATCTTCTAAACTCTATTCTCCCCGCATCTAGTGTGCAAAGAGTAATATGTGAAAGAGCCTTGTGAATATAATAGAACCTAGCAACTTGCTATTGTTGGTCTGCGTCTTGCGCTTACGAAGATCTACCCAACATCGAAAGAAGATTTACAAGAAACTCAAGGATTCTAGAAACTAATTAACACTACAGTTTATTAGTTTCCAGATCTGGTATTATAAAATTACAAGATATTAATGCATGTTTTGCTTGAATAATATACGAAGAGGAGAGTGATCTGCAGTAATCAACCTCTTTTTATAAAAGTTGACATCCCACTTCAATTTTTCAATGAAGAGTTGTTAGTCTACACAAATACAAACAGTGGCTGCTGCAACGTAAACCAAACCATGGCTGCCATTCAATTTTATAAAAACTGTTTCAGTGTTTGGATTCAAATTGTATGGCAACCGTATTGGAGACATAAATTATCCCACCGATTCACTTTTACTTTTCAATCACCATTTACTTGGAAAGGCATCATCTCTGGATATCTTCCACCAAATCCTCCCCATCAAACGATCCGGACTTTTGAAATTTGATCAAACGGTAAAAGTTATTATAACTTTTAAAGGGGCTCCTTGTTTTTAGCCGTTCAATCAAATTTCAAAGGTCCGGATTAATTGAAGAGAAGAATTTGGTGGAAGGGATCTGGAGAGGATCCCTTTCCCATTTACTTCTCTCTTTTCTTTCCCAACATCAATTCAAGCATATTAATTTATATTATGAAATATCATGCCACTTAGTACTACGGTCTAGTAGTATTCCTCTTTACTTGTAAGTGATAGGTCTTAGGTGATTCTCGCCAAAAGTGAATTTGAATTACATTATTGCTAACCCATTGTGAAGCTAAATCCACCGCTCCCCTTTTATGTAGATAATATCGTTTGTTAAAACAAATATTATGAAATATCTTCACACTAACTAGGTGCATCTTGGCCACTATGGTCTAGTGGTATTCATCTTCACTTGGAAGTGAGAGTCTTAGGTTCGAATCTCGTGGATGGCAAATTCGATACCAAATTAGGCTGTCCATTGTATGGTTTAGCTGAACTCTCCCTCTCTTAGTGTAAAAATATCGATTTACTCAAAAAAAAAAAAAAAAAGTGCATCTTATTTTCCAATTCAACAAAATCATCCCTCATACAGTCGAGTTTTCTTAGTAAAAAAAAAAAAATTAGTCGATCAATCTGACCCTTTCACATGAAATTCTCTTGCGAAAAGTAATAAATTGATGACCCATCGTAAGCGTTACAACTTATATGTTTAGTTCATAAATCAAGTTGGCTCCAGCCGGCTTCGGGTTAAAATTTTAACAGTCATTGCCGTCGTCCGGTACGACTCCGTCTCTTGATTCCTTCTTACAATTAGACCAACAACAAAAACAACATTAAACTTCCAAAGGGAAGACATTTTCCTTTTTCCATGGCCCCTCCTATTCTTCCTCATTGCGGCATTTTCCGACCATAACTTCCTTTTCATTGACTTTCAGCAAAATTATTTCAATTTCAATACAAATTTAACTTTCTTTTTGGGCATTATTTGCTATGTTTTAGGAATGAGGATCCTCTACGATCCTTTTTGTGAGGTTCTCGGAATCCTTCAATCACATCCGTTCATCGTATATCGTGCGGTCAGAAATCATTGTAAATCTTTTTATTTAAAATTAAATATAAACGGTACCTGATAAAAATTGAGCGCACGATATATGATGAACAAATGTGATTGAAGGATTCCCGAGATCCTCACAAAGAGGATTCTCATTCATGTTTTAGAAGACAAACATAGCAAAATGGTTGTCCTTGATAAGCCAAGTCATCATTCCACGTCAGATAAGTTTGTAATTTTCGATGACCCCTCCCACATATCGATGGAAAAGGATCCTCTCTTCCACCAAATCCATCAAATCCATCAATTCGGGTCCTTCAAATTTGATCAAACGGCTAAAGTTATTATAACTTTTAAAGGGACCCCTATTTTTAACCTTTTTGATTAAATTTTAAGGATCCGGATTGATGAATTTGGTGGAAGGAATCCGGAAAGGATCCCTTTCCCATATCGATTGTATAAATGAAAATGAAAAAGAAAGATGGTACGGTCTAGGGAATTTCATGGAAAATGTTCCAGACAAAAGCTGATTGACCAGGCCGTAAAAACGACTGCAATAGTTGCTTTCAGTTTACAATTTTGTATTGATGTAAAAACTAAATTGTGTACAAGAAAATTATCATCACGCGAGACCACAGATGAAGTTTTATGACTACGTCACAGAGAAGAAAAAACTCCATAGCAATTAAGTAGTTTCCAAGAAATACAAAGTTGAAGGTTGAGAGTATCTCTAGTAAAGATGTCCAAAGATAAATGTCAAAAGTTAATTTGATGGCTGACGTTTATCTTTTGACATCTCCATTGGATTACAAGTCATTCTATTTAGAATTTGACATCTTCTTTGAAGATGGTCTGAAAGTTCTGATCTCCCCCGTTTCGGAACACACTTTCGTTACATTTTTTTCCTATTATAAATGGCTCCACAGTATGCTCTTTTCTAGAGCAACATTGTCTCTCCCCCAAACCAAAGATGGCTGGCCATCATCGAACTCGACTCGATGAATCTTGTCCATCACGTCTCTCCCCCAAACCAAAGATGGCTGGCCATCATCGAACTCGACTCGATGAATCTTGTCCATCACTTCCTTGTTACTGTCCTGCTTCTGATAATCCCTTGGGTAGCTCCTTTGTCTTTCGATTTCCCCACTTTCCACCAAAGTAATCTTACCAACGGTACTGGATTATATGGGGAGTAGCCTAAGGCCACATAAGCACATAGCAAACCTTGTCCCTCACCGATGTGGGACAATTCTCAACACGCCCCCACACGTGGTGCGGATTTTCAAGCCTACACGTGGACAACAACTGGGTGACATGGAGTGCGTGTGGTCGTTGGGCTTCACACGTGGACAACCTTGCTCTGATACCATGATGAAATTGGGGTTCCACCATAAAACCAATTGGCAATATGGGAAGTAGCCCAAGACCATATAAGCACATAGTACACATTGTCCTTCACCAATGTGGGACAACTCTCAACAGTTTGTTGCCTTCCGGAATTCAAGGTCAACGGTCGAGGATCCAGACTGCGGTAACGTGGGGATAAAACTCAACTCTTTGAATAATATTACCAAGCCGTGGAATAGTGGTATTGTGGAAGGAGAACATAATCGTGGATTGGTTATAATTCAAGTTCGAAAAATCCAAGTGTTTCCCTCACCACTTATGCCAATGATACCCGAGAGCAAGTGAATATTCTCTCAGTTCCTTTGTTGATCTGAATAAATACTTGCCGGATTGGGTAATTGTCAGGTTTTCTTCTTCAACAGGTACTGCTCCCGCTCTGGTTGACATCATGTCATGGAATTTTACTTCTACTTCACTGGTAAGTGATGGATCCCTTGCTCTTTTCAGCCAAGAAAAGAAAGGTCAATCTCTAGTCCCTTCGGCCCAAACGATAAAAGATGAATCTCTAGTTCCTGAGCCAATCCCTTAATCTAATGTCAAGTCTGTTGGAAAATATTAGTATTTAGGTTTATTTTAGTATATGAGTTTTGCTTGTTAGTTTAGGATTTGGGTCTAGCCCATCCGAGTTAGGGTTTTTTAGGTTTAGTTCTCTATAAATATTGCTTGTAATTTAGTTTGAGAGATAAATCATTCACAATGTAACCTCCTATAGTTTTGTAGCCGTTTCGGCATTTTCGTTTGTTTAATAATATTCTATTCTTGTTAGTCTTGTTCGTCACGTACTCTGATAATCAACTTGGTATCAGAGCAGGTTTGATCTTTAGGGTTGAATTTGTTCTTGGTAGCTAGTTTGTTTGTCTTGTCACGTTCGTCTTCTTCGTATCAGTTTATTTGTTGTCTTGTCCGTTGTTTGTTCTGATATTATCCTTGGTTTAGTTTGAAAAAAAAAGGATCTATAGGATACGAAGTCATGAAACCCAGAAAGCATCCCCGTTTTCATTATATGATCAGAACCTCCTGATTGAGCCACACCGATCCGCATCTACGGCCGTCATCAAACCACCACATCGCACTTGACGTCTCTGCCTTGGATCACTGCTGCTGTTTCTGACCCGCATGCTTGCTACACCATGAACCAAACCCCGATCGAACCCACTTGCATCCGTACCCAGATTTGTAGCCGTCGTTGCCCCATGTTGCTACAGTCCGACCCGTTTGTATCTGCACCTTGTTCCTGCACTCGCATCGTTTTCTGATGAAAACCCAGATTTCTGCACTCTTGTGTTTTGCAGGTTCTTTCTGGAGAAGACCACAAAGAGGGAGAGAATAAAGAAAAACAAACAAATAGAAAAAAGAAAAACAAGAAGAAAAAGGATGAAGTTGCCGTTGTTGGGCTATTGTTTGGCTCATGCTGATTGTTTTTGGAGGCCCGCATGAGTGGACCTTAAATGAATGTGTTGTTGTTCACCGTAACGATTGCTCGAGTGCTTGGACTGGTGACCACTCGAGTGACGTTGCGAAAGTTGGCTTTTTTGCTTTGGGTTTGCTTCTTCAGGTTTGTTTGGAAGCTCACAATTGGCATTGGAAAAGTTTGCACAAGTATTGGTATTTGTCTTGCACTGGCACTGGCATGGAATCTTACACTTGCACCGATGGAGTGTTGTATTGAAATTGGCATCGGAAATTAGCATAACAAACTTGCATCCACATCGTCTGTTGGCAAACTCATATTGTGTACCGCCATGAGTAGCCATGAGTTTGACGGGGGGTGTTGGAAAATATTAGTATTTAGGTTTATTTTAGTATTTGGGTTTTGCTTGTTAGTTTAGGATTTGGGCCTAGCCCATCAGAGTTAGGGTTTCTTAGGTTTAGTTCTTTATAAATATTGCTTGTAATTTAGTTTGAGAGATAAGTCATTCACAATGTAGTCTCTTAGACTTTTGTAGCTGTTTCGGCATTTTCGTTTGTTTAATAATATTCTATTGTTGTTAGTCTTGTTCGTTGCGTACTCTGATATTCAACTAAGTCAAGAAGACAGAAGAAACGAATGGTTGTGGTAACCAGTAGTGCTGTTGGTGGGTTTATCTTGGCTTGTATTTTAGTTTTGGGTTTGTATAACTCGTGCAAGAAAAGAGCAATAGGAGGAAGGGCTGATATAGACCTTACGATTCCTAATGAATTGGGTGAAAATATCTCCCAGAAGAAATTTAGTTATAAAGAGTTGACTAGGGCGAGGAGGAACTTTTCTGATGGAGAATTGCTTGGAGTTGGAAGATATGGTGATTTTTACAAACGCTAAATAAAAGAGTGGAACATACATGTTGCTGTGAAGATGTCAAGATCTGAACTGGTGCTCAAAGGGTATGCATCACAAGTAATGATTATCAGTCGACTTAGACATCGGAATATGGTGCAACTTCTTGGTTGGTGCCAGCAAAAAGGAGAACTCCTACTTGTCTACGAGTTCATGCCTAACGGAAGCTAATACAATTATTTATTCAAAGCATAGATCTCATTAGTTTGGGAGGTAAGATACAAAAGTGCTCAAGACTTTGCTTCCGGATTGCTTTATTTACACGAAGATTGGGAAGTATGTGTGCTCCATCGGGGGATCGCATCCAGCAACATTATGTTGGATTCAGATTTCAATGCTAAACTTGGTATCCATGTGAAAAGCACTGGGACACTATGCTATTAGCTCCAGAGTATGCCGCCACAGAGTTACTAAGGAATTTGAAGTCTACAGCTTCGGAGTTGCTACCTTGGAGATTTCTTGTGGGAGAAAGGCCATTGAACCAAGGTTGGCAAGTGGTCGAGTCAATATAATTGAGTGGGTTTGGGAGCTTTATGAAGAAGGGAAGATCATCGAAACAGCTGACCCTAAGTTGTGTGGAAGTTTTGATGGAAAACAAATAGAGTGCTTGTTGATTGCCGGGCTGTGGTGTGCTCATCCAGATTACAATTCCAGACCTTCAACACGACAAGTGAATCAAGTGCTTAGCTACGAAGTCGAAGTTCTGTTGCTCATTCTCCCATTAAGGATGACAATGTCTACCTCTCCTCCTGACATATCACTCTCAGTGTCGTCTAGTTCTACCACCAGTTTTCAAGAAAAAAGTGGGTTCTCAGGCCATGGAGATATGGATAACACCAATTCCTTGGCTCCAGAACGTGTCGTTGAGAGCTTAGACCCTTCGGAACCTGTCACTGTGGTCTTACACCCAGAGTCGAATATTGTTACACCCCTATCAAGGACGCCAATGACTACCTCTCCTGACATACCACTCTCAGCGTCGTCTATTTCTACCACCCGTATTGAGAAAAAAAAAAAAAAAAAGAGGGTCCTCAAGTCATGGTTTCCTTGGTCCCGGAAGGTGTCGTTGTGATCTTAGACCCAGCGTCATCTAGTACTCTCATCAACGACTACCTCTCCTGACATATCACTCTCAGCGTTGTCTAGTTCTACCACCAGTTGTCAAGAAAAAAAAGGGTCCTCAGGCCATGACGATATGGATAACACTAGTTCGGTTGTCCCGGAAGGTGTCTTTGAGAGCTTAGACCCTTCAATAAGACAAGTGATGCAAGTGCGGAACTACGAAGTCGAAGTTTCATTGCGTTTTTCTCCCACCAAGGACGCCAATATCTACCTCTCCTCCTGACATATCACTCTTAGCATCGTCTAGTTCTACCACCAGTTTGCATGACAAAATGGATCCTCAGGCCATGGTGATATGGATAACACCAATTCCTTGGTCTCGGAAGGTGTCGTTGAGAGCTTAGACCTAGGGGTGGACAAATGGGTAGAGGAACCGTGGGTCGGGGCGGGTAATTCAGGTCCAGGGCCGGTACGAGGAGGTTCCAATTTTTTTTAGATACCAAACGGTGCAGGGCGGAGCGGGGCGCACTACTACAATATCAGCTTTAGGTGTCGGATGATGGTGGTGGTTTAATAAGTCATTATGTAAGATAAAAGATATCCGACACAGCATTCAGTTAGTGTCGGATAACAATGAAATCCTGTAGGTTATATCCGACATAAATTCCTGGTGGATATTTAGTGTCGGATGCAACCGCCATAAAATTATTATAACCGCCAGTATTTTTGAATTCTTTTTTTTTTTAAATATTTTTAACATATTCTGGCGGTTTTTAAGTTAATGGTGTCGGTTATAATCGACAGAAATTGACTATTTTATTGTTTTAGTTTCTGGAGGTTATTATTTTAGTATTCTGGCAGTTATAACCGACATAAATTGATTATTTTATTATTTTAAAATGTTATATTGATTAAAAAAATAAATAAACACATGGTTTAAATATTTTTTTTTCACTCATGGCCCTGTCGAATATAACCAACACGAACAAAGCAAAATTTTGGGCAGCCGCCAGAATAATCTTTGAACCTTTTTTTTTTTCACTCATGGTCCTGGTACCTAATCTCTGAATGCAATGAATGTTATCCTATCAAATTGATAGATTTAACAAACACTTAAAAGAGTTAATGTTATACTTCCATTAAGTATAAAATAAGATTTATCCACTAGTGTAAATATTTTAAATTGAAGATTGAATTCATTCATTGCATTCTTATAGGGTCGAGGAGTGTAGCTGTAAAAAATCATCAAAATCGAAGCTAAAATAACCGTTAAATTGTGATTTTTCGTTTATAACCATCGAAAACTTTTGTTCCGTAACCTAATCTTTGAATGTTTGTTTTTTTACGATTTTTTACGTATGCGATCTCGGAGTGTGTGCAAACAAGTTTGACGGTTGGATCATTGAAAAACGTTTCGTGGAATGCGTATCGCATCAAAACGGTAGATTAAACAAACACTTAGAGTTAATGTTATACTTCCCCAGCAAGTATACAATGAGATTACTAGTGTAAATATTTTAAATTGAAGATCAAATTCGTTCAATGCATTCTTATAGGGTCGATGAGTGTAGCTGTAAAAAATAATCAAAAATCGGAGCTAAAATAACCGTTAAATTGTGATTTTTCGTTTATAACCGTCAAAAACTTTTGTTCTGTTACCTAATCTCTGAATGTTTGTTTTTTGTGATTTTTTACGTATGCGATCTCGGAGTGTGTATAAACAAGTTTGACGTTTAGATCATTGAAAAAAGTTTCGTAGAATGTATATTGCGTCAAAACGGTAGATTAAATAAACACTTAAGAGTTAATGTTATACTTCCATTAAGTATAAAATAAGATTTTGTGTTATCCATATGTGTAAATATTTTAAAGTGAAGATCAAATTTATTCATTGCATTCTTATAGGGTCGAGGAGTGTAGCCGTAAAAAATCATTAAAATCGGAGCTAAAATAACCGTTAAATTGTGATTTTTTTTGTTTATAACCGTCGAAAACTTTTGTTCCGTTACCTAATCTCTTAATGTTTGTTTTTTATGATTTTTTACATATGCAATCTCGGAGTGTGTACAAATAAGTTTGACGGTTTGATAGTTGAAAAAAGTTTCGTAGAATGCATATTGCGTCAAAACGGTAGATTAAACAAACACTTAGAGTTGATATTATACTTCCTTTAAGTATAAAATAAGATTTTGTGGTATCCACTAGTGTAAATATTTTAAATTGAAGATCGAATTCGTTCATTGCATTCTTATAGGGTCGAGGAGTGTAGCTGTAAAAAAAATCATCAAAACTGGGGCTAAAATAACCGTTAAATTGTGATTTTTCGTTATAACCGTCGAAAACTTTTGTTCCGTTAGCTAATTTCTGAATGTTTTTTTTTTGCGATTTTTTACGTATGTGATCTTGTAGTATCTACAAACAAGTTTGACGGTTAGATCATTGAAACTAGTTTCGTATAATGCATATCTCCGTTAAATTTGCCTAAATTTTGAAGTGGGAAAAGTAATTTGTGCTAAATTTTTATTTATATTTTTCAAGTATTGATTAGACAATATTTAGTTTGTGTGATGGCATTTTCATTGTACAATTATCCTTTTGTTTCTTTATTTCATATTTTACATGGGTTATTATCTATTAAACCAAACAATTATTTATTTAATTTTTAAAAACGTATTCTATTTAAATACATATTATTTATGTATTTATTTATTAAACCAAACAATTATTATTTCATTTCTTTAAATCGTAAAAAAAATTTGGGGGGGAATTTAAAATTTTGGGAGGGAATTTTGGGGGGATTTTTTCTGCCATTTTTTTCTATCGATTATAATTGACAGTAATGAAAATTTTATGTTGGTTTATATTTTAAAAAATGTTTCTGTCAATTTTAACAAACAGTAATGAAAATTTTCCAAAATAAAACCCCTCCATCTCTTCCTTGCACCGGTGCCTTCTCCCTTCTCTATTCCTTCCCCCTTTTCTCCTCTCCTCATTTCCTTCTCCTTCTATTCTCTCCTCATTTACTTCCAATTCAACACTTGCACTCTCCACCCTTCGCAGTTTCTGCGTCTCATTGCTCTGAAGTGTTCTCGACCTCGATTTGTCATCGCGCAGAAGACTTCGTGTAATTTGATCGCAGGAGAGCTCTGGAACTCAAGTGGGCAGCTCAGCAATTACTACAGGTATTTTTTCTAGGGTTTTGGATTACTTTCAATTTTGGGATTTTTTGTGCTTTATGTAGTTCAATGCTGTCGAATTAGTTGCTGTGCAAGATTTAGGGTTTTAATTCAATTTTGTCCAATTTTCACTTCTTGTATAAAAATTGAACACTGGAATTTACCCATGAATTAATGTTACTATTGTTAAACTTTGTGATGAATGTTTCTTCTTCGTCGGATTGTTCGTTCTCATTTTTTTTAAAGATAATTTTAAAATTAAGCTCTGCTAAGTTTCTTCTTCGTATGTGTTTTTTTGGTATCGAAAAGTAATAATTTTGGCGGTTAAATTGGAGAACTTGATTTTATTGCTCATTCCTAAGCAACCTAGCTGACCCCTTTTTGTTTAATTGGAAAATCACTGTTATGGTATAAAGAATAGTGGTAGGAGATTCTTTGAGATATTTGGTCATGGCCAAGAAGAACAAGAACCCGGGAAGGGGAGGGTACTATGGCAATGCTTTTGGGCAGGCTAGTGAATGCTCTGGTAGCTCAAAAAGAATCAACGCAGAAGTTACTGGCTCGGAGGATTCAAGTGATCCGACGAGGAAATCTATTAGTTTGAATTCTAGTAACCGTGACAGTTTTGGTGTGCCAATACAAATTCTTCCCATGTCAAACATGTTGTCATCAGAGAGGAAGGATTTGAAACATAGGTTGAATATGGAAAATGCAGTGAATGCAAAGGAGGCCAACTTGAAAGGGAAAGAAATGATTCAGAAAGTGGTTTATATTTTTTTTTATTATTAATATATTTTCTGTCGGTTTTATCATACAAGAATGCTTTTATTTATTCATTATTAATAAATTCTCTGTCAGTTATATCCGACACAAGTTCTATCGGTTTTAGTATTTTCTGTCGATTTTAGCCTACAGAGAATGCTCTTATTTATTCATTATTAATATATTCTTTGTCGGTTATATCCGACACAATTTCTGTCTGTTTTAGAGTATTTTCTGTCAGAAAATTCATTTCCTGACATTGAGAATTCTGTCGCTTATTATATCCGCCACTGCATTCATTTTCCGTCGGATTTTGCTTAAAATCCGACAGTAATATACATTTCTTGTCGGTTATCATAATGACACTAATAAATGGTTTCGTAGTAGTGGGGGGGACGATGGTATGTAAGGGGTGGGCCGAGTTCTAATATTTAGAACAATGGGGCCCCGAACTGGCCCGTTTCTAACTAATAATGAATGGATGAGAATCAGATTGGATGATATTTATCTCAAGTCTTAACCATTTCCATGGTCTTCTCCTGGACTCCAGAAGACTCCCACTATCCCACTCGCCTCGAGACTCCCTCCCACTCACTCTTCTCATCCTCGATGAAATCACACTCATAAAAGTCACTGAGACCATCACCGCCATCACAACCATTGCGACTAAGCCTTCCTCGAGCTCTCACTGAAATCGATGGACTGTTAAACCTTGACTTCTGACCACCCAATCTGGTCTAATTTAGCCGATTTCCCGATGTTCTTGACTCGATCGACGACCTCATCGCCACGATCCAAGACTGAAATGGATTCCTATGGCCGACGACGAGTTTGTTGGCGTCACGCGGCTTGAGTTTCGTATGGAGCAGGCCACTCTCACTCTCCCTGACTCGTCCTCTCATCTCTTTCATACCAAGCTCTATCTGCCATTCATCCTTCATCATCATCGAACCCAGACCATCACCAAACTTCAAGAAGCTACTGGTTTGAAGATTAAGCCTAGCCGACACAGATTTTTCAATCTTGGGTTTTCTGGGTTTTTTGTTGTTAGAGGTTGCAGCGGTCATTTGGAATTGGGAAGAAAAAGGTAGATTTTGATGAATTTTTGTTGTTACAAAAAAGGTGGTCATTCGGAATTGGAAGAGAAAAGATTTATTTTTAATGGATTTCAGTTGTTGCAGAAGAAACAGAAGGCGTCTATTGAATTGGACTCGTGGACCCGTCCCAAACCGCCCTGTTTCAAACGGGCCGGGTTAGGTCCAGTTCCAAATCAGCTCGGCTCGCCTCATTGTATTTTAAAATGGGTCCGGTCTCGTCCCTCCAAATTTGGGGTGGGCCCGGCCCGTGCCCACCCCTGCTTAGACCCTTCAAATTTAGTTTAGAGATGAAGTTTCTCTAATGTAAGTTGTCATGAAACTCATCATTGAAATGAAGATAACCATTTTGTAATTCAGAAAATTTTTTAAGTTTTGGACCTTGTAAAAGTACATTGACTGGTGGTTATAGTTCAATCTACGAAGAGTATTTATTTCTGCATCTAAGGCCGTACATTTGATATTCCTTTCCAAATATCATTCACGTAGGAAGAAAATATAAAAAGAGATAAGTAATGCTAAGTAGACAAATTTTTTAAACCAAATTTGCAAATCATATGATATGTTACCAATAAAAAATAAACACGTTAATTACACTGAAGTAATAATTCAATCATAAAAAACCACGTTATGGTTTACAAAATTTAGTTTAAAAAGCTAGCCTCCTAGTATTAGAGAAATTTTTCTAAGTAACGGGTAGACTTGCTGACTTAGAGTTTCACTTATTAACATCTGACACCTAGGTTGACAACTTGACATCATCTTTTATAATGATAACTAATATTTATTTTCAGAATATAATTTAAATTAATTAAATGAAGAACACAGATTCCTCTCCATTCCTTCGTTTCTTCTATTACGCCTCACCCGCACCCATTCCATCTTTTCCATCATCTGTTCATGTTTTATTTTCTTTTCTTTCTCAGATAAAACTTGTGAATTTGATTGTTTTTGTTGGGGTTTGATTTGGTTTTTTGATTAATTGGTGGTGAATTTTGATCAAATTTTGCTCCGTAACATAAAACGGCATCAACCCATCACCGAAAACGGCCACCATCCCATCCCCATCACCGAAAATGGCATCAACCCAGCTAAGAGTCTGGGGGCTGTCAAGCCTGCCATCCATCTCCTGAAAGCATCCTTGTCGACATCAGATAAGTTCTCGAGATCGTCGTAATTGTCCGGATCTGGATGGTGCGGCGTGGCGGCGCTGTGGTCGGTGGGGTCCTCGTGGAAGCTGAAATCTTCATCGTCGTCATCGATCGGAAGTGAGTCGCTATTGGTGGTGGGGATCGGCCGTTGGAGAGGATGACTTTACACCTTCTACAAGTTTTGTGTTTTTGTTTTTATTTTTAAATAAACAAAACTATTCTATACAGTTGTAGTGGGATATATGGCATCATTTAATTGGAGAGGAACTCCACCTCAGCAGCTGTACCTGTCATCTGGAAAAATTTCTCCTAGTATTACCCTAAAAACACTGGAGAATTCAGGAAAAATGCGCTGAAAAGAAACT
The DNA here is from genome assembly GCA_024362995.1 of Heteromeles arbutifolia. Classification (NCBI taxonomy): domain Eukaryota; kingdom Viridiplantae; phylum Streptophyta; class Magnoliopsida; order Rosales; family Rosaceae; genus Heteromeles; species Heteromeles arbutifolia. The sequence goes on along the minus strand of JANCRC010000003.1, from coordinate 37,521,692 downwards.
ACAGCAGTTTCCAAGAAGTAAAGAAAAGTACTAGATTGTACGCGTTGCAACCCCCCAATCAGAAGTGACAAACTTGATGGCCACAAGTGCTGGTTTCGGAACACTTACACTAAAGTCAGTCTACCAGTTCTCCAAGTCCTCCCCCCATCAAACTGTGCATATATTTTCAAATGAAAAATCATTCTGCAATTATCTGCTTCTCTCTTACAGAGGCCACTCGTTTGTCACTCGGTGAAGTTTTTGATTTCGTCACAGGGAAGAAAAAAAAATCCATAGCACGTAGTTTCCAAGAAATACAAAGTTGAAGGCAGAAAGTTCTGGTCTCCCCCTGTTGCGGAACACTTCCGTGACATTTTTCTTCTATTATAAATCGCTCCGTAGTCTGCTCTTTTCTAAAGCGACATTGTCTCTCCCCCCAAACCAAAAATGGCTGCCATCATCGCACTCGACTCAATGAATTTTGTCCATCACTTCCTTGTTATTCTCCTGCTTCTGATAATCCCTTGGGCAGCTCCTTTATCTTTCGATTTCCCCACTTTCCAACAATGTGATCTTACCAACGGTACTGGATTATTAATTACTGAGGCAGACGCTGTTATCGCTAACCAATTCATTCGCCTCACCAAAGACAACTTGGGTGGGGAAAAAACTAATGGAAGTGTTGGCCGAGCTACCTACGGCGAACCCTTCCTCCTCCGGGACAAAGCAACTGGAAAACTTGCCGATTTCAACACAAGTTTCACATTCAGATTTTATGCCAGAAACTTAACTGCCCTCTTTTATGACCAGGGTCTTGCTTCCTTCTTAGCGCCAAACGGATCCTTACTCAACCGAGCACTTGGAGTAGGTGGCAGTATGAGCGTCCCTGTCAACAGCTCAGTGGAAAATGTTACAGAGCCAAGCAATGAGTACCCGTTTGTGGCAGTGGAGTTTGATACCTCCCGGAATTCACGGCCAACGATGGAGGATCCAGGCAGTGGTCACGTGGGGATTGACATCAACTCTGTCAAGTCTAGTATTACCAAGCCTTGGAATAGTGGTATTGTGGAAGGAAAACTTAATCGTGTTCGGATTAGTTATAATTCGAGCTCAAAAAATATTAGTGTTTCCCTCTTCACTTATGCCAATGATACCCGAAGGCAAGTGATTACTTCTCTCAGTTATTTGGTTGATCTGAATAAATACTTGCCGGATTGGGTCGTTGTCGGGTTTTCTGCTTCAACGGGTGCTGCTCCTGCTCTGCTTGACATCATGTCATGGAATTTCACTTCTACTTCACTGGTAGGTGATGGATCCCTTGCTCTTTCCAACCACGAAAAGAAAGGTCAATCTCTAGTGCCTTCAGCCCAAACGATAAAAGATGAATCTCTAGTTCCTGAGCCAAGCCCTAGATCTAATGTCAAGTCAAGAAGACGGAAGAAACGAATGGGAGTCGTGATCAGTAGTGCTATTGGTGGGTTTATCTTGGCTTGTATTTTAGCTTTGGGTTTGTATAACTCGTGCAAGAAAAGAGCAACAGGAGGAAGGGCTGATATAGACCTTACGATTCCTAATGAATTGGGTGAAAAGATCTCCCAGAAGAAATTTAGTTATAAAGAGTTGGCTAGGGCGACGAGGAACTTTTCTGATGGAGAATTGCTTGGAGTTGGAAGATATGGTGCCTTTAACAAAGGCTACATTAAAGAGTGGAACATACATGTTGCTGTGAAGAAGATATCAAGAAGATCCGAACTGGTGCGCAAAGAGCATGCATCAGAAGTAAGGATTGTCAGTGAACTTCAGCATCGGAATCTGGTGCAACTCGTTGGTTGGTGCCACGAAAAAGGAGAACTCCTACTTGTCTACGAGTTCATGCCTGACGGAAGCTTAGACTATTATTTATTCAAACAACAGATCTCGTTAGTTTGGGAGGTAAGATACAAAATTGCTCAAGACTTGGCTTCCGGATTGCTTTATTTACACGAAAATTGTGAAGTATGTGTGCTCCATCGGGGTTCCCATCCAGCAACATTATGTTGGATTCGGATTTCAATGCGAAACTTAGGGATTTTAGATTAGCTCGGCATCCATGTGAAAAGCATTGGGACCCTATGCTATTAGCTCCAGAGTATGCTGCCACACAGAGAGTTACCAAAGAATTTGACGTCTACAGCTTCGGAGTTGTTGCTTTGGAGATTTCCTGTGGGAGAAAGGCCATCGAACCAAGGTTGGCAAGTGGTCGAGTCAATATAATTGAGTGGGTTTGGGAGCTTTATGGAGAAGGGAAGATCATCGAAGCAGCTGACCCGAAGTTGTGTGGAAGTTTTGATGGAAAACAAATGGAGTGCTTGTTGATTGTCAGGCTGTGGTGTGCTCATCCAGATCACAGTTCCAGACCTTCAATGCGACAAGTGATCCAAGTGCTTAACTGTGAAGTCGAAGTTCCGTTGCTCATTCTCCCATTAAGGACGCCAATGTCTACCTCTCCTCCTGACATATCACTCTCATCGTCGTCTAGTTCTACCACCAGTTTTCAAGAAAACAGTGGGTCCTCAGGCCATGGAGATATGGATAACACCAATTCCTTTGTTCTGGAACGTGTCGTTGAGAGCTTAGACCCTTCGGAACCTCTCACCGTGGTCTTACACCCAGAGTCGAATATTGCTACATACATATCAGGGACGCCAATGACTACCTGTCCTGACATACCACTCTCAGCGTCGTCTATTTCTACCACCCGTATTGAGAAAAAGAAAAAGGGGTCCTCAAGCCATGGTTTCCTTGGTCCCGGAAGGTGTCGTTGTGATCTTAGACCCAGCGTCGTCTAGTACTCTCATCAAGGACGCCAACGACTACCTCTCCTGACATATCACTCTCAGCGTTGTCTAGTTCTACCACCAGTTTTCAAGAAAAAAAAAGGGTCCTTATGCCATGGCGATATGGATAACACCAGTTCGTTGGTCCCGGAAGGTGTCTTTGAGAGCTTAGACCCTTCGGATTCAGGGTAGAGGTGAAATTTAAAGGGTTGGCCTATTACTTTCTCTAATGTAAGTTGTCAAGAAACTCACCATTGAAATGAAGAGAACCATTTTGTAATTCAGGAAAATTTTAGAGTTTTGGACCTTATAAAAGTACATTGAATGGTGGTTAATATAAAATTCGATTTACTAAGAGTATTTAAATCCACATGTGAGGTAGACCAACTTTTTAAACCAAATTGAAAATCACCGATAAGAAATAAATACGTTAATCAACACTTAAGTAATATTTGAAAAAAAATAAAAGAACACTTAAGTAATAATTCAATCATAAAAAATCACATTACAAAATTTGATATAAAAATTTGGTATCTCTAGTATTACTCTAAAAAGACTGGAGAATTCAGAAAAATGCACCGAAAAGAAACTACAGCAGTTTCCAAGAAGTAAAGAAGAGTACCAGATTACGCGTTGCAAATAACTCGGCTATCATGGCAATCCTCTCACCAAAGCCTGATCATCACTGCTTTGTTATTCTCCTGCTTCTGTTAATCCCTTGTGCAGCTCCTTTATTTTGGAATTTCCCACTTTCGACAAGGTGATCACACCAACAGTACGGATGTGTTGAAAAAAGTAGTTACCGAGGAGATGCTGTTATCGGCAACCAACTCATTCACCTCATCAAGGGCAGAGAGGGAGGGGAAACACTTGCGGCTAATGGAAGTTTTGGCCGTGTCAGGTATGGCGAACACTTCCTCCTCCAGGACAACAATACCGGAAGACTTGTTGATTTCAGCACTAGTTTCACGTTCATGATCAACACAAAAAACAGTACCACCCCCTCCTATGCCGAGGGGCTGGCCATCTTCTTAGTGCCAAACGGGTCCTTACTCAACCGAGCACCTGGAGTAGGTAACAGTATGTGCCTCCCTGTCAACAGCTCTGTGAAAAATGTTACAGAGCCGAGCAATGAGTAACCTTTTGTGGCGTTGGAGTTTGAAATACACCAGAATTCAAGGCAAATGGTGGAGGATCCAGATGGCGGTCATGTGGGGATTGGTATCAACTCCGTCAACGCTAATATTAGTAGGCCTTGGAATAGTGGTATTCTTGACGAAAAAGTTAATCGTGCTTAGATTCAATATAATTCGAGCTTGAAGAATCTTAGTATTGCCTTCACCACTTATGCTAATGACACCCAAGAGCAAGTGATTAGTTCTCTCAGTTACTTGGTTGATCTGAATAATACTTGCCGGATTGGCTCATTGTCATCTTTTCTGCTTCAACAGGTGATGCTCCTGCTTTGCACAACATCACCTCATGGAATATCACTCTTGGGGTCGCCTAGTACTAACGCTTCTGAAGGAGGTCAAATCGAGTCGTGCGATAGTACCAATTCCTCCGAGTTCACCAGATCTTCTGCAACAAATTCTCGTCCCTCTTCACTTGGTTAACAAATAACTTTTCCGATGTCTTCTCATGTTCGCCACCAATCAAATAGCAAGCCTCGTTATTGTTATTGTTATTGTTATTATTTTTCAATCGTTTCAACTGCTACGCTAAGAATTCTCTCATAATATACGAGTGTGAATTATTAGCGAAAATTTGATTAGAGTACAATCCGAAACTCGTAATCATTTTGTAAGCAAATTTACAAGTAGTGTGTATTGAGATCAATGGATACATAAACAACAGCATGGAGTGGCAGGGTATCAAAAAGACACCAACACAAACAACACAAACTTGATAAATTTTCAACAAACAACAAAAGCACACAAAAACAGAAATTCCGAAATCCGAAATCCGAAATCCAAAAACCTGCATCAGGATTCAGGAGGAGTAATCCGATGAGTGAGTCCTCCTCCTTGCTTCTTGCGTAAGACGAACACATCGGCCTCTTCGCACGCATAATCGGGGTGCAAATCCTCATGCGGAACTTTCTCCACCAAAAAAACTCTCTCACTCATTTCCCAGAACAGTTGGTGTGCTTCCGGGGACCTCGCTTGGTACCCAAGTAAAACAACTCCGTCGTCCTTAACCAGCGCCTCCATGATGGACACGAGCGGGCCCACAGTCTCTTCGATGTACACAACGTCGGTCGCCACCACGACATCGTACGGAGGACTCAGGGACTTGGCCTGATCGGCCGGCTTGTTCCAATGCACGATGGCGTGCTTGATCGTTTTCCCCAGGATAGGCCCGGCCCCAAGCTCGACGGCGCGCTTGCCGTGGAAGTCAAGGAGGGCGGAGTAGGGGTTGTGCGGAATGTTGGGGTTGGGTGGGGCCCAGCGCTCGGCGAATTTGACGAGGACTAAGGAACAGGGCCAGCGCTCAGCATATGTCTGGGAAAACCCTCCTTTTCGTCCCAAAGAGAAAAGTTTAGCGATTAAGAAAGGCAACATTTTCTGTGGCCACCCTAGAGAAAAAGGGTAGCAACTATAGGAATCTATTTCAATTGAATGTTAGACAGCCACACGCATGAAATTGAGTTGCATCTGTTCATATAATATTAAATATCAGTGGCTCTCAGATTATAAATTTGCTTTGTACTTTTTCGCTCTCATGTGATCTGTTTAGATCAATTTTTCATTTCCCTCATTTATTTGGTGTAGGTCCAAGATTTAAAGGAAAGTGACTCAGAGTTAAATCTGATCTTGGAAATGTATAGAAATGAGTTGACTGATTCAAGGTGAGGCGCATTTACTGGTTTTTGGTTATTTAGTTATTCACAACTTCAATTTTGCATATTGTGCAAAGAATGACACTTGAACCATCTTTTCAGTGTATCAAAGGCTTTTTGAAATTATACATATACTAAAACTGGGTTTCTCCTAGCAGTGTTTTTCACTGTTTATGAACAGTGAAATGGCGGAAATGCCCTTTGTTTTTCTCTGTTTCCTTGCTGTTCCTCTTTTCCTGCAGTGAAAATTTTGTTTTGCCCATTCGATCCACGCGTCGATCATCGTTGTGCGTCAACTGCTTCAACTTTTCTTCTCAACTTTTTCCTTCCGTTTCCGCTTCTCTTTCTCACAATTCTCTGCTTCTCTCTCTCGCTTTCTCTTGCTCTCGAGCACTGCCTTCTCTCGCTCTCCGACGCTGCGATCTTAGTCACGAAATTTGCTTCTATCGCTCTTTTTCGCTTTCAAATCACGGTTGAAGCGATTTTACTGGTCTCAAATTACACTATATTTGAGGGTGAAAATCTAATTATGCAATAGGGGAGAGCTCCCCATTGATTCTTTAAAATCAGAGAGCTCCCATATTACCATTGCTGCAGGTTCTTCAAATTCTCCCCATTTCTCATCCTAAACCCTAATTTCCAAACAATTATTTCTTAATTTCAAATTTTTAATTTTGTTCAAGTACGAGTACTGCTCGTATTTCTATGAGGTCTTTAAGGTGTACACAAAGCTATGGATCGCCAGACACTCCTCCCCATGTTCTCTCACGCATCTCCAACTCTGTCTCTTTCACTCTTGAGGTACCTGCCGCTGTTGTCGATCTACAAGTAAAGCTTCAGTTTCCATATTAAGGTTCCATTTTTCTTCATTTCTGGAATTTGGGTTTTAATTTCAGTAATTTATTTTTATTATAATTTGGTTGTGTGGTTAATAATTTTTGTTCTTAATTTAACTAAGATTTTGAGTTCTTTTTTTTCTTTACAAATTTCAATTAAATTTCCTGCAGTTGAATTATTTTAAAATTCCCTGTATATTTATTATTTGTTTCCAATAGCAGGTAATCAGGTAGTGTATTTTCTGAAATCTCTGATTAATTTTTGCATATTCTTCTTTTTTGGTGAGAAGGTTAGGGATAAGCTCGCACCCAAACTCAAGAGTGACCCAACCTGTTTCGAGACTGACCCAACCTGTTTGCTCCGTTTTTGGATTTTGTTTTTAAATTTTATATTTTTTTTGTAGCTGCTGGAAAGAGGAATTTTATATTTCTCTTCTGGGAGTTATGGAGGAGTTGGGGAGGAAGAACAACCACCAATTCACCCATACCTCAGCTTTCTCTCCACGATCCCTAAAAACGTTCATATCGGTACGTAAACTTAACTCCGATTCTATTTGAAAAGATTGATTATTTTCCTCTTTTTTGTCTTTTTTTTTAATTTTTCAGCAAAAAGCACCATCTATGTCCAAAAATTTTGAATTTTTCTAGGGAATTCTTGCCCATTCTTGAGATTTTCTATATGGGTTTTGGTTCTTTTGGATTTGGAAGGAGATGGAGATCGGAGTTCGTTGCTATCATCTATTCAACTTAAATTTTTGGGGATTTGGTTTGGATTTCTGGGTAAGCAAGTGTCACCTCTATTCAACTTAAATTTTGTTTTGTTTTGTTTTTCTCAAATTTATTTGATGGCATGATTTTTTTATCCTTACTAAATAGTTGTTAATAAATGTTGGAATTTTTAATAGTTCTGAATCTTCTGATTTCTTTTGAATATTTTTTTGTGTTTTACTATTATGTCTCATGCTTTCGAATATAATTGGGTAAATTTACCCAAGAAATGGGTAATAAATGGAAAGCTCATAACATGTAATAGAAGAGAGTTATCAACGATGATACTAATATTTTACTATTAAGTGCTTCAGTTGGACATCTCACAAGACATAAAGGCCCTGTAAGTTTTGTTCTTTTTCAAAGTGCATGTCTTTTTGGTTATTCTTTCAATGCTTGGACATCTGTTAATTTTGTGTGATTTGCTTTGGATGGTTGTTCGGTTTGATTGGATTGCACACTTCTTTAAAAATGGATAATCATTCTTCGAGTTAATGGGGGAATTGTGGGTTTGGTTTGATTTTGCCTTTTAATCTCCTCTAAAGTTGTAGGTTATAATGCAAATTATGGCTATCCTGAAGCATGATATGCAGCAGATCCCTATATTGGCATGAATCCTATAATTTTTGTTATCTTTTATGAATTCAGAATAGGCGTGTGTGTGTGTGTGTGAGTGTGCATGCGTGATTAAAGCATTGATGTTTTTGTTTGAAATTTTGGAAGTGTTTGTTTTCCAGATTTGTAATCACTAATCTGTTAGAAGCCAAATGATTCATATGCAGACAAAATATTTGGTGTGTAAACTTTAAAAGAAATCAATTTTTATGAAAAAGATAAATAGGTAACTATAAGAACCTGCATTGGTTATATTAACAGGGGAATGCAACTATAACAATTCATTAACTGCGATGACATAATCTAATAGTATGTATTCGTTTAAAGATTTTCTGGACAGTAAACCTTTTAGATTTGAATATGCAGCAATTAATGCACTAGAAGGATTCCTCTTTCAATGGTGATTTGTCTTTTGGACATATTCATTGCAAAGACAAATGATAAGTATTTGGAGGCTGTTGTACCTTACATTAAGGTTCATTCGTTGTGTTATATTTGGATTTTATTATATAATACTGTCTAAGTATGGTTTTTGAAATGGTGCTCAGGATTATTATCACTGTGTTCTTTTTGTATATGCAGAGCGAACAGTTCATTCTTTGCGAAGGACAAAACAGGAGACAAGGTTTTTACTCCATATGGGAAGGAGAGGTTAGTTTGATTGTGGTTACTTTTTTGGTTTAGTTGAATTGAAAATTTGTTATATTGAGTCTAATTTAATCATTTGCTTACATAGATTGAAATTACTGGTTCTATTAATGCTGATAACGGAAATCAACCCGAATTCAAATTAAAACAATATGATAATTTTGGTTGTGGTAAGAACTACAAACTTAGAACCCTTTATTTTTTTTCTTTTTTTCTTTTAATCTTTTCCCTTTTTGAAATTAAGGAATTAGGTTACCTTTCTATACCTTTTCTGTGATCGTTCACTGAAAATTTGTTAATTGTTTTAACATATATAAGGAAATATTTCTACTTTCTAGAATCCATTTCTAATGTTTAGAGTTTGCTTGATTTTACATTGTCAAATAGTTTATAAGTTTCCATGTTTAAGTGTGTCAATGTGTTGTTGCACTACTTTAATTGGATGTGATAAAAGCTGACATGTTTTCATCAAATTGAAGTTTTTAGTGCTCTGTTTTAATAGAATTACAATTTTGAGTAATGAGTTTTTTCAATGGTGTTATTTTTTGAACAATTACTGATATTTTTTTTCTTTTTTTAATGTAGTGCATTGTTCCAAAGACAAAACAGGGAACAACTTTTACTGGAAAGTAAGGTTAATTTGATTGTTAGTGTTTTTTTGTTTTTTTTATTTGGTTAAATTTGAAATTGGTTGACCTGCGTCTAATTCAGTTGCTTGCTTCCACAGGTTGAAATTACTGGTTTTATTAATGTTGATAACTCAAATCAACCTGAGTTCATATTAAAACGATATCGTTATTTTCATTACGGTGAGAACTAAGAACTTAAAACCCTTTATTTTTAGCTTTTCCTTTTTTGAAGAAATTGAATTACCTTTTTTTTTATACCTTTTTTGTGATCATTTGCTCATAATTTAACCATTCGCTTAGAATTTGTCAATTGTATTAATATATATGAGATAGGATTTCTACTTTCTAGGATCCATTTCTCATCTTTAGAATTTCACATTGTCAAATAGTTTATGAATTTCAATGTAAAGTACGTCAATATATTGTTGCGGTAATTTCATTAGATGTGATATAAGTTGATGTGTTTTAATAAAATTGACGTTTCCAATGATAGTTTTAATAGAATTGGAGTTTGAGTAATACCTCTTTTTTTCATGTTCTTCTTACTTGAACAATTTATGGTTCTATTTATAAAATTTGACCATGATTTTTTTTAACTATTATATCATTTGTGATTGATGTATTAAGCATGGAACTTGAATAAAGTGAGAAGGATAATAGTAATGGTTTGCTTTTGTTATTTTTAAAATTTTGATAGCTGAGCAAAAGCACTGGCACAAGTAACAACGCTCCAAAGAATCCAAACATACCTAAGAAGTCTGTAAGTGCCTTCTTTGTTTTAATCGCTATACAAACTTACTCGCCATGTCTGGCTTCCCAAGTTACATAGGAAATACTTGCCTAAAAAAGAGGAACACAAGCTCACCACTAAAGAAATAGAAATAAGGATTGCTCCAAATTTAATAGTCCAAATTTCTTATTAGATTAAGTACCATGACCCTTTGCCCCAAGCTCTAAGCAGGAATGTAAATAGCATTAATCTTCTGTCATACAATCTTTTATACCTTTGAAACAAAAAATTTCACACTTTCTACCAAGATCATTATATATCTATGAGTACATCTAATTTATAAATTCATATTGTCACTGACTTCACTCTGTTAATTGAATTTCATTCATAAGTTCAATGTTTTCACTTTTTTTTTCATTCAATTAAGTATTACACCATATAGTTTAAATTGCAAAGACGGATGGATGAACCGTATTTAATATTTTATTTGTTTTCATTGGTTTAGGTTTGAACTAAAAGAAACTAAGAAATGAATGATGCAGAGTGATATAGAACGTCTACATTGCAACTTCAGCTATACAACTGTTGCTACCGCAATTGATCGACAGGTATATAACTTTTTGTTTACACCCTACCAAACAATATTTTCTCCTATTTTTCAACTATCTTTTATCTAATATACATTTATCTTTTTCAATCTTTGCTATACATTTAAGATAGTGAGCCAAAAGAAATTACAAAGGCAAACACACAACAGTTTGAAGAGGTGCCGTTAAATTGCTGAAAAAGGTAACAATACAAAATCCTTTTTTTCTTTATAGTATAATTCTATTGTCATATAAATTTATTTCATGTGTTTCAATATTTTTCTTTCCTTGCCTAGGCTGCATCCTCAACAATCAATAGTACTGCAGAAAACCTTTTAGCGTTACAGTAAACAACTTTTCTCATATTTTGTCATTCTAGATAAAACAATACAACCTCTGCAACTTTTCGTATGTCTACTGCATAGATAAAATCTTTCATATGTAAAAATATTCCTTTCTTTTTCAAAGTAAATAGTATTAATCTTTTATCTCATAGTCTTTACATCTTTCAAACATAATATTTCTTACAATTTTTAATTCCGCAGCGAGGCGTGGGCATAACTTTCTAGTGTGCTTCTATTTTCTGGTATTAAATCGTTTCTGTTTTATTAACTAAATCAATACAAATTTTGTAAAGTGTGCAGCATGGCTTTTACTTAATTATTTACAACTGAATTTTTGAGATCTCATGTTCTAGTTCACTTGCATAGTGCTGTCTTTAATTCAATAGTGTTATAACTCGAGTTCTGTAAATTAATGTGATTATAAAAAAACTGTGGTTTTCTTGTCATGTGTTGGTTTTCTTGTTCAAATGTTTAGATTCAGTCCCTGAAAATTCAAAACGAGTGTTATAAGATTTGAGAAATGTGGGGTGTATGTAGAAAATATAAGGTGTATATTCAGAATGTGAGGTGTTGGGGTATTATGGGGAAGTATGTGGGGTGTATTAAGTATGTGGAGTTTATTCAACAATTTGTGGGGTGTTAATATAATAAGCCTTCTTTATTTTGTGTTTTTCTTTAACGCCGAGTAAATTCAATATCTTTAGAAGTTTAGTAGTATAGCATCTTTTCAGACCATCAATATTCTCTGAAGAGATTCGAACTTGACTGCAATAAAAAACACATTATTTTAGATAATTTGACTAAATTCACGTGTACTAGCCATCTAGACTCTGATGCAGTATGAATGACAAATTTGAACGCGATGCGACAACCCCTCACTAAAAATACACAAAATAAACGAATTTAGCTCGGCCTAGTCATGTTTTTGTCATAACTTTATCAACCATTTAACACGCCTAAATAAACATGGTGAACTCATATAACTCAACAACGACACACCCACATAACCTGTTAACCCCTATATAACTCGTTAAAATTGAAGGTGGAACGACAAGTTCAACCCCTTTATTTGATTGTCCATTATATGTTGTGGACAGTTTTGTATTTGTAGACATTGAACGGTATAGTATCGTGTCAATATTATGTAACAAGTTTAATAACTGTGTCATGTTTATAACTCATGTGAAGGTCGCAGATTAAGCATAAGAAGAGCTGACCAAACTGGCCACGGATGTGAAAGCAGTGCCCTTGACTAATATATATACATATACGTGTGTGTGTATATATATATATATATATATATATATATATATATATATATATATATATATATTATCATCCTGTTATTGGTAAAAAGTTAAAATGTATGAAGGAAAATCAGTGGGACTCTATATAAAATTGTCCCAATAACAAGCTAAGCCGTGACCAATATTCCTAGCAACACCTTTCAATTATCGCTGGAGGGTTTCTATGGCCAATCCATGGCGTACTCTCAGCGGGTCTGTGGCCATTGTCATCAATAGCCACACCTCAATCAGGCTAAATCAGTGCCCATTGGCAAAATTTCTAGCAGTGTTAGGTTTGAAAAAATAAATCACCCGACTAATAATTTTGACGTATCGATGTTAGCCTTAACCGTGCCCGTAACTCGACTTGTGTACACGAAATTGCCACCACTAGACCGTCGACAATGGGAGGCCTAAGACACTATCTAGATCGTTATATGTTGATGTGTACAGCATTGACCCCATAGTTTTTCGAAATTGTTTGGTAATTTAAAATGAGACAAAAACACTGTTTGCTTCGCTAGTAAAAAACTGGCCTAAGGCTATTGCTAATCTATGGGCATTTTACCCTCAATAGCCAACGTTAGATAAAATTGAAACGAACAGGCTATTAATAATCAATTGGCTGAATAATTACTAATTGAACCGTTTTTTACATAGATAATTCTTGAAGAAAACCTATAAATTAAACAAGAACTGAACATATGCGATTCTTGACTTGCACACCAAAAATAAGAACTTCAGTAAGGACATCCTTACTTTCTAAATGGGTATATAACACTTATTAAATTACACTTGTTCACTTACGAAAGTGATGGAACTTATAAGAAGTTATTGAACAAGATGCAATGTACTATGAAGAACTAATGCTATAAGAGTTGCCTAAAGACTCGGTTGGGTCTTCTTCAGGACCAGCAGTAGAACTAGACAACAATGAGAGTAATACTGGCGAAGCTATTTATGTGGCCACCTCTGCATAATCCCAAACTTTTCCTCGGCAGGCAGTCAATGAAGAAAGTTGAGTAAAACCAATAGGTAATTATGCTGAGTAGCCCAACTTATTTACAAGTCCTTGCAATTGGTTCCTCCTCCCATCAATATGGAATTCATTCTGAAGAGTCGAGTTATCAATTGTCCTTCTATTTCAAACCCTAATTGAACTCATCTATTCCATAACTTTGGCTCGTCAACCACGCGAAAAGAAGCAATATACACACATTTAAACCTTCAATTCAACTCTCTCCAACTCTTGATTTCCTTTTAGGTGTTCCTGGCTGACTATCGAACGCTCATTTAAGTCCTATTATTTTTTTATGGGTAAACGAATGACATGTTTGGGAAGCACTTCTGTTTACAAGAGTTTTCACTAGCTAGAAACGGTTTATTAATTGCATAACCAATGGTTGTATTAAAATCCTAGTGTTTCTTGGATAACACTTGCAAACTGGTTGCTAAAGAAGCATCGAGCTATGTTGTGCCATGACCGGTCCGTATGCTATATATATGAACAGTGAAACTTGGAGAAACTAGAGGAACTATAGATGTCATTTGGCCTTTATTATCATTCAAGCTAGCAGATAAATGCCGACATTGCCTCATATGATTATTGACCTACTGTTTTATATATCAAGTCGTTCAAGTTTGGCGCTTAATCCACCAGGAGTCCAAGACAAAACTTATTAGTCCCCAGTCCCCAGTTCCCACACCACAGGATTCGCCCACCTATGATCTTTACTGGTCCCGCCCTCTTGAATAAGTAGGAACAGATGCACAAGGATGGCTGGCATCTGCATCTACCCAAAGTAAAAGATGAAACAAGTCTAACTAAAATGTCAATTTGATCGTTCTGATCAAGTCTGCCTAGAAACAAGTATCTCGATTTGAACAGGTAAGCAAAGTGCTGCTGATAAAAGTACTTTCAAAAATTGAACTGATCTACTTTCACTTCTGTATTTTAGATGATCACAATTTGATCTGTAAAGCTTGCCAAAAAAAAAATTGTTAGAAATGATTGTCTCACCAAGGCATCTCAAATTTCTCCATCTTCTGTGGTCTCAATTATTTTCTTGTGCATCTCCATTATCCTTCAACTTCTCCACCTTTCCAAATGGCATCAACACCTTATCTCTCGAGGGAGATGCTTTCATTGATGGAAAATTCCTTCGACTCACCAAAAGCGCTGTTGACGACGTACATGACCAAAGTGTCGGTCGAGCCACCTACAGCCAACCCTTCCTCCTCCGCGATAAGGCCACAGGAAAGCTTGCCGATTTCACAACAAACTTCACGTTTGTCATCGATTCCCGAGGCAAGACACCCTACGCGGACGGACTAGCCTTCTTTTTGGCGCCAAACGGGTCCTTACTCAACAGCACAATACTCAGAGGCGGCAGTCTAGGACTCCCCGTCGACAACCCTCCCCACAACGTGTCAAAAAGTCAGTATCCTTTGTTGGAAAAATTGGGTCTAATAGCTATAATAAATCACATAAAAAATCAAGAAATAATTCATGCAATTATATATCATAATAATGCATGCACATGAGTAACCAATGTTAAATGAACATGATATAATGGATTAGAAAAACCTAGAAAATACGGTAGAGGCAAGTGTTGGACACTTTGTCCTTAAGACAAGTTTACGCCCCACTACGGTGCTCATGGTTGATTGGCGCATGTCTCCCAAGATACAACGACCACGTCCTTGTAATAGTAGCACTCCAAATCACAAGGCTTCATGAACCACGATTGTGTTGAAAACTCTCTCATATGGACTCGATGAGACTCTCTAATATTTAGCACACTCTATGTATGATTATGTAAAACAATGAAAAGTTGTTTTGTGATTATAGGGGGCTTCCCTATTTATAGAATGTGAGATACCTCTTTGGAAAGTATGTGACTATTTATGAAGAGTCAAAAGTTGCAACTCTTCATTTGAGTAGACACATCTTTCTACCAAAATGCTCCACTTCTAATTTCCATTCAATTAATAAATTTAATATAATAATATTATTATTAAATTTTCCAACAATCCCCCACATGAATGGAAATTGACTCAATACTGTGCAAATGACAATGTAGACACTAGAGAGAGAATTCAGTAAGAAAAGTACCACATCGGGATAGGTGGCTTTTGGCTTTGAACCTTCCGTAGTAAATTACTATCGGATTTACTTGGCTAATCAGTTAACGCAATGTCTTGAACTGCTCAGCCGTTTGTGTAAACCAAGACAATAGTAATCACACAATACCCTTCCAGACACCTCGTGGTTGCTTGGGTGTGTTCATTTTGACCCTGAACAATTCTTGGTTTCTCATGAGTGCTTTTAGAGAACTAAGCCCTTCAAAAAATTCTCACAGGAATGGCCCAATTCCTCACTCGAGATAGGTGACTTCCCATTAAGAGTATCCTGCAATACCCCACTTGTTATTTCCAAGTATAGGAATCATTAAAAGCAAAGCTTATCCTAAATACGCTGCAGATAACACTGTTTCATCATAGGACATGGGTAGGAGATTATCTCCGTAGTGCTCCCATTGAATTATCCACAATTCGGTTGTCCCTTTGAACCTAGATCTTGGGATCTCCAGTCAGCTAGGTTGGGTTGCCATTATGGTGATTCTTAAAGATGTAGGCTTTTAATCCATTCCCCTCGATGATACAACTTACTCTCTAGTCAAACCTTTAAAAATTGGTACCACTAGGTTGACTACTCATTATATGGCCATCACAAACTTTATATCCATGCATGGAAATTATTTACTTTGAGAGTAGTTGTTTTCCAATGTAATTCCTCCAAACATGCGTTCGGACTTGATAAGTAATTTGCTAACACTTGAGTAAACTCCCCCACATTTAAGGTATTTATAAGAAGGTCCCCAACCTTGCCATACCTTAAATAATTACTCATTACAAGAAAGGACATTTTGATTGTCTTATTCAATTAGCAAATTATAGTTCCATTCTTCTGAAATAAAGTTCATATCTCAAAAATAGATAAGCTACCCCCACAATTCTTCGATAAATGTGGTTAATTTTAACATCATCGTTAAACCGATCACCTTTTTCTTTTCTTTTCTTTTTTTTCCTTTAAGAAGTAGGAAACAACTAAGATAGACCTTATATATCTATCTTCTTAGGCCTTCATGGCTCACTAGCCATTATGGGAAAAACACTTCTTGGCTTTTATCCTTTCCCTTCTTATGACTAACTTGCATGACCATTCATATGCTTACTTAATAAGCATCATCATGCCTAATACATTTTTTTTTTCCAAATATCCCACGTTTTAATGTCTAGTCTTTTCCTTTCCAAAGACCAAATGTTTTGACTTAAAACGTCACTTTTATTGCCACAACAGAATGTCAAATTGATTTCTTTATGAAATCATTAGTTGGGGAAAACTCACTTCGCAGTGACATATCATATATCACACTGACCTTTAGATAGTCATGTCTGTTCATTTGTTTAAAACAAGAAAGGTTGTGTTCTTAAATCACAATAATTTGTAAAGCAACGAAAACCCAAAGGATCACATCCTCATCGCCACACTATCTTTATACCGGTTCATGAGGAAATGACAACATTCAATGATTACCCACTAGGTTGGCAGCCAACCTTTCATTGCAATGCAACCGATGTACATAGCACAACCATTCAAACAACCTAATGTAATAACAGCATATATATAAAGCAATATCCGAGATCGAACAACAGACATGAATAAAAGGCCTTTACAGTAAATGCAGTCATACCAACGGTAGCACATAACGTTTAACATAGTATTCAATGCCAAATATAAGTATCTTATGCGAAATGCAAGGTAAATATACCCAATCTAAAAAACGCATCCTTTCAGAAGATAGGTTTTCCCTACTACTAGAACAAAAGTTGTGAAACAAAACCTTTATACTTTTGCATGCATATTTCAGAGAATTGAAATTAATAAACTCATTGTCAACAAATCATGAATTTAATTAGTGTAACGTCAGGAAATAAAATGCATATATGCAGGTGTGTCTATATATATATATATATATATATATAACTTTTTTGTGCCATCGTTACTCGCACAACAGGAGAAAATCACAATCGATTTCAAAGCAGTGCATGACCAATGTTGTCGAGAAAATTAAAACCCACAAGCCAAATTATAATAGCAATAAACCAATAAACATGTAAAGAATATTTGGTTCAATTAACTATAAACAAACGAACAAAATAATGATGAAAGGTTACAAGTTGGCATCTTTTGAATCAAATTAACTTGCAATACATTTGGAAACAATTAACATATGTACTGTTTTATGCAAAACTAGAAACCAAACCATTCTACCACGAAAAGGAAAATCCACGCATAAACATACATGATAGAATATTGATCTTAAAGTAAAAACGCATAAACATTGGAAAACAACTACTCTCAAAGTAAATAATTTCCATGCATGGATATAAAGTTTGTGATGGCCATATAATGAGTAGTCAACCTAGTGGTACCAATTTTTAAAGGTTTGACTAGAGAGTAAGTTGTATCATCGAGGGGAATGGATTAAAAGCCTACATCTTTAAGAATCACCATAATGGCAACCCAACCTAGCTGACTGGAGATCCCAAGATCTAGGTTCAAAGGGACAACCGAATTGTGGATAATTCAATGGGAGCACTACGGAGATAATCTCCTACCCATGTCCTATGATGAAACAGTGCTATCTGCAGCGTATTTAGGATAAGCTTTGCTTTTAATGATTCCTATACTTGGAAATAACAAGTGGGGTATTGCAAGATACTCTTAATGGGAAGTCACCTATCTTGAGTGAGGAATTGGGCCGTTCCTGTGAGAATTTTTTGAAGGGCTTAATGAGAAACCAAGAATTGTTCAGGGCCAAAATGAACACAACCAAGCAACCACGAGGCGTTTGGAAGGGTATTGTGTGATTACTATTGTCTTGGTTTACACAAACGGCTGAGCAGTTCAAGACATCGCGTTCACTGATTAGCCAAGTAAATCCGATAGTAATTCACTACGGAAGGTTCAAAGCCAAAAGCCACATATCCCGATGCGATACTTTTCTTACTGAATTCTCTCTTTAGTGTCTACATTGTCATTTGCACGGTATTGAGTCAATTTCCATTCATGTGGGGGATTGTTGGAAAATTTAATAATAATATTATTATATTAAATTTATTAATTGAATGGAAATTAGAAGTGGAGCCTTTTGGTAGAAAGATGTGTCTACTCAAATGAAGAGTTGCAACTTTTGACTCTTCATGAATAGTCACATGTTTTCCAAAGAGGTATCTCACATTCTATAAATAAGGAAGCCCCCTATAATCACAAAATAACTTTTCATTGTTTTACATAATCATACATAGAGTGTACTAAATATTAGAGAGTCTCATTGAGTCCATATGAGAGAGTTTTCAACACAATCCTGGTTCATGGAGCCTTGTGATTTGGAGTGCTACTATTACAAGGACATGGTCGTTGTATCTTGTGAGACATGCGCCGATCAACCATGAGCACCGTAGTAGGGCGTAAACTTGTCTTAAGGACAAAGTGTCCAACACTTGCCTCGACCATATTTTCTAGGTTTTTCTAATCCATTATATCATGTTCATTTAACATTGTTTACTCATGTGTATGCATTATTGTGATATATAATTGCATGAATTATTTCTTGATTTTCTATGTGATTTATTATAGCAATTAGACCCAATTTTTCCAACATCCTTTTTGGGTGGTGGAGTTTGATATCTACCAGAATGAAGTGACGTCCGTGGAAGATCCTGCCGGAGATCATGTCGGTGTAGACATCAACTCTGTGAAGTCTAAGATGACCGAATCGTGGATTGGTAGTATTACAAACGGACAAGTCAATATTGTTGGCATTAGTTATGGTTCTGCATCAAACCATGTTGGTATTGTTTTCACAAGTTATGTGAATGATGTTCAAGTGATGAAGCATATAGATTGCAGGGTTGATTTGAATGAGATTCTCCAGGGTTGGGTCATTGTTGGGTTCTCCGCTGCAACAGGTTCTCTGACTGCTGTGGACAAGAACAAATCATGGAGTTTTAATTCGATTCAACTGCATGAAGAGAATGCAACGAAGAACACTTCGGTGGTTCCTGAGCCGAGCCCCATTGTTGACCCCAAGTTAGGAAATGGGACCGATATAGGACTATTTTTTGGGTTGGGTGCCGGTGGGATTGTTTTCTTAGTTGGTGGGATGGGTTTGGTTTGGTTTTTTATCTGGAAGAAGAGGGGAAGTTGTTCAGAAGATGGAATGGTTAATGACTGGATCGATGAGGAATTCCAAAAGGGAACAGGCCAGAAGAAGTTTTCGTATAGAACATTGGCAGCATCCATGAGTAATTTTGACGAAAGAGAGAAGTTTGGAGAGGGAGGATTTGGTGGGGTTTATAGAGGCTTCATAAAAGACTAAACACGGTACGTTGCTGTTAAGAGGATATCAAGCAAGTCTAGACAGGGGATGAAGGAGTATGCAGCAGAAGTAAGGATCATCAGTCGGCTAAGGCATCGAAATCTGATGCAACTCATTGGTTGGTGCCATGAAAAAAGAGAGCTCTTACTTGTCTATGAGTTCATGTCCAACAGCAGCTTAGATTCCCATTTGTTCAAAGGGAAAAGCTTGTTAGCTTGGGAGGCCAGAAACAAAATTGTTCAAGGCTTGGCATCCGGGTTGTTGTATCTACACGAAGAATGGGAACAATGTGTGCTGCACAGGGATATCAAATCCAGCAATATCATGTTGGACTCAAATTTCAACGCAATACCTGGGGATTTCTGGTTAGCTCGGCTTGTGGACCATGGAAAGCAATCACAAACAACAATTTTGGCCGGAACTATGGGCTACATGGCTCCTGAATGTCTTACCACAGGAAAGGCTAGCAAGGAAACGGATGTCTACAGCTTTGGAGTTGTAGCTTTGGAGATAGCTTGTGGGCAGAAAACCCATTGATCCCATGTCGGGAAGGAGTAAAATGAATATGGTGGAGTAGGTTTGGGAGCTTTATGGAGAAGGGAAAGTCATTGAAGCGGCTGACCCTAAATTGTGTGGAGAGTTTGATGAGAAACAAATGGAGTGTTTGTTGATTGTTGGTTTGTGGTGTGCTCATCCGGATTACACAATCAGGCCTTCGATACAACAAACGATTCAAGTGCTTAATTTCGAAGTCCCATTGCCTACTCTCCCGTCAAAGATGCCAGTGGCTAGCTACTTTTCACCTCCGCTAACATTGTCAATTTCGTCTACTGATACTACAGATTTGGAAAGAGGTGAAACATATTCTTCAGGTTATCGTTACAACACCAATTCCTCACTGTTCACTAAATCTTCTGCATCAAATTCTTCTTTATCAGCACGCTTTAGTACACAAAATAAATTTTAACTTAATAATTCTGTTTTACGTATATGCAATTTGTTTAGTATTTTTTTTTATGTTTGACTATATTGTATATGCACGGGAACTGGATAAACTAGAAGAAGTTCAGAGTGGACCAGCTCGACTCTGTTGTCCAAGCTGACTGTTCTCTACCCCTTTCTGTACTCAGTATTTAAAGAGGTCTTCATCAAATTTTATAAAGAAAAAAGAAAAGAACAAAAAGATTAGCAGAAAAAACCAACTTTCAATTCTGATTTCTGAATGCTAATTGCTAACCATTTCCATGTTTCAAGCACTTCAATGAATTCAATTCATCTTCCATTTTGTACAAATTTTCTATCCAAAATGCATTTGCCTGGTCTATTAATTCTTTAACTTTGGCCCCGTCAACCAGTGGCAGATCTAGAAATATGCTTCCTTATGGTATGATGTAGAAACTCTCAAATATATATTTTTTGTACAAGCAATGCCGAGGGAAGGTAGGTTCAAACTCAAAACCTCGTGTGGAGCCAAAAATAATCAAAAGACGACACGTGGATTTTTGGGTTAAAATGACAAAATTACCCTCGAGGCACACCAAATTTCCTATGCGCGAGCAGTGAACAATCATCCGTCAATCAAGCCAAAAGTGCCCAAAATAGGTAACAAATTCAAAATTATTTCATCCATCCTCATTCTATATTCTCCACAAGGTAATTATTTCATAACCTTCAAAACATTCCATATAAATTAAGTTAATTGGCTAATTAATGGAATTATTCCTAATTAATCCATTAATTACCAATTAAATCACCCATTACACTCAAAAATTACCCAAGAGGCCGATCACCCTCTCTCCCAAGGGGACCGGCCATGCTCTATATATTGGACCCCATTTTCTCTAAAAAGCCAAGTTCTACACTCTTGCAAAACTCTCAAAAACTCTCTAAACACTTTTCTCTCTAAATTCTAACTTTGGCATCGGAGGTTCTTCAGCCAAAGCCCACCCCATTCATTGTGGGCGCGTGAGGCTTTTGGCCTTGACCTAAGGTGTTAATTGTTTTGTAGGTGCAATTTTGTCCAAGAAGAAGAAGGCGAAAATTTGCATCCACAAATTGGTGCTTTCATTGAGAGTTGAGTCCCACACTCATAGAAGACTCTCGCATCCAAGGTTTTTCTATTTTATTGTCCATTTGTAGATTTTTCGTACGTCTTTATTATTAGAATTTTTTATTTGCGAAGATTCTTTGATAAGACGTAAAAGTGAAGTACAATGGCTAGAAATTTAGAAAGTTCAACAAGTGAAAATTCCAATATTCAAGAGATGGGACTGCGGCGATCCACGAGGCTAAATGTGACAATAAGTGGAGCGGCACCACCACCACGAGTTTCCACCACGGGAACCACTGCGGTGGCTACCACGGTAACCACCCGCGGCGAGGTCCATGGAGTCACCACCACGGCCCGAGCTGTGCCACCAAAGCAAGCCCAAGCCATGCCATCCAAGGCTCACGGCACCAAGGCCACGGCCCAAGCCATGTCACTCCACACCCAACGCGATCCCAACGCGTTGCCAAGCCGAACCCAAACCTCGCATCCGCGTGCATCACACACCGGGCAACCCACTTCCGTGGCCCAGCCTGCTCTCACCGAGCAGCCCACTCCCGTGGCCCAGCCTGCTCCCGCGACCCAGCCTGCTCTAGTGGCTTAGTCTGCTCTCGCCGAGCAACCCACTATCGCGGCTCAACTTGCTCTCACCGAGCAGCCCACTCTCGTGGCCCAGCCTACTCCCGCAACCCATCCTGCTCCCGTGGCCTTCCAAGTAGCCCAAATCGGTCCAAGATTAGTTCAACTGTCCCGGCTTCAAATTTCTGGGCCTACGATTGAATCGGGGACATTTTCACCACATTTTTCTGCGGATTTGACATTTCCCAACTCAAATCTTGCTTCCGGAGTCTACCACATTTCCACTGCTTAAGGAGATACATTCCTTCCAAGCTTTTCCAACCCAAATGGAGAACAACACTTGTCTCGACAAGTCATAGAGTTGACAAGTGCCCTTGCACAACAAACAACCTTGGTGAATCAACTCTTGCAACGCACCGAGATCCAACGTGCCCCGGATGAGGTGTCCAGAAGTAGGACAAGGGCAGACGAACCTCTCCACCAACGTCCCTGCAAGCAGCCCATCAACCAGCCACGATCCGAGCGTTCTGGCAGTTTACGCTCCCGCCTGGGTCCTTGGGTAACATATACTCTCGTCTTAGCGCGCAGATGAGCGTGCATTCCCGATCAAGCCCACGGACGAGCATACGTTCACGGTTAAGGTTACACTCCAATTATCAAAATGGACAACCTTCCAGGCGAAGTGTTCATTCACAACTAGGCTCACAAGGAGTATTTTCAACCTCACAACAGAGTAGGCAACACGACAAACAGAAAGAAGCAGTCACTCAATCCGACTCAAGTTCAACCGGCAGCCTGCGAGCAGCCCGTTCGCCTGCCAGGTACATGCCACATGCACCGCAGCTGCAACATAGACGAGTCAAGCATAGGGAAGAGCGGCCCAGACCCATAGGTCACGACTGAGGGCAGCCGAAAGTTCCAATGCCTCAGCAGAGGCAAATTCAAGAAGAAGTTGAGAGGCTCCTAACCGAACAATTGCATAATTTCCAACGTAACGAGGCTGTTGATGATGCGCTTCGACGAGACATGACTAACATAAGCATGTCACCATTCACGAATGAGATCGAGCGGACATATCCACATTGCGGGTTCACTATGCCTCACTTCACTCCGTACAAGGGAGACGAAGATCCGGATCGACATCTCAAGCACTACCGCAGTACCATGATCCTCTACAGGAACAATGACGCGCTTATGTGCAAAAATTTTGCCACAACTCTACAAGGCGAAGCGCAAGACTGGTTTCACACTCTACCACCGCAATCGATCCAGAGTTTCAACGAACTTTCCTTTGTTTTCATTAAGGAGTATTCGTCTAACCGCTTAATCAAAATAACATCCGACCATCTCTTCAGAATCGTAAAAGACCCTTGGGAGACAATTCGCGACTATGTCAAGAGGTTCAAATCAGAGAAAGCCAAGATTGTTGGCTGCAACGAGAACATATCAACGACAGCATTCAGAAATGGGCTTCCCACCGAACACCCTTTATTTAGAAAACTGATCATAGGAGAAGAACTGACCCTAGCAGCTTCGTATGCTTTGGCAGAAAAGCATGCATTATGGGACGAGGCCAAGCAGTCTAACAAAAATGAGTCGAAAAAGAAGCACATGGAACGTTTCCCGACCAGAGAAGACTCAGCGCCTGAAACATTCACCAAGTTCACAGTTCCAATCGGCCAAATTCTCCGCAAGCTCAAGAACGAACCTTGGTTCGAACTGCCGCCACCCATGAAAGGTAATTTTACCAGGCTAGATCATACAAAGTATTGCGCATTCCATCAAGGACCAGGCCACACTACCAACGGCTGCCTGAAATGGAAGCAGTACCTTAAGAAGCTGACAAATGAGGGCTGATACAACGAATATCTTGACAGGTCAACGAAACGGCCTACACAAGCAGGGGAAGTCTTCATCACCCCATGATCCCTGTTTGGGCTTTTCCAAATAAGTTTGAAGTCTCAAGCAGCTCAACGAATAAGGCCTTGCAAGCCGAAGATTATCCAGTTTGTTATGCAGTTTCTACCTTCCAGCATAGTTGATTCATTTCTTTATTCTCAATAAAGATTCAAGAAGTTATTCATAAGCCTGGCTCAACTGCTGTCCACAACAACTGCTCAAACCCCATATGAGTCTACTCTCTAGTGCGAAAGGATAAACTAATTGCTTTCCAGTGCGAGAGGGTAAACTAATTGATCTCCAGTACGAGAGGGTAAACTAATTGCTCTCCAGTACGAGAGGGTAAACTAATTGCTCTCATGTGCGAGAGGGTAAATTAATTTCCCGACACCCATCTGGGTAAGCCCTCCAGTGCGTGAAGGCCACATAGCTCAAACGATCGAATGCTTGAAGATCAACTAGGAAGCAAATGGTCAAGGGGCAGCAGCCACTTTTGCACTCAACAGTTCGCTCATCCGACACTTCATCTTCAGCAGCTCCGATCTTGGCAATTCCTTCCTTGACTGCTCCATCTATGGTAGCTGAGAAATCAAACTCAAGCAGTTTCCTCATTTTCGGCAAGCAGCCCAAACCGTTGCCCATGCCACGCCACTTCCTCGGCCCATGCCGAGCCAATCCTTGGCTTTAATCAAGCCGAGCAGCACAAGCAATGACCTCTGCCACACCACCTTCTTGGCCCATGCCAAGCCGACTCCTGGCCCCTGCCAACCGAAGTGCCACACCACCCCGATGGCTGCCTCACGACAACACTATCCAAGAAGAAGACAAGGAAAATTAAATTTTTCTTACGTCGGTGAGGCGCGGAGAAGACGAAGCAAGCAAAGACGATCCTTTACACGTGCAAGATGTAGAAGATTGCTAGAGGAGGGGGAACAAATATCCTCTAAGCTTTTTCTCTCTTGTAGGGTAGAATAAGTCGCTCTCCAAAGTTGATTTAACAACCCACTTAAGGTGGACTTAAATAGGCTTTGAGAGAAATTTATTTCCCTTTCCTAGAAGGATCTAATTTCATATTAAAGAGGGAATCTACATCAAAATAGGAAGCAGTCCAAAGTTTCCTAGAGCAAGAAGATCTCTACACCTGCTGCCCTTTCCTACGAGCAGCCTAGCAGGTGTGGGGGCATTTGTGGAGCCAAAAATAATCAAGAGACGACACGTGGATTTGTGGGTAAAAAGGACAAAATTACCCTCGAGGCACACCAAATTTCCTATGCGGGAGCAATGGACAATCATCCGTCAATCAA
Organism: Heteromeles arbutifolia; assembly: GCA_024362995.1. Lineage (NCBI taxonomy): Eukaryota > Viridiplantae > Streptophyta > Magnoliopsida > Rosales > Rosaceae > Heteromeles > Heteromeles arbutifolia. Next base: position 37,496,335 of record JANCRC010000003.1, on the reverse strand, counting down.
GCCAAAAGTGCCCAAAATAGGTAACAAATTCAAAATTATTTCATCCATCCTCATTCTATATTCTCCACAAGGTAATTATTTCATAACCTTCAAAACATTCCATATAAGTTGAGTTAATTGGCTAATTAATGGAATTATTCCTAATTAATCAATTAATTACCAATTAAATCACCCATTACACTCAAAAATTACCCAAGAGGCCGGCCACCCTCTCTCCCAAGGGGACCAGCCATGCTCTATATATTGGACCCTATTTTCTCTAAAAAGCTAAGTTCTACACTCTTGCAAAACTCCCAAAAACTCTCTAAACACTTTTCTCTCTAAATTCTAACTTTGGCATCGGAGGTTCTTCGGCCAAAGCCCCCCCCCCCAATCATCGTGGGCGCGTGAGGCTTTTGGCCTTGACCTAAGGTCTTAATTGTTTTGTAGGTGCAATTTTGTCCAAGAAGAAGAAGGCAAAAATTTGCATCCACACCTCGCATGTAAAGTTAAATGCACTTAAACCCTAAGCCAAATATATTGTTGTAACTAAAAGAAGTTTTGGAGTTTTAGTTAAGTATTAAAGGAAATGACTGTAGTCTTTTTCATTAGCATCATGTTTTTGTTTAAGATGAAAGAAGCTCTCAAATAAGGATTAAGCTTTCCAAATTAATGTTTGGGCTGCTAATTAAAAGGGGCAATTTTAGTGCCTTCATACCAGCAGTTGTCCTCGTCTCAACCTCCTCTTCGAGGCATTTAATCGAACAAGTTGCAGACTTTCTCCAAGTTGAAAGAAAAGATCAATTCAATTGAGCAATTAAATGGGAGAAGAAGAGGACGACGGACTGGCCCCTCCGCCACTGCCGTCGACCACACAAACAAAACAAAGCAATAAATATATAGATAAGAAATTAAATGTGAAATGTACAACATATTTAATATAGTCACCTTGTCAACTTCAAGAACGTAAATATGAGGTTCTGTGAGGATCATTTTAATTAAAATTGTCATATTAATTCAAGGTAGATAGAGTTATAAGCTTAAATCTTTGATTTATAAAATTGTTTCAACCAATCAGTTCTCTATGAAAGGGTAAACAACACGTTTACTCTTACGTCGTCCTCGTCTATACCTCCTCCTGTCTCTCTTATTCGGGGAAAAAAACTCAAATCGTTTGTCTTCTAGATTTCCACCCAGCCGTCTGTCTTTCTTGCACCCCTTTTTTTATTTCAGTTTCCTTAACAAGAGTTAGGCACCTCCAAATTCCTCTTTTTGTTTGTTACAACAACCAGCAACCCTTGTGTTCAATGGAGGGTACCATCCAAAACCAAAACCAAATTTGCCTTTTTTTTTTTTTTTTTTTTTTTTGGAAAACCTCGACGGTACGAAGATAATTTATTGATATGAAAAAAAGAAATTACACCTAGTCAGGGGAGACATAAACTTTACCCCTCATAACGCAAGAAAAACAAAATTACACCTAAATTGACTAATTTGTCAGCTACGTATTCACTTCTCAAAATATGTTATATTAAAACCAAATTCGTAATATTAATTACCTTGTTTAAAGAAAAATAAATCTAAAAAAATCCAAGGAACAGATCCACAAGGGAAAGTCGTGTGAAAATATGGAAATATAATTTTAATTCTCCGGCGACAGCGCGAAATCTGAGGCAGTTTGCCTCTCCTTGTTCATAGGCAAAAAAAAAATGACAGAGAGAGATAGAGATGGAGGGAGGAAGGGGAGGAAAGGGATGCATGAGAGATGGCTAGGAGGAAGACATGGACGAGTTTGTCTCCCCGAAGCAGACGACGTGGATTTGTGTTTGTGCTTTTTTTTTTCATTCAGTTTGCTAATTAGAGATTTGTTTAGTTGGAGTGAATTTAGATGACGTATGATAGGAAGTATTGTAGCTCCACTAAACCGAAATTAACCATTGCACCCATTTTTTGGATTGGCACCCATCAAAGCACCTTAAATAGGTTTCCAAGCACTTGTTCACCACTTCGGTTTGTCCATCACTTTGGGGTGATGAACTGAGCTCATGCACAGTTTTGAAACTTGTAGCTTGAAGAACTCTTTCCAAAAGGTACTGACAAAGATAGGGACCCTATCACTCACAACGGTGGATGATTGACTTTCCGTACATAGAGGCAATCAAACAATAAAGTCCATACTTATCTATGTCCATACTTGCTGAGGAATATGAAGTAGTTTCAGCAATCCAGGAGGGGCTATAGTCTCATACTTGTTTGACTGACACACATTGCATTCAACCACAAAGTTCTTTATATCAGCCTTCATGCCAAACCAATAGAATCCTCTCTTGATTCTCTGAAAACTCTTCAACACTATGTGGTGACCTGCTGCTCGAGTTGAGTGGTGATATTCCATTACCAGTGGAGTTGGTATCATCTTCTTGAGTTTTCTGTAATCTTCATGCTCAATGTGTGTAGACAAGTAAATTTCGTTGCACGCAAATGATGCATCACAAAGCTCCACGTGGCATATGACTCATCACAAATGGACAAGTAACCAATGACATGTGGCACAAATCAAGCAAAGGAAGAATAAAACTTCCCCAAAATTCCGCAAAGGGGGGGAATGTCTCCTTAAAATCGGAAAGGGGTCCAAATTGCTCCTAAAACCAGAAAGAAAGCTAAAGCATCTTCATAAAACAAGCAAGAATTGAAGATTGCTCACAAAATAGGCAACAAGCCCTATAGATTTCGGCCAAGCAAGGAAAAGTGGCTGAAATGAAGACACAAAACATGCCTAAATTCTCCCATAGACAAATCAAGACACAAATCAAAGCCAAATCCATCCAAAGGCAAGCTTTGAGAAGTCTATAAATACAAAGTCCCAAGATAACAAAAGGGTCGACAATTTCTACATTGAAGGGCCAAAATTCTCACAAAAGGAGAACCTTTGCCAAATCTTTGAAGACTAATACACTGCCAAAGCTCTCTTCGAAGAATGCACAACCAAAACCGAAGCTTTCTTTCGACCAAAGCCGAAGCACACCCTTGAAGAATCAACAAGCACTTGTGCCGATTCCTTCAAGACTTTGTTGCAAGCTCAAAACTTGTAACGACGTTCGATTCAAGATCAAGTCGTCAAGACCCTTGAATCAACGAAATTCTACATCAACACTACCTTTGTCACAACCCTAAACCTGAGGTAAAGATCATCCACGCATTGTTTCAAGCTCAAAACTTGACGCAATCGTTCAATCGTTCATCCTAGATCAAGTTATCGCAACCCTTGGATCAACAACCTACGCATCTACATCAAATTTGAAGACTGAATCAGAGGAAAGTTGTAAACAGAGATTGTAACCCTACAAATTCATTAATACAAATCTACTTTGTACACGTGTTCTCGTTTCATTCGATACAAAATTTTCGTGTTTACAACGTGTCTTTTAATTTATGTGCATTCTATTTGAGTACAAGAAGTTTTAAGTGGTGCTTCAGGTAGTTGAATTGATCCTGGCACCTTAGACAAAGCATCTGCTACCATATTATAATATCTATGCTTGTATTTAATCTCATAATCAGTAGCTTTGCCATCCATTTTTGCTGAAATAGTGTGTTTGCTATGTGATTGAGGAAGTACGTAAGGCTGTTATAGTCAGCTTTGGTCACAAAGTGGTACTTCTGCAAATAATTTTGCCATTGCTTGACTGTATGCACAATAGTAATGAGTTCTCTTTCCAAGTTTGATAAAGCTTTGTTCCTAGGGCCAAAGCCTGGATGGTGAAGGCAATTGGTCTACCTTTTTGTTGCAACTCTATGAAGTCTAAAGTTTTAAAGCCTTGGAATGGATCCATCACAATCGGAAGGATCAATATTGCTCGGATTCGCTATGATTCTAGATCGAAAAATCTTCGCGTTGCTTACACTAGTTTTGTGAATGGTGACCAACTACCTATTAACATAATCCTCTTTTGCCAACCAAAAAGAGGGTAAAGATCAAAGGGAGACTTTGGATGCGGTCCCTAACAATGTTCTTTGATTGTAACCTTTGTGATTTTCAGTTTTTGATCGAAATCTCTAACATTAATGTAATAATGTATTTCTATGTAGTTATTATATTTTTAAATTAAAAAAAATGTAGTTATTTATATTAATGAAATTTTAAATAAACCTATAATTTATGGGATAAAAAAATTGTGACAGTCCGTCCCTGATTTTACAATTATATAAATTTTTAATAAGTGATTTTATGAAATTGCCCTTCGAGGCTTGAGCGTTGACTGAGGTTAATTTCAGTATCGTGCCATCTAAGATTTGTTTTCTTGGCATACTCTCGTAGTACTCGTCGCTACGGACGCGTGGGCGCGAGCGGATCGTGATTTGGAGCTATATCGAAGAAGTTATTAACGTTTAAAGTTGGGGGTATCTTAGTAAAATAAATAAATTCTAGAAAACCCCAGATTTTTGGAGCTAAATCTGGAAGGCACATGGACGGCCCAGATTTAATGCGAAAATAAAATGGATGGTTCAGATGGAAAGGAAAGAAGAGAAAAGGAGGGTGATGGTGGGCACTGCCCAATCAGAAACAAAAGAAAGGAGGGAAAGGAGGAAGGAGAGAAGGAGGGGGAACCGTGGGTTCCCTTCGACCCGCGCCAAACGACCCGTTTCCACCATGATTTCCGGTGGTTTTCCACCGGATTTCCCATGAATTGAGCCTAGCCACCACTCCCAAACATCATCTAGACCTTCCCTCTTCCTATTACACCTCAAATTTCAAGAGATTTAGCCTTGAATTTGGACAAAACCGTGCAAAAGGGGGCGCACGGGTTGGGTGTCTTTTCGTCACGATTTGAAGCTATCTCTTCCAACTAATACCACCCATGGCATCCTCTTGAGGCCTAGAACAAAGCCCAAGCAGTGGTTGAGGCGTTGGAACAAGTTTGGAGGTCGAATCGAAACACACCAATTCGAGGGTTTCCGTACGGGTTTGATGAAATTGGAGCCTTTCTGGACCGAATTGGACTTGGTCACAGGTATGAAAGTTGTTCTACTCTTTGAGATCTTCAATTCTACAAATTTTGGTAATTTTTGGAGAAAGTTGGATTTTCCGGCGAGCCGGGGCGGCCGACCGCCACCCACGGCGGCGCGTGGCCATCGAGCCGCCAATGATATTTTTAGGCCATAATTCATATTCTGAATTCAGTTTTGGTGAATGAATGACGTAGATTGATCATTGAACCTAATATCATTACGATTCGGGGTTAGGTGAAAATATGAATCGACGATCCGACCGTTGGATCGTCACCAAACTTTGATACATGATAGTACTTAATATTTGAAGAATGTGGAAACTTATGGATTGGGAATCCGATGTATGGATCTTCCCGAATTGGATTTGTAAGTTATAAAATAAAAGGTTAATCGCCACATGGTTTTGGAAATTGGCGGAGATCCAACCGTTGGATCATAACGAAACTTTAGTATGTTGTCCTAGAAGCATAATGTGAATCTTGAGAAGTTACGGATTGGAAATCTGAGTTGCAGATCTTCCGGATCGAACTATATAGTGACGTGTTTTATGTAAGATATATATTCTATCGTTATGGTTTCTGAGGCGTGATTTGATGATTGTTCTATGCGCCGATCATCTTAACGGCTTGATGGGTTGTGCTAGGGAGTTGTAGGGCGAACTCCAGGTGAGTGGGCAGTTTATTTCAGTATATATATATATATATATATATATACACACTTAACGTTTTCCCAGAAATCGATTTTTGAATGAAAATATATTTTGAAATGCCATGCACAGATTTATATGAATATGTGATTTGAAATGCCATGCATAGAAATTACATGAATTATGTGAATTGTTATATGATGCATATATATGAAATGGTGCTGTGGGCGCACAGGTGAGTATCAGGTGAGTATTCATTATTGTTGTGAGGATGTTGAGATGTTTTCGAGCTCATAACCTGCACCCCCGGTGTTAGTGCTTATGTTATTCACCCGCATCACACGCTCACCTTGGATCCAAGTAGATGCTAGTCGTACAGACCACTAGAGGTGGTTCCGACATGCTAGTCGTACAGACCACTAGAGATGGTTCCGACTAGTAGGTGACCTTAGATTATGTGCACAGATGATTGATGAGAGAAGCACTAGAGCGTATTATTACACCATCCGAGTCGTACAGACTACTACAGGTAGTTCCGACTCATGTGCAGCGTAGTGCCGTACATGTCGCAGTTGGCGACTCCGGCAGTGCCGTACAGGTCACAGTTGGTGACTCCGGCTGGATTGGATATTGAGCTCTAGAATCAGCCGTACAGGACCACTGCAGGGTCTCCGGTTGATTTATTATTCCACCTGATTTATGTTGATGCATCCATATTATGTTTTTGACGCATGGCATGGCATATTTTCTGAAAAGTGATAAAGAATGGTGTTTTGAGATTTTTGAAGCTATATATATATTTATATATGCTATTTTCTGGGAAAGTATACAGGTTTTACAGCGAGGGGTTAGAACTTTGATAAAGGAAAGTTTTGAAAAGACTTGTTTTACTGACCCACTCAATTTTGTTTTGCGCCCCTCCAGGTTCTAGTAGCCTAGTTTCTCTATCGACAAGGACTCGTGGCATATCCCAGTTCAGGTGGCTACTTTTGAGGGTATGATCTTTACCCACACTACTGTACTTTACTTATGCTCTGACGACGCGTGTGAAATGGGTCCATACCCACTCGCAGCAAATTCTGATATTTAGGTACCTTTAGGTTTAAATTTATTCGCATTTTCCATATCATCACTTTATGGCTTCGTCACCTTCCAGGTGATGGCCAGCACAGCTCGATTCGGAGTCCTAGTGGACATTCCGAGTCGGGGTGTGTCAAAAATACTAAAGATAAATTATACTCTCCAATATATATTATACACACACACACACACACACACACACATATATATATATATATATATATATATATACATGGGTATGTTCATCAATACTAACCAAAAAATTATTGCACCAAAACATGGGTACATTTTTCAAAAAAAAAAAAAAAATATATATATATATATATATATATTAGGCTTAATAACATTATTAAATTTCTTCTATTAACTTGACATGAATACATTCTCAAATCAACGAAATAGAATGTAATGTACCCATATAAGTTTAAAAAATGGATAAGAAAAAAGATTGAATGACTTTTATATAAAAAATAGGTACATTTTATATTAAAAAAGGTACATTTTACAGATAACAAATTGGTATATGAATGGGTACATATACGATTAAAAAATTGAAATGTTTTTATGAAAAAATGAATTTTTTTATAAAAAAATTAATGGGTACAAACTTATTCTAATTTTTTTGGAAATGTTTTTAATTGAAAATTAATTAGGAATTTAGTAAGGATGTGAGTATTAAAACCCTAAATCAATTACTAATTTTTATTTTTTAAAATTATGTAACTGACGTGTAATTCATTAGTACATTAATGTTAGAAACTTTTATCAAAATCTAAAAACTGATAAGGTCTCAATCAATGAACATTAGAAATTAGAGACCGGATACTAATTTTTCCGACAAAAATATGGTAGGGGTAACAGAGAAGCAACCAAGGGATCCCAGAAAAATACCGATTGCGAATGCAACTTTGAGAACAACACTGTTTGTCATGTCATAAATACAACCCAGGTGCGCTCCTTCGACAGCCAGGTAGAAAACGAAAGGAAGAAGATGGGAGGAAAAGGATGAAAGGAAAATCGAAATACAACCCAGGTGGGAAAATAGGAAGATGAACGTAGTAATGATTAGAGTGAACCTTTATCGGGGAAGAAAATTTGCAGAGAGTGCTAGAGATTTCAATACACACACACACACGACCTTGCGCTGCTGCGATGTGTGAGGCCACATATGTATGGTAAGGTTAGATTTAATTCAACCTTCTTTTGGTTGAACAATTTTTTATTAAAAGACATGATGTTTACTTATAGAATTAAAAGATGCAATCAGTCAATATTTATTTTTTGGAAATTCTAAATAAAAGACATGTCTTTTTGGTCAGTACTATTAAGAAGAGTTATATGTCTTCAACTAAAATGAAGGGACTCGATGAACGGATGCTTTAATGTCTATAAATACTTATTGTGGTATACTATTTCAAACACAATTTCAGAAATTTGTTTTTACATTACTTACTCTCTTCTCTCTCCATCACATTTATACAATTTATTTCTAGTTATTTCTAAAGGAATATAATTCAGTTTTGCTAATCGAATATTTTATACTTTGTTGTATCCTATAAGTGATTTGCCAATAACTTTTTAGCAAACTCATATGAGTAGGGGGCAAACAACATTTTAAGAAAACGATTCAAATCGTACTTCAAAGTCATCCTTAAGATTATTCTCTATATTTCTACTTTTACTCTAACAGAGAGGCTGAGAAAATTGTTTGGGAATTGCAATCGGGGGAGTTGTATTGAGGAGCTGAAGCATGTTGGACTTGGCATCAATGGCGATGATGCGGTGTAGAAGAGCAGTGGTTTCTTTTTAATTTTTTAAATAAAATATTAAAATGAATTTAAATATAATTTGTCTTTTATTTTTTATTTGTTGATTTTTGTCCAAATTTTTTTAACGTTTTATTTGTTTCATATGTTACGGGGCTCGTTTTGCCACGTCATTGTCTACGTGAGTATCACGTTGCGCATTAACGGTGGTGCTAATGAAAAAGGTAACGCAAGTATGAAAGTGTGACAAAATCTAGACTTTAGGTATGAAAGTGAGACGAAAAAAAATTTAGGTATGAAAGTTGGAATTTTACAATACTTGAGGGTAGTAAAGTGAGAATTACCTGTAAAAACTAATTAAAACAATCTTAAACCGAACACAAGAGATTTACATGGTTTGATGTAAAGTTTAAATCCACGAGTGAAACATGACGAGGAAATTCCACTAAACAAACGAAGATTACAAAAGAGTGTTTAAACTCTTACAAAACCTAACAAAACCAAACGAGTAAAGAAGCCCAAAAAACTGAGAATACTCTCCCAAATTACTCTCATAAATTGACTCTCACAAACATACGAATGAGCCACACAAATACGCCATTCTCTCATGATAAGGATATCATTATTGTTTGCATGATAAGGATGAATTTTGAAATAAATACGCCATTCTCTATATATTGGACCCTAAACTTTGACAATGTACCTACCATATATCAACTGGAATCGGATCCCCTCCGGACCCAAAGGAACTGAGTCTAAGAATCAAATGATCCGGGCCATTGAAATTTGATCCCACGGTTATAAACAGAAGGGCTCCTCTAAAAGTTATAATAATTGTAGTCGTTGGATCAAATTTCAATGACCCAGATCATTTGATCCTTGGACTCAATTCCTTTAGGTCCGGAGGGGATCTAGTTCCATATCAACTTATCCTCTGTCGTTTGAGAATTGATAACTCAACATATCGATCGCTCCCCTTTCTTGGTCCCAAAAGCATCCACGTAATAGGTCTCCACTCCAAGCCCAAGAGTCAGAAATAAGTTAACTCACCTGCAAAGATGGCTGGTAAGTTGGCTTTGGACATCAATTAAATCCCATTGAAGAGGACCGGCGATCTTGTAGAGAAGTATTTGGTTAGGCAAGTATTATCCTTGTTGTTTCTAAGAGTCTTTAATTACCAAATTAAAAAAATATATATCAATCATGTCTATGTATGTGTATATATAAAGGGACAGTTTAGTTGCGGTTTCTGGTTTCTAACTGTTAGACCATCTCCAACCATTGGACTAAAACCTAAAATCTTTAGCCCATAAAATTTAGGTTTTAACCCAGAAACAGCTTTTCTGCATCAACCATTCTGGCTTAAATTTTTTAGCCCGAGGTTATTAAAGAATAAATTTGGTCTAATTTTTAAAAAAAACAAAATTATGTACACTATCCTAATTTAATTTTATGAACATTTTAACCTAAAAATATTTAGATTCCGTTAAATATTGAAAAATCACTAAATTTGAATGAATTTTGACATAAATAATTTTTTTAATTATTTTAGCCGTTAGATTTAAATTTGGGCTATTAGATCTTTTTTTATACCGTTGAATTTGATAATATTAGATATCAGCCGTTGAATTCAATGAAATCATAAATATAAAACAAAAATATTAACTAAATTAAATGTGGACCGTTGGATAACCAACGGCCCGTTTGAATTTCAACCGTTGATCATCCAAAAGAGCTGTTGGCTCACTTTTCTTGGCCGACATTTGTTGGACACACACCCACTTGGGTGGGGCTGCCCTTTGCAGCAATGATAAACGCTGGAGCAATACTGGAGCGCGTCCTTCATGTGGCGCGGGAAAATTTAGACTCCAAGGGTTGGAGTTGGTCTTATAGACTCAAATCTTATGCATTTTAGGTTTTTTATTGAAGTCTCTCTCCTGCCACATAAATGACATAATAATAAAAGAGATGCAATAATATTAATAAATACTCTTTTTTTTTTTTGCTTTCATTTACACTACCAATTTAATTATTCAATAAAAAAAAATTACTTGCTTATGGGTGCATTCTAGATTATAAAAAAAAATGGGGGGATTTTATTTTTATAAAATATGAGTACATGTATATTATAAAATTTGGCTACATTTTACATATAAAAAATTGGTACGTTTATATAAAAATATGGGTACATTTTACATATCAAATTGATACATTTAATACAAAAAAGGGGAACGTTTTATATAACAAAAAATGGGTACATTTTATATAAAAAAATCAATGGTACATTTTATATTAAAAAAATAAATAGATTTTACATTAAAAAATGGGTACATTTTACATAAAAAATGGTACTTACAAAAAAAAAAGGATACATTTTGCGTATTAGAAAGTGGTACATTTGTATAGAAAAATGGGTACATTATAAATAAATTATGGGTACAAATAAAAATAAAAGGTTAAAAAAATTATGAGTACAAATAAAAGTTAAAAAAAAAAGGGACAAAAAGAAATTAATATATGGCCAGGTACAAATTAAAATTTAAAGAAAATTGATACAATTTTAAAAAAGGGTTGCAAATTCAAAATGGTTACAAACTAGAAATAGAAACATATGATAAAAAGTTTAGCCATAAATATAAATATACCGAATGAAAGGGTTCTAACACTAAATGGATATATTTAAAAATAAAATTTAATTATCTTGACATGTAAATATTTTATTTTTGAAATAATTAATGACGTTTATTAAAACTCAAGGACTTTGATAAAAAATTGAAAATGAATAAGGTTTTAATCAATAGAGTAGAAAAATAGAGATAGGAACCTAATTTCTCCATATATAATATATTAGCTAGTAACATTATCTAATGTAACACATATATAGATTCAGTCAAGTTGGCTAAAGCAGTGTAATTCACGCTCTGCACAAAAGTTCGAATTCCCTTCATCGTAGTTTAGATGAATTTAGTGTTGCATCGAGTTCAAATCAGATGTGTCCACTAGTCCACTACCAACAAACCATCAAACTATGCTGGTTTGAAGAAGAATGGAAAATCTCTCTAAAAGTAGAGTTGCCTCCTTGTTCAAACAACGCAATCAAGGTCTGAGAAGAGAAGGACTCTTTCTATCAAGAAACACATGTTTAACACTGATGATGATGTTTTTGCACATGCGGGAGGGATATTAGCTAGAGGAGTTGAAAAATGTTAATGCACGTTCCCAACTGCTGTTCAAAGCTCGGAGGGAAGGAACTATGGTTAGACCTAGACGGGAAGTGATGTACGGAGTAAATGTGGATGGGGCAGAGCTAAGAGACGGGATGGTGAGAGGCATTGGCATTGTTGTACGGAATGAGAGAGGCATTACGTACCCAAGGAAAAAGAGGCAGCTAATCTCTAAAAGCATCCAATCATGAACAATCCTTATTTGGTTTACAAATTTTGTCTACAAATTTTGTCTTTTTAACATTACCCAAGAAAAAAGAGGCAACTAATCTCTAAAAGCATACAAAAGTTTCATGCCAAGAAGTTGTAAACATGAAGTTAGAAGCACTTTGGCTTCGACAATAAGGTGTACACCTTGACAAAGTATTATGTACCCGCAAATTCAAAGATATGACATCAACTCTAAAAAATAAAGCATTGTTACAAACAACTTTAGGAAAATATTTAAATATAGGGTAGTCCTCAATTTACTATCGTGAAATTCCAACTTTTAAACCTAAAGTTTTTTTCGTCCCACTTTTATACCTAAAGTTTAATTTTGTGACAATTTCATACTTGCATTATCCTTTCATACTTCCGTTAAAAAAAATTTAAAAAAAAGAAGTCGTCTCCCTCAGATCTGGTGGGTAAATCCAACAAACAGCCCGAATCAAAAGCCCTAACCTTACCTACCTAAACCATTCTTCTTCACAATTCAAATACTCAACCTTCAAATCCAAAGGGAACCTAGAGAAAAAAAATGTGAGACTTTGGATGCGGCCCCTAACTATCAATGTTCTTTGACTGAAACCTTTGTAATTTTCAAATTTTTATTGAAGTCCTTGACATTAATGTAATAATGTATTTCTATGTAGTTATTATATTTTTAAATTAAAAATGAAATTTGTAGTTATTTATATTAATGAGATTTTAAATTAAACCCATAATTTATGGGATAAAAAAATACTAAAGATAAATTATACTCTCCAATATATTGTGTGTGTGTGTGTGGGGGGGGGGGGGGGGGGGATAGGATCAATGGACAAATATTTTGACAAACATTTTTACACTTCCTTGTAGTCTTTAGATTTTATAACATTCAACTATCTAGATTAAGAGTGATGTGGAGAGTTTTAAAATTAAATGATTTGGATGATGATGTGAATTATAACTAATAAAGAAAACACTAATCTAAATTAAAAATTAATATATAATGGGATAAAATTGAAAAAACCAATAATCAAACTTTGAACCTAGCGTAAAAAATCAAAAAATAAGAAAAACAAAAACATGAAAATATTGTAACCTCCATCACCCTTCTCCTCTTTCAGTTTATAAAAAATGAACCCTAATAAATAACAAAAAAGGAATGATTTTAAAAAAAAAGATGATACCAGGGATAGGATTAATACTCAGCGGAAACGAAACTGCTATAATAAAAAAAAAGTTGAAAGCGCAGACCAATGAAATCAAGTTGTTTATTTGATTCGAAAAACTAAAAAAGGTAGAAAAATCATCAATGACCTAAATAGACAAAACTAAAAAGATTTTGCAAAACCTAATTTAATCACCCTACATATATGGACAATAATATACGATTTAGGATTTTGTACATTTTGCTTACGTAATGAAGATTCAAGAGACTAATAGCTTGATTCGTTGTAGAAGACATCAAAATTTCATGTCAATCATATAAAAGTTGTAGACCTCATCGGCAAAGAGGGAGATGGAGGTTCCAATACTTCAAATCAATAGAGTTCTACGTCCTTGCTTGTTTGCACGCTTAAAACTAGGGTTTCTTCTTTTTTAATTTTATTTTTAATTACCTTCCATATTTTATGCTTTTTGAATTTTATTTTTATGCTTAATATTAGTTAAAATCCACTTAAGCATCCATGTCATTTAATGAATAAATATGGACCTTTGGATTTTTGTAATCTAAAGGTTTAAAAGAAGTGTAAAAATATTTGTTAAAATGTTTGTCCCTTGATCATATCCCATATATATATACACATGGGTACATTCATCAATACTAACCAAAAAATTATTGCACCAAAACATGGGTACATTTTTCAAAAAAAAAAAAAAAATATATATATATATATATATATATATATATTAGGCTTAATAACATTATTAAATTTCTTCTATTAACTTGATATGGATACATTCTCAAATCAACGAAATAGAATGTACCCATATAAGTTTAAAAAATGGATAAGAAAAAAGATTGAATGAATTTTATATAAAAAATAGGTACATTTTATATTAAAAAAAGGTACATTTTACAGATAACAAATTGGTATATGAATGGGTACATATAAGATTAAAAAATTGAAATTTTTTTATAAAAAAAATTAATGGGTACAAACTTATTCTAATTTTATTTTTTATATTTTGGAAATGTTTTGAATTGAAAACTAATTAGGAATTTAGTAAGGATGTGAATTAATAATTTTTATTTTTTAAAATTATGTAACTGACATGTAATTCATTAAATACATTAATGTTTGGAACTTTGACCAAAATCTAAAAACTAATAAGGTCTCAATCAATGAACATTAGAAACAAGGGACCGCATACTAATTTTTCCATGACCAAATTAACCCGGTTAACAAAAAAAAACCAAACTAAAAGTTGCAAGCAATATAATCATGGCTTTTTAGCCAAAATAGTCTCTGAGATTGACATAATTTCTCACTTTGGTCTCTGAGATTTGAAATTGATAGAAGTGGCTTTTTAGCGACTATTTTATATTTTCTCTCTTTGTAAATGTTATTTTCAAAATTTTAATAAATACATGCTATATGCTAGTCTATTGCTAATAATAATAACAACAATAACAATGTGTTCCTTACTCCTCCTGATTGAGTCCTTAATATTATCAGAAAACAATTGCATGAAATACAGGACGAAGGATATGTACCAATCAATGGATGAGGATCTTCTCCGAATCATCTTTGTGAGGATTTTAGGATTTCTCACACTTTAGCCGTTTATCGTACATTATGCGATCGATTTTCATCAGGTACTATTTGTATTTAATTTTAAATAAAGAAAGTCAAATAATTTCTAACTGCATGATATACGATGAATGATTAAGATGTGAGGATCTCTAGGATCTCCATAATTTTGATCCAGATGGGATCCAGATCCCCAAACAACGATCCTAACTAAATCTACAGCCGGCCACGTTTCATAGATTTCATCACTGTTTGTGTAATTAATTACCACATGTTACAATGCTTCCTGTATAAATATGAAAAATAGTTTTATAAAATACTGAGGTAGTAAAATATAATCGTACAGGTGATTCATAAAATCATTGAATTTCAGATCTCGGAAACCACTATTTTACCTCATATCTCTGCCTACTTCTGTCCAGTTAATTATTGTTTGAGGAAAGGGATCCTCTCCGAAACCTCTTTGTGGGGATCCAGGAGATCAATCAATCATGTCCGTTCATCATATATCATACGGTCAAAAATAATTTTAAATTTTAAATTGAATATAAATAGTACTTAACGAAAACTGATCGTACAATATAAAATGAACGTACAAGATTAATTGATTCCCAAGATCCCCACAAAAAGGATCCGCAGAGGATCCTTTTCCATTGTTTGAACCCTTTAGTGAGAGCAAAAGGACTGTTAATCATTGTCCTTCACCTCTACAAGCCCTGCGTCTCACTGACGAGCCATTACAAATTGTACTGAGTGATTGCCAACTTGATATGAAAAAGAGGAGAAGAACATAGCAACACCTCATATAAAACTATAGCATTTCAAGTCGGTGGTACAAAACTATGTCTGACAGAAGATTTGAAGTTACTTTGTATTATTGGTTTATACTTCTCTGCAGCAATAGCATTCGCCTGTCACGAAAGTCGTTCTCCCGTTTTAGGTATAGATATCTTGTGGTTAGTTGAAGGTTAAGTCCAAATTGATGACCTTACCGTAGCGGACGTTTTATATGTTAGAGTATCTTACATCGATCGTATCTCTGAAAATAAAAGAGTTTAAATATTCTAACTCTATTCTAACTAATACCGAGACCTCTTGTAATAAAACTTCATAACTAACGAATTGTATAAGTGGTAATTACCAAGTTAGGGACAATATCAGTGTTGTTGGAAGTGGACATTTGATCTGTCTCTCTAATAATTCTATACCATATAGCTATTTGATACAATAATAACAAGCTTATCCCATCAATATATAGTTTCATGAGGTCAAAAACTCTTGGGTTGTGCTATCTACACATTTCTTTTTACTTCTCATACATTTCTCTTAATTTTCGGTCATCGGATGAAAATGAATTGAAGAATATTAATGGACAAAATTTAACAAGAATGCGTGAGAAGTAAAAATAAATGTGTGAATAACACTATCTAAACTCTCTAGTTGTCAACACGAAGAGATTGTTATGCAAGTATTGTTTTTTTTTTCTTTCGGTTTTCTCTCTTCTACAAATAATGCAAGTTTCAATTTCTTGCCTTGCCTACCATTCAACGTTGATTTGGACATATCAAGGTTTTGTTGTATTTGCATACCATTCAACGTTCATTCATGACAGGAAGAACTTAGAGGCGGAGCGTACTTGCAGAAAGTTTAAAATTACAAAATAACAATCACAAATGTTGTAAGACTCTGAAGAAGGAAAATTCATAAAAAAAACTAATGCATTTAATGTTGCAAGATCGTGTTAGGGTAAAAACTTCTCAAAAAAAAAAATTGTGAGGTAGAAAAAAACGTTATGCTTTTATTTAGACAATGCAAATAAAGACATTACGGCTCCAATTACCTCCTGATCACAAAGCACCATTTACGAGCACTATTTTGATAAAATAGAACACGGCGACATTAAATTAGAAAAAATGGTAACTGACAAAATAAAAATAGTGTAAAATAGGTATGAAATAAAATGACAAATGAGAATCCTAGCTATTAATTGACCAAATAATCTCAATATGGTAAGTTTTTTAACATAGAATTTTTTTTTCTTAAAATATGCTAATGCAATTTAGTTGATATCTACTTTATTTATTTATTGTTAAGAAGGGCTAAGGAGTCTTTCTCAAAAGTATAACTCTATATCATCTTATATTTTTAACATAATATTTTATAATTATGACAAGTAAATTAACATTAAAATAAAAAACGAATTTAAGTATTTTTAAAAAAATCTTATTTTGAGAAAGTTTCCTTTATATTTCTCTTTATTCTTTTGTTATCAAATAAAATTGATCCGTCCTTTCGATTTTTGAAAGATCACTATTTGAGATATGGTGTCAATCGGTCTGGCTGAGGTCCCAAAAGGAACCAACAATAAATGGAGAGTGGGAAATGTATCTGTACATTTATCTTTATGTGCAGTCAATTGAGTGGGGCCAAAGGATCTTTAAACAACTGAGCGTTTTTCTTTCTATTATATCACAAGATTTCTTGGCGAAGACTATTATGACAAGAGTGTTTGGCAATAAACTTCTCACTACTCCTCCGCGTGGGTCGGTGTTCTCAGCAAAGATGGATTACCCTCTCCTCGTTAATTTTTTGTTTGGTAGGGGAGGAGGCGACGTTTTAGCACTTGGTGCAGCGTCATCTGTTCCCTCCTCATCTGTGTTATGTTTGCTGCTTTCTTTGTTGCTTGCCTCTGTGGGCTTCTTTGCTTGGTTGGCTCCGGCCTTGGTTTTATGATAATTCCAGTTCATAAAAATAAATAAATAAAATAAAAAATAAACATCTCACTACTCAAATTTAGGGTTGGTTTGATATTGATGTGCTTTGAAAAAAAACTGCTTTTGCTGTGCTGTGAGAATAAGCAGTTGTGAAATAAAGCAACAGAGTGTTTGGTAAACTTTTTTGTAAAAGTGCTTTTGAAAACAAAAGCAGTATTATAGTGTTTGGTAAAGTTTTATGTAAAACAGATGTGAAAAAAGCTGGTTTTTCAAAGCTGGGTTTTGCAGCTTCTTGTTTTTGGCTTTTTTTCACCCAAAACTGTGAAAAAAAGCTGAAGCTGAATGTTTACCAAACACCAAAAAACTCTCCCAGCTTTTTTTCATAGCAGCTTTTTTTTTAAAATCACCTCCACCCCAAACTGGGGCTTACAATGACAAGATTACGGGTAAAACATTGGACCCATTGGACAGAAACAAAAAAGAAAAGAGATAATGTCACTAGACTTAACAAAATGATTGTATTTGTTGTGTTCGTGTCATCTTCATGTCATATCCGTTGTCTTAACCGATCATATTGTGTTAAATTCGTTATTTTAACGAGTTTTTAATAAGTGACCTGATAATTGTTGTGCTTTTATGCCCAAACAGAAGCGAGTTATAACAAAGTACCAAATATTAATGTTGTAAGCGAAATTGAAGAAACAAACAATCTCCAAATAAGATCACATGAAATTAACGTGGCTCGGCGTAAAGCCTACATACACAGGTGAAGCACGGCGAAGAATTTCACTAAACAAACAGAGATTAAAAAAGAGTGTTTAACTCTCACAACCAAAATCCCACAAATTACAGATCCTAAACCAAACAAGTAATGAACTCGAAAACCAATGAAGAAGATTCTTCCAAATTGCTCTCAAATCCACTCCAAAATCCAATTAGAGAAAACTCTCTATACCAATAGTGATAGCATACTCAGTAAACTAACCATAAGGTCTTATTTATAATGCATAAGACTTAGTTACAATCAGAATCCTAATCCTAATTGAAAATAACTCCAAAACTTAACCATATAGGTAATTAACAAAATATCAAAGTTCAAAGTATTAATTTAAAATCAGCTCAACAGCAAAAAAAAAAAAAAAAAAAAAGTAGCAAATACAATATGAGTTCGTGCGAATGGCGAAGCTAGAAATTGTTAGGGGGAGGGGCGAACTTAAGGAGTGCAAGGTTAAAAAAATGACAAACCAACGAGGGATAAAACATCAACTGTTGCTAACTTTCCTTGGCATGATGTGGGATTTAGGTTGGCAAGGGTCATTTTGGAGATAGTGTCTACGAATTGCTTCGCGATAATTAGGTGGATAATCAAGCATTCGACGTCTATGTCCAAGGTTTTATAGTATCGTTTTATTATGTAACTATATAAAGAAAAGAGAAAAAAAAAATCTTAAACTCTTAATCGTAGAGCAAACTATACTAATATAACAATTTCATTCAATAATAACTAATTAAACTCTTAATCCTAGAGCAAACTATACTAATATAACTAATAACTAATTAAACTAATAATTGAATTAATCAATACCAAAAATCATACAAATTATTCAATAAATAAAAATTCAATTCAATTATCAATATGAATAAGCATATACATTATTCAATAATTCAATTAATCAATCAACAATCAAGAATTCAATTTTTACCCTAAACAACAATTTCATTCATCAATACTCATAGAATTTATATTGATTATCACTACTCAATAATGATATTAGTGTATTATCCCATAATTGTATATTAATTAAATAAAAATAATCAATTAGGTTTGAAATAATATAAATTTAGAAAATAAAAAATTATCTCAAATTTGGGAAATGGCTGCTGGCGTGGCGTTTTGATGCTTTCTAGGGATTTGAATTCTCGCCGGATCCCTTACATGGAGATTCTAGGGATCAACGAACGTGGATCGTTGATCAAAAATCGTGCGGTTACAATTTTTTTCTTTTTTATACTTTTCTCGTAAAACGATACTGCTTTACTTTTAAAAATATAAAAAGTATTTAATTGTGACCGTACGATTTTTAATCAACGGTCCATGTTTGTTGATCCTTAGGATCCCCACAGAAGGGATCCGGTGAGAATCCAAATCCGCTTTCTAGGATTGGGGGCACACATTTGAAAATTGAAGGGATTTGTTGTTTGGGAAATGTGGAACGGGTTAGATGGGAAAGGGGACCAGTGGTCCCCCCGCAATATTATAATTTTTTTTTTCAGATAGCAAGCGAAATGATGTCGTTTTACTTTTAAAATTAAACAACAAAAGCCATGCGCCTAGGGAGCCGCGCAGCAGTATGAACAAACAGAAACACCACCGTGTTTTCCAGATTCCGACCGAACCGGAGGGGTTTAGGACTCGGTCCTAGGCATGTTTTCCGACGAGCGGAGTGGCGACCGCCACTCCTCATCTCTATGTAGCTTCGCCACTGGTTCGTGCCGTACTACAAACCACAATAATTCAATAAAACAATGGCACCTCTTCCAATTTTTATGATAATTTTGTGTCCCTCGTTATCCTCGTGGTTTCGTACTTGTGAAGATGGAGAAATTTTTTATTGTGAAGGAAACACACGTGGTACATCACTTGTTTTTGTGTAAGTGATGATAAATTTTATTTTTTAAATTATTAACTTTTTAACATACAAATCTCATAATTTGTAAAATGATAAGTGATGTATCACATCGTGTGTAGATCAGATTGAAAAATCTCTTGTGAGGATGAGAAGGCTCGGAATTAGGTTGATCAAATCAAGCCATTGGCCCATGCCGGATACTGAAAATAGACAAAATAAGCAAGTGCACGTGGGGTACATCCGATCCCAGTGCATTTACCACGAAAATGGAGTCATGTTCATGCTTTGGAATATTCAATCTATATCATGCCATTATCTCTTAATTCAGTGATATTTATTCTTCTGAATATTAAAATAAAATTTCAGTATCTGTTCATCAAATTTATATTTTAGAATATATTATTGTCGATCTCAAATCTACAACTATGTGTGAGTATGGTATTGATACTAAGAGAAGTGTCAGGAACCGATCCCTTAATTAAAAAAATAAAATCAACATATGTCTAATTAAATAAGCGAATTAAGTCTATTATGTCACCGTGTTTGAAACGCTGGCACCATTTGCCCAAAGTCCAAACAGTGCAACTCCTAAAGCTAGGCATTGGTTCCCCTACATTTATTGCCATAACCAAATCACAAAAGCCACACCACTCAATGAGAGCCTCGATCTCTTAATTTCTTAACTCTCTTCTTCCACTGCTCTGCTTCTCACCCTCCTCTCTCTTGTTACATAATGTCCCCTTCTTTAGCAAACCAAACTAGGGCAAATACTATGGAAGAAATCTTATCCTCGTGCCGTCCGCCCGATTTCTGCCAAGAAACCACATTTCAACAGCGCCTACAGTTCATAGTTCAGAACGTGCCTGAGTGGTGGGTGTATTCCATTTTCTGGCGAGCCTCCAAAGACAGTAGTGACCAAGTTTCCCTGTCGTGGGCTGGCGGACATTTTCAGAACACCCGCGACCACTTGGCATCAAAAAGAAGCAATCAAGTGACCAGCAGTTACCAACCCAAATTTGGGTTCAACAATGTGGAGAGGAAGAAGGTGATTAACCGGGAAGTTGAAGCTCTTTTGCATGATGACGTAATGGATTTGGACATGAGGCTGGTGGATCATGGAGATGTCACTGACTCCGAGTTGTTTTACTTTTACACCGTTTCTTTAACCCAGTCATTCTCAGCAAGCCACGGTAATAATAGTAACAATATTATCGGCAGGGCATTTGGTTCTGGTGGGTTTGTTTGGCTTGCAGGTGACCATGAATTTCAGTTTTATGAGTGTGAGAGAGTGAAAGAGGCAAGAATGCATGGAATCCAAACTTTGGTTTGCATCGCAACTCCTTGTGGGGTGGTTGAACTGGCCTCTTTGGATGTGATCAATGAAGATTACGGTCTAGTGCATTTATCAAAGTCGCTGTTCGGATCAGACGGCAACAACAACAACAACAACAGCAGGCTCTCAAAGCAGCAGACCAGTCGTGAAGGCAATATACTTGATCCTATCCTAGAAAATGAACTGTTTTCACCATATCAAAATGAACTGACCCGACAAGGTATGCACCAAAACAATGTTAAATTCGAGAGCCGTTCGTTTTTTGGTACTTACCAAATACCAAAATATGGTACCTAATTTGTACAATGTTCGAACTTGGTTGGTTATTTGTCGATATTACCAAATAGTGATCAAGCTCTGAAATGGCATGGTCAACGATTAGTACCTAGTACCAATTACCAAACATTTTTCTTTCCCTTTTGGTCATTTACTAAGTACATATTAGTTGCATGGGTTCATCAGTAAATTACACAGCGTCACCTACGTGTAGTACACCTAATTTAACATGATGTTCAATACTTCGTTTTTTCCAGATGCAGGTGGAATAAACGAAGCTGCACCTATCAATGTTGGAGGGTCATCACCAGAATCACCTTCCAACTCCGTTGGTAATTTCACCACCGAGAATACTAAGAAGATGACTCGATCAAAAAACCGAGGAAGGTCATCAAACAATGGAGCTGCAAGTAGACAATCACAATTGTCAAACCACGTTGAGGCCGAGAAACAGAGGAGGGAGAAACTCAACCACAGATTCTATGTCCTCCGGTCAGTTGTTCCCAATGTGTCCAAAATGGACAGGTCCTCTTTGCTTGCCGATGCCGTGGCGTACATCAATCAACTCAAATCAAAAGTTGAGGAGTTGGAGGCCAAAGTCCAAGAACAAGCACAAAAACCTAAAGCGGGCAATAATGCAAGTAACAATCTTGATCATCAATCCAGCCAAAGCACCAGCTCAATAGTTGACCAGCATCATTATTCTAATATTAATGCTAATAATAATACTATTAGTAATAGTAATAGGGCAGCTGCTGCTGCCGTTGTGGAAGTGGAAGTGGATATGTATGTGAAGATTATGGGGTCAGAAGCCAAGATACGTGTTCAGAGTCCGGATCAAGACTACCCATATGCTAAGTTGATGAATGCACTCAAAGGCCTAGGGTTACAAGTTTACCATGCAAGCATATCGAGCGTGAAAGAGTTGATGATTCAAGATGTTGTGGCAAGACTGCCTTATGGGTTCACTAGTGAGGAGGCATTGAGAAATGGTATTATTAAAAGGTGGTCCCATTAGAAACTATAAATTATTTTATTTAATTTCCCTTGCTAATAAAGACAATGATTTTTCATTGAGTAGTGCTTGTTGGACATCAAGGTCAGATGTAAGTTGTCCCTTAAGAAGGGCGACACCGAAGGTCAGATCAAACGTCCTGGGTAAGACTTGCCCCACTACTGAGTAGTCTAACTTTATGTTTATTGGAAAAGTTCCTCGTCTGATCCTTTTTCTAGAAATCCTAAGAATTCCGTAATCGTGATCGTTCATCGTATATCGTGAGGTCAGTTTTTGTTAAGTAAATATTTAATTTTAAATTTTAAAATAATTTCTGACCTCACGATGTACGATGAACGGTCACGATTACAGAATTCTTAGGATCCCCAGCAAAAGGATCCGGCGAGGATCCTTTTCTATATTTATTAAATTAAATTGAGAAAATATTTATTAACAAGTAAGTAAAAATAATATTTTCCCAATTTAATTATAACTATTTATTTTTTGTACTATTGGGATGCATTTATTGTACCGGACTATCTCGAATTGGATTAGCTTCAAGAACTAAGCTGGACTGACTTGGGTTGGACTAGGCAGGATAAAAATAGTGAAGTGCCAGACTAGTCCTGGATTAAAATATTTTTTTGGCACAAAAAAATTAATTTCAATTTTATTTTTACTTCTTTCTCGATCTATTGCACCACTCACTAAACAAACAAATAAAAAGAAGAAAAATAATTAATAAAGTGAAAGAAATGGTTGTAAATTTGTATTTCTCATTGCGGTTTTTTTCTTCAAGGCATTAACCAGTAGTCAAGATGAAGTGAAATGACATTAAAGAGAGACAAGAACAAACGCACCCCAGTTCTTCCTTCCTAACTAACACATTCATCGCCCAACACCAGGTCATGAATATTAAGAAAGTGCAACGAAAGGTGATATACATTCATGCCCCCATGGATTGTCTTATCCGGATTTATTTCTCTACCATAATCTCCAAGAAAATAGTCCACAGGCATTGGGGCGTGCGCTAAACACTGGATGGAACAATTCAAGTATTTTCAAGGTTCTGTAATCCTGGCAATCCTAAAGAACCTGTTCCGCAAGAGCTTCCCCAAAATGAACGGATGAAGTTAAAATTTGCGATGGTAGAATGTTACGCGGCCATCTCACCTTTTTTCCCTTCCCTGCACTTAAAGGAATCTGACAACCCATAAACTTGCAACTCCAACCGTATCTGCACAAAATCATACATAAAATTACATTTATCAGATATTGTGCACCAAAATGACACAAACCAAAATATGAGAAGACAACAAAAATAGTACTCAAACTGAGAAACATGAAACAGATTCTGAAGTATACAGTGTAGCAGACGATTGATGGGTATGAATTAACAAATGTATCATATCAATCTGCCACTTACCTCATCTATAAGAGAAATGCATACACAACAAAATAGAACATCAAATTAAGATGTGGAGGACAAACAAATCCCTCAAAAATCAAAATCAGAATATATATTTTACATGTGAAAAATTAGAGCAAATTCAAACAATACTAAGAAAAATAAACTATGTGGCAACTCTTCATGATTACCCAAATGACCAACTGCTAATTGATTCTATATCATTTGTGCTTGTGTCTAAGGTACATCATGTAAGTTCCCAACTACTTCATTCAACATCTCAGAAGATCGAATGTGAACAAATAAGTCTGGCCGAGTTCACCATTAAGAATTTGGGGTAATGCAAATATCAAATCTTATTGATGTGGATAACACTCAGTTTAGGACATACCATTAACAATTGGCATCACATATACAAATATCATCTATTCTAATGAAGGCCAAAACTCTGTCTAACATGTATTAAACCTAAGAAGGAAATGTAGATATCTGAAGTAATCACAGCCCACGAACAACAAAGCTGTCTGAACATAGCTCTTACAAAAAAAAAAATCACATACACAAGTAACACAACCCACGAACAAACAAGTTGGAGGTAAGAGCTATGTCATAAACAGGTTGTTGAAACGCAACCCAGACGAAAATCTTCAGGACTAGAGAGGGGAAAAAATAAAGCCCCAAGTAATTTTAGACATTGGTTAAAACCACAACAATTGAAGAGCCAATTAAGGGTGAGGATGATTCTCATGACTCAGATGAATTAGATGATTCTCATGGAAGTTCTGATAACTATAAATTAAAAAATGTTCTGAATTGTACCAAAAAATATGCAGATTAGGAACTATTTGCACAATGATGATGCCTTTGGCATCCCTTTAGCCTTTTTGTTTGTTTCCCTTTAGTCTGGTTTGACAGTAGTCTTGAGAAATCAAACAAACAATCCAATATAAAAACCCAATTGAGAAATCAAACAAACAATTCCAGAAACCCAATTGAAAAAAAACAAAAAACAAAAAACAATCCAATACAAAAATCTACGCAATTCAGAGAAAGAAGAGCTAAGGGCCCTAAAATCCGAATCAACTGTAATTCAGGAAAGAAGGATTAGGGAAGAAGACGTACGTCAAGGAGCATAGGCAAAAGCGCAGTCGAACCAAAGCTCGACCTTGCGCCTGTCGTCGTCACTCTGGTCCTTTATGGAGTCGAAGAAGCGCATGCCGAGAACTCGTACGTCTCTTCGACGATCATCCCCATCGCCGTTAGTGGTGTGGTCCGGCAAGGTCGATCGAACAGGACGAAGGCGCGAGGAGAATGACTAGACAAGGACGCGAGGAGGAAGAGGACGCGAACGGTCTTAGCAGTCCCTGCTCATCCCATTAACTCTAATCCTGCGTCCAAACAAACACCGTATTGGACTAATAGCTAGTCCAGTTCAGTCTAATGAGAGTTAACGATGGTAAACAAACACACCTTGCGCAATTCGAATTATGAAGAAAAATTGTAGTTTGTGTTGATTTTTAATATATTTTTATTTATTTATTTATTTTAAGATTACCTTTTCTTTTCACATGATGAGGAGACATGCCTTTTCACTGTTCTTTTTAATTTTTTTTATTGTCAATTATGTGGTATGATCCGAAACGAGTGAGAGAGTGATTTGTATGGTAGCCTTTGTAGGTCAATAATTGTCGTATTCTAGTAGGATTTTAACTTGTTATGATTTGTACCCATCAACAAGTCAGCACGTAAATATCTATAAGAGAATGGTAAATTTTATCATTTTTTAAAACACAGAAGTACATGTCATCTTCAAAAGTGTTATTTTATGTGACAGTTTTATAGTAAAAAAAATTAATTCATTTCAATCAGCTTTTTTACATTTAGTTTTCATCTTAAAATATTATACCTGCACTAAATTCAGGAAAAGATTCTCTCCGGATCTATCTCACCAAAGTTTAGAGATCAAGTGATCCGGATTCTTGAAATTTGATTTCATGGTTACAAACAAGGGATCTTTCTAAAAGTTATAATAATTGTAATCGTTTGATCAACTTTTAAGGGTCCGAATCACTTGATCCCTAGGCTTAGGTGGGAGAGATCCCTAAAACCCAACACAAAAACACTGTTTATTAATAGTGAACTGCCTAAAATGCCCCTCATGTTAGTCTTTACACAGTGCATTTTTCCATTTTTGTACATTAAAATATCGAATTTGCCCTTTCTGTCCACCTGTCCATCATTTGCGGTTCTTTGGTTTTTAAACCCACACACATTTTTTTAATCATTTTTTCCCTACAACCAATTTCTTTGTAATTTTTTTATCTTTTTTTGTGCCACAGACCATGTGGCCGGGTTTAACTCCTGATAACTTTAATCATTTCTTTTGTCTTGCAGCCTATTTGTTTATAATTTTTTTGTCCAAAAACCAATTTGTTTATCCACGTGGTAAAACAACTGGTAATTGTTTTGTTTATTATATATAATTGTTTTCCTCATGAACTCTCATTCACTGGCTGTTGCAGCTTCTCTCTCGGAAAGTGGGTTTTCTTTCCTTTGCATGTTATTATTTTATTTCTCTTTCATTGGGGCTCTTATATCCACCTGTCCATCATCCGTGCTTCTTCCTCCTATCACTCTCAAGTCCAAATATTTAAAGCCTTTTCACTAACAGTAAACTAGCGAAAATGCCCTCCTGTTGCTTTGTATTTGGTTTGTTTGCCTGACTTTGTACAGTAAAAGGACCCCTCGATCCTCGCTCGGCACGTGTTGGCCATCAATGGTTGTTCCTGTTTCTCTTTGCTTTTTGTTTTTCTACCTTTCCTTTCATTTTCTCCGTGGTCATTTCCTGCCGTCCTTTATTTTTTAGCTCTTGACTCCACCGTTTGTGGATTTTTTTTCTGGAATTGGATCATCTCTTGAGCTTGGGCTCAGGAGCTTCCTGACCAACACACAAGAGCGATTGAATTTTGATTCAACGACTACAATTATTATAATTTTTAGAGGATTCTTTGTTTGTAACCGTTGGATCAAAATCCAACGCCCTTGTTTGTTGATCAGGAGGCTTCTGAGCCCAAGCTCAAGAGAGGATCCAATTTCTTTTTCTCTCGCTCATCAACACTTGCGACCACTTGGCATCGAAAAGAAGCAATCAAGTGAACATCAGTTACAAACCTAAAATTGGGCTCAACAATGTGGAGAGAAAGAAGGTGATTAACCGGGAAGTTGAGGCTGTTTTACATGATGACTTGGTGGGGTTGGACACGAGACCGGTGGATCATGGACATGTCATTGACTCCGAGTGGTTTTACTTTTACACCATTTCTTTAACCCAGTCATTCTCTGCAAGCCACGCTATTGTTGGAAAAATGTCAACAATCTATGATGAACTTATATATGCTAATAATAAATGCGAATAAATATTTTAAAGAGTATAAACAAAATAAAATAATATTTGTGGAGCTAAAAATAATCGAAAAAAATATGGAGGCTGGATTCTAGGGTGAAAAAGACAAAATTACCCTCGAGGTACACCAAAGCTTCTATGCGCAAGCAGCGGACAATCATGGCTCAATCAAGGTCAAAAGTGATCAAAATGGGTATTTATCCAAAACCTATTTCGTCATCCTCATCAAATCTCCCTCACAAGGTAACTCCCAAATTATTTCTCCTAAATTATATTAATTAGCTAATTAATTGATATTAATTTATTAATTAGCTAATTAATTGTAAATTACACCCAAAAAACCACTAAAGTGGCCAATTCCCATCTCTCCCAAAGAGGCCAGCCACACCCCTATAAATACCACCCCATTTTCTTCAAAAACCTATGTTGAATCCTCTTGCAAAATTCTCTAAATTCTCCAAACACTTTTCCCCCAAAATTCTAACTTTGGCATCGGAGACGAAGATCCGGACCGACATCTCAAGCACTACCACAGTACCATAATCCTCTTAAGGAATGATGACGCGCTTATGTGCAAATTTTTTGCCACAACTCTACAAGGCGAGGCGCAAGACTAGTTTCACACCCTACCGCCGCAATCGATCCAGAGTTTCAACAAACTTTCCTTAGTTTTCACTAAGGAGTATTCGTCTAACCACTCAATCAAAAGGACATCCGACCATCTCTTCAGTATCATAAAAGACCATTGGGAGACAATTCGTGACTATGTCAAAAGGTTCAAAACGAGGACATAGCAACGGCAGCATTCAAAACTGGGCTTCCCACCGAACACCCTTTATTTAGAAAATTGATCATGAGAGAAGAACTGACCCTAGCAGCTTTGTATACTTTGGCGGAAAAGCACGCACTGTGGGACGAGACTAAGCAGTCTAACAAAAACGAGTCGGAAATGAAGCGCATGGAACGTTCCCCGACCAGAGAAGGCTTAACCCCTGAAACATTTACCAAGTTTATAGTTCTAATCGGCCAAATTCTCCACAAGCTCAAGAACGAACCTTGGTTCAAACTGCCGCCACCGATGAAAGGCGATCTTACCAGGTTGGATCATACAAAGTATTGCTCATTCCATCAAAGACTGGGCCACACTACCAACAGCTGACTAAAGTGGAAACAGTACCTTGAGAAGCTGACAAATGAGGGCTGGTGCGACGAGTATCTTGACAGGTCAATGATACGGCCTACACAAGCAGGGTAAGTTTCCATCATCTCTTGAACCTTGTTAAGGCTTCTCCAAATAAGTTCAAAGTCTCAAGCAGCTTGACGAACAAGGCCTCGCAAGCCGAGGATTATCCAGTTTGTTATGCAGTTTCTACATTCCAACAAAGTTGATTCATTTCTTTATTCTCAATGAAGATTCAAGAAGTTATTCATAAACCTGGCTCAACTGCTGTCTACAACAACTGCTCAAACCTCTGTCTAAGTCTGCTATCCAGTACGAGAGGATAAACTAATTGATCTCCAATGTGAGAGGGTAAACCAATTCCCCGACACTCATATGGGTAAGCTCTCCAGTGAGAGAGGATAAACTAATTACTCTCTAGTGCGAGAGGGTAAACCAATTCCTCGACACCCAAAAGGGTCTGCTCTCTAGTACGAGAGAATAAACTAATTGCTCTCCAATGCGAGATGGTAAACTAATTCCCTTGACACCCATATGGGTCTGCTCTCCAGTGCGAGAGGATAAACTAATTGCTCTCTAGTGCGAGAGGGTAAACTAATTCCCTAACACCCATATGGGTCTGCTTTCTAGTATGAAAGGATAAACTAATTGCTCTCCAGTATGAGAGGGTAAACTAATTGCTTTCCAGTGCGAGAGGGTAAACTAATTCCCTAACACCCATATGGGTAAGCTTTCTAGTGCGAGAAGGCGACATAGCGTAAAAGATCGAATGCTTGAAGACCAACTAAGTAATAAATGGTTAGGGGGCAGCAACCACTTTACACCCAACAGTTCACTTATATGACACTTTATCTTTAGTAACTCCAATCTTAGCAGCTCCATCCTTGATTGCTCTATCTACGGCAACTGAGAAATCAAACTTAAGCAATTTCCTCATTTTTGGCAAGCAGCCCAGACGTGGCAGCCTAAACTATGGCCTATGCCACGCCACTTCCTCGGCTCATGCCGAGCGAATCCTTGGCTTTAATCAAGCCGAGCAACATAAACAAATGACCCCTGCCACACACCTCTTCCTTGGCCCATGCCAAGCTGACTCCTGGCCCTTGCCAGCCGACGTGCCGTACCACCTCGATGACTGCCCCATGGCAACACCACCTAAGAAGAAGACAAAGAGAATTAAGTTTTTCTTACATCGGTGAGGCGTGGAGAAGACAAAGAAATCAACGGAAGACGGTTCTTTGCACGGCCAAGCAAATAAGAGTGCTAGGGGAGAGGGAACAAATATCCTTTAGGCTTTGGAGGTGATTTATTTCCCTTTCCTAGAAGAGTCTAATTCCAAGTCTAAGTGGGAATCTGCATCAAAGTTGGAGATCTCTACACTTGATACCCTTTCCTGCTAGCAGCCTAGCAGGTGTGGGGGCATTTGTGGAGCAAAAAATAATCGAGAAAAATATGGAGGCGACATGTGAATTCTAGGGTGAAAAAGACAAAATTACCCTCAAGGCATACTGAAGCTTCTACGCATAAGCAGCGGATAATCATGGCTCAATCAAGGTCAAAAGTGATCAAAATAGGTATTTATTCAAAACCTATTTCATCCATCCTCATCAAATCTCCCTTACAAGGTAACTCCCAAATTATTTCTCATAAATTATATTAATTAGCTAATTAATTGATATTAATTTGTTAATTAGCTAATTAATTGTAAATTACACCCAAAAAAAGTGGCCGGTTCCCATCTCTCCCAAAGGGGCCAGCCACACCCCTATAAATACCACCCAATTTTCTCCAAAAACCTAGGTTGAATCCTTTTGCAAAATTCTCTAAATTCTCCAAACACTTTTCCCTCAAAATTCTAACTTTGGCATCGGAGGTTCTTCGGCCAAAGCCCCCCCCCCCCCCAAATTCATCGTAAGCGCCTGAGGCTCTTGGCCTTGACTTAATGTGTTAATTGTTTTGTAGGTGTAATTTTGTCCAAGAAGAAGAAGAAGGCGGAAATTTGCATCCACAATATTTAAGCAGATAAACAGAAGATCGAGGCTTGCGTACCGCAATGTCCTTGAAACATAAATTTCGTCCCTACTCAGTGCTTGTAGTTCTACAGACGTCTGCTTCACTAGGATTCAACGATCTAAGTCAGAATTTCAACACCAGAAAACTAGACTTCTGGAGTATTTCTTTGTGGTACTCTCAGTATACTTGGTATGTATGGATTGATGATTTTGAGTGAGTTGAATGATATATGCAGATGCATGTATTTATAGTGAGCATATGTCTGTTCGCAACATACATGTTTTTGGGATGCGACTGTTTAACGCAAAGGGTGTGTTGCTCCATCTTTTTCTCAGACATTTTCATATGCTCTCAGACTTCATCTGAAACGATAAGTCTCTTTGAAAAAATAAAAAAGATTAATTAAATCCTAAATTAATTTAACTAATTATTGAATTTAATTATTAGAGCCTGAGCCTCAAGGCCCATCTTTTGATAATTAATATATATATTAATTATCAATTAGTAAACCCCAAAGCCCAACCCCAAGGGTGAGCTCAATTTTATTTTCCATGCTCCATCACTCCAATCACTTTCTATAAGGGACAAAGCCTTAAAAAGTGAGGGAACCATTTGGTAGTGACCAACGTGGGACAATGAAATTCTACTCAAAATTTCCGACAGATAATAGTAACAATATTCTCAGCAGAGCATTTGGTTCTGGTTGGTTTGTTTGGCTTGCAGGTGACAATGAATTTCAGATTTATGAGTGTGAGAGAGTGAAAGAAGCAAGAATGCATGGAATCCAAACTTTGGTTTGCATGGGGTACTTGAACTGGCCTCTTTGGATCAGACGGCAACATCAAGTCGTGCGATAGTACCAATTCCTCCGAGTTCACCAGATCTTCTGCAACAAATTCTTGTCCCTCTTCACTTGGTTAACAAATAACTTTTCCGATGTGTAACAACCCGTCCCGATAAAAGGGGTATTTTTGTGAAATTTCACCTTGGGCTAGATCTTATTCTTTTAAAATTGGTTTTTGGGTCTTAAATGGTGTGCCCAAGGGGCCCACCCCCTGTTTTGTCCCCCGGTTCCTTTCCTTTTTTTCTTTCTTTTCTGATTTTTGGCACACTCTCTCTTCTCTTTCTCTCCCTCATTCTTTCTCTCTTTTTCTTCTCTACCCGTGAGCTCTCTCTCCCTTTCTCTGCAACTCTCTCCTTCCTTCCTCAAGCAGCATCGCACACTCACACACTAGGACAACAAAAACACCATCACCATCATCTCTGTGATCTCAGAAACGAAGAAAGAACACCCTAAACTCTTCCCTCTCTTTCGGCCGGTACTGTTCATCGTCTTCCCCGACGAGTTTCGTGTTATTTCGACGTTGGTAAGCCTCTAGAAACCCTTGGGTTATGTTTTAGGGTTAGATCGAAGCTTGTTTTAAGTGGTGTATACGTTTGAATCGTAGAAAATGGCTCGGAGTAGCTTTTCCAAATTTTCCGACGAGCACCGCCCATTTCGAGGAAATTTCCGGCCAAACCACGGCGAGTTGGCCGGCGTGCAAGGTATCAATCTCTTTGTCTCGCTGAGTACTACAACTTTCCTTTTTGTTTCACCCAATTTCATCGAGTATTGAAGAAGTTATATTCATTTGAATCTTACCCAGTTTCCGGCGACCTCCGAGGCTTTCAAGGCGATTTCCGGCCAAACCACGGCGAGTTAGACGTCGTGCAAGGTACCATTCTCTTCGTATCTTCGGGAACTACAACTTTCATTTTTGAATCACTTGATTACAACTTTCATTTTTGAATCACTTGATTTCGTTGAGTATTGACAAAGTTATGGCCGTTTAAAGTTGTGTGGTTTTCCGGCCGAATTCCGGCCTTCCCTTCCACTTAGGTCCGGCGAGCAGCAACTAAACCCAAGGCCTTTGGGCCTTTCCTGCCGAGCCCAACCCAAAACCCTTTTCAAATTAAGGCCTTGGGCCATCTTGGTTAGGGCCTTAGGCCCGTTTCCTCTAAAACCCAAACCCTTTTAATTATTAAACCCCAAAGCCCTTTTTTTATTAGACCCAAAACCTTTTGGACCCAAGCCCAACCCGGATCCAAGCCCAGACCCGTTTGACTTGGTTCGACCTGGACCCGGACCCGGTCAACGTTGACCGTTGACTTTGACTGGTCAACGTTGACCGTTGACTTTGACTTTCGGGTTGACTTTTCGGGTTTTCGTCCGAGACTTCTCCTAGGCTAATTTCGACGTTCTGGACCCGTTTCCGAAGTTCGTTTTCCCAAATTAAGTCGTTTGAGTAGAGTTTGACTAAATGTACTCTTTATGTGCGTAGGGGAAATTGTTGTGGCGTTTTCGTCTTCGCTTGTTGCGTGGCTTTTCGGCAGCTAAGTACTGTGAGTGGACCCCTTCAAAAATGCATGTTTTATAGTAGAAATGCATACATGGAAAGCATGATTTGATGAATATGTTATATGAAATGCTTTACGAGATATCGTGCCTATTAAGGCTATTTTGAATTATTACTATTTTTCCTATAACCCGTATTCTTATAGAATATCTGATGGATGACGATATGATATTTAGAATACGTTTCGAACACTTCTTTATAGTATAGATGATGGATGATTTTATACTATGAAGATGCCTTTCAAATGTACGTATGTTTAATGGTTTTGTACTTACCTAGTGGTCCTTACCGCTACGGGACGTAGGAATAGTTTCCAGTACGTCCCGGGCGAAGGTTTGGTGTTGGCATAGGGCCTGTAGGGTGTTTCCTCTGGCATTTAAGACCAGGGATGGGGAGCCGGCATGGGGCCTGGGGGTTATTTCCTCTGACTGTCTGCTCAGAGATGGGGAGCCGGCATGGGGCCTGGAGAGTTATATTGGACATTCACTAGAGATTATTATATATACAAGTTATGATTTGAGACAGTGCACGGCATGCTAGGTTTCGGAAAACCTATGTTTATCACGATATATATGTGTTTTTATAAAACCTGGGGGTTAGTACGTTGATAAATGTTTTACTATATGTATATCAAATTGGTCCACTCATGTTTGTTTTGCACCCCCCTTCAGGACTTAGAATCGAGACATACAATCCCGGCGTCAAGGCACTTCCGTATCGGTATCTTCGAGTCCTCTCGGTGTAGGACCTATTCCTTTGTTCATTCAATTTTATATTAATTCTTTTAGTGTTCTAGATTAGATGTGTGCTCTGAACACGGTCCTTAAATGCATACTCTATTCTTTTATATTTATAAGTCTTATTTATTCCTTATTCTCAGCATTTGCATTCAATAAATGGCTTTCGTCACCTTTCGGGTGTCGGCCAGCACGTGTCTATCCTGGTATTCAGGGAATATCAGGATCGGGGTGTGTCACGATGTCTTCTCATGTTCGCCACCAATCAAATAGCAAGCCTCAGTTATTGTTATTGTTATTATTTTTCAATCGTTTCAGCTGCTACGTGAAGAATTTTCTTATAACATACGAGTGTGAATTATTAGCGAAAATTTGATTAGAGTACTATCCGAAACTCCTAATCATTTTGTAAGCAAATTTACAAGTAGTGTGTATTGAGATCAACGGATACATAAACAACAGCATGGAGTGGTAGGGTATCAAAAAGACACCAACACAAACTTGATAAATTTTCAACAAACAACAAAAGCACAAAAACAGAAATTCCGAAATCCGAAATCCAAAAACCTGCATCAGGATTCAGACGAGTAATCTGATGAGTGAGTCCTCCTCCTTGCTTCTTGGGCAAGACGAACACATCGGCCTCTTCGTACGCATAATTGGGGTGCAAATCCTCATGCGGAACTTTCTGGATGAAAAAAACTCTCACTCATTTCCTAGAACAGTTGGTGTGCTTCCGGGGACCTCACTTGGTACCCAAGTAAAACAACTCCGTCGTCCTTAACCAGCGCCTCCATGGTGGACACGAGCGGGCCCACAGTCTCTTCGATGTACACAACGTCGGTCGCCACCACGACATCGTACGGATGACTCAGGGACTTGGCCTGATTGGCTGGCTTGTTCCAGTGCACGATGGTGTGCTTGATCGTTTTCCCCAGGACCGGCTTGTTGCGCTTGAGGTTGTGCTTCAGTGCGGGCATGACCGCAGGAATATCAGTGAGAACGAGGTCGGTCAGGCCAATGAGGTACAGGCCCATGCCGACGGACCCTCATCCGGCCCCGAGCTCGACGGCGCGCTTGCCGTGGAAGTCGAGGAGGGCGGAGTAGGGGTTGTGGGGAATGTTGGGGTTGGGTAGGGCCCAGCGCTCGGCGAATTTGACGAGGACTAAGGAGCAGGGCCAGACGGAGGTGCCAACGTGGAAGGAGCTGTTGTCCTGTTGGAGGGAAAGGAGGGCGTCGCGGACCGGCAGCTCTATCACTGGTGAGTCGTTGAACTTCATGCCTCCTTTTTCCTTACTCCCTCCTCCTAACCGGAGCTTCGTCTTTATTTTGTGTTTTTCTTTAACGCCAAGTAAATTCAATATCTTTAGGAGTTTAGTAGTATAGAATGTTTTCAGACCATCAATATTCTTTAAAGTTTTGTAGTATAGTATCTTTCAGACCATCAATATTCTCCCACATAAAGGAGATTCGAACTTGATTGCAATAAAAAACACATTTTCTAGACCATCAATATTCTCCCACATAAAGGATATTTGAAACTTGATTGCAATAAATAAAACACATTATTTTAGATAATTTGACTAAATTTACGTGTATCAACCATCTAAACTCTAGTGCAGTATGAATGACAAATTTGGATGCGATACAACAACCCCTTACTAAAAAGATACAGAACAAACGAATTTAGCTCGGCCATAATCATGTTCGTGTCATAACTTTGTCAACTATTTAACACGCCTAAATAAACATGGTGAACTCATATAACTCAAAAACGACACACCTACGTAACCTGTTAACCCCTATATAACTCGTTAAAATTGAAGGTGGAATGACAAGTTCAATCCTTTTTTTTCTTTTTTCTTTTTGTGTCAAACAACCCCTTTATTTGATTGTCCATTATATGTTGTGGACGGTTTTGTACTTATAGACATTGAACGGTATAATATGGTGTCAATATTATATAATAAGTTTAATAACCGTGTCATGTTTATAAGTCATGTGAAGATCGCAGAATAAGCATAAGAAGAGTTGACCGAACTGGCCACGGATGTGAAAAGCAGTGCCCTTGACTAAAAAAAAATATATATATATATATATAAAATCATTCTGTATCGGTAAAAAGTTAAAATGCATGAAGGAAAATCAGTGGGACTCTATATAAAATTGTCCCAATAACAAGCTAAGCCGTGACCAATATTCATAGCAACGGTTGTCCATGTCGTACTCTATGGCCAACATATGGCGTACTCTCAGCGGACACGGTCGTCCATGGCCATTGTCATCAATAGCCACACCTAAATAGTGCCCATTGGCAAAATTTCTAGTAGTGTTAGGTTTGAAAAAAAAAATTCACCCGACTAATAATTCTGTCGTATCGATAACCGTGCCCGTAACTCGACTTGTGTACACGAATTGCCACCACTAGACCGTCCACAATGGGAGACCTAAGAGTCTAAAGACACTATCTAGATCGTTATATGTTGATGTGTACAACATTGATCCCATAGTTTTTCGAAATTGTTTGGTAATTTAAAATGAGACAAAAACACTGTTTGCTTCACTAGTAAAAAACTGGCCTAAGGATACTGCTAATCTGTGGGTATTTTACTCCCAACAGCCAACGTTGGATAAAACTGAAACGAACAGGCGAATAATCAATTCACTGAATAATTACTAATTGAACCTTTTTTTTTACATGGATAATTCTTGAAGGGAACCTAAAAATTACACGAGAATTGAACGTATGCGATTCTTGACTTGCACACCAAAAATAAGAAGTTCAGTAAGGACATCCTTACTTTATAAAACATCTCTAAATGGGTATATAACACTTATTAAATTTCATCTGTTCACTTGCCAAAGTGATGGAACTGATAAGAAGTTAATGAACAAGATGCAATGTACTATGAAGAACTACTGCTATAAGAGTTGCCTAAAGATTCAGTTTGGCCTTCTTCAGTACCAGCAGTAGAACTAGACAACAATGAGAGTAATAATGGAGAAGCTATTTATGTGGCCACCTCTGCATAATCCCAAACTTTTCCTCGGCAGGCAGTCAATGAAGAAAGTTGAGTAAAACCAATAGGTAATATGTTCGGTAGCCCAACTTATTTACAAGTCCTTGCAATTTGTTCCTCCTCCCATCAATATGGAATTCATTCTAAAGGGTCGAGTTATCAATTGTCATTCTATTTTGAACCCTAATTGAACTCATCTATTCCATAACTTTGGAGCGTCAACCACGCGAAAAGAAACAATTTACACACATTTAAACCTTCAATTCAACTCTCTCCAACTCTTGATTTCCTTTTAGGTGTTCCTGGCTGACTACCCAACGCTTATTTAAGTCCTATTATTGGGAAGCACTTCTGTTTACAAGAGTTTTCACTAGCTAGAAATGGTTTATTAATTGCATAACCAATGGTTGTATTAAAATCCTAGTGTTTCTTTGGATAACACTTGCAAAATGGTTGCTAAAGAAGCATCGAGCTATGTTGCGCCATGACCGGTCCGTATACTATATATATGAATAGTTAAACTTGAAGAAACTAGAGGAACTATAGATGTCATTTGGCCTTTATTATCATTCTAGCTAGCAGATAAATGCCGACATTGCCATATGATTATTGACCTACTCTTTTATATATCAAGTTGTTCAAGTTTGGCGCTTAATCCACCAGGAGTCCAAGACAAAACTTATTAGTCCCCAGTCCCCAGTCCCCACACCACAGGACTCGCCCGCCTATGATCTTTACTGGTCCCGCCCTCTTGAATAAGTAGGAACAGATGCACAAGGATGGCTGGCATCTGCATCTACCCAAAGTTAAAGATGAAACAAGTCTAACTAAAATGTCAATTTGGTCGTTCTGATGAAGTCTTCCTAGAAACAAGTATCTCGATTTGAACAGGTAAGCAAAGTGCTGCTGATAAGAGTACTTTCAAAAATTGAACTGATCTACTTTCACTTCTCTATTTTAGATGATCACAATTTGATCTGTAAAGCTTGTCAAAATTTTTTTTGTTAGAAATGGTTGTCTCACCAAAGCATCTCAAATTTCTCGTTCTTCTGTTGTCTCAATTATTTTCTTGTGCATCTCCATTATCCTTCAACTTCTCCACCTTTCCAAATGGCATCAACACCTTATCGCTCGAGGGAGACGCTTACATCGATGGAAATTTCCTTCGACTCACCAAAAGCGCCGTTGACGACGTACATGACCAAAGTGTCGGTCGAGCCACCTACAGCCAACCCTTCCTCCTCCGTGACAAGGCCACAGGAAAGCTTGCCGATTTCACAACAAATTTCACGTTTGTCATCGATTCGCGAGGCAAGACACCCTACGCGGACGGACTCGCCTTCTTTTTGGCGCCAAACGGGTCCTTACTCAACAGCACAATAGGCAGAGGCGGCAGTCTAGGACTCCCCGTCGACAACCCTCACCACAACGTGTCAAAAAATCAGTATCCTTTTTGGGCGGTGGAGTTTGATATCTACCGGAATGAAGTGACGTCCGTGGAAGATCCTGCCGGAGATCATGTCGGTGTAGACATCAACTCTGTGAAGTCTAAGATGACCGAATCGTGGAATGGTAGTATTACAAACGGACAAGTCAATAGTGTTGGCATTAGTTATGATTCTGCAGCAAACCATGTTGGCATTGTTTTCACAAGTTATGTAAATGATGTTCAAGTGATGAAGCATATAGATTGCAGGGTTGATTTGAATGAGATTCTCCACGGTTGGGTCATTGTTGGGTTCTCCGCTGCAACAGGTTCTCTGACTGCTGTGGACAAAATCAAATCATGGAGTTTTAATTCGATTCAACCGCCTGAAGGGAATGCAACGACGAACACTTCGGTGGTTCCTGAGCCGAGCCCCATTGTTGACCCCAAGTTAGGAAATGGGACCGATATAGGACTAATTTTTGGGTTGGGTGCCGGTGGGATTGTTTTCTTAGTTGGTGGGTTGGGTTTGGTTTGGTTTTTGATCTGGAAGAAGAGGGGAAGTAGTTCAGAAGATGGAATGGTTAATGACTGGATCGATGAGGAATTCCTAAAGGGGACAGGCCCGAAGAAGTTTTCGTACAGAACACTGGCAGCATCCACGAGTAATTTTGACGAAAGAGAGAAGCTTGGAGAGGGAGGATTTGGTGGGGTTTATAGAGGCTTCATAAAAGACTTAAACACGTACGTTGCTGTTAAGAGGGTATCAAGCAAGTCTAGACAGGGGATGAAGGAGTATGCTGCAGAAGTAAGGATCATCAGTCGGCTAAGGCATCGGAATCTGGTGCAACTCATTGGTTGGTGCCACGAAAAAAGAGAGCTCATACTTGTCTATGAGTTCATGTCCAACGGCAGCTTAGATTCCCATTTGTTCAAAGGGAAAAGCTTGTTAGCTTGGGAGGCAAGAAACAAAATTGTTCAAGGCTTGGCATCTGGGTTGTTGTATCTACACGAAGAATGGGAACAATGTGTGCTGCACAGGGATATCAAATCCAGCAATATCATGTTGGACTCAAATTTCAACGCAAAACTTGGGGATTTCGGGTTAGCTCGGCTTGTGGACCATGGAAAGCAATCACAAACAACAGTTTTGGCCGGAACTATGGGCTACATGGCTCCTGAATGTCTTACCACAGGAAAGGCTAGCAAGGAAACAGATGTCTACAGCTTTGGAGTTGTAGCTTTGGAGATGGCTTGTGGGCGAAAACCCATTGATCCCATGTCGGGAAGGAGTAAAATGAATATGGTGGAGTGGGTTTGGGAGCTTTATGGAGAAGGGAAAGTCATTGAAGCGGCTGACCCTAAATTGTGTGGAGAGTTTGATGAGAAACAAATGGAGTGTTTGTTGATTGTTGGTTTGTGGTGTGCTCATCCGGATTACATGATCAGGCCTTCGATACAACAAACAATTCAAGTGCTTAATTTCGAAGTCCCATTGCCTACTCTCCCATCAAAGATGCCGGTGGCTAGCTACTTTTCACCTCCGCTAACATTGCCAATTTCGTCTACTGATACTACAGATTTGGAAAGAGGTGAATCATATTCTTCGGGTTATCGTTACAACACGAATTCCTCACTGTTCACTAAATCATCTGCATCAAATTCTTCTGTATCAGCACACTTTAGTTCACAAAATAAATTTTAATTTAATGATTCTGTTTTACGTATATAGAATTTGTTTAGTAATTTTTTTTTATTTTTTATGTTTGACTATATTGTATATGCACTGGATAAACAAGAAGTTCAGAGTGGACAAG
Source organism: Heteromeles arbutifolia (assembly GCA_024362995.1). Classification (NCBI taxonomy): domain Eukaryota; kingdom Viridiplantae; phylum Streptophyta; class Magnoliopsida; order Rosales; family Rosaceae; genus Heteromeles; species Heteromeles arbutifolia. The sequence continues at coordinate 37,456,341 of JANCRC010000003.1, read as the reverse complement.
CTCGACTCTGTTCTCCAAGCTGACTGTTCTCAACCCGTTTCTGTACTCAAAATATTTAAAGTGGTCTTTATCAAATTCTAGAAAGAAAGAAAATTAGAACAAAAAGATTAGCAGAAAACCCCAACTTTCAATTCTGATTTCTGAATGCTAATTGCTAACCATTTCCATTTTTCAAGCACTCCAATGATTTCAATTCATTTTCCATATTGTACAAATTTTCTTTCCAAAATGCATTTGCCCGGTCTATTAATTCGTTAACTTTGGCCCCGTCAGCCAGTAGCAGATATCCAGAAATATGCTTCCTTATGGTATGACGTAGAAACTCTCAACTATATATTTTTTGTACAAGCAATGCCGAGGGAAGGTAGGTTCAAACTCAAAACCTCGCGTGCAAAGTTAAATGCACTTAAACCCTAAGCCAAATATATTGTTGTAACTAAAAGAAGTTTTGGAATTTTAGTTAAGTATGAAAGGAAATGACTGTAGTCTTTTTCATTAGCATCATATTTTTGTTTAAAGATGAAAGAAGCTCTCAAATAAGGATTAAGCTTTCAAAATTAATGTTTGGGCTGCTAATTAAAAGGGGCAATTTTAATGCCTTCATACCAGTGGTTGTCCTCGTCTCAACCTCCTCTTCGAGGCATTTAATCGAACAAGTTGCATAATTTCTCCAAGTTGAAAGAAAACATCAATTCAATAGAGCAATTAAATGGGAGAAGAAGAGCGCGATGGAGTAGGCGCGACAGCCTGCACTGGCCCCTCCGCCACTGCCGTCGACCACACAAACAAAACAAACCAATAAATATATAGATAAGAAATTAAATGTGAAATGTACAACATATATAATATCGTCACCTTGTCAACTTCAAGATATCGTGGTCTTCTCTCCTCAGTAATGCTCATCTAAGAACGTAAATATATTTTAATTAAAATTGTAATATTAATTCAAGGTAGATAGAGTTATAAGCTTAAATCTTTGATTTATAAAATTGTTTCAACCAATCAGTTCTCTATGAAAGGGTAAACAACACGTTTACTCTTACGTCGTCCTCGTCTATACCTCCTCCTGTCTCTCTTATTCGGGGAAAAAAAACTCAAATCGTTTGTCTTCTAGACTTCCACCCAGCCTTCTGTCTTTCTTGCACCCCTTTTTTAATTTCAGTTTCCTTAACAAGAGTTAGGCACCACCAAATTCCTCTTTTTGTTTGATACAACAACCGGCAACCCTTGTGTTCAATGGAGGGTACCACTACTACAATATTAGTTTTAGGTGGCGGATGATGGCGGCGAATATTAGAAAAATCATGTAAGATAAATTATATCCGACACATCATTTAATTAGTGGCGGATATTAGAAAAATCTTATCGGTTATATCCGACATAAAGTCCTAGCGGATATTTAGTGGCGGATATCAAAAAAATCCTATCGGTTATAACCGACAATATTTTTGAATCCTTTTTTTAAGTATTTTTGACAGATTCTAGCAGTTTGTAAGTTAAAGGTGGCAGTTATAACCGATAGAAATTGACTATTTTATTATTTTACTTTCTGGCGGTTATTATTTTAGTATTTTGGCAGTTATAACCGACAGAAATGAAAATTTTATTATTTTAAAATATTATATTGACTAAAAATAAATAAATAAACATATATTTTAAATATATTTTTTTTTCACTCATGACCCTAAAGTCTAATGAACCCAATTCCACGAGCCATAAATTTTCTGAGAGAATAATAACAACAGACTACAATCTGAAGCTCTATCATTTTTGTAATAAGGATTATGCTCCCTCATAAGCAAGCAACAAGATACAAAGAAATTCAAACAATTTTTTTCAATGCGTCACAAAGCACATTGTCTGGCACATAAACACACATGAACATCTGGTGTACTCTATCATGTCTGATTTTATTATTTTAAAATGTTATGTTGATTAAAAATAAATAAACGCATGTTTTTAATAATTTTTTTTTCACTCATGGCCCTGTCGGATATAACCGATACAAACAAAGCAAAATTTTGGACGGCCACCAGAATAATCTCTTAATGTTTTTTTTTTTTTTTGCGATTTTTTACACATGCTATCTCGGAGTATATACAAACATATTTGACGGTTGAATAGTTGAAACTAGTTTCGTAGAATGCATATCCTATCAAATTGATAGATTTAACAAACACTTAAGAGTTAATGTTATACTTCCATTAAGTATAAAATAAGATTTATCCACTAGTGTAAATATTTTAAATTGAAGATCGAATTCATTCATTGCATTCTTATAGGTCGAGGAGTGTAACTGTAAAAAATCATCAAAATCGAAGCTAAAATAACCGTTAAGTTGTGATTTTTCGTTTATAACCATCGAAAACTTTTGTTTAGTTGCCTAATCTCTGAATGTTTGTTTTTTGCAATTTTTTACGTATGCGATCTCAGAGTGTGTACAAACAAGTTTGACGGTTTAATTGTTGAAAAACGTTTCGTAGAATGCGTATCACATCAAAACGGTAGATTAAACAAACATTTAGAGTTAATGTTATACTTCCCCATCAAGTATAAAATAAGATTTTGTGGTATCCAATAATATAAATATTTTAAATTAAAGATCGAATTTGTTCAATGCTTTCTTTTAGGGTCGAGGAGTGTAGCTGTAAAAAATCATCAAAATCGAAGCTAAAATAACTGTTAAATTATGATTTTTCGTTTATAACCATCGAAAACTTTTGTTCTGTTACCTAATATCTTAATGTTTGTTTTTTGTGATTTTTATGTATGCGATATTGGAGTGTGTACAAACAAGTTTGACGGTTGGATCGTTGAAAAACGTTTCGTATAATGCGTATCGCATGAAAACGGTAGATTAAACAAACACTTATAGTTAATGTTATACTTCCCCATCAAGTATAAAATAAGATTTTGTGGTATCCACTAGTGTAAATATTTTAAATTGAAGACCAAATTTATTCATTACATTCTTATATGATCGAGGAGTGTAGCTGTAAAAAATCATTAAAATTGAAGCTAAAATAACTGTTAAATTGTGATTTTTTGTTTATAACCGTCGAAAACTTTTGTTCCATTATGTAATATCTAAATGTTTGTTTTTTACAATTTTTTACGTATGCAATCTCGGAGTGTTTACAAATAAGTTTGAATGGATCGTTGAAAAAAGTTTCGTAGAATGCATATCGCGTCAAAACGGTAGATTAAACAAACATTTGGAGTTAATATTATACTTCCATTAAAAATAAAATAAGATTTTGTGATATCCACTAGTGTAAATATTTTAAATTGAAGATCGAATTCATTCAATGCATTCTTATATGGTCGAGGAGTGTAGCTGTAAAAAATCATCAAAATTAGAGCTAAAATAACCGTTAAATTGTGATTTTTCATTTATAACTGTCGAAAACTTTTGTTATGTTACCTAATCTCTGAATGTTTTTTTTTTGCAATTTTTTACGTATGCGATCTTGTAGTATCTACAAACAAGTTTGACGGTTAGATCATTGAAACTAGTTTCGTAGATTGCATATCTCCGTTAAATTTGCCTAAATTTTTAAGTGAGAAAAGTAATTTGTGCTAAATTTTTATTTATGTTTTTCAAGTATTGATTAGACAATATTTAGTTTGAGTGATGACATTTTCATTGTACAATTATCTTTGTGTTTCTTTATTGCATATTTTACATGGGTTATTATCTATTAAACCAAACAATTATTTATTTAATTTTTAAAATCGTATTCTATTTAAATACATATTATTTATTAAATCAAACAATTATTACTTTATTTTTTAAAATCGTAACAAAATTTTGAGGGGGAAATAAAAATTTTGGGAGGGGATTTTTGCCACAATTTTTTTTCTGTCAGTTATAACCGACAGTAATGAAAATTTTCTGTCGGTTTATATTTTAAAAAATGTTTCTGTCGGTGCCTTCTCCCTTCCCCCTTTACTTCCAGTTCAAAGCTCCAGAGCCTATCATCGAAGAACCGGCCATTGGCCTTGATCCCATGACACCCATGACAACAGCCATTTCAATGATATTAGCGGCAAAGATGTCAACTCCTCTCAAGGACTCAAGGTTGCAGACAGCGAAGTCAAGTTTTCTGGATTTTCCTGGAATGGATTTGAGTGCTTATGGGATTCGTCGAGCATACAGTGAAGGTGATATTAAGGTGAAATATAGTTAGTTTAGTTATTTTATGCTATATATCTTAGCTTTGAAAATATTCATATTCTTACAAGAATTAAAATATTACCTATCTACACAAGAATTAAAATATTTCCTTTTCCTTCTCTTCTCTCCTCATTTACTTCCAGTTCAACACTTGCAACTGAGAGCCTTTGAGAAAGGACATCGGGAGCTAGATGAAATTTTCTGGTTCAAGACCTTGATGTTGCCACGAAGCATGGGGTGTCTAACCAGTCTGCACACCTTGCACAAATTTTCGGTTTGTCTTCTTTTCTTTTTCAAATATATTTATCTGTCTTTCCAATTCTTTTCTTGTTGTTGGGAGTCAAACTTCTATCTAACTATATATATTTAGGTTAGCTGCAAAACAGGAAACAAACTTGAAGAATTGAAGAATATGTTACTGTTGTTAAACTTTGTGATGAATGTTTCTTCTTCGTCGGGAGGGGAGGCCAACTTGAAAATGCAGTGAATGTAGGGGAGGTAAGGGAGGCCAACTTGAAAGGGAAAGAAATGATTCAGAATGTGGTGTGTGTCTACATATATATATATATATATATATATATATATATATATATATTATTAATATGTTTTATGTCGGTTTTATCCGACAAGAATGCCTTTATTTATTCATTATTAATAAATTCTCTATCGGTTATATCCGACACAAGTTCTGTCGGTTTTAGCTGATAGAGAATGCTCTTATTTATTCATTATTAATATATTCTCGGTCGGTTATATCTGACACAAGTTCTGTCGGTTTTAGAGTATTTTCTGTCGGAAAATTCATTTCCTGACGCTGGCAATTTTGTCGCTTATTATATCCGCCACCGCATCCATTTTCTGTCGGATTTTGCATAATATTCGACAGTAATATATGTTTCTTGTCGGTTTTTGGACCGCCATCAATAGATAATTTTGTAGTAGTGTACCACCCAAAACCAAAACCAAATTTGTTTTTTTTTTTTTTTTTTTTTTTTCGGAAAACCTTGACGGTACGAGAGGAAAATTGTATGAAAAAAAGAAATTACACCTAGTTAGGGGAGACATAAACTTTATCCCTCATAGAGCAAGAAAAACAAAATACAAGAAAAGAGGGAGGGACATGCACCTTAGCCCTCTTAAAAAAGAAAATACAAGAAGGGAGGACATAGACCTTACCTCTCTTGAAAGAAAAAAATACAAGAAAAAGATTGGGTGGACATAGGCTCAAACCCCTCTATAAACCTAAAAGGTAAAAAACCTGCAAGAAAGCTGCAAAATGAAAAGGAAAATCCAAAAGGATTAGGTAAAAAAGAAATCACACATCAAAAGGGGAGACAAACATGTAAGCCGGCATACCTAAGAATCCAAGTGCAAAAGAGGAAGAATCTCTACAAGAGGCATGCCAAACAAGTGAAGACGAGGGAAGCCCTAAATTGGCTAATTTGTCAGCTACTGTATTCACTTCTCAAAATGTATGAGAGCAACGAAATACCCTCAATCAGAAAATACAATTTTTCCAACGTGTCTGGAAAAACCAAATTCGTAATATTAATTGCCTTGTTTAAAGAAAAATAAATCTAAAAACAATCCAAAGAACAGATCCACAAGGGAAAGTCGTGTGAAAATATTGAAATATAATTTTAATTCTCCGGCGACAGCGTGAAATCTGAGGCAGTTTGCCTCTCCTTGTTCATAGGCAAAAAAAAAAATGACAGAGAGAGATAGAGATGGAGGGAGGAAGGGGATGCATGAGAGATGGCTAGGAGGAAGACAAGGACGAGTTTGTCGATGCATGAGAGATGGCTAGTAGGAAGACAAGGACGAGTTTGTCTCCCCGGAGAAGACGACGTGGATTTGTGTTTGCGCTTTTTTTTTTCTTTCAGTTTGCTAATTAGAGATTTGTTTAGTTGGAGTGAATTGACTGACGTATGATAGGAAGTATTGTAGCTCCACTAAACCCAAATTAACCATTGCTCCCATTTTTTGGATTGGCACCCATCAAAGCACCTTAAATAGGTTTCCAAGCACTTGTTCACCACTTCGGTTTGTCCATCACTTTGGGGTGATGAACTGAGCTCATGCACAGTTTTGAAACTTGTAGCTTGAAGAACTCTTTCCAAAAGGTACTGACAAAGATGGGACCCTATCACTCACAATGGTGGATGATTGACTTTCCGTACATAGAGGCAATCAAACAATAAAGTCCATACTTATCTATTTCCATACTTGCTGAGGAATAGGAAGTAGTGTCAGCAATCCAGGAGGGGCTATAGTCTCATATTTGTTTGACTGACACACATTGCATTCAACCACAAAGTTCTTTAGATCAACCTTCATGCCAAACCAATGGAATCCTCTCTTGATTCTCTGAAAAGTCTTCAACATCATGTGGTGACCTGCTGCTCGAGTTGAGTGGTGATATTCCACTACCAGTGGAGTTGGTATCATCTTCTTGAGTTTTCTGTAATCATCATGCTCAACGTGTCTTTTAATTTCATCCAACCATCCAAAATAAAGATGAGAAATAGTTGTGCACTCCATTTGAGTACAAGAAGTTTCAAGTGGTGCTTCAGGTAGTTGAATTGATCCTGGCACCTTAGACAAAGCATATTATCAGATCCATGCTTGTATTTAATCTCATAATCAGTAGCTTTGCCATCCATTTTTGCGAGTAATATAATCATGGCTTTTTAGTCAAAATAGTCACTGAGATTGGCATAATTCCGTACTTTGGTCTCTGAGATTTGAAATTAATAGAAATCACTTTTTAGCGACTATTTATATTTTCTCTCTTTTTAAATGTTATTTTCAAAATTTTAATAAACACATGCTATATACTATTGCTAATAATAATAACAACAATAACAATGTGTTCCTTACTCATCCTGATTGAGTCCTTAATATTATCAGAAAATAATTGCATGCAATACAGGACGAAGGATATGTACCAATCAATGGATGAGGATCATTTCCGGATCCTCTTTGAGGGATCTTAGGGATCCTCACATCCTAACTGTTCATTATATATTGTGCGGTCAGTTTTCGTCAGGTACTATTTGTGTTTAATTTTAAACAAAGAAAGTCAAATAATTTTTGACCGCACGATATACGTTGAATGGCTAAGATGTGAGGATCTATAGGATCTCCACAATTTTGATCCAGATGGGATCCAAATCCCCAATCAACGATCCTAACTAAATCTACAGTTGGCCACGTTTGATAGATTTCATCACTGTTTGTGTATTTAATTACCACATCTTACAATGCTTCCTATATAAATATGAAAAATAGTTTTATAAAAGCGACACTTTGGATGGGGTCCCTAGCTATCAATATTCTTTGACAGAAACTGTGACATCCCACATCGCCCAGGGGAGTGATTCTTAAATGTATATTCCCATCCCTACCTAGCACGAGGCCTTTTGGGATCTCACTGGCTTCGGGTTCCATAGGAACTCCGAAGTTAAGCAAGAAGGGGGCCAGAGCACTCCCAGGATGGGTGACCCACTGGGAAGTTGCTCGTGAGTTCCCAGAAACAAAATCGTGAGGGCGTGGTCAGAGCCCAAAGCGGACAATATCGTGCTATGGTGGTGGAGCGGGCCAAGGAAGTGATCTGCCCCGGGCCAGGATGTGACAATTGGTATCAGAGCTAATCCCTGGCCGAAAATGTGCCGACGAGGACGTCGGGCCCCTAAGGGGGGTGAATTGTGACATCCCACATCGTCCAGGGGAGTGATCCTTAAATGTATATTCCCATCCCTACCTAGCACGAGGCCTTTTGGGAGCTCACTGGCTTCGGGTTCCATAGGAACTCCAAAGTTAAGCGAGAAGGGAGCCAGAGCACTCCCAGGATGGGTGACCCACTGGGAAGTTGCTCGTGAGTTCCCAGAAACAAAACCGTGAGGGCGTGGTCGGAGCCCAAAGCGGACAATATCGTGCTACGGTGGTGGAGCGGGCCCGGGAAGTGATCTGCCCCGGGCCGAGATGTGACAGAAACCTTGTATGTTTTTAGTTTTTGATCGAGGTCCCTGACATTAATGTAATAGTGTAAGTTACTATATTTTTAAGGGTAAACTGCCAATTTAGTCCCTGAATTATCACCTTAGTGAAAATTAGGTCCCTAAACTATTTTTTCAGAAAAATTAGTCCCTGAATTATAAAAATCTGCCAATTACATCCCTAATGTTATAGTCGAAGCTACTATATTCAATTTTCCGCCAATTTAAGTCACATTACTTGCATGTGATACACATTGGAGGGTAGATTGATACTTTTCATAAAGAAATAGTGTATGGAGTTAACTTTGGAGGATAAATTGGTAGTTTTTCATAAAGAAATAGTGTAAGTTAACTTTTGAGGGTAAATTAGACATTAAATTAGCAACCTATATGAAATGTTAAGGGCTTATAAACAAAAAAATGATGGTATTACACTCTAAAGTGTGTCAAGTGACTTAAGTTGACGAAAAATTGGATAATATAGCTTTGAATATAATAGTAGGGATGAAATTAGCAATTTCTAATGAATTTAGGGACTTATTTTACCAAAAAAATAATTTAGGGACCTAATTTTCACTGAGGTAATAGTTCAAGGACTAAATCAGCACTTCACCCTATTTTTAAATTAAAAATAAAAAAAAATTTGTTTATATTAATGAGATTTTAAATATAACCCATAATTTGTGGGATTAAAAATAATAAAATATAAATTATACTCTCTATTATATTGTGTGTGTGTGTGTGTAAATATGGGTGCATTCATCAAAATTAACAAAAAAAATTATTGTACCAAAACATGAGTACATTCTTCAAAACACAGAAAAAAAGAAAGATATTAGGCTTAATAACATTAGCAAATTTATTTGATTAAACTTAGATACATTCTCAAATCAACGAAAAAGAATGTACCCATATAAGTTTAAAAATAGATTAAAAAAAATTGAATGGATTTTATATTAAAAAATTGGGTACATTTTATATATAACAAATTAGTATATTTAAGAATGGGTACATTGAAGATTAAAAAAGTTGAAAATTATATGAATGGATACATTTAAGATTAAAAAAAATTGAGAATCTTTTTATAAAAAACTAATGAGTACAAACTTATTTTTAATTTAATTTTTTTTTATTTTGGAAATGTTTGAATTGAAAATTAATTAGGAGTTTAATAGTGGTGTGAGTATTAAAACCATAAATCAATTACTAATTTTTATTTAAAAAAAAATGTAATAAACATGTAAATTCATTATCACATTAATACTAGGGACTTCAATCAAAATTTGAAAACTAATAAGGTCTGAGTCAATGAACATTAGTAACTAGGAACCGGATACTAATTTTTTCATTATAAAATACTGATGTAGTAAAATATAATCGTATAGGTGATGTGGAGCAAAAAATACTCAAGAAAATCACGGAGGCGACACGTGGACTTTTGGGTGAAGAAGACAAAATTACCCTCAAGGCACACCGGGATTCCCACGTGCATGCAACAGACAATAACGGCACAATCGAGGTCAAAGGTGATCAAATTGGTATTCTTTTAAACCCTCTCATCACTCCTCATCAAATCCTCACCCACAAGGTAACTTCAAATCATCATTTTCAAATTAGGAGTAATTGCCAAACTAATTGCAAGATATTATTTTACATAATATCTTGCAATCAATCCCACAAATCAACCAAATGTGACTGGTCCCAATTCTCCTAATAGGGCCGGCCACACCACTATATATAGCCACTAATTTTCTCCAAAACCTAACTCCAATTCTCTCCCAAAAATTCTCAAACACTTTCTCTCAAATTCTAACTTTGGCATTGGAGATTCTTCGGCCAAAGCCCTTCCCCCCCCCCAAGAGTTTGATTCACACGCTTGAAGAAGACTCTCGCATTCAAAGTTTCTCATTTCTTGTTCATTTGAAGATTTTTCGTACGTTCTTATTCTTAGAATTTTTTATAAAATTCTTTGAATAAACATAAAAGAAAAGTGCAATGACTAGAAATTCGGAAACCATGATGAACAGAACTTCCTATGTTCAAAGATTCGGATCGAATGATGGAGGATGAGACATATCCCCACCATGACGATCCACAAGGCTCAATATGATGGCAAGAAAAGCAACTTTGCCATTAATGAGCACCACCACGGTGGCAACAACGGGGACTACCATGGCAGTGGGGAGTGGGCTAGCTCCATGGCGCAAGCCCATGGTGAGCAAGGGGTAGCAAGGCAGCCACCAGCCTAGACCCACGCCACTTTCCAGCAGCCCAGGCCCAAGCCTCGTCTATTTGGCGCACGACCCAATCTGCAGCCCACGCTGCAAGGCAGTCGAGCTGGCCTGAGACACTACCCTAGCAGCGCAGGCCCAAGCCTCGTCCACTTAGCGCATTGCCCAATCTGCAGCTCACGCTGCAAGGTAGCTGAAGCTATTCAATACTGAACAGCACATCATCAGTAGCCCAGCATCATGGACCTAATGGTCCAATTCCTCATGCTGCGCACAATGTGGCCCAAGCCAGCCCCAACTCTGCACTCATAGTTGTCACTACCTGCTCCACGGCTTTCAGCAGCCCTTGATTTGTCACCATGGCTCCTAATTGTGTCGATCTTGCACCACGGTTCCCAGCCGTGCTGATCTTGCCTTATGGCTCGCGCCAACCAAGCCCATGGCACTCCAAACTTTAAAGCATCCAATGACGGAGCAAAGGACATTGCTTTATTAGCAGCCCCTGCTAGCGAAAGACTTAGCAATAAAGAAGCTTGCAATCCATTTAGATTCTCAGTTGATCACCAACCAAGCCTCAAAAGAGCACACGATGAAACATCTAACAATGGCGCAATACTTGAAGAAAGTTTGGGAGCAGCTTGATGCGCTTCCTACTTACACCCTTACGTGGCTTCCACAAGCAGTTCAAAGTCTCAAGCAGATCGCCATCGTAGACTGAGGATTATTTCAGTTGTGCAGAAGTCTAGCTTTCCTCAGCTGCACTCATGACAACAACTTGCATGCTCTGCAGTGCGAGAGGGTAAACCGATCCCTCGACACCCATCTGGGTAAGCTCTCCAGTACGATATGGTAAACTAATTACTTTCATATGGGAGCGGGTAAACCAATTCCCCAACACTCATTTGGGTCTAATATCTAGTGCGATACTATAAACTAATTGCTCTTCAATGCAAGAGGGTAAACCAATTCCCCGACACCCATATAGGTCTGCTTTCCAATGCAAGAGGTTAAACTAATTGCTCTCCAGTGCGAAAGGATGAACTAATTGCTCTCCAGTGCAAGAGGGTAAACTAATTCCCTGACACCCATATGGGCCTACTCTCCAGTGCGAGGGGTTAAACTAATTGCTCTCCAGTGCGAGAGGGTAAGCCAATTCTCCGACACCCATATGGGTTTGCTTTCCAGTGCGAGAGGTTAAACTAATTGAGATCCAGTGCGCGAGGGTAAACTAATTGCCTGACACTTATTTGGGTAAGCTCTCTAGTGCGAAAAGGCCACACAGCTCAAAAGATCAAATACTTGAAGACTAGCTAAGCAGCAAATGGTCAGGGGGCAGCAGCCACTTCGTGCTCACTTCATCTTCAGTAGCTCCAATCTTGGCAGCTCTATCTATGGCAGCTGAGAAATCAAATTTAAGCAGTTTTCTCATTTTTGGCAAGCAGGCCAGATGTGGCAGCCCAAACCGTGACCCATGCCACACCACTTCCTCAACGCATGTCGAGCCAGCCCTTCGCTTTAGTCAAACCCAGCAGCACAAGCTCTGGCCCCTGCCACACCATCTCCTCAGCCTATGCCAAGCCGACTCTTGGCCCCTGACAGCCGACGTGCCGCACCACCCCGAAGGCTGCCCCCATGGCAACACCAAACAAGAAGAAGACAAAGAAAATTAAGTTTTTTTTTACATTGATGCGGCGCGGAGAATACAAAGAAATCAACGGAGGACGTTCTTTGCACGGGCAAGTGAAGAAGAGTGCTAGGGGAGAGGGAAAATATCCTCTAACATTTTCTCTTTCTTGTAGGGATAAATAATTGCTTTCCGAAGTTGATTTAATCCCCTACTTGAGGTAGGCTTAAAAAGGCTTTGGAGACGATTTATTTCCCTTTCCTAGAAGAATCTAATTCCAAGTCCAAATGGGAATCTGCATCAAAGTCGGAGATCTCTACACATGCTGCCATTTCCTGCGAGCAGCCCAACTGGTGTGGGGGCATTTGTGGAGCCAAACATAATCAAGAAAATCACAGAGGCGACACGTGGACTTTTGGGTAAAGAAGACAAAATTACCCTCGAGGCACACCGGGATTCCCACGCGCATGCAACGGACAATAACGGCTCAATTGAGGTCAAATGTGATCAAAATGGTATTCTTTTAAACCCTCTCGCCACTCTTCATCAAATCCTCACCCGCAAGGTAACTCCCAATCATCCTTTCCAAATTAGGATTAATTGCCAAAATCAATTGATTAATTTCCTAACTAATTGATTAATTGCCAAACTAATTGCAAGATATTATTTTACATAATATCTTGCAATCAATTCCACAAATCAACCACTTGTGGCGGGTCTGAATTCTCCTAATAGGGCCTGCCACACCCCTATATATAGCCACTCATTTTCTCCAAAACCTCCAATTCTCTCCCAAAAATTCTCAAAACACTTTTTGTCAAATTCTAACTTTGGCATAAGAGATTCTTCGGCCAAAACCCCCTCATTCATCATGGGCGCGTGAGGCTCTTGGCCTTGATCTTAGGTGTTGATTGCATGTGCATTTTCGTCAAATGAGAAGAAGGCGGAAATTTGCATCCACATGTGATTCATAAAAGCATTCAGAATTTCAGATCTCAAAAACCACTATTTTACCTCATCTCTCTGCCTACTTTTGTTTAGTTAATTATTGTTTGAACCCTTTGGTGAGAGCAAAAGTACTGTTAATCGTTGTCCTTCAGGAAAACTAACGAAAAGTCCTCAAAAACTTTAGTTTTAATGAAAATGACAAATAAAAGTGTAAGTGAATAGTACCAGGGAAGGTAAAAATGTGGTTTTTCGTTAAAAGTGAACAGTACCGGTGAGTGTTTCGTTAAAACTCCCCCTTCCTTCACCTCCACAAGCCCTCAGCATCACACTGATGAGCCATTACAAATAGTATTGAGTGATTGCCAACTTGATATGAAAAAGAAGAAAAGTATATAGCAACACCTCGTATAAAATGATAGCATTTCATGTCGTTGGTGCAAAACTATGTTGACAGAAGATTTGAAGTGACTTTGTACAAGCCCTCTGCATCACACTGACGAGCCATTACAAATTGTACCGAGTGATTGCCAACTTGATATGAAAAGAAGAGTTTAAATATCTTAACTCCATTCTAACTAATACCTAGGCATCTTGTGATAAAACTTCATACCTGACGGATTGTGTAGGTGGTAATTACCAAGTTAGGAACAATATTAGTGTTGTTGGAAGTGGGTCTTTGACTCGTCTCTCTAATAATTCTATACCATATAGCTATTTGATACAGTAATAACAAGCTTATCCCATAAATATATAGTTTCATGAGATAAAAAACTCTTGGGTTGTGCTATCTACACATTCCTTTTTATTTCTCACACATTCCTTTTAATTTCCGGCAATCGGATGAATGAATTGAAGAATATTAATGGACAAAATTTAACAAGGATGCGTGAGAAATAAAAACGGGTGTGTGACTAACACTATCTAAACTCTTTAGCTGTCAACATGGAGAGATTGTTGTGCAATTTTTTTTTCTTTTGGTTTTCTCTCTTTTACAAATAATGCAAGTTTCCATTTCTTGCCTTGCCTACCATTCAACGTTGTTTTGGACATATCAAGGTTTTGTTGTATTTGCATACCATTCAACGTTCATTCATGAAAGGAAGAACTTAGAGGCGGAGCGTACTTGCAAAAAGTTTAAAATTACAAAATAACAATCACAAATGTTGTAAGACTTTGAAGGAGGAAAATTCATAAAAACTAATGCGTTTAATGTTGCACGATCGTGTTAGGGTAAAAACTTCTCCAAAAAAACAAAAATCGTAAGATGGAAAAAAAAACGTTATGCTTTTATATAGACAATGCAAATAAAGACATTACGGCTCCAATTATCTCACGATCACGAAGCCCCATTTATGGGCACTATTATAAAATAGAACACGGCGACATTAAATTAGAAAAAATGGTAACTGACAAAATAAAAATAATGTAAAATAGGTATGAAATAAAATGACAAATGAGAACCCTAGCTATTAATTGACCAAATAATCTCAATATGGTAAGTTTTTTAACATGGAAATTTTTTTTTTCTTAAAATACGCTAATGCAATTGAGTTGATATCTACTTTATTTATATATTGTTAAAAAGTGCTAAGGAGTCTCTCTCAAAAGTAGAACTTTATATCATTTTATGTTTTTTACACAATGTTTATAATTATGACAAGTAAATTAACGTTAAACTAAAAAATGAGTTTAAATGTCCTTAAAAAAAATCTCATTTTGAGAGAATCTCCTTAATATCTCTCTTTATTCTTTTGTTATCAAATAAAAATAATCCGTCCTTTCGATTTTTAAAGATCATTATTTGAGAGAAGGTGCGGGGCGAAGGGAGAATCATTTGGTTTTGTCGTTCTGTTTGGTTGAGGTCCCAAAAGGAGAGGGATCCTCTGGATCCCTTCCTTCTAATCCACCAAATTAGGAAATCTGTATCGTTGAAAATTGATCAAACGGCTACAAATAGGAGCCTACTTTAAAAGTTATAATAACTTCAATCGTTTGATCAATTTTCAATGACACGGATTTCCTGATTTAATAGATTAAGAAGAAGAGATCTGAGGATCCTTTCCGTCCCAAGATGGGCCAACAACAATTGAAGAGTGAGAAATCTATCCGTACCTTTACGTGCAGTCAATTGAGTGGAGCCGAAGGATATTTGAACAACTGAGCGTTTTTCTTTCTATTATATCACAAGATTTCTTGGCAAAAAACAATATTATGACAAAGGTGTTTGGCCATAAACCTCTCACTAGTCACTACTCAGTCATACAATGACAAGATTACGGGTAAACATTGGACCCATTGAGAGCCAGAGGGACAAAAACAAAAAAGAAAAGAGATAATGTGACTAGATTTAACAAAAGGATTGTATTTATTGTGTCCGTGTCATCTTGATGTTATACATGTTATCCTAACGGATCATGTCGTGTTAAACTCGTTACCTTAACAAATTCTTAATAAATGACCTGATAACTATTGTGCTTTTATGCCCAAACAGAAGCGAATTCTAACAAAGTAACAAATATTAATATTGTAAGCGAAATTGAAGAAACAAACAATCTCCAAATAAGATCACATGAGATTAACGTGGTTTGGCATAAAGCCTACATACACAGGTGAAGCACGGCGAAAAATTTCACTAAACAAACAGAGATTAAAAAAAAGTGTTTAACTCTCACAATCCAAATCCCACAAATTATAGATCCTAAACCAAACAAGTAAAGAACTCAAAAACCAATGGAAAAGATTCTCCCAAATTGCTTTCAAATTCACAAAATGATTCTCACCCCATTACCAATACGAACAAGCCATGAGTTTGCCACGCACTCATGACTCCAAACGGTGACCTCCACTCTAAAATTCAATTACAGAAAACTCTCTATACCAATAGTGACAGCACACTCAATAAACTAATCATAAGGTCTTATTTATAATGCATAAGATTTGATTACAATCAGAATTGTAATTCTAATTGGAAATAAATCCAAAACTTAACCATATAGGTAATTACAAAATATCAAAGTTCAAAGTATTAATTTAAAATCAGCTCAACAGCAAAAGAAAAAAAAAGGGTAGCAAATACAACATGAGTTCGTGCCGTACTACAAACCACAATAATTCAATAAAACAATGGCATCTCTTCCAATTTTTATGATAACTTTTAGTCCCTCGTTATCCTCGTGGTTTCGAACTTGTGAGGATGAGGAGACTCGGAATTAGGGGAAAGGGATCCCTTCCACCTAATCCTCCTCATCAAACAATACAGATCATTGAAATTTGATCCAACGGCTAATAACACGGTTCACTTGAAAAGTTATAATAACTTTAACCGTTGGATCAAATTTCAAGAGCCCGAATTGTTTGATGAGGAGGATAAAGTGAAAGAGATCCGGAGAGGATCCCTTTCCGGAATTAGGTTGATCAAATCAAGCCATGTGGCCCATGCCAAAGAGTTCAGATCCTCGCTGGATCTTTTTTGTGAGGCTCTCGATGATCCGTGAATCGTGTCCGTTCATCGTATATCGTGCAATTAGAAATCATTTTAATTAACGGACACAATTCACAGATCCTCAATATCCTCACCAAAAGAATTCGGAAATGATCGTGTTGGCATGCGAGATACTGAAAATAGTACTAAATAAGCAAGTGAGGTGTACATCCGATCCCAGTGCATTTACTGGAGCCATGTTCATGCTTTGGAATATTCAATCTATATCATGCGATTATCTCTTAATTCAGTGATATTTATTCTTCTGAATATTAAAATAAAATTTCAGTATCTGTTCATCAAATTTATATTTTAAAATATATTATTGTCGATCTCAATTCTACAACTATGTGTTAGTATGGTATTGATACTAAGAGAAGTGTCAGTAAACATATGTCTAATTAAACAAGCAATTTAAGTCTATTATGTCCCCGTGTTTAAAACGTTGGCACCATTTGCCCAAAGGAGATGTCAAAAGATAAAGATCAAATGTTAATTTGATGGCTGATGTGGCAATGTTAGATTTTATCTACTTTCAACCGATATGTTTTTTTGTTATAAATGATATTTGTATGACCTATTTTAAAAAGAAATCAATTAAAATCAATTTCAAAGATTTATAATTGGTGCATTAATGGAACTCACACAATAAAATAATTAAAAATGATTTGACATCACGTTTTCACATTTCAAATTTGACATATGAAAACTCATATGTCAATCAGTTGGAGCTTGCTCGTACTTTCAAATTTGATTACATGACATTCCACTTAGAATTTAACATTACATGACATTCCACTTAGAATTTAACATTACATGACATTCCACTTAGAATTTAACATCTCCTTTGGAGATGGTCTAAAGCTAGGCATTGGTTCCCCTACATTTATGCCCATAACCAAATCACAAAAGCCACGCCACTCAATGAGAGCCTCGATCTCAGAACATGACCGAGTGGTGGGTGTATTCCATTTTCTGGCGAGCCTCCAAAGACAGCAGTAGTGACCAAGTTTCCCTGTCGTGAGCTGGCGGACATTTTCAGAACACCCGCGACCACAAAGAAGCAATCAAGTGACCAGCAGTTACCAACCCAAATTTGGGTTCAACAATGTGGAGAGGAAGAAGGTGATTTGTTGGAAAAATTAGGGTCTACTTGCCACATTAAATCACATATAAAATCAAGAATTAATCATGCAATTATATATCACAATAAAGCATGCACATGAGTATCCAATGTTAAATGAACATGATATAATGGATTAGAAAAACCTAGATAATACGGTCGAGGTAAGTGTTAAACACTTTGTCCTTAAAACAAGTTTACACCCCACTACGGTGCTCATGGTTGATCGGCGCATGTCTCCCAAGATATAACGACCATGTCCTTGTAATAGTAGCACTCCAAATCACAAGGCTCCATGAACCACGATTGTGTTGAAAACACTCTCATATAGACTTAATGAGACTTTCTAATATTTAGTGCATTTTATGTATGATTATGTAAACAATGAAAAGTTATTATTTTGTGATTATAGGGAGATTCCCTATTTATAGAATGTGATATACCTCTTTGGAAATCATGTGACTATTCATGAAGAGTCAAAAGTTGCAACTCTTCATTTGAGTAGACACATCTTTCTACCAAAAGACTCCACTTTTAATTTCCATTCAATTAATAAATTTAATATAATAATATTATTATTAAATTTTCCAACATGATTAACCGGGAAGTTGAAGCGCTTTTGCATGATGACGTGATGGATTTGGACATGAGGCTGGTGGATTATGGAGATGTCACTGACTCCGAGTGTTTTTACTTTTACACTGTTTCTTTAACCCAGACATTCTCAGCAAGCCACGGTAATAATAGTAACAATATTCTCGGCAGGGCATTTGGTTCTGGTGGGTTTGTTTGGCTTGCAGGTGACCATGAATTTCAGTTTTATGAGTGTGAGAGAGTGAAAGAGGCAAGAATGCATGGAATCCAAACTTTGGTTTGCATCGCAACTCCTTGTGGGGTGGTTGAACTGGCCTCTTTGGATGTGATCAAAGAAGATTACGGTCTAGTGCATTTATCAAAGCCGATCAGACGGCAATAACAACAACAACAACAACAGCAGGCTTTCAAAGCAGCAGACCAGTCGTGAAGGCAATATACTTGTTCCTATCCTGGAAAATGAACTGTTCTCAGCAGATCAAAATGAACTGACCCGACAAGGTAAAGGTATGCACCAAAACTAAGTTAAATTCGAGACCAATTCGTTATTTGGTACTTACCAAATACCAAAGTATGGTACCTAATTTGTATGATTTTCGAACTTGGTTGGTTATTTGTCGATATTACCAAATAGTGATCAAGCTCTGAAATGGCATGGTCAATGATTAGTACCTAATACCAAACATTTTACTTTCGCTTTTGGTCATTTACTAAGTACATATTAGTTGCATAGGTCCATCAGTAAATTACACTGCTTTCACCTACGCGTAATACACCTAATTTAACATCGATGTTCAATACTTCTTATTTTCCAGATCAAGGTAGAATAAAAGAAGCTGCACCTATCAATGTAGGAGGGTCATCACTAGAATCACCTTTTAACTCCATTGGCAATTTCACCTCCGAGAATACTGAGAACATGACTCGATGGAAAAAGTGAGGAAGATCATCAAACAATGGAGCTGCAAGTAAAGAATCACAATTGTCAAACCATGTTGAGGCCGAGAAACAAAGGACGGAGAAACTCAACCGCAGATTCTGTGTCCTCCGGTCAGTTCTTCCCAATGTGTCCAAAATGGACAGGTCCTTTTTGCTTGCCGACGCCATGGCGTACATCAATCAACTCAAATCAAAAGTTGAGGAGTTGGAGGCCAAAGTCCAAGAACAAGCACAAAAACCTAAAGCGGGCAATAATGCAAGTAACAATCTTGATCATCACTCCAGCCAAAGCACCAGCTCAATAGTTGAGCAGCATCATTATTCTAATAATAATGCTAATAATAATAATAACAGTATTAGTAATAGTAATAGGGCAGCTGCTGCTGCAGTTGTGGAAGTGGATGTGGATGTGGATGTGAAGATTATGGGGTCAGAAGCCATGATACGTGTTCAGAGTCCGGATCAAGACTACCCATATGCTAAGTATATGAATGCACTCAAGGGCGTACGAGCGTGAAAGAGTTGATGATTCAAGATGTTTTGGCAAGACTGCCTTATGGGCCACTAGTGAGGAGACATTGAGAAATGGTATTATAAAAAGATTTTTATGAGGACAGTGATTTTTCATTGAGTAGTGCTTGTTGTACCTCGAAGTCAGGTGTAAGTTGTCCCTTGGGAAGAGGGACACGGGAGGTCCGATCAAACGTTAGGTGTAAGTTTAGTTTTTGGTAGGTCTAGCCCAGACTATTAAGTAGTTCGACTTTATATCTTGTAAGTTGATAAGTAAGTAAAAATAGTATTTTCTTAATCTAATTATGACCATTGATTTAATGTATTATTGAGTAGTTCGTATTATGCAAAAAATCATCCTTTGCCTTTTTAACTATTCTTTTCAAATTTTTATCTCAATAATGTCCTATAAGCTGAAACGAGTGAAAGAGTTATTTGTATTGTGGCCTTCGTAGGTCACTAATTGGTATATGGTAATAGGATTTAACTTGTAATGATTTGTACCCATAAACAAGTCAGCACCTAAATATCTGTAAGAGAGTTGGTAAATTTATCATTTTTTAAAACACATTGCAAATGTCATCTTCAAAAGTGTTCATATTTAGTAGGCTTTTTATCCAAAATGGTCTCTGAGATTTGCATAACACATAACTTTAGTCCCTGAGATTGAAAATCAATAGAAATGGTCCCTAAGATTGTCCACCATCCATTATTTTGATCATTCCATTAAAAACTCTGTTAAGTGTCTCGAAACGTTTGGCCGAAAGTTTGGGCAGTTTTCAAGGCTTTGTAATTCAATCGTTTCTTAACCAAATTCGACCCATAATATATCAAAATGAAGATAGGAAAGTGTAGAACAAGATTATACATATTTGGAAGCCCAATGGTTGCCGAAGATGGCCGGAAAATAGCCTGAAAGGTGACTGGTCCGCGGGAAAACTGGAAAACTCGCTGGAAACGTTTAAACTTTACCTAGTTTCCAGCGAGTTTTCTAGTTTTCCCGCGGACCAGTCACCTTTCAGGCTATTTTCCGATCGTCTCCGGCAACCATTGGGCTCCCAAATAGGTATAATCTTGTTCTACATTTTTCGATCTTCATTTTGATATATTATGGGTTGAATTTGGTTAAAAAACGATTGAGTTACAAAGCTTTGAAAATTGTCCAAACTTCCGGCCAAGAGCTCCGAACACTTAACGGAGTTTTTAACTGAATGACCAAAATAATATATGGTAGACAATCTCAAAGACCATTTCTATTTATTTTCAATCTCAAGGACCAAAGTGATGTGTAATGCAAATCACAGGGATCATTTTGGCCAAAAAGCCTATTTAGTATTTTATGTGACACTTTTGTAGTACTTAAAAAAAAATTAATTCATTTCAATCTTACTTAAAAAAAATTTAATTCATTTCAATCAACTTTTTTACTTTTAGTTTTCATCTTAAAATTTTTTTATCTAAAATTTATCTATTGTAATAAATTATGATAAAAACTACCACTAAGAAGGGGACACCAGAGGTCCAATCAAAAGTCAGTTGTAAGTTTATAGTTTCTGGGTAAGTCTTATCCTGAATATTTGGCAGTCTAATTTTATATCTATTAAATTAACAAGTAAAAAATAATAGTATTTTCTTAATTTGATTGTAACTATTCATTTTTTATTTTATTGAGTAATCCGACGAGTTATGAAAGAAACTTTTTTTTCTCTTAAAAAGGGGACAAGTAGTGGCAAGTCACATTTATTCACCTTTTTTGAGGGCCAGAAAGACTCACAGAGACATTTCAGTCTCCCCTTGGCCACAAGTCTGGCTTCCACACCAGCAGCGGATTTCGAACACAAGACCTAAAGCGAGCAATAATGAAAGAAACATTACAGTTGTGCTAGATTTTAATAGATTTTTATTTATTTATTTTAAATGTACCTTAACTCTTCATATGATGAGGAGACTTGCCTTTTCAATGTTCTTTTTAATTTTTGGGAACTGTTATTAGCATTCTAAAAATTTCATTCTACACTTTTTGTAAATGTATTTTTCTTTCTAATTATAGAAAGTTTGGAATGCAAAATGAAATTTTTGAAATGTCAATAACAATTCCCTAATTTTTTTTATTTTTTATTCTCAATTATGTACTATGATCTGAAACGAGTGAGAAAGTCATTTGTATTGTAGCCTTTGTAGGTCAATAATTGTCATATTGTAATAGGATTTAAACTTGTTATGATTTGTACCCATAAACAAGTCAGCACCTAAATATCTCTAAGAGAGTGGTAAATTTTATCATTTTTTAAAACACAGAAGTAAATGTCATCTTCAAAAGTGTTCATATTTATTATTTGAAATTTGTTATTAACACTCTAAAATCTCATTTGTCATTTTAAACTTTTTATAATTAGAAAGAAAAACACACTTGTGAGAAGTGTAAAATAATATTTTTAGAGTGCTAATAACAGTTCCCTAGTATTTTATGTGACACCTTATAGTACTTGAAAAAATTTAATTCATTTCAATCAACTTTTTTACTTTTAGTTTTCATTTTAAAATATTATTATCTGCAAACTTATCTATTTTAATGAATTATGGCTGAATAAATAAGTGCCACCTAAGTTTAGTGTTTAGTAACTCTAGATAAAATGATACTTTTAAAACCTTAGTTAACAAATGAGACTTTTTTTAAGATAAAATTTACTAACTCTAGATGCTAAGCGCAATGTGTTTGCCCTATTCATTTTGTATAGGATAATATTTGGGTACTCACATTTTGATTTTGTCCAAAAATATTTTAACATATGTTTTATTGTTAAAAATAATTGACATATTATTCATTTTTCTTAAATTTTAAAAATTAAGGACCACGTAGTATTATTTAGTATTGAGCCAAATCAATAAGTGAGCTCCTTAGTGAGTACTAAATATTATCCTTTTGTGTATAGCCTTTGAGACCCAATCTAACAAAGCCATTAATAAAACTGAACCTAACAATTGTTGTTAAAACAGTATACAAGTTGGGTTAGGACTATGCCTGATTTTGAGCCGGATAGAACCGAAAATACCACTACAACAAGATAAAAAATAAAAATCCATTTATAAGGACTGTTCATAGGAGACAGATATAAAAATGTCCTATTATATTTGTCAATTGAATCACGATCTCTCTTCTATCTCCTTTGTAAATATAACAGACACAAGTTTGTTGTCAATAGATATTTACCTAATAATTTGCAATTCCAATCTAAAAAAATTTGGAATTTAATATCAAATCCAATTCCGGAATTTCATAAGGGGTTAATTACACTAACACCCCCTGAGGTTTATCGAGTTTTCACAAAATTCCCTCACATTTGAGACATTACGCGAACACCCCCTCAGTTTTTAATTCTCTTTCATATAACCCCTTCAGTCAAAATTTTGCTTATAGATTTACTAATTTACCCTTATTAATTACTTGAAACTAATAAAGAAAACTTTATAATTGTATAAAATAAATTATAAGTCATTAAACACTTAAAAAAAAACAAGTAGAAGACCATTGGACGAAAACAAACTAAGAAAAAACTTTAATTAATTCTTTGAAAATAATAGTTTATTAAAAAATAGATGATCATAAAGCAAACAGCCATTCAACTTAATTTTGGAGGCGATAAATAATTTTTTTTTTTCATTATTAGGGTTCATAAAGATGACTTTGGAATTGCCTAATCCCAATGGACCAAAAATTAATTAGGGCAAAATTGAGCAAAAAAAAACCCAGCAAATTGAGTTGTCCTTTAGGGTGGCAGAAAAAAACCATGGACCAGAAGTTGTGTATCGAAAATTTTAAACAGAGGAAGAAGAAAGAGATGGTCTTCTTCTTTGAAAAAAATTTAATTATTAGTTTAAAAATAATATTTTATTAAGAAATAGACGACAATCGAATCTATCGTCGTCCATTGTGTTGCACTGTGGGATTGGATTTGGATCATTAGGGTTTTTTGTTTGCAAGAAACGAGAAGTTTAGAGTGATTTTAAGAGAGGTTACATGTCCCCGCGAATACTGCCGGTTCAATTTGTTCGCTCTTATGAATTAAGCTGCTTCACTGATCTTTTACAGTGTTTTTTTTTCACGTCGTCGATGCCGGTGTGTCAACCACATAATATTTGCAGGACTAATATTTTCTTAATTATTATTGCTAATCTCAATTTTGTTTGTATAAAATTATAAATATTTTACACAATGTCGAAGATGGAGAGATCCTTTTTTTGGTTTGTTCAAAAGTTGAATGGGTGGTGGTGATGGAGAAGGGAGGAGATGGGGTGGGAGGGAAAGAAGAAGATGTACACTTTTTTTTAATAAAATATTATTTTTAAAGTAATAAATAAATTTCTTTTCTTAATTTGTTTTTGTCAACGTGGTCTTCTTCTTGTCCTTTTTAAAGTGTCTAATGACTTATAATTTATTTTATACAATTATAAAGTTTTTCTATTAGTTTTAAGTAATTAATAAGGGTAAATTAGTAAATTTACAAGGAAAATTTTGACTAAAGGGGTTATATGAAAGGGAATTAAAACATGAGGGGGTGTTTATGTAATGTCTCAAACATGAGGGGGTTTTGTGAAAACTCGATAAACTTTAAGGGGTGTTAGTGTAATTAACCCATTTCATAAGTTCATGTCAAATTTGAAATTTCTGGATTCTAGATTAATTTGAACTTTTAAAATTACGGGAGTTGTATGGCTTCACCTGTATCAAGATAAAAAAGATTCCATATCCATATGCATGGCTCTCTCTACATAGTACATATTCTTATAGTACTCATCTTTGTATTTAATGTATTTATGGGAATTGTAAATGAGAAAATGGAGTCATATTTGAGTATTTTGTCACTTATTATTACGGTTTAGTAATTTTTTTTAGAGACACTTTGGACGCGGTTCCTAGCTATCAATATTATTTGACAGAAACCTAGTGTGATTTTAGTTTTTGATCGAGGTCCCTAACAATAATGTAATAGTGTAAGTTACTATATTTTTTTAATTAAAAATAAAGAATTGAAATTTGTTTTTGTTTATATTAATGAGGTTTTAAATATAACCCATAATTTGTGGAATTAAAAATAATAAAATATAAATTATACTCTCTATTATTTTTTGTGTGTGTGTGTATGTAAATATGGGTACATTCATCAAAATTAACAAAAAAAATTATTGTACCAAAACATGAGTACATTCTTCAAAACACAAGAAAAAAAAAAGAAAAGAAAAAAGAAGAAGATATTAGGCTTAATAACATTAGCAAATTTATTTGATTAAACTTGACATAGATACATTTTCAAATCAACGAAAAACAATGTATACATATAAGTTCAAAAATAGATTAAAAAAATTGAATGGATTTTATATTAAAAATTAGGTACATTTTATATAAAAAATTCGTACGTTTTATATTAAAAAAAATAGTACACTTCATATATAACAAATTGGTATATTTAAGAATGGGTAGATTGAAGATTAAAAAAGTTGAAAATTATATGAATGGATACATTTAAGATAAAAAAAAAATTGAGAATCTTTTTAGAAAAAACTAATGAGTACAAACTTATTTCTAAATTAATTAATTAATTTATTTTGGAAATGTTTGAATTGAAAATTAATTAGGAGTTTAATAGTGGTGTGAGTAATAAAACCATAAATCAATTACTAATTTTTATTTTAAAAAATATGTAATAAACATGTAAATTCATGATCACATTAATGCTAGGGACTTTAATCAAAATTTGAAAACTAATAAGGTCTCAGTCAATGAACATTAGTAACTAGGAACCAGATACTAATTTTTTCTTTATAAAATACTGAGGTAGTAAAATATAATTGTATAGGTGATGTGGAGCAAAAAATAATCAAGAAAATCACGGAGGCGACATGTGGACTTTTGGGTGAAGAAAACAAAATTACCCTTAAGGCACACCGGGATTCCCACGCGCATGCAACGGACAATAACGACGCAATCAAGGTCAAAGGTGATCAAATTGGTATTCTTTTAAACTCTCTCATCACTCCTAATCAAATGCTCACCCACAAGGTAACTCTCAATCATCATTTTCAAATTAGGATTAATTGTCAAAATCAATTGATTAATTTCCTAATTAATTGATTAATTGCCAAACTAATTGCAAGATATTATTTTACATAATGTCTTGCAATCAATCCCACAAATCAACCAAATGTGGCCGGTCCCAATACTCCTAATAGGGCCGGCCACACCCCTATATATAGCCACTCATTTTCTCCAAAACCTAAGTCCAATTCTCTTCCAAAAATTCTCACACACTTTCTCTCAAATTCTAACTTTGGCATCGGAGATTCTTCGACCAAAGCTCCCTCCTTTATTATGGGCGCGTGAGGCTCTTGGCCTTGATCTTAGGTGTTGATTGTTTTGCATGTGCATTTTCGTCAAAAGAGAAGAAGGCGGAAATTTGCATCCACAAATTTATGCTTTCATTAAGAGTTTGATTTACACGCTCGAAGAAGACTCTCGCATTCAACGTTTCTCATTCCTTGTTCATTTGTAGATTTTTCGTACGTTCTTATTCTTAGAATTTTTTATAAAATTCTTTGAATAAACGTAAAAGAAAAGCGTAATGACTAGAAATTTGGAAACCACGACGAACGGAACTTCCTACATTCAAAGATCCAGATCGAATGGAGGATGAGACGTAGCCCCACCCTGACGATCCACAAGGCTCAATACGATGGCAAGAGGAGAAACTTTACCATCAAGGAGCACCACCACCATGGTAGCCATGGGGACTATCGTGGCAGTGGGGAGTGGGTCAGCTCCATGGCAGCAAGACCACGGTGAGCAAAGGGCAGTGAGGCAGCCACCAGCCCAGACCCACGCCACTTTTCAGCAGCGCAAGCCCAAGCCTCGTCTACTTAGCACACGGCCCAATTTGCAGCCCACGCTACAAGGCAGCTAAGCCAGGCCTAGCGCAAGCTGGCCCGAGCCACTACCTCAGCAGCGCACGACCCAATGTGTAGCCCACGCTGTAAGGCAGCCGAGCCAGGCCCAGCACGAGTCGGCCTGAGCCACCACCTCAGCAGCACAAGCCTAATCAGCTGCGGTAGGAGAAGCAACCTAGAGCTCGTGGACCCAAGGCCAGCATGAGCTCAGCGCCCACGTACACAGCACGGGGGGCAATTCACGCCAGCTGCCCGACCTGCTCCGACGATCTAATCTGAGGCCCAACCTACTCTCGTGGCCCACCAAACAATCTCAATCAGTCCAAGATCGGTTCAACCATCCTGGCTTCAGATTTCTAGACCGACGATTGAACCGGGGGTTCAACCATCTCGTCTTAGCGCGCGGATGAGCGTGCACTTTCAGTTAAGCCCACTAACGAGCATACATTCGCGGTTGGGGCCACACTCGGATAATCAACAATGAGCAACCTTCCAGGCGAAGTGTTTATTCGCAGCTAAGCTCGTAAAGAGCATCATCCACCTCACATAGAAGTAGGCAACACGATGGACGGAGAAAATCAGTCACTTAACCCGGCTCAAGTTCAACCGGCAGCATGCGAGTAATTCGCTCGCCTGCGAGAAACATACCACATTCATCGCAGCCGCGACATAGATGAGCCGAACATAGGGAAGAGCAGCCTAGACCAACAGGTCACGATCGAAAGCAGCCGAAAGCTCGACTACCCCAACAAAGACATATTCAGGAAGAAGTAGAAAGGCTCATGACTAAGCGATTGTGTGATTTCTAACGCAACAAAACTACTGACGAGACATGACCAACATAAGCGGGTCACCTTTCATTGACAAGATCGAGCAAACGAAACTATTCATTACTGAAGCAGCACATTACCAGTAGCTGAGCATCACGGACCTAGTGGTCCAATTCCTCCTGTTGCTCACAATGTGGCCCAAGCCAGCCCCAACTCTGCACTCACAGCTGTGCTTACCTGCTCCACGGCTCTCGGCAGCCCTTGATCTGTCACCATGGCTCCTAACGGTATCGATCTTGCACCACGGCTCCCAGCCATGCCGATCTTGCCTTGTGACTCACGCCAATTAAGCCCATGGCATTGCAAACTTCAAAGCATCCAAAGACGGAGCAGAAGACAAGGCTTTATTAGCAGCCCCTGCTAGCGAAAGACTTAGCAATAAAGAAGCTTGCAATCCATTCAGATTCTCAGCTGATCACCAACCAAGCCTCAAAATGGCACACGATGAAATATCTAACGATGGCGCAATACTTGAAGAAAGTCAGGGAGCAGCTCGATGTGCTTTCTATTTACACCCTTACGCGGGTTCCACAAGCAATTCCAAGTCTCAAGCAGATCGTCAAACAAGACCTCGCGGGCTGAGGATTATTTCAGTTGTCTAGCAATTCAGCTATCCTCAACTGCACTCACGACAACAACTTTCATGCTCTGCAGTACGAGAGGGTAAACCAATCCCCTGACAACTATCTGGGTAAACTCTCCAGTGTGAGAGGGTAAACTAATTACTCTCATGTGCGAGAGGTTAAATTAATTGCTCTCCAGTGCGAAAGGATAAACTAATTGCTCTCCAGTGCAAGAGGGTAAACCAATTCCCCGACACCCATATGAGTTTGCTCTCTAGTGCGAGAGCTTAAACCAATTGCTCTCCAGTGCAAGAGGGTAAACCAATTCCCCGACACCCATATGGGTTTGCTTTCCAGTGCGAGAGGTTAAACTAATTGCTCTCTAGTATGAGAGGGTAAACTAATTCCCTGACACCCATTTGGGTAAGCTCTCCAATGCGAGAAGGCCACACAGCTTAAAAGATCGAATACTTGAAGACCAGCTAAGCAGCAAATGGTTAGGGGGCAGCAGTCACTTCGCGCTTACTTCATCTTCAGCAATTCTGATCTTGGCAGCTGAGAAATCAAACTCAAGCAGTTTCCTCATTTTTGGCAAGCAGCCCAAACCATGGCTCATGCCACGCCACTGCCTCAGCCCATGCCAAGCCAGCCCTTCGTTTCAGTCAAACCAAGCAGCACACGCTCTGGCCTCTGCTACACCATCTCATTGGCCATTGCCAAGCAGACTTCTGGCCCCTGCCAGCCGACGTGCCGCACCACCCCGACGGCTGCCCCGTGGCAACACCACCCAAGAAGAAGACAAAGAAAATTAAGTTTTTCTTACATTGGTGCGGCGCGGAGAAGACAAAGAAATCAACAATAGACGTTCTTTGCACGGGCAAGTGAAGAAGAATGCAATGGGAGAATGAACAAATATCCTCTAACTTTTTCTCTTTCTTGTAGGGTTAAATAATTGCTCTCCGAAGTGGATTTAATCCCCTACTTGAGGTCGGCTTAAATAGGGTTTGGAGACAATTTATTTCCCTTTCCTAGAAGAATCTAATTCCAAGTCCAAGTGGGAATCTGCATCAAAGTTAGAAATCTCTACACGTGCTGTCCTTTCCTACGAGCATCCCAACTGGTGTGGGGGCATTTGTGGAGCAAAAATTAATCAAGAAAATCACGGAGGCGACACGTGGACTTTTGGGTAAGGAAGACAAAATTACCCTCAAGGCACACCGAGATTCCCATGCACATGCAACAGACAATAACGGCTCAATCGAGGTCAAAGGTGATCAAAATGGTATTCTTTTAAACCCTCTCATCACTCCTCATCAAATCCTCACCCACAAGGTAACTCTCAATCATCCTTTTCAAATTACGATTAATTGCCAAAATCAATTGATTAATTTCCTAATTAATTGATTAATTGCCAAACTAATTGTGAGATATTATTTTACATAATATCATGCAATCAATCCCGCAAATCAACCAACTGTGGCCGGTCCCAATTCTCCTAATAGGGCCGGTCACACTGTAACATCCCACGTTGACAAACAGAGAGGGGGTGATGTGGCTTATATGTACATGCCCACCTCCATATAGCACGAGGCCTTTCGGGAACTCACTGGCTTCGGGTTCCATCGGAACTCCTAAGTTAACTGAGTTCGAACGAGAGCAATCCCAGGATGAGTGACCCACTGGGAAGTTCTCGTGTGAGTTCCCAGAAACAAAATCGTGAGGACGTGGTCAGGGCCCAAAGCGGACAATATCATGCTACAGCGAAGCCGGTCTATGATGTGTCAGAATGGTATTAGAGCCACTCTGCCGTGTGGTGCGAGTGTACTGACGAGGCCGTTTGGCCCCTAAGAGGGTGGATTGTAACATCCCACATCGACCAACAGATAGGGGGTGATGTGCCTTATATGTACATGCCCACCTCCATATAACACGAGGCCTTTTAGGAACTCACTGGCTTCGGGTTCCATCGGAACTCCAAAGTTAAGCGAGTTCGGATGAGAGCAATCCCAATATGGGTGATCCACTGGGAAGTTCTCATGTGAGTTCCCAAAAAACAAAACCGTGAGGGCGTGGTCGGGGCCCAAAATAGACAATATCGTGCTACGGCGGAGTCGAGACTGGGATGTGACACACACCCCTATATATAGCCACTCATTTTCTCCAAAACCTAAGTCCAATTCTCTCCAAAAAATTCTCAAAACACTTTCTATCAAATTCTAACTTTGGCATCAGAGATTCTTCGGCCAAAGCCCCCCCATTTATCACGGGCTCGTGCGGCTCTTAGCCTTGATCTTAGGTCTTGATTGTTTTGCAGGTGCATTTTTGTCAAAGGAGAAGAAGGCGGAAATTTAAATCCATAGGTGATTCATAAAATCATTCAGAATTTCAGATCTCAGAAACCACTATTTTACCTCATCTCTCTGCCTACTTCTGTTCAGTTAATTATTTTTTAAACCCTTTGGTGTGAGCAAAAGTACTGTTAATCGTTGTCCTTCAGGAAAACTAACGAAAAGTCCTCAAAAACTTTAGTTTTAATGAAAAATGACAAATAAAAGTGTAAGTGAATAGTACCAGGAAAGGTAAAAATATGGTTTTTCGTTAAAAGTGAACAGCACTCGGGAGTGTTTCGTTAAAACTCCCCCTTCCTTCACCTCCACAAGCCCTTAGCATCACACTGACGAGCCATTACAAATTGTATTGAGTGATTGCCAACTTGATATGAAAAAGAAGAAAAGTATATAGCAACACCTCATATAAAACGACAGCATTTCATGTCGTTGGTACAAAACTATGTTGAAAGAAGATTTGAAGTGACTTTGTACAAGCCCTCTGCATCACACTGATGAGCCATTACAAATTGTACTGAGTGATTGCCAACTTGATATGAAAAGGAAGAAAGGTATATAGCAACACCTCATATAAAACTATAGCATTTCATGTCGTTGGTACAAAATTATGACGACAGAAGATTTGAAGTGACTTTGTTTTATTGGCACATAGTTCTCTACAACAATAGCATTCGCGTGTCACAAAAGTTGTTCTTCCGTTTTAGGTATTCACCCACAATTTGATATAAATAGTATGCAAATTCAAGTTAGATATTGGATAATGATGGGGAATCAAGTTCAGGAGGCAGTGAATCTATAGATATCTTGTGGTTAGTTGAAGGTTAAGTCCAAATCGATGACCTTACCGTATCGGTCGTTTTATATGTTAGAATATCTCACATCAATTGTATCTCTGAGAAAAGAAGAGTTTAAACATATTAACTCCATTCTAACTAATACCTAGGCATCCTGTGATAAAATTTCATACATGACGGATTGTGTAGGTGGTAATTACCAAGTTAGGAACAATATTAGTGTTGTTGGAAGTGGGTCTTTGACTCGTCTCTCTAATAATTCTATACCATATAGCTATTTGATACAAAAATAACAAGCTTATCCCATAAATATACAGTTTCATGAGGTCAAAAACTCTTGGGTTGTGCTATCTACACATTCCTTTTAATTTCCGGCAATCGGATGAATGAATTGAAGAATATTAATGGACAAAATTTAACAATGATGTGTGAGAAGTAAAAACGGGTGTGTAAATAACACTATCTAAACTCTTTAGCTGTCAACATGGAGAGATTGTTATGCAAGTTTTTTTTTCTTTCGGTTTTCTCTCTTTTACAAATAATGCAAGTTTCCATTTCTTGCCTTGCCTACCATTCAACGTTGATTTGGACATATCAAGGTTTTGTTGTATTTGCATACCATTCAACGTTCATTCATGAAAGGAAGAACTTAGAGGCGGAGCGTACTTGCAAAAAGTTTAAAATTACAAAATAACAATCACAAATGTTGTAAGACTTTGAAGGAGGAAAATTCATAAAAACTAATGCGTTTAACTTTGAAGGAGGAAAATTCATAAAAACTAATGCGTTTAAAGTTGCACGATCGTGTTAGGGTAAAAAATTCTCCAAAAAAATATTTCGTGATATGGAAAAAAAAAACGTTATGCTTTTATTTAGACAATGCAAATAAAGACATTACGGCTCCAATTATCTCACGATCACGAAGCACCATTTATGAGCACTATTTTGATAAAATAGAACACGGCGACATTAAATTAGAAAAAATGGTAACTGACAAAATAAAAATAATGTAAAATAGGTATGAAATAAAATGACAAATGAGAACCCTAGCTATTAATTGACCAAATAATCTCAATATGGTAAGTTTTTTAACATGGATTTTTTTTCTTCTTAAAATAGGCTAATGCAATTGAGTTGATATCTACTTTATTTATTTATTGTTAAAAAGTTCTAAGGCATCTCTCAAAAGTAGAACTTTATATCATTTTATGTTTTTTACACAATGTTTATAATTATGACAAGTAAATTAACGTTAAGCTAAAAAATGAGTTTAAATGTCCTTAAAAAATCTCATTTTGAGAGAATCTCCTTAATATCTCTCTTTATTCTTTTGTTATCAAATAAAAATAATCCGTCCTTTCGATTTTTTTAAAATCATTATTTGAGAGAAGGTGCTGGGCGAAGGGAAGAATCATTTGGTTTTGTCATTCTGTTTGGCTGAGGTCCCAAAAGGAAAGGGATCCTGGATCCCTTCCTTCTAATCCACCAAATTAGGAAATCTGTATCGTTGAAAATTGATCAAACGGCTACAAACAAAAGCCTACTTTAAAAGTTATAATAACTTCAGTCGTTTGATCAATTTTCAATGGCACGGATTCCCTGATTTAGTAGATTAAGAAGAAGGGATATGAGGATCCCTTTCCGTCCCAAAATGGGCCAATAACAATTGAAGAGTGAGAAATCTATCCGTACCTCTATGTACAGTCAATTGAGTGGAGCCAAAGGATATTTAAACAACTGAGCGTTTTTCTTTCTATTATATCACAAGATTTCTTGGCAAAAAACAATATTATGACAAAAGGTGTTTGGCCATAAACATCTCACCAGTCACTACTCAGACATAAACATTGGACCCATTGAGAGCCAGAGGGACAAAAACAAAAAAGAAAAGAGATAATGTGACTAGATTTAACAAAAGGATTGTATTTGTTGTGTTTGTGTCATTTTGATGTCATACATGTTATCATAACGGATCATGTCGTGTTAAACTCGTTACCTTAACAAATTCTTAATAAGTGACCTGATAATTGTTGTGCTTTTATACCCAAACAGAAGCGAATTCTAACAAAGTACCAAATATTAATGTTGTAAGCGAAATTGAAGAAACAAACAATCTCCAAATAAGATCACATGAGATTAACGTGGTTTGGCGTAAAGCCTACATACACAGGTGAAGCACGATGAATAATTTCACTAAACAAACAGAGATTAAAAAAGAGTGTTTAACTCTCACAATCCAAATCCCACAAATTACAGATCCTAAACCAAACAAGTAAAGAACTCAAAAACCAACGGAAAAGATTCTCCCAAATTGCTTTCAAATTCACAAAATGATTCTCACCCCATTACCAATACGAACAAGCCATGAGTTTGCCATGCACTCATGACTCCAAACGGTGATCTCCACTCTAAAATTCAATTAGAGAAAACTTTCTATACCAATAGTGACGACACACTCAATAAACTAACCATAAGATCTTATTTATAATGCATAAGATTTGGTTACAATCAGAATCCTAATTCTAATTGGAAATAAATCCAAAACTTAACCATATAGATAATTACAAAATATCAAAGTTTAAAGTATTAATTTAAAATCAGCTCAACAGCAAAAGAAAAAAAATAGTAGCAAATACAACATGAGTTCGTGCCGTACTACAAACCACAATAATTCAATAATACAATGGCATCTCTTCCAATTTTTATGATAACTTTTAGTCCCACGTTATCCTCGTGGTTTCGGACTTGTGAGGATGAGGAGACTCGGAATTAGGGGAAAGGGATTCCTTCCACTATGTACGTTACTATATTTTTTAAATTAAAAATTGAAATTTATAGTTGTTTATATTAATGAGATTTTAAATAAAAAAACCATAATTTGTGGGATTAAAAATATTAAAATATAAATATACTATTGTGTGTGTGTGTGTATAAACATGGGTACATTCATCAAAATTAACCAAAAAATTATTGTATCAAAACATGGGTACATTCTTCAAAATCACAAAAAAATAAAAAGAAAGAAGAAGATATTAAGCTTAATAAAATTAGTAAATTTCTTCGATTAAACTTAACATGGATACATTCTCAAATCAAAGAAAAAAGAATGTACCCATATAAGTTTAAAAATGGATTAGAAAAAAAATTGAATAGATTTTACATAAAAAAAATGGTACATTTTACATATAACAAATTGGTATATTTAAGAATGAGTACATTTTAAGATTAAAAATTTGAAAAAAATTATATGAATGGTACATATAATTAGCATGCGTACATTTAGCAAAATTAAAAATGGGTACAAATAAATAAAAAAATATGGGTACAAATACAAATAAAACTTTATAAAATATGGACACAAAAAGAAATTAATATATGGGTACAAATTAAAATTGAAAAGAAAATTGGTACAAATTAAAAAAGGGTTGCAAATTAAAAATGGGTACAAACTAAAAATAAAAATATATGATAAAAAATTTAGCCATAAATATAAATATACTAATTGTAACATTTTTAACATTAAATGAATATATTTATAAATAAAAAATATTTTATTATTGAAATAATTAATGATGTTATTAATACCAAGGACCTTGATCAAAAAATGAAAAGGAATAATGTTTTAATCAAAGGAGTAGCAAAAGCAAGGATGAGAACCTAATTTTTTCTTTAAAATATATTATTGTCGATCTCAATTCTACAACTATGTGCTAGTATGGTATTGACACTACAGGAAAATGAATTATTAGGGGCAGTCAATTAGGGGCAGATTAAAAGAATCGCATATATTAATGAGTTTTTAGAGGCATAAATATTAATTGCCCCTATTAGTAGTATTAGGTGCGTTTAAAATAGCATCCAATATTAAAGAGGGATTGGGTGGGAAGATTGCCACCAAAAAAATTCACGAAAAACTTCCACCTGTCATTTTAAATAAAGAGGAAGGGTATTATCCGCCCCTAATGTTTTTATTATTAATTTTTAAATATTTTGCGCCTAATATTATTTGTTTTAATTAAATTTCTTTTTTATTTTTGTGCCAAAATTATTTACCTCGATAGAGAGCTTAATTTTGGAATTTTTTTTTGGAGAATTGCCGGCTGTGGAATTGCAAAGGGAGGGAGAGTGTTGTTAAAACTTCAATTCCCTCTCTTAAGTTTTAAATGAATTAAACCTAAACTAATTGACATTTATTTTAATTTATTTTATTCTTTTTTTTGTTGTTTCAGTTTCTTCTCTTTCCCTGTTCACGCCATCTTTGTTTCTCTCGTTTTCTCTCGATCGTCCTTATTTTCTACTTCATCCAACTATGAACGCTCCATGGTAAGCAAAATTTTTTTTTTTCTTTTTAATCTAACTCTTATCGTTTCTCCTATTATATGATTCATATTTTTCTATTGATGAATTGATTTAACTGACTTAGGGTTTGGTTTTTAATTTAAAGGGTGCAGGCATACCGTGTGTGATTTTGAATGTGTAGTTGGTTCACAATTTTCAAAGGTATGTTCTTGAATGGTTAATTTAGGGTTTTTTTTTTCTTCAGAAAATTCATTGATAGTTTTAGATTAATTTTTGTTTTGTTTTGTCCTATTATTGTCGTTCTGTGCACAGTTTTGGTTTAGTGTTTTTGAATCAGTCTATTTTTTCCAATTAGGGTTTTGAGGAGTTGGCAACTATGATTATTTTCTCTATCAGATTTACCAACGAGGTATATTGTGGCACAATAAACCCTAACCATGTGATGTAAAAGTAGACAAATATAAATTAAAATTTTGATACAATAGTAGTGGGCTATGTGTGTGTGTATATATATGTACAATAAGAGCTGAGAAACTACAACAAAAATAAATCAGAACTTGTTGCTCATTTCAATGATCCAAAGCTAACATATCTCAATCTCCCAAAATCTTTTTTCTTTCGTTGAAATCTTAGAATCTGAGATGTAGGCAAATGGCAAAAGGAATATATACGAGGGATGATTGATGATGGACTTTGAAACAAAGATT
Organism: Heteromeles arbutifolia; assembly: GCA_024362995.1. NCBI lineage: Eukaryota > Viridiplantae > Streptophyta > Magnoliopsida > Rosales > Rosaceae > Heteromeles > Heteromeles arbutifolia. The sequence goes on along the minus strand of JANCRC010000003.1, from coordinate 37,420,236 downwards.
AAACGTATGACATGATGAGGGTAGGATGCATACATGACGTACCATCTCTTAGTCTATAAACTGCTTTAATGAAATGTCCCATGCCAATCGGCAATCACTGAGGTTTAGGTAAAGAGAGATTGAGCAGTGTCAGTGCCTGGCTTCAAGAGGGTCATGGGTGATAGTTGGCACGAAGGAGTCAATGAGTCAGTGCCCCTTCTAGCTACAATTACTTGTGGGATTAATTGAAATTACTATTCGTATTTTTAAAATGGAATTGAATCATAATGTAACTTTTTGGTACTTTATGATTGGGTATTTAACTATTTAGATGAGGCCCTATGAGGAGCATTCTAATTTGAATGAGGATTATAGCTCAAACTACAGCATAGAAGCATATGATGAAAACGGTATGTGTTTCCATAGAGTTTGTGAACGCATTTGTGTTAAGTTCCTTATCGTTCTTATTATGTGTACTTTTTTGGACAAATTATTATGTGTACTTTATATGCACTAGTTCTGTAGGTCAAGTTAAAGAGAAAAAGGGCCATGGTTATGATAAGCCTACTTGGGGCAAATCAAGTAAGGAGTACATTGAGTTCATAAAAGATGGATTGTGCCTCGTGCCCAAGGATGCCAAGTTATCCAGATTTTTAGGTAGCTTGGCAAGAACTTCAAACTTGCTTCGCGCGTGCTTGACAATAAGGATAATACTATAAAGGAAGTGTGGAGGATCATACATGTAAATAACACTACTTAAATGGAATAACTAATGCAAATACCTATTATAACACTAATTTTTGTTGCAGGATACTATTGATTGGCGACCGGAAGATATTCTTAATATTCCCATTATTCACCTTAAAATGTTGAATAAAGTGGCCACAAGGTGGAGAAATTACAAGGCCACATTAAAAGAACAGTACTACACTTTATATGTTGGCATGCCAGAACGTTTCATGCGTGAAGATAACCGTGTAGACCATGGAAGGCTATGGTTGATTACTGGGTCAACAATCAAAAAATAAAGTAAGTACTATTTTCTCTAAATAATACATTAATGGGTTATGGAAATCAGAGAGGGTGGTGACCCTTATATCCATGGATCAAAAAGAACCTTACATATATAGTTGTAGAAATTAGAGAGGGCGGTGACCCTTATATCCATAGATCAGAGGTTCGTTTTCCAAATCAAAGGTTCAGTTTGTTCGACAATCATTCAAGGCCATTAGATGTAAATTGATCTAAAGGCTTAGAATAAGTGTAAAAATATTTGTCATTTAATCCCAACCCTATATTAATCATTTGATATATAAACATGTGTTACTTTTTTTAATAATAAATAAGGGTTGAAGTGAATGTTATCAATCGCAAGAAGCAAAAGATTAATCACACTGTTGGCACAAAGAGCTTCGCACGACACATAGCTGATTTTGTAAGTATTGCTTAATCTTATTTAGTTTGTTGAAATATAAAAAAGATGTGATTGTATGGATTGTGGTTTTACTATTATTGTTGGTGTGTCTAATATTAAAGAAAACTATGACGTTGTAATTTACTTTTTTACATGTATTAGGCTGTATTGTTGGTGTAATTGTGTTCATTACTTATTTGATGCATTGTAAAGTTAGGAGAAAAAACATGGTCAAAAGCCTGATCCTATTGAGATTTTTTATATGGTGCACCGTCGACGTGATAAGAAAAAGAGTTGGGTTGATAATGCATCGGAGCAAATGGCGGTATGTTTTAAATTCAATTTCTTTAGTAGGATTGATGTATATTTAATTTTTTTTTTCTTTTTTTTCTTTTCTGAATTCTACTCGAGTTGCTGCATGCGCCTATATGTTGTATGTTTTATGTTGCACGCGGCTGAAAAAAAATGAAAAAATGAACATGCTTACTGCAAAAAAACTGCACTATATGCCCTTGTTGATTTAACTGAGTATTCCCTATTTTTTTTTACAGAATATAAGGACGGTAGCTACCAGTAGAACTTTTAATGATTAGTTGCTGTTAGATTGGGAGGTTTTTACTATTTTCACGGGGGAAAAAAAAACATACCACATAAATCCATTATATCCATTCTTTTATTATTTTTCTTAAACATTACTTCTTGTTAGATTGATAGGTTTTTATTGTGTGTTATAACTTTATATTTTTTCAGGGTAAGATATCTCAGGAATTAACACAATTAGTTCGCAACAGTCATTCTCCCAGCGCCAATCACCTTCCCAACATACTTCGTCATCTCGTCAGAGTATACTTTATCAACACTTTCCTCCGTATCCATATCCACCATCAACACAATTTTATCATCCCCAGCCGTACCAGCCATTGTTGTTCCATCCCGTGCTTCACCATCCTGGAGAGTTTATTGGAATGCTTAATGACACAGACGTTTTGCAACAGGTCATGTCTCCACATGAGAGGGTTCCTACAAATCACAGTTGATGATTTTGGTTTCGTACTATTTTGTGGTACTTGAATATGTTTTTATTAACTTGCTGGGACAAATTTGATACTTTTATATTGTATTTTGTATGCTTTATTGAAACATTTGCGTTATGTATTCTGAGACAGGTTTGACACCTTTGTTTTATGTATAATATTTAATGTTAAAATTTCAATAATAATGCATTTAGCTTTAATAATATGAATTTAAATTTGGTTATTAATATTATGAATGTAAATTTAGTAATTAAAATCAATTATAAATAATTTGATGTTTTATTAATTTAAATTTATTTAGAGCGAATAAATCTACACCAAATTGTAAAAAATCAAATATAATTAATGATATATTTAAATGTAAATAATAAAGGAGGGGCATTATTAATCGCCTCTAATACTATAAACATCCGCACCTAATATGTTTTCCACACTAGATTAGCTTACGTGGCAGAAAATGTATTAGGGGCGGAAATAAGTACTTATTTGCCCCTATTTACTAATAGCAACGCCACTTTTAGGTGCAAATCTAATATCCGCTACTCTTAACTATTAGGTGTAGAAAACCTCATTATTTGCCCCTATTTTAAACTAATAGGTGCAAATATTTTGGTCTCTACTAGTTCTTAATTTTGTAATGTGATACTAAGAGAAGTGTCAGTAAACATATGTCTAATTAAATAAGCAAATTAAGTCTATTATGTCCCCGTGTTTAGAACGTTGGCACCATTTGCCCAAAGGAGATGCTAAAAGATAAAAAGGGAAATTTTATTTAAACACAAATAACCTCACTCTACACCCAACTTAAATTTTAAATGAGAGTTGTCTTTTTTACCTTATTATATAATTACTATTAAGTAGAAGATAAATTAACAATAAAACTAAAAATTATTAATAAACCCACACCCAATAGTCAAATACTTACCACCACGCAACCTTTTATGAATTCGGGTTCATAAAGCATTATGAGAAGATTAAGAAGACAGTAGGCATCCAGTTATCCAATTTTCCTCTTCCACCTCCTCCAGATGGTGATGCCTTGGATAAAGAAGACCGTTGCTTGAAGACTCTTCAAGCACTTGACAAAGATGGAAGACTGACACCTTTAGGGAGGGCCATGGCTCATTATCCTATGGGTCCTCGTTACTCTAGGATGCTCACTATTATTAAAGTCTTGATTAAGAAGAAGAGTTTCGGAGCTAATTTAGTGGTAGCATGCGCAGTTGCAGCAGCTGCTGCTGCTTTGAGTTTGTCAAATCATTTTGTCAGGTAGTTTGAAGATAGCCACAAAGAAGGCCATGACTTAATGAGGACGGGAACATTACAGTTATAAACAAGCTAGAGAAGTTGGGGAGGAATAAACTAAAAGAACTGCAAAAATGTTCCGTGAAAATGTTTCTAATCCTAGCAGTGATACTCTATCTGTCGCTTTTGCTTTGTAGTGCTATGAACTTGCAGAGATCCTAGTGAAATGGAATTTATCGAAAGCAACTTTGTAGGGGAAAGACCATATGCTTTGATTTTGGGTTTCTATTTTAAATGGGTGTAGAAACAAATTTGCATTTTGAATTGGATTTGTTAGGGTAATTTAGGTAGTAGATTTGGGTTTAAAGAGATATTGATAGTTTAATTAAAAATAATTAGGGTGTAGAGAGTAAGTTTGGTGTGAAGAGAAGTTATATGGGTTCAAATAAAAGTTTCCAAAGATAAATATCAAATATTAATTTGATGGCTGACATGGCAATGTCAGATTTTCTCTACTTTCAACCGATATGTTTTTTTGTTATAAATGATATTTGTATGACCCATTTTAAAAAGAAATCAATTAAAATAAATTTCAAATATCTATAATTAGTGCATTAATGGGACCCACACAATAAAATAATTAAAAATGATTTGACATCACATTTTCTCATATGTCAAATTTGATGTCAATCCACATAGAATTGACATACCGGTTGGAGCTAGCTCTTACCTTCAAATTTGATTACATGGCATTCCACTTAGGATTTGATTTCTCCTTTGGAGATGGTCTAAAGCTAGGCATTGGTTCCCCTACATTTATGTCCATAACCAAATCACAAAAGCCACGCCACTCAATGAGAGCCTCGATCTCGTAGTTTCTTAACTCTCTTCTTCCACTGCTCTGCTTCTCAACCTCCTCTCTCTTGTTACATAAAGTCCCCTTCTTTAGCAAACCAAACTAGGGCAAATACTATGGAAGAAATCATATCCTCGTGCTGTCCACCCAATTTCTGCCAAGAAACCACAGTTCAACAGCGCCTACAGTTCATAGTTCAGAACATGACTGAGTGGTGGGTGTATTCCATTTTCTGGCGAGCCTCCAAAGACAGCAGTAGTCACCAAGTTTCCCTGTCGTGGGCTGGCGGACATTTTCAGAACACCCGCGACCACTTGGCATCAAAAAGAAGCAATCAAGTGACCAGCAGTTACCAACCCAAATTTGGGTTCAACAATGTGGAGGGGAAGAAGGTGATTAACCGGGAAGTTGAAGCTCTTTTGCTTGATGACGTGATGGATTTGGACATGAGGCTGGTGGATCACGGAGATGTCACTGAATCCGAGTTGTTTTACTTTTACACCGTTTCTTTAACCCAGTCATTCTCAGCAAGCCACGGTAATAATAGTAACAATATTATCGGCAGGGCATTTGGTTCTGGTGGGTTTGTTTGGCTTGCAGGTGACCATGAATTTCAGTTTTATGAGTGTGAGAGAGTGAAAGAGGCAAGAATGCATGGAATCCAAACTTTGGTTTGCATCGCAACTCCTTGTGGGGTGGTTGAACTGGCCTCTTTGGATGTGATCAATGAAGATTACGGTCTAGTGCATTTATCAAAGTCGCTGTTCGGATCAGACGGCAATAACAACAACAACAGCAGGCTTTCAAAGCAGCAGACCAGTCGTGAAGGCAATATACTTGTTCCTATCCTGGAAAATGAACTGTTCTCAGCAGATCAAAATGAACTGACCCGACAAGGTAAAGGTATGCACCAAAACTAAGTTAAATTCGAGACCAATTCGTTATTTGGTACTTACCAAATACCAAAGTATGGTACCTAATTTGTATGATTTTCGAACTTGGTTGGTTATTTGTCGATATTACCAAATAGTGATCAAGCTCTGAAATGGCATGGTCAATGATTAGTACCTAATACCAAACATTTTACTTTCGCTTTTGGTCATTTACTAAGTACATATTAGTTGCATAGGTCCATCAGTAAATTACACTGCTTTCACCTACGCGTAATACACCTAATTTAACATCAATGTTCAATACTTCTTATTTTCCAGATCAAGGTGGAATAAAAGAAGCTGCACCTATCAATGTAGGAGGGTCATCACTAGAATCACCTTCTAACTCCATTGGCAATTTCACCTCCGAGAATACTGAGAACATGACTCGATCGAAAAAGCGAGGAAGATCATCAAACAATGGAGCTGCAAGTAGTTCACAATTGTCAAACCATGTTGAGGCCGAGAAACAAAGGAGGGAGAAACTCAACCACAGATTCTGTGTCCTCCGGTCAGTTGTTCCCAATGTGTCCAAAATGGACAGGTCTTCTTTGCTTGCCGACGCCGTGGCGTACATCAATCAACTTAAATCAAAAGTTGAGGAGTTGGAGGCCAAAGTCCAAGAACAAGAACGAAAACCTAAAGCGGGCAATAATGCAAGTAACAATCTTGATCATCACTCCAGCCAAAGCACCAGCTCAATAGTTGAGCAGAATCATTATTCTAATAATAATGCTAATAATAATAATAACAGTGTTAGTAATAGTAATAGGGCAGCTGCTGCTCTAGTTGTGGAAGTGGATGTGGAGGTGAAGATTATGGGGTCAGAAGCCATGATACGTGTTCAGAGTCCGGATCAAGGCTACCCATATGCTAAGTTGATGAATGCACTCAAAGGCCTAGGGTTACAAGTTTACCATGCAAGCATATCGAGCGTGAAAGAGTTAATGATTCAAGATGTTGTGGCAAGACTGCCTTATGGGTTCACTAGTGAGGAGGCATTGAGAGATGGTATTATAAAAATATTTTTGTAAGGACAATGATTTTTCATTGGGTAGTGCTTGTTGTACCTCGAAGTCAGGTGTAAGTTGTCCCTTGGGAAGAGGGACACGGGAGGTCCGATCAAACATTAGGTGTAAGTTTAGTTTTTGGTAGGTCTAGTCCAGACTATTAAGTAGTCCGACTTTATATCTAGTAAGTTGATAAGTAAAAATAGTATTTTCTCAATCTAAGTATGACCATTGATTTATTGTATTATTGAGTAGTTCGTATTATGCAGAAAATCATCCTTTGCCTTTTTAACTGTTCTTTTCAAATTTTTATCTCAATAATGTCCTATAATCTGGAACGAGTGAGAGAGGGATTTGTTGTAGGTCACTAATTGATATATGGTAATAGGATTTAACTTGTTATGATTTGTACACATAAACAAGGTATAAAATATCGATGATATCCGAAATATCGGTAGTCTAAAAACATGGAAATTTCGATAGAAATATTAGGATATTATCGATATCGATAAAAATTGAATAAAAACCACGGAAATTGTATGAAAAACTTGGAAATTTTTATTGAAACTTTGCAGGATGTTTATTTAGTCAATTATCTATTAGTTTATCACAAAAAATTGGAAGGAAATGCATTGCATGATGGATTTAACTGATTTAAGTTGATTATATAGCGAGCTGGCAAACATTATGAATGTAGAAAAAATATAGTAATTAATGAAATAAGTTTAAACACACCATAATCATTTATATATAATGAATTATATAATCATTTATATATAATGAATTGGCTGTAAATAAATAAAATTAAGATATTTTCCTTCGTAGGCTTGTGCTAAAATAAGAATATTATTAATTATTTATAGTATTATACTATTATTACAGAAGAAAAGGGGTTGGAGATCACGACCACGTGGACCAAATCGGGCTCATCAATCACTAATCTCAACCTCATCCAACGGTCCACTATAACATCCACACACGCACACACGCACAGACCTCTCGATCCTTCTCCCTCCCTCTCCTTGTTTCTTCTCCTATTCTCCCCCCATCTCTTCTCTGCAACTCACCTTCCCAGAGTAGATAGACACACATACATCCCACTTCCCCTTGTTTCCCCCTTCCCCAATCCCTCGAACCTTTTCCCTCATTCCTCTCCTTGTTTCTTCTCCCCCCATTTCTGCAACTCTCATTCCCGGAGCACAGACACACCACACTTACCCCACCGTGACCTCCACCACAGTGGCGCACACTCCGGCGAGTACCATCACCACCTGTGGATCGTTCCTCATCCCTTTCTCACCTCCCGGCGGCTGTGAGCACCATCATCCTAAACTTTAGGCCGTATGAGGCGGAGGATCCATAAAACCCGAGCGGGTTTTGGGATCCGGAGACAGGATTGCAGAGAGAGGCCCAGATCTTGGCAGTTGCGACGACGGAGCCTCGGTTGCCGTTGCAACGACGGAGAGAGGAGAGCGATATTATCGATATTATCACGATAATCAAGTGGAACACTGTGAAAATATCGCTGTTGCAAAAAAACGATATTATCGGCGATATTTCACCGATAATATCGATATTTTAGACGTTGCCCATAAACAAGTCAGCAACTAAATATCTTTAAGAAAGTTGGTAAATTTGTCATTTTATTAAAACACAGTGCAAATGTCATCTTCAAAAGTTTTCATATTTAGTATTTTATGTGACACTTTTGGAGTACATAAAAAAAATTAATTCATTTCAATCTTACTTAAAAAAAAATTAATTCATTTCAATCAACTTTTTTACTTTTAGTTTTCATCTTAAAATTTTATTATCTAAAATTTATCTATTGTAATAAATTATGATAAATACTACCGCTAGGAAGGGGGACACCAGAGGTCCAATCAAAAGTCAGTTGTAAGTTTATAGTTTCTAGGTAAGTCTTGTCCTGAATATTTGGTGGTCTGATTTTAGGATTTAACTTCGCTGCTAAAAGAATCAGCAGCCCCTCCTGCTGTGTGTCTATCACGGCACGATACGTGTTCAAGTTGTGATTAAAAACATGTCCAACAGTGATTGGCTCTCAGTAGGAGGAGCTTTTGATTCTTCAGCAACCACGTCTTGTTCCTGATTTTATATCTATTAAATTAACAAGTAAAAAACAATAGTATTTTCTTAATTTAATTATAATTATTCGTTTTTATTATTATTGAGTAATCCGACTAGTTATGGAAGAAACATTTTATATTCTCTTAAAAAGGGGGACAACTAGTGGCAAGCCACGGTTATTCACCTCTTTTGAGGACCGGAAAGACTCACAGAGACATTTCAGTCTTCCTTTGGCCACAAGTCTGGCTTCCACACTAGCAGCGGGTTTCGAACTCAAGACCTAAAGCGAGCAATAATGAAAGAAACATTACAGTTGTGCTGGATTTTAATATATTTTTATTTATTTATTTTAAATGTACCTTAACATAGACATGCCTTTTCATTGTTCATTTTAATTTTTGGGAACTGTTATTAGCATTCTAAAATTTTCATTCTACACTTTTTGTAAATGTATTTTTCTTTCTAATTATAGAAAGTTTGGAATGCAAAATGAGATTTTTGAAGTGTCAATAACAATTGGCATAATTTTTTTTTTATTCTCAATTATGTACTGTGATCTGAAACGAGTGAGAAAGTGATTTGTATTGTAGCCTTTGTAGGTCAATAATTGTCATATTGTAATAGGATTTAAACTTGTTATGTTTTGTACCCATAAACAAGTCAGCACCTAATTAACTCTAAGAGAGTGGTAAATTTTATCATTTTTTAAAACACAGAAGTAAATGTCATCTTCAAAAGTGTTCATATTTATTATTTGAAATTTGTTATTAGCACTCTAAAATCTCATTTGTCACTCTAAACTTTTTATAATTAGAAAGAAATATACACTTGTGAAAAGTGTAAAATAAGATTTATAGAGTTCTAATAACAGTTCCCTAGTATTTTATGTGACACTTTATAGTACTTGAAAATTTTTAATTCATTTCAATCAACTTTTTTACTTTTAGTTTTCATTTTAAAATATTATTATCTAAAAACTTATCTATTTTAATGAATTATGGCTGAATAAATAAGTGCCACCTAAGTTTAGTGTTTAGTAACTCTAGATAAAATGAGACTTTTAAAACCTAAGTTAACAAATGAGACTTTTTTTAAGATAAAATTTACACACTATAGATGCTAAGCGCAATGTGTTTGCCCTATTCATTTTGTATAGGATAATATTTGGGTACTCACCTTTTGATTTTGTCCAAGAATATTTTAACATATGTTTTATTGTTAAAAAATAATTGACATATTATTCATTTTTCTTAAGTTTTAAAAATGAAGGAACACGTAGTATTATTCAATATTGAACCAAATCAATAAGCGAGCTCCTTAGTGAGTACTAAGTATTATCCTTTTGTATATAGCCTTTGAGATCCAATCTAACAAAGCCATTAATAAAACTGAACCTAACAATTGTTGTTAAAACAGTATACAAGTTGGGTTAGGACTATGCCTGATTTTGAGCCGGATAGAACCGAAAATACCACTACAACAAGATTAAAAATAAAAATCCATTTATAAAGACTGTTCATAGGAGACAGATATAAAAATGTCCTATTATATTTGTCAATTGAATCACGATATCTCTTCTATCTCCTTTGTAAATATAACAGACACAAGTTTGTTGTCAATAGATATTTACCTAATATCTAAGATACACTAGTAGAAAAACATGTTTGCGCGACGTAGAAAATTTCGTCGCGCAAAGTCTATTTGCCCGACGCCAAACACAAAACGTCACGCAAACAGTCCTTGCGCAACGGCACTTTGCCCGACGAAGGCCGACGTCGTGCAAAGCTATTTTGCGCTTTGCGCGACGTTGGCCTTCGTCGCGCAAAGTTTTGGTGCCAAACCAACAATGTTTTACGCTTTTTTCCCAACTTTTTATTTTTTTTATTTTGCTTTTCTTTTGGGGTTCTTTCATTGTCTTTTTCTTTTGTGGTATTCACTTGTGTAAATGTTTTAAATTGACGATCGAATTAGTTCATTATATTCATATAGGTTTCAAGACTGTAGTTGTAAAAAATCAACAAAATCGGAGTTAAAATAACCGTTAAATCATGATTTTTCGTTTATAGCCGTCGAAAAGGTTTGTCCCGTACTTAATCTCTGAATGTTTGTTTTTTTTCGATTTTTGGCATATACGATCTCAAAGTATATACAAACAAGTTTGACGGTTGGATCGTTGAAACTAATTCCGTACAATATGTTTCCCATCAAGTTCAATGGTATATATATTTACTAAGTAGATTTTAATTTAATTATTTTGTACTCATAAGCAAAAGGGCAAAATAAAAAATAAAAAAAAACTTTGCGCGACGTAGGTACATTTGCGTCGCGCAAAGCTGTTTTGCGCGACATCACCTACATCGCACAAAGATGTATTTATGGTAATTATACCATGTTAAGAGTTAGTATAATCCAAGTATTTTCTCATATCTTGAATTTTGTTTGTGTTGCAGTTAAGAATCTTGAGGTCTCTGATGCTAGATGGTGAACGCTGTTAAAGAACTGTTCATCTCTTGGTAAGATACTTGTACCCATGCCATGTTGAAACGTACTAATATTGGCTTGAGACATACCAATGTCAAATTGAAACGTACTGATACTGATAGAAATGTACCTATGCCAATTTGAAACGTACCAATATTGACTTAAAACATACCAATGCCAAATTGAAATGTACCGCTACTAATAAAAATGTATCAATGCCAAATTGAAACGTACCAATATATCATCTAGAAATGTATCGATGCTAAATTGAAACGTACCTTTTAACATTCACCACTACACTTTATTTCCCAAATGTACGATGGTAAGGATCCTCAAATGTACAATGCTAAATTGAAACATACCTAATACCATCTACCACTAGAATCTATTTTCCAAATGAACCATGGTACGGATACTCAAATCAAGAGGTGTGCATAAAATGAAAATACAAATGAAATGAATATCACTGACAAGGGAGAACGAAAGAGTGTCAACTGACTTGAGCAAAGAAATGGCATGAAAAGATTGTTGAATGGTCGTGGAAGAACGTGGAAGAAGATGGCAGAAGTATATATCATGTTAGAAGTAGAAATTGATCAAATTTGAATAGTTCTTAGATTTTTAAAACATACGTCAACTAGATTCTAGGAGATTTGGAATATTAATATAATAATTATTAATTAATTGGTACATCATATATAATGGTAAATTGCGTAATTTTGAATTAATTAAATGCTACTTATAATGCATGTAGCACCTAAATTGTAGGAAAATGTTTAATAAAAATTCTAAAAGCTATAGATGTTTAATCTAACAAATAGCACAATAAAGCATCTAATTGTAAACATCCCATTTATTTATTAAGTAAATTTTCAGTAAAATTTATAATATTAAAAAAAAAAAAAAAAAAAAAAAATCTTACGCGATGTCAGAATATGTTCGTTGCGCAAAAGAACTTTGCGCGACGTGTATACTTGCGTCGCGCCATGTGATAATTTTGGCGGAAAGAATAGGTGCTTTTTTTAAAAAATTTCCAAAAGTTTTCCAAACCAAAAGCCCTCCGCTGTCTCATCTCTCTCACTCACTCGGTCTTTCTCTTCCAAAACCAAACCCAAATCCTTCTCCAGCCGATAGACTATTAGACTCTCAATCCTTCAGCCAATTCCACCTGAGTTCCAGAATCACTTTCAGACTCTCAATCCCTCGACTCCCTCTCCCTTGACTCTCTTCCCTCGACTCTCCAACTCTCAATCGTCCTCCTCTTCACGGTGCTCACCAGCCATCACCGTCGTCGACCAACACAACGGCACCACCCATCATCCTGCTCGACGACATCCTAGAGAACTCAGGCCATCACCCCTTCACCCCCGCCGTCGATTCTCTCCTCTTCGACAACACCCCCGCCGTCATCCCTCTAAAATTTAGGTAATTTTGATTTAGGGTTTTGTTATTAATGTGAATTTCTAGTGTAGGGGTTTTAGGGTTTTTAAATTAGAATTTTTAGATTGATGATTGTTTGTTGCCACCATTTAGGGTTTTCCTAAAATTATACTAAATTTGATGATTGTTAAGTTGAAATAGGGATTTTAGAGTGTGTATCACAGTCATTCTTAAGGATCTGCATTTTGACTTTTGCTTTTACCTTGACCCATTGGTCCGAGATCGGCTCTTAGCGTAAGTACCTTTGTCTAATTATCAATGTCATTTCTCAGCACATCTGCGTATAAGCAAACTTTTATGCAAAAAACTTGAGTTCAGTTTGAATTTTTTGGATGTTAGTGAATAGCAGGTGCCTCTTTGAATTTTTTTATTTTACTTGAAAATTAAGTCATTATTTAAATTAGAAGCAGCTTTGATCTCAAACTCGTATGTCGTTTCCTATTTTCTTGTAATAATTGTCTGGAGATGTTCTGAATGAACCATTGTAGTTGTGTTCAATTGTTTGAGGGCATGTTGCCATCGGTACTATAATAAACAAAATTTTGATTTTCACTCCTTTTACCTATTGGATGTCTAGAGATCTTGAGAGTCATGAAACTTTACTTCTCTATTGGATGTCTAGATACAAATTATCTGATTTGTATCTCATTTCTAAAAGAAAATTTGAGCCCGTAATATTGCCATTGTTATTTGGCAGGTAAACTACAAATTGACATTGTTTTCTTGCGAAGGTGATTTCTGTGGAGACAAGGGAGAATGACTTTAGTTTGGAGAGTGCATTCACAAACTAATATTTTGGAAATACATTCCATCATATATAATTTGTTTCTAAGTAATTACAAACTCCTAATTATTCATGTATTCGCTTGTTGGATTTTGGCTGTGGTATATTATACACATATTTGATTGTATAGCTTATCCTATTACGCACATCAGTCTCAGAAGACAAAAATTATTACAAGGATGCCTGGATCTGTTTGCTTCGTGACATGTAAATCCCTTGTTTTGCCTTATTAACATCTTTTGTCTTCTTAATTTTTTATAGGCAAATCAGGTATGACTGCGAGTTTTTGGAACGCGAGGGCATCATGGATTATAGTTTATTGCTTGGTATACACCTAAATACTTCACGTTCATTGGAGGGTGGTTCTTCTCATTAATCGTTTTCTAAAATTTGTATATCTCATCTGACTATTAACATCTTTTGTCTTCTTATTGCTTGGTATTCACACTCTAAAATTTGTATATCTCAAGTGGGAGAAAACTTCTTACCTTCTCAATGTCTTCTCTGATGGTCATATAAGGTTATATTCAGTTCTTGTTCTGTATCAAGTATATGTTATATTTTATTGAGCTGTCTCTGATTCTTTTGATAGGGTTCAATTCAATCACAGAGGAGAGGATCTGTGAATTTCATATTGACTTGTGTTTATTTTGCAGGATTTGGATGCATTCTCAGCTGCAGTGATTGTTAGTATTGCATTTTCATTCATTCCTTCATCATTTGCCGTTCCTATTGTGAAGGTAATGTGACAAAACATACCTTCAGGAGTCCACTTCGAATGTGTTTGCTTCATGATTGAGTGATTTACTGTACTATTTAACACTAGTCACTAGGACATGGTTAATTGAAGTTACAGTAATAAGTGAAGATGCATTAGTATTTTCTCTACTATATTACTGTTGGCAAGCGTTTAATAATTAATTCAATAATGTAGCGGAAACGGTAAAAGATAATTTAAATTTTTCAAAGAGAAATCTATAGGTACGTAGAGTAGGCACTTGAGTGAGGGAAACCAATGAAGATTAGTTTCAGAAATAAGCAGTCCGTCCACCTCACACTTTAAAGCAAAGAAACGTTTTGTTAATTACACAAAAGAAAAAAGAAAAAAAGAAGAAACCTTTAGGTCACTTGGGCATGCAATTGGCATTTTATGTTCAATAATTTTCTTTTGAGACTTGAATACTGACCCCTTATCAACTGCATAATAGCTGGATATATCGTTCAGCTATTTTGGCCATGGATGATGATGAGTCACCACCATTTTCTTTTTTGTCGCCCTGTTCTGGTTATCAAGAAGTCTTCGGTTGACGTCACTGCATATTAATTTAATTGAAAATGGAACAAACCAGATTCGATCTGAAAAATATACCAATGGTATGAATGTATACATATAAAAATACAGATAGATATATCATTTAAAATTAATTGATGCGTGGCAATGAAAAAATTAGTGCTTGTTTGAATTGGGGTCGTCCCTTCAGCTCCAGCTGGGTAATACTAAGTATTATATTATCAAACCTTATGTCAATTTAAATTTAAACATCTAAGAATATAATAATGAATTGAATTGCATGAGAGAATAATAATACCAAAGTATTTCGAGCCCTATGTTAAGCATTATATATGAGATGGATTTTATTCAAGCATATGTAGGTGATAGTGGAGCTTGGTGATAATCATGTGGAGGAGGATGAGATGGACTTATTCAAGCATTTGATAAACACTATGTATCAAACATTATTTAAGTTCACAAGCTTGCTCATAGTAACAGAAGCATTTATAAACTTGCACTTGTGTATACTGGTTTGATTTAATCTAAGTTCTACAAGATTGAAGTGTTCTCTGCCGCGCTAGACTTTTAATTTGCGTTGTGCATTATGATATGTTTTTTTTTTTTTTTTTATATCTGGGAGATTATTTAGAGTATAGTAAATTGAAGGAAACATAATGGATACAAAATAATGACAGAATTTTTATGTAAGGATGTCAAGTGGTACCAAGTTTAGGGTTTAGCATATAATTGAAGGCAGACCATAAGGAAGAGACTTATGTATGATATAGATATTTGCTATGTGGGAGATGATAATTAGGGTAGTGATCAAGAATGCCACATTAAGGTTTTAGTCCACCACATTAGGGAGATGATAATTGGGTCAAACTCACTCTTTTATTGTCAATTAGTTTTAAGTTGGAAGCTGATATTCTAATAGTCTATTGTTATTTGCACAATTGATGAGTGTTAATTGTGGTAGCAAGTTTTCATGATTATTTTCCTAGTTTTACTCTATTTTCGCAACAAGGTTCTATATTTAATTTAGGTTATAGAATGTCTTATGAAGGTTAATTTTACTCGTCATGCATATGTGAGTACACATAAAAGAGTAGCTAGGCCTTTAGCAAACTCATCCTCCATGTCCTAAATATCCATATTCTGAAAACCCTCTAGCTATGTTTTATAATTGTTCCCACAAACTATTATTCATAATCATTAAGTTTTAATCCATATTAAGAAAAGAATGTATGTGGCATGTTGTTGTTTGTTTCAGAGTTCAACACAACAGAGGTCGATGCATTGAGGGAGGAAGTGACAACCCTAAGGGGTTAGATTGTGGCCTAGGGCGAGGAGATAAGGACCTATGCCTGGACGGTGAGAGACCTTGTACGAGCCATACAGATGTTCGGAATCTCGCTACCAGCACTTAATCTTACTCCACCTTCGATCTCAGAGCCACCTCGCCCTGTTGATACCTAGAAGATTATTTGTAGTTTTTTCTTTTTTGTTCGAACATCTTGTATGTACATTTTCATATATTTTATAATTACATACTTTTGCTTGGTTAATTCATTATTGTTTAGAATTTAATTACAATATTTATTAAAAATTAAAAAGAATATATATTTTTGACCAAAATTTAAAAAAGGGTTTGCGCGACGTAGCATGCGTCGCGCAAAGCCACTTTGCCCGACGCACCATACCTCGCGCAAAATCACTTTTCAATTTCCCCAAACCCTTTGCGCGACGTATGATGCGTCGCGCAAAGTCACTTTTCAATTTCCCCAAACCCTTTGCTCGACCCACCATACGTCGTGCAAAGTTACTTTGCTCGACGTATAACATAAGTCACTTTGCGCGACGTATGGTGCTTGTGCGTCGCGCAAACCCTACCGTCACTACCTTGGCGCGACAGTTAGTGCGCGACAAAGGCTGCGTCGCGCAAACCCTTAGGCAACGATTTTTGACTTTGCGCGACGAAGGTACGTACGTCGCGCAAAGTGTTTTTTTTACTAGTGATAGTATCCAATATATGTGGACTTTTCTCTGTTCCAGAACAATTTTTATTTACATTCTCGTTTTGTTGTATTTGCAATTCCAATCTAAAAAATTTTGGAATTTAATATCAAATCCAATTCCGGAATTTCATAAGTTCATGTCAAATTTGAAATTTCTGGATTCTAGATTAATTTGAACTTTTAAAATTACGGGAGTTGTATGGCTTCACCTATATCATGATAAAAACGATTCCATATCCATATGCATGGCTCTCTCTACATAGTACATATTCTTATAGTACTCCTCTTTGTATTTAATGTATTTACAGGAATTGTAAATGAGAAAATGAAGTCATATTTGAGTATTTTGTCACATATTACTACAATTTAGTAATATTTTTTTTATTACATGGTTGATTTGAGTGAGTACTTGCAAAGTAATGTTGTCATTTGGTCATCTGCCACAACAAGGGCTTTTTAAGCTCTGCACAAGTTCTACACATGGAGTTTTAAATCGACGGAATTGCGCAATGAGAATACGATGAACAAACCGCCGCCAGTGGTTCCTGTGCCGGCAGAACCCCATTGTTGAGCACGGGGCAGGAAATGGGCTCAAACGGTTGTTCGATTATTTTTTGGTGGATGTGTGGTTTTGGTTGGTGGGTTCGTTTTGGTTTGGTGCATTTGTTGGAGGAAGGTCGAAACATGGGTCGTGCTGCCATATATATATATATATATATATGTTCATATATCCCCTCTTTTTTTTTTTCTTTTTTTTTTGAGCTACCCTCTAAATATAGGCTTGGCAAACGGGTTGTGTCTGTCGTGTTCGTATCATTTTTGTGTAACACCTGTTATTTTAACGGGTCGTGTCGTGTCACACCTGTTATCTTAACAGTTCCTTAACAGGTCGGGTCACTTTACCCACCCGTTATGACCTGTTAAGAAAAATATTTTTTTTTCTTAAATTTGCACATACCACACATTGCCACATAAATATTACTTCAAAACATTAAAACACATTTGTCGTTTAAGTACTACATCACCACTCGAAAATAAGAGTCTAATAAAAAAACATTTATACACTACTAGTATATTACAAAATATTAAATGTGCAAGGATATGCAAAATGAAAGAGTTTTTGTTTTCAAGGTTGTGAAGCCTTTCATTAAGTATAACATAAGATTTTGTGGTATCCACTAGTGTAAATATTTTAAATTAAAGATCAAGTTCATTCATTGTATTCATATGGGGTCAAGGAGTGTAGCTGTAAAAAAAATCATCAAAATCGGAGTTAAAATAATCGTTAAATTGTGATTTTTCGTTGATAACCGTCGAAAAGTTTTGTCCTGTTACTTGATATCTGAATGTTTTTTTTTTGCGATTTTTGGCGTATGCGATCTCGAAGCATATACAAACAAGTTTGACCGTTGAATCGTTGAAATTAGTTTCGTAGAATGCATATCCCATCAAAACAATAGATTCACTAACACTTAAAGTTTATTTATACTTTCATTAAGTATAACATAAGATTTTGTGGTATCTACTTGTGTAAATATTTTAAATTGAAGATCAAATTCATTCATTGTATTCATATAGGGTCAAGGAGTGTAGATGTAAAAAATCATCAAAATCGAAGTTAAAATAACTATTAAATCGTGATTTTTCGTTTATAACCGTCGAAAAGTTTTGTCCGATTACTTGATCTCTAAATGTTTGTTTTTTGTGATTTTTGGCGTATGCGATCTCAAAGCATATAAAAACAAGTTTGACAGTTGGATCGTTGAAATTAGTTTCGTAGGATGCGTATCCCATCAAAACGATAGATTCACTAACACTTAGAGTTTATTTATACTTTCATTAAGTATAACATAAGATTTTGTGGTATCCACTTGTGTAAATATTTTAAATTGAAGATCGAATTCATTCATTGTATTCATATAGGGTCAAGGAGTGTAGTTGTAAAAAATCATCAAAATTGAAGTTAAAATAACTGTTAAATCGTGATTTTTCTTTTATAACCGTCGAAAAGTTTTGTCCTGTTACTTGATCTCTGAATGTTTGTTTTTTGCGATTTTTGGCGTATGCATATACAAACAAGTTTGACAGTTGGATCGTTGAAATTAGTTTCGTAGAATGCGTATCCCATCAAAACAATAGATTCACTAACACTTAGAGTTTATTTATACTTTCATTAAGTATAACATAAGATTTTGTGGTATCCACTTGTGTAAATATTTTAAATTGAAGATCGAATTCATTCATTGTATTCATATAGGGTCAAGGAGTGTAGCTGTAAAAAAATCATCAAAATCGGAGTTAAAATAACTGTTAAATCGTGATTTTTCGTTTATAACCGTCGAAAAATTTTGTCCCGTTACTTGATCTCTAAATGTTTTTTTTTTTTTTGCGATTTTCGGCGCATGCGATCTCGAAGCATATACAAATAAGTTTGACGGTTGGATCGTTGAAATTAGTTTCGTAGAATTCGTATCCCATCAAGTTCAATGGTATGTAAATATATATATATATATATATATATATATTTATTAAGTAGATTTAAATTTATTTATTTTGTATGTATAACACTTGAAAAATTAAATGGTATGTATATTTAAGCCGATCCAATGGTCACCAATTTTTAAAATTTAATTTAATATATATATATATATATATATAAAATTATTATAGTATTTTTTTAGGTTTATAAAATTATAAAATTAATATTTTGCCTATCGTGTATCGTGTTACCCACGTGTATACTCGAACCAACCCGTTATCTTGACAGGTGCTTATCGGGTTACCCATTACCCGATAACGACCCGATTCGTTATCGTGTCAACTCGAACACCTGTTAATTTCGTGTCGTGTTGTGTCAGGTTATCAGGTCGTGTCAGGAATTGCCAGGCTTATCTAAATATTTCTTCTTCGTGCTTTTTGCGGAGAGTCTAAGATGTCTTCTTCTGATCCCAAAAGTGACGAATATCCTCCTCCTTTGTACCGTCAAGGTAGGGTACTTCAAAGTTGCGCATGTCAAGATCAATTACGATGAGCTGTTTCAGGATTTTCTTGAGGCGTACAAGCATGCGATTCCGTCAGGGGTTCGCATCAAGCGGGTGAAAGATGACAGCGGCCATGAGCTATGCGGCGAGGGCGCCATTGCTAGGAAGAGAGCTATCAAATTCCATCCATACTATTTTGTGTTGGGATTCACTTTTCCTGTGCTGCGTCTTTTCCAGGAGATGATATGCTCCATGAAATGCGCTCCTGCTCAGTGCTCCCCAAATGCAGTTCGTGTGATGGTGAGATTCTCAAACTTGAGTAGGTTCTTTGATCTCGGCTTGACCATAAACGAGTTCTGGTACTTCTTTGAGATCGGCCATAAGGAAAGTGTGGGGCAGCTGAGATCTCGCCATAGACTGCTTGATGCTTCTAGCAAATGTGACCATGAGTTGGTGAGAGATACCTTGGAGGTGAGCGGAGAGTGAGAGTCTAACTTTTCTCCTGAGCTGTGTGTCCCAACTACCTTTATCAGTGGTAAGTGAACTGCTTCATTCTTATCCTGCTTGAATTTTGTTGAGCTGCTCCATGACTTCAATTTATTGATCGTCCTTTTTACTTTGCATAGATTCGGAGTTTGGCTCAACTCCAAGGACTTCGACAGATATGAAGAAAGTGCACGTGGCCTTGGGCATTCTTGCTGAGTACCGTGAGTAACGCCGGCTGCTCAGCCCTCTTTGTCAAGAGAATTGTGGCCTATCTCCGAAGGTAGAGATAAAGCGGATAAAGGACGAAGCATTGGCTCGCCCGATCGCTGCTGTAGAGCTTGCTACCAATGAGAGCGGAAAGAAGAGGTCTTCCTCACTTGCGTGTGAGCTTTCGGCTAAGAAGAAGCCAATGACTTCTTCTGCTGCTCGTGGAAGCTCGTCTACTGCCGAGAAGCTTGTCATCGATCTAATTTCCCCCAAAGGGGCGAAGAAGACCGTTAAGCCTGAGCCTGTGAAACCTGCTGCTCCGAAGGTGACCACATCTATTGCTGAGAGGCTTGCCCAGCGGAAGGGTTCAGTGATGCCTCCGGTGTCTGGGTTTGTATTAAAGCGTCAGTCGAGAGCTAAGTCTAGATCGGCTTGTGAGAGCCTCGCTGCTATAAAGAGCAGGAAAGTGGTTTCTACTGCCAAAGTGGCACCTGGGCCTGCTCCTCATTCTGCCATGATTGAATCGTCTGTTGAGAAAGGGAAATTTGCTCACACGGGCAGTTGTGAGAGATCCACCGAGTCCGAGGCTGGAGAGTTTCTCGAGGTTTGTACGTTGTTGAAGGCTAACCTGCTTGAGGATGTTGATGCATGCGCCAAGTTTGTTAACAGTGTTGGGAAAGTTGTCGTCCGCTCATACTCTTTTACGAAGCGTCCTGCCTATTCGAGGAGATCCTCCCTGATTGCTACAATGCATAAGACTTTGATCTTGGCAGCTGAGTCCATGCGTGTTGGTCAGGATGCTGTCAAATATGATGAGGAGGCCAAAATGACGTTGGTGGCTCAACTTCACTCGGCTGCTGAAAAGATTGAGAAGCTCGAATCTGAACTTGCCATTTTGAAGGGGTCTGATGTCTCTGCCCCTACTTCTTTGCAGCTGGAAATCCTCAATAGGAGGTTGCCCATTTGAATGCTAGGCTTAGTGTGACTCAGGCGATGTTGGAAGCTACATAGAAGGAAGTTAGTCGTGTTTCTCCAGTGGTCGAGGGCATTGAGCGTGTCAATTCGGAGCTACGATTTGCTTGCTTTGCCAAGGACGAAGAACTTATCTTCATGCATGCTAAAGTTTCTCATCTCAAGGAGGTTGCCAGTAAGCTTGAGTCCAAGGAGAGGGATCTGCAAAGTGCGCTGTCTGCTAGCGAGAACCTAAAAAATGAACTAGATGAGCTGCAGGGTGCTCACACTAAGCTTGTTGAGGAGAATGTGCAGTTGAAGAATGAGAAAACTGGTCACAAAGTGGCGCTTGCTTTTTGTCAGGCTGATTTCTACAAGCTTGGCTATGTAGACCATCTTCAAGGCAGGCCATTGGATTATGAGTTTTCTGAGAAGGACTTCGAGACTTTTTTATTTCTCCAGTTGATCTACTTGATTTCTTGTTTGAGGTTGCCTTTGGTAGAGTAGCTAAGGGTCAGGCAGGGGCAGCTGGTGATGAGTTTATGGAAGCTTTAGCTGCTAGGAAGGGCATAGCTGTTGATGGCGTAGCAGTCGAGGAACCAGTGGTTGTGCAAGCTGCTAAGAAGTAGTCTTTTTGCTTAGACTTAGAAGTTTTTTCTTTTTCCTTTTTGTTCTGTTTTGCTTGAACTTTGTTGGCCTTCAAGCCAGTTTATTAATTTGCTAGAAATTTAATAAATAGCTTTCCTTGTTTTTGCTTCATCCTTCTATTTTGCCATATCTTTCACCAAACTTTACCGTAGGACGGGCGGCTAAGTGAGCTGCTTCAACGAAGCAGTTGATTTCACGTCGTCACTTAGGTTTTAGTTTCGGCTTCGGGGCTTCGGGAACCTTGCCTGCTTGAGGCGTCTTGCAAAACTTTGTCGTAGGACAGGAAGTTAAGTTGGCTACTTCGATTGAGCAGTTAACTCACTCGATCACTTTAGGGTTCAGTTTTGGCTTTGGGGCTTCTAGAGCTTTACCTGCAAAAGGAAGAAATGCAAGGTTTCCAACTTATAGAGCCGGCAGCCGAACTCCTTGTCTCCATAGGAGGCAAGCAAGTTCGCGTAGCTACCATAGCTGTGAATCTTGGCTTTGGGTAGCTTCGTGAGCTTTAGCCTTCCCAGGGTGTATTGCAAAATTTTTTAACCTATAGGGCCAGCGGTCGAACACGTGCTTCGCATAGAAAGTAGAGAAGTTCTTGTGGCCACTATGGTTATATTCCGGCTTTCGAGTAGTTTCTTGAGCTTTGGCCCTCCAGGGGCATGTTGCGAGATTGTTTACTTATGTTATATTCTGGCTTTCGAGTAGTTTCTTGAGCTTTGGCTCTCCAGGGGCATGTTGCGAGATTTTTTACTTATAGAACCGTCGGCTGAACTCGTGCTTCTCATATGAAGCAGAGGAGGTTTGCGTAACTGTTATAGTTGTGACACTCGACTTTATGACTTCTTGAGCTTTGGCCCTCCCGGGACATGTTGCGAGATTTTTGACTTACAGAGCCGTCGGCCGGACTCGTGCTTCTCGTAGGAAGCAGAAGAGGTCTGCGTAGCTGCTATAGTCATGACACTCGACTTTGTGGCTTCTTAGGCTTTGGCCCTCTCGGGGCATGTTGCGAGATTTTTGACTTATAGAGCCGTCGGCTGGACTCGTACTTCTCGTAGGAAGCAGATGAGGTTCACGTAGCTGCTATAGTCACGACACTCGACTTTGGCTTCTTGAGCTTTGGCCCTCCCGGGGCATGTTGTGAGACTTTTGGCTTGCAGAGCCGTCGGTCGGACTCGTGCTTCTCGTAGAAAGCAGAGGAGGTTCGCCTAGCTGCTATAGTCGTGACACTCGACTTTGTCCCAGCAAAACTTAAACCATAGACCGTCGACCGAAAGTGCTGCTTGTAAATAAACAGGCAAGTCCGTGTAGTCATGGCAGGCGTAAGTTTCAGCTTACAGGCTGCCTTGGGCTTTTAGTCGTTGAGTTGTCAGCCAGGTGTCTTACTTACAAAAGCAGACGACTCGCGTAACCACTTCAGGCGTCATCACTGGTTCTCGAAGGTGTTTTTTGGCGTGAGGTGTAGGCGAAGTCGTTCCTCAGATGCCATATCCTTCCGAGTCGCAACTTTGATACCACAGGTCACTTAACTAGTATTGCAACATTTTAAAATCAAGCCACTTCATGAAGATTTGCACGTCGAGGACGTACCATTTTGTCATGCGAACTCTTTCATTGCAAGGGGTCCTGCACTTAGCGTCTCTTCCGATTAGAGACCCGGGATCCCACGGAATGGAATCCTTCAGTTGGCTAAGTCTATTTTAGTGGAAAGACTATTTTGGCCAATTCTAGGAGTCGTCCGACTTAGGTAGTCGCTGACATCAGGGGAAGCTGAGCAGTCGTACCACCCACCCACGTCTGGATATTCTGGATACGCTATATCTGAACGTGCATAGGGCGTCTTTTGCTTGTCACAGGGGTAGTTATGCCATATCTGCAGGGCAGCGGGTGTCTTGCACCATGTCCGCTAGGCAGCGGGTGTCTTACACCATGTCTGCAGAGCACCGAGTGTCTTGCACCATGTCTGCCGGGCAGCAAGTGTCTTCTGCTTATCCCAAGAGCTTGTCAGTTTGTTTATGCATTTGGCCTAGGCTTGTGAATAATTCCTTCAATCTTCATTTAGAATAGAGGCTTTTATTAACTTTGCTCGTAGGCAGTAATGTCATAACAACTGATAATCCTCAGCATGCGAGGTCTTGTTTGTCGAGCTACTTGAGTTTTCGAACCCTTTTTTTGTTTATGTCTTGAACAAGGTCCAAGGAACGATGGGATGTTCACACATAGTACTTCCTCAGGTTGTAGGCATTACACTGCTTGTCGATTTCTTTGTCGCTCATAGTGGAGAGGGTGTAGTTGCCATTTCTGCCTACTTGGCTGATTTTGTACAGGCCTTCCCAGATGGGAGCCAGCATTTTGGAGCCTTCCCGTCAGATGGTGATGAAGGCTTTTCTGAGAACTAAGTCTCCTAGCTGGAACTGCCAAATTTTTTCCTTCTTGTTGTAGCTGGAGAGGAGCTGCTGCAGATAGGCCGCAATACGGGTAATAACCTTCTCGCACTCTTCCTCTACCAGGTCTAAGTTGGTGGCCATCTCATTTTCGTTATGCTCGAGGTTCGGCAGTACAGTGCTAATGCTTGGCACTACGACGTTGGTAAGAATGATCGCCTCTTAGTTATACGCCAGGGAGAATGAAGTTTCGTCGGTTGTTCGTCGTTTGGTGGTGTGATATGCCCATAAAACACCAAGGAGCTCGTCTAGCCACTTGCCCTTCTTGTCTGAGAAGGTCTTCTTGAGGCAGTCAAGGATGGTCTTATTGGACACCTCGGCCTGCCCGTTGCCTTATGGATATCGGGGCGTGGACATGTACTACTTGATGCCATATTTTTCGAAAAACTTCGCCAAGTCTTTGCCCACGAACTGTGGACCATTGTCGATGACAATGAAGTGTGGGATGACGAAGGGCAGATGATATTCTTCCGTATGAAGCGCTCTATATTCGTCTGGGTAGTTGTGGTCATGGATTCAACTTCGACCCATTTTGTGAAGTAGTCGGTCGCTACGATCATCATGCCTCTGCCTCTAGTAGCAGACGGCATTGGTCCTACCAAGTCGATCGTCTACTGCATGAATGGCCATGAGCTCGTCTGCGGGTGGAGTTCGCTGGCAAGTAGTGCGGGCACGAGCTTGAAGCGCTGACAGCTATCACATATTTGTACATACTCTTTAGCGTCTTGATTCATGGTCTGCCAATAATAGCCAGCATTGAGAGCTTTTTGCGCCAAGAAACGACCTCCAAAGTGGTTTCCACATACGCCTTCATGGATTGAGCTAAGAATCTTTAGGTCATCGGGAGGAAATAGGCAACGGAGATGTGATCCTGAGAAGGATCTTCGAACGAGCATGTCATTCCACATGTAGTAGTGTACTACCTTCATCTGGAGCTTCATAGACTCTAGTCTGTCAGTGATGAGCGTTCTATTGACTATGTAGTCACTGATGGGATCTTGCCAACTCGGGATTATGCTGATCTGCACCACCTCGACTGGTGGTTCCTCATCTATGCTTAGCTTTTCCAAGTACTGATGGTCTAGCACCTGAGCTGATGGTCTAGCGTAGAGCCTAAGCTTACTAGTGCGTATGCGTGGGCATTTTCTACTCGTGGAACCTGAGTGAGTGTGTACGCCTCGAATGTCACTAGCTGCTCTCGTACCTTGTCGAGGTATCGGGCTATCCTTGGATGCTTTGCTGCGTACTCCCCTGAGGTTTGGTTGGTGATCAGCTGGGAATCAGAATAGATCACGGACTTCTTCACCACTAGGTCTTTGGCCAATCGGAGACCTACTAGTAAGGCTTCATACTCTGCTTCGTTGTTTGACGCCTTGAAGCTTAGAGTGATTACCTGCTCGAGCATTGAGCCGTCTAGAGTAGTGAGAACTAGGCATGCACCCGATCCTTGGTGGTTTGATGATCCATTGACTTGCAAACGTCAAAAATCTCCATCAGGAGGGGTTGGCATGGCTATGGCGTGTTCAGCTGCCTCCGGGGCGCTTTCGGGCTATGTTGATGCATCCTTTAGGCTTGGGGTGAATTATGCTATGAAATCAGCCAACGCCTGGGCTTTTATCGCCGTGCGGGGTTAGTATGCTAGGCCGTATTAACCAAGTTCCAACGCCCACTTCATCACTCGTTGAGAAGCGTCTGGACTGTGCAAAACTGATCTTAGTGGGTACTGGGTCATGACGATGACCGAATGCCCTTGAAAGTAGGGTCTAAGCTTTCGAGCTACAACAACTAGTGCCAAAATTAGTTTTTCAATCTTCGGGTATCTGGTTTCCGCATCTAGGAGAGCTTTGGATGTGTAGAATACAGGTAGTTGGGCCCCCAGCTCTTCTCGTATGAGGGCAGAACTTACTGTTACTTCCGATACCGCCAGATAGATGTATAGGTTCTCCGCTGCTTCCGGTTTGGACAGTAGTGGAGGTGATGCCAGGTACTGCTTCAGGTCCTGAAATGTTTTCTCGCACTCATCGTCCCAGTTGTCCTTAAGCGCATTTTTGATTGCCTTAAAGAAGGGCTTGCATCGATCGGTGGATTGCGAAATGATACGATTGAGTGCGACTGCTCGTCCGGTCAGACTTTGGATCTCTTTCAGAGTTGTGGGCGATTTCATGTGTAGGATCGCTTTGATCTGTCTTGGATGAGCCTCGATTCCTCGTTGGGTTATAAGGTACCCTAAGAATCGGCCTGAGGAGACGCCAAATATGCACTTGGCTGGGTTGAGCTTCATGTTGTATTCTCGGAGAATGGCAAAAGTTTCTGCCAAGTTGGGAATGTGGTCTGACCACTGCTTGCCTTTCACCTTGATGTCGTCGACATAGACTTCCGTGGTGACTCCGATCTGCTTTTTGAACATCACGTTTACGAGTCGTTGGTAGGTTGCTCCTACGTTCTTGAGGCCAAAGGGCATGACCTTGTAATAATATGTACCTCGCTCGATCACGAATACGGTTTTCTTTGTCAGGCTTGTGTATGGCAATCTGATTGTAGCCTGAATACGCGTCCAAGAAGCTGAGCACCTAGTTCCCAGATGTCGAGTCAATGAGTAAGTCGATTCGGGGAACCGAGTAATTATCTTTAGGGTATGCCTTGTTGAGGTCAGTGTAATCTACGTATACTCTCCATTTGCCTTTCTTTTTTTTTCATCACTAGCACGACGTTGGCCAGCCATGCTGAGTGTGCCACTTCCTCAATGAATCTGGCCTCCAGTAACTTGTTGATCTCCGCCTCAATAATCGCTACTCCCTCGGGTGCGAAATGTCACATTTTCTGGATCACAGGTTTGGCAGCAGAATCAACATGCAACTTGTGACAAGCTATCGCTGGATCAATACCAGGCATGTCAAATGGTGACTATGCGTAGATGTCACGATTTTCCCTAAGGAAAGTCATGAGTTCTTCCTTATCCGCCAGGGTCAGACGTGAGCCGATTCTAGCCGTCTTTTCCGGCTGGTTGGGGTCAAGAATGATGTCTTCGGCGTCCTCTTCGGGTTTCCATCCTGATTCATCTTCCAGGGCATTGTCGACCTTGACGCCATATTCTTGACCCGCCTGTTGTAATTGCTATTTGGCGAAGGTATGGTCGCCTTTCTGTGATGAAACAATTGGTGGGCTGGTTACGTCGAGTGTGATAGTGCCAATAGCAGTTGAGGTGAGTCCATTGAATCCAGTCAAAACATCCGTCTTGCATTGGATCGTGTTTTCCAGGCCCATCTTTTGGATGACTGATAGTTGTAGGATGTTGATTGAGCTACCGTTGTCCACCATAATTCTGTCAACGATGGCGTGGGCCAGTTGTACAGAAATCACCAAGGCATCGTCGTGGGGAAAGTTTACTCTCTCAGCGTCCTGCTCGGTGAAGCCGATGATTGGTCCAGGTACAGCATCGATGGCTTGAACCTGATAAACTGATCTCGCCTGCTAGATCTTCCTTTTCTTGGAGTTATTGGTGGCCTCAGATGCTCAGATTTGGCAAATATTTTATTGATTCAAATTGTCTTGGTTTAGGGTTCGGCATTGGCATCTGCCTCTTGCCTTGGCCGGGCAGCTGGTCTGTTGACATACTAGTCGCACTTGCCTTTTTTCACGAGCTGCTCAAGGT
Source organism: Heteromeles arbutifolia (assembly GCA_024362995.1). NCBI lineage: Eukaryota > Viridiplantae > Streptophyta > Magnoliopsida > Rosales > Rosaceae > Heteromeles > Heteromeles arbutifolia. The sequence continues at coordinate 37,392,322 of JANCRC010000003.1, read as the reverse complement.
TCATTTTCCATGTGGTGCAATCATTGGTTGCATGCCCAAGACCTTTGTGGAATACGCAGTATTTGGTCTGGTCTATCCTAGAGGTGTTGCCCCTTAAAGGTGGCGGCAACTTGAACCATGGCTTGTCCTAGAGGTCGCGAAGGATTTGGCTGATCAAGACTGAGAACTTAGTGTATGTCTTGGGTGTTGTGCCTTCTCCTTTTGCTAGGGATCGGTCTCTGCGTTTGTCTCCTGGCTTGTGGTTTTATTGCTCGCTTTCTTGTAAGTCGATTCCGCGGCTTTGCCCGGTTGCTCAGGCGGCTTCTGGGAGCGTTTTTCCTCATCCCAGATGGAGTGCTTTTTTGCCAAAGCATAAGAGTTTGCTAGGGACAGGTTCTCGCCCATAATTAATTCTTCGAAAAGTGGGTGGTCTAATAGGAGTCCCTTTCGGAAGGCTGAGCATGCGATGATGTCATCGCATTTGCCTTTTCCGCGTTGATTCTTTTAACGTAAGTGCGGAGTGACTCCTTCGAGTCTTTCTTCATGTTGAAGAGGTGGTCAGACTTCTTTTTGATCGAGCGATAGAACGAATATTCCTTAGTGAAAACCAAGGAAAGTTCGCTGAAGCTCCGGATTGAATGCGGCGGTAGGGTGTGGAACCAGTCTTGCCGCTTCACCTTGGAGCGTTATAGCAAAGATCTTGCACATGAAAGCGTCATTGTTAATGACACACCCCGTCTTGAAGGTAGGGCGTGCTGGCCGTCACGCCCTACCTCCGGGACGGGGTGTGTCAGTTAGCGTAGAGGGTCATGGCGCTTTGGTAGTGCATTAGGTGTCAGTCCAGATCTTCATCTACCCTGAACGAGGTGAAATGTGGCGGGTTAAACTTCTGCGGTGGCTCCGTCTACTCAATCTCATCGGTAAATGGTGACCTGCTCAGGTGGGCTACGTCTCTACGGAGGGCATCGTCGGTAGTGTTAATGCACTAGATTCTGCGCAGCTGCTCTGCTACGAGCCTTTGTACTTAATCTTGGATTTGCGCCTAATGGGGCAGCGGAGTCTCCAGATGCCATTGGTGCTGACCTGCTGGTCCTTGTTGCTTTTCGGCATGTTCTGCCCGTCTATGTCGTGGTTGTTGTGCATGTGGTTCATGTTGTGCTGCTCGCCATCGTGTTTGGCAGGGTCTGCCAGTGGAACTCAAGCTGGACTGCTATCGTGCTCTCCTCTGGGTGTCATGTCGCTGCATACTCCGTTGCCTAGCCTCGTGTGGACGCTTCGCCTGGAATGTCCTGAGTGCTCGTCGGAGTGTGGACCCAACCTCAAATGAGTCGAGTCATGAATGAATGCTTCTTGTGCATTTAGGCAAGATAAGATGTTTCCTTAAGGGCCCAAGCGAGAATGCATACTACCCGAACACACGGTTCGTGGCGGTCTGAGCGACTCTTTGCCGGGACGTCGCTGGAATGAGTCACGTTATTTCGCCCTTGTCCTGCTTCAAGACACCTCGTCTGGGGCGCACTGCATCTTGATGTGCTCGAGGAGTTGGTTCACCAAGGAGGTCTGCTGCTCGAGGGTGTTTGTCGAATTGACGACCTGCTGGGGCAAGTGGTGCTCGCCATTTGGATTGGAAGAACTTGGAAAATGGGCGTCTCCATGTGTGGTGGAAGTGTAATGGACTGCAGGTACAAAACTTGAGCCCAAAGCGGGCATTCCTGCAGAAAAGTGGGGTGTAAGTAACACTGAATCGATCGTGGGACCTGTGGTCGAAATCTGGATCGCTGGAGGTGGCTTCGAAATGGTTTAAGCCACGGGCCGGGTCGTCAGAGCGAGTCACGAGGCGTGTTGGACCAGCACATGCTCGCCTTGGGCCTGCATGGCCGTTGGGCTGCCACATTATGGCCTGCTGGCTGGGTGGCTTGGGCTTGGGCCCGTTGAGCTACCTGGGTGGCAGCAACTGCTTAGTTCTGGGCTCGGGTTTAGGCCTGCTGTGCAACAAGGCCTGCTGTCATAATGGGCTGGGCCTCCTGCCCTAGGCCTGTTGTGGTAGCTGCCAAGTTTTGGGCTTCCTGCCTATGGGCTTGGAAATGGACCTGGGCCTCCTGCCTAGGGTTTGGCTGGGTGCGGCATTGCAAGGGCAGCGACAGTGGGAGTGGTGTCATGGCCTGGTGGCCTTGCCGTGGCTGCTGGGTCACAATGGTGATGGTGGTGGCGCGACTTCACGGCGGTGGGGCTTCTCCTACAGTCGTGTTAAGCCTTGAGGACCTCCGTCGTGGGGCTATGTCCTCGTCTCCACTCTCCAGTCCAAATCCTTGCACGTAGAAGGTTCCGTTCGATGCAAATTTCCGCCATCTTCAGTCTTGACGAAAATGCACATGCAAAACAATCAACACCTTTGATAGAAGACCTAAGCCTCATGCGCCCACGAGGTGGGGGGGAGAAAAACTTGTGTGGCGCTTGGCTTGCCACTGGATTTTGTTGAGTGGCACTATAATCCACTCAAAACTCGCCACATGGCAAGTTTAAATATAATCTTTTACCATTTTTTTTATATTTCACATTCTCACAATTAATTTTATACTAATTAATATCCACCATAAAATCTATCCAATTTCTTCTTATCCTCTTTTTTTCCTTCCCATATGTTCCCTCTAATTTATATTTTGCTGTAGGAGTCTTCATCCAGTGGTTCTTTGTACAATAGTTTGTTTGATCGCGTATTAGGGTCAATTCTTTCTTTCTTATAATTGAGGGTTTTCGGGTTCAGGTGAGGATATTTGGTTTCTTTATATTGATAATATGAATTCGATTATTTAGCTATTTTGACACAACATCTACTTTTCTTTATTATGAGTATTTTAATAATATGTTAGTCTAATTTTGATTTTTTCAATTGATAGGAGAATACTGAGACAACGAAGTTTGAAGAAGACGTGAAAATTTTGAGAAGAAAAATGAGAGCGAGGAAAAAAAGAAAAAAAAAGAATCATTAGATTGATCTCATGGTGTATATAGTATATTAATTAATATAAAAAATAACTATGAGAATGTTAAATATAAAATAATGATAAAAAAATATTATATTTAAGACTTGTCACGTGGCGAGTTTTGAGTGGTTTGTAGTGCCACTTAGCAAAATCCAATGGCAAGTCAAGCCCTACACAAGTTTTTCTCGGTTGGGGGGGGGTTAGGTCAACAGATCTCCAATGCCTAAGTTAGTTTATCTGAGAGAGTAAAGTGTTTAAGGCTTTTTAGGGTTGCAAAAAGCTCTCAAAATTTGGTAGAATATGGGGTATTTATGGGGCTAGGGCCGGCCATATAGTGTTTAATGGGAAGATATTCTCAAAATATTCCCAAGATATTAAATAGGAAATAATATCTTAAGATAATGGTGTAATTATCCCTAATTTATTTAAATTAGGATTACTTACTTGATTGGAGTCAATCTTCAAATGGGAATGTATTAAAGATAGGATTTGGGTAATTAATCCTTATCTTTAATTTCATGCCATGGGCAGGTGAGCTGTGGCCAGTTGTGTTCAGCTGCTGAGTCCTTCAGGGATGTGAGCTACGCATGGGAGCATCTGAGAAGTCAGCCCATTTATTGGGGGCAATCTTGTCTTCCTTGAATAAAAGTCTACATGTCGTCTCTAGAATTTTTGAGATTATTTTAGGCTCCACAAGTTACATAATTTTTTAAAATAAAAATTAATAATTGATTTAGAATTTTAATACTCACACCTTTATTAAACCCCTAACTAATTTTCAATTCAAAACATTTCCAAAAAAAATAAAAAAAAATTAGAATAAGTTTGTACCCATTAGCTTTTTTAAATAATGTTTTCAATTTTTTAATCTTATATGTACCCATTCATGTAATTTTTCAAATTTTTAATCTTCAAATGTACTCATTCTTAAATATACCAATTTGTTATATGTAAAATGTACTATTTTTTTTATATAAAATCTATTCAATTTTTTTTTAATCCGTTTTTAATCTTATATAGGTACATTTTTTTTCTTTGATTTGAGAATGTATTCATGTCAAGTTTAATCGAAGAAATTTACTAATGTTATTAAGCATAATATCCTCTCTTTTTTATGGAAATAAATTATCACATTAATTTCAGGAACTTCGACCAAAAATTGAAAACCAACAAGGTTTCAATCAAAGAATATTCATAACTAGGGACCGCATCCAAAATCTCTCTTATTTTTTAGTCTAGTGACATTTATTTTTTTTAATATTAAAATAAAATTTAGTATCTGTTCATCAAATTTATATTTTAAAATATGTTATTGTTCGATCTCGAATCTACAACCATGTGTTGGTATGCTATTGGTCTTAAGAGAAATGAGAGAAATGACAGGAACCGATCCTTTATTTAAAAAAGAAAATTAACATATCTCTAATTAAAAAAACAAATTAAGTCTATTATGTCACCGTGTTTATAACGTTGGCACCGTTTGCCTAAAGACCAAACAGTGCAACGCTCTCCGGAAGAAAAAAAAAAAAAAAAAAAAACAGTGCAACGCATAAAGCTAGGCATTGGTTCCCCTACATTTATGCCCATAACCAAATTGGGAAGAAGTGCAATGCATAACGCATAATTATTCAAAAGTAGCTAACATATCAACTGCCTCTTCAGCGACTAAAAATCATTTGAAAGTCGTCACTAAAAAGCTGTAGCAACCATTTTATATTTTCTCTCTTTTTATTTTCTGAAATTTTAATAAGCTTTAGTAGTAGTCGCGGTCCTTACTCCTCCTGACTAAGTCCTTATAATATATACCAAGTAGAGTAAAATTTTCTCCCTTCTTAATCTCTCTACCCTTTTATCCCTCCTATTTAAATGGTTACGATTACGCCACATCTACATTTTATTTTGAATTTTATATATAGAAGGGGAGAGAATCCTACTCCATACCAAGCAACGATCCTAACTAAATCCACGGCCATCCACGTTCATAGATTTCATCACTGTTTATGTATTTAATTATCACATTTTAAAAATGATTCCTGTATAATATATGAAAACTAGTTTTTATAAAATACTGAATAGTACGATAGAATCGTAGAGGATCATTCAGATTTCAGATCAACACCATATATTTTTCCTTATCTCTCTAGCTAGCTACTTCTGTTCTGGCTTGCTTTGTTAATTGCATGTTGCTCACTTAATTAATTAGCTGAAGGAAGATTAGAGATACAGATAAACCTTTTTTGCTTTGTTAATTGCATGTTGTTTTTCTTTTACAAATTATGCAAAGTTCTGGCCTTGCCTAACATTCAACGTTGATTTGGACATATCAAAGTTTTGTTGTATTTGCCTACCATTCAACGATGAAGGGAAGATTACAATCCAACCTTAGAGGAGGAGCGTACTTGCAAAAAGTTTGAAATTACAAGATAATAATAATCACAAATATTGTAAGACTCTGAAGGGGGAAAATCCATAAAAAAACAAAAAATTTAAAAAAAAAACTAATGCGTTTAAGGTTGCAAGATCATGTTAGATATGAAAACTTCTCAAAAATAAAAAATTAATCATGAGATAGTAAAAACATTATGCTTTTATCTAGACAATGCAAAAATAAAGACATTGCGGCTCCTATTACCTCATGATCACGAAGCACCATTTACGAACAGTATTTTGATAAAATAGGAAACGACAACATTAAATTAGAAAAAAATGATAACTGATAAAATAAAAATATAGTATAAAATAGGTATGAAACAAAATGACAAATGAGAACCCTGGCTATTAGTTGACCAAATAATCTCAATATGGTAAGTTTTTTAACATGGGAATATTTTTTCAAAGAATGTGTGGATTTTTCTTAAAATATGCTAATGCAATTGAGTTGATATCTACTTTATTTATTCTTGAGAAATACTAAAGAGATTATCTTAAAAGTATAACTTTTTGCCACTTCATATTTTTTGTATAATGTATTATAATTTTGACAAATAAATTAACGTTAAATTGAAAAGTGAGTTTAAGTGTCCATAAAAAGTCTCATTCTAAAAGAGTCTACTTGACGTTTGTTTTTATTGTTTTGTCATCGCATAAAATTGATTCATCCACTTCGATTTTTGAAAGATCACTATTTTGAGATAAGGAGCGGGGCCAAGGGAGAAACATTTGGTTGAGGTCGGCCAAGAATAATGGAGAAGGATAAATCTATCTGTATATTATATCACAAGATCTGTATATTATATCACAAGATATAATCAACAACTGAACGCTTTTCTTTCTTCTATTATATCACAAGATTTCTTGGCAAAAATAATATTATATCACAAGATTTCTTCTATTAAATCTAATGCTTATTTGACAGGTGCTCAAAGTTCAAAGTACTAATTTAAAATTAGCTCAAAAGACCAAAAAAAAAAAAGAAGAAGAAGAAGAAGAAGTTATTTCTTCCAATTTTTATGATAATTTTTGGTCCCTCGTCGTCGTGGTTGCTTACTTGTGGGGATGAGGAGACTCGTTAATCAAATCAAGCCGTGTGGTCCATGCCAGAATACTAAAAGTAGCACTCAATCAGCTATGTGGTCCATGCCTGATACTAAACTAGCACTAGCGGTTCCTGCCAGATACAGAAAATAGTACTAAGTCAGGGAAAAGGATCCTTCCCTTGAGGATTCAGAGATTTTGTAATCGTGTCCATTCATCATATTTAAAATTTAAAATTAAATATAAATAGTACGTAATGAAAACTGACCGCACGATGTACGATAAACAAACACGATTACAAAATCTTTCAGATCTCTAGAAAAAGAAACTGACGATGATCCTTTTCCCTAAATCAGCAAGTGAACGTGGTGTAGACCCGATGGCATTTCCCACTTTGCTTTGGAATATACTGTCGTCAATCTATAGTACGATGATTATTTTTTAGTTTAGTGATATTTATTCTTTCGAATATTAAAATAAAATTTTAGTATCTGTTCATCAAATTTATATTTTAAAATATGTTATTGTCGATTTCGAACAATCATGTGTTGGTAGGCCCAAAGTCAAAACAGTCAACGCTCTCAGAGAAAAAAATAAAAAAAAAAACACACCAGTGCAACGCATAAAGCTAGGCATTCCCCTACATTTATGCCCATAACCAAATCACAAAAACCACACCACTCACTGAGTGCCTCGATCTCTTAGTTTCTTAATTCTCTTCTTCCGCTGCTCTGCTTCTCACCCTCCTGTCTCTTGTTACATAAAGTGCTCTTCTGTAGCAAAACCAAACTAGGGCAAATACTATGGAAGAAATCATATCATCGTGCTGTCCACCCGATTTCTGCCAGGAAACCACATTTCAACAGCGCCTACAGTTCATAGTTCAGAACGTGCCTGAGTGGTGGGTGTATTCCATTTTCTGGCGAGCCTCCAAAGACAGCAGCAGTGACCAAGTTTCCCTGTCGTGGGCTGGCGGACATTTTCAGAACACTTGCAACCACTTGGCATCGAAACGAAGCAATCAAGTGAACCGGGAAGTTGAAGCTCTTTTGCATGATGACGTGATGGATTTGGACATGAGGCTGGTGGATCATGAAGATGTCACTGACTCCGAGTTGTTTTACTTTTACACCGTTTCTTTAACCCAGTCATTCTCTGCAAGCCACGGTAATAATAGTAACAATATTCTCGGCAGGGCATTTGGTTCTGGTGGGTTTGTTTGGCTTGCAGGTGACCATGAATTTCAGTTTTATGAGTGTGAGAGAGTGAAAGAAGCAAGAATGCATGGAATCCAAACTTTGGTTTGCATTGCAACTCCTTGTGGGGTGGTTGAACTGGCCTCTTTGGATGTGATCAAAGAAGATTACGGTCTAGTGCATTTATCAAAGTCGCTGTTCGGATCAGACGGCAACAACAACAACAGGAGGCTCTCAAAACAGCAGACCAGTCGTGAAGGCAATATACTTGATCCTATCCTAGAAAATGAACTGTTTTCAGCAGATCAAAATGAACTGACCCGACAAGGTATGCACCAAAACTTACGTTAAATTCGGGAGCCGTTCGTTTTTTGGTACTTACCAAATACCAAGATATGGTACCTAATTTGTACAATGTTCGAACTTGGTTGGTTATTTATCGATATTACCAAATAGTGATCAAGCTCTGAAATGGCATGGTCAACGATTGGTACCTAGTACCAATTACCAAACATTTTTCTTTCCTTTTGGTCATTTACTAAGTACATATTAGTTGCATAGGTCCATCAGTAAATTACACTGCGTCACCTACGTGTAATACACCCTAATTTAACATGATGTTCAGTACTTCTTTTTTTCCAGATGCAGGTGGAATAAACGAAGCTGCACCTATCAATGTAGGAGGGTCATCACCAGAATCACCTTCTAACTCCGTTGGTAATTTCACCTCCGAGAATACTAAGAACAAGACTCGATCAAAAAACCGAGGAAGGTCATCAAACAATGGAGCTGCAAGTAGACAATCACAATTGTCAAACCACGTTCAGGCCGAGAAACAGAGGAGGGAGAAACTCAACCACAGATTCTGTGTCCTCCGGTCAGTTGTTCCCAATGTGTCCAAAATGGACAGGTCCTCTCTGCTTGCCGATGCCGTGGCGTACATCAATCAACTCAAATCAAAAGTTGAGGAGTTGGAGGCCAAAGTCCAAGAACAAGCACAAAAACCTAAAGCCGGCAATAATGCAAGTAACAATCTTGATCATCAATCCAGCCAAAGCACCAGCGCTATAGTTGACCAGCATCATTATTCTAATATTAATGCTAATAATAATACTATTAGTAATAGTAATAGGGCAGCTGCTGCTGCCGTTGTGGAAGTGGAAGTGGACGTGTATGTGAAGATTATGGGGTCAGAAGCCAAGATACGTGTTCAGATTCCGGATCAAGACTACCCATATGCTAAGTTGATGAATGCACTCAAAGGCCTAGGGTTACAAGTTTACCATGCAAGCATATCGAGCGTGAAAGAGTTGATGATTCAAGATGTTGTGGCAAGACTGCCTTATGGGTTCACTAGTGAGGAGGTATTGAGAAATGGTATTATTAAAAGATGGTCCCATTAGAAACTATAAAATATTTTATTTAATTTCCTTTGCTAATAAGGACCATGATTTTTCATTGAGTAGTGCTTGTTGGGCCTCAAAGTCAGGTGTAGGTTGTCCCCCAAGGACAACTGAGGTCAAATCAAACGTCTTAGGATAAGAGTTGTACGGATTACTGAGTAGTTTAACTTTATATTATGAAGAAAAATTGTAGTTTGTGTTGATTTTTAATAGATTTTTATTTATTTATTTTATGAGCACCTTTTCTTTTCATATGATGAGGAGACTTGCCTTTTCAATGTTTTTTTTATAAATTTTTTTATTCTCAATTATGTAGTATGATCTGAAACAAGTGAGAGAGTGATTTGTATTGTAGCCTTTGTAGGTCAATAATTGTCGTATTGTAATAGGATTTAAACTTCTTGTGGTTTTAAAACACAGAAATAAATGTCATCTTTAAAAGTTTTCATATTTAGTATTTTATGTGACAGTTTTATAGTACTTAAAAAAATTAATTCATTTCAATCAACTTTTTTTCTTTTATTTTTCATCTTAAAATATTATTATCTAAAAATTGTCTATTTAAATTATGGCTGCATAAATAAGTGCCCCCTAAGTTTAGTGTTTAGTAACTCTAGATAAAATGAGACTTTTAAAACATAAGTTAACAATTGAGACCTTTTTTAAGATAAAACTTACTAACTCTAGCTAGATGCTAAGCAAATGTGTTTGCATACCTACTCATTTTGTATAGGATAATATTTGAGTACTCACTATTTGTTACTCACTTTTTAATTTTGTTTAATAATATTTTAACATGTTTTATTGTTTTAAAAAATAATTGACATATTATTAATTTTTCTTAGGTTTAAAAAATCAAGGAACACATGATATTTTTTAATTGTGAGCTCATAAAGGAGTACTAAGTGTTATCCTTTTGCATTAAGTGTTTGAGACTTAATCTAACAAGCCATTAATAAGACTGAACCTAATAATTTTTTTTTTTAACAAGCCATATTTTTTTTTTTTGAAACAATATTTTTTACATTAGGAGAACGGGATGGGCTTAGCCTCACAATGGACTAGCAATAATAAGGTATTCGCCTTTGGCGAGTATCGAATCTAAAACCTCTCACTTACAAGTACAGAGGAATACCACTACACCGTAGTACTAAGTGGCAACTAAACTCCTCCCTCCCCTTAGTGAAAGGTTTTACGTTCGAATCTTGTGGATGCTGAATTCGATACCAAATTAGGTTGCCCATTGTATGGCTTAATCGAACTCCTCCCTCCCCTTAAGTGTAATATATATTGTAAAAAAAAAAAATGGCTACTGAATCTAGTAATTGTTAAAACCGCATACAAGTTGGATTAGGACTATGCCTGATTTTGAACAAGATAGAACCGAAAATACCACTACAACAAAAACAAAAAAAACCCATTTATAGAGAGTTTTCATAGGAGACAGATATAAAAACGTCCTATTATACTTCTCAATAGAATCACAATCTCTTTCCTATCTCTTGGAAAAGGATCCTTGCCGGATCCTTTTCGTGGATCTCGTAATTGTGACTGTTCATCGTATATCGTGCGGAACAAATATTATGGGCAGAAACAAATATTTTGGGATCAATGGTTGGCCCATTTTTATCGAGGAAAAATAGTTTATGTGGGTTATGGTGAGAGAAATCAGCAGATGTTCCCGAATGAGCAAAAGATCTTTAAGGCTCAAGGAATCCCGTTGGAAGTCACGAAAGAAGGGGCCTTGGCTGCATTTTTGGCTTTCTAGCTTTGCAAATTTGTTTTGCCATTAAAGGGCGGCAGAGTAAGGCTCGAGACTTTCCCCATGGCTTGTTTGATGGCACATGGCTCTAAAGTCTCTCTTGCGCCGACTGTTCTTGGCTATATTTATCATTGCCTTGGGGATATTGTTTTTTGTCCAAAGGGACCTGGATCTACATATACTTCCATGCCGGTCACCATATTGTTCGCTGGTTAGGGGAGCATTTTCCATATTTATATCGATCTCGTCCTAACAATGATTTTCCTAAAGGTTATCCTCAATTGGTGAACACAGCAAAGCTTCCTGTCATAGTTGGTGAACATCTTTAGATAGAACCATACTTTCCTAATAGGTTCACTCGTCAATTTTGCTTCGATCAAGGGGTTCCAGCGAACAAATTAGCATTCGATGTTTTTAGTAGACAAAATTGCAGTGTTAAGGATATGTTCGAAGTGCAGGCTGTGCTTCTTAGAAGGAACACTGGATCTCTTTTTTATGTTCCACGCTCGTCTCATCATGGAATATGTACATATTGGTATTGCAAGTGGTGGAGGACCTCTTGTGCAACATATCTTGGGACTTCTTTGGCCAATATTTATGACATCTTCAATAAACGTCCTTTTAATAAAAAGACAGTTTTTATTGTGTCAGTCTTGAGAGACATATCCCTAGGTTTGAGAAAAGAAGTTTTGCTTTCTGACGTGGGAATTAAGAAGTCTCCTAGCTTGCGACCAGTTGGTGAGAGTCCTAGTTTGCGACAAGCTGGTCAGAGTTCTGGTCTTTCTAAAAACGAGAATGCGATAGCTGACAAGAAGTGCAAGGTTATCCCGAGGTCTTCTTCATCAGGGTCTTCTTTAGGGAGTAGCCATGATGTGAATTTTAAGCGTGCTCGTTATGAAAAGCCTGATGATCTTAATGGTGCGGATATTGAAACTGTAGTTGCTGCTGATATAGGTAATTTTCTTCCATAAGTGATGTCTAAAAATTTGAGTGCACCATCTTTGCATGCGAAGGTAATGAACCAGCCTTATAGGGAGAACTCAACTGCTTATATGTCAGATGAAGTTGTCCCGTCATCTTTGCAAGAAGTGAACAGATCCATCCATGCTTTGTTCGCCTAGGAGGTGAGCAATCTTAGGCAAGGACACATTATTGGTGGTGTAGAGAATATTTTTGTCAAACTTTCCTTTTGCAACTCACCTACAAAAATTCTTGGCTGTCGTGAGGAAGTGAATCTGGTGCTTGATGTTTTGAGTCCCATTATTAACATTTTGGAATCTGGTCAAATGGAGCTTGAGTGGTTTGTCAAAACTATTCGCCATGTTTTTGCATGAGCTTTGCAGATTTCTAATAATGCTGGGATTATTGATCAAGGTAATCAAATTCGTGATTTGCTTCGTCGACATGATGAGTGTTTGGCAACTGAGAAGGCCTTTGAGTCAGAGTTATCCAATTCCATTTAGGAGCTTAAAAAAATTGAAGCTGAAGAATTGCCTGTTAAAGAAGCAGATGAGGTTCACTCATGTTCTTCGTCAACAATATTATTTTGGAAGACTTTCTGTTAAACATCGAGTGAGAGACCTTAAAGCTTATATTGAGCGACAAAAGAAATTGGATGTAGAACTTCGTCAGTCCCGGATTGATGTGAATGAAGGGCTTCTCCCGGACGTTGGGCGTGTTGAAGCATTGAACAATTCTGGAAAATAAGGAATTTTGAACTCGATTACTTTCCCGCACCACTTTTGCAGCAAACCGGAGTAGGATTCATGTTGTTTTCCTTCTGTTTTGCATTCTTGCTATTTGGAATATTCAAGTTAGCTTTTCCCCTCTTTTTAGCAGACTCTTTTGAGCAAACTTGATTTATATTAATGGGTTCATTGAACCTAGTATGTTTGAGATTTATTTGAATTTTAATGTTATTCAAATCACAATTTTTTTATTTCCATTGCCCAGTTTACGTTTTGGCCGCTCCTCCTTTGTGTTCAACTTCAGAATGCTTGCCTTTACCTCTATATATATAGAAGCGCTTTAGTTGGCAATCTTCATCCATTAGCTGACACGTAATGAAGACATTTTTTCCTTCGTGCTAAAAGGTTTTACACGGCATGCTTCCTCAAACATAGTTGCACCATTTTTCAAACATAGCTGCTGCTTTTGACATTTTAGTCAAGTATGGCTGCTGTCAGTACCCATGAGCAAATACAGTTTTGATATTTGGGCTGAGCTCCCCATAATCGAGTATGCATGATAATTATTGTTTTCAATGCATTAGACTCATCCTCTTTTGTGGGTTTTGCCTTTATTTTTTTATTCTACATAAGTGAAAATCACCTATACTTTGCCATTCTCAATTTGAACTCTTGTATGTGAAGAGTTCAAACAAATGCTAGCATATGACAGTTCAAACAAATGATTTTGCCATTCTCAATTTAAAATCACCTTTAGTGGCTTTTGCCTTCATAATTATTGAAAATGTTAGCATATGGCAGTTCAAACAAATGTTTTTGCCATTCTCAATTTAAAATCACCTTCGATGGCTTTTGCCTTGATAATTATTGAAAACGTTAGCATATGGCAGTTCAAACAAATGCTAATTCCATTGGAGTGAAAAAATATATAATTTTTTATGAGCTATGGCTGCATCTAATTTTGGGGATCAGATTACCTATGTACCATGTGAAGGGTTCAAGCCAAACGTAATTCATCCTTTGATTTCAGGAAAATGTTTTTTTTTTTTTTACGGCTATATCTAGTCAGAAAACTGGACTACCTACGTACCCTGTGAAGGGATCAAGCCGAACGTATCCCTTTATTTTCGGGAATTATTGTTATTTTTATTTTTTTACGACTGCACCCAGCTTTAATGCTAGGCTGCCTACGTATCCTTTTTTAGGGATCAATTCATATGTAGTTCAGAGGTAATGATTTATCCTGACTTGCTCCTCTGCACTTGCCTCCTTCCTGGAGTTTGTTCTGCACTGTTTATGCGTAGAACTTATTCATGAGCTTTCTGTTGACGCATGGGTATATGCATTTCCCATTGGCGTTAAAGAGCTCGTAGGCACCTTTGGTGAATACTTTGCTGACAACATAGGATCCCTCCCATTTGGCTTCAAATTTTCCTTGCATCTTTCTGGTGGTGACGACAGGTCTTCAGATGGTTAAGACTAAATCTCCTACAAATAACAATCTAAACTTAACCTTTTTTGTTGAATGCACCTGCCACTTAAGCTTGATAGACTTCGAGTCTTTGTTGCACTGCAAGTCGTTTTTCATCAAGTGCTTCAAGTTCTACTAGCCTTATTTTTACATTTTCTTCAGGATCTGTCAGTTGTGTGGCTACTCTTAGGGAAGGTAGTTGAATTTCCAAAGGTAGCACAGCTTCTGATCCATACACCAGACTATATGGAGTACATCGGGTGAATGTACGGATAATGGTCATATACGCCCATAATGATTTGGGGAGGTGTTCATACCAGTCTCTTTTGTTCTTTGCCACCATCTTTTTCAGGATGTTGCACAACACCTTGTTGAAAGCCTCTGCTTGACCGTTGGCAGTTGGGTTGTAATTTATGGAGAAGGCTTGTTGGATGTTGTACTTTTTGCAGAGATTGACCATGGTCCTACACTTGAAGTAGAGAGCATTGTCTGAGATTATTTTTTACAGGACTCCGTAGTGATAGATTATGTTTTTCTTTATGAAATTTGCGACATCTTGTGCTTTCACTTCTTTCAACGGTATTGCCTTAGCCCACTTTGAGAAATAGTTCGTGCCTGCTAATGTGTACTGATGCTGGAGGGACGATTTTGGGGTTATCATGCCTATCACATCTAAACTCCATGCATTGAATGGCCAAGACAAGATGGTCGGATGAAGGGGCAATAGGTTCCGGTGCTTGAAATTTCCATGTATTTGACATGCCAGACATGACTTCACATGTTTCATCGCGTCTTGAACCATTGTAGGCCAAAAATACCCAAGTCTTTTCAATTGAGCTGCAAACTTAGGTCCAGATTGATGGGCTTCGCAAATACCGGCATGAGTTTCGAAGATAGCATAGGCTGCTTCTTCTTTTGATAAACACCTTAGCAATATTCCGTTAAAAGACGTTTTGTATAGTGTGTCATTCAGATACACAAATCGGTTGACCATTCTTCGTACTTCAACTCTGCCTCTGGGATCAGTTGGTAGTTTTCCATATTGAACGTAGTCAATCAAAGATTGCCGCCAATCTAAACATTTGTCTACTTCCAGGACTATCACCGCATTGACTTCATGGTTTTCTTCAATGCGCTCTAATGTTTAAGGAAGTAAATGACGTTCTCCAACTGTAATTTTAACTTCTCTTTCCTCAAGGAGAGCTAGAGATGTTGCTAGCTTTGCCAATGCATTGGCTTTGTTATTTTCAGACCTTGGAATGTGAGCAATGTTGATTTCTTGGAATTGTGGTACCAAGTGTTTTTGCTCTTTCATGATGCAAAGTTAGATTTTCATTTTTCACGGTGTATTAACCATTCATTTGCTTGATGATTAGTTGTGAATCATCATAAGCTTGAAGGCAATCAAAATGTAGTTCGAGGGCAATTTCAAGTCCGATGATGAGTACCTCATATTCTGCCACATTGTTTGAACATAACTCCATAAGCAAAAATGAATACGGGATTAGGCCTCTATATGGTGTGATGAACACAATACTTGCCCCCACGCCTTTTTTTTCTTGGCGCTCCATCAAAGTAAAGTTGCCATTGAGAAATGTATGTCGAGAATACTTCTTCGTCTGGCAAATTGCATCTGTAACTCCATGTTGTAGGGAACAAGATGAGCCGCTAGGAAATTAGCTAGTGCTTGTCCTTTTATGGCTTTTCTAGAGACATACTTGATTTCAAATTTCGATAGTAGCAAAGACCATTTTACAAGATGACCAGATGACGCTGGTTTTGACATCAAGTATCTGAATGGGTCCGCTTTAGATAACAACGTAATGTTGAGTGACAGTAAGTAATGTTGTAGCTTTTGCACAGCAAAGACTAAGGCCAAGCACACCTTCTCAATAAGGGTGTAATTTTGCTTTGTCCTTACAAGCGTTCGACTTAAATAGTAGAGCGCATTTTGGAGTACGAAGAAGGGCCAATCGATTTATGTATCTGAATGACACACTATACAAAAGGTTTTTTGACAGAATATTGCTAAGGTGTTTATCAAAACAAGAAGCAGCCCATGCTCTCTCCGAAACTCATGCCGGTATTTGCAGAGCCCATCAATCGAGACCTAAATTTGTAGCTCAGTTGAAAAAACATGGGTATTATTGGCCTATAATGGTTCAAGACGCGATGAAACATGTGAAGTCATGTCTGGCATGTCAAATACATTGAGATTTCAAGCACCGGAACCAATTGCTCCTTCATCCGACCATCTTGTCATGGCCATTCAATGCATAGGGTTTAGACGTGATAGGCATGATAACCCCAAAATCATCCCTACAACATCAGTACACCCTAGCAGGCACAAATTATTTCTCAAAGTGGGATGAGGCAATACCGTTGAAATAAGTGAAAGCAGAAGATGCTGCAAATTTCGTAAAGAAAAACATAATCTATCGCTACGGAGTCCCGTCCAAAATAATCTCAAACAATGCTTTCTACTTCAAGTGTAAAGCCATGGTCAATCTTTGCAAAAAGTACAACATCCAACAAGCCTTCTCCGCAAGTTACAACGCAACTGCCAACGATCAAGCAAAGGCTTTCAACAAGGTGTTGTGCAACATCCTGAAGAAGATAGTGGCAAAGAACAAAAGACACTTGCATGAACGCCTCCTCGAAGCATTATGGACCTATAGGATCACTGTCCGTACATCCACCCGATGTACTCTATATAGTCTGGTGTATGGATCAGAAGTTGTGCTACCTTTGGAAATTCAACTACCTTCCTTAAGAGTAACCACACAACTGACAGATCCTGAAGAAAATGTAAAAATTAGGCTAGCGGAACTTGAAGCACTTGATGAAAAATGAGTTGCAGGGCAACAAAGACTCAAAGTCTATCAAGCTCAAGTGGCAGGTGCATTCAACAAAAAAGTTAAGTTTCGATCTTTCTCTATAGGAGATTTAGTCTTAACCGTCTGAAAACTCGTCGTCGTCACCAGAAAGATGCAAGGAAAATTTGAAGCCAAATAGGAGGGATCATATCTTGTCACCAAACATGCCTACGAGCTCTCTAACGCCAATGGGAAATGCATATAGACATACGTCAACGGAAAGCTCATGAAGAGGTTCTACGCATAAACAGTGCGAAACGAACTTC
The DNA here is from genome assembly GCA_024362995.1 of Heteromeles arbutifolia. NCBI lineage: Eukaryota > Viridiplantae > Streptophyta > Magnoliopsida > Rosales > Rosaceae > Heteromeles > Heteromeles arbutifolia. Next base: position 37,375,223 of record JANCRC010000003.1, on the reverse strand, counting down.
GGGAGGGAGGTAAGTGCAGAGGAAGCAAGTCAACATAAATCATTTCCTTTGAACTACGTATGAATTGATCCCTCAAAAAGGGTACGTAGGCACCCTAACATTAAAGCTGGGTGCAGTCGTAAAAAAATAATAATAACAATAATTGCCGAAAATTAAGGGGCTAACTACGTTCGGCTTGATCCCTTCACAGGGTATGTAGGTAGTCCAGTTTTATGACTAGATACAACCGTAAAAATAAAAAAATAAAAAAATAAAAAAAAAATAAAAAAAATAAAAAAACATTTTCCCGAAATCAAAGGATGAACTACGTTTGGCTTGATCCCTTCACAGGGTAAATAGGCAAGCTGATCCCCAAAATTAGATGCAGCCATACCTCATCAAAAATTATATATATTTTTCCCCTCCAACGAAATTAGCATTTGTTTGAACTGCCATATGCTAACGTTTTCAATAATCATCAAGGCAAAAGCCATCAAAGGTGATTTTAAATTGAGAATGGCAAAAGCATTTGTTTGAACTACCATATGCTAACATTTTCAATAATTATCAAGGCAAAAGCCACTAAAGGTGATTTTAAATTGAGAATGGCAAAAGCATTTGTTTGAACTGTCATATGCTAGCATTTGTTTGAACTCTTCGCATACGAGAGTTTAAATTGTGAATGGCAAAGCATAGGTGATTTTCACTTATGTAGAATAAAAAAATAAAGGCAAAACCCACAAAAGAGGATGAGTCTAATGCATTGAAAACAATAGTTATCATGCATACTCGATTACGGGGAGCTCAGCCCAAATATCAAAACTGTATTTGCTTAAGGGTACTGACAGCAACCATACTTGACTAAAATGTCAAAAGCAACAACTATGTTTGAAAAATGGTGCAGCTATGTTTGAGGAAACATGTCGTGTAAAACCTTTTAGCAAGGAAAATATGTCTTCATTACGTGTCAGCTAATGGATGAAGATTGCCAACTAAAGCGTTTCTATATATATAGAGGTAAAGGCAAGCATTCTGAAGTTGAACACAAATGAGGAGCTGCCAAAACGTAAAATGGGCAATGGAGATAAAAAAAATTGTGATTTGAATAACATTAAAATTCAAATAAATCTCAAACATACTAGGTTCGACGAACCCATTAATATCAATCAAGTTTTCTCAAAAGAGTCTGCTAAAAAAAGGGGAAAAGCTAACATGAATATTCCAAATAGCAAGAATGCAAAACAGAAGGAAAAAAACATGAATCCTACTCCGGTTTGCTGCAAAAGTGGAGCACGAAAGCAATCGAGTTCAAAATTCCTTATTCTGTAGAATTGTTTAATGCTTCAGCACTCTCAACGTCCGGGAAAAGCCCTTCATTCGCATCAATCCGGGACTGACGAAGTTCTACATCCAATTTCTTTTGTCGCTCAATAGAAGCTTTAAGGTCTCTCACTCGACGTTTAACAGAAAGTCTTCCAAAATAATGTTGTTGACGAAGAACACGAGCGAACCTCCTCTGCTTTTTTAACAGGCAATTCTTCAGCTTCAATTTTTTTAACCTCCTGAATGGAATTGGATAACTCTGACTCGAAAGCCTTCTTAGTTGACAAACACTCATCATGTCGACGAAGCAAATCACGAATCTGATTTCCTTGATCAATAATCCCAGCATTATCAGAAATCTGCGAAGAACATGCAAACACATGGCGAATAGTTTTCACAAACCACTCAAGCTTCGTTCGACCAGATTCCAAAACGTTAATAATGGGACGCAAAACATCAAGCACCAAATTCACTTCCTCACGACAACCAAGAATTTCTGTAGGTGAGTTGCAAGAGGAAAGTTTGACAAAAATATTCTCTACACCACCAATAATATATCCTTGCCTAAGATTGCTCACCTTCGAGCCGAACAAAGCATGGATGGATGTGTTCATTTTTTGCAAAGATGACGTGACAACTTCATTTGACATATAAACGACTGACTTCTCCCCATAAGGCTAGTTCATTACCTTCGCATGCAAAGATGGTGCACTCAAATTTTTAGACATCATTACAACTACAGTTTCAATATCCGCGCCACTAAGATCATCAGGCTTCTCATAACAAGGATGCTTAAAATTTACATCATGGCTACTCCCTAAAGAAAACCCTGGTGAAGAAGACCTCGGGATAACCTTGCACTTCTTCTCAACTATCTCATTCCCGTTTTTAGAAAGACCAGAACTTTGACCAGCTTGTCGCAAACTAAAACTTTCACCAACTGGTCCCAAGCTAGGAGACTTCTCAATTCCCACATCAGAAAGCAAAACTTCTTTTCTCAGACCTGGGGATATGTCTCACAAGACTGACATAATAAAAACTGTTATTTTATTAAAGGGACGTTTATTGAAGATATCATAAATATTGGCCAAAGAAGTCCCAAGATAGGTTACACAAGAGGTCCTCCACCACTTGCAATACCAATATGTACAAATTCCTTGATAAGTCAAGCGTGGAACATAAAAAAGAGATCCAGTGTTCCTTCTAAAAAGCACAACCTGCACTTTGAACTTATCCTCAACACTGCAATTTTGTCTACTAGAAACACCAAATGCTAATTTGTTCGCTGGAACCCCTTGATTGAAGCCAAATTGACGAGAGAACCTATTAGGAAAGTACGGTTCTATCCAAAGGTGTTCACCAATTCTGACATGAAGCTTTGCAATTCGAGCAGACCAAAAATTCAAAATGATAAGTCTTCATTATCCATCAAAGAACAACCTTTCTCTTCCACAAAAGCAGTTGGGCGATAAATAACAGATTTATTACTTCGAAAAATAAACCTTGCATGAGATATACTAACCTCCCTGGGTTCAATACCTGCATATCTCGCTAATTGAGGATAACCCTTAGGAAAATCACTGTCAAGACGAGATCGGTATAAATATGGAAAATGCTCTCCTAACCAGCCAACAATATGGTGAACCGGCATAGAAGTATATGTGGATCCAGATCCCTTCGGACAAGAAACAATATCCCCAAGGCGATGATAAATATAGGTAAGAACAGTCGGCGCAAGAGAGACTTTAGAGCCCTATGCCATCAAAAAAGCCATGGGGAAAGTCTCAGGCCTCACTCTGCCGCCCTTTAATGGCAAGACAAATATGCAAAGCCAGAAAGCCAAAAATGCAGCCAAGGCCCCTTCTTTCGTGACTTCCAGCAAGATTCCTTGGGCCTTAAAGATCTTTTGCTCATTTAGGAACATCCGATGATTTCTCTCACCATAACCCACATAAAATATTTTTCCTCGATAAAAATGGGCTAACCATTGATCCCAAAATATTTGTTTCTGCCCATAAAATTTGCACAGTTGGGAATCGAACCTAAGACTTCTCACTTACAAGTAAAGAGGAATACCACTACACCGTAGTACTAAGTGGCAACTGAACTCCTCCCTCCCTTTAGTAAGAGGTCTTACGTTTGAATCTTGTGGATGCCGAATTCGGTTGCCCATTGTATGGCTTAACCAAACTCCTCCCTCTCCCAACTGTAAAATATATTGTTATATTAAAAAAAAAAAATGGCTACTGAACCTAATAATTGTTAAAACCGCATACAAGTTGGATTAGGACTATGCCTGATTTTGAGCCGGATAGAACCGAAAATACCACTACTACAGAAAAAAGAAAAAGAAAAAATCCATTTATAAAGAAGTTCATAGGAGACAGATATAAAAATGTCCTATTATATTTTTCAATAGAATCACAATCTCTCTTCTATCTCTTGGAAAAGGATCCTCGCCAGATCCTTTTCATAGGGATTCCGGGAATCTCGTGATTGTGACCGTTCATCGTATATCGTACGGAACAAATATTATAGACTCTCGAGGAATACGACTCAAAGAATTTGGCGGTTGCTGCTGCTGCTCCGTTTTAGGAGCTCATTGGGAAACTTCGAATCAAGAGCAGAGGAATACGACTCGAAGAATTTGGCGGTTTCTGCTGCTCCGTTCTTCAAAGAATTGACCAGAAAGGAGGAAGAAGAAAAGTCTTGTATTCAAGTGTTTATCATTTTGATCGAATGTGGGGTAAAGTTAAGAGACTTGAAAACAACAAAGGATCATCTCTTCTAATTGCCATCTGTGAAAAATAAAGCTAAGGAAGCAGACACAGGAGGCCAAGTCTTACATGCAAAGCCATTCTTTGCGGGCCAATGAGAAAGTAGGTGCATTTGTGGAGAAATCAATCTGCTTTTCAAGAAATGAAGTCTGAACCCCTAAGTGCTTTACACTAATGTATCAAGACTCATTCAAAATACGGAAGACACGAAGAGTGCATTAATACAAATTTCAGAGTGCAATTCTCACCTTTGGAGCCATGGATCAACACTTGTTTTCAACCAACTCAATGCTGCAAAATAGTTTGTCCAACAACCATGTCAAAAACCAAATCGAATTGGTACTGAAAGCTACTCATGATAAACAAAAAGTCAAATGAATTTAGACTACGAAAGCTACCAACATCAAATTGGGTTTATCATCTACCAGTACACAAAAAGAGGGGTTTTTACAACCCAATAAAGCTCATTACCTGAAGAACACAACAACAACCAAATCGAAGAGATGTCGTTGCCTGTGACGCCTGCACGAAAGAATTAATAAATTTGTTGCATTTGGAGCTTCATTCCACTCCAAACCAAATCCAGAACACAAAGAAAATGAAAATGGGGTCACCTGCTTGATTTCCCCTCCTCTTCGTTTTGAATTTTTTATCCACAAAAAAGCACAAGCAAGGTGGTAAGAGCAAGAGGACGATGCAGCAGAAAACAAAAGCTCTCGTGACCTGCACAAAAAAGGGCCTTTGCGATTTAAGGGGGGAAATGATGGTAAATTGAAGTAATTTGAAAAAGAATCTGAGCTCCAACAAACCTTACCCATCCTCACTTGGAAATCAACGGTTACCCAATCCAAATACAAATTCGAAATACAACGAAATCCACGGGAGCCCAAGTATATCAGAATTGCTTCTTACTTCTGGAGGAAGACCACCGAGTTTTGGAGCCACAAAAGGGGGAGTCACTGAAGCATTTCACCGGGGGGGGGGGGGGGGGGGGGGGCGGGGCATGGGAATGTTGCTCACGTGGAGAACAAGGGCAACCCACGAGATCAAAACAAATGGGATCCTAAACCTTCTCAAACTTTATTGGGCAAGGCACGACACAGATGCATTTTTAACTAGGCCTCACAAATTGGAAATCGGGCCAAAATAATAAATGCGCAGGAGCCCAGTATGATGGGGGCATATCATGTACGAAGGCGATGCCGACATTCAATCTGTGGAGGACGTAAATCACTTCAAAATACTGTATATGTGAACCATCTCAAACCACAAAGTTCGATAGACTTACGCTACGTTAAATTTAATGGATCAAATTCCCGAAGTGGCCAATGACACGAAGTCGCTCCAGATATCAAATGGCACGAACCCATATCAAATACCCAAATGGCACGAAACCGCGACAAGACCCAAAAGGCACAAAGCCACGTCAAATGACAAAGCCGTTAAAATAGTACAAAGCTGCTTCAAATGGCACGAAGCTGCATTATGCTACAATGGCACAAAGTCCTCACCCACACGAGCTAAAACTACACAAGGCATCAAACCCCAACAAATACATAAGGAACTACGAGTGACTTGATCCCTCAACGAGGGTACGTAGGCAATCTAGGGCTCGACCTAGATGCAGTTACAAAATCAAACAAACATATCAATCCTCAAATTTCAAATTTTTCATGTTAGAATCAAAGGGTATTTCTTTCCCAAAAGAAGGGTTGTAATTAATAGATGCGTAGCCTAGAATAGGTCGAACTCAAATTAATAATACCCTCTTTGGAAAAATGAACGAAGGTGAAATTGTGTCGAGTGAATTATTTGTTTACATATTGTGTACAATTTTTGGTCAACAATTTCTTAGAAATCCTAAGGGTGAAATTGTCCAGTTTCCACCACCACCACCACGATAAACTAGTTTTGGAGTTGTTCTAGAATTAAAAAAATATTAGGCTACAACTCGAAAGCAACCACGCTCGGCGAGTCTAAACTCCAAAAATTGACAAGAAGATTAGGTGGACTAGTACAAGAAAATAGTATGAGTTTTTGAAGAAATTCAACAAAGTAATCAAACTGTTAGGGGGAGATGAATAGATAAAAACAATGGGAAAAGAAGAGAATGAAACCGAATTAATGGAGATAATTAATGAGGTTGAGCGAGAATGAAATTATAATTAGAAAGTTCAAAGATTTATTTCCAATATAAATTTGTTTGAAAAAATAAATATCAAACTAATTAATTGCCTTACTAGATTAGAACTCAACCATTAAAAGTGAATCAATCTAATGGTCTAAAACTTGTATCAAAACTTGAGTGAAAAATGTAGTGCCACGATCCACCCCTATATATAGGATAGGATCAAGGGACAAAGATTTTGACAAAGATTTTTGCACTCTATTGTAACCTTTAGATCTTATAACATTGAACGGTGTTGATTAAGGGCGTGTTTACGTATCCGTAATTGGAATGAGAATATGGAATTAAATTCCGATTACGGCGTACTCCGGTGTTTACTAAACATGAAGAAATCAAAAAAGCAGTGGGGCCCACACAAATTTTGGAATTCAATTCCTTGTATTGGTGGAATTGGATTCCCTAAATATAGGTGGTAATCCAATTCCTGATTGTTTGGGCAATTGGAATGACACTTTTGTTCCCTTTATACCCTCACTTACTTTTTTTATTTCCAAGACTATCATTTATAAACCCATTAAAGTGTATAATATATTTGATTTGGGACAAGGGCATTTTAGTAATCATACTGTTTATATTCTGATTCTGCTGAATTAGTAAACAGCTTTATGGAATTCTATTCCGATTCCAGAACATTTAAGTAAACAACATCAACAGGAATCCGATTCTGACTTCTCCTCATTCCAACTCCTCCTCAATTCAATTCCTCCTATTTTCATTACCGTTACGTAAACGCGCCATAAGAGTTATGCGGAGACTTTTAAACATTAAATGAATTGAATGATGATGTGGAATATATAAATATAAAAAAAAACTGATGAAATAAAATTGAATTTTTTTTTTTTAAAAAAAAAGTTAAAATCTGATACAGAAAAAATGTGAAACTGAAACCCACAGTGAAGAAGCCTAAATCCAAAATCTTCATTCTTGGATCTTGGGTTTTTAGAGTTTTGCTATGGAGGTGACAAAGTGATTGAGTTGTTCGTCTAAACTTAGAGCGCTTAAACCTTCTCAAGATAAAACCCCAACTTTTTTCTCTTAAAGCAAAACTCTCTCTTTGCTTAGTAGCATGTTTTATTGTTCACTAGGGTTCATTGTTTGAAAAGGCAAGAAGAGTTTACATTTTCATTTTCAGACAAAAAAAGAAGGAGAAGACTTTACATCCAAGGCATGGAGTTCATCGGCAAACAAAAAGGAAGATGGAGGTTAAAGTATTTTTAGGGTTCTGTTTAAAAAAAAAATGCTATTATTTTTATCAGAGATATATATATATATATATATATATATATATATTAAATTAGTGTTTTCCTTATTAGTTATAATCCAAATCATCATCCAATTCATTTAAGGTTTAAAAGTCTTCACATAACTCTTAATCAACACCGTTTGATGTTATAAGATCTAAAGGTTACAGAAGAGTGTAAAAATGTTTGTCAAAATCTTTTGTCCCTTGATCCTATCCATATATATCTATCTATCTAAACTACATATTAATAAAACCATCTTTGTCAACCAAAAGAGGGTGAAAAGACTATTTTGTCTTCTATCACACAAAAAAATGATGGGCAATAATGTAATTTCACAGGTCCAAATTTTACTCTTTTTTATTGAAGTCTCACCTACAGGTGATGTTAAAATATCTCCAATATTTAAAATAAAAAAATAAAAAAATAAACCAAAAGCAAAAACCTCCCACTCCCACCCAGGTTCTCTTTCTCTCCCACTCTCTCCCTCCCATTTTTCTAAAAAAAATGTGTTCTTACACACAAAGTGTATAGGCAAATGCTAGTGTGTGTGTGTGTGTGTGTTACAAGTTGACTTTGTACAACCAATTAAGAGAATTTTATTTGAACACATACAACCTCTTTCTACACTCAACTTACTTTTTACAGTCATATTACTTTTAATTAAGATAAGAATATCTCTTTAAATCAAAATTTATTACCTAAACTATCCTCACAAACCCAATTCAATTTGTAAATTTAGCTATACACCCATTTATCTACAATGCAGTTGCCTAAATCTCTGCCTTCAATTTTGCAGAACCTATCAATGTAGCACTGCCTCATGCCTAATATCTGCATCTACAGGCAAGGCAACCCCAAATTATTTTAGAAATCAAACCCACAACAAAACTTCAAAAGGTTCTCCTTGAAAATTTTGAATTCTTACAACTTAATGTCATTTTGAGAGCTGGAAGATCTACGGTTCTATGCGTTTAAAATTTCTTTAAATTTTTAGTTCTTTAAAAATAGAGATTTCTGCTTTTTTTAATTTTCTTTTTTTTTTCTATCAATTGCTTCAATGAATTTTTATTTGATCTTTTTCCTAAAGTTTCAAATTTCCAAATGGATGTTTGAAAACCCAACCCAGCAGAGACCAGTGATGTAGAAAGATTTCTTGATTTGACCTTTTTCTTAAAGCTTTGTTTTTATTATAAGAGCTATTAGGGGTTTTGCCAGAATGAATGTAGGATAAACAAGGAGTGATGGTAGGGTTTAATTATAGGGTGTGAGTTTATTCATAAATTTTAATTTGGGTGAAGTGCCGATTTAGTACCTGAATTATTACCTTAGTGAAAATTAGGTCCCTAAATTATTTTTTCGGTAAATTAAGTCCCTAAATTCATTAAAAATTGTTAATTTCATCCCTACTATTATATTCAAAGCTATTTTGTCCAATTTTTCTTCAACTTAAGTCACTTGACACACTTTAGAGTGTAATACCGTCATTTTCTTGCCTATAAGCCCTTCACATTTCATATAGGTTGCGAATCTAACATCTAATTTACCCTCCAAAGTTAACTTACACTAATTCTTATGAAAAACTACCAATTTACCTTCCAAAGTTAACTCCATACACTATTTCTTTATGGAAAACTACCAATCTACCCTCTAATGTGTATCACATGCAAGTAACATGACTTAAATTGACGGAAAATTGAATATAGTAGCTTTGAATATAATATTAGGGATGTAATTGGTAGATTTTTATAATTCAAGGACTAATTTTTCTGAAAAAAAAATAGTTTAAGGACCTAATTTTCACTGATGTGATAATTTAGGGATTAAATTGGCAATTCACCCTTTTAATTTTATTGTTAATTTTATTTTGTACTTTAAGGTAATTATGCAATAGAGTAAAAAAGACAATTCACATTTAAAGTTTAAGTTGAGTGTAGATAGAGGTTATGTGGGTTTAAATAAAATTTTCCTAAATATAGGTAATTCATGTATATGCTGAATGTTCTAGATTTACAGTACATATTCAAGTATATGTTGGATGGTCTAGATTTACGGTGCAATTCATGTATCCGTTAGATTCACGGTACTCTTTTCATGTGCATCTCCATTATCCTTCAACTTCCCCTCCTTCCCAAACGGCCCCCACACTTTAATTATTGAGGGAGATGCTTTCGTCGACGGCAAGTTCCTTTGCCTAACCAAAGACCAAAGCGTCGGCCGAGCCACCTACTCTCAACCCTTCATTCTCAGCAAAAATGCCACTGAAAGACTCGAGGTTTCACCACAAACTTCACATTTCTTATTGACTCCATAGGCAGAACTGTAGACATCGAAATTTCGGTGAAATAAATGTTGGCCAATAATTAAAATTTTAATGTTCACGTGTCACATAAAATTTACACGTAGCATGTGACTCAACGAAAAATCGAAAATCATCGGAAAAGTCATCAAACAGGACACATGTCAACACCTGGCAAAAATGATTTATTTCATCTGATTATTTAAATCCAAAAATCAATTTTTGGAATTCTATAAATAGGAAGCCAAGGCATTCATTTTCATTCACCAATTCACATCACACCAAAACCTTAAAGCTTTGAAACTCTAAAAGCTCTCAAGCAAATCCCGAAGGATCAAGAAAGCTCTCTTCGTTCTTCGTCAAATCCTCCTTCAAGATCAAGCCCCCGACGGCCCTTGAAGAAAGTGTTCATCGTTCATCATCCGTTCATCCTAAGATCAAGCCCCAACGGCCCTTTGGATCAATAACATCAACAAATCCACACATCCAACCATTCTTCAAGATCAAGCCCAAAAGCCCTTGAAGATCCGTTCATCACCGTTCTTCAAGATCAAGCCCAAAAGCCCTTGAAGATCCGTTCATCCATCAACCTTCAAGATCAAGCCCAAAAGCCCTTTGAAGAAATCTGCACAACTGTTCTTCAAGGTCAAGCCCAAAAGCCCCTTGAAGACCCATTCATCAACTTTCAAGATCAAGCCCAAAAGCCCTTGAACAAATCAACACCTTACGGAGATTGAATCAGAAGATCAAAGTTGTAGAGAGATTGTAACCCCAAAATCATTAATACAAAATATTACTTTGTACATGTGTTCTTGTCTCGTTCGTCGTCAGGAATTTTCGTGTTTACAAGAACGCCCTTCGCTAGGCCACTTGACATCTTTTTTGCGCCAAACGGGTCCTTACTCGACAGCATAATAGGCATTGGCGGCTCTAGGCCTCCCCGTCATAAACCCGCAAAATAATGAGTCGAGGAATTTGTACCGCTTAGTGGGTACTTGCAAGGGTTATATTATTGTTGGGTTTTCTGCCGCAACAGGGGCTTTTATAGCTTTACCTAGAACCAACACAAGGAGTTTTAGTTCGATGGAACTGCGTAATGAGAACGCAATGAACAACCCGCCGCCAGTGGTTCTTGTGCCAGAGCCGAACCCCATTCTTGAGCCTAAGTAAGGAAATATGATCAATGCCGGAGTGGTTGTTGGGTTGGTTGTAAATGGGTGCTTAGTTTTGCTTGGCGGGTTGGTTTTGGTTTGGGGCATTTGTTGGAGGAAAGGGGAAACAGGGGAAGGTAGTGATAATGAGGTTCATATGTTAAACGACTTGATCGGTGATGACTTTAAGAAGGGGACAGGCCCGAAGAAGTTTTCGTACAAGACATTAACTCAATCCACGGGTAATTTCGACGAGGGAGAAAAGCTCGGTGATGGAGGATTTGATGGGGGTTTTTAGAGGGTTCATAAGAAACTTGGACTCATACGTTGCTGTTAAGAGGGTATCGAGTCAGTTAAGACAGGGATTGAAGGAGTACGCGCTAGAGGTAATGATCATCAGTCAACTTAGGCATTGGAATTTGGTGCAACTCATCAGTTGGTGCCCTGAAAAAATGGAGCTCCATCTTGTTTACGAATTCATGTCCAACAGAGGCTTAGATTCCCAATTGGTCACACCCAAAACCTTCTAACCTTGGGAGGCAAGATACAAAATGGCTCAAGGCTTGGTACACAATATAGGAACAATGTGTGCTGTAACAGGGATATCAAATCGAGCAATATTATGCTGGATTCAAATTTCAACAGCAAACTTGGGGATTTCGAGTTAGCTCAACTTGTGGATCATGGAAAACAATCACAAACCATGCTTCTGACTGGAACCATGGGATATATATCTCTGGAATGCATTACCACAGGAAAGGCGAGCAGAGAAACATATGTCTACAGCTTCAGAGTCGTTGCTTTGGAGATAGCTTGCGGGAGAAAACCCATTGATCCAAAGTTGGGAAAGACTCAAATTAACATGGTGGAGTGACTTTGGGAGCTTCACGCTGAAGGGAAAGTCAATGAAGCAGCTGACCCTAAATTGTGTGGAGAGTTCGATGAGAAACAGATGGAATGTTTGTTGATTGTTGGGCTGTGGTGTGCTAATCCAGATTAACGCTGAGGCCTTTGATACAACAAACAATTCAAGTACTTAACTTCAAAGAGTTGATTATCAGAGTGTGCTACTAACAAACGAACAAACCAACTATAAACTAATATAATTTTATTAAATAGCGAAAGATTGCCACGACGGTTACATAACCTAAGATGCTACATTGTGAACAACTAATCATTCTACGAGTTACAAAGGATCATAAATATAGAGAACTTACCTAACCCTAATAGACAAGAAAACGAAACCCTAATTCTAACGGGTTAGGCCCAAATTCAGACCATAAAATAATGCTAAATTCCAGCACCCCGTCAAACTCATGGCAGTACACGACAAGAGTTTGCCAACAAAATGATGTGGATGCAAGCTTTGTTAGGTGGACACGACAAGGCAAGCTCCGTTAGGTGGACACGACAAGACAAGCTGATACCAGATAAAAGTGAACTGAAGCCAAAAGACCAAACCTCTGATACCAATATCATAGTGCGTTACTAACAGACGAACAAACCAACTATAAACTAATATAATTTTATTAAACGCAAATGATTGCCGCGGTGGCTACATAACCCAAGAGGCTACATTGTGAACAACTTATCATTCTACAAATTACAAAGCATCATATAGATATAGAACTAACCCAATCCTAATTGACAAGAAAACAAAACCCTAATTCTATCAGACTAACCCCAAATTCAAACAGTTAAATAATCCTAAATTCCAACATGAAGCTCCGTTGCCCATTCTCCTATCAAATATGCTGGTGGCTAGCTTCTTATCTCTTCAAGTATCATTTTCAATCTCATCGAGTTACAATATTGGTTTGGAAAGAGGGCAGACAGAGTCTTCGGGTCATGGTTACAACACTAACTCTTCACACTTCACCTCATCTTCGTCCAATTCTTCTCCCTCAGCCCCATTTTTGTGTACAAAATAAATTTAATCCAACTCTGTTATACGTATGTATAAATTTTTGCGTAATTTTTTTTTATAGTGAAGATCCTTAAGTCAATATGTTTGACGACATATATGTTGGAAATTATATGTTTATATAATATTATAATTTCAATAATTGAATAAAAAAATAAAATCTCACTTGTCTAAATGAGTGTGCTAATAGGTAGTTATTATTGAAATTTGAGTGAAAGACTTCATTCAAATGATACATAGTTTTATTAAGAGTCTGTATGTTTTGTTGTTGAGATATTGAGTTACATCTCTTCATAAAACAAGGCTCTGAGTTCTATATAAGTTCATAGCCATTGCTTGTTGGCAATAGAGTTTAATCCCCAAGACTTTATTGTCTCTCTCATTATTAAATATCTTTCGAGTGAGTACGGAATACATAAAGTTCGTCAGAGTCCGAAGATTGAAGTGATTCGACTTCGGATTATAGATTGTTGAATCCTGTGAGATGGACACCTATCGAACTACAAGCACAAGAGTAGGGGAGAAATTCTGTCTTTAGAACATTGCATTTATGCGAGCCTCAATCTCCAAATTTGTTAGTTTTTCTAACTTTCTCTCTAGTTGTTTATATTAAGCTTATACATAATTGATGTTGTGAATCTCTTTATAATTATTATTATTATTATTATAATTCTTGTTGTTATTTTCATATTTTCTAATATTACTCCAACAATATATTATTGCTGCTTTGATGATAAGTAACTTACCATCTTGTCATAGTTATATGTTTTACTCATAAATTTATAACAAGAGATGCAAGGTTTAAAATCGGAAACGGGGTGGAAGAGAAAGACCCTTTCCACCAGAGCATTCAGAAAGGTACGCTCATCACCCTGCATTGAGAACTTCTTCTGACAAAAAAAAAAAAAAAAAACAAAGAAAAGACGACCAGATCAGCAGAAAAACCCAATACTTAATTAGGACTACCAAAGTACCAAGTTCGACGACGACATCCAAGTCTTCTCAATGTCAATGCATTCGGACAACAAAACATTAATAAAAAAAAATCAGATGTCATCCAAATATATATAGGCAAGAAAATTAGACCTTCAACGTTGTGTCCTGAAGATTTTCAAATATGACTTGCGAGTTCTATCGAAGATTTTCAATTCTTCTCAATCTTGACGCAAATCATTGGAGTACGATCAGAAGTGTGGATCATTAGGAGATTTAGGCATCGGAATTTGGTGCACCTCATTGGTTGGTGCCCTGGAAAAAGAGATCTACTACTCGTTTATGAGTTCCTGCCAAACAGAAGTTCAGATTCCCCCCATCTTTCCAAAGAAAATAGCTCGCTGAGTTGGCAGGTCAGATACAACATTGCCAAAGGGTTGGCCTCTGGGTTATTGTATCTACATGAAGAATGGGAACAATGTGTGCTGCACAGGGATATATCAAGTTGAGCAATGTTATGATGGATTCAAATTTCAATGTGAAACTTGGGGATTTTGGGTTAGCTCGAGTTGTTGACCACGGAGAACAGTCACAAACAACAATTGTGGCTGGAACATGAGGCTACATGGCTCTGGAATATGTTACCACAAGAAAGGCTAGTAAGGAATCAGACGTCTACAGCTTCGGAGTTGTTGCTTTGGAAATAGCTTGCGGGAGACAACCCATCGATTTCAAGTCATATAGTAGCCAAATCCAACAGGTGAAGTGGGTGGCTTTATTAAGAAGGGAAAGTTATTCAAGCAACAGATCCAAAACTCTATGATCATTTTGATGAGAAACAAATGGAGTGCTTAATGATTGTTGGACTATGGTGTGTTCACCTGGAATATATACTCAGACCTTCAATACAACAAGCGATTCAAGTGCTTAACTTCAAAGCTCCATTGCCCATTCTCCCATCAAAGATGCCGGTGGCGGCCTATATTGCTCCTCCAACATCACTCTCAACATTGGTCAGTGACAGTGACAGTGACACTATTCCTTCTGAAAGAGGTCAAACTCAGTCTTCAAGAACGCTCCCCCTGTCCTCAAGATCACCCCATCTTCTACAACAAAATTTGGGACACCATCAACAACATTTCAAAGTGCACAATAAGGCTAAGATAAACATATAGTTCAGTGTAAATGTGCATTTGTTATTCGAATTACCAAAGTCATGCGGACGGTGCATTTCAAATCAAATTCCTATTTTCAATTTCTGAAAAGAGCGCAAGGTCGAATCGAACATTAGTAGTAGCAGCTGTGTTTTCGATTGTAGGTTTTCACTCAGAAAAAATGTCAACATGTACAGAAAAAGAGTAGCAAAATTTGTACCTTTTGTATTCGGAGAGCTTTGTTGGCTCGTGAACTTTCAATCGTTGATCTTTCATTTTTCAATTAAAGCTTAGCTCATGTCGAAATTTATCAAAAAAAGATTGATCAAGATTCAAGACCCGCATTGAAAGAAAATGATCAAACAAACAAATTAAAAACAAAATTGAAATAAAATGAAAGAGATAATGAGTTTTGCGTAAAATACCAGAAATCGTGATTAGGCACCAGTTTTAAAAATATGAAAGTTCCCCGAATGCAGAGTGATGACTGATGAGAATGACGCAACCTATAATAACTGAAATAAGGAAAGATGAAGTTTCTAGTATTTACCTTGCTTTTCTGTTGATTAATTCAATCTAATGACTAGAAAGAAAGAGGGGATTCAGTAGCACTAGGATCTCCCCTAGTGCTTGTTTCTTGCAATGCAAGCAACCTGCTTCACAAAACGGATGAACTGATTTTACTATTTGTTGGCTGAGACTAAATAGAAGCAATTTAAATGGATTAACATGTCGTGTCCCATATGTTTGATGAACGTAACAATGGGTTGACTACATCAACTACATTGAAAAAATGTCCTACTTATTAGAGACAAGTTCCTTAGCTCTACTTGAGGATACTACTCATGTCCAGTCACAACCTTCAAAACGGATTTGGACTCAAAGGCCCTGTTTGGTGGGTAAGATGGGATGGGTTTTTCCCAATTAACTTGGACTTGTAACCCAATCAATGTTTGGTGAGAAAAATTGTAACATGGACTGAATTGGCTACACATCTGAAATAGGAAAAATATGATGGGTTGTAACCCAACCACACATTCATAGCACATGTGTGATTGCTAGTAAAAAGCAGAAGAGAACACAAATTTCACCAAAAATAACCACAAACCTTACTACAAAGCAACCATACAGTATCATCGGAGGAAGAAAAGTAATGTGAAACTTGTAGGAAATCTCCTACGAATTTGGCCATACCAAACCTTTTAGTTTTTTGTTCTCATTTTTCAGCAAACCTACCAGCATTTTTTTTTTTTTTTGCATTTTTTACTGCTTAAGTATTTGGATAAAATCTCTTTCGTGTATGAAGGGGTCAAGTACTCCACTTCTATAATTCATTTCTTTTACCCATTCAAATGGCTATGACCAAAACAAATTAAAAAAACAAACAAATAAAACAAAAAAAATGAGATAATTCTAGATCTTTGATAGAGAAAAATAATAGAAAGAAATGTACTCATGACTAGGAGTAATTTATAGAGCATGGTTACACTATCATCGCAACATTCTATGATATAATGTCATGTAACTAAAAACTTACATAAATTTTTGTACCATTAGCATAAAATGCCACAATAACTGTGTACGCATGTATGCAAGTCCAAAAAAAAAATTCACCTGCCACACACTACATGAGCCATTCTTTAATTTAAACAAGAAATTTCAGACCGTGATCGTGGTCTAGCATAGTCACTCTACTTTTGTTTTAATCTTTTTTGTTTTTTTTTTTTTGAACAACCGATATTATATATACTAAAGAAGAGGAAGTGAGCTTAGCCTCACAATAGACTAACAATAATATGGTTCAAACTCACATTTGACGAGCATTGTTTACGTATATACGAGAGCAATTGGCCAGCAATAAAACATAATATTTTATTATAATAGGAGTGCAACTTCCCGTAGAATAAATAGTCATTGTTCATTATTAAATATTTTTAATTCATAAAATAATATTTTATTAAATTTGTGGGACTCAAGTGTCACATTAGCACTTAACTGAATTTTTGACAGAAATGTGACGGAATGACCAAAATGATTTGTGACACCCATTTTCAAGGACTACA
This sequence comes from Heteromeles arbutifolia, assembly GCA_024362995.1. Classification (NCBI taxonomy): domain Eukaryota; kingdom Viridiplantae; phylum Streptophyta; class Magnoliopsida; order Rosales; family Rosaceae; genus Heteromeles; species Heteromeles arbutifolia. The sequence continues at coordinate 37,358,191 of JANCRC010000003.1, read as the reverse complement.
TTGATCAATTTTCAATTTCAGAGACCATCATGCTGGGATGAGTCAATTTCATGGATCATGTGTGATAAAACCCAAACATAATTAAATACCATGTCAAACCAAAATATGGATAAAAGTTTACATAAATAAATACAACGTCAAACAATACATCAAGCTCAATTGCTTGTTTGTTTCCGAGCACTTTCATGAGTGTGGACTAAGCCTCAGGTCGTAGATGAATTTGTTTCGATTTGAATTGGTATACAGAATGGTGCATCTACCAAACAATGACTCTGCAGATGTGTTCTTCAGTATAGAAGTCTTATAATTAGATGATAATTCTGGAAAAAAAACCACTACATATGGTTAATAACTCCGGGAATGTGTTCTTATATCTCCTGCTCTTCTTTCTGTTCTACCCTTTTGCAACTGCTTTAACCTTCAACTTCCCAAGCTTTCCCAATGGCACGACCAACATATCCCTTGAGGGAGAAGCATATATTGATACCCAACTCATCAGACTCACCAGAAACCCTGGAGAAACTGGGAACGTCGGTCGAGCAACTTACCGCGAGCCCTTCCTTCTGAAGGAAAATGCCACTGGAAAACTCGCAGACTTTAGCACAAATTTCACATTCATAATCGATTCAGGGAGTGCTGATGGGATGGTGTTCTTTGTAGCGCCAAACGGATCCTTACTCAACAGTGCAGCAGGAAGTGGTGCTAAGCTTGGCCTTCCTGTCGAAGACCTCCCAGGAGACATCTCGAGGGCTCCGTATCCGTTTGTGGCTGTGGAGTTTGATATCTTCAAGAATACGGCACCAACCAACAGGGATCCCGATGGTGATCATGTCGGTATCGACATCGACTCTCTCAAGCCTAATATTACCACGCCTTGGAATGGTGGTATTGAGGAAGGAAAACGAAATAGTGCTTGGATTAGTTACAACTCCAGCTCAAAAAATCTAACTGTTTCCTTCACTAGCTTTCAAAATAATACAAATGATACCCAAGTTGATGTAATCGGTTATCTTTCTTACACGGTTGATCTGAAACAATACTTGCCGGATTGGGTTATTGTCGGTTTCTCTGCTGCAACAGGTTATTAAGTTGCTGCGCATAAGGTCGTCTCATGGAATTTTACTTCAACTGCTCTGGTTGATTTGGATAAAACAGACAACATATTGAGAAAGTATATTTTCATTTCACTTGTTTAATAAGATTACAATCTGAATATATATATACAAGTTGTGTAGGCTAACAAAATCATTACAACTAACAATTTTTCTTAACCTCTAAGTATTATCCCTAGATAATGCATTTACAATATTGCCCTTAATATCCCCCCTCAAACGAGACTGAGGTACACGAAGTTGAAGTTTGTCTCTGAGGAACAAAAATCTAGCCACTTGGTCTTGTGAGCAGATGTAGTGAAGGGAGATTTGCTTGGCAACTACTTTTTCGCGGATGCAATGATAATCAATCTCTACATGCTTTGTCCGAGCATGAAAAACAGGATTTTTGGCAAGGGATATAGCAGAAACATTGTCACACCAAAGTTGAGGAGAACAAGACAGACAATAGCCAATATCTGCAAGTAATTGACAAATCCAAGTGATCTCAGAGGTAGTGTTTGCAAGGGATCGATACTCTGCCTCGGTAGAGGAACGAGCAACAGTGGGTTGCTTTTTAGCGCTCCAACTGATGATAGAATTACCCAGAAAAATGCAGTAACCTCCAGTGGATTGCCTATCTAACTCACAACCAGCCCAGTCAGCATCTGAAAAGGCCGTGATAGATGGAAAAGATGAGCATTTGGAGAACCAGAGACCATGATCAATTGTGCCCTTAAGATATCTGAGTATTCGCTTGACAACCTGGAAATAAGAGACATTGGGAGTGTGCATGAACTGGCATACAAGATTTACAGCAAAACTGAGATCCGACCTTGTCCATGTTAGATATTGAAGAGCATCCACCAATGACTGATATTCAGAAGCATTTTCAAGAAGAGGAGAATCATGATCAATCTTGGAAGTGCTCAGTGGTGTGTTGCAATGTTTGGCACCAACCATTTTGGCTTTAGTAAGCAAATCCAGAATGTATTTAGTCCGTGATAGGAAAATACTAGTAGAAGATCGTTTGACCTCGAGACCGAGAAAATAGTGTAAAGACCAAGATCCTTAACAGGAAACAGATTGCTGAGCTGTGTGATCACATTTTGACAATCAACAGATGAAGGCCCAGTGACTAAAATGTCGTCCACATACACTAGAACAAAGACCAAGGATTTGTCCTTTTTAACAAACAGAGAGTGGTCACTGGGAGAACCAACAAAGCCAAGAAAAGCAAGTGCAGCATGTAACTTGTCATACCAAGCTCGGGGAGCTTGTTTTAGACCATATAAGGATTTATGAAGCTGACACACATGATGTGGCCTGGTAGAGTCTTCAAATCCAGGTGGTTGTTGCATAAACACAGATTCAGAGAGAGTGCCATGCAAGAATGCATTACTAACATCAAGTTGGTTCAAAAACCAATCAAATTGAGCAGCCATGGTGAGTAAGATTCTAATTGTCACAGGTTTAGCCACAGGGCTAAACGTTTCAGTGTAATCGAGACCTTCCTGTTGGTGAAAGCCCTTGGCAACCAGCCGAGCCTTGTAGCGATTTATGGAGCCATCAAGTTTTCGTTTGATGCAAAAAACCCATTTACAGCCTATTACGTTCTGAGAGGAATGATGGGGAACAAGGGACCATGTTTGAGTATGAAGGAGAGCATTGAATTCCTCATGCATTGGTTGGCACCAATGTGGGTGTTTAGAGGCTTGTAGATAGGTTGTAGGAATATAATCCAGAGACAAATGAGGGGGAAGATGATGTTTGGTGGCAGTAAGAGCCTTAGGCTTGTAAATACCGGACTTAGATCGGGTTTGCATAGGGTGATTGTTTAGTGGTGGTGGTGGTTGTGGAGATGGTGTTGGTTCTATGAATAATGGAGGTGGTGAGGATGCTCCAGAAAAGGTAGGTGGTGGTTAGAGTAAGAGATGTAAAAGTTAAGGAAGATGGAATAGCAGAAGATGTACTTGTAGTTTGAAATGTGGAATGAGCGGAGGAAGGAGGAAGGTTGTAATATGGAAAAGTGCTTTCATCAAAGAGAACGTGCCGAGAGATGTAGATTCTTCCTGTGACTGTATCAAGGCATTTGTACCCCTTATGATTGAGACTGTAGCCCAAGAAAACACAAGGATTGCTCTTAGCATCCAACTTAGAAGAGGTATAAGGCTTTAACCAGGGAAAACAGAGGCAACCAAAAACTCTCAGTGTGCTATAACAAGGCATTTTCTTGAAAAGAGACTCCCAAGGTGAGAGCCGAGATAGAGTAGGTAACCTGTTAATGAGATAGATTGCAGCTGCAAAAACATCGACCCAATATAAGTGATGAACTTTAAATGCTGCAAAAAGAGTCCGTGCAGTTTCCACAAGATGTCTGTGTTTGCGTTCTGCACACCCATTTTGTTCTAGGGTGTGAGGACAAGATAACTGATGTTGGATGCCATGTTGTGCCAAGAACGTAGAGAACATAGTGCTCATGAATTCACCACCAAAATCAGATCTTAAGGTAATAATTTTGGTGCACAGAACATTTTCAACCAAAGATTTATATTGCATGAAGACTAATAGTACATCAGATTTGTATCTCAACGGGTAGAACCAACAGTATCGAGTAAAATCATCCATAAATATGACATAGTACCTAAAACCATCCTGAGAAGCTATAGGTGTGGGTCCCCAAACATCTGTATGAATGAGTTCTAGTGGTTTCGTGGTAGTACAAGTAGTGGATACAAATGGAAATCTAGAACACTTTCCTAATACACAAGCTGAGCAAAAAGAAGTGGTCTTATTTTGTAACACAAAGATACAAGATTGAGAAGTTAGCTTATTTAGAATCTTGACTGAAAGATGGCCCAGCCGTCCATGCCACAGAGTCCTGGAAGCTTTTGTAGTAGCAGTAAAAGCTGTACGCTTGTCACTAGTGTGAGAAGATTGAGAAAATGGATAGAAACCATGCTGAACAGGACCTTTAAAACGCATCATCCCCGAAGAAAGATCATTCACAGTAAAGTGAGAGGGATAAAGTTGCATGGAGCATTGATTGTCAATAAGAAATTGATTTGCAGAGATGAGATTATGCTTCAGATCAGGCATAAATAAGACATGTTTGAGTGCAAAATTACTATGTGAAGTTGTAATAGAAGAAGAACCAGAATGAGTGATAGGCAAACCTTTGCCATCACCAATATACACTTGTTCAAGTCCTGTGTATACTTCAGGATTCTGGAGAGTGGCATAGTTGTTGGTTATGTGAGAAGTTACTCCAGAGTTGACAATCCATGAAGAAGAAGAATTAGAGGTGTTGGCAACCAATGCAGTGTTGGATGACTTGCCATTATAGTGAGGGTCCATGCGATGAGGATAGTCACAAGCTTCATGGTCAAATTGACGATGTATTTGACAAGACAGTTTTCTGTTGGATGAAAAATTTGGCCGAGCTCTTCGATTTGAAAGCTGATTATTGCCTTGATTGAAATTTGTGAACCTCTGATTATTGTTTTGCCTGAAATTGCCACGATTATTGTGGTTGCTCCAAGTAAAGTTGCGATCCAGTCCACAATTTTGATTGTGAGAATAGAACGAATGCTGAGCAACATAGCCTTGAGAGAGAGAAGGAACTGGCAGAGGAAGAATGCCAGTGGAGGTGTTGTAGGCCTGAAAGGAAAACACGGGTGTACTTTTCTTGCGATTGTTCAGTTGGATCTCTTTGCTAAGAAGCAAACCATGTAGCTCATCAATAGTAGTTGAACCGAGACGAAACTGAATGGCATCCACGAACGAGTCAAATTCAGGAGGTAAGCCATAGAGAATGACAGAGAGCAATTCTGAATCTTCGACGAGAGCACCAGCACTGGCAAGAGCAGCAGCAATCTCCTCAGTGCGTTGAAGATATCGAGCGGCTGTGAGATCTCTTTTGGTGAGACTACGAAGTCGAGATCTGAGTTCGTGGATGTGAGAATGTGAGGCAGCAGCGAGGTGAGACTCCAATTTTGCCTATAGTTCTCGAGCCAAGGAAACTCCAACAGTATAAGGAATTAGGGATTCCGAGAGAGTTGAATTGATCCAAATGAGAATGTCTTGATCATTCTCAAACCAAGCAACATACACCGGATTAAGACTGCGATTGCCTGAGGAATCGATGAGAAATTAAGACGGCGCCGGTGAAGAACCGTCAATCAGACCTATGAGATTGTATCGATGAAAAATTGGAGCGAAAATAGCACTCCATGTCAGGTAATTGGTAGTGGTAAGCTTAATCGGAACCACAGATCCAATATTCTGTATGGTAATTGGGGTAGAATTCGAAGAATTAGGGTTGGAAGATTCAGGCGGTAGAAGAATTGGAGAATTAGATGCCGAAGAGGAAGAGACGTCGGGAGCCATGACCAGAGATACAGAGAGGAAAAGATGATCAATCAGAGAAGACGATCAATCAGAGATGACGATCAAGATCGGAGTAGCAGAGAAGTGGGAAGAGTTGGGATAGAAGAGAGATGTTGTCGGACTAGGGCGAGTGATACCATATTGAGAAAGTATATTTTCATTTCACTTGTTTAATAAGATTACAATCTGAATATATATATATACACACACACACACAAAAGTTGTGTAGGCTAACAAAATCATTACAACTAATAATTTTCCTTAACCTCTAAGTATTATCCCTAGATAATGCATTTACAATATTGCCCTTAATACAACACCCCACTAATTCCTGCACCAAGCCCCGATGTTCAACCCAAGTCAGGAAATGCCAATAGTGGACTCTTGATTGGTTTGGGTGTTGGCGGGTCTTTAATCTTGGTTAGTTGATTGGGTTTGGTTCGGTTCATTTTTAGCAAGAAGAGGAAAGCAGTTGAGGAGCGTGATGAGAATCCTTTTGTTAATAACTTGATCGATGAGGAAATTGAAAATAGGGCTGGTCCAAGGAAGCTCTCTTACCGTGAGTTGGCTCCAGGGACAAGTAATTTTTAGGATGGTAAGAAGTTGGGAGATGGAGGATTCAGAGTGGTTTATAAGAGCTTCATAAAAGACTTACACTCATATGTTGCTGTTAAGAAGATATCCAATGGATCTAAACAAGGGTTGAAGGAGTATGCATCAGAAGTAAGGATCATCAGTAGACTTAGACACCGGAATTTGGTACAACTTATTGGTTGGTGCCATGAAAAGAGCAAACTACTACTTGTCTATGAGTTAATGTCCAATGGTCGTTTAGATTCCCATCGTTTTAAAGAAACAAGCTTGTTATCTTGGCCGGCAAGATACAAGATAGTTCAAGGTTTAGCCTCTGGGTTATTTTATTTACATGAACAATGGGAACAATGTGTATTGCACAGGAATATCAAGTCTAGCAATGTTATGCTGGATTCAAACTTCAATGTAAAACTTGGGGATTTCGGGTTAGCTCGACTTATGGACCATGGAAAAGAGTCACAAACAACAGTAGTGCCAGGAACCAGGGGCTACATGGCTCTGGAATATATTACCACAGGAAAGGCTATCAAGGAATCAGATGTCTACAGCTTTGGAGTTGTTGCTTTGGAAATAGTGGAGTGGGTCTGGGAGCTTTACGGAGAAGGGAAATTTATTCAAGCAGGATATCCAAAACTCAACGAACATTTTGATGAGGAACAGATGAAGCGCTTGATGATTGTTGGGCTGTGGTGTGCTCACCCGGATTTTCAATTCAGACCTTCAATACAACAAGCAATTCAAGTGCTTAACTCCAAAGTTGCAATGCCTAATCTCCCATCAAAGATGCCGGTGGCCACCTATTTCGCTCCTACACCATCACTCTCAACTTTTTCCACTGACACTATTAGTTCAGAAAGAGGTCAAACAAATTCTCAGGATATTGTTAAAGCACTCTAATTCTTCACAGTTCACCTCATCCTTCGCAACAACATTCCACTCCATCGACAACATTTTAGTCTCCACAATAATCCCAAGTTAAAATCGTGATAAAACTCTATTCAAATCTTTCATTCAAACTGATACGATTGACAACATTGCTGCATTTGTGTTGTAAATGTTTTAGTTGTTTACTATTTTGAAGCTATATCTTTAGACAGTTCTATATAAATATATATGGGCGCGGATAAGTAACACCATATTTTTTACACAATTTTTTTTAACCATTCAAATGGTCTATCTTTTATAACATCGTTCATAGATCATATTTGCAAAACATTTGACAAATACAAAATCATTAAAACATTCATTTGTACTGAAGAAAATATATGAATACGATTTTCCAAAGAAACCTTAAATTGTTAGTCCAACCATCAAATGGTTTTAGATTTTAGTGATTTTTGGTAGACATGATACCTAAAAGATAGATGGTTCGGATCGTTGATGTAACATCCCACATCGCCCAGGGGAGTGATCCTTAAATGTATATTCCCATCCCTACCTAGCACGAGGCCTTTTGGGAGCTCACTGGCTTTGGGTTCCATCGGAACTCCGAAGTTAAGCAAGAAAGGGGCTAGAGCACTCCCATGATGGGTGACCCACTGGGAAGTTGCTCGTGAGTACCCAGAAACAAAACCGTGAGGGAATGGTAAGCTCAAAGCGGACAATATCGTGCTACGGTGGTGGAGCGAGCCCGGGAAGTGGTCCGCCCCGGGCCGGGATGTGACAGTTGAACATTACGAGGTGGGTTAGTCCAACCGTCAAATGGGTTCAGAGTTTGGTGATTTTTGGTTGACATGATACCTAAAAGACAGATGATTCAGATCGTTGAACATTACGAGGTAGGCCACGCAAAAACGTGTGTCAATCGGGACCCAAATAAAAATTGATTTGTCCCCAGTATACACACACACACACACACACATATATATATATATATATGTATGTATGTATGTATGTATGTATGTATGTATGTATGAAGCCATCTTCCATCCCGTGCTTCAACAGTAAAGAACTCAATCATTCAAGTCTATAAGAGGAAGACTCTGAAGACAAAGAAAACAAGTTAATTTCCATCTATTTTCTCCTGTTCAAATTTTCTTTGAGTTCATACTGTATTCAAAGAAATCAAATATTGTAAACACTTTCATTTTAGAAAAAGAAGATAGATGCTTACGAGCACCATCATCCAGTTCTTTCAGTAAATTTTATCAGTCAATTGTAAGTTTTCAAAAGTCAATAATAAATTCTATTTTTAGTAATTATATTGCATCATTAATTTAAATTCATTATTTTCATCATAATGTAAAATCCTGTCTTACTTAGCAATCTCAGTCATTCCAGAATTGAAGTATTTATTTCTTATCTTATTCACAAATTAGAAACTGAGTCATATTGCTATATATTTATGTTATCAATCTATTCTAGTCAATCTTATCTCATATGTCATCTAGTAAACAGATTTTTTGCCAGATTCATCACGTCAGTACCAAATGACGCGGAAACACCAAACAACAATTGATCTGGCAATGAATTTGTTTACTAGATGACGGATAAGATAAGATTGACTAGAATAGTTTAATAACATGAATGAATAGCAATATGACTCAGTTTCTATTTTGTGAATAAGATAAGAAATAAATACTTAATTTTGGAATGACTGAGATTGCTAAGTAAGACAGGATCATACATTATGATGAAAATAATGAATTTAAATTAATGATGCAATATAATTACTCAAAATAGAATTTATTATTGACTTTTGAAAACTTACAATTGACTGATAAAATTTACTGAAAGAACTGGATGATGGTGGTCGTAGGCATCCTTCTTCTTTTTCTAAAATGAAAGTGTTTACAATATTTGATTTCTTTTGAATACAGTGTGGACTCAAAGAAAATTTGAATTGGAGAAAGGAGATGGAAATTAACTTGCTTTCTTTGTCTTCAAAGTTTTCCTCTTACAAACTTGGAAAAAAGAGACTTGAATGATTGAGTTCTTTACTGTTGAAGCACAGGATGGAAGATGACTTGTTTTTACTATTGATGAATAGTAAACTTGTCAGAATAATTGTTGTTTTTACTATAGAACGTGTTGAGTGATTCTTGCTGACTGATTGGATCCTTGCTTTTCTGTGCAAGTCCCCAGATTTCACTATTTAAAATTACATATTTCGTATTATTATTATCGACGCGTTTATATTTGCGGAGCATAAATTTATTTAAGTAAAATTACGAAAACGCCCTTAATGAACTAAACGGAAATTTTCGAGAACATATTTGATGTGTTTGTACTTTTCTATTTTTCTTTATGTATTTGGATAGTACTCGTCGACACAAACGCGTAGGCGCAAACAGATTGTAATTTGGAGTTACAACAAAGGAGTTATTGACGAACAAAGACAAGGGCAAAATGGTCCTTTAATTATAAATCTGGAAGGCTCCAGATTTGTTGGAGCTTTCATCTGAAGCCACGTGTGTGGCTACAGATCTTCCCGAATTGGATTTCTAAGTTTGTTAAATCAAACGTTGACCGCCACTAAATCTTAGCGATTGGCGGAAATCCAACTGATGGATTGTAATGAAATTTTAGTATGTTCATCTAGAAGAGTAGTGAGACTCTTGGGAAGTTACGGATCAGAAATCTAATAGGCAGATCTTCTGGTTTAGATTTCTAGGGTTGTGGACTCTACTCTCGACCTTGATCGACGGTTGGCTTTTTAGCCAACTAGCCTGAGTTCTTCTAGCGTGTTGTTGATCTTAGAGTGTTGTTGAGATTCCACGTATTAAAGATAGGATTTGGGTAATTAATCCTTATCCTTAATTCCTTGCCATGAGCAGGTGAGCTGTGGGCAGTTGTGTTCAGCTGCTGAGTCATTCAGGGATGTGAGATGTGCGTGGAAGTATCTGAGAAGTCTGCCCATTTATTGGGGGCAATCTTGTCTTCCTTGAATAAAAGTCCACGCCTCTAGAATTTTTGGGATTATTTTAGGTTCCACGTGTTACATAATTTTTTAAAACAAAAATTAATAATTGATTTAGAATTTTAATACTCACACCTTTATTAAATTCCTAACTAATTTTCAATTCAAAACATTTCCAAGATAAATAAATAAAATTAGAAAAAGTTTGTACCCATTGGCTTTTTAAAATAATGTTTTCAATTTTTTAATCTTATATGTACCCATTCACGTAATTTTTTCAAATTTTTAATCTTCAAATGTACTCATTCTTAAATATACCAATTTGTTATATGTAAAATGTACCCTTTTTGTTTTTTTATATAAAGTCTATTCAATTTTTTTTAATCCATTTTTAATCTTATATAGGTACATTTTTTTTCTTTGATTTGAGAATGTATTCATGTCAAGTTTAATCGAAGAAATTTACTAATGTTATTAAGCAGAATATCCTCTCTTTTTTTGGGGAAATAAATTATCACATTAATTTCAGGAACTTCGACCAAAAATTGAAAACCAACAAGGTTTCAGTCAAAAAATATTCATAACTAGGGATTGCATCTAAAATCTCCCTTATCTTTTAGTCTAGTAATATTTATTTTTTTTCAATATTAAAATAAAATTTAGTATCTGTTCATCAAATTTATATTTTAAAATATGTTATTGTTGGATCTCGAATCTACAGCCATGTGTTGGTATGCTATTGGTATTAAGAGAAATGACAGGAACCGATCCCTTATTCAAAAAAGAAAATTAACATATCTCTAATCAAAAAAATAAATTAAGTCTATTATGTCACTGTGTTTATAACGTTGGCACCATTTGCCTAAAGTCCAAACAGTGCAACGCTCTCCGGAAGAAAAAAAAAAAAAAAAAAAAAACAGTGCAACGCATAAAGCTAGGCATTGGTTCCCCTACATTTATGCCCATAACCAAATTGGGAAGAAGTGTAATGCATAACGCATAATTATTCAAAAGTAGCTAACATATCAACTGCCTCTTCAACGACTAAAAATCATTTGAAAGTCGTCACTAAAAAGCTTTAGCAACCATTTTATATTTTCTCTTTTTTTATTTTCTGAAATTTTAATAAGCTTTAGTAGCAGTCGTGGTCCTTACTCCTCCTGACTAAGTCCTTATAATATATACCAAGTAGAGTAGAATTTTCTCCCCTCTTAATCTCTCTACCCTTCTATCCCTCCTATTTAAATGGTTACGATTACGCCACATCTGCATTTTGTTTTGAATTTTATATATAGAAGGGGAGATAATCCTACTCCATACCAAGCAACGATCCTAACTAAATCCATGGCAGTCCACGTTCATAGATTTCATCACTGTTTATGTATTTAATTATCACATTTTACAGTGATTCCTGTATAATATATGAAAACTAGTTTTTATAAAATACTGAATAGTACAATAGAATCGTATAGGATCATTCAGATTGCAGATCAACACCATATATTTTTCCTTATCTCTCTAGCTAGCTACTTCTGTTCTGGCTTGCTTTGTTAATTGCATGTTGCTCAATTAATTAGCTGAAGGAAGATTAGAGATACAGATAAACCTTTTTTGCTTTGTTAATTGCATGTTGTTTTTCTTTTACAAATTATGCAAAGTTCTGACCTACCTTGCCAAACATTCAACGTTGATTTGGACATATCAAAGTTTTGTTGTATTTGCCTACCATTCAACGATGAAGGGAAGATTACAATCCAACCTTAGAGGAGGAGCGTACTTGCAAAAAGTTTGAAATTACAAGATAATAATAATCACAAATATTGTAAGACTCTGAAGGGGGAAAATCCATAAAATAAATAAATAAAAAATAAAATAAATAAAAAACTAATGCATTTAAGGTTGCAATATCATGTTAGAGATGAAAACTTCTCAAAAAATAAAAAATTAATCATGAGATAGTAAAAACATTATGCTTTTATCTAGACAATGCAAAAATAAAGACATTGCGGCTCCTATTACCTCATGATCACGAAGCACCATTTACGAACAGTATTTTGATAAAATAGGACACGACAACATTAAATTAGAAAAAAAATGATAACTGATAAAATAAAAATATAGTATAAAATAGGTATGAAACAAAATGACAAATGAGAACCCTGGCTATTAGTTGACCAAATAATCTCAATATGGTAAGTTTTTTAACATAGAAATGTTTTTTCAAAGAATGTGTGGATTTTTCTTAAAATATGCTAATGCAATTGAGTTGATATCTACTTTATTTATTCTTGAGAAATACTAAAGAGACTCTCTCAAAAGTATAATTTTTTACCATTTCATATTTTTTGTATAATGTATTATAATTTTGACAAGTAAATTAATGTTAAATTGAGAAGTGAGTTTAAAGGTCCATAAAAAATCTCATTCTAAAAGAGTCCCCTTAACGTTTGTTTTTATTCTTTTGTCATCGAATAAAATTGATTCATCCTCTTCGATTTTTGAAAGATCACTATTTTGAGATAAGGAGCGGGGCCAAGGGGGAAACATTTGGTTTTGTCTTTTTGTTTGGTTGAGGTCGGCCAAGAATAATGGAGAAGGATAAATCTATCTGTATAGTTTTGTGCAGTCAATTGAGTGGGGCCAAAGGGCCTTGAAACAACAGAGATGGATTGTCTGTCCTTCTCTTCCTATATATTTTTCATCCGTTTTTGTTTTGTGCGGTCACGGTTAAATCACGTTAATATTTTATATTAATTTTTTTATAGAAATAATAAGATAAAAAGAAATAGGAATGTAAAATGTTGACGTGGCTGCACAAACAGGAGGAGATGAGAAGGGTATGAAAAGAGGAGGGCAGACAATCCATCTCCTTAAACAACAACTGAAAGCTTTTCTTTCTTCTATTATATCACAAGATTTCTTGGCAAAAACAATATTATACCACAAGATTTCTTCTATTAAATCTAATGCTTATTTGACAGGTGCTCAAAGTTCAAAGTATTAATTTAAAATTAGCTCAACAGAAAAAAAAAAAAAAAAAAGAAAAAAAAAAAAGAAGGTATTTCTTCCAATTTTTATGATAATTTTTAGTCCCTCGTCCTCGTGGTTTCTTGCTTGTGGGGATGAGGAGACTCGTTAATCAAATCAAGCAATGTGGTCCATGCCAGAATACTAAAATTAGCACTCAATCAGCCATGGGTTCCTATGTGGTCCATGCCTGTTACTAAAACTAGCACCAGTGGTCCATGCCACAAACAGAAAATAGTATTAAATCAGGGAAAAGGATCATTATCTTGAGGATTCAGAGATTTTGTAATCGTGTCTGTTCATCGTATATCGTACGGTTAGAAATTATTTTTTATTTTTTATTTAAAATTTAATATAAATAGTACTTAATAAAAATTGATTGCATAATATACGATAAACAAACACGATTACAGAATCTCTTGAATCTCCAGAAAAAGAATCTGACGATGATCCTTTTTCCTAATTCAGCAAGTGAACGTGGTGTAGACCCGATCCCAGTGCATTTCCCACTATGCTTTGGAATATACTGTCGTCAATCTATAGTACGATGATTATTTTTTTGTTTAGTGATATTTATTCTTTTGAATATTAAAATAAAATTTTAGTATCTGTTCATCAAATTTATATTTTAAAATATGTTATTGTCGATTTCGGACAATCATGTGTTGCTAGGCATTCCCCTACATTTATGCCCATAACCAAATCACAAAAACCACACCACTCGCTGAGTGCCTCGATCTCTTATGGCATGTTTACGTAACGGGAATGGGATGAGTGGAAACGGAATCGCATTCCTTCTAAAGGATGCATGTGTTTACTTGTATTTGGAGAATCAAAATAAAGGTGGGGTCCATCCAAAATAAGGAATTCAATTCCGGATATACCCGGAATCTGATTACCAAGAAATACATGGTAATTGAATTCCAGAAGAAAGGACCCATCAGGAATCAAATTTTTCTTTCCAAACTGCCCTTGTACTTCTTTTGATATCTCAAAACACCCCTGCAGCTTCGTTCCTACACCTCACCATTACAGATCACCATTTGGAACGAGATGAAGAAGTTGAACAGCTTGCCCAGGTGGAGTGGATCTGCAGCAGAGAAAAAAGGGTAAAAAAAGTCAAGGCTGGGATATGGAGGGAGGGAGCATGAAAGGTTCTTCGCAAAGGTGGGGTGGATCTGCAGCAAAGAAAAAGGTAGAAATTTTAGAATGGGGTGGGCGGGCAATAGGTAGGCAGCAGAGAAAGATGGGATAAATTTTAGAAAGGGGGTGGGTCGGGATAAAGATGGGGAAGAGAGGGAGGGAGAGAGAGAGGGTCACATAAAAAAAATGGAAAGATGAAGAATAAAGAAGTTTTACTAAAAAATAAAAAAGAAATTTGTTCTCTCTACTGAAAAAAAAAATGATGGGTTTTGACCTTTTATCATCAAAACTAAAAAAAATGAAAGATTAAAAGTTTTATTAAAAATAATTAGCATATAAAATAGATTAGTTCAATTAGGGGTATTTTAGTAATCATATTAGTTTTCATTTCGATTCATAAGAATTCGTAAACAGTTTATATAAATCAATGTCTTTCTTACTCCGATTCCAGACAGTTTTAGTAAACAACTCTAACAGGAATCTGATTCTGGTTCCACCTCATTCTAATTCCTCATCAATCCAATTCCTCCTCAATTCAATTCCTCTCAATTTGATTACGGATTAGTAAACACGCCATTAGTTTCTTAACTCTCTTCTTCCACTGCTCTGCTTCTCACCCTCCTGTCTCTTGTTACATAAAGTCCTCTTCTGTAGCAAAACCAAACTAGGGCAAATACTATGGAAGAAATCATATCATCGTGCTGTCCACCCGATTTCTGCCAGGAAACCACATTTCAACAGCGCCTACAGTTCATAGTTCAGAACGTGCCTGAGTGGTGGGTGTATTCCATTTTCTGGCGAGCCTCCAAAGACAGCAGCAGTGACCAAGTTTCCCTGTCGTGGGCTGGCGGACATTTTCAGAACACTTGCAACCACTTGGCATCGAAACGAAGCAATCAAGTGAACCGGGAAGTTGAAGCTCTTTTGCATGATGACGTGATGGATTTGGACATGAGGCTGGTGGATCATGAAGATGTCACTGACTCCGAGTTGTTTTACTTTTACACCGTTTCTTTAACCCAGTCATTCTCTGCAAGCCACGGTAATAATAGTAACAATATTCTCGGCAGGGCATTTGGTTCTGGTGGGTTTGTTTGGCTTGCAGGTGACCATGAATTTCAGTTTTATGAGTGTGAGAGAGTGAAAGAAGCAAGAATGCATGGAATCCAAACTTTGGTTTGCATTGCAACTCCTTGTGGGGTGGTTGAACTGGCCTCTTTGGATGTGATCAAAGAAGATTACGGTCTAGTGCATTTATCAAAGTCGCTGTTCGGATCAGACGGCAACAACAACAACAGGAGGCTCTCAAAACAGCAGACCAGTCGTGAAGGCAATATACTTGATCCTATCCTAGAAAATGAACTGTTTTCAGCAGATCAAAATGAACTGACCCGACAAGGTATGCACCAAAACTTACGTTAAATTCGAGAGCCGTTCGTTTTTTGGTACTTACCAAATACCAAGATATGGTACCTAATTTGTACAATGTTCGAACTTGGTTGGTTATTTATCGATATTACCAAATAGTCATCAAGCTCTGAAATGGCATGGTCAACGATTAGTACCTAGTACCAATTACCAAACATTTTTCTTTCCTTTTGGTCATTTACTAAGTACATATTAGTTGCATAGGTCCATCAGTAAATTACACTGCGTCACCTACGTGTAATACACCTAATTTAACATGATGTTCAGTACTTTTTTTCCAGATGCAGGTGGAATAAACGAAGCTGCACCTATCAATGTAGGAGGGTCATCACCAGAATCACCTTCTAACTCCGTTGGTAATTTCACCTCCGAGAATACTAAGAACAAGACTCGATCAAAAAATCGAGGAAGGTCATCAAACAAAGGAGCTGCAAGTAGACAATCACAATTGTCAAACCACGTTCAGGCCGAGAAACAGAGGAGGGAGAAACTCAACCACAGATTCTGTGTCCTCCGGTCAGTTGTTCCCAATGTGTCAAAAATGGACAGGTCCTCTCTGCTTGCCGATGCCGTGGCGTACATCAATCAACTCAAATCAAAAGTTGAGGAGTTGGAGGCCAAAGTCCAAGAACAAGCACAAAAACCTAAAGCCGGCAATAATGCAAGTAACAATCTTGATCATCAATCCAGCCAAAGCACCAGCTCAATAGTTGACCAGCATCATTATTCTAATAATAATAATAATAACAGTATTAGTAATAGTAATAGGGCAGCTGCTGCTGCAGTTGTGGAAGTGGATGTGGATGTGAAGATTATGGGGTCAGAAGCCATGATACGTGTTCAGAGTCCGGATCAAGACTACCCATATGCTAAGTTGATGAATGCACTCAAGGGCCTAGGGTTACAAGTTTACCATGCAAGCATATCGAGCGTGAAAGAGTTGATGATTCAAGATGTTGTGGCAAGACTGCCTTATGGGTTCACTAGTGAGGAGGTATTGAGAAATGGTATTATTAAAAGATGGTCCCATTAGAAACTATAAATTATTTTATTTAATTTCCTTTGCTAATAAGGACAATAATTTTTCATTGAGCAGTGCTTGTTGGACCTCAATGTCGTTGTCCCCAAGGACAAATGAGGTCAAATCAAACGTCTTATGATAAGAGTTGTACGGACTACTGAGTAGTTTAATTTTATATTATGAAGAAAAATTGTTGTTTGTGTGGATTTTTAATAGATTTTTATTTATTTATTTTAAGAGCACCTTTTCTTTTCATATGATGAGGAGACTTGCCTTTTCAATGTTTTTTTTTTAATTTTTTTATTCTCAATTATGTAATATGATCTGAAACAAGTGAGAGAGTGATTTGTATTGTAGCCTTTGTAGGTCAATAATTGTCGTATTGTAATAGGATTTAAACTTCTTGTGGTTTGTACCCATCAACAAGTCAGCAAATAAATATCTATAAGAGAGTGGTAAATTTTATCATTTTTTAAAACACAGAAATAAATATCATCTTTAAAAGTGTTCATATTTAGTATTTTATGTGACAGTTTTATAGTACTTAAAAAAATTAATTTATTTCAATCAACTTTTTTACTTTTATTTTTCATCTTAAAATATTATTATCTAAAAATTGTCTATTTAAATTATGGCTGCATAAATAAGTGCCACCTAAGTTTAGTGTTTAGTAACTCTAGATAAAATGAGACTTTTAAAACCTAAGTTAACAATTGAGACCTTTTTTAAGATAAAATTTACTAACTCTAGCTAGATGCTAAGCAAATGTGTTTGCATACCTACTCATTTTGTATAGGATAATATTTGAGTACTCACTATTTGTTACTCACTTTTTAATTTTGTTCAATAATATTTTAACATGTTTTATTGTTTTAAAAAATAATTGACATATTATTAATTTTTCTTAGGTTTAAAAAATCAAGGAACACATGATATTTTTTAATTGTGAGCTCATAAAGGAGTACTAAGTGTTATCCTTTTGCATTAAGTGTTTGAGACTTAATCCAACAAGCCATTAATAAGACTGAACCTAATAATTTTTTTTTAACAAGCCATATTTCTGGCTTAGCCTCACAATGGGCTAGCAATAATAAGGTATTCGCCTTTAGCGAGTATCGAATCTAAGACCTCTCACTTACAAGTAAAGAGAAATACCACTACACCATAGTACTAAGTGCCAACTAAACTCCTCCCTCCCCTTAGTGAAAGGTCTTACGTTCGAATCTTGTGGAAGCTGAATTCGATACCAAATTAGGTTGCCCATTGTATGGCTTAACCGAACTCCTCCGTCCCCTTAAGTGTAAAATATATTGTTATATTAAAAAAAAATGGCCACTGAATCTAATAATTGTTAAAACCGCATACAAGTTGGATTAGGACTATGCCTGATTTTGAGCCAGATAGAACCGAAAATACCACTACAACAAAAACAAAAAAAATCCATTTATAAAGAGTTTTCATAGGAGACAGATATAAGAACGTCCTATTATACTTCTCAATAGAATCACAATCTCTCTTCTATCTCTTGGAAAAGGATCATTGCCAGATCCTTTTTGTGGGGATTCCGGGGATCCCGTAATTGTGACTGTTCATCGTATATCGTGCGGAACAAATATTATGGGCAGAAACAAATATTTTGGGATCAATGGTTGGCCCATTTTTATCGAGGAAAAATAGTTTATGTGGGTTATGGTGAGAGAAATCAGCGGATGTTCCCAAATGAGCAAAAGATCTTTAAGGCTCAAGGAATCCCGTTGGAAGTCACGAAAGAAGGGGCCTTGGCTGCATTTTTGGCTTTCTAGCTTTGCAAATTTGTTTTGCCATTAAAGGGCAGCAGAGTAAGGCCTGAGACTTTCCCCATGGCTTGTTAGATGGCACAGGGCTCTAAAGTCTCTCTTGCGCCGACCGCTCTTGGATATATTTATCATCGCCTTGGGGATATTGTTTTTTGTCCGAGGGGACCTGGATCTACATATACTTCCATGCCGGTTCACCATATTGTTGGCTGGTTAGGGGAGCATTTTCCATATTTATACCGATCTCGTCCTAACAATGATTTTCCTAAAGGTTATCCTCAATTGGTTAACACAACAAAGCCTCCTATCATAATTGGTGAACACCTTTGGATAGAACCATACTTTCCTAATAGGTTCACTAGTCAATTTGGCTTCGATCAAGGGGTTCCAGCGAACAAATTAGCATTTGGTGTTTTTAGTAGACAAAATTGTAGTGTTGAGGATATGTTCGAAGTGCAGGCTGTGCTTCTTAGAAGGAACACTGGATCTCTTTTTTATGTTCCACGCTCGTCTCATCATGGAATATGTACATATTGGTATTGCAAGTGGTGGAGGACCTCTTGTGCAACATATCTTGGGACTTCTTTGGCCAATATTTATGATATCTTCAATAAACGTCCTTTTAATAAAAAAGACAGTTTTTATTGTGTCAGTCTTAAGAGACATATCCCCAGGTTTGAGAAAAGAAGTTTTGCTTTCTGACGTGGGAATTAAGAAGTCTCCTAGCTTGCGACCAGTTGGTGAGAGTCCTAGTTTGCGACAAGCTAGTCAGAGTTTTGGTCTTTCTAAAAACGGGAATGCGATAGCTGACAAGAAGTGCAAGGTTATCCCGAGGTCTTCTTCACCAGGGTCTTCTTTAGGGAGTAGCCATGATGTGAATTTTAAGCGCACTCGTTATGAAAAGCCTGATGATCTTAATGGTGCGGATATTGAAACTATAGTTGCTGCTGATATAGGTAATTTTCTTCCATAAGTAATGTCTAAAAATTTGAGTGCACCATCTTTGCATGCGAAGGTGATGAACCAGCCTTATAGGGAGAAGTCAACTGCTTATATGTCAAATGAAATTGTCCCGTCATCTTTGCAAGAAGTGAACACATCCATCCATGCTTTGTTCGGCTATGAGGTAAGCAATCATAGGCAAGGATACATTATTGGTGGTGTAGAGAATATTTTTGTCAAACTTTCCTCTTGGAACTCACCTACAAAAATTCTTGGCTGTCGTGAGGAAGTGAATCTGGTGCTTGATGTTTTGAGTCCCATTATTAACATTTTGGAATCTGGTCGAACGGAGCTTAAGTGGTTTGTCAAAACTATTCACCATGTTTTTGCATGTGCTTCGCAGATTTCTGATAATGCTGGGATTATTGATCAAGGAAATCAAATTCGTGATTTGCTTCGTCGATATGATGAGTGTTTGGCTACTAAGAAGGCATTCGAGTCAGAGTTATCCAATTCCATTTAGGAGCTTCATGTTGTTTTCCTTCTGTTTTGCATTCTTGCTATTTGGAATATTCAAGTTAGCTTTTCCCCCTTTTTTAGCATACTCTTTTGAGCAAATTTGATTGATATTAATGGGTTCATTGAACCTAGTATGTTTGAGATTTATTTGAATTTTAATGTTATTCAAATCACAATTTTTTTATCTCCATTGCCGAGTTTACGTTTTGGCCGTTCCTCCTTTGTGTTCAACTTCAGAATACTTGCCTTTACCTCTATATATATATAGAAGCGCTTTAGTTGGCAATCTTCATCCATTAGCTGACACGTAATGAAGACATTTTTTCCTTCGTGCTAAAAGGTTTTACACGGCATGTTTCCTCAAACATAGCTGCACCATTTTTCAAACATACCTGCTGCTTTTGACATTTTAGTCAAGTATGGCTGCTGTCAATACCCATGAGCAAATACAGTTTTGATATTTGGGCTGAGCTCCCCATAATCGAGTATGCATGATAGCTATTGTTTTCAATGCATTAGACTCATCCTCTTTTGTGGGTTTTGCCTTTATTTTTTTATTCTACATAAGTGAAAATCACCTATGCTTCGCCATTCTCAATTTAAACTCTCGTATGTGAAGAGTTCAAACAAATGCTAGCATATGACAGTTCAAACAAATGATTTTGCCATTCTTAATTTAAAATCACCTTTAGTGGCTTTTGCTTTCATAATTATTGAAAATGTTAGCATATGGCAGTTCAAACAAATGTTTTTGCCATTCTCAATTTAAAATCACCTTCGATGGCTTTTACCTTGATGATTATTGAAAACGTTAGCATATGGCAGTTCAAACAAATGCTAATTCCATTGGAGTGAAAAAATATATAATTTTTTATGAGCTATGGCTGCATCTAATTTTGGGGATCAGATTGCCTATGTACCATGTGAAGGGATCAAGCCAAACGTAGTTCATCCCTTGATTTCGGGAAAATGTTTTTTTTTTTTTTTTTTTCGGCTGTATCTAGTCAGAAAACTGGACTACCTACGTACCCTGTGAAGGGATCAAGCCGAACGTATCCCTTTATTTTCGGGAATTTTTGTTATTTTTATTTTTTTACGACTGCACCCAGCTTTAATGCTAGGGTGCCTACGTACCCTTTTTTAGGGATCAATTCATACGTAGTTCAGAGGTAATGATTTATCCTAACTTGCTTCCTCTACACTTGCCTCCCTCCTGGAGTTCATTCCGCACTGTTTATGCGTAGAACCTATTCATGAGCTTTCTGTTGACGCATGGGTATATGCATTTCCCATTGGCATTAAAGAGCTCGTAGGCACCTTTGGTGAAGACTTTGGTGACAACATACGATCCCTCCCATTTGGCTTCAAATTTTCCTTGCATCTTTCTGGTGATGACGACAGGTCTTCAGACGGTTAAGACTAAATCTCCTACAAAGAACAATCTAAACTTAACCTTTTTTGTTGAATGCACCTGCCGCTTGAGCTTGATAGACTTCGAGTCTTTGTTGCACTGCAAGTCGTTTTTCATCAAGTGCTTCAAGTTCTGCTAGCCTTATTTTTACATTTTCTTCAAGATCTGTCAGTTTTGTGGCTACTCTTAGGGAAGGTAGTTGAATTTCCAAAGGTAGCACAGCTTCTAATCCATACACCAGACTATATGGAGTACATAAGGTGAATGTATGAATAGTGGTCATATACGCCCGTAATGCTTCGGGGAGGTGTTCATGCCAGTCTCTTTTGTTCTTTGCCACCATCTTCTTCAGGATGTTGCACAACACCTTGTTGAAAGCCTCTGCTTGACCATTGGCAGTTGGGTTGTAACTTATGGAGAAGGCTTGTTGGATGTTGTACTTTTTGCAAAGATTGACCATGGTCCTGCACTTGAAGTAGAGAGCATTGTCTAAGATTATTTTTTACAGGACTCCGTAGCGATAGATTATGTTTTTCTTTATGAAATTTGCGACATCTTCCGCTTTCACTTCTTTCAACGGTATTGCCTCAGCCCACTTTGAGAAATAGTTCGTGCCTGCTAGGGTGTACAGATGCTGGAGGGACGATTTTGGGGTTATCATGCCTATCACATCTAAACTCCATGCATTGAATGGCTAAGACAAGATGGTCGGATGGAGGGGCAATAGGTTCCGGTGCTTGAAATCTCCATGTATTTGACATGCCAGACATGACTGCACATGTTTCATCGTGTCTTAAACCATTGTAGGCCAGAAATACCCAAGTCTTTTTAACTAAGTTGCAAACTTAGGTCCAGATTGATGGGCTTCTCAAATATCGGCATGAGTTTCGAAGATAGCATAGGTTGCTTCTTCTTTTGATAAACACCTTAGCAATATTCCGTCAAAAGACCTTTTTTATAGTGTGTCATTCAGATACACAAATCGGTTGACCCTTCTTCGTACATCAACTCTGCCTCTGGGATCAGTTGGTAGTTTTCCATATTGAACGTAGTCAATCAAAGATTACTGCCAATCTAAACATTTGTCTACTTCCAGGACTATAACCGCATTGACTTCATGGTTTTCTTCAATGTGCTCTAATGTTGAAGGAAGTAAATGACGTTCTCTAACTGTAATTTTAACTTCTCTTTCCTCAATGAGAGTTAGAGATGTTGCTAGCTTTGCCAATGCATTGGCTTTGTTATTTTCAGACCTTGGAATGTGAGCAATGTTGATTTCTTGGAATTGTGGTACCAAGTGTTTTGCTCTTTCATGATGCAAAGTTAGATTTTCATTTTTCACGGTGTATTAACCATTCATTTGCTTGATGATTAGTTGTGAACCATCATAAGCTTGAAGGCAATCAAAATGTAGTTCGAGGGCAATTTCAAGTTCGATGATGAGTGCCTCGTATTCTGCCGCATTGTTTGAACATAACTCCATGAGCAAAAATGAATATGGGATTAGGCCTCCATATGGTGTGATGAACACAATACTTGCCCCCACGCCTTTTTTTTCTTGGCGCTCCGTTGAAGTAAACTTGCCATTGAGAAATGTATGTCGAGAATACTTCTTCGTCTGGCAAATCTCATCTGTAACTCTATGTTGTAGGGAACAAGATGAGCCGCTAGGAAATTAGCTAATGCTTGTCCCTTTATGGCTTTTTTAGAGACATACTTGATTTCAAATTCCGATAGTAGCAATGACCATTTTACAAGACGACCGGATGACGCTGGTTTTGACATCAAGTATCTGAGTGGGTCCGCTTTAGATACCAAAGTAATGTTGTGTGACAGTAAGTAATGTTGTAGCTTTTGCACAGCGAAGACTAAGGCCAAGCACACCTTCTCAATAAGGGTGTAATTTTGCTCTGCCCCTACAAGCGTTCGACTTAAATAGTAGAGCGCATTTTGGTGTACGAAGAAGGGCCAATCGATTTGTGTATTTGAATGACACACTATACAAAAGGTCTTTGACAGAATATTGCTAAGGTGTTTATCAAAAAAAGAAGCAGCCTATGCTCTCTCCGAAACTCATGCCGGTATTTGCGGAGCCCATCAATCGGGACCTAAGTTTGCAGCTCAGTTGAAAAAACTTGGGTATTACTGGCCTACAATGGTTCAAGACGCGATGAAACATGTGAAGTCATGTCTGGCATGTCAAATACATTAAGATTTCAAGCACCGGAACCTATTGCTCCTTGATCCGACCATCTTAACTTGGCCATTCAATGCATGGGGTTTAGACGTGATAGGCATGATAACCCCAAAATCATCCCTCCAACATCAGTACACCCTAGCACGCACAGATTATTT
Source organism: Heteromeles arbutifolia (assembly GCA_024362995.1). Classification (NCBI taxonomy): domain Eukaryota; kingdom Viridiplantae; phylum Streptophyta; class Magnoliopsida; order Rosales; family Rosaceae; genus Heteromeles; species Heteromeles arbutifolia. The sequence continues at coordinate 37,334,616 of JANCRC010000003.1, read as the reverse complement.
CTCAAAGTGGGATGAGGCAATACCGTTGAAATAAGTGAAAGCGGAAGATGTTGCAAATTTCGTAAAGAAAAACATAATCTATCGCTACGGAGTCCCGTCCAAAATAATCTCAGACAATGCTCTCTACTCCAAGTGTAAGGCCATGGTCAATCTTTGCAAAAAGTAAAACATCCAACAACCCTTCTCCGCAAGTTACAATGCAACTGCCAATGGTCGAGCAGAGGCTTTCAACAAGGTGTTGTGCAACATCCTGAAGAAGATGGTGGCAAAGAACAAAAGAGACTTGCATGAACGCCTCCTCGAAGCATTATGGACCTATAGGACCACTGTTCGTACATCCACCCGATGCACTCTATATCATCTGGTGTATAGATAAGAAGTTGTGCTACCTTTGGAAATTCAACTACCTTCCCTAAGAGTAACCACACAACTGACAGATCCTGAAGAAAATGTAAAAATTAGGCTAGCGGAACATGAAGCACTTGATGAAAAATGAGTTGCAGCGCAACAAAGACTCAAAGTCTATCAAGCTCAAGTGGCAGGTGCATTCAACAAAAAAGTTAAGTTTAGATTGTTCTCTGTAGGAGATTTAGTCTTAACCGTCTGAAGACCCGTCGACATCACCGGAAAGATGCAAGGAAAATTTGAAGCCAAATAGGAGGGATCGTATGTTGTCACCAAAGGTGCCTACGAGCTCTCTAACGCCAATGGGAAATGCATATACACATACGTCAACGGAAAGCTCATGAAGAGGTTCTACGCATAAACAGTGCGAAATGAACTCCGGGAAGGAGGCAAGTGCAGAGGAAGCAAGTCAAGATAAATCATTTCCTTCGAACTACGTATGAATTGATCCCTCAAAAAGGGTACGTAGGCAACCTAACATTAAAGCTGGGTGCAGTCGTAAAAAAATAATAATAACAATAATTCCAGAAAATTAAGGGGCTAACTACGTTTGGCTTTATCCCTTCACAGGGTATGTAGGTAGTCCAGTTTTATGACTAGATACAACCGTTAAAAAAAAAAATAAAATAAAAAATAAAATAAAAAAAAAAATAAAAAAATAAAAAAAATAAAAAAAAAACATTTTCCCGAAATCAAGGGATGAACTACCTTTGGCTTGATCCCTTCACAGGGTACATAGGCAAGCTGATCCCCAAAATTACATGCAGCCATACCTCATCAAAAATTATATATTTTTTCCCCTCCAACGGAATTAGCATTTGTTTGAACTGCCATATCCTAACGGTTTCAATAATCATCAAGGCAAAAGCCATCGAAGGTGATTTTAAATTGAGAATGGCAAAAGCATTTGTTTGAACTACCATATGCTAACGGTTTCAACAATTATCAAGGCAAAAGCCACTAAAGGTGATTTTAAATTGAGAATGGCAAAAACATTTGTTTGAACTATCATATGCTAGCACTTGTTTGAACTCTTCGCATATGAAAGTTTAAATTGAGAATGGCGAAGCATAGGTGATTTTCACTTATGTAGAATAAAAAATTAAAGGCAAAACCCACAAAAGAGGATGAATCTAATGCATTGAAAACAATAGTTATCATGCATACTCGATTACTGGGAGCTCAGCCCAAATATCAAAACTGTATTTGCTCATGGGTACTGACAGCAGCCATACTTGACTAAAATGTCAAAAGCAACAGCTATGTTTGAAAAATGGGCAGCTATGTTTGAGGAAACATGTCGTGTAAAACCTTTTAGCAAGGAAAAGATGTCTTCATTATGGGTCAGCTAATGGATAAAGATTGCCAACTAAAGCGCTTCTATATATATAGAGGTAAAGGTAAGCATTCTGAAGTTGAACACGGAGGAGGAGCGGCCAAAACGTAAAATGGGCAATGGAGATAAAAAAAAATGTGATTTGAATAACATTAAAATTCAAATAAATCTTAAACATACTAGGTTCAATGAACCCATTAATATCAATCAAGTTTGCTCAAAAGAATCTGCTAAAAAAGGGGGAAAAGCTAACATGAATATTCCAAATAGCAAGAATGCAAAACAGAAGGAAAACAACATAAATCCTACTCTGGTTTGCTGCAAAAGTGGAGCAAGAAAGCAATCGAGTTCAAAATTTCTTATTCTGCAGAATTGTTCAATGCTTCAGCACTCTCAACGTCCGGGAGAAGCCCTTCATTCGCATCAATCCGGGACTGACGAAGTTCTACATCCAATTTCTTTTGTCACTCAATAGAAGCTTTAAGGTTTCTCACTCGACGTTTAACAGAAAGTCTTCCAAAATAATATTGTTGACGAAGAACACGAGCAAACCTTCGCTGCTTCTTTAACAGGCAATTCTTCAGCTTCAATTTTTTTAAGCTCCTGAATGGAATTGGATAACTTTGACTCGAAGGCCTTCTTAGTTGACAAACACTCATCATGTTGACGAAGCAAATCACGAATCTGATTACCTTGATAAATAATCCCAGCATTATTAGAAATCTGCAAAGCATATGCAAACACATGGCGAATAGTTTTCATAAACCACTCAAGCTCCGTTCGACCAGATTCCAAAACGTTAATAATGGGACGCAAAACATCAAGCACCAAATTCACTTCCTCACGACAATCAAGAATTTCTGTAGGTGAGTTGCACGAGGAAAGTTTGACAAAAATATTCTCTACACCACCAATAATATATCCTTGCCTAAGATTGCTCACCTCCGAGCCGAACAAAGCATGGATAGATGTGTTCACTTCTTGCAAAGATGACGGGACAACTTCATCTGACATATAAGTAGTTAACTTCTCCTTATAAGGCTGGTTTATCACCTTCGCATGCAAAGATGGTGCACTCAAATTTTTAGACATTACTTATGGAAGAAAATTACCTATATCAGCAGCAACTACAGTTTCAATATCCGCACCATTAAGATCATCAGGCTTTTCATAACGAGCACGCTTAAAATTCACATCATGGCTACTCCCTAAAGAAGACCCTGGTGAAGAAGACCTCGGGATAACCTTGCACTTCTTGTCAGCTATCGCATTCCCGTTTTTAGAAAGACCAGAACTCTGACCAGCATGTTGCAAACTAGGACTCTCACCAACTGGTCACAAGCTAGGAGACTTCTTAATTCCCATGTCAGAAAGCAAAACTTCTTTTCTCAAACCTGGGGATATGTCTCTCAAGACTGACACAATAAAAACTGTCATTTTAATAAAGGGACGTTTATTGAAGATATCAGAAATATTGGCCAAAGAAGTCCCAAGATATGTTGCACAAGAGGTCCTCCACCACTTGCAATACCAATATGTACAAATTCCTTGATGAGTCGAGCGTGGAACATAAAAAAGAGATCCAGTGTTCCTTCTAAGAAGCACAACCTGCACTTCGAACCTATCCACAACACTGCAATTTTGTCTACTAGAAACACCAAATGCTAATTTGTTTGTTGGAACCCTTGATTGAAGCCAAATTGACGAGAGAACCTATTAGGAAAGTATGGTTCTATCCAAAGGTGTTCACCAATTCTGACATGAAGCTTTGCAATTCGAACACCGACCAAAAATTCAAAATGATCATCAGATAAGTCTTCATTATCCATCAAAGAACAACCGTTCTCTTCCACAAAAGTAGTTGGGCGATAAATAATAGATTTATTACTTCGAAAAATAAACCTTGCATGAGATATACTAACCTCCCTGGGTTCAATACCCGCATATCTCGCTAATTAAGATAACCCTTAGGAAAATCATTGTCAAGACGAGATCGGTATAAATATGGAAAATGCTCCCCTAACCAGCCAACAATATGGTGAATCGGCATAGAAGTATATGTGGATCCAGATCCCCTCGGACAAGAAACAATATCCCCAAGGTGATGATAAATATAGGTAAGAACAGTCGACGCAAGAGAGACTTTAGAGCCCTATGCCATCAAAAAAGCCATGGGGAAAGTCTCGGGCCTCACTCTGCCGCCCTTTAATGGCAAAACAAATCTGTAAAACCAGAAAGCCAAAAATGCAACCAAGGCCCCTTCTTTCGTGACTTCCAGCAGGATTCCTTGGGCCTTAAAGATCTTTTGCTCATTCAGGAACATCCGCTGATTTCTCTCACCATAACCCACATAAACTATTTTTCCTCGATAAAAATGGGCCAACCATTGATCCCAAAATATTTGTTTCTGCCCATAAAATTTGTACAGTTGGGAATCGAACTTAAAACCTCTCACTTACAAGTAAAGAGGAATACAACTACACCGTAGTACTAAGTGGCAACTGAACTCCTCCCTCCCTTTAGTAAGAGGTCTTACGTTCGAATCTTGTAGATGCCGAATTCGGTTGCCCATTGTATGGCTTAACCGAACTCCTCCCTCTCCCAACTGTAAAATATATTGTTATATTAAAAAAAACAAATTGGCTACTGAACCTAGTAATTGTTAAAACCGCATACAAGTTGGATTAGGACTATACCTAATTTTGAGCCGGATAGAACCGAAAATACCACTACAACAGAAAAAAGAAAAAGAAAAAAATCCATTTATAAAGAGTGTTCATAGGAGACAGATATAAAAATGTCCTATTATATTTGTCAATAGAATCACAATCTCTCTTCTATCTCTTGGAAAAGGATCCTCGTCGGATCCTTTTCGTAGGGATTCCGGGGATCTCATGATTGTGACCGTTCGTCGTATATCGTACGAAACAAATATTATAGACTCTCAAGGAATACGACTCAAAGAATTTGGCGGTTGCTGCTGCTCCGTTTTAGGAGCTCATTGGGAAACTTCGAATCAAGAGCAGAGGAATACGACTCGAAGAATTTGGCGGTTTCTGCTGCTCCGTTCTTCAAAGAATCGACCAGAAAGGAGGAAGAAGAAAAGTCTTGTATTGAAGTAATTTGAAAAAGAATCTGAGCTCCAACAAACCTTACCCATCCTCACTTGGAAATCAACGGTTACCCAATCCAACTAGAAATTCGAAATACAACGAAATCCACGGGAGCCCAAGTATATCAGAATTGCTTCTTACTTCTGGAGGAAGACCACCGAGTTTTGGAGCCACAAAAGGGGGAGTCACTGAAGCATTTCACCGGGGGGGGGGGGGGGGGGGGGGCGGGGCATGGGAATGTTGCTCACGTGGAGAACAAGGGCAACCCACGAGATCAAAACAAATGGGATCCTAAACCTTCTCAAACTTTATTGGGCAAGGCACGACACAGATGCATTTTTAACTAGGCCTCACAAATTGGAAATCGGGCCAAAATAATAAATGCGCAGGAGCCCAGTATGATGGGGGCATATCATGTACGAAGGCGATGCCGACATTCAATCTGTGGAGGACGTAAATCACTTCAAAATACTGTATATGTGAACCATCTCAAACCACAAAGTTCGATAGACTTACGCTACGTTAAATTTGATGGATCAAATTTCCGAAGTGGCCAATGACACGAAGTCGCTCCAAATATCAAATGGCACAAACCTGTATCAAATACCAAAATGGCACGAAACCGCGACAAGACCCAAAAGGCACAAAGCCACGTCAAATGACAAAGCCATTAAAATAGTACAAAGTTGATTCAAATGGCACGAAGCTGCGTTATGCTACAATGGCACAAAGTCCTCACCCGCACGAGCTAAAACTACACAAGGCATCAAACCCCAACAAATACATAAGGAACTACGAGTGACTTGATCCCTTAACGAGGGTACGTAGGCAATCAGGGCTCGACCTAGATGCAATCACAAAATCAAAATCACAAAATCAAACAAACATATCAATCCTCAAATTTCAAATTTTTCATGTTAGAATCAAAGGGTATTTCTTTCCCAAAAGAAGGGTTGTAATTAATAGACGCGTAGCCTAGAATAGGTCGAACTCAAATTAATAAAACCCTCTTCAGAAAAATGAACGATGGTGAAATTGTGTCGAGTGAATTATTTGTTTACATATTGTGTACAATTTTTGGTCAACAGTTTCATCTTAGAAATCCTAAGGGTGAAATTGTCCAGTTCCCACCACCACCACCACGATAAACTAGTTTTGGAGTTGTTCTAGAATTAAAAAGATATTAGGCTACAACTCGAAAGCAACCACACTCGGCGAGTCTAAACTCCAAAAATTGACAACAAGATTAGGTGGACTAGTACAAGAAAATAGTATGAGTTTTTGAAGAAATTCAACAAAGTAATCAAACTGTTAGTGGGAGATGAATAGATAAAAACAATGGGAAAAGAAGAGAATGAAACCGAATTAATGGAGATAATTAATGAGGTTGAGCGAGAATGAAATTATAATTAGAAAGTTCAAAGATTTATTTCCAATATAAATTTGTTTGAAAAAATAAATATCAAACTAATTAATTGCCTTACTAGATTAGAACTCAACCATTAAAAGTGAATCAATCTAATGGTCTAAAACTTGTATCAAAACTTGAGTAAAAAATGTAGTGCCACGATCCATCCCTATATATATAAGATAGGATCAAGGGACAAAGATTTTGACAAATATTTTTGCACTCTATTGTAACCTTTAGATCTTGTAACATTGAACGGTGTTGATTAAGAGTTATGTGGACACTTTTAAACATTAAATGAATAGAATGATGATGTGGAATATATAAATATAAAAAAATCTGATAAAATAAAATTGAATTTTTTTTTTTAAAAAAAAGGTTAAAATCTGATACAGAAAAAATGTGAAACTGAAACCCACAGTGAAGAAGCCTAAATCCAAAATCTTCATTCTTGGATCTTGGGTTTTTAGAGTTTAGCTGTGGAGGTGACAAAGTGATTGAGTTGTTCATCTAAACTTAGAGCGCTTAAACCTTCTCAAGATAAAACCCTAACTTTTTTCTCTTAAAGCAAAACTCTCTCTTTGCTTAGTAGCATGTTTTATTGTTCACTAGGGTTCATTGTTTGAAAAGGCAAGAAGAGTTTACATTTTCAGACAAAAAAGGAAGAAGACGACTTTACATCCAAGGCATGGAGTTGCAGGCCTCATCGGGAAACAAAAAGGAAGATGGAGGTTAAAGTATTTTTAGGGTTCTGTTTAAAAAAAAAATGCTATTATTTTTATCATATATATATATAAAAATTAAATTAGTGTTTTCCTTATTAGTTATAATCCAAATCATCATCCAATTCATTTAAGGTTTAAAAGTCTTCACATAACTCTTAACCAACACCGTTGGATGTTATAAGATCTAAAGGTTACAGAAGAGTGTCAAAATGTTTGTCAAAATCTTTTGTTCCTTGATCCTATCCATATATATCTATCTATCTAAACTACCTATTAATAAAACCATCTTTGTCAACCAAAAGAGGATGAAAAGACTATTTAGTCTTTTATCACACCAAAAAAATGATGGGCAATAATGTAATTTCACAGGTCCAAATTTTACTTTTTTTATTGAAGTCTCACCTACTGGTGATATTAAAATATCTCCAATATTTAAAAAAATAAAAATAAAAAAAATAAAAAATAAAAAAAACCAAAAGCAAAAACCTCCCACTCCCACCCAGGTTCTCTTTCTCTCCCACTCTCTCCTTCCCATTTTTCTAAACAAAATGTGTTCTTACACACAAAGTGTATAGGCAACTGCTAGTGTATGTAAGTGTGTGTGTGTGTGTGTATATATTACAAGTTGACTTTGTACAACCAATTAAGAGAATTTTGGGTAAATTACACTTTCATACCTCAGGTTTAGGCTCTATTTCAATTCCTTAGAACATCTTTAAAACATTTCACTTTCATACCTTAAGTACTATTTTATTTCAAAATAATACCTCCGTTACATTTTCCATCCATTAATCTGTTAAATGCTGACGTGGCTGCCACATATATGCCACGTGGCTACCAAATGTCTGCCACGTGGCCAAAAAAAAATATTTAAAAAAACCTGAATTTTTACAAAAAAAAAGAGGGTAAATTACACTTTCATACCTCAAGTTTAGGGTCTATTTCAATTTCTTACAACATCTTTAAAACATTTCACTTTCATACCTTAAGTACTATTTTATTTCAAAATAATACCTCCGTTACATTTTCCATCCATTGATCCGTTAAATGCTGACGTGGCTGCCACATATATGCCACGTGGTTGCCAAATGTATGCCATGTGGCACATAAAATTATTTTTTTATTTTTTTAAAAGAACCTGAATTTTCTCAACAAAAAAAAATAAATAAATAAAAAATTTGAAAACCACATCTGCAAGAAGAAGAAGAGGGAGGAAGAAAGAAAAAAAAAATTGTCCCTCCCCCACCCACCCCCAGCGACCCACATCTGCAAGAAGAAGAAGAAGAAGAAGAAGAAGAGAGAGGAAGAAAGAGGAAGAAAGAAAGAAAAACCCCAAAATCACACCCGAGCCACCCCTCCCAAAAATCCCCCATCACCCACCCCAAAAAATCCCACCCGAGATTAGGTGGATCTACCACAAAACCAATCCAAAAATCATCTAAAACTCAAACTATTTTCAAAACTCACCCACATTGAAAATCACCAGATCGCGGAGGGAGGAGGGTCCCGGGGGGGGGGGGGGGGGTGGGGGGCGTGGGAAGGGCTTTTCTTCTTCTTCCTGCATATGTGGGTCGTTGGGGGGAGGGACAATTTATTTTTTTTCTTCCTCCCTCTTCTTCCTCTTGCAGATGTGGGTTTCAAATTCTCTTTTTTTTGTTGAGAAAATTCAGGGTTTTTAAACAAAATTAAAAAATTATTTTATTTGCCACGTGGCAAACATTTGGCAGCCACGTCAGCATTTAATGGATCAATGGATGAAAAATGTAACAGAGGTATTATTTTGAAATAAAATAGCACTTAAGGTATGACAGTGAAATGTTTTAAAGATGTTGTAAGGAATTGAAATAGACACCAAACCTGAGGTATGAAAGTGTAATTTACCCTTTTTTTTTGTAAAAATTCAGTTTTTTTTTTTTTTTAAATTAAAATTTTTTTTTGCCACGTCAGCATTTAACGGATCAATGGATGGAAAATGTAACCGAGGTATTATTTTGAAATAAAATAGTACTTAAGGTATGAAAGTGAAATGTTTTAAAGATGTTGTAAGGAATTGAAATAGAGCCCAAACCTGAGGTATGAAAGTGTAATTTACCCGAGAATTTTATTTGAACACATACAACCTCTTTCTACACTCAACTTACTTTTTACAGTCACATTACTTTTAATTAAGATATCAATATCTCTTTAAATCAAAATTTATTACCTAAACTATCCTCACAAACCCAATTCAATTTGTAAATTTAGCTATACATCCATTTATCTACAATGCAGTTGCCTAAATCTCTGCCTTCAATTTTGCAGAACCTATCAATGTAGCACTGCCTCATGCCTAATATCTACATCTACAGGCAAGGCAACCCCAAATTATTTTAGAAATCAAACCCACAACAAAACTTCAAAAGGTTCTCCTTGAAAATTTTGAATTCTTACAACTTAATGTCATTTTGAGAGCTGGAAGATCTACGATTCTATGGGTTTAAAATTTCTTTAAATTTTTAGCTCTTTAAAAATAGAGATTTCTGCTTTTTTAATTTTCTTTTTTTTTTTAAATTTTTCTATCAATTGCTTCAATGAATTTTTATTTGATCTTTTTCCTAAAGTTTCAAATTTCCAAATGGACGTTTGAAAACCCAACCCAGCAGAGACAAGTGATGTAGAAAGATTTCTTGATTTGATCTTTTTCTTAAAGCTTTGTTTTTATTATAAGAGCTATTAGGGGTTTTGCCAGAATGAATGTAGGATAAACAAGGAGTGATGGTAGGGTTTAATTATAGGGTGTGGGTTTATTCATAAATTTTAATTTTATTGTTAATTTTATTTTGTACTTTAAGGTAATTATGCAATAGAGTAAAAAAGACAATTCACATTTAAAGTTTAAGTTGAGTGTAGAGAGATGTTATGTGGGTTTAAATAAATTTTTCCTAAATATAGGTGATTCATGTATATGCTGAATGGTCTAGATTTACAGTACATATTCAAGTATATGTTGAATGGTCTAGATTTACGGTGCAATTCATGTATCCGCTAGATTCACGGTACTTTTTTCATGTGCATCTCCATTATCCTTCAACTTCCCCTCCTTCCCAAACGGCCCCCACACTTTAATTATTGAGGGAGATGCTTTCGTCAATGGCAAGTTCCTCTGCCTAACCAAAGACCAAAGCATCGGCCGAGCCACCTACTCTCAACCCTTCCTTCTAAGCAAAAATGCCACTGAAAGACTCAAGGTTTCACCACAAACTTCAAATTTGTCATTGACTCCATAGGCATAACTGTAGACATTGAAATTTCGGTGAAATAAATGTTGGCCAATAATTAAAATTTTAATGTTCACGTGTCACATAAAATTTACACGTAGCATGTGACTCAACGAAAAATCGAAAATCATCGGAAAAGTCATCAAACAGGACATGTGTCAACACCTGGCAAAAATGATTTATTTAATCTGATTATTTAAATCCAAAAATCAATTTTTGGAATTCTATAAATAGGAAGCCAAGGCATTCATTTTCATTCACCAATTCACATCACACCAAAACCTTGAAGCTTTGAAACTCTAAAAGCTCTCAAGCAACTCCCGAATGATCAAGAAAGCTCTCTTCGTTCTTCGTCAAATCCTCCTTCAAGATCAAGCCCCCGACGGCCCTTGAAGAAAGTGTTCATCGTTCATCATAAGATCAAGCCCTAATGGCCCTTTGGATCAACAACATCAACAAATCCACACATCCGACCGTTCTTCAAGATTAAGCCCAAAAGCCCTTAAAGATCCGTTCATCACTGTTCTTCAAGATCAATCCCAAAAGCCCTTAAAGATCCGTTCATCCATCAACCTTCAAGATCAAGCCTAAAAAGCCCTTGAAAAATCCGCACAACTGTTCTTCAAGATCAAGCCCAAAAGCCCTTGAACAAATCAACACCTTACGGAGATCGAATCAGAGGATCAAAGTTGTAGAGAGATTATAACCCCAAAATCATTAATAGAAAATATTACTTTGTACACGTGTTCTTCTCTCGTTCGTCGTCAGGAATTTTCGTGTTTACAAGAACGCCCTTCGTTGGGCCACTTGCTTTCTTTTTTGCGCCAAACGGGTCCTTACTCAACAGCACAATAGGCATTGGCAGCTCTAGGCATCCCCGTCATAAACCCGCTAAATAATGAGTCGAGGAATCTGTACCCCTTAGTGGGTACTTGTAGGGTTATATTATTGTTGGGTTCTCTGCCGCAACAGGGGCTTTTACAGCTTTACCTAGAACCAACAAAAGGAGTTTTAGTTCGATGGAACTGCGCAATGAGAACGCAATGAACAACCCGCCGCCAGTGGTTCATATGCCAGAGCCGAACCCCATTACGTAGAACCAACACAAGAAGTTTTAGTTCGATGAAACTGAGCAATGACAACGCAATGAACAATGCGCCGCAAGTGGTTCCTGTGCCAGAGTCGAACCCTATTCTTAAGCCCAAGTAAGGGAATAGGATCAATGCCAGAGTGGTTGTTGGGTTGGTTGTAAGTGGGTGCATAGTTTTGCTTGGCGGGTTGGTTTTGTTTTGGGGCGTTTGTTGGAGGAAAGTGGAAACAGGGGAAAGTAATGATGATGAGGTTCATATGGTAAACGACTCGATCGGTGATGACTTTAAGAAGGGGACAAGCCCGAAGAAGTTTTCGTACAAGACATTAACTCAATCCACAGGTAATTACGACGAGGGAGAGAAGCTTAGTGATGGAGGATTTGATGGGGCTTTTAAGGGGTTCATAAGGGACTTGGACTCGTACGTTGCTGTTAAGAGGGTATCGAGTCGGTCAAGACAGGGGATGAAGGAGTACGCGCTAGAGGTAATGATCATCAGTCGACATAGGCATTGGAATTTGGTGCAACTCATCGGTTGGTGCCCTGAAATAAGGGAGCTTCATCTTATTTACGAGTTCATGTCCAACAAAGGCTTAAATTCCCAATTGGTCACACCCAAAACCTTCTAACCTTGGGAGGCAAGATACAAAATTGCTCAAGGCTTGGTATATAGTATGGGAACAATGCGTGCTACAACAGGGCTATCAAATTGAGCAATATTATGCTGGATTCAAATTTCAACAGCAAACTTGGGGATTTCGAGTTAGCTCAACTTGTGGATCATGGAAAACAATCACAAACCATGCTTCTGACTGGAACCATGGGATAAATATCTCTGGAATCCATTACCACAGGAAAGGCGAGCAAAGAAACATATGTCTACAGCTTCGGAGTCATTGCTTTGGAGATAGCTTGCGGGAGAAAACCCATTGATCCAAAGTTGGGAAAGACTCAAATTAACATGGTGGAGTGACTTTGGGAACTTCACGCTGAAGGGAAAGTCAATGAAGCAGCTGACCCTAAATTGTGTGGAGAGTTCGATGAGAAACAGATGGAATGTTTGTTGATTGTTGGGTTGTGGTGTGCTCATCCGGATTAACGTTGAGGCCTTTGATACAACAAACAATTCAAGTACTTAACTTCGAAGAGTTGATTATCAGAGTGCGCTACTAACAAACGAACAAACAAACTATAAATTAATATAATTTTATTAAATAGCGAAAGATTGCCATGACAGTTACATAACCCAAGATGCTACATTGTGAACAACTAATCACTCTACGAGTTACAAAGCATCATATATATAGAGAACTTACCTAACCATAATAGACAAGAAAACGAAACCCTAATTCTAATAGGTTAGGCCCAAATTCAGACCATAAAATAATGCTAAATTCCAACACCCCGTCAAACTTATGGCAGTACACGACAAGAGTTTGCCAACAAAATGATGTGGATGAAAGCTCCGTTAGGTTGACACGATAAGACAGCTGATACCAGACAAAAGTGAATTGAAGCCAAAGAACCAAACCTCTGATACCAATATCATAGTGCGTTACTAACAGACGAACAAACCAACTATAAACTAATATAATTTTATTAAACGCAAAAGATTGCCGCGACGGCTACATAACCCAAGAGGCTACATTGTGAACAACTTATCATTCTACGAATTACAAAGCATCATATAGATAGAAAACTAACCCAATCCTAATTGACAAGAAAACAAAACCCTAATTCTGACAAGAAAACAAAACCCTAATTCTAACAGACTAACCCCAAATTCAAACAGTTAAATAATCCTAAATTCCAACATGAAGCTCCGTTGCCTATTCTCCTATCAAAGATGCCGGTGGCTAGCTTCTTATCTCTTCAAGTATAATTTTCAAGCTCATCAAGTTACAATATTTGGCTAGCTTCTTATCTCTTCAAGTATCATTTTCAATCTCATCGAGTTACAATATTGGTTTGGAAAGAGGGCAGACAGAGTCTTCGGGTCATGGTTACAACAACAACTCCTCATAATTCACCTCATCTTTGTCCAATTCTTCTCCCTCAACCTCACTTTTGTATACAAAATAAATTTAATCCAACTCTGTTATACGTATGTATAAATTTTTGTGTAATTTTTTTTTATAGTGAAGATCCTTAAGTCAATATGTTTGACGACATATATGTTGGAAATTATATGTTTATATAATATTATAATTTCAATAATTGAATAAAAAATAAAATCTCACTTGTCTAAATGAGTGTGCTAATACGTAGTTATTGTTGAAATTTGAGTGAAATGCGTCATTCAAATGATACATAGTTTTATTAAGAGTCTGTATGTTTTGTTGTTGAGATATTGAGTTACATCTCTTCATAAAACAAGGCTCTGAGTTCTATATAAGTTCATAGACATTGCTTGTTGGCAATAGAGTTTAATCCCTAAGACTTTATTGTCTCTCTAATTATTAAATATCTTTCGAGTGAGTACGGAATACATAATGTTCGCCAGAGTTTGAAGATTGAAGTGCTTCGACTTCGGATTATAAATTGTTGAATCCTGTGAGACGACACCTATCGAACTACAAGCACAAAAGTAGGGGAGAAATTATGTCTTTAGGACATTGCATTTATGCAAGCCTCAATCTCCAAATTTGTTAGTTTTTCTAACTTTCTCTCTAGTTGTTTATATTAAGCTTATACATAATTGATGTTGTGAATCTCTTTATTATTATTATTATTATTATTATAATTCTTCTTGTTATTTTCATATTTTCTAATATTACTCCAACAATATATTGTTGCTGCTTTGATTATAAGTAACTTACCATCTTGTCATAGTTATATGTTTTACTCATAAATTTATAACAAGAGATGCAAGGTTTAAAATCGGAAACAGGGTGGAAGAGAAAGACCCTTTCCACCAAAGCATTCAGAAAGGTACGCTCATCACCCTGCATTCAGAACTTCTTCTGACAAAAAAAAAAAAAAACAAAGAAAAACAAAGGTGACGACCAGATCAGCAGAAAAACCCAATACTTAAATAGGACTACCAAAGTACCAAGTTCGACGACGACATCCAAGTCTTCTCAATGTCAATGCATTCGGACAACAAAACATTAATAAAAAAAAATCAGATGTCATCCAAATATATATAGACAAGAAAATTAGACCTTCAACGTTGTGTCCTGAAGATTTTCAAATATGACTTGCGAGTTCTATCGAAGATTTTCAATTCTTCTCAATCTTGACGCAAATCATTGGAGTACGATCAGAAGTGTGGATCATTAGGAGATTTAGGCATCGGAATTTGGTGCAGCTCATTGGTTGGTGCCCTGGAAAAAGAGATCTACTACTCGTTTATGAGTTCCTGCCAAACAGAAGTTCAGATTCCCCCCATCTTTCCAAAGAAAATAGCTCGCTGAGTTGGCAGGTCAGATACAACATTGCCAAAGGGTTGGCCTCTGGGTTATTGTATCTACATGAAGAATGGGAACAATGTGTGCTGCACAGGGATATCAAGTTGAGCAATGTTATGCTGGATTCCAATGTCAATGTGAAACTTGGGGATTTTGGGTTAGCTCGAGTTGTTGACCACGGAGAACAGTCACAAACAATAATTGTGGCTGGAACATGAGGCTACATGGCTATGGAATATGTTACCACAAGAAAGGCTAGTAAGGAATCAGACGTCTACAGCTTCGGAGTTATTGCTTTGGAAATAGCTTGCGGGAGACAACCCATCGATTTCAAGTCATATAGTAGCCAAATCCAACCGGTGAAGTGGGTGGCTTTATTAAGAAGGGAAAGTTATTCAAGCAACAGATCCAAAACTCTATGATCATTTTGATGAGAAACAAATGGAGTGCTTAATGATTGTTGGACTATGGTGTGTTCACCCGGAATATATACTCAGACCTTCAATACAACAAGCGATTCAAGTGCTTAACTTCAAAGCTCAATTGCCCATTCTCCCATCAAAGATGCCGGTGGCGACCTATATTGCTCCTCCAACATCACTCTCAACATTGGTCAGTGACAGTGACAGTGACACTATTCCTTCTGAAAGAGGTCAAACTCAGTCTTCAAGAACGCCCCCCTGTCCTCAAGATCACCCCATCTTCTACAACAAAATTTGGGACACCATCAACAACATTTCAAAGTGCACAATAAGGCTAAGATAAACATATAGTTCAGTGTAAATGTGCATTTGTTATTCGAATTACCAAAGTCATGCGGATGGTGCATTTCAAATCAAATTCCTATTTTCAATTTCTGAAAAGAGCGCAAGGTCGAATCGAACATTAGTAGTAGCAGCTGTGTTTTCGATTGTAGGTTTTCACTCAGAAAAAATGTCAACATGTACAGAAAAAGAGTAGCAAAATTTGTACCTTTTGTATTCGGAGAGCTTTGTTGGCTCGTGAACTTTCAATCGTTGATCTTTCATTTTTCAATTAAAGCTTAGCTCATATCGAAATTTATCAAAACAAGATTGATCAAGATTCAAGACCCGCATTGAAAGAAAATGATCAAACAAACAAATTAAAAACAAAATTGAAATAAAACGAAAGAGATAATGAGTTTTGCGTAAAATACCAGAAATCGTGATTAGGCACCAGTTTTAAAAATCTGGAAGTTCCCCGAATGCAGAGTGATGACTGATGAGAATGACGCAACCTATAATAACTGAAATAAGGAAAGATGAAGTTTCTAGTATTTACCTTGCTTTTCCGTTGATTAATTCAATCTAATGAGTAGAAAGAAAGAGGGGATTCAGTAGCACTTGACATAATCAAGGAGAAGAAGTGTAGAAAGATGTGCTCTTTCAGATTTCACGCCTAGAATCTCCCCTAGTGCTTGATAACTATAATATGTGCATGTGTGTAAGGTAGTTAAGTTGGTTAAGATTCTATGGTGTAAGATAGTGACAAGTGTCAACATCTTAAGAGTCTCTGTTAGCTTAATTACTAAGCAATGTAGTTAGATATATACTGAATGTAATCAGTGTTAAAGTGTTGTTGAATAAAAATATATACATACACTTTTCTATCTCTTTTCTTCTCTGTTTACATGGTATCTTTCGCCTGAAAAGCTTCGGCTTGAAGGTTTCTCGATCTTGTTCTTCTGCTTCCGCTCAATACTCTGCATCAACGATCTGTCTTTTCTTCCTTCTCTGGGGTTCCTTTCAACATACTCTGATCCGTCTTTGTTTGTCAAGCATGGTGGTCATTCTGTGGTAATTCTTCTTCTTTATGTGGATGATATTAGAATCACAGGGAGTGATTCTATCCCTATTGCATCAGTGATTAAAGCTTTGACTGAGGAATTTGACATTAAAGATTTAGGTCCTCTCCACTATTTTCTTGGAATCCAAATCACACAAAATGAAAGTGGAATGTTTCTCTCTCAGTCTAAATATGTTTCTGATTTGCTGATTAAGGCTGATATGGTCCACTCTAAACCGTGCTCCACACCTTGCTTACCATATAACAGGTTATTGAAAGATGATGGACATCATTTCAATAATCATTCTCTCTATCGAAGCATTGTTGGTGTTCTTCGATACCTCACTTTCACCAGGCCTGATATCTCTTTCTCGGTTCATCAGGTTTGTCAATTCATGCACTGTTCTATGGACTCTCATTATGCTGCTGTGAAGAGGATTCTTAGATACTTGAAAGGTACTACTTCCCTTGGCATTCAGTTTAGCAAAGGAGACTTGAACCTTCATGCATTTAGTGATGCCGACTGGGCTGGAGATTCTAATGACAGAAGGTCTACTACTGGTCTAGTTGTGTTTCTCGGTCCCAATCCCATTTCTTGGTCGTCCAAGAAATAGAATACAGTTTCTCGATCATCCACAAAGGCTAAATACCGAGCACTCTCAAGTACTTCTGCAAAAATTGATTGGATCAAACAGCTTCTTTCCTTTATGAAAATTGATGTTCCTTGTCCAACAACTCTGTATTGTGATAATCTTTCTGCTATAGCCCTTGCATACAATCCAGTAATGCATCAGCGGACCAAACATATTGAGGTTGATGTCCATTTTGTTTGTGAGAGGGTTGCAAAGAAGCTTCTGCAAGTGCATTTTGTTTCCTCCAATGAGCAGTTTGCTGATATTTTTACAAAGGGTTTGTCTACTCCTCTATTCCAAACACACTGCTACAATCTCAGACTTGGCAAGCTACCATCTGAGATTGAGGGAGGATGATAACTATAATATATGCATGTGTGTAAGGTAGTTAAGTTGTTTAAGATTCTATGGTGTAAGATAGTGACAAGTGTCAACATCTTAAGAGTCTCTGTTAGCTTAATTACTAAGCAATGTAGTTAGATATATACTGAATGTAATCAGTGTTAAAGTGTTGTTGAATAAAAAGATATACATACACTTTTCTATCTATTTTCTTCTCTGTTTACATGGTATCTTTCGCCTGAAAAGCTTCGGCTTGAAGGTTTCTCGATCTTGTTCTTCTGCTTCCGCTCAATACTCTGCATCAACGATCTGTCTTTTCTTCCTTCTCTGGGGTTCCTTTCAACATACTCTGATCCGTCTTTGTTTGTCAAGCATGATGGTCATTCTGTGGTAATTATTCTTCTTTATGTGGATGATATTAGAATCACAGGGAGTGATTCTATCCCTATTGCATCAGTGATTAAAGCTTTGACTGAGGAATTTGACATTAAAGATTTAGGTCATCTCCACTATTTTCTTGGAATCCAAATCACACAAAATGAAAGTGGAATGTTTCTCTCTCAATCTAAATATGTTTCTGATTTGCTGATTAAGGCTGATATGGTTCACTCTAAACCGTGATTCACACCTTGCTTACCATATAACAGGTTATTGAAAGATGATGGACATCCTTTCAATAATCATTCTCTCTATCGAAGCATTGTTGGTGTTCTTCAATACCTCACTTTCACCAGGCCTGATATCTCTTTCTCGGTTCATCAGGTTTGTCAATTCATGCACTGTTCTATGGACTCTCATTATGCTGCTGTGAAGAGGATTCTTAGATACTTGAAAGGTACTACTTCCCTTGGCATTCAGTTTAGCAAAGGAGACTTGAACCTTCATGCATTTAGTGATGCCGACTGGGCTGGAGATCCTAATGACAGAAGGTCGACTACTGGTCTAGTTGTGTTTCTCGGTCCCAATCCCATTTCTTGGTCGTCCAAGAAATAGAATACAGTTTCTCGATCATCCGCAAAGGCTGAATACCGAGCACTCTCAAGTACTTCTGCAGAAATTGATTGGATCAAACAGCTTCTTTCCTTTATGAAAATTGATGTTCCTTGTCCAACAACTCTGTATTGTGATAATCTTTCTGCTATAGCCCTTGCATACAATCCAGTAATGCATCAGCGGACCAAACATATTGAGGTT
Organism: Heteromeles arbutifolia; assembly: GCA_024362995.1. NCBI lineage: Eukaryota > Viridiplantae > Streptophyta > Magnoliopsida > Rosales > Rosaceae > Heteromeles > Heteromeles arbutifolia. Next base: position 37,315,898 of record JANCRC010000003.1, on the reverse strand, counting down.
GATGTCCATTTTGTTCGCGAGAAGGTTGCAAAGAAGCTTCTGCAAGTGCATTTTGTTTCCTCCAATGAGCAGTTTGCTGATATTTTTACAAAAGATTTGTCTACTCCTCTATTCCAAACACTCTGCTACAATCTCAGACTTGGCAAGCTACCATCTGAGATTGAGGGAGGATGATAACTATAATATGTGCATGTGTGTAAGGTAGTTAAGTTGGTTAAGATTCTATGGTGTAAGATAGTGACAAGTGTCAACATCTTAAGAGTCTCTGTTAGCTTGATTACTAAGCAATGTAGTTAGATATATACTGAATGTAATCAGTGTTAAAGTGCTGTTGAATAAAAAGATATACATACACTTTTCTATCTCTTTTCTTCTCTGTTTACAGTGCTTGTTTCTTGCAATGCAAGCAACCTACTTCACAAAACGGATGAATTGATTTTACTATTTGTTGGCTGAGACTAAATAAAAGCAATTTAAATGGATTAACATGTCGTGTCCCATATGTTTGATGAACGTAACAATGGGTTGACTACATCAACTACATTGAAAAAATGTCCTACATATTCGAGACACAAGTTCCTTAGCTCTACTTGAGGATACTACTCATGTCCAGTCACAACCATCAAAACGGATTTGGACTTAGAGGCCCTGTTTGGTGGGTAAGATGGGATGGGTTTTTTCCAATTAAATTCATTACTAGAATTTGGCTCATAGGCCACCATTTTTTACACACCCTTTGCAATTGGTGGCCATAGATGTAAAGCTGCTACTCTTACTATTTATTGGTGGCTTTACCATGGGATGCCGCTGATGTTGGTGGCCTTCAACAATGAGCCACCAATGATTGGTGGCTGTTAAATATCTTTATTTCTTAAAATTTCGTTTCTTCTACTTTTTAATTTCCTTATTTATTTTGTGTATAATGCACTGGTTAGTTTTTTTGTTTTTAAAGCTGGGATATATATTGCTTATCAGGACCTACGGATGCAAGTCCAATACAAAAGGGAGACAGAGCCAAAACCCATAGAAGGACAGAGCCTTGGACCCTAATCGCGTATCTCGGCCATTATTGCATCAGTGATGAAGTCGGGCGGTTCTGCGAACTAGTCGCAGTCGCAGGATGCGGACAGGACGTAGCGAACAAGATTGTGAGTGGCTTCGTTTAGTTGGCGACTGGCGTGGGCAACGGGAGCTCCACTCCCACGATGCTAGTTATCTGCTTTGCATACCTTGCCCCTTCAATTTCTCATCAGATTAAGCTCCTTGGTTCATTATTTATTTTCAATTGGGTTTCTTACAATCAATTTGGGGCTGCAACACATTGATCTTATTTTGGGGAGTAAAAACAGGTAATTTTGTGTTGCTCATATTCAATATTCAGCATTTTTTAGACCAAACTTTTCAATTTGTTTAATAAGTCTTCGATTCTTGGGAGTTTTTAGAAGTTGGGTTTGAAGTGCTTCTTCTATCTGTTCAAGTTGGATCAAACTGGAAACCATACAAGGTTTAAGCTTATTATTGTTCTTGCAGATCTAAGCTAGGTGTTCGTTTCTTGTTATATAAATATAAGCATTCCTTTACTGTTTCCACGAAAGCACGAGTTAGGCAAATCGCAACTGCGTTTTTTTAACAAACCACTATCCTTAAAGCATGTAGAAACTGAAAGAAAATGGGTATAAGTAGAAATATCTATGTAAAGTTCCACTCTCGGTTAAGCTTATGCTATAAGGATATCACATTTTGTGCTTATGTTTTGTAAACACCATAAACACAAAAAAGAACTTTGGTAGAGAAAGTCTGGCTTATAATAACATGGCTATGAACGAACTTGCATATGATATTTTGTGTGTTTTTTAGTTTTGGTATGAGTTTTAGCTGATACCTACGACCACTGCATGAATGCTGATATTTAAGCTACATTCCATGCTTCGTTATGTGGTCTACAACTTCAAAACAATGTTATTATTAGTGGACGAGGAAGCGACATGACCTTTGTTGGACAACTCCCTGCTGTTTACCTACGGGCATTCATTTTGTCTCGTCAATTAGGAGCTAACTATGCGATTTCCCCTCATGAGAGCTTTTGCACCGCTCTCCAATAGCTAGAAATAATAACCAAAGAGCAGTAGAGTAGTCCTTTATATCCCTCTCTAACTTCAGGGAGGCGTTTATTGGCACAAACACATTCTCTTATCAATGAATGTTGGGGTCACCATTTTGTTGCGCTCTCTTGAGACAGTAGCACTACAATTTTTTGGCGTAGATTGGAACCCAGTTTGTATCATAAAGTATTTGCTTATATTTACTGCTTGGTTTTCTTCTCATTGAGCAGTTTTCAGTTCATTCTAGGGTACATAATCTGATCTACTCATAGGGGCATCATGTAATATCCCCAAAATTTTAGGTGGTGATTAATAGTGGATTCCTTGTGGCCATTATTAGCAAAATTGATTTGCCTTGTTTGAGATTTAGATCAATTGGCCTTTGGCCCATTAAAAGTTCTCTTACTTTTGTGACCAAGCTTTGGCTTGAAAAGAAAATAGCTAAAAGAAAAGAAAAAGAAAAAAAAAAGGATTGTTGACGTTGGTGAGTGAGACTTAAGGAAGATAGGGTTTCTAGAAAACCCTTTAATCTTGTTGCTTTCCCTTCCAGCCGAAGGAGGTGAAAGAGTTTATCCCTTTTAGCTTTTAAGTCGTCAAAAAGAAAATCTAAGGAAGATGAGCTTAGCTCCCTTGCTTGTGAAGATCAGAACAAGTGAGGATCCTTCCTTTGTCTCCACTTAAGGTATCTATTTCTTACCTTTGGAATCTAATTGTTATTTGGTTTGATAACCCATGAATTAGTTTGGGTGGGAGTAGGAAACATGAAAGTATCATAGTTCATGTTTTAGTTTTAGAGTTGAGCACCAAGTGTCTGATTAAAGTCCTCAATTAACCTTGAATTAGGGTTTACTGTTGGGTATTTTGTAAGTGGTGTGTGATGAACTTGGTTATGTTTAAAACTGTGGGTGTGTATCTACTACCTAAGTGGCATTTTGCAAAATTTCATATTTTTGTTCTTTGGAATATACACAGTTTTATTTACAAAGTAATTTGGTGCTGCTGAAATTGTTTTTACAGGAAAACAGCAGCATGCCTGGTTTAGTTTCCAATTTTCCTATTCTTCCCGAACTCAAAAAACAATGAAATTTTGACACAACTTAGTTTCATGTGTCTACTTTGGATCTGGAAATTTTCACTCGTTTTGGTTGAACGAGCTTTTTTCAATGAATTTTACGGTTCAGGTCGCTTTTGTAGTTTGTATTACCATGAGATCTTTAACTCTATTTCTTTAAATTGACTTTTGTAGTTTGATTTAATGGAATTGTGAAATTTAAATTTTCGTTGACATAATCTTAAGATGAGATTTGTTTTACACCCTTGAACAACTACTTTGTTCTAGTTATTTCTCTTAGTCTCACACCTCGAGTTTTGGGGTGTGACACATCACCTGAAAAGGTATCACATGATTTGATTTCATTTCAATGTTTCGTTCATTGTTCGAGGTTGTTATTGTCAATGTAAAAGTTTTGTTCTCTATTTGAGGTTCTGAATTATTTTGATAGAAAGTTTCGAGCTTTATGACTTACGATTACATAAATTTTTTAAACTAATTTCATGTGATGTAATTTCTGTTCTTGCAGTTTGTTAGGAGCAAGGTCGGTTGTCAAGAACACCATTTGTGAGAGTTTGTGCATCACCTAACATGAAACAAAGAAAGTCTTTGCGCCAACTGGATGGGAATGAGTAAACCATTCAGAATCTATAACTAGGGTTGGAAAAAAATCCCAAAAATCCCAAACCGAACCGAAAAATTCCCGAAACCAAACCGAAATTCCCGAAAATTTTGGTACTCAATACCGAACCGATCCCAAAATTTTGGTATGGGAATCGGTCTCTAGTTTGTGGGATTTCGGTATTCCCAAACCAAACCGAAAAATATATAAATATTATTTAATTTTTAAATATATAAGATCACATCTTTAAGGGGAACATCATCTACCTACAATAGTGAAAATTGAAATACTGAAGGAGCACTGGAAATCGATGATGGAACATATACAGGAAGGAGCCCTAAGATAGATAGTAGAACATATGCAAAATTTTTAAATCACAGAAGATTGATAGATGGATACATAGATGCAGAATAAACATGAGAGATTGATAGATGGATACATGGATAGATTATAAGTTACAATTTGCTTGAGAAAACTTTACATCTATTTATAATATATATATTATATATGTACAGAAGTTTACTCAAGTATATATTAACATTTTAGACATAATTTTGGGGACTAGCATGATTATAGATAGATTTACTAGTTTACTCAAGCATATATTAACGTTTCATATTGGCAGATTGCTTTTGAATAGGCAGATAAACTGGGCCTTGCCATTTGATTGGCATATTGGGCATGCCTATATGTCAATTTTTCAATATAAAAGGTTGGATTTTAGCCCAAAAGCATAATATGTCAAATTTTAATCCAAAAGCCCAAAACCATTTCGGGATTCCCGATTTGTCCTGAAATCCCGAAACTATTTCGGGATTCCCGAAAATTTGGTTTGGGATCGGTATTGAAATTGGGATTCCCGAAAAATTTCGGTTTGGGAATCGGGACGAGGGTTTCGGTATGGGAGTTTCAGGATTCCCAAAAATCGGGATTCCCGAAAATTTGGTTTGGGATCGGTATTGAAATTGGGATTCTCAAAAATTTCGGTTTGGGAATCAGGACAAGGGTTTCGGTATGGGATCCCATACCGAACCACCCCTACCTATAACTCATTTCCTTGGTAATCTCCATTACCTTTTGAATTACTATTGTTATTATTATTATAATTTTTTTTCCCACAAAATGAGCTTCATACTAAGAAAATGAGAAGCTTCTGAAACCACAATAGTGTATAAAAGTGATAATGGTGGTTGGGGTGTTAAAAATTGCATATACCTTTCTATTTTGATTGAAATGGTTCTTCAACCATTTCAAGAAAATGTGCTATACATGCATAGGTTCTCATTTCTCTACACTTTTATAAAATCTTCTAAATTTTTTCCTATATTGTTGTTTATGTCTAATATGAATATAGGTTACAACTCCTTATCTCACTGTTGAATTTGCCATTCAATTCCTTTTCTGACTGTTACAGGGAGAGAGAGAGGGTGGGGGCAGTCATTTTCTCTTTCTATATCCTTCCTTCCCCAATTTGCTTCTCCGATTGTTGGCATTCGTCTTCCTCCTCAAGGTAAGGACTTTTCAATCAATTTTTATTTACAAAGTAATTTGGGCTTTATTGTTTTAGTTCGAACATTCACGGAACAACCGAGCAATAGTTTCAAATCCAATGGTTTTGTTTTCGAATTTTCCTAGCTGTGTAGTTCTCCATTTTTTTTCTTTCAGAATCTGAAAAATGGATTTAAACCTTTTTTTTTTTAAATTTATGTAGACATAACCAAGAATGTTTTTTTTCCTTTTGGTGAATTGGGTTTGGTTGTTGTACATTTTTCTCTCTGTATCTGCACAATGTTGTTCTACCATGCCTGGGTTTCGAAGTTCCGAATCTAATTTAACGCTTTATCAACTCCACTTAAAGGTTCTTGCATCTCTTTCTCTCCCCAAATTCTTGGGCACATAATTTTATAAGCTTCAGGGAAATTATGCGATGTAGTGCGTAAGCTTATCTAACTGTTGATGAATTTTAACTTTTGTTTTGGTTGTTGTTAGAATCAAGGTCTAAAATATCGATGATATCGGAAATATCGGTAGTCCAAAAACACGGAAATTTCGATGGAAATATCGGGATATTATCGATATCGATAAAAATTGAATAAAAACCACAGAAATTGTAAGAAAAACTTGGAAATTTTTATTGAAACTTTGCAGGATGTTTATTTAGTCAATTATCTATTAGTTTATCATAAAAAATTGGAAGGAAATGCATTGCATGATGGATTTAACTGATTTAAGTTGATTATATAGCGAGCTGGTAAACATTGTGAGTGTAGAAAATATATAAATATTTTAGCATATTTTCACAAAAATATAAGTGATATAGTGGTCAAGGTGTTGAAGGAGTAAAATGGGAGGGGTTCGAATCCCCTTGGTGTTTTTTTTAAATATAGAAATTTAAAAGATACGGAAATTTCGATGGAAATATCGATGACATCGGAAATATCGGTAGTCCAAGAACACGGAAATTTCGATGGAAATATCGGGATATGATGGATATTTTAGACCTTGGTTAGAATGAATACAATTCAAATGCTTGCTTGATTATTTGGTAAAAGTGCTTTTCTGTGAATAATCATTTGTTAACTGTGCTTTTCTGTGAATAAACATTTAAAATTAATGACTGCCCAACCGACATTACTCAGTATATGAACTTTTTCCTTCCTTCTTCTGGTGACTTATATGACCTTGTTACTATCCCCTGCACCCTAACATCTTGTGCAAGACTCATACATACAATGTCACTCATAAAAGCGATTAGAGTTTTTTTTTCCTGTTACAAAAATTGAATTCGTACATAATATACTCTCCCTTGCAGTTGCGTTTGTAAAATTTGTCCTCTTTATTCACATACTATATTTACTTAATTTGTTTCAGTTACATATTTTACTTGACTTCCGCCAATGTTTAGGCACCTTGTTGTTCCAATTCGAGAAACTGTTGATTATATTCAGTCATGATGGACAAAAGTTGGGCCTCTTTGAATCCGTTTACAGAGGATTACAGAACAGGGCTAGCAAAATTTATCTCAAACTCATTGCAAGTTTCTTCTCATGATGGGAACATCAAATGTCCATGTGCTAAATGCTTGAATAGGTTCTGGTTGAGTAACAAAGAAGTCGAAGCGCATCTAATTGTTGAAGGTATGGACCGTTCATACTTGCAAGGCTCGTGGGTATGGCATGGCGAGGCATTTGGTGACCCTCTTCCAAGTAGTGAAGCTGCACAACAACTTGCTACTGTTAATACTCCTCATTGTGAACTAGGCGCCTTACTTGAAGATATTTTCTCTGGTCCCAGTGTAATGGGTGGCATGCCCAGCGGGCAGAAAGCTCCAATACCTGCATATGCATGTAAGTTTGAAGCCATGGTGAAAGACGCCAATACGGAATTATATCCGGGTTGTGGTATGAAGAAAATGGATTTCCTAATATGAGTATTTCAAAACAAGTGCTTATATGCGTGCAGCGAAAGTGCAGTGCAAGCTAATCTTTAGCTTCTCAAACATATACTCCCAAATGGTCATTCTTTACCGAAGAAGGTAATGAGTACAAAGGGATTGCTGAAAAATTTCATGTTGCCTCACCAAAAGATCCATACATGTTGTATTGGAAACATAACAGTGGTTTAGATGTTTGTCATACATGTAGTGTGTCTAGATATACAACCGAGGTAAATGACACAGCGCCAAGCAGTAAAAAGAGAATACCTCGAAATGTGCTAACATATTTTCCTATTACACCTCGCTTGCAACGGCATTACATGTCTCGACACACCATTGAAGATATGTGTTGGCATGGTCTTTCTCGCCCCGAGGATGGCTTCGTAGGATATCCAGCTGATTCCTTTGCATGGAAGCAATTAGATTTGAAATTTCCAACATTTGGTGGCAAAATACGCAATGTACGTCTTGGGTTGGCAAGTGACGGATTCAAACTCTTTAGAAAATGCAGCACCGACTATAGCACATGGCCAGTATTGTTGACCATATACAATTTACCTCATTGGTTGTGTATGAAATCACTGTTCATATTGATGGCTTTGTTAATACCAGGCAAAGAATCTCCAGGCAATGATATTGATGTATACCTTGAACCATTAATAGACGAGCTGAAGGTATTATGGACCTTCGGGGTTCCCACTTATGATACGTTTAGGCAAGAGACCTCCACCTTACGAGCAGCTGTTTTGTGGACTATTAGCGACTTCCCCGCCTATAGGAACTTGTCCGGTTAGAGCACACATTGGAAATTAGCATGTCCTCATTGCAACTATAAGACTGAGTCGACATATCTAAAAAGGGTAGGAAATATTCTTATATGGGTCACCATCGTTTCTTGCCCATGTCACATGTTTTTCGTCGACAGAGGAAAGCCTTTAATCTTTCTAACGAAAGAGATCAAGCACCTTCCCCCATGACCGGACGTGAATGCCTTCGGCGGTTGTCCATTTTACGGTTCAAATATGGTAAGACGCCACGCAAACAGGTTGAAGAAAAAAGACCACCACCTAGACCAATTTTTGGGCCATGGAAGAAACATAGTATTTTCTTCAAATTGCCGTATTGGGAACATCTTGTCCTTCGACACTGCCTTGATGTCATGCACATTGAAAAAAATGTCATTGAAAGTTTGGTTGCAACGTTGCTGGGTATTGTTGGGAAAAGCAAGGATAACTTAAATGCAAGGTTAGACCTGGAATTGATAGGCATGAAACAGAAGTTGCAGATAAAATTTGTCAATGAGAAGCCAAAGATGCCTTCTGGTGCATATACTATGAAACCATTAGAGAAGGAATTGTTTTGCAAAGTTTTAGCCTCGATAAAAGTGCCTGACAATTACTCATCCAATATTTCACGGCTTGTGCATGTAAAGGAAAAGATCGTAAGGGGACTTAAAAGTCATGATAGGCACGTTTTAATGCAGCAGTTCCTTCTAATTGCCATACGCAAAAGCCTCCCAACTGGGACTGCACAGATATTATTGGAACTAAGTACATTCTTCCGACATTTGTGTACTAAAAAAGGGTCAGTGGAAGGCTTTCGCAAACTTACACCCAAAATAGTGATGATCCTATGCCAATTGGAAATGATTTTACCCCCTGCATTCTTTGTTGTCAGTCTTCACTTCACAATACATCTTGCCGAGGAAGCTGCACTTCCAGGTCCGGTGTACTACAGATGGATGTACCTAATTGAGAGGTATTCCTTAACTTTTAATATGTTTCTCTAGGTATTACATTTGTGCATCATACAACTTAGAACATGAAAATTGATTTTGTACTATTTAAATTAAGTACATGCTGACCTTGAAGAAGTATGTTTGAAATAATAATCGACCAGAGGGAAGCATGACCCAAGGATATCTGGCTGATGAGTGCTTGTCTTTTTGTGCGATGTACTTCAAAGGTGTGGAGACACGTTTGAACCGTCCAAGCCGAAATGCAAATAGAATATGTCCTGACCATGAGGATGAATTTGACATATTTTGTGCCACCAGGCATTCACTTGGTATGCGGGAAGACTATCATCTTGACAACCACGACTGGGAGATTGCACGATCGTATGTTTTAGTCAATTGTGATAAGTCAATTGCATATAGGAGGTGATTAAACTTAAATGTTATAGACTGCAGTTGAATGGCACCAAATTCTAAAACTCCACCTGTGGTTATACAGAAGGACATTGACATTATTTTCACATATAGAGCTTACGTGGAGAATGCTCAAAAAACTCGAGGGAGGCGTGTAACCATGCTACAAGCAGAGAAAGAAGCTATTAAGTCCTTCCCAGATTGGTTTGCAAAACATGTTAGTACGGAATAAGCTGATTTTGCATATAATGGATTCCTATTTATCTTACTATTCTTAACTATGCATATGAACCTGGGTGTAAATTGTGTAGGTTAATCAATTGCAACAATCAGGTGATCCAAAGGCAATTGACGACTTGGTGGCGCTTGCTAATGGACCTAGTAAGTAGTGTCGGAGATATAAGATTTTTGTATGTAATGGTTTCAGTTTATAAGTAAGAGGCACACAATCCAATAGGAAATACCAAAACTATGGTGTTTTCCTACAGTCTGATGTTCCAAGTTATGCTGGCCCACGTGACCGGAACCCTGTTACTGGTTTGGTAGACTACTATGGGGTTCTGACTGATGTATTTGAAATCAAGTACCATATAGAACGCACAGTGGTATTATTCAAGTGCAATTGGTTTGATGGCACTTCTAGAAATACTGGTGAGAGAGTAAAAATAGACAGATATGGCTTTAGATTGGTTAACTTCAATACAATTTCGTCTGCGAGTGACCCCTTCATTCTTGCATCACAAGCACTACAAGTGTTCTATGTACAAGACCCAACAGATATTGAATGGCATGTTGCAATCAAAACGAAACCGCTTGATTTCTTTGATATGTCCCTAACACATGATGATGATCCGTGCGACAGTCAGGATGTGGAACATGCAACTGGTGATAATGATGAGGTTCGAGTTAGGATCGATGTAGACGCCCAAGACTTCGAAGAATGCCTGTAAAAGCATCTCACTTTTGAACCAAGTATAGTTATAGGAAGTATTGATTCGCCAAAAGTGTTGTAAGGTATGAAAATATTTGTACAGTTTGACATTCATTCCTAAACCAAGCATTGCCCTGACTATTAGTTTTTTGATTCGATATTATATGCAATATAATTGAACTGCTGTCTTTATGTGACAACTTCAGGTAGGAAGGATTACTGCAGGTGCACTGGAGCAAGGGTTTGTCCTAATTCAGATCAGTATAGTATGTTGAAGCCTTATGGACAAAGCATTGCTGCTTATTCGTGATGACATCTCGTACTCAATCATTGAGCAGTACGAATACAATCGAGGTATGAAATGAATTGTGAATTAACCAGTAATATTGTCATGCATTAACCTATACATATAAATTAAACTGGTACACATTTTTATAATTGCAAAATACACAGAGTAGTCTTACATGATATTGATTTCATAAACCATCCATACAGAAACAAAAATAACATAGCAGTCTATACAGTTACCAACTGCCTAGGTTCAAAATATAAACATACATATCTTATGCGATGGTACAAACTGAGAATGAATGTTTACATATACCAAAAGACTAGATATTTGTTTTTTAAAGGTTGATATCTTGCCTGCACTGGACATACGTGAATACTAATACCATAATATGACATCCATTCCCATATAGCTTTAACTCTTCTGACCATAAACGTCATCGGATGGTGATTTTGCATGTTGAATTTGAATGGGGATGGTTATCTGTTTTGCTTGACCTGTAGCACGATTCATCTAATCACATTGTTCTTGACCACCCACATATTCACATGCAGCACAATCCTTAACAGCCTTGTAACGTTTTTGAGGATGACGAGTCCTCGCAGTACTGGTACAATCAAAATCAGAATCGAAGTGTATAGCATTGCAAATCTCAATAGGATCAAAACGGTATGAATCACCGGGGAAAAATGATGATATTATTTTCACTGTGTCACCATTGATGGAAGGTTTCTTTCCAATGGTCATTAATTTCTCAGGATCACCACTGATGCAAGGTTGTTTTCCACTGCTACCATGTTTCATGTAGCCGATTTCATTGGACTAGGGCGGAAGCACGTTCACACCGAAACCTCGAAACCTGGAAGATCAGATGGAAAATGCTTATCTTTTGAAGATCACATTTTTCGCTGCCTCAACATAACGAGGACAGTAAATATTGATCAAGGGATTGGGTGATTGGGGAGGGTAAACGGGCATGTTAGAGCCATGCGGAAAGTGGTTCCATTCAACCCAAGCAACAGTTGTCTTTGCAGGGGATTCGAACTGGTTATTGGCACTTGACTCTAGTGTAGGGTATTGCTCGTACTCGACTTCGACGTGAAAGTTAGCCTCTACGTAACGCCAAAAATCAGGATCTTCATGATTGGCAGTGAGTACAGGGACAAGGTTTTCTTGGGTGGAAACTGGGGTTGCAGTGTTATTGGTTGGGGCAGGCATTATGGGACTGAGTACTTCATGATCAACCGTAGGAACAAGGGGTTCACTTGTGTTACAAAACAACTGTTTGCGAACGTTTGGAAATAAAGGGGCCATTGATGATTAGGTGTGAATTTCTCTGTTTTTGAAACTGCTGTAAGTCCAAAAACCTCTTCAAGGTTGATATTTATGACTAAGATGATAATGGAGGGCAGGGCACTTGTAAGTTCACAACCACTTAGTGTAAAAAAAAAATTAATTAGGGTGTCAACAATTAATAGTCTCGGGATTTTCCTTACAGAAGCAGTGAAATTTGACCACACATGGCATATGCCAATCTCATCAACCATGAATTCCAAATATGCCACCTCATAGACTGATAAATTATTTAATGGGTTCCTATATTTTTTTTATTTGGTAATAGCAACAGCTGGCCATTTTGTGTGGCTAACAACAGAACTCCATAAGTGTATATCAATTAAATAATGGTTTTACTATTGTTATTAGGCGGGATGACTTCCCGCTCGACTTAACTATCTGCAAATATTTGAATATTGTATTTCAAATAGGGAACGTGTATGGCTGTGCGAAATCACTTTATTCACTTATTTAATTGCATCAAGCTATCAACTCAAACAAGAAAATATCTTGAGGGCACAGAGCTTACATTGAAGCCATTTCAGGAGGTATGTACTACTGTTATCTTCTTACCAAAAAATTAATTGAGGTGTTAAATAGAAATGCTTTTGTTTACAAATGTTAATTTAACACACTTGTGTTTTGTTTACATGAAAGGTAATTACGAAGGTACTGTGGGTTGGGCAACAATAACTCAGTAACATCAATGTCGATTGACGAAGGCATCGAAACTCAATCACCGACATTCAATCTAATGGAACATGACCACATACATCATTTCACAGTTCCAAATAATGTTGAAGGCATCATGGATGAACGTCAACGTATGACCCGTAGAGCACAGGCACCTAGGGGCATAAATAGGCCACGTTGGGCACCCAATGGTACGAATGAGGTGATGAAATTTAATGAGAAAGGTCAGCCAGTAGAGCCTCCTCATACTTTTGCTAGATTTTCTAGGTTCTTAGGAATGTTATCTCAAGAAGCATCATATTTTCCAATTAACGTAGTTGATTGAAGGCATTTCTATAGGGCTTCAAACATGGATCGTGCTTGGCAGAGGATTAAGGTAAATCAACAAAAGATGCATTAATGGTTGGTTGGTTTTCCTGTATATATAGATAGTTATGTCACTGTCTTTTAGTTTTAACCCTGGAACAAATAAAACCCATAAAATGCCATCACATGGCCTTGTGTTTACTTACTCAACACGCACGTTGAAGCCAAAGTATGCCATCAATACAAAGTTTAATTGCTGTTATCCATGCATAAGTATGTCATTAATACACAAGTGTAACTGCTGTTAGCCATAAGTATGCCATCAATACACAGTATGCCTTCATTCCAAACCTACTTTGACCTTAACTAATGTTATCCATACACAAGTTTAACTCTTCTTTGGTTTTGTTAATTATTTTGCAGGTGGTCACTTAGAAAGTAGAACTAGAACAAATTATGCTTGAATGTGATATATTTGAAATAAGATGCACCATTTACATCATAATAGGCTCCATATACGATTACAATAGGGTCCACAGCACATAATGCACCAGTAAGCATCCATGCAAATTGGTGATGTGCAATGAGCCTTCTGTTAACTGTCTCTTATAATTTTACTCTGTACTATTATAAAAATATTTGAAACCTACTGGAAGGGTATTACAAAGTAAATGTACAGATTCATAGTTCATATATTAAATGATGGTGCATAATTAACAGCATCATATATATCTACATGGGCAGGGGACTCTTGATTAGACAGATGAAATCACATTAGAATTGGAGCCAAAAATTTGGCGGGTTTGTGAGATGAAGTTAAATGATAGATGGAAGGATTACAAGGCAAACCTAAAGAAGGCATACTATACTCCATAGTTGCACTCACCATTAGCGAAAAGGTTCCACTATCAAGATGGCCGGGTCAACCAAGGGCAATGGAAATTGTTAGTACAGCTATGGGACATTGTAGATGCTCAGGTACCACACACATTGATCAAATGTTCTTCCTTGTTTATACACCATATATGCTTGATTTAGTTGTGACATTATGTGGACGATAAATGTATGGATTGTAAGTATTGGAAATTAGGATGAATTTCCTTTCACATAGCCCAACTAATGCATGATAAACTTGACATATTTAGAAGCGTGCTATGTCATCTAGAAAGAACATGAAGGCGCTACAAATAAATCACACGACTGAACCAAGTCTTTTGCGCAAATCAGACACGAACATGTAAGGCTCTTCCGTGAGTTTTGTGTTATGGTAACTTAAGTACAGTTTTGCGCACATGGAATGAAGGTGCTGGATGAAAACAATGTTATGAAATTACTCGTCAATTAGTTGTTTGACATTTTATGTTAACAGGAACAAGTGAATGGAAGCAAACCGGACTGCATAACATTCTTTACGCTAACACATACTCGGAAGAATGGGGAACCAGTGGATGTTCGGTCAGCTGTAATAATTGTAAGTATGCCATCAATTACCAGATGCTACTATTTCGATATTCGATGTAGGCGATATATATATATATAAAAGGTTTGTAAGTATGCCATCAATAATTGTAAGTATGCCATCGAATTCGATGTAGGCAATATATATAAAAGGTTTGTGGAATGTGAACAATCAGGTGTTTTATATTATTTGATACTAAAAAACAGTGAAACAAAGAACATATGGCAACAGCCGCTTGCATTAGTGAATACAGTGAAGTAATGAAATAGATTCCCATGCATATGAGTTTATTGGTATGCACTAGTTTGAACAACAGAACAATCACTAATAGTCCGAGTATTGTTGAGAAACATGGTTGGAATATCTTTGATTTAGAAGGCTATCAAATCGATATAAAGTGCATATTTATATGTAATTAATCTTGGCAACTACTTGCAGGATGATTTCAATACAAAGCTGAAACTGTATGAAGATAGGAATCAGATCATAACTGAACAAGTTTGCCATATTGTGTACGCTGATGTATTGGGGCCTGAGAGAAACAACCGTGTAAGAGGGTTTGGGACAGGAGTTGTGTGGTCTGACGTGCCAGGTATTATAACTGAGAAAAAAGGGATTTGTAGAGAGGTTGAAGCAATTAGAGCATCATATGATGAGCAAAGAAAAGCTGCTAATATTGAAATTGAGAGACTTCAGATGGAGGCAAGTGAGAGAGAGGAAATGCAAAGGATTGAGCAGGCAAATGTGGTTGCACAATTGAGGAAAGAACATACTGATTCAATGGTGGCACATAATAGACGGGTGGGCTTGGAAGTGGAGAACATGAAGCGTGAACTAAGGGCTGAAATTATGTCCGTGCTGAAGAGGGCTGGTGATGAAGGCATTGTGGAACCAAATCGAGTTGATGTGACTCAAGTTTGTGTGGATAGAATTGAACAAGGGACTGGTTTGGAGATCCAGGCAAGTGGAAAAGTTAAAGATGACGGCATTGTTGTGCTGCAGAATAATGGCACGGATGATGAGATGGTCTATCGTCCATGCATGGTGAATGTCACTGGCTTCAGTAAGTGATAAGCTAACTGTGATCCTTTTTGTGAATTTTGCTTGATGTATATAGTACAAATGCCATTGGGAAGGCATAGATCCAATTGTGTGGATTTTGTTAGTTCAGTTTGTTGTTGGTGGATATGCATATGTACTGTTGGTGTTATAAAATGTAACCTCATCACCCTTGGGTAGTTGGATGTGTTAGACATCAAATCAGAATCTAATATGCTTTCTTTAAAAGGGAAAAACCTTGTTATTGATTCCATATGGGATATAAAGTGTGGTTGGTTGTCAATGTGAATTCTTTTGCAAATTTAAATTTCATGTGAAGTTTATATTAAGAAGCTGATTTTTAATATAGTACAGAGCTACGATTTAACAGCCATGTAATACAATTCGAACCTAAAGGCCATTTGGAATGTTGTAGCCTCAAACCAACTTTGGTGCCTATAGATGTAAAGCCACTAATCCGAAAATAGACACGTTGGATTGGTGGCTGTATGAGTATGAAAGGCACCAATGATAGTCTCAAATTTAGCCACTAATAAGAGGGACAATGAGATATTTTGAATTTTAGAAATAAATTATTAAGTATAACAATGCTGTACTATTCACATAGCCACCAATGCACTATTGGTAGCCATTGTTACAATAGAGTCTTCTACATAGGCCATGTTCTCTAGTTTAGTGGGTGCTTGGTGGCCATAGAGGGTTGCCACCAATGTGAGTGGCAACACTTGACAATAGCCACCAATGAAAAGGGTGGCTTATAGCCAAATTTCTAATAGTGATTGGACTCGTAACCCAGTCAATGTTTGGTGACAAAAATTGTAACATGGACT
The DNA here is from genome assembly GCA_024362995.1 of Heteromeles arbutifolia. Classification (NCBI taxonomy): domain Eukaryota; kingdom Viridiplantae; phylum Streptophyta; class Magnoliopsida; order Rosales; family Rosaceae; genus Heteromeles; species Heteromeles arbutifolia. Next base: position 37,299,636 of record JANCRC010000003.1, on the reverse strand, counting down.
GAATTGGCTACACATCTGAAATAGGAAAAATATGATGGGTTGTAACCCAACCACACATTCATAGCACATGTGTGACTGCTAGTAAAAAGCGGAAGAGAACACAAATTTCACCAAAAATAACCACAAACCTTACTACAAAGCAACCATACAGTATCATCGGAGGAAGAAAAGTAATGTGAAACTTGTAGGAAATCTCCTACGAATTTGGCCATACCAAACCTTTTAGTTTTTTGTTCTGATTTTTCAGCAAACCTACCAGCATTTTTTTTTTTTTTTTTTTTTTTTTTTTGCATTTTACTGCTTAAGTATTTAGATAAAATCTCTTTCGTGTATGAAGGGGTCAAGTACTCCACTTCTATAATTCATTTCTTTTACCCATTCAAATGGCTATGACCAAAACAAATTAAAAAAACAAACAAATAAAACCAAAAAATGAGATAATTCTAGATCTTTGATAGAGAAAAGAAAGAAATGTATTCATGACTAGGAGTAATTTATAGGGCACGGTTACACTATCATCGCAACATTCTATGATATAATGTCATGTAACTAAAAACTTACATAAATTTTTGTACCATTAGCATAAAATGCCACAATAACTGTGTACGCATGTATGCAAGTCCAAAAAAAAAATTCACCTGCCACACACTACATGAGCAATTCTTTAATTTAAACAAGAAATTTCAGACCGTCACCGTGGTCTAGCATAGTCACTCTCTACTTTTTTTTTAATTTTTTTTTTTTGAACAACCGATATTATATATACTAAAGAAGAGGAAGTGGGCTTAGCCTCACAATAGACTAACAATAATATGGTTCAAACTCACATTTGACGAGCATTGTTTACGTATATACGAGAGCAATTGGCCAGCAATAAAACATAATATTTTATTATAATAGGAGTGCAACTTCCCGTAGAATAAATAGTCATTGTTCATTATTAAATATTTTTAATTCATAAAATAATATTTTATTAAATTTGTGGGACTCAAGTGTCACATCAGCACTTAACTGAATTTTTGACATAAATGTGACGGAATGATCACAATGATTTGTGACACCTATTTTCAAGGACTACATTGATCGATTTTCAATTTTAAAGACCATCATGCTAGGATGAGTCAATTTCATGGATCATGTGTGATAAAACCCAAACATAATTAAATATCATGTCAAACCAAAATATGGATAAAAGTTTACATAAATAAATACAATGTCAAACAATACATCAAGCTCAATTGCTTGTTTGTTTCCGAGCACTTTCTTGAGTGTGGACTAAGCCTCAGGTCGTAGATGAATTTGTTTGGATTTGAATTGGTATACAGAATGGTGCATCTACCAAACAATTACTCTGCAGATGTGTTCTTCAGTATATAAGTCTTATAATTAGATGATAATTCTGGAAAAAAAAACCACTACAAAATGTTAGATATGGTTAATAACTCCGGGAATGTGTTCTTATATCTCCTGCTCTTCTTTCTGTTCTACCCTTTTGCAACTGCTTTAACCTTCAACTTCCCAAGCTTTCCCAATGGCACGACCAACATATCCCTTGAGGGAGAAGCATATATTGATACCCAACTCATCAGACTCACCAGAAGCCCTGGAGAAACTGGGAACGTCGGTCGAGCAACTTACCGCGAGCCCTTCCTTCTGATGGAAAAAGCCACTGGAAAACTCGCAGACTTTAGTACAAATTTCACATTCATAATCGATTCAGGGAGTGCTGATGGGATGGTGTTCTTTTTAGCGCCAAACGGATCCTTACTCAACAGTGCAGCAGGAAGTGGTGCTAAGCTTGGCCTTCCTGTCGAAGACCTCCCAGGAGACATCTCGAGGGCTCAGTATCCGTTTGTGGCTGTGGAGTTTGACATCTTCAAGAATACGGCACCAACCAACAGGGATCCCGATGGTGATCATGTCGGTATCGACATCAACTCTCTCAAGTCTAATATTACCACGCCTTGGAATGGTGGTATTGAGGAAGGAAAACGAAATAGTGCTTGGATTAGTTACAACTCCAGCTCAAAAAATCTAACTGTTTCCTTCACTAGCTTTCAAAATAATACAAATGATACCCAAGTTGATGTAATCAGTTATCTTTCTTACACGGTTGATCTGAAACAATACTTGCCGGATTGGGTTATTGTCGGTTTCTCTGCTGCAACAGGTTATTAAGTTGCTGCGCATAAGGTCGTCTCATGGAATTTTACTTCAACTGCTCTGGTTGATTTGGATAAAACGGACAACACACCACTAATTCCTGCACCAAGCCCCGGTGTTCAACCCAAGTCAGGAAATGCCAATAGTGGACTCCCGATTGGTTTGGGTGTTGGCGGGTCTCTAATCTTGGTTGGTTGATTGGGTTTGATTTGGTTCATTTTCAGCAAGAAGAGGAAAGCAGTTGAGGAACGTGATGAGAATCCTTTTGTTAATAACTTGATCGATGAGGAAATTGAAAAGGGGGCTGGTCCGAGGAAGCTCTCTTACCGCGAGTTGGCTTCAGCGACAAGTAATTTTGAGGAGGGCAAGAAGTTGGGAGAGGGAGGATTCGGAGTGGTTTATAAGGGCTTCATAGAAGACTTACACTCATATGTTGCTGTTAAGAAGATATCCAGTGGATCTAAACAAGGGTTGATGGAGTATGCATCAGAAGTAAGGATCATCAGTAGACTTAGACACCGGAATTTGGTTCAACTTATTGGTTGGTGCCATGAAAAGAGCAAACTACTACTTGTCTATGAGTTCACGTCCAACGGTCGTTTAGATTCCCATCGTTTTAAAGAAACAAGCTTGTTATCTTGGCCGGCAAGATACAAGATAGTTCAAGGTTTAGCCTCTGGGTTATTTTATTTACATGAACAATGGGAACAATGTGTATTGCACAGGGATATCAAGTCTAGCAATGTTATGCTGGATTCAAACTTCAATGTAAAACTTGGGGATTTCGGGTTAGCTCGGCTTGTGGACCATGGAAAAGAGTCACAGACAACAGTAGTGGCGGGAACCAGGGGCTACATGGCTCTGGAATATATTACCACAGGAAAGGCTATCAAAGAATCAGATGTCTACAGCTTTGGAGTTATTGCTTTGGAAATAGCCTGAGGGAGAAAAGCCATCGATCTCAGTTTAGCCTGAGGGAGAAAGTAGTCAAATTGAAATAGTGGAGTGGGTCTGGGAGCTTTACGGAGAAGGGAAACTTATTCAAGCAGGCGATCCAAAACTCAACGGACATTTTGATGAGGAACAGATGGAGCGCGTGATGATTGTTGGGCTGTGGTGTGCTCACCCGGATTTTCAATTCAGACCTTCAATACAACAAGCGATTCAAGTGCTTAACTCCAAAGTTGCAATGCCTAATCTCCCATCAAAGATGCCGGTGGCCACCTATTTCGCTCCTGCAACATCACTCTCAACTTTTTCCACTGACACTATTAGTTCAGAAAGAGGTCAAACAAATTCTCAGGATATTGTTAAAGCACTCTAATTCTTCACAGTTCACCCCATCCTTCGCAACAACATTCCACTCCATCGACATCATTTTAGTCTCCGCAATAATCCCAAGTTAAAATCGTGATAAAACTCTATTCAAATCTTTCATTCAAACTGATACGATTGACAGCATTGCTGCATTTGTGTTGTAAATGTTTTAGTTGTTTACTATTTTGAAGCTATATCTTTAGACAGTTCTATATAAATATTATGGGCGCGGATAAGTAACACCATATTTTTTACACAATTTTTTTTTAACCATTCAAACAGTCTATCTTTTAGAACATCGTTCATCGATCATATTTGCAAAACATTTGACAAATACAAAATCATTAAAACATTCATTTGTACTGAAGAAAATATATGAATACGATGTTCCAAAGAAACCCTAAATTGTTAGTCCAACCATCAAATGGTTTTAGATTTTAGTGATTTTTGGTAGACATGATACCTAAAAGATAGATGGTTCGGATCGTTGAACATTACAAGGTGGGTTAGTCCAACCGTCAAATGGGTTCAGAGTTTGGTGATTTTTGGTTGACATGATACCTAAAAGACAGATGATTTGGATCGTTGAACATTACGAGGTAGGCCAAGCAACAACGCGTGTCAATCGGGACCCAAATAAAAATTGATCCATCCCCAGTACACACACACACACACATATATATATATATATATGTATGTATGTATGTATATATGAAGTCATCTTCCATCCCGTACTTCAACAGTAAAGAACTCAATCATTCAAGTCTCATTTTCCAAGTCTATAAGAGGAAGACTCTGAAGACAAAGAAAACAAGTTAATTTCCATCTATTTTCTCCAATTCAAATTTTCTTTAAGTTCATACTGTATTCAAAGAAATCAAATATTGTAAACACTTTCATTTTAGAAAAAGCAGAAGGATGCGTACGAGCACCGTCATCCAGTTCTTTCAGTAAATTTTATCAATCAATTGTAAGTTTTCAAAAGTCAATAATAAATTCTATTTTTAGTAATTATATTGCATCATTAATTTAAATTCATTATTTTCATCATAATGTATGATCCTGTCTTACATAGCAATCTCAATCATTCCAGAATTGAAGTATTTATTTCTTATCTTATTCACAAAATAGAAATTGAGTCATATTGCTATATATTTATGTTATCAATCTATTCTAGTCAATCTTATCTCATATGTCATCTAGTAAACATATTTTTTGCCAGATTCATCACGTCAGTACCAAATGACGCGGAAACACCAAACGACAATTGATCTGGCAATTAATCTGTTTACTAGATGACGGATAAAATAAGATTGACTAGAATAGTTTGATAACATGAATGAATAGCAATATGACTCGGTTTCTATTTTGTGAATAAGATAAGAAATAAATGCTTCAATTATGGAACGACTGAGATTGCTAAGTAAGACAGGATCATACATTACGATGAAAATAATTAATTTAAATTAATGATGCAATATAATTACTGAAAATAGAATTTATTATTGACTTTTGAAAACTTACAATTGACTAATAAATTTACTGAAAGAACTGGATGATGGTGGTCGTAGGCATCCTTCTTCTTTTTCTAAAATGAAAGTGTTTACAATATTTGATTTCTTTTGAATACAGTGTGGACTCAAAGAAAATTTGAATTGGAGAAAAGAGATGGAAATTAACTTGCTTTCTTTGTCTTCAGAGTTTTCCCCCTTATAAACTTGGAAAAAGAGACTTGAATGATTGAGTTCTTTACTATTGAAGCACAGGATGGAAGATGACTTGTTTTTACTGTTGATGAATAGTAAACTTGTCAGAATAATTGTTTTTACTGTAGAACGTGTTGAGTGATTCTTGCTGACTGATTGGATCCTTGCTTTTCTGTGTGAATCCCCGGATTTCACTATTTAAAATTACGTATTTCGTATTATTATTATCGACGCGTTTATATTTGCGAAGCATAAATTTATTTAAGTTAAATGATGAAAACGCCCTTAATGAACTAAACGAAAATTTTCAAGAACATATTTGATGTGTATGTATTTTTCTATTTTTCTTTATGTATTTGGATAGTACTCGTCGACACAAATGCATAGGCCGCAAACAGATTGTAATTTGGAGTTACAACAAAGGAGTTATTGACAAACAAAGAAAAAGGCAAAATGGTCCTTTAATTATAAATCTGGAAGGCTCCAGATTTGTTGGAGCTTTGATCTGAAGCCACGTGTGTGGCTATGATTGGAGAAGGAAGAGAGAAATGAAGGAAATGAGGGAGTGAGGGGCGAATGGGAAGAGAAAGCAAGGAGGGGAAGGGAGAAAGACAGAAGCTCGAAATCACCCTGCCCATTTCCCTTTCGAACCGACGCGGTTGGAAACCATGGAACTTGAAGGTTCTCTGGCCAATTTCCAGAGAATTACACCGAGACACCACCTGGAAAACACTCCACGACGCTCCCTCTACCATTTTCACTCCAAATTTGATGAGATTGGGCTTGGGTTTTTTAAGAATGAGACCGGGTGTACGTATGGGTGTACGGTGATGATTCACAAATCATGAAGCTAACTCAGTCAATTACCACCATCAATAGACTCCCATCAACCTCAAGAACAAAGCCTATGCATTGAGGCGTCAGAGTTCGTTTTAAGGTCGAATCGAGAACACCCATTTCAAGGGTTTCCAACAGATCGAGGGTGTTTTCAGGCGTTTTCCGGTCGAATTAGACTTCGGCCCAGGTATGAAAGTTCTTCCCCTTGTTGTGCTCTACATTTCTGTAAAATTTGGTAATTTTTGGAGTTAGGCGAAATTTTTCAGCGAGCCGGGGTGGTCGGTCACCGCGTACGGCGAAGCGTGGGCTGAGACCCCACCTACCCTAATTTGGATACCTTGATTCCATATGTGATGTCCGATTGACGAAATTTCTTCGTATGACTATAGTTATGAAGGAGACAACCACTTGATCACTATAAGAATCGACGATCCGGCCGTTGGATCGTCATCAAACTTTAATACGTACTAGTACGTAATATTTGAGGACAATAGGAACTTACAGATCAAGATTCTGAAGTACAGATCTTCCCGAATTGGATTTCTAAGTTTGTTAGATCAAACGTTGACCACCACTAAATCTTAGCGATTGGCGGAGATCCAACTGATGGATCGTAACGAAATTTTAGTATGTTCATCTAGAAGAGTAGTGAGACTCTTAGGAAGTTACAGATCAGAAATCTAATAGGCAGATCTTCTGGTTTAGATTTCTAGGGTTGTGGACCCTACTCTCGACCTTGATCGACGGTTGGCTTTTTAGCCAACTGGCCTGAGTTCTTCTAGCGTGTTGCTGATCTTAGAGTGTTGTTGAGATTCCATGGAGCTTATTGGGCTCAGCATGATAACGTGTCTTCCTCGATTTACGTACTGATAGCATCACATTGTGTTATGCTTGTTTATTTTATGTGATTTGACTTGTGTATTGAACTTGTTGTGGAGTGTGGCTGATTTGTATGTTTGGCCTGATGTGATGAAATGTGAGGGCTAGTAGTGGACCATGAACCCATTGTCATGGGGTTTGTTGCTTCGAGACTTGTTTCACACATCGTATCATTATTTCATTTCTCGTTTCGTTGAGCCGTTCTAATTATGTACCTTGTGCTTTGTTCCATTTCTTGTTTTGTTGAATTTTTGTATTTTGAGTACTTGTTTCATGTCTTGTTCTTTGAGCGAGTGATCCGAAACTGGGTTCAGTTGGGGGTCTATTGAGAGGTCTAGTTCCCTGCTCCGTTTGGATTCCATTGAGTGGTCTAGAATCCCTCGTGATCTGTGATTCCGTTGAGTGGTCTGGAATCATATCCAGCTTGGATTTCATTGATTGGTTTGATATGCATTGTACTCCGCAATTCCGTTGAGTGGTCCGGAATCGTATCCACTCGGATTTCGTTGAGAAGTCTGGAATCCCTTCTACTCCGCGATTTCGTTGAGTGGTCTGGAATCCTATCCTGGTTTGGATTTCGTTGAGTGATCTGGAATCCCCTTTGGTGTTTTGGTTCCGTTGAGTGGTCCGAAACCCGATGTTGATGGATTTTGTTGAGTGGTCCAAAATCGCATCATTTGACTTGTTGGTTCCTTGGATTTGATTTTAGCTTCAGAGATGTAGGTTTCGACCGAAGTGTGTCGCTCTAGCCTTGCATTTCAATGTATGGTATGTGTGATTGATTGATGTGATTGTGGAATGATATTGGTTGTGATTGTTATCATTATGATTAGACTCGTTGACCAATATGGCTAGAGATTTATGTTGCACTTCATCGAATGTTCCTTGCGATGTTCCATGCCTGTTATGTGGTATTATGTTGAGACATAGTGATTTATGTGATGATTGTTCGAAGTGTAGTGAAGAGTGAACTACGAATGGCTTGATCCCTATTGAAGGTACGTAGGCAGTCTAACGAGGAGGTTAGATGCAGCCATAACATGTTGACTAACATGGTAACTGTGTTCACATGGCTTGACTTAATGATTCACATGGTTTTATGCAAATGGGTCTTGCGATTCTTGGTAGTCAGCACACCTGGTGCTTTGACTGATTGGCTTTACTTGTTTCATCTTCTTCGTCTTCAGATTTTAACTACAATTGTAATTGAGCTGCTTGTGACTGTAACCGTGCCGCTTGAGCGAGAAGTTTATGTCTAACGTCTTCAATTTATGCAGCTTTATGCTTTGATTTTGATGACTTGGAAGACTTTGACTTTCCTTTGAGTGAGGAGGATGGAGAAATGTCTGATAATGACTGTTTCGATAACTGGTTGTGGTTCAATGGGAAATTCACTAAGAACCTGTTCAATGATTATTTGCTCGTTGAATTTATCCCACCATTTGACTGATCCGACTCTATAGACTTCTTCATTATCTGCTTCATACACCTATTTTAAAATCCATGGAACTTTATATTTGGCCATGAAAATTAAAAGAATAGGTATTTTCTTGTTGAATTGGCTTCTATCAAATCTTGACTGAAAATGGTCGATTATGTGCTTGAGGGATTCTGTGACGAGACTGGTTGTTAAGCCATGAACTGACCACCACTTGGAGAACCAAGTTCGGAATATTGATTGAAATTTCTTGTCGAAGTTGATGAACCAGGAGTGGCTGAAATTCTTTTTTTGATAGATAAAAATGTTGGTCCATGCATTGATGTAATCATAATAATTATACTGAATATTGGGTGGTTGAGTGTGAAGGGACTTGTGTTTGTAAATGGGAAATTCTCCATTCCTTTTCTGTCATGATTTTTCCAATGCATAAATTGTGGTAAAGGATGTTGTTTTCATCTGTGTGACTGGTGATGAGTTTAATGGTTATTGACTCGGTTTCAAAGAGAATGCTTTTATGAAATCCAAGGGTTTTGTATGACTCTTCCGGTTAGTAGTGCAATTTGGGGAAAACCAGAATTTGGCTAACTTTGCTGGTGCTGGGTTGGGAATAAGATCTAGAGGGTAACTGAACAAATATTCACTGGAAGATTTTGGAATGTAAGGGGAGGTTTGATTGTAATTGATCATTGGTTGTGATGGCCTTACTGAGGTTTTGTAGGGATCATAAGGTTTGACTAAGGTTGACTAATAATTTGGTCGGAAACTCCCTACAATAGAACCTAAGGTTTGACATTCCTAGCATGGTTTTCATAGTCAGTGGGTATGTCATATACTGGAGAAAAATGTTTGGAGAATAACTATAATCAATCATCCTCATCCCTGAACTGTTATAAACTATCTCTAATTGGATTGATGGGATCTGATCAATCTTGGCATAATGTACGGAGTAAAGTAAGCAATCAAGATGCTGGAATATTTAATTGAGATATAATACCTTGGTTGTAAGCACAGTCTAAAATATCGAAATTATCGACGAAATATCGTCGATAATTTTGTTTTTTTCACATAGCGATATTTTCACACATATACAAATAATTATCGTCATAATATCGCGATATTATTGATAATATCGCGATATTGTCGATATTATTGACAAAATTGCTGAGGCTCCGTCGTCGGAAAACTGCAGCCGACGCTCCGTCGTCACAGCTGCCAAAATCTGCACCTCTCTGCAATCCGCGCTCAGACCCATCCAAATCCGCAATCCCTTCTCTTCGGATCCCAAAACCCGCTCGGGTTTGATGGATCATCCACCTCGTACAGCCTAAACAAAGCCTCCCCTTGCCTAATGGTGCTCGCCGAGAGGTGAGAAAGGGAGGAGGAACGGTCCACAGGTGGTGATGGTGCTCGGCGGAGTGTGCGCCACTACGGTGGAGGTCACGGTGGGGTGTGGGTGTGGGTGTGGTGTGTCTGTACTCCGGGAAGGAGAGTTGCAGAGATAAGGGGAGAAGAAACAATGAGAGGAATGAGGGAGAAAGTTCGAGGGATTGGGGAAGGGGGAAACACGGGGAAGTGAGGTGTGTGTCTGTCTGTCTGCTCGAGGAAGGAGAGATGCAAAGAAAAGATGGGGGGGAGAACCAGAGAGGAAGAAAGAATGAGAGGGAAGGTGTGTGTGTGTGTGGAATAAGGGAGAAAGATCGAGAGATTGTGTCTGCGTGTGCATGTGCGTGTGCGTGTGCGTGTGTGCTTCTGTGCGTGTGTACGTGTACCGTGTGCGTGTGCGTGTGTGTGTGTGCATGTGTGGCACACGGTTTTGGCACATGGTTTTGTATGAAACCACAATTTTTTGTACGGTTTTTTTTGTGTGTGTGTGTGTGTATGTGTGTGTGTGTGTGTGTGTGTGTGGTTTCACAGTTTTGTGTACGGTTTTTTGTGTGTGCGTGTGCGTGTACGGTTTTGTGTGTGTGTGTGGCACACAGTTTTGTATGAAAGAATTGGAAGTAACTTTGCTCTAAAGAACCAAAAATTTTGTCAGAGAAGAACCAAAAAATATGCTTACTTTATTTTCTTCTCCACGTGAAGACCAAAAATTCTGTCAGAGAAGAACCAAAAAATCTGCTTACTTCCAATTCTTTCACATTCCCAGAGGTCATCACACATTTTTTAACCCTTCGAAAATTGAAAAACATCTATTACACCTTTTCGTTTCTTCTTCTTCCCTTAGCCCTTTCAGAGCCTTTCCAGAGCCCTTTCAGAGTTTCAACTGAATAAATGGATCTGTAACTCACGCCACTTCAAATTAAATATTAAATACCTTCTTTGTCTCTCATTTATTCACAGACGGCAAGCTGCAGAGGATCGTCGAGGTTTTGCTGCTACGTACGACATCGAAAGTTCTAGATTTGTTACATTTGTGTAATTATTATTTTATTATTGGTCCACGCAGATTCTATTTGGCCTTTACACAAAGGGTTCCATATTTAAGGTAAGTTTACAAACTTACATGTTAATTTTTTGAAGTAATTAAGTAATGTTGTATAATTATTCCCTATGATAATTTTAATATGTTTAATGTTATTTATTATTTTATTATCAAATTGGATCATTATTCATTAATATTAGGTTTTATTATTCCATATTATTTTTATAATTACTTAAATTCTTACAATCATTTTCTTTACTTCCTATTTAATTATTCTGTAGAATAACTTTATTATTTAGGTTCTCTTATATAACCGTCACAACTATATATTTTTTGGCCAAAAAATAATTGCCTAATTTCCATGAAAAATAAATATAGGTACGTTTAAGATGTCCAGTGGAGTTATTAAACGTGATCCAGCTTGGGAACATGGAGACCCAATAGACGGAAACAAAAATGGCACAATTTGCAAATATTGTGGTCAAGTAATGAAGAGTGGCAGAGTGACACGACTTAAGTATCATCTTAGTGGATTAAATCCGAGAAATAATGTCCAACGATGCGATAATGTCCCCCCAGAAGTGAAGGCATTCATCACCACATTATTAAAAAATAAAAAATACCAGAAGGAAAAGAAAACACATGGAATGGAAAATATTCGAGCTGGGCTACGAGGAGAAGTCATTGGCCAAGCGGTTGACAGTGATGATGATGACGATGAGGACGAATGTGATGATGACATGGGACTTGAAGAACGACGCAGTTTGAAACAAGCATTACGTGCCTCCAAACAGTCAGCATAGGAAAGAGAACACCTTCATAAAATTCCTAATAGAGCACAAGGTTCCGGGACAAGTGGTGGTGCACAAATGAGACGGGGAGCAAGTGTTAGAGAATCACAACCAACACCACCAATAGCCCCAAGTTTATATAAGTCATCCAAAGCACATCAAAAGAGTGTTTGGAGTTATTTCATTGGAGGTAATGTGAAGGAGGGAATAGGGCGTCTAACTAGCAAGTTCTTTATCTATGAAAATGTCCCTGCTGAAAAGGCATCATCACATCATTTCAAAAATATGGTATTGGGATGTCAACAGGCCGGTGTTGGAGTACAACCACCCACTCCCTATGAGGTAAGAAACAAATATTTGGAAATGGAGTATAAAGACATTGGCGAGTATGTTAACAAGTTGAGGTCAAAGTGGGAAACTAATGGTTGCACAATCATGTGTGACGGATGGACTGGCCCGACTAGATTGTCTATCATAAACTTCATGGTATACTCTAAGGGAAAGACTATTTTTTTGAAGTCCGTTGATGCTTCAGACCATATAAAGAACTACAAGTATATTTACAAATTATTGAGGGATGTAATCATGGAGGTGGGAGAGCATAATGTTGTCCAAGTCATGACCGACAACGGTTCTGCATTTGTCAAAGCTGGAAAAAAGTTAATGAAGCATCATAATGTGTTTTGGACACCATGTGCAACACATTGTATTGATCTTATGTTTGAGGCAATGGGGAAGAGAGAGAATATTGCTAATGTCATAAAAAGAGCTAGAACGATCACAAATTATATTTACAATCACGGTTGGTTGTTGGCAAAGATGCGTGAATTTTGCAAAGGAGAAATTATTCGTCCAGCTACCACTCCATTCGCCACCAACTATATTGCATTAGACAGCCTACTTAAGAAGAAAGCAGGTTTGAAGCAACTATTCACTACTGACGATTGGGCCAACCACAATTTCAGCCGCTCAAGTGCAGGTCGTATGGTGGAAAGTATAGTGCTTGATCATGCTTTTTGGACTCAATCAGAATATGTGTGCCAAGTGTTTGAACCTCTTTACAAAGTTTTACGGATCGTTGACACAGAACTGTATCCTACTATGGGGGCAATATATGAGTTGATGCGTGTAGTGAATGAGGACTTGGAAAGAAAACATAGTGCAAGGTGGGTCATAAAGATAACTGATGACCGATGGTATAAAACATTATACCACGATTTGCATGCAGCAGGTATAAATTATGTCATAATTTGCAATTCATTTCTTTAGTTGCATAAGTATTATTTCTCTTATTAGAGTATGTGTTTCTTTGAACAGCATATTATTTGAATCCTTGATACCAATACAGACTCGGTGTTGGAGATGATGGTACCCTTATACGTGCTGTACATAATGTATACTCTAAATTAGACCCTGCATCACCAGCAGTTGGCCAATTTGGAAATGAGGTACACAATTACTTAAATTATAATAATTACATTGTTGGATTAAACTAACACGATTTATTGTATTCAGCTAACATGGTTTAAAGCTGCAAGAAGAACTTTTGGAGAACCAACATCAGTTGCTGCTCGAACAAAAATGTCTCCTAGTAAGTGTAAACATATTTCACTATCAGTTTATAATAGAATTTGTTGGAGTTATTAGGCTTATCAACATTGTTTTTCATTATAGCTGAATGGTGGATCATGTATGGGACTGATGCACCAACTGTGAGAAAGTTAGCAATCAAAGTATTATCACAAACAGCTTCCTCATCTGCTTGTGAAAGAAATTGGAGTACATTTGCACTCATACACACAAAGCAAAGAAATAGGTTGGCTCATAGTAGGTTGGAAAAATTAGTTTATTGCTGCTACAACATGAAGCTTCAAATTCGAGATAAAGAAGCAGAAATAGATCATGTCGACCGTGGTGACCCACTAGATGTGTTTGATATTGTTGGTGAAGATGATGATACATAGGGTAACCAACTTTATCAATGGATTATACCTCTTCATTTAGATGATGATGAAGGCAACCCAGCTCAAAGAGTTGCTGAAGAAGCACGTAATGAAGGGATAAATGTAGAAAGAGTATTAGAGGAGGAGGTAGGATGTAGCAGCGCTGACTCTTTGGAAGAACTTTTGCGTCCAAGACCAAGAAACACTGGAATTCCACCTTCTTCCAATCCTACACAACCACAAGATCATGTTGATACTAATGATAGCTCTACTACAAGATCAGGAGACTCACCTACCACCGGAGGTGGGAATAATGAAGGATATAATGGAGCTGGAGGTAGTGGTGGATATGGAAACTATGTTGGACCACCTCCCGGATTTATGAGCCCCTTCACTGGTGAGGCAAACTTCACGCATGCAACACAGGATGAGGACCATGGCAGTAGGCGGGCAGGACCAGGAATTGGTGCCATAGGGAAGGACTATACTCGTAGAGAAAAAGGCAAGAGAACTTTGTCAAGTCAAGAAGATGACTCGTTATCTATAACTTCAGACTCTGTTGGAGTGGGAAGTAGTAACTATGGTTATACTCATAACCAACCATTTCCATACCCTTCATATCTCATTCCTGTTGGGATGGAATCGAGCGACTCATGGAAAGGATCTGAAACTCAATCTTCAAATGATTTTGCTTATGGACAACGTTAACCAATCTCGGATCCATATGGGTGGCATGTTAACAATTACATGCAAAATTATTTTGGGGATTTATCATTGGATGACTACTCTTCACAATACACTTACTCTACACAGAGATGATGAAGATAGTGAAAATTTTGAACCTCATAGGAACTCTATGTGGTACTAAGTCACTCATGTATCTTACCATGCAATGTATAAAGTGTAAAATATTGTACTATTTCATTATATATAAATAATTATGGTGTGTTTAAACTTCTTTCATTAATTACTACATATTTTCTACACTCACAATGTTTGCCAGCTTGCTATATAATCAACTTAAATCAGTTAAATCCATCATGCAATGCATTTCCTTCCAATTTTTTGTGATAAACTAATAGATAATTGACTAAATACACATCCTGCAAAGTTTTAATAAAAATTTCTAAGTTTTTATTACAATTTCCGTGGTTTTTATTCAATTTTTATCGATATCGATAATATCCTGATATTTCCATAGAAATTTCCGTATTTTTGAACTACCGATATTTTCGATATCATCGATATTTAGTTTCTTGGTTGTAAGCAATCTTGGCATAATGTACAGAGTAAAGTAAGCAATCATTCAGCTTCACACATGCCCACAACACAATTTAAAAAACTATGTCATCTCAAAGTCACATTCTTTATCAAATTCAACAACTGGATTTTGACCCCAAAAAAAAAAAAAGAAAAAAAAAACTGGATAATTCACACAGATTGAAAAACCCTACTCACATTAAGACGGAGATCTTTCGGAAGCACCGCAAAGTAGTCATGTGGAAGATCAAAACTGTTCTTCATAGGAAATAATAAAATTGAAAAACAAAATCAAAACTTTAAATTACAACTAAATTTATTCATGTCTTAATTGAAATCCAAAAAAAAAATGCAAAATAAGCAATGCAGAGAAAACCCAGATCCCACCCCAAATTTGTACTCGAAGCTTTTTCTACAGATCACCCAACCATGAATCAGAGAAGAAGCAAAGAATTGAGTATAGGGAGAATAGAGTTCCACTGCGAGAGAGAGAAGAGAGAGAGTGTGTGTGTGTGTGTGTTTGAGTGCAGTGGTGATGTTGCAGACGGCCCAAAGGGGACACTCCAGCTTAAGAGCGTATCCCATATCAGATATGGTTTGGGATACAATACGCGCCCAATACGTGCTGATACGCTCCGGATACGTATCTGAACGTATCCGTTGACCAGTGGACATCTGGATACGTCGTCAATACGCTTTCGAAAAGCGAATCCGACTTTTTGGATACGCAACGATATAACCCATCTAGTTGTGAGCAGCTCGGCATCAACTGATCTAACCAGAGGAGGGGGAGGGAGAGAGAGAGAGAGAGAGAGAGAGAGAGAGAGAGGGCTTAGAGGGGGAGAAAAGGCTTAGAAGGGGAAAGAGAGAGAGATGGCTCTGAGGGGGGGGGAGAGAAAGCTACGTGTAGAAGAGTGTCGAAACGGCGAGATCTGCAATTGGAAAGAAGGTGACAGCGGCAGATTCTATTGTGCTAGGTACTTAGGGTTTTTTTGAAGTCACGTGACATTTTCTTTTCAAACCAGGGTTTCTGTTTAATGAGAAAATAATGCCGTATATATTTATATTTAATATTACAAAATAATGCATATTTTTTAGCATCCATTCCGTATATATTTTTATACAATTATTAATATATTTATATATTTATTAATATATATTAATGCATATTTTTAATTAACGTATCCATGCCGTATCGTATCCTAATATTTAGAAAATAACCGTATCGCCATGTTGTATCGTGTCGTATCGCCGTATTCGTATCCGTATCCATGCTACATAGGTAAACCTAGACCCCCGGCCACGATCCCTACCCCTCTCCCGCAAATCCCGACGGCCCCCTATACTTTTCTCTGACTATCCCTCCTCTCCCACTCATGAAATCGAGGATATGCAGCAAATGGCGCTGAGATCCCCACTCCTCTCTCTCTCTCTCTCTCTCTCTCAGAGGAGGCAATGCCTCCCATCCCCAAAACCCTAGTACTTCACCTGGATAAATAAATAAATACAAAACAAATCACTATTAGTTCATTTGAAGGCGCAGAGGTTCAGAAACAAATTGGATTTCGAATCGCTACCCGCCTAAAATATCAACCAATTAAAACGGAAAATGGAATGAAGCGACATAAATTGAAGCACACGAAAATATCATACAATTTAAAAAAAAAAAAAGGACATGCAACACTAAAATACCTGTAATAGAAGACAGGTACTAAAAATCCAAATCAACTCCCCTGCAAAGCAACTAAACTAATTTCAGCAGTCTAAATGAACCTAAGTAAAAGAATTACAAAAACCCAACAATCAAAGATCTCATTTACCGCTAAAAACAATTCGACAAATGAAAAGGACGAGGGGTGGAACCTCAAATTCATCAAAAGATAAATCAAGATGGAAAGTCACAATGCTGTTAAATTGATTTGATATTTTGGCAAATAAAAAAATTAAAACTCAAAAATGACAAATTACAATAATAAAAAAAAAAAAAGTAGTACCCTTTCGTTATTGCAAACATATAGCAAAAATTGGAAAACATATATGTCCATTTGATAAAAATTGAATTTAAACAGAAAATGTGAAGAAAACAAAGTTTATAAAGTGTTAAGTTTTTCTAGTACCATTGAATCCTTTAGTCACAGCATGAGAAGTGTTTTTAGCGAGAATGTCTAAAATTGTAGAATTTAGAGAATATTGATCGAACACATGATCTACAAAGAACAAAAACACATTTGTTACAATCAAATAACAATGAAACGAAAACAAAAGAAATGAGAATCAAATTGTGAACTCTTGGGTGCTTGCTTACCAAAGCAAGAAGCACAAATTTCTCAACAAAGAAGATAGATACTGAGTACTAACCTTAAAAAGCCTGAATTCAAACCGAGGACTAATCTCCTTCAGTTCAATAATTTAGGACCTTCTCATAAGTATGGTGCCTGTAGGTTCTCAAATTGTTAATGGAAATGGAAACACAAAGGAAAACAGTTATTCATATCTAATGACCATCTGACCAAATAAAAGTAAGCCGACTTGGTATCATTCAAGAAAGCCCTATCCACATTCACCACATCTGCATATATTAGCATTTATGGGAAGCGTGAAAATCACTGTTGATATATCATATATCAACAACCATCCTTCTAGAAACGTGACAACAAACCAACCTGAACGAAATGTAGTCAGATCGATTGGCGAAAGTGATTATCCATTTCGTATCCGGCTTTAGTACTGGAAAGAGATGCTTTAAAATATTTGCTGCCCTCTCACCCAACTACGAACAATCAAGAAAAGAAAATCATATTCAATAGAACAGTAACTACGCACGCCAACTCAAAAAGATGTACCGATGCAGTGATATGAGTGTAAATAATATTAAGACATAGCAGGAGTGGATAGATCAGAATTAGTAAGAATAGTAATCAGGGAGGGAGGGAGGGAGGGAGAGAGAGAGAGAGAGAGAATTATATCACCATCTAGGTAGGTTATCAATACCTCAATATATATTCATAGATAGAACAGTTATATTGACATTCCTAGCATGGTTTTCATAGTCAGTTGGTATGTCATATACTGGAGAAAAATCTTTGGAGAATAACTATAATCAATCATCCTCATCCCTGAACTGTTATAAACTATCTCTAATTGGATCAATGGGGTCTAATCAATCTTGGCATAATGTACGGAGTAAAGTAAGCAATCAAGATGCTGGTATATTTAATTGAGATATAATACCTTGGTTGTGAAACTGTCAAGTATCAGATGTGCATAAACCTGCATTCACGTGGCTTCCCTTTCTCCAGCCAAAACAACACAGCATCATGCTCATCCACTGCAATAAAAAAAAAAAATTCAAAATGATAGCAATTCAAAATTCGGAAGAATCATTTTTTTTAAATGAATCAGTGAGCAAGAGAAGATTTGCACATACAAAGAGAAGAGAAATAATGAAATAGGAATACCTACTGCCGATGAGGAGGTCGAATGATCTGAAGCTACAAACAAAACCCCCAAAACCACAATAATAAAATTTGAACAAAAAGCATATTTATAAATCCAAATTTACACTCCTAAGCACATAATATTCAAAGCAAAGAATTACCCACCCCAAATCGGCATCAGGAAACGCTACCATTTCTGGGCTTCGAATCGACACCAAATTCACTATTTTCCAGTCATAGGGCCATATGATTTAATGTCTTCGAGAAGAAGATCTAAACAATTTTTTACAGGGCTGGTCGTTTTCAGCAAGAAAGCGAGACAAGTCGAGATCGGAGAGCGGGGAAAGGCTAGGTTTGAGAGCAACAGAAGGGTTTGTGAGAGAGATCGATATGCAAAGAAAAGTCCAGAATTCTAAATCTACATCAACGTTGATAGAAGCACATAGACAGTGACCTAGGAATTGAAAGAAACGCTTACATTTTGAATCGAATGGAAGCAAGAACCCTAGGCCTAGAATTCCGTACCCACCAGCCCATACCTCCCACCCCATTTCTCTGCACACGGGTTCTCTTCAACCCTACCCCAACATTTCTCCACATCTCTCTGTCCGTGTAACGATTCCCCAAATCAAGGGTGAATCGTGCACCCTCGAATCACTCCCAAATCCCTCCCTCAAATCACTCTCTCTACACCCAAACCCCTTTCTGGAAGACCCACTCTCGATAGCCCCTCTGCAAACCCACCAACCCTGCCAACCAAACTATTTGAGATGGATGAAACCCCCACCCCCAACTCTCCTAAGGATGCAATCAGAGCTTCAGGTTTCAGGAAGCAAACGGAAATCGAAGTGCGTTTTCATCCCCACAGCCCACCCTTTCTTCGATCGTCGACACATGCACGGGAGAGACGGTGGTAATTTTGTAAATAACTCAAAATCCACCCCAAGTCACTGTTGTTCATTTGTATAGTGCAATTTCTCCCCCTTAATTTTGTAAAAAAGGTCCAACTTGGCATAAGAGCATTACTTTAGTCTTTTTAGCTACGTCGGACCTTTTTTGTCTTTTTGAAACCAAGCAAGCCTTAGATAAGGTCCATAAGAACTTCTACAGGGGTTTATTTGATCAAGTTTTTTGCTGTAATCCCTCCGAAATAGCTGCAGGTGTCCGCTTCTTTTGGAATTCTAAAACTACTGCAGTTACTATTTTAAGTTTTTCTCATCGCTTTATCCATTGTGTTGTCCATGAGTTACATAATAACAAAGATCAGTTTATTAGTTTCATGTATGCTTACCCGCAAAAGCAGCTCCAAGCTAGTCTGTGGGCTGAATTACTCAATCATAATCCTAGGTCAAAGCCTTGGTGCCTAATTGGAGACTTTAATAGCATTATTGATAGTTCTGAGAAGCTTGGGGGCAATTTAAGCACCACTTCCCATATGAATGCTTTCATTGATTTTCTCAATAACGGTAATCTAATCTCCTTATTTGCTTCCGGGGTTTCCTTTACTTGGACTAATGGGTATGGTGACAGCACTAGGATTTATGAAAGACTTGATCATTGTGTTGCAAAATCTCAATGGTTATGTGACTTCCATGATTATTCCCTTCATAACTATCTGATCTTTGGCTCGGATCATAGCCCCATTTGCTATCTAATAATATTATCTTGAATAAAAGAACCGCTTCAATTTTTAAATTTGAAGCAATGTGGATTCGTCACCCGGAGTTTAAATCTTTTGTTAAGAAACCTTGGACTTGTGATAGTGGACATAGACCTCAAGATAGATTTGTTGCATGTGCCGGTACCTTTAAATTTTTGGTCTGTAATTGGAACAAAGAGACTTTTGGAAATATTAAGGAGAGAGAGGATAAACTTTTATCTGCCCTTAATGACATTCAAACTAGAATTATGTCTAGTGATGCTACTATTGATTCTAATGAGCACTTGCAGGAGGAAAACAACATTAAATCAAATCTCTCTTCTCCTCTGCTGGATGAAGAAGTCATGTGGACCCATAAAGCTAAAGTTCGATGGCTTAATTTGGGAGACAAAAATTCAAAGTTCTTCCAAATTGTGGCATCTATTCGAAAGAAAAGAAATGAGATTAAAACTATTAAAGACCATAATGGGTTCTGGTGGAATGTGGGGGAGGGTTTAGAACAAGTTTTTGTGCAGGAATTCAAACTGCGATTCGCTTGTGCTATTCATCCTTCCCAGGACACTCTTGCTAGTCTGGCTAATATCATTAGTCCTTCTATTACTGAATTACACAATGGGCAATTATTATTAACTATTTCGAATGAGGAAATTTGGATGCTGTGAATAGTATTGGAGCCTTAAAAGCTCCAGGTCCAGATGGACTATGTGCGGCTTTTTTTCCAAAATTGCTGGAATGAGCTTAAGGACACTGTCTTTCCTACGATTAAGGACTTCTTTCTTAATTGTTCTAGTCTTCGCCACCTAAATCATACAAACATTGCTTTGATCCCTAAAGTCGATAACCCATAAACTAGTTCTAATTATAGACTTATTGGCTTATGCCATGTTATCTATAAGATTATTACGAAGGTAATGATCAAAAGACTCAAACCACTTTTGGATTTTTGCATTTCACCAAATCAGGGAGCTTTTGCTTCGGGTCGTTCAATTCATGATAATATTTTAATTGTCCATGAGCTTTTTTCTTCTTTCAAATCTAAGAAAGGGAATTTGAGTACGATGGGTGTTAAGCTTGACCTTGAGAATGCTTATGATTTGTTAAATTGGGGTCTATATTCGGTATGTTTTAAGTCGTTTTGGATTCAATACCCAGTAGATTAATTTAATTATGGAATGTGTCACTTCCACCTCTTTTTTTATTCTAATTAAGGGATCTGCTCATGGTTATTTTTTCCCTAAGTGTGGTATTCGACAAGGAGATCCTCTTTCTCCTTATATCTTCATTTCATGTATGGAGCCTCTAATTAGACATTTCAATATGCTGGCTACTAATCCTAAATCTCATGTGGGAATTTTGTCATCTCCAAGGGGTTACAGAATCTCTAATTTGATTTTTGCTGATGATTGTCTTCTATTTGCCAAAGCCACGTCCAAGGGAGATAAACACATTCTTCATCTTTTGAACCTTTTCTCCTCGGCGGCTGGCCAGCAGGTAAATTTCCGTAAATCCTCCATTTATTTCTCAAATAATACCAATAATCAGGTAAGATGCTCTATAGTTAACATCCTTAACATACAACACAAAACTACTATTTGTTAAGCTTGACCTTGGTATACATAATATTGTTTTCTGGAAAGATCCAATTAATGAAACTGAACTTTTGAAGGGGGTGAAACAAAAGTTAGCCGGTTGGGAAGAGCATACCATTTCTAAGGCTGGTCGTTTGACGCTTATTAATTCTAATCTTACTGGTATGTCAAACCACATAATGTCCTGTTTCAAATGCCCAGATAGAGTAACATCCAAAATTAGTAAGGAATGTAGGGATTTTTTCTAGGGAAGACAAACCAAACTTAAACCTATAGCCTGGGAAAAAGTGTGTACCCCAAAAAATCAGGGTGGTTTGGGGATTAAACGTATTAACGACTTTAACAACGCTTGCCTTGTTAAATTAGGTTGGCAAATTATCACTAATGAAAACAATTGGTGGGCGAATATAGCTAAAAGCAAATACCTACGGAATGATGAGTTTTTAACTGCTAAAAAGAGGCAACATCACTCTATGGCTTGGAAAAGTATTCTGGCCAATAGGCATATCCTAATTGAAGGTATGAGATGGATTGTGGAAAACGGGGAAGATATCTTCTTCTGGACCCATAATTAGGTTTTTCCTTTCCCGCTTTTCCAGCTCATTGAGGAGAACAACCGTGTTAATATTGACTGGAACCTCAAGGTGTGTGGTGTTATTGATAATTTGCACTAGGATCGCACTAAATTAAATTCTTTAGTAAATATTGATATTTGCAAGAAATTTTGCTTAATCTCGCTTCCTATGAACCCAACCAAGGATAAATTAATCTGGGGGCCCTCCAAGAATGGTAAGTTTACAGTGAAATCAGCCACTTGGCTTCAAAATAAGAACAATTAATCTAGTGCCCGTTTTAGTCTATTAAGGAAGATGTGGAAACTCTCAATTCCTACGAAAGTTCAAATTTTTGCCTGGCTTTTTATTCAAGGTCGTTCACATACCAGGAGCAGACTAGGTAAGTTTGTTAAAAATATTGATAAAATATGTGCTTTGTGTCAAGGTGCAACTGAAGATCAATTACATCTTTTTCATAATTGCACCTTTGCTAAGAAAGTTTGGAGACTTCTTTTGATCACTTCCTTGACTGGATGGATTCTCTTAATTACAAAGATTCAGATACACTATTGGAGTTAAGTAAAATACACTATCGGAGTTAAGTAAACTGCTTCTTACTTGCTAGCAAATTTGGACATTAAGAAATCATTTAATCTTCAGGAGCGTGAGTTCGAACCCTGCCGGCGCCGTGGGTTTGGATTTTCTGAATGCCAATGGTAGAAAGAACTGCAATGGTCTTCCCCCAACTAGCTTTAGCATAAAATGGTGGCCTCCGGATCAAGAAGATGTATTGAAGCTTAATTTTGATGGTTCGGTGGCGGGTTCCCGGGCGGCTGCGGCTTTTGTAATCTGAAATCATGAATGTTCTTGGAGGTGGGGCCTTCAAATTGATGGCACTACTATCACGGTGGCGGAGGCGGTTGGTTTACGTGAAGGCCTCTAGTTTGCTAGGCGCAAAGGAATCCAAAAGCTTCTTGTTGAGGGAGACTCTAATATAGTCATCAATGCGGCTTTTGGGCAATGGGAGGCTCCTTGGCATATTCACTCCATTGTGCAAGACATTCGGATGCTCGCTAAAGAGTTCCTTTTTGTGGAAGGGAAGCATATTTTCTGGAAAGCTAATTTTGTGGCGGATGCTTTAGCTCACTTTGGCCTTTCCATCTCGAATCCCCATTTCTGGGACCGTTGTATCCCTAGTTCTGCTCTTCATGCTTTTTACTTTGATTGTGCTAGAACTGGTTGCACTAGAGGCTTTGTTATTTAATGCTTTTTTCTATCAAAAAAAAAAAATCACTTAAATAGAAGCAAATACCCTTATGCTTTAAATAGCAGCATCTCACTTCGTTCTTCTTTCGTGCTTTCCTTGTAATTCTTCTCAAAAATCCATTGTTCTTCGAAATATAATTTCTACAAAATTCACACAAAACACACCAAATCCAACTATCTTATATCAAAACATGACTAAATTAATAGGTAAAAGAGATACAAAAAATACGTATTATGTCAACCTAACATAGGGCACTGAGATTTAGGCTCTATCAAGGCCTAAAAATGGAGGCCATGGTTGAGAGAAATTGGATGAGGGACGGCCATGGTTGAGGGAAATTGAGCGGCTAGGGTTTTTATTTTTATTTTATTTTTTATTTTTTTGAGAGAAGACGAAATAAATGAGAGATGATGGAGAAGAGTGGGGTGAGCGGCGCTGGGGTAGAGAGAGACAACAGCAGGAGCATAGAAAGCCAATGGCAAAATGGTAAATAAGTTAAAATTCACCCCAAAACACTGTTCATTGAACACTGCCTTAATTTAGACTAAAGTAATAGCCCATAGACTTGCAAGGTTGAGTTTGAACTTTGACAATTCTGTAATTTTGTTTGAAGAACCTCTTAATGTAATTCTTGATTTTCTTGATGAGGATAGTATTACTGAGTAATTCTTAGGTGGGAGATGCTGTTTTTCCTTTCGTCCCAGCAAGGTTTTTATCAAAGCACATGTTAACGTATTACTTTCGTTATCAATGAATATAGAAACTTTTTTCTAAAAAAAAATTAATCATAATTTTTATTCAATTAAAAACAATTTAAAATACCAATAATTATAATAAAAAAATGATTAGAAAAACTGTATACCTAGCAACGTGAAACTCCTCAAGGTTTTACGACTCGTCTGGTTTCAAGTCTCCTCCTCCCTTTCCTTTCTCTTTCATGGTCATCATCTTCACCACGAGGATCTAAATCAATTCTACTGCTACACGATTCATTGACGCTGCACTCAAAAGGCAAAAATAGTTGAATGGGGGCTTTACGCATCCCTCTCTTAAGTATACGTCAATTTCTTTATTAGATTTGTTTAAATTGAAGGGCACACGTTTATATTTCTATCATGACGTCATCTATGAGCGCTAAATCTCAAAAGAATACTTTCTAGCGAAGCGAATTTAAAGTTTTATTTGACTAAAACCATTCTGATTGCAAATTCAAAGCTCCATAGATTATGTATTAGTGAAAATTCAAACATCTTGTTCAATATATTTAGAAACACCCTTAAACTGAAGCGAATTTAAAGTTTTATTGGACTAAAACTGATCTGATTGCAAATTCAAAGCTCTATAGATTATGTAAAAGTGAAAATGCAAACATCATGTTCAATATTTTTAGAAACACCTTTAAACCGAACCGAAATTATTGTTTGGTTCGGTCCGGTTTGATATTTTTTTTATTTTAAGTTCGAATCAATTTAATTTTGGTTTAGTTTTTTCGGTTCAGCTTGATTCGGTTTGGTTTTTTTCATTTGGTTTTTCATTTTACTTGAATATTGTTTTTCAAAAAATCAAGAATTAAACCAAAACCACAGTGAATCGTATCGAACACGAAGGCCCAGATCATCCCGAAAACCAAGAACTAAACCTTTACATTCATCATTGCAACTAAACAGAATGTCATCTGAATTCATACAAAATGCCATCAGATAGCTCATCGAAAGTGAAATGTACAAATACAAAATGGCATCTAAATTGATAACTTCAATAACAATCATAAAATTCAACTCAAAACACAAAAATTCAAGCTGAGATTAAAAAAAAGCATAAATCTTTGCAGCTAGAAAAGGGTCGCATGCGGGGGTGACTAGATGAGGCGTGAGTGAATGAGTGAAATTCTTCCCCAAATCAATTTTCTGCCTCAGATTTTTGCCAAATTAATGAGGAACTCACAAAATTAAACAAAACTCACTTGGCCAATCCAATGAACTTGCAAAGGATAACAAATCTTAACGTTGAACGGTTAAGGATAACGAGAGCACTTACCTCGGCGAATGGAACCGCTAGCGGCAAAATCTCCACCATGGTCAATGAGACAGTGAAGCACCGTAAAGCTGTGATTTTTCCAAGAAATTGGCAAGTGAGTTCCCTAGACAGAGATAGAGGAGAGAGATGGGAACGAAGAGGAGAATGAAGACCTTTTTCTCTCTCTCCAAAAGCTCTCTCATTCAACAAAACCTTAGCCGGCTACCTCCATCGCCGTCGGCCTCTGGCTATGGTTGAGGGCTGGTGGCAGCTTCTCTCCTAGCCTTTTCTCTCTTCCTCTTCCTCCTCCTCCCCATCTCAGCCTTCTCCCCCCTCGCCATATATGACATTTTTTCCCCCCGAAATCACATCGACTTCTCTTTTCAGGCCTTCACCTACCTCATCTCGCCTCCCATGCTTCTCTCCCACCATTTTGTGTGCAGCATTCCTCGGATTATGCCTTGTACCCTAATCCGATCTATGCCATTTCAAGATTTTTTTTATTCGGCGCTGGCTTTTCTTGGTGTGAGGTGGATTCGGGTTGTGGGTAGGTTTAATCCACCTTCGTCAACTCTTTTACAGGTTGGTGCCACCTTCCACACCTTGTTTCTATGGCTGCGTTGACGTATGCACTTAGATATGCCCGCTCGGCTTGATCAGTTGGCTAGGCTTGTGCAGCTCGGACTTGGTCACTCCACTGCCCGTTGCAGCTAGCCCTTTTGGTGCTTGATGTGTGGATGCTTGTACCTCATTCTGGCGAATTTGTAGGTGGTCTTGGCCTAAGTGCCTTGTCCCCCCTCTGTGATGAGCGGACCAACAGATCCATTCTCAAAGTGGTGTAGTTTTTTTCACTCACCTTATGTGCATCGTGGTGGCGCTGTTGTTTTGGCTAGATTGGTCTTTGCCTTTGTGCGATGCGTTTTGTAGTCTCGTCTGTCAACGATGATTTTATGTGGTCTCGCTCTACCGCAATGACTTTATGTGGCCTCGCTCTACCGCAATGACTTTATGTGGCCTCGTTATTCAGCGATGACCATTATGGCTGCCTGTATTGCTTTGTTGCGGCTATCGTTTATTGTGACAGTTCTGTACTAGTGGCACTTGTGCGCTTAGTGATTGTGTGTTCGTGCTTGTGGTAGTCTACTAGGGGTTTACTCTTATTTGTCTGTTTGCCCAAATTCACTCTAGATCAATTTATTGGTCACTGGAGCTATGTACCCAATGACACTCGTGTATTTGTTTGTGTTGATTAATAAAATACCACATTATCGTTTGTTGTAAAAAAAAAAAAAAAAAAAAAAAAGAGGAGGATGAAGGTGCGGCTAGTGTTTTGTTAAATATTTGAATACGTTATTCATAACCATACTGGCAAGTGGCACGACAAAACTTTAACTTGCTGTCAAGGTGGTTATATTCTCAATCTTTTTTGTTTTTAAAATTAAATATTATATTAAATAATTTAAATATATATTTCGGTTTGTAACCGATTCCTTCGTGTTCGGGTCGGTTTTTTTATTTCGATTTGGTTTTTTATTTGGTTAAAAAAAATTTTCGAGTTAAGTTTGATGTCCCATTCGAATTTTTTGGTTTTTCGGTTTTTTTTTTAAGGGGCTTTTAGATCTAGGTCCAAAAATATAGATGGTTTTTAGGAGTGAGTCCAGTTATCTAATTATATGTTTTTATTTCTTTTATACCCATTTTATATTTTTTTAATATTAAAAATCAATTAAAATCTTCTAATATTAAGCATTTTTCAACTGCAAAAAATCTAATTAATATCTTATAACAAAAAAAACTAATATACTAACATAAATAATCTACAAAGCATTCTACCTTAACTCAAGCAACAAATATATGAATTTATATTATACTTGTAAGCGAGATAAGAAACCTAACTAAAAAGTAGGAAAAAAAACATAATATACCAACAAGCAAAACACATTAATCTGTGACACGTTGATTATAAAAAAGAATTTGTCATATAGATACATAAAAATAATTAACCTGTGATATAGGTTGATTATAAAAATTAAAAATAAAATCTATAAATGAGGTTTAAAGTGGGAGGAAGAACAAGAAATAACAAAAAAATAAAAAGAAATAATCAAAGAGATAATTAGAAAGAAATTTGATTTTTATAATAAATCTTATTATTGAACAGATAATTATTAATAATTAAATAATTAAATTTAAAGAATTTGACTTATTTTAATAAATTGGACTATTCCTACTTTGGCTAAAAAAATTGGACTTATATCAAGTTTTCTTTTTTTTTTTAAAGGAAACTTTAACGAATAGCTTCCGGTATTGTTCACTTTAACGAAAAATCACATTTTTACACTAAAAAGTCAATCCTAGTACTATTCACTTTACCCTTTATTTTGTCTTTATCGTTAAAACTCAAAGTTTTCAAGCTATTTTCATTAGTTTTCTCTTTTTTAAACCCATCCGTTAAGCACACTTAAGTAGATGGAGAAATGATTGATATTTTCTTTTTGAATTAAATCAAATGATGTGGTTATTAATGATTATGTTATTATTTAAACGTTAACGTTGATTAACGTGTTAATTTAAAATTTTGATGTCTCTAACAGTATCCTTTATTTATATGAAGAGCAGGACGGTCAAATGACGTGGAATAAGCCATAAGGGTAGCATCATTGTTTTGTCAAAAGCGTAGCCCTAAAAGGTAAATCTCCAAACTCATGCAATCTCTCTGAGTCTCTCTCGCACAGACGAAGCCATGATCCGGGTACCCAGAGACGACGCCAAGCGCGGACGCGGACGCGGAGGCAGCGGCAGAGGCAGGGCCAATTGGCTCGCGCGATCAGAATCTGGGCGGGGGAAGAATCCAGCCCAACAGGCGGAGCTCCGAGGTGAGATCCGGATTTGTCTTGGTGTATATATATGCGTTTGGTTTCTGTTTTAGGGTTTGTAACCAAAAATGTTGCGGCTTAATTGCTGTTAAACCCAAAATATATGCGTTTGACGAAACATATCAAACAAAAAATTGCTGTTTTTGGTCACTGTGCGAGAATTACCCTTAAATTAATTACATGCCTAATTTTTTTGTTGCGATTGAATTCCCTTTTTATATTGAAAATATGTATCTGTTTTTGGTGGGTGATTTGGTTGAGTAGTAATTTGTGCCCTGCTCCCTTAATTTGACCTGTTAATTAGCTGAGTAAATATATCTAGTATTAATTAATTTATGTGCAACAAACAGATGAGAAGAAAGAAACAAAAGCTGTCGAAAGCTCTATGAGCAAACTCCAACTTGGTGATGATACTCCTACTTCAAAGAAGAAACGTTACCGTGAGGCTAAGAAATGCCATTCTCAGAATGAGCATTGTGCAGTTTGCCTTACGGACGACGGCCACCACCAATATCTGTGTCCCTACCTGTAAAGTGTCCCATTGGGCGTAACTGTAGTTGGAAAGGGCTATATACTAATGTGTAGGACTTGTGGTTTTGTGGGTAACGTCTGCAGTCATGGCCGCTCTTATGCTCGTTTCTATAGGCGTGCTGCGGCTCTGAAACATCAGTACCCAAGCCACGAGGAAGTGGAGCAATTCAGGGCAAGACAGAGAGAAATGGCTGAAATGTCCAGGGCACGAGTGGAGAGAGGTGAACCGTCCTTATTGGATGATACCTCTTCCGATGCCTCTTCTGATTCCTCTTCTGAGATATAATCGTAATGAAGCTTAGGATTGGAACATGCGGTGGCTGCAGCTGTTGGATTGCCTTTTCTGTTCATTCATGGCGGATAGATACTACTTTGTTGGTTGTTTTCTCGTGTGTTTAATTACGTTCTTGGAATAGAGCTAGTTGCGCATGTTGGTCGGATTTCCTTTGCTTGTCTTGGAATAACTACGAAACGAATCAACCGCTATCAAATACTAATCTCCCCAGAATTGTTCAGTTAGTTTTTCGTACGTACTATTATTATAGCTAGATTAGCAGTCATGTTCTCCTAGACCTCGGGTTTACAGAAATCATGGCCACCCACCATTTGATCTTAATCCAACGGTAGTAAGGCCAAGTACTGATGGCACAGTACATTCTTTCTTCCAAAATTTTGAGCCTGCTAGTGACTCGAATAGGAGAAACCCCCCAAGTCTGAGAGTACCACAAAATTAGCATCAGGTTTTTCCAGCTTCCGTTTTAACGTCACTCTGCCACAGAAAGTAGCTAGTGAATGGAGCTGAAGCGCACAAGGAACGTGTACTAGCAACAAAACAGAAGGCCAACCCTATATCCTAGAAGAGGCGGGACTTGCATTGGAAGCAACTGTGGCAGCTATGGAGAAGGAAACAGCAAATTTTAAGCCTCAAGAGGCAACAATTTTGGCAGCTGACGAAGCAGTTGAGATGTTTTCTTAGATTAAGCTGCAACCATCCGTAAATGCAGATTTCGCATCCAACAATGCTCAGTTCATATCTTAGCTGCTGTTATATTTATGATTTCTCTTGCTTTTCTCTAATTTTTAGTTAACCTAGCTTGTTTCAACAAGATTTAGAACGGCCTTCTATTTGGTTTAATTTGTTTAAATTTTCGTGAAAGCTAGTTTCTAGTTGGCCACCTCTTTAACATATATATCTAGTTGGCCACCTCTTTAATTTGTTTAATTTGTTTTAAATTTTCGTGAAAGCTAGCTTCCAGTGGCAATAAAAGTTCTGCGTCCAGATGCAGCTCAAGGACAGTCACAGTTCCAGCAAGAGGTTAGCGACACTGCCAGTAGGAAACTTTATCCATCTTATAAATTACATATCTTCGTCAGATATTTAGCACATAAATGAAATAACCAAGGAAAAGGACTATTATTAGGCACTTCACATCTTGAATTTGATCATGAAGGAATTCAAGATTGAACTTTCACTTTGTTTCCAAAACTGGTAACATATTGTTCGAAAACAGCAGCAGCCACATCAATACTAAAGAGGAACGAGTATAAGAAATTGCTCATGCATCAAACAAAGATTTTAATCAATATATTCATCAAGTGATATTCATGCATCCAAAAAAAGATTGTACTTTACACCAATCTGCCAATCCTCTCAAGTCCGGATAGTTCAAATAGAAATGCTAGGATTATTGATTTTTCTTACTCTTAGAGCTACTGTGCTTCTATATTTATAAGCCATTTTATTGGTTGTGTATTATATATCGGGAAACTCTTAATTATCCAGGTTCAAGTATTGTGTTGCATCTGCCATCCAAACATGGTTCTCCTTCTGGGAGCATGTGCCGAGTATGGTTGCCTAGTCTATGAATACAATGGCTAATGGAAGCTTAGAAGACCGTCTCCTACAGCGAGGTAGCACCCCAGTTATTCCTTGGCAGCTAAGGTTCCAATAGCTGCAGAAATTGGCACTGGACTTTTGTTCCTTCATCAGACCAAGCCAGAACCCATTGTACACTGTGACCCGAAACCGGCAAACATTTTGCTAGACCATAACTACGTGAGCAAGATTAGTGATGTCGGTTTGGCCAGGCTTGTCCCTCCATCGGTAGCAGATTCTGTCACTCAATATCATATGACATCAACAGCTGGGACACTTTGTTACATAGACCCAGAGTACCAACAAACTGGGATGCTTGGAGTAAAATCTGATATCTACTCACTTGGCGTCATGTTTCTACAACTAATAACGGCCAAGCCACCAATGGGTTTGAGTCATCACGTTCAGAGGGCTATTGAGAAGGGGACTTTTGCTCAGATGCTTGACCCTGCTGTTCCTGAAGCTCTAAAGCTCGCCAAGCTAGCTTTACAATGTGCTGAACTGCGACGAAAAGATAGACCAGATCTTGGTAAAGTTGTGCTAAACAGATTAAGGGTGCGTTTGTTATACCGGACTGTCTCGGACTGGACTAGCTGCATGGACTAAGCTGGACTGGCTGAGACTAGACTAAGCTGTACTAGTTTAATGAAGCGTTTGGTGCAGTATCAAACTAAAAAAAAAGATAATAACAAACTACAATATTATATTTTTTTAATTCATATCTAATAATATTATATTAATTAGTTCTACCTTTTTTATTCTAATAATACTCTCCCTCTCTCTCAAAGCCTCCATCTTTTTCTCCCTCTTTATCCCCCTTGTTCTCTCCGTCCCACGCCCTCCTTCCCTCCCCACACTCTCCTTCCCTCCCCTATTTTTTCCGATTAATTGCCAAAAAAATTTCTGCAAAACAAAGAATCAAGCTTGGTTATTCAGGTTTTTGTTTGATGCAAGATTCGAATTGGAGAGAGCTTTCCAAGTCTGTGGATTCAATCGGAGCCGCAAGTCTGTGGAGCGCCGGAACCGGCCTGCAGCGCTGCCTGGCAAGTTGACTGGCGACGAATCGGGGTTTGTGGAGTCAGGGAAGTGAGAGACGGCGATGGCTTGGATTTCTTGGATCCGTTTCTGTCAAACCCAATATTGCAGACTTGGAGATCCTCTGAGATGGAGAAGAGGGAGGGGAAGAGAAGTGAAGCAAGCAACACGAGGTGAAGCCTGAGGCGAAGAACAAAAACGGGACTACGAATCCCCTCGTTTTTGGTGGCTCTCGCTAAGCCCACCTAGCGAAGGATTTAGTCGGCACGAGTCCGACTCCATCCCATTAAACACAATCCCAATTAGTCCAGTCCAGTGAAACTTAATCCTGCCAAACAAACGCGCCCTAAGAGCACTAGCCAACGAAAGGACAAACAGTGTCTTCCTTGGTGGTGGTGGAGAATGTTCACCAAGACAAAGCTCGACTCCCACAATACAAGTGAGTTGCATAACATGGTCCTGCCATTGATCTTGCCTCTTATATAGCATGCTAAAATATTCATGCTAGAATTCTGTTTAATCATATATTTCATACAATGTACAGCTAATATAACCTGTGAATGCTTCACAATTGTTGGTTCTCTTTTACTTTTGCATATATAATCGACACTAACTTATATGTTAATTTTTTGGTCTTTTCTTTTTTCAGGATGTAATCAGTGACGGCGATCTATCACAGCCTAGTTATGAAAGCTCAAGGAGTCGCTCAAGCACATCATCTTATCCTGGAAGAAAAATCTTTTTGGATTAGAAATGTTTAAAAAGTGTAGCAAAATTGAATTCTTCTCGTAATATTGCTCAGCCCTCCTCCCTGTAACCCTTGCAAGTCCATCTCTGTTTTCTCTAATAATTTCAGGCAGGGACTGCAAAAGAGTTGTTTAAGTCCCAGTTTGGGGTTGAGGTGATTTTAAAAAAAGCTGCTATGAAAAAAAGCTGGGACAGTTTTTGGTGTTTGGTAAACATTCAGCTTCAGCTTTTTTTCACAGTTTTGGGTGGAAAAAAGCCAAAAACAAGAAGCTGCAAAACCCAGCTTTGAAAAACCGGCTTTTTTTCACATCTGTTTTACCTAAAAGTTTACCAAACACTATAATACTGCTTTTTTTCTTTCAAAAGCACTTTTACAAAAAAGTTTACCAAACACTCTGCTGCTTTATTTCACAGCTGCTTATTCTCACAGCACAGCAAAAGCAGCTTTTTTTCAAAGCACAGCAATACCAAATCAGCCCTAAGTCTGCGTAGTTGTGTAAACTGGGAAATCCCGAATGTATGTTTAGAAAACCCAGATGATACCGTGTGATGCGCTTGTGGGGCTTGTTTTCACTTGTCTTTGAGGTTTTCTTTCTGTCTACACATGTTGTACTGTTTTGCTGTCTATTGAAGATTTATCATTAAACTCCCTTTTTCTTAAAAACATAAAATCTCCTCTGGCAAAGGCATTCCGCACGCGAGAGTCGAGACATAAATGCTGATAGCACTTTTCTAAATACATAAGTGGCATTCTTTGGAAGGACATGCGGTTAAATTTTTTGCAAGGTTCATACTTATAATATCATGCTCTGAGACCACATAGGATTTGCTGGGCTACCACTATTCTCAAAAGCTTAAAGTATTACGGTATGAAGATTAATTACTTCATTTTGTACCACATATATTTATAACAACTAGGAGCTTTCTCTTTCATTACGAAGGGACAAAGTACAGATGTATTCATAGTTCATACCCTTAGCTGTTCTATACCTTGCAGGACAAGAATTCAAGTACCTGGTCGGGATAGCAGCATTGCCAACTAATTAGTACAAGACTCCCCAGCAGGATATTATGCTCACATATATTAATGTAGAGTTGATGTTTAAATAGTCTAAAGGCTCCACAACAACAGGATGTTTTTGCCAGAAATTATACTGAGGAAATTATTTATATGTACGTATCATCAACTTCCCAACAATTTAGGCTTCTTGTGAAAGTAGAAAAGCTAACAGTTTCATCTGTTAATTTAAGAAGGTACTTTTCAAGCCATTGAAACTATAAAGAAATCAAAAGGCAGACAATAGCAGGTTTATGAAACGAAAAAATAAATTTGTGATATTAAGGTTTCATAGCAGGTTTATGAAGCATAGAAGGGAAACTGCAGTAAACAGCAAACGAAACAGACTTGAGAGAAATTAGTTTTGACTGCAGATCAGTTTCAGCATGTGGGATTCAGAAGGAATAGTAGTTGGACTGCTCTTACCTTTATTTCACACTCCTCGGAGTTTTCGTTGAGTCTGAATGAATGTAGCATCTTCATTTTAGCTTTTGATAATTTCATAACAATGGCAAGTCATACATCAGCAATATCCAACTTCATCTCAGCCTGAACACGGAGATCCTACACAAGATCCATGAGATTAGGAATGCATTTTGTGCTTACCTAAAATGAACATAAAAAGAAAGTCCAGATACGTACCCATTGCACAATGCAGGACGATGCATATCTGAGCTGCATTTATCACTTTGTTACATACATGCACTAATTGAACCAACAGAATGCAAACTGGAACTGATAGACATAGTATTATCAGCGACAATAATCCTTTCCTAACAATCAGTCAAACATGCACGATATGCAGGTCGCTGGTCAGTAATTCCAAAAGATCTGATTCCTCCGGTATGTTTTTTCCAAATATACTGAAATTAACTTCCTATAAGTCCATTCCCTTTGCCTCTGGAACTCCAAAAATGCCTCTGAGCTTGCATGAAAGTCTCCTTTTCCCAAAACTTCAAACACAAATGGATCCGTTAATACCAATGGGGAATCATCCAGATTCATTTTATTGAGGGCAAAATACAAATTCCGTCCTAGTCTTCTATCCAAGTATGCATGAACTACACAGCCGCAAGTCACAAGATCGGGAACAACTTTCTCATGTTTCATGTGTTCAAGGCTAAGATGGAGATCCCACAGTAGAAACATCTTTGAAAAGGCCAGAGCACGGATATTAAATGTAGTAAGATCGGGGTGGAAACCAGCTTCCACCATTCTCAAAAATTCTCTTTGTAAGCTTTTCATCTTAAAACTCGCAGCACAGGATAACAACAAAAGGTTCCACAGAAGATTTCCCAAGTTTCTTCTACCTAGACCTACATCCTTCAGGAACTCAGCTAATTCGTAAAACCTCCTGCTCTTCAGACAGGCAAATAACATTGCCCGGATTCCCTCTTCCTTTATCAGAAACCTAGACCTTTTAGGGCGGCCATAAGCGGTCTCCATCTCAGTCAGGGAACCAAAAATGCTATAGTATCTGATAAAGGCACTTCCAGTGGCAGAGTCCACCGGGAAACCCGTTGAAATCATTTCTTTCAATGCACATTGAAATCATTTCTTTCAATGCACCTTCCATCAATTCAAGCTGGCCTCCCTTCCCAAAACAAGGGTTAGCTAGCGAGTAAACCTCCGGAAACAAACTCAAATACCTAGCCCTCATCTGGCCCAAAATTTCATTCACTTTTTCAAAACATCCTGCATTTCCATAAACATCAAATAACTGTGAAACAACCTGAATACTAGGCATAAAAGAAGTATATAACATTTCGTTCCACACTGCTTCCACTTGAGGAAAAAGGCCATTGTTGGCTGGCATCGCATCAAAGCAGATAGAGTGGAGTTGCTGGGCAAAAGACCATCAGATTTCATTTCGAGTAAAAGCTCCTGAGCTACATGAGGCAACTTTTGTCTACTTAACTCCGAATTATCCGCACGCAATCTACATAAGTAGCTTGGCCATTAAAACACAATCTACATAAGTAGCTTGGCCATTAAAACACTCATCCCGCTTCCATTTCCGGATTATCTGTTGTAAGCACAGCCCAAATAAAAGGATATCCTTCAAGAAATCTAAGGCAATATCGTAATCTTCAACTCATTTTACACAAAGGATGGGTAATTAAAGAGTTCAAGACACTAATATGTACACTCTTTGCACAAAAGTGACAGTATTTTCTTCGGATAATCAAACACTAGATCAAGAAATTCATAAAATTCATAAACCTGCTAAAACAAATTACGGGCATTTGTTGAATCAAAATTTGATTAAAAAATACAAGTCCCAATTCTACAAATACAGTAAAATGTTCATGAGAGAGAGAGAGACCGACCTTCCGTGCTAAGGCTCGATTTTGTGAATGGGATTGATGGCAGAAAATAGAAAGGCGTTTTGGGTTGAGAGAAGCTGAAACACGTATTGGGCTCAGAAGAACCGTGATCTCCATTTCCTGACACAGCTGAGTGTTGGAATGATAACACAAATTTGAACCCTCTGTTTAATGCATTTGGATATTAATACTACGGACGGTGTATTCAATTGAGAATTTGAGAGATTTTAATAAATTTATAAATCCATGGATTTTTATGGAGTTTAATTGATTTGTAGAGATTTCATATAAAATTTTGGTTCAATTCCTTCTAAATCTCATGGGGAGATGTGAGATTTGTGGATGCTTAAAATACACTACGAAATCTCTCTAATTCCCTCTAATTCCTCAACTTTCTCAAATTCTTTAAAATCAATTTCTAATTGAATACACCTAGAATGTTATAAACTTCTTTAAAATCCTAATTGAATACACCTGAATTTCTAAGGATTCTAATAAACTATCTTAAAATTCTAATTGAATACAACTTAAATTTCAGAGAATCACTTAAAATCCTGATTGAATACCCCTAGATTCATTAAAAGAATTAAATCCCTCAAAATCCCAATTGAATACACCCCCCATTTGGAAATGTTCCATTGAAATGTTTTTTTCCCGATAATTTTTAAATAAAGATTTAAACCTTAAATAGTTTCATGTATAACATCTGCACGTTGAAAATACTTTATTCAATATTAATTGACGCATAAATTTATTTATTATTCGTTAATTGTTTAGATATAAAATGAATGAGAGTTCGCACAAGCACGGAACAGGATCTTATTGACACACCCCGACCTGGAAATCAGGACGTGCTGGCCATCACGCCTTGATTTCCAGGTCGGGGTGTGTCACTTATAACATGTGTTCTTTAGTTTTACGGCTTTTACATTTCTTTTGGTTACAACGTTGGTATTGTTTTATCATTTAATTTCAACTTTGCATGGTTGAAACTTGAAAAGTGCGTTTCATACTTTTTGGTTTTTTTTTTTTGTATAAATTTGAAACCAACCCAAACTCGAATTAGGAATGTTGGGTTAGGATTGCGTTAAGAATGTTGAGTTAGGATTTGATTGACTATCTAACTGGCCCAACCCGTCCGAGTTGCACCCTAATTAAGAGTGTGTGCATTTTCTACCTAAACCAAAAGTTTTGTTTTCCAATTACCACTTAGACTTCAATTTTGGTGCCAATGTGCAACCTTTGATGATTTCAGTTAAAATTTCTGTCAAAGCACCTTCTTCATGAATGTGGGCTCTAGTTTTAATTTTTTTAATTTATTAAAACTCAAACTAAATGAAAATTTCAAAAATAATGAAATAAAATATAAAAAAAGGAAGAAGAAAGACATGGGTTTACCATCCCTGACTTAGTGACGTTCCTCTACCCCACACGCATCCACCTGTCTTATCTCAGATTCCAACTCGAAGCCTTCAGACCCCAACCCAATCTCGAACCTCTCGACTCATAATCCTATTTCTACGACCCCATACCACGCAACATAAATCAATCCCTCCTCCTCCCGCTCCCACCCCCACCCGTGGCTATGTTTCCGATATCCACCTCCCCAACTCCATTCATCTATCCCTCCCCTATTACATTTTTCTCTCTTTTCTTCACCCAATCTCTCCTAGGGCTAGGCACGGGCCGGGCCAGGCCCAATTTTGAAGAGACCGCACCAGACCCGGATTTAAAAGAGATGAGCCGGGCTGGGCCGGGGACAACATATTCTAATATAGGAACCGGAACTAACCCGGCCAAGTTGACTCCCAGCACAAATTCGCAGTTCACTCCCAGCATAGATTCACTACCAGTGCAGTGTGCAGATATTACAGTTTGCACAAATTCACTCCCTGCACAGATTCACATCCAATCCAAACATTACAAAGTCCAACATCCAAGTCCATAGATTAACAATAAATCCAAAATAACCACATTACATCGTCCAACATCATTCAATACATTAAATCCGAGATTTTCAAAATAACATTCGAGAGACATCTAAAGATCAATGAATCCCTAAATTACAAGGACACGAAAAGAAAAAAAAATCATCAGAAAGCTCAGATCTTCATACAGTAACAATAAGAGCAGCTCCAGCGTGTGCTGGAGCCCGAGGGACAGGCGAGTGAACAGGGCCAGAGAGCCTCAGCAATCAAGTCCAGCGTTTTGGCAAGGGAGCCCGAGCAGGCCTGAGCGAGAGGCCGGTGGAGAGTTGCCAGCCCGAGAGCCCGGAGTGGGTTTGATGCAAGGCTGACGTCGCCCTGACGTCAGCCACGTTTTTTCTTCTGTTTTGCCTCGGCGTCCATTGGATCTCAACCCACAAATTTGCAGGAGTTTGCTTTGAGGACGTGACCAAAAACTGGGCAAGGTTTCAGAGAAATTGCAGGGGGTTAAACCTCTGGTTTCGAACTGGAAAAACACCACAAATCTTGTCCCAAGCAACATTAAGACATAATGAAACAAGATTTGCATAGAGAACCTCACATGTGTTCGAATTTCAGATCTTGAAGCTCTCAGCTTCAATGGTGGTTTACACCGTGATGGTCTGATGACACATGCAACGGTATAGCAATGATCCTTTAGTCCCAAAGATTAAGGTTTCATGGTTTTGGAGTTTGATTTGTTTAATTTTCGAAGTGGAAAGTGAGTAAGAGCTCTCGGAGCTCTAGAGAGAGTGAGAGTGTAGAGAGAGAGAGAGACAGAAGAGAGAGAGAGAGAGAGAGAGAGAGAGAGAGAGAGAGAGAGAGAGAGAGAGGAACTTCAGAGAAAAATGGAGAGAAGTGAGAAAAATGAGTGGAAAGAGAGGGAGTGACGTGAGTTGTTCAAAAGATGCAAAATGCAATTACTGTTCATTAAGGGGTGGAGATGCAAAAGGCAATTACTGTTCATTAAGGGCAATTACTGTTTACTAGGTGGATTAAATAGTGGATAGCCCGGGGGGGCCTTTCCCATGGTGGAACTGCTCTAATAATCAGTGGTGAGTTGTTCAACTTTTACCAAATGTCAGTAAATTCTGTAATGCAAACTAC
This sequence comes from Heteromeles arbutifolia, assembly GCA_024362995.1. Classification (NCBI taxonomy): domain Eukaryota; kingdom Viridiplantae; phylum Streptophyta; class Magnoliopsida; order Rosales; family Rosaceae; genus Heteromeles; species Heteromeles arbutifolia. The sequence continues at coordinate 37,260,834 of JANCRC010000003.1, read as the reverse complement.
ATAGGGAAATCCAGAAAGATGAACAAATATCAAGTGAAACAGATAACCCAAATTCTGAAAACATCATTGAATTGCTAATATGAAAATATGCTTTTCCATTTCAACTCTCAAACAAACGATAAATTTTAACACAAAGGGAAGGTGTTGAAATATGAAGAATGTCACATCCCAGACCGGCTCCATCGTAGCACGATATTGTCCGCTTTGGGCCACGCCTTCATGATTTTATTTCTGAGGACTTGGCACGAGAACTTCCCAGTGGGTCACCCATCCTAGGAATGCTCTCGTCCAAACTTGCTTAACTTTGGAGTTCCCACGGAATCCGAAGCCATTGAGTCCCCAAAATACCTCGTGCTAAAAGAGGTGAGCATGTACATATAAGGCACATCACCTCCTCTCCGTTACTCGATGTGAGATGTTACAAAGAAAGTTTGACTGTATTTAGATACAATAAAAATCATACATAACTATGGATAGGCAACCGAGGGTGAACATGTATTCAGCGGACAACACTAGAAAACATGTATTCAACAATATGGAAACATCAGGACTACTAGAAATGAAGGTCTCCAAACAAACAAAATAGATAACTCTCAAACAAACGATAAATTTCGACACAAAGGAAAGGTGCTTAAATCATTACTCCCAATCGGGTAAAATATAACTAAGTTTCCATAAAGTTTTTATACGAAACTGAAACCAAGCTAATTCTAAAGAACAAACAATCTGAAACTAACAAGAAACTTACATGAGAAAATATAATTCCAAAGCAAAATACTCGATCGATTACGTTCTTTGAGAATCAAAGAGAGAGAAAAACAGAGCCAAAAAGAAAAATCACGCTTTCTTTGTCAATTAAGTATATCATGCACAAGAACAAGATTTCAATCTAAGCAAGCACAAAATGAACAATTCTAAACACGGAATCAGATAGGAAGTAGTAAACAAAATTCAAACCCAACAAATTCAACTATGAGATAAACATGATAGACATGAAGTCCCTGTGATGGAGGAATACATGAAATTCACCATATACACATATAAATGGTATAATTTAACCGTATAAAACAGTTTGTTTCTCCCTATAAAGAAAGAACCAAATAATCGAAAGATGGAAAACCAAAAAGAAAATGAATACCCAATACCGAATTGGATGGCAAATTAACCCAGTAAAATCAACACCCACGAAAATTCTCGATATTCATCAATCTACAAATTCTAATTTAAAAACCCTAAAATCCCTACACCAGAAATTCACATTAATAACAAAACCCTCATTGGAGAAATTTTTAGTTGTGACGGGAACACGGATAGTACACCAGATGTTTTTATGTAAGTGGTGAAAAATTTTAATTTTTAAGTTATTAACATTTTAACACACATATCCCACCATTTATATAAAGACACGTGGTGTATAACCTCGTGTGACGGTCACACTGAAAAATCTCTCGTGCCCACGTTTGTTTCACTATTGAGTCACCAATCCACGTCAACCACTTGGCACACGAGTTTAAGCAGCAAATTGAGAGTGTCCGAATATAATAATTCAAGATTCTAGAAGCTTTTTGGATTATAGCAGCAACAGAGCTTTTCATTTCTCATTTCTCAGCTCCAAAGACTCCGACTTTTTCATGGGAGCGTACCAGCAGCTAAAAACCTAGACCTCTCTCAGTACAAATCTTTCTCTCAAACCTTTAAGACCCCCATCTCTGCCTCTTCATCTCTGAGAGGAGGTATAATGTAGCTACATTTTCTCATATCACACTGTTTTTTTTTTTATATCCATTTTCTAACATGCCATTACATAATCTGATTGTGTGCTCATCTCTTTTTAATTGTATTATTGTATCAGGCAAAGAAAACCACATTTATGGTAAGGACTTTATGCAGAGCGGGCGGGGAACCACCAACATTTTGGTGGTTCTGCTAGATACCTTAATTGTTGCTGGAGATTCAAGAGTTACAGCATATTCTGGCGAAAGTAATATTTCTTTATCTTTAACTACCAAATTGATTATTATTTGACTATGTTTATAGTATATGTAGTATATTACTTGGTTCTAATTTATGTATACAGTTGGACCCGAAGAAAAGAAAGTTGAAAGTTAAATGCATTTCTAAGAATCCTCCAACACGAGCAACATGGTGTCATGATCAATATGATGCGCATTAGATGTTAGGACATAGAAAGTTAAATGCATTTCTAAGAATCCTACCACAATTAGATAGTATTTTTTATAAAGTTATATATTCACACCAATTGAGAGAAAATAAAGCTGTTACGAATTTGTTATTTTCGAATACGAACTTAAGATCTTTTTGAGGGCTTACTTGAGTTTTAATTACATATTCGAGAATGATTTCAATAGGTTAGTAGGTCGGTCTTGGTGCTGTACTTGTAAGTTTTAAATACGTATTTTGCTCATATTCTTGTAGTCTTTTCAAAATAATTATACGATTATATCAATGAGTGGGCTTGTTTCATATTTGGGCATCTTGCCTTGCATCCCCAGATATCGCTGACATGGCAAATAACAGAAAACCAACTAACTCCAACTGTATTATTATCTTAACCAACCTCTCCCAATCCTAATTACCAAAACCACCTCGCAACAGAAGGTCGATGATTCTGCAAATTAACAAAATCTAGGGGCAAAATTCAAAACTTATATATAATTTTCCTCCCACCCATTGGAGTTGAAAATCCCCAAAATAACCTCATCTTCTTACCATTTTTTATTATATAAGTAAATAAAAGCAGAGCAGTACAGAGTCACAGAGTCTCATGCATCGTCGTCTTCCTCCCAAAGCATCGCCCTTTCACAAGAATTAGTTCTGCAGAAACCCTATTTCCCAGAAATCCAAACAACCCACTTCCATTCTTCAAGATTTCATCTTTGTCGTCTCCAATGGCGACTTCTTCGTCTTCTTCCTCCAACCAAGATAACCAACAAAAGGTCCAATTCCCGTTGGACTCCGCCGCGTACGAAAACCTCCAAGAAATCGGCTCTGGCAACAAGGTCGTCGTCTACAAGGCCGTCTGCGTCCCCATGAACTCTGCAATCGTCGCAATCAAGTCCGTCGACCTCAATCAATCCACGGCCGATTTCGAGAGTAAGCTACGCGACACCAAGAATATGTCTCTTTCCCACCCCAACATTCTCGGCGACCATTGCTCCTTCACCACCGCCGAGCGCCGTCTCTGGGTGGTCATGCCGTTCATGACCTTCGGCTCTCTGCAATCCGTGATAATCGCCCCCTCTGCTTTCCCGGGAGGATTACCAGAGCCCAGCATTGCAGTCGTCCTGAAAGAGACGCTAAACGCCATGTCGTATCTCCATGGCCACGGACGCTTTCACGGCGACATCAAGCCCTCAAACATCTTGGTTGACTCTGATGGGTCCGTTAAGCTCGCAGATTTCGGGGTCTCTGCTTCTTTCTATGACGCCGATTTTTCAACTGGGGCAAACGACACTTCTACAAGGCCGTACTGGGTGGCGCCCGGCGGAGGTGGATACAAGGCAGATATCTGGGCATTTGGGATCACGGCGCTGGAATTGGCTCTGGGCGACCCTCCCCTGTCTGGCTTGCCGCTGTTATTAGTGAATCAAATTCTGAAGATCAAGAACAGGTTTCGGCTTGTGGATTACGAAAACATCAAAGATTTCCGGAACCAGAAGTACTCTGCGGCTTTCAAAAGGACTTGGTGGGTTCATGCATTGATCGGGACCCAGAGAAGAGGCCGGCGGCAGAGGCGCTGCTGAAGCACCCGTTTTTCCACGACTGCGGGGGCAAGGATTATCTGGTGGGGACTGTGCTTCCGCATTTGGAGAGCGTCGAGGAGAGATTCAAGAAAAGAAACAGGGGTTTGGGCATGGTAAACTATGGAGAACTAAAGGGTGAGGATATTCTTTCATTACTTTTTGGGTTCTCCAAAATAAAATCCAAATTTGAAAATGACGTATATTTTGTAGGTAAATTAATATTGAATCAAATAACATTCTTTTATTTTGTAGGTAATATATTTTTCCATGTATTATTACATATATTTGGCACATTTATGTACAAATAATAGGTAAACTAATTTTGAATCAAAATAAAATTGCTTTATTTGTAAGTAAATTAATTTTGAATCAAATGACATTTCTTCATTATGTAGGTATTTTATTTTGTATGTATCATCCTATATATTGGGCACATTTTATTATTATATGTACAAATAATAGGTAAACTCGTATTAAATAAAATAATATTATTTTGTTATGTAGGTACTTTATTTTCCATGTATTTTGGGATTTGCTTTATTATGTAGGTAAATTATTTCGCATGTACTTTACATTTATTGGGTAAATTATTTTGCTTTTTTTAAGCAATCTAACATTTTAAAATTTGAAATCTAACATCTTTTTCGACTAAAAAAAAACATTTTAAAATTTGAATAGTAGGTGCACTAAATTAAAATTTAAATCTAACATCTTTTTTTGCTTGAATTCTTACATATAGCATGCATGTTTTTTTTTTTTTTTTTTTTTTTGTTATATATGTGTGTGTGAAATAATTTATCTACATTTATATGTAAAATATAATTTGATTGAATAAACTAAGCATGTGTTATTACATATATTAGGCATGTTTTGTTGTTATTATATATTAGACAATGAATTTATTATTTTTCATCAAACATTCAAATATGGGTATTTTAGGCATCAAAATTTTTTAAATGTGTAAAGTCAAACATAATTAATGAATTTGCTGATGTGGAATCTAGTCAATGGGTTTTATTGGAGTAAAAAACTTATGTCGGGTTTTATGTGGAGAAAATTAAGTTTTACATCCATTTTCTAACATGCCATTACATAATCTGATTGTGTGCTCATCTCTTTTTAATTGTATTATTGTATCAGGCAAAGGAAACCACATTTATGGTAAGGACTTCATGCAGAGCGGGCGGGGAACCATCAATATTTTGGTGGTTCTGCCAGATGCCTTAATTGTTGCTGGAGATTCAAGAATTACAGCATATTCCGGCGAAAGTAATATTTCTTTATCTTTAACTACCAAATTGATTATTATTTTACTATGTTTATAGTGTATGTAGTATATTAATTGGTTCTAATTTATGTCTACAGTTGTACCCGAAGAAAAGAAAGTTAAACGCATTTCTAAGAATCCTCCAACACAAGCAACATGGTGTCAGGATAGATATGATGCGCATCAGATGTTAAGACGTACACAGCGTGTAGCTAAAACATCACATTCTTTTGATGCAATCCTTGCTTCAGCAAAGAAATACACTGAGACCACAAACTGCCATCGTGGATTCGGGAGTTTCTTGTGCTCCGTCGAGCCAACTACTGCTGAATTATTGGCCTACTTAGTGTTCCACAACACTGTAGTAGTTAAGCACGAGACAAACTGCAGTAAAAAGGAGGACGAATGCTACTGTCAGAATCTTAATCGCTTCCATGGTTGTACGAAATTAGAGCTAGGCGTTTACACACTGGGTAGCGGGGGGCAGTTTGCAATGGATTCCCTTTCAGAAAAATATGGTTTTCAATATAAGGGGATGATCCTAGTGCATCATGGTACTCAGATGGAGAAAAAGCGCAAGATTTAGGCATTGATTATCTTGAGAATGCAAGAGCTGACGTCTTTTCTGCTCTGCTTGCTGCGGCCTTCGACGACCCTTTGTCCGGCGTACCATTTCGAGGTATGTGAAAAGAAAAAAAATTATTCTGTTTTATAATTATTTTCAATGTTTCAAATTTTAATATTTTTTTTTGTATACCAGTGTCTATTATCAGAAAGAATGGAGAAATTTCGACCGTGAAACGCCGTTTTCTTCAAGCATATTCCTAATGTAATCTGGTGATGCTTGGCCCGAGTTATATAGGAACAAGTGCTTACTTGGTGTACCCAACAGTGTTGGTGTACAATGACAACGGCAAAACGGCAGTAAAAGCATTGTATGTTTATTTATACTTATGACTTTTTATGATTTATATTTTTACAAAATTGCTTAGATTTATTTAACTGACAATACAGGACTCGCTACAGTGGGAGGGACATCCCCTCACAATTTTGAAGCGTGGATTTACTCTTCAACAAATCATTTTTTCTGAAGAAAAGCATTTGACTAAGGTTCTCAAAGGACTCAAAAAGATCAGAAGATGTCCTCCGTTCATGAAGGAAATTAAAAACCTGCAAGTTAAATACTATCCTTGCGGGACGAAGGAGGGCAAGATAGTTAAGAGTTTATGTAACTAAAGATTTAGGGCACTCAGGTTTCTTGGAGAGTTTAATAGAGCAGAAGTTTTAAAGTAAAACTTGTATCCTTGACATTTTTGGAATAGCATGCCTATCATTGGAGAGTTTAATAATGAAAAGTAATTGGAAAATTGGCAACTCCCTGACTCAAAGATTATTTGTTGTTGGTATATGCCGAAAGTTATTTTTTGGTCTTTGCCAATAATTAACGTAACTTTTAACTGGAATGTCAGTTTTGAGCCCATAATATATATATATATATATATATATATATATATATATATATATATATTCAAAAGAAACAGCGAGGTTTACAAGAATAGAGTATAAATCCATGGGAAATGTTATGTCACAAGACTCGCAAATCCCTTTTTTGGTTTTTTTTTTCCAGAGTCCCTCCAAGCAATTGGGCTTTGGCTTTTTAATTAACACGAAAGGTATCCTATATGCTAAAGTTCTGAGCTAGGCACCAGCAAGCTCCAACCCCTCAATTGAATGAGGACCCAGAACATACAGCCTCAACTATTTCTTTTTCATTTTGAGATATTGAGAATATATGAATGCTTCCTCTTCACCCATTCAATTTTGTTTTTCCTTTCTTAGTTATTACTAGTAATATACCCGCGCGATGCTGCGGGACTTAAATGCATCAGCCTTAACTACATGAATAAGACACATTTAACCTGAAAGACATTCAACGTAATCATGAACGAACAAAAAGGATAGATCTAGGAAATTATAAAAAGCATTGTAACTGTAGATCCAGGAAATTATAAAAATCCATCCAATCAAGAGACAAAATAATAGTTGTGGGAATGTGAGTATGCAACCAAGAATGTAAGATATACTTGACTTGCAATTCCATTATAATTTCACACAAAAAAAAAAAAAAATCAAATTTTGATTGAAACATCAAACAAAACAATCTCATCTGTTACAGATTGGACCAACTAAATAAAGAATCTATCGATATCATTTTCAACCTAACTATAAAAAAGAGCTTTATAACAGCGCAATCAACATTATTTGAACTCAACTAAAAAGAAACTGATTGCATGTTATAAATTCCATAGGTAATTTGATTTTGCAGATTAAAAAGAGTAGAAGAAAATTGAAAATTACTAGACCCCATCACAACAAACCCATACCCATACCTCCCTTACCCGTTCCCTTCAACCCTTGCAGAAAATCCTCCCATCTCTCTCACCCTCGTCCCATCTCTCCGTCTGTACAAATCGCATAAAACAAACCCTAAGTCAAATCCCTCGCCTAAATCCTCCCACATCTCTCTTGGACACCCCCTATCTCTAACCCCCTATCTCTAACTCTGCAAACCCTAAACCAAATCTCCTAATCCTATCTTGGACCCCCTCGTCTTTGTGCCAATCGCACAAACAAAAACCCAAACCTAATCATTCAAATCCCACCAAAACCTAATCCTTGAAATCCCACTCAAACCTAATCCCTAAAACCCCTTGTCTTAGACACCCAACACCTCTCCCTCAGATAGCCCTAAAAGAAGTGCCTCGTAGCATCAAATCGGCCTACAACACCCCCGGGCGAGATTGAGACTACTTTTCATATTTTCATTTTAATGTACCAGCAAGTAATACAACACCCCCGGGCGAGATTGAGACTACTTTTCATATTTTCATTTTAATGTACCAGCAAGTAAACGATAGTATATTCCAAAATTAGCAGTTTACAGAGAAATATAAATATTGTTTTCAAGGAATTAATATGATTGCAAATGTAATAGCTCCATACATAGTGAGGTAGGATAAATGATGGAAGACGCACTGAAATTTGAGGTCCATAGGTTGAGAAGAGTCCATAGCATTGATCCATACATGGATATCTTGCACATATCTACAATTCAAGCTCCGAACAAAGTATCAATTTATCAGCAATTGTGACATTCATTACTCCTAAAAAAGTTATTGATTCACAAATAAACAAATGAAAGTAATCGGAAAAGAAACGCTTACCACATGCTGGCTAAATCCGAACTCAAAATGACCACGATATTTTCCCGGCGATGATCACAGAGAGATTGCTGCCTGGGACTTTTGTCCATCCCTTGAAAACAATGTCATGAACTTATTTATTGGATAAATGTGTGTGTACCCAAGAACTACACTAAAACAATCACAAAGATTCAAACTTCCACAATAAATATGATATGCAACTAATAAAAAAATAATCGACTGGAAATCACATATAAACCCAAATGAATCTGAACCCACCAAGGAAAACTAAAAAACACGCTAAATAGACAATCAATCAAACAGAACTAAATGGGGGTTCAGATACATTTTTGGTTATTGTTTCTCTCTTTCATGCAAGCTTACAACAGCAAAGGAAGCCAGAGATTTTAACCTTTTACCTTTCACCTTGGGTCTGAGATCCTCAAGTCGTGCACTCTCCAAACGGTTCCAAAAAACAAAAAGCACTGTTTCCTGGAAAAGCACCAATATTCAGACATTTGCACAACTAATGGTGCACTAAAGTGAATTCAACATAGAAACTTCTATAATTTCACATGTTTCCTAAAATTACCCAACTACGTGTTCATAAAAGGGGAAACTTTTTCTGAAGTCCAAGAGCAATATCAAAGTGTTATTTGCCCCAATTCAAGAAGCAGAAATCACACTAATACTATCCATACAAAAATATCTTCATTTGAGCAATATCCCCCTAAATTTAGCATCCACTGTTTTCATACATTCATAAATTCATTGCTAACAAACAAAATATATAATAAATAAAAAATAAGGTCAAAAATGGACCAACATGACCTCTTGCATTCAAATTTTTGAACCCAAAAGTCAAATAATTTCAACAAAAAATGGATATTTTGGATTTCCAATTTCATACCCTTTCAAGAAAAGATCAAAAAACTAAATTTTTAACATTCCCAAAAACTGAAATCCAATCTTTGGGAGAAATCCATGAGAGCATGCAGTTGTATCAGTCAAAATATATTCCTTACCTCAACTAATTGGATTAACCAGCAGAGCTAATTATTATGTAATTACACATCTAGAGCTATTAGCTACCAACTAATTAGATTAAACAGAATGTGTGAATCTGAAATGGAAAAAGCAAATTAAAGAGAGAGAGAGAGAGAGAGAGAGAGAGAGAGAGAGAGAGAGAGAGAGAGAGAGAGAGAGAGCAAAGGGTGCCTGCGGAGGATTTCGAGGAGGGGATCGACCACTTTCTTGTTGAACCAAATTGACACCCCATTACTACTCTCCCCCTTCACAACCCCTTTACAAATTTCAACGATTAATTCTTATATTTTGTTTTTCAGTGAAAGGATTTAGGATTTGAAATTGAAAGGATTCAGGGTTCTTCTCAGGAAAATAAAGCCTCTACTCAGCAAAAATAGCTAGGAATAAAAAGAACACTTACCAAGCTACTAGCTTTTGTCCTCTCTCACTTCTTGAGTCCCCAGGTCCAGCATTCAACTTGGTAAAAAGCAAAACAAAAAACAATAAAGGAAATTAGGTAAATTGGTCAGCGCAAACTAAAGCTCCAAGAGAGAGCTAGCAATCGTACCTCAGCTAACGCAGCAGCAATGACTTCGATTGACACAAAGGTCCGGGTTTGATCAACGTTAACAAAAAATCCCACTTGATAAAATCAATCCAATACCGGTTTCACAATTACAAAATGAGTTAAAAACCAAAAATGGACGAAAGCAAAGAAGAAGCATTCAAGCTAATAAGGCATTTAAATAATTAGACGAAGCAGACGGAGATCGGTAAAAAGTTGGGGAGGGAAGTAATAATCTCTGCAGTGGGTGCTTGGTAAAAAAAAATGACAACCGAAAGTAAAAATTAAGCCAATAAGTTGTTTTTTTTATCTTAGATGTTTTGTGGAATGAAAATGCATCAAACCAATATATACCTTTCTTATAAACTCATCGACTGAGAAAGTGAGCGAGCAAGCAGAGGCCACCGGAATCAAAAAAGTCAGTTTTGATTTGAGCATTTCTGAAAAAAGGAGTCAGAGAACCTTAAAATCCCCAAAAACCCTAATTTATAAACTCCCAATCAAACCCAAAAAGGATAGAGGAAACCCAAATAAACGGAAAGTCGAGAAATTCAACATACGATAGGATGCTTTCTGACGGCCAATATAATTAAAAGCCTGTATACAGTTTGGTTAATTAACAAATAATGCAGGGCAATTTTCATTTCCAACCAACTGTACGGACACAAATTATGTTTTTGCAAATGTGTATTTCACTTTCAAGTGAGAATGACTTAACAATTAGATTGTTTTTTTTTTTTTTTTTGAGAAGAAACTATAACATTTTATCAAAATAGAAAAGTGGAATTACACAGAAGTGGATAAGAAATCCACCAAGAACAAAACAAGAAAATCTCTCAAGAGGATCTGATTACAAGTGGCAAAACCTCAACCAAAAAAACAAAAAAAAAAACAATTAGATTGTCATAAATCAAACACATCAAACAATTAATTATTTAATATTGGAACAATGCCTTCAAACCATGAACATTTAGTGTGGAGAAATTAGAAGTTGAAATAAGCGGAAAACGACATAGGTAGGAGGAGAAAATTCAAAAAATATTGTGATCAAAATAAGAACTCAGTTGAAAGTTCAACAGAAAGATCAGTGGAAAATGCACTCACATACCAACTTGAAAGAAAACGTAGTGTTTAACGATTGCTCTAGGAATAGAAAAATGTTTCTCAACTCCAACTTCCAGTACAAAACCAAATTAATTACAGCAGCCAGCATCATGAAATAGTTGGTGCAAAATATTTGATAAAAATGAATAGGCTAAGTATGGGAAAACTTCACTACCATTAATTCAAAACAGTTATTTAAAAGGAAATTCAAAATTAAAAACAAAAGAACTCGCCTGGCAAATCCTTCTCCAGGTTTATGAATATTTGAGACAAAGCTGAACCTGAATTAGAGGATTCCTAGTTTTTTTCGGCATAATGTGCAAAATGAAATTAAACCCCAAGCAACATATCGATAACTGGGAAGAGTAATAAACAGTGATCATATACAACCATAGAAGTGTGAATTTTTAAAAGGTACAATTTATAACAACTACTTTGCATTTTTTTTTCTTTTCAAAATTGAGTATAAAATTAACCTGTAATCACATCAGCTTTGAAACACTTCGAAAAACGGTACACAAAAGTTGTAAATCAGTGCCCACCCAAAGTAGGAAAACAAAAAAATCAAAATGAAATAACAATTAGGTAAGAACCAAAAGTACAATCATTAGAGAAGTAACAAAGGTGGATAATATAAGAATGTCCTTTCTTTAGTTGTTATATTGTGGAGAAGCATTAAGAATTACACATAGAACGAAGCAGTGCACAATAAAATATAACATATAGAGCATTTAGCACTATTAAACATGACATACCACAATTTGAAAAACTATAAGGCTTAGAAAATTTGATCCATATGCTTTGTATTTATTTTGGTTATTATAAATCCACTGTAAAGTAAAATTGAATCCTAACCTAATTATAATTGTTGTAGTACACAGAGTTTGGCACAGAGCAGTTGATATATAACTATTAAAATTTACCTTCTAAATCTTGATAGCGTGTTGGGGTTTCTGAAAGAGGGCACTGGAATCTGAACCCTTTTCTTGTTCGGAAATGAAGGTTTAATTGAAATAGAACCAGAAATTTTCAGGTTGGCTTTAGCCTTCCTGGATCCTTTTCCTCCAAAGGTTTAATTAAAATCATCTTCAGCTTGCTGTTTCCTGTCTGTAATAAAGCAAACCGAATGGAAAGAAAAAAAAATTGCATTAGTCAAACTATAGTATACGTAAAACCAAAATGTAAAACACCTAGAAGTGTATGTTAAAATTTAGGATATACTCAAGTGTTGCAAATGATGTCAGTATCATGTACTGTACTGACAAAGTAAATATTTCCAGACTGATGCATCGAAAGTGCATGTAGACACACAACTCAACAGTAATGTTATTATTGATTTTCAAGGATTGTATTATATTTCTTTCATGATTGCATTACAAGTTTCAGCCGTATATAAGGAGATGAACACTCCTTGATTTATGCCACAACCGGTGGACTGCTAAGAAAAGAGAACAAAATGATTAACCACTTAGGAGACACACTTGAGTAGTTGCTTTAACCCTAACCCTACTTCCAATACTCCCCCTCAAGCTGGATCCAGAAGATTTATGGATCCAAGCTTGGACAGAAGTCGTTGAAACTGGTGAGAAGCCAAGGGTTTGGTGAAAATGTCGGCCAGTTGATCACAGCTTCTGGTATAATGGGTCTGAATCACCTTCGACTGGACTTGTTCCCGAACATAATGACAGTCAACTTCAATGTGTTTCGTCCTTTCGTGAAACACTGGGTTTGATGCTATATGCATTGCTGCCTGATTGTCACAAAATAGGGACATGGGGAGAGTTGTAAACACTCCTAAGTCACCCAAAAGACCCTTTAGCCATATCAGCTCACACGCAATGGAGGCCATTGCACGATACTCGGCTTCAGCACTTGAGCGTGCGATGACAGTTTGCTTTTTGCTCTTCCATGTGACCAAGTTTCCTCCAACAAATGTACAGTAACCTGTTGTGGACTTACGGTCGATTGCATTTCCCGCCCAATCAGCATCGCAATATCCCATGATTTGTATGTTTTCATTCTTCTTCATGATGATGCCACGACCCACAGACCCTTTTAAGTAGCGTAATATCCTCTTAACAAGGTTCAAATGCTCAATTGTAGGAGAGTGCATGAATTGGCTTACGATACTTACGGAATATGTGATGTCAGGTCTGGTGATTGTTAGGTAGATCAACTTACCAACAAGCCTCTGATAATGGCTTATATCAGTGAGTGGTGTGCCCTCCAAGCTAGGTTTTAGCTTGCTATCCAGAGGAGTATTTGCAGGTTTGGCGTCTATCATGTTAACTTCTTCGAGCAAATCCAGGATATACTTTCTTTGATTTAGAAATAGTCCCTTGTGAGAAGTTGCCATCTCTATGCCAAGGAAATACTTCAATACCCCAAGGTCTTTAATTGCAAACCTTTGTCTAAGTGACTGTTTGAGTTCGAAGATCTCTTCAGCACTATCTCCTGCAATTATTAAATCATCGACATAGATCAACACAACCAATTTGCCCACAGCTCCAATGCGAACAAATAATGAGGAATCAGCATTGCTTCTTTTGAAACCAACACTTGTGAGAACTGAGCTTAGCTTGGCATACCAAGCTCGAGGAGATTGTTTTAGCCCATAAATTGATTTGTGCAATTTGCACACTAAATCATGCTCATTGCTTTGAGGGTGCCCTGGTGGCAATTTCATATAGACTTCTTCTTCGAGATCACCATGTAAGAATGCATTCTTCACGTCCATTTGGTACATGAACCATCCCTTATTGACAGCCACAGACAATAGAACCCTAACTGAGTTCATTTTCGCAACAGGTGTAAACGTTTCTTTGTAATCTACCTCGAAAGTTTGAGTGAATCCCCTAGCCACCAACCTTGCTTTATGCCTCTCAATTGAGCCATCTGAATTGAATTTGATCTTATAAATCCACTTACAACCCACGACCCTTTTTCCTTTTGGAAGTGTGGTTATACTCCATGTTTTGTGTTGATCTAGAGCTTTAAGTTCTTCTTGCATTGCTTCTTTCCACACCTGTTTGTTGTTAGCCTCATGGAAACTCTGAGGCTCACTATAACTTGAAATGTTGCTTAGGAATGCAGCATGGGAGTGAGTCACCTTTTGGTATGACACATAATTGGAGATTGGATGTTTGGGTTTGTAGGTGACAAAGTCTTGAAACCTTGGGGGAGGTTGTCTTTCACGCATTGGATTGCGTCGTGGGGCTGTTGTGCAAGTTGTCTCACACTCGTTCACATCTTGGGCCACACTGTGAGGATCATCTTGATTGTCACCATCTTCATGCATTATACCATCAGAGTGAGAGCCTTCATTGCCACTTTCAGTGAATGATGCCTCAGTGTTGACATGGCTGAGAACTCTATTTGTTGAAGCATCAAGGTCAATTCTTGGTAGAGGAAATACCTCCAACATACACTCTCCTTGACTTGTAGTTTCAAGTGATTTGCTGTAAAAAGGGTCAGTCTCATGGAATCGAACATCTTTAGACACAATTAATTTTCTCAATTGGGTATTATAGCACTTATATCCCTTTTGTGTAGAAGAATAGCCAAGGAAAATGCATTTAACAGCTCTAGGGTCCAATTTACCTCGATGATGAGGTTGAATATGTACAAAGCAAATACAGCCAAAGACTATATGGTGTGAAAGATCGATTTTCTTTCCTTTCATGACCTCAAGGGGTGATTTAAACTCCAAGACTCTGCTAGGTAACCTATTTATGATATAAGCAGCTGCCATGACTCCTTGAGACCAAAATTTCTTTGGTACATTCATTTGTAGCATTAGTGCTCTAGTTTTTTCAAGTAAGTCACGATTTTTCCTTTCGGCTATGCCATTTTGTTGAGGTGTGCCAACACAACTTGTTTGATGCATGATGCCATGAGTGCTCAAATATTGTGTCATGATATGAGATGTGTATTCGGTGCCATTGTCAGACCTTAAGGTTTGAATTTGAGACGTGAAATGGTTTTTAACAAGATTATGAAAACCCTTAAAAACTTCCATGACTTCATTCTTAGACTTTAGAAGGTACAACCATGTGGCTCTAGAGAAATCATCAACAAAGATCACAAAATACTTATAACCATCAAAAGATTCTAAAGTTGGCCCCCATACATCCGAATGGACAAGTTCAAAACACTTACTAGCCTTGGATAAGGACGAGTTAAAAGGTAATCTAGTGGCCTTAGACAAGTGACAGGTTTCACATGGAATTACATCCTTCCCTAAGTTTGGAAATAAAGTTGACAAAATGGGTGGAGAAGGATGAGCTAAACGTTGATGCCACAATTGGTTATCTTGGATAGTATTGGACTTGGCTTGAAACCCTCTGGGATTGCTCTTCGATATGTAATAGAGACCATCTAGATAAAACCCTTCACCAATCGTCTTCTTGGTGACACATTCCTGAAAAACAACATTGTGAGGGGAGAATATGGCTAAGCAATTCAAGGTATTTGTGATTTTTCCCACAGATAGGAGTTGAAATGGAAAAGAAGGAACATATAAGGCCACCAACTCAATTTCATCAGATATTAAGTTGATTTTTCCCTTTCCTAAAACCTTTGCATTCTCACCATTTGCAATTGAAACTTGGGAAGGATTTAATAATTTTTCAAACTTATGAAACTTAGACACATGGTTGGTCATATGGTCTGTGGCACCCGAATCTACAACCCAAAAATCATGCAACATATTTATATTAAGAGCAGTTTTGAAAGCTTTCATGATACCTTGCATGTCTTCTTGAGGTATGTGTTTCGTGTCGGCCAAGAAACCAGCAAACTTGCCTAGCAAAGCTGTTGGGTTTTCGTCTTCAACGTTGTCTATTCGGTCACTTCCAGCCCCTCCTTTCTTGCTTTGAAGATACAATGCAAACTCATTCATGAGTGCAGCTGGATTAGCTGTGAAGTTTTTGAATGTGTCAGACCCATTGGAAGAGGAGGCGGACGCATGATTTGCTCGATGTACAGTACGGTTCACTCTATGTGAACCCTTGTTGTCCTTCATGAAATCAGGCTTTAATTCTGGATGTAAAATCCAACATGTCTCTTTAACATGGCCCGTATAGTTGCAGTGTTGGCACTTCAAGTTTGGATGCTTCACTTTGTACTTCCTCTCGTTGATTAGGTAGGCCCTTGCTTCAGATACATTGGCCTTTGTACCTATGTTCATGACCTTTCTCCTTACTTCTTCACGTTGAATTGTTGCACAAATACTGGTGAAAAAAGGAAGTTCAGTGTTCATGAGTATGTGGCTTCGTAGGTCTTCATATTCTGAGTCGAGACTGGATAGAAGTTGAAATATCTTATCTTCTTCTGCTCTCTTCCGTAGCAAAGCCGCATCAGTGGTATGAGGGCGATATATTTCCAATTCATTCCACATGATTTTCATGCTACCTAGAAGTTGTACAAAGGGCTTACCTTCTTGTTGCAGGTTGGAGATGTCCTTCTTTAATTGGAAAACCCGTGCAGCATTGTTCTGACTGCCATACATTTCCTTGACAGTCTCCCATAGCAGGAGTGAAGATTCAGAGTAACTGAATATTTCAGCTAGTTTACGTTCCATGGAATTCAGGAGCCATGACATAACCAGCTGATCCTTGCTAAGCCATGATTCATAAGCTGGTGAGGAAGCATCAGGAACTTCAATGCTTCCATTTATGAATCCTAACTTAGACCTTCCAACCAGCTGATCCTTGCTAAGCCATGATTCATAAGCTGGTGAGGAAGCATCAGGAACTTCAATGCTTCCATTTATGAATCCTAACTTGGACCTTCCACCTAGGGCAAGCGATACTACCCTCGACCAAGGCAAATAATTAAACTCATTCAACAAGACTGAGCTTAATCTTTGATTTGGATTGACATCCACCTCAGGCATATTCACGGAGGAAAGAACCGGTGAACTTTCAGCATCAGACCCAAGAGGATTGTCTTTAGCCATTTTTGAAGATTGAACACGTTCAGATGGTAGTAAAGCAGAAGCAGGTTATTTTTCCTGCTCTGATACCATATTGATTTTCAAGGATTGTATTATATTTCTTTCATGATTGCATTACAAGTTTCAGCCGTATATAAGGAGATGAACACTCCTTGATTTATGCCACAACCGGTGGACTGCTAAGAAAAGAGAACAAAATGATTAACCACTTAGGAGACACACTTGAGTAGTTGCTTTAACCCTAACCCTACTTCCAATAGTTATGCTGCATCCTATCTCCTCTATTGTTTAAGAAAACAATATAGAACAACATTTGAACACATTTTATGACCTAACAATTGCACTATGAACAGATGGAACAAAACTGAAATCTAAGTAAATAAAATGCTGGTATTGATTCTTTGATTACACTAAACCTGTATGCTAACTGCAAATAAAACTATTGCATATGCATTATACATCAAAGATACCCGATGATTTAGTTGAGGGTGCATTCTGAGTGACAAATATATTAATTCCCGAAGCATCTTCCATGCTCTTGTAAATACTAACCAAATTATCCATGTGAGGAGCCGGGCGAACCTCTAAAACAGAAGTTGTGGATAAGAAAAAATGATTTCACATAAAACAATTGTAGCCTCTAACAATTCAGCACAAACATAAAAGTATCATGATTCATACCTCTGCACCGTTATGGAATTTTATAAACAGGACAAATGGAACCCGATTTCATCGACTTCACAATGCAAGTGCTGTAAAAAATAAGCAAACACTGGCAATATGATCAAGCACATTCCAAGTATTAATACAGCCAAATAAAACCTAACATTCATATGCGAATAACAATGAAGGTAGAGATTACTCGCAGAAGAGATGATTGCAATTGAGTGAATCGGTAGACTCAAACTGCAAAACAGATGGGGAAAAATCAAACCCATTAGCAGAGTAAAGAGAAATTTTAAATCTTTAAACGAATTCTAGACAAAATCATGTAAAGGGTCTGTTTGGCTACCGAGAAACTTAGTATAAATTTGAATATTATTACATTTTAATATAAAAAAAATTTAGCTTTATTCAGATGGGAGAGATCAAAGGTTGCATCATTCAGCTTCACACATGCCCACAACACAATTTAAAAAACTCTGTCATCTCAAAGTCACATTCTTTATCAAATTCAACAACTGGATATTTGTTGATATTCAGACCATCTTCATCATTAATAAAACTTAGAAAAATGAGAGAAAAGGATGGAGATTTTTCTAAGAGTGTGCAGCAGCTTGCTGCAGAAAACAGAGGCAGAAAGCAAAACGGGAACAGAGGGCAGATAGCTCTTTTTCTTCTACTCTTCCTTTTCATTTCAACACACGGGTCTAATAAGAAGGAATTAGACAGCCCATTTCAAACAGATCTAAGCCATACATGTGGCAATAGATTAGAGTTCCAAAACATTTTATATTACATAAACTTTTAAAATAAAGCATTAACTGTAACACTCCCTCTTAATGCTTTGCTGCTTCACTCCCAAAAGTTCTCTTAGGTAGATGAATCTATCCTTTGGTAATGCCTTGGTGAAGATATCAGCAACTTGATCTTCTGTCCTGCAGTAGACCACATTCACTTCCTTGTCTTCCACAGCACCTCTGATGTAGTGATGTTTCAGAGCAATATGTTTTGATTTTCCATGACAGACAGGATTCTTGCTCATGGCAATAGCTGACTTGTTGTCACAAAGGATAGGAGTTGCTGATTCTTGTTTCTCACCAAAGTCTTGCATAATTCTTCTCAGCCACACTGCTTGAGAAGTTGCAATTGAAGCCGACACATACTCAGCCTCTGCCGTTGATAGTGCAACTGATTTCTGCTTCTTAGATGCCCAAGAGAATACACCAGTCCCTAATGTAAAAGTATAGCCAGATGTGCTCTTCAAGTCATCCACACTACCTCCCCAATCACTATCACAGAACCCATACAATTTTGGTTCAACATTCCTTTCATACATAATACCAAAGTCAAGTGTACCTTGTATGTATCGTAGGATCCTCTTTGCAGCTCCATAGTGAATGCAAGTAGGCTTGTGCATAAATCTGGACAACAAGCTTGCAGCATACATAATATCGGGTCTAGTCGCTGTCAAATACAACAAACTCCCAACTAGGCTTCTATACACAGATTCATCAGCATCACCACTACCATCTTCTCTTTGAAACTTTTCATTCACAACTAGAGGTGTTGCAACAGGCTTGCAACCAACCATTTTGAATTTTTCTAGAAGTGTTTTTGCATATTTCTTTTGAGTAATAAAGATACCATCATTTGATTGAATGATACTAATTCCCAAAAAATAATGCAACATGCCTAGATCACTCATCTCATATTTCCTCATCATGTCATTCTTGAAATTCACGATCATTTTATCACTACTTCCAGTATAAACCAAATCATCAACATATAAGGAAACGATAAGGATATCTGAAATACCTTCGGTTTTGACATAGAGGGCAGGTTCATTCTCACTTCTTTGAAATCCCCTTTCATTGAAATATGAGTCGATCTCTCCATACCATGCTCTCGGAGCTTGTTTCAGGCCATAAAGTGCCTTCTTAAGCTTGTACACCTTGTGCTCTTGCCCTCTAAGAACAAATCCTTGAGGTTGATCAACGAACACCTCTTCTTTTAGGACTCCATTTAGGAAACCCGACTTGACATCAAGTTGGTGTAGAAACCACCCCTTCTGAGCAGCTACAGAAATAAGGCCTCTGATTGTTTCATGCCTAGCTACCGGTGCAAAGGTTTCTTGGAAGTCAATCCCTGGTTTCTGAGAATAACCCTTTGCTACCAATCTAGCTTTGTTCCTTTGAACGGAACCATCTTGATTGAGCTTAGTCTTATAAATCCACTTCACTCCAATGACGGAGTTGTCACAAGGTCTGTCCACTAGTTCCCATGTCTTGTTTTTCATAATGACATTGATCTCCTCTTGCATTGCAGCCTTCCATGTATCTTCTTTCACTGCAACATCAAAGTTTTCCGGTTCTTCAACACAGAAATTGCAGCTTTCATAGACTTCATTTAAGCTCCTTAACCGTACCGGCGTTGAACTTGGACTCGAAGGTGTGGAGGAGTGAACTTGAGGACTGTTTTCAGGTGACAATTGTGGAATTTCTGGCTCAATTTCCTCTTCATTTTGCTGATTTTCTTCTTCAATTCTGATTAGTGCAGATTCCCCTCGGATGGTTGCTTGATTCCAATCCCACGAAGATTTCTCACTAAAGAGAACATCTCTACAAACTACAACTTTCTTCTTTTTTAAATTGTAGAGTCTGTACCCTTTTGTGTGTGAAGCATAGCCCACGAAAATGCATCTTTCACTTGACTCATCAAGTTTTTGTCTTAGTTCTTTCGGAACATAAGCGAAGCAGATTGACCCAAACACTCTCAAGTGATTCACGGAAGGCTTTCTTCCACTCCATGCCTCGAATGGTGTCTTGCCTTCAACCGCCACTGTCGGATGCCTATTCATCAAGTAGACTGCTGTATTGACTGCCTCACCCCACAAATATTGAGGCATTCCCTTGTCATGCAACATTGCCTTAGCCATTTCGACTATGGTTCTGTTTTTTCGTTCAGCTACTCCATTTTGTTGTGGAGTGTAGCTAACAGTAAGCTGCATTTCCAAGCCAATATCTTGACAAAACTTATCAAATTCTGTGGATGTGTATTCTCCTCCCCTGTCACTTCTAAGAACTTTGATTAGATAACCAGATTGTCGCTCAACCATAGCTTGAAATTTCTTGAAGATTGAGAACACTTCTGATTTCTGTCTTAGAAAGTATACCCAAGTCATTCTGGAATAATCATCCACGAAGATTAGGAAATACTTGTTTCCCACTTGAGTAGAGGTCTTCATGGGTCCGCAAACATCTGTATGAATCAATTCCAATGGAGCTTTTGCTCTCCAAGCTTTACCATGTGGAAATGAATCTCTATGATGCTTCCCAAGTGCACACCCTTCACATATTTCTTCATTTTCTTGGATTCTCAGCAACCCGTGCACCATTTCTTTTTCTTGTAGCTTCTTAAGACTTTGAAAATTCAAGTGGCCAAGCCTTTTATGCCATAGCTTTGAATCTTCTTGCACTTCCATCTTGAGTGCAGATTGAGTTGCATACTCAATTGTAAGTGGAAAACTTCTACTCTTCCTCATCTCAATCTTAGCCAAGAGTTGTTTACGATTCCTCCTATCATATATCTTGCAAGTATTGTCTCCAAAATATAAGTAGTAGCCATGCTCAATGAGTTGTCCAAGACTTAGCAAATTTTGCTTCAAATCAGGAACTAACATGACATCCTTGATGAACATCTTTCCATTCTTCGTATGCACGGCAATAGTGCCTCTTCCCAATGTATCGACTAGCTGCCCATTTCCCATCTTCACTCGGGTTAGGTTTGTAGTGTCAACATTATGGAGAATGTTCTTGTTCGCCGTCATATGATTGCTACAGCCGCTGTCCACAAACCAAACTTTAGCTTCTTCTTGGATAGTTGTATCATGACCAACATAAAACATATTGGTCTCTTCATCTTCTGTTTTGGTGTAGTGAGCTAGCTGATTATCTTTGTAGGTACAATCCTTTTGCATATGCCCGAATCTGCTACACTTGTGGCATTTCACCTTTCCCTTGAACCAACATTCACCGGAATGATCTTTGTCACAAATTTTGCACTTCGAAACGTACAAACTCTTCTCAACCTTTTTCTTCTCTTCAAAATTACCCTTTCCTTCCCACACTTTGTTTTTGCCTTTCCAAATCTTGTTGGACTTGGCTTTGCTTTGACTTGAACTAGCTTGAGTTTTTGGATTCATTGTAAGTGTTTGGAAAGCATTTTCTACATCATTGTTGTCATGCCTAGATAGTCTTTGAGCAAAACCTTTAAGAGAACCAATCAATTCTTCAACACTCAAAGTTGACAAATCCTTAGTCTCCTCTATGATTGAAACTATGTTGTCATACTTTCTTGGCAAGCTAATTAGATACTTCTGAACTATTCTCTCATCAGACAAGATTTCACCATAGCTTTTCATTTGATTAATAATCTCAGACAATCTACTCAGGAAATCATCTAGCAATTCATCATCTTTCATTCTTATATACTCAAAATCTCTTCTCAAAGATTGGAGTTTGACAGCCCTTACCTTAGTAGAGCCTCTGTAGACTTTCTCCAGCACATCCCAAGCTGATTTGGCACTTGTCTCATTCGAGATTATCGGAAAAATTTCATCTGAGATAGCATTTTGGATGACTCCAAGAGCTTTTGCATCTCTCTTGATGTTTTCCTTCAATTCCTTTGTCTGAGCCTCTGTAAAAGCCACAATACTTAGAGGTACCACATAGCCATCTTCAATCAAGCTCCACAAATCATGAGATACAAAAATTGTTCTCAGCTTTGTCCTCCAGAAGTCGTAGTTCACTCCACTGAAGATAGGAGTTCGAATCTCTCCACTGCTACTTGACCCAGCCATGAATTTGAAAATTTTGATTCTAGGGTTTCACTTAGAATTTTCCCCCTTTTGAGAATCAAAAAACGCCCCACTCTTTGATCAAATAGGCTTTGATACCATGTTGATATTCAGACCATCTTCATCATTAATAAAACTTAGAAAAATGAGAGAAAAGGATGGAGATTTTTCTAAGAGTGTGCAGCAGCTTGCTGCAGAAAACAGAGGCAGAAAGCAAAACGGGAACAGAGGGCAGAGAGCTCTTTTTCTTCTACTCTTCCTTTTCATTTCAACACACGGGTCTAATAAGAAGGAATTAGACAGCCCATTTCAAACAGATCTAAGCCATACATGTGGCAATAGATTAGAGTTCCAAAACATTTTATATTACATAAACTTTTAAAATAAAGCATTAACTTTAACAATATTGACCCCAAAAAAAAGAAGAAAAAAAAAACTGGATAATTCACACAGATTGAAAAACCCTACTCACATCAAGACGGAGATCTTTCGGAAGCACCGCAAAGTAGTCCTGTGGAAGATCAAAACTGTTCTGCGTAGGAAATAATAAAATTGAAAAAAAAAATCAAAACATTAAATTACAACTAAATTTATTCATGTCTTAATTGAAATCCAAAAAAAAATGCAAAATAAGCAATGCAGAGAAAACCCAGATCCCACCCCAAATTTGTACTCGAAGCTTTTTCTACAGATCACCCAACCATGAATCAGAGAAGAAGCAGAGAATTGAGTATGGGGAGGAGAGAGTTCCACTGCGAGAGAGAGAAGAGAGAGAGAGTGTGTGTTTGAGCGCAGTGGTGATGTTGCAGACGGTCCAAAGGGGTAAACCTAGACCCCCGGCCACGATCCCTACCCCTCTCCCGCAAATCCCGACGGCCCCCCATACTTTTCTCTGACTGTCCCCCCTCTCCCACTCATGAAATCGAGGACATGCAGCAAATGGCGCTGAGATCCCCACTCCTCTCTCTCTCTCTCTCTCTCTCTCTCTCTCTCTCTCTCTCTCTCTCTCTCTCTCTCTCTCTCTCTCTCTCAGAGGAGGCAAGGCCTTCCATCCCTGAAACCCTAGTACTTCACCTGGATAAATAAATAAATACAAAACAAAATCACTATTAGTTCATTTGAAGGCGCAGAGGTTCAGAAACAAATTGGATTTCGAATCGCTACCCGCCTAAAATATCAACCAATTAAAACGGAAAATGGAATGAAGCGACATAAATTGAAGCACACGAAAATATCATACAATTTAAAAAAAAAAAAAGGACATGCAACACTAAAATACCTGTAATAGAAGACAGGTACTAAAAATCCAAATCAACTCCCTTGCAAAGCAACTAAACTAATTTCAGCAGTCCAATATGAACCTAAGTAAAAGAATTACAAAAACCCAACAATCAAAGATCTCGTTTACCGCTAAAAACAATTCGACGAATGAAAAGGACGAGGGGTGGAACCTCAAATTCATCAAAAGATAAATCAAGATGGAAAGTCACAATGCTGTTAAATTGATTTGATATTTTGGCAAATAAAATAAAAAACTCAAAAATGACAAATTACAATAATAAAAAAAAAATTAGTACCCTTTCGTTATTGCAAACATATAGCAAAAATTGGAAAACATATATGTCCATTTGATAAAAATTGAATTTAAACAGAAAATGTGAAGAAAACAAAGTTTATAAAGTGTTAAGTTTTTCGGATACCATTGAATCCTTTAGTCGCAGCATGAGAAATGTTTTTAGTGAGAAGGTCTAAAATTGTAGAATTTAGAGAATATTGATCGAACACATGAACTACAAAAAACAAAAATACATTTGTTACAATCAAATAACAATGAAACGAAAACAAAAGAAATGAGAATCATATTGTGAACTCTTGGGCGCTTGCTTACCACAGCAAGAAGCACAAATTTCTCAACAAAGAAGATAGATACTGAGTACTAACCTTAAAAAGCCTGAATTCAAACCGAGGACTGGTCTCCTTTAAAATATTTGCTGCCCTCTCACCCAACTACGAACAATTAAGAAAAGAAAATCATATTCAATAGAACAGTAACTACGCACGCCAACTCAAAAAGATGTACCGATGTAGTGATATGAGTGTAAATAATATTAAGACGTAGCAGGAGTGGATAGATCAGAATTAGTAAGAATAGTAATCAGGGAGGGAGGGAGGGAGGGAGGGAAGGAGGGGGAGAGAGAGAGAGAATTATATCACCATCAAGGTAGGTTATCAATACCTCAATGTATATTCATAGATAGAACAGTTATATTGACATTCCTAGCATGGTTTTCATAGTCAGTGGGTATGTCATATACTGGAGAAAAGAATAACTATAATCAATCATCCTCATCCCTGAACTGTTATAAACTATCTCTAATTGGATCAATGGGGTCTGATCAATCTTGGCATAATGTACGGAGTAAAGTAAGCAATCAAGATGCTGGAATATTTAATTGAGATATAATACCTTGGTTGTGAAACTGTCAAGTATCAGATGTGCATAAACCTACATTCACGTGGCTTCCCTTTCTTCAGCCAAAACAACACAGCATCATGCTCATCCACTGCAATTAAAATACAAAAAATAAAAACAAAAATCAAAAATCAAAAATCAAAATGATAGCAATTCAAAATTTAGAAGAATCATTTTTTTAAAATGAATCAATGAGCAAGCATAGATTTGCACATACAAAGAGAAGAGAAATAATGAAGATAGGAATACCTGCTATCGATGAGGAGGTCGAAGGATCTGAAGCTACAAACAAAACCCCCAAAGCCACAATAATAAAATTTGAACAAAAAACACATTTATGAATCCAAATTTACACTCCTAAGCACATAATATTCAAAGCAGAGAATTACCCACTCCAAATCGGCACCAAGAAACGCTACCATTTTTGGGCTTCAAATTTTCTTCGAATTGACACCAAATTCACTATTTTCTACAGGGCTGGTCGTTTTCAGCAAGAAAGAGAGACAAGTCGAGATCGGAGAACGGGGAAAGGCCAGGTTTGAGAGCAACAGAAGGGTTTGTGAGAGAGATCGATATGCAAAGAAGAGTCCAGAATTCTAAAACTACATCAACGCCGATAGAAGCACACAGACAGTGAACTAGGAATTGAAAGAAATACTTACATTTTGAATCGAATGAAAGCAAGAACCTTAGGCCCAGAATTCCGTACCCACCAGCCCATACCTCCCACCCCATTTCTCTGCACATGGATTCCCCTCAACCCCACCTCGACATTTCTCCACATCTCTCTGTCCGTGTAACGATTCCCAAAATCAAGGGTGAATCGTGCACCCTCGAATCACTCCCAAATCCTTCCCTCGAATCACTCTCTCTACACCTAAACCCCTCTCTGGAAGACCCACTCTCGATAGCCCCTCTGCAAACCCACCAACCCTGCCAACCAAACTGTTTGAGATGGATGAAACCCATACCCCCAACTCTACTAAGGATGCAATCAGAGCTTCCGGTTTCAGGAAGCAAACGGAAAACGAAGTGCGTTTTCATCCCCCACGGCCCACCCTTTCTTCGACCGTCGACACGTGCAAAGGAGAAACGATGGCAATTTCATAAATAAATCTAAATTTTCAATCGAAAACTGAAGAGGCTGTGTCAATTTTGTAAATAACTCAAAATCCACCCCAAGTCACTGCTATTCATTTATATAGTGCAATTTCTCCCCATTGATTTTGTAAAAAAGGTCCGACTTGGCTAAAGAGCATTACTTTAGTCTCTTTAGCCAAGTCGGACCTTTTTTGTCTTTGTGAAACTAAGCAAGCCTTAGATAAGGTCCATAAGAACTTCTACATGGGCTTATTTGATCAGGTTTTTTGCTGTAATCTCTTCGGAATAGCTGCAGGTGTCTGCTTCTTTTGGAATTCTAATACTACTGTAGTTACTATTTTAAGTTATTCTCATCGCTTTATCCATTGTGTTGTCCGTGAGTTACATAATAACAAAGAACAGTTTATTAGTTTCATGTATGCTTACCTGCAAAAACAGCTCCAAGCTAGTCTGTGGCCTGAATTACTCAATCATAATCCTAGGTCAAAGCCTTGGTGCCTAATTGGAGACTTTAATAGCATTATTGATAGTTCTAAGAAGCTTGGGGGCAATTTAAGCACCACTTCCCATATGAATGCTTTCATTGATTTTCTCAATAACAGTAATCCAATCTCCTTATTTGCTTCTAAGGTTTCCTTTACTTGGACTAATGGGCATGGTGATAACACTAGGATTTATGAAAGACTTGATCATTGTGTTGCAAAATCTTGATGGTTATGTGACTTCCATGATTATTCCCTTCATAACTATCTAATCTTTGGCTCGGATCATAGCCCCATTTGCTATCTAATAATATTATCTTGAATAAAAGAACCGCTTCAGCTTTTAAATTTGAAGCAATGTGGATTCGTCACCCGGAGTTTAAATCTTTTGTTAAGAAATCTTGGACTTGTGATAGTGGACATAGACCTCAAGATAGATTTGTTGCATGTGCCGGTACCTTTAAATTTTTGGTCTGTAATTGGAACAAAGAGACTTTTGGAAATATTAAGGAGAGAAAGGATAAACTTTTATATGCCCTTAATGACATTCAAACTAGAATTATGTCTAGTGATGCTACTATTGATTCTAATGAGCACTTGCATGAGGAAATATTTAATATTGACTGCTATCGTGCAAAAATTTGTTTTGATGCAATGTTTTGAACTTCTTTTTGTAAAACATGTTTTGCGCTTATGCAATCGACTCTTACTAAATCATCTTGAAGTTTTGATGTGCATAGTACTATAGATAATATTTCCTTTTTAATAGTACTATAATTACTTTGAGATGAATTCCAAACTCCCGAATGGAAACGAACAATTTGTTCAGGAGAACCGAGATGAGTTGACTATTTAAGAATACCTCCGTAACCAATATCAAAGGCATTAGTTTCAACAATTTTGAATGAATTGACAGTAGGAATACCAATAGAGGGTAATGTCTTTACGTGAGACTTGATTTGTTTGACTATGGAAGTATGAGTAGGAGACCAAGATAGGGGATTAGTCTTGATTCTATCACATAATGGTTTGCATTGTTCTCTGAATTCTGGGTAGAATTATGTAACATAATTTAATGATCCTAGAAATCTCTGGAGTTGGGTTTTGTAAGTGATTTCGTCTAGAAATTTATCTGCAAACTGGATAACTCTGTTTATGGGTTGGATTGTTGACTAATGGATGTTGTATCCTAAAAACCTTATGTTGGTTTGAAACAATTTTATTTTTGTGGATGAAACACCTAATCTGTTTGACTTAATTATTTTTGTGAACATGTTTAAATGTTTTCAATGTTCATCAATTAACTTTGAATAAATGAAGGCATCATCTATGTAGACAATGAAAAAGTGATTGCACTGGTTAAATATTTCATTCATTATGTTTTGGAATTCACTGGATGCATTTTTCAGGCTGAATGACATTACATTACATTCATAATGGCCGAAGGGAGTGACAAATGTTGTTTTGTATTTGTCGTCCTCATGAATTTAAATTTGTCAGAAGACTGATTTCATGTCAAATTTTGAAAAGATTATTGCTTAACTTAATTTTTTTATTAAATCTCTTTTATTGGGGGTTGGATATCTTATCCATTCTAAGACTTTATTTAACGGTTTATAATTAATGACTAATCTTGGAGTACCTCTTTCTAATTCAGCATTTTTATGGACATAAAAAGTAGGGCATGGCCCTTGGTTTAGTGTTTAGTCTAACGGTCAGGCCCTTGGTTTGTTACCAAGAGGTCTGGGGTTCAACACCTCCCAAGGTACCCACCAAGCAATTGCTAGAGTTTCTTGCTTCCCAAATGTTGTGGGGTCAGGCGGGTAAGCCTAGTGATTAGTCGGGTCAAAGATTCAGAGACACTAGATTCACAAAAGTAGGGCATGGCCAATGTGACTTACTTTTTCTGATTATTCCTTTGTTGAGTAATTCTATGATTTAATTTTTACAAAATTCCATAGTTTCTTGACTCATTTGGATTGGTCTAACTTTTGTGGGTATTTTCCTTTCATTGAAGTCGTTGATGTAAGGAAGTTTGACTGTATGTTTGGCATTAGGAATGTCTAAACATATTTCTTCAACAAGTTTTTGTTGAAAAGAAATAATTCTTTGTTGTAAGGATTTATTGTTTAACTGTTCTTCAATTCTTTTTGTAATTTATTTCTTCTTTTAAATAACTGGTGTGTTGCGTTTTTCTTTCAATTACGTTGATTGTTTTTGAAATATTGTTTTTCATTAACTGGTCTATATTTTTTAGTTATGTTCTGGAAGATAACTTAAATTTTACTTCTTGACCCATAGCAATGGTAGAAATTCCATCATAGTGTACTGTAAAAGGATACAGTAGGGCTATGATAGGAAGTCCCAAAATGATATGATCTGGTACGTTCTTTATCAAGACAAATGGTGTTTTAAAACAAACATTGTCTTGACAAATGTCTGCTTTTGGTATTTCATAATTTAGTTACATTGGGGAATGATTGGCAGCGCTAAGGATTTTAGGTGATCTGTGAAAGTATTTGGTTGGAATTATTCCTTCCTGAATACAATTCAAATATGCTCCTGAATCGATTAGTGTAATTGTTTCTAACTGGAAATCTTCAATTACTATTTTGAATTTTGAATACCATTTTCTTATTCTAATTTTGTTAAGTAAACTTAAAATTAAACTTTTGGTTGAACCTTTATCATTTTCTTCATGGTTGTTTTCTCTTGGTTCTTCATTAGATGAGGAAGAAGTTGATTCATTGTTTTGTTTAAATTCTTGTTCAATTAATTTTGTGTATGAAGATGAGATGTGATTTAATTTCTTGATAGTCTGTTTTAAGGATTTTTATTTCTTCCTTAATTTTGTTTAATTCATATTGTAGATATTTAACTGTAATTTTCTTCTTTGGTTTATTAAACCTATCTAAGGTTGTACTGGGACATATTTTACTTGGAAGAGTTGGTTGCTAACTAGTGCTGGCTTCTTCTTGACTTTACTAATTTCTTTAATTTTTTCAAGTAATGAGATTTTGTGACAGCCCGTCCCTGATTTTACAATTGTATAAAAATTTTAGTAAGTGATTTTACGAAATTGCCCTTCGAGGCTTATGTGTTGACTGAGGTTAATTACGGTGTCGTGTCACTTAAGTTTTGTTTTCTTGGCATATTCTTGTAGTACTCGTAGCTACGGACGTATGGACGCAAGCGGTTCGTGATTTGGAGCTATATCGAAGAAGATATTAACGTTTGAAGTTGGGGGTTAAAATGATAATTTAATTGTTATTTGGAGAATTTTAGAAAATCTGGAGTGCCACGTGGGAGGCCCAGATTAAAAGAAAATAAATTGTGTGGTGGAGATTAGAAGGAAAGGATGAAGAGGGGAGAGAAGTGAAGGAATAAGGAGAGGAGTGAGAAATAGGAACCAATCAGAAAAAAGGGAAAGGGAGAAGAAATGATGGAAAGGAGGTGCGGGGGATCCCTGACCCGTGGGTGCGCGACCCGACCCGGTCAGGATCTCTTGCCATTTATGGTGGGTTTCCACCCATTTTTCCGACGAATTGAACCGCCTAACCACTTGGGAACCTCTCCACAACCCTTCCTCTATCCTTTCCACCCCAAATTTGGTGATAATTGGCCTCCAAAATAGCAAAATTGCACCGGTGGGTGCGATGAACCCTAACCTTCGATTCTCTCAATTTTGAAATGATTTCTTCCAATTACCACCACCGATAGCATCCTCTTGAGGTCTAGAACAAAGCCCAAACAAGTTTAGAGGCGGCTGAGTTGTTTTGGAGACGGATCGAACACACCCAAATTCAAGGGTTTCGTATGGTTTTTGATGAAATTGGAGCTCTTATTGACCGAATTGTCCTGGTCACAAGTATGAAAGTTGTTCTACTCTTTGAGATCTTCAATTCTGCAAATTTTGAGAATTTTTGGAGAAAGTTGAATTTTCCAGCGAGCCGGGACAGCCGACCGCTAACCACGGCGGCGCGTGGCCAGTGGGCCGTCAATGTTATTTAGGCTATGTTTGATATCCTGAATTCAGTTTTGATAGTGGTTTGACGTAAGTGGATCATTGAGTCAAATTCTTTACGACTCGTGGTTAGGTAAAAATGTGAATCGGCGATCCAACCGTTGGATCATCACCAAACTTTGATACATTGTAGTACTTAATATTTGAAGAATGTGGAAACTTAAGGATCGGGAATCCGACGTATGGATCTTCCCAAATTGGATTTGTAAGTTCATGAAATAAAAGGTTAATCGCCACTCGGTTTTGGAAATTGGCGGAGATCCAACCGTTGGATCATAACGAAACTTTAGTATGTTGTTCTATAAGCATAGTGTGAATCATGAGAAGTTACGGATGGGAAATCTGATATGCGGATCTTCTGGATTAAGTTATGTAGGGTTGTGGACCCTACCGTCGATCTTTGAACGACGGTTGACTTTTGGTCAATGAGTCTTGAATCACTCTTGAATGCCCTTGAGGATGTGTTTAATGTGAGTTATGTGTTCTATCGACAAGTATTCTGAGATGTGATTTAATAATTGTTCTAGGCGCCGATCGTTCGGGACGCTTCGGTACTGGTTCTAGGGAGTTGTAGCGCGGACTCCAGGTGAGTGAGCTTTTGTTTTCAGTATATATATATATATATATATATATATATATATACACACACACACTTGATTGATTCCCAGAAATACGTTTTAAAATGATTTTGTGAAATTGAATGCCATGTCGAATGTCATATATATATTCATTGCTATGTTATGTGATTATATGTTGAGGCACTACGGGCGCCAGGTAAGTCAAGTAAGTATGTACTTTTGATATGATGATTGTGGTGATATCGATGAGATTAGATTATGGCTTATTTACTTGCACATCAGAGTTTGTGCTCCGCAAGAGTAGGGCTTAGCTTTCACGTGATCGTTCACCTCCCACACTGTACACTCACCTTGGATCCAAGGCAGGTGCCACCCTGTCGTATAGACGACCCTAGGTGGTTCCGACTTATAGGTGACCCGCGATTCGTCGCCAACCTTAACGTGACCGTAGCATAGAGCGTTTTTATATACCTAGCTTGTCGTACAGACCACTACAGATGGTTCCAACATGGGTGCAGGTTATTGATTGAGAGTTGAATTGAGGATTTGGTTGAGGAGCCATAGATTCAGCCGTACAGGTCACGAGAGGTGACTCCGGCTGACTTATATGCATTGCCGGCATGTTATGCATTGAGATATCACCTGATTGACTTTGATGATATTTGTTGCATGCTTTGATATTGGTATGGTTTATTCAGACATGGCAATATTTGAATGTTGATTTTCAGTATGAGTACTATATATTTTTTTGGGAAGTATATATATGTTTTTACAGCGAGGGGTTATAACTTTTATATTGAAATAGTTTTGGAAAAACTTTGTTTTTGCCCACTCACGTTTTTTGTTTTGCGCCTCTCCAGGTTCTTGTAGCATAGTTTCTTTATCGACAAGGACTCGTGGCATATCTCAGTTCAGGTGGCTATTTCTGAGGGTATGATCTTTACCCACACTAGTATACTTTACTTATGCTCTGACAACGCGTGTGAAATGGGTCCATACCCACTGACAGCGCACTCTGATAGTTAGGTACCTTTAGGTTTAAATATATTCGCTTTCTTCCATATCATCACTTTTTGGCTTCGTCACCTTCCAGGTGTCAGCTAGCACAGCTCGATTCGGAATCCTAGTGGACATTCCGGGTCGGGGTGTGTAGATTTTATTATGGATGATAGATTTTACTAATTAATTCGATTAATTAACCTTCTTGTTCTTCTTGTTTGTTTAAGATTGAAATTGTTTTACAACAACTATCTCTGCATCCCATATTTATGTTTGGGGAGTCAGAGCTGTTTGAGTGGTTTGACTCTAAGGAGTTAGAATTGAACTCTTGTTCATTTTCACTTTGGTATGTGTCTTTTAACTCTAGCACTTGGATTAATTCGGTTTTCTCTTCTTCAGATATTTTTAACTGATTAATTGTCTTTTTGACTCTGCATTTGTTTGCATAATGGCAAAACTTACCACATTTATTACAATTGCCTTTGTTTTGATCTTTGGAATAATTTTGATTAAATGATTTTTTCTTCCAATTTTCGTTAGGTTTGCTTTTTTCATAGAATTTATTGGTGTTAAAATTCTTTCTTTTGTTGTACTTGTCATTTTTGTGATATCTTTTATTTGCGTATTTACTGTGATATCTTTCTACTATTTTCTTTTTACTAGAAGGGGCAATAAGGGGTAAACCGTATTAACTCATATTTGACTATTGATATATCTTTGTTGACTTGTTTTGTTATTTTCATATCAATACACATTTTCAATCCTTTGTTCTTGATAATATTAATAATATTTCCATAAGTAAGGGTATTATATGGTGTGATACATTCTTCGTTGACTAAAACTTATGTTAATTTTGTGTGCAAATAAGTTTGATAATCCATTTATGAATTTTTTTTTCTTTCCAAAATGACTCTTTATTGTCTTCTCTAAGCATTACTCTAAACATAAAAACGTCCTTGTACGACCTAAAATCGCTTAAGGAGGGGCATCTTAGATTACTTAGTTGATCATGTATTCTGGAGGTGACTTTGCTTAGCGTTCCTATGAAGTGTTCAATTATTGTGAAAAGTAATGTGTTGACTGTGTATGGGACTCCCATACCGATTCTTTCATCAAATATAGGGGTTCCATCTTTATCTTTTTTTACTGCATGTTTTATTGCATTTCTGGATAGTTCAGTGAGATGTTTTTCCCACCAGGAATGTAACATCCCTGTAAATCCAGTAACTAAGAGATCAACAACTTCTAGTTGTTGAGATTATGATTGGTAACATAACTGTTAGCAACCATAGATACATGTTGTAATTTATTTAGAATTTCTTGTTCAAATAAACCATCTATATTCTATTCATAAAGTTTATCTGCCAACACTGAGAATAGACTTTGGAAATTTCTTTCTTCAAATTGAATATCCAGAGGCGTTGGCCTTGGTAGGGGTGGGTTCGGTACGGTTACCGTACCAATTACCATACCAAACTTTCGGTATACCGAAGTTCGGTATTACCAAAAGTTCGGTTGGCATGGTATGGCAATGGTAATTGCCATTTTGTTTTGGGAAAAAATCTGTTTTTGTTTTTTTAACCCAATTCAAGGGCAAAACATTTTTTTTTGTACCTTTATCTCATACATTGTAGCTTAAATTCATTTATTATTCATCGTTCACACACACAATAATTCAAATGATGCATCAAGATTCATGATGAAAATTAAGCTTACAATCCAAATAGAAGTTACGAACCGAAACAAATAGAAGTTAACAATCCAAATAGAAATTAAAGTTTCAAACCAAATGAAAATTGGAACTAAACTTCAAAAAGTAGAATTCATTGATCAGTTATTCAAGCTTAAGATGTCGAAACTTTTGGAGGAGACATTGAACTTGTGTTAAGCCTACATTACAAACAAAGAAAACATATTAATTAGTGGCAAGAAGAATTAAAGTTGAAAACCATTTAATAACAAATTTACTAAAAAAATTAAAGCATATATTTCTTGTTTCCTCTTCTTCCATTTTCTTGTAAAATTGAAGCATATCTTCCGTTAGTTCCTTGTAGAAGTTTACTTCATCTGCCCTAAGCCAACCACTAGTGCACATTAGTGCATCTACTATTTTAGGAGTCAAGGATGTCCTAAAAGGGTCCACAACCCTCCTCCCGAGGCTAAATGCATTTTCACTAGCAACGGTAGAAGTGGGGGTTACAAAGATATCTTGGCTATTTGTGAAAGAATTAGGAACTCTTTTGTGTTTGATTTCCACCATTTCAAGAGATCAAAGTCACCAACAATAATGCTAATATAAGTAGGGTTTTATTTTCAAATTATTGGAATATTATAAATGTGTTATATAATTATCTATTATATAATTTATAAATTATATATTATATATTATATTGTATTTTTGGTACAGTACGGTAATACCGTGGTAATGGTATCCATTACCAATACCGTACCATGAAATTTCGGTACGGGACAATACCGTACCATTCCCGATTGGCACAAAATCGGTATGGCACGGTTGGCAATTCGGTTGGCACGGTAATTTGGCAAAAAAATCCACCCCTAGGCCTTGGATACCAATTCTTGGTAAGACTGGTTGGATTTATTTTGCCTTTAATTCGACATTGTGGAAAGCTTCTTCCAATTTTTCGATTGTGTTACTGTTTTCTGATTTTGAGTTGTCAGATGTTGTTTCTGATTGTGATTCTTGGTGTCTTACTACATTAATGGTGTTTTGTTTCCTTTTTAATTCCTTTAACATTTGGTCTATTTTTTCACTAGTGAAATTTGTCTTTAAAGCTGTTTTACTGGATGAGGGACTTGGGAAGTTTACTAGGGATTTTTCTGTAAGTATGATTTTTTGCTGTGGTAGCCTGTCTATTTTACTTCCAATTTTATCTAATTGTTTTCCTATGACATGTAGGCTTTCGTTTTTGAAATTGTTTTGTTCTATGACTGGTTTAATCCCTGCATCTTCTTTAGGGATTTTATAGGATGTGGCTATTACTTGTGTATTTGACGTGGTGATTAAAATTGTTTCTTTTGAAGAGTGACTCGAAGAAACTATTGTTTTGTCCTTTTGGACCCAATTTTCTTTTGTGATTACTTCAATTTTCTTTTCTAATTCATAATATTCTTCAACAAAATCGAAGAAGAATATATCAATCTTGTGTTTATTCATAAAGCTTTCCCATTTTTTGTGAATATCAAATTTTTGATCTTGGGTGTAACTCTGTCTAAATCTTTTTCTTCTTGGTATATTTTCTTCTACTTTGATGCCATCTTTTAATGATTTCCAATGTATTTTAAATGGCTTGGTTAAAACTAATAATTGTTGTTTTACTTCAAAATCAATTGTTGTTGGTGAAGTTGGATCTTCTTGAGTTTGGGTAGTTTTGGTTTGGACTTGGTTTTCGTAGCAAGGGTGAGCAATATGGGAGTTTGTCCTAACTGATTTGAGTCTCATATTTATTAAATCATTAGTTAATTATCGGTCACGATCTAATATGTCTATTGAAGTAGATTCTGAAAATGAATTTCTAACTGATTCTTTGGACCTTGTCGATTGACTTAATTCATGAAGTTGGACGCTCGAGTTTCTAGCTGGAGTGTTGAAATTGATTTTAACCGTTCAGACACAGAATTAATTGAGACCCAAATAAAAAATGATCGGACAAACAAATAAAAAGCAGAATTGAAGTTAAACATAGCGAAAATCTTGCTGGGTGCATTTTCTCCTTAACACGATTAGCCGCCACGTTGTAATCAGGAATTCTCATCCCTGTAATGAATTACTGAACTTTGGACCTGTAGGAAGAACAAAATCAAACATCACCCAGTAACTTAATGATTGATTAATTAATTACTTTAATTAAGATTTAAGATGCTTTAATCAATATCCAAATACAATTTTGAGCAGATGATACCGAAATGTCCATCTTTTTGCAAGTGGGTTTAGGCTCTTATTTTTCTTCTGCAGGACAACTTGCAGGATTGAAAGAGAAAACATCATAAATCTAAATTGCTTGGCTCTAATCTTGAGCAGATGGTACCCAAATGTTCATCTTTTTGCAAGTTGGAAATGGAAACGAACTCTTTCTATTGGATTTGATAACGGTTTTGTCTAATTATACAAGCAACCGTACACATGCATTGAAATTTTAAAGAAAATATAAAATAGACACTAAAGGTTTTTGTGCCAATCCTCAAGCGTTTTTTCATCAGTAAAGAGGTTGTTCATATCTTTAGCAACTATTTTTGGATAACAATTTTGTCACTAAAGTTTATTTTATATGGAAGAAAAACGTTGAAGAAAAATGACGGCAATAAATAGCCTAATATGGTTACCTAGATGTGAGAGATCTATAAAGAAAGTAAAATTATTTTTTTGTTTAATTTACTATATTGTCCATGTATTTTATTTTGGTTATTTTCTTTGGTTTTGTTGACGGAATTAATTTAATACTTTTATTCGTTAACAAAGACAATTTCGTTAACATGTAGTTTAAAAGATGGGGAAATTAGAATGCCCTACATCTTTTCTATAATTGTTAGATTAAACATTCATCCATTTTAAAGATTTGATTAAGGTGCTTTGATCAATTGTCAGCTCAATAATTTTCTATGTATTTAATTTAAATACATTTATATAGAGGCATAAGGTAGCTTAGCAACTGATTGCCTATAATATAGGAATTTAATTTCGTCAATCCTCTTCTACGCATTAAATGACATTTTTTAATAAAATAAAATAAAAAATTAATGAACTAATTCCTCATTTCCTTATTATCAGTATTTAAAAAAAAACCCCCTTTCTATTAAAAATGTCTCAATAAAAAGTCTTCAATACATATTTTTTCACGTATAGATATATACAAAATATACTTAAAACTTATGGTACATTTGAGAACAAAAGTATCGACTTTTGGCACGTTTAGATTTCAAATGTACCGAGAAACCAAATGTACCAAAAATCAAATGTACCATAAAACCAAATGTACCCATTGTTATGTAACCCTTTTGGTACATTTAGATTTCAAATGTACAGAGAAACCAAATGTACCAAAATTTCAAATGTACCATAAAACCAAATGTGCCACTTGTCAGGTAACCTTTTTGGTACGTTTAGATTCCAAATGTACCAAAAGACCAAATGAACAAAAAATCCAAAATGTACCACAAAACCAATTGTCTCTATCAGATAACCCTTTTGGTACATTTACATTCCAAATGTACCGAGAAATACAAAAAATCAAATCCACTATAAAACTAAATGTGTCCATATTATAGGTAACTAGACGTAGCTATATAATCAAACAAATCTTTATTATGTGTTGGGTCTTCTAAATAATAAAATCTGACAATTTTTTATAAATATTCTACTATATTCACACAAAAAAGTAAAAATTATAACAAACAATAAAAAAAATGCATAGAGATGGATAATAAATGCATAAATATAGGGATAATAGGAAAAGAAAAAAAAAAGAAAACGAAATGCCCAGGAGAAGTCGTGAAAAACTAAAATTCTACACAAAATTGAACTTATGTGAAAAACTGAAATTAATAACCAAAATTTTAGGAAAATGTTTGATCAAATTTTCTAAAGGAGTGTATGTTTAGTCTAAAAAATTAAAAAACGAGGCGCCTATATCAAAACGCCCCTTAAAAGATATATGATCCAGGCCCAATACAAGCATAAATTATCACTTAAGCCCAAAGGACCAACGTGACCAACTAGTGCCTTCCCTAGTTAAGCCGAAGTCATAATTAGGGGTAGGCACTTGGAACCAAAATAGAAACCAAAACACGGATCCAAACGTACAGCACTGAGGGGTTTGGTTTTTAAGTTTTGAAACCAAACAACAAGCTAAAAAAACGGTTTGGTTTCAGCTCCTAATATCTAAAACAAACCGCAAAATATGAATAAACATTTTAAGGCATTTTAAAGTTTAAAACAACAAATATAATTAAATATTATTTATGTTTTTGTATTATGTAGAGTTGACCAATTCGAATTCAAGCATTGCCTCTCTTACTATTAATCCACAACCACAACAATAAGCTCTGAGGCAATCTCAAGTTTCTAGTTCACAAGTTTCAATGGTTTCTCATCCATTAGTTTCACTTTCACAAGGTCTAAGGTCTTCCTGAGTATCGCATTCTCAAACTCGAATGTCTTCTCAAGCATGTTCACAAGCTCAAAAGTCTCCTAAACCTTTAAAGAGTAAGTGTCTAAGAGGAAAATGAGTGGGAAAGAGCTTAGCGTTCAAAATTTCAAAGTAGTGACTTGAAAAACCCAAAAATTTTGTTGAACTGCATGGAACCAAAACCAAAGTAGTGCCTCAAAACATGGGCGAAGCTACACTAGAGCAAATAGAGGCGATCGCCTCTCCAATTGTCCGAAATCCCCATGAAAAGTGAGAAATCTGCCCTCTAAACCTGCATGGAAAGTGAGCGAAGAAATGCTTGAATGAATGATGTTGTCAATGCTATTACGCTGCGCGATCCATATTTATTTTTCAGTTCGGTTATTTTATAATCGAAATCGAAGTTTTATTTCTGTTTGTGAAGCTAAAGAATGTTGAATTTGCGATTTTTGCAACTTTGGTCTAACTAAGAAGATATCAGGAAGAAGAAGAAAGAGTTTCTCTCTCTCTCCCATTCCTACCCACGTGACCTCTTAACTTTCACCAATTTATTTTTTTTTTTCCAATTTTTTTCTAAATAAAGTCACGCCACTTTTTCTTTTAGTTATTGTCTAATTAAGTTGCGACCTTTTATGTGTCCTCTTTTGCCAATGTCTTTCAGGCGACATTTTTGACAAAATTATTCCTTTTAAAATTCACTATAAATTCATACGAGTTTCAAAAAACTTTCTGTAAGGTACTACGAGCTTGTAATCACTTGAACTTTTATCTCATACTATAATTGACTAAAATATTAAGGAAAATGTATCAATTTTTATATTATATGTTATATCATTTATGTTAATTAATAAATAGCATTTATTTATACGATGTATAATCCGCCTAGTCTACTTAGGCTCTGCTTAGGCGTTAGGCATTAGGGCACATCACACCAACCGACTAGCGCATATCGTCTTTTACAATCTTGCTCATTATGCAATTACATAATAGAACTATACTATAAGAAACGGTGCTTAAATCCTCCGTCAAATATTTCAAGTAGTTTAAATCATCCTTTGAATATTTCAAGCAGTTTAAATCCTCTTTCGAATATTTTAGTAGTCTAAATCCTCATTTGAATATTCTGGATAGTTCTCAATAAAGAGAAGTCACTTAATTGAATGAAGTATTGTCTAATCTTCCTGTAGACCATGGACTTAGACCTCGAACAGTTATCTAGATTTTTCTGAGACCTTTTACCTTTTTAAATTTCACCCTTCTCCTCAACAATTCTTAGTTTCGCCATTGCCTCAAAGTAATGACTTGCTACAAGTGAAATCGAAACCAAAACCCTTTGAAATCGAACCAAACCAAAACTAGATGATTTAGTTCCATTTCTGTTCTTACGCCAAAACCGCACTGAACAAAACCGAAATAAATTTCGGTTTCAGTTTTATCCAAAAACCGCACCGAACGAAAGTGTGCATCCCCTAGTCATTATGTTTCAAAATGAGCAGCTATCAAGAAACTCTTTTTTATTCCTTTATCACGAACGTCGTGAAAGACTTCATTTTATTATTTTAAGAGTTTGTTTAAAAGTGTTTTTAAAATAATTTAAATTGTTTTCAGTATTAAAAGCACTTCTAATAATGTTTAGCATAAAAACTTAGATTTTTTTTTTTTTAGTAAATTGTACCAATGATCTGTCAACTTTAATCAAATTAGAGCAATGATCCCTCAACTAAAAATCCACTACCATTGGTCCCTCAACTCGTCAAAATTTTGTCAAAATGAGTTATGTTGGAATGACCATTGCTACAATTGGGGTCCCTTAACTCATCAAAACGTGTAACTATGGTCATTTTTGTCAACTTCGTTTGAATTTTTCCAAAATGAGTTATGTTGGAAGGACCATTGCTACAATTGGGTTAAAGTTGAGGGGCCATTGCTTCAATTGAGTAAAAGTTGAGGGACTATTACTTCAATTGGGTTAAAGTTGAGGAACCATTTCTCCAGTTGGATTAAAGTTGAGGGACCATAGCTGCACGTTTTGATGAGTTGATGGACTAATGGTAATGAATTTTTAGCTTAAGGGACAATTGCTCCAATTGAGTTAAAGTTAAGAGATCATTGCTACAATTTACTTTTTTTTTAGTTTTAAAAAAACACTTATTTCATAAAATGCAAGTTTGTTTAAAAGTGCTTTTAAAATAATTTAAACTGTTTTCAGGTATTAAAAACATTTTTAATAATGTTTAGCGGAAAAACTTAGAAATTTTTTTTTAGTTAAAAAAAATACTTATTTCTGAAAGCGCTTGCATTTTGATTAGCCCTCTGGTCCTCCAAGATTCTCCAAGATATTAATATTTTAATGAACAGTACAAGGTCATATTTACCTCCGTCTCCAACCGAGCGCCAAAGGGCCAGAGGGCTTGTTTTAGCCCTGTCACAAAAAACCGTCTCCAACCGAGGGCCAAAGGGTCATAGGGCCAAACATAATTTCTTATTTAAAAACTACAACTTAAATGTTGTTTAAGTTTTATGTTGGTTAACGTTATTTAATGTTGTTTCATATTGTTTAATGTTGTTTCATGTTACTTAATTTAATGTTGTATAATGGCTTTGGAAGTTATAGGAAAAAAATAGAATTTAAAAAAAATATGAAACAAATTTTGTGAAATAGAAGTTATAGGGAAAAAATGGAATTTGAAAAAAATATGAAACAAATTTTGTAAAATAGAAGTTATAAGAAAAAAATATGAACCAAATTTTGTAAAATATAAGATATAGGAAAAAAATAGGATTTAAAAAAATTTGAAACAAATTTTGTAAAATAGAAGTTATAGAAAAAAAAAGAAAAAAAATAAGGTTTAAATTCATAAAAAAAAAAAAAAAAATTGAATACAACGGCTAGTGACTAGCTAGCCGTTTGATATGCCATTGGTGTCGGTTATAACCGACACTAATTGTAATTATATATTATTTATGTCGGTTATAACCGACAGGAATAACAAAACATTAAAAAAAAATAGCCAGCTCTCCAGTCCTTTCCAATTCCTTGGGACCCTTCCAGATTCCAGAGCTCTCTGGCCTAATCCTCAGTTGGAAACGATTTTCGAACTATTTTCAATCATCTGACCCTCTAAACTCTTCGATTGAATATGGCCTTAGACCTCGGACATGGACCTTGATTAACCTCATTTGATGCACACACAAAAAAAAAAAAAAATCATGATTGTCAATGATAGCTTCCAATCAACTGAATGAAACCATAGACAATGTCAATGGCACATCAAATCGAAACATCACCTCCATGTCCTCGGAATCGTCCATCAAATCCACTTTTTATTAAATTTATATGATCATCAAGTCGTGCTCTCTACGCACAGGATTGATTGAAAAGTTTAGTTGATTAATTTCATGCCACATCAAGTTTTGATCGACGTGGTTTAGTATTACAGTTTAGCGGTATTTTTTTTTATTTTTAAAGAATAGACCTTAAGCTTGATTATTACTAAAAAAAATTTTGAATTACATGATTACTAGTTTATTGTTAGGTTATCTTACTCGATCTTTTAATGTAAATAATATCGTTTGTTAAAATAAAATAAAAAATAATCAGTCACCAAAGATGTTGGAGGGTGCTTTGGAGAATTTAATTGGATTCTTACCTCCAATACTTACTAAAAATTTAAGATAAATTGACCAAAATAAAAATTTAGGGGCAAATCTTTGCTTTGGGGCACATATGTGAATGAAACTTACTGTCTTTTTATCCGAGTGCGTGATAATTGACAATCCTTAGTAAGTTTAGTCCATACAATCCGAAACAAAAAATTTTATGTGTATGTCATTTGTTGATATTCAACAATCGTTAGTAAGTTTAGTCCATACCAGATAGGATTTTTAGATGTGGGTTACGTACTCTAGTCCATTCTAAGAGCAACTCCAGCGTTGCTGGTTGCTCGGGGAACAGTGGAGAGGAAAGGGCCCGAGGCCCTGTGAAGTCGGTCCAGCGTTGGAGGAGCCCGAGCAACG
The DNA here is from genome assembly GCA_024362995.1 of Heteromeles arbutifolia. Lineage (NCBI taxonomy): Eukaryota > Viridiplantae > Streptophyta > Magnoliopsida > Rosales > Rosaceae > Heteromeles > Heteromeles arbutifolia. The sequence continues at coordinate 37,218,611 of JANCRC010000003.1, read as the reverse complement.
GTGGAGGCCCGAGCAACGAGCCTGTGAACTGCTGCCAGCTCGAGAGCCCGATGGGTGTGACGCCAGCGCTGGTGTCTACCCCTTTTTTTATTTTTTTCTGTCAGGCGCGTGCACCCCACTCGCGTGTGGGGGCGCGTCGCCCGACCAAAAATCAGAAAAGTCAGCCCACTTTTCATATTCAAATGTTACCGTTGGGAAGCCACGTGGCTTCCCACGGTCCGTTCGATCCCAACGACTCTTTAATACGAACCGTCCGATTTCCAACAGTAATAAAAAAAAAAGCTGATTTAATATCAACCGTTCGATCTGAGATCAACGGTTGATGTTAATCTGCTTTATAAATTAAAAAAAAAAAGAAAAAATAGTTTTAAAATTAAGAAAAGTTACCGTTGTGACACGTGGCACAATCTGGAGTGTTGGAATTCAATTTTTTTTAAATCCAACGGCAGAGATTAATTATTTGAATAAAAAAAATTTAAAATTGTAAAAAATCAGAAAAAAATATCTGAAAATTTAAAAGAAAATTTGTTTCTACTTTTCTATAAATACCTTCTCATTATCATCTACCTTACACCACAATTTCATATTTTCTCAATTACTTTCAACCACATTCCTATATTTCTCTCAAAGTTTCAATCCAAAATTTTTCAACAAAATGACTACTGCTGCAGGTACGAATTGGACGCTTCTTGAAGATGTTGCGTTGTGTAGTTGTTGGGTTGAAGTTACTCATAGTTCGCTTATGGGTAATGAGATGCAGTTGTGAGAAATGTGGAGTCTTATTCATACCAAGTATCTTGAGAAAATGGGTGGGGAAAGAACCAAAGAATCGATGTCCAGCCGTTGGAAATTACTTAGCCAATCGTTTGGTTTGTGGAGAGACGCCTTGGCACAAGCTAGTAATAATCTTCGAAGTGGGGAAAATTACACGGATCAGGTAACAATATATTATTTATTTGTTTGTACTATACCCAAATTTACATTGTAATTATTTGTTTGTATTATTTATTTGTTACCTACTTTAATTATAATTATTTGTTTGTATTATTTATTTGTTACCTACTTTGATTAATTATTTCTTCTCCCCCATTGTGTAGCTAATTCAAGCACAAGCTTGGTATGGTGCCAAAACCAAAAGCAAAAATAAATCATTCAACCGGTGGGAATGTTGGAATATTGTCAAAGATTGTCCTAAATTCAGAGTTGTGCTTGTCGGTCCAGAAGTTGTCATGAACAGCACCCCTCTACACTCTACACTTGATATTGGCTCGCATGATGATGATACAGAAGAAGTGCCCGAAACGCCTATCCCTGAACAAGCGTCGGGTTCGACCCGTTATCCAATTAGGCTTCTAGGTAAGAAGGCTTCAAAGAGAAAAGGAAGTGCTTCCAAGCATGATTATGCAAAGTACATGGAAGAACTTACTCGCCATAGTGAATTGACTTTGGCGCGGGAAATGGCGAAATTTGAGGCTGATAAGGCTAGAGAAAAGGCAAAAGCTGCATCTGTTGAGAGAGAATTTCAAGCAAATGAGAGAGAAAGAGAGCTACTTAGGCAAGAAAGGGAACTGGTTAGAGAAGAAAGAATGGCTCAACGAGATCGTGAGATTATGAAGGAGCCTTTAGAAGGGAAGTCTCCAAACTCTAAATTTTTTTGGAAGTCGGAGAAAGCGGAAGTGGTGCGAAGGAGGCTTGCAAGAAAAGCGAGAGCAAGAGGAGATGGTCCTAGCACGAGAAGAGAAGATCTTCCTACCACCACAGATTTTATAAGTGATAGTGAATAGAGTATTTGTTTGTAATCGGAGCCCATAGTTTTCCAATCACCTTGGGTTGTAATTTATTATTTATTGAATAGAGTATTTTATGTTGTTTCCAATTTATTGAATTTAGTACTTTATTTAAAGTAAGAGTAAATTTATTTAATATGGTAATATATTTATACTATAAGAGAATCTTTATTCAAACTTCCATAAACACACCAAATAAAAAACTCACGAAATGAACTAAAATAAAACTCACCAAATAAAATTACATAAACATACCAAATAATAAAAAAACACACTAAATGAACTAAAATAAAACACACCAAATAAAATTACATAAACATACCAAATAATAAAAAACACACTAAATGAACTAAAATAAAACACACCAAATAAAATTACATAAACATACCAAATAATAAAAAACACACTAAATGAACTAAAATAAAACACACCAAATTAAATTACATAAACATACCAAATAATAAAAAACACACTAAATGAACTTAATTATCTTCAGCTTGTTTCAATGCCCACTGGTGCTCTATCAAGTCTTTTTGCGGGGCATTGTGCATTTCTAGCCTTTGAAATGCAGTATATCGTTGAATGACCCTTTCATTGTAACGTCCATCCCTTTCTAATGGCTCATGTTGCATGGGCTCATCGGTGGCGTCATGAGCACAATATATACGTGTTCTTGAATTGTTCATTGTGTCTGGCTCATATTCATCAACGGCTTCATAATCGTACTCATCTTCCACAATCATGTTGTGAAGAATGATGCACGTCATCATGATGGAGCGAAGCGACTCTACATCAAACAATCTGGCAGCACCCCTAATGATCGCCCAACGAGCTTGGAGGATACCGAAACAACGCTCCACATCCTTCCTGCACCCCTCTTGACAGCTTGCAAAATGTTTTTCCTTTGCACTTCGCGGACGTGGCACTGTTTTGACAAATGTTGACCACTTTGGGTAAATGCCGTCAGCTAGGTAGTATGACCCATCGTACATACGTCCGTTCACCTCATACGTGACTTTTGGTGCCTTTCCTTGCAGGACATCGTTGAACACTGGGGATTGGGCAAGGACGTTGAGGTCATTTTGAGCTCCCGGAACCCCGAAAAAGGCGTGCCAAATCCATGTATCAAAAGATGCCATCGCCTCCAAAATAATACTTTTTGCTCTTTTTCTGTCTCCATAAGCGCCTTGCCATGCACTTGGACAATTTTTCCACGTCCAATGCATACAATCAATGCTCCCAATCATCCCAGGAAAACCTCGCATCTCGGCCTTCTTCAGAAGCCTTTCCAAGTCCATGTGAGTAGGTTGCCGGAGGTACTCTGCGGTGTAGATAGATTCAATTGCTCCGCAAAACCTCATCAGGGACTCAAGAATGGTTGATTTCCCCATCCTCGCTATCTCATCCACTTGGTCTGCAGATGCTCCATACGCAAGCATCTGCAGCGCAGCAGTAAGTTTTTGCTGGGGAAGAAGACCCATAGCACCACAAGCATCCTTCTTTTGCACAAAGTAAGAATCATGATTGCAAACATCAGTCATGATTCTGTTAAACAAATGTCGTTCCATTCTAAAACGACGTCTGAAGTACGTATTAGGAAATGCACTGTTATGGACAAAGTAATCGTCCAACAGCTCTTCACCCCGTCGTTGCCTGCTTCTATCAAGGTTTCTGGAACGGCTGGGCATGCAGATCTGACCCACAGCTTGGATGACTCGACGGAAATGTGAGGCTCTGGCCATTCTTGCTTCGTCATCTCTCCTTCTACGCTCGTCATCCTCTTCCCTCTTATTTCGGGCCACTTGGAGATTGAACATTCTTTCAGATTGGTTAAACAATTCTTCCTCTTGCTGATCGATTTCCCACATCATCCTTGATGAAGAAGAAGACATTGTAAAAAGGAAGCAGAAACTATGAATAATTATACAGATTTTGGTGATGAAGGAAGCAGAAACTATGAATAATGATAGAGATCTTGAGAAAATTGGTGTGAGATTTGTGAGGCTGGATGGTGGATTATATGGACGATTCAGAAATGATTGGCTTGTAGATAGGGCCACGTGGCATGCCGTCATTCGTTAAAAATCTGATCAAAATCTATCCTCAAAGATTATGAAAAGATAACGACATGTGGCACGATGACATTGGATAAAAATCTTATCGAAATCGATCTCCAATAATTATCTTTTCGGATAATGACACGTGGCGCAACGAGAACGATTTAAAATCTGATTGAAATCTATCGTCAAAGATTCTGAAAAAATAACGACACGTGGCACGATGACATTGGATAAAAATCTTATCGAAATCCATCGCTAAATTTTTTTTTTTATAAAATGACACGTGGCGCAACGAGAACGATTTAAAAAATCTTATCCGAAATTACAAATAATTTTATTTTGTATTATTTAAACAAACAAAAAAAAGTAATATTTTATTGCCTATTGCCAGGGGGGAGGGCTCCAAGGGTGGAGATGCAAATGGCAATTACTGTTCATTAATGGCAGTTACTATTCATTAAAGGCAGTTACTGTTCAATAGGGTGGATTGAATAATGGATTGCCAGGGGGGATGGCTCCAAGGGTGGAGTTGCTCTAAGCTAGAATTTTCAAGGCTCAACACACGGAAACAAAATGTCAAAGGTTTTTTCAATCCAAAATGTTAGGCCATTAAAAATAATGCATCAAATTATTGGAATGGTAAATTTCCGGCAGTGGAAAGTGATAAAAAGTAGAGTTAGTTGTGGGCAGTAAATATATAGATTGATGGAATGCATGGTTCATGCATATTCAATCAGTTTCTCACTAAGTTATTGAACCCATCCTTAAAAGTGGCTCAAATAAGCTCCTCAGATTCCCACTATATGCCATCGGCCATCGGAATCCTGATGCGTTTTCTAAAGTCTTGTTTGGACACAAAGAAAAAGAAAAGGAATCTGTCCGTTCATGTAAAAAGATTACTGATGTGAGTGACAAATTGACAATCTAATAGTAGAAAGATATATGATGAATCAAATTCGTTTCATACTCCGTCCTTTATGGGGCTTTTCAAGGAAAGGTATAGTAGAAATAGTACGAATTGATATCCTTTTAGGATCTCTGTGTTCAGAGTCGACAGATTGTAGATTTAGGCCATTTATTTTAAATTATGCGGTGCTCATTAAAACTTATTTCACTTACCCACTTCACACAAACTAAGAGTCTGAATCTCTCTTTTTCTCTCTTCAACGACACAAATCTTTGAATCCATAGACTCCAGACACAGAGACAAAGAGATATGTAAGAGATCTCGCTCGAATTTGACGAGGAAGGTAAATGCACACAACTGCTACACTTGAAATTGTGTAATGTTGTTTCGATGTTCTTATTCACAATAGTTGTCACTAGAGCATAATGTTTGTTGAAACACACACATACCCCTCCCCCTCAAAAGGATTCAGACAAGATAGATATAGCAAAAAAACAACCGAGGAAAATGATGTGCAAGATTTATCATTCGCTCACGACCTAATGAAGAGGAAACATTTTTTTTTCGTTTGGGTAAAAAGAGAGAAAAATCTTCAATCCGCCATAATAGGTGATATCTCATAAAATAAGATATTTCCTAGATATTACACTTTTCCTACAAATAAGCTAAAGAGAATTAAGAATATGTTTGAAAATGTTTTTAAAATGATTGAAATCGTTTTTGATGATAATATTTTTTATATTGGGCCTTAATAAAAATGCAAGTGAATTTTAAAAAATCACTTAATGTGATTTCTGCAATAAGCTTCTTGCATAAAACACTTAAGAAACTTTTAGAACCCAAAAACATATTATCTAAAAGAGTTTTAAGTAATTTTTGCTTGTAATCAATTTCTTTTTCTCTCCCAATTTTTTTTTGGGTGGGAGGAAAATTTTATTTAATCGGAATAAAAAAAACAATTACATCTAGTCACAGAGGAACATAAACTAAGAAAAAAAAATAAAGTAAAAAATACAAAAGAAAAAAAAAAGGGAGGAACATTCTCCTAATTTCTTTTTAATTATTGCATTATCCATGTACATTTTGTCTTGTACAATGATATTCGAATGAATTTGAAATTTTGAACTAAGTCACATAATCACTCAAATTACAATTAAGTATTCATGATAGCGACCTTAAGGAGTGAGACTTACATGCACTTATTATTGAAACGTCATTGTGGTATTTCAAGACAACTACACAATGTCATATAAAAATACTTGAACAAATGGCATGGTAATATTGGCTGCAGACGTCACAATGGCAAAACTTGGATTATAAACATTTATTCTCGACATAAAACCTCGCAATACAGAGAAACAATAATGGATTGTTGTTTGTAAACAATATGCATGAAAATTGTGCAAGAAACTGCAAAATGATGTTTGTGGGGCACAAAATTACGAAGGCGTACCAAAATAAAAGCAACGCAAGACGCCCATCAGGATTCAGGTTCAGGCCATAAATAATGGAATCAAGCGCACGTCCACGAACCCCAAAACCCAAAGCAAGACACGTACGGTGGCCCCCACACGGTGATATTGACGTGTCAAAATCAGAGGCGTAGGGAGCTCTAGGGTGGCATTATTGGACTGACACACGCGATTATTGTAATCAGGGCTCTCCTCTCCTTCCTAGTTCCTTACCCCTTCTTTTGGATTTGGGGCCGAGAGGGGCGAGGGTCGGAGCTCTTGCGTACTGCACCACCCACAGTACACCACAGAGTGGTGGGCCCCACAGACCTGCATCAAGCGGTAGAGAGAAGCCTCGTTGGTGGAGGGCGGCGGGGTGATTTCCTGCTGTCGTCACGCGCGATTCGCAATGCCAGCGTGATCGCTCTCGATCCACGTGCCCCTTGTTTGTTTCTTCCAATCACTATAGGACAAACATAAATCATTTTTCAAAAAATAAAATAATTGAAGCTCCCAAACCCCAATGGGTGACCAAAAAGTCTTTCATCTTTTGGGTTTTCCTTGAAAAAGTCTCTAGTTGTAGTTGGATTCGAATGGTTTCAGTTCAATGCAACTGTGTCCTTTTCTTTTGTTAATCCCTGGGGTGTTTTTGTCTATGTTGAAACAATTCAAAGGATGATGCTATTTACTCAAGCCTTTCACTTTTTACGTGTATTTTTTAATTTTTGACTCTCGAGCATGTAGTTTAATATCTAAATAGATAGGATGTTGGATTTTATCTATGTGTCTCAACGTCCTCTACTGCATTATTGTAATAATTTCAAACATTTTCCACTCCTTTTAATAATAATTTATTTTAGAAAAAAGATAAACTCTAGAATTAAATATAGTAAATCAAAGAATGGACACTTAGTACTACATGCTAATGGTATTTATTTGTAAGTGAGAGTTACAGCTTAAATTCTCACCAAAAGCGAATTTGAACTACATTATTGTTATTCTATTGTGAGGCTTAGCTAACTCTTTCCCCTCTTTAGTGTAGATAATAACGTTAAAAAAAAAAAACAAATCAGAGAATCAAAATTAACAAGGTGTAAAAGAGATAATGAGGTATGTGAATACCATTATACATGTCCAATTCATTGGTCTAGAATTGTTTTTTGTTAATATATTATTGTATAGTTTTGTTAATATAGATGAAGATTGTCATGTAATGCGCCACATAGTGTAAACACTACAATTTAATTATTTAGTCCATCCAAATTGCAAATATTGTAATTCATGAAGTGTTTGTTACAATTACAATTAACTCATTAACCCTAAGTGCATCTTTTTTCAATTCAATAATTTAACTTCTGTTCTTTTTAAGAATTTGATTAAATATTTTTCCTAAAATTTTATTAGTGGTACATTTGATTGTATGATCGTTTGATTATAATGGTACGTTTTGACACACCCCGACCCAAAAGTGGGGCGTGCTGGCCGTCACGTGAGTGTGACGTAAGCCATGTGCACAGTGCGGAAGAAATAAAGAATAGAATTTACGAATCGATTAAAATCGAAACACTAGCAATACTAGTGTAAAAGAAGTGTGAATTCCACTAATACAGAGCACAAAAGTCTACGTGCAGTCAAGCAGAAGTACTAAATAGAAATAACACCCGAACGTGGTCCTACATAAGTGAATTCTGTCAGAACGTCCGATGAGCTCCTCGTATGCCACCAACGAACACTACTTAATACCTGGAGGGGCGAAAAACAAAGCTGAGCGGGTCAGAAACAAATCTTTTCAAAACCTTTCATTTCTCAAAAGTTATAACCCCTCGCCGTAAAACCTGTATAATTTCCCAGAAATAAAGTATATACTCATATATATAATTCTCAAATCCTGCTGGAAAATATGTATGTATGAAAATATGTATGCCATGCCAAAGTATCATAACTGAATGTCAAAGCATAACTCTGTGAATGTGATTGAATACTAAATAATCAACTCAGCCCTCGGCTGTATATAGCTCATAACAATCATCATATCATATAACTCATACTCATCTCAATCATATCATCATATATATATATATATATACCCTACACACACATCAATACCACCTCTAGTGGTCTGCACAACATCACTGAATATAAACTAATATGCTCTAGTGCTACGATCACGTGAAGACTGAGCGATAAATCGCGGGTCACCTACGAGTTGAACCCACCTATAGTGGCCTATTCGACAGGACTGAGCACCTAACTTGGATCGAAGGCGAGCATACGATGCGGGAGGTAAACATCACGTGAAGGACTGAGCCTCTCTCTGGGCGGGAGCACTAATATCAGTGTGCAGGTTTATGAGCTCTAATAATATCACATCACATCACATCACATCGTTCACATCAAACTAGTATATAAACTTGCCTGCCACTTACATGTGCGTCCTCAAAACCAACATCAATATAAGCAATCAATAACGCATAATAAATTAAATACATACTTTGCATGGCATTTCATATCACATTTCATTTAAACTGATTTTCTGGGAAAAACTCATTTATATAGGTATATACGGAAAACAAATGCACACTCACTGATAAGTAGACGGGTCGTAACCCCCGAGCCTAGCCTGGCTACGCTCGTCCTCTGGATAGGTCTCGCATATATGAGAAGTAACTGAAATAACGTTAATTAACGCACATAAACGAAACCTTAGAAATAACTTCTCATACATTGCTCAAATTGGGTATATGAATATACCACTGTGATCTACACAATCTCAGGATCATCCCCATATTTTTAGAAAAAAATTTCGACTACCCACGCGCCGGCCACGTGCCTGGCACGTGTAACGGTACAGTAACGCCGTTAGGAATATTCCGTTAATTAACTAACGGAAACTGTTAAAGATGACTAACGACGTCAGCATATTCCGTCAAGACTGACAGAATATTCCTCGTCTTCTCCGGCGAGTCACCGATCGCCGGCGACTGTTCGCCGATTTTTGGAAAAACTTCCAGCTATGGTTTCTCCTTCATTTTGCACCATTTTCTACGTACTTTATACCAAAATGAAGATCTCACAAAGATGAACACATCCATACCTGACTCGACCCCCAACTCGATAATTCCGGCCAAAAATAAAACTCCCCGATCTCGCTATTCCGACATCCAAAATCTTCAAACGAACTACTCCGAGCTTCCTTAGGACCTCATAAAGCTTCCTATAAGCTTCAAATTCCCTGAAAAAAAATATTTCACGTATGCATGAACAGTGCACAAATCGGAGGGTGAGGTTTCTACGTGAAAACGAACGTATTTGAACTTGAAAATGGTACCTTTGAACTCACCACACCACGAGGAACACGATGGTGTCCTTGGTTCCTTCGATCTGCTAGGTTTGGGGAGGTTTTTGGGTTTGTCCGTACAAGAGAGAGAAGAGAGAGAGTGAGTACGGGAATGAGAGAGAGGAAATGTGTGAATGTGTGTGTGTGTGTGGTCCAAGTACAAACAACCAAAGTAATTGGACCCACTTCCAAACTTAAACACACACGTACCTTAGTTAACGTCCAAGGGCATTTTAGTCTTTTCACGTCCATCATACGAAATTTCCGAGACGGGCTGTTACAATCTACCCACCTGATAAAAATTTCATCCTTGAAATTTACATAACCGAAACCATCCACTAGTTCTCATAAAACAACCTCGGGTACATCTCTCTTATTCGATCCTCTGTCTCCCACGTCGCTTCTTCCACTGAATGGTTCCTCCACAAAACTTTAATCAAATGTACTGTCTTATTCCTCATAACCTTTTCTTTCCAATCAAGTATCGTCACCGGCTCCTCATCATAAGTCAAATCTGAACTGATCTCTAAGGGTTGATGAGGTATCACATGAGAAGGATCTGCAACATAGTGACAAAGCATCGATACATGAAACATATTATGTACCTTAGGCAGCTCTGACGGCAACTCAAGTCTGTAAGCAACTTCACCAACTCGCTCGGTGATCTGATAAAGTCTGATGAATCTAGGACTTAGCTTGCCTTTCTTCCCGAATCGTACTACACCTCGCCACGGTGATACCTTCAGAAATACCAAATCACCAACCTTGTACACTTGATCAGTGGCGTGTCTATCTGCTAAACTCTTTTGGCAATCTTAGGCCGCTTTCATATTAGACTTAATAACCTGAATGTTCTGAATAGTCTCATCCACTAACTCAGGGCCCACTAAAACTCGTTCACCAACCTCTGACCAACATAAGGGTATACGACAAGGTTTGCCATTTAATGCCTCGAATGGCGCCATACCAATACTTGAGTGAAAGCTGTTGTTGTAGGCGAATTCCTTCAAATCCAACCGCTTATGCCAAGCGTCGCCAAACTGCAACACCAAAAATCTTAGCATATCCTTCAAAGTCTGAATCGTCCTCTCAGATTGTCCGTTTTTCTAAGGATGACAAGTCGTGCTGTATAGTAATCTTAAACCCAAAGCTTTCTGGAATGCTATCCAAAACTTAGAAGTAAATCTTAGATCTCGATCAGAAATAATACTCACAGGAACTCTATGATACTTCACAATCTTCGTGATGAACAACTCGGCTAACTTGTTTAAAGAATACTTTTCCCTCACAGGAATGAAATGCGCTGACTTAGTAAGCCGATCAACAACCACCCAAATTCCATCATAGCCGTTTTGTGTACGAGGTAACTTGTACACAAAATCCATAGTAATATTTTCCCATTTCAACTGTGGAATGGGAAGTGGTTGTGACAACCCAAATGGCTTCTTTCTTTCGGCTTTAACCTGCTAGCACACGATACATCTACTTACATACTCAGCAATTTCCCTTTTCATACTTGGCCAATAATAAAATGGCCTAATGGTATGATACATTTTAGTTCATCCTAGATGCATCGCATAAGCTGAAATATGTGCCTAATCAAGAATTGCCTTATTTAATTCTTCATTATTTGGCACGTACATCCTATTTCCTTGCATAAGCATGCCATCCGTCTCTCGAACTCTGAGATCTTTCTTTTTCCTTTTCCTCAAATGAATTAACTCTTGAATCTCTTCGTTATTCATCTAAGTCTCGAGTATACGATCAATCAGAATAGGCCTAACTTGGAAACTAGCAAGTAAGGCTCTTTCTTGCTCTGCCACAACTCTTTCTTCTCGTTTTTCCAATTCCAATTTCACTCCAGTAGACCTTAAATATACAAGAAGAGGAACACGAGAAGCATACAAAGCATTTACCCGACCTTGAGATTTCCTACTCAAAGCATCAGCCACAACATTAGCACGTCCAGGATGATACCTAATCGTGCAATCGTAGTCACTTAGCAACTCAATTCATCTCCACTGACGAATATTCAAATCTTTCTATGTAAACAGGTATTAGAGACTCTTATGATCTGAGAAAGTCCTACACTTCTCACCATAGAGATAGTGTCTCCAAATCTTCAAAGCGAAAATAATGGTTGCTAATTCCAAATTATGTGGAGGGTAATTCATCTCGTGAGGCTTTAACTGACGCAAAGCGTAAGCAATTACCCTACTATGTTGCATCAACACGCATCCCAAGCCATTCAAAGAAGCATCGCCGTAAACCTCAAAATTACCACTATCATCAGGAAGAGCCAAAACAGGTGCATGAGTGAGATAATACTCCAACTACTGGAAACTCTGCTCACAATTATCATCCCACTCAAATTTAACTTTCTTCTTGGTCAACCTCGTTAGTGGTAAAGCCATAACTGAGAAATCCTTAACAAATCGCCGATAATAACCCGTTAAACCAAGGAAACTCCGTACCTCGGTGACAGTTCGCGGCTGCTCCCAATTCTCCACAGCTGCTATCTTCTGAGGGTCTACCTGAATACCTTGAGCTGAAACAACATGCCCTAAGAAGGTAACTTGATCTAACCAGAATTGGCACTTACTGAACTTAGCATACAATCTGTGTTCCCTCAGCTTCTTCAACACCAAAGTAAGATGTCGAACATGATCTACTTTTGACTTAGAATACACCAGAATGTCATCAATGAAGACAATGATGAATCTATCCAAATACTACTGAAACACTTTATTCATCAAACCCATGAAAGCTACTGGTGCATTCGTCAATCCAAATGGCATCACAAGAAACTCATAATGACCATAACGAGTCCTGAAAGCATTTTTAGGAACATCGTCGCTTCTGATCTTCAACTGATAATAACCAGACCTTAGATCAATCTTAGAAAATACGTAGGCACCTCTGAGTTGATCAAAAAGATCGTCAATACGAGGCAAAGGATAACGGTTTTTAATCGTCATCCGATTCAATTGCATGTAATCAATGCAAAGCCTCAAAATACCGTCTTTCTTCCGAACAAACAAAACTGGAGCTCCCCAAGGTGAAGTACTGGGCTGGATGAAACCTTTATCAACCAACTCTTGTAACTGAATCTTCAATTCTCTTAACTCGGTAGGAGCCATACGATAAGGAGTTAAAGAAATATGATCAGTACCTGGTAGTAAGTTAATAGCGAACTCCACATCGCGATCTGGCGGCAATCCAGGTAAATCATCAGGGAAAATATCAGAAAAATGTCTAACCACCTTGACATTCTTCACGCTAACCGGAGCATCATTATTTAGTACCATGTGAGCCAAGTACCCTTGACAACCTTTCTTTAGTAACTTTTTGGCTCTCACGGCTGAAATAATCTCATGCCTCAATCCACTAGGCTTACCAAAGAATGTAACCTCAGGTAATCCAGGACGATGAAAGGTCACTGATTTCCCGTAACAGTCAATCTTAGCATGATTGCAATGCAACCAATCTGTGCCTAAGATAACGTCAAAATCCACAATGTCTAGTGGAGTAAGGTTAGCAGGCATAACCACATTTTCCACGACTACGGGACAACCTGGGTAAACATAATCTACATAACACTTTTCCCCTATAGGCATAACAAACTCTAACTCATACCCAAGAGGTGAAGATTGAGGTCGTGTCAATTGAGCAAACGTATGAGAAATTACCGAATAAGTAGCACCACAATCAATCAACACTTTAGCATAATGACCAAGAATATTTAACGTACCCATGATCAAAACCGAATTGTTCTGAGCATCCTGCAGCGAAAGGTTGTTGATGCGTCCCTGGTTCTGCTGCATTCCTCTACCTCTGCTGGCATGAACTCCTCGCTCTTGAGGATGACGCCCCTGTCCTGACTGACTATACTGTCTGGAAGACCCAACTCCACTGGTAATAGCATCAACCTGCTGAGACTGTCCTACAGAATGCCACTGGGATCCACCAGCTGAAAACTGATGCTGAGGCATATATCCTCCAGAGTACTGCTGTGGAGGCATATATCCTCCTGAATACTGTCCATGACTGCCCTGCTAATAGGGATCCTGGGGGTACTGGTATTGTCCTGAAGAATAGGGAACGGAATCCCCCTGATAGTGGTATGCACCACCACGACCCATCTGGGTATAACCACCATGTCCTGAGAACTGCTGAGCTGGAGCTGGCGGTGGTAAAGGAGGCTGCTGAGGTCTCTGCTAGCTTTGAGGACAAAACTTAGCTTGATGTCCCTCCTGACCACAAGTAAAACAACCACTGCTACTTCTTCGACATTCCCCTAAATGTCGACTACCGCACCTATGGCACCAGGGTGCATTTCCTCTACCAAAATTCCCCTGCCTCTGGGATCTGGAATCTCTAAAGAATCTACCACCTCCTTTCTGACCTGTGGAACTGAAACCTCCACTGGAAGAACTAGAACTAGTCCCACTGCGCTTAAAGCTCTGAGTCTGGCAAGGCCCTTGTAAGAAATGACCTTTACCCTTATCCTTATTCTGATTCCCATTTTTCTCTTCCTCTTCAATGTCGCTGGGTAAATTCTCAGAATCCTCAATCTGAAGTAAAGCCTCATAAAACTCATGATAAGTAGTACAGGGAATCACAGTTGCAATGGTACGCCATTTCTTCTTAGTGCCTAACTTAAAACGACGTAGCATCAACCGGATTAGTAGCAACTTCCGGATGATAACGAGATAGATCAGTAAATTTCCTGTAGTACTCATTAGCTGACAGCTTCTTCTACCTCAAACTAGTAAACTCTTGTTTCTTACGATCAATGTAAGTAGGAGGAGTGAATCTCTTATAGAACAACTGCTTAAATACTTCCCAATCTCTAGATTCTTCTTGGGGTAACTCATCAGCCAACTGTCCCCACCATGAAGCTGGTCTTACCCAAAAACCATGAAGTCGTCTCGACCCATCTGTCCGGAGATAGATTATGTAATACCTTGAAATTTTTTTAAATATATGGAATGGATATTCATAATTATGAATATATGAAAAGAATTGAGAATTTATATTAATTCATTTGACTTTAGTTTTAAATTAAACTAGTTACGAAGTTTGAAGTTTGAGAATTAATTATTTAAAATTCATAGAACTTTTGAGGTCACAATTTATATTTTTGAATAGAGCTCGATCTAATGAACGCGTAGGCGTAAACCGTTCGGGAAACAGAGTTATAACGAATAAAATAGAAATTAACGAAAGTAGGGGTAAAATAGTCATTTTGCCATGATTTTGGAAGGTTCCAGATCATGTTCTGGATGGAAATATACGAAGGGAGGAAGAAGGAAAAAGAGAGGGGGGAAGGAATAGAAAGGAAGGGGGATGGAAACGCTGTCATAGGGCAGCAAGGAGGGAGAAAAGGGGATGCCCAACTAGGAGGGAGATCAGGGAGAGAAATGAGGGAGGTGAGAAGCACCAAATCCGGATCCTTTCCCCTTCGACCCGCGCCCCGATCCGACCCGTGCCATTTCTACCAATTCTGATGGGTTTTCCATCCATTTTCCGGCAAACTACATCATCTAACCACCTGGAAAACATTCCCCAATGTTCCTTCTTCCCTTTACCCCCCAAATTTGAGGGAATTTGGGTTTAAAATGGTGAAACCCGTACGGTGGGTGCGGCGGATTCGTGAAGAAATTCACCAAATCTGAAACGTTTTCATCCAATTCCCACCACCATTAGACTCCCCTTGAGACCTGGAACAAAGCCCAAGCAATGGTTGAGGCGTCGGAGTTGCTTTGAAGTCGCATCAAGAACACCCAAATTCAAGGGTTTCCAGCGGGTTTGAGTCAAATTGGAGCCTTTCCAGGCCAAATTGGACTTGGCCGGAGGTATAAACTTTGCTCTAATCTTTGAGATCTTCATTTCTGTAATTTATGAGAATTTTTAGAAATAGTTAAATTTTCCGGCGAATCAGGGCAGCCGACCGCCACCCACGGTGGCGGGTGCGGCGACGCACGGCCAGGAAGCCGAAATTGTGCTTTCTGCGTATTTCGTTATTCTAATTATGCTTTTGAGATCTAATTGCTGTGGTTTGAATCTTAATACGATTGTGGTATTTGTGGATTAAAGAAATATATTCGAATTTGGTTTGAATTTCGGAAATGTGAACTACGAATGATTTGATCCCTGTTTAGGGTTCGTAGGCAGTCTAACGAGGCGTTAAATGCATCCATAAAATAAGTGGAATTAAATATTCGAGAATTAGTAATTAGTTGGAATCATGACCTAAGAGAAGAAGTTGGAAATAAATTGGTAAAATAACTGAATAATTGTATGTTTTGATATAAGAGAATTATGGTTTAGACCATTTTGTGGAATTAAGGAATTAAAAGCAAAGAACCTTTAACTTTTGATAGAAAATTATCAAGAGTTTATAGTGGGCCTATCATGGAAATTATTATTTGAAATAACTATTTCGGGGACGGGGCGTTATAGATTCCCCTGACTCTGCATCAGCCTGAAAGTCTTCTCAATATGCATCAACCATTTCTCTGAACCCTCGGGGCCTTTATTCCCCACAAAAGTGGTTATCTTCAAATTATGAACCGACTCCAGAGAGGTTCGCTGAGGCGGGCGTATAACTGATTGAATAGCATTCGCTATAGCTTCCCCTAACTCAGCTATATCAGGGAAACTAGGTTCATCTAAACGACGTGGCTCTCTACGAGGCGGCATAGTTTTGACAGAAACACCAAGATAATTAGAATATTCACAAGATATGCAGGACTGCCAAACCTATGCTCTGATACCAATCTGACACACCCCGACCCAAAAGTGGGGCGTGCTAGCCGTCACGTGAGCGTGACGTAAGCCATGTGCACAGTGCGGAAGTAATAAAGAATATAATTTACGAATCGATTAAAACCGAAACACTAGCAATACTAAGTACTCCATTTAACAAGTATATGTCACCATATCTTGAGAAAAAAGATGTTACAGTAACACAATCACATGATATAAGTTGATAGTATAGTATAAACATTTTCTAGCTGCCAAAACCAAGCAAAATTTGCACCATCTCCGATCGATCATCGATCGAAGAACTGAAAGCAGCAAATTGCACTCGAGACATGACATAGTTGTTTACGTCGGGTTATCGAAAACGAAAAAGTTGCATGCAAAATAATATATTGTGTTTTTGGAGTTCCCAAATCCCAAACGTGATGTAATAGTCACAATGGTCGAAGTAAAACGTCTGAGCAGACAACGCATTGACATTTCGTTTGGAAATGAAGGGCAACAGATGATAGAGAGAAGCCGTGAACCCTAGCCATAAAGCAAAAGTCATAGAGGAGGCCAAAATAGGAGAAGATCGTGGGGGGATTTTTTGACCTTTTCTGTTAACTACTGTTATGAAGTGCCTTGACAACTATAAATATTGAAAGATGGGAAATGCAATGAAATGTGCAAAACTCTCAGCAGTCTGCAGTTGCATATAATGCAATTATATATTTATTGTTCATTCTCCAATCCCAAACAAATTTAAAGAGGCATTGTCGAGAACATTAGATGAGAACGTGTTTACCGCTTTAATAGTTCGATTTAACAATGTAATACTATATAATGAAGAATTTATACATAATATATTATATCTTGTTACTAACATGAACATTACGTGATATATTGAACTGGTTACATGCAGAGGTGTGAGATGAGATCATGGGAGAGGGAGTGAGAGACCCGAGCATGCAGATTGAAGAGATGATTTGATGTAAAGCCTGTGTGGGTAAGGTTTTGTCTCAAAATCCGAGCATGATGTGTCAAAATCCGATTGCATCAATCTTCCCACCCCTACCTTTTCTTTCTTTCTTTTGATTTTGATGGATGGATAGATGGGATTGCTGAGTCGATCCATGCATGCTGAATTTAATCATTTTGTAGGTTGAACTTTGAAGCACTCCATTTTCAAAACTAGTGCTGCTTTTGTACTCATGCGTTCGTCCAAAAAGTAGTGAAAATACCCTAAAATTGTTTGGTAGCCAAAATTTCTTTCTCAATTGTTGGAAAAAAATTGTGTGTGCTTGACTTCCCACTAGAATGTCTTTTTGTTGTTGTTTTGTTTTGAGTGAAACGATAACGTTAATAAGTTAAATGTTAGATTAGTCATAAACGGAGTTCGAATTCACGCCGTCATATAATGACATAACACATTTTCACCACTATAGTAAATGGCCACTTGCACCATTAACTTGCCACTAGAATGTCTTAGTGACATTATCATCTATTTAAAACTTGTTATTTATTAAAACATTAAATATAATAATTGTTTAAAATAAAACTTTAAAAAAAATATTTAAAAGTAAAAAAGATGAAAACATGAAACACAAATCCCACCTCAGTCCACCTCCATTGGAAAGACGACGGGGTGGAGGTGGCCGATAGAAATATTGATACGATAAGAAGGCTTCTGACCCCTTATATGTCAAAAAAGTTACGAGGGTGTTCATATATCTGAATTATAAAGATGTTGACTTTGTGACAAATGGAAATGAAAATCTCTTACAGCTTGGGAAATTAAAATGTCTGAGTAAAGGAAGAAAGATTTATATACATATTAGCTTACTGGGTATGATTAATTAAAAAAAGTGATTGGGAAGCAACCGCCAAACCGGCACTAAATAAAACCCTCCTTTTTATTTCTTAGCAATTCTCACTCTATAAACCTTTAAACAGCACATAAACAATATATGCTATATATTTATTCAAACAAAAAAAAGAATTTGATAAGTAGAAGAAAAATAACACGGTTTTTCTATTTTATTTTTTTGAACAAAAAATATTATCTACGTTTAGGGAGAGAAATGTGCTTAATCTCACAATGGCTAGCAGTAATGTGATTCAAATTCGCATTTGGCAATAATCGAACCCAAGAACTCTCCACTTACAAATAAAGAAAAATATCACTAGACCGTAGTAACAAGTGGTAAGGTTTTTCTAGGTTAGATGAAGTGAACAAGATTCAAATATATTTTTGGGCATGGAATGATTTAATGATCGGAGTGGGTTGGTGGGAACAGTAAGGAGAAGGGAGGAGGTGCGCTCGAGAAAATAAAGCCTTTTATTTTTGTTATTCTATTTTAATTAACTAATTAAGTTATGTACTAATTTATTTTATAATTTTTATTTTAAATTAATATGGAGTCTTTTATTAATTTGGTTTAACAAATGATAAGTTTTGATTTGATTGTAGTGTCACTCTGCAGAATCAAGTGGCAAGTCGAGCTACACACAAATTTTTCTCCACTTGTTGAGATTGCTAGGTTGTTCAGCATCTCATAGTTATCTAGTTGCTATAATTTTAATTTTAAATTAATATGTCATTAATGTTTTATTTTGATCAATTTAATAATTAGTTTGAATTTCTGATTATTTTATTTTTTTAATTTAGGAATTGTTAATTGTAGAATTAATAAATCTTCACCAAATTAGAGACTACAGAAGAACCCTAAAATATGTGAATGGTTTGTTGTGTGTAAAATCAATAAATCAACTTCACCAACCATTCCTATCCGTTTTTCACTTTCTTGTTTTACCTTTTCACCCTTTTGTCTGATAGAATAATACCGTCCACTTCCAGTTCCATTAAGATTTGTTTTGCTACCACTGTAAAGCATTGAGCGTAAATATGGTATAAAAGATGAGGTTTCAACTTTAATTTAAAAAATGCAAAAAAAAAAAAGAGAGAAAACAATATTTACATTTTCATATTATTGCATAACATGGAATGTTGAGATAATAATTATGATTGTGATTGAGAGCACAGAATCCAAAAGAGGATCCTCTTTTGATTTTTTTTGTGCGAACTCTCGAGATTCATTGATTCTAATCATTCATTACAGATAAAACGGTGAAGAAAAAAATCAAGCCATTGAAGCGCCGTCGCGGCCGAAGGACCTCCAAATCCATGAACCACATGTCTCATCCTCTGCCTTCCTTCTCCCTATGATTCTGCCCACCAAACACCATCTCCGACGGCACGTGTTTCGTCACGCGACGAATGTGGGATCATAACCTCTTGTCTGTGGCAAACTTATTTCCTGTGCCAATCGAGTTTACGATGAGTGGACAACATGCCTCCGTTGCAAACTCGTTCGATCTCTGAATAGGAGAACAGAAGCAATGAAAGGAAAAGAGAGAAGGCAGTGAATTTGAGATTAGTGAAATCGTAGTCATTCGATCTGTGGTAAACGACTAGGATAATTTATCCCAAGAATCCGCATAGACAGGATCCGGAGAGGATCTTCTTCCATAGAATCATGCTTCATTGCAAAATCTTTTGTTTTGTACTGGAAATTGATGTTGTACAATTCATCAGTGAAATGTAGCAATCATCAAATTAACTATTATATTAATTATTTAAAAAATTAATTTAGAGAAAATTAGAATATTGTTCCCTGAGAGCATTGGCTGGAAATTTGTCTATCAATTAAAATTTTATGAGCATTGTTATTTGAACTTGTCACAATATGTGCAATGGTAATTTTGCTTAACATCGTTAGAACTTTCATTAGTACATTTTTGCTCACCATCTTATTTGTCATCGTTAGATGAGTTTGAATTTTGAGATTTGTGCCTATCCACTACACGAATCTTGAAATTTAAGCTCATCTAACGGTAATAAATAAGATGATAAGCTTACACCACACTAAATGGTGGTGAGCAAAAATGCTCCCATTACTCTATATTATTATAGATTCATAGACCAATACTTATGGATCTTTAATGCAATCATCAAAGCTCCAATTCAATAAAAGAACAAGAACCAAAGCTCGACTTTTGGTTTGTGTTTTGTGTAATTAATTGAGCCTCTATCTATATATGTATGTATGTTGTGCTGGTACTAAATTTATCTTCCGACCAAAAAAAAACCTCTAATTTTCTCTTTCAACTTATCATCGATGACCATAAAATACAGTACCTTTTTGTAAACCATCCACTTTATCTGAGTCTGTTATATATAAATTTTAGGGGATCGACTTTGGTTAGCTACTTCTTGACTGAAATATGTTTGTATCACATACGGGCCAAACGGTTGGTTTGCTTAATTAATTAGCATGAAATTGTGATGCGCAACCAGTAATGTGAATCCCCAGACTCCAACAGTGTTAAAAAGCGAGCAGTAGTTCGAAAATCCAATCACTCTCTCTATCTCACTTCCAAAGCTCCAGTTCTTTTGCCTAATCTTTATATGAAAAAAGTGAATGCAGAATACCAGAAACCATGCATGCATGCATAAAGCCATAGCTTTTTTTATCTTCTTATACATTAATTTGTTTCCCATCTTACTTTTAAGACATAAAAACACATATTGCAAGCTCATATGCTTGATTCCAATAGTTTTCTCATGTTTTTGGGAGGGTAAGAGCAAGGACAAGACACTTGAATTGTCATTAATATTTATTCTAAAAAGTAATTTTTCTCAATTTATGAAATTAGATGCGTCAAATTATGCTACGTGGTAGTGTGGCACAACAAAAGTTTTTTTAAATTTTTTATTATTGGAAAATCCAATGACTAAGGCGCACGAATAAACGAGTTGTTTGGCTCTAGGTTGCGCACGTGAGGGAGGCCCACTCTATCGCCACGTTGACGTTGTCATTGCCATCGAGCTCAAGGCCCGACAATTCTTCGACGGGCAGTTCGATGGGCTTCCTCGAGCCCACAAGTTGCCTGCCAAATTTTGGGCCGATGGACCAACATTTTATGGGATAAAGGCAATTTAATCCAATTGCCTTGGCATTTAAAGTACCGGTGGACATGTTCTTAGAGAAGTTAATTTTGTGGTGGATGATTAACTGTGGTAGGTTATAATATTGACTTAGTATTTTGGTTTAACTCTTAACTTCCAATGTTGAAGGGAATACCTTACATTTTGATAACGTTTATACGGGGTGCTTTAAACACTTGAGGAATGCTAAGCATACTCTCTCAAAAGTGAAATTCTTCATGAATTTTCTAGATCATTATGTTTTTGACATGATATTTTGTAATGTTGGCACATGAATTGTGTAAAAAAATGAAGCAAAGCATCCATGTAGAACCCTACTTTGAAAAAAATATATAAAAGTACGGATTATTAGACACCTATGAATCCCATTTACAAATTCTTAATTAGCAGAGAAAATGTAAAATAAAATAAAATATTTGAAATTAAAAAGAAAAAAAAGAAAAAAAAAAGCAGCTACATAGATGGTGTGTATTAAATCACCAAGGCTCTCCGTGCTTGTATTGGATTTAGGTTTTATTATTATTATATGTACTGTGCTGACATGAGAGATTTGCAACAGCTTTATCGATACATGGTGAAAATCTCTACCTCTCCTTTTTTTTTTCTAATATTTAAAAAATGGAAAATTGATTTTTACAAAAAATAAAAATTTGTTTTCCCCTTCTCTTATTTGTTTTCCTCTCTCACACAAACTCAAAAGGGCTCTCTCATAAAACTACTTTCTGTTCCCTCCCTTTCATTTTCTTCACTGACAGAGGAATACCTGCACACTTTCTCACGCACGCACGCATACTCTAAACAGACTACCCCGGCTCTGCACAGCCCATTTCCTCAGACACATACATCACACACACACACACTCTCTCTCTATCTTTAGAGAGGGAGAAAGAAAGAGGAGAGAGAAAGAGAGGTAATGGATATGGCAGAGAGGGCAGAGAAAAACACAGATTTTTTTTCCCCTCTCTCTCTGCCACTCAGATCATCAAACCCTTCTCACACTCTTCCTCACTCTTTCTCTCTCTTCCTAAAACCAAATCTTGCCGCTACTAAACACTCATCCCCTCACTCTCAAAACCCCTCACTCCACTCCACTCTTTCCTGACCTCCAACAACTTTCATGAAACAATCACACCTTCTTTAAAACCTAGACACTCCAAAATTCCCTCTGGGTTTTCTTCCCAACGACTTTCTCTTTGTTTGTTTGATTTCTCTCTCTCGACACCCATGGACATCATGAGCTTCTCCACCCACTTTGATCACAACACCCACCTGCCACCCGGCTTCCGCTTCCACCCCACCGATGAGGAGCTCATCACCTACTACCTCCTCAAGAAGGTCCTCGACAGCAGCTTCACCGGCCGTGCCATTGCTGAAGTCGACCTCAACAAGTGCGAGCCTTGGGAGCTCCCTGGTAATTAATCAACTACTTAACTCCACCTCATGCTAATTAATCACATTATTTCATGTACATAACTTGAAATAATTATTTCTAAATTTGGGTTCTAGTTGTAGTTAGTTTCTAAGTGTTCGGGTTGGTTACATAACTTGAAATGAATTAATTTATAAATGTTGGGTGTTGATTATAATCAGAGCGTTGGTTTTGAATAAATTTGCAGACAAGGCAAAAATGGGGGAGAAAGAGTGGTACTTTTTCAGCCTGCGTGACCGGAAATACCCGACGGGGCTCCGAACCAATAGGGCAACTGAAGCCGGGTACTGGAAAGCCACGGGAAAGGACAGGGAGATTTACAGCTCCAAGACTTGCGCGCTGGTTGGGATGAAGAAGACTTTGGTTTTTTACCGCGGTAGAGCTCCCAAGGGTGAAAAATCCAACTGGGTCATGCATGAGTACCGTCTTGAAGGCAAATTTGCCTACCACTATCTCTCCAGGAGTTCCAAGGTCCTCTCTCTCTCTCTCTCCCGAAAGTTATATTGGAAACTTTGACGCTCATGCATGTCTAAGCTACATTTTAACATGTTAAGTTTTGATTTTTAGTAGTACTATATCATTTACAGCTAGGGTTGGGTAAATTAGTTGGTACAGTGGGGGTTGCTAGCTAGGGTTAGGTATATGTAACCTTCTTTGCGGATTGTACTAATGTTTAATTAATGGCTTTCACTTGTAGAGGATGTCTCAGTTGGGCCTCCGTATATCCCCCTCCATGCTTTCTTGTATCACAGCATCAAACACCTGAAACTTGAATATTTTGAGCATAATTAACTAACCAGTCCGGAGCAAGATCTTGTAGCTCAGTTATCAAAATAGGTCACATTACTATTCTGCTATAATTTCTATGAGGTCTCCTCGTTTGCTGCCATTTCGTTTTTTTTTTTCGGTTAGGCATGAATTACGTTAGGGTTTAAATTATGCATATAGAAACGTCACCACCTACGTACCCACAGGACTATTTTTTTCTCAAAAAGCTGACTGGTTTTTTCACCAATGTCGCTTATGGCATTGATTCAATACACGTGCAGGACGAGTGGGTCATTTCCCGGGTTTTTCAGAAGAGCAGCGGATCAGTCGCTAACGGACCCGGATCCAAAAAGACTCGGATGGGCAACGGCTCCACCAGCAGCATCTCTCTCTACCCAGAACCCAGCTCCCCCTCCTCCGTTTCTCTCCCGCCCCTCCTCGACTCCTCCCCTTACCAACCCGTCTCCGCAGCCGGCGACGGCTGCTCTTACGACAGTCCAATCCCCAGGGAGCACGTGTCCTGTTTCTCCACCAACCCCAGCAACAATGGCTTCAACCTCCCAGCCTCGTGCTTCGACCTGGCTCACCCTCCTCCGCCCCAGCCGCCGAACTATGGCGGCGTCTCGGCCTTCCCGAGCCTCCGGTCTCTGCAGGAGAATCTCCAGGTGCCCTTCTTCTTCTCCCCAATGCCGGCTCATCCTCCTGTCCTGGTTGGCAGCTCTGTCGCTGGCGGCGGATCCTCCGGCGATTTCACCGGCGACTGGCCTCCGGCATCCGAGGATACCAGGGCAGTGGGCCCCACGGAGCTTGATTGCATGTGGAACTACTACAAGACCGAGTGTCTTTGAAAATCATGGAGACTGGTGCAGGGGTGTTTCAGACTTTTTATTCGAAAACGCCCGGTTCACTTAGTAGTAGCAGGGGTAGTTTCGGTATTCCAGTTGACGTTATCAGTAGTTTGTTTTATGTTTGGCCTGTGATTATGACTGCATGAGACTGACCGACTCTGGTGTGTTTTATTCCCTAAGTAATTAGTCTAATGGTGAATTTAGTAAGTGATTATTTCCTGCTGAAGTATCTATGGTAGCCAAGAAAATATATTAGACGAACACGGTATTGTAAGTAGTGGGGATTGAAAATACAAAAAGAGATTGTTGATGATCAGATTATAACTCTCTTAAACTAACTCTGCGGTGGTGTTTTATTACCTAAGTAATTAATTTGAAGGTAAATTTAGTAAGTGATTATGCAGGGAGGGATATGTGTTAGTGGGAATTGGTTGGAACAGTGACTGGTGATTCTGATTCACCTGCATCTTTTGCGTTATCAGATTATATCTGCTTAATATTAATTATTAAGATAATAAGATATTCTGATGCGGATCGCAGTGAGTTGCTTTAGTAGAAATATACGATAGGAATAATTCTTATGTTTATTAACATTCAAAAAAGGGATATATATACAACCCTAATTACATAGTCCTAATTACATAAGGAAACAAACTTTACATTCCTAAAGGAAACCTCCTATAATATCTTATGACTCACGCTAACACTTCACCTCAAGTTGGTGCATAGATATCACACATGCCCAAGTGAGTCGTTAAACTTTCGACTACATACTGCATGAGTAAGAACATCTGCAAGTTGTTCCTCGGAAGTTACACACGGGAGAGAGACAATTTTCCCTTCGAGTTTCTCCTTGATAAAATGTCTGTCAACCTCCACGTGCTTAGTCCTATCATGTTGCATTGGGTTGTCTGCTATATCTCTTGTAGACTTGTTATCACAATATAATTTCATAGCATCCTTTGGCTTGAACCCAAGCTCCCAAAGGAGCTTCCGCAACCAAAGAATCTCACACAGCCCGTGTGCCATACTTCTGTACTCAGCTTCAGCTGATGATCGTGAGACCACTTTCTGCTTCTTACTCGGCCAAGTAACTAAATTCCCTCCAACAAATGTAAAATATCCAGATGTTGATCGCCTATCAGTTACATCACCAGCCCAATCTGCATCAGTAAAACCTTCAATTCTCAGATGTCCATGTCTCCCATATAATACTCATTTTCCCGGTGCAGACTTCAAATATGCTAAAATATGCATGACTGCGGCCATATGGTCTGTACTTGGTGAGTGCATGAACTGACTCACAACACTTACGGCATAAGCAATGTCTGGACGAGTATGAGCCAAATAAATCAGTCTTCCTACAAGTCTCTGATATCTGCCTTTATCAACCGGTACCTGATCTGGATATATGCCCAGATGATGCTTCTCAACAATAGGGGTGTCTACCGGTTTACACCCTAGCATACCAGTTTCCTTCAACAAGTCCAACACATATTTACGCTGACACAAGAAAATAACTCTGGATGAACGGGCAACTTCAACTCCCAGAAAATATTTTAAGTCTCCCAAGTTCTTCATTTCGAATTCTGCCGCAAGGTTTATCTGCAACCTTGATATTTCATCAGAGTCATCCCCTGTAATAATCATGTCATCTACATAGATAATCAAAGCAGTTACTTTACTCAATCTACGCTTCACAAACAGCGTATGATCGGAATGACACTGACAATATCCATTCTTCTTCATGGCTTGTGTGAACCTGTCAAACCATGCACGAGGAGACTGCTTAAGTCCATAAAGTGACCTACGCAATCGACAAACCCCCGTATTCCTACCTGCGTCATATCCAGGCGGAAAGACCATATATACTTCTTCCTCCAAATTCCCATGAAGGAAAGCATTCTTCACATCGAACTACTTTAGGGGCCAATCCAGGTTTGCAGCTAAAGAGATAAGTACACGTACCGTATTCATTTTGGCTACCGGAGAGAATGTCTCCTGATAGTCTACACCATATGTCTGAGTATATCCTTTTGCTACCAACCTTGCTTTGTATCTATCTATGGACCCGTCAGCCCTGTATTTGATTGTAAACACCCAGCGGCATCCAACCGGCTTCTTCCCGTTAGGTAGCTCCACTACTTCCCAGGTTTTATTTTTCTGTAGAGCCATCATTTCTTCATCCATTGCTCTCACCCACTTTGGATCTTTTAGAGCTTCCTCCACTTGAGTTGGAACTTTAATGGACTCTATGTTATTTACCAGAGCCTTGCGTTCAGGTGCAAGGTTCTTACAGGATACGTAATTGGCGATTGGATACCTCACCTTCATTTCCGGAGAAAACCTGTCAGGTGGCACACCTCGATTTTGTCTTGGTGGCAACTTATATGTACTAACAATATTATTTGAATTAGTTGTATAATCATCTATTGTACTTACCTCAGGTATATTCAGAGAAGATACATTGGACGGCATTGTGGAGCTAGAGAGAGGGGGTAAACTGCTACTAAATTCACCACTGGTATCGGTAACACTGAGCTGTTCTTGTTCAATACTGGTCTCGACACAATCTGGCCGTTCCTGATTGTTCCCTTCGGCAACAACTTGCTGCAGTGCAGCAGCACTAATTTCATTCCTCTCGGCAATCACAGATTGTGGCCTGTCGCCTTCTTCAGCATCGTTAGACTCGGGGTGACCACTCATATCTCCCTCTAAATCACAATCCAACCAACCCAGATCACCCACAGTCTCACTCTCCCCCTGGTGATCTGAAGTGGACGGGGAAGAAGTATAAAAATACTCGAATTCAGAAAATGTAACATCTATAGTCACATACATATGGCGGGTTCCAGGATGATAACATCGATAGCCCTTTTGGTGGGTGGAAAAACCCACAAAGACACACCGAAAAGCACATGGATCCAGCTTACTACGATGTATTTTTTGGATATGAACATACAGCACGCAACCAAACACACGAGGTGTGAGTGTGTTGGTGGACACCATGGGGACATGTTTACTGAGCACTTGAAGTGGTGTTTGAAATTCCACAACACGGGATGGCATATGGTTTATGAGGTAGATAGCATAAGTGACCGCTTCAGGCCAAAAACATTGAGGTATAGAGGCACCGAGGATCAATGCACGAGCAGTTTCCAAGATATGACGGTTTTTCCTTTCTGCAACCCCATTTTGTTGTGGAGTGTAGGGACACGTCGTTTCGTGGAGAATCCCATGAGTACAAAGGAACCGAGACAACTCAGAATTAATATATTCACCTCCATTATCAGAGCAGAGAACTTTAATAATAGAGGAATATTGTGTCTTTATCATCTGACAGAAAGACTGAAACACCATAGCAACATCACTCTTATGTTTAATCACATATAACCAGGTCATACGGGTGCAATCATCCACAAAAGTGACAAACCATTTAATTCCAGAAGCCACACTTACAGGGGAGGGACCCCAAACATCAGAATGCACAAGGTCAAACGGAAACACATTTTTATTCATACTTGAAGGAAATGAAACACGATGGCTTTTAGCAAGAATACATACTTCACAATGTAAGTCTGATTCATTTATTCCATGAAATAAACGAGGCAACAAACGCCGTAAATAACCAAAAGAAGCATGGCCGAAACTGCGATGCATCATCCATACGTCCTTTAACGTACTAGTAGTGGACGTTCGAACCGCAGCAGCTCTTCCCGGAACGACATCATCCACATAATACAACCCCTCTCTCTTAGTGCCACGCCCAATGATCTCCTTGGTCTAAATATCCTGAAGCAGACAAAAAAATGGATATATTAATACAACACAATCCAACTGTTCCGTGACTTGCGATATAGATAGTAGGTGATGAGATAAAGACGGAACAAATAAGCAGTGGTGCAAAGAGAGAGATGGTGTGAGACACACGGTGCCTGTTCCATTAACCGAAGCAGTAATACCATTAGCCGTCTCCACACATGTTCTACGGGGCTTGGTTATATACTGAAACAAATCCTTATCATAGGTCATATGATCCGTTGCACCAGAGTCTAGAATCCAACCTGTATGATGAGCAGGGTCGGAGGCTAAGAGAACACGGCCTACAGTACCTGTATTCGACGATGGTTCACCAACAGTCGTACGATTCAACAACGACTGACTTGGCTCACCAGATTGCACCTCGGCTCCTGTGATATTGCTTGGTGTGGCAGCAGCAAGGGCTGCCCGTCCACCATTAGAGCTATTATTCCCACGATCTTTTGCCCGCAACCGTTTCTTCAATTCCGGAAACCACTCGGGTACTCCATGCTTCGCAAAGCATGTATCTTCAGTATCGCGTGTTTGACCACAGAAAGTACATTTTAAATTATCTTTGTTTTCCCGGGTGAATGGACGAGAATTTAAAGATAAATTTGACAAACCACCAGAAGGAAGACTGGCAGGGGGCCGTGACACCATAGCAGCTGCAGGTCCTCCTCCTTGGCTGCCAACATTACTTCCACCCATCATAGTGGCGTGACGTTGAGCTTCACGCCTAACCATAGAGAACACCTCATCAACAGACGGAAGAGGCTGAGTTCGTAAGATGTCACTACGAACCTTATCAAAAATATCATCCAAACCTGCCAGGAAGGCATACACTCGGTCCAATTGAACCTCCTCTCGCAGCGTCTTCAAATCTTGAGCACACTCCATCTTAATCGGCCTTCGTTGATCCAACTCCTGCCACACAGATTTTAGATCAGCATAGTATACTCCAACTGGACGTCCTTCCTGACGAAGTCGAAACGACTTAACCTTCAACTCATAAATGATAATCGCACGTATGCCTTATTCCTTTTTCTCGGTTGTGATGATGTTTGATTTGTCGTTGGGATGTTATTAGAGCAACTCCACCCTTGGTGGTTACTCGGGGAACAGGCGAAGAGAAAGGGCCTGAGGGTCAATGGATTGGGCTCCAGCGTGGGCAGCCCGAGTGAAGGTGGGAGCCCGAGGGCCAGGCCCGTGGAGGATTGCCAACCCTGCAGTCTGACGTGGGTGTGACGTCAGGCCTGGGGCCGGTCCTTTTTTATTTTTTTTGTGTCAGGCGCGTGCCCCTCACTCGCGAGTAGGGACGCATTAGCCGACAGCTTTACAAGGCACGAGGCCCGTGCGCCAGTTACAACAGTCGACCGTTGGGAAGCCACGTGGCTTTCCACGGTCCGTTCGATCTCAACGGCTCTTTAATACGAGTTGTCTGATTTACAACGGTAATAAAAAAAAAGCTGATTTAATATCAACCGTTCGATCTGAGATCAACGGTTGATATTAATCTGTTTTATAAATTTAAAAAAAAATAGTTTTAAAATTAGGAAAAGTTACCGTTGTGACACGTGGCACAATGTGGAGTGTTGAAATTCAAAATTTTTTAAATCCAACGGCAGAGATTAATTAGTTGAATAAAAATTTAAAATAAATTGTAAAAAATCGGAAAAAAAATCTGAAAAATTTTGTAAAAAATTGATTTTACTTTTCTATAAATACCACTTCTTCTCCATCTACCTTACACCACAATTTCATATTTTCTCAACTACTTTCAATCGAATTCCTATCTTTCTCTTAAAGTTTCAATTCAATTTTTTTTCCCACAAAATGACTACTGATGTAGGTACAAATTGGTCGCTTCTTGAAGATGTTGCGTTGTGCACTAGCTGGGTTGAAGTTACTCATAGTTCGCTTATGGGTAATGAGATGCAGTTGCGAGAAATGTGGAGTTTAATTCATACCAAATTTCTTGAGAAAATGGGTGGGAAAAGAACCAAAGAATTGGTGTCCAGTCGTTGGAAATTACTTAGCCATTCCGTTAGTACGTGGAGAGAAGCCTTGGCACAAGCTAGTAGTAATCTTCGAAGGGGGGAAAATTACTCGGATGAGGTAAGAATATATAATTATTTGTTACCTAATTTGATTATTATTATTTGTTTGTATTATTTATTTGTTACCTAATTTCATTATTATTCATTTGTAGCAACTTCAAGCACAAGCATGGTATGGTGCCAAAATCAAATCAAAAATCAAATCATTCAACTGGTGGGAATGTTGGAATATTGTTAAAGATTGTCCTAAATTCAAAGTTGTGCCCGTTGGTCCAGAAGTTTGCATGAACAGCACCCCTCTACACTCGACACCCGATCATGGCTCACATGTTCATGAAGAAGATGGAGAAGAAGTGCCTGAAACGCCCATCCTTGAACAAGTGTCGGGGTCGACCCGTTATCCAATTAGGCCTCAAGGTAAGAAGGCTTCAAAGAGAAAAGTGAGTGCTTCCAAGAATGATTATGCAAAGTACATGGAAGAACTTGCTCGCCAAGGTGAATTGACTTTGGAGCGGGAAATGGCGAAATTTAAGGCTGATAAGGCTAGAGATGAGGCATGTGGCACGATGACATTGGATAAAAATCTTATCGAAATCCATCACAAAAATAATTGTTTTTTGGATAAAATGACACATGGCGAAATAACAACGATTTAAAAATTCTTATCCGAAATTACAAATAATTTTATTTTGTATTATTTAAACAAAAAAAAAACTAATATTTTATTGCCTATTGCCAGGGGAGGGCTCCAGGGGTGGATATGCAAATGATAATTACTGTTCATTTAGGACAGTTACTGTTCACTGGGTGGATTGAATAGTGGATTGACTGGGGGGAGGGCTCTAAGAGTGGAGTTGCTCTTAAGTTCGTTCCGGTAGGGATTAGGATTAGAATCTGGCTCATTGATTTCTGCATTGGGTTTGCCAATTATTGTCTTACACATGCCAGCGGCTTCAGTCTTGTATTCTTGAACTTAAAAGAACACGAAAGGGATTAGTAACCTTTTTATTTGATCGTTTTGCAATTGATTAGTGTGTATAGATAATTTGGACTGTTTAACGGTTAGATCTTGATTTTATATTATTAAACAAAAATTTAACGGTTAAAATATTAAAAATAATTTGGTTTTGCATTATAATTTTATTTTCTTTATGTAAAAAAAAAAAAACACTATCTATATGAAAGGAGAGCGTAATGCTAGGGAGACCAAATTTTTTAAATCAAATTGCAAACCAAATGATGTGTCATCAATAAGAAACAAGCACGTTAATTGACACTTAATTAATGAGACACTTTGGATGCGGTCCCTAACTATCAATATTCTTTGATTGAAACTTGTCTGTTTTTAGTTTTGATCAAAACTCCTGACATTAATGTAATAATGTAAGTTACTATAGTTTTTAAATTACAAATTAAAAATTAGAATTTGTATTTCTTTATATTAATGAGATTTTAAATAAAACCCATAATTTGTGGGATAAAATAATAAAATATAAAGTACTCTCTATTATATTGTGTGTGTATGTATACATATATACATATATATATATATATGTATATATATGTGTGTGTGTATATATATATACACAAACAAAACATGGGTACATTCTTCAAAACCACAGGAAAAAAAAGATATTAGACTTAATAACATTAATAAATTTCTTCGATTAAACTTGACATGTATACATTCTCAAAATCTACGAAAAAGAATGTACCCATATAAGTTAAAAAATGGATTAAAAAAATTTGAACGGATTTTATATTGAAAAATTGGGTTCATTTTATATTAAAAAATGGTACATTTTACATATAACAAATTGATACATTTAATAATGGGTACATTTAAGATTAAAAAAATTGAAAATTATATGAATGGGTACATTTAAGATTAAAAGTTTGAGAATTGTTGTAGCTTATTTTATCTGACAAGGGGAAGGGGGCCGACGACAGAGAGAGAAAAGAGAGAGATGTGTTTGTAGAATTGTTTAGAGGAATGTGTGTGTTATTCCCCCTACATAGTACCTTTATTTATAGTTATAAGAGGGAGAAGAAATCCTTCATCCCAAGGAATACAAGTCCATATAGAAAAGAAAAACTAGAATCAAATCTAATCTAGGATATACACAATCACACTTAAACTAGGAAAGTTTATAACACTCCCCCTCGAGTGTGTAAATACTCAAGATAGATTCGGCATCATGTAGAAGTTGAGGAAGTAGACTCGTCGGCACTGAATCTGGGAACAACGTTATTCTTAATAAGGTAGGATTTCATAATGAAGTAAGTCTCACTAAAAAACCCTAAGGCTGTGGCAAAAACCCGAGTAGGGACAAAATCCATAGTCTACGGAAAAATGTGTGAGCAATGCAAAGTTAAATGAAACATCTACGGGACGTCATCAGGGATATGATCAACCCAAGATGGGTGCCTCATTAAAACCTAGTTAGGTAGCAAAAACCCAGTGGGAAAATGCTCCTAATCGTAGGGGAAAAGAGTACAATAAGATCAAGCAATTATTCTTCAGGATACTCCCAGTTTGACACAATTCCAAAGAGAACTAGCAATGTTACAACTCAGAAAGTTTACGAATACCAATTCCTTGAATAAGCTTCTGAAACGTCACATTCGGTAATGATTTGGTGAAGAGGTCGGCCATATTGTCTAGTGAACAGATTTGCGTGACTTCAATCTTCTGATGCTCTTGTTGTTGATGTGAAAAGAAAAACTTCGGTGCAATGTGCTTGGTGTTGTCTCCTTTGATGTAACCTTTCTTAAGCTGTTCGATGCATGTTGTGTTGTCTTCAAATATTGTCGTTGGGACATCTACGACAGGGTAAAGATCGCAGGAGCTTCAAATATGGCTCACAACTGTTCTCAATCAAAACCATTCCCAAGTTGCTTTATGTAAGGAGAAAATTTCAGCATGGTTAGACGAAGTGGCAACTAAGGTCTGTTTAGTTGACCTCCAAGAGATTGCGGTGCCTCTAATGGTAAAGACATAACTTGTTTGATAACGCGCCTTGTGCGGTTCAGATAAGTATCATGCGTCGGTATAACCAACAAGGCGAGAATCAACTCGAGAAGCTGGGGGTGCGGCATCACTCGAGGATCCGTAGGGATAGAATAAGCCCAAATTCGTAGTACCCTTAAGGTAGCGGAAGATGTCTTTAACGCCAGTTTAGTGTTTACGTGTTGGTGCATTACTGTATCTTGCCAAAAGATTAACAGCGAAAGAGATGTCGGGTCTAATGCATTGAGCTAAGTATAATAAAGCGCCTATCGTACTTAGATAAGCAACTTCAGGCTCCAAAATCTCTTTATCATCCTCATTCAGACGGAAATGATCTCGTTTTGCATCTAGCGATCGAACAACCATAGGAGTACTCGAAGGCTTGGCTTTATCCTCGTTAAAGCGGCGCAACACCTTATGGGTGTACTTCATTTAATGTACTAAGATTCCATTCGAACGGTGCTCTATCTCGAGACCAAGATAGTATTGAGTCTTTCCTAGATCTTTAATCTCAAATTTTGACTTCAGGTGAGAGCCAGTTCTCGCGAGCTCTTCAGGAGTTCCGATGAGGTTCATGTCATCGACATACACTGCAACTATCGTAACATCGGAATGTGACTTCTTAATGAACGCACAAGGGCATATTTTGTTGTTTACATATCCCTGACTAGTCAAATACTTGCTCAGACGGTTATACCATATTTTTTCAGATTACTTCAAACCGTAGAGTGAACGTCTCAGCCGAATTGAGAGCATGTTCCAGGGTTTGGAAATATTTGATCCAGTCAATGTAAGTCTTTCGGGAACTTTCATATAAATTTCCATATCAAGATCCCTACAGTTACTACGTCCATCAGCTGCATACTCAGTTTTTCGAAAAATACCAAATTGATAAGGAGCGAAAAGTAATCACATCCATAACGAGTGAACAAGTTTCGTCATAGCCAATCTTGGGGCGTTGTGTGAAGCCTTGCGCAACAAGACGAGCTTTGTAACACACAATTTTGTTCTTCTCATTACGCTTCCGAACGAAAACCCACTTGTAGCCAACGGGCTTCACATATGGAGGAGTATGAGCTACAGGTCCAAACACCTTACGTTTCGTAAGCGAATCGAGTTTAACTTTGATTATTTGTTTCCAGTTTGACCAATCAGTTCTACGTCGACATTCATCAACGGAACGGGGTTCAATGTCATCACTTAACATGATCTTAGTAACTACTGCATATGCTAATGCATCGTTGACGATTATCTCATTTCTACACCACATATCATCTAAGCTAGCATAATAGACCGAAACCTCACGATTCTCGGAAGGTGGATTCGTCTCTTCAAGGACTTTTCCGTAATCTAGAATTTCCTCATGAGTTGGATAGAATGAGTAAGCGACAGTCGGATTCACGGTAGGCTATTCAGGTGCCTGTGTCGTGGGTTTCCTCTTCCGGGGGTGTGAATCATTTGAACCAAGAGGTCTGCCACGCTTTTATGTAGGGGCAGATGATTGACTAGCCGTTAATGTATGTGGATCACCAAAGTTGGCGTCCCAAGCCTCCAGGAGGGAAGTCTATTGTATATTTAGTACATCCATCTTTGCATGCACATTTGCAGCTGGAATATATGATCTTGTCATTCGTGTTAGATCGGTGAAAACATCTTCCATGCTCTGAAGATCTAATATGCCATGCACTTCAATTTCAGACTGAGCGGTGCGGGGATCTAAATGAGACAAAGTGGGAGTCGTCCACGATAATTTGCGTTGTTCTTCAGGAACGTTGACGTTCTTATCTCCCCCTAATGACGAGAAGACTGTCTCATAGAAGTAACAATCGACGAAACGAGCGGTAAACAGATCGCCTGTCAAAGGTTTTAAGTAACAAATGATCGAAGGAGAATCATATCCGACATAGATTCTTATCCTTCGCTGAGGCCCTAATTTTGTACTTAAGGGCGGTGAAATCGGCACATAGACCGCACAACCAAAAATGCGCAGATGTGATATGTCGAGTTCGTATCCGGTAACCAACTAAAGACCGTTATATGGTTGGGTTGCAACATGCTTCAGGCAGACCAACATGGCTACGTGCAATATTGCATGGTCCCAAGCAGTGATCGGGAGCTTGGTACGTATGACCAACAATCGAGCAATCATTTGTAAACGCTTAATGAATGCCTATGCCAGGCCGTTCTGGGTGTGAAAATGGGGTACTGGATGTTCAACTTCAACCCTAACTGACACGCAATAGTCATCAAAAGTTTTAGATGTGAATTTTCCAGCATTATCCAATTAGATTTGATCGGATCATCAGGGTGGTGAGCCCTGAGCTTGATAATCTGAGCCAACAGTTTGGAGAATGCAGCGTTCCTTGTGGACAACAAACACAGGTGTGACCAACGTGTGGAAACATCAACCAAAACCATAAAATATCTAAATGGTCTGCATGGATGGTGAATCAGTCCACAAATGTCCCCCTAAATCCTTTGTAGAAAAATGGGAGGATTCAAACAAATCTTGTCATAAGAAGACTTAGCAATAAGCTTTCCCATTGAACATGTTTGACATGCGATTCCTTGAATCGAACCTAAACTTCGGGTTAGTGGATGCCTGTGTGATGATTTGAGGATATGGTGCATCGCTATTCGTCCATGATGTCCCAAACGATTATGCCAAAGTGTAATTTCGTGCATGGTCCCTGAGGTAGGGCCGGCCACATAATGGCTATCTATGGAGCATATGATCGTAGTATACAGACCATTCGAGATAAGCTCAATCTTCTCTAGAATACGCTTCTGGTCATATTCGTAGAAAGTTATGCACAAAAATTCAACTCCGTTTTCTACGTGGGTTTCATCATGGTAAATGTTATCTCTAATGTCCTTAAAACTCAACAACATTCTTCTGGAACATGGAGAATAAAGTGCCTCATCAATGGTCAAAATTGTACCATTGGACAACATTATACGTGCCTTACCGTATTCTTCGATCAGGTTACATGGGCCTGAGACGGTTGTCAGAGGTGCATTCTTAGGTATGAAGTTAGTGAAATAGATGCGTTCATGTAAAACGGTGTGCGTGGTTGCACTATCTGCCAGACAACTAACTTCCCCACTATTCATACCTAGAATGAAAAATTAATTTGAATCGGTCGCTTGCATAAAAGTTCTAAAAAACAAATATCCATTCAAAATAATTTTAAGTATTCAAGGGCATAAATTAATTAAAAATTTAATATCCAAAACAAATCACCAACAAATAATCCAACTATAAAGGAAAATTGTTCAAAATTAACCAAAAAACCAGGGAAGGGGTTTAGCCACTATTGTGGAATTCGGCCCCAATGTCTTATTTTAACTAAAAAATAGTTTATGTCTATGATTCTAATCTTCCATAGGTGTGATAGCCTCTTGAAAGTCAGAAACCTTCATTTTCGAACTCTCTGATTCGTCCACTTGCACAAAGTTTGATTCAAACTTCTTACAACAAGAATGATATTTAGCTACAACCTTCTAGGGAGCTCGGTAAACACGGGACCAATGGTCCTAGGAACACAGCGATATCATATATCCGCATCCATGATTTCAGATGCTTTGCCCTTATTCTTGAAGTTTAGGGCCTTGGGAGCGAGGTTAGGGCGTTTTTGGTCATTGTTTCCTCCTTTAGATAGACCTTGACTATGTTGACCTTAACGGGGTGGCTTCTGGCCGCCCTTACCACTCATCTTTTGGCATTTTGGACGTTGGTTTGTGCTATAGTGTGCTTCAGGCACAACAGTCACCCTAGTAAGTTGAGCTTGATGTTTTTTCATTAACAGCTGATTCTGCTTTTCACTGAGAAGTAAAACAGAGATCAAATCCGAGAACTCAGTGAACTTCTAAGCTCTATATTGTTGCTATAGGATAATATTAGTAGCAAAGAAGGTCGAATAAGTATTCTCTAGGAGATCCTCTTCGGTCAAAGTTTCATTACAAAACTTGAGAAGTGATCGGATTCAACAAACTTCAAAATTATATTCATTCACAAACTTAATGTCTTGGAAGCGCATATGCTGCCAGTCATGTCTTGCTTCAAGCAAGAAGATGTCCTTGTGGTGATCAACACGATCAGCCAAAGCGACCCATAGTGCTCGTGGATCCTCCTCACCAAGATACTTAGTTTGCAGTGCACCATGAATATGTCTTCGGATGAAGATCATTGCAGTGGCTTTCTCAGCTTAGCCAACAGGGTTGTTCGTCTCATCTTTGTTTGAAAACCTGAAGTTTTCCTTAAAAACATCACCCATAAAAGCCCGAAGCATTTTCATACGAATTTTAACGAATACATGTCTATTAGAACCTGAATGTTCTACTCCTATGTGAAGGGATTGATTTTTTTTCTTCTTCATTGCACTAATCACATCTTGTTCTTTATTTTGTGATATGAACATGTCGAATTTGAACAAACTCGACTTCACCGCTTTGGAGATCTCTAGAAAGAATAATAAGCCAAAGCCCACGGGTGGGCTGAGTAAATCTCTGTCCTGAGGTCTAGGCCCAGATTGGGCTGGTTTGGTCTCGGGTGGGCTGTAGGCCCAAAGGCGAGAGAGAGAAAAGAGAGAGATGTGTTTGTAGAATTGTTTAGAGGAATGTGTGTGTTATTCCTCCTACATAGTGCCTTTATTTATAGTAATAAGATGAAGAAGAAATCCTTCATTCCCAAGGAATACAAGTCCATATAGGAAAAAATAACTAGAATCAAATCTAATCTAGGATTTACTCAATCACACTTAAACTAGAAAAGTTTATAACAAGAATCTTTTTATAAAAAACTAATGGGTACAATCTTATTCTATTTTTTATTTTTTATTTTTTTAAAATGTTTGAATTGAAAATTAATTAGGAGTTTAATAGAGGTGTGAGTATTAAAACCCTAAATCAATTACTAATTTTTATTTAAAAAAAATGTAATAAACATGTAAATTCATTATCACATTAATGCTAGAGACTTCAATTAAAATTTGAAAACTAATAAGGTATCAGTCAATGAACAATAGTAACTAGTAACCGGATACTAATTTTTTCTAATTAATAATTCAATCATCTACAACCACATCATTTAGTTTGCAAATTTGGTTTAAAAAATTTGGTCTTCCTAGCATTACTCGGGAGTAAAATACTAGCTACATTTCTCTCATGCTTTCTTTCATTTCGGTTATTCTATAATAATGTAGTTGATTACTGGAATTGTATATCTAAAGATCCTGTTTGTCAAAATTAACCAAATCGAAAATTGTTATATTGTTTAAGTAGAATTCAATAAATAAAATATGAAATATCTTAATTGCGAAATGGCTAAATGATTTTTCAAACTAATTGTTTGTTGGAATAGTCTTTGAATAATGACCTTGAAAAGTTAATCGATTTCAATTATCTTACAACATTACTAAATGCGAAGGAGTATAGAGAACAAAGAGAAGGTAGAAGGGAAGATGCTAAACTCATTTGTTGGAGATGATAAACTCATTTGGTGGACGGGACATGACACGTTTGAGACTTGTCGTGTCTTGTTCGATAGAGTTCCATCCTTGAAGAGATTCTTCTATACAGTCGGTCATATAGGCCATTCCTCATTTGGATGGGATCACAAGTGATTACGTGCGATGTGTGGCAGGATAGACACGTGTCCTGCCAATCGAGCTCCATAATTTCTCACACCCGGGTACGAGACTTGTTTTCTCAAATATTTGAGATTATTGTCCAATTTAATGAGTTTAAACACTTTCTTATAGAGATCCACAAATATAGGATATGCCACTTGCCTCTTTTAATTATAATAGGGTTATGTCACGTACGTTTGCGTTACCAAATAAGTTAAAGAAAAGGCAACTAGGATTCCGTCGTGGCCTTATGGGGCTATATGAAATTGTCCAAACAACATTGTGCGAATGAATCATGACATGATTTTCTTTTAGATTTTCTGGTGATCAGGCTAATTGCTAGTTTTAACATACCAACCTGTTGTGACTTGTAAACATTGCATGTGATTTAATATCCTAGTTAATAAGATGTTAGGTTTCTATCCATACGTTCTGATTTCAAAACTCCTATTCTTCTAAATTATTGTAATAGTTTCGGATCTCCTATTCTCTTTATAATAATAATAATAATTAAAAAATTTGCAAAAAAAAGGGTTTATTTTCTGGAGGATTTTGCTGTTGAACTGTCACAAACATCACCATCTAAATCATTAATGGTGAGTTGAACTTGGTTGGCATGGATGGTTACCTTTCACATGTCGCACAGACTATAGGGTAGTACAGAGACCCTTGAGGCTTAAGGACACTGGTCTCCTAGTGGGTACTCCTCCGAGATATAGTCTTATAGAAGGGACACATTTATTACTCTATCTGTTACATTATATTGTATTCTTTCTTTGTCAGTTTTGCTTGGGGAGGGACCATATATCTTACTAGCCAACACATTATGCAACCTTGCATTTACTTTTCCTCACTGTTTAGACGGCTGCATTACCCTACTCATAATGTTCATTGTTCCATATCACACTGGTAATGGGAGAGGAGAGAATCAAATACATAGTTTCGGTCTCGGATGTAGAAATAAATATTCTTATAGCATCTCTAGTGCTTAGGTCTAAATGAAGAGTTACCGCCACTTGTACCACTCTTTGTCACTGTTCATGCTAAAACACCTGGCCGGGAGTTACTAAAAAGGGGCATTATTAGAGGTTTATGGTTCAGGTTATCTCTTGAAAAGGGGAAGCCCTCATTTAGGTCATCCGGAGCAAAAAAATCTTCTACATCCCACATGTGCGGATAGGTAAATCCGCGAGTTACCATTACTTTTTATCATGATATGTCATTGTTCAAGCTTCAATTAGAAAAATTAAGGACGACCTCAAGTCAACAAGACTCCTTGCTTTGCAAGGATAGTAGGGGGGACAAGACTCCTTACTTTGCGAGGATCATAGGGGGGAGGGAAATGAACGTCTATGGTACACAACCAATTAGAGAAACTAGGGGGTGCAAGTAAAATACGTGGCCGGACTTGTTAAAATGGGAGAACTCATTTAGCGCATCCTATTAGAGCGAAAAACCCTTTACATTTACATTTTCCCCTTAGTAATATAAAATGGGCTTAATTGGATAAATGATCACGTGGTCATAAGGTATTCGGAAGATAGTCCATATGGTAAAAGATTCGGATTTAAACCCCTATGGTCTAAGTTTGTTAGAATTTATACCCAAAATTGAAACTTCTGTCATTCCTTCATTAGTATCATGCACATGAGTGTCACATGTGAGGATAAGATGGTCATTTCATCCCCATTTCATCCCTTCAGGCTTCCATAGTCACTCTCCAGTCGTCCCCTTCCCCTCTCTCTTGCGTTTCGTCCCCCGTAGCTCCGCATGAGGATCATCGCCGGTTTGCTCAATCGGTGAAACGGTCTGGCACGGACCAGTGAGTAGCGGGGGGAAATTCGAACTCTGCTGGTGTGTTGGATTCGTCGTCCGCTTTCGATTTCTACGATTCCGGTGGCTACTTCACGGAGGAGGTGAAAGAAGGTATGGAGTCTGACGGGAGGAGGATTTCGTCTGAGAATGATCTCGGCGGTTATAGCTGTGACAGTGAGGTACTTCTCATTTTTCACTTTTTTGAATTCTGTTTGGTTGTTGAGAAAATTAGGTGGAAAATTTGAATAAATCAGTTTAACAAAACGAAAAGGAAAACACAGGAAGGAGAAAGAAGCTGGCTATGACAACCAACTCCAGATAGAAGAAAATAAACTGAAGCATTTTTCTTTTGGTCAGATAGAGTAGCATGAAGAATGGAAAATTAATTTGGTTGCAGAAGAATACGAAGGCAAAGTATGTATCTTATGTGCTTTAATCTTGACTGAGGCAGCATTAGAGCCCAACTTAGCATTATTGCACAAAACTCCCCAACAATAAAGATTTTAATTTTACTATATATTTTGCTTTCTTTTCCAACAGAAACCGACAAAGATTGCAAATACCAACTCAGGAGATAATAAGATCAACAAACCAATAATTTTACAATTCCATTCCCTCTGTCAAGGCAGCAAGACCGCAGCCACCGATGATTGGAAGGAGGGACAGGTAGACCGATATAGGGAAGGACTCGCCCAGCAAGAACCTCGAAACCAATACACTGAAAGCCGGCTCTCCACTCTTGATGATATGGGTGAAAGAAACTGCAACCTTAGACATCCTAACAGTAGCTGCTACATGCCCAATTGTATGTGCCACAACAACCTGTTCAGGGAAAATCAAACAATAAAATTTTTGTTGTGTTAATTCTGTTTGTATCAGTTTGTTCAACAATAATTGCGTCGAAATTTGAAATCTTTGGGGGGTTTTGGTGGAATTAGAAGGGTCTCGAGGAGGCAGCGGATGCGCAACTGAACTCAGCGCCACCGCGGAGTTCATCGAAGAGGAGTAGAGCTGCTGAGGTCCATAATATGTCGGAAAAGCAAGAGAGAGGGGAAGGGGACGACTGGAGAGTGACTATGGAAGCCTGAAGAGATGAAACGGGGATGAAATGACCATCTTATCCTCACATGTGACACTCATGTGCATGTTACTAATGGAGGAATGACGGAAGTTTCAATTTTGGGTATAAATCCTAACAAACTTAGACCACAGGGGTTTAAATCCGAATTTTTTTACCACAAGGACTATCTTCCCAATACCTTATAATCACGGGTCCGATTAGGTCTATAAAATAAACAAACAAACAAAAAGTTAATAAATTGGTATTCTGCTTCTGCAAAACAGCTGCCATCACTACATGACTAACTTTGGTTTGGTGATTTCAGACTATTTGTACCAAGATGAATCCGGTAGAGGAAAAAAAGATTGTCTTCTAAAAAATATTAAAAATCTGTTGCCAGTTGGTGTTTAAATTTGGAAATACAACAGCCCACAGACCTTTGCCATTGTCCTTCAGAAACCTAAAACCTTGAAAAAAATCCAAAACCAGATGCATGTTTTCAGTTTTACAAGTCACAAACAAACATGACCAACATCGTGTGACTCAGATGCAATCATGTACAAGCTGCTGTACGTTGATCTCCCGCCACGTGGAGGGAACCCAATGGTGGAAGTCCATAATGATGAAGTGTGGTCAGCAGTTTTTGGTACATTAAGGTTGAAAATGGAGGGGTATGATCTGTGCATGGGAAGGCAATGAGCAGTGTGAAATTTTAGGGTATGTGTTTTCTTGGGGGGTACTTACGTGGGACCATTGGAGGACCGTCGGAGGATTTGTTCATGGAAATAGCATGGCACGCGTTGTACCCTGTTTGGCTTGAGTTTTTAGAATGAAACCAAACAGGAAAGTAGGGTTTGAAGCCAAACAGAATGAAACCAAACAAGAAACAGCCAAACACTAAAAGCTAGGGTTTGGAATTTATGGAAGGAGAAGTGAATTATGAGTCTCTGTGTATTTTTGGTGTTTATATATATCAAGGTCTTTTTTCTTATGCGTATGATTGCATCTCTGGTATTTCTTGGCTTATTATTCTTATCCTCTTACACATGTGACATATTTGTAACAGTGATTTGATTGTACAAGTTGATATTGTGATTATCTTGACCTATCTAGGGTTAGGCGAAAATCATCCGAACGATCAAACCGGCCAAACCAAACCGATTCGAATGACGCATCAACGTGAAAAATTCGTTATTACTTGTTTGATTTATGGTTCAGTTTTATATACAAAATGTTTGCTTATTTACTTATGAAGGCAAATGATTACGTATAACTCGAATATCGAATAAAAGTAGAATTTTTTTTGTAACCAGCTAGCATAGCTTCAAAATAGCCCAAAATAATTGTCTTACCCAGAAGCCCGAAATTAATAAATTTGTGATGAAAGCAGCCCACGTTTTCGACCCGAAAGGGATTTTAAGATTAAACAAGTAAGGGAATTAGGACTCCTTTACTACGTTTTGTTCTTGTCTTGGCCTATAATACAATGATACGGTTTATACTAATGGATCGAGTATCTGGGCTATGTCACATAATAAATAACTATAATAATTTGACATTGAACTTACAGTGAACTGGAGTCGAACCGGAGACCTAAAAGAAGTACAACTAAATTGCTATCTTGGTATAGTGGTGGGCTAAAGGCCCAATGGAAACAAATAGTATAACATGAGGACCGCAATCCTCCCATGGGCCTAGACATCCAAAACATCTTCTATTAGTCGCACAAACTAGCGCCACAGCTCATGTAATATTCAAAAATAAAAATGAAAATGAACGAAAATTGTCAAATTTATTGACCTTTTATTACAAAAGATGTTAGTTGTTATAATGTCAATTTGTTCAATACATACGACTAAACAAACTCTAGTTCAATTGATATTTAAGAAGAATAATCTTTAAATAACAATAAAAAAAGTGAGCGAAGGTTTGGAACTTCCAACTCAAGTTGGAACTACCGCAAATGCATTTTTTGGAGCCATCGACTCTGCTTTGATATATCAATAAGTACACCGCCTCATATGGTACCGAATCTGCATGGGAAGGAGAGGGTTAATTTGCCCATCAATGTGTAGTGAAATGTCTCTTGTATGGGTGTCTTTGGCCCAGTCCACAATATCTCAGACTGAAACGAATTAATGTTAATTTCGTAGTCCCCTCTAATCAACACGTCTCTCTCTCTCTCTCTCTCTCTCTCTCTCTCTGTGTGAGACGCGCACAGTGTTTCAGTGCGACTGCTTGTGCTGTAAGTTATGGAGGAGTACTCGGTGGACGACCCAACTCAGCTACTCGAAGCTGCTTCCGATTTCGCAAGCTATCCCGGTAAGCACTAAACCGCTGCCACTCGCTTTCCTTCCAGTTTTTCTAAGCTATTTTTTAACAAATATCACTGTGTTTTGCAGGGTTTCAAAACGATGCTTCGGCTAAGGTATTTCTCGATCGCTTCCCTCTTCCCGTCATTCTCAAGTAACCCCTTTTTTCAGCTTATACCCACAACTTTTTTTCCAAGTTTTTGTGCTCGACTTCAGTTTTCTTTCGTTTTTGTTTCGATTTTTGGTAATGGGTGTGTGTGCATGTCAACTGTTTGATGAAAGTCTCAACTGACATTGCTCATGGAAGTTGAACTTCGTGTGAATTGGTTTTGTTTTTTGTTTTTTTTGGCTTGCAGTGCT
Source organism: Heteromeles arbutifolia (assembly GCA_024362995.1). NCBI lineage: Eukaryota > Viridiplantae > Streptophyta > Magnoliopsida > Rosales > Rosaceae > Heteromeles > Heteromeles arbutifolia. The sequence continues at coordinate 37,174,221 of JANCRC010000003.1, read as the reverse complement.
TTGCAAACCAAAACCGATGTGCCCGGTTTGGAAAGCACGTTGGTTGCGGTCTTGTAAAGGGTGTTCAAGACGAAATATGGGGCTTCTCTCATCCCCCAGTTCATGGTATGCCCTTCATTTGTTGTCCTAACCGATTGCATTTCGCTGATGAGTGTATTCATGTTCTTGTGAAAAATGAAAGAAGGGTTGTCCTGAATTTGGTTAGAATTCAGCTAGGCTTTCTTAGATAAAACTTTAAGGCTTTTCGTATTATGATGTATTGGAATGCCATAGGGGAAGCTCTTTCGATGAACATGTTGCTCTGGTTCAATCAAATAAAAGATGTTATACCATAGCATAAAGTATAAACCCAATTAACTTTCAGAAATAAAGCCGCTTTTGTACGTATTATGCATCTATCTAGATTCATAAACATTTATCTTTGCTCTTGTTCAGCCATTTGTACAAGTAGGTCTGACGGCAGAGTCTCAAGAAGTCAAATCTTTAGCTTGTAAAACGGTATGTATAAAAACTGCTTATGCATCTTTTTCTTTGATTTGAGATTGTTGAGTAGTTTTGTTCCTAATTAGAGAATTTATCTGTTTGTTTTGGATTAATCAATTTGTTTTTCGGGGGAGTTGAAAAACTTATGCAAGTAACAGACGAATCTATTGCCTAGTTTAATCTGGTGTCATGAGAACAATCTTCAGGTTTCTTGCCTTCTTGAGAATTTGAATGAAGGTTCTGTTTCTGCAACATGCCTTATACTTGACCACAATATATATCCTCTTTTGCTTGATTGCCTCATTCGTGGGTAAGGTTCAAATTTTAAGTTGAAGACCGATACTTGGATTTTTTATTATATTTTAGTTAGGGAACTGATATTAGCACTCCAAAAATCTCATTTGGCACTCCTCACAAGTGTATTTTTCTTTCTAAATATAGAAAGTTTGCAGTGCCAAATGAGATATTTGGAGTGCCAATAACTATTCCCTTTAGTTATCTTGTTTTTTAGAGTAAATTATTTTCTAGTTTTCATTTTTGCCTTTATGTTTGGAGTTCATGATAATGTTTTTCTTCTGGTGTTTAGCAATGAAAAAGTTGCAACTCTAGCAATGGATGCAATAGTGAAGATAGCTGGTTCTCCTGAAGGCATAGTATGGACATCATATTTAGTGCTATACTCTGAGTTTAAATTTTGATCTCCTAAAATGTTGTTTTAATGAATACCTACTTTGTGATAGCTTATGAAAATCTCTTACTGTCAATATGTAGGATGTTGTTTTCCCAGCTAATAATAAAGAGGCTACACATCTTGGAGCTCTAGCATACCAATGCTCTTCAATGGTAGGGTGGTTGTTACTTTTGTGATTTATAAATGTACAGTTAAACTTTCCTGAAATTTGGCCTTTATTTTAGTGAAAGAACTGTAAAAGAAAACTAGTTATCAGCTATGCTGGTCTTTCGCATTTTTCTGTTACACAACATTGTAGTGATACTTGACTAATTTGTGTTGTTGACATGTGCATCAGAGGCATGTCATTAAAGTGGTTGTAAGAAAGGGATAGTTTAATCCATTTGTATAGATGTACCAATTTTAGACAGTCGAATGAAAAGTTTTTCTACGCATTTACAATCTCTGTGCAAACTTCCAAGTATCATGTATGCTACTGTGCTGTCTCTGATTCTAGATTATTTGCTGATTTTTTCTGCTTAGTTTAAAAAAAAAATCATATTAATGTTTTGCAGGGATGGGTCCGGGTTCTGGCTTTGATAGTGAAGCTATTCTCTGTCTCCGCCAATGTGGCATCAGTAGTTCAATCTACTTGGACTTTTTGAGGCAGAAATCAACAACACAAATGATACCCTTTCAACCTTGGGCATTTTGGAGCTTTTGTATGAGGTTGGCCATTGATCATCTGCACACTGCTCTCTCTTTCTCTCTCTCTCTCTCTCTCTCTCTCTCTCTCTCTCTCTCTCTCACGCACAATCTGCAAAACTATCTATTTTCCAGCTCTCCATATTAGCTCCTTTGGTGCTCCATTTCGTGCCATATACTGATCAGAATTTACTACAAGCTCTGTATTAAAACTCAAAAATCAGATCTGCAGAATAACTAAGCATACATAAATTATATGAAGATGAAAAATCAGGTCCACTACTTTGTTCCAGGACCAATGTTTAGCACACAATGCTTAAGAGAAATGTGGCCCTTAATTTGTATGTATTATCTCCAAGTGAATGGCATCCATCTTAAGTTCTCTCATTTTTCTTCTTTTACAATCCAATCAATAGAGAATTCCAAATTTCTGGTATTGCTTTCTTTTGATAAGCTTTTCCTTGCTTAAAAACCTTATATTGAGATGTTCTTGTGTATGTGTCAAATGATAAAGTTGACAGAGATTGAGCATGGTAGAGAGTTTTTGTGTGCAAGCACCCTTCTGCAACTGCTTAGTTCTATTATCAGGTGTTTAAACAACATTTTTTGTTATCTGTTTCGTTTTGAATACTCTACATCGCCTAAAGTCTTATAGAAATATGGTTGTATAACTTTTGTAGCAACAAATCAATGGAGTCGATTTTAAGGACAAGGGCAATGATGATTAGTGGAAGAATTCTGTCCAAGGAGAATTACATACTTGCAGATGAATTGAGTAGGTCTTACAGACTTGGAAACTTGTATATGATGAATAATATCCACTTGAATCATTCAGAGTATTATAAAGCCGTTGTTTTTACCTTTCATCCTGCATTTAGAAGCCCTGTAGTCTAGTGCCTGCATTATTTTTGGCTCATTTGGTAACTTTTTTACCTGTATTTCGAGGACTGATATCATGCTTAATTTTAGTGCAGCACTGCTGTTGAGGCACTTGTCATCCCATTTTCGGACCCAGAGAAAAAGAAGAAATGAATTTTCTTTAGTGGACACCCTTAATTTGTTTTTGGTTTTTGGCTAGCTTCCTTGCATTTATCCAAAGAATCAAAGCTACCTCCAAATCTCCAGTTGCACTTGGCCCCCAATTTTCCTATTAGGTTTGAAAGAGAGCGCTAACATAATATCTTGGACCATGATATGCCACTCAAATCATTTGGTTATCCAGCGTGTAGCATTATATATATATAGCTTCTGTCGAATGCTATTTATTCTCTTTTGGGGACAGTCTTAAACGATTTCAAAAGACTTTGAGATTTGTTACTTCAAAAAAAATATATAATTGCTTTACCAAAGATCATAAAAATGAAAAAGCGGTCATGAATTGATTTTGATACTAATATTGATTTTGCAGACTTAAAAACTGTATTATCAGCCATAGACAGGATACTTAGTTCATCCGAAACTCAAGAAATAGATGAATGTGAATCTGCTCTTGAAGCACTCGGTCAAATAGGGTCATGTAAGTATGCCAGTGCCTTCACTAGGCTTGAGAAATGGTTTTCATAACGTGAAACATATCTACCATCATCATCAAGAAATTAATATTTACAACCTGGTTTTTCGGGATGATCTTAGCAACTCAAGGAGCGCAGCGTTTATTGTCAAGTTCACCACCAGTTGCAAGACATGTTATCTATTCAGCCTTTGATAGACATGGACGTGGTAAACAACTGGTTAGTGAATCTAGTCTTTTAGCTTTATGGCTTTAAGTTCTCCGGCCTTTTTTTTTTTAATACAATTTTTTATGTTCCTTATCATGTTTTAATTTGCCAATTTGATTGAATCTGAAGCCTCTCCTGTATCAAAGGGTGTGTGCGCGCGTACTTTTTAGTAAGTAGCTAACTCTGAACTATAAGATCCAAGATTAAAATGCTGTCACAGTTCACAGTAAGGACTAGAACAATCATTACCTTGTCGGGGAAAGAGATATAGTGATATAAGATAATCTTCTTATTTTAACTTCCTATTTTAGGAACTAACTAGTCTCCGTCTTTGTCTATTTGTAAAAAAAAGTACATGCAAGGAATACAGAAATAGGAGTAGAAAAACTAGGCATTGCAAGGACATCATGTTTTGCATGGTCATGGTATACACCTTTCCAAAAGGTAAAGGAAATTGATGATAAATGAGGAGTATGCTATACTACAATTTCCTATTTTTTGAACTATTGAGTATGCTGTACTACAATGTCCTTCTTCTAAATCCACTAACTGTTGCAGCCAACTAGATACACCTTCCATGCCAAATAACATGAATGGGGTTATGTGATAAATATGGTCTGACAATTAACTTCCACAATGAACTTGTAACTGAAATTTTTTAATAGATCCTGAGCCGTGAGTATTCTTCTCCCAGTAGTAGAAGCTTGTCATCTATAATCAAATTGGGGATGGTTGAGCTTTCGAGGTGTGGGAGTATTTTTAATTTTTTATAAAGAAACTTATTAGGGATTAATAATGCCATAGTAAAAAGTTAATTGATTTGAATAATCAAACAGCTTTTGGTAATCTGAATGCTAGCCAGTCTCTTATGATGCGTTTTCTAGAATCTCTGACACTTGTTTGACCGGAGGAGGTTTCTAAGTCAGACACTAATTGCCACATAGCTTGTTGACTATGTTCACTTGATATAGTATCCTTACGGGCCATGTTCCATTGTCCCTAGGAGCCATCACACCCTTATTTAAATGACTTTTGTGATCCAGCCCATCTTAGTTGCCATATCACGTAAGAGGGATAACAGATTATTACACATACCTTCCTTTGGGAGAGAGATTACAAGGCCTGCTATAACGTACGTAAACATAGATGATCTTATGTGTTGACCCCACCTAAGAACTACCTTCATGTATCCCAAAGCAACTTTATTCTTTGATTGCATCCATTGGAATATTGGTTTTGCCAATAAAATGATGAATAGTTTGGATTGTGAACATGGGATATAAGATGTTTCCTGGTAATTGACTGACAACTGTGTTTGTGATCTGTCCAAGATTCCAAATACTTGTTGATGATAAAAAAGATAGTATCTGTTGTAGTTTACGTTCAAATTCTTACTTCAATGGTTCTTGATGAAAATACAGGCTGCCTTACATGCCCTTGGAAACATTTCTGGGGAAACTTGATCTGCAAACAGCATGATACTGACTAGTGATGCAGAAGAAAGCCTTCGACGCTTGATTTATGAAACAGCATCTAAGAGTTCAAAGCTGACACCATCTGTGAGCAGCTTTTTCCTTCTTAATTTTATTGTTTCATAAACCTCCAAATATTTTGCACCTGGGTGCAGGTTGCCTGCCGGAATTTTCATCCTTTGGCATGAGTCCAACAATTTCTGTAACAAATCATTTGTTTTTCAGCGTGCTTGTCATTCTTCATTTAAGTCTTTAAAATTTGTGGAAGTTTTACTAAGTTGTTGATGCAATTGGCAGGGTCTTTTCCTATCAGTTCTCAAACAGGATTCGGAAATTCGTTTGGCGGTAAGACTTCTAATAAAATCTTCAATTGTGGATTTTTTGGTAGTGTGACTGTTGAATACATTTTTGGACCTGTATATAATTGAAACTTTGGAGTTTATGTAGCATGCGAATTATTTTCTCCGTTTAGTTTGGTTTTGCCCCTTAGATGTGTTATATTTTTCCATCTGCAAATATGATACTTGAATAGACTGAATATGTGTAATTATAGTATTCGTTGCTGTAATTACTAATTGCTTTTGGAAACACGCTTCCTTTTATGTTGTGAATCACCTTTGGAAGTGTTTGTTTGTCGGTGACCAAAGCGCTACGCTTTGATCATGTGGTAAAGAACAATGTGTAAAGTAAATTTCAATTGAAAGTTTGATGATACTTCTGTAGAGAAATTAAGATACAAAAATTCATATTGTTACTACATCTGATACAACATCTGATGCTAATACTTGTAATTGTATATATTTTTGGTATTTAGTATTTATATTGGTTGTTAAATGTGGATAATTCAGGGATATAGAATGCTGTCTGGATTGGTGGCTCGCCCATGGTGCCTGATGGAGATTTGCTCAAAGCAAGAGATAATAAATATAGTGACTGATCCAATTACTGAAACCACTAAACTAGGTCTGTTTCACTTTTTCTCTGTAATCATTCAATTTATTACGTTGCAAGTTTATAAATATACAAAATTAACTACATGGAATTGGTTTGTACTTTTCTAACAATTTATAACAGATTCTTTCCAGTGGTACCATAACTACATGACACATTCTAACTTTTCAGTGCTCAATTGTGTGTAATTTGAATGATAAAACCAATACTTATTATCTTGCATGGGCTAATATGTTATTTAGGACTGGTTCTCAAATGAATTTCTATAAGTCCATTTGACTAGAGACTAGAGAGTGAATAGACAAAAGGCGTTATATAGAACCATCACATTACCTTTGTTACAACGTTCTCTCTGATTTTCTCCTGCTTTATGCTAATGCTAAATTATTTACTTTCCCTCTAAATTGAAGTTTGGTTGCACATTTCAGAATTTGGCAAACCCTTGATTTTCCTCTGGTTTCTGAATTTCTCTTGGACTCGGACAAATGACTACTCTCATTTCTTATTTTAGGTTCTGATTATTCAACTGGCTTTAAAATCTTATCTATTTTCATGTGAATGAAAATTACTGTTCAGCTATGGAAGCCAGATATAATTGCTGTAAGGCAATCCACACCTCTTTTAACATGTCAAGTAAACTTGCCAGCGACCAATCTCTTTCTGGGATAGCGGCAAAGGTTAGTTCTATTGTACATAACCTTCCTTCATTTTTATTTTTCTTAGAGTGGGAGAGTTTTGGGGGATCCTTGATTACATCACGGAATAATTAAAACGGCTGGACCTAAGCGTACACGCTGGTGTACAGATCATTTCTTTAATTTTGTTCGATCCATACACACTAGTCGATAGTCACTCAGTTGCCATCATATATGTATTTGTGTGAATTGTCTGGTCTATGTGGTGTGGGTGAGAGTTGAAAACCATTGAAGGGAAAAGTTGTGGGACAAAAAACTGAAAATGTTAACCTATTGGTTAACGTAAGAAAATAAAATGTTTTTATCTTTACACCCTCGCAAAGCGGGGAGCCTTGATGGCTTGAGATCACCCTTTTAGGTTGTCTTCACTATTTTTGTCTTAAAACAAAGGAATCAATCGTAAATGCTCATGTTACCATCTTACGTATCTTCTCTTGTTCATTCCTTTGTGTGCAGTTGCATGACGCTGTTAAAATGGGTCCGTACCTTGCTAGGAAGCACCTTCAAGCTCAGCCGGTGGTGGTGACGGAGGACCGATTCTAGAGTAACACCAGCCACCGTGTGCAGCTTATGAGTTTATTATTCCCATATGTTGTTGCAGACAAAAGTTTGTTCAGATTAACAGTGGAAGTATGTTTAGCTGTGAATTCAGAACTTAAATACGTAAAGCTAGAGCGGAATTTGGAATTCCATATAGCATCAAAGAGAATTCTCTCAAGTTTCTCAGTTAATTCCAGTTTAAAGGTAAATATATCATTTTTAGTGAAACTAGCGCACAATCAAGGAACAAAATGCCGATAACTATCCATTTGGTTTTCGTCAAAATATCGCGATATTTTGAAAGGAGAAGGAAACACAGAAGGGGGGAAGAATAGGGGAAGGCACCCAAGAGGAGACCCCATCCGTGTGTGTTGGGGGGGGGTGCGAAAAGGGGCTTCGAGAACAGCGTCGATCTGCAAAGGAAGGCGTTCTAGGAAGGGGGAGGAACGCGGGCGGGGTGGGGGGGGAAGAAGAATCTGGGCGGGGGGGGGGGGGGGGGCGAAGAAGAATCTGGGCAGCAGGCGTTCTGTGAAGGAGGGAGCGGAGAGCGAGGGGGGGGGGCAAGAAGAATCTGGGCAGCAGGCGTCCTGGGAAGCAGGGTAGAGGGAGGGAAGGGAGGAGCGGAAAGGGAGCGGGGGGGGGGAGGGAAGGAAGAATCTGGGGGGGAAGAATAGGCCGCGCGCGCGGGGGCGGGGGTGGAGAACAATCTGGGCAGCAGACAAGAGAGAAAGGTGGGGGAAGGAGGGATCATGGGCAGTAATGGGGAGTGGAGAAGAGAGGGCGGGCGGGTGTGTGTGTGGGGTGGCGTGCGTGCGTGCGTGCGTCGTCTGTCTGTGGCACATGGTCACACACGGTTTTGGCACATGGTTTTGTACGAAACCATGGTTTTGGCACATGGTTTTGTGTACAGTTTTTTGTGTGTGTGTGTACGGTTTTTTCTGTGTGTGTTTGTGTGTGTTTGTCAGCTCCCTATATAATCAACTTGATAATGTTAAATCCATCATGCAATGCATTTCCTTCCAATTTTTTTGTGATAAACTAATAGATAATTGACTAAATAAACATCCTGCAAAGTTTCAATAAAAATTTCCAAGTTTTTCTTACAATTTCCGTGGTTTCCATATAATTTTTATCGATATCGATATTATCCCGATATTTCCATCGATATTTTCGTGTTATCGGACTACCGATATTTCCGATATTACCGATATTTAATACCTTGCGCACAACAAAGAATTTAAATTTCGTTTTATCTAGAGAAATATGGATAAATATATCGTTATCATTGCAAGTATCCGTTAAACGTATAAAATCATGGAAGCATTCTAATCTAATCAACATTAAATTACGTTTGAAATTTTTACAACTTCAAAATCAGCAAATATTTATAAAAAAATAAAAAATAAAAATTATGATATAAAATTATGAGGGGCAGAAGAGTAATTCCATACACTCAACTCCGCACCAGGTCAAGATAGGAATTTCATATCCGCAGTGGATAAAATTCAGAGGAAGAGGAAGCACCGTCTCTTCTGTACTCCACAGACACAGCTTCAAACAATTTCAGAGAGCGAGAGAGATGTCAGCTGCAATTCATTGCCTATCCCTCCCTTCCAGATTCAGCAAGCTTTCACTCAATGGCCCTTCTACTTCCTCTGCCATTACTCATTCCACAACTTCCCTCAGTTTCTCAGCTACCCTTTCTCGCAATTTCTTCTCCAAAGGTAATCAAATCTCTCTCTCTCTCTCGAAGTTACCGCGTTTTTCTTCCTGGAATTTTGTTTTAACCGTGAAAATTTTGAAACTTTTCTCATTTCAAATATTGGGTTTTCGAACCCAGCTGTAAAAATCCCAGTCGTGTTATTGGGTGGAAGATTTTTCCTTTTTTGGTGTAAAATTTTGGTTTTTGTATCATATCATCGATTTCTCAGTAACCATACAGAGCACAATGTTAAATCAAAAGAGAAAAACTACATCTTTCTCTTGGCTATTTTCAGGGTATCTGGCTGTGAGTCCACTTCAGAGGCCGGTTCGACATTCCATTGTTTGTGAGGTCACCACGAAGAAGCCCGACTCTGCTGTGAAGAGAGCTCGGCAGGCCGAAAAGAGGAGGATTTACAACAAATCCCGCAAATCCGAAATCAAAACCCGGATGAAGAAGGTACTTCTCTTTTCGGCAAGCTAATTTTATTTTAACTGAGGGGTTTTGCTTCTTTTGGCTTGCATTGTATGTAAAAAATAAGCTTATTCTGATTGTTTTTGGGTTGAAGAAAGTAGTTGTCTTGCATTGTTTGGGTTTTGTTTCTTGTGACCATATTTGATGCCTTGGATTCTCATCTGAATTGAGCAACCATATCAGTGTCTAAGTTGCTCTCGTAATCGAGGTTAACCACCAAATTCTGCATCGGGTTTCATTATTTGGTTGGCTAAATTATACCGGTTCTAAGTTGAGGACATTTTACCGCAGAAATGGATGGTTCATGGATTTCACTGCAATATTAATGGTAACACCTTTACTTCTCGATCTACATGTTTGTCTTTAAGAGCATCTTTATATGTGATCGTCAGACAATTGTACAAAGATAAAGTATTGGATTGGTGTTTGGTGTTTAATGTTTGGTGTGGGTGCAAGTTGTGCCGGAGAAAATTATTTTGTCTTTAAAAGAATCTTTTTGTATGTGCTTATATACTGTAAGGATGCTTGGGCTGGTATATATATTTCCACATATTGTATTGGTAGCCACAAACATTTGTGTTTTATCCGGCAGTGTGATGCCATTTTTATCCCAACAGGTTCTGGAAGTGATCTCTGTTTCTGTTATTAAATGTGTGTAGTTTCCTTTTGTTTTTTTCTTTCTTTTGGCTGGAAAGTGATGGAGAAGATAAAATTTGAAAGACACAGTTGGCGTGTTTACCCGCTATTGATTAATTCTTGGCTACCTTTACCAGGTTTTGGAAGCTCTGGATGGGCTGAAGAAGAAGCCAGATGCTGCACCCGAAGAGGTCCTTTCTATTGAGAAGCTCATTGGAGAGGCATACTCCATCATTGACAAAGCAGTTAAGGTGGGAACTCTGCACAGGAATACTGGAGCACGGAGAAAGTCTCGACTGGCTAGAAGAAAGAAGGCTGTTGAGATCCACCACGGCTGGTACACCCCAACTGCAGAGGCTGCTAGTGCCTGATAAAACTCCTTTGTTGGGTCAGTCGTTTTCTATTTTGCTGTTGTAATGTGTAGCATGCCAAATTTGTATACTTACTGTCAAAAATGTGGATGTGCCGAATTGATTTTGGGTTTGAGTTATCTACAAGACTCCAGACTGTTGTTTAAGTTACTCTCTGGCTCATGAAAAATATGTTTCCCAATGAATGAGAAAATGCTATGGAAGAGTTCAGCTAGAAAGGATGGGTCGGGAGAATGTGATTGTGCGGTAATGCCGATATTTAGCTTGCCGTTTTCTACTAGAGGTTAGCCATGTTCAACTCTGTGTAGGGTTTCAGTGAGACACCAATGCCGATTTTGTAGAGCGAGTCAACAAATGGGAGAGATTTTTCTTGGTTAAGAACAAGGAAGAGATGTTCCATGTTTGGGGTGGAAGGCAATCGACACACTCTACACAAATAGCTCCCGTGTCCCTGGGTTCTGCCTCTATCAAGCGACGACAGCCCCCACCTTGCCCTACTACGGTTTCCCAAGAACTATGCCTCGACCGGTTGGAGAGAACTGGATCGATCTATTTCTGTTTCGTAGGTTTGCCAGTAGCTACCTGAAACTTTACTCATAATTCCCTCGTCCACAAGAGGTTCAGGTGTATCAACTAATTGGTCAGCAATTTCATCGTCCACAAGAGGTTCAGGTGTATCAACTAATTGGTCAGCAATTTCATACTCTCCCCCAAAAATCCTGCACTTTTTTAACTACTTCCATAACACATGACCATGCGCTCGCTTCCTACACGTTCAAACAAGATTCAACTCAATTAGTAGTCTACGTCGTACTAACAATATAACATGTCAGACTCTCTACTAAAAATATAATTTCCCCATCATATATAAAGTTGCAAATTACGGATTGATTGGTAGGTTTGAAATTTCCTAAAGTGGGGGCCGTGGCGATCCTTCTCCTCCTCCTCGTTGGATTTCAGTGAGTGGTGATGTGAATTAATTTCGGTTTCCTTGGAGTTCAAGGGACTCCATGTCCAGATCCAAAAGCTTTTAAGCCAAAATGTTGCCTCGTATATATTAGTTAAGCACAGTTAATTATGTGTCTGCGTTAACATCTAATTACATATTACATAAAATCTAATCTAAGAAAGACCCGTTCTCTCCCTCTATGAGAGCTTTTCTCTCCACCTCGTGAGAGCCTTTTCAACCTGTGTGCTGAGCCTTCTTCAAACTTCCATCTCCTCCGCCGCCGGCCCTTGCCATGGCCTGGGTCGGTAGCTTTTCTCCCTGCAATCTGTCTGCTGATCGTCACCAATCTGTGCTTTAATCTTCTAAATCCTATGCCATCAATTCCAATTTCTTTTCACCATCGTTTGAATACTACATCTCCTTGGCGCACCGCAAACCCATTTGATTTTGGATTTGTAGCCACTTTGTCGCAATTTTCTCAGGATGTGTTGTCGCAATTTTCTCGGGATGTGCGTAGAGCTCCGGTTGCTCCAGGTCGGGTGTTTACACCACCACCTCTCACGGATTTATCTTCGACGGCTTTGTTGTCTTTGGAGACGCTGTTGCTGATGAATTCTCTCATCAGCTTCCTGTGTTTCGCTACAAATCTATCATCTATGGTGCTTTGGGAAGGTTGTTGGAGTTGTATGTCCATCATTTTTGTGGAATTGCTTGGCTGGATTTGGGCGTCTGTTGGGCGGAGGATCTGCGGCGACGAATCGGCTGCTTTTGCAAGAAAGGTAGCGTTTTTTGTTTCTGGGCTCAAACTTTTGGTTTGGGCTTTGTTTTGGTGTCCATATTTTCTTTTGGTTTTTTTGTCATTGGACCTCAAATAGTGTAAATGTTGAAAATTTGTGTGGTTGGTAATGTATCTTCCACTTTTAACCAAAAAAAATTTAAAAAATTACATATTACATATGGACCTGAGTAATTACCAAGTGATTCCTTCCAGCTAATTTCCCTGGTTTGTGAAGTAATTAAAATGACCAGGTCTATTCTATGAAGGCTGTATACAGTCACCAATATCTTAGTCCCATACCGGCCACAGCAATAATGGGTTAAGCAAAGAGATTGAATAAATAAGGTTTTACGACAAATGATTAGGCATGCCTGTCTTGGCCTCTTGGCTAAGATCGAGTGTAGTATTTGTTTTTATTAGTTTAGTATCTGATATGGGGGTTAATAAGTTACATGATATTAAATTAATTTTTTTAAGGAGAGAGTTCATCATAGTTCGCTATTGGGGCTCTCAAGTGTGGTTAAAGTGCTGCATGACTGCTTGGGCTGGCGCATCCCACCAAATCTAGTTAAATCTTTTCCGGTTTTATGCCAATTCTTTCTAACATGCCAAGCATACTTTAGCCTCAAGTAAAACAAGGTCTTCATCAGAATTTCAGATCGTAAATTCAAACCCTTTTGTATATGTTAACGACAAAAATTCATGTTAAGAAACGTTTTAAGATGCCATCCAATATTGTTGATTAGCATCAATTACCTAACGTCGACAGATTAAGCACGCCTTAAATTCTTGTGTTAGTAAGGCACATCCCACCCTAATATGTGGGTAGAAAAGCACTAGTTCATAATCTTGAGACGAACTCCAAAGACGACGAAACCTCACCTTAACGTGCTCCTTATGCAAAATAGAATTAGAAAATTCAAATAAATTCAAGCCTTTTAAGAACACAATAATTTAATAGTGGTGCTATGCCCACCCCGTTATTTTATTTTTCCACCCACTTTAGTATGAAAATTTTGTTGACAAATTTAAACTTATGCAAAATTACCTTATGCAAAATTACCTTGAAGACCTAAACAAAACAAGGTCCTAAAAATTATAAAGTGTAAAAGAGGATTTTTAACGTCACTAGCCAGCACCCACCCAACCATATTTGTTGGCAAAGAGACCAAAGAACACTTGATGACACCAAGAAATATCATCACCCAAGTAAAATTGCATTCATGCACCAGATTGTTGTAAACTAAACCAAAAACCAATCAAGCAATAAACAAAGCACAACGATTTTAAAGTTCCTCCAATATAGGAGTACCTCTGTAACAACAAAAGCTTTATTGATTACCAACAAATACAAGAAAACTCACACACACAAAGTGTTCTCAAGTATACAAACTTATGCCTCTTAGAAACTCTCACACACAAAACTCTATCCCACATCCATCTATTTATACTAATAGATGTCATAGGTTTATACAAAGTCCCTAGAATATAGGAAACTAAAACCTATACTAAAACCAAATCCCAAACCAACTAGGAAACACAAATCCCAATATCTTGGGTCCAAGATATCCTAATCCTTGTTTGATTCTTGTTTTTAGTTTAGGCATGCTGATTTAATGCCAAATCCAACAACCTCCACCTTGGCATGAAATCCATAACTGTCACATCCTAGAACGGCTCCGCCGTAGCATGATATTGTCCACTTTGGGCCACGCCCTCACGGTTTTGTTTCTAGGAACTCACGAGCACTTCCCAGTGGGTTACCCATCCTAGGAATGCTCTTGCCCAATCTCACTTAACTACGGAGTTCTCATGGGATCCGTAGCCAATGAGTCCCCAAAAGACCTCGTGCTATATGGAGGTGGGCATGTACATATAAAGCACATCACCCCCTCTCCGTTGGTCGATGTGGGATGTTACAATCCACCCCCTTTAGAGGCCCGACGTCCCAAACCGGCTCTGATACCATTCTGTCACATCCCAGACCGGCTCCGCTGTAGCACAATATTGTCCGCTTTGGGCCACGCCCTCACGGTTTTGTTTCTGGGAACTCACACGAGAACTTCCCAGTGGGTCACCCATCCGAGGACTGTTCTTGCCCGAACTCGCTTAACTTCGGAGTTTCAATGGAATCCGAACCCAGTGAGTTCCCAAAAGGCCTCGTGCTATATGGAGGTGGACATGTACATATAAGGCACATCACCCCCTCTGCGTTGGTCGATGTGGGATGTTACAATAACGAGACATCGAACAACTTCCGTTGCTCCACCATATCGCAAGATCAAACTTGCTTCAACTGCACCAAATCCAAGCAGTGCTCAAACTTAGCTGTATTAACCACCTTTGTCAACATGTCAGCTGGATTATCTTCTGTAGCAACCTTTTTTAGACAAATCTCACCTTCAGTTACCACTTCTTTCACAAAATAATATCGTTCATCAATGTGCTTAGTCCTAGCATGATGTACCTGATATCTGGCCAAATAAATGGCACTTTAGCTATCACAATATATATCCAACTTGTGTTGTTCTACACCTAAATCTCCTAACAACCCCAGAGTCCACATTGCTTCTTTGATAGCATCAGCGATTGCCATGTATTATGCTTCTGTGGTTGATAGTGCCACCATTGGTTGTAATATTAATCTCCAGCATATAGGACCCTTTGCAATAGTAAACACATACCCAATCGTCGATCTTTTCTTGTCTGAGTCTCCAGCAAAGTCTGAGTCCACATATCCAACTGAGAACTTATCAATTCCTTCATCATATCTTTCAAAACAAATACTTTTGTCCATCGTTCCATGTAAATACCTTAGTATCCACTTAGTAGCATTCCAATGCTCTCTTCCAGGATTATGCACAAATCTACTAACAATTCCAGCTGCATGTGCAATATCAGAACGAGTACACACCATAGCATACATTAATCCTCCAACCAAATTAGCATATGGAATACCATCCATCTTCATCTTTTCTTCATCAGTTTTGGGACATTATTGACTACTCAACTTGAAGTGAACACCGAATGGAGTTCCTACAGGCTTAGTGTCTTTTGTTACTCCAAACTTTTGTAACAACTTCTCAAGATATTGCTTCTGAGACAAACACACCAAACCTTTTTGTTTATCCCTTATGATTTCCATTCCCAATATTTTCTTGGCTTCACCGAGATCCTTCATTTCGAACTCCATTCTCATTTGCTCCATCAACTTTTGAAATATTGCTTGAGGCTATTAGCATGTCGTCCACAAAGATTAACAAGTACACGAACGAACCATCTTTCAACTTCTTGTGATAAACACAGTGATCATAGTGACTTCTTGTATAGTCTTGACCCTTCATAAACTTGTCAAATCTTAAATACCACTGCTTGGGCGACTGCTTCAAACCATAAAGAGATTTTGTAGATACCCATCGGGTTGTCTCATATAAATATCTTCATCAAATTACCATGAAGGAATGTAGTATTCACGTCTAGTTCTACCAATTCAAGGTTGAATTGTGCAACTAGGGCAAGCAATATTCAAATGAAGGAGTGCTTAACCACAAGAGAAAAAATCTCATTGTAATTTATTCCCTCATTCTAAGCAAAGCATATCCTTTAGCCACTAGCCTAGCTTAAAATCTCACCAAGCTCTTGTCATCCACTCCATCATTCTTTGCATAAACCCATTTACAGCCAATTGCTTTCCTTTCTTTAGGCAGCTCCACCAATTCCCAAGTCTTATTCTTGTGAAGGGAGAGCATTTCATCGTCCATTGCATCATGCCATTTACTATATTCTTCACTATTTACTACTTTTTCAAAATTAGTGGGAATTTCAACCTCAATTACTGGCAATGCATATACCATGCAGGCCATGCAATCTTTATATCTCGCAGGTAGGGATATGTCTCTTTTTCCCTTCCTTTTGGCTATGCAATCATCTTGTATCTTTAGTTCTTCTGATGGTGTTTCTTCTTCGTGATCACTCTCTTCATGTTCAAGTTGATCACTTTGTCTTTCTTCTTCCACAACTTCCTTACTTGGCTGTGAATTCACAATTACTTGTTCCCCAAGCTCCACCATCTGAACATCTTCCCTCAATTTCATGTGATCTTCATCGAATGTCACATCTCTACTTACTATAATCTTGTTCAACTCGGGTCACCAAAGTCTGAAGCCTTTCACACCACTATCGAATCTCATAAAGACAGCTTTCTTAGCTCGTGGATCCAGTTTGTTTTCCTTCACATGAAAGTAGGCATTGCATCTAAACACTCGTAGCTTATCGTAGTCCTAAGTTGGTTCTCCAGACCACACTTCAATGGGTGTTCTACCTTCAAATGTTGTTGATGGTAATCGATTAAGCAAATGACATGCATAGCTCAAAGCTTAAGCCTAAAATCTCTTTGGCAGCTTAGCTTGAGATAGCATGCAACGAACTTTCTCGAGCAAGGTCCTATTTAGTCTCTCTGCAATCCCATTCTGCTGTGGAGTATATCTAACACTGAAATACCGAGTAATTCCTTCCTTTTTACACACTTTGAAGAAAGGATCAGAGGTATATTCCCCTCCATTGTCACTTCTCAGTATCTTAATCTTTTTTCTAATCTTGTTTTTGATTTTAGGGCAGTCATTCTTCTAGTGTCATTTTCCGTGACAAAAAGCACACTCATCTTTGTCTGAGAACTTCCTATTCTTTGAGACTCCTATAGTATGAGACCTACTATTTTTCCTGTACGAACTTTCTTTTCTTTCGATCTCCCTCTCACCATTAAAGCTTCAAAGTTATTCCTTTCTTGCTTGTCAAGGTGTCTCACCTCATGATTTATAAGAGCACTTGAGATTTCATCATATTTAATTGTCTCACTGCTATAAATCCAAGTAGTCACGAAAGGCTCATAGGATTCAGGCAATGAGTTCATTGGATCAAGGCCTTGTCTTCATCTTTGATTCACTTTTCGAGATTTGCCAGTTCAGCTAGAAGCTTGTTAAACTTTTCTAGATGGCCAATCATCCTCGTGCCCTCTTTGTACTGGAACATGTACAACTTGCTCTTGAGATGCAGTCAATTCTCTGCACTCTTCTTCATATATTTTGTCTCCAATGCAGTCCACAATTCAATCGCAGATTTTATATTCCTTCGCAATATTTTGTCTCCAATGCAGTCCCATTCTTCCTTTTTCATCGAAAACGGCATGTCACCTAACACACCAACCAAACCTTGTTGTATCAGGACATCTCGAACCTCACATTGCCACATAGCAAAGTTGTTCATTCCATCAAATTTCTCAATTTCAAACCTAGCACTCTGAACCGTCGTCTTTGTTCCACTAGTGCCCGACTTTTCTTCAACATCATCACCACTGGTAGAATCACTAGTCTTCGTCATTGCTTGATAGTCACAACCCATGTAAGAACCTAAGCTCTTGATACCACTTGTTGTAAACTAAACCAAAAACCAATCAAGCAATAAACAAAACACAACGATTTCAGAGTTCCTCCAATATAGGAGTACCTCTCTAACAACGGAAACTTTATTGATTACCAACAAATACAAGAAAACTCACAAATACAAAATGTTCTCAAGTATACAAACTTATGCCTCTCAAAAACTCTCACACACAAAACTCTATCCCACATCCATCTATTTATACTAATAGAAGTCATAGGTTTAAACAAAGTCTCTAGAATATAGGAAACCAAATCCAATACTAAAACCAAATCCCAAACCAACTAGGAAACACAAATCCCAATATTTTGCATCCAAGATATCCCAATCCTTGTTTGTTGTCACCATGGCGGGTAGGTGGATACGGATGCTGGCTTCTTTGAGTTCTCCTTCAGTTTTTTGTTTCATATTAAAGAAAAATACATCAAAGTTACTTCAGGAATCTGGGCGGGTGAGAATAGAGCATTTTCATTTTTTAACTTTTAGTGACAGGTGGGAATATATGGTGGCGTTGGGAAATATGACTACTGGATGGCATTAGCAGCACTCCAATATAATTCGACAATCTTATTAGGGTTTTGGTGTGTGTTTGCTTATGTTATAACTGAAACAAAAGACTTTGAATGGCACAGTTCCAATGAATTTTGAGCAATTTTTGTTTTTATTTTTAATGATTGTGGAAGTAACATGGGTATTAACAATGAAAGGCACCCTTCGAATAGCATGCAATTTAGCCCCCTTTTGTCAACTTGCAAATCTTTGAGTCCCACACCGGCCACAGCAAGAAAGGGCAAAGAGAAGAGACAACATAAATAGGGTCTTACAACCGGTTATTTAACAAACCTTTCTTGATTTTTTGGCTAAGATCAAGTGTAATATTTGTTTGTATTAGATTAATATTTTATGTGTGTGTTCATATGATATTAAATTAGTTTTTTTAAGAAGAGAGTTAGCTACTGTAGCTTGCTATTGGAACTCTTGAGTGTTGCCCTAGTGTTTCACTATTGCTTGGGCTGGCGCATCCGACCAAATCTAATTTCAACCTTTTACATCTTCACGCCTTGATCAACTTCTAATTCAATTTTCAGCGATTCTACAGATTTTCTGTTTCATACCATTTCAAACTAACTCCTGAAAGTCAAAACCAGAAACTATGTAAGCGTAAGCGTAAGGGGGACCAAATACCTGTAACAGAGGAGGAAGAGATTTGACAAGACGGATTCAACCTTTGAATCTGCTTCCGCTGTTGTGGGGTAAAACTATTTGTGTCGGGTGTGGGAGTGCTCCTAACATCATAGAAGTAATGCTGCAGAGGCCCTATGGAGTAAGGGGATTAGGAAGTCTCCGATTCAGTAGGGGAGAGAGGAAAAGTATGGTTTACATCTCTATAACCGTGAGAATTTCGACAATTTACAGGCTCATGATTTCTCAACAGCAATAACAGTCAGAATTTCGACAATTAATAGCCTTGATCGAATCTTGATTGCTTAACAGCAAAACCATTAACTTATAATTCTAATACATTACATATAGAACTAGAGTTTTGATCATATATAGCCTAGAGACTATGCGACTGATGATAGCCAGCGCATTGTTTAATCTGCACATAGGCAGCGCAGATAGGCAGACTCAAGATTTTGACTCTTAACTGTCATGTTGACT
Source organism: Heteromeles arbutifolia (assembly GCA_024362995.1). Lineage (NCBI taxonomy): Eukaryota > Viridiplantae > Streptophyta > Magnoliopsida > Rosales > Rosaceae > Heteromeles > Heteromeles arbutifolia. The sequence goes on along the minus strand of JANCRC010000003.1, from coordinate 37,154,979 downwards.
CAACACTCGATAATGCTAGCAAGTTATCTTTAATAATTCTCTTTCACTTCTACTCCAGGTCGTTCGTAGTGTTGCACCTGCACGTATGAATTTGGCAACTTTATCATTCATGGTCCCAACAATGCACATAATTCCATTTCCGTTTTCAAGAATTGCTCCACAAAGACACTAATGTCAAGTTCAACCTATAAAGAACACGAGAAAGTACTTCACTGATTATTCAAAAGAGTGCATTTTGTAGTTCAAGTAAACCAAAAACTAGAAACAAAGCTTTACCTTGCTCCCTTTTTTCTCAAACTTCTGTACTCAAAGGCCATGTCAAACTGTCATTTTCCTCCGCTTGCTTTTCCACTTGTCCACCCTCCTTTTTCGACTGGACATTCATAGAATCCATCAATATTTCAGTCCTTGGCTCTGGTATCATCCCCTTTGAAGTCATCTCACGGAAATAGCGCAAAGTTTCCTTGATCCTTCTCTTATCATGGAACCCATGAATCATAATGGTATAAGATCGTCGGTCAGGTCCCAACCCATTTTTCTCCATCTCATCCCATGTATATCTCACTCTTTCCTGACAATTCCACTCCATATACAACTTCAACAGCAAATTGTATGTGTCACCAGTCATCTTGCATCCATTTTTCTGCATCCTCTCCAGCAGGCCAGGAATTTCCTCTGGTTTCTTCGACGACTTAAGCAAGTAATTGAAAGTTACTTCATTGGGCAGACAACTACCCTTCCTCTGTTCCATTTCTTCCAAAAGCTCATAAACCTTCTCCATACGCCGTATTTTGCACAGGTGCTTAATTAGTGAGTTGTATGTTGCTGCATTTGGGAGACATCCTCGGACATTCATTTCCTTAAATACTTCCAAAGCATGAGGAATCCTCTTCTTGAAACAAAGGGCATCGATTATGCAATTGCATGTCACCACGTCTGGGTTGCAACCCTGATCCCACATTGCTTGAAATAACTTGAGTGCCGTACCCAACTTTCCCTTCTTGGTCAGTGCATTTATAAAAGTCCCATACGTAAACTGATCAAGCTTGCAATTAGACGCGATTATATCTTTCCAAAACCTTTTTACCTCGCGTACATTTGCTCGTACACACCATCCATTAAGAATGATATTCCACGTCCTTATATCCTTCCCAAACTCTTTCCCCTTCACGTTAAACAAAGTTTCTGCAGCTTCTACATGCTTATACCGGCATAACCACATCATAAGCTTCTGAAAAGCAACCAAATCAAGCTCGAGACCGAACTCTTTTCTCTTATAAAACACATCAATTGCTTCCTCCACCCTATGTGCAGCCGCATACCGATTGAGCAAAATCTCAAACGTTCCTTCATTGATAAGTCCCTCTCTCTTGCGCATTTCGTCGAGCATTTGGTAGACTTCATCAAAAGCCCGCATTTTGCCAAGAATGTCAAGAATCTCATTGTAACAATCCGACCCGGGCAAATACCCACTTCCTCCTCCACCTTTACAAACCCAATTGAAGAACGCATACGCCGGTTTCCAATCAGACCGATGCCTCCGCAGCACATCCAAAACCAAACAATCTGTCAGCACAAACCCACATCGGTCGAGCGCCCACTCAATCTCCTTGGCCGGCTTGTCCCTTCGAAACTTGAGGATGTTTTGAATTAATACAGCCGTTTGATCATCTGGGTCTTCCCCAAACCGCGCATTTTCTTCAGCATCTGCAACCGAGTGGACGAAAGTCTTATTCCTACCCAGAAAGTAAAATTGGGATTTCTTGGTGAAAGTTTCGGGCTTTGCGTTCGTTGGGCTCTGGCAGTTGTGAAATTTGGAAAGGTAAGAGAGGGCTTTGTGTGAAATCGGATAGTGGCAGTGATGGTTTCTAGGTTGGGTTTGGAATTTTAAATTGAAATTCCGTTGGATGTTGTTTTCCCGGGAAAAGGTTCTGAACGGTCGGAATTTGAAAGGCATGTTAGGTTTTCTAGTGTTGGGCGTGTTTGGGGTGGAAGAAAATCATTTCCAAGATTTATAAAGCCTACTGTTACATACATATTTTTATTTAGTATTTTGTTTACGCATGATTTTTTGTCCCTATTTAATATGAAATAAGATTATTGTTATTCCCACTTCACTATCATATATTTCCATCCATTTTTAATGAAATTTTCAATACAACTTTACCCATTTGTAAAATGATCAATAAAGACACCAAAAGATACATAATAATACTAAAAGGTTAGGTGCGAAGAATTAACTTGAGCCCTAGACTTGCATTTGGTTGTGCAAGAAACAGACAATACATAAGCCGAATTTGCAAAAAGACAAAGGATAAGGATAGAAGAAATTTTTGGACGACAAAGTGTGGATGCCCTTTCCAATTAAAGAGTGAGAAACTAGCAACTGATGATAGTTACTATAGTACATAATCAAACAGGAGCATAGCACTTGGAGAGTCATTCATTTGCTGGTAAATTATCGTTGGTAGGAAAATAGCATTTCAATTTTTTAGGAATAACAGTGGTTGGCGACATAACATTTCAATATTTCAATTTTTTATGGTGGGTGGGGAAATAGAACACTGAGTGGGTCTAGCAACTCTCTAAAACAATCCTTATACCCAAATGTAAAATAATGGTCTCTGCAGTCGATCATCACTACTGAGACTATCTGAAGCATCTTTGTCTACTCTCTTAGCGCAACGCAATTCCTTGCAGAGCAACTAGACTACTTTCTTAACAGCCCTCCTCAACTGGAGGGTGATCGTGCTAGTCAGCTAGCTTGTCGGGTAAGCCTTTTTACTTCAGTTTTTCGTATCTCAATAAAATCATACTAGCTATATAACTTGTATTGGATTGAATATTTATGGAAAATTGAGTTCTGGTCTAACGAAATATATGCTGTGCTCAAGGTTTGTGTTCTTCTCTCGGAGTTGCGGTTTATGATTAGAAAGACACATTTTGCTTCAACAAATCTCGGAGGTTTGAGATATTATCCAGATGCGTCCATGCGTAAAATTTTCTGGAACCTTTGTGTGCAACATCTCCGTTTTTCAGGTTAGTAATTTGTTCTTAATTTCCTCTTTGTAGCTGAGTAATGTTAAATTTCAGGTTTAAGATTGGACTTGTAATCTGAGCGACGTGTTTTTAGTTTTTTGTTATGTACTCTACAGTCATGTTTGCTTCAGGATTGCTGTATAGGGTGATACATTTCTGTATTGCATTCTCCGGATTCTTGCTGCACAAGACAGACCCCAGAGCATCTTTATTTATGCCCAAACTTCTTCAACAGTTCACATAATCCAGCTCCGACGGCTTCTCGCCTTGCCCTCCATGAAAATACCGAAGATTCGAAGGCTTTAAAACCCTAATCTTGCGTTATAGGCGGCAAATTGTCATGCAAACGTTTTTGAGTTACCTCCTCCACCACAAGAAGCCCCGCCCAAGTAAACGAAGGACTGAGTGAACCACTAAAGAGACATTAAAAGCTTTCGCAAAGGATGACATCGTCACGGAGTTAAAAGTCAAAATGTGAAGCCGTGACAACCCACTCACCTGTATTTTAAGATGAGAAAAAATTAGTAGTGAAATCATTCATAAATTAAAAAGAACAAACAAGGGAGTCCAAAATACATGTTGAAAAATGTAAAATATACATAAAAAACATGTACAAAATAGCATTGAATCCTTTTATATAGAACCTTGATGTTGGACTGTGCATCGATCTCTCTCACATCTTGACATAGTATCAAAACGGATCGATTACTGAAGTTGTTTGTCCATCTTTCTTAAATATAAGTGAAGAACATTAATACCATTTATTATTTGCTTTTGACAGATATTGCAAATTAAACTCGAAAACTTGATTTATATTAAAGACTTAAATGTTAGTGAAACATCTATGTCCTATCACTACCTATGTCTATAGGTATTGAACAAGCCATTGTTTGAAGTTAGTCTCACCAAATCTATCACAAACCATTTAACTAACTTGTCAACCTCTTTTTTTTTTTTAATCAAACTTCTCAACCTCTTATCCCACTAAAATCCCTTGTTTCTCTCGCACAGAAACCCAAAAAACCCATGCTTTTCACTGTCGACTCCTTCTTTTGGTTGGGGTCAGCGACAACCCCCTTGTTCTTCCCCTTTTTCCTTCTCCTCTCTAGTAATTATGTTTGTGTCTTGTCCTTCTGCTGCCTATGACTATCGAATTATGAGGTCACAGCTTTTCTTCCCAGCGTCATTCACCGTTTCCTGGTGTTTTTCACGGTATTTTGCCCTCGACAACCCTAATCCCCATCCGACAACCACCTCCTTCAACCCCCAACACCCAACACCCATCCCCTTTCATCTTGTTTATTTGCTCTTCCTTCTCTCATTTCATCCCCTTCCTCAGTTTTTGCTCAAAGCCAATTGAGTCTCGCTTGTTTTGACCACAAATATATATCCCTTCGCGGCTCCGTACCCGACTGGAATGTTGAAAAATCAAGGACAAGCGTGATACGGCTTTGCCCAAAGTGAGGGTGTTTTAGATGCCCCCTGAGCCCGACCCCCCTTCCTTTTTGTTCTACTTGCTGAGGCATGTGATGGTGGTTATCTTGTGGCTCTTCTCCAATGCAGTGGTTTCAGTGGCGACATATGGCTGGGGATACTTCCTTGTTGTGGGTTGAAAAGTTTTGTGTTGCGATACCTTCGTTGAATTCAACATGGAGTTTGTTTTCTTAGGGCGACTGCTCTTCTAGCTGCCGGCGAAGTGGTTGCGACGGTAGCGTCATTATGCTGGATAGAGATTAGGGTTATAATTTTCTTTCTATGTTTTTGTCTTATTGTGGAATCCCCAATTTTTATTAGGCTGTTTGTTGTAACTTATATTGGGTCGTTTCCCATTTAATAAAATTTTATGTTTTCTCGATTAAAAAAAAATCTTTAACCTCTTTAAGATTATCCTATTAGTAATAGTTGAATAAAGTAAACAATCTCACATCGGTCATCTTACAAAATAAATCATAACTTATATTAAATGGTTTCACTTTATCAAGCTTTTTGCATAAAAACCACATCTAATAATTGCATGGGTAGTTAAGTGCGAACAATATAAATGCGATTAATGATGGATTACGGCCAATCTCTGAAACTTTAACAGTAATGTACCCCAAGTTTGGTAGTTAATCTGGCTAGATTCTTCACTTTTTAGTAGAAACCTACCAAATTGTTGGATTATCTACCAATTCCGAGCAGACACACTGGTTGCTGGGTGAGCTACTACAGTTAAGGTTGATATAACTGAAAATTACTAGTCTAGTACCAGTACAAGGTTGGTTAGTATGGTTGTGTCTGTGGGTGTGCATTTTTATTCCAAATTAATCTTACTTAATTATAGCTGCTTTTTTCTTAACCTTGTTTTTTTTTTCATCTTTCATTTTCCATTTCTGTGTCAAATACAATCAATTACCATGACTGGTGTCAACGCACGGTTACTTAAATTGGATAAAAATCAATTCCAAATCATCACAAATGTCCGACACAAACATCTCAAATTGGGCACGAATCAATTGTCAAAGTTACTATATCCAAACTATTTCTACTGCAAAGTGTGCGCACTCATTCGTTTTCGTCCTTTTGAAAATGAGTAAAATGAGTGAATTTTACACATGACTTTGTATTTGTGGTCAAGAACACAATAGTGGTTATTGTAGGATTTCAGCTTCTAAGATTATATAAGAAATAAGATTTATTTGATGGATTTGTTTTGATTTTCAAATATAAAGTTATATTTCATTTCACATGACCGCTAGATTTAGAAAAAATGTATAAACGTTTTGGGTAATGAGACATCAAAAAGAGATTGTATGACTTTAGAATGAAATTGAGTTATATCACTAAAAAAAACCAAAGAACATGAAATGATATTGAGCTTGGGCTAAATTTTGGAATCTCAAATCCAACTTTCCAATGTAGTTGTTTTTAAACTTAGTTTTCCTCCTCATTTTAGCTCAACATAACCAAACCGCAGAGGGGGCGTTGGGGGAAGCGAAATGTGTAATCGCACAGGGCCCCAAATTTGAAGGGGCCCCCAAAATTTTGTCATCTAATATTATGTAATAATATTCTATATTTAGAAAATGGATCTTGTTAGCATTTTAAAATCTCATTGCATTCCTTATAAGAGTAATTTTTTTTTCCTTTTTAAATATAAAAGGGTAATGCTAGGAAGACTAAACTAAATGATGTGTCACCAATAGGAAATGAGCACGTATATCAATGCTTAAATAATAATCCAATCCTCAATTCATATGTCTAATTTACAAAATTTAGTCTCTCTAGCATTACTCAATATAAAAATTTGGAGTACAATGAGATATTCTAATTGTTAATAATAACACCCCAAAAAACGATGGTTTTTCAATTTTATTATAGAATAATGTCATCTATTCAAGTGAAATTATAAAGTTAGAGTTTTGAAGTTTTTATCCATGTTTGGTTGTTTAAGATTGAACTACTTTTGATTATTTAGTGAAGGTTATGTTTGCAGCTTTTTTATCTATGATTAATGACATTTGTAAACTTGCAATTAGTGAGTGCTAAAGTTTTTTATTTTATTTAAGTGATTATTTTCAAACATCAATACATTGTTCTACTTTTTTTTTGAAAAACTATTTTAAGGAGGGACCCTTTTATAAATTTCGCACAGGACACCCGAAATCTCAGAGACAACCATGCCGAACCGCACCACATTACTTAATCGTAATGCTCCTTGTTCTAGAAATTTCCACCTAACGCCTTTTTAGGTGCTAGGCGACCCACCACCCTGATTAATTTTCAGGTGTTTGAAATTTAAGAAAGAGCTTCTAGACCTTTCTAGCCTACCTAAACCGTCTAAATTGTGGCTCTCACTTAGACATAAAATAAATAACTTTTATTTTGCATTTCATTTTTTCAATACATTATAATATTAGATTTGTTGAATAACAATAGATGAACACTCATTATATGCTTATTCTCAATATTTTCAACGTGTTCTAATTATGTAACTTTTTTAAATATAGGTAGACATCCATTTATATTATATAACAAATATAATTAAATTAAAAAAAAATATGGTCTCCCCTCCTAGACGCCTAGACGTTAAGCTTCTGTCCACCGACTGATTAGCGCCTGATTCCTTTTAGTACCTTCATAATGAAAGTATAATAACTAAGATCTGACAATTAAAAACAATAAAAATGAGATACACTAAGTCACCCGACTAGGGAACTTTGGGAAATTTGGAAAAGTAACCTTATTTTAAACCCTATATAGAATTATAGCCACAATTTTAGTTTCATGATAATTCTAACCAAAATTTGATGTAAAAGTACTAATATACCCTTAATATTAGGGTTTCTCACAACAAAAACTCCTTTAAACTCTCTCGCAACCTTCTGGTTTCTCATCTTAAACCAGAAGAGCACCCTTTGCCAATTTTGCATAATTAAGCAGCAAGGATATTTTGACAAAAAAAAAAAAAAAGCAATAAGATGAAGCAGCCTTTTCAAATTGTCTAAGAAACAATGGAATGTTGGTCAATTCTAGCTTCCAATTCCTAAATCAACTTTTTGATATTTCATATCATGGCTTTATGTTTAGTTTACTGGGTTTCTTCATTTTTCATGTTCTTTGATTACATTTGAATATCTATATCTATTATATATATATATATATATATGTATATATATTGTATAAAAAAGAGTGTAGGAAATGGAGGAGTTCGAGAGTAGGGGTATTGGGTAGTATTCAAGAGGCTACCTCTTTTATGCTTCAAGATTTCAATTAATTGTTGTTTTTTCATGGTTAAGAGTAATGGGGAATTTTTTTGTCATTAAGGGTATGTTGGTACTTTTATATCAAATTTTGGTTAGAATTATCAGAAAACTAAAATGGTGACTATAATTCTATATGGGGTCTAAAATATGGTTACTTTTCCAAATTTCCCGAGAACTTTCCAATGCGGTGACCTGTACAAGGGTTGCTAAAAACCACCGCTACACGTGGCGCCATCGCAACAAGCCAAAGACTGTAACAACAGTCGGATCAGATGGGGACCAGGTCAAAAGGGAAGGCGAAAGCATTTTCATAGCCCACACACACACGAACCGCTTTGACTCACGCGCTGAAGAGCCGGGCCTATGCAGACAATTTTCACAACAAAGCCCAAAAAGTCCAACAAACCCGAAAACTAAATGCCGCCATAAACTTTCCGTCTATCGCCCAACACAAAAGGAAGCGGCTGCGGCAGCACGAAAGGTGATACAGCGAGAGAGAGGGGTAGTTTAGGTGTGTGGTCAACAACCCTAGCCACACAAAACCATAACAATTATTTTCCAAATAAATTTTTCCAAAACTTAGGATAGGACAATAAAACCAAAGATAATGTCACATACCTTAGTAAATTTAAGGGCAATCCCGTCATTTCACATCATCGATAAAATAATTCTGGGACGGGCTATTACAATCTACCCACCTTATAAAAATTTCGTCCCCGAAATTTACATAATCAAAATCATCCACTAATACCCATAAAACAACCTCGGGTACATCTCTCTCATTCGATCCTCCGTCTCCCACGTAGCTTCTTCTCCTGAATGGTTCCTCCACAAAACTTTAACCAGCTGCACCGTCTTATTCCTCAGAGCCTTTTCTTTCCAATCCAATATAGTCACTGGCTCCTCATCATAAGTCAAATCCGAACCAATCTCCAAAGGTTGATGAGGTATCACATGTGAAAGATCTGAGACATAATGTCGAAGCATCGACACATGAAACACATTATGTACTTTAGACAACTCTGGCGGTAACTCAAGTCTGTAAGCAACTTCACCGACCCGCTCGGTGATCTGGTACGGCCCGATGTACCTAGGACTCAACTTTCCTTTCTTCCCAAATCGAACAACACCTTCCAAGGCGATAACTTCAAGAATACCCAATCACCGACCTTGTACACTCTATCGGTAGCATGCCTGACTGCTAAGCTCTTTTGTCAATCTTGTGCCGCTTTCAGGTTAGACTTAATCACCTGAATGTTCTGAGTAATCTCCTCCACTAACTCAGGGCCCACTAAAACTCGTTCACCAACCTCTGACAAACATAAAGATGTACAACAAGCTTTCTCATAAGATGCCTCAAGTGGTATCCTACCACTACTCAAATGAAGGTTATCGTTGTAGGCAAATTCCATTAAATCCAACTTTTAATCCAAGCGTCACCAAACTACCATACCGAAGATCTTAGTATATCATCCAAATTCTGAATGGTCCTGTCTCTATCTGAAGATGATATGCTGCACTATAAAGTAATCTTGTATCCGAAGTTTCTTGAAAAGTTACCTAGAACTTAGAAGTGACCAACATATCCAAAAAGCTCAACAGATTCGTAAGTCCAAATCTCTTTTCCATAAAACAAATAATTAAAACAAATAATTAACCGTTGCACTTGTCTGGAAAGGTTGCTGCTCTTCACTGGAGTAAAATACGTTACTAAGTACGCCGATCAACTATCACCTCAATTTCCATCATACCCATCTCGTGAACGAGGAAGTTTGTACACATAATCCAAAGGCTTCTTTCTTTTCGTTTTAACTTACTGACATATTATGCATTTACTTACATACCCAAAATTTCTCTTTTCATACCCGGCTAATAGTAAAATGGTTAAATGGTATGATACATCTCAATACTTCCGGGATACATTGTAGAAGCTGAACAGTGTACTTCATCCAAAAATTGCTTTCTTTAATTCCACATCATTAAGCACATACATCTTGTTCTCTTGCATAAACATGCCATCTGATTCTCTAACTCTGAGATCTTTCTTTTTCTCGATATTCTTTGCCTAAATAAATTCCTGGTTTCTTCATCAATTCTCTGGGCATCGAGTATACGATTAATTAAAATAAGCTTAACTTGGATACTAGCAAGCAAGGCTTCTTCTCGTTCTTCTATTTCCAACTTTACTCCAGTAGATCTCAAATCCGCAAGAAGAGGAACATAACAAGCATACAAAGCATTTATTCTCACGAGAGTCTTCATACTAAGTACATCAGCCCAAGCATTTGCACGATCACCTGGTCGTGCAATCATAATCACTAAACAACTCAATCCACCTTCGTTATCTAAAATCAAGATCCCTCTGAGTAGACAGATATTGGAAACTCTTACGATCCATACAAAACTTACACTTTTCTTCATAAAGATAATTTCTCCAAATCTTCAAGCCAAGATGATAGCGATTAATTCCAAATCATAATTAGGGTAATTCATCTCATGAAGTTCAATTGCCGCGAAGAATAAGCAATTACCCTATCTTTGTATCAATACACATCTCAAACCACTCAAAGAAGCATCCTTATAGACCTCATAACTTCCGTTATCATCTGGGAGTGCTAACACAAGTGCATAGGTGAGGAAATACTTCAACTGTTGAAAACTTTATTCACCATTTTCATCCCACTCAAACTTAACCTCTTTTCTCGTCTATCTCGTCAATGGCAAGGCAATGACTGAAAAATCTTTCACAAACCGTCCATAATAGCCTGTTAAGTTAAGAAAACTCCGAGTCTTAGTCACGGTTCGCGATTGTTCCAAATTCTCAACTTCTGCTACCTTTAAAGAATTCACTTGAATACTTTAAGTGGGTATAACATGTCCCGGAAATGCCACCTGATTCATCCAACATTGACATTCGCTAAGCTTAGAATATATCGACGACCCCTCAAACTTTGTAATACCACTTTAAAATGTCTAGCACGTCCTGCTCTAGTATTATAGTATACCAGAATATCGTCAATGAAAACAAACACAAACCTGACGAGATATTCTCGAAATATTTCATTCACCAAACTCAGGAAAGCAGCAAGCGCATTCGTCAATCCGAATGGCATTACCAAAAACTCATTAGACCATAACGAGTCCTGGAAGTTATCTTAGGGACATCCTCACTAAATCTTCAATTGGTTAATAACCAAACCTTAAATCAATCTTTGAAAATACACAGGCACCTCTAGGCTGATCAAACAATCATTAATACGCGATAATAGACAACGATTCCCAATCGTTACTCGATTCAATTTTCCATAGTCAATGTATAGCCTTAATGTCCACATTTTTCCTTATAAATAAACTGGGCTCTCCACGACGACATACTAGGTTGAATGGAACCTTTATCAACCAATTCTTGCAATTGACTTTTCAATTCCCTTAACTCATCATGAACCAATCTCTAATATAAGGTCCGTACCTGGAAACAAATCAATAGAGAACTCCACATCTTTGCCTGGCGGCAATCCAGGTAAATTCTCAAGGAAAACGTCAGGAAAATGTCTAATCACCTTGACCTCTTCCACACTACTCAGAGCAATATCTCTTAGTACCTCATGAACTAAATATCTTAGGTAGCCATTCAATAACAATCTTTTTGCTCTCACAGCAGAACTAACGGCATACCTCACTACACTTTGCACCCCCCAAAAGTAACCTCTGGTCACCCAAGTCGATGGAAAGTAACTGATTTCCCGTAGCAATCTATCTTGGCACAGTCATAATGCAACCAATCTGTGCCAAAAATCACATCAAATCCACAATATCCAACTAGATAAGATTCATAGGCATAACAACATCTTTCACCATCACTGGACACTCTGAATAACACCATACTAACGTAGGATGACCTACTTGTTTACTCGCTTAACGAATCCAACAATAAGTTATGGATATTACGGTCTGCAGCCCGCAATAACGATAACTCACTGTTGTCTCGATAAGTAAGCAACAATCCTCAAGAATACAACATTACCATCTTGCCTTTCATTAGAATTACATATGCATGCCTCGATCGTGCTCCATCATTACTCTCTTTGGCAACATCATCAATAACAAGGAATATATCAGCCGGAGTCAGCTAGTATGACCTGTACGACTGAACCTATAGCTCGTCCACCCAGCCGAAGTCATCTAATATGACCTGTGCGGCTGTACTCATAACCCACCGATCAATGCTAGTATATAAGTCGGAGTCACCTCTAGTGACCTGTACGACTCTAATCCTGCACACCACGGCTCATCTAACCAAAATTTCTAGATCCAGGTACCTGCGGAATCAGCGCTAGTGGTGGCAAAGAAGACTACAGAGGCATTTACTGATTCTGGGGACAATTTGCAGCTCTAGGTTCCATTTATCCACATGTAAAGCATCCACTGCTTTCTTGTCTATACTCTCCAGAGTGTATGCTATTGTACCTACAGCACAAAGGTACATTCCCTCTATCTGAATCACCTTGTCTCTGAAATCTGGAATCACCAGTAAATCTACCACCATACCTCTGACCAGTGGCACAAAAACCTCAGCTGGAAGAACTAGAACTAGCTTCACTTCTCTTGAAGCTCTGAGTCTTTCGAGGTCCTTGAGATGACGGATCTATACCTTTATCGTCTTTCCTCCAATTCCCATTCTTTTCTTATTCCTCTTTACTCTCGCTGAGCATAACCTCAGAGTCCTCAATTCTCAACAACATCTCGTAAAACTCCTGGTAAGAAACACAATGGATAGTGGTCGTCAAAGAACACCACTTCCTCTTATTATCCAGCTTAAAACAACATAACACCTCGACCGGATTAACAACAACATCCGTATGATAACGAGAAAACTCCGCTACTTTCCATAATACTCATTTGTCGTCATCTTTCCTTGTCTCAAATTGCAAACTCTCACTTCTTACCATCCATTTATATCGGAGGACTAAACCTTTCCTTAAACAATTCTTTAAACAACTCTCAAACAGCTATTTCCTCCGGTGACATCATATAAGACTCCTGTCTCCATCAAGATGCAAATTCAATGCTCAGAAATCAAGTAGTCGCTTTGACCTACCGTCAAAAGAAAGATTCCCTTGACTTTGCATAATCTAAAACACCTTTTCCAAATGATTAAGCCATCGACCTGCTCCCTCAGGTCTTCATTTTCCATAAAGTGATTCAGCATCAACTTATATCCAGTCCTAAGAGAAAAATCCTTTGGATAATAGACTGAGTCACATTAGTACTAGCTTCCCATAACTGAGCTAAATAGGGAAAAATAGACTCAACTAAACGACGTGGCTCACTACGAGGCGGTATAGTTCTGACAGAAAACACTAGAGAATTCTCAAAATGTACAGGACTGCAAACTAAGCTCTGATACCAACTGACACACCCCGTCCCGAATGAGGGCATGCTGGCCGTCACGTGAGAGTGACGTAACCATTTGCACAGTTCGGAAGCTTTAAAAATACCATTGTGAATTCTGTCAGAATACCGTTGGATTCCTCGTGGCCACCAAAGCTCAGCTCTAACTCGAACCTGGAGGGGCGCAAAACAAGGTGAGTGGGTCAGTAAAATAAGTCTTTCAAAATCTTTCCTTTATCAACATATATATCCCCTCACTGTAAAACCTGTATACTTTCTCAGAAAATAGCATATATAAATATATATATAGCTTCAGAAATCTCAAAACACCATTCTTCATCATTTTTCAGAGAAATATGCCATGCCATGTGCCAAAAACATAATATGGATGCATCAACATAAATCAGGTGAAATAATAAATCAACCGGAGACCTTGCAGTGGTCCTGTACGGCTGATTCTAGAGCTCAATATCCAATCCAGCCGGAGTCGCCAACTGCGACCTGTACGGCACTACGCTGCACATGAGTCGGAACTACCTGTAGTAGTCTGTACGACTCGGATGGTGTAATAATACGCTCTAGTGCTTCTCTCATCAATCATTTATGCACATAATCTAGGGTCACCTACTAGTCGGAACCATCTCTAATGGTCTGTACGACTAGCATGTCAGAACCACCGACAGTGGTCTGTACGACTAGCATCTACTTGGATCCAAGGTGAGCGTGTGATGCGGGTGAATAACATAAGCACTAACACCAGGGGTGCAGGTTATGAGCTATTAACATAAATCTCATCAAACAATTCAATGCACCAAATGTAACTCACCTGATACTCACCTGTGCGTCCGCAGCACCAATTCACATATATGCATCATATAATATCAATTCACATATCTCATATAATTTCTATGCATGGCATTTCAAATCACATGATTCATATAAATCTAAGCATGGCATTTCAAAATATACTTTCATTCAAAAATCGATTTCTGGGAAAACGTTAAGTATATATATATATACTGAAATAAACTGCCCACTCACAGTTATATCGAAGGGTCATAACCCCTTAGCCTTTCTCGACTGTGCTCGTCTTCCGCATAAGCCTCGCCTATATGAGAAGTAACCGAAATAACGTTAATTAAGCACATAACCAACTTTCGCTAATAACTTCTCATATATTGCTCAAATTGGGTATATGAATATACCACCGTGACCTACACAATCTCAGGAACATCCCCATATTTTTAGAAAAATTTTCCGACCACCCACGCGCCGGCGAAGGCACGGCCAGACGCGCCGGCCACGCGCGGGCACGTGCCAGGCACACTGACGGCGTCAGTTAACGCCGTCAGGAATATTCCGTCAAACTAACGGAATATTCCGTCGTCTTCTCCGGCGACTCGCCGGCCGCCGGTGGGTTCGCTGGATTCTGGGTATTTTTCCAACTATGGTTTCTCACTCATTTTTCATCCATTTTTCATGAAATTGGTACCAAAATGAAGCTCTAAGCATGTAGAACACATCTAAACAAGTTTCAAGGCTTGAAAATCACGGGATTTTACCTGAGAAAGCTCGATAGCTCGGCACACTTTAAAAACCTTCGATCTCGGTCCTCCGACGTCCAAACTCTACCAACGAAGTACCCCGAGACTCGTGAGGACCTCCTTAAGCTCACTGTGAGCTTGAAATTCCCTGAAATGCAAGATTTTACGTGTGCATGAACAGTGCACATTTTCGGGGTTAGGATTTCACGTCTAATCCGAGGGTTACAAGCTCCAAATTTGGTACCAAACTACTCAGGGGTTAACAAGGATCAAGAATCTTACCTTTTGGGCTTCGATCTGTGAAGAAATGGACGAGTTCCAACTCCGTCCGTACGTGCACAGTGCACGGGGAGAGTGTTCCGAGAGAGAGAGAGAGAGAGAGAGAGAGAGCTTACGGGGGGGGGGGGGGGGGAGAGAGAGGGGTAGTTTAGGTGTGTGGTCAACAACCCTAGCCACACAAAACCATAACAATTATTTTCCAAATAAATTTTTCCAAAACTTAGGATAGGACAATAAAACCAAAGATAATGTCACATACCTTAGTAAATTTAAGGGCAATCCCGTCATTTCACATCATCGATAAAATTATTCTGGGACGGGCTGTTACACGAAATGCTAATATTTGTCTCAAATTGACGCATCTAAAACACAGAGGCAGATTCTCTGCCCTCTCACTTCCTATACACTCTCATCCCCTCCTATTTTGTGTGGTCACGGTTAAGTCACGTCAACATTTTATATTAATTTTTTTATAGAGATAATAAGACAAAAAACAATAGTAATATAAAATGTTGACGTAGCTTAACCGTGACCACACAAACAGGAGGGAATTGGAGCGTATGGGAAGTGGGAGGGCAGAGAATCTGCCTCCCTAAAACACACTTCCAACTTTTTATTCCAATTATGTCTAATGATGATATTCATGTCAATAAAAAATCCTAGTAGCCGTTCTCTCCCTTCCATAACAAAATTCTAGATCTATTAACTTTTATAGTCGTCGGCTTCTTGTTTCGACTTAGGGCCGTCAACAGCCTTTCTCATGTTCTTCTAGCCATTCTCTCCTTTCCATACATAGATTGTGGATCTAATAACTCTAAAAAAATGATATCCCAAGCTTCTAATAAATAAAAAAATAATGTCTAATTTGCGTGATTCTTGAGTTAAGTACCATTTGTCTTTTTCTTTCTTACATTTTAATAAGTGTATTCTACTTACTTCATCTATGTTACATAAGAATAGACACATAATTATATACAATAAAAGAACAATAAAAGAAAACTTATTACAATTATCAACAGGCAATGAGATAATAAAAGGCTTCGCCACGATTTGCATGTTGACATTTCTTTTTAAGAAATTTGCAAATTGATATGATAAATGAAATTTGTTCTATTAGTTTACTAGCTATGAAACCGGCTAGGAAGCTTCATCAAAATGCTAATATTTCTCAGGTAATATAAGTATGCCGACTTAATAATCAAAATTTCATCTTCTGATATAAAGAAAACAAAAACAAAAACAAAAAAGGAGTTTTCCGGAGGATGAGGATCATTGAGGTAAGTACCTTTTTAGTATTGTTATTTGACAAGGGTATATAGCTTACTTTTATTTTTTGAAAAGTGCATCCTGTTTACTTCATACTTGCTGTTAATTTAGAATGGGGAGGGAGAAATGTTTTAGCTTCAATGTTATTTGATACAATGATATTTTTTTATTGTAAAAAATAAAAGAATATCGTGATACATTGTTTTTTGTAACATTTAAGTCTAGAAAATATTAATTTGTTTGGATAAGTTTTAATATTTCATCTAAAGTCATGCTTTTTTATACAAATGAGAGAGGAATTTGCAAATCCCTACTTAGAATGTGTCAGTTGCAAATCCCTCCTACAAACCTTTGTGATGATCCTAGAGTGCACTTCCTACTCCCTTGTATACATTTTTTTATGATCTATTTTTTACTAATTTGGTCTCGATCCATTAGATCCTTTTTTTTAATGATTTATTCATCTTCACTTGTAAATGAGAGATCTTAGGTTCGATTTTTACAAAGGCGAACTTGAACCACATTATTGCTAGCCCGTTGGGAAGCTTAGCCCACTCACACACCCCTTAATGTAGATAATATCGTTTGTTAAAGAAATACATTTTTGCATGACTGTTCTCCAGTAACATCAACCATATATTTAAGTATGTTCCTACACATTTCTATAAATAACAGTTAATCGTCTAATAAATATTTCATTTTTCTCATTATAAATACGCCAAAATATAAAAAGAAAAGGAAAAAAGATTGTGTTCTTGGGGATTCTAGAGCTAAATACCATTTGTCTTTTCTTTTCTTTTTTTTTTTTTTTGTTTTGTTTTTGTCAAATGATAGATTTATTAGATTAGGGAGCTGATGGGGCTCGAATCCACGTCCCACTCGTGGTGTAAGGGAAAAACTCCTCCATTTGCTTTATTTTATTTTTTGACAAGTTTGTTTTGCTAACTTCATGTGTCTTGTTATCTCATAACGGTAAAATGAAATAAATTAGAGCTTTAACTTTTCAATTGAGAGGTTAATTGAAATAAAACAAAAAATTAGTGGAAAATAAATCATTTAAATCTAAAACACACCTACAATTTTTTACTCCAATGATGTGTAATTATGATATTCCAATCGATCAAAAAGCCCTAGCAGCCATTCTCTCCTTTCCATACCGAAATCCTAGATCTAATAACTCTATAGTCGTCGGTTTTTTGCTTTGACTTGGTGCCGGACATCATTTCTCCTGTTCTCCTAGCCGTTCTCTCATTTTCATACCAAAATTCAAGATCTACTAACTCTTAAAAAAATGATATTCTAATCTTCTAATAAATAAAAAATAATGACTATTTTGGGTTATTATTGAGTTAAGTACCATCTATCTTTTTTCTTTCTTACTTTTTAACAAGTGCTTATGCTTACTTCATATTTGTTACATAAAGATAGATCCATAATTATATACAATAGAGCGATAAGAGAAAAGTTATTACAATTGTTAACATGAGATAATAAAAGACTTCGCTAGGACTTACATATTGATATATTTCATATAAGAATTTTTGCAAGTTTTAGTTTACCAGCTATGAAACCAGCTAGGAAACTTCAGCAAAATACTAATATTTGTCTCAAATTTACACATGCTTCTTAGATAATTATAAGGACAGCTAATCTTATAACATTTATAGCACACACATCCATCTCTTATAAGAGTATATTTTTGTACCACCAATCTATCTATTCGTCCACAATTATATTAGTAGCATATAATATCTAATTTTTTGGTGGATGTTCAAAGTTCAAATCTCATGGACAATAACGATCGATAACATAAATAACAATTAAAATGTTAGTTGAGCAGCCAAAGAAAAACCCCGAAACAAAAGATAAAAAATTAAATAACATAAAAGGATGATTTAAGAGGTAAATTACAAATTTTGAGGACTTATAATTTTCTACTTTAATAATCAATTTTCATCTTCTGATAAAAAGAAAACAAAAACAAAAATGGTGTCTGCTAGAGGGTTCTTGAGTTAAGTACCATTTATCTTTTTCGTTTTGTTATTCGACAAGCAAGCTTGCTTTTATTTTTTTGACAAGTGCATCCTGCTTACTTCATACTTGCTGTTAATTTAGAATGAGGACATAGTAAAACTTTCTTTTAGCCTCAATGTTATTTTATACAGTAATAAGTTTTTCTTTGTTGTAAAAAATAAAATAATATCGGTCACTCAGCACTACGGTCTGGTGGTATTCCCCTTCACTTGGAAGTGAGAGGTCTTAGATTCGAATCTCGTGGATGGCGAATTCGATACCAAATTAGGTTGTCCATTGTGTGGTTTTAGCCTCAATGTTATTTTATACAGTAATAAGTTTTTCTTTGTTGTAAAAAATAAAATAATATCGGCTACTCAGCACTACGGTCTGATGGTATTCCCCTTCACTTGGAAGTGAGAGGTCTTAGGTTCGAATATCATGGATGACGAATTCGATACCAAATTAAGTTGCCCATTATGTGATTTAGATATCGATGTACTCAAAAAAAATAAAATAATAATATCATGATACATTGAATTAAAATATTAATTCGTTTAAGTTTATTCCATTCGTGATACATGGATAGGATCAAACACTCTTTTTTTTATTTTAATTTGAGCAGCAATTGCGGTTTGCTACGCCTAATAAAATTAAATATATTGAAGTAATTAGTTTTGCCTACATATCATCTAAACCCTAAACCCTGAGGGATTTCCATGTTCTAAGGGCATGAGGTCAAATTATTTAGGAACTGATCATGAGAGAGAAATTTGCAAATCTCTCTTATATACCTGTGTAATGATTCCTCCTATCAATTTTTTTGTGATCCTTTCCTTACTACTTGGCCTCAAATCATAATTAGAACTTGGAATCCATCATCCAAACGTAGCCTTTAACTCTTCTTCCAGTAACATCACCCATAAATTTAAGTATGTTCCTAACTTCCTACACTTTTCAAAAAAAAAAAGGTAAATCGTGCTACTACAATTTTCATATTTCTCATTATAAATACACTAAAAAAAATAAAAAGTAAAGGATAAAAAAGGTGTTCATGGGGATTCTAGAGTTAAATATCATTTGTCTTTTTTTTGACAAGTTTGTTTTGCTTATTTCATGTGTCTTGTTATCTTATAGCGGCAAAAAAAAAAAAATTTTATTTTAGGATTACAAAAAGAGCCAAAATATAATACATTTTTATTTTTAGGGAGAGAAAGTTTTTTTATTTATAACCATGACGAAGCGGCTCAGTGGTTGTGAATTTCAAGCATATGTTCAACACGACACATCTTTTGTTCGATACTTGTCGTTGGTGAATCACACGATGGTGGTCAGTGGATGTTGAAATGCCTCTACGAGTCTTTTCGTCACCTAGAAGAGTCGACAGTTGTGACGAAGCCTGGCCGCCTTTTAAAAAAAATAAAAAATTGATTTATTTTGTAGAGGGACAAAACTTCCATATGCCACATGGTTGTTTTTCTTATTATCTTTGCATTTACAATTTTGCCCATCTATGTTTGAAAGATAGATCACTATTTTCTTATTTCTCTCTCCTTGTTTTTCTTAGGTACTTCTCTGAGTTCTCTCTCTTTTTCTCTCCTCTTTCTCCAACCTCTCTCTCCTCCTTCTTCTTTGTCCTTCTCTCTCTCCTACTTTTTCTTCATACTTCTCTTTCCTCCTTTTCTTCTTCATACTAATCTTACAGAACTACATGAATTTTAAAACTGATATAGCAGAAGTGCATAAATTTTGAAACTAATCTTGCAACAGTACTAAAATTTTAGAACTAGTTAAGCAGAAGTGTAGGAATTTTGAAAATGATCTTGCAGAATTTCATAAATTTTGAAATTGATCTTGTAAAATTGTTGAAATTTTGAAACTAATCTTGTAAATTTTTATGAATCTTGAAACTGATCTTTAAGAAGTGCAGGATTTTGAAACTGATATTGCTGCAGTGCTAAATTTTTTGAAACATATCTTGTAGAAGTGTAAGAGTTTTGAAACTGATCTTGCATAAGTGCATGAATTTTGAAATTGATCCTGCAGAAGTGCATAAATTAATTGTACGAATATAAAATCAATTGGAAGTTTTTATAAATGGTGTATGTGATAGTAAAATTCTGCCACCTTCTATCTTGCAAAATTGTTCTACAAAACAAATACACACCTTTGATCAATGACCAAAGCCACAAGTGCCCACGAGGTGGGCGGGGGTGGTTGGCCATTTAATCTTTGATGTCTAAGTCACTTGCTATGAAAAGAGAATTCAAGGCTTGTGTGTGTAGCAAAAACTTATCAAAAATTGGTGGAGGTGAAAATTTACATAGCTAAGAGCGGACACATGTATAAGAAAAAAAATTGTAAAATTATAAGAAATAAATTTATATTAGCAAAAGCTTAACGTAGTGGCCATAGTATGATTTCGGCTTCTAAGAGTATAAGAAGATGAAAATGACATTGACCTTAGGCTAAATTTTTTTCTTCAACAAATGATATTATTTACATTAAACGGAAGGATGGTAGGCTTATTCTCACAATTGCTAGCAATAATGTTGTTTAAATTCACCTTTGACCAGAATTGAACGTAAGACTTTTACTTATAAGTGAATAGAAGTATCATAGAACCGTAGTACTAAATGAGAAGTTTTCATACAATAAATTATAAAATAAAAAATAAAATAAAATAAAATCTGAGATAAACCAAGTTACCCTAACATTTTATTTCCCTCTATTGACACATTGTTTGTTTCCATTTAAAATGGGTCCACCGTACAAAGAACTTTCCTTTGCGGTGGCTGAACAAGAGTTGCCAAAAACCACCGCTACACGCGGCATCATCGCAACGAAGAGCCGGGCCCATGCCGCAGTTTTCATGACAAACCCCAAAACTAAACGTCGCCACAAACTTCCTGTCTATCGCCCTAACACAAAAAGAATTGGCAGCCACGACGGCGCCCTCCTAACCGCCAGTATAAAAGCCGCCCTCCCATCGCAGTGGCGCCTTGTGGCCTCACCATGCGCCAGCGCGGATCGCCGCGCTTTTGTTATCCACGTGGGCCCACGGTCGAGTGAAATTTGAGAATGTGCAGGCGTTACAGTGTGTGGGTGTTGGGCGCACATTTGGCGCGTGATCTCAGTGCTCCACGCGGGCTCTCCTTACTCATTTCAAATTCAAAGCATTTTTAGAGATTTTTTTTTTTTTTTTTAGTTCAAGGGAAGTCAAAATCCATTTTCTTTCTTTTGGAATACTTGCTAGGAGCAACTCCACCCTTGGTGGTTGCTCGGGGGACAGGCAAAGGGAAAGGGCCCGAGGGCCGGTGGATAGGGCTCCAGCGTGGGCAGCCCGAGTGAAGGTGGGAGCCTGAGGGCCAGGCCCATAGAGGATTGCCAGCCCTGCAGCCCGAGGTGGGTGTGATGTCAGGCTAACGCCAGGCCTAGCGTCGGTCCTTTTTTTATATTTTTTTTGTGTCAAGCGCGTGCCTCTCACTCTCGAGTGGGGGCGCGTTACAAGCCAATTTCAACAGGTGATCGTGGCTTCCCACGGTCCGTTCGATCTCAACAGCTCTTTAATACGAGCCGTCCGATTTACAACGGTAATAAAAAAAAAGCTGATTTAATATCAATCGTTCGATCTGAGATCAATGGTTGATATTAATCTGCTTTATAAATTAAAAAAAAAAAGGAAAAACTAGTTTTAAAATTAAGAAAAGTTACCGTTGTGACTCGTGGCACAATCTGGAGTGTTGGAATTCAATTTTTTTTTAAATCCAACGACAAAGATTAATTAGTTGAATAAAAATTTAAAAAAATCCGAAAAAAAATCTGAAAAATTTTGTAAAAAATTGTTTTTACTTTTCTATAAATACCACTTCTTCTCCATCTACCTTACACCACAATTTCATATTTTCTCAACTACTTTCAATCAAATTCCTATCTGATCGAAATCTATCCTCAAAGATTCTGAAAAGATAACGATACGTGGCAATATGACATTGGATAAAAATCTTATCGAAATCCATCACAAAAATAATTATTTTTTGGATAAAATGACACGTGGCGCAACAAGAACGATTTAAAAATTCTTATCCAAAATTACAAATAATTTTATTTTGTATTATTTAAACAACAACAAAAACTAATATTTTATTGCATATTGCCAGGGGGAAGGGCTCCAAGGATGGAGATGCAAATGACAATTACTGTTCATTTAGGGCAGTTACTGTTCACTAGGTGGATTGAATAGTGGATTGCATGGGGGAGGGCTCCAAGGGTGGAGTTGCTCTAAGAATAATGCTTGCATCCTTCACATATGATTAACGGACATTTAGTACTTCCTATAAGTTAAACCAATTAACGATTTTGATAATAAGTAGTATTATCATAATGAGCTATTTATTTGTTTTACGCATATGAATGATTAAACAATATTTATATTGAATGACTTTTTGTATATATTACCTTTAGATGATTAAAAAAGTGGCAGTTTTCATAATAATATTTAGACTATAAAAGGAAGGGACACGTACATCCCCAAAAATGCACACAAGCATTTTCCCCTTGCTAATCATGTATTAACACTAATGTCTAATCCTATTTCCTTTTCACTCTAATCTCAATTAACATGCATTGGACAATCAGAGCTTTAACTTTATCCTCTAAAACAATTAGAGCTTTAACTTTACAACTTAAGCAAAATTAGTGGAAATTAAACCATTTAAATCTACAACATCTTAAAAGTTTTTACTCCAATGATGTCTAATAATGATTTTCCGGTCGATCGAAAAATCCTAGCATACGTTCTCTCCTTTCCATACAAAAACTCTAGGTCTAATAACTTTATAGTCGTCGGTTTCAACTTCGAGTCGGGGCCCATGACAGCCTTTATACCGTTCTCCTAGCCCTCCTCCATAGTTTTGTTTTTAATTTTAGTGTAGTGTTTTCGTCTATAAGCGCCCTTTGGTGAAGATACTTGTGAGTATATCCTAATGATAATTTTAAGTTTGTGTTTGTGTGTTACCAGCTCATTTTGGGTCTATTTTGCGGTTTCTGGTAGGTTTAATAATTGTGTTGAGCACAAAATTTATGTTGGTTTGAACACTAGTTGGTTTCTCTTCGGAGTCGACACTGCTCGTTCAGGGAATAATATGAAGAAGAAGAGAGGAGAGAGAAAGAGTGAGGTAAGAAGAAGATGTGAGAAAAAGAGACCGAAACAAAAAAAAGAAAAGAAGTAAGTAAAGAGATACAGAGGAGTAAAATTATAAATGGAAATACAATTAAAAAAACAACTATGATATCACCTGTCACATGGATAAGTTTTGTCCTTCTATAAAATAAATAAAACACTTTATCTCTTCAAAATATAATCTTATAATTTGATTCTATTGGTAATCATAAAATAAAATAAAAATATATATTTTATTTTACTGTTGAAAGAGAGACACGTTGAAAGATAACAAGACATATGAAGTAAGCAAAACAAACTCGTGAAAAAATAAGAAAGAAAAAGACAAAGGGTATTTAAATCTAGAATCCCCAAGAACACACCTTCTTTTTTGACTTTTCATTTTGTGTGTATGGGATGTGATATCCACACATCATTTTTTACTTCTCACACATCCGTCTAATTTTCAGCTGTCGAATTAAATTAGCACGATTAAACCTTTTTCTTTAAAGTGTTGGAACACACTTAAATGTATGGGTGATGTTTCTGTAAGAAGAGTCATGCAAAAATCTTAGGGCCTGTTTGGATTCTTATTTGAAATTTTTTATCATTTCTCAAAACATTTATTAAGAACAATTTTTTAAAACAATTTTCTTTAAGACTCAAAAACTTGATTGGTTTGCGATTTAAAATTTTAAATCTTACTACTTAAACTAGACAAAGAGATCTCAAAAGAGGGGGTCGCAGGAGAGGGAGAAAGAGGAGAGAGGAGGAAAGAAAGTAAGAGATGATTGAAGGAAAGAGAAAGAAGATAGAGGATCAGACGAGATAGAGAGGAAGAGGACTGAAAGAAAGTACCGAGAGAATGAAGATAGTGGATTGGATGAGAGATAAAAAAGGTAAAAAAAAAAAGAGGAGAGAAAGAAGAAAAGAGAGAGATTTGGAGTGGGAGGGGAGGAGGGAGAGAAAAGAAATGAGTTAGTTTAAGTTTAAAAACTCTAAAAAACTCACTTTTTATGTTTTTAGAGAATAAACTATATTTTTGAGTTAGTCTTAAGTTTAGTTTTTTAAAATAGTCTTACCAAACAAGTTTTTAAGGCTTAAAACTTGAAAATTGTTTTTGAATTTAAAAAGTTGGATTCAAGTAGAGTATCAAACAGGCTCTTAATGGCTACGTTGGATGATGGATTGCCAAGTTTCAATAGATTGCGACCAAGTTAGTTAAAAATAGATTATAAAAAATTTGATATGAGGGATTAAGAAATGCACTCTATGATAATCACAATAGTTTGTAGAAGGGATATGCAAAGAACACCTTTTAAGTAGAGATTTGCAAATTCCTCTCATATATAATGGTCGAGGAGGGCTTTTGTAATCCCTGTTATCAGGCCCTTTAAGGGAAATGATCCATTTTTAAAAAAAAATGGAGATTAGTTATGGAACTCACTACACATTGAACTTCAACAAGCCGAACCGTTTATTTTGTAAGTCTCGATTCATAGACCATCTTTGCAAAAATTCAATTCAATCCGAAATAATTGGTTATTAAATTATCACGATTAAATTTCATTGTTTCTTATAGAACAAAGTGTTCGTCAATTTCTTTGAACTCAATTAGATGTCTCAAATATTTCTGATTTGACTAATATTTTGCAAGGATGATCTATGAGGTGCAATTTGAAAAATAGACAGTTCGGATCGTTAAAGTTCGATGTGGTATGAACCCCACGACTAATCCCATTTAGGAAAAAAATAGAGATCAATTCCTTTAAAAGCCTCCTCCCTGCTATTTACCATTTTGTTGATATGTAGGCAAAATCTGATTCCTCCAATGTATTTGATCTTATCCATGCTTCACGAATGATTTAAGCTTTAAAGGTAATAAAAATTTCAAGCTAAAAAGTTTGACTTTAGATGAAATATTAAACTTATCCAAACGATTTAATATTTCAACAAAGATGTGAATTAGAAAGGGTTGGTTGATGAAATATGAATCGAATGTTGAATCTTGATATACCTCAGAACAATACATTTTTGTTACCGCGAGATAGATTGGCAGTTGCAGATCATTTGATTGGAATGAAATTTGGAATGGGTATCCTTGACGATATGAATCGTTTGAAAAATAAACATATTCGGATTGAAAAAATATTATTGTATCACATTGAGGCTAAAAAGAAAAATTTCTCTCGATTTTAAATTAATAGCAAGTATGAAGTAAGCAGGATGCACTTGTTAAAATATAAAAGTGAGCAAATATACACTTGTCAAATAACAAAACAAAAAGGATAAATGGTACTTAACTAACGAGTCCTCTAGAAGACGCTTTTTTTGTTTTTGTTTTCTTTTTATCAGAAGATGAAATTCATTATTGAAATAGAAAGTTATAAGTCCTCAAAATTTTATTTACCTTGTAAATCATCCTTTTACGTTATTTATCTTTTGTTTTTGGGATTTTATTTTTGTGCTCAACTAATATTTTAATTGTTACTTATGTTATCGATTGTTATTGTTCACGAAATTTGAATTTTAAAAATCCTCCAAAAAAATTAGATATTATGTGCTACAAATATAACTGTGGACGAATAGCTAGATAGGTGGTAGAAATTTACATCCCAATAAGAGATGTGTGTGCTATGAGTGTTATAAGATTGCCATGCTTATATTATCTGAGAAGCATGTGTAATTTTGATACAAAATATTAGCATTTTGATGAAGCTTCCTAGCCAGTTTCATAGCTGGTAAACTGATGGAACAAATTTCATTTATGATATCAATTTTCAAATTTCTCAGAAAGAAAAATATCAATATGTAAGTTCTGGTGAGCCTTTATTATTATCTCATTGCATGTTAATAATTGTAATAAGTTGTCTCTTATCACTCTTTTATTGTGTATAATTATTGGTCTACCTTTATGTAACACACGTGAAGTAAGCATAATACATTTGTTAAAAAGTAAGAAAGAAAAAGACAAATGATACTTAACTCAAGAATCACTCAAAATAGTCATTATTTTTTATTTATTAGAAGACTGGAATAACAATTTTTTAGAGTCACTAGATCTAGAATTTTGGTATGGAATGAAGAGAACGGCTCGGAGAACAGGAGAAAGGTTCTTAAGGCCCCAAATCGAAGCAAGAAGCCAACGACTAAAAAGTTATTAGATCTAGAATTTTGGTATAATAGGTATTGCTATAATACATTATTCTTCTCTTTATTTTATATTCCACTAGCCTTCATGCACGCGTGTGACATTTTTTGAATCACGACGTGCTATGCACGACTTACATGATTTAAATGTATTTATATGCGTGAATTAACCAAAAGAACGTCAAATATTTGAAGTAAATGAATAATCTTAGATTATGCTAGAAAAAACCCCTCACAAACCAATCAAAGCAGCTGAATTCACATAATAAAATCGGTCTTTCAATTTTCATCTACATTTTATTGAATTTAGATTAATAATAAAGAAAATAATATTTAATAAACAACTGAGTCCATTGTGAGGCTAAGGCTTGAGAGAGCTTGCCCCTCAAATGGGGTCCGACCTGGCTTGAGGGATTAGTCTTCGCCTACGTGCAGGAGATACCCTGAATTCATCCAAAAAAGATCTAAAGTCTTGCTATTTCTTGTCCAGAAATTGGATAATTTGTAAATTATTCATGGAATATGGATGGAGTGCTATTTTCTGTATGAGATACGATGGGCAAAGGAAAAAAAAATATTATTTTTGTTGTTTTTTATTTCCCTCAAAGAGAAAAAGGCGAAAGTAGTACGTTTGGGGTCAAATTTTCTTAAGAAACTTTTGGACTCCTTTTTGTGTGACAATACTTCTTGTTGAATGCTTACCGATTGAGACTTGTGGACAGATATGATTGAATATCATTTATTAAATATTTTCTCTTTCCCTTTTGTAAAAGCATACAGTAATATAATAAAGTAATTTATATGACATGAGTACATAATTATTGTAATTTTCTATGTGCATGATACAATGTTATGCATAAAAAAGCTACATGTATTTTATGTTGTTGCAAAGATGGAGCTACTAAAGAATCAGAATGGTCACTTGCCCTTCCTGCCTTTTTTTTTGTTTTTGCTTATTAGTCGAATATCATTAAAATTCAAGGTTTTTTTAGCCAAATTAGTCTCTAAGATATAATATTGACAAAAGCGATATCTGAGATCGTCCACTGCCAATTATTTTAGTTATTCTCTGAGAAATCTTTGTTGAATTGAGTGCATTTTTGTCAAATCAACCCCTTATCTTAAACTTATGGTTTTCTTCAATTTAAAGGCAAATTTTCACAGAATGACCAAAATGATTGACGGTGGATAATCTCTAGTGACTACTTCTATCGATTTTAAATCTCATGTATCAAAATGAGGAGTTATGACAATCTCAGAGATATAGTCTATAAAGAGTCTCACTTTTTAGAAAATCCCCTTAGCATATCTCAAAATAAATAAAGCTAGAATGTAGCTAGTAATGTTTTATGTGATGAGGCCTTTAATTTCTTTCTGGAATGGTTTATTATACACTTCTAAGACTATCTGGATTCCAAAATTTAAAACTCAGGGTTGACTTTTAACATTTAAGTATGTGCAGGAGAAAACATTTAATTTCGGACTCAAATTTGAGTATGTGAATTGGCAGATGGTTGGTTTCAAAACGCAAATGTCGTTGTTCTTGTTGAAATAATAGTTTTCCTTGTAGGTATGAGCTTCACTTTAGAATCAGGTCTTATAGTGAAAGTCAAATATTAGTTTCAATTTGACTAAAATTTATACATCGGTTTTAACTAGTGAAAAGGTTAGTTATATTTGGACTCTAATATAATATATGAGTTCTCCCAGAAAATATAACATTTAAGTTCAAACTTTATGATGCATTGGATATAGCCTAATAAATGAAATCGTAATCTTAGGGTGAAAAAAGAGGTTCAAAAATTGATTGCAGGATGAGATTTTGGGATTTGGATTCTCTCAGGATCCCTTTCCTGGGGATCAATGCACAATTACCGTTCATCAAAGATCATGTGGCCACAATTAAATATTTTTTACTCAAAACGAGATTGCTTTACTTTTAAAAATATAAAAAGCATTTAACTGTGACCGCACGATCTTTGATGAACAGTCCTTGTGCATTGATCCCCGGAATTCTCATGGAGGAGATCCGGAAAGAATCCAAATTTGAGATTTTGAAGGCTTGTGCGAATATAATATATTAGGGCCCTCCCTTTTTTTAACAGTAAATGTGACCCTTAACAATACTATTTTACTAGAAAATCTTGAATATGGCTCGGAATAAACAATATATATTCATTAATTTACAAAATAGTTACTTTAAATACAAATCATCCATATTACTTAGTACTATGATCTAGTTGTTTTCTTTTTTACTTGTAAATGAGAGATCTTATATTCGATTCTCGCCAAAGGTGAATTTGAACCACATTATTGCTAACCTATTATGAGGCTAAGCCCATCCCCTCCCCCTAGTGTAGATAATATCGTTTATTTAAAAAAATAAAAAATACAAAGCATCCATAACAATAATATAGGAGGGAAGTGATTTTCTTACTCCTATTTGACCTTCCACACTTCGATCTTTAATTTGGTCGCTTGATTTTTCTTTTATTTATTTAGTCTAATGATTAAAAAAGAATATATGTGTGCAGGAGGCTAAAAAGACAAATG
The DNA here is from genome assembly GCA_024362995.1 of Heteromeles arbutifolia. NCBI lineage: Eukaryota > Viridiplantae > Streptophyta > Magnoliopsida > Rosales > Rosaceae > Heteromeles > Heteromeles arbutifolia. The sequence continues at coordinate 37,125,838 of JANCRC010000003.1, read as the reverse complement.
CGTAATTCTCTTCACAATATAGAAACACGAACCTAACTCAACAGATATAGCAATAAAAGTTGACACCTTTTTAGTTTCTCTCTCCCTCAACTATTTACCCATCTCTCTCCCTCTCTCAATCCATGTCCTTCCTCACCCATAGCTCCGTATAAGAGCCGCCACTAACCAATTCCTGATGGAGGCAGATTCTGCTCTTCTTTTACCCTACACTTCATATCCTCTTCTATTTTGTATGGTCACGGTTAAGCCACGTCAACATTTTATAAAATGTTGACGTGGCTTAACCGTGACCGTACAAAATAAGAGGGGATGGGAAGGGCATGGTATTAGGAGGGCAGACAATCTGCCTCCATTCCTGATGGGACATTGTTGGCCCTAAAAGTTATAAAGCCTATGTGGCGTGCAAGCTGAGTAACTATCAGCTAATTACGTCATATTTGTTAATGAGAGTGTGCCAACTCACGACCGAGCTCGGTCGGGCGAGTATGACAAGTGTGGTGGTGGTTGTGTCGAATGCGTTGGTGACTTCTGCATTTGAGCGACTACGATCGAGGAATTAACACGTCTCAGCTTAAGGTTCTAAAAACCTGAAGACAAGATTTGATTTATAGTGAAGTTCAATAAAGGTTTGACTATCAATGTGCCGAACATTAAGTAACTTGAGTAACACCTCATTTCGCCTAGAACACTAATAAAGTGACCTCTTTGGCCTAAAGAATTCAGAACTCTTCGCCAACCGAGACTTGGATAGATTATCAACTGACCAGAACCAGTGTTGTTTACTTGCCCAAACTAAAGGCGCTCTTGAATCGTTTGCTTCTACAGCTCCAATGCTATTTACTTATCTAAACTGAAGGTGTTGCCGGTTGTCAACATAGTGTTATTTACTTATCCAAACTAAAGAGGTGAGGTGTTGATGGGAGGGATGTGATAGTTATTGTTTTTTTTTTCCAACAATGTGAGAAATGGTTTGCATATAGCGATTTTTTTCGCCTAGAGCGTTTGCGTATAATGAGATTTTTCGCGTATAACGTTTTGAGTTGAATGAGATTCTCACGTCGCAGAACCCTTGTATTTATAGAGATGAATTTCGCGATGGTCAAGTCTACCGATTGGTATAATTTTGATAGTATTCGATTCTTTAGCAAATTCTCTTAACATACTTGGAATTATTCTTGGCCAAAACTCTATCGTCACCGAGTCTCATTGTCTTCCACTAGGACTTTAAACCTAAATTGATTATTCGATTGATTGAATCTTTATCCGGACACCAATCACGATTCTTAAATTTTTTTCATTCAATAACTTAGAGTATATGGATAGAGTGTGTGCAAAATCAGGTCCAAGCAGAGATCTAGTCAATTTCATGGCTAATGTTGGAGGTAATTATGATGATGTGGAGTTTGACATATTTTTCAATTAGGCTAATGATCCGAGCTATTGAAATTTGATCCAATGGCTACAAACAGGGAGCCCTTTTAAAAGTTATAATAATTGTAGCCGTTGGATCAAATTTCAATGACCCGGCTCATTTGATACTTGGGCTCAGTTCCTTTGGGTCCGAAAGGGATCTGGTTCCGTATGTGTAGGGCTTTTATGTTAAAACAATACTAACAAACCCTTCTTGATTCTTTCGTGGCAAGGCCAATGCTAAATTATCAAACCATAACTTATAGGTTTCACTTAAAATTAAAATGAATCAAACCTTAGCTTATGATATCCTTATCCTGTTAAATATAAGTTCCACATTAGAGAATTAAGAAAATAAAATAAAATATATAAGTGTATGGTTCAACTCCTAATAATACTGAGACATTTTGTGATAAAATCGAACATCTAGCAACAGGTGGTTAAGCTGAGGCAATATCGGTGGGTTAGGAGTAGATCAATAATCATCTCTCTGAATGTCTGAAATATTCTTGTTCCCATCTTAAATAATGAATGTGCCAAGGAGACCGTCCTGTTATTTTGTTAAAGATGCAAACAGAAATTGGGTCTAGATTCGTTAAGCAGCACAATTCTTCTTATCTAATACGCCAAACTTAATAACGATATATGACACTACGGATGCAACCAATACCCTTCTTACCCTGATTCCCGGCAATAAAGGCTAAGCACAGTAATAGAAAATGTGTCTGACACGCCAAAATTAATAACGATATAACACTACAGATGCTACCAATACCCTTCTTACCCTGATTCTAGAAAATAAGGGCCAAGCACAGTAATAAAAAATAAGTCGACCTAGAGGCTTTTATAAAGCTAGAATATGTCATATTTGGGCCAAAAGGTATGCAAGAAAATTGGCATCATGAAACACGTGACGAAACTGCACTTCAAGAAATTGAAATGTCAAAGATAATATCATGAACCCATAGTTGCATTCACAAACTTACCTCACAAGGAGTAAATGACAATCTCATAATTTCACCTTCAACTTGTAAAAGTCTAATCTCAATTCGTCGGATTGTGCCAAGGAGACCGTCTTGTTATTTTGTTAAAGATGCAAACAGAAATTAGGCCCAGATTCGTTAAGCAGCACAATTCTTCTTGTCTAATACGCCAAACTTAATAACGATATATGACACTACGGATGCAACCAATACCCTTCTTACCCTGATTCCCGACAATAAAGGCTAAGCACAATAATAGAAAATATGTCTGACACGCCAAAATTAATAATGACATATAACACTACAGATGCAACCAATACCCTTCTTACCTTGATTCTAGACAATAAGGGCCCAACACAGTAATAAAAAATAAGTCGACCTAAGGGCTTTTATAAAGCTAGAATATGTCGTATTCGGGCCAAAATGTATGCAGGAAAATTGTCATCATGAAACACGTGACGAAACTGCACTTCAAGAAATTGAAATGTCAAAGACCAAATATCATGAACCCATAATTGCATTCACAAACTTACCTAACAAGGAGTCAATGACAATCTCAGAATTTCACCTTCAACTTGTAAAAGTTTAATCTCAATCTCGTCGGATTATGCTAAGGAGACCGTCCTGTTATTTTGTTAAAGATGCAAACATAAATCGAGCCTAAATTCGTTGAATCAGGATCCTCTCCTGAGCACATGGTCAGGATCCTCCTGACCAGGCCCATCGGGCAGTTTAACTTTTATCTAACGGTTATAATTATTATAACTTTTAGAGGGGCCCCCTGTTTGTAGCTGTTGGATAAAATCTAAACGGCCCGATGGGCCTGGTCAGGAGAATCATAACCATGTGCTCAGGAGAGGATCCTGATTCAAATTCGTTAAGCAACACAATTCTTCTTTTCTAATAAGCCAAACTTAATAACGACATATAGCACTACGGATGCAACCAATACCCTTCTTACCCTGATTCCCGGCAATAAGGGCCAAGCACAGTAATAGAAAATATGTCTGACATGCCAAAATTAATAACGACATATAACACTACATATGCAACCAATAACCTTCTTACCCTGATTCTAGACAATAAGGGCCAAGCACAATAATAAAAAATAAGTCGACCTAGAGGCTTTTATAAAGCTATAATATGTTGTATTCGGGCCAAAAGATATGCAAGAAAATTGGCATCATGAAACACGTGACGAAACTGCACTTCAAGAAATTGAAATGTCAAAGACCGAATATCATGAACCCATAATTGCATTCACCAACTTACCTAACAAGGAGTCAATGACAATCTCAGAATTTCACCTTCAAACTTGTAAAAGTCTAATCTCAATCTCGTCTGATTGTTCTCAAATACAACCATTACAACAATTGCACAAAGACCATTGCTGAACAAAAAATGACACACCTGGAACCTCGACTTGGATACCTAAATCAAGCTCTGATAGACCCACATAAGTCATCAAACTAGGGCTGGGCAAACGGGTAGAGGAATCGCGGGTCGGGTAATGGTTGGTCTGGGTGGGTACGGGTCGGTTCCTAATATTTTAGATAACAAACGGGGCGGGGCGGGCCGGGCCGGGCTCTTTTCATTTACGGGGCTGGCCGAGTCCAGATACTTAGAAAAATGGGTACCCGAACCGACCCGTTTCTAATTATAATGAACGACCGAGATTGAATGATAACCTATCATCCAATCTCAACCGTTGGTTTCAACCCTAGTGAATTCCTCCCGAGTTCCAGAATCAGACTCTCAGACCCTTTCCCTCAGTCTCTTGACTCCATCTCCCTCGCCTCCAACTCTCAAATTCTCAATCGTCTTCTCCTCTTCACAGTGCTCACCAGCCTCACCTCACTGATATTGTCGCTCAGCCCACCACCACATCGCCCAAGCATTTGTACTCTTCGTCCACTCTTAGAGGCCGAGTTGAAGATTTGAAGGAAGACCGATGAGGGTCTTGATGTCGGAAACCAAGTCAAAGATCTGGAGGATAAGGGAGTCCGAGCACCAACTCCCTTTTTTCGGCGACCTTGGCACCGTGGCAAGGCCTTGCGCTCCTGGCATATAACGACGTCGATGCTGTTTTCACTTTTCACGGATGAAGACTTTGTAAGTATTTCGAGGATCGGCGGGAGTAGCAAGCATGGCCAGGCCTAAAAAACTGACCAATTCGGGTAATTCCTTTTCCAGTTTCTTTAATTTCTGTGTAATGCTTGCTGTTGCTGGGAAATTGAGACTTATGGTTCTGATTTTCTTTAATTTATGTGTAATTTTCAGGGTTGGGTTCAACTCAGTGTACCATTTAACTGATTCGATTTGCTGATTTGAACAATTTGGTTATTTGTGAGATTGATTTGATGTAGTTTTGTGTGTAAAAGTAATGGGTTCTGTTAGAAACTATGGATCTGGGATTTCATGGCTTACTTATTTCGGGACATGCATGGAAGAATCGTTAACATGTGCGGAGTATATACATTGATTTGGTTGTGTTTAAACACATGCAGTGCATAAATGTTTGTAGGATTTGTTTTTGTGTGTTCTGAGTAGTGCAAATAAGTGTCTAAAATGGTTGGTTTTGCTTCTGCTTCTGCTCAGTAGATCGGCGCTGTTCCAAGCTTCTGTTTTTGCTCAGCAGATCGGCGCTGTTCTAAAACCGGAAAAGAAAAAAAAAAGGTAATTGGACCAGTGGACCCGTCCAGAACCAGCTCGTTTCAAACGGACCGGGTTAGGTCCGGTTCCCAAACTCAAAATCCTTCTACCCAGCCCGACCCGGCCCATTACATTTTAAAATGGGTAGGACTAGGTTCCTCCAAATTTAGGCCAGGCCCGACCCGTGCCCAGCCTTACATCAAACTACAAATTCATCATAAAACATCACAAAATTGCAAACTTATAATGTGGTGCAGTTTCCAAGACCGAAATGACATAGAACTGTTTCGCCACTAAAAACATCGCATTCAATCTTAATATCAATACAAAAATGAGAAATTTCCATTACAAAATTAGAAATACTTCTCATCAAAATATGGAAATTGAGTGAGGCAAGATAAGGATATGTACCAAAACATCTAAAATGGAAAAAAAAAATCTTTTTACTAAATCTTAGTTACCAAACAAGGCAAGAACATTTTTGTACATACCAAAGATACATACGATGTATGAGTTGAATATCAGAGTGTGAGACGAACAAGATTACAAAATAATAAGAATATTATTGAACAAACGAGAATGCCGAAACGGCTACAAAACCCTAAGAGGCTACATTGTGACTAACTTGTTTCTTAAACTAAATTACAAACTATATTTATAGAGAACTAAATCTAATAAACCCTAACTCGAATGGGCTATGCCCAAATCCTAAACTAACAAGCAAAATCCAAATACTACAATAAACCTAGGCCTGGCAATTTCTAACACGACCCGATAACCCGACACGACACGACACGAAATTAATAGGTGTTCAGGTCGACACGATAACGAATCGGGTCGTTATTGGGTAACCCGATAAGCACCTGTTAAGATAATGGGTTGGTTCGGGTATACACGTGGGTAACACGATACACGATAAGCAAAATATTAATTTTATAATTTTATAACCCTAAAAAAATACTATAATAATTATATATATATATATATATATATATTAATTTAACAATTTTATACTCCTAAAAACTATAACAATTATATATATATATATATATATATATTAAATTAAATATTAAAAATTGGTGACCACTGGATCGGCTTAAATATACATACTATTCAATTTCTTAAATATTATACATGCAAAATAAATAAATTTAAATCTACTTAATAAATAAATAAATAAATATATACACACACACACACACATACCATTGAACTTGATGGGATATGAATTCTACGAAACTAATTTCAACGATCCAACCGTCAAACTTATTTGTATATGCTTCGAGATCGCATCAGCAAAAAATCGCAAAAAAACAAACATTCAAAGATCAAGTAACGAGACAAAACTTTTCGACGGTTATCAACGAAAAATCACGATTTAACGGTTATTTTAACTCCAATTTTGATGATTTTTTACAGCTACACTCCTTGACCCTATATGAATACAATGAATGAACTCGATCTTCAATTTAAAATATTTGCACTAGTGGATACCACAAACGTGTTTGCATATACTTCAAGATCGCATACGCCAAAAATTGCAAAAAACAAACATTCAGAGATCAAGTAACGGGACAAAACTTTTCTACGGTTATAAACAAAAAATCACGATTTAACGGTTATTTTAACTCCGATTTTGATATTTTTTACAGCTACACTCCTTGACCCTATATGAATACAATGAATGAACTCGATCTTCAATTTAAAATATTTCCACTAGTGGATACCACAAAATCTTATGTTATACTTAATGAAAGTATAAATAAACTCTAAGTGTTGGTGAATCTATCGTTTTGATGGGATACGCATTCTACGAAACTAATTTCAACGATCCAACCGTCAGACTTGTTTGTATATGCTTCAAGATCGCATACGCCAAAAATCGCAAAAAAACAAACATTCAGAGATCAAGTAACGAGACAAAACTTTTCGACGGTTATCAACGAAAAATCACGATTTAACGGTTATTTTAACTCCGATTTTGATGATTTTTTAACAGTTGCACTCCTTGACCCTATACGAATACAATGAATGAACTCGATCTTCAATTTAAAATATTTACACTAGTGGATATCACAAAATCTTATGTTATACTTAATGAAAGTATGAATAAACTCTAAGTGTTAGTGAATCTATCGTTTTGATGGGATACGCATTCTACAAAACTAATAACAACGATCCAACCGTCAAACTTGTTTGTATATGCTTCAAGATCGCATACGCCAAAAATCGCAAAAAACAAACATTCTGAGATCAAGTAACGAGGCAAAACTTTTCGACGGTTATCAACGAAAAATCACGATTTAACGGTTATTTTAACTTCGATTTTGATGATTTTTTTTTCAGCTACACTTCTTGACCCTATATGAATATAATGAATGAATTCGATCTTCAATTTAAAATATTTACACTAGTGGATACCACAAAATCTTATGTCATGATGATCGATGGAAATTGAGGATTTTGTAAAAGGAATAACATGCAAGCTTTGAGTTCTATTGGCAAGATTTAAACTTTTGAGAAAGGCTTCACAACCTTGAAAACAAAAACTCTTTCATTTTGCATATCCTTGCACATTTAATATTTTGTAATAGACTAGTAGTGTATGGATACTTGTTTATTAGGCTCTTATTTTCGAGTGTAGATGTAGTACTTAAGCGACAAATGTGTTTTAATGTTTTGAAGTAATATTTATGTGGCAATGTGTGGTATGTGCAAATTTAAGAAATTTTTTTTTTTTTTTCTTAATGGGTCATAACGGATGTGACACAACACTACATGACCCGTTAAGATAACAAGTGTTACAAAAAAACGACACGAACACTAAAGACACAACCTGTTTACCAGGCTTAAATAAACGTAAATATTAATATTTTCCAACATGTATAATGTACCAAAACCAGCATTAAATTTGTAGAGAGGTAGGGGGTGGTTAAAAATCTACAAAATAGGAAAGAAAAAGGGCAAAAATGCGTGGCGCGAGGTGAGAGGTGGTCAGAAGTAACCGAGGTGGTTCGTGCAAGAGAAGCCACATTAGGCTTAGATTGTGCACTCTCCACAACACACAGCGCCCAAAAAGGAGCGTCGCTTTAACACTCTCCCCGCTATAAAACCGCACCTTCACTCCCCTCCCTCACCTCAACCAACCCTCTCCCTTTCTCTCCCAAAGCTCGCATCTTTCTCTCCAAGCAGCCATGGCTCCGACGACGGAGAAGTCCCCACCCAAATCCGGCTCTGAGGACCCGAACCCGACATCCAACGAGACCCGATACCGGGGTGTCCGGAAGAGGCCTTGGGGTCGCTACGCCGCTGAGATTAGAGATCCCGGGAAGAAGACCCGCGTCTGGCTCGGGACCTTCGACACCGCTGAGGAAGCAGCGTGTGCCTACGACAAGGCGGCGCGTGAATTCCGCGGAGGCAAGGCGAAGACCAACTTCCCCACCCCCACTGAGCTCCATCTCGACGCCGTCAACATCGCCAACATGAACAACGCCGCCAAATTAGCTGCGACGAACATCAGCAACAGCCCCAGCAGCCACAGCAGCACCGTGGAGTCCTCCTCCCCGCCGTCTCCGCGCCCGTTCGACCTCACTGTCAAAACCCCCCGCTTGTCCACCGGCGGCGGCTACTTCACCGCCGCGAGCGGCTTCCGCCCGCTTCCCGCTTCCCGTCCCGTGATCTTCTTCGACGCCTTCGCACGGGCCAACAGCGCCGCCGCCCTCCAGCACGCCCGCGAAACTTGCAGGTTCGACCCCCCCGCCCCCACCTTAGGCTCGGGCCACAGCGACTCGTCCTCGTCCTCGGTCGTCGACTTCGAGCGCACCTCCCGCAACGGGCGGCTCGATCTCGACCTCAACCTTCCTCCCCCCTCAGAAGTCGCCTAAACTACCGCCGCCCGCCGCGAAAGATCCCCCCTTTTTTCTTTCCGGTCCAAGTTTGTTCCTTTTTTATGTAAGAAACAAAACCCCTCTTAGAAAACGAGAAAGCTAGCAACCCTCGAGCTGTCATGTATTTTGAAATTAGCCCCCTACATGCAGTTTTTTAATATTAAAAACTGCTCCGCAGCTCCTTATGTATATACCCGAAGGGAAAAAAACCCACCCGACCTTTATCTAATTTTCTCTTTTTTTTTATTCCCATCTGAGAGATCTTAGCTTCTCTTTGTGTTGTTCAGTTAGTAGTTAAATGTTCAGAAATCGGCAATGAAATGAAACGTTTCATTCTGTATCATCACTCCATTATTATTTCGTATTTAGTGTTTGTTTCCCGAGAAAACGCAGGAAAATGAAAAACGCGGCTGGATCCGAACAATCAACGAACAAAACCCGTTTTTTGATTTCGTTAAATTTTACGTTAAATGTTATCATTTGTGGATAATCTGTGCCGACGATCCAACAGACATGTCGCCGGCATTGTTTCCCGATTGACGAGCCTTGTCCCGCGGCGCGGGTCTGAGCTCTCTCACGCGACACCTCTAACGTGCGCGTCAGCCGACTGTTTTCAGTTCCAGGCGGGCGCACGTTAAAGAAAATTCTACCCTGCTTACGTCACTTTTTCGGGCCCCGCCTGCCCCAGCATGGAAGACCACACCTTATTTTAGCAAATTGAAGAAGAAATATAATTTTCTAAAAATTAAAAAATAATGATAAAAATGCTACAAGTCACGGTGCGGCGTCATGATTAGAAAGCATGTGGCGCTCCCTCTCTCTCTCGTCTCACACGGCCGCCTCTCGTGATCGGCCTACCGTCGCACGGAGCGTACCATGATCGGACGGTAAGGATGCCGTGAATCAGGGGTGGGTCCGTGAGGGCTCCCTCAGGATACCGGTTCTTTCATCTTTTTCGCGGGTTTTTATTTTAGGCTGCACCGACGGCGAAACCGCTGCGACTTTTAAGAGGACCGAATCAGAAGCGGATGGGTCCACGGGACGGGGCCCAAGCGGACCGTGTTGACGAGGTACATGTCGGGATTTGGGTTGTCGTCACGTGCACCCTACTTCTCTCACCGTCCCGTAATCACTAATTCTGTTTCAAGCTTTTCGGGTTTTTCTCTTTTCGCCCCGTCAGTTTTCTTCTGATAAATATTTGCCCCTTGGGTTGTAAATATTTTCATTGGAAGGCTAAATATCATAAAACGATTTTCTTTGGTGATTATTACTTTTCCGCCCGTTTAACAAAAGCTGACCTAAGTGCAGTTTCTTATATTTCTATTTCGTTGTAATCAAGGTCTAAAACATCGATGATATCGGAAATATCGGTAGTTCAAAAACACGAAAATTTCGATGGAAATATCGGGATATTATCGATATCGATAAAAATTGAATAAAAACCACGGAAATTGTAAGAAAAACTTGGAAATTTTTATTGAAATTTTGCAGGATGTTTATTTAGTCAATTATCTATTAGTTTATCATAAAAAAATTGGAAGGAAATGCATTGCATGATGGATTTAACTGATTTAAGTTGATTATATAGCGAGCTAGCAAACATTGTGAGTGTAGAAAATATATAAATATTTTAGCATATTTTCACAAAAATATGAGTGATATGGTGGTCAAGGTGTTGAAGGAGTAAAATGGAAGGGGTTCAAATCCCCTTGGTGTTTTTTTAAATATATAAATTTACAAAATACGGAAATTTCGATGGAAATATCAGAATATTATAAATATTTTAGACCATGATCGTAATTAGCTAAATACCCCCGTTTGTAAATGGCGGTACCTACAACCGTACTCTAGCTCATATGATGATGATATACATGTTTTATGTAAAAGTTATCAGTTTTGAGCTCTAAATGTTGATTGTCAACATTATGAACAAAAGATTCTCTACCGACATGAAAAATCGTATGAACACCATCATTTCGTCTTGCCGCTTTAACAAAACTATAAAAGTTCGGTTATGTGATTTTATGTCTTTGTCTGCTTCATCATAATTGAACTGCATGATCTTGGAAATGAACGTTTGTGTCGTTATATTGGTAATCACTAAAAATTCTAGAACAAATAAATTCTTTGATCATTAGAGTACCGACAACAGAAAATGATATTCTCATATTATTATTTACTTTGTTCGTCCAAAAATAGATGTCCTAAACGCATTTTCTATTTTATCTAGTTCATCATAACCATTATTCTAAAAAGCAACCTACAAGGCTGGCTAAGCACTAGGCGATGTCAAGCTGCCACAGTTTAGCTTAAATCAGGATGTGAATTAGGCGGCATCCTAGGCACTGTCTAAGTGACCTCAACAGTGAGGCCGGATGCTGGGCGGCTCTCTGGGAAGATGTCTGCAGGCTGCACGAATGACATCTCTACAACGAGACTAAGAATTTGGTCATCATAACTTCTTGTTGCTTTAACAAAAGTTTGGTTACGTGAATTTCTATCTTTGTTTGCTTCATCATAACTGAATTGCATGATCTTAGAAATGAACATTTGTGTCGTTATATTGGTAATGATTCAAAATCGTATAACAAATAAATTCTTTGATCATTAGAGCATCGACAACAAAAAACTTCTTTAACAGAAAATAATACTCATGTTATTATTTACTTTGTTCGTCTAACAACAGATGTCCTAAATGCATTTCCTAGTTTGTCTAATTCATCATGATCAGTGTTATAAAAAACGACCTAAGCGCTAGGTGATGTCGAGTCGCCGCAGTAAATCGGATGTGAGTTAGGCGACATCCTATGCGTTGTCTTAATGACCTCGACAATCTGGGTGGGTGATGGGCAGTATCTAGGCGAATGTCAGCAGGCTGCACGAACGACATCTCGTCAACGAGATTGAGAAATTGAGGTCGAGAGAGACAAATTGATCCCCCACTCGGCTGCCCAGGTTCGGGTGTTTGTTTGATTGACATCTCTGCTACCTAGATTAAGGTCGAGAGAGAGAAGGACTGAGAAATTGAGTTGGGGCAGATGAGAGACTGAGGAAGAAGAGAATTCAGCGTGGAAAAGAAAAGAAGGGGTGGCTGGACCCATCTTATTATTCTGGGTTAATAATAATTAGTCCATCTTATTAAGGATAACTACCTCTTCTTATAATAAATTCAATTCAATTAATTGTAATTAGGTATTCTTCGATTTTGCATTTTATCTTTCACAAATTTCTAATACAAGTATAAATTTTTAAGTGTAAATAAGCATTTATTTATCTGATATGTAAAAACTAGACTAATAATATATTTGATTTCTTTTATCACGTTATCTAATACTGAGTTGTGTGCAATCTATCGTTACGTAGTCCATCATACCTAAATAGTCTTGTAAACGAACGTTTACACTTTGAAATTGAACACCTAATTTTAAAGAAATGCAATTTTAATTTGAGCGTCTTAATCTATGTTCAAATCTATTTTTATATCTATTGTTAGATGATGTATTAAATGATGAGGTACATCTTAGCCGCAACATCTACGACGAGTGAGACACAATTATGAGATCAATTTTTGCTTAATCTAAAAGCATCACGTAACGCTGATTAATAAAACATGAGAAATGTTAAGAAGACTCTCTTAGAAGTATGATTTTTTATGAACTCTCATCCAACTCATGTTTTTGACACAATTTTCAAGCCAACATGACAAAATATTGTGTCAGAAAAATTGATGTGACGAACTGTCTATAAGAGTCTTATTTTAAGTGCGTCTCCTTGGCATTTCATAAAACTTCACTCAACAATTACATCCAAGATTATTTAATCGATTAATTTGCCGGCTGAAACCCGCCGTCTAAAGTAATAAAAAAAATATTGATTCGTTATATTAGGTGTTTTCAAAGTATTTATAAAAAAAAAAAAGAAAAAAAAGAAAAAAAAAGTAGCCAAAAGTTAAAAACCGAAAACTATCGGGGAGTGATGCTGAAAGTAGAGACTCGAGACTAAAGTGAGGTCAATTCTAACACACCCCCCTGTATTTTTCATAATTACACAATTTAAAGGGGTCCACGTAAGAAAATAGTGTACTTACGTGGAGGCGCGGAGCCCGCTTTGGTTTTGGGCCCACACACCGATCGGGTCGTCTGAAATCCGCGAACAAGTCCACAAGATTTTCGCCCCCCATGCAGTTTTGCATGACGCTGACACGTAGCGTATGGCCCCCCGCCACGCAGGCCTCCTTCACGTGACCCGGAAGTACGGACGCTAGCTGCGCTGCGACGGGTGTGGCGGTGACGTGGGCCAAAGTGACACCGACAGCCGAGGCGAAGGCGCGTCGTCGGCGAGAGTTGAGTGGAGCGAACGTTGGGCGGGACCCGGCGGTGATGTAATGGCTCCTGGGGTAAGGTCATGGAAAGAGGGGAGCGTGATCGGTCGCCACATGGAGCACGAGGGAACTGCCGAAACGTAATAAATAAAAGGAATATAAAATTAAATATTATATTGGTATTATTTTTTTTAAAGAACTTTAACGAAAAGTTTTCGGTACGGTTCACTTTAACGAAAAATCACATTTTTACATTAAAAAGTCAATCCTGATACTATTCATTTTACCTTTTATTTTATTCTTATTGTTAAAATTCAAAATTTTCAAACTATTTTCATTAGTTTTCTATTTTTTTTTTATCATATGGGAATTTAAAAATTAAATAAAAATATGTGATAGTTTTGGATTTGGGGCGGCTGTTGTTCTTTGTTGGGCTGTCAGGTAAGCCAGTACGGATATGGGCTCTGTTTGGCTGGTGGGATATTTATATAGTTCATAAAATGCTACTTGGGAATAAAAATATATAAAAATATTGTAATTTTAATATATAATACTAGATAATAATTGAATGAATTCAGTAAGTATATAGTTTGGATCCGATGTTTGGGAAGGATCTAATGGCATTGCAAAAGGAAATCTATAACAAACAGAATCATGTGCAAGGAGAGATATATGTAGGAACTTTGGAGCATTTTGAGCTCGTTTGGATCTCATGATTGGATTTAAATTAAACGATTTTATTGTTTAGCTTAACTTGTATCGATATATTTGGATTTGTTCGTATCCAAGATATTTAGACTGATTCATCCGCTATCTCATCAAGTCAGGTTAGCTCTCTCCTTTTTATCTTTGCTTTTCTCTCTATCATCTCTTTTTTGGAGTGAGAACCGTGGGATAATTAAAGGATCTAAATGGTTAAGTCAATACTTTAAGGGTGGTGCTATTCATACAGCTCTTTTTATTTTCAGCACGCCTTCTGTTAATTTTTATCCTTTGATCATTTTCAGTTCATTCAATTCAACGACATAAAATTGAGATGTGTAGTATACATGTAATTTAAAAAAAAAAAAAAACATTATTATCAGAGTGCAAATTGCCTATTTGTACCTACCCTCAAAGAAGTGAGCAATGTATAACCTAAGAACTAGGCCCACTTACAAATGGAGTCCACGGGCTAAGTTCACTGTTCTATATTGGCTGAGTATATATATTGGTTTCGAATCTTTGATATATCGTTGATTTTAACAATTATACAGCCTACGTGATACTCATATTGAAGTAACTAAGGAGCTAACTTCGTTTTTTGGTGGTTGATTGTTGATGTGGGTGTGCCAATTTGAGCTTAGTTTGGCGAATGTCTTGAATGTATGAAATGCACTTCTAACACCTGAATCGAGCAATTTCTGCTGGGGAAGGAACACTCTCAGTCTTGAGTTCAATAACATGAAAACAAGGTTATGCAACTCATTATGAAGCTCTGAATCTTGTGCACCCTTTAGCAGCCTTGACCATAGAGGTAAGAATATAGGTCTACTGAAACTGGTATCAAACTATAGGACAAAGATACTCAAAAGAAATGAGTGTCTTTATTGTACGTGGTGTGCCCGTCGACATGTCGAACTCTGAATGTAACTTGGGAGTATCCAATTATAAAAACACGCCACTTGAAGTGACATTTTTCCACAAGAGAATCAAAGCCTCTACGGCAACAGAAGCTTTAGATAATTAACCAGTCGAACTTGAGAAACTCGCCGTTTAACCAAGCAGTCGGGACTCCTAAGTATAACTGATTCTACAACTCCGTGGCTGTCTAACCAGATTGACGCCTTTGCTGGTTGCCTCTGGAAAACTTCATCTAACCAGGCAATGGTTGTTTGTCGGTTGCCAACCCAAACTTATTTAACCAAACTGTATTTGTGCTATCAATTAGTAAAGTAATTAGTATTTTTTCTCAAAAGATGAGAGAATTCACATAGAACGTTGATTTGTGTTAAATTAAATGTCCAAAACCTCTTGTATTATAGGGACATGCGTGCCTAAGATGATAAGTTATAAAAGCAATTTTGATTGCACCATGCCTCCTTTGAGTTTATCTCATTTTCTCCTTGCAAATTATCCCATGTTAGACTCAGATAACAGGATTGTCATTTGAAGACCATGTGCATGCATGACATTAATCCTTTCCTTAAGTTGGATTCTAGAATATAATTCCAATAATTGCATGTTTGTGCATGACATTAATCCTTTCCTCAAATTGGACTCTCCCCTACACGTTGCACACTGTGCCATAAGACACAATCCTCATCCATTTTAAATTTTGCCATCATTATCCCAAGTCAAACTGATTACTTGATAATTAACTTCTATAAAATTCAACGTAATGTGGAGATTAAATTTATAAACCAAATTTTATAAATTAAATGATGTAGATATTGATGATTGGATTATTAAGTGCTGATTAACGTGCTTATTTTTACCCGTGACACATTATTTAATTTGCAAATTTAGTTATAAATTTGGCATCCCTAGCATTATCTTTATTCTTTTCTTTTCACTTTGCCTTGACCTCCCAGCTACAAAGATAATTTTCAGAATAATTATTATGATAATTAAAATTCTTAATAACATCAAGAAAAGTCATTGAAAATCACTTAAAAATCTTTCTTGAGGCCTAGAACACTTAACCCGATCCTGCAAATCGGGTCCAAACAGATATATATATATATATATATATATATATATATATATATATATATTATATACACATGACCCTTACCAAGAGGGATCCCTATTTTTTTTTTTAAAATGGGGACACCATCTTGACCGTTTGATTGACTTTAATGAAATTGTGTGGTTGAGATTAAAACACAGGCCACACAATCTCAGCCACACAATTTTATTAAAGTCAGATCCAACGGTCAAGAGAGTGTCCCCATTTTTTTAGAAAAATGGGGATCCCTCTTGTGAAAGGTTTCCTATATATATATATATATATATGTATGTATGTATGTAGAGTCAGGAACGAAGACAGAGATTAGTATGAGCAGGGCATCCTCAAACAACAAAGTCACAATTAAAAATCTTAAGAATTTATTGAACAAAACACTAATATATTAATCCACAAAGTTTTTCATACAATGTGACAACCCGTCCCTAAAATTTCGTTTTCATTTATTTTAATCGAGGGAATTGACGAAAATGCCTAGAGGCAAGGATTTTGATTTCTGTTGACCATCATCTAGAGGAATGTATGACTTATTCTTTTGGCGTATTTAAGTAGTACTCGTTGGTAAGAACACATAGGGAAAAGCCGTTTGCGAGTTCGGATTATAATGGTATAGTTACGAACGTTTGAAGTTGGTTATTTAAAGTTAGTTAATTGGTTAAGGAGGACCAATTAGATAAAAGGTAGAAAAAGGGCAGCAACCCAATCAGAAATCAGAAAAGAACAAAAAAAAAAAAAAGGGAGAAAGCTCCCAGCTTTCCCGTGTGCGCCACCACCGCGACCACCCAATTTCCAAGGCCGATTCCGGCCAACTAAAGTGGGATTTTTTGATGACACCACCGCCATCTTGAAGCTCTCATTCCCCTCTACAAAATCCACCCAAGAACCACCTTGATTAACCTCTGTATGTAGCGGTTTGAGGCCACAAAAGTTGACGGTTCTCACGGTGCTCCGGCCACCCTTTTTGATTTTCCGGCAAATTGGCAAAGCGATGGCCGATGCCACCACTTGGGCTTTGTAGCCCATCATCCCAGGAGTGAAACCCAACTAACCTTGACCCCGTTGGACCACCATAGATGACGAATCGACACCGGGAAGTTTTAGGCACCTGCCAACTTCGTGGGCAAAATTGACCATCTTTCGTCTACTTTTGGACTTCGTGGTAGGTATGAAAGTTGTTCCTCTCATTGAGATCTTTATTTTTTTGAAATTTGAGAATTTTTCCTCCTGACCTTTCTCAGCTAATTTTGACACCCCAATTTCATTGGTAAAGTTCGATTGATGAAATCTCATCGTTTGAACATAATTTTGATAAAGACCGCTACTTGAACATTATGTGAATTGATGATCCGACCGTTGGATCGTCACCAAATTTTAATGCATTATAGTATGTAATATTTGAGGACCATAGAAACTTACGGATCGGGAATCCGATTTACGGATCTTCCTGAATTGGATTTGTAAGTTCATAAAATAAATTGTTGACCGCCACTTGGTTTTGGCAATTGGCGGAGATCCGACCGTTGGATCATAATGAAACATTAGGACGTGGTTCTAGGAACATAATGTGAATCTTTGGAAGTAATAGATAGGAAATTAGGGATGCAGACCTTCCACAGTGAATTACGTAGGGATGTGTTTGTGTAAATTATGTATTCTATCGGTAAGAACTCTGAGACGTGATTTGATAATTGTTCTAGGCGACATTGGTTCGTGATGTCTCGATATGCGTGCTAGGGAGTCGTAGCGCGGACCTCAGGTGAGTGGGTCTTTTCCTTTCTAACGTGTATATATATATGATTGATAATTCCACAAACGTTTTTAAATTGATTTATGCATATTACCTACATATAATTACTGTGAATGCTTTGAAGTACTAGTGTAAACTACGAATGACTTGATTCCTGTTTAGGGTACGCAGACAATCTAACGAGACGTTAGATGCAGCCATACAATAAATGAGACTAAATAATTGAGACAATAGCCTTGTTTGGGGGATTGAGCAATGTGAAGGAGATTAGTGGAAAATGTGAGATTTAACCTTATGATTTGGTGGTTAAATGTTAATCATAAATCAATGTGTGAAGAATCAAGAAATTGAAGTAAGGAAACGTAAGTAATGATAGTTAATTAAACTAGTGTCTAATTGGGCTTGTCACCGATAATTATTCCCGAAAATAAATAGTTCGGGAGTAGGACATTACAGCTTATGCATTTTTATGCCATATATATATACATGTATATAATTGAAAATACTATGACATGGTTGAGTATTAGATTGCATCATGGTATATCCATATGTATATTACCTGCAGAAACCTGCACATAATTATTGTGAACGCTTTGAAGTGCAAAGGTGAACGCAGGACAACCAGGTAAGTTTAGGTGAGTTTATGGTATTAGTTGAAATGATGGAGTTATGGTATGACTACATGTATGTTTTGGGCAACTCCGACCTTGTTGTACATGTTGCAATAATAGGCAACTCCAACACAGTCGTACAGGTTGCCTATGAGTCGTATATGTTACAATAAATGCAGTTAGAGCTCATCAACCTGCACCCCAGTGTTAGTGCTCTCGCCTAAGGACAGGGCGTAGCCTTCATGTGATCTTTCACCTCCCGCACCACACGCTCACCTTGGATCCAAATTTGGTGCCAGCCTATCGTACATACCACATTAGGTGGTTCCGACTCGTAGGTGACTTGCGATACTTCGCACAGCCTTCACGTGATTGTAGCACTTGAGTGTATTTATTTACACCCAGCTTGTCGTACAAACCACTAGAGGTGGTTCCGACTCGTGTGCAGGGATATTGGATATTAGATGAGCTATAGGTTCAGCCGTACAGGTCACTATAGGTGACTCCGGCTTATGTGCTAGCATTGATTGATGAGATATGGATAAGCCGTACAGGTCATCACTATAGGTGACTCCGGCTTATGTGCTAGCATTGATTGATGAGATATGGATAAGCCGTACATGTCACTATAGGTGACTCTGGCTTATGTGCTAGCATTGATTGATGAGATATGGATAAGCCGTACAGGTCACTATAGGTGACTTTGGCTTATGTGCTAGCATTGATTGATGAGATATGGATAAGTTGTACAGGTCACTATAGGTGACTCCGGCTTATATGCTAGCATTGATTGATGAGATATGGATAAGTCGTACATGTCACTATAGGTGACTCCGACTTATGTGCTAATATTGATTGATGAGATATGGGTGTAGTCGTACAGGTCACATTAGGTGACTCCGACTTGCATGCTAATATAGATTATTGAGCACACGATTATTTATATTGCTGATGAGATGCGGTATCGTGGTATATTTATGGAATTTACTGTTGATATATTTTGATTTCACATTGATACGTGATATGATTTTCTGGAAATTATACAGGTGTTGCATCGAGGGGTTATAACGTTTTAGAAGGTTTCTATTAAAAACTTTATTTCAAGGGCCACTTACCTTGTTTTGTTTTCACCTTCCAGGTTTTATTAGCTGAGCTTTCTTTCGACGAGGATTCGTGACAAATCTTAGTATTGGAGATTACTTTCGATGATATGATTCTCAATCCACTCTACTGTACTTACTTACACTCTAACATCACGTGTGAAGTGGGTTCATTCCCGCTCACCAGCGCACTCTGGTTTTCAGGCACTCTTAGGTTTAAATTTATTCACATTTTTCGACATCATCACACTTTATGGCTTCGTCACCTTCCAGGTGTCGACCAGCACAACTCAATTCGGAGTCTTAGTGGATATCCCGGGTCGGGGTGTGTCATACAACATATTATAATATTCCTTGAATCGTTTTCATGTTTTGAACGTGTTGCATAACAATATCATTACCAATACCATTAAATATCTCTTTATATAAAAATAATCATTTTATCATTCATCTATTGATCTCTAAATTAGAAAGCTAAATTCTAAATTGAAATGCCAAAAACAAATTAATGAAGTAAAGTCGTATAAAATATCTTGTGGAGTAAAATTCTTGTGTTGAATTTTGATAATTGATTACTTGAACTCCAACTATTTATAACACTCCAAATTCAATTGAGTTTTGGTTGAATGAAAGGGGAGGAAAAATCTGGAGAAGTTGAGGACTGTAATTGCTTTGCTGTACGTGGTGAGATGAGTTTTGTGTGGATTAACGACCTAGGGTTAGAAAAATGGAGAGACACAATTAAATTAATTGTTAATTAAATTGTCATCAGGTAAGGCATTTGGGATCCAAAACAGTAGACAAGTTTATGGTTGGTTATTGAGAATTGGAACGCAACCATACCTTTTTTTTTTTAAATGAGTGGGGGCATCTGCCCCTAGGCCTACACTAGCTCCGTCCTTGTGTAGAGTGAATCTTACTCACTAGCAAGAAAGAAGAGCTGAGGAAGAAAAAAAAGATGGAAAGGATAAGTTCTTCTCCGACTGTGTCTCTCGGATAACTTCGTCTCATGCTTCCTCCCAATTTCTGCTGAAAGATTGCATCTTTCACTCACAACAAAAATGATCCATCATCAAGCACTGTAAAAGTTTATCTCTTTGTTCCTCAGTAATTGTAGCCTTATCACACAAATTTGAGTTATTAAGTGGGCCTTGGTGACGCCAATTAAAAGCTTTAGGTGGAAAAGTCTTAAGGAGGTGAAATAGTAAAATTGAATGATGACTTTTCACTCATGCCATTTATGTTCTACAGGTGTAATGTTTTCCTATATAAAGAGACATTTGTAATGAAAAGAGCATTAGAGACATTTGTAATGAAAAGAGCATTCTATCTTTCTGTCTACCTATCTCAGTAAACAATTTGTGCCAATTTTGCTCTTTCTCTTACCCAACAACAGAACAAGAGCATAAAGATAATACTGCTCTCCTTCACATCTCTTCTTCTACGTCTATTTCAATTGTCTAACGCTAGCAAAGAAAATAAATAGGGCGATTTATTGCTCTCGTTCCACTTCGATCTCCAGCAAAGCAAAGGTTCTAATTCAGCCAATTTTCACTCCCCTTGCGTCTTAATTAGAAGATACACGGTCTAATTTACATCGCGGTGCACATAACAGAAAGATCTTACAGATATATTTTTTTTTTGTCAAACGATAAATTTTGTTAAATTAGACGTTATATTATTCACGGGAAGCAAAAATCGAATCGATCTTCCAATTAAAGAAGGAAGGGAGAGGTAGAAAGAAGTTAGGGCATAACCAAGCGTAACACACAATCCTTGAGAGGAGAGGGAGAGAGAGAGAGAGAGAGAACTATAATGGCATGTTTACGTAACAGGAATAGAAGGAAGGGAATGGGAATTGCACTACTTTCAATGGATTCCGGTGTTTACCAACACTGGCGGAATGAAAATGTATGGTTTCATGACCAAAATCAGAAGGGAAGAAGATGAGGAATTTGTAGGGGAGGGAGAGAGAGCAGGCGGCTGGTGCGTCAGTGGCGACCCAAATCACTTCATCGGCAACGACTAAAATCACTTCGATTCATCCTCGACTCGTGCGTCAGTGGCGACCCAAATTAAACATTTACAAAATCAAGAACAGATGAAGAGAGAGGAATTTGTAGGGGGAGAGAGCAGGGAGCTGGTGGTGACTGGAAAGACTGTGGCTATGGGGTAAGGAAAAGAGATGGGGTAGGACAGAGGGAGGGTCACGATAAAAATGAAAAGAAAGGGGAAAATAGAGATGGAGAAGGAGAGGGTCTCAATAAAAAATGAAAAAAAATGAATAAAAGTTTTACTAAAGAAAAACTGTACTCTCTACCATAAAAAATAAAAATAAAAATAAAAGTTTAACTAAAAATAATTAGCATGTAAATTAGATTAGTTACAATAGGGGTATTTTAGTAATCATGTTAATTTTCATTCGGATTCAAGTGAATTAGTAAACAGTTTATATAAATCGATGTCATTCCTATTTCGATTCCAAACAGTTTTAGTAAACAATTTCAACAAGAATCTAATTATGTTTCCTCCTTAATCCAATTCATCCTCAATCCGATTCCCCCTCAATTCAATTCTCTTTAATCTGATTACGGAACGCGCCCTAAATATATTATATACGTATATATCCTCAAATCCGGAATCCTCCAATCCAACTTCTGCACAACCCCTTCTTTTCGCCTTCTTTGTAATCTGAATTTTTCTTGTAACAGTTTCGATTGTTGCAGGTGTCAACCCAGATGGGCAAGTCCTCTTCTTCTCGTACCAAGAAACGCTCCAAGGGTTCCTCCGAGGTTGTCTTTCTCTTCTATCAGTTGTTGTCGTGTTCTAGGTTTCTCGTTTTTTGTTTAATTACATGGGTTTTCCTTCCCTGCTTAAAAGATTACTTCTTTGTTTGGTTTTGTTCTTCCGATTTAGGTTTGGAATCGAAAACAAAGCGAAAAACAAATCGAAAATTTTAGGCAGCATTTAAGTAGTTTGCTAAGAAATATATGATGTTTTGACTATAATGTTTTGCAAATATATTTGTAGGATTATGTGTGAGATTAAGGTTTTATAATTTGGTTCATGATTACCAATGTTTTATGCTAAATGCTAATTTATGTATGTGATTGCTTTAGGCTCGAACAAGGAAGAAGAGTAAGAGTAAGACCAAAACAAGGATATATAGATCCAAGAAGCTTCTCCGTCGTGACGATTCTTCTTCGTATTCCGGTGAGGATGATTCAAGAAGTTTGGAATCGTTATCGTCTTTTAGCTCAGATGATGATTCAAGAAGTAGAAGGGCTCGATCGCGCTCTAGGAAGGATGCAAAAGGGAGCAAGAAGAGGGCTCGGAGACGATCTTATAGCCCTGACAGCAGCGAGGACTCTCCCCGTAGAAAGAAGAGGACATCGGCAAAGAAGAAGAATGATAAGAAAACCCATTTGAGGAAGAAGCCTAGGAGGAATGCTAGCGTTAGTTCCAGGAGTAGTGCGTCGTTTAGGTGCTCAACTTGTCCTAGTGAGAGTATTAGCAGTGATGAGATTGAATCTAAGAGGCATAGGGGCAGACCTGGAAAACGAAACAGAGATGAAAGTGGCATTAACAAGGTTGAAAGTGGGACTAAGAAGGCTAGGTATAGGTCAAGGAGTTGTTCTTTGCGCAGTCAGCGTTGCGAGAGTGGTGATTGTCAGAGTGAGGAAAAAGTGACATATGAGAACAATGCGAGGAGGTTGAGATCTGTAGTTACGGTAGCAGAAGAAAACGAGCATGGAAGATGGATGGATACGGATTCACACAAAGAAGAGATTACATATGATGACGATTACCCTTCTTGTAGGAGTAATGATAGTAATGATGGAGGGGGCAAGAGGGAGTTGGATGATGGTTTAGATGTTGCATTTGAGAAGAGAACGGAAGTAGAGAGTGGGAAAGAGGAAGAAACCTATGTTTCTAATGTTCTAATCATGGATCTCAAAGATAGTCGTAACATTTTGGAAAAAGATCGTGCGCGCCAAGATGATGGAATCGGGATTACTGGTTCTGTTAATGAATATAAGGATGAGGTTTCTGGGGTAATCAGTAGTCTGCCAGTTGAAGATCTGGAATCAATTTTAAGACAAAGGGCTTTGGAAAATCTAAAAAGGTTCAAAGGAAAGCATCAAAGAATTTCAGCGGTAACTACCAATCAGGAAGACAAGACCGACATTGATTTGAAACAGCCGTCCACTGCAAAGGTTGAATTGGTTCAAATAGAATCCCCCAGGGAGAGTGGTGCTAGAGTGGTTGTAGCAAAGTCATCCAAGGAGGATGTTGCTGAAAGGGTTGATGCAACCCAATCAGTAGAAGAGGCCAATGGGCCTCAAGAGAGAGTTTCCATTCTTTCTTCCCAAAACCTTGATAAGGAACCCGATTGGATTAATAGTGGCAATGAATTTATCTCTGCCAAGAACGATGTTACTTGTCCAATAGAGCAAGTGGCTGTCGGCAGAAAGGTTAAGACCACTGCTGCGCTCTATAAACCAAACTCAACTTCACCAACATTGAGGGGTCATTCGCTAAAAGCTCACCACACGCTGAAACAAGAACCTGCTTCACAGGAACCTCCTGAGGAAGGATTGTTGGTGAGTGAGAGTAATGTAGATAAGGGTGCTTCTGGGATTGCCCAAACTGTGCCCCAAAGCAGCAATAGAAACGGTGAAGATATCAAACATAGTTCTGATAAACAGCAAGATGAAGCTACAGATGGCTCACAGTTTGAGCAGAAAACAATGTCGGTGATGCGAGGTAGTGAAATGGTACAGGTGGGTGTTTGGTCTCACAAATTTGTTTACTTTTCTTTCTTTATTACCGGATGTCCATGAAGGGCACACGTTTTCTACTTCCAGTTTTAACGATGTTTTAATATTTTTTGGCAGGTGAGTTACAAGGTTTACATCCCTAAGAAAGCTCCGGCTCTGGCGAGGAGGCAACTAAAGCGGTGATGTATGATCATCGTTCTGGTGTGCACAATTCGGTCTTGATTAAAGTGTTGCATACAAAGGGGCTGTATTTTATCGGACAAGTGATGCATTGCACGATGTGATTGGCCTTCTAGCAGACATTTTCATCCGAGAAAAATATTGAAATCCGCGGTTTAGTAGTCGTTTTTGGTAGTTATATCATCTGACACACTTCCTGGATGAATGACATTGATATGCTTCATCTCTTTGGTGTTCTTTTTCTTGTTTATGTAAGTTGCTCACAGATTTGAAATGAATAATGATGAAATAATATAACGTTTATTAGCCGGCATCTGAGCCAGTTCCATCAGTCTATAAAGGAATTACATGAAAATTATAAGGTAGATTCAAGCTCCTGAAGTTGTCAATATCTGTGTTTGGAAAAGAGGCATCTCTGTAAAACATCGACGCCGGTCATTGTTGCTCGGCCAAGAGAAACCCGATTACAATGCAAGATCATCTGACCTACTAGGAAAGAAGCTGTTGGAAAACAAAACCGAAGAAGCTGCATACAAGTTGTCATGGATCACTGCTGTTTTTTTTCCAAAGTCCGTCCTACAGGAGGAAATAGAGAAGTAATGAGAAGCTGGTGATCTTCCGCTTGCGAAAAAAGCAGGTGCCCTCACTGCCCTGTATCACCAAATATTGTGAATGACCAGACACCATCAGCTTGTCATAGAAGCCCCGCTAATTCACAATACCGTCCGACTCGTTTATCACATAGTACGGTCAACGTTGAAATGGCAGAAAGTTATCTCAGCTTTCGGAAAGGTTCTGTTTCTTTGTTCCATGAACACAGGCCCAGTCATCCATCTCAGTAATCGATAGGTCTTCTAAGAACTGTGAATATCGCTCTATGATATGTGGAAGCTGCAGAAACAAAGGACACAACGAAATCAGGTCGAGGAACCTATGTATAACCCAATATACCAAATTTATTTTGAATTTCTGAGTGAAATTCATGGTGGATCGAAAGAAAACCACCATGTTTGCACAGCCAAGCTAAAGATCTCTTAAGAAACAGATGCTTAAACCTTCGGTTGGCAGCTTCATGAATTTGGAAAATTTTCCTATAGGTTACCAAGCAACATTTAACCTAAAACCTATCCCCTTTCCCTCTTTTATCTCATTTCATTTTCCAGGATATAAGTTTACGGAGATGTAATTGGAAATATTTTCCTTGAACTTTAGCAAGCAAATGACATTAACAATCCATCACCTGTGCTAGAATGATACCTGCTCAGAGAAAATGCCAGAAAGACCGACGACTGCCCCAGGCTTTGCATAAGAGACGATATGATCCGCCAAATCTAATAGGGGATTCAAAAGTATATTTGCGATGACCACGTCATACTTGTTTGATTCTAAGATGGTTTCCACTCCAGATGAGCTCCGATCTTCCACAACTCCACATGGATCTTCCAAGGTAGAGCTAGTTTTGCTGGGGAGCAGGTGCAATTGCATCTTTTCAGGTCCTATGTTGTTCAGAGCAGCATTCTGGCGTGCCGAGGTGATTGCTTGGGGATCTATATCAATTCCGACTGATAAGGCAGCACCGAACTGTGTTTTACAGTCAAAATGCCATATTAACGTCAAACCGTGATTTGAGCATTAGTCGGCAACCAACATCAGTTGGAAGGAATTACATCACAATAATGAAATGTGCAAAGATCAAGTGGATGGGGTTACTCAGCAACATCATTTACAAGATTAGTTAAATACCTTAACTGCAGCGATTGCGAGAATTCCAGAACCTGTGCCATAGTCCAAGAATGATTCTCTCCCCTTTATCAATCTATGGAGCAGCAATAGACATAACTTAGTAGTAGCATGCTCCCCAGTTCCAAATGCCAATCCAGGATTTAAAATTATATTTGTTGCTTGGGCATCCTGTAGGAGATAAACAAACTTAACTATATTCATTCCATTATGTCAACAGTAATTCTAGCCATCACATTCTCCTTTGTAGTAATGATTAGAACCATAATCTGTAACTGGCATAAGAAGAGAGTAAGTAACTGGGCATCATTTAAGCATTAAGACAAATAACGAAGAGAAAGGCATGAACACATACACGCAGACGTGCCTGAGATCATGTGTCCGCTAAGAAGTTTCAATAATTTTTTTAGCATTGAGACGTGGAATTATCCGGAACATGTGATCAGGTGTCAACCACTTTAAGTTGTCAATACATCACGAACAACCATAGCAAACAAACCCTTTCAAAAAATAGTTTGAAACTAGAAGAAATAGTCTAATACTATCATACCGGGGGAATTCTCCACTCGGGCACAATCCAAAGTCCTTGGGTAACTTCAACAGGATGGAATGATTCCTGTAAACAAAAATGGAAAAGCAGATTCAAAAAATAATGCCTAGAAAATATGGCCAAGAGTAAATTACCACCGAGCATATTTACTGGTTTAAAGTACTACATGCTTGAACATTCTGTATATTGTCTCTCTTTTGGCCAATAAATACCAGTATACTGTTTAAAACAGTAATAGAGCTATCATAAGTTCATACTAGTGAAACTGATTTATCATTCAACAAACATTAGCAAAAGATATCTCACCAAAGAGGATAACGACCAAGAAATACTTTCTGATAGGACAGAATTTACAAGCAAATTAACCTGAGTTTTCTTTATCCAGTCGAACTGCTCACCCATCTTAACTTCATAACTAGGCATCTCTTTCAAACTTATGGAATCAGCAGCACGTGAAATGCAGTTTTTTACCTCTTCACCTTCAGGAAATATGGAATCAATGCAGATCTGCGCATAAGAAAAAAGGCGCATTCTCATCAGTTGTTCATTTGCAAAATCGTCTAACACTAGAAACGTAGCACAGTGAAAAAAGCTTTCAAAACATAAAGACAAGTAAATAGCATTCCAAATGAAACGTCATAAATCAACAGGGAACCCACCTCGTCCTTTCCGTCACTGTCATCTTCTTCGTCAATACTTGTAGAACTTGCACCAAAACATAATAGCGCTTCTGAAAGTATATCCTGGTCAACAAGGAGATCCAAGTTGGTTAGGCATTGTATTGTCTTTAACTTAACAGAGCCTTAGCTGACTTAACAAGTTCATAGTCTCAACTTCATGTGTCTACTTCCAAGACCTCATCTTTTCTATTAAGTGACATGTAAAGTTGTCAACTTCAACTTGATTGAAGTTGAGATTTCATCCAAATCCAAGCAAA
Organism: Heteromeles arbutifolia; assembly: GCA_024362995.1. Classification (NCBI taxonomy): domain Eukaryota; kingdom Viridiplantae; phylum Streptophyta; class Magnoliopsida; order Rosales; family Rosaceae; genus Heteromeles; species Heteromeles arbutifolia. The sequence continues at coordinate 37,098,211 of JANCRC010000003.1, read as the reverse complement.
ATGACATAATAAATGAAAGAAGTTGAGATTTCATCCGAAAACCAATTGGCATTAGCGGGAGCGGCCCAACTCCTTATAAGCCCTTACGAAGTTTCTTACTTTCCGACAGGGAAAATCGTCACATCCTCACAGTAAGTAAATTTCTACCTTGGTAAGAAAAAAAAATTAAGGAAGCTAAAATCAAAATTTTCCGAGTCCCCATTTCAGTAGAGACAATAATTTCCATACAGAATCAGTTTTCTCTCCGTAATTTTCTGAGTTCCCATTTGAATATACACAACATATACAATCTCTGTGACCAAACATGCCCAAAACGTTTTCATTGGAATCCCAGTAACTGAAGTAAATGCACCAAAAGAAGAAGAGAGAGAAGAAACGCAAAGAGAAGAAGCTCACAGCGACATGTTTTTGGCAGCGGATTTGAACGGAGAGGAAAGGCGAAGCGTAGGGCTCGTTGGGCTCGGCGGAGGGAGTGGGAGGCTCCGAAGAAGCAGTGGAAATATTTGCGACGGCGAGGGAATTGGGCCGCGAGAGGTGTCTGGCTTTGGGGAAGAAGCGGGAGGAGAATGGGGGAGCGAGAGGGCGAGAGACGGCGGTGAAGCAGCGGGAGGTGAGAGTGTAAGCGAGGTGTCGGAGCAAACCGCCTGCCATTCTTGAAAATCAAAGTGTAATGGCCGCCCTGGTTAGTTAAAGCGTAATGACATTACCAACTAAATCTTAATGGTGATGTCTGTTAGGATTCATGTACAAAATTAATATTTCTGTTATTTCTGTTATTTTCTATTAATAGCCTGCACGTGAACCTTACGTGTGAGGTTAAAATTGTCATTCAACGTTCATATCCGCTCTCCATTCAGGAACAATGAAATAGCGGCATGGGTGTTCGGTTTTTCATCAAAAATCAAACTGGAATGCGTGAACTGAAATCGTCAATTGAAATGAGTGAGGCTGGTTCGTATTTGAATACCCCCATCGATGGCTACGAGACAAGTAACTCACACCGCGATTTCATCGTTCCGCTATGGAGAGTGACTATGAATGAGTTTTAGTTTTGAGCTTCTGAGCATTAAATGGTCGACCAAGAAAAAATGACGATTTTAGCTTCACACGTGAGGCTCGCGTGCATGTGCTGTCATAACACATGTGATGCAAAATCTGTAACCCCAAAGAAGCAGCCATGATATCTGTTGCCTTAGACGAAATCCGTTGAAGAAGAAACAAAACACAAGTAGCAGACCGAGGGAGAGACCCACAGATTATGCAATTAAAATCTGCCCACAAGGAATGTGCAAAGTGGATTTCAGCGAACAAGGGGACGAGTCTTCTCTGATGCTGCAAGACACTGCGTCTTTGTTCTCGGAGATAGGAATCACTGCGGGCAATGTGGGTATAAGTGCAAGATTGGAGAGCCTTTCTGCCGTGGAAAATGCACCGACGTTGCTAACAACGTAAACAATTGCGGCAAGTGCGATAAGGAATGCTGCCGCAGAGTAATGTGTTCGTTCAACTTGCGGATATGGCTGAATATTCAAAGGTTTCATGCCATAGAGTTTAAAGGTAATTGAAATGAATAAATATATGGCCACTTTCTGTAGCTACATAAGCAAAAAGATAGTTTGATTTGTTTTGTTAGTTGGAAAGTCTGTAAACTGTATTTGCTTAATAATTGTATAGATAATACAACAATTAATGCACAAAATTAAAAAAAAAAAAAAAGTAGGGAAAATATAATATGTACACATTTGGACTTACAAAATAGAGCCAAACTTGGATGCAGCATATGCTTGATCTTTGGAAGAAAACCTTTGGGTTTTAGGCTACAAAAACGCCACCTCAAGACTCGTTTAGATCCCATGAACAGTAATGTTAGAGTGTTCCCCGTTTCAAAAGCTTACAGATAAAGAATAAGCTCAACTGCAAATTTCCCCTTCTTCGTAGGGTTAATTTCTCCTATCTGAACCAATGTAAATTTGAACATCATAAATGCCAGGCTAAAGAGGTATTAAGAGTTAAACATGAACATAAATAAAAGAGATGGTTATGCACTTATGCTGATAATTAAACTCTTTTACAGATTATGAGGGTAATAATATAAAAGAATACATTCTGTTAAATTACAGTAATATAACTACGAAAGCATCTCCAATCAAACGATGGTCAATCATAACCTTTGTTATTTGGGTAGCCTTATACCCTCACCAGTGTCATGGAAAAATGATATGACAGGGTCTAGTTAGTGAAGAGTGCATATAATGCAGATTATAACATGTAGTAAGTGCTCGCAACTTTGATAACAATACAGTTCTATACTACTCTTAACATATAAGAATGCTATACGGTTCCAGATCCAAAAGCTCTACTTGCAAAAATACTGGAAAGGTATCAGGAACTGTACAAGAAGTGTCAATGTGTTTCATGTATGGTGCTATATAGCTGACAAGTAATTTGATAAAAAAAAAGTAGTTTTCTTAATTATGGAAACTCACCTTTAGTCTTCCTTTTCCTCTAACCGACACAATATCACCAGTCTTGAGTGTAGCTCCATTTTTAGTAACAGGGGTCCAGTTCACACGCACATCACCATCGCTGCACAGATAAGAAAACGAAAGAACCCATCTAACTAAGAAGTAAACCAACAAAATATGATTAACTAACTCAGTAAAGCAGCTTAACAAAATTGCATATGACCAATAAACTATAATTCAAGGGAGAATTCTGTACAAGTGAAAAGACTGTACCGAATAAGATCAACTAGTTTTGTCCGTGATAACTTAAATCCTGCACTAGCTATAGCATCAACTCTCACTGATGCTTCTATGGTTTTGAACGACTTAGTCCTGCAAAGAGAACAAGATACTTAAGTAATTAATGCAGAATGGAAAAAAGATAACAATATGATAATTTGCAACCTTGGAGGTTCGTAATCAAGAGCAATCAGTGGTATCCTCTTAAAAGATACTGGCACATTACCAACCTGCAAGATGAAAAACCGTTTGCAGACATTAAACGTGTACGCTTAAATATTATGATATACATAGCTATCCTGACCTGTGATTCTGTGAAAAACGCTTCTCTTTTCATACTAGAAAATGTGAAACCATTCTTTTTTCTTTTGTTTATTATTTGCCACAGTTTTATCTCCTCAATGTACATTGCAATGATCACTAAAAAATTAATGCCACAATAGTTCTTTCAGATGTTTTTGAGAAATCAAATGATAAACCTGAGATGTAACATTCAAAAATAAAATTTGCTCCAGAGATGAATTCAACCTTATGTAAGGAACCAAAAGAAGAAATAAAAAGACACAAAACCCAGAACTTTATTATTATTGACATTAACGAGGAAGAACAAATCACAAGAAACAAAATGCTCAGATGTTAGACAACCTTGTCGAGTGATGATATGATGAAGTCAACAAGTTCTGGAACAACAATGACTTGAGCTCCTTTCTCCCCCTAGAAGCATTACAAAAGATATAAAAAGTCATAAACACTTGATCCAACCAGGCCGTATCCCTCATAAACAGGAAAAAAAAGATCCAAACTCCAAAATAATGGATACTGAATGCATCAGTGGGAATTACAAACTGATCACAATGGTATCCAACTGAAAGCTCTAAGACAGTACTGCACTTAAAGGTTGATGTTTCAAATTAATACTTCTCTATAAATACATTGAAAAGATATAGCCCTGCTATGGCAGGACCACAGAGCAACACTGCGTAATGCTGTTATCACATCCACGTACCAATATAGGATACAGACATCCAAATCCTGACATTGAAATCCCATACAAATTAGCCATTAATAAGTTGAGGCAAAGATTGACGTGTTTATTTATTTTAGCTCTGTTGTTATAGAAGAGGAAATTCTTATCATAGTTTACATATAAAACCTAATGACCCTTCTCATTGGAAAATTTGACCAAGAGCTAAACCCTTAACCAAAAAAAATACAAATGATACCTGCAAGATAATATCTCCAAGCTTCTCCCTAGAAATCCCTGTACCAAGAATTGCGCCTAGGAAATCACCATGAGAACAAGGCTGGAACCCGAAGTTTCCTGTGATACTGGAAGAACCATTAGAGAAAACTTAAGACAAGGTTTCACTTCAATTAAAGATGAATTCTTGGATAAATAAAAGTGGTACAGACAATATTAATACCTCAATGCTGCAATTACATCAGGATCACTTGTCAATACTTCCGGATGTCCTACAGAAATCCGACACCGCTCAGCCTAGACAATTTGAAGCAGCAATATGTTAATTAATAAAATTACACTTTGATTTGCACAAGTGCGACACAGAGCAAACACTATTTAGTTCAACCTGCGGGTATCCGCCTTGAACAACTGCTTTCAGATCAGCTAGCTTTTCCAATGCTAGCATTGACTCCTTCACCACTGGAGGGGTGAGAAAATTTGTATGGAGAACCTCCCTTCTCGATGATGCACGTCTAGCCTAAAAAATTAAAGAAAAACCAAGAATGACAACTTAGAAACATCTCTTCTCTTAATCTTCAAGTAAAAAATAAGGTGAAACCTATTCAGGTATTCGATGTAACCTTACATTCATCTGTCAATTTCACTTGATAAATAGGCTTATACTCATTTCAAACGGTCCAAAAATCTGAACTTCATAATTCTCTCTAAAGGAAGGGTTAAATTAAGGAACAAAAAATATGGTTTTGATAAGGAAGGTTGTACAAGTTTTGAAGTACCATCTCGAGAACACGTTTAACTTCTTCAATTAAAATTTTGTCTGCTACTCCCTTAAGCAAACCATCAACATCCCCCTTTATAGCTTGAGCTAAATGGCATATTCCTGAAGCTGCATCAAGGACAGTAATCCAGTGATTACATAGCAGATCATCAGATACAAAAATAATGGCTTGTTTGGTAACCATTTCAAGTTATCCAATCCACAATTCAACCAAATGGGTAGTCAAAATTACAAGAAATTAGACAATGGGGAGGGAAAGAAACATGATTTATGCTTAGTAATCAAGTACCCAAAAGAGGGATTTGTTCGCAGTACCTGAAGAACTTAAGCGAGAAGTGAGAGGAAAGGAGATAAGGGTCCTGCGGCAAGAAAGCTTGCTGCTTGTCGGAAGAAGAGGGTGCGAGAGGGCAAAAGCCACAGCTGCTCTTCTTACAAGTGACGCTGCTAAGAAACTGGTGGCAGCCATGTCCCTCTCCTCTACGCACTGCACAAGGCCAAGTGTTTGATTTCGTAAGGAAAAATGTGTGCTTCTCCCTTTTGGTGGAGCTTTTGGGTTTCACAAAATTTAACCCGGTATTGCACTTGCACATGTTTACAAGCCGCGCCTTCAACGTAATACAATTAGGGTGGGCACAGGTCGGGGCGGGTCCAAAATTAGAGGGGCCAGACCGAACTCGTTTGAAAATAAAAATCCTGATCGGCTGCCCCATCAACATCCAATTTCACAAAAGGAAAGTGAAATTCTAGGAATTTAGATTGATCAAGGGAGAGTAGTAGATCTCATTTGCTATTCTTCTTTTTCGTATTTCTTATCATTCTGATTCATAAATTATCTCATTCTAAGTAGGTAAAGATACCTAAAGCGTTACAGGTGTGGACGTAATCACATTGCCAAAAACGAAACTGCGTCACTTTACATCGAACTTTGAACCTCTCACGTACAGTTTAAATTATAATCACTTGTATAATAAAAACATACTCAACAATCAACTTTGAAATATACTTCAAGATTATTGAAAGCATTTTTTTAATAAAGATATACGATTTCGGGTTGTAGACTCACACTTCTTAAAGATTTAAATTTAATAATAACATTATTAAGTTCATTAAGTTGTTCTGGTCTTGGCTATGTAAAAGGTCGGGACTATGTTTTGGTCTTGTTCGCGAGGTTTCTCGTTTTAATTGCAAATTGAATCCCCAAGTTCTGCATTATATTATATGAACATCTTGTGTAGAAAAAACCAACTCTTGTTCATGAAATTTGAACTCTGCAACTCTTCCGTTGCAGTGATGTTTATAGTTTCGAACCTTCGCCAAAAGACGGGCTAAGCCTAAACCACGACCAATAATATGATTATGAATAAATATAACCAATTTTGGTAACATTACAACGATGATAAAACAATAGCAAACCCCTAATTATACTCAATGCTGGCTACTCCCAAACAAAAATGTTATTAAAAAAATTAATCATAACAGATGAAAAATGCACAATTTCTTACACTGATATGTACATCAAACCAGTACAATGCATAAACAGGAATCACACTACAAAAATAAATATCCAATCGCTACTCGAACCTCTTTCAAACCGGGTTGAGATCGCGTGAGACTTGCCCTTGCCATCTGCATCAAACATTTAATTATAGCATTACATATTTGTATTGAAGGAAAATTACAGAGAAAACAATTTCCTCGAGGAAAAGTAATTTAACTGACAAAGATATCTCAACTTGAAGGACTTGATCTCCGTGTTTTTTAATTAATGGTTTCTCTTTTCATATGCTTCTCTTGTTTACGTTTGTAACCAAGCGGGTATTAAAGTGATTGGTTGTATGAGGGTGTTGAGACTGGCCCTAGACCCGCATGGCACACCTTACCCACCATGGTAGGTAGCAAACAAACATTTGATATTGAAATGTTCAGGTTTCTTTCTAAATGATGAAATCTGGAAATTCCGACAAAAACTTCTCATTCCAAATGATGGTTCAATTCCTTCGATGAAAACTGCATGAAAGGTTTAGGACCCTTTCAATTCTTTAGAAACTAAAACCCGAGGGAAACTTTTAGTTTTTGTTCCTTTTAACAATACAATCAGTGTCTGATAAGCAATGTTTTAAAAGGCTCGCCTCAGGGCGCGCCTAGGCACCCTGTGAGGCTGGGCTTGAGGGTTGCCGCCTCTGTTTTGCAGGAGTGGGCGGAAGGCGCTGCTGGAGCCGCCTAGGCGCGCCTCAGGGGATTTTTTTTATTTTTTTATTTTTTATTTTTACTCCCAAACCCAAATTTTGGATAGGGTTTTAACTGCCTCATACCTCTTCCTTGCACTATCATCTCTCTGCCATATTTTCTGATTTTTATTTTTTTATATAATGGATGTGTGTTCTGTTTGCGTGCATTGTTATATGTGTGTTCATTGTGCTTTTCATTCTCTATTTTATATATATATATATAGGGTGAAGTGCTGATTTAGTCCCTGAACTATTACCTCAGTGAAAATTAGGTCCCTGAATTATTTTTTCGGTAAAATAAATCCCTAAATGCATTAGAAATTGCTAATTTCATCCCTACTATTATATTCAAAGCTATTTTATCCAATTTTTCATCAACTTAAGTCACTTGACACACTTTAGAGTGTAATACCATCATTTTCTTGTTTATATGCCTTTAACATTTCATATAGGTTGCTAATTTAATGTCTAATTTACCCTCAAAAGTTAACTTACACTATTTCTTTATGAAAAACTACCAATTTATCCTCCAAAGTTAACTCCATACACTATTTCTTTATGAAAAGTATCAATCTACCCTCCAATGTGTATCACATGCAAGTAATGTGACTTAAATTGGTGGAAAATTGAATATAGTAGCTTCGAATATAACATTAGGGATGTAATTGGCAGATTTTTATAATTCAGGGACTAATTTTTCTGAAAAAATAGTTTAGGGACCTAATTTTCACTAAGGTGATAATTTAGGGACTAAATTGGCAGTTTACCCATATATATATATATAATATAATATGTGTGTATATATATATATATGTGTGTATGTATTTATAATATATGTGTGCTTAGGGAGATTATTGATTGATAATCTTTTTCTTTTTTTTAATGTAATATATGTGTACGCTCAGTGTATAGATTAAAAAATTTAGGTCCCGTGAGACTTCGCCTCACGCCTCACGCCTAAGCTGGGCTATCCCTCGGATGCCTCGCCCACGCCTCACGCTTTTAATACATTGCTGATAAGGTGAAAAAAAGGAATATGAGAGAAACAACTTGGCTAACCTTGAGAGCAAAAATCTTGCGAGTGGGCTTATATTTGCGTTGGATTGAAATTCCTTGTTCTGCTGCCTTTTCTTGTTATCAGTTTCTGCATTTTGTGTTTCTCCAGCAGCTGTCTTGCCCTTAGCGAAGATGTGAGCAGCCAACTCCTGTAGATCTTTCAATGGAGATTCCTTTGGACCTTTTGAACTGCAAAGGTTTTCTTCTATAAGTCCTCTAGACCACAGGCCACCATTTTAAGTGGTCGGAAAGAAGAGGACAAGAAAAAAAAAAGACAATTACTGAAACCTTGCTAATCGCTGAAGCAATTTGCTGACAAAAACTTCAGAAGATCCTGGCTTCAAACTCTCCAACTTGACTAGCGAATTTACAACAGAACGCACAGCTGACGCTTCTGAATCATCAGCATTGGCCTGCATATACACGAGGGTAAATTAAACAAGAAAGGTAAAGCACAGGATCTGAAACTACATACACTATGACTTCAGTGGAGATGCATGCATAAATGAAGAGAGAAAATGAACTAGCTCGAACCATATACACCATATCTTGAAGTTTATGCTTGCTGATTCTAACATAGTTACAACCTAAAGTCCTAAACGTATGCATACAACAAGCAATCTGCATCACGCCTGGACATTATGTTCTTCCACAAATCAACTATACCTCCTCAAATAATGTGGTATTTCTAATTAAAGACACCTACCCTACGACACTACAAAGCAATTAAAAATATGGTGCACCAGGCTCCTAACTTATGACAAACCCACAAGTTTGGCCAACAATTACTCCCTTAGGAGGAAAGAAAAAGAAGACAACAATACTTCTTCAAGGTAAAACAAGGCAAGATTACCCCCTTGACACCATATCAAGCCAAGAGGTCTATGAATATATCTGAGTGGTCTCACCTCTTTTAACGAAGGGATAAGCAATAATGATAGTGCTGCAGACGATGATATAACTTTTGCACTTTCTTCGTCATCACTTGCTTGGGATGATCTTGGAAATGCCTTTGGGGCATCTAAGTATTCATGAGATTGTCTGAGATAAAGAGAGTTGTTCTATAAATTAGAAATTTTCAACCCTATCTCGTATGTGTGCGCATGTGTGGTGGGGGTGCGTGTAAAGATTAGATATAATAACGGCACTTTTTCCAATAGATGTACCTGGAAGAATCAGAGCTGCTTGTCATCTGCCCTCTTCTATTATCATGCGCATCATAGTTGATCTTGTTAAGTGCAGACCTATCTCTGGCATTTCCTTTCCTCCCTCCTTGAATTGCGGCCCTTGCCTGCATAAACATTGTCAACCCCAAAAGAAGCTTCATAAGTCAAAACACTCTGGATTCCTGAAGCCAAGAGCACTTCACCATTAGATTTTGGCTTGCTGGTTTTACAACCAAAATATGAGGAGAATTAAGGGAATGAAAACCCTAGGAGCAGATTGGATCTGGGACTTCAATGAAATCTGAAATCAACTGAAAGAACATTTAAAGGAAAAGGTCTTTCAACTTTGATACTGGATGGTACCAAATGCAACTGACGACTAAGTTAATCTATTTGGGTGACACATATCAACCGTTTGAAGATCAGCAGCTTTTTGCAATTACTCCAACACGTTGCACTGAATTTTATTACACATGAAGACTTTCAATGTTTCAGCTAGTACCGTTGTAACGTGAGAGATTTATTGACAGATCAGATAGCTAACTGATATCAATTGAAATATCATATTGATCAAAAGGCACCTCTGCAAGATTAATGGCACTGTCTTCGTTTGAGGCAGTTGATGTTTTCTCTTGAATTCCCAGCCTCGATTTTGGCGTTCGAGGAGAATCAGAATCATCATGTTGACCACGAAAAACAACAGTTCCACTGGAAGAAGTATCTTCATATGAAGCGTATGTGCCGCTAGACTACAAAACAAAAGAAGCTAATCAAATAAAGGATAGGTGAGAAAGACAAATTCAAACTCGAATACTTTGGATTATTGTCATATCTGTACAAGATTATTACCAGAGAGTTTTGATCACGAAACTGAGTAGATGGTGGGGATCCTTTGGGAGTTCGTATAACAACAGTTCCTGACCCACTCACAGTCAATTCATCCTGGAAATACACCTCAAATTGCTAAATAATATATAATAATGTAACATGGTGCAAACAATCATGTATTCCAACTTTGAATCAGTTAACTAAAAGTTGATGTGAATTAATAAAAGCAACATTTTGATTTTTGAGGGAAAGAAAATTGGCTTGGTAGACTACATACCCTGATTAACTTTACCCCAGTAAAAGCAGACAAAACTCAAAAGTGAAAATAAAGTAATGATGTACAGCCTTTACTAATTATACAGATAAGAGTTAAGTAAAATCACAAAGTTTGAGACATACAACCTTAAAAATCTTTTCTCAACTTTGTATAGCCCATTGATGAAATAAAAAAATTATATTTAAAGGTTGCAACTGGGATGTCACTTGTATAAAACATGAATGAATGAAAAAGAAACGGAGGTGGGAGACTTACATCTTCAGGATTTGACTCATCATGATATGAATCTCTACCATTCCTAAAAAAATAATCTTCACGTGATTCTTGAAGAGCATTCCCAGACGCCAAGAACCGTTGGTTAGTACTCTCTGGGGCTCTTCCAGGGGTAATCTGACTGCCTTCTGGCTTTTTCTCTCTTGCCTGCGGTGGTTTTAGTTTTGGAACACTTCTAACAGTACCTGTACCCTGTGCTCCAATGCTAAAATCCCATCCAGCATTTTTTATGGTCTTACCCTGGTCACTGCAAATTAAAACAAGAGTTAAACCACACAACCTGCAAAGCACTAGTGATCAGCAATATATAACTCACCTAGCTCGAACAGTCTCATCTCTTATATTTCTTGTCACTTTCACAGTATCAGATATCTCCCCTCTAGCTGTAGGACCATTTCTAGGGCTGTCAGCATCTTCCCTGATAGGGTATTTTGGACGCTCTCTGTAAGGTAACAATAAAACATGGCATCTTAGCCAAGGTTTAAAATATCGATGATATCGGAAATATCGGTAGTCCAAAAACACGGAAATTTCGATGGAAATATCGGGATATTATCGATATCGATAAAAATTGAATAAAAACCACGGAAATTGTAAGAAAAACTTGGAAATTTTTATTGAAACTTTGCAGGATGCTTATTTAGTCAATTATCTATTAGTTTATCATAAAAAATTGGAAGGAAATGCATTGCATGATGGATTTAACTGATTTAAGTTGATTATATAGCGAGCTGGCAAACATTGTGAGTGTAGAAATATATAAATATTTTAGCATATTTTCACAAAAATACAAGTGATATGGTGGTCAAGGTGTTGAAGGAGTAAAATGGAAGGGGTTCGAATCCCCTTGGTGTTTTTTTAAATATAGAAATTTAAAAAATACGGAAATTTCGATGGAAATATCGATGACATCGGAAATATCGGTAGTCCAAAAACACGGAAATTTCGATGGAAATATCGGGATATTATGGATATTTTGGACCATGATCTTAGCTAAACCATGTTAATGGGCATTAGTTGCCAACTCAAAACACAAAGACATGTAAATGTCAGAAAATGAAACTATGTCTCAAGTTCTCTTATCCCTCGTATCTGTGGGCAGGCACAGACCAGGGGAGCATCATCGTGTAGCAGGTTCATTCTAGAAAGAAAGTTGCATCATTAAAAATTTCAGGCATAAAAGCAATATATCACACCTTATTCTCTCAAGAAGCCTTGGACTCTTCCTTGCAGTTCGAATAAAACGGTGCTTTAGAAGTTCCTTGGCACTTGCACGCTGACATAAAAGACAAAACAAAAAAACAATAAGCAAACTTGAAGAATTTATAATCAATTTAATGGATTGCAACCTGCTTTAATGTATATCAGCATAGATTTGAAGTGCTATAAACTGAAACAAAGAACTTCACGCACTACTTACTGAAGAAACGTATCTACAAAAACTGATCCAAACAATACTTAAATTTAACCATAACACTATCAACAGTTGCAGATAAATCCAACAACAAGAACAAAGCCTTATCCCACTAGTGGGTGGGCTGTACGAATCCTAGAACGCCACTGCGGTCAGTTTTGCGCCAAGTCTTCTGTTAGCTCCAAGTACTCCATGTTTTTTCTTATATTCTCTTTCCAGGTCTTCCTAAGTCTTCCTCTACCCCTTTTTCCCTGAGCCTCTGTCTCATAATCATACTTTCTAACTAGAGTGTTTGTAGGTCTTTGGTTAACATGTCCGAAGCACCTTAACCGATTTTCTCTCATCTTATCTTCAATTGCGGCCACTCCTACTTTACCTCAAATATCCTCGTTCTTAATCCTATCCTTTCTTGTGTGCACACACATCCAATGAAGTATTCTCATCTCCGCTACACTCATTTTTTGCACGTGTTGATGCTTGACCGCCCAACATTCCATGCCATAAAACACTGATGGCCTTATTTTCGTCTTATAAAATTTTTCCTTGAGCTTTAGTGGCATACGACGGTCGCACAACACACCCGATGCACTCTTCCACTTCATCCATCCGGCTTGTATTTTATGGTTGAGATCTCCATCTAATTCTCCATTCTTTTGCAAGATAGATCCACGATAACGAAAGGGCCTTATTCTCTTTGGTACTTCCTGATCTCTAATCCTCACCCCTATCTCATGTGGACCCCATTCCCACTAAACTTGAACTCCAAATACTCTGTCTTTGACCTGCTTAGGCGAAGATCTTTTAGACTCCAACACTTCCCTTCAAGGTTAAGCTTCACATGTACTCCCTCCTGCGTTTCATTTGTCAACATTATATCATCTGCTAAAAGCATACACCAAGGATAACATCTTGAATATGTCTCGTTAACTCATCCATTACCAATGCAAAAGGTAAGGACTTAAAGATGCACCTTGGTGTAACCCTATGGTTATGGGAAAGCTTTCAATTTGTCCTTCATGAGTTCTTACTGCAGTCCTAGCCATCATACGTATCCTTTATGCTTGGATATGCTACTCGTACTCATTTCTTCTCTGGAATCCTCCACAGAATTTCTCTTGGAACCCTATCATACACTTTTTCCAGATCTATAAAGATCATGTGCAAATCCTTTTGCATATCTCCCTATCGTTCCATCAATCTCCGAAAGACATAGATTGCCTCCATAGTCAAGCTCCTTGGCATAAACCTGAATTAATTGTTTTGAGACCCGTGTCTCTTGTCTTAGTCTATGCTCAATTACTCTCTCCAAAGCTTCATTGTACGACTCATTAACTTAATACCCCTATAGTTCATGCAATTTTGTATGTCGCCGTAACAGTTGCAAATAAGTCCAAAGTAATATATTACAACCACAAAAGGTAGCCAAGTACCTTAAAGAAAATACGATCACTTCAATACTAACTCCCAATATAGGACTAAATGGGTTTCAAAGACCACCAACGTACTATCATCTAATTATTGCTAAGAGAAAACAAAATAGAAGAATATGATAGTTCTCTTTAATAGAAAGAAGAGCGTATGATATAAAAAAATAAAATATAAAAAAAACCAATAAAATTCGACAAGCATATACTGTCCTCAACTTCAACAACTCTCACTTCCATGTTCCAAAAACATATGCTCTATGTTTGTTTGTTTGATGACTGCCTTTAGCTTAATTTTATTTATGCAGGTTAATCATGTGGATATTCTCCACTGAGTTTGAAAAAGGGCCAGTTCCTGGATTTTCCTACGCATCTTGGGGTAACCACAATGATGCTGCCAAGTTTGTAATGATTTCCCACCTTTTAATTGGTCAAACAAAAATATAGACAGAAAATTTAGTCAAATATTCAGATGGCATAAGTACTTACCTCAGCTGGTACCTTCCTCAAACAAAGTGCAACAAATTCTTTCATTGGCCGAGAAAAATGCTCATCCAACTGCACAACAAACAAAAATAATGGTTCTTTTATGTTGTGAGTAACATCTCCATATGGCTAAGAAGCAATTCACCTTCAAAAATTCATTTATGAAGATAACTGCATCAGTGTGACACTAGAGTATATTCAGAGAACCTGAGGTGGATTTTCTCGAGGTATAATGAAGAGAACTCTCATTGGGTGAAGATCAGCAAGTGGTGGTTCCCCTTTTGCCATCTCAATAGCAGTGATTCCCAGAGACCAGATATCTGCCTGCTTATTCAAAGGGTCAATGTGAGTCATTGATCAAGGCTCAGCTTGATAGAGAATGAGGTCACCAATAGGTATACCTTCTCATTATATCCTTCAGAATTCTGGATTACTTCTGGAGCCATCCAGAATGGTGTTCCTACAAATGTCTGGGGTTGTTAAAAAAAATTAGTGCATTCTAGCTAGCATACAACATTTAAGATATTGCTTGTACTTAATACAACATAGTGTGCACTAAATAATACGTCTATAAGTTAACCTAATCATTCATCAGATCTGATCAACAACAAAGCAAATGAATTCAAGTTTAATTATGGTACCTTCCTCCTTGATATTGTCCTTGTAAGTTGTGCGGAAACACCAAAATCGGCCACCTGTTACAAGTCACAAATGTAACTTGGAAGACCAAAGGCTAATAAATTTAACACCACCCTTCAATGCAGTTCCTACTTCTACTTAGCTAATTCTATGAACAAATTAAAGGCCTTTGACCATGAAGATATATACCTTAACATCACCATTTTCTGTCAATAAAATGTTTGCCGCTGCAATATTTATAAACGTGTCATTAAAACAAGAGCTAGAACAAGAAAGTTGAACTGATGAAACTAAATAAAGCTGCAAAATGATATGAGGGTTGGTGGTGGGGTGGGGGGGGGGAGGGGGGGGAGACATTTAAAAGCACAGAAAATCAAAATTTTCCAATGATTCTCTGATAAATATGCATAATTATGCAGAAGAGGAGGGGAGAACACCTTTAATATCTCTGTGAATTTTTCCTTCATTATGTAAATATTCAATTGCATGCAGCAGATCACGAAGAATACATGCCATTGACATTTCATCCAGTGGAGGACCTGATTGGACCTGCATCAACACAATTGTCTGAGCATTCTGTAAGAATGCATGATAGATGCATACATTTGGGATTTTTACATCAGTTATCAATGCCACACTAGATGAATATGCACACACAAGACTTAACAACATTAATACAGCTAAAACATTGATCTATCAACTCACTGTTAAGATATTGTCATCATAGTGTGTCAAAATTTTTAAACTGACACAGTACACTGAGAAGGGAACCCCACTTGCAGTTCCTCCTTGGTTATTTACATATTTATCTGATTATGATAACTGACAAGAAACACCTTTTTCTTTCAGTTACGGATAAAGGGTGCTGCAGTAATAGAATCTCCATCTTACGAAAAAGTGGTTTGGATATGAAGGAAAGAGATAACAGGCAAGTTTGTTCGTCTACTGTCTGCGGGCTCAAGTATTATGACACTTAGTTGGCCTTATAAACTATCAAGAATTGTGTATTAGCAAGCAATCAAGCTATAATGCCCCCTTAATATCTTCCTTAGGGGTAAATTTACCTGACAAAAAACGTGAACTCTAAAGAGAGTTAATTACATAGCACCCAAAAGAAATCTCATCATCTTGTAGAGGAACTATGATGAAGATAGATGGACGATATAAAAGAGAGTTCTACAAGCCTTATAAATGAAAGCAATTTCATCTGAACACATTGAATATGTACAAACAACAGAAGTAACTTACTAGGTCAGCAACAGAGCCACAGGCCATGTACTCCATTATTATCCAAAGTTTTGTCTGGTGGAGATAGGAACCGTAATACTCTGTAATATAAGGAGATCGACATTGTGACAAAACTGAAATTTCCTGGAACACATACAAGCTCAATTTAGAAAACAAATATTTGTATAATCATAGTGACAATATCCTAACTCTAAAGATTATGAGTGGCACCTTCTGAATATCCTCAATCTCATCCTCTCTGCAGAAAATAATAAGCATAAGAAAACGTAACGTTAATGAATATCAAATAGATAAGGGATGCTTGAAGGAGATTGATTAATAATACGACATGCAAAATAATAATGAATCACAACAACTATCCACGTCGTATTCCATTGCACAGAACTTTCTGATGAGGGCCATTAGCATGAATAAGGACAGAATAACTTCATTTAACTAACTTAGTAACTAAGCACCAGCAACCACTTACAAATGTACACAATCATGCAGGACAATACAGCATTCAGGAGATTGAGGATCAGAGATGGTAGTCATCTAAGCATTTTTTCCAACAGAATACCATATGGTTTTATTAATTAAACTATATAAGAACTATTACCTTTGGTCAGTGACATTGTCCCAGAATTCTAAGTCATTCACACTACAGACGATAAAATTGTCCCAGAAAAATTGCAGAGTCCTGATTAATTTATTATCATAGTTAAGACCAGATACTCACAAGTCACAACTGAGTTAGGCAATTCTCAAGTATATGGGCCTATAATTACTTGTTCTTCATGTAACAAGCTTATTTTTCTGCATGTAACAAAAGAATATCAATTTTTTTTTTTTTTGGTTGAAATCAAATTCTCTCTGGTGAGTGAGAATGTTGAAATCAACTTTACTTTCTGCATTCACTAACTATATAGCTATCAGTATAACCCTATGTGTGCTTTATGAAATTTCGTATCCTGTCTTGAAATTTACCCACTAAAAGTAATCAACAAAGAGAGGAAAGTTCCTATCATGGCAACAGCCTGGAGTTCATCACATGCAGTTCAAAGCACCATCAAGCATATAACATTAAAATGAACAGTAAAAAGAAAAACATATAATTAGATTCAAAGCAATATACTTACGATTCTTCTAAATCAATTACTTTAATTGCAACTTCCTTGTTAAGCTCCTTATCAAACCTGTAAGACAGAAAAGGAATCAGGGGCCACCAGCTTAGGAGATAACCAATCTTACATTACGCTAAACCTGGCATGCTTTTAAACAGATTTCACCACAATCAATCACAATGTATCCAACTATGCATATTATGTACAGCCATGTGCTAGTATTTGAAAGGGCCACAAAGTGAAACAAGTAATTGCAGAAATCCAGTGGCAGTAACATGTACAGTTTTTCCGCATAAAACTTTTCAGTACCTTCTGTAAGTCGGGTATAATTTGAAGTTGTTCAATTAGACCCAAACAAGTCATCATACGAAGGCTTGTTATACAAAGTTATACACTATGCATTTATAAACTGGAACTTACGCTTTATACACATCACCAAAGGATCCTCTTCCAATTAGCTCCAATGAACTAAATCTTGATCCTGCAGCCTCTGCCAAAGCTGCTGCATCATCAGCCATTTTCGTGCACAAGTTGCTTCCCCCTTTGCCCGCTTAACCAGTAAAACGAAGGTCACTAAACAACACTACAATATTACCAAATTCTTCCAACACCCGAACTTCCAATTCACAACCCCAAATTCACCCAATATCAGTTTCTATGAAGCCAAATATATATTGGCTTCGGATACGAAATCTGAAACGGCATTAGCAAACACAAAACTAATCAGCCCATGCAAATGAATCCAAATGTACCACAATCAACAGACCAAAAAAAACATAAAGAAACAAAATTTTGATAACACAGAGAAATGGAAATGGCAAAACACAATGCGATACAAGCTCTTGGACTCAAAGCAAAGCATATGGTTTGCTGTAATTGCCCAACACTAGTTAGGTCAAGTGGGATTCCCACATAGTGACAGCCCAACATAATGGAAAATTATACCAAAAAAAACTCCAATCAATGAAAGGGAAATATAAACAACCCACATGCGGCTCCCATCAGGGGTCCTTGAATTTCATCCAAATTTCAAATCTAAACGCAATAATTCACAGAAAGATTGAGATTTGAGACTGACCCTTTACACAAAATGCGATTTTGATACGAAACTGTATGCCCGAGAAGCTAATGTCTGCGTATTGAATCCACGGGTGGATCTCTTTCGTATCTGTATCGGGGGCTCTTTCTCCCTCCCTCTCTCACTGCACAGAAGCTTTGAGAGCTTCAAAGGAATCGAAGAGAAAGTGTTTTGGGTTCAATTTTCTTTTACTATATTTATTAAATAATTAAGTCCTAATTTCATAGTGTTTTTTACCTTGTCTGTAAATTTTCCATTCCAGAAAACTTTAATTTGGGTTTGATCCGGTTCTTGGAACAACCCGAACACAGTTGAGCAAAACTTGGCAATATACGGACCCAAATAGTACGTAAACGTGTATAATTTTTTTTTTTTTTCTTTTTTTTTTTTTAACTTTAGAGTTTTGTTTTTTTTAATTAATACATTTTCCTTCATAGTAAAAACTGAGTTTTCCAAACTTTTAAATGTAATTTGTGGTTTTTCATCGGTTCGATTTTCACTTGTAGTTTATAACTTTATACATAAGTGATAATATCACAACTACTTGTATAAAAAGGGCTGTTTTATTCTCACCTCCAAAAGTTTTGTTAGTAACTAGAGGAAATTGTTTAACATATCCAGTATTTAGCAACCGAACATCGTCAAACTATTCGGTTACTGTACGTCGAATACTAGAAGTTTATCATATGAGTTTGAGTATTTGATTGAAATCGATCGAAAGTTCAGTAGGTAGAAACCGAAAATCTTGAAAGTATTCAATTGTTTTGGGCAAATATTGGAAGGGGGTCATGGATCCTAGTAATCCTTAGCAGCCAAATGAAAACTATGCACATGTTCATTGGCTAGCAATAAAAAATCTTGAAAATTAGATATTTTTTTCGTTGAATACAACTTCACTAATTAGCACTACTGTCACCATATATCGTTATGACTTTCAGCACCATTGCAATCTTTAAACCTGTCGTCGTTTATATTGGGAGATTTCACGAATTAGTGCTAGGGGGAGTTCACGAGCTATAAGGAGAACTCATAATTGCATGGTGTTATCTATTTGACAATGTTGGTGGAGGTTAGATGTGTGTTTTAGTTAATATACGACGATTAAGACTTGAATAGTATGTGTACAATATCTTCAAAAAATCATATATTTTTACCGTATAATTCAAAGGTACACAAAGTTCTTTTTGGATCAAAATGACCTTAAGATTTTACTAGTAGGATTATCTCTCACTGCCTTGAATAGCGTAAACTTCACTCTCCTCAAACTCAATCCCATCACTGAAGGAATAGCCACTATTGATATGTTTACTAATCCGTAATCAAAATGGAAAATTGAATTGATGGTGAATTGAATTAAGGAGGAGTAGGATTGAAAAGAAATCATAATCAGATTCCTATGAAGATTGTTTACTAAACTATTTGGAATTAGAATATGAATGATGTTGATTCTACATAGCTATTTGCCAATTTAAACATGAATCCAAAAAAAAAAAAACACCAACTGATTAATAAATTGTCGATAGTTTAAATAAATTATATTAAACTATTTTATCTGATAACTGATAGAAATTCTTGTATTATATTGCATGTGCATCTTCATAAAGAGCAAGAACGGCATCTACCAGCCGAACAAGTAAGGGATTCCTCGCCTGGTGTGCTGGCTTGGCTCCAGCTTTGGCCTATTGATTAGCCGGGCCGGAAGCCTCGTTTCCTTCAACTAAAAAAAGCGATTCGGTCAGTAGGAAAGTAATCTCACTGAATTTCATAACAACTTTTAACTCATAGATGATAGAAATTTTATGCTTTTTATAAACTAATTTATTTTCTACACTTTTTTACTTTTGAAAACTTTTTTTTTTTTGGGGTACAAATGATATTATCTATAGTAACGGGAGAGGTGGACTTATCCTCACAATGAGTTAGTAATAATGTGGTTCAAAGTCGCCTTTGGCGAGAATCGAACCTAAGACCTCTTACTTACAAGTGAAAAGGAATTATAGACATCGAAATTTTGGTGAAATAAATGTTCGCCAACGCATTAAAGTTTCGACATGCTAGTGCATACGTGGCATGTGCCATGTCTCTAATATATCGTACACATGGATGTGACTCATCAAAATCGGACGAGTCATCAAGAAGGATATGTGTCAACACTTGGCGGAAATGAATTATTTGATTTTAATTTAATTAACTCAAATATTAATGGATGGATTCAAATCATGAACTGGCCTACAAATAGAGTCATGGTTCTTTTGTCAATTAATCAAGCCCACAATCAAGGCCAAATCCTTCTATGGGGTGGGCTTGGAGAGTCTTTAAATATGAAGCTCGAAGACAAAGAAAGGGCCAGAAAATCATTCACGCCCAGATACTGAAGTTTTGAAACTCTGAATCTCAAGCACTCAAACACTCAAGAAGACTCGAAAACCCTCCACGTTCTTCGTCAAACCCGCCAAGAAGACTCGAAAACCCTTCGCTTTTTTCTTCAAACCCGTGAAGAACCACCAAGTACCCATACACGTGCCAATTCCTCTATTGTCAAGAGCCAAAACCTTGCGGCATCCGTTCATCCAAGATCAAGTAATCACGACTCTTGGATCAACAACACTACGCACCTAATATTTCGGAGATCAAATAAGAAGATTCAAATTGTAAAGAGATTGTAACCCTACATTTACTTTCATACAAATATTACTTTGTACACGTGTTCTCTTATTATTTGCTACGTGATTTTCGTGTTTATATAAATATCACCAGGCCATAGTACTAAGTAGTTAAATTCTTTAAACCAGCCGCCAATACCATTTTGCTTTTTTTAAAGGCCAAGAAGACCCATCCTTTCCTCTCCTCCAAACATCTATCTTCATCACTCCTCTATCCAAGAGTTACCTCCTCAGCAGCAACCACCACCACCATTCTCTCCCTCCCTCATCTCCGTTTTATTTGCTTCGCATTTAACATGTCCCTCCTGAAAACAACAAAGACTCGGAAAAACCAAAGATGGAATCGGACTCCTACAACTTCTAAGGTTTTCCTCGGTATCGATACACACATGCTACTGGTTACTATGTGCAGAGGTTGTAAAAAAAAAACTTGAGGAATCGAAAAATTGGAAAGAACAAAATGCAATTTGGTTCTGCTCCATGCGGCTCCATCTCTATCATGCCTCCATCCTCGCATGACTGTCAATGACTCTACAACCAACGAACTACCACCATGCATCGATACCTAGAGACGTGGTTGGGTTCGGGGAGGTGCGGGCTTGTTATGAGTGACAAATTGGGAGATTTAGAAATTAGGTTGGGGTTATTATGGGTAGAACTTTTGATTCCGGATTTCCTTTTCACCCGGAATTCAATAGATACCTCCCTTCAAGAGTCCAATTCCTCCAAAATTAGGGATTCGGTTCCATTTTTGTATGACCATTCCTTCAAATTTTGGTAAACACAATTATCACATGTAAGCTCCGAGTTTTGATTCTGATTGCAGACATGTAAACACGTTCTAAACGAATTAAGTTTGAAATCTTTATTCCTAATAGTAGTATATATTATAAGAAAATAAAAACAAAATTATGCCATAAAATTTTACGTTTAAAGCATGAAATCAAGAGACAAAAAAATAAAAATAAATAAATATATGGTGTATCAGACGGGTTGGTAAATAATCCAATAACCATCATTCTTTTTGTTTTTGGAGTAGTTTAAAACTACTATGATGGCTTGGTTTCTTTTTACATTTATTTCCTCTCATCATATTGCAGTACGGACCTTGGGCATATTAACGGGTCTATTCCATAAGTCCACCTCAATGCCTATATAAAGGATTACACAAGAGCAAAACAATAAACCTATTGATATTGGGATAATTTTTTATCGCTACAGTAACTTTATCGAAACTGTCCTTTCTAGTATTACTAAGCTACAAGAGCGAAATAATAACCTATCGATATTGAGAGAATCTTTTATCCCTAAAGTAACTTTTATTCGTTGAGGGACGACCCTTCAACTCAGTACCCTTGGATCATGAAGGCCAACTTTCGTCACTGCACAGGTGGTCTTGCAGTCAAGCTCCTTTACCTTTGCACTCGAGGGCCAATCTCAAAATATTTCCCAAACCCCTCATTCCAAGTTTCCAACCATGAAAAGAGAAAGAGAATCTAAAAATTTTGCTAGTCAGACCATTCTCTGCATTTAACACAACTCCACATTAGCACAACACAATCAAGTTCACAACAATATTACTTAGTAATGGAAACTTGAGAAAACTATTTCAACAGATAACAATATATTATGCATTGGGAGGAAAAGAATGACAGCAGTGAGAAGATGCATCGCGTTCGTGATCCATCGAAGCATGCATCGCGCGTGATTAATAACAAGAAGAATAAGCAAATATCAATTATTATCAAACATTCTCAAGTTATTCATTTCGCCCAGTTGGCTACCATAATAATGCATGTGTGTGTGTGTGTGTATATATATATATATATTTTGAGAACAAAAGTGTTGTTAATTTCTGTAACTCTGTTAACAAATTAATCTTTATTCTCTAATATGCTTTTAAGGGCAATTGAAATACGAATTAAAGCTTAATTTTTTAGTGTTTACTTTGTTAATTTTAGTACTAGAAAAATGAATAATTTGAACTGATATATAACATACTTAATTCTTGCTGTGTGACATGCAGACCGATTTATCATTTTTACATGATCATCTGATTTATATGCGTGTTGAGTCTGACCAAAAACTGTGACTTATATATGCATATGGATTAGGCTGAATTAGAATTAGCTAATTGGGCCGAATTAGCTAGCACTTAAATTTTACCATTTGAGGGGATGGAGGGCATTCCTCGGTAGACTCCATTGTAAATTCGATGATTCGGTTTTTATTAGAACCCTACTCTACGTCTTCTACAATTGCACAGAGAGATAGGTAGCAAAACAACAATACTATTTCATTAACTGCCTTTCTTTCTTTACAAGCTTCTATTAGTACTAACCTCTAGCTTCTAACAACCCCTAACTAACTCTTAACTAACTAATATCCACTGTACATTTGTCAATCTCAGAGAATGTCACCTGGCATCCTAACAATACCCCCCTTAAAAAACAAGTTCATCAAAATACCACTAAAACACAATACAGCAGAAAACTCAACCATATTAACAGTAGCACTAATACAAGGAACTAGAAAAAGACATAACAACATTGACAGAGTTGATCAAAACTGCACAATTTCTAGAAACTTAAGCTTGAGCTCCTGATATTTTTCCCAACTAGCATCATCCTTAGAGTGGTTCTGTCACTGCACCATAACTTCAGTCACTGCAGAATTGTTTCTTTTCACCATTCTTCTGTCCAAGATTGCCATGGGAATATCCTTAAGAATACCTGAATCTGTGATGACAGGCAATGAAATAGTAGGTTGTGTATCCAAACCCAAGTGCTTTTTTTTTTAAACAATACACATGGAATACAAGATGAAGTTTAAAATGATCTGGTAATTCGAGCTTATAAGCTACATGACCAACTTTGGACAAAATTTGAAATGGACCATAAAATTTTGGTTGTAGTTTATGAAATGGATGAGAAGCTAAGGACAGATGCTGGTATGGCACCAATCTAAGATAAACCAAATCTCCTACCTCAGATATCCTTTCAAACCTGTGTTTATCAGCTTGAACCTTCATTCGACACTGAGCAGCTTCCAAATTGCTTTTAAGTAAGGATAAAATTCGATCCCTTTCCTTCAAAGCTTGATCCACATAGTTAACCTTAGTAGTGCCATTCTCATAAGCTTGCACTGTTGGTGGAGCTTGGCCATATACAATTTCAAATGGAGTCATCTTGGTTGCAGAATGAAAACTTGTGTTAAAAGACCATTCTGCCCAAGGAAGCCATGAAACCCATTTCTTTGGTTGCAAGCTACAAAAACATCTCAAATATGTTTCAAGATATCTGTTCAATACCTCAATTTGACCATCTGTCTGAGGATGGTAACCAGAACTGAAGCATAAGGAGGAGCCTTGAAGATGAAAAAATTATTTCCAAAATTTGCTTAAGAACACTGGATCTCTATCACTTACTATGGAATTGGGCATTCCATGTAATTTAAAAATATTATCGACAAAGAGCTGAGCAACCATGGATGCAGAATACGGATGACCAATGGCAGTGAAATAAGCATATTTGGACAATCGATCAACAAAAACCCAAATTACAGATTTACCTTTACATGGGGGAATGCCCATAGTGAAATCCATAGATATGTCAGTCCAAATCTTGGTTGATATAGTCAAAAGATGCAACAATCCAGGGGAAGACAAAGTCTCATGTTTGTTTTATTAACCTATTAAACAACAAGCTACCATATCCTTCACAAACTTCTTCATACCTTCCCAATAAAAGCACCTGGAAATCCTCTTATAAGTCTTCAAAAAGCCCTCATGACCAGCAGTGGGTGTTGCATGGTTTTCAATGAACACTTTGCTTTTTCATTGACTAGAAGGACTAAGAACAATCCTATTCTTGTATATTTAAGAAGGCCATTATCCACTTGAAACTTCAAAGTAGACATTGTAACAGCACTGTCATCCTTAGACCTAAGGCTTTGAACTTTCGACAGTATCCAAAGGTCCCTTTCCATATCTCTTCTTAAATCATCCAACCATTGAGAATAAGGGTAAGAAATAGCCAATACTTCCATATTTGCTAATAATTGATTAATAAGATTGGTAAATTCAATGGAGATCTTGATAAAGCATCAACAACTTGGTTATTGCAACCTTGTTTAAATTGAATTTCATAGTCGAACCCAAGCAGTTTGGTAACCCATTTTTTTTTGAAATGGAGTATGGGCCCTGCCCTGAAGGAAATATTTCAAACTATTTGAATAATGAAGTGATTCCCTACTAAATAGGACTGCCACTTGTGAATGGCATGTAAAATTGCCAACATCCATCTCTCTCTCTCTCTCTCTCTCTCTCTCTCTCTCTCTCTCTCTCACATATGCAGATAACACTTGATTCTTAGGACAAAGTGCTTTACTAGTGAAAACAATTGGTTTTCCTTATTCTTGAAGCACAACACCAATGCCATGACCTAAGACATCAGTTTCAATCACAAAAGGCATAGTAAAATCCGGTAATACTAAAACTTGAGGAGATATCATTGCTTCCTTGAGAGTGTTAAAAGCTATAGTAGCTGCATCAGACCACTGGAAGCTGTATTTTCTTGTAAGTGCAGTCAATGGACTTATGATCTTGCCAAAATGAGGAATAAATTTCTTGTATTACCCAATTAACCCCAAGAAGCCTCTCAAAGCTTTCACAGACTTAGGAATAGGCCATTTGGCTATAGAATCTAACTTAGTGGGATCAGCAGATGCCCCTTCCTTGGAGACAATATGCCCGAGATATTCTACTTGTGATTGACCAAATGCACACTTAGATTGTTTCACAAACAAATGATGCTCCTTTAATGTCTCAAAAACCATTTTTAGATGATTCAAATGCAGTTGGCAAATGGAGCTATAGACCAATATGTCATCGAAGAAAACAAGAATAATTTTCCTCAAATGTGGTCTAAAGATCTCATTCATAAGGCATTGAAAGGTAGCAGGAGCATTAGTCAATCCAAATGGCATTACTAAGAACTCGTAATGACCATCATGTGTCATGAATGCTGTTTTCTCCAAGGTTCTAAAAGAAACTAGGAGCTAGTCGAGCTGCAAGAAGGGGCCTAGGCGGATTTAAGTTAATTTAATATAAAACTTAAATTTATTATATAAATAATATATTTTTTTAATTAATATATATGTAATGTTAGAGTTTTTAATATAAATGGTCTTAAAAGGAAAAGGAAAAATAAAACAATACAAAAATATGTAAATATAAAAAATGGTGATTGATTTGGATGAGAAAAGAATCAAAAGAATCTTGACCCAAAAAAAAATGAAATAAAAGAACATAAAATAGTGAGATTAGGAAACGTGGAACCAAACAAGGATGAAGAGACCATAAAGACCTAATTCGTCCATTTAAGTTGAAAAAAAAAATGGTGGTCCCCACCAGTCTTCTTCTTCCTCGTGACTTTGCAACATAACTTTTCTAGATTCGAAATTTTTCCTGGTTCCGGTGTCTTCAAATACGGCTGACTAGACTCCGCCTAGCCCCGTCCAGCCCCGTCCAGACCTGCATAGCTCCACCTAGACCCGCCTAATCTCGCCCAACGTTTGTCTAATACTTTCTCCAACTTTACCACCGATTACGAGTTAATCGCGGTAGTTGGTCTCTGCCCAACACCTAGGCCGATTTTTAGAACATTGGTTTTCTCAACATCATCAAGATGCCTTCAAATCTGGTGGTATCCTGCCCTCAAATCTAACTTCGAAAAGTATTGTGCACCAAATAGTTCATCCAACAGTTCATCAATGAGTGCAATAGAGAACTTATCTTTAATGGTGATGTAGTTAAGACCTCTGTAGTCTATGCACATGCGCCAAGTTCCCTTTTTTTTCCTCACCAAAATTACTGGAGAAGAATATGGGTTGTTACTCACTCTTATAAAACTTGCTTCCAACAATTATGCAACACATTTCTCTATCTCAGCTTTTTGAACCAGGCCATATCTATAGGGTCTACTGTTTGGAGGTTTGCTACCATGGACAAGTGGAATTTTGTGGTCATGAACTATGTGAGGTGGCAAGGAATTTGGAGTGTGAAATACTGCCCCATATTCTTCCAGCAACTTATGCAATTGTTGTTGTTGAAACTGAGTAAGATTCTGAGCATTCTTTTCTACACTTGCAGCATCCAATTGAAATAAACCAACTTCCTCAGATTCAATATGGAACAAAAATGCCCTTACTGTTGTCTCTTGTTGAAGTAATTTCTGCATTTGCAAGGCAGAAATATCCTGGAGATGTTCCTTAGATGCTTCTGGATTAGTGATACAAAATATCTGAGAATGCTTTGTGAATTGCATATACAGCTTGTCGAAATCCCATAATATAGGCCCCAAAGTTCTAAGCCATTGCACTCCAAGTACAACATCACACCCTCCCAAAGCTATATCATATATGTTTGATACACATTTGAAACCTAGAATTTTTATAGGAGTTTGAGACAAGGTTCCTTGAGTAGTAACCTTACCCCCATCAGCAATCTTCACATTAAAAACATGTTTGGTGTCCAAAGAACCTTTTAATCTCCTAACCAATCCCATATCTATAAAATTGTGAGAACTACCATAGTCAATAGAAATGGTGGCAGAGCAATTCTTAATATACCCTATGACTTTCATGGTTTGAATTGATGGTGGTGAAGAGGTCCCAAACAAGGCACATGCTGTGATCTCTGGTTCATCATTCTCCACTTCATCATTGTCACACAATTCAGAGTCTTGTACATCTATTAACAACAATTGCTTCCTTTCACAGCTATGACCCCTGACATATTTCTCCTTACAATTTAAGCATAAACCATTTTTTCGACAGTGATCTACTTCCTCAGGTGTTAACCTTTTCACATTAGTTGGTTTAGTACGATTCTCACCCATGATATTGGAATTAACATTCTGAAATGGAATTCTAAAATTTGACTACTCAAAAGGAGTTTTAGTACTAGATTTCACCTTCAACTCTGTGATCTTGGCATCAATTTGATGGGCAAAGGCTGCAGCTTCCAAGACATATTTGGGTTTCAACAACTTCACATCATGGCGTAATTATGGTCGAAGGCCACCAATAAAGCAAGATTTGAGTAGGGAAGGGCTGATGTCCTTTGTGCGATTCGCCAATCTTCTGAATTTCATAACATAATATATGAGAGTGCCTAATTGTTGCAATTTAACCAAACTTTTAGTCGAGTCTTCAAATTATGAGGGACCAAATTCTTGGCACAAAACTGTAGTGAAATCATCCCAATTGGGGAATTTCGTCAAACATCTAGCCCATTGGAACCATTGCAAAGCTTCACCTTCTATGTGAAAGGAAGCCAATTTCACTTTCTTGGACTCGTCAATGTTGAAAAATTCGAAGTAATGCTCCGCCTTGTATATTCATCCCAATGGGTCATCTCCTTCATTGAATCTTGGAAATTTCAATTTCAAGAACGGAGGCCGAGGCTGCTGATTGAAATTGTGCCCAAATTCCTGACGATTTGGATTAGGGTTCATACGATCTTGAAATTGATTCTCGCCCAAAGTTGCTTTTGAAGATTCACCCAATGATCAACTGTTGCAACGCGCCATGAGAGACTGTAGTTGCACCAAAATCAACTCCTGGGTTGCCTTAACCTCATCTTGCGAGATCTTGAATTCATCTATCTTCATCTCCATATTAGAAACTCAAGACTCCATATTTTTTTAAAAAGCTTGCCGCGTCATGCAACGTCGAAGGATTGAGAGGAACGAACTGGCTGACACCAATATTAGAACCCTACTCTATGTCTTCCACAATTGCACAGTGAGATAGATACCAGAACAACAATACTATTTCTTTAACAGCCTTTCTTTCCTTACAAGCTTCTATTAGTACTGACCTCCAGCTTCTAACAATCCCTAACTAACTAATATCCACTGTACATTTGTCAATCTTAGAGGATATCGCCTGGCATCCTAACAGTTTTACTGTATAGTTTGACTCGTCTAATTTTTATAGTTTATGTCCAAGTAATTAACTTTGCTGCAGTAGGTGTTAACTCTACGATAATAGATTTTCTTCCATATTGGTGACAAACATTACCACTCGATTATATCGTTAGATAAATTTAATTTTATGATTTGTGTGATGGAGGTTAGATTAAATCACTCATTGAAAGTAAATAATGCGGTTTTAATTTTCACCTCCTCTTAAAAGTAGGTGGTGATCAAATTTGTTGTCTATTACCTGCGCATAAAAGGGTCGCACTTCTAATTGCATCTGTATGTATTCCTTAAGCCTAGCTTATAGGTACACAGAACTCTCTTGCTACATGAATAAGATGATAAATAAACAGTGAGAAAGCTAATGGCGCCCTTTCTGCCACCCTTACAATCTTAACTCCGCCACTGCATAGGATAGATTCCAGCTAGCTCATCATACTATGGATCCATACTCAATTATCTGACATAAAATCTTCATACATTACAGTGTGTGTGCGCGCATGTGAAACATGCATGCCAATTGTTGCCAAAGCATACGTATGAAGTCCTGCATATTACTCATGGTATGGGAGATTATATGGCATCACGATTATAAAACACAGCTACCTAATTATGTACGTAATAATTAAGCACTAAGTTAAACAGTGCCATTAACTAATTAATTAACCTGCCTGAGAAATATGGGTATCATCCTTTAAGCCCCAACCATTGTCCATGCAAGTTACTACGTAACCAATCGAGCCATCCATTTTATTAGTTAGCCGGTTAAACCCACATGTCGGCATGGAAAGTTTCAGTTGAAACCTGCATTTTCAGCTCAACCATGAAGTTATTTGTCATTCTTTTTTCTTCATGGAAAAGAAAACTTGCATGGAAAATAAAGGAATCCTTCAACTGTCAGTTTTTTATTTTTAGTTTGAATACTTATTTAGTAATTATTTTTATTTTTCAGAAAAATCAAAATCAAGTTAAATTTTGAAAACTCATAAAATTAGTATGAAAACTGAAAATAGTTACTAAACAAATTTTTAATAATTACTTTTCAGAACGAAATGATTATCAAATGTATGACAAAATTAACTAGACGGTTGGTTGGAACATTATATATCTACGTAACCTAGAGAGATAGCTAACTATTCTTTCTATTGGTCTTTGCTGTCTTCTCGACTCTCGTCTCAATAATTGGTTAACATACTGTGCCTGATCCTGCTAGTTGATGAAGGATCGACTTCACCAGTACTTATTGCTGCTAGCTGTTTATATAGTTAGCCAATTAGTAGATGATACGTATGTCGACTTGCACTTACAATAATATAAACTTTCGTGGTAAGAAACCTAACACCCAAACATGCATGCACCGATGCACGTAGGCTCGATCAAGATGATGTACTAGGTTGCATAGCTTATTTTTGGGTCACGAAAGTCAATAAGGTACCGTGCTTCAAATATAATCATCAAAACAGTTGAAAGGGTTGCTATCCACCACTTGTTTGTCTGATCCATAATATTTGCGATGATTTGAATTGATCACTTTAGAAATCATCAATAAAAGATCATTTTGCAGAAACTTTACTCAAATTCAAAAGTGTTTAGTTATTTAACTAGGACAACATACACATACAAAAACAACATTGTCCCTAAAAAAATAAAATGTTAACGGCAATAGTCAAAAGGCTAATTAATTTCTAATTTGAGTGAATTTTGTGGAGGATGGTCTTTGATTGATGACCTAAAAATAAAGGATCAAATCATGAAATTAAATTATGAAACATTCTAAACGAGTTATTATCATCGTATTAACTTTCTAACTAGTTACCACTTAAGTACTACTCCAAGTCAGCAAATTTCAGCATCGTTGTTATGTAGTAGAATTAAAATTAAGAGTTAATTGGAGCTAAATGTGACAAATACACCAACGACCAACCAACCATTCATAAGTTTTCCCCTTACTTGGAACCAATTGCGTGATATTTTAGTGTAATTAAAACTTGGAACTAATGACTTTAAGGAATGCAGTGTATATGTTCTCCATCAATCGTTTCATAAGATTGTTAAAAGACTTTTTATTCAAAATGGTCCCTGAGATTTGCATCATTCATAAGTTTGGTCCCTAAGATTTAAAATCAATAGAAGTAGTCCCTGAGATTGTCCACCAATTAATGATTTTGGTCCTTCCGCTGAAGCTTTTGGCCCGAAGTTTGGGCAATTTTCAAAGCTTCGTAACTCAATCGTTTTTTAACCAAATTCAACCCATAATATATCAAAATGAAGATATGAAAGTGTAGAATAAGATTATATCATTTGAAAGCCCAATGGTTGCCGGAGATGGTCGGAAAATAGCCTCAAAGTTGACGGGTCCGAGGGAAAACTGGAAAACTCGCTGGAAACTGGGTAAACTTTAAACGTTCATAACTTCTTCAATACTTAACTAAATCAAGTGATTCAAAAACAAAAATCATACTTCTCGACGATAAGAAGAGAATGGTACCTTTTTAAACAGCTGAATCGTGGTATTTTGGCCGGAAAATGGCTCCAAAGTTGCTGACTCGTTTTTCAACAGCCATTTTCGAGCCATTTTCCGGCCAAATCACAACGATTTAGCCATTGAAAAAGGTACCATTCTCTTCTTCTTGTTGAGAAGTATGATTTTTGTTTTTGAATCACTTGATTTCGTTGAGTACTGAAGAAGTTATGAACGTTTAAAGTTTACCCAGTTTTCAGCGAGTTTTCGGCAAGTTTTCCAGTTTTCCCTCGGACCAATCAACTTTGAGGCTATTTTCTGACCATCTCTGGCAATCATTGGGCTTCCAAATGATATAATCTTATTCTACACTTTCCTATCTTCATTTTGATATATTATGGGTCGAATTTGGTTAAGAAACGATTGAGTTACGAAGCTTTGAAAATTGTCCAAACTTCCGGCCAAAAGCTTCAGCGGAAGGACCAAAATCATGGATGATGGACAATCTCAGGGACTACTTCTATTGATTTTAAATCTCAGGGACCAAACTTATGGATGATGCAAATTTCAGGGACCATTTTGAATAAAAAGCCTTGTTAAAATACAAGAGACGGAAATATTTACAATTTCTGGATTAGGTTAATAGGGAGTAGGGTCCCACAAGAGATACGGTCAAATGGGTTTGGAGCTAGGCTTGGGCCGGTCAACGTAGAGCAGAGCAAAGCCCAACGATTCAGATTGAGGTTTCATTTTGTTGTCTTTAGGGTGAGAGTAGAAGATGTTGTGTTTACCAAAAAAAGAAAGAAAGTGGAAGATGCTGTTAACTTGATACACATGCTATCAATACAACCGTGAATGATACCCAATGGTTTACGTGAGTGTGATACCCTATTCGTAGGAATCAAGTATCGTAAATTTAATTCGTATTACATTGTTGTCACATTGATGTGAGTTTGATAAGATGAGTTTTATATATTTTAGGTAAGACTTATCGACTTTTTATTTTTCTCTATATTTCTACAACACAATTAATCATATGCCTATAATTTTCATTTAATACAAGAAAAGGTTTGATATGATGCATGCTGAAATATAATTGGTTAATGCCAAGTCATCTACAACAACAACAATAAAGCTTTTTCCCACTAAGTGAGGTCGGCTATATGAATCCTAGAATGCCATTGCGCTCGGTTCTATGTTACGTCTTCCGTTAGAGTCTCTTCCAAAGTCTTCCTATGTTTTCCTCTACCCCTTCGGCTCTGAACCTCTATCCCGTAATCACATCTTCTAACCGGAGCGTCAGTAAGCCTTTGTTTCACATGTCTAAACCACCGTAACCGATTTTCTCTCATCTTTCCTTCAATGTCGGCTATTCCTACTTTACCTCATATATCTTCATTCCCAATCTTATCCTTTCTTGTGTGCCCACACATCCAACAAAGTATTCTCATCTCGGTTACACCCATTTTATGTACGTGTTGATGCTTCACCGCCCAACATTCCATGCCATAAAGCATTGACGGTCTTATTGCCGTCCTATAAAATTTTCCTTTGAGTTTCAGTGGCATATGACGGTCACACAACACGCCGGATACACTATTCCACTTCATCCATCCAGTTTGTATTCTATGGTTGAGGTCTCCATCCAACTCTCCGTTCTTTTGCAAGATAGATCCTAGGTAGCGAAAACGGTCGCTCTTTGGTACTTCCTGATCTCTAATCATCACCCCTAACTCATTTGAGCCTTCGTTTGCACTGAACTTGCACCCTATATACTCTGTCTTTGGCCGACTTAGGTGAAGACCTTTAGATTCCAACACTTATCTCTAAAGGTTAAGCTTAGCATTTACTCATTCCTGAGTTTCATCTATCAACACTATATCGTCTGCGAAAAGCATACACCAAGGAATATCATCTTGAATATGTCCCGTTAACTCATCCATTACCAATGTAAAAAGGTAAGGACTTAAAGATGAGCCTTGATGTAACCTTACAGTTATGGGGAAGCTTTCGGTTTGTTCTTCATGAGTTCTTACGGTAGTCCTTGCTTCATCATACATATCCTTTATAGCTTGGATATATGCTACTCGTACTCTTTTCTTCTCTAAAATCCTCGAAATAATGTCTTTTGGGACGCTATCATATTCTTTTTCCAAATCTATAAAGACCATATGCAAATCATTTTTCATATTTGTATCTTTCCATTGATCTTCGTAAGAGATAGATTGTCTCCATGGTTGAGCACCCTAGCATGAACCCGAATTGGTTGTTCGAGACCCGTGTCTCTTGCCTCAGTCTATGCTCAATTACTCTCCCAGAGCTTCATTGTATGACTCATTAACTTAATACCCCTATAGTTCATACAATTTTGTACGTCACCCTTATTCTTGTAGATAGGCACCAAAGTGTTCTTTCGCCATTCATTTGGCATCTTCTTCGTTTTCAAAATCCTATTGAAAAGGTCCGTGAGCTATGCTATACCTGTCTTTCCCAAGACTTTCCACACTTCGATCGGTATATCATTTGGGCCCATTGCTTTTCTATGCTTCATCTTTTTCAATGCTACAACCACTTATTTCTTCCTAATTCGGCAGTAAAAAGAGTAGTTTCTACACTCTTCGGAGTTACTCAACTCCCTTAAAGAAGTACTCCTTTCATGCCCTTCATTGTAAAGATTATGAAAATAACATCTCCATCTGTCTTTGACCGCGTTCTCTGTAGTAAGAACCTTTCCATTCTTATCCTTGATGCACCTCACTTGGTTTAGGTCCCTTGTCTTCTTTTCCCTTGCTCTAGCTAGTTTATAGATATTCAACTCTCCTTCTTTGGTATCTAGTCCCTTATACATATCGTCAAAAGCCGCTAGCTTAGCTTCTCTCATAGCTTTCTTCGCCTCTTTCTTCGTTATTCTATACCTTTCACCGTTTCCATCTGTACCTCCTCTTTCCACCACCAAAATTCCTTTTGGTGTGGAGCAAAGCCCTTGGACTTTCCTAATACCCATTTTGCTACTTTTCGGATACAACTAGCCATTGAATCCCACATTTGGCTAGCTTTCCCTTCTATATCCCAAACGAATTGGGTGACTACTTTCTCTTTGAAACTGGCTTGTTTTTCCCCTTTTAAATTCCACCGTCTAGTTATGAGATCCTACATCGCCCAGGGGAGTGGATCCTTTGAGCCTTATATGTACATTCCCACCTCTAATTAGCGCGAGGCCTTTTGGGAGCTTACTGGCTTCGGGTTCCGTGGAAACTCTGAAGTTAAGCGAGTAGCGCGCCAGAGCACTCCCATAATAGGTGACCCACTAAGAAGTTGCTCGTGAGTTCCCAGAAACAAAACCGTGAGGGCGTGGTCGGGGCCCAAAACAGACAATATTGTGCTACAGTGGAGGCATGCCCGGGATGTGGTGGGGGCCCGGGCTGGGATGTGACAATTGGTATCAGAGCCAATCATTGGGCGGAAGTGTGCTGACGAGGACGTCGGGCCCCTAAGGGGGGTGGATTGTAACATCCCACATCGCCTAGGGGATTGATCCTTAAATGTATATTCCTATCCCTACCTAGCACGAGGCCTTTTGGGAGCTCACTGGCTTCGGGTTCCGTAGGAACTCCGAAGTTAAGCAAGAAAGGGGCTAGAGCACTTCCAAGATAGGTAACTCACTAGGAAGTTGCTCGTGAGTTCCCAGAAACAAAACCGTGAGGGCGTGGTTGGGGCCCAAAGCGGACAATATCGTGCTACGGTGGTGGAGCGGGCCCAGGAAGTGATCCGCTCGGGGCTGGGATGTGACAATTGGTATTAGAGCCTAACCCTGGCCGCGAGTGTGCCGACGAGGACGTCGGGCCCCTAAGGGGGGTGGATTGTGAGATCCCACATCGCCCAAGGGAGTGGATCCTGTGAGCCTTATATGTACATTCCCACCTCCAATTAGCGCGAGGCCTTTTGGGAACTCATTGGCTTCGGGTTCCGTAAGAACTTCGAAGTTAAGCGAGTAGCGCGCCAGAGCACTCCCATAATGGGTGATCCACTGGGAAGTTGCTCGTGAGTTCCCAGAAACAAAACCGTGAGGGCGTGGTCGAGGCCCAAAACGGACAATATCGTGCTGCGGTGGAGGCATGCCTGGGATGTGGTAGGGGCCCGGGCCAGGATGTGACAATTAGTATCAGAGCCAATCCCTGTCCGGAAGTGTGCTGATGAGGACGTCGGGCCCCTAAGGGGGGTGGATTGTAACATCCCACATCGCCCAGGAGATTGATCCTTAAATGTATATTCCCATCCCTACCTAGCACGAGGCCTTTTGGGAGCTCACTGGCTTCGGGTTCCGTAGGAACTCCGAAGTTAAGCGAGAATGGGGCTAGAGCACTCCCAAGATGGGTAACCCGCTGGGAAGAAACAAAATCGTGAGGGCGTGGTTGGGGCCCAAAGCAGACAATATCGTGCTACGGTGGTGGAGCGGGTCCGGGAAGTGATCCGCCCCGGGCCGAGATGTGACACTAGTCCTTGGGCACTTTAAGGTCATGTTCTTTTTTCTCTCTTTTTTGATATTTACATACGTCACCAACAAGCGATGTTGATTAGCCAAGCTCTCTCCCAGTATAACTTTGAAATCCTTACAAGTTATACGTTCTCCCTTCCTCATTAGAAGAAAATCTATTTGTGTCTTTGACGACCCACTCTTGTAGGTGATCACATGTTGGTAAAAATTGTTGGAAAAATGGGTTTGGCTAATGCCACATCATCTAAATAGTAAAAATTGTTGGAAAAATCATAGCTATTTGATTGACTCGTTCTAAAATGAATATGTCACGTAACTAGGCCAAATTTGAGAGCTTTTCAATATATCTAAAATACGTCTATGTGATTTTATTATTTTGCTCAAAATTATAATATATAATTTTTAATTAATATACTTTAAAAATGAGAAATATCAATTTCGTTGTACAAAAGGTTCAGTCATGCAACTAATGAACAGGCTCAGTGGTGTTAATTGTCCTTTAAATGATTGTTACTTGTTAAAAAGTTATCTCTCAATAAATGTTTGTCATGTGGCATCAACGGTTACAGGAGAATCTTTGTATTTGTTGCTAAAACATAAAATGATACAAAATGTGATTTGCGTTTCTAATACCTTTATTAGTCATCAAACCGAAAGGAATCCAAGTGAAATGACATAAAACGTGAAATGATATGAAACTTTTCCCAAATACAAAGTTCAATTATACTACAAATCATTCAAATGCTTAATCAATGGCTTAGAGTGAAAATTGACATCGTATCAGTGGTGGATCTAGGATTTTAAACTCGGGGGGTCCCAATAATAAAGGTCCAAAAATTTATAGACAACATTGAAAAGTTGAATATAATACATTTCATTCAAAAATCATACGCAAAACAACGTTACAAGCTATAAAATTCTAATTCAAACGTCCATGACGAGGTTTCATAGGCTGAAAATGTTCCATGATCTTCATTACCAATACATGAAAAATCTTTCCATATCTCTTATCTCTAAAATACACATTTAACCAAAAACACAAAACATATACCAATTAACCAATAAACAAAAATTTCATCTAAATTCCAATGATAAAATGAGTATACAAACATAAAACATATCAACAATCTTATCAATAATAGACTAAAAATCTCCATCAATATCTAATATAATTTAATTGAGATTAGATTAGAATACCAAAAAATTTACTTGAATTTTGAACCAAATAGTGGTGGAGTGGAGAATTGAAACATGTGGAGGTATGATATTAGACTTATGTAATTATAATATGCGATTGAGTCATGGCTGGGATTAGAAATTTAGGGTTTTGAAATATTGGGGGGGGGGGGGGGGGGGGGAGAGTAGGGAACCAAATAACTTGGGGGAAAAGCAGCAGGAGGGAAAGAGGGAACTTTGGGGAAAGATGTGGGGCTGGGCTTTAAAATTAAAACAATATGGAGTCATCAGTCATGGACAAACGACAGTGTTTTGTCTCCCTATTTTTTTTTAAAAAAAACTTAAAACAATTGGCCAAAACACTGCCGTTTTGGACCAATTGTTAAAAAGCCCTACTTTCTTTCTTCTCCCCGTGCTGTCTTCTTCTCCGCTACAACCTGCAACCTGCAAAGCAGCACAGACCTCGTGTTCAAGGGGTCCCCCAAAAAATTTCTAGCAGCGATTTAGGCTTGCCGAAGGGTCCGCGGACCTCCCAAGTCCCTTTGTAGATCCGCCACTACATCGTACCAAAACCAATTTACGAAGTCTTTGACTTTTACCACTAAAAAATTAACCTTTTTCTTCCTTCCTTTTTGCCCTTTTGTTTGTTCTCGTAATTTCTACCACACAATTACCATATGCCTATAATTTTCATTTAGTACATGAAAAAGTTTGGTATGATGCATGCTGAAATATAGTTGGCTAATGCCACGTCATCTAAATAGGAAAAATTGTTGGAAAATGGGTTTGGTGGGAAAAGCTTAGCTATTTGACTGACTCGTTCTAAAAAGAATCTGTCATGTAACTAGGCCAAATTTTAGAGCTTTTCGGTGAACCTGAAACACATTCATATGATTTTATTATTTTTTATGAATACTCTAATTTTGAGAAAAATCAATTTAGTTGTACAAAAAGTTCAACCCATCTTCGACTATTTTTGCAAAATCACTTCAACACTTTCTCGACCATTTTTGTAGAATCACTTCAACCTGTCTTTAACTATTTTTGCAGAATCAGTTCAAATCATCTTCGACCATTTTTGTAGAATCATTCAACCCGTCCTCAACCATTTTTGTAGAATCACTTCAACCCGTCATCGACCATTTTTGCAGAATCACTTCAACCCGTCGACCTTTCTTTTTTTTGCAGTATTAGTTCAACCCGTCTTCAATCAATTTTTTTTTTTTTTTTTTAAGAATCAGTTGAACCCATTGGACCATTTTTTTGTAGAATCAGTTCAACCCGTCTTCGACCATTTTATGCAGAATCAATTTAACTCATCTTTGACCATTTTTGCAGAATCAGTTTCAAATTCATATAGAATTAGTTTTGTATACTTTTTTAGTAGAATCTTTTGTATAGTTTTAGTAGAATTAGTCTGTATATTTTCAATAAAATTGCATACATGCCATCAGCCCAACCTTTCATCGACTATTTTTGCAAAATTAGTTTCAAACATATGTTAAATCAATTTTGTATAATTTTTAGTATAACCAATTTTGTATATTTTTTGTAAACAACTTTCGCAACTGGCCATCCACTTAACCTCACTTAACAAATGCAACTCTTTTTTTTTTTTTTTTGAAATCCAACTCTTTTTGTATTGGAAATCCAATTATGTTCTATCAAAAATAAAAATAAATAAAAAATCAAACAAATACGATTCTTCATCAAAATTGTTTCCTTCTCCAAGCATTGTTCACTTCCCTCATCTCTACTAGGACTGAGCATTGAGTGGGTTGGCCTGTTTAAAAGCAACCCATAGGCCGATAAATTTGGCTCGAGTCATCATTTGACCAAACCATCACCGATTGAACAATTTGTTACTCCGACTCACCTAACACAATTAGTTTTCAGTTTGGGTGGGCGGGTTAAAAAGGTATTTGCGTTTGAAAATTTTGAATTTCAAAAAGCCAGAATGATTAAAGGACGAATAAGGTTGCAAGCTGGTGTGCCTGAATAGAAAAGAAAAAGATAAAGAATTGACACCACTAAGGGAGATGAAAAATGTGAAAAATAGTAAATGGCTGCTGAATTTTGGGAACAGTGATTCCACGGGGTAAGCATGCCAAGTATGAAAATAAAGTGCACGAATGTTATTTATCGAGAGTTTGGGAGAGGTAGTTGTAGCTACCTGGAAAGGTAATTTTGTCCCTTGAAATAACATTTATGATGTCATCAAACATGTGTATAAAAAGTTGTCTATCTTTGAAATAATTAAAAAGTGCTGTCTTAATTTAAAATTAAGTATTAAAAGTATACTTTATGTGTAATTTTTCCTATCTTAAAATATATTATTGTCGATCTCAAATCTACAACTATGTCTTAGTATGGTATTGATACTAAGAGAAGTGTCAGGAACTGATCCCTTAATTAAAAAAATAAAATCAACATATATATCTTCTATATATAACGCGGGAGGACAGTTTTGGTGTCACGACTTCGACAAAAAGATTAGGACAAAATTGCCCCTCAACCAAAAAAATCCAAAAGCAGCCCAATATAATACATCAAATAATGCAGGTGTCACATCCCGGCCCGAGCGCAGCCACCTCCCGGGCCCGCTCCACCACCGTAGCACGATATTGTCCACTTTGGGCTTACCATTCCCTCACGGTTTTGTTTCTGGGAACTCACGAGCAAATTCCCAGTGGGGTCACCCATCATGGAAGTGCTCTAGCCCCCTTCTCGCTTAACTTCGGAGTTCCTACAGAACCCGAAGCCAGTGAGCTCCCAAAAGGCCTCGTGCTAGGTAAGGATGAGAATATACATTTAAGGATCACTCATCTGGGCGATGTGGGATGTCACAATCCACTCCCCTTAGGGCCCCGACGTTCTCGTCGGCACACTCGCGGCCAGGGATTGGCTCTGATACCAATTGTCACATCCCGGCCCGGGCGCAGCCACCTCCCGGGCCCGCTCCACCACCGTAGCACGATATTGTCCGCTTTGGGCTTACCATTCCCTCACGGTTTTGTTTTTGGGAACTCACAAGCAACTTCCCAGTGGGGTCACCCATCATGGAAGTGCTCTAGCCCCTTTCTCGCTTAACTTCGGAGTTCCTACGGAACCCGAAACCAGTGAGCTCCCAAAAGGCCTCGTGCTAGGTAGGGATGAGAATATACATTTAAGGATCACTCCTCTGGACGATGTGGGATGTCACACAGGGGTAATTTGGTCATCATAAAATATAATATAAATATAAGTGGGAAGAGAGAGAGAATAAAAAAAATAGAAGGATGAGTGAAAGTTGATGGTGCCCACACGAAGGGAAAAGAAAAATATAATAAAAAAAAAAAGGAAAATCATGAATATTGTGTTCAAAACATCTTAAGAGGCGCGTAGTGCTGGTGATAAATTAATACAGTTTTTTTTTTATAATTTTTTTTTAAATTAGTATCTTACAATAGGCTAGCAATAATGTGATTCAATCAAATGTTGTGAACAGTGATTTTGGAGACAAAAAACTTCGAGGGCATCCCAAAATAAATCAAAACATCTTAAGAGGCGTGTAATGCCGATTATAAAAAAGGTCTTTCCCACGCGGATAATAGTATGATTAAATTAATTGTCAAATGATTGTTTTTTTTTTTAAACAAACAATATTATCTACACTAAGGGGGAGGGGGTGGGCTTAGCCTCATAATGGGCTAGCAATAATGTGATTCAAT
The DNA here is from genome assembly GCA_024362995.1 of Heteromeles arbutifolia. NCBI lineage: Eukaryota > Viridiplantae > Streptophyta > Magnoliopsida > Rosales > Rosaceae > Heteromeles > Heteromeles arbutifolia. The sequence goes on along the minus strand of JANCRC010000003.1, from coordinate 37,057,775 downwards.
CAATTGTTTATTAAATATTATTTTTTCTATTCTTAATGTAAATTCCATAGAGACCGATTTTATTATGTTAAGTCAGCTACTTTAATTAGTTTATGAGGGGTTTCATCCAGCATAATCTAAAATTATTCATTTACTTCAAATATTTGACTTTCCTTTTGTCAATTTATGCATATAAATACATTTAAAACGTGTAAGTCGCGTGTAGCATGCCATGATTAAAAAAAAATGTCTTCTGCACATGCTTGAGCGCGTGCATGAAGGCTAGTATATATATAAAGAGAATACAAAAGGTGAATAGTGTTTTTGGTGTCACCAAGCTTCAACAAAAATAATTGGACAAAAATGCCCCCATGACAAAAAACTTCAAAGGCATTCCAAAATAATGCACCAAATAAGGCAGGGGTATTTTCATCATTTTAATAGTGTTTTTTTAATAGTTAATTTTTTTGTGCTGTGTTTTTTTTAATTAGTACATTACAATAAGTTAGCAATAATGTGATTCAATTTCTCTATTTTTAAACACGTTCAAAACATGTTAAAAGACGTATAATGCTGGTTATAAAAAAAAGTCTTTCACATGCTAATAATAATGTGATTAAATTAGTTGTCAAATGATTGTTTTTTTTTTAAACAAACGATATTATCTACACTAAGAGGGAGGGGGTGGGCTTAGCCTCATAATGGGCTACCGTGTAATGCCGGTTATAAAAAAGGTATTTCGCACGTGGATAATAATGTGATTAAATTATATTAAATTAGTTGTCAAATGATTGTTTTTTTTTCTTTTAACAAACGATAATACAAAAGATGAATAGTGTTTTTGGTGTCACCAAACTTCAACAAAATAAATGGACAAAAATGCCCCCAAGACAAAAAATTTCAAAGGCATTCCAAAATAATGCATCAAATAAGGCAGGGGTATTTTCCTCATTTTAACAGTGTTTTTTTAAAGTTAATTTTTTTTTTAATTAGTACCTCACAATAAGCTAGCAATAATGTGATTTAATTTCTCTATTTTTAAACACGTTCAAAACATGTTAAGAGGCGTATAATGCCGGTTATAAAAAAAAGTCTTTCGCATGCTGATAATAATGTGATTAAATTAGTTGTCAAATGATTGTTTTTTTTTTTTTAAACAAACGAAATTATCTACCCTAAGGGAGTAGGGGTGGGCTTAGCCTCACAATGGGGTAGCGTGTAATGCCGATTATAAAAAAGGTCTTTCGCACGTGGATAATAATGTGATTAAATTACATTACATTAATTGTCAAATGATTTTTTTTTTTAACAAACGATATTATTTACACTAAGGAGGAGGAGTTGGGCTTAGCCTCACAATGGGCTAGCAATAATGTGATTCAATTAGTTATGGGTGTATTCAATTGGAAATTTGAGAGATTTTAATGGATTTATAAATCCATGGATTTTTATGGAGTTTAACTGATTTGTAGAGATTCCATGTAAAATTTTGATTCAATTCCCTCGAAATCTCATGGGAAGATGTGAGATTTATGGATGCTTAAAGTACACTACAAAATCTCTCTAATTCCCTCTAATTCCTCAACTTTTCCAAATTCTTTAAATTAAAATTCTAATTGAATACACCTAGAATGTTAAAAACTTCTTTAAAATTCTAATTGAATACACCCGGATTTCTAAGGATTTTAATAAACTATCTTAAAATCCTGATTGAATATATCAGAGAATCACTTAAAATTCTGATTGAATACCCTTAGATTCATTAAAAGAATTAAAATCCCTCAAAATCCCAATTGAATACACCCCTATAAATATTATTTTCTCTATTCTTAATGTAAATTTTATGGAGACTGATTTTATTATGTGGATTCAGCTGTTTTAATTGGTTTATGAGGGGTTTGTTCTAGCACGATGCCGGTTATAAAAAAGGTTTTTCGCACGCGAATAATACTGTAATTAAATTAGTTATCAAATGATTGTTTTTATTTTATTTTTAAACAAACGATATTATCTACACTAAGAAGAGGGGGTGGGCTTAGCCTCATAATGGGCTAGTAATAATGTGATTTAATCAATTGTTCATTAAATATTATTTTCTCTATTCTTATTGTAAATTCTATAGAGACCGATTTTATTATGTGAATTCAGCTGCTTTAATTGGTTTATGAGGAGTTTCTTCTAGCATGATCTAAAATTATTCATTTACTTCAAATATTTGACTTTCCCTTTATCAATTTACGTATATAAATACATTTAAAACGTGTAAGTTGCACGTAGCACGCCGTGATTAAAAAAATGTCTTCACGTGCGTGTATGAAGGTTAGTGTCTAATTAAATAAGCAAATTAAGTCTATTATGTCCCCGTGTTTAAAACGTTGGCACCGTTTGCCCAAAGTCCAAACAGTGCAACGCCTCAAGCTAGGCATTGGTTCCCCTACATTTATATGCCCATAACCAAATCACAAAAGCCACACCACTGAATGAGAGCCTCGGTCTCTTAGTTTCTTTACTCTCTTCCCTCCTGTCTCTTGTTACATAAAGTCCCCTTCTTTAGCAAACCAAACTAGGGCAAATACTATGGAAGAAATCATATCCTCGTGCTGTCCACCTGATTTCTGCCAAGAAACCACATTTCAACAACGCCTACAGTTCATAGTTCAGAACATGACTGAGTGGTGGGTGTATTCCATTTTCTGGCGAGCCTCCAAGGACAGCAGCAGTGACCAAGTTTCCCTGTCGTGGGCTGGCGGATATTTTCAGAACACCCGCGACCACTTGGCATCAAAAAGAAATCAAGTGACCAGCAGTTACCAACCCAAATTTGGGTTCAACAATGTGGAGGGGAAGAAGGTGATTAACCGGGAAGTTGAAGCTCTTTTGCATGATGACGTGATGGATTTGGACATGAGGCTGGTGGATCAGGGAGATGTCACTGATTCCGAGTTGTTTTACTTTTACACCGTTTCTTTAACCCAGTCATTCTACGCAAGCCACGGTAATAATAGTAACAATATTCTCAGCAGGGCATTTGGTTCTGGTGGGTTTGTTTGGCTTGCAGGTGACCATGAATTTCAGTTTTATGAGTGTGAGAGAGTGAAAGAAGCAAGAATGCATGGAATCCAAACTTTGGTTTGCATTGCAACTCCTTGTGGGGTAATTGAACTGGCGTCTTTGGATGTGATCAAAGAAGATTGGGGTCTAGTGCATTTATCAAAGTCGCTGTTCGGATCAGACGGCAACAACAACAGCAGCAGCAGGCTCTCAAAGCAGCAGACCAGTCATGAAGGCAATATACTTGATCCTATCCTAGACAATGAACTGTTTTCAGCAAATCAAAATGAACTGACCCAACAAGGTATGCACCAAAACTATGTTAAATTCGAGAGCCGTTCGTTTTTTGGCACCTAATTTGTACAATGTTCGAACTTGGTTATTTTTCGATATTACCAAATAGTGATCAAGCTCTGAAATGGCATGGTTAACGCTTAGTACCTAGTACCAATTACCAAACATTTTTCTTTCCCTTTTGGTCATTTACTAAGTACATAATAGTTGCATAGGTCCATCAATAAATTACACTGCGTCACCTACGTGTAATGCACCTAATTTAACATGATGTTCAATACTTCTTTTTTTCCAGATGCAGGTGGAATAAACGAAGGTGCACCTATCAATGTAGGAGGGTCATCACCAGAATCACCTTCTAACTCCGTTGGTAATTTCACCTCCGAGAATACTAAGAACATGACTCGATCAAAAAACCGAGGAAGGTCATCAAACAATGGAGCTGCACATAGGCAATCACAATTGTTAAACCACGTTGTGGCCGAGAAACAGAGGAGGGAGAAACTCAACCACAGATTCTGTGTCCTCCGGTCAGTTGTTCCCAATGTGTCCAAAATGGACAGGTCCTCTTTGCTTGCCGATGCCGTGGCGTACATCAATGAACTCAAATCAAAAGTTGAGGAGTTGGAGGCCAAAGTCCAAGAACAAGCACAAAAACCTGCAAGTAACAATCTTGATCATCAATCCAGCCCAAGCACCAGCGCTATAGTTGACCAGCATCATTATTCTAATAATAATGCTAATAATAATTCTATTAGTAATAGTAATAGGGCAGCTGCTGCTGCCGTTGTGGAAGTGGATGCGGATGTGAAGATTATGGGGTCAGAAGCCATGATACGTGTTCAGAGTCCGGATCAAGACTACCCATATGCTAAGTTGATGAATGCACTCAAAGGCCTAGGGTTACAAGTTTACCATGCAAGCATATTGAGCGTGAAAGAGTTGATGTTTCAAGATGTTGTGGCAAGACTGCCTTATGGGTTCACTAGTGAGGAGGCATTGAGAAATGGTATTATAAAAAGATTTTCATTCATTAAGTAGTGCTTGTTGTACCTTGAAGGGTTGGTTTGGTATTGATGTGCTTTGAAAAAAAGCTGCTTCTGGTGTGGTGTGAGAATAAGCAGCAGAGTGTTTGGTAAACTTTTTTTGTAAAAGTGCTTTTGAAAAAAAAAAAGAAGTATTATAGTGTTTGGTAAACTTTTATGTAAAACAGATGTGAAAAAAAGCCGGTTTTTCAAAGCTGGGTTTTGCAGCTTTTTGGCTTTTTTTAACCCAAAAATGTGAAAAAAAAAGCTGAAGCTGAATGTTTACCAAACACCAAAAACTCTCCCAGCTTCTTTTCATAGCAGCTTTTTTTTTTTTTTTTTTAAATCACTTCAACCCCAAACTGGAGCGAAGTTAGGTGTAAGTTGTCACTTGGGAAGAGGGACACGGGAGGTTCGATCAAACATTAGGTGTAAGTTTAGTTTTTGGTAGGTCTAGCCCAGAGTATTAAGTAGTCCGGCTTTATATCTAATAAGTTAATAAGTAAAAATAATATTTTCTCAAATCTAATTATGACCATTGATTTAATATATTATGGAGTAGTCCGTATTATGCAGAAAATTGTAGTTTGCCTTGTCCACCGTTCTTTTCAAAATTTTATCTCAATAATGTCTATAATCTAAAACGAGTGAGAAAGTGATTTGTATTGTGGTCTTTGTAGGTCACTAATTGGTATATGGTAATAGGATTTAACTTGTTATGATTTGTACCCATAAACAAGTCAGCACCTAAATATCTGTAAGAGAGTTGGTAAATTTATCATTTTTTAAAACACAGTGCAAATGCCATCTTCAAAAAGTGTTTTTTTTTTTTTTTTTTTAAAACCAAAAATAACATTACGAGAGGGAAAAACTCCTGGAACACCCAAGACCCCTAGAGTCAAACAACAAAGCATGAGAAGCAGCATGAGGAGCACAACCCACCCAGACATGAAAATTCTCTAAATCATGCCCACAAGAAGTGATGGCATCAACTACAAAATTAACTTCCTTAAAAAATATGCTTCCAAGAAATAGAATCAAAAGAAGAGGCCAGCCATTTAATGTCTTCAATGATAGCCCTGATAAGCCAAGGAATGTTGCACTTTCCCAAGATTGCCTCAATGACGATTTTCGAATCCCTTTCAACTTTCACCTTCTTTAGGGCTGGTTTGGTATTGCTGTGCTTTGAAAAAAAGCTGCTTCTGCTGTGCTGTGAGAATAAGCAGCTGTGAAATAAAGCAGTAGAGTGTTTGGTAAACTTTTTTGTAAAAGTGCTTTTGAAAAAAAAAAGTAGTATTATAGTGTTTGGTGAAGTTTTATATAAAACAGATGTGAAATAAAGCCGGTTTTTCAAAGCTGGGTTTTGCAGCTTCTTGTTTTTGGCTTTTTTTCATCCAAAACTGTGAAAAAAAGCTGAAGCTGAATGTTTACCAAACACCAAAAACTGTCACAGCTTTTTTTCATAGCAGCTTTTTTTTAAAATCACCTCAATCCCAAACTGGGGCTTAAACCCCGAGATTTGGCAATCTGAAGGGCAACCCTAACAGCCAAGGCCTCGGTGACAGTGATTGTATTCTGATCCAGCTTTCTTGACCCCGCCATACAAGGTCGACCGTGATGATTTCTAATAATAAAACCTGCAGCCGCAGAGGTACCTACAACAGAGCCATCAAAATTTGTTTTGTGACAATCAGCATCCGGGGGATGCCATGTTATAATATTGTTACTTCTAACGTGGTCCACCCCATTTCCTTTGGAGTTCGCTAGTAAAAAATTCTTAGCTAGAAAATAAACAGTCTTGAAACTGCGAATAGCATTAGGCTTTATCTGCTTAAAGATAAAATCATTTCTGTTGTTCCACATTTGCCACCAAAGAAACAGAACCTTGCTAAGATCAGACAAGTCTTCTTTGTCAATGTACTCCAGGCTATTAAGCCAATCATTAACAGAAGGAAGCAAAGAAATAACAGGGAGATTACTATCCATCTTCCACAGCTCCTGCGTAAAGCAACAATCTTTAAATCTGTGACCAATATTTTCCTCAGCATTGTTGCATAAGGGGCATAAAGCAGAATTGTTATTATTGAATTTATGTAATTTAGTATTAGTGGTTAGCTTGTTTCTCACCAATAACCAGCCAAAGAACTTAACTTTGTGCGGAATATTAAGTTTCCATATTTTGTTGAGGAACCCTTTAAATCTATGCTCTTGATTAACATCATTTTGAATTCTATGAGCCGATTTAACCGAGAACTCACCATTGGCAGTAGGACCCCAAACAAGTTTATCTTCAATCTCGTTGATTGGAATGGGAATAGCTAAAATTTTATCAACATCTATTGGCAATAATTGGTTAAGGAGGTCAACATTCCAGTTTTTGTCTAGCATAACCTCACTAACTTTAAGGTTCCAATCAATAAGATGTTGATGTTGGATAGTGGGAAAGGAAAAACCCAGTTATGGGACCAAAACGCTATGTTTTGACCATTTCCCACGGTCCATCTCATTCCCATTTTAACAATATGCCTAGCTGCTAGAATACCTTTCCACGCTGCAGAGTGATTTTGCCTACTTCTCACATTCCAAATAGAATCATGTCTTAAATATTTTGCCTTAACAATTTTTACCCACCAGCTTTCATTATCATTAATAATTTTCCAGACAAGCTTAGCTAAGAAAGCAAGATTGAATTTCTCGCTTTTCTAATACCAAGACCACCTTCCGCCAGCGGGGTACAAACATCATCCCACGCAACAGGAGAGAAATTAGATTTTTTATTCCAGAGAAATTTTCTACTCTCCTGATCAATTGTTTGAGTAATTTTTGAGGGGCATTTGAAGCAAACCATTATACGATTAGGCATACCGGCTAGACTAGACTTAAAAGAGTAAGTCTTCCAGCCCAAGATAAAGAGTTGGCTTTCCAGCCCACAAGTTTATTCTGAATTCTAAGAATAAGTTCTTTTGCATTTATTGGGTCCTTCCAACAAATAATATTATGGATACCTAAATATTTACCAATTGTAGTCTTATGTTGAATTTGCAGAATATTGACTATATCATTTCTTAAGTTAGCAGGGGTGTTATTTGAGAAGTAAAGAGATGATTTATGAAAATTAATTTTCTGACTTGAGACCTCCGCAAAACGAGTAAGGAGGGACGCAATCCTGCGGGCAGCAATAGAGAAGGCTCTGCTAAAAATAAGACAGTCATCTGCAAACATTAAGTTAGCAACTCTGTAGCCTGGGGGGATGAAAGAATGCCAATATGATTACTTGAAGTATTAGCTAAGTTATTAAAATGCCTTATTAGAGGCTCCATACCAATGATAAAAATGTAAGGTGAAAGGGGGTCACCTTGCCTAATTCCTCTAGTCGGATAAAAATAGCCTTTAGGCATTCCGTTGATTAAGATAGAGATGGAACAAGACGAGATGCAATCCATAATTCTATTGATCCAAACCTGGCTAAAACCAAATTTGTTGAGAGTCATTTGAATGAATTTCCAATCTAGAAAATCATAAGCCTTCTCAGATCGAGCTTAACAGCCATTTGGCCCAATTTACCTTTTTTATTCTTAAAACTACAAAAGAGTTCATGGGCAATAAGGATTTTGTCATGAATAGACCTACCAGGTGCAAAGGCACCTTGGTTATGAGAGATGAGTTGATTAAGAATAGGTTTCAGTCTGTTGACTATAATTTATGTAATTATTTTGTAAATCACATTACACACACTAATTGGCCAAAAATTATCCACTAACTCTGGGTGGTCAATCTTGGGTATAAGTGCAATGTTAGTGTGGTTAATTAGCCCAAGGCTGGAACCATTAACAAAGAAATCTTTAACCAAATTTATAACAGAATTTTTTACCGTATTCCAACATTTTTGGAAGAAAATAGCATGCAGACCATCAGGTCCAAGGGCTTTAAGGCCACAAATATTATTTACTGTGTCGAGAATTTCCTGCTTTGTTACAGGTGACATTAGGGCCATATTCTGATCATTAGTGACTACTGGTTGAATAACATTAAGAAAATCATTTAATTTACTCTCAATTATTTGGTTCCCTACCGAGAATCTTTGCTTGAATTTTTGAATGCAAACCTCCTCCATCCCTTTGCCTTTTTTCCCACCAAATACCAAGGTCATTTGGGTTTGCCTTTCCTTTGCCTTTGCCTTTGCCTTTTTTCCAATCATTTGGGTTTCCAATTAGATTACAGTTCCATCTTTCCTTGACAATATTCATAAAGTCAGGGTGGTTCAACCACACAGCTTCAAATTTAAATTGATTTTGGTAATTCATAATATTATTATAGAACGATAATTTAATAGGACAATGATCAGAGCCAACAATAGGGAGATTATGAACTTTAGCCTCAGAGAATAAATTCAACCAATGAGCATTTGCAACTACCCTATCAAGTTTTTCGAACATTAGAGAATCATCCTTGTGACCATTTGTCCAGGTACAAGGGACTCCAGTGGCCGGGAAGGTGCTTAGACCCCCACTGTTAAGGAAATCAACAAATTGAATTGCATAGTTAGTAACATGCTGATGCCCTCCTACTCTTTCCTTCAAATCAGTAATAGCATTAAAGTCACCAACTAAACACCAAGGCTTATTACTAGGGTTATGGAGAAGGATGTTCTCCCAATCGAATTTCTGACTTTTCTTCTGAGGCGAAGCATACACAAAGGTAGTAAACCAGTCTAACTTAGTTTTCTTGTTAGTAACATGGCAATGAACAAATCTATGAGAAGCAAACAGAATATTTAAATGAATTGCAGAGGAGTTCCAAAAGATAATAACACCACCAGCTTGCCCCACCATTGGGGAAGCAAAATTCATATAAAAAAACTATCTAAAGAAGTTTAAGCGGTACTTAGACAGATCCTGCCTAGGTTCTACTAAACAGAATACATCTAACTTATTTATCAAAACCACTCTTAAAACCAGGTCTACCAAGACCTCTGCAATTCCAGAAAGCCCACTCCATCAGTCAATCTTTTCCAGGTTCGACACGGCCCCAGCTAACTTGTTAGTCTCATCTCTTAGCCTATTCCTTGGACTTAGCAACCCCACAGTAGGCCTAACAACCTCCTTTCCTTTTCCTTCAGCTTGAGCCTCTTCCTTGGACTTAGCAACCCCACAGTAGGCCTAACAACCTCATTTCCTTTTCCTTCAGCTTGAGCCTTCATCTCCTTAGCCACTTTTGATGGTCCAGTCATACTGCCCGCCGCTTCAATTAGCATCACATCCTATTTAGCAGTTAAAATTTCATCTAAATCATTATCCATTTCATTAGTTTCTAGCCAGGACCTAAAATGAGGGTCAAGGAAGAGACTATCAACCCATAGGTTGTCATCCTCATCAACAAGTTTATCCTCACGCCTAAACATCTCATGCATAGCACAATATTTATTAAATTGCCTATAGTTTTCTAATTAATAACTTACCCCATGTTGATCGTCATCAAGATCTGCAATCACATCCCAGTTATGCCCTGGATAATTCTTGATGTCTTTCCCTCGACCAGCTCCAATAGTAACATCTTTGAAGGTTCGATTATCCTTTAAGGATTTACCTCCTCTTCCCTTGGATATACTACCCCTCTTCTTTATCGGCACTTGAGTCCATCCCTCCGGATCAAGCTCACCTCTACCAGCAGACCCATGAGTATGATTCGAGGGTTCATCCTCAAATAGAGCAGCTGGGGGAAGCAGATCATAATATCCTCATGTACCTCTTCATTCTTAGCTGCCACATCTTGGGCACTAGCAGGGAACACCCTAGGCTCCTCATCAAAGATCCTGCCAATGAGGAAGGAAGGCCTAGAGTCCTTCAAGCCACAGGACATCTATGAGCATCCAATCTCATTCTGCCGTAGTAGAAGCACACTTCAAAAAGTTTCTCATAGCTAACGTAGATAGGATCGTTATCCCTATCATTCAACACTACAACCCTCAGGAGAGGATAACAGATGTCAACCTCCATGAGTACACTCACAAACAGTCCATTTAAGCCATGCAACGTCACTTCGTCAACTTTGATCACATTCCCAATCACGTCCACCAGATTCTCCACAATCTCTGCTTCACAAAATTGGATAGCCAACCTCGGAACCCTAACCCAAAGTCTAATAGTATCTTATCTAGGTCACAAAAATCAGGCGTCTATTTTTCAACATGAAAAATTTGCCCTTTGACATACCACGGGCACCCTCTAAGACTACATCAACATCTTCTTCATTTGTGAATTCAATCCTATACCAGTGCCTTCCAAAGTGGTCCAGGAAGAAATTCCCTGGAATAAGACCCTTCCAGCTTATGGCAAGTTTGCCCTTAATAAGTTTCGCATCTACCGCTTACCCGAACATCTTCCCAACTATGCAGTGACTTTGCATATGTTCCACATTTGCAGTGGAGTACAGGGACATTGACACTCGAGTGAAACCTCTCTCAAGGGTGACTACACTTGTAGGCCTCTCAACAACAATTGGTTGTTGCCCAGGTTGAGGTCTTGGAAAAGGGTTGATCCAAGGGACCGTTCTAGGGTTAGGGGAGTTTCTAGGCGATTTTGAGGAGGAAGCAATGAGTTGAGCCATTGGTAAAGACTGAGAGAAGCTAGAGGAAAAAGACACAAACTGGGTAGAAGAGTTTGCACAAGTCGCAACTATTTAAACCCAAGAAACTCACAACATAACATGAGGGCCTAAGCCTAAAAGACAGCCTAGAGAGTAGGCACGCCACAAGACACGTAAAACGTTTGGATGACCTAGGCGTACACATGCAAACACTAAGTAATTGAAGGCGCTGGTTAAGCTTCAACAAAAGCTGAAAAAAGCATCCTGGGAAACTCAACCGACGTGACAAAACAATCACCCTTATGATTACAACAACAACCTTTACTGTAAATAAATCAAAGACTACCCCAAAACAGAAAGGAAGCCTCTCAGCGCGGAGACCCACTTCCCAAATAAAGAAGTTCAAACGTCTATATAACACACAGAGATTAAGAATCATCTTGAACCTAGTGTCTGTTAACCAGTTTTGCAAATAAACACGATTACCTACATATGTCACAACAGATTGTCTTACCTGCACTCACTTCTTTAGATCCACATTTCCTTCCATTCTCCAAATCGCCCGATTGGTTGAAGCCCTCATGATTACATGCATGCTGATTCCCGCCTTTGATATGTTTTGCTGTAACTTTTATCCTTTCCATAAAATCCCAGTTTTGCCGTGTTCGATTTTTCTTCCAATGTCTTCCCATAAATGTTTCCAGCATCGAGATAAGCTTATAATGACTCTCCCAGAATTGAAATCAACAAGAAATTGGATTATTTCCTTTGAAATCGCGAAAAGCCCAAATAACAAAAACCCTAATCCCCAAATCTGAAACCCTAGCCTCCAACCCTCTCGCCCCATGGGAGAAGAGGGAGCCATTTTTCCCTGAGCAGCCGAAATTATTGATCCTAATTGGGTCGTTGATTTCAGCAGTTTTTCTTCCATAATACATATTATACATATTACTTTAACACATTTCTTTAGTAAGCACTAGAAAATAAGCCCGCACGTTGCGGCGGGAACCACTATTTCAGGCGTAATTACATAAGTAAGACACATTTAACCTGAATAAATTCAACATAATCATGAATGAACAAAAGGACACATGAGTGAATGAGGTCGATACGATAAGCAACTTGACTTTTATATACATTCAACTAAGCTATAACATGTAAAGACATTGCGCAATTAGTAGGAAGAAACTGAGTTAAGACTTGCTAATCTATCACCTTGTCTTATAGAAACCCACTTAATACTCTCCTAACCAGTTTGCTTGTACACCGTAAAGTCCATCAGTTGTTCGTATAAAGAGGTATGTAGAGGAGAAATACAATAACTATTGATGCCACTTTATTGGGAAAAAGAAAAGCATGATGCAAAAACATATTATGCTTCCAATGATTCATCCTTGAAGACAAAAATATGAACAAAGAACAAGAAAAGCTAATAATAATGAGAGACGTAACAGTAACACCAATAATAGCAGTAATACTTTGCAGTACAGAACTATGCTTTTTTCTTAATTATTAATGTTGGATTGCTTTCTTTTCTCATGGAAAAGTCAGGATTATCGAACTTACTTTCATTTTGTTGAAGTTCATTCTCTGGACAAACTCTTGATAGAGCATTTCATCTTCTTTCTTTGAGATTTCATAATGAACTTCATCCAAATCTCCGGTGGTACCGTCCCAACCCTCTGGCATAACCTTGAAATTAGGTTTGTAGGGAAGGGATACCACGTGGAATTCGCGGTCATGAGAATTAAAAAAATCTGAAAAGAGGAAAGGAGTTATGCACTATGAGAAATAAAATCTGGCTATTAGATCAGCCAAGCACCACTAAGCTTATAAATTTGCGACTACAATTAACGCAGCAGGAAACCTTTACCATCAGTATGAAGTATGCACAGAATAATTCATATCATTACAAAATTATTAGAACTACATGACCCATTGTATATAATAGTAGTAATGCTTGTGAACTGATATCTTACTCTGGGCAGGTGTCAAGCAGGAGCTCAACAGAATCATTTAAAGGACGACCAAGCTTTTTCTCCTCTTCCTCCTCAAGCTCTTTGAGCCAAAGAATAGCATGCACTCTCTGCCTCATAATCCTTAGCCAGCCTCTCAACAGTATAAAACTCAGGGTTTTCCTTGTGCTTCTTATACATCTCAGCCTTCTCTGACTCCTTGAGATAAGACTCTCGCACTAGGCCCACTTCCATTTCCCTTATCCTATCCTCAATTTCTTGCAAACCAGATACCACTGATGATTGATATAAAGAAACATAGATTATGAGATTAAAACAAAACTGACCAAAAAGGATACAGAGCCGGCGAGTTAAAATGTAACTATTTACTGTGTTATGAAATACGAATTTAAAATGTAACTATTTACTGTGTTATCAAGCAACCAAGTTATGAAATACGAATTTAAAATGTACTATTTACTGCGTCTAATGAATATGTGAAATCAAATAGTTAAACCCTAAAAAGCACCACTGCAAATAGCAATTAACCCTAAAGAGATTGGGAGAGAAGAATATGAAAAGGGAATACCTTTCGACCCCTTGAGTTATTGGAAAAAAACCCAACAGAGCAAAAGCCTCATACTCCAAAGATTGTTGTGGGATTTTGAAGAGAGCAAGAGAGAGAAAATATCAGAAGAAATAAAGCAAGAGATGGGGAACCAAAAGTAGGAAGAAGAAGAAGAAGAAGAAGAAGCAGCAAAAGCGAAGCAGATGAAGAAGAAATAAGGGAAAAAAAGGACGACTGAAATTAAGTACGCAACCATATACTTATAATAACAACTAATCAAATAGAACTAAAAAAATATGGAGGAATCATATCAGTCACACTTACCAAGTATTGAAAGATATGTTCCCATGTTAAGCCAGAGCCAGCAAGCCCTCGGCAGCCATCCGAGATGACTTTTTCAACACCAAAACCTTCCCTCTTTTCCTCAATTCCTTCTGAGCAGCCTCTGCATTTCATTAAAGAAACCAACTTTGATAAGGATTAAAAATATATATATATACACACACACACACATAACTGATTCAAATTAGCATAAACAAAAATGGGAAGAAGGGGGTTCTTACCAATGTCCCAATTGCTATCAATGAGAGCAGCCTTAACGTCTTTGGTCGGCGCACTGGTTCTCTACATTAATATGATTCATCACACGAAAATGAGAACAGAATTGGAACTTTACACACAGAAAATAAAAGAGCCGTGTTCAAAAAAGTTTTATAATTATCTCGAGGAGAGGAGGTCACCCAACATGACCAAAAGCAATATTTCTTTTACTACAGCTATTAAACATCAATTTCCATCTGACAACAAAGCTTAAATTACATGGATAATATTTAAGGTTATAAATTGAAAACACAACCTTACGTGATCCATTCGTTGATAATGCACCATTTTTAAGAAAGTTGAACCCAGAAAATCTAAAAAATTATTCCAGTTTCCCGGACACCTAAATGATTAGCTATAGTTCGAATTAAAAGTTAAACGAGCAGACCTTGTGAACATCATCATCACTTTGGGAGGATTCCCAATCCTTTAGATGCTAAATAGTAGGGTGTGAATTTGAATCAATATGAACTAAGAAAAATGGCACGTCTGAATCAGACAAATTAGGTTAGAAGAAACATTCAAAATTTACATCCGAGCATATGTGAACATAAGGAGAAGTTTCTGCAGACAGTTGACAAAATAGAAAATGAAACATATGTATACCTGCTGTTAGGCTTGAGTTACGCCACTCGTTAAATGCTGCTGAAACAGATTCTGCCATGTCAGGTTCATAATCTCATATTGTAAATGCTTGTTCTCTGTGTCATGACAGTGGCACCCAAAGGCTACAACGTACGTAACCTGTTCCAAATATAACTTATGTTTTCGCGGTTTCTAATGAAATCAAATCAAAATTAATTTCTTTGTTTGAATTGAAGGGAAGGTCACCTGCCTTGCTGGAAAGTAGTCGATCTTCCTGATATTGATCTTCTCCCTCATCATTTGCTCTAATTCTTCCTACCCACTTCATAAACAATAATTCAAGTAAAATAAAATAAACCAAGCAAACAATTAGCATTTAAACAAAAATATTTGCAAAGTTGGAGGGAAAGAAGCATACCAGAAGATGAAGAGGAAGAAGAAGAGCATGTTACAGAAACCTTTCTCATTTTTCAGAAACCCAACTCTGGGTCGACCTGAGCTTCTTCACCCCCGTTCTCACCGGCTCTGATTTACATGTCGTCAGTATGAACAGCCAAGCAGACCCGTCGAAATCTCCGTCTTTATCTTTGATCCTAGCCGATTTCGACATTCTCTCTCGAATTTCGCTCTCCCATTCCCTGAAACAAATTCTGATCATAATTCATTCCTTAAGAAGAACTAATAGATTTAAACGAAGAAGAAAAATAAAATAAAAAATAAAAAAGAAGCTGGGTTTTTACCTCTCAATGATCTCCCAGCAACAAAAGGCTTCAATTACTACCTTTGCATGTTCGATTGATCAGTAAAATATACAGAATAAGAGTTACATCACATAGCAATAAAGTAGAGAGAATTGGAAGACAAAAGGAGATTTAAAATGTGTAAACCTCACAAACGTCACAAACCCTAGATTTCTTGCTGATCAAAATCACAATTTCGAATCTGAAGCTGCACGATATGAATAGAGTTTTTAAACCTAATCCTAAAGCACAAAAGATTTGAAAATGACTCATCACATTTTCAATCAGCTGAGGCTGTCATGGGCTTCAAATCTCAGTCATTCTGTGCAACCATGGCCTTTGTCCTCAATCTTCCTGCCTCAGGAGTGCAGGTAGTGAAAGTGATGCAACCACTCAATCTCCTCTCTCTCCCTTGAATTGTTCACCCCCTATGACCCTGTCTACCTGCAAGCCGTATGCGTTCCCTTCACCAAATCCATATCCCTCTCACTCTTCCTTCCTTCCCCTCTCTCTCGTCCTCCTCTCTGCAAGCCGCATGCCTTCCCCTCACTAAATCCCTATCTCTATCCCTCCCGCCTTCTCTCTTGACGGCATGCTCTCACTGAGTCCCTCTGCAGCTCATAGAAAGAAAGGAAATGAAAGTCTCCCTAACCCACCCAATCCATTCGAAACCCTACAGACTAAAACGACCGTCGCACTCCTACCTTTCCATGATTATCAACACGCGGCATCAACAATTAATGAAATAGGTTTAACCATATATTCAAACAACAATGATATAAACAACATAGAAATAAAATTGCAGAAAAATCTAAGGGTTAGATGAGAGAAGAATTAAAAGCATCTATTCAATTCAGGTGCTTGAAATTTATATGTTTACAATTCATCTACTGAATGAAGCGTGTAGAAATTGACTAAATTCATACATATGTTTAGGATTCATCCTTCTTCCTCATAAAAATTGCTCCGAACTACAATTTTCAATACAATTTGAGCCAAAATTCAATTTAGTATCTGTCATCATCAAAATCTTCTTCCGAGTCAAAACTCATGATTGGGGGAGTTCAATAAGCAACAGATAATTACCTAAAGGTTTCATCCACCAACAACAATCCTTTCCTCAACAGCCGAATGAAAAAAATAATAAAAAGTTTAAATTTTGATGGTGCTTTCTGTGCCAAAGATAAGATGAAAGAAAACTTAACATGTGTACCTGTTCAGGTAGAGTGAACAAAGATTTTATACAAAACAGAAAAACTAGCAATTTGTAAATTTATTTTGTCATGCCATAAAGTTTTTAAGAATCGAGTAACATATATTTTTGGACATACTGGTTTATTGCGCAAATAAACTGAAGGTGTAACCCTGCCTTCTTCTTTGGAATGCTTCTCTAACTGCAATAGCAGACAATCTGATGATGATGGGGACTACTGAATTCCTAAAAAAAGCATGAAATTTTGAAGCTTTACAAAGTGTAACAATAAAACTGCACCCCGTGGAGAAACCACATAATTCACTAACCTTGATAAAGTCAGAAGTATCCGCATCCTGCCTGTCTGAATTCCTGAAAAAAAGCATGAAATTTTGAAGCATTACAAAGTGTGCTTTTTAAAACTTGGACATAGGGCCTTATTCTTCTTCCGGAAATTATCAAAACTAATCAAATTGTGGAATTCCAATCGTTAAAATGACATACCAGACTGAAGAAATATTGTCTTATGCCTCTCACTTCTTCAATGGAGCCATAGCTCCTTATACCAAGAACTGCAACAATTCAATCAAAAGTGAGACCAAGTTTATGCAAAGTAAATACATACACAATAACATTATATTTGACAATATAAGACATTGAATTCCCCCCATTCAAAAGCTGCATATAAAAGTACCTTCTTTAATTCGTCTGGAAGACAACCATTAATAAGACCAATTGTCTTTATGGCCATTTTGTGTCAAATTATCAATTCAAACAGAGCATTTCCTGCATATCAAAGTGTTCTATTAGCTTCTATCTTATTGAATTCCAGCACGCTAATCTTATTTTGTTTGCTAAAATCTAATCAAAATGCTTAATTGCAATAGTCTAATCATATCAAAGTTGACGAATTCAGAATATTAACCATCACAGCTGATGGCATTAGAAAAACTGTTGAGCAAGAAAAATAAACACACCCAAGAATCAAACAGTAAAATTCAAGGAGAAAAAAAGCTCAAAGCAATAATAATATATAACTGAAATGCTTTATAAACTTCAGCAGTTAGAAGATCACACCAGCAAATGCATCAAAAGAACAAAAAACTATATGAAAATTACAGAACCTAGATGAAAGGAAAACAAAAAAGCATCAATAAAATGAGAAACATAAGAACTCACCTAAGAATTAGAGTCCCAAGAAAGTTGCAGGTTGATTTGATATGCCAAACTGCACTACTTTTATATATCAATGTTTGAAACAATCTTTCAAATTTAAAAAAATAATAATACTTTGAAATAATGAACAGAATTTCCCTTTTGGTCCAAAAGAAAGAAACAAATAATAAAAGAATAGAACCCAGAACCCTTTAAAGCCAATTATATGTGGGGGTGGGGTTGTGGGATCACAAAAAGTCCAAATTTTTTTTGCAACACCCATGAAAATTAAACATTCAACATTGATTCACAGAGAAGAATATGGACAACGACAAAGATGGGATGCGCGCCGCCGGGGGGGGGGGGGGGGGATGAGAATAAAGGGAATCCTCCTCAATTTCTGTCATATTCTCTCTGCGCTCTATCCCTCCTTCCTCACTCAATCAGGTCAGAGAGCAGACAAATCTGATGTGGACTTCAATGTATACGAATCCATGGTTGAACTCATTTCCTGACACTCTGAGTGAAAGAAATGAATCATCAAATTAAGATCCATATAATTAGTTGCATTTGTCACTCTTAGATATCTACAAATTAAGATCCACATAATTAGTTGCATTTGACACCAAAATACCAATCATTCCAAAACAACATTGAAGCACTGAAAAATCACAAATTTCACCAAATTCAAAAGCACCCAAAACCCACCAATAAAATTTGGAAAAAGTCCGATTAAAAGGATGGGATTGCTTGAAACAAAACCCCCAAAATCACAAAAATGAAATTTTAACAGAAAACCCATTTCTAAGCCCAAACTTACACTTCTAACACATAATTTTCAAACCACAAAATTACCCACCCTAAAAAGTGAACCTGTTTGTAATGGTAGAGAAGGGTTGAGTAGTGAAACCCATATGATCAAACTCACCGAATACTGAAAAAAACAAAAAAAAAACAAAAAAACAAAAAAACAAAAATACAAAAGCCAAACCCCAGAGCTTCGAAGGGCAGAAATGATAACAGAAACATGAATAGTCCTTCTTCCTTCCCCACTACTGTTGCCACTTTCTCTCTCTAAATGAGTTACCATTACACCGAACCATTAACATGCAAGTATTTAACTACGATGTTTAGTGCTTTGCAACTGAGTCATGAAACTGAATCAAAGGAATAAAAAATCATATATTCTTGGACATTTTATCATGAGATCATACCACCACAATGCTCAAAATCCTAAATTAGTATACATTTGCATACGCAAAATCTATGCTCGTCAATTCAGACCAACCCTCATACACCATACTCAGTCAAAACTTGCAGCTCAAATCAGCACAGGAAAAAAATGTTAGGCATGTTCCCCCAAAAGTGAATTTATCAGTCTTTGAGATGGGTAATAAAAACCCATCAACATTGTGCATTCAAGAATCATTTTTCTTTTAAAAAAATTAAAAAATTAAAAAAAAAAATTAAAAAAAAAAATCAGCTTTTTCGATAATCAATCCAATTAAACAGTTTAGAAGTCAACAGAGCAAAAAACAAAAATCAAGTCAGTTTTTATATACATTTTAAATCAATTAGATCAATTAGATAACAGAGAGAAGATGGAATTCCAGAAAAAACTGTAACAAAAGTCAGCTCATTTAGGTACAATTACTACGAAGATTGAAGTCGAAAACATAAAAGGAAGTAAATTTAAATCATTTTTCCCACACTTTCCCAGCAACCAAACAGAGAATTAAGAAATTGAAAGCAAATAAACTGATTGGCGCAATCAATTTAACCAAAGAAATCCGATTTTACTACGACGGGGGTAAATATGAAGAAAAGGGTGAGAAATTACTTACAGAGAAAGCTTCGACGACTTGGCCCAAAAAGCCAGAGAGGAGATCCTTTCTTATGAGAGAATCAAATCAGCGTTATGAACCTCACGAAATTCGCATTACAGAAACCCATCTGAAACATTTTCATTCAAAAGAATCATTAGTTTCTCTCGTTCTAAATTGAGAATATGTTCGAGAACTGACCAACTGCATACCGCATAATAAAACCTAAAACTAAAGCCAACCCAGTTCAGCAAATGAACATACTATTAGCTAAGGGGATACACATTTTGTGATTGAATCAGAGAACACATATCTACATGCAAATTGCAATCATATGAGAAATTGGCATCTCTATAACAATGTAATATTTGAACTCCAATTATCGAAATCCAATTAACAAATACACTAATATTTGTACACAAATATAATAACCCAATAATTTAGCAAGAATGAAAAGGAAATAATATGAACAGAGAAATGTATAATGACCTGGAGGTATACCTTACAGATAGAGTCATTCTTTCGCTTCTTCCCTCTTGACGCTGCACATAATTTCATACCAACAGTAAGAACAATGCAGATTATATACACCTTCAAATTGCAAGAGAAGTTAATAAAGCAGGATATATTTTCAGTACCTAACCTCTTGGCATCCTAATTCAAGAACCATATTCAAGTTATAATCGTAAATGAAGAATGCATGTTGGTAAATTAGTTAACTACATTGTTACTTTTTCAGTATCCCATATCCATTATATTTACCCCTATGAAGGGTATGGCCGTTAAACCTCAAGGCTCGCCCAAAAATAGGATGGTTCATGTCACATGCCAGAATTCCACACCCTACATCTAACATTCAAGAATAAATCCAAATTTCATGATTGGGCAACAACAAAAGAAATGTTAAAAGATGATAAACCCAACCATGATAACTTTTTGGTTTAGTATGTGTTGTGCGTATTAGCTTTGCATTCTTGTCTGTTCCCTGTTTCTGGTTGAGGTACTGGTGCTTCTTATTCTCAGCAGTGTTTTTATCAGACGATCCAACCCTACCCACTCATCCCAACTATTGAGAGAAAAAAAGAGAGAGAAAAGGTCAATAAGACAAATGAAATCAAAAGTTTCAAGAGATATTAACCAATGAAAGCTTAAGCATTAGCCTTGATCTCCGATAAACCTCCGTCATCAGAATTAATTACAATATAATGGTCTCATAATAACATCTGTTGTGGTCTAATAAACTAAGGTGAAAGGACCACTTAAACTGAAGCGAGATGGCAAATGATAACCGAAAAATAAAAAAAACGTACAAACTGAAGTAGGGCATGGCACACCAATTAAATGAGAAATGTAAAACATTTTGAATAAAAGAAATAGAAGAAAGATCATAGTAAGAGCTCCAAGGGGACATTTTAGCGACGAAATGAGCTCAAAAGTTCAGAACACGCAGGTCAAATACCTTTAGTAAAATGCAATGATTTACCAATCTCACTACCACAAAGGAACAGACAACACCAATTTGAGAAATAGGAACTTCTGGATTGAATCCAAAATCACCTGGTCAATGAATTTAATAAGCTTAGTGATTAGGTTGCCGAAAGATAATTGAAATTATAAAGAAACGAAAAATGGGGTAAAATTATACACATGGAAAGACAGTGAACCCAAACCCTTATTTTCAAACTCAATATATTAGTCGTTTTTATCATGCGAACACATGAAAAGCCAAAGTTGCTGATATTGTTTACAACGACAAACACATCACAACTTGGTGTTCTCACGCGAAACACATGCAAAAGTCAATACATTTGGTTGTTTTTATTAAAGAACCAGGCTCAACTTAAGACATAACGATTGCACATTCCACCATAACAACCGCAAATAAATATACCTCAAAAGCCAAAGGGCCAAGTGCTCTGTCCAACGATCCAAGTTCCTGAAAATCGCAAACACAGCAAAGCCATTAACACTAACTCACAGAACAGCAACGAAAATAACAGCTGAGAAACAACAATGAAAATCTATTTGCGCCAATCAAACACCGCTGGAACAGGGATCATAGCAAAGGCACAACAATTAAGATTAAAAACCACTAACTCAACCATTTTCTCGTGCAAACAAAATTGTCATCAGCATCCACTTTAAAACCATGCTTGTTCAATGATATAATCATACCAAACAGAAAGACTCAATCCATTGTTAACATCACCAACCATAATTCCCCACCAAAAAGAACACAGCTCCATACATTTGTCAGGAAATGATCACAATCGCTGCGAACCACAGATTACGCAACCGTAACACAACCAGATGAAACCTCAATCAAATTTTTTTTGATAACAAAATTATGGCCCCCCCTCAATTTAAAACTGCATGTACAAACCTCTGCTCTAATTTGTACATCACACACAACATACACGTTTTAAAACACTGAAAGATCAACACAACATGAAGAAAAAGAGAAATGAAGAGGAAGTGGTATTATGAGACAGTGAAGAAAGCATCACAAAATATCTGTTTTTCTGCCCCAATTTAATAATTTAAAAACATATCTTGCACTCCAAACTAAAAGTTGAATAACCGAACCAAAACCAGAACCAAACAGAAAATAAAGCAGGAAAAAAAACAGGTTTCTAAGCAGGTTCAAACCAGAAACAGTGAAATAAGGGAAAATTCGGTTCAAAAGGGACACTTAGCTTTGAAAGGAATTGAAGCTGCCAGCTGGGAGACATCCTCATCAATGCTTGCAGAGATAGCTTCCAGCTGGAACCAAATCTCTGAAACCAACCCTCCGTTTAGGCGTCCATTCATGCCTCACCGCTTCTCTAAGCATACCTCATCGAGAAAAAACAAAACCCATATTCCGGGTAGCCTTACCTATTGCTTTGCTCATCCTACCCCTCCCTCTCTCCTCCAATTTTTCCTTCCAAGAGTCCTACTCTCTCTTCTCTCTGCCATTGGACGACTTCTCTCTCTCTTCTCTCTGGTATCACACGACACCTCCCCTCTCTTCTCGCTGGCATCGTTGCAAGCTAGGCTTGCCCGTGTCCTCATGATAAGCTCATATTTATATATATTTTACATCAAATTCACTTATCTTTTCTTAGTTATTTCTTTATATTTTTGAGCTATTTACTTTGTTTTTGTGTTTTGGAGGACTTGTCAAGCAAAGAAAAGAAAAATAGCACAAGTGAGATTTTAAGTAACAAATTCGTCAAAACTGTCTGTGCAGGGCAGCTGACTTTGGAAGCAAGTTACGAACAGTTCAGAATGAATTAGAGAATGAGCCTTATATGCTTAGAAAGCTATGGATGTCTATTTTCTGGTGCATTTTGCGGATTCCTAATATCATTTTTCTAGAAAAAGTTATGACCGTTTTAACACTGAAAGGTTCCCAAGAGGTTGAGCAATTTGTAACTGACAAGAAAGCATTGAAAGCAATAAATTCAATAAAACTAGCAGCCAAAACTGATGCAGCCAAAAACAAACCAGCTGACACCTATTCAAATAACAGAGGAAATGAAATTAAAGATGAGGATTAAGAGGGAGTAATTGGCATAAAGATTACCTAAAGAGTTACAATTGTTTTACCATTTCCCCTCACTTATTGTCATCACAAAATGGCTATTAGTGGGGGAGTTATGGAGCAGAAATGGGGCAGCAAGCATGGGCATAAAGGCTGCAGGTTGCAGCGGCAAAAGAGGAGTTTTTTTAGGAAAAAGAAGGAAAAAAGGCAAGGCAGCAACGTTGGGGAAGGAAGGAAAGGAAGGAGGAAATCTTGGCATTCTCTTCTTTCGGTTTTATCTTCTCAAACTCATGTCTTTCCTTTGGTTTTATTTGAGAATTATGTGTAACTAATTTTTAGTAGTTAGGGGTTGTTTCCAAGCCCCGAACATGATTGCAAATGTGTTATGACATTTCGTTTCAATTTCTTTTATGAAAGAATGAAAATTGGTTCACTACTTGTCTCATTGATGAATTCTTTATGTGTTTTCTACGGATGCATACTTTGTAAGCATATTTAGGATTCTAATGCTATGAATATGTGTGTGCCTGCCCTTGTCAAATGAGGACCTACATATGTTCTAGAGTAGTACTTGTTAATTGCGATTAACATGTGAATCAATTTCTAGGATAAGTAAGACAACACCAGTACTTACGATGCCTTGTGATGACTCAAACTTTTTTCGTTCTTAATGATTTCTACTTGTTAAATCTATGAACACGCCATTCTAGATTACATGCTAGGGACTAAGTTAAGTTGAAAACGCCATTCTCTTAACATACTACATAAGAAAGAGTAAAAGGTTGAGTTCTAACATTGAGCCAACTTGAGCATCTTCATCCGGAAATAAAAGGAATTTGAATGAAACATAACATGTTTGCATGATTATTTGGTGATGGATATCAATTCTCCTAACTTGTTTTTCTTAATTTGTGAACTGTTTAAAATCTGTTTTTGTCCTGTTTTTGTTCGATTAAATTTAAATAGCAAATCAACTCCAAAAATCCCAAAAATTTGTATGAGTGTAGCTCTGTGTGTCTAGTATCTTCATATAAAATTTCGTAGACTTTAGATAAGTGTAAGTTGGTCTAATAATTATTTTTCGGTGGCTGGTCAGTAGGGACAGCAACTCAGTTTTTGTGACATTTTAAGTAGTTAGATAAAACAATCTTCTGTGGGAAAGACCCTTATTTTCATATGCTACAATTGACAAATCTTAGTATTAATAAGGAAAATCAATAGGACATTTGTGTATTATTTTGTGGTGTGCAGTTAATCCTATCACCCCATCCATCCGAAAAAGCCAACCACAAACAAAACCCATCAACCCAGTCACAGCCCAAACCCGCAAAGTCCATACAACTAACCTGAAAAGAAAAAAGCCCAGCCGAAATCCTTAGTCAATGGCATGTCCGTAAATAGAGTGAAATTGGGGTCCTAAAACTATTTATTTGTACAGTGCAATTTCAAAGCCTTCTTTAGACTAAAGTAATTTTTGTTTATCTTCAAAAAGTGTTCATATTTAGTATTTTACTAGAAATTGAGCCCGCAAGATGTCGTGGGTTTTAAGACTCTTTAAACATGTGGAAAATATTCAATAAAGAACCAAAACAATCTACAAAACCACACGTAATAGCCCTGGTCGATCCGTCTTCCCAACATATTAACAACCAATTACAGTTATTCAAACAAAGCTAAATTATTTGGCTTACCCACTAAACCTAGAACTGTAATCTCATAAGCATGACATATAATGCTAGGAAAGCCCATGCCATGTCCAAAGTTCTGAAACTCCTGAATAAAAGCACTGCATATCTACCATCATACATTAGTTAAGAACCAAGGTTAATCTAGTGCAACAACAAATAAATATGGTATAGGATCATACAAAAGAAAGTTATATAGTTAGATACTACATAGATACATAAGGAACCAAATGAGAATGCTCATTGAGGCTCATTAACTATCTACCCAATATACATTACAGTCACCTACCTCATTAACACTTTAACCAATTTATTCAACTAGAAATGGAGAAGGTAAATAGGGCATATAAATTAATTGGGTTAGCAACTAAGCAAAGGCATGTTTGTTCAGGTTGATGCAATGAGAGTTCTCCTTATACATCAACACTACACAATATTAACTGGCCTATGTAAAGATGAGACTCCGTGCTTCAGGGAATCCCACAAAATTCTCAGCAAATATTACTTCTTCAATGAATTCTTTAAAGTGGAGAGAAAATGTATTCAATAAAATGTACAAAATTGATATCAGATGATGCAACACACATGTATATTTTTAGTGTGCCAAATTTAAAATCTAATTTTAGTGCCAAATTGAACTGCAATATAATATAAAAAAATAAAGAAAACTCTAAATTCAAACTTTGAATTGAATAAACTCAAAAAGTTTAATCTAAAACTAAATTGTGAATTCAAAACTATTTACATGAGTAATAATTTAAAATGACTCAAAACATAATCGTGATCCAATTGATTAAAAATTGGCAAAAAGTATTTTATGCCATTCTAAAAAACATAAGATCATCAAACTATTGTTAAGAATGATAACAGTATGACCGGGCTTTTTTAATGGTGTGCGTGCTTTATTGCCTTACAAAACACTGCACCAATGTATAGTTAAGGCAGTTCTCACACTTATTAAACAATGAGGGTCAAGTATGATTAAAATACATGAGAATATTGTGCTTATATGTGATATCCCTGAACCAAACATTATTTGAAAATGTGTCCAACTTGATCAAAGGATGTTTATTTTAATTTTGGCACTTGATTCAATTGGAGCGACATACATAGAAATAACAGAGGAAGTAATGTCACATCCCGACCCAGGCGAGACCACTTCCCGGGCTCAACTCCGCCGTAGCACGATATTGTCCGCTTTGGGCTTACCATTCCCTCACGATTTTTGTTTCTGGGAACTCACACGAGAACTTCCCAGTGAGTCACCCATCCTAGGAATGCTCTCGCCCAAACTCGCTTAACTTCGGAGTTCCAATGGAACCCGAAGCCAGTGAGCTCCCAAAAGACATCGCATTAATTGGAGGTGGGAATATATATATAAGGCTCACATGATCCACTCCCCTGGGCGATGTGGGATCTCACAATCCACCACCCCTTAAGGGCCCGACGTCTTCGTCGGCACACACGCGGCCAGGGTTAGGCTCTGATACCAAATTGTCACATCCCCGACCCGGGTAGGACCACTTCCCAGGCTCGACTCCGCCGTAGCACGATATTGTTCCCTTTAGGCTTACCATTCCTTCACGATTTTTGTTTCTAGGAACTCACACAAGAACTTCCCAGTGGGTCACCCATCCTAGGAATGCTCTCGCCCAAACTCGCTTAACTTCGGAGTCCCAAAAGACCTCGTGCTAATTGGAGGTGGGAATATACATATAAGACTCACAGGATCCACTCCCATGGGCGATGTGGGATCTCACAAGTAAGGGATCCATAGCTCATGGAAATAGCAGAGAAAGTAATTAAAAAGATTGCGGTTCTTTGCTTTACTAAATTCTTTTAATGGATTTTTTTTTTTTCAAATTAAAGCCAGTTTAATATTCATTCTTGGACAACAAATTGAGAATTCTGAAGCAAGATTGTTGAATAATCCTTTGATTAGACTTTTTGTAACATCCCACATCGCCCATGGGAGTGATCCTTAAATGTACATTCTCATCTTTACCTAGCACGAGGCCTTTTGGGAGCTCACTGGCTTCGGGTTTCGTAGGAACTTCGAAGTTAAGTGAGAAGGGGGCCAGAGCACTCCCAGGATGGGTGACCCATTGGGAAGTTGCTTGTGGGTTCCCAGAAACAAAACCGTGAGGGAATGGTAAACCCAAAGTGGACAATATCGTGCTACGGTGGTGGAGCGGGCCAGGGAAGTGGTCCGCCCCGGGCAGGGATCTGACAAATTTGGTATCAAAGCCAAACCCTGGTCGCGTGTGTGCCGACGAGGACGTCGGGACCCTAAGGGGGTTGGATTGTAACATCCCACATCGCCTAAGGGAGTGATCCTTAAATGTATATTCCCATCTTTACCTGGCACGAGGCCTTTTGGGAGCTCACTGGCTTCGGGTTCCGTAGGAACTTCGAAGTTAAGTGATAAGGGGGCCAGAGCACTCCTAGGATGGGTGACCCATTGGGAAGTTGCTTGTGGGTTCCTAGAAACAAAACCGTGAGGGAATGGTAAGCCCAAAGCGGACAATATCGTGCTACAGTGGTGGAGTGGGCCCGGGAAGTGGTCCGTCTCGGGCCGGGATGTGGCACTTTTAATTATGGTGAATTCGTTAACCATAATTTTGTTGCAAATTGGTGACTGCAATAGAGTGATGTGTAGTTTGAAGCTTAAACAAAACTGACCTAGGATGATTATGAAAAGTTTTGGAGCTTAAACAAAACTGAGATCAATGAGAGTAAGTGAATTGAGATCAACTTAAAAAATTGGCATTATAATGATGCTTGCATCAGATGTTATTACATTAGAGACAGGGAATACAAACAGGAAAGAGTTATAAACCCAATTTACATAGGATGTTTATGTTTTATTGATATATCGATTAATTAGTCTTACATCAAGTATCTTTGTATTGGAGAAAACTACTTTTGGTAATTATAGTGTGAAGACATATTATGGGTTAAACTATATATGAGTTGAAACAGCTAAAACAACTTTTCAATTGTGAGTTGAAATTCATTACGAATTCTATGAGATATCTAGATACCTTTATAATCTCTGGTCCTTCCAAAAAATTGGTTGTGCATAGGTTTTTCTCTAATGCTGCATTGCATGCTCTTCTAGCTTAAAAAAGATGCAGATGGAACTGATAAAAAGCAGGAAATGAAACCTCATGGTGATTCATTAATGGCTGTAAAAAGGGGAGAGGATAGAGAAAGTCTTGGTCAGAATGGTATAGTTCTTGCAGGTGATAAAAGACTAAAAAATTGTAATGTCTCTAGATCTTGCTCAAAAGAAAATCTGCATGAGACATGGGTAACCCACACAATCGTAAAAGAGAAATTTAAGAACAAACCATAAAATTAGTAAACACAGACTTTTCAAAATTCAGAGCACCAATTATCCCAACAGACGCCTTTTGGTCCTCTGCCTTCACCATTTCCTCCTCATCCCTTGATTCCTCATGATCTACACGCCAACGCAGCCTCTAGAAGCGCCTTACCAATAACCAAGTTAATAAGAATAAGTCCAAATGTTAAACGATATGTTACACGAACAACTAACAAAAAAATGACTACAACTAAGCATAAATTTTGAGGACAAACTTAAAGCAGATGCTTTTATCGTTACATAACCATCTATATGAATACTAATTGCATTCTCATATTTCAGGTATTAGAGCATAAAAATTACACGGGTTAGCTTACGTCAAATCCACAATTCCATCTTTAAGTCAATATAAGAAATGGTTATTTGTTCACTACAATTGTAAATGGTGCAAGCAAAATTTTGAGAATCTTAGGATTCACAAAATTTGGGATTTCTCATGTAAAAATTTGTTTTCTTTTCTTGGACAGTTTACATGGATGTTCAAACACACCAAAGTTAATGATCATATATTAATCTAGTACTATATATAAGTATTAAATACAATATGTTGCAGAAGAACACAATATTTGATATATGCTTATGTATAAATTTAAAACCTCGTTGTGTAAATATTCAATCATGACTGTAATTTCTAAATTTCTGAACTTATACTAATTCTGACACACAAAAAGTTAGACAAATATTTTTTTCATATATTTTGAGTTTTTGACATTACTTATCGAATCAAAGCAGTATATGCACTCGTTTAAATGAAATAGCGCAATTCATCCCTTGAATAAATTTATCTCTTGACATAGCATCTACTCACATTCTCATAAGTAGCTAAATATTCAAACTTTACTCCATTTTCTTATCAACCAAACAAATATTAATACAACATATTTTGTCATCAACCAAGCAAAACATAAAACAACCGAATTATCAAATGGAGTGTTAGTCATTTGAAGATATATAGTGATCACACAGCATAGAAACTTGATAAACAATTGGAAGCCAATATACAGGTGAAGAAATTATTTCATAAGCGGAACAAAAAAATTCCTCAAAAGAACATAATAAACCACAACCTTACCAACTGAAAAGGACCATTGGCGCAGAGCCTCAATGAATGGCGTTGATTCAATGTCACCTAAGAAGAAAGAAGAATAATTATCTTTGTACATAAACACGGAGAAAGAATAATGAAGCATGTAATGCATCTATGTATTGACCATTGCTTACCCACAATATTTCCCAACTCTTTACCCCGATTATGAAGGAAACAGACCCTCCAACATATCATTAACTGAAAAAATGAATAAGAGAAGTTAGATATAAATAATCGGTATCGAGCTAAGAAACAATATCCATGCTCCATGCTGATACAAGCCACTCCAATCATGTCAGTTGACCATATTTTCTTTTCCATGTTTTTCCCCAAATAAAATAAAATTTAGTGACAAACTAGTTATCCAAAAATAGTTGTCAAAGATATAAACATCATTTTCACCAAAAAAAATCGTTTGAAGGTCGTCACTAAAAAGTTTTTGATATTTTCTTTCTTTGTAAATGTTATTTTCAACATTTTAATGAACACATGCATATATAGCATGTGTACAGTTACTAATAAAAATAGTAACAATGTGGTCCTTACTCCTCTTGACTAAGTCCTTAATATTACCAGAAAAATAATTGCACGAAAGACGAGACGAAGGATATGCACCAATCATTGATTCCTAACCAGGTCCAAGGCCGGCCACATTTCATAGATTTTCATTACTGTTTGTGTATTCAATTACCACATGTTACAATGCTTCCTATATAATAGATGAAAAACAGTTTTATAAAATACTGACGTAGTAAAATAGGTTTTTTATTCAAAATGGTCATTGAGATTTGCATCCATAAGTTTGGTCCTTGAGATTTAAAATCAATAGAAGTAGTCCCTGAGAACCATCCATGATTTTGGTCCTTCCGCTGAAGCTTTTGGCCGGAAGTTTGGGCAATTTTCAAAGCTTCGTAACTAAATCGTTTCTTAACCAAATTCGACCCATAATATATCAAAATGAAGTTAGGAAAGTGTAGAATAATATTATATCATTTGGAAGCCTAATGATTGCCGGAGATGGTCAGAAAATAGCCTCAAAGTTGACTGGTCCGAGGGAAAACTGGAAAACTTGTCGGAAACTCTCCGAAAACTGGGTAAACTTTAAACGTTCATAACTTCTTCAATACTCAACGAACTCAAGTGATTCAAAAACAAAAATCATACTTCTCGATGAGAAGAAGAGAATGGTACTTTTTTCAACCGCTAACTCGCCATGGTTTGGCTGAAAAACGGCTCGAAAGTGGCTATTGAAAAACGAGTCAGCAACTTTTGAGTCGTTTTTCGGCCAAACCACGGCGATTTAGCCATTTAAAAAGTTACCATTCTCTTCTTCTCGTCGAGAAGTATGATTTTTGTTTTTGAATCACTTGATTTCGTTGAGTATTGAAGAAGTTATGAACGTTTAAAGTTTACCCAGTTTTCTGGCGAGTTTTCCAGTTTTCCCTCGGACCAGTCAACTTTGAGGCTATTTTCGGACTATCTTCGGCAACCATTGGGCTTCCAAATAGATATAATCTTATTCTACACTTTCCTATCTTCATTTTGATATATAATGGGTCGAATTTGGTTCAGAAACGATTGAGTTACGAAGCTTTGAAAATTGCCCAAACTTCCGGCCAAAAGCTTCAACGGAAGGACCAAAATCATGGATGGTGGACAATCTCAGGAACTACTTCTATTGATTTTAAATCTCAGGGACCAAAGTTATGGATGATGTAAATCTCAGGGACCATTTTGAATAAAAAGCCTAGTAAAATATAATTGTATAGGTGATTCATAATTAAAATCATTCAAATCTCAGAATCCACTATTTTACCTCATATCTCTGCCAAATTCTGCTCAGTTCATTATTGTGTTGAACCCTTTAGTGAGAGTAAGGGGACTGTTCTCAGTTAATCATTGTCCATCACCAAGTGGTAAATGGTACCTTCACTACATCCATTCGCTCAAACCGGATTATAGCATTAACAGAGTAGGGAACTCCCCAGAAGGTCCTTAGCATCACACTGACGAGCCATGTCATGTCGTTGATACAAAGCTATGTCGGCAGAAGATTTGAAGTTACTTTGTATTATTAGTTTATAGTACTCCACAACAGTAGCATTCGCATGTCATGAAAGTTGTTCTCTCATTTCAGGTATTCACCCACAATTTTATATAAATCAGAGCGTCGAAATATGCTCAGAAGGGTCCCGGGTAAATCTTGTAAAAAGTCAACGGTCAACCCTAAAAAGTCAACCGAGCCAGCCCGACAGTCAACTACATTAAAACAATGGAATTTCACTAAACGGATGTCAAAAACAGACTCGGGACATTGAAATTAGCCTAGTAAGATTTCTGAGAAAATTTTGAAAAAGTCAACAAATAGTTAACAGTTAACTTTAACGGAATATTCCATCCTTAGATAGACTATTCTGTTAAAGTCAAGGTTCTAAAAAATGCTAGGCGCTAGTCGGGCGGTGAGTTAGCGCCTAGCGCCTAGGCGGGTTTAGGTAAATTTCTTGTATATCTTGTAAATAAGTGCATATTGACACCTGAAGAAAAACCTATACTTGTATGGATAATAAAATAATGATAAAATGCAAATTAGGTACACTATTTCCATAAATATTGGATGAACTTGTAGTAAATCCATCATTTGCAAATTAGATACACTATTTCCATAAGTATACCACCATGAAACCAAAAAAGAAAAAAAGCACACAATTAATTTTAAAAAAATATAAAAAAAACCTCCTAGGACCACCTAGCCGCCTAGGCGCAATCCGATTTTTCAGCCCGATTTGCCCAAAAACGCCTTGGTTGCTAGGCGGCCGCCTAGGACCTTTTTTAGAACACTGGTTAAAGTTAACTGGAAAGTTAACGGAATGTTCCTTTAGAATATTCCCTCCAAATTCCTAAATGGGTCGGATCGGTTGGTTCCGATTTGAGTTTGAATCCGAGTTTGGGCTTGGGCCTTTCTTTTTTTTTTAAACATGAGCCGAGTTGGATCTGACTGGGGTCGCGGGTTGCACTTATCGGAGCCTAACGTAAAAGAAGGCCGAAAACTGGGAAAATTATCCAACACTCCGATTTAGCTCGAATCTCCACTATTTTCAATAATCTATAACTCAAAATGAAGCTAAGGAAGAGAAGAACAAGGATTTACCAATTCGAGGACTGGCTGCGGCCGGAGTTGGCCGAAAAACTGCTCGAAGCCGTTTGATATCTGCGGGAATCTGGTGAACTTTTCCTCCCAGTCGATCTGCACCAAAACTTCATCAATACGCACGTCTAACCTAACAATTAAACTTGGGATAGCTAGATGAGAAAGATTAAGGGAGTCCCGAGACTCACCTTCGTCGGAAAAATTGAGGAATCGCCGGGACAAATCAAGAATAGTGGCAGCGGCCACTGTGCGTTTCGAACCATCAACCTGGCGTCTCGAGCACATTAGGGGAAGTGATGGTTGTCTGGGTGGTTCGTCGGAGGAAGAGTGGCGAGGTGGTGGTTTTTAGGCTCGGTCTCGGCATCCGTCTGAGATGGGGAGAAGGCTAACAAAGGGAGAGAGAGATAAGATGAAGAAGAGATGAAGGAGAGAGAGAGACCAAGAGTTGTGGAAAATGATGCCATGTGGCAAGAGATGAGAGGGGGTTTGAGTGTGGGTCCCACCAAAACAGAAATTTGAAAACAAAAATAATAAAATATCTAGTATAGTGAAGTTGCTAAAATGCCCTTCAACTTGTAAGTCTGTAAAATCTCTATCGTAGCTCCAAATTTGAATCCGCTTGCATCCACACGTTCATGCCGTCGAGTACTTCGAGAATATGATAAAATGGTAGCTCGTACAAGTTACAAAAAGATGGTCAACGAAAGTCAACAATCTCGCCATTAGGGGAATTTTCGTCAATTCACTTTTTTAAAATTATTAAAATCGTAAAATTTAAGACGGGTTGTTCCGTGTACTGTAGCCTTTGTAGGTCAATAATTGTCGTATTGTAATAGGATTTAAACTTGTTATGATTTGTACACAAGTCAGCACGTAAATATCTATAAGAGAATGGTAAATTTTATCATTTTTTAAAACTCAAAAGTAAATGTCATCTTCAAAAGTGTTCATATTTAGTATTTTATGTGACAGTTTTATAGTACTTAAACAAATTAATTCATTTCAATCAACTTTTTTACTTTTAGTTTTCATCTTAAAATATTATTATCTCAAACTTGTCTATTTTACTAAATTATGGCTGCATAAATAAGTGCCACCTAAGTTTAGTGTTTAGTAACTCTAGATAAAATGAGACTTTTAAAACCTAAGTTAACAATTGAGACATTTTTTAAGATAAAATTTACTAACTCTAGCTAGATGCTATGTGTTTGCATACCTACTCATTTTCTACCGGATAATATTTGGGTACTCACTATTTGTTACTCACTTTTTAATTTTGTTCAATAATATTTTAACATGTTTTATTGTTTTAAAAAATAATTGACATACTATTAATTTTTCTTAGGTTTTAAAAATCAAGAAACACATGATATTTTTCAATTGTGAGCTCATAAATGAGTACTAAGTGTTATCCTTTTGCATCAAGTGTTTGAGACTTAATCTAACAGGCCATTAATAAAACTGAACCTAATAATTCTTTTTTTTTTGAACAAACGATATTTTTTACATTAGGGGGAGGGGGTGGGTTTAGCTTCACAATGGGCTAGCAATAATAATGCATTCACCTTTGGCGAGAATCGAACTTAAGACATCTCACTTACAAGTGAAGAGGAATACCACTACACCGTAGTACTAAGTGACAACTGAACTCCTCCCTCCCCTTAGTGAGAGGTCTTAGGTTCGAATCTTGTGGATGACGAATTCGATACCAAATTAAACTCTTCCATCCGTGTAAAATATATCGTTGTGTTAAAAAAAAATTTAAAAAAAAAGTGGCAACTAAACCTAAAAATTGTTAAAACCGCATACAAGTTGGATTAGGACTATGCTTGATTTTGAGCCGGATAGAACCGAAAATACCACTACAACAAAATTATAAAAAAAAAAAATCCATTTATAAAGACTGTTCATAGGAGACGGATATAAAAATGTCCTATTACATTTGTCAATATAATCACAATCTCTCTTCTATCTCTTTTGTAAATATAAGAGACACAAGTGTGTTGTCAGTAGATATTTACCAAATATAGCATTCAAAATATGAGAACTTATATCTGTTCCAAAATGATTTTTACTTACATTTTCGTTTTGTTGTATTTGCAATTCCTAGCTAAATTTTTTTTGGGAAATTAATATCAAATCTAATTTCGGAATTTAATAAGTTCATGTCAAATTTGAAATTTCTGGAATCTAGACTAATTTGAATTTCAAAAGTACAGAAGTTGTACGGCTTCATCCATGGCTCTCTACATAATACATATTTTTATAGTTTATGATATATATGTCATTCCATTTTCTAATTTATGACGAAATTATATGTGACGATCCGTCCCTAATTTTCTATGTAAATTCTCCCCGAGTGTGTAAAGTGACTTTTATGCCCTTGTTGGCAAAGTGACGTGGATGTCCTTGTTCGACTTTAAATTATTTTCCCCGTTATCGTGATTAAAATTGTACTCGTCGTTACGAGTGCGTGAGTGCGAACTAGACTCGAATTGGAGTTGTAACGAAAAAGTTACGTTTATTTAAAGTGCGCTTAAACGGGTAGTTTTATTCACTGGTCCATTAATTATTCAATGTGGGAAACACTGTTTTAGATAGTGTACGTTAGATTTCGTCTGATTACATTTGTATGAAACCTTATCGTTTCCTTTCTTTAAAACTGACCCGTGCCTTACACCTCACCACCAATCAATTCATTTCCTCAAATCTCTCTCCTCTCTGCCCAATCAGAACTCATCTTCACTCTCTCTCTCTTATCTTCTTCTTTCTCGCACCCGAGACACCCTTCCCTCTGTAACACACACACACACACACACACACACACACACACACACACACACCATCATCATACATCACAGATTGAGCATAGAACCGCTACCATCGTGTTCCTCTCGCCATCAAGAAACCAGCTGTACCAACCGATCGTGAAATGGTTGAGTTTTGACTAGCTAACTCGGAAGGTTCAACTCGGACGAGTTTACTCCGACGCGATCCTGGCTAAGTCACGATGTTTTGAAGGTTGTAGGAGCTTCCATTCAACTCTCTGAGGCCTTTAATCAAGGTTTAAAGAAGCACTAACGTTGGAACAAGCAAGTTCGAGGAGTTGAGTTTTAGGCCGAGACTTTCAAACCATTTTCAGGCCATGTCCCGTCCGTTTTTCGACCCCCAAAATGAACCTCATGATCTTCATTTCCATATAAAGTTCGTAAAAAATGGTTAAGAATTGAGTAAGTTATGCGATTTTGAATTTTTCCCCAGAAACCGGCCACTTTTTCCAGTTTCCAACAAAACCAGACGATGCCCGGCGGCGGCAGACGGCGACGACCCATATGAGAAGAAAAGAATATTCTGTCAAAGTTAACAGAATATTCTAATGGTATCAGGTACCGTCGTTAACTGTTTAACGAAATATTCCGTCAAGTCCAACGGAATATTCCTGGATTCCGTCAGTTTCTGCCAGGCACGTGCTTGGGCGTGGCCGTGCGTGTGGTTGTGGGTTGGGCGGTGCATCCGGCCTCCGGCCGTTTAGTGGTTGACACGTGCGGGTCCATGACTTTGAGTAGAGCATTTTCGTAGATTCAAACCTTCCTTTTGAGCAATCTATGAGGAGTTATTCATAGCTTTTAGTGTATGTCCTTATTAACTTATTATTATTAGTTGTTTCGCATATAGGCAAGGTTCTAAAAATCGTTAGACGCTAGTCGAGCGGCGGGCTGGGGCCTAGCACCTAGGCGGACTAGGCGGATTTAAGTAAATCAATCATATTTCGTGTAAATAAGTGTCTGCTTATACTTGAAATATATATAATTTCATCATAAACTAAAAAATAGAATGCATATATATTATGAAGTATTGGAACATAATGAAAACATGTGAAATAAGGATATAATGTGTGTTCATTTAACTATGCAACAAGTCTCTTACAATTTATTGGAAAAAAACAAAATGCAAAATGAAAGCTATCTATTTTCTGTCTAAGTGAGTTGCGACTTAGGCGAGTGTTTAGGAGGTTCTAGGCGGTGCCTCAGCAGGTCTAGGCGGCCTTAGCATTAATCGGGGCGGTGGCCAGCTGTCTAGCGCCTAGGCGGGGATTTTTAGAACAGTGCATATATGGGAGACTTACCCCAATGACGTACAAGGACAAGCGAGGCTAGGGGGCTACGATCCATTGACATATTAGTAAGTGGGCATTTTGTTTTCATATATATATTTATAAACTTTATAGTTTCCACAAATGCTTTTAAATTGATTTATGTATTTTATGCCATTATTTACTTAATTTTAAAATGCTGTTATGTGGTTGAGATTTATATATCGTCATGGCATATTCATATACATTTTACCTGCTCATAAATGTTGCACTGTTGTGAGATGCTAAAATAATCCTACGGGATGCGCATGTAAGTTCAGGTAAGTTTATTATGTTGATTGCAACCATTGAATCATTATGGCATACATATATTCATGTAGTGCTCATCATTGCTGCACCCCGGTGTTAGTGCTCCCGCCCCGGGCCAGGGCCAGTCCTTCACGTGTATGTTCACCTCCCGCACCGCACACTCACATTGGACCCAAGTAGGTGCTAGCCCTATCGTATAGGTCACATTAGGCGACTCCGACTCGTAGGTGACCGCGCCTAGCGCTAGTCTTCATGTGATCGTAGCCCTAGAACGTATATTATTACACCTAGCCTTGTCGTACAGGTTGTATTAGGTGACTCCAACTCGTGTGCTAGCATAGATTGATAAGCAATAGGTCCAGTCGTACAAGTCACATTAGGTGACTCCGACCGGTGTGCTAGCCTAGGTTGCTGAACACCTGATTTTATTCATATTACTCTTGCGATATTGTGATACGGCATGCTTCTGGAGTGACTGCTGATTTGTATTCAATTTCATACATATATATGTAGTATGTTTTCTGAAAATTATACATGTTTTACAGTAAGGGGTTAGTATGTTTGAAAACTAAATGGATTTTATAAGGGAACTGTTATTAGCACTTCAAAAATCTTATTCTACACTCCTCACAAGTGTATTTTTCTTTCTAATTATAGAAAGTTTGGAGTACCAAATGAGATTTTTGGAGTGTTAATACCAATTCCCTTTTATAAACCTTTATTTCTGTACCCATTCACCCTTCTGTTTTTCGCCCCTTCAAGTCCTAGTTAGCTGAATTCTCTGTGGCATTCGAGGAATATCTGACGATTCTGACATATCTTCAATTTAGCATAGGAACTCTTCCCGATTATGTATTAAGCACTTTTCTAGTTCGACTGCACTATTTGTTATCTGTGCTTTGAACATTGTATCTTATGGGTTTTAACCACCTCCGCGCACTCATCACTTTAGTTTAATTAGTTCACTTGCACCTTTGGGTGACGGCCAGCATGCCTCGACTCCGGTCGGGGTGTGTCATTATATATATTTGAAGTATAAACAAACACTTATTTACACAAAATACAATAGATTTACTTAAATCCGCTTAGTCCGCCTAGGTACCCCCTTAGGCTCTGCCTAGCCACCTAGGCGTGAAGCCCCAACCCGCCGTCCGACTAGCGCTTAGCGTCTTTTAAAACCTTGATGTTGAGCATGGGGTAGGAAATGGGGTCAATGTCGAACTAGTTCGGTTTTTTGTTGGTGGTAGTGTGTGGTTTTGGTTGGTGGGTTGGTTTTGGTTTAGTGCATTTGTTGGAAGGGCGAAACATGGGAAAGTAGTGATGACGATAGGCCTATGGTGAATGACTCGATCGATGAAGGATTCTTAAAGGGAATGACCCTGAAGTGTAAAATTTTATAAGTTCATGTATGGCCAACCACCAATATCACTGATATTGTCTCAACTTAATCACCTATTACTATGTGTTGAGTTTTATCACAAAAGGCATCGATATTACAGTGAAAATTCTCATATATTAATTGTATATTATTGTCATATGACTAATATGAGATCATATTCTCCAACATGAAGAAGTTTTCATACAAGACATTGGCTCAATAGAGGAGTAAATTCGATGAGGGAAAGAAGTTTGGACAGAGAGGATTTGGTGGGGTTTATAAAGGGTTGTTGTTAAGAGAGTATCAAGTCGGTCTAAACGGGATCATCAGTCTACTTTGGTATTGGAATCTAATGCAACTCATTGGTTGATGCCATGAAAAAAAAGAGCTCCTACTTGTTTACGAGTTCACGTCCAATGGAAGCTTAGATTTGCATTTGTCCAAACCAAAAACCTTGTTACCTTGGGAGGCAAGGTACAGAATTGCTTAAGGCTTGGTATCCGGGTTATTGTATCTACGCGAAGAATGGGAGCAATATGTGCAGCATAGGATATAAAATCCAGCAATATCATGTTGGACTCAAATTTCAAAGCGAAACTTGAGGATTTCGGGTTAGCTCGGCTTGTGGATCACTAACAAACAATTTAGCCACAACTATAGGCTACATAGCTTCTGAATGTCTTACCACAAGAAAGGCTAGCAATGAAACAGATGTCTACAATTTCTGAATTGTTGCTTTGGAAATAGCTTGTGGGCGAAAACCCATTGATCCCAAGTCCTGGAGTAAAATGAATATGGTGGAGTGGGTTTGGGAGCTTTATGGAGAAGGGAAAATCATTGAAGTGGCTAACGTAAATTTTGTGGAAAGTTTGATGAGAAACAGATGGAGTGTTTGTTGATTGTTGGGTTGTGGTGTGCTCATCCGGATTACACTACCAGGCCTTCGATACAAAAAACAATTCAAGTGCTTAATTTCGAAGTACCATTTTCTTCCATAAACAATCCCGGTAGCTCACTACTTATCTCATCCGATATCATTTTCAATCTCGTCCAGTGATAATACTGATATGAAAAGAGCTCAACCAGAGTCTTCATGTCATGGTTATAACACAAATCCCTCACAATTCACTTCATCTTCTACATCCAATCAGGGACGGCCCTAAGGGGAGCCGGAATAGAGGCCGCCTAGGGCCCTCATTTCGAGGGGGCCGTAATATTTCTTTTACTTAATCAATATATGTTTTCTTTTAGTATAACGATATATTTTACTCTAAGGGAAGGGGTGAGTTCGGCTAGGCCGCACAATGTGCAACTCAATTTGATATCGAATTCGCATCCACAAGATTAGAACATAAGCCACACAATGAGTTCAATTTTCTTTAATTATATTTATCATATAATTAAGTACTAATTTCATAGTGTTTTTTACATTGTCTGTAAATTTTCCATTCCAGAAAACTTTAATTTGGGTTTGATCCGGTTCTTGGAACAACCCGCCAACACAGTTGAGCAAAACTTGGCAATATACGGACCCAAATAGTACGTAAAGGTGTATAATTTTGTTTTTTTTTACTTTTGAGTTTTTTTTTTAATTAATACATTTTCCTTCACGGTAAAAACTGAGTTTTCCAAACTTTTAAATGTAATTTGTGGTTTTTCATTGGTTCAATTTTCACGTTTATAACTTTATACATAGATGATAATATCATAACTACTTGTATAAAAATGACTGTTTTATTCTCACCTCCAAAAGTTTTGTTAGTAACTAGATGAAATTGTTTAACATATCCAGTATTGGCAACCGAACAACCTGAAAATATTCGGTTACTTTACGTCGAATACTAGAAGTTTATCATGAGTTTGAGTATTTGATTGAAATCAATTGAAAGTTCAGTAGGTAGAACCGAAAATCTTGAAAGTATTCAATTGTTTTGGGCAAATATTTGGTTTTGGGGGGGGGGGGGGGGGGTTGGGTGGGGAGTCATGGATCGTAATCCTTAGCAGCCAAATGAAAACTATGCACATGTTCAGTGGCTAGCAATAAAAAATCTTGAAAATTAGATTTTTTTTTTCGTTAAATACAACTTCACTAATTAGCACTATTGTCACCGATATCGTTATAGTACCATTGCAATCCTCTAAAACTGTCGTCGTTTATATTGGGAGATTTCACGAATTAGGGCTAGGGGGAGTTCACGAGCTATAAGGAGAACTCATAATTGCATGGTATTATTTATTTGACAATGTTGTGGAGGTTAGATGTGTGTTTTAGTTAATACTAGCAACGGTGTCAGTGCGTTGCTGCGGAATTGAAAACTATATTTAAGATTATGCAAATTCATTCAATTCATAAGCAATGTTTGAGTCAAGAAATGAGCATTAAAAATGCGGGGGAAAAAAAGAATGAAAATTTAACTTGACAAAGAGACCTCAATGATCTAGCTCAATTCATCATTCAAAACTTGGTCCAACTGTGATTTGCTCACTATTGCTAAACAAAAGAAAACGAAACCAAGTTCAGCAAGAATTATGCACGATGTTTGTGAAACTATATAATGAATGATACAACATTGTTAAACAAACATGGGCTGGAGCTGATCTTAAAATTCATTTAAAAGGGAAGCACAAAGACCATCTCCAGTTCTTGGCAGATCAAATTTCAATAAATAGCCACATGTGAAATATATAAAAAAAGAAGATAGAGATCTCATAGATTAATAGTTTACCATCAGTGAAGATCTTTGTGAGCAAGGTCGGCCTAGACACAGTAAATCACGTAACGCCTCCAAAATATCCATGGAGAGTACAACACCAGCAACAGCACCCAATGCAGTTCGAATCCATAATGCTATGATAAAGAACGAAGAAAAAGTTACTTATTACAACCCCGCAAATTATATACCTTCAGCAAAACCCCAAAATTCGAACACCAACATTTCCTAAAAGCAGAAAAGAATGAAATCAGGCAGCCACACGCAGCATCCTAGCACACAAACAAAACCCCCAAAATTATAAAAAGAAAATTTAAACACCAAATCCATCTGTAAATCAAAAATAAAA
Source organism: Heteromeles arbutifolia (assembly GCA_024362995.1). Classification (NCBI taxonomy): domain Eukaryota; kingdom Viridiplantae; phylum Streptophyta; class Magnoliopsida; order Rosales; family Rosaceae; genus Heteromeles; species Heteromeles arbutifolia. Next base: position 37,016,549 of record JANCRC010000003.1, on the reverse strand, counting down.
AATAAAAAATAAAAAAATAAACCAAGCACATTGAGACATAAAATTCAGCAACAAATTCCCTAAAAGTAGGAAAAAATGTGAGTAGCGTACCAGGTCGATATCTGACTTTTAATCACATTTAGTGAATGACCACAAAAAAAGGTATAGAAAGGTAACCTAATTTCTTCATTTCAAAAAGTGGAAAGGAAAAAGGGTTCCAAGTTTTTAGTTCTTACCATAACTAAAATTATCATATTGTTTTAATTTGAACTCGGGTTGATTTATGTGGTCAGCATTAATAGAACCAAAAATTTCAATATGTGTACGCAAATAATTAAATTAGACTCAATTTGACCCATTTTCAATTCAACTAAACCAAAAAAAGTAATCACAATCAAACTAACCTCTCCTTCGTTTATGGAGCAAACCCTGTCTCCTACCTTGTCTCCTTCTTGGAACAACCCGCCAACACAGTTGTTTATTAAATATTATCTTCTCTATTTTTAAACACGTTCAAAACATCTTAAGTGGTGTGTAATGCTGGTTATAAAAAAGGTATTTCGCACGCAGATAATAATGTGATTAAATTACACTAAATTAGTTGTCAAATGATTGTTTTTTTTTTTAACAAACGATATTATCTACACTAAGGGGGACTGGATGGGCTTAGCCTCACAATAGGCTAACAATAATGTGATTCAATGAGTTGTTTATTAAATATTATTTTCTCTTTTTTTAAACACGTTCAAAATATCTTAAGAGGCGTGTAATGCCGGTTATAAAAAAAGGTATGTCGCACGTGAATAATAATGTGATTAAATTAGTTGTAAAATGATTGTTTTTTTTAACAAACTATATTATCTACACTAAGGGAGAGGGGTGGACTTAGCCTCACAATGGGCTAGCAATAGTGTGATTCAATCCATTGTTTATTAAATATTATTTTCTCCATTCTTAATGTAAATTCTATAGAGACCGATTTTATTATGTGAATTTAGCTGCTTTAATTGGTTTATGAGGGGTTTCTTCTAGCATGATCTAAGACTATTCATTTACTTTAAATATTTTACTTTCATTTTGTCAATTTACGCATCTGAATACATTTAAAACATGTAAGTCGCACTTGGTACGTCGTGATTAAAACAATGCCTTCTGTACGCGTGTGAGCGCGTGCATGAAGGCTAGTTGTTAGAATTTAATTTCATAACAACTTGATCTCATAAATGATAGAAATTGTATGCTTTTTATAAACTAGTTTCTTTTTACACTTTTTTACTTTTTAAAACTTGATTTTGTTTTGTAGAAATGATATTATCTACAATACCGGGAGAGGTAGACTTAGCCTCACAATGAGTTAGCAATAATGTGGTTCAAATTCGTCTTTGGCGAGAATCGAACCTAAGACCTCTTACTTACAAGTGAAGAGGAATTGTAGACATCGAAATTTCTGTGAAATAAATGTTCACCAACACATTAAAGTTTTGGCATGCCAGGGCATACGTGGCATGCGCCATGTCTCTCACAAATCGTACATGTGGATGCAAATTTCCGCCTTCTCCTTCTTGGACAAAATTGCACCTACAAAACAATTAACACCTTAGGTCAAGACCAAGAGCCTCGCACGCCCACGATGAATTTTTGGGGCGGGGGGGGGGGGTTTGGCCGAAGAACCTCCGATGCCAAAGTTAGAATTTGAGGGAAAAGTGTTTAAAGAAATTTGGAGAATTTAGCAAGAGAGTTGGACCTAGGTTTTTGGAGAAATAAGGTGATATTTATATAGGTGCGGCCGGCCCCTTTGGGAGAGATGGGAACCGGCCACATTTGGTGGTTTTTGGGTGTAATTGCAAGATATTATGTCAAAATAATATATTGCAATCAATTAGAAAATTAATTAATTAATTAGGAAATTAATCAATTAATTTAGGTAATTAATCCTATTTTGAATAAATGTTTTGGAGGTTACCTTGTGGGGAGGATTTGATGAGGATGGATGAAATAGGTTTTGAATGAATACCTATTTTGATCACTTTTGACCTTGATTGAGTTGTGATTGTCCGCTGCTCACGCGTGGAAGTTCTGGTGCGCCTCGAGGGTAATTTTGTATTTTTAACTCAAGAATCCATCTGTCGCCTCCATATTTTTCTCGATTATTTTTAGCTTCACAAATGCCCCCACACCTGTTGAGCTGCTCGTAGGAAAGGGTAGCAGGTGTAGAGATCTTCTTCCTATGTTTCCCATTTTGATGTAGATTCCCTCTTTAATTGGAAATTAGATCCTTTTAGGAAAGGGAAATAAATTTCTCTCAAAGTCTATTTAAGTCTACCTTAAGTAGATTATTAAATCAACTTTGGAGAGCAATTTATTCTACCCTATAAGAGAGAGAAGGCTAGAGGATATTTGTTCCCCCTCCCCTAGCAATCTTCTACATCTTGCCCGTGCAAATAATCATCTTTCGTTGCTTGCTTCGTCTTCTCATCGCAACAACGTAAGAAAAAATTAATTTTCCTTGTCTTCGTAATTTTTGGGAGCCTCGAGGCTTGAAATTTGGCTCGACAGGGGTTGAGAATGTGCAAGAAAGTGGTTGAAAAGGCCATGACATAGTTGCTACCGTAGGGTAGCTCAGTGGATTTGGTGCAGTAGTGGCTTGGCTCGGGCCGAAGGCTGGCGGCGAGGGCCTAGCACGCAGCTAGCTGGAGCTTAGGCGCTGCGGTCTGGGCCTCTGTGCCTGGGCTGTGAGGCTTAATGTTTCCCCTTTTTTTTGTTGTTTATACTTGGCTCGGGTCCGTGTATGAGAAAAGAGAGGGAAAGTAACGGGCTGCTGGGCTTGGCCCGCTTGATTGAACCGAATGCTGCTTCATTTTTTTCAAGGCTGGGCTCGGGCCTGTGCCTGGGGGAGAAGAAAGAGTGGTTGAGGGCCATGATTAGGCCGTCGGGCCTATTGTGCTGTACCTCTGTTTTTTTTTTTTTTTTTTTTTTTTTTTTGTGCAGCCATCTAACGAATTTTCCTTGCGTTTTTGTAGAATTTCTTTAAGCATGTCTTCCTCGAGCCACAAGAATGACGATGGTGTGCCGCCATTGTATCATCAAGGCGGGTCTTTGAGCAAGGTGGGCTGCTTCAAGGCTGCTCACTTCAAAATTAGCTTTGATGATTCGTTTAGAGACTTCATTGAGGCATATAGGCATATAGGCATGGCATTCCGTCAAGGGTGCGTGTGAGACGCGTTAAGGAAAGTCGCAGCTGTGAGCCATATAGTAGGGATCAGAGAGCAATCAAGTTCCATCCTTATTACTTTGTGTTGGGATTCACTTTTCACATGCCGCGTTTCTTCTAAAATGTGCTCTGTTATATGAAGTGTGCCCCTGCCCAATGTTCTCCCAATACGGTTTGCGTGATGGTGGGATTTCACAAACTAAGCCAATTCTTTGACTTGGATTTGACTGTCAACGAATTTTGATATTTCTTCTACATTGGCCACATTGAAGGAGTTTGGGTAGCTGCAATTTCGCCATAGGTTCTTTGACCACTCGAGTAAGGGAGACCATGACTAGGCCAATAAGACTTTGGAGATAAGCAGAGAATAGGAGTCTAATTCTTCCATCCAGCTACATGTTCCAATGGCCTTCATTCCTGGTAAGTAGACTGCTTAGTTCTTTGACTGCTTTGTACTTTTGCTAGGCTGCTTTCCGATTTATTAATCGCATTCCTTCATTATTGCAGATTTGAAATTTGGCTCAACTCCTAAAGCTTCTCCAAATATGAAGAAGGTACGTATTGCCATCGGTATCCCTTCCGAGTACCGTGAGTGGCATTGGCTACTTAGTCCTCTTTACTTGGAGAAAGGTGGGCTGCGACCGAGATAGGAGATAAAGCGAATCAAGGCTAAGGCATTAGTTCACCCGATCACCGTTGTGGACCTTCTGCGAATGAAGGTGGGAAAAAGAGATCTTTCCCGCCTGCTCAAGAGATGCCGACTGAGAAAAAGCCAAAAACTTCTTCTTCTGTTCGCGAACGTTCGCCGGCTGCTTCCAAGCTCCTGATTGACTTGAATTCCTCTAAGGGCAAGAAAGATGAGGCTGCTAGATCTATACCAGTGACGCCTATCATTCCAAAGGTGACTAGTTCGATTGCTAACAGGTTGCTCAGCGTAGGAGTTCCGCCATGCCCCCAGTGTCGAAATTCATGCCCAAACGTTCGCCTGGGGCTAAGTCTGGTTCACCTTCACAGATGCTTGCTACTATAAAGAGCGACAAGGTGCCTTTGCCTACTAAAGTGGGGCCAAAACCCGTTCTCTCTGCTGCTGAGAAGAATGAGACTGCTCATGTGGGCAGTTGTGAGAAATCCACCAAGTCTGCTTCTGGAGTAGCTGCTGAGATTTGTGTGCTCTTGAAACCAGATCTGCTTGAAGACATGGATGTATATGCCAAGTTTGTTGATGGCATCAAAGAGGTTGTTGGCCCAAGTTCCTTTTGTGAAGCACACGACTGAGTATATGAAGACTGCTCTACTGGCTATGATGCAGAAGATGGTGATTCTAGCAGTCGAGTCTATGCTCCTTGATCAAGAGAACACCAAGGTTGCCAATGAGGTGGCAAGGATTATGGCAGCCGAGGCTTACTCTTCAACCGAAAAGGTCAAAAGGTTGGAATTTAAGCTTGTCGCTTTGAACGGGGTCTAATATCTCTGCCCCCAGTTCTCTCCAGCTTGAGATCGCTCACCAGGAGATCGTGGATTTATATCGAGTGTTACATACCACAGATTCAAGACCTTGAGCGTGTTATCTCTGAGTTTTGCTCCACTACTTATGCAAAGGATAAAGAACTGATAGTTGCTTATAACTAAGTGATCCACTTCAAGAAGGTCGTTGATAGGCTTGAACCTCAAGTGTTGGAACTCCAAGGTGCTTTGAAGATCAACGATAGTCTAAAGAATGAAGAATGAAATAGAGGAGCTGCAACGTGTCTGTGCTGGTCTGTTCGAGGAGAATGAGTAGTTGAAGGGTGAGAATGTTGGGTTCAAGGCTTTGCTTGCTCACAGTTAAGCCAATTTCTACAAGCTGGGTTATGTAAACCATCTCTTTGGTGGCTGTCTGACTTTGAGTTTTCTGGTAAAGTTTTCAAGACTTTCTCCATTTCTCTGAAAGACTTGCTCACCTTTACTTTCGAGGTTTCCATTGGTGAAGTAGTCGGAGAAGCTGATGCCCAGGCTGGAACAGCTAGGGGTGAAGCCCCGGATGGTGCCCCTGCTGAAGGTGTGGCGATTGAGTAGTCGTGGATCGTCTAAGCTGCTAAAGTGTAGTCTTCTAGGTAGTCTTTAGGATTTTCTTTGTTTTCCTTGTTGCTTTTTGCTTGAACTTCTTCGGTATTTGCTAGTTGTTTATCCATTTTGCTATAAAATTTAATAAACTTGCTTCCTTCGCTTTTTTCCATCTTTGCTTCTTTTGTTCATGCCCTAACCTTAAACTTTATAGACTAGTGGCAGGCGTGCTACTTTTCTATAAGCAGATAGGTCGTAGGTGTTGGTGTAGAACTTTGCAAAGTTGTTAGTCATAGGGTTGGTAGCAAGACACCTTACTTACAGAAGCAGACGAGTCCGCGTGACCACTAGGCTGTTAACTTTTCCTTTCTCAAATTTCATAGGTTATGTAGTAAGTATCACAACACTTTAGGACTTGGTGTAGGTCATTTCGTGCTATGGTAGAAATGAAGTTTATTGATTGTGTAGCATGTCGGTAATGGATGGAGTTTTGTATGTGCACGCTAACCTGTTTAACCTTTCACAGAAACGTGCAGTTGTATAAGTTTAGCGTGGCTTACTGCTCTAAGAGCAAGCCGTAAACAGTCTTCTGGAAACCGTAGGCTACCTTAGTGCACTCGATAGCAGCTTTAGGGTTCCAGGGCAACCGTCCATAGGGTGTACTGCATCATGTGCCCCCTCCGTCTCTAGGGCCCGGTTCCTTGGGGATTAGGCCAAGAGACCCAAAATCCTTAAGTTAGGTAAGCCTTGAAAAAGACCATTATGGCTACTTCTACGAATCTCAGCGCAACCCATCGTGCATCTAGTTATACTAGGGCAGCCCGGCTCATCCATGTTTAGATATTCGGAGTGTAGAGTTCATCCTCCCGCTTTGGAGAGCAGACCCATGTGGGTGTTGGGGAATTGGTTTACCTTCTCGCATTAAAGAGCATGGTTGGTCCCTCAGGGGGTGCAAATTCCTACGATGTGTCCTTAAGAATGGCGCAGCTTTTTTTTTTAAGTGCAAGAGAGATAAGTTATTATAGATATGTAGTCGAGCCAAGTTGTAAATTACTTCTGAATTCCTCATTGAAAAAAGAGTGAAACGAACAAAAACTTAGCTATAAAGTAGAGAATGCATAACAACTGGATAATCCTAGGCTCGCGAGGTGGTGCCCATTGAGCTGCTTTAGTTCTTCGGGCATCGATGTAGCGAGAGGTCACACGTGGTACTTCCTTAGAATGTAGGCATTCCACTGCTTTTCGATCTCTTTGTCGTTCATGGTGGCGAATGTGTAATTACCCTTACCGCCTACTCTGCTAATCTTGTGCAAACCTTCCCATATGGGATCTATCTTTTTGTAGCCTTCTCTACGGGCAATGATGAAGGCTTTTTTTGGGACTAAATCTCCAAGTTGGAACTGCATGATCTTGGTCCTTTTTGTTGTAACTGGAAATGAGCTGGTGCTGGTAGGCTGTGATGCGGGTAATGGTCTACTCGCACTTCTCCTCTACCAGATCTAAGTTTGTGGCCATCTCCTTACTGTTCTGCTTAATGCTTGGCAGTAGAGTGCTGATACTTGGCACAATGACATTAGGATGAATGATTGCTTCTGACCCAAATGCCAAAGAAAAATGAGTCTCACCGGTGGCTTGTCGCTTGGTCGAACGATATGCCCATAGGCAACTAGGGAGTTCGTCTGGCCACTTTCTTTTTTTGTCTAGGAGAGATTTCTTGAGGCAATCGAGGATCGTTTTGTTGGATGCTTCGGCCTTCCCATTACCTTAAGGATATATCGGCGTGGACATGTGCTGCTTGATGTCATACTTTTAGAATAACTTCGCCAAATCTTTGCCTACGAATTACGGGCTGTTGTCAATGATGATGGATTGAGGGATGCCAAATCGACAAATGATGTTCCTCCATATGAAGCGATCTATGTCCACCTGAGTTATGATTGTCATGGGTTCTGCTTCTACCCATTTGGTGAAGTAATTGGTTGTCACGATCATCATGCATCTGCTTTCAGTAGCGGGCAACATTGGCTCTACCAAGTCGATTGCCCATTGCATGAACGGCCAAAGACTCGTCTGCGGGTGTAGTTCGTTGGCAAACAGTGTGGGTACCGACTTGTAGCGTTGGCAGCGATCGCACTTTTGTGTTAATTCTTAGCATGTTGATGCATTGTAGGCTAGTAGTGGCCCATGTTAAGAGCTTTCTGTGCTAAAGATCGGCCTCCGGAGTGATTCCACAAATTCATTCGTGGATTAAGCTTAGAACCTTTAGATCATCGAGAGGCGTTAAGCAGCGGAGATGTGGTCCAGTGTTGGATCTTCAGACAAAAATGCCATTCCACATGTAGTAGTATGCTGCCTTTATTTGGAGCTTTCTAAACTCCAACATTTCCGTGGGTAACGTGTCATTGACCAGGTAGTCTATAATAGAACTTTGCCAGTTGGGAGTTGCATTAACCTGTGACACTTCGGCTGCCGTCTCCACCTCAATGCATGGCTTGTCTAGATACTCCACTGGAATAGAGCGTTTGAGTTGGGGGTCAAGGGCGGAGCCTAAGCCAGCTAGCGCGTCTGCGTAGGCGTTGTCTACTCGTGGAACTTGAGTGAGGGTGTAAGTCTGAAATGTCGCAAGTTACTTGCGTGCCTTTTCTAGGTATTGCGCCATCATTGGATGTTTTTCCGTGTACTTCCCAGTAGTCTGGCTAGTGATTAGCTCAAAATCAGAATGAATTACGAGTTTTTTCACCACCAAGTCTTTTGCCATTCAGAGGCCGGCTAGTAGGGTTTCATACTCCGCTTCATTGTTGGATGCTTTGAAGCCTAGAGTGATCGCCTGCTCGAGCATCGAACTGTCTGGGATGACAAAGACCACGCCTGTTCACGAGCCTTTGTAGTTGGATCCGTTGTCGACATGCAAATGCCAAAAGTCTCCATCGGGTGAAGCAAGCGCGGCTAAGGTACGCTCGGCTACCTCCGGGGCATCATTGGGCCGCTTTGTTGCGTCACCTAGGCTAAGGGTGAATTCCGCTATTAAGTTTGCCAAGGCTTAGGCTTTTATCGCCGTACGGGGTCGAAAAACTAAACCATATTGGCCAAGTTTCAACGCCCATTTCGTCACTCGTTGAGAAGCGTCTGGACCATGTATGGTTAATCGTAGAGGATATTGAGTCATGACGATGACCGTGTGAGCATGAAAGTATGGTTTGAGCTTCCGAACCGCAACAACTAGCGCCAAAATTAATTTCTCAATCTTTGGATATCTAGTTTCCGCATCGAGAAGAGCTTTAGAAGTGTAGAATAAGGGCAGTTTGGCCCCCAGCTCTTCTCGTAGGAGGGCAGAGCTCACCGCTACTTCGGAGACTGCTAAGTAGATGTATAAGTCCTCCGCTACTTCCGGCTTGGACAGTAAGGAATGTGATGTGAGATACTTCTTCAGGTCTTGGAAAGCTCTTTCGCACTTTTCATCCCATTTGTCTCGTTATGCCCTCTTAATAGCCTTAAAAAAGGGTTTACATCGGTCGGTTAAACGCGAGAGAAAGCGGTTGAGGGCGGTTGCTCGTCTGGTCAAGCTTTGGATCTCCTTCAAGGTAGTTGGAGATTCCACCAGGTTGCTGATGTGGTCCAATCGCTGCTCGTCCTTCACCATGATGTCGTCGACGTAGACCTCCATGGTTACTCCAATTTGCTTCTTGAACATCATTTTTACTAACCTTTGGTAGGTGGCTCTCGTGTTCTTGAGGCCAAAAGGCATCACCTTGCAGCAGTATGTGCCTCACTCAATCACGAACGCGGTTTTCTCCTTGTCGGGCTCGTACATGGCTATTTGGTTGTAGCCAGAGTATGGCTCCAAGAAACTGAGCAGCTGGTTCCCAGTAGTTGAATCTACTAATAGATCGATTTGGGGAAGTAGATAAGGATCATTTGGGCATGCTTTGTTGAGGTCGGTGTAGTCTACACAAACCCTCCATTTGCCATTCTCTTTCTTTTTTACTAGCTCGTCGTTGGCAAGCCTTGTTGAGTGTGCTACTTTTTCTATCAATCCGGCCTCTAGTAGCTTGTCAATTTCCACTTTGATGATCGTCATTCACTCGGGTACGAAATGTCTTCGCTTTTGGATCACCAGTTTGGTAGTAGGGTTGACATGCAGCTTGTGACAAGCTATCTCGGGGTCGATGCCAGGCATGTCGGAAGGTGACCACGCGAAAATGTCATGATTTTCCTTAAGGAAAGCTGTGAGTTCTTCCTTTTCTATAGGGCTCAGACTTGAGCCAATTATAGCCACGTATTCCGACTGCTGGAGATCAAGAATGATGTCATCGATGTCCTCTTAGGGTTTCCATCCTATCTCGTTTGCTGTCTCATTGGTTTGGACATCATCTTCTTGATCCGCTTGCTGTAATTGCTATTTGGTAGCTTCATCGTCCTTTTGGACCTCGGTAGCCTCTACGAGGGTAAAGGTTTTCTTCTTCGATTCCTTCAATACTTGCACAGTGCATCGTCGAGATGCGGCCTGGTTAAACTTAATTTTTTCGAGTCTTCCTCTAGGGATGGGAAATCGAATTTTTTAATACTTGACGGAAGTGACGGCATCCAGCTTGATCAGCCAAGGTCTCCTAAGAATCTCATTGTAGAGAGATGGGTTGCTTACGTCTGCTTTGAGATAACTGACAGTGTTTTCACGTCAAGTATGATGTAACCGATGGCAGTCGAGGTGTGCCCGTTGAATCCGGTGAGTACCTCCACTCGGCGTATGATTGTGCTTTGTAGGCCCATCTTCTGAATTATTGAGAGTTGAAGTAGGTTAACCGCACTTCCGTTGTCAACCATTATTCTGTTAACTATAGCATGGGCCGGTTGGACAGATACTATTAGTGCATCGTCGTGTAGGAAGTCAACGCCCTCAGCATCCTACTCGGTAAAGCCAACGATAGGTCCAGGTTAGGTGTCGACTGCTTGGACCTATGAGATTAGTAGAGCCCAGTGGATCTTCTTCTTTTTGGAGTTGTTAGTGGCCCCCAAGTGTTTCGATTCGACGAAGATGCCATTGATCTGAATGGCTCTGCGTCGGCGTTTGCGTTTCTTCTAGACTACGCAGCTGGCTTGTCCAAATATCTGTCGACTTTGCCTTCTTTCACGAGTTTCTCTAAGTAGTTTTTCAAAGTGTAGCAGTCGTCAGTTGTGTGACTGGGACATCGATGGAATGTGCAGTAGTTGGTGTGGTCCAACTTGGAAAGATCTCCTTTTGATTGCTTTGGCAGCTTAAACCATAGTTAGCTCTTGATGTCGCGGAGGATTTGGTGAATCGGGATCGAGAACTTAGAGTAGTTCTTGGATGCTAGGCTTTCTTTAGTCGTGGGTTGATCCCTAAGCTTGGCCTTCTGCCTACTATTGTCGTACTACTTCGTGTCTTCCTTCTTTTGAGCCACTGACGACTCTTCTCGAGGCTACTCGGGTGCCTTGTCTGCTCGTCGAGCCTCGTCCCAAAGTGCATGCTTCTCTACCAGAGCAAAAGAGTTTGCCAGAGTTAGGTTTTCTTTCATGATCAATTCTCCAAACAGTGGGTGGTCTGCTAGGAATCCTTTTTGAAATGTTGCACTTGCTATCGAATCGTCGCAACCGACTATGTTTGCCTTCTCTGCTTTAAACCTCTTCACGTAGTCGCGGAGCGACTTCTTTGGGTTCTTCTTCACATTGAACAAATGATCGGACTTCTTTTTGATCGAGTGGTAGGATGAATATTCTTTGGTAAAAACCAAGGAAAGATCATCAAAACTCCAGATGTCGTGGCAAGGTGTCGAACCAATCTTGCGCCTCGCCTTGCAAAGTGGTGGTGAATATCTTGCACATAAACGAATCGTTATTCCGATAAAGAAGCATTGTGCTTCGGTAGTGCTTCAAGTGCCTCTCCAGATCTCCATCTCCTTTAAAAAATGTGAAATACAGCACGCTAAACTTGCATAGAGGCTATACCTGCTCGATCTCGTCCGTAAAGTATAACCTGCTCATGTTGATCATGTCTCGTCGTAGTGCCTCATCAGTGACCTCGTTGCGTTGGAAGTCACGTAATCGCTCATTTAAAAGCCTTTCTACCTCTTCATGAATCTGCCTTTATTGGGATAGTAGAGCTCTCAGCTGCCCCCAATCTTGACTTGCTGGTCTAAGTTACTCTTCTACGTGCTGGCAGTGCATGTGGTTCGTTCCTAGTAGGCAAGGGAATTTCTAGCAGGCTGCCGATTAAACTCGAGTCAGATTGAGTGACTACTTCTCTCCATCTGTTATGCTACCTACTCCAACGCGAGGTAAATGATGCTCCATGCCGACCTAACCGCCAATGAACACTTCACCTAAAAGGTTACTTATGCTGATTATCAGACTGTGGTCCCAACCGTGAGTGTATGCTCGTCCATAGGCCTAGTCGAGAGTGCACACTCCTCTGCGCGCTGCGGTAAGACGGGAGTATATGCCGTCTCGGGGGCCTAGTCGGGAGTGTACACTACCGGAATGCTTGGTTCGTGGCTAGTCGAGCGGCTGCTTGCCGGGACGCTGCTGGAAAGGTTCTTTGTCTACCCTTGTCCTACTTCAGGACACCTTGTCTAGGGTACGTTGCATCTCGGTACCCTGCAAGAGTTGATTCACCATGGTCGTCTGTTGTGCAAAGGCGCTTGTCAACTCCATGACTTGTCAGGATAAGTGCTGTTCCCCATTTGGGTTGTAAGAACTTGAAAAGAATGCATCTCATTGAGCAGTGGAAGTGTAGCAGACTCCGGGCGCAAGATTTGAGTTGGGAAATGTCAAATCCGCGGAGAAATAAGGTGAAAATACCCCTAGTTCAACCGTTGGCCCGAAAGTTTGAAGCCAGGACGGTTGAACCGGTCTTGGACAGACTTGGGCTGCTTGGAAAGCCACGGGAGTAAGCTACTCGGCGTGCGATGCACGTGGGTGCGAGGCTAGGGCTCAGCTCGGCAATGTGTTAGGCTCGCGTTGGGCTTGAGTGGCTCGGGCTGGCTCGTCTTGGGCTTGGGCCCGTGTGGGCTTGAATGGCACGACTTGGGCCGTGGTTATGGCGCCGTGGACTTTACCGAGGGTGGCTGCCATGGTGGTTGCTACGGCGGTACCCCGTGGAGGTGGTGCCGCTCCTCTCATCATTGTCTTTAGCCTCGTGGATCACCGTGGTCCTATTTCTTGAATGTTGGAATTTCCTTTCGTCGAGGTTTCCAAATCTCTTGTCATTGTGCTTTTCTGTTACATTTTATCTAAGAATTTTTATAAATAAAAATTCTAAGAGTAAAAACGTACGAAAAATCTACAAATGAACAAGAAAACAAAAAACCTTGAATGCGAGAGTCTTCTACGAGCATGTGACTCAAGCTCTCAATGAAAGCACCAATTTATGGATGCAAATTTCCGCCTTCTCCTTCTTGGACAAAATTGCACCTACAAAACAATTAATACCTTAGGTCAAGGCTAAGAGCCTCACACGCCCACAATGAATGGAGGGCTTTGGTCGAAGAACCTCCAATGCCAAAGTTAGAATTTGAGGAAAAAGTGTTTAGAGAAATTTGGAGAATTTAGCAAGAGAGTTGGACTTCGGTTTTTGGAGAAATGAGGTAGTATTTATAGGGGTATGGCCAACCCCTTTGGGAGAGATGGGAACTGACCACATTTGGTGGTTTTTGGGTGTAATTGCAATATATTATGTCAAAATAATATCATGTAATCAATTAGGAAATTAATTAATTAACTAGGAAATTAATCAATTAATTTAGGTAATTAATCCTATTTTGAATAAATATTTTGGAGGTTACCTTGTGGGGAGGATTTGATGAGGATGGATGAAATAGGTTTTGAATAAATACTTATTTTGATCACTTTTGACCTTGATTGAGTTGTGATTGTTCGTTGCTCGCGCGTGGGAGTTCCGGTGCGCCTTCAGGGTAATTTTGTCTTTTTAACTCAAGAATCTACATGTTGCCTCCATATTTTTCTCGATTATTTTTTGCTCCACAGTACACATGGATGTGACTCATCAAAATCGAACGAGAGATCTAGAAAGACATGTGTCAACACTTGGCGGAATGAATTATTTAATTTTAATTTAATTAAATCAAATATTAATTGATGGAGTCAAATCACGAACGGACCTACAAATAGAGTTCCGTTCTTTGGTCAATTAATCAAACCCACAATTAAGACCAAATCCATCAATGGGGTGGGCTTGGAGAGTCTATAAATACGATGCTCGAAGACAAAAAAAAGGGCCAGAATATCATTCACGCCCAGACGCTGAAGCTCTTAATCACTCAAACACTCAAGAAGACTCAAAAACCCTTTGCGTTCTTCGTCAAACCGGTGAAGAATCATCAAGCAAACCCTCAGCGTTGTTTGTCAAACTCATGAAGAACCACCAAGCACCCCTACACGTGTCAGTTCCTCCATTGTCAAGAACCAAAACCTTGCGGCATCTATTCATCCAAGATCAAGTAATCGCAACTCTTGGATTAACAATACTACACACCTAATATTTCGAAGATCGAATCAGATAATTCAAGTTGTAAAGAGATTGTAACCCTACATTTACTTTCATACAAATATTACTTTGACACTTGTTCTCTTGTTATTTGCTACAAGATTTTCGTGTTTATATGAATATCACCAAGCCATAGTACTAAGTGACTAAATTCATTAAACCAGCCACCAATACCATTTTGCTTTTTTTAAAGGCCAAGATGACCCATCCTCTCCTCTCCTTCCCACATATCTATCTTCACCACTCTATCCAATAGTTACCTCCTCAGCAGCAACCACCACCACCATTCTCTCCCTCCCTACTCTCCGTTTTATTTGCGTCGCATTTAACATGTCCCTTCTGAAAACAACAAGGACTCGGAGAAATCAAAGATGGAATCGGACTCCTACAACTTCTAAAGTTTTGCTCGGTATCGATACACACATGCTACTGGTTACTATGTGCAAAGGTTGTATCAAACAACTCGAGGAATCAAAATATTGGTAAGAACAAAATGCAATTTGGTTCTACTCCATGCAACTCCATCTCTATCATGCCTCCATCCCTGCAGGACCGTCCATGACTCTACAACCAACGAACTACCACCACACATCGATACCTAGAGACGTGGTTGGGTTCGGGGAGGTGTGGGCTTGTTATGAGTGGCAGATTTGGAGATTTAGAAATTAGGTTGGGGTTATTATGGGTATAAAATTTTGATTCCAGATTTCCTTTCTCACCCGGAATTCAATTCCTCCAAAATCAGGGATTCAGTTCCGTTTTTGTATGACCATTCCTTCAAATTTTGGAAAACACAATTGTCACCCGTAAGCAAAATTACACCCCGACTTTTGATTCTGGTTGCAGACATGTAAACACGCCCTAAACAAATTAAGTTTGAAATCTTTATTCCCAATAGTAGTAAATATTATAAGAAAATAAAAACAAAATTATGCCATAAAATTTTACGTAAAAGCATGAAATCAAGAGACAAAAATAAATAAATAAATATAGGGTCTATCAAACGGGTTGGTAAATGATCCAATAACCACCCTTCTTTTGTTTTTGGAGTAGTTCAAAACTACTATGATGGCTTCGTTTCTTTATACATTTATTTCCTCTCATCATATTGCAGTAGGGACCTTGGACATATTAGCAGGTCTATTCCATCTTAGTGTACGTCCACCCCAACACCTATACAAAGGATTACACAAGAGCGAAACAATCAACCGACCGAAACAATCAATCTATTGATATTAGGAGAATCTTTTATCACTATAGTAACTTTATTGAAACTGTCATTTCCAGTATTACTACGATACAAGAGCGAAACAATCAACTTATCGATATTGGGAGAATCTTTTATCCCTAGAGTAACTTTTATTCGTCGAGGGACGGCCTTTCCACTCGGTACCCTTAGATCACGAAGGCCGACTTTTGTCCTTGCATAGGTGGATCTTGCAGTCAAGCTCCCTTTTACCTTTGCACTCAAGGACCAGTCTCCCAAAACCCCTCATTCCAAGTTTCCAACCATGAAAAGAGAAAGAGAATCTAAAAATTTTGTTAGTCAGATCATTCCCATACTGAATTTAACACAACTCCACATTAGCGCAACACAATCAAGTTCACAACAATATTACTTAGTATGGAAACTTCTAAAAACTATTTCAACAGATAGAAATATGTTATGCATTGGGAGGAAAAGAATGACATCATTGAGAATATGCATCGCGTTCGTGATCCATCGAAGCATGCATTGCGTGTGATTAATAACAAGAAGAAGAATAAGCAAATCTCAATTATTATCAAACATTCTCAAATTATTCATTTCGCCCGGTTGGCTACCATAATAATGCATGTATTTTTTTTAAGAGAACAGAAGTGTTGTTAATTTCTGTAACTCTGTTAACAAATTATCTATTCTCTAATCTGCTTTTAAGGGCAATTGAAATATGAATTAAAGCTTAATTTTTTTAGTGTTTACTTTATTAATTTTAGTATTAGAAAAATGAATAATTTGAACTGATATATAACATACTTAATTCTTGCTCTGTGACATGCTGACCGATTTATCATTTTGACATGATCATCTGATTTATATGCGTGTTGAGTCTGACCAAAAACTCTGACTTATATATGCATATGGATTGGGCTGAATTAGAATTAGCTTATTGGGCCGAAGTAGCTAGAACTTAAATTTTACCATTTGATGGGATGGAGGGCATTCCTTGATAGACTCCATTGTAAATTCGATGATCTGGTTTTGCTATGTAGTTTGACTCGTCTAATTTTTATATAATTTATGTTCAAGTAATTAACTTTGCTGCAGTAGGTGTTAACTCCACAATAATAGATTTTCTTCCATATTGGTGATAATCATTACCACTCTATTATATCGTTGGATAAATTTAATTTTATGATTTGTGTAATGGAGGTTAGATTAAATCACTCATTGAAAGTAAATAATGCGGTTTTAATTTTCCCCTCCACTTAAAAGTAGGTGGTGATCAAATTTGTTGTCTATTACATGCGCATAAAAGGGTCGCACTTCTAATTGCGTCCGTATGTAGTCCTTAAGCCTAGCTTATAGGTACAGAGAACTCTCTTGCTACATGAATAAGATGAAAAATAAACAGTGAGAAAGAGCATGCAACTAATGGCGCCCTTTCTGCCACCCTTACAATCTTAACTCCGCCACTGCATAGGATAGATTCCAGCTAGCTCATCATACTATGGATCCATACTCAATTATCTGACATAAAATCTTCATACATTACAATTATGGATGCAAATTTCTTCCTCCTTGATCTTGGACAAAATTGCACCTACAAAACAAATAACACCTTAGGTCAAGACCAATAACCTCACGCGCCCACAATGAATTGGGGCGGGGGGGGGGGGTGGTTTGGCCGAAGAACCACCGATGCCAAAGTTAGAATTTTGAGGAAAAAATGTTTGGAGAATTTAGAGAATTTAGCATAAGAATTGGCCTTGAGTTTTGGAGAGAATGAGAGGGTTTATATAGGGGAGTGGCCGGCCACCTTGGGAAGAGATGGACCAGCCATTTGGATGGTTTTGTAGGCTTGGTTCATGATTTGTGTTTAATTGGCTAATTAATTGAATAATTAATCAATTAATTTAGCTAATTAATATAATAAAAAATGAATGATTTAGAGGTTACCTTGTGAAGAAGATATGATGAGGAATGGATGAAATAGGATATAAATAAATACCTATTTGGGCACTTTTGACTTGATTGGAGGATAATTGTCCACTGCTCGCGCGTAGGAATCCCGGTGTGCCTCGAGTGTAATTTCGTCCTTTTACCCAAAAATCCATGTGTCGTCTCTTGATTATTTTTGGCTCCACAAATGCCCCCACACCTATTTGGCTACTCGCAGAAAAGGGCAACAGGTGTAAAGATTTTCTTGCTTTAGGAAACTTAGGCTTGTTTCCTATCTTGATGTAGATTCCCTTTTAATAGGAAATTAGATCCTTCTGTAAAGGGAAATAAATTTATCTCAAAGCCTATTTAAGTCCACCTTAAGTGGGTTATTAAATCAACTTTGGAGAGCGATTTATTTTACCCTACAAGAGAGAGAAAGCTTAGAGGATATTTGTTCCCCCTCCTTTAGCAATCTTTTACATCTTGCACGTGCAAATGATCGTTTTTCGTTGCTTGCTTCGTCTTCTCGTTGCTTCTAGGTAAGAAAAAAATAATTTTCTTGTCTTCTTAATTTCTTGGGAGCCTCGAGGCTTGAAATTTGGCTCGACAGGGATCGAGGAGGCTTGAGAAAATTTGGGAAAGGTCACAGCACTGTTGTCGTGGGTTGATGCTGCGGTCTGGGCCTTTGTGTGTGGGGGGGCACCAACCCCCTGTTGGTTGGATTGGGTCGCGAGGCGTTTGGGCTGAGAGGAAGGATAGGGAGCCAGAGGAAAGGCTGGGCTCGTGCCCGTGCCTGAGGAAGAAGGGAAAGAGAGAGGTCGAGAACCTTTTTTGGGCCGAAAGGCCTGCTACGCTTTTTTTTTTTTTTCTGTTTTTTTTTTTGGCAGCCCTCTAACGAATCCCTCTTGTATCTTTGTAGAAATTTTTTCAAGCATGTCTTCCTCGAGCCACAAGAATGATGATGGTGCGCCGCCTTCAAGGTTGCTCACTTCAAGGCTGCTCACTTCAAGATTAGCTCTAATGACTTGTTTAGAGACTTCCTCGAGGCATATTGGCATGCCATTCCGTCGGAAGTGCGTGTGAAGTGTGCTAAGGATGGTAGCAGTCGTGAACCATGTGATGGGGCTCGGAGAGCCATCAAGTTCGACCCCTACTATTTTGTGTTGGGGTTTACTTTTCCTATGCCGCATTTCTTCCAAGAAGTGCTCTGCTCCATGAGATGTGCCCTCGCCCAATGTTCTCCAAACGCGGTCTGTGTGATGGTGGGATTCCACAATCTAAGCCAATTCTTTGACTTAGATCTAACCGTCAACGAATTTTGGTACTTCTTTGACATAGGTCACATTGAGGGAGTTAGGCAGTTGCGATCTCGCCATAGGCTTTTTGATAACTCGAGCAAGGGAGATCATGACTGAGCCAAGAAGACTTTGGAGATAAGTAGATAATGGGAGTCTGATTCTTCCCCCGAGCTGTGTGTACCAATGATTTTCATATCTGGTAAGTGGGCTGCTGATTCTCTCAGCTGCTTTGTATTTGTGCTAAGCTACTCTTTAATTTTCTAATTGTCTTCCACTACTTTTGTAGATTTGGAATTCGGCTCCACTCCTAAGACTTCTCCGGACATGAAAAAAGTGCATATTGCTCTGGGTATCCCTTCCGAGTACCGTGAATGGCGTTGGCTACTTAGTCCTCTTCGTAGGAAAAAAGGTGGGCTGTCCCCGAGAGAAAAGATAAAATGAATCAAGGTTGAGGCGTTGGCTTGTCTTATCATTGTGGTGGACCCTGCTATAAATAAAGGTGGGAGAAAGATACCTTCTCCGCATGCTCAAGGGACGCTTGCTAAGAAGAAACAGAAGACTTCTTCCGCTGCTCCCAAGAGTTCATTGGCTGCTCCCAAGCTTGTGATTGACATGTCCTCCTCCAAAGGCAAGAAAGATGAGGCTGGTAGATCTGTGCTGGTGACACCTGCCGTTCCAAAGGCTACTAGTTTGATTGTTGATAGGATTGCCCCGCGTAGAAGTTCTTATGTGACTCTGGTGCCGAAGTTTGTGCTGAAACGTCCTTCTGGCGCTAAGTCTGGTTCACCCTTAGAGAGACTTGCTACCATGAAGAGTGAAAAGGTGCCTCTGCCTACTAAACTGGCGCCAAAATATGTTCCCTCTGCTGTTGAGACCGACTCGTTTGCTGAGAAGAAAGAGACTGTTCGTGCAAGCAGTCGTGAAAAATCCACCAAGTCTGTTTCTGGGGAAGCTGCTGAGATTTGTGCACTTTTGAAACCAGATATGCTCGAGGACATGGATGTGTGTGCCAAGTTTGTTGATGGCCCAAGTTCTTTTGCGAAGCATACAACCGAGTATAGGAGGACTGTTATGTTGGCCATAATGCAGAAAATGATGATTCTGGCAACCGAGTCTATGCTTCTTGATCAAGAGGATACCAAGGTTGCTAATAAGGTGGCAAGAACTGTGGCAGCCGAAGCTTACTCCTCGGCCGAAAAGGTCAAGAAATTGGAATATAAGTTTACTGCTTTGAAGGGTCTAATATCTCTGCCCCTACTTTTCTGCAGCTTGAGACCGCTCGCCAAAAGATCGTGGATTTGAATAATAGGTTTGACGCGATCCAAGTAAAGTATGAAAGTGCAGAGAAGGAGATCAAGTGTTACATACCTCAAATTCAAGATCTTAAGCATGCCATCTCTAAATTTCACTCCACTGCTTATGCAAAGAATGAAGAACTAATCGCTGCTTACAACTAAGCGATCGACTTCAGGAAGGTTGTTGGTAGGCCTGAGCCTCAAGTGTTGGAACTCCAAGGTGCTTTGAAGACCAACGACAATCTAAAGAAGGAAGTGGAGAAGCTACATCGGGTTCATGCTTGTCTGCTCGAGGAGAATGAGCAATTGAAGGGTTCGAGGCTGGGTTCGAGGCTTCGCTTACTCAGAGTCAAGCCAACTTCTACAAGCTGGGTTATGAAGATCATCTCTTTAGGCGGCCGTCTAACTTTGAGTTTTTTGGTAAAGACTTCGAGACCTTCTCTATTTCTCCAGAAGACTTGCTCACTTTTACCTTTCAGTCTTCTATTGGTGAAGTAGTTGGAGAGGTTGGTGCCCAGGTTAAGGCAGCTGGGGGTGAAGCGCCGGATGGTGTTATTGCTGAAGGCGTCGTGGCTACTGAAGGTGTGGCGACCGAGTAGTCATGGGATGTCTAAGCTGCTGAAGAGTAGTCTTTTAGGATTTTCTTTGTTTTTCCTTGTTGCTTTTGCTTTGCTTGAACTCTTTCGGTATTGGCTAGTTATTTATCAATTTTGCTAGAAAATTTAATAAACATGTTTCCTTCGTTTTTCTCCATCTTGGCTTTTTTTGTTCACACCCTAACCTTTAGACTTTATAGGCTAGTGGCAAGAATGCTGCTTTTCTATAAGCAGATAAGCCTGCGTAGGCTACGCAGCCGTAGGTGTTGGTGTAGAACTTTTGCACAGTTGTTAGGCATAGGGTTGGCAACCGAATACCTTACTTACAGAAGCAGACAAGTCTGCGTAACCATTAGGCTGTTTAACTTGGCTTTCTCCAATTTCGTAGGTTGCGTAGCAAGTATCACAACACTTTAGGACTTGGTGTAGGTTGTTTCGCACTTGGCAGTGGTGAAGCTTATCGACTATGTAGCATGTCAGCAGTAAATAAGGCTTCGTATATACACGCTAACTTGTTTAACCTTTCATAATAATGTGCAGTTGTATAAATCTAGCGTGGCTTTACTGCTCGAAAGGCAAGCCGTAGGCAGTCTTCCAAAAACTGTAGGCTACCTTAGTGCACTCGGTAGCAGCTTTAGGTTTCCAGGGTAGCTGTCCATAAGGCGTACTACGTAATGTGTCCCCTCCATCTTTAGGGCCCGGTTCCTCGCTAATTAGGCCAAGAGACCCAAAATCCTTCAGTTAGCTAAGCCTTGAAAAAGACCATTGTGGCTACTTCTAGGAATCCCGGTGCAAGCCATCGTGCATCTAGTTATACTAGGGCAGCCAAGCTCATCCACGTCTAGATATTCGAAGTGTAGAGTTTATCCTTCCGCTTTGGAGAGCAAACCCATATGGGTGTCGGGGAATTAGGTTACCTTCTCGCACTGGAGAGCATGGTTAGTCCCTCGGGGGGTGCAATTCCTGCAGTGAGTCCCTGAGAATGGCGCAATCTTCTTTTGAAGTGCATGAGAGATAAGTTGTTGTAGACATGTAGTTGAGCCAAGTTGTAAATTACTTCTGAATTCCTCATTGAAAAACGAGTGAAATGAACGAATAACTTAACTGTAAAGACTGCATAACAACTAGATAGTCTTCAGCTTGCGAGTTGGTGCCCATTGAGCTACTTAAGTCTTCGGGTCTTGATATAGTGGAAGGTCACACATAGTACTTCCTCAGGTTGTAGGCGTTCCATTGCTTCTTGTTGGTGAGGGATTTCTTGAGGCAATTAAGGATCGTCTTGTTGGATGCTTTGGCCTGCCCATTGCCTTGAGGATATCTCGACGTGGATATCTGTTGCTTGATGTCATACTTTTGGAAGAACTTCGCTAAATCTTTGCCCACGAATTGCAGGCTGTTGTCGGTGACGATGGACTGAGGGATAACAAATCAACAAATGATATTCCTCCATATGAAGCGCTCTATATCCGTCTGTGTCGTGGTAGTTATGGGCTCTGCTTTTACCCATTTGGTGAAGTAATCGGTTTCCATGATCATCATGCTTCTGCCTCCAGTAGCAGGCAGCATTGGCCCTACCAGGTCGATTGACCACTGTATGAATGGCCAAGGACTCGTTTATGGGTGTAGTTCCCTAGCAGATAGTGCTGGTACCAGCTTGTAGCGTTGGTAGCGGTCGCACTTTTGTACTAACTCTTTAGCATCTTGGTGCATGGTAGGCCAGTAGTAGCCTGCGTTAAGAGCCTTCTGTGCTAAGAATCGGCCTCCATAGTGATTTCCATAAACGCCTTTGTGGATTGAGCTTAGAACTTTCAAGTCATCGGGAGGCCCTAAGCAGTGGAGATATGGTCACGTGGAGAATCTTCGGATGAGAATGCCATTCCACATGTAGTAGCGTGCTGCCTTTATTTGGAGTTTTCTATACTCCAACCTTTCCATGGGGAGTGTGCCATTGATCAGGTAGTCTATAATAGAACTTTGCCAGTTGGGAGTTATATTAACCTGTGACACCTTAGGAGCCGACTCCGCCTTTATGCTTGGCTTGTCTATATACTCCACCAGAATAGAGCGTTTGAGTTGGTGGTCGAGGGTAGAACCTAAGCCGACTAGAGCATCTGTGTATACGTTGTCTAGCCGGGGAACTTGAGTAAAAGTGTAAGTCTGAAATACCTCTAGCTGCTCGCATACCTTTTCTAGGTATTACGCCATCCTCGGATGTTTTTCTATGTACTCCCCAGTAGTCTGGCTGGTGATTAGCTGAGAATCGGAATGAATTGCAAGCTTCTTCACCACCAAGTCTTTTGCCAGTAGTAGGGCCTCATACTCTGCTTTGTTGTTAGATGCTTAGAAGCCTAAAGTGATCGCCTGCTCAAGCATTGAACCGTCTGGGATGATAAGAACCACGTCTGCTCCCAAGCCTTTGTAGTTGGATGCGTCATCGACATGCAAATGCCAGAAGTCTCCATCGGATGGAGCAGGCGCAACTAAGGTGTGCTCGACTACTTCTGGGGCGTTGTTGGGCCGTTCTGTTGCGTCACCTAAGCTAGGCGTGAATTCTGCTATGAAGTCCGCCAAAGCTTATGCCTTTATCATCGTGTGGGGTTGGAAAACTAAATCGTATTGGCCAAGTTCTAAAGCCTACTTCATCACTCGTTGAGAAGCGTCTGGACCATGTAGGATTGATCGTAGAGGATACTGAGTCATTTTATGGCTGGTACGCTGCCTGATTGTTCAGTTTGTGGCTAGTCAAGTGGCTGCTTGCCGGGACGCTACTCGAGAAGTTCATCGTCTACCCTTGTCCTACTTCGGGACACCTCGTCGACACGTTGGATCTCAGTACGTTGCAATAGCTGATTGACCAAGGTTGCCTGTTGTGCAAGGGCGCTCGTCAACTCTATGACTTGTCGAGACAAGTGTTGTTCACGATTTAGATTGGAAGAGCTTGGAAGGAATACTCTTTCCTGAGCAATGGAAGGATGGTAGACTCCGAGCGCGAGATTTGAGTTAAGAAATGTCAAATCCACGGAGAAATGTGGTGAAAATGCCATTGGCTCGATGGTAGGTCCAGATAGTTAAGATAATCTTGGGCCGACTTGGGCTGCTTAAGAAACCACGGGAACATGCTAGGCAACGGAAGTGGGCTGCTCGGTGTGTGGTGCACACAAGTACGAGGCTTGGGCTCGGCTCGGCAACACATTGGGCCCGCGTTGGATTTGGGCGACACAGGCCTGTTTTCCTTGGGCTTGGAATGACATGGCTTGGGCTATGGCCTTGGTGTCGTGGGCCTTGGTGGCACATCAAGCTTGGATGACACGGCTTAGGCCGTGGTGGTGGCGCCATGGACCTCGCCGTGGGTGGCTACCGTGGTGGCCACCGCGGTGGTTACCATGGTGGAGCTTCGTCGTGGTGGTGCCGCTCCACTTATTGTCACGTTTAGCCTCGTGGATCGCCGTGGTCCTATCTCTTGAACATTGGAATTTTCGTTCGTTGAAGTTTCCAAATTTCTAGCTATTGTACTTTTCTTTTGCGTTTTATCAAAGAATTTTTGCAAATAAAAAATTCTAAAAATAAGAACGTACGAAAAATCTACAAATGGACAAGAAAATAGAAAACTTTGGATGCGAGAGTCTTCTACGAGTGTGAGACTCAACTCTCAATGAAAGCATTAATTTGTGGATGCAAATTTCTTCCTCCTTGATCTTGGACAAAATTGCACCTACAAAACAAATAACACCTTAGGTCAAGGCCAATAGCCTCACACACCCACGATGAATGGGGGGGGCTTTGGCCGAAGAACCTCCGATGCCAAAGTTAGAATTTTGAGGAAAAAGTGTTTAGAGAATTTAGAGAATTTAGCAAGAGAATTGGCCTTGAGTTTTGGAGAGAATGAGATGGTTTATATAGGGGAGTGGCTGGCCACCTTGGGAAGAGATGGACCAGCCACTTGGATGGTTTTGTATGTAATATCCCACACCGCCCAGGAGAGTGATCCTTAAATGTATATTCTCATCCTTACCTAGCAAGAGGCCTTTTGGGAGCTCACTGGCCTTGGGTTCCGTAGGAACTCCGAAGTTAAGCGAGAAGGGGGCCAGAGCACTCCCAGGATGGGTGACCCACTGGGAAGTTGCTCGTGAGTTCCTAGAAACAAAACCGTGAGGGAATGGTAAGCTCAAAGCGGACAATATCGTGTTACGGTGCTGGAGCGGGCCCGGGAAGTGATCCGCCTCGGGCCGGTATGTGACAATTGGTATCAGAGACAATCCCTGGCTCGAAGTATGCCGACGAGGACGTCGGGTCCCTGGGGGGGTGGATTGTAACATCTCACATTACCCAGGGGAGTGATCCTTAAATGTATATTCTCATCCCTACCTAGCACGAGGCCCTTTGGGAGCTCACTAGTTTTGGGTTCTGTAGGAACTTCGAAGTTAAGCGAGAAGGGGGCCAGAGCACTCCCAGGATGGGTGACCCACTGGGAAGTTGCTCGTGAGTTCCTAGAAACAAAACCGTGAGGGAATGGTAAGCCGAAAGCGGACAATATCGTGCTACGGTGGTGGAGCGGGCCTGGGAAGTGATCTGCCCCGGGCCGGGATGTGACATTGTGGGCTAGGTTCATGATTTGTGTTTAATTGGCTAATTAATTGAATAATTAATCAATTAATTTAGCTAATTAATATAATAAAAAAGGAATGATTTAGAGGTTACCTCGTGGAGAAAATATGATGAGGGATGAATGAAATAAGATATAAATAAATACCTATTTGGGAACTTTTGACTCGATTGGAAGATGATTGTCCACTACTCGTGCGCAGGAATCCCGGTGTGCCTAGAGAGTAATTTCATCTTTTTTACCCAAAAATCCACGTGTCATCTCTTGATTATTTTTTGCTCCACAACAGTACTGTGTGTGTGCGCATGTGACTCATGCATGCTAATTGCCAGTTACCCCACATATTATTCATGAGCATGTATGGGAGCAGGGCCGGCCCTGAGGGTGTGCAAAAGGTGCCACCGCACAGGGCTCCCAAATCAAAAGGGCCTGCAATTTTTCAATTTTACATGAATATATGTATATATACCAATATGTGTAAAAAATTATAAAATCAACTGTTAGCACAAGTGGTACTTATGCTTCTTTGGATCCGTTTGGGATTGGGTTCGAGGCTTTGCCTCCATCATTTTTTACTTTATTATTATTAAATGCATAAACTTCCACAAAAATAATATAAAAATTGCACAAAAGTAAAACTAAAAAAAAAATTCGAACCCTGGACCTTTTTAAGTAATTTCATTTTTTTGAGCGAATGATATTATTTACGCTAAGGAGAAGGGGATGGGCTTAGCCTCACAATGAGCTAGCAATAATATGGTTCAAACTCGCCTTTGGGGAGAATCGAACCTAAGACCTCTCACTTACAAGTGAAGAGGAATACCACTAGATTGTAACTAAGTGGCTGGACCTTTAAGTAATTGAGAAAATAACAATAATTCACTTTTTTGTCAGTTGATTTGTTATATTTGTTTATGCTATTACAATTTATAGAAACCACAACTGAAAATTAAAAATTAAAAATTAAAAAAATAAATTCGCAATTTTAGGGTCTCTAATTCACTTTCGCACAGAGCCCCCAAAATCTTAGGACCGGCTCTGTATGGGAGATTATATGGCATCGCGATTACCTAATTTTGTACGTAATAATTAAGCACTAAGTTAAACAGTGGCATTAACTAATTAATTAACCTGCCTGAGAAATGTGGGTATCATCCTATAAGCCCCAACCAATGTGCATGCAAGTTATTATGCAACCAATCGAGCCGTCCATTTTATTAGTCAGCCGGTTAAAGGAGACCACATGTCGGCATGGAAAGTTTCAGTTGAAACCTGCATTTTCAGCTCAACCATGAAGTTATTTGTCACTCTTTTTTCTTCATGGAAAAGAAAACTTGCATTGAAAAATAAAGGAATCCTTCAATTGTCAGTTTTTAATTTTTAGTTTGAATAATTATTTAGTAATTATTTTCATTTTTCAAAAAAACCAAAATCAAGTTAAATTTTGAGAACTCATAAAATTAGTATGAAAACTGAAAACAATTACTAAACAAATTTTTAGTATTTACTTTTCAGAACAAAATGGTTATCAAATGTACGACAAAATTAACTAGGCAGCTGGTTGCAACATTATATATCTATGTAACCTAGGCAGATAGCTAACTGTTCTTTCTTTTGGTCTTTGTTGTCTTCTCTTCTGGACTCTTGTCTCAATAATTGGTTAACACGCGGTGCCTGATCCTGCTAGTTGATGAAAGATCGACTTCACCAGTACTTATTGCTGCTAGCTGTTTGTATAGTTAGTCAATTAGTAGATGATACGTATGTCGACTTGCATTTACAATAATATAAACTTTCGTGGTAAGAAACCTAACACCCAAACATGCATGCACCGATGCACGTAGGCTCGATCGAGATGATGTACTACGTTGCATAGCTTATTTTTGGGTCCTCCTTTCGGCATCCGAAATTGAAAGTCAATAAGGTACCGTGCTTCAAATATAATCATCAAAATAGTTTAAAGGGTTGCTACCCACCACTTGTTTAGGTCTGCTCCATAATATTTGCGATGATTTGAATCGATCACTTTAGAAATCATCAATCAAAGATCATTTTGCAGAAACTTACTCAAGTGTTTAGTTATTTAACTAGGACAACATACACACGAATGAGGATCCTCTCCATATCCTCTTTGTGAGGATCCCGGAAATCCTCAAATTGTGTCCATTCATTGTACGTCGTGCGGTCAGTTTTTGTCAAGTACTTTTTATATTTAATTTTAAATAAAAATATTTAAAATAATTTCTGACCGTACGATGTACGATGAACGAATACGATTTGAGGATCTCAAGAATCCTCACGGAGAGTATCCTCATTCAACATACAAATACAAAAAGAACATTGTCTGTAGAAAATAAAATGTTAATGGCAATAAACAAAAGGCAAAGCAATTTCTAATTTGAGTGAATTTTGTGGAGGATGGTCTTTGATTGATGACCTAAAAATAACAGATCAAATCATGAAATTAAATTATGAAACATTCTAAACGAGTTATTAACATCTTATTAACTTTCTAACTAATTACCGCTTAAGTACTATTGCAAGTCTGTAAATTTCAGCATCGTTTTTATGTAGTAGAATTAAAATTAAGAGTTAATTGAAGCTAAATGTGACAAATACACCAAGGACCAACCAACCATTCATAAGTTTTCCCCTTACTTGGAACCAATTGCGTGATATTTTAGTGTAATTAAAACTTGGAACTAATGACTTTCGGAAATGCAGTGTATATGTTCTCCATCAGTCGTTTCATAGCATTGGGATGGAAATATTTACAATTTCTGGATTAGGTTAATAGGGAGTAGGGTCCCACAAGAGATACGGTCAAATAGGTTTGGAGCGAGGCCTGGGCCGGTCAACGCGGAGCAGAGCGAAGCCCAACGATTCAGATCGACGTATCATTTTGTTGTTTTCGGCAGAGACCAAGCCCACGCGCCCAGTCCCCACGCTCCGTGGTGACCCACCATCCTTCAGTTTGCCAGTGTCCGTGTCTTACAGAGCGCGTGGTTTATGGGAGGACGTTGTCGCAGGTACAGGAAGCACATCCCGCAATTCGTGTGCTTCTCTTTTTTGTTTTTCCAACCTCCCTTCTTTTTGTTTTGTTTGTTTTGGGTTTCTCAAGGTCTTCCACTGTAATTTCCAACAGAATCCTCTCCAGATTTTTTTTGTCAGGTTTTAAGAATTTGTGAATCGTGTCCATTTATTGTAAATTATGTGGTCAGTTTTTATCAAGAGCTGTTTATGTTTAATTTTAAATAAAAATATTTAAAATAATTTCTGACCACACGATGTACGATGAACGGATACGATTCACAGATCTTCGGAATCCTCACAAAGAGGATCCGGATTAAGTTTTTTTTTTCTTTT
The DNA here is from genome assembly GCA_024362995.1 of Heteromeles arbutifolia. Classification (NCBI taxonomy): domain Eukaryota; kingdom Viridiplantae; phylum Streptophyta; class Magnoliopsida; order Rosales; family Rosaceae; genus Heteromeles; species Heteromeles arbutifolia. The sequence goes on along the minus strand of JANCRC010000003.1, from coordinate 36,988,492 downwards.
TTGAACAAATGATATTTTTACACTAAGAGAGTGGAATAGTGGGGTAAGTCTCACAACAGGTTAGCAATGATGTGTTTAAAATTTATTTTTGACGAAAATCGAACATAAGATCTCTCACTTACAAGTAAAGACGAATACTAGTAAACCATAACGTTAAAGTTAATTAGAGTCTTAAATTAGAGATATTATCATTTGAAAAAAAAGACAAAATTTAATTTGTGCAGTACTACATTACTGATCATAATTTTATTTTGTGATATAAGAATAAAATGTTTTTTCACTTTCTTTTTGTCAACAAATAGAATTTGTTAATAAATAATTAGAAATATAGAAATAATCGGTCTGAATTTAATTTTTATGCAGTATTTTAATAATTGTGTGAATTTAACACAAGTGAATTTTATATATTAATTGTAGATTCAGTTAGTTTTTATTATTTTCTTAATTTTAGTTCTTATTTATTGTATAAAAATCACAGCATTGCAATCAGATTTTGATCCAATGTAGAAGGTGTAGAAAACCAATCTAAGGTGAGAAAATATTTTATGAAAGCATTACTTTTCATTGCTTCATTCCTGTATAAATAGTTACATAAGATTGATGTACAAGAGTCCTATTAGGATTTGAAATTCCCATGATAAGAATATTATTGTCAAAAGGCAGAGTACAATAATAAGTTTAACGTATGTTGGACTCTTCGTTAACAGCCCCATGCAAACTTGGCGTCGAAGGATGAACAAGTTTGGACTGAAGAAGGAGATGACGGGGCTTGTGAAGACCCTTGGTGAGTAAGTCTACAGGTTAGTCAACAGAAGGTAGAAAACGAACTTGGTGACTGCCCAAAGCCACACGTTCACGGACAAACTGGTAGTCTAACTCAATGTGGCGATTCCGAGCATGGAACACAGGGTTGGCAGCCATGTAAGTGGTACTGAGGTTGTCACAGTAGAGGTGAATGGGAAACTAAGCAGCAATACCTAACTCATAAAATAGATAGGAGAGCCACGTAGTTTCTGCACAGGCATGAGATAAAGCTCGGTATTCGGACTCAGCGCTGGACTTTGAGACCGTTGGTTGTTTCTTGGAACACCAAGACACCAGATTATTGCCATGATAAATTAAGTACCCCGTTGTTGAGCGACAAGTATCAACACAACCAGCCTAATCCACATCCAAATAAGCAGAAATACGGGATGAAACAGTTTGAGGATGAAGCAACAAGCCATGAATGAGTGATCATTTGATGTACCGAAGAATACGTTTAACTGCTAGAAGGTGTGGCTAGCAAGGAGAAGCCATAAACTGGGCGACACTATGGACGGCAAATGATATGTCCAGCCGGGTTAAGGTCAGGTACATGAGACAACCAACTAGAGCTCAAAATTCAGTAAGAGAGGAAAGCAAGGGACCATCATGAGCCGAAATGGAGGTCTTAGTAACAACTGGAGTGGAGCATGGCTTGCACTCAGCCATGTTGGCTCGCTTCAATAAGTTATATGCATATTTGGTTTGGGAAAGATGAATTCCAGTAGTGGTTGTTTGTACCTGAATACCCAAAAAATAATGTAAAGGACCTAAGTCCTTCAAGTCAAAAGCAGAACCCAAAGCCTAGATAACATCTTGTAAAAGAGTAGAATCACTGCCTATCAAAACTATATCGTCAACGTAGATGAGAAGCACGATAGTAAGAGGACCACTGTGGAGAATAAAAAGTGAGTTGTCTGCCCGACTTTGGACGAAGCCGTATGAAGAGAGAAAAAAGCTAAACCTTGTAAACCATGCCCGATAGGCCTGTTTAAGGCCGTAGAGAGCCTTCACGAGTCGGCAAACATGGTGAGGAAACTGAGGATGAATGAAGCCAGGTGGCTGTGACGTGTAAACCTCATCCTGAAGCTGACCATGCAAAAACGCATTTTTTACGTCGAGTTGACGAAGTTGCCAGCACTTGGAAACCACGAGGCCCAGGATAGTGCGGATTGTTGCAGGCTTCACCACTGGGCTAAATATGTCATGAAAATCAATCCCGAGCTGTTGATGAAAGCCTTTGGCCACCAGTCGAGCTTTATAACGTTCAATGGTGCCATCGACATTGCGCTTGATGCGATAAACCCATTTGCAACCTATCTTGTGCTGAGCAAGAGAATGAGGAACAATGACCCAGGTATGATTTTTTAGGAGAGCATTGATCTCTTCTTCCATGGCTGCACGCCATTCAGGCTGACAATTTTCCTAAGAAAAACAAGTAAGGCTCATTAGTAGATAAAGACATATTCAAGGTGTGAGGTAGGGGATAACGAATTGACCGATCAGTCCATGTTTTTGGTTTTCATGTGCCATTTTTGGAGAGTGACCATAAGATGCGATGTGACAGGCTGGGGTGGTGGAGCTACAGTAGGAACCGATGGAAAAAATGGCAACAGTGCAGGAGGTAGAGATGATGGATCTGTCATTGGGGAAAGAGACACGAACTGTGGGCTGTCAGGCGCAGGAAATGAAGATGGGTCGTGGGCAGGTAGCACGATGTTGGGAGCAATGTGCCAAATGGAAAGCTCCATATAGGGTGATGGTGCAAAACCCGTGGGCTTGTGAAAATGGAACTCAGCTTCATTGAAGACGACATGGTGGGAAATGTAAACTTGGCCCGAGGTGGGATCGAGGCACCTGTAACCCTTATGAGAAAGATTGTATCCCACAAAAACACACTTAATGGAGTGAGGGGTTAGTTTGTTTTTAACATAATTGCCCAAATAAGGAAAACAGAGGCATCCAAAGGTACGTAAGTGAGTGTAAGATGGAGAACATCCAAATAACAGAGTGTAGGGGGTAGACCAAGATAGGGTAGGAGTAGGAAGTAAATTAATTAGGTGAACAGAACTAAGGGCAGCTTCAACCTACAACGAGAGTGGAGCTTCGGCTGCGGTGAGTAAGGTACGGGTCATGTCAGCAATGTGACGGTGTTTACGCTCAGCAAACCCATTTTGTTAGGGCGTGTGAGGACACGAAAGACTTTGATGAATACTAGAGAGACGACAAAACTCAAACATGGAGTGATTTACGTACTCAGTGCCATCATCACTTTGTAAATATTTAATAGAGGCATTAAATAAATTTTTAACCACAGCCACAAGAGTTTGAAAATGGGAGAATACTTCATATTTCTTTTTCATAGGGTAAATCCATAAGTAACGCGAATAGTCATCGGTAAAAAGGACATAATAGCGATAACCAGAGACAGAATCAACGGTGGACATCCATACATCAGAGTAAATAAGAAAAAAAGGAAAAAAAGCACTTTTATTATTAGATGGAAAATGGAGCTGAGTGGATTTCCTTAAAGCACAGCTCTTACAAAAAAAAAAAAAAAAAATAGTAAAATTAGGACCTAGACTAGAACCTGAACGCGATAGCACAGACGGATACGGGTGACCAAGACGTTGATGCCAATCAACAAACGACGCAACAAGAGCTTTAGGAAGAGAAATGGACAATGGATATAATCCATTCTTACATGGGCCCTGAAATAGCAATGCACCAGTACGTAAATCATAAATACGATAAAAGAAAGGGAAAAAACAAATGGCAACATTATTGTCATCTGTAAAATGAGCAATGGAAATAAGGTTTTTACATAAGGAATGGAGAAAGACATTACGAAGAACGAACAAAGAAGAATTTAGACCAAAAGGAATGGTACTAGTGGATGCAATATTGAGAGTGTCACCATTACCCAATTCGACTGAGTTAGGCCCATAATATCGTTGGGGATGCGGAAGAGCAGTGGCATCGCCGATCATGTGGTAGGTGGCACCTGTGTCGGGGAACCATGCGGAGGGATCCTGGTACTGAACAACTTGAGAGCCATCAAATAGGGGAAGTGTCTCAGGACCACCATAACGATGAGGATAAGTGGCGACAAAATGGTGAGGTATGGAACAAGTAAGACACTAGGAATAAGTGTTTGGTGGATGGAGGCCCAGCAAACCTAAGCCAGCCCAAGATGCTCTCGAGAAACCACGAGACCTAGTCCAAAATGGTGGGGGCCCATTCCAATTTGAAGAAGACCCATTCCAATTCTGATTAGAGGAGCGATAAATATGCTGAGAACGCCCACCACGAAAAAAGCCCTGGTTGTGGCCAAGTCCGCCACGATTATTGGTAGAGCGAGTCTTATGCTATAAGGTACCGCCGCCACGATTGGCAGAAGATTGGGAACCACGCGAATAAGCTTGGGTGGCAAGAAACGTAGTCTAACAGGCGGGAAGGCCCGAGGAGGAACGAAGGTTCTGCAAGTCAAAAGTGAGGATTTTAGAATGAAGTTCCTCAAAGGTGGGTAGGGGCGTGATGTTGATGATAGCAGTATGGAGAATCGAGTAGTCAGGACCAAGATTGCGAAGGACTGTGGTGATGAAATCATCAAGATCCACGAGGCAACCAATACTGGCGAGTTTATCAGCCAATGTTTTGGCTTGTTATAGGTATTCGAGCACATGAGTGAAGCCTTTGGTTAAATCAAGAAGTTGATAACGGTGGGTGGCAGAGTTGGTGACAGACGGTTGAGCAAAACGACGCTGGAGGCACTCCCAAAAAGCTTGAGCAGAGTCGTTACCCACGGTGAGGGCAAGGATGGATTCAGTGAGGGTGGAAGTAATATAGCTAACCACCAATTGGTTTTGTTGAAACCATTTCAAATATTCGGGATTCGAGACGGTGGAAGAGGTAATTGTAGCAGTAGCAAAGGAACCATCTGAGTCAGAAGCAGGGGCGGGGGGTACGGTGATGGTGGTGGTGAGGGTGGTAGGGGATTAGGGAAATGAACCATCAACAAACTTCTAGAGGTCATGGCCAATCAAGAACGGCTTAATTTGACAAAGCCATGTGAGGTAATTAGTATCAGTGAGTTTAAGAAATTGGGCCACTTTGGGTCCGGGAAGGGAGGAAAACGCAGGGGTTGTCATGGTGGGGAAGATGTCAGGATCGAGAAAGGGATGATACCATGTAGAAAACCAATCTAAGGTGAGAAAATATTTTCTGAAAGCATTACTTTTCATTGCTTCATTCCTCTGTATAAATAGTTACATAAGATTGATGTACAAGAGTCCTATTAGGATTTGAAGTTCCCATCTATATCAGATACAAGTGATAAGAATATTATCATCAAAAGGCAGAGTACAATAATAAGTTTAACGTATGTTGGACTCTTCGTTAACAAAAGGTCTAAGCTACACAAAAATTCTTTGTTGCGAAGATAAGTTGTGTGATTGTTGTGTGGCCTAGGTTATTGTACCTGGTTACTCACAGCCAAGTTCCATCTCCTCCTCAAATTAGAGAGTTTTGTTAAAAATTAAAAATTAAAAAATTAAAAAATAAAACACAAAGACAAGGTCAAATGTTAGTATTTGGGACAAAAGTTCAAAATTGTTGAATGTCAAAACATCGGAATGCAATATAAAAAAAAATTTAGAACCTCAAGATCCATTTTCAGTCATTAATGTCAAAACATTTTCTTATTTGTTACATCACTAAGCTAAGCTTGTCCAATAATTTGAGTTAGCGAAATGATAAGGGAACTCTCTCAAAAGTAGGATTTTCTATCATCTTACCGTTTAACGCCAATTCTAATACCAACAAATAAAATATTAGACAAAAAAACATAAACCGACAGAATCCATAAAAAGTTTGACTTTTAAAAAAGTCTCGTTAGTATTTGTCTCTGAGGTAATAAATTGGGAAACAAAGGTATGGTTAGTCCCAGTAGAGAAAAACTTCCCTAGTATAGAAAATCTTGGAAATATTTTGTTAATTATAAAACTGGCTGCGCTCCTTCCCCGCTGTTCGTGCGTTTTGCTTTCTTTATGAGAAACGATGCACCGACTCACTGCCATCGCACGTGCGCACGTGCGCATGTGACACATTAATCTCGCTTTACGTGTGTAAGCAGGTGAGCACCTTTTTCCTACAAGAGCACCATTTTGTTTGAAAAGACAGTATTACCCCATGTGCTCTACCTCAACCCTCTAAGTATAACTCAAAATTTAGATTCTAAATTTACTCCAACTTACTCCAACTTGCCCCAACTTTTAGGGCAAATATGAGTTAAAACTCAAAACTCATGTCTTGATCAAATTTGGCCCAGGATTCCCACTGGGTTAGTATATTTTTTTTAGTTTTATATTTATAAATTCATTGAATCCAACGGTTAAGATTTAATTTGATGAAATCCAACAGTAAAAAAAAATATCAAAAGGTCCAAATTTAAATCAAACTGCTAAAGTAATTTAAAAAAAAAAATTCTTTTATGTGTTTCATATTATTTCATAGTGTTTCACGAGTTTCATGATATCGATTAATAATTTTTCAATATTTGTCGGAATCTAAATATTTTTAGGTTAAAATGTTCATAAAATTAAATTTGGATACTCTACATTTTTTTTTCTTTTAAAAAAAGCTTCTTTAAGAAAAAAAAATTAGCCTACATTCATTCTTTAATGATATGAGGCTAAAATTTTAACCTAGAAGGGTTGGAGCAAAAAAGCTGTTTCTAGGTTAAAACCTAAATTTTCTGGGCTAAAAAATTTAGGTTTTAGCCCAAGGGTTAGAGATGGTCTAATTGACACACCCCGACCCGGAATGTCTACTAGGACTCCGAATCGAGCTGTGCTAGCTGACACCTGGAAGGTGACGAAGCCATAAAGTGTAGTGATGTGGAAAATGTGAATAAATTTAAACCTAAAAGTGCCTAAGTATAAGAGTGCGCTGTGAGCGGGAATGAACCCATTTTACACGTGATGTCAGAGCATAAGTACAGTACAGTAAGATAGGGTGAGAATTATATCATCGAAGGTAATCATCTCAACTACTAAAACCTGGAGGGGCGAAAAACAAGGGTGAGTGGGCCTAAAAATAAAGTTTTAATAAAAACCTTTGAAAACGTTATAACCCCTCGCCGTAAAACATGTATAGTTTCCAAGATATACATACTACATATAGTATGAAAATACTCACCGTAGCCTACAAAATATCAAGATACCAATACGGCACAATAGTTCATATATAAGTGCATAACGTCAGTAATCGTATACTTTCGCATAAGCAAACATATCAAACCAAGTGCTCATCAACACATGTTGACACACAAGTTCATGCAGAGTTATTCTGACATGAACATGACTAGGTGTAATAATGATATACGCTCTAGTGCTACAATCACGTGAAGATTGGCGCTATTTGCGGTCACATACGAGTCGGAGTTGCCTATTGCAACTTGTACGACAAGACTGGCACCTACTTGGATCCAAGGCGAACGTGCGGTGCGGATGTGAACATACACATGAAAGACTGGCCCTGGCCCTGGGCGAGCACTAACACCGGTGCAGCAAACGATGAGCATAAAACATAAATATAGTCATGCCATAGTGGTTCAATAGTTCTAATCAACATAATATCATTCATAGTCGTAGGTATAATCATGGCATCAATAAACATACGCATACCTGTGCATCCCGTAGAATTTATGACTACTTTGTAATTTTCCGTTATTTCACTAATTCTTATAAGCATTAGTCTAAGCTAGGCATACGTAGTAAATTCTCTTTCAATGTATAAATGGAAACTAACAAATATGTATATACTATATAAAAGAAAAGACCCACTTACTTTAAGTCCGCGCTACAACTTCTTAGCACGAATATCAAGACGTTGCGAACGATCATCACCTAGAACAAATATCAAATCACGTCTCATAATTCTTATTGATAGAACACGTAATTTACATAAAACACATCCCCAAAGACGTTATAGAATGATTTGTAACCCATTGACCAAAAGTCAATCGTCGGTCAAAGGTCGACGGTAAGGTCCACAACCCTATGTAACTCAATCTGGAAGATCCGCACCTCGTATTTCTGATCGGTAACTTCCCAAAAGTTTCAACAAGCTTCTATAACAATATCCTAAAGTTTCGGAACGATCCAACGGTCGAATCTCCGCCAATCGCTAAAATTAAGTGGCGGCCAACGTTTAGATTTACAAACTTAGAAAACCTATCCGAGAAGATCCATAGTCAGATTCCTGATCCGTCAATTCTTAATATCTTTAATATTATGTACTATTACGTATTAAAGTTTGGTGACGATCCAATGGTCGGATCGTCGAATCATATAATAGCCAAGTGACGGCCCTTAACGGAAATATAACCAAACAATGGAATTTCATCAATCGGATGTCTAATATGGAATCGGGGTTCCCATTTTAGCCTAGGAAGGTCAAGTGGTGTCTCTGCCCACACGCCGCTGCCTCGACTCACCGGAAAATTCAACTATTTCCAAAAATTCTCAAATTTTACAAAAATGTAGAACAAGCCTAGGGGAACAACTTTCATACCTAGGCCGAAGTCCAATTTCGACGGAAAATGCCTAAATTTTCCCACGAACAACCAGAACCCTAGTTTTGGGTGTGCTTCGAATCGACCTCCATACACGCTTCAACGCCTCCACCATTGTTTGGGCTTTGTTCCTGGTCTCCAGATAAGTGTTTTGGTGGTGGTGATTGAAGGTAAGCGTTTCAGAAATGGGTGGATTGCTGCCAGTGTTCGTCGCACCTATCGGTGCGGTTCTTCTCGAAACTGGGGTTTAACCCAGTCGGGTTTGGATGAAATTGGAAGCTTGGATGGCTCTGAGGTGTATGGTGGTGGTGGTTTGCCAATTTTCACCGGAGAATTCGACGAAAATCCCATCGGAAATCATGCAACCCTCGAGTTGTAAGGAGAAATAGGCGAGGATGGGAAAATCCAGTGCTTCTCATTCTCTCATTTCCCCTCATTTCCTTCTCTCTCCATTTGGCAGCCTCTTCCTCTCTTTTCTCTCGATTCGCCACCACCCCCTTCTTTCCCCTCATGAAACTCTCCTTTTCCTTTTCTCTTCTCCGTTCATCACTCTCATTTCTCTCAACTAATTTAAAATAATAATATAATAACAAAATAATGTTCCGATTTCAATTATGCTTGCATCTACGCGTTTGCACCATTAAGTACTTCTGGAATACGGTAAAGTAATAGTTCATACGCGTCATGAACTAACAGTCAACAAAAGTCAATAATCTCACCTTTAAGGCATTTTCGTCAATTCACGCTTTTAAAAATTAATAAAATCGTAAAAGTACGGACAGGTTGTCACACTAATATTATCATCTTGGATAAATTATTTTAGAATTTAAGTATTTAAACTTGGATTTTATTTGAGTTTCAGCAAATGAAACATAATAAATTTAAGGAGTTATCCATTAGCACTTTGAACAAATCATCATGTAATATTGAATTTTATAAAAATACAAAGTTAAATTTACAAGAAAACAATTTAAGCTGACATTTTTGGAGTGTTAATAACAGTTAATAGTTGTATTCACCAAAATTTATTTCTTGTTAATAATGTAATCGTATAAATTTCATAATTTGAATTGTTCTATTATTTAAACCAGTTAAGGATCATACTTGTAAAAAGAAACTTTTGAATTAGACATTGTTTGGTTATTTAATTATATTAAATAAATAAACGATTCATCATAAATATGTTACTTGGTCTTTACGCCATCGATTTGTTCCATGTATTTATATGACTAATCAGATCTCAAATTTAAATGATTATGTAAAAATGATCTTTAAATGAAGATTAAAAAATTGAACAATGTTTATTAAAAATGTTATTTTATTCGCAAAGTAAGACGAATTTGGGGTGAAAGCAAGTATTATCCGCTAATAACAAACATCATATGCCACTTAGTACTACGATCTAGTGATATTCCTCTTCACTTGTAAGTGAGAAGTTTTAGATTCGATTCTCGTCAAAGATAAATTTGAATCACACTAATGTCAGCCTATTGTGAGGTTAAACCCGCCTCATCCCCTACAATATTGTTTGCTAAAAAAAATAATAATAACAAACATCCTCTACTTATTAGAGTTTTATTTTTGTAAAATTGAAGGGCAAATTAGAAGTTTGGATCACCTTAGTTATGAAGCAAGGCAAGGCAACAACAAGAGGAAGAGTGCTCATATGGTAAAAGCCATCTTTATAATTCGAACCCTACAATATTATTATGATTAGACTACGTTTATGTCCTCGAAACTGACATAACAACAATATTATATTGTCTTAAAATATTAATCCAAATCTAACCATCAGTATCCACCTTACGCCTTTGACTGGTAAAGATTCTGTGCCATCCCAATTGTTTTACTTATCTTTCATTTTTTGATATTCGAGATTTAGTGAGGTTAACTAGGCAAGGTTCTAAAAAACGTTAGGCGCTAGTCAGACGACGGACTAACGCCTAACGTCTATGCGGTGCCGCCTAGACGGATTTAGGTAAATTTCTTGTATATCTTATAAATAAGTGCACATTGACATTACAAAAAATTATACTTATATGAAATCCATGGATAAGATAATAAAATTCAAGGTATAATTAGAACTTAGACTTCAAACAAATTTCAAAAAAAAAAAAAAAAAAACCACCAAGCCGCCCAGCTAGAGCCACCTCGATTTTTCCAACCATTTTGCACAAAATCGCCTCGGTTCCAAGGCGCCTAGCGCCTAGGCGGCTGCATAGGGCGTTTTTTAGAACAGTGTAACTAGGTAACATTGCAAAGAAAAATATTTTTTTTAGAGTAATACTAAAGAGAGTTTCTCAAAGTGGGATTTTTTTATGAATTTTCTGTCACCTTCCAATTAAATTTAATTTTTATGCCTACATTATAAAACATTACGTAAAAAACATGAACTGGTTGATAGTCTCATTTTTTAGAGAATTCTCATAGATTTTTTTTTTTAATATTCATATGAACGTTGTTGCCTTATTCCTTAACGCTTAAGATTTTGGTGTGGAATTGTCTAATATGATATCACAATTTTAGTTTTAAGAATATCATAAGTTTAACTCTCCATTAAGTACCACTACTTTATTAACATCCACAACAAAACTGAATCTATATTGACTCACTCAACCCCCCTCGTACGTGGGATGAAAGTAGATGATGATGTTAACTTGATATACATGTTATCAATACAACCGTGAATGATATACAATGGTTTAGGTCATTGTGATACCTATACTTGAAATCAGACATTGTAAATTTAATTCGTATTACACTGCTGTTACAGTAGTGTGAGTTTGATGCAGATGAGTTGTATATATTAAATGTGAGACCCATCGACCTTTTATTTTTCTCTATTTTATAATTGCTACCTACTTTCTTTCTTTTGTTATTTATTGTATAAGTATCACACTCATAAGTTCAATACATTGAACTCAAAAATAAGAAGCACTCTCAAAGCACTCAGAATTTCCGACCTGTCGTAGGATTTTGATTCTTATATTATTAGAATCACACTCTTTTTTTTCCTGTCTACTTTGGAACGCCTAATGTCTAAATGATTAATAAAGTATGTAACAAATTGTGCAATGTATACTTATTCAACAAGCAAGAGATAAGAAGAAAACTTTGGTGACTTGTCCTATTTATGTCCAAATGCATTTGCTAATTGGTAATTGGCAAAGTCCAGCTTCAAAGCACGTTTATATAGGTGCCAAATTTCTGTTACTATTAATCACTATTAGTGACTTGAACATGAAACTTTTCCCAAACACAAAGTTCAATTATACTACTAATCATTAAAATTCACCGATATTTAATGCTTAATCAGTGGCTTAAAGTGAAAATTGCATCGTACCAAAACCAATTTATGATGGTTTTTACTTTTACCACTAAAAAATTAACCTTTTTCTTCCTTCCTTTTTGCCTTTTTCTTTGTTGTCTTAATTTCTACCGCATAATTAATCATATGCCTATAATTTTCTTTTAATACAAAAAGTTTGATATGATGCATGCTGAAATATAGTTGGCTAATGCCACATCATCTAAATAGTAAAAATTGTTGGAAAAATGGGTTTGGTGGGAAAAGCTTAGTTATTTGACTAACTCGTTCTAAAATGTATCTGTCACGTAACTAGGCCAAATTTGAGAGCTTTTCAATATATCTGAAACACATTCATGTGATTTTATTATTTTGTTCAAAATTATAATATATAATTTTTTATTAATATACTTTAAAAATGATAAATATCAATTTTTTTGTGCTAAAGATTCAGTAGTGCAACTAATGAACAGGCTCAATGGTGTTAATTATCTTTTAAATGATTATTACGTGTTAAAAAGTTATTTTTCAACAAATGTTTGTCATGTGGCATCAACGGTTACAGAAGAGTCTTTGTATTTGTTGCTAAAACGTAAATTGATACAAAATGTGATTTGCGTTTCTAATACCTTTATTAGTCATCAAACCGGAAAGAATTCAAATGAAATGATATAAAACGTGATTTGTGTTTCCGGTATCCGAATTTGTTGCCAAAATAAAGAGAAATCCAAGACCTAAACTAGCAGACAATCCTAAGAAAAGGGTAGAATGGTAATTCTCTATGAAAATCACAGTCACACAACCCTTCTTTTACTTTTCCCACGCGCAGAGCCCCCTCGCTCTCTCTCTCTCTCTCTCTCTCTCTCTCTCTCTCTCTCTCATTGTTCTGCTTTGCAGGAGAGCAGAGAGGATAAAAGCTGATCCCCGCAGTGTTTTTCCAGTGCCTAAATACTTGAAACTCCCAAAACCCCCCGCATTTCACTCCCTCCCCTGCTTTTTTAACCCACCTCTGTCCAGAAAACCCAAACCTGACTACTTGGGACAAACAAAACAGGACGAGTAAACAAAGACAAAGTTGCTGAACGAAATATCGAAAATCAGAGAGAGAGAGAGAGAGAGAGATGTATAAAGGGTGTGCTCTTGTGCCTTGTGGTGGTTAAGCAGTATGCAGGTGCCAAAGAAGATAGAAAATTTGAGTTGCGTTTAGCAGAGAAGCAGGCTGAGGTAGCTAGTGGCAGTGTTTTCAGGCAGAAGTAGATAGATATAGAGAGAGAAGGGAGAAGAAAAAGGAAAAGTGGTGGAGAGAGAGAGAGATAAGATTATGGTGGGCTCAGGAGCAACAGATAGGAGCAAAGAGGCTGTTGGGATGATGGCCCTTCATGAGGCCCTCAGAACCGTCTGTCTCAACACTGACTGGACTTACTCTGTCTTCTGGACTATCCGTCCCCGCCCGTATGCACCGCTCTCTCTCTCTCTCTCTCTTAAAGTTCTCTCTCTATCTACCCTTGATCTGTGTTGAACTTTGGATACTTTGATTTTTAGATGGTTTCCTTTTCTGGGTTTAATTCATTTTTTGTTATTATTTTGTTGCAGGAGAGTTAGAGGTGGTAATGGCTGCAAGGTTGGGGATGACAATGGCAGCTTGTAAGTATAATAAGCTCTTTAATTCAATTTTTGCTCAGTTTTCTCTCTGTTTTTACAAATGGGTTTTTGGTAATTTTGGGATTTGGTGTTGTTTGAATTAGTAAAATTTTCAAGTTGTGAAAAATTTATGTAATTTTTTTGTTGCTTTTTTGTGAAATTTGGTGAAGGATGTTGATGTGGGAAGATGGGTTTTGTCGAGCGAGAGTTTCATCAGATTGTCTGGAAGAAATTGATGGAGAAGATCCTGTCAGAAAGGCCTTCAGCAAAATGTCCATTCAGCTGTATAATTATGGAGAAGGGTGGGTACTTGGTATGTCTTTTTATGTTGTTGTTCTCTCTCTCCTCCCTCTCTCTCTCTCTAAACAATCTTGCAGGACATGAAATTGTATGGAGTTTCCAGACATGGGTCTAATCCAAGTGGGCTAGACCCAACTTCGAATCCCCTTCCCCGTAGATTAGATAAATTTAGTATATTTATTTTTGTCGTTTGTTAAAATATTATGGGAAATAAGTTGTGTGTATGTGTGCTCCCATTGATTGCACTAATTTAAACAGGTTGATGGGGAAGGTGGCATCTGATAAGTGCCACAAATGGGTCTTCAAAGAACCTACGGAGTGTGAACCAAACATCTCCAACTACTGGCAAAGTTCATTTGATGCTGTATGTAATCAAACCCACATGTTTCTTCTTGCTTATTTATCAATAACGCTTGTAGCTCACGCAGTTAAGAGTCTTTAACCGAGTCGCGGGTCGGAATTATTGATGATTGATATAGTAACCTTTCCTTTTTTGGTACTATTTATTGCAGCTTCCTCCTGAATGGACTGATCAGTTTGAGTCAGGCATTCAGGTCAGAACAGAAAAATAGTTACTGTTTTACTATTGTTGGTCTCATCATTTTTTGAAGTTACAGTTAAATTTTTCCCTAGTTGTTTGTTGTTCTTAGTTTTTAAATAGTTAATTTAATTTTCACCAGACAATTGCTGTAATTCAAGCTGGTCACGGGCTTCTGCAGTTGGGCTCCTGCAAGATTGTGAGATTATACATTCTTTTCACTTCGATATCATTTTGATTTTTATGTTATTAATTTGTAAATTAATAAAAGGGTATGAACAATATGATACCAGATTCCTGAAGACCTGCATTTTGTGCTAAGAATGAGGCATACATTTGAATCTCTGGGCTACCAATCTGGTTTCTACCTCTCCCAACTCTTTTCATCAAACCGAAACAACTCTGGATCATCGGTACTGCCCTCAAAGCAGTCCCCAATGCCAATCCGCCCTTCTCCACCTCTCTTCAATTGGGCTCAAAGGCCTCTTCCATCTGCAACAACCATGCAGCTTCCTTCACCCAATTTCCAAAACTCTGCTGCTAGACTCGGGTACAATCCTCAAGCTGGTAAAGACGAGACACACATGTTTTTGCTGCCTCATTCGGCTGAAACACAAATGGGAGGAGACATGATGGGAGGCGGAGGAGGAGGAGGAGAGCATGAAAGTGACATCAAATGGCCTAATGGATTGTCCTTCTTCAATGCACTCACAGGGCGGTCTGATGATGCAAAGCTTTTGTTCAATCCGGAGAGCTTGGCAAACAAAGGCGGGGACCAAAATCACCACCACAACAACCCGAATGCAAATTCAGACCACAACGAGTTTTTGAGCTTGGACTGCCATCCGGATAGTAACGCAAGGAAGGACATGGAAAACAAGTACAAGAGGAGCTTTCCTTTGCCTGCAAGGATTGCTTCGTCGTCTTCGAATTCGGTTGATCACCATCAGCACCAACCTGTTGGGTATCGAAACGTGGAAGCCGGTATGTACCCTGATGTCATGGAGACGTTCTTGGAGTGAAATGGGGAGGGCTGTATTAGAGAGAGGAACGATGGGTGAAGAGTTGTACGTCGGCAAAGCTTTCGAGCTCCTTTGCTGCTTCTACTTCTGTGCTTTTATTTCATGCTCTTAGCGCTTTATATCTTTTGGTTTTTTTTTTTTTTTCAATCAGTTAGTGAGACTTAATTAGTGAAAATTTGCATGTAGTTCATCCCATGAAGAGCTTTCCTCAATTTTTTTCTTCTAATTGTCGCCATGGAATAATAAATTAAAAGCAAGCCTCAAGAAAACCGATATAGTGCATCCTCTTACCTAACCAAGTTGATTAGAACATTGTATTTTCGCCTCTGCAGTGATACCTTCCGTCAGGTTCCGGACCTCGATTGAAAAATAACCTCACACCTGGTGCGTGAGCTAATATTTAAATAATAAATAAATAAAACTAAAAAGAAACTAAAACAAGGTGAAAATTAAAATTCATCTTATAAAAATAATCAATAATTTTTTACTAGGCTATAAAAAATAAAAATAAAATAAAAAAATTTCCATCCTCACATTTAATCCAATTCCATCCCGCCTACCTTTCAACTATTTAATTCATAAACGTGTATAACAATAGGCATGAGCTTCAACGGCTCAGTAAGGATATAACCTTATCATAATAAATTGACAATACTAAATGAAGTGTCATGGCATCACACAATCAAATATGAAATATTATCAATAACAATGCATGAATGCAATGCAAAGAACCTTAACTATACATGTTAATCCGTATAACTAAACACCTCAATGTCGTACGTCTCATTATGTACTTATACAACTTGAAACTTAGTAACTAATTATACAAACTAACCCCCGTAACTCAATCATCCAAATTTCCCCATTGTTAGTCATTTTGCCTGAACTCTTCGTTGACACTAAAAAAATGTGTATTGTGGGTTCGCCCAAGACCTGGTGTGGAGCAAAAAATAATCAAGAAAATTATGAAGGTAACACGTGAACTTTTGGGTAAAAAGGACAAAATTACCCTCGAGGCACACCTGGATTCCCACGCGCATGCAACGGACGATAACGGCTCAATCAAGGAAGAGGCAAAGGTGATCAAAATGGTATTTATTCAAATCCCTCTCATCACTCCTCATCAAATCCTTATTTAAAAGGTAACTCCCAATTTTCCTATTTAATTTAGGATTAATTGTCATGTTAATTGCAAGATATTATTTCACATAATATCTTGCAATTATTCACACAATTCCACCATATATGGCCGGCCACTATTCTCCAAATAGGGTCGGCCACTCCCCTATAAATAGCCATATTCTCCCACTAAAAAGCCAAGCCATTTGCTACCCACAAACTCCTAAACACATTCTTTTCAGAATTTTAACTTTGGCATAAGAGATTCTTCGGCCAAAGCCCCCTATTCATCGTGGACGTGTGAGGCTTTTGGCCTTAATCTTAGGTGTTATTATTTTGCAAGTGCATTTTCGTCAAATGAGAAGACGGCGGAAATTTGTATCCACAAATTGGTGCTTTCATTGAGAGTCTTGATTCACACGCTCGAAGAAGACTCTCGCATTCAAAGTTTCTCATTTCTCGTTCATTTGTAGATTTTTCGTACGTTTTTATTCCTAAATTTTTATTTTATTTTATAAAGTTCTTTGAATAAACGTAAAAGAAAAGTACAATGACTAGAAATTCGGAAACCACAACGAATGGAACTTCCTACATTCAAGGATTTGGACCAAATGAAGGAGATCAAGGTATAGCCCCATTGCGGCGAACCACGAGGCTTAACACGATGGCAAGTGGAGCAGCACCACCCCCACGAGGCACTATCGTGGCAGCCATCACTGTAAAGACCACCGTAGCAGCCCTTGGCGAGCCCACTGCCCATGATGAGCAGGCCACCTTGCAGCAGCAGACCCAGGCCCGTGCCATAAGGCAGCCAGCCCAGCGCGAAGCAACCCACATCTAGCAGGCCCACGACGTTGCAATAGCAGCTGAGGCCCAGGCAGCTGCATCAATTGGAGTAACCCAGCATTCGTGGGCCCAAGGCCAACGCGAGCCCAACGCACTCCAAAGCCAAGCCTAAGACCTGCAAGCTTGAGGCGCAACATAGGCCCAAGGCGCACTAAAGGAAGCCCAACGCACGCGCGTTCTTGTGGCCTAGCCCACGCTAGCAGTCCGACCCACTCCGGTAACCCGACCCGCTCTCGCGGTTCAACCCATGGTCTAGCTCACTCCAATGGCCCTCCTAGCAGCCCAAACTGGTCCAAGACCAGTTCAACCATCCCGGCTTCAGATTTCTGGATCGACGATTGAACCGGGAGTATTTTCACCTTATTTCTTCACAGATTTGACATATCCCAACTCAAATCTCATGCTCGGAGTCCATTACACTTCCACTACTCAAGGAAACACATGTCGTCCAAGCTCTTCCAACCTAAATGGAGAACAACACTTGTCTCGATAAGTCATAGAGTTGACAAGCGCCTTCGCACAGTAGACGACCTTGGTTAATCAGCTCTTGCAGCGTACCGAGATGCAGCGTGCCCCAGAGGAGGTATCCCAAAGTAGGACAAAAGTAGACGATGAACCTCTCCAGCAATGTCCCGGCAAGCAGCCCTTCGACCAATTTTGGATCGAGTGTTCGGGCAGTGTACACTCCCGATTGGGCCCCCAAGATAGCGTATACTCTCGTCTTAGCGTGCGGATGAGTGTGCACTCTCGGTTAAGCCCACGGACAAACATACACTCACGGTTAGGGTCATACTTCGATAATCGACTTTAGCAACCTTCCAGGTGAAATGTTCATTTGCAACTAGGCCATCAAGGAGCATCATTTACCTCATCGGAGTGGGCAGCACGAAGGACGGAGAAAAGTAGTCACACAATCTAGCTCAAGTTCAACTAGCAGCCTACGAATAATTCGCTTTCTTGCTAAGAACATACCACATGCACTGCAGCCGCGGAATAGACAAGTTGAGCACATGGAAGAGCAGCCTAAACCAGTATGTCACGACTAAGGGCAGCTGAGAGCTCCGCTACCCCAGCAAAGGCAAATTTAGGAAGAAGTAGAAAGACTCTTGATCGAACAATTGGGCGATTTCTAGCGCAACAAAGTCTCCGACGAGACATGTCCAACATAAGCAGGTCACCCATCACGGACGAGATCGAGCAGGTAGAGCCTCCACACAAGTTCAACATGACACATTTCATATATTTCAATAGAGATGGAGACTCGGATATGCACCTAAAGCATTATTGAAGCGCAATGATCCTCTATCAGAACAATGATGCTCTTGTGTGCAAGATATTCGCCACCACTTTACAAGATGAGGCGCAAGATTGGTTCCACACCCTGCCGCCATAATCCATCCGGAGTTTTGATGAGCTTTCTCTAGTTTTCACCAAGGAGTATTCATCATATCGCTTGATCAAGAAGAAGTCTGACCACTTGTTTAACGTCAAGAAGAACCTAAATGAGTCGCTCCATGACTATGTGAAGAGGTTCAAAGCAGAGAAGGCAAACATAATCGGATGCAACGACTCAATAGCTAGTGTAACCTTCCAAAAATGACTCTTAGCAAACCACCCACTGTTCGAAGAATTGATCATGAAAGAAGATCTAACTCTGGCAGACTCTTTCGCTCTAGCAGAGAAGCATGCACTTTGGGATGAGGCTCGATGAGCAAACAAGGTACTCGAGCAGCCTAAAAAAGAATTGACAGTAGCTTAAAAGAAGAATGACGAGAAGCAATACAACAACAAAAGCAGGCAGGACGCCAAACGCATGGACCGATCCCCAACTAAAGGAGGCCCTACGCCAAAGAACTATTCTAAGTTCTCAATCCCGATCCACCAAATCCTCATCGACATCAAGAGCGAACCGTGGTTTAAGTTGCCGAAGCAATCAAAGAGAGATACTTTCAAGTTGGATCACACCAAATACTACGCGTTTCACCAAGTTCTCGGTCACACAACTGACAACTGATATACCTAAAAGGATTACCTAGAGAAGTTGGTGATGAAGGGTAAATGGGGCATATATCTGGACAAACCAGCTGCGTAGCCTAGGAGGAACGCAAACGCAAACGAAGAGCCTTCTTTCAAATCAACGGCATCTTCGTAGAATCCAAGAACATGGGGGCCACCAAAAAATCCAAGAAGAGAAACATCCAGTAGGCCATATTAGTCCCACAGCTCCAGGCAGTCGACGTCAACCTTAGACCTATCGTCGGCTTCATCGAGCAAGATGCCGAAGGTGTAAACTTCTCACATTATGATGTTCTGGTTACATATGACCAGTTGGCTCTTGCCATAGTTGACAGAATGATGGTGGACAACGGCAGTGCATTCAACTTACTCCAACTCTCAGTCATTCAGCAGATGGGCCTGGAAGTACACACCTGATTCAACGGTCACACCTCGACTGTCATCGGTAAAATAACACTCGACGTGAGAACATCCCTAGTGGTCTCAAAGTAGATGTTCACAATAACTAATGACCTGTCTCCCTATAATGGGATTCTAGGTCGGCACTAGCTAGTGAGACTGAGCGCAGTAACCTCTATCGAGTATCACAAAATCAGATTTTGCATCCCGGGATGATGAGTCAGATATATCAAGTCAAACTAGGCCACATCTTGACTATACATTATGAAAGTACTGAATGAGTCAAAGAAGAAGTCATTTACCCCTTAGATGCTAGTAAAGTGTAGAAAGCCAACTCTACCTTAACCGAAGATGGGTCAAGAGATGCCGAGCACATATTTCTTGACCCAAAGCAGTCGTCAAACCATATCAACAACTTGGCGGAGGCAACGAAGCCCAACCCCACTGATGCACATTCAAGGTAAATCTGAGCGATCTTGAATATGAAGTCTCCCACTACTCTGAAAGAGATTCAAGGTTTGACCAGACGAGCAACCACACTCAACAGTTTACCCTTATGGTCTACCAATCAATGTGAGCCCTTTTTTCAACTTAATAAAAAATGAGCAACAAGACAAATATGACAATGAGTGCGAAAAAGCATTCAAGGACTTGAAAAAGTACCTGACATCACCTCCCTACTATCCAAACCGGAAGCAGCGGATGACTTATTTACATGTTTAACCGTATCTGAAGCAACAATAAGTTTAACCTTCATACGAGAAGAGTTGGGGCCCCGACCAGAAATTCAAAAGCTAACTTTGGCGACAGTTGTTGCAACCCGAAAGCTCAAGTTATATTTTCAGATGCACGCAGCCATCCTCATGACGCATTATTTCGCCCAATCCAGACGCATGACGATAAATGCGCACACACTGGCGGACGTAAAGTTTTTTTACAAACACAACAACTCAGCCCAAAAGGCGTGCCAAGGGCAGACAAGCACTAGAAGGACACACTCGAAAGTAAGTTTTATCCTCGTTAGTTGAACACCACCTCCTGCTGCGTGTCACACAGCCCTAGCCAACCCTTGCTTCGTAACTCAGTTCTAAGGTGGCCCAATATCGGCAGTTGAGCATCGCCTCCTGCTACGTGTAACATGGCCCCAACCCTGCGGCTCCTTGCCGCGCCTATCTTGCATCACAGCGCTCGACCGTGAGAGTCATACTTTGTGGCTCATCACCGTGTCCATTATGTTCGCAATTCTTTACACTTCAAAGTATTCAATGACGAAGCAGAATATGAGGCTTTACCAATAGGCCTCCGAATGGCAAAAGACTTGGCAGTGAAAAAGCTTGCAATCCCAGCTAATCACCAACAAAATTACCGAGGAATACACGACAACACATTCGAATATGGCACAATACCTATAAAAGGTACAAAAGCTACTTGAGGCGTTTTAGACTTATACCCTCACTCAAGTTCCACAGGCAAACGACGTTTATGTGGACGTGCTAGCCAGCCTAGGCTCCGCCCTCGACCACCAACTCAAACGCTCTATTCCGGTGGAATATTTAGACAAGCCAAGTATAGAGGCAAAGCCAGCAGCCGAGGTGTCATAAGTTAGTATAACTCCAAACTGGCAAGATTCCATTATAGACTACCTGGTCAATGGCACACTCCCCATGGAAAGATTGGAGTCTAAAAAGCTCCAAACAAAGGCAGCACACTACTACATGTGGAACGACACTCTCATCCGAAGATCTTACACTATACCACATCTCAGTTGCCTAACGTCTCCCGATAACCTAAAGGTTCTAAGCTCAATCCACGAAGGTGTTTGTGGAAATCACTCTGGTGGCCGATCCTTAGCACAGAAGGCTCTTAACGCATACTACTACTGGCCTACGATGTATCAAGACGCTAAGGAGTTAGTACAAAAGTACGACCACTACCAACGATACAAGTCGGTACCAGCACTGCCTGCCAATGAACTACACCCACAAACGAGTCATTGGCCATTCATGCAGTGGGAAATTGACTTGGTGGGCCCAATGCTGCCCGCTACTGGGGGCAGAGGCGCCAAATAGATGGAAGCAGAACCCATGACAAACACAACTTAGACAGACATAGAGCTCTTCATATGGAGGAACATCATCTGTCGATTTGGCATCTCTCAGTCCATCATCACAGAGAACGGCCTGCAATTCGTAGGCAAAGATTTGACAAAGTTCTTCCTGAAATATGGCATCAAGCAGCACGTGTCCACGCCGAGGTATCCACAAGGCGATTTTCAACTGCCTCGAGAAATCCCTCTCCAACAAGAAGGGAAAATGGCCAAACAAACTTCCCAGATGTCTATGGGCGTATCATACAACTAAACGATAAGCAACCGCTGAGACTCTTTTCTTCTTGGCATTTGGTTCATAAGCCATTATTCATCCTAATGTCATCGTCCCAAGTATCAGCACTCTACTACCAAGCATTGAGCAGAACAGAAAGGGGATAGCCACAAACTTAGATCTAGCAAAGGAAGAACGCGAGAAGGTCATCAACCACATTACAACCTACCAACAGCAACTCATTTCCAGCTACAACAAAAGGTCTAAGATCCAGCAGTTCCAGCCCGGAGATCTAGTCCTAACAAAAGCCTTCTTCACTGCTTGTAGAAAATGCTCCACAAAGATGGATCTCATCTGGGAAGGTTTGTACAAGATCAGCATAGTAAGCCGCAAGGGTAGCTACACCTTCGCCACCATGAACGACAAAGATATCGAAAAACAATGGAACGCCTACAATCCGAGGAAGTACCATATGTGACCTCACACTACATCAAAGCCCGAAGACTCAAGCAGCTCGATGTGCACCACCTCGCAAGTCGATGACTATCCAGTTGTTATACAGTTCCTACCTTACAACTAGGTTTTCGTTCGTTTCACTCATTTTTCAATGAGGAACTCAGAAGTAATTTACAACTTGGCTCGACTACATGCTTACAACAACTGATCATTCCTGCAATTCAAAAGAAGATTACGCCCTGCTTAGGGACTTATCGCAGGAATTTCACCCCCATGGGGACCAACCATGCTCTTACTTGTGAGAGGGTGAACTAATTCCTCGACACCCACATGGGTTTGCTCTCCAATGCAAGAGGATAAACTATACACTTCGAATATCTAGACGTCGACGAGTCGGGCTACCCTAGTGTAACTAGGTGCACAATAGCTTGCACCAGGATTCCTAGAAGTAGCCACAATGGTCTTTTTCAAGGCTTAGCTAATTGAAGGATTTTTGGTCTCTTGGCCTAATCCGAGGGGAACCAGGCCTCAAAGACGGATGAGGCACATTACACAGTACGTCATATGGACGGTTACCTTGGAACCCTAAAGCTGCTATCGAGTGCACTAAGGTAGCCTATGGTTTCCAGAAGACTGTCTATGGCTTGCCCTTCGAGCAATAAGCCGCGTTAAACTTATACAACTGCACTTTTTTTGTGAAATGTTAAACAGTTAGTGTGCATATACAAAGCTTTATCTACTGCCGACATGCTACGCAGTCAATATGCTTCACCCCTGCCAAGCGCAAAATGATCGTTTACATCTACACTAATTCCTAAAGTGTTGTTATACTTGCTACGCAACCTACAAAATTGGTTACATAAAGAGCAAGGAGTTCTCTCGGACCTTTGCTTACGAAATTCCATACAACCGCGTACTTTTGGTAAGAAAGGTTAGCGAATTTCATGACCCAAAAATCTTTAGTATGTTGTGATGCAGGCCACACAACTCAAAAAATTGAAGAAAGTCAAGGTTCACAGCCAAGTGGTCATGCGGACTAGTCTGCTTCTATAAGTAAGGAGTCCGACTGCTGACCCTATGGCTAACAACTTTGCAAAATTTCTACACCAACATCTACAACTGCATAGGCTACGTGGGCCTATCTGCTTATAGAACAGCTGCACGCCTGCCTCTGGTCTAAAGGTCAAAGGTTGGGCGTAAACAAAAAAAAGCGAAGGAAGCAAATTTATTAAATTTTCTAACAAAATTGATAAACAAATAACAAAGGCCGAATGAGTTTAAGCAAAGCAAAAAACAAGATGGAAAACAAAGAAAATCTTAAAGGCTACCTAGATGACTACTCTTCAGTAGTGTGGACATCCCACGACTAATCGGTCGCCACACATTCAGCAGCCGTGACACTCTCAACAGCGTCATCATCCAACGCTTCACCCCCGGCTACCCCAGCCTGGACACCAACTTCTTCAACTACTTCACCAATGGAAGCCTCAAAAGTAAAGACAAGCAAGTCTTCCTGAGAAATAGAGAATGTCTCGAAGTCTTTCCTAACAAACTCAAAGTCAAACGGCCTACCAAATAGATGATCTACATAACCCAACTTGTAGAAATTGGCCTGAATCTGAATAAGCAAAGCCTAGAGCCTAGCCTTCTCACCCTTCAACTGCTCGTTCTCCTCGAGCAGACCAACACGGACACGCTGCAGCTCGTCCACTTCCTTCTTCAAATTTTCGTTGATCTTTAGTGCACCTTGGAGATCCAACACTTGGGGTTTAAGCCTATCGACGACCTTCTTGAAGTGGATCACTTGGTTATAAGCAGCAATCAACTCTTCATCCTTTGCGTAAGCAGCATAATGAAGCTCAGAAACGGCACGCTCAAGATCTTGAATCTGATGTATGTAACATCCAATCTCCTTCTCTGCACTTTCATACTTAACTTGGATTGCGTTAAGCTTAGTCTTCAAGTCAACGATCTCCTGGCAAGCGGTCTCAAGCTGCAGAGAAGTGAAGGCAGAAATATTGGACCCCTTCAAAACGATGAGTTAAGACTCCAACCTCTTAATGTTCTTGGCAGAAGAACAAGCTTCAGCTGCCATAGTCTTTGCCATCTCCTTGGCAGCCTTGGTATCCTCTTGGTCAAGGAGCATAGATTCGGCTGCCAGAATCGTCGTTTTCTGCATCATAGCAAGCAGAGCAGTCATTCTATATTGGGTGGTATGCTTTGCAAAGGAACTTGGGCAAATAACCCCTCTAACGCCATCAACAAGCTTGGCACACGCGTCCATATCTTCAAGTAGATATGGCTTAAAAAACACATAGATCTCAACAGAATCTCCAGAAACAGGCTTGGTGGATTTCTCACAACTGCCCATGCGAGCAGTCTCTTCTTTCTCAACAGATGAATCAATCCCAGCAGCAAGGAGAGTAGGCCTTGGCGCTATTTTAGCAACAAGGTCCACCTTATCGCTCTTCATAGTAACAAGCTTCTCCAAAGGTGAACTGGACTTAGCACCTAACGGACGTCTTGGTACAGACTTCGACATTAGGGCATGACAGAAGCTCTACGCTGAGCAATCCTATCAGCAATCGTACTAGCCATTTTTGGCATGGCAGACGTCACAGGCTCAAATCTAGCAGCCTAATTTTTCTTCTCATTAGAAGAAGTCAAATCAATCACAAGTCTCTAGGCAGCAGGCTGACCCTTACGAGCAGCGGAGGAAGTTTTTTTTTTCTCAACCGGCATCTCTTGAGCAGGCAGGGAAGACCTTTTCTTTCCACCTTCATTCACAGTAGCCTCTATGACAACGATCGGACGAGCCAATGCATCCACCTTGATCTTCTTTATCTCCTCTCTCGGGAGCAACCTACCTTTCTCCCAACGAAGAGGACTAAGCAGCCAACGCTATTCACGGTACTCAGCAAGGATACCTAAAGTAACATGCACATTCTTCATATCTGGAGAAGTCTTGGAGTTGAGCCAACTTCCGAATCTACATAAACAGAGAAGGATAATTAACAAATCAGATAGTGGCTCAGCACAAAGCAACTTAAAGATCAAACAGTTTATGACGAAACCTCGACTGCCTATAACTCAGGCCCCACGACCTATCTTTCTTGGCTCAACTAGACAGCGGGGAAGCTCAACCCATGCCGACTTTTCCAACCAGCAAGCAGGAAGCCTATATGCCCAGCATTCCAGTAGCCCATGAGGCCCGTGACCTCCTCATTTCTCTCAATCGTCGGCTTGGTCCACGTCAGGTCTAAGAGCCTAAAGGACATGAGCCATGCGGCTCGCCTAGCACTGTGCCCCAACACCTCAATCTACGGCCCCAACTGCATAGCTGCCCTTAGCTCTAGCCAAACCAAGCAGCCCAAGCAGTGGTCCCTACCACAACACCTCATCGGCCCATGCCGAGCCAACTTTTGCCCCATGTCAGCTGATGTGCCACACCACTCCGAAGGCTACCCCATGACAGCACTACCCAAGAAAAAGACAAGGAAAATTAAATTGTTCTTACCTCAGTGCGGCGCGAAGAAGATAAAAAAAACAATGAAAGACGGTCATTTACATAGGCAAGTGAAGAAGATTGCTAGGGGAAGGGGAACAAATATCCTCTAGCTTTCTCTTTCTTATAGGATAGAATAAATTGCTTTCTAAAGTTGATTTAATCATCTACTTAAGGTAGACTTAAATAGACTTTGGAAATGATTTATTTTCCTTTCCTAGAAGGATCTAATTTCCAATTAATGTGGGAATCTACATCAAAATAGGAAACAATCTTATGTTTCCTAAAGCAAGGGAAGATCTCTATACCTGCTGCTCTTCCTGCAAGCAGCCCAACAGGTGTGGGGGCATTTGTGGAGCAAAAAATAATCAAGAAAATTATAGAGGTGACACGTGGACTTTTGGGTGAAAATGACATAATTACCCTCGAGGCACACCGGGATTCACACGCGCATGCAACGGACAATAACGGCTCAATCAAGGAAGAGTCAAAGGTGATCAAAATGGTATTTATTCAAATCCCTCTCATCACTCCTCATCAAATCCTTATTCAAAAGGTAACTCCCAATTTTCCTATTTAATTTAGGATTAATCGCCATGTTAATTGCAAGATATTATTTCACATAATATCTTGCAATTATTCACACAATTCCACCATATATGGCCGACCACTATTCTCCAAATCGGGTTGGTCACTCCCCTGTAAATAGCTATATTCTCCCACTAAAAAGCCAAACCATTTGCTACCCACAAACTCATAAACACATTCTTTTCATAATTCTAACTTTGGCATCAGAGATTCTTCATCCAAAGCCCCCCCCCACCCATTCATCGTATGCGCGTTAAGCTTTTGGCCTTAATCTAAGGTGTTATTATTTAGCAGGTGCATTTTCATCAAAGAAGAAGACAGCGGAAATTTGCATCCACACCTGGTGCCTACTAAGACCTTGGCTCAACTACACAAAAATCTTACCATTACCCTCATTTCCTTAATTTCTCAACACCACAAGCTCCAATCACATGACACATCATGAATGATTCACAAATAATTTCATTTCTTATTTCACCAATGAACAATATTCCACATGGTAAGTAACACAATCATCGATAACAAATAAGCATCCAACCAGATTAACCAACCAATACGATCAATATATAATAGAGCATTTCACAAAACTTAGTAAGATTAATTTCCATAAAAGTTTGTCGTATTTCCTTTACCTAAATTCCAAAGCAAAAGCATAGCTCGAACTCACTGTCTCCTATTCACAAGTACAAGCCATCACTAAAAGGCATGACTGACATCCACTCTAATTCAAGTCAAATAACTTCGTATTACTAATTGAAAATCAATCAATCCAAATAGTCATTTGGTTGCTTTGACAAAAAAAAAAAAGAAAAAAAAAGAAAGCATCATTTAGTTGATCTAAAATAACATGGTTAAGTGAGAGTCGCGACCTAAGCAGGTGCCTAAGCAATATCTAGGCATCATTTAATTTTGAAACGCCTAGAAATTAAGCGGGACAGTAGCCAGCTGCCTAGCGCCTAGACAAGAATTTTTAGAACAGTAATATATATACATATGTGTGTGTGTATGTACGCTCACTTTATATAATACCAATACACTTAAGCTTATATAGTTGTATATAAGCTTTATCGATTGGTCTGTAATTGGAACGATGAAAATATGTATATCACACCTCGATCACCAACTCCAACCAGATGCCATACTTGATATAGTTGAAATTATAAATAGCAGACATGTACAAACATTTGATAGCGTAAAAGCAAGTTTGGTTTAGTTGGAGTATATAAACATGAAGGCATGACTACACGTATTACTAAGAAACCAATTCCATCCTTTAAACAAATTACTTTTATACATTAGAGTAATTTGGCAAATGTACGTTTTCTTAAAATGAATTTGCGGGAACAATTTATAGCAGAGTTCCTCCGTCCCCTTTTCCCGTTAATCTTCCTCTATGCCTTCGAGTAATAGAGTGTGTTCTTAGTTTCAGTTTCTCATCCTAGCAATGAACAGGAAGAATCGGTGAGATCAGTGTTTCAACTATATGCTAAGAAATGCAGTTTAGAAGGGAAACAACCCAGAAACTGATGAGATGACAGCCTTGATTCGGTTGAGTGAATTGGTCTGATATAGGTCGATTTACCTATCCACTGTGATTCACATCTTATTTGTACAGAATGTTAAAATAATTTGGATTTGAGTATACATGTATATCTATATAGTTAGTGCCTGTTTTGGTTTAAATGGTATCAGTTTGTTCACTATATACTACTGAATATCATGCAAAACCCCTTTTGGATTGAAGTGTTGGCCGTTAGTTTAAGTTTTAATCTCTTTCCCGTATATTGCTTGTACTAGGAAACAAAAGTCAATATAATAACATCCTTCAACTACTGCAAGGTTGCATCCCCATCTAGCCACAATGGACTTGGTTTGTACAAGTACATCATGTCCAAAATGGGTTTATAGTTGATCCAAAATACAACCACAAAACACAACTTATAGTAAGACTACACAACTTATCGTAAGACTATGTACATTTTTTTTCTATAGTTACAATCATATATTTACACTATGTGGCAGATAAATAAATTGGTATCGAACTCGTCATTCATGAGATCTCAACCTAAGACATCTTACTTACAAGTGAAGAGTACTACTATTAGACCGTAATACTAAGTGACAATAAACTATCTGCTTAACTATAAATACAAAAAAAAACAAAGCTTTTATTTGGACCCAATCGCTGACATTGGCCTCAATTCATTTTGGAAACTCCCTTGTCGACGCTAATGGCAAGACTATAACGACGACATAGATGGAGGTTAGGTTTTGTGGTTCGGCAATGTCGAGTGTTTGTTCAAATTTCTTTTCTACATCAATATATTTACACTAAATGGTAGAGAATTAGGTTAAGGTGGTATTGAACTTGCCATTTGTGGATGCAAATTCTTCCTCCTTGTTCTTGAACAAAATTGCACCTACAAAACAAATAACACCTTAGGTCAAGGCCAAGAGCCTCACGCACCCACAATGAATGGGGGGGGTGCTTTGGCCGAAGAAACTTCGATGCCAAAGTTAGAATTTTGAGGGAAAAATGTTTGGAGAATTTAGTGAATTTAGCAAGAGAATTGGAATTAAGTTTTGGAGAAAATGAGATGGTTTATATAGGTGTGTGGCCGGCCCCTTTGGAAGGATGGGGACCGGTCACTTGGATTGTTTTTTGGGTGAGATTCATGATTTGTTAGCTAATTAATAAATTAATTAGGTAATAAATCAATTAATTAGCTAATTAATATAATTAGAAAGGAATGATTTGGGGGTTACCTTGTGGAGAATATTTGATGAGGGTGGATGAAATAGGTTTTGAATAAATACCTATTTTGGGCACTTTTAACTTAATTGAAGGATGGTTGTCTACTGCTCGCGCGTAGGAGTTCCGGTATTCCTCGAGGGTAATTTTGTCCTTTTTACTCTAGAATCCACGTGTCGTCTCCATATTTTTCTCAATTATTTTTGGCTCCACACCATTCACAGGACTCGAACTTAAGAAATTCTATTTACAAGTAAAGAGAAATATCACTAGACAGTGGTACTAAGTGGGCCGATGGTCGTTCATTTTTAGTTTTCTAGTTTTCTAAGGGATAAAATGGATATTTCCATGTTTTGTTGAGTGAACTGAGCATTTCTGCTGGGTCCGAATAAAAACTCCTTACACAGAACTATGTAGACCATGTTCAACTTGATTTGGTCAAGTCAAAACCCAACTCGACTTTTGAATCATATGGGTGGGGCTTGGATTTAAACATTTTCAATCGCATAAACAGTTTTGGGTTGTGCTCTTGCCCTCTCGAACAATTCACCCTTAACACATAATGCAAACTGACACATAATTTAGGCTTTCGAGTTAAAATGGTTTTTGAAATTGGTATAAATCTTCATAATCTTTAACAATGAAAATCGATAGAAGTGGTCTTCGAGTTTGTCCACCGTAAATTATTTTGGTCATTATGTGAAAAATCTATTACTATCCTCGTTAAGTGGAGGGGTTTGTTTGACAAAAAACACACTTAAAATGGTGGTCACGTGATCATTCACGTGACAATATAACGAGGATAATGACAGATTTTTTACGGAATTACCAAAATGACTTACGGTAGACAAACTCATAGACCACTTCTATTGATTTTCATTGTCAAATACCAAAATGAGGAGTTATACCAATCTTACGGACTATTTTGACAACAAATCTCATAATTTATGCTTTACAAGGATTTCGATGTACTTTGGATTAGCACAAGTGATGAGAAAAGGGTAATAAGTTATGATTAGAATAGTCCATAATTCAATTCCTCCTATATAAAAGTTATAATAATTATTTGATTTAACTTGTATGTTCAAACAAATTTACTTCATTTGAGAAGCTATCTACAATCCTGTTTTAGAAATTTTCTGATAAATTTGTAGCCAATGATCTAAAGTAACAACTAAAATTCGAGTTAGCAAAAGCCAGTTGAAGCTTATTCATCATCGATCCTAACAAGAAAGCCAGCTGTAGTAGAAAATGCTAGGGAGAATATGTTTTTAAATGTAGATTACGTGATGTGACGTTTGATGGTTGGATACATTCAATACTAGGCTATAATTGGAACCGGATCCCCTCCTGAGCATGGGGATCGGAGCCTGCTGAGCAACCCATCTGGGCCCTTGAAATTTGATCCAACGACTACAAACATGAAGCCCTTCTAATAGTTATAATAATTACAGCCGTTTGATCAAATTTCAAGGGCCCAGATGGACTGTTCAACAGGCTCCGGTCCCCATGCTCAGGAGGGGATCCGGTTCGCTATAATTGACTTTTGCTGACTTAAAATTTTAGTTGCGTCTTTATAATCGAATGAGCACTAATTCAACTTGAAATAAAAGAAAAACAACACAATCACAAGAGTAAGAGTTAAAGAGTTTGCCCAAGTTGCACTACAACGACAACGACTATCTACAATGTCAAAAGAAATAAGATTATGACCTCTTACAACTATGGAATGACTGAGCTCAAACTTGAGCTGTTGAAGCCTCTGCTTTTAGATATATCTGATTAGGTTAACAACTTCAACATAAGATTAACGTTTGCTCTGCAATGTTATTAAACGCATATTGTGAAGAATCGTTCCAAGTTTTCTTTTTCTAGTTTACGTTCCCAGCATATATAATTACCTTTTGCTTTTCTTCAAAGTTCAAAGTAATCAAAAGCCAAAGCTAAAGCTAAAGCCAATTCTATTCTTTCAAAACCTGACATACATACATACATACATACATACATACATACATATATATATATATATATATATATATATATATATAAAAACAAACTTCAAAATCCTGACCTCTCATTGATCATAAAAAAATTACAAAACTCAGTAAATTAACATATAAAAATCATCAATTAATGTAACTTCACAATTCACTTTAACTAATTTCCAGGTTTAATTACATTATCATTGGTACTTGTCTTGGATGGCTCCATTGCGTGACACTTTTTGCACGTCGAAACAAGCCACCGGAAAAACCTCCGGCCAAATAAGAATCTCCGCCGGGACACCACCGTCTTCACCTGCCTTTTTTTCTTCGCTTTAACGGATTTCTCTTTCCTTTCAAGCTGATCCACTTTGATCACTTTCTTCCGCGAATTATCACGGCTTAAAGAAGCTGGCACGGGCACGGCCGTTATGAATTGCCACCTCTGAGAATTCCCATAAACTTGATGACTTGAAATATTGTTATTAGGTTTGTTGCCTTTGTATCTATGCGATGATAATTTGGAGTGATACACCGACTTCCTCTCAGAGTTATCACTTGAGCTTGTCCTGGCACTGCTGCTACAACTGCTACTCCTACTGTTGGTGCTATTGCTTCTCGACGACATGAGAGAGTCCTTGCTGCTAATGCTGCTTGTCCGGCTTGTTCTGCGAGAACTATTATCGACAACCATAAAGCCGTTGCTAATAGGTTGAAATGGGAAGGCATGTGGCAAGAGCCTCCCATTGAGGAACAAATGGTCTGCGGGGGAGTCTTTGCAGGGATCGGTACTGGAGGCTGAGTCCGGGGTGATGCACCCAAACTCGAAGTCGGAGTCTGGGTCGTAGATCGGAGTGCTAGGGAAGGAGAATGTGTCGCCGGAGGAGCTATTTTTTATTCGATTTTCCATGGATGGTTGGTTTTTTGAGGGGGAGGCTGGTGTATTTGCATGGGGTATAGGTATGTACATTTATAAGAGGGTTTTTAATGGAGGGGTAGGGAAACAAGTGAGGGAATTTGGGATTTCTTTTGATATGGTTGAGACACATGGAGTGATCTTATCCCTCTATTGGGTGAGATGGATAGACTTGTGGTGATGTGAATCATGAAATCCTACTTGCCAACTCAAAATGTTAAATTCAATACTAGGGTGGGGTTGCCATAACACTCACTCTCATAGTGTGGGATACTCCAAAGGAAATCATAAATGTTGTGAGGCTTAACACTTTTTAGTCAAACAAAACCCACATTGTAGAATGCCCCACATTTAGTCCAAGTGACCAAAACATTGGTAGTCTAACTATGATAAATTGTAATTCAAGCATAAATCAATTCATAAATGGCTATCATGTCCTTGTATATGAGCATGGTAACCTAAATTACTACATTGACATAATGTATCGAATACACGGAAATGTTTTTGCACTTATTTCTTCTTTTCAATAGTTGGATTGAATAAATCAAAAGAGAATCAAGAGACAAAAATAAAGAGAAGAGTGCAGAAAGAGAAAATAGGTTTACATAAATTATTTTTCATATTATATTCATTGACTGGCAAGTGGAATTCATATGTTTTTCACCATTTATAATTTGTGATCAGCAAATGTGATACATGTAACATTATTATTTACATACAAATTAAGATTTAAACTAAGTTAAAAAGTAATGATAAATGGAACTCTGAGAAGTAACTTGTCTATATATTTAATCAAGAGGTGTGTGGATTGAAATCCTTTGATGATTTTGTATTTTGGCATAAGATCATACAAAATCTTTGAAGTACAGAAATAAATACTCTCAAACCCTTGTTTGTTTAGGAAAAGGATCTTCGCCGAATCCTTTTCTTAGGGATCCCGTGATCTCACCAGTTCATCGTATATCGTGCGATCAGTTTTCATTAAGTATTATTCGTATTTAATTTTAAATTTTAAATTTTGAAATGATTTCTAACCGTACGATATACGATGAACGGATGAGATCACAGAATTCCTAGGAAAAGATCCGGCGATAATCCTTTCCCGTTTGTTTGTTTATTCATAATCCAGTGGATCCTTTTAATCTTTTGTCCACTAGCTTTTTTTGTTAAAATTTGGTGCAGCCCCCCAAAAATACTCCTCCCACATCTGAAAGCAGAAAGGGAGAGTTGTGATCAGGAGACATAATAACAAGCACATTGGGTTGTCTCAGCTTTTTACAAAACCAAGCAATGATGGAATCAGCAACACAATGGCTTGAAGCTTCCTTACTGTTGTGGAAGCAAAGTCCCCTTCCTCTCACAAAGGGAGCGCAAGTTTTTATAATATTTGATCAAGGTTTTTTATATTAGCATCTCACAAAATGTTGAATGTACCATATATTAAAATTTAATATTAAATGACTTATTTATCCTACTATGCATTGACAATTTTGACCTTATTAGATTTTAAAAAATAAATTTTAAATACACCCCAAATCACTTTTAGCGTATTATTTATCTTCTCAACTATCAAAACCCTCCCACCCTCCATTGTTGAACAAAACCTTAATCAATGAAACTACAAACATGTTGATTGAGAAAAATTGTTTTTGACGAATGGAACACGAAATCAATGTTTCGGAAGCTTCACATGAGGTAAGATTTCATATTTTTCATTGTTTTAGTGATTTCGATGACATCGATAATTATTTAATCTTGCGTTTGATGCGTTATTTAAACTCCTATATTCATATTAAACTTTTAGGAATCACAAGGATTACATGAAAAATTAAACACTTAAATTACCACCAAATATTAAAAACAAACGAGATGAGTTTTAATAGTGGAATTGAAAACAAACCCATATATGATTTAAATCCCATGCGACATTTTTGTCAAATTCCAGTCGGCATTTTTTATTGAAATTAAAAGCATTATCTCTGGCATTTGTTGGAGGTGTTGTGTTGGAGGTTCTTTTGTTTGCCCTTTTCTTCTTTTGGATCCCTGCGGCTGTTCATTTGTTTGGCTCACCAGTGCGGCGATGGTGATGACGACTTCAACAGTTTCTTTGCTGCCACATACAACAACCTGTTTGCTCTAATTGTTGCGTCTGCTGCCACTGCATCGAAATTCTGTCACAGATTATTAGTATTACAACTAATGATAAAATTGTTAAACAAAGTGAACTCTACACTAGTTTCTAATACTACATACCCCGAGAAATACTTGATGCACCAAATCATCGTAAGTTCCAGCACTTGTAACATCTGGTTTGGCGAAGGGAATTAAATCATAGGCAACATTGTACATTAATTTGCCCATTGCAGCATTGAAGATGTCAAACTAAACATTCAGATGATTTGAAATCTTTCGGCAACCTAAACGTTCAAATGGTTAGATTCAGTTTCTAAAAATTAAAAATAAGTGTTATAATATTTGAGAAATATGGGGTGTATAGAAAATGTGGGGTGTATGTACAAAATATAAGGTGTATATTGAGAATGTGGGGTATGGGGGTATTATGGGAAAGTATATGCGGTGTATTAAGATAATTTTTAAGTGAAAAAACAAATGTGGGGTGTATTAAGTATGTGAGATTTATTCAACAATTTGTGAGGTGTTAATATAATAAGTGTTTGATCAAACACTTTGATTACTCACAAAACATGGAGACAAGTGGCTCTTAGAAAATTATGTGGTCTCCTATTAGGGTTTCTTGTGGAGACCCCATGGGTCCATTTCAGCTGATCATGCTATTGGGGACCGCAGGTCAGCCAGATTTAGTCAGTCCTCTTTCCACCCACCACACTCACACAACACACAAACACAAAACAATGTCGATTAAGTTATACACTTCCTTGGATGATACTCTAATTATGCTGTGTGGTAGGTCCATGGTCTTCCTTGCTGAGTAATTTTGCTGAGTAATTTTGCTTTTGTTGACACAAGGTTGATTGAGTTAGCCGAAGTAACGAGAAAGCATGAAAAAATGAGTTAGAATTTTGATAAATTGAAGGTTTGGTTTGTTTTAATGTAACATAATACTTGTTCGTGTGTATGTCTATCCATGCAAGCATAGTTACACACAAACATAAACATGTATACAAGTATAGTTATGATAGGTAGAGGTAAGAGCGAAATCAAGAATTTTAAAAGAGGTTGCTAATTAATATACTTTTTTTATGGTATTAGAGCAAGTTGTTCGGTTTGTGAAGCTCAACCGCCACGTGTGCTCCACGTTCCGATTTGTGTCGTTCATGCGCTGCGCTTAAAATTTTCGCCACACGTGAGGGTATGTTAGATCTGGCATTCGTGTCGTGTTTTTCATTTTCGTGTCATTTTCGTATCATACCTGATATCTTAACGGGTCGTGTCATGGAACACCTATTAAAATAAACGGGTCAAATGACCAGACCCGATAATATTAACAGGTAATATGACCCGACCTGTTACCCGTTAAGGAAAATATATTTTAAACCAATAAATAATCAAATAAAAAACATAATACTAAATAAGTATATACATACCATATTATCACATCCAAAACATAAAAACACATTTTTCTTTTAAGTATATTTTCGCTTACCTAAAGTCTTTAATAGTTTTTTAATTAATGTATAAGTGTAAAAACATATAGAAAAAATATATATAAACGCTCGTAATGACAAGCTTTACAACTTTCATAAAGAGCTTAACTTCGAAATTCGCCACTATAATCATATAAATCATAGATCAAAATTTAACCGTTGATTGTTGTTTACATTTACGCTTCATTGTTCTTATCAAATTTTGTTTTTTCAGATTTTCATTTTTGAAAACATGATCTATTAGAAGATGTAGGAAGATGAACGGTTTGGATCGTTGATATTATATTCATAGTTTTACGGTTAGTGAAAATATTGCTTGATGTTTATAAAGTTTCTTCAAACTATATGACATCGACTCATATTTCAGTTAACCGTAAATATCGAAACGTGATATCAAAGATCTGAACCGTTCATCTTCTTACATCCGCCAGATGATCATGTTTTCAAAAAAGAAAATTTTAAAAATGAAATTCAGTAAGAAGAATAAAGCTTAAATGACAATCGACGGTTAAATATAAATTTAAGGTTTATGGATTATAGTGTTGGATTTCGAAGCTGACCCCTTCATGAAAGTTGTAAAGCCTGTCACTATGAGTGATTGTATTTTTTTTTTCACATTTTTTACATTTATACAATAATTATTATTAATTTTTTTAATTTTACCCTCAAATAAAAAACATTATTCATAAGGGTTTTGAGGATTTTAAAAATCTAAACGATAATGTTAGTATAACCATTATCTACTCGTGGAGGAATAATGATGAATCTCGAGTGTTTATATGTTCTTTCACATTTTTCATACTTGTATGTATGTCTTCTTAGTTCTTGCCGATACAAATACTATACTAGTTTATTTTAATTTTTGACAACAACATGTTAAGTAAAATTTATCCTAGTAATGATAATAAAGAACTCTCATAATAAAAATAAATAATGACTAAAACTTTTTTTTCAACTTATATAGAATAATAATACAAAATTATATATTTAATATAGAATATATTGTATATATTAATATGGCTATTGTATTTTATAATAAATCTTTTAGTAATTAAACTTTAAAATTATCAAAATAATTTTTTTCTTAACGGGTCAAAATGGGTTACCCACGTGTTATCCCTGTGTATACCCGTTAAGAACCCGTTATTAACGGGTTCTTAACAGGTCACCCGATAATGATCTGATAAGTTATTGTGTTGACTCGAAACCCGTTATTTTCGTGTCGTTTTCGTGTCGTGTCAGAAACTGCCAGGTCTAGGGGACGTGTTAATAGTATCAATCCCACATCGGAGAAAGGAGGGAACTTGCATGTACTTACAAGTAATTTAGTTACTTTCCATATTGTCAATTGCTTTTATGATGGAAACTTAACTTCCTTCAAAGAGTAGGGATGAAAGAAACTACACATCTAAAATTAGTTGAGCTGGTTTATAGTCTGGTGGTATTTATTTAATAACCAATGAGTTGATTTGCCACCTCTATATACAAGATTAAATAAGATTGTTTAGGCGGACGAAAAGTTTGTGTATCGTTTAACAACCCAATGAGTTGATTTGTCACCTCTATCTACAAGTATATATATGTTTGTGTGAAAAAATAAAAATGTTCTCTTAACAAACAATTTAGCACAAAACAGATTAAGGAGTGCAAGCTAAAACATATATACATATGCTTGATGACCTAGCTAATTGGAGCCATAGTGTGGACTTTGGACGCGATGTTTTCAAGCAAAATTCAATGGCTTGGACTTTATTTGATGGATGTTTATGTAGGGGTGCCTAGGGGAGGTTCTGTGTCAATACATTGGGCTACAGTGTGGCCCATGTACAATGCTAGGGCCTGTTGGGGATATGAATTGAATTCAAAGACCAAAGGTTCAAAGGTTGTTAGCTGACTCTCACTCCCAACCATTCATATGCTTAATGTAGGGGTAGGTTCAAAAAATTGAAAACTGAAGAAAAAAAAACGAATGTTTTACTCATGTACGAGTGAGCGACTGTACTTACCAAAATCTATATAATTCAAGTTTCAATGTAACACAAAACTTAAATTCTATAAGATTTTTAACCAAAGTTAAAAATTTCGAAATATAGAATACTCAAAAACACCATAGAATTTTCACAAGACTAAAAAACTGAGTTTGGACTAAATAAATCCTACTTGAAGTTCGGGATTTGATTGTGGATGAGAACCCTATCCTATTGGGCCCATTCGGACCCTCAACATGGGCCAAGGGGGACTTGGACTTAAGTCCTAGATGTTGAGCCCAAACTAGAATTCGGACCTCAAGCCTTGGGCCTCATTTTCATCCCTGATATTAAAATAATATTTCGTATGTGCTTGTTCTTCATATATGTGATTATAGGAAGTTAATAGTGTACGGTCCAGTAGTATTTTTCTTCACTTATAAATGAGAGGTTTTAAGTTCGAATCTCGTGGAGGGAAAATTTGATATCAAATTGGATTACCCATTGTGTGACTTAACTGAATGTTAAAATATCATGTACTCAGAAAAAAATAAACTTCCAAAGGTGACCAACAATTATAAAACTCAAAACCCAATATTGACTCTATTAAAATATGTGAAATACCATCGAATCCTAACGTGCGCGTGTCATCCATGCACGCGACCCACTTACGCGTCCTTGTTGCTTGTTCGCCTGTTCCCACCTACGTTTTATTTCTATTTTTTATTATTTGTAAAATAGATTTTATAGAAAACTAATGAAAAATGTTTGAAAAACGAAAATAACAAAATAAAGCGTAAAGTGAATACTATCATGATTGATTTTTTAGTGTAAAAATATGGTTTTTCGTTAAAGTGAACAGTATCAGGAGTTTTTTGTTAAAGTTCCCAAGATTTTACACCAATGCAATAATTTAAAAGAAGAGAGTTTCGAATGTGCGATATCTAATTAGAAATCTAACACTCTATCTATAAGACATTTGATGACATGCAATAAAAATTTGATACAACCCCGCTAACTATTTGTTTAGACCGCTTTACAATAGTTGTCGTAATCTAAAATTTTCATTTTAGGTCATAATTTGTAGATTTAGTGAAAATTCACTCAACTCGAAAGTTGTTAGCCCTCTAATTATATTGTGAACTTTTCATTGTTTACCGACAACACTATGTTCTTTGATTTATAAGGTCAGCATTAGAGGGCTAAATGTCATTCCGTTTAAATGACTTTTCGCTACATCAATCTTCCATGATAACTTAAAAATTGATCGACTCAAATTATGAAGGATATTGTGGAAGTGAACTTAGATCAAAAGATTAATTGTATTAAGTTACTAGTTAACGCCTAAGCGCTACTGATGCTACCCTTATTACATTTTTTTTTTTTTGACACATTATACTATGTAATTTGCATGCAATGTATCCAATTGACATACACCTTGAGATAAACTCAGCATTAAATAAGATAAAAATCTCTGCTTTTCTTTTTCAAATACAAAAATATATTCGGTTAGAGAATAAATTAGTATTGAATTTCATCTACGAGATTTGAATTTAAAATTTCTCATTTATAAGTAAAAAGAAATACTATTAAACTACAAAACTAAGTGACATGCAAATTTTAATAAATTGAATCACTAATTGATCTGGCGATGGTTAATTTTTTTATTTAACTTACTGAATTTCGAGTTCAAACGGTCTTCCTTCCGTTTTGTTTGGACTTTGGAGTAGAAATATCCTTGTTTTAAAAGTAAAAAAGGATTACAATTACAAAAAGACAAGTCGCGGCGCGGACGCGTCTATGATTAATGCAAGGAACGCGGCATAGAATTGGAAGAGAAAGGTTGGAAAACAGAGACCAGAGGGCGTGTCAACGCATCCTTCATCCTCATCCTCAACTCTTCTCACTTCCCTCTCTCTCTCTCTCTCTCTCCCCCTCTCTCTCATCGTCTCGGTGACTCTGGGTTTTGTCTCTCTTCCTCTTTTTCTTGGCCACTGTGTTTCCAATTCCAAATTTTCATTTTTCAAATTTTATTTTTTTAAACAGATAAACTTCACATCAGGACAGCCATGACCGGCAGAGAAATCCTCCTTAAGATGAAGGTATGTTTTTGCTACATATAACAGTATCTCTACTCCTTCTTGTATCTGCTTTAATGTGTTTCAATCCGTTTTTCAATTGCCTCACTCCTCTGTTCATCAGTTGACTTTTCTGGCTTGTTCTTAATATCTTCCTGATCTGCAAATTTAATTTCCATCCACACCATATAGATAAATTGTTGCAGATCGTTGTGTTATGTGTGTTATTAACAAAAACCCATGTCTCTAAATTGTAATTGTTTGTGTTATTTATTCAGAATTGCAATTTCAGATCTGTAACTCTACTGTTCCTCCTTGATATCCCTCAGGGTTTATGGATGGTGGAAGAGGAAAACCCTTTTCTTTTTTTCTTTTTTTATTAAACCCTTCTTCGTTTTTTCCGTTTACTAGTTGGGGTTTATGGGTGGGAAGATTAAAATGCAGCAGAAGCTTTTAGTGAAATAAAAAATCGATGAAGCAATAGGAGAATTTTCTCTCCCTGTTGGACTAGTTAAGCTAATTTAGATAATCTTTTGATGCTTTATGGGTAAGATAATTATTTAAGGAGATTTCTTTTCAGGTGTAGCTGGTTGCATATTAGAAATGAATACCCTGATATCGTTTGTTTAATTTTTCCGGTGGAGAATCTAAATGTGAATTTTCTTGTTTTGTTGCAGGAGAAAGTTTTAGGTTCATCAGACCCTGACTCTGGAAAAGGAAAGAGCAAGATGTCGCATCATATAACACATGGATTCCATTTGGTAAAGGGAAAAGCGCATCATCCTATGGAAGACTATGTTGTTGCGCAATTTAAGAACATCGATGACCACGAGCTTGGACTATTTGCAATATTTGATGGCCATTTGAGCCATGAAATTCCTGAGTACTTGCAGTCTAATCTCTTTAAGAATATCTTGAAAGAGGTAATGTATTACGTAGCTGTTTGGTATTATGTTAGGTTTGTTATGTGCTTTGATTTTGTTGTTGTTGTTTGATAGAAGCTCTTGAACTTAAACGATGTTACATATCAAATTTCAACGTCTTTATACTTTTGGTCCTTGTTTTCTCCTCTCCTCAGCCTGATTTCTGGACAGAACCCAAGAAGGCAGTTGAAAGAGCCTATCGTGTAACAGATGCTAACATTCTGGAGAAGGCAGTTGATTTGGGCAAGGGGGGTTCAACAGCAGTTACGGCCATTTTAATTGACTGCCAGAAGCTGGTGGTAGCCAATGTTGGGGATTCTCGAGCTATTGTCTGCAAGAATGGTGTAGCTAAACAATTATCTGTTGATCACGAGCCTAGCACAGAAAGAGAAGATATCGAGAACAGAGGTGGTTTCGTATCAAACTTTCCAGGTGAGAAGTTTCTGATAATACAAACTAATGTGTTTAGAAACCACACGAAAAATATATTCTGTTTTTGAATACCATTTAAATTGTTTGAGTTTGACGGGATTTGTTGTTCACTCATTCAGTATACTAGCTAGCTTTGCTTTGTGATTTATGAGCTGTGACCTTAGGTGCTTGAAGCATAGTTTCCATTGTTGAGACTGATCATAAAGCCTTATCAATTTATAGTTCTCCAGTTCTCGTCATTCTCATCACATCAATCTTTTTTTATTGTAGTATTAAGTTTATGATTCTGATGAATTCAGGGGACGTCCCACGGGTTGATGGGCAGTTGGCGGTAGCAAGAGCATTTGGTGACAAGAGCTTGAAGAAACATCTCAGTTCTGAACCTTATGTGATGGTGGATTTAATAGATGATACCACAGAGTTCGTTGTCTTGGCAAGCGACGGACTATGGAAGGTTGGCTTATTTTGAAATTATGCAACTATATCTACTTACTGCCATTGTAATTAAATGGCAAAGAATTGGACTTGAAATTTGTTTATACAATTTGATGTCAGGTGATGACGAACCAAGAAGTTGTGGATTCTATCATACAAATAAAGGATGCGCGGGCAGCAGCAAAGCACCTTACTGAAGAGGCCGTCAAGAGGAGGAGCTCCGATGATATTTCCTGTATAGTCGTAAGATTTCGGTGAACGCGTATTTCTCCTTGTCATGTAATTTACCTTTTTCTCTTAATGATGTATTAGATATGTTGTATTGATAAACACCTACGGCATTCAAGTGTGCTTCAAGTTTCTTGTACCCTTTCCATGTTGATACTCTTTGAACATTGTTGTAGTTGAGGATTTCATATAATGCCAGAACAAGGGTCTTGGCAAACGTGGTCGACACTTTCTGAATTTGACTGTATGCAGACAGAATCTTTTACAAATCTTCAATCAAAATGCAACTTTTCCACTTATGGGGCAATGAACAGGAAATATAGCATGTTTTTAGTGTCCCTTAATTAGTGCCTTTCATTGTCTGTACTTTTTGTTTTCTGTTTTACAGCGAGATATTAACAAGAAAGGTTGGACATCACATAATAGACAGTCAAAATAAATAATAGACAGTCAAAATAAATTCGTATCGAACTTATTATACATGGAAATTGGACCAAAGATCTCTAATTTATAAGTGGACATGCTTATCAATAGATGGTAGTGTTAAATGACATGTTTAGTAGCCTTTTGGACAAAATTATAGTTTTTATTGATGATTTGTATACGGAGTGAATTTTGCATTTTTTTTTCTTTTGCATTCTATTATGTTTTATCTACTATTAGATTGAATTACTAGAGATGAATCAATGGACAAAATTAAAGAGTGGTGTGCATAAGGTGAAAAGAAGAGTGCGATAGTTACACACTTTGCTTTGTTAGAGGGTAGTGCTATCTACATTCATATTTTTACCTCTTACACATCCTTTCTCAATCTCCCGTCGTCGGATATAATGAATTAAAGCAGATTAATTGACAAAAATTATCAAAGGGGTGTGGAAAATAAAAATAGGTGCGAAAAACACTACCCTTGTGAAAATGTCATATTTTGGCAGCTTTTCCTACTTTTTTAATTTGAAGATTGAAGACTTATCACTCCGTCGAAGTTTTCAAAAATATCATGAAGAAAATATTTGACATAGTGACAAATATAATATGGATGGCTATCAACAAAAGAAAAGCTAAAAGCTTATATTTGCAGACAAAAAGACAGCTAAGGAAGATGACCCTTAACAAGAAGGGAAAATATATGAACGTCAGAAAGCTAGGTTGCCGATTGGTATGGAAAATATCTGAGATAAGGCGTCATAATTAATCCTAGTAATATATGACCAGCAAAAGCATATTGCAGTTGGTCGTATTATCCATAATATGCAGTCGTTTTCAGCATCTTATTGTCAAAACCTTCATTCATGGTGAAAGCCATGTTGCACATTTTAATTCATTATTTTTTGTTCAATCATGTTCAACAGAAAACTAGGGGTGAATAATTGCCTTAATTGATCTAACTTTTGATTTGTCAACATGTTGGACACTGTTTACATACCCAAAAATCGTTTTTGGCGGCGTTTGACAAAAATAACTAGATGCACTAATAAAAATTTTGAGGTTCTTCTCGAGAAATTATTTTTTCAAAAGTACTTTTTCATAAAGCACTTGGCCATTCAGTGAAGGTTTTGTTGTGCTTATAATAAAGTGGTTCCAGGATATGCACTTATGAGCACATGCGCTTAATTATGTATTGTGACTGGGCATAAGTGCTTCCTATAAAAACATTCCATCACAGAGTCTAATACCTGTTTGATATTCATCGAACAAATTATATTTGTCCTATTAAATTTTTTTGAGGTGTTCGTCCATAAAGTGCTTCTCAAGTGCTTTTTAAAAAAACACTTGATCTTTCAGTAAAGATTTTGTTATGCTTATAATAAGTAGTTATGAGCATATGCGTTTCTGTATTATCAATATCATAGGTGCTTCCTACATAAACATTCCCAATTGTCTTATTGAAACATCCAGAATAGTGTTAAGCATTAGTTTAACACAAGTCGAAACTACATAACCATACACCACATTAGCTTTAGAACCTTACATATGTAATGGCCTAGAAACAAAGCGCACCAACATAAGGTTGTAGCTAGCTAGGTAGACAAATAAATAGCTTAACTAGAACATTCATACGTAGAGGTTCTATAAAGCCATGGATGACAGAAGAGAGGGAGCATGTAGAGAGCAGATCACAAGATGCATGGCTTTATCTGATCTGGCAATGCTTGGAGGAAGAGTTTCCTGGCGGCGTGATCTGATATCTAGTCTGACTTTCTTTGTATTGGTGACCAATCCCTCTCCGGCTCGAGCTTTCTCCATAAGGTTCGCCTGAGCTCTTGCGGCGTCGCTCATTGTGTCCTGCCAGACGCCGGCGACAGCTTCTCTTTGCTTCATCAAATTCGATTAGCTCATGGAACCTGTGCAGTGCAGCCCCATAATAATGAAAAGTTTTAAAACATGGTGGTATGTAAGAGTACTATTTTATGGAGGATTATATTAAGAGAAATGATTTTAGCACACCGACTTTTTTTCTTTGGCACATGTCTCTTGATTCTCCTTTAATTTATTCAATCTAAAGGTCAGAATGCCAGAAGAGAAAAGAGGTATCCAAAAATCACTTATGTTTATTAATTAAGGGTCTCCAAAAATTCTGCAATTGAAGTTCAGAGGTAATAGCATTGGCCCTAGCAAGTTCAGCTAGTGTGGGTTGATTAACTAATGGACAAGCAAAGGAATGAAAATGTTCAGTGACTGGCTCACACGTTATGCTAATTAAGCAGATATTCATTAATATTCTGCAGCTTAATAACTTACCTCATCTCCAAATTTAAGAAATTAAGAAAAGCTTGTACCAGTTATATACCTAGCATGATTCGGCATGAACCGTTGCTGCATTTGACTAAATTAATTAACGTGTTGACAATCTTAACAATACCAGTTAAGTAAAAGTTATTTAATATTCCAGCTTATATGGTTA
This sequence comes from Heteromeles arbutifolia, assembly GCA_024362995.1. Classification (NCBI taxonomy): domain Eukaryota; kingdom Viridiplantae; phylum Streptophyta; class Magnoliopsida; order Rosales; family Rosaceae; genus Heteromeles; species Heteromeles arbutifolia. Next base: position 36,943,813 of record JANCRC010000003.1, on the reverse strand, counting down.
AGTCAATGATCTATTTGACCCCATGGAAAGATGCTTTCAGGAATAAACAAAAATCAAGGAATAATCTGCTTCAAAAATTTGTTACATAGCTGTAAACCCCATGTTTCTAAGGGTCCTCATGATCTGAAGTGGAATATAAATCCTTAATTATATGTGTTAGTGTTAAAGGAATATATTTTTTCGAGTTTAATTCCCCAGAATTAGTCAAAACCCTAATGATATGGATGGAGTTTTTGCTTTCTGAGGGTATAAAACCGAAATTTTATTCCATAAAAATTAAGTAGAGATCACCATTCTACTAACAAGTTCTAAATCATACAGAAGCAGAAAAATGCAAGGAAGCAAGTGAAAGAAAGGAAAAAGAACAGGAAAAATGGGATGCAATTAGACCTGCTGCATTGCTGACAAAACCGCTGTCGAGTCCCGGAAACAATCACAACAGCTGCCTTCGAATGAAACTCGCAAACCTTATGCCGGCGGTGGTACCTCTTTGCATCAACCAAATCGGCCCCGCACCTTTCCGCTTGACAAGATGGCTGTGAAACCCCACCTCCACCTCCACCACCAGATCCTCTTCTTCCAGCTGCAGCAGCTTTCTTCTGCCTCTCGTTTTCTTCAAATCTCAGCATCAAACCTCCACCACCGCCACTGGTCTCTTCTTCGTCCGAGTAGTCATCCTCTACTTCCTCAACATCTTTCTTCGATTTCTCTTTCCATGTTTGCCTTCCTTCAAAGTTTTTGCCCTCCATTGTTAAGGAAGTCTACGTATCAGAATTTACAATGAGGTTTTGGTGGAAATGGAGAATGGTTGAGCATTATTAAGAAGGGGGGAAACTGGGTGGAGTTATGAAGGTGGATAAAGTGTAAGGAATTAATAGGTGAAAAAGTGGAAGAGGACCACAAACACAAGCTCCATTCTTTTGTGTTCTGCACGTGTCGATATCGTATGAGGTGGCAGAATTTTGAACGAACCAGTGAATATATAACAAAACAGCACTTAAAAAACGAGGTTAGGATTTGAAAGCTTCTGAGCTTAATTTGTATCAGTGTGAAATATAAGAACAGTTAATGTTGATCAGAACAAGAGACTTTCTCTTGCAACCTATTCATAGTCAGTGGTCTCATCCGGCAAATCAATGTTTGTCATGTATCCCAAAAATGACCATCCGTTCAAAAGGAGCTTACTACGTGGTGAATTGGTGACAAAAGAATACGATCAATCAGAATGTATATAATTGAGTTTTGCTTTCTGAGATGATTTATTAACAATAACATGCAGAGATGAGTGAAAGAGCATAAGAGCCTGTAGGGGTCGTTGCATTGCCGAAGTTAAGTGTCATTGATTGAGAGGGGACAGTTCATTTACAAGTGAGTACGTAAGAACAAGGGCAGTAGCTCATGCTTTAATTAAATTCACGTACTACGGTACGCAGGATGAGTAAATTTGCATGCAGTAACTGAACTTTGAATTACAGTGATCTTTAATCTAAAGTGAATGCTTTGTCTGCCACTCTCTACTTTACCCTATGCTTTATTGGATGCAGAATTTACAGTATATATTTACAGCTTCCAGGGTAAAGTCGATTTCATTTTTATCCACTGTTTTCTCAAGAGATAATTATATGTATTATGTCCTTAGATTATAGGGAACTTTAACGAAAAGGTTCCGGTACTGTTCATTTTAACGAAAAACTACATTTTTACACTAAAAAGTCAATCTTGGTACTATTCACTTTACCTTTTATTTTGTCTTTATCGTTAAAACTCAAAGTTTTCAAGCCATTTTTATTAGTTTTCCTTAGATTTATAATGTGAATACATACGTATAGTTACTTCAAAACATGGTTTAGAAGGTTAAAATCAAATTCAAATGGAAAAGGAGATGATCCAGTTATACCGAAGCGGTGTAATCTAAGACTTAATTGGAGTTGAATGGTTGCCAAACTATTTCATAAAGGGATCCCAAAACCTTTATAAATAAAGGACGAATTTTAATTAGAATCGTCATTGACTTCATTCACTCATATTTCTAAGCATCCTATACAAATGATGTAGAGAAAGCTTTTCCAATTCTCTCCACCATTTTATTGAAAACCAAAGCACCAAAAATAAAAGTTTATGTAGATTTTATTCTTGAATATTTGAGTGTTCGTTTATCCCTAGAGTATTTGGTATTTGTTTCAAGAGCGTGCAAAACTTTGACAAACAATAGTCGCAAGGTTAGACTTCATTGTATCCACCAATCTAATTTGCATCCCTTTTGCACACAAGTTGTGTGGGCAATTAAGTTTGAAAAATAACGTAATTAATAATGTATGTGCTCTGAAACAATCTCATCCCTCATCATAACCATAACCACGTTATAGAAAATTTTCCAACATACATTAATGGTTGGGGCCGCTTGTTATTAGGTTCAATGATCTTATTCATCAAGTTTAGATTCTCCCTTGAGAATCATCTATAGCAAAATAGGACGTATACGTGTGACCATTCGCTTTTCATTGTCAAAATTTCTGCATTTTATCGAGAACGTTGCATTAGTTATATTTTTTTGTTATAGTTCGGTGACTTAATAGTTCCCCATTTTGTTGATGTTTTGAATTAGTATATAGCTCATGGCATTATGTGGATGGTACAAGCTCACGGGACCTTGGATGTGTGATGGAGGAACACAGGTACATACATATGCAGAGATTAGCAAGAAAAATCAAGTGTGACATGACCCCTGCATTCACATGGTCATAGTACGAAAGTACCCAATGGTTGATGCAAGCGTTCAATAAGTCATGGGATCTGTACCTTTGTGGACCTAAACATTCATTCTAGCTAGTTTGATCTTTCAAAACACAAGCAAAAGTGAAGAAAGCAGGCGAATAACAATTCTACTTCCAACTGGTATGCAATAATGCTTTGGGTTCCTTTGCAATGTGTCCATGCCATCATATACGTCGTTATAGGAAGATGTTACACAATATAAAAGCATCATTTTGCACTCTTTTTAATCATGGGTACGTCAATGAATGCTCTTGAAGTGTAAATAGCAGTTTCCTAATCATATTACTGATCGATAATATATCCCGGTAGGTTTAGTGGATCCACCTAGAAGTTTACGTTCTTTGTGTGAGAGATTTGATCAACAATGTCATTAGTGATACATATGTAGCATTGCCAATCTATTCTGCAGATTTCAAATTAGGGATATAATACTTCCCTCAGTTCCAATAAGGAGGAAAGTCCTCCCTCTAACGTGGCATCATTTGATTGTATAAACATTATAATTGAAACCGGCAATTCTCTTTACCATCATCTATAAATCATCTCTGAAATAAATCATTTTCAATTTAGAGACCATTTAATCACTTAACATGACCTAAGACTTAAGGTGACTGGTCCATTTATAGTCGCTTGCCATACATGATTAAAGCATCATACCACGTACACTGTGGTCCAATAAGCTAGCTTCATCAAACATTCACCTCTCTGACTTCCGCGTCGCCTCTCTCTTTCTCTAGCCAGTAAGAATCCATGTGTCACACCGAGTAATTTTCGCCACAATATTGTGCCAATCACTCCCAGCTTTGAGTTGGGTCTTGGTCCCGGTGCTCTTTAGTTCCTGGATTCTCTCTTTATCATGAACTTGAAAGCATAAGGCCTTTAGCAGATCATTCTTCATTGAGGAGTTAAACTAATAAATTCAAAATAAGACTAAAAGATCTATTGCTAGCATACAAGACAAGAGTACCGCGTGACTCAACCATGTGATAAAAGAGATATGCACAAAGTTATATAAAATCGGTAATTTGACATACTTTCTTTTTATATTGGATTCAAACTCTAGACTTGGAACCTCAAGCTCAACGTTTAACCTAGAGCCCTAATTGATCCAAACTCTGGACCCTAGACCTTAAACCCGATGAATGAGATTCAGATTTCAATCTTGAACCCTAAACGTTACTTCTAACCCAACCAAGCCCCATTTCTAACTCCCCAATTAATATATCACCGCAAAATTAAGCGTTCGCTTTACGCATCTTACTCATCTAGTGGACTAAAAAGCGAACGTACTGGCTCTCAGTTTAGAAACATTACTAGTTTGGACACAAACACTATACCGTTCTCAGAGGAAACCTACGTAATATGAGAATAGATTTCAAGTTTGAATCCCTCTCTCCCTCCAATTGGCAAAAAACTTATAGTAACTAACATGAAGAAAACATAAAATTTGAATTTGCGAAAAGTTTGAATGTTATCATGCTGGAAATGAGCCTTTCCAACCTGTGAAGAAAATGAAGGTTGATGAAAATGGAGGTCAACCAATCTTGATTCGGCTGGTCCCAAGGTTTTGGCTTGACATGTAAATCATATCGTGTTCATATGTGCATATATAATTCTTCAGAGCATGATAAGTTTGGTGATGTATATTCAGTCCCTTTCCCGCACGCACTAAAATTGAAGGATTGGATCTTTCACTCAAAATGCTTTTCTATCTCCTCTTTTTACTCATCTTTCCTCGATCCTGAACCTTATTTTAGACTCGTTAATGGCCAAGAAATAGACTGAGCATCGGATTCCCACACCTCTCACATCTCAACCACAAAATGCAAGCGGGATGGATGAAGTGAAAAAGTGTATCGGGTGTGTTGTGTGTATGTCGTGTGTCACTGAAGCTCAAGGAAAATTTAATAGGATGGCAATAAGGCCAACAATGCTTTATGCCATGGAATATTGGGAGGTCAAGCATAAACACATGCAAAAAATGAATGTAGCGGAGATGAGAATGCTTCGTTGGATGTGTGGGCACACGAGAAAGGATATGATTAAGAATGAGGATATCTGAGGTAAAGTATATGTGCATTTTAACGGAATTATGAAATTACTATTTTACCCTTTATCCCCTCACCTTACCCAGATCTCCCTTTTCCCTTTTGGGATATTTTCCCTATCCTTGTCTGCCACACCACCCCCACCTCCTATCTCTCTCTCTCTTCTTCTCTCTTCTCCATTGAGTCACTCTCCCTATCTCTCAGCTCATTCTCTCTCGCACACTCTTTCTCCCTTTCCCCGATCTGCACACACACCCTCACACCCCAAAATCGAGAAAACGGCGACGATGACACCACCACACCCCCCCCCCCCGGCCGAGTCTCTCTTTCTTCTTCCGCCTCTGTGAAGCCTAGGAAACCCAGCAAACTCCTCCGGCGAGCCCCATGGTTTTTTAGCCAAACTCCGGCCACCATACGACTTGATATAGGTATGAGTCTCTTCCTCTCCTCCTAAGCTTCATTTTGATAGCTAGATCGCACTCTAGGTTTGAGAATCAGCGTTAAATGGAGCTCGGGAAGCTCCGGCCTTCCCTTCCGTTGAAACCAGGCCGAAACGAACCAAACCCGGAAACCTAAGCCCATGTTGAAACCCAACCCAATAACCTTTAAGCCCAAACCCATTTGGACAACCCACTGAACCCAGACCAGGCCTTTGGGCCATGGAACCCGGCCCAATTGGCCAAGCCCATACCCATTGAACCTAGGCCATTGGGCCACATAAACTAGGGCCTTTGGCCCGTTGAACCCAAACCCAAACCCAATAGGCCTAAACCCAGATCTGGCCCCACCTAGTTGAATCCCAGGAACCCAGGCCGCGCGTGGGCCTGCCCATAGAGAACACACTCCGCCGTCCATGGCAGCGCCAGCGACTTTTCCGGCCAACTTTCCTGCGACCCATCTCGATGCATGGCCGCCACTTTGCGGCGGCGCGTAGAGGTACCCGAGGTTCCCCCTTATGTTTTTCAGCGTCCTAAATCCATTTATGACGTCCGTTTTTCAAAAATTCAATTGTTATGGTAAAGTTTTATTAATTGGAACCTTTATGTGCTTAGGTGCGATTATTATAGGCGATTTCGTTCTTCCTATTTCACACAGCTCTTCGAGGACGGAATATCTGTGAGTGGACCCCTTCTAAAATGCATGATTTTATTGTTACAAATGCATACATGAAAAACATGATTTAATAGTTACGTTTTATGAAACGGTTATGAGTAAATTAGATTTACACTTTATGAAATATCATGTTTTACTGAGAATATTTTGGAATACCATACTTTATCGATTTTTACGTTCTTTGTAGTATATATGATGGATGATTATATACTATGACGATGTTTTGAGATATGATGTTTGAGCTACTGAGCTCCATTGAGATATATGTATCTATGTTGGAAAGATTATATACAATGTTTTTGTGCTTATCTAGTGGTCACTATATATGCCTTCGGGTAGGTGTTGTAGGAGCCTACGGGCGATTGATACATATATATGCCTTCGGGTAGGTGTTGTAGGAGCACGGGCGATTGATACTTATATGCCTTCGGGTGGGTGCTATAGGAGCCTATGGGCGAATGAAGTGTTCTATATGCCTTCGGGCAAATGAAGAGTTCTCTATGCCTTCGGGCGATACTAATACCACTATTTAGCACACTATATATGATATACGTTTTACGAAGGTTTTATGGCATGCTAGGGTTTTTCGAAAAACCTATTACATATTATACTATTGAGTTTTCATAAAACTTTGGGGGTTAGTACGTTGTTGAATAACTGTTTCAATATTTTATATATATATATATATATATATATATATATATATATATATATATATCAACTTGGTCCACTTATGTTATGTTACTAGGCATTCCCCTACCAGTGATATCGTGCCATCCTCTTTTCTTTTGACATCACTTGTAATAACACGTTCTGTTACACCTTCCGCTTGTATTCTGAATTAGATGTATGCTCTGAACATGTCATGCATCATCACTATCATTTTATTGACAGCTGAATATTATTATATTATTTTGGTAAAGTTTGCATTTGAATATTATATTATGTAGTTCGAACAAAATTTATATGCATGTTTCACATGTTCTCGGCATATGCATTAAATGGCTTGCATCACCCTCAGGTGTCGGCCAGCATGTGGCCATCCCGCTGTCATCCGGACATCAAGATCGGGGCGTGTCAGTAGGAGTGGCTGCAATTGAGGATTAAATGAGATAAAATTGGTTAAGGTGGTTGGACATGTGAACCGAAGACCTACATATGCTCCGGTTAGAAAATGCGATTATGAGGCAAATGCTCAGGGAAAAATAAATAGAGGAAGTCCTAGGAAGACTTGGAAAGAGACTTTAAGAAAAGACAAAAGACTTGACATGAAAACGAGCGCAATGACATTCTAGGATTTATACATCCAACCCCACTTAATGAGATAAGGTTTTGTTGTATTAAAATTTAGGTTACTGTAATGAGACGAAAGTCGGACCATCAAAATATTCAGGAAAGGAAAACTAACTGCCTTTTTTTTTAACGAATAATATTATCTACGTTAAGGGGTGGGGGAGTGAGCTAAGCCTCACAATGGATTAGTAATAATGTGATTCAAATTCGCCTTTGGCGAAAATCAAACCTAAGACCTCTCATTTACAAGTAAAAAGAAATACTAGTAGACTGTGATAACAAAAAAACTAATTGCCTTAATTTGGACATATTAATAGCAGCCACAAAATATGAACATGAATTATATATATATATATATATATATATATATATATATTTCAATGAAAATAACATGAATTTTGATATATATCAAAAGATTAGCATATCAAAATTGCTAAACATGATCCAACAAAAAGTAATTCCGAGAAATGCATCTTAATTCACTTGGCGTCTATGAAAATAACACCAGTTTTGTTGTTGGAATAACACCATTGTTGAACCTCATTGCAATTCGCATCTCTATATATACCATGCGTGACATGAAATTTGAAAAGTAAATAACAAAATTATTTTGCCACTACAAGGAAAGAGGGCTTTAGTGACCTGGTTGGTCATTGAAAGTAAGTAAATTGGTCGCTAATTTCAGTCTGACCAATAAAAGTGGTCACTAAAAGCTCTTCACAAATTCTCTTTGGTAACCCGCTAAAAGAATAGGTCATAAATACGCCAAACTATTAGTAACCTATTTTGCATGGTCACTATGTCGAGAATCTTCAATTACAACAATTTTGATCACTTATTTCGTCACAAAAACAATATAATGGCCATTATAATATCACTACACTGAAGGGTACATTTACCATGTAGTGACCTCATGAGAGGTCACTAAAAGTTGATCACTAATCTAAAACCATTACCTTTTTCGTCTTTGTTTGCAATTTTAGGGTCACATGATGCAAGAAACATAACTCAAATCCTCAAAGACAATTCACATTGTATTACATAAAACTACATAGTTATCATCCACCATAACATCTACAAATCTCTTATAAAACACGAAAAACAAATCTCTTAATTTCATAACCCAATTAAAAAAGGGTGACAACGTAGCCAATTTATCAGAAAAAGGAAATGGTATCGAAACCCACATGAGAGCACACGTTGTTGCCAAGAAGTGTTGCATTTCCTGTAAAAATAAGGAAGAAAACCACAATAAGAAGGCAATACCAACAAGAGTTTATTAATGCAGTTTCAAAACTGATAAAATAACCAAAGAAAGGATTCTGTTGATACTCATCTGTTCATACAATGAAATTATCTAATGCATACATTAATGCATACATTCTCATCATTTATATCGGTTAGTGCGAAATTTCAATGAAAGAATGAGAGAAACGACAGACAATTTAATGGAAAAACAGATATAAAAGTCATATCAAATCGTCCGGTGCATTACCGTGGTGCCACGAAGAACAGAGCAAAGAAATTTTCTGTCAAAACGAACGAAGAAGAAAAAACCACAACTTACAATAAACAGATCATACACATGCCTAATTATGAATTTGATACAAAAATCCCAATCGAGAAAAAAACAGAAACAAAAAAGAAAAATCCAAAACTCATCAAATTGTACTCTTATGGTTCAAAGATGAGCAAGTTCACCCTGCCACACTGCTCATTTCGACTTGATTTCCGTTCAGCTTTGAGTTATCTCGACTCCTTCTCATATGTTGCTATAAAACAAATAAATGAAAAACAAAATCATTTAAGATATATAGTTTGACAAAGTAAACACCACACAACAAATATCATACAAAATTAGAAGTCATACGAAATATTTCTGAGACCTTATACAAGTTCTTCCACAAAAAGTTTGATCTTTCCTGTTGGAAACACCACTCCATGCGCATTTCGTTAGTGTTTGACTGAGAACAATGTGAAGTAGATATGGCTTCTTTCTGGATCCGAAAAAAGAGTATGTGATGTAAAATTAGTATCACATTCAGAAATCAATGTATCACTTTAAGCAATCAAGTATATATGGTTCTCACATTTTCATACATATTTGCATCAGATGCTTGATGGCCTGTGCGAATAGAATTACGTATCTAATAAATACTGAAAAGAAGCATACCTGCGAAATAAGAGTTTCTAAAGATGAGTCTATCATTCTTGAGAAGGATAAAACAAGCATATGCGCGGTGTGAACCTTACTGAACGTGGGAGAAGAAAACATAGAAATTAGCAACAATGGTGATCTAGGAGCTTACCGTTCAACAATGGCAAAGTGAGAGCGGAGACAAGCTATGATTATATTGTAGGCATATGCCTTTAATATAATAAGCAAGACAATTTCATTAAAGTTGAGAGCAATGAATTGTATTGACAAAAAAGAGAGTAATGAACCGTACGGAACAGCAATGACTAATAGTTCAAGAGTATCTGTCTTTGTACTCGAGGTTTCGTGATTGAATCTCTGTTTTTAAGTAAAATTTATTCAATAGATTATCATATCATTTGTCAAAAAACAAAAAAAGAATCGTATGAAAAATAAAGTCTTACTTATAATATTCACGTGTTGAGCCCAACAGTGAAGAAAGTTGGGATTTCACTATAAAACCAATTGGCAATATAAGGAGTAGCCCAACCTCTTATAAGCCCATGCAAGATCCCTCCTCTCATCAATGTGAGACTCATTCTCAACACACCCCTCACGTGTGGCGAATTTTCAAGCCTAACACGTGGACAGCACAACATGGTGACGTGGAGCGCCACACGTAGGACTACCTCCTCCGATACCAAGAAAAAAGTTGAGGCTCCACCATAAAACCACCTACGTGCTTCCAAGTCAGAGCGCTTCTAAGAAAAACCTTGCCCAATAGCCCTAATAACTTAAATAACCCCAATTGTTTACATGATCGCATTTTAATGAGGAAATACATAGCTTGTTTACATTTCTACAATTGAAGTTGTATTCTTCATGTGTCCAAATTGTGTAAGTAGAATAATCTACCTCAAATTGATATTGATTTTGATTTTGATTTAGATTTAGAGTTAGGTTGGTTGATGTCATAATTACTGATTCAAACTGTAAATGGGTCGAGTATATTTCCAAAGCCGCAAGTGGATGTTAAACATACATCTAACATATATATAATATATGTACACTTCCACCCAAAATTACAATTTATATCTACATCTTCTCTTTATACCTTTTCTATAGTAATAAATAAGAAAAGATAAGATTCAACACACGATTTCCCCTCGATTTGTGAGGAAGTTGCACAGAGTCAACAAAGTTTGGGAATAATTAAAAGCCCTATTTATCAAGTCTCATATTACATTCTCATCCCTGATCAAATGTGATCCTTATGATGGTGGTCATTCTGATCTGCGAACGTACTCAGATCTTCAATAGTTCTATACTCAGCTGTATCAACGACGTTCTCATCAGCCTCAGCAACCAAAGTGTCGGTGACCTTCCGGGTAGTGTTCTTGGCAGAATCTCATGCAACATTATTTGTCTCCCTTGCCAAGTTAACCAGGTCCTCCGCGACATCAGTCGTTTTTGCCGCGCCTTGTCTTGCTGTGTCTGCTACAAATCCTGTAACGCTCATGTCATCAATCCTGGTATCACTTTCTCTTCCTTCGGTCGCTGCTCCATGCCAGCCTGCCTCTGTCGGTGGCCTATTTCTTGGGTCCTATTTCATCGGAGAAAAAATAAAAAATAAGCACAGCTATAAGGATAATTTTTATTCTCTATATATTTCGCATAATAATACTACTCTAATTACAATAAGTAGGTGCCTTAATATATTTATGCCTTTTCTAGCACACTTATATCCAAAAGGAGAGGCGAATTAAGATACAAAAGGTTGTTCCTCTTATAACTTGTTCGCTAGCATGTTCTTAGTCCAATATTCACTGGGTTGTCTAGGCTTCGACTAACATCGAATCATTGATAGATTAACCCAAGATGCCAAAAAGATAAAAAATAAAATAAAAACTAATAAAATGGGAAAAGAAATATTTACTTGGACACGTTCATAAGAAATGGAGAAGCAAGCCCTGGATAAGCAGGATTGAATACAAGGGGGATGCTCTTTAGACAAAGATTTTGAGATGTTGGCAAGGGCTTTCTTTCTCAATGTTGCTGCCATGATTCGCTCTATGAAATTTGATTCTCTCAGAAAAAAGGCAAAAAAAAAAAATATATATATATATTTATCTGTTTGCAGAATTTTTCATCTATTAAGTGCTCTGCAAACAGATAAATATATATATATTTATCTGTTTGCAGAATTCTTCATCTATTAAGTGCCCAATATCTGGTGAGATCATATATATGTCAAACAGTAGCCACGTGACAGAGTGGCACATCCCCTGAGCAACACGTGCACAACGTTTGGACACGTTTGTTGAGTGTCTTGGGCATGTTTACATCATGACTCATTGCGGCGTTGCAGATGTTCGACACTTGTTATCTTTTTTGTTATATACGATTGGTACAAGTTACAATAGAATTTATCCACCGCTTCCGGTTATAGCCAAGATTTGGGCAAACATCTGCCCTGCTATGTGATGGTTTAAGCAGTTGAAGCTACTAGAAAGGCCAAACTGCATGCATAAATCATGACATTCCTACATAGGGAGTGAAGTTATACGTGAATAATATCATGTGGTGAAAACTTTTGGTAAAGCCCTTCTGATTTCGTTGATGTCAAACTCAAACAGAACTGTAAATCTAACTATATCACCAATAAATAAAATATAAAAAAAAGAAGTCTTAACGAAACATTCTTGATACTGTTCACTTTTAACGTTAAGAATATTTTTATTATTTTTTGTCCTTGTTAAAACTCAAAATTTTCAAGTTATTTTTATTAGTTTTTCTTTTAAAAAAATGGTGTCTAATTTTGCTTTGTAAGCAAGTAAAGAATCTCCCCCTTTTCTTTTCGATATTGAATCATTAGCTATGCAAATTGGAGATGTGAAATTTGGGTTTGTTCCGCAGGGTGGCAATCTTGCTGTCCACGCGGTTGCCTCGTTTGCCCCCTTGCATGGTGGTGCATTCCTTTGGAACGAAATTAATTCAGAATTTTTATTTAATACCCTTACAGAAGATGTAAACATTATAATAAAATCTATTTTTTCGAGAAAAAAAAAATCTCCTTCAAGGCATGTTTGTTTATAAGAGATAAAAACAATATCCTTCATGTATTTATTAACCTCCACAAGAATGAAAAGTGAGTGAATTCTTCTATTTTTAAATATTCTTTCTCATACACATTCTTTCTCGTACGAGTTTCTTCTCATCCTCATATTAAGTATAAACACGATTTGAAGTTCATTCGAAATTTTTATTTATGCGCTTGTAAATAGTAAACACTACAAGAAAACATGGATTAGGTGACGACATTTTATGTGACGCCTATAAATTCATCACATTTTAGTATAATAGGTGAGGAATTTAAAAAAAGCATCACATACATACTACTGTGGGATACAAAATAATTTTGAAATGTTGTTCGTCACATAGCAAGCCTAAATTCCTCACAAATTTTTAGGCGCCAAATTTTGCCGCCCAATTGTTTTCACTAGGTGACGAAAAGATTGGGTTCTTTACATAATCTAAGATTAGGTGACCTAGGTATGAAAGAAAAATCAATTCATCACCATTTGTTTTACTAAAGGCAAAGGGAAAAAATTAAAAAAAAAAAAAAAACATAAAAACAAAGCCCCAATTAGAACTCATCTATTCTACTTCCACCCCACTTCGTCTCTTAGTCTCTCAACGTTGCCAATGACGGATTGTTGGTGGCCATGACTGGATCTCGCTTTCGTCTTCCTCAAACCTCAGCTGCTTGCTCTCATACTCTACTCTCTTTGATTTAAGAAGACCTAGTTTCTCAGCTGTCATTTCTCCCAATTTCTTCTCAAAAGGTACTCAAATCTATCTCTGTCTCTTGAAATTACTACACTTTTCTTGATTTCTCTCTTGTAAATTGGTCTCAACTGAAAATTTGAATTTTTGCTTAAATGGGTCTATGTTATTCACTATTTTCCCATATGGGTCTCTCTTGTTTTCTCCTACATTTGATAATTTAGCCCTTGTTCTTGTGTTTATGAGTCTATGTTTGTGGAATTACTTTCATGCTTGGGATGGCCTTTGCCAGATAGTATTAAGGATGAATCAATCAAAGCGGGTTCCGCGATATAAGGTTATATATTTAGTAGTTCTTGAATCGATTTGCCTTTTAGTTAAGTTGATAATGATACTCTATCTATGTTCACAAGTTACGATGAACAAATTTTTGAAATAGCAGCACAACGCAAGTTTAATTTTTAAGAAGTACTATATATATATAGGTCCTTACTTGATATTAGGTGCATTGTCTTAGAGGGTTTTTTTTTTTTTTTTTTTGCATTGTTATGGAGTAGGTTTTTCGCTTAGTGTGGGACGGACCAGAATCTTCTTATTCAAGTGCTTTTAAGTAAGAGGGATTGACCAGTTGATGAACTTTGCTAGGGAAGAGTTTGATGGTATGTTCTTGAAATGTAAAATGATATTTATGAGAGCATTTAGCACATGGAGCATGAATTCTGTCGGCTAATTAGTACACATTTGTCTTTTAAAGTTAATATGGGGATGGGAGTGGAGTATTTTTCAAGTAGAACTGTGGAAATTTTAAGTTTGTTTGAATGTATTTTTCATAGATTGATTGAATGTACAAGGGGGATATATAATGAGGTAGAAGGTTACAAGCAACCCTACCTTGGCAAATCCTACTAACCCAGTAAACCCTAAAGCTGTCACTCCTTAAATTAAGGGAGTGCAGCAAGTAGCTAGTACACAACTATCAACAAGTCATCTAGATTTCAATCTTCCTCAAATTAAGGGATTAGACTTAATAGAGAATCCTATGGAAAGAGGAAACATAAAATCTGGCAGCATCAGTCATATGCAGCATCAATCACCCCATATCGTTTAATATCCATATGCAGCATCAGTCACCCTATATCGTCTAATACTCCATATGCAGCATCAGTCACCCCATATCGTCTAATACAAATGAATGTTTATTATTATATGGTTATAATGATTTATCTATGATGTTAGTTTGTTACTTATTATTATTTTTTATTTTAAATTTATTAGATGACAACTCCTACTCAACGAGGAAAGAGGGTAAAACGGGTGAGGGATGCCCCACCTCCGCCTCTGCCACCACCACCACCACCTCCGCCACCTCCGCCACTACCACCTCCGTCACCACCACCTCCTCCACCACCTGCTTCTTCACCGGAAGAGCCAGCAGACATGAACTTAGGTATTTGAGAAAGGCTACTTACAATTCTTTCAACATTTTTATTTAGGAGTTGATCTTTTAAAGTTGTTTTAAACAAGTTATAAAATTAATCAAACGCATATATTCTTTTTTAATTTTTAGAGACAGATTTTAACTTTAATGCCAAAAAGATGACATGTGGAAAGTCATGGGGGAAAGGCCTCCACGATATTTTGGAGGCAAATAATGGGAAGAAGATGCCAGTCATGTTTGATTTCAAACTTCAAGCTTTTACATGTATATAATGCAAAGCTTCTTCACTGATAAATAAGCTATGCTTCTTCACAAGCTTTTACTTGTATTTTATTGGTATTAGGCATAATCGAATGCAGAGCTTGTTTGCATTTATTAGGCTATTCATTGCTTTTAGTTCTACATTTCAGGTTGGTAAAATTTGAGAACGTCTACAAGAGAATGAGAGCAAAAACCATTGGATATAGTGTTTATGAAAATTAGATTCTAATTGATTGCAGAAGATGTTAGATAGTGGTATTCTATTGCATTTGAACAAATATGTACAACTCAAATATATGAATATGTATAAGTCTGGGAGGTAGGAGCTTCCCAAATTGTACACCTTTACAATACTAACTCTTCTTTTGCTTGTTATGTACCACTTGTGTAATGTAGGAGCTTTCAAAGCAAAATGTTAATAATAGGAAGAATGGGAGGAGCAAGGCCATTCGTCCAACATGCTAGGACAGCTCACAAGGTAATGAAACTAAAGTACTTATAATACTCATTATCCACTCTCACGTTTGTATCTTCATTATTAAACAGAAAGGAGATTCATTATCAGTGATTGACAATTGGGGTGCTCTTCACAAAGACAAGAACAGCCAGTGGATCAATGGTGTTGCTCGAGACAAATATCTAAGTCATTCATGGGCCACTCATTTTTTGTCACTTCAAATGCACTGGAGATTAAAATTTTACAATTGACAAGATACAACTTAAGAAACACAGTTGAAATGAACATGCAAAATAGACACGATACTACTTGTTTGTCCCACCAATATATCTTATGCTAACTTTGCGTCCGTTACTTGTTGAGAAAAACATTATATGTGCCTAGTCCAATTTAATCCATAGTCAAATAGAAACTACAAATCATGTTTACATACAGATTTTGCATGGTGATTTGCTTCTGCATCAGATAAGGAAAACATACAAGTGGTCAAGTTGTGTTTTCTTAAGCATATTATAGCTGAAATGTTTGGAATGAAAGAAACTAAATTGTTTCTATTTAATTATGAAAGGATAACATGAAGAAAATGAAGGATGAAATAAGGGAGAACCTGATCCAAGAAGCACCTGAGGGTACACCATCAGATTCCGTACATGTGCCATTGGATGATGAGTTTGGAATCATGGCTGAAAACCTCGGGAGGAAGGGAAAATCAGTTAATGGTGTAGGTGTTTTTCCTCGTATGGATACCTCTGGTTGCATTTCTTCTATGGCATCAAGTTCTGAGTTAACTGATATGAGATCTCAGATCAAGCTTCTGTCAGATGGTTTCCTCAAATTGCAACAAGAGAATGAACAATTAAGAGATCGATTGGATTTACGTAATGATGATGAAAATCTGTTCACAAAAATCAAGGTATTTATTGCTGCAAGTCAGGAGAATACCAACAACTCTACAGAATCTGATGGTGATATTTCAGATGGTGAAAATACTTATCCTAAGTTGGAAGAACATGATTTGGAAGAGGAATGATGTCCATATTGTGTCTTTTGCGGTTAGTTTCAAGTATGCACTTGGTACACCTCTTTTGTTAGCACATGGAGCACCTCTTTTGTTAATTAGCACCTAAATGTGCCTTGGACTTGTCATTCGTTAGTACCCAAGATGTCTATATATAGGTGTTACTACTCGTGATTATTCTAGCTTAGACTTCTCTTTTGTTGGTACCTCAAGCTGTCGTTTGTTAGGCACCTCAAGCTCTTTTAAACTTCTCTTTTGAGATAGGTCACCATGACTTTAACTTTTGGGATGTACATTTGATGAATGTATTCGACTTATGTGTTTTAATTGTTGCTTAATGAAAATGTGAAGTATTACCTTATAATTGTTATGACCTGCAATTCTAGATTATGAAACAAGAAAAACAATTAGTTCGTCGTTATTATTTCTAAAAAGGTATTTGATTTAAACATATGTGATGTAAGTTGCGCCACATATCAAAGGAATATGTGACCTTTTCAGCGTCACTTAGTGTAAACTATATCATCCGGTATCATATTGGATGACTACAAAATCATCACTTATAAACCTGATACAAGACGAAAAATAGGTCACATAATTTTGTATTTGATGATGTATAATTCGTCATACATATTGTTATTAAGTGACATATAATTCGTCACTCATATGGTTAATTTGTGATGTATAATTCGTCACGCATATTGTTATTAAGTGACAAATGTTGTGTCACGTATACTGAAAAAATGTGGCGAAAATAAAATTCGTCACATGGACTATAGGTGACGCTGTATAGGTGACGAAATTGGTGACGCTAGAATTTCGCACATATAGTCAAATGTGACGAATTTTCTTGTTTATGTGACGAATGTCTGTCGCCACCTAAGCCATGTTTTCTTGTAGTGAAAATTGAGTGGAAAGTTCTGTTTGAGCAAACATTTGCAATACATTTAATGTCATAAATTTTTGGTCATCTGATGATCAAGGAATAATAGTGCACATTTTTGAATCGGCTATCAAGAATTGAGCTTAAAATGTTAAAAACTCACTCATTCATTCACCCTTTAATATAAAATGTAAATGTTAGTAACCATACATGCCTTAATCAATTGTTTTCATTTTATCAAATAGTTATTCTGAAAACA
Organism: Heteromeles arbutifolia; assembly: GCA_024362995.1. Taxonomy (NCBI): domain Eukaryota; kingdom Viridiplantae; phylum Streptophyta; class Magnoliopsida; order Rosales; family Rosaceae; genus Heteromeles; species Heteromeles arbutifolia. The sequence goes on along the minus strand of JANCRC010000003.1, from coordinate 36,926,345 downwards.
CTACTAACACTACATTATACATGAAAGCAGTGGCGAAGCCACGTGAGGGCGAGGAGTGGCGGCCGCCACTCCCTTCGCCGAAAAACACCACTGGAGAGCTGGGCTATCAAGAATTGAGCTTAAAATGTTAAAAACTCACTCATTCATTCGCCCTTTAATATAAAATGTAAATGTTAGTAACCATACATGCCTTAATCAATTGTTTTCATTTTATCAAATAGTTATTCTGAAAACACTACTAACACTACATTACACGTGAGGGCGAGGAGTGGCGGCTGCCACTCCCCTCGCCGAAAAACACCACTGGAGAGCTGGGTTGAGCCCTTCCCCTCGCCGGAAAGCTGACTGGTGCAGCGCTCTAGCCTCTGTTTCTTTACCCCCAAGAGAGCAGTTGGAAGATTTGTCTGAAAGAGATGTTTCAGTTATTGAGAGTGAAAGGTGTGTTTTGGGCCCGAATAGTTGTGGACTGAATAAGGAGGACAAAATCCCTACGAGTCAGATAGAAAGTCCTTGTGCTGCTGAAGGCAAAGATGATGTTGAACACTGTCTTAAAGCAACAACATTGGGTGTTGTTCATCCAGTTGAAACCCAGCATACAGTTTGTGCCAAATACTCTGATTGTAATAGGGAGCATGGTTCTCATGTTAAGGTAGTGCATGCTGTGTCTGCAGATGGATCCCCGCGGAAGACAATTGCTGATGGAGCCACAGAGATTATAGATATCCATTTCGAGTCAAGGGATAGTGATGAGCGTAATAATGAGGAGATTGAAGTCGCGACAAAGAAGCATGATTTTTTTACCTCTCAATGCACATTAAATTGTGCTTACTCAAAGACAATTGATTGGATGGATCAAAATATTTGTGTGAAGTGTAATGAAGGTGCTCAGCTGTTGATATGTACCACCATTAATTGATTGCCCTTTGGCATATCATGAAAAATGTCTTGGTTCCGAATTGAGAAGGGTAACTTCATCTGCCCCTTGTAAAAACACTATTGCATAACAAAATGGGAGATAAATGGTTGTGTGATAGCATGGTTGTTTACATTGAGAAAGATGTATTTGCTTTTATTGATAATGAGCCTATTATGCGACGTTTTCATGACATGAAACCTCGCCGGCAACAATTGTAATTTGTTTGTATTGATTAATTATGGAAAACGTTACTATATAAAAAGTTTAGTCGTTGCCATTTTTCTTTAACCTTGCACTCTTTTTAAGTTCGCCCCTCCCTTCAAGAAATCCTGGCTTCGCCACTGCGTGAATATATTATATTTAACTCTCATAAATAGCATCACGGTCGAGATTGGTAATTAAATTATAGCTGATGTTTTATGTGATTTAGTTCAGTTTCACTATCACACAATATAATTGAATAAAAGAAATTCACTTTGACAATATATTTACTTGTTTTTATTTGTTTTCATTAAAAAAAAAATTATCTAGTTCTCAAAATGAGTGTGTGAGTTTTTAAATTAATTTGTTTATTTTTTCTCAACAAGGTTTTCATTATATTTTGACATTGTCTTTGATTGGAAAGTGAATCTTCTAGTGTTATTTCTAGTCTCTAATCGATTGATTTTGATCCTCCTTGACCTCTTCGTACGTAGTAGTCCATTTGTTTGGACCGCATTCGGAAGATGACTTCTTACGCCTCTGACACTGGCGGATCCACACAGAGGCAGAATGGGTCAGCTAATCCTCCCAACTTTTGCAAACCTCCATGGGAGATCTAAGTGCTACCCCTTTGAAGCTTAGAACTGTCCTTGAGATATGCCCTCTAACCGCTCGATGAAATGCCTCAATGAACATTGGGCAGGGTAAGGCATTATATGCAGCGCGCAGCTCCTTCACTGCTGATACAAAGTCTCTTCTGATGCTGAGACAAAGTCACTTTTGCTGCTGATATGCAAGCACAACTAGGTCAATTTATATGTTTTCTTAACAATAAGACCTAACCACTTAAAAAAATAAAAAAATTACTTAACCTTCTAGTCTAGACATATATAAACCCAAGTCTTTAATCATACTATCAATCCCAGCCCAAATTCTAGATATTTAAAATTTCAATTTTCCTTTATAAATAATGAAGTTAATACATTTTCAAAATATGAAATCGCGTCGCGGATAAACAATTGTAGTTTGTAATGTTATTTTATGGATTTTGGAGTTATGATTTTATTTCTAAGGCTATTTATTTGTCGAAGAAATATTTGCAAATTTTATACGTGACCCCCCAAATATTTTTTTCTAGATTCGCCACTGGCTTCTCACATATATCGCAAAGGCAATGTGGTTGCGGACAATTTTGCTAACCTGGGCTTGTCTTCTCCAACTTTGGTATGACATGATTCCCCTCCGTTGGTGATTCAAGCTACTTTGTTTTCAGACAGTTTTGGCTTTAATGGGTTCTGCTTCTCAACTTAATGTGCATCTCGGCATACAGGTTTGTCTCATTTTCTGATTTTTTTTTTTTTTTCTTAACCTTGTGATGTGAATTGCTCTGTTTTGCAGATTTAGACCTTTAGGTTCGGCTTTAGAGGGGTTAGGTTTCATGTCCCCCTCTCTTTTCCTTGTAACTTTGTTGTTTTTGTTTCTAGAAGGGTAAGGTTTATGTCCTCCTTCTTTTTCATGTATTTTTTTATCCTTCTTTCTTGTATTATTAGGGGTTAGGTTTATTTTCCCCCTAACTAGGTGTACCTCTTTTTTTTGTTATCAATAAAATTCTCCTCGTACCCTCGAGGTGTTCTAAAAAAAAAAAGAGAAAAGCTAAGAAAATATATAGAGAGAGATGAAATGGGAGAGAAATTTTTGCAGTATCTATTAATGAATCACTATTCATGGGATTTTCTTGAGTGCTCCGAAATAATTAGGACTTTTGAATGTTTTAACCGTTAAATCTTTATTTAAAAACATAAAAATAAAATCTAATGGTAAACACACATGGAATATCTAATACTCCGGAGCACCCCCAAAAAAATTCACTATTCACTATCACAAAAAACACTGTTGACACTTTATAGTAAAGTGGTAATCTTAACCTCTTAAGTGAGCTAGCTTCTAACCAACTCACCGCACTCAACCAATTTACTAACAACTTCACTAAGTACAGGCAGTGTTAAGATTGTGACATAAGTCAGTTAATAATTTAGCCTTTTAGATTTGAGATCGTAGGTCATAAAACTTGGAGCTGTAGTTCTATTTTCTTTTTTCAGTTTGAAGCAGCAAAGTTCGGGAGCCACCGGACCCGTAAGTCTCAAATTTATCACTCTCCTCTCTGTATCCATTGATTTTCTCATAAATTGCCACTTTTACCCTCTTTGTTTTCATTATTTTATCATAAAATACTGCTTTTAAGTTTGAGTTACTTGTACTTGTGCAATGAAAAATCTCCACCCAAATTATTATGAAGTAGTTAACACAATAATTCTCAACAATTGTGGAAAGGTAAAATAGGTGCAATAAAAGAGAAAATTAACTGACGGATGGCGAATTTGGTTCCAACACCTGCTCATCTAATGCTTGCTGATGGTGACAGCCCTTCGTTCAAATACTTACCATGTGGCTTGAGCACTGTTCTAAAAATCTCTGCCTAGCGCCGCTTAGGCGCTAGGCGGCTGGTCACTGCCCCGATTAATGCTAAGGCTGCCTAGACTTACTGAGGCACCGCCTAGAGCCGCCTAAACACTCGTCTAGGTCGCAACTCACTTAGACAGAAAATTTTAACTTTCATTTTGCATTTTGTTTTTTTTTCCAATAAATTGTAAGAGACTTGTTGCATAGTTAAATGAACACACATTATATCCTTATTTCACATGTTTTCATTATATTCCAATACTTCATAATATATATATGCATTCTATTTTGTAGTTTATGATGAAATTATATATATTTCAAGTATAAGCAGACACTTATTTACACTAAATATGATTGATTTACTTAAATCCGCCTAGTCCGCCTAGGCCCCGTCTAACCGTCTAGGCGCTAGGCCCTAGCCCGCCGCCCGACTAGTGCCTAACGATTTTTAAAACCTTGTGTTTGAGTGTTTGAAATCGCACTAGAGTGCCCCACACGAACCTTCTCCTTTGCCGGACACCTTGTGCAGAATTGCACCAGTGTCCAATTCCTTCGACGTGATGGGATATTTAGGTGATTCTCCGCCTGAGTCTCTTTCCATTTCTTCTGCTTGTGGACGGCGATGGTGACAATCTCCATCTAAGTGTCTGAATACTGACCCTTAATGTAGTGTCGTATCCGGAATGTAGCAATTTAAGCATAGCGTATTGCTGACTTGATGGTGGTATTCTTTCTAAAATCAACGATTCCAGTTCGACATGCCGTTCTGACTCCAAATTTTTTCTTTTACTAAGAGCGAGGGCTTGTCTCACCCAAACTGCTGTACTAATTTGATCTAACTTGACCGTCAAACATCTGGTTCCAACACCGTCAAGCCATGCGCAGGGAAGACATCCACAATTGGTTCAAGATAGTCGCGGGTGCTATAAGAATCAGAGTTTTTCTCCATTTTTTTGTATTCCAGTTCTCCTTTGTAACATTTATCAATTTTATAGTTCCACCGTCTGGTTTCTTTGATCAAACATATTTACACAAGGCTTCTACAGGTGGTGATTATGTGGAGGAGGAGGAGGGCGGTCGAGGGAGAAAAGTGATGCATGAGCATCGATCAATTTACGAAGCAGTACTTCATCCTAATGAAACGTAGAGAGCCGGAAGTCCCCAAAGCATCTTGGAGATATAAATGAAAAACACCACATAGATACTGAAGCTTCATTCATCACTGATTTATTTACTTCTTTTAGAGTCCAACTTTTCAGTCTTTCACTTTGTCGTTGGAAAAAATTACCACGCCATCGGTTGGGCAATTTCAGAATCACGTTTGAAGCATACTGTGCTCATCTCCAGAATTGGTTTCACAGTTAATTTAGCGCGTGTGTTTAAAATCAACTTACTCGCAATTGAAAAACAGGTCTCGCATACAAAAAGGCTAATATGTATTAGATATCTTCACAATAATTTAGAAAATAAAAAAATTTCGAATCCATGACACATGAATAAAAATCAATACCTTACCCCTTCTTAACTCTCGTGTGATGTAAGATTCTTAAAACAAAATTATTTGAATAAGAGATTTATAACTACGAAGATATATCAAATAAATAAAAAAAAAAAAAGGAAATTAGATTATAATCCCTAAATATGATATATTTTTCATTAAAGTTGGGTGTAAGATTAAATACTGATTTTGGTCCTTTGACTTTATATATCACCTAAAATCTAGCTAATAATTATTAACTTTTGTTTTGTTTTATTTTCGTATTATAAATAGAATATTTTTACTTAATTTGTATTCAATATGGGTACAAAACTAAAGTGGTAACAGTACATATATATATGTTTATATGCACGTATATATATGTATACATAATTTGTGTACATGTGCATATGTATATAGATATATGTACCGATATATACGCATCTATATATACATTTGTGTATCTATACATATGAACCTATGTATATATGTTACCTATATATATGAACCTAATGTATATACCTATGTATATATGTACCTATATATATGCACCTATGTATATATTCATGTACCTTTATAATGTATATTGTTTATTGTGTCTGCATATTAATTTATTTGTTTGGTTTTGTATAAATTTTTATATAGTTTAATTCTCATTAGCAAAATGATTTAAAAAGTCTTTCATTTTAAATTACTAAATTTGATATGTAGAAATAAAAATTTCTATTTTTAAGGCCTTATTGATGATTAAATTATTAGGTATTTTAGGAAAAAAAAAATTGAAAATAATAAAAGTGGGCGGGGGTATTTAATATGAAAGTCAAATAAATGAAGCCTAAAAAATTAAACCATCCCCGTAGGGATGGGAATGAAAATGAAAATTAATATGGTGAAGATACATTGTTTACAAAAGAAAAAATAAAATAAAAATATGTAAACCCCGAATCAAGTATATATTACCCTTTGTTCTTATTTAGAAGAATGTAAGAGAATTAGTCAACTAAAATAAACAACTTGTCCACTACTTATTAGAATGGACAACAACTATAAATCCAAACGTATTATAGATTTACCTTTGTTCTTATTTAGAAGAATGTAAGAGAATTAGTCAACTAAAATAAACAACTTGTCCACTACTTATTAGAATGGACAACAACTATAAATCCAAACGTATTATAGATTTACCGTACCCTTTGTTCGGTACGGTTCGTTATAGGAGTACCGAAACCTGAAATTTAAAAAAAATTTCGATACGGTTCGGTTCGATACGAGAGTTTATACCGAATTGATACCAAACGTAATGGGTTCGGTTTGGAATGAAAACAGCCTAATTTGGTTTTGGGCTTCAGTCACAAGCCTTTTATGAAAATAGGCCCAAATCGGTTTTGGGCTTCAATTGCAGTGGTTTTTTTCATGAAAATAGGTCCAATCCAAATTTTTGTAGTAATGGAAAATAAAATCCTTTTTTTTTTTCAATCTTGGGCTCGGCTGAAGACAGGTCATTGATTCATTAAAGTTCAAAGAAATGCAATGCAACATAGTGGTTTACCCCTTATGCTTGACATCCTCTGGTCGTTGAAGGTTTGGGAGGCTTTGGAGGAGCCTTTGATTTTGATGGTTGAGCATTTTTTGAAGCTTGAGGTGGCCGGGTAGGAAGAGGATGCATGAGGAGGCCGGCTAGGAACTTGTGAAGGTGATGCTTGTTGTGGTTGTGGATTAATTGAGATAAAAGAGATGTAGACAAATACACAACTTATAAACTTACAAAATGACAAAATTCAAAAGATTATAACAAATACGAAAAGAAATAAGAAACTTAGCCGATTGAATACTTTCTTAGAACTCTAGGTGGTCCAATGAAGGTGCATCATCATCTAATGAAATTACATCATCACCCTTCGACTAATTTTGCATGCAAATTAATGCCTTCACCAGTTTAGGAGTTAAAGAACTCCTAAAATCCGAAATTACTCCCCGCGATGCTAAAAGTACTCTCTGATGCCACAGTAAAGACTTGAATAACAAATATATCTTTTGCAACTCCCACCAATATATGGTACTTACTTACTACCATTATTCTTCCACCATGAATGAATTTTAAAAGTGTGCCCTTGGTTTCTTTGGTTAACTTCTCCTAAGAATACTCAACTTGTGGTTCCATATGGCCATGATATATCTGCGTACATAATAAAACAACTAGTTAATTAAATATTAAAATTTTGGTCTCCAAGTTTAATTATGGTGTGATTGATCCCATAATTATTTCTCGATCTATCATGATTGATAAATAAAACATAATACTCAATTAAAAAAAATATGCTCCACTATATTTGGAGATTTAATAATATGGTTCTTAAGTTGGAGATCAAGTTAATTAGTTCATAGTTCTCTTCTTTGCCATAGGACGACCTCTATATAAAGGGATTTTTTGTTGAGATATAAAGAGGTCACTAGCAAAGAGGTTAGATACGCTATTGGACACAATTCTCTGGTGTGTGCCGAAATCTACCAACAGAAACGAAGAAATGAAGAAGTTAATGTGTGATGGATAAGTGGTCTAAACTCGTTGTAAATGTGTGACATGTATTTCTAAGAGAAATGAAAGAAATTTAGCATGACAAGTTTAATTACAATTTCTTGTGAATCACCGTTGTTGATGAACAGGTCTCTTCAAATGCTCAAGTGAAAATTTGGAGTCGCCCGAGCAATTTCCGGCTCAGAATTTTGTGATTGATCGGCCGGACCAGCTTGAATAGAAGATGATATAGGTTGTATTCATTTTTCCATCTCTAAAGACAATATGGACAAGAGTGGTTAATTATGGGGTTGGTTGCCCAAACCTCATGGCCTGCAGCTCCCTCTCATATCGATTAGCATAAAACACTTGCCTCAAGTTTATAAGACACTTACCTTAAGTTTATAAGACACTTACCTAATATAGTTTGTCAAATCGAAGAAGAGCCGCAAACAATACGCCAAACTTATCGTCACTACCACTCACACTATCATGTCCATTTTGTCATTGTACAGCTACGACCATTCTGGTCCCTTGATTCATTTTTAACAAACATTTAACATAAATAATGGAATATTTTAGTGCCAACACAAATTATTGACCTATATTTCACCATTAGTCACCAACATGAACGAGAGAGCAAGGTCTAGGCGATGAACTCCGGCCAACTTTAGGAATCGCGACACATGATGAGGTGACCCAGCGACGGCATATGAACACAGTTCGTTCAAATATATAACAGCCAGCCAGAAGAAGTTCAGGATCATCAATTTAAACACCAGCCAGAAGAAGTTCAGGATCATCAATTTAAACACACTTTTATCTCATTTGACTCTCTTCTTTTGTATGAACCTCATAGTTTTTCTCATTTCATGGCACAAGCATTATGCATTAACACTCCAACAGGGTAAACTGAACTTACATATACCACATATAAATCTTGAAGCATTCTACGATGGTGAAAATGAAAAGGAAAAAACAAAGGAAAATTTTGAAACTTCCATGTAACAGTTGTATACACTTATGTGTCTATCTCTCGAGAAAAACTTGCATGAACCCGTGTAAATGTGATTGGATTCCATTTCATTTGTGTGATATGTGGATCAGTAGATTTTTTCTCTACTGATATGAACTTGGTCAAAAGAGAAAGGATTCCTTAATATCTTAGTGCTTAAGATAAACACCCACCCTAACCCTGGTCCACAGCAAGAGATAGATACAGCCATGCCATCTCCTTTCATTAGTTTCCATCACTTCACAATTCAAAAGACTTGGATTTACATCATCAAACTTTACATAAAGGAAATTGGAAGCTCAAAGCCAGAGACATGTTTTATTCTCCTTGTCACAAATTATCTATAAAGATAAATGTTACATATATACATATAGAGAGAGAGAGAGAGAGAGAGAGAGAGAGAGAGAGAGAGGTTTTCTTGCCAGACTGAAGATGAACACTTTTGACATGTTATGAAAACGGACAATTGATCATGCCGATTCTTGGTTGAACGTACAATCAAAATTCAGAGTTTGACAATACAAGAATATTTCTAGCAACAGAATGTATATAAAATATGCAAAGAAATATCGTTTTATAACTAATTCATCTGAATGTGGACACTGTACGGCAGCAAATTCATGCACAGAATGTGCTCAGTCCATTTTGGTTGTTAAAGGCAGATGAGTGTAGCATCTGCTTTTGGAATCACCATCCTTTTGAATAACCGTGTCCAATGAGAACATATCTGTTCAAACATTTTCGATAAATGCTACAAAGCTGTTGTTGTCAACTTTTCTATTGGAGGATGGTGGTTCCCCAACTTTTACAAGAGATCCCTCTCAGATTAAGCAAGGGCCACAAAGCCAGTTTATCAGTACTGAGGGTTCTGCTCATAAGAAAAATTAATAAATATGGCAGAAACATTTGAAAGAGAGAGCCATTAATTAGTTCAAGAGAAACTTACGGATCTTGAATTATGATGAACAAGCCAGCTTTCAGTTGACAGAGAGCTATGTTCTGATAACTGCAGCAAATTGAAGATAAAACTGGTAAAAGTGTAGACGAAAAGTAGAGGCCAAGAAAATTCAATTAATTCGAAAAAACAATTGCTATACATAAGCAGAAATTTACCATGAATTGTGAACGCAGATGACCAAAGCTGAACACATCCTTGATAAACATGAGTAAAGGCAGGAGAATATCCGGGAGCAAGTAATCACAATTACGGAGGGATTAAGAGAAACTCAGACTTCAGGTATAGTTATAAGGCATGGATTCACATAACTCCTAAAGTAAATCTGTACAACCAGTCAACATAACATCATGTAACTGAAGCTCTCGGTCGCTCCAGACTATGTAGAAATTAGAAAGGGATCTTGAAATGCAAAATGTGAGAGAAATCAATATCATACTTTTCCTACGACATAGAAGCATACTTCATGCTCATAGAAAGGTGCTTCTGTTGTCACCTTGTTACACTGAGTTCGTCATGTATGTACAACAAAATGAAATCAATTAATAATCTAAGAAAACAAAATTAACGCATTTCAGGTAAGAGAAAAGAGGACGGAATTTTGTAATGCTTATTTCAGGTAGAAGCGGCCAACATGGCCGTTGTATACATATTACATCAGTATAACATAGTACCAAATGAGTTCTTTTTATAAGAAACCAAAGACCCCAACTATAGACTTGCAATAGTGTTGCTTTTCAGGTATACCTTTCCATATTGGGATCCTAATGGAACCTCAGCTGAGTTGCTGAGTTCCATAGGATGGAAATGCAACAAGGATGGTCATTGTTTCCCGCTCTCAAATCCTATACCGTCAAGGCATGACACAACTTCTTCAATAAAGGGCCTCTGCCTCGGATTGGGATCCAGGCATTTACAGGCAACACCAAGAACATCTAAAAGTTGCTTCTCATAATTCTTATTCCAAATTGACGAATCTATAATCTCTTCATCTCTCTTCTCAAATCTCATCTGAAACATCCATGATACCAAATCTCTGCAGTTTTTTCCTCTGCATACTTCTACAGGCCTCCTACCAGTAACAAGCTCAAGAAGAACAACACCAAAACTGTAAACATCGCCCCTGCAGGTTGCTGTTAATGTCTGACTGTACTCTGGAGGAATATAACCCAAAGTCCCAACCAGATCTGTTGTAACATGGGTATCGTAAGGACGAAGTAACCTTGAAAGACCAAAATCAGCCAAGTGAGCTTCAAATTTTTCATCTAGAAGAATGTTGCTTGTTTTTATATCTCGATGCACTATATTTGGCTGACAACCCTTGTGCAAGTAGGCTAGCCCACGAGCCGCACCTTGAGCTATCTTAAGTCTTACATCCCATTTTAGAAGCGAAACACCATCAACACTTTCATGCAGCCAATAATCCAAGCTTCCGTTCTCCATGTAGGAGTAGATTAACAGTCTGTCATTACCATGCCGGCAGTAACCTTGAAGAGAGACAAGGTTCTTGTGCTGAGCTCTTGAGAGGGCTTCCACTTCAGCTTGAAATTCACGTTCCATCTGTCCACAATCCCCGGAAAGTCTCTTGATTGCAGCTTTTGCTCCATTCGGTAGGTTGGCTTTGTAAACCAGTCCATAACCACCACAACCAATTATGTTGGCTTGGTTGAAATTGTTTGTAGACTTTAACAAGTCTGACACTGTAAAATCCTTACAGTCTGAATTTTGGAAAAGCACCAGTTTTGACGATGCAAGGGCTCCAGATATCCTGTGCGGCCTGCTGTCGTCATCAAAATCATCAATTTGATCCTTTGCTCCTCTCCTTGACATTTTAAGCAAACCAACTGCAAGAAGCAATGCAACCCCAACTCCTATGCTGATTACTACACAAAGGATGCTGTTTCGACCAAATTTACTGTTTGAACTGGATGGAGTTACAGGCTTGAGACTTGTACTGCTGATATCACCACATGGAGTGTACATTGCCCCACAAAGCCCCGAGTTACCGTCAAAACTTGAGCTGGGAAAGCTTAAGAACTGTCCTCCATTGGGAATCACTCCATGGAGGTGATTATTTGCCACGCCAAACTTTGACAAGAATGTGAGCTTGCTAAGTGATGGAGGGATCGAACCATAGAGATCATTGAATGATAAATCCAATGCTTCCAAGTTCTTCATCTCTGAGATGGAGCTTGGGATGGTCCCACTAATGTTGTTCCTGCTCCAATCCAAAACATGGAGCTGCTTCAATCGTCCGATTTCAGGCCATATTGTTCCATTTATTCTGTTATTGCTCAAGAGTATTGACGGAGGAAAATTTGAGACCTGGTTGTACTGCAGGCCAGTAGCACTCCTATTCCGTTTTACAAATAACGGGATGCCAGCAGAAGCAATAAGGTTTGCATGAGTGCAATTCGTAGATATGAGGCTTTTCAGCTCCGTCATACTTTTTGGGATTTCTCCCGAGAGTGAATTATTTGAAAAGTCCAAATAAAACAAGTTTTCCATCTGACCTACCCACAAAGGGATGGGGCCATCCAAGCGATTCCAAGATAAATCAAGGACTTGCAACTTCCTGCAACTCAATAACCAAACAGGAATTTGGCCTTTGAGAGCACAATTCCCAAGTGCTAAAACCATTAAGCTTTCAAACCCACTTGCATTTTTCGGAATCTCCTCACCAAGGAAATTTTTTGAAAGAATTAGAGTTGTGAGATTTTTGCATTGCTGCAGCACAGATAGTGTCTCAGATAAGTTCACAAAACTGTTATTCGACAATGAGAGGAAGAATAGGGATGTGAGTTTGGCAAAGTCTTCCGGAATTGAACCCCTTAATTTATTCCTAGCAAGGCTTAACGTTTTCAACTCAAGACAATTAGAAAGTGAATTTGGAAGGAAACCAGAAAAATGATTAGTGGCAAGATCAAGTGTGCAGAGTTTTGGAAGTCCAGTGAAATTTAGATCAATGGAACCGGATAGAGAATTGTTTCGAAGGTCAAGCACTCGAAGATTTGAACAGAGTGCCAAGGTTGACGCTAATGGGCCAGACAACATATTTGAATGTGCAACTAACTGTTCTAGTCGTCTAAGGTTCCCAAACACATTTGGAAGTTCACCCAAAAATTGGTTTGAAGAAATGACTAAGGTCTTGAGGCTAGAAAGCTTACTCAGTTCCTTGCTTATCTGGCCGGAAAGAGAGTTCCCAGAGACTGAAAGCTGCTCCAAAGCCGAATACGTATACAAAGATTCAGGTAGATAGCCTGCAAATGAATTGAAGTCCAGGTGCAATTGTTGGAGAGACCTGCTGCAATTGTCTAAGCCTTCAAGACTTCCCACCAAACGGTTCAAAGACATATCTAGAATGTGGGTTTCATTGGAAGAGCTACAAATCCAAGGGTTGAACTGACCAGTGAATGAATTATTGCTTATGTTGAACACAACAAGATGTGAGAATCCTCCTCCAAGCTCAGACAAATCATCATGGATTGAATTGCTTGAAATATTCAGAACTCTGATCGAATTCAAACCGGAAAGCGCACCTGAAACTGGTCCGGACAGCATGTTATTGCTCAAGTCAAGAACCTCCAGGTGCTTCAAGTCTGAGAGCTCTGCAGGCAATCCACCTTCAAGATGATTCAGAGAAAGATTAAGCAACTTCAGCTGATCCAATCGACCCAAAGAGCGTGAAATCATTCCGCTGAGACTCATGCTAGGAAGAATCAACTGTGTGACTCTACTAGCAACAACTGTCCCATTGCTCACATTCCCACAGACAACACCATCCCATTGGCAGCAAGTTGATGTGTTGTGCCATGCTGTGATCATAGACCCATTTGTGAGGTTTCCTGCAAACTCTCTCAGTGCAAGAAAATCATTTGGATCACAGGACTGGATTGGGGAATTAAGACCGAAAACCAAACCAATACAGCAGGCCAAGAGAACCCATTTGAGGAATGCCATTGGAGTAAACCCCAATACCTCCATTGATGAAACCAAAGAAAATCCCCCCCACTCAATTCAACACCAACACTCCCATAAGAAACCCAAATGAAGAAACTTTCAGCACCCAATCCCAAAAGACTTTCACTTCAACAACCCAGCTTTGCAACTTCAAGTGAAGCAAAACTTCCAAGTAATTCAGTAAAACAAGTGCAATCACCAATGCCCACTTGGGAATTGAGATCCCAAGACCACAAATATGGAAGTGCAGAAAGTTGCTTCAATCTGAATACACACAAACAGAAAAAGAAAAGAACTTGATAAATACTCACATCCCAAAGCAGCTCATAAAACTAACAACTTGCAAGTGAAGCAATGAAAATTTACCTATTAAAAAATCAGCAAATAGTCAAAGACCCACTGACCAGAAATCAGCAAACCCAAGAGCAAAAACCCCTTATTTTGCTGCAGAAGCAAGCATCCTCCTCGTCCTCCTTCACAGCAAAAGAGAAATACCCAATTGCTGAAATTTCAAACCCACAACCCAAAACCATCACAAAACACAAAAACAAAGAGTAAAGAAAAGGAATCATAAAAGGAGGAAGCTTTTATGGCCTACCTGAAACCATGAACTCTGAATTCTCAAAGCCTACAGTGAAATGTGAAGAAAAAAAAAGGTGCAGAATTTCACAAGCAATGGCATGCCTTTATGTAACCTAACATCAAACAGTGAGTGAGTGTGAGTGAGTGGCCGCTTTTTCCACAAATGGGACTCCTCCAATTTCAAAACTCTCCCCCAAATTTTTGATAAAAAAAAAAACAGAAAAAAAAAACAAAAGAGAGAGAATAAAAAAAGGAAATAAAAAAGCAGGGAGATAATTCAAATCAAATAAACAGTAGTGTAGAACAGAAAAGGAAACTTCTTTCTCTTTCTTGAGAATCTTTATTTTATTGGACAAACACACAAACACTTTGGGGGGTTTTGATTAGAGAAAGAGAAATGTTAAGTGGACTATCTCCACTGTAAAGGATTTATATTTCTGTATTATATTTGTGCACAGTTTAATGCAGAAAGTAATATGTGTATATTATGTTAATTAACAAGTTTATTTTATTAAAAGTTGATTTTATATATATATATATATATATATATATATATCACTTCACTTATTACATATAATAGTATATCAATATTATATACCTAATATACGTATAATACTTAGGTACTCTATTCACCTTTTAATTTTATTCGATGATATTGTAACACATGTTTTTATGATTTTAAGAAAATCAACATGTAATTAGATTTTCTTGAACTTAACAAAACAAAGAACACGTGATATTTTCTGTTTGAGTCAAACATAGAATACTCAGTGGTGATACCTAAGTATTGTCTCTGCCATATTATTTCATATATCATAATAGAAGTGTATAACATAGATAATTTCTTCTAAAACTTTTTTTATGTATGAAAATAAGTAACGCTACATACATGACCGTGTCAAAATATCCTAAAAAATCGCATATTTTAGATTTGAAACGGGGGGACTCATTTCTCAAAGAGCTGACTTTTTTTTTCTTATCGCCAAATTTTTCTTGGATGTTTTCGGAATTTGCTAAAGTCACACTCTTTGTCAATACCCCAATACCAACATCTGTCTCTTTCCCTCTCTCTTTGTTTCGTGGTGGGGCCCGGTTTGGTGAGGTTGGGCAATGTTTGGGTGCGGTCTAACGAGGATCCCTACTCTCAGTTTCACGCTCGCTTGACTTGCGTTGGAAGCACTTTCGTTAGTTTTGCCTGTGACAAGGCGTGGGAGGATTCTGTTGCGTGGTATACACGCGTTGTAGTTGAGGGTGGTGGATGAGAGCGGTGAGAGCGGAGAGTCAAACTGATTAGATCGGAAGAGAGTAGATGGGAGGCGGTGGATAAAGCGGCGGTAGGCGGACGTCACGGGTTTAGGTTTAACGGATTAGCCGTGATCCGGAAATATGTCAAGTTTTTGCCTGGGCCACCGGATTTTCGGGTCAACTACTCAACCTTCCCCGCACGTGAAATTACCCAACACATGTTTTATTTTTGTACTTCCCATTTTTACAAATTTATTTTTAAAGAAAGTAAAAACCAAATTCTTTGTTTGGTTTTGCCATCTGATTTTTTTTTTAGTTTTGAGGAGTTTAAATTTTCCATTCATGTCAATATATTCACGTACTAATCAAAATATTTCTTTTGATTCATTACGTGCACTATATATGAGCAACTTCAAGAGCATATACATCAACAAAATGTTACGTTCACAAGAGAATTTAGTACTTGAATTCTGATAGTTAATTTATGAAAAACGGTAAAAGGGATAAAGAAGGACAGTAAGACGGAGGAAAAGAAATAAAAAGTATCATTCATCCACAATTCTTTTTGTGTCTTTCTCCTTCTACATCTCTCAGGCTACCTTTTCAGGTTATATACTTGATTTAATTTGTTGTATGAACTAAAATTTTAAGTGATTTGTCATACCAACTTTTCGAAATCAATAATTTATCATCTCACCCTAACTTTTTTAAGTTTTCCATCCAAAATAAGTTGCACATGAATTGTGTTTAGGATTATTTTGATCATTTCAACACTCACTTCCATTCTAATAAGTTTTCTTCAACAAATAATTATAGAGCTTCTAAAAACATACAAAAGAATGGTTGATCTGGTATGCGATGATTTGAGAGTTCTCCGTTTGAAAAAGGGGAACGACCTGTACTCATTTATCTATGTTTCAAAGTGAAGATGACTCAAAATATTGTCACTGGTGACCCTTCAATTTATGGTAAAGTTGGATGGTATTTTTTATGTTGAAATGTTCGAAATAACCCTGAATACAAGTTATGTGCAAGACACATGACTTATTTTGAATAGAAAACTTAACAGAGTTAAGGTGAGATGATAAATTAATAATTTTGAAAAGTTAGCATAACAAATTGTTTAACATTTGAATTCATATAACAAATTAAAGAAATATATAAGTTCATATAATATTCAACAATATCTTGGTTTAAATTAAAAACAAAAAGATTATTACTCAACCTCAAATAAACAAGAAAATATCTAAATTGTGTGATTTGATAAATAAATTTTCGTTTTGTGATCCTATCATGAATTAGTAAGCCAGGTAGGTGTACTATCAATCACATCATGTCACGAGTAATTCAACAAATACATCAAAAGGTGTGCGTTTAGTTGAAAAGAACTTGATCCAAAAACCAAAACCAATACAATTATATATGACACCTTGATGCTTGTTTTCTTTGTTAGGTAGGTAATAACAACTTATGTCAAAACATGTTTTCTTCTTGTAAAACAATCATGGGGTTGAAGTATGCAATTCAAATTTTACCTAATACAAACGTAGGGTCATGTTTAAAGTAGTTCAAGTTTTGATTGCAATATATAACATATAACTAAGGAAATGTAAAATATCATACAAGATACTACAAAGAATATCTAACCACTAATGAATGGCTCGTTTAGAAATGATTGTTTGAAAGTAATTTTAAAATAAATAAAAGCGTTTATTGTGAAAATATTTTTAGAACTAATTCTTAGTAAAAAACAAATGAATTCTGGAAAAACACTTAAGTGATTCTTGGAAGAAGTGCATAATCGGCGCTTCTTCTAGAAAGAAAGCATTTCAAGTGCTTTTGAGACCTAAAAACATATTTCCAAACAAAACCGAATTTAACTGCTGAGTTAGAAAAAAAAAAAAAAAAAAAAAAAAAAAACTCTGCTAAAAATTGACAAAAAATCTTTCAACTACTAAAATTTGACTTTAACGTTCAACCCAAGTTGATTTCAAATCACTAGTCCGTTCTTTATCCGAACTTGTCGATGAAAGTCATAGCTTTTTTCAATATTTTTGGGGCACGGTTGGTAAAAGCTATAGCTAGTAAAGTTGCAAGTTGACATGGGTGAAAAATTCATTATGTTATTTTTGGCAATTTACAAATTTCTTTTCTCCTTGTGTTGATATGTTCGTGACTTTTGGTAAGTCTTGATGATTAAGCCTCGCAACTCACAAGTAAAAGCTTACACAAATCAAGGATTCATCCTTAAATTGATGACATTTTCCCACGATAGAAAACATCATGATAGCTTATTGATGGGATTTGCCTTTCAAGTAGTGGGATGGAAAAGGTTAACACACTTTCAATCTGCACGCATGTCTTCTTAATAATCCATACACCATTTTTTTTTTTCATACACATTTCGATTTTTGACCTTTGAATCAAATGAAATGAAGATAATTAAAAGACAAAAATTAACATAGTGAAAGATAAAAAATGATGTGTGAATAACACTACATTTTTATTAATATTTATTTTTGCCTGTCATTTGGCCAATGGGTTTAGTAATTGAGTTGAGTGCCCACTTGTTTTTTCTCTAATAATTAGGGATGGCAACATGGCGGATTAGGTTCGGATGTGTTATCCACATAACCGAACCGTTTGTTTTTCCCGTACCTGAAACCGTAAAAAACCCTAACAGGTATTCCCTGTAACCGAATCCGTTGGGTAACGGATTCCTCATCGGGTAACGGTTTTCCCATTATAAATTTATAATATTTCTTTCTTACGAAAAATTAAGCAAGTGTTACTTCAAAAGGGTCCAAATAACATCAATACTAATTGTTATCGATAGATCTAAAGACCAGATATGAAGAACCCTAACCCTAATTCCCAAAATAAATGCATAAAATTCCCAATTTAACCCCCAAAACCGTAGAGGGTCATTTCCTGCCTCTTCAGAGCATACACCATGTCCATGGGTGGTCACAGTCTTCTTCTTGGCGTGCTCGGTGTAGGTCACGGCGTAACGAATCACGTTCTCCATAAAGATTTTGAGAACCCCTTTGGTCTCCTTGTAGATCAGACTGCTGATACGCTTCACGCCACCTCTGCGAGCAAGACGGCAAATGGCAAGCTTGGTGATGCCCTGGATTAGGGATGGCAACGGGGCAGATTGTGTTCGGATGTGCCATCCTCATAACCGAACCAGTTTGTTTTCCCCGTACCCGAAATCGTAAAAAACATGAACGGGTATTCCCCGTAATCGAACCCGTTGGGTAACGGTTTTCCCATTATAAATTTATAATATTTCTTTCTTACAAAAAATTAAGCAAGTGTTACTACACACTTGCTATTTTTTTTTTCACCAACAAATCAAACTTATATTACTTCAAACGGGTCCAAATTACATCAATATTTCTTGTTATCGACAGATCTCAAGACCAGATATGAAGAACCCTAACCCTAATTCCCAAAATAAATGCATAAATTTCCAATTTAACCCCCGAAACCGTAGAGGGTCATTTCCTGCCTCTTCAAAGCATACACCACGTCCATGGGTGGTCACAGTCTTCCTCCTGGCGTGCTCGGTGTAGGTCACGGCGTCACGAATCACGTTCTCCATAAAGATCTTGAGAACCCCTCTGGTCTCCTTGTAGATCAGACTGCTAATACGCTTGCCACCTCTACGAGCAAGACGGCGAATTGCAGGCTTGGTGATGCCCTGTATGTTGTCCCTCAGCACCTTACGATGTCATTTCGCTCCTCCCTTGCCAAGCCCTTGCCTCTCTTTCCACGACTTGTCATTTTCTCAGAAATTTTTTGGGTGAGAAGGTTTTATTTTTAATTGGGAAGAGAAATTGGAGTTTGATTTGATCCTTACTAAAATTTAACTGATGCATTCAGAAACTTAGAAATTCACAAAAGGTTGAAGGCTGCTGCTAATTTGTAAGATTCCTTGAGTTCTTCCATCTTTTTTGACCTTTGAGTTCTTCCAGATTCCTTGATTGAAAACATAAAAAATCTTGGAATAAAGATAGAGACTTTGAAGTTTGCACTGGACGCTCAAGACCCTTGGAGTCTCTCAAGAGTATTAAATTGCTGGAGAAAAAAACTAGGGATTTCATTCCTTTATAAAAAAAAAATATAGGGTTTTTATCACAAATGGTCCCTGACATTGATCAAACACATCATTTTGGTCCCTGACATTGAAAATCAATAAAAATGGTCCCTGAGATTGATCAAACACATCACAAATG
The DNA here is from genome assembly GCA_024362995.1 of Heteromeles arbutifolia. Taxonomy (NCBI): domain Eukaryota; kingdom Viridiplantae; phylum Streptophyta; class Magnoliopsida; order Rosales; family Rosaceae; genus Heteromeles; species Heteromeles arbutifolia. Next base: position 36,906,778 of record JANCRC010000003.1, on the reverse strand, counting down.
GTCATTCCGTTAAAAACTCTTTGGGCAATTTTCAAAGCTTTGTAACTCAATCGTTTTTTAACCAAATTCGACCCATAATATATCAAAATGAAGATAGGAAAGTATAGAACAAGATTATACCTATTTGGAAGCCCAATGGTTGCCTGAAATGGCCGGAAAATAGCCTTAAATGTGACTGGTCTGTTGAAAAACTGGAAAACTCGCCGAAAACTGGGTAAACTTTAAACGTCCATAACTTCTTCAATAATCAATGAAATTGAATGATTTAAAAATGAAAATCATACTTCTTGATGAGGCGAAGAGAATGGTATCTTTCTTGATGGCTAACTCGCCGTAGTTTGGCTGGAAAACGGCTCGAAATTGGCTAACTGGAAAATGGTTATCCAATTTTGAGCCGCTTTCCGGCCAAACCACGGTGAATTAACGGTCAATAAGGGTACCATTATCTTTTTCTTGTCGAGCAGTATGATTTTCATTTTTGAATCACTCAATTTCATTGAGTATTGAAGAAGTTATGAACGTTTAAAGTTTACCCAGTTTCCAGCGAGTTTTTTAGTTTTTCCGCGAACCAGTCACATTTGAGGCTATTTTCCGGCCATCTCTGGCAACCATTGGGCTTTCAAATAGGTATAATATCATTCTATACTTTCCTATCTTCATTTTGATATATTATGGGTCGAATTTGGTTAAGAAACGATTGAGTTATGAAGCTTTGAAAATTGCCCAAAGAGTTTTTAACGGAATGACCATTTGTGATGTATTTGATCAATGTCAGGGACCATTTCTATTGATTTTCAATGTCAGGGACCAAAATGATGTGTTTGATCAATGTCAGGGACTATTTATGATAAAAACCCAAAAATATAAATAATAAATATTTTTATTTTTATTAAAGAATGAAAACGGGGCGGGTTCAGGTACGGGTTCGGAACGGATACCCCTATGACCATAACTGAACCCGAATCCGAATAATTTACCCAACGGTTACCCATAACCGTAAAAAACCCGAAATTTGATCCCCGAAACCGAACTGTTCCGGTTGGTTACTTGCATGGATCGGGTTTGACGGATTAAATTGTCATCCTTACTAATAATCTCTATATATACTATTTGTATGGATGAAGTTGAGCTTTGTGTCTTTGTCACTAGCGGTGGGTTCAGTACGGTTACCGTACCAAAACCCTCATACCAATTACCGTATCAAACATTCGGTTTGGTAAAATCTATTACCATTACTGTACCAAACTTTCGGTATACCGAAGTTCGGTATTGCCAAAAGTTTGGTTGGCATGATATGACAATGGTAATTGCCATTTTGTTTTGAGACAAAATCTGTTTTTGTTTTTTTAACCCAATTTAAGGGCAAAACTTTTTTTTTTGTACATTTATCTCATACATTGTAGCTTAAATTCATCTATTATTCATCGTTCACAATTCACACACACAATAATTCAAATGATGCATCAAGTTTCATGATGAAAATTAAGCTTACAATCCAAATAGAAGTTACAAACCAAAACAAATAGAAGTTAACAATCCAAATAGAAATTAAAGTTTCAAACCAAATGAAAATTGGAACTAAACTTCAAAAAGTAGAATTCATTGATCAGTAATTCAAGCTTGAGATGTAGAAACTTTTGGAAGAGGCATTGAACTTGTAGAAGATTGAGCTTGTGTCAAGCCTACATTACAAACAAAGAAAACATATTAATTAGTAGCAAGAAGAATTAAAGTTGAAAACCATTTAATAATAAATTTACTAACAAAATTAAAGCATATCTTTCTTGTTTCCTCTTCTTCAATTTCCTTGTAAAATTGAAGCATATCTTATGTTGGTTCCTTGTAGAAGTTTACTTCATCTGCCCTAAGCCAACCACTAGTACACACTAGTGCATCTACTATTTTAGGAGTCAAGGATGTCCTAAAAAGGTCCACAACCCTCCTCCCTAGGCTAAATGCATTTTCACTAGCAACAGTAGAAGTGGGGATTACAAAGATATCTTGGCTATTTGTGAAAGAATTAGGAACTCTTTTGTGTTTGATTTCCACTATTTCAATAGATCAAAGTCACCAACAACAATGCTAATATAAGTAGGGTTTTATTTTCAAATTATTGAAATATTATAAATATGTGTTATATAATTTATAAATTATATATTATATTGTATTTTCGGTACGATACGGTAATACCGTAGTAATGGTATCCATTACCAATATCGTACAATGAAATTTCGGTATGGTACAATACCGTACCATTACCGATTGGCACAAAAAATTTGGCACAAAATTGGTATGACACGGTTGGCAATTTGGTTGGCACGACAATTTGGCAAAAAAATCCACCCCTATTTGTCACTATCGTTTATAATATTTGAATTCAGAATTTCTTCAAAGTTTTGGATTTTTAAAAAAAGTCTTCTTCTTAGTAACATCCTCTCACCGAGCACTTGATATTCTCGTTCGCACTCTTCTTCTTTGTTGCTATTTGATTGTCAGTATCTATATGAAGAAATTAGGTTTTCGAATATGCATGGTATACCCTTCAAAGCTGGTAATAAGGTAACGAAAATGGATGAAATGTGTTGGAAGTTTGGAGCCCATTTGCTTTGACTGAAATGTTCCTCAAAAGTTTCGTCATTAGTCATTAGTGTCACAATTTTGTTCTCATTAAACACATATGAAAAATTAGATTTTCAGTTATATATATATATTTACATCGGGGAGGAGAAATAGAAAATAGGATCTCAAGGGCATAAATAAGTACTTAGGTCATCTCCAATTGAAATGACTAAATATAGTCTCGTCCAGAATTATAGCTCTATACAAAAAATTAATTTTATTAGTTTTAAGTTCATATTTTAAATTTATTGGTTAATTTAATTAAACTATTATTAAATGTTTTTACATCTAGTCGTTGAATTTGAATTATTTATTGCAACTGAGGAGTTAACCCCCAAAAAGTCTAAGAGAATGGCTAAATTTGGCCAACCTGATGCCATTTTGGCCAAATAATAGTCTGGTGGTCTTCATAGAGTTATAGCCCAACTATTGGGTTGGAAATGAATTTTTCAGCAAACAGGCTATTTTTTTTCTTCAGCTTTGCACTTTTAACCCTCTCTATTGGAGATGACCTTAAAACTTTTACTACAAGCCCTTTACAAAAAAAAAAAAACCGGTTGGAAAAAACATAAAGTTGTATGTTTCACCATCTGCATCCAAGTTTGGCTAAAACAATGTGTTTCACTATCTTTACCAAGGTTCTAAAAAACACTAGGCGCTAGTCGGGCGGCGGGCTGGCGCCTAGCGCCTAGGCGGCTAGGCGAGGTCTAGGCGGACGCCTTGGCGGCCTAGGCGGATTTAAGTAAATTTCTTGTATATCTTGTAAATAAGTGCATATTGACACTTACAAAAAATTATACTTGTATGAAATTCATGGATAAGATAATAAAAGAATGATAAAAAGCAAAAAGAGTATCTAACAAGTCCAAAATTTAAACACACATTAAGCATATATGCCATATAACCATAGTGAGGAATATTGTAGGATGACACAGGTACAATAACTTTATAATTTAAAACCACATAAAATGCAAAATAGGAGGAAAATAAGGAAATATAGTAATGTAGATAGGATTTTTTTTTTTTTTTTAATTTCAAAAAAAAAAAAAAAAAAACCGCCTAGCCGCCTAGCACCGCCTAGCCAGCCTAGAGCCCATCCGATTTTTCCAACCGATTTGCAAGAAAACGCCTCGGGTCACCACCGCCTAGCGCCTAGGCCGTTTTTTAGAACATTGATCTTTACCCAAGTTTGAATCTCTTTTTTTCTCGTAATTTAGATGAATTACTATAATTATCCTAAGGTTTCTTAAAAAATAATTTTTGTTAGTCATAATTTGAAAAGTAAACACAAAAAATAAGACTAGGTAAGAAGGCCCAAAGCCCAGATATTAGGGCTTTGTTCCGTCTGGACAACCCGTTTTACAATCGAGAGTTTGACTAAGAGACCTACAATGAAAGATACTACTAGCACGCACTTATCCAGCGCGTGAGGGCCACCGCAAGGCCTATCCACTCTTCCCGTGTCGAACCCATTTGTACGGTCGCAGTGAGATTGCAGAGAGTTCAGCGTTGAGTTAATGGCGGAGATCAAGAAATTTAAGACAATCGGAGTGGTGGGCAGCGGCCAAATGGGCTCAGGAATAGCCCAACTAGCCGCCACGTATGGCTTCGACGTTTGGCTCCTTGACACCGACCCGGAGGCTCTCTCGAGGGCCACCAAGTCCATCTCTAGCTCCATCCAGCGCCTAGTTTCCAAAGGGCAGCTCAGCCAGGTTGCTCTCTCTCTCTCTCTACTTTCTAATTTGGTTACCAATAATTATGACAAGAGGGAAGAAAATGGAACAAAAAGATTGAATTTTTTGGTTCTTTATGTTGATGTGGCTATTTGTACTTTGTTGAAAACTGGATAATCATATGCATTAAACTAACTGTAGTTGCAAGCTAATTGAGTGATTAAATTTAATAGTTGGTGGGGTGTGAGGTTCCTTTAGGTGTCGAATTTGTTAATCTCGGTGAAAGAATTGGAAATGGAGTTGGTGGAGGTTGTTGGGATGCACCCTAATGAGTTCCTTTTATGCCCGCCGTCGTCGTTTGTGTGGTGGCTCGATGTAGACTTTACTGTGCTTGTGCTATGGCTTGTTGAACTTTTGTTCTGATTAATGTGTGGTGAGAGTTGTAGTTCTGGTTAATGTGTGGTCCTATATTGGAGGCAAACAAGAAAATCTTTGGTTGGAAATTAACCAAAAGCCGTGACGACGCTAATCAACCTCTTTATGTAACTAAAAGGATTTTTGCTCAATGAGGGTGCAACGCAACTTAAGATTTTCAGTCTTGCTCCGCATGACTAGAGTTTGTTTGAGTTAAAATGGTAATTTGGTATTATATTCACCACCGCTTCTGGTTGTTTGAGCCTTTTCCAATTATGAATTAACCTTGAATTTAAAGTTTGCAACATGCTATATTGGGTGATTTCTTCTCATTGATCATTAATTTCATCTCGTTTACCTGTTGAAGGTGGTGCCTTCTTCAAGCCAATCAGTCTTTGTTTTATGTAACTTTGTAGAAACCCTACCTGACTTTCTCAGGGCTTTAACAAAGTAGATTATATATGCATGGAACTGCTTCTTAGCAGTATAATTCAAGCTGCTCTTAAGCTTTAGTTTTATGACAGACTTATGGAGTTATTGGTGAAGAAAAACTATAGTTCCATTCAATATTTTGCGCACAGTACATGTATAGAATTAAAGGAAATCATTCACATGTTAACACAGATACACTCGCAATGGAGGGCCGTACCATGAGAATGGTTTTTCTTTTGAGATACCTTTATATTTTAATGGTACACTACATCCTACATAGCCACTTGGAAAGGATATCTTAGTATTTATCTTTGAGGTAAAACTAAGATGGCGATGACGGCAAATTCATGCAGTTGAGCTTGGAAAGCTCTTGGCACATTACTAATTCAAAGTAAAAACCACTAATTGGAACCATTTTGGGGGAAAAATTCAAAGTTTCCATTATATAAATTAGAATTTATTTCCCTAATAGGAGTTGGAGGGTTTACACCCATCTCCTTCCAAACTCAGAATTGATAAATTGTGAGAACATAAATGTTCTTCTTGTTTAAGGTTTCGTTGGTTTCTGTACCCTGTTGCGATTTGTTTCCTCCTGGTTTGTGGATTAATGCAAGCTATGCCTGTTCAATTATTGATGTTTTGACAAAGCATTTGTTTTCCTTTTAACAGGATGTAAGAAAAGATGCTTTAGAGCGTCTACAATATACGTCAAATGTTGAAAATCTTTGTTCAGCAGATATTATTATTGAAGCTATTGTGGAATCTGAAGATGTGAAGAAAAAGTTATTTCTTCAACTGGATAAGATTGCAAAACGTTCGGCCATACTGGCTTCTAATACAAGTTCCATCTCCATTACTCGTCTTGCATCAGCAACTAGCAGACCACACCAGGTTATGCTTCTTCTTCTTATTCTGAGATTATGCTTATGATATGTTCAGAGAATAATGTGCGAACTGAGAACAAGTTGTGAGAGTTTTTTTTTTTTTTAGTTCTTTGTTTTCTAATTTCTCGTGTTGATTAACTATCAACCAAAATATGTGACATTAGGAATCTGATCGTGTCAAATTAACACTGTGATCTGCAGGTGATTGGCATGCATTTTATGAATCCTCCTCCTATAATGAAACTTGTTGAGATTGTGCGAGGAGCAGACACATCAGATGAGACATTTGATGTCACAAAAGCCTTGGCAGAGAGGTTAATGACTTGGATACGTTGAATTGCTTAATGAATGAAATCTTCCTTTTGTTTCCCAGCGTATTCCTTTCACAATTATACCAAGTTACATTTCCCACTCGTATACCCAAATAAATCCTCTGCCATCTCTTTAACTGTTGACTGTTGAATTTGCAGGTTTGGCAAGACCGTAATATGCTCTCGAGATTATGCCGGGTTTGTTGTGAACAGGATCCTAATGCCAATGATAAATGAAGCATTTTATGCACTTTACACAGGTGTGGCGACAAAAGAAGACGTTGATGCAGGAATGAAGCTGGGAACAAACCATCCAATGGGTCCTCTTGAGCTTGCAGACTTTATTGGATTGGATATCTGCTTGTCTATTCTGAGAGTTCTTCATGCTGGCCTTGGGGACAATAAATACGCTCCGTGCCCCATTCTTGTACAGTACGTTGATGCAGGTCGCCTTGGAAGAAAACGAGGTATTGGGGTATACGACTACCGTCAAAGGCCTGAATCAGTAAAACCTTCATCTAAACTTTGAACCTGTGGCATTTCGAGGATAGCTGACTGCGGAAAGAGATCCTCTCCGGATCTCTTCCACCAAGGCCACCGGATCAAGTGATCCCGACCTTACAAATTTCACCCAACGGCCCACCTGTTTTGACCTCTTAAAAGCTGTGATAATATTTGGCCATTGGATGAAATTTGGAAGGCCCGAATCACTTAATCCGGTGACCTTGGTGGAAGGGATCCAGAGATGATCTCTTTCCGCTTCTTGCCATCATCTATACAGTGGTTGTGGATTGTTTTACATTTTTCTAATAATGATTGAAAAGTAGTACCTTCTTTTTCCAATCAAAACATAAACCACATGTAATTCCCTGGATTACTGCATTTTGCTTCTCGTTTGTTTTAATTGTTTTGAACTTTTTATGAAGTGTAAAAGTAACAATGATAGGTAATATGCACTCTATTTTAACTAGACAATGTACTGCAAAAAAGGGTAAAATCCGTCAGTACATTGTTGTTGCAAATCGCACGGAACTTGTAACTGAAGTGGTTAACCGCATTCGCTCATGCACCCGCAGTCCGGCTTTGGATTCATTATGCCCTAACATCAATTGAGAATAGTTCTTTCCCCAATTAGGTTTGGCACTCACATGGCTCCCTCACTTTTTAACCGGAAGCAGTGGAGCCAAATGGGGGATATTGTCGAACAAAATACGATAACTCTATGGCTATAGGCTAGCTTGCATTATTTGTTTGTCAAACATCATTAGTTGTGGATTAACATTAGCAAATAATTAGTGATGTAAACCATGTTTGCATTTAGTGCTTGCCAGCTCACTGATAGACTGAGCTCAGGTATCACTTAGTGTGTGAAAAAGAAAACAAGAGTAGTTGCTCTTGCTCATTATGCATGGTTCATCATGACCCCACAAGGGAAAGCCTTTTCAAAGAAGGGGAATGTTACTAACTTTTTCACTTGCATTTTTTCGTTTAACTATTTTCGTTCTTTTTTCTTTCTGCAATGTTATTTGATGATTCGAACTGTTATGATTTCTAGGCTACCCTTTGAAGATCAATTATGCAAATAACCAACCAAATGAAATCGTTTAACTAATCAAATAAAGTTGTCAAAATTTCAGTGTTGCAGTGAGAAACATAATTTGTCTATTTATTGAATTTAGTTAAACTTTTGCATATATGTATTTTAAAGAACGTCTTAAAAAATAGACGGTTCAAATCGTCGTGCAATATTAGAAGATGAAAAAGAGAATCGAGAAAGTAAAATAAAAAGGTATAAGAAAATTGCTAACATTTTTTTGAAGAATTACTTCATTTGCTGATCATGGCCATTAGCGAGCCCCACTGAGCCCTAGCCCCAGTCCCATTCCAAAGCTGGCATTATTAGGCAGACATCACCTTTATTGCTACTTGAGAGTGATTGAAGTGGAATCCAACGGTTGTATTTTCTCCTCTTTTTTTTTTTTTTTAATTTCTGCAAACCCCACAGGTTTAATAATTAGATAAGAAAGAAGATAGAAATGCAAGGCAAAGCTCAAGTACTTTTGCTACACATTAAGTTCTGAGGAAAATTTGAGAGCAGAGAATTATTAGGTGAAGGAAAAGCTATGAAGTTCTTGTTCCAGTGTCCATGCTGTTCTTGTTTCTGCTTCATGAAGCCGAAGAAGGGCAAAGCGAGGGTGAAGGCGGCGGCGACGGAAGTGGCCAAGGAAGAGAAGAAGGTTGAAGCAAAAGAGAAGAGGGTTGAATCCAAGGAAGAGAAGAAAGAATGACAACAATGCAGCTACCTACAACATCAGATTATATATGCTTATCAAACATGTATTTTGATTGTTGATTGTTAAACCCTTCTTTAGTTCTTCAAGTTCGATTTATATTAAGTGTGTACGACCATGAATGACGAGTTTGATATGCTAATAAGCTTGCATGCATTTTCGTGGTTCGATTCTAATGTGGGAATGCTGCATTTTGTAGTAATATTTGAGAGCTGGGGTTTCAAATCAAATTTCCAGTAGTACTCTCTAGTGCTTTCAATTATACTTGCTTTCTTTCAAATTATTGCAGATTTAAGGCTTAAGGCAATAAGTACTCGCATAATTAGCGCATTCATCATAGTAGAAGCTCGAGCTCCGTATCAAAGTCACGATTATCACTATCATCAATTCCATATCTAACCGGATTAATGGATCACCAGATCTGTTTCTAAAGATTGTTCAGAGTGATTATAATTTGCTTATAACAGTGTACATGAACTAAATTTTTAATTCTTTGGTTTAATGCAGAATATGCAGATTCCACAATGATGTAAAATACTAACCAAATTCAAACAGTCCCTGCCTTACAATCTTCTGTACTTTTTTCTATCTGGGTTTGAGATCGAATTGTATTCCAGACAGAATGAACAAGTGAATATTCAAGGAAAATTCAGCTGTAGTATAAAGAGTTATATATACCTTTAGGAAATTAGATATTTTAATTTTGGTTTTAAAGATTAAAAACGTGTCATTAGTATTAATGAGAGTAGTACTATTCTGTCAATTCGTAAGTGAGAGCTCTCATGTTCGACTCTATTGATGACGAGTTGGATACCTACTATTATGGCTGGTCTATGAACCAGCTGGGTTTTAAATGCATCTGGAAAGAGTATAAAATCCATTGTATTAGTAAAAATAGTGATTAAGCCTCTTTATTTGGTATCTTTATTACAACGATATGGAGAGGGATTTGCATTAAGTCACATATTGAACCAACTGTAATTAGGTATCAAATTCATCATCCACAAATTAAAGTCAGACAAACTTAAAACAATACTACTTGATCAGATTGTCAGTGAGTTTTTTTGTTTAAATAAATCAAAGCATAATTAAGTGAAAGAAACATAAATGTATGCAGAGGAGAAACAGAATTCAGCACCTATAATAAAAAAGTAACAAACGAATAAGTGATGGAAGCAAAATTGATCTCAACGACTATATAAAAATATCAACACTCTCTCGTCAAATTTCCATTTTTTTAATGGGAGAATATAAGTTTACAAAGGCAAAGGATACGTTTCTATATTGAATGGTTTTCTTATCGAAAAAGAATACTTCAATTAGAAAGGCAAACAATACTTCAATTAGAATGAGTCTGCCAATGTGATTTCATGAGTAACTTAGTTCGTGTTTGATTAATAAAATTCATATTATCCTTAAAAGTGTGGTACGAAAATGTGATTTTTCTAATATTTTCATGATCACCAGTAAAAGCGCAAACAAGTTGCATGAATGATAACATAAACATGACAATTTGGTGTGTTCAAGAAGGATTTTACACTGCACATATTTGGATTGCAATTCTTGAACTTTTTACAATTCTAGTTGCAGACTTGGAGTAACTGTGGGATGGTGAAAATATGCACTTTCTTTCATGTTTTCACTAATATTTTATTTTTACTATATAATTACTCTCATGGATTATTTTATTTTTCCTATATAAGAGCAACTCCAGCGTATCAAAGGCCCCTTAGGGCAACTTACTAGGGGTGGGCAAACGAGCCCTGGACTCGGGGGTCGGGGCGGGTCCTCGTGGTTCGGGACAGGTTCGGGACGGGTCTAAATATTTTGAAGAAGAAACGGGACGGGGTGGGGCGGGGTGGAGGAATTGATGGGGCGGGGCGAATCCAAATATTAAGAGGAACGGGCCCCAGGCCCGAACCGTTTCTAGCGTGGGATTATTCACACTCCACTCTTCTCCACCATTCGATTGGATTTTTTTCCTTACCGAGTCTCATCTCAGACGGAAAACTTCCTCTCCTCCTCGACAGCAGCCATCCAATTCTCCGTCTCTGTCTCTCTCTGTGGCGACTTGCGAGGTATGACCACCATCACCAACCACATCACCACCTTCTCCTCCCAATCGTGACTACCCCATCATCGCCATCTAGAACACCACCATCATCCTGCAAATCGAAATCGACCATCTTCATCTCATGTCCTCCCAAATTAAGGTAGTATAATTTCTTAAATCTTTACTCTTTGGAGTCTCTGCATTCTGCAATCTATGACTCTTGATTAATTTTTTAGATTTAGGGATTTAGGGTTTTCTAGATATATGCCCTTTTTGACTCTGCAATCTCTTAGTCTCTGCATTCGGTAATCATATGGGATTTCAAGAAAACCCCAAACCCAATCTATAAATTTGCCTTATATGAATTGGAAGGTTCATAAATTTGCCTTCATAGGATTACCGAATGAAAGCCGAACATGTTGATGCTCTGATTAACATAACCGAAATTGTTGTGCGCGAATGGGAGATATTGATGGTGCACTGGGTTCTTGAATCTTGACCTCTGTTCTGTTCCAATTTCAAATCTTTTGGTGAATTGAATTTGAATCTTATGTTGAATTAAATTGAATTTGAATATATATGTGTGTCTTGTGATAGTTTCAGACTTGTATATATTTGAACCTTCTGTTTCAGATTTTGGTATTTTTAATTAGATTATGTTTGGTTGATTGGTGGAACGTTTCTGTAAATCCAAGTAATGTAATTAGATAATTGTTGGTTGATGAGAAAATTTAGTGGAAAATTTTGTAATTCCAGTCAATTAAGTTACACAGCTGCATTTAGTTTCATTGTGGACCAACAATCTCTGATAATATGCAAGTCCACTTGATTCAAGTTTTGAAATTTAATCGATTCGAAATCCCCAATTTGATGTTGAGATGCAATATATGTTTGCAGTCTGTAGACTATCATGTATGCAAGCCCAGCAAGTTGACACCAAATATGATCAAGTGGAGGTATTCAAAATCCCCTTTTAAGTTTTAACTATGACCATTTCATGCAAATTGAATTTGAATGTAAACTCATCTTTATAAGCTTTTATTTGTAACTATTGGCAGGGAAATATGTATTTCACCCCTCTGAGAACAGGGAGAAAGCTGTGAACGCCTTGTACTGACAGCAAAGCCTTTCTAATTGTTTAGAACTTGATGAGAACTGGGAGAAGGCTGCTATTCTATATGTTCAAATGATTTATGTAGTCGCTAAGTTAGCCTGTAATTTCTCTTTTAATGCAATAGTCTGTACTCGGCAAATATTTACAAAGTAGATGATACAGATTTTCTATACACAATACAAATAACCTGTTCTAAAAAAAAAGAAGAAGTAATTTAGACCCGTGGACTCGGCCCGTTTTAAACGGGCCGGGTTAGGTCCGGTTCCAAATCTCAAAATTCATATACCCGGCTTGGCACGACCCGTTGCATTTTAAAACAGGTCGAGTCCGGTTCTTACAAAGTTGGGCCCGGCCCGTGCCCACCCCTACAACTTACTATTGAATCTCCCAGTGAACAATAACTACCTTTTGCATCTCCACCCCTAAACTGAATAGCCATGACAATAGGCAATAAAATATTAGTATTTTTTATTTTATAAAATAATACAAAATAATTTTATTTGTAATTTCGGATAAGATTTTTAATCATTTTTGTTGCGCCACGTGTTATTAACCGAAAAGACAATTTTTGGTGATAGATTTCGATAACATTTTTATCCAATGTCGTTGTGCCACGTGTCGTTACCTTTTTAGAATCGTTGAGGATAGATTTCCGATAAGATTTTTAACTAATCACGTCGCGCCACATGTCACAATCTGTTTACAATCTTTGAGGATAGATTTCGATCAGATTTTTAACGAATGACGGCATGCCACGTGGCATTATCTACAACCTAATCCTTTCTTTTTCCTTCATATAACCTGTAACACCCCAGTCCCGAAATATTTATTTCGGGAATTTATTTCGATGTTGTTGATGCACAAAACCGGAGGTCTTGGTACAACGTAAATCCGACCGTGAATCTGCAAGAAAGTAAATAACACAAGATGTATTGTGGTTCACCCCAATGTATGGGCTACGTCCACACTGATGTAGATATATTTCTGAAGGCCTTTGGCCTATTTTCTCTCTTAGGCTTCCAATGGCCTTTCACAGTATTTGCCCTCTCTTAGCCTAAGCTTGGCCTCTTGTTGGCTTAAGTTGGCTCTCTCTTAGATGCCTCTTAAGTGGCTCTCCCAGACCTCTCTCAAATGAAGGGGGAGGGGGTCCTTTTATAGAATAAGGGCTCCCTCCTTTATTACATATTTGCCCTTTAAGTCCCCCGAGTATTTATACAAGGCCCAAATACGGAGGCCCAATATATGGTACAAACAGTAGTCCCCCAAGTCTTCAGTCAAGAGAGTCTTTTGGCTGGAGACTTGAAATTTAGTCTATGTGTGGGCCGAAGTAACTAGAGGTTGGTACTTTGACATGCGGCGGTGCTCAACATGAAGTGATGGAGGTGAGGCTGCTTGGCTAGAGGCGTTTGAAGGTGAGGGAGTCCCTTTTATAGAATAAGGGTTCGCTCCTCATTACATAATTATGGGCTAGAGGTGATGCTCGCGGCGAGGCGGTTGCTCAGCAGGCGGCGTTGCTCTCTAATGATGGTGAGGGAGTCCCTTTTATAGAATAAGGGCTCGCTCCTCATTACATAATTATGGGCTAGATGTGATGCTCATGGCGAGGCGGTTGCCCAGCAGGTGGCGATGCTCTCTAATGAAAGTGAGGGAGTTCCTTTTATAGAATAAGGGTTTGGTCCTCAATACATAAATGGTGGGCGGTGCTCTCTAATGAAAGTGAGGGAGTCCCTTTTATAAAATAAGGGCTCGCTCCTCAATACATGAATAATGGGCTAAGTCCCCCAATTATTTTTCATGAGGCCCAAATGTAGAGGCCCGATATATGGTACTAGTGTAGTCCCCCAAGTCTTTAGTCAAGAGAGTTTTTTTTTTGGCTGGAGACTTGAAATTTAATCCATGTATGGGCCGAAATGGCGGTTGTTCAGCTGGAGGTGGTTTTTGTATGCCATGCACTGAAGCTTTGAAGCTTTGTTTTTGAAGCGTTGTAGCTTTGAAGCTTTGTAACTGTAGCTTTGTAATGAAAGCTTTGTAATTGTAGCCCTGAAGCTTTGTAATTGTAGCCCTGAGGCTTTGTAATTGTAGCCCTGAGGCTTTGTAATTGTAGCTTTGAAGCTTGAGCTTTGTAAATGAAGCTTTTGAAGCTAGAGCTCTGTAAATGAAGCTGTCGAAGCTAGAGCTCTGTAAATGAAGCTTTCGAAGCTAGAGTTCTGTAAATGAAGCTGTCGAAGCTTAGAGCTCTGTAAATGAAGCTTTCGAAGCTAGAGTTCTGTAAATGAAGCTGTCGAAGCTGATCGACATGAGTGATGCTCATGAATGTGTATGTTGATTGACATGAGTAATGCTTATGGATGTTGACATGAGTGATGCTCATGTATGATTGACATGAGTGATGCTCATGTATGATTGACATGAGTGATGCTCATGAATGTTTATGTATGATTGTCATGAGCGATGCTCATGTATGATTATGTATGATTGTCATGAGTGATGCTCATGTATGATTATGTATGATTGTCATGAGTGATGCTCATGAATAATTTTTTTTTTTTTTTGGAGTACAGGTTGTACCTTTGATCACCTGGTTGGTGATAATAGCGGCAGGTTTGCCAATAATTTTTGGAATACTGGATGTACTTTTGATCACTTGGTTGGTGATAATGGTAGCGAGTTTGCCGAATAATTTTTGGAGTACTGGGTGTACTTTTGATCACCTGTTTGGTGATAATGGCAGCGAGTTTGCCGAATAATTTTTGAAGTACTGGGTGTACTTTTGATCACCTGGTTGGTGATAATGACGGCGAGTTTGCCGAATAATTTTTGGGGTATTAGTGAACCCTCTTCTCTTTTTCTTTCTTCTTCCTTTTTTTTTTTTTTTTTTTTTTTGACTGGGTACAATATCGGAGATACAGATGGTGTTAATAGTACATATACCAGCAAAAATTCAAAATAATATCTGCGGTGCCCGCGCGCATGTACCCACACTTTCGATCACTGGTTGGTGGTAATAGTGGCAGGCTGCCGAATAATTTTTTGGAGTACTGTCAACCCTTTTGAAGCTCGGTTGGCTTATGCATACTGGGTCTCTGAGTTGGTAGACCTCTTTCAATAATTTCTGACTCCACGCAAATTATTAATGGACGGCACTGAGAAAAGCTGATGCTCATTTTGCATCCCACCAGGTTTGCTTTTATCATTGTTTTATCATGATTGATTCCAACCTTTATCTTTCCACTTAGCAATAGTAAAAGCTTGTAGTGCCGCACCCATGTATAAAATAATAATAAAAAATGGGTTGGATGCCTTATCCTTGAGAGTGTTTTCCAAGGGTGTTGCTGGTGGATGCGACCGACAAGGGCTCTTCCCTTATCTTTTCTTTTTCAAAATTATCATGAGTGTGGAAAAAGACAGATGGGTATGGAAATGATGATGTTGGAGACTTTCTTCCCCACTGAGTCAAAAGATAAACAGCATCCAAGGCATGGCTCTTTCGGCCATTTTCTTCCCCGAGAGCTTGCTACCCCACTCCGGTTGCATCCGCATTGTTCCATCTGCCTGGAAAACCATAGTCAGAGTGTCGGAGGGCGAGACAGGAACAGAAATGGGCTGCTCCGACTGCTCGCTGCTGAAGAGCACTCATGTTACGGTGCTGATAGCTGACTGTTCCCGTTGGATGGTCTGTGTCTGGAGCAACCAATGCTCTGGGCATATATGGGTTAGGAAGTTTGGTTTCCAAGTCACTCCTGACTCTCCTCTCAAAAGTGACAGGAGCATATGGAGCTTGTGTGGTCAGTGCTTCATTCTCCGTCATAGCTTGTGTGGACTGTGGAAGGGAGTTTGGGTTGTGCTCTTGGTTGTGGATTTTTTGCAGATTCACGGTGGACAGTGTTGGTTGTGAGGGTTTCATGGTGTTAAGATGAAAAATTGAGAGAGAACCGACATAGCTTTTCGTATCGATTCCCACAGACGGCGCCAAATGTTGATGCACAAAACCGGAGGTCTTGGTACAACGTAAATCCGACCGTGAATCTGCAAGAAAGTAAATAACACAAGATGTATTGTGGTTCACCCCAATGTATGGGCTACGTCCACACTGATGTAGATATATTTCTGAAGGCCTTTGGCCTATTTTCTCTCTTAGGCTTCCAATGGCCTTTCACAGTATTTGCCATCTCTTAGCCTAAGCTTGGCCTCTTGTTGGCTCAAGTTGGCTCTCTCTTAGATGCCTCTTAGATGGCTCTCCCAGACCTCTTTCAAATGAAGGGGGAGGGGGTCCTTTTATAGAATAAGGGCTCCCTCCTTTATTACATATTTGCCCTTTAAGTCCCCCGAGTATTTATACAAGGCCCAAATACGGAGGCCCAATATATGGTACAAACAGATGGTAAGCCCAATTTCAAATATTTATCTAATTCGCTACTAATCCTCATATAAAAGCCTTGATTCCACATATGCTCAAAATCATCATTGTTTTAACAACACATACCATCATATTATCAGTTTATTTCCATTTCTTCTTTTCCATATACTTGCCATTTCCTTTTATGGACAAGTTTCCATTTTGAAACCTTTATTCTCGAATTTATTTAACCTCACATATTTATTGGTTGCATCTAACTTCTCGTTAGACTGCCTACGTACGCTAAACAGGGATCAAGCCTTTCGTATTTCACATTTACGCTTTTTAGCTCAAATCCGAAAACTATTCAAGTAACTAACAACCACTAATGAGGTCCAAACAAAAGAATCACATTAAATGCATATCAATTATGGATTCAGAATATCGAAAATTTACTTAAAAAGATGGCATCGGCTCACTGGCCACGCGCTGTCGCATGTGACGGTTTCCGGCGATCGGAACACCCTAATTTCCAACGAACTCTAAAAATTACCAAATTTTACAGTATTGTGGAGTTCATTGAGAGGAACAACTTTCATACCTGGGCCGAAGTCCAATTCAGCCAGGAAGACCTCCAATTTTACTCAATTCCGCCGGTACCCCAAAATTTGGGTGTCCTCAATTCATCAACTCTGGTGCCCCGCCGCCAAAACAATGGCTTGGGAAATGTTCCTGGGTTCACAAGGAGCCTACCCATGATGGTGATCGAAGGTGGTAGCTTCACAAACGGAAGATCGCCGACACGGACCCATCGCACCCACCGGTGCGGGTTTAGCTAAAATAAAGCATTTCTCCATCAAAATTGAGATGGAATTTGTGAAGAGATCGATTGGTGTTGATGGGAGGGTTATTTTGGGACCATTCCCGTCATCAAGGGTGGCCGGAGTTGGAAGGAATGGTCGGGTTGGGTCGTGCACAGTAACCGGATTCAAAGGGATCCGGTAACTCCTACCTTCCCTCTTTTTTCCTCCCGTTTCTACTCGCCCCCTTTTTCCCCTTCATCCGCACCCTTCTTTCTCTCCTCACCTTCCAGTGACAGCCACACACGTGGCATCCATAGAACAACCCTAACAAATCTGGAGTCTTCCAGATTTATGGTCAAATGACCAATTTACCCCTAACTTCAATCGTTAATAACTTCTTCGTTATAACTCTATTTCACGAACGGTTTGCGCCTACGTGTTCGTGAGACCGAGCTCTACTCAAAAATATAAATTGTGACCTAAAAAGGTCTATGGATTTAAATAATTAATTTCCAACTTCAAACTTCGTAAATTATAATAATTTCCGGAAATAAAACTTTAAAATTTCCCAATTCTATTTCCATAACCATAAATCGATTTATTTTTGATTTTCTCCACGTATTCATAATTATGAATATATAATTCATATATTTAAATTTTTCAGGGTATTACATAACCCACCATCTATCCTAAGAAATCACACACCAAAATCAAAATCTCTATCATTATTCCTAGTTTATGCTTCTTTCTTACAATGTCTTCTTCAAGGATGTTGTGGGAAATCGATAAGCAAGAGAAAGAATTGTTTAAGCAAGGGGAAGAAATGAGATGGAAGAGGAAGAGGATGAGGATCGTAGAAGGAGAGATGACGAAGTAAGAAGCCAAAGAGCCTCACATTCCCGTCGAGTCATCCAAGTTGTGGCTCAGATCTCTAGGCCCAGCCGTTCCGCAAACATTGATAGAAGCAGGCAATGATGAGGTACGGATCTCTTGGACGATTATTTTGTCCGTAACAGTGCATTCCCTGATACGTACTTTAGAATTCATTTTAGAATGGAACGACATTTGTTCAACAAAATCATGATTGTTGTTTGCAACCATGATTCTTACTTTGTGCAAAAAAAATGATGCTTTTGGTGTTATGGGTCTCATTCCTGAGCAAAAAATTACTGCTGCCTTGAGGATGCTTGCATATGGAGCATCTGCAGACCAAGTGGACGAGATATCGAGGACGGGGAAATCAACCATTCTTGAGTCCCTGATGAGGTTTTGCTCCGCAATCGAATCTATCTACACCACAGAGTACCTCCGGAGACTTACTGAGATGGACTTGCAAATGCTTCTGAAGAATGGTGAGATATGAGGTTTTCCTGGGATGATTAGAAGCATCGACTGTATGCACTGGACCTAGAAAAACTGTCCAAGTGCATGGCAAGGAGCTTATGGGGACAGAAAATGAGCAAAAAGTATAATTTTGGAGGCAGTGACATCATTTGATACATGGATTTGGCACGCTTTTTTCGATGTTCCGGGAGCTCAAAATGACCTCAATGTCTATGCCCAATCCCTAGTGTTCAACGATGTTCTGCAAGGAAAAGCATCAAGAGTCACGTACTGGGTCAACAGACATAAGTACCATGGGCCATACTACCTAGCATACGACATTTACCTAAGGTGGTCATCGTTTGTCAAAACAGTGCCACGTCCGCAAAGTGCAAATGAAAAACACTTTGCAAGCTGTCAAGAGGGGTGTAGGAAGAATGTGGAGAGTTGTTTTGGTATCCTTTAAGCTCGTTGGGCGATTGTCAGGGGTGCTGTCAGAATGTTTGATTTAGAGTCGCTTCGATCCATCATGATGACGTGCATCATTCTTCACAATATGATTGTGGAAGATGAGTACGATTATGATGCCGTTGATGAATATGAGCCAGACACGATGAACAATTGCAGAACATAAATATATTGTGCTCATGACGCCACCGAAGAACCCGTGCAACACGAGCCATTACAGAGGGATGGACGTTGCAATGAAAGGCTCATTCAACGATATACTTCACTTCAGGACCCATATATGCACAATGTCTGACAAATTGACTTGATAGAGCACCAGTGGGAATTGAAACAAGCTCAAGAAACTTCAGTTCATTTAGTGTGTTTGTTTTTATTTGGTGTGTTTATTGAATTTTATTTGGTGTGTTTTTAAGTTCATTTAGTGAGTTTTTTTTATTTATTTGGTGTGTTTGTAATTTTATTTCGTATGTTTATGTAATTTTATTTGGTGTGTTTATGTCCTTTGAATAAAGATTCTCTTAGTTTAAATAAATTACCAAATTAAATAAATATACATTTAGTTTAAATAAAGTAATAAATTCAATAAATTGGAAACAACATAAAGTACTCTATTCAATAAATAAGAATTTACAACCCAAAGTGATTGGAAAATTATGGGCTCCGATTAAAAACAAATTGCCTAGTCCCTCGTGAATGGAAAATCATCACCTAACCAATTTGTGGTGCTAGGATCATCTACTCTTGTGGTGCTAGGACCATCTCCTCTTGCTCTCGCTTCTCTTGCACGCCTCCTTCGCAACACGTCCACTTTCTCCGAATTCCAAAAATATTTAGAATTCGGAGACATCGCCTCTACAGGCTCATTCATAATGTCACGATCTTGTTGAGCCCTTCTTTCTTCTTTAAGCTCTTCCCTTTCTTGCCTAAGTAGCTCTCTTTCTCTCTCATTAATTTGAAATAATCTCTCAATAGCTGTAGCTTTTGCCTCATCTCTAACCTTATTAGCCTCAAATTTAGCCATTTCCCGCGCCAAAGTCAATTTACCTTGGCGAGCAAGTTCTTCCATATATTTTGCATAATCATTCTTGGAAGCACTCCCTTTTCTCTTTGAAGCCTTCTTACCTTGAGGCCTAATTGGATAACGGGTCGACCCTGACCCTTGTTCAGGGGGCGTTTCCGGCACTTGTTCTGTGTCGCTTTCATGAACATGCGAGGAATGATCAAGTGTAGAGTGTAGAGGGGTGCTGTTCATGACAACTTTTGGACCGACAGGCACAACTCTAAATTTAGGACAATCTTTGACAATATTCCAACATTCCCACCGGGTGAATGATTTGTTTTTGTTTTTGTTTTTGGCATATACCAAGCTTGTGCTTGAAGTGTCTACACAATGCGGGAGAAGAAATAATTATAATCAAAGTAGCTAATGTAAATGTGGGTATGGTACAAACAAATAAATAATATATTGTTACCTGATCCGCTAAATTTTCCCCACTTCGAAGATTACTAATAGCTTGTGCCAAGGCGCCTTTACAAAGACTAAACAATTGGCTGAGTATTCTCCAACGACTGGACATCGATTATTTGGTTCTTTTCCCACCAATTTTCTCAAGAAAAAGGGTATGAATAAAACTCCACATTTCTCGCAACTGCATCTCATTACCCGTAATCGGATCATGAGTAACTTCAACCCAACAAGAACACAACGTAACATCTTCAATAAGCGTCCAATTCGTACCTGCATCATTAGTCATTTTGTTGGAAACCAATTGGATTGAAACTTTGAGAGAAAGATTGGAATGTGGTTGAAAGTATTTGAGAAAATATGAAATTGTGGTGTAAGGTAGAAGATAAAGAGAGGTATTTATAGAAAAGTAAAATCAATTTTTTTTTTTTTAATTTTTAAAATTTTTTTCCAACTTTTTATTAATTTTAAACATTTTTTATTAACTTAATTAATTTCTGCCGTTGGTTAAAAAAAATTTGAAATCCAACCCTCCATATTGTGCCATGTGGCACAACGGTAACATATATGAAATTTTTTTTTTTTGATTTTTAAAGGCGAATAACGTGGACCGTTGATCTCGAATCCAATGGCTAATATTGTGCCACGTCATCTAGCGGTTTGCGGAAGGTTTGAATTTTTTTTTAGCCGTTGGACATCCAACGGTCCAGATAAGGTATCCGTTGAAATCCAACGGACGACGTCGCGCCACGTGCCCCACTAATGGTAACATTTCAGAACTTTGCGCCGTGGGCCCTACCGACTGAAAAGCTGTCGGTGACACGCCTGATGCAAATTTTTTTAAATCGTGGCTGACGTCACCCTGACATCAGTCTGTCATCACCTGGCCCTTAAGCTCTCGGGCTATTGATTCCCGCCTGGCCTGTCCACCGGGCCTTCCTCGAGCCCAATCGCCCGAATGGGCTGGAGTAAGGGAGGGAGGCTATTGGGTTTTTTTGGTCGCCTGTCCACATGGCTATAGCCTCCGGTGGAGTTGCTCTAATTACTCTCATGGGTCATTTTTTTTTCTTTAAAAAAAAGTAGACAACTAGTGGCAAGCCATAGTTATCCACCTCTTTTTGGAGCCGGGAAGACTCACAAAGGCATTTTAGCCTCCCCTGGCCACAAGTTTGGCTTCCACACCAAAGGCATTTCAGCCTTCCCTAGCCACAAGTTTGGCTTCCACACCAGCAGCGGATTTCGAATCCGAGACCTCCAGTTTTTAGTTTTAAGAAAGTCTCATAAACCGTCATTTACCACTGGATTATTGGGTCTTGGTATAATTTTCTTATTAAATATGGCATGTGGACCTGTGGACCTGTACACTTATTTATATATGGAATTGTCAATTATTTTATTTATATATGTACTCTCTTTCTTCCCACACACCACATGCCATATCTTAATTAGAAACAGACGACATATTGATATTGCACAGCAGAAGAAGACAAGAAAAGGAGGACAAGACAACAATGGAGAACAGAGACATGGTAGCAAACACTAACAATACGACCCCGTTGTTGGAGGCAGGTGATCATGAAGGAAGAAAAGAGGGGTGGTGGAACAAGGTGCTGGACTTAGAGGAGGCAAAAAACCAGGTGTTGTTTTCGTTGCCGATGATTCTGACCAACGTTTGCTTTTACATGATCCCTCTGATTTCTGTCATGTTTGCCGGCCATCTCGGTGAGCTTCAGCTTGCCGGTGCAACCCTTGCAAATTCTTGGGCCACCGTCAGCGGCTTCGCTTTCATGGTAAGGTGATCCTTTCCCTCTCTCTCTCTCTCTCTCATATCATGTCCTCCCATGTATGTACTATTAGGAAAACCAATAGAACAGTAATCAAGAAATACGCAAATAGAACCGGTCAGAAACTTTTAATAAAGAATATGAGTGGAGACATGAAAAAACAATAAATAAGCATTAAAATGGGAGTTTTATACGTGGCTTATTGTTTGTTTACCACCATCCTATTTTATTTTTGATTAAAAGTTTGTAACCGAATTTCTTCGTGCATAGTAGTATATCGAGACTTACATGGCTTTTTCAATTCACTTGCTTTTGTCTTTCAATTTTTCTAAATCAAACGTTCTGCTTTTTTTTTTTTTGTACTTTAGAAAGGCAAAGAACAGTGCTGATTAATAGTTTGCAGGCCTCTCTTTGAACTGTTTTCTTGTCTATTATTATTTCTTGGTTTAGGTTGGATTAAGTGGAGCTCTAGAAACGTTGTGTGGGCAAGGATTCGGCGCAAAGTTATATAGAATGCTGGGGATTTATCTACAAGCCTCTTCCATCATTTCATTCCTGTCCTCTATCGTTGTATCCGTAGTCTGGTTCTATACAGAACCAATACTTATCTTAATTCATCAAGACCCTCAAATTTCAAAATACGCAGCACTTTATATGAAATTTCTTATTCCGGGATTGTTTGCATATGGCTTCCTGCACAACATTTTGAGATTTCTTCAGACGCAATCTGTTGTCATGCCACTGGTCTACTTCTCGGTGATCCCAGTGGTTCTTCATGTTGGAATTGCATATAGTCTGGTACATTGGACAGGTCTTGGTTACGTGGGAGCTCCACTGGCAGCTTCGATTTCAATATGGATATCAATGCTAATGTTGACCACATACGTTTTGTGCGCAAAGAAGTTTGAGGTTACGTGGGAAGGGTTTTCATTAGAATCATTTCATTATGTCCTCACCAACTTGAAACTTGCTCTACCCTCTGCAGCAATGGTATGGTAAGTGTTCTTCAGTTTTTCTTAATCTCTGAGTGTATGAGATAGAATTTGCAAGTCTTCAACTTTTTTGTCTTTCCAGTTTAGAGTATTGGGCTTTCGAGATTCTGGTGTTCATGGCAGGAGTGATGCCAAACGCCGAACAAAACACTTCCCTAATTGCAATCTGGTAAGCATTCGGCTAGCACTAAACTTATAATTTTTTGCTCGACTAAAGCAGATTTTTCCTAATCTAATCATATCTTCAGTGTGAATACAGAAGCAATTGCATACATGATTACATATGGCCTCAGTGCTGCTGCAAGGTTTGTAGAACAATAAATTCCAAGTTCTCTCTTCGAGTTTTTCGATTCTGCAACACATTGAATCCAATATTACTTTTATTTTGTGTGTAGCACAAGGGTGTCAAATGAATTGGGAGCAGGCAATCCTGAGAAAGCCAAGAATGCAATGGCTGTGACTCTTAAGCTTTCTATACTTCTCGCTCTCGTTGTTGATCTGGCTCTGGCATTTGGTCACAATTTATGGGCCGGCTCCTTCAGCGACAGCAGTGTAATAATAAAACTATTTGCTTCCATGACACCATTGCTTGCAGTTTCAATAATTGCTGATTCTGTGCAAGGCGTCTTATCAGGTTCGAATCATCATTCTCATTTCTATTATGAGGTTGTCAATCTGCTACTTTGCATTTGAGCTTATTCTCTTTCCCTTCTATTTCTCAAGTATCCATGAGAGCGAATTTTTGTATTTCAGGTGTGGCCAGAGGATGTGGGTGGCAGCACTTGGCTGTGTATGTAAACTTGGGAACATTCTATTTGGTTGGCATGACAATTGCAAGTGTTCTTGCATTTAAGTTGAAACTATATGCTAAGGTGAGACCATTAACCTTATAGCTTAATTTTACACACCCATAGGTTTAAATCCTTGGGTTTCTAAAAATAGTGTAAAAAGAAGTGTTTCGGATCATTGTTGATTGACTCGGACCTGTTCTAAAAAAGTTGAAGCATTTGCACACTCAATACTAAGATTACCAAAACCTTTAGCTGAACACAGAAGTGGAACAAGCAGCTAGCTAGTAGTTGATTTGTTTTGTTTATCTAACTCAGTTCACATTTTGTGCTTAATTTCTTCTGGTCCAGGGGTTGTGGATTGGTTTAATCTGCGGTCTTTCATGCCAAGCCGCCCTACTTTTGGTGGTTACGCTACGCACAAAATGGACTCAACTGGATTTACCTTGCAATGCAGATGCAGTTTTGGCCTAACTGAAGGTCACATAGAACTAGTAAACAACATAGACCACATAGGCAACCTATTTGACTAGTTTATGGAATTTTGAAGAACTTATTTATTGCAGAGAAAAATACTCTGGATGTCGGAGTTTTCTCAAAAGTAAATTATCAAAAATTAGTCAGTCGAGCGGAATGTGGATGCTACTGGTGAACAAAATTTACAGATTGAGAATTGGAACTATAGCTAAAAGAAACTAAGATGCATATACGTTTCCATCAGGTGGTTGTTCATTTCCTAGTAGCAGGAAAGTGACTACAATAAGAGAAATTCATGTAATATTTGTTCCATTCAATATAAATTCACCACAATAAATCTGAGGCCTAATTGTCTTAATCTTTATAACCATGACCACAAGAGTTATACACATGTATAATATCCCCTAAGATAAAATAATAGAGGAGATGGAGTCTCAACAGGTTTATCATGCCCTTGCAAGCTGAACGGTTGTGCTTGAATGGGCAAATTGGAGAGAAGATAACAAAACCAAAAATCGGAGATACCCTTGGTAAAAGGATATTAGCGAGCTGGTCCATCAGGAGCAATTTGGCCTGACACATCTTCTCATATATGTAATGGTAGTCGACTTCAACATGTCGAGTGCAACGTGGGTGCTTAAAACAGGGGATTGGAGGTAAGAGAGATGACGTTGCTATTACCACACCATAAACCAGGACATCGTAAGTGCATAGGAAGATTTTGTGAACTTATGATCATTAGGATCACCGGCATAGTCCGCATATGAATACGAAACAAGACTACGATACAAGAGAGGAAAGTGGCTAAGGACAAGTACATTACATTTATGCGTTTTTCTCTAGTACACAGGGCTAAATGCACATGCTATATTATATATGCACAATGATATTCATCAGCAGTTAGATCAGTCTCAAAAAATGAAGGCCGACTATTTGTTTCAAATAAAAATAAGTAGGAGGCCTTGGATGCTTTGAAGCCTTAATCTTCGTGATGAGTGGAGAAACATTGTTTGAGCTCGACTTGTGAGGTTACACAAATAAAAAGATAAATTGTGGATCAAGAAATCTGTCAGGTTGCTATATATAAGATTTCTTTTAAAGAGCTTGAAGTGTCAACAACGTTGGCATAAGTGTCCATATTTAGTAGATGTTGTTGATAGGTAATTTACTGGTGGGTAAATATGTTGTTAGTATAACCGTTACAAAGGGATCAGGATGGTCTCAGACCGTGTTGGTTTTACAATGAAACACTACATTTAATTAAGCAGCATATACATCAGTTTGGACATCTTTAGCCTTTTTGTTGTTGGATATATGTACTATATGCATTTAGCTAGGTTAGTCCATATGGATCATAATATTTGTATTAAAATAGATTATCAATACATTAGGCTCGTTCTTTTCCAGTCTACAAAACATCTTATGCATGAGATTACACAAAAAAAATTCTATAAAACCCTAACCTTTCTTTCATTTGTTTACTGTTTCATTCATTTTCATGTCTATTTTCACAGTAAAATCTTAAGATGTGTTTCTCCTTATCGAGAAGGAATGAGGATGAACTAAAGCTTTATGAACTTCTTTTATTTTTCCTCTCTCTACGAAAGTTGAGGACAACTATAGTTAAAATGGATAGAAATGTTATTAATCAATCTCTTGGGTATCATATGAGTTTCAATTATTTTTCTTATATGTCTGTGTTGACTTTAAAAACTGTAGACATGTAAATTTCATTGCATACAAATGATGCATCGCAAAGCTCCACGTGACATATGACTCATCACAAATGGACAAGTCATCAATGACATCTGGCACAAGACAAGCAAAGGAAGTATTAAACTTCCCCAAAATTCGTTAATAAGGGAGAATCCTCCTTAAATTCGGCTAGGGAATCCAAATTGATCCTAAAACTGGAAAGAAAGATAAAGCATCTTCATAAAACAAGTAAGAATTGAAGATTGCTCACAAAATAGGCAACAAGATCCTTAAATTCCGCCAAGGGAGTAAAGTGGCTGAAATTAAGACATAAAACATGTCTAAAATCATCCCAAAGGCAAGCCTTGAGAAGCCTATAAATACAAGGTCCTCCCACAAGCATAAGGGTCGAAAAAAATCTCTACACAGAAGAACCTTTGCCAAACCTTTGAAGACTAATACGCTACCAAAACTCTCTTCAAAGAACATTCAAGCAAAGCTGAAGCTTTCTCTTGACCAAAGCCGAAGCACTTCCTTGAAGAATCAACAAGCGCTCGCGTCGATTGCTTCAAGACACTACTACAAAATTAACTATAACTAGCGGTTCAAAAACCGACAAAAAACGTATATTACTGTCGAATTTTAAGTAAAATCCGACAGAAAATGGATGCAGTGGCAGATATAATAAGCGACAGAATTGCCTGCGTCAGGAAATGAATTTTCTGACAGAAAATACTCTAAAACCGACAGAAATCCTATCGGTTATATCCGACAGAAATCCTGTCGGTTATAACCGACAGGATATATATTTATTTATTAGAATTTCTGTCGGTTTTATCCGACAGAAAACACTAAAACCCAGGAATTATGTCGGTTATATCCGACAGAGAATTTATTATAAAAATAAATAAAATCATTCTTGTCGGATAAAACCGACATAAAATATATTAATAATAAAAAAAATATTTCTGCATTCACCATCTGAAACCTCACCGGAGCTCAATCTCGAAAACCTCAGGGCCCTTAAAGTCCTAGGCAGGGGAGCAATGGGCAAGAAAACACATCAGATCCCTCAAGAACTTGATCAAACACCCAAAAACCCAAGAAAACACACACAAAAGCTGAGAGAGAGTAGCAGAGAAAATGCTTACCAGGTCATCCTTAAAGGTAAGGGATTTCTGGCGTTTGTGGGTTTTTCAGATCTAAAAGAGTGAGTGCATGTTCTTCCTCAGTGCAATCTCTGAGAGTGTAAGAGTGATGGAAGCTAACTAAGGACAAAGAAGGAAAGATAGGAAAAAAACAGTGTGCAATCTCGAGCAGCATCAGCACCATAATGTTGTGCTAACCGTTCTGAGCGACGACATCCGCTCGTAGCACCACCACCAACAGCATCCAACCCATTGAAACAAACAACACAAAATTATTCGCCATATGAGAGACACACAGAGAAAGAGAGAGAGAGATAGAGGGAGAGGGAGAGTGTTACCTTCTTCTTCGCCATATTCGAGATAGCTAATGAACTTTGGTTGCAAGTGTTCAAACTAGAAGTAAATGAGGAGATGAGAGAAGAGAAGGAGAAGGAAATGAAGAGAGAAGAGAAGGAGAAGGAAATGAAGAGAGAAGAAAATGGGGAAGGGAGAAGCACCGGCGCAAGGAAGAAATGGAGGGGTTATAATGTGGAAATGTTCATTATTGTCGGTTAAAACCGACATAATTTTTTTTTTAAAAATAAAAACTGACAGAAACTTTCATTAATGTCGGTTATAACCGACAACAAAAAAATGGCGGCAAAATTCCCTCTGAAAATTTTAAACTTTCCCCCAAATTTTAAAATCCCCCCCCCCAAAATTTTGTTACGAATTTAAAAAATAAAATAATAATTGTTTGGTTTAATAAATAAATAAATAATATGTATTTAAATAGAATATGTTTTTAAAAATTAAATAAATAATTGTTTGGTTTAATAGATAATTTTTACATTTTTGGTTTAATACATAATTTTTACATTTTTGGTTTAATAGATAATAATCCATATAAAATATGCGATAAAGAAACAAAAAGAGAATTGTACAATGAAAATGTCTTCACACAAACTGAATATTGTTTAATCAATACTTGAAAAATATAAATAAAAATTTAGCACAAATTACTTTTCCCACTTCAAAATTTTGGCAAATTTATGCATTCTACGAAACCAGTTTCCATTATCTAACTGTCAAACTTGTTTGTAGATACTACAAGATCGCATATGTAAAAAATCGTAAAAAATAAACATTCAGAGATTACGTAACGGAACAAAAGTTTTCGACGGTTATAAACGAAAAATCACAATTTAACGATTCTTTTAACTCCGATTTTGATGATTTTTTTCACCTCCACTCCTCGACCCTATAAGAATGTAATGAATAAATTCCATCTTTAATTTAAAATATTTACACTAGTGGATACCACAAAATCTTATTTTATACTTAATAGAAGTATAATATTAACTCTAAGTGTTTATTTAATCTACCGTTTTGACGCAATATGCATTCTATGAAACTTTTTTCAACGATCCAACCGTCAAACTTATTTGTACACACTCCGAGATTGCATTTGCATACGTAAAAAATCGTAAAAAACAAACATTCAGAGATTACGTAATGGAACAAAAATTTTCGACGGTTATAAAAAAAAAAATCATAATGTAACGGTTATTTTAGCTCCGATTTTGATGATTTTTTACAGCTACACTCCTCAACCCTATAAGAATGTAATGAATAAATTTGATCTTCAATTTAAAATATTTACACTAGTGGACACCACAAAATCTTATTTTATACGTAATTGAAGTATAATATTAACTCCAGTGTTTGTTTAATCTACCGTTTTGACGCAACATGCATTCAACGAAACTTTTTTCAACGATCCAACCGTCAAACTTATTTGTACACACTCCGAGATTGCATACGTAAAAAATCGTAAAAAACAAACATTCAAAGATTACGTAACGGAACAAAAGTTTTCGACGGTTATAAACGAAAAATCACAATTTAACGGTTATTTTAGCTTCGATTTTGATGATTTTTTACAGCTACACTCCTCGACCCTATAAGAATGTAATGAATAAATTCCATCTTTAATTTAAAATATTTACACTAGTGGATACCACAAAATTTTATTTTATACTTAATATATAGAAGTATAATATTAACTCTAAGTGTTTGTTTAATATACCGTTTTGGCGCAATATGCATTCTACGAAACTTTTTTCAACTATTCAACCGTCAAACTTATTTGTACACACTCCGGGATTGCATACGTAAAAAATCGTAAAAAACAAATATTCAAATATTAGGTAACGGAACAAAAGTTTTCGACGGTTATAAAAGAAAAATCACAATTTAACGGTTATTTTAACTCTGATTTTGATGATTTTTTACAGCTACACTCCTCAACCTTATAAGAATGTAATGAATAAATTTGATTTTCAATTTAAAATATTTACACTAGTGGATACCACAAAATCTTATTTTATACTTAATAGAAGTATAATATTAACTCTAAGTGTTTGTTTAATCTACAGTTTTGATGCAATATGCATTTTATGAAACTTTTTTTAACGATCCAACCGTCAAACTTATTTTTACACACTCCGAGATTGTATACGTAAAAAACAAACATTCAGATATTAGGTAACGAAACAAAAAGTTTCGATGGTTATAAACAAAAAATAACAATTTAACGGTTATTTTAGCTCCGATTTTGATGATTTTTTACAACTACACTCCTCGACCCTATAAGAATGCATTGAATGAATTTGATTTTCAATTTAAAATATTTACACTAGTGGATAATTTTTTATACTTAATGGAAGTATAACATTAACTCTTAAGTGTTTGTTAAATCTATCAATTTGATAGGATATGCATTCTACGAAACTAGTTTCAACGATCCAACTGTCAAATATGTTTGTATATACTCCGAGATCGCATGTGTAAAAAATCGCAAAAAAAAAAAAAGAAAAAACATTTAGAGATTAAGTAACGGGACCGTGAGTGAAAAAAAATTAAACTATTTGTTTATTTATTTATTTATTTTTAATCAATGTAACATTTTAAAATAATAAAATAGTCAATTTCTGTCGGTTATAACCACCACCATTAACTTAGAAACTGCCAGAATATGTTAAAAATATTATACAAAAAAATTCAAAAATACTGAGGGTTATAATAATTTTATGGCGGTTAAATCCGCCAGGAAAAATCCGCCAAGAATTTATGTCGGATATATCCGACAGAAAGTATCTTTAATCCGGCAGTAAATAAATTATGTGTCGGATATCTTTTATCCGTTAGAATGACTTAT
Organism: Heteromeles arbutifolia; assembly: GCA_024362995.1. Lineage (NCBI taxonomy): Eukaryota > Viridiplantae > Streptophyta > Magnoliopsida > Rosales > Rosaceae > Heteromeles > Heteromeles arbutifolia. The sequence goes on along the minus strand of JANCRC010000003.1, from coordinate 36,876,509 downwards.
TAACCACCAGGATCGTCCGACACCTAGAGCTAATATTGTAATCTTTGCATTTAAATATAAACTAACACTTCCTCAGTGTGCTCTCTTTGTATAAAAATATACGCTATCATTTAAAACCTGAAATGTAGAATTTGATGCCAAGAACAAATCCTCAGCATCCACGCTATACAATATAGTAACTAATGAACTTACTATTGTGTTGGAAAACACAAACTCCATCTCCAGATCCTCCTGCGGCATTGAAAATAGAGTTGTGGTTCAAAGAATCACTAACAATCAAGCCTTTCTGTAAAGTCAAATGGCACATATTCAGATAAGGAATGTAAACACAAAATTAGAAGTCATACATTTGAGAAAAGAAGCAAACCTTCGCCATCAGAACAGGAAGGATAGCAGAGTTTGTGACATAACCCATTCCGAAAACTATAGCAGCAGGTTTCCCAACAAAATTTGCAACACACTCTTCCAGCTCATTATGCAAATCCGTGGTGCCTGGTGATAGAAGCGTATCATGGTAAATTCATTTAGAAAAATAGTTCAAACAAATTTTCCTTGCAAAGTAGTATTAGTATACCAACCGCCGTTAACTTGGCTACTACAGGTACTGGGAGAACATTTTTTCAACGTCTCAATAGTGCGAGATGTGAAGTACTCATCAGATGCAGCAAAGCCAAGGTAATTGTAAGATCCCAAGTTAAAGCATCTACTGGTTTTTTTGGTTAGCCTGCATCAACCGAGTTACACAATGAGAATATAAATCAAGAAAACATAACAAAAGGTGTGAAATATACATGAAATTGCAAATTCGGAGGAAATTTGTAATCGTTACTTGAGTGTTTTGTTGTTGTCATTGGAATAGCGTTCAACCACATTAAACCAAGCATCAGGAGCACTTGCAATAAGCCTATTGAAACATCCTGACCAGTCAAAACTTTAAAAAATTAACCAGAGTTATCAATAATTACGTTTATGGGACTCCATGGAATTCAAGCTTAATTGCAGGGCTAGCTGCATCCATTTCATACAGCTGAAGAAATTTAACACAATCAAATGAATAACAAAATACCTGAATTCGAAGATCAAGCCGACGAATATAGAAATCTTCAAGTCCTAAACAGATTGGAGCATAACCCTGATTTTTGCAACAAAGCAATGCTTTTTTTTTACATAAAATTATAGGAAAAACTAAACAAGAGAAACAAATTATGTACAATGATTACGGAACCTGCAAATTGCTAGCACTCCACCAGTCGATGATTTTGCGAAAGAAATCTCTGACTTAGCCGAAAACGAAGAGCAACCCATAGCTGAAGTACATGGTTAACGCGGTTAAATAAGGGATCGCAATCATTTTTGCGGTGGGACGATTGTATGATCCGAAAGCTGGAGGATTTGGGAATTATTGTCTCCGCCGCATTTTCCTGCAATGAAAATAACAATTGTAACAAAAATCAGATATTTGGATCGAAGGTAAGATTATAGCATTTTGTTCGTGTCACAATCATGCAGAGCTTTTACCTCAATCGAATCAAATCCAACACCAACCCATCACAGCTCGATGATCACTCAGAACACCGAACGCTGTTGACTTTTGTATTTTAGGTAGGATCCGATACGTAATCCCGTATATCCTCATGTAATCACTTGTAATTATTTTTCTTTCCATTTATGTTAGGGTTGTACACCTATAAGTACCTCTTATTGAGAAGAATATATAACAATTCAAAGCATTCTCTTCTTGGCACCAAAGCCAGGTTAAGAAAAATTTAAAAAAAAATTATTATCACAATTTGTCCGAAGAACCCAGCACCAGAAATCGTCGTGCGGCCAGTTGTACCACGCACCATGAAACCTTTGAACGACGCCATCGTTGCTGATTCGAGTCCACCGAAGACCACCGCGCATCAAGTCGTGTAGCGTGCCCGTCCGACCAACGAGCGACGTCATCGTTGCTAACCGGAGTTCACCGAACCGATCCTTCCATCCACTCGCCACGACCCACTGCTACATCACGTACTCATGTACTCACGAATTGAGACCCAACCTAGAAATCTAGTCGTTGCTGTTGACTGAAGTCCAGAAACGTACCCTTTTTTGGCTACTATTCTTTTTGTAGCCCACGTTACATATTTTTTGTTAGCTTGGGAATTTGGGCCATATCTTTTCTCACTCAAATTACTTGGAGCCGTGGCATTTTGGGCTCATACCACTCTGCATCGATCTGATCAAACCGAACAAGAGAGTAGGACCAATCGTGACCGATTCAAGTCACGTGCATTGGTTCCCAAAGCTCAGGTAGATTCTGACCATACAGGTAATGCTAGTAAGGCTTTCAAAGTTTCTGCATCTGTTATGAATAGTACATGGATAATTGATTATGGTGCTACTGAACATATGACTTGTGATTTTAGACAGGTACAAACCCTAAAACCATCCACCAATACTATAGTTAGTGTTGCCAATGGTAATGTTGTCCCCATTATTAGGGAAGGTGATGTTGCCCTCTCTGATACCCTGAATCTTGACTCCGTACTTGTTGTTCCTTCCCTTGACTATAATTTATTATATGTTGCTCAACTAACTGTCGCCCTACATTGCCTTGTTATTTTTTTGCCTTCCTTTTGTGTTTTTAAGGACATTGAGACTCGTAAGACGATTGGTTATGGTATTCGGAGGGGAAAGCTCTACTACTTGGAGCTGACATCGAACAGTTCTCGAAATTTGACTCAAGCTCTTATCGTGGAAGGATCTCATAGGGAGAGGGATAAAGCTTCGGAGGTTTGGTTGTGGCATCGTCGACTTGGATATGCTTCTTTCGGCTATTTACGAAGGTTGTTTCCTAGCCTATTTGTTAAGCATGACGTTTCTAGCTTTAAATGTGGTGTTTGTGAAATGGCTAAAAGTCATCGTACTTTGTTTCCGCCTAGTTTGAATAAAAGTTCAATCCCGTTTATGATAATTCATTCTGATGTTTAGGGACCATCTAAAACTGCTACACTTGGTGGTGCTCATTGGTTTGTTACTTTTATTGATGACTGCACACGTATGACTTGGGTTTGTTTGATGAAGTCCAAAAGTGAAGTTACTTCTTTGTTTCAGCGGTTTTACAAAATGGTACAAGTATAATATAAGTCACAAATACAGGTTCTTAGGAGTGACAATAGCGGCGAATATGTAAACTCTGAACTTCGTGCCTTTCTTGATCATCATGGTATTGTTCATCAGACTACATGTCCATATACTCCACAACAAAATGGTGTTGCAGAACGCAAGAATCGTCAGCTTCTAGAGGTTGTTCATGCTTCTTTGCTCGAGGCACGTCTCTCGTTATCTTTTTGGAGAGAAGCTCTCACCTCAGTTGCGTATCTCATGAATCGTGTTCCATCCTGATCAGTCGACTTTCAGACACCGCTCCAAACTCTCTCTTCATATGTTGATGCTCCTACAGTTCCTAATCTTCCACCTCACGTGTTTGGCTGTGTGGCATTCGTTCATCTTCATAAACAGCAGAGAAGTAAGCTTGAACCTCGGGCCTTACGGTGTGTGTTTGTGAGGTATGCCTCAAATCAAAAGGGGTATCGTTGTTATCACCCTCCGACGAAAAAATTGTTTGTCATTGTGGATGTTACATTTCATGAGAATGATATGTACTTTGCCAATCCCGAGTCTTCACTTCAGGGGGAGAATTAGACAGAAGTTCAAACTCTTGATTATACTATTCCAGATATAGATAGTGTGAATGATTTGGATTTAAGTGGGGGATGTCTTGGAAATAAGTGGTGATCATTCACACGAAAACAATGATGTGAATGAATTGGAACTAAGTGGTAATGTCTTGGAGACAAGTGGTGATCATTCACATGGAAACAATGTTGAAAACCTTGAAAATGACGAGTCGACATCGCCAGATAACTCATTGCCTAATAGCTTACTGCCAGTTTCCTCACCACTAGACAGTCCTATGTCGCCAACTATCTCACAGTCGATCTCAAGTGCCAATAACCATAATCAATCGTCTTCGATCCCGAATGCACCACCACTACGTCGTCTCCTTGATCGCGTCAATCGAGGTATTCCTAAACTTACTTATGAAGCCGACCCTAAATGCAAAACTAGGTATCCGATGAGTAAGCCCAACCCTGAGTCTAATGTGTTATACCCGTTAAGTAATTATGTGTCTACTAGTCACCTGTCAGAATCAAATAAGTCATTTGTGCATCAATTATCTACTGTATCTATTCCTAACTGTGTGCAGGAGGCTTTAGCTGATCCACGTTGGTAAACAGCAATAAATGAAGAGTTGAAGTCTTTGAAGAAGAATGCTACCTGGGAGATCACAGACTTGCCAGCCGGCAAGAAACCTGTGGGATGTAATGGGTTTATACTGTGAAGTATAAAGCTGATGGGACGGTGGATCGCTTCAAGGCAAGACTGGTAGCAAAATGATACACTCAAAAATATGGAATTGACTATACAAATACATTTGCTCATGTGGCCAAGATCAACACAGTTCGTGTTTTGTTGTCCTTGGCTGCAAATCTTGATTGGCCATTACAGCAGTTCGATGTGAAGAATGTCTTCTTGCATGGAGATTTGATAGAAGAGATTTATATGGATCTTCCACCTGGATGTAATGCTCTAGATAAATACAAAAGAAAGGTGTGCAGATTGAAGAAATCCCTGTATAGCTTGAAGCAGTCCCCTCGAGCATGGTTTGGAAGATTCACAAAATCTATGAGAGTATTTGGTTACAGACAAAGTAACTCTGATCATACTTTGTTCCTGAAAAGACAGAATGGGAAGCTTACTACACTTATTGTGTATGTAGACGATATGGTGGTAACAGGTAATGACCCGGAAGAACGTGCGGCCTTGCAAATATACTTGTCTACAGAATTTGAAATGAAAGACCTTGGATCCCTGAAATATTTTTTAGGGATTGAGGTGTCGAGAAGCAGTTCTGGAAGTTTCTTGTCTTAGAGGAAATATATTATTGATTTGTTGCACAAAACTGGCATGTTAGCTTGTCAGCCAGTAACTACACCATTAGAAGTAGGATTGAAGCTTAGTATTGATCCTAATCAAGTACCAGTTGACAAAGGAAGATACCAAAGGTTAGTAGGCCGTTTGATGTATTTGGCACACACAAGACCGGACCTTGCTTATGCCTTGAGTGTAGTGAGTCAATACATGCATGATCCTGGAGAACAACATATGAATGTCGTGATTAGAATATTGCGATATTTGAAGGGAAGTCCGGGCAAAGGAATTTTGTTTAAAAGGAATAATCACTTTAGTGTTGAAGGTTATACTGATGCAGACTGGGCAGGTTCCATTGACGATAGGCGTTCAACATCAGGTTACTTTACGTTTGTTGGGGGTAACTTGGTTACATGGAGAAGTAAGAAATAGAATGTGGTTGCCCATTCCATTCCAGTTCATATGAATAGTGCAATTTCCCCTCCTACTTTAGACTAAAGTAATGTGAACCTTACATTTGCCCCGTCATCATTTAACAATTAACTTAACTGATTTTTTAACCGATGTGTGAAACTGAAAAAAAATATAACTAAATATATGAAATTAAAATGTTTTAAAAATAGTATATGAAGTTACAATTGATCGCATACTTAAAAAGGTAAAATGTAATTTACCAAAAAAATTATTGGACATGACTACATTGACTAGCTACACGGATCGAGATATCTGCATATCGATCATAAATATATTTTGACAAAAAAGAGAAGATCATAAATATAAATGAAATAAATGTGTGTTCTCAGAACATTTGCTGCATGTGGCCACTAGTGGCAGCGTCTCCATTATTTATCACGTGAAGGTTATCCTTTGTCGGTCAACTACAATTTCTCAATTATTTGCCTTGATTTATTGTTCTTTTGCTTTTGTTCATCAATTCTGAAAATCGTGCTTACTGGCAAATAGACAATTGCAGAAGATAAAAACAAATGATAACTGAAAAAGCTGTTGGAGTGATCTCCGGCGGTTGGGAAGATACAAAGCACGAGTCGCACGAGTCGGTCGGATATTGATGAATCCAACCAAACTGCTGCACAAAATTGAAAATGTTTATATATAATTTGAACAACCTAATATTAGGATATAGGGTTATTTCTAGCTTCATTTGTAGATGAAATAGGTTGAAAGTGTGAATTTCATGTTGGGAAAATGAGGTATTTTGTGTGTGCCTATAAGTTATTGGCCTAATTCTGTATATTGTCAATTAGTTTTGTGATGGAATCTCAATTTACTCTAAACTTATTATGGCTTACTTATTTTGTGGTTTAACCCAATTCACCACTAGTATAATTGGTTGAAAGGACGTCGGATAGTATGTAAACCTTAACATCAACCAGTCGCTTTTTCATTTGCAAAGTACAAAACCTACTAGACATTGGCCGACTAATTTTTCTTTCGATTTGTAACTCTTGATTTAATCCCTTTTTTTTTTGTTTTTTTTGTGTTTTTTTTTATCAAGGTAAATTCAATTACCAGAAAACATACATATTTGGAGGCCTAGATACACTTAAAACAAAGATACAAGAAAACAAACCTCAAAGCAATACCAATATAATTTTAGACGGTGGGATTTATGCTACTTATTATACTGACAATATGATTCAGACTGTATGTTTGACACATGTAAATTTGATCCAAAAAATAACTAGGTCAGTCTTATATGGCGAAGCATCCGAAGCATAATTGCACGCTCTAGCCTTAACTCTTTTATTACTTTGTTCAAGTTAGCACATGAGATGAGATTCAGTATGTTGGTGAATCCTACCTATATTAAAGAGATCGTCCAAATATTGGATATGGAAAATGTGGTAAGTGTACGTAACAGTATTCTGATCTCTTATGCAACACATGTGAATCCTACCTCATTAGAAAGTTGATACAAAATATAAAATATGGGGAATATGCCAATATGTACAGATATCAAATTTCTTTTCCACGTAACAAACCGAAGAAATACAAATATTAATTTTGGACGATAAGTGGTAAGTCTTTATGGTTTTGCCGATATCTCTCAGGAACAGTGAGGAAAAGTATAAGAAAACAAGGAGAAGAAGAAGCAGCAGCAGAAGAGGAAGGGGAACATATAGAAAAGAAGAGGAAGTAGATATATAGCAGTGTTGGCAAGCTCTGGAGGTTTAGAGAGGAGTGAAAATACTGAAGTGCTCTTAGTAGAGGCAGGTGGTGGTGGCGGCGGCGGTGATGGAGATCAAGAAGGAGCTAAAAAATTACCAACGTGGTGGTGGAAGAAACTGTTGGATGTGGAGGAGGCCAAGAAACAGGTCATGTTTTCACTGCCAATGGTTTTTACCAATCTTTTTTACTACTTGATCACTTTGGTGTCAGTCATGTTCGCCGGCCACCTTGGCGACCTTGAGCTGGCCGGTGCAACCCTTGCCAATTCATGGGCCATTGTCACTGGCTTCGCTTTCATGGTAACCTTTCCACTTTTCCTCACTCATACCACAGTTCCCTTTACAATCTTTTTAATTTCTTCAAAATCTAATACAAATTTTGGAAAATGGTAGAAGGACGAACATAACTAAACATGAGTGTAGGGAGAAAAATAATGTGTGGTTATTATTTTTCTTTTAGTATTCTAATTGTTTGAAACTTTGGTGTAGGTTGGGTTAAGTGGAGCTCTAGAGACGCTTTGTGGGCAAGTGTTTGGTGCAAAGTTGTATAAAATGTTGGGAATTTATCTACAAGCTTCTTGCATCATATCTTTCTTTTTCTGTTTCATCATATCTATAATCTGGTTCTATACAGAACCTATACTTATTATACTCTATCAAGATCCTCAAATTTCCAAATCCGCTGCTGTTTTTATGAAGTTCCTGATTCCGGGATTATTTGCGTATGGATTCCTGCAAAACATCTTGAGATTTATTCAGACACAATTTGTTGTCCTGCCGTTAGTCTTTTCGCTTGTACCTGTTGTTATTCATGTTGGCATTGCTTATGGTTTGGTACATTGGACAGCTCTTGGTTACAACGGAGCTCCACTAGCAGCTTCAATTTCGTTATGGATATCCGTTCTTGCGTTGGCCATGTATGTCGTCTGCTCGAAGAAGTTTGAGCATACATGGCAAGGATTCTCATTAGAATCATTCCATTATGTTGTTTATGATTTAAAACTTGCCCTCCCCTCAGCACTAATGGTATGGTAAGTGTCACATTTTTCATTACTTTTAGTGTTAAAAGTTAATAACGCTGCATTAAGCTTTTTGGAAACCTTTTCTGCATCAGATATAGAACCGTAACATAGAAGATAGAACTAAAACTGAAAGAATATCAAAACCGAATTATAATCCAAATGAAGGGTTTATACCTTAAAGCATAGACATCAGATTCAGGTGCTGCACAACAACTATAATTTGGCAGAGTTATTGTCAATAGGATTCAGAACTTAATTGCATTATTTAACTTAAAACTAGTGCAAAATATATCCAGTTTGGAGGAATGGGCTTTTGAAATTCTGGTGTTGATGGGAGGATTGATGCCGAATTCGAAAGAAACCACTTCACTAATTGCAATGTGGTAAGCTTCAGTGTACCTTTTTTGTCATCTAAACCTATTCTTGCTTCCTACCTCAAGTAACCTTTTTATAATCATCTCTTCAGTGTGAATACAGAAGCAATTGCATACATGATTATGTATGGCCTAAGTGCTGCTGCAAGGTTGGTTGACTAACAATTCTTGTGTTGTGTTTTCCCTTAATTTGTTCGATTACTACATTCTGTTTCGTTCATTAAAACAAGGTTTACTTATTGTGGCGTAGCACAAGGGTGTCAAATGAATTAGGAGCAGGAAATCCCAACAAAGCGAAGAATGCAGTGGCTGTGACTTTTAAGCTCTCTCTGCTTCTTTCTTTTGCTATTGTTTTGGCCCTAGCACTTGGTCACAATACCTGGACTCACTTCTTCAGCGACAGCCATATAATAGCAGATCAATTTGCTTCTATGGTACCATTGCTTACAATTTCCATAGTCGTAGATTCCGTTCAAGGTGTCTTATCAGGTTAAGATCAACCACGTTTTTGTAGGGTTAGTTCTACATTGCTCTTTTTCCCGTAACTTAGTGGGTTTTCGGTATTTCAGGTGTGGCCAGAGGATGTGGGTGGCAACACTTGACTGTGTACGTAAACTTAGCAACATTCTATTTGATTGGTATGACAATCTCCAGTCTTCTTGGATTCAAGTTCAAATTACATGCCAAGGTAAGATAATACATTAATAAATTGATTTGTTTTGGTTTTATTTTATTTTTTCAAATCACATTTTGGTGCTTCATTTTTCGTTGCAGGGTTTGTGGATTGGTTTGATCTGTGGCCTCTCCTGTCAAGCCGGCACGCTTTTGTTCATAACACTGCGCACGAAATGGAGCGTGTTGGATTTACCAGATTTATCAGATGTTGAAGAGAATGAAAAAGCAGTTTTGGAGTGAACAAATTGTCAGAAATTAAGACGTGATGAGATCATATAACTGTGAGAAGTTTATGCATTGTTAGATGCGTGCATTGCTTAATAGAAGGAAGGACGTTAGACTGACTGCAACAATGGAATCCGTGTGTTGTGCTTAAACTACGCCTAAAACATGTATTTTGTTAACAGCTTCTAAATGGACAAGTAGGGTTTGATCCTTCATTGTGCGGTTCTTTGGAGAAATACTAACTGCAGTTACTTTCTCCCAATGTTATAAAAAACGCGTCTTAAAACGCACTTAGACGCTTAAACTCGCTTTGGATGTGAGCTTGAGGCATTCGACTGGGCTGTTATTCCTTAGGTCCAATTTCATTTGGTCATTTAGAGACACGTGTAGCTAGATGTAGTTATAGGCTACAATGAGTGGCCTTTTGTAGAGGTTTTGAACTAGAATAATGGTGAGATTAAATTTTTTAACAAATTTGCAAACTGATCAAAACTTAAGTAATAATTCAATAATCAATATTCATATAATTTGGTTTGCAAAATTTGGCTTCTCTAACATTACTCTTTATAAGGGGTCCAAATTTTTTTTGAGACCGTTGAATTTAACCTAACGAGGTAAAGTTACCCAAAGAGAAAGGGAAATCTTTTTTTTTAACAAACAATATTATCTACACTAAGGGGAGGGGATGAGCTTAGCCTCACAATAGGCTACCAATAATGTGATTCAAATTCACCTTTGACGAGAATCGAACCTAAAACATCTCACTTATAAGCAAAGAAGAATACCACTAGATTGTAGCACTAAGTGGCGAAAAGGAAAGCTTTTTTAATTGAAAGGGAAAGCTCATTTTATCAAAAAAATAAAGGATAATGCAAGGGAGACTAAATTTGTAAATAAAATTTAAAAAAAAACTAAAGAACATGGAAGTTGATGATTGATTTATTACTTAAGCGTTAATAAACGTGTTCATTCTTATTGGTAACACATCATTTAGTTTGTAAATTTTGTCTATAAACTTAGTCTCCCTATTACTAGGAAACAAACTTAAAAGTAAAGTTACCCAAAAAGAAAGGAAAAAGATCCTTTAATTAAGCCGCAAGAAACCGATATATAAGAAGAACAGATAGGACTAGAGAAAAGCAAAAACAAGCTGCAGATATCAAGCAATAAACTCATAAAAAGCTTTAGATGCAGTGCCATTAACTGTGGTTTGGTGGCGGCTTCAAATTCGATTTAATGTTCCTAGTAACTTGATTTCTCTTAAGTGGTGTTTTAATTAGGAATTGTGCTGTCATTTAATAATAGTCATTTTGATGCAGTGTATTAAGGAGGTTGATTAAGTAGGGATCTTGATATTCGGGATGGTCCTTTAAGTTTTCAAATCTAATTAATATCTATAGTAATCAAGTATTTAGAATATTGTGTTTTTTAGTTATGTGGTTGGGTTGGAACTTGGCGTTTGTTATTTCTTATGTGGTAGTGGACTAGGAAGTTGTGCTAGTGTTTAATTAGGTTGTTGCTAGGCCTATTAAAAGGCTAGACCTGTTAAGGAAGAAGGGATTATGTATTTTGAATGCAGTGGCAGAGCCAGAAATTCATGCCAGGAGGGGCCTTTAAACTAATGAAAGAAATTAGAAAAAAAATTTGTAATATCATGAAAAATTTGAATCAAACAAGAGTGATGGAGCTTTAAAATTTGTATGAAAAAATTAGTATTGAGAGATGTCATAGTAAATAGAACCTGTGTTGACATCCAACGCAACATTGATAATAACGTTATAACTAGCTCAAACTATTATTACGATATTTTTCTTTTAATATTATTGAATCTTCCTCTCGAATATATACCTTGTTTTATATGAACTAACAAAAAAAAAAGCTATTATTACGATATTTTTTTTTAATATTATTGAATCTTCCTCTCGAATATATATACTCTATTTTATATGAACTAACAAAAAAATAATTGGTTTCAAAGAAATCAGAATGTTAACAGAAGGGTAGTTATATATGGTAATTGATAAAACAAATACCAAAAAGTAGCTTTTCGTCAGCAGGCGTCAACCCCAGGACCTAATGAAACCTCTAAAACCTGACAAGCCAACACACCACATGCACATTATTGCAAAAATCACTGCACAATGGATATAAATTTAATTCCAAGATGGGCCCTGGACTACCCTAGTCTCCATGTGGCTCCGCCACTGTTTGAATGATTTTATGTAAATAAAGACTAGTTCTCTATATGTTCCTTGGGTCTAGTTGTGCTTGAGATTTCAATAATCATCTCTCTGTTTTCATCCCTGCATTACATTTACTGTGCTGCAGTGGGCTAGGAACTTGTGTTTGTAGTTCTTACAGTTGCTGGCTAGGCTCTCTAAATACTCGAACTATCTAGTCCAAAAGGAATACCAAAAGTCGGAATGGCAAGGAAACTAGTGAAGCAATCACAAAAGAAACAATCTTTCTACACCATCCTAATCGGTGACTACGCGCGGCATCTGGTATGTAACATCCTCAGACTCTTTTCTCACTATAATTTCAAGAATCTATAAACAAGATTGCCTCTTTCTTTCTGCCTTCTTGTTTTTTTAAGCTTAATGTTCGGCATGCCTTCAAGTTTAAACAATATGTTAGATTCGGAAAGATGCCCATGAATTCAGCTAGTTGAAGGTTGATGATACCCTGTTCGTGGTCATATTTGAAACTACTTCTTTTCACTAGCGGAAAAGCGAGGTTTCTGAGGGTCAAAAGCCCAAGGGGAGGGGGGTTGGGCGGTATCCTTCTGTGTACCATGTTTGTATTGCCGTATTATATTGATAAACTGAATGCAATCTCAGCTGGAACTGGGATTTGCTCAAGGAGTTTGTAGACTTGTAGTGACTCAAATTTGACAATCAGTGTTATGTTGTTTTTTTTAACACTAACGTGTCATATAGTCATCAGATCAGATGAGTTTCCATGTTCATAGTTTAGCATTGAGAAGCACATATATATTGGTTTTAAAAAAGCAATTAAATTTTGTAGCGTATACCACCTAAGTTCGTCAAGAACTTCAATGGATGGTCACCTTGCAAATGTGTTCTTCGAGGCCCCAGTGGATTACGAAGGACTGTGGAATTGGAAGAGAGAAAGAATGGCTTATTCTTCAATGGTGGTTGGCAATATTTTGTGAAGGATCATCATTTAGAAAACGGGGATCTTTTGGTTTTCAAATATGATGGCGAATCAAAGTTCAAAGTCGCAATCTATGATACAACTGCTTGCGAGAAGGATGTAGAGATAACTGACAGCTGGAGGATTCGCAGTTCTGTTCCTTTGTTTAACAACGGACATGCTCGAGTAAAAGAAGAAATTGTTGAACTTGAAACTGAAAACTACAAAGAAAACTGTGAAAACAAATTGTTCAGTTCTGGAAGAAAGAAACGTAAGTTATTCGCTTCTACATTTAGGAAAGATCTGTATGTGCTATTTGTTTTCTCTAGCAGCTTTGTTTCTTTCTTTCTTCTTAAACTGTTGGTAATGTACAGGCAATCATCTTATATCGGGGAAGATACCTTCACACGATCACAGAGAAGCAACATCAACTCAATCCGTCTTGTTCAAATCAAAGAACTCGTGTTTTATAGCAATCTTTAACAATCCAAGGCGATATCGCGCGGTGAGTACGTTAATTATCATCCAATTCTGAAGCTAACTATATATATATTTTTGAAAAATTTCCCTCTTATGATTGCAAATGGTAAAAGAGCTCGTTAGAATATCATAAGCACTGCACTATATATGGAATTTTTTCTCCATTGACGTCGTTGATGTTCTAAATTGCAGACAATCCCAAAGAAACTAGCCGTAGCTGAAGATGTTTTAAATAAGAAGAGTATAATGATCCAGGATCCAACTGGGAGATCATGGCTCGTTAAACTTGACGTTCGCGGCAAGGGTTCTCAGTGTCGTGTGGATATGGCAACTTGTTTGGGAGAATGCTGTAAAGCCAACCAGGTTTTACCTGGGGACGAAGTCTTTTTTGAGTTTGTCAAGCAAAGTCTTTTGCAAATTGATATCTACAGAGTGGAAGCATTAGGAGGCAAATCACTGCGATTACTTTCTCCGAATGTTATAGAAAACGCACCTTAAGATTGGTCTAAGCGGCTTTGAAGGCGGAGCAATCATGAAAACACCTATGTCTGTCCAGCAGAGTAAGCTTAAACTTGTCTAGACGTGATCGTGGTGCGCCTAAATGACATAAGCACAGTGTTTGACTACGAATTTTTTTTTTTTTTTTTGTTGAAATGGAAACTTGGCAATGAAAAAGAAGAAGATATTACCTTTAATTTAGATGAAGAGATTTGGATGAGTGATTCTCTTTTAATCTTCTTTTTTAGTATGTTTGTGAGTTAAATTTTTTTTGTGACTTATGCATTTTTAAATGACAATGGGCATTTGTTTTACATATTATATTATATATTAGGTCTCGTGAAAGTATCGCTTAATGCCTCAAAACTTTCGTCCAGACGAAATTACTTAACTTCGCCATCGCCTTTTAAAACGGCTTAACTTTACCTACTTGTGATTCTTTCATGCCATCAGTAATCCATTTGCAAAAACCAGACCAGCACATATTTTAACTAAACAAATTAAAACATTAGAAAACTGGCTTCTTGGCATGCTGTCACGGTGCATCAATATTGGACATGTGATTAGACTCCAAGATTTTGGGCCTACTGAAAATCTTATGGGCTGTCTGTATGGCTATCGTGGGCTAGGTATCCTTAGGTCCATTCGCAGTTGGTCATCTAGAAAAGGTTTAAGTTACGCAAAAAGAAAGGGGAAGCTCTTTTAATTGGAAGAGAAAGCTCATTTTGTAAAGAAATTTTTAGTTGTGACAGGAATACAGACGTGTTTTTATGTAAGTGGTGAGAAATTTTATTTTTTATGTTATTAACTTTTTAACACACATATCTCACCATTTATATAACGACACATGATATACCATTCCGTGTAACGGTCACACTGAAAAATCTCTCCCTTTTGTGGAGGTTTTGTACGGGGTGACAAAATTATCCAAAAAAATAAAACTAGGAAACATAAAGCTCCTCAAAACGAAAGGGAAAGCTCTTTTAATTGAGCCACAAGAAACCGATATATAAGAACAAATAGGATTAAAGAAAAGCAAAAACAAGCTGCAGATATCAAGCGGTAAACTCATAAAAAGCTCTGAAGCGTCAGATTCACTGAAGACCAGAAGGGTTGTCAGCTGCTCTTGTTTCAATAAGCCAATCATCTGTTCTGTAGAGTCCCGAGCGAACTATCTAGTTCGAAAGGAATACCAAAAGTCGGAATGGCAAGGAAACTAGTGAAGCATTCACAAAAGAAACAATCTTTCTACACTATCCTACTCGGTGACTTCTCCCGGCATCTGGTACGAAACACCCTCAGACTTCTTTCTCCATATAATTTAAAGATTCATAAATCAAGAATCAAGAATCTCTATTTTCTTTCTGCTTTCTTGATTTCTGTCTGTTCAGTTCTTTTTTTCTTCCAAGACTAATCTTCGGCGCCCATCAAGTTTAATCAATATGTTAGATTCTGAAAGATGCCCATGAATTCTAGCTAGTTGAAGGTTGATAATAATCTGTTCATGGTTCGTGTTTGAAACTACTTCTCACTAGCGGGTGCACATTAAGGAGGCAAATTTGCCACCATAGCACGTCTACCGGAAAAGCGAGGTTTCTGAGGGTCATACCACCAATGGATATGTGCTTCTCAAGCACTGTGTTTCTTATGTGATTGTATTGTTCGCTTACTATCATGTTAAACCCTTTTTTTAGATCCGCATATTTAATGGCACATCATATGTCATTTATGTTAATATAAAGTAGGTTTTATCCTATATACAAATTAATTAATTGGTATATCGGAAAATTGGCATGGCATCTCCATTAAGATTAGGTAATGTATTTGTAGACTTGTAGTCGTCAGATTGGAGTTTCCATGTTAATAGTTCTGTTTTGAGAAGCACATATTCTTTGGTTTTACAAAATCAATTACATTTTGCAACGTATACCACCTAAGTTTGTCAAGAACTTCAATGGACGGTCACTTTGCAAATGTGTTCTTCGAGGCCCCAATGGATTACGGATGACTGTGGAATTGGAAGAGAGAAAGAATGGCTTATTCTTCGATGATGGTTGGCAATATTTTGTGAAGGATCATCATTTAGAAAAAGGGGATTTTTTGGTTTTCAAATATGATGGCAAATCAAAGTTTAAAGTCGCAATCTATGACACAACTGCTTGTGAGAAGGATGTAGAGATAGCTGACAGCTGGAGGATTGGCAGTTCTATTCCTTTGTTTAACAACGGACAGGCTCGAGTAAAAGAAGAAATTAATGAACTTCAAACTGACAACTACAACGAAAATTGTGAAAACAAAGTGTTCAATTCTGGAAGAAGGAATTGTAAGTTATTCGCTATATATTTTCTCTAGCAGCTTTGTTTATTCTTTTCTTAAACTGTTTATCAATTGGTAATGTGCAGGCAATCATGTTATATCGGGGAAGAGACCTGCGCACGATGACAGAGAAGCAACATCAATTGAATCCGTTGTGTTCAAATCAAAGAACTTGTGTTTTAAAGCAAGCTTTAACAATCCAAGGCAATACCGCGCGGTGAGCATATTAATTATTATCCAATTTTGAAGCGAACTATATATATTTTTGAAAACTTCCCCTCTTATGATTGCAAATGGTAAAAGAGATCGTTAGAATACCATAAGCACTGCACCGTGTATGGAGTTTTATCTCCATTGATGTTGTTGATGTTCCAAATTGCAGACAATTCCGAAGAAACTAGCCATAGCTGAAGATCTTTTAAATAAGAAGAGTATAATGATTCATGACCCAACTGGGAGATCATGGCTTGTTATACTTAACGTTCGCGGCAAGGTATCTCAGCGCCGTGTGGATATGGCAACAGGTTTGGGAGAATGTTGTAGAGCCAACCAGATATTAC
This sequence comes from Heteromeles arbutifolia, assembly GCA_024362995.1. Classification (NCBI taxonomy): domain Eukaryota; kingdom Viridiplantae; phylum Streptophyta; class Magnoliopsida; order Rosales; family Rosaceae; genus Heteromeles; species Heteromeles arbutifolia. The sequence goes on along the minus strand of JANCRC010000003.1, from coordinate 36,860,034 downwards.
CTGGGGATGAAGTCGTTTTTGAGTTTGTCAAGCAAAGTCTTTTGCAAATTCATATCCACAGAGTGGGAGCATTAGGAGGCAAATCTGTGCTACTCGAAGAAGCTTAACTCCAAGTTTGATGACCTTGACCTTGTCAATACTAATACTTTGAGAAAATGTTTTAACTACAACATTCACATATCTATTTTCACCGTCCCACTAGACATTTTTGTAATTCACTTTGTTGATTGGCGCAACAAATGCCTTTGGAGATGCTTATTTCAAACTAAAGACAAATAGGAAAAAAATTGGTGAGTTTTCAGTTTTTCTGTTTTCTGGTCTAACGCAAAATCTCAAATTTTGAGTGTGACAATTTGGTTAGTGTATTGGAGATGTTAGAGACAAACTCAAATCTTGTTTTCTTGATGGAATGTAAATATTCAAATTTTAGACCTCTATTCTCATATTTGGGTCTCAAAAAGGTGGTGGATATATGTTTTGATTTTCTTCTCCAATGCAAAGACTTGAGAACAATTTACATAATACAGACTCATTGTGACCTGACATTTTCTATTCAATAATTCATTGCCAAATTCAATTTTTCTCCGCTACCAATATATTATTGGATCTGAACACTACGTGGCGGTGTACCTTATCTATATAAACGCCTCTCAATCTTAAAACTCATTTTAAGTTTTAAGTCTTTGCATTGGAGTAGAAAACATAACTCATACGTGAGTTTTAACAAAGAGATATTATATTCACACATTCTAAATTATTTCTCTCATACTTTTTTAATTTTTTAATATTTTCTACACACCACTACCACTTAATAGAAAAATATTAAGTAATTTGAAGTGTGAATATAATCTCTCTTACCAAATTGATTCATGCGCATATTTGACTTTGACTGTAAAAGTTAAAAGCGGGATCCTACTTTAAAAGATAAAAAGTGACCTAAATTTTACTCAATCCATCTTAAACAGTAACTACATGAAACACTACAATTAGAGTCAAATACAGACTTTATAACTTTTAGTCGTAAAAGAAAAGAGAGTGAAAGACAGGAGAGACATGACTCCTGAGATGAAAAGCATTTCCGAAAAGTAGGAAAAAGTGACAAGTAGCTGAAGGTCTTGTCTCCTCATGACTTCAATTAGGACTCTGATTCTCTGCCACTTAAATTAAGAACTAGAAGAAAGTTGTTCTGGTTTGTTGAACACTTACTCGATTAAGCTGCGAGGTGGCACTCTCTCGAATCCTTGCCGAGTCGACACAGTTGGTTCAAATGGCAAGGAAGCCAAAGAAACAATCTTTTTTCAAGATCCTCGCTGGTGACTTCTCTCAGGGTCTGGTAAAAGATCCATCCATCCTCCCTTTTTGTCTGTTGAAAATTGATATCCCAGTTCATGGTTCATGTGTGGGTTTAGGGTTTTTGTTGTTTGTATATTTTTCATATTTGTCTTAATCAAATATTGTTCATCCCTAAGTTTTGTTTTAATCCTTATTACTCTGAATGTTAGCAACAATGGTTATCATTCAATAACTGTAGGTCCATCTTTACAGAACCAATTTATGTGAGGTTTACAAAGATTTGGTTAAAGGTGCAGGATTATTTTTGTATTAGTATTAGTAAGGTCTTTTCTTGTTTGATCTCTCATATTACAAAGAACATATAATGAGGTCTTTTCTTTTATTTAATTGAAATATAATATGGTCTTTTAAGAAGTTATTAAATTTTGTAGCGTATACCACCTGCGTTTATTAGGAAGAACTTCAATGGACGATCACTTTGCAAATGTGATCTCAAAGGCCCTAGTGGAATACGGAGGACTGTGGAATTGGAAGAGAGGGAGAATGGCTTGTTCTTCCGCAATGGTTGGCAGGGTTTTGTGAAAGATCATTGTTTAGAAGCTGCTGATGTTTTGGTTTTTGATTATGATGGTGAAACCAAGTTTGATGTCAAAATCTATGACAGAAGTGCGTGTGAAAAAGATGTCGGAGCAGCCGTGAGGAATACACAAAATCAAGCTAGAGTAAAAGATGAAATTGGTGATCTTGACACTGAAAACTATAACGAAGAGCGCAAAATCAGACCGACCGGCAGAAGTGAGTTAAAATCTGTTTTAGTTCTCTGCAACTAGCGAAGATTTGTATATGATCTCTAACATTTTTTGTATCTGATCTCTAACATTTTCTTCACTCCTTCAATCGTGTTTTGGATTGTGTAGGCAATTACCTCATTTCTGGGAAGAGGCATTATCATGTGGAAGATACAGAAACTGGATCCATCTTGTTGAAATTAGAGAATCAATGTTTTCTAGCGTTTTCAAACAAGAAACATTTACTACGTTGCGTGGTGAGTACTTTTTCACCCACTTCCTAAGTCAGTTCATGTTTCTGAAAAAAAATTTTGCGATTGGAAAACATTGAAACCGATCATGAGATACAATAAAAAAAACTATTGATGTTATTTTCTTGTAGTGTCAGTTAACTGGAGAAAAATTTCCAAAAAATCTTTCTTCAGCGTTCCACTTCATTTTAGGGGTGCACTATAATATAAGTTTTAGGAAAGATTATGAATCATTTACGTGAAAACTCTTCTAGCGCGAATAATTTTTTTAATTTGTAATTTCGTGGTCAATTTTCAAGCAAATTTACCCATGATGGATTGCAGAGGATTCCGAAGCAACTAGCTGTAGATCATCGCCTTATGTCTAAGAATACTGTAACGCTTCAAGATCCAGCTGGGAGATCATGGGTTATTCAACTCAGAATCAGAAGGGTTATTTCATCTCATCAGTTGGACATGTCAACAGGTTGGGTGCATTGTGTGAAAGCGAACCGGATTTCACCGGGAGACACCATGATTTTTGAGTTTGTGAAGCAAGGTTTGATGAAAGTTCATATTTTTAGAAAAGGAGCAGTGAGAGGCGATAAGTGTCGTCTGGTGCTTGCTGGCCCTAATGTTAAAGCCGAAAGCTAGTTGATCCCAGGGTTTCACATCACAAATTTACCATCCTTTTGTAAAAATGTTGTGACTGCAGTACAATTAGCTTATCTATTTTGGTTAAACGATGATCTTATTTAATTTAAGAGTAAACTTTATATAAGTCTCATTTTGTAAGTCATTATTGGATTTAGTCCACTTTGTTTGTAAAGTCCGTTCATTGATTATCCACATCAACTTATTTTGATTATATTTTTTTCACTATCTTCAATAACTTTTTTTTTAATTTTTTTTAATTTTTTATAGAAGCAATATTGGGAGATCCGATCTTAGGATCTTGAATGCAATAATAAACACTCTTAACCAGATAAGCTAATAGTTTATTGCACTTATGTTTAGTGCCCATGAAATTTTACTGATTTTTTTTTCTGGTAGCTTTTTTATTCAGGGTAAGATGCACTAGAAATGTGAATGCCAGGTGAATTGGTGGTGGAACCTTTCTTTCCCAATTTTTCACAATTGAGTTCGTATCAACAGTTACGTCCTAAGTAAAGGAGCATTCGTGAATACTTGGTCAATCCCAAAATAGAGGTTGATTTTTTTTTTTTCGTTTTTTATTCAAGCATATATGCAGGAGGTGGGAATTGAACTCGAAGCCTTGGACGTAAGAATGACGCTCTTGACCAACTAAACTGCAAGCTCATTGCATTAAAATTTAACGGTTAAATAGCTAAAATGGTCCATGAGATTTGCATAGCACATTACTTTGGTCCCTCAGATTTCAGTAGAAGTGGTCCCTGAAATTGTCCACCATCCATCATTTTGGTCATTCCGTTAAAAACTCCATTAAGTGTCCCGGAGCTCTTGGTTAGAAGTTTGGGCAATTTTCAAAGCTTTGTAACTCAATCGTTTCTTAACCAAATTCGACCCATAATATATCAAAATGAAGATAGGAAAGTGTAGAATAAGATTATACCTATTTGGAAGCCCAATGGTTGCCGGAGATGGACGGAAAATAGCCTCAAAGTTGACTGGTCTGAGGGAAAACTGGAAAACATGCCGGAAACTGGCTAAACTTTAAACGTTCTTAACTTCTTCAATACTCAACGAAATCAAGTCATTAAAAAAAGAAAATCATACTTCTTGACGAGATGAAGAGAATGGTACCTTTTTCGACGGCTAACTTGACGTGGTTTGACCAAAAAAAGGGCTCGAAAGTGGCTGTCTTGGTCTTAAGTTAGCCACTTTCGAGCCGTTTTCCGGCCAAACCACAGCGAATTAACAGTTAAAAAAAAAAGGTACCATTCTATTCGTCTCGTCGAGAAGTATGATTTCATTTTTTAATCACTTGATTTCGTTGAGTATTGAAGAAGTTATGAACGTTTAAAGTTTACCCAATTTCCGGTGAGTTTTCCAGTTTTCCCTCAGACCAGTCAACTTTGAAGCTAATTTACGGCCATCTCCGGCAACCATTGGGCTTCCAAATATGTATAATCTTATTCTACATTGTACTATCTTCATTTTGATATATTATGGGTTGAATTTGTTTAAGAACCACTTATATTGATTTGAAATCTCAGGGACTAAAATGATGTGTTATGCAAATCTCAGAGATCATTTTGACTATTTAGCCAAATTTAACTTAAGAACGAGTGAACTAAATTTTTTATCACAGTAGTGGTATGAAGGGGTAATGTTTTGTAAAAGCTGAAGATATACGTCTTGCCAAAGTGACCATAATAATTTAACCCTACCAACCAACTTGGTTACATTCAAGTCATAACTTGGTACCAGTCAATTGACAAAGAGAAACAACGTCATTACTTGTACTTACAAAAGAGCCAACTGGTGCCACAACCAAATTTCACGTTTATTTACAAGAGAGTCATAACTTTGGTAGATGGCACTAAAAATACTTCCTTATTCGAGTTTCAACGTATTACTTTAATATACAGTACATGAGATAATCAAGATGGTTCATTTTCTACCTAAGTGTAAAAACAAGGAAACAAAAGAACGCATTCATAGTGAGATGATTCACCGCTTTATCATTTGCACGAGAAAAATATGAATGTATATTTTGCTCTTAATGTAAATTTTGAAATTAGAATTTGTTTTAGGGGAAGGGATGCAAGAAACTCGCTCTTGCTCGTCAAGATAGGAGAAGGAGGATGATGACGTCTGTACCATTATTTTGCCCAGAACCAAACCAATACCCTGTTAGCTCGCCTAGTTTCTTGACTCCCGATCCTTTTACCCTTCTACAGAAAAGACGTACGGAACGTAGAGCCCACCAAAAGATATCGAAATCCGATTGAAGCTGCTAGTTACTTTTATAATTACTGTACTAGCTAGCTGCAAATTTTCTGATGAACTGCACTGGTTACTTTAATTGTTAAGCAACTAGCCAACTACTCTTCTTCAGCGACTTTAATAGTTACTGTACTAACTAGCTGTATAAGATGTGAACTGCCAATTTAGTTCCTAAATTATCATCTAAGTGAAAATTAGGTCCTTAAAATATTTTTTTTCAGAAAAATCAATCATTGAATTATAATAATCTACCAATTACATCGCTAATATTGTATTTGAAGCTACTTATTCAATTTTCTGTTGATTTAAGTTACATTACTTGTATTGTATGTGATACACGTTGAATGGTAGACTGATAATTTTACATAAAGAAATAGTGCATAGAGTTAACTTTAGAGGGTAAATTAGACGTTAGATTTACAACCTATATGAAAGGCTTATAGGCGAGAAAAGAACATAATTATACTTTAAAGTGTGTCAAGTGAATTTAGTTGATAAAATAGCTTTGAATATAATAGTAGGATAATACTAGCAATTTTTAATGAATTCAATTTTTAATGAATTTGGGGACTTATTTTACCGAAAAAATAATTTACGTACCTAATTTTTACTGAGGTGATAGTTCAAGAACTAAATCGTCACTTCACCCTTATATATGACAAAGTGATAGTGAGGTAACATATTATGAGTTATGCTAATTTTCTTTCCCATTAAATTGACCGTGGTCGAGATATTTTATGTCACTACAACACAAAATCGAGTCGAATACTGAGTTGACTCTGTGAGCTTTAGAGCAATTTCAATGTGTAAAGGCTCCTAATAACAATAGACAATTCAATCCCCTCAAATGAACGGTAATTATCTTTAATGAATAGTAATTACATATTGCACCTCCATTCTTAAACTGTATAGCCAAGGCAATTTGTATTAAAATATTAGTATTTTGTTATCTTATAAAATAATAAAAATAATTTTCTTTGTAACTTCGGATAGGATTTTTAACTGATTTCGTCCCGTCACATGTTATTATCCAAAAACACAATATTTGATGATAGATTTCGATAAGATTTTTATCTAATTCCGTTGCGCCACGTGTCATTACTTGTTTAGAATCGTTGATGATAGATTTCCGATAAGATTTTTAACCAATCATGTTGCGCCACATGTCACTGTCTGTTTAGAATCTTTAAGGATAAATTTTGATAAAATTTTTAACCAATTACAGCATGCCACGTGACATTATCTACAACCTAATCTTTTTTTTTTTCTCCATATAGCACACCATCTATCATAAGAAATCATACACCAAAATCAAAATCTTTCAAAATCTCTATCCTTCTTCATAGTTTATAAATCTTAAGTACGATATTTCTTTTAGGATTTTGTGGGAAATCGATAAGCAAAAAAAAGAATTGTTTAAGCAAGGAAGCAAGAGAGCTGAGTCAACACAACGCTGTTGAACAAAAAATATCTAGGAAGTCCGAAGTCCCCGGCGCCAAACCTCTCCTCCCCCCTCTTTCTTTCTCCTTGATTCTCATCACGTTTTGATGATAAATTGTTCCTGCTTCCCACACCAAACCTCTCTCTCCTTCTTTCTTTCTCCTTCATTCTCATCACGTTTTGATAACAAAATTGCTGCAGGGTCTTGTCTTGTCTCCTCATGAGTCATGACATGACCTATACTAAGCATAGCATAGCAGCTAGCGGAGGAGTACTCTCTTGAATCTTTGAGGAACGGTTGGTTCAAAGGCTAGAAAGCCAAAGAAAACCATCTTTTATCAAGATCCTCGCCGGTGACTTGTCTCAGTGTCTGGTAACATCCACATCCTCCTCTTCCTTAAACTTGCTTTATACTTATCAAGATCTTACCTTTTCTGTTTGTGTTTTTTATTTTAGGGTTTCATTTGGATAACTTTCTGCATCTCTTCAAGTTTAATCGATATATTAGATTATGGTTCATGTGTGGGTCCGCTTATTTTATAGCAGAATACTTAGGGTTTGATGTTCTTGCAAAAACAGAGCGCTGCTTATGGCACCTTGCAAATTCCTAATTTTGATAGTATTAAGCTGTTTCGCAATAGAGCCAATCAACTACTCTCTGTGATGAGAAGGCTAATTGTTGGATGATGATTATTGTTATTATTATTTTAATTTTATTATTTGTTTGATCTTATTCTATCTTGTCTAACTGGTAATTCATATTCTAGGTCAAGGTTCATCTCTAATTATTTGTGTACAAATATTGACTGGCTACACAGAGACGTTGTACAAATATTCTCTCCGCTCGCTTCCCCTTCATTCTCACTCTCCTCCCTCCCGTATCCTCTCTCTCCCTCTTCTCTTTCATGCAGCAGCGTCTCCGTCCTCCGGTCACCAACGACCATCAAATTATACCTCCAGAATCCTCTTCCCTTCCTCTTTCCAACCCTCAAGTTAGTTTCTACAAATTTGTAGCCGAATTTTCTCAATTTCAGATCTAAGAAACGGTGACCGCGGGTTTTCCGGCCAATTTTCGGCGAAGTCTGCCGGAATTGGACCTCAACCCAAGAGGTAAAAATGATCCTCTCCTCGTGGCTGTTCCCTAGTGTAAGTGATTTCTCAAAATAAAAACTTTCAGTTTTTGGATCGTTTCTAGATTTCGAATTTTAATTCCATTTTCTGTATGCATGTCGAAGATTGGGGATGAAGAAGGTTAACCAAGGTTGTTTCCAACCTGGGCCGAGAAGAATGGAAGCCTTGGAAGGTTGTGGGTGAAACTAAGGTGAACAGGGTGATTTTCTCCATAACCACAAGGTAACTGATATTACAGTTAAAGTTGAAGCTCCCGGTCTTGAATCTTTTGGATTAGTAAGTTCTAGTTATTCTTTTTTTTTATCTATAGCAATATTGCTTCTTGTGGAGCACTTAGAAATCTCCTTTTCTTCACACTGTCATACTAACAATTTTCACTAACTATTGGCATTTCTTTTTGCAGTTCCAATTTCAGTTGTTGCTTCTTTTAGAAAAATGGAAAAGCTCGTCCGAAACAATTTGTCAATAGCAACTGCATTGAGGGAGTCTCCCCTCCTTGTAATGTTCTAAGTTTGTTCTCTTTTATAGAATTAAGTGCAAGTTGAATGGCGAATATGCTAAAGATAAGCATAAATCTCTTTCTTGTAGGTTGTGAGTTCGAAGGGGAAGGTGTAACGGATTCATCCCCTTCCATTAACTGAAAACAGGGATCCAAAGGTATCCTTAGGAACTTGATTTATACATTACCTCTTTAAGTAATCTCCTCTTTAAATTTATTTAGCGTTCTTAGTTTCTCTTCTTTCATTGTTGTACATATGAGGGATAAGAGAACTGCACAGGTTCGTGGCTGAAGGTAAAATTCCTTTTTAATTTTCAGTTTTTTTATTGCACACACTTTTTGCTTAAGTGACTCTAGTGTTTAACTCTCATCTGTAATTTTAGTTGCTGTATATTTTTTCCTTGCTCTTTTTATTTTTGGGTAAGGATATTATATATGATATTAGGTGGGTAATGTGAGGACCAGTTGGTGGGGCGATTATTCTGCGCTTATTGTATAGCTTGTGAAGCAAAAAAAACCTGAGCATGATAAAATTACTTAACAAATTTATCTTATTACTTAGTTTTCAAAGCCACCAAGTCTATCTATATTCACCAAGTCCATCTCTATTTCCAGTGCCTAGTTTCCAAAGGCGAAGTTGAGCCAGGTTGGGAACTCTCTCTTTCTCTCTTTACCTATTGTTTTATTTCTCAAGGAAGTTGATTGGGTTGAACAAAAAGGAATAAAAACAAATGAAAACAAATTGAAATTTGTTGGTGCTTGTGTTGATGTTGAATTTGTAATATATTAAGACCCAAAAATTAGATAAATGGTTCACTTTGATGTAAATTGATAACATCAAGCCACTAGTTCAAAACAGTGAGTCTTACCTTTAGAATGTTTTTGTGATATCATAATTGATAACCATATCCACTGATCGAAAATTTATCTACTCGCAAGAATATCACTTGTGAAATGTTGAGACTCATAAATTTATCTGCTGAAAAATTGATCTACTTGCCACATCAGTTTTTCGTGTGGAATGTTAGAGACTTATACTTGCAAGTATATGCTTTTTATGCAGGTTGTAGGAAACAATAAAATTGTAAAGGCATACTTTTGTGTATATTTTAGTCATTTGATCCATGTGCTTGTGTGTTTGTAGGTAGAGATAGCAATTACTGAGGCTCAAGCATTACGAGGAGCATGTCACTCTTAAAAAATGTGTTTGGAGGTGTTCAAGAAAATGTGAAGTCTTTTAAGTGGCAATTTCCTTCAAATTTGGTGCCTGTTTCGTACTTTGACGGATAGTTTCATATTTTTTAGTATAGCTCATTGGTTATAGACCTTATTTTTTTGAATATGTGATTAGTTATGGAAGACTACAGCAAACATGCAATTCTGTGTAGTCTTTTAACTATATATATATATATTTGGGTGCCCAAATTAATGGACCCTTTTTAAAAAAAAAAAAAAATATTACAACATGGACACCGATGTATAGAAATTATATAATATTTCAAATGTGTAACTATTCATTATGCCACCATTGTCTAATTGGTGGTGATTGTAGCAATAGAGACTTCTATATAGGACATGGACTTCTATTTAGTGGCTGTTTGGTGGCAATTGGGGTTTGCCACCAATGTCAGTGCCCATTCTTTATAATAGACACCAATGAAAAGGGTGTCCTTGAGCCAAAATTCTAGTAGTGGTTTAACAGCTTGAAAGTTTACTGATTCCTGATTTTTATATGTTGCAGGAAGTTCTGTTAGTCGGGGCCGTACTTATTTGCAGTATTGGGCGTTTCAACATAGTCACTGTGTGGGCAGTTGTGGTGACTGAAGGTTGCATGCTGCTGCAGTACCATGCTTTTAAGCTTGCATCTGCTGCAAGGTAAGGTAATACAAATATTTTCCATTTTAATGGCTATGGCCATTTCTAGTGAGAGAAACTGTACAGTTGATACGTTTCTCTCTATACATGGTGTGCTTGGTTATAAAGATAGTTGTTTTTTTATAGTAAATGTTAGATGTGTAGCCTTTATTGTTTATTACTCATTTGAGTTATCTCGGTATCGACTAACAGCTTAGTTGAAGCCATTCACTCCATACACCGTTACCTTCTATATTATGACTTTGGAATTTTTGCATTCTTGGTTCAAAAATCCATAGTAAATATGATATTTATACATTCAGAGTGCGTTGCAAAGAGTAAAACGTATTAATCAACTTTGTGTCATACATGGGATTCACCCATCAATGTGGCCTCAGTTGTAATCCAATGAACTTATACGCAACTATAGTTCTCTACCTAACCAACTACTAGCCTAGCTGGTGTGAAAATTTAATAAACATAAAATAACATGCGTGCGTTCTCAACTTAACCAACTACTAGCCTAGTCGGTTTGAAATTTTAACAACCATTAAATAACATGCACGCCTCAGTTGTAATAATTCTTAGCTTAACCAACTACTAGCCTTGTCGCGGTATGGAATTTTAACAATCGTAAAAGAACATGAGTTCCTCATTTGTAATCCAATGAACTTAAACATAGTTATAGTTCTCCACCTAGCCAACTAATAACGTAGTTATCAGCTTAGCCAACTACTGTCATAATAGGTGTAGACTAGGAAAGGCAACGGTTCGGTTTGGGGACGGAAATGCTATATCCATCCCCATAACCACAAAAATTAACCATATCCATAACCGCAAATTAACCATCGGGTATTATCCATAACCATACCCACCGGGTAACGGATTCCCCATCGGTTAACGGGTATATCCATTTTCGTCAATACAAAAAATATATTCGTTCAATTGAGAAATTATAAGTTAGTAGATATCAATTTCGTCATTAAACATTTGATGTATAAAATGATTCAATGAATGGATCTTGTTGAGTATAAAAATTAAAACACTGATGATGTTGGCTTATCTTCGTTATGTCCTAAAAGGATCATTAAGTTCGCATTGACTTTGATTCAAAACTTTACTTTCCTACAAAATGTAATTTTTGTATTCTCAAGCTAATAGTTTGGTGAATAATAGATATACAAATACATATATATATGTATTATACTATTATATTATATATAAATTATATTATTTACTAATCGGATCGGATTCGGTTATGGATACGGTTTGGGAACCTTTATAACCATATCCAAAACCATAACCGAATAATATAAACGGTTTTTCCCCATATCCAAACCATACCCGAATTTTCATATCCAAATTCAATCCATTCGGGCCGTTATCCACGGTTATCGGGTTTAACGGTTAGAATTGCCATCCCTAGTGTAGACTTTTAACAAAAGGTTACACAACAAACTAACTATAAAGCTGGAATACCAGAGGTCCAACCCAGTCTCTCTACCTAAGATATATCCAGCATTAAAAAGAAAAGAATTATAAGTTAAAAAAAAATTACCCATAACAAGTCCTCCCGCGCCAGTGTCAGCAATTGCAGGCCGAATGCAGAAGGAGAACATTTCATTAAGTACAGTTCCAAGTTGATGAACGATCCCGGTGGAAAGTACAAAGCTACCCATGCTTACATACCAACAGATATAGAAACATTAGTTTAGTTTGTTTTATAAAAAAAAGAAAAAAAAATTAATTAGGGAGAAAAACTATTGCATTTGGTATACTCACAAATTGACAGTTGATCCTGCCTTGAGAGATTCAACCCCTAATCATATTTTCCTAGTGTTGTCTCAACACGGATCATCACGAGCACAACACTTTGCGGGTTCCATCCAAGGACCAGGAATCTTGCTTGTTTCGGAGTTTCACGGAAGTAAATCCTTTGGGAAACCCACTGCACTGTGATGGCCACCCCATCCAAAATAGCCAAACTGATCTGCTATAAGTAAAACCAAATTGGGTAATTAAACAGAATGGTACATAAAATAAATATTGAATAGTTGAACCATTAGAGAGATTCGTTACAAAATTATACCTGATCGATTAAGTATTGCATCACATCTATGTAGGTGCTCACATCCCCGGAGGTGGCTAGATAGATATGTGGAGCGTTAGTAAGCCTATACAGCTTTGTCTCCGTATTAGAGAGCACGAACCCATATGGGTTGGTTGTTCTCGAGTCGGATCACCACGAAAAATAAAATTTCTCTGGCAGTATGCAAAATTTAGAGTGCCGTAGGCACCCTTCGGATACCCTAAAACAATAATAAAAACCAACCAATCTTTAAGTAGACAATATGAAACATCATATTGTTTCAGGGTATCCGAAGGGTGCCCACGACGCTCTAAATTTTGCATACTCTTGGACAAATTTTATTTTTGTAGTGGTCGACTCGAGAACAACCAACCCATATGGGTTCGTGCTCTCTAATACGGAGACAAAGCTGTATAGGCTTACTAACGCTCCACATATCTATCTAGCCACCTCCGGGGATGTGCTCTCTTTGAAAATTGCCCAAAAAGTTTTTAACGGAATGACCATTTGTGATGTGTTTGATCAATCTCATGGACCATTTCTATTGATTTTCAATGTTAGGGACCAAAGTGATGTGTTTGATCAATGTCAGGGACCATTTGTGATAAAAACCCAAACTGAAATTTTATTTTTCTTGATCTGATAAAAATTTTCTTTGTTAAAGCCCAGAACTGGTTCTCGCTTTAGCTAAAAAATTATATAATAGTTGTATGTCTTCAAAGACTCGAATGTAAGAACATCTCCAGCAAAGACTCGAATGTTAGACCTATGTTCTCATAATTGTGTCCTGAAAAAGCTGGTAAATTTATGTATTTTGATTTTTTTCCTCCAACCCAAATACTTAAGGAGAATTTACATAAAACGGGTTTACCTTCACGTAGCATTCCTTTTCTAATTATTCATTGCAAAATGCAAATTTTTATTTACTTGGTAATGTATTATTGGATCGAAACGCTACCTGATGGTGAACCCGTTTAATATAAATTGCTTTTAGTCTTGAGACTTATTTTGAGTTTTACAATTTGAGTTTTTGAAATGGTGGAGAAAATATTGGACTCAAAATGCAGATGCAGGTATTGTCTCGTCATGACTTTGTAGGATTTATCTTATGGGATAAATAAATATCAAAGGATATTCCACCCACATGAGGATATTAATCTCCTAATTATCTATGTGATAATTAGATGAAAATCAAGAGATATTCATATTAGAATATAATTGGGATTTTCATAGGTTTTTCAGTTTTTGTACACTTTTTCCAACCACTATATAATGAGGATTTGGGAAAGAGAGAAAACATAAGAAACACAAGCTTTTCCACAGTTCAAATATTTTAGTTAGGTCTTTAGGCCTATCACTTTCGGCTCTAGGTCTTGGGAGGCGCAAACAAAGGGGCAACTCGACATACCGTAGCCAACCCGACGACCTGCGAGGTTCTAGACGTGCACGGAGGGTCAAAGCAGTTGTTCGTGTTTGTAGGAGCGTGTTGAGATTCAAGCTTCTGCATAAAAGGTACACACGTCATTCCGAATTTATTTATAGTCTTCCAACAGTGGTATCAAAGCCACTCACACACTCCTCGCATGAAAGCATTATATATATATATATATATATATAATATGCCATGTATGAAAATCTTGAAAGCATGAAATATATATGAATATGCCATGAATGCTTGTCTTTAAACTTTTCGTTTTTGCCATGCTTATTTTTTCTGGGTTTTAATACTTGGGTTATGTTCTTTATATTCAAATGAGACTATGGTTAACATTTGGTAAAGAAAAAACAAGTGGTTAGAGAGATAATTGAAACCCTAGTTTTCGTAATAGCATGAATAACGATTTTTTTTCAAGGTTTATGCGACCCTTTTTTTTGTGAGGTTATAGTTGTTTTTAGATTTTGCCAAAGAAGACTTAATTGTAGATGGTAATCTAATCTTTCTAACGACATAAAATACGCATAAAACGGATACATATTCGCTAAGTTATGGCCTCTGTAAACAGGCATTGTGAGAGTGAATTCCAGATTTTTTGGAAGAAGATGATAAACAGTGGTTCATCTCTTCCACTCTCGACCTAAGCAAGTACGATACAACGCTAGGCTTTCGTGGATGTTAGCTACACCGTTGGATTCATCTCAGGGAGTTCAATCCAATGGAGGTCAAAAGAACGGCATCAGACCACCAGAAGGCGGCGAGTGTGTGTCACGTGCCACCCACGGCGAGTGGGTTCACGCAATATTAAATTAATTATTTAAATAATAATAATAATTTTGCACCATCGCTTTGGGCGGCGCGTGGGCCGTGTTTTTGGGACACGGCTGTCGAGTACGCAAGTGTATATTTAGGTTTGGTATTAGAGGCGTTTTTAATTTACTAAAATCAAGGAAATGTTCTTAATTAAACTTTAAAAAATATTCAACACATGCCAAGATTTTAGGAAAATAAAAAAAAGATAATGTCGATCAAATTTGCTCATGTTGATTGAGCATTTTAAATTAGAAAGGAATATTCTTTAGGAGAATATTTTAAAATGATTACCTAATTAATAAAAATAATGAAATTAGACTGGAGTTCACTAATGGTCACCTCTTATTTGATGTGGTGTCTAGGAAAAATCTTTAAGGAGATACTTTGGGTGTCAAAGAGGTTCGGTTTTTAAAAGCTTCGTGCTGCCACCCCTCCTAGATTTGACCTGGCCACACTTACGGAGGCCCACATGTCGAGCCCATTGTCTAAAAACCCTAATCGTTGTGCACTCAATTGGATGTTGCATGAAAAATAGATAAGCTTAAAACATAATAATGTTTTAAATAAGATTTATTTCAAAAATAATTAGAAAATATGATCTTGACTCTTAGAATAATTACGAGTGACTTAGCGGATTTTTCAATTTCAACCTAGGAGAAAAAGTGAAATATTTTCTAACGAGTTTTTGAAATAAATAAATGTAAGATGTGTAATTAATAATGTCAAAATTATTTCACCCTTGTAGAAAGAAATGGTTGTCAAAAATGTTGTTGCTGATTTGACCAAAGGAGAAAAGCTGGTTGGAACCAACTATGATATTTGGCATAGGAAGATCCAATATCTTCTCAATGAACAAGAGCTCTTGGAGGCTTTGGTGGAGGAGCCTTTGGAGGCTTCGGTGGATGAGCCTTTGGAGGCTTCGTGTTGAGAAAGATGGAACCACTGCGACTCAGCATACGACTAGCGTAAGGTCTTATGAATCTTGGTTCAAGAAAGATCGAAGTCCGCACTTTACTATGTTAAGCAGCATGCATGATGATCTTATTGGTGAGTATGAAGGGTACTCGACCGCCAAGGAGATGTGGGACCAGCTTAAATTTGCTTTCGGTGGAACCTCAACTACTAGGCTGAGAAGTCTAGTGTTGAAGTTTAAGGTTTACAGGATGGATCCAAAGCACTTTGTATCTGAACATCTTAGGAAGATGTCCAACATGATACGAGATTTGAAAGCTGCTGGGAGTATCCTTACTGATGAACAACAAGTCCAAGCTGTGATTAGATCCATCCTAGACTTGTGGGATGCCCTTAAATAGATCATGATGCACAATGATCAGATTAAGAACTTTCATAACATCTCGCGTCATGTTGAATTGGAAGGTGAGCGCTAAGTGGTGACCTAAAGTACTACCCTTTTGACTCAAGGTGGATCCAAAAAAGGGTAACCAGTTCAAAGGAAAAAGGATGCAAAGCTTGCTCCTAATTCTAATAAGATCAAGACCCACAGAGGTAAACGTGGCCAGAAAGACGAATCCAAGTCAACGTGCTTTAACTGTAAAAAAAAGTGACACCTTGCTCGTAATTGCACTGAGCCGAATAGAAAGGTAATCTTAAACCCTAAATATGTCATTGTTTGTGTATGTTCACATATACATGTTGCTCACACATCCAATAATTGGATTGTAGACACCGGAGCAACCAAACATGTGACGCAAGATAAAAAGGGGTTCGAAAATTATCAACACTTTCCAACAAAGTCACACTGGGTGTACGTGGGTGAACGAAGTCGTAAAGAAGCTTTTGGAGTTGGTTCGTATCAACTTAAACTAAGCACTGGGTGCCAACTAGTTCAGCATGATATCTTGCACGCCCCTAGAATGCAATTTAATTTACTTTCAGTTACTACACTTTTATATGAAGGATATTGTTTTTACTTAAGCCCGACTAGACTTGTGATATATTTGGATCAAGTTGAAATTGGATATGGTTCAATAAAGAACGATTTTGTTTGCTTGGATTTAATTGATTCTTGTTCTTCTATTTCTTTAGTAACTGTTATTAAACATGTTAATTCTGAAACATGGCATGCTAAACTAGGGCATATAGGGCAAGACAGAATGACAAGGTTAGTTAGAGAATGCTTGTTGGGGTCATTCACTAATGTCAATCTGCCTGTATGTGAGCCTTGTTTAGCTGGAAAAGTAGTTAGAAAGCCTTTTGGAAAGGCTGTTCGAATTACTCAATCGTTAGAGTTAATCCACTCTGACATCTGTAGAACAATGAGTGTGAAGGCCTGTCATGGCGCCTCTTATTTTATGACTTTGATTGACGATTGCACACGATATGGTTATGTGTACTTGATCGCTCATCATTATGAAGCTTTAGATTGTTTCAAATGCTTCGTAGCTGAAGTTGAGAATAAAAAAGAGAAGACTGTAAAAGCTCTTTGCACTGATTGTGAATGCGAGTATTTGTCTGATCAAGTTAAGGTTTTTTGTGAAAATAAGGGGATACGCATACAACTTTATGTTCCTTACATGCCACAACAAAATGGTGGTGCTGAAAGGAGAAACAGAACTTTATTAGACATGGTCAGGTCTATAATGGCGCAGGCAAATCTCCCCATATCTTTCTAGGGTAAGGCATTGTTGACTGCAATGTATATACTTAACCGTGTGCCTTCAAAGATGATTCCCTCAACCCCATATAAACTTTGGAATGATGTAAAACCCAATCAAGGTAATTTGCATCCTTGGGGTTGTGCTGGATTTGTTCATAATCAATCACATAAGTTTGGAAAGTTGGGTCGTAGAGCTAATAAACATATCTTTATAAGATATTGTGAAAACTCGAAAGGTTATGTGATGTATGGTGAACATCCAGATGGAGGGAGAACCGAGATTGATTCACGTGATATGGAATTCATAGAGAATGACTTCCCAAAACTTGGCGATACTATAAAAAACCTTGATCTCCATAAGTTGGAGAAAGATGAAGAACTTGTAACATCTTCAAGCGAATGAAGGGAATTAATTTCCAAGTTGATGGTCACTGAAGATGATGTAGGAGGACTTGATCCGAGTGGGAGTACACAACCCAGTGGGAGTAATGTATCCATAAACACTCAACAGAATAAGCTCAATGATGGGAGCGTACTTTCTGAATTTCAAGGTGAAAGTTCAAAGAAGCAAAACATGCCACATTCCCAAACGTCATTTTGAGGTTGATGGGGGAGGCCTACATTTGCATACCTTCAGAGGAAGACGAACCTTCTTCTTACAAAGAAGCATTGTCTTCAACGGCCAAAGAAAAATGGATAACAGCAATGGAGGAAGAGATGAGCTCCATGGACAAAAATACTGTTTGGGAGTTAGTTGACATTCCGCCTGGGCGTAAAACCATTGGAAACAAGTGAGTTTTAAAAATCAAAGGCAAGATGGATGGTTTAATTGACAAATATAAGCACGCCTTGTGGTGAAAGGATACACTCAGCAATTGGGTGTAGATTATGAAGAGACATTCTCCCCTATGGTGATGTTTGCCTCTATTCGCCTCATTTTAGCTATTGTTGCTCAACTAGATTTGGAATTACAAAATGGATGTTAAGACAACATTTCTCAATGGAGAACTAGACGAAGAGATATACCTGGATCAACCTCTAGGCTTTGAGGACAAGGGACAAGAGCGCAAAGTTTGCCACCTAAAACGTTCCGTATATGGCCTCAATCAAACGTCCAGATAGTGGAACATTAGATTCCATAATTCAATCACTTCATTTGGTTTTGAGATGATTAAGGAAGACCACTGTGTGTATCTTAAGAAATCCGGGAAAAGTATTCTTATACTTACTCTGTATATTGACGACATCTTAATAGCGGGAAATGACAAAACCTTCATAGAAACCACGAAAACGTGTTTTCATCCCATTTTGAGATGACAGATATGGGTGAAGCATATTATTTGTTTGGAGTTAAGATCACGAGAGATCGCTTAAGGAAACTTCTAAGTTGGTCTCAAGAGACTTACCTTAAGAAGGTACTTAAATGATTTAAGATGGATAGCTCCAAACCCATGGACACTCATATGGAAATGGGCGCGATATTGTCCTTAGAACAGCGTCTAAAGACTATGAAAGAGAAAGAACAAATGGCAAACGTCCCTTATGCCTCTGCAGTAGGAAGTCTGATGTACGTGATGCTTTGCACACGTCCAGACATTTGCCATGCCATGGGCATGGTAAGTTGCTATCAAAATAATCCTAGACAAACTTATTGGCAAGCCGTCAAGAGGATTATGGGATACCTGCAAGGAATAAAAGACTTGGCCCTATGTTACCAAGGAGGGGATCTGAAGTTGAGAGGATATAGTGATATAGACTGGGTAAGCGATAGAGATGAATGCAAGTTCACCTCAGGTTATGCTTTTGTCCTTGGAGGCGGAATTGTTTCTTGGTGTAGCAAGAAACAAACTTGTATTGCTCTGTCCACAATGGAGTCAGAATATGTTGCCCTTGGATCAACTGTTCAAGAAGTTGTTTGGCTTAGGATGTTTCTAGGACAGATGAGAGTTATGGCTTATGCTCAAGAAGTAGTACTTTTCTACTGTGATAGTACTTCGACCTTAGCATACAGTAAAGATCCTAAGTATCATGGCAAATCTAAGCACATAGATACATGATATCATTTAGGAACAAGGTTACCAAGGGTGAAGTAGTATTGAAACATATCTCGACCAGCAATATGCTTGCTGATCCCATAACTAAACCCATAAGTAGAAACTCATTTCTGACTCATGTAAAGAGTATGGGTTTATGAAGGGTTTGATGTGTTTTTTCTTTGTATTTGACATTATTATTGAATAAAAAGGCATTGAAGTTTTTCATTTCATATTTATTTATTTTTGAAATGATTGTTTACACATCTTTACGAGTGTCACCAAGTTAGAATCAGTTTTTCACACAAACGATTCGCCCTGGCACTGAGATAGCTAGTAGGCTGAGACATTTGTGTCCTCAACGCATTGGACTACGAGGCCGAACACGTGTATGTTGAACGTACCAATATGCACAAGGTAAAAGTCACCTTAGAAATGTCTAAGATGAGGCTTAACATAAGTCGAACATGAGATTTGTTTCATGTTGAAGCTTGTAAAGCCGTATATGAGTGTCTAGGTGGGCCCCGAGAAGGCGACTAGGCTAAAAGACTCAGGTTAGGCAATTGTTTAGCGACTAGACTAAGATCCGTATGGTGTATGAGGTTTAATGATCGCTACTTTAGCACGTTTATCTAAGATGGTCAAGTTAACTACTGTCCCAAGAGGCTTGTCTAGGCAAGCAGTTAAATCAAATTAGACTGACATGAGAGATTAAGGAAGACAGTTCGAAGAAAACACCATGTCATGTGATTCATTAGTTGCGCGGCGTGTTTTGATATTTGTTATCAAACACAAGACATGGATACATGATATTTGTGAGACATGACATTGTTTTTTTTTATTTCATAACGAGGGATAAAGAATGTTAAGTCTGTTGTGTGATGAATAGTTTGGCGCATAAAGCGATGAACTTCCGAGTGATGCACTGTTGTTTGTTTAGTGATAGCTTAATGGCAATGCTCTTAGTTATGTACGTTCTTGCTCGCGAGGTCGCTTGTCTCATTTCTTGTATGAGGAGATACACTAGAATCGATGTGAACTAAGTGTGTTGATTGAGACTATGCCTCACCCGATGTGGGTGAGTGGGAGATGTAGGATGTATCTTATAGGATAAATAAATAAATATCAAAGGATATTCCACCCACATGAGGATATTAACCTCCTAATTATCTATGTGATAATTAGATGAAAATCAAGAGATATTCATATTAGAATATACTTGGGATTTTCATGGGCTTTTTAGTCTTTATACATTCTTCCCAACCACTATATAAAGAGACTTTGGAGAAGAGATAAAACACAAGAAACACAAGCTTTGCCAAAGTTCAAATATTCTAGTTAGGTCTTTAGGGCTATCACTTTCAGCTCTAGGTCTTGGGAGGCCCAAACCAAGGGGTAACCCGACATACCGTAGCCAACCCGACGACCTGCGAGGTCCTAGACATGCACGGAGGGCCAAAACAGTTGTTCGTGTTTGTAGGAGCATTTTGAGATTCAAGCTTCCGCATAAAAGGTACCCACGTCCTTCCGAATTTATTTATAGTCTTCCAACATACTTAAATTAGGACTCTAATTCTCTACCACTTAAGTTAAGAACCAGAAGAAAGTTTGTTGCCACTTTATCGAATCCTTGCCAAGTCGACACAGTTGTTTCAAGGGGTGTGCTATCCACACACCCATTTTTACTTCTCTCACACCTCTTGTTAATTTCTGTCATTTGATCTTCTTCAATTCATCTGATCCGATGGCCAAAAATTAAAAGGGTGTAAGAGAAGTAAAAATGGGTGTGTGGATATCACACCCCTTGTTTCAAATGGCACAAAAACAAAAGAAATCATCATCTTCAATGCGAAGTATGAGAGTTATTCTCCTTCCTAACAAATTTTTCATTTCTAACACAAAGAATAAATCAATTAAGTGCGTTTCATGTTGAAAATATGTGTTCTATTTACCAAAAGGGGATACGTGTATCACATATCTAGACATGTACTAAAAAGAGGAAATTGTAGCAAGGCTCTATAGATTTTAATTCAATTGGAAAGATGGTCCTCAATTTTAACTTCATTGGAGCAATAATTCTCATAACATGATTCATTTTGACGGAAATTTTGATGGAATTGAAAAAAGAATCATAGCTAGACGTTTTGATAAGTTAAGAGACCAATAGTCATATTTTAGTTGAGAAATTATTTCTCTAATTAGGTTAAAGTTGAGGGATCAATCTTACAATTTTCTCGCTAAAAATGTGTTAAATAGGTTTTTGAGTATATATAATTAAACCTAGGCTTGTTTTTGTTATATCCTTTGAAACTTTATTTTAATCTCACTTTATTCTTTGAAACTCAAATTGCACCAATTTGCCTTTATTTTGTATTATTTTCTCACATTTTGTTAAATTTTTTTAAAAATCGGTTAAGTTAGGCGTTTTTATTTTTTATTTTTTTTGTGTGTGTGTCGGTTGTTGTTGAAAGGGTTAAGACCCACTTATTTTAATTGTGATTGCACCTTTGGGTAAGAGGTGCGGCGGTGATATAGGGAAAGAAGGAAGAGTTGGGAATTTATGCATTTTTCTAGTTTAGAAATATCAAAAATAATTTATAGAGAATAAAAAAAATAGGTTATTATGATTTCAAATAAGCCAACATGGCAACTACAACAGAAATAAGTGGGCCTCAACCATGCATATCAGCGATTTGATGAACTTCTTAACATAATTGACGGAATGTGAGTAAGCCATACAAAAATTGAGTTTCATGAGGTAAAATATTGCAATTTGAGTTTCATAAGATAAAGTGGAATTAAAATAAAGTTTTAAATTACACAAGAAAAAGGATAATGCTAGGAAGATTAAAATTTTAAACTAAATTTTGCAAATTAAATGATATGGTTGTTGATGATTGGATTGTTAAGTATAAATTAATGTGATTATTTTCTATTGGTGACACATTATTTAGTTTGCAAATTTAATTTAAAATTTAGTCTCTCTAGCCTTAGCTCAAGAAAAAATAAGGGTGACAGTTTTGGACAAAAATAAATGTGTATAATTTGATATCCAATGTATCAAATTTTTTTTATTTGAAATAAAGTACGATATTCATTGAATATAGAAATATGTACAAAATCGAGGATAGGGTGCTAACAATGGGCCTCAATAAAAAAACCTTACCAGGGCTTTCAACCCGAATGAAAGAAAAAGAGTGTCCCGCACCAATTAACAATTGAGACTATCATCTACGAATAAATCACTAATAACATCAGGATGATCCAACGTAAGACTCATCCGTGCAAGTCTATGTGCCACTTTATTCGTCTCTCTGGGGCCGAACGAAATCTTCCATTGCTTGAACCCCTGAAGGATCTGCTGTGTGTCTGCAAAAATATGACCAAGATGACCATGCAATGCAGAACCAGTATGCTGAATAGTCGCCACCACCAAAAGAGCATCACCTTCCATTTGTACCTGTTCCTCACTCCACCGCTGAGAAAATACAGTTGCTGCCCGTGCAACAACAGCTTCTGCATGCAAAGCCGAGCCAATTCCATTCTCCCGACTCACCATAGCCGCTATAAAACCTCATGTGGCATTTCGAACGACAACCCCAACACCCCCACATAAGCCATTCTCATCCCAAGCAGCATCAAAATTACATTTGATCCAACCGAAATCGGGGTGCTTCCATTGCTGAACACAAACTGGGGCTTCAGGCAGTTGAACCTCATTCCATTTTTTAAATTCCGACAGCCACGTTTGAGCTTTAAGTTGGATATCCAGAGGGGATACCTCAACACCATTCCATAAATACTCGTTGCGCACCTTCCAAACATTCCACACTAACACGAGAATCAACTTAAAACAATCTTTAGTTACTGTTTTGGTCGTATAAGTCAACCACCCCCCAAAGCCCTCTCCGACCCTAGGAAACTTACGAATACCTAACGGGCTACCAAACCAAATAGCAGCAGAACGTGAGCATTGTAACAAAGCATGTTCAACTGTCTCTGCATCGTTATTACAAAACCCACAAATATCCTCCGAAAGAACTCTTCTAACCTTCAAATTCACCTTTGAAGGCAATGCATCCATACACCCACGCCAAACACATATTTTGACTTTCCTCGGGACCTTAGCACACCACAAAGCCTTCCATAAAAATTTCGTATCCTCATTTAAAGCAGAGCCAATCGGTTTCTCCCCACCCAATCCATGACATTTTCTTGCCACAAAATACGCACTATTCGTTGTAAAAACACCCTTTGATTCTTTAGTCCATATCATGGAATCCACATGACTAAATAAACTCAATGGGATGCTTAAAATCAATCTTGCTTCCTCCTCCATAAACCAGCTACTAATAAGACTTGTATTCCACCGTTAACCACCACCATTATCCACCAACAAGGAGCGTATAGTAAGAGATGGGTGTACTCTAGCCGGTCTTGGACTAAGAACTTTAAAGAAACTCTCCCTTGGTAACCAGCTATCCCCCCAAATATGTATACTCAAACCGTCGCCAACCCTCCACCTCGCACCCCTCTGAATGATAATCCTTGAAGCCACCACACTTCTCCAGCAATGAGAAGAGTTAGGTGAAGTTTGAGCATGCAGAAAATCTGTTGTGGGGTAGTATCTTACTTTAAAAATACGAGCAACCAGAGAATCAGGAGATTGAATTAAACGCCACCCTTGTATCATTTATTAGCGTAAAAGCTTATAAATATTAATGAACAATATTATTAGACTATATTGTAGTTATGCAAAACCAGGCCTAAAAAATTTCTCTCACCTAGAATAGCCCCCAATTCCCTTTTCGTCGTTGACTCCTTCATTTGGTTGGGGTCAACAGGCAACCCTTGACTTTTTCTTTTTCCTTCCAGCCAGCTACCCCCTCCTTTTCTCCCTCCTCGTTCCATCCATCCCTCCCTTTTTCAGAACCCTTTTTATCCCCCCCAACTCACTAAGACTTCCCTTCTTCTTCCCTTCTTCAATCTTTCATGTTTTTCTCCCCTTTCTCTTATTTGTTTCCGGCTTTCCTCCTCAATTTCTAAGATTGTCTCAATCTTCCTGAGTTTGTCTCAGATCTGGGCTTTTATACTCTTTTCTTCCTCCGTTGCTTCTCTCTGTCGTTAGTTCTTCATCGCCGACCTTCACGACTCGATCTATTGCGTGTCTCCCATTGGCGGCACACTTTGGTGTTGGGTGGTCGTTAAAGTGCTGGTTTTAGCACTATTTGATAAGATTATGGGAGCGCTTTTGCACGGGTGACTTGCTCACCCCCATTTGCCGTTCATCCAGCTTGTTCGTAGGTTTTTCCTCTTGGCAGTGGTGACGGATCGACGATGGCGGCTTTGCTGCTGTGGACCTATGGTGGAGTCAGCAATTTTCCAGATCTGAAGTTTTTGTTATTATGAGCTTGCTCTTTTTGGATTTTTATATTGTATTTCCGTTTCGACTATACTTGGATTGGGACTGCCTTTAAATTTTCTAGATCATGTAATAGTTTTTATATTTAATGAAAGTTTCTAGTTTGACAAAAAAAAAAAAAAAAAAAAAAACCTTCAGTTATGCGTGTCACATGTCAAAAGAGTTTAAGACAGAAGAGCAGCAATGCAAAATGAGCTGACGAGAAGTACAAAAAGCAATAAATTGCTGCAGGGTCTCGTCTCCTCATGACATGACCTATACCATAGCGAACCAGAAAAAGTTATTTGGTGAACTCTTCTTTTGTTTTGTTCTTTTATTTTTTATTTTACCGAAGTTCTCGTGAACTCTTTCTAAGAACTGAGCGCAGCAGCTAGCAGGTACACTCTTGAATCTTTGACGACCAGTTGGTTGAAATGGCTAGAAAGCCAAAGAAACCATCTTTTATCAAGATCCTCGCCGGTGACACCTCTCAGGGTCTGGTAACATCCACATCCTCCTCTTCCTTAACTTCCTTTATACTCTTCAAATGGCTAGAAAGCCATAGAAACCATGTTTCATCGATATATTCTCCATCAGGATTATGGATCATGTGTGAATCCGCTTATTTTATAGCAGAATTCTTAGGTTTTGATGTTCTTTTTGTAGTTTTGAAATTTGCTTTGATCAATTTATTCTGAATGTTTGCAAAACCGAATACAGTCATATAGCCGACTCTACTTAGTGCCATAGTGGACCGATCCTACTTAGTGGGATAAAAATAAAAATTTGTTGTTGTTTGCAACATCGGAGCACTATTCCTTTTGTATTAGTATTAATCACCATTTTATACAATTTAAATTCTGGTTACTGCGAATTTTTTCTTGCTTGATCTCACATAGTCTAACTAGCTATTGACATTTCTTGCTTGGTTTTATGCCTTTTAGAATCTATATGACATGGTTTTTTGGATTTTAAAGAAATTACTAAAATTTTGTAGCGTGTACCGCCTGCGTTTATTATGAAGAACTTCAATGGACGATCACTTTGCAAATGTGATCTTAAAGGCCCGACTGGAATTCGGAGGACTGTGGAATTGGAAGAGAGGGAGAATGGCTTGTTCTTCCATGATGGTTGGCAGGGTTTTGTGAAGGACCATCTTTTAGAAGCTGGGGATTTTTTGGTTTTTAGTTATGACGGCGTATCAAAGTTTAATGTCAAAATCTATGATAGAAGTGCATGCGAGAAAGATGTCGAAGTAGCCAAGATGAATGAAGGAAATCAAGCTAGAAAAGTTGAAGTTGTCGACATTGACACTGAAAACGTAAAAGCTGAAGTTGTTGACATTGACACTGTAAACTACAACCAAGACCGTGAAAAGCAAATGATATTTTCTAGCTGGAGTTGTAAGTTTTACTCTATTTTACTTCTCTGCATCTAGGAAAGATTTGTATTAGTGATCTCTAACATTATTTTTTGTCACTCCTTTCTTCTTAAATTGTGTCTCAAATTTGGATTGTATAGGCGATCATCTCAAATCTCGTAAGAGACCCGTAAGTAATTATGTTGAAGATACATCAACAGCATCCATCCTGTTGGAAACAGAGAATCCATGTTTTCTACACTTCTTAAACCATCGGAATCGTCTATATAATGTGGTGAGTACCTCGACACCTATTTCCGAAGTCAATTTATGTTTCTGAAAATTTTCCGCGATTGTGATTGGAAAACAGTGATAGAGATCCTTGGAATACCTTTCAGTGACTCAGATTTATGCACTCTTAAGTAAGCATTTGCCTTAAATATTATCCATGAAGATGAAATATAGTAGTTAAACCTGCATTGTGGAAGTTTATTGGAAAATCATATTAAAAAATATTTCCTCAAAATTCAACTTTTTCGGGGTTGCACTATATTGTTAGTTTGAGGCGTGAGTACTAAGATTATGAATCGCTTACAAGAAAAATCCTCTAGCACAAATATGTTTTTAGTTTTTAGTTTCGTGGTCAAGTTTGAAGCAAATTTATCCATAGATGTTCCAAATTGCAGAGGATTCCAAAGCAACTAGCCTTCGATGAAGGCCTTATGGACAAGGATTCCGTAACACTTCAAGATCCAGATGGAAGATCATGGTTTGTTCGACTCAGAACCCTTTACGCTGATCGTTTCGATTATTTGAATCTGTCAACAGGTTGGAGAGAATGCGGTAAAGCGAACCAAATTTCACTTGGGGACACCATAGTTTTTGAGTTTGTGAAGCAAAGTGTGATCCAAGTTCATATTTTCAGAAAAGGGGAAGTGAGAGGTAATGTGTGTCGTCTGGTACTTGTTGCCCCTTATGGTAAGAAGAAAAGATAATTGACCCAAAATTCAACTTCAGAAATTACCATGTTTTTTTTCAGAAGAAATGTCGTGACTGCAATGTGAGCTTAAGGTATTTTGGACCTTTTGGT
This sequence comes from Heteromeles arbutifolia, assembly GCA_024362995.1. Taxonomy (NCBI): domain Eukaryota; kingdom Viridiplantae; phylum Streptophyta; class Magnoliopsida; order Rosales; family Rosaceae; genus Heteromeles; species Heteromeles arbutifolia. Next base: position 36,833,030 of record JANCRC010000003.1, on the reverse strand, counting down.
TAAAGGGATGCTGTTGCTTAAATTAGTTCCCCAGTTACTCTTCTGTGTCTCTTCAGTGCCTTCTATTCTGTTCAGTGCCTGTGAAATATTTTGGTCCGAGTAAGATGCACCGTCTCAAAAACATTCATTAAATTAACCCTCCAGTGCCACTATAGGCTCATCCTATTTTTACCTCCTTTAACACAGCACTTAAAGTTTGATGGTTGTTAATTTAGTGGTATTTGTTTTTGAGAAATGCTAAAATGACTCTCTGTCATCTCATTTTCTTTATACAATTATCGTGCTAATATTATAAAACATTTGAAAAAAACATGAAATGAAATGACTGAGACAGAGGACATGTCTCTTTAGAATTTCTCTTTGTTTTTACTTGGTTTGAAAGGATTACACGGACAGCGAGGATAATCATACATATAATTTTAATGAGTAGACGTGACCAATCATGTTATAGACCTACGTTGTAAATATTAGAAGTAAAAATTGAGGTTTTTTAATTGTTTTTGGGTAGAAAAGGAAAAATTATATTAAAGAGAAAAGTCCTTAGTGCAGCCTCTTTGAGTACAATCAAAGAGAGGCTGGACGAGCAGTCGTCGAAATAATTCTTCGTCGAAATAATTCTATCTCAAACATGAAAATCATTAACAGAGAAATCAACACTTGTGATAGCATCCGCTAAAAATCTAGTCTCTCAAAAAAAATGCTTCCAGCTAGTGTCTTCAAAGAAACCTGCCAGCCAACGAATATCAATAAGAATGGTCCTCAGTCTATAGGAATGGTAATTCTAATTGTTAAACCCGATAACCGTGGATAATCGTCTGAATGAAAAGGATTTGGGTATGGACGTTTGGGTATATTTTGGATATAGAGAAAAACCGTTTATATTATTCGATTATGGTTATAGAGATCCTCAAATCGTATCTGTAAAAGAATCTGATCCGAATAATAAACAATATAATTTATATATAATATAATAGTATAATATATATATATATATATATATATATGTGTGTGTGTGTGTATGTATATCCATTATTTTCCAAACCATTATCTTGATAATACAAAAGTTGCATTTTGTAGGAAAGTAAAGCTTTGAATCAAAATCAATGCGAACTCAATGGTGCTTATGTGAGATATCAAAGACAAGCCAACATCATCGGTGTTTTAATTTTTATACTCAACAAGATCCATTCATTGGATCATTTTATACATCAAATGTTTAATAAAGAAATTAATATCTACTAACTTATAATGTCTCAACTGAACGAATATATTTTTTTGTATTGACGAAGATGGATATACCCGTTAACCGATGAAGAATTCGTTACTCGGTAGGTATGGTTATGGATTATATCCGATGATTAATTTACGGTTATGAATATAGTTAATTTTTGTGGTTATAGGGATGAATATATCATTTTCGTCCTCAAATCGAACCATTGCCATTCCTATCAGTCTCCAAGGAGTATTAAAGATGTCGCAGATAAACTCAATAACTGATTTAAAGTCACCTTCCACTATGATCCGCTTGAAACCTCTAAGAGTTTAACTCTAGCAAAAGTAAGTTCAAACTGCAACTTAAATCTAAGCTAAAAATTACATGTGTCAGCAAGTAAGTCCCCCATTGGTAAAAGAGTGTCAAGGCAACCACCAAGAATAGACAACAATCTCTGGGTACATGCTAGTAATGAGTTCGAAAATGAACAATTAAATCTTAGCGTATAGATATGAGAATTGTTATTGGCACTTCAAAAATCTCATTTTGTACTCCAAACTTTTTACAATTAGAAAGAAAAATATATTTATGAAAAGTGTAGAATGAAATTTGTGAAGTGCTAATAACAATTCCTATAAATATAATGAATTTTAGCAATAATTAAAAATTGTATAAATTTGTATGACTGAGTGAGAGTTATCATTGTAACGGAACACGATAATTTATGTTTTCTAAACTAATCAAAATAATTCATGTTTCCCAACGAGGTTTTACACATGGCAGAAGAAGCAAAACAAACAAACAACAAAGGATAGAAGAAAAACAAACCATGGAAGAGACTCCTCCTTTGTCAAAGATAATACGAGGTAGATTAAAATTTTAAATTAAATAATATATCTTTAAGAAATAAACATGTTAATCAACATTTAAGTAAGAGTAATGTTAGAGAGACCAAATTTTCAAAATTTTAAACCAAATGATGTGTCACCAATATAAAATAAGCAAGTTAATAATTTAATCATCAACAATTACATCATTCTTATTACAGAATTTAATTTAAAATTTTAATCTCGCAAAAATTATTCTTTGTCAAACTAACATAACAACATATAATAATAGTTTTTAAGTGCATGTCATACACATGGTAGCAGAAGAGTAAGAAAAGGTGAAGCATCATTTCTCCAATTTCTCCTGCCTGGAAATTAAGTACCAGAAAACTTGTTTCAGTATAACAAAGATATTTCCGAATTCCTTTGGAAATAGGCAAAAGAAAACAGTCATGTCTGCCAGGTGAGGATTTGACCATTCAATTCAATTGCATTAATTTTCTTTAGGTGGTGTTATCTAGATATGTATGTTTTTTAGCTCGCACACGTCTTTGTTAATTTTTAAGTGCTTTAAAATATTTGGTATTTCAGATGTTTCAATCTATAGACTTATTTAAAATATAAAAATTAAGATTTAATGATTAAAATATCTAAAATAATGGATACTCAGTAGAACTCAAGATTTTTTGCATTTATTAAGCATAAAAATGTTTCAAACATACCTAAAATGTACTTACAAAAAATAAAAAAAAAACGAGGCGGGGGAGAGTAAAGGTGATAATCTACTCTAACAAAGCGGATGAGAGTTGAAGTTGTGACGTAATAGATTAAAAAAAAAAATTAGTATCTGATCCTTAATTACTAATGTTTATTGATTGAAATCTTTTTAGTTTTTAGATTTTGATTCAAGTTCTTAGTATTAATGTAATAATAAATTTACATATCAGTTACATAATTTTTTAAAATAAAAATTAATAATTAATTTAGAATTTTAATACTCACACCTTTATTAAACTCCTAACTAATCTTCAATTCAAAACATTTCCAAAATAAATAAAAAAATTAGATTAAGTTTGTACCCATTAGCTTTTTAAAAAATGTTTTCAATTTTTTAATCGTATATGCACCCATTCATGTAATTTTATTTTCCAATTTTTAATCTTAAAATGTACCCGTTCTTAAGTATACAAATTTGTTATATGTAAAATGTACCAATTTTTTTTATATAAAATCTATTCAATTTTTTTTCTAAGCATTTTTAAACTTCTATGGGTACATTCTTTTCTTTTGATTTGAAAATGTATCCATGTCAAGTTTAATCGAAGAAATTTACTAATATTATTAAGCCTAGTATCTATTACTTTTTTTGTGTGGTTTTGAAGAATGTACCCATGTTTTGGTACAATAATTTTTTTCTTAATTTTGATGAATGTACCCATATTTATATATACATACACACAATAGTATAATTTATATTTTAATATTTTTAATCCCACAAATTATGGGTTTTTATTTAAAATCTCATTAATATAAATAACTAGAAATTTCAAATTTCAAATTTTAAATTATAAAATATAGTAATCTACATAGAAATAAAGTATCACATTCGATTAAAAAATGAAAACCAACAAGACTTCAGTCAAAGAATATTGATAGCTAAAGATCGCATCCAAAATCTCCTTTAAAAAAAAACCATAACAACAAGAGTAATTCACCACTCGTATGTTCCAATATATAACATGCACCTAATAATAAATGGTAGATATGCTAAAAGAAAAACAAAAGAAAAGAAGTGTAGCTACACTACACAGAGCAGCCAGCTATTCCTAGAAAGCTTTCAACTTTCAAGAATCGCTGCAGGGCATTGAAGAACAAAAGGGTTTCAATGGCAAGGAAGGGTTCACGAAAGGAACAGTCGTTTTTCAAGGTCCTACTTGGTGACTTCTCTAGGCATCTGGTAAAATCTTGCCTTCTTTTTCTTTTTTAACTTTTCAAGATCAATTTTCTACAGTCGCGCTTTCAAGTTTTCATTTCTTCTTTTTGAGTTCGTTTTCAAGGTTAACCAGGAATTTGAGTTAATGTTAAAATACCCTTTTCATGGTTTCATGTTTGGATCTATTTCTGTTTATATTTGAGTGATTGTGTCGATCAATAATGAAGAAATTAACACTTGCATATCCATGATATCTGGGATCTGTGTGGACTTCTTCCTCTAAGGACATGATTTGTGATTGCGACTAGATCGGATTAGGATTGGACTGCATTGGATTGTACTGAGTTGTATTAGAGATGATAACATTAATCCAATGCTGTGTTTGGTACTGCACAGGATTGTGTGCCAAATTATGGGTGAAGAAGTCACTGGAAGTCAGAACAAGAAAATTTTGCCACATTATGTCACCCTCTCTGCTCAGGATTAGTCAATAGACAAGGATAGAATTACTTGCAAGGTTTACAATGAATGGTTTCCATGTATTTAATTATGTTCTTTGTATTAATGTTAAATAGTATGATGTTATCCGGTTTGAATTTTGTTTATTACTGATGCTAAGCTTGCTTAGTTTTATGCATATATAGTATGGTCTTTTAAGAAGCCGTCGAATTTTGCAGCGTATACCGCGTGCGTTTCTCAAAAACTTAAGTGGACTGTCACTTGGCAAATGCGCTCTTAAAGGCCCTAGTGGAAAACGGTGGATTGTGGAACTGGAAGAGCGAGAGAACGGCTTGTTCTTCAATGCGGCGGGTTGGCAGGATTTTGTGAAGGATCATCTTCTGCAAGTTGGGGATTTTCTGGTGTTTCATTACTATGGTGAATCAAAATTTGAAGTCAAAATATATGATAAAAGTGCCTGTGAGAAGGATGTAGAGGAAGCCGAGGGCAGGAGTAGCAGTCCAGTTACCTTGGAAAATAAAGGAAATCAAGCCAGAGTAAAAGAGGAAATTGTCGAATCTGAAACTGAAAACTACGATGCAGACTGAAAATAAAGGGACTATTGCTAGCAGAAGTGGTAAGTTGTAGATTTGTATGTGAATTTTCTATAATGGCTTTCCTCGCCCTTTTTCGTAATCCTGGTTCAATTTGGTGCTGTATAGAGAATGCCATGCCTGGAAAGAGACCTTCAACTGGTTATGTAAAAGAAACGTCAACCGGATGCTTCACATTCAAATCGGAGAATCCATGTTTTATGGAAACTCTGAAGACGTATCAAGAATACTGTGGTGAGTACTCTGTCGCTGATTCTTAAGCCATTTTTTGTTTTGTGAAAACCTTTTCTTATTGGTTTGGAAAAGAGTAATAGATATAATTTTTCGGGAAACATTTTCAAGAAAATTTCTTTGAAAGTTCCACCACTTGTTAGGGGAGTGCACTAAGTTGAGTATTAGACTTCGGTACAAGGTTAGTGAATCTGTTTCTATATTTAACTTAATTTGGGTTAGTTTCCAAGCAATTTATATCATTCAGCACCTGTCATGATCAGGACAAATGGACTCCCCTTCGATATCAATAATGTTTGAAATTGCAGATAATTCCGAAGAAACTAGCCATATCTGAAGGTCTTATGAGCACAGGCACTGTAATGCTTCGAAATGATTCCGGAAGATCATGGTGTGCTAAAGTTATACTCCGTCCCAAGTCATCTTTCCATCGCGTGGAATTGACAACAGGTTGGGCAGAATTTAGCGACACGAACCAGATTTCAGTTGGGGACACTGTAATTTTTGAGTTTGTCAAGCAAAGCGTAATTCAGATTCATGTTTTCAGAGCAGTGAGAGGCAAGAGGTGTGCTGTGGTACTAGATGCCCCCAATGTGAAAAACGAAAGCTAGTTAAAAATATCTTGACTGCAATATTCATTTTTGCATTCTGCGCAAACGGCGATCTTCTTGTATTTTGTTCCCCAGCCTCCGGCAGCCAGTCTTCTTTTTCTGGGAATCTACTGATTGTTTTGTGGTGGCTTTCTGTTTCTATGATGCAGAACTTGAATTTGTGCACATGTAAATTTTAGCCATTCATCCAGCGCTGGGACTAAATTCAAATGCCATTATATTTTGTTGATTATATTATATGCCACGTCTCATCACTGAAAAACCGGCTTCAAAGTTCGCTTCTTTTACACGTGCTGAATAACAATCCCATGATGGTTCAGACTCAACTTTGTTTTGTTGTAAAAAACTTGAGAGTTTGTATTTGAACTAAAAGTCCGACGTGTTCTTAACAAATATGTGGGATGAACTCTGATAACAAACTTGAGAGTTTTGCAAGTGTAGTAAAGGCAACGCATCCTAAAAGACTTCATCACATGAGCTTAAATTTTAATTATTTTTACCACATAGGCTATCTTCTAACTACCTTATTCTCATAAGGACTAATAATCCAATAAGGCCTATGCATTATATCATGAGAACTAGAAAGAGTGAGAAAACTGAGTTGTTCAGAAACAGCAAAGGACTCGATCAAAAGAGAAGAAGAGTTGAAGAAGACTAGCAATTTCACATTACTGTTTATCCTTTAAATAGAAAATCAAGAAATAATTCATGCAATTACATATCAAAGTAAGCATGCACACGAGTAACCAATGTTAAATGAACATGACATAATGAATTAGAAAACCCTAGAAATACGATCGAAGCAAATGTTAGACACTCTGTCTTTAAGACAAGTTTACGCCCAACTACGATGCTCATGGTTGATCAGCGCTTGTCTCCCAAGATACAACGACCACATCCTTATAATAGTAGCACTCCAAATCACAAGGCTCCAATGAATCACGATTGTATTGAATATTCTCTCATATGGACTCAGTGGGACAGTACAAAACTCTCTCTAACAATAGTACTCTATGTGTATGAATATGTGAATGTAGAAGGTATTCAATGATTATAGGGGGCTTCCTATTTATAGAATTTGGAATACCTCTTTGAAAAACATGTGATTATTCATGAAGAGTTAAAAGTTGAAACTCTTCATTTGAATAGACACATTTTTCTATCAAAATTTGCACCACTTGAAACACCCCGACCCGAAAGTGGGGCGTGTTGGGCGTCACGTGAGAGTGACGTAACCATGTGCACAGTGCGGAAGCAAGATTAATCAGAAAGATACGAACAAATTAAAACCATGCAACCAGCAACCCAAAACAAGATAGTGTGCTAGTGCGAGAATTAAGATGGTTAACACAACCAGATCATAAATGCTCAACGTGCAGTCAAGCAGAAAGTACTAAATGGAAATAATACCTGAAGGTGGTCCTACATAAGTGAATTCTGTCAGAACGTCCGATGAGCTCCTCGTATGCCACCAACGAACACTACCTAATACCAGAAGGGGCGAAAAACAGAAAGCGTGAGTGGGCAAAAACAAATCTTTTCAAAACCATTCTTTTCTCAAAAGTTATAACCCATCTCCGTAAAGCCTGTATAATTTCCTAGAAATAAAGTATATACTCATATATATAAATCTCGAAATCCTGCTGGAAAAATGTGTGTATGAATGTATGTATGTCATGCCAAAGTATCATAACTGAATGCCAAATCATAACTCTGTGAATGTGATTGATTTCCAAATAATCAACTCAGCCCTCGGCTGTAAATAGCTCATAACAATCTCATCATATCATATAGCTCATAATCAACTCAATCATATCGTATATCCTGCACACACATCAATACCACATCTTGTGGTCTGCACAACATCACTATATATAGAATAATATGCTCTAGTGCTACAATCACGTGAAGACTATGCAAATGATTCGCGGGTCACCTACGAGTCGAACCCATCTATAGTGGTCTATTTGACAAGATTGTGCACCTAACTTGGATCCAAGGCGAGCATGTGGTGCGGGAGGTGAACATCACGTGAAAGACTATGCCCCTAACTTTGGGCGGGAGCACTAATATCAAGGTGCAGGTTTATGAGCTCTAATCACATCACGTTACATCACATCATTCATTCTCATTATAACCAGTACATAAACTTACCTGCCACTTACCTGTGCGTCCGCATCACCATCATTATTATATGCAATCACTAATGCATAAATAAAATAAATAGATACTTTGCGTATATAGGTATATACGGAAAATAAAAGACAACTCATTGATAAGTAGTCGGGTTGTAACCCCCGTGCCTAGCCTGGCTATGCTCGTCCTCCGGATAAGTCTCGCCTATATGAGAAATAACTGTATAAATGTTATTTTAAGCACATAAACAAAACTGGGTAATAACTTCTCATATATTGCTCAATTTGGGTATATAAATATACCACAGTGATCTACACAATCTCAGGATCATCCCCATATTTTTAGAAAAATTTTCCGACCACCCATGCACCGGCAAGGGCACAGCCCTACACGCCGCCACGTGACAGTCACACTGACGGCGTCAGGAATATTTCGTTAAAACCCAACAGAATCCGTCCAAACTAACTAACGGCGTCGAAATATTCCGTCAGACTTGACGGAATATTCCATCGTCTCCTACCTCAGAACTCCGGCGACCGTCACTGTCGCCGGAAAACTAGAAAATTTTCAAAACTCTATATCTCGGCCATTTTTGCACCATTTTCTACGTACTTTATACCAAAATGAAGATCTCACAAAGATGAACACAACCATACCTGACTTGATCTCCAACTCGCTGGAAATTGGCCGGAAAAAGCCTCGATAATTCCGGCCAAATTTAAAACTCTTCGTTCTCGCAATTCCGAAGTCCAAATTCTTCAAACGAAGTACTTCGAGCTTCGTATGGACCTCAATAAGCTTCCTATAAGCTTCAAATTCTCTGAAAAACAATATTTCACGTGTGCATGAACAGTGCACAAATTGGAGGTTAGGTTTCACAGGGTTTTCAAAGGTTTCAGGTTCTAATTGGGTCCAATTATTTAGGACTTGATATAATTGGCCCAATTTCTTAACCCGAAACACAAACACTCACCCAACGCTCAAGGGCATTTTCGTCATTTCACATTAATTGTACAAAATTTCCGGGACGAGCTGTCACACCACTTCTAATTTCCATTCAATAAATAATAATAATAATAATAATAATAATAATAATCTCTACTAATTAATAAAACACTCATGTCAACCAAAACCCTATGAAATTACCAGTTTAACCCTCTAATTAAAACATAATATGAATAAGAAATATGGGGTAGAAATGTAATTTCACACAACCAAATTTTACTGTTTTTTTTTCAAAGCCTCACTTACATGTAATCCTAACATATCTCTAATTAAAACAAAAAAACTTCTCACTCCCACATTCTTTATCACTCTCTTCCTCTCTCCTTCTAATTTCAAAAACAAAAATAAAAAATTTTCTCACACACTTTGTGTGTGCCCATATGCTAGTAATAATAATAATAAAAAAATAAACAATAATTATATTAAGTTTTCCAATATAGTAATAATATTAAATTTTCCAACAATCCCCCTCATGAATGGCAATTGACTCAACACTACATAATTGACAATGTAGACATTAGAGAGAGAATTCAGTAGGAAAAGTACTGCATCAGGATAGGTAGCTTTGGTTTTGAACCTTCCATAGTGAATTACTATCGGATTTACTTGGCTAATCAATAAACACGATGTCTTCAACTGCTCATCTGTTTGTGTAAACCAAGACTATAATAATCACACAATACCTTCACAGACACCCCGTGGTTGCTCAGTTGTGTTCACTTCAACAAATTAGAAGTGGTGCCTTTTGGTAGAAAGATCTGTCTATTCAAATGAAGAGTTTCAACTTTGGACTCTTCATGAATATATAGTCACATGATTTTCAAAGAGATATCTCAAATTGTATAAATAGGGAAGCCCCCTATAATCATTGGATAACTTCTACATTCACATATTCATACACATATTGAACTATTGTTAGAGAGTTTTGTAGTGTCTCACGAGTCCATATGAGAGAGTATTCAACACAATCATGGTTCATTGGAGCATTGTGGTTTGTAGTGCTACTATTACAAGGATGTGGTCGTTGTATTATGGAAGACAAGCACCGATCAACCATTAGCACCATAATGAGGCATAAACTTGTCTTAAGGACAAAGTGTCTAACATTTGCCTCGATCGTATTTCTAGGTTTTTCTTATCCATTATGTCATATTCATTTAACATTGGTTACTCATGTGCATGCATTTCTTTGATATATAATTGCATGAATTATTTCTTGATTTCCTATATATGTGATTTAATATAGCAATTTGACCCTCTTTTTCAAACAGTTTTGTTTGGGTCCAAAATATTAGTTTAGGCCGAGTAGGTCGTTCTGGGCCCATAGGTTTGGCCCTAGGGTCGACATGGGTATTCCAGTTCATGGGCCGCCAAGCCAAGGCTGGCTGAGTCCTATTGCAGGACGGAGTGGTTGGGAGTGAATCCCCTTACGAGACGGATGGACGGGATGGATGAAGCCTGGTACAATAAGGAGTCTCAGCAGGATAAGTATGCCGAAACCTGGAAATTAATGCGGCCTGATAAGGGGATGGATTCAAAGTCCTAATGGAAGAGAGACTAGCTGAGATAAGAATGGTTAAATCTTGCTGCGAGAGGGGTTATTTTAGATAAAAGTAAAGTGGTCAAGATCTAAGGAGTTTTAGGGATGTTGGAACTCGAAAGTGAATTTGGCTCATTTTTGGGATGGGTTCAGAATCCTAATTGGTTTAGGATTGGCCGAGTTACTGATTGGATTAGTTTTAAGAGATCCTATTCCGAGTAGGATTCTAGCTCGGCTATGAGGAGGGTTGTGCCTATAAATACAGAGGCGCTGTGCAACGTGAAGCCCCCTCCAACTTAACACACAAATTGCCCTGCGCAAACTCTCTCAACAACCTTGAGATTTTTATTTTCTTTTTTTCGCCAACACACCTTCAGTTTGGATAAACAACACTATGAAGGCAACCAATGGTATCTTCAGTTTGGATAAACAGCACTATCGCCGTAGAATCAGCCGATCGCGGAGCACCTTCAGTTTGGATAAACAGCAATGCGTCGAGGCCGATTGGTTATCTATCCAAGTCTCGGTTAAGAAGGACTTTCAAATCCCTATTGGCAAAGGTCATTTCATTAGCCTTCTCGGCGAAGTGGGGTGTTACCAGGTTACTACATTCGGCACATTGACAGCCGAATTTGATATTGAACTTCGCAGAACTAACAGCCTTGTCTTCAGGCTCTAGAACCCGAAAACCGAGGCGTGTTCCTTCCTCGGCCGCAGTTGCAAGATTAAGAAGTCAGCAGCGCGCTCAACGCCACATCCATATATTTTACTCACCGGCCGAGCTCGGCTGTCGAGTTGGCACGCCCCGCACATAACCAAAGGACGTAGTTAGCTCATAGATTACTCGGCCTGCGTGCCACGTAGGTGTGGTAGTTTTTAGGGTCAACAAGTTCTAATGAAAATTATTTCTTCATAGTGTTAGCATTCAAAGCAAGATACAGTTGGAGATGTTTTTGCAAATGTAAATAGACAAAAAAAATTGACAAATATTTTCAAATAAAAGGAAATCTTAACGTATATATCAAAGCATTTTTAATCATCTTCAACAACCACAATATCATTAGCGGCTACATTCTTTAAAACGAATTTGGTTTAGAAGTAAAAAATGCAATCCAAAGGAAGATACGAAGAGGGCAAAAAAAATATAAGAAACTCCACAATCACCGAATTCTTGTCTCTAAACTCTAAAAAAAACTGAAATCAAACAAAAAAAAAAAAAACTTGCATTAATCGATTCATACCTTAGTTGGATGATTCAACCCTTCAAAATCACCACCCATCGGTAAAAAAGAGGTTGTTTTTCTCTATGAGAGCTCTTAGGGTTTTAGTTAGAATAAACGTAGAATAAACATTGCGTGATGGTAGACTTTGATTATTGGGTGTGAGTTTATTTATAAATTTTAATTTTCGTATAAATTTCATCTTATACTTCATGTTAATTATGCAATAGGATAAAATTGACATTCACATTTAAAGTTTAAAAGTTTAGTATATAAAGGTTATACGGGTTCAAATATCTTTAAATTTTATATAAAACAAAAAAATCAATAAAGAAAAGGAGAGAAGGAAGGAGTGACGTGAGAGAGGAGAGAATAAAAAAGCGTAAAGAGTAAATTGTACGAATGGTCCCTCAACTTTAATCAAATTGGAGCAATGGTCCCTCAACTAAAAATCCATTACCATTGGTCCCTCAACTTATCAAAATGTGTAACTATAGTCCTTCTCATCAATTTTGTCAAAATTTTGTCAAAATAAGCAATGTTGGAATGACCATTTATACAATTAGGATCCCTCAACTCATCAAAGTGTATAATTATGGTTCTTTTCGTCAACTATGTCAAATTTTTTGTTAAAACGAGTTATATTGGAAGGACCATTGTTACAATTGGATTAAAGTTAAGGGACCATTTCTCCAGTTGAATTAAAGTTGAGGGACCAATGGTAATGGATTTTTAGTTGAGGGACCATTGCTCCAATTGAGTTAAAGTTAAGGGACCATAGCTACAATTTACTCAAATGTAAAAATAGAGAGAAGATAGAGAAATGATGGTGATGGGTGAGAAAGATGACAGGAGTGAGAAAAATGATGATGATGAATGGAGAGAGAAAGAGGTCTTCATGGGGACGGTTATGTGATGTGAGAGAGATGGATGGGTGGGGCTCCTACAAAGGATCCCTCGTATGTATGATTTTGTTTTTTTGCCAAATATAATGTTTGGATTTTAGTTTTACGTTAAGGGATAGGGGTGTTTACATTAGGTTTAGGATCGAATCCGTTCCCTAGCCCCATGGACTATTTGAGTTAGGAACTTTGCCAAACATTAAGCACAAGTACCGTACGGATTTCATATGTAAAGAGGGATTCAAAACTCTACGATCGAAGCATATACCAGAAAGGTTGGACCGAAAATATAAAATATACCAGAAAAAATGTCTGTGATTGAAGTTCTTAAAACTAAATCAAGGATTTATGGTTGAAGTCCTGATCAGAATAGAAAACAAAAGTCTGTCGTTAGACTACTTAATTTCTGCGATCATTGACAACCTCCTCCTCCTCCTCCTTCCCAATCTCCAGCTCGGTTGGCTATTTAATTTGTTAGTCTTTTTCTATTTTATTATTGTTGATTTTTCCTCACAACTTAGCAGTTTAATTTATTATTTTTAGTTTTTATAATATATCTCTATTACTGATCTTCCAGGTTGCGGAAGAAATGATTGCAGAAGGTGTGAAAAATTCAACATTTCTTTCTTACCACTTCATTTCTCGAAAATTTATTTTATTGAGCACTACTAGAGAATAACTTAGATTAGATATGTATGTATAAATAAATATTGTTAATCGAGTGTAACCAAGGGTGAAGGTACAACTTCCCTCGACTATGGCCAGACTAACTTAATTACAAAACAATATTTTACAGCATATAAAATTAGCTATATTTAACACTTTACACCATATAACTTAATTGCAAAACTATTTATAATATCACCATTTCAACATCTTTTCGCAAAAACCATACTTTACTAGTCCCAATCCCCATTAGTTACCTACATGTGTTCAACTTTCAAGTGCAACAAATATCAATTTATTTGTTATTGGGTTGCCCTATTTTTACTTACTTATAACAGAATGTTATCCTTTTTTTTATAAAAAATTTGGCTCCCAGAAATGAATAATAGTTTATAGAAAAATAAATAAATTACAATAAACTCTTCAGAAATCCTTGCTCTGTCCTTGAGTGTAACTTTAGGGTGCAATTATTATAGTGGAAATCAAAAGACCAAAACTTGTATAAGATCTCCAACTTTAAGACATTACTAATGCATCCATATTAGAGCTATGCAGGTGGGCATGGAGAAGAAGGATCAAAAGGAAGGTGGTGGAACAAACTGGTAGACGTTGAGGAGGCCAAAAAAGGGGTTCTTTTTTCATTTCCAACGATTCTTACCAATGTGTTCTTTTCCTTGATCCCATTGGTCTCGGTCATGTTTGCTGGCCACCTTGGTGAGCTTCAGTTAGCAGGCGCAAACCTAGCCAATTCATGGGCCAAAGTTACTGGTTTTGCGGTCGTGGTAATTTCTCAATCATTAAACTGTTCTATTGTCGGAGAGTATATAATAACATGTTGTAGTTTAATAACGGATACAACTATACAACATGTACCATTTTCTCAGATAGTATATAACATGATGTGTTGTAAAAATGGATATAAAATGTTATATTGTTCGACTGTCAGACAATCAAATAGTATATGACATCATGTATTTTTAGTAACGGGACTTCAAATATTTTATTGTCACACTGTTGTGACAAGATAATTTCATAACATTAAATCTAATAAGATTGTAAACACGAATTTTCCTGCAACTAATGAAACAAGAGCACGCGTAGAAAGTAATATTAAATTTATATAAATGAATTTAGGGTTACAATCTCTTTACAACTTTGAATCATCTGATTCGATCTTCGGGTGAAAAATGTGTGTTGTTGATATGAGGGTCACAATGGCTTGATCTCAAATGAACGAACGCCTTAGGTTTTAGCTTGTGGCCATGCAGGAACTAGCAAGTGTTAGGTTGCTTGGTGTTTCTTCACAAGTGTGGAGAAGAATACAGAGAGCTTTCTGAATCTTCTGAGTGTCTGGAAATTTGGTGGGAGTTTGAGGGTCTCGGTGTTTGGATGAATTTTTTTATTCCTTTCCTTGTCTTGGAGCCTTGTCTTTATACGTTCTCAAATTCTTGCTTGCAGATTGGTATGACCTTGATTGTTGAGTTGATTCACATCTAATAAAAATCAAATAAAATCAATCTTTCCCGGTTTAGCATTTTTATTTGTTTTTAATTTAAATCACTTATTTTTTTTTTTTTTTATGGAAACTTAATTTCTTATTTTAGGTTGGGCTGAGTGGAGCTCTGGAAACACTTTGCGGGCAAGGCTTTGGTGCAAAATTTTATAGAATGTTGGGAATTCATCTACAAGCTTCTTGCATCATATCGATCCTATTCTGTTTCTTGATATCTATAATCTGGCTCTATACAGAGCCTATACTAATGTTACTTCACCAAGATCCTCAAATTTCAAAATCTGCAGCACTTTTTTTGAAAATTTTGATCCCCGGATTATTCGCTTATGCTTTCCTGCAAAACATGTTGAGATTTCTTCAGACACAATCCATATATGTAATGCCAATGGTCTTCTCAGTGATTGCCATTGTTATTCATATTGGCATCACATATGGTTTGGTGCATTGGACAACTCTTGGTTTTAAGGGAGCTCCACTAGCAGCTTCAGTTTCTCTATGGATATCTGTTCTCATGCTGGCTTTCACTGTTAAGTGCACAAAGAGCATTGAGAGCACATGGGAAGGATTTTCATTCGAATCTTTCGATTATGTCCTCACCGGCTTGAAACTGGCCCTTCCCTCTGCAACAATGGAATGGTAAGTGTACAATCCTCTTAAAATTTTCGTCACTGTTATGTCAAGTAATGTTCTCATTCCGATATATTGAGACATGCATTTAGAAAAAAATCCTATATGCTTAATTTATCAGATTCATAGCCTAACAACACAACACCCAAACTGGGTGACACACCAAAATTTTCTCTTTTCTGTTTATGTTTAAAGTTTAAAGGCCACATTTTAATTTACTCGTTTCATCATTTCTAGTTTGGAGGAATTGCCTTTTGAGATTCTGGTGATCATGGGAGGACTGATGCCAAACTCAGCAAAAAACACTTCACTGCTTGCAATGTGGTAAGCTTTATATATTTCTACTTAGATTTATGTCCTCTAATGTGTCTATTATTTCTGGCTTAATCAAGCTGCATGCCTTTGTTCAATATACCTCAGTGTGAATACGCAAGAAGTTGGTTACATGGTTACATATGGCCTCAGTGCCGCTGCCAGGTTAGGACGTTCTTCTATTCCTTTATTATAAGTTTTTCAATATCCTCTTTTTATTTCATGGATTGAAACAAAGCGTACACATTGTGGCAGCACAAGAGTCTCAAATGAATTAGGAGCAGGCAATCCGGACAGAGCGAAGAATGCAATGGTTGCCAATCTCAAGCTCTCTGTGCTTCTTTCTTTCGCGGTTATTCTGGCTCTTGTGTATGGCCACAACATTTGGGCTTGTTTCTTCATTGACAGCAACGCGAATTACACAGTACTAAAAGAGGAATTTGCTTCAATGGCACCATTGCTTGCAATTTCAATAATAGTTGATTCTGTTCAGGGTGTCTTTTCAGGTTGAAATTCCCCACTGTTTCTAGTAGGAATAGTTCTATTTGATTCGAATTTTCATTTTTTTTTTCCTGCATCTTTTCTTGGTGTCCATTATTTTGGTTATCCCGGTTTTCAGGTGTGGTTAGAGGATGTGGGTGGCAACACTTAGCTGTGTATGTAAATTTGGCAACGTTTTATTTCGTTGGTATGACAATTGCTGGTCTTCTTGGATTTAAGTTCAAACTTTACACCAAGGTGAGACAATCTTGTAGTTCTTGATTTAAGCAGAACTTACGTTGATTATTTTGTTAAATAGTTCAATTAATTCGGTTTTTGGTGTTTTTATTTTGGTGCAGGGCTTGTGGATTGGTATAATCTGTGGTCTCTCCTGCCAAGCAAGCACACTTTTGTTGATTACAGTGCTGAAGAAATGGACTCAATCAGATTTAAGTAAAAATCCAGAGCAGGAAACACCAGTTTTGGTCTAAATTGATGTTAGAGAAAGTAATATTAAAAATTTAGCAACATAGACCACTTGGGAAAACCTAGTTGATGCTTATATCCAATTAATATCGTATTAACAAATGAATTTCCAGAAATAAGAAACCATACTTCTCAAATAAATCTCAAATGTTCCAAATTTTCTGTCTACTTGCACCTGATTAATTAACTAGTTACTCCAAACAAAAGACTGTCAAAAGTAGAAAGAAAACAAACTAAGCTGTTGTTAGCTAGTTGCCAGCTTCTATATACAAGAACTTCACCATTCGGCAGTTGCGCTTGAAACTGCAGATGAATTTCACATTGCACAGGAGCCCTCCTCTTGAATTTTCTATCAGGTAATAGGCGATCGATGAGTCCAATTCTTGCATAGTACAGTTAGCAAAAGTATGCACGTTTGTCAGGAGATGCCACAAATAATCAAATCCACAATCCCTAAAACCAAAATACATTGAGTAACGAAATCAAAGAAAAAAAATTAGAATCTTAATTATAAATGTCTCAATCTCACCTTGGCATGTAGCTTGTCTTCAGGCCAAGAAGGCCACGCCTGAAAGAACCCTAAATTATTATGTATGCAAATAAAAATGTTCAAAAAACAAAAAAAAAGGAAAATGGGGAACAAGGTTTAGTGGAAAATGTCGACTTTTTTTACCTAAAACAACCCTTCCACAAGGCTCAACGATCACTGAAAACACAACTAGAGGTGTCATAGATGCAATTTTTTTTAGAATTTCTTCGTTGGCCAAGTATAAGAGCCAGACCAAGAACGAAAGCAATGAAACGAGAGCTCTTAAGAGCCACAACCATGGCACTTTCAGCTATATATCTCCGGATTGCATGCTCCAAGTTCATTTGAAACTCACGTGCTGCCACAATAATATACCATGTAGTCAATGTTAACATAATGCAGTTTGTAAGAGGACAGACTTTCAGGACAAATAGAGATATTGGCATTAAGTTTGATGACTACTGAAATTTTCTCGTTTTCTCTTAAAAAACATAAATTTAGCAGAATTAGTATTAGACCATCTCCAACCGAAGCCCTCTGGCCCTCCAAGATATTAATATTTTTAATGAACAGTACAAGATCATATTTGCCTCCATCTCCAACTGAAAGCCAAACATAATTTATTATTTAAATTTAATGTTATTTAATGTTGTTTCATGTTACTTAATTTAATTTAATGTTGTATAATGGCTTAGAAAGTTGGAAAAAGGCCTACCATTCATGTCTGATATAACCGACAGGAATAAGTACAATGCTATCGGTTATATCCGACAAGAATACTCAAAATTCTGGCCCGGGGCTGGCTGGCTCATTTGGGCCAGCCGGTTGGCCCTTTGGCCCTTTTTTGTCCTGTGGGGCTCATGAGCCCTTTGGCCTAGCCCTCGGTTGGAGACGGTTTTCCGGTTTTTTCGGCCCTCTGGACCCTTCGGTTGGAGATGGTCTTAACATGATTGAAAAAAGAGTTGTAATTGGTCCTGACATGTCATTTTACAAGAGGGTAAAATTGACATTAAAATTTATTCTAAATGTAGGTGAAAAAAATAAGACAATGGATGAGTTTATCAGCACTCATTATATATTATACCAATTGAACTGTAATATCACTCCACAGGGTTTAATGATTTATTAAGTGGGTCGGCCCAAGCACAATTCGTCTCATAAGTGGCTTGGGTCTGCCCGTTTGACAATTTTATTGTCAAATGTATAGAAGGTAAAGAAAGAAAAAATAAAAAGAGACTTTTTAATCAGGATTTTCCATAATCGTCATTATTGTAAATTCATAATAATAAACTTACGTATCATATGGCATGTGTTCCATTTGGAAATGATTAACTAACTAGTTAGTTACTCCAAACAAAAGATTGTAAAAATTAGAAAGAATACAAGAAATTCACCATTCAGTAGTTGTACTTGAAACTGCAGCTCATGAATTTCACATTGCATAGGAGCCCTCATGAATTTTCTGTCAGGTAATATCTGATCGAGGAGTCCGATTCTTGCATGGTACAATTAGCAAAAGTATGCGCATTTGGCAGGAGATTCCACAGATTAATACAATCCACGGGCCCTAAAACCATATTAGATCGATTGGGTAACTCAGTACAACGAATCAAATCAACATACCTACAAATGTCTGTCTCACCTTGGCATGAAGCTTGCTCTTGAAACCATGCCTGAAATAATCACCTCATTCACATACAAGACAAGCTTTTGCCACCTCCATCCTACGGCCACGCTTGAAACAACCTTTAAAACAAATCTGAGTTGGCGTGTATTATTTTTTATCTTATTTATTAAAGGCTTTTTACCCAAAATGATTCTTGAGATTTGCATAACACATCACTTTGGTCCCTGAGATTGAAAATCAATAGAAATGGCCTCTGAGATTGTCCACCATCCATTATTTTGGTCATTCCATTAAAACTCCGTTAAGTGTCTCAGAGCTCTTGGCCGAAAGTTTGGGCAATTTTCAAAGCTTCGTAACTCAATCATTTCTTAACCAAATTCGACCCATAATATATCAAATTGAAGAAAGCAAAGTGAAGAACAAGATTATACCATTTGGAAGCCCAATGGTTGCTGGAGATGACCTGAAAATAGCCTGAAAGGTTATTGGTTATTGGTTCCGGCTATCTCTGCCAAACATTGGGCTTCCAAATAGGTATAATCTTGTTCTACACTTTTCTATCTTCATTTTGATATATTATGGGTCGAATTTTGTTAAGAAACGATTGACTTACGAAGATTTGAAA
Source organism: Heteromeles arbutifolia (assembly GCA_024362995.1). NCBI lineage: Eukaryota > Viridiplantae > Streptophyta > Magnoliopsida > Rosales > Rosaceae > Heteromeles > Heteromeles arbutifolia. The sequence continues at coordinate 36,813,495 of JANCRC010000003.1, read as the reverse complement.
ATTGCCCAAACTTCTGGCTAAGAGCTTCGGACACTTAACGGAGTTTTTAACGGAATGACCAAAACAATGGATGGTGGACAATCTCAGGGACCAAAGTGATGTGTTATGCAAATCTCAGGAACCATTTTGGCTAAAAAGCCTTTATTAAATAAAGTTATTAAGATGCTTTTGTTTAAGAAAAATTATGCACGTATGAGCCATTTTCTTAAAACTCCCTATAATCTAACGGTCAAGTAGTCGGATTTGAGAGATGTTTTGTAGAGATGATCTTTGAGAAAAAAACCTCAAAAATAGACGGTTTGATTGTTAAAATACAATGTGGAGCGACCCCTACAAAGATCATCATACGTATGATTTTGTTTTTTTCTGCCAAATACAATGTTTAGATTTTAGTTGTACGTTAAGGGATGGGGATGTTTACATTAGGGTTAGGTTCGAATCTGTTCCCTAGCCCCATCGACTTTTTGAGTTAGGAATTTTGCCAAACATTAAGGATAAGTACTGTACCAATTTCATATGTAAAGAAGGGGATCCAAAAGTCTACGACTGAAGAATATACCAAAAAGGTTGGACCGAAAAAAGAAAATATACCAGGAAAAAAGTCTATAATTGAAGTTCTTAAAATCAAGGATTATGATTGCATTCAACAGATCAGAAAAGAAAACAGAAGTCTATCGTTAGTCTACTTAATTTCTACGACAATATTCAGACTATATATATGTCTCATTTGCCATATAAATTTCTCGGACTTTGTCGTTGTGTCATTGACCTCCTCCTCCTCACAACTCAGCAGTTTAATTTACTAGTTTTAACTTTATAATATATATCTATCATTGATCTTCTAGATTGCGGAAAAAATGATTGCTGAAGGTGTGAGACATTCAACCTTTATTATTACTTCGTTTCTCGAGAATTCATTTTAGTGCAAACTACGAGAGAGTAATGTCATTTAGGCTAAAAAATTGACATATTTGCATACACACTTTCTACTACAATTTGATTTTACGTATGTTTATTCGAATGTATTAGTTTATGTGCATGTAAATAACATTATTGTCAACTAAGTGTAACCAAGAGTGGAGGTCCAACTCCCCTAGACTATAGCCAGCTTAACTTAATTACAAAACAAAATTTTACAGCATATAAACTTAGCTATATTTAACAATTTACAACATATAACTCAATTGCAAAACTATTTATAATATCACAATTTCAACCTCTTTACTCAAAAACCATACTTTACTAGCTCCAATCCTATTAGTTACATGTTTCAACTTTCAAGTGCAAATATATCAATTTATTTGTTATTGCGTTGCCGTATTGTTATTTATTTATAAAAAAATTGACTCCCAAAAATGAATAATAGTTTATAGAAAAATAAATAAATTACATTACACTCTCTTCAGAAATTCTGGTTCCGCCCTTGAGTGTAACTTCAAAGTGCAATTATTATTATGAAAATTAAAAGATCAAAACTTGTGTAAGATCCTCAACTTGAAGATAATACTAATGCACCCATATTATAGCTAGGCAGGTGGGCTGGAGAAAAAGGATCAAAAGGAAGGTGGTGGAACAAACTGGTAGACGTTGAGGAGGCTAAAAAACAGATTTTCTTTTCATTTCCAACAATCCTCACCAATGTGTTCTTTTCCTCGATCCCATTGGTCTCGGTCATGTTTGCTGGCCACCTTGGTGAGCTTCAGTTAGCTGGCGCAACCCTAGCCAATTCATGGGCCAATGTTACTGGCTTTGCGTTCGTGGTAATTTCTCGGTCATTAAACTCTTCTATGTTGGAATTTTGTTGAGTATTTCAAAAATACAAATTCATTGCAACCGTTTCTTTTCCTCCCATTCACCATGCCATATTATTGTTTTGTGATTTGATATTATTGCATGGCCGTTTCATCACTTATAGCCTTATTTCTTGCTAGCCAACTCATTTCATTCATATTATAATTGGGGGTTAAATGAGGGAGTTACACATTGTGAAGTGCCATCTTGATTAACCCATTAATTGGGTAATTATATAGCCGAACGTTTTAGACCATATGTTTTCATATAAATATTCTCATATATTCCTTTCTAAAAAGTGTGGAAGTCATCCTTTTATCCATTATTGAATCATCACTCTTCAAAGTGATATATCCTTTAAGTTTTACATACCAAAGGAAAGAATCGAGTTGTTCAATCGATCCAAGTATTGCGAGTGTACGCTTATGAGGATCATATGTTGTTATATCCTAGAGGGTAGGACGCCATAACCTATTATACCGAAACATTGTCCTAGAGGGGTAAAATCTACCCTTAAGGATAATGATTACATGTCTCAACCTAAAATCTTGTTCTAATCAAAGATCGACGAAGAGCGTTCTCTACCTACAAAAGATAAGTATTTTATCTTATTTAGTTTAATTTATTTAATAAATTGTGGTGATAAAATTATAATATACTAATATTAATTTTATATGATTTGTTGTAAGAGAAGTAGCATTCAAATCGCCAAATTTCCAACATTCTATTATGGAGAGTATATAACATGTTGTGATTTAACAACGGATAGTGTATATATAACATGTCGTGCTTTTAAAATGGATATAAAATGTTCCATTGCCAGATAGTCAAACAATCAAACAGTATATGTCATCATGTGGTTTAGTAACAGACATAAAACGTTCTATTGTCACACTGTTGTGACAAGATAATTTCATGACATTAATCTAATAAGATTCTTGTCTTCTTTTTCATTTTTTATCTTAGGTTGGGCTGAGTGGAGCTCTTGAAACACTTTGCGGGCAAGGCTTTGGTGCAAAATTGTATAGAATGTTGGGAATTTATCTACAAGCTTCTTGCATCATATCGACCCTCTTCTGTTTCTTGATATCTATAATCTGGCTCTATACAGAGCCTATACTAATTTTACTTCACCAAGATCCTCAAATTTCAAAATCTGCAGCACTTTTTTTGAAATTTTTGATTCCCGGATTATTCGCTTATGCTTTCCTGCAAAACATGTTGAGATTTCTTCAGACACAATCTATATATGTAATGCCAATGGTCTTCTCAGTGATTTCCATTGTTATTCATATTGGCATCACATATGGTTTTGTGCATTGGACAACTCTTGGTTTTAAGGGAGCTCCACTAGCAGCTTCAGTTTCTCTATGGATATCTGTTCTCATGCTGGCTTTCACTGTTAATTGTACAAAGGGCTTTGAGAGCACATGGGAAGGATTTTCATTCGAATCTTTCGATTATGTCCTCACGGGCTTGAAACTGGCCCTTCCCTCTGCAACAATGGAATGGTAAGTGTACAATCCTCTTAAAATTTTCGTTACTGTTATATCAAGTAATGTTGTGTACAATCCTGTTAAAATTTTCGTTACTGTTATATCAAGTAATGTTCTCATGCCAATATACTGAGACACGCATTTAGAGAAAATCCTATGATTAATATTGTATCAGATTCATAGCCTAACAACACGAAAGCCAAACTACATGACACACAAAAGTTTATATTTATGTTTAAAGTTTAAAGTCCAAATTTGTATTTGCTTCTTTCATCGTTTCTAGTTTGGAGGAATGGGCTTTTGAGATTCTGGTGTTCATGGGAGGATTGATGCCAAACCCAGCAAAAAACACTTCACTGCTTGCAATGTGGTAAGCTTCATATATTTCTTCTTAGATTTCTCTCCACGAATGTACCGTTATTTCTGGCTTACTCAAGCTGCATGCCTTCGTTCAATATAATTCAGTGTGAATACGCAAGAAATTGGTTACATGGCTACATATGGCCTCAGTGCTGCTTCCAGGTTAGTACTTTCTTCTATTCCTTTATTATAAGTTTTTCGATATCCTCTTTCTATTGCATGGATTGAAACAAAGCGTCCACATTGTGGCAGTACAAGAGTGTCAAATGAATTAGGAGCAGGCAATCCGGACAGAGCTAAGAATGCAATGGTTGTCAATCTTAAGCTCTCTGTGCTTCTTTCTTTTGCAATTATTCTGGCTCTTGTGTGCAGTCACAACATTTGGGCTGGCTTCTTCATTGACAGCAACGTGAATTATGCAGTACTGAAAGAGGACTTTTCATCAATGACACCATTGCTTGCAATTTCAATAATAGTTGATTCTGTTCAAGGTGTCTTTTCAGGTTGAAATTCCCCACTTTTTCTAGTAGGGATAGTTCTATTTGATTAGAATCTTCACATTTTTCCTGCGTTTTTTCTTGGAGTCCGTTAATTTGGTTATCCGGTTTTCAGGTGTGGCTAGAGGATGTGGGTGGCAACACTTAGTTGTGATTGTAAACTTAGCAACGTTTTATTTCGTTGGTATGACAATTGCTGGTCTACTTGGATTTAAGCTCAAACTTTATGCCAAGGTGAGACATCCTTGTAGTTCTTGATTTATCTATCAGCAAGCAGAATTTAACTTGATTTATTTTGTTAAATAGTTCAATTAATTCGGTTTTCGTGTTTTTATTTTGGTACAGGGCTTGTGGATTGGTATAATCTGTGGTCTCTCCTGCCAAGCAAGCACGCTTTTGTTGATTACAGTGCTCAAGAAATGGACTCAATCAGATTTACTTAAAAATCCAGAGCAGGAAGCACCAGTTTTGGTCTCAATTGATGTTGGCGAAAGAAATACAAACATAGACCACTTGGGAAAATCTAGTTGATGCTTATATCCAATTAATATCGTAATAATACATGGATTTGCAGAAACAAGAAACCGTATTTCTCAAATAAATCTTAAGTGTTCCAAATTTGCTATCAAATTATACATGATTTTTTTTTTTTTGAAAACCTCGACTGTACTAGGAGAATTAATCTAATTATACATGATTAATTAACTAGTTACTCCAAAAAAAAAAGACTGTCAAAAGTAGAAAGAATACAAACTGACATGTTGTTCAACTAGTTGCCAGCTTCTATATGTTAAGCAACATATTAAGTTGCAGAAGCATAATATCACAGGGAAGACGAAGAGGTTTTGAGAGAGATAGAGAGAGAGAGAGAGTAATCATTTTGTTCTGTATTGCATAGCATATCAATTACTGTTGTTACAACTGTTATATATTCTTACATATACTTGTTCACTAAGACACCTTATAACTACCTTATCCTTCTTATAACAACCATACTAATCTTTTGACACATGTCACTCTATCTAACCATCCATTATATACTGCTAACATCCTCCCTCAAGCTCAGGAGAAGGACCACGAAGCCTGAGATTGCAGCAATGAGCACGAAAGAGTGGTGCAGATAGTCCCTTTGTCAGAATATCAGCAAATTGCTCATTAGAAGATACAAACTGCATGTGAAGTAAATGTTTGGCAACCCTTTCTCGAACAAAATGGACATCAATCTCAATATGTTTGGTTCTTTGATGCATCACTGGATTACCAGTAAGAGCAATAGCCGAGAGGTTATCACAAAACATAATGGATGGAGTTGAAACTTCAATCTGCAGAAAAGTAAGAATCTGTCTTATCCAATCAATCTCAGCGGTCGTTGTAGCAATGGCACAATACTCAGCTTCAGTAGATGAACGAGAGACTGTGTTCTGCTTCTTTGAAGACCACGATATGGGATTAGAGCCCAAGAAAACAACCAATCCTGTTGTAGAGCGTCTGTGATTAGGATCCCCTGCCCAGTCAGCATCACTTAATGCATTTAACTCCAACTCTCCCTTAACATATTGAATACCATAGTGTTGAGTGCCATTAAGGTACCTTAATATCCTTTTTACAGCCAAGTAATGTGACTCCATGGGACACTGCATGAACTGAGCAACCTGATGCACAGAAAAGGCAATATCAGGTCTTGTGAATGTGAGATACTGTAATGCGCCCACTATACTTCTGTACAATTGAGGATTGTCAAATGGTATGCCATCTTCCTTAAGGAGTCGATGAGAAGGCAGGCAAGGAGTGGCACAAGGCTTGGACTGATGCATTTCTGTCTTTGTCAATAAGTATGTGACATATTTATGCTGAGACAGAAACAACCCTTCTGTATTGGTTGTGATTTGAATACCAAGGAAATAATGTAGGGGTCCCAGATCCTTGATATCAAATTTCGTGGCCAATGCAGAAATTACCTCTGGAATTATAGATATGGCACTCCCAGTGATGATTATATCATCCACATAGAGGAGAAGAATTACTATCCCAGAAGCAGTGTGTTTGACAAACAATGAAGTGTCTGCATAAGTTGTTTGAAATCCCAAGGAAGGCAAAAATTTTGTAAACCTCTCATTCCATACCCGTGGGGCTTGTTTGAGACCATATAAAGACTTGTGAAGTTTACACACTGGGGAAGAATAGATAGGGTCTTCAAAACCAGGAGGCTATGTCATATACACTTCTTCTTGCAAAATACCATGCAGAAATGCATTTTTGACATCGAGCTGTCTTAAACCCCAACCAAAATGTGCTGCTAAGGCAAGAACAAGTCTTACTGTAGTAGGCTTAACTACAGGGCTGAATGTTTCACCATAATCGATACCCGCTTCTTGATTGAACCCCTTGGCCACAAGCCTAGCCTTGTATCTCGAAACAGTACCATCTGCATGTCTCTTGATCTTAAAAACCCACTTGCACCCCACAAGGTTTCTGTTTGATGGTAACAGAACTAGAGACCAAGTTTTCTGAGAATGCAAGGCTTGTATTTCCTCCTCCATGGCTTTATACCAAACTGGAGATTTAAGAGCAGATTTATAAGAAATTGGTTCAATCTGGGATAAATCAACCTTTGTATTCTCAGAAATCATGGCACTGAATGCTTTCTTCTTGACAATTCCACTATTCGATCGTGTTTGCATAGGATGCAAGTTGAATGGAGGTATAGGAAGAGTGACTTGTAAACTTTCTGGATGGAACTCAGGAGCCACAGGACTGGAAGGAGAAGTACACTGAGGAACAGTGCAAGTAATAGGTGAGCTGTTGTCTCCTGTTGCTGTTGGCTGAGACAGATCAGGTGTAGGAGAATAATTTTGAGATCTATCAGTGGCATTAGCAGAGCTAGGTGTAACACTAGGGCTAGACACAGATGAATGTGATGACACTCCAACAATCAGGTTTTCACTTGTAATAGACACTGTATTCACTGGGATTTCAGGAACAGACTTTGGAGGAGAGACATAGGACTTTTGTATAAGAGAGGGATATGGGAAATCACACTCATCAAATAGAACATGTCTTGAAATATAAAATCTCTTTGAGCTAACTTCAAAACAAATGTACCCCTTTTGTTTAGATGCATAGCCCAAAAAAATACATAACTTGGTTTTAGGTTGCAGCTTGTTACTAGTATAAGGCTTTAATAATGGGAAACATGCACAACCAAAGATTCTAAGGTGTTGAACATCTGGAACTGATTGAAACAGAACCTTAAATGGTGACTGATTATTTGTAGTTGATGAAGGCATCCGATTTATAAGGTATATCGTAGTTTGACAAGCAAAAGACCAGAAGGGTGCTGGAAGATGTGCATTCTGTAACAATGTGATTGAGGTTTCAACTAGATGCCTATGTTTTCGTTCTGCCAGCCCATTTTACTTTGGAGTATAGGGACATGATATTTGATGAGTGATCCCTTTATCTACCAGGAATGATTGAATAGTGTGACTTGTATATTCCCCACCCCCATCACTCTGTAAAGTTTTAATAGAAACTGCAAAGTGATTAAAAATGAATTGATATAAACCAATGAACACATAACAGACTTCACTTTTATTATGTAGAGGAAATAGCCAACAATATCTAGTGCATTCATCAATGAATGTCACGTAGTATTTAAAACCATCAATAGAGGTACAAGGAGCAGGGCTCCAGACATCACTATGAACTATTTCGAAGGGATTTACAGATTTAGACACAGATGATGAAAATGGTAGTTTGCTTAATTTTCCTTGTAAACAAGAGTGACACACAGAAGATGAGACATCATATGAGACTGAGATATTAGACTTTCTAAGTATAGTAGACACAATGGAATTGGATGGGTGACCTAATCTGCTATGCCATAAATTGGAGTGTACTTGCTGTCCAAGAAATGCAACTTTATAGTCTTGATTCTGAATTGCGGCTGGTCTTGACATTGGTATTGGATATAACCCATTACTGCACTGACCCTTGTACAAAATCCTCCATGTGGCTTTGTCCTGAATCCAGAAATTAAAAGCATCAAAGATTAGCCAACAATGGTTATCTAGACAGATTTTGTGCACAGACAACAAATTCTGAGTAATTCTGGGAACATAGAAAACTGAATTAAGCTTTAAGTTTTGAGTAGGTGTATGAATGATAGAAGACCCAATGTGTGAAATTGGTAAACCTGCACCATTGGCAGTTTGAATTGTCTCTGTGGATGGGAAAGGAGTAGCCAAGGATAGATTCTGCAAGTCTGCAGTTAGGTGATTTGTTGCTCCTGAATCTGTAAGCCAGAACTGCTGAGATGAGGCATCTGATGTTAGAGTAGATGATGAAGAGTTTACATGCATTGCAATCATTTGAGAAGTAGAACCAGAAATATTGGCATTTCGAAAATGGAAAAACTGAGCAGTGTGATTCTTCTTGCCACAGATTTGACAGCCATCAACTACAGCAACATCAGTATTCCGAAACCGACAGGTATCAGCAAGATGACCAAATTTTCCACAGATTTGGCAAACTGATTGTGTTGGAGGTGCACCAAGAATGCCAGAAGTAGTAGGTGATGTGTAGGTATTTCTTGAATTCCCAAAGCGAGAATTATTATTATAGTTGAATTTACCTCGGCCCTTGTTCTTGGTGTAGTTATTCCTGAAATATGTATGTTGTTAAGGTGTGACACCAGAGACACCAGAGGACTGATTTGTCGAATACCCGTGACTTGGATTGGCAGAAACCCCTGGACCATGATCACTAGAATACACATGGGGTGAAAAAGATGAGTTCTTGGAACCAGATTCAGAGTTCTTGGCAACCATTGCAGAGAGAAATGGTGTAACAGCTGTATGCTCGATCATTGCTTCTTCAGCAAGCAACTGAGACCTCAGATCTTTGAGAGAAATAACATTCTCTCTACCTCGAATGATAGATCAGATGGTATTATATTCTCCCGATAAGCCATTAAGAGTTAGAATAACAATATCATCATCCTCGAAATGGACTCCTGCAGCTGCCAAATAATCACGAGCTTCATTGATCCTCTGCAAGAATTGAGATATAGAATCAGGGCCTTTCTTGATATTTTGTAACTCAGACTTCATCTGGAAGATGGTTGCACGAGTAACAATAGAGAATTGCTCTTTGAGGCGAATCCATAGATCCCGAGCACTTCTACTTCCAATGACACATGAAATAGCGAATGGAGAAAGGGTGACAGTAATAAGTTGCATCAAGGCTCGATCATGCATCTTCCAGTTCTTATATATGTCTGTTTCAATTCTTGATGATGAATCTCCAGAGTCGATATCAGAATCTCCAGACCCAGAAGAACCAAACTGTACAGGACAAGGACTAGAACCATCGAAGAACCCCATAATTCCATGACCTTCAAGTAGTAATTGCATCTGAAAATGCCATGTGAGGTAGTTGGAATCATCAAGCTTTACAGTCACCGACGTAGGAACGGTGGAGATAAGAGAAGTGATAGGCGATTGCACAATTTGTAGTTGATTGGCAGTCACCATTGCAATTTGTCGAAGAAGATTTCACACAGGAAATGTATCAAACACTTAGAGAGCACGATTGCAAAGACGAAGAATCACGACCCGAAGAACTATGAACAATTCCCAGATCAGAAGAACAAAGCAGAAAGAAGCTTGAGCGGCGGAAGCAAGAATTTCCAAGATCAGAGGTACCTTTCAAGCAAGTAGAGCTCGATCGGCGAATGATACCATGTTAAGCAACATATTAAGTTGCAGAAGTGTAATATCACAGGGAAGACGAAGAGGTTTTGAGAGAGATAGAGAGAGAGAGTAATCACTTTGTTCTGTATTGCATAGCATATCAATTACTGTTGTTACAACTGTTATATATTCTTACATATACTTGTTCACTAAGACACCTTATAACTACGTTATCCTTCTTATAACAACCATACTAATCTCTTGACACATGTCACTCTATCTAACCATCCATTATATACTGCTAACACTATATACAATAACTTCACCATTTGGATGTCGTACTTCAAACTGTAACTGATGATGAATTTTCCGTTCGATGAGTCCAATTCTTGCATAATACAGTTAGCAAAAGTATGCCGCCACAAATTATCCTATCCACAACCCCTAAAACCAAGAAGGCCTGAAATAATCATCCCATTCAAATATGAGGCCAGATTCACATACAAGACCAACTGTTGTCAACCTGTTGGCAGCCTACGTTCATAGCCAGCCTTGAGGGTGTATAAAAGGTGTCACCGCATAGGGCTCCCAATTCGAAAAGGCCCCCAAATTTTCATTACATGTTTTAAATGCGCAAGATAATACTAATCACGGTTCCATCTTTAGTGATAATTTCATGACATTGAAGTCTTTTTGCACATAAAAGGAGAAAAGAAGCAAGCTAGCTTCGCCTACCTCCCATGTATATCTAGCAATGGTAAGAATTGGTTGTTTGCAACTGTATCAACGCCCGGGGATAGCGCTCTGCGTTCTCTCTTACGAATTCAAAACGAGATAAATGAGTTCGAGTTGACCTTGATTGTGCTAGTGTCAATAATTTAGGATGCCTGGTATGGCTATAAACAGGTCATGTTTCAGGTCAATCCTGGTTAACTTTTCTAATGTCATCAAGTGTTGCACATCATATATAGACAATGAACTTTGGCCTGTAACTTGTTAATGTTTCCGTTGAAGGTAAGGCTGTTCTTAAATCCATACATCTATTCGTTGAAAAAAGTGAGGGACTAGAATAAATACCAAGGCGTGATAAAGATAATAGAAAAATTAAAAAGTAGACAATTTCAGTCTTCGTAAAACGTTGCAAGATGAGATGAAGAGTTGAAAAAGTATAAGGAGAAGATCAATAGCATCCCCTCCCCTAGAATTTAATATCTAAAATAAAAGGCTATAGTAAACTCGGGTTTTAGTTTAGGGACTATGACAGGCTAAGTAATTCATATTATTAAGAATTCCTTTATAGGGATATGAAATAAGTTCCTTCCATAATATCATTGCTCAAATTAATTAGTAACATTGAGCTCATAGGTTTTACTGTATAACACTCACCCTTATCAAACTTACACCAACGTCGTATGACATCGAACTCATTTTATACCACTGTGGAAGGCCTAACCCCTTAAAACTTGTTTGTGTCCCACTTTGCCCCTCGCCGTCCAAGTCTATTAACATATCTGTTAAACTACGAACGTGGCACAAATGGACCAACTTTTGCTTAACTGTTTGCCACATGGATACTATGTGGCCCAAAAAATTAATTAAAACTCATATATTTTTTTCAAAACCAATTAACTTAGATCTAAATCATTAAGTTAAGAAATTAGATTAAGTAACGACTTAGTACTATAGTCTAGTGACATTATTTTTCACTTGTAAGTAAGAAATCTTAAGTTCAAATCTCAAGAATGACGAGTTTGTAACCAATTTATTTTCCACACTTTACTATAAATATATCGTAGGATAAAAAAAAAATAGATTACAAAGGAAAAAAAAGGAAAAGAAGAAAACAAATGGATGGATTTTTGTTTTTCTTGAACTTATAGTTGGTATGGATAGGTGGCACGGGACTTTGTAGGTATTTTCAAGGGGGCAGGTGGCCTGGGGAATTTCTCTTGCGAGTCCAGTCTAATGGTGGAGGCGGTAGCGATACGGGCAGCTTTGTTGGCTTGTGTGGAGAGGTTTTGATGTGGTTCAAGTGGAAATGGATTACAAATGTCTCGTGGATATGATCAATGAGATTACTCAACCTAACGTTGTTATTGGAAGCCTTCTCCTTGATATTCAGTGTGTGCAAAAGCAATTGAGGTCAGTAGAGTTTATTTTTTCTCCCTATGTATGTAACAGGGTAGCGCATATGGTGGCTTCTTTTGTCTCGCGATTGGGTGGTTTATATACATGGGATTGTTTTGAGTCAAAGTGGTTGTTTAATACTTTGGATTATGATGTAAACGTATCTATTCGAATTTATGATATTTCTCTTTTGACAAAAATAGCTGAGCGACGAAATAAAATAAAATTTAAGGGGCGCCACTTAGTACTATGGTCTAGTGGTATTCCTCCCCATTTGTAAGTAGTTTTATTTCTTAGGTTCGATTTTCGCCAAAGGCGAATCTGAACCACATTATATGGATGTCATTATGAGTAAGTCTGGCAATTTCTGACACAACCCGTTAACCCGACACAACATGACACAAAATTAACAGGTTATTGGGTCGACACGATAACTAATCGGGTCGTTATCGGTGTTGAAGTTGTTGGGATTTCTAGCCGTTACTAATATGGTTTACTACTTGGGTTCCTAGTTTTTAGGGTTGTTAATCATGTATGAGTCCAATAATCCCTATACTTGAAGGACAAGCATGTATTTTTTCTATTTTGACGTAGTCTTTACCACGATTATAGGATCTGTAAAATCGTGGGTAGTTGCTCTTTCTTTCAATTCAAATGTAAGGCTATTTAATAGCCATGATAGTTGTTTTTCATTCAATAAGAATTCTCCCTGGTTTATGTAAACTTTCAAGCTTTGCATTACAAAAGTTCTTTGCGATTTCTTGGTTCTAACATCTGGTATCAGAGCCCTGCTACGAAGCCTGATCAAAAGCTTGCAACCTAGGTGCTAGAGTGAAGAAACAAAGACATGGCGTCTGAGAATAGTTTCGTGCAACCAGCCATTCCAAGGTTTGATGGACACTACGACCATTGGAGTATGCTAATGGAGAACTTTCTTCGTTCCAAAGAGTATTGGAACTTGGTGGAGATTGGGATCACTGCTGTAGCAAGATGATCGGTTTCCAGTGAAGCACAGGATAAGACTTTAGATGAACTGAAGTTGAAGGATTTGAAAGCCAAGAACTATTTGTTCCAAGCCATAGATCGGTCAATATTGGAGACCATTATGAAGAAGGATATATGGGACTTCTTGAAATAGAAATATCAAGGAACTGCACGTGTAAAACGTGCTCAATTGCAGGTTCTTCACAAGGAGTTCGAGGTGCTGCACATGAAGAATAAAGAAACAGTCAATTACTATTTTGGGAAAACACTTGCCATATCCAATAAGATGAGAACTCATGAGGAGAAAATGGATGATGTGGTGATCATCAAGAAAATTTTGAGGTCTATGACTTCGAAATACGATTATGTTGTCTGTTCGATTGAGGAATCTAATGACCTGGACACCCTATCTATAGACGAACTCCAGAGTAGCCTTTTAGTGCACGAGAAAATGATAAGTTGACATGTGGTGGATGAACAAGCATTCCAAGTTACTCATGGAGTCCAGCAAGGAGGACGAGGTCGAGGAACTTATCAAGGAAAATGAAGAGGACGGGGTAGGCTAGGGTTCGACAAGTCAACCCTAGAATGCTATAACTGTCATGAACTAGGGCACTTTCAGTGTGAGTGACCTAGGAAACCTAAGGAAGAGAAAGCAAACTATGTGGAGACAAAGGAATAGATGTTGTTGATGGCACTTATGGAGTTCAAGGAGGCAACAATGGAGCATATATGGTTTCTTGACTCTGGGTGCAGCAATCATATGTGTGGCAAGAAGGACTTGTTTTGTGAGCTTGATAACAGTTTCAAAGAATCAGTGAAGCTGGGAAATGATTCGAGTTTGACTGTGCAAGGCAAGGGAAATGTGCGAATGGAGGTGAATGGCATTCTACATATGATCACAGGTGTTTTCTACGTGCCAGATTTGAAGAATAATTTGTTAAGCATTGGTCAGTTGCAAGAAAAATGACTCACAGTACTCATCTAACATGGAAGGTGCATGATCTTTCACTATGAGAGAGGTCTAATCATGGAGGCCAAGATAAGTCATAATAGAATGTTTGCAGTGTTGGCTCACTGTCCACCAAAAGAACAAAAGTGTTTTTCCTCTCACATTACAGACCAAGCATAACTTTGGCACTATCACTATGGGCATCTCAGTTAGAATAGGCTTAAAGTGCTTCAACAGAAGCAAATGGTGGAAGGATTGCCTCAATTCACAGCCTCTCAAAGGGTGTGTGAAGATTGCTTGATAAAAAGACAACACCAAGATCTATTTCCCAAAGAAAGCTTATGGAGAGCCTTCAAGGTACTTCAGTTGGTGCATGCTGACATATACGGACCAATTAACTCTACCTTGAACAACAATAAAAGGTATCTCATCACCTTTATAAATGATTTCAGCAGAAAACATGGGTCTACTTCTTAGTAGAAAAGTAAGAGGCATTTGGTACATTCAAATCCTACAAAGCACGGGTAGAGAAAGAAACTGGGGCATTTATAAGAAGTCTGAGGACAGATTGAGGAGGAGAGTTCACCTCGCATGAGTTTACAAATTTCTGTCATGAGAATGGGATTCATAAATAGCTAATTGCAGCATATACTCCCCAACAAAACGGTGTTGCAGAAAATAAGAATCGCACCATCATGAACATGGTGCGAAACATGTTGTCAGCAAACAAATTCCCAAAACTTTCTGGCCTGAGGCAATAAATTGGACAGTGCATGTGTTGAATCGATGCTCTACCCTTGCCGTGAAGAACAAGACACCTGAGGAGGCTTGGAATGGACACAAACCATATGTGGATCATGTCAGGATTTTTGGTTGCATTGCTCATGTTCACGTACCTGACAACAAAAGGGTGAAGCTCAATGCCAAGAGTTGTAATTGCATATTGCTTGGGGTAAGTGAGGAATCTAAGGCTTATCGATTGTTTGATCCTGTTTTACAAAAAGTAATTATAAGCCGAGATGTTATGTTTGAAGAAGATCAACAATGGAGTTGGGATGACAGTCACAAGGAAGCTATAGTGGTAGATTTCAAGTGGGATACTAATGAAAAAAATAGCACACTAAGGGAGGAAAGTGACCCGGAGTATAGAACTGATGAAGCCGTGAGAGAGATTGAATCCGAGTCTGATCACAGTGGCTCATTGGTTGAAGGAGACATTCAAAATGACGAAATCTCACCTCGTATAGGATGAACTCGAAGACCACCAATTTGGATGAGAGATTATGAAACAGGTCAGGGCCTATCTGATGAGGAGAATGCTAGCATGGCTCACTTGGCATTATTTCATTAATTAAGATCTTACAACCTTTAAAGATGTTGTGAAGTCTGAAACATAGAGACAAGCTATGGATCAAGAGATATAAGCCATCGAGAAGAATAATACGCGGGAATTGATGGAGCTATCACCAAGAGGAAAATCATTGGAGTGAAGTGGGTGTTTAAGACAAAGCTCAATGAGAATGGGGAAGTCGACAAGTATAAAGCTCGATTAGTTGCTAAGGGTTACTGTCAACAATATGGGATCGATTATGCAGAGGTATTCGCACAAGTGGCTCGTCTAGACACTATTCGAATTGTCATTTCCCTTGCTGTTCAAAAGAATTGGGTGATCTACCAACTTGATGTCAAGTCTGCATTTCTGCATGGGGAGATCATTGAAGAGGTGTTTGTTGATCAACCACCTGAATATGAACAGAATGGGCATGAGTCAAAGGTGTATCGACTCAAAAAGGCTTTATATGGACTTAAACAGGCCCCCCGAGCCTGGTATAGTTGTATAGAGTCATATTTCATCAAGGAGGGATTCAACAAGTGCCCTTACGAGCATACCTTGTTCATTAAGACAGCGGAGTGAGGTAAGATCTTGATAGTGTGTCTTTATGTTGATGATCTCATTTTTACTAGCAATGATGAAACAATGTTTGAACAATTTAAGAAGTCTATGATGGTTGAGTTCGACATGACTGACCTTGGAAAAATGAGATATTTCCTTGGTATTGAAGTGATACAAGGTTCTGATGAGATCTTTATCAATCAACGAAAGTATGCTCAAGAGGTCTTGGAGAGATTCAACATGGATCAGTGTAACCCAGTACTAAATCGTATGGTTCCTGGTTTTAAACTCACAAATGATGAATGAGGAGTCGAAGTTGATAGCACTGTTTACAAACAGATGGTGGGAAGCCTCATGTATCTAACAGCCACACGTCCTGATTTAATGTTTATTGTTAGTTTAATCAGTTGTTACATGGAGCGTCCAACTGAGGCTCACTTGCAGGTAGTAAAAAGGGCTCTAAGGTACGCAAAATGGACTATCGATTTTGGGATATTCTACAAGAAGGGAAGAACTAATGAGCTTATTGGGTATACAGATAATGACTACGCTGATGATCAAGATGATAGGAAAAACATCTCAGGTTATGTGTTTATAATGAGTTCAGGTGCTTTTTCTTGGTCCTCAAGGAAGCAGCCAATTGTTACTTTACCCACCACTGAAGCAGAGTTCATAGCAGCATCATCAAGTGCATGCCAAGTTGTATGGTTAAGAAGGATCTTAAAGAGTCTTAATCAGGAGCAAAATAGTCCAACCTTGGTGTAATGTGATAATGTTTCGACGATCAAACTCTCAAGGAATCCTATGATGCATGGTC
The DNA here is from genome assembly GCA_024362995.1 of Heteromeles arbutifolia. Taxonomy (NCBI): domain Eukaryota; kingdom Viridiplantae; phylum Streptophyta; class Magnoliopsida; order Rosales; family Rosaceae; genus Heteromeles; species Heteromeles arbutifolia. The sequence continues at coordinate 36,796,884 of JANCRC010000003.1, read as the reverse complement.
GTAGCAAGCATATTGATGTAAGGTTTCATTTTCTTCGAGACTTGGTCAAGAATGGAGTTTTAGAGCTGGTGCAGTGTTCAACTCAGGAACAAATTGTAGATGTCTTAACAAAACCATTGAAGGTTGATGCGTTTCTGAAGATGCGAGATTTGCTGGGTGTTTGCAAGTTTCTAGAAGTAAACTGAATGTCTGTGGTATTCAGTTTAAGGGAAGATGTTGAAGTTGTTGGGATTTCTAGCTGTTACTGATAGGGTTTACTGCTAGGGTTCCTAGTTTTTAAGGTTGTTAATCACGTAGGAGTCCAATAACTTGAGGGACAAGCATGTATTTTTTCTGTTTTGACGTAGTCTTCACCACGATTATAGGATCTGTAAAATCGTGGGCGGTTGCTATTTCTTTCAGTTCAAGTGTAAGGCTATTTAATAGCCATGATAGTTGTTTTTCATTCAATAAGAATTCTCCCTGGTTTATGTAAGCTTTCAAGCTTTGCATTATAGAAGTTCTTTGCGATTTCTTGGTTCTAACAATCGGGTAACCCGATAAGTATCTGTTAAGATAATGGATTGGTCCGGGTATACACGTGGGTAACCTGATACACGATAAGTAAAATATTAATTTAATAATTTTATACCATAAAAATACTATAATAATTATATATATACATATACACACACAATTATATTATATATATAATAATTATATACTATAATAATTATGTGTATATATATATATATAATATTTTATATATATATATATATATATATATATATATATATTAAATTAAATTTAGAAAATTTGGAAAAAAATGAGATAATATGTTTTTGTACGATATAGTACTATTGTTTTATTTCTTTTCATAATTATTTTGATAAACTTCTCATAATTTGAATGGTTTCTAATGTTGATTTTTCTATACTTAGTTTATGCAGAAGAAAATTCTAATGTGGAAAACTTTACTAAAAACATCATCAACATAACTCTTGAAGGCATAGATCAAGCAAAAGTTCTAATACAATTTCCCCATGATGGATGAAAATTGAAGGACTTTGTAAAAAGGAATAACATGCAAGCTTAGAGTTTTATTGGCAATGTTTTAACTTCTGAGAAAGGCTTCACAGCCTTGAAAAGAAAAACTTATTCATTTTGCATATCCTTGCACATTTGATATTTTGTAGTAGACTAGTAGTGTATTGATGTTTTTTTATTAGGCTCTTATTTTGGAGTGTAGATGTAGTACTTAACGACAAACGTGTTTTTATGTTTTGAAGTAATATTTATGTGGCAATGTGGTATGTGCAAATTTAAGAAAAAAAATATTTTTCTTAACGGGTCGGGTCATTTTACATGTTGGGTAAAGTGATCCGACCTGTTAATGACCCATTAAGATAACGGATGTGACACAACACGACCCGTTAAAATAACAGGTGTTACACGAAACGACACAAAACACGACAAACACGACCTGTTTGCCAGGCCTAATTGTGAGGCTTAGCTCACTCTCACACCCCCTTAGTATAGATCATATGGTTTGTTAAAAAAAAAAAAAAAAAGTTTAAGGGGGCAAATCGTCATCGAATTGAAGTACAAATTCAAAAAGGAAATCGAGTAAATATGTGCAGATGGCGCCTGCTTTGCTTCATCAAATTTTCATTTTGAAATATGCGTCAATATGATTTGAATTGGATCTAATTTCATTGCGCTACATTGCTTCAGCAACTCCTTATTTTTATTTCTTCATTTTTATATTGGTTTTATGGATTTAGAAGTTTAAAAAATACAAAATATTTAATATTTTTATATAATCTAGTTGGCATCATATTTTTAGACTTGTAGACTCCATATTTATGCCATATCAGTATTGGGATGGGTAAAATACATGCGGTTACCCGCCTATTTAAAATTCACGATTACGGTTATGGGTAACCGTTTAGATAAATAAACAATTATGGGTATAACCGTTCACCCGTGAAATTTAAATTGGTTGTTATGGGTATTAACTGCGTTTATAAACGGGTACTTGTTTATTTTAATATATATATATATATAATTAGTAAAAAAATAAAAACCTAAGCATTCTTCTTCCTCCTCCAAAAACCTTCGATTCTCGGCATAAAACTACTTTTGATTAGTTTTTGTTAGCATTTTATTATCCTTGGTCAGAGCTTGAGATCCAATTGAAATGAAAGTGTAATTTCTCATTCTGGCGCTCTAATCCAATTTATATACTAAAGTTTCTTTGTTCGTGAAAATTTCCTGCAACTCTGTTTTCTTTGTATTTTTTTTCTTTCAAAGATTAATGGGTTGATAAGAATATTATCAGATAGTGTAGTTTTAGTTTCAAAGACCTTTCTTTTGGTGACAACAAGTCAATGAGACTTTTGTTATTGAACATGCTAAAGCATTAGAATGTTCGAAAGTTTAGTTTTGGCATATGTTAGAGTTTTTAGAAGTTTTACTTTGTAATCATATGAATGTTATAATTGCAGACTTGCTTGGGTGTAGTAGAAAAATATGTCAAAAATACATGAATTTTTTTTCCAATTTGCTTGCCCAAGTAATGAGAGGTATTATGTTAGTAAACAAAGCAATTATTAGCAAATATATTATATTACCTTCATTGATAAAACTTAAAAATATCATCCGTAAACTAGTATTTCAATTATTGGAATTGTATGAGAACTTAAAAGATTAAAATATGAAAATGCATGATAAATGTACCAATATCGGTGTTTAATTGTCAAAAAAGAAAATTATGACAAATTTTTCTTTTTAAATTTTCAAGTTGTTAAAAAAACATGGAGACGGGTGAAAAGAGGGGTAAATGGTCAAAAAAGAAAGAAGGGATAAACAGGTTAAAAAACGGGTAAAATGTTACAATTAAATGAGTACGCGGTTATAAGTATGATTAACCGTTTATAAACGGTTATGGGTATGAGTATACCTGTTTAGACAATTAGCCAACGGGCAAACAGTTATGCGAGTATAAACATAAACGATTATGGATAAATAACTGCAGTTATCCGCCTACCATAATCGTTGCTCATCCCTAATCAGCACAGTTACACAACAAATAACATAATCTTAATGGAATAACTAAATTGATGTTCAACACTCATTTTTAGGGATCAAACTCGAATTTTAATTTAAGGGGACATTTTGATTGACAGGTTGAATTTCAAAGACTAAATTGTAAGACATATACTCAACACAGTCCATAGATCATAGATATGCTATTGAATCACGAAATACAAGAACAATGTTACAACACAAAGATAAGAAGAAAGCATACCTGTAGAACTCAACCCAGAGAATGAAGCCATTGCAACTTTAAAACCATTAGCCTTCTCCTCTTTAGCAAAACACGAGCTATCCAAACAATAGGCCTTTGGAACAAAATAAGCGGAAAGATCGCAAGAGTAGTGGCTAATATAGCATAGGAAACAATCTCTCAAACGATATTAACACAAGAAAGAACTACAACCCAAATACAAAGTTAAAGTCCCAATCCTGAGACAACTCTCAATACCAGTAATTCCAAATAGAATAAGATTACTCCAAACTTATCAACAAGACTTTTCCATATTAAATTCAAATACTATAACCGGTTCAATATGTCAAATTCATACTCACATTCTAACATAAATGTGATAAAATCTTTTTTTATTGATATGTTAGAATAGAATTAAACCAACCAAAGCAAATCGATTAACAATCGTTTAATTTGATTTGGTTCTATGGTGATATTGGTCGAAATCAAATCGAATTAAACCGTTAAATGTTGGTTGGTTCGGTAATATTAATTGTTGCACTCATTTATTTGTTCAATTCTTATCATTTTCTTTGTGGTCAATAATCACACTTCTGCAATCCATACTCTTTTACCTTTTGCGTGCTAGGGAGTACGGACAGAAAAGGCCAGACGGGCCTCTTACGTGCCATGTGACGGATCAGGATTCTTTTTGAGTTAAGGATGAAGATTCTTCTGAGTAAGTTTATTGGGCCGTTCAAATTTTATCAAACGGCTGCAAACAAAGGATCCCTCTAAAAGTTATAATAATTGTAACCGTTAGATAAAATTTGAACGGTCCGATTGACTTACTCACAAGGATTCTCACCCTTAGTTCAGGAGAGGATCCTGATCCCCATGTGACCTGCAAAACTCATGGTTGTGAGCCAGCCATATGCAAGGAATTGGATCCTCTCTTGAGCACAAGGAGCGGATCCTCCTGACCAATACACGTGGGTCGTTGAATGAAAATAATTATTATAACTTTAAAAGAACTCCCCTGTTTGTAGTCATCGGATAAAAATCCAACGTTGGTCAGGAGGATCCGCTCTTTGTGCTCAGGAGAGGGTCCAATTCCTATATGCAAAGGCATTAAGGCACAGCAAAAAGTTGTACTGTGCCATGTGACTTGCAAAACTTCTTTATTATTACTAAAAAATTACAGGATTCAAAATTATTACAATAATTTAAAGGATGAAGAGTTTCGAAATCAGAACGCATCAACGGAAACGCAACACTATATCTATTAAGATATGAGAATTGTTATTGGCATTCCAAAAATCTCATTCTACACTCCAAACTTTCTATATTTGAAAAGAAAAATACACTTGTGAGGAGTGTAGAATGATATTTTTGGAGTGCCAATAACACTTCCCTAAGATATTTGACAATCTAATTGTTGTTGAATAGCCAAGATGGTTCACCTTCTAGAGGTGTGATATTCACACACCATTTTTTACTTTTCACACAGCCTTCTAATTTTCGATCGTCGGATCGGATGAATTAAAAATAATCAACGAACATAAATTAATAAAGGATGTGTGAGAAGTAAAAAGAGGTGTGTGAATATCACACTCTCATCTTCTACTCAAGTGCAAAATTCATGAAACAAAAAATGGCATTCTTAGCCCCATTTTGGGGTTGAAGTGATTTTAAAAAAAGCTGCGAGAGTTTTTGGTGTTTGGTAAACATTCATCTTCAGCTTTTTTTCACAATTTTGGGTGAAAAAAAGCCAAAAACAAGAAGCTGCAAAACCCAGCTTTGAAAAACCGGCTTTTTTTCACATCTGTTTTACATAAAAATTTACCAAACACTATAATACTGTTTTTTTTCTTTTCAAAAGCACTTTTACAAAAAAGTTTACCAAACACTTTGCTGCTTTATTTCACAACTACATATTCTCACAACACAGCAGAAACAATTTTTTTTTCAAAGCACAGCAATACCAAACCAACCCTTAATGAGATGATTCACCGCCGTATCATTTGCGTGAGGTACATATTGACACACGTAATTTCGTAGGTAGATTAACAAAAAGAAAAAAAATGTGAATTGAATATTTTGCTGTTGACATACTGTGTAAATTTTGAAATTAAATTTGGTTGGGAAAGGGATGCCTTTAAGCTGACCTAGCAGTTTCTGACACGACACGAAAACGACACGAAAATAACGAATTTCGGGTCAACACGATAACTTATCGGGTCATTATCGGGTGACCCGTTAAGGACCCGTTAATAACGGGTTCTTAACGGGTATACACGCAGGTAACACGTGGGTAACCCATTTCGACCCGTTAAGAAAAAAACTATTTTGATAATTTTAAAATTTAATTACTAAAAGATTTATTATAAAATACAATAGCCATATTAATATATACAATATATTCTACATTAAATATATAGTTTTGTATTATTATTCTATATAAGTTTAAAAAAAAAGTTTTTGTCATTATTTATTTTTATTATGAGAGTTCCTTATTATCATTACTAGGATAAATTTTACTTAACATGTTGTTGTCCAAAATTAAAATAAACTAGTATAATATTTGCATAGGTAAGAACTAAGAAGACATACATACAAGTATGAAAAATGTGAAAGAATATATAAACACTCGTGATTCATCATTATTCCTCCACGAGTAGATAATGGTTACACTTACATTATTGTTTAGATTTTTAAAATCCTCCAAACCCTCATGAATAATGTTTTTTATTTGAGGGAAAAATTAATAAAATTAATAATAATTATTGTAGAAGTGTAAAAAATGTAAAAAAATATATACAATCACTCATAGTGACAAGCTTTACAACTTTCATGAAGGGATCAGCTTCGAAATCCAACACTATAATCCATAAACCTTAAATTTATATTTAACCGTCGATTGTCATTTACGCTTTATTCTTCTTACTGAATTTCATTTTTAAAATTTTCTTTTTTGAAAACATGATTATCTGGCGGATGTAAGAAAATGAACGGTTCAGATCTTTGATATCACGTTTCGATATTTACGGTTAACTGAAATATGAGTCGATTTCATATAGTTTGTAGAAACTTTATAAACATCAAGCAATATTTTCACTAACCGTAAAACTCTGAATATAATATCAATGATCCAAACCGTTCATCTTCCTGCATCATCTAATAGATCATGTTTTCAAAAAAGAAAATCTGAAAAAACAAATTTTGATGAGAACAATGAAGTGTAAATGTAAACAACAATCAACGGTTAAATTTTGATTTATGATTTATATGATTATAGTGGCGAATTTTGAAGTTAAACTCTTCATGAAAGTTGTAAAGCTTATCATTATGAGGGGTTATATATTTTTTCTATATTTTTTTACACTTCTACATTAATTAAAAAACTATTAAAGACTTTAGGTAAGTGAAAATATACTTAAAAGAAAAATGCGTTTTTATGTTTTGGATGTGACAATATGGTATGTATATACTTATTTAGTATTATGTTTTTCATTTGATTATTTATTGGTTTAAAATATATTTTCCTTAACGGTTAACGGGTTGGGTCATATTACCCGTTAATATTATCGGGTCAATTCATTTTACCCGTTTATTTTAACGGGTGTTACACGACACGACCCATTAAGATATCGGGTATGACACGAAAACGACACGAACACGGAAAACACGACACGAATTCCAGGTCTAGCTGACATCCTCCGTGGTGACATTAAAAACTCGCTCTCGCTGACTGATATGTGTTAGTACCAACAGGATCCTCTCATGATTTTTTTGGTGAGGCTTCTAAGAATTCGTAAATTGTGTCCGTTTATTGTATATTGTGCGATCAGTTTTTGTCAGGTACTGTTTGTATTTAATTTTAAATAAAAATGTTTAAAATGATTTTTAACCGTATAATGTACAATGAACATATATGATTCACGAATCCTTGAGATCCTTACAAAGAGAATCCGGTAAGAATCTGAATTCGTGCTAATAAATTTAACGCTCTTAAATTTATTTTTATAAAGGAAAAATTAGTTTCTGGTCCCTAGTTTCTAATGTTAATTAAATAAAACCTTATCAGTTTTTAAATATTGATCAAAGTATCTAACATTAATATATTAATAAATTGCATGTAAGTTACATAATTTTTATTAAAAAATTAGTAATTGATTTAGAGTTTTAATATTCACACCCTTATTAAACTCCTAAATAATTTTCAATTCAAACATTTCCCAAATATAAAAAATAAAATTAGAATAAGTTTGTACCCATTAAATTTTTATAAATTTTTTAATCTTATATGTATCCATTCTTAAATATACCAATTTGTTAAAAATGTACCCTTTTTTAATTTAAAATGTACCCATTTTTTATATAAAATTTCACTCAATCTTTTCTCTAATCTATTTTTTAAACTTGTATGGGTACATTATATTTTATTGATTTGAGAATGTATCCATGTCAAGTTTAATAGAAGAAATTTAATAATGTTATTATGCCTAATATCTTCTTTTTTTTTCGTGCTTTTGAAAAATGTACCCATGCTTTGGTACAATAATTTTTTGGTTAGTTTTGATGATTGTACCCATGTATACACACACACACACACACACACACACACACACACACACACAATATATTGGAGAGTATAATTCATCTTTAATAGTTTTAATCCCATAAATTATGGGTTTTATTTAAAATCTCATTAATATAAATAACTACAATTTTTTTTTAATTTAAATATATAATAAATTATATAGAAGTACATTATTATATTAATGTCAAAAACTTCGATAAAAAACTAAAAACTATCAAAATTTTAGTCAAACAATATTAGTAATTCGCATCTAAAGTGTCCATTTTATAAACTTAACATATATTAATTAATAATAAATGCCACGTACAAAAGAGATGCAAAATGACGGATTTTTTTATTGTATGTGCAACACAGGATGGTAAGCCATTTTGGTATAAAAGTGGTCACAAACACCCGTTCACACATAGCTGGAGAGTTTAGTGGCTTAGAAGAGGCCACCTCATCGCTATCTGCTGGGACCAAGAAACCTTCTTGCGGAAGGTTGGTGAAAGGAACTCAATCCCCTCAATCAAGGATGGGCCCCAAAATAAGGGTGGCCACATGTTCAACTTCCTGGTCAGTCTACTGACTGTATAGAAATTAATATCAAAACAGTGTCAAAAGAGAGAAAATACGCAACAACCAGAAGAGCATATTGATTGTAATTGTACCTCCATAGTTTTTTTCTTGTTTGCTTGCTCTGTTGCTTTTTGGGAAGAATTTCAGACACTCAACAAGCAAAGTAAGGCCATATGCATTAGGATACCACATGAGCAATGCCGACGGTGATAGTAATCCTTCAATTTTATAATTGTAATTGTTCAGTCCGTCATGTATAGTATGGTCATTTAAATGTATAAAATATATAAACAATTAATATGTTACGTGATATTCATGTTGTCAATTTGTTTCATACATTTAGATGCATACAATTTATGGTTTGAAAGATTTTTGTAGGAATGATTTTTACACTAAAAACTTGAATGGTTTTAATTATAAAAACTATACGATAAATATACGTTATTCGAAAGTAGTGTAATGTGTACATTCACCTATGAAAATGCAAGAATTACATAGCTATAGGACCCATTGTATGAGAGGCTGTAACTGGAAGATGATACCAACTCCAACCCTTGGAGTAAGTCTCAAATTTTCCCTTCTAATCTCACCCTCCCCTTGTCACATCCCGGCCCGGGTTCCACCACTTCCCGAGCACGACTCCACCATAGCACGATATTGTCCGCTTTGGGTGACACGCCCCAATCCCGATATTCCTCGAATACCAGGATAGACACGTGCTGGCCGACACCCAAAGGGTGACGAAAGCCATTTATTGAATGCAAATGCTGAGAATAAGGAATAAATACGACTTATAAATATAAGATAAAGAGTACGCATTTTAGGAACGTGTTCAGAGCACACATCTAATCTAGAACACTAAAAGAATTAATATAAAATTGAATGAACAAAGGAATAGGTCCTACACCGAGAGGACTCGAAGATGCCGATGCGGAAGTGCCTTGACGCCTGGATTGTATGCCTCGATTCTAAGTCCTGAAGGGGGCGCAAAACAAACATGAGTGGACCAATTTGATATACATATAATAAAACAGTTATCAACGTACTAACCCCCAGGTTTTATGAAAACACATATATATCATGATAAACATAGGTTTTCCGAAACCTAGCATGCCGTGCGCTGTCTCAAATCATAACTTTTATATAATAATCTCTAGTGAATGTCCAATATAACTCTCCAGGCCCCATGCCGGCTCCCCATCTCTGAGCAGACAGTAAGAGGAAATAACCCTCAGGCCCCATGCCGGCTCCCCATCCCTGGTCTTAAATGCCAGAGGAAACACCCTACAGGCCCTATGCCAACACCAAATTCTTCGCCCGGACGGACCGGAAAACTATCCCTACGTCCCGTAACGGTAAGGACCACTATGTAAGTACAAAACCATTAAACATACGTACATTTGAAAGGCATCTTCATAGTATAAAGTCATCCATCATCTATACTATAAAGAAGTGTTCGAAACGTATTCTAAATATCATATCGTCATCCATCAGATATTCTATAAGAATACGGGTTATAAGAAAAATAGTAATAATTCAAAATAGCCTTAATAGGCACGATATCTCGTAAAGCATTTCATATAACATACTCATCAAATCATGCTTTTCATGTATGCATTTCTACTATAAAACATGCATTTTTGAAGGGGTCCACTCACAGATACTCCGCCGCTGAAGAGCCACGCAAACTAGCGAAGAAGGTAACGCCACAACAATTGCCCCTAAACACATAAAGAGTACATTTAGTCAAACTCTACTCAAACGACTTAATTTGGGAAAACGAACTTCGGAAACGGGTCCAGAACGTCGAAATTATCCTAGGAGAAGTCTCGGACGAAAACCCAAAAAGTCAACCCAAAAGTCAAAGTCAACGGTCAACGTTGACCAGTCAAAGTCAACGGTCAACGTTGACCGGGTCAACGGGTCAGACCGGGTCAACGGGTCCGGGTTCGGGTCAAACCAAGTCAAACGGGTCTGGGCTTGGGTCAAATGGGTTTGGGCCGGACCGAGTTGGGTTTGGGTTTTGGGTCCAAAGGGTTTAGGTTTTAGGAAAGGGCTTTGGGATTTAAAAGGGAAATGGGCTTAAAGGTTGGGCTCGGCAGAAAGGCCCAAAGGCCTGGTTTTCGGGAATGTGGGTCGCCGGACCCAAGTGGAAGGGAAGGCCGGAATTCGGCCGGAAAACCACACAAACTTTAAACGGCCATAACTTTGTCAATACTCCACGAAATCAAGTGATTCAAAAAGAAAAGTTATAGTTCTCGAAGAGACGAAGAGAATAATACCTCACACGACATCTAACTCGCCATGGTTTGGCCGGAAATCACCTCGAAAGCCGTCCGACTCGCCGGAAACTGGGTAAGATTCAATGGATATAACTTCTTCAATACTCGATGAAATTGGGTGAAACAAAAAGGAAAGTTGTAGTACTCAGCGAGACAAAGAGATTGATACCTTGCACGCAAGCCAACTCGCAGTGGTTTGGCCGGAACTTGCCTCGAAAGGGGCGGTCTGCATCGGAGTTCGACGAGAGAGGGAAAGAACGGTGGTCTCCGCCACTGTGGTGCACCACAGACTTGCCCTGGGTTCGAGTTCTTGCTTGGGAGGGTCCTAGGGTGTGTGTGTGTGTTTATGGGTGTTGGTCACTGGGAAGGAGAGAGCACAGAGAGTGAGGAAGAGAGTTGAGAGTTGTAAAAATCAGAAAAAAGAAAGAAAAGGAGGAAGGGACCGGGGACAAAACAGGGGGGTGGGCCCCTTGGGCTCACCAATTAAGACCCAAAAAAAACAATTTTAAAAGAATAAGATCTAGCCCAAGGTGAAATTTCACAAAAATACCCCTTTTATCGGGACGGGTTGTTACAATCTACCCCCCTTAAAAGAATTTCGTCCCGAAATTTAAAATAATTTCCTACACTGAAAACCTCGAAAATAGGAAGAAAAATATATGTATAAAGATAAATCAAGTCAGAGTGGGTGCATCAAAGAGAATATGCCACACCGTCGCGAGCGGGTTGCAAAATCCTCTATCATGCCTCCAAGCTCTTACTTTCTTTCCCATCAGTGTAAAAGTAGAAACATACTTTATAAAAATATAAAGTCAAAATCATAAAATAGCTTAAGGTTAAATGTAAATACATAAAATACGAATACGTCAAAATAGATATGTAACAACATATAGGTCAAAAATTCGAGCTGAACTTAAGAACTGAAAACAGAAATACTTCCCCCAAAACATTTGTAACGACAAAAATAAATGACTAAAGCAAAGGGAGTTAAAATACTTATATTGAAAATCAAGACTGAAAAATGAGAGTGGGTCTCGCGGAAGAATTCGAATCGTCACGTACTCCGAGCATAGATGTGTCTTTGGGTCGAGCCCCAACAATAACGAATTTGTAACAACTACCGTAGACGGATCTTCCTGCTCACTTGCTTAACGAACCCAACGAATAAGTTATCGATATCACAGTCTGCAGCCCGCAATGTCAACAACACATTGTTGTCTCGATAAGCAAGTAGTAATTTCCTGAGGATGCACAATTTCTCATAACGTATTTTCGATCTTCCGAATACCAGTTCACAACACTCCTTTGACAACTAATGTTTCCCGTAGAAAACTCTCGCACTAAGTCGCAAAAGTGCCATACCCAAATCGAACAAAACAAAAAAACTGTCGTCATAAAAACTCTATCCAGCAACAAACATTCCATCCGCCTCAGTTCTTCCAAAAGTGACCAACTACTCCAGTGTTTTGCCAACAAAGAACGCATTGAAAAATGTACCTTGGGATTCAAGAAGAATGGCTACCATATTACTAGTAGACCCAAAAGTTCGAACCAAGCAAGCAGAAAACAAGAAGTCACCTTCCTCAACAAGCAGTATCTCTAGGGAACTGTTGTAGTGCTCAATCCACCTCTCCATTTTTGCTTAGTTGCAGATTTCTAGTCAAACAAGGTCAGTGTTGGTGGAAAGGACTCGCAAGTGCTCAATCTAAAAACCCCATGAGAGTACACATTTTGAGAGAACTGTAAAGATTATCCGATTCTCGCCTCGACCACGCTGTGGTGCCATCCCAGAGTACACCAAACAGATCAGCTAGAAACGTTTTGACATCCACATACTCACAACAATGAAGTTCGAAAGTGAAGCAGTGGAAAGATATGCTGAGACGAGCACATATCGTTGGAAAAGAACCGATGTGATGCCTATGAATTAAAGTAAGATGGTGATACAATCCGTTAACCTTCTGTACTAAAACCTTCATCCAACTCTTACTAAAAGATCGCTCAAACCTCACGCCCACGTGCTCGCTAACCGAAGGATTCTGGTGCGAGGTAGTGGAAAGCTGCGTTGAGGCAAACACATCACATCATCGAAAAGGTCTACTAGAGTACAATATGGTGTTGGTGAAATGCAGCAGGATAATGAGTGGTGACCATTCAATTCAGCATGAAGATAATGATGCAATCTGCTGATCACTTGCACTACAATCTTCACCAATCTCTTACCAAAAGACGATTCGAACCTCATACCCACGTGGAACTCATCCACGTAAGTCTGGTAAACTTGTGAAAGGATTATGCTTCAAATGTTCCTGACGAAATTGATAAGAATTGGGTACACACTTTCGCCGAATCGTTCGATCGTGAATTCCTCACTGAAAGAGCAAGAAACCACGTCAAGGAGGCTAAAAGAACACTTTAGGATTTGAGGGTCAAAACAAGTCCATTAAAAATCTAGAGTACAAGAGATCAGGATTTGAAATAGAGACCATGCCGAGAACAAACGCTTTTTTTTTTTTTTTTTTTTTTTTTCCGTGAAATGTTTCGGCATGATCCAGCTTTGCATTGAGGGACGAACAAGCGAGGGAAGGTGAAGATGCAGAAACAAAAGTCATCGTTTACGATTATTTGGTAATCATCACCGTAAGGTTGACTGGTTTCTTAGCCAAGAAGGGATTAGGTATAAGTTCAAGAATAGTAGAAAACTGCTAATAAGATTTAACGAGGCCAAAGACATTTCGAAATTTACAATACTTTGTGAGAGCTGATCCAAAGTAAAAAAATTACAAATAGAACCTCTGAATCAACAGAATGACGAAGAAGAAAGATACAAGCAGCCTGCATATGCATGCAGTGACACAATTGGCTACCTTAAAGTGATGCCCTTGAGCAAACCAAAGCTTAATGAGTCCAGAGAAGTTCAAAGCCAGGCTCGATCTTCGTACAATGATGAATATTGTGGAATCTCAAGCCATCACACTGAAAATTACAAGGCTGAACAATTAGTGGACAAGAACACTGGTCAATTTAGTGGACAAAAACACTGGTCAATTAGGCTACAAGCAAGAGGCTAAGTTCACCTATACCGAAAAGTATGCGGACCAGGAGCTAGGGTTTACCGCCTAGTACCAGACCCAGGTGAAATTCAAGGAGTCTGTTTATCCAAACAGGTCTGGATCTTCATCATCCAATTTCAACTATAACAACAAGAATCGCAACTCATTTTTGGAACTTGATGAGAATAACGTCTGCTACCGAGGAGTTTCCCAAGAAAAGCAATTAATGTAAGTGAAGTCAACACTCGAATGATTGGGTGTGAAGCTGACAGCCAAGGGTTAAGGAACTTGACTTCGTAGTTGGAGTAAGCAAAATGGTTATCGATAGAATAATCGTCGAGAATTGTTCAAAAGATCCACACGAATTTCTTCAGTGGTAATGAGCCCGAGAACATTGATTTGCTCCCACTAACAACCACCTACTAACCGTCATCTCAACTAGCACTTGCTCGCTTTCTCTAACACGCACTTCGAAAGTTTTCGAACAATTTCCAGGAGATATGACTCTGCCCGCCATTCCTAGGGAACGCATGTCGCAGAGTGATATCACCGTTTCGGAACTCCAGTTGGTCATAACCAATTCATACCACCAAGATCTTTCCATTTCCTAAGATTTCGATATAGAGCCGACTCCGCTCGCAATTCCTAGGGAACGCATGTTGCAGAGTGGCATCGCCATTTAGGATCTACAACTGGTCTTGACCAGACTTCCGCAAACTGATCTTTCTAAAACATGTCGCTTTCAAGTAGCACCGACTCAGCCCGCCATTCCCAGGGAATGCACGTCGCAGAGTATCGTCATATGCTGAAAGTCGTCCAACAAATCCACTTCACCATTACTGAGGCACAATCCCGACACGAATCCTTATATTTCAACCAGAAGATGACAATTCAAACCGAGACAGATTTGTACAACTGCGCTGAATGACACCAAATTCAGAAGTCGTGACATCCAAATGACGTCATGACAGATACAATACTACAGAAATTAAAGATCCTAAGTATGCTCTGAACGAACCACGCTCTGATACCAATCTGACACGCCCCAATCCCGATATTCCTCGAATACCAGGATAGACACGTGCTGGCCGACACCCAAAGGGTGACGAAAGCCATTTATTGAATGCAAATGCTGAGAATAAGGAATAAATACGACTTATAAATATAAGATAAAGAGTACGCATTTTAGGAACGTGTTCAGAGCACACATCTAATCTAGAACGCTAAAAGAATTAATATAAAATTGAATGAACAAAGGAATAGGTCCTACACCGAGAGGACTCGAAGATGCCGATGCGGAAGTGCCTTGACGCCGGGATTGTATGCCTCGATTCTAAGTCCTGAAGGGGGCGCAAAACAAACATGAGTGGACCAATTTGATATACATATAATAAAACAGTTATCAACGTACTAACCCCCAGGTTTTATGAAAACACATATATATCATGATAAACATAGGTTTTCCGAAACCTAGCATGCCGTGCGCTGTCTCAAATCATAACTTTTATATAATAATCTCTAGTGAATGTCCAATATAACTCTCCAGGCCCCATGCCGGCTCCCCATCTCTGAGCAGACAGTCAGAGGAAATAACCCCCAGGCCCCATGCCGGCTCCCCATCCCTGGTCTTAAATGCCAGAGGAAACACCCTACAGGCCCTATGCCAACACCAAATTCTTCGCCCGGGACGGACCGGAAAAATATCCCTACGTCCCGTAACGGTAAGGACCACTAGGTAAGTACAAAACCATTAAACATACGTACATTTGAAAGGCATCTTCATAGTATAAAGTCATCCATCATCTATACTATAAAGAAGTGTTCGAAACGTATTCTAAATATCATATCGTCATCCATCAGATATTCTATAAGAATACGGGTTATAAGAAAAATAGTAATAATTCAAAATAGCCTTAATAGGCACGATATCTCGTAAAGCATTTCATATAACATACTCATCAAATCATGCTTTTCATGTATGCATTTCTACTATAAAACATGCATTTTTGAAGGGGTCCACTCACAGATACTCCGCCGCTGAAGAGCCACGCAAACTAGCGAAGAAGGTAACGCCACAACAATTGCCCCTAAACACATAAAGAGTACATTTAGTCAAACTCTACTCAAACGACTTAATTTGGGAAAACGAACTTCGGAAACGGGTCCAGAACGTCGAAATTATCCTAGGAGAAGTCTCGGACGAAAACCCAAAAAGTCAACCCAAAAGTCAAAGTCAACGGTCAACGTTGACCAGTCAAAGTCAACGGTCAACGTTGACCGGGTCAAAGGGTCAGACCGGGTCAATGGGTCCGGGTCCGGGTCAAACCAAGTCAAACGGGTCTGGGCTTGGGTCAAATGGGTTTGGGCCGGACCGAGTTGGGTTTGGGTTTTGGGTCCAAAGGGTTTAGGTTTTAGGAAAGGGCTTTGGGATTTAAAAGGGAAATGGGCTTAAAGGTTGGGCTCGGTAGAAAGGCCCAAAGGCCTGGTTTTCTAGAATGTGGGTCGCCGGACCCAAGTGGAAGGGAAGGCCGGAATTCGGCCGGAAAACCACACAAACTTTAAACGGCCATAACTTTGTCAATACTCCACGAAATCAAGTGATTCAAAAAGAAAAGTTATAGTTCTCGAAGAGACGAAGAGAATGGTACCTACACGACATCTAACTCGCCGTGGTTTGGCCGGAAATCGCCTCGAAAGCCGTCCGACTCGCCGGAAACTGGGTAAGATTCAAATGGATATAACTTCTTCAATACTCGATGAAATTGGGTGAAACAAAAAGGAAAGTTGTAGTACTCAGCGAGACAAAGAGATTGATACCTTGCACGCCGGCCAACTCGCAGTGGTTTGGCCGGAACTTGCCTCGAAAGGGGCGGTCTGCATCGGAGTTCGACGAGAGAGGGAAAGAACGGTGGTCTCCGCCACTGTGGTGCACCATGGACCTGCCCTGGGTTCGAGTTCTTTCTTGGGAGGGTCCTAGGGTGTGTGTGTGTGTTTATGGGTGTTGGTCACTGGGAAGGAGAGAGCACAGAGAGTGAGGAAGAGAGTTGAGAGTTGTAAAAATCAGAAAAAAGAAAGAAAAGGAGGAAGGGACCGGGGACAAAACAGGGGGGTGGGCCCCTTGGGCTCACCAATTAAGACCCAAAAAAAACAATTTTAAAAGAATAAGATCTAGCCCAAGGTGAAATTTCACAAAAATACCCCTTTTATCGGGACGGGTTGTTACATTGGGCCCCCCTACCACACCCTCATGGTTTTGTTTCTGGGAACTCACACGAGAACTTCCCAGTGGGTCACCCATCATGGGAGTGCTCTCGCGCGCTACTCGCCTAACTTCGAAGTTCCGATGGAACCCGAAGCCAATGAGCTCTCAAAAGGTCTCGCGCTAGGTAGAGATGAAAATATACATATAAGGCTCACAGGATCCACTCACCTGGGCGATGTGGGATCTCACACCCCCCATCCCGGGCGCCTATTTCATTCCAACTCTTGTGCTAAAATGGGGTTAAGTGTTAGAACTAAAAAAAAAAGCCAAATTTCGGCCAAACTCAGTTGTGGAGCCCACGTGTGAGAGTGAGAAACCGCAACTCACCCGCCAGGCAAGGACGCGCGCAACTGCCAAGGCCAGTAGGTCTGTCGACATCACCCACGTGGGCTTGTCGCCCATCCACGTGTGAGAGTGAGAAACCGCAACTCACGCGCCAGGCAAGGACGCGCGCAACCGCCAAGGCCAGCAGGTCTGCCGACATCACCCACGTGTGCTTGTTGCCCACTTGTCCCATGCAATAATGAGCCTAATGGCTTTATTTCTAATCGGGCAATCAATTTTAAATGGTCTGTTGGTTGATCCAACGATGCATGTTCAAACATTTTTTTTAGTTGTATATTTAATATTTACATATTTATATATTTATTGAATCCAATGACTGATATCGAATATAATTAAATCTAATGGTAAAAAAAGATCTAACGGCCCAAATTTAAATTCAACGACTAAAATAATTAAAAAATATATATTTAACTCAAAATTCACCCAAAAATCTATACATCTCTATCATGTGTTTCATATTCTTCCATAGCGTTTCATGAGTTATATGTGTCAATTTAGTGATTTTTCAATATTTATCAGAATTTAATATAATTTTAAGTTAAAATGTTCATAAAAATAATTTAGGATAGTCTACATAATTTATTTATTTTTTTAAAAATTAGCCTAAATTTATTCTTTAATAATTTGGGGCTAAAATTTTAGAACAAAAGGGTTAAAACAAAAAAATTGTTTTTAAGTTAAAAATTTTAGATTTTAACCTAAAGGTTGGAATGGTCTAATGAACGTGATCTTGGACATCTTGGACTCTTGGTGCATGCATGCATTGCACTAAAGCACTGTGGAAGATTGTAACTAGGGTATTTGGGTCATTATCCCCTCTTAAACAACAATCTTGAGATCGCCCACCAACCACCAACCACTCTCACTCACTCTCTCATCTCTCTCACTATCTCCTCTAACTCTCTCATTCTCACTCCTTTCTCTCATTCTCAGTCACTCTCAATCTTGTCAAAAGACATTTTCTCCCCAATTTTTTTTTTTCATTAATATGTGTTTTTGGAGTTAATTAATTGGGTTTGGTGTGGGGTGGAGTTTGGGGTATGCCAATTTTAGGGGAGATTATGCCCATTTTTTGGTATTATTTTATGTTGTTTTTTGGTTATTTGACCATGTTTATTTTGTTTGTAGGGAATCGTTGAGACTTGACGGCGAAAGTTGAGGATTAGGATGCTATCGAACCATATCTCCCGCCAATACCACCACATTATACTTGTGTTAGGATTTTTGTAACAACCTGTCTTCAAATTTTACGTTTTAACTATTTAATTTCACAAAAATACCCTTAGCGACGAAAGCGTTGACTTTCATTGACTCTCGTTCTTTGACATGTAGAATTTTTCTATTAATTTATTCACGTCGCATTCGTCAATACGAACACGTAGGCGCGAGCGGTTCGAATTCGAAGCTAAAATCAAGCTTCTACGAATTTTTAAATGTAAGGGTATTTTGGTAATTTCACAATTAAAGATATTTCTCTACCTTGAATCACTTCATGGCTGACACGTGGCCGTACACCCCCACTTTTTCTGGAGAGTTCCTATTGTGACAGGAATAAGAATGGTACACCAAGTGTTTTTATGTAAGTGGTGGAAAATTTTATTTTTTAAGTTTTTAACATACATATCTCATAATTTGCATAATGACACGTGTTATATCATTTCGTGTGTCGATAAAAATCTCTTCATCCCGTGACCCTTATCCCTCTGCCTTATCTCTTTTTCTGTCTCTTAACACACACCCACCTCACTTCTCTCTCTTGGCCGACACTGTCGCTCCACTCTCTCTCTCTCTCTCCCTCATCTTTTTCTCTGCCGTGCCATTTCCCTCACCTCAGCTCTCATATCTCCCTCGCTGCACTGCCAACATCATCACACAACACCACTCACCTCAGCCTTATCTCTTCCTCCCCGTACACCATTAATCACCACCTCAACCACCTTATCACTCCGGCATACATCACCTTCAAGCAGCCTCCCTCACAAACCTCCGGCGAAGGTAAGCTTCGAGACTCCTTTGATCTTCCTTCCCCGTAGTCTACATTACTTGGTTAGTGATTAAAAATGGCTTTGGTGAAGGTTTTAGCACGAAAAACAACTCGAGGGGCATTTTCCAGAGATCTGTAAACTTCAAAACCGTGGTAGTTTGGCCACCTTCTAGCCATTTTTCGGGTCAACTCCGATCTCCGTCGAGCCTTGTAAGGGTATGAATCTCTTCTCCACATTCTTAACAATCACTCGGCCTTTGAATCAATCGATTTGGATTTGTATCGAGCTCGGAATGAGTTCTCAAAGTTGGATGAAAATTCTGGAAAAATTCCAAAAATTCGAAGATGACGAGTACAAGTGTACTCGCGGCGCGTGGGGTAGATGGAATGAGAACGAATTATGATCCACAATATATGATGAACGGACAAGATTGCGAGATTTCTATGAAATAGATCCGGCAAGGATCCTGGTTGGTAAAGAATTATGGATTTCTTTGTACAAGAGGAATTTTCTTTTTCACTCCGATATTTCAATTTTATTTTATTTATTTAGTTTTTAGCTCACAAAGTTATTTTTCTACTGACTACGGGTCCGGGGTGTGACAGTTTCTCCTTCTCATCACCCTTCACTGCTTCTCATTTTCTTCTTGTACTGCTTCTAGGCTTTTTAGTTGACCAGAAAAAAGAACTCTCCATCTTCTCTATGATGACTACCTACCCTGAGTCCTCAAACGAGTCAGACGACGAAGAGGGACCGCAATGGCTTGTCTTGCACGGTTTAGGATTTGGTCGCATCGGTAATTAAACAGGTGAAATTCACTTTTGAATGACAAATTTATGTTTTTCTAATTTCCTTGTGTTTCTTCTTCTTAGTAAAATAATTTTGAATTTCAAGAGATTTCTATGTATATTATGTTATTTCAGCTTGTGATGTAGCGTCATCTAGAGTTGCATTACTTAGCATATTATATGTTGCACATCATATATAGGCAATTAATTTCAGCTTGTGATGACGTATTTATTTACTTGATTGATTGTTTTAAAACCATACGTCCATTGGTTGACAAAAGTGAGGAATTAGAGTAAATATTGAGGTGATATTGATAATAGAAAATTTATATATAATTAGACTGTTAAAGGAACAAAAATGTGTCAAAAACAAAATAAAAATCATGATATGGGTGCTACTTTGCAAAGATTATGTCAAAGGTTTATCAATACACATAAAAGATGAGCAAGAGGTTTGGTAAAGTGAAAACTAATTTGGTTTAGTTCGAGTTTTGTACATATATACTTACACAGATACATTTCTTGATAAGAAATTACTTTCGTTCTCTTTAAAATAAAGCTGTGATGCATAAATAAATATAGAGCATTTGAAAAAGTGGATTGAGTTGGGTATCAGATATGTAGTGGACTGACTAATTTCATATAGCCAATTCCACTTTCATACCAAATTAATAGCCGTTATGAATATAGAAATATATGCTTAAATTAAACCTCAGTACTTTAGATGTGAAAATAAGCTTTTAAACTGTTAAAACCTCGGTGCTCAATAACAGTGGCTAATAGACAACAAGTAAACTGAAGGTAATAAGAAAGATTGATACAAAACAGGTATGGAAAGAATAAAGAAAGCTGCGAATAGTTACCCATAAATTGTATGCTAGGTTGACACCACAACGAACTCTCAGATTCTATATATATAGTTGCCTATTCTCTCTGTCCCTGTCTCTCTCGATTTCCATCTGATTCCCCTTTTTGTTTTCTTCTCGTAAGAACTATGTCTGCAGCCATTTTTCATGTCTAAAAAGAATGAAGTGCGACTCCTTATTTATGGTTGAAGGCAGCAGCTTTCCTAGAGTGCTGAACAAGCACTTAAAGCACCTTGCTGGCAACACCCCAGCCATCCTTATCCATATATTTCTTTTGCCGTCTATAAGCTTCATACGTACCGCTTGAAAGAGTGCTTAGTAAGCACTACTACATGTTGCCTAAGGAAATTGACACCAAGACAAATATATTAATAAAACATAAACAAGTGAAGCGAGAAAACAATAGAAGGGCTGTGGCATATGTTGTAAATTATCTGATTTAATAGGTCACTTTTTATTTCCATTGAATTTTGAGTTTATGTCGAATGTTTAAAGATTGGTGGGTTTTTATTTAGAAATTGTGCTCATATTGTTTCGACTGCTGATTGGTGAGTACCAAATGCATTTGTTTCTCTCTATCATTAATCTTTCAAAAAAAAAAAAAAACTAGACTAATTCATACTTATACAAATTGTTTATGTTTCTCTTGGTATATCAATGAAGGATGGGTGACTTTGAATTATCAACTTGGGTCGATCATCAGCTTGTAACCGTGCTTAATGAAGTATTCACATTCTGCATTTCACCTGCAACTGCAGACTCAGCCGCGGGAGGACTTCTTAAGGGTAATTTTTTTTTTTAACTTATAATTCTTTTTTTTTTTTTAAAAAGGAAAAAAAATTTACTTTAAATTCTTTTAATGCAGGATTTATCTTAGGTAAAGAGATTGGGATGGTTCTGGTATACAAGCTTGAGACACTAGCTTGCTATACTTTTTGTTAAAAAGTTTACGCCTACTACACTAGTAGTTGGTTGAGCTGAGAACTATGACTGTGTTTTATTAGTTGGTTAGATGGAGAACTATAACTATGTTTTATTAGTTGGTTAGGTGGAGAATTATAGCTATGTATAAGTTCCTTGGATTACAAATGAGGAATGCATGTTCTTTTACGATTGTTAAAATTTCACACTGAGTAGTTGGTTAAGTTGAGAATTATAATTATGTTTAAATTCATTAGATTACAACTGAGGCGTGCATGTTCTTTAAGGGTTGTTAAAATTTCAAACCGACTAGGCTAGTAGTTGGTTAAATTGAGAACGCACGCATATTATTTTATGTTTGTTAAAATTCACACGGACTAGGCTAGTAGCTGGTTAGGTGGAAAACTATACTTGCATATGAGTTTATTGGATTACAAATGAGGCCACATTGATGGGTCAATGTGAATCCCACGTATGACACGAAGATGATGATTAATACGTTTTACTCTCTACAACACTCTGAACGTACCTATTATATTTTATTTGAATGTTTCTGAACAATTGAGCACCCAAATTTCAAATTAGAAACTGAAAAATAAATAAAAAAGTTAAGACGGTTAATGAACAGAAAAATGTCCATACAAGTGTGTAATGAAACGAAAAGACCAAACGTAATCAAACAAGTGTGTAATGAAAGAAAAAGAACGTAGTTGCCATTTGAACAGAAAGAACATCACAAGATTCGCTGTCTTTAATGTCTTATATACAAAAGATGGGAGTCTATATGTACAAAATACGGGGTGTCCTATATTGTCGATACAAAAGCAGTGTTGGTCTACAGTAAACTAAACTCTCCGTCGATGCTTTTCCATGACTTTATAGCTGCTACTCTAAGCCTCCAGACTACGTACCCCTTACCATATTGAAATGCCATAACCGTTTCTGGTTTCTGCTGAGGTGTTTCATCAGTCTAAGAATTCCAACACTGCCAAAACGAAGGGAGAGAAAAAGTTGTCGTTAGTGTCACCTTCTACGCAGAAATTCTTTATCGGTTTTTGAGTGATAGAGGACCACCGCCTGGAGACGAGAGGGCACAGCCTATTTGGGAGTTATACACCATACCGGCTCAAGGCTTCACTTAAACTTGGCATTACTTTAACTGCCTGATATGATTTTCTAAGTTCAATAATAGAAACCACCTGCACAATCAATAGTCAGAACTAATTGTGGGAGTCTAGCACCAAAGCATATACCACCAAGTTTATACAAGAAAAACTTGTTAATCAAATAAACACCATCGGTTTATGGTCTACTCAGGTGAACCAAAGTTGAGGAAAGTAAAGCCAGGCTATATTCTTTACGTGTATGGTAAACAAATAAGAATCCCATAGATATTGTAACGTCCTCCAAATATTCATTCAAATGCCAGAATTTTTTTTTACAGCTGCACTGAGTTAAAGTGGCATACTCAGTTTCCATAACTCATACTTGGTATTGCACTTACTACTATTAGGACTGATGTCAACCCGATAGCAAACCCCACATTGATATTGCGTAAATCATGGTCGATCATGCTTGATGCTGTTGCCACCAAGATACTTAACAATAGCCCGTCAAAACCTCATAAAAAAGGTACAAAATACTTGCTGAAAATGCAAGCATTCCACAAAGACTCATATAATACTTGCTGAAAGAATGATGCACAAGCTAGTCAAAACCTCAAAAAAAAAAAAAAAAAAGGTACAAAATACAATAATGACAGAAAACACTATATCTGTAATTCTGTACTAGTCTACGGGAAAAACCCAAAGCTCCTAAATTTGGAATACATCTTCTGCTACAAGGCATGGGATACACGTAGCACCATTATGTACTCTTAAATTATTTATGTAAAACCTTTGTTAAATCCAGCATGCAGAAATGGTAACCACACTGACGGGTGGCTGTGAAAAGTTAAATCTTTATTGTGGAAAAAAACTGAGGCTAAAACGCGGCAACAGACAGAATATGAGGAATAATAGCATGACGACATTATATGCCAACATGAAACCACTTGCCAGAATATGAGGAATAATAGCATGACGATATTATACGCCAACATGAAACCATTATCTCAAGTATATTACCAAATCCAGATTCTGAGATGGTATCAGAAATCCACGTCATTGTCATCACACCACAGACCAGTAACGAACTTGTCACCATCACATGCCTGACCCTACAAAATTCGAAAACATATCATACTCCTTCCCATAGATAAATATTACCATGAAAAGTTCGAACTCACAATTGTAGCTTACCAGCTACTAAAAAAGAACAAGAGATCTATAAAGGTGAAAAAGAACCGTGCTAACAGCTAAGTGTATGGTGAAAAGGAGAACCTAGGCAGCTACATCTATAAGAACTTGTGATTTCAAATCCAAATAGATATATTTGGAATAAAAAACGAAGGCATGTATGTCACATTACCTGTAGCTTGCCGCATAGATTGAATATGGAACTGAATAACAAGCCAGTATGATGGCCTCCACTATTGCAAAGTCGAAAGACAGCCACCATCTTGAAAAGACAGAAACACAAAAAGAGTTCAAAATCTTGAGAAACAAGACTGATCAATAAAATTGTGTAACAAGAACTTGGCTCGCTGATTGAGATGAATACCTACCTAGACACACATATAACTCTTAATCTTCTCATGACCATCTAAGCCTTCCTTCCGCAGCTTTACCAGGGAGGGAACAACGTGACATAGTACCCGTACCTCAAGTTGTATATTGTATTACATACCAACTTTCGTCACAACATTAAGCATATATCTGTTTGCTTTAGTTTGTTTCAAAATCGTCTATTAGGTTAACATAAACCAAACTAACTGACGGAAAGAAGTAAACCTGCAAGATGATTGATGGTATGATTTGAGGACTGATTCCAAGCTGGAAGAATGACATTTTAAGCTCTGCTGCAAATTGCCAAGTTGATCTGCCAGAAAACAACACAACGACCACCAGATAATTAGATAAAAGACCATACACACGGACGAAGAATGGTCAATTACTCACCAACAGATCCCGATACAAAGCTGAGGTTGAGGGATCAACCTTCTATTGAATCCAGGCAGAGGGATGAAATAATCGACGTGACTAATCACTATTAGCACTGCTGTCACAAACAGCCTCCTCGTAATCTCGCTCTTGAAGAACGATTCAGCAGCAGCATTGAACTCAGCCGCACAAAATTCAAAAAACTGGTTTCTAAACGAGATAGATCCCACCTGCTCAGCCTTTAGGTTCTCAACATCGTTCTGTTTCGAAATTCCCGTCTCCCACTCAACGGATTAACTTCAAAATTTAGAGACTCTGGTCTCTGGAGGTGTAGCCTCAACATTTGTATAATCATTTAGGAACTGTTTCGAGACAATAAGGGCCTGTTTGGCAACATGGAATTTCTATGGTTTGTCCTAAGCGAAACACAGCTGTTCCTAACAAGGGCCAAACAACAAATTTGAATTTCACTACCTGAAACTGCACCTGCAAGTAAAATGAGCAGAAAATCCCTATCACAAACTTCCTCCGAAGCTACATAATTCTCCCAATCCAAATTCAACACGAAAACATTTTTGATACACAGCTACAAATTACCGGATTAAGTTTACGAAGAGACTACTAAACCTAACATTACTCCCAATTTTCCATGATTTCCTGTAATTTTCCTGCGTTTTCTCGGGAAACAAACAGGAAGTGCTGACCTCGAGATTTAGCGGGCGAGGGTTTTGGATGGAAGCTTTGCGAGCTGAGAAGAGTGGCTTCAATCGCGGGACTAGGAGAGCAAAAGAGAGCAACGGGACTGAGAGAATTCGGGTACGGTGGGTTGGGTGGGGGGAATAATCCTCTGCATGCTCGTTTTGCGTTAACGTTTTGCTCATTCTTATTGGTCCATGTTTGGTCGGCGAGAGTCGATGCCATTGTGGCAATGCGTGGTTGGGGATGGACGCAAAACGGACAAGTAAATATAGGCCTTTTTTTCGAACTACATAAGAGTTTCGAATTCGAATAAAGGGCAGGAATCACATTGTTTCAGCCAGTTTCTAAGCTCAAATCTGCTACCCTAGGCCTTTTTCATACTTGAATTTATACTGCACTTCGCAATTGAACGATGGAAGCATAAATCTAAGGAAAATTGACAGAAATGATCCATTTTGTTAATTTGGGGATCAAAATAGAACAAATCGGTCATGCACACCATGAACAAAAGCGAAATGACCCATTTAGTTATGGAATATACGGGTTGTTTGTAACATGAATTGATATTTAGAAGTTAAATTAGGGTTTGTGTTTTATGTTGAGGGCTATAGGTTGTGGGAAAAAAACTTGATTTTTGATGTGCGAGAATACTAGGTATGTTCCAATTTGTACTTCAAGTGTCCAGTTGTAGAAATTTGGAAAAAAAAATTGTCATGTGGATGTTGGGTGCATATGGTGTGCATGGCTGTAACTTATATGACAAGCGAGAATGTTAGACTAGGCTTGATGCACGTATGTCATATGTAATTTCAGATTTGGGCAACAAAACATGGGGGAAGTGTGTGCTGTTGGGATGGGCAGAAATTGGGGTGTTTGGGGGTTTGAGAGATGGGGTGGCTGGAGTTTTATTGAAGTTAGGTGTAGAAAGAAATATGGAGCATCTTTGGAATTTTAAGATGAAAAATAATAAGTTAGGTGTAGAAAGATAATAAAGGGGTCTAGATAAAATTTATCTTTTTAAAAAGTTGCCCTTTTAATTAATCAAATTGTTTTACTTTGTACACCCTCATTTTATTTTAATATTTCATCACTTTAAACCCTAGATTTTTCGAATTATCAAGCAATTTAAATCGGATTTGGATTCTCTCCGAGGCATTGCCTCGGGAGCCTCCTGACCGGACAACACGGGCCGTTGGATCAAAATCCAACGGCTACAAACAGGGGGGGATCCCTCTAAAAGTTATAATAATTGTAGCCGTTGGATCAAAATCCGTGTTGTCCGGTCAGGAGGCTCCCGAGGCAATGCCTCGGAGAGAATCCAAATCCATTTAAATCATTGTTGATGTCAGTTTCTACTTCAACAGTGTTTTTTCATCAACATTGGAGAGAGATAAAAAGGGAAAAGTGAAGGTGTGAGAATGATGAATACGTTTCTTTGTATTAAAACCCTAGTGGGTGTCCAATTTGGGTTTACAAGAAATTAAGATTTTATCAAAGAGTCTAATTAGCGCTTTACAATAATTTTACATATGGGTATAAGTATCATTTTACTTTGAATAAAACTTGAAGAATGTCTAGAGACAAAAGTCGGGCGCAAACATAATTTGTCTTAAAATATTTAAGGGTTAAGTACGGATAACTACCCAACCTTTAGAGGTGATTACAAATTAGTTACAACCTTTTAAGACATTTCAAAGAACAGCCAAACATTTTGAAAAATAAAAGGTCACCGACATTAGGTGATGATGTCACCACTGTTAATTAACGATGTCTATAATGTAGAAGGGATCGGTTTGGAGATTTAGAGCTTTATAAATAACGTGAGAGTGAAATCTCGCTTCAATAATTGTCAAGGTCATCACTTAACGCTGGTGACCTGTCGGAAGTTCAATTTTTGAAAGATTAGGTAGTTATTTAAAACGTTTTAAAAGATTGAGACAAATTTAGAATCACCTCTAAAAATTAGGTGGTTATATGGACTCACCCCAATATTTAAATAACAAACAAAGCCCAATACTAACCAAAGGACCCGAACTGGATGGTGAAATAAATGAGTCCGGCGGAGCTCAACCCTATAAATAAAAGGGAACCCGGGACCCGTATTTCCTCCAGCAACCGATTATCAATTAAAATCCCAAAACCTAAAAGTCCCAAAATCGAGCGTGATAAATCGATCGATCAATCTGCAATCTTAGAGAGAGATGGCCATGCACAGGGAGGCTGAAGTACCTGGAATCGGCGCCGTTGGGTGTTATGCGGAGAAGCAGTGCCCGCGTTTCTGCAATCTCAGAGAGAGAGAGATGTGGCCATGGACATGGATCGGCGCCGTTGGGTGTCATGCGGAGAAGCAGTGCCCGCGTTGTGGCATGAGGAAGAGGAAGCAGAAGCCGCTGGAGGACGTCAACCTAGGTCAGTTACTCCAGGAGCGTTGCGAGTTTTACCCTAAGGTGATTGATTCGGCCCCAATCTCTCTCTCTCTCTCTCATTTTATTTATTTATTTAAATGTTAGATACTGTTTTTGGTACTACAACACCTCCACTCCATCCACAGCAACAACAACACTAATTTAATTAGTATTACTATAATAATGAAAGTAGTACTTTGTTTTTAAAAATTATAGGAATTTTTTTGTTCTTTGTGTCAATATTCTACAAGATTTAAAGAATTTCAGCTAACAGTGGTTCTGAAACTGTGGCAACAGATGAAGAAAAGGAACGGGCTTTTACAAGGAGTTACATTTCGTTCCTTTTGTCCAAGGTATCTAAGGAAACTGATGCACAATATATGGATTCTGTCAATGCATGTGACCCTTCTAAAGTTGCTGCTCAACGGAAGCCAAGCACGCACGAAAGAAGCTTCCCGAGCAGCTGCCTTTACCTTCTTCCTGGGGAGGGGTCTCTATCACATTATAATGCGAGCTCGGATGCGGATTCCCTTAAATTAGATTTCGTGAGATTAGATGGGCTGGGCTATGTCTTCGGTCTGCTGTTTGAAAATTGGGGTTTCAATGATCAGTCGCTCGAATTGACTGAAAAGTATTCTACTCTATTTTCTTTCCTCCATGCTCCTGCAATAAAAGATTTCCGGAGACAGGTTCTTCTGGCGAGATCTCCCCCAAAACAGTTGCTGCACATGTCTTTTGATGAACTGCATCCCAAGTACCCCAGTTATGTGGACGACTTTTGCGAGAATTGCTATGAAGAATGGGTTGAGAAACTTCGAAACTGCTTAATTGAGTGTGGTATGATGAAACGTGTAACTGTGGAGCCGCTGGGGACTAAGCAGCTTACGCAGCGGGTGGACCCTTCACTTTGGTTGGAACCTCCTGGTACTTCAGTATTGGAAGTTTTACCCCAAGGTGATTGATTCGCGCCCAATCTCTCTCTGTCTCTCTCTATCTCTCTCTTTTTATTTATTTATTTGAATGTTAGATACGTTTTCTATTTTCGTATCTAAAATTATAAAGTTATCAACGAATTATCTAAATTAATAATTAAATTTGAATTTCTTTTATCATGCGAGCTTGTTCATAATTTACATGCTAATATATACTTTTTATTAATCACTAAGTTCCATGTTGTTTGCAGTTGAATTATATTATGGTATTTCTTTTCTGCAACTTAGTTCATGTTTATAGTAATTTTTTTTGGTTCTTTGAGTCAATGTTCTACTGTGAATCAAGAGAAAGAAGAGAAAGAGAGACTCATGTTATGTGGAATGTTTAAAGATTAGTGGGTTTTTATTTAGGAATTGTGCTCATATTGTTTCAGGCTATCCGGAAGGTTCTCATGGAACGTTAAACTTTGCATACTTGTGGGGAAACTACATCTTTGTAGGGTCGATTCAAGAACCACCAATCCATATGGATATGTGATCTCCAATATGGAGAATAAATTGTTTACCATTCCTACCGTTTCAAATATTTATCTGGTCACTTTCGATGACGTGGGCTCCTACATGGACGTGATGCTATACCTGAAAGATCATGTCACTTTTGCCCGTCTGTTTGGGATTAGCATCACCGTGGAATGGGTGTGCCTTAACATTTACATGTGTCGAACTATGAAACATGCTGGATTCCTAGTCCTTGGATGGAACCAGGAAGCGGGGAGCCATTGATGAGCAAGATTGAGACATCACAAAAAAGATATGATCATGGGCTTAATCCTGTTTGGCATGATTGGATGCTGATCATATCTTTTTTGTGATGTCTCAACCTTGCTCATCAGTGGCTCCGCGCATCTTGGGTTCCATCCAAGGACTAGGAATACAGTAGTTCGACCATGTAAATGTTTTGGCAGACCCCCTGCACAGTGATGGTAATCCCAAACAGACGGAAAAGTGACTTGATCTTTCAGGTTTAGCATCACTTCCATGTAGAAGCCCACGTCACCGGAAGTGACCAGATAAATATTTGAAACGGTACGAATGTTAAACAGTTTATTCTCCATATTGGAGATCACATATCAAATTAAGATTTGAAGAATTTCAGCTAACATTTGTTCTGAAATACTGTCACAACAGATGAAGAAAAGGAACGGGCTTTTGCAAGGAGTTTCATTTCGCTCCTTTTGTCCAAATTATCTAAGAAAACTGATGCACAATATATGTCAATGCATGTGACCCTTCTAAAGTTGCTGCTCAACTGGAGTCCGTGCTGTTTGAAAACTGGGGTTTCAATGATCAAACGGTGCTATCGACTGAAAAGTATTCAGCTGTGTTTTCTTGCCTACATAATCCTGCGATCAAAGACTTCCGTAGGCAAGTTCTTCTGGGAGAGATCTCCCCAAAACAGTTGGTCAACATATCTCCAGATGAGGTTTATGAGAGGTGCCAGCCGCCTAGTGATGATACTCAGAGATGCATTACTCATTTCCATTGATTTCAAGCTCTGGCCATTCTGTAGTTGGATCGGTTGACAAGCGAAAGAAAAAGAGTGTTTTTCTTTCATGGTTGCCGCTCGCACTTTTGTTGCCAAATGTTGTGTGTTAAAGAGTATATATGGTCATCTCTAGAATATTTCTCTATTAGTCTATCATGCTCAAGTGTTCTTCCACTCTGTAAAAGGATATTATATATGTGCGAAATTTGGTAAAGGGGACTTGTTTTAGTTAGATTGAGATTTTGCCCCCGATTTCAAAACTAGTCTCAGTTTTTATATTTTACGGAAGGCACCGATTCTTTAAATTAATGCATGTTTTAGGCCACACGATAAAGGGTCGGGTTTACAGACGGATATTTGATTTTTCAGTCTCATTCATATGTTTTCTTTACAAACATTTCCTTTCAACTAGGGTTTTGTTTTATTTACAAAACATAATGACAGTTTTACAACACATCCACGACATGAGCTTAGGGTTAGTTAGGCATGTGCTTTTAAACGACTGAAAGTGATTTTAGAGAAAATGTTTTTGGGTTCAAAACCACTTGTTATGTGCTTTTTGCTGACTAAAATTAAAAATTTCACACCGACTAGGCTAGTAATTGATTAGGTGAAAAACTATACTTGTGTACAAGTTCATTGGATTTCTACAGCTGAGGCCACATTGATGGGTGAAGCTAGGGATGGGCAAATACCCATTGATTATGGGTAACCGCGGTTACCCGTTCATTTAAATTAAACGGTTACTGTTATGGGTAACCGTTTAAATAAATAAACGGTTATGGGTATAACCATTTACCCGTGAAATTTAAATGAACAATTATGAGTATTAACCGCGGTTATAAACGGGTAACCGTTTGGAGGACTCGGGTGGCTGTGGACTCGGCTGGCTTTGCTTCTTTTTCCATTGGTTTGGTGCTGTTTGTCTGGGGAGTTGAAAGAACTGTTGGGTTTTTACTTTTAAATTGCACAGGAGGAATAATAGTATAACGTTAGGGGGACAAAATTGATAAATATAGTTGTAGATATCGAAATTTCTATGAAATAAATATTGACCAATTTATTAAAATTACAACCTCTATTCATTTCACCTACATCATACACTCACTTCACCTATTACCTACACTCATTTCACCAATAACATACACTCACTTCACCTACAGCCTACACTCATTTCACCAATAACATACACTCACTTCACCAATAACATACACTCACTTCACCTACAACCTCCACCCATTTCACCTACAACCTCCACTTACTTCACCAAGAAAATTTGTGGTGGTAATTCATTCTCAAAACCTATAAATAGGCTTCTCCATCACAAAACAAAAAAAAACCCATGGACATCACACCAAAACCTTGAAGCTTTGAAACTCTAAAAGCTCTCAAGCAAATCCCGAAGGATCAAGAAAACTCTCTTCGTTCTTTGTTCATCGTTCTTCCAAGATCAAGCTCCGATGGCCCTTAGATCAACAATCATCCACCTTCGAGATCAAGCCCCAACGGCCCTTGAAGAAACTTCGTTCAACCTTCCAAGATCAAGCCCCGATGACCCTTGGATCAACACACCCGCTCCTCCAAGATCAAGCCCCAACGGCCTTTGGACCAACAACATCTGTTCTTCAAGAATCAAGCCCAAAAGCCCTTGAAGTTCGTTCATCGTTAGTCGTTCATCCGTTCTTCAAGAACAAGCCCAAAAGCCCTTGAAGATCATTCATCGTTCGTCGTCCATCCAACCTTCAGGATCAAGCCCAACGGCCCCTTGAAGAAACCTTCATCCACCTTCAAGATCAAGCCACCAACGGCCCTTGAAGAAACTTCCGATTCATCCAAGATCAAGCCTTGACGACCCTTGGATGAACAACATCCACAAACCAACATCTTACGGAGATCGAATCAGAGGACTAAATTGTACAAGAGATTGTAACCCGAAAATTAATACAAAATATTATTTTGTACACGTGTTATTGTCTCTTTCATCGCAGGAATTTTCGTGTTCACAAATTTGGCACGCCCAGTGGGACCATCTCTACCTCTCATCTCTTTCTCCGTTCAAGAAACCTAAACACATCTCAAAATCAATGGCATCAAAGAAGGCTCAAGTTGTTCTCGCAACCAATGCAAGGAACAAGAGCGTTATCACCGCATGTGGTGTCACTTCAGGCATCATAACCCGAAGCAAGGCAAGAGCTCTTTCTGCCACATCTTCCACCCTTGCATCAACTCCGCTGAAGGCACAAGAGCACCCGAGGCACGAACCGGTGATCACCCTGGCCTCGCTAAGGGCGCCAAGGGAGGAAAGCCAGAGGAAGTACTCCGAGTCCTTGCTTTCCGATGCCGACTCGAGCGACAGCACATCCATGCAAGTCATGACTACCGGAGCAACTTCAATTGAGGATCAGCTAGCTCAAATGAACGAAGCGATTGCAAAACTCACACGAACTGTGGAGGAAAAAAACTTGCAAATCGCCGCACTTGTCAACTAACCAGATGCAAAGCTAGACGTGAAAGTCAAAGTCGACCCAATGGTTAATCCATTAAAGAAAGAAGCCGCTGAAGAAGAGGAGCCTCTTGTGGAGAAAGTCAAAGAGAAGCGGGAGCCAGACCAAGCAGCGGCGCTCATGGGATCTCTCTCTATCCAGCAGCTGCATGAGATGATCGCCAGCACCATCAAGGCGCAGTACGAAGGAAGCTCGCATTACTCCGTACTATACTCAAAGCCCTACTCCAAGAAGATCAACGCTTTGAAGATGTCGAAGGGTTATTAGCAGCCAAAGTTCATGTAGTTCGATGGAAAGGTAAACCCAAAGCAACATGTCGTCCATTTCATTGAAACCTGCAACAATGCTGGAACAGAGGGAGACTACCTCGTCAAGCAGTTCGTGCACTCGCTGAAAGGCAACACCTTTGACTGGTATACCGACCTCGAGCCTGAGTTTATCAACAGTTGGGATCAGCTAGAAAGGGAATTCCTCAACCGTTTCTACAGCACTCGCTGCATCGTAAGCATGCTGTAGCTGACCAGTACGAAACAGTGGAATGATGAACCTGTCATCGACTACATCAATAGATGGCGTTCCTTAAGTCTGGATTGCAAAGATCGGCTTTCTGAAACCTCCGCCATTGAGATGTGCGTTCAAGGCATGTACTGGGGGTTACATTACATCCTCCAAGGTGTAAAACCGAGAACATTTGAGGAGCTGGCGGCTCGTTCCCACAACATGGAGCTGAGTATCGCCAATCACGGGAAGAAAGAGCCGATCACCGACTTCAAGAAGGATAAGGTGTTCTCCCCAAATGTAGACAAGATTGGGAAGAAGCCCCCTAAGGAAGCTTTTACCATCAACACCGCGCCCGTCAAGATCTCCTCCGCGCCTAGCAAGATCTCCTTCAAGACCAAGGCAAAGGAGATAAGGAGAAGTGAGCCTTCTTGTACCCAAGACAGGTATAAAAACACCTTGAGGGAAGTGGAGCAAAAGACGTACCCTTTTCCTGACTCTGACATGGCTGCAATGTTAGATGACTTACTGGAAAAGAAGGTGATTGAGCTACCCGAATGCAAGCGGCCTGAAGAGATGAATCGTGTAAACGATCCTAGGTACTGCAAGTACCATCGTATCGTGAGCCATCTTGCTTCGTTCTTAAAGAACTAATCATGAAGCTCGCACAGCAGGGCAAATCGAGCTCGACCTTGAAGACACGGCCGCAACGCATACTACCACGATTGCGTTTGGACCATTCGATCCCGTGCCTCTCTAAGTGACACCTGACCATTCCCGTCAATGCTCAAGCTGCACGGCACCTTCTGCGTAACCATCGCCTGGGGCAAACAACCAGGATGCACTTACCGATGATGATGAAGGGTGGACATTGGTGACTTATAAGAAGACGAGGAAGCCAAGACCGCAAGCTATAAGGCCAAAGGGGGAGCAAGGGAAAAAACACCGCCCCCGCAACAATAGGAAGCCTGAAAGAAATATAAAAGCTGCTAAGCCAACATATGCTGAGGAACCTATGGAGCAAGAGCCATGCATTCTCGTCTCCTTGCACGAGTACTTCCCGGATGACTTCTTTCAACAGTGCACTACCGCTGCATGTCACATGGTCGAGGTGGAAATGGAAGAACCTTCAAAAGGCAAAGCCGCCGCTATCGAGGGAGAAAAGACTCTCACGCTCGAAAAAGGTCTGCCAACACACTTTAGCATAGAGGAAGTGCTACGATTGCCAAAGAAGATGCGAATAGCACTGGCAGCGGTCTTGGCAAATCCCGACGACCACGAAGTGCAAGAAAGCAAGAACGAAGGCTTGAAGCTTCAGCCACATGAATGTGCCACATGCTGTGCCACCGAGGACGCAATCCACTTCACCGACGAAGACTTGATGCTAGGATCCAAGCCTCACAACCATCATTTCTTCGTCTTTGTGTACGTAAGGGAGCACAATGTCAACCGCATGCTTGTGGATGGTGGATCAGCCATAAACATCATGCCAAAGTCAACAATGACCACAATAGGCATCAAGGTGGATGAACTATCCAGAAGCCGTCTACTAATCCAAGGTTTTAACCAAGGAAGACAAAGAGCGATGGACATGATCCGAGTGGAGATGACCATTGGCGAACTCAAGTCAAGCACGATATTCCACGTGATTGATGCAAGAACTTCTTATGGCTTGCTTTTAGGAAGGCATTGGATCCACCCGAATGAAGTAGTACCGTTCACCCTTCACCAATGCTTAAAGTTTTACAGAGAATGAGTGAAGGTGATCCCATTCACCGAAGCCGAATCACATTTCGCAGACGCTAAGTTCTACATGGATGAAGACATAGTACCCGAAGCTCTTCCAAAAGAGATCAAATCCACGGGCAAAGCAACACCTAAAAAACAGGAGTGGCAAGCTATGCCCAAGATGCAAGAAGGAGAAGCTATGCCGTCTTCAAGCAAAAATGATGATAAGCTTGCTAAACCTACAACAACCAAAGGGAGTAGGACGCCCTCAAATGGACCAAACACACCCGTCTTCCGATACATCCCAATGTCGAGAAGAAAGAATGGTCAATCCCCGTTTGAAACTGGAGCAAGCAAAGCCGATGCACAGCGGCCCAAGAATAATGTAAAGTTGCTCAAGACGAATGCAGTTTTGCCTCTGACACAGCTAGGCAACGCTAAGGTTGCAAGACCACCACAAGGCTTCATAAAAGCTCTGCTAAAGGGGGTGGAACCAAGCTTTCTTCCAACCAAAAGGATCGAAGAAGGTTTTGATCCAAATGCCTACAAACTCATGTCGAAGGCTGGGTATGACTTCGCTTCTTCTTCGAATCCTGGAAAGAAGGCTTCAAACATAATCAACGACAAATAACGTAACCTCACTAAGACTCAAAAGAAGTTGAAGAAGCATGGTTACGGAGTTGACAACAACAAAGCTGGACTTGGCTTCACACCCAATGCACATGTGAAGATTTCAAGCAAAGTGAAAAACGTTAGCACTCAACACATCAGCGTGAGCATTAAGCAAGATCAAGAGGAGCTTAAACCCGCCCATCGGCCGTCAGTCTTCGATAGGATGAATCGTTCAAGACCCAGAATGTCAGCACTTAATCGCATTGGTGGTCAAAACCGAACCTCCGTCTTCAAGAGGCTTACCATGCCAACATCCCAAAGCTCTGTTTTTGAAAGGTTGTCAAAACCTAAGAAGTGAAGTAACACGGCTAGCTCTCCTCATCGTCGGTCAGCTTTGGAAAGACTTGAAGACAACAAGAAGCTTTCTAGAAATAGGGAGACAACGTCAAAGGAAGAAAAGCTCGATGGGCTAGCAGAAAAAGGCGATATTCGAAGCTCAATTCCTTCAAGGATGAAGTGCTAAGCAATCTTGGAGGTTGACACAAATGGACCGCTGAAAGTAAGAAGGCGCACCATCATCCATACTGGACAATCTTCATGCCAACAAGCCCAAGAGAATGGCACTGAATGAGAGGTCCAAGACATCTTCCTCGTCACGATCCAAGAAGACAAAGAAGATGAAATCCCTAGGGAAGACGTCACTTCTGACTCTTTCGACTCAAAGTCTTCACCTCGACCGTTAGGGGCACGTTCCAAGTCAAGTGAAGATGAAGGATGGAATCATGTCACCCCAAAGAAATTACACATGAAGCCTACGTTGCATCCACAAATTCACCAGTCGAAAATGGGGCAAGAAACCATTGTTAATACACTTTTAAGCCTAGATGAAGCTGAGATTGTCAACATGATCGAAGCTGATTTAATTCAAGAGGTCACGGACTCGGGACGGAACTTAAATGTTGCCCTAAAAAAATCAGGGCAACTCCGTGCTTGCATAGAGTTTAGTGACTCAAAACAATACAAAGCTCGAGAGAACAACGTTGAAGAAGAGGTCCAAGATGTCTTCCACATCACGATCCATGAAGGCAAAGAAAATGAAATCCTCGAGGAAGATGTCACTGCTGTGCCACCATAGCTTGAAGATGGGGGGCAAGCCACGGTTGATGATCTCAAAGAACTCAACTTAGGCACAAGCGAAGAACCAAAGCCTATCTTCGTAAGTGCACTACTAAGTGCGGATGAGATAGAGGAATATTACCAATTGTTATTAGAGTACAAAGACGTATTTGCTTGGACCTACAAAGAAATGCCCAGCCTTGACCCTATCATCGTTGTGCATCATCTTGCAGTCAAGCCTGGAACGCGACCGATAAAGCAAACTCAAAGACGCTATCGATCCGAGCTCATCCCACAAATTGAGACTGAGATTGACAAGCTAATCGAGGCAGGCTTCATTCGAGAGGTGCAATACCCTAGTGGATTTTCAACATCGTCATTGTCTTTAAGAAATCCGGACAAATACGTGTTTGCGTAGACTTCAGAGACCTTAACGATGCTTGCCCGAATGACGACTTCCCTTTGCCAATCATTGAAATCATGGTGGACGCAACCATTGGCCATGAGGCACTGTCATTCATGGACGGCTCTTCTGGGTACAATCAAATTCGCATGGCTCTCGAAGACGAGGAACTAACAGCCTTCCGCACTCCAAAAGGTATCTACTGCTACAAGGTGATGCCCTTTGGTCTAAAGAGCGCTGAAGCTATATATCAACGCGCAATGTAGAAAATCTTCAATGATATGCTACACAAAAACGTAGAATGTTATGTAGACGATGTGGTGGTCAAGACAAAGAAAAGATCTGATCACTTAAAAGATTTACGAATAGTGTTCGAAAGGCTGCGAAAATACAACCTCAAGATAAACCCGTTGAAATGTGCATTTGGCGTCACCTCTGGAAAGTTCCTCGGCTTCATTGTCAAGCATCGCGGCATTGAAGTGGACCAATCAAGATCAAGGCCATTTAAAGCATGCTTGAGCCAAGAAACCTGTACGAGCTAAAAAGTCTACAAGGACGACTAGCCTTCATCAGACGCTTCATCTCCAACCTTGCAGGGCGTTGTCAATCGTTCAGTCGACTCATGAAGAAGGATATTCCGTTCGTATGGGACGAAGCATTCCACAATGCTTTTGAAAGCATAAAAAAGTATTTATCAAGTCCACCTATCCTGGGGGTGCCTGTGCCTGGAAAGCCGCTCATATTGTACATCGCCCTTAGGAAAGTTCAGTTGGAGCACTCTTGGCATAAGAAAATGAATCCCAGAAAGAATGAGCGCTCTACTACCTCAGTCGAACCCTCACCGGCGCTGAGTTGAACTACTCCCCAATAGAAAAGATGTGTCTTGCCTTGGTGTTCGCCATCCAAAAGCTCAAGCATTACACGCAGGCTTACACTATCCACCTGGTTGCTAAAGCTGACCCGGTCAAATATGTCATGTCCAAACCAGTCTTGACGGGGCGACTTGCTAAATGGGCATTGCTTCTTAACCTGTATGAGATCATCTACGTCCTAGCTAAAGCCGTCAAGGGACAAGCGCTAGCAGACTTCATTGCCGATCACCCAATCCCAGTTGATTGGAAAATCTCAGACGACTTGCCTGATGAGGAAGTATTCTACATCAACATCTTCCCGACATGGATGATGTTCTTCGAAGGATCCGCACGAGCAGACGGAGCAGGGGCAGGAGTAGTAATCATGTCACCACAAAGGCAAATACTACCTTATTCCTTCAAACAAAGCGAATTATGCTCCAACAATGTCGCTGAGTACCAAGCACTGATCATCGAGCTCCAAATGGCGATCAACATGGAAATCACAGCCCTTGAGGTGTATGGCAACTCCAAGCTCATAATCAATCAATTCTTAACTGAATATAAAGTAAGGAAAGATGATCTCGTCCTATACTTCCGGCATGCAACTCAACTGCTACAAAAGTTCGAGGCCGTGACACTAGAACATGTTCCAAGAAAAGAAAATCAAATGGCAGACGCTCTCGTCAACCTAGCCTCGATCATGACACTAGGAGAAGATGAAGCTGCAGACATGCTAGTTTGCCAAAGATGGGTGATCCCGCTCATCACTGAAATGCCACTGGATGATACAAATGTTATCTCAGTACTTCCAGTCAACGCTGAAGAGTGGAGACAGTCGCTGATTGACTACTTGGAGCATAGAAAGCTTCCAAACGATCCTAGACACCACTCTGAAATACGTCGACGAGCACCTCGCTTCTTATACTACAAAGGAACACTCTACCGACACTCTTTTGATGGAGTACTTCTGAGATGCCTAGGTGAGGAAAAAGCCAATCAAGCCATGAAAGAAGCACACTCAGGTGTATGCGGGGTGCATCAGTCTGGACCGAAGCTACATTTCCAGCTCAAAAGGATGGGTTACTACTGACCAAGCATGGTGAAGGATTGTCTGGAACACGCCAAAAGGTGTCAAGCCTGCCAATTCCATGCCAACTTCATACATTAACCACCTGAACCATTACACCCTATAGTTGCTTCATGGCCATTCAATGCATGGGGATTGGACGTCGTAGGGCCGATTGCACCAAAGTCGTCTGCAGGAGAAGCTTACATCCTAGCTGCAACAGATTACTTCTCCAAGTAGGCTGAAGCCATACCCCTAAGGGAAGTCAAGAAGGAAACTGTCGTCCGTTTCATCAAGGAACATATCATCCACCAATATGGTGTGCCTTGCTACATCATCACTGACAATGGAAAACAGTTCTCCAACCGACTCGTAGACTAGCTTTGAGAGAAATACAAGTTTAAATAGCACAAGTCTTCCATGTATCATGCTCCAGCCAACGGTCTTGCAGAGGCATTCAACAAGACATTATGTAACCTCCTAAAGAAGGTGATCAGCTGAATAAAGAGGGACTGCCACAAAAGAATAAGCGAAGCACTTTGGGCATATAGGACGACACATAGAACTCCTACCCAAGCTACGCCTTATTCTCTCGTATATGGCGTGGAAGCTGTTCTACCGCTAAAAGTCAAATCCCCTCGCTAAGGATGGCTATACAAAAAGGTTTGACTGATGAAGAGAATGCAAAGTTGCGCCTTCAAGAACTGGAAGCGCTGGATGAGAGAAGACTCGAAGCTCAACAACACTTGGAATGCTACCAAGCACGGCTATCCAAGGCATTCAACAAGAAGGTCCGCCCAAGGTCTTTCCAAACTGAAGATCTCGTCCTCGCATTGCGCATGCCTATCATTACAACTCACAAGACAAAAACAAGTTCACATCAAAGTGGGATGGACCATACGTAATACAAGAGGTCTACACCAACGACGCCTACTTAATCATGGCAGAAGACGGCTTGAAGATCGGCCCCATCAATGGCAGATTCTTGAAGTGCTACTACCCCTAAAAACAAATGCTCCACACTCCTGGCCCGCAAGAGTATAAACTGTGTACGGTAAAATCATCATCAAAATCATCATCAAAATCACCATTAAAATCACCAAAAGCAATCCATCACTTTTTTGAACTACGTCATGACTTGATCCCTCATCAACCGAGGGTACGTAGGCAACTTGAAACTTCAAAACTTCAAGTACAGTCACATCATCAACAAAAATACAAACACTTTGAAGAATAAAGAGCAAATTAAAGAATATGAATACTTTATTTCTTTAAAGGAATGATTTGGTTACAAAGCCGTATTACAAAAGTGAACATCACAGCAACGTCACCACTAAGGAAAGTCGTGACCAAAAGGCAATACACAGCATAAACTCGCTACAGTCTTTTGCACAACCCCACACGGTAAAAGTGACGCGCTGGAACAAGCTCCAAGCAGCAGTGTCAATCTACCATACTCATCATCAGAGCATGTACACACATAAAAAAAAAGGTGCAAGCTACTGTTAGCAAGTCAAGAAGGAAAAGGAAAAGAGGTGGTGGCGACATAATTATTGAAAAGAGGTGGTGGCGACATAATTATTGAAAAGAAGAAAGTAGGGGAAGGATGGTGCACGACACCACCTTGGAAAAGTATGATTAAAATAAAATTTAAAAATTAAAAAAAAAAGAAAAAAAAAAAGGAAGTAACACATCTTAGTGAGATTTGTATTTAGCACAATACATACTGAATAAAATAAAGCATGTCCATTGATATCTCTAAGAAATTACAAATATATACCAAAAAAAAAAAAAAAAAAAAAAAAAAAACGGGAGCCTTCACAAATGTCACTTATGTGAAGCCTCAGTACTCAGCGAAACCCTAGAAGTAGGAGACATTGGAGATAGATTATTCGGAGCCTCAATACTTGGTCGAACTCCAGATGTTGAAGGCAAAATGTGCCTCTGGAAGAAAGCCACAAACCTTTGATGGTCACTTTGAATCCGACCTTCGAAATCCTGCAGCTGATCAAGCTTTCTCTTTATGCTCATTGAATAATTATTTGCAAGCTTGAGCAACCCTCTATTCTCACGCTTGAGTCGCCTGATCTCTTGTCTAAGACTTGCCACCTCAGTCGTCAATGATTCAACTTGGCGAGTTCAAGCAAGTAGGCGTTGGCCTATATTGGACACAGAGCCCACACACTGAACACTGAGAGCCAACTCATCAGACCGTCTTGAAAGCAACCTATTATCCCTCGGAGTAAGGAGGTTCCTAGCTACCATTGTAGCCGTTGTTGCATCCCCCATCACAGAGTCTTCAACTGTAAGAGAGCCATTAGAAGAAAAGAATGATGGGTGCCATATATTACCCTGACGCGGAGCACTTGTATCACTCATGAGACTCAAATCTAGGCAAATGTTAGACAGGTAAGCCATTTTCAGAAATGGTAAAAGAAAAAGGTTGAATGGAGTAAAATCTCAGAAATACACCACTGATAATTCTCACAAGCGGGCAATCTTCAAAGTGTGCATGTTGGATGTGATCGACACCCCTATAAAAGGAGAGGTAACACAACCACTAATTCAAAAATCGAAGAGACACCACTATCTGAATTTCAAAAGCCGGATTTTCCTGCATAAAGTCCGTCAACACTTTTCAGACGCAATCTCAGCTTTTCGGATAGCACGTGCAACTTTATCAAAGATCTTTGACAAAGTTGAAAACGCGTGAAGTCCACTATTCCAACTACCACACTTTGTCGACAAGCGTGGGAGACAAGGCCTCCTCCGCACCACTACCTACTATTGCGCCATTCCCTATATAGGTCGACCTTCATCCTCCATGGCAAGGCACACATCCAAGATGCCTGACTCTTCTTCCTCGTCAAGAAGGTATCTTCAACCAAGCTTCTCAGCATACTCAGTTGTCTTCCTCTTCAAGAACACCTCTTCGATCAAGTCACTCAAAATGATCAGCTCATTTCCTCAACCAGAAACCCCTCTCGATCGAAAAGTTTACACCCGCATCAAAATCTTATACTCTTTCCTTCAAAAGCAAAAGTACCTCATATCATCAGGGTTGAGAGCAAAAGTATCTCATAGCATGCTTTCTCCCTATCATTTTCTTTGTCCTCCCTCTTCACTGCAGGACAAGGAGAAAGAGAGTAATCAGCTAGTTCTTGGAATCAACATTCCGAGTTTGAACCGACTGCTTGGAACCCCTTCCATGATTGTTTACCTAACCTTGCTCTCGAGTACTCATCTTCAACATCTTGTGCTTCCAGATAAGATACCACATCCACCTAGAGAACAGGCAAGGGAAATTGATACATCGAAGCATGTGGAGACAAGTGCAACCAATACATGCGCTGATCCATCCGCTGCTTCTTCAAAAGCAAACGTATCTTATATCATCAGGGTCAAAAGCAAAGGTATCTCATATCATTCTTTTTCCCTGTCTTTTCCTTTGCCCTTGCTCTTGTTTGCAGGATGAGGACAAAGAAAGCAGTCAGTCGGAACCTGCAATCAAACTTCCAATTTAGAACTGACTGCCTAGAAAGCTTGCCTGATTGCTTTCCTAGCATTGCTCTCGAGCACTCATCCTTAACTGTTGTCAAGGTCACGAATTCCCCGGGCAAATACCTCATGACAATGGATCATATATTGGCCATTTACACTGAAGCTGCCAAGCAGGGATGAGTTGCTAAGA
The DNA here is from genome assembly GCA_024362995.1 of Heteromeles arbutifolia. Taxonomy (NCBI): domain Eukaryota; kingdom Viridiplantae; phylum Streptophyta; class Magnoliopsida; order Rosales; family Rosaceae; genus Heteromeles; species Heteromeles arbutifolia. Next base: position 36,753,879 of record JANCRC010000003.1, on the reverse strand, counting down.
AGTAGTACTCTAAATGACCATTCAAATGCAAAGGTTTTGCACCACTTCTGCTATGCCACAAATTGAAGCAGAAGATTCAATGATGAGCTGGAACATGCCACTACAACACAACGCCTTTCCTGCAAAACCGCATAATCCAGGTGGAAAAGTCTAAGTTAGATCCAAGCTCGGCATCGCTGCCTTATCTAAAGGACTCAAGAAGCTTCAACAACCTTTCGCTGGCACCGTCGCCAAAGAGCAAAACCTCGCCGTGCAACTCTGTCAAATCACCACTACTTCTTCAAAAGCAAAAATATCACATATCATCAGGGTCGAAAGCAAGAGTATCTCATATCATGCCCTCTCCCTGTCCTTTTCCTTGTCTTTGTTCTTACCTGCAGGATAAGGAGAAAGAGAGTACTCAGTCGGCAATAACATACACTCACTTCACCTACAACCTACACGCATTTCACCAATAACATACACTCTCTTCACCTACAACCTCCACCCATTTACCACTACTTCTTCAAAAGCAAAAGTATCACATATCATCAGGGTCGAAAGCAAGAGTATCTCATATCATGCCATCTCCCTGTCCTTTTCCTTGTCTTTGTTCTTACCTGCAAGACAAGGAAAAAGAGAGTACTCAGTCGGCACTTGGAATCAACCTTCCGGTCTGGAACCGACTGCCTGGAACCCCTTCCCTGATTGCTTACCTAGCCTTGCTCTCGAGTACTCATATTTAACATCTTGTGCTTCTAGAGAAGATACCACATCTGCCTAGAGAACAGATAAGACGAGTGACAATGAAACATCAATCATGTGGATCATCAGCAAACACAACAAATGTACGTGCTGATTCATCCTCTAACCCTTTTCAATATGAATTGGAAAGAATGAACAAAGAAACTGGCCGTCACCTCTACCTCGTGCCTGCCAGCCAAGTGTTCAAATCCTGAAACTGCTCATGGTCCTATCTAACTTCAAGATCAAGCCCCAATGGCCCTTGAAGAAATCACAAGTCCAATTAAAAATCAAGTGTCCACCACCCTTGAATCAAACCCAGTTCAAGATCAAGTCTGTGGAAAGTAAGTTCAGACCTTTGGAGGAAACCAGGAAACCCTTCAGCCCAATTCAAGGTCAAACCTATGGAAAATCAACAATTGGAGGAAACCAGAAAATTTTCCAGCCGAATTCAAGATCAAGCCTCGAAGGCCCTTGAAGAAATTTCCAGCCAAATTCAAGATCAAGCCTCGATGGCCTTTGGATTGACATTTACATTAAGGAACTTCAAAACGCATCTTTTACACGTTACAAGCACATGTATACGATACGCCTTGAAGTGGGGGCATTTGTAGATATAGAAATTTCTGTGAAATAAATACTAACCAATCCATTAAAATTACAACCTCCATTCATTTCACCTACATCATACACTCACTTCACCTACTACCTACACTCATTTCACCAATAACATACACTCACTTCACCTACAACCTACGCTCATTTCACCAATAACATACACTCTCTTCACCTACAACCTCCACCCATTTACCACTACTTCTTCAAAAGCAAAAGTATCACATATCATCAGGGTCGAAAGCAAGAGTATCTCATATCATGCCCTCTCCCTGTCCTTTTCCTTGTCTTTATTCTTACCTGCAGGACAAGGAGAAAGAGAGTACTAAGTTGGCACTTGGAATCAACCTTCCGGTCTGAAACCAACTGCCTGGAACCCCTTCCCTGATTGCTTACCTAGCCTTGCTCTCGAGTACTCATCTTTAACATCTTGTGCTTCTACAGAAGATACCATATCTGCCTGGAGAACAGACAAGACGAGTGACAATGAAACATCAATCATGTGGATCATCAGCAAACACAACAAATGTACGTGCTGATTCATCCTCTAACCCTCTTCAATATGAATTGGAAAGAATGAACAAAGAAACAGGCCGTCACCTCCACCTCGTGCCTGCCTGCCAAGTGTTCAAATCCTGAAACCGTTCATGGTCCTATCTAAGTTCAAGATCAAGCCCCAATGGCCCTTAAAGAAATCACAAGTCCAATTAAAAATCAAGTGTCCACCACCCTTGAATCAAACCCAGTTCAAGATCAAGTCTGTGGAAAGTAAGTTCAGACCTTTGGAGGAAACCAGGAAACCCTCCAGCCCAGTTCAAGATTAAGCCTGTGGAAAATCAACAATTGAAGGAAACCAGAAAATCTTCCAGCCGAATTCAAGATCAAGCCTCGAAGGCCCTTGAAGAAATTTCCAACCGAATTCAAGATCAAGCATCGACGGCCATTGAAGAAATTTCCAGCCAAATTCAAGATCAAGCCTCGATTGCCTTTGGATCGACATTTACATTAAGGAACTTCAAAACACATCTTTTACACGTGACAAGCACATGTATACGACACGCCTTGAAGTGGGGGCATTTGTAGATATAGAAATTTCTGTGAAATAAATATTAACCAATCCATTAAAATTACAACCTCCATTCATTTCACCTACATCATACACTCACTTCACCTACTACCTACACTCATTTCACCAATAACATACACTCACTTCACCTACAACCTACACTCATTTCACCAATAGCATACACTCTCTTCACCTACAACCTTCACCCATTTCACCTACAACCTCCACTTACTCCACTTACTTACCATTCATTCTCAAAGCCTATAAATAGGCTTCTCCATCACAAGACAAAAAAAACCCATGGACATCACACCAAAACCTTGAAGCTTTGAAACTCTAAAAGCGCTCAAGCAAATCCCGAAGGATCAAGAAAACTCTCTTCGTTCTTCGTTCATCGTTCTTCCAAGATCAAGCCCCAACGGCCCTTGGATCAACAATCATCCACCTTCGAGATCAAGCCCCGACGGCCCTTGAATCAACACACCAGCTCCTCCAAGATCAAGCCCCAACGGCCCTTGGACCAACAACATCTGTTCTTTAAGAATCAAGCCCAAAAGCCCTTGAAGTTCATTCATCGTTCATCCGTTCTTCAAGAACAAGCCCAAAAGCCCTTGAAGATCATTCATCTTTCATCGTCCATCCAACCTTCAGGATCAAGCCCAACGGCCCCTTGAAGAAACCTTCATCCACCTTCAAGATCAAGCCACCAACGGCCCTTGAAGAAACTTCCCGTTCATCTAAGATCAAGCCTTGACGACCCTTGGATCAACAACATCCACAAACCAACATCTTACGGAGATCGAATCAGAGGACTAAATTGTAAAAGAGATTGTAACCCGAAAATTAATACAAAATATTATTTTGTACACGTGTTCTTGTCTCTTTCATCGCAGGAATTTCCGTGTTCACAATAGTCACGAACAACGAACTTAAGAAAGCGGACCTTCGTTCTTTAGACCAACCTCTTGTAGAATCAAGTACACGGATTAGAGCATCTCCAAAAAAGACGTCAAATTCAAAACATTAAATTTTAATTTGATGGCTGACTTGGCAATTTGACTCATCTATCTCCCCTCGACAACTTGGTTCACCTTTGTTGTACGATTTTTTTTCATTAATAAAAGTTTGTTTCGTGTAAAAAAGAATATTAATCAGTTACTCATGAATCAAAATCTTCGCTTCGGTTATTCTAGTTTTGGCGGACAAGTATTATAATAACTTTGAAGGGCTATGTTTCGCTCATTACCCGAGGAACAAATATTCTGAAACATGGAGCACTTATATCATGGATGTGCTTTTGTATACAGTGCTTTCTTAAACTCTTGGATTACCTGGTTCAAATAATGTCGCATGGTTCCCATTTACATGAACAATTTATATTGCCTTGACAATTTCCATTTTATTTTGTTATCTGAGTTTGACTGTGTTCCATTTGAGGCCAAAGACAACTCAGCAGCAGAGGACCAAGCGCCTCTCTCTCATTTAGCATTAGCTAAGATACTAAATTAGACATCTCGATGCAGGCTAAAATGTACCTATAATGGTGTTTAATTGTCAGAAAACGAAAATTATGACAATTTTTTTTTTTTGTAATTTTCAAGTTGTTAAAAAAAAAACATGTAGACGGGTGAAAAAATGGGTAAAAAAAAGATAAACGGGTAAATGGTTATGGTTAAATGGGTAAACGATTATGGTTAAATGGGTACACGGTTATGGGTATGGTTAACCGTTTATACACGGTTATGGGTATAGTTAACCGTTTATAAACGGTTATGGGTATGGGTATAACCATTTATGCAATTACCCAACGGGTAAACGGTTATGCGGGTATGAACATAAACGGTTATGGGTAAATAACCGTGGTTACCCGCCTGCCATAACCATTGCCCATCCCTAGTCATACCCATGTATAAGATTCATACACACCATAAATTTAATTTGTATTGTAAAAATTTAATTCCTATGTTATTTACCTTATTTGTATTACGGTCTAGTGATATTCCTTTTCATTTGTAAGTGAGAGGCTTTAGGTTCAATTCTCGCCAAATGCGAATTTGAACCATATTATTACTAGCGCATTGTAAGACTTACCCCTCTTCCCTTAGCGTAGATAATTTCGTTTGTTAAAAAATCATTTAGTATTACGATATAGTGATATTCCTCTTCACTTGTAAGTGAGAGGCCTTAGGTTCGATTCTCGCCGAAAGAGAATTTGAACCACATTATTACTAGCACATTATAAGACTTATTCCTCATTCTCTTAACGTAGATAATTTCATTTTTTTTTTTTAAGAAAAAAATTCCAATATTATTTACACTAAACTTTCCTGAAACTAAGGATAAAATGCTTCAAAAATGGATCCTTTCCGGATCCATGTATCCTAATCCACCAAATCTATATATCCGGACCATTGAAATTTGATCCAACAGCTAAAGTTATTATAACTTTTAAAGTGAGCCTCTGTTTGTAGCTGTTTGATCAAATTTCAATGTCTCGTATACATAAATTTGGTGGATTAGGATACATGGATCCTCTCCGGATCCATGTTCAAATGCTTCTGGTTTGGGTAGTGATAAAAAAAAATAAAAAATAAAAAGTCAAAAGCAGAAGCAGTGAGCAAAGCACTTGGCTGAGCACGCGAAGCTCACAAAACCAACGGAGATGGCGATGACTGTGGCAACTTTCCAACCCAAAACACTTCGATGTTAAGACCATTTTCCCATTTAGGTCCATTTCCTTAGTTATTTCCTTTATCTAGTAGTGGATCAGTAGAAGGATAGTGACTCAACATGTTTACCTAACACTTTTGTCTGTAGTGCAGATGTGGGCATATTATCCCTGTTGCGACTCCCATTTGGGATATGAATGAAAAGCTGTTTCTTTTACAATTTCTCTGTCATTTCCTTTTTCTCTGCAATTCGCCCCTTGGTTCTTCTGGAACCTACCATTTGGTATCCAGAGCCAGGTTGCATCTATGGGCAAAAGTAAGGCGTCTGTTACGATGGCGGATGTACCGGATGACGAACTGAACCGTGAGTTTCAACAGCACCAGATACTCACCCAACTACAGGAGTTTCAGGAATCCATCTCGCTGTTGAATATCCGTTACGACGACCTGCAGCACGCCATGACTGATCTCTCGATCCACCGGGTTCGTCATGACCAACTGCAGCAAACGATTTTAGATGAAGTTCATGCCCACAAAAACCCTCCCCTACCCAACCCACAAATTCCAATTGGCTCAATTCCCATTTCACTCGGACCCACCCCCATCTCTGCCGTCTACACACCCATAACCCCACCGACATGGTCTCTTTCTCCTTCCCCACCCTTCCCAATAACTCAACCTCCAGGATCCCACCTCACGACCGGGCCTACATCCCTTCCCTTCACCCCAACATCCACCACTACCCAAGCTCTGAGCCTACCCTCCACCTCCTGCTACCTTCCCCCATCCACGACTGGGCCTACCACCTCTTTTGTTCCCCCCGAACCGTCTTACATCCACACCCCCCAACGCACTTCCCCGACCTTTCTTGGGCACAAACACCTCAAAATCGAACTTCCTCGTTTCTTTGGAGATAACCCTTCCGGATGGATTGCGATGCCTAAGGAGTGTTTAGACTATCACGAGATAGCCGAGCACTGCCGCGTCACAATGGCAGGTCTTCATCTTGGAGGAGATGGGGCCCACTGGCTCCGTTGGTTCAAGATGAGGTTCCCCCTCTCCTCATGGACCATCTTCATGACCCAGTTGCTGCAATGATTTGGCCCAACTGACTATTTGAACATTAATATGGCATTGTCACATATCACGTAGACCACCACAGTGGAGGCGTATGTGGGCCAGTTTATTCGCCTCTCCTGCCGTACTCTGGACTAGACCGACGCTCAACTACTGGGCGCATTTTTGGGTGGCCTCAAAGATGAGTTGCAAGATGATGTCGTGGCCCAGGGACCTTCCTTTCTGGCACGAGTAATTGAACTCACTCGCATCTACGAGCACAAACAGGGTCGCCGGCCAATGGTCCGTCCTGGACACTATCGTTTCTCACCTTACATTTCTAAACAACCATTTTCCCCCTCACCCACCTTACCTAACCAACCCACTACATCTTGACCTCCTCCTACAACACCTAACCCTCCCCTGCCAAAACCAATCATACGCTTACCCAGGCAGAGATGCGCAACCGTCGCGAGTAGAGACTCTGCTTCAACTGTGATGACCAGTATTGACCCGGTCACCGGTGTCGTCAATCCTACATACTACTGTTACTGGCGGATGAGGAAGATGAAGGAAAAATTTTGTCCTAGCTAAGAACATGTGAGAACATTTGAACACATATGCAAACTATTAACACTTTAAAGCAGGCATGCATTCAAAAACAATTCTAAAAACCCATGACTTTCAAAGCCTAGTGAATGGTGAACCATAAGACTCTTTAACAGCATTAAAGAGAAGAAAAGATTTTGAGATTCATTACCCTTGAAGCTCATCCTTGTTTACACAAGGGATTCACCCAAGTAGAGGGCCTTCAAGTCACCTCCTAGCTCCTTGGATCTTCCTTGTGATTTTCTTCCTTTTGATACTCATTTGCTCCTTGAGGATGTGAGGAAAGGATCTCCAAAAACACCAAAGGTTTGGTGTCTCTAAGTCTCCACACCAAGGATAAGGTGTGAAGATGAAATGGATGACTTAGAGAAGAAAAGATTGCTAGCTATCTCTTCCCTAAGTTGCCGGCCTCTTTTAGAGAAAAAGAGAGAATGTTTCTCTTCTTTGCCTCAAGAAAACCCTAATGAGGTAAAAGCTATAAAGATGCTTTTATAGCACCTCACATGTGAGTGCCAAACTTGCAAATAACCCAAGTTTGCTACCACTCACCCTAGGCCGGTTTTGACTTTGTTTTTGGGTTAATTTCCACTTAATTTTAGCTGTCACACAACTTAAAATCAATGGGCCTTGTGGACCAAAAACCCTTTTGGGCCCCGAAACCCAAAACCAACTTAAAAGCCCAATACGAACCTTTCGTAAGATTAATGAACTAATTAATTAATCTTGACCATTCACAATTAAACTATTTAATTGCTTATCCATCTCATTTATATTTCTTCACTTTCATCCTTACTCGGTGTACGATCTATTAGGTTTCAATTAGCAAGGCAGTGGGCGATTGTTACTCTTAACGATCGATTGTGAATTGAAACTACATTTCAATTCTCCCTTTGATGAAGATTAGTGTTTGCTAATCCTCAGGGCTTCCACAAACCATGAGTGACACCTAGCAGTATGTCATGGCTACCCAAGCTAAGTAGAAGTGGTTGGAGAACCTACCCAGTTACAATTACAATGCAATACGATCCTTCTCTAATACAATACTCTTAATCACATTGTTTGAGTGATAGTTTGTTTCATGTCTACTATCCAATGTGATACTTTTCTATATGATTCAATTGAATAATGATTTGGAACATTCTTCCTAAGTCATATTCGTATGCTTTGGCCAAAGACTCTCGAATCATATCTCAGAGTATTCTCCTTCCACCATGGAAGGTTAGAGATCCCTTGTTGTGCATTCACATGCCTACATAACTAGATAGCTTGACCCCAACAATGCCATGGACACTCTCAATGGAATGCCTTTGACATAATCAAAGATCAAGGACCTAACCATTAAACATCAATGATGCCTCAGGTCAAAAGACTACTTTGCATATTTCAACTTATGAGTTCTTACATGACATGTATGTTCGAACTCTATTTTGATCGTTGTTTAGTGTACTTGATTACCTTTTGAGCACTTATGTGTTTGTCTCAGTGTCCAACACTAAATGACTTGAGACTAGTCATACTCATTCTTGAGTTAACATAACACATACTAACCTTAGCGGATTGTCAATGCCCAATTGGCTAGGAACGTTTTAGGAATGAACAAAAGAGAAAGGTCTCGTTAATCTAACTTACTTAAATCACTTATCTCTTAGATTAATTAGGGTAAATGACAAAAAACTACCTCAACTATTGGTGTCACGACACTTTCATACCTCATTTTTTTAAATTGACAATGTCCTACCTCATCTTACGAATTTGTGCCAATGTCATACCTCCGTCAGTTTTTCTGTTAATTTTTCTGTTAAGTGCTAACGTGGCTACATGCGGGGCTCACTCACTAATCCAACTAGATTAAAAAATTATTAAATATATTTTTATTAATTAAAATTTAAAATTAAATTTTTTTTTATTTTATATTAAATCTCTGTCTCTCTCTCTCTCCTCTCTCTCTTCTCTCTCTCTTCCCCTCTCTCCCACCTCTCTCTCTTTTCTGCATCCCAGAACCCATTCCTATCTCCCCCCACCCCGACCCCTTCCCGTTCCCATTCTGTGCAACCCCCCACCCATGCCAACATCTCCCTCTCTCTCAGCTCACTCACTTTTTCTCCCCTATCTCTCGCACAGACTATACCTCTCTCTCAGATCTACACTCACGCACCCATTTACACACCCACACCCACCAACGACGGTACCAAAACCATCATTGGCGTCAACCCTCTCTCCTTTCATTTCTGTGAAGCTCCGGGGCACCCAGAGGACACCTAACCCAGGTCTGGCAAGCCATGGGTATGCGACCTCAAGTCTCGGGTGGGGACGAACTGGGTTTTGATTTTTAGTTTTTTATTTTTTATTTTTTTTTTTTCGTTTCATTTCTGGGTAACAGGGGAAGAAGATGGGGGAGGAGAGAGAGGGGGTGGGGTGGGGACAAATTGGGTTTTGAATTTTATTTTTTTTTTTTCGTTTCGTTTCTGGGGAGGAGGGGAAGAAGATGGGGTGGGGACGAATTGGGTTTTGAATTTTTTTTTTTTTTTTTTTTGTTTCGTTTCTGGGCAGCAGGGGAAGAAGATGGGGGAGGAGAGAGAGGGGGTGGGGTGGGGACGAATTGGGTTTTGAATTTTTTTTTTTTTTTTCGTTTCGTTTCTGGGCAGCAGGGGTAGAAGATGGGGAGGAGAGAAAGGGGGTGGGGTGGGGACGAATTGGGTTTTGAATTTTTTTTTTTTTTTTTTTTTCGTTTCGTTTCTGGGCAGCAGGGGAAGAAGATGGGGGAGGAGAGAGGGTTTTGAATAATTTTTTTTTTTTCACTTTTCTTTGTTATTTTAATATTTAAAATATATTAAATGATTTTTTTTAATGTTTTCTTAATTTTTTAATAGAAAGTGGGGTTTGGATCAAGCCACGTCAGCATTTAACTGACAAATTAACAGTCAAGCTAACGGAAGGTATAAAATTGACCAAATTCTAAAGATGAGGTATGACATTGTCAATTTTAAAAGATGAGGTATGAAAGTGTCATGAGACCAATAGTTAAGGTAGTTTTGTGTAATTTACCCGATTAATTACATTCCTTGGATTCCCTTATTACTTAAACACATGATACAATAAATAGTGATTAATAATAAACTTTGCCCTTTATGAAACATATAATAGTTTAACACAATAAGTATTCCAAAAGCTATTACATCAAATGAGTGGCTTTGTGGGCATACTTCCAACAATCTCCCACTTGCACTCAAAGCCACATTCCCATGTATCTAATACCCATCTTTTCCATATGGCGGTCAAGTTGGATTTGAGACATTGGCTTCGTCAGTGGATCTGCTACGTTATCGGCTGAGGCAACCCTGAGGATGTTGACTTTCCCCTCGGCAGCATATCTTCTAATGATATTAAAGCGTCTGTCAAAATGCTTGTTCTTTTGATGAGCCCTGGGTTCCTTGGCTTGAGCTATCGCCCCACTATTATCACAGTACAAAGTTACTGATGATGTAATGGTTGGAACCACTCCAAGTTCAGTGATGAACTTCTTCATCTAGAATGCTTCTTTGCCGGCTTCAGCTAGAGCGACATATTCAGCCTCTGTCGTGGAATCAGCAATTACATCTTGTTTCTTGCTTTTCCAACTGACAGCCCTACCATTCAGAGTGAACACATACCCGGAGTTGGAACTTCTATCATCGACGTCAGATTGGATATTTGCGTCTGTATAGGCTTCCACTCACAGCTCTAATGCTCCTCCATAAACGAGGAACATGTCCTTAGTTCTTCTTAAGTACTTAAGGACAGTCTTGACAGCTGCCCAATGTTCTGATCCTGGGTTAGATTGATATCGGCTAGTAATGCTCACAGCATATGCGATATCAGGCCTTGTGCATATCATGGCATACATGAGACTTCCTATGGCAGAAGCATAAGGAATAGCACTCATCTGTCGTATTTCTTCAGGAGTCTTAGGTCTCATGGACTTAGAAAAGTGAATTCAATGTCTCACAGGAAGAAAACCTTTCTTAGATTGTTCCATCTGGAACCTACTAGCACCTTATCTATGTACATAGATTGGGATAATCCAATTAATTTTCTAGATCTATCACGATAAAGCTTTATCCCAAGCACATAAGATGCATATCCCAAATCTTTCATGTGGAAGGTTTTGGACAACCACACTTTTACAGAAGAAATACTGCAGTGTCATTTCCGAATAGTAATATGTCATCTACATATAACACTAGGAATACAACTGCATCCCCAACGACCTTTTGATAAACACAATTGTTGTCTTCATTTTAAGTAAAACCAAACGATTTGATTTCAGTGTCAAAATGAATATTCCAGCTTCTGGAGGCTTGCTTAAGTCTATAAATGGACCTCTGAAGCTTACATACCTTAGTCTTTTCAGACTTGGACACGAAACTTTCGGGTTGAGTCATATAGAGCTCTTCCTCTAGGTAGCCATTCAGAAAGGCCGTCTTCACGTCCATTTGCCATATCTCATAATCATGGTATGCATCTATAGCAAGCAAAATCCGAATGGACTTAATCATGGCTACACGAGAGAAGGTTTCTTCATAGTCAATCCCTTCTCGTTGCATGTAACCCTTGGCTACTAGTCTAGCCTTATAAGTCTCCACGTTCCCATCAGCGCCTATCTTCCTCTTGAAAACCCATTTGTTTCCAACAGGTATTATACCTTCTGGAGGGTCTACTAGAGTCCAGACCTGATTTTGATACATGGAATCCATCTCAGATTTCATGGCCTCTTGCCATCTCTTTGAATCAATGTCGGACATTGCTTCAGTGTAGTCTTTAGGGTCCTCCTTTGTGTCATTGTCACCTATCTCATTCCATATATTTTTACATCTTTTCCTCTCTTTTAGCTAATCAATTAGCTATCATTCCATAACTTACAAAATATTTCACATAAATTACATAACCTCCCAAAAACATTCCTTTCAATTATGTTAATTAACCAATTTAATATATTTATTCCTAATCAATATATTAAATTGCTAATTAAATCATCAAATAACACTCAAAGTACACATAAAGGGCCGGCCACTCTTTCTCCAAAGAGGACCGGCCATGCCCTATATATTGGCTCCCATTCTCACCAAAACCTAGGTCCACACTCTTGCAAAAATCTCAAAAACTCTTCAAACACTTTTTCTCTCTAAATTCTAACTTTGGCATCGGAGGTTCTTCTGCCAAAGCTCCCCATTCATCATGGACGCGTGAGGCTCTTGGCCTTAACTTAAGATGTTAATTGTTTTGTAGGTGCAATTTTGTTTAAGAAAAAAAAGACGGAAATTTGCATCCACAAAAAGCTTCAAGCTTTCCACAATGCCTGTCGACATCACGCGATGCTCCTTGCGTATGGAAGCGGCCGCAAGTCCTGCTTTGTCTGCCCTTATCATGTCAGTTTTACTTACATTGCTGTTTGCTGATTGCTGATTCCTGATTGCTTCCAAGCAGATTCTTAAGGAAAAGAATATTAAATTCAAGTAACTAATTACATTTGTAGAGAAATTACAGTTTTTTATCAAATTTTTCCAAAACAGTTTTACCTTGTGGGTTTTGATTATAGTACATCATTACATATGGGGTGCTCTGGGCACTATATGTTTGCTTATCTTGGAAAAACTTTCAGTGCTTAGAAATAGGGTTTTGTTAAAAAAAAAAAAATTTGCTAGTCGAGTTAACTTTTCTATGGTTTTACCTTCTGATTAAATACTTAAGCATGCAGTTTTTTTTTTTTTTTTAGTTTTTTTTTTTAAGTGTAATTTAATTATTTCTCTCCGTATGTGGGAGTTTTTCCCCCCTGTCTGTGGGGGTTCTCTCTTCTTTGTGAGAGAATTTTACCAGTTTTTCTCACCCTCTCTCCTGTTTTCCTCCATTTCTTCAGTTTCTTCCTTTGATTGCTGTTTTGAGAGTCTGCGGTCTGGGATTTCTCGTTGTTTTTCTGTTTTTTTCCACACCTTTTTCCTGTTTTGCAGCCCCTCTCCCTCCAACCCAGCCCTTCCATATTTCCCTCGCTAACCCACACCTCAGTCCTTTTCAACCATGTTCTTTCCCACCATCTTCCCTCTCCCTAAATCAAAACTTAGATCTTAAAGTTCCAGGCCCGATCTAGAATTTCAGTTGCACTTTAAGATTTGATTTTTGCTTTGGGTTTGCTTTTTGGTTTTATTTGGCTATGGGTTGCTTCTTGTTAATGGGGATTAAGGTTTTATTGGCTGTTTTAAATTTTGGACTAACTGCTTTTGATGTCTTTTTGCATCTGTTTGCTGCTAGTGCTCCTCTCAGTCCTTCCTACAGTTGTGGATTTCATGTCTGCAGTGGTGGGTCGGATAATTTGAGAGTCATGGTTGATTCATCCTCTGATCGCTTGAAGATGACGCATGTTGCTAGCTTTGAGAGCGTGCTACAATACCATCTTCTACAGATCTCATGTCAAGGCTTCGGTCTCTTCTTTACCTGTCGAGACTTCGGTTTCCTCTTTGGTGCTTGGGGTGCTAGAGGCGGTGCATGCAGAAAGATTGAAGAAGTTGCTAGGTTTCTTTGTATTTTGCGTTTTCTGTTATGGGCTCCAATTTCTGTTTTGGGCCACTTGTACATGTTTTTTGTAATGATGGGTTTCCCTGCCCTCCTTAGATCTTTTCTTGGTAGTGTGAAGGGTGACGTTTTGTTAGCATCAAATGCGACGTCAAGGTTTCTTGTATCCCCTTACACTACTTGGTGTTTTTTTTTAATTTGGTTGATTGCCTCCTTGTAGGCTTTCTTTGTATCTTTTGGCATCTTTGCCCTGGTATTAAAGTATCAGTTCTCCAAAAAAAAAAAAAAAAAATACTTAAGCATGCAAACCCTTTTGCAGGGATGACGTATGGGTTAGATGGTGCACTTCTAAAGGCAACTAGAATAACTGGAATACATAATTTCAATGAACACGTATGTTGTAACATTATTTTGGATGCAATGACATTCCCGCTATTGTTCAATACGGAGGGATAATTTGATTGATTTCTGTGGCCATGAAGGGTAGGAGTTTGGACTTGTACCACTAAAAGTAGCAACTTGGGGACCGTTTATTCTTCTCAATATGGAACAGAATGTTGACAGTGATCCAGACAGTGTGCAAAATGAATGGCTTGGCCGCTCTGCAGAAGTAGTGAGTAACAACGGGATTGATACTTCATTAAGTTTTGTTTGTCGATGTGATTATGTGATTGAATGTAACTGGAAGGTATGCTCCATGCTTGTTCGCTTTAAAGTTTTCCTTACCGGATGAGTTTCCGCTGGTGATGATAATCTTTAATGACTCCTTGTTTAGGATGAAGGAGGCGACAACTGATTACTCTTTCTTTTTGCAGGTCTTTTGTGACAACTACTTAGATGGGGGATACCACGAGCCTTATGCACATAAAGGCCTTGCATCTGGTCTTAATCTTGACGGTTAATCTACCACAGTATGCTTCCGTTAACAACTCTTCTTGGCATATGTACTTCAATAGCAAAAAAAAAAAAAAATCTATTTACAACACTGAAGGTGTTTGGAATTGTACTATGGATTACACGACTTTTTCTTCGAGTGCAATCAGACCTGGGATTCATTATCTAGAGTTCTGTAAAGAGCTTTTATTCCTGCAGCATAGATCCATCTAGTAACGTTGTCTTTGGTCCTCAATTTTTTTATTGTTCTGTTTCAGTGTTGGTTGCTTTTGCATCTGACGTACTGTTGGTTATATAGATGTCTGAAAAGTAGGGATGGGCAAATACCCATTGGTTATGGGTAACCGCGGTTACCCGTCCATTTAAATTAAATAGTTACGGTTATGGTTATGGGTAACCGTTTAGATAAATAAACGGTTATAAGTATAACCGTTTATCCGCGAAATTTAAATGGACGGTTATAGGTATTAACCGCGGTTATAAACGGGTAACCGTTTACCCATTTATTTTATATATGTAAAATTAACACAAACCTTGTTCTCTAGGAATGGAAAAAATTACCAAAAATTCCAAATTTAACCGAAAAAATTCCGAAACCGAACCGATAATTTCAACAAAGGGAAAATCAGCCAGCATCTTATTTTTCACATTTCATACCATTGACGAATCTAGATAGAAGCTACAAAATTGGTCATAAAGTCGTGTCATTGTTGATCATTGATCCAAAACCAACAAATAATTCAGCCAGCATCTTAGTGGTGTTGCTAGTTTTGCCAAGTTGAAACAGACACACACACACACACACATACACAGCCAGCATCTTAGTGGTGTTGCTAGTTTTGCCAAGTTGAAACAGACAGACACACACACACACACACAAGTTGCTTAACGGGAGGGATCCCTATTTTTTCAAAAAAATGGGGACACGCTCCCCACCGTTAGATTGATTTTAATGAAATTGTGTGGTTGAGATTAAAACACAGGCCACATAATCTCAACCACACAATTTCATTAAAGTTAAATCCAACGGTGGGGAGCGTGTTCCCATTTTTTTGAAATAATGGGGATCCCTCCCCTTAAGCAATTCCTACACACACACACACACACACACACATATATATATGAAACAATCAGATGTGGACTTTCCGTCCTAGTGATTGCATACGATTTTTCCTCTGTAGTAATCGTGGACCATATCTGAAAATTTGGTTTGGAATTGGTAAAAAAATAAAAACATGTAGACAGATAAAAAATGGGTAATGGTAAAAAAAAGAAGATAAATGGGTTAAAAAGGGTAAATGGGTAAACAAGTATTAAACAGTTACGGTTAAATGGGTATGCGGTTATGGGTATGGTTAACCGTTTATAAACAGTTATGGGTATGGGTATAACCGTTTAGGCAATTACCCAACGGGTAAACGGTTATGCAGGTATGAGCATAAATGGTTATGGGTAAATAACCGCGGTTACTCACCCGCCATAACCGTTGCCCATCCCTAGTCCTGGTTCATAGAATGTAATTCGTATTATCCGCGATTCGCACCTAACATACAACTGGTTCAACAGATGGAAGATGTTGTTTGGGATAAAACTTAAACTTTGGGCTTAAAGAGAAGAAAGCCAAGAAATGAGCATAAAAGGGGGAGGTTTAAGGTCCAACGT
The DNA here is from genome assembly GCA_024362995.1 of Heteromeles arbutifolia. Taxonomy (NCBI): domain Eukaryota; kingdom Viridiplantae; phylum Streptophyta; class Magnoliopsida; order Rosales; family Rosaceae; genus Heteromeles; species Heteromeles arbutifolia. The sequence continues at coordinate 36,738,042 of JANCRC010000003.1, read as the reverse complement.
GAAGCCCAGAAGCAGGAGGAAGCTTTTTCTCGGTTAGGTACAGGTCACTTGGACCACTTGCTCACCTACTCAAAAGATAAGTGGTATAGATCAGCCAGCTATCAGCCCAAAAGTACTTTACAATGGCAGTACAAGTAAAAAGTTGATGAGTCATTACCCTTTAGTCACGTTCGGGCAAAAGCAAGGTTGCAGGCAGCTGAGCCAAGTTGTCTATAAAAGAAGAAAGAGAAATCAGAAATAAGGACACTCAACCAATCAAACAAACAATCTTACAACTTGTCTCTCTCAGTCAAGCCAAGAAACCCAAAAAGTTGTGCTTTGTACAGATGCTGCACTCTTTTTAGCCTTAAGCAACCCGTAGAAAAGAAAACGTTTGTCTATGTAAAAGCTCTGCTACCCTTTCTAAATTTGTTGTAGTATCGATTCCCTCCTATAAATTTACTTGTCACTCTTCCCTTTTTAGCATCCAAACACTCTGTAATCACAAAGAGAGGAAGCTCCTTGTCCGACAAGGTGAAACCTTGCCCGACCCTCTTTGTTCTGTCTTTTAATACATAGATCTGGTAGTATAATGTATCCTTCAATATATATCCAAGTTATTTCCAGTTAGTTTATGATTAGAAGTTCTATTGGTTCTCAGATCTAGTTTATTTAGTGGTTTTTACCAGTACAAAAGACAAGTTAAAGTTTGAACTGATGACTTGATCAGACCTGAGTTCCTACCTTTCAAGCATACAAGATTGATTAGCCAAAAGTCCTTCGTCTCAAGGCATAAAAAAGAACTTAATGTGGATTTAACCCATCCACGACAATCCTTTGATAACGAGAAGTCCGAGTTACTTGGGGCGCAAGTAATCGACTCAACTATTGGTTTCACATCTGTTATACCATGATCGCTATGATACGCTTAAGTATTGAGTTAGTTCTGATAGTAAGCTTCAAGGCCTCTACCTACAAAGGCACCTATCAGAGTTAATTATGTCATTCGGGCGCAAGTGATTAACTTAAACACAGTTGTTTTACATATACAACAATGAAACAACAGCAACACGCCAGAGTACTTGGTTAGTTTTGATTGTGAGCCTCAAGGCCTATTCCTAAGGCCCAACAAAGGCACCTTTCAGAACTAACTCGGTCATTCGGGCGCAAGCAATTAATCGAAACATATTCGTTTTACATCCACCATGCTGAAGATGGCAGTGGCACGCCTGAGCATTTAGTTAGTTTTGATTGTGAGCCTCAAGGCCTACACCTAAGGCCCTACAAAGGCACCTTTCAGAACTAACTATGTCCTTCTCTTGCAGCCCACCAAAAAGCAGGAGCTCGACAGCCAAAATCAACCGGCGCCAACCTGTCGAGGAGCTGTGTGCTCAAGCCCGGGAAGCCCGCCAGCCAGATTTCCTGCCCGAACATAGTTTTGGCACGCCCAGTGGGATCAGTTTGATCTTGTATGCCAAAAACAGAAGCAATCAGACTCTCAAGTGGAATACAAAGTACAGATCATCCCAGAATTTGCTAAAAATGACATATCGACCAGAAAATCTTCCTTCCCCACCAGGAGCAGCAGTTCTAGAAAGCCCGACTTCATCTTAGAAGTCTGGAGGAAAGATAACTAATGAAGACCTGTAGGCCATTATGGTACAAGTATTGAAAAGTATGGAAAATATTTCTCTGGAAATTAGGGGGAAGTAAGTAGACTCTGTACTTTAACGGGGAATCTACAGAGAAGACTGGATCTGGAGTTTTCTACCCCAAAAGGTGACCAGGAAGTCGTGATGAGCAGAGCCACCTTGGTAAAAGAGCCAATTATTCCCTTATTTCATTTGTTTGAAGAAGAAAAAGATAAGGGAAAGAAAAATGAAGGTTTTGAAAGGAGCCAACCAATAATTGAGGCGGTTCTAAGAACGGAGGTCCCCAGCTTCCCGTTATTATCATTGAATAATAGGGAGCAGAGTGAACAAGAGAGGACAAAGTATGGGATGCCCTTCATGATCGGAGAATCCAGCTGGAAGGAAGAATCTGCAACTGCGGACAAACCTCCCCCTTATAGGCTACCCCCGTTGGCTAATAAGGCAGGAGGAGCCAACTGGAGGAAGCCCGAACCAAGGAAGGAAACGTTTGCGAGCAACAACCAAAGTCCGAAGAGGGAACCTCATCCCACCTTCCTTAATAATACAGTTACTCAGCAACTAAGGGATGAGTTAGCTGAATTAAGGAGGATGGTGGCTCATAATGTTCAACCTCGGGCTCGCCCGATGTTCAGGGTTACCTGCTAAAAACCCTATCCTGAATACATTGATGAGTAGAACCCATTTCCCCTCAACTTCAAAATGCCCGCATTCCCAACGTTCAGTGGAGAATATGGCAGCGTATCCTCTAGAGATCACATTTTCAAGTTTTCTAATCACTGCGTAGCATATGAAGACAATCCTAACTATAAGTTAAGGTTGTTTGGAAATTCGTTGGCTGGGCTAGCATTTCAGTGGTACTCTCTTTTGCCCCCTAACTCTATTGCCAACTAGGGGTAAATAGAGATGGCCTTTCATGAACAGTATTACAAGATTGAACCAAAGATGACTATCAATGACCTGGTTGAAGTAAAACAATACGACCATGAGTCCACGGAGGATTTCATGATGAGGTTCAGAAAGACACAAATGAGATGCCAATTCCCTATCAATCAGGCTCAGCTCATATCGATTACTCAGAGAGCATTGAGATTACTTTTAAGAAAAATGTTCTATGATGTGCAGTTTAATGAATTGTAGGAGTTGGTAATCGCTGCCACAAAGTATGAGACACTGTTGCTTGAAGAACAGAAACTAAAGCATTCCTCCAAAGCTCCTCCATTCTACAAAAACAAAGCTGCAATTCATCATGTAGAGTTTGAGGAAGCAAGGCCAGAGCAAAATGATGGCCATGAAAGAGAATGGATTGATGTATGTGCTGCAGAAATGACTACACCCTTCAAACCATTGATGGTAAAGGGGTTGGTTCAACCTGTCAAATACCAGAAAATCGTGATGAATGATGGAGGTTTGTCCCTATGCAACCTCCTTAATACCAGAGCTACTCATTCGATTTGGCCAAGACCCCTGAGATTTATGAAGAGTTAGTAGTAGCAAGAGTGATCGTGCCCGACAACATTAAAAAGATGCCCAAACCAGAAGAGCTAAGGGGGAAGAAGTACTGCAAGTTGCACTATACCTTCAACCACTCCATAACCAACTGTGTCCAATTCAGAGATTGGATACAAGACCTTATAGTAAAGGGAAAGTTGCTACTGGATAAGCCCCAAGCTAATATGATAATTGACACGAATCCTTTCCCAGGGGCCCCAATCAACGTGATCAACCTGACTTTGGCAAAGAAAGAAATATTATCATTCCTCACTGGAAAACAGGGGGATAGATCCCATGTTGTCCCGACACCCCAACATCAATAATAGCACTGAATGAGGGACCAAGCAATCACAATTGGGTCATTAAAAGATTGTTGGTGTGTAAATAAGACGAGAATAAGAAGGGGGCAGGGGGTTGCCCGAATATACAATAAACCAGGTCATTTGGTTAATCACCAGGTACTAAATCATGGGGGAGTGACCACTTGATGGAATTGAGAGAAACTTACAAAGGCAACCAGTCAACATTTCAAAAGATATTCCCCAACTCTCCAGGATGTTAGAAATAAAGTCAGATGGTGCAGTGAGAACTTCAAGATAATATAAGAAGTAAGACAAGTGAAGGCAAAATAATATTTTTCATTCCAGTAGGAAGAGGGGTTACAAATTACAATTATCTTAGCCTAACAAATTTACATCTTCACCCAGAGTAATTATTCTGGAGTGATAAGTCTGCATAATTGTAAGAATTCTACCAGGTTCGGCTAAGACAGTGTTGCTATTAACAAGTTGAGATCCAGCATGTTCTAGCTCCAGATTTGCCTTTTTTACTTCTTCAATCTAATGTTTAAGTGTGCCGAGAAGAGTCGTTTGTTCAGCCTTCAGCACAGCAAGTTGTTCTTTTAGTCTCTGGATTTCAGAAGTTACCACTCTGATCCTTTCCTCGGTCAATGAACCTTCATCCATCAACCGATGTATTTGAGCAGAAGTACTTGATTCTTTCTCTTTGAAGCATTTTACTCGATTGGCTTGCCTCTCAGCTCTCTGATGCTGATCCCTAAGAGCCCGCAAATTCTCGAAATATGAGATAAATGAATCATATTGAGCTCTTGATAACTGATCAGCCTTGAAAAGATCTATCATGCCTTTCTCTATGTCATGAAGAGCCTTGAGGCTGAATGAAGCTGAGAAATCCCTCTTCACCCACTCTTGAAAAACTCGACGTTGCTCTTGAAAGCCAGAAGACTCAGAATGACGCTTTGAAGATCTTAGCCTTGTCTTAAGTTGGCCGAATTCCTTAAAAAGCTCCGGCAAGTCAGCAATGGTAGAAATAGGTGAAGAAGGGGAAGGGGATTGCGCTCCGGTTTCTTTTGAGGGAGCAGTAATAACTGAAGAAGCAATGGAAGTCTTAGTCCTCTCAAGAATAGGAAGGGGAATCTTTGTGTCCCCAGAGGCTGAAAGAGGTCAGGAAAGCTCTATCTTACGCACCAAACGTGGAGGAGAGTTGCCCGAGGTCTCTCCAAGAAAAACAAAATTAAGGCGAGAACTGTAATTCGAACTAAAGAAAGCTCAGAAAAGAAGAAGTATACTTGAGTAGGCCCTGAAGCCTTAGAAGGAAGGAGGTTAGCTTTTGGTTGGGGCGTAAAATCACTGCCACCAATGAAAGATAAGGGAACTATGCTTGAACCTTCACCAAAGGCCTATGAATATCCAAAGTCAACAGCAGGTGTCAGTAACCAGGCTTTGAAGATGAAAAACAAAAGAAAATTATACTTCTATACCTGAGTAAGGCCCTGAGGAAAATAAAAAAGCTCATATGTGATAATTGTTAGGCGAGGAGATACCTGTGGACTGACTGCCTCTGAAGTCACGGGGATCTCGGGGACTATTGGCTCTCCAAATGTTACTATTGTTGGTTGATGCGGCTCATATATTGGAGAAGGCTGGAGAAAGTAAAAGCAGAAAGTTAATATGGGTGAGATATATGAAAGAATGATGTCAGGGCAGATGCTCATCGAAATATTGTCCTCATCCACAAAATGCAACATTACTCCTATCTTTGGATTGAATTGGGAGGCAGGAGTTACCCCCAAGGTAGGAGAGGGATTAGAAGACTTTGGAGAAGAGCCTTAACTGAGCGAAGAGGCAGACACCCCAACCTGGGCTTACAAAGAAGTAGAGGTTAATCATTCATTCCCAAAACAATAAAGTTATCCAAACAATCAAGAATAAAGGAAGTGCACCTCAAAGGGTTTAGCTCGAGGAGGAGAAGCGAATGCCTCTCGGGCAGGTGGTGAAGCAGCCTCGAGAGGAAAAATATTTTCTTCCCTTATGGCCTAAGCCAAGCAATCAAACTCAAGATTAACAAGAAATAAGAAACTCATGAAGATAAATTCAGGATACAAACAATACCTTCAGCCCCCTAATGGTAGCATCTTGCATATCTGCAGCTTCTTGGCACATTTCAGCCCCTAGTGGATCCTCCCTAGAGGCAATAGCTAGTTTCTTGGATGCTTAAGATCCTGATTTCAAGAAAAATAGGGAGCGATTAGCTGATGAGGAGAGAATATAGTTAAACAGATTAGAGCAGACAACTTACTCGAAGCCTTTTGCTTTTTTCTGCCTGCCTCAGGAGCCAGGGTCGTAAAAGCTGAAGACTTGGAAGCTTTGGTAGTCCGAGCTCTTTTACTCTTTCTGGTTGGAATCACCCGCTTTGGTGCAGGCTCAGAATCTGAAGTATCTACCACAATTATCATTCCCCGCTTAGGCCCTTTGACATTTGCTTCAGGTTCTCCTTTAGCCTCCAAATCTCCAAAGAGCTCAGAAACATCTCCGCCTTCTCCAGCCTCTCATCTTTGAGCCTCGGTTGCAGCTCCATGAAGAATTAAAGCATCAGCAGAGTCTTCCTCTGATTCAATGGATGCCGTTTCAGCATCAACTTGAGCTGCAGAATCAAGAACAATAAAACTTAAGAACTCTCGAGGAAGACAGAATCAATTCATGAAAAACAAAAAATACCTATCAATAGAAGCTGGTTCTTTTGGTAAACCATTTCCTTCCAGTTCTCAAGTTCGCCCGAACTAGGGTAGGACTTGAGGGAAAGTTGACTGAAAAGATGATCGTGGGTTTCTCGCAAATCTTATCCATACCTCTAATCCATTTGGCTTCCCACCAAGTGGAGAAAAGTGAAGAATATTCGAAATTAAGAACTATGGGTTTTTGGGCAGCATGGTTCATAACTTCAAGTCTATGTCGGGCAGCTCGGAAGGTCACCTCTAAAGGAGATTAGATACGGAATGAAGTGCCACAATGGACAGAGTCAAAAAATGGGATGGGAATGACTTGCCTAAAGCCTAGTTGCTTACTGCAAAAGTTCGGATAGTACACTTCCAGCCCACGGTCATAACGGTCACTATTAACTCCCCAGGCTATGTCCCGTGACTGAATGTAGCTAATAAATCTCTCCTTACAAATTGAAGTGGCATCCTCCCCTGGCGCATCTTGGAAGGCTTGGTCAGAAAACCAAGGATATCTCCTTAAAACGGAAGCTCCCTACTCCAGATATGACCAAATCCTACAGACTCTGAAGAAATAAAAACAGGTAAATGTGGAATGGTCTGTGGGAACAACCTCAGCTAGGATTCGGGCAGAGGCCACGCCTTCTGGGAACTCTAAATTAGCATCCCGAAATTCTGGGAGGTACCATTGGAGCCATATTTGGATCATCCAGATAGATCCATTCAGGTTGGTTTCAAACGGTTCTCCCCGAGTCATCCCAAAAATGAGATGGTAGAGATGGGAAAGAAGAAATGGCCATGTGGCAACGTCATCAAAGTTGTGAAGGGCTTCTACTAGGGGGATCCACTCAACCTTCACCCCTTTAGATTTATTTGGGAAAACATGCTTATTAAGCCAGTATAGAAGGAAATACATATGCTCTTGATCTTTGTTGGCATGCGAAGAACCTGCACCAAAATTCTTCTTCACAAAAGGGATAAATCCCTTGAAAGAGGTCTCATAACTCTTGAAGGTTGCAGAGTTATATTCCAACTGAAGAAGAGAAGCAGAAGAACCTAAACTCTCAGTGGTTGAAGAAGAAAGGGAAACCCAGTTATGAGTAACATCTACAATCCTGCCCAATGGTCTTAGCCCGAAGACCTGGGCCATATCCAGAACAGTTGGAGACATGGGGCCCATCCGAAAATCAAAAGTATTAATGCCCGAGTTCCAGAAATGAAGATAAGTGGTGAGTAGCTCGGGCTTGGCAACAACAGTAATCTTTAGTAGCATTATTAGTTCATAAATACCGTTGTTCATCCATTTCTTCTTGAAAACTGGCTCTAGTTCGTCAGTCCACTGAGCCCAAGCTGGGTCATTCATCGGAGGAAAACCACAACAATATGATGACCATTTAGACGAAGAAATGCTCGACCTGGCCAAGAAAGGGTTAGGGGTAAACCAGTTGTCCCTAGGCATATTACTCTCCACCACAGCAGAGACACAAGAAACCTATGCATGACCTAAGGATTGTACCCCATCTTTTTCAAAGAAAAGTTCAGAGCGAAGACCTGCCCAAGGACAATGCAGTCCGTTAAGTAAGCGGCGTATAGTACCGATACCTTCACCAGATTCATATGAAGATTGGACTTGACCGGACCCTGAAGCCATTTAGACAAGTTTGGATGATGGATGAAGAGAAGGTGACGGAGGTAGAAGATAGCAGGCAGAAGGGAAATCTGAGAATTTTGAGATATCAAAATATCTGGGAAATATGAAAGTTTGGGAAGATGAAGCTGTTTGGCTGAAGGTTTTAAAACAGGGAATTTATACAAGGGGACAGTTAATTAACAGTTGATAGTTCGTGGGTTAGTGCAAAGATCGCAATTAAGTAACAGTGATTTTGAAATGATGCAAGTCCCAAGTAAAGGTGTGTGCATGTATGACGGCTGTTTAATCATTATTAGCGCCTGGAATTCCAGCCTAAATAATGATTAAAGGGGGCACTGTTTGGGATAAAACTTAAACTTTGGGCTTAAAGAGAAGAAAGCCCAGAAATAAGCTTAAAAGATGGAGGTTCAAGGTCCAACATGAAGCCCAGAAGCAGGAGGAAGCCTTTTCTCGGCTAGGTGCAGGTCACTTAGACCACTTGCTCACTTACTCAAAAGATAAGTGGTATAGATCAGCCAACTATCAGCCCAAAAGTACTTTACAATGGCAATACAAGTAAAAAGCTGATGAGTCATTAACCTTCAGTCACATTTGGGCAAGAACAAGGCTGCAGGCAGCCGAGTCGAGTTATCTATAAAATAAGAAAGAGAAATCAGAAATAAGGACACTCAACTAATCAAACAAACAATCTTACAATTTGTCTCTCTCAGTCAAGCCAAGAAACCCAGAAAGTTGTGCTTTGTCCAGATGCTGCACTCTTTTTAGCCTTAAGCAACCCGTAGAAAAGAAAATTTTTGTCTATGTAAAAGCTCTGCTACCCTTTCTAAATTTGCTGTAGTATCAATTCCTTCCTATAAATTTACCTGCCACTCTTCTCTTTTTAGCATCCAAACGCTCTGTAATCACCAAGAGAGGAAGCTGCAAGACTGTCAACCTTGTCCGACAAGGTGAAACCTTGCCCGGCCCTCTTTGTTCTGTCTTTTAATACATATATCTGGTAGTATAATGTATCCTTCAATATATATCCAAGTTATTTCCAGTCAGTTTGTGATTAGAAGATCTATTGGTTCTCAGATCTGGTCTATTTAGTGGTTTTTACCAGTACAAAAGACAAGTTAAAGTTTGAACTGATGACTTGATCAGACCTGAGTTCCTACCTTTCAAGCATACAATATTGATTAGCCAAAAGTCCTTTGTCTCAAGGCATAAAAAAGAACTTAATGTAGACTTAACACATCCACGACAATCCTTTGATAACGAGAAGTCCGAGTTACTTGGGGCGCAAGTAATCGACTCAAATATTGGTTTCACATCTGTTATACCATGATCGCTATGATACGCTTAAGTATTGAGTTAGTTCTGATAGTAAGCCTCAAGGCCTATACCAAAAGCCTCACAAAGGCATCTATCAGAGTTAATTATGTCATTCAGGCACGAGTGATTAACTTAAACACAGTTGTTTTACATCTACAACAATGAAACAACAGCAACACGCCAGAGTACTGGGTTAGTTTTGATTGTGAGCCTTAAGGCCTATTCCTAAAGCCCAACAAAGGCACCTTTCAGAACTAACTCGGTCCTTCGGGCGCAAGCAATTAATCGAAACACATTCGTTTTACATCTACCATGCTGAAGATGGCAGTGGCACGCTTGAGCATTTAGTTAGTTTTGATTGTGAGCCTTAAAGCCTACACCTAAGGCCCCACAAAGGCACCTTTCAGAACTAACTCTGTCATTCTCTTGCAGCCCGCCAAAAAGCAGGAGCCCGACAGCCAAAATCAACCGGCGCTAACCTCTCAATGAGCTGTGTGCTCGAGCCGCGGAAGCCCGTCAGCCAGATTTCCTGCCCGAACAGATGTCATGTTATGTGAAGGCGTTCAAAGAGGTTTGGAAGTCGGTAGATACGCTCCGAGCCTCCGAGTGTTGAGAATGCCATGCACCATTTCTATTGCCTGCTTCACAAGAGCATAACAGAATGATGCACTCATTGCATTTGCGTTCTCACTTGTTCTAAGGCTTTAATGTTGCATGTGTACCTAATGGGAATTCGTAGGTGTAACCAGAGGTATATCTGTATATTTACACAGGAGGTGTACATTACATCCGAATGTATTTTGCAAGGCGGCACTCGGTTTAAATATTTCTTTTTTATAAACAAATCCAACATTCCAAAACAAGTCAAACTGTAAAACCCCAAATCACCCTTCAGGTACATAAGCTGCACAAGTAAATTCTAGTCAGCAGAGACCAAACCGACTATTTGCTAAATCCAAGTGCAGGTGTCGCGTAGTAGTATAAACTTGAAGTCCGAGTGTCGTATTCTTTAAAGAGCGTTGAAAAAGAATGCAGAATTATCAAGATTGAAACAAAGAACAATATCGAATGAGATGTAACTTATAGAAGAAAAGTTCAACAATTAAAAACACTAAAGCATCAGGGTTCCACCCGCATACAACTATGCAATTTCACTATTTCAATTCCCTTTTATAACTTAACTGAGATACCAACAACAAGTGATCTCAACCGGAAAATATAGCAATTAAGTTTTCCTCATATAAAACTTCTTGAAAAGTGATTTTCATTATAGATATTCAAAACAAAACGCCTATTCAACTTCTTATAGAAATAATCCCAAATATAATTTGTACCTACGGCAACAAAATGTTAAGAAATTACTCAGTCGAAATTGTACCAATCTACTAATTTATTCAATTCACTAAAAGCATGAATGTGAAACAAAACTATAGGAAAAACATGATTAAACTTATGAATCATAACCAACATTCATCAATCCGAAAATAGAATAAATAAGAAATTCCATTGAAAATCCACAATGTAAAATTGACATTAAAACTCTGAAATAAAATCGAAATAATAAAACTGCATAATCGTATTATAGGTTCCCCCTAGCCTTAGCTAGGGGGATTAATTCTCCATAAACTAAATAGAAAAAGAAAAGTCTAAAATTATGAAAGAGCAGGCCACCTCTGGAAAACAATCAAATGAAGATTATATGAGCTGCTGCCGCAGCCAACCTCCCTTCATATTCTTCTTGAATAATGGTCATTCATCAACCCATTATTAATATGTTAATGCCAATCCCCATAACCTTCTAAGTTATGGTCATTGATAAGCCTTAATGCCATATTGAAATGGTAATAGCTGGCCGTTTCTTTTTCTTCTTATTTGCCTTGTCCTTTCTTCATTTCTTTTCGGTAACCGACATAGAGTTAATCACCAATTTATTGTCTTGTGCCTCACCCTTTAATTGCCTTGCAACTTTGTCATAGTCTTGCTCATTAACACTAATACAACATCAGTGAAAAATTAAAACAAATTAGATATTTATTATTCCTATACTAAAACCCAAACCAGCGTCCACAGTTCACGGACAGTGAGCGGACTAAAATGCCCTCTGTTTGGTTTTTCAACATGCGTTTTTTCTCTTTGTTGCACAGTTAAATGACGGAATTGCTGTCCTAGGCCACGCGTCTTTACTTTGATTTCGTTGGTTCTTCTTTAGGTCTTCATTGGTTGTCTCGCTGATCTTGCCTACTTTTGGCTTGCTTTTCTTTTTGTCTCAAAGCTTTCCCTTTCGCCGCTTCTGATTTTCCCATCTTTCTTTGCCCAAGTGAATTAGCCAGTGTGTTTTTTTTAGTTGGAAAGGATTGGATTCCTATAAATTTCATTTTTGGGTCGCGGTTTCGAACGTTTGCTGGAAAAAAAAAAGGTCGAAATCATTGTTGTGCGATAGGGTTATCGCTAAAACAGAGGTTCTTCTTTGACTCATCAAAGAGGGAGTGTTCTGTATCACCTTTGTTGGGAATTTTTTCGTCGCTGCTTCCTACCTTTTCCGGTGAGTTTTCTGATTTTCTTGCTTGCTTATTCTTGATTTTTTTTTATTTCGTTTTGGATTTGTTAGTTTATCTTTTGTGCATCTGAGTATGTGATTCGATGTTTTAGATTGGGTTTTTGTGGTTTTGAGTTTGTGGGTTTTTTTGGGTGCCTGAGAAAATGTTATCCGGTGGTTTGATTGAACATTTTTCCTCAATCTGTTGCAACTTTGTTGTCGTTGTGCCCCTTTGTGAGACTTTGTTTTGTGGTTTTTTTCTTTCTCTGTGCAGCTTTTGTAAAATTGAAGTGGGAGTTTGATGGATCTTGATCAAGCCCGTAGTTTATTGACAGAAGAGAACAACGCCAACCCAAAATTCGAAGAAAAATTTAAACGCAGAAAAGTGTGGGTTCCTGGTGAGTTTAAGGCAGAATTGGGCGGGTAATTTCGTGATTAGCAATTGATTTTATGAATTGATTGATGGGTTTGGTTTCTGAATTCTCTTTTCTTTGTTGAATTTTCAAGATAGATTTTGTATTTGTATGTTACATAGCAAAGACTCTGGGTCAATTCGTGGTTGTATTTGTATGTTTTAGATATAAAAATTGAATGTATCAGTTTTAAATCTTTCAACCATGTTATTCAACTAAAGCCATAAACTGCTGTATTTTTTAAACTCTGTGGAAAGGAATTTACATGCAACCCAATGGTCCAAATTTTATATCTTTCATTCTGACAATTTGCTGTAAGCACCCATATTCATTTTGAATTTCGATCCTTTAGGTCAAATTTTGAACCTTTAATTATTGACATTGCTTAATTTAGTTGTAATTTAAAGTTTTTTTTTTTTTTTTTTTCAATTTTTGTTATTTTCTTTACCGAACAGCTTTGATCTTCCACAGGACTACTTTGCGCGGCTTCCGAAAGATCTCTGTTTTGATGTGAGTATGGTATTTTCAATCTGTGTGGATTGCCCAGTTGTTGAATTTGATAAAGAATGTGACTTTTGAGATGACAGAGTTTATGAAATGGTATTTTGGGCATGTGTGAAGCTGAATGATGCAGATTTGATTTTTTTTTCAATTTTTTTTAAATTTCCTGTACAGCACAGCTTTGATCTTACTTTCTTCTGCTTCTGAAAGATCTCCGTCTCGATGTGAGTATGGTTTTTTCAATCTGTGTGGATTACCCAGTTGTTGAATTTGATAAAGAATGTGACTTTTGAGATGACGGAGTTTTGGAAATTGTGTTTTGGGCATGTTTGAACCTGAATGATGCAGCCTTTGATCTTTCAAATAGAAGGGTTGTCGAGGGGTTAGTTATTTTTTAGGCTCTGCTTCTGCAAACGTGAACTCTTTACATGGATACCGAATTTTATGTGAATTTTTATAGTTATATATCAAACTCCTCTACACCAAACTCTCTGTACTACAACAATTATAATTAGCTTAGTATACAATTTAACTTTACAGTGGATTTATAATGACCAAAATATATACAAAGCATCTGGACCAATTTTTCTAAGCCTTATTAGTTCTTTACATTGTGGTATTTCATGTTTAATAGTGTTAAATGCTTTATATGCTATATTTTATTGTGTGCTGCTTTGTTCTTTGTGTAATTTTTTATGCTTCTCCACAATATAACTAAAGAAAATACATTCTTATGTTATCCACCTTTGTTATTTCTCTTATGATTGCACTTTTGTTTTCATTTTTTTTGGTTCTTGCCTAATTGTTATTTCATTTTGGTTTTTTGTTTTCCGATATAGACGTTATTTTGAAATAAAAAGAATTTTCAAGAGCATACTTTATTACAATTTTTCTTCAGTTGGGTTTACAAAATCTTACTTGCAGTTATTCAGGTGCAATGGAATTTCAGTTTCCTTGCAGTTATTCAGGTGTTGTTATCATTCTTAGACTTCTTTATTTCAAAACTACCTCAACCTCAAGCTCACCTGCAAGTTCCTGCTCACCAGGTACTACAAAGATTGGCTCGCCTTCTAACAACATTACTGTCATATAAGACACTAAAAGATCCAATCTTTGGATTCCTCCTTCAAAATGTTACTTTTCTCTAAGTTGTCCTTAGTTTAATACTCTTACACGATCAATCAGTTGCAAATCTGTGTGGTTTTTTCTTCTGCCATTTTTTGCCTTTATGAAGGTATGCTTATTTTGTTATACATGCTTTCTTGGTGATTTTCATGCTGCGGTATAATTTGAGTTTACCTTGCAAAATTTTATGAGCACTCTCCATTAGTAAGTTTTCTTACATGATCGATTGATTGCAGGTCAGTGTATTCAACATGTAGGCATACTTTCTCTCTAATACTCTTACACGATCAGTCGGTTGCAAATCTGTGTGGTTTTTGTTCTGCCATTTTTCGCCTTTGTGAAGGTATGCTTATTTCGTTTATACATGCTTTAATTCTTGATGATTTTCATGCTGCGGTATAATTTGAATGTATGGGTATTTCCAACCCTTTGAGTTTTTGAGTTCTAAATCTTCTTTATTCTTTTTCCTCATTAACGTGGCCAATATATGTCTACTTCGAATTATTCTCAACACTCTGTATGTTCCAAATTATTTTCAACATAAAAAAAATTCGATAAGTGTGCTTAATTCCTAGGGTGATATTTCACTGAATAGAATCTTCTTTTTATATATGTGGGTTTTACAATTTATGATAAAAAAAAAATTCTGAATTGGTGCACAACACTAAATAAAATTTGTGCTGTTTGGATCCAACCCTTTAGTTATTTTGTTATGAAATTGTTAATTCCCTACGAATTGTTAATTACATACATTTATTTACTATTCAGTCCAATTTCATGCTTTAAAAAACACTTGGTTATAAGTTTTTGGTGCTTTCCACTATTCTATTTCCGTAAAAAAAAATATTTTACAAGTTTGGGGAATTAATCTGAAATCATTTGATAGGTAATTGTAATAACACTTTTCAATTAGTTTTCTTTTAATCTCTGTTGGGACAGACTCTTTTTATTCTCAAGATTGTTAATTGAGAGACATTGTGAATATAATCTTCTATTCTGTTGTATTTTGCTTGGTTTAGGCTTTGGAAAATAAAGGCTTTGGGTGTCAAAAACTGGTTCATAGACACCAAAAGAGTGTTGATATCATTGGTGCTTTCACAAAGATTATCTTCTCTCTTACACTCGCATTGCTTTACTTTTGTTCCAATTTCTCCAGTTACATGAAGAGTAAATATTTCTGTGCTATATGCAAAATATCTTTTGTATATATCAAATTTTGATAAGTTAAATTCAACAATTGAAATTTATTTTCTTATTGCATTAATCACTTTATTAAAAGAAAAAAAATGAAAACAAAAAGCATCTCTTTTAATTGACATATGTCTTATTATACATACAGTTCCCCGTTTTCTATCTTCCTTTATGCTTTTTATTTTTATCCATGTGCAATTATTTATGTATAAATGCAATTCTCAAATCTAAGTTAGTCTGATAATCTTAACATGCAAGGAAATACCTTTGTCCAGCAAGGAAATACCTCTTCGCAACCATCTCAATCCAACAAAACTTTTACTGCTCTTAAAGACATTATCTGAACTCTAAGCTCAAGTAAGTTCTCAGTTTCCATATACTTTTTATGTCTTGATATCTAGGTGATTTACATAGTTTTTCACCATTACATCACATAACTTACATTTATAATTGTATTGTTTCTGATTGTTTAAATAAATGTCTTTTTCTTCCCAGCCAGATTATGTCACGTGGTTTAATGGTTTAGTGGTATTCAATACAATTGGAGAAACTATTTCTTTAATCTACTCATGTTGTGGGATTCCAAAATTGAAGACCACTTGCTTTCAATCTTTTGAAACAAATTAGCTTTGTAAAGTAACAAAACAAGAATATTCCTAGAGGAAATACAATTGTTTGCTTTGCTGAGGTAGTTCTATTTAGATCGATCAATGTTATAGTACACCATTTTTTTAAGAGAAATGTTATAGTACACTTCGAAACCTAAGTTCTAAATCTATTACTTTCAATATAGACATTCTATAAAGTTAGGAATATATTTATTAGTTCAAATTTAAATGCTGCTGTAAAGTAAGACATCTGCTCATTATATATACTAGATTTCACATTGGTAGTTTTTCAAACATAATTATCCATACATTTTCTAATCCCGCAGCAGCGGGCAAAATTTCTAGTATGTACTAAAACCCAAACTCTCGGTTACTGTTCATTAACAGTTAAATGGCGAAAGTGCCCTCCAAATTTTTTTCTCAATGCGTTTTGTCTCAGCCTTTCTACGGTTAAAGGACAGTTATGCCCTTCTAATTGCACGTATTAGTCATCGGTGGATGGTTTGGCTTTAGTTCTTCTGGACCTTTCTTTTGCTTTCCGCTTTCCTCTCTTGCATACCTTGAGTTTGTTCGTTTTTTGCCGCCTGTTTCGCTTCGCCTGGGATTTCTATTTTCTGTCATTGTGCTGCTTCGTTGGTTTTGTTGTTCAAAATATTGAGCCTTTTGCTTTGTTGTTCTTCGATTACTTATCAGAATTGTTAATTTCTGCCCCATTTTGGTTCGATTGAAATTATTTTTTGGCTGATTTTATCCACTTTGCAAGTAAGTTTTGTATGTTTCTCACCGAACAAGGTTT
Source organism: Heteromeles arbutifolia (assembly GCA_024362995.1). Lineage (NCBI taxonomy): Eukaryota > Viridiplantae > Streptophyta > Magnoliopsida > Rosales > Rosaceae > Heteromeles > Heteromeles arbutifolia. The sequence continues at coordinate 36,721,769 of JANCRC010000003.1, read as the reverse complement.
TGATTTTCTCTGTTTTCTTAGCTGGTTTTTTAGAATATCTGATGTGGTTTGGTTTTTGGTTTCAGAAATTTGTACCACTTTGGTTTCGATTGGAATTTCTGGGCTCATCTAATCCAACGTTTCCAGGTGAGAAAGTTGCTTAAATTTTGATTTTTATTGAACTCAGGTAAGCTTCTTCAGTGTTTCAGATTGATTTGAAGGAATTTTTTGCCCAGAATAGCTAGGGTTTTCTGGTAAATTTTTCGAGTCTTAAATCTTGGGTGTTTTGTTTTGTTCAAATATGGGGTTTTGTGATTTTGGATTTACAAATGGATTGAAAATTTCCTTTTTTTTTTTTTTTTTTTTTTTATTTCACCTCCTACTCAGAACCTGATACTCGGTGACCTTTAGAGCAGCTTCATTCTCTCTTCTTCTCCAACCATGGTTGCTGATCCACAGGGCATCAAGGTGAGTTTGATATTGGCCATATTTTTTAGCTTTGTCAGGGCATCTAATTTATTTTTTTGGATTGGTGGTTGTCAATTTAGGGATGAATATTGTGTTTAAAGCACAGGTCGTTCTAGCCTTCTCGTTTATAAAGAACAAACAAGCTTGCTTATTTAGGAGCCAAACTATTTAAGTTGCTGAAAGTGCTAACCAAGTGGTGTTAAAAAGGTCTTCCATTATAATTCCCGCCTAATTAATCTTATTCCATCTTGAGATTGGATGTCCTGTGTTGGTAATTTCCATGAGATTGAGTCAAAAGCTCCACCATTTCAAATTATTTCCCATGTAAATATTGAGAAGAAAAGAAAACAAGTTTGAAATTTTGTTGTAATAATTGGTGAGAAAATGATATTAGAAAGTGTGTAATTTGGGAGAGAGGTCGCAGTTGGTAGGAATAAAAGGAGATAAAAAGATTAAACTTGATAATATTTACAGTGGAAAAAAGAATTGGTTTTGCTTACAAATTAGGGACTTAGTTCACTGGTGACAAATGCAGTAAAAAAGTTTTCGATGGGAATTAGCAAAATGGTTAGGCTAAATCTTGAGAAAATTTGGATTCTTTTTGGTATTTGGCAGACTTTTTAATTGATTTTTATGGATTTTTTTTATTGTTGTTGCAATTACAGACCATTTGATGAGTATGAAGGGATAGAAGTTGCATAGAACCAGGTCAACCTCTAATCATTTAGCAATCAAAGATCCTCAGTCATAGGTTTGGGCCTTACCTTCTGTATTTTAATGTTTGTTTTATTCCGTTTCCTACATTGTTTTGTTGTTTTAGGCTGTAGACGAAATGTGAATTGTTATTTATTCCAAGTAAAATTAAAAAGTAAACTAGGTCCTCTTCAAAATGGATGGAATAAGCCTATGGGTTTTAACTTGGTTCTTAAATTATTTTTTCAGTGATAAAAACAATTATGAATGTTTACATCATTTGTAAAGTGATGAATAAATTGACATATTAAACTTATTACTTAACTTTTGTTATTAAATTGTGAGTTTGACTGTACACATCCTTCATTAATCTTTCTTTTATGTAGGGGCCAAATTGCAGGAAGTTTTACTCTCTTTTTTTTTTTATGGATAATTTGAAGTCTTTTATGCAAATTGCAAGTTATTTTAACTTTATTTGATATTTAACATTCTGAATTACATTTAAACACAGGTACAATGTAACCTTCGTTCTTGAAGACGAGACCGATGACGAGGCAACTACAATGTCTCACAAAAAAAAAACAAAAAAAACAAAAAATCAGAAGACCTCTTTTTATCGGTGAGAAAAAAAGGTTACACCCTACTAAATAATATATTTTCCTATATTTAATCTTTTGTAACACAATCTTTTATACCTTTCAAATCTTGCAAAGAATTAAGTTTTTTTATAGTGGTTTCTTTTTTTTGGTGGGTAAGAGAATGGAAGGGTATTTTCCATGTTACCAACAGTTCAACACAGTAACTAATACTCATGCATATATTCACCAGTGAAAATACTTTCCATTTTTAACTTATCCTTGGTTAGGAAATTTTGATGACTTTATGTTTTTTTCCTCCACTTTTCAGTGTTTTCAGGCGATTGGAGCTGAATATGAAGAAGGTTTTGAGAGTTTGGACATGTTGGACCTCCCAAGGTTGATGTGGTGTAATTTATGGAGTTATATGTATAGTAGTCATTGTTTTTTATGCTCTGTCGAAATTAATTTATTGATTATGCTATGACTTACTATTGTTAATTTTTACTGTGAGTAGGATTTTTTGGAAGACAAACCGCAATAAGATTTTCTTAAATGAATACGATATGTCGTGAAACTGGATGAAGCTTATGGTTTTATATTCTCTTTTGACAATGTTGTGGTAAGTTTCTATAACTCATTAGTTATGTGTTTCAGGTTCTGATGGCTAGAAATGAAAATGTAATTTATGACATCTTTTTTATCATGAAAAAGATTTAAATGTGCAATTATTAAAAGAGATCTAATTGCATAACAGTTACTTTTTCCGGCAAGGATTTTCGATTTTTCCAACAACTCTATTCTCATTTTTATTTTAGTTGCATGTAATAATTTATGGTCAATGTGATCCCATAACTGTTTAATTAATTATATTCTTAAATCATGTATGAAGACTAGCTAGTAGCAATGATTAGGGGTGGTTTTTTTGCCAAATTGCCGTGTCAACCATGCCATACCGATTTTGTGTCAATTGGTAATGGTACGATATTGTACCGTACTAAAATTTTATAGTACGGTATTAGTAATGGTATCCATTACCATTGTATTACCGTACCGTATCAAAAATATAATATAATATCTAATTTATAATTATATAATAGATAATTATATAACACATGTTTATCATATTCCAATAATTTGAAAATAAAACTCTACTTATATTAGCATTGTTGTTGATGACCTTGATCTCTTGAAATGGTGGAAATCAGATACAAAAGAGTTCCTAATTTTTTCACAAATAGCCAAGATATCTTTGTAGCCACCGCTTCTACCGTTGCTAGTGAAAATGTATTTAGCCTAGGGAGGTGGGTTGTGGACCCTTTTAGGGCATCCTTGACTCCTAAAATAGTAGATGCACTAGTGTGTACTAGTGGTTGATTTAGGACAGATGAAGTAAACTTGTACAAGGAACCAATGGAAGATATGTTTCAATTTTACAAGGAAATGGAAGAAGAGGAAACAAGAAAGATATGCTTTAATTTTTTTAGTAAATTTGTTATTAAATGGTTCTCAACTTTAATTCTTTTTGCTACTAATTAATATGTTTTCTTTGTTTGTAATGTAGGCTTGACACAAACTCAATCTTCTACAAGTTCAATGCCTCCTTCGAAAGCCTAGACATCTCAAGCTTGAATAACTGATCAATGAATTCTACTTTTTGAAGTTTAGTTCCAAGTTTCATTTGGTTTGAAACTTTAAATTCCATTTGGATTGTTAACTTCTATTTGTTTTGGTTCGTAACTTCTATTTGGATTATAAGCTTAATTTTCATCATGAATCTTGATGCATCATTTGAATTATTGTGTGTGAATTGTGAACGATGAATGATAGATGAATTTAAGCAACAATGTATGAGGTAAAGTTACAAAAAAAAAAAGTTTTGCCCTTGAATTGGGTTAAAAAAACAAAAACAGATTGTTCCAAAACAAAATGGCAATTACCATTGTCATATTATGTCAACCGAACTTTTGGCAATACCGAACTTTGGTATACCCAAAGTTTGATACGGTAATGGTAATAGATTTTATCAAACCGAAAGTTTGGTACGGTATTAGTACGAGGATTTTGGTATGGTAACCGTACTAAATCCATCCCTAGCAATGATGCTGCTTTCTAAATAGTTACTCTTCTTATCGCAAATCAAACCATTGAGATAATAACATTGCATGTAACATTCTTTCGAAGCAGTCCATATGTCGATATTGGTAAGTATCGTTTTTCTATTTGTCCTTTATGATATATTTGTTCACATTGTGGTATTTTGACCAACATTTTGTTATTATAAAGGAATTAGCTTCATTTTTCACAACTTGATATTTCCAATTTGGTGGATGTACTTTATTAAGACATTTGAAGTTTGAACACAGTTGACCATCAATGCACAATTTTCAAATCATAGTTTCTGTTTTGGGATTTCTTTATCAAGCGCCTTGGGACTTCTTGTGTAAAATTTAGTGTTCCTCCCTTTTGGCTGATAGAATTAGGCTCAAGCTTTATTGCCTTCAGATTATATTTAGTCATGTTAGAAGTTAAATTGCAAAGACAGATGATAAACTGTATTTAATATTTTGTTTGTTTTCTTTGGTTTAGGTTTGAACTAAAAGAAACTAATAAAGAAATGATGCAGAGTAACAGTGATAGAGAACGCTTACATTGCAACTTCAGCTATACAACTTTTACCACCCCAATTGATCGACGGGTATATAACTTTCTGTTTACACCCTACCAAACAACGTTTTCTCCTGTTTTTGATCCAGCTTTTATCTAATATACATTTGTCATTTTCAATCTTTGTTATACATTTAAGGTAGTGAGACAACTAATCAAAGAGGCAAACGCACAAAAATTGGCGAGTATATTTCTACAAACAAAAAGATTAGTTCGTGGATTCTGTGAAATGTCATCTGTCGCCAAAAACCGAAAAAAAGAACGATGCAGACCCAGAAAGCTATGAAACCGCTACAGTAACTGCAAAATATCTTCACACTTCCTACTGACCTGAAAGACGAAAGGGCAGGTGACTATCAATCACGGGCTCAGAATATAGTACTACATTTTAATCCTGAAGCAAAAATATACAAGAACTCCTACCTCTGGATTGATTCCCCGCCTAGGGATCATTCTTGTGAAATACTTGAACAACGGAGTTTCTGGAACCGGAATCAGTTTCCCAACAACAGCGAGAGGCCAACTGCAAGGGAGAAGAATTGTGTCAACCAAAAGACGAAAACTAAACACTCGGGTTCGTTTGGGACAAGTAACAAATATCATCGTAACATCAATTGAACTTTAAACGTATCTTCACCAACTCACCTGATAAAAGCTATTACAGCTGAAATCAGCCAAAGATCCCAAGTAAGGGGTTCTGTTTTAGCGAACTTCCCAAGGAACTGGACGATGATAATCTAAAGAAAAGCAAAGCCAGGTGTTAACAAATGCAAACTTTCACCAAAGCCACATGAAAAAAACAAAAGCACTAAAGTATCACCTGAAGTACGAGAGTTACTGTTACTATTCCCATAAAAAGGAAGTTCTTGGTTATCCTTTGGAATATATTGAACTCGTCGGGCATTCGTGCATTGAATTTATTGAAAATCTGCAAGTTGAACATTACACTTATTAAAGACATTGTAAGTTGAACATTACACTTATTAAAGACGTCCTTTTGATAAAACATGCTTAAGAATACAAACGAATAAACCCAAGCAGCTTCATCCTCAATCACTAGAAATGCATACAATATTCCATTAGATCTGAACTGACATGTTGCATATCATTTTCGACAAATCCACTGTAGTAGCAACTTAGTGCAGAACTTAACAGGAAAACTCGAAGTGAGAAGCTTAGACTTACTTGACAAAGGACACCAGAAAAAAATACAACAAACGTAGACTACTTAATATTAAGCAGCTATGACTTACTTGACATAGGACAAATGTATTGAATATCAGAGTATTCTTCACTGTGTTAGCATTGGGACCATGCAGCTTCAGTATACTTATTCCTCGGAAGTTGAGGACAAGTAGGACAGTGACTTGGTAGAAAGCCTGTAGTTCAAGAACAATATATCAAATATACAAACGACAATGTAGAGTACGTAGCATGACAATACACGTTATAGAGCACCAATACTTCAATTTACATAAACTTAATAAACGCATGTACCTGAACCAACAGGTTCCTCCACATTATATTTGTTATGAGCGGCTCTCTGTAAAACATTGTACCATAGGTTCATTACTATAACCATCCCAAAAGCAAATAGTCTGCTTAATGACATGAAATATCCAACAATATGGGCCAAGAAGAAGGCAAGTACATTCAAAACAATAAAACTATACTTTTAGATTCTGTGCACAAAAACACAGTAAAAAAGAGTTGGAAACTTCCCTCGCAATACCACTGATACCTTACAATTTCAGAATTTGTTCCTCCATGTAAATATATATGGCTATGGTAAGCATTGTCAAAATGACTTGTTGACAAGGACTTGAAAGCTAATTGTAATCGGTAAAAAGGAAACCTAACAGAAACACTTTGACACAAAATATTGTAACTATTTTTGTCATAGAAAAGATCAAGTCTTGTTCCCTTGCATCCCCTTTCAGGGTAGAGATCCGGTGCACTATAAAAACAAGAACTTTATCCAAAACAGCATGACAAAATAATAAATAAAAAAAGGGGAAGAAATGATAATGTTAAATCAACTAAAACAAAATGCTCACAGGTTTTCAGAAACTTTAGGTGACTAACAAAGATTAAGATAGCATATTTGGTGATATAAGCAATTTTATTTTATTTTTTGTTTTGTAAAAAGAAGCCATCATCACAGAAATCTTACCTTCGACCAACAGGGGGTCTGTCCATCAAGTGATCTGTAGGTGGCTCCGTAGCCAATGCTAGAGCTCCAAGAGTATCCATGATAAGATTCACCCACAGAAGCTGCACCAAGCACAAGATAGGCATCCACAGGTGTACACATGGAGGCGAGAGATACGTGTGTGTGTGTGTGTGTGAATAGATACAGATACAGAAATAAATATTTATATATATATATATATAGAGAGAGAGAGAGAGAGAGAGAGAGAGAGAGAGAGAAGAACCTGAACAGCATTTAGCGGAAGATCACCAGATGAAATGGCTACCGCGACATCTGTAATTAGTGCTGCAACATTGACCTGAACATCATTTAGTGGAACATCACCAGATGAAATGGCTGCCACGAAATCTATAATTAGTGCTGCAACATTGACTGTAAGCTGGAATTGGATGAATTTCTGAATATTTGCATATACAGATCGACCCCATCCAACAACCTACAACCGTTAGATAAACAAAACACTGTTAAAGATTTGCAAATTTGGGTTTCTGAATCGGCACTTCAAATAATAATGAAAAAACAGACCAAGATAGATACACAGTCAGTTTGTCACCATGCTGACACTCCCTAAAAAACTGCTTTTTTTGTTTAATCAACTTTTTATTCTTTCCCACTTTTCGCTTTCCGCTTCTCTATCTCAACATATTTTCTGTTAGATTCATGTTCTAGGAATTAACTCTCAGCCATCTCCAAAGCTATTGAGATCTCTCAGCCTGATAACACCAATTTCACAATGCAAAAGAAACCCTCCCTATAGGTGTAAATGGTTCCCAAATCAAAGAGACCAGATTGGAAGGCTAAGACGAATGATTTCTTGGATGGTTCTAGAAATAGTCAAACCATTTTCACAACATGACTTGTCATGCCTTTTCTACCTAAGCAGGAAACCAAAGATTTCTAGTTCTAAACCACCATAAAATTGCTTTGATGGGCTAATCAGTTATAATCTCAATCTTTTTCAAATTCCCATGTTCTGGGCATTAATTTCTTTCAGTGACGCTGTGCTACTGAGGATGAATAGGTCACTGATGTTCTCAGTTGTTTGCCATTTTCGTCTAGCAGTGAATCAATTTATTGAAGCAATATTCTTGACAATGCACTCTATGCTATTTCGCTGCAATTGTATGACTACACAAAAAGCAAAATTCAGTCAATACGAGCCTAATGTGGAAAAGTAAGTTATACATCTGGACACCATATATGCACACAGAGTGCTATCCAATTCACTGAAGGGTCAGGGGGATGCAAGAAAAATTAAAAGTGAGAACTGAGAGAGAACAAAGTAATAAATTAAGTAAAAGTATGTATCATCCATTGGATGGAATTTACTGAATGAAACACCTGAACTTTTGTTACAGTTCAGTTAGAAGAATGAGCTTGTTTTTATGTTATCGATTAATTAAAGCACTAGACAACATGTCTATTAAAGAAAGGAGTTATGAACAGAAAGGTAGAACAGAGCACTACAATACAATAGACAATGACATTACTAAGAAAACTGCAAAATGTTCATACAGTTACTAACCTTCACAACTGAAGCAAAATTATCGTCCAAGATAATGATATCTGAACTCTCTTTGGCAACTTCAGTCCCTTGAATACCCATTGCAAGACCAATGTCCGCCTGAACTCGTATGTGGATTATTTCCAAAAGAAAAAAAAAAACCATCAAAACATAAACTCATTTAACACTACAGCTAAAAGGGACAAAAAATGACCCACTACAAAACTAGTGCAGGGATGCCAGGGATTCAAACACATTAGGCAGCTACAAAAAATCAAAAAAGACAACAAACAACAACTGAAGTTAAAACATTTGAGAGACCTCATGCAGTGCACGAGCATCATTAGTGCCATCTCCGGTTACAGCAACAACATGACCCCTTCTCCTCAATGCTTGCACAAGCAGAAGCTTGTCATTGGGGGAAGACCGCCCCATCACCTGCACATTAAACAAAAAAGAACCAATTTTCCTCAAATCTGGTGTTCACACTTCAATCATCAAAACATGTCACCAGAAACAATAAGTAAATACGAGTAGATATCCAATTATTCAGATCATACCGAAATCTTTTCAGCATAATCTTCTCTCTGCTCATCCGAAAGTTCACGGAAAACTTTTCCTTCAATGAGAGTTGGCTCGGTAGCATCTGAATCTGGAGCAAGTATGCCACATTCAATAGCAATTGCTTTCGCAGTTTGAACACTGTCACCCGTGACCATGCGCACCTACAAAATTCTCAGATTGGAAGCAGAATTTAAGATACAACATCCAGTTGTTCACTTTCTCCAAACAATATTTAAAATGATACCCAGAAAATAATTTATGAAAAGAATGTTTAAACAGTAGCAAATTTCTTTATAAATGAAATTGATTCTTCTGATTTACAGTTACTGTATGACTAAACTACAGATACAGACATGTATCTAAACCTTTTAACCATAATAGGACATACATTGACACATAATGACATAATGACATTACAACCAGTGCAAAAACAACTGCATTTAGACCAAGTGTATAAAACTCAAAATAATGATACAATTTTTAAGAGCAAGGAACTGAGGGAGCAAGTGGAGGCTGAAAAAAAAAAACCTACAAAACAATATCATAAATAAACATACAAGTTGATCTACCATTGTTGCACAATAACAAGCAATTGATACAAGTTGACAGCTGAACTTATTAGCATAGAATCTTTGAGCTTTCTACAAATTGGGGACTGAACCCTTTCTGTTCTCTCCGGCCTAATAAACACTGTTAATCCGAAAATCCAGAAGACCATTCAAATAGATGTTACTAAATAATACCTTAACACCAGCTTTTTGGCATAGTTGCACTGCATCTCCCACCCCCGGCCGACAAGGATCCTGCAATTTTTTTCAATTCTCTAAATAAGTTTAAACAAACTACAAGTGAATGCAAATCTGGAAGGTGCCAAAAGAAGTAACATATCAGCTTAGAGCAGAGGATGTTAAATGTTACATGCTCTCCATCTAAGTTAGCAATACAATGTCAAAATTTATGAACGCACTACCTTTATACCAACAATAGCAAGCAAGACAAGGTCATCATCAGGCAATGCCCACTCAGATAGTTGTCCATCAGTTGGAACATCTGCCAATTGATGTGGTCTATAAGCTATGGCAACACAACGCAAACTGCGAGCAGCCATATCCTCAATTGATTTCCTGAAAATCTTTGACTGCAGACAAAGGCATATTTCATTAAAATGAAATATTAGACAAAAACTTCCAAAGTTCAAAGTCACCATAAAAGGAACACAAAAGTAGTAAGAAAATAGTTTAGGAACAAGATTCATACAATTGATAATTAGGGATAATTTGTACGAGTTCAAATTTTGTCTTTAAGCTTCAAAGAAGGTTATAATGTCTTGCACGATCACAAAAAATTAAAAGGGTGTTAAAATCATCTCAAGCTGGAAAGGAATGACTAAATTAATAGGAAGAAAAAATACTGTATTATACAAGTGTTTCACTAAAGGAGATGCAGAAATTAACTATCATTTTATCACGTAAAAGCCAAAGTTTTCTCCTACCTTCTCATCATCAATAGCTACCAACTCGTCATTTGGATCCAGGTACTTTGTACAACAGGCCAAGACTATTTCAGCAGCCCCTTTCCAGTGTATATTAACTTCTGAATTGGGCTGTACAGATAGAAAAAAGGCAATCAACCATTACTTGCAGCTCCCTTGAATGCAAAAGAAGTTATCCACAATGAATACTAATATTCTTCCCCATGTACTGTAACTGATATATGAAGACATTTTACAAAAGAGAACATATAATATTAAAATCATCCAGATTCCTGACATGTTTGTTGCAACCAGGAAGGTAACAAATAAACACAATAATGAATACATAACTACTAAAACAAAATTCAAAATGTACTATCTTAAGATCCGCATAATATAACCATATAATCAAGAAATATTAGTGTGGCAAGGTAAGATTCTTAAGTTCCCTACCAATTTAACTGCAGCACCGCCTCGTTTTTTCTCAGAGTTGAATGGGAACATGTGAAGAAGTGAAGACTCAGACCTTATGGCATCAAAATTCATTCCGAGCTGCAAACAAGTTATCAATAATTAGTGGTGACTTCAAGGAATGAAGGTCACCCATGAGCAGTAGCAGATACATGAATTGGAAAACCAAATGAAAGAACCTTGATTCCCAATTGCAGAATTGCCTTTTCAGTTGGTGATCCAGAAACCTCTATATCGCCGCCAGTCTACAAAAGGGAAGAAACAGCAAATTACAACCTTACTGAACCTACGCCTTCACCATAAGCCTTCACCACTCAATATTCGGATTAAAAATCTTACCAAGAAAGCAACACAAATACGTTAAACATACCTCAGGCGTATAAACACTGCCATTTGTATTGAATGCGATGCCTTCGATAAGCAAAGATGATAGCATTGGAGACAAGTCTGGCTTATCGCCAGAGAGAACGATTTTCCTCCCACCCCTAAAAGCCTCAACAACAGTCATCTATACTCAAAGAAATGAAAAGAAAAATATCAGTCATTAGCAATCTTAAGCTAGAGAACAAAAGAATGAGAGGGAGAGAGAACATGAGAGACAATTAGAAAAAAAATGTCCATAACATTTGTTCTGCTCACGTCCAACACCCTTTTTTAATCTCACAACACCCACACCAATTGACTAAAATTTTCTCTTAGTGAGAAAACACTTACGCTGATTTGAACCCTCAAACTAACTTCATCTGAACTAGCCTAGTTGATGAGACCTCAACACCTCGACCGTCATATATTTTACAATGAAAGAGAAACTGGGCATTTAGAACTCCATTTAGAACCCCATTGTAGTGTAAGTTATACCCACCTGGTTTAATGTTAAGGTTCCAGTCTTGTCGCTGCAGATTGTAGTTACAGAACCCATGGTTTCACATGCAGACAGCCTCCGCACCTACATTTAGAGATCCATTGTTCCAAAATTATTATATGCTTAAACCCTAAGAAAAGTACATATACTTAAAAATCTATGAAGGCATAAAACTGAAAGACAATTAGACTTACCAAGGCCTTATCTGCCATCATTTTTCTCATTGAGTAGGCAAGCCTGTGTCATAGCCAAAGAACGAAAGGGGGAAAAGTAAGGAATGAGGAACGTAGAAAGACGAATGTGTGCAATAAAAACGTATCCTTTTACAAAAGAAGCTAAAACAAAAGTTTTCTATTTTATGTTTGGCTTGGCGGGAAGCCCAGGGCCACAACACATCGTACAGAAAACTTAGTATCGAAATAATCATTTTTCTGATAGCAGGTTACTCAGTGTAACACACGAGTGAAATTAAAAAAGGGCAAAAAAAAATAAGAAAAACAGGTTTAGCACAAAACAATGAGCAGACATACTCCAAGGTAACAGCTAAAGGGAGCCCTTCAGGAACAGCAACTACCACAATGGCGACCTAAAACATTTTTCAGATGAATCAAATTCACAAAAACGCTTGTATTTAAAGTGAATAATCAGGTAAACAATGAAACATCACGAACAAGTATTTACTGAAAACAACCCAGGAGTTATTGACATACTGCAATAGTAACAATTTTAATGGCTCCATCTATGGCATCTCCAAATTTTGTCTTTCCAGCGGTAAACTGAAGATTTCCAGCTGTATCTTTTGTATGGCCAGTAAAGTATCTGCACAAGTTATAGTACTCTATCATAAATCAAGTGTCACTGTCATTGAGAAGGGGTCACTAGTGATAGTACTCTATCATAAATCGAGTGTCACTGTCATAGAGAAGGGGTCACTAGTGAAGATCGGAATATACCTAATCAACAGGACTATCAAGACAAGAAAAGCCACTGTGAGTCCGACAATACCAATGAAAGTCGCAACCCCGTTCAAGCGCACCTATTCAAAGATGTATATGTTTGAGTACAGAATTCCATGCATCAAATGAAATTATTCAAGTTAAAAGTTCATCACTGACCTGCAAAGGAGTTTCTTCACCAGTATCTTCAGAAATACTAGCCATGAGCATTCCCCATTCAGTATTAATCCCAACACTAGTTACCTGAAGAAACAATGATAATAATATTAAAACATTGACAGTTCTATTTCAAAATTACATGGGCAGCAAATAAAGACAAGCCTCCGAAAAAAAAGTTTCAGTACCCAGAAAGATTTCGGATATGCCATTGACTGACTCTAGAAAAACCATTATGAATCTATATATGTATCATGGGAAAAGGAAAAGAGAGATTGGAATCTTTACCAGCATAGTACCATTTCCATCTGCTACTTTGCAGCCAGACATTAGAAATGGGTCCTTGGAGTCCTTGCGAACCTGAAAAAAGGAAAATATATACATCATATGATTTACAGAAAATAAATGGTCAGTGTTCAAACAAGGCTAGAGAACATGTAAAGAGGCTCACAATCTTGCTCTCTCCAGTCATACTCGACTCATCTATCGCAAGTGAGTACCCAGTTATTAAAATGCCGTCAGCAGGGACCTACATATAGAATCACAATATTAATAAACTTTTCAATTGGAATGCAATTGCGAAATATATATGAAACATTTACTGACAAATGCGCATACCTGATCGCCGCTATTAAGGGGTACAACATCACCAACAAGAAGATCATAAATTGAGACCTCAACACGTCTACCACCTCTAATGACCTGCACATTACCTCCAAAGCTAAATATTGGCAAATTGGAAGAAATAAAATTCACATAAACTGACGGCGAAGAGAACCAGAAGCTCACTTCCAAATGTATATTTCTCTTTTCCTCATTTAAATTATGGAACTTAAGAGATTGTCTGTAATCACTAACGGCTGCAGGTAAAAAATATAGGAAAAACTGATGAGTGTGTACCACTTCAGATTAATAGAAACTCCCATTTATTTTACAATTCAAGTAATAAACTTGCATAAGCTCACGATTGACATATGCTTAAACACCCCACAAAAGAGCATAAATGATTAAACATCATCCAATTTGTAAGAAGCCCATATACGGCTATATAAGTGCACACACAAATACACACATAAACACACACACACACACATATAGAAAGAGAGAGAGTTAGAAAAGATGAATAAATTTTGAACTCAAGGCTTTAGTGTCAAATAATGTGGTCGAATGTGGAATTGATGTATTCTGGCCACCATGAATAGTCTTCACTCAAATTAGTTTTTGGGAAATAATTACAAAACTTGCTGAGCATATTTACAGAATTTTATTTGAATATGGAGAGAGAGAAACAAAACTGTCAGACATCTATAATATATGTGCCTAATATTTAAAGCAAGTTGACTAGTACATCAACACACCAGCCCCTACAAGCAAATTAACTAAAATGTTGGAAACAAAAATGACAATCAAATATATACATTTTAGACATTATTGAATAAACATGCTAACTCAATACCTGTGACAACAATGACAAGGAGAACTGCAAAAGCAATGCTGCCTCCATCATACCATCCCTCCTTTATACCCTGTAAGCTACAAAGAATGTATAAGGGCTCGTTTGGATGTGCTTTTAAAATGACTGAAAGCACTTTTAGATAAAATATTTTTGGTTCCAAAAGCACTTTAAGTGCTTTCTACAAGAAGCACCAGTTATGTGCTTCTTCCAGGAAGCACTTTCAGTGCTTTTCGAGGATTTACTACCATTTTTATTAAGGATTGTTTCCAAAAATATTTTCACCAAAAGCGCTTTTAGTCATTTTAAAAGCACATCCAAACGAGCTCTAAGACGAACGCCATAAACAAATTTCGTATTTAAAATGAATAAATAAAATGAGATTCACAAGGGTTTGTGATATCACTTTTCTCCAAATATGATTATGAAATCATCAACATTCCCACAAGAAGTGACAGATTTGCAACCATATAAGCACTATATCTGTGGTAATGATAGAGGTCATTTCTCTAATAATGGAACACCATGGCCCTCACAATATATGCAATCAAAAGGGTGCACCATTTAAGAAAAGACAAATCATGCTACAACAATAACTCAGACTCCAAAACAAACAGGACATTAGCAAAATATAAAAATCACCACAACTAGCAGATATTCATATGAACACCCTAAAAGCTTCACATCCTACTCTGATTAAGGATGAAGCTATTAAGAAGCCAATACCAGCTCACCTCTGTTTTTATACCCAGTGCTAAAGAAGCCACTGCAGCTACCATCAAAATGATCAGAGTAAGATCTTGCCAAGCTTCCCAAAGAAATCTCTATCAGAAAGAAAAAGAAAAAAGAAATATATTACAACAGCACAAACTTTTCTTCTTTTTTTGTCTTATTATATCCAATATGGAAACTTCAAAATTTCACAACTGTAGCAAATTTACCCAGAAACTTCTTGCTTTTTTCCTAGGATATGTGTTCGACCCAAATGCATTTTTCCGTTTTAGTAAATCAGCATCATCTCCATGAATTCCCTTGTCGAGATTTGTTTTCAATAGGTCCCCTAAGCCTGTGACCTGATGTAAGGAAACAACAGAACAAATATAAGCACAGTGTTGATGTACCAATTCAGATCACGAAAGAGGTTATGTGGTGGACTTGCCCCCCCATATTGTTGAAGAGCAGTAAAATTATGATCCCTCGTCACTGGATCTAGTTCCTCTTGTCCAATTGGAAAATCACCAGTAGAACTTGGTTTTGGTACTACGACTCCTAACAATAAGAAGCAACAAGTTAACTCCAGAACTACCACAAAGAACAGTTTCCACACCAGGATTTATGCATCACGATGGTGGAGCAAATGAGAGAGATGTCCAAAACACAATCCTTAAAAAATGAAACAAGAATGCAACCTCACAAATCCTCTACAATCTAAATGACAATGAACCGGAAATGAACAGAGCATGACAAACAAATTGCCATACCGCCCTCGGATTAGACCAAACAAACAGGTAATACCCTTCAAACAACGAAAATTAATATTTACAATAATGTTGCATTTTTTTACAAGAAATTTAATGGAATAAAGAAAAAGAAGTACCAATCACTTGCTTGTCTCCAGCTTCCTTGAAAAGATATGCAGCCTATTTTAAAAATAAAGAAAAATCATGTGTTAGGATACTGATAGTACATGAGTGACTTAAGACACATTTATTTTGAAGTGATTTACTTGTATGGCTTGTGCATGGGCTTGAATCTTCCTTAGTGTCTGCTGCTTTTCTTCTTCCTTTTTCAAGTCTAAGGTGTACCGGAATCGACGAGATTGATTCAGCACAAGTGCCGCTTGCTACAACAAAACAAAACATAGTTCAGCCAGAAGCCTCAATAAAAAAGATCAGATCAAATAAAATAAAACAAAGTAAATGATTTCCAGTAACAATGTAAACTACGCACCCAAAAGATATATCCAATTCTATTGATTTTGTTATTAAAAACGAGTCCCATATCAAAAAAGATACTCGTAGAACTTTTCGCCAACAATTTTCCAATTTTTCTTTCAACTGTACAACACTACTTTATAGGTTTAATCTTCTAATCCTGGCCATACTAAACCTAACACAATTTCGGAAAGTACTATTCCATTCTTCTTGAAAAACTGAGACTAATCTATTCACATAGAGGGAGCAACTACACTATTAATAGATATTTACCATCCGGTACAGAAAACCGACATTACAATCCGAAACCTAAATCGTAGAGGCAGATACACAAACAGATAGAACACTGGACCAAAAATACACCCGCAAAACAACATATACATACATACAGAGATGAAGAACAAGTTGCAGAAAAAAAAATATATATATATATGTGTGTGTGTGTAAATATAAATAAAAATGACTGTAAAACTGCAAAATGTTATATAGATTGGAAAGCATACCCTCCAGCGCTTGAGGCGGTCGACCGAAGCATCCTTAGTTCTGGCAATGTAAAAAGGACTGGACGAGGACTCGTCGTCCAAGTCGCCCGAGCGGCTGCCGCCGGCCTCCAAATCCGCCCGTGAGCCTCTCGATTGACTCATCGTTCGTTAAAAACCACTCGAAACCCCGCTCACACTCCCAAATTCTCACTCCCCGAACCCAATTTCCAGCTTTCTAATCTCTAATTTCGTTTCAAATTTTCGAAAACTCGAATGCTCGTCACAGTAAAAACTAGTGCAACTTCCAGTCCGAAATTTCAAGACTTATCTGGAACCGCCGCTTGCTCCGCCGCACTTTCTCGCTCTAGAAAACGCTCCGTCTCTCCACTTTCTCTCTCTAAGACTTGGCAGAAACGTTGGGGTTTCCAAACGAAAGTTTGGCTACAATTTATAATAGCTGGACGGGGGTTCACTTGTACAGTCGAGACTCTCTGCCGTAGAAACTTCCTACTACCTCCGTCCCTTCCTATTTTATTTTCTCTCTCAGAATATATAATAAAATATTAGAAAACCAAGCACGGTAAAAACAGATATTTTGGCAAGTGACGGTCACGGTGGAGAAAAATGTTGCCTTACACCGTGGTTGAGTTTGGATTTCATCGGCTCTATAATCTAATATTTTTATCGTTTGAAGAAAAATTTATTTTGGACAAGGGTTAAAAAGGTAATTACGGTTTCTCCACTCAGCCATCTCCACAAAACCCTAGATTATATCCTCTTCTCCACTACGTGTGTATTGATATTCTAGTTTATGTAAATTTTTCTTGATCTTCTACGGCTGGTTTGGTATTGATGTATTTTGAAGAAAAAGAAACCTTTTTTGCTGTACTGTGAGAATAAGCAGCAGAGTGTTTGATAAACTTTTTTATAAAAATGTTTTTAAAAAGAAAAAAATCAGTATTATAGTATTTGGTAAACTTTATGTAAAAACACAATGACTTTGTGAAATGATAAAAAAAAGGTGTTGAATATTATATAACAATTTTTTTATCTTTTCTTTATTATGACATTTATAATATTTATAGAAACTATTTATAAACAGTTGTGAGAGAGAGAATGTGACAATCCGTTCTAAATTTTATGTTTTTATTAATTTTAAAAGCGGGAATTTACGAAGATACCCTAGAGACAAAGATTTTGACTTCCGTTGACCATCATCTAGAGAGACGTACGACTTATTCTTTTAGCATATCCTCATAGTACTTGTTGGTGCGAACGCACAGGCGAAAGCCGTTTGCGAGTCCAAATTATAACGGTATAGTTATGGACGTTTGAAATTGAGTATTGAGGTTAGTTAAAAAGTTAAGAAGGATCAATTAGATGAAAAAGAAAAAAAAAGGGCAGCAGCCCAATTAGAAATCAAAAAGAAGAAGAAGAAGAAAGAAAAAAAAAAAAAAAGGGAAAAGAGCTTTTCTCGTGGGTTTCCCTCCGTACACCTTCTCGACCACCCATCTTTTAAGGTCGATTCCAGACAACTCCGGTGGAGTTTTTCGACGCTACAACCACCATCTTGAAGCTCTCATTCCCCTCTACAAAAACCACCCAAGAACCACCTTGATTAACCACGGTATGTGGCAGTTTGGAGGCCACGAAAACCAACGGTGCTCCAGCCACCTTTTTTAATTTTTCGACGAATCGGCAAAGCGATGGCCGATGCCATCACTTGGGCTTTGTAGCCCATCATCCCAGGAGAAAATCCCAACCAACCTTGACCCTGTTGGTCCATCGTAGACGACGAATAGACGCCGGGAAGTTTTAGGCACATCCGACTTCGTGGGCAGAATTGACCACCTTTCATCCGCTTTTGGACTTTGTGGCAGGTATGAAAGTTGTTCCTCTCATTGAGATCTTCATTTCTGCAAATTTTGGTAATTTTTGGAGATAGTTGGATTTTCTGACGAGCCATGACGGCCGACCGCCACCCTCGGCGGTGCGTGCGGCGGCGCGTGGCCAGTGGGCCGTCAATACTATTTTTAGCCTATATTTGACGTCCTAAATTCAGTTTTGATGATTGAATGATGTAGATTGATCAACTGAACCTAATTTCATTACGAGACGTGGTTAGGTGAAACTATGAATCGACGATCCGACCGTTGGATCGTCATCAAACTTTGATATGTTGTAGTACGTAATATTTGAGGATCATGGGAACTTACGGATTGGGAATCTGACATACGGATCTCCCCGAATTGGAATTGTAAGTTCATAAAATAAATTGTTGACCGCCACTTGGTTTTGGCAATTGGCGGAGATTCGACCGGTGGATCATAATGAAACATTAGGACGTTATTCTAGGAACATAATGTGGATCTTTGGAAGTTGCGGATTGGAAATCTGATATGTGGATCTTCCGGATCAAGTTGTACAGGGTTGTAAACCCTACCGTCGATGATCGACGGGCAACTTGTGGTCAATGGGTCTCAAATTATTTTAGAATGTCCTTGAGGATGTGTTTTATGTGAATTACGTATTCTATTGATAAAATTTCTGAATGTGATTCAATAATTATTCTAGGCACCAATCATTCGGGACGCCTCGATATGCGTGCTAAAGAATCATAGCGTGGACTCCAGGTGAGTGGGTCTTTTCCTTTTTATCATATGTACATAATTAAGAGTTCCACAAAGGCTCCTAAATTGATATATGCATGTTACCTACAAGTAATTATTGTGAACTACAAATGGCTTGATCCCTGTTTAGGGTACGTAGGCAAACTAACGAGACGTTAGATACAGCCATACAATAAGCGAGACTAAATATTTGAGACAATAGCCTTGTATGGGGAATCGAGTAGTGTGAAGGATGTTGGTAGAAAATGTGAGATATAACCTCAGGTTTTGGTAGTTAAATGTTGGTCATAAATTAAGAGGTAAAGAATCAAGAAATTGAAGTAAGGAATTATCAGTAATGATAGTTAATTTTTAACTAGTGTCTAATTGAATTTTAGACTACATTATGGCATATCTATATGTATATTACCTGCACATAGTTATTGCGGATGCTTGAAGTGCGAAGGTGCATGCAGGACACTCAGATAAGTTCAAGTAAGTTCAGGTAAGTTTACGACATTAGTTGAAATGGTTGAGTGCTAGCAATGATTGATGAGATATGATATAGTCGTACAGATTACTAGAGGTGATTCCGACTTATGTGCTAGCAATGATTGATGAGATATGATATAGTCGTACAGATCACTAGAGGTGATTCCGACTTATGTGCTAGCAATGATTGATGAGATATGATACAGTCATACATGTCACTTTAGATGACTCCGACTTACATGTTAGCATTTATTTATGAGATATGAGTACAGTCGTACAGGTCACGAGAGGTGACTCTGACTTATATGCTAGCATTGATTGATGAGATATGAGTACAGTCGTACAGGTCACGAGAGGTAACTCCGACTTATATGCTAACATTGATTGATGAGATATGAGTACAGTCGTACAAGTCACGAAATGTGACTCCGACTTATATGCTAGCATTGATTGATGAGATATGAGTACAGCCGTACAGGTCACTTTAGATGACTCTGGCTAGCATGTTGATGAGCTATTGATTCAGCCGTATATGCCACAATAGGTGGATACGGCTGACATACCATTTCACATTGATTTATTTCACCTGGGTTACTTACTCTTGTTGAGATATTTGACGTGGCATAACTGTGAGACTGTTATTTTGGTTATGGTTTTGAGTTATGGTCATGCCTGTTATTTTTGGGAAACTATACAGGTTTTACGGCGATGGGTTACTACCTTTGGTATTGAAATTGGTTTGGAAAGTTTTGTTTCACTCACTCACATTTTCTATTTTTACACCCCTCCAGGTTCTAGCAGCAGAGTTCCATATCGACGAGGATTCGTGGCACTTTTCAGTACAGATGTCTTCCTATGTTGGTATAATCATTATTTTACCTTTTTGTACTTTGCTTATGCTCGGTATCGCGTGTGAATGGGTTCATACTCGCTCATCAGCGCACTCTAGTAGTTATACACTCTGAGGTTCAAATTAGTGCACATTTTCATCATCATCACATTTTTGGCTTCGTCACCTTCGAGGTGTCGGCCATCACAGCTCGATTCGGAGTCCTAATGGACTTTCCGGGTCGGGGTGTGTCAGAGAATGTACTTTTAACCTTTTTTTATTAGAAAAACTAATGAAAAGGGTTTGAAAACTTTGAGTTTTAACGATAATGACAAAATAAAGGGTAAAGTGAATAGTACTAGGTTTGACTTTTTAATTTAAAAATATGGTTTTTCGTTAAAGTGAACAGTATCGCAGACTTTTCGTTAAAACTCCCTTTTTATTATGATATTTATAATTTTTTAATCTATTCTTTTCTGGTCGTTTCTTCTTTACCTTGTCCCTATTTTATTTTTCCAAAACCTCTTCTCTCTTTTCTGGCTGCTCACTCGCTTTCTCCCCTTCTCTCATTCTCTCATTCTCTCTTTCTCTTTTTGCCATATCCTAAGGAAGGTTGCGTCGAGGCTCAGACATGGGTTCCTGCTTACTCGAGCACCTCAAGGCTCAGCCTTTCTGTGTTCTTGTGCTCTTCATTCTCGGCTCTTTCTCTCTCCTCAAACTCTCTCTCTCTTTGCTCCAATGGGTTTACGTCAATTTCCTCAGACCTGCCAAGAATCTCAAAAAGTACGGATCTTAGGCACTCGTCACCAGACCCACCGATGGTATTGGCAAGGCATTCGCCTTCCAACTGGCTCGGAAAGGGCTTAATCTGATCTTGGTAGGTCGGAATCCGAACAAACTCAAGGACGTCTCAGACGCTGTCCTGGCCAAGTATGGCAAAACCCAGATCATGATCGTCGTGTTCAACTTCATCGGCTACCTTAACGACGATGTCAGGCGCATTCGAGAGACGATTGAAGGGTTAGATATGGGACTTTTGATGGGTCAATTGTAGAAGCAAAATAATATTAACATACGGGTTAAAATTATTTAGAATGCTAAAATAATAGCATTGGGTCGAAAAATTGCCCCAAAAATAATTTGGGCTTGGTGTTGTGGGTTAAGGTTTCTTACAGTGTTTTAGACACTGTAATTTCGTACGTGCGTGTACATAATACCCGTGGTTAACGTACTTTAACGGAGCGTAACTTTATCGTTACAAGTCTGTTTTGAGTCTAACATGCGCTCACGCATTCGTATTGGCGGGTAAAATTTAAGCACGAAACTAAAAAAAATAATTAGCAGTTGAAAACGAAATCCATGTCAGATTACACATTTCCCAAAAAGGGTAAAAACGTCAAATTACACAAACGGAAAGGGAAGTTACAATGAAAATTAGGGACGGGTCGTCACATAGATGGGTGAAAAATGAGTAAATGGTAAAAATAAAAAAAATAAAAAATGGATAAACGGTTAAAAAACGAGTAAAAAGTTACAATTAAATGAGTACGAGGTTATAAGTATGGTTAACTGTTTATAAACAGTTATGGGTATGAGTATACTTGTTTAGACAATTATCCAACGGATAAACAGTTAAGCGAGTATAAACATAAACGATTATGGATAAATAATCGCGGTTACTTGCCCGCCATAACCGGTGCTCATCCCTAATCAGCACAGTTACACAACAAATAACACAATCTTAATGGAATAACTAATTTATGGGGACATTTTGATTGACAGGTTGAATTTCAAAGACTAATTGTAAGACATATACTCAACAAAGTCCATGGATCATAGATATGCTATTGAATCACGAAATACAAGAACAATGTTACAACACAAAGATAAGAAGAAAGCTTACCTGTAGAACTCAACTCAGAGAACGAAGCCATTGCAGCTTTAAAACTATTAGCCTTCTCCTCTTTAGCAAAACACAAGAACTATTAGCCTTCTCCGCCTCATCATTTTCTTTGTGGTCAATAATCACAAAAAATCGCATTCTTAGTGAGATGATTCACCGCCTTATAATTTGAGCTAGATACATATTAACACACGTAATTTCGTAGGTGGATTAACAAAAAGAAAAAAAAATGTGAATTGAATATTTTGCTGTTGACATTCTTAGTGAGATGATTCAAATTTCACAGCCATATGCAAGGGCATTAAGGCACAGCTAAAAGCTGTACTGTGCCATGCGACCTGCATAACTCCTTTATTATTACTATAAAATTACAGGATTCAAAATTATTACAATAATTTAAAAGATGAAGAGTTTTGAAATCAGAACGCATTAACGGAAGCGCAACACTATATCTATTAAGATATTTGACAATCTAATAGTTGTTGAATAGCCAAGATGGTTCATCTTCTAGGGGTGTTGTGGAGCCAAAAATAATCAAGAAGAATATGGAGGCGACACGTGGATTCTTGGGTAAAAATGACAAAATTACTCTCGAAGAACACCGGAACTCCTATGCACGAGCAGTAGACAATCATCCATTAATCAAGTCAAAAGTGCCCAAAATAGGTATTTATTCAAAGGAAAACTAACGAAAAGTCCAAAAAAACTTATCTTTTACCGAAAAGCCATTTTTAAAGGTATAGTGAATAGTGACAGTTAAAGGTAAAAATGTGGTTTTTTATTAAAAGTGAACAGTATCGGGAGTGTTTTGTTAAAACTCCATTTATTCAAAACATATTTCATCCATCCTCGTCAAATCTTCTCCACAAGGTAACCCTCAAATCATTCGTTTCTAATTATATTAATTAGCTAATTAATTGATTTATTACCTAATTAATTTATTAATTAGCTAACAAATCATGAATCTCACCCAAAAAATCATCCAAGTGGCCGGTCCCCATCCTCCCAAAGGGGCCAGCCACACCCCTATAAATACCATCTCATTTTCTCCAAAACTCAATTCCAATTCTCTTGCTAAATTCTCCAAACAATTTTCCCTCAAAATTCTAACTTTGGCATCAGAGGTTCTTCGGCCAAAGCCCCTCCCATTCATCGTGGGCATGTGAGGCTCTTGTCATTGACCTAATGTGTTATTTGTTTTGTAGGTGCAATTTTGTCCAAGAACAAGGAGGAAGAAATTTGCATCCACATGTGTGATATTCAGACACCATTTTTTACTTCTCACACATCCTTCTAATTTTCAGCATTCGGATCGGATGAATTAAAAATAATCAAAATGGACATAAATTAATAAAGGTGTGTGAGAAATAAAAATAGGTGTGTAAATAACACACTCCCATCTTCTACTCAAGTGCAAAATTCATGAAACAAAAAATCGCATTCTTAGTGAGATGATTCACCGCCTTATCATTTGCGCGAGATACATATTGACACACGTAATTTTGTAGGTAGATTAACAAAAAGAAAATAAAAATGTGAATTGAATATTATGTTGTTGACATACTGTGTAGATTTTGAAATTAAAATTTGGTTGGGGGAAGGAATGCTACTTTAAGCTGACATCCTCCGTGGTGACATTAAACTCGCTCTCCCTCACTAATATGTGTTAAGACCAACAAGATCCTCTCATGATTTTTTTGGTAGGAATTCTAAGAATTCGTAAATCGTGTTCGTTAATCGTACATTGTTGAATCAGTTTTTGTCAGGTTTAAATAAAAATGTTTAAAATGATTTCTGACCGCATGATATACAATAAACAAATATGATTCACGAATCCTTAAGATCCTCACAAAGAGAATCCGGCAAGAATCCGAATTCGTGATAATAAATTTGAGCGCATTTTTGCTCACCATCATTTAGTGCGGTGTAGGCTCACCACTCTATATATCACCGTTAGATAAGTTTGAATTTTGAGATTTGTGTTTATCCACTACACGAATCTCGAAATTCAACCTCATCTAACGATGATAAATAGGATGGTAAGCATACATCACACCAAATAGTGGTGAGCAAAAATACTCCCAATAAATTTAACACTCTCAAATTTATTTTTATAAAGGAAAAATTAGTTTCCGATCCCTAGTTTCTAATGTTCATTGACTAAGACCTTATTAGTTTTTAGATTTTGATCAAAGTTCCTAGCATTAATATATTAATGAATTACATGTAAGTTACATAATTATAAAAAAAAAGTAGTAATTGATTTAGAGTTTTAATACCCACACCCTTATTACTCTCCTAAATAATTTTCAATTCAAACATTTCCCAAATATAAAAAATAAAATTAGAATAAGTTTGTACCCATTAAATTTTTATAAAAAATTTCAATTTTCTAATCTTATATGTATCCATTCTTAAATATACCAATTTGTTAAAAATGTACCCTTTTTTTAATTTAAAATGTACCCATATTTTATATAAAATTTCATTCAATCTTTTCTCTAATCAATTTTTTAAACTTATATGGGTACATTCTATTTCATTGATTTGAGAATATATCCATGTCAAGTTTAATAGAAGAAATTTAATAATGTTATTATGCCTAATATCTTCTTTTTTTTCCGTGCTTTTGAAAAATGTACCCATGCCTTGGTACAATAATTTTTTGGTTAGTTTTGATGAACATACCCATGTATATATATACACACACAAAATATATTGGAGAGTATAATTCATCTTTAATATTTTTAATCCCATAAATTATCAATTTTATTTAAAATCTCATTAATATAAATAACTACAAATTTTATTTTAATTTAAACAAATAATAAACTACATAGAAATACATTATTACATTAATGTCAGTGACTTCGATAAAAAACTAAAAAATCATAAAAATTTTAGTAAAAAAACATTGGAAGTTAGAGATCACTTAACAGATTTTAATTAATAATAAATGCCACGTACAAGACAGATGCAAAATGATGGATTTTTTTATTGTATGGGTAAGCCATGTCAGTATAAAAGTAGTCACAAACACCCGTTCACACATAGCTGTAGAGTTAGTGGCTTAGAAGAGGCCGCCTCATCGCGATCTGCTGGGACCAAGAAACCTTCTTGCGGAAGGTTGGTGAATGGAACTCAATCCCCGCGGTCAGGGATGGGTAGGGGTGGATTCGGTTTGAAACGATTTGGTTTTTTGCCAAAATCGAAAATCGAACCAAAATTACTATTCGGTTTCTGTTTTCGTCGGTTTTTTTTTTCAGTTCGATTTTTTCTGGTTCTGGTTCGGTTTCGGCTTGGTTTCGGTTTTTTTTTAAAATAAATCTGAAATTCCTAAATTCGAGTCTAAAATTTACCGATTTCCTTGATCCCGGTTTCATTAATATTGCAAGCAAAGAAATTCCAGCTATTCGACCTGCCCACATATAATACAATACTCGTTAACAAAAACAATTACAATGTCAAGAAGGGAAATCCATTCATATATCTAAAAACAAGTGAAGCACCAGAAGAATACTTATAAAACTGCAATTCAAAGCTACCTAATTCTAAAACCCACAAAAAAATTCCAATTAACACATACAGATTTTATATTTTCCATCAAATACAAACAATCCAAAAGCTGGGTAGGATTGAGCAGACCAAGAAAGAACAGACTTCAAAGACTACAGGTTAGAGAAAGAGGAACCCCATCAGAGGCGTTCGAACCAAGCCGTTGCTAATTCCTTCAATCATGCAAGACAGATTTTGATTTTGTGGACGGCGTGCATGAAGGAGATCGGATTCTGATCATGAGAGTACTCAAAGGAGAGAGAGAGAGAGAGAGACAGGCGGCTGGGAATTGAGGAGAGGGAGAAAAAAATGAAGAGGAAGAGGGAGAGAGAAGAAGCGGCTGGGTGGAGGGGAGGAATAAAAGAGAAGCCTCAGAGAGAATAAGGCTAGGGTTTCTAGTCATAAGGCTTTTTAAAATATATTTGGGCTTGAAGTTTGATATTAACCTGTTTTGGACCTGGAAATTGAGTTAGGATTGGGCTTGAAATTAAAAAACTCTAAATAAATAAATAAATAAAATTAAAAAATATTAATTTGGTTTGTTTCGGTTTTCGAACCACTGAAACCGAAATCGAACCAAAGATTTCGGTTCGGTTCGGTTTCTTTAATTCGGTTCGATTTTTTTTCGATTTTGGTTTTTATCGATTTCGATACGATATTCGGTTCGATTTTTTTCGATTTTCGATTTTTTGAACCCACCCCTAGGGTTGGGCTCCAAAATAAGAGTGGCCATATCAAAACAATGTCAAAAGAGAGTAAAAACGCAACAACCAGAAGAGCATATTGATTGTAATCGTACCTCCATAGTTTTTTCTTGTTTGCTTGCTCTGTTGCTTTTTGGGAAGAAATTACTCAACAAGCAAAGTAAGGCCATACGCATTAGGAATACCACATGAGCAATGCCGACGGTGATAGTAATCCTTCAATTTTATAATTATAATTGTTCAATCCATCACATATACTAGGGGTGGGCAAACGACTATAGGAACCACAGGTTGGGGCGGGTAATCAAGGTTCGAGACGGGTACAGGTAGGTTCCTAATTTTTAAAAAGAGAAACGGGACGGGGCGGGTGGGCCTTTGAAATTTTAGGTTCGGACCGGTTCCAGAAATATAGAAAAACGGGTACCCGAATCGGCCCGTTTGTAATTGCAATGGACGGTCGAGATTGAAGAGGAACCTATCATCAAATCTGAACCGTTAGTTTTAGACCTGGGTCTCCTCTTCGAGCTCGACTCTCAGCTATGTCACTGGTCCTCGAACTCGACTGAGACTCGATTCTCTCTCGCCTTCTCGCCTCGTCGTCTCCTCCACCACCCCGAGCTCGACTCTGTCGCTGGACCTAGGTCTCCTCCTCGAGCTCGACTCTCAGCTCTGTCACTGGTCCTCGAAGGCTCGAACTCGACTCGATTCTCTCTCGCCGTCTCACCTCGTCGTCTCCTCCACCACCCCGAGCTCGACTCGACTCTGTCACTGGACCTAGGTCGAGCTCGGATCTGTCACTGGAGTCCTCTGAACCGTTAGTTCTTCCCTTCAATTGCAGAATTTCTGGATTTCAATTGCATAATTGCATACTTTCATAATTTCTGGATCGCATAATTTCATAATTTCTGGATTTCAATGTGGGTTTTCGATTTGAATTGGACTGTAGTTCTTCCCTTCAATTGCATAATTTCTGGATTTCATACTTGTACCAATGCCCAGACGAATGAAGGTTCGTTCTGATTTTGTTATTACCTTCTGAACATGTTGAAATTAATCACAGATATGGGTACTAACAGGTTGTATGCGAGTGTGTTTGTCTGATTAATCACAGATCTGGGTTCTTTGGATATGCCACAAGGAAACCACGATTTCTAATGCTCCCATAGATTTGTTGTCATACGCGTTGATAGACCCAGAAACTTTGTTCTTTCTCAATTAAGTTTACAATTTACTGTTATTTCTCTTATGGATGGGAGCAATTGTGCTTCTCTAAAAATTAATAACTAATATCCAAGTCATGCATATTGTTTTGATTATTTAGTGGAGTAAAACGAATTGGTGTCGAAATTTACTATTTCTAGTCTTTTTTGTTCTTTCTGTTCTTGGTGTTGTTAGGATATAGGGAGGTCATTGTTTTTTTATTGAGACTTGAGAGTCTATCCTTGCCATTCCTATTCATGCGTTGAATTTATTTTTATGTTCGCATTTGTATCAAAATTGTTGATAGGTTCCCTTTTTGAATCAGGAAAATGTTTGGGTTGGTATCTAACAAGTGTGAAACAGCCTGCAATGGCATCTCTAATTGCCTTTAGGAACAAATGCTGCCGGAAGGTTGGTATCTAACAAGTCTACAACTTCTTGTTATTCAATGTCTTTGTATTAGTTTCATGTGTCTAGGGTGGGGAGTGCAAGAAGTTTAAAGTGCCAACTGTGCTTCTTTTCGTCCTTTTTTCTGGTAGTTTATTAGTCTTGGTTGATGATGCCTTGGGGCATCAACAGCATTATTTCATAGGAATATTTATATTCTTACACATGAGTCTGTTGTTGCATTGTGCAGTGTCTGTATGACTCTTTTGTGGAAGAAGCTGGGTTTTTTCAGTTTGCCACAGCCTTAACATCAAATGATATTGATGAAATACAATAGTTTCTTGATGCTGCTGTCAGTTCAAGGTATTCACTCCATTCTTTTGACTTTTCAGGGGGCAAATGGATATGAACATTAGATAAAGTAATTCGAATTTCATAAATATGCTGTCATTGGATCACTAGGGTTGCAAGTTGTGCACTAATACATTTCATGAAGGTGGAAAAAAGTACTGCTAATCTGTTAGTTTCTGTGGTTCTGTCATATATTTGCTAAATACATTATTTGCTAAATATATCTGTGCAGCTGCTTTGTGATCTGTGTTCAATTTGTGCAATCTGTGCAGCTGCTGTTTTTTTTTCTTCTTCAATCTGTGCAGCTTGTGCTGCTGTAATGTCTCAAACTCAAAGAACGGGGACCCGTGTACCCGGACCAAACCGGCCCGTTTCAAACGGTCCGGGTTCGGTCTAGTTCCCGTTTTAAAATTTGTTGTACCCGTCCAGGACCGGCCCATTTCTTTTAAACTTCGGTCCGGTCCGGTCCGGTTCCTTCAAAATTGGACCCGACCCGGTCCGTGCCCAGCCCTAATCATAATTCTGTTATGCGCGCACCTGCAAAGCAAGAGCTCTTAACTCTCCCTACTTACAGTCAAAAGGCAGAAAACTTTTCTAGGGTTTAATCCTTCAAAAGATAGAAAACCAGATTCTTTCTTCACTACAACTCAAAACCCTAAACCCATCGAGTTTGTGTGCTTTATAGAGAGAACCACAATGGAACTCACAGTCAGAAAACAAAAATCCAACCACGACGTCGAGGAAACAACCACTTTCACCTTCCACTTGGAATCTCACCAAATTTACTCCATCGCCACCTCCGACGACGTTGTCGCCTCTAAGTGGCTTAAGCAAATCATGAAGTTCTGGAAAATCACCTCCACTTCTGCTTCGCCTTTGTCGTCCCAACTTCCTTCATCTGCTCTAACCATTCTTCCGTCCCAAACCTTGTCCCTTTCCTCTTCAGCCCTCACCTAGTTATTAAAGGTCGCCTCCTCCTCCGGACCATCGATCTCGTTCCCATTTGGCCTGAAGCTAGAAGATGTGGACCATATAGTGTTGGACCGGAACGACCTGAAGAATCGGTTCATGACCAACCCATCAGACCCATCTGGACCCAAGGTGATCCGTTATTCGAGATGAAGTATCAACCTTCCTTCAAGTAAGTCTCTCTCTCTTTCTCACGGTTGTTAACAGTTTAAATTAGAATAATTAGTATCCGGTCCTTTAGTAATTAATGTTTGTAGACTAAAACTTTATGGGTTGTTTTATTAACACCCCATAATTTGTTGAATACACTCCACAATTAAATTTTTTCTCAATAATTCCAGTTTTACCCTTAGTTTTACCCTTCTTTTTGTTAAATCCACCCCACCTTCCAAAAACAAAAACGAAAAATCTCACAACCAACCACCCTATCACAACACCATGGCCAGTGACTCCATTGTGTCCTTCGAATCATCTGAACCTTTGGAGAGGCAATAAGAGCATTGCTTGTACCCTATTAAGGAGCTTTTTCTGCAGGTTTACTGTATTAGGAGTTCATTCCTAGCTAATTGCTTTTGATAATGATCTTGAAACTAAAATCATATCCTATTATCCAGGTTTCACGCTACTGCATTAGGGTTTTGTTCTTATTTTGTACTTTTTCTTCTGGATAATATTCATATCCTTGCTTGGGAATTCCTAGTTGGACTTGGTATAGTTCTCAAATAAAAAATTGATATGAATTTCATGCAAAAGAAAAGGAACAAAAATAAGTAGGAAGATGATTATAATGATGGTGAGAAAATGCAAACAGTATAAATAAAAGGCAAGGATCTGAACAATGGTGATGGATTGGGGAGTTTTATTTTATGCAGGTTTAAATGAAGGGTAAATTTGGAATTATAGAAAATTTTGATTTGGGGTGTTTTCATCAAATTGTGGGGTGTTAATAAAAAAACCCAAACCTTATTGATTTTCAGTTCTTCATCAAGGTCCCTTGACTTTAGTCCATTATTTATATTTAAATCAAGAAAAAAAGGAAAGAAAATGATCTTTGAAAAAATAAAAATCACAAATACTCATCGATTAAGGTTTTAGTTAAATAGTGTTAGTGGCTAGATACCAAATCTAAAGTCTCCCTTTTAAATTTCAAAATTCTTGATCTCCCTAATTTTGTTTGACTACATTATATATATATATGCTAGCATATGTATATAGAGATCCTATAACGTATATATTCAAATTAGTGGTCGAATATTGTTTCTATTATATTTTAAAACATTTGTTTGTGAAATATTGTACATGTTATATTTTTTAATATTGTTTATATCATGTCTTCTGCCGCATCAAACCTCTTTCTTATATTATAAGACTCCTCGTTTCCATCAACTAATTAAAATAACCAAATCGTGTGCCTCTCTATTTTCTGGTAAACACCTCTCTCTGTATTGTTGTAATCAGCTTCGTTTCCATCACCTCATCTCTGTCTTCAAGAAAGGGCTGTTTCTTCTCCTCTCCTCTCTCCCATCATCAGACCTCTCCCACCACCTCCAAAATCTACTTCAAACCCCCAACCTTCAACCCAAAAACCCAAAAGAATTTCAAAAAAACCCAACTATCAAGCAACATCGGTGCGGCCCGCTTGTCAAAAAGCAGTTTATGAAGTAATTTGGGGTGGGTTCTTTCAAGATCAAGTGGAGTTTGTATGTATTCAGAGATTTCTAGTCTGCTCTCTCTGTCCCTGTCCCTCTCTCTCTCGATTTCCATCTGATTCCCCCTTCTTGTTTTCATCTCGTAAGAACTATGTCTGCAGTAGCTTTCCTAGAGTGCTGAACAAGCACTTAAACACCTTGCTGGCAACACCCTAGCCATCCTTATCCATATACTTCTTTGTCGTCTATAAGCTTCATACGTCCAGCCTGAAATAATAGGTTATTTTATTTCCATTGAAGTTTGAGTTTATGTGGAATGTTTAAAGATTAGATGGTTTTTATTTAGGAATTGTGCTCATATTGTTTTTGGGTATTCGAAGGGTACCCACGACACTCTAAATTTTGCATACTCTTGGAGAAATTTTATTTTCATGGTGGTCGACTCGAGAACAACCAACCCATATAGGTTCGTGCTCTCTAATACGGAGACAAAGTTGTATAGGCTTACTAACGCTCCAAATATCTATCTAGCCACCTCCGGGGATGTGAGCACCTACATAGATGTGATGCAATACTTAATCGATTAGGAATAATTTTTAACGATTCTCTCTAATTGTTCAATTATTTAATATTTATTTTATGTACCATTCTGTTTAATTATCCAATTTGGTTTTACTTATAACAGATCAATTTGGCTATTTTGGATGGGTCGACCATCACATTGCAGTGGGTTTTCCAAAGGATTCACTTCTGTGAAACTCCGAAACAAGCTGGATTCCTGGTCCTTGGATGGAACCCGCAAAGGGTTGTGCCCGTGATGATCCGTGTTGAGACAACACTAGAAAATATGATCAGGGGTTGAATCCTCTCAAGGTAGGATCAGCTGCCACTTTGTTAGTATACCAAATGCAATACTTTTTCTCCCTAATTAATCTCTTTTTTTTTTCTTTTTTCTTTTTTTTAATTTTTTTTTTATAAAACAAACTAAACTAATGTTTCTGTATCTGTTGGTATATAAGCATGGATAACTTTGTACTGTCCACCGGGATCGTTCATCAACTCGGAATTGTACTTAATGAAGTATTCTCCTTCTGCATTCAGCCTGCAATTTTTGACAATTTTTGACAATGATGCGGGAGGACTTCTGAAGGGTAATTTTTTTTTAACTTATAATTCTTTTCTTTTTTTTTAAAAAAAAGTAAAAAAAAATTAAAGTAATTTTTTTTAATGCAAGATATATCTTAGGCAGAGAGACCGAGATGGACCTCTGGTATGCCAGCTTTATAGTTCTCCACCTAATACAAAAGGGTACACAACAAACTAATCTATAAAGCTGGAATACCAGATGTTGGTCCATCCAGGTCTCTCTGCCTAAGATATATCTTGCATTAAAAAAAATTAAAGTAATTTTTTTCCCTTTCTTTAAAAAAAGAAAAGAAAAGAAATTACCCTTTAGAAGTCCTCCCGTGTTAGTGTGAAAAATTGTAGGCCGAATGCAGAAGGAGAATACTTCATTAAGTACAGTTCCGAGTTGATGAACGACCCTGATGGAAAGTACAAAGTTACCCATGCTTGTATACCAACAGATACATAAACATTAGTTTAGTTTGTTTTATAAATAAATAAAAGATTAATTAGGGAGAAAAAGTATTGCATTTGGTATACTAACAAAGTGGCAGCTGATCTTACCTTGAGAAGATTCAACCCCTGATCATATTTTCCAGTGTTGTCTCAACACGGATCATCACGGGCACAACACTTTGCGGGTTCCATCAAAGGACCAGGAATCCAGCTTGTTTCGGAGTTTCACGAAAGTGAATCCTTTGGGAAACCCATTGCACTGTGATGACCACCCCATTCAAAATAGCCAAATTGATCTGTTATCAGTAAAACCAAATTGGGTAATTAAACAGAATGGTACCTAAAATAAATATTGAATAATTGAACCATTAAAGAGAATCGTTAAAAATTATACTTGATCGATTAAGTATTGCAGCACATCTATGTAGATGCTCACATCCCTCGAAGTGGCTAGATAGATATTTGGAGCGTTAGTAAGCCTATACAGCTTTGTCTCCGTATTAGAGAGCACGAACCCATATGGGTTGATTGTTCTCGAGTCGACCACCACGAAAATAAAATTTCCAGGAGTATGCAAAATTTAGAGTGTCGTGGGCACCCTTCGGATACCCTGAAACAATATGAGCACAATTCCTAAATAAAAACCAACCAATCTTTAAACATTCCACATAAATTTTGAATGGAAATAAAATAACCTATTATTGCAGGCTAGACTTATGAAGCTTATAGATTGCAATAATAGGTTATTTTATTTCCATTCAAAATTGAACCATCTATAAGCTTCATAAGTCTAGCCTGCAATAATATCGTTCATGTCGTAATACTTGTGCATAATCTCGCATTCACGGCAGTACTTTTGTGCAAGTCGTTAAACACAAATATTTACGGCTTA
The DNA here is from genome assembly GCA_024362995.1 of Heteromeles arbutifolia. NCBI lineage: Eukaryota > Viridiplantae > Streptophyta > Magnoliopsida > Rosales > Rosaceae > Heteromeles > Heteromeles arbutifolia. The sequence goes on along the minus strand of JANCRC010000003.1, from coordinate 36,688,201 downwards.
AAGTGTTGTGTGTGGTATTTGACAATTTATACGACACACTTTCCTTCTCTTTTAAGGCTTCACATTATGTCGTAATGTGAATTTTTCATATATTTGTGTCCCTACCTTTTATGACACGTCGTAAATAATGGCTCTAACTTTGAAAAATTAAGTAAACAAGCCAAATTTTTCTAGTCAATCAAAGACATTTTGGCGTCGAAATTTTTCTAGTTCCCACCCCACATTTTATTATTTTTCCGTGTGTTTTGGATGCCCAACACCATTACATTACACTTTAGTTTCAGTTTTCCCACCCCAGAGGAGCTTTTCGGCTCTCTAGTTGCTTCTCTTTTCTTTCTCCAAGGTCCCCAACTTCTACGACTCGTCAACCTCCCCAACCATGGTGATTTCCTAATCCACCTCATAGGACCAATTCCCTATCAATCGTTCGAAACCATCTACTCGAACGGGCTTAAACCTGTAATCAGCCTACAGTGGCGCTACTAATTAACGATATTGTTCGATATCCAGGAGCTGTCAACCAGTATTTAGGCGGTATGATTTCTGATACCGGACACATGCCAGTATCTGGGATTGATACCTTTGTGCTGGAACGTTAGTTCACAGTTTCAGGATAACGAACAATATCACAAGTGCGTTAATTAGCGGCTCAACTGGTAAACTGATTTACATTGACAACCTGGGTCGAAGGAATTACAATTGTGAAAATTTAGGAGCAAGCCTATAGGTAAACATTACAATCGAAGCATAGTTGTATTAACCATATCACCCATCTAGGTAACCAAAACCTCTTCGATTAGTCACCTTTCTGACCACTTCCATAGGTAAACATTACAATCGAAGCGCTAGTTAATTTTCCGCTGTAAAAACGAGATGAGTATTGAGGAAGTTATGCAAGCCTTTAGTATGTGGCGTTGTGAAAAGTAGTAGCATGGTATGTTTCGAGGACGTATATTTCTGGCGTCATTTTGCAAAATTTTACCTGGGATACCATTGAAGCGGGAAGTAGAATACACCATCAATCCACTTGCTCGTAGAACACCTATTTTTCTTACATCTTCTTGAACAACTCCGACGTCATTGAGAAACTTAGTTACAAAAGCTTATCGATTAGGAATTTATCCAACCAAACACTTTATCTAGAGAACCTCAAACCTATCCGCGAAAGCAAAAGATTGAACCTTAGGATCATACCTAGATCTTAGCAACTTAATCGGGTGATGATGAAAAATCGTTAACCGATACTTCGAATTGGTGGTCTACCCGACCAACCTTTTGAGCTTGAATTTTCTTCCATAGCCTGACGAATTCGTAGTAGTCTTACCGACGCCCATCTCACCTACTACAACAATGAAATTAAATTTATGAACCCCGACAGTCAACGTATTACCCAATTCCTCAAAGGTTAACTTTGTTTAAATTGGTACTTTACTTGGGAAAAGCGATCTTCGCATGTGATATTCTTTTCATTTCCCCAAAAGGTTGTAACTAAAGAATGTGTGATATTCCCACAAATTTTGGTGAAATACAAGCTATCCTTTGGCCTTGTTGATTTTTATCTGCAGTTCGTGAAACATTGGGTAGTTATTTAGAATGTTTTAAAAGATTAGGACAAATTTAGGATTACCTCTAAAAATTTGGTAGTTATATGGACTTAACCCAATATTTAAATATCAAAGAAAGCCCAATACTAAACATTAAAGGACCCGAAGTGGACGGTGAAATAAATGAGTCGGGCCAAGCTTAACCCTATAAATAGAAGGGAACCGAGACCCCTTATTCCTCCCGCAATCGATTATCAATTAAAATCCCAAAACCTAAAAGGGTGTGCTATCCACACACCTCATTTTACTTTTCACATCCCAACCTAAAATACCTGGAATCGGCGACGTTGGGTGTTATGCGGAGAAGCAGTGCCCGCGTTGTTGCAAGAGGAAGAGGAAGCCGCAACCTAGCTTAGTTACTCCAGGAGCGTTGCAAGTTTTACCCCAAGGTGATTGATTCGGCCCCAATCTCTCTCTCTCTCTCTCTCTCTCTCTCTCATTTTATTTATTTAAAATTATAGTAATTTTTTGGTTCTTTGAGTCAATATTCTACAAGATTTGAAAAGAATTTCAGCTAACAGTGGTTCTGAAACTGTCACAACAGAAGAAGAAAAGGAACGGGCTTTTGCAAGGAGGTTCATTACGTTCTGTTTGTCCAAGGTATCTAAGGAAACTGATGAAAAATATATGGATTCTGTCAATGCATGTGATGTGACCCTTCTAAAGTTGCTGCTCAACTGGAGGCCGTGCTGTTTGAAAACTGGGGTTTCAATGATCAAACGCTGCTATCGACCCGAAAGTATTCAGCTGTGTTTTCTTGCCTCCATAATCCTGCGATCAAAGACTTCCGTAGGCAAGTTCTTCTGGGAGAGATCTCCCCAAAACAGTTGGTCAACATGTCTCCGGATGAGGTTTATGAGAGGTGCCGGCCGCCTAGTGATGATACTCAGAGATGCATTACTCGTTTCCATTGATTTCAAGCTCTGGCCATTTTGTAGTTGGATCGGTTGACAAGCTAAAGAAAAAAAAAAGTCTGTTTATCTATTATGCTCAAGTGTTCTTCCACTCTGTGTAAAAGGATATTATATATGTGTGAAATTTGGTAAATGGGACTTGTTTTAGTTAGATTGAGATTTTGCCACCGATTTCAAAACTAGTCTCAGTTTTTTTAATTTTACAGAAGGCATCGATTCTTGAAATTAATGCATGTTTTAGGCCACACGATGAAGAGTCGGGTTTATAGACGGATATTTGATATTTCACTCTCATTCATATGCTTTCTTTACAAACATTTCCTTTCAACTAGGGTTTTGTTTTCTTTACAAAACATAATGACAGTTTTAAAAATATTTTTACATCACATAACACATCCACAATGCGAGCTTATGGCTCGTTTGGCATGTGCTTTTAAATGAATGAAAGTGCTTTTGGAGAAAATATTTCTGAGTTTTAAAAGTACTTGTTATGTGCTTCTCGCTTGAGCCACTTCAAGTGCTTTTCTATAATTAACTTGCATTTTTACCAAGGTTTTGATTCCAAAAACATTTTATGTAAAAGCGCTTTCAGTCGTTTAAAAGCACTTACCAAATGGGCTATTATTAGTCGGTTGTTTCCACTCAAAATTTCACATGCTGGGAGTTGCTGTTGGTGTTAAGATGTTTCCTAACAAGTTCGAAGAACAAAGGATCACATGTTTGTATATTAATTAATCCGAAACAAAATTTTGTGTTTTTGAAACCAAAGAAATCCAAACAAGATTGGGCAAAATATGAGGGATACAAAGATGAGAGAAGCTTAAGGTGTATTCTCTTGTCTTTCTCTCCTGATCTCATGCTTTTATTTATACTAATCATGTTGACTTTCTTGTCTTACAAGTAACCTAAAGCTTATAAGTATTTGATCTCCAAATCATATATAGTTGTCTTTGGGCTTAGTATATGGGTCTGAATAGAGAGGCTTCTAAAGGATGAGAAAATCAAGACATTATGCCTACAAGTCAGCCCAAGGAATTCAAATAACAGAGCACTATGAGAACAAAAAAGACGATCTCTCATAGTACTGGATAGTCTACTGATAAGCAAAAACGGATGCATAAGTTATAGCAGTGTTCTAAAAAACGCCCTAGGCGGCCGCCTAGACGACGCCTAGCAACCGAGGCGTTTTTGGGCAAATCGGGCTGAAAAATCGGATTGGGGCTAGGCGGCCGCCTAGGCGGGCTAGGCGGTCCTAGGCGGGCTAGGCGGGCTAGGCGGTCCTAGGCGGCCCTAGGAGGATTTTTTTTTTGTTTTTTTTATTAATTGTGTGCTTTTTTCTTTTTTAGTTTTATAGTGGTATACTTATGGAAATGGTGTATCTAATTTGCATATGATGGATTAACTACAAGTTCATCCAATACTTATGGAAATAGTATACCTAATTTGCATTTTATCATTATTTTATTATCCATACAAGTATAGTTTTTTTTTTTAGGTGTCAATATGCACTTATTTACAAGAAATTTACCTAAATCCGCCTAGGCCGCCTAGGCGCCCACCTAGGCGCTAGCCCGCCGCCCGACTAGCGCCTAGCGTTTTTTAGAACCTTGAGTTATAGTACTTTTTGACCACTCAAGACAGTCAGTAAGCTTGACAACTTTTTGGCACGGGCTCCAAGGAGAAGACAACTCAGACGTCAACTACGGACCACACGTTGGCCATGGACAGGAACAAAAGCCTGAACTCATTTTTTTTTTAAATTTAATCTTATTATTATTATTAAGAGGAAGAGGAGAATTCGAAACTATCACAATAATTGAGAGGGAGGAGTAGTTTCGACCCCGAGATGCAAGAGTAAAAACCCAACACCCTATCACTAAGATATTAGAATGTTTTTTTGATGTGCTTGGATGACTAACACTATGTTTGGATGAAGAAATTTAAGATTACTAAATAATTTTAAAATGACGGAAATTGAAATGACAGGATTTTATTTTCTAAAATTTGTGAATTTTCTTGTTTGGTTAACCAACAAAAAACACAATAGAATTGAATACGGAATTTGTTATTTTTGAACTGTTAATCTTAGAAATTGGAAAATGACACCTATTTACATGGAATTTAAACTTGGGAATTGGATGTTCCAAATTCCAAGCTTTTTTCCACGTGAAATTTATAAATATCTTTATTTATGAATCCAAATAAGGGAATTGATGTATGTCAATTTATAAATTCTGACTTTAATCCAAATTCCAAATTTATTTCTCTCGTCCAAACATAATGTAATGAAACCTCGGTTCCTAAGCTTTAGGTATCGCCACATTGTGGTCGCACTATAAAGGAATTGGTGTCTCAGTGTTAGAACAACACCAAATTCGGTGAACTTGTTGACCCAAACAACCTCTCGATTACCATCTGACGCAGAATCGTGTCACATCCATTCCCATCTCATGTTTGTTTATTTATGTTTAATTGTGCAAACAAAAAGGTCTCTGAACTCGCCGGTCATTATTTTTCTAACCCCGCCAGAGCAGGTTGAGGCGACGGCTGCTTGATACATGGCACCCGTCTATAAGGATACGGCGGTTAATTTTCCCTTTTCCAAACAATTTACAACTGTAAATGCCCAACAATGAGTGAGGGATGATGGCTGGAGTCAGAGCCCGAAAGCACTAAAAATCGGCTGTTTTCGAACCCAATCGGATCAGTGTATCATAATTGCCAGGAACAGAGAGAAAACTGCTATACATGGAAACTACTACTCAAATATACAGCAAAATCCACACATAAAATCTCCAAATGTCCCTAAATTCAAACCACCCCAACCCTCAGCCATCTCCTCAGTACAACAGAGTACCCAAAACAAAAAATGAAAAAACGGGTACCATAAATTCCAGCTCACCACCACGACAGCCTGCATCACCAACACATTGTTTTACGGTGTTAGACATTTCCCCTGCGTGAGAAGGCAGTACTAAAGAAAGGGCAAAGAAGAAATGCAAATTCCAGAATTGCTGGTAGACGTTAAGCGCTCATGCGAAATTTGAATGCTAGTATGTTAAACACCTACTACTGAATACATTTTTCACAACACAAATGGTTTCTTACGAAATTTGAATCAATTTTACGTGGTTTGGCTAACATTTTTTTTCAATGGAATAACACCCCGGTTTTATGATTAGCTCAATGTGCCAACTTCACTAGACACGGCAGCTTTCAATTTTTTATTTTATCTCGCAATGTCATTATGTTTGTCCTTTTCGCTTTGACTTTGTTTAGCACATTAAAACAAAAGAAACGAAGGAAATTCACATATGCACAGAAATTGGATAATGCAGAGACACATACCAGGATTTTTAAAAGTCTCCGATGTTGGTAGTGCAGGCAATGACATCTCTGCAAACAAAGCAGTAGCCATGAGATCATGGACTTCAATAAAAAAGGAAAACATGCAAAACAAAGTAGTAGATATTATGAGGGAAAAGGGCAACAAAAGTTATTCTTTGATCGATCAGTTACCAGGCGCACAAAAGGACAACGATGAAACCGAGGAAGATGAAGGCCATGGTGCTGCAATGTTGTCGCTCAAATCACATGTAAAGCTGAAACCTGTTGAATTGTCAAATATCCCATCTGCAGGCAAGTTTCGAAGTAAACACCCTGCATTTGAGCAAAAATGAAAATTATCAATCTTACGAGAATAATGCTTAGGGAATTACTTGATCTCCGCCAAGTACATACGAGGGAACATGAATTCGACATCACACTGTACAACACCTAGGAAATGTACATTTTGGATACCATGGCTAAAAAACCCCGCATTTGCTCTAATTTGACATCAACTTCAGTTACACTATTAGCATTGCAACTAACATTTTTATAAAGCACCCACAACACTGTGCAAAGAATATTCCCACTGCTAAAGCATAAAATTGGATATCAAACTTTCAGAATGAAAATAATCATTCAATAAAGAAACAGGACAAAGATTGAAAATGTCATACCTTGTTGCATGTATTCAGCTGCAGTGCCCACAGGGATCCAGGGATAAAAAGGTAAAATATCAGATATAATGAAAAAACAAAAAAAAGAAGAAAATTAAACGAATGGTGTGGCAGGACAAGCACCTTGAACGCTAAAGTCTTTCAAGTCAATATCACAAAGCTCATAAACATTTTCCAACACCCCGCCCTTTCTCAACATGGACCCAAACACTGAAGCACAGATTATGGCTTGTCTATTTGTAATTAACATTTGCTTTTGTATTCCCAACATGTAAGTGTTTAATGAGCTACAGCAGGAAGGACTCGGGGCAGCAACATTGCGACATGCTTTAACTACTTCTGAAGGCTGCTTAAATTCCAGAGGGCAGACTGCACAAGTGAAAATCATTTCATGAGAAAAGATGGTATGGTACATAAAAACTCCAAATATACACAGCACATAAAGATGTAACCATCAAGCAACTAAAACCAAAGTAAAACACATATCGTTCACTAACAAGTTAAGCAAGCAAAATCTCAAACTCAAAATCTACAGAGCAAATGTGGGTAAACAAAAGAAAAGGTTTATCATTTTTCCGTTCACAAAGCCAGAGCAAAAGTGGGCAAACATAATTTGGATGCTTCACTCATGTCATGGCTGAATTTGGTAATTAGTGAATCAATATGCCTCCTAATTCAGCTTCACTTGTCCTTATGTTACCCAACACAAGGTTCTGAAACTGTTTTGCACTGTTGATTATTAAAGACAACGAACTTCTAGAATTTCATGAGTGAACACTAATTACTGCAGATATACATATTAATTAAATAGGATAAATAAATGTTAGTGAAGAAGAACCAATGATTAAGTTACCCTAAAAGATAGTGAAAATAAAATTAACTTAAACACTTCCTCCTATAAAGAACCAATTAAAAATGGTAATACTAGAGATGCGAATCCTTCATGGGCCAGGAAAGGTTACACATGAGATGAACAGTATGATTCACAAAATGAAACGAAAGTAAAAAAATGCTGATCTTTCAAGTTTACTTTTTCTTATCGACTCCAACAAATTGTTTTTCATATTTCATAAATGGAGGAACCTTCTTACTGCATTCATTGCTTTTTTTTCTGTTCTTCAGGCAAGACAAACAACTTAACAATATATTAGATGCTCAAACCACAGTTTCTAAAGTCTAAATAAATTAGTCATATGTATACTTTAAAACTTTGTAGGCAGATACCTTTGTTAACTTTGCAGGCAGATAATATCCGAAATGCAGTATTGGCAGCATCTGATGAGAGTTTCCTTGAAAGATATGAAAAAACCACATCTTTACAATCACTTAGAGTATCAGTATAATTAAGCCCACCTGCTAAATTTTTGTTCTCATTTATCATCAATTGTTTTCCTGAGATCCTCAGTGCAGCATCCATGATTGCATGCTGGCAAATTGTTCTGCAGCACTCTTTGAGAGGGTCAACAGATGTGCAGGCCTCCAGTAATCTACTTGTATTTACTGTTTTCTCAAAGGTATTAATGTCCTTCACTGGACAGGACCCACCCGTAAGATTCGACGAATTTATGGAGCAAAGTGTAGGTACTGAACTGTTTGCACCCCTACTGGCTAAGATACTAATGATATCCTTAAAACAATCATTCGCAACTGAATTTTGCAAAACCAACTTATCAGAGTTGAAGCTATAGAGACCCTGGAAGATGCGGATCAAACTACTAAACTGCGGGCAACATATTACATTTCCTACTATTGCCGCCAAAGGTTGAAAGCAATCAGTAGCTGTCTTATCCATTAAACTTGATATAGTAGAAAAATTCACAGGACACTTCCCAGTTAAAACAGGCTCATATCTTGTCGGAAAATTTGGGTACAATGGTTGCGAAGGTTCATCTGCAGGATTTGGGTAATTAGGAATAACAGCCGGTGATATTTCAATGGGATCAAAGAACTCAGTAGTAGGTGGATTAGCTAGGCCTAGCTCTGCCACGGAAGAAGCATGACTTTGGTCAAATACTGTCTGCACTGCCATGACATCTTCGAAACTGGATAACCAGATAAAGAATAATAATAACTGGCAGCACAAAGAACCTGCAGTGATATATAAGCCTGTCTTCAGAATAAGTAACAATGACATATTACTGCTTGACCAAAAATTAACTATACAAAGCATAATAGCAAGTTTAGATTTACTTGCAATAAAAATAAGGCTACCAACATAGTCAATTTCAGCGATAGCTTACAGATACCTATCTTGTGGTCATACAAACCCTACTAAGGGACGAGACCTTAATATTTCACCGCACATTAAGCAATATCGTAACCATCTTTTTCTCTGTCCTGCTCCTACCAAAGAATCCCAAAACAAGCTATTTAGAATAAATATAAACTTACCTTTATGATGAATAACAGCCTTTAAACAATCCATAACTCCCAAAGCCCTTGGGTACCATTGAGATTTACGTTAGTAAGTGGTACTTTAGTTCGTGACAGGCCCAAAAATAGCTCACATCAATGCAGCAATACCTATGCCACCTTCAAGCATCAACCAAAACCCGGAAGGGAAACTCATTAACTCCTCTCGAGTGCAGATAAAAGGACATAAATATGCTCCGAACATACGTTCTTTTAGATTAATAATATGCTTAAAATATACACAAGTATAATGCATAATCCACCTGCTATAACACACAATCACAACCCTAAATAGATGCAAGCTTGCACTCACAACTAGGCCGAATATCGGTGTCTCTAGTGTAAGCATTCAAGGTGAATTCTTTCACTCTTCAGAACTCAAAGCACACAAACAATTTACCTAAATTTTCTTTCTTTGGACCAAGAACCCGATGAGAAATAATCAAATGGAAATTTATGAAGCTAGAAAAACTGAAAATCCAAGCACAGCAGAAGATTGAAATCGCTCATAAATTGATAAATCTGGAGATACCACTGACAAAGTGTAGCAAATCTTAAAATTCCCCACTTTTTAATCCAAAAATAAATTAAAAACTTTAACTAACATCAATAAAGTTGCATCTTTTCCCCTGTATTTCCCAGACTTTCTCGGCCACCAAACAGCAGATAATTACAGATATTCCAGCAAAAAAAGAAACAGAAAAGTACCTGAAGACATTGAAGCCATTGAACATGGTTTTGGTGAGAAATTGAAAGGCCTTCCGGGTTCGGGATCGTGAAGCTTAGCAAGCAGGCATGGCTTGCGGGTCGATGGGGTCGGAAAACGGGTCGATTTGGATACCCGGAATCTGAGCTGAGGTGAGCTGAAATGGTGGTGGAGCGGTCAGTCGGGGGGTGTGTGTGTTTAGTAAAAGTGCTTTTGTGCTTTTGGGGAGGTGGATATAGTGGACGACAGCGGTCTAACCTTTGCCCCTTTATTTGACTTCTACGGTTTTTCACAGTCCAATTACCAACCCACCTGAATAATACTGAAAATTTAATTTAATTTAATTAATTACTAAATAACAATAGCATCTTTTACACCAAGGAAAATTATGGGTTTTTGGGATTAGATTTGGTTGATTTATTGTGAAGTCTACCCAACTCTTGAATCTAGATCTAGAGAGATGTTTTCTAGTCTCGTCGATTGTGCATATTTTATGTCTATTATTTCGTTAGTTTTCGGATTGCGAGAATCATGCTACGCGTCAATGATTCATAAGAAATTGGACAAATATCAAATAGGGAAGACAACTGCAGATTTCCTTAGAAAAAGTGGAGTAATTCTTGTTTTTAAAATTTTACTATCTTACAGTATCGTGGCCCACAATGACATGTGACATCCACCTAATAGAAGCATGAAAGTGTCTAATAATTCTCACCTTAAGCGTGAGACTGTAATGAAAAAAACTTGATATATGAAAGTTTAAAAACTACGATACTTCAAGGTAGTAAAGTAAAAATTTAAGTTAATTTTTTACGAGTCATAATTTTGTTTTGATTTTGGTTGTTGATTGTTATGAACCACAAGTTATCCCCTATCGTGGAAGAAGTGAACATGTACAAAGCTTTGTTTTAGTTTTGGACATTGATTGCTATTATCCACAAGTAATCTTCAACCCTCTCTTACACGACATGAACATGGTTATGGACAATTCAAATTATTTTTGTGTGTGTTGATTTTGAGTCAGATTGTCAAGTTGTGTACAAGACATGTAAAAATTTACTTGATAAGAAGTTACAATTGACTACGACGTAAGTCATATAAAACTTCTTTTTTTAAGTTACTGAAAGTGATCGCCGCACTATCTTTTTAGAATAAATCAAAGAGTGCAGATAGGGAACGAGAATATGAAATGACTCTTTGCTTAAGGGCACATTGAAAGTTGCAACTTCATCCCTTAGTTAGATATGGGCTGGGCCCATCAAGCTATACTGTTCAAGGCCCAGGACAATGAAAAAGCTGGATTTTGTGAGCACATAGCATCCGAGGGTTTTGGGGGGTTTACATGTTTCCAGAGCATCTTCAACTCTGTGCGTCTCGCTTCCGATCAATGCAGCGAGCCACGAAATGATTTAGTTTAGATTTAGGGTTTTTCCAATGAATTGAATCCTGCAACTTGAAGGTATTTCCTTTCGCTCTTCTGACATTTTTGAACACGCGCGTGTACATATTTTGTATTTTGTATTTCGATTTCTTCTGTTTGGCTGCTGAGAAAGTGTTAATACATATAAATCTTTTGAATTTTATCGAATTTCTCATTTCACACGAACTGCAATTTAATTTATATGTTTGTGTGTTTCTGCTGTTGGTTGGTATTCGAAAATGGAATTATTGACTGTGGCTCATATAAACAGAAATTTTGGATATAAAATTTTAAATTAAAGTTGGGGATTTGGTTTTTTTTTCTTTTTTTCTTCCCAATCTGCATCAACTAATTTGAGCGGCTTTTGAGGCGGTATTCGATTGCTGTTTTGGTTTAGGAGTTATGAACTATAAGATAGTAAAGTTCCCAATTTGTTCTTGTATATGAATGTACCTTGTCTTTTCAGTGCTAGGTTATAATGCTTTGTTTGATCTCTGGGAATTTGGATTCATTGGTTGTAAACCGAACAGCGAATGTCTTTCAGATACATGTATTTCAATTTTCCTTAAGCAAAGATGGGAACTTTCTTTTAACTTTCACTAGCAACTTTTAAGATAACATTTCGGTTGCTCTTTCCTTCTGGAATTCTTTTTCCGCCATAGGATCAGTACTTTGGGTTATGGATTCTTAAACTGTCCATATTTGATCTCTGTGTTTGTGTTACTGTGTAGTGTTACAGTATATGCACTGAGCTGTATTGATTTATGGGGTTACTTCAGGTGACATGGGATGCTGAAGAAATTTCTTTTCTCTTTTTGGTGAGTTTAGGATATTCAGTAACTGTGGTGTGACTTAGTAGATTGCTTCCTGGGCAAAATACTGCAGCAATGCAGAATCTGCACCGCGTTATATCCCGTCTTTCCTCAACTTCAATTGGCACAAGCACAACAAAGTTTCTGAGAGAGAAAAGCAAACCGACTTTGGGAAGCAATGGTGTGCTTCCATTGAAGAATGATATCGTATCTTGTCAGTTTATCACTTCCCGATTCTTTTCTTTCAGCTCTGGGGGTGACGGTGAAAATGATGGTAAAGATGAGTGGGATAAACCCCCGCCTGGGACATTTAGCAATAATGCATCAGATGATTTGGGGTGGGATAAACCTTCATCTGGAACATTTAGCCATAATGTATCAGATAATTTGGGGTGGGATACTGCATCAGCATGGTCGACTGGACTGACCAAGGAGCATTTTGATGGGGAGGTGGTAGGCCGACGGACAAGTGGGCCCGACCCATCTCAATCTTCAGTGGTATCTGGTTTGCAAGAAATTGAGGATAGAATAAGGGAACTGGAAGAAGAGAACAAGAAAAGTAAAACGTTTGTGGATGGGTGGGGAGAGAGATTGCGGGAGATAAGTGTGCTTCTGAAGCAAGTGCGTGAGCCTGGGGCGAGAGGGTCTTATCTCAAGGACTCGGAGAAGGCTGAGATGTATAAGAAGCACAAGGAAAACCCTGAGGTTTATACTGTTGAGCAGCTGGCTAAGGATTATAGGATTATGAGGCAGAGAGTGCATGCTATTCTTTGGCTCAAAGAGCTTGAGGAGGAAGAGGAGAAAAAACTTGGTCGTCCTTTAGATGATTCTGTTGAGCTCCTTCTTGACACCTGCCCAGAGTAAGATACCAATTCACGAGCATTACTTCAAATATATACAAAGGGTTCTGTAGTTCCAACAATTTTGTGATGATATCAATCATTCTGTGCATACTTCATACGGATGGTATGGGTTTCCTGCTGCTTTAATTTTAGTCGCAAAATTATAGGTGTAGTGATGCTTAGCTGATGTAATAGCCAGATTGTATTTCTCTTAGTGCATAACTCCTTTCCTCTTTTCAGATTTTTTAATTCTCATGACCGCGAATTCCATGTGGCATCCCTTCCCTACAAACCTGATTTCAAGGTTATGCCAGAGGGTTGGGATGGGACCACCAGAGATTTGGATGAAGTTCATTATGAAATCTCGAAGAAAGAAGATGAAATGCTCTATCAAGAGTTTGTCCAGAGAATGAACTTCAACAAAATGAAAGTAAGTTCCATAATCCTGACTTTGCCATGAGAAAAGAAAGGAATCTAACATTTATAATATCAAAGAAAAAAGCATACATATGTACTACAAAGTATTAGTGCTATAGTTGGTGTTACTGTTACATCTGCTCATTATTATTAGCTTTTCTCTCTCTTTGTTCATACTTTTATCTTCAAGGATGAATCATTGGAAATTATTGATGTTTTTGCATCATTCTTTTCTTTTTCCCACTGAAGTGGCTTCAATAGATTACAATATTCCTCCCCTACAGGCCTCTTTACACAAATGATTGATGGACTTTATGGTGAACAAGCAAACTGGTTAGGAGTCTTAAGTGCGTTTCTATAAAGACAGGGCGACAGATTAGGCGAGTCTTAATAAGTAAATGTGCGCTGATAAATTTGGTGACTGAAATTAAGTGCCGTATCCAAGTGGTGTATGTAGATTTTGATTGTTTTCACCATGAATTTGTTTATGGTTCCAATTTCTGGTTCTTAGAGCTTAGCAGTTGAAATTTTGTGGGATATCCATTATCAAGTCAGCATGGGACATTGGTAGGGCAATAAGATGGGAATTTTGTGGCACTCGAATTGTATTGATTTGTCGGGTAAAGAGGTTTGTCTTCCATGCTCCAATGATATAGAGAGGGAAATACTTTCATTGAAAAGTAAAAGACGGTTTCTTTGTTATTAAAGAATGACGATGACGACTATGTATAGGGTGATTCAAGGCACTATTGCACTATGGATTGACTATTCAGTATTTTGATAATACCATTCGTATTATCTGTGAATGCTTTTGTTATCCCTTCAAGTGATGGTTTCACTTGTGTACAGATGAAAGGAGAGGTTTTCTGCCACAAGCATAGTCGTCGCCGGACTTCAAACGGGTGGAACTTCACCGTGGAAAAACTAGGACCAAGAGGAAAGCGCGGAGGTGGCGGGGGCTGGAAGTTTGTCAGCCAGCCAGATGGATCAAGCCGACCGCTGAATGAAACGGAGAAAATGTACGTGAAGCGAGAAACACCCCGCCGCCGGCGCAAGATCCTTCCGTGATGATGAAGTCTTTTGTTATTGAGTCAGATGTTGTTTTCAAGTATATTTTGTAGGTGGTGAAAATTTTGTGTGGGTCTCTGCTTAGGTGGTGATAAATTGATAATAATGGCATCTTGATTTTCCACCATTGTTAATCAATCAATACCTTTTTCTGTCAGACGTTTGACATTTGTATCATTTTGCTTAGCATTTGTATCTTCACCAAGGTATAAAATATCGATGATATCGGAAATATCGATAGTCCAAAAACACGGAAATATCGATGGAAATATCGGGATATTATCGATATCGGTAAAAATTGAATAAAAACCACAAAAATTAGTCAATTATCTAATAATTTATCACAAAAAATTGGAAGGAAATGCATTACATGATGAATTTAACTGATTTAAGTTGATTATATAGTGAGCTGGCAAACATTGTGAGTGTAGAAAATATGTAGTAATTAATGAAAGAAGTTTAAACACACCATAATCATTTATATATAATGAATTAGTACAATATTTTATACTTTATACATTGCATGGTAAGATACATGCATGACTTATTACCCCTTATTTTTTTTGTTTAAGAATTATATGGTTGTGGGGGTTTTATTTAAAATTTATATTGAAGATGCTCTTAAATTATGTAAAATTGTGATCGAAAACAATATTTTATTTTATTTTATTTTCAAAATGCAAAATGGGCATTAAGAAAATTGCAAAGAAAGAGTCCCACTTAATTCCCAAAAATGTAAAAAATCCCAACCCATCATCTTTCTTCATAACCTATCAAAATCCCTATTGCCCTCTGACTCTTTCCCTTTTATTCCCACTTTGCCTTAGTCGCCTCTCTCTCACGCTCTCCCCCTCTCTCTCTCTCCCTCTCTCTCTCTCCATCCATATTCTCTCAAATCCGCCTGTCCGACCCCCATCGCCCTCCTCCGTTATCTCTCCCTTCCGCTAGATCTCGGCACCCCCACCTGAGAAACCACCCCCACCCCGCCCCCACCCAACTGATCATCATCTATGACGCTGGGCTCAGGAGGATCGAGTGCTCACTCTCCGCCTGTCCGACCCCCTCCGCCCTTCTCCGTTATCTCTCACTTCCACTAGATCTCGGCACCCCCACCTAAGAAACCACCCCCACCCACCCACCCAACTAATCATCATCTATGACGCTAGGCTCAGGAGGATCGAGTGTAGTGGGGTGAGTCTATCAAAACCCATGTCGTCGTTCCTCCTCCCTTTCTCACCTCCCGGCGACCACCATCAGGCAAGGGGATCCATCAAACGATTTGATTCAAACCTGAGCGGGTTTTGGGATCCGGAGAAAATGGATTTTTCATTTCCGACGACGGAGGCGCAGATCTTGGGTCTGAGCCTGGATTGCAGAGAGAGATTTGGGCAGCTGCGACAACGCAACCTCGGCTGCCTTTCCAACGACGGAGCCATGACGATTGTTTCGATAATATCGAATATATCGCGATATTATCGATAATATCGAATATATCGTGATATTATCGATAATATCGCGATATTTTGACGATAATTAGGGGGATGCGTGAGAAAATATTGGTCTCTCTGAAAAACGATAATATCGGCGATATTTCGCCGATATTATCGATATTTTAGTCCTTGATCTTCACCAATCCTCTTTAGTCAATTTTGCAAGTTTATGTATACAACCCTAATAAATTAATTCATTCATCCATTATTGCGTACGTGGATGAGAAAACGATACGAGAAAATGAGGCCTCGTTTGGAGTTGAAGACTGGATTCAAATTGTGTCGGAGAAAAGAAATAAATGTCAAATTGCAAATATTATTTAGTTGAAGGTGGTAGATTGGTCGTATTAGAAAATTCTCTTGTTAATCCCTGAAAAAAAATGGTATGACAATGAGGGATAAATCTCTTTCATGATGAATTATCTTTTGCATTAAACTTTGACGATATTTGGAAGTTGACATTCAGTTCTTCTCTAAAACAGATTAAATCCAGTGAGTTATTTCGAATTGATATTAAACACCAAAATGAGGCTTTAACAGAAAAACAGATCCAACCCCACCAATTCGTAATCAAATTGAGAAGAATTGAATTGAGGAAGAATTTGATTGAGGAAGAATTGAAATGAGGTGGAATCAAAATCAGATTCCTATTGAAGTTGTTTACTAAAACTGTCTGGAATCGGAATATGAATGATCTTGAGTTCATATAAGTTATTTATTAATTCACTTCAATCGGAATGAACACTAGGTTTATTACTATATTACCCTTACATAAATAAATTATTTTCAGACTCTTTCTTTATCATTCCAAATTCTTTTTTCTTTTCTTTTCTCCATCTTCTTCCAGAACCTCCTTCCTCTATGAATCTCTTATTTCTCATCCCCAATTATTATTTTTATTTTCCTTTCTCCATCTTCTTCCCCGTCATCCTTGCTCCCTGATACTCTTCTTACCATCCCCCAATTCTTTTAGCTTCCTCATCTTTTTTCTATTCTTTTCTCCATCTTCTTCCCTGTCGATTCAATGCCAGATGTGCACCGAACCAGTTACAACAAACCTAGTTGTCGCCAACGACAACCTATTCTTCACCAACTACATATTCGAAACCCATCCTGACAAAATAAGCTTGAGCCCCGTCATCGCCGGCAGACGAGATTGAGCTGGAGTCGGCACTCTGTAGAAAGGCATAAGGACAGAGGTAGTTTGGGTAGAAAAGTTAGATTCCTGGTTGAGGCTTCTCCCCGGAATCCAAATACCACCTCTATGGAGGGGATCCAATTCCGGGAGATTCAGGAGTTCAATTCCTGATTTTGTGTGAGCCCCACCTTGTTTCCGATTACTAAAATGTTTGGTACACGGATGAATGCCTTGAAAAAAGTGCAAATCCGTTTCTTCGTATTCCATTCTGGTTACGTAAACACGTCCTTAACTCTAAAAGAAATTAAATTAGATGGTACGAGTTTCGTCTGTTAAAAATCAACTAAACCTTTGATTTAATATTATTTTTTATTTTCGAAAGTAAAAAAGCTTCATTTGTTATATTAAATTATTTACTATTAATTTGATCATAGTTATACATAATGCAACATAAGTGCTTTAAATGTGAACTTATGCGGCGCTAATCACTTGCCTAGGTCACTTCACAATATTCTTTATTAATTTAACTAATAATTTATTAAATTATCACTTGAAGATCATTTTGTAAAATTTTATTGTAACCCAAAGGCGTTGAATTAAGAGAACTTTAACGAAAAACTTCTGACACTGTTTATTTTAAAGAAAAACCACATTTTTACACTAAAAAGTCAATTATGATACTATTCACTTTACCATTTATTTTATCTTTATCGTTAAAACTCAAAGTTTTCAAGCACTTTCCATTAGTTTTCCTTTGAATCCAAATGCTATACATAATATTTTGAAAGATAAAATATTTGATCCCAAAAAATAGGCTTTTTATCAAAAAGATTTTCTAAGGTTGGTATAACTTCCCACGTTGGTTCATGACAGTGAATATCAATATAAGTGATTTCTTAGATAGTTACGTGGTTGTTCACGTGACATTTAACAAGAACATTGACATATTTTTAACGAAGAACCAAATATTATTTACGATGGACAAATTCGGATAACACTTGTCAGAAATTCAAGGAGGGAGTTATAATAATCTTAAAACATTATTAAGGCACAGCACACAGAAAAATACAGAAAAAAAAGGTTAGGGACTTCTTTTTCTTGTATTTTTGCAATTTTTTTGTTATTTTCCTGCTGTTCTTCTGTGGAGAGAGACAGAGAGAAGCAACAAGCACCGAAAAAAACAAGAGGAAGAAAACAGCATGGTCGTTGTAGAGCAAAAGCCATGAACAAGAAGAGCAATCAGAGCTCCGACAGAGAAGAAAACCACTCCAGGAAAGAAAGCGCCATCTCAACCCCAGATTCCAGATTCAACCAAACCCTCAGAAATGTTCAAGGGTAATTTTTTTTCGTATTTTTATTAATTTCTTGATGATTTTTGCTTGTGATTTTCCTCAGATTTGAATACCCATTTGCAGAAAGCTTCGTGTTTGAAGATTAAATATTGAATTGTAATAATTAGGAGGCACTTTTTCACTCGTTACTGACTCTATTGCATTGCATTGGGGATTGAAATTTGTCCCAACTTGTAAAAAGCATAGCTTTTGAATTTTGATTTCTCAAATTCTGAGGGTTGGATGAAAAAATGAATGTGGGTTTTGTTCATTTTGATGTGTTCGATGCGAAATCAAAATTAGTGTGATTTGGAGATCTCTGTTCTTAGATTGGAAAATGTGGGAAAACAGAGGTGACTTTTTGAATTTTGAGTGAACATGTGATTCACATTTTATATCTGTTTCTTACCTTTCTTTTGCTTAGTTCATTTGGCTGGCAATTTTGTTATGTGTTAACCTCAAGTTAATGCCATTTAGCTGAAAATTGGTGACGCTAGATTTGGTTTTTACTGGATGTTTTCGAAAGACTAGCAAGCATGTTCTTTGGGCTACTTAGATTGAACCAATACTGCCATGGTTCAGTGTGGAAGATAGTCTGATTCGTTATATGTTAATAAACTTATAACCGTAAGTGTGATGAAAGTTCTTGCGTATTATTCATTAACCCTGTCCCCGTCTTGCACTGTCCCAATCTTGATAAGATCCCCTTTGCATAAGACTGTTTGAGCTTTCTGACAAAACAACTCCTTTCCGTCGTTGCATTATATAATGTTCTATTAGATATCTCCATTGTTTGGCGTTCAATGTTCGTGTCAACAGTTATGACAAAACGACTCCTTTCAGTTCAATGTTCGTGTCAACAGTTACGATAAATACTGGGTTATGTGTAGTTTAAGGTTGCAAACTGAAGTAACCTATGTCTCTTCTGGTAGCTTGTCCACAATTCTTTAGATTCTGTTGTGTACTCAAGTTACTAAATGTTGATCTAAATAATATCTATTGTTTATAATATAAGGTCAACATCTGACTATTTTTGCTTTGATCATATTGTCCTGATATCTAGGTTGCTCAAAGGTCGTAGTATTCCCGGTAAAGTCTTACTGACTAGGAGGTCAAACCTGCTGGATCCTTCAAAATTACAAGTGCCCTCTCCAAATTACGAAAGGAGATTATCATTCAATGATGCTGAAACAAGTGATCGCAGAGCCTTGGAGGTTTCTTTTTATCTCCTTTTTGTCTAATGAGCTTAAAAAGTAAACAAATAAATCCATTTGCAATAATTGGTTAACTGAAATGTAACTAGTGGTACTTTTACTTCTAAAATAGGAAGATGGTGAGGGTCTAGGCAAACCCAGCAATAGTGCAAATTCAAATAAGTTAACATCATCAACCTCGAATGTAGAGAATATTTCCAAAGGAGCTCAGAAATCCACCATGGGAGCTAGAGCTACTGATTCTGCAAGAGTTATGAAGTTCACAAAGGTTCTTTCAGGGACAACAGTGATATTAGGTACTTAAGGACTTTGTTTCTCTTTAAATTCCCCTCCCCCCCCGCTTTTCTTCTCCCCTTCCACTATATTCATCAAAGTGTGATTATGTAAAGCTAAAATGTTTCTTTTCTGAGTATGTTCTGGGTGGTGCTCAGATTACTTGTTAGAATCTGTTATTCAAATTAAATTTAATCTTTTTATTATGAAAAACGAAAGTGTTTTCTGATACGATTTAATCACAGAAAGAAACATAGTG
This sequence comes from Heteromeles arbutifolia, assembly GCA_024362995.1. NCBI lineage: Eukaryota > Viridiplantae > Streptophyta > Magnoliopsida > Rosales > Rosaceae > Heteromeles > Heteromeles arbutifolia. The sequence continues at coordinate 36,668,297 of JANCRC010000003.1, read as the reverse complement.
ACAATCTATCAACCTGAAAATTGAAGTGATCTATACAGACTCTAAACTAGCTCCTAGGAACTCATGCAATGTCATATAGCATCTCAAATTGATATTGCAAAACATTTAAATGAAGCAGAGACTTAAGAAACAGCTGCATGCCAAAGAGAGTCCGGAAGCTGCATGCCAAAGAGAGTCCGGAAGGGAGATATAAGACTTATTGGCAATTGGTACTATGAGAGTTGGGCAGTCCATACAGATATGGAAAATGTGCACACAAAGGAGATTCCCCTCTATCGACCAGTGCTCCCAAAACCTAATCTGTTCCCTGTTCTTCACAACTATCATAAGGAGAGAAATAAACATTACCCTGGGGTATTGTTTGTTGCTCTTTAGCTTCAAAATTTTGTGTAGTCCTTTCATCATTTAGTGGGCATCCTCGTGATTTGAAATCTAAACTTTCACACGTGTTATTGTTACTGCTATGGTCAAGCATTTCATTCTTGTAGCCTAGGTCACTCTGTGATAAATCTGTTACCACCCCAAGTTTCTCTTTTGCACTAATTGAATTTTGGATCTTTCGTTTCTTTTTATTTCCTTTCAAATTGAATCTTGAATTGTTATGTAGAGAAGTTGCGTGAGTTGGCTTGGAGTGGCATACCGCCATATATGCGGCCCGACATATGGAGGCTTCTTTTGGTAAGCTCTATGTTTCAATTCTTCTTCTAAAGGCACAATGACATTTTTTGGATTTGTTATGATGCACTAATAATTAGCCACAGATATTTAACCATGTTTTTTTTTTAGAAGAAGATATTTAACCATGTTAGTTGCTGCAAATATAGAATTATTGCCTGTTTGCCTATTAGAGGAAGGAGAAGTTTTGGGTGGGGTTAGTCCAGTACTATGTACAGTACTTTGGCTTAAATTTTGTATAATAGGCTTGTGAAAGGCCTGATTGAAATTGCTTCCAAAGCTGCCTAAAGTGGAATCAGACAGAAGCCATTGGTTTTGTGCTGACCTTGTGAGAGGGAAGCGGCTAGGTTCTCTCCATATGTCCTCATAGATTATTTACTGTCTTTTCTTTTTGTATTCTACACATTTTGTTCACCGCAAGTGTAAAACCATTGCTGCCTTTAGGTGGTCATGGATGCCTAGTTCTTTCAGTGGTGTCCAATGTTCATCCCAGGCTTGGTACCTAAGGTCGTATGCACGTGTTACTATGTTATTAAGCTTATCAATCCACTTTTTTCCTTGTGAGTTATGGTGTTTGCTTTCTGTAATTGGAGTGGAAGTCCTAAAGCATGCATTTGAAGATACCAGAAAAGGGTCTTGTTTTATTTGCTATTTTGATAACCTGGATTGCGTTTATCTTGTAAATGTTGTGGCTTGTTTGAAATTAAAATATGAACTGACAACAGGGATATGCACCATCTAATTCAGATCGAAGGGAGGGAGTTCTAAGAAGGAAGCGCCTTGAGTATCTTGACTGTGTTTCTCAGTACTATGATATTCCGGATACTGAGCGTTCAGATGATGAGATAAACATGCTTCGACAGGTGTTTTATATGTTAAACAATTCCCAACTTTCTTAGTGCTAATACCTTGTTCTTGGATTTGACAATTATCTTTTTTGACCATATTAGATTGCTGTTGATTGCCCAAGAACTGTGCCAGATGTATCTTTTTTTCAGCAGGAGCAAGTCCAGAAATCCTTGGAGCGCATCCTTTATACCTGGTTAAATACTATATCTTAAATTACTAGTTGTTGTTGGCTTGTTTTTTACATCAAATGCTCTCATGCAAACTCTTACTGGTTGTTCTAAGTTGCATCTACTGGACGTGCTGGTTCCTAAAAACAAAAGTGTAAAATTTATTAGGTTTTTTGATCTAGGAATTCCAGAGCAATTGTCTTAGTTGTAGGGTTCATAAAAAAGGCTTTGGTTCATTAGACCCTTGCTGATTATGTTGTAGCTCACAATATGGAACAGTGAGATATGATTTTGTCTCTAAATTGTCGTGCTGCTTAGTCCCGTGCATCAGTCTCAAAAACCAGCCCATGTCCATACCAATAATGCTTTAACAGCTCTAAGTTTAGAGGCTTTTATTATCAGTCAGACTTGAAAACATTTGTGATTGCCCTATTGGTTTTACATTTACCAAAGTATTTATAGCTCTAAACTGTTTGGGATATTGGTGTCAAGTTGATAGCGACTTTTTTAAGTTCATATGTACATGTTCTCTGCAATAACCTGGTAGGTTTGGTGTTCTTAACATTTGTGCATTAAGAGGGCTGGCATGGGCATGAATCTCTAATTGTTATTGTCACTCAGCTATACATACTTAGCTATACCTTCACTGTTATTTAGTAATGTTGATCAGAATGATTCAAGTGTCCACGTTCATGGTATTTTGATGGTAGTTCTCTACTGAGATTTGGACCATGCAGGGAGAAATAGTGAGTAGTGATAAAGCTCTTCTATACCTTTGTTTATGTGAAACTTGTTTCCGGTTGTTTCCTCTAACTGAGAAGTTTAGACTATGTGAAACTTGTGTCCTCTATGGTAAGTCCTTACTGAGATTAGGCCTCATTTATGTGAAACATGTTTCCCGTTGTTTCCTCTAACTGAGAAGTTTAGACTATCAAATGCAGACAACAATTCTTGGTATATTGGTTAAATGAATTGTTTCTATTTAATTTTCTGAGCTGTTGTTGGATTCCAACAGTTCCGATTTAAAAAGAGGGAAAATCATGTAGATATGGAGTATGATATCAAGATGCCATCATTTTATTTTAATTTTTAATTATGTAATTCGTATGGTTATTAGTTATATCTTCTTAAGGTACTTCTCCTTGTTTCTTTCAGGGCCATTCGACATCCTGCAAGTGGATATGTTCAGGGAATAAATGATCTTGTTACTCCTTTTCTAGTTGTTTTCTTGTCAGAATACTTGGAGGGGAGTGTGGATAATTGGTCGATCTCTGATCTGTCTCCTGATAAAATATCTAATATAGAGGCTGATTGCTATTGGTGCCTATCAAATTTACTTGAAGGTATGCAAGATCATTACACTGTTGCTCAGCCAGGAATCCAGAGGCTTGTGTTTAAACTAAAGGAAGTGGTCAGGCGGATTGATGGTAACCCCCACTTTTTTGCTTCTGTTTTCTGATTCTTACACGCTTTTGCCTGGATGAACTGAATCAAATATGTGCAGTGTGCTTAAACTGATTTAAATTTTGCTAGACCCATTTTAATATATTCTTCTCTGGCATAATTTTCAATATGGAAGTCTCTTTGCTTTTCTTTATGTATATTTGGACTTGCATATAGCAACCTAGAGATGCTTGCTGGCTGACATATGGAGTCTTTATGTATATTTGGACTTCCTATATATTATAATTCCATGAAGAAGGTGGTGTGTATTGCATTTCAGTTCTTTTAAATCTCCATCTGATGCTATAAAATGGTGTTGCACATTTGCACATCATATTGTAGTGAAAGGTTGTTAAATGTGAGTCGTTGAAAGAATATATTTTATGTGGTTGGTTTTGTTGAAGGAAAGACCAACTTTTGCTTGCATACTTTTTGCTTGTATACTTTACAAACTTCCATGTAATATCTTCAGAAGATGGCATATGCCTATGCTTGGGGGTGCAAGAAACATGTCAAAATTCTGCTATGCTTCATGTGTATATTCTTTTTTTTTTTTTTCAAACTTCATGTGTATATTCATTAGTTTTCTTTCTTCTGCGTTAGAACCTGTATCTAGACATGTGGAGGAGCAAGGGCTCGAATTTATTCAATTTGCTTTTCGGTGGTTCAACTGTCTTCTAATACGTGAGGTTTGCTTCTACAGATCTCTTCTATGTACTTGATGTGTGTTTCCTCTGTTTTTGTGCACGGGACAATGCGAACCTACTGTAATTTACTGCATAGCTAATGGAATTTTTTTTCCTTTCTCCTTTTAGATTCCTTTCAATCTTATTTCCCGTCTGTGGGATACATACCTAGCCGAAGGAGATGCATTGCCAGATTTCCTTGTGTATATATTTGCCAGTTTTCTTCTAACGGTAAGATAGAATCTGTTTCCTTGGTTACGTGTTTGGATGTAGTAGCTGTGAGCCTGTGATAAGGAAATGTTCGTGTTGATTTATTTGTCGTTAACAATATTTCTGTCCGTTTGGTAAATGTTGGGGGGGGGTCAGAAGGCTACCATGTTTGATGGCTCTACTTACAGAAACAAATCACCGTTTGTGATAACCTTGACTCTTTAAATAAGGGTAAAGACATTTTTAATGCAGCATGTTCAACACTGAAGAAATAGACTGTCGATTGCTTTTCATTTAACACATACAATAAACATAAATGCTTTCTTGAAGCCTTGCTTGCCGTTTAAGTTTAAATGTCGATTACTTTGCATGGAAGGCGCCTTCCATTGTGTTTTTTTAGTGTCATCGCCAACTGGCCATGGTGGTTTTTCTTTTTTACCTTTTAAATTGTTTTTTGGAGTTTGAAAAAGGTAAAAAGATTTGATTGGCGATAAAAATGCCATGTCATTAAAAACCATAAGAAAGAAAACCTTGGCAGGCGTATTTAATAAATCGGGATTCAAATTAAATGCACTATTTGTTATACTGTTTACTATGTTCTTGTGCTTGAGTAAATTTGACAGCAGATAATCAGAAAGATTATTTTCTGTGTTCGTTGGTTATATATTTGCAGCTTAAATTGTTCTAGGTTTTCTTCCATAACGGAGTTGAAGTCAGTAACTGAAATCCTCTATGATTTGATATACAGTGGTCAGAAGAGCTTCAGAAGCTTGATTTCCAAGAGTTGGTAATGTTTCTTCAACACCTTCCAACACATAACTGGACTCACCAAGAACTCGAGATGGTGCTGTCAAGAGCTTTCATGTGGCACAGTATGTTCAAAAGCTCTCCTAGACATTTGGCCAGCTAAACACAAATGTAATATTCAACCATCTATCGACCACTCTGGATTTTTCTTTTATCGTAGTTTTCCGTTTCTTTGTTCTTAATGTGGGTTTTTACAGTTGTTTTCTCCTATGGTGTCAGCCGTTGCTTGTATTATGTATCAGGTGTCTGTAGATTTTGCCTTTGAGCAACGGAGGAAAAAGGATCACTTTGTATGATTTTATTTTATTGGATGGAGCTGAGGGAAATATTGGTAATCCATGATAATTGTTCATAAATGTTCGTTTCCAAATTCCTTTGAACCCTCCCTGCAGACTGGTTATGTGGTGGTTCTTTGCTACCTGAGCTCCGAAGGTACTCAGGGCTCGTTTGGGAGTGATTATGGAAGGGCTAGAATCACTTTTGAGGGGAAGCACCTCCCATATGCTTCTAGATAAAATCGAAGTGATTTATGTGATTTTATGGAGAAGCACCTCATCCCAAAAGTGATTCTGACTGTCTTAGAATCACTTTCCAAACGAGCCCTCAAAAATCTTAAAGGGCTTGAAGTCTCTAAACCTCGTGGTGCTGCCATGGATGCTTATGCCTTAGCAAGCTTTACGTGTTTAACAGTAAATCAAACTCCTTGAGGTAATTTAGGTAATTAACAAAATTGCATCTAACTCACTTCCAACCCTACACTAATAATTTTCTTTTTCTTTGTCAGTTGCTTTGTGTGTGTGCACCGTTTGGAGGCTAGGGATGCTAATTTAAACAAAAATGTTAAACACACAACACATTTACCTTTATTTCTATATTTACACAAATATTGAATTACCACCTCACCCTTGACACTTGTAGCTTTTTATATGTGATAGATTCCAAATTGAAAAATTGGAGGAAATTAGAGAAAGTTTCAACCTCCGGGATACAATTTAAGGAAACATATGGTTGTCAAAATATATTTATTTATATCCATATTCGAATTTTGTAAACATCGATACCTATATAAAACAAGTAATAATGGTTCACCAAAAGAAAAAAAGAAAAATGAGTAATAATGTTTTCATTGTCTGACAGTCTATCATGTTATATTGCTAGATTGTCAATACGCAATTAAGAATTCACTTAATTAGATTGCCAATTTGACATTGGAACCTTTTGTATTTTTAGGGTTTTTTTTTTAGTACGTCGATATTTTTACACTATGGGGAGGAGGAGTTCGGCTAAACCACACAGTGGGTAACCTAATTTGGTATCGAATTCGCCATCCACGAGATTCGAACCTAATATCTCTCACTTCCAAGTGATAAGGAATACCGTCAGTTTTTAAAGGAAAGCATTTATTCACTTGAGTAGCAAATTACAAATCAAATTACAGTAATCCTCATCAGTCATCACCTTTGGGCCTAGACAACCCATTACATTAAATTCCCCCAAATAAAACCGTTAAGTCGGTAGGATTATGCCACGCGTAAACCAAATAAGGGAGAAAAATCAACGGCAGCCAACACGTTAAACGTACGTAGCCATATCATCTTGCCACGCATAAAGAGCTTTGCTCCTGCAAACGGTAATATAATCCCTCCTTTGCCCTTATAAGCATGCCACTCTTTCTCTAACTCATCCCCTCACCAGCTTCAGTTTCCATTCTCTCTCTATCCTCTCTCTCTCTAGAACGTCTCTGCCTTTTTCTTCCTAAGTTGCAGATCATTTTTGGTGTTTGTGCATCTCGATTTCCATCGCTTTCGGTCCCTATATATTTGGAAAAAAAATACATATATGTAGTCACGGTTTATATTGTTACTGTTTGATCTGTGTGTTTTGTTTTGATCTTGTTGATCAATTCTTAATTTCTCTCATGGAGTTTGGGAGATTTGTTTGGCTTCAAATCTTGTTGGTGTTGTTTTGCTTGTGTTTGTCATCCATAGAAGGATACAAATTGTATGTTGGTGGGAGAGATGGGTGGGTTGTGAACCCTTCTCAGAGCTACAGCCTCTGGGCTGAGAGAAACAGGTTCAATGTCAATGACACACTACGTAAGATCTCTCTCTCTCTCTCTCTCTCTAAATATTTTCACTTATGATTTGTGTATCTTTTAGTTTGGATCATTACTGATGTTTTTGTTTTAAGAAAAATAATTTCCGCACGCATTTTTCTTATACATAACACTCTGTATTCTCATCTTCAATTTTTTCGAGTTAGCTGATTAAATTAAATAAATGGATTATTCACAAACAAACAAAAAGATTTAAATAAAAGAGAAAAAATATATTATCCAATAGATCCTAAATTTCGGTTTTTATTTTCCTCTTTTTTTATCCACCGGTATTTCAGGTCCTAATTTTTGTTTCCTCATGCCACGTGTACACATACAGATTTCAAATACAAGAAGGGGTCAGACTCGGTGCTCGTCGTGAACAAAGACGACTACTTCAGCTGCAACACCCAAAACCCTATTCAGAAACTCGACGGTGGCGACTCAGACTTCACCCTCGATAGGTCTGGACCTTTCTACTTTATCAGTGGCCAAAATGGTAATTGTCAAAAGGGTCAGAAGCTTCTTGTTATTGTCTTGGCCCCGAGGCACCCCAAGCCACCAGTCCTCCCCCCTCCTCCTACTAGCCCTACCGCTCCTGCCCCTAGCCCTACCGCTCCTCAGCAGCCCTACCACCCTCCTGCTGCGTCCCCACCACAAGGGCCCGGGCTACCCCCAGCTGGGGGCCCGGTCTCTCCATCTCCATCACCAGTGATTACAACTCCTCCATCTGCTTCACCAGGGCCAGGGACATCACAACCGTCGCCGTCAACCTCTCCAGTTCCAGCTCCGTCAACCAACACTCCAACATCATCTCCGGTGCCAGCTCCGGCGTCAGGCTATACTCCAACTACTTCTCCACCCGCACCGCCTCCGGAGGGGCTCGCACCTACTCCATCTGGCATGCCTGGGGGGCCCACACCTAGTCCATCTGGCGAGCCTGCGGGCCCCACACCTCAGGGAACTGTTACTTCTCCCCCCGCACCGCCTCCGGAGGGGCTCGCACCTACCCCATCCGGCGTGCCTGGGGGGGCTACACCTACTCCATCCGGCCAGCCTGGGGGCCCCACACCGCCGGGAACTGTTACTTCTCCGCCACCAGGGTCCCAGGAGACGACTGCCCCGTCAAATAATGGAGCGTTACGTGGAGTAGCGGCTCCTTCGATTGTGTTGGTGTCCTTGGCTGTTGTTCTGGTCAGTGTGGCGCTCTCATGAACTGGATTTGTGCAGGGTTGAAATTAATTCTGGGGGAATAAATAAATAAAGTTAGTGTGAGGGGTTTTTTTAATTTGGTGATTTATTGGGGGTTGTTTTGCTAATTAGTTAATTTGATATCATTTTTCATTTTATACCTTAGAACTCGATAGAGAATTTGTTTCGATCGGGTTAATTCGTATTTGTTTATTCTAGTTTAATAATATGATTTATTATAGAATTATCGATATGATTTTGGTTTTTTTAACCCTTCAAGGTAAAACTTGATCAATTCATTTCCCGCATAACCATTTTGTTAATTTCCATATTCAATATTTTCTTTGACTCCTGTGATGCAATGACTCGGTGATTTAAATTTGAAAAGGACCATGCACCGCTTAATTTGAAGAATGTTCTCCATTTCAATCTATAAAATTTGGCTCTTTATATAATGTTTTGACATAATTTTATTTTATTACACAAGTTTTGATTAGAATGAGGTTTTTAGCTAAAATGGTCTCTGAGATTTGCATAACACACCATTTTGGTCCTGAAATTGAAAATCAATAGAAATGATCGTTGAGATTGTCCACCATTCATTATTTTGGTCATTTCGTTAAAAACTCCGTTAAGTGTCCCGGAGCTCTTAGTCGAAAGTTTGGGCAATTTTCAAAGCTTCGTAACTTAAATGTTTATTAACCAAATTCGACCCATAATATATCAAAATGAAAATAAAAAAGTGTATAACAAGATTATACCTATTTGGAAACCCAATGGTTGCCGGAGATGGCCGAAAAATAGTCTGAAAGGTGACTGGTCCGTGGGAAAACTGGAAAACTCGCCGGAAACTGGGTAAACTTTAAACGTTCATAACTTCTTCAATACTCAACAAAATTGAGTGATTCAAAAATGAAAAACATACTTCTCGACGAGATGAAGATAATGGTACCTTTCTCGACGGCCAACTCACAGTGGTTTGGCCAGAAAACGGCTTGAAATTGGCTAACTCGAGACCGAAACAACCACTTTCGAGCCATTTTCTGGCCAAACCACGGCGAGTTATTCAAATGACCTTATTTATATTATTTTTTAAGTCTTATCTCTAAAAGAAATTCATGTAATATGAAGATGTTTACCCTATGTTTGGATGAGGGAAATAAACTTGGAATTTAGGTAAAAGTCAGAATTTATAAATTGACATGCACAAATTCCTTCGTTTGGATTCATAAACATAGAAATTTAGAATTTCCTCGTGGAAAAAAAACTTGGAATTTGGGACCTCCAATTCCTAAGTTTAAATTCCATGTAAATAAATGTAATTTCCCAATTTCTATGATTGAGAATTTAAAAATAACAAATTTCATATTCAATTCCATTTTTCTTTTAGGTTAACCAAATAAGAAAAATCACAAATTCTAGAAAATAAAATTCCGTCATTTTAATTACCGTCATTTTATAATTCCTTACTAATCTTAAATTTCTTCATCCAAACATAATGTTAGAGAATTTATGATTCCATGACCTTATTTAATTGATTCATAATTATGTTTTAAAGCTCTCCAAATTGAATAAAATTATATATCTTCGATGATGACAAAACCAATAAGCTGTTTGAATTATGACGTTTATATAGAATAATGACTGCTTCCATTTAAAGAATCAAATACTGTCACGTGTGCAAATATTTCCCATATTTAACTGGCTGGAGTTGAATACTGCGTACTTTATTTTATTTATGAATAATGCTTGCGAACTTTGGTAGATGAATTCGTTTTTTCATTTGCAATTTATGTCTCTTCATCGCAGAAATTTCATAATCAGAATCATTTAATTTTTTAATCTTTATTTGAAGATCATCATTACAAAAATTATTTGAACCACAAATCATTTAGTTATTCAAATGTATCAAATAAATTAACGGTTCATCATGAATATGTTACTTGGTACTTACACCATAAATTTATTTGATACATTTGGATGACTATCATCTCCGCTGTGAATAATTTCTATAAGGATGATTTTCAAATGAAGATTAAGAAATTTGACAATTTCAAGTATGAAATTTTATGTTGAAGATTTGTTATTTACGAGTAGATAAACAAGTTCATTTCTCCAAAAGAAATGCAAGTATTGTTCTTTATTTAAATAAAATGGATCACGATTTTGACCGTGCACATTGACCGACTAGATGTATAACAGCACTTGAAATGTAAACATTTTTTTTGTTCAACATTTCCTTTCAAAAATGTAGATTTATTACTCTAATCTGCACGATATTAATGCTTGAGTAGTAGATTTTTTGGAGAAAATAAAAGTTGATTGGGGCATGAAATCGGTCAAGAATTGACCAAAAACAAAAATCAAAAGTTGGTTTAGTTGATTTTTCAATTTCGTTTCTTAATTATATACTAGATTTTTTTTTTATTTTTTATTTTGGTCTAAGAGTTTTCTTAATATTAAGAATCACATTTGATTAAACTAGGGCTTAGGGTTTATATCTCTTACTTTTCTCTCCATTTCTTTGTGCTAGGTATTATGTTTAATTTTCGATACTGGTTCGAAGTATTGGATGCTTTGTACTTTTTAACTTTAAATTTTTTTTGTTAAAATCACAAAAAAATCAATATCTAACAATTCAAAAAATTCAAAATTCCTATACTCTGAAACATAATAAAGTCTTTGTTACGTCTATCCACAATTAATACCTCAGACGAATAGCCTCAGGGACTTGTCTAACCAAGGGGAGGGAGGGGACCTATCAAATATTACGAGCGGTACTCATTTCATATTTGATTTTCGTCCCTACAATTGTTTGTGAGGGCATTCAAATTAATATGTGTGGCTCTGGATGTTGGGACTGCTGAACCTCAACCATTGACTGGAAGCTAATTTGTTAAGTCGCTATTCGATAATTATCTTGCTTTTAATTTCAATTTTTATATTTATAAAAATTAAAAATTGAAATTTTGTCTAATAATAACGATTTGAATTGAGAGTTTTCACTTTTTAGTTTTTAATTTAAAAAAAAAAAGAAAACTAAAATTATTTACCAAACAAGGTTTTAGTTTTTAATTTTTAAAAACTAAAAATGATGGAGTATTATATTATAAATTGATTTAAAGCAGTGAGTGAGTGACCTTTCGTTCGTGGAAAATCAATAAATGGAACTGCACAAATGGACGTGTATAATTGAAGTTTGACACCTTCTTTTCTAAAATTTGACTCCTTCTTTCTTCGATATAATTGAAGTTTGACAAGATAATAGTGAATTCAATCCGAAGGAGTTAATAAAAGTCCACCAAAAATTCGGATATATTTAATCATGAATTCAAATGAGTCTATAAAAGTTTAGGAATATGTGGTCGCAATTTGATTTCATAGGATATACAACTCAAAGTCTATATGGATTTATAACTCCATAAAAATTCTTTACAATCCGATTGAATACACTATTTTATATAAAACATGATACTATTGTAAGAAACTTGCAGCTTGTGTGGTTTAGATTCATTACCTGACCCTTCATATCGATCGTTTGAAATATTTTTCGATAAATATTTTAGCGTGTTATATACATGGTCTCATTAAGCTAACAAAAATGTTAGTTTATCCATATTTTTCATACCATATTTGTATTACTCTCTCTAGAAGAAATGGAATCCACCTGTGTCAATGAGTCCTACTTCCATTAGGGTGATGATACAAGTGTAATATAAAAAAAATACAAAAGTGTAGCATTACTCTTAAACTAAATTGCTAATCAGAAAAAAGAAAAAAGAAAATCTTATTTATTATGTAATTTAAATCAATAATTTAGAAAAATAAGCCTTCTAGATTATACTTCTGCTTGAGGCCTTAAAACATAGATTATCCTAACTTAGGCTTTCATTTTCATGGAATAGAGAGGTGATGAATCTGCGGACAAGTGTGATCGATTTGCTCTTGCAATGTGTCGGCAAGAAAATACAAGAAAGATGTGATGGGGAGTCGAGTGCTTCCATCTGTGGAGATGGCAACCGATGACGTGTTCCTCAATGCATATGACACCTGGGAGGGTGGGACTAACTTTATCAATTAAGTGATGTGAAATGTTTCCTCCAACCAATATTGATAAAGCTTCAAAATTGTGTATTTGACAGAATCCATTTGTCCTTTCGTGAAATTGGATTAGTAAAAGACCTTATTAGGTCTCGTTTGATGATTAGTATTGAATTAAATTGAATATTTTACTACGTTAATGTATGTTGAAAAAGGAAATATATGTCGATTTTTACATTTTGTTCAAATTGAAAGTGGAGCACAAATTTAAGTATGAAAAAAATATATACAAAACTTCACGTGGATGAGATTAGTCGAGCGGTCTATTTCGAGCATAATAATTTATTATGGAAGAAGAGAGTTTAGTTGTCCTTTTGTTGAAATTAGATTAGTATTAGCAGCTTAATGTTAATGTGAACTTTTGCCAATCAAGAGCTTACACTATGACTCATAACTCCTTAAATTTGTATTCAAAACCATATATCAGTAGTCAATCTGTGTGGAATTTTCTTGTCATTAGGAGATGGGACTGATTGGATAGATGTCCACTACTTTACCTGTCCGAGTTAGGTTTGTGACTAAACTTAGCAAGATAATTTATCCTCAGTGTTAACATTGCCCATACATATGAAATAGAAACTTTGATTTAGATAATTTCTTTCACTACATATGATGTATGACCAATATAATTTGATCGGACCCTTGATATAGCAACTCTTTTCTGACGTTTGAGCTTTTGATCTTAGTAGTTGTCTAACATAGTATCCTAGTTTTTTTTGCACGATGTCCTAAGTTTGATCTCCATCTCCCATTTCTCTGTATATGTTTAACTCTCACTCGTTGGTGTGCCTCTTCAATATACATTATTGGCCAGTTCCCTAACAACTTAAGTTTATGAGATAAATCTTCTCAATAACAATACAAAAGTGGCCAATTTATTTATTATTTTCTTCAATTGTTAGCTGCACGGTAGTAAATAGCATTGTCAAATCAAATTTGGTTTTGAGTGAGTCTGTGTCTGTCGACATATTCTTTCTGAACGCCTTGACAAAATATTAGGACAGAACTTGATGTGTTTCAGTTGCTTATATCTTAAGCAATACAAGTCAAGACGTCTAATGCACACGACACGTCGACACACAGACTTGTTCTGCTCTGGACAATTACGGGAGGGGGGAAGACCGACTAAAAACGAGAAACCGCTGAATCGTGCGTGTCCTGTCCGTCCAGTCTTTGCATAATAGACCGCCACTGCAATTTCGTATCGATGACACAAATTATGTGGATGAAGACTTACGAGTATTGTGTCATTGAGACGAAACATCACAGTATACCCGTATGTGAAAGTTGATTTCCCACAAGAACGAGAAAATTCTTGCATACGAAGTACGGACAACCATTTGCAGTAGCTCTCAAACAAGATGTGGGCCCGCATGATGGGACGTTCATGCAGAAGGCCCACTTTTTGTTTGAGAGACGTCCGCTACGACAGGCTCACTCTCATAATTAGTCTGTTGTTTCCGTTTATTCAAAATATGATGGAAGATTAAGAATTAAACATTGTCAATCACCTTTCGGCCGAAGTGACACTCAAATCTCCGAGGAGGTCTCGAGTTCAATCTCATGGACAATAGGAAAAGAAAAAACACTGAACTTTTGCTCCTCGTAGATAGCCATTTTCTCCTCGTTTACATCAATTGATGTCCCAATAGGCTCAAAAATAGAAGAGATTAAGCAGGTGAGTTATAAGGGGAAGTAAACTAATATAGAAGGCAGTGTAGCCACAAAATCATACATAACGAAAAGAACTCTGTGGTGCTTTCTGGGTACAAAAATGGCTGAAAGTATCGTCAGAAGAACCACCATCTCCGTTGTCGGGTCCTCTGCAAGGCATGAGACAGAGTTATAGCATTGCGGATTACATAAATGTACCCATCAGCATAAGGTGAAACCTCAATTTTCAAAACTAATAAAGCAAAGATTTTCATAGATCAGAACCAATGCAGGATGAAAACAATGTGTTGAAAGTGAAACATGTGGTCCTAAGGTTCACCACCCGTGAACTATGGTTGACAAAAGCTAATACGTAGAAAGCACTTTCTTGAATTTGTATGGAAACCCAAGTAGGACTCAAAAAATATCTTAGAACTTTCATTTTACAGTTGGGATACCAACGGACTTGATGGTAAAGGGTACCGGTACAGTGATTAGTTGAGGCAAAATAGCTTTTCACCCGAATTTAAACAGCCGAACCATAAAGTACCAAATGGAGCTCTCTAATGGATGTTCAATAATGAAGAGAAGCCTAATGGACGTTCAATAATGGAGATCGTCCAAATAACACAAAGTTTGGACACGCAAGACTGTTAACCTTAGTATGCAATTCCAGTACTACATGTCACAGTCAATTTTAACACTTCTATTACAATCTAGTCTAACTTGATGTTTATTTGAGAGTCAGATTGTAGCTAAGTGGAATGGAAAGGGAAATATTAGGCATGCCTCATTGGAGACCAAATATCTTAAAGATGACGAGTCAATACTGAGATAGCACGAAGTTGAGCACCATAAGTTGATGACAAACAGGGAAAGTGGAAATATCCTGGAAAGAATATCCGAGTAGAAGGACTTTAGGATTATTTCTCCTTTCTTGATTGGGTAATAGGATACTAGGATTCATCAAATAAGCACTTCTGTAATTTACACTCAGATTCAATGCTCGCCAAGAGCTAATAAAAGAGTGAAAAGGGAAAAGTGGTAAAACCTTCTGATTCTGATCTTGTGATTGTAATATAATAGGCTGGGAGAGGGTTCCACTGTCAATACTCTGCATGTACGGCCGTACCTTCTCCTCCAACATCTCATTCAACTGACCATCAAAATGGATATATTATGTCATTGCACTGAAAACAAGGGTTCATGGCTAAAACTAAAACCGATCACAGGAAAAGATGGCCTTCATAGTTGTGTGCCTCATATAAAATTTTAGTCTATGAGATTGTTTTATTGATATATTCTATGTGCTTCATTTCCTACAGATTTACTAAACTCATTAAGAAATAGAAAGGGCAAAGCAGACTTCATTTTTAGCTACATAACATTATAAGTTACTAACCCTTTCTTGTCGCCATCTAGTCTCCCACTGCACATCCAAAATTTTGTCAGCTAATTCTCTTTGGGCATTTAGAAGAACAGTCATTTCATAGAACTTTTCAGGATTTTTGAGGTCCTCCTTGCTCCAAGAAGATGCATTCAGTGGAAGGTCCAGTTCCTGCCAATGCTCTACTGTTAGTTCATAATTATCCGAAGCATGATGAGCATCTTCCTTTTTTCTGCCTGGTACCATTCAATACTTAAACTACCATATTGATTGAGATAGATTGCTTACACCCCAATTTTGCGGCCTTGGTGGAGGATCAAGTTTCATGACTTCTGTTTCAAGGGCCTTTTTCGCTTTATAGTAAGGGATATTTTTCACAATAACAGGATCTTCCTTGGCTCGAGCAGGATCTATGGAGATCAAGGCCTATCAATGATGCGCAAATTCATATCAAATATCTTTCTCAAGAAACAAATTACAGAAAATTGCAGAAACAATGCACCCTTAAATGTACGAGAGTTCAATTATCAACATACGAATCCATCTTTGAACAAATGGAAATGGTATGAAGCAGATGGAACTACGATGTTCCCTCAGTAAGAACAAAATTTACAATAGACTAATCACTGTTATACGACATTAAGAGCTGAAGCTTCATTACGATTTTTTTTTTCTTCTAAAAATAAGAAAAGAAGAGTTGTTAAAGGGAGACCAAAAGGCCAATAGAAGAATCCTACGCTTGTTTCCTATAAACTTTTCAAGAGACGTTTTTTCAACAAACAATAGAAATACAAAAAAACCAAGCCCGTTAACTGAACTGGTTATCTGCACAAATTTTCTTACTTCCTGCAACTGCTCCCAGCCAGGTTTTCGCTTGGCCACCACATCACGAAGTTGATCATACCGCATAGATTCCTAAACCAAAAAGAAGCAGGAAACAAGGAAATAGATGAATAGATAATTATAGTAAGGTACTGCTGCAGTCTTGCTTAATAATAAATGTTAATGTAAAGTGGGATATTGAGCAATAAGGTAACAAGGATGTGTAGGAATTTTTTTAGAAAAAAGTCACATCTTTTACAAAAACAAAGGTAAAGCTCACATTTTTCTTATACTGGTCTAATATCTTTAAAGTACAATACATGGGAATGTTGCCATCACAATATGATAAGAAACAACATAAAAGTAAGGATGCGTATAACTTTTGATACAGTATTTATAAATTGTAAACCTTGTATTGCCACCAAATTTTTTTCTTGATATCATCATCGAAGTCGAAACCCCCCACAACCTGAGGCAAGGTAAACAGCCAAAATGCAGCGATGCTGGGATCTTTCATGCTGTGAACTATATGCTGAAACAATTAACAAGATTGTTAATAGAAAATCAGATAAAAACTAGTATCTAAACTTTCCTTAGTTTGTGGATTTATGTATATATAATGAGCAGAACGAAGCCTTTAGCAGCTGACCTAACAACAAAAACGAATACTATATCTGAAGACTAAACATGCTTGATAATATGGAGCTCTAATTCCTTGATAGTTCCTTGACAACGAAATCATTATATTCAAAAGTAAAAAATCCAATACAAGATTGACTATCTTCAGACATAAAGTATCTTCTCTAGCAAGGCTAAGCCCACAACAGTCACCAAATTTGACTCTTTTGCAGATTAAACTATAAGCGAAACTTTTATCGCTGCAGCCAGAGAGCCTGTACTTGAAATAAGTTTACTATATTTACTGTATTCAGATTCAAGAAGATATTCCTAAAATTGTTTGGCAACCAAAATGAATTCAGAGAGACTGTTCTTTAATAATCAAACTTTGTCTTCAATGTTGAAAATAAATAAGTTCATTCTGTGTTCATCAGAGGCCTCTTCTGTTGAATTAGGGAGGACTGCAGAAGGGAAAGGCCCCTTCGTGTTTCACGTGGTCTGACTGTCGGTATTCCAGAGAGAGTTAGGGAGTGGTGGGAGAAAAATTGCTTCATGGTGTCATAAACTTAGATGGGAGCTTGTTATAAATTACTCTTGCTAAGTAATTATACTTGTCAAAATAAAAATATTCCCACTAAAAGTAATAGCATGTGGCATAGGACAAAAATTGATACTAGCCTCATAGGGGTAGTCCATCTTCCTCAAAACATTGTAGGCTTTCCATGGAGGCTCCATGATCTGTGAGGAAAAAATATACATAAACCTATGAGGATGGAAGCATCATTAAGAATGAATCCATGAAATACGAGAACGTGATTATATAATACCATAATTTCTTTAAACTCAACTTTGAGAAGATAAAACAAAATAAAAGTAACATGACTATTGACTAGAGCTTTTTTATTCTTAACCAGTTGAATGGGTATGGACTGTATGATTTGTATCATTGTAGTCAAACAATTCCTTTTGAATGATTGACACAGTTTGCTTGAAATAATACACTGCCCTTCTGAAACATATTAAACCAATTCCAAATATGCCAACAGTAAATCAACTAATGTACTGAGAACTCTACAAGTAATTGGAACTATCAATTGCTAAGTTCTAGTCTTAGGAAACAAGAGGCAAGTTCACAAATTAGTGTTGAATTATGCATCGCAGAAAATGAAGATCAAGTTGGAACATTAAGAGTCTCAGATCAATGTAACAAAAAATAGCTTACATCATCTGCAGAGATTCTGACTTGTAATTTGTCCTTGCACTCAGGACAGCCCATCACACCCTGAAATAAAGTAAATATTTCGTGTCAAGTTTATGACTTCAGATCTTCAGTTTTGTGAGAAGGTAACCCGCATGCTTTGGATATCAATACTGATTATGAGTTTGATACAGTGGGAAATATATGTAATTAAGTCAAATTACGTGGGACCAAAAGGTTTACCGTGCCATCACAGGTTGGGCACTCTTTAGATGGCAATGGCGCATCGAGATTTATGGCGGATGGAAGATGAACCAACTCAGCCCGATTATCAGCAATGGCATCTGCAACACAATCAGCTGTTGCCTTCTCTCCACTGCATAAAGATTCATATGAGAAATAAAATTCATGAAGATAATATCATATTGGTATGGTTGGATAAAGAACTCACTGCATGACAATATTTATAAACCATAACCATAAAGTAGACGAAACATACTGCAAACCAAAGATAAATAGAATATTTTCAACTAATCCAGCATTAACTACCAATCTTGATTGTCTGAAAGTTGAAACTAGGGTAACAAGGAGAAACAGTACAGCAGAGCTATATTTAGTTTCAGAAATCATATTGCAAGATGTTTGTTTCTGACATGCCAGTAACATCTCAAATATTTGCCTAGAAATATAATAAATTCCAGCATTCCTATGGACTCCCATTTTTTAGAATGATAGACATAGTTTGGTTTTGAAGGACTATACTAGGAGACCCATAAGAAGCTCTTAACAGAGTCAAATTTTCTAATCAAGTTCATATTCCCAGTACAGATTTTGGCAAGACTGGAGATTTTCTAGCCCATTGTGGGACTTACTAGGCATATGCTATTCAAACATTATAGCACTACTTAGAATTTTTTCCATCATAATTGGCTAGTTAAAACTTCAAGAAAATGGTTGTCGAATCATGTATCCTACATATTTGGTAAATCTCCCTCCATTTTTGCTAAAAGTCTTTCCACTTTGTGGCAAATGAGAGCACATTATAACTCATATTGTTACCATGTTTTCCAGACATAGGGACCAAAATCTAAATGGATGGAAGTCTACCTTCTCAAGGTGTAATTCTTCACTTTGTATTGCACCCTCCCTGATCCTCTGCACATGGTACACCGCAATGCCTGCCAACCATTGCAGGTTCCACAGTTCCTGCACTTCAAGACTGCAGTTAAGAAATCATCCAAGTTCAATAAACTATGAACCTAGTAACATCATCAAGTTCACCAAGGAGATTCACAGCCAGATCCTTTTACACCAAATTTGGCAGCTTAGAGAGCAACCATGAATACTACCATGGTTTTGAAATTTTCACATAAAATGTTCTAAATTGTTGTGTACGAATTGCTTCTCAATGATAGAGAATGGTGACTAGTACAATAAAAGTAGTACACTATAAAATGATAGAAAGGAAGCACCTTTATACATCAATGCATAATAATTTTCATTTTCTTTACACACACACACACACACACAGATATATATATATATATATATATATATATGTATATGTATATGTATATGTATATATATAGTGAAACTATAAACTATAAAAGTGCTAGGCATATGCATATGTACATGTATATATATAGTGAAACTATAAACTATAAAAGTGCTAGGCACTACAATATCAAGCATAGAAAATAAAGATAAGTAACGATAAGGACTGCCAGGAAAATTGAACGGATAATGAAAATTACCTTTGACATATCACCTTCTTTCCCATCTCTAATGCTATGTCATAAGTTCCTAAAGTAGCAACTGCCTGAAACGTAAAGGAAACCAAAACAGAACAAAACCATTCAGTATTATGCAAGTTCCCAAGAGTAGCAGCATCACCTCACAACCTATTTGACTAAACTACAAATGTAATTCGACTTTCCCATCAAATTATACATTCACCAATTGATTCTACATTCATCGCCACAAAAATACACACAAACCCCAATAACAATTGAACAAAAACCCATCGACCCAACTTCCCAAATGACACAAACCCCCCAAAACAACCGTTAATTTCTACCAAAATCCAGTCTTTATATCCCCTAAACTCAGAAAACACCATTGACCCATTTGCAGATACCTAGTAACAGCGAAAACTCCCACTGAAAAGTTAAAAAAGCAGCTAAATTCTCAAACTTTGCAGAGACAGAAAAATTCCCCAAGTGATAAAATTTCGTGAATTGCAAGAACTCACAAAGATTGACATGTAAGATAGCTTGGACACCAACTCGGGAACGCCAAACCCACGTTGAGCGGAGCCGGCAATGTCGAAAGCAAGAGTGAAAGGAGAAAGGACAAGCTTGATAGGGAACTCGAAAATGTCAGTGAGCTGCTGGCCATATTTATCCGTGAAGATTTTGTAATGAAAGTCAGCGAACTTCTTGAGGCTCTTCAGCATACGGTCTTTGCCTGACATGGTTGGATAAGGGGAGGGACGGAGGGAATTTTGGCCTGTAATTTGGAGAGGTGAATTTTTGGTTGGAATTGGATAATGTACTGTATACTAGGAACAAAGAATGGGATGTTATCCGGGATAGGAGTAAGCACTGCGGCTAATGTCCACAACCAAACGCCCCACTATTACTTTTATATATATATATATATATATATAGAAATCCTTTCACAAAAAAAATGGGGATCCCCTCTTGACCGTTGGATTTGACTTTAATGAAATTGTGTGGTTGAGATTGTGTGGCCTGTGTTTTAATCTCAACCACACAATTTCATTAAAGCCAATCCAACGGTCAAGATGGCGTTCCTATTTTTAAAAAAAAATGAGAATCCCTCTTGGTAAGGGCCATGTATATATAATATATATATATATGGGGTTTAGTCACACAATTAGGGAATAATAAGGGAACTTTCATGAAAAGGGTTTTGACTAAGTTTATTTTAATAAAAAATCATGCTATAACTTTATTTAATTAAAAAGACTTAAATTTTAATGAAAAACCCTTAAATTTTAATAAAAATGACAAAAAATCTGACACGCGGACTCACAGTACACTGTTTATGAAACTTACTACATTATTTATAAAACTTAGGACACTGTTTATGAAATTTACTACACTGTTTATGAAAACTTAAGACACGGTTTATGAAACTTACGACACTGTTTATAAAAACTTATTACAAGGAGTGCCTTAAGAACCATGCAGCAGCCATAGGAGGGATTGCTACGGATGGCTGTGGCGAATTCATGCCCAATGGAGAAGAGGGCACCATCGAAGCCCTCAAGGGCCTCACCTTGTCCGTCAGAAAAAGTGACGCAAGGGCAAAGCAGCGAAAAAAGCAATAATAAAACATCAGAATATGCTTTGCTCTGCTCTGCATATATCCCTTTCCCTTTGCTCACCTATGACTTATTACTATTAATTAACTTTTTAAAACTCACCTCCCAATCGCTTTTAATCTCCCTTTGTTTTCATCCTTCGATTTCAATTCGTTGTTTGCAGAATTTTGGACTATAGTAATTAATCACCATCGAGCTCGTCCAGGACCTGTTTCTGACGGCATCGCTGGCTCTGATCCTCTCGTTCCTTGTCGCCAAGCTCGTCACCATGGCGGTTGCTAGTTGGGAATCGCAGGCGGAGTTTGGGGACAGTGGAGATGCCGACGGTGAAGGAGTTGGTGCGGAGGAGGTGAGCTTTGAAGAGAGGAGGCTGAAGCACCAAACTTTTGTTATGTATTTTTTTATTTTTTTTTGTCTTGTCCTTATCATTAAATAAAGTTAGTAAGTGGTTTTTGGTTAAAACTCAAAGTTTTGAAACCATTTTCATTAGTTTTCCTGAATAATAATTTAGTTTTAAACTTATTAATGCATAAAGGTTGAACCAAAGACATATTATTTACACTGAGGAAGTATGAAATTAGGTTAAGTCGAATAATGTGTTAACCATAGTAATTGATTTTGAATTAGTCATTTATAAGAGTCTCACCGAAGACATCCCAATTTTGAATACTACAATATTGTAAATATTATATAGTAATGATACCCTATATAGGAATAACCTTCATCTAGTCATAATAAGTTAGGAAAACTAATGAAAAATGCTTGAAAAGTTTGTAAATATTATATAGTAATGATACCCTATATAGGAATAACCTTCATCTAGTCATAATAAGTTAGGAAAACTAATGAAAAATGCTTGAAAAGTTTTAATTTTAATAAAAAACCATGTTATAAATTTTGTTTAATGATTAGTACAAGGTCCATATTAAAGTAGTCCAACTAAAAATGGCCCAACTATAATAAATTATGATTTGTCGATTTTACCCCTAACTTTTTTAGGTTGAGTTCCAGATTTTCGTCGTTAATGGAGTTCATCGTTGTTTTGCAGACCTTCTTCTTTTTCTTTGAAACAAAAATATAGATCATCTTGCTATTAAATTTATATTTTGTATTATTTCGTTGAACTGTGATCATCGTTATTATTCATAGTGTATTCGAGGTACTGTTTTTCAATTTTTCTTCGTCAGTGGAGTTCATCGTTTGTTTCTCCAGAAAATAAATTTGAGATCTGCATGTTATTCAATAATAACGACGGGTCACTGTTTATGGATTGTAAAAATAAACAGTTTTTGAATTTTAAGTAACATTGTTTCTTGAATCTAAGTTACTGTTTCTGGAATCTAAGTCACTGTTTCTGAATCCAAATGAAATAGATACATTGTTTCTTATATGTAAACTAGAAAAGAAATAATGAAATTTACTGTATTTGGGATTCAAAGCAAAATAAGCATTGTTCCTTAAATACAATCAACTGATGCATGAAAGAAAAGAAACAGTCAAAGGTTAAAACATAGACTGTTTCTGGAATCTAAGTTATTGTTTCTGGAATCTAAGTCATTATTTTTGAAATTTAAATAACTGTTTTTGGATTTTGATTCTTTTCTTTCTAGATACAGTATTTGTTTGTGCACAGACAAAACAAACACTGTATCTGATTTTTTTTTCCAGAAACAGTGTTATGTTTTGCGTGCTCCAAAAATAGCTTTATATTTTGGTTCTTTTTTTTTTCCAGACACTTTTTCGTCGGTTTCTGCCATTAAACTTCTTTGAACTTATTTCAGGGGCTTTGTTCCGATGAATGCTTCCTTTTTCAACTTTGATTTTAACTTTGATTTGGTTGTTTTTGAAATGGGGGATTCAATTTGATAGGAAGACATAGAGTTATTATGGCAGTTTCGAGCTGGGTTGAGGTTGGTGAAGAGTCAGAACAATATCGAATCATTTAGGGGTATTTATGGAAGTGTAGATTTGTAGTGGGTTAGGCTTGTAAGTTTGACCCGTGGACAATAGTTTTGAATGGTTTTTTATTAAACTTTGAGCCCTTTTGATCAAATAACATTTTGGGATGGTTTTTGGTTAAATATTTGTTGGCCCAAGCCATTTTCATTAAAGCTCCCTAATAAGTTTCAGACCCAACTTTGACTAGTTATTTATAATTTTTTTAGGTCTCGTCTTAAGAAACTTCCTCCACATAGTAATAATTGTCAACAAGTCCAAAAATATATTGTCACAAATTGAAATTTAGGGGTGTGTCCACACACCCCCTTTTACTCTTTACACACCCCTTGTTAATTTTTGTCTTTTGATATTCTTCAATTTATCTGATCCGATGACCGAAAATTAAGATGGTGTGTGGATATCACACCCTAAAATTTAAGATGAAATGAAATATTTATCTAAAATGGTATGAGACAATGGTTTATTCCTTAAAGTTGATACTACGTCTTTGAACTTGTAAGTAGGTTACAACTCGTCAACACGAACATCTTGTTCTTAAATGCCAAATTTTTTTCAAGCATGTCTAGTTTTTCTTTTTTCTTTTTACCAGTAAGCATATCTATAGTTTATTGGCATGAAACTTGACGCATTAAAGAGAACACTACATAGATGTATTAGCTACTTTAGAGACTAGGTTCTCTCTTTTGCCAATGTCTACATCTTGAAAATTGACATACTTCACTACTGAGTCAAAAACATAAGTTTCATAGTGACGCCTTTATTAAGTAATAATCTCCTTACAATTATAAAATTAATTTGCTCCTAATAAAAGGACTATACAATCCACTTAGTATTACAATATAGTGATATCTCTTTTGATTTGTATATTATTACGTTAAAGAGATGTGAAATTGAATTTTTTTTTAACAAACAATATTATCTACACTAAGGAGGAGGGAGGGTGCTTAGTCTCATAATGGGTTAACAATAATCTGGTTCAAACTTGCATTTGGCTCTCACTTACAAGTGAAATTGAACTAAATCACACAATGAACTTATGATAATAATTTAGTACTGAGCTCATCTTGAGTTGCCCTGTAAGTCATAGCAGCCACTGTAGGCATGTGGTGATGTGGAAAGATGGCATGAGTCATGCCTATTTTAATTCTCCTTTATAAATTGAAGTAGAATTTCTAATAGGGCAAAGTGCCGATTTCGTCGTAGATTATCAACTTAGTGAAAATTAGGTCATTGAATTATTTTTTTTCGGTAAAATAAATTTCTAAATTCATTAAGAATTGCTAATTTCATCCTTACTATTTTATTCAAAACTATTTTATCCAATTTTTTGTCAACTTAAGTCAATTGACACACTATAGAGTGTAATATCATCATTTTCTCACCTATAAGCCCTTAACATTTTATATAGATTTTGAATCTAACGTCAAATTTACCTCCAAAGTTAACTTCATACATTACGTCTTTATGAAAAATTACCAACTACTCTCCAATGTGTGTCGCATAGAAGTAATGTGACTTAAATTGACGGAAAATTGAATATAGTATATTCGAATATAATATTAGGCATGTAATTGGTAGATTTTTATAATTCAATACTGATTTTTCTAAAAAATAGTTTAAGGATCTAATTTTCATTCAGTAATAATTCAGGGACTAAATTGGTAGTTCACCCTTTCTAATAAGGTATAATAAAGTAATTTTATACAAAAAAGAAGAAAAATTTGCACAAGTGGCACTTCAATTTTTCCAGTTTTGTGCACAATTTAATAATTTACGATTCAAACTTCAAACAATGTTCCCTAATGTAGATACTATCATTTGTTCAAAAACTTCAGACAATGTTACAATTTGCCATGCTCATTTTTATCTATATGCTAAGGAGATTTTCTCAAAACGGGACTCTCTATGGATTTTCCATTAACTCATCTTTTTGGCATATTATTTTATAATGTTAACACGAAAATTATGCTATAAAAATAAGATGGAGAAAAATACACACAGAGTCTCACGTTTGAGAAAATCTCTTTAGGATTTCTCTTCCGTAAAATAGTGATATGTAAACAACAAAACATTATTTTCGAAAATAAATTGTCTTTATTTTACTCTACTAAAAC
Organism: Heteromeles arbutifolia; assembly: GCA_024362995.1. Lineage (NCBI taxonomy): Eukaryota > Viridiplantae > Streptophyta > Magnoliopsida > Rosales > Rosaceae > Heteromeles > Heteromeles arbutifolia. The sequence continues at coordinate 36,642,973 of JANCRC010000003.1, read as the reverse complement.
GAAAGCAAAGGTTTCACTTTGATGAGTTATAAGTTATGAAGCACACGGATACAAAAGCGGAGGTTCACAGTTTATTTTAGCCAAGTATTGGAGCACACCAACCAATCACAGGTTCACAGTTTCTTTCTCTAGACCAGCAATGGCAGCAGTGGCAGTGAACGGACTGAAACTCGGTACGACGTCGCAGGCCTACTTGGAAGGCAAAGCAGTGAGCGACACCAAGGTTCTGATATCCGACCTCTGCCGCCAGTTCTACAATCTCGGATGGGTCTCAGGGACCGGCGGCAGCATCACAATCAAAGTGCACGACGACTCTATTCCTAAGCCCGAGCAGCTCGTAGTCATGTCTCCATCTGGTATCTCTCTCTCTTTGTCTCTCTTTCCTCTCTCTGTAATCGTTTAGTTTCATTTTTGAGTTTTTGGGGTTTCTGGGTATTCATGGATTTTGCTCAATTTCCTAAAGTTTGTGTTTTGTGTTGTTCTTTTGGTTGTTTGCTTTCTGGGTTAATGTAATTTCTGCCAAATGTTGAATCTTTTGGCTCTTCTGTGTTTCTTGGTATATAAATTAATTGTGGGGTTTGTTTTGTGTTGATTAGTTACTGTGTTTTTTTTAGTATGAGCTCGACAGGTTGGCTGTTTGATTAGTGAGATTTCATTTTGAGAAATTGGCGGAAATAATGACATATCAAACATTAACGACATATCGATCATTTACTGAAAGTGATCATTTCAGCAATTGGGATTAGTAAATTCACCATTTCATCCAGTTTCTGTTCATATTTATCATGGTTCATTTTGTGCTTGTTAATATTTGGTTGTTTGTAGATATGCATCTTTCAAGCTTAAAGGCAAAATATGTTTGCTACGTAGGTGTTTTTTTTCAATGCTAAACAGGTTACTTTATTCATTGTAACTGTAGGTTCATTTTCAATTCGTGTTCTTCTATTTTGTTTCTGGCTCACTTCTTCATGTGTTTTCAATGTGTAGGCGTTCAGAAGGAGAGAATGGTACCAGAGGACATGTATGTGTTATCTCCGAATGGGTCTGTCTTGTGTACTCCATCTCCTAAACCCTACCCACATAAGCCTCCCAAGTGTTCTGATTGTGGTCCACTTTTTATGAAGGTATCAATTCTTGTGCTTTTTATAAATACTATAAAGTATAAAGTAGTTCCGACTAATGTTTGATTTGGATAAGTCAGCCAGAACATTTAAAACTTTGAAATGACTCGGCTCCAGTTTTGTACAATTACTGTTGATGTCTGAATATGTGATGATGACATTAATGAACACTTCTGAGGTTCTTTTGATATTATATGCTATGTAAGCTGGGCAATAACTTTGTTGGCACAATGGGGTCGTATTTCTAAGTTTTAACTCTCACAGAATACAATATGAAATCTTAGTTTTACAACCAAAGTACCTTTTCCGGAGCTATTGGTTTTGGCATGCTAAAGCTGCTAAACCAGGTGGAGACTGTAGTTCCTAACTGCTCCAAATATTGAAGATGGTAAAAGAAATTTGATCCATTATCGTTTCCTACATTTCATTAGCAATCAAAATAATCACTTTTGAAGACTTTGATTGCTTATGGCTATTGGATGATTGGATCCCTATCAGAATATAGCCAAGAGGCGATTGATTTTGCGAAGAGAAATGTCAAGGAATCTCTGTTACAAGGTACAATGCAGATCAATTTGAACCTTACATGATTTTGGATGTAAAGGGTCACAAAGACTCATCTGCATTTGTGTCAATTGGGATAGAAGTCTGGAATTTAGTCATTGGCCAAATTTGAAATCTTCACATCTAAAAGAGGAGATGTTGTAGTTGTTGAAATTCTGTAGCGGACATGTGAGCTACCATCTGTTAAAGCTGTTTCTCTTTGTTCACACTATTTATTCTACTATCATTAACTAAAAACGCAGTCAATGCATTGTTGTGGTTTCAGTGTTCCATATTTGATGCTAGTGCTCCTTCTTTAATTAGTTTTCTTTTTGTTTGTTAGTTCGAGATACATGTTCTAACTAATATTGAGTAAGTACTATTTGCTATATTTTTAAGGCTGGTTTGCTTCTTGAAGGCACTTCAGCAGCTTTGCACATACAAATTTGACTAAAACATTCGTTTTAACCTTCTAATGCACTCAGTTGTCCTGTATCTCTGTGTTTACTCATTCCATTTGATGACAAGTCCAATATGTGGATGTTGGGGGTTCATGAATACTTACCATTTGCTTAATTTTTGGAAAAACCAACACCTCTCTTATGAAAAGTAATAGTTGATATTTATTTCCCTTGTTTTCCAGGCATATGAGATGCGTAATGCTGGAGCTGTTATTCATAGTCATGGGATGGAATCTTGTCTTGTAACAATGATCAATCCTAATGCAAAAGAGTTTCGAGTAAGTATTTACTCCTGGCACCCATTAGCGAGGAATATACCAAGTGCTAATTAATATATAAACACAGGGACCTTTTGTTTTTATTCATTGCTGTCAATATCCTTTATTTTTCCCATTTTTTATGTTTGCCTCCCCTGCTTGAAAAGTTGGATATTTCTTCATTTAATTGACTCCCTCTTTGAAGATCTTTTGGACATTAATGAACCTTGTAGCTTCTAATAGATATATGTTGCTTGAAACTTTGTAAAATATTATGCAGCCAACAGATCTGAAAAAATGAAAGATATTAAAAAGTTCAGTATATTAGCAGTGTGCTAAGATTTGTCTGAAGCAACAGTGCATCTGTATCATAAGGTTTGCATGTGGTCTTTTAAAAAAGTTGGAGGAGTTTCTAGAGGGTGGAATTTCAGCTGCATATTTCGATAAAAGTACAATAGGCTTTTGTTTAGTAAAGTTTTTAGTAGTATCTGGTAGTTCCTTTCTTATCTCAAAAATGATCTATAAGCTTGGAAGTTTATGAATGAGAATTAAAGCAAAGTATGGATTTCAGAAATTTGGGTACTTCAGAATTTAATGTTACAGTGATGGATTGGAATATTAGTTCCAAAAAACATGAGCAAAATAATGGTACACACCTTTTATTTTTTAACCTTTTTTTGAGTTGGGGGGGGGGGGGGGGGGGGAGGGAGGCCTGGTGGGTGTTGCTTTTTATCTATGTGATTATTCCTGCTACTCTAACTGGTTGTCTCTTTTAATAGTTGGTTTTCCTGTTTCTGTTAACAAATATGCAGATCACTCATATGGAGATGATCAAAGGAATCAAGGGGCACGGTTATTATGATGAGCTTGTGGTCCCTATAATAGAGAACACTGCCTATGAATATGAGCTCACAGAGTCTCTTGCCAAAGCTGTACGTTCATTTTTCAAACTGCATTTGGTTTTGGTTTGACGATTCTATCCACTTTTGATGACATAAAGCTAATATTCTGATGGACTTCATCCCAGTAACATATTGTTGTTCGGTTCATGCTGACACAAATATGTACTTAATCCTTTGTCATTTCATTTTGTTAGCTTTGCTGATGGATAAGGTTTTTGGTTTTCCAAGTAATTGCTTGATTGTTATTGAAAAAAAAAAAATCAATGAGTGAACTTTGAACTTCTATGTGGATGAGTTTTCTTGCCTTCATGTTCAATAGATTGAAGCCTACCCGAAAACAACAGCTGTTCTTGTTCGTAACCATGGGATCTATGTATGGGGAGACTCGTGGATCAATGCTAAGACTCAGGTGTGTATCTTAGGGATAATTGTTGATTTTGCAGTATGTGATGCTTATGATGCTGATGGTTAGGCAGTCAGTGTAATTGTCAAAGATAGTAAATCACTTACATCTTTCTCGCATTAGGGGATTGGACTTTTTATGTGCTGTATCATACTTGATTATTCATGCCGGTTGCTGAAAGTGGCAAAGCTTATGTTACTGTTGATATACCAATGTCCCCTTCAAGCATGGATAGATTTTGCCAAAAGAAACAAAAGGGGAAATAGGAATATAGAAGAGGAAGACTTGAAATCATTTAGAGTGCTGAACTTTCTAGCAAAATATATATTGATGTTTAACGTATGGATCTGGAAGCATGGAACCTTTTATCTTCTTAGCGGTCTAAAAGTTCATTTTACATGCTTTCTACACAATTCAGATTTTTTACTTTTTCTTTTTCAGGCTGAATGTTATCACTATCTCTTTGAAGCTGCTATCAAACTCCATCAGTTGGGTTTGGACCCAACTACTCCCAACCAAGGTCCTATAAAACAAAATGTCAAAGGAGTTTCAGGAAGTGGTATTTGCAGAAACATATCTGTGAAGGCTGGGACTGCAGCTTCAAATAATAAATCTGAGCCATCACGAGTAAGTTTAAGGTGTTTATTTCTCAGGGTTGTAGACTCTTGTCTAATTCCTTTGTCTTTTAGTTTACTTGGAAACCTTGGGCCCTGAACTCAGCCTTAGTTTTGTGTTTCTTTATGTGTATGTTTTGATTTAGTGCAAAAATTGCCTTTTGGTTGATAAATTTGATAATTAGCATTTTCCTGTTTCTTGTTTAAACTGTATTCTTCCTCCTATTCTTTATGGATTTTCCCCTTCTTTTTTTTGTAGCGTTGCATTGTTCTTGACATTGAGGGGACTACTACTCCCATATCGTTTGTGACTGATGTTCTCTTTCCATATGCCCGCGATAATGTTGGAAGGCACTTGTCTGCAACATATGACACTGAAGAAACTCAAGATGACATAAAGTTGTTGCGCCTCCAGGCAAGTTTTTTGTTCAAGAGTACTGTTTCGTTGACCATACACCTGTATAACTACATTAGTATGCGGCTGTTAATCATGGATCAGTAGTGCACCACATGATGTGTGAATGCACCATGATGCTTTGTCATGCCACTGATTAAAATTTCATGTTAATAGTATTGCTTTAAAATTATAGTAGTCCCCTTACTTTTCAATGTGCTATGAAAAAAAATGATTTTTTCAAGTAATTAATCTTTTTGATATGAATGTGAATATTGCTAGTTTGAAGTGAGCAAACCACAGTTTAATCTTTTAATCCCTGTTATAAGTAAAACCGGAAATTGTATAGAGCTGACTTGGATAAATGTGGGCTCAGGCTAGCAGTTTAATTACATTGTATTTAAAGAGTTAAATTTAGAAGTTAACTGGAAGATCATAGAAGTAAGCTGGACGCTTTGAATTGATACTTAAAGTTCTACATTCTTATTGTAGGTTCAAGAAGACCTGGAAAAAGGTGTTGCTGGTGCTGTTCCCATCCCCTCTGATGATGCTGGGAAAGAGGAGGTTGTTCAAGCTTTGGTTGCTAATGTTGACTCGATGATAAAAGCCGATCGGAAGATCACTGCCTTGAAACAGTTGCAAGTAAGCAAATTTGGATTTTTAGAAGGAATTTGCTTGCTATGTTTGCGTATGTTTTGGAATATAGCTGACTTCTAGCTATGCAGGGTCATATCTGGAGAACTGGATTTGAAAAGAATGAATTGACAGGAGTAGTTTTCGATGATGTACCAGAAGCTCTTAAGAAATGGCATGATTCAGGCATAAAGGTGCGTGCATGGTCAAGATATAGCTTATCAAGCGTTAATGTTTCCAATGTTTTTTACTCGTACGCCAACCAGACAAATTGGATTTAATTCATTGGTGAAGTTGATGTTGATTCCTCGATGTCATTCCTTCATTGTTGACATTTTGTACAGCAGGTCTACATATACTCTAGTGGTAGCAGGTTGGCACAGAGACTTATATTTGGTAACTCAAATTATGGGGACCTAAGAGAATATTTGTCTGGATTTTTTGACACCACAGTGGGGTAATTAACTCAGAATCCCTTTCTACGTTTTAAAAACGCTTTCACTTAACATTAACGTGATCTGCTTCCAGCTTTCCGAACTCACTTCAAGCTAGCTAATCTCTCTCTTTCTTGCCCTCTCGCAGAAACAAAAGAGAAAGTAGCAGTTATGCTGAAATTGTACAATCAGTTGGAGTTGATAAACCATCAGAGGTTTTATTTGTGACGGATGTCTTTCAAGAAGCTGTAGCAGCAAGGGCAGCAGGTAATGAGTTGCCCATGATTACCCCCACCCCTCTGAATAAATGTTAAATGTAACCAGGTTCATACACCCTCTTCTCACAACAATTCGGTCACTTGACTAGGACGTGACCACTTATTGTGAGAGGATGGTGTATACACCCGGTTACATGTCGCTACACATTTTTCTACCCGTTCTAGTTCATTGTTGCTCCAACATAACAAAAGTAAAAAGTAAAGAACGAAAGAAAGAAAAGATGAATGAATACGGTCACCTAATATTCAGATTTGTTTTTTCCAGCGTTGATGTTTTAAGATACATTTTTATTTTTGTTTATGTTCCAGGATTGGAAGTTATTGTATCGATCCGACCAGGGAATGGAGCTCTTCCAGAGAATCATGGTTTCAAGACAATCACTTCTTTCTTGGAAATCTGAATATGTGTACGTCTCTGTAAACATGTAACATGGAATATATAAACCATATGAATAAATACATGAATAAAATATGCAGCGTTTTCCAGATTTTCAAAACAAAAAAAGTCTTGTTGGATCATTGCCCCCCTTTCTCAATATGCTGATGCATCAATGATTCAATCTGGTTCTTGGATTTCATCATTTTCATTCAGTTGTTGTATATCATTGCTTGTTAAGTCCCGTAAACATAATTATGGTGTCGTTGCAAAAGATTTGTAGCTCAATTGGTTAAAAATATTTATCTTCACACTCGAGATCCCGAGTTCAATTTCTCCGTTTCCAACTATTGCTTGTATAAAAAGGTAACTTTATTTTTTTTAATCATGGTGCGGTTTATGGCTGTGTTAGTTGTTTTAATTGGTACCAGATTTTACTTTTGTACCTAGCTTGGTTGACCAGATTACTTTGTGTACATGAATCCTTCCTTCCTACTAAATGAGAAGTAGGTTGGTAATATGGCAGGCAAAAATTGCAGATATGAATTAGGCATATAAGTGAAGAAATTTCAGTCAAGGTACCAATCACACTGGCCCAACTATCCAGGTCAGATTCTCACTTCCAGTCATACTTGGGATAATAATATGGGTTTCTACCTTCTTTTTTAATTCTCAGTGCGATGCGTCTTATAATTTTTTCACCTCGCTGTATATTGATTTGTCATTTATATTTTAGTTATAAAGTGAGTGTAAAATTAGATAAGTGAGTGGGCATTACGACACTTTTTTCTTTTCTCTTTGAGTCAATTACATTTTGTACTCGTGTAGTGTGAGTATGTGACGGTTGAGTCCTCATTTTTTTTCAAAATAGATGAAAACAACCCTAAAGTTACTAATTTTTACATTGTTTCTCTCTATTAATCCGACTCTCAAGTCTCGAGTCCATATGTCGTTTTTGGGCCAATTTTTCTCATGACACAAACGCGAGGTTGAAAAATCATGACACAACCAAGTGTCAAGCCAAAAGGCTCTAAAAAAAATTCACCCCAAAAAGTACTACTTAACTTGATAGTCAGCGGACGAAGGGGTCAATGATATAACAGTATGTAACTTGAGGATTGTTTTGTTCATTTCATTTTTCTTGAGGCTGTCATGTTTCCAAATTTCTACCGACCACACAAGTTTTTCTTTGATAAATATCTATCAAGATTATCCAATTTCCATTAAAATCCAAAACCTGTTCAACAATCCAAATAAGAAAGAATACTTTGTCAATCTAAAACAAGTAGACGAAAGATATTTCTTCATGCATCATCAAATTGAAAAAAATAAAAAATAAAAAAATAAAATAAAAACAACTTTGGCGGTCTTTCAGTTCAACGCACCAACCTGTTGGGCACACACGCGCACAAAACACAGTGACAGAAATTGAGTGTCGAAAAAGGAAAAAAGAACAAGTCTTGACATTTTATCTGCAGCTTTAATTTGCAAATTCAAATTGTACTTGGTATTTTTTCTTTCTCCTTTCGTCCTCAAGTGTGACAATGGGTAACAGAAAGAAAGCCCCACTTTTTGGTTTCTTGTTTTTCTTTCTTGCGTCCACACATTGAGACAGTTGTTATTCTTCCCAGTCAAATGAGTCCACATCACAAACAAAACAATACAAACTTATTTATGTATAGTACTGTTATTAGCATTTTAAAAATTTTATTCTACATTCCACTATATATATAGGGAACGGTTATTAACACTTCAAAAATCTCATTCTATACTCATTACAAGTGCATTTTTCTTTTTAATTATAAAAAATTTGAAGTGTAAAATGATATTTTTGGAGTGCCAATAACGATTCCATATATATATATATATTCATGGAAAAATAAAAATACAGAGGAAGAATGTCTGAAATGTTCAACCCGCAACTTCTTTCCTTACTTGTATATGCACTGCATATATATATATATATATGTTATTCGTTGTCTTTTATCTCCGCATATGGTAAAGTCGTACACAAATGGAAAAGCCTCTAACGACAAAAATCCAATTACTTTTCCTTTCACGTAAAATTGAAATGAAAGTTGGACGGAAACTTCCCTACGACGAGGTTATTGGGACCTAAGATGTCAAACACATGTCCTTTTTCTTCTCCTATACATTTATATTTGATCATATTTGTTATTTACGTTTGATTTATTCAATCTGATAGACACAAATAAAGAAGGGTATGAAAATCTAAATATGGTGTTAAAATCAACCCTCTAATGAGATATAGGCTCATGTAGCCCTTTAGTCTCACTCTCATTCTTTGCATGGATTACATGATGAGATTGAGTGGAAGTGAGAGATCAATATATCCTCGTTGCATGTAAGTTTTCGATAATGAAAGCTACGTTCTTCTTCATTTGTGAGCACTCCCACAAAGAAACCCCTCCATCGGCTATTTCATATAAGGTCTTAAGAGCAACTCCACCCTTCGAGGTTGCTCGGGGGACAGTGGAGAGGAAAGGGCCCGAGGCCCTGTGAAGGAGGTCTAGCGTTGGAGGAGCCCGAGCTGCTGTGGAGGCCCGAGCAACGGGCCTGTGAACTGCTGCCAGCCCGAGAGCCAGATGGGTGTGACGCCAGCGCTGGCGTCAGCCCATTTTTTTATTTTTTTCTGTCAGGCGCGTGCACCCCACTCGCGCGTGGGGGCGCGTCGTCCGACCAAAAATCAGAAAAGTCAGCCCACTTTTCAGATTCAAATGTTACCGTTGGGAAGCCACGTGGCTTCCCACTGTCCGTTCGATCCCAACGGCTCTTTAATACGAACCGTCCGATTTCCAACGGTAATAAAAAAAAAGATGATTTAATATCAACCGTTCGATCTGAGATCAACGGTTGATGTTAATCTGCTTTATAAATTAAAAAAAAAAGAAAAAATAGTTTTAAAATTAAGAAAAGTTACCGTTGTGACACGTGGCACAATCTGGAGTGTTGGAATTCAATTTTTTTTAAATCCAACGGCAGAGATTAATTATTTGAATAAAAAAAATTTAAAAATTGTAAAAAATCCGAAAAAAAATATCTGAAAGTTTAAAAAAAAATTAGTTTCTACTTTTCTATAAATACCTTCTCATTATCATCTACCTTACACCACAATTTCATATTTTCTCAATTACTTTCAACCACATTCCTATATGGACGATTCAGAAATGATTGGCTTGTAGATAGGGCCACGTGGCATGCCGTCATTCGTTAAAAATCTGATTGAAATCTATCATCAAAGATTCTGAAAAGATAACGACACGTGGCACGATGACATTGGATAAAAATCTTATCGAAATCGATCTCCAATAATTATCTTTTCGGATAATGACACGTGGCGCAACGAGAACGATTTAAAATCTGATTGAAATCTATCGTCAAAGATTCTGAAAAGATAACGACACGTGGCACGATGACATTGGATAAAAATCTTATCGAAATCCATCGCTAAATATTTTTTTTTTATAAAATGACACGTGGCGCAACGAGAACGATTTAAAAAATCTTATCCGAAATTACAAATAATTTTATTTTGTATTATTTAAACAAACAAAAAAAAGTAATATTTTATTGCCTATTGCCGGGGGGGAGGGCTCCAAGGGTAGAGATGCAAATGACAATTACTGTTCATTAATGACAGTTACTATTCATTAAAGGCAGTTACTGTTCAATAGGGTGGATTGAATAGTGGATTGCCAGGGGGGAGGGCTCCAAGGGTGGATTTGCTCTAATAAGATAAACTGTGGATTCGTGCAATAATCCTTGAATTACAGTATTTGATAAATGGTGTTGCCATGTTTCGCGTTAGAGAAACGCTATGCAGACTCTCTAAAGTGGGACTCTTCATAGACTCTATGTCGCCTCATGTTTTTAGCACAATATTTGATAACGTTGAAACTTCCCATATAGAGTCTCATTTTTTAGAAAGTCTCTCCTTAGCATTTCTTTTCGAGTTATTTGTAATTTTGTACAAGTATTCAAGGCAAAACAAATAATTAAAGTCATGTAATTCGAGGATTAGTGCAGTAATTCACGAAGCGTACTAACTACTAAGCATGCATTAAATAAAAAAGGACTCATATGCGCTCAATCCTTGCACCTGAGTGATTGTAATATAATGATTTTCGTACTCCCATTTTCATCTCGTGTATTCTTTCCTCATTTTTTCCCAAATTCTAAATAAATAAATCAAAAGAGAAATAAAGAGAAGTACAGAACGAGAAGACCTGCTACTAATGCATTAGATGAACAATTTCAACAGCTCAGAGTCACAAGTCCACATGATTAGGTGGAAGTTTCATGCATGGATGGCCTTTGAGTGAAAGGGAAATGTGGTCCTCCTCACTCCTCAATTGGGGGGACCCTTGAAGAAGAACAACCCTTCAACAAGTTCAATCCCTCTCTCAAATGTACTCAATTATAAGTTCCAAACTATATATCCTTAATTAAAATTTGGTTAACTTGTCAGTAAAACTTAATTAACCTGCTGACCCAGAAGTAAAAAAAAAATACCAGTAAAACTTAACCCTAAAACTTCTTAATCTCATTCCTAATTGTCCATTCCAGCAAGCTCACACCCTCATCTTCTTAAAAGTCCTCTCCCACCAAGTTGGTAAAATTAAAAATCATTATCCCATTCATATATGCTCACCTAGATTCCAATAAAAAACTTACTTTCAATCTTCCTTGATTTGGTTGCGGTAGAAATTATAAAAAAAAAATGCAATAAAAAATGCAAAATAAAAAATAAAGAAGAAGAAAAGAAGTAGAGGAGGAAGTTGAAGAACAAATCCAAGTTTTTTAGCATTTTTATGGAAGAGAGATGAAAATTGTACAATTAAAACGAAGATCTATACCTGTCATTGAAACTCATCCAAAACCCATTAATCTTCACTTCTCCTGATGATCATTTTAATCAAAACCCACCCACAGTAAATAATACTTACTACACATGCCTCTCTCTCTTCTCTTTCTCTCTCCTCGTCATTTGATCAAGAAGAAGAACCAGAAACTCTCGGTGAAGTGACCGGAAACAGAGGCAGAAGCCGCGGCTCTTGGTCTCTCGGAGTCGTCGTAGCTCTCGGCGACGGGTGCAAGTAAAACCCTTTCTCCGCAATCGCCCTGTCCTCCTCCGACGAAGAGTTCCCCAGTGACGGCGACGCCGCCGACTTGTCGAAGGGGTCGTCGTTCAACGGCGTCACTGGGCTGAGGGTGAGGGACGGGAAGTCGAGCAAGCTCGGGGACAGGATCTCCTGGTGACGTGGCGAAAACCCAGAAGCCGATTGGAAGTTGGGGATGAGGGTGTTGATCATGAGGGTGTTTTTGAGATTGGTGCTCCTCCGCTCGTAGAGCTTGAAGCCCTGCTTTTTTGGTGGGGCGGTTTTGATTGGTGGGATGTTGAAGTTTTTGTTAGAGGGTGGCAAAATTGTTGGATCTTGAAGATGGTGGTGGTGGGTGGCGGTGGTGGGTTTAGGGGAGGACTGGTGAATGACTGTTTCCGAGGAGCCGGTGAGCATTTGGACAACATGTTTGAAGTTCGAGGAGTCAGCTTGGACAAAGGTTGTCGGGTAGGGATTGGAGTCAGATCTGGGAGTTGAAACTTTCGGAGTGGTCGGGATTTGAGCCGCCACCGCCGAGCTGCTGCTGCTGCTGCAGACGCTGGCGTTGGTGGCTGTGCCATTGTTGTTGGTTCTCGGCGAGTTTATGGGGGAATACGAATAGGGCTTCTCTCTGAATTCTTGAGGCCTTGAGCTTGTGGTGTATTCCATTTGGATTTGGTGGGTGTTCTGTCACAGCCACCGCCACCAAAAACCGTTCTGCGTCTGAAGAAAAACAGAGAGAGCTGCTTTAAGATGGGGTTTGGGTTGCAACTTGGAAGAAGAGTTGGTATTTGGAACTGGAAGAGTGAAAAACAAGGCTTTTGATTTTTGGTTTTGGCCCTTTGAAATGGGAAAAGAAAGAAAAGGAGAAAAAAACAAAAGGTTGTTGCTTATTTGCTGTGTTTTGTTTGCTTATGGTTGTGTTGTGCCTTAATCTCTCTCTTTCCCTTTCTTCTTTTATAGCATATAGTATATAGTAGCAGCATTTCTTTACTTATAAATTTTTCAAGTTCAATTGACTTGATTGCTACATATATATAATATTTGTGTTAAGTATGATCGTTAACTTATTTGAAGCTTTTTATCCATTTACTCATATTTTTACCGTATAAACTTGAAAATTTTAGAATAAATAATAAATTTAAACTTCGATGCAGAAAATAAATACAGAAAATAAATACGCAACTTGGTTGATTGACTTAACTTACGTCCACTCTTTCTTTTTCTTAGTAGTTGAACTAAAGATGTCCTTTTTTTCTTCTCTTAGCTTGTTGATTTTTCTTTTTTGATGTTTGGAGTGGGGTTGGGATGGAGGAGGGAGGTGAATGGCTAGTGAGAAAATGTTTTCAAACAATATTTAGGGATGTTTTGAAAATGGTGGGAGGTGATTGGTTGGATTGGGAATTTGAGGGGCACGAGCATGTGTGTGCCACCAATGGGAAACTTATCATCATATCAAAGACATGTGCAAGAGTGAGTGTGTGTGAATATTAATAGGTGATGATTTTAGAGGGGGAGAGAGAGAGGGATAGAGAGAGGGCATTGACTTCAGAGCCCTGACTGCAGACTCCAGACTCTTGGTGTTGTGTCATTTTGTGTTCTGTGCGTTTGCTCAATGTGATGGGATTGGAGAAGATGATCGAAGCACTTGATCAGGGACGAGGATTGTCTGCCCTTTCATTTTTGGTGCCCTCTTATTTTATGTGGTCACAGTTAAGTTACGTTAATATTTTATATTATTTTTTTATAGAGATAATAATATAAAAATAAATAGTAATATAAAATATTAACGTGGCTTAACTGTGACTATACAAACAAAAAAGTATGAGTGGACACCGAAACTGGAAGGGCTGATAATCCTCATCCCTTGATCAGATCGCATACACCTCCCCCATACATTCACTACTTCGTCACGCGTCCTTGGGGAGTTTGTTTTCCACACTCCTCCACTCCTATTACTATCAAATAATATTTTACAAGAGTGGGTATACGGGTATTTGGATCGATGGATTCGAACCGTCGGTTTTATTTTTAATTTTATAAAACGGTTCGTGTTAGATCCGACTTGTGTAAAAACGAGTTGAAAATTGAGTTTATATTTCTCATGTGAGGGCAACCCGGCCCACATCATTTAAGAGAGCAATTTTGCTCACCAGCATAACTATGATGTATACTCACCATACATCTAATTTTTTGTTGTGTCATTTCAACTAATTCTAGTTAACTTTCACATTAAATATTACTTTTTTAATTTTGAAAAAAATTAACTAAAGTTAAGTAAAATAACATATGACAAATGATTAGATGTACAGTGAACATAGACCAAGGTTTAGCATGGTGAGCAAAAATGCTCTCCCACAGTTGAAGGATTGTCTTAGCCTTTGTCATTTTATTATTAGTCTACAACGAAGCCATGATCCATAATCTTATATTCATGAGAATCGCTTCATTTCCTTCCCATAGTAAACTAAACGAAAATACAGAGATTATTTTATAGGGAACTTTAACAAAAAGCTCCCGGTACTGTTCACTTTAACGAAAAACCACATTTTTATACTAAAAAATCAATCCTGATACTATTCACTTTACCCTTTATTTTATCTTTATCGTTAAAACTCAAAGTTTTCAAGCTATTTTCATTAGTTTTCTTTATTTTATATTGTTATATGACATATAATTGAAAATAGATTTGTTTGATCTGTAACAACCGGCCTGTATCAAACGGATCCAAATGAACCGATTTCACTAATAAAATACATAAATCTAAACAGGCTCGATCCACATAAGATATCAGTATAATAACTAAAAGATGTCCCACAACAGTATACCCGCAATGTACAATTACACCAAGCCAAATAGCTTTTAGCGTCACTCCTCTTTCCAATATTAAAAACATGTCTCAAGTTTATATCTAGCATCTCTAATATTAAAAAAGATATACTATTACGCTGAAATTGTACCAATATATCCAAAATAAAAACCTTAAATCTTGAATTGTAAACTCATAAATCTCCTAAGACATAGTAAATTATTTATGTACTCTTTGCCATCATTCAGAAATTTGTTCATAAAACTTATAAGATTTCTCCACAATAAATTGGATTTGTATTTGTGCGAGACTAGTACAATGTGTTTGACACTAATTCACACATAACTCCACCAATGCATAGTGAATCTTACATGTAGAGCCATTTAGATGGAATAAAATTGAGGGAAGGGAGTGAGAGTTGAAATTTTGTAAACTACAACCAAACGTTCCTTTCTATGATTATTTTAGTCACAAACAAAACTTGGGTTTTAAGTTTGATGTAATGGCCAACTTTTAGGCTACATCAGGATGCACGAAAGTTATTTAATTAGTTACCTCATCATCTCATTTGTGATGTCCAAAGTAAAATTCCAACAGAGTTAAAATCTTTTGCAACTAAAACTCTCTATGGCTTCCGCGATTTATTTCATTTGAGTGACACATGTTCTTTTGACTTAATTTATCTTTAGTTTTTAATTTTTTTATTGAAGAGATAAGTTGAAGAGTAATCCTGCTAAGTGGAGTTTAAATGAATGACTACGTGTCAACAAATGAGATAGGACACAGAGAAGCCACATAAAATTTTGGGTTGAACTCATTTCAACATATAAAAAATCTCCATATTATATCATGTTTAATTAATGTTATTATTTCCATTAACCCAAAGATCATTAGTATTTTATATAAATCTTGGAACATGAATCAGTTCGGGTTCCACAATGAGAGTAATGGTTAGATTCTAACTTTCATTTTCTCCAATCCAATTCTTAGTGTGCTGTTCACTGCCCACATTAGCTTGTGGTTCTTATTTTGTTTGCACTTTAAAATATTGCAAAGTACTAAAAAGAAAAAGAATCAAGTTTTACTTAACAGAGTTGGGGTGGGGAGAGAGCAAGAAAAGTGGAGGAAGGGACCAAAAGTCCATTATACACAACTAAAAAATTGTAATGTGGATTAGTCTTTACTTATCTCCATTAATTAATCTTGTAAACATTGAAACTCTATGCTTAATTAACCTGTACGATTTGTTTAGTATATATAAATAAGAAACTAAGATAAGGTGCAAAAATATCCCATTGCGATGTTAGAGAAGGATATGAGAAAGGTTCAAGGATGAATAGGTTCAAACTTGTTGGAAAAGCTAATTTGTTAGATTTTTAGTTTATTATTAGCTAAGGGTATTTCAAATATTTTGTGTCCAGGATTTTCTTTTATGTAAAGAATTTGGATTTCTTGACTATTAAGATTATGGTTGGTTCTCCACAAATATGATGTTCTATATTCAGTTAATGTAATTCTTTTAAAATATGGTCTCTTCGAGTTATGTAGTCATTTTGACAATTTTGTAATGTTTTTGTGTGTATACTCTGATTTTCAACTGCTATAATTAGACCGAGTTATTTAACTTTATTTTAGAGTTTTTTATACAACGATATATTTACACTATAGGGTGCAAATAAATTGGTATGAAACTTACCATTCACGAGATTCAACCCTAAAACCTCTCAATTACGAGTAAAGAGAAATACTACTAGATCGAATACTAATTAAGTGACAATTTTATTTTAGAGTTAGAGTTTTGTGGAAAAAGGCCATAAACATTTTTATTCATTTTAACTCGATCAAGTCGCAAGAATTTTACAACTCTCTTGAAGTGAAAGAGCATTTAATTCTACCTTCAAGTTTTCCTCCCTCTATCGCTTGCATGAAAAAAATAAACTCGACCCACATTAAAATTTTGGTCACAAATTTATTTATTTTTCTTTAATAAAGAAAGGAAAAGCGTTAGTTAGTGGCATATTGATCGAGTTAATTATCAAGTAGGTCACGAAGGGATGGTTACCAATAAGCGAATACCAGCAGTGTGGAATAAGTAGTTATCTTTTACTGTACCAAAGTTATTATTGTATTACCGTGTTTTTCAATTTTCTTTATATTTTCTGGATCCAAAGAGACTTTTTATATATCCACATGTCAACAGCTCCATCAATGCAAAAGGGAATCTGAGGAGCAAAGACAAGATAAGGAAGCTCATGTTAAATTTCTCCAAAAAGAAAAAGAAAAAGAAGCTCATGTTAAATGGAAAGGGCGATATGGACCCCTTATTATGGGAGAGAGATTTTTTAATGTGCCAAGAACACGGAGCTAGTGATATGCTATATGTTATTATACAGATGAAAGAAACTGTTTTTTTTTTTTAAGTATCTTGCCATTTATATAATGGCATATATAGCGTATGTATTTGTGTTTCAAACACATTAAAAAATCTCTTCATTATGGGTGGGAGGACATGAATCTTGTTCATTGAGACGAGGAGAGGGTTTATCCTAAATCAAGAGAGAGATTATGAGAATATTATTGAAACTTTTCTTTAAAATAGTTCAAAGAAAAATAAAATATTACAGACCAATTTATACTTCGAGTAGTTTTAATACACTATTTTTTCATATTATAATCCTAGTTTATTTCCCGTTTTCGTATTTTAAGAAATCAAGGATGACCAATAAACATAGATAAACTAAGGTGTTTACAAACCATTTCATATCTAAAGTTTACTTTGTTATCAATCAATTCTTGCGTGCATATGCAATTCTTAACTATTGAATAATGTGTGGCAAGTCTACTATAAAACCCACTAGATTAAACAACTGATAACACATTTTAGTAGGACTAATGCTAACATATATTTTTTTTCTTTTGAAATGACGATATTGTGCTCTAATCTAATCTAAATCACGAGAAAAATTATCAGAACTTTGAGTGCATGGAGATGCATATATGCTCTAGCTAATGTGACTGCTTAGGTCTGTAACGAATACTAAACTTTGCTTAATTATTTTGACCATACCTACTTATTCAAATTCTCTATAAAAGTTCAAAATGTAGATCTGTAAAGATTAAAGTGTGTAATCGTTTCAATATATATAACTTATCTTACACTTTGCAAGTGCTGATTAAAAAAACCGACAAAAGAAGTTGGTTTTTTCTTGTGGTCCTCCCACATTTTTACAACTTGACTTTTTCCATGATGTGGTAGTATTAGTGTGTGATTAACTTATACTGATGGAAACCCTAATTAAGATCCCTAATCGAAACTGCAAAGTACATAGCTAGGTTCAAAACTTGTTATACAATATTAATAATATGCTTAATTAGGTCGGCCGGCTTGACCAAAGTGCATAAACAATGTGAATATTAGGTGGCATTTTTTGGTATTTCTTATGCTTCGAAAGGTGACAATTTTGTTGAAGAATCATATAGCTTGACATTGCTGACTTTGTAAGGTCCGACGATTTTGGTAATCTTCTTGTTACCTCACCGTCGAAGCCGGTGCATCTTAATGTTAGGCACATGTTTTTATTTTTAATATTCTTAATACGAACCGGCCATTAGTTTTATTTTTAATTATCCCAAAAACAATTTTTATACACTCGAATAAAATAAAAAAGAAAACAAAAATAAAAGAATTTACATGAGGCTGTGGGTATCATATGGGATGAGTCTCATGAGATTGAGTTAGACTAAGAATTTGTCCACATTGAATTGGTTTAAGTTGGAGACAATCAAAGGGAATATAATATTAGTCTGTTCTTGTTTGAATTGTCGCATGCTTGCCAGATTACTTAAGCTTTTTAGTTTATTTTGGCCTTAACTTTTTGTTTCGCTGAAAATTACTTTTTGAAAAAAAAAAGATGGGTTTCACAAGTAATATACAGATTGCACCTCTACCGAATCACACCACTTGTAGTGATTAAAACTCAAGATACCTGCTTTTCATACATATATGAACTCACTTTAATAATTGTGGAAGACCTTAATCTAGCCTTAAAAGCGTGTGTGTATATATAGGCCCTTCAAGGGAAGTGATTCTCATTTTATTAAAACATGGGGATCAATTGTAGAACCCACTCCACATCGAGTTTCAATTATCCGAACCGTTTATTTTGAAAGTCTTGATTCATAGATCATCTTTGTAAAAATTCAATTCAATCCGAAACTCTTTGCCTATTTAATTATCACGATAAAATTTCAATGTTTTTCTTAGAACGAAGTGTTCGTCAATTTTTTTGAACTCAATTAGATCCCTCAAATATTTCCGATTTGGCTAATAATGGATTGATCTATAAAGTGCAACTTGAAAATAGACGGTTAACTTGCTCCAACCCTTGGGGCAAATATGAGTTTTAATCCAAAACTCATTTATGGGGCAAATTTAGCCCAAGATTCCTCTCGGGTTAGAGGGGGTTGCCCACCATATATGTGTATTTTTTTAGTTTTATATTTATAAATTCATTGAATCCAACGGCTAAGATCTAATATGATCAAATCCAACAGTAAAAAAAAGATCTAACGGTCTAAATTTAAATTGACACACCCGAACCCGTAGGTAGGGCGTGCTGGCCGTCACGTGAGCGTGACGTAAGCCATGTGCACTGTGCGGAAGCAGGATCAATTCAAAATACGAACCAATTAAAACCGAAACACTAGCCAAACTAGTGACGGCCAGCATGCCCTCCTTCGGGACGGGGTGTGTCATAAATCAACGGCTAAATTAATTTAAAAAAAAAAAATTATTTTATGTGTTTCATATTCTTTCATAGTGTTCTACGAGTTTCATGGTGTCGGTTTAGTGATTTTTCAATATTTGTCGGAATCTAAATACTTTTTTGGTTAAAATGTTCATAAAATTAAATTAGGATAGTCTACATTTTTTTATTTAAAAGAAAGTTACTTTAAGAAAAAAATTATCCTAAATTCATTCTTTAATAATCTCAGGCTAAAATTTTAATTCATAAGGGTTGGAAGAGAAAAACGGTTTCTGGGTTAAAATTATCCCAAGGGTTGGAGATGGTGTTAAGGGTCTCTTATACATATATATGTATTTCATCTTAAATGAAATCATTTGTCGAGTCTCTCATTCTCATTGATTCATTAAACACATATGTGGTTGGATGAATCTCATTTACGTCAATATTGTTTTCAACTTGATTATCTTTAGACAAGTCAAAATGTTTACATTAACTCAAAACTTCGATGCAATTTAAACGAAGCTTTTCCTAACATTATCTAGGTTGTCTTCCTCCAAAATATTTCTTGCACTAACTAGAGAATCTTGGAATACAATTATTTCTCGTACAATTAAATAAAAATTCATTTCTGTCAACAGTGAGAATGTTTCAGTTTTAAACCTTCATCTTTTTTTTATTTCAGAAAAAAAAAAACAAAATAACTAATCCATATATCTCACTTTGTTTATGAAAGAACCAAAGTATCATGATTTCTTGTTACAAATATCTTTTTAATATTTTAATTCGCAATATATTAGTAATTACAAACTTACAACCAAGTGGTGTTGTTACATATTATTTCCCCAATATCAGGTATCAATTTATCAAAGGATTTAACTTTGGAATGGCCAAAAGGGTTTTTGCGAGAAGGCAAAGCCACCTCCCGTTTTGCTCAAATAAGTGTTTTGATAAAAAGTATAAAAAATAAAAAAGATGTAAATGTTGAAAAAGGTGGCATTGTTATGAATGCCCAGACACGTAAATTTTCAATACACATGAAAATGGAAATTGACTTTGGGATGCAGGAGATTATATTTGTCAATACCCACACAAATATGATGAAGACTTTGGAAACAAAATTTTTTTATTTTCAAAGTCATGAGTTGTAAGTTTCAAACCTTAAGAATTTGTACGTATGGATTCGCTCTACAAATAGAGCACTCCTACTGCTATCAATGAACACACAAGAAGTTCACGGAAGAGGAAGAGAGAAAAGAGAGGAAGAGGAAAGGAGATAATAGAGAGAGTTAGTTTTGTACTTCTATTATTCTAAATTATAATGAAAGCATCACTGCTGCCCCGAGGATGTACTCCAGTCACATTGACTGTAAAGGAACCTCGTAAATTTTGTGTCTTGTTTATTCCACTGCACACCATTGATTTTACAACAGTAAAATGAATTTCTATTTCATGTTAATTATTTTTTTATCAACTAATAATATGAGTTTGTATGGATGTTATTTATATCGTTCCTTTTTCATAGAATCAAGGGCAAAAGTTTCTTAATTTGATATGTCGCATAGATAGGGTGAGATAAGTCAACATGATGAATATAATAGGGGACATTGTCCAAATTAAGCAAGACCCAAACTGACCTCTTTCGGCTGGTCGTCTACTGATTTGAGGTAATTACCCACATGACCTGAGAAAAAGTAAACTTTTATTCATATAGCTATATGAAATTTACGGAAGAGGATTCTCTCCGGATCCATTTTATGCGGATTTTAGGGATCTCTATATTTTAGCAGTTCATTGTATATCTTGTAACCAGTTTTCGTCAGGTACTATTTATATTTAATTTTAAATAAAAAAAGTCAAATGATTTCTGACCGCACGATACACTATGAATGGCTAAGATGTGGAGATCCTAAGATCCCCACAATTTGGATCCGGATGAGATCCAATTCCGAAATGTACGTCCTTTGGATGCTAATTGGATGGGTAATATTATTACAATTAAGAGAAAATATTATTGCTCTTCAAAAAGGTATTTGGTACACTATTATGTAGTCGACCAATGGTTTGACGATAATTAACTAGCTCTTAGCTTAGTATTATTTTTCTTTTTCATATTAGTAGAAATCCTTAGTCCGGATCATTTCTTCCATGTTAATAAAAAGAAAGTAATTAGGATTGCAATGTGAAAATGGGAGGACAAAATCTCAGATCGGTGATAGACCAAACCATGTAAGGGTTTATAAGGAGTTGGGCTACTTCCTTTATTGCTAATTAGTTTTATAGTGGAACCTCAACTTTTATCATGTAATTCGGTATAGCATAACACAACATACAACTTGCTAATCTTTTTTCTTTGGTCGCCAAAGAAATGCGAATGCAGATGACGAAATGAGCTAAAGATTAGATTTAAGTCAAGTGTACGACTGTCTTCCATTGTATTAAACAATGTATATGTGATGTGTGCATGTAAGAGAAATCCATATCATAATCAATTTGATTTCATAGAAGATAGATACAAACAAGTCATGCATGCATCAATGTAGAGGGAGAATATGGAGGGGATAGAAACGTTGAAGAAAGCACGCAGAAAATGTCCAGGTGGTTGAGTGTTTTGGTAGGACTTGAACATTTTGAGGAGGACCTTAACCTGGAATCTTTTATTGTTCTTTAATTTTTATATTTATAGGGAGAGATATATCTCCGTATGCAAGCCTTTGTTTTCTGAGTCAAAATTGCAGATGTCCTACATCTCTGCTTCCTCACTTTGGGATTGCGTCGATAAAAATAGGGGTGTGATATTTACACACCAATTTTTTACTTCTCACAACCTTTTTTAATTTTCAGTCGTCGGATCGGATGAATTGAAGAAGATTAAATGACAGAAATTAACAAGGGATGTGTGGATAGCACACCCCTAAAAATATAATAGCTCATCCCAGCCCTTATATGCATAAGTTTTTTTTTCTTTTTAGGTATAGAAATTTAGAGTGTACAGTAAATTTTTTAAAATGCCGAAAGTAACATCTATCAAATTTTCTAATTTTATTGTAAAATTTTAAGTGATAGTAAATAATGTATTTTTCTTACTCACAACGTTTTGGCCCTTATTGTAGCTTAAAATAAAATGATCATGAGTCTCTATATTTATAATAATTTTAAAATGAAATTATTATTTTTTCTTTTTTGTGGAGAAAAGTATTTTCGTATAGAGAAGCCATTCTCAATATAATTGTATAAGTTGGTAAACAAATATGTTTTATTCTAAAGAATTTAGTAAATAGAATAATGAGAATTGACTTCCTTCTCATTTTAGTTCCAGACACAGAGTGAATAAATTTATCAATATAGTGATAATTCCAATTTCAAATTCTTTTGTAATATTCAATTTTTTCCTATTTATAATTATATCTCTCTTCTTCAAGTTCTAAGACACCTTCAATGACACACATGAGTTTCCAGGATGTTTATCTCTAATTTGAAAAGAAGGTTATCTGCAATTTTAAAATTAAAAATTAAGAGTTGTGAAGTTATATTTGACTCTAAAATGTGGTGGTGCAAGTTATATTATCTCTAATGCATGCAAAGTCAAGTTTAACTTTTGTACATTACAAAGATACTGTGTCAAAATTTAGAGTTAGATGTAACTTCTTTTTATCTCTAAAAGTGAAATATAACTTCACATATAACTCTAAAGTCATATATATATGACCTCAACTTATCCGGTGTAGAGAGATTGAATCATTTTTAAAGTTAAATATAACTTTTAACTCTAATTTTTCCGAGTCATTAGAGATAGCCTAAAACATTGAAGGTATCGATTGCAATTCAAAATATTTGTCAATGGTCATTCATGATGATGGATGAGTCCTTAAACACAATGCTAGTAATTTGACCGACCTGTTTGGTAAGAAATTATCAGTCCAACTTGGAACTTAATACATCCTCTTAGTTTTTTATGCTGATGAAACAAACGTCACTCTCATATGAACCAAGTCAAATTTGTGACCAAAATACTTTGAGATAAAAATGCAGTCCTTTTCACAAATTGTATTTTGCTGACCATATCACGTTGTACTTGTCCTGTATATGCGCCTACTAATACGAATTTATTCTGGCAAACAAAAGTTTGATTTCTCCTAGTGATCAAACCTTATGATTGATCCCTTTGTTATACCTAAACAAGAATATTAGTTGCTTTCTTATCACACAGTCCAACATATCACAAAACTCCCTCACATTTGAAACATAACATTGACATTCCTTGAGGTTCTAATTTACTTTCACATAACTCATTTAGGGCTGACATCACCTTAAAATATTTTCTTAAAGACAAATTTGCCCTCATTTTTAATTACTTTAAAAATAAAAAACCTTTTTAAAAATCAATATACGGTGTAGGGCTTCCCCTCTACATTCACCACAAGATAATGGAAAATCTTAACATGCTTCACCTCCTCCCTAGCCGTTCTCACAAAAAGCTACTCCTTCGTCTCGGTTTTTCGATCAATCAGCCTCTCCACAAGTTTGGCCTCACTCTCCGCCATAAAAAATTTGAAAACTTCCAAATCCTAAGAATCTTCTTTAGGAAATGCAAGTTGTGGTTGGAAACCTGGAACCTTTTGATGTCGAATTCCAGAGAAGATCCAAGTCCATGATAGAGGAAGAAAGATAATGATATTTCTTTAATTTTCTTTTTATTTGTTTAATGTAAGATTTTAATTATATTTATTCAAAGGATTTTTTATTTAAAAAATATATATAATTAATATTGAGGACAAATTTGTCCTAAAGGAGTTATGTGAAAGTAAAATAAAACCTCAAGGGGTGTTCACACTGGCGGATCCATATAGGGACCTGGGGGGTCCTGGGACCCTTCGGAAGCCCGAAGAAACACTTGTGATCGACCTTCAGGACCCTCCAACAAAGTGGGCAGGTGCAGTGGAGAGGCTTGTTGCCTCAATGGATGTGCATGCAGCAATGCTTATAACGAAGAAGAAGAGGTTTTTAATTTTTGTTGTAAAAGACCTAACCAAAACGACAACGTTTTTGAACCAGGTCATTATAAAAAATTTAAAGACTAAAATATCTCCGTTTTCTCTACAGAGCTCGAGAATCCCTGTCTTTTCAAGTATCCCTAAATTATATTTAAGAACTCCTAGCCCCAATCATCACAACCTTCCAACATTTGCCGTTCCACCGCCTTTAGCTGCCTAATTTTATTTCTTCCTAATTCATATAAGTTTTTTTAATCCTAGACTCTAGTCCCAACTCCCAATTAATAATATATATGTTACATCAACAAATTTTATCTTTGTAGAGTCACTAGTTGCGTTATGTTGTTGTGGAGAATTTGTTGGTTTTATTACCTTTGAGATTAATCTTGATTTATTCAATGAACCAAGTTCAATAGAAAATAGTGATATGGAACCAAATTAGTCCAATATTTTTTTTTGAACTTTTATCTTGGGACCCCCCGATCTTGACATCTTGGATCCACTAATGGGTGTTCGTGGTATGTTTCAAACTTGAAGGGTTTTTGTGAAAATACAATAAATCTAAAGGGGTGTTTGTGTAATTAATCCGAAGTGTAATAAATACAGTCCTTTTCTCAAATTGTATTTTGCTGACTACACCAAGTTGTATTTGTCTTGTACGCCTTCTACCAAGAATTTCTTTTTGGCAACAAAAGTTTTTACCTGATAAAATCCTTATGATGTATTTCTTTGCTACATAAAATTAGTATGAGCATAAAAATTTCTTGTCACAATACAACATATATTATGTTGTTAATTAGGTATTGTCGTCTTTCAAAAAAAAAAAAAAAGGTATTGTCAATCAAAATTGTTGTGTTGATAAAAGTACGATTAGATATACAGTTTTGATAGACACTATGATAACATAACATGTCAGACTATCTGAAAAGATTTTATTATTCTTTTGAAAGATTTATGTCCTTTCTCCTCTCTCCTTTAAGTGAGCAATCACTCCAACCAGCAAGGAAAGTTTTGTTATAGTAAAAGTTGAGGTATGATTATTTTCCCTTCAAATTTTCTTTTCTTTAGTCATTTTCTCTCTCATTTTCCTTTTTTGACGTTTTTTCTCTGTAAAAAAGTTAACACAAGACGTCAATATGACTTAATTGTGAAAGTCAAATATGAGGAAACATGGTGTAAAAAAATTTAGAAGAAAGAAAATCTTACTCCGTAAAATATACTGTAATTTGATCTGGTCGGATCAGGTCCCTGATATTAGGGACCATACTCCACACTCACATATTTGATATCCTGATCCTATTCCTCTCCTGTATCACAGATTCATGAATAGTTCCATTGAATTTTTCAGGGCAGATATTTATTAACACGGATTCCCTCTGGATACATTATGTGGGGATCCTAGGGATCCCTACACCTCAGCCGTACATAGTGAATCGTGCGGTCAGAAATCATTTTATTTTTATTATTTTATATTAAACACAAATAGTATCGGACGAAAATTAATTACACGATATACGATGAACGGTTGAGATGTGAGGATGCTTAAAATTCTCACATAATAGATCCGGAGGAGATCCGTGTTCGATATTTATATGTAGCTGTCTACACTTTAACTTTACTTTTTTGCGTGTTGTCTTAGGGGTCAAATTGGATAATTGATATTAATAATTAATTTTTATTTATTTATATTAGAAGTGGAAAAACACAAGAAATTCAGAAACCATCATATAACAAACAGTCTCTGAATCATTGGGGGAGAAGAAAATGACTCTGCATGCGCCCCAACAATCGTAAATTATCATGACAGACTTTGACAAAAAAATTAAAGACTGATTTTATTCCGATCCCTTTTCAGCTCATCCCACAAAATTCATTTGTGACATGAAAATTCTAATATCATAATCATGCACCGTGATAATGATGTTCAAAGAAAAAACAACAATTGGTGAGTAGGATTAGGAGTGTGTTTGAATAGATAATTTCCAACGGCAGATAAAAGCTTATAGAATAGTTGCAAGATATAAGTAGTCGATCCACTGATTGCACAGTGCCGATTAACTGACTACTTACATTTTGTTACTATCTTGCACAATTATTGCGACGAAAGCAACCAAATGATAGGAGTTATCCAACAAT
This sequence comes from Heteromeles arbutifolia, assembly GCA_024362995.1. Classification (NCBI taxonomy): domain Eukaryota; kingdom Viridiplantae; phylum Streptophyta; class Magnoliopsida; order Rosales; family Rosaceae; genus Heteromeles; species Heteromeles arbutifolia. The sequence continues at coordinate 36,616,753 of JANCRC010000003.1, read as the reverse complement.
AAACCCTAGAGCACGAACGCGAGGAAACCTCATATTTATTTGATGAAATTGATAAAATTCTCCCAATACAATAGAAAATAATAAAAATTCTCTGAAATATCAAAATCATGTTAATAATAAACATGCAGCTCATAACTTTATGGAAAACATATGGTTTGAGCCCAGTAATATAGAATTTTGAACTTTTTAATGGTAGTTGTGATGTGTTTCGATGGTGGTGGCGTCTAATATGGTGGCGAGACAGAGAGAGAATTAAACACCAATATCAGCTTGCTTTCCACAATAAAACCCCCCATTGCGACGATGGATGCCGCTGCGATTTGTCTACTCTGCCATCTTTTACTTGTTCATCGTTGTCAGTGTCGACAAAAATAAATATTGTTGATATATGTCTTTGATATTGGGTAGATATTGCTGATACGTTAACATAAGTTGTTTCCTGACCAAACGCGGCAATTCCAACTGGGAACAAGATCTCAATTCGACTGTTCAATTGTGAACAAGACCCTAACTTGATCTTGGCTTGACCTAAGGACGAATTTTGAATGTGTGGCCTACTAAGGACGTGGTCCGACCATGTGAAATGGGTGTTGAGGAAGACAATTCCACATCGAAAACTTGACAGGATATATTATACTTATAAGTGAATAATTACACTGCTAATATCGAGGCTCTTAGGAACCGTTAAATTAGGCAGTTGAGGTTGATTTAACGGCAGCTAATGAACCCCTTTATCTTACCTCTTACAGTTAGGCCTTTAACTCAATATAACCAAACCAAATCCTTAGTGGCCTAAACTCAAATTTGAGCTTAAAACATCTTAGGCCTTTAACTTGCTTTTCAAGTTTTAGGGGGTTGGCCCTACCCACTCCCCCAAGTGGTATCCATTTGAGAGCACTTCCAAGTTCCAACCCTCCCAATTGGGCAATTGGGTGATTGAATCCCCCAGAACCCACAAAATCCTTTCCACCCAAGCCCCACTTAGCCGGTCTACAGTAAAAAGAAGCGGAGCCCAATTGCTCAATCGGGCCACAATTGCCCAACCCAAAGGCTGAGGCCCTATGACGTTAGGGTGACGTCACTCACGTTATAATTTTTTACTCCATTGTGTGCGCTCCATGCGCGCATGAGAGCGAGTCAGCCGACCAAACCTGCAGCATTGGGACCCGCTGCAGGCACAATCAACCCCTCAGCCGTTTGATTTGAACAAGTTTTTATCCTACGGTCCAGATTTTTCAAACAAACAAAATAAAAAAAAAAAGACTCAAAAATCACTTATTACCTTTTGGGCCCACGTGGCATAATATGGGTTGTTGGATTACAAAAAAAAAAGATGTAATCCAAATCCAACTGTTCATATTCATTAGGTAAGAAATAAATATTAAAAATTATAAAAAAATTAGAAATTACCGGCATGTACACTGTAGTTTGGGAAAACCCTCAAATCGGTACAGCAGTATATCACTTCACTTGTTCCCTATAGGATACAACAGTCGCAATTGAATCGTTCGGATTGTTCATGTGACTCAATCGTTTTGTTAATCAATATCTCAGTTATGTCCATTCGGTTCAATTTCAATTCTTTTACGCTTTTAAATTGATGCTACGAATAACAACATGGCCTTTACACTTTGCAAAACACTAAATCATATATAATAACTAGGAAAATTAATGAAAATGACTTGAAAATTTTGAGTTTTAACGATAAGAACAAAATAAAGAGTAAAGTGAATAGTACTATAATTGACTTTTTAGTGTAAAAATGTGGTTTTTCGTTAAAGTGAACAGTATCGGGAGCTTTACGTTAAAGTTCCCTATATAACTGCAAAACGATTTCATCACTCAGTTGATATTAAAAGTGCACAGTGACTCTATATACACAAAAATGAATGCCAAATTACAACAAATGGCGTTACAGACAACACATCCGATGAGGCATTCAAAGATGAAAACAAATTTTAGCTTCGGAGTGAAGTTTTCAAATGTTCACCAGCAGTAAACCTTGAGAGACAACCCCTATAAAACTTGCATTTCTACCATCAAGGTGCGCGAGCTAGAGTTTTAAACTCATCCAAACAAGACAGGAGTGTCTTTTGGCGCTTCTGGAGCGATTGTCGCTCATTCTGCAGTACATCAATTGCGCCAGGTACGACAAACATGTCCATGAATTTCTCATCGTTCACAGCAAACAAATCCAACCCAATAGCCACAACAAGCTGATACCGACTGCATAAAACAGGGAGGGAAAAAAAGAAGGAAAACTAACGAAAAGTTCAAACAAACTTTAGTTTTAACGAAAAATGACAATTAAAGGTAAAAATGTGGTTTTTCGTTAAAAATGAATAGTACCAGGAGTGTTTTGTTAAAACTCAAAAAAAAATAAAAACCATTTCATTACAATTGTCACTAGTCTGCCAAAGAATGATTTCCAAGAAAAATGTGGATATTAGTATGATTTATATCTAAAGCCAAATTACATGTGGAATTGAATAAAGTAACCTTTACTAAATATTATGTGTAGCAGGGTTCCGAGGCTCTAATAAGTATTCGAGGGCATTTGCAGGATTCTGTAGCAAAAGAAGTGAAAAATTCCATATGACATACAGATGGGATAAAAACAAAAACATGAAAATACAATTCGATGCATGTATTTAGAAACGCTCGAATTTCACGATGTCTTGAAAGTTTTGACTTGTTGAAGTAGACTAGTAAGATCAGCAAGTGTAATACAATGTGCAATTATAATAAATTGTTAAGGAAACTCACCAAGGTGTTAGGAAACCAGAATTCAAAGCTGATGCCACATTTCTCTCAATAAGAACTTCACGTATCCGCCCGAAATGCTGTGCAGCTGATAAACAGATTTCAGTATAAGCCGTGGCTGATTTTAAAGTACCATCAGCATTTCCAAACAAAAGGGAACCACCATTTTGCTGTATTCTTGTATTGTCAGGATTTCTGTCGTTTCCAGTCATTCTTGACATCCGCTTTCTTGCTCCTATGTCAATGCCATTCCCAAGATCTTTCTTCAAACCACCATCACATGGCTGATCAGGTGATGGGGTCTCAGGAATCTGCACCTTTTCCGGGAGTTGTTTGGTTGCGTTCTTTTCTGATCCTTCATCGTGGCATCAGATAACTCAAGTAATAATGAAGTGACTGAAGGGTGGTTAAAGTTGTAAGAAGAAGCGGTACTGGAACCAAAACCGCGTTGAAAGTCATTGCCATAACAAACCAATGAGTAAGGACTTGTAACTGAATCAAGGTGGTGCCGAACTAGTTGCTTGCACTGTTTAGCAAGCTCCTTTATAAATCGGTTGTGTGCCTGCCTAAGAGCATCATGGAAACCAATATACCCATCCATATTTCCAGATTTCCTCCTACCTACACAGTAAACAAGCACCCCCAAGGTTTTATTATCAGAGCCAAGTACTATTAGTCCCATAAATAAAGATTTGTATTTGAATCCTAGCTTGGAGAACTCAACAAAAAGAAATCAGGGGAAAATATAAAAGAGAAGCATCAATGTAATAGGTGTTAATGCAGGAAGCCAAAAATACAGTTAACATTCAATTCCAAGGAGCATGAAATTTCTTAAATAGTTCCACATTCTACTCATTTCTTCATCTGTTAATGCACATTTCATGTAAAACATTTGATCTGGAAAAACAATAGTGTGAGTAAGGTAGATAGCTTTTACATTCTGAATCACAGTTGCGAGTTCGTTCTATGGCAAGATCAAAAAGGTTTCTCAAAACAAATGCAAGCCGATCGCATGCAGTGTCAAGAAGAGGAGCAAGCCATGAGCGTGCAGCAGAACGTGCAATCTCTGCAGCCGCCTCCGACACTCCTCTTCCCCCACCTCGGCTAGCATGGGCAAGTAGGATATTTGCCACCTGATACAAGAAGACTTAGAAATTGCCTCTGTACAAAATATATAGAATTCCTAGCTAAATTGATCTACCAGAATATGTATTACCTTCTCCCTAGACACTGGAGGACATTCAATTGAATATGCAGCACAGTGGAATTCATGCATAACCATTTCAAATGCAGCTCCGCCATATAGTCGAAGGGGTAGCATTGGGAGGCATTATATCTGCTGTGACGCCAGGCCATCCCCCAATACCACTTTCCGATTGCTCCTCCTCAGTTGTTTTTCCCCATTGCACAGGGGCAGGGTCTGCTGCTCCATCAATCAAAGTAGCCTTCGAAATTTACAAATAAGAGGGAATTCAGTCAAGCTATACGACAGCTCTTAAACTCAAAACTACTCAATAACAGTAGCATATGAATAAAAGATGATGAAGTGTACGAACGAATGACTTGTAAATAGAATGAAAATCAACAATTTATGAAATTTCTCTTTGACAAGTGATTTTTTTGGTTTGAAAGCTAGGTTTTTCCTGACTACTTGTGGCGTTTACTGTTGGAACCCTCATTTGTCCCTCATCGGGCAGAGGGAGAAGAGAAGAGTGCTTTAAATAGAATTACCCATCTCTAACTAACGCTGAGGTTTTTTGTGATAAAACCCCACACCTGAGGATTGTGCAGGTAGTTAAGTGGGGACAGTATCGGTCTTGTTAGAGTGGGCCCTCTGCCCGTTGATCTGAAAAATTCTACATGGTATCAGAGCCAGGAGGCGGGCCCGTACTGCCACGTGATTGGAGAAGAGAAGAGTGCTTTAAATAGAATTACCCATCTCTAACTAACACTGAGGCCTTTTGTGATAAAACCCCACACCTGAGGATTGTGCATGTAGTTAAGTGGGGACAGTATGTATCGGTGTTGTTGGAGTGGGCCCTCGGCCCGTCGACCTGAAAAATTCTACATGGTATCAGAGCCAGGAGGCGGGCCCGTACTGCCACGTGATTGGGTGGGTCCCCTTTGGCCCCGCGTGATTGTCCACGTAGGCCAATGATGCCACGTGTTTGGGTGGGTCCCCAATGACCCCGCGCGATGGGTGAGCCCCCACTGGCTCCACGTGGTTGCCGACGTGGATTTCCACGTGTGACCCATAAAATGGGGTCTCACGTGCGGGGGAGTGTTGGAACCCTCATTTGTCCCACATCGGGCAGAGGGAGAAGAGAAGAGTGCTTTAAATAGAATTACCCATCTCTAACTAACACTGAGGCCTTTTGTGATAAAACCCCACACCTGAGGATTGTGCAGGTAGTTAAGTGGGGACAGTATCGGTGTTGTTGGAGTGAGCCCTCGGCCTGTCGACCTGAAAAATTCTACATTTACATTAACGAAGCAGTATAGAGGATGATTGGAAATAATTGAAAAGACTTGCATAGAATAAGCACTGTGAATTGCCAGAAATACTATCGAAAGATATACCCGTTATTATACTTTGTATTTTATATATATATATTTTTTTTTTTTGAAAACCTGTCACAGAGATTACTCACCACAATTTTGCTTATAGAAGCTGCGTACAAAATTGCAGATCTCCTGAGCTGAGCAACATCAGAGGTGGCCTTTATTTTCGAGTCCATTTTGGCTAGTTCACAGGTGACATCACCGCAGCGCTGCTCAAGCAGAGCAAGAGTTGCTGGTGCGGCTTCTTTGTATCTTTTCTGAAGCTCGGATTCTAAGTAGTCTCTCAAGCAGCTAAATCCAATATATGGTCTGAACTTCTCTTCATCAAAGCCTCCCTTAACTGTTGGTGCACCAGTGTTTTGCAAGAACTGAAGTTTTGTTCTCCACAAATTTAAAAGCTTTGATTAAATGTGTGAGCCCTTGGATCATAGTCCAAGAGTGCATTTCAAATTCATTTAGCTAAGTGATTGTTTTTGCCACATGTAACTATCTCATAGGATCGATTGTTTGAATGGTTGAATTTACTTAGATGTATAAGAGAGAGACTCTCATTCTCTTTCCACTCTCTTTGTAACAGTTTATGCTCATCACACTTAGTGTGTGAGTGGTGAATGGATTCCAAGGATTGTTAGTTCCTTCCTCCTCTCTGCCATTTTCGAGCAACTTGCAAATCTGCAGGACTCACCCTCGTAGCCTCCATTGATATAAAATTTTATACCTAACCTAAAACAAACCGTAACGTGGCCTCAGAGCCTAGTTCTTTTATAATCTGAGTGTGAATCTATGAATCTAGGTAGCGGAGAAACTCGAGCTGAATCGAGCTTTTGCAATGAATCTGAAGCTTTTGAAGTTTCTGGGTTACTCGATAACAAGTCTAATATGGCTGGGTCGAGTGGTGCTGATCTCCGAGCACCAGTTTTCAATAGAGAGAACTTTGATTTTGGCAAATCAAAATGAAGACTATATTCCGATCTCATGAACTCTGGGATATAGTTGAGAAGGGGTTCGTTGATCCAATAAAGAAGGAGGAAGAGCTCATTGCAAATGAGAGTAAGCTTCTGAGGAAAATATTGTCAAGGATGCAAGGGCTCTTGGCGGGTGTTGTCTCCGATCAAATCTTCCCGAGGATCGCTACACAAGAGAAGGCAAAATCAGCCTGGGATGTGTTAAAGCAAGAGTTTGTGGGAGTAAACAAGTAAGGTCTATGAAACTTCAAGGCTTACGCTGTGATTTTGAATATACTAGAATGGCAGAGCATGAATCATTATTTGCATATCTTGCTATACTGTTTGTTTTAACTTATCAGATGAAAGGTTATGGTGAGGATCTGGGTAATCAAATAGTTGTGCAGAAATTAGTGATTAGTTTAACTAGGTCTTATGATAGGATTGCTTCTGTGATTGAGAATACTAAGGATCTAGAAATTGTTGATGCACAAGATGTTGTTGCTATTCTAAAGGGATACGAGCTGAGAATTGAGAGGCACTCTTAGAATCACACTGAGAAGGCATTTGCAAGCTTAGCTCCCAAGCAAAATAAGCTTAATGCAAACCAAAACTTCAAACCTCAGAAAAATTGGAAGACAAAAGGGAAGAAGTGAGATAATAGGCCTACACATCAACAAGGAAAAACTGCAATAGCTTCTGAGATAACTAAAAATCCTTGTAAACGACAAGTTACATTTTGAAGAGTGTTGGTTAAAGGGAAAGCCTAAATGCCATAATTGTGATAAGTTCGGGCAAATTGCAAAGGATTGCCATAGCAAGAAGGCTATTTATCATGTGAACTATGCCAATCATGTTGAAGTTTTGTTTTCCTTCTATCTGAACTTATAACGCGTTTTTATATAAATCGTGAGGTGTGTTTTTTTTTCTTAAATATTTACTAACCTTGTCAATGTGGAACTAAAAAATATCATATTTTCGAGTCTTTAACTGATATGTATAAACAATGAATGCGCACTAAATTAAACCTATACACTCATATGATTTGCAAATTTGGTCTACGCATTACTCTTTCTTGAAGGTTAAACTAGAATTGGAATGAATGTTTTAAAACTGCAACCCATATAACTACTAGCTAGTAATGAAAAAGAAATTAACAACCAAACATAATTTCTTAAAAATTGGAAAGAATAAACATGCATATAGTATTTGAAACTCATGACTTTCTTTAATTTAAACAACAAAAGCCATTGCTTTTGATTAAACTACTTGGTCATTTAACCAAATTTTATAAATTTATAAAAAGAAATTTGTAAAAATTGAAAAGTTACAAAATACAAATAGTATTTCTAACCTAGGACCTTCTCATTAATTTTAACGAGGACAAACCACCACTCATGGTTATACTTTTTTTATCATTTACCCAAATGTTATAAATTTATACTCTTATGAAAAGAAATTAGTAATAATTTTTTTTTGAACAAACGATATTATTTACACTAAGAGGGTGGGAGAGTGGGACAAACCTCACACTAGGCTTGCAATAATGTCGTTCAAATTTGCCTTTGACTAGAATCGATCCTAAGATCTCTCACTTATAAGTGAAAAGGAATACTATTAGATCGTAGTACTAACTGACAAATTCGTAATAATTAGTAAGTAAATAAACACACAGTGCTTCAAACCCATGACTTCTTCATTAATCTTTGACAAGAGAAACCACTAGTTTTAATTAAACTTCTTGATCATTTAACCAAATTTTATAAATTTATATTCTTATAAAAACATATATAACTATATCATTCTAATAATTTTGGTACCCGAATTTTTTTTTGCGCTTCAGACAGTCTCCCAACCCGCTGTGGACCAGGGCCGGCCCTGAGTGGAATATGTGATAGGGGGAAACACAACTAACATCCAAAACAGGATAGGTAGCAACTTGGTCAACACACATGCCCTCGGTTTGATTCGGTCAGAAAATTCGAGGGCAAGAGTGCACGAGAGTGGTCAAGCCCTTCTGATTTTGGCGGTCCTGATTTGTTTATATATGTTGACAAAACATTGGATCAACCAACGAAACTTAGGCCATCTCTAATCGAATGAGAGCCAGAGAGCTCTCTTTGGCCCAATAGTCATTCAAGAAATTAATATTTTAATGAATAGTGTAGGATCATATTTTTTACCATCTCTAACAGAGGGGCCAAAGGGCCATAGGCCAAACATAGCCCTGTGACAAAAAATCATCTCTAACCGAGGGACCAAAATGCCATAGGGCCAAACATAATTTATTATTTAAATTTAAAAACTACGACTTAAATTTAAAAACTACAACAACTTAAATTTATAGGTAATATCTCTTTAAATTTAAAAACAACAAATTAAATCCAATAACTGGTAATATCTCTTTAAATGAGTACATGAGATGCTATAGGATGATACTCTCCCGTGCCACAAACAAGTACCTACAACAGGATCTTGTTGCACATCTTTGGGCCAAAAGAAGCATGAAGTAGGCGTTTAAGTTTTATGTTGTTAAATGTTTTTAAAAATATTGTTTAAGTTTCATGTTGTTAAATGTTTTTTTTTATGTTGTATAATTTTTATGTTGTTTAATGTTATTTAATGTTGTTTGATATTGTTTAATGTTGTTTCATGTTACTTAATGTTATTTAATGTTGTTTAATGGCTTAAGAAGTTATAGGAAAAAAAAATAGAATTTTTAAATTTTTTAACAAAAATTTGTAAATCAAATATAACGGCTGGCTGACGTTAGCATGTTACCGTTACATTCAAAATCCAGTCTGGCTGGGTTGGGCCAGCCGGTTGGCCTTTTGGCCTTTTTTTGTCCCGTGGGGCCCACAAGCCCTTTGGCTTGGCCCTCGGTTGGAGATGGTTTTCGGGTTATTTTCGGCCGTCTGGACCATTCGGTTAGAGATGGCCTCTGGAATCTGAGAGGGCCCCACGGAATCAGAAAGGGCTAGAGGGCTGGAGGGTTGGCCACTTCCAGCCAGCCCCGGGCTGGCCATTTTTTTTTTAAGGTGTTGTTATTCCTGTCGGTTATAATCGACAGGAAAACATTGTATTACTAATATAAATGTATTCATGTTGGTTATAACCGACAGTAATACATTTATACTAAATAATATAGATGTATTCCTGTCGGTTATAATCGATAGGAATTCTTAAGAAAACATTCAAATGCAACGGCTAGCTGACTAGCCGTTGCATTTGAATTTTATTTTATTTTATTTTTTTTACAGTTTTATTATTATTTTTTATTTACAAAATTTTTCATATAACTTCTATTTTTTCCTATAACTTTTATTTTACAAAATTTGTTTCATATTTTTTTAAAATTCCATTTTTTCCTATAACTTCTATTTCACAAAATTTGTTTCATTTTATTTTAAGTTGTATTTGAATTTAAGTTGTAGTTTTTAAATAATAAATTATGTTTGACCCTATGGTCCTCGGTTGGAGACCGTTTTTTGTGACAGGGCTATAACGAGCCCTCTGGCCCTCGGTTGGAGACGAAGACAAATATGGCCCTGTACTGTTCATTAAAATATTAATATTTTGGAGAATCTTGGACGGCCAGAGGGCTAAAACGAGCGCTCTGGCCAGCCATCGGTTGGAGATGGCCTTAGTGGGTGTAACATGGCCTACTTGTGACTTTAACGCACTTTCTGCCGAATTACAAGATCCTCAATTAGCAATGGGTTTTCAATAATTATACTCAATTTATATTACTCTTTTTCAAATAGAATAAATTATTCTTATTTAGTTCTACATTTTATTTTATTTTTCCGAATATAAAGATATATTTACAACTAGAGGTGGGATATTCGGGTTAATTCTCACTATAGGTAGTCATAATAATTTGGTTTTGAACCAGTCACCCATAAAAGTTGAAGTAAAGAATAATATCACTAGGTTGTAATGTTAAATAACTATTTTTAAGAGAGTTTTTGAGTACATCGATATTTTTACATTAAGGGGAGGGAGAGTTCGGTTAAGCCACACAATGGGCAACCTAATTTAGTATCGAATTCGCCATCTATGATATTCGAACCTAAGACTTCTCCCTTAAAAGTGAAGACGAATATTACTAGACTATAATACTGAGCGGCACCATTTTAAGAGAGTTAAAGCATCATATTTTTGAAAGTTTGAAAGAGGAGATTAATTTGTAACAACATATTGAACGTTTGGTAAGTGGACGTGACACATCTTCCTTTTGTCAATCCGCATGTTATCATCATGTTACACAAGGCATCCAATGAAATTGAGCCATTTTTAGTAATTCTTATAAAAAAATTCTTGTGTTCTTTTTTATTTATTTATAAATGATAGGATTCACGGAAGAGAGTATTAGCAACCTTTGCATTTGGACCTTCTCACTGTACCAAATGTGTTGTGTCATTTTGCACAGAAAAACAAGACATTTCAATGCTTTTGGCTAGAGATTAAAGATGAGAAACAAAAAATATAATTTCAAAGTATTAGCTATCTTGTTTTTTGTGTAAAAAAATCACACATAACTTCTGATAAAGCGAGAAGATTCAAATACAAAGGTAAGTGCAATGTTGCTAACATTTACCTTCACAAATAAAGTCACAACAATGTTACGACACCATAATAAAAGAAGTCACAACTAACTTAGTAGCAAATTCATCACAAATACATACATACACCAAATGGAGGTCACAACTAGCACTAGACCAAAGATTATTGGTTATACATTTTTATTTGTTTGTTTGTTAGGTGATTCTTATATATGCTCTAAATTTTAATTTTTTTTGTACTTTAATTTAAAAATTATTCCTCTTTAAACAAATAAAATTCTTAGTTGACAACTTTAAACATGTACAAAATCACACACACGTACCACAACTTGTTTTTTACATCTTATTCTTTACTTTTTTTTTATTTTTTTATTTTTGTTTAAAATATTTTATTCAAAAAAAGAAAAGAAATAAAGATAAAAAAAATGCCGATTATGTGGGAAGTTTTGTTCCGTTAGTTTGGATTTTTATTTAAATTTAAAATTTTAATTTTAAAATCTAATTGAGGAGGGGTAATCTCGAGATTATAAATGATTCATTTTTTTTGCCTCCTAATTTTACTAGCCTCTCCGCACGCGCGTGAGGCCTTTTTTATAATCACGGGTGCTACGCACCCCTAAAAGTGTGTTGCTTTAGTTGATACTTCTTACTCACAAGCGTTACGCGCCTCTAAATTTTTTAAAAAAGAATTTGTAATACTTGATAATAAAATGTAATACATACTAAACTTTTTTTTTAATTTTTTTTTATGGATACTGAATTTCTTGATTATCAATCTTTTTGTAACATGTCTTTCTAAATAAAAGAAAGTGAATGATGATAAAAGTTAGAACTTGTCACCTTATTTGCATGGGGTATTGATGAGTCGATTTTATACTATATATTATTCCCTATTCTTGGTATATTTTGGTTATTATTTTGGTAGAATTTTGATACTTTGATTTATATTCTTAATGTAGGACATGTGACTTCTTCTGGAGCAAAAAGTGATCAAACGGATGAATTTTGGAGTGATTCTAATTGGAGGATGTTCGTGTGCCTTTCAAGATGATTGTAGCAAAATTCCATATTTTTCTACCAAGCCGTTTGACCGTGGCGATGAAATTAAGGCTCAGCGCGCAGTTTTCCCAGATTGACGTTTCTGGACGTTTTGGGTATTTTGGAGGTCAAGAAGGAATATTTTGAGAAAGATTCCTTCTGAGGATTTGTACGGGACGACTTTAGCTTTCAAAAGAGACCTTTTGGGACCAAATCGGAGTTAATTTGGTCGGTCAAAAGACTAATTTTCTGAGAACTCCGAATTTTAGTTCCAATAGGAAACCTTTTTATTTTCTGTTTTATTATTTAATTATGTTTCCTAGTTTTACTAAGACTTTTTGGGATTTTATTTTGTATTAGTATAAATAAGGCTTTTAGCCATAAGGGTTTTTTGGGGAGAAGGGAGAAGGGAGGCAGAGAAACGCATGCACTACTTTAGAGGATTTTTGAAGTTTATTTTCAAGGTGTTTTCTATCCTTGTTTTTAATAATATTTTGTTTATGGTTGTTCGTAACTAATTTCCATTTGCTAGGGCGAAGCCTTGAGTCTTAGCATGAATATGTAGTTTCTATTCAATTGCTTATGATATTATGCATGTTTACTTTGAATTATTAATTACTGTACTTAAATTGTCTCTATGTCTTTATGCTTAGCTACCATTAGGATGTTCAAATAAGTAATTGGATGCAATTCGGTCGGAATATCACCGGAGGATTGAGTATTGCTTCTTGTGGTTTTTAATTGTAATTTCACCTAAGGCGAATATCACGCTCTTAGGGGTTGCATGGTTTTTCAAAAGGTTTTCATAAAACTTAATGAGTCTTGCATGTTCATATTTGATCTGAATATCACAGACGGATTGCATGTTGGATATACGTCTTGCTTGAATATCACGAGGAGAATATGCATAAGGAAAACCTAACCTTCAAAGTTGCATGTGTAATTCATACGTAATTGGTGAAACTACATAGGATTGTTAAGGTGACGGCAGAACCCTAGGCTTTTAACTTTATTTTCAAAACTATTTTCTTTAGCCAATTTATTTAGTTGTTTTTATTAAATTCGTTTTTATTATTTTAAATTCCAAAATCAATATTTTCCAAATCTTGTTTTAAATAGTTAATTAAGAATTAGTTTAAATACAAATTATTCATTCAATCCCTGTGGAAAACGACCTTGCTTGAGTTGCTATACTACGACTACCTTGTTCTCTTGCAAGTATTTTTTAAATGTTTTTATCCCTACTTTTGTAGATGGTAAAATCCCTATCAAGAAATTGGCGCCGTCACCGGTGATTGTTTTAAATAATTTGTGTTTATCATATTCTTAGTTAATTATTTTTGTAAATATTTTTTTTTAATTAGTTGTTGATTTTCTTTTTGTTTTTGTAGGTTATTGTTTGATTAATTTTGAGATCAATTCAATGAAGCTACCGGAAGGAGGATTGCCCTTATGGGTTTCTTTAGCATAAAAGGGATTTTATGGATTTAAACCTACACTTTGTGCCCTTTGCTATTTAAAGAGCCATGATATTTTGGAGTGCCCCGAAAAGGAAGATTTTCCTGAGTTTGTTCAAAAGCATATCAATATGAGAACCAACTCAAAAAGGCATTGGAATAATCCTCATTCAGAGTTCTATACTCCAGGTTTGAAAAAGCATTTTTATTTTATGTGGGCATGTAATCAACAATTTTTTGAGCAGCTGGATGTACCACAAGAGCTTTCGGTGGAAAACAAAATCTCTATATTGTTGGAATCATCTGAATTGTATATTGAAAGAACCAATCAAGGATTTCAGATTCAACCATTAAACTGTGGGAAAAGCTATGATGATCAAAAGGAAAATGGTGCAGAAACTGAAGAGCAATTTGCCACCCATTCACGTCCAGGGGAGAAAGCAGCACATGCTGACCCTATAATCCAACCAGAACTGACTGCTACCCATGTTTATGTGCCACCACCAAAACCTTTCCCACAAAGCCTGCAGGAAGACATGAGTGTTAATATGTTAGGGGAGGTTCACACAAATTTAACATCCAATATGTCGCATGATCAATTCTCAAACACACTGATCGATTTGAATACGGGGCAGACAATTACTGATATAGTTTTTGTTGCTGAATTAGACATTCCAGCAGCACAGCAGGCTCGGTTCTACATGGGACGGAAGGGGCAACTTAATGGCAGCCAAATTCTTCGGCCAGTGCAGAAATTGTGGGTGCTAAATACAAGGTTTAAGTCAGTTTAGCGAAGACGTAAGCCTTGCTGGAAGGGACCTTATTTGATTTCAAGGACTCGGTCTAAGAAAGATTTAGCAACGGAATTTAAATGCACAATTGAAATCACTCCGTACCAATTGCTAACGTCTGATGTTGTTAAGGAGTGGATAATTCTGAGAGAACAAGTGACGTGATCACCTGCCTTATTCAAATTCGTCTAGTTATAGACGTTAACTAAAGCGCTAATTGGGAGGCAACCAAATTTTTCCAACTCTTATCTTTTTAATTTCGTTCAATTTAGTTTTCTTGCTTTTATTTCAATTACAAAAAAAAGAACCAAAAAAAAAAAAAAGAAAATTGAAAAAGAAAAAAAAAATGAAATTTTAATTCTTATTATTTTCTGTACTTATCTAATTAGGTTTTTGATTTGTGATTGCAGGCTGCATTCGGAACTCATTCGGTCTAATCTCAACTACTCGTGGATCCATACATTCATCTATTCATCTCAGATACAGAAGGAGCACAGGATGAGGTCCAGAGATACTCATAGTGGGGTTGCTGAGAAGGCCTCTATGCTAATGGACCCCTTTCACTCTCTCACTCTCTCACACTTGATTCAAAATATAATTACATTGAAGTTTGGGGGTGGGGATCCAAGCAGCACAGAGAATAAGACATGATGAATTTATAGAGCTCTGCATGCATGACGAACAAGCCAATTCAACATACTGAGGCATGTGAGACAAAAATCGAAGGGAGATGGGGATAAAACAATACCTGTGAGTGTGTCAGACTCAGAGAAGGATGCGATTTGCGGTTTCATCTTCACAGGCTAAGGGTCTTGTTGCTCGAGGTAAGAAATTTTAGGTATGTTAATTTTTGTGTCAAGTTAAAATTTTCATTCTTTTGAAGTTAATATCCATAGATTATTTTAAACGTTAGAATAAATGGACATGGTGAAAGTTAATCCCATAATAGAGTCTTTTCTATTTATCGTTGCTTAGACACTGATTCATAAATTATACTTTGACAATTTGCACAATTACACCAACATGGTTTGTGGGGAGTGAGATTGAAACACTTACTTTTTGTCTAAGTCATTTTTAATTTTTGTTCTAAATAAAGTTTAGTATGTGTTATAAAGTAATAATTGTTCCACCCGAGACTTTGCTTAGTAACCGGGCCAGTCCTGCCTGATCAACAGTGATTCTCGCGTCAAACGGTAGAGTCTTGGCATGGGGCATGGTGGTTAGTTGGTTTCGTAGCCTTTTCAGCTCGAGTTAATAAGTCCTTAGGGGTGTTCTACACCTAGTGCCCTAAAGCCTTAGTGGTTTGGGAGTCATTGACCTAAAGCTCGCTACATGGGTTGGATCGAAAGCTTAAGGGAACTAACATTGCACGACCACTACTGTTACTGAAAAAAAAAAAAAAGAGAAGAAAGAGAAGAAAATATGTGAAGTTAGTATGTGTGAAGTATGAATAAAGAAGACGGGTGGTAAGGGTTTTAGTCGAGTCTCCTTAACTATGTTGGTTCACTTTACACCAAAGGAAGTTCATGAATTCTTTTCTAATTGATTCTAAATGGCTTAGACTTTATGGTGGGATTGGCTGGAACTTTTGAAAAGATGTTCTAATTTTTAACGTTTTCTATGGATTGCAACTTGAAGGTGAAAATTTCGTCTTAGTTAATTTTTGTTTAAGTTTTTATATTTGTTTTTGAGTTTTGTTTTGCTTGAGGACAAGCAAAAAGCTAAGTTTGGGGGTGTTTGATGAGTCGGTTTTATACTATATATTATTCCCTATTCTTGGTATATTTTGGTTATCATTTTGGTAGAATTTTGGTACTTTGATTTATATTCTTAATGTAGGACATGCAACTTCTTCTGGAGAAAAAAGTGATCAAACGGATGAATTTTGGAGTGATTCCAATTGAAGGATGTTCGTGTGCCTTTCAAGATGATTGTAGCAAAATTCCATATTTTTCTACCAAGCCATTTGACCGTGGCGATGAAATTAAGGCTCAGCGCGCAGTTTTCCCAGATTGACGTTTCTGGACGTTTTGGGTATTTTGGAGGTCAAGAAGGAATATTTTGAGAAAGATTCCTTCTGAGGATTTGTACGGGACGACTTTAGCTTTCAAAAGAGACCTTTTGGGACCAAATCGGAGTTAATTTGGTCGGTCAAAAGACTAATTTTCTGAGAACTCCGAATTTTAGTTCCAATAGGAAACCTTTTTATTTTCTGTTTTATTATTTAATTATGTTTCCTAGTTTTACTAAGACTTTTTGGGATTTTATTTTGTATTAGTATAAATAAGGCTTTTAGCCATAAGGGTTTTTTGGGGAGAAGGGAGAAGGGAGGCAGAGAAACGCATGCACTACTTTAGAGGATTTTTGAAGTTTATTTTCAAGGTGTTTTCTATCCTTGTTTTTAATAATATTTTGTTTATGGTTGTTCGTAACTAATTTCCATTTGCTAGGGCGAAGCCTTGAGTCTTAGCATGAATATGTAGTTTCTATTCAATTGCTTATGATATTATGCATGTTTACTTTGAATTATTAATTACTGTACTTAAATTGTCTCTATGTCTTTATGCTTAGCTACCATTAGGATGTTCAAATAAGTAATTGGATGCAATTCGGTCGGAATATCACCGGAGGATTGAGTATTGCTTCTTGTGGTTTTTAATTGTAATTTCACCTAAGGCGAATATCACGCTCTTAGGGGTTGCATGGTTTTTCAAAAGGTTTTCATAAAACTTAATGAGTCTTGCATGTTCATATTTGATCTGAATATCACAGACGGATTGCATGTTGGATATACGTTCTTGCTTGAATATCACGAGGAGAATATGCATAAGGAAAACCTAACCTTCAAAGTTGCATGTGTAATTCATACGTAATTGGTGAAACTACATAGGATTGTTAAGGTGACGGCAGAACCCTAGGCTTTTAACTTTATTTTCAAAACTATTTTCTTTAGCCAATTTATTTAGTTGTTTTTATTAAATTCGTTTTTATTATTTTAAATTCCAAAATCAATATTTTCCAAATCTTGTTTTAAATAGTTAATTAAGAATTAGTTTAAATACAAATTATTCATTCAATCCCTGTGGAAAACGACCTTGCTTGAGTTGCTATACTACGACTACCTTGTTCTCTTGCAAGTATTTTTTAAATGTTTTTATCCCTACTTTTGTAGATGGTAAAATCCCTATCAGGTATCTTGTTCAATATTATCTCTTTGTAATGCAAGCTTGTATAAACATGATTTTAATAACAAATTCAAGCTACAATGAACAACTTTAGTCATTAAACAGTCTAGAAAGATAATTTTATTTTCAAAAGAAGATAATGTAATATAAGATTCACTCTTTTCCTAGGAATACATTGAAGAGATACATAAATTTAAACATAATTTCAATGGACTCAATCTTCATACAAACTACAAAGCCTTTTTTTTCTTCATAAAAAGATAATAAAATTTCCTGTACTGGCTTTCTCTTCTCCACGAACCAATGAAGTGAAACATTGTTCTTATCTATTTTGAAATTTATTGATCTGCAATTGCAATATATGGAGAACCAATTTTATCATAATCATGTTATTGCATTTCTTAACAGAAAAACCAACACAAAGTAAAGGGATTCCAAGGGGAAAAAGAATGTATCAACCAAGCTAAGTTGGAACATGTCGTCACAGCCATCATCTAACTCGTCGATCAGAAAGCATACATCAGTACTCTCGCATCCCAAACCCAAGTAAATAAGCCATAGAAAGCAAACCTAATACTCTCGCATAAAAATTGAAATTAGAAGGCAAACAGAAGTGAAAAAATAAGAGACCTTGGGACTGAACTCCACACACACCTTGTGCAACTGTTACAGATAAAGGACTATTATTTGAAGAAGTATGGTTCTTTCTCAAATTGTTCCAAAGCATCATGTGATCCTTCATCGCCTTAATCCTTCTTTGTAAATATGAAAAGAAAAAAAAAAGCCGCATAACCATATTAGTGAAAACTAATTGCAC
This sequence comes from Heteromeles arbutifolia, assembly GCA_024362995.1. Lineage (NCBI taxonomy): Eukaryota > Viridiplantae > Streptophyta > Magnoliopsida > Rosales > Rosaceae > Heteromeles > Heteromeles arbutifolia. The sequence continues at coordinate 36,598,631 of JANCRC010000003.1, read as the reverse complement.
TGTATGGGGCTAAAATTGTGTTCTTTGCTATATTTACAAATTGAATGAACTCACGCAGGTTCTGCACCAAGAAAGGAGAGAGAAATCAAAACCTTATTATAATATTGTGGCTTTTATTGTGTTGGAAGGGATCATCACAATAGCAAATCCGGTGGGATTATATATATAGAGGGTATTAACGTAGAAAGGAAAATGTCGCAGTTCCTAACAAATTACAGAAAAGAACTAAACTAATGATAATAAAAATCGATTAAAACATAAATCGGAAACACCTTTTTCGTTCAATGTGATAGTATTGATGCAATACAAAAAGGTTGGAAATTAAGTGATTAAGGTTGTCAAAATAAATAACACAAATAATTAGACTGAAATCAAGACAATGAACGATGTTATGAAGAAGGTGCATGTTAAAGGTTGATTGGCTTATTAGGGTTGTTTTAACTCTCTTCAAGAGGTTTTAACCTGAACTTGCTTTGCGAAGGCGAGATGCATGATCCATTAACCCTCACAGAGATTCACAACTAAATGTGGCTTTATTATTTTGTCATCATCTCCATTGTCTTCTTGAGGACTGCTTTTGCTGCTTCAAATGTCAGAAACACGAAATTCTTTTAACTCCTGTCAACAAAATTAAAGCAGAACTTATAGAACTTGGGAAGAGAATACTTACACAGTTAAAGCAGAGCTTATAGAGCTTATAGAACTTTAAGAACTATCGGGAGGAAAGTCTGAGACATACCTGTAGGAATTACCCACCCACGGAGGGATTGCAATTCGTTTAGTTTCATCTTCCCTCGCGAACTGCTCGCTTCTTTTATGATGTTGTTTTTGAGAATAGCATGAATGGGGAGAGTAGCAGTTTTTCAGTTCTCCATTGAAAACGTGTTTCATATTTCTGAGAGTGGGAGAGTGGGAATGTACGTGGAAAACTGCCCTGCGTTCTCATACTCCTGTTAAAATGCCCTTAGTTGTGTTAATTTTTTTTTCTTCTCTATTTTTAATTGATTTGTTTGTATTAAAGTGCTCATTTTTGTTTTTATTAAAATGTTGTATTTTAGGGCCTTAAAAGAAAATGAGGAACTGGACGCACTTTTTTCTTTGTTTTACTTTTTAACCGTAAAACTGCTAAATTTTAGAGGATAACTGTCCAACAGGATACTTTCCGGATCCTTTCCGGATCCTCTTTGTGAGGATCCTGAGAATTTGTGAATCGTGTCTATTCATCATACATCGTGTAGTCAATTTTTGTCAAGTACTATTTGTGTTTAATTTTAAATAAATAAATTTAATATGATTTATGACGGCACGATGTATGATGAATGGACACAATTGACGAATCCTCTGGATCCTCACAAAAAAGATCTGGATTCGATAACTAAAATGCTTTTGTTTTTTTATTTTTTTAATTTATTCTTTTCCAATACAGTTTTTTTGTTCGGTTATGATTTTTTTTTATACCAATTTGTCCTAGTTTTTTGAACTTTTGAAGGTTTGATTGTGAAGAAAACAAAGGGGCTTTCTTGGCATTTTGAAATGCTTCACCTATTTGGCCTTCTCCCTTTATATATATATATATATATATATATATATATATATATATATATATATATATATATAGATATATAAACGGCTAGAACCATTAAAATGTAATGAGTGCCACAACTAATGAAAAAAATGAAAATCTCTTTCTTTAAAAGGCATGTGTATATATGTATGTGAGTGTGCATTTAGAATTAGATGCCTCATTGTGCTATTTGTTAGATTAAACATCTATAGCTTTTAAATTTTTTATTAAACATTTTCCTATATTTTAGGTGCCACATGTATTATAAGTAGCATTTTATTAATTCAAAATTACACAATTTTCCATTATATATAATGTACCAATTAATTAATAATTATTATATTAATATTCCAAATCTCCTAGAATCTAGTAGACGTATGTTTTAGAAATCTAAGAACTATTCAAATTTGATCTATTTCTACTTCTAACGTGATACATACTTCTGCCATTTTCTTCCACGACCATTCAACAATCTTTTCGTGCCATTTCTTTGCTCAGGTCAGTTGACGCTCTTCCATTCTCCCTTGTTAGTTATATTCATTTCCTTTGTATTTTCATTTTATGCACCTCTTGATTTGAGTATCCGTACCATGGTACATTTGGAAAATAGATTATAGTGGTAGATGGTATTAGGTACGTTTCAATTTAGCATTGTACATTTGAGGATCCTTACCATGATACATTTGGAAAATAGAGTCTAGTGGTAGATGTTAAAAGGTACGTTTCAATTTAGCATTGGTACATTTCTAGCCGATATGCTGGTACGTTTCAATTTGGCATGGACACATTTTTATAAGTAGCGGTACATTTCAATTTGGCATGGGTATGTTTTAAGCCAATATTGGTACGTTTCAAATTGGCACAGGTACATTTCTATCAGTATCGGTACGTTTCAATTTGGCATTGGTATGTCTCAAGCCAATATTAGTACGTTTCAACATGACATGGGTACAATTCAAATTAGGCATATGAATAGACAGAGAAACACACATTAACCATATATGCAATCCTCTTCTTTAATGGAACCTCCTCCTTATTCTTCATGAATCCGTTTTGAGAGACAGGAAAGAAATAAAGATGTTTTTTTTTTCTTTCCAAAGAATCAAGATGTTTGTAGTGTTCAAATGGCATAGTAATCGTAAAGATCACAACATACAAAGCAAGAGTTCTTTCAGCACTAAATGAAACAATGATGGATTCTTCTCCATCAGAAAATCCTTAATGCTGTACTTGAACCAATATTTTTATGGTTACACCATTCCTTAAAGCAGCATAACCAATGATTAGGTATACTTGTTGAACCATGAAACGTACCTCAAGTTCTGCAAATCTCTGCCCAAGATAAATAGCATGAGGTACATATAATATTTTTCATTTAACCGAAGATAAACTAATGATATGTAAATAAAAAATTTAAAAATGCTTAAGTTACCATTAGTCCAAGCGTTTTGATCAAATCTTTAAAAGACACAAAAGTTTAATTAAAAAAATGTAGAAAAAGAGTGGGGCATTCTAATTTCCCCGTGACTATACCTAATGAGAAGGGTTGCCAATGAGACAACGAATCTAAGGCTAGCTCTTCCAATGCCGGAGAATCAGGAAGCCAACCTCTTTTAAGGCTAGACTTCCTTGAAACTCAACTTTTAAGTTTTAATAAAATAAATAAATAAACAAAATCTCAACTTTATGAAATTTTAATTTGATATATATATATATATATATATATATATATATATTTTGGACAAACGATATCATTTACATTAAGGGGGAGGGAGAGGGAGAGGGGGTGGGCTTAGCCTCACAATATGATAACAATAATGAGGAATACTACTAGACCGTAGTACTAAGTGGCTTTAATTTTATATTTTATGCCACTCAGTACTACAATTTGGTGGTATTTCTCTTCACTTAGAAGTGAGAGGTCTTAGGTTCGAATCTCGTGGATGACGAATTCGATACCAAATTATGGTACCCATTGTGTGGCTTAGCTGAACTCCCCCCTCAGTGTAAAAATATCAATGTACTAAAAAAAAAATTGATATTTTATGACAAAACCTGCAGCATAAAACCCCCACATCCTCCCTTACTTTACACTCTTGTGGGCAACAACCCATTTTTTGAGACAATGGCCAACCTCCTCAAGCTTACCACCATTCTCTCCCTCATGATACATTCAATTGTAGCTCTGCATTTTCAAATGGCCTTCTCATCGTCCGATCTCGAAGATGACGACGAAGTGTACGTAATCGACTCCCCGAATCCCAACTTCAGATCAGGAAGCAGGTTCTTGGCCAGCATCATAAAAAAAGGTGCACAATGTGACCCAATAAAGCACAACATTTGCAATGGGATTTCTGCAAACGAAGGGACCGGCATTCTCTATTGCTGCAAGAAACATTGCCGAAATGTTCTTAGCGATAAGAACAACCGTCGAAAATGTGGGAAAAAAATGCAAGTTTGGAATGCGTTGCTGCAATGGAACTTGCATGAATACTACTTCGGATGCCAACAACTGTGGCAAGTGTGGTAAAAAATGCAATTATGGGGTTAACTGTGCCGAAATATGTATGTATGTATGTATGTATGTGTGTGTGTATGTCTGTATGTATGTCTGTATGTGTGTGTATGTGTGTATGTATGTGTGTATGTATGTGCGTATGTATATTCATTGTTAATAATAAATACTCTACTTGTGTAACCTCGCCCTTCTGTTATCAAGCTCAAAATCAATTGTGAATCAACAATCCAATATTGTATTGCGGCTTTCGTTAGGTCAAATCATCTTTCCTTTTTTCTTTTGGTTAGAAATGAAATAAATCTTGCATTAAAAAAATGATATCTCTTTGATTATATTTGATGCCACATTTCTAATTTCTTCTATTAGGGCCTGTTTACGTACCCGTAATTGGAATCAATTTACAGAATTTGATTCCGATCAGGGGATACACCTTTATTTACGTTATCTTGAAGAATCAAAATATATGTAGGATCCACAAGTATTAAAGAATCAAACTCTTCATTTTAGAAGAATTGAACTCCCTAGATAAGCGAGGTAATTGAATTTCTGGACTTGTGGGGAATCCAGAATCGACTTCTTTTATCAATTATGCCTTCACTTGGTTTTTATTATTCCAATACTGCCCTTCATCTCCTTCACTAGCCATCTCACTCCCAACCATTCTCCCTCTCCATCTCCCTTCTCCATCACCCTTCTTCATCGCTATACCATGCCCAGGCCTCAAAACATTTGCAACCCAAACTTGTCAAATCGCCTCACCCCCACTAGCTGATATGACCTTCGAATCACTTCGCCCAAAACCCACCAATTGACTCCATAACACCAAAACCTGAGAAAGAAATAGGCATGAGCAAACGAATTTCTTCGAATTTCTGGGTTCTTTCTTCTGCGGGGTTGGAAGGTCTTGATAGCTCCGAAGGTTTCTGGGTTCTTTCTTCTGCGGGGTAGGAAGATGAATGTGGCTAGGATTTTGGCTTTTAATTAGATAATAATATAATTTATACACAATAAATCAAGAGTAAATTGTACGAATGGTTCCTCAACTTTAATCAAATTGGAGCAATGGTCCCTCAACTAAAAATCCATTACCATTGGTCCCTCAACTTATCAAAATGTGTAGCTATAGTCCTTCTCATCAATTTTGTCAAAATAAGCTATGTTGGAATGACCATTTATACAATTAGGATCCCTCAACTCATCAAAGTGTATAATTATGGTTCTTTTCGTCAACTATGTCAATTTTTTTGTCAAAACGAGTTATATTGGAAGGACCATTGCTACAATTGGGTTAAATAAAGTTAAGGGACCATTTCTCTAGTTGAATTAAAGTTGAGGGACCAATGGTAATGGATTTTTAGTTGAGGGACCATAGTTGCACGTTTTGATAAGTTGAGGGACCAATGGTAATGGATTTTTAGTTGAGGGACCATTGCTCCAATTGAGTTAAAGTTAAGGGACCATAGCTACAATTTACTCATAAATCAATAATGAACATTTTAACTCCACTTTAATTAAATAAATAAAAATTTCTAATTAAAATGTTTTTAGACATAAATATAGAATAAACAAAAACAAAAAAAAAAACAAAAAAAACAAAAAAACAAGGACAATTTAGTAATATGATTCTGACTCATTTTCATTGTGATTCCTCATCAATTCAATTCCTCATCAATTCAATTCATCCTATTTTGATTACGATTACGTAAACGTGCCATTAGAACTATGGTTTTGTGGCGGGTTCGGCAAAAACTTTTGATCACATTGGCTCTCCTCTAGTCATTGAGGCGTTGGTTGTTAGAGAGGGTCTCATGCTGGTGACTCAAAGGGGTTTTCAAAACTTTATTTTAGAAAGCGATTTTCTCCAGATTGTGACGGCGCTTAATGAATTTTCCATCAATTTGTCTATCATTGGGCATATTATTGAGGATTCGAAGGTTCTTCTTGCCTCAGTCACTGGAGTTATTTCTACCTATATCCGTCGTCAAGCAAATGGGATTGCCCACCGACTAGAGCGTTATGCTCTTCTTTCAAATTCTAATTGTACCTGGGATCGAGTCCCCCTACCTGATTCTAGACCTTCTTTTGGAAGATGTTTTGTTGTAATGGTTTTATGAATTGAATGAAATGCTATTCGCTTTTTTCTCAAAAAAAAAAAAGAAAAAAAAAAAAAACTGTGGACTTCATTCAATAAGCAGCACATTACAAAGAGGTTCGTCTTCAATTGAAGCCACAAAAATAAACATGCGAATTGCATACTTTGTTGGTGCACGTTCTTACTTTCAACCTCGTTTATTCTCCAATCAGTAAACAACTATCGCGCTTTTCAACATAATTAACCACGAGTTTAATGTTAGTATGAAATAATAAACCTTTTTCAACTTATAATTTTATCACTTACCTGGACCACATCTCACACTAATCTCTCTAAGGGTTAATATTGAGCTAAATTTTCAAATTTGTTAGGTACATGTGATGCACTGACTGATTACCTATAGTACTTTCTATAGTTCATAACTAAATCATTGACAATTTTGTGTTTATTGCCACTAGAACGCATTGACAATTTTACATGCATTGATGGAACTTCCCTAACGTGGAATATTGTATTTGAAACTTGCAGCTTATATAAAAGGAAAATGATATCCGTGCACAATTTTTTCTTACTCCAGATATGGTCCTATTTCATGTCAGTTGTTTTTGTTCAATTTATTCAATCCAATAATCAAAAATAAGAAAAAAATTTTGTAGCAGGAGAAAAAAGGGTGTCTGGTTATCATTTCCCTATATAAATAACCCCTCAACTTCTTTAGCTTCCCTATTCTAAAACTTTAATACGAGTCTTAAGCACATGAAGCTTGGCAGCAAGCACATACATTGGACAACCACACAATTTAGAAGACATCCAAACATCAACTAAGGAAAGAAAGTCTGGATGATCCAACCACATACTATGAAACCAAAACGGAGCCTTCAGAGTGATTAATGTAAGCTTTGAGAAAGAAACAAGAAGAGGACAGTGATCAGAAGATATATAGGGGGTAAAGTGAAACATTTCAACAAAGACCATGCATGCATCTATCGACTGAAAATTACAAAGACAAAGATCCAATCTTATTTCAACCTGATTTCTGGTTCCTCTTCTATTCGTCCAAGTGTAAGGCAACCCTTTTGTGGGTAAGTGAAGCGAATCATAGCTGACATCTCTTGAAAATCAGAACAAGAAGCAGTCTTGGGAAGGACCCCATCCCTTTTTTCATGAGCACCTAAAACACAATTGAAGTCCCCAACAACAAGCCAAGGACCATTAACAAAAGAGGAACTGATAAATCGCATACTTGCCATAACTGACGCCTCTTAATAATAGTCGTTTTTTCATAAACCCAAGTGGTAACACAACTGACGGACCCAAGGTGCAAGAAATTGTGAGTTGTTGAGCATGTAAGAATATGATCATGACCATAAGTACTAAGGCCTGCTATTTGTTTCAGATTAGTATAGAAAAGTCCCAATGTAAAGAGATATACTTAATCCTTATTTGTGAAGGATTGAATGAAAGTATGAAAATTGGTTTTAACACTTTGTATACAATAAGGTAACTTATTCAGTATTGAATAAGGATTATAATAGGAGAATTACATGGATTGATTGTGTATAAATAGTAGCCTCTGCTCTCACAAAACATACGCTCAATATTGAACTAAGACCTATTGTTAGTTTGAGTATTATTGGTTTTGACAGAGAGGAGAAGATCTGCTACTTGTTTGGTCATGACTTCATCTTCTACTACTGTTGTAGGTTAGTTGAACTTGATTTCATACTTCCAGTATGTTAATTGTTTTGTTATTCGTGGTTTATTGAGCTTGACTAAGATCTCTAGGAGGCTTTATTCATTCTTACATGTGGTATCAGAGCCTAAGTTTTAGTTAAAAAACTCGAATAAAAAAATAAATAAAAAAGGGCCCCTAAGGCCATCTCCAAACCTAGGCTAAATGCCAAATTTTTAGACCAAAATTCCCCCCAAACACCCCCCAACCCAAGCCAAAATATTGAGCTAAAAGGGAAATGCTAAAGTTGGGCCAAATTCCCCCCCCAGATCCCCCCCCCCCCCAAACGCGTGGACTCTCCCCGAATTGGGCCACTCTCGGAGCCCAAGTTAATGTTTGTTTGGTATAATAAAATTGCAGTCGTTTCGAATTGGGGCTTTTTTTTGGGTTCGAATTGGGGTTCAGAAAACTGGGTTTTTCTGTTCGAATTGGGGTTCATAAAGAGCAATCAATCTAGAATATAAATAATTCATTACTTCCGCTGCACTATTTCGTTTTCAATCTGGATCCTTACTGGTATTTATTTCTTTTTCGTCTAATTCAATCTTTGCTGATTCATGAGAAAGTGAAATTTTTTGTTTACTGCACTTCTCCATGATTTTGAATCTGAGTGCCTTATTCTAATAGATACTATATGAGATTCAGAAGCAATACAAAATCAACAAACTTGTACGAATTGGATTTAAAATGCATATATGTTAATTATGATCCCCATGTTATCGTGTGATTCTTTATTTTTATAAGATATTGCTAAAAGTTGAAATCTTAATTATCTAGTTTTAATTAAGATGACTTAAATTATTGCATCCAGACATCTCCAATAATTGATTGGTATTGCTTGATGGGTCAAAAACTCTACAGTTCAATGTCAAAAATGTATGCATGTTATATACTGCATATTTTCTTTTTTTGAAGATTGTGTTATCTGTTAATCAAATGGAATTATATGTGATGAGTATTGAACTATCTATTGATACATATTCCGAAAAGTGGACAGTTTTTTGAATTGTTTGATCTATGTGTATCTTTTATCATTAAGACTACATATATGGTCAAATTGGTTCAAATTTTGTTCTGTAAAGTTTAAGTAGTAGTAGAGAAATCAGGAACCCATTGGTTCATGTTTACTGATTTCATTATGATCTGCTGCAGTTTCACTGAAAACCTTGCATTTGGCAAGTGTTCCGATTCTCACTGGTGGAAGTAATTTCAAGAAGTGAAGACGCGAGATCAAGTTGCTACTGACACTCAATGAATTTGACATTGCAATTGACAATCCACAACCCCAATTATTGACTGACAAAAGTTCCAAGGCTGAGAAAGCAGAGCACGAGAGGTGGTGGAGATCAAATAAATTGGCATTGTCTATTCTGGAGGCTGGCATGATTGATCATGTTAGAGGAGGTATCAAACAACATGACCTTGTTGTTGATTACTTCAAGGCTATTGAGGAGAAGTTCCAGGAACCACAGAAGGCTGAAATTGGGCACTACATGTCACTCTTGACAACTTACAAGTGTGAGGGTAATGGCTCACTTAGGGATCACATTATGAAACTCTCAGATGCTGCCGAAAAACTCAACTCAATGGATGTACATATTTTAGAGACTCAACTGGTTTTTATGGTACTTCAAGCACTCCCTGCTAAATATTGTCAACTGAAAGTCTCATATAACACTCAAGGGAATCTCTGGAGACTTGATGAGCTCATTGCTCAATGTGTCCAAGAAGAGAAAAGACTAAAGCAAGACAAGGGCAAGGAAATTGAAGCAGTGAACCTTGTACATGCATCCAAAGGAAAGAGCAAGAAGAGTGGCGGATTTAATCCAAGTAAGAACTCTAAGTCTTGTGATAATGTCTCTAAATCTGGTATGCCTGCTAAAAATGCTGAATCCTCTAAGAAATCTGTCAATCTTAAAGTTACAATTAAAGATATAACTAAGCTTAAATGTTTCTTTTGCAAAACCAAAGGTCATTATAGAAAAGATTGTGAAGCTTTTAAGGATTGGTTGAGGAGTAAGGGTAATACTGATGTCTATGTCTGTGAGGAGTCTAATTTGGTTGAAATTCCAGCTAATTCTTGGTGGTTTGATATTGGTGCATCAGTTCATGTCACAAATTCATTGCATGGTTTTGAAAAACAAAAACAAACAAATAAAATGAATTATAGTGTTTATGTTGGGGATGGGACTAAGGTTGCTGTAGAAGCTATAGGGAAAGTGAAACTGAAATTATCTTCTGGTTTTATACTTGAACTAAATGATGTACTTTTTGTGCCTACAATGAGAAGGAACATGGTTTTTGCATCAAAACTAACAAAACATAATTTGGTTTTTCTTGGGGATAATGAGGGTATAAGGTTTTTTCAAAAGAATAATTTAGACTCAGTTTTGGGGAAAGCTTATTTACATGAAAACCTTTGGCAATTGGATTGTTCTCTTGAAAATGATTTTGTGCATGTTTTAAATGTAAACACCAAAAGGATGCATGATTTTGAAAATTGTCACATTTTGTGGCATAAAAGGTTGGGACACATTTCGAAAGAGAGAATTTTACAATTATCTAAATCCAATTTGATTCCCTCATTTGATTTTCAAACCAAAAGTGAATGTGTTAATTGTTTAAAAGGGAAATTGACTAATACTAGAAAACTAGAAACTAGGAGAAGTCAAAATCTGCTTGAAATCATACACACTGATGTATGTGGTCATTTTCCAGTTAAAACTATATGTGGGAACAACTATTTTGTGAATTTTATTGATGACTTCTCTAGATTTAGTTTTACTTATCTCATTATTGAAAAATCAGCCGTCCTTAGTTGCTTCATAATTTTTAAAACTAAGGTTGAGAAACAATTAAATAGAACTATTAAGATTGTTAGATCGGATAGGGGAGGAGAGTATTTTGGCAGGTATACTGAGGTAGGTCAACAGAAAGGACCTTTTGCTCTTTATCTGGAGAAACATGGCATCGTGGCACAATATACGACACCTGGAACGCCACAGCAGAATGGAGTCTTAGAAAGAAGGAACAGAACTTTGATTGGGATGGTGAGGAGCATGGTGTCTAGAGCTAAACTTCTAGCATTCTTATGGGGAGAAGCACTCAAAACAGCAACTTATATACTCAACAGGGTGCCAACCAAAGCTGTTTCACAAATCCCTTTTGAAATTTGGATTGGAAGAAAACCAAATTTTGATTATTTTCATGTTTGGGGCTGCAAGGCTGAAGTAAGGTTCTATAATCCACATGAGAAGAAATTAGATGCAAGAACTCAGTTTTGCTATTTTGTTTGCTACTGCGAAAAGTTCAAAGGGTTCAAGTTTTATGATCCACAAGCTCATTCAAGAATTCAAGAGTCACACAATGCTGTTTTTCTAGAAGACCAAGATGTGGCAAATTTGAATCAAGATGAATTTAATTTTGAGGAACAAATCTCGAATGAATATGTCTTTCCTGCAGAAAATTACAAGATTCTTCCCATATTTCCTCAAAAGATTAGTCCAAATGAAGAAGAAGATTATCAAATGGCAGAATGTAGACTTGAAACAAAAACTACATCTGATCAGACTCGGTTGGAAGATCATGTTGTGCAAACACAACAACAAATTGAAAGTTCAGAAGCACCTCGAGCTGAACCTGAATTAAAAAAATCGACAAGAACAAAGAAGTCAGCCATATCAAATGATTATGTCTATTTGGAAGAATCTGAGTATGACATAAGTGATATTGACGATCCTATCACCTACAATCACGCTATAGAGAGCTCACAATCAATCTTATGGGTCAATGCAATGAAGGAGGAATTATAATCGATTAGCAAAAACAAAGTCTGGACATTGGTCGAATCTAATTCCAAAATCAAGCCTATAGGTTGTAAGTGGGTTTATAAAACCAAACGAGACTCTCAAGGCAGAATTGAAAGATACAAAGCTCGTTTAGTTGCAAAAGGGTTCACTCAAAGAGAAGGTATTGACTACAACGATACTTTTTCACCTGTTTCATCAAAAGATTCCATGAGGGTCATAATGGCTTTGACTGGACATTTCGATTTGGAGCTGCATCAGATGGATGTCAAGACGGCTTTCCTTAATGGAGAGCTACAAGAAGATATTTATATGAGGCAGTCGATTGGACTTGTTGAAAGGGGGAAGGAAGATATGGTTTGTAAATTAAACAAGTCAATTTATGGTCTCAAACAAGCTTCAAGGCAATGGTATCTCAAATTTGATCAAGTGGTTACAGCTCATGGTTTCACTGAAAATAAGTTAGACGATTGACATCTATCTCAAGTTCAGTGGATCAAACTTCATTATTTTGGTGCTACATGTCGATGACATATTACTGGCCAGTTCTAGTTCTCAATTACTGCAGAACACTAAGTCCATGCTTAGTGTTAATTTTGATATGAAAGACCTTGGTGAAGCTCACTATGTTCTTGGAATAGAGATTGTGAGAGACAGAAGGCGGAGACTTTTGGGTTTATCTCAGAAGGGCTATATTGATAGAGTGCTAACTCGGTTCAACATGGAGCATTGCAATAGAGGCCACGTTCCTGTCAACAAAGGTGATAAATTCACCAGAGCACAACGTCCCAAGAGTGAAATTGAAGTGAAAAAGATGAGAGACAAACCTTATGCCTCGTTGATGGGTAGTTTGATGTATGCAAATGTTTGTACGAGACCTGATATTGCCTTCATTGTTGGCATCTTGGGTAGGTTTCAATCAAATCCTGATGAAGCTCATTGGACTGCGGCAAAAAAGGTATTGAGATATCTGCAACGGACCAAGTCTTTCATGCTCGTGTATGGCAGAGATCCACAGCTAGAAGTCACTGGATATACTGATTCAGATTTGGCTGGAGACTTAGATGAAAGAAAATCCACTGGAGGCTATGTCTTTATGCTTAGAGGTGAAGTTATTTCATGGAAGAGTTCTAAGCAGTCTATTATAACAACATCTACCATGGAAGTAGAATTTGTAGCATGTTTTGAAGGCAGCAAGCAAGCTATTTGGCTCAGGAATTTCATAAGTGAGTTGAAGATAATGGATTCAATTCAAAAACCTATGAAGATGTTTTGTGACAATACTTCGGTTGTGTTTTTCTCTAAAAACAATAAGAGGACTTATGCTAGTAGACTGATGAATGTAAAATTTTTGAAAGTACGAGAAATGGTGAAGGAAGGAGCTATAGAAGTACAACATCTGAATACAAAACTCATGGTTGCAGATCCTTTGACTAAAGCTTTACCAATTGGAATTTTCAAAGCTCATGTTACTCGAATATGAGTGCTGGAATCTTTTGATCAATGGGAGTAGTTGCTGGTACAGATGTATTGAAGGTGATGACATCTTTGTAGGTTTATAAGTTGAGTTATTAGTTAGTTTTGCTTCAATTATTTTGTTTCAACTAGTTTTATGTTTTAGCTAGTTTTGAATAATTGAATGTTTTCATTTGGGTTCAATTTTTCCAGATTATCTGTGATTAATTGTTTTAGAAGACAAATTTTGTTTTATGGTTCTTACAATGCTTTAAAGTCAATTTTTGATTTGATAAAGCAGTTAGTGGAATTATAAAGTGATGTTCATAGTATTACTTATGATTTTTCGAGATTTTGGTTTAAGTAATTACTTGGATTATGAATCATGTTATTCAAGTGGTTTGAATTTTGAGATGATTACGATTTAGTATCATGTGTTGATGTTAAATCTTTTGGCTTCAAAAGTGGGAGCAAACTTGTTTTGAGTTTGTCTTTAATCAGTTGGTTCACAATGTTACAAAGGTGCAGATTGAGTATTTGTGATTTTGAAATTAGCTCTGTATTGTATAAGTGTGAATTTCTGGATTCAATACTTTGAAATGCATTGATAGATTGTGATGTAGTAATTTTTTCATTGAGATTTAGTGATCACTTCTATAATGATCTGAATTGTTGTGCGATGGTTTTGGGTCATGATCAAGTGGGAGAATGTAAGAATATGATCATGACCATAAGTCCTAAGGCCTGCTATTTGTTTCAGATTAGTATAGAAAAGTCCCAATGTAAAGAGATATACTTAATCCTTATTTGTGAAGGATTGAATGAAAGTATGAAAACTGGTTTTAACACTTTGTATATTCACTATTGAATAAGGATTCTAATAGGAGAATTACATGGATTGATTGTGTATAAATAGTAGCCTCTGTTCTCACAAAACATACGCTTAATATTGAACTACGACCTATTGTTAGTTTGAGTATTATTGGTTTTGATAGAGAGGATAAGATCTGCTACTTGTTTGATCATGGCTTCATCTTTTGCTGTTGCAGGTTAGTTTATATTTCATACTTGCAGTATGTTAATTGTTTTGGTTATTCGTGGTTTATTGAACTTGATTAAGATCTCAAGGAGGCTTTATTCATTATTACAGAGCAGTTGCCAATAAAAGAGAAGGTCGGATGGTTTGATCACAGAGCAGCCAAATATTTGGCTGAAGGTCACCTGTTGTCATTAACCGCAGTTGGAAACAGGGGTAAAGATCGCCATAAAGAAAAACTAATAGACTTTAATTGAATAAAAGGTTCAGAAATACCAATTAAAGATGGATGATGATGTTGAACCATCCCCAACTACATTTTTTTTTCTGCTCAATGCATTGTCAGTTGGCTCATTCAGCAAATCACCTTCAATTGGCTCATTCAGCACTAAATCAGCCAATGATTCAAGGATCTCATCGGCTGCTGATTTAATTACTTCATTTGCTATGACAGCGAGTAGATTGTCCACCTGTTGAACATGAGGAGAGGTCAAATCCATTGGAGAGGTTGAAGAGACACGATTCACCTCTACGGTATCAACAAGCTCATTTATTTTCGGGTTTTGAACTACCCGACACTCTTTTTTGTTGCCAGAGAAGGTTGGGAATTCGCTGCCTCAGTTTTCTGCCTGAGATGACGACAACAATCAACAGTATGCCCCAAGAGTCCACAATGGTTATACTTGTCAAGCAACTTTCATAAACTACATCAATAGGAAAACTATGACCCTCACGTTCAACCATGATGGAGGAGGGAAGGTCACTAGCTAGGTCCACATCAACTAAAACACGGGCATAACACCCAAACTGGCGCTCTTTTGTGGTCTTATCAAGCTGCAAAGGAGTGCCCACTCCCCTTCAAATTTCAAGAAGGTGGCGCGGATGCCAATAATCTTGGCTGAGCCCATACATTCCAATCCAAGCTTGAGAATGTGTTGGAGGTGCATTGTCATTTGGATTAAATTTTGTTACCATTCCGATAAATCGGCAAATGCAAGTATCATGATAGGATTTTTACCACCTACAAAAATAGGGATAAAAACACTTAAAAATACTTGCAAGAGAACAAGGTAATTGTAGTATAAACGACTCAAGCAAGGTCGTTTCCATAGGGATTGAATGAATAATTTGTATTTAACTAATTCTTAATTAACTACTTGAAACAAAGTTTTGGAAAAGGTTGATTTTATACCTAAAATATTAAAAGTGAAATTAATTAAAAAGATTAGAAAATATGCAATATCAAAGAAAAGGAAAATAAAACGTTTTGAAAACCAAATTGTAAAAGCCTAGGGTTCCGCTGTCACCTTAACAATCCTACGCAGTTCTTTCAATTACTTATGAATTACCCATGCATATTTTGAAAGTTAGATTTTCCTAATATATGTCCTACTTGGAACCTCCAACATAGAACGTATATCTAACATGCAACCTGTCCGAACATTCGAATTAAATATGAACATGAAAGACTCATTAAATTTTGTGAAAACCCTTTGAAAAACCATGCAACCCTTAAGAGGTGGTGTTCATCCCAAGTGAAATTACAATTATTAACCACAAGAAGCCATCGCCAATTTCAGGGAACCTTTCGACCAAAATTGCATCAAATTACTTTTCTAAATACCTTAATGGTCGCGAATCACTAAGACAGTTAGATAGTTTAAACACGGTGATTAATAATTCAAAGCAAGCATGCATAATATCATAAGTAAATTGAAAAGAAACTACATATTCTTGTTAAGGCTCGTGACCTCACCCTAGCAAAAGAGACTAGTTACGAATAATCACAAAACAAAATATTATTAAGAACATGGAAAGAAATCACCTTGAAAATAAACTTCAATTGTCAAAAGCTCTCTACATTAGTGTGTTCCCCCCTTTTATCTAATGGCTAAATAGCCTTGTTTATACTAATACAAAATAAAAGCCTACCTAGAAAATGTCTTATGATAAAACTAGGAAACAAAATAAATTAAGATAAACTAGGAAACAATATCCTGGTCAAACATGGTGAAATCTGCCATCTAACAAAGCTGCCACATTTTAGACCTAATTCTCCTCCAAATCCGGCCCATGATAGCTTGAAGTAAAGATTAGAACAATCTAAACACATCTCCAGAAGGGGCTGAATTCAAAATAGGTCATATTGGGCTCCAAAACTCGTAATTAAGCCCAAAACGTCACTTTGACAGTACTGTGCGCTGCTTCTTTATTTCATCGCCATAAAATAAACGCTTGGTGGAAAAATCTGATATTTTGAAACGATCAAGCTAAGTGACTCACGAACGTCTTCCAATTGGAATTACTCCAAAATTCATTCATTTGGTCACGTTTTTCCCCAGAGGAAGTCGAAAAACGTACATTGGAAATATATAACAAAGTATCAAAATTTTACCAAAGTTACCAATAAATTAATACTAAGATTAGGGTAAAATATATGGTATAATATTGACTCATCATACCACATCCCCATATCCTTCTCTTGTCATGCTCGGTATTGAAATGAATATCAAAACAACATTTTCCAAGCGGGAGAAGATGTCACGGCGCGACTAGCTGCCATAAAGCCTTAAGAGAGATTTGAGTTCTGCAGTCTTCACAAGATGACAGCTCATTTCCTAAACTCTTCACCTTGTGGCACTAAGACGAACACCAACAAATGCAAATGATATGATAATATGATATTGTGAAATCTGGATTCAATAACCAGTCATTTTCTTCTGTCAAATAGTTTAAAGAAGAAACCAACGTGAATACGAAAAATTAGGTCTAAAATGAAGATTTGAGACTTAATACTAGACCATGAAAACAATGCAAACCTACTTCTCAATGATTGGGTATTTAATGCATGAAGAAGATTTGACAGCTGGGGTTCCATAAATGAGGAAGAGGGGAAGCACTTTGCTTTGACTGCACTTTCACTTGCTCAGTTTTTACCGAATGAACAACCAAAAACCAAATGAAGGCAAAGGCCTTAGTTTTATAAAAAAGATTGATTTCCCCACTGCCAACAAGTACAAGAAACACCTGTCAACAAAGAAAACGATCTCAGCAGATCACGGGCTAAAAGTAGTTCCTTAGCAAAAAGGTGTTAGTCAGCCTATGTGGGCAGTCTTAATTTACGTGCTCAGCTCGCATGAAGTTAGCACGCAAGACTGACGAGACAACTAAGCTAGTCAAAATGTAAAAGGAATTTAGACGTGAAATGCTAATGCATGAACAAACCTTTTGAGGTGGAGTGCCACACCCTTAAACAATTATTCCCAGCAGCAACATGCCCTTTAGGATATATTTAAGAACTAATGAGAGCATGTGTGGTACGATTACAATTTTGGCTAGGAAAGCCAAAAAACATAAGTCTAGACTTCACAATATTCGAACCTAAGATCCCTTGGTTACAAGTGAAAAAGAATATTACTAGATCGTAATACTAAATAACAATGATTTTATATGTTAGGCTACTACCTTTAGTTTGACTTTTGAAAAGATTAGCGTAAGTTTCAGTTGGGTTTTCGAAAAGAAGCGTTAGTTCATAGGATTATGATTTGCTAATTGGGCTTTCGAAGATAGGTGTTTGTTTTAGTTGGGCTTGGAAAGATTGACGCTAATTCCAGTTAGCCATTAGAAAAGTGGCATTAGTTTCAACGAATTATGATTTGTTGACCTTTTGAAAAAAATTAGCTTTAGTTTAGCGTATCAGTGAAGATTTTGTGTATCTGTGGCTCACATAATGCGTGGTTACACGTTGGGAGGGGGTTGGTTTTGAATTTAAGAGTTTCAAATTAGATTTGATTCCCTTCTTGGCAAAACTCATGATTCCAAATCATGTTTTTTAGGGGATGGTGGGGGAGTGGTGTTGGAAAATATATATGGAAAGTATGCTAGAGAATGGATTTAATTAGGGAATTTATTTTGAGGTAGATTTGATTAGGTATGTTAGATTATTATATTAAGATTTAGGTTTTCTTGTCTTTGTGGGCTAAGGATTGTTTTGATTTATTTTCTAGTATTGATCCTATGTAGTTTGTAGTCCTATAAATACCTTCATATGGACAAGAATAAAGTACCGAAATTGTATATAAGAATTGTGAGATTGTAGACAATTTCGTTGACACTCTTTAATATAGGTGAGACCCACATACAATAGTAGACCTCACATGTATTAGAAAATGTGTCATTAATTTTGTGTGTTCAAATAGTTTTAATGTACTATTAAATATATTAGGACAAACCTTAGTTACATATGAAAACAAACAAATAAAAACTGAAAGAGTCATACTATTTGAATACACAAAATGAACACACTTGTTGACACACTCTCTAATACAGGTGCGGTTAACATACAGTAATAAGACCCACTTCTATTAGAGAGTGTTTCAGCGTGTATATTTTGTGAATCTAAATTGTTTTATTGAAATTGAAAATATATAATAAAAAGTACAATCTAGTCCCTTAGCCTTCTTTTCATCCATGCCATGCACACTGCCATCTTCACATAGAGCAAATCTTGTACATTATCCAAGAACCGAAAATACGCGTACCTCCATGTCTTCTTAAGAACTAAAGAACTGCAAACTCCCCAAAATCCGACAATGAAACCTAGGGCTGCAAAAATATAAAACCAGGTAAGCTCATCGCGTTCCTTGTCTGCATCGATGTTGTTCTTATTATCCGCATCAATTTCTCTGCACTCATTTGGAAGTGGAGCGCCACAAAGTTGAAGATTCCCCTTAAATGAAAAAGCATCGAAGCTCTGGAGCTGTGTACCCGTCGGTATTTGTCCTTCAAGGTTATTGTATGAGACATCAAATTCTTTCAAGAAATTAAGACTTGCCATTGATGAAGGAATTTTCCCGGACAAATGATTCTTGGAGAGAATCAAAATCTCTAAATACTTTAGGTTAGATATTTGGTCTGGAATGTTCCCTGAGAAGTTGTTGCCGTTAAGACGAAACTCCTGAAGAAGCTGCAATTGGCCGATCTCAATAGGTATACTACCACTAATGTTATTGACCGATAAGTCTATTATTCTTTTAATCAAAGACAGCCTACGCGGAAAAAATGTTGGATTTTCCATTACACGGCCATAAAGGGGAAGTTCAAATTTATAATTGTCTACTCAAGATGCATTCACCATTAACATTTGTAATCTACAAAGTTGTTTTGGAAATTTACCTGAAATTTGGTTGGCTGACAGATCCACATAAAAGAGTTTTGGAAGAGTCCCCAACCAACTTGGAATTGACCCTATGATTTGATTACTATTCAGCTCCAACATCTCTAGATGTTTTAGGTTTGATAACCAACCAGGTATCTGACTAGTGCGCCCACAATCGGCCAAACTCAAGACACGAAGATTTTGGAATCCGTGAAAATCGACCATGTCATATTCAATTGGCATTGCCTCGTGGTGAAATGAACCCGGAAGGATGAGTGTGTGAAGACTTTTGCAACACATTAATATCTTCATTGCCCCTGTGAAATTGGTCAACCATATACTACCAAGCAAGAGGAAGGACAAGGATTTCAATGAAAGAATCTTAGCTTGTATTTGTCCTTCTAGATAAGGATTGTGACTCAAACAAATTACTTTTAGGGACCTGCATGAGTAAAGGCTTATCGGCAAGATATTGGTGAAGTTATTCCTAGATAGGTCAAGTTTACTAAGGTGGGGGAGTTTGGAGAAATTAGGCGTGGTGAGATCTCCTTCCAAGTAGTTGTATCCCAAATGTATTTCTATGAAGATTGTGCAATTCATCAAAGACTGGGGCAAATTACCTTTTAAGCTGTTGAAATCAAAATTCATAAATTTCAACTTGGAGAGCATCCCAAAATTGAGAGGGAGTGCACCACTCAGATGATTAAAGTAAAGATCAAGGATTGTAAGGTGGGTGAGGTTGGCTTCACTAATGGCTCCATTTAGTGAATTGAGAGGTAATACAAGTTCCTCAAGTTTGGTAGAGTTATGATTAAGGTGGGTGAGGTTGGCAATTCTGACAAATTATTATGACCTGCATGAAGAATTTGCAGTTTGGAACACCCCCCGAGCCCATGAGAAATGTTGCCACTAAATTCATTGGAGCAAAAATCCAATACTCTTATGGAAGGAAAGGATTGGAGACAAATAAATGAAGGGATATACCCAGAGAAGGTGTTGTTGCTGACATTGAAACTAGTTAAATTCCAAGCTTGTTGGAAGAAAGAAGATGGAATTGCACCATGGAAGTGATTGCTTGACAAATTTATTGTCTGAATATTTTTGGGTGGTAGAGAAAACGGTATCTCTCCAGAAAAAAGGTTATAACTCAAATCAAGGATCTCGAGGCGATTCAAGGACCAGAAGAATCTAGTTTCAAATGCACCATAGAGTGAATTGTGGAAAAGGTTCAAGTGGGCGAGGTGTTAGATTTCCAAGTGATGAGACAAACATAACTCCTTTGAGCCCTTTGGAGGGTTAGAGCAAATGAGTGACCCAACCCTCGCGATTACAAGTGATGCCGTTCCAATGACAACAATCAACATAACTCTAATTTGTGGGAGGAGAAGATAGAGTGTGGGCGAAGGCCATGAGAGAGGTGCGTTCAATTTGATTGCTTGCATGAATATTTGTTGTAGATATAAAGCAAGAAAATAAGAAGACGAGGAGGAAGTCATAAGCCTTTTTTTTTTAACTTAGATATTGCTTACACTAACATGTCTGCATTGTTATACATATATATATAGGAACAACCAAAGGTATGCAGTTTTTTTGTAGTTATTATTCTTTCTTTTTTCCTTTTATCTTGGTCCCAATTCAATAGTAAACAATTCTGAACTAATCGAATACTGTGCCAGAAATTCTCCGAATTTAGCAACGAATTAATTATTCAAACCCCTATATACATGTGAAGAGAATTCACATGGCATAAAGAAACCAAAAAGCCCATACCTCACTAGGACATGACTGAGGGGGCCGCACACGAAACAACTAAATAGAACTAAAGACTAAAAAGTTGTTTTGTTTTTGGTAAATTAGATGATATTTCGTCTTATTTATAAGTGAGATTTTTTAGGTTTAATTTCTGTAAATTACGAGTTCAATACTAGTTTAATATGTTGGCCAATTTTAATATTATGAAGTAGCATATATAGCATGCAAGATAACAAAAGATTCGTCTCTACAAGAATGCATATACAAATTGGCAAAATACCGTAACCGCACGTTAACGTACATTTTCCAAACCCCTCAATCCGTTGAAATTTCCAGAGTTCCACGGTGAAAGCAAAGTGAAACCAACCTTCTTGTTTTTAGAGTAAAAAATGTTTTGCAACCTTAACCGCGTTCACATACATTTTCCAAACCCCTCAATGAGTCGAAGAGAGATTGCGTCAGAGAAATTTCCAGAGTTCCACTACTGAAAGCAAAGTGAAACCAACCTTCTTGTTTTTAGAGTAAAGAACATTTTGCAACCTTGAGTTTTACGCCACGTACAATTTAGCTTATGTTTTATAAAAATTGATGCTATATTACTTGGTCTTCTGTGGAACTATCAACGAAACTTCTATTCTTTTAAACGACCCTTGATGGACCTGCTTTTTATTTTTTATTTTTTTTTATGACATGAGCACCATACTGATATCACATGTCACCGTCTCTGTCCCGTCCATCTCTATTTAAAGGGTTAAAGGTTTTCATAATAAATGAAAGTGTGTTTCGCCAATTTTTCTTTGAACTTGTAGTATGCATTTGTTGCATCGGACTGTCTCGGACTAGATTAGCTACAGGGACTAAGCTGGACTGGCTTAGACTAGACTAATCTATACTAGTTTAGTGAAGCGTTTGGTGCAGTGTCGAATTAAAATGAAGGATAATAACAAACTACAATATTATATTTTTTTAATTCATATCTAATAATATTATATTAATTAATTCTACCTTTTTTATTCAAATAATACTCTCCCTCTCTTTGGAAGCCTCCATCTTTTTCTCCCTCTTTATGCCCCTTGTTCTCTCCGTCCCACGCCCTCCTTCCCTCCCCACGCTCTCCTTCCCTCCCCTATTTTTTCCGATTAATTGCCAAAAAATTTTCTGCAAAACAAAGAATCAAGCTTGGTTGTTCAGGTTTTTGTTTGGTGCAAGATTCGAATTGGAGAGAGCTTTCCAAGTCTGTGGATTCAATCAGAGTCGCAAGTCTGTGGAGCGACGGAACCGACCTGCAACGATGCCTGGCAAGTTGACCGGCGATGAGTCGGGGTTTGTGGAGTCAGGGAAGTGAGAGACGACGATGGCTTGGATTTCTTGGATCCGTTTTTGTCAAACCCAATATTGCAGACTTGGAGATCCTCTAAGATGGAGAAGAGGGAGGAGAAGAGAAGCGAAGCAAGCAATACGAGGTGAAGCCTGAGGCGAAGAACAGAAACGGAGGTGAAGCGAAGAACAGAAAAGCGAGGTGAAGCGAAGAACAAAAACGGGACTACGAATCCCCTCGTTTTTGGTGGCTCTTGCTAAGCCCACCTAGCGAAGGATTTAGTCGGCACGAGTCCAGCTTAATCCCATTAAACACAATCCCAATTTACACCAAACACAGGACTACTAATTCTAGCTAAGTAGTCCAGTCCAGTGAAACTTAATCTTGCCAAACAAATGCGCCCGTAGTCTATTTCCAGTTTTTCTCTTGAACTTTTACTACACTAGTAGAAAAATATGTTTGCGCGACGGAATCTAGCGCGACGAAGAAAATTTCGTCGCGCAAAGTATGTTTGCGCCACCAAAAACACAAAACGTCGCGCAAACGACCTTTGCGCGACGGAACTTTGCGCGACGAATGTTCGCGTCGCGCAAAACATTTTTGCGCGACGCAGACTTTGCGCGACGAATATTGGGGTCGCGCAAAGCAGCTTTGCGCGAAGCATATGAACCTACGTCGCGCAAAGGTTTTTTTTTTTTTTTTTTTTTTTTTTTTTTTTTTGGGTTCTTGCATTGCCTTTTTCTTTTGTGGTATCCACTTGTGTAAATGTTTTAAATTAATGATCAAATTAGTTCATTGTATTCATATAAGGTTAAAGAGTATAACTGTAAAAAATCATCAAAATCGGAGTTAAAATAACCGTTAAATCGTGATTTTTCATTTATAACTGTCGAAAAGTTTTGTCCCGTTACTTGATCTCAGAATGTTTTTTTTTTGTGATTTTTGGTGTATGAGATCTCGAAGCATATACAAACAAGTTTGATGGTTGGATCGTTCAAACTAGTTTCGTACAATGCGTTTCCCATCAAAATCAATGGTATATGTATTGACTAAGTACATTTTCATTTATTTATTTTGTACTAATAAGCAAAAGGGCCAAAAAAAGGGTAAATTACACTTTCATCCCTCATGTTTGGGCTCTATTTCAATTCCTTACAACATCTTTAAAACATTTCACTTTCATACCTTAAGTACTATTTTATTTCAAAATAATACCTCCGTTACATTTTCCATTCATTGATCCGTTAAATGCTGACGTGGCTGCCACATATATGCCATGTGGCTGCCAAATATCTGCCACGTGGCAAAAAAAAAAATTTTATAAAAAAAAATGGGTAAATTACACTTTCATACCTCAGGTTTGGGGTCTATTTCAATTCTTTACAACATCTTTAAAACATTTCACTGTGATACCTTAAGTACTATTTTATTTCAAAATAATACCTCCGTTACATTTTTCATCTATTGATCCTTTAAATGCTGACGTGGCTGCCAAATGTTAAAATAATTTTTAATTTTTTTTTTAAAACCCTGAATTTTCTCAACAAAAAAAAAAAAAAAAAATTTGAAACCCTCATCTGCAAGAGGAAGAAAACAGAGGAAGAAAACAAAAATTGTCCATCCCCCCGGCGACCCACATATGCAGGATGAAGAAGAAAAGCCTTTCCCCCCCGAGACCCTCCTCCCTCCGCGATCTGGTGATTTTCAGTGTGGGTGAGTTTTGAAAATAGTTTGAGTTTGAGATGATTTTTGGACTGGTTTTGTGGTAGATCCACCTAATCTCGGGTGGGACTTTTGGGGTTTTTTTCTTTCTTTCTTGCTCCCTCCTCTTGCAGATGTGGGTCGTTGGGGGGTGGGGGAGGGACAATTTTTCTTTTTCTTTCTTCCTCCCTCTTCTTCTTCTTCTTGCAGATGTGGGTTTCAAATTTTTTATTTATTTATTTTTTGTTGAGAAAATTCAGGTTTTTTAAAAAAAATAAAAAAATAATTTTATTTGCCACATGGCATACATTTGGCAACCACGTGACATATATGTGGCAGCCACGTCAGCATTTAACGGATCAACGGATGGAAAATGTAACGGAGGTATTATTTTGAAATAAAATAGTACTTAAGGTATGAAAGTGAAATGTTTTAAAGATGTTGTAAGAAATTCAAATAGACCACAAACATGAGGTATGAAAGTGTAATTTACCCTTTTTTTTTATTTGTAAAAATTCAGGTTTTTAAAAAAAAAAAATTAAATTTTTTTGCCACGTGGCATATATGTGGCAGCCACGTCAGCATTTAACAGATCAATGGATGAAAAATGTAACGAATGTATTATTTTGAAATAAAATAGTACTTAAGGTATGAAAGTGAAATGTTTTAAAGATGTTGTAAGGAATTGAAATAGAGCCCAAACATGAGGTATGAATATGTAATTTACCCAAAAAAAAACAAAAAAAAAAGACTTTGCGCGACGTAGGAATAACTGCGTCACGCAAAGACGTTTTGCGCGACGCAGTGTAACCTACGTCGCGCAAAGGTTTTTTTTTTTTGGGTTCTTGCATTGCCTTTTTCTTTGTGGTATCCACTTGTGTAAATGTTATAAATTGATGATCGAATTGGTTCATTGTATTCATCTAGGGTTAAAGAGTGTAACTATAAAAAATCATCAAAATCGGAGTTCAAATAACCGTTAAATCGTGATTTTTTGTTAATAACCGTCGAATGGTTTTTTGTTAATAACCGTTACTTGATCTCTGAATGGTTTTTTTTTGCGATTTTTGGCGTATGCGATCTTGAAACATATACAAACAAGTTTGATGGTTGGATCGTTCAAACTAATTTCGTACAATGCGTTTTCCATCAAAATCAATAGTATATGTATTTACTAAGTACATTTTCATTTATTTATTTTGTACTAATAATAAAAAGGGCCAAAAAAAAAAAAGACTTTGCGTGACGCAGTGCAACCTACGTCGCGCAAAGTTTTTTTTTTTTTTTTTTTGGTTCTTGCATTGCCTTTTTCTTTTGTGGTATCCACTTGTGTAAATGTTTTAAATTGATGATCAAATTAGTTCATTGTATTCATATAGGGTTAAAGAGTGTAGCTGTAAATAATCATCAAAATCGGAGTTAAAATAACCGTTAAATCGTGATTTTTCATTTATAACTGTTGAAAAGTTTTGTCCCGTTACTTGATCTCTGAATGTTTTTTTTTTTTTTGCGATTTTTGGCGTATGCGATCTCGAAGCTTATACAAACAAGTTTGATGGTTGGATCGTTCAAACTAGTTTCGTACAATGTGTTTCCCATCAAAATCAATGGTATATGTATTGATTAAGTACATTTACATTTATTTATTTTGTACTAATAAGCAAAAGGGCCAAAAAAAAAAAAAAAGACTTTGCGCGACGCAGTGTAACCTACGTCGCGCAAAGGTTTTTTTTTTTTTTTTTTTTGGTTCTTGCATTGCCTTTTTCTTTTGTGGTATCCATGGACCAAAATATCGAAAATATCGCCGATATTATCGTTTTTTTGGTCCAACGATATTTCGTGACTTATCTTCTTATTATCGTTAATATATCGCGATATTATCACAAATATCGCGATATTATCGATAGTATCGCGATATGAAACCCAAAAATACTTGAAAATTTCTGAAAATTCTCAATTTTGGGCATAGAGGGATTCTAACCCCTCCCATTTGACTTCTTCAAGTCCTTAACCACCATATCACTTATGTTTTTGTGAAAATATGCTAAAATATTTATATATATGGTTTTGTTTTGAATTCTTTTTGCAAGAAACAAATTTGCACATATTCCAAATTTTTTGTGGTATTATATTTTAAATTGTGTCAATTAATTACTTAGTCAATGACATGTGGTTTTTAATTTTTCTATTTTTTATTTGGTCACTTACATGTAGGGCTGGAAAAAATTCCCGAAAATCCCAAACCAAACCGAAAAAGTCCCAAACCCAAACTGAAAAATCCCAAACCAAAACCATCCCGAAGTTCGGGAATCTCATCCCGAAAAATACCGAAATTTTCAATATGGGATTGGTTTCCAAATCCCATTTGTTTGGTAATCCCGAACCCTTCATATCTCATTCCTGTTGGGATGGAATCGAGTGACTCATAGAAAGAATCCGAGACTCAATCTTCAAATGATTTTGCTTATGGACAACGTCAACCAATCTCGGATCCATATGGGTGGCATGTTAACAATTACATGCAAAACTATTTTGGGGATTTATCATTTGATGACTACTCTTCACAATACACTTACTCTACACATGGAGATGATGAAGATAGTGAAAATTTTGAACCTCATAGGAACTCTATGTGGTACTAAGTCACTCATGTATCTTACCACGCAATGTATGAAGTGTAAAATATTGTACTAATTCATTATATATAAATGATTATGGTGTGTTTAAACTTCTTTCATTAATTACAACATATTTTCTACACTCACAATGTTTGCCAGCTCGTTATATAATCAACTTAAATCAGTTAAATCCATCATACAATGCATTTCCTTCCAATTTTTTGTGATAAACTAATAGATAATTGACTAAATAAACATCCTGCAAAGTTTCAATAAAAATTTCCAAGTTTTTCTTACAATTTCCATGGTTTTTATTCAATTTTTATCGATATCGATAATATCTCGGTATTTCCATCGAAATTTCAGTGTTTTTGGACTACCGATATTTCCGATATCATTGATATTTAATACCTTGGTGGTATCCACTTGTGTAAATGTGTTAAATTGATGATTGAATTGGTTCATTGTATTCATCTAGGGTTACAGAGTGTAATTGTAAAAAATCATCAAAATCGGAGCTCAAATAACCGTTAAATCGTGATTTTTTGTTAATACCCGTCGAAAAGTTTTGTCCCGTTACTTGATCTCTGAATGTTTTTTTTTACGATTTTTGGCGTATGCGATCTCGAAGCATATACAAACAAGTTTGACGGTTGGATCGTTCAAACTAGTTTCGTACAATGCGTTTCCCATCAAAATCAATGGTATATGTATTGACTAAGTACATTTTCATTTATTTATTTTGTACTAATAAGTAAAAGGGCCAAAAAAAAAAAAAGACTTTGCGCGACGTAGGAATAATTGCGTCGCGCAAAGACGTTTTGCGCGACCCAACGTTACGCAAATTTATTTATTTATTTATTTTTTGGGTTCTTGCATTGCCTTTTTTTTTTTTGGTATGCACTTGTTTAAATATTTTAAATTGATGATCGAATTGGTTCATTGTATTCATCTGGGGTTAAAGAGTGTAACTGTAAAAAATCCTCAAAATCGGAGTTCAAATAACCGTTAAATCGTGATTTTTTGTTAATAACCGTTGAAACGTTTTGTCCCGTACTTAATCTCTGAATGGTTTTTTTTTTTGCGATTTTTGGCGTATGCGATCTCGAAACATATACAAACAAGTTTGACGGTTGGATTGTTCAAACTAGTTTCGTACAATGTGTTTCCCATCAAAATCAATGGTATATGTATTTACTAAGTACATTTTCATTTATTTATTTTGTACTAATAAGCAAAAGGGCCAAAAAAAAAAAAAAAAAAAACTTTGCGCGACGCAGCCTTACCTACGTCGCGCAAAGTTTTTTTTTTTTTTTTTTTTTTTTTGGGGTTCTTGCATTGCCTTTTTCTGTTGGGGTATCCACTTGTGTAAATGTTTTAAATTGATGATCAAATTAGTTCATTGTATTCATATAGGGTTAAAGAGTGTGGCTGTAAATAATCATCAAAATCGGAGTTAAAATAACCGTTAAATCGTGATTTTTCATTTATAACTGTCGAAAAGTTTTGTCCCGTTACTTGATCTTTAAATGTTTGATTTTTGCGATTTTTGGCGTATGTGATCTCGAAGCATTTACAAACAAGTTTGACGGTTGGATCGCTCAAACTAGTTTCGTACAATGCGTTTTCCATCAAAACGACAGATTCACTAACACTTGGAATTTATTAATACTTTCATCAACTATAACATAAGGTTTTGTGGTATCCACTTGTGTAAATATTTTAAATTAACGATCGAATCAGTTCGTTGTATTCATATAGGATCAAGGAGTGTAGTTGTAAAAAATCATCAAAATCGAAGTTAAAATAACCGTTAAATTGTGATTTTTCGTTTATAACTGTCGAAAAGTTTTGTCTCGTTACTTGATCTTTGAATGTTTGTTTTTTGCGATTTTTGGCATATGCGATCTCGAAGCATATATAAACAAGTTTGACGGTTGGATCTTTAAAACTAATTTCATACAATGCGTATAACACTTAAGAAATTGAATGATATATATGTTTACTAAGTAGATTTTAATTTATTTATTTTGTACTTATAACACTTACGAAATTGAGTGATATATATGTAAAAAAAATTATTGTGGGTTTTTGTTAGAATAATATATTATTGTGAGGTTTATGTAAAAAAAATTTGAATTTGAAAGGAGGAAAGTCACATTTTCAGTAATTTTTATAATAATTTTTTTTTAAAAAAAAATTACCTTGCGCAACGCCTAAATGTGATCGTCACGCAAAACCCCTTTGCGCGACCTCAAATTGTATACCTACGTCACGCCAGTGTTGATAATTTTGGCGGTACAATAGTGAAAAATAGGCGCTTTTTTTTTCAATTTTCCATGGACCGCAAATCTTGAACCTCTCTTTCTCTTCCCTTTCACTCATCTCCTCATCTCTCTTTCCCGTGAACCCCAAATCTTCCCTCTCGCTCATCCTCTCCCTTTCTCTCTCTTTCCTCTTCACAATCTTGAATCCAACCACCACCACTACTCTGTCGGTTGTCTCTCTCCCTCTCGTTCTAAACGACGGGCCGCCACGCGAATCTCCAAACCGCAATCCAATGCTGAAACTTACACACTGCAGAGCTCAGAGTGGCAATTTTGTAAATTACTTGCCCCATGATAAGGCGGTGGTGGCTGGGCTTGGCGCCGACAAAGGTGGATTGAACGCCCTGGAGTTGCGGAGAGTGGTGGATCTTCTTAACAAAGAGCTCTCTGGCTTGTTGAAGTTAAACCTAAGGTTTCGGCGACAAGGTAAAATTACTGCTATGTCATTTACATCTGTACTTGCAAAAGCTGGAAACTTCACACTGAATAATCAATTTCTTGATAATATTTTCACTGTTTTTGTGATGCTGCTGCCCCATTCTTGTCAGTGGCTAGTGATAAATCGATGCATGAATTTCTGGATAGTTTTCTACAGTTTAGGAGTAGGTGGTATGACTTCCCTCATCGTGGCACCAAGGAATTGGTGGCGGGGGCATCGTTGGGGAGTTCGAATTGAGCCACCGTGTGTTTATCACTACACCACAAACCCTCTTTAATAGGCAATAGCATTCATTTGTAACATTTTTTTCTTAAAAATGCTATCAAATAGTATTTTTTGCCTTTAATAGCATTTTTTTATAGCGTTTGCATATTTTATGCCTATAATAGTATTCTATTATATGGTTATTAGTAGTGAGTCAGTGACGTCCCCATTTGGATTTCTGGGTATTTACTTTGATGCAGAGGGGATGAAGGCATAAAGCTTGTAACTAAAGCAATACGCTATGTAAGAATTTTCAATGACTTGGGAATTGGAAGCAATGTTGATGGTTGTGTGATAACTAATTAAGGTTTGTTGTTTCAATGGGAAAAACAGAGTATTAATTTTGTATTGATACAATTTTTTTTGTACATTTTTGTTGGCTCAGGAGACACAGGGAATGCCTGAGGAACCGCTTGGTGCCCACCCCTTGTACCTATGTCAGTGCGAAGGCTATAAGTTTACCAAGAAGACCGGTAAGAAACACGCTTCTTTCACTTAGCTTTCTAATCATTCAACTACAAATTGTCGCTTGTCCTGCATATCATAAACTTGGCGTCATTCATCTTCTACTGTCATACATGAGAAATTTCATGCCTCCATGAGTTGGTTTGCATTGCAGCTGTTATGTGATGTGAGCGCACCCGAGCACATATATATAGATAACTAGTTTTAGTCAATTTGCATATCTAGTGAGTGAAACGTTTTCCGAATCTGTTGTGTTTTCTTTTGTGCTGAGGTTCTCTTCACAAACTTTACTTTGTTGACTGAAAAGGTGGAAGTGATAGGAGGCGAGGAAGAATGAAACCACCACTTCACAAGGAGCATGTGAATGTTCATTTAGTATTCAGTTTCCAAGGTAAAACCTATGTGACTTGATCCCAACTTGTTATGGGTTTTCTCCATCCATGTGGATTTATCTCCTTTAAAAATTATTATGATCATCGTCATCATTAATATTCACCTGTTTATGTTTCTTTGCTCTTGGATCTGCTAGGTTTTTCTAACTGGATGATCTAACAGGATTTGAATCACATTTTTAGAGGCATGTAATCACCAAAACCTGCTTCTTGCTCTAAATCCACACATATGTTAGCGTATCTATACAATAGTTATAAGTCATAATGTATTAGGATTCTATGTGGTTCATGTTTTTTTGTTGGGTGACCTAGTGGCATATCTATTTTCAATCTCTGCTTCTTGTTCCAAATACCTCTTGGAATTCTGCTCTGGTTGTTTCCCTTTTAATTCAGCTTCCGCTTAGCGATACATGTCTGCTTATGTTGATTATATATGTGGGTTTTGAATCAACATGTTAACTAATTGGGTAGGTTTTGAATCAACATGGTAGTTTTTAGTTCACATGGTAGTTTCTCGATCAATTTACCAACACTTTCCTCTTCCAAATGATTCAACAGATAGCTTCGTTAGCAATTCAAAGTCGGAACAGCCTTCTGCTTAAAGGTTTGAGACTCTAGACTCTGGCATTTTACTCTGTAAAAAGTATGAATTCAGGAGCATGGGTTTCTCTGCATTAACACGTTTCTAATTTGTGTTGGCTTAATTACTTTCTTCATTTTGCAGGTCATCACCTCAGTAATCCCAGAACTCGTTGGTGGCAAACTTATCGGACTTGTGAACCTGTTGGTACCTGTTGCCTTCACTCGTAAGTCTCAAGCTCAATACAATATCCCATTAGTGTTAACTGAAAAAGTTCGATCTTTACTTTTTGTTGTTAATTAATGGGATCGTATCATTTGTGGAATGCGTTATTTATATACCATTGGATTTAGCTTAATTTGTTCAGGATATTATCATTAATTTCGTGAGCGTGAGATGAAGGATTTAGCTTGCAAATAGCAAATTTGACTTTTTTTCCCTAAAGGGTAAATGATCAAATTTAGCAAAAGCTATTACTTCATAATGCTGCAATTATTTCTTTGTAATGGCTCATGGATATGGAAAAGTAACTTTAATTTCCTCATGTCAGTTTTCTTTGCTTTTTTCTTCTAGTTTCAAATGCAAGAAAGGATTAGTTTCTAATGTTATATTTTTATGGTTCAAAAAGTGTATAGATGTCGCAGTTGATCACTCGTCGTTGGAGTGTGACTAATGCACCTCTCGCATTATCAGCATTTACTACTCCAGCTGTGAGTGCTCCATTGATTAGGGAGCCTACACCCCTTATTGAGGCTACTTCTCTGGCCTCCAAATCTTGCTACCAGCATTTCATCTTGCTCCACCTTCGACCTCAGAGCCACCTCGCCATGTCGATACCCAATAGCCTAATGTATCAAACCTAGAAGACTACTTGTAGTTTTTTTCTTTCGACATCTTGTATGTACATTTTCATATATTTTATAATTAAATACTTTTGCTTGGTTAATTAATTATTGTTTAGAATTTAATTATAATATTTATTAAAAATTAAAAAAAAAATATTTTTTTGACCCAAAAAAAAAAGAAAAGGGTTTGCGTGACTCATGCCTACGTCGCGTAAAGTAGCTTTGCGCGACGCATGTTACTTCTTCGTCGTGCAAACCCTAGCGTCACTGCCTTGGTGTGACGGTTAGTGCGCGACGAAGGTTGCGTCGCGCAAACCCTTAGGCAACGATTTTTGACTTTGCGCGACGAAGGTACTTACGTCGCGCAAAGTGTTTTTTTACTAGTGCTATTTCCCCAATAACTATTGTAAATGGCCAATGCCACTGCTAACGCCATGTTTCCCTACATTTCACCCAACCTTATGTCTGCCACTCCTTGTAAGTAAATCATCAACATCCCCCTGTATAGCTTGAGCTAAGTGGCATAAGCCTGAAGCTGAATCAAGAAGAGTAATCCACAAATTAAATAGCATACAAAATAAGAGATTGATAACATTTCGTTTTTAGCGTTTAATTTTTGTTGTTGTGTTAGAAATAGAGGGGAAATACATAAGGGAAAACAAAACCCATGTTTGAAACCAAAACGTAAACTATTTTAAGTTATTTTCACGTTCAAGATTTTGTTTTCATTTATTTTTCTTTGTTTCTTCCTCCCTCCTACCACACTTCTTCATCCCTCATTTCCCTCGTATACTTTCCCTTATCTCAAGCACACAAAAAAGAAAAAAAAAAACTAATGACTAAAAGCAAAAAGGTTACAAACAGACCAAGTTAAATAATTCTTGGCACTCCTGCTAAGTCTAGTTTAATACATGTACTAAATAAATCAAAAAATGATTAAACCCATCACACATTAAACTTACTCGAAATCAATGTCATATTGGTAACACGTATTGATACGAAAATTATATTTACAATATCTATCCATAACTTCCTATAGTTGTATAAAAGCTTACAAATTCCAAGGAACTTGTATGAAGTGGTGAAGAAATGGATCACAAAAAGTTAGAGAAGAGAAGTTAAAAATGCATCTACATGAGCATTACAAAGGCATGTGCGAAGAATTTGCAAATGACTACTTGGAAGGTGTCATCTACAAATCTTTTTTACATACCTTCGTAATGCTAATGCGGTCCATTTCTAATTCCTCTTTTTTTTGTGTGATCTATTTCTTCCTCATTATGCCTAAATCCCTTGCCCTTGGTATATGAAGGTTCATCACCCAAACATACCCTTTAAGAAACTATTACAAGAAGATTAGCAAATCAAATACAAGTGGAATTTTTGTCATGACCAATTGAAACAAGTTCATCTGCTATACTACTATATTTGCTTAATAATTGTATAGATACTACAACAAATAATGTACAAAACTAAAAAGTAAGGAGAATATAAAGATGTACACCTTTGGCCTTACAAAATAGAGCCAAATGTGGATGCAGCATATGCTTAATCTTTGGAAGAAAACCTCTGGGTTTTAGGTTACAAATATGCCACCTCAAGACTTATTTAGATCTCATGAGCAATATTGTTAGATGGTTTCCATTTCGAAAACTTACAGATAAAGAATGAGCATCAATTGCAAATTTCCCCTTCTTCGCATGGTTAATTTCTCTTATCTGAACCAACGTAAATTTGAACATAAGAAATACCAGGTCAAAGACGCATTAAGAGTTAAATGTGAACATAAATACAAGAGATGGTTATGCTGATGCTTAAACTCTTTAACAGATCAGGGCATATTTGGTGAGGGTAATAATGTAAAACCATACATTGTTGTGGTCAATCATAACCTTTGTTATTTGGGTAGCCTTATACCCTCACCAGTGTCATGGAGAAATAATATGCCAGGGTCTAGTTAGTGAAGAGTCCATATAGTGCAGGTTATAACATGTAATAAGTGCTTGCAACTTCGATAATAGTCTATACTGCTCTAACATACAAGAATGGGATACAGTTCCAGATCCAAAAGATCTACTAACAAAAATACTGGAAAAGTATCAGGAACTGTACAAGAAGTATCAGTGTGTCTCACGAATGGTGTTTATATATATAGTTGACAAGTAATTTGATAAAAAAAAGGTTGTTTTCTTAAATATGGAAACTCACCTTCAGTCTTCCTTTTCCTCTGACCGACACAATATCACCACTCCTGAGTGTAGCTCCATTTGAGTTTGAATCTTGTCCATTTCATCCTTATCAATTTTAAGCACCAAATGAGCATAATATATATATATATATATATATATATATATATATATATATATATACATATATATATTATGGCAATGCAAAAATGAAAAAATTGGCAAACAACCATGTCCGCACATTAATGTAAATTTTCCAAACCCCCTCAATACGTAGAGAGAGATTTCCATACCCTTCAATACGTCAAAGAGAAATTTCCAAATCCCTCAATACGTCGAAGAGAGATTCCTCTTAAGATTGGTTCTTCCATTCCAAACTACCCAGCAAGCCATAGAAAGCAAATGGAGCTCTTCCCGAGTTAAGGCATAAAATTCCACACAATCGTATAAAGCAATGAATTACATGGTTTGCGATACGTTGGATTTAAATGAAATGAGTTACATAGTTGTGCTTTTGTGACTAGATTAATGATAATGAAATATTTATAGGCTTAAATGTCAAAATGATCAATGTGTTATAGTCATTTGGCCAACTTATTTCCCATGTTTTCAATTTGACCAATTTAGTCCTAGTGTTATCTCTGTTAGTTAATTAAGGACACAATTTCAAAACGAAAATAGAAAGAAATATAATTTCAAAATGAAAAAAAAAAATTAATCAAACCCACCCTGCCATCCGCCTTGTCCTTACTCAAACCCCAACATTAGCCACACACGCAGGCAACTCGACCAATGCGTCTCTAGATTCACCTTGACCACACCTGTCACCTGGGCAAGTTCCATCATCGTAGTCCCAAGAAAATTAACTCCGACCACCTTATTTCTGACTGTGTAATTGAGACACAAACCCCAATTGAGAGAGCCATATATTACCTTTTCTCTTTATTTAAATTTAAATTTCAAGAAAAATGCAAATCAATAAGAAACAATACATATAAGTGTTGTGCTAGGGTAGCACCAAACCTAATGGAACCAACTCAAGCTAACCCACAGGAAATATATCAAATGGAATGCAAGAACAAAATATAAAAGACACCAAGATTTTAACGAGGTTCCTCAACAGTCAGTGTAACTGGAGTACGTCCTCGGAGCAGCAGGAGCTCACCCAATAATCCACTATCAACCAAATGGGAGTTTACAAAGTGTTGGCAATCTCACAACCCAAAAGCCCAATACACCCAATAACTCTCACTCACCAAAGAAACAAATAGAGAAAGAAATATAGTGAATAATTTCTTCTCTATACATATAGCTCAAAGCTAATACACAAATACAACTTTGATTGAGTGAGAATTAACAAAGAAAGAAAATCACCTTTCTTTCTTCTCTTCAAATGGGAGCTATTTTCTGCTCTCTGTTTTCTTGCTCAAAACCAAATGATGCTCTCCCTCTTATCTTCTTCTAAGGCAACCTCTAAAAATTAAGAACCAAAATCCACGGGTGGTTTTACAAGGTGCCACACCAAAAGCAAAAGGAATAAACATAATGATGTTGTCCACCTTCTTTTTCCTTTTGACTAGCCTTTACCAATTTTTCAACAAACATAATAATGTTGTCTTTTTTCTTTTGATTTGTTTACTAGCCGAAAGTTACTTGGCTTGTTGTCCACTTGGCCACTAATCCAACAATAAGAGATAAAACTTCCAATCTGAAAAATTATTAAGGTTGTGACATAGAAAAAGGGGGCAAGAAAAATGGGAGATAAGAGAACGTCAAGGAGGGAGTTGGGATGAGAGTAATTTTTCTTTTAATTTTTAATTTTTAATTTATTTCATTTTTAAATATTTTAAATCAAATAGATAAATTTATAAATAAGTTTACAATAAATTTTGAATTTTTTAACAGAGATGAGATGAAATGTTTTTAATTGGCTAACAAATATAAATATGAGGACTTGGTCAAATTAAAAACACAGAGACTAAATTGATTCAATAACTAAAACACATGAACTATTTTAACATTTATGCCATATTTAAAATATGTTTTTATAATTTCTAGTCAAGCGGGTTTGATGGAGTTTTTCTTCTATACAGCAACTCATTCATTTCCTTTTCATTTCTTATATTTTTGGAGAAGGACTGTGTTAAATTGACTTGCTAGCCAACAAGAATATTTGAATAGCCATAAATCTTGCGTCACCCTGTCACGTGAAGACTTATAAGATATTAAGTCGATTTTAATTGTTCACAATTCATCTCATTCAGCTCATCAAACGGACCCATAAGTATCAGCCTTCATTCTTAGCTGCTCAAAAAAAAGGGAAGTCAGCATCTTTTCCCTTCACAACATACACCGTTCAGCAAAAGAGGGAGTTTCACCTATTAAAGGTCAGAGAGAGGTGGAAAATTATGCGAATGAATTAGGGCAGTTTGAGTGCTTTTCTTGATCGAATTCTGCGAATGAGGAAATCCCAGATTGGTGGATGTAAGGAAAGCAGAGGAGTGTTATTCCCATTATTTCATTGCTTCCTAATTTGTTTTGGGTTTTGTTTTGGTACGATTGCTCTCCTACTATGGGCTTTGGCGTGAAGTACGGGTGAGCCCTTGGAACAGAAAATGGAAACTGAAACACGGGCTAAACCGGATTGATTTTTGCGGTTTTGAAACCGGATTGCAATCAGAAAAAAACCGGTTTAGTTTTGGTTTTTAACATTTAAAACCGAATCGAAACAAAACCGCATCACAAAAATTAATAAAAAAATATTACTTTAATACCAGGAGTTGCTGAAAAGAACAAAGCGATGGCCGCTGCAAAATCTGACGAAGCAAAAAATACCATTGAGTTAATTTTATGGACATTTCAGAGTATCTTGTGGACCTTTTCTGATAGCAATTATCTTAAAAACAATAATTTGATGTACAGAAACTGTTTGATTATTTTGAATGGATGATCATTTATTCATGAACTCTTAGAACTGCTGTTTAAATAATTTGAAACAATGCAGACTCTTGCATACAAAAAAACCCTCATTCATTGGAGCCAAGAGCATTAACCTGTCTTGGAAAGAAGCAACAAAACCCGCGATGTGCCCTCTAGCTCACCTGCCGTAGGGTAACCGAATTTCAAAAAGTTCAGTTTTGGTTTTGGTTGCACTCCAAAACTGCACCGAACCAAACTGTGTCCATCCCTCACGTGAGAGACTTGGCTGCCATATAAAACGTTCGTTGATAGCAAGGAAAGGGCTGTTGAGAAACAAGGCAACAGAGAAGAGGTGTGGCAGAGCAAGGGAGAGACTTTGGGGTTTTCTTGAATTTTAATTTCTTATTTTTCCTGAATGATTCAGAGATGTTTTTTTTTAAATTTTTTTTTTAATGATGATTCATAACTAATTTTCATTGCTAGGGCTACGCTGTAGCTATGACCTTGAATTCTTAAGACCTTGAGTGAATTATTTTTCAAGTTTTCATTCTCATTGATTACGGTGAGTCGGATGCTCTAGTATTTTACTCCATTGGATTATAATTTGCTTACATTGCTGCCACTGTTTGGTTTATTGATCATTCCTTCTTGTTTCTGTTATTTGTTTTTACCTTTAGTTTGAGCTCTCAAACCATCATTATTCATCAATCTGTTAAATTAAAATAATGTTGCAATTGGATTAAAGTTAGTTCGTTAGAATTAGATTAATTTATGTGGGACGATATTAAGGGCTTGCTTTCTATACTATTGAATGACTCTTACACTTGCGAGTTGCAAGCATAAAATTCAAATCTAAATTGGACTGATTTTGGTTAGTTTAATTTTCACAACAGTTCCAGCTTATCTTCCTCAAAGAAGAGAGTAGTAACCAAGCACTAGAAACCAAGGTTCTAAAAGACACTAGGCGCTAGTCGGGCGACGAGCTGAGGTCTAGCGCCTAGGTGCCTAGGCAGACTTGGCGGATTTAAGTAAATCTATTATATTTTGTTTAAATAAGTGTCTGTTTACCTTTAAAATATATATAATTTCATCATTAACTACAAAATAGAATGATATATACAATGTACTAAAAAATGGCCTAGGCACTAGGCGGCCACCATCCGAGGCGTTTTCTTGCAAATCGGCTGGGCTCTAGGCGGTGCTAGGCCGTTTTTTTATTTTTTTTTATTTTTTATTTTTATTTTTTTAAATCAAGTGCTTGTTTCATTTCTACGATCTCTAGCTGTGAAATCAGGTTGTAAATTTTTATGTCTTCTCTTGATTTACAGATGAAAGGAGAATGAAAATTGTGGAGATGGGTGGTGCTCAAAAGCTCGTGAATATGTTGGGGGCCGCTAAAGATGACAGCACAAGGAAGGAGGCTTTGAAAGCTCTTACCGCTCTATCATCCTTAGGTCCAGGCATTTTCATTCACAGTTGGTACTACATATGCCTATGTTATACATTGAAATTTTGTTAATTTTATAGAATAGGTGTGTATCAACTTAAATTCCAGGATGCTAAAGATAAGTATCTTACATTACTATATTTCCTCCTATTTTGCATTTTATGTGGTTTTAAATTGTGAACTTGTTGTACATGTGTCATCCTACAATACTCCTCACTATGGTTATATGACATATATGCTTAATGTGTTTTTAAATTTTGGACTTGTTGGATACTCTTTTTGCATTTTATCATTCTTTTATTATCTTATCCATGGATTTCATACAAGTATAATTTCTTGTAAGTGTCAATAGGCACGTATTTATAGGATATACAAGAAATTTACCTAAATCTGCCTCAGCTGCCTAGGCACCCGCCTAGACCCCGCCTAGGCGCCAGCCCGCCGCCCGACTAGTGCCTAGCATTTTTTAGAACCTTAGATATATATGTTATGAAGTATTGGAACATAATGAAAATATGAGGACAAGCATATAATGTGTGTTCATTTAAGTATGCAGCAAATCTCTTACAATTTATTGAAAAAAATGAAATGCAAAATGAAAGTTTGCTATTTTCTGTCTAAGTGAGTCGTGACCTAGGCGGGTCTAGGCAGGCTAGGCGGGTGCTTAGGCGATCTAGATGGGCGCCTCAGCAGGTCTAGGCACCCTTTCTTAATCTTCAAACGCCTAGGCATTAATCGGGGTGGTAGCCAATCACCTGGCGCTAGGCGGGGATTTTTAGAACAGTGCTAGAGACACTGAACCTCTTGCTCGAGCTTTGTTCCTTTGTTTCTCAGGAGAACTTGGTGGCCAGAGAGGGTTCATATGAGCTATATGTGTGTTCTCCACTTTGAGAGATTGTCAAGTGATGATTTCTCGAGCTGCATTTGGAAGTAGCTATGAGGTGGGAAGGAAAATATTCGAACTGCTAAAAGAACAAACGCAACTTTATGCAATAAAGTGTAACAAATGTTTTTATCCCAGAATGAAGGTAAAATTTTAAATATTTTTTAATTGGAAAACAAAGAAAAAATAGTTACAACCATTGATCGAAGAAAGTGCATCAATTTTTTTAGTTTTCTACCGACCAAGATGAACAAGAGAATGGAGAGCGTTGACAAAGAAAAAAGAGAGTTACTCAAGGGTATCAGAAACAAAAGAGAGGAAGCAATTAAGGCAGGTGAAGTCCCAAAAGATGATTTATATTAGGTATACTTTCGGTGTGTAACTCCAAAGAAATTAAGGAAAATGGCTGGAACAACAAAAACATTGGAATGATTATCGAAGATGTGATCAAGGAATGCAAGTTGTTTTACTTTGGCAGGCAAGAAACCACTTCACTGTCATCCATTTGATCACGTTTTGCTCCAGAGGAAGTTGAAAGTCATATATTGAAAATACAATTCAAAGTATCAAAATTCTTCCAAAATATTAACCAAAATAAACTAAGATTAGGTTAAAATATATAATATAAAATCTACTCAAACTTAGCTTTTTGCTTGTCCTCAAACAAAACACAACTCCAAAAAAAAATAAAAACTTAACAAACTAGACACCTAGCTAAAACTTAACTAAGACAAATGTATTTCTAGGAGGTTTGTGCAGTTCATCAAAGATGGGGGCAACTTACCTCCTAAGTTGTTGAAATCAAAATTCATGAATTTCAACTTGGAGAGCTTCCCGAAATTGAGAGGGATCACACCACTCAAATGATTAAAATAGAGGTCAAGGATTGTGAGATTGGCAATTCTTTCACTAATGGCTCCACTTAGTGAATTGAGAGTTAATACAGGTTCCTCAAGCTTGGTAGCATTATAGATATCTTCTGGAAGTGATCCTGGCAAATTATTGTGACCGGCACGAAGTATCTGCAGTTTGGAACACCCCTCAAGCCCATGAGAAAAGTTGCCACTAAATTCATTGGAGGAAAAATCCAATACTCTTATGGAAGGAGAGGATCGAAGACAAATAGATGAAGGGATATACCCAAAGAAGGTGTTGTTGCTGACATTGAAACTTGTCAAATTCCAAGCTCGTTGGAAAAAAGAAGAGGGAATTGCACCATGGAAGTGATTGCTGGACAAATCTATTGTTTGAATATTTTTGGGTGGTAGAGAAAATGGTATCTGTCCAGAAAGAAGGTTATAGCTCAAATCAAGGATCTTGAGGTGATTCAAGGACGAGAAGAATTTGGTTTCAATTGTGCCATAAAGTGAATTGTGGGAAAGGTTCAAGTGGGTGAGATGTGTGAGATTTGCAAGTGATGAGACAAACATACCTCCATTGAGCCCTTTGGAGGGTAAGAGCAAATAAGTGACCTAACCCTCCTGATTACAAGTGATGCCGTTCCAAAGACAACAATCAACATAACTACTCCAATTTATGGGAGAGGAAGATAGGGTGCGGGCGAAGGCCATGAGAGAGATACATCCATTTTGGTTGCTTGCATGAATATTTGTTGTAGATATAATGAAAGAGAATAAGAAGATGAGGAGGAAGCCATGAGCCATTTTTTTAACTTGGATATTTCTTGCAGTAGCAGGCCTGCACATATCATATATCATATATATATATATAGGAGCAACCCAGGGTATGCAACTATGTATAATTTTGTGTGTGTGTGCGAGCATAAAAGATAGTATTTCATTGCAAACAACCATGACCCCACACATTAATGTACATTTTCCAAACCCTTAAATATGTCAAAGAGATTTTGTACAGTGAAAAGGGCCTTGTTATTTTCAGAACAGCAACTCATATCTTCCATTCCAAACTACCCAACAAACCATAGAAAACAATGGAGCTTCTCCCGAGTCAAGGCATAAATCTCCACACAATCGTATTAAAGCAATGAAGGATGGTTGTTAACAAAAATGGTATCCCCACAAACCATGTTGGTGTGAATGTGCAAATTTTCAAAGTATAACTCATGAATTAGTGTTTAAGCAAAAACAAATAGAAAAAACTCTAATATGTTAGCGCCCCTGGGTTCGAAGTCATGACCGGGACAAAGTGATGACACACGGAGCCCACACGCATCCACTTCCGCCAGGCCCAAGTGTGATGAGAACCCAGCAGCTGCCGATATAAACCTTTTAGCACCTCGGAAGCTTATTTCCCATTTCTGCCGTTTAGACAGTCTCTCTCTCTAGATTCTTCCTTCAACCTGTTAGCGCCACTGGGTTCTGCCGTTTAGACGGTCTCTCTCTCTCTAGTCTGTCCAATCAAACGCTGCGTGGTCAATCGAAGGTCTGTGATCATCCGAAATATGAGTAGAACCGGGTGTTCTGAAGACCTGTATAATTCACGGGTAAAACCCAGTTTTTCCCGCTCTTTCACGCAGCGTCCCCTGCATAAAGCAGTCGCCGTCCGCAAGCTCCTCGAGACGATCGCTTCCTCGTCCACGCCCGCGACTACGACAACCGCACCTCAATCTTCCAACCGCCGGCGAACCAAGTAGCCCTAATTTCCCTCCAATTTCATTTTCAATTTCGTTGCTTTTGCATAACCAAACCATTAATTTGTCGTTTTTTTCATTGGAAGATTGTATTTTGAATGTCAGGTCCCCTCGAACCCGGACAGCATCCAGTCGGAACTCCCATTGGAAACCTCGAATGTATCACTCTACGGTGCTCACTCAATTTCTACACACAAAGTTACAAACCATAATTTTCTTTTCTCTTCACTTTTAATTTGATATTGAATCGAATTTCGCAAATGCAGGGCTCTCCGGGTGTTAAAATCAGCTCATGTAATACTTTCCGAAGACACCCGGCATTTGGGGAAGTTGATCCACCATTACAGTAGCAAAACTCCCACTGTAAGTGATTGGGAAGGTGAAATCATGGGGCTCCGGCTCGTAAAGGATGCTGGGATGGATGCCAGGGATCAGTGATCCAGGTACGGAATTGGTAAGGGTCTTCTCCCCCCAAATTTTTTCTTAAACTTTTAGAACAAGTAGTGCAGTTGAGGCTTTCACTCATCGTATGCTATGTAAAATGCAATTGTTGCATGTATTAATTTCAATCTTTGGTGCGGGCAAAGCTAAGTGTGGATCAAAGCATCCCTGTTATTCCTGTACCTGGGCCGTCCACGTATGTGGCTGCTCTCTCTGCCTCTGGCCTCTTGGACCCTAGATCGCAGTGGGGAATAACCGTGCTCGTCAAGTTTTCAAGCATTGGAGGAAAAGATCATATGGATAGACGAGAAGCAATGAAAGTTTGAGGAGTTCGTGCATACAATGAGGCTAGCAACCATTTTTTTATTTATTTTTGTTAGTTTGGAATTTAAGTAGACATTTCTTTTGAGAAAAAAATAAAGTGCTACTAAACCCACCTCTAGACATTTCTTTTGAGAAAAAAATAAAGTACTACTAAACTCACCTCATTGTCCTATTTCCTCACCCATCTTTTAATCAAAATATTATTACATATATATCTTTTACAAAAATACTTTTAGACCATTGTTTATAAATGGGCAGCTGACATGTAAATGCTGCAGCACATCAACTACCATAACCACTTCAATGGAGAAGCTTCTGGACAATCACAGATTTGCACCAAAATTTTTGTTGGTTTCTAGGGTCTAGATTGGATGAGATTCATTGAAAATCCAGGTGAGGATTATGGGTTGGCTATGTAATTGGAGAAGGATTTTGTCATGGCGTGAAAAGGGGGACAGGTTTGGGTACGTTAGTGGTTTGGGTGGCAGAGAGGCAGAGGTCAGGAGTATGGTGGTGGGTAGGGGAGAAAAAGTTATCGAGTATTGAGAGGTGGTGGTGGATGGGTTGCAAGCTGGGGGTGAGTGGGCGGCCGGGTTGGGGCTTCGGCTGTTGCCGTGAATGTGGTGCTGCGATTAAGGATGAGATAGAGTAAAAAATGTATAAAAATTTGAATATATATTAAAGTGTTGTAAACTTTTCTAATTTAAGTGTGATTGTGTAAATCATAGATTAGATTTGATTCTAGTTATCCTTTCTTATATGGACTTGTATTCCTTGGGGATGAAGGATTTTCTTCTCTCCCTTATTATTATAAATAAAGACACTACGTAGGGGGGATGATATAGATTTCTCTCTACAATTCTACAAACACATCTCTTCCAATTCTTTCTACCCTTACCGCTGGCCCTCTCCTTCTTGTTAGATAAAATAGGCTACAACACGTTATCAGCACTCTCCTACCACTACGCTTAGGAATTTGACGTTGAAGCTTTTTCTGCATCAAATCAGTTCATCCATATCATCACGCGATCAGATTTTTCCAAAATAACGATTTTTATCTCGATATTTTTGCAGCCTGATAACGTGAACATTCACAATAATGCATGACCTAACTTTACGTTTTACGAATTTTAGATTCTACATAAATTGTGCATGCATTATAATCATAGTTGTTGAATTATGTGAATTTGATATTGTCATGAATTGCATCAAAAATATGTACATGCATTAAAATATTTGAATTGAATTGATTTAAATAAACAAAAAAAAAAAAATTGAAGCTCTAGGGTTCTTCGAACCCAGGACCTCGACTCGCCCAGGCCCACGGCCTGTGTGGCTAAGCCGAGCAAAGCCACTAGCCGAGAGCTTGCAGCTCTCCCTCTTCCTAGAAAACCTTCACTCGCCCGCAGCCGAGTCATAGCACAAACGTCGACTTACATCGAAAAATCACAACCTGG
This sequence comes from Heteromeles arbutifolia, assembly GCA_024362995.1. Classification (NCBI taxonomy): domain Eukaryota; kingdom Viridiplantae; phylum Streptophyta; class Magnoliopsida; order Rosales; family Rosaceae; genus Heteromeles; species Heteromeles arbutifolia. Next base: position 36,554,301 of record JANCRC010000003.1, on the reverse strand, counting down.
AGTTGTAATTTTTGGGACAACTTCATTGTCTTTGACGATGTTCATCGAAATTCCTGCTGAATTTAATTAGGTTTTCGAGGATTTCAACTCGAAACCCCCATGGTTTTCCACACCTAAACGTCGAGAAATCGAATTTTCTCCGTTCAATATAAGGTTCCAGATCGAACCTTTACTTCCTCCGACTAATTCTCACCCAGAACACGGCCACCATTGGTGGTAGCGCTTCGGCGACCCTACCTAGCAAATGTTGGGGTGACCCGAGTTCATTAGGGCTTAGTTGCATATGGTCCCAACACTAGCCCTTTGGGCTTTGGTGTTCTATTTGAAGCCCACTGGAGAGACATAGGAATCTTGGCCCCCAGAATTGCAGCCCATACATTGAAACCTGGCCCAAGCGCAGCACCAGCTCGATGGCTGTGGTGCCTTATACGCTGCGACGCACTGTATCGCGTCCCCTTGGTTTCACTATTCGCTCGGCACTAGATCATACCCTTTCATGGGTTTCCCTTTTTGGATCCGGACCGTTTCTTTCTTCTCTCTTGCCTTTGGGCCTGTAGCCCACTTAATATCAACCCGGCCCAAATTTGGGCCTGGACCTCATGGCAAGAGAATTGCTCAACCCAGCCGTGGGCTTTGGTCCAATATTTTAGGCCTCCGAGTTATTTGCCTAATTATTTTAGGCCCAATGAGTTTTATATTTTTCACCCACACTTTAATTTTGGCCCGAAGTCCAAATAATTAATTCAATTATAATTATAGACCTGAAGTTCTATTTGCATATTTACTTGTTGCATATTTCTGAATATATTTGTGTTTGCCTGCAAGAACATATGAACCTGAAGTTCATAATTACTTTGAAACCTGAAGTTTCTATAAACATGCCTTATTTGAAAACCTGAAGTTTTCCTTAAAAACATCACCCATGAAAACCGGAAGTTTTTCATGCAAATTTTAACCAATATATGTCTATTAGAACCTGAATCTTCTTCTCCTATGTGAATGGTTTGATTTTTCTCCATTACACTAACCACATCTTGTCAATCTATTTTGTGATAGGAACATGTCGAATTTGAACAAACTCAACTTTACTGCTTTGGAGGTCTCTGGAAGGAACTACCTCAAGTGGGTCCAAGATGTGAAGCTCCACCTCACTGCAAAGAACTTGCGTCCCACCATTGAAGAAGAGATGGACCATCTGGTTGGCGAAGCTAAGAAAGCCACTGCTATGATCTTCATCCGAAGACATATTCATGACACATTGCAAACCGAATACCTTGTTGAGGAGGATCCGTGTGCATTATGGGTCGCTTTGACTGATCGTTTTGATCACCAAAATGACATCTTCTTGCATGAAGCAAGACATGACTGACAGCATTTGCGCTTCCAAGACTTTAAGTCTGTGAATGAATATAATTATGAAGTTTGTCGAATTTGATCATTTCTCAAGTTTTGTAACGAAACTTTAACAGCAGAAGATCTCTTGGAGAATACCTATTCGACCTTCTCTGCTACTAATATTGTTCTGCAACAACAATATAGAGCTCAGAAGTTCACTAAGTTCTCGGATTTGATCTCTGTTTTACTTCTCGCTGAAAAACAGAATCAGCTGTTGATGAAGAATCATCAAGCTCGACCTACTGGGCCGACTGTTGTGCCTGAAGCACACTATAGCATAAACCAATGCCCAAAACACCAAAAAAAGGCATGGTAGGGGCGGCTAGAAGCCACCCAGCCAAGGTCAACAGAGTCAAGGCCTATCCAAGGGAGGAAACAAAGCCCAAAAACGCCCAAACCTCGCTTCCAAGGCCCCGAACTTCAAGATTAAGGGCAAAGCACTTGCAACCATAAATGCGGATATGTGTTATCGCTGTGGTTCAAATGACCATTGGTCCCGTGTTTGCTGCGCTCCCCAGAAGGTTGTAGCTGAATATTATTCTCGTCGTCAGAAGTTTGAATCAAACTTTGTGTAAGTGGACGAACCGGAGAGTACAAAGATGGAGGTTTCCGACTTTCAAGAGGATACTACCCCTATGGAAGATTAGAATCTTAGACATAGACTTATTTTTTAGTTGAAATAAGACATTGGGGCCGAATTCCACCTAGTGGCCGAACCCTACCTTGTGTTTTTGGTTAAATTTTGAACAACTTTTCCTTTATGCTTGGATTATTTGTTGGTGATTTGTTTTTGGATGTTAAGTTTTTAATTAATTACCATCCTTGAATAAATAAAATGATTTTGAATTGATATTTGTTTTAAGAACTTTTATGCATGTGACCGATTCAAATTAATTTTTCATTCTAGGTATGACTAGTGGGGAAGTTAGTTGTTTGGCAGATAGTGCAACCACGTACACCGTTTTGCGTGAACACATCTATTTCACTAACTTCATACCTAAGAATGCACCTTTGACAACTTTTTTAGGCCCGTCCAACCAGATTGAAGGATATGGTAAGGCATGCGTAATGTTGTCCAATAGTACAATCTTGACCATTGATGAGGTACTTTATTCTCCACGTTCTGGAAAAACGTTGTTAAGTTTCTAGGACATTAGAAAAAACAATTACCATGTAGAAAACGAAGTTGAATTTCTGTGCATAACTTCCTACGAATATGGCCAGAAGCGTATTTTAGAGAAGATGAAGCGTATCCCGAGTGGTCTGTATATTACGACTATACGCCCCATAGAATGCCATTATGTGGCCGGACCTACCTCTGAAACAGCGCATGAAATTACACTTTGGCATGACCGGTTGGGACATCTTGGACGAATACCGATGCGCCGTATCCTCAAATCATCACACGGACATCCACTAACCTGAAGTTTAGGTTTGATCCAAGAGATCGCATGTCAAACATGTTCAATGGGAAAACTTATCACTAAACCTTCTTATGATAAGATTCGAACGAATCCTCCCACTTTTCTACAACGAATTCAGGGGGGCATTTGTGGACAGATTCACCCTCTATGCGGACTATTTAGATATTTTATGGTTTTGGTTGATGCTTCCACATGTTGGTCACACGTGTGCTTGTTGTCCACAAGGAACGCTGCATTCTCCAAACTGTTGGCTCAGGTTATCAAGCATAGGGCTCATCACCTTGATTATCCGATCAAATCTATTCGATTGGATAATGTTGGAGAATTCACATCTAAAACTTTTGATGACTATTGCATGTCGGTTGGGCTTGAAGTAGAACATCATGTACCCTATGTTCACAACCAGAATGGCCTGATAGAGGCATTCATTAAGCGGTAACAAATGATTGCTTGATCGTTGGTCATACGTACCAAGCTCCCAATCGCTGCTTGGGGCCATTCAATATTGCATGCAGCAAATGTATAAAAATTTATACATTTTTAAGAATGTGGTGCTGCAATTAAGGATGAGATAAGAGTAAAAAAGTATAAAAATTTGAATATATATTAAAGGTTATTTTAAGAATAATAGGGGGTGGGGCAATAGCATTTTAATTTTTTTAACATTTTAAGATGGGTGAAATTATAATGTTGGTGGAGAAATAGGACAATAGGGTGGGTTTATCAACACTCAAAAAATATTAGCAGATATGTTAAGCAACAATCGTCTCAATGATTTTAGAATATTTGAATGAATTTCAATAAAATTTTACCTGTACGTTTCAGTTTAGTCGGTTTCAAAATGAAGAATTACTAAAAATTTAAAATTTAAAATTGGACATTTGGTATATTTTCAAAGCTCATATAAAAACTGCTTCACAATGTTAATTGTCGTCATTATATGGACATTGGTAATTGTTCATATAAAAAAAATACTCAAATCTGACATTTGGTTTACACCATGACGAAACTTGAAAGAATATACTATTATTAGTGAGGCTACTAGGAGCAGAATTCTCTCCCCTTCTAATTCAATCCCCTTCCCTCTCTTGCTGTCACATTGCCTTCTGTCTTTCTATAAAAAAAGGTTAACATAAGATGTTAATGTGGCTTAATCGTAACCGTTCAAATAGGAGGACACAAATATTAATTAACAATCTCTAATACATGTGCATTCAACATACAATGATATGACCCACCTCTCTAAGAGAGTGTGTCAGCGAGTGGGTAAATTTTGTGTATTCAAATTGTTTTATTTAAACTGAAAATACATAATGAAATGTACAATCTAGTCCCTAATCATTCTTTTCATCTTGGCCATGCACACTGCCATCCTCACATAGAGCGAATCTTGTACATTATCCCAGAACCAAAAATACGCGCACCTCCGTGTCTTGTTAAGAACTAAAGAACCGCAAACTCCCCAAAATTCGACAATGAAACCTAGGGTTGCAGAAATATAAAACCAGGGAAGCTCATCACGTTCATTGTCCCCATTTGGTCGATGCTATTCTTATTATCCGCATCAATGTCTCTGCACTCATTTAGAAGTAGAGCGCAACAAAGTTGAAGGTTCCCCTCAAATGTAGAAGCGTTGAAGCTCTGAAGCTACGTACCCATCGGTATTTTTCCTTCGAGATCATTGTATGAGACATCTAATTCTTTCAAGAAATTAAGGTTTGCCATTGACGAGGGGATTTTCTCGGACAAATGATTCCTGGAGAGATTCAAATACTCTAAATAGCCTAGGTTAGATATTTGGTCTGGATTGTCGCCAGATAAGTTGTTGTCGCCAAGACCCAACTCAAGAATAAGCTGCAATTGCCTGACCTCAGTAAGCATACTACCACAAATGTTATTAACTGATAGGGCTATTGATCTTAGAAAGTAAGACATTTTACGCGGCATAAATTTTGGATTTTCTATTCTGCGGCTGAAGAGGGGAAGTTCGAATTCATAATTATCCACTAGAGATGCATTCACCATTAACATTGACAAAGTTGTTTCAGAAATTCACCTGAAATCTGATTTCCTAACAGATCCAGATTAAAGAGTTTTGGAAGAGTCCCCAACCAACTTGGAATTGACCCTATGATTTGATTACTCCTAAGAAACAACACCTCTAGATTCTTTAGGTTTAACCAACCAGGTATCTAACCAGTGAGCCCACACCTTTCTAAACCCAAAAATCGAAGATTCTGGAATCCATGAAAATCAACCATGTCATCATCAGCTCGCATTGCCTCGAGGTCAACCGAATCGCCAAGCATGAGTGGGTGAAGACTTTGGCAACGCATTAAAATCTTCGTTGCCTCTGTGAGATTGGTCAACCGTAAATAAGCAAGCGAGATGAAGGACAAGGATTTCAATGAAAGAATCTCGGGTAATATTTGTCATTCTACAGAAGGATTAGCACTCAACCAAATTGCTTTTAGGGACCTGCATGAGTAAAGGCTTATCGGCAAGATATCAATAAAATTATTCCTAAGTAGGTCAAGTTTAGTAAGGTGGATGAGTTTGGAAAAATTAAGTGTGGAGAGATCTCCTTCCAAGTAGTTGAATCCTAAATGTATTTCTAGGAGGTTTGTGCAATTCATCAAAGATGGGGGCAACATACCTCCTAAGTTGTTGAAATCAAAATTCATGAATTTCAACTTGGAGAGCTTCCCGAAATTGAGAGGGATCACACCACTTAAATGATTAAAATAGCGGTCAAGGATTATGAGGTGGGTGAGGTTGGCAATTCTTTCACTAATGGCTCCACTTAGTGAATTGAGAGGTAATACAAGTTCCTCAAGCTTGGTAGCATTATAGATACCTTCCGGAAGTGATCCTGACAAATTATTGTGACCGGCACAAAGAATCTGCAGTTTGGAACACCCCCCGAGCCCATGAGAAAAGTTGCCACTAAATTCATTGGAGGAAAAATCCAATACTCTTATGGAAGGAGAGGATCGAAGACAAATAGATAAAGGTGTTGTTGCTGACATTGAAACTTATCAAATTCCAAGCTTGTTGGAAAAATAGAAGAAGGAATTGCACCATGGAAGTGATTGCTGGACAAATCTATTGTTTGAATATTTTTGGGTGGTAGAGAAAATGGTATCTGTCCAGAAAGAAGGTTATAGCTCAAATCAAGGATCTTGACGTGATTCAAGGACGAGAAGAATTTGGTTTCAACTGTGCCATAAAGTGAATTGTGGGAAAGGTTCAAGTGGGTGAGATGTGTGAGATTTGCAAGTGATGAGACAAACATACCTCCATTGAGCCCTTTGGAGGGTAAGAGCAAATGAGTGACCCAACCCTCCTGATTACAAGTGATGCCGTTCCAATGACAACAATCAACAGAACTACTCCAATTTATGGGAGATGAAGATAGGGTGTGGGCGAAGGCCATGAGAGAGATACATTCATTTTGGTTGCTTGCATGAATATTTGTTGTAGATACAATGAAAGAGAGTAAGAAGATGAGGAGGAAGCCATGAGCCATTCTTTTAACTTGGACATTTCTTGCAGTAGCAGGCCTGTACATATCATATAGGGTAAACTGCCAATTTAGTCCCTGAATTATCACCTTAGTGAAAATTAGGTCCCTAAACTATTTTTTCAGAAAAATTAGTCCCTGAATTATAAAAATCTGCCAATTACTCCTTAATGTTATATTCGAAGTTACTATATTCAATTTTTCGTCAATTTAAGTCACGTTACTTGCATGTGATACACATTGGAGGGTAGATTTGTAGTTTTTCATAAAGAAATAATGTATGGAGTTAACTTTGGAGGAGAAATTGGTAATTTTTCATAAAGAAATAGTGTAAGTTAACTTTTGAGGGTAAATTAGACATTAAATTCCGAACCTATATGAAATATTAAGCACTTATAGACGAGAAAATGATGGTATTACACTCTAAAGTGTATCAAGTGACTTAAGTTGATGAAAAATTGGATAAAATAGCTTTGAATATAATAGTAGGGATGAAATTAGCAATTTCTAATGAATTTAAGGACTTATTTTACCGAAAAAATAATTCAGGGACCTAATTTTCACTGAGGTGATAATTCAGGGACTAAATCGGCACTTCACCCTATCATATATATATAATCCTTTACCATTCTCTTCATATCGGAAAATTCCTCATAGAACAGGAATGGGGAATCCCCTTATACCAAACCAAACCCCTTCATTCCCAACCCAAACAAATATTATGGTTATTATGATTATATCCAAGCTTGGAATAACATTTTTCTTCACCAAACAACAGACTTTAGTCATTCATGGTTTATTACCTTTGATAAAAGTTTTAGATTAAAATTCCCAGCTTGGTTTCCAAATTGATGGTCTACTCACGGCCCAACATCCAGTTTACATCTAGAAGATCTCATGCAGGTCATCTCAGCTGGTTTCCAGAAAAAAAAAGGCACTACGTAGGGGGAGATAGTTTAAGTGTGATTGTGTAAATCCTAGATTAGATTTGATTCTAATTATCCTTTCCTATATGGACTTGTATTCCTTGGGGATGAAGGATTTCTTCTCTCCCTTATTAATATAAATAAAGGCACTACGTAGGGGGAGAATATAGATTTCTCTCTACAATTCTCCAAACACATCTCTCCCAATACCCTTGCCACCGGCCCCTTCCTTCTTGTCAGATAAAATAGGCTGCAACATAAAGGTTATTTTAAGAATAATAGGGGGTGGGGAAATAGCATTTTAATTTTTTAACTTTTTAAGATGGGTGAAATTATAATGTTGGTGGAGAAATAGGACAACATGGTGGGTCTATCAACACTCAAAAAATATTAGTAGATATGTTAAACAACAATCGTCTTAATGATTTTAAAATATTTGAACGAATTTCAATAAAATTTTACAAGTATGTTTCAGTTTAGTTGGTTTCAAAATGAAGAATTACTCAAAATTTCAAATTTAAAATTGGACATTTTGTATATTTCCAAAGTTCATATAAAAACTGCTTCACAATGTTAATTGTCATCATTATATGGATATTGTTAGTTGTTCATATAAAAAAAATACTCAGATCTGACATTTGGTTTACACCATGACGAAACTTGAAAGAATATACTACTATTGTTGAGGCTACTAGGAGCAGAATTCTCTCATCTTATAATTCAAACTCCTTCCCTCTCTTGCTCTGACATTGTCTTTTGTCTTTCTATACAAAAGTTAACATAAGATGTTAATATGGCTTAATCATAACCTTTCAAATAGGAGGGGAAGGAAGGGGAGGTAGATTAGAAGGGGAAATAATCCTACTACGGCTACTTGGACACACAAATTGACACTTACGTTGACACACACTTTAATATAAGAGAAACCTACATACAATGGTAGAGCTCACATGTACTAGAAGTAAATAGTGTGTCAACAAGAATGTTAATATTGTGTGTCCGAATAGTTTTATTGTACTATCATACATATTAGAACAAACCTTACATGATAAAACAAACAACCACAAATAGAAAAAGTCATACTATTTAAATACACAAGTATTAATTAACACTCTCTAATATAGGTGCATTCAACATACAATGATAGGACCCACCTCTATTAGAGAGTGTGTTAGCGAGTGGGTAAATTTTGTGTATCCAAATTGTTTTATTTAAACTGAAAATACATAATGAAATGTACAATCTAGTTCATAATCCTTCTTTTCATCCTGGCCATGCACGCTGCCATCTTCACATAGAGCGAATCTTGTACATTATCCCAGAACTGAAAATACGCGTACCTCCAAATCTTGTTAAGAAATAAAGAACCGCAAACACCCCAAAATCCGACATTGAAACCTAGGGTTGGAAAAATATAAAACCAGAGAAGCTCATCATGTTCATTGTCCCCATCTTGGTCGATGCTATTTTTATTATCCGCATCAATGTCTTTGCACTTAGTTGGAAGTGGAGTGCCACAAAGTTGAAAGTTCCCCTCAAATGCAGAAGCGTCGAAGCTTTGAAGTTGCGTACCCATAGGTACTTTTCCTTCGAGACTATTGTATGAGACATCAATTGCTTCCAAGAAATTGAGGGTCGTCACTGACGAGGGGATTATGCCGGACAAATGATTTGTGGAGAGATTCAAAACCTCCAAATATTTTAGGTCAGCTATTTGGTTTGGAATGTCGTCAGAAAAGTTGTTGCTATTAATATACAACTCACGAAGAAGCTGCAATTGGCTGATCTTAGTAGGTATACTACCACTAATGGTATTGAAAGCGAAGTCTATTACTCCTTGAAAGTAAGACACTCTACGCGGCATAAAAGCTGGATTTTCGATGTTTCCACGAATGAGGGAAAGTTCAAATTCATAACTGTCTACTTGAGATGCATTCACCATCAACATTGGTAATCTACAAAGTTGTTTTGGAAAATCACCTGAAATTTGGTTGCCTGGCATTTCTAAATAAAAGAGTTTCAGAAGAGTCCCCAACCAACTTGGAATTGACCCTGTGATTTGATTATTACTTAGCTCCAACACCTCTAGATTCTTTAGGTTTGAGAGCCAACCAGGTAACTGACCAGTGAGCCCACACTTTCGCAAACTCAAAACCCGTAGACTCTGGAATCCATGAAAATCAACCATGTCATCATCAGCTCGCATTGCCTCGCTGTCAAATGAACCACCAAGCATGAGTGAGCGAAGACTTTTGCAACGCATTAATATCTTCATTGCCCTCGTGAGATTGGTCAACCGTAAATCAACAAGTGAGAGGAAGGATAAGGATTTCAATGAAAGAATTTCAGGTAGTATTTGTCCTTCTAGATAACCATTAGCACCCAACCAAATTGCTTTTAGGGACCTGCATGCGTAAAGGCTTATTGGCAATATACCAGTAAAATTATTCCTAAGTAGGTCAAGTTTAGTAAGATGGATGAGTTTGGAAAAATTAAGCGTGAAGAAATCTCCTTCTAAGTAGTTGAATCCCAAATGTATTTCTAGGAGGTTTGTGCAGTTCATCAAAGATGGGGGCAACTTACCTCCTAAGTTGTTGAAATCAAAATTCATGAATTTCAACTTGGAGAGCTTCCCGAAATTGAGAGGGATCACACCACTCAAATGATTAAAATAGAGGTCAAGGATTGTGAGGTGGGTGAGGTTGGCAATTCTTTCACTAATGGCTCCACTTAGTGAATTGAGAGGTAATACAAGTTCCTCAAGCTTGGTAGCATTATAGATATCTTTTGGAAGTGATCTTGACAAATTATTGTGACCGACACGAAGAATCTGCTGTTTGGAACACCTCCTGAGCCCATGAGAAAAGTTGCCACTAAATTCATTGGAGGAAAAATCCAATACTCTTATGGAAGGAGAGGATCGAAGACAAATAGATGAAGGGATATACCCAAAGAAGGTGTTGTTGCTAACATTGAAACTTGTCAAATTCCAAGCTTGTTGGAAAAAAGAAGATGGAATTGCACCATGGAAGTGATTGCTGGACAAATCTATTGTTTGAATATTTTTGGGTGGTAGAGAAAATGGTATTTGTCCAGAAAGAAGGTTATAGCTCAAATCAAGGATCTTGAGGTGATTCAAAGGCGAGAAGAATTTGGTTTCAATTGTGCCATAAAGTGAATTGTGGGAAAGGTTCAAGTGGGTGAGATGTGTGAGACATACCTCATTTGAGCCCTTTGGAGGGTAAGAGCAAATGAGTGACCCAACCCTCCTGATTACAAGTGATGCCATTCCAAAGACAACAATCAACATAACTACTCCAATTTATGGGAGAGGAAGATAGGGTGCGGGCGAAGGCCATGAGAGAGATACATTCATTTTGGTTGCTTGCATGAATATTTGTTGTAGATATAATGAAAGAGAATAAGAAGATGAGGAGGAAGCCATGAGCCATTTTTTTAACTTGGATATTTCTTGCAGTAGCAGGCCTGCATCATATATATATATATAGAAGCAACCAAGGGTATGCAACTATGTATAATTTTGTGTGTGTGTGTGTGAGCTTAAAAGATAGCATTTCATTGCAAACAACCATGACCCCACACATTAATGTACATTTTCCAAACCCTTAAATATGTCAGAGAGATTTTGTACAGTGAAAAGGACCTTGTTATTTTCAGAACAGCAACTCATATCTTCCATTCCAAACAACCCAACAAACCATAGAAAACAATGGAGCTTCTCAAATGGGATAAATTGATCTGTCTATCTTTCAAGATCTCATAAGGTGATTTAAAGTTCAATATCTTACTAGGCAATCTATTGATGAGATATGCAGCAGTAAGAACACCTTGGGACCAAAAATTTTTAGGCACATTCGAGTGAAACATAAGAGCTCTAGTTTTTTCAAGTAGATCTCTATTCTTCCTTTCTGCTACCCTATTTTGTTGAGGTGTTCCAACACAACTAGTTTGATGTAATATACCATGTGTGCTTAGATAGTGAGACATGTTATGGGACATATATTCGGAGCCATTATCTGATCGTAAGACTTGAATGTTTAAAGCAAATTGTGTGTTTACAAGTCTATGAAAATCTTGAAAAACTTCTGGCACTTCACTTTTAAATTTCAAAAGATACAACCATGTGATCCTTGTGAAATCATCCACAAAAGTTACAAAATATTTGTATCCGTCAAAGGACTCTAGGACTGGTCCCCAAACATCGGAATGCCCGATTTCAAAAAGATTACTAGCCCTAGACAAGGAGGAAGTGAAAGGTAATCTAGTGGACTCAGAGAAGTGACAAACATCACAGGAATTTGTAACTTTGCACAGGTTTGGAAACAAAAAAGATAGAACTTTATCAGAAGGATATGCAAGTCGTCGGTGCCAAAGTTGTTGTTCTTGAACCAGGCTTGAAGCAACTTGGAAAACCTTGGGAATTTGGACATGCTTAGAAAGGTAGTAGAGGCCATTTAACAAAAACCCTTCACCAATCGTCTTCTTGGTGGTGATATCCTTAAAAACCACAGTTTTTGGGGAAAAAATGGCAAGACAGTTCAATGAGTTTGTGATTTTTCCAACAGATAAGAGCTAAAAAAGGAATGAGGGAACATAAAGAGCCTCAGACTCGACATCACTAGAAATCAAATGTGCTTTCCCTCTCCCTACAACCATAGCACCCTTGCTATTAGCAACTGACACTTGAGATGGACATGAGAGTTTTTCAAAATTATGCAGATTTGTAGACTTGTTAGTTATATGATCAGTAGCTCCTGAATCTATAATCCAATAATCATGCACATTACCTACTTTGAGAGCAGTTGAAAAAGATTGTAAGATACCTGGAATATCTTGTTGTGTCATACCTTCATTTTCAGCCTAAAAACCAGCAAACTGCCTGAGTAGAGCAGCTTGTTTATTGTCATCTTGACTAGTTGATCCTTCATTGTTTCCATGACCTTGTTTCTTGTGGAGGAAGGCAGCAAATTCATTTATCAGGGTAGCTGGATTGGAGGTGAACTTCTGTGCTCATTCGGAATGTGTAGTGGCGGTATGATTTGCCTTGTAGGATGAGTTGTGTGAACCCTTAGGGAAACCCTTGTTGTTGTCCCTAGAAAACTTGGGCCTTAGTTCAGGATGGAGAATCCAGCAATGATCTCGTGTATGTCCACCAATATCACAGTAGCTACATTTCACAATAGGTTTCTTTCCTTTGTAGCCCCTCTCTTCACTAGTTCTGTGGTTAGAGAGATATACCCTAGCTTCTGGTATATTTTCCTTTACTTCCACAGTCATGACTTTTCTGCGAGTTTCTTCCCTTTGAATCGTGGCACACACACTTGAGAAGGAGGGAAGATCAGGATTCATGAGGACATGACTCCTGAGATCTTCGTATTCAGGACTTAAACTCGCAAGAAGTTGAAATATTTTGTCTTCCTCAGCTCTCGTGGTCAGCACGGCAGCGTCAATGGTGTGTGGCCGATAGACATTCAACTCGTTCCACATGGTGGTTAACTTCCCAAGGTGCTGCATAAATGAGTTTCCTTACTGTTGTAGACCAACAATATCTTTTTTTAACTGGAACACTCGAGCTGCATTATTCTGATTCCCATACATTTCTTTGAGATTTTTCCAAATGATGCAGGAGGATTCAACATAGCTGAAAATTTATGCAATCTTTCGATCCATAGAATTGAGTAACCATGACATGACCAACTGGTCATTGCACAATTAATCATTATAATCTGATGAGGACACATCAGGCGCTGGAATAACACCATTAACATAACCAAGTTTCGATCGTCCTCCAAGGCAAGAGTGACTGCTCTCTCACAGGGAAGATAATTGAACTCATTTAGTAAGATAGAACTGAGACGTTGTTTTGGGTTGACATCAATATCTAAATGAAGCGAAGATGGCGCAGTATGCAAGCTAATTTCTTCGCCATGCACTGAACTCTCTTCATCCATGATAGAGAATCAGGAAAAAAACTCACAGATCTCTCAAGAAACTACTCAGAAGCAGGTCAATTAGGATCATTGCTCTGATACCATATTGAAATTTGAAGGTGTATTTTCTATTATGAAGAAACAAAGTACAAAGATAACTCATATATATGAGCGTTGGAAGAAGAAAAAACAAGGAACAAAAAACAATCTTCCTTCCTTGATTTACGCCTAATCACCTAACAACTAAAGCAAGGGCAGCAACTAGACTAACAACTAAAGCAAGGTCAGCAATCCCTTAAATTAGTGAGAATGACAGCCATACTCAAGTTGTTAGACAGCACCCCATGCATACACCCATGCTACCTACCAGCTAGGGTAAATGACAGATAACATAGACTAGATCTTCTTTCAATATTGTATAACTCCACTATATCAAGAAAAAAAAAATTGTGTTCAATGTGAACGTAAAACATGAATTTCTTATTAAAAAAACTCATCACTTTCAATTTCCAAAATTTTGTATGACTAAAGAGACAAGTTTCTTTTATCTTAATTAAGAAAACTCATCCCATTCTTATCCCCTAAAAATAAAAAGTCATTCGCCTCTGTCTTCAATTGAACTTGAATGTTATGTAGTCAATCTAATGAATCTTAAGAACCAAACAAGCCTAAAAGGATATTATCGTATTGCAAAATGAACAAATTGGTAAAAAACCATAACCGCACATTAATGTGCATTTTCCAAACCCCTCAATGCGTTGAAGTGATTGCGTCGAAGAATGTACATTTTCCAAACCGCACATTAATGCACATTATGTTGTAGAATCGACAGTGTGTGCAGTGGAATAAATAAACAAGACGCAAAATTTACGAGGTTCCTCTACAGTTAGTGTGACTGGAGTACGTCCTCGGAGCAGCAGTGATGCTTTCATTTATAATCTGGAATCATAAGATTACAAAGATAACTCTCTATTCTCTCCTCTCTCTTTCCTCTCTCTGTCGTGAGCCTTGTGGCTTCTCTCTTATGGTTTTTGATTTCTGTATCTTTATGCTATCCTCATTCTCATCAATTTTATAGACAAAACTTTAGACAAAGTAGCAGTGGGAGGACTGTAGAGTGGGATGAGTGGGATTGTAGTGGGTATCTATTTTTGGATGCTCCCCCTGATGAGTAGTAACACATCTGTTGTACTTGTTGACTTTCCACAGGCTTTTTCTTGAACTAGGTTGGAGGACCTTCTGCTAGACTTGCTTCAAATGTCTGAATTTACTTCTTTTATCTAGAACTGAATTTGATTCAAGAATGGTGGACACTTGATCTTAAATCAGACTTATGATTCCTTCAAGGGTCGTCGATGCTTGATCTTGAATGAAATTGGACCATAAGGAGCTTAATGTGGCAAGTGATCTTCGGCTTTGTCGGGGTTGAATCGGCATGTGTTTTGCTGTGCTTGTCTCCACATGGTTTAATGTATCATTTTCACTTGCCTTATCTGTTCCCCTTGCATAAGTGGTATTTTTATTGGAGTTTATTAGGTTTATTTAGGAAATTAATTAGAGATTTGATTTGATTTTGTAGTAGGGTATTTTTGGCATTTACGCATTAAGGTTTCTTAGGTTTATTGCTCTATAAATAGAGCTTGTAATTTAGTTTGAGTATAAGTTATTCACAATGTAGTCTCTTGGAGTTTTGTAGCCGTTTCGGCATTCTCGTTAGTTTAATAATATTCCTATTATTTTGTAGTCTTGTTCGTTGCGCACTCTAATATTCAACTATTTTCCCTAGTTTTTCCCCATGCAGGTTTGGCATCTTCTCTTGCAGTATTTGCCCTTTGATGCATGAGTGGAATGCAAACCTTGCATTTGGATGGTCCTTAAGAACATCACTTCTCAGCGACTCATCATGCTTGGCAGCTATCATCATATCAACACTTGAAAATGAGTACTCGAGAGCGATGCTAGGTAAGCAATCAGGGAAGGGTTCCAGACAATCAGTTCCAGATCAGAAACTTGATTCCAAGTGGCGACTGATTGCTCTCTTTCTCCTTGTCCTGCAGATGAGAACAAGGACAAAGAAAATAGTAGGGAAAAAGCATGATATGAGATACTCTTGCTTTCGACCCTGATGATATGAGATACTCTTGCTCTAGTGTGACTTGTTTAAAGAGGTATTATCGGAGAGGAAGAAAACTGAGTATTTAGAGATGCTTTGTTGAAGATGCATTCCCAGAGAAGAAGAAGAGTTAGATATTTTTGCAGGTTTACCTTGTTATGGAAGATAGAGGTCGACATATATAGGGATTTCCCAATAGCAGGTAGTGGTGTTGTGCCTTTACTCTTGTCAGCAACTGTGGTGAAATTAGAACAGTAAGATTCACACGTTTTCAACTTTATCAGAGATCTTTGACAAAGTTGCACGTGATATCCAAAAAGCTGAGATTGCGTATGAGAAATGTTGACAGACATCATGCAGGGAAATCCAGCTTTCGAAATTCGAAAATCAGTGTCTCTTCGATTTTTGAACAAATGACCCTGTTGCCTCTTCTTTTATAGAGGTATCAATTTTGTTCAGATACACTCAGAAAATTGCTGCCTGCGGAAATTTCCCCTTCTTGCACTTCTGAGATTTTATCTGACCTTCTTTTTCCTTCATCATTTCTGAAAATGGCTTGCCCATCTAACATTTGCTTAGATTTGAGTCTTAGGACTGATACAGACGAGTCGCTTGAGGATAATATATGGCGGCCGTCCTTCTTATCGTCTAATAGTCCTCTTACAATTGAGGACTCTGTGATGAAGAATGACCTAACCGCTACAGTGGTAGCTAGGAATCTTCTCACTCCAAAAGATAACAGAATCCTTTCAAACCGGTCTGATAAGTCGACTGTTCAAGACTCATTGGCTCTCAGTATTCAATGTGCGGGCTCTGTTTCTAATATGGGCCAACGCCTACTTGCTCGAACTTGCCAAGTTGAATCATTGATGGTTGAGGTGCCAAGTCTTAAACAAGAGATTAGAAGGCTCAAGCATGAGAATAGAGTGTTACATGTGCTTACAAATAATTACTCGACGAGTATGGAAAGAAAGCTCGACCAGCTACTGGAATCCGAAAATTGGACTCAAAATGACATTTAGGGGTTCGAGTCTTTATTCCAAAGACACCCATTGTCTCAGCCGTCTGGAGTTCCACCAAGTATTGAGGCTCCAAATAATCAACCTCTGGTGTCTCCCCCTTCTGGGGTACTTCCGAGTACTAAGGCTTCACATAAGCAACATTTGTGAAGGTTTCCTCCTATTTGTTTGTTTTAACTCATGTATGTAATTTCTCGGAGATATTAATAAATAAGCTTCATTTCATTTAGTGTATTGTGCCAAATACAATAAAGCATATACTTCACTAAGATGTGGTACTTCTGGACCAAATATCAATATATCTTTACCTTCTCAAAGATAAATGATCGTTCTTAGTGTCTAAATCATTTGAGTATTCAACTCATAATCTTCAATCCATATGATTCTTTAAGATCATAAACATCATGGATAATATTCGTGTTGGCGTATTGTTCGATCTACAGTTCGAGACAATATTTCTCTCAACACTTTATAAACTTTCTAGACTCTTCATGAGTCTCAATCTAATATTATCGACTCTTCACGAGTTTAATGTTATTGACTCTTGCAAGAGATTTTAGTATGTTGCAACAATATCATAATGATAGTACTCACTAAGGCAATTATACCATCCATTGGTATTGAGTACATAATTTATGCTTTATCATTCCGGGGCTTACTTCAAGCAATTTGAATCCTTCAAGGATTTTCTACACTTCATGACACATTCTCCTTTGGAATTTATACAGAGCAACTTGCTTCCATGTATACTTGAGGGATTTACTTTACGGAGATATGATGTGGGCGACTCATAACCCTTCGTATATAATTCTTCATTCATATGAACTTGTTTACTATAGTGTAATTTCAGGTTTCAATTAGTAACCTTGTGTCGTATCATGTGAGTGTATTTCACTGTATTACAAATGCCCAAATGCAACCTCCTTGGTTCAGCATCTTTTGGCTATTTGTATTGTATTCAAATATATATAGGTCCATTTCTCCACCTTCTTACAAAATTGTAATGGAATTGCCTTTCTCTATTTTTGGCAAATAATATTTCCTTTCATCGACGAACAAAATAACGTGACTCAATATCAACACAGCTCATTGATGAATTTAGTAGTTACTTGTAGAAACCAAAATTACCATTGGTTATCATCAATCTGTGATGCCATATTCTCATGTGCATGCGCATGCATAAAAGTTTTTCATTTCTTTGGATATCAATTGCCTCTTGAAGGGCATTACACTATCTTTTCCAGGATAGTCATTATTTAGAGAATGCAGATCATAACCTCCTCTTGAGCGTTATAGAACTTGGATTTTAATCTCCACTTTCGAGAGTTGAGTCATTGGAACCTATACGTCTATCATGCTTCATGCATCAACATTCCCATGTCCGCAGATTGTCCTTTCTGGGACATGTATCCATACGGCGACTGTCATGCTTCCGGCATGCAACAGTTATTCTTTGGGAATGCAATAGTTAAGTAGTGCCATATTCTTCTTCTTTCGAATGACTGAACCTTCTGAATCTAAGGGTTTGCCACGCTTTAGGTATGTAACAGATAAATCATTTGTTGTCTCATTATTTTGTCCAATAGGGACATCAATTCTTGTAGACACATTTGCAGCAAGTATATGTGATTTTATTACTTTCGTTGCATCATTAAATGCATCTGGCACTTGATTTGCATATTGTTGCATCATTCAATTATTCTCACTTCATTTTTATATTGATTGCTTCGTGAATCAAAATTAGACAAATTCTCTTCGTTCTTCTGGAACAATCTTTTCTCATCATTCTTCTGGAATGATATTTTCTTATCATTCTTTTGGAACCGTGTTATTTTCTTCCCCCAATGGCGGGAAAATCGTCTTATCAAAATCATAGTCCGCAAATCATGCGGTAAATATATCCCTAGTCAAGGGTTCTAAGTATTGAATGATAAATGGTGAATCAAATCCAACATAAAATCCTAGTTTGCCTTCAGGCCTCATTTTAGTACATTGTGGCAGTGCATTAGGCACATAAATAACATAACCAAAAACTTGTAAATGTGTAATGTTTGGTTAGTGCCCAAACACAAGTTATACTGAGAAGTATTAATGGTTGGCAACCGGTCTCAAATGAACTTTAATAGTGAATTATGTAAAATGGCATGTCCACATGTAGAAAACTTGCAATTTCGTTTTCATGAGCAGAGCGTGGGTAATCAATTTCATCCGCTTAATAAATGTTTATGCTAAACCATTTTGAGTACGGACATGAGGAACATGATGTTCAACATCAATGCCCAATGACATGCAATAATCATCAAAACTTCGAGATGTAAACTCTCCAGCAAACATGCTTTATATTATCATTTACATACATCAAGGAACTTCTGGTCCTTATTTAATCACCTATGGATTGGGACTCTCATGGCCTTTATTACAATTAAGTTGTGGCACTTCGGCTCTTCAAACTTAACGTACTCATCAAGGAACTTCATGTCCGTTCTTGAGGATCTAGGGACTTTATTCCTGATCTTTTTGCATGATGGAACTTCGGGTCTAATCATTCTATGTGATGAGGATCAAGAAACTTCAGCATCTGATCTGATCAAGGAACTTCAGGTTCAGTATGTACTCATTGTAACAAAAAGAAGTACAATAAATAAATTAAAGCAATAGGCGGCAATTCCAACCATGGTAAATAAATTGCTTTTAAGTAAATAAAGCTTGTGACAAGGGCTTTGATTCAGCACCATTCACATAAATATCAAAGCTTTAAAGCAAAGGGTAATAATTCTACCCACTGTAAATCAATGGAACTTGTGATAGGGCTTTAAACCAACACCATGCACATAAATATGCCAAAACAGAAACTGCAATGATTAAGTCCTCATCTTTTGCTTTTTCCTTTTCTTGGTCTGCCACTTCTTTTGTTTCATCCCTTTTATTTTTGTTATTATTTCACAGTTCTTAAGTCATTTTAGTTACTCAGGAAATAATAGTAACACTAAGTTCCAATTGGTGTTCCTCCTCCAGTGAGTTTGAAAAAATCGAAACGGTTTCCATAAGTTCTGGAGTCAAGAGTACTGTCTATAACTTATGAGGAGATAAACCGTTAGATTTAGTTCAAATTTTAGTATGATATGGATAAGAGGATACTGAACAACTTTCGTGAAGAAACAATTTCGATCTGAGCTACCAAAATGTAGTTTTGGTACTCATAAGGTGCCTGTCCAATTTTCTGCGGAAATTGGGAACTGGTTTGGTATTTCAGGCATCTGTGATGTTCGCACCGTTGGTATTTTCTGAAAATTTGATATGTTGTAGGTACTGGGCGGACAAACAACTTTGAAGAAGAAAGTATTTCAATACGAGGTCTGCAAGTTGGTGTTCCGAGGTTGTTTACATGGCTGTTAGATTCTCTACGAATTTTGAGTCTGTACTCTTTTGAATCTGCAAAGGATGATAGACAGTCATACAACAACATATATATATTTGCTTCAGGAAAATCAGTAGTACAAAGATTTTATGATGAAATGAAAAGATTTTCTTATCTGTGAGGTTCTAGGCAACATAGGTGAACATGATTTGTGGTGTTGTGCTTTCCATTGACACGAGAGCTTCTTGTACTGATAACGTGTTGTAAAATCGACAGTGTGTGCAGTGGAATAAATAAGCAAGACAAAATTTACGAGGTTCCTCTACAGTCAATGTGACTGGAGTACGTCCTCAGAGCAGCAGTGATGCTTTCATTTATAATCTGGAATAATAAGATTACAAAGTTAACTCTCTATTCTCTCCTCTCTCTACCGTGAGCCTTGTGGCTTCTCTTTTATGGTTTTTTTTATTTCTGTATCTCTCTGCTATCCTCCTTCTCATCAATTTTATAGGCAAAATTTTAGACAAAGTTGCAGTGGGAGGACTGTAGAGTGGGATGAGTGGGATTGTAGTGAGTTGGCCATCCACACATTGAATGGCTTATAATATTACAACACATTAAAGTACATTTTCCAAACCCCTTAATTTCCACTTGTGAAAGCAAATTGAAAGGGACCTTCTTGTTTTTATAGTAAAGAACATTTTGCAACCTTGTGTTTTACGGCTACATACAATTTACTCTATGTTTTATAAAAAAAGAATAGTTATTGGCAATACAAAAATTTCATTTTGCACTCTAACCTTTCTGTAATTAAAGAAAGAAAAATACACTTATGAAGAGTGCAAAAGTACACCTCCGGTCAACCCGAAGAGTAAAGTTGTGTTCTTGGTCCTTTCCTCTGCCTATTTCCTTCAAATTGTTCTAAACCATTCCAAATGAATTGCTAATTTTCTTTTTCTTGCTATGAAAACCTCAAGCTTGGACCTTGACTCTGGTACTTTCCAATTAACAGTTGTAAAATTCAGGGAGTCCGTTGCGTATTGTGAATACTGCAGAGGAGATTTTTGCCTCACCGAGAAACAAAGTAGCAAATAGCCATTGACCTAAACGAAATCACCTCAAGACTTGTTTAGATCCCATGAGCAGTAATGTTAGATTGTTCTCCGTTTCGAAAACTTATAGATAAAGAACGAGCTCAACTGCAAATTTTCCCTTCTTCGTAGGGTTAATTTCTCCTATATTTTATTCAATGGGCATTGATTACTATGCTTTGAAGAAAAAAAAAAAGCATTGAAGCTTTTGTTTTTCTATGTTTTTTTTATTGTCATTGACAACCGTTTTTTAAAATAACACTTTTTTTTTTGTTTTACTAAACACATTTAATGTTTCAAATTTTTTAATAAGCTGTTTTTTTGTTTTTTTTGTTTTTTAACATCACAATCCTAAACCAGCCCTAAGAATTGCGCCAAGAATTGTTTCATGTGATACTGGAAGAACCATTGGAGAAAGCTTAAGATAAGGTTTCACTTCAATTAAAGGATGCATGCTTGGATAAATAAAAGTGGTATAGACACAATATTAATACCTCAATGCTGCAATTACATCAGGATCACTTGTCAATACTTCCGGATGTCCTACAGAAATCCAGCACCGCTCAGCCTAGACAACTTGAAGCAGCAATATATTAATAAACACATGTACACCTTGATTTGCACAAGCGCGACACAGAGCAAAAACTATTTAGTTCAACCTGCGGGCATCCACCCTGAACTGCTTTCATATCAGCTAGCTTTTCCAATGCTAGCATTGACTCCTTCACCACTGGAGGGGTGAGAAAATTTGTATCGAGAACCTCCCTTCTCGATGATGCACGCCTAGCCTACTATAAATGGAAACACAAGAATCTGTCAATTTTTGTTTGTTGAGTAAATTGTAGCTATGGTCCCTTAACTTTAACTCAATTGGAGCAATGGTCCCTCAACTAAAAATCCATTACCATTGGTCCCTCAACTTATCAAAACGTGCAGCTATGGTCCCTCAACTAAAAATCCATTACCATTGGTCCCTCAACTTATCCTAATTGTATAAATGGTCATTCCAACATAGCTTATTTTGACAAAATTTTGACAAAATTGATGAGAAGGACTATAGCTACATATTTTGATAAGTTGAGGGACCAATGGTAATGAATTTTTAGTTGAGGGAACATTCGTACAATTTACATTTGTTTGTTTGGGTTCATTTTTGTTTGGGTTTCCATTTAAACTCTCCCAAATGCTACCACAGCTCTGTGAAACCTATTCGATGCGACCTTACATTCATGATTCATCTGTCAATTTTACGTGATAAATAGGCTTATACTTGTATTTCCGAAGGTCCAAAAATCTGAATCCATAATTCTTCTAAAGGGAAGGGTTAAGAAACAAAAAAAAAAATGGCCTTGCTAAGGAAGGTAATACAGGTTTTGAAGTACCATCTCGTGAACACACTTTACTTCTTCAACAAGAGTTTTGTCTGCCACTCCTTTAAGCAAATCATCAACATCCTCCTTTATAGCTTGAGCTAAATGGCATATTCCTGAAGCTGTATCAAGGAGAGTAATCCAGTGATTACATAGCAGATCATCTGATACAAAAATAAGTTATTTTCACTCTCAAGATTTCATTTTCATTGTTTCTTCCTCCCTCTGACCACGATTCTTCATCTCTCCTTTCCCCCTGTATAATTTCCTTTATCTCAAGCACCAAAAGTAAAAAAACTAAAAGCGAAATGGTTGTCGAACAGACCCAAGTTAAATAACTCTTGGCACTGCAACTACATCTAGTTTAATACATGTAATGAATAAATAAATGATTAAACCCATCACACATTCAACTTATCCAACCTTTTTCTGGTCTGTCATTTCAGCTTATCCAATCCACAATTCAACCAAATGGGTAGTCAAAATTACAAGAAATTGGGCAACGGTGAGGGGAAGAAACATGATTTATGCTCAATAATCAATTGCCCAAAAGGAAGATATGTTCGCCCCTGAAGAACTCGAGAGAGGAAAGGTGTGTTCAGACCCAAATCTCAACCCTAACTCAACCTTAACTATTGCACACAGAAGAAGAGGGAAGGAAGGAAGAGAGAAGAGCAGAGCTTAATATTTTTGTATTTGATTTCTTTTGTAAAAACTGATCTGATTCATCTCTGGGAGCTGGACTCCTTTTATACAGACTCTACACTTCTAAATGCCAGCTGACATATTTAACAATCCTAACAATAAAACTAGGGAGTTGTTATTAACACTCTTGAAAATTTGCCTTGTCCTCGAGACTTAAAATGGAACTGTGGAAACTTGACCTTTAAATCGTCATGGTCCTCCCAGTTAACCATTCCAATTCTATCTAACCACCGCCTCAAAATTTGAACTCCAGCAGCATTTTCCATCCTGTACACTCTTCTTGGTAACCTGCCATAGGAGCTCCCCGCACCAATCCTTCATTTGTGATGATTGGCAGATTACTAGCAGGCACCACAGACGGTCCCCATTTGTAGGCCACCTTTCTAATCATTTCCAAAACTCCACTGCTATCTTCACCCTTTGATTCACCATTATCATCTTCGTTACTAGCTTCCTTTTGCTCGGATTTACTAGATTTCTTAGCTATCTCAGTACCATCCATCTTTGAGTTTCCCATATTAACCAAAAGCAGCGATATACCTCACATAGCTATCTGAATCTGTAGAGGATGAACCCCATTGCCCAATCCAGCCAGCATGCCATTTCCTCCATATGTCAGAAGCTTTGCCAATGGTACCGCCACCACTGCAAGGGACATCACATAGAACACAATCAAAGAAAAGTTGGCTGATGGGTGGCTCCATTTCAGGTCATATTTCAGCAGCAGTAGACTGTGCCCCGTAACTAGGGTAATGGTGAGCTTCATGATTTGTGACTATCAAGTTGGCTGTGCACATTCTTCTTGTTTGATGGATGAGTAAATCACATCTTTGGACATCAAGATCATTAATTATAACCAATCAATCAGGTAGGGATCCTGGTTTTATTGATCAGTGTATAACCTTAAGCAATTGGAATGTTTTCGACTCTGGCTGTGTAGCACACATATCAAGTACAAAATGATCTGGACGTACATCAAGGAATAGTGGAGGCACCATGTGGACAACTTCCTGTCTTGTGATGTTTCCAATCTCATTTTCAACCTTTCAGAACTCATGAAACCTCTCAAGTGTTTGGTTCTTCCTCAGTTGCACGCGAGAATAATTTGAATGCCAAGCTAAATTCAGAAGGTACCAAGGCAATGGCCTAATAGGCTGCAGTTCACCCCCTTCACTTACCACAGATTGCAGAGAGATCATAAAGTCATTCTCCAACTGCCTTCGAATATCCGAACAAAATTGGCTACTTGAATTGATGCTAAAAGTAGCAGGCAACGACTTTCGAAGAACCATTGCTGCCTTTCGATTCAAAATAGTGAGCTCACATATCTCATTCTCAATGGCTTCACCTATAGCACAAGCAGATAGGACTACCCTGACAATCCCTACTCCGCCATTATTTGTCATCAACAGCCCCATCAACTTAAGCAATTCACTGGTAGCTTCCATGGCTAACAAACTTAAGCAATTTCGTACAACTTCATTGAATGCATCCCACTCTTCTGGGCTCACTATCCTTATGAGTGATAAAATTGTCCTGCCTTGAGAAGAGAGTGCCACAATCACATCTGTATTCCCTAGTTCTGCATGTCTTAGAATGAGCCTCCCAATCTGATTGAACAGAGTACCTCTTAGAACACTACCCATGGCATCCAGGTTGCTACTCAATGACACACGGTCTGTATTCCGTCTCATAGAAATTTCATCAAACAATTTACCCACCCAAATTTATCATTCAAGCAGACACTACAGGTGATAGCATGATGACCAGTATAGTATGCAATTATACCAAACAAAAGTAAACGGAATATGGCACTCCAATTTTCAGAATCATGACTAAACGAATGAAATAACTCAGGTCCAATTTTTGTGGTAGCAGTCGCAGAGCTGTGGGAAACTGGTAGCAGCCGCGGAACAGGAATCGCTGGTTGCGAACCAGGAAGCGCCACTGTGGCTGTAGAAGAGTCATTCGAGTGTCGCTTGATGGCCGAAGTTGCCATCGCTTTCAACAACGTCGATGACGAGAGCAGTGGTGGAACGGAATTGGCTTGGATTGTTGACGGAATACGCTGCGATTGGACTCCTCCAGAACCGACTGGGGTCAAGGTAGCAGAAGCGGCTTAATCTCACGAGATACATGATGATCGACGGCGAGAGGGGCAGAGATGCCTTTCCCGGCACCTTGAGATTGCAGCTGGCGACGAAACTTTTCGAAATATGCTGGAAGCTTGGTCGCGAAGGCCTTGTTGATAGCCTCTTCGATCGCAGCGTTGATGAGGGAAGGTAAAGAGGCAATGTAAGCCTCCAAGGAAGCAAATACGGCTTTCCATGGCAGAGGCGAGAGCGGTAGCAGATTTGCAGCCATGCACAGAAGGGAATCCAGGAATCGAAATGGATGATACCATTGCTAAGACCAAAATCTCAACCTTAAGTATCGCAGATAGAAGAAGAGGGAAGGAAGGAATAGAAAAGAGCAGAGCTCAATATTTTTGTATTTGATTTCTTTTGTAAAATCTGATCTGATCCATTTATGGGAGCTAGGCTCCTTTTATACTGACTCTACACTTTTAAATGCCAGTTGGCATATTTAACAATTCCTAACAATAAAACTAGAGAATTGTTATGGCTTATTATATTAACATTTCATAAATTGTTGAATAAACATCAAATACTTAATACATATCATATTTACCTTTTCAATTGAAAATTATATTAATACACTCTACATACTTCTACATAATTCCCTCACACCCCACTCTTAATCTACACCTCACATTTTCTACATGGACCCTACATTTTCTATACACCCAACATTTTCTATATACCTCACATTTCTCAAGTCTTATAAAGCTTTTAATTTGGACAAAAAATGCCAACTGGAATTTTGACAAAAGATGGCATCTGTGATTTAAAGCATATGTGGGTTGTTTTCAATTCCATCATTAAAACCCATGTTGTCTATTTTTAATATTTGGTAGTAATTTTAGTGTTTAATTCTTCATGTAATTCATGCGATCCCTAAAAGATGAATATGAACATAGAAGCTTGAATAACGCATCAAAAACAAGATTAAATAATTATTGATGTCGTCAAAATCACTAAAACAATAAAAAAAAATAATGAAGTCTTACCTCATGTGAAGCTTCCGAAACATCGATTTTGTGTTTCATTTGTCAAAAATAATTTTTCTCAATCAACATGTTTGTAGTTTCATTGGTTAGGGTTCTGTTCAACAATGGAGGGTCGGATGGGTTTTGATAGTTGAAGAAGATAAATAATAGAGGTTTTTTAACTTTAATCCTTAGAGAAGATTGAAATTTAAAATAAACCTAGTGTTAGATTACATATTGATTATAATCCCTTGATGTGTCCTTAATTCAAAATAATTAATATGCATTTTATTTAATGTCTCCCATTAAATATTTAAATTTATTAATATACAAATTTTAATTTATTTTTTGACCAAAAAAGAGTTTTTTAATTTATTAATTTTATTTAACATTCTTCAAACTTGAAAAACTCAATTAATGTACCTAAATGTTAGTACCAAAATGTATTATATTGAACTAATGTATTTAAATGTCAGTATTGAAATGTATGTACCGAAATATATGCACCGAAATGTTATATTAAATTAATGTACCGAAATGTGTGTACCGAAATGTATGTACCGAAATATATGCACCGAAATGTTATATTAAATTAATGTACCGAAATGTGTGTACCGAAATGTATGCACCAAAATGTTAGTACAGAAATGTATTATATTGAATTAATGTACTTAAATATTTGTATCGAAATGTATGTACCGAAATGTGTGTACCTAAATCTATGCACCGAAATGTATTACAATGAATTTAATGTACCTAAATGAAGAAGACAAAGTACATTGAAATATATTTTATAACAAAAATTAGTTTCTCTAAATGTTTACAACAAAATATATTATGATAAATGAAATGAAAATGAAAATTATAATGAAATAAAATTAATACATTAAAAATTAGGAAGAAAAAGAGAAATAATTAAAAAAAAAATTAAAATATAATTAATAGATGAGGTTATTAATGTATCAAGGGACTAAAATTAGATTTTGATCTTACTCATGGTTTTAATCTAAAAATCATCTTTGCCAATGATTAAAATGAAGTTTTCTATAAATAATACGTTAAAAGTGATTTGGGGTGTATATAGAATTTTTTTTTTTAAACCTAATAAGGTCAAAATTGCCATTACATAGTAGAGTAAATAAGTTATTTAATATTAAATTTTAATGTGGGGTGCATTCAACATTTTGTGAGGTGCTAATATAAAAAAATCACATTCTACATTTTTCAGATTCTACAATTTTGAATTTTTCACATTCTACATTTTTCAAAAATCAAAATTGTAAGAAAAATCACATTCTACATTTTTCACATGTATATTTTTCTTTCTAATTGTAAAAAATTCGATGTGTAAAATGAGAATTTTGGAGTGCCAATTACAATTCCCTAAAACTAAAGTACAAAATCTCAGTTATGTTTTGGGTTCATAACAAGATGATAAGGGTTCGATGGTAAGAGAGCTTGCTGCTTCTCAGAGTAAGAGGTTAAGAGAGAGCAAAAGCCATAACTACTCCCTGCACACACTAGAGGCAGTGATGGCCCCTGCACACCCTAATGGCAGCCATGGTCCTGCACACACTGCACAAGGATGTGTGTTTGATTTGATAGGGAAAATGTTTGCTTTTCCCTCTTGGTAGGCTTTGGGGTTCACACAACTTAGCCCAGTATTGCACTTGCCCAGGTTTTTGTGGTTTTGTTTATTTGTTTGTAAGAGGAATGGAGGGGTTTGGTTAATGCCATTTGATTGAAATGAAACAGGTGATATGATATAATAAACAAGGGGACACATATTGAATCCAATGACTTGAAGGGCAATATTGGTATCGAAATCAACGCCATATTAACACAACATATATTGATGCAAAATATCAATGTCATATGAACAAAATCTATCAAATATGATATACTACGGAGACAAAAGCGAAAAAATAAGTATTCAATTTGTTTTGATTTGGATGCTAAACCACGAATGAGAGACTGAAATTTAAAGTAATAGTACTTCAAATCTGAAATAAAATTATCTGAAATAAAATTACAATGAAGGATTTCCTATAATTGTATAAAGGCTTTAAGAAACTGTTACAGGATGATTAGCAAATCAAATACAAGTACAACTTTTGTCATGACGAATTGAAACAAGTTTATCTTCTATTATATTTGCTTCTTGATAAATATATTGTACTTGAGTAATTTGCAACTTATGCATAAGATCTATAGTATCATGAATATGTGAATGTTGACATTATGGGAAAGGTTAGGAACCTTGCAAAAGCATGACTAAAATACAAAAATTTCCTTCAACCTCAATGCATTACAATTGAGTCGTTGTGGAAAAATCAAGTTACATTTCAAACCAATAACTTCATCTTCCACTATAAGGGCATATCATTTTTTCAGAATTACGATTCCAGCTACCACTTTTTCAGAATAACGAATTGAACCATTAACATATTCCAAAGTTCATACAAAAACTGGTTCACATTAGTTTTTTTTTTAAATTATTATTATTATTAAGGGGAGAAGGAGGGTTTAAAACTATTACAACAATTTGGGGAATGGGAGTTTCAAACCTAGAATGCATGGGTGAAAACCCAACATCCTATCCACTAGGATATTGGACCACATGTTGTTTCACATTGCTAATTGTCGTCATTATATATTAAGTATCTTCATGACGGATGATATAAAAAATATTACTAATCAGCTTTGACATTCGGCCTACACCATGGAAAAACTTGAAGAATATATAAATATTGTTGATACTGTTTGGACACACAAAACTGACAATTTGGTTGACACACTCTTTAATATAGGCAAGACTCATATACGATGATAGAGCTCACATCTATTAGAAAGTGTGTCAACAAGTATGTTAATTTTATGTCTGATTAGTTTTATTGTACTATTATATATATTGAAACAAACCTTATATATTGGAACAAACCTTACATCATAATGTAAACAAACAAATAAAAATTGAAATTGTCATACTATTTGGATACACAAAATTAATACACTTGAAGCACACTCTTTAATATAGATGTGTTCCACATACAGTAGTAGGACCCTCTCTATTAGAGAATGTGTCAGCAAGTGTGCTAACTTTGTGCATCCAAATAGTTTTATTGAAATTGAAATATATAATGAAATCTAGTCCCCATGCCTTCTTTTCATCCTGGCCATGCAAACTGTCATCTTCACATAGAGCGAATCTTGTACATTATCCAGGAACTGAAAATACGCATACCTCCATGCCTTCTTAAGAACTAAAGAACCACAAACTCCCCAAAATCCAACAATGAAACCTAGGGTTGCAAAAATATAAAACCATGGAAGCTCATAACCTTCATTGTCCGCATCTTGGCCGACGTCGTTCTTATTATCCGCATCAATTTCTCTACACTCATTTGGAAGTGGAGCACCACAAAGTTTAGGGTTCCCCTCAAATGCAGAAGCGTTGAAGCTCTGGATTTGCGTGCCAATTGGTATTTTTCCTTCGAGATTATTGCATGACACATCAAATTGTTTCAAGAAACTAAGGCTTGTCATTGACCAGGGGATTTTCCCAAACAAATGATTCGTGGAAAGGTTCAAAAGCTCTAAATATTTTAGGTTAGATATCTGGTCTGGAATGTCACCGGAGAAGTTATTGTCGTCAAGATACAAATGTTGAAGACGTTGCAATTTGCCGATCTCAGTAGATATACTACCACTAATGTTATTGCCCCCTAGGTCTATCATACTTGGAAAGTTAGATAGTCTACGTGGCCAAAAAATTAGATTTTTTATTGGTTTGCTCAAGATGGGAAGTTCAAATTCATAATTGTCTACTCGAGATGCATTCACCATTAACATTGGTAATCTACAGAGTTGTTTTGGAAATTCACCTGAAATTTGATTGTCTGACAAATCCACAACGAAGAGTTTCGGAAGAGTACCCAACCAACTTGGAATTGATCCTGTGATTTGATTAAGATTCAGTTGCAATATCTCGAGATTCTTTAGGTTTGATAACCATCTAGGTATCTGACCAATAAGCCCACAATCACCCAAACTCAAGACACGAAGATTCTGGAACCCATGAAAATCAACCATATCATCATCAGTTGGCATTGCCTCACGGTGAAACGAACTAGAAAGGGAGAGTGTGTGAAGACTTTTGCAATGCATTAATATCTTTATTGCCCCTGAGACATTGGTCAATTGTAATTGACGAAGCAAGAGGAAGGACAAAGATTTCAATGCAAGAATCTCAGGTTGTATTTGTCCTTTTAGACAAGGATTATCACTCAAACGAATTGCTTTAAGGGAGTTGCATGAGTAAAGGCTTATCGGCAAGATACCAGTGAAGTTATTCCTAGAAAGGTCAAGTTTACTAAGGTGACTGAGTTTGGAGAAATTAGGCTTGGTGAGGTCTCCTTCCAAGTAGTTATATCCCAAATGTAGTTCTACAAGGTTTGTGCAATTCATTAAAGATGGGGGCAAATTACCTTGCAAGCTGTTGAAATAGAAATTCATGAATTTCAACTTGGAGAGCTTTCCGAAATTGAGAGGGATCACACCACTCAAATGATTATAGTAGAGGTCAAGGATTGTGAGGTGGGTGAGGTTGGCAATTCTTTCACTAATGTCTCCATTTAGTGAATTGAGAGGTACTACAAGTTCCTCAAGTTTGGTAGCATTATATATATCTTCTGGAAGTGATCCTGACAAATTATTATGACCGGCACGAAAAATTTGCAATTTGGAACAACCCCCAAGCCCACTAGAAATGTTGCCACTAAATTCATTGGAGGAAAAATCCAACAGTCTTATGTAAGGAGAGGATTGGAGACAAATAGATGAAGGGATATACCCAGAGAAGGTGTTGTTGCTGACATTGAAACTAGTCAAATTCCAAGCTTGTTGGAAGAATGAAGATGGAATTGCACCATGGAAGTGATTGCTTGACAAATCTATTGTCTGGATATTTTTTGGTCGTAGAGAAAACGGTAGCTCACTAGAAAGAAGGTTATAGCTCAAATCAAGGATTTCGAGGTGATTCAAAGATGAGAAGAATTTAGTTTCAAGTGCACCATAAAGTGAATTGTGGGAGAGGTTCAAGTGGGTGAGATGTGTGAGATTTGCAAGTGATGAGACAAACATACTTCCTTTGAGCCCTGTGGAGGGTAAGAGCAAATGGGTGACCCAACCCTCCCGATTACAAGTGATGCCGTTCCAATGACAACAATCAAACGAGCTACTCCAATTTACAGGAGGAGAAGATAGAGTGAGGGAGAAGGCCATGAGAGAGGTGCATTCCGTTTGGTTGCATGCATGAATATTTCTTGTAGATATAATGCAAGAGAATAAGATGAGGAGGAAGCCATGGGCCATTTTTTAACTTGGATATTGCTTACAATAACAAGTCTGTATATAATGTACATTTTTTCCGAACCCGTGAATACTTCAAAGAGAACCATGACCACACAATAATGTACATTTTCCAAACCCTTCAATACGTCAAAGTTTAAAAAGTTGGAATTTATATAATATTTTTGTGATTTTTTATAATTGTTTTTGTATTTTAATGACAGGTGCAGTATAGTTTATTTTGACGAAAAGTGGGAAACGATGAAATTTTGGAATAATTCCAATTGGAGTAATTCTCAAGACATAGAAGTTTACTGTGTCAAAATCTCATTTTTAAATTACAAGCCGTTTAATCGTGGCAAAATTGAAGGAAGATGCACGGTGTTGGTAAATTGACGTTTTTGACTTATTTGGGCTATAAGTTATTGAAGATGATGTTTTTAGCGAAAAGTTCCTTCTACAAAGTTGTAAGAGGTGTTTTTATCTTTCCATCGCCAGCTCATGAGGCCGAATTTGGTTAGCCAACGGAAAGGATTTCTGCACAGTTCGAATACCTGTTCGAGTAGGTAATACTTATTTTATTATTTTGTCAGTATTTCCAGATTTTTGTAAGAGACCTATTTTAGGCAGGATCTAGTTAGCCTTAATGTTAAAACGCAACAATTTGGCTTTAGAACTCGGTTTTGGAGAAGAGCTCTCGGCGATATTGTACTTTTTACAAGGGTTTTTCTTAACTTTTCTCTTAATAATCTTTTTTGCTATCTTTATATCTTAAATGCTTAGCTACCATTAGAATGTTTAGACAAGTAATTAGATGACGGATTACATGTTAAATATACGTTCTAGATTGAATATCACAAGTAGAACATGCATGATTAAAACCTAACTTTTAAGTTTGCATGTATTAACTTATAAGTAATTGGTAGGACTGCATATAATTGTTATAGGTGATCGTTGAACCCTAGTGTTTAATTACCTTGATTTTCTTTGAAATTGATTGCTAATGTTATTATTATTGTTTTCAGATTCAGTACGTTACTTATTTGAAATGCTTATTTTAATTCAAAATTCCTACTTTTATAAATAGTTAATTAAGAATTATATTTAAGCGCAAGTTATTCATAACATAACTTGTGAAAATCGACATTGCTTGAGCCATTATATGACCTTACAAGAATGCATGCAAATTACAGTAGCCAGTTCAAAGTGAAAGTAGAACATAAGTTACTCATTAAGAAAAATCATCACTTTCAATTACCGAAGAATGGCAGGACTAAAATGGGATAAGTTTCTTCTAATTCAACCCCTTCTAATTTCAAAATGAAAAGTCATTCACTACACAAGCTCAGAATCCAATCTAATCAATTTTAAGCACCAAATAAGAGAGGTGCGTTAAGTTTGGTTATTATTAACCTTTTTTTTTTCCATACACGGCACGAAAGAAACCAAAAAGCGAAGACCTCAGTCGGTCAAGATGGGGCCAAATTGAGAAAATTGGCAAACAACCATGACCACACATTAATGTACAATTTTCCAAACCCTTCAACACGTGAAAGATAGATTTCCGAACCCCTTCAATACGTCAAAGAGAGATTTCCTCTTAAGATTGATTTCTTCCATTCCAAACTACCCAACAAGGCATAGAGAACAAGCCGAGCTCCTCCCGAGTCAAGGCATAAAATTCCACACAATCGTATAAAAGCAATGAATTTTACATGGTTTGTGATATGTTGGAATTTTTTATTTTTTATTTTTTTACTGTGTTTTCAGTTTGGTCAATTTAATCCTCGTGTTTATCTCCGTTAGTTAATTAAGGACATTCCATCCAAGCTCTGTTAAAAAATTAATAAAAATATTATAACCGACTATAGAAAAATATTTTTCAATTAAAATTGACACGCCCGACCCTAAAATTCTCCAAACAACAAGGTAGGCACGTGCTGACCGACACCCGAAGGTGACGAAGCCATACTAACATGCATGAGAAGTGACGAACATAATTAAAACTTGTAAATTTAACTATAATTAAAATGCAAATAAGGAACGTGTTCAGAGTATACAACTAATCTAGAACACTAAAAGGAAATAATATAACATTGAATGAGCAAAGGAGTAGGTCCTACACCGAGAGGATTCGAAGATGCCTATGCGGAAGTGCCTTGACGTCGAGATTGTAAGCCTCAATTCTAAATCCTGAAGGGGGCGCAAAACAAACATGTGTGGACCAAGTTGATATATATATATAATACTGAGACAGTTATCAACATACTAACCCCCAAAGTTTGATGAAAACTAATAACATAGTATGTAATAGGTTTTCTGAAAACCCTAGCATACCATAAAATCTTTCCAAAACATATCTCATATATAGTGTACTAAATAGTGGTATCCAATAACAATACCTCCCGGCCCAATGCTAGCTACTTTGTCTCTAGGCCCGAAGCCAGATATTATTTCTCCCGGCCCGCAGCCAACAACCATATCCCTCGTTCGTAGGCGGAACAGTAACCACTAGATAAGCACAAAACACTGAATATACTCTTTCCAACATAAGTACATATATCTCAACGGAGCTCAGTAGCTTAAACATCATATCTCAAAACATCTTCATAGTATATAGTCATTCATCATATATACTATAAAGAAGTGTGTAAAAACATGTTCGTAAGCAGTATATAGTCATCCATCATATATACTACAAAGAACATTAGTTCGATAAAATATGGTAATTCAAACTATTCTCAGTAAGCATAATATCTCATAAAACGTATGTATTAAATCATGCTTTTCATGTATGCATTTCTATTATTAAAACATGCATTTTAGAAGGGGTCCACTTGCAGATACTTCGTCGTCGAAGAACCACGCGAAAAAGGAATGACGGAATCGCTGCTAATAAACGCACCTAAGCGCATAAAGGGTCCAATTAATAAAAATATACTCAAATTATTGAATTTCGAAAAACGAACGTCATAAACAGATTCAGGACGTCGAAAAGTTGGTTGGAAAAGTCACCGGTACCGCCGTGGACAGTAGCGTGTGTGCTCTAAGCGCAAACTATGCGCAGGCTCAAGCGCGGCTTAGTTCTAGGATTCGGCCGGGTCGGGTCGGATCTGGGTCTGGTTTAGGGTTCTTGGTTTGGGTCCTCTAGGGTTTGGGCTAGGGTTCAGTGGGCCTGGGCTTCACAACTGGGCCGGGTTCTATGTTCCAAAGGCCTGGGTTTAAGAGAACAGGGCTACAAGGTTGGGCATAGGTTCATTGGGCCGAAAGCCCGGGTCAACACCGCCAGAGGCCTGGTTTTGGGGTTTAGGTTTAGTGGGTTGGGTTTGGGGGTTCCAAGGGCTTTGGGCTTGAAAGCCCGGCCCAAAACCCTGGGCTAAGGTATCCGGTTTGCAGGGATCTGGGTCGGGTCTGATCCAGTTTCGGTGAGGGAGAAGACTGGAGCTTCCCGAGCTCCGATCGATTCCTGTGCTCTACCAGACCCAACGATCTAACCCTGGAACTAAAGCTACGATGGGGAGGAAGAGGTTCGTACCTGAGAGATGTCGTGAGGCACTGTTATAAAAATCCCCGCCTAGTGCCGCCTAGGTGCTAGGCGGCTGGCCACTGCCCCGATTAATGCCTAGACGTTTGAAAATTATGAAAGGGTGCCTAAACTTCCTAGGCAGCCACCTAGCCCGCCCAGACCCGCATAGGCACCGACTAGGTTGCGACTCACGTAGACAGAAAATAGATAACTTTCATTTTGCATTTTATTTTTTTTAATTGTAGAGTTGTTGAATACTTAAATGAACACACATTATATGCTTATTCCCCTTGTTTTCATTATGTCAAATACTTCATAAAATATATGTCATTTTATTTTGTAGTTTATGATGAAATTATATATATTTTAAGTATAAACAAACACTTATTTGCACGAAATATAATAGATTTACTTAAATCCGCCTAGGCACCCGCCTAGGCCCCGAGGCCCCGCCTAGCCGTCTAGGCGCTAAGCCCGCCGCCCGACTAACGCCTAGCGTCTTTTAGAACCTTGTCGTGAGGTGGCCAGAGTCGGCCGGGAAGTGATCTCTGTGCTACACAAAGGAGGAAGGAGAGAGGAAACCTATCCCTGGTGGTGGGTGGTGGTGTTGCCATTGTTGATGCGGTGTGGAGGTGTGGGTGTTTGGGTTGGTTCTCGAGGGAGAGAGGGTTTTGCGAGAGAGATAAAGTGACTGAGAGGGAGATTGAGCTCAGGGGAGAGAAGAGAGGGGACAAGTTGCCACGTGGCAGCCAAGGAAGAGAGGGGAACCGAGGGACCAACACAGGGGTGGGCCCCACCTTGGGCACACCATTTAAGGCCAAAAAACAATCCCCATTCACAAAAACTTTCCTCCTATTGAAAACACCAAAAGTACCCCTTCGTTTCAAAACCCGTATAATTAATCAGGACGGGTTGTCACAATATACCTCCGTTAAATAAAATTTCGTCCTAAAATTTGGAATAACTTGTTACACTGAAAAACTCGAAAGTAGGGAGAAGGAAAATATATATATGTAAAGAAGAAATCAAGTGAGAGCGGTTGCACAAAAAGGGAAAATGCCACCCGTCGCGATCGGATTGCAATGATTCCATCTTTCGTGCCTCAAGGCTCATACCTTCTTCCTCCATCAGTGTAAAAGTAGAAATATACCTTATAAAGATATAAAGTTGAAAACATATATTGACGTAGGGTCAAAAGTAAGTATGCAAAATACGATAACGTCAAAATATATATGTAATAACATAGAGGTCAAAAAATTCATACTAAACTTAAGAGTGAAAGTGGAAATGACTCGACCAAACATTCGTAACTTTGAAAATACTGGTAAAACTCTAATAAGGTAAGTTAAAATACTTGTGCTGAAAACCAAAATCGAAAATGAAAATGGGTCTCGCCCAAGCATACGTAACGTCACAAACTACGAGAAAAGTTATCTTTGGCTTGAGCCCCAACAATAACTACTCAGTAACATCTACCGTAGACGGGTCTACCTGCCCACTTGCTTAACGAACCCAACGAATAAGCTATCGATATCACAGTCTACAACCCGCAATATCGACAACACATTATTGTCTTGATATGTAAGTGAGAAGTTCTCAAGGATGCCAAAATACCATTTTGCCCCGCACGTGAGAGTGTACAAAAATTGTCCGATTCTCGCCTCGACCGCGCTGTCGTACAGTTCCAGAGCACACCAATCAGATCTGCTAGAAGTGTTTCGGCATCCACGTATTCACGAACAATAGGGTCCTGGAGTGAAGCAATAGAAAGATGCGTTAAGACAAACATATATTGTTGAAAAAGAACTACTAGAGCACAATATGATGTTTATGAATTGTAGCAAGATAATGAGAGGTGACTATTCATTTCTGCGTGAAGATAGTGATTGGTGATGCAATCCGCTGACCACCCGTATTACTACCTTTACCAATCCCTTACTCAAAAGCGACTCAAACCTCACACCTACATGGAACTCTTCCCGGTAAGTCTGGTAAGTTTGTGAAAAGGTTATGCTCCTAACATTCCTGTCCGAATCGATATAAACTGGGCCCACACTTTCACCGAATCCATCGATCGTGAATTCCTCGCTGATTGAGCGACAAACCATGTCGAAAAGGCTAAAAGAACACTTAAGAATTTAAGGGTCAAAACAAGTCTAACAAATCTAAAGTACAAGATAACTAGATTGAAGTAGGTATCTAGCTTGATTATGTGGTGGTAAGTCGAGATGGTTGAATGCGAACTTGACTCGAGTGATAGCTTAAAGGAATCAGATAGGCAGGAACTCGAACTTTTTCCCAATCCAACTTTCACAACAATTTGTTACAACGATAAACGTAGGGATATTCAAACACCAATGGTAATGATTAGCTCGATAAGATGTTAGTGGGTGGTTGACTGATGGTTCCGGCTAAAACTTTCGGATCTGAGTGGTTTTCCCTGAATAATCTATCTGCTTTAGAAAATATACGAAGTGTCGTAGGGTAAGCACGAACCCAAAGTTGACTAAAATGCTTTCTAGTACCAGGGGTGAAATTGAGATTTCGGTCGAAACAGATGTTAATCGAGACATCAGTCAAACAAAGTCTAGGATGAATAATTCGCTAAGTGATCAAAAGTATAATCCTTATGGTCGATAATATGTTAAGTGAGTTGACCAACGAGTATCGAAACGTCATTATAGTCTCCACGTGTACAAGGTGGTTTGTACAGGAATTCTATGGTGACACTCACCAATTTCTATTCGCATCTTCAGTGGGTCCCCGACAACCCAAGAAGGACAACCATGGGAATTTCTCCCTATCTCCAAACAGGAATAGAAGAAGATCAAGATAAGCCCGATGCCTTCCATCCTATTGCTTCCACTTACCAGTAAAACAGATGTTTACTCACATATTCAGCGATATCCCATTCATACAAAACCAGTACTAAAATGGACGAAATTATGGTACAATTTAAAAGTACAAGCATGCATGGCATATCTGAT
Organism: Heteromeles arbutifolia; assembly: GCA_024362995.1. NCBI lineage: Eukaryota > Viridiplantae > Streptophyta > Magnoliopsida > Rosales > Rosaceae > Heteromeles > Heteromeles arbutifolia. Next base: position 36,516,455 of record JANCRC010000003.1, on the reverse strand, counting down.
GGTGGCTCGTGTGCTCCACGTGCCGGCACCGGTAGGCACCCATGCTCTGGCTACGAGCAGGCTCACGCGCGGCTTGGTTCTTGGATCCGGCTGGGTCGAGTTGGATCCGGGTCGGGTTCAAGGTTCTAGGTTTGGCTCCTCTAGGGTTTGGGCTTAGGTTCAGTGGGCCTAGGCTTCACAACTGGGCCAGGTTCTATAGCCCAGAGGCCTGGGTTTAAGAGAACTGGGCTGCAAGGTTGGGCCTAGGTTCATTAGGCCGAAAGCCCGAGTCAACACGTCCAGAAGCCTGGTTTTGGGGTTTAGGTTTAGGGGTTCCACCGGATTTGGGCTTGAAAGCCTGGCCCAAAACTCTGGGTTAAGGGATCCGGTTTGCAGGGAAATGGGTCGGGTGTGACCCAGTTTCGACGAGGGAGAAAACTGGAGCTTCCCAAGCTCCGATCGATTCCGATGCTCCACCAGACCCTAGGATCTAACCCTAGAACTAAAGCTACGAGGGAGAGGAAGAGGTTCGTACCTAAGCCACGTTGTGAGGTGGCCGATGTTAGCCGGGAAATAGTCTAAAACCCACGGTGCTCGCTGGAGTAGATCCTCGGGTAGTCTTTGTGCTCCACAAAAGAGAAGGGAGAGAAGAAACCCATCCCTGGTGGTGGGTGGTGGTGTTGCCGTTGTTGATGTGGTGGGGAGTTGTGGGTGTGTGGGTTGGTTCTCGGGGGAGAGAGCGCTAAGGAAAAAAAGGTTGTGCGAGAAGGAGAGTGAGCTTAGGGGAGAGAAGAGAGGGGACGAGCTGCCACGTGGCAGCCAAGGAAGATAGGGGAACCAGGGGACCAAAACAGGGGTGGGCCTCATCTTGGGCACACCATTTAAGGCCCAAAAACAATCCCCATTCACAAAAACTTTCCTCCCCACTGAAAATACCAAAGGTACCCCTTCGTTTCAAAACCTGTATAATTAATCGGGATGGGTTGTCACAATAATAGAAAGAAATATAATTTCAAAATGAAAAAAAAAAAAAAAAAAAAAAAAAACTAATCAAATGCACCTTGCCATCTACCATGTCCTTACTCAAGACTCCTGCTCTTCTAAGGTCCTCATTTTGCGGACTTGTGAGGACCAAATGCATATTAGCCACAAGATTTTATTAATATTCAAAGACTTCAAATATTTAACAACTTAATAAAGCAAGAACAAACCACTTAGTACTATGGTCAAATAATATTCCTCTTTATTTGTAAGCGAGAGGTTTTAGGTTCGATTCTCGGCCAATAGGAATTTGAACCACACATTATTGCAAGGCCATTGTAAGGCTTAATCCACTCATTTTCCTTAATGTAGATAATATCGTTTGTTAAAAAAAACAAAAACAAAAACAAGAAAATGATTAAATATTTTTTTATTGGAAAAAAGAAAAGAAAAGAAAAGCTACAACCATTGGTCGAAGAAAGTGCTTCAATTTTTGCAGTTTTCTACCGACCAAGTTCAACAGGAGAATGAAGGGCGTTGACAAAGAAATAAGAGAGTTACTGAAGGGTATCATAAACGAAAGAGAAGAAGCGATTAAGGCAGGTGAAGTCCCAAAACATGAATTATTGGGTATACTTTTGGAGTGCAACTTCAAAGAAAGTAAGGAACATGGCAGGAGCAACAAAAACATCGGAATGGTTATCGAATAGGTGATCGAGGAGTGTAAGTTATTTTACTTTGCCGGGCAAGAAACCACTTCACGGTCGCTTGTTTTGACAATGATTTTACTAAGCCAAAACAAAAATTGACAAGATCGAGCAAGGGAAGAAGTTTTGCAAGTCTTTGGAAGCAACAGGACACCAACCATTGATGTCCTAAGTCACATACAAGTTGTAAAGTATACAATAACATATAACGATTTCCATCAATACTCCCCTCGCGAGGAGATGCAAGTATTATCCATTGCAACTGATAAAGGGAAATTTGGGCTTGTGATTTCCGCTAAACTTTAATTTCAATGTCATGAAACACGGTTTTCGTCGTATGAATTTCTATGTGTGTGTAAAACAGTAACCTTGACTTTATAACATCCCCCTGCAAGTAACCATGATTTTACTTGAAGCTCTGAGATTCTATCCGCCGGATACTGAGCCATTTCAAATCACTGACAAGAAAACACAACTTGGGAAGTTTTCGTTACCGACTGGAATGAAAGTCGCCTTACCCATACTCACTGTTTTAAAAATCCCGGCCTAGGCGCTAGGCGCGTGGCTGGCCATCGCCTCGATTAGTCCCTAGACATTTGAAAATTAAGAAAGTAACCCTTGACCTGCTTAGGCGTCCGCTTAGCCCGCCTAGCTACCCAGCCTAAACCTGCATAGGTCGTGACTCTTAGACAGAAAATCAATAACTTCCATTTTGCATTTTAATTTTTGAATAAAATATAAGAGACTTGTTGAGATGAGCATGCATTATATACTTGTTCCTTATGTTTTCAATATGTTCTATTACTTTATAATTTATAGATTATTTCATTTTGCAATTTATGTGTCCCAATATAATTATGTGTGTTTTTTAAGTATAAACAATCACTTATTTATACAAATATATAATAAATTTACTTAGATCCGCCTAGTCAGTCTAGACCCCCGCCAAGGATCCACCTAACCGCCTAGACACTCGGCCCTAGTTTGCCGTCCGACTAACGCCTAGCGTCTTTTAGAACCTTGCCCATACTGCTTGTTCACCATGACAAAGAATTGTGGGGTGATGATGTAGACGAATTCAAGCCTGAGAGGTTTTCAGAAGGCGTTTCGAAGGCAACAAACAATCGATTCACGTACTTCAATTTCGGGGCCGGTCCACGGATTTGCATTGGACAAAGCTTTGCTATGTTGGAATTAAAAGTGGCCTATCATTGATTTTACTGCACTTTACCTTTGAGCTTTCTCCATCCTATGTTCGTGCTCCTTCTGTAGTTATAAACCTTCGACCACAATCAAAGACGCATTTATTATTTATCTAAAGCTATTTGCAGCTAGACATTTATACACAGTAATTATATGTATAAAGCTATTTGTGGTGATAATTGATGTCATTAATTTTTTCATATTCATTAAACAAGTGCCAAATACAAATTTGGATTACATTTGAGCCCCATAGAGGAGTGTTGCAGAAGTAGCGAACATAAATTAAAATCCACACCAGTTGCGCAACAGTGCCTACAATACCATTGCCAGAAAGGAACTCAAACGACACTTCATTTGCATCATTCGTAAGGCCTGATGACATCACCGCAGAGAAGGGCATCACCGCTCTACATCCCCGTCGACCCAAAGAGTAAAGTTGTGTTCTTGGTCCCTTCCTCTGCCCATTTCCTTCAAATTGTTCTAAACCTTCCAAATGAAGTTTATGAGTTTTTGCTAGTTTTCTTGTTCTTAATATGAAAACCTCAAGCTTGGAGTTTGACTGTGGTACTTTCCAGTTACCGTTTGTAAAACTCAGGGAGTCCATTGCGTATTGTGAAAACAAACGGCAGAGGAGATTTTTCATTCACTTTCCTATGATACTGGAAGAACCATTAGAGAAAATTTAAGATAAGGTTTCACTTTAAAGGATAGATGCTTGGATAAATAAAAGTGGTATTGGTATAGATATAATATAATACCTCAATACTTCCGGATGTCCTACAGAAATCCAACACCGGTCAGCCTAGACAATTTGAAGCAGCGCAATATATTATTTAATACATGTACACTTTGGTTTGCACAAGCGCGACACAGAGCAAACACTATTTAGTTCAACCTGCGGGTATCCACACGGAACGACTTCAATGACTCGAAAGGCAATATTGGTATAATAAATGTCATTTTAACAAACATATATTGATACAAAACATTGATGTCATATCAACGAAATCTATCAAATATGTATTCAATTTATTTCAATTCGGATGCTAAATCACGAACAAGAGACCAGAATTTAAAGCAACAGTACTTCAAATCTGAAATAAAATTACAAAGAGAGGTTCCTAACTTCCTACAGATGTATAAAAGCTTTAAGAAACTGTTACAGGAAGATTATCAAATCAAATACAAGTGACACTTTTGCCATGACGAATTGAAACAAGTTTATCTGCTATTATATTTGTTTTAAATAAATATGTCGTATTTTAGTAGAGAATTATTATTTGAACTCTAAAAATCTCATTTTATACTCTAAACTTTCTATAATAAGAAAGTAAATACACTTGTGAAGAAAAATATACTTATGCATAAGATATTAAGTAGGATAAATTACAATTTACCACCTCAAGTTTGGGGTCGATTTCAATTTCTTACAACACCTTTAAACATTTCAATTTCATACCTCAACTACTATTTTATTTCAATATAATACATCCGTTAGATTTTCCATCCATTGATCCGTTAAGAGTTGTCACATTTATGCCAAGTGGCCACCACATGTGCCACGTGACAAAAAATAATAATTTTTTAATTAAAAAAAATCGTGAATCTTCTCAAAAATAAAAAATAAAAAAATAAAAAATAATAAAAAATAAAACACAGAACCCACCCCCACCTCCCCCCCGCAACCCCCTCCCCACCCCTCTTCTCCCTCATAAGCCTCCCAACCACCTCCCTCTCCTCCACTCTCTTCACTTCCCCTCCTGGAGCTGTAGCCGCTTCCGCCACTTCCCAAGCACAATTTCAGACGGAGCTTCAAGAATTCCCAATTGGGTTTCGACGACGAAGATGAGTTCTTTTCTCCCAGAGGATCTTCCGCGAGTCCCAAACATGGTAGCAGAAGAATAACAAGCTACGACAGAGTGTTTAAGGCCGTCGATGACGTCAACTTCGGAAGCAGAAGCTTCAATTCGAGAACTGCATCATACCCATGTTCAAAATTTGCTTCCCCAGCAAGTTCTGGGTCTCGCACGGTCTCATTAGCGTTGAATTTGAGCCCAATAAGCTTGAAATTGAAGTCGCCGAACCTAGTAATCAATTTCTCAGCTCCGTCGTGGCCTCCTCAGTTACCGGTATCATCATCCCCATCATTATCCTCGTCATCCTCAAGAAAATCTGACCTTTTCAGGCTGAAGAATCACTCTCCGGAGAGAAATAAAAAATTTGTGCCGATAAGACTTTCTCCTCCGCCACCATCCCCCAGGTTTTGGGAAGCTCCGGTTGGTCGAAATCCGAACACAGGGCCACCGGTTCTTATCACGCCTTCTCGGCCTACTATGCTTCAAACTTTAGGGAAGGTAGAGGTGGGATGGGGTGGGTTTTTGGATGGGAAGGGAGGTATTGTGAGATCCCACATCGACTAACGAAGAGAGGATGATGTGCCTTATATGTAAATGCCCATCTCTTATAACACGAGGTTTTTTGGGGACTCATTGGCTTCTGGTTCCATCAGAACTTCGAAGTTAAACGAGTTCGGACGAGAGCGGTCTTAGGATGGGTGACCCACTGGGAAGTTCTCGTCTGAGTTCTCAGAAACAAAGCAGTGAGGTCCGGCAGAGCCGATCCGGGATGTGTCACATCCCGGATCGGTTCCGCCATAGCACGATATTGTCCACTTTGGGCTTACCATTCCTTCACGGTTTTGTTTCTGGGAACTCACTAGCAACTTCTCAATGGGTCACCCATCTTGTGATTGCTCTAGCCCAAACTCGCTTAACTTTAGAGTTGGGAACTCACTAGCAACTTCTTAATGGGTCACCCATCCTATGATTGCTCTAGCCCAAATTTGCTTAACTTTAGAGTTCCAATGGAACCCGAAGCCAGTGAGTTTCCAAAAAGCCTCGTGCTATATGAAGGTGGGCATGTACATATAAGGCACATCACCCCCTCTTCGTTGGTCGATGTGGGATGTTACAATCCACCTCCCTTAGGGGCCCGACATCCTCATCGGCACACTCGCACCAAACAGCATAGTGGCTATGACACCATTCTACCATATCCCAGATCGGCTCCGCCGTAGCACGATATTGTCCGCTTTGGGCTTACCATTCCCTCACGGTTTTGTTTCTGGGAACTCACGAGCAACTTTCCAATGGGTCACTCATCCTGGGATTGCTCTAACCCAAACTCGCTTAACTTTGGAGTTCCAATGAAATCCGAAGCCAGTGAGTTCCCAAAAGACCTCGTGCTATATAGAGGTGGGCATGTACATATAAAGCACAAGCCCCCTCTCCGTTGGTCGATGTGGGATGTTACAGGTGAAGAGAATGGAGGAGAGGGAGGTGGTTAGGAGGCTCGGGAGGGAGAAGAGGGGTGGGGAGGGGTTGCGGGGGAGGTGGGGGTGGGTTCTGTTTTATCTTTTTTCTTTTTTTTTCTTTTTTTTTTTGTGTTGAGAAGATTCAGGTTTTTTTGTTAATTAAAAAATTATTTTTTTTGCCATGTGGCATACATTTGGCAGCCACGTCAGCTCTTAATAGATCAATAGATGAAAAATGTAACAGATGTATTATATTGAAATAAAATAGTACTTGAGGTATGAAATTGAAATGTTTTAAATATGTTGTAAGAAATTGAAATCGACCCTAACTTGAGGTGGTAAAGTGTAAGTTACCCTATTAAGTATCATGGATAAATGAACGTTGACTCTACAGAAAAGGTTAGGAACCTGTAAAATCATGATTAAAATATGAACGTTTCCTTCAACCTCAATGCATTATAGTCGAGTTGTGGCAAAATCAAGCCACATTTAAACCAATAACTTCATCATCCAGGTACATCATTTTTCAGAATAACGAATCCAGCTACCACCCTTTTCATAATAACAAATTGGACCATTAACATATCGCAAAGTTCATACAAAAACTTTATTGAAACTGAAAATATAAAATGAAACGTACAATCTAGTCCCTAATCATTCTTTTCATCCTGGCCATGCGCACTCCCATCTTCAAACATAGTGAATCTTGTACATTATCCAAGAACCGAAAATACGCGTACCTCCATGTCTTCTTAAGAATTAAAGAACCACAAACTCCTCAAAATCCGACAATGAAACCTAGGGCTGCAAAAACATAAAACCAAGAAAACTCATCATGTTCATTGTCCGCATCTTGGTCGACATTGTTCTCATTATCCGTATCAATTTATCTGCACTCATTTAGAAATGGAAGGCCACAAAGTTTAGGGTTCCCCTCAAATTCAGAAGTGTCAAGGCTCTGGAGTTGCGTGCCCGTTAGTATTTGTCCTTGAAGATTATTGTACGAGACATTAAAAATGCTCAAAAAATTAAGGCTCATCATTGACGAGGGAATTTTTCCAAACAAATGATTCTTGGAGAATTCAAAATCTCTAAATACTTTAGGTTAGTGTTGCGCGCAGGCCAAGTAACTAATAAGCTAACTACGTCATTCGGTTGTGTGCAGGGTGTGCCAACTCGTCGGCCGAGCTCGGCCGAGGAGTAAAATTTGTTGATGTTGCGTTGGTCGCGCTGCTGACTTCTTGATCTTGCGACTGTGGCCGAGGAAGGAACAATTCTCGGCCTTCGGGTTCTAAAGCCTGAAGACAAGGCTGCTAATTTGCGAAGTTCAATATCAAATTCGGCTGTCAATGTGCCGAATGTAGTAACCTGGTAACACCTCACTTCGCCGAGAAGGCTAATGAGATGACCTCAGCCAATAAGGATTCAAAAATCCTTCTCGATTGAGACTTGGATAGGTAACCAGTCGGCCTCTTCGCAGTGCTGTTTATCCAAACTGAAAAATGCTCCGCGGTCGGCTGATTCTACGGCGATAGTGCTGTTTATCAAAACTGAAGGTATCACCGGTTGCCTTCATAGTGCTGTTTATCCAAACTGAAGATGTGTTGGCGAAAAGGAAAATAAAAATCTCAAGGTTGTTGAGAGGTTTCGCGTAGAGCGAGGGTTTGCGCAGGGCAGATTTGTGTGTTGAGTTGGAGGGCCTTTGAATGGTGCCACTGCCTCTGTATTTATAGGAGCATCTCTACAATCAAGTCATACTTGGATTAGGACTCCGTATTCTGATCCAAAACTATCTCGATTAATCCTTCTTCAATCAGGACTTTGAACCTAGCCTTTATCATGCCGCACACATCTCCATATCTTGTCAACCTCATCCTTGCCGAGACCCCTTAATGAATCAGGATTCATGTTATCCGTAGGACTCTGCCTGCTTCACCTTTATCCAAACAACACTCATCCTGACAAGACTTGGCCGATCTCGGCCCATGGGCTAAATAAACCACAAGCCTCCAAATAGAACCTTCTGGACTGAGAACAATTCTAATTCGGCCCAACCTGATATTTTGGGCCTAAACAGTTAGATATTTGATCTGGAATATATTCGGAGAAGTTGTTGCTGTCAAGATACAACTCACGAAGAAACTGCAATTGGGCAATCTCAGTGGGTATATTACCACTAATGTTATTGACCGATAGGTATATCACTCCTTGAAAGTAAGACTGTTTATGCAGCAAAAATACTGGATTTTTTCCTCCGGCCAAGATGGGAAGTTCAAATTCATAATTGTCTACTAGACATACATTCCCCATTAACATTGGTAATCTACAAACTTGTTTTGGAAATTCACCTGAAATTTGGTTCCCTGACAGATCCACATAAGAAAGTTATGGAAGAGTCCTCAACCAACTTAGAATTGACCTTATGATTTGATTACTACCCAGTTCCAACATCTCTAGATTCTTTAGGTTTGATAACCAACCAGGTACCAGTGAGCCCAGACTCGGCCAAACTCAGGACATGAAGATTTTGGGATCCATGAAAATCAACCGCGTCATCATCAATTGGCATTACCTCGCGGTCGAACGAACTGGAAGGGAGGAGTGCGTGAAGACTTTTGCAACTCATCAATATCTTCATTGCCCCTGTGATATTGGTCAATCGTACATTATTGAGTGAGAGGAAGGACAAGGATTTCAATGAAAGAATCTTAGGTTGTATTTGTCCTTCTAGGTAAGGTTTTCCACTCAAACGAATTGATTTTAGGGACCTGCATGAGTAAAGGCTTATCAGCAAGATACGAGTGAAGTTATTCCTCATGAGGTCAAGCTTACTAAGCTAGCTGAGTTTGGAGAAATTAGGCGTGGAGAGATCTCTACCCAAGTAATTGAACCCCAAATGTAGTTATATGAGGTTTGTGCAATTCATCAAAGACGTGGGCAAATTACCTTCTAAGCTATTGAAATCAAAATTCAGGAATTTCAACTTGGAGAGCTTCCCAAATTGGAAGGGGATCACACCACTCAAATGACTAAAATAGAGGTCAAGGATTATGAGGTGGGTGAGGTTGGCAATTTTTTCACTAATGGCTCCGTGGAGTGAATTGAGAGGCAATACAAGTTCCTCAAGTTTGGTAGCGTTATAGATATATTTTGAAATGGATCCTGACAAATTATAGTGACTAGCACGAAGAACTTGCAGTTGGGAACACCCCCGAGCCCATGAGAAATGTTGTCACTAAATTTATTGGAGGAAAAATCCAATACTCTTATGGAAGGAGCGGATTGGTGACAAATAAATGAAGGGAATTGTGGGAAAGGTTCAAGGACGGGAAGAATTTAGTTTCAAGTGCACCATAAAGTGAATTGTGGGAAAGGTTCAAGTTGGTGAGATGTGTGAGATTTCCAAGTGATGAGACAAACATACCTCCTTTGATCCCTTTGGAGGGTAAGAGCAAATAGGTGACCCAACCTTGTGATTACAAGTGATGCCGTTCCAATGACAACAATCAACAGAACTATTCCAATTTATGGGAGGAGAAGATAGAGTGCGGGCAAAGGCCAAGAGAGAGGTGCGTTCAGTTTGGCTGCTTGCATGAATATTTGTTGTAGATATAAAAATGTAAGAGAATAAGAGGAAAAGGAGGAACCGGTGATCCTACCAAATCTTTGACCAAAAAAAAAAAAAGGAGAAAGCACCAAATGAGCATAAAAGATAATATCGCATTGCAAACAACAATGACCGCACATTAATGTACATTTTTCAAACCCTTGACTCTGTTAATGAGAGATTTTCCACTGTGAAAAGGACCTTGTTGTCATATCTTCCATTCTGTACTACCCTACAAGTCATAGAAAACAAGCGCAGCTCCTCCCTAGTCGACGCATAAAATACCACACAATCGTATATAAACAACGAAAAAGGGACGAAGTTTAAAATTTGAAATCACATAAAAAAAAAAAACCCAACGTTGTACCACCAACATTATGAGTTTTAAGTCCATCCCAGAAGAGGATGTGAAGAACAGAAATAACAAGTTTAACTAAACAGATAGACCTTGTCGTTATCGCACGCTTATCAAGCAGAAAATAGTAGTTCTCGACCCTTCTCTACCTCGGTCGGTTCCATCTTACCTTCCTCACAGAAGATAGTAGTAACCAAGTACTAGAAACAACACAACACACACAGCAGCAGGAGCAGCCCATAGCCAATAGTTAGTACTCGACCTTTTCCTCTTCATGAGAAGTTAACTTGTTATAAACAATGCATATTCGTACAACAAACCTCTTCATGAGAAGTTAACTTGTTATAAACAATGCAAGAATTGTCGCTTTGGTCATGACCCCACGTCTATGGTAAAAGCCAGCATTCTGAAAATCCTAACAATATAATCACAGGGTGATAATATCACTCATAAAATACAATCACTACATGCACCCCTTCATGTCAGAAGGATAACTATTAATCTTGAGGGTATTCGTTACAATAATTAGACGACAGCACCCTCCCCCATCAATAATCATCATACCCCTAAATATATACATGCACAATTTCATATTGCAAAATGGTCGAAATAAGAGGCTACAGACCAACCGAATAAACTCAACTCTTATAAATAAAAAATAGATTACAACTGAACTAATTCTTCAAAACATGCCTTTTCATCTTTTTAAGTTCACCAGATTTTTAAAAACAAAAAAGGACTGATGCGAAAGTGCTGCCAGAAGTTAAGAAATGAAGAGCACACTTGTTATAACTTATAAGCAACCAATAAACAAAGTCCAAATGAGAAGCAACAAACAGAAAGCTAAGGTAATCCGGTTTCCCAGCTCAAAAATTTCATTGCTCAGCATAACGGACCAACAATCTTTGTTCATTTAAATTGCATCTAAAGAAAGAGATATGCTTTCATCCTGATCCTTCAATCCGCATAAAAAAATAAAAAATAAAAACAGAGAGAGAGGAGGCAATAACATAGTGAAATCAATGTCATTCTTCTAAAACTGAAAATAAACAACAGTCCATTGTTCTACATATTTCCACATTTGCAATCTGAAACTACATACTAATATAGATAATCTGTAGAAAATAGATACAGCAGAATTTTATAACACAATATTCAACATGTTCGACCCTCTTGAATCTATAAGACATTTTCATATGATATCTAACATGTTAAACTTTCGTATACCTGTTTAAAATCCAAAAGTCTTTTTTTTCTATCATCTTATAATACAAATCAAAACTGGATATAACATCTTGCATGTAGCAGTATAACTGGTTTTGGGGGAGGAGGGGGAATCAGTTTCCACTAAACACCAATAAACATAATTGATAACCTTGAAACAGACATGTGAGCTATAAAGAATATTTGAAACTGAAAAATAGTCCTCGAATTGTGTAAGCTCAACTCGATGATCTAAGTGAGTGTTCATTCATTCATATATATAGGATTACAATGGATCAGTTTGTTACATTCAAAAGATAAACACAAATATTTGAAATTGTATACAGAAGTATTTGAAAGATGTGATAATATCAGATAGAAGAGAGTTGTGTGGCGGATGAACTGTGGCACTTCAATATTGGAGATAAACTCAAACTCTTCTGTTGTAGATTGTAGCGGGAAGAGGTATTTTGAATGTGTGCTGACGTGGACTGATAAACATCTGAAGTGGGCTTATCACACCCCCGCAAGCTGACAGGACGTTGGCGAACTGGAAGCTTGGAAATGAGATAATTGAAACGTAGAGATGATAAACCCTTGGTTAGAAAATCTGCAATTTGGTTTGTGGTAGCAACATAACCAACCTCTATCTCTTTGCGAATGACCTTCTCCTGAATGTAATGATAATCCACCTCAACATGTCGCATTCTTGCTTGATAAACAGGATTGGAAGCAACTGCGATGGCACTGATATTGTCACACCAGAGACGAGGTGGTGCTAACGGCAAATGTAAATCACGGAAAATATTACGAAACCATGACAAATGTGCATAAGTGTAAGCGAGTTGACGGTACTCAGCTTCTGTGCTCGATCTTGATACACCACGTTGCTTTTTCGAACTCCAGGAAACTAAATTGTCCCCGAGGAAGATACAGTTGCCACCAGTAGAGCGACGGTCATCTGGATCACCAACATAATCGGTGTCAGCAAATGCTGTGAGATGAAGGTTGCCGGGCTTGTAAATCAAGGCGTGATCATGAGTACCTTTTAAATACCGCAAAATGCGTTTTACTGCAGCCCAGTGTGCAGTAGTTGGAGAGTGCATGAACTGGCACACTTGGTTGACAGCATAGGCAATATCAGGACGAGTAAATAATAGGTATTGGAGAGCACCAACAACACTGCGAAAGGTAGTTCCATCTGAGAGCGGCTCACCTTCATATAAACTTAAACGTCGACCACTAGAAACTGGCGTGGAGATTGGTTTGGCTTCAATTATATTGGTTTTCTTGAGAAGATCCAAAATGTACTTGGACTGAGTGAGATACATAGTAGAAGGCGTCCGTGAAACCTCCATGCCCAAAAAATAATGTAATGGCCCAAGATCCTTCATTGCAAATTGATGTCCAAGCTGTTTTATGAACTGAAACAACTGAGCAGTGTTGTTACCCGTGATTAAAATATCATCAACATAAATTAATAGATAAATGATGGTAGACCCGTCAAAATATGTAAAAAGAGATGAGTCTGCTTGTGAAGATGTGAATCCCAAGTCTTCCAGTTTCTGGGAGAAACATTGAAACCAAGCACGGGGTGCTTGTTTCAAGCCATATAAATATTTTCGAAGGTGGCACACATGAGAGGGGAATTGAGGATCGATAAACCCCGCAGGCTGTCGCATGTAAACTTCCTTATTCAATGTCCCATGAAGAAATGCATTCTGAACATCAAGTTGACGAATAGGCCACTGAAAATGAAGAGCAATGGAAAGAATTAACCAAATAGTGGCATGAGTAACAACAGGACTAAAAGTCTCCCCAAAATCAATTCCCTCTTGCTGATGAAAGCCGTTGGCAACAAGGCGCGTTTTAAAGCGCTCAATAGAACCATCAGACCTCTTTTTGATACGATAGACCCATTTATTTGGCAACACATTCATTGAAGGGTTGTAAAGAACCAAAGTCCACGTCCCAGTGCGCTGTAAAGCGTTGAATTCATCTGCCATAGCCTGACGCGACTGTGGAAATTTATTGGCCTCTGAAAAACAAGATGGCTCAACCAAAGAACTGTTAACATCAGTGATGCAAGCATATTTAGGATTAGGTTTACGAATTCCCTGTTGACCACGCGTGATCATGCCATGAGTGGAGTGTGGAGTATGTGATGCCACGTTGGTTGTTCTAGTATTCAAGGGATTAAGGTGAGTGGTGGTAGATGGAGGTAGGGTAGGAGTAGGATGGAGAGCAGCGGTTAGTGGATGTGACAAGGGGGCATGGCTAAGGGTTTGAATTGGTGGTGTGATATGTGGTAAAATTTGTGGTGGGGTAGGTATAAGGTTAGGTGGGATAATGGGAAATGGGTCAATATTCAGGACATGATTTGATACATAGGATGAGGACACGGGTGGAGTAGCAAGTTTCGTGTATGGAAAACACTTTTCATTAAATACAACATGACGAGATATGAAAGACTTTCCTGTGGAAGGATCATAACATTTGTAACCTTGATAATTTAAAGAATAACCTAAGAAAAAGCATTGTTTGGATCGAAATTGGAGTTTATTAGTAGTGTATGGACGTAAATAAGGGAAACAAGCACAACCAAATATTTTGAGAAAATCATACTGTGGTGATTTAGAAAATAATTTTTGGAAGGGAGAGATGCCACTTAAAATTTTTGTTGGAAGACGATTAATGAGATAGTTGGCGGTATGAAAGGCATCATCCCAGAAAGTTTGGGGAAGAGAAGCATCAGCAAGTAGCGTTAAACCAGTTTCGACAATATGTCGATGTTTTCTCTCTGCAAGACCGTTTTGCTTAGGATGATGTGGACAACTGAGGCGATGGTGAATTCCATTTTGGATGAAAAATTGCTTAAAAGAGGAATTGACAAACTCACCTCCTCCATCAGATTGGAAAATTTTGATTTTGGTGTCAAACATGGTTTCAACTTGTTTTTTAAACGCCACAAAGGTTTGGAAAACCTCAGATTTTAACTTTAAGGGATAGAGCCATGCATAACGTGAAAAATCATCCACAAAAACAACATAATACTTGTAACCATTAATTGAATAAATAGGGGAAATCCATACATCCGAATGTATTAATTCAAGAGGAAAAGATGACATTGATGAAGACAAAGTGAAAGGCAACTTATGACTTTTATCCAAAGGACATGAGGAACAAAATTCATAAGCTGCAGTACCAGTTAATGGTAATTTATTTTTGGAAATTAAACTACGTAAAACAGAAGAAGCTGGGTGACCTAGCCTAGAATGCCACATGGCATCCGACACTCTAACACCAACAAATGCAGAGACTCCATTGTTGACCTCAGAAGAACTTGAAAATGGATAAAAACCATGTCTACTCCGACCTTGTAAAAGCATCATCCCCGTTTGAAGGTCCTGGACATGGTAGGAGTGGGGAAATAAGGTTAGTGAACAGTTATTGTCTTTTGTAAATTGATTGATGGAGATAACATTAGTAGAGGCATTAGGGCAGTGTAGGGTGCTAGGTAGGGTGAAAGAATGGTGGGGTTTTTGAATATAGGAAGTACCAACGTGAGAAATGTGCAAACCTGATCCATCAACCACTCCATTGACACTATCATTACCAGTATATGGGCGGGGATTTGAAACCTGAGTCAAATCATTTGTGATGTGTGCATTAGCTCTAGAGTCAAAGAGCCAGTTTTGAGGGCCAGATGACGAAGCAGAAGTTAGAGAAGGTACAGTAGCAATATATGCTTGGAGACGAGGAGCAGGCACACGTCCTTCATAGGCGATGTTCAGCCTATTGAAACAATCGATAGCGGAATGGCCTTGACGATGACAGATTTGGCACTGAATGCGCCCACCATTTTGAGCCTGAGGTGGTTGGGCGCCTAGAACACCATCATGAGCAGGGCGAGGGTGAGGAGCAGGTTGGCCTTGGCCTGGGGGCCGGGGAGCAAACGGACCACCACGACCACAATTGAAAGGACCACGGCCACCCCAAGGAGCGCCACAACCACGATAAGGACCTGAGCGGCCTCGTCCAACAGCAAGAGCAGTGGGTCTATTGGGTCTATTTTCGAACACAGTATGAAGCTTTTGACGTCGCTCAGCACCTAAAAGAAGGGCTTCCAGAGCACTGTAAGTAATGGCATCATCTCGTGCTTGTGCAGAAGCAACGGTGCTTTCGAACGCAGGGCCAACATTATTTAAAATAATGGCAACAAGATCAGAATCAGAGACTGGAGAACCAGAAAGGGAGAGAGTATCAGCAAGACAATTGATACGGTCAAGAAAATCAGCAATAGTTGAATCACCACGATGGGTATTCATAAGCTCACTACGTAGTTGGAGCAGGCGACCAGTAGATTGAGAAGCATACCGTTCACGTAAGCAAGTCCATGCAGTTTATGAACTTGTCTTACCAATAAGAGAGGCAAGAACAGTAGGATGAACTGAACTGTTGATCCATGAAAGTGCCATGGCATCTTGTTGAATCCATGCATCAAATTCGGAATTGATTTCATCAGTGAGTGCGCCTTCATCATCCTTCAAGAAGGCAAGAGGACACTTGTTGGTTCCATCGACAAAAGACACCAGATTCCTGCTTCGAAGCAAGGGCAACATCTGGGCATGCCATAAGGGGTAGTTGGTACGGTCCAACTTTATAGTGAGAAAGTTGGAAGCATTAGGAAGAGAGGGGAGAACATTGGGGTTGGAGGGACTAGAACTTGACGCCATTGAAACAAAAAAATAAAGCTTTTGGTCGTTAGACTTTCAGCTCTGAGATACCATAAAGAATATTTGAAACTGAAAAATAGTCCTCGAATTGTGTAAGCTCAACTCGATGATCTGAGTGAGTGTTCATTCATTCATATATATAGGATTACAATGGATCAGTTTGTTACATTCAAAAGACAAACACAAATATTTGAAATTGTATACAGAAGTATTTGAAAGATGTGATAATATCAGATAGAAGATAGTTGTGTGGCGGATGAACTGTAGCACTTCAATATTGGAGATAAACTCAAACTCTTCTGTTGTAGATTGCAGCGGGAAGAGGTATTTTGAATGTGTGCTGACGTGGACTGATGAACATCTGAAGTGGGCTTATCAAGCTATACCCACCCCCCGTCCGAGCCACATTGTCTCCCAAAGGACATCGAAGCCTAATTTATCCGGTGTGACCGCATAAAAGAGATTCTTTTCTAGTTCTTGCCAAATGAAAATGTATGCAATCATGGATGTCTATTAGCATCTATTATAGTGCGACGGTCATATATCGTAAACATTTGCTACAAAAAGGAATCAACAATCTAAAGCAAACAGATAAACAGTTACGCTACGCTTACAAGTTACAGCCATGCTCAAACAAATGGGATTTGCTAATAAGGTCACAAGATTCGACTAACCCTTTTTGCTCGCAGTGCTTCAATGATGCCTTGACGGGCTTGATTACTTTCATTCACCTCTTTAGAAGCATGATCAATCCTGTCTTTTATTTTTGGATCGTCAACTGTCCCGTGCCTGACAAAATAGAAAGAATGCAGACCACTCATCAACTGCATCCTTGGGGAAGTTTGAAACCGAAACATCTTTTTCTTCCTTTTTATCTGATTCATCACCATTCGAACCAAACTGTATGAGCTCATTACCGCCCGGACCTTGATCCAATTTTCCATTTTCCCTGGCAGAAGTCCCTCCCCCACTGGTCCTTGGATCACCTCAAATCCCACAACTTCAACACCCATGCTTTCAACCAAAGAACAGCCTTCCAAAACCAAAATTCCTGATGTAGAAGGCAAGTTTGAAATCGAATGCGAAAGCGGTGTAGCTCCTGACGGTGGGGAGTGATCGGAGACGTGTCCGCCTCGTCGGGAAGGAAACTGACTCAATGAAAATGCCCGCAGGCCCTTGTTTTGGGGTCTTGGATGAGAATGTATTAAGGCCCATTGGGCTACTTCTTGTAATTAATTTGGGTCAAATAGTTGAGATTGGATCGAAATCCTACTGTCAAACCTCAATTATGTGCGTAGAGCCTTATATCAAAGGAAAATGCTATTTGCTTTGTAACAAGTGTTATTGAATGATTTTTTAATTCTTCTCACAATGGAATGAGTAAAGAATGAATAATAATTATGTGCCGAATTTTCTATTTATGTGAGTACTACTTAAGCTTAATTTGTATATCTCCTACACTTCATAAAAAATTTATGAAATGTAATAGTACTAACGAGAGATCAATGTCATATCAACATTATCTATGAAATGTAATAGCACTAATGAGAGACTGAAAAAGAAAAACAGTGTATTTAATTTATTTTGGTTTGGATGCTAAATCACGAATGAGAGACTAGAATTTAAAGGAATTGTTCTCGAAAATTGAAATCTGAAATAAACTTACAAAGAAGGGTCCCTAACTTCTTGCAGTTGTATAACAGTTTTAAAGAAACTGTTACAAGCATATTAGTAAATCAAATACAAGTGGAACTTTTGTCATGACCAATTGAAAAAAATTTATCCTATAACTATATTTGCTTCTCGATAAATATGTCGCAATTGAGTAATTTGCAACTTATGCATAAGATCTTAAACATTATGAATAAGTGGTTGCCCAAAAAGAAAAAATATTATGAATAAGTGAGTGTAGACACTGCGAAGAAGGTTGAGAACCTTGTAAAATCATGATTATAAAAAAGTTATATTTACATTAAGGAGTGATGGAATAAATTGGTATCGAACTTGTTATCCATGATTCGAATTGAGATTGCTCATTTATAAGTAAAAATGTATACCACTAAATTGTAGTACTAAGTGTCCTCGTAAAATACATTGCAGTCAATCATTATGCCAAAATAAAGCCATATTTTAAACTAGTAGGTAAATCCTTATAGCAAATCTAGTTGCTACTTTCCGAAGCACAAACTGAAACGACAAAGTTTAAATTCCAATTGTTTGTTTTTGGTCATTCCTACATTATATTCCTGCTTAACAATTGTTTCTTCTATTTTCCGACCTAAAACATTTTGTATATCCCATAATTCATACACATACTGCTTCACATTGTTAATTGTAGTCATAGTATGTGAAATCCCGTCCTCGGAATTTCATTATTAATTATGTCTTTCATTGTTTAAGTTCAAATTTCGTACTTACGCATTTTTTAATTTCGATAATTTTAGAATTTTAGTTACTTAGTTACAAAGTTCGAATTTTCGTAATTGATCATTTAAAATCCGTAAACCTTTCGGAGTCGAACTTAGTGTGTTTGAATAGAGCTCGATCCCATGAGCGCGTAAGCGAAAGTCGTTTGCGAAACGGAGCTATAATAAAGAAATTATGAATGTTAGAAGTTCGATTTTAAATAGTGAAATATGATTTTTATATTTATGGAGGCTCCCAATTTAGGACTAACTATCAATGGTGCCTGCGCGATGCTGGGGGTTTCAAAACTGTATAAAACATGCAGAAAGTACTAAACACCTACGATAAGCAACACTATTTACATACATGTGAAAATCTATTTACAACCACATTTACAATGACTAACATATTTACAATAACTTACATATAAGTGTCCAATAGTCCATATCATGGTCATTGGATTCTGGTGCGGAGTTCAAAGATTTCTATGAGTTTAAGCTAAAGAGTTCGATGAACTCGCTCGAAACTCCAATGAATTATAGGGCTGCTATCTATTGGCAACTCATAATTAGGGGTGGTTCGGTATGGGATCCCATACCGAAACCCTTGTCCCGATTTCCAAATCGAAATTTTCGGGAATCCCAATTTCAATACCGATCCCAAACCAAATTTTCGGGAATCCCGATTTTTGGGAATCCCGAAACTCCCATATCAAAACCCTTGTCCCGATTCCCAAATCGAAATTTTTCGGGAATCCCAATTTCAATATTGATCCCAAACCAAATTTTCGGGAATCTCGAAATAGTTTCGGGATTTCGAGACAAATCGGGAATCCCGAAATGGTTTTGGGCTTTTGGACTAAAATTTGACATATTATGCTTTTGGGCTAAAATTCAACCTTTTATATTGAAAAATTGACATATAGGCATGCCCAATCTGCCAATTTGTTTCTAGTAATCTGTGCACACAAATCTGTCAATCAAATGGCAAGGCCCAGTTAGTATCTGCCTATTCAAAAGCAATCTGCCAATATGAAACGATAATATATGCTTGAGTAAACTAGTAAATCTATCTATAATCATGCTAGTCCCCAAAATTACGTCTAAAACGTTAATATATGCTTGAGTAAACTTCTGTACATATATAATATAAATATTATAGATAGATGTAAAGTTTTCTCAAGCAAATTGTAACTTATAATCTATCCATGTATTCATCTATCAATCTCCCATGTTTATTCTGCATCTATGTATCCATCTATCAATCTCCTGTGATTTAAAAATTCTGCATATGTTCCACTATTTATCTTAGGGCTCCTTCCTGTATATGTTTCATCATCGATTTCTAGTGCTCCTTCAGTATTTCAATTTTCACTATGGTAGGTAGATGATGTTCCCCTTAAATATGTGATCCTATATATTTAAAAATTAAATAATATATATATATATATATTTTTTTTCGGTTTGGTTTGGGAATACCGAAATCCCAAAAACTTGAGACCAATTCTAGTACCAAAATTTCGGGATCGGTTCGGTATGGGGTACCGAAATTTTCGGGAATTTCGGTTTGGGATTTTTTCGGTTTGGTTTCGAGAATTTTTCGGCTCGGTTTGAGATTTTTGGGATTTTTTTCCAGCCCCACTCATAATCAAGCTCAATAAGCTTTTGACATCAACTCTCCATTTATGACTTGACCTTTCACAGAAACTCAGTACCCATCTACTCCTGCATGATCAGAGCTTATAATCTACCTTAATTATAGTTCTAAAACTGAATTCAACCCATCAACCCAATTCTAAATTACCAATCAGTTAAAAACAAACACAAATTTAGCATCAGATAACACTTCAAATACACAAAAAACACAACATACAATCTTGCACCGGTAGATCAAAACCCGAAAATAGATAATCATAAAAAAGCACCCAGATGATCAAAAGCAAAAAGCTGGAAAAGCAAAATGTATTTTATTTATGCAAAGGTTTGCATTTTTTTGAGTAAACTGTCGATTTGCCCCCTAAACTTTCACCTAACTTTCAATTTCCCCCTTGAACTTTTTGATTGGAAAATTAAGGACTCAAACTAATTTTTTTAGCCAATTTGCCCCCTACCGTTAGTTTTTCAAACATTCCATCCATATGTCTATTAAGTGAGACCATGTGCACAACATGTGAGGGTAGTTAAGTCATTTCACTCTTAAAAATGAATAAAAAACTGAAAATAAATATAATAAAAAAACTTTCCCTCTTTTTTATTTTCCCTCTAATTCCTATCCTCAATTTTATTTTTCACTCATTCCTATGCATGAGAAATGACATATGGTGTTATTGTCTTCAAAAGTATCTAAGTTAGTCTTTTTCTTGAAGCATGTAATGCCATTTTTATTTTCTCTAACAAATTAGTAATTTGACAAATGCTCATGACGTTATTGTTTCTAAAGCAGTGCATTAATTAAAGAAACAAGTTCGTACTTCTATATCAATAAGATTGCGGTAGATGGCAATTAGACCTAAAAATCTATTGTGAATAAATCAAGTATATATTCTTCACCAAAAAGAAATAAATAAAAATTCAATACACAATTGTTAAGGATCATTTTGTGGAATTGTATTGGGATTATTATGACATTATGAAAAGTATGTAATTATCTTGAGCATTTTTTATGAGTATTATGAACATGTTTCTTATATTAATGCACTGCTTTGGAGACAATAACGCCATGAGCATTTGTTAAATTATTAATTTGTTAGAGAAAATAAAAATGGCAGTACATGCTTCAAGAAAAAGACTAACTTAGATACTTTTGAAGACAATAACACTATATGTCATTTCTCATGAATAGGAATGAGTGAAAAATAAAATTGAGGATAGGAATTAGAGGGACAAAATAGAGGGAAAGTTTTTTTTTAATTATTTATTTTCAGTTTTTTAATCATTTTTAAGAGTGAAATGACTTAACTACCCTCACATGTTGTGCACATGGTCTCACTTAACATAAATATGGATGGAATGTTTAAAAAACTAACGGTAGGGAGCAAATTGGCTAAAAAAAAATTAGTTTGAGTCCTTAATTTTCCAATCGAAAAGTTCAGGGGGAAATCGAAAGCTAGGTGAAAGTTTAGGGGGCAAATCGACAGTTTACTCCATTTTTTTTTATACCCAACTGACACACTCCGACCCGTAAAGTCCCAAGGCTGGAAAAGAACTTGCTAACAATCTACTTTGAAAAGACCTTTATCAGAAGTCGATCTTCCTCCTGAAGATCCAGAATGATGATCATTAGTACTTTCGAAGATATTAGTGCTATAAGGGACCAAAAGTGATTGTTTTTCAGTTGATCTTCCGTCGAGTGCTACCACTTTAGCACCAGGTTGTCGTTCAAGACATTTCTAGAATCTTAACGAAGTAATCTTCGTAAGAATTCTAAGAGATGGTATACTAATAGGTGCTGCCAATGAAACAAAACCATTTCTGGTTTCCTATCTCTAAGGGTTGGTAAAAATGGTGGAAGGAAAGTGATAGGATAGATCGGTACATCCTTGGTGATACTCAACCTTTGATACCTTAGCCCAGCTGTGGGGCTAGCTACTTGCTCCCCAAAATGGAAATTCCTTGGTAGGGAGGTTCGTCGTTTAAATTCTAGGGGCGATTGCCAAAATGATTTTCTAAAATGATGACAAGTCGCCTAAAGTACCCAAAACTTAGGGAAAAGTTAGCACGTCTTTTGTGCTCGACGAGGTGGCAAGATTTGGCACTTAGGTTCAAGAACCAAGAATGCTTACATCACGCATGTGATGAACACAATACTGCCTAAACTTATGCTCTGATACCAAACTGACACATCCCGACCCGGAAAGTCCACTTGGACTCCGAGTCGAGTTGTGTTGGCTGACACCTGGAGGGTGACGAAGCCATAAAGTGTAGTGTAGTGGAAGAAGAATATGAATAAATTTAAGCCTAAAAGTGCCTAGTCAAAAGAGTGCGTGGGTGAGCGGGATTGAACCTTTTTCACACGTGATGACAGAGTATAAGAACAGTACAATAATTAGGATGAGGGTTATACCACTACAGATAACCATCTCCTGAGATTTGCCAGAATCCTCGTATACACGTAAGCACAACTACTAAACCTGGAGGGGCGAAAAACAAAGTTGAGTGGGTACCTTCCAAGTTGGTGAGTCAAAACTCAATCAAATCGCGATCTGGTTACATGGTTGTGTTCGTGGAGTTGAGGGGAGTTCAATGGTGTATGTTGCAGGTTACGTTTGAGTGTTTTGAGGGTTGGGGAAGCTCTCTTACAACTCCCTGAGGCTCCTAGACTAGTTTTGGCGAATGGTTGACATAAAAATTGCGAGGGTTCGAAGAGTTGAGTTTTGGGCCGTAACTTTCGAGCCATTTTCAGGCCACCTCCGTCCACTTTTTGGACTTTTGAAAGGTATAACGTGATTCTACTCTTCATAAGCTTCATTTCCATATAAATTTTATGAAAAATGGTTGAGAAATGAAGATGTGAAGGTTTGAAATTTTACCCAAAAACCGGCGAAAATTTCCAGTTATTGGCATGTTCAAATGGTGGCGGACGGTGGTGACCGGCGAAGCTTGCCGGAGAAGATAAGGAATATTCCGTCAACTTTGACGAAATATTCTAACGGCGTCAGGTAACGCCGTTCACTTCCGTTAACTATTTAACGGAATATTCCTAGGATCCGTTAGCCACTGGCCTACGCGTGGGCACACGTGTGGCCGTGGGCTAGGCGGCGCGTGAGGGCGCGTTCGGCCTCTGGTCACCGTGCGATCAATTTGTGTAGGTCCGTGATGTCGAGTAGATCGATTTCGTATATTCAAAACTTATGTTTAAGCAATCTACGGAGGTTTTATTTAAGTTTCTGTTTATGTGTTATTAAACTAAGTTAATGAGTAATTTCACGTATAAGGGAAATGTATCCCGAGGACGTACGAGGTCAAGCAAGGCTAGGAGGCTTCGTTTCGACCACGTATTTTTGAATGGCCAGTTTGTTTTTATACCTATAAATAGTTATAGTTTCCCATAAATGCGTATTTACTTCATTGTTACGCTTATTTTGCCAAATATCGTTATTGTGATATTAATTGTGATAAATGCTAGTATATGGTTGGGATATTACTGTCATGACATTCATACATATTTGTATAGGCTCATCTTGCTGCACCCCGGTGTTAGTACTCCGCCCCAAGGCCAGGGCCAGTCCTTCAAGTGTATGTTCACATCCGCACTATTCTCTCACCTTGGATCCAAGTTAGGTGCCAGTCCTGTCGTACATATTGCATCAGGCAATTCCGACTTGTATGTGACCGCGCTTCGGCTCCAGCCTTCACGTGATCGTAGTACTAGAGCGTATTGATTACACTCAATCATGTTCGTGTCAGAGATTATCTATATAAACTCTTGTGTCAGCTTAGATGGATGAGCACTCGTTTATACTTGATTATAACATGATTATATTACTGCAGCATTTGATATATCATGACTTGGCATATTTCTAGTTATATTGATGTTGTACTGTTGTTTACATACTTACGTGGTGTGTTTTAAGGAAACTATACTTGTTTTACAGCAAGGGGTTACTATCTTCGAAAGTAAAGGTTTTTACAAAACGTTGTTTTGCTGACCCCACTCAATTTGGTTTTTCGCCCCTTAGGGTTTAGTAGTTGTGCTTACGTGTATATGAGGATTCTGGCAAATCTCAGGAGATGGTTATCTACAGTGGTGTAACCCTCATCCTAATTACTGTACTGTTTTTATGCTCTTCCATCACGTGTGAAAATGGTTCAATCCCACTCACCCGCGCATTCTTTTGACTAGGCACTTTTAGTTTTAAATTTATTCATATTCTTCTTCCACTACACTACACTTTATGGCTTCGTCACCCTCCAGGTGTCAGCCAACACAACTCGTCTTAGAGTCCAAGTAGACTTTCTGGATCAGGATGTGTCACCAACCCTCAAACTTGCGGAAATCAGACAAAAGCAAAAATTAAGATGTAGAGATATCCTCAAATATACTGTGTGGAAGCAAAATTTAGAGATTTGCAAAGCAAACTGCGACATCAGCTGTAGCCACTTGAACAAATTAAAGGAACTTTAGCCTCTGTTCCGCCTCCTCAATTTAAAAAATTACAAAAACATTTCAATAAATACATTAACACTTAAAAATAAATAAATCTTTGTTCATCTATTTTGGTTTATACAGTGTGAAAGGAGGCATTATTATATATGGGTATTCCACAAAAGTATATGGCATGTAAAAAGTATGTATGACCCTCCATCTAAATGCTCATTGATATCTGATCAAATGCAGCAAAAATTGAATATTCACAAAAAGTAACAGAACATTAGAAGTTAAAATTCAAAAAGGATCTAAACTATTTACCATTTCCGAATAACTTAAATTATAGAGATCCTCATCGTGTGTCCCGTCATCCATGCTAAATTCTGTAAATGAACGACAGCCATTAGAATAAAGCCACTGACCTTTCTCAATTTTCCGACAATTAGGGCATGGCATTGCCCTCTTTACATTGGAAGGCTGAACCAATGTAATCTGAAATGATGTAAAAAAAAAATTAAATCAAGAATTATGAAAGCTCGGTATCATCTTTACTGAAAAGGCATAACTAAACTTATGCCCTTAATAACTATATAAATATGCCTCATCAAACATGCGACTCCACGCACTGATATGAGGTGATTTGAGCTACCAAAGGAAAATGCTACTAGGGATATCCAAATGTCATCTTTAAGATCAAAATGATTCTCTATTCAGAATAAATTTACTAATGACAAAGTTTATCAAAGTTATCTGAAGAATGATCTACAAAACCTGTGACTAAATTATGACACTATAGGCTCTCAATGCCATACAAATCAGGTTGTCGGCATCGCATTTCGACAGTGGGAGTACATAAACCTGTTAATATTTCACTTAATGGAAGACCTCAATTAACTATGTTTTATGATTGAAACTACACTCTAAAATGTTAAATCTCTAAAATGTTAAATTTTTAGTCTAAATTAGAAGACAGAAAAAAAAAAAAAATGGTAAAAATATTGCTGAAAGGATTGGCAGTTCATAATCATTCAGCTTGTCGGCTAAGGAAGACATGATGTTTTATTGAATGTGCAAATCTACAACTTTATTATTTATCGAATGTGCTATATCACAAAGAGAAGAACATGCGTCTAGAGAATTGAATATTAGTATCACTACTATGTATTTAGTTTCATGAAAACAAAGCACATTGAATTGAATTACACAAAGAAATGGACAAATTGAAGCAGAGTATACCATCTGAATTATCCTCGTTGTTGGAAATCGAGCCAAGTCTCCGGATGCATAGAGATATTCCCGACGACCCCTGCCTTCACATATCTTTTAATTATGATTTTTTTTTTTGGGTGCTACCATTCTGGGCCTTTTTAGCTGGACTATCTTTTTCTTGCTACACTTTACCCAAAAAAAAAAAAATATTTTTCTTGTTTAAATATATGTAGTTAATTTCTTTCATTATAAAAGGTCACTTTTGCTAATAAATCTATAATTAGGAATATCATAATAAATTAAAATTCTTAAAAGGTTGAAGATATAATCTTTAAAAGCCTCCCATTTTCTTATATGATATCATTTAATCGTTTATTTTGTCATTGTTTAAAGGTCACCCATTTTCTATATGATATCATTTAATCGTTTATTTTGTCATTGTTTAAAGGTCACACCCCTAAAGTGCCCTATTGATTGCTGTTAGGTTAATTTGGTTTAATTGATTTAAGACATGAATCTCGAAATTTTAATAAATCTAACGACAATCAACCGGGACGGGGTGAGAAACATCCTTACTTTAGAAGGTGAGCAAAAATGCACAAAAAAAAAACTGACAATTCATCATAAGCATTCTACTAATATCATAATTTGTGATTTGTTTAGCACATATTTCTTGAGATGAACTCTAGTGATAATAAGAGCAAGAATGGTCCTATTACAATATTTGTACAGTAATATGTTTGCTACATAGCCACCACACCATGCTTTTTGTATTAAAAACTAAGGAGTTTCGAACCCAAAAACGTAGAAGAAGCAGATAAGTACATAACCACCACATCATGCTTCATTTTTATTTATTTTATTTTGGGCTATATCAATTTATACACAATGAAATATAAAAGAAAATATAGCAACCAAAATTCTAGACTATGTAAGAGCCTCCGTTTGAGTCTCACATACTACCTCTTAAATATCAGGACTGGTAATGAAAGCAGGAAGTGTTAAAATCAATCATTCCCCAAAACTAAATGGTCAACGGGAATCGCAAATGAACAGCCATGCTTTCAAACAGAGAACAGCCTTCCAAAACCAATATTCCTGACGTAGAAGGCAAGTTCGAAATCGAATGCGAAAGCGGTGCAGCTCCTGACGGTGGGGAGTATAAATTAAGGCCCATTGGGCTATACTTCTGGTAATTAATTTGGGTCAAATAGTTGAGATTGGATCCAAATCCTACTGTCAAATCTCAATTATGTGCTTAGAGCCTTATCTTTATGAAATCCTCTTTGTCAACCAAAAGATGATGAAAAGATAATTTAATCTTCTATCACACAAAAAAAAATGATGGACAATAATATAATTTCACAGGTCCAAATTTTACTCTTTTTTTTATGGAAGCCTCACCTACATGTGATGTTAAAATACCTCCAATATTAAAAAAAAAAAAAAAAAAAAGAAGCCTCCCACTCCTCCCACATTCTCTCTCTATCTCCCTCTCTCCTCATTTTCTAAAATAATGTGTTCATACACACAAAGTATGTAGGCAAATGCTAGTATCCATTAGAAAATGCTATTTGCTTTGTAACAAGTGTTATTGAATGATT
Source organism: Heteromeles arbutifolia (assembly GCA_024362995.1). NCBI lineage: Eukaryota > Viridiplantae > Streptophyta > Magnoliopsida > Rosales > Rosaceae > Heteromeles > Heteromeles arbutifolia. The sequence continues at coordinate 36,489,065 of JANCRC010000003.1, read as the reverse complement.
TCTTGTAATTCTTCTCACAATGGAATGAGTAAAGAATGAATAATAATTATGTGCCGAATTTGCTATTTATGTGAGTACTACTTTAGCTTAATTTGTATATCTCCTACACTTCATAAAATATTTATGAAATGTAATAGCACTAATAAGAGATCAGCGTCATATCAACATTATCTATGAAATGTAATCAATCACAAACGAGAGGCTGAAATTTAAAGGAATTGTTCTCAAAAATTGAAAATTCAAATAAAATTACAAAGAAGGATCCCTAACTTATTGCAGTTGTATAAAAGTTCAATATCAATTTATTTTGTTGGCTCCATTTTAATATTATTTAGTGGCGTATACGATATGCACGAAAACAAAAGATACGAGTACAACCCTATATGAATGCATGAAAATTGCAGTAGCTGGTTCAAAATGAAAGTAAAAGATAAGTTACTCAACAAGAAAAGTCATCACGCACCAAATGAGTACAAAAAAAATATTATCATATTGCAAGCTGAGAAATTGGCGAACAACCAAGAACGCACATGAATGTACATTTTCCAAACCCTTCAATACGTCAAATAGAGATTTCCAAACCCCTCAACACGTGGAAGAGAAATTTCCTCTTAAGATTGATTTCTTCCATTCCCTACTACCTAACCAGGCCATAGAAAGCAAGTAGAGCTCCTCCCGAGTCAAGGCATAAAATTCAACACAATCATATAAAAGCAATCAAGGATGATTATTAAACAAGAATAAGAAGAGGAGGAGGAAGATATGAGCATTTTTTAAACTTAAATATTGCTGACAGAAATAATATATATATATATAGATAGATATAGATATATATAGATATATATATAGATATATATCTATATATATCTATATCTATCTATATATATGGATAGGATCAAGGGACAAATATTTTGACAAATATTTTTACACTCTTTTTAAGCCTTTAAATCCCATGACATTCAAGGACTCTTATTTATTCATTAAATGACATGAATGCTTTTGTGGATTTGAACTAATATTAAAGAAAAAAAAAAACTGAAAAAAAAAGCCTAAAAACTAAAAGGAATTAAAAATAAAATTAAATGGGAAGCCCCCAAGACTTTGCCTTTGCTGTCTTTCTCCATGATCTACCTGCACTTCATCTCCAAAGTTGCTTTCCCCACCTTCAGTTCCTTTAAAGACCGCACAATTTTCAACCTTCGAAACAAAATTCTCCGCCTCTACGTCCTAACCGGTGCCATCATCGACCTTCTGCTCCTCATTGCCTACCTTTTTTAGGGCATTTTCGAAGGCGGTAAAGAAGGGGGAGACGGAGGTTGCAGACCTCTCGATCCTTTCTTCTTCTTTTTTTTTTTTTTTTTTCTTTTAACGATTACAACCAGGGTTTTCAAAGTAATTATTTGTTTTCACGATTACATGGGTGTGAATCCAAATCCTGATATGCGGCAGAGCAATGGAGGTCAGGAAGGGTTTTTTATTAAACCAAATATCAGGAAAAAAGGACTAGGAGAAAAAAAGATCAGCAAGGTTTTTTTTTAACCAAAGATCAGGAAAAAAAGACCAAGAGAAGATGCATATGCGGCAGAGGGCATGACGTTGAGGGCGTTAAGATACCAAAGGTTGCAGACCCATCGGCAAAGAGAAGATGCAATGGAGTTCTACTCCTTTCTTGTTTGCACGCTTATAGGGTTTCTTCCTATTTAATTTTATTTTTAATTCCTTTTAGATGTTATGGCTTTTCATTTTATTTTTTCTTTAATGTTAGTTAAAATCCACATAAGCATCCATGTCATTTAATGAATAAATAAGAGCCCTTGGATGTCATTTGATCTAAAGGCTTAAAAAGAGTGTAAAAATATTTGTCAAAATGTTTGTCCCTTGATCCTATCTCATATATATATATACACACACACCTCAGTTGGTCAAGATGGGGCCAAACTGAGAAAACTGGCAAAAAACCATGACCGCACGTTTGTGTACATTTTTCCAAACCCTTCAACACGTCAAAGAGAGATTTCCGAACACTTCAATATGTCAAAGAGTGATTTTCAAACACTTCATTACGCCAAAGAGAGATTTCAGAACCCCTCAATACGCTAAAGAGATATTTCCGAACACTTCACTACTAAACGATCTTAGTTATAATTAACTTTTTGTAAATACGATCTTTATAGAGCGATTTATAATATGAACGGTTATTATCATAAATATGAAGTTATATGAATCAACAACAAACAATTTTGAGTAGGAAATCCTATTCATACTTCAAGTAACCAAGTATTGTTCTTTTTGTTAGGAGAGTGATAGCGTTAGTTGATTAGATACTTAGTTGTTAGGGGGAAGAGGAATCAGTGGAGAAATCTGCACCAAAGTGCATAGGCATGATTATTTTCCGCCACTGCAGTAAAGCACCATCAGCATGATGGATTGTTATTATTCAAAAATGATTTCCCATTAGGGGTCTAAACAGAGGAATGCAAAGATGTAAACATGGAGTGTAAAAATCAATCACTCTCCGAAACAAAATGATTATCCAACGGTCCCAAAGGATTGCAGATGACATTAAAACTCAGGATTCCTTGAAAAATAACAAAATAAGGATATTCCCTAAGATGACATCCATAAAAAGGGACAAAGTTTAATATTTGAAATCACATAAAGAAAACCAAATGTGTGTTCCATTGAAATGGTTAGATTGTAGTAAAAGATTTATGAGCTGCATGCCATCACCCTGCAGTATTCTTGAATATATATAACAAATGAAATGATGTTGTATAATATTAATAAGTACCTAAGAGCTCGTCCGATATCTAGGAATGGGTTAGATTGTTTAACTCTCATTATATCTGTTAGGAGGAATGAAGTACTACAAGCTCATCAAAGTTGTAAAGCACCGGATTAGGATTTTGTATATATTAGTTAAGGAGCTGCTGTGTCAGCACATTTAGTTAGATTTGGTATCCAATTATACATGAATGAAATACACTTACACAATTATCTCTCTCTCTACATTGCTTTCTCTCTCTAAAAGCTTAGGTTTCTTCTCAACTAAGATAACATTTTCTACATTATCGACATATGTCAAAGGAAAAAGAAAAAAAAAATGTGTTCAACGTGAAGGTGTAAGATGAATTTCTTATAAAGAAAACTCATCACTTTCAATTCTCCAGAAATTGTATGACTTAAGGGGATAAGTTTCTTTCATGCATAATCTCCTTCTAATCCCTTAAAAATGAAAATCATTCACATCTGTCTTCAATTGAGCTTGAATCTTATCCAATCAATCTAATGAATCTTAAATACCAGACAAGCCTAAAAGATAATATCGCATTGCAAAGTGAGCAAATTGGAATAAAGTAAAGTGAAAGTTCCACAGTTCCACTAGTCAAAGTAAAGTGAAAATGATCACCTTGTTTTTGGAGTAAAGAACATTTTGCAACGTTGGTTTTACGCTACCTACAATTTAGTCAATGTTTTAGAAAAATTAATGTTATATTACTTGGTCTTCAATGGAATTATCAACAAAATTACCATTCTTTTAAACGAGGCTTGATGAACCTGCTTTTTTCTTACATGACCACCAAAATGATATCACATATGTCACTTTTTATCTCTATTTAAAATGTTAAATGTTTTTATAATAAATAAATAAATAAAAGCGTATTCATTCATTCTTCTTTGTTTCTTCCTCCCACCTCCCACGATTCTTCATCCCTCCTTTGTCTTGTATATTTTCCCCTATTCATTCATTCTTCTTTGTTTCTTCCTCCCACCTACCACGATTCTTCATCCCTCATTTCTCTCGTATATTTTCCCCTATCTCAAACACACACAAAAGTAAAAACTAATAACTAAAAGTGAAATGGTAACAAACAGATCAAGTTAAACAATTCTTGGCATTGCAAGTCTAGTTTAATACATGTAATAAATAAATCAAAAAATGATTAAACCCATCACACATTAAACTTATTCAAAATCTACGTCACATTGCCAACACTTACTGATATGAAATATTGACGTTATATTTACAATTTCTATCAAATGTAATACCAGTAACAATAAACCGGAAAATATTCAATTTATTTCGATCTAAATGCTAAATCACGAACGAGAGAGCAAAATTTAAAGGAATAATATTTGAAATCTGAAATAAAATTACAAAGAAAAATCCATAAATTCCTACAGTTGTATAAAAATCATCACTTTCAATCTTAAGCATCAAAGGAAATCAAGGATGGTTATTAAACAAGAATAAGAAGAGGAGGAGGAAGACATTAGCATTTTTTAACTTAAATACTGCTGACAGAAATAATATTATATATATATATGTACCTCAGTTGGTCAAGATGGGTCAAGATGGGGCCAAACTGAGAGAACTGGCAAACAACCATGACCGCACGTGTGTGTACATTTTTCCAAACCCTTCAACACTTGGCACTGCAAGTCTAGTTTAATACATGTAATAAATAAATGATTAAACCCATCACACATTAAACTTATTTGAAATCTACGTCACATTGCCATGCTTGTTGATTTGAAATATCTACGTTATATTTACAATATCTATTAAATGTAATACCACTAACAATAGACATGAAAATATTCAATTTATTTCAGTCTGGATGCTAAATCACGAACGAGAGAGTGAAATTTAAAAGAATAATATTTGAAATTTGAAATAAAATTACAAGGAATGATCCATAACTTCCTACAGTTGTATAAAAGATTTAAAATTCCAAAGAACTTACAAAGTGATGAAGGAATGTAACACAAAAAGTTGGATAGATGTAATTAGAAATGCATCTACATGATTTATTTCTTCCTAATTATGCCTAAATCCCTTGATATTTGAAAGTTCATCACCCAAACATACCCTTAAAAGAAACTGTTACAAGAAGATTAGCAAATCAAATACAAGTGGAACTTTTGTCATGACCAATTGAAACAAGTTTATTAACTACTATATTAGCCTAATAATTGTAAAGATAATACATGAAATAATGTACAAAACTGAAAAAAGTAAGGAAAATATAAGTATGTACACGTTCGGGCTTACAAAATAGAGCCAAACTTCGATGCAAGATATGCTTGAGCTTTGGAAGAAAACCTCTGGGTTTCAGGCTACAAAAATGCCACCTCAAGACTGTTTTAGATCCCATGAGCAGTAATGTTAGATTGTTCCCTGTTTCGAAAACTTGTAGATAAAGAATGAGCTACAGAGAACATGAACTTTTCCCACTCTTTCAATCAGCGTTCACCATATAAAGCAGTCGCCGTCCGCAAGCTCCTCAAGAGGATCGCTCCCTCGTCCACGCCCGCGAACACGACAACCGCACCTCAATCTTCCAACCGCCGTCCAACCAAGTAGCCCTAATTTCCCTCCAATTTCATTGCTTTTGCATAATCAAACCACTAATTTGTCGTTTTTTTCATTGGAAGGTTGTATTTTGAATGTTTGTTTCGGTTGCAGGGTCCTCTTGAACCCGGACTGTATCCAGTCGGGAACTCCGATCGGAAACCTCGAAGGTATCACTCTACCGTGCTCTCTCAATTTCCAAATACAAAGTTACAAACCATGTTTTTCTTTTCTCTTCACTTTTAAATTGATATCGAATCGAATTTCGCAAATGCAGGGCTCTCCGGGTGTCAAAATCAGCTCATGTAGACACCCGGCATTCGGGGAAGTTGAATGTTGAGTTTGCTGCAGTGGAAAACAGCAACTTGCTGCTGGTGCAAGTCACAGGGAAATAAAACATAAGTAAACAGAAATTAAAAATGAACAAAAGGACACCAGAATTTTGTGGAAAAAACCCTCCGATGTGAAGGAAAAAATCACTGGACAAAGACCAAAATACTTCCACTATTGAAATGGGATTACAAGCACCAATCTCTCTGAACTTTAGAGGCTGGCTGACTCAAGAGCACACACATGCTCTTGGATGAACTCACTATTTTTCTGTTACTCGCACTCTGTAGAAGAGCTACAAATTAAAACACATAAATATTCATAATCAACTCCCTTCTAGAAAACTATGGAAGGGGATAGACAAAGCAATCAATATTGGGCTGCTTTACATTTACTCAGTTCTTGAAACGGGAAAGACCTTTCTTTGTCCAAGGATTTTGCTTCTTAGACAGCTGCGCATTAAAGATGGGCATTTAATTTCATGAGTAGGGACTTCTAACATTGAATTTCTCTTCACTTTTAATTTGATATTGAATCGAATTTCACCAATGCAGGGCTCTCCGGGTGTTAAAATCGGCTCATGCAATACTTTCCAAAGACACCCCGCATTCGGGGAAGTTGATCCACCATTACAGTATCAAAACTTCCATTTTAAGTGATTGGGAAGGTGAAATCATGGGGCTCCGGCTCGTAAAGGATGCTGGGATGGATGACAGGGAACAGTGATCCTGGTACGGAATTGGTAAGGGTCTCCTCCCCCCTATTTTTTTCTTAACTTTTAGAACAAGTAGTGCAGTTGAGGCTTTCACTCATCGTATACTATGTAGAAAATGCAATTGTTGCATGTATTAATTTCAACCTTTGGTGCAGGCAAAGCTAAGTGTGGATGAAAGCACCCCTGTTATTCCTGTACCTGGGCCGTCCGCTTATGCGGCTGCTATCTCTGCCTCTGGCCTCTTGGACCCTAGATCCCAGTGGGGAATAACCGTGCTCGTCAACTTTCCAAGCATTGGAGGAGAAGATCATATGGATAGACGAGAGGCAATCAAAGTTTCAGGAGTTCGTTCATACAATGAGGCTAGCAACCGAATATTTTTTTTTTTTTTTGTTAGTTTGAAATTTATGTAGACATTTCTTTGGAAAAAAAAAATATTAGTAGATATGTTAAGCAAAAATCGTCTTAATGATTTTAGAATATTTGAACGAATTTCAATAAAGTTTAAACAGTATGTTTCAATTTAGTTGGTTTCAAAATGAAGAAACTTGAAAGAATATAAAAAAATACTACTATTGTTGAGGCTACTAGGGAGTAGAATACTCAGATCTGACATTTGGTTTACACCATGAGTCCATGACGGAACTTGAAAGAATATACTACCATTGCTGAGGCTCCTAGGGAGTAGAATTCTCTTCCCTCATAATTCAATCCCCTTTCCTCTCCTCTTCTCACATTGTCTTTTGTCTTTCTATAAAAAAGTTAAAACAAAATGTTAACGTGACTTAGTCGTAACCGTTCAAATAGGAAGGGAGAGAAGGGGATATTAGAAGGGAAAAGAATCTTACTCCGGCTACTGGCTACTTGGACACATAAATTGACACTTATGTTGACACACACTTTAATATAAGAGAAATCTACATACAATGGTAGAGCTCACATATACTAGAAATAAATAGGGTGTCAATAAGAATGCTAATATGGTGTGTCCGAATAATTTTATTGTACTATCATATATATTAGAACAAACCTTACATCATGAGAAAACAAACAAACAAGAACAGAAAAAGTCATACTATTTGAATACACAAAATTAACACTCTCTAATACAGGTGCATTCCACATATAATGGTAGGATCGACCTCTATTAAAGAGTGTTAGCAAGTTGGCAACTTTTGTGTATCCAAATTGTTTTGTTAAACTGAAAATATATAATGAAAAGTACAATCTAGTCCCTAATCCTTCTTTTCATCCTGGCCATGCACACTGCCATCTTCACATAGAGCGAATCTTGTACATTATCCAAGAGCCGAAAATACGCGTACCTCCATGTCTTGTTAAGAACTAAAGAACCGCAAACTCCCCAAAATCCGACAATGAAACCTAGGGCTGCAAAAATATAAAACCAGGGAAGCTCAACACGTTCATTGTCCGCATCTTGGTCGATGTTATTCTTATTATCTGCATCAATGTCTTTACACTCATTTGGAAGTGGAGCGCCACAAAGTTAAAGGTTCCCCTCAAATGCAAAAGCGTTAAAGCTCTGGAGCTGCGTGCCCACTGGTATTTGTCCTTCGAGATTATTGTATAAGACATCTAATTCTTTCAAAAAATTAAGGCTCGTCATTGACGAGGGGATTTTCCCGGACAAATAATTCATGGAGAGATTCAAAATCTCTAAATAGCCTAGGTTAGATATTTGGTCTGGAATGTCACCGGAGAAGTTGTTGCCACCAAGATACAACATACTAATAAGCTGCAATTGGCCGATCTCAATAGGTATACTGCTACTAATGTTATTGTCCGATAGGTCTATTACTATGGGAAAGTAAGACAGTTTACGCGAAAAAAAACATTGGACTTTTTGTTATGCTTTTGAAGATGGGAAGTTCAAGTTCATAATTGTCTACTGGAGATGCATTCACCATTAACATTGGTAACCTACAAAGTTGTTTAGGAAATTCACTTGAAATTTGGTTGGATGACATTTGCACATAAAAAAGTTTCGGAAGAGTCCCCAACTAACTTGGAATTGACCCTATGATTTGATTACCACTCAAATATAACAACTCTAGATTCTTTAGGTTTGAGAACCAACTAGGTAACTGACCAGTGAGCCCACACTTTTGCAAACCCAACAAACGAAGATTCTGGAATCCATGGAAATCAACCATGTCACCATCAGCTAGCATTGTCTCGCTGTCAAACGAACAGCCAAGGAGGAGTGTGCGAAGATTTTTGCAACACATTAATATCTTCATTGCCCCTAAGGCATTAGTCAACGGTAAATCAGTAAGCGAGAGGAAGGACAAGGATTCCAATGAAAGAATCTGAGGTTGTATTTGTCCTTCAAGATAATGATTTTTACTTAACCGAATTGCTTTTAGGGACCTACATGAGTAAAGGCTTATCGGCAAGATACCAGTGAAATTATTCCCAACTAGGTCGAGTTTACTAAAGTGGCTGAGTTTAGAGAAATTAGGTGTGGTGAGGTCTCCTTCCAAGTAGTTAAATCCCAAATGTATTTCTAGGAGGTTTGTGCAGTTCATCAAAGATGAAGGCAAATTACCCCCTAAGCTGTTGAAGTCAACATTCATGAATTTCAACTTGGAGAGCTTCCCGAAATTGATAGGGATCACACCACTCAAATGATTAAAGTAGAAGTCAAGGATTGTGAGGTTGGCGAGGTTGGCAATTCTTTCACTAATGGCTCCATTTAGTGAATTGAGAGGTAATGCAAATTCCTTAAGCTCGGTAGCATTATAGATGTCTTCTGGAAGTGATCCTGACAAATTATTGTGACCGGCACGAAGAATCTGCAATTTGGAACACCCCTCGAGCCCACGAGAAATTTTGCCACTAAATTCATTTGAGGAAAAATCCAATACTCTTATGGAAGGAGAGGATTGAAGACAAATTGATGAAGGGATATACCCAAAGAAGATGTTGTTGCTGACATTGAAACTTGTCAAATTCCAAGCTTGTTGGAAAAAAGAAGAGGGAATTGCACCATGGAAGTGATTGCTTGACAAATCTGTTGTTTGGATATTTTGGGGTGGTAGAGAAAATGGTATCTCTCCAGAAAGAAGGTTGTAGCTCAAATCAAGGATCTCAAGGCGATTCAAGGACGAAAAGAATTTGGTTTCAAGTGTGCCATAAAGTGAATTGTGGGAAAGGTTCAAGTAGGTGAGATGTGTGAGATTTCCGAGTGATGAGACAAACATACCTCCTTTGAGTCCATTTGAAGGTAAGAGAAAATGGGTGACCCAACCCTCCTGATTACAAGCGATGCCATTCCAAAGACAACAATCAACAAAACTACTCCAATTTACGGGAAGGGAAGATAGGGTGCGGGCGAAGGCCATAAGAGAGATACGTTCATTTTGGTAACTTGCATGAATATTTGTTGTAGATATAATGAAAGAGAATAAGAAGACGAAGAGGAAGCCATGAGCCATTTTTTAAACTTGGATATTGCTTACAATAACATGTCTGGATATATATATGTGCAGGCCCTTTAAGGGAAGGGATCCCCATTTTTTTAAAAAAATGGGGACACCTTCTTAACCATTAGATTTGACTTTAATGAAATTCTGTGGTTGAGATTAAATCACAGGCCATAGAATCTCAACCACAGAATTTCATTAAAGCCAAATCTAACAGTCAAGAGGGTGTCTCCATTTTTTTTGAAAAATGAGGATCCCTTCCCTTAAAGGCTTCCTATATATGCATATATAAGAGCAGCCTCTCCCACTTCTAACTCCAATTCCAATCCCACTCCCACTACCACCTCCCAACCTCTTCCATGATTATTTGATTGAGAATCCAATTCCACTTCCACTTCTAACTCCAATTCCAATCCTACTACCACTACCACTAACTCTCTAACCTCTTCGATAATCATTTCATTGAGAATCCAATTCCATTTCAATTCGTGTAAATTGCAAGTTCAATATCAATTTATTTTGTTGGTTGCATTTTAATATTATGTAGTGGCGTATACAACATGCACGAAAACAAAAATACAAGTACGGCCATATATGAATGCATGAAAATTGCAGTAACCAGTTTAAAGTGAAAGTAGAAGATAAGTTACTTAATAAAAAAAAATCATCACTTTCAATCTTAAGCACCAAATGAGTATAAAAATAAAAAAATAAAAAAAATTATCGCATTGCAAACTGAGAAATTGGCAAATAACCAAGACCGCACATTAATGTACATTTTCCAAACCCTTCAATACGTCAAACAGAGATTTCCTCTTAAGATTCATTTCTTCCATTCCCAACTACCTAACCAAGCCATAGAAAGCAAGTGCAGCTCCTCCCGAATCAAGGCATAAAATTCCACATAGTCGTATAAAAGCAATCAAGGATGGTTATTAAACAAGAATAATAAGAGGAGGAAGACATGAGCATTTTTTTAACTTAGATATTGCTTACAGAAATAATATATATATATATACACACACACACACATGTGTGTGTGTGTGTGTGTGTATGTATATAGCAAAAAGTGAAGACCTTAGTTGGTCAAGATGGGGCCAAACTGAGAAAACTAGTGTGTGTGTGTGTGTGTATAGCAAAAAGTGAAGACCTTAGTTGGTCAAGATGGGGCCAAACTGAGAAAACTAGTAAACAACCATGACCGCACGTTTGTGTACATTTTTCAAAACCCTTCAACACATTAAAGAGAGATTTCTAAACACTTCACTACGTCAAAGAGAGATTTCCAAACCCTTCATTACGCCAAAGAGAGATGCCAAAGAGAGATTTCAAAACCCCTCACTACGCCAAAGAGATATTTTCAAACCCTTCAAAACCTAAACGGCCTTAGTTTAAATTGATTTTTTGCAAATGCGATCTTTATAGATTGATTTATAATATGAACAGTTCTGATCATAAATATGAAGTTACATGAATCGGCAACGAACAATTTTGAGTAGGAAATCCTTTTCATACTTTGAGTAACAAAGTATTGTTCATTTTGAAAAAATATACTACTACTGTTGAGGCCACTAGGGAGTAGAATTCTCTTCCTACCTAATTCAATCCCCTTCCCTCTCCTCTCACATTTTCTTCTGTCTTTCTATAAAAAAGTTAACACAAGATGTTAACGTGGCTTAGTCATAACCGTTCAAATAGGAAGGGAGGGAAAGAGAGGGAGATTAGAAGGGAAAGAATCATACTCTGGCTACTTGGACACACAAATTGACACTTATGATGACACACACCTTAATATAAGAGAAATCTACATCCAATGTAGAGCTCCCATGTACTATAAGTAAATAGAGTGTCAACAAGAATGTTAATATTTTGGGTTCAAATAGTTTTATTGTACTATCATATATATTAGAACAAACCTTACATCATGAGAAAACAAACAAACAAGAATAGAAAAAGTCATATTATTTGAATACACGAAATTAACACTCTTTAATACAGGTGCATTCCACAAACAATGGTAGGACCCACCTCTATAGAGAGTGTCAGCGAGTGGGTAAATTTTGTGTATCCAAATTGTTTTATTTAAACTGAAAATACATAATGAAAAGTACAATCTAGTCCCTTATCCTTCTTTTCATCCTGGCCATGCACACTGCCATCTTCACATAAAGTGAATCTTGTACATTATCGAAGAACTGAAAATACGCGTACCTCCATGTCTTGTTAAGAACCAGACAACCGCAAACTCCCCAAAATCCGACAATGAAACCTAGGGCTACAAAAATATAAATCTAGGGAAGCTCATCACATTCATTGTCTGCATCTTGGTCGATGTTATTCTTATTATCCGCATTAATGTCTATGTACTCATTTGGATGTGAAGCACCACAAAGTTGAAGGTTCCCCTCAAATGCAGAAGCGTTGAAGCTCTAGAGCTGTGTGCTCGTTAGTATTTGTCCTTCGAGATTATTATATGAGACATTTAATCCTTTCAAGAAATTAAGGCTTGTCATTGACAAAGGAATTCTCCTTGACAAATGATTCGTGGAGAGATCCAAATACTCTAAATAGCCTAGGTTAGATATAAAAAGTTGTTGCTGCCAAGATACAACCCACGAATAAGCTGCAATTGGTCGATCTCAGTAGGTACACTACCACTAATGTTATTGTCCGATAGGTTTATTGTTCCTGGAAAGTAAGACAGCCTACGTGGCAAAGATAATGGATTTTCTTTTACATTGGTGAAGAAGGGAAGTTCAATTTCATAATTGTCTATTGGAGATGCATTCACCATTAACATTGGTATCCTACAAAGTTGTTTTGGAAATTCACCTGAAATTTGGTTGAATGGAATTTCCACAGAAACGAGTTTCGGAAGAGTCCCCAACCAACTTGGAATTGACCCTGTAATTTGATTACCAGTCAGATTCAACACATCTAGATTCTTCAGGTTTGAGAACCAAGCAGGTAACTGACCAGTGAGCCCTCACCATTGCAAACTTAACAAACAAAGATTCTAGAATCCATGGAAATTAACCATGTCATCATCAGCTGGCATTGTCTCGCGGTCAAATGAAGCACTAAGGATGATTGTGCTAAGACTTTTACAACGCATTAATATCTTCATTGCCCCTGAGACATTGGTCAACTATAAATTAGCAAGCGAGATGAAGGACAAGGATTCCAATGAAAGAATCTGAGGTTGTATTTGTCCTTCTAGATAAAGATTTCCACTCAACCGAACTGCTTTTAGGGACCTGCATGAGTAAAGGCTTATCGGCAAAATACCAGTGAAATTATTCCCAACTAGGTCAAGTTTACTAAGGTGGCTGAGTTTGGAGAAATTAGGTGTGGTGAGGTCTCCTTCCAAGTAGTTTAATCCCAAATGTATTTCTAGGAGGTTTATACAGTTCATCAAAGATGGAGGCAAATTACCCTCTAAGCTGTGGAAGTGAAAATTCATGAATTTCAACTTGGAGAGCTTCCTGAAATTGATAAGGATCACACAACTCAAATGATTAAAGTAGAAGTCAAGGATTGTGAGGTTGGCGAGGTTGACAATTCTTTCACTAATGGCTCCATTTAGTGAATTAACAGGTAATGCAAGTTCCTCAAGTTTGGTAGCGTTATAGATGTCTTCCGGAAGTGATTTTGACAAATTATCGTAACCGTTCAAATACGAAGGGAGAGACGGGAAGGAGATTAAAAGGGAAAAGAATCCTACTCCGGCTACTTGGACACACAAATTGACACTTATGTTGACACACACTTTAATATAAGAGAAATCTACATATAATGGTAAAGCTCACATGTACTAGAAATAAATAGGGTGTCAACAAGAATGTTAATATTGTGTGTCGGAATAGTTTTATTGTACCATCATACATATTATAACAAACCTTACATCATGAGAAAACAAACAAACAAGAACAGAAAAAGTCATACTATTTGAATACACAAAATTAACACTCTTTAGTACAGGTGCATTCCACTTACAATGGTAGGACCCACCACTATAGAAAGTGTGTGAACGAGTGGGTAAATTTTGTGTATCTAAATTGTTTTATTTAAACTAAAAATACATAATGAAAAGTACAATTTAGTCCCTAATCCTTCTTTTCATCCTAGCCATGCACACTGCCATCTTCACATAGAGCGAATCTTGTACATTATCGAAGAACTTAAAATATTCGTACCTCCATGTCTCGTTAAGAACTAGAGAACCGCAAACTCCCCAAAATCCGACAATGAAACCTAGGGCTGCAAAAATATAAATCCAGGGAAGGTCATCACGTTCATTGTCCGCATCTTGGTTGGTGTTATTCTTATTATCCGCATCAATGTCTCTACACTCATTTGGAATTAGAGCACCACAAAGTTGAAGGTTCCTTTAAACTGCAGAAGCATTGAAACTCTGGAGCTGCGTGCATGTTGGTATTCCATGACAAATGATTCGTGGAGAATTCAATTAAACATGTGATTAGGTACGAATGTGGAATGTCAGTTCTCTGGATGAATGCGATACCTAAATCACATATCTAGCAACGACTTTAGGTCTATCCAACTTGATTAAGAGCATTGACATGCTCTTTTTTTGTATGAATTGTACTAAATTACCATTTCAGAGACCTTATATTCTCCCCGTTCCGGAATAATGTCGTTGAGTTTGAAGGATATTCGAGATGACAATGATCATGAATGCAACAACTGAAGAAAATAGAGTGAAATATCTTCGCACCACCTCTAGAAATGAGCCTGAAGCTTTGCTTTGGGGCCAATAGGTTGTCTCTTGATCAGGAACTCGCCACATGCGGCCGGCCTGGAGCCTGGTGATTGAGTAGTTTACTTACCTTGGCACGACTGTTTAGGACACTTAGGTCGAACAATGATGCCACAACGCGCATTTCCTAACCCAAAGTAATGATGTTGTGCTTACAAGCACACTTTACCAAGCCTGCTCATATGGGAAATTTGATTTTTATATCATCCCTCACAAAGATACGAAATGACCCTATTTTCATAGTTGATTCAAGGGAATATATGTGGACTAACCTAACCAAAATGTAGACTATATAAATACTTATGGTTTTGGTTGATGAATCAACATACTGGTCACATGTTTGTCCACACACATTGCTGCTAAACCTCTTGGCTAATTTTAAGGAATCACCACCCTAATTATCCCATAAAGTCTGGAAGACTGGATAATGCCAGAGAGCTTATATCGAAGGTTTTCAATAAGTATTGCATTTCTTTTAGGTTTATAATTGAACATCGAATTCCCATGTTCACCCTAAAATAGCCTCGTAGAGTGATCATAAAGCGCAATTTAATTGATGGCCCAGACCTTGGTTGTGATAACCCGTCTATATTTTGACTAAAATGCCCTTGAGGCAAGGGCATTGACTTTCATTGACCATTGGTTTGGGAGACATATGACTCATTCTTTTAGTGTATTCTCAAAGTATTCGACGATATGGTTGCGTATGCGCAAACGAAATCGAATTTGGAGCTATGATGAAGATATTACAGGGCTACGAAACATGAAGGGTATTTTAAATGTTGTGTGGTTTATCTGGTCAGTGGGACCCGCACCCACACCAACTCACCACCCATTTCTCACCACGTGTACCTCTCCTCTCTTTTCCCTCAAGTCTCTTTCTTTCCTTCTCTCCAAACTCCCTCAGTTTCTCTCTCAGCTCTTACACTTTCTCTCTCATTCTCAGACTTCCCTTTCCCCGAGCCTAAGCACACCCCTGATATGTACCCATGCACCCCTACACTTAAGGAGAATCGACGGCGACACCACCACGTCCACCGTGGTGGAACCTTCTCTCTCTTCTCGTCTTTGCGGAACACAGGGGACTCTAGCGAGCCTAGTGGGTTTAGAAGCTAAATCGGGCCACATCCGACCATTTCACGGCAAATCTCAGGTTAGGAACTATCCCTCTCATCTCGTTCTTCTTTTTGGTGGTATGATCTAGTCCTAAGGTTAGTCGTCGGCATCGATCGGAGTTCCCCAAGCTTTGGCTTTCGCTCCTGGCAAGAATCGAGTCAGTTGACCCAAACCTGAAAACCATTTATTTAAAACCAACCCAAAAACCTTTGGGCTGGGCTTTTAAGCCCCAAGCCCGTATCACCACAAAACATAGTTGAGACAAGGCTTTCGGGCCGGATTGAATTGAGCCTTTGGGCCTTAGAACCTAAGCCCAAACCTCTTGGACCCAAGCCCAACCTGGTCCAACCCTTTTGACAGGCCCAAACCGGTTTGACCTGGACCCGTTGACCCGTGTTGACCTGACCCAGTCTGACCGTTGATTTGGTCAACGCTGACCGTTGACTTTGACCATTGACGGGTCAACGGTCAACGTTGACTTTTGTTGACTTTTTTGGGTTTTTGTCCGGGACCCCTCCTAGGCTAATTTTGACATCCTGGACTCGTTTCCGATGTCCATTTTCCCAAATTAAATTGTTTGGGTATAGTTTTGTTAATTGTACCTTTTATGTGCATAGGTGCAATTGTTACTGGAAACTCCGGCTTCCTAGCTCGAATGAATGTGGCATCACAAGTAACAGTGAGTGGGTCATTTCTTTTTATAAGTATATGCATACTTGCTAGTTTCTAATTATACATTGAAAAGAATTTACTACGTATGCCTTGCGTAGACTAAAATTACTTGAAATAGCGAAATGATTGAAAATAGAGAATTATTCTGAACCTTATAGGTTCACTGGTATGCCCGAGATACCATGGTATTAGGTTTACAAATGTGATTAGTAGTATATTGATTATAGTTTTCATTGCACTGTGACTTGTTTTATTTATGTTATTTACTCATCATTGCTGCACCCCAGTGTTAGTATTTCGGCCAAAGCCAAGGCCAATCTGTCACATGTATGTTTACATCCGCACCGTTTGCTCACCTTGGATCCAAGTTAGGTGCCAATCCTATCATACATATTGCATTAGGCAATTCCGACTTGTATGTGACCGCGCTTTGGCGCCAGCCTTCACGTGATTGTAATACTAGAGCGCATTTATTACACCAAATCCTATCGTACAGGTTGCATTAGGCAACTCCGACTCGTGTGTCAGCATATATTGATGAGCATTTGTTATGTTATGCTTACATATTATGAGGTTATGTGATATTGGTCACCTTATGCTTATTTGCTATAGCTGTGCCTTTGTGATTTCTAAGACTTTGCAGCTGCGGTAAGTATTTTCTTATTATACGTAGTATGTATATTTTCAGAAACTATATTTGATTTTATGGCAAGGGGTTCTAATATTTTTGAAAAGGTTTTTACAAAAACATTATTTTTTGACCCACTCAACTTTGTTTTTCGCCCCTCCAGGTTTAGTAGCTGTGCTTACGTGTATACGAGGATTCTGGCAAATCTCAGGAGATGGTTATCTACAGTGGTATAACCCTCATCCTATTTACTATATTGTCTTATGCTCTAACATCACGTGTGAATTGGGTTCAATCCCGCTCACTCGCACACTTTTTGAATTAGGCATTTTAGGTTTAAATTTATTCACATTCTTTTTCCACCACAACTACACTTTATGGCTTCGTCACCATCCAGGTGTCGGCCAGCACAACTCAATTTGGAGTCCAAGTGGACTTTTCGGGTCGGGGTGTGTCATTGGTGAATGCACCAAGCTTTCTATTTCTGCCTAGGGCTATGCAATCTTGTACGCAACTATGTTGGTCCCCCTTGAGGCTCATTACCACCCAACCTATTCGACGTTATAGTTGGTTGCTAGGTATGAGCCCGACGTTTCATACTTGTTTTGGGTGTACATTCCATATGCCAAGTTGCGCCGCCGCAACGTACCAATATGGATCCTCAAAGAAAGATGTGAATCTTTGTCAATTATGATACTCCTTCACATTAGCTCTCATAGAGCCTTTGCAAGCGATCTCTTTACCACACCTTAATGAGACAGTCTTCCCATCGTTAGGGGGAGATAAGAACGTAAAGTTCATGTAGAACAACGCAAAATTGCGTGGATGTTGCCCACAACGTCTCATCTCGATCCTTTTACCGCACAAATGTGATAAGCAAGTGCAATGTATTCTAGCTTTCAGAATGTTGCTCCAGACACATTCCTCTGATCTAGCTAAAGTGATGAGACCATATACCAGCTGCAAACATGCTTGCAAGGTTAGGCCCACTTAACGGACGTTTTGTCAACATCCATGAAGGGTGTGTCACCCGTCAATGATGGTTTGGTCGCCCCTGTTAGATGGTCTAGTACCCCGACGGATAGTTAATCAATCTGTCTCGACCTGAAGCACGACAAATCACTTAGTTTATAGGATTCACTTCCCTAGAATATAAAGGTCACGACACGAAATGAATCTATACTCAATCGCTATCTCAATCATTTCCATCTCATGAGATTAATCCGGATTACTCCTGAGACTTCAAGCTCTTAGTCCAGTATACTAGTTTGCATGAGATAATGGAATTGGAATGAGATTATCATTGATGATGTTTTCACTTATATGGTAGCTACCGACGTAAATGAAAATAGACGATATAAAATTGTATTTCGTTGATTAGTGACAATGTAGAAATGATTGAACAACCGAAATTACAATCCAGGTTAAATTCCTTACCAAGTGTGTTTGGCCCCATCATTCCTACACTGCTCAAGGTTTCTCTCAAATGCCATGTGATTGATTGCAGTATTATAAAATGTGGTTAGTGTTTTTCCATGGGGATATCAATACGAAGATTTACATGTAACTTCCCGAAATTACAGATTTACATGTAACTTCCTGAAATTACATGGACTGGTTCAAATAGTTTTAAACCACGAAACACCCTCTTAACTCATTTTGAGGCGTTCACTTACGGATTGAAGCAATCTAACGGATGTAGTATACTCGTCAAATTGATTATTTGATCAGTTATGATATGAATTATGGCCTTGCATTTTAAACTATGAAGTCTTATTCTGAAATGCTAGAGTTACAGTTTATGTCCATGACATGAATTTCATTAAGACTCTGGAAGAGCTTGAGAAAACTACCATGCACCTGAAGACGGAATTTGAGATGAAAGATCTTGGGAAAACTTGTTTACGCCTTGACCTGAAGTTAAAACATTGTTCTTATGATACTTTGGTCCACTAGTCAAATTACAACCCGAAGGTGGTACCTTTGAGTATACATATGATCTTTCATACATTATATGCAAATGAGACCCCTGAAAAGGTTATCGAATCCGAAGTTCCTTATTTGAGTTCAACTTTGCGCTTTGTTGTACTTAGCTCATTGCATTAGATAGGACATCTCATTCGCTATTGATCTATTATAAAGATGCAGCACTACTCCTACACACAGCCACTGAATTGGTATTAAAGACGTATATCCATTACCCTTAAAGGTACTACAGATTTGGGCTTATCCCAACGCATCCCAAGCCTACGGACCTCCTTGATCCTCGAAATGACGATTGCCTTATTTGTTATGCTGACATTGGTTACTGATCAAACCCGCACAAGGCACATCCCCGAATGGTTATGTCTTTACCATTCGGGATATCGCAATATCTTGGAGGCCCATAGTATGACCTTAGTTGCAAAATCTTTGACTCATTCTAAGACTCACCTCACTTCACTACGCCACACGTGAGGCATGCTTGAGAGCTCTTGTTGAGCATATTCGAAGTACTTGTTGTTTTCATCCATCGTTGAGTCCTGACCACGATCCATAAAGATTAGGTTACATGTATCAACCTGACCAAGACAGGATACATCAACGAAGTCAACGCCAAGACATATTATGTCTACATCACATTAGCAAAGCATTAGGAATTGACGTCACGCAAGCTGATCCCAGACAACCCGACCTCTACACGACGTCATTGCCTAAGTCAACCTTCCAGAAGCTTGTCTAAGGAATTGGCATGCCTAACTGTTCATATGCAATGCTTGTAGTTCTCATTTGGAAGTTTTGTCAAACTTAAGGGGAGAATCCATAAATATAGTCACTTGATCTTAATGTACTCTTTTTCCCTACGATTAGGAGCATTTTTCCAACTGGGATTTTGCTACCAGCTAGGCTTTGACGAGGCACCCATCCTAGGCTGGTCATACCCTTGTGAGCTATTCTACTTGCGTTCAGAAGATGTATAGTTTTGACTTAATGCAATTTCTCACTTTTCTCCTTAGTCTATGGGTTTTCATCCCACCTTGGGTTTTACCATAGCGAGGTTTTGTGAGTTTTACCTTTTGTGCATTCTTCCGTTGATTTGAGACTCGCATCCGCTCATTGTGCTGGTGATTTCATCAATTGTACTTACTTCATAGCTGAAGACCTGATGTGTCATTTTAGTTGAGTATTTACACACTGAAGTGGGAGTGTTGTAGTCCTATTAGATTAGGAATGTGATCATGTAAATCCTATCATATATGGGATATCCTTGTGGGATTCCACCGTATCTCTTAGACTAGATATTATCCTATTAGAGTTATAATCCTATTGGGATAAGGAATTTATCTACTACTACTATAAATAAGGGCACAATGGGGACCTCACAATTACACATCTCTCTCATTCTCTATACTGTGCCGCACCCCTCTCTCGTTGTCCTCTATAGATGTTCAGTAAATTATGCCTACAACACAAAGCTATTTGTGGTGATAAATTCAGGTCATTAGTTTTATCATATTCATTAAACAAGTGCCAAATACAAATTTGGATTACATTTTTGCCCCATAGAGGAGTGTTGCAGAAGTACAGAACATAAGTTAAATTCCTCACCAGTTGCACAGCAGTGCCTGCAATACCATTGCCAGAAAGGAACTCAAACGAAACGTCATTTGCATCATTCGTAAGGCCTGATGACATCACCACGGAGAAGGGCATCACCGGCACCGCTCTACATCCCCGTTGACCAGAAGAGTAAAGTTGTGTTTTTGGTCCTTCCCTCTGCCCATTTCCTTCAAATTGTTCTAAACCATTCCAACTTATGGCTGAATATTCAAAGGTTTCATGCCATCGTGTTTAAAGATAATAGAAATGAATAAATAGATGGCTGTACATGAGCAAAAAGATAGTTTCATTTGTTTTGTGAGTTGGAAAGTCTGTATACTGTATTTGCTTAATAATTGTATAGATAATACAACAAATAATGTACAAAACTAAAAAAGTAGGGAAAATATAAATATGTACACAGAGCCAAACTTGGATGCACCATATGCCACCCCAAAAATGCAACCTCAAGGCTCGTTTAGATCCCATGAACGCTGATGTTAGATTGTTCCCCGTTTAGAAAACTTACAGACAAAGAATGAGCTCAACTGCAAATTTCCCCTTCTTCATAGGGTTAATTTCTCCTATCTAAACCAATGTAATATGAACTTCAGAAATGTCAGGCTAAAGACGTATTGAGGGTTAAACTTGAATATTAATACAAGATATGGTTATGCTGATACTCAAACTCTTTAACAGACATGTAATAAGTGCTCACAACTTCGATAACAATACAGTTCTACACAGCTCTAACATATAAGAATGGGATACGGTTCCGGATCCAATAGTTCTATTTTAACAAAAATACTGGAAAGGTACCAGGAATTTGATTTAAAAAAAAAAAAAAAAAAAAAAAAAGTAGTTTTCTTAAATATGGAAACTCACCTTTATTTTTCTTTTCCTCTAATCGACACAATATCACCAGTCTTGAGTGTAGCTCCATTTTTAGTAACAGGGGTTCAGTTTAACTAACTCAGTAAAGCTTAATGGAATTGCATATGACCAATAAACTATCATTCGAGGGAGAGTTCAGGCTCAGCATAAGTGGAAAGACCGTACCGAATCAGATCAACTAGTTTTGTCCGTGATAACTTAAATCCTGCACTAACTATAGCAACAACTCTCACCGATGCATCTATGGTTTTGAACGACTTAGTCCTGCAAAGAGAACATGATAGTTAAGTTACAAATGATGCTGCATTATGCAGAATGGAAAAAGGATAACAATATGACAATTTGCAAACTTGGCAGTTCATAATCAAGAGCAATCGGTGGAATCCTAGAAAAAGACACTGGCACATTGCTAACCTACAAGAGATAAACCGGATACAACAATAAACGTGTAAGGTTAAATATTACGCTTATCTTTTCATACTAGAAAATGTAGTACCATTCTTTTCTCTTTTGTTGCTACTGTTTTATCTCCTCAACGTACGTTGCAATGATCACTAAAAAATTAATGCCACAATATTTCTTTCAGATGTTTTTGAGAAATCAATTGATAATGACCGAGATGTAACTCATTCAAAAATACTAATTCTCCCCAGAGATGATTTCAATCATACCAATGGTTGTAAGGAACCAAAAGAAAAACAATGAACACAAAACCCAGAACTTTATTATTGACATTAATGAGGAAAAATAAATCACAAGAAACAAAATACTCAGACGTTAGACTACCTTGTCGAGTGATGATATAATGAACTCAACAAGTCCTGGAACAACAATGACTTGAGCTCCTTTCTCCTCCTAGAAGCACTACAGAAGATATAAAAATTCATAAACAATTGGTCCAACCAGGCTGTATCCCTCATAAACAGGATAAAAGATCAAAATAATGGATACTAATTGAACCTGTGGGAATTACAAAATGATCAATTAGCACACTGGTATGCAACTGAAAGCTTTAAGTCAGTACTGTACTTAAAGGTCGATGTTCCATACGAAGTAACCACTAATAAGTTGAGGCAGAGATTGACATATTTATTTATTTTACCTCTGTTGTTATAGAAGTGGAAATTCTTATTACAGTTTCATATAAAACCTAATGACCTCTCTCCTTGGAAAATTTGACCAAGAGCTAAACCCTTAACCAAAGAATACATATGATACCTGTAAAAAATATCTGCAATCTTCTCCCCAGCAATCCCTGTACCGAGAATTGCGCCTAGGAAATCACAAAATAGAGAAGGCTTAAGAAAGCATAAGATAAGCTTAAGGGCTAGTTTGATATTGTTGTGCTTTAAAAAAAAAAAAACAGTTTGTATTAGACCCAGCAGTTTCTGACATGACACGGTGACACGACACGAAAACGATACCAAAATAACGGGTTTTGGGTCAACACGATAACTTATCGGGTCATTATCGGGTGACCTGTTAAGGACCCGTTAATAACGGGTTCTTAACGAGTATACAAGCGGGTAACACGTGGGTAACCCGTTTCGACCAGTTAAAAAAAAACTATTTTGAAAATTTTAAAATTTAATTACTAAAACATTTATTATAAATACAATAGCCATATTAATATATACAATATATTCTATATTAAATATATAGTTTTGCATTATTATTCTATTTAAGTTATAAAAAAAAAGTTTTTGTCATTATTTATTTTTATTATGAGAGTTCCTTATTATCATTACTAGGATAAATTTTACTTAACATGTTGTTGTCCAAAATTAAAATAAACTAGTATAGCATTTGCACAGGCAAGAACTAAGAAGACATACATACAAGTATGAAAAATGTGAAAGAATATATAAATACTCGTGATTCATCATTATTCCTCCACGAGTAGATAATGATTACACTTACATTGTCGTTTAGATTTTTAAAATCCTCCAAACCCTCATGAATAATGTTTTTTATTTGAGGGCAAAATTAATAATAATTATTGTAGAAGTATAAAAAATGTAAAAAAAATATACAATCACTCATAGTGACAAGCTTTACAACTTTCATGAAGGGGTCAGCTTCGAAATCCAACACTATAATCCATAAACCTTAAATTTATATTTAACCGTCGATTGTCATTTACACTTTATTCTTCTTACTGAATTTCATTTTTAAAATTTTCTTTTTTGAAAACATGATCATCTGGCGGATGTAAGAAGATGAACGGTTCAGATCTTTGATATCAGGTTTCGATATTTACGGTTAACTGAAATATGAGTCGATGTCATATAGTTTGTAGAAACTTTATAAACATCAAGCAATATTTTCACTAACCGTAAAACTCTGAATATAATATCAACGATCCAAACCGTTCATCTTCTTGCATCATCTAATAGATCATGTTTTCAAAAAAGAAAATCTGAAAAAACAAATTTTGATGAGAACAATGAAGCGTAAATGTAAATAACAATCAACGGTTAAATTTTGATTTATGATTTATATGATTATGGTGGCGAATTCCGAAGTTAAGCTCTTCATGAAAGTTGTAAAGCTTGTCATTATGAGCGTTTATATATTTTTTCTATATTTTTTTACACTTCTACATTAATTAAAAAACTATTAAAGACTTTAGGTAAGTGAAAATATATTTAAAAGAAAAATGTGTTTTTATGTTTTGGATGTGACAATATGGTATGTATATACTTATTTAGTATTATGTTTTTCATTTGATTATTTATTGGTTTAAAATATATTTTCCTTAACGGGTAACGGGTCGGGTCATATTACCTGTTAATATTATCGGGTCGATTTCGGGTCGGGTCATTTTACCCGTTTATTTTAACGGGTGTTACACGACACGACCCGTTAAGATATTGGGTATGATACGAAAACGACACGAACACGGAAAACACGACACGAATGCCAGGTCTAGTTTCTATTATACTGTGAGAATAAAGTTGTTGAGTATTTGGTTAACCTTTTTTTTTTTTTTTTTTTTTGTTTTTTGTCAAAGTACTTTTAACAAAAAAAATATTGTCCAAGTGTTTGGTAACCTTTATATAACTTGTTGTGAATATGTTAAATGACTAAAAATATATGGCATGTGATATAATAATTGTCAAAGGGAATAATGTAGGCGAATGATTGTAATTCTGTCAAATATGTGGGAGTATACGTGTCATTTGAAAATTTTATTCAACAGGCATTGATTACTATGCTTTGAAAAATAAAACACTTTTTTTTAGAAGCATGGTAGATCCTACTTTTGCTTTTCTATGCTTTTCTATTGTCATTAACAACAGTTTTTTTAAAAAGCATTTTTTCTTTTTACCAAATACATTTAATGTTCCAGATTTTTTAATAAGCTGTTTTTTTTAAACACCACAATCCTAAACCAGTCCTAAGAATTGTGCCAAGAATTGTTTCCTGTGATACTGGAAGAACCATTAGAGAAAGCTTAAGATGAGGTTTCACTTCAATTAAAGCATGGATGCTTGGATAAATAAAAGTGGTATAGACACAATATTAATACCTCAATGCTGCAATTACATCAGGATCACTTGTCAATACTGCCGGATGTCCTACAGAAATCCAGCACCGCTCAGCCTAGACAACTTGAAGCAGCAATATATTAATAAACACATGTACACCTTGATTTGCACAAGCGCGACACAGAGCAAAAACTATTTAGTTCAACCTGCGGGCATCCACCCTGAACTGCTTTCATATCAGCTAGCTTTTCCAATGCTAGCATTGACTCCTTCACCACTGGAGGGGTGAGAAAATTTGTATCGAGAACCTCCCTTCTCGATGATGCACGCCTAGCCTACTATAAATGGAAACCCAAGAATGACGACTTAGAAACATCTCCTCTCTTCATCTTCAAGTAACAAATAATGTGAACCCTATTCGATACGACTTGACATCAATTTTACGTGATAAATAGGCTTATAATCGTATTTCAAACGGTCCAAAAATCTGAAATCCATAATTCTCTCTAAAGGGAAGGGTTAATAAACAAACAAAAAATATGGTCTTGCTAAGGAAGGTAATACAGGTTTTGAAGTACCATCTCGTGCGCACACTTTACTTCTTCAACAGTTTTGTCTGCCACTCCTTTAAGCAAATCATCAACATCCCCCTTTATATAGCAGATCATCCAATACAAAAATAAGTTATTTTCACTTTTCACTCTCAAGATTTCATTTTCATTCATTCTTCTTTGTTTCTTCTTCCCTCTTACCACTATTCTTCATCCCTCCTTTCCCCCTATACTTTCCCTCTTACCACTATTCTTTATCTCAAGCACCATAAATTTTTAAAAACTAAAAGCGAAATGGTTGTTGAACTGGTGGTTGAACGAACCCAAGTTAAATAACTCTTGGCACTTCAACTACGTCTAGTTTAATACATGTAATACATAAATAAATAAATGATTAAAACCATCACACATTCAACTTATCCAACCTTTTCCTTGTCTGTCATTTCAACTTATCCAATCCACAATTCAACCAAATGGGTAATCAAAATTACAAGAAATTGGGCAATGGAGAGGGAAAGAAACATGATTTATGCTCAATAATCATTAATTGCCTCAAAACAAAGATATGTTCGCACCTGAAGAACTCGAGCGAGGAGTGAGAGGAAAGGTGTGTTAAGACCAAAATCTCAACCCAAACTCAACCTTAACTATTGCACATAGAAGAAGAGGGAAGGAATGAAGGGAGAAGAGCAGAGCTTAATATTTTTGTAATTGATTTCTTTTGTAAAAACTGATCTGATTCATTTCTGGGAGCTGGGCTACAGACTCTACACTTTTAAATGCCAACTGGCATATTTAACAATTCCTAACAATAAAACTAAAGCATAAAACCTCAACTATATGTTGGGTTCATAACAATATTCCCCTCTTGAAAATTTGCCTTGTCCTCAAGACTTAAAAATGGAATTGTGGAAACTTGGCCTTGAAATCGTCATGGTCCTCCCAGTTAGCCATTCCAGCTCTATCTAACCACTGCCTCAAAATTTGAACTCCAGCAGCATTTTCCTTCCTGTACACTCTTCTTGGTAACCTGCCATAGGAGCTCCCTGCACCAATCCTTCATTTGTGATGATTGGCAGATTACTAGCAGGCGCCACAGATGGTCCCCACTGCTGTTTCAAACAGCTAGCATGAAATACTGGGTGTATTTTGGTTCGTGCAGGTAACTTCCATTTGTAGGCAACCTTTTTAATCATTTCCAAAACTCCACTGCTAACCTCCCCAGCCAACAACTGATCATCACCAAACTCTTCACCCTTTGATTCACCATTATCATCTTCGCTACTAGCTTCCTTTTGCTCAGATTTACTAGATTTCTTAGCTATCTCAGTACCATCCATCTTTGTGTTTCCCTTATCAACCAAAGTAGGTGCCTTAGTGGGTGGTGTATCCTCCATTTCAGAATTAGATTCCTCACTACACAAAGACTATCCAGTGAAGTGGACACCCCCACTTATCTAGTTATGGAATAGCTCAAATTTATGACCAAACACAATATCAAACATTAACTGAGGGGATTTCTCAGCAGAAAGAACCCAAGATGTAGCAGCTTCCTCCACATTAGTGGCACCATGATCCCATATTGGCAAGGCCCACATTTCTACAAACATCTTGTTTGAAGAACAAAATTCAAATAATTGGGGAAGCTTAAAATGGGCGAACCCAAAATCAGAGTTGCCACTTTCTTTTGCTTTCTTGCATAGACTCACAATCAGCAGGGGTGCAACCATCTGCCCAGGGACTAAGTCAGGAGACTTGTCAATCAGAACAATCGAGGTAAGAGTGGTGGTGCAAGCTGAGACAGCAGTCGAGTGAGAGCAATTGGTGTCCTTGCCCTTGGTGTCTGCGGGAGTAGCAGTTAAGTGATTTGCCAAATTCACAACAAACTCAAGTCCTGCATATCAACAATGTTTTCCGTTTTAAGCATTGGATAAATTTTGACCAAATATTTGATGT
Source organism: Heteromeles arbutifolia (assembly GCA_024362995.1). NCBI lineage: Eukaryota > Viridiplantae > Streptophyta > Magnoliopsida > Rosales > Rosaceae > Heteromeles > Heteromeles arbutifolia. Next base: position 36,461,551 of record JANCRC010000003.1, on the reverse strand, counting down.
TATTGTCAACACCATTTGTGTCCAACTCAAAGCCAAATCCCTCACTACCAAATGGAATACCAGTACACAAAGCCCCTTTTGTTGATGAAGACTTCCTTTCTATTCTAATCAATTCAACCAAAACCAATGAATATTTGCTCCAACAACCCAGTCAAGTGAATACCAGGTCTATCAATATAAATTTTTCAACCACAACTTCATTTCCAACTGAATTTCGAGAGCAAGTAGAGTACACCATTCTTCCGCCAACTAAGCAGCGATATACCTCACATAGCTGTCTGAATCTGTAAAGGATGAACCCCATTGCCCAATCCAGTATGCCATTTCCTCCACATATCAGGAGACTTGCCAATGGTACTGTCACCACTGCAAGGGCCATCACATAGAACACAATCAAAGAAAAGTTAGATGATGGGTGGCTCCATTTCAGGTCATATTTCAGCAGCAGTAGACTATGCCCCACAACTAGGAAAGTGCTGAGCTTCATGATTTGTGACTATCAAGTTGGCTGTGCACATTTTTTTTTGTTTGATGGATGAGTAAATTACATCTTTGGACATCAAGATCATTAGATATAACCAATCCATCAGGTAGGGATCCTGGTTTTATTGATTGGTGTATAACCTCAAGCAATTGGAATGTTTTCGAATCTGGCCGTGTGGCTCATGTATCAAGTACAAAATGATTTGGACATACATCAAGGAATAGTGGAGGTACCATGTGGACAACCTGCTGTCTTGTGATGTTTCCAATCTCATTTTCAAGCTTTAAGAACTCATGAAACCTCTCAAGTGTTTGGTTCTTCCTCAGTTGCATGCAAGAATAGTTTGAATGCTAAGCTAAATTTAGAAGGTACCAAGGCAATGGCCTAATAGGCCGCAGTTCACTCCCTCCACTTACCACAGATTGAGTCATTCTCCAATTGCCTTCGAATATCCAAACAAAATTGGCTACTTGAATTGATGCTAAAAGCAGCAGGCAAAGACTTTCGAAGAACCATTGCTACCTTTCGATTTAAAATAGTGAGCTCGCATACCTCATTCTCAATGGCTTCACCTATTGCACAAGCAGATTGGACTACCCTGACAATCCCCACTCCGCCATTATTTGTCATCAACAGCCCCATCAACTTAAGCAATTCACTGGCAGCTTCCATGGCTAACAAACTTAAGCAATTTCGAAGAGCTTCATTGAATGCATCCCACTCTTCTGGGCTCACTATCCTTATGAGTGATAACATTGTCCTGCCTTGAGAAGAGAGTGCCACAATCACAACTGTATTCCCTAGTTCCGCATGTCTTAGAATGAGCCTTCCAATCTGATTGAACAGCGTACCTCTTAGAACACTATCAATGATACATGGTCTGTATTCTGTCTCATAGAAATTTCATCAAACAGTTTTGATGCACACAAATCCTTCTTTACAAATATTCCCACAAGATACCAATTTACCCACCCAAATTTATCATTCAAGCAGACACTACAGGTGATAGCATGATGACCAGTATAGTATGCAATTATACTAAACAAAAGTAAACGGAATATGGCACTCTAATTTTCAGAATCATGGCTAAACGAATGAAATACCTCAGGTCCAATTTTCGTGGTAGCAGTCGCGGAGCTGTGGGAAACTGGTAGCAGCCCCGGAACATGAATCGCTGGTTTCGAACCAGGAAGCGCCACTGTGACTGCAGAAGAGTCATTCGAGTGTGGCTTGATGGCCGAAGTTGCCATCGCTTTCAACAACGTCGATGACGAGAGCAGTGGTGGAACGGAATTGGCTTGGATTGTTGACGGAATACGCTGCGATTGGACTCCTCCAGAACCGACTGGGGTCAAGGTAGCTGAAGCGGTTTAATCTCACGAGATACATGATGATCGACGGCGAGAGGGGCAGAGATGCCTTCCCCGGCGCCTTGAGATTGCAGCTGGCGACGAAACTTTTCGAAATATGCTGGAAGCTTGGTCGCGAAGGCCTTGTTGATAGCCTCTTCGATCGCAGCGTTGATGAGGGAAGGTAAAGAGGCAATGTAAGCCTCCAAGGAAGCAAATACGGCTTTCCATGGCAGAGGCGCGAGCGGTAGCAGATTTGCAGCCATGCACAGAAGGGAATCCATGAATCTGATGGGTACCAAATTCCTGCACTGGGAATTCAACATCAACAAGCACAGTAAGGGATGGAGATGGAGGACGAAGAAGCACTGAGAGCGTGCTTGTATTTTTTTAATATATTTTTATCAAAATACGTTTCAAAGGGAAGGAGAATATTGCTCTATTTAAAGGTGCTGGACCCAAGGATAGCCACTCAGCAATCTACTAACAGAAAGGACAAAATTAGCAAAATTAGCAAAATTAGCCAAATAACTAAACCTTCAGTGATTAAGAAAAACCACTTATTTTAGATTCCTATCATTACCCTCCCCTTACAATAACCTTGTCCTCGACGTTCAAATTGAAACGCAGGATACTCAGACTTGAATTCATCTTAATCTTCCCAGGTTGCATCCTTAGATTCTTGGCCTACCCAATGGATGAGTAATTGAACTCCAGCCGTTTGCCCTTTCTTGTACATACTCCTCGCTATCACAACTTGTGGAACTTTGGGTAGTATTTCCCCATTGTGAACATCTGGTAACTTAGTAATTGGTTGCACGAATTCCCCAATTTGTTTCTTCAAACAGCTTACATGGAACACTGGGTGGATCTTTGTGCCTTCAGGAAGCTTAAGCTTGTATGCCACTGGTCCAATTCTTTCCAATATTTATAAGGCCCGTAGAACTTAGGAAGTAGCTTGTGGTGTGAGTGAGCATTCAGTGCCTGCAGTTGGTATGTTACCAACCTGAGATAGACCATTTCACCCACTTAGAATTCGCTTTCAGTCTTTTTCTTGTTAGCCTGCATTCACATTCTGTGATGCGCCCTCTCTAGGTTAGTCTTGAGTACGGCAAGTACTTTATCTCTGTCCCTCAAGTTATTTTCCATAACTTCCAGCTTGGCAGTACCAATTTCATGAGAAATCACCAGTGGAGGAGGATAGCCATAAACCAATTCAAATGGTGTGAATTTGGTGGAGGAGTGATAAGCTGTATTATAATTCCACTCTGCCCAAGCTAACCAGTCTACCCTTTTTTTTTGGCTGAGTACCTACAGAACACCTTAAGTAAGTCTTAAGGCATCTGTTGACTACCTCAGTTTACCCATCACTTTGAGGGTGGTATCTCGAACTCATGCAAAGTTTAGAGCCATTAAACTTGAAAAAATCTTTCCAAACTGCACTAAGAAAGATAGCATCGCAGTCACTCACAATGGTTGCTGTCATTCCATGCAGTTTAAACACATTGTCCACAAAGACCTGTGCTACAGTTGCAACCATGAATGGGTGTGCCAATGCCATGAAATGAGCATACTTACTGAGTCTGTCTACTACCACAAATATGACAGTCTTCCCCTTGCATGAAGGCAGTCCAAGAATGAAATCCATACTAATATCTTGCCAAATTTTCTCAGGAATAGAGAGATGTTGAAGCAGCTCCGGAGGAAATTGGGTTTCATACTTGTTCTGTTGGCAAGGTTGGCACTCCGCAACATACTTCTTGATATCTTTCTTTAAACCAGACCAATAGAAACCCCTCTTGATTCTTTGATAAGTTTTGAGAACCCCCATATGGCCTAAGGCAGGAGTATTATGATGCTCATACATGATCTTGCTTCTCCAAAGTGAAGAAGGACTAGGAACAATCCGAGACTTATACTTCAAAAATCCATTTTCAAACTTATACTAGGACTGATTAGCATTGTCACCAGAATTATTACTCTGCTCCCAACTACTTGATTTTAGCTTGAATCCATTCATCACTTTCATTATGAACTCTCAGGTCATCTAGCCACCCAAAATAAGGATATGAGATGGCCAAACAACTAGGGGCATCGATGGTAACTTCCAACAGTTTTGGGTCTGATGGGGTTGAATCTGGTAGTCTTGATAGTGCATCAGCTACAAGGTTCTCAGTACCCTTCTGATACTGTATCTCATAGTCGAAGCCTAATAACTTTGAGACCCACTTCTGTTAGAAGGGAGTATTAGCTCTTTGATTCAGAAAATACTTCAGGCTGTTGTGATCTATCTTTATAATAAAATGTCGGCCTTGTAGGTAGTTCTGCCATTTCTTGATGGCATACACAATGGCAATGAGCTCTCTCTCTCATAAGTAGATAGTGCTTGGTTTTTTGGACCAAAAGCTTGACTAGCAAAAGCAATGGGTTTGCCTTGCTGTTGCAAAACTGCTCAAATGCCTTTATCTGAAGCATTACACTCAATGGTGAATGGCAAGGAAAAATCAGGTAGTGTTAGTACCTATGGAGAAGACATTGTATCCTTGAGTGTTTGAAATGCTAGAGCGGCCTCTGTGTTCCAACTGAAGCTGTCCTTTTTGGTTAACTGGTATAGAGGTTGACAGATTTTCCCATAGCCAGGGACAAATTTCCTATAGTAACCAGTGAGGCCTAAGAAACCCCTGAGTTGTTTCACATTTAAATGAGTGGGCCAAGATATGATAGATTGTATTTTGGAAGGATCAGCTTCTACCCCTTCTCTGGAGACAACATGCCCCAAGTACTCAATCCTATTTTGACCAAAAACACACTTTTGCTTTTTGACAAAGAGTTGGTGCTTCTGTAAAAGTGTGAAAGTAATATGCAAATGACTCAAATGATCAGCCCATGATTTGCTATAAACCAGAATATCGTCAAAGAAGACTAAAACGAATTTCCGCAGGTGGGGTTTGAAGATATCATTCATGAGGCTTTGGAAAGTGGCTGGGGCATTAGTAAGCCCAAAAGGCATTACTAGGAATTCATAATGCCCTTTCATGGGTCCTAAATACTGTTTTTTCAATGTCTGAATGATGCATGAGGATTTGGTGATAACCCGACCGAAGATCAAGTTTAGAGAAACACATAGCACCACAGAGTTCATCAAGAAGGTCATCCATGAGAGGTATAGGGTATACATGAGGTAAATTCTGACGATTTTTCTACTTATCAGTTGCCTCCATGAGCTAATCGTGGAAAACCTAAACTAATGTGAGATCCCACACGCCCAGGAGACTAGATTTTGTGAGCCTTATATGTATATTCTCATCTCTACCTAGCACGAGGCTTTTTGGGAGTTCATTGGCTTCGGGTTCCATTGGAACTCCGAAGTTAAGCGAGTAGCACGCGAGAGCAATCTCATGATGGGTGGCCCACTGGGAAGTTCTCGTGTGAGTTCCCAGAAACAAAACCGTGAGGGCATGGTTGGGGCCCAAAGCGAACAATATCGTGCAACGGCGGAGTCGAGCCCAGGAAGTGGTGGAGCCCAGGTTGGGATGTGACATTGTGAGATCCCACATCGTCTAGGGGAGTGGATCCAGTGAGCCTTATTTGTACATTCCCACCTCCAATTAGCACGAGGCATTTTGGGAGCTCACTGGCTTCGGGTTCCATTGGAACTCCGAAGTTAAGCGAGTAGCGCGCAAGAGCTATCCCATGATGGGTGACCCACTGGGAAGTTCTCGTGTGAGTTCCTAGAAACAAAACCGTGAGGGTGTGGTTGGGGCCCAAAACGGACAATATCGTCCTACGGCGAAGTTATGCCCGGGAAGTGGTAGAGCCCAGGTCGGGATGTGACAAGTACAATATGAGCCTGATATGCATGCCAAAGCCAAATATCCTATCAACAATTATATGTCTACTCATCGTTTGTCCAAACCATATGCATCTTACATATGTCAGCTATCTAGTGTATCAATTCCAACAAAATTGCACGATGCTTTGTCTAACCCTAAGTGGGTTAATGCCATGAGAGTTGAGATGGAAGCTTTGGAGAAGAATTCTACTTGGGATTTGGTTCCTTTACCAAATGGGAAGAAAGCTGTTGGATGTAGATGGGTATTCACTATTAAGCACAAAGCAGATGGTTCTATTGACCGGTATAAAGCCAGATTAGTTGCTAAGGGTTATACTCAAACCTATGAGGTGGACTATCAGGAGACTTTTGCTCCTATTGCCAAACTTAATACTGTGCGTGTTCTTCTGTCCTTAGCAGCAAACCAGGATTGGCATCTGTTGTAGTTTGATGTTAAGAATGATTTCCTTCATGGTGATCTCAATGAGGAAGGTTATATGGATCTCCCACCTCTTATCGGAACATCTCCTGGAAAAGATGTTGTATGCAGATTGCGAAAGGCTTTGTATGGTTTGAAACAATCTCCTAAAACGTGGTTTGGGAGGTTTACAAGTTCAATGAAGAAGTTTGGGTATGTCCAGAGTCATTCAGATCATGCTTTGTTTGTAAAGCGACAAAATGGTAAGTTAACTGCATTGATTATTTATGTTGATGATATGATAGTGACATGTGATGATCAGAATGAGATATAACGCCTTCAAAAGTACCTAGCTACTGAACTTGAGATGAAAGAATTGGGTGAATTGAAGTATTTTCTTGGAATTGAGGTTGTACGATCCAAGCATGGTATTTTTCTGTCTCAATGGAAGTGTGTTCTTGATTTGTTAGCTGAAACAGGTATGTTAGATTACAAACCTGTTGACACTCCGATTAAGCAGAATCATCGTCTGGGCTTATTTCCGGATCAAGTTCCTACTTATAAGGAACGGTATCAGAGGCTTGTGGGGAGATTAATTTATTTGTCTCACACTCGCCCTGACATTGCTTATCCAGTTAGTGTGGTAAGTCAGTTTATGCACTCACCTAATGAAGCTCATATGGATGCAAATTACTGCATAAGCAATGTCAGGGCGAATGTGAGACAAATAAATTAATCTCCCCACAAGCCTCTGATACCGTTCCTTATGAGTAGGAACTTGATCCGGAAATAAGCCCAGACGATGATTCTGCTTAATCGGAGTGTCAACAGGTTTGTAATCTAACATACCTGTTTCAGCTAACAAATCAAGAACACACTTCCGTTGAGACAGAAAAATACCATGCTTGGATCGTACAACCTCAATTCCAAGAAAATACTTTAATTCACCCAATTCTTTCATCTCAAGTTCAGTAGCTAGGTACTTTTGAAGGCGTTATATCTCCTTCTGATCATCACACGTCACTATCATATCATCAACATAAATAATCAATGTAGTTAGCTTACCATTTTGTCGCTTTACAAACAAAGCATGATCTGAATGACTCTGGACATACCCAAACTTCTTCATTGAACTTGTAAACCTCCCAAACCACGCTCTAGGAGATTGTTTCAAACCATACAAAGCCTTTCGCAATCTGCATACAACATCTTTTCCAGGAGATGTTCCGATACGAGGTGGGAGATCCATATAACCTTCCTCATTGAGATCACCATGAAATTCTTAACATCAAATTGCAACAGAGGCCAATCCTGGTTTGCTGCTAAGGACAGAAGAACACGCACAGTATTAAGTTTGGCAACAGGAGCAAAAGTCTCCTGATAGTCCACCTCATAGGTTTGAGTATAACCCTTAGCAACTAATCTGGCTTTATACCGGTCAATAGAACCATCTGCTTTGTGCTTAATAGTGAATACCTATCTACATCCAACAGCTTTCTTCCCATTTGGTAAAAGAACCAAATCCCAAATAGAATTCTTCTCCAAAGCTTCCATCTCAACTCTCATGGCATTAACCCACTTAGGGTTAGACAAAGCATCGTGCAATTTGGTCAGGGTAAGTCAGTTTATGCACTCACCGATCAGTGATCTACATCTGGATACTTTATGTTTGTGGGTGGTAATCTAGTTACTTGGAAAAGCAAGAAACAAAAAGTGGTGGCTAGGTCAAGTGCTGAAGCTGAGTTTCGTGGTATGTCTCATGGTGTATGTGAGTTGTTGTGGTTGAAAAAATTGTTGAGAGATCTTGGATTTAAACCCAAGGGTGCTATGAAACTCCATTGTGATAACAGGGCTGCTATTGAGATTGCTCATAATCCAGTGCAACATTATCGAACAAAACATGTGGAGATTGATCGACATTTCATCAAGGAAAAATTGGATACTGGAATTATTATGTTTCTGTTTGTGGGATCTGAAGATCAACTCGCTGATGTACTTACTAAGGCTGTGTCTAATTGTGTGTTTTCCAACTCGCTTGACAAGTTGGGCATGCGTGACATCTTTGCACCAACTTGAGGGGGAGTTTTACGAGTTATATATTAGTTAAAGTGTAAATAGTAGTCCGTTGTCCCACATTGACGAAGTACATATGTAATACCAATTGTAACTCCTATATATACTCCACTTTCGGAGATTAATGAATATATAAGAAATTCCCAAATATTGTCATATATATTTTTGGAACTTACCATGTTTAGTTTAATATGTTCATGGCATTTGATTCAAATTAGACGGGTTTGTACATATTACGTATGAAACTACTCCAATCACGTGAAAGGTGATATTGGTATCGAAATCAACGTCATATTAACATTACGTGAATTGATACAGAAAATTAATGTCGTATTACGATATTTACCAAAGTATTCATTATTTTGGTATGGATGCCTGAAATCTGAAATAAAATTACAAAAAATGATTACTACTCTATTTGGATGAGGAAATTTAATATTACCAAGGAATTTTAAAATAACGGAAAGTGAAATGATGGAATATTATTTTTTAGAATTTGTAAATTTTCTTGTTTGATTAACCTAAAAGAACAATGAAATTTTAATACGAAATTTCTAATTTTAAACTCACTCATAGAAATTTGGAATAACACATATTTATACGGAATTTATTCTAGTTTTCTATGATTATGAATCCAAACAACGGAATTGGTGCATGTCATTTTTTTTTTTTTTTTTGAACATGGACGATATTGTATTTCATTCAACTTCACAAATAGATACAAGGGTGACCAGTTGGGTACATAAACTTCAGTGACCAAGAAATTGATCTGAAGTGAATTTGCACAGTACAACAAATAATAGTAAACCCTCTCTACGGCAACCACAAATACTGTCCTAACCCCACATACCGTCATCAATACAAATCTGTTACAAACACATGCAACAAAATATATAGACAACCACAAGGGTCATCGCATAAATGCGAGGCCACAAAATGTCATCATCGAGCGAGACCTCAAAAAGGATCCACGTTAAAAAACGAGACCACCAACTCAACGCAAAAAGTAGAGACAACATCAACCAACGCAGGCACACGACCACCACATACATAGGGAGAATAACCTAGACTACGGACAACTGTGGGGGGAGAGGGAAGGGAGAGGAGCCCCGGATAAGGGAGGGGGAGAAGAGACACCGGGGGGGAGGGGGGAGCAGGGAGGGAGGGACAAAGGAGAAAAAGACACAGGGGGAAGCAGGGAGGGAGAGACGAAGGAGAAAAGACGCAGGGAGGGGGGAAAAGATGGAAGAAAACTAAGGAGGAGGCACGGGAGATGAGAGGTAGGTGGAAGGCTAAGAACAGTAAGCACGGGGAGGGGAAAATGGCGAAAGAAAATAGATGGGGGTGAAAGGCTAGGAGAATGAGAAGGGAAGATGGAGAGGGAAGAGGGGAGGGGAAAAGGAAGGGAGGCTAGGAGGAGGAGAAGGTGGGGCGGCCACCGACCCCCAACCATAGCCAGAGGCCAGCAGCCATGGAGGAACTCTGGTTTCTGAGGTTTCTAGATAGAGGTTTTTAGAGAGAGTTTTAAAATACTTGATATATATAGTTGTGGTTCATGTCAATTTATAAATTCCAACTTTTATCAAAATTTCAAGTTTATTTCCCTTTTTCAAATAGTATAACTTCCTACAATTGTACATAAGCATTACAAAGACTTGGAAGGTGTCATTTACAAATATTTTGTACATCCCTTTGTAATGCTCATTTGATGCATTTTTAATTCCTCTTATTTAATTTTTTTGATCTGTTTTTTTCCTCATTATTCCTAAATCCCTTGAAATATTTGGAAGTCCATTACCTAAACATACCTTTAAAGAAACTCCTACAAGAAGATTAGTAAATCAAATACAAGTGAATCTTTTGTCATGACCAATTGAAACAAGTTTATCTACTACTACATAGTTAAATCCATATAAATCAATATCCTAAGGACTAAGGAAATCAATTAATTTAGCTGAAATAATATATTTAGTTTCTCGTTTTACAAACTAACAATTCTATATATGTTTTTGTTTAATTAATGAAAATTCATGAATCTACTTATTTTTTCAAAACTAGATTGTACATTGTTCAAATGTACAACATTATTCTATTTTATAAACATTTAACCAAGCGAAGAAATATTTTTAAATTAACAAAAGTCATTGTAACACATCACATCATACATATAACAATGGCTTCTTATCTCAAAGGTGTAAATAAATCAACAATGACGGATGTAATGCGTAAAACATTGTGCGAGCACAACAAAGATAATCCAGGTAGCACTAAAAAACTAAAGCTTCCTATAAGCTTAGAATCTCCTGAAACATCCATAATTACGACCACATGAACAGTGACCTTCGATGGGATTTCTAAAACTCACGATCCCGACGTTAACACTACTCCAAAACCACTTCAAAATGACAAGGAAGTTAAAACAATACCTTTTAGGGTCTTAAAACACCTTAAAACTTCCACGAACACCACTGTGGTACTGTGCACATCGTCGGAGTTTATGGGATCTCAAGGTTCCAAAGTCTTTTCTTCGACCCAAAGGTATGGTTGAGTTTGTGGCCTCCTGAGCTCACAAGGAACTCAAAAATAGTCTTCAACAACTCGATCTGCGACGTTCTATGGGTTTTGTGGGTGTCGTCCGTACAAGAGAGAAGAGAGAGAGTGAGATTCTGAGAGATGGAGAGAGAGAAAGGAGTATGTGTTTTTGTGTGGTCTTAGTTTGGTCTCCAACCAAACAAAACTAAGTTCTTTAGTTCACTTAGGTCCAACACTTAGGAAAATGATAATTAAATCCAACTTAAATATAAATCACACACAACACGTCCCAATGTCCAAGGGTAAATCCATCTTTTTGCATTATCAATTCAAAAATTCCTGGACGGGCTGTTACAATCTACCCACCTTATAAAAATTTCGTCCTCGAAATTTACATAACCAAAAACATCCACTAGTACTCATAAAACAACCTTGGGTACATCTCTCTCATCCTGTCATCGGTCTCCCACGTCGCTTCTTCCACTGAATGATTCCTCCATAAAACTTTAATCAATTGCACTGTCTTATTTCTCATAACCTTTTCTCTCCAATCCAGAATAGTCACTGGTTCCTCATCATACATCAAATCCGGACTAATTTCCAATGGTTGAGGAGGTATCACATGTGAAGGATCTGCAACATACTATCGAAGCATCGAAACATGAAACACATTATGTACCTTGGACAACTCTGATGGCAACTCAAGTCTATAACCAACTTCACCGACTCGTTCGATGATCTTGTAAGGTCCGATGTACCTAGGGCTCAACTTACCCTTCTTCCTGAACCTTACTACTCCTTTACACGTTGACAACTTCAAAGATACCAAATCACCAATCTCATACACTCGATCAGTGGCACGCCTGTCCGTTAGGCGCTTTTGACTATCCTGGGCCGCTTTCATGTTAAACTTAGTCACTTGAAGATTCTGAGTAGTCTCCTTTACAATCTCAGTATCTTAAATTTCATCATGCCCACAATTCCAAAAATCAACACACATGACACCTCTTTTATGGGCCTTATGGTGTCACCTTCGGGAAACTAGAGTGACCAACATACCCAAAAAGTTCAACAGATTCGTAAGCCTTAATCTCTTTTCCATAAAACAAATAAATAATTGTTGCACTTGTCTGGAAATGTTACTGCTCCCTCGCTGAAATAACATACTTGCCTTAGTAAGTTGATCAACATTCACCCAAATTCCATCATAACCATTTAGTGTACAAGGAAGCTTGTATACAACATCCATAGTAATATTTTTCCCATTTCCACTACAGAACGGGAAGTGACTGCGTCAATCCAAAAGGCTTCTTTCTTTAATTCTTCATTATTTGGCACATACGTCTTGTTCTCTTGCATAAGCATGCCATTTGATTCTCTGATTCTGAGGTCTTTCTTTTCCTCTTAATTCCTTAAATGAAATAGCTTTTGAATTTCGTCATCATTAATCTGTGCCTTGAGCATTCGATCAATTGATATTGGCCTAACTTGAAAATTATCCAATAAAACTTCTTTTCGATCTTTCACCTTAAGCTTCGCTCCAGTAAATCTCAAATCCGCAAGAAGAGGAACATGATAAGCATACAAAGCATTAATCCCCACTGGAGTCTTCTTGCTAAGTGCATCAATCACAATATTTGCACGGTCACCCAGATCGTGCAATCATAATCACTAAGCAACTCAATCCACCTTTGTTGCCTAAGATTAAAATCACTCTGAATAAACAGATATTGGAGACTCTTATGGTCCGTAAAAATCTTACATTTCTCACAATAAAGATAATGTCTCCAAATCTTCAAAGCAAAGATGATAGCCGTTAATTCCAGATTATGAGTAGGGTCATTCATCTCATGAGGTTTCAATTGCCGTGAAGTATAGGCAACCACCCTACCATGTTGTATCAACACACATCCAAGACCATTCAAAGAAGCGTCACTAAAGACCTTATAATTACCGCTATCATTTGGGAGTGCTAAAACAAGTGCATGAGTGAGGAAATACTTCAGCTGCTGAAAACTTTGCTCACAATTTCATCCCACTCAAACTTAACCTCTTCTCTTGCCAATCTCGTCAATGGCAAAGCAAAGACTGAAAAATCTTTAATAAACCGTCTAATATAGTCTGCTAAGTCAAGAAACTCCGAACCTCAGTGACGGTTCGTAGCTGTTCCAAATTCTCAACTGCTGCTACCTTTTAAAGATTCAGTTGATTCATCCAACATTGGTATTTACTGAACTTGGCACACTACCGATGTTCCCTCAATTTCTTTAATACTAAGTTAAGATGTCTAGCATGGTCTGCTTTCGACTTAGAGTGCACCAGAATATCGTCAATGAAAACAATAACAAACCTATCGAGATATTCCTGGAATACTTCATTCATCAAACCCATGAAAGCAGTATGCGCATTCGTCAATCCGAATGGCATCACCAAAAACTCATAAAAACCATAACGAATCCTGAAATCAGTCTTAGGAACATCCTCACTGATGATCTTCAACGGTTAATAACCAAACCTTAAATTAATCTTTGAAAACACACAGGCACCTCTAAGCTGATCAAACAATCATTAATACGCGTCAATGGATAACGGTTCTCAATCGTTACTCGATTCAATTGCCTATAATCAATGCATAGCCTTAAGGTCTCGTCTTTCTTCCTCACAAACAAAACTGGGGCTCCACGAGGTTTTGTACTAGGTTGAATGAAACCTTTATAAACCAATTCCTGCAACTGAACTTTCAATTCCCTCAACTCAGCAGGAGCCATTCTATAATATAAGATCTGTACCTGGAGACAAATCAATAGTAAACTCCACATCTTTGTCCTGCGGCAATCCAGGTAACTCGTCTGGAAATACAACAGGAAAATGTCTAACCACCTTTACATCTTCCACACTACTCAGAGTGGCATCATTTAGCACCACATGAGCTAAGTATCATTAGCAGCCTTTCGATAACCCTTTCTTTGCTCTCATAGCGGAAATAACAGCATGCCTCACTCCACTTTGCTCAACCACAAAAGTAACCTCTGATAATCCAAGACGATGGAAAGTAACTAATTTTCCATAGCAATCTATCTTGGCACTATCATAATGTAACCAATCTGTGCCTAGAATAACATCGAAATCCACCAAATCTAACGGAATCAAAATCGCTGCCATAACTACATTTTCTACCATCACTGAACACTCTGAATAAACATGATACTAACATATAATGACCTCCATGATTACTTGCTTAACGAATCCCAATGGATAAGTTATTAATATTACGGTCTGCAGCCCGTAATACCGATAACTCACTGTTGTCTCGATAAGTAACAATTCCCGAGGGTGCAATATTGCTCATTCAATACTTTCTTTGCAACATCGTCAAGAACATAAAATTTCTGCATCATAGTCAATAAACTCTAGTAAAGTGACCAAAAATGTTTAGCGTACCCATAATCAAGTCCGAATGATTCTAAGCATCTTGCAGTGATACATGGTTACACGTCCCTAGGCTTGTTATCGTCCCCCACGACCTCTATTAGTTTAAATACCTCACCCTTGCTCACCATGGCCTATCTGACCATAACTACTAAATCTAGGAACCTGCTGAATCGGCACTAGTGGTGGCAAAATAAGACTGCTGGGGCATCTATTGATTTTGGGGACAATTTGCAGCTCTATGTCCCATTTATCCACATGTAAAGCATCCACTGTTTCCTTGCCTACACTCTCCAAAGTGTCTATTATTGCACCTACGGCACAAAGGTACGTTTCCTCTACCAGCATCTCCCTGCCTCTGGAATCTGGAACCTCCAGTAAATCTACTACCTCGCCTCTGACCAATGGCACTAAAACCTCAACTTGAAGAACTAGAACTAACTTCACTTCTTTTGAAGCTCTGAGTTTCTCGAGGTCCTTGAGATGACTGAACTTTACCTTGGTCATCTTTCCTCTTATTCACATTATTTTCCTTCTTCTTCTTTACTCTCAGTGGGCATATTCTCTTCAATAATCAACAAAATCTCGTAAAACGTATGGTAAGAAGTACTATGAATAGTGGTCGCCACAAAATGCCACTTCTTTTTAGTACCCAGCTTAAAATGACATAACATTTCCGCCAGATTAGCAGCAACATCCGAATGATAACATGACAAGTCCGTAAACTTTCTGTAATACTCATTCGCTGTCCTCTTTGCTTGTCTTAAATTTGTACACTCTTGCTTCTTACCATCAATATATGCCGGAGGAATAAACCTTTTCTTAAACAACTCTTTAAACAATTCTTAATCAGCTGTTTCCTCCAGTGACATCGTATAAGACTACTGTCTCCACCAAGATGTAGATTCAATACTCTAAACCAGGTAGTCATCTCGACCTACCTTTCAAAAGAAAGATTCCTTTGACTTTGCATAACCCGAAACGTCTTTTCCAAATGATTATGCCATCGTTCTGCTCCCTCAGGTTCTTCATATTTCCATAAAATGATTCAGCTTCAACTTATAAACAGTCTCAAGAAAAGTCATTTGGATAATAAACTGAATCATAATAGCAATAACTTCCCTTAACTAAGCTATATCGGGAAATTAGGCTCATCTGAACAACGTGGCTCTCTACGAGGCGATATAGTTCTGACAGAAGGCACTAAGAAATTCTCAAGATATACAGGACTACAACCTAGGCTCTGATACCAACGGACACACCCCGTCCCAAGGAGGGCGTGCTGGCCGTCACGTGAGAGTGACATAACCATGTACACAGTGCGGAAGCTAAGAGGATAAATAGAAATATGAATAAATAAAAACCTACTACTAGCCGTACTATCCAAATAACATGCTAGAGAGAGTTTAAGTGTATAAATACACATTCAGAGCAATACAAACGTCTAGTTGTAGTCAAGGACAATTACTAAGATATAACACCCGAAGGTGAATCCTACTTTTGTGAATTATGTCAGAACACCGTTGGATTCCTCGTGGCCATTAAAGCACTGCTACCTAGAACCTGGAGGGGCGAAAAACAAAATACGTGAGTGGGCAAAAACAAATCTTTTTAAAACCTTTTCTCTTGTCAAAGGTTCTAACCCCTCGCCGTAAAACCTATATAATTTCCCAGAAAAATAGCATATATACATATATACTCATCTCAACTCATAACTCAAAATTATGCCAAAAGTAGTGATATGCAAGGTATATGCCATGCCAAATATATCTCATCAAATCACATAACTATATCAGGTGAAAACTCATCACAGATGATAACATATCCACCGAGTGATCAGCTCGGCTGAACTATAGCTCATAATCAATCTCATCATATCTCATCATATATATATCCTGCACACGAGTCGGAACCACCTCACGTGGTCTCACCGACAAGACTGGGTGTAAATAAATACGCTCTAGTGATACGACCACGTGAAGATTGAGCGCTAATCGCGGGTCACCTACGAGTCGAACCCACCTATAGTGGTCTATTCGACAGGACTGAGCACCGAACTTGGATCCAAGGTGAGCGTACGGTGCAGGAGGTGAACATCACGTGAAGGACTATGCCCTGGCCCTGGGCGGGAGCACTAACACCGGGGTGCAGGTTTATGAGCTTTCAATACATCTCACATAATCATCATTTCATATTAATCATTCTCTATCATCAATATATACTCACCTGATACTTACTTGTGCATCCACATCACCAATTACCATTATATAAAGCTATTAATGCAAGAATAACATAGATATATACTTTGCATGGCATATCATATCACATTTCACTTAAATTGATTTTCTGGGAAAAATCTCATTTATATAGGTATATACGGAAAACAAAAGCCCACTCACAGATATATCGAATGGTCATAATCCCCGAGCCTCGATTGATGGCGCTCGTCCTCTGGATAGGTATCACCTATATGCGTAATAACCAGATAAACATTATTTAACGCACATAACCAACAGTAGGTAATAACTTCTCATACAATACTCAAATTGGGTATATGAATATACCACAGTGACCTACTCATCCTCATAAACATCCCCATATTTTAAAAATAATTTTTCGATCACCCACGCGCCGGCAAGTGCACGGCTACACGCGCGACACGAGCAGGGAACCCTGACGGAAACCTTAACCGCCGTTAAGAATATTCCACGGAATATTCTGTTATATACTAACAAAAGTTAACGGCGTTACCTAACGCCATTAGGAATATTCCACCAACTCTGACGGAATATTCTTCCTTCTTCTCCGATGTACCTCGCCGGCGACCGCCGTCCGCCACCGTCTGCAACTCATCGAAAAACTGGGAAATTTTCAAAACCTTATATCTCGGCCATTTCTCTACCAAATCTCATGAAACTTGAACCAAATGAAAGCGCTTGAAGAGTAGAACAAAACCTTACCACTTTGAAGTCCCAAAATCCACGGAATCTCACCGGGGAAACCTTAATAATCCGGCCAAAAATTAAAACTCGTCGATCTCCACTTCCCGACGTCCAAACCACTTGATTTTTCTTCCTCAAGCTTCGAGAGGATGATCTAAAGTTTCCTATAATCTTAGAATCTCCTGAAACATCCATAATTATGACCACATGAACAGTGACATTCGACGGGATTTCTAAAACTCACGATCCCGACGTTAACACTACTCCAAAACCACTTCAAAATGACAAGGAAGTTAAAACAATACCTTTTAGAGTCTTAAAACACCTTAAAACTTCCACGAACACCACTGTGGTACTATGCACTTCGTCGGAGTTTATGGGATCTCAAGGTTCCGACGTCTTTTCTTCGACCCAAAGGTATGGTTGAGTTCGTGACCTCACAAGGAACTCAAAAATAGTCTTCAACAACTCGATCTGCGACGTTCTATGGGTTTTGTGGGTGTCGTCTGTACAAGAGAGAAGAGAGAGAGTGAGATTCTGAGAGATAGAGAGAGAGAGTGCGGGAGAGAATAGAGAGAAATGAGTATGTGTTTTTGTGTGGTCTTAGTTTGGTCTCCAACCAAACAAAACTAAGTTCTTTAGTTCACTTAGGTCCAACACTTAGGAAAATGATAATTAAATCCAACTTAAATATAAATCACACACAACACGTCCCAATGTCCAAGGGTAAATCCATCTTTTCGCATTATCAATTCAAAAATTTCGGGACGGGCTATTACAATTTCTCCCACTTGGACAAACACTCAAAATTGCAAGATTAAACACTAGAGAAAGTGGTTTTCATATAACAAAATATAGGCTAGTTGAATCAATAAAGATAGTGTACACAATCCATTATATAATATAACATTGCAAATTTTTACAAGGTTTGGAGTTAGAGAAATCTATGAAAATTGTAATCAGATAGGACACGTTGCAAGGTATGCAAAACTCCATCAGTATTTTCCAAGCTCTACCAAAATTTCAGATTTAATCATAATTTAAATAAAACCAATTTACAATCTTTAATATGCTCAAAACAAGAAAATTTCTTAAGTAAATTAAAGGTTCATTTCATTAGATAAATAACCTTTAATATGCCCAAAACATAAAAATTTCTTAAACAAATTTGTTGAGTCACAAAATAGTTGGTTTGGAAATAATAAACCAATCTATATGTATCAAAATTAGGCTTATATAAGGAACAATATCTCAACTTTATTAATCGATCTAAAAGTGACAAGTGATTAGATAAACCAATGGCTACAAAATTTAATTTAGTGTATGAGAGAAGACTCACATATGTGTTAAAGATTAGGTCATAAATTAAAATGAAACCTAATAAGAGAATCCAAACTCAAAATTTATGTTTCAATTCTAAAACAAAGTACAATTAAAGTAACACATAGATATCTCAACAACATCAATTTTCAACAATAATTTTAATCCAATTTAGAACTCACAGAAAATTAAGGCAAAAGATTGGCAAATTTACCTACTCATTCTCGATTCTAAAAGATTCATCATGGAATTAGTAGTCGAGTTGTGAAGGATCGAACAAACTCCAAATTGCATGATTGTTACACCTTTGGGCAGAAACTAATCATGCAAGGAAAATACCTGCATAGCTAGCTAAAACATAAAATACACAAAATACATATAGCTTCAACAACTTTGGCTAGATGAAAATATGTTAGAAGTACTTTATGATTTGCTATAATACTAATTCATAATTGGTGAGTGATTTCCTGAAATTCCCATTGGGACAAAAGTATTCACCATATAAATTAGAATTCTGATTTTTCAAAATAATCCTTTAGAACAGTATTAAATAACCGTTTTGTTGGATATTCAATGATTCTCAAAATATTCAATCAGACACAAAAGTATGTCGTTATTGACATTGAACAATAGAGTTCTCGAAAGAGGAAACATGGTTATTCAGTTACTCGATAGGGACCAAAATGATCAATTAGTAAATTGATGCCACTTTCCAATTTTCTCTCAAAAGACAATTATCATCATAATCAGAATTGATGACCAAACAAAACATTGGTTTAAGCAAAACAAACCAATACATCTTTAAATCAAAATTTAATCAATGTTGTCTAATAAGAGTCATTAGTATTACAAATTTGCATTAATTAAGGCCATATTGGAACCATAAACTTGTATAATAATCGGTTACACTCCCTGTTTACCTCTTTGCATTCCTCTGTTTAGACCCCTAATGGGAAATCATTTTTGAATAATAACAATCCATTCTGCTGATGGTGCTTTACTGCAGTGGCGGAAAATAATCATGCCTATGCACTTTGGTGCGGATTTCTTCACCGATTCCTCTTCCTCCTAACAACTAAGTATCTAATCCACTAATGCTATCACTCTCCTAACAAAAAGAACAATACTTGGTTACTCGAAGTATGAATAGGATTTCCTACTCAAAATTGTTCGTTGCCGATTCATATAACTTCATATTTATGATTAGAACCGTTTATA
Source organism: Heteromeles arbutifolia (assembly GCA_024362995.1). Lineage (NCBI taxonomy): Eukaryota > Viridiplantae > Streptophyta > Magnoliopsida > Rosales > Rosaceae > Heteromeles > Heteromeles arbutifolia. The sequence goes on along the minus strand of JANCRC010000003.1, from coordinate 36,441,954 downwards.
TTATAAATCGCTCTATAAAGATCGCATTTGCAAAAAATTAGTTAAAACTAAGGTTGTGTAGTTGTGAAGTGTTCGGAAATATCTCTTTAGCGTATTCAGGGGTTGTGAAATCTCTCTTTGGCGTAATGAAGGGTTTGAAAATCTCTCCGACATATTGAAGTGTTTGGAAATCTCTCTTTTGACGTGTTGAAGTGTTTGGAAAAATGTACACAAACGTGTGGTCATGGTTGTTTGCCAGTTTTCTCAATTTGGCCCCATCTTGACCAATTGAGGTCTTCGCTTTTTGCTTATATATATAATATTATTTCTGTAAGCAATATTTAAGTTAAAAGAACACAGGTCCTCTCCGAATTTGTGCAACCGGAGCCTGGGGATCAATGGATCCAGACCATTGAAATTTGTTCAAACGGCTATAATTATTATAATTTTTAGAATGGCTCCCTGCTTGTAGCCGTTGAATCAAATTTCAATGGTCTGGATCCATTAATCCCCGGGTTCTGGTTGCACAAATCCGGAGAGGATCTGTGTTCAAGTTAAAAAATGCTCATGTCTTCCTCCTCTTCTTATTCTTGTTTAATAACCATCCTTGATTGCTTTTATACGATTGTGAGGAATTTTATGCCTTGACTCGGGAGGAGCTCCACTTGCTTTCTATGGCTTGGTTAGGTAATTGGGAATGGAAGAAATCAATCTTAAGAGGAAATTTCTCTTCACGTATTGAGGGGTCTAGAAATCTCTATTTGACGTATTGAAGGGTTTGGAAAATGTACATTCATGTGCAGTCTTGGTTGTTTGCCAATTTCTCAGTTTGCAATACGATAATATATGTTTTAGGGTTTTTATCACAAATGGTCCCTGACATTGATCAAATACATCATTTTGGTCATTGACATTGAAAATCAATAGAAATGATCCATGAGATTGATCAAACACATCACAAATGGTCATTCCGTTAAAAACTCTTTGGGCAATTTTCAAAGCTTTATAACTCAATCGTTTCTTAACCAAATTCGACCCATAATATATCAAAATGAAGATAGGAAAGTGTAGAACAATATTATATCTATTTGGAAGCCCAATTGTTGCTAGAGATGGCCAGAAAATGGCCTCAAATGTGACTGGTCTGCGGAAAAACTGGAAAACTCGCCGAAACTGGGTAAATTTTAAACGTTCATAATTTCTTCAATACTCAACGAAATCAAGTGATTGAAAAACTAAAATCATACTTCTCGACGAAATGAAGAGAATGGTATCTTTCTTGATGGCTAACTTGCTGTAGTTTGGCCGGAAAACAGCTCAAAATTGGCTAACTCGAAAATGATTATCCAATTTCGAGCCGTTTTCCGGTCAAAACACTATGAATTAGCAGTCATTAAAGGTACCATTCTCTTTGTATCATTTAGAAGTATGATTTTCATTTTGAGTCACTCAATTTCGTTGAGTATTGAAGAAGTTATGAACGTTTAAAGTTTACCCAGTTTCCGGCGAGTTTTCCAGTTTTTCCGCGGACCAGTCACATTTGAAGCTATTTTCCGGCCATCTCCATCAACCATTGGGCTTCCAAATAGGTATAACCTTGTTCTACACTTTCCTATCTTCATTTTGATATATTATGGGTCGAATTTGGTTAAGAAACGATTGAGTTACGAAGCTTTGAAAATTGCCCAAAGAGTTTTTAACGGAATGACCATTTGTGAAGTGTTTGATCAATCTCAAGGGCCATTTCTATTGATTTTCAATGTCAATGACCAAAATGATGTGTTTGATCAATGTCAGGGACCATTTGTGATAAAAACCCTTTTTTTTATACTCATTTGGGGCTTAAGATTGAAAGTGATGATTTTTCTTGTTGAGTAACTTATCTTCTACTTTCACTTTGAACCGGCTACTACAATTTTCATGCATTCATATAGGGTTGTGTAAAACCATTTTGTGAATGGCAATGAATTATGCCGAGAATAATTGAGGGAATAATTGACTTGGCAATCAAGTTAATGAAATCTCTAGGACTCTTGGTGCCTTAAAGGAAATAAACATATTGGAGTCCTAATTACATGCAATCAATTAAGGGCCTTTATTAAGTAAATACAAGGAATAAGAGTCATGATGGGACTATTATTGATGAGATATGATTTGAGTTGATATCATTTCCGATAATAGGGAGGAATTGATTGAAACCCTAACTATATAACCTAGGAGCAGTCCCTGCTTCCATACCAACTGAAACTCACGAAAACTATAAGCCTATTTCGATAGTAGAGTTCATTGAGAGCTACTGGAAGTAGAAGACTACTTCTACTTTGTTCGCAAGGATCAATGGCTTCACCTTCATAACCATGTCTTCGAAATTCTACAGATAAGTTCAATATAATTAGTCAATCCCTATTTCATATTGATTTAATTTATTCGTGATCCTAATGTCTTGTTGTTGTGATTTCAGAATATGTCTTACATGTGGTATCAAAGCCACACAACAAGCTTAGGGTTCGATTCACAAGTAATTGATTAACTGTAGATGATTGACACAAGTGAAGCATAATTTGTGTTCATCGTTTGGTTGGCCAGTTTGACTAATCGATCCTGTGAGACTTCATAAAGATGCTTCCGTAATTTTGTATCACTGTTTTCTACATTTTTTTTAATCACGTTTACCTGGGCATCAAGATAAACTGAAATTGGTATACAACTCTAACAAGGTTTGTTGTATGCAACTTTATGGACTCCTATTTGATAATTATGAATTAATAATTCATAAATATATATATATATATATATATATATATATATATATATATATATATATATATATATATATATATATACACATATGCAAGGTCACTATTGTTTTTAGTGAACAATGACCTAATCTTATCTTGGGTAATATTTTGATTTATTATATAATTTTCGGATTATTAATTTAGTTGATAAATATTACCGGTTCCTATTTTGATTAAAAGAAAAAAGAGAAAGGGTTCAAACATGCGAACAGTAAAGGATTTCTCCCCCGTGTGAGGATTGCTATTCATCAATGCCCAGCTTACACCAGCCTCCTTCAATTTACACCAGCCTCCTTCAATGTAATGCTCGAATTGAAGCTTGAAATTTCAGGGTTTTCCCGCGAAGGTATGAAATTGCTTTTCATACATTAATCCTTCTTGCTTTGCAATTTGGTTGAATTGAAATTAAGCTTTTGGTTTCAACTGAATTGATTTTGTGATATCATAATTGAGAAGTTGAAAACTATCTTGTTGTTTCTGGGCAATTAGGTCTCTTTACTGTTGCTTGATTGGATGAATGGGTTAAGTCTCATGTCTAGTTTTGAAGGTTTTACTTTTAAATTGATAGTTCTTGTTGTTATGGCATGGTAAAGAATGAATATTATTTAAGTATTTTATGTAAGAGATGTAATTTTGATAAGAAAATCATTCATGTAAACAATTTGGGCGTAGTAGACATACTATTTTTTTTTTTTTTTTTTGTAGACTTTCATAAACTCCAAATTTTATGAAATTCGGTCATGTTGTAATATCAAATGGATTGTAGAAACTGGTATTTTTCACGTTTTTTGGACAAGAAATGGATTTGTGGTAAATTTTTAAGTGTGATACCATGTTGCTGAAATTCTACAGACTTCTGCAGAATAGTCTGTTTGTGATATTATTTTGATATATCTATGTAACTCATAAATTCATGAAATTTTAGTATGATATACATTGAGATGTTTATTTTAAATGTGGAAATTTTCACTAGCATTGGTCTGAAAATGAATTATTGGTGAATTTTTAATCTCAGACTGTACTGCAGAAATTACGCAGCTTCTGCAGCACATTCAATTTCGATTTTATTTTTAGCCCACTTTTAAGATTGAAAAAATTATGAAGCTTTGGTTGACAGTAAATTTATATGTCTACTTCATTTCTGAAAATTTTCATGCATATTGGAGAAAATTTGAATTTTTGGTGAATTATTTAGTCTCCGGTATGTACTGCAGAATTTTTGCCGTTTCTGCAGCACATCCCATTTCTAATTTTCTTTTAGTACACTTGTAAAGTCTCAAAAATTATGAAATTTTTGGAATTAACAGATTTGTATGTTTACTTTATGTTTGAAAATTTTAATGCATATCGGATGAACAATGAATATTTGGTGAATTTGTAATCTCAGGTCTGTACTGAACATTTTCTGCAGTCTTGGGAGCACCTCTCTTTTCGAATTCATTTTTGGCTCGCTTATAAAATTTTAAAAATCATGAATTTTTTTGAAATAGTAGCCATATATGTCTAGTGCATACCTAAAAATTTTCATGACAATCTAAAGAGAATTGAGTTTTTAGTGAATTTGCAAACTAAAGTAGTACTGCTGAATTTTGGTACTTCAAAACTAGTTTTGTTATGTGATATTGTTTCACTGATTTGTGCACATCTATTGGTAAAATCAATCACTCACCGAAACAAAATGATTTTCCAACGGTTCTGATGGATTGCGGATGACATTAAAACTTAGGATTGCTTGAAAAATAACAAAATAAGGATATTCTCTAAGATAACATCCATAAAAAGGGACAAAGTTTAATATTTGAAATCACGTAAAGAAAACCAAATGTGTGTTCCATTGAAATGGTTAGATTGTAGTAAAAGGTTTATGAGCTGCATGCCATCACCCTGCAGTATTCTTGAATATCCCAGTGGGGAAAGAATCCCTGTTATTCCTGTATCCGGGCCGTCCGCTTATGTGGCTCCTCTCTCTGCCTCTGGCCTCTTGGACCCTAGATCCCAGTGGGGAATAACCGTGCCCGTCAAGTTTTCAAGCATCGGAGGAAAAGCTCATATCGATAGACGAGAAGCAATGAAAGTTTGAGGAGTTCGTGCGCATAATGAGGGCTAGCAACCAATTTTTTTTTTTTTTTTTTTTTAGTTTGGAATTTAAGTAGAAATTTAATTTTGAGAAAAAATAGTTAGTTGATATGTTAAGCAACAATCGTCTTAATGATTTTAGAATATTTGAATGAATTTCAATAAAACTTTAACAGTATGTTTCAATTTCGTTCGTTTCAAAATGAAGAAATTTGAAAGATTATAAAAAATACCACTATTGTTGAGGCTACTAGGGAGTAGAATATTCAGATCTAACATTTGGTTTACACCATGAAGAAACTTGAAAGAATATACTACTATTGTTGAGGCTACTAGGGAGTAGAATATTCAGATCTAACATTTGGTTTACACCATGATGAAACTTTATACTACCATTGTTGAGGCTACTAGGGAGTAGAATTATCTTCCCTTCTAATTCAATCCCCTTCCCTCTCCTTCTCTCACATTGTCTTCTGTCTTTCTATAAAAAAAAGTTAACACAAGATGTTAACGTGGCTTAGTCGTAATCGTTCAAATAGGAAGGGAGGGAAGGAGAGGGAGATTAGAAGGGGAAAGAATCCTACTCCGGCTACTTGGACACACAAATTGACACTTGTGCTCACACACACCTTAATATAAGAGAAATCTACATACGATGGTAGAGCTCACATGTACTATAAATAAATTGTGTGTCAACAAGAATGTTAATATTGTGTGTCCGAATAGTTTTATTGTACTATCATATATATTAGAACAAACCTTACATCATGAGAAAACAAACAAACAAGAATAGAAAAAGTCATTATTTGAATACACAAAATTAACACTCTTTAATATAGGTGCATTCCACATACAATGGTAGGACCCACCTCTATAGAGAGAGTGTTAGCGAGTGGATAAATTTTGTGTATCCAAATTGTTTTATTTAAACTGAAAATACATATTGAAAATTACAATCTAGTCCCTAATCCTTCTTTTCATCATAGCCATGCACACTGCCATCTTCACATAGAGCGAATCTTGTACATTGTCGAAGAACTTGCGTACCTCTATGTCTTGTTAAGAACTAGAGAACCGCAAACTCCCCAAAATCCGACAATGAAACCTAGGGCTGCAAAAATATAAATCCAGGGAAGCTCATCATGTTCATTATCCACATTATTCTTATTATCCGCATCAATGTCTCTGCATTCATTTGGAAGTGGAGTGCCATAAAGTTGAAGGTTACCCTCAAATGCAGAAGCATTGAAGCTCTGGAGCTGCATGCCCGTTGGTATTTGTCCTTTGAGATTATTGTATGAGACATCTAATTCTTTCGAGAAATTAAGGCTCGTCATTGACGAGGGATCTGACGACCCGTCCCAAATTATTATATATATTTTCTCCCCTAGTGTGTAAAGTGATGATATTGCCCTTATTGGCTTAGTGACGTGGATGTACATATGTAGTTTTACATTATTTCCTCGCCGTCGTAATTAAATCGTACTCGACGTCACGAGCGCGTCGACGTGAGTTAGGGCCGAATCGGATTCGTAACAAAAAAGTTACGATTAATTGGATATGTAAACAGGTAAATCACGAACCAATTATATTAGCTCCTATTACCTCTAAACCAATCAGATTTTGGGCTTTTATCTTTCTTTGGGCCAATTGGAACTCTATCTCTCTCACGGCAGCCCAATCAGAAAATATTATTTTCTGAATCTGGCCACACACACACACACGCGCACACACATACACGTACACACTATCTCTCCTTCTCGACTCTTCTCCTTTCTTCTTCCTTTTGCACTCGAGACACCCTACACGCACAAATCACACCAAAACAGCACGGATCGAACCTACGAAGACAACCATCACACTCCTCACAAACTCACGAACCTAGCCATAACCTTAGGTTTCAGTTTTGGTGAGTTTTGACCGTCGACTCACAAGCTCCGACGAGGAGCCAAGTTGCTCCGACGCGATCCCGGCATGGTTTCGAGGTTTTGAGGCTTGGAAAGGTATCCGCGTAACTTCCCTAACACTTTGGAGTAGTTTTAGAGTGAAGCAGACGTCGGTATATGCGAGTTTGTAAAGTTGCAGAATTGGCTGGATTTTCCAAGGAATTTTTTGACCGTTTTTCGTAGGATTTTGAACTCTTAATAGAAACCGGCCAACTAGATAGTGGACGGCGGAGACAAGCGAGGTCTATCAGAGAAGAAGAAGAATATTCCGTCAAAGTTGACGGAATATTCTAACGGCGGTCAGGTGAGACGTACCCCGAGGACGAGCATGGACAAGCGAAGCTAGGGGACTATGATCCTGCTACCCATCAGTGAGTAGGCATTTGTTTTCTATATATATATATATATATATATACTGTTTCCAGAAACATTTTTATATGGAATTATGCTTTGCTTGCCATGTCGTAAATAAGTTACATTTTAAATATTGCATCATTACATTTGTGAATTGTATTGTGTGATGCTGTGGAGACTCAGGTAAGCTTCAAGTGAGTATTATGTGATTGAATGAGTTGTATTGCATTTGGTATACACTCATTTATTTAGAGCTCATCATGGCTGCACCCCGGTATTAGTCCTCCCGCCCTGGGCTAGGGCCAGCCTTCACGTGATTGTTCACCTCCCGCACCGCACGCTCACCTTGGATCCAACTCTGGTGCCAGCCTGTCGTACAGACCTCATTAAGTGGTTCCGACTCGTAGGTAACCCCCGATTTATCGCACAGCTTTCATGTGATCGTAGCACTTGAGCGTACATATTTATACCCAGCCTGTCGTACATGTCACATTAGGTGACTCTGACTCGTGTGCTAACCTAGACTGATGAGCAATAGATCCAGTTGTACAGGTCACGTTAGGTGACTCCGACTGGCATACTATTTTATATTGGTTTCGCACCTGGCTTACACTTATTATGGCTAAGATATTATGACATGGCATACTTCAGTTTTCGTTGTTCTTGTGCATTGGTTTTCATACCTACGTAGTAGTATTTTCTGGAAACTATACGGGTTTTACGAAGAGGGGTTATTATGTTCATAAAGATAATACGTTTTCAAATACTTGGTTTTTATTTATTCACATTTTTCCTATTATTATCACTTATGTTGGGCACTTGGCTATGCCACCCTCACGTGACGGCCAGTATGCCTCGACTCTGGTCGGGGTGTGTCAATTTGGTATCAGAGCCTAGGTTGGGCAGTCCTGTATTTTTCCTTAAGTCCTAATCATTTTGATAACTTATGTCAAAACCATGCCTTCTCGTAGAGAACCACGTACTTCTTCTGAGCCTGATTTTCCAGATATTGGACAACTTGGTGAAGCTATTGCTAATGCTATTCAGTCCTCACTTCATCCTCTTTAGAAGACCCTCTTTGAGACTGTATATAACTTGAAGCTAAATGATTTCTTTGGCAATGAGGGGTCTGAAGGAGCTGAGCGTTGGCTTGACCATGTTGAGAAAACTGTTCGGGTGATGCAGCGACAGGGAAATCTTTCAGAGGACAGATGGGTCGAGACAGCCACTTGGTTCTTGCAATTGGAATCTTATCAGTTGTCAGCCGAAGATGCCACAAATTGTGAAATTTTCAAGCATTTATTTCAAAAAAGATTTATACTTCTGGAGTAGTTGGATCATAAGAGGGACGATTCTCGAATTTGAAGCAAGGAAAAATGTCAGCCACTGAGTATCATCGAAAGTTCACTGATTTATCCCGATATTGTCCAGATATTGCTACAAATCCTGCTGAGATGCTCCGACGTTTTAAGAAGGGTACTTGTAAGAAGTTGCGTTCTATGGCGACTTCGACTCCCTGTTCTACATATCAAGAATTCTTTGAAGTTTTACTCTGGGTTGAGGATTCCGAGAATGCTTCGGATGATAGTGATGAGGAGGAAAAAAAAGGTAATGCTCAAAAAAATAATACTAATAAGGATAAAGGGCAGTCATTCTACGGTCCTCGTAAAACACAAAATTTTAAACGAAGTGGTAATAGTTCTAGTTCATCCAATGGTGGTTCGAATTCTGCTACACCACGGAGGGGCGGCAGGTTCACAGGTGGCTCCCGATTCTAGAGGCAGAGAAATCCTAACAGTTATAATACTCTACTTTATTGTATGTGTAATAATCGTCATTTTGGAGAGTGTAGAAGTGGTAGTGGTAGATGTTTCACTTGTGGTCAGAAGGGGCATAGGGCTAACCAGTGCCTGCAGAATTAGCAAAAACCACAACCTTCTGCCTTACCACCAACTGTAACCCTACAGCAGATTCAGGGACCTAGTGGCTATACTCTGACAAGATATGATGGTGCTTACCACTATCAGGGAGATGTAGCTCTGTATTTCGGGGGAGCATACCAGTATCCAGCTGATCCATATTATCAGGGTAGTTATCCATAGTATCAGGGAGGTTACACGCCGTACTGGCCATATCAGGGAGGCGGATCGCAGTGGTATGTTGGGGGACAATCCCCAGAACCTTAATGTTGCTTCTAGCAGTGCTGGTTCGACGAGGCAGCATATTCAGCCTAGTCAGGGATGAGGTAATCAAGGAAATAGAGGTCGTGGAGGTCGACAGTAGGCGTAGGATCGTGTTCACCATATCACTCTGCAAGACGCTCAGAGTAACTCTGATTTGTTTATGGGTATGTTGGATATTCTTGGTCATTTTGCTAGAGTATTAATTGATTCAGGTGCTACGCATTTTGTTATTTCTCATATGTTTGCTCAAAAGACTCAACCACACCTTACTATCATCGGTTATGAGTTGGAGTTTTCCATGACTAGAGGCGAGACTTGTTATGTTAGCTGGGAGTATCAAGGATGTCCTGTTTTTGTTAAGGATGTCATCATGCCAGCTAATCTTGTTCCTCTGGATATTGTCAATTTCGATGTTATTTTGGGCATGGATTGGTTACATTACAATTGTGTCAGGTTGGATTGTTATGAGAAGGTTGTCACTTTCCATCGGCTGGACTTGCCTATGGTTACTTTTGTTGGCGAGCGTTGTTGGTTGAGACAAGGTGTTATCTCGGCCGTGAGAGCGAAGAGACTGTTGAGGAAAGGATGTCAGGGCTATTTAGCATATATGGTACTGAACGAGGATACTTCTACTCGCGTGGAGGATGTTCGGGTAGTCAAACACTTTCCTGATGATTTACTTGGGCAACCACCAAATCGTGAGGTGGAATTCACTATAGATTTAATTCCAAGTACATATCATATTTCTTTAACCCCTTATCGAATGGTTCCTGCTGAGTTGAGAGAATTGAAAACCTAATTACAAGAACTTGTTGATAAGGGTTTCATCTAGCCGAGTACTTCACCGTGGAGAGCTCCAGTTTTGTTTGTGCGAAAGAAAGATGGAACTCTGAGGTTGTGTATTGATTATCGACAGTTGAATAGGGTGACGATTAAAAATCATTATCCGTTGCCTCGTATTGATGATCTTTTTACCAGCTTCGGGGTGCTTGTGTGTTTTCAAAGATTGATCTGGGTATTATTAGTTGAAGAAAAAGCGTGAGGATGTTCCAAAAACAGCGTTTCGGACTCATTATGGTCATTACGAATTCCTCGTGATGCCGTTCGGGTTAACGAATGCTCTAGAAGCTTTTATGGATTTAATGAATCGGTATTTCGACCATATCTTGATATGTTCATTATTGTCTTCATGATGATATTTTGGTATATTCTAAATCTAAGGCGGAGCATACTAGACATCTCAATTTCGCTCTGAATAAGCTGAGAGAACATCAGTTGTATGCTAAATTTAGTAAATGTCAATTTTGGCTGGATCAAGTTTCTTTCTTACGACATGTGATATCAGCTCAGGGTATTCTTGTGGACCCTCAGAAGGTAGCTGCAATAGAGAATTGGGAACAACCTCGTACTGTCACGAAAGTACGGAGTTTTCTTGGTCTAGCCGGTTATTATCGACGTTTTGTGAAAGATTTCTCAGCTATAGCTTTGCCATTGACGAGGTTGACCAGGAAGGGAGTTAATTTCGAGTGGAGTGATGATTGTGAGCAGAGTTTTCAGCAGCTAAAGCATTGCCTCACTCATGCACCTGTGTTGGCACTTCCAGATGACAGTGGGAATTTCAAGATTTATAATGATGCTTCTTTGAATGGTTTGGATTGTGTACTAATGCAGCATGGCAAGGTGATTGCGTATGCTTCGCGACAATTAAAGCCCCACGAGATGAATTATCCTATTCATGATCTTGAGTTAGCGGCCATTGTTTTTACTTTGAAGATTTGGAGGCATTATCTTTATACGGAAAAGTGCAAGATTTTTACCGATCATAAAAGCCTCAAGTACATTTTCACTCAGAAAGATCTTAATCTCCGGCAACGGAGATGGATAGAATTGCTCAGTGATTATGACTACAAGATTGAGTATCACATTGGTCGTGCGAACATGGTGGCAGATGCACTTAGCAGAAAATCACGCGACCGACTTAATGCCCTACATGCCTGTCGTATTCCTCTCCTCACCGAATTGAGATCTACTAGAGTAGATTTAGAAGTGAAAGATCAGGAAGAAGCCCTACTTGCTAGTTTTCGAGTCAGACCAATCTTAATAGATCGTGTGCTCGAGACTCAAATGAATGATGCAAAATCTCAGGAATTAATTAAGGCAGTTTTAGATAGGAAAAAGAAAGACCTCAGGATTAGAAATTTCGATGGTATGCTGATGCAGGACAACCGAATGTACGTGCCTAATGTTGAAGAATTAAATAAACATATACTTGATGAGGCTCATATGTCAGCTTATACAATGCATCCTGGGAGTACCAAGATGTATCACACCATTCGACCTTTCTATTACTGGTTTGGTATGAAAAGAGAAATTGTTGAGTATATGAGTCACTGTGCAGTATGCCAACAAGTCAAGGCAAAGAGGAAGAAACCTTTTGGGTTACTACATTAACTTCCCGTACCTCAGTGGAAATGGGAAGATATTACCATGGATTTCGTGTACAAGCTACCTCGTACGCGGAATGGTTATGATGGTATTTGGGTGATAGTTGATCGACTCACCAAGTCAGCACACTTTATACCTATTCGAGAAAATTATTCATTGAGTCAGTTGGCATAATGGTTCATTTTGGAGATTGTCAAGTACCATGGTGTTCTGGTTAGTATCATTTCTGATCGGGATCCCAAATTCACTTCTAAATTTTGGGTAGCTTTCCATGAGGCTCTCAGTTCGAGATTGCTCTACAGCACGGCTTATCACCCTCAGACGAATGGGCAATTTGAGAGAACCATTTAGACGCTGGAAGATATGCTGAGATCCTCAGTTCTGCAATTTGGAGACATTTGGCATAAGCGTTTAGCTTTGATCGAGCTTGCTTATAATAACAGCTATCATTCTAGAATTGGCATGTCACCGTTTGAGGCGTTTTATGGTAAACCATGTCGTACTCCGTTATGTTGGTCTAAAGTTGGCGAGATAATGCTAGTGGGCCCTGAGATTGTGGATGAGACTATGTAGAATATTCAAGTGATTAAAGCTAACATGAAAGCAGCCTAGGATCGACAGAAGAGTATCGCCGATAAACATGCCACTGACAGAGTATATAAAGTTGGAGATTGGGTATTCCTAAAGTTATCTCCGTGAAAAGGCGTGGTACGGTTCGGTAAGAAAGGTAAGTTAAGTCCTTGGTATATTGGACCATATCAGATCACAGAAAGAGTTGGTGAAATTGCCTATAGGCTTGAACTACCTCCAGAGTCATCAAAGGTACATGACGTTTTACATGTGTCTATGCTTCGTCACTATGTCTCTGATCCATCACACGTGATTCCTTCTCAGCCACTGGAGATTAAACTAGACTTAACTTACAATGAGGAGCCGGTGACGATCGTGGATTGGAAAGATAAGGTTCATCAGAACAAGACCGTTCGTATGGTGAAAGTTTTATGGAGGAACCATTCAGGCGATGAGGCCACCTAGGAAACTAAAGAGTGTATGCGAGACTTGTATCTACGTCTATTTTATGGTTACTGATGTGTTATTGATGTGTAGGAATTTCGGGGATGAAATTTTCTTAAGGGGGTAGACTATGACGACCTGTCCCAAATTATTATATATATTTTCTCCCCTAGTGTGTAAAGTGGCGATATTGCCCTCGTTGGCTTAGTGACATGGATATACATAGGTAGTTTTAAATTATTTCCTCGCCATCGTAATTAAATCGTACTCGATGTCACGAGTACGTCGACGCGAGTTAAGGCCGAATCAGATTCGTAATGAAAAAGTTACGATTAATTGGATACGTAAATAGTAAATCACGAACCAATTATATTAGCTCTTATTACCTCTAAACCAATCAGAATTTGGGCTTTTATCATTCTTTGGGCCAATTGGAACTCTATCTCTCTCACGGCAGCCCAATCAGAAAATATTATTTTCTGATTCTGGCCAATCACACACACACACACACACACACACATATACATGTACACACACATTCTCTCTCTCCTTCTCGACACTTCTTATTTCTTTTTCCTTCTGCACCCGAGACACCCTACACGCACAAACCACACCAAAACAACACGGATTAAACCTACGAAGACTACCATCACACTCCTCACAAACTCACGAACCTAGCCATACCCTTAGGTTTCAGTTTTGGTGAGTTTCGACCGTTGACTCATGAGCTCCGACGAGGAGCCAAGTTGCTCCGACGCAATCCGGGCATGGTTTCGAGGTTTTAAGGCATGGAAAGGTATCCACGCAACTTCCCTACCACTTTGGAGTAGTTTTGGAGTAATTTTGGAGTGAAGCGGACGTCGGTATAGGCGAGTTTGGAAAGTTGCAGAATTGGCCGGATTTTCCAAGGAAATTTTTGACCGTTTTTCGTAGGATTTTGAACTCCTAATAGAAACCGGCGAACAGACGGTGGCCGGCAGAGACCGACAAGGTCCACCGGAGAAGAAGAAGAATATTTTGTCAAAGTTGACGGGATATTCGAACGGCGTCAGGTGAGACGTACCCCGAGAACGAGCGTGGATAAGTGAAGCTAAGGGCTACGATCCTGCTACTTATCAGTGAGTGGGCATTTGTTTTCTATATATATATATATATATATATATATATATATACTGTTTCCAGAAACATTTTTATATGGAATTATGCTTTGCTTGCCATGTCGTAAATAAGTTACATTTTAAATATTGCATCGTTACATTTGTGAATTGTATTGTGTGATGCTGCGGAGACTCAGGTAAGCTTCAGGTGAGTATTATATGATTGAATGAGTTGTATTACATTTGGTATGCACTCATTTATTTAGAGCTTACATGGTTGCACCCCGGTATTAGTGCTCCCACCCGAGGCTAGGGCCAGCCTTCACGTGATTGTTCACCTCCCGCACCGCACGCTTACCTTGGATCTAAGTCTGGTGCCAGCCTGTTGTACAGACCACATTAAGTGGTTCCGACTCGTAGGTGACCCGCGATTTATCGCACAGCCTTCACGTGATCGTAGCACTTGAGCGTACATATTTATACCCAGCCTGTCGTACAGGTCACATTAGGTGACTCTGACTCGCGTGCTAGCCTAGACTGATGAGCTATAGATCCAGTCGTACAAGTCACGTTAGGTGGCTCCGAGTGGCATACTATTTTTATATTGGTTTCACACCTAGCTTACACTTATTATGGCTGAGATATTATGACATGGCATACTTCAGTTTTCGCTGTTCTTGTGCATTGGTTTTCATACCTACGTAGTAGTATTTTCTGGAAACTATACGGGTTTTACGGAGATGGGTTATTATGTTCATTAAAATAATACGTTTTCAAATGCTTTGTTTTTGCCCACTCACCCTTCTGTTTTGCACTCCTCCAGGTTCTAGATAGTTGTTTATCTTTGGTGGCTCACGAGGGCTACTTGGCGGTTCTAACTAAATAAAGTAGGGATCTTCTCCCTATTTGTATAATTAGTACTTAGTTAGTTCGACTGCACTTTCGTTTTACCTATGCTCTGATATATGTGTATTATACTTGATCAATTTCACACACTTATATATTATCCCTAGTTTAAATAAGGTTAGTTTTGGTTTTTATTTATTCACATTTTTCCTATTATTATAACTTTTATTGCGCACTTAGCTACGTCACCCTCACGTGACGGCTAGCATGCCTCGACTCTGGTCGGGGTGTGTTAAGGGAATTTTCCCTGACAAATGATTCATGGAGAGATTCAAATACTCTAAATAGCCTAGGTTAGATATTTGGTCTGGAATGTTGCCGGAAAAGTTGTTGCCGCCAAGATACAACACACAAATAAGCTGCAATTGGCCGATCTATGTAGGTATACTACTACTAATGTTATTGTCCGATAGGTTTATTGTTCCTGGAAAGTAAGACATTTTATGCGGCAAAAATCTTGCATTTTCTATTCTGCCGCTGATGAGAGAAAGTTCAAGTTCATAATTCTCTACTGGAGATGCATTCACCATTAACATTGGTAACCTACAAAGTTGTTTTGGAAATTCACCTGAAATTTGGTTCTCTGACAATTTCACATAAAAGAGTTTCGGAAAAGTCCCTAACCAACTTGGAATTAACCCTGTGATTTGATTACCACTTAGATTCAACACCTCTAGATTCTTTACGTTTGAGAACCAACCAGGTATCTGACCAGTGAGCCCACAGTTATCCAAAGTCAAGACACGAAGATTCTGGAATCCATGGAAATCAACCATGTCATCATCAGATGGCATTGTCCCATGGTCAAACAAACCGCTAAGGACAAGTGTGCGAAGACTTTTGCAACACATTAATATCTTTATTACCCCTGAGACATTGGTCAACCGTAAATTAGCAAGTGAGAGGAATGACAAGGATTCCAATGAAAGAATCTGAGGTTGTATTTGTACTTCTAGACAACGATTTGCACTCAACCGAATTGCTTTTAGGGACCTACATGAGTAAAGGCTTTTCGGCAAGATACCAGTGAAATTATTACTAACTAGGTCAAGTTTACAAGGGTGGCTGAGTTTGGAGAAATTAGGCAAGGATAGGTCTCTTTCCAAGTAGTTGAATCGCAAATGTATTTCTAGGAGGTTTGTGCAGTTCATCAAAGATGGAGGCAAATTACTCTCTAAGCTGTTGAAGTCAAAATTCATGAATTTCAACATGGAGAGCTTCCCGAAATTGATAGGGATCACACCACTCAAATGATTAAAGTAGAAGTCAAGGATTATGAGGTTGGCGAGGTTGACAATTCTCTTACTAATGGCTCCATTTAGTGAATTGAGAGGTAATGCAAGTTCCTCAAGTTTGGTAGTGTTATAGATGTCTTCCAGAAGTGATCCTGACAAATTATTGTGACCGGCATCAAGAATCTGCAGCTTGGAACACCCCCCGAGCCACGAGAAATGTTGCCACTAAATTCATTGGAGGAAAAATCCAATACTCTTATGGAAGGAGAGGATCAGAGACAATTAGATGAAGGGGTATACCCAGAGAAGGTGTTGTTGCTGACATTGAAGCTAGTCAAATTCCAAGCTTGTTGGAAGAAAGAAGATGGAATTGCACCATGGAAGTGATTGCTTGACAAATCTACTGTCTGAATATTTTTGGGTGGTAGAGAAAACGGTATCTCTCCAGAAAGAAGGTTATAGCTCAAATCAAGGATCTCGAGGTGATTCAAGGATGAGAAGAATTTGGTTTCAAGTGTGCCATAAAGTGAATTGTGGGAAATGTTTAAATGGGTGAGATGTGTGAGATTTGCAAGTGATGAGACAAACATACCTCCTTTGAGCCCTTTGGAGGGTAAGAGCAAATGAGTGACCCAACCCTCCTGATTACAAGTGATGCCGCAAGAGAAAGGTGCGTTCAGTTTGGTTGCTTGCATGAATATTTGTTGTAGAGCCCTTTGGAGGGTAAGAGCAAATGAGTGACCCAATCCTCCTGATTACAAGTGATGCCGCAGGAGAAAGGTGCGTACAGTTTGGTTGCTTGCATGAATATTTGTTGTAAAGATAATGCAAGACGAAGAGGAAGCCATGAGCCATTTTTTACTTAGATATTGCTTACAATAACAGGTCTACATATATATGTATATATAAGAGAAACCTCTCCCATTTCTAACTCCAATTCCAATCCCACTACCACTAACACCTCCCAACCTCTTCCATAATCATTTGATTGAGAATCCAATTCCATTTCCACTTCTAACTCCAATTCCAATCCCACTACCACTACCACTACCATTAACTCTCTTACCTCTTCGATAATCATTTCATTGAGAATCCAATTCCATTTCAACTCGTTTAAATTGCAAGTTTAATATCAATTTATTTTGTTGATTCCATTTTAATATTATTTAGTGGCGTATACAACATGCACGAAAACAAAAGATACAAGTACGACCATATATGAATGCATGAAAATTCCAATAACCGGTTCAAAGTGAAAGTAGAAGATAAGTTAGTCAATAAAAAAATCATCACTTTCAATCTTAAGCACCAAATGAATATAAAAAATAAAAAATATTTTCGTATTGCAAACTGAGAAATTGGCAAACAATCAAGAAATTGGCAAACAATCAAGACCGCACATTAATGTACATTTTCCAAACCCTTCAATACGGCAAATAGAGATTTCCAAACCCTTCAATACGTCGCAGAGAGATTTCCTCTTACGATTCATTTCATCCATTCCCAACTACCTAACCAAGCCATAGAAAACAAGTGCAGCTCCTCCCGAGTCAAGGCATAAAATTCCACACAATCGTACAAAAGCAATGAAGGATGGTTATTAAACAAGAATAAGAAGAGGAGGAAGACATGAGCATTTTTTAACTTAGATATTGCTTACAGAAATAATATATGTATATATATATATGTATGTATGTATATGTATATATATGTATGTATGTATATGTATATTTATGTATGTATATGTATATATATATGTATGTATATGTGTATATATATATATATGTATGTATATGTATGTATATATATGTATGTATGTATATAGCAAAAAGCGAAGACCTCAGTTGGTCAAGATGGGGCCAAACTGAGAAAACTAGCAAACAACCATGACCACACGTTTGTGTAAATTTTTCCAAACCCTTCAACACGTCAAAGAGAGATTTCCAAAAACTTCAATACGTCAAAGAGAGATTTCCAAACCCTTCATTACGCCAAAGAGAGATTTCAAAACCCCTCGATACGCCAAAGAGATATTTCCAAACTCTTCAACAACTAAACGACCTTAGTTTTAATGATTTTTTGCAAATGCGATCTTTATAAATTGATTTATAATATGAACGGTTTTGATCATAAATACGAAGTTATATGAATCGGCAACAAACAATTTTTAGTAGGAAACCCTATTCATACTTTGAGTAACAAAGTATTGTTCATTTTGTTAGGAGAGTGATAGCATTAGTGGATTAGATTCTTAGTTGTTAGGGGGAAGAGGAATCGGTGGAGAAATCTGCACCAAAGTGCGTAGGCATGATTATTTTCTGTCACTGCAGTAAAGCATCATCAGCATGATGAATTGTTATTACTCAAACAAGATTTCCCATTAGGGGTCTAAATAGAGGAATGCAAAGAGGTAAACAGGGAGTGTAAAAATTAATCACTCCCCGAAACGAAATATGATTATATATCCAACGATCCTGAAGGATTGCAGATGACATTAAAACTCAAGATTGCTTGAAAAATAACAAAATAAGGATATTCTCTAAGATAACATCCATAAAAAAAGGACAACGTTTAACATTTGAAATCACATAAAGAAAACTAAATGTGTGTTCCATTGAAATGGTTAGATTGTAGTAAAAGGTTTATAAGCTGCATGCCATCACCCTGCAGTATTCTTGAATATACTTAACAAATGAAATGATGTTGTATAATATTAATAAGTATCGTCTGATATCTAGGAATGGGTCAGATTGTTTAACTCTCATTATATCTGTTAAGAGTAATGAAGGACTACAAGCTCATCAAAGGTGTAAGGCTTAAATGTCAAAATGGTCCCTGTGTTATAGCCATATGGCTAATTTAGTCTCCGTGTTTTTAATTTGGCTAATTTAGTCCTTATGTTTGTCTCTGTTAGCCAATTAAGAACATTTCATTCAATCTCTTTTAAAAAATTCATAAGAAAAATTATATGAGATATAATTACCCTTTTCTCTTTACATAAAAATGTAAATCAATGAAAAATAACACATATAAGAGATACAGGCTTCCTATCTAAAAAATGATTAAGGTTGTGACGTAGAAAATAGAGGGGGTAATGTTAGGGAGGAGGTCGGGGAGTTGGGAGGAGAATAATTTTCCTTTTAATTTTTAATTTCATTTCATTTTTAAATATTTTAAATCAAATAAAATCAAATAAATAATTTTATAAATAAGTTTATAATAATTTATAAGTTATTTTTACAAAAATTAGATGGAAATATCCTTAATTGGCTAACGAAGATAAACACAAGGACCAAATTGGCCAAATTAAAAACACAGGGACTAAATTAACCAAATGACTAAAACACAGAGACCGTTTTAACATTTAAGCCAAGGTGTAAAGCACCAGATTAGGACTTTGTATATGTTAGTTAAGGAGGTGCTGAGTCAGCACATATAGTTAGATTTGGTATTTATGTATAAATACTCATGTACATCCAATTACACATGAATGAAATATAGTTACACAATTATCTCTCTCTCTAAAAGCTTAGGTTTCTTCTCTGCTAAGATAACATTTTCTACATTATTGACGTATGTCAAAGGAAAAAGAAAACAAATATGTGTTCAGCATGAAGGTATAAGATGAATTTCTTATTAAGGAAACTCATCACTTTCAATTCTCCATAAATTGTATGACTTAAGGGGATAAGTTTATTTCATGCATAATCTCCTTCTAATTCCTAAAAATAAAAACCATTCACCTCTATCTTCAATTGAGCTTGAATCTTATCCAATCAATCTAATGAATCTTAAATACCAGACAAGCCTGAAAGATAATATCGCATTGCAAAGTGAGCAAATTGGAAAAAAAAAATGTGTTCAAAATCGTCGAAGGGAGTTTGCGTCAAAGAGAAATTTCCACAGTTCCACTAGTCAAAGTAAAGTGAAAATGACCACCTTGTTTTTGGAGTAAAGAACATTTTGCAACGTTGGTTTTACGCTACCTACAATTTAGTCAATGTTTTAGAAAAATTAATGATATATTACTTGGTCTTCAATGGAATTATCAACAAAGCTACTATTCTTTTAAACGAGGCTTGATGAACCTGCTTTTTTTTTATATGACCTCCAGAATGATGTCACATATGTCACTCTCCATCTCTATTTAAAATGTTAAATGTTTTCATAAAAATAAAATAAAAACAAAAATGGGTATGCCGATGCTCAAAACTATTTTAACAGATTAGGGTATACAAGCAGCTTAACCCGCACGATGCCGCGGGTTACAAAACTATGTTAAACGTGCAGAAAATTTCAAAAAAGTATGTGCTAAAGAATAGTGTTTATATACATATATCATATGAGAAAACTGACAATGCTAATATGTCATAGCTAGGGAGTGCTATTTACAAAATGTATAGAGATTACCTTCAACCCTCTGTAACCATATAGAGGTATTGAACGATTGATAACCATGAAAACTCATATGTATTCTATACACAACATAAATATACCAGGTTAATGAATTCCATTAAAAAAATCTATCAAATGAAAAATTCACTTGGTATTTACTGTAAAGCCAAACCTCTAAGGAATTGGAACTTATTTTGTAAAAAAATTAACCCTTCTTCGGGTTGAACCAGCTACAACTCTTGGCGTTAGCAACCTCAAGCATTGTGGCAACTCCTATGTTCTCATCATAAACATCTGATTCTTCCAAATCCTTCCACCTCCATCCTAGAATTTGTCCCCCATCACCGCAAATACATGTAAAAAATCAGAGAAAATCAAATGATATAAACTTCCAAATTCCAAATTTGCAGTAAAAACCAAATTCCAAACAATGATTGTGCGCATATCCGAGCCATAAGAGAACCAAATTTAAAGAATTATTTGGACATGAAAACACAAAAAAGCGGAGGGAAAAATATAAATTCATCAAAATTCCCTACTCAAGGATAAGCTAAAATTGGAAAATATTCAAACCCCAGAAGCTCTGGTTTCCTAAACGCCACATACATCTGCATAGAAAACATTGGCGTAGTGTAATACTTAATTCGGTATAAAAGTGAAAAATTTAAGTCTTTTCTGTATAATGCAAGTGGTAGACATGGCAAAATTACAATTTGAGGGCAAAAAAATAAAAATCTCGTAGGATAGCTACAGATAATAACCAATGTAATGAACCAATTTACTAATATTACAATTTATCTTATGATATTTTTCTTGTTTTGTTAGATATGAAATTTAATTAGTAATATAATTTCATATTTATTAAAGCAAATGTAAACTCCTGTAAGTAAAACCACCCTTCTATTAAACCCCTGAAGATTAACTCTTACATCATTTATAGTGCAAAATTTGATGAATCAAATAAAGATGGTCAAAATTTTAGAATTTTAACATCAATTACAACATGAAGACCCAAAATTTGATCCAAATCAAAGTTGAAGAATCTATTAACCCAAATTTTGACATAAATCACAATAAATAGACCCAAGAGGCGTAGAATCAAAATATACCTAAGATTTGGTGATTGGATGACTGTGAGGGCCTCAAAATATACAGGGAAGCTCGCGGATTCACCGGAAAACCTCGCTGGAATCTGGGTTACGGATTGAGCTTCAATCTTCTTCAAACCTTCACCAAATCGTACATGAAAGCCATGAAATCTTGACCTCAGACTTGAGTTCGTGAGGTCGAAAGGATGAGAAAGTGATTGTTTTGGGTGTACCTGGGTTCGTGGGTGGGGTTGGGGGTTATCAGGATGGGAGAGAGTGAGAGAAAGAATGATGATTAGCAGAGAGAAGATTAAAAAATATGGACGGAATGATTTCTTGTCACACTGCCCAAAAAAAATGAACGGTCCAGATTCAATCAGATTTGAATTGGACTAATATTGAAATTACACAATTAAAGCAGGGGCATTTCCAGAAGTACACTGTTCTTATGAACAGTGTTTCAGTTTATTTTCAGCTTTAGTATAGATTAAATTTAGGGAGGGTAATAATGTAAAACCATACATTCTTTTAAACTAGGATAATATAACTATGAAAGCATCTCCAATCAAACGGTGGTCAATCATAACCATTTTTAATTGGGTAGGTGCAAGTGTTGAAATTGAAGGGCTGTGATCAATCATAAGCATCTCCAATCAAACACTGTGTGGTCAATCGAAGGGCTATGATCAGCCGAGCCTATGAGTAGAACCGGGTTCTGAAGACCTGTATAATTCAATAGTAAAACCCAGTTTTTCCCACTCTTTCACTTGAGAGTAAATTGTAGCAATGATTCCTCAACTTTAATCAAATTGGAGCAATGATCATTTTCATCAACTTCGCCAGAATTTTGTCAAAATAAGTTGTGTTTAAATGATCATTGCTACAATTGGGATCCCTCAACTCATCAAAACGTGTGGCTATGGTCATTTTCGTCAATTTCGTCTGAATTTTGTCAAATTGAGTTATGTTGGAAGGACCATTGTTACAATTGGATTAAAGTTGAGAGATCATTGCTCTAGTTAGGTTAAAGTTGATGGATCATTTCTCCAGTTGGATTAAAGTTGAGGGACCAATGGTAATGGATTTTTAGTTGAGGGACCATAGTTGCATGTTTTGATGAGTTGAGAGACCAATGATAATGAATTATTAGTTGAGAGACCGTTGCTCCAATTGAATTAAAGATAAGTACCATTTCTACAATTTACTGGCAGCGTCCCCTGCATAAAGCAGTCGCCGTCCGCAAGCTCCTCCAGAGGATCTCTCCATCGTCCACGCCCGCGACTACGACAACCGCACCTCAATCCTCCAACCCCCGGCGAACCAATTAGCCCTATTTTCCCTCCAATTTAATTATCAATTTCGTTGCTTTTGCATAATCAAACCGTTAATTTGTGTTTTTTTCATTGGAAGATTGTATTTTGAATGTTTGTCTCGGTTGCAGGGTCCTCTTGAACCCGGACTGTCTCTAGTCGGAACTCCGATCGGAAACCTCTAAGATATCACTCTACGGTGCTCGCTCAATTTCCAAATACAAAGTTACAAACCATGTTTTTCTTTTCTCTTGACTTTTAAATTGATATCGAATCGAATTTCGCAAATGCAGGGCTCTCCGGGTGTTAAAATCAGCTCATGTAATACTTTCCGAAGACACCCGGCATTCGGGGAAGCATCCCTGTTATTCCTGTACCTGGGCCGTCCGCTTATGTGGCTGCTCTCTCTGCCTATGGCCTCTTGGACCCTAGATCCCAGTGGGGAATAACCGTGCTCGTCAAGTTTTCAAGCATTGGAGGAGAAGATCATATGGATAGACGAGAGGCAATCAAAGTTTCAGGAGTTCGTGCATACAATGAGGCTAGCAACCGATTTTTTTTTTTTGTTAGTTTGGAATTTAAGTAGACATTCCTTTTGAAAGAAAAAAAATATTGGAAGATATGTTAAGCAACAATCGTCTTAATGATTTTAGAATTATTGAATGAATTTCAATAAAATTTAAACAGTATGTTTCAATATAGTTGGTTTCAAAATGAAGAAACTTGAAAGAATATAAAAAAAAAAAATACTACTATTGTTGAGGCTACTAGAAGTAGAATACTCAGATCTGACATTTGGTTTACACCATGAGTCCATGACGAAACTTGAAAGAATATACTACTATTGTTGAGGCTACTAGAGAGTAGAATTATCTTTCCTCCTAATTAAATCCCATTCCCTCTCATCTTCTCACATTGTCTTCTATTTTTCTATAAAAAAGTTCAAACAAGATGTTAACGTGGCTTAGTCGTAACCGTTCAAATAGGAAGGGAGAGAAGGGGAAGGAGATTAGAAGGGGAAATAATCCTACTCTGGCTACTTGGACACACAAATTGACATTTTTGTTGACATACACTTTAATATAAGAGAAACCCACATACAATGGTAAAGCTCATGACACACCCGAACCCGTAGGTAGGGCGTGCTGGCCGTCACGTACTATTGGCCGGGTATGAAAAGGGAAATTGCAGAGTATGTAAGTAGGTGTATCGTGACGGCCAGCACGCCCTACCTACGGGTTCGAGTGTGTTAGTTCACATGCACCAGAAGTAAAAACTAAAAAGTGTGTCAACAAGAATGTTAATATTGTGTGTCCAAATAGTTTTATTGTACTATCATATACATTAGAACAAACCTTACATCAGGATAAAACAAACAACCAAAAACAGAAAAAGTCATACTATTTGAATACACAAAATTAACACTCTCTAATACAGGTGTGTTCCACATATAATGATAGGGCCCACCACTACTAGACAATGTGTCAGCAAGTGGGTAAATTTTGTGTATCCAAATTGTTTTATTCAAATTGAAAATACATAATTAAAAGTACAATCTAGTCCCTAATCCTTCTTTTCATCATGGCCATGCACACTGTCATCTTCACATAGAGCGAATCTTGTACACTATCCAGGAATTGAAAATACGCATGCCTCCATGTCTTGTTAAGAACTAAAGAGCCGCAAACTCCCCAAAATCCGACAATGAAACCTAGGGCCGCAAAAATATAAAACCAAGAAAACTCATCACGTTCATTATCCGTATCTTGGTCGACGTTATTCTTATTATCCACATCAATGTCTCTGCACTCATTTGGAAGTGGAGTGCCACAAAGTTGTAGGTTCCCCTCAAATGCAGAAGCGTTGAAGCTCTGGAGCTGTGTGCCCGTCGGTATTTTTCCTTTCAGATTATTGTACGAGACATCAAATTCTTTCAAGAAATTAAGGCTCGTTATTGACAAGGGAAGTTGTCCAAACAAATGATTCGTGGAGAGGTTCAAAAGCTCTAAATACTTTAGGTTAGATATTTGGTCTGGAATTTCGCCAGAGAAGTTGTTGCGGTCAAGATGCAACTCACGAAGAAGCTGCAATTGGCCGATCTCAATAGGTATAATACCACTAATGTTATTGGCCGCTAGGTTTATCATTCCTTGATAAAAAGACAATCTACGTGGCAAAAATATTGGATTTTTTATTAAGCGGCCCAAGAGGGGAAGTTCAAATTTATAATTGTCTACTTGAGATGCATTGTCCACCATTAACCCTGGTAATCTACAAAGTTGTTTTGGAAATTCACCTGAAATCTGATTGTCTGATAGATCCATTAAAGAGAGTTTTGGAAGAGTCCCCAACCAACTTGGAATTGACCCTGTGATTTGATTACCACTCAAATACAATACCTCCAGATTCTTTATGTTTGATAACCAACCAGGTAACTGACCAGTGAGCCCACAACTTTGCAAACTCAAGACACGAAGATTTTGGAATCCATGAAAATCGACCATGTCATCATCAGTTAGCACTGTCTTGTGGTAAAATGAACCAGTAAGGAGAAGTGTATGAAGACTTTTGCAACCCATTAATATCTTCATTGCCCCTGTGAAATTGGTCAACCGTACAAAACCAAGTGAGAGGAAGGACAAGGACTTCAATGAACGAATCTCAGGTTGTATTTGTCCTTCTAGATAAGGATTACTACTCAACCGAATTGCTTTTAGTGACCTGCATGAGTAAGGGCTCGTCGGCAAGATACCAGTGAAGTTATTCCTCATTAGGTCAAGTTTACTAAGGTGGCTGAGTTTGGAGAAATTAGGCGTGGTGAGGTCTCCATCTAAGTAGTTGAATCCCAAATGTAGTTCTATAAGGTTTGTGCAATTCATCAAAGACGGGGGTAAATTACCTTGTAAGCTGTTGAAATCAAGAGCCATAAATTTCAACTTTGAAAGCTTCCCGAAATTAAGAGGTATCACACCGCTCAAATAATTAAAATAAAGGTCAAGGATTGTGAGGTGGGTGAGGTTGGCAATTCTTTCACTAATGGCTCCATTTAGTGAATTGAGAGGTAATACAAGTTCCTCAAGTTTGGTAGCGTTATATATATCTTCCGGAAGTGATCCTGACAAATTATTATGACCGGCACGAAGAATTTGCAATTTGGAACACCCCCCAAAACCACGAGAAATGTTGCCACTAAATTCATTGGAGGAAAAATCCAATACTCTTATGAAAGGAGAGGATCGGAGGCAAATAGATGAAGGGATATGCCCAGAGAAGGTGTTGCTGCTGACATTGAAACTAGTCAAATTCCAAGCTTGTTGGAAGAATGAAGATGGAATTGCACCATGGAAGTGATTGCTTGACAAATCTATTGTCTGGACATTTTTGGGTGGTAGAGAAAACGGTATCTCTCCAGAAAGAAGGTTGTAGCTCAAATCAAGGATTTTGAGGCGATTCAAGGACGAAAAGAAATTAGTTTCAAGTGCACCATAAAGTGAATTCTGGGAAAGGTTCAAGTGGGTGAGATGTGTGAGATTTCCAAGTGATGATACAAACATACCTCCTTTGAGCCCTTTGGAGGGTAAAAGCAAATGAGTGACCCAACCCTCTTGATTACAAGTGATGCCGTTCCAATAACAACAATCAACAGAACTACTCCAATTTACGGGAGGAGAAGATAGAGTGTGGGCGAAGGCCATGAGAGAGGTGCATTCGGTTTGGCTGTTTGCATGAATATTTGTTGTAGATATAATGAAAGAGAATAAGAAGACGAGGAGGAAGCCATGAGGCATGTTTTTTAACTTAGATATTGCGGAGTAACAGGTCTGCATATATATATATATATATATATATATATAAAAAAGCAACCAAAGGTATGCAACTACTCGTGTTCGTTTTGTGCGTGCGGTGATTATATATTTTTGTTTTCCTTGCACGGTATGACAGAAACCAAACGGCGATGACCCTGTTGGTCGTGGACTCGAGAATTGGCAGACAACCTTGACCGCACGTTGTTGTACATTATTCAAACCCTTGAATACGTCAAAGAAAGATTTTCCAGTCAAAAGGACCTTGTTATTTTCAGAGTAAATGACTTTGCAAAACAAACAACGTATCACCACCTCGACGTACAGTTTCCGTCCACATTGATTTTGTAGTGTCTTAAGTCGCCGACTCCAGAGGCCAGATGCCACCTAACCTAGATCAACATCTCCAGCGTATTCAGTTATCAAGTGAATTCTTTTCCGACAGCAACTCATTTCTTCCTTTCCAAACTACCCAACAAGCCATAGAAAACAAGTGGAGCTCCTCCTGAGTCGAGGCATAAAATTCCTCACAATCGTATAAAAGCAATGAAGGATGGTTATTAAGCAAGAAAAGATTTCCCATCAGGGTTCCAAACAGAGGAATGCAAGAGGTAAAACAGAACCAGGATATTCTCTAAACGAAATGGTTCACCAACGGTCCCGATGGATTCCAGATGACATTAAAACTCAACATTGCTTGAAAAATAACAGAACTAGGATATTCTCTTAGATAACATCCATGAAAAGGGGACAACGTTCAAAATTTGAAATCACATAAAGAAAAACCAATTGTGTGCTTCTTCTCGGCTTCCCTTGAGCTCTAATGGCTGCTTTGGCTGCATCAACGTTCAAAATAAGAAATTGAACGTTTTAAGAAAGTACCATTGCCACCTTTGAAATGGAATGTGAAAGCGGTGCAGCTCCTGACGGTGGGGAGTGATCGGAGACGTGGCCGCGTCGTCCGGAAGGAAACTGATTGACGGCGGAGATGGAGCGACGTCCGGATGACACGTGAAGAGGAGGGGAGGGCCACATGGGTGGGGTCGGCAATTGAAAATGCCAGCGGCCCCTTTTTTGGGGTCTTGAATGAGAATACATTAAGGTCCATTGGGCTAACTTCTTCTAATGAATTTGGGTCCAAATAGTTGAGAATTTTGAGATTGGAAATGATATTTGCTTTGTAACAAGTGTCATTCAATGAATTCTTGTAATTCTTCTCACAATGGAGTGAGTAAAGAATGAATAATAATTATGTGTCGCATTTGTTATTTATATGAC
Organism: Heteromeles arbutifolia; assembly: GCA_024362995.1. NCBI lineage: Eukaryota > Viridiplantae > Streptophyta > Magnoliopsida > Rosales > Rosaceae > Heteromeles > Heteromeles arbutifolia. Next base: position 36,414,047 of record JANCRC010000003.1, on the reverse strand, counting down.
CACTACTTAAGCTTAATTCATATATCTCCTACACTACAAAAAAATATTTATGAAATGTAATAGCACTAATGAAAGATCAATGTCATATCATCTATGAAATGTAATAGAACTAATGAGAGATTGGAAAAGAAAAACGTTTGTATTCAATTTATTCTGGTTTGGATCCTAAATCATGAACGAGAGACTGAAATTCAAAGGAATTGTTCTCGAAAATTGACGTCTGAAATAAAATTACAAGGAAGGACCCCTAACTTCCTACAGATATATAAAAGTTTTAAAGAAACTGTTACAAGAATATTAGTAAATCAAATACAAGTGGAACATTTTTCATGACCAATTGAAACAAGTTTATCTTATAACTATATTTTGCTTCTCGATAAATGTCATGATTGAGTAATTTGCAACTTATGCATAAGATCTTCAACATTATGAATAAGTGGTTGCCTAAAAAAATAATATTATGAATAAGTGAATGTAAAGAATGTTAGGAAGGTTGAAAACCTTGTAAAATCGTGATTACATTAATGTTACATTTACGCTAAGGAGTCGTGGAATAAATTGGTATCTAACTTGCCATCTACGAGATTCAAATTGAGACTTCTCAGTTATAAATGAAGAGAAATACCATTAAACCATAGCATTAAGTGGTGACCTTGTAAAATACATTGTAGTCCCAATCGTTATGCCAAAATAAAGCCATATTTTAAACCAGTAGCTTCAGCTTCCACTAGAGAGTCAGAGATAAATCCTAATAGCAAATCCAGCCGCTAATTTTTTTTTCAGAAGCACGAACTGAAACGACAAAGTTTTTCCAATTGTTTGTTCCTATGCTCTATAATACATGTGAGACTCACATAGACAGATACAATGGTAATACAAATGTGGTCTACCAATTTTACACACTTACTGATTAATTCTCTAATGCAAATGTGGTCTACATACAATGGTAGGACTTCTATTAGATAGTTGGTCAGCAAATATATGTAAATTTTTGTGTATCCAAATAAATTTATTAAAACTGAAAAATATATATATGGGGTCAAACGTAGAATCTAGTCCCCAATTCTTCTTTTCATCTTGGCCATGCACACTGTCATCTTCATGTAGAGCGAATCTTGTACATTATCCAGGAACTAAAAATACGTGTACCTCCATGTAGAGCGAATCTTGGCCATGCACACTGTTTGTTTTTATAGCTGTTCTACTTTCAAATAACTGTAGTACTTGCTGAATTGATGATTCTCATATTTATTTTGACTTGAATTATTGGCATGTAGCTACTGTCATTAGCCATTGGGATTTTATACCTTATAATGTGTTATTCACTTGTTTATTCGAAACATCAGAGATTTGAATAACTCAATCAATGTAGGATAGCTGGTGATGGTATACAGGAATGCATCAAGGATGCTGCAACGTTAAGGTAATGGGTTATCCAGTGGGAGTATAAAACAATATTCCCTTATAGCTAACACTAGCAAAAATTGCCCAAGCGATGCCGCGGATTTCAAATGCAACCAGTTCTTGCAATCAGTAAATATGGTTGAGAAGTTATCAATAGTCAAAAAACATGTTGGCCAGGATAGTCAAATTTTATCAGTTTACCCCAAATAACTTCAACTTCTCCAAAACGTTTGCTTCGAGACTCTTACAAATCACTCAATAAATTTGTTAATTCACCCTAAACTCTTAGTGACAAAATTAGCCAACTCTAATTAACAATTCATAATCGAACTGCAAAAACAACATAGTGAGTTTCAATCGTGTTCAAATATCTGAATCAACAAATTCAAAGTTCTTGATATGCATTATTACCCAAAAGGCATCCATTACATTTTAATAAAAATTTCCCTAATGGACTACAATTTACATACAATTTGAAAGATCTTATTCAAACATTGAAGCACTCAAGCACTCAAGCAATTCAGAAAATGCTTGAAAGATGAAATTCAAACACGAAAATCACTCTGCAACTGATTCACGAGTCGCAGGAGGACCTTACCAACCAAAACTTTACCGCAGCCAAACGCTAGGTCCTTTCCATTAGTTAAGTAGATTTCATGTAGCTGCATTCGCATTGAATAAGGGAAATAAATCAGTAATCTTAATTTTTTAAGGAACACAAAAACATTTCCCAACTTGCTTGTTTTCCTTGCATAAAAAATTATAAGCACAGAGGGGAATGGATATTTCCCAACAAATAATGCAAAAACCAATAATAAAGATTTTTAAATAATTTTTGTGGTTAATATGTATAAGCTATAGCAATTGCACCAGAAAATCAAACCTTGAATATCATACAACGAACATGGCTCTGTGAGTAGCCCACTTCAAGCACGATGGAACTCTGATGGGACTGTCCCATCATGCCACCTATAGAAAATACCAATTGATAAGAGTCGATATTTGATAAGTTTATCTCATAGTCATTTGATTTAAACCGATTCTTTTCATATGGTTCATCTCACAAGGGATTTCTAAGAAATCCAAGCAACTAAGATACTGACAGGATTCGGAGATAAATCGCGAAACGTTATGCCATTCAATGACAACTGAAAGGGTTGAAAGGAAGTAGTAGTACTGGTGATATTTTAGGATACAATCAGAAAAGCATTGAAATGCTTAGCTTTTAGTCTAACACTCTTTTCTTCTTTAGAGAAGAGAGGCAGGGGAAGGCAATACGGACAGTCTGCCAGGATTTCCTATAAACCAAAGCGAATGAAAGTTGGGTTGGGCCATTTCACAACTGTTGCTCACTCTCACTCTAGCTTCCAAGTTCCATGCATATATATACACACACACCAATATTATTACTTCAAATAACTATTAATTAAGAAGAATAAGAAACTATATCTGTGTGTGTGTGTGTGTATATATACACCAATATTATTACTTCAAATAACTATTAATTAAGAAGAATAAGAAACTATATCTGTGTGTGTGTGTGTATAATGGCAGCATATCTGGATATTAGTGATGGTGGAGATCAAACTCCCAACGGATCAGATGAATGAGAGCGGAAGCAATATGGGTCATACATGAATATGTACAGTTTTCCTTCTTTAACTAAAGCACTTAAATTCCTCTAATCTTCATCTTTTAAAACCATAAAAACAACAATCTCAGATTTTGGGTTGAACAACCAGTCATGGATATCCCACATCAAATCCAAATAAGAGGAATAAACAACTTAAAAAGCAGCAACATTGCTACTTGCCAGTCTTCCTACATGATCTAAGAATATAATTAATTAAATAGATATAGGATCACATTGACCATAAAGTATTACCTGCAACTCAAAAACTATAAATAAGAGAGAGACTTGGCGGAAAACTCGAAATCCCTCACCGAAAAAACTCAATATTACGCAATTAGATCATCAGGTTTCATGGCATTTTTTTTTTTTTTGTTTAAGAAAACCCTCTTGCAGTTTATCGTTCAAAAAATCCTACTCGAAGTAAAAATTAACAGTAGTAAGTCATAGCAGCATAAAGTATAATCAGTAAAATTAAATTCGACATAACATAAAACACATTTTGACTAATATACATATAACTCAATAAATTCATTACCACATCAAACTTGAGAGTCCAACAGGTCTAAATGTGTCAAAACCTTCTCCATATTCAACTTCAATTGCCTGAAAATATAAAAAGCGGAGCAAAAACATAATTTCATCAAAATTGCTTACCCAAGGATAAGTTAAAAATAGAAAATAATGAAACCTCAGAAGCTCTGGATTCTTAAGCACCATAAAATTACAAATTAAACCAAAACTACAACTAAAAAAAAAAAGCAAACATCAATTATCTAGATATATAAAAGAAATAATTTTTTAAAACTATAATTGTAAGTGGCTAGAATTTTCTGTGTTTGTCCCAGTCACTTGGGAGAAAAAAACAATGGGGTGTTTGATTGAAAAGCATAAGTCTTTGAAGAGAGATAGAGAGAGTACATGCCTCATCAAGCATGGACAATAGTTTGACTTTCCTTGGTTGATGTTCAACCCTATCAGCGGCTGACAAATGAGGCACATCGAAGTCTGAAGACAGGTAGAATTACAGCTGGCCCGTTCTTGCAGCATACCTAAAGAAGTTTATGAAAAAAAACTCATAATTCAGATGATTGATAATACTGGATTTAGGAAAGAAGCAAGCTAAAGAGGTGGCGGTGATACTCGATTATGCCCAAACTCACAGAGCACTCATACGGTACTCATAAGAATACATAACTTGTCTCGGTAATTAGTAATAGAGCCACCACTGAGTTTCTTTGCCAAAAAAATTAACAAAAACTTAAATTTTAATAAATAAAAAATAAAGCTGCAAAAACAGTGGGCTGTTTATAGCTAATTAGTTCCACCACCTGAGTTCGTTTACAACAAAAATTAACAAAAACTTAAAAAGATATAAAACGATTAACAGAAAATTCACACTTCAAAAGATATAAAAAAACCAGCCCCTCCTCTGAAGACGACAGATGCAAACGAAATATAACAATATAAACATAAATTAAATATAAAACAAACAATAATCAGCAAACAAAAACCCTAAACATTCAGATTTTTCAGATGAAACCCAATTTCCACACAACAAATTCAAAATCCCATCAGCGAAAATCAAATGCTAAATCCAAAACCTGCATTCTCATCAGAAAAAAAGGTAAAAAATCACTAAAAAGAAAAACACAGACAAGTAAAAAGAACTTGAATACCTGAGAATGCGTGGAGCCGTTGAGCTGGTGGCGGTGGCGGTCGATCGTGCGAGTCGTTCTCAACTGCTATGAGCTGACTCAGAGCGGATTCGTAGGGTTTTTTGGCGACGGTCCACCACAGGCTCTCGTACTTGGCCACCTTCGTTTGCAGGCGAGAGAGAAAGCTCTCCAGATTTTGTGAACTCGAGGCCTAAAATGGAGGCCATGGTTGAGAGAAATTGGATGAGGGACAGCTAGGGTTGAGAGAAATTGAGCCGCTAGGGGTTTTTTTTTTTTTTTAGACAAGATGAAATAAATGAGAGATGATGAAGAAGAATGGGGGTGAGCGGCGCTGGGGCTAGAGGTTGAGAGAAATGAAGAGAGAGAAGGAGAAGTCCGAACTTGAGATAAATGAGAGAGAAACGGCGCATTTACGTGACGGGGAAGGATTTGCAAATCCCTGAAATCCCTCTCTCTGCAACGGACACCCTTGTCCCATCTCCCTCGCTATGCAATCCCTGAAATTCCTCGCAACAAATCCTCTCGTATCTCTCTCTATCTCAGAGGCGGCATAGCCTGCATCCCCGAAACCCTCATCGAACGACAAGCCAAACCTACCCCATTTCGCTCAACACATAGAGGACAAAATTGCCCTTCCCAACCCATCATCCCCACCGTCGGATTTTATTTGGTGGGCAGAATTATCATTAAATTTACTGAGGGCCGGCCTTCTACCGAAAACCAACGAAGCCCATGAAAAAAAAGGGCGCCAGCCCAAACCCCAACCCAGCTACAGATTTGGTGGCACTAGGGTAAATCAGGCAAACTCCTCAATTTTAGAATAGGTAATAATAATGTTTAAGCATCGTGCATGAATGATTTCATGGCATCAGTGATTTCAGAGTGACTGTGCTATGATAGTGTTTGGGTCCAAATTTACACCATCGGCCCGAGTAATCGAGGCCGTTGAGTGAGCATAGCTTTCAACCGTTGGATGGCAGGATAGTTAAGATAACTATTATTGAAGGATGTATTGTGGTTTTAATCATGATATTATCTTTTAATAATATATCAGTTTATCTAAACTAAATATTATCAGGTCACGGCGTTTGTTTGGAAATGGGTTTCTTTGCATGGGATAATATTAAATAAGAATGGTTATATAATAACCAGTAGTCAGAAGGAGATAATAATGGCATCTAAAAGATAGGTTATTGCTACCCGAGCCCTATCTCTGATATAGAAGTGGGTGGTGCAATCCAAATTGACTTGGAATTCATGGATGGGATAGGTGCACATGGCCTTGTCTAGGAAAATGGTGATTATATTTCATCAATTAATTATTTTTTAAGTGGTCTTCGGCAGAATGTTACTATGCATGCGTGGATAAAGGTTATGATGGTGGAGTAAAAGTATCACTGAATATCCTTGGCATCAGGCTGTAGGATGACAGCAAGTTTTGATAAGACGTGGGGTTAGCAAAAAATAAAGACTCAGAGTCACAGTGCAACTGAAATTGGTTTTTGCGACTTGGGTATGCATGGTTCTATAAATACCAGGCGGCAGGCAACGAAAAAGGACTCACTCCAACTCAACACACAAATCTGCCCTACGCAAACCCTCGCTCTACGCGAAACCTCTCAACAACCTTGAGATTTTTATTTTCCTTTTCGCCAACACATCTTCAGTTTGGATAAACAGCACTGTGAAGGCAACCGGTGATACCTTCAGTTTGGATAAACAACACTATCGCCGTAGAATCAGCCAACCGTGGAGCACCTTCAGTTTGGATAAACAACACTGCAAAGAGGCCGACTGGTTATCTATCCAAGTCTCGGTCGAGAAGGATTTCCTAATCCTTATTGGCAGAGGTCATCTCATTAGCCTTCTCGGCGAAGTGAGGTGTTACAAATTACTGAGCTTGGCACATTGAACGCCGAGTTGTTTTATGATTGGATACTCATAAGTTGGCTTTAGAGTTCGGCATTCTGACGGCCGAACCACATTCACCATCAAGACATACATCTGTTTTGAGTATATGTGCCCCTATACTTTGGTGTCGATTCGGCGTGCTTATACTTTCACGAATATAATCACAGTGACCGAATCCGGCGCCGACGATTTGTGAACTTCGCAGAACTAGCAACCTTGTCTTCAGGCTCTAGAATCCGAAGGCCGGGAATTGTTCCTTCCTCGGCCGCAATCGCAAGATCAAAAAGTCAGCAGCGCGACCAACGCAACATCAACAAATTTTACTCACCGGCCGAGTTCGACCGTCGAGTTGGCACGCCCCGCACACAACCGAATGACGTAGTTAGCTCATAGATTACTCGGCCTGCGCGCCACGTAAGCTTGGTAGTTTTTAGGACCAACATTTTGGCATGCCCGGTGGGATCTAGTGCTAAAACTACGGAGTTCAAATGATAGATCAAGATGTCAATCCAGCTCCATTTAGCCGATTACACGAGCTTCTAGTGTAATTGAAAAGAAACAGTGAAGAGGGTACAAAATGCCTTGAGGAGAATAGAAAATGCCTTGAAGAGGATAAAAAATCATGGGAATCGGTAAAAATTCTTCGTGGCGTAAGAGCCAGGCAAAAATCATTCGCCTACATGTTAAGAATAAAAGCTCATGTTACCCTACAAGAGCAATGGGTAAACGAAGATAGGGCTCGATTTAATGCCTAGCTAGATGAAGAACGTTTTCCTTACGTTTCTGATTACAAATCAATTCCATTTGAAAAATGGTTAAGTCCAAAGGCCGGGGGGCAATTTTTCGCTCCGGCCACAATCAAAATTCGACCTCAGGAAATTGCCAAGGTAGCCGAAGAAACACCTAGGCCACCTGTTGTCTCAGTCGAGACTGAAAGTGTGGTAGGTCTCGAAGAAAAAGTTCAAGTTTCTAAGTCAACAATCAACTTAGAAAATGATCCATCAGGGTTCTCCAATGACGAACATGGCCGAGACATAGGTCTAGCCGAAAAAATCATGCCAATTGACATGATTATTGGTGATAAAGCCGATATGGAGAAATCCCGTTCGGCTAAGTTGTTCGAGTTAAAAGCCGAAATTGGCGAATTATGCCTAGGGGGCATAATAATTGTTAAACACATTTGGCGGCCGATGATAAAAAATCTTTCGTCAGGCCAAATATATTTGGAGATGATTCTTTATTCGACCTAGAGTGAAATCACATTGAGAATTTTAATACAAAACTATCTCAGCTCGGAATAAAGCATCGTTGGCCTCCTCCTGATTATAGTTCGGCCACTTTTATTTTCCTTTTTAAAAAAAAAAAAAAAAAAAGTAAAAAAGAGAGAGATGAATAAATTATTTTCCTAACCATTCGGTTGCTCAGCCAATGCTTAAGAAAATAAAAGGGGGCAACGATCTATCTGTATTTCGTACCTCGTTCAAAACAAAAAACAAAAAAAACAAAAAGAAGCTCGGTGGTGCAGTGTGCAGTCAGCCTCAGGCCGATGCATAAGGATCATAAGGATTCGGCCAAGACAAGCCATTAAACCGAAGAAATGGTTTTGGCTGAAGGAATGCTTAATGCCGAATGAGTAAACAAATTTTGGCCGAAAAAGACAAAAGAGGCTGAGTAGCTTAGAAAATTCGGCCCCTTTTTAGGCTGAGTCCTCCAGAGGGTGAAATGAGGTTTCAGAAGTAGGTGCATGGTAGCTGTATATCTATATACAAGTCTTGAAGAACCAAAGTTTTTCTGACAAGAAGAAAAGAAAGGGTGCCACTACCGAGGAGTTTAAAGGCTATAAGTTTTAAATGTTGGTCTTATATGGTGCCACTACCGAGAAGAAAGGGTGGGATTATCGAAACTTGGATGTAAGTCTTGAAGGGAAGTTGTTTATAGTTTGTTTCAGGTTGCCATTACCAAGAAGAAAGGGTGCCGTATATATAAAAATTTATATATGTCAACTGCATGACCGGCAAATCCCGGTTTTTATCGACCTCGACCCCGACCCCAGTTCTTCTCTACCTATATCACACATGCCGAGCTCGACGGACTGGTGCTCGGCACAGGTTCATTTTATAAATGTGTGTGCTCGGCCAGAACCGTTATATATATATATATATATATATATATATATATATATATATATATATATATATGCGCCAACTGCATGGCCGACAGATCACATCAGGCAACCTATATTTATATATGCAGTGGGAGAAGAGTCATTGAGACTTCGACCCTATTTCGTTTTCTCGGCCAGCTCGTGGAGGTCTCTTTCAAGACGTGTCAGGTTATGGGGTGGATTCCTCGACTATATATTTCTTCAACTGTGCTAATTTCCTTAACCATTCGGTTTACGAGCCGAAGTTCAAGGAAATTGGGGGGCAATGTTTGGGCCCAAATTTACACCATCGGCCCGAGTAATCGAGGCCGTGGAGTGAGCATAGCTTTCAACCGTTGGATGGAAGGATAGTTAAGATAACTATTATTGAAGGATATATTGTGGTTTTAATCATGATATTATCTTTTAATAATATATCAGTTTATCTAAACTAAATATTATCAAGTCACGGCGTTTGTTTGGAAATGGGTTTCTTTGCATGGGATAATATTAAATAAGAATGGTTATATAATAACCAGTAGTCAGAAGGAGATAATAATGGCATCTAAAAGATAGGTTATTGCTACCCGAGCCCTATCTCTGATATAGAAGTGGGTGGTGCAATCCAAATTGACTTGGAATTCATGGATGGGATAGGTGCATGTGGCCTTGTCTAGGAAAATGGTGATTATATTTCATCAATTAATTATTTTTTAAGTGGTATTCGGCAGAAGGTTACTATGCATGCGTGGATAAAGGTTATGATGGTGGAGTAAAAATATCACTGAATATCCTTGGCATCAGGCTGTAGGATGACAGCAAGTTTTGATAAGCCGTGGGGTTAGCAACAAATAAAGACTCAGAGTCACAGTGCAACTGAAATTGGTTTTCGCGACTTGGGTATGCAGGGTTCTATAAATACCAGGCGGCAGGCAACGAAAAAGGACTCACTCCAACTCAACACACAAATCTACCCTGCGCAAACCCTCGCTCTACGCGAAACCTCTTAACAACCTTGAGATTTTTATTTTCCTTTTCGCCAACACATCTTCAGTTTGGATAAACAGCACTGTGAAGGCAACCGATGATACCTTTAGTTTGGATAAACAACACTATCGCCGTAGAATCAACCGACCGCGGAGCACCTTCAGTTTGGATAAACAGCACTGCAAAGAGGCCGACTGGTTATCTATCCAAGTCTCGGTCGAGAAGGATTTTCGAATCCTTATTGGCAGAGGTCATCTCATTAGTCTTCTCGGCGAAGTGAGGTGTTACAAATTACTAAGCTCGGCATATTGAACGCCGAGTTGTTTTATGATTGGATACTCATAAGTTGGCTTTAGAGTTCGGCATTCTAACGGCCGAACCACATTCACCATCAAGACATACATTTGTTTTGAGTATCTGTGCCCTTATACTTTGGTGTTGATTCGGCGTGCTTATACTTTCACGAATATAATCACAGTGACCGAATCTGGCGCCGACGATTTGTGAACTTCACAGAACTAGCAGCCTTGTCTTCAGGCTCTAGAACCCGAAGGCCGGGAATTGTTCCTTCCTCGGCCGCAGTTACAAGATCAAGAAGTTAGCAGCGCGACCAACGCAACATCAACAAATTTTACTCACCGGCCGAGTTCGGCCGTAGAGTTGGCACGCTCCGCACACAACCAAATGACGTAGTTAGCTCATAGATTACTCGGCCTGCGTGCCACGTAGGCTTGGTAGTTTTTAGGACCAACAGATAGTACTAGTTCTTTCTGGAGTTCTATGCTTTGAATTATACATGGCGGATATGTGAGAAAATACTTGTTCATATGTTAACTCATGTGATCACTAAGGAATTGTTTCTTATGGATACATTGCTTAAACAACAGTGATTAGTTTAAGTCCAAGTAGAAGAATGTTAGAATCCTATTGGACTCTAAACTTATCACATTAGGGTTTAAGTTAGTGGAACTGGAACAGTTAGAGTTTAATATTTAAATAAATCTTTTTCTTTTAAAGAAGGACGATAAAGATAAACATGGTAGAGAGTGGATATCCCACGTTGGAAATCAAATGGACCTAGGGTTTAATCAAACTGTTTCCGTGATAGGAGGAAATGGCTGAGGTTACACGTTTATAAAGGTTTAGTCCCTGCTCAAGGGGAAATGCACGTTCTTATTCAGTAAACTAGCCCTATTCTAGTGAGAACATAAGGTCTCCATTGAATAGAAGACGTTCCTCAGCAATGGCTTCTTCATGTTCGATTTACACTTTGCTTCTAGTTGGTATAGTAATCTATGTGAAGCTAAACTATTAAATTTCCAACACTTGGCATCAGAGCATGTCTTAGCTCTTTATAGATTCATTATGTACCCTTGGTTGAAATAAGATGGATGATATGATATAATAAGCAAGGGTACACAACATGTGAAGGGAAATATTGGTATCAAAATTAACGTCATATTAACAAACGTATATTCATACGAAATATCGACGTCATAACAACGAAATCTATCAAATATAATATATTGACAAGAGACCAAAAAAGAAAAAAAATATTCAATTTATTTTGATTTGGATGCTAAATCACGAACGAAAGACCAAAATTTAAAGCAGTAGTACTGTAAATCTGAAATAAAATTATAAAGCCTATACTTGTAAAGCTTTAAGAAACTGTTACAGGAAGATTAGCAAATCAAATACAAGTGAAACTTTTGTCACAACGAATTGAAACGAGTTTATTTTCTATTATATTTGTTTCTCGATAAATATATCGTATTTGAGTAACTTGCAACTTATGCATAAGATATTAAGTATCATGGATAAGTGAATGTAGGCGCTACGGGAAAGGTTAGGAGCCTCGTAAAATTATGACTAAAAAATGAAAATTCCTCGATGCATTAAGTCGAGTCGTTGTGGTAAAATCAAGCCACATTTTAAACCAATAACTTCATCTTCTAGTTATATCATTTTTCAGAATAATGAAATTCAGCTACCACCTTTTCAGAATAACGAATTGAACCATTAATATATCCAAAAGTTCATACAAAAATTGTTTCACATTGTTAATTGTCGTCATTATATGATAAGTTTCTTCTCGATATATGATATCAAAAAAATACTATCAATCAACTTTGACATTCGGCTTACACCATGGTGAAACTTGAAGAATATATTACTATTGTTGATGCTATCTGGACACACTCTTAAATATAGGTGAAACCCATATACAATTGTAGAGCTCACTTGTATTACAAAGTGTGTCAACAAGTATGGTAACTTTGTGTCGGAATAGTTTTATTGTACTATTATATATAGTAGACCAAACCTTAGATCATGATGAAAACAAACAAATAAAAACTAAAAGAATCTTTAGATACACAAAATTAACACTCTCTAATACAGATGCGTTCCACATACAATGGTAGGATCCACCTCTATTTGAGAGTCTGTCAACAAGTGTATATCCAAATAGTTTTATTAAAATTGAGAATATATAATGAAAAGTACAATCTAGTACCCAACCCTTCTTTTCATCCTAGCCATGTACATTGTCATCTTCACATAGAGCCAATCTTGTACATTATTCAGGAACCGAAAATACGCATGCCTCCATGTCTTCTTAAGAACTAAGGAACCGCAAACTCCCCAAAATCCAACAATGTAACCTAGGGCTGCAGAAATACAAAACCAAGGAAGCTCATCATGTTTATTGTCCTCATCTTGGTCGACGTTGTTCTTATTATCCACATCAATTTCTCTACACTCATTTGGAAGCGGAGCACCACAAAGTTTCGGGTTCCCCTCAAATGCAGAAGCGTTGAAGCTCTGGTGTATGCCTATCGGTATTTGTACTTCGAGATTATTGTATGAGACATCAAATGTGCTCAAGAAACTAAGGTTTGTCATTGACGAAGGGATTTTCCTGATCAAATGATTCGTGGAGAGATTCAAAATTTCTAAATATTTTAGGCTAGATATTTGGTCAGGAATTTCACCAAAGAAGTTGTTGCCGTCAAGATACAACTATTAAAGAAGTTGCAGTTGCTCGATCTCAGTAGGTATACTACCACTAATGTTATTGCCCCCTAGGTCTATCGAACCTGGAGATTTATACGGTCTACGCGGCCAATATAATGTATTTCCGATTGGTTTGAGCAAGATGGGAAGTTCAAATTCATAATTATCTACTCGAGATGCATTCACCATTAACATTGGTAATCTACAAAGTTGTCTTGGAAATTCACCTGAAATCTGATTGTCTGACATATCCACATAAAAGAGTTTTGGGAGAGACCCTAACCAACTTGGAATTGATCCTGTGATTTGATTATTACCCAACAGCAACATCTCTAGATTCTTTAAGTTTGATAACCAACCAGGTATCTGACCAGTGAGCCCACAGTTATCCAAAGTCAAGACACGAAGATTCTGGAATCCATGAAAATCAACCATGTAATCATCAGTTGGCATTGCCTCGCGGTCAAATGAACCGCTAAGGAGAAGTGTGTAAAGACTTTTGCAACGCATTAGTATCTTCATTGCCCCTGTGAGATTGGTCAACCGTACATAAGAAAGCGAGAGGAATGACAAGGATTTCAACGAAAGAATCTCAGGTTGTATTTGTCCTTTTAGATAAGGATTATCACTTAACCGAATTGCTTTTAGGAACCTGCATGAGTAAAGGCTTATCAGAAACACACCAGTGAAGTTATTCCTAAGTAGGTCAAGTTTACTAAGGTGGTTGAGTTTGGAGAAATTAGCTGTGGTGAGGTCTCTTTCCAAGTAGTTGAATCTCAAATGGAGTTCTATGAGGTTTGTGCAATTCATCAAAGATGGGGGCAAATTACCTTCTAAGCTGTTAAAATCAAAATTCATGAATTTCAACTTGCAGAGCTTCCCAAAATTGAGGGGGATCACACCACTCAAATGATTAAAGGAGAGATCAAGGATTGTGAGTTGGGTAAGGTTGGCAATTCTTTCACTAATGGCTCCATTGAGTGAATTGAGAGGTAATACAAGTTCCTCAAGTTTGGTAGCGTTATAGATATCTTCTGGAAGTGATCCTGACAAATTATTGTGACTGGCACGAAGAATGTGCAATTTGGAACACCCCCCAAACCCATGAGAAATGTTGCCACTAAATTCATTAGAGGAAAAATCCAATATCGGAGACAAATAGATGAAGGGATATACCTAGAGAAGGTGTTGTTGCTGACATTGAAACTAGTCAAATTCCAAGCTTGTTGGAAGAAAGAAGATCGAATTGCACCATGAAAGTGATTGCTTGACAAATCTATTGTCTGGATATTTCTAGGTGGTAGAGAAAATGGTATCTCTCCAAAAAGAAGGTTATAGCTCAAATCAAGGATCTCGAGGCGATTCAAGGATGAGAAGAATTGAGTTTCAAGTGCACCATAAAGTGAATTGTGGGAAAGGTTCAAGTGGGTGAGATGTGTGAGATTTCCAAGTGATGAGACAAGCATACCTCCTTTGAGCCCTTTGGAGGGTAAGAGCAAATGAGTGACCCAACCCTCTCGATTACAAGTGATACCATTCCAATGACAACAATCAACAGAACTACTCCAATTCAGAGGAGAAGATAGAATGAGGGCGAAGGCCAAGAGGGAGGTGCGTTCAATTTGGTTGCATGCATGAATGTTTGTTGTAGAGATAATGCAAGAGAACAAAAAGATGAGGAGGAAGCCATGGGCCATTTTTTAACTTAAGTATTGCTTAAAGCTTACAAGTCTGCACACACACATATATGTGTGGCAGCAACCAAAGGTATGCAGCTGATTTTATTTTATTTTTAATAATTTATAATTATTTAATTTTTGCTTAGAATTATCCAAACCCCTATTTATGTTTGAAGAGAATTTCATGGCACGAAAGACACCAAAAAGTGAAGACCTCCGTGGGTCATGACTCATAAGAAGGAAAACAACTAAACACAACTAAAGATTAAAAAGTTGTTTTGCCACTAATATTATATTCTAGTGATATTTCTTCTTAGTTGTAAGTGAGACGTCTTAGATTTAACTTGTGTAAATTATGAATTGATAACAATTTATTATGTTGGTTTCAATTCAAGAAAATAAAAAGATGACCCTAATAGAATGCATGCAAATTGTAGTAACCAGTTGAAAGTGAAAGTAGAAGACTAGTTACTAATTATGAAGAAACATCACTTTCAATTCCTGAGGAATGGTAAGACGAAAATGAGATAAGTTTCTTCTAATCCAACCTCTTCTAATCCCTTAAAAATGAAAAACAATCACTCTATCTTTCATTTGAGCTTGAATCTTGTCCAATCCAATCTAATCAATCTTAAGCACCAAATGAGCATTAAAGAATATCATATTTTCATTTTTCCGAACCCTTCAATACGTCAAAGAGAGATTTCCTCTTAAGATTGATTTCTTCCATTCCCAACTACCCCACCAAGCCATAGAGAGCAAGTGGAGCTCCTCCAAGTCAAATAAGATATAATGAAGAGAACAATGCAAGAGAATAAGATATTGCTTACAGTAACAGGTCTACATATATTATAATATATATATATATATGAGCAAAAAGCGAAGACCTTAGTGTGCTGAGAAAACTGGCAAACAACCATAATCGTACATTAGGGTAAATTTTTCCAAACCCTGAAACATGTCAAAGAGAGATTTCCAAACCCTTCCATACGTCAAAAGAGAGATTTCCAAACCCTTCAATACAAAGAGAGATTTCAGAACCCTTCAATACCTTAAAAAGAGATTTCATAATCTAACTAAATGACCTTAATTTTATTTGATTATTAGCAAAGGCGATCTTTATAGAGCGATTTATAATATTAACGGTTCTGATAAAAAATACAGTTCTATGAATCGGCAACGAATAGTTTTAAATATGAATTCCTACTCGTCCTTTGAGTACCCCAAGTATTGTTCTTTTGGTTATGAGAGTGATAGGGTTAGTGGTTAGATACTTAGTTGTTAGGGGGAAGGGGAACTAATGGGAGATTTTTCTCTTGCATTGTTCTTTTCCTCCCTATATCTTATTCGACTTGGGAGGAGCTCCACTTGCTTTCTATGCCTTGGTTGGGTAGTTGGGAATGGAAGAAATCAATCTTAAGAGGAAATCTCTCTTCGACGTATTGAAGGGTTCGGAAAAATGAAAATATGATATATTTTTATGCTCATTTGGTGCTTAAGATTAATTATGTTGGTTTCATTTCAAGAAAATAAAAGATATGACTCTACAAGAATGCATGCAAATTGCAGTAACTAGTTGAAAGTGAAATTAGAAGATAAGTTACTAATTAAGAAGAATCATCACTTTCAATTCCCAAGGAATAGCAAGACGAAAATGAGATAAGTTTCTTCTAATCCCTTAAAAATGAAAAATCGTTCACTCTATCTTTCTTTTGAGCTTGAATCTTGTCCAATCCAATCTAATCAATCTTAAGCACCAAATGAAAAAACATCATTTTTCATTTTTCCAAACCCTTCAATACGTTGAAGAGAGATTTCCTCTTAAGATTGATTTTTTTCCATTCCCAACAACCCAACCAAGCCATAGAAAGCAAGTGGAGTTTCTCCCAAGTCAAATAAGATATAATGAAAGAGAACAATGCAAGAGAATAAGATATTAAAACTCATGATTGCTTGAAAAATAACGGAACCATGAACCAGGATATTCTTTAAGATAACATCAATGAAAAAGGGACAAAGTTGAAAATTTGAAACCACGTGACGATAGCCAAATGTGTGTTTCTTCTTTTCCATTGAAAGAGTAGTCCAATTCGGACTACCACAAACATTATGAGTTTTGATTCCATCCCTAAAGGGAGTGTAAAGAACATAAATAACTTAGAGGTGTAATCAATTTGAATTTCAGAAGATTTTAATAAACTTTTTTTAAGTGACAAATTTCAAAGGATTTTAGTAAACTCTACAATTCTATATAGATTTTGACAGATTTAGATGGATTTCCATTGTAGAATTTTATGAATTTGTACGGACTTCTTTCATTGATTTCTTAGGATTTTTTAGTTGATTTCTACAACATCAAATGAATTTCTTTCTCAGTCCACAATTTGAAAAAGAAAAAAAATTAAACATAACATAAACATACCATATTGATATAGAAATACAAACCAATCAAATATGCCATTCTCTTTCTCATTTGAATTATAATTAAAAAAAAAGTCAACTAACCAAAATAAAGATCATTGGCTCACAACCACCTACAACCAGTCACTTTAACTAACCAAGAAGTTCTAAGGTGCATAGGCTACTGCTAGATTTTGATGTATTCTTTAAAATCATCTCTAATCCTTACGACTACACCATGATTTTAGAATCTTTTAAAATCTTCTTTTAAAATTATAATTGACTACACCTAAATTTTGAAGTCTATTATAATGGACTACCACATCCAGTATGAGTTCTGATGTTGAGAATTAAGCTGCATACTAGCTTAATGCCGATCTGCAGATGACAATCCTACAGAAAGGAGTGAAGAAATCGAAGGAATGAAGAACTCGCCATTTTTAGAAGTAGCCGTTAGACTTAAATCGCAACGGCTAGATTAGTTTCTAATTTTAGAAAATTGCAGCTGTTATTCCTATCTGTTTAGGATTGTACTATGTCATCGATCCTCTCCCAAGTGGAAGGATTGTAGCCTCCGATGGCCTAAATCGCTAGAGATGCGTCCTTGCTCCCTGAAAAATAGGATCGAAGCATTTGACTGTTTTGGGTGATGTAGCCTTGTATATTCCTTCTTCGATTTCAATCAATGAATATACTGAGCATTCTCTATTCTCTGTGTTCATCCTTTTCTCTAAACTTTCTGCTATAAAGTTTTCACCTTTCATCTGCTAATCAACCTAAGAAGCTATGCATGATACCATTTAAACATGGTATCAAAGCTCTAGGTCTGATTCCAAGCCCCGTAAACTGTGAGTGAGGTTCTCCCTTTGAAATTCCCAGAAGGGATAAAGGTGGTTCCTTTTTTGGTTGGTTCACTGATACTTACTGAGAAATGGTGGGATCGAGTTCTTCCAGTGGAGATTTACGAACTCCACAGTTCGATGGCACAAATTACGATTTTTAGGCTGTCAAGATGGAGACTATCCTCATAGCACATGATCTATGGGATGTGGTAGAACTCGGAATTCAACCGCAGCAGATTCTCAAGGAAGAATAAGGCTCTGAAGATAAAGGAAGTGAGGCTGAACAAGTTCCAGTGGAAACACCTATAATCTCTATAGAATACAGAATCAAAAATGCCAAGGCATTAAGTCTCATACAATGAGCAATAACAGATGAGCACTTTCCTCGCATCAGAAATGAGAAGACTGCAAAAGGGGCTTGGTACATTCTGAGAAAAGATTTCAGAGGTGATAAAAAGGTAAGGGCCGTAAAACTTCAAGTAGTTAGGGCTGAATTTGAATGTTTGAGAATGACAGAATGTGAAACCCTAGATGATTACTTGGCTAGGTTTTTTGAAATTGTGAATAACCTGAAGTCACTTGGTGAAGATGTGCCTGAAAAAAGAATTGTGCAAAAATTGTTGATGAGTTTAAGTAGGAGATATAAGTCTATTGTGTCCATTATAGAGGAAACCCGAGACCTAGACACTATTAGAATTGAAGAAGTTATGTCATCTGTCAAAGTCTATGATAAAAGAAAAGACTTGCATGATAAGAGGGATAAGTTGACAGGAACTGAGAGAGCTTTTAGTAGTCTCAGAGTTGGCAACAACCATGCCTCTGGAGCTTACAAAGGTTTACAGAATAAGCAAAATCAGAAGTGGCAGGGACAACATAAGAAGGGAAAGAATTGGTCTCAAAGTGGGAATTAGAACAACAACATTGGCACAAACTGGAACAATAATCCTGGAGGAAGTTGGAATAATAAGTTCAACCCTCAGAACAAGCAAGGGAGTAGTAGTCAAAGTGGTGTGAAACCACAATGCCAAGTGTGTGAGAAGTATCATTTTGGTGTGTGCAGATACAAAGGAAAAGCCAAGTGTGGGAAATGTAATCGATTTGGTCATGTTGCAAAGGACTGATAATCACAAATCTAAGGTAAAAATGGGCACTGGAGACCTTGTACAAGCTACTAAGAAAGGCACCCTAGTGGTTGAAACTCAGCATGGGAAAATGCGTATAAATGAAGTGTTGCTGATTCCAGGTTTGGATGAAAACTTACTGAGTGTAGGCCACATGATGAAGCATGGATACTATGTTCTATTTAGGGGTAATATGGCAATAATCTTTGATGATAGCAACCTCAACAATGTTGTAGCAAAAGTGATAATGGATGGAAATAGATGTTTTCCCCTCTCACTAGAATCTATAACCCCTGCAGCAAGAAAATCATATGTGATTGAGGACTCTTGGGTTTGGCATAAAAGTTGGGCCACTTGAGTTTTGGTAGTATGAAGAAGATGCAGCAGAATGAAATGGTACTTGGATTATCTAATTTGACAGAAATGAAAGGTGTGTGTGAAGGTTGTGTATTTGGGAAACACCATAGAGAACCATTTAACAAGGAGAAAGTGTGGAGAGCAAGCTATCCACTTGAGTTAGTACACAGATTTGTGTGGACCAATGCAAAATGAGTCCATTGGTAGGAATAGGTACTTCATCACATTCATTGATGATTTCTCAAGAATGTGTTGGGTATACTTTCTCATAAACAAATCTGATGCCTTCAATGTGTTCAAGAAATTCAAAGCCCTTGTTGAATTGCAAAGTGGTTTCAGTTTGAAGAAGCTAAGGGGTGACAGAGGTGGTGAATACATTTCAAATGAGTTTATGGACTACTGTGCAAGCGTGGGAATGGAGAGGCAACTGACTATTGCTTACTCCCCTCAGCAAAATGGAGTTGCTGAGAGAAGAAACAGAACAATTGGTGAGATGGCAAGGTCCATGATGGCTGAGAAAGGAATTCTTGTGATTTTTTAGGCAGAAGCTATGAGTACGGCTGTGTATTTGCAGAATAGATGTTTTACAACATCTGTGTTAGACAAAACACCTTTTGAAGCCTTTACAGGTAGAAAGCCTGGGATCAAGCATCTCAAAGTATTTGGTTGTATCTGTTATGTGCATGTCCTATCACCACTGAGAGCAGTCAAGTGAGAGCAATTGGTGTCCTTGCCTTTGGTGTCTCCGGGAGTAGCATTTAAGTGATTTGCCAAATTCACAACAAACTCAAGTCCTGTATATCAACAATGTTTTCCGTTTTAAGCATTGGATAAATTTTGACCAAATATTTGATGTTATTGTCAACACCATTTTTGTCCAACTCAAAGCCAAATCCCTCGCTACCAAATGGAATACTAGTACACAAAGCCCTTTTTGTTGATGAAGACTTCCTTTCTATTCTAATCAATTCAACCAAAACCATTGTATATTTGCTCCAACAACCCAGTCAAGTGAATACCAGGTCTATCATGATTCAATATAAATTTTTCAACCACAACTTCATTTTCAACTGAATTTCGAGAACAAGTAGAGTACACCATTCTTCCGCCAACTTTAAGCAGCGATATACCTCACATAGCTGTCTGAATCTGCAAAGGATGAACCCCATTGCCCAATCCAGCATGCCATTTCCTTCACATATCAGGAGCCTTGCCAATGGTACCGTCACCACTGCAAGGGCCATCACATAGAACACAATCAAAGAAAAGTTGGCTGATGGGTGGCTCTATTTCAGGTCATTTTTCAGTAGCAGTAGACTGTGCCCCATAACTAGGAAAATGCTGAGCTTCATGATGAGTGACTATCAAGTTGGCTGTGCACATTTTTTGTTTTGTTTGATGGATGAGTAAATTACATATTTGGACATCAAGATCATTAGTTATAACCAATCCATCAGGTAGGGATTCTGGTTTTATTGATTGGTGTATAACCTCAAGCAATTGGAATGTTTTCGAATCTGGCCGTGTACCGCATGTATCAAGTACAAAATGATTTGGACATACATCAAGGAATAGTGGAGGTACCATGCGTACAACCTACTGTCTTGTGATGTTTCCAATCTCATTTTCAAGCTTTAAGAACTCATGAAACCTCTTAAGTGTTTGGTTCTTCCTCAGTTGCATGCGAGAATAGTTTGAATGCTAAGCTAAATTTAGAAGGTACCAAGGCAATGGCCTAATAGGCTGCAGTTCACCCCCTCCACTTACCACAGATTGAGTCATTCTCCAATTGCCTTCGAATATCCAAACAAAGTTGGCTACTTGAATTGATGCTAAAAGCAGCAGGCAACGACTTTCGAAGAACCATTGCTACCTTTCGATTTAAAATAGTGAGCTCGCATACCTTATTCTCAATGGTTTCACCTATCGCACAAGCAGATTGGACTACCCTGACAATCCCTACTCCGCCATTATTTGTCATCAACAGCCCCATCAACTTAAGCAATTCACTGGCAGCTTCCATGGCTAACAAACTTAAGCAATTTCGAAGAACTTCATTGAATGCATCCCACTCTTCTGGGCTCACTATCCTTATGAGTGATAAAATTGTCCTGCCTTGAGAAGAGAGCGCCACAATCACATCTGTATTCCCTAGTTCGGCATGTCTTAGAATGAGCCTTCCAATCTGATTGAACAACATACCTCTTAGAACACTATCAATGATACATGGTCTGTATTCCGTCTCATAGAAATTTCATCAAACAGTTTTGATGCACACAAATCCTTCTTCACAAATATTCCCACAAGATACTAATTTACCCACCCAAATTTATCATTCAAGCAGACACTACAGGTGATAGCATGATGACCAGTATAGTATGCAATTATACTAAACAAAAGTAAATGGAATATGGCACTCTAATTTTCAGAATCATGGCTAAACGAATGAAATACCTCAGGTCCAATTTTCGTGGTAGCAGTCGCGGAGCTGTGGGAAACTGGTAGCAGCCCCGGAACATGAATCGCTGGTTTCGAACCAGGAAGCGCCACTGTGGCTGCAGAAGAGTCATTCGAGTGTGGCTTGATGGCCGAAGTTGCCATCGCTTTCAACAACGTCGATGACGAGAGCAGTGGTGGAACAGAATTGGATTGGATTGTTGACGGAATACGCTGCGATTGGACTCCTCCAGAACCGACTGGGGTCAAGGTAGCTGAAGCGGTTTAATCTCACGAGATACATGATGATCGACGGCGAGAGGGGCAGAGATGCCTTCCCCGGCGCCTTGAGATTGCAGCTGGCGATGAAACTTTTCGAAATATGCTGGAAGCTTGGTCGCGAAGGCCTTGTTGATAGCCTCTTCGAACGCAGCATTGATGAGGGAAGGTAAAGAGGCAATGTAAGCCTCCAAGGAAGCAAATACGGCTTTCCATAGCAGAGGCGCGAGCGGTAGCAGATTTGCAGCCATGCACAGAAGGGAATCCAAGAATCGAAATGGATGATACCATTGTTAAGACCCAAATGTCAACCCTAACTCAACCTTAACTATTGCGCATAAAAGAAGAGGGAGGGAAGGAAGAGAGAAAAGCAGAGCTCAATATTTTTGCATTTGATTTCTTTTGTAAAAACTGATCTGATCCATTTATGGGAGCTAGGCTCCTTTTATACTGACTCTACACTTTTAAATGCCAGCTGGCATATTTAACCATTCCTAACAATAAAACTAGAGAATTGTTTTTAGAATTTCAAAAATCATATTCTACACAGGTATATTTTTCTCACATGTATATTTTGGGTTCATAACAAGATGATAAGGACTTCTTGATAAAAACAAGTAAAACTTTTGTCATGACGAATTGAAACAAGGTTATCTGCTACTATATTTGTTTATTGATAAATATATCGTACTTGAGTAATTTGCAACTTATGCATAAGATCTATAGTATCATGAATATGTGAATGTTGACACTATGGGAAAGGTTAGGAACCTTGCAAAAGCATGACTAAAATATGAAAATTTCCTTCAACCTCAATGCATTACAGTCGAGTCGATGTGGAAAAATCAAGTTACATTTCAAACCAATAACTTCATCTTCCACTATTAAGGCATATCATTTTTTCAGAATTACGAATCCAGCTACCACTTTTTCAGAATAACGATTTTCCAAAGTTCATACAAAAACTGGTTCAATTATTATTATTATTAAGGGGAGAAAAAGAGGGTTTAAAACTATTATAACAATTTGGGGAATGGGAGTTTCAAACCTAGAATGCATGGGTGGAAACCCAACATCCTATCCACTAGGATATTGGACCACATGTTGTTTCACATTGCTAATTGTTGTCATTATATATTAAGTATCTTCATGACAGATAATATAAAAAATATTACCAATCAGCTTTGACATTCGGCCTACACCATGGAAAAACTTGAAGAATATATAATTATTGTTGATACTGTTTGGACACACAAAACTGATAATTTGGTTGACACACTCTTTAATATAGGCAAGACTCATATACGATGATAGAGCTCACATCTATTAGAAAGTGTGTCAACAAATATGTTAATTTTATGTCCGATTAGTTTTATTGTACTATTATATGTATTGGAACAAACCTTATATATATTGGAACAAACCTTACATCATAATGTAAACAAACAAATAAAAATTGAAAGAGTCATACTATTTGGATACACAAAATTAATACACTTGGTGCACACTCTTTAATATAGATGTGTTCCACATACAGTAGTAGGACCCTCTCTATTAGAGAATGTGTCAGCAAGTGTGCTAACTTTGTGCATCCAAATAGTTTTATTGAAATTGAAATATATAATGAAATCTAGTCCCCGAGCCTTCTTTTCATCCTGGCCATGCAAACTACCATCTTCACATAGAGCGAATCTTGTACATTATCCAGGAACCGAAAATACGCATACCTCCATGTCTTCTTATGAACTATAGAACCACAAACTCCCCAAAATCCGACAATGAAACCTAGGGCTGCAAAAATATAAAACCATGGAAGCTCATAACCTTCATTGTCTGCATCTTGGCCGACGTCGTTCTCATTATTGGCATCAATTTCTCTACACTCATTTAGAAGTGGAGCACCACAAAGTTTAGGGTTCCCTTCAAATGCAGAAGCTTTGAAGCTCTGGATTTGCATGCCAATTGGTATTTTTCATTTGAGATTATTGCATGACACATCAAATTGTTTCAAGAAACTAAGGCTCGTCATTGACCAGGGGATTTTCCCAAACAAATGCTTCGTGGAGAGGTTCAAAAGCTCTAAATATTTTTGGTTAGATATTTGGTCTGGAATGTCGCCGAAGAAGTTATTGTCGTCAAGATACAAATGTTGAAGAAGCTGCAATTTGCCGATCTCAGTAGGTATACTACCACTAATGTTATTGCCCCCTAGGTCTATCATACCTGGAAAGTTAGATAGTCTACATGGCCAAAAAATTAGATTTTCTACTGGTTTGCTCAAGGTGGGAAGTTCAAATTCATAATTGTCTACTCGAGATGCATTCACCATTAACATTGGTAATCTACAGAGTTGTTTTGGAAATTCACCTGAAATCTGATTGTCTGACAAATCCACAACAAAGAGTTTCGGAAGAGTCCCCAACCAACTTGGAATTGATCATGTGATTTGATTAAAAGCCAGCTGCAATATCTCGAGATTCTTTAGGTTTGATAACCATTTAGGTATCTGACCAGTAAGCCCACAATCACCCAAACTCAAGACACGAAGATTCTGGAATCCATGAAAATCAACCATGTCATTGATAGGATTAAAAGCACACCACAGAGTAGCACACAAATATCCTATTGATTTTCCTTATTAACACTAAGATTTGTCAATTGTAGCATATGAAAATAAGGGTCTTTCCCGCATAATATTGTTTTATCTAACTACTTAAAATGTCACAAAAACTGGGCTGCTGTCCCTACTGACCAGCCACCGAAAAATAATTATTAGACTGACTTATACTTATCTAAAGTCTACGAAATTTTATATGCAGACACTAGACACACAGAGCTATACTCACACAAATTTTTGGGATTTTTAGAGTTGATTTTCTATTTAAATTAAATTGAACAAAAACAGGACAGAAACGAATTTTAAATAATAAAAATAGATTGTAGTTCACAAGTTAAGAAAACGAGTTAGGGGAATCGCTATCCACCACCAAATAATCATGCAAACATGTTATGTTTCTTTCAAATTCCTTTTATTTCCGGATGAAGATGCTCAAGTTGGCTCAATGTTAGAACTCAACCTATTACTCTTTCTTATGTAGTATGTTAAGAGACTGATGTTTTCAACTTAACTTAGTCCCTAGCATAGAATGGCGTGTTCATAGATTTAACAAGTAGAAATCATTAAGAATGAAAAGAGATTGAGTCATCACAAGGCATCGTAAGTACTGGCGTTGTCTTACTTATCCTAGAAATTGATTCACATGTTAATCGCAATTAACAAGTACTACTCTAGAACATATGTAGGTCCTTATTTGACAAGGGCAGGCACACACATATTCATAGCATTAGAATCCTAGATATGCTTACTAAGTATGCATCCATAGAAAACACATAAAGAATTCATCAATGAGACAAGTAGTGAAGCAATTTTCATCCTTTCATAAAAGAAATTGAAACGAAATGTCATAACACATTTGCAATCATATTCGGGGCTTCAAAACAGCCCCTAACTACTAAAAATTTAGTTACACTTTATTCTCAAATTAAACCAAAAGAAAGACATGGGTTTGAGAAGATAAAACCGAAAGAAGAGAATGCCAAGATTTCCTCCTCCCTTCCTTCCTTCCCCAACACTGCTTTTAAACCAACTCTTGCTGCATCATTTTCTTTTACATAACTCCCCCCACTAATAGCAATTTAGTGATGACAATAAGTGAGAGAAAATGGTAAAACAATTGTAACTCTTTAGGTAGCCTTTATGCCAATTACTCCTTCTTAATCCTCATCTTTAATTCCATTTCCTCTGATATTTGAATAGGTGTCAGCTGGCTTGTTCTTGGCTGCATCAGTTTTGGCTGCTAGATTTATTGGGTTTATTGCTTTCATTTCAGTTACAAACTGCTCAGCCTCTTGTGAACCTTTCAGTGTTAAAACGGCCATAACTTCTTCTAGAAAAATGATCTTAACAATCCGTGAAATGCTCCAGAAAATAGACATCCGTAGGTTTCCAAGCATATAAGGTTCATTCTCTAATTCATTCTGAGCTGTCCGCAACTTGCTTCCAAAGCCAGCTAATCTGCACAGGCAGTTTTGACGAATTTGTTACTTAAAGTCCCACTTGTGCTATTTTTCTTTTCTTTGCTTGAGAAATCCTACAAAACACAAAAACAAAGTAAATAGCTCAAAAATATAAGGAACTAACTAAGAAAAGACAAGTGAATTTGATGTGAAATATATATGAATATGAGCTTATCAGTCATAATCAGTTGGTATTGCCTCACGATCAAACGAACTGGGAAGGGAGAGAGTGTGAAGACTTTTGCAACGCATTAACATCTTCATTGCCCTTGAGACATTGGTCAATTGTAAATGACGAAGCGAGAGGAAGGACAAAGATTTCAATGCAAGAATCTCAGGTTGTATTTGTCCTTCTAGATAAGGATTATCACTCAAACGAATTGTTTTAAGGGAGCTGCATGAGTAAAGGCTTATCGGCAAGATACCAGTGAAGTTATTCCTATATAGGTCAAGTTTACTAAGGTGACCGAGTTTGGAGAAATTAGGCTTGGTGAGGCCTCCTTCCAAGTAGTTATATCCCAAATGTAGTTCTACAAGGTTTGTGCAATTCATCAAAGACGGGGGCAAATTACCTTGCAAGCTGTTGAAATCGAGATTCATGAATTTCAACTTGGAGAGCTTCCCGAAATTGCGAGGGATCACACCACTCAAACTATTTCGTGTAAAGAATTGCAATGGGTACATTATACAATTTATTCAATTTATATTCTGGTTTGGATGCTAAATCACGAACGAAAGACTGAAATTTAAAGGAATTGTTCTCGAAAATTGAAATCTGAAATAAAATTACAAAGAAGGATCCCTAACTTCCTGCAGTTGTAAAGAAACTGTTACAAGAATATTAGTAAAACAAATACAAGTGGAACTTTTGTCATGACCAATTGAAACAAGAACTATATTTGCTTCTCGATAAATATGTCATAATTGAGTAATTTGCAACTTATGCATAAGATCTTAAACATTATGAATAAGTGGTTGCCCAAAAAAATAATATTATGAATAAGTGAATGTAGAATACTTGCCATCTACGAGATTCGAATTGAGACTTTTCAGTTTTAAGTGAAGAGGAACACTACTAAACCGTAGTACTAAATGGTGACCTTGTAAGATACATTGCAATCCCAATCGTTGTGCCAAAATAAAGCCATATTTTAAACCAGTAGCTTCAACTTCCACTACAGAGTCAGAGGTAAATCGTAATAGCAAATCCAGCCGCTAATTTTTCAAAGGGTTTTAATCACAAATGGTCCCTGAGATTGATCAAACACATCATTTTGGTCCCTAACATTGAAAATCAATAGAGATGGTCCCTGAGATTGTCCACCATCCATCATTTTGGTCCTTCCGTTAAAAACTCCGTTAAGTGTCCCGGAGCTCTTGGCCGGAAGTTTGGGCAATTTTCAAAGCTTCGTAACTCAATCGTTTCTTAACCAAATTCGACCCGTAATATATCAAAATGAAGATAGGAAAGTGTAGAATAAGTTTATACCATTTGGAAGTCCAATGGCTTCCGGAGCTGGCCAGCAAATAGCCTCAAAGTTGACTGGTCCGAGTGAAAACTTGAAAACTCGCCGGAAACTGGGTAAACTTTAAACTTTCATAACTTCTTAAATACTCAACGAAATCAAGTGATTCAAAAACAAAAATCATAATTCTTGATGAGACGAAGAGAATGGTACCTTTTTCGATGGCTAACTCGCCCTGGTTTTTCCAGAAAACGGCTCGAAAGTGGCTGTCTTGGTCTTGAGTTAGCCATTTTCGAGCCGTTTTCCGGCCAAACCAGAGTGATTTAGCCATCTAAAAGGTATAATTCTCTTCATCTCGTCGAGAAGTATGATTTTTGTTTTTGAATCACTTGATTTCGTTGAGTATTGAAGAAGTTATGAACGTTTAAAGTTTACCCAGTTTCCGGCGAGTTTTCAAGTTTTCACTCGGACCAGTCAACTTTGAGACTATTTTCCGGCCATTTCCGGCAACCATTGGACTTCCAAATGGTATAATCTTATTCTACACTTTCCTATCTTCATTTTGATATATTATGGGTCGAATTTGGTTAAGAAACAATTGAGTTAAGAAGCTTTGAAAATTGCCCAAACTTCCGACCAAGAGCTCCGGGACACTTAACAGAGTTTTTAACGGAAGGACCAAAATGATGGATGATGGACAATCTCAGGGACCATTTCTATTGATTTTCAATGTCAGGGACCAAAATGATGTGTTTGATCAATGTCAGGGACCATTTGTGATAAAAACCCTTTTTCAAAAGCACGAACTGAAACGACAAAGTTTAAATTCCAATTGTTTGTTCCTGGTGATTCCCGCATTATATCCTGCTTAGCATTTGTTTCTTCTTTTTATGACCTAAAACATTTCATATATCCCATAATTCATACAAAACTGCTTCACATTGTTAATTGTAATCATTGTGTTACGAGGTTGTTTCTTCTTTTTATGACCTAAAACATTTCATATATCCCATAATTCATACAAAACTGCTTCACATTGTTAATTGTAATCATTGTGTTACGAGGGTTTCTCTAGAAGATTAATCTATACTTTTGAGACCAAATTTGCTAAAAATAGTAAGTAGCTTCTCATCAACGTTGACATTTGGCTTACACCATGGTGAAACTTGAAGCATATATTAACAATGGTGATGATATTTGAACACGCAAAAGTGATACATTTGTTGGCACGTTCTATAATACATGTGAGACTCACATAGACATGTACAACGATAATACACACATGCATTAAAAAGTGAGTCAACGAATGTGCTAAATTTTGTGTGACCAAATAGGTTTATTGTACTACAATATAAGAACAAAGATTACATCAAAATGAAAACATAGAAATAACAATAACCAATAAAAACTGAAAGAGTGATGCTATTTGGGTACACCAATTTTACACACTTATTGATTTATTCTCTAATACAAAGGAAGTCTACATACAATGGTAGAACCTCTATTAGAAAGTGGGTCAGCAAATATATGTAAATTTGTGTATTCAAATAAATTTATTAAAACTAAAAAATATATGGTCAAACGTAGAATCGAGTCCCTAATTCTTCTTTTCATCTTGGCCATGCACACTGTCATCTTCACGTAGAGTGAATCCTGCACATTATCCAGGAACTAAAAATACGCGTACCTCCATGTATTCTTAAGAACTAAAGAATTGGAAACTCCCCAAAATCCGATAATGAAACCTAGGGCTGCAAAAACATAAAACCAGGGAAGCTCATCATGTTCATCACCTGCATCGATGTTGTTATTATTATCCACATGAATTTTTCTGCACTCATTTGGAAGTGGAGTGATTCAAAATCTCTAAATATTTTAGGTTAGATATGTGGTCTGGAATGTCGCCGGAGAAATTGTTCCCGTAAAGATACAACTCACGAAGAAGCTGCAATTGGCCGATCTCAATAGGTATACTACCACTAATGTTATTGACAGCTAGGCTTATCGTTTGTGGATAGTAAGACAGCCTACGCGGCACAAAATTGGATTCTCGATTACACCGCTGAGGAGGGGAAGTTCAAATGCATAATTGTCTACTGGAGATGCATTGTTCACCATTAACATTGATAATTTACAAAGTTGTTTTGGGAATTCACCTGAAATCTAATTGTCTGCCAAATCCACACAAAAAAGTTTTGGAAGAGTCCCCAACCAACTTGGATTTGGCCCTGTGGTTTGCTTCTTACCCAGATACAATATTTCTAGATTCTTTAGGTTTGATAACCAACCAGGTATCTGACCAGTGAGCCTCTAGTTAGCCAAACTTAAGACATGAAGATTTTGGAATCCATGAAAATCAACCATGTCATCATCAGTTGGCATTGCCTCATGGTCAAACGAACCGAAAAGGAGGAGTGTGCGAAGACTTCTGCAACCCATTAATATCTTCATTGCCCATGTGACCTAACCTCCATGATTCGATCCACCACCTCCTCTTTCGAACCACTCATGATTTCCTTTTGTTCCCACACACTCCGTCCTCTGAGACCCATCTCACCTAAGGTCGACCTAGATCTGTGAAGTCGACAATGGAAAAAGAAATTATAGAGAGAATGAAAGAGAAAAGAGGAATATGGCGAGGGGTTGAATTTCCAAATAGGGGTTTTTATCATTACATGGTTGTGAGGCTCATGTAAAAAATAGTAAACTTTGTGTTCATGTAATTACTAAATTGCCGATAATTTTTATTTCTGTTCAGTTTTGATTAGAGGGGTTATTGTGGAGCCAAAAATAATCCAAAATATTATGGAGGTGACATGTGGACTTTTGGGTAAGAAGGATAAAATTACCCTCGAAGCACACTGAGATTCCCACGCGGATGCAACGGACAATAACGGCTCAATCAAGGAAGAGTCAAAGGTGATCAATTTGGTATTTATTCAAATCTCTTTCATCACTCATCATCAATCCCTTATTGATTTTATTCAAAAGGTAACTCCCAAAACTTCCTACATAATTTAGGAATAATTGCCATGTTAATTGCAAGATATTATTTCACATAATATCTTGCAATTATCACCCAATTCCACCATATATGGCCGACCACTCTCCACTAATAGGGCCGGCCACCCTCTTATATATACCGCTCTCATCCCACTAAAATGCGAAGCTATTTGCTACCCACAAACTCCTAAACACATTCTTTTCAAAATTCTAACTTTGGCATCGAAAACTCTTCGGCCAAAGCCCCCCCCATTCATTATGGGCGGGTGAGGCTTTTAGCCTTAATCTTAGGTGTTATTATTTTGCAAGTGCATTTTCGTCAAATGAGAAGATGGCGGAAATTTGCATCCACAAATTGGTGTTTTCATTGAGAGTTTGATTCACACGCTCGAAGAAGACTCTCGCATTCAAATTTTCTCATTTCTCGTTTGTTCGTAAATTTTTTTGTACTTTCTTATTCCTAGAATTTTTTAATTCTTTGAATAGAGGTAGGGGAAAAATACAATGCTGGGAAATTCGAAAATCATGACGAACGAAACTTCCTACGTTCAAAGATCTGGATCGAATGATGGAGGATGAGACGTAGCCCCACCACAACAATCCACAAGGCTCAACGCGATCGTAAGATGAGCAACTTTGCCACCACGGAAAGCAAGGAGCAGGTGCACTAGCAGCCGAGCCAGGCCCGTCATGAGCCAGCCCAAGCCGCTGCCCCAGCTTAGGCCCAAAGTGCATCACAGGCTCGAGCCGCACCAACAATCCTCTCGGCCCAGGCTGTTGCCCTAGTAGCGTAGATCCAACATGCTCCCAGCGACGCACCGCGCCCACGTGCCCCACACGTGGCTAGGCCCACTTTCGTAACCAAACCCGTTCCCGTGGCCCATTCCCGACCAGTCAAAGACCGGTTCAACCGTCCCAACTTCAGATTTTTGGACCGATGATTTGACCTATCCCAACTCAAATTTTGGACTCGGAGTCCACTAAACTTCTACCGCCTATGGATAAACCTACCATCCAAACTTTTCCATCCCACATGGCGAACAACACTTGTCCCGACAAGTCATAGAGTTGACAAGTGCCCTCGCGCAGCAAACGACCTTGGTGAATCAGCTTTGCAGTGTGCCCAGACAAGGTGTTTCGAAGCAGAACAAAGGCAGACGACGACCCTCTCCAGCAGCGTCCAGGCAAGCAACCCATCGACCAGCCACGAACCGAGCGTTCTGGCAATGTACACTCTCGTCTGGGTCCCCGGGATAACGTATACTCTCGTCTTAACGCATGGATAAGCGTGCACTCTTGGTAACGCCCACGGATGAGCATACATTCACGGTTGGGGTCACACTCCGATAATTAACATGGACAACCTTCTAAGCAAAGTGTTCATTCGAGGCTAGGCCCGTAAAGAGCATCTTCTACCTCAGATCAGAGTAAGCTGCACAGCGAACGGAGAGAAGCAGTCACTCAATCCGGCCCCAGTGTAACTTGCAGCCTGCGAGTAACCCGCTCGCTTGCCAAGAACGTACCATATGCACCGCAACTGCGGTATAGACGAGCCAAGAACATGGAAAAGCAGCCTAGACCAACATGTCACAACCAGGGGCAGTCGAAAGCTCTGCTGCCCCAGTAGAGGTAAATTCAGGAAGAAGTTGAGAAACTTCAGACTTAAGATTGCGTGATTTCCAGGGTAAGAAAGCTACTGACGAAGCGCTTCGAGGAAACATGTCCAACATAAGCAGGTCACATTTCATTGACAAGATCGAGTAGATGAAACCATCCTACATACATTGGCAGATACAAAGATTACTTATGTTTCGACAAACGCATCAACTCAGCCTAATGGCGCGCCGGGGGCAGACGAGTACCAGAATGACACACTAGCCCAACCACCAAGAACTAAGGGCAAGTCTTGTTGTCATCACTCCAGACGATTCAATACTGGAGCAGCACATCACCAATAGCCGAGCACCGCGGACCTAGTGGTCCAATTCCTCATGCTGCGCACAACCTGGCCCAAACTGACCCCGGTTTTATCCTCACATCCGTGCACACCTGCTCTACGACTCATCGCTGCCCTCTATCTGCCACCATGGCTCCTAGCTGTGCCGATCTTGCACCTCGGTTCCCAACCGTGCCGATCTTACCATGCGGCCCCTAATTACACCGACCAAGCCCACGACACTTCAAACTTCAAAGCATCCAACGACGGAGTAGAATACGAGGGTTTACTAGCAGCTCTTGCTAGCGAAAGACTTAGCTGTGAAGAAGCTTGCGATCCATTCAAATTCTCAACTGACCATCAACCAATTCTCATAAGAACACACGATGAAACATCTAAGGATGGCGCAATACTTGAAGAAAGTCTAAGACCTTCTCACTACATTTCCCACTTACACCCTTACGCGGGTTCCACAAACAGTTCGAAGTCTCAAGCAGATCGCCGAACAAGAACTCACATGTTGGGGATTATTTCAGTTGTCTAACAGTCCAGCTTTCCTCAGTTACACTCACAACGACTTCCATGCTCTCCAGTGCGAGAGGGTAAACCAATCTCCCGACACCCATAAGGGTAAGCTCTCCAGTGTGAGAGGGTAAACTAATTGCTCTCCAGTGCGAGAGGGTAAAACAATCCCCCGACACCCATATGGGTAAGCTCTCCAATGCGAGAGGGTAAACTAATTGCTCTCCAGTGCAAAATGGTAAACTAATTCCCCGACACCCATATGGGTCTGCTCTCTAGTGCGAAAAGATAAACTAATTGCTCTCCAGTGCGAAAGGGTAAACTAACTCCCTAACACCTACCTGGGTTTGCTATCCAGTGCGAGATGATAAACTAATTGCTCTCTAGTGCGAAAGGGTAAACTAATTCCTAGACACCATTTTAGGTTTGCTTTCCAGTGCGAGAAGG
The DNA here is from genome assembly GCA_024362995.1 of Heteromeles arbutifolia. Lineage (NCBI taxonomy): Eukaryota > Viridiplantae > Streptophyta > Magnoliopsida > Rosales > Rosaceae > Heteromeles > Heteromeles arbutifolia. Next base: position 36,380,710 of record JANCRC010000003.1, on the reverse strand, counting down.
TAAACTAATTCCCCTACACCCATCTGGGCTTGCTCTCCAGTGCGAGAGGATAAACTAATTACTCTCCAATGTGAGAGGGTAAACTAATTCCCCGACACCTATCTGTGTCTGCTCTCTAGTGCGAGTGGATAAACTAATTGCTCTACAGTGCGACAAGGTAAACTAATTCCCCGACACCTATCTAGGTTTGCTCTCCAGTGCCAGAGGGTAAACTAATTCCCTGACACCCATCTAGGTCTGCTCTCCAGTGCAAGAGGGTAAACTAATTCCCCGACACCTATCTGGGTTTGCTCTCCAGTGCGAGAGGATAAACCAATTGCTCTCTAGTGCGAGAGGGTAAACCAAATCCTCGACACCCATCTGGGTAAGCTTTCTAGTGCGAGAGGATAAACCAATTCCCTGACACCCATCTGGGTCTACTCTTCAACGGAATGGGGGAAATGCTTATGAATTTTTACACAACTACTCATTTTGATGTGATTAGTTAACGATTTTCATATTCCACAGATCTTTATCATGTTATGATGCATGCCACACAGCTCAAAGAATCGAATACTCGATACTAGCTAAGCAGCAAATGGTCAGTGGCAACAACCGACGACAAACTCAACAGCTAGACGCCCCAAGAAGCCAAAACTCATGACCATAGTGACTCTGTGGGATCGTCAACCTTTTTTGAAGCAGCTTGCCCGACCGACGGTTCTATGGCTAAAAGTTTTGCAAGACGCTTCAAACAAGCAAAGTTTCAAGAAAAACAGAGATAAGAGTAAAAGCGAATAAGGCAATTTATTAAATTTCTAGCAAATTGATAAACTTATACGAAGGTCGCCGAAATTCGACGTAAGCTAAACATAGCAGACTACTCATTTAGCAGCTTGGATGACCTTGTACTATCTAGCAGCCATCCTGCATTCAGCAACCACTTTGCACTCAGCAGTATGCTCACCTGACACTTCATCTTCAGCAGCTCTGACCTTGGCAGCACTATCCTCGATTGCTCCATCTACGGCAATTCAGAAATTAAACTCAAGCAGTTTCCTTCTTCTTGGCAAGCAGCACAGACGTAACAGCAGCAAAATGAGCAGACTTTGACGCCTCTTTAGCAGCCGAATGATTTTTTCTCAACTGAAGGTCCAGTAAGCAAGCTAACATACCAGCGTCTTAAGCCGCAGCCTCAGCTGCACAGCTGTCTTTGGCTCCAACCAAGCCGAGCAGTCCAAACCGTGGCCCATGCCACGCCACTTCCTCGACCTATGCTGAGCTATCCATTGGCTTCAGCCAAGCTATGGCCCATACCACACCACATCCTTGGCCCATACCGAGCAGACTCCTGGCCCTTGCCAGCCGACGTGCTGCACCACCTCGACGGCTGCCCCGCGGTAGCACCACCTAAGAAGAAAACACAGAAAATTAAGTTTTTCTTATCTTGGTGCGGCACAGAAAAGACAAAGAAATCAACGAAAGACGGTTCTTTGCACGGGTAAGCGAAGAAGAATGCTAGAAGATGGGGAACAAATATCCCCTAGCTTTCTCTCTTTCTTGTAGGGATAAATAATTGCCCTCCGAAGTTGATTTAATCTCATACTTATTTATTTAATCCCCTACTTAAGGTAAGCTTAAATAGGTTTTGGTGGCGATTTATTTTTCTTTACTAGAAGAATCTAATTCCAAGTCCAAGTGAGATTCTGCATCAAAGTTGGAGATCTCTACACCTACTGCCATTTCCTCCGAGCAACCCAACAAGTGTGGGGGCATTTGTGGAGCCAAAAATAATCCCAAAAATTATGGAGGTGACACGTGGACTTTTGGGTGAGAATGACAAAATTACCCTCGAGGCACACCGAGATTCTCATACGCATGCAACGAATAATAACGGCTCAATCAAGGAAGAGTCAAAGGTGATCAAGTAGGTATTTATTCAAATCTCTCTCATTGCTCCTCATCAATCCCTTATTGATTTTATTCAAAAGGCAACTCCCGAAACTTCCTGTTTAATTTAGGAATAATTGACATGTTAATTGCAAGATATTATTTCACATAATATCTTGCAATTATCACCCAATTACACCATATATGGCCATCCACTCTCCACCAATAGGGCCGGCCACCCTCCTATATATACCTCTCTCATCCCCCTAAAATACGAAGCCATTTGCTACCCACCAACTCCTAAACACATTCTTTTCATAATTCTAACTTTAGCATCGGAGATTCTTCGGCCAAAGCCCCTTCATTCATCCTGGGCGCGTGAGGCTTTTGGCCTTAATCTTGGGTGTTATTATTTTGCAGGTGCATTTTCGTCAAAGGAGAAGATGGTGGAAATTTGCATCCACAGTTATAATTAGGGGTGGAAATTTTACCAAATTACCGTATCAACCATCCTACCAACCATACCATACCAAATTATTACCAAAAATTTGTACCAATTGGTAATGGTACTGTATTTGTACCGTAACATACTGTTTCGGTACAGTAGTGGTATCCAAAACCAGTACCGGTGGTATACCGTACCTACCAATATTATTAATATTATATTATGTATTTATTCATATAATTATTTGAGGGCAAAATTAATAAAATTAATAATAATTATTGTAGAAGTGTAAAAAATGTAAAAAAAAATATACAATCACTCATAGTAACAAGCTTTACAACTTTCATGAAGGGGTCAACTTCAAAATCCAACACTATAATCCATAAACCTTAAATTTATATTTAACCGTCGATTGTCATTTACGCTTTATTCTTCTTACTGAATTTCATTTTTTAAATTTTCTTTTTTGAAAACATGATCATCTAGCGGATGTAAGAAGATGAACGGTTCAGATCTTTGATACCACGTTTCGATATTTACGGTTAACTGAAATATGAGTCGATGTCATATAGTGTAGAAACTTTATAAACATTAAGCAATATTTTCACTAACCGTAAAACTCTGAACATAATATCAATGATCCAAACCATTCATCTTCTTGCATCCTCTAATAGATTATGTTTTCAAAAAAGAAAATTCGAAAAAAACAAAATTTGATGAGAAAAATAAAACGTAAATGTAAACAACAATCAACGGTTACATTTTGATCTATGATTTATATGATTATAATGACGAATTTCAAAGTTTAGCTCTTCACGAAAGTTGTAAAGCTTGTCATTATGAGCGTTTATATATTTTTTTCTATATTTTTTACAATTCTACATTAAGTAAAAAATATTAGATTTTGGGTAAACTAAGTGGCGTAAAACAAAGTGGCAATTACCATCAGCATACCATACCAACCAAACTATTTGGTATACCGAAAGTTTGGTACGGTAATGGTAATAGATTTTGCCATACCAAATATTTGGTATGGTAATTGGTACAGAAGTTTTGGTACGGTAATGTACCAAAATGTTAGATCCCACATCGCCCAGGGAAGTGGATCTTGTGAGCCTTATATGTATATTCTTATCTCTACCTAGCGCGAGGCCTTTTGGGAGCTCACTGGCTTCGGGTTCCATTGGAACTCCGAAGTTAAGCGAGTAGCGCACGAGAGCACTCCCATGATGGGTGACCCACTGGGAAGTTCTCGTGTGAGTTCCCAGAAACAAAACCGTGAAGGCGTGGTCGTGGCCCAAAGCAGACAATATCGTTCTACGATGGAATCGAGCTCGGGATGTGGTGGGAGCCCGGGCCGGGATGTGACACAAAACCACCCCTAGTTATAATGGTAATTTTAAGAAATTTCGGTTGACAACCAGGGTTCTATTCATATGTAGTTTAGTTTTTTCAACAAATGATATAAAAACACTACCAATCAACTTTGAAATTCGACTTACACCATCTCCAAACTTGAAGAATATATATATTATTATTGATGATGCTATTCAGACACACAAGTTGACATTTTGGTGACATACTTTTTAATATAAGAGAGACCCATATACATGGTGAAGTCTCGATCATAATATTTTTAAGTATTATATCTTTTGAACTCTGGTGGGGCATTTGAAACCAAATATTTGACTTTAGATTTTTTTAGGTATTATATCTTTTGAACACTTTTAGTACAGTGCTTTTTTTATGATAGCAATTACAAAGAGCAGTTCTTGAGTTCATATGTTATTTTATTCTTGATATTAGCATTATTCTGTACAAGATTAAAAGTTGAAGCCTAATTCAACTTCAGAAATGTCGGAAACAAAATTGAAGCAAACTATTTCACGAAAATTTTCAACTCCAACGTATTTTTATTACGACAAAACCGAACCGTCGGAATTAAGACATTTACGATGCGCCAAACACGTTCCAAATGATTTGTTTAATTCCAACGTCAAAGTTGTTGCGATGTGAAGTCTGATGATGCAAGGCCATCGCAAAATCACTTTGCAACGTTGACAATGCATCGCAATAAGCTTGGAAAATTCTTGAGACATGGTGTCATTGTGACGCGATAACAAACGTCGCATGACCGTCACCAAAGCCTATTTGAGATGCTTTTATGGTTTTATACGACGAAATTTTAGGTCTCATATAAGTTATAACATGTTTTTTTGTAGTGCTAGAAAAGTGTGTCAACATGTATGTTAATTCTGTGTGTCCAAATAGTATTTTTGTACTATTGTATGTATATTAAAACAAACCTTACATCATGATGAAAACAAACAAATAAAAACTGAAAGAGTCATACTATTTGGATACACAAAATTCACTCTCTAATACAAGTGTATTTCACATACGATGGTAGGATCCACCTCTATTAGAGAGTGTGTCAGCAAGTGTGTAAATTTTGTGTATCCAAAAGCTTTATTAAAACTGGAAATATATAATAAAATTACAATCTAGTCCTTAACCCTTCTTTTCATCCTGGTCATGCACACTGCCATCTTCACATAGAGCGAATCTTGTACATTATCCAGGAACCGAAAATACGCGTACCTACATGTCTTGTTAAGAACTAAAGAACTGCAAATACCCCAAAATCCGACAATAAAACCTAGGGCTCCAAATATATAAAACCAAGGAAGCTCGTCGCGTCCCTTGTCTGCATCTTGGTGGAAATTGTTATTATTATCCTGATCAATTTCTCTGCACTCCATTGGAAGTGGAAAGCCACAAAGTTTTAGGTTTCCCTCAAATGCAGAAGCGTTGAAGCTCTAGAGCTGCGTGCCCGTTGGTATTTGTCCTTCGAGATTATTGTACGAGACATCAAATTCTTTCAAGAAATTAAGGGTCGTCACTGACAAGAGGATTATTCCGGACATATGATTCGTGGAGAAATTCAAAACCTCCAAATATTTTTGGTCAGATTTTTGGTTTGGAATATAGTCAGAGAAGTTGTTGCTGTCAAGATACGACTCACGAAGAAGCTGCAATTGGCCGATCTCAGTAGGTATACTACCACTAATGTTATTGAGCGATATTATTATTTCTTCTTGAAAGTGAGATAGTCTATAAAATAATGGATATTCGAATGCGTCGCCGAAGACTGAAAATTCAAATTCATAATTGTCAACTAGAGATGCATTCACCATTAACATTGGTAATCTACAAAGTTGTTTCGGAAATTCACCTGAAATCTGATTCCTGACAGATCCAGATTAAAGAGTTTTGGAAGAGTCCGCAACCAACTTGGAATTGATCTTGTGATTTTATTAAAACTCAAATCCAATATCTCTAGGTTCTTTTGGTTTGTGAGTCAAATTCAAGGCACGATGATTTTGGAATCCGTGAAAACCAACAATATTATCATCTGTTGGCATTGCCTCGCGGTCAAACGAACCGGCAAGGACGAGTGAGTGAAGACTTTTGCAACCCACTAATATCTTCATTGCCTCTGTGACATTGTTCAATCGTAAACAATCTCAAGTTGTATTTGTCCTTCTAGATAAGGATATTTACTCAACCGAATTGCTTTCAGGGACCTACATGAGTAAAGGCTTATAGGCAATATACAAATGAAGTTATTCCCATATAGGTCAAGTTTACTAACATGGTTGAGTTTGGAGAAATTAGGCATGGTGAGATCTCCTTCCAAGAAGTTGAATCCCAAATGTATTTCAATGAGGTTTGTGCAATTCATCAAAGACGGGCCGGGGCAAATTACCTTCTTAGCTGTTGTAATCAAAATTCATGAAGTTCAACTTGGAAAGCTTTCTAAAATTGAGGGGGGTGACACCACTCAACTGATTAAAATAGAGGTCAAGGATTGTGAGGTTGGTGAGGTTGGCAATTATTTCACTAATGGCTCCATTTAGTGAATTGAGAGGTAATACAAGTTCCTCAAGTTTAGAAGCGTTATAGATATCTTCTGGAAGTGATCCTGACAAATTATTGTGAGCGGCATGAAGAATTTGCAGTTTGGAACACCCCCTGAAGCCACGAGAAATGTTGCCACTAAATTCATTGGAGGAAAAATCCAATACTCTTCTGGAAGGAGAGGATCAAAGACAAATAGAAGAAGGGATATGCCCAGATAAGGTGTTGTTGTTGACATTGAAACTAGTCAAATTCCAAGCTTGTTGGAAGAATGAAGATGGAATTGCACCATGGAAGTGATTGCTTGACAAATCTATTGTCTGGATAATTTTGGGTGGTATAGAAAACGGTAACTCTCCAGAAAGAAGGTTATAGCTCAAATCAAGGATCTTGAGGCGATTCAAGGACAAGAAGAATTTAGTTTCAAGTGCACCAAGAAGTGAATTGTGGGAAAGGTTCAAGTGGGTGACATGTGTGAGATTTCCAAGTGATGAGACAAACATACCTCTTTTGAGCCCTTTGGCGGGTAAGAACAAATGGGTGACCCAACCCTCCTGATTACAAGTGATACCGTTCCACCGACAACAATCTACATAACTACTCCAATTTATAGGAAGAGAACGGGCGAAGGCAAGTAGATAGGTGCGTTCAGTTTGGTTGCATGCATGAATATTTCTTGAACTTGGATACTTACAATAGCAGACCTGCATATATTTATATAGAGAGATTATATTCACACACCCTAAATTACTTCTTCCACACCATTTTAATTTTTAATATTTTCTACACACCACTAACATTTGATAGAAAAATATTAAAAAATTAAAAGGGTATGAGATAAGTAATTTAGGATGTGTGAATATAATCTCCCTTTATATATAGGAGGCAAGCAAACGTACGCAATTATGCATGTTTATTATTATTTTATCCTTGCACGGCATGAAAGAAACCAAAAAGCGAAGACCTGAGTTGGTCATGGACTCGAGAAGGAATCACTCATGAAAACAAGCATAAAAGTTAATATCGCATATGAATTTACATTTTTGCAAAACCTTGAATGCGTCAGAGACATTTTCCACAGTGAAAAAGACCTTGTTATTTGAGAGTAAATGACATTTTGCAAAGCAAACTTTCCATCGAATATAATTCAACGCATCAAGACGTAGAGCTCTGTCCACATTGATTTTGTAGTGTCCTGAGTCTTCGACGCCGGTGGCAGAATGCCACCTGGAGCAACACCTCTATGTCGCTTACTGCCACCAGCTAGAACTCCTCAAGCAGACCTCTCGATCGCTTGATTCACCATGTCCTGCTTATTCAGTTATTAGGTGAATTCTTTTCGAACAGCAACTCATTTCTTCCTTTCCAAACTACCCAACAAGGCAACAAGCCGTAGAAAATAGGGAGTGTTAAAAGCAACGCGAAGCAAAAACAGGAAGTGTTAAAATCAAAAGAGACTTTGGATGCGGTCCCTAGCTATGAATATTCTTTGAATAAAACCTTGTTGGTTTTCAATTTTTGATCCAGGTCCCTGAAATTAATGTAATAATTTATTTCTATGTACGTTACTATATTTTTTTAATTAAAAATTGAGATTTATAGTTGTTTATATTAATGAGATTTTAAATAAAAAAACCATAATTTGTGGGATTAAAAATATTAAAATATAAATATACTATTGTGTGTGTGTGTGTGTGTGTGTGTGTGTGTGTGTGTGTGTGTGTATAAACACGGGTACATTCATCAAAATTAACAAAAAAATTATTGTATCAAAACATGGGTACATTCTTCAAAATCACAAAACAAAAAAACAAAAAAAAAAAATATTAGGCTTAATAAAATTAGTAAATTTCTTCGATTAAACTTAACATGAATACATTCTCAAATCAAAGAAAAAAATAATGTACCCATATAAGTTTAAAAATGGATTAGAAAAAAATTGAATATATTTTATATAAAAAAATGGTACATTTTACATATAACAAATTGGTATATTTAAGAATGAGTACATTTTAAGATTAAAAATTTGAAAAAAAATTACATGAATGGTACATATAATTAGCATGGGTACATTTAGCAAAATTAAAAATGGGTACAAATAAATAAAAAAATATGGGTACAAATACAAATAAAACTTTATAAAATATGGGCACGAAAAGAAATTAATATATGGGTACAAATTAAAACTGAAAAGAAAATTGGTACAAATTAAAAAAGGGTTGTAAATTAAAAATAGGTATAAACTAAAACTAAAAATATATAATAAAAAATTTAGCCATAAATATAAATATACTAATTGTAACATTTTTAACATTAAATGAATATATTTAGAAATAAAAAATATTTTATTATTGAAATGATTAATGATGTTATTAATACCAAAAACCTTGATCAAAAAATGAAAATGAATAAAGTTTTAATCAAAGAAGTAGCAAAAGGAAGGATGAGAACCTAATTTCCCTTAAAATCAATCATTCCCCAAAACTAAATGGTTATCTAACGGGAATCGCAAATGAACAGCCATGCTTTCAACCAAAGAACAGCCTTCCAAAACCAAAATTCCTGACGTAGAAGGCAAGTTCGAAATCGAATGCGAAAGCGGTGCAGCTCTTGACGGTGGGGAGTGATCGGAGACGTGGCCGCCTCGTCGGGAAGGAAACTGACTGAATGAAAATGCCCGCAGGCCCTTGTTTTTGGGTCTTGGATGAGAATATATTAAGGCCCATTGGGCTGTACTTCTTGTAATTAATTTGGGTCAAATAGTTGAAATTGGATCCAAATCCTACTGTCAAACCTCAATTATGTGCGCAGCCTTATATCAATCGGAAATGCTATTTGCTTTGCAACAAGTGTTATTAAATGATTTCTTGTAATTCTTCTCACAATGGAATGAGTAAGGAATGAATAATAATTATGTGCCGAATTTGCTATTTATGTGAGTACTACTTAAGCTTAATTCATATTTCTCCTACACTTCATAAAATATTTATGAAATGTAATACCACTAATGAGATATCAACGTCAGATCAACTTTATCTATGAAATGTAATGGCACTAAAGAGAGACCGAAAAAGAAAAACGGTATATTTACTTTATTTTGGTTTGGATGCTAAATTAAGAACAACATACTGAAATTTAAAAGAATTGTTCTTGAAAATTGAAATATGAACTAAAATTACAAAGAAGGATCCCTAACTTCCCTACATGTATATAAAAGTTTTAAAGAAACCGTTACAAGAATATTAGTAAATTAAATACACGTGAAACTTTTGCTTCTCAATAAATTGAGTAATTTGCAACTTATGCATAAGATCTTAAACATTATGAATAAGTGGTTGCCAAAAAAAAAAAAAATTATGAATAAATGAATGTAGAAACTGCGAGAAAGGTTGAGAACCTTGTAAAATCATGATTATATTTACACTAGGGGCGGTGGAATAAATTGATATCAAATCTATCATTCACCATTTTTTTTTTTTTTTTTTTTTTATTTTTGTCGACCACCCACAAAATTTGAATTGAGACTTCTCACAATTGGTATTTACCCCGCTTCCCCTCGCTTCGGCTCGGCCCACGCCTGAGAACTTGCCCTCCCACTGTCTCTCTCGCCACCTCCCTCTCGTCTGTCCCAAAAGATCTCCAAGTCTGCAAGACTGAGTTTGATGGAAACGATTCAAACGAATCTAAGAAATCCAAGTCTGCAAGACTCGGTTTGCAGGTATTTGCCCTTTTTATGGGATTTGATTTTTCTGTGTTTTCGAATCGATTTTTTCTGGGATTTGATTTTCCTTACGAGTGGAATCCCTAATTGGGTTTTTGAATTGTGAACAGGGTAAAGGGTTTTGGGATGGGTTCTCTACGTTTTCTCTCGAAGGATTACAACTACGGAGGGTTTCAAAATATTTGACCGAAGGTCGAGAAGGAATTTGCTATTGTTATTGAAGAGCTATTCTGCTACAAATCTTCAAGTAACTACTTGAGCAGAAAATAAACAGACTTATTAAAGAGATGAAATCTCATATATCAAGAAAACGATTCTGTGAATTGGGTTGCGTTTGATTTGAGAAGGGAGGGTTAGATTTGGGAGTTGTCTTTGAAATACCAAATTGAAGGATTTGATTTTTCTGGGATATTAGATCTTTGAGCAATTTAGAGTGGTTGATCAGATTGAACGATTTCAGTAGTTCTGAGTTTTCTGGGATACTAAATTGAAGAATTTCATTTTAGTTTTGATTTTTCTGGAATTTGGTTAATTTTGCAGAAAATTTCAATGTTGGGGTTCACTTTCTTTGGATAAGAATTTTTGTTATATATCACTGGGTTTTTTTTTTGTCATTATCTTTCTCTTAGTCCGACGTTGTACCAAACATTTTACTGAGTTCAAGGTCCCTCCAGGGATCCAGCCCATGCGTGTGCCTTGGTGACTAACTACCACTTTGATCTACCTCAACAACCTTTTCGATCAGTCTGGATTGCACAATATGTAGAGTAGATGATTACAAAACCAAAAATCATGTGCAAGTCCCAATTCAAGGTTTTTGTTCTTCACTATTATTATTATTATTTTCGATAATTTATAATCGTCGCCATCATTTATTATATTATTATTATTACCTTCGTTAATTTATACAAAGAGATATTGAAAAAGAGGAACATCAAACTCAAAACTTGAGTCTAGGTAAATATTCTTAATCATTTAATCCACCGACTCATTATAGTCATCAATATAATTTGGGTGATGCTATTGGTGGGCTTTGGGGGTTCACCAAAGTTAGCCCAGTATTGAACCTGCACAGGCCTAATGGAACTCCAATGTGTGAAGGATGATATTAGTATCTATTAGCATAATGTAGATTGATACGAAATATCAACATCATATCAACAATATTTATGAAATATAGTAGCACTAATGAGAGACCAGAAAAAAAATCGACGTGTTCAATTTATTTTGGTTTGGATGCTAAATCACCAACTAGATACTAAAATTTAAGGAATAATTCTTGAAAATTGAAATATGAAATAAAATTACAAAGAAGGATCTCTAACTTCCTACAGTTGTATAAAAGCTTTAAAGAAACTGTTACAAGAATATTAGAAATCAAATACAAGTGGAACTTTTGTCATGACCAATCGAAACAAGTTTATCTAATAACCATATTTGCTTCTCGATAATTATGTCGTAATTGAGTAATTTGCAACTTATGCATAAGATCTTAAACATTTTGAATAAGTGGTTGCCCACAAAACAATATTATAAATAAGTGAATGTAGGTACTGCGATGAAGGTTGAGAACCTTGTAAAATCATGATTATAAAAATGTTATATTTACACTAAGGGGGTGGTGAAATAAATTAGTATTGAACTTGTAATCCACGATATTCGAATTGAGATTTCTCATTTATAAATGAAGAGGAATACTATTAAACCGTAGTATTAAGTGGTCTTGTAAAATACATTGCAGTCCCAATAATTGTGCCACAAGCCATATTTCAAACCAGTAGCTTTAGCATCCACCACACAGTCAGAGGGAAATCCTAATAGCAAATCTAGCCACTACTTTTACAGAAGCACAAATTGAAATGACAGTTTAAATTCCAATTGTTTGTTCATGGTAATTCCCACGTCATATTCCTACTTAACATGTGTTTCTTCTATTTTCTGACCTAAAACATTTTGTATTTCCCATAGTTCATATAAAAACTGTTTTACATTGTTAATTGTAATCATTGTGTTAGGAGGGTTTCCTCTGGAAGAATAATATATTCTTTTGGAACCAAATTTGCCAACATATAGTATCTTCTCAACAATTTTGACATTCGGCTTACACCGTGGTGAAACTTTGAAGCATATATTAATACTGGTGATGCTATTTGAGCAAAAAAAATTGACACATTCTTTAATACATATGAAACCCAAATAGGTTTATTGTACTGCAATATAAAAACAAAGATTACATCATAATGAAAACATACAAATAAGAATAATAAATAAAAATTGAAAGAGTGATGTTATTTGCGTACACCAACTTTACACATTTACTAATTAACTCTATAATATAGGTGCGGTCAACACATAGTGATAGGACTTCTATTAGAGAGTATGTCAGTAAATATGTAAATTTTGTGTATCTAAATAGTTTTATTGAAACTAGAAAAAATATATAGTAATACATAGAATCTAGTCCCTAGTCCTTCTTTTCATGTTGGCCATGCACACTGTCATCTTCGCATAGAGCGAATTTTGTACACTATCAAGGAATCGAAAAATACGCGTGCCTCCATGTCTTCTTAAGAACTAAACAACCACAAACTCCCCAAAATCCAACAATGAAACCTAGGGCTGCAAAAATATAAAACCAGGAAAACTCATCACATTCGTTGTCTGCATCTTGGTCGACATTGTTCTTGTTATCCGCATCAATTTCCAAGCACTCATTTAGAAGTGGGGCGCCACAAAGTTGAAGGTTCTCCTTAAATGTAAAAGCATTAAAGCTCTGAAGTTGCGTGCTCGTCAGTATTTTTCCTTTTAGATTATTATACGATACATCAAATTCTTTCAAGAAATTAAAGCTCGTTATTGACAAGGGAAGTTTTCCAGAAAAAATTATTCATGGAGAGGTTCAAAAGCTCTAAATACTTTAGGTTAGATATTTGGTCTGGAATTTCGCCAAAGAAGTTGTTGCCATCAAGATGCAACTCACGAAAAAGCTGCAATTGGCCGATCTCAGTAGGTATAACACTACTAATGTTATTGGCCGCTAGATTTATCATTCCTTGATAAAAAGACAATCTACACGGCAAAAATATTGGAATTTTTATTACGTGGCCCAAGAAGGGAACTTCAAATTCATAATTGTCTACTTGAGATTCATTGTTCACCATTAACCCTGGTAATCTACAACGTTGTTTTGGAAATTCACCTGAAATCTGATTGTCTAACAGATCCATTAAAGAGAGTTTTGGGGAGTCCCCAACCAACTTGGAATTCACCCTGTAATTTGATTACCACTCAGATACAATACCTCTAGATTCTTTAGGTTTGATAACCAACCAGGTAACTGACCAGTGAGCCCACAACTTTGCAAACTCAAGACACGAAGATTTTGGAATCCATGAAAATCAACCATGTCATCATCAGTTAGCACTGTATCGTGGTAAAATGAACCGGTAAGGAGAAGTATATGAAGACTTTTGCAACCTATTAACATCTTCATTGCCCCTGTGAAATTGGTCAACCGTACAAAACCAAGCGAGAGGAAGGACAATGATTTCAATGAACAAATCTCAGCTTATATTTGTCCTTCTAGATAAGGATTACTACTCAACCGAATTGCTAGTGACCTGCATGAGTAAAGGATCGTCGGCAAGATACCAGTAAAGTTATTCCTCATTAGGTCAAGTTTACTAAGGTGGCTGAGTTTTGAGAAATTAAGCATGGTGAGTAGGGGTGGGCAAACTGGCCTGGACCCGCGGTCCGGGGAGGTTCAGGGCGGGTTTGGAGCAGGTTCGGGGCGGGGCCTTATATTTGATACACGAAACGGATCGGGGCGGGGTGGGTCTAAGTATATGGCGGGGTGGGACGGGTCCAATTCTGAGTATACACGGGCCCCCGGCCCGAACCGTATACACATACTTTCATTCATTCTCTCTTACACATACACACGGTCTCTGCAATTCCTCTATCGGTTTCTCAGGTTCTCCTCAATCCTCAATCTTCTTTGTCGAATCTTGACCATCTTCTTCGATTCTTAAACTTGGAGACTTTCCTCCCTATCGATCTCTCTCTCTCCCAGATCGTCTTCGTTGATTCTTAAACTCGGAGACTCTCTTCCTCACCATCTGCTCCTCTCGACTCCGAGTCTCCGACGACCACCATTTGCTCCTCTCAACTTTGGCCACCACCTCACGGTCCTGAGTCTCCTGACTCCTGAGTTCCGACCAGTCCATTTCGAAGCCACAAGGTATTCAATTTTAGCCTTTAGGGAATTAATTAATGAATTAGGGTTTTTCTAGATTTAGGGTTTTTGATTTATTATGTTCTATTTTGGTTTCAATAATTTTGAATATATTTTATATCAGAAATTCTGTTCTGGGTTCTGTTTATTCAGTTGCGATTTTGTAATTTAGATCATAATCTAAGCTTTGAGAATTAACTAAATGTGTCATGTATGGAATCCTTCTCATCATTGGCATGTAGGGCTTGTTATTGTTATTATCCAAATTCTTTCAAAACTTGAGTTTCAAGTATGGATTTTCATTGTTATCCTATTCTGCATTTTAGGGATTTATATTTTAAACCTTTAATTTTTGGCGATACAAGGTTCAGAAAAATGGGGTTGAAGTAAGCTGCAAAGGAATGCATTGAGTGTGCTCGAACATCCTACAGGGAATGAGGAAGATTACAATTTTTATTACATGTTAATTACCAATTATAGTATAATTTGCACTCTGTTAGGAACCATGGATAGATTACAACAATGTTCTATATTTTGGATTTGGACTTTGGATTACAACAATGCGCTGCTGGGCACAATCTGTGCTTCAATACTCTTCTAATATGTGCTGCTGCAGTGCTGTTGAGCATTCTCAAGCCTATAGCCTTCTAGATTATTGTAGAAAGAACTTCCCAGATTTGTTTTTCATCAAGGTTTTCTTTGCTGCATTTCAGAGGGAAATTCAACAACAAAAAAATTAAGGAAAAAAAAGAGAGTAAATTGACCAGTGGACCTGCCCCGAATCGGCCCGTTTTAAACGAGCCGGGTTAGGTCCGGTTCCAAAACTTAGAATTCCTATACCCGCCCCGCCCCGCCCCGTTAGATTTTTAAACAGGTCCGGTCCGGTCCCTCCAAATTTGGGCCCAGCCCGACCCGTGCCCACCCCTAGTGGTGAGGTCTCCATCTAAGTAGTTGAATACCAAATGTAGTTCTACGATGTTTGTGCAATTCATCAAAGATGGGGGTAAATTACCTTGTAAGCTGTTGAAATCAAGAGCCATAAATTTCAACTTGGAGAGCTTCCCGAAATTGAGAGGTATCACACCACTCAAATAATTAAAATAAAGGTCAAGGATTGTGAGGTGGGTGAGGTTGGCAATTCTTTCACTAATGGCTCCATTTAGTGAATTGAGAGGTAATACAAGTTCCTCAAGTTTGGTAGTGTTATATATATCTTCCAGAAGTGATCCTGACAAATTATTATGATCGGCACGAAGAATTTGCAGTTTGGAACACCCCCTAAACCCACGAGAAATGTTGCCCCTAAATTCATTGGAGGAAAAATCCAATACTCTATTGGAAGGAGAAGATCGAAGACAAATAGATGAATGGATATACCCATAGAAGATGTTGCTGCTGACATTGAAACTAGGGGTGGATTTTTTTGCCAAATTGCCGTGCCAACCGAATTGCCAACCGTGCCATACCGATTTTGTGCCAAATTTTTTGTGCCAATTGGTAATGGTACGGTATTGTACCGTACCGAAATTTCATGGTACGGTATTGGTAATGGATATCATTACCACGGTATTACCGTACCGTACCAAACATATAATATAATATATAAATTATACATTATATAATATATAATTATATAACACATATGGGATCAAGTGGTTGCTTTACAAAAAATGTTACATCAACTTTGCTATGGGATCAAGTAGTTGCTTTACAAATAGAGATTGAGAAGAAAAAGAAAGATTATTGGGGAAGTTTTGAGAATGTGAACCCACTTATGTTTCTTGGCCAAGTTCTAGACCCTTGTTATAAACTTCAAATGATTACCATTAGCCTCAAAACACTTGGATGGGATGATAGAAAGATAGCTTGGATGCTTATGGAGATTAACAAATGCTTACTTGATTTGTATAATGAGTATATGAGAGGTTCTTCTACTACCATTGGGGCTCCATTGGGAGATGTGAAACTAAATGAGGAGTACATAATTCAAGCTTGTGGGGGTGATGAGAACAAAATTGAAATGATGAAGGAGCTAATACAAGAAATGAGGGAGCAACGCCTTTTGGAGATATCCAATGAAGTTGATAAGTACTTCGCCGCTCCTTATATTAGCATTGTTATTGGTGGCTTTGATCTCATGAATTGGTGGAAATCAAACACAAAAGAGTTCCCAATTCTTTCACAAATAGCCAAGGATATCTTTGCAATCCCCACTTCTACCGTTGCTAGTGAAAATGCATTTAGCCTAGGGAGGAGGGTTATGGACCCTTTTAGGGCATCCTTGACTCCTAAAATGGTAGAGGCACTAATGTGTACTAGTGATTGGCTTAGGGCGGATGAAGTAAACTTCTACAAAGAACCAACGAAAGATATGCTTCAATTTTACAAGGAAATGGAAGAAGTGGAAACAAGTAAGATATGCTTTAATCTTTTTAGTAAATTTGTTGTTAAATGGTTTTCAATTTTAATTCTTCTTGCTACTACTATGTTTTCTTTGTTTGTAATAGGCTTGACACAAACTCAATCTTCTACAAGTTCAATGCCTCCTCCAAAAGCTTCGATATCTCAAACTTGAAGAATTGATCAATGAATTTTACTTTTTGAAGTTTAGTTTCAATTTTCATTTGGTTTGAAACTTTAACTTCTATTTGGATTGTAAGCTTAATTTTCATCATGAATCTTGATGCATCATTTGAATTATTGTGTGTGTGAATTGTGAATGATGAATAATACATGAATATAGGCTACAATGTATGAGATAAAGGTACAATAAAAAAGTTTTGCCATTGAATTGGGTTAAAAAAGCAAAAACAAATTTTGTCCCAAAATAAAGTGGCAATTACTATTGCCATACCATGCCAACCGAACATTTGGCAATATCGAATTTCGGTATACCGAAAGTTTGGTATGGTAATGGTAATAGATTTTACCAAATCGAAAGTTTGGTACGGTAATTGGTACGAGGGTTTTGGTACGGTAACCGTACCGAACCCACCCCTAATTGAAACTAGTCAAATTCCAAGCTTGTTGGAAGAATGAAGATGGAATTGCACCATGGAAGTGATTGCTTGACAAATCTATTGTCTAAACATTTTTGGGTGGTAGAGAAAACGGCATCTCTCCAGAAAGAAGGTTGTAGCTCAAATCAAGGATTTCGAGGCGATTCAAGGACGAGAAGAATTTAGTTTCAAGTGCACCATAAAGTGAACTGTGGGAAAGGTTCAAGTGGGTGAGATGTGTGAGATTTCCAAGTGATGATACAAACATACCTCATTTGAGCCCTTTGGAGGGTAAAAGAAAATGAGTGACCCAACCCTCTTGATTACAAGTGATGCCGTTCCAATAACAAGAATCAACAAAACTACTCCAATATATAGGAGGAGAAGATGGAGTGCGGGCGAAGGCCACGAGAGAGGTGCATTCGGTTTGGTTGTTTGCATGAATATTTGTTGTAGATATAATGAAAGAGAGTAAGAAGACGAGAAGGAAGCCATGAGGCATGTTTTTTAACTTAGATATTGCTTAGAGTAACAGGTCTGCATATATATATACACACATATATATAAAAGCAACCAAAGTTATGCAACTACTCATGTTCTTTTTGTGTGTGTCGTGATTATATTTTTTTTTCCTTGCACGGTATGAAAGAAACCAAACGGCGATGACCCTGTTGGTCGTGGACTCGAGAATTGGCAAACAACCTTGACCGCACGCTGTTGTACATTTTTCAAACCCTTGAATACGTGAAAGAAAGATTTTCCAGTCAAAAGGACCTTGTTATTTTCAGAGTAAATGACTTTGCCAAACAAACAACGTATCACTCCACCTCGACGTAGAGCTCCGTCCACATTGATTTTGTAGTGTCCAGAGTCGCCAACGCCGGAGGCCAGATGCCACCTAACCTAGATCAACACCTCTATGTCGCTCACTGCCACCAACTGGAAGTCCTCAAGCAGACCTCTGGGTCCCTTGATTCACCATCTCCAGCTTATTCAGTTATTAAGTGAATTCTTTTCGGACAGCTCATTTCTTCCTTTCCAAACTACCCAACAAGCCATAGAAAACAAGTGGAGCTCCTCCTGAGTCGAAGCATAAAATTCCTCACAATCGTATAAAAGCAATGAAGGATGGTTATTAAGCAAAAAAAAATTTCCCATCAGGGTTCCAAACAGAGGAATGCAAGAGGTAAAACAGAACCAGGATATTCTCTCAACGAAATAGTTCACCAACGGTCCCGAAGGATTCCAGATGACATTAAAACTCAACATTGCTTGAAAAATAACAGAACTAGGATATTCTCTTAGATAACATCCATGAAAAGGGGACAACGTTCAAAATTTGAAATCACATAAAGAAAATCCAAGTGTGTTTCTTCTCCATTGAAAGAGAGTTTCCTTCAGCTTCTTCTCGGCTTCCTTTTGAGCTCTAATAGCTGCTTTAGCTCTATCTTTCTCTGCCTTCTTCTTCTTCCTCTCCAAGGGCAGCTTATTTTTTTTAATCTCCTCTCCTCTTTTCATCTCCTTCAACTTGGCAGATCAATTTTCTTTTCTTTTGGGGTCTGCTTTTCAGAAACAAATATTTCCTTGTCTGCCACGTCAATATCAGTAGCTTTTGGAGCAGTTGATTTATTTTTGGTATCTTCCTCAACTTGTTTTGCATTAGACTTTGGTGCTGTCTCTACCACAGGTGCTTCCACAACCACCAATGGCTTCTCATCTGGGTTTCTTATACCTAAAGAAAAAAATACCAAAATTTAGAATGCGGATGTTATATGGAGAGGTTAACAATGCGCAGTCATATAACAAACCTCTTCATGAGGAAGTGCTTCGAGTGTTTTAACATTGTTCGTAGCAGCAAGATTTGTCGCTTTGGTCATGACCCCACGGCTATGGTAAAAACATTGTTCTAAAAATCCCCGCCTAGCGTCGCCTAGGCGCTAGGCAGCTAGCCACCGCCCCGATTAATGCTTAGGCGTTTGAAAATTAAGAAATGGCACCTAGACCAGTTGAGGCGCCCACCTAGCCCGTCCAGACCCGCCTAGGTTACGACTCACTTAGACAAAAAAATAGATAACTTTCATTTTGCATTTAATTTTTTTAATAAATTGTAAGAGACTTGTTGAATACTTAAATGAGCACACACTATATGCGTGTTCCCCATGTTTTCATTATATTCTAATACTTCATAATACATATGTCATTCTATTTTGTAGTTTATGATGAAATTATATATATTTTAAGTATAAACAGATACTTATTTATACGAAATATAATGGATTTACTTAAATTTGCCTAGGCGCCCCGCCTAGACCCCGCCTAGCCGTCTAGGCGCTAGGCCCCAGCTCGCCGCCCGACTAGCGCCTAAGGCCATCTCCAACCGAGGGCTGGCTAGAGGGCTCGTTTTAGTCCTCTGGCCCTCCAAGATATTAATATTTTAATGAACAGTACATGGCCATATTTGCCTCCATCTCCAATCGAGGGCCAAAGGGTTATAGGGCTCGTTTTAGCCCTGTCACAAAAAACCGTCTCCAACCGAGGGCCAAAGGGTCATAGGGCCAAACATAATTTATTATTAAAAACTACAACTTAAATTCAAATCCAACGGCTAAGTGACGTTAGCATGAAAAGTTGAAAAAAATTATAATGTGAAGAATTGAAAATTTTGGCCCAAAATTTTTTTTTTTTTTTTGAATCCAACGGTAACTAGTCGTTAAATTCATATTTTTCCTACCATTCATGTTGGTTATATCCTACAGGAATAATCTAACTATTATTGTCGGTTATATCCGACAGGAATAACCAAAATTCTAGCCCAGCCCAGGGTTGGCTGGCTGGAATGGGCCAGCCCTCTGGCCCTTTGGCCCTTTTAGATTCCGTGGGGGCCACGAGCCCTCTGGCCTAGCCCTCGGTTGGAGATGGTTTTCGGACTATTTTCGACCCTTTGGCCCTCTGCACCATTCGGTTGGAGATGGCCTAACGTCTTTTAGAACCTTGGGTAAAAACCAGCATTCTGAAAATCATAATAATATAATTACAGGGTGATAGTATCACACATAAAATACAACCATTACATGCATCCCTTCATGTCAGAGGGATAACTATAAATCTTGAGGGCATTCGTTACAATAATTAGACGACAACCAACCAAATTATTTCTGTACTGAAAATGGCAAAAATGCCCTCGGTTTGGTTTATTCCTTGGCGTTTTTTCACTTGGTTGCACAGTTAAAGGGCGGATTTGCCCTCCTTTGCCAACCGTGTTCTTCGCGGACCGCAACGTTTCTCTTCTGGATTTTTCTTTTCATTTCTGTCTCTCTCTCAGAAACCTTTTGTTTCTCTCAAACCTCTCTTTGCCTTGCTCTCCGATCTCCACTTCTCTCTGTGTCTTGCTTTCTTCCAGAAAACGCTCAAGTTAGTCAAATTTGTTTAGATCTTTTCGTCTGGGGTTACAAACGGCAACGCTCTCTTGCTGAAAAATAGCGAATTTGGTCTCGATTTGAAGAAAATTTGAAGCCCATAAAAGATCGCATCTCCTGTTCCCTCTTTGATTTGGGTAATTGTCTGCTTTGAATGTTATGTGCTTGTGAGTGTAAATTTGGATTTTAAATGGGTTTTTTGTTCAAATTTTTTGGTTGTGATTTTGGGAATTTTGTTTGTAGCTTCGCATTCTGGGTGATGATGGTTAATTTGGTTTTGTTTTCGATTTCAGGGGATCGGCTTTTTCGAATTTGTGACTTTCCTTCGAAGCCTGCGAAGACCTCTGTGTTTAAGGTGAGTGGTTTTGAAATTCCATGCAGCCTGAGGTGTGATTTTAGATCTGAAATTTCCAAGCTTTTTTATTAATCTTAACCCAGAGTAGTTAACCATAATTAAATTAATTTTTTTTTTCCGGTTATATAACTGAAGTAGATAAAGTTAAGAAAGAACAATTGTGGCTTAAAGTCTTCGTATTTGAAAGTTGAATCTTAGCCTTTGAAAGGCTTTGTGAACGTGACCTCACGTGTGCAGCAGACCTTCATAGCAATTAGGGGTGAGTCTTCATTGTCCAGTACATGTTACTGTGTTTCAGTTTGTTCATTTTCTTTCAAGCCCTGTGTTGGTCGCTCTCCAATCTTCTCATGTTTTTCAGGCCCTGTGTTTCAGTTTGTTCATTTACTCTTTGTATATTGTGGAGGTTGAATTTTGTATATTGTGAAAGTTGAATCTGTGCAAATCCATTTTTTCTGATTATTTATTAGTTTGAGTAGTTTTGCAACAATTTGATACTGTTGGAAATCTATTGCTTAAATCGAATACAAAGCTTGCTGCTAGCTTTTATGAAGAAGCAGTACGCTCATTAGTCTCAATCAAACGTAAGCTTCAAATGGTGAATTTTAAGATTGAACAAAATTAAATTTCTGTATTAAAAGTCAGTGAGCATTATTAGTTTGTTCTGATGATTTGATGATATCATGCTTTGCAGATTATATATTAAGCAAGCTCCATCAAGCACTTTATTTTTTTATTTAGATGATGAGGTCGACTGAGCAAAATATAAAATTAAAGAAACCAACATGTTTACTGTAGACAAGTATCAACAGGTGAGGCTTTCCGATTGTTTGCAAATAGGATCGGTAATCAGTTACTGCATGTGAAGATATAGCTGAGAGATTAGTTTTTATGATGAATTGTTTTCTGTTGAACATCCGTTTGATTCAACAATGCAATCTGTTACTTTCCCTTGCAGTTACTTTTATTTCAAGATATTGTAGTCTTCTTTTAATCCCACAATAAGTCTCCTTATATGATCAATCAGTTGCAGGTCAGCGTATTCAATATATACCTATAATCTCTCTAATGCTCTTACACAATCAATTGGTTGGAAATCTGTCTGTTTTCTGTTCTGCCATTTTTCACCTTTATCAAGGTATGCTTATTAGGTTTACACATCCTTTCTTGGTGATTTTCATGCTATAGCATATTTTGAATGTAAAAGTTTTACTAACCCTTTGAGTTTTCAACGTCTAAATCTTCTCTTTTACACTCGCATTGCTTTGCTTTTGTTCCAATTTGTCCAGTTACATAAAAACGAAATATTACTATGCTATATCCTAAATACCTTTTGTTTGTATAAAATTTTGATCAGTTGACTTCAACGATTAAAATTTATTTCTTAATCACATTAGTCACTTTATTAAAAGAAAAAAAAACAACTATTTTATCAATCATATTTAACATCCATCTTACTATATGCATATAGTTCCCCGTTTTCTATGTTCCTTTATACTTTTTTATTATCTACCTGTACTTATTGATATATAAATACAATTCTCAAATACTCTAACTCTAAGTTATCCTAATAATCTTAACATATATCAGAAACTCTTTTGTGCGGAAAGGAAATACCTCTTCACAACCAACTCAATCCAAGTAAACTTTTACTACTTTTAAAAACATTATCTCAACTGTCAACTCAAGTAAGTTCTCAGTTTCCATGAACTTTTTTATTTCTTCACATCCAAGTGGTTTACATAGTTTTCAACCATTAGACCACATAACTTTACACTAGCCTTCATGCATAACTTTACACTAGAACTCATGCATGCGCTTGCGTGCAGAAGATATTTTTTGAATCACGGTGTGTTATGCGTGACTTACACATTTTAAATGTATTTATATGCGTAAATTGACAAAGTAAATGAATAATCTATAATCATGCTAGAAGAAACCTGTCATAAACCAATTAAGCAATTAAGCAGCTGAATCCACATAATAAAATCGGTCTCTATAAAATTTACATTAAGAATAGAGAATAATATTTAATAAACAACTGATTGAATCACATTATTGTTAGCTCATTATGAGGCTAAATCCACACCCTCTCCCTTAGTGTGGATAATATCGTTTGTTAAAAAAAAACAATTATTTGACAACTAATTTAATCACATTATTATCCACGTGCAAAAGACTTTTTTTATAATAGGCATTACACGCCTCTTAAGATGTTTTAAACGTGTTTAAAAATAGAGAAAATAATATTGAATGAACAGCTGATTGAATCACATTATTGCTAGCTTATTGTGAGGTACTAATTAAAAAAAAGTACAAAAAAATTAATTATTTAAAAAACACTGTTAAAATTACGAAAATGCCCCTGCATTATTTGAATCACGGCGTGCTACGCACGACTTACATGTTTTAAATATATTTATATGAGTAAATTAACAAAAGAAAAGTTAAAGATTTGAAGTAAATGAATAATTTTAGATCATGCTAGAAGAAACCCCTCATAAATCAATTAAAGCAGCTGAATTCACATACTACAATTGGTGTCTATAGAATTTACATTAAGAATAGAGAAAATAATATTTAATAAACAATTGATTGAATCACATTATTGCTAGCCCATTGTGAGGCTAAGCTCACCCCCTCCCCGTGTAGATAATATCGTTTGTTTAAAATAAAAAAATTCATTTGACAATTAATTTAATCACATTAGTTTTCGCTTGTGAAAGATCTTTTTTATAACTGGCAGTACATGCCTATTAAGATGTTTTGAACATGTTAAAAAATAGAGAAAATAATATTTAATAAACAATTGATTGAATCACATTATTGCTAGCTCATTGTAAGGTTAAACCCACCCATCTCCCCCTTAGTGTAGATAATATCGTTTGTTAAAAAAAAAAAAAATCATTTGACAACTTATTTAATTACATTATTATCCGCGTGCGAAAGATTTTTTTTATAACCGACCACACGTCTATTAAGATGTTTTGAACATGTTTAAAAATAGAGAAACTGAATCACATTATTGCTAAAATGATGAAAATGCATTTGTCTTATTTGATGCATCATTTTGGGATGCCTTTGAAATTTTTTGTTTTGGGGGCATTTTTGTTCAAATTTTTTTGTTGAAGCTTGGTGGCACCAAAATTACTTTTCACTTTTCCATTGGCTTTATATATAGAAGATTTACAAGTGTATTGTTCCTAATTGTTCAAACAAATTTCTTTTTGTTTCCAGCCAAATGATGTCAAGGCGCGGTTTAGCGGTTTTGAATACAATTGGGGAAACACTTTCTTTAAGCTACTAATGTTGTGGGATTCCAAAATTGAAAACTAGTCGCTTTCAATTTTTTGCAGCAAATTACCTTTGAAACCTAAGTTCTAAATCTATTACTGACAATTTAAACACTTGTACAAAGTTAGGAATACATTTATTGGTTCAAATTTAAACACTGTTGTAAGACCGGACATTTACTCATTAAGCTAGATTCAACTTTGGTAGTTTTTTCAAACATAATTTTCCATACCATGATCTAAAATATCTATAATATCCCGATATTTTCATTGAAATTTTCGTGTTTTTGGACTACTGATATTTCTGATGTCATCGATATTTCCGTATTTTTTAAATTTCTATATTTAAAAAAACACCAAGGGGATTCGAACCCCTCTCATTTTACTCCTTCAACACCTTGATCACCATATCGCTTATATTTTTGTGAAAATATGCTAAAATATTTATATATTTTCTACACTCACAGTGTTTGCCAGCTCGCTATATAATCAATTTAAATCAGTTAAATCCATCCTGCAACGCATTTCCTTCCAATTTTTTATGATAAACTAATAGATAATTGACTAAATAAACATCCTGCAAAGTTTCAATAAAAATTTCCAAGTTTTTCTTACAATTTTCGTGGTTTTTATTTAATTTTTATCGATATCGATAATATCCTGATATTTCTATCGAAATTTCCGTGTTTTTAGACTACCGATATTTTCAATATCATCGATATTTTAGATCTTGATCTATACAATCCAAACTCAAGTGTTACTGTTTATTAACAGTAAAGTGACTAAAATACCCTCAAAATACTTCTGTACAGTGGAAGGGCAGTTTTGCCCTTTCGATTCCACGCGTCCGTCATCGGTGGATGTTTTGGCTTTAGTTGTTCTGGATCTTTCTTTTGATTTCGGCTGTTCTCTCTCACGTATCTCCAATTCCTTTGTTTTCGCCTTCCTTTTTTCTCCGCCTTGGCTTCTGTTTTCTTCATCGTCTTGCTTCGTCGTTGAAAATGAATCCAAGAGAAATTCTAATTGAGCATGCTTTTTTTAAATAACAAGTAAAAAGTATCACAAATATTGCATTTGAATGTTTTAATTTTTAATCACTAATTGAATTTGTTGGGGGCTTTATGCAGGCATCTAATTGGAGGAGGATGCTCGAGTTCATCTTCTGATTCTCACGAAGATAAAGAAAAGTTTCAGGAAAAATATTGGTACTTCTGGTGAGAATTTTACACCTATAGGCTCAGCTATAAACCCAATGCTGATAAGAATTCTGGTATTTCTGATGTAATATTATTATTGTTTTATGAGTACAAGAGGATTTTCCAATGCAACCGTTTTCCTTTGACGAATGGTTAGGTGATTATCCATTTATTCTCCAACCTGGAAATGGTCAGAATGGCGAAAGAAGCGGCAGAAAGGTGCTTTGTTGCTGGAAAAACCACTGAACCAGTAGAACTTTCCCCGGTTCTTCAATTCAATTCTAATAATTTTTTTATCCAGAAAAGCTAGCGTTTCCTGATGAGTTTTATAGCTTTCTCAGTGTGGGTGTTTCAATTTCGTTTTTGTGATTTTGGATTTTGGATTTGTTTTCTGTTCAAATTTCCTTTTGTGATTTTGGGGTATTGTTTATCGATTCTCTCACTCATCTCTCAGCTCTCTCACTTTTGAGAGATTTTTCCGTGTGATCTCAGTTCACGGATGTGTTCTTGTACAAATGGCGGAATATGCTAAAAAATTAATAATTTAAAAAATAAAATTTCTCGTCATTTTTATCAAAATACATAATGTACTATTTATGTTCCGGTCACGACTAAAAATCTCTCCTCACTTTTCTGCTGGATGTCAATGTTTTCAAAAGTGGCCCAAAGACTTGTCTGGTAGATGTCAATGTTTTCAAAAGTAGCAGAAAGCAGAGTGTGACAGAAAGCAGCGTGGCAGCCTTCTTCTTAGCCGAAGGCTGTGTGTGTGAGCGTACAAAAGTCTTAAAGCTGTGTGAAATTGTCAAAAGTTGAAGACTTCTGTTCACCTTTCGTTTTTATGTTTTTGCATGTATTAGTCTTTGTGGTTTACAGTGCAGGCATCCTTTTCCAATTATTGTTGCGTATTCAATTTATTTGATTCATAAACATTAGTGTACATTTATATTGTTGGACTATCTGTCATGAGAAAATTGTTGTCCGGACATGCCACACTGACACTGCATTCGTTATTAGAAATGCAAATATGTGGTATGAACGGCAAAATTACCACGTTGCAAGTTCGATGCACTTTTTTAGTGATTGCTAATTTCAATAAAAAAATGTTTATTATGCCATCATCATATATTCATATGTTGGCCATTAATCAATATTCATGTGTTGGCAGTGCCATTATATGAAATTTTAGGAAAAAAATAAATTTGTCCATTCTACATATATTTGACTTTCATTCTACCAATAGGGTTATCATTTCATCTCTACGTTTACATCCTTTACAATATGAATTTGTTGATACATAATTTCATTGCACCTTTTATTTTATTTTTTTTTCCTTTTGACTAGGCTACTTTCTTGGCAATCAAGAATACAAGGAAACTTTGGATATTCCAGTGAACAACTGTTGTTATCTTTTATCAATATAAATCAAACAATACTCCCTAATACTTCTCTCCATGTAATTCACAATCTTTTATATGTAACTACTACTATTGATCAAAAGCCACAGAAACTACTTAAATAAACTCACATCTAATCTTTTTGGCATTCTCAAAAATACAAATCTGTGATCGTTTGTACGTGGTCCGTGTCAATCAAATTTTTTCCATGTAAAAATCTTCTTAATGTTGTCAATATAAATAATTAATCTTTTATATTGTTTAGACATAACCTTTCATATAATTTTTAATCCGACGGCAACGCGCATGTACCAATTTCTAGTAAGAGACTACGTACCAACCAAAAAAACTCAACTCTTATACAGCAAAAATAGATTACAACTGAACTAAAAATTTCCACAAAATTCTGGAGGGAAATTTCCAATTAAGGTGTTGTTGCTGACATTAAAACTAGTCAAATTCCATGCTTGTTGGAAAAAAGAAGATGGAATTGCACCATGGAAGTGATTGCTTGACAAATCTACAAAGGCAGTGAAGGATGGTAACAAAAAATGATTTCCCATTAGGGTTCTAAGCAGAGGAATACAAAGGTAAAACCGGGAGTGTTAAAACCAGTCACTATTATGTGCGTAGAGCCTTATACCAATAGGAAATACTATTTGCTTTGTAACAAGTGTTATTGAATGATTTCTTGTAATTCTTCTCACAATAGAGTGAGTATAGAATGAATAATAATTACGTGTCGAATTCGTTATTTATGTGAGTGCTACTTAAGCTTAATTCATGTATCTCCTACACTTCAAAAAAATATTTATGAAATGTAATGGCACTATTGAGAGATCAACATCGTATCAACAACATCTATTGAATGTAATAATAATGAGAGATCTGAAAAGAAAAACAATGTATTCAATTTATTCTTGTTTGGATGCTAAATTACGAACTAGAGATTGCAACTTAAAGGAATTGTTCTTGAAAATTGAAATCTGAACTAAAATTACAAAGAATGATCCCTAACTTCCTACAGCTGTATAAAAGTTTTAAGGAAACTGTTACAAGAATATTAGTAAATTAAATACAAGTGAAATTTTTGTCATGACCAATTGAAACAAGTTTATCTTATAACTATATTTGTTTCTCAATAAATTGAGTAATTTGCAACTTATGCATAAGATCTTAAACATTATGAATAAGTGGTTGCCCAAAAAAAAAAATTATGAATAACAGTAGACACTGCGAGGAAGGTGAGAACCTTGTAAAATCATGATTATATAAACGTTACTACACTAAGGGGTGGTGCAATAAATTGGTATCGAACATGTCATCCACGAGATTCGAATTGAGACTTCTCAGTTATAAGTGAAGAGGGATATCACTAAACCGTAATACTAAATAACATTGTAAAATACAGTGCGGTCCCAGTCGTTGTGCCAAAATAAAACCATTTATATATCTCATAATTCATACAAAAACTGCTTCACATTGTTAATTGCAATCATTGTGTTAGGAGGGGTTTCTCTGGAAGATTAAACTATTCTTTTGAGACCAAATTTGCCAACACATAATAAGTATCTTCTCATCAATGTTGACATTCGACTTACATCATGGTGAAACTTGAAGCATAAATTAATAATGGTGATGCTATTTGAACACACGAAGTGATACATTTGTTGACACACTCTCTAATACATGTGAGACTCATATAGACACATACAATGGGGTAACAAACACATGCATTAAAAAGTGAGTCAACGAATGTGCCAAATTTTGTGTGACCAAATAGGTTTATTGCACTATAATATAAGAACAAATATTACATCATAATGAAAACATACAAATAACAAAAATAAAAGCTGAAAGAGTGATGCTATTTTCGTACACGAACATTACACAATTACTGATTAACTCCTTAATACAAATGCGTACATCTGCATACAGTAGTAGGACTTCCATTAGAGAGTGGGTCAGCAAATATATGTAAATTTTGTGTAACCATATAGTTTTATTGAAACTGAAAAATATATAGTAAAACATAGAATCTAGTCCCTAATCCTTCTCTTCATCTTGCCCATGCATACTGCCATCTTCACATAGAGCAAATCTTGTACATTATCCAGAAACTGAAAATACGCGTACCTCCATGTCTTCTTAAGAAGTAAAGAACCGCAAACTCCCCAAAATCCGACAATGAAACCTAGGGTTGCAAAAATATAAAACCAGGGAAGCTCATCACCTTTGTTGTCCGCATCTTGGTCGACGTTATTCTTGTTATCTGCATCAATTTCTCTGCACTCATTTGGAAGTGGAGCACCACAGAGTTTAGGGTTCCCCTCAAATTCAGAAGCATCAAGGCTCTGGAGTTGCGTGCCTGTCGGTATTTTTCCTTGAAGATTATTGTACGAGACATTAAAACTGCTCAAGAAATTAAGGCTCGTCATGGACCAAGGGATTTTTCCGGACAAATGATTCATGGAGAGGTCCAAACCCTCTAAATATTTTAGGTTAGATATTTGGTTTGGAATGTTGCCGGAGAAGTTGTTGTGGTTAAGAAACAAATTTCTAAGAAACTGCAATTGGCCGATCTCAGTAGGTATACTACCATTAATGTTATTTGCCGATAGGTCTATCGTACCTCGAAGGTTAGACGTTCCACGAGGCAAAACATATGCCTTTTCATTTGCATAGTTAAAGAGGGGAAGTTCAAATTCATAATTGCCTACTGAAGATGCATTCACCACCAACCTTGGTAATCTACAAAGTTGTTTGGGAAAATTACCTGAAATCTTATTGTCTGCCAAATCCACAAAAAAGAGTTTTGGAAGATTCCCCAACCAACTTGGAATTGACCCTGTGATTTGATTCATACCTAGAAACAACACCTCTAGATTCTTTAGGTTTGATAACCAACCAGGTATCTGACCAGTGAGCCTACATGAAGCCAAACTCAAGAAACGAAGATTTTGGAATCCATGAAAATCAACCATGTCATCATCAGTTGGCATTGCTTCACCGTCAAACGAACCGCTAAACATGAGTGTGCAAAGACTTCTGCAACGACTTAATATATTCATTGCCCCTGTTATATTGGTCAACCGTACAGAAACAAGCGAAAGGAAGGACAAGGATTTCAATGAAAGAATCTCAGATTGTATTTGTCCTTCTAGGTAAGGATTATTACTCAGCCGGATTGCTTTTAAAGACCTGCATGAGTAAAGGCTTATAGGCAAGATACCAGTGAAGTTATTCCAAACTAGGTCAAGTTTACTAAGGTGGCTGAGTTTGGAGAAATTAGGCGTGGTGAGGTCTCCTTGCAAGTTGTTGAATCCCAAATGTAGTTCTACAAGGCTTGTGCAATTCATCAAAGATGAGGGCAACTTACCTTCTAAGTTGTTGGAATCAAAATTCATGAATTTCAACTTGGAGAGCTTCCCGAAATTGAGAGGGATCACACCACTCAAATAATTAAAATAGAGGTCAAGGATTGTGAGGTATGTGAGGTTGGCAATTCTTTCACTAATGGCTCCATTTAGTGAATTGAGAGGTAATACAAGTTCCTCAAGTTTGGTAGCATTATAGATGTCTTCCGGAAGTAATCCTGACAAATTATTATGACCAGCATGAAGAATCTGCAGTTTGGAACACCCCCCGAGCCCACGAGAAAATTTGCCACTAAATTCATTGGAGGAAAAATCCAATACTCTTATGGAAGGAGATGATCGGAGACAAATAGATGTAGGATATACCCAGAGAAGGTGTTGTTGCTGACATTGAAACTAGTCAAATTCCAAGCTTGTTGGAGAAAAGAAGAGGGAATAGCACCATGGAAGTGGTTGCTTGACAAATCTATTGTCTGAATATTTTTGGGTGGTAGAGAAAATGGTATCTCTCCAGAAAGAAGGTTGTAGCTCAAATCAATGATCTTGAGGTGATTCAAGGACGAGAAGAATTTGATTTCAAGTGTGCCATAAAGTGAATTGTGGGAAAGGTTCAAATGAGTGAGATATGTGAGATTTGCAAGTGATGAGACAAACATACCTCCTTTGAGCCCTTTGGAGGGTAAGAGCAAATGAGTGACCCAACCCTCCTGATTACAAATGATGCCATTCCAACGACAACAATCAACAGAAGTACTCCAATTTACAGGAGGAGAAGATAGAGTGTGGGCGAAGGCCATGAGAAGTGCGTTGTCGTTGCTTGCATGAATATTTGTTGTAGATATAATGAAAGAGCATAAGAAGACGAGGAGGAAGTCATGAGCCATTCTTTTAACTTAGATATTTCTTGCAATAACAAGTCTGCAATATATCATATATATAGGGGCAACCAAAGGTGGCTATGTATTATTTTCTTGTGTGTGTGGTCATGGACTCGAGAGGGGGCAGCACATGAAAACGAGCATAAAAGTCAGCATTTCATTGCAAACAACCTTGATCGCACATTCATGTACATTTTCCAAACCCTTCAAAACGTGAGAGAGATTTTCCAGTGAAAAGGGACAAAGTTTCAAATTTGAAATCACATAAAGAAAACCAAATATGTGTTTCTTCTTCTCCATTGAAATGGGCTAGATTGTAGTAGAGAAAGGTTTATGAGCTGAAATGGGTTAAATTGTAGTAAAAAATTTCTTCTTCTCCAGCGTTCTTGAATAACTCCATTATATCAAATGTCAAAGTAAAAAGGATAAAAAAAAATGTGTTTAATGTGAAGGTTTTCTTATTGAGAAAACCAATCACCTTCAATTCCCAAAAGATTGTATGACTAAAAGGGACAAGTTTATTTTATGACTAATCCCATTGTAATCCCCTGAAAATGAAAAGTCATTCACCTCTACCTTCAATTGAGCTTGAACCTTATCCAATCAATCGCAAAAAACCATAACCGCACGTTAATGTACATTTTCCAAACCCCTCAATGTGTCGAAGAGCGATTGACTCAAAGACAAATTTCATAGTTCCACTTGTGAAAGCAAATTGAAAAGGACCTTGTTGTTTTAAGAGTAAAGAAAATTTTGCACATTGCGCTTTACGGGGTCGTACAATTTAGTCTATGTTTTATAAAGGGAATTGTTATTGAGCACTTCAAAATCTCATTTTGCACTCAAATTTTTGGCTTAAATGTTAAAATGGTCCCTATGTTTTAGTCATTCAGTCAATTTAGTCCCTGTATTTTCAAATTGGCTAATTGGGTCCATGTGTTTATCTTTGTTAGCCAATTAACGACATTTCCATCTAATTTTTGTAAAATTTTAATAAATTATTATAAACTTATTTATAAAATTATTTATTTGATTTAAAATATTTAAAAATTAAATTAAATTAAATATTAAAAGAAAAATTATTCTCCTCCCAACTCCCCAACCTCCGCCTAACATCACCCCCTCTCTTTTCTATGTCACAACCTTAATTGTTTTTCAAATTGGAAGTTTTATCTCTTATATGTGTTATTTCTAATTTATTTTCATTTTTCTGTAAAAAGAAAGGGTAATTATATCTTATATAATTTTTCTTACGAATTTTTTAAAAGAGATTGAATGAGATGTCCTTAATGGGCTAACATGAACAAACACGATGACTAAATTAGCCAAATCGAAAACACGGAGACTAAAGTGGCCATATGACTATAATACAGGGACGATTTTGACATTTAAGCCTTCCATTTTTTTACAAAAATTAGATGGAAAAGTCCTTAATTGGTTTAGGAAGATAAACACAATGACCAAATTGGTCAAATTGAAAACACATGGACTAAATTTACCCAATAACTAAAATTCGAGAATCATTTTAACATTTAAGCTCAATTTTTTTATAATTAAAAAAAAAACACTTGTGAGGAGTGTAGAATGAAATTTTTAGAGTGCTAATAACAGTTTTTATAAAAATTAATGTATTATTACTTGGTCTTTATGTGGAACCAAAAACGTAACCACTGTTCTTTTAAACGGATCAGGATCCTTTCCTGAGCTAAGGGTGAGGATCCTCTTGAGCAAGCCCATCGGGCGGTTTAAATTTTATCTAACGGTCACAATTATTATAATTTTTAGAGAGATCCCCTGGTTGTAGCCGTTTGATAAAATTTGAACGGCTCGATGAGCTTGCTCAGGAGGATTCTCACCATTAACTCATGAGGGGATCCTGATCCCTTTTAAACAAAGGAAAACTAATGAAAAATGTTTGAAAACTTTGAGTTTTAATAATAAGAACAAAATAAAAGGTAAAGTAAATAGTACTAGAATTGATTTTTTAGTGTAAAAATGTGGTTTTTCGTTAAAATGAATCGTACCGGATGCTTTTCGTTAAAATTCTATTTAAACAACTGTTGATGGACTTGCTTTTTTATTTTATTTTTTTATGAGCACTGTCAAATATGTCACTGTCACCGTCCATCTTCTTTGTTTAAAAGGTAAAGGTTTAATAAAAATAATAAATAAAAGAACGTTTCGCTAATTTTTTTTTCCCGAACTATTGTAAATGACCAATGCCGCTACTTACGTCATGTTTCCCTACATTTCATCCAACCTTTGTAAAATATATGTACAAGAAAAGAAAATTAACAAATACATATTTAATGACCGGAATGTGAATTTTTTTTTTATGCAATTTATATGAAATGTGGGTAAACTATAATGGAAACTTGGTCATTTATAATAGTCCATGGAAATAGCTGAATGAAACTAGGGTAAAATCGGCAAATATGGTTTCAAGGTGAAAGACGGGGAAATTATTTTTTTTTATTTTTAAGTTTGTATTTGTTCTCTATATAGTAATTTTTAATTAACTATGAGAATTATTGTTGACATTTTAAAAAATTTAATTATGTTGCAGTCATATTAGATTATGAATGTGATTGTGTAAATCCTAATCTCTCTAGGGATATCTTGGAATATTCCCTATGGTTAGATATTATCCTATTAGAGTTGTAATCCTATTAGACTAAGGATTTAACATTCCCTACTACTATAAATAAAGGCAAAATGGGGTGAGATAACACACACCTCACAATTACACATCTCTCTTTCTCTCTCTCTATGTGCCGCACCCCCTCTCTCTATGTCCTTTATATGATTCAGTAAATTAGGCATACAACAAATTAAATAAAAAATTACATTTGTAAGGAGGGCAAATTAGATTTTTACAGTGTCAATAATGGTTCTTTTAAATATTTGTCATCAATATAACAATTTTCTTTGAGTCCTTTGGAGGGTAAGAGTAAATGAATGATCCAACCCTCCCGATTACAAGTGATGCCGTTCCAATGACAATAATTAACAAAACTACTCAAATGCACAAGAGAAGATATAGTGAGAGCGAATGCCAGAAGAGAGGTGCATTCAGTTTGGTTGCTTACAGCTAACAAGTCGGCACACACATGTGTGGGAGCAACCAAAGGTATGCAGCTGATTTTATTTTATTTTATTTTTAATAATTATTATTTATTTTATTTTGGCTTAGAATTATCCAAACCCCTATTTACGTTTGAAGAGAATTTCATGGCATGAAAGAAACCAAAAAGCGAAGACCTCCGTAGGTCATGACTAAAACAACCAAACACATCTAGAGATTAAGAAGTTGTTTTGCCATTGGTATTATGTAACTAATGATATTTCTTCTCATTTGTAAGTATGACGTTTTAGGTTTAACTCTTGTAAATTGCGAATTCAATATCAATTAATTGTGTTGGTTTTCATTTTAATACTATTTAGTAGCGTATACGGCATGCAAGAAAATAAGAGATACAACGTCTCTACAAGAATGCATGCAAATTGTAGTAACCAATCGAAAGTGAAAGTAGAAGAGATAAGTTTCTAATTACGAAAAATCATTACTTTCAATTCCCCAGGAATGACAGGACAAAAATGAAATAAGTTTTTCTAATCTCTTAAAAATGTAAAATCATTCACTCTACCTTTCATTTGAGCTTAAATCATGTCCAATCCAATCTAATCAATCTTAAGCACCAAATAAGCATAAAAATTATCATCGCATTGCAAACCCTCCAATACGTCGAAGAGAGATTTCCTCTTAAGAATGATTTCTTCCATTCCCAACTACCCAACAAGGCATAAAATTCAACACAATCGTATAAAAGCAATGATGGATGTTTATTAAACAAATAAGATATAATGAAGAGAATAACGCAATAGAATAAGATATTGCTTACAGTAACTGCATATATTATATATATATATATATATATATGTGTGTGTGTGTGTGTGTGTGTGTGGGTGTGAGCAAAAAGCAAAGACCTAATTCGAGATGGTGTGGTTTGAAGATTCATCGGACCTAATTCGAGATGCTTTTTATTAAGGATTGCCATAATTAGTAATTACTTTGATTGTACTATTTGGAGGATAGTTAACTTTGTTAGTTGTGCGGGACACTCTTTCTCCCTTCGTTCAAATTGAAATCCCCGACAAGATTTTTATCCAGGCCCATTATGCACCATATCCTTTATGTTTTGTACATTTTTCTCTTCTTCAATGAATATCGTATTTTCTCAACAAAAAAAAAAAAAAACAATGACCTTGGTTTGCTGAGAAAACTGGCAAACAATCATGACAGCACATTAAGGTACTTTTTTCCAAATCCTTCAATACGCCAAATAGAGATTTCAAAACCCTTCAATACGCTAAAGAGAGATTTCAGAACCCTTCAACGACTAAATGACTTTATTTTTATTTGATCACTTTCAATTCCCGAGGAATGGTAGGACGAAAATGAAATAAGTTTTTCTGATCTCTTAAAAATGTAAAATCATTCACTCTACCTTTCATTTGAGCTTAAATATTATATTGTTCAATCCAATCTAATCAATTTTAAGCACCAAATAAGCATAAAAAATATCATCGCATTGCAAACCCTTCAATACATCGAAGAGAGATTTCCTCTTAAGAATGATTTCTTCCATTCCCAACTACCCAACAAGGCATAAAATCCAATACAATCGTATAAAAGCAATGATGGATGTTTATTACACAAATAAGATATAATGAAGAGAATAATGCAAGAGAATAAGATATTGCTTACTGTAACTGCAAATATTTTATATATATGTGTGAGCAAAAAGCAAAGACCTAATTCGAGATGGTGTGGTTTGAAGATTCACCGGACCTAATTCGAGATGTTTTTATTGAGGATTGCCATAATTAGTAATTACTTTGATTGTACTATTTGGAGGATAGTTAACTTTGTTAGTTGTGCGGGACACTCTTTTTTTCTTTATTCAGGTTAAAATATCTGGCAAGATTTTTATCAAGGCTCATTATGCATCCTATTCTCTATGCTTTGTACGTTTTTCTCTTCTTCAATGACTATCGTACTTTCTCAAAAAAAAAATAAAAAATCAATCAGTCAATCAATCAAAGACCTTGGTTTGTTGAGAAAAAATGGCAAACAACCATGACCGCACATTAAGGTACTTTTTTCCAAACCCTTAAACACTTCAAAGAAAGATTTGCAAACCCTTCCAAACGTCGAAAAAGAGATTTCCAAACCCTTCAACATGCCAAAGAGAGATTTCAGAACCCTTCAATACACTAAAGAGAGATTTCAAAACCCTTCAACGACTAAATGACTTTAGTTTTATTTGATTTTTTGCAGAGGCAATTTTTACAAAACGATTTATAATATGAACAATTCTGATAAAAAAACACGAAATTTTATGAATCGGTAACGAATAATTTTGAGTAGACATTCCTACTCATCCTTTGAGTACCTAAGTATTGTTCTTTTTTTATGAAAGTGATAGCATCAGTAGATTAGATACTTAGTTGTTAGGGGGAAGGTAAATTGGTGGGAAAATCTACACTAAGATGCATATGCATAATTACTTTCCGCCACTACAGTAAAGCATCATTTGCATGATACAAAAAATATTTCTCATTGGGGTTCAAAACAGAGGAATGCAAAGAGGTGAAACATGGGGTGTAAAAAGCAATCACTCCCCGAAAGCAGATGACATTGAAACTCATGATTGCTTGAAAAATAACACCACCACTGAACCAGGATATTCTGTAAGATAACATCCATGAAAAAGGGACGAACTTAAAAAATTGAAATCGCATAACGAAAACCAAATGTGCGTTTCTTCTTCTCCATTGAAAGAGTCCTCCAATTTGGACTACTGCCAACATTATGAGTTTTGAGTTCTCGACCCTTCACAGAAATAACTTAACTAAACAGATAGACATAAGCCGTTATTGCACGCTTATCAAGCAGAAATTTGTAGTTCTCGACCCTTCTCTACCTCAGCCGGTTCCATCTTTACCTTCCTCAAAGAAGATAGTAGTAACCAAGTACTAGAAACAACACAACAAACACAGCAGCAGCAGCAGCTCATAGCCAATAGTTAGTACTCGACTTTTACCTCTTCAGGAGTCTTTCGGTAGTACTTCTGCACCCCTAGCTCGACCTCTGTTCCTCAGAATATTATCCTTTTGCTGCTTCCTTCAACCTTTTTCAATTACCTTTCCTGGTTCTGCAACCTCAGCAATAGGTTTTGTTATCACTACTTTCGGTACCCACAAGAGCAGAAAGATAGTTTCATTTGTTTTGTTAGTTGGAAAGTCCTGCATTTGGTGTAATTTTCTCAGCATAATTTCTTTTTGCCCATTATTTTTCACACTTTTTTCTCAGTCCACTGGGGATTTCACAGCTGATAGTCGACAAGTTAGGATCTCTTAATAATTTTATAGATAATACAACAAAGAATGTACAATTCTAATTTCAAACAATGTAAGAAAATGAAAATATGCACACCGTTGAACTTACAAAAGCGAGCCAAACTTCGAAGCAACGCATGCTTGCTTTTTAGAACAGAACCTCTGGCTTTTGGGCTACAAAAATGCCACCTCAAGACTAGTTTAGATCCCATGAACGGTGATGTTAGATTGTTACCCGTTTTGAAAACTTACAGATAAAGAATGAACTCAACTGCAAGTTTGCGGCGGAAACCAACTGTTTCAGGTGTAACTGCATGAATAACATCATTCTCTAGTGCTTATCAAGAGGATTTTCTATAAGCATGTTTACGAATTCTCTAGTATGTCCATCAAAAAGTAAATAAATTCTCTATTATATATGTTTTCAATAATCGTACTTGGTGGTGAAACAAACAATGTTTACTGATGCATTCAGGCTAAGGACAGATAATAATCCGCCAATGGAATTAGATCTATGCAGTCAATTGAACATGTCAAGTAAAATCATATTCAGTTGAATCCAAACTATAGCATGCTAAATAAAGACGGAGAATGATACAACAGTAGTAACTTCTGAGAATAGACATAAAAGAATTTTATGTTCTGAAAACTTCTAATAGGAAGAGAAAAGTCTAATGCACTCACAACATCCTCCATTGTGGTACGCCATCCTTGCATGGACGATAAACCATATCTGACACAGCCATTCTCACGAGAACTTTTCAGTTTTAGGAGTGCTCAGATTGCACCCATTCCGATCTGGAATTAAATAAGAACTCAATCAAAAACTTTAATCCTACAATTTAATGCTGAAAAACTAAAGTAGCCAGAAACCAAAAGATCTAAGTGACAACTTGTACGGATGTTACGAAAATGCAGGACGTGACACGCATTAAAACTTCTAGAAACTCGAAGGATATAATTCTCTTATATTCTTCCCCTTTCTCTAACCAAATAAAAATTCGCAAAAATATGCACAAAAAATTCTAAAAAAAAAAAAAATACAAAATTAATCCAAGCAAAGAAAAAGAAACGAAAGCACCTGTCAGATTCTGTTAGTTTTTTAGTAACCAGCAGTGAAATGTTTCATCCTCTCACCAATTAATTAATAAGTGAATAAAAAAATTACTAAACTTTCTTAATCACAAAAGGCACAAAGCAAAAAAGGAAATCATTTACCTTAATGACAAAGCACTCTGGAGTCTGAACGGTTACATTTTCTTATTGTTTAAAAACTGAAAATCTACAAAGTGTTAACATTTGCACATCTATCAGAAAAGGCATTATCACTTGGATTTATCCTTTAAGAAAACCGACAACTACTGTAACGTAAACTACCAAATTAAATACTCGAACATGACAACCCCAAACATAAAAAAATTCTATATGAATTCAAAACAATATTAATTAGGGCAAAAGAACCCCAAACATAAACAAAATCCCAAACCAATTAAAAAAAACTTAGGCCAAAATAGGCCAACCCGTGCATTCCTCATCCTTCCCTCCTTCCCTTGTTTTTTTTTTTTTTTTTACCCTCATGCCATTAATCTTTCTCCTCTTAGAATTATATAAACAACAGCAGAAAACATTAATACAGTAATGAAAATAAACACACATTAAGAAGAAAAAAAACAAATTATGCATCAACTTCATGTTTATATAAAAGAGATGAGATTATTGGAGATACAGAAGCTTGGTTAGACTGCAAGAGCAAGACTGAATGAAATGATGAAACTTAAAAGAGAGATATTACATGGATCAATCGTCATTATACGAAACACGGAAACTGGTAGTGCAGCTGGATGCCTCAGGATCCTCAGCCCCACAAAACTCGTAGAACTTGGCAGCATATGGTGGATTGTCGGGTCCCAATTCATAGTACCTTAAATTGATAAAAGAAAAAAAAAAAACATCAATCAAGTAAAGCTGTCATTTCTAATTAATCAAATACCAGACCCTAAGAAATATAGAAGCATAGTTATTGAAGAGAAATTTTTCTCTCTCCCCCTCAATATTTCCAGTCGACTGGGAAATAGAAAATACAACCCAAAATGCCCAAAAAGCAGAAGCTCAAAGACAAAAAATAGAAAATAAAAAGGCATTCGAAAAGAGAAAGTCGTTGAAATTTACCCAAAATGTACAGAGATCCAGGACTCACATATAAATTAATTTCAGGATCAAACACTAAAGGGATAAGAAACTTTACCCTTTTCTCATTTGCAGGTACCAAAATCAATTTACAAATTAAGGTTAGGGTTTTCATATACTCTATTGGGTAATGAAAGTCATGTGAAAAGTTCGGAAATAACCAAACCAACATCCAATTTAGTACACACCTAAGAAAAACATAAGTAAGAAACTATTTCCAATTCGTCATTCATTTATCAAACACAGTAATACAGTCATAGAAGAACTCTTTAACTCACTTATCAAAATTGAATTAATTAAATTGGATGTTGGGGTCAAAATTTTGTGTCCGCCTAAGGATATTTGAGGCTAAAAATTTAACTCTACTAAGTAGTTATTTTATTTTCGGTCTTCAGATTTAGACTAAATATTTAACATTCCATAGTGTAGTTTCAATTTCAACTTTCCCATGAGAGCTTGTACTGGATTTATATTATTTAGCCTTTTTTGTTTGCAATTTGAATTACATGACTCAAAATACAACCCAAATAGAACACAAATGGCCCATAGAAAAATAATGTGAAATATTTACCAATCACTATTCACAGTTTCAGTCAAAGAACTCAAATTTCAGAGATACAAAACAGAAAAGCTTGTATAAATCATTTATAAAGGTTACCTCCTTTTGGTTGAAAAACTGAAGGGTGACGCCAATTCTTTTCTGCTTCCACCTCCTTATGGAACTTGACCCGCTAGTCACATTTGTACGTGAACTTGAAATCAGCAACCAGTCAGTACCTTTGGCAAGCTCATGGGGGTATGACAACATGTGTGGAAAGAGTATTGCAACTCTAATATAAAACAAACGCTTATGAAAAAAGAATTTTTTTTGTCGGAGGTTAATGACTGACAACACTGATAATAGGGTAAGCAATTTCTGTACATATGAAGGTTATCACCATTGCCATCAAAATTTAGGGAGTAACTGAATGAGCGTTTGTTAGTAAACCGAAAAGAAACATAATCAACTACAACCTTAAGGATCTTGCTTGATTCATTGAGTAATATGTGTCGTAATCATTAGGAGGATCAGGGAGAGGACCTGATGCAGGTCCTTCAGAATTGCACAGATCTACAGTTCAAGCTCCGAACAAAGTATCAATTTATCAGCAATTGTGACATTCATTATACCTAAAAAAGTTATTGATTCACAAATAAACAAATGAAAGTAATCGGAAAAGAAGCGCTTACCACCTGCTGGCTGAATCCGAGCTCAAAATGACCACGATATTTTCCCGGCGATGATTACAGAGAGATTGCTGTCTAGGACTTCTGTCCATCCCCTAAAAACAATGTCATGAACTTATTTATTGGATAAATGTGTGTGTACCCAAGAACTACACTGAAACAACCACGAAGATTCAAACTTCCACAGTAAATATGATCTGCAACTAATAAAAAAATAATCGACTGGAAATCACATATAAACCCAAAGTATCTGAACCCAGCAAGCAAAACTAAAAAACACCCTAAATAGACAGTCAATCAAACAGAACCAGATGGGGGTTTAGTAGCTTCAAAAATTTTGTATTAAAGCCAATTATGAAGCACAAAACGTCACCCAAAAATGGAAAAAGACGTAAAAATGAAGCAAAAGTCAAAGAAAAAGAGACGGATACCTTTCTTTTCCACTTCAGATTTCTGGGTACTTTGTATTTTTGTGTACAAACCAATAATATCAATCCAATTTTTCCTGTGTATTTATAGTAATTTCATCCCAAAAAGTGACATAGCAAACCAGCATCCATAGCATAGTCATAAAAATATATAACTTTTGTAGCCAATTAGTAATATAGCTACCACCTGAGTTCCTCTGTGAAAAAATTAACAAAAACTATAATTTTAAGAAAAAAAAAATGAAAGCTTTTTTCTCCTGTAAGGGACCATGCCAGTATCCGATTCGATCGAGGGTTTTTACAAATCCAAAACTATAAAAAATTAAGAAACAAATTAAAAGTTGAGATCGATGAACACCGTACTTTATGGTAAACACATAGAGCTCTTCAATGAACCCTTAGTAAAAATTCTTTCAATAACCTTCTTGCATAGCACGGCCCAAGAAGAACCAAACCATTTGAAAAACTTATATTC
The DNA here is from genome assembly GCA_024362995.1 of Heteromeles arbutifolia. Classification (NCBI taxonomy): domain Eukaryota; kingdom Viridiplantae; phylum Streptophyta; class Magnoliopsida; order Rosales; family Rosaceae; genus Heteromeles; species Heteromeles arbutifolia. The sequence goes on along the minus strand of JANCRC010000003.1, from coordinate 36,338,896 downwards.
CAAACATAACAAAACTAAATGAAATATCAAATCCCAAAAATCATAATGCTTCTATACAGTGAATGATCTTTATGAACCACAATTTGTAAAATCGTAAAAGCTTATCACTGGAAGATGGGAATTACACATTTCCATTGGACCTAAGGATCATACACCCAACATCAAACACCTCATCGTGATCAAACCAAACTAAACTTTCATTCAATTTAAGTCTCAAACACTTTAATTAAGTTAAAAAGAACAGTCCAATTCTACCAAAACTATATACAGAAACCGAGAAAAACAGAACAAACAGTGGTGCAAAGGTGTATAATGATACTAAATCTTCAAATGAAATAAAATATAAAAAAAAAAAAAAATATTCCCAAACCAATATAAAAGCCAATGTCATTCCTAGAAACTGTAAAATAACAATTAAAAAACGAAACCCATATAAGTTCACAACAAATTAAAACGCCTAGATCAACATTAACATTAAATTAGCTACAAACCTGGATAAACCAACACTAAATTAGACTAAACTAATAAGACATAAGCTTCAAATCAAATTCCAAATAGAAAATTTGGATAAAACCAACAACAAAACCACACCTTGTTCCTGTTCTGTCTCCCTTCTCTTGCTTTTCTCTTTTGCCTACTCCCCACATTAAGCCTTTTTATCATCATTTCTTTTGGCTGATCACTTAACCCCCCCTTTTTTTTTTCTCTTCACTTTCCTCAATTTCCAGTCCCCCCTTTCTTCCACATCTATCTTTTTTTCCTCATTTTTTCCATCACTACTCTTGACACTAATTCTCCACTCTTTTTTATCTCTTAATTATTTCACTCAATCAAAACATGGGATCACATTTTCTCAAGCAGCCCAAAAAAACTGACCAACCCAAAATCAGAAAAACATCAAACTAAAACATACAATCACCATTGTCCAGCAGCAAATGATAAATTAGAAATACAAAACAAAGAAAGAAAGAAAAAAACTGAAACCGCAAAAACCCAAATGCAAAAAGAAACAAAAGGGTGTTGCTTTGAATGTAAACAGGGAAATAACTGAGCATCAGAAGAAGAGGACTTATCATTTTCTTCATTTGGAAGCGACATGACTCTGCTAAATGGGATTATAAACCTACCCAAAATACAGAAAATTTATTAGAAATCATCGCCAAACAAAAGAAGAAATCGTTTTTCAAAAGCAAATTTGATATTAAATCAAGAATTTTAAGAGTATATGTATATCAGCTCAGAATTTATAAGTAAACAGATCGTGTAATTGAATTGATTGAACTGAGAGAGGGAGAGAGAGAGAGAGGGACTTACTGATTGTTTCGAAGGGAGAGGGAAGTGATCGGAAGCTGCTCCCTTACTCTTTCTCCCTAAAACCATACCTCCCTTACTCTTTGTCGAAGGGGGGAGGAAAGGTGGGTTCGTGGTGAGCGAAGGGGTGAAAAGAAATCCCTGGAAATCAGCCTACCCCATAATTCTCCCTTACTCTCTCCCTAAACCCATACCTCACTGCCGAAAATCCTCTCCCCTCTCCCCTAAATCCCGGCGAACCTCTGCCTCCAACCCGTCAACCCTTCCGTCCCCCTTCCCTCTCTCTCCCCGACTCAAAGTCCAGATCCAGCCCAAACACTGAAAAACCGTCCTTAAGCCTAGTGGCAATCGTGTAAATAAACCAACTGTTTCAGAATAATTGCACGAATAAAACACATTTCAAGCGTAACTATATGAATAAGACACAAAGTACAAGAAGTAAAGCTCATATTTTTAGCAGTGTTTATTTTAACAACAATTTTTTGTAATCTATTTTTTCCTCATTATGCCTAAATTCCTTGGAATTTGAAAGTTCATCACCCACACATTACCCTTCCCCCTTCCGTTATTATTAATTTTTTTTTTTAAATATTAATTTATTATTCCTTATTTTTGTAAATATTGTGCATTGTATATAGGTTCTTGTTTTACGAATTAACAATTTTATGTATTTGTTTAATCAAGTAAAATTCATGAATCTAATTATTTTTCTAAAAAAGAGATGGTACATTGTTCAAATACTCTAATTATTCCATTTTATGAACATTTAACCAAGCAAATACTCTATTTAAATAAACAAAAGACATAGTAACACAGCACATCATACATAAAACAATGGCTTCTCATCTCAAAAGTGTAAATAAATCAACAATAACGGATGAAATGGGTAAAGCATTGTGCGAGTACAACAAAGATAATTCAGATAGCACTCAAAAACATAAGCACTATGTATTATAACCAAAACATAAAAATTATGTATCCACAAATTATTTAGTATCTTCTCGACGTATGATTTTAAAAATACGACCAATCAGCTTTGACATTCGGCTTACACAATATCGAATTTTGAAGAATATTTTACTATTAATGATGCTATTTGGACATACAAGTTGACATTATTTTTGACACCCTCGTTAATATAAGAGAGACCCAAATGTGACGGATTGAGGGATTTTTTTGCTTTTCTACTTTTCTATTTTTCGAATCTTTACAATTTTTTATATGTCAATCAATTTCGTCTTCTTCACTTTACCTTTCAGTTTGGTTTTGTCCTGGAAAATTTGGAAATATAACCATTTGAGATACCATATATAGAAGTATAACCTACTTTTTTGAACTCTTATATAACTAACCAAAATTGGTGTTCAAAAGACTAAATAGCCCTAGAACTAAAATATTCTCTTCAGCAACGTCTGATTATCTCTTTGCAGTCATGGGACTGAATTATCAGCATCATCCGTGGAGATGTCAGAGTCGATGCTTCACGATTCCGACGACAAAATCAAGGCCGTCGAGTCCGAGGACGATGACTGAGTCTCAGAATGGAAGGACCAGATCACCATCATAGGGTTGGGATTATCCCCTCCTTCAATGTCGCCGCCGGGCTGCTCAGATTCTTCTTCGTCAAGTCATGGACTAGATTCTTGGGAAAATTAGAGCTTTCAGTTCCCCCTTTACCAGGCAGAAGAAAACCTTCAACCAAACCTGCATCGTTGCCTTGCTATGGCCTCACTTTTAGCAGTAAACCTACTTGCTTTTGTTTCGATCTTCACTACTTAGTATTAATCACATCACTGATTAGCTATTTCTTAGCTTTTATTCTCATTTTTTTTGTTAGTTAATTTTGATGTTAGTCATGGAAAATTGGTGTTTCTTCTCTCCAAACCCCTCATCTTCATTTTAATTATTGAATGAAGTAGAGATAGCAGAGTAATGCCTGGTGGGAGGAAGAGAGTTTTAATCCAAGGATAATTAAGTCTTCTAAACATCAATTTTGGTTAGTTTCATTTCGCTATCTTCCTCTCAAATCCTGTTTTTTTTCTTCACAGAATAAAATGCTCAGATCGGCACTGCACTCATCATCGACAACTCCACCTTCACGAAGGACTCCGCAAATCCCAAGACCAATAAAGGTAAAGCACGTCCACCTCTGCTTTCATTCGTTTTCATGGCCGAATGTCAAATGAAGCGACTCTGATTCATGCATGTGTGTATGGTGTATTCTGTAAAGGGGGGCTTCTCAATCTGTTGTCTGGACTGAAGAAAAGGCGGATGGCGCTCTCGAAAATTTCAGATCCGAGAAAAGAGAAAGGTACAGATCTGCACCTCTGTCTATATTGAAGTCCAAATAGGATGGATCCGTGAAACTATGAAAGTTAATATGTGGATAACAATTTTTGTGTGAAAGCCCTAAAATGGAGACAAAAAAGGAAGGATGGCAGACATGAAGAGGGCTCTGGTGCGAGGATCTTAATCGGCAGAGCTCTGTTGCCGCGGCTTTAAATAATGATAGAGGTCAAATAACCAGATCATTACTATTATTTAATTTTTTTTTGTAATTATATTTGTATGAATTTTTCGTTAAATTTTTTGACATAATTTCGCTATATATTATGGTATATACTGTATTTGTTGTATAAGATGTGGTCTGAACAGTGCTGCGCATATCGTCCAGGTGCTTTTAGAAGGTTTTAGTGCACTTTAAGGGATCTCAGGCTCACAGAAAGTTCTGATGCACAAGGTGTAGATCACTTGCCATCTGCACATACTTGGTAACTTCGACTCTCATGTCATCTTTTTCTTTTTCTTGAATATGTTCTCCGTTATCTGTTTGAGTTATCAGATGCCATTTGAAACTACTTTTCAGATAAACTAACCGAAATGGAGACATTCCAATAGGAGTCTTATAAGCAATCCTATAAGCCCACAATGCATCGTTCAAGCGCATGCTCCAATCCTTCCTACTAGGACTCACAGTTTTCTCCAAAATTTGCTTCACCTCACGGTTTGATACTTCTGCTTGACCACTAGTTTGCGGATGATAAGGTGTGGACACCTTATGTGTGACATTGTACTTCCGAAGCAACGCTTCAAATGTTCTATTGCAAAAGTGACTCCCTCCATCGCTAATGATTGCTCTAGGTATTCCAAATCTTGCAAAGATGTTAGTCTTAATAAAATCTGAAACAACTTTTGAATCATTAGTTTTGGTGGCTTTCGCTTCCACCCATTTAGAAACATAATCCACAGCCAATATAATGTAAAGAAAACCATTTGAAGATGGAAAAGGTCCCATGAAATCAATGCCCCACACATCAAAGATCTCAACAATCAAAATAGGGGTTTGTGGCATTTGATTTCTTGGGCCCATGTTACCTGTTCGTTGACAACGATCACATGTTGCACAAAACTCGTACGCATCCTTAAACAAACTAGGCCAATAAAAACCACTCTCTAGCACCTTAAGGGCTATCCTCTTTGCTCCAAAATGGCCACCACAAGCATAAGAATGACAAAAAGTTAGAATAGATTTAAACTCAGATTCGGGGACACACCTTCTAATCAATTGATCAGGGCAATATTTCCACAAATAAGGATCATCCCACTTGTAGTATTTGGCGGTTTTAACAAGCTTATCTTTCTGAGCACGTGTACAATCATCCGGAATCTTTTTGGTGACCTTGTAATTGATAATATCTGCATACCAAGGGTCAGTGGCCTTTAATAAAAACAATTGCTCATCCGAAAAACTCTCACGTAAAGGGATGAGATCTTCCTTTGTGTTTGAATGCACAAGTCGGCTAAGATGATCTGCTACAACATTCTCAGTCCCTTTTTTATCCTTGATCTCCAAGTCAAATTCTTGAAGCAGAAGTATCCATCGAATGAGTCGCGGTTTTGCATCTTTTTTTGTGAGTAGATACTTCAAAGCTGCATGGTCAGAAAACACAATAACTTTAGTCCCAATCAGATAAGATCTAAATTTTTCTAAAGCAAATACAACAGCTAGAAGCTCATTCTCTGTTGTTGAATAATTCAACTGTGCATCATTAAGTGTTCGAGATGCATAATAGATGACATGTGACACTTTGTTGACACGCTGCCTAGAATTGCACTGACAGCATAGTCTGAAGCATCGCACATCAACTCAAAAGGTAAACTCCAATCTGGTGGCATGATCACAGGAGCTGTTGATAACAACTCCTTAAGCTTGTTGAATGCTACCACACACTCTTCATTCATATCAAATGTTGCATCCTTTTGAAGCAAACGGCACAATGGTCTAGAAATCATTGAGAAGTCTTTCATAAACCTACGGTAGAAACTTGCATGTCCAAGAAAAGAACGAACCTCCCTGACAGTAGTAGGGAGGGGTAACAAACTAACAAGTTCTACTTTAGATTTATCAACTTCAATTCCCTTTTCAGATATGATATGTCCTAGAACTAATCCATGTGAAACCATGAAATGGCATTTTTCCCAATTTAAGACCAGATTAGTTTCTTGACAACGTTTTAAAACTAGGGATAGATTATGTAGACATGTATCAAAAGAATCACCATAAACTGAAAAATCATCCATGAACACTTCAATTATTTTCTCAATCATATCAGAAAAGATACTTACCATACACCTTTGAAATGTGGCGGGGGCGTTGCAAAGTCCAAACGGCATCCTCCAATATGCAAATGTGCCAAATGGACATGTGAAAGTTGTCTTTTCTTGATCCTCCGGAGCAACTGCAATCTGATTATATCCAGAATATCCATCAAGAAAGCAATAATGAGAATGACCAGCTAACCTTTCTAACATTTGATCAATGAATGAGACTGGAAAGTGATCCTTGTGTGTCGTGCTATTTATCTTCTGATAGTCTGTATAGACTCTCCAACTATTTTGCACACGTGTAGGCACTAGCTCACTAGCTTCATTCTTAACAACTGTGACTCCGGATCGCTTCAGAACTACTTGAACAGGGCTCACCCACTTGCTGTCCGAGATAGGATATATGATGCCAACATCAAGAAGTTTGATAACCTCTTTCTTGACGACCTCCATCATGAGTGGTTTTAAACGGCGTTGAGCTTCCCTTGTTGGTTTTGCACCTTCCTCCAGCATAATCCTATGCATACATGTAGCTGGATTTATACCATTGATATCTGCAATGCTCCAAGCTATGGCAGTTTTGTGATCCTTCAATACCCTGATCAGTTTCTCCCTCTCTTCTGCTGAGTTGTGACGATATGATGACTGGTAATGTTTCATCCTCTCCCAAAAATGCATACTTCAAATGTTCAGGAATCGGTTTAAGCTCCAATTTGGGTGCCTGAATCACAGAAGGAGGAGTTTTTTCGTTAGAAGTGGGAAGAGAAATAAAATAGGAAGAAGACTTACCACGAATTGGTGAAAGAGACTCAAGGGCTGCCACTGTCTGGATTAATTCTTCTTTAATGTGCTCAGAAGAATTAAGCTTTCCATGTGTAATGCTATGCACTAACACCTTCTCTAAATTATCTTGTCCCACACCTTCATTAAAACAATCCTGCACAAAATAGTCAAACGCATCAATAGACAAACAAGATTCAAAATCACTAGGGTACCTCATAGCATTGAAGATTTTGAACTTAACGCTTTCTCCATCAATTTCCATGGTCAAGGTACCATCGTAGACATCAATCTTCGTACGCGCCGTTCTAAGGAATGGTCTTCCCAATATAAGAGGAAGTGCAGTAGGCATAGGGTCATATTCCATCTCAAGAACAAAAAAGTCGGTGGGAAAAATGAGCTCATTCACTTGCACAAGTACATCCTCCAATAGGCATTTGGGATATCTGTTTGAACGATCTGCCAATTGGATTACTACCTTTGTTTCCTTCAAGTCTCCAAGGTTTAGTGATTCATACACTGAATATGGCATCAGATTGATGGATGCCCCCAAATCACACAATGCTCTCCCAAACTATTTCCCTCCGATTACACATGGAATGGTAAAGCTCCCGGCATCCTTCAACTTCGGTGGCAGCTTCCTCTGCAAAACAGCTGATACTTCCTCGCTTAATGCCACAGTTTCTTGATCATTGAATCTCCTCTTGTTCGTACAAAGCTCTTTAAGGAACTTTGCATACTTGGGCACTTGTTTTATGGCATCTAAAAGAGGTAAGTTCACTTGGACTTTCCGGAAAGTATCCAAGATTTCCTTATCAGTTTGCTCTTTCTTAGACTTCATAAACCTACGAGGGAAAGGAACAGGGACACATGAATTAAATGAATTTTGAACTTCTTTACTTATCTTATCAGAATCTTTTTTGTTCAATTCTGTAGCTTTAGGAAAATTTTCAGTTTCTGTTGATGCCTCATCTTGCTCATTTGTATCTTTTCTGGTCCTCTTTTCCATCCTCGGCTGCTCAAAAACTTATTTTCCACTCCTTAAAGTCACAACATTCATCTGCTCCGCATTTGGATTCACCACAGTTTGGCTAGGCAACCTTCCTGGTTGGTGTTGTTGCCCCATCAAACTTGCTAACTGACTCATTTGGCGCTCAAGGTTTTCAATTGCTTTGTCTGTTTTCTGTTGATGAGATTGAGTAGAGTTAGCTAAAGAAGCAATTAAATCCTCAAGAGACTTACTTGGAGCTTGTTGTTGTTGAGGCTGAAATGGTGCCTGCGATCTTGCTTGAAAGAAACCAGGTGGACGATTATAGTTGTTGGGAACAGATTGTTGTCCGTTGTCTTGATTGTTCCACTTTAAGTGTGGATGATCGTGCCACCCCGCGTTATAGTTGTTGGAGTATGGATCATACCTTTGCCTTTGTTGCCCCTGAAACCCTCCTAACGCATTAGCTTGCTCAAGACCACCTTGATCCATTAACGAAGGGCACATGTTCGTGGCATGTCCCATCATTGAACATACACCGCACACCTGTTTTGGAGCCACCATAACCTGTTGCACAAGATTAGTCAAGTTAGCTGATTGTAATTCAATATCAGAATTAGCACTTACCTCGTTAACTTTCTTAAGAGGTAGCTCATCTCTCCCTCCAAATTGTCGTGTGTTGCCAGCAATGTTCTTTAACAATGCCTTAGCATTTGTTGGTGTCTTGTCCATGAATGCTCCTCCACTTGCTGCATCAAGCATTACACGATCAGTACCACACAATCCTTCATAAAAATACTGTATTAAAAGATGCTCTGAAATCTGATGATTAGGACAAGATGCAACCAAATGTGTGAATCACTCATAGTAATCTCCAAAAGGCTCTCCATGTTGTTGTTGGATTGCACATATGTCTTTCCTTATGCTTGCAGCTTTTGTGGCCGGAAAATATTGCTCCAAGAATGCTTGCTTCACCTGGTTCCATGTGTTCATTGATCCCGAAGGTAAATTGTAAAGCCACTCCTTTGCCTTAGCTTCTAATGTAAATGGGAATGCCCTCAACTTGACTTGCTCCTCATCCACATTTGCTGGTCTCATTCCCGAGCATACCACGTGAAACTTCATGAGATGCTTGTTGGCATCCTCCGTTGAAAAGCCATGGAACTTAGGCAAGTAGTGAATCATGCCGGACTTGAGCTCAAATCCTCCTTCTGCATTTGGATATGTGATGCACAATGGTTGTTGATCCGTATTCGGCGTTGCCAACTCCCTCAAAGTACGGTTATCAGCCATGTCTTCTTGTGGTTCTTCCTCCTCTTCCGAACTCAAATGTGGTGGAGAAGATGGTGGTAAAGACACCGATGCATGCTTCTGTTTGATTGTTCCTCGAAGCTTTCGAAGTGTTCGTTCAAGCTTAGGATCGTAGAAAGCTAGATCAATACTCTTGGACCTTCGAGTATGCATATACTACAAAGAGTACCTGAAATAAAAACAAAAACAAAAACACTAATTAGTCAAGAAAAGAAAACAATAGAGAAATAAGTAATTAGAAATAACAATCCCCGGCGACACGGCGCCAAAAATTTGATAGGATTAAATGCACACCACAAAGTAACACACAAATGTCCTATTGATTTTCCTTATTAATACTAAGATTTGTCAATTGTAGCATATGAAAATAAGGGTCTTTCCCGCAGAAGATTGTTTTATCTAACTACTTAAAATGTCACAAAAACTGGGTTGCTGTCCCTACTGACCAGCCACCGAAAAATAATTATTAGACCGACTTACACTTATCTAAAGTCTACGAAATTTTATATGAAGATACTAGACACACAGAGCTACACTCATACAAATTTTTGGGATTTTTGGAGTTGATTTTCTATTTAAATTAAATTGAACAAAAACAGGACAGAAACAGATTTTAAGTAGTTCACAAATTAAAAAAAACGAGTTAGGGGAATTGCTATCCACCACCAAATAATCATGAAAACATGTTATGTTTCATTCAAATTCCTTTTATTTCCGGATGAAGATGCTCAAGTTGGCTCAATGTTAGAACTCAACCTATTACTCTTTCTTACGTAGTATGTTAAGAGAATGGCGTTTTCAACTTAACTTAGTCCCTAGCATGCAATCTAGAATGGCGTGTTCATAGATTTAACAAGTAGAAATCATTAAGAACGAAAAGAGTTTGAGTCATCACAAGGCATCGTAAGTATTGGCGTTGTCTTACTTATCCTAGAAATTGATTCACATGTTAATCGCAATTAACAAGTACTACTCTAGAACATATGTAGGTCCTCATTTGACAAGGGCAGGCACACTCATATTCATAGCATTAGAATCCTAAATATCCTTACTAAGTATGCATCCGTAGAAAACACATAAAGAATTCATCAATGAGACAAGTAGTGAACCAATTTTCATCTTTTCATATAAGAAATTGAAACGAAATGTCATGACACATTTGCAATCATATTCGGGGCTTCAAAACAGCCCCTAACTACTAAAAATTAGTTACACATAATTCTCAAATAAAACCAAAGGAAAGACATGAGTTTGAGAAGATAAAACCGTAAGAAGAGAATGCCAAGATTTCCTCCATCCTTTCCTTCCTTCCCCAACGTTGCTGCCTTGCCTTTTTTCCTTCTTTTTCCTAAAAAACTCCTCTTTTGCCGCTGCAACCTGCAGCCTTTATGCCCATGCTTGCTGCCCCATTTCTGCTCCATAACTCCCCCACTAATAGCCATTTTGTGATGACAATAAGTGAGAGGAAATGGTAAAACAATTGTAACTCTTTAGGTAGTCTTTATGCCAATTACTCCCTCTTAATCCTCATCTTTAATTTCATTTCCTCTGATATTTGAATAGGTGTCAGTTGGTTTGTTTTTGGCTGCATCAGTTTTGGCTGCTAGTTTTATTGGATTTATTGCTTTCAATGCTTTCTTGTCAGTTACAAACTGCTCAGCCTCTTGGGAACCTTTCAGTGTTAAAACGGCCATAACTTCTTCTAGAAAAATGATATTAGGAATCCGCAAAATGCACCAGAAAATAGACATCCATAGCTTTCTAAGCATATAAGGCTCATTCTCTAATTCATTCTGAGCTGTTCGTAACTTGCTTCCAAAGTCAGCTGACCTGCACAGGCAGTTTTGACAAATTTGTTACTTAAAATCCCACTTGTGCTATTTTTCTTTTCTTTGCTTGACAAGTCCTACAAAACACAAAAACAAAGTAAATAGCTCAAAAATATAAGGAACTAACTAAGAAAAGATAAGTGAATTTGATGTAAAATATATATAAATATGAGCTTATCATGTATGTGACTCTGTGTGTGGGTGTTGTGCAGTGTGTGTGAGTATAATGTGTGTGAATATTTAATTAGCTCGCAAAGTTTGTTTGTTCAATCCTTTGTTTGTTCCTGTGAATTTTGATTGTACTAAGCATGTCAAATTGCTAATGGATTTGCTGTGTTTGTGAATTTTAGAAATTTGGATCGTTGGAGGGAGCAATTGGGTCATTGGCTTTTTGAGGTATATTCAGTTACAGTAATTTTGTTACTGTATGGCTGGATTTTTATTACCAGAGAATTGTGATTTTGTTACCCTTATTGTTGGTTTTTCTCCTCTGTGAAATAGAGAATAGGGCCTCAAATTTTGGGGCATTCTCTAATTTTTGTGATATTTGCTGTGTATTTTGGTGCATGCTCTAATTTTTGTGATGTGAGATCCCTGAAACCGCCTCTAAACATTGATCATTTGTTTTGTTGATTAGTCTTAACGCCAAGACCTTACCCTAAGCTAGGCATCACAACATCTATAATTTCTTTAATTCATTTATGAGAGCATTTTCGTACTGCTGTGCTATCGTTATTGTTTAATACACAGCTAATTTGAATTTTGATATAAGTTTTCATTAGAATTTAGAACCTTTGTTATGATCAATAATGTATTGTTTTTTTAGACGAAATGATGTATTGTTTTGGTTGATGATGTATTGTTATGATCATTAGAATTTCGTATACACCTGTGATTTAAATACAACTGAATATTTAATATGCATTTGCAATTATTTTGGTAAAGAAATTGAAAAGGAATGTAGAGGCCTATTCCTTTTGAGCTAGGTTGCCTGCCCCTCATTATCATTTCCAGTTCCACATGACCTGGTCTTTTCTAAAGTAGTTATGATTTTGGTTTTTTTCTTAGATCAATGTTATGTCACACACTCACAAGGCCACCCATTCGAAAATTGATCAATTTCTCCAATATAAATTTCAATAAGGCTCTCTGATTAGGATAGTTTTAAATGAGATGAGATTAGTGTGTGGTTTTATGAGAGCAAAATACAGGAATTTTTTTTTGTGTTTTGAGAAAATTGGAGCAATGGTTGACTGGTTTTGATTTTGGTTTATGAGTTTTACTTAGATCAATGTTATGTCACTCACAAGGCCACCCATTTATGTTGTGTGCACATCAGTCAATGGTTTACTGGTGCAATACTATTTTTCATTTGATACTGCGTGGAAACCATCAATTCTATGTTGTGGGGAGGGTCAAATATCTTTAAAGTTGTTGGCTTTCTGATTATTCTTAAGATTTAGAGCTGAGAGTAGTTGTTAAATTTATTAGCTTGAGTCATGGGTTATGCTGAAAGATGGAATGCTTTAGTGCTGATAGGGACTTAAACGTAGATTCTAACTTGCATTAGTTATTGGATCACCCAATACGTCTAAACCATCACTTTCTATATCACGTGGTGGTTTATTCACTTTGTGGACAGCTTCTTGTCTCCAATCTATATGCTCAACTTGGAATCAACATTTTTGGTATGTAGTATTCTGAAATGCATTCCTTAAATCCCATTGTTTGATTTGGAAGATTATCATGTCAGTGTCTCTGCATATTATGATCATTAAAATTTGTAGTGTTGTTGTATTGCAAGATTTCTGATAGTGTTGTGCTGCAACTTCAGGTACAAAAAGGTCCTCATGATGTGGATGCAGAGAATATTAAAATGAGCATGTTTAGCTGCCAAAATCCAAAAAGACGATGACACGGATTATGAAGGAAGAGGAAGAGGAGGGAGAGGACGAGTAAGTAGTCGTTTTGGTATAAGTGGCAGTTGTAGAACTTAGAAATGAATTTGCCGCATGTATATTTAATTATACTTAAGTGTAGTTTTTGCCTGTCATTTTTTTTCAGTTTGTTCTGTTAATGGTTAAGAAGACATGAACCACATGTATGTAAATATTGCATATCATATATATGTGGAACTTTTTACATGTATTACATGGTTTAAAAAACCGCAACATCGCGCGGGCACCATCACTAGTAAAAACTGAAAGAGTAATACTATTGGGGGACACAAAATTAACACTCTCTCGTACAAGTGCCTAACACAGACAATGGAAGGATCTACCGCTATTAGAGAGTGTATTAGCAAGTGTGTAAATTTTGTGTACCCAAATAGATTTATTAAAACTGAATATATATAATGAAAAGTACAATCTAGTCCCTAATCTTTCTTTTCATCTTGGCCATGCACATTGTCATCTTCACATAGAACGAATCTTGTAAATTATCCAAGAACTGAAAATACGCGTATCTCCATGTCTTGTTAGAACTAAAGAATCGCAGACTCCCCAAAATCCGACAATAAATCCTAGGGCTGCAAAAATATAAAACTAGGGAAGCTCATCGCTTTCATTGTCTGCATCTTGGTCGACATTGTTCTTACTATCCGGATCAATTTCTTTGCACTCATTTGGAAGTGGAGCGCCACAAAGTTTTGGGTTCCCTTCAAATGCAAAAGCTTTGAAGCTCTGGAGCTGTGTGCCCTTCGGTATTTATCCTCTAAGATTATTGTACGAGACATCAAAATTGTTCAAAAAATTAAGGCTCGTCATGGAAGAGGGGATATTTCCAAACAAATGATTCCTGGATAGAATCAAAATCTCTAAATATTTCAGGTTAGATATTTGGTCTGGAATGTCGCAAGAGAAGTTGTCGTCGTCAAGATACAACTCACGAAGAAGCTGCAATTGGCCGATCTCTGTAGGTATAGTACCACTAATGTTATTCACCGATAAGTCTATCATTCCTTCATAGTAAGACAACTTACACGGCAAAAAATTGAATTTTTTATTACACCGTTGATGAAGGGAAGTTCAAATTCATAATTGTCTACTGAAGATGCATTCACCATTAACCTGGGTAATCTACAAAGTTGTTTGGGATATTCACCTGAAATCTGATTGTCTGCCAAATCCACACAAAAAAGTTTTTGAAGAGTCCCCAACCAACTTGGAATTGACCTTCTGATTTGATTCATACCCAGATACAACATTTCTAGATTCTTTAGGATTGATAACCAACCAGGTACCTACCAGTGAGCCTACAATAAGCCAAACTCAAGACACGAAGATTTTGGAATCCATGGAATTCAACCATGTCATCATCAGCTGGCACTACCTCGTGGTCAAACCAACTAGTAAGGAAGAGTGCATGAAGACTTTTGCAACGCATTAATATCTTCATTGCCCCTATGGCATTAGTCAACCGTAAATCAACAAGCGAGAGGAAGGACAAGGATTTCAATGAAAGAATCTCAGGTTGTATTTGTCCTTCTACATAAGGATTATCACTCAACTGAATTGCTTTTAGGGACCTGCATGAGTAAAGGCTTATCGGCAAGATACCAGTAAAATTATTCCTAATTAGGTCAAGTTTAGTAAGATGGATGAGTTTGGAAAAATTAAGCGTGGAGAGATCTTCTTCCAAGTAGTTGAATCCCAAATGTACTTCTACGAGGTTTGTGCAATTCATCAAAGATGGGGGCAACTTACCTTCTAAGTTGTTGAAATCAAAATTCATGAATTTCAACTTGGAGAGTTTCCCAAAATTGAGAGGGATCACACCACTCTAATGATTAAAATAGAGGTCAAGGATCGTGAGGTGGGTGAAGTTGGCAATTCCTTCACTAATGGCTCCACTTAGTGAATTGAGAGGTAATACAAGTTCTTCAAGCTTGGTAGCATTATAGATATCTTCCGGAAGTGATCCTGACAAATTATTGTGACCGGCACGAAGAATCTGCAGTTTGGAACACCCCCCGAGCCCACGAGAAAAGTTACCACTAAATTCATTGGAGGAAAAAACCAACACTCTTATGGAAGGAGAGGAGTGGAGACAAAAAGATGAAGGGATATACCCAGAGAAGGTGTTGTTGCTAACATTAAAACTAGTCAAATTCCAAGCTTGTTGGAAGAAAGCAGATGGAATTGCACCATGGAAGTGATTGCTTGACAAATCTATTGTCTAAATATATTTTGGGGGTAGAGACAACAATATCTCCCCAAAAATAAGGTTATAGCTCAAATCAAGGATCTTGAGGCAATTCAAGTACGAGAAAAATTTAGTTTCAAGTGCACCATGAAGTAACTGGTGAGATGTGTGAGATTTCCAAGTGATGAGACCAACAAACCTTCTTTGAGCCCTTTGGAGGGTAAGAGCAAATGGGTCCTGATTATAAGTGATGCCGTTCCAACGACAACAATCAACAGAACTACTCCAATTTAAGGGAGGAGAAGATAGAGTGTGGGCGAAGGCCAGGAGAGAGGTGCGTTCAAGTTGATTGCATGCATGAATATTTGTGGTAGATATAATGCAAGAGAACAAGAAGACAAGGAAGAAGCCATGAGCCATTTTTTTAACTTGGATATAGCTTACAGTAGCATGGCTGCCTATACTATATATATATAGAAGCAACCAAAGGTATGCAGCTTGGACGGCATGAAAGAAACCAAAAAGCGAAGACCTAAAGAGTTGGTCGTGAAAACAGGACTAAAAAGTTGTTTTGTGACTGATATTCCTCCCTAAGCACCAAACGAGCATAAAAGTTAAAATCGCATTGCAAACTGCCAAACTGAGAAAATTGGCAAACCACCAAGACAGCACATTGATTTTCCAACCCTTGAATGCGTCAATGAGAAACTTGCCGTCGAGTACAATTCAACGCATCACGATGTAGAGCTCTGTCCACATTGATTTTGGAGTGTCCCGTCCCCCACGCTGGAGGCCGGGTCTATGTCGCTCATTGCCCCCAACAGGAACTCCTCAAGCAGACACCTCGGTTGCTTGATTCACCATCTCCAGCTTATTCAGTTATTAAGTGAATTCTTTTCTAAGAGCTAATTTCTGCCATAGAAAACAAGTGGAGCTTCTCCCGAGTCGAGGCATAAAATTCCACACAATCGTATAAAAGCATCCAAGGATGGTTATCAAACAAAAAAAAGATTTCCCATTAGGGTTCTAAACAGAGGAATGCAGAAGGGAAAACAGGGAGTGTTAAAATCAATCACTCCCCAAAACGAAATAGTTATCCAACCATTCCGAAGGATCGCAGATGACTTTCAAACTCTATTGCTTGAAAAATAACCGAACAGGATATCCATGAAAAGGGGACAAAGTTCAAAATTTGAAATCACATAAAGAAAACCGAATGTGTGTTTCTTCTTCTCCATTGAAAGATAGTTTGGACTACCACAAACATTATGAGTTTTGAGTCCATCCCGAAAAAGGGTATGTAAAGAACAGAAATAACTTAATTTAACTAAACAGACAGACCTAGTTGTTATCCCACGCTTATCAAGCAGAAAACTGTAGTTCTGGAGCCTTCTCTACCTCAATCGGTTCCAGCTTACCTTCCTCAATGAAGATAGTAGTAACCCAGTACTAGAAACAACACAACCAACACAGCAGCAGGAGCAGCCCATAGCCAATAGTTTGTACTCGACTTCTTCCTCTTCAGGATGGCTTTTGGTAGTGCGTCTGAACCTCTTGCTCGACCTCTGTTCCTCACACTGTTATCCTTTTGCGCCTTTGCCTTTGCCGGGACAGGAGCTTCAACCTTTTCAGTTACCTTTTCTGGTTCTGCAACCTCAGCAACTGGTTCTATCGGTTCCTCAGGATTGGTATCGGGTGCAGATGATGACTTCTTCTTTGCCTTCTTTTCACGCTCCTGAAGCAAGTCAAAGTGGTAACTCGTGTTAGTTTCTAATACCAACCAGATTAACATAGATAAAGTAATAACAAGAAATAAGTTGTTAGATAATTACCTTCAGCTTCTTCTCAGCTTCCTTTTGAGCTCTAATAGCTGCTTTAGCTGCATCTTTCTCTGCCTTCTTCTTCTTCCTCTCCAAGGCCAGCTTATTTTTTTCAATCTCCTCTTCTCTTTTCATCTCCTTCAACTTAGCCGGATCAATTTTCTTTTCTTTTAGGATCTCCTTTTCAGAAACAAATATTTCCTCGTCAGCCATATCAATATGCTCTGCAGCAGATTTAGGAGCAGTTGCTTTATTTTTGGCTTCTTTCTGAACCTTCTGTGCAGTCGAAGTATCTGGCGGAGCAGATCTGGTATCTTCCTTAACTTGTTTTGCATTAGATTTTGGTGCTGTCTCTACCACAGGTGCTTCCACAACCACCAATGGCTTCTCATCTGGGTTTCTTATACGTCCATCCCTACTCATTTGACGGCTGTCCAGAGATGGCAAAATTCTTCTCTCATAATCATCTCTAAAATCCTTGTTACTGTTCCAGAGGGACATAAATTTCTCGACCTAAAGAAAAAAATACTAATATTTAGAATGCAGATGTTATACATTATATGGAGGAGTTAAATTGCTATAACAATGCATAGTCATATAACAAACCTCTTCATTAGAAAGTGCTTCAAGTGCTTTGACATTGTTGGTAGCAGCAAGATTTCTAGCTTTGGTCATGACCCCACGGCTATGGTAGAAGCCAGCATTCTGAAAATCATAATAATATAAATACAGGGCGATAATATCACGCAATGCAATCACTACATGCACCCCTTCATGTCAGAAGGATAACTGTTAATTTTGAGGGCATTCATTACAATAATTAGACAACAGCACACCGCATCATCCCCCTAAATATATATACTTACAATTTCATAAGGTCTAAATAAGAGGCTACATACCAACCCAAAAAACTCAACTCTTATAAAGCAAAAATAGATTACAACTGAACCAAATTTCACACAACATGTTTCCGAGTTCCAATATAATTCTTCACAACACGCCCTTTCATCTTTTTAAGTTCACTAGGTTTTGAAACAGGAAAAAGGACTGATGGAAAAGTGTTGCCAAAAGTTATGAAACGAAGTGAACACTTGTTATAAGCAACCAATAAACAAACCAGATGAGAAGCAAAAACAGAAAGCTAAGGTAATCCTAACTATAATTATACTCAACCTTTCACCAACTTCCCTGGTTTCCCAGCTAAAAAAAACATCTTTCAGCATAACAGACTGACAATGTTTGTTAATTTAAATTGCATCTAAAGAAAGAGATATGCTTTCATCCTGATTGTTAAAAGTCAGATACAAACAGCACCTACAGCTATTCTGAAAACAATTTTTGGCACGGTAAATTTGACCCAATCATTCATATAGACAACTATGCCCACATATTTTACAGTGAAAACACAAGGATCTGTGGCTTGCTAAATTGATGTAATTAAAATCACTCAACACTTTAGAGATTTTGAGCACCCAAATTTTGATAATTGAGACACATGCATATATATATATATATATATATATATATACACAGAGAGAGAGAGAGAGAGAGAGAGAGAGAGAGAGAGAGAGAGAGTAACTGAAAATGACTTACTGCCTGATCAGTTTGTAACCTAAGTTGACGAATATTTTCGAATGCTTTATCCCTCTTCTCAGTTACAGTGTTCAGATCTTCCTGTAATGATGCAATTGCCTTGTCAATCACCTTCACTGCATCATCAAGGTGCTTAATTTTGGCCCTAACACCATCTTGCTCCTTTTTTACTTCCTTTAAGTCACCATCCCTAAGCTACATCAACACAATTTTGCAAATGATTAGTACATTTTATAAAATGGTGCAATTCTGCAGCACAAAATTTTCAGGAATTCATTGAAACATAAAAGGCTCAAAAAGATACAAGTAAAAACAGAATCCCCTTACTTTAACTTGGTCCTTGAGGGCTTCTTTAGGAAGCAGTTTAGCTAGCTCAGCCTCACGAGCAATAACTTGTCCCCTTGTGTTCTCAAGAGCCTTCATCTCTTTAAGTATTTTCTTTTCCTCGGACAATGGAATGCTCTCATGTTGCATATAATACTGCAACCCTTGGATCTGTTCCAACAGTATGTAATGGGTGAAAAAGCCAAGAAGTCATAGCAGCAGGAAAAGACAGGAAAAGAAAATGATGAATTTGGAGATGCACAGAGCTTGGAAAAGAAACATACACGACTGTTAAGCTCTTCCTCTGATGAACATAAACCACCACTGCGACTAGCAGTGTCTGCACTGCGTATCTCTCCAAGAGCCTGCCGCAGAGGCTGTAAATCCTTAAACTTCTCATCCACAATTGACCTAATTTGCCTGTTGTCATTCCTCAGAGCCTTAATCTTCTCAATCAGTTCTGATCTTTCAATCTGCACAGAAAAAATAAAAATAAAAATAAAAATAAAAATAAAAAAGAAAGAGGAGGCAATAACATAGCAAAATCAAAGGCCATTCTTCTAAAATTGAAAATGAACAACAGTCCATTATACCACGCATTTCCTAATTTGCCTTCTGAAACTACATACTAATTTCAATCATCTTTAGAAAATAGATACAGGAGAATTTTATAACACAATATTCAACAAGTACGATGCTCTTGAATCCATAAGATATTTTCATATGATATCTAACATGTAAAACTTCTGTATACTTGTTTAAAATTCAAAGGTAATTTTTTTTCTATCATCTTATAATACAAATCAAAACTGGATATAACATCTTGCATGTACCAATAGACCTGGTTTTGGGGGGAGGAGGGGAAATCAGTTTCCACTATTAAACATAACTGATAACCTTGAAATAGATATGTGAGCTATACCCATCCCCCTCCCGAGCCACATTGCCTCCAATGTGACTGCATAAAAGAGTCTTCTCTGGTTGTTGCCAAATGACAATTCATGCAATCATGGATGTCCATGAGCATCTATTATAGTTCTACAGTCACATTGTAAACATTGCTACAAGGAGTCAATAATCTAAAACAAACAGATGAACAGTTACACTACGTTTACAGCAACGCTCAAACAAATGGGATTTGCTAATAAGGTCAGAAGATTCTACTAACCCTTTTTGCTCGTAGTGCTTCAATGATGTCTTGACGGGCTTTGTTCCTCTCATTCACCTCTTTAGAAGCATGATCAATCCTCGCTTTTATTTTTGGATCGTCGATTGTCCGGTGCCTGACAAAATAGAAATAATGGATCTGCTTGGGAGCAGGCCACTCGTCAACTGCATCCTTGGGGAAGTTTGGAACCGAAACCTCATTGACTTCCTTTTTGTCTGGTTCATCACCATGCGATCCAAACTGTATGGGCTCATCAACACCCGGACCTTGATCCATTTTTCCATTTTCATTGGCAGAATTCCCTCCTTCAGTGACAGCCCCCACTGGTCCTTGGATAACCTCAAATCCCACAACTTCAACACCCATGCCTTCAACAAAAGGACAGCCTTACAAAACCAAAATTCCTGATGTAGAAAGCAAGTATCATGTTATATAAAGAAAAATATCGAAAACCGATTCGAAATCTAGATTCTTTTTACCAGGCTTCTAGTTAAAAAACAGGGTTAACCAGCAAATGCTTCAAGAAATCACATTTTAGTCAATCATACGAATACCTATATCAAAAAATAAAATTAAAACAAAGGGAAGACAATCTAAAAGTTACAGATTTAAAAGCACATTTCCATTCAGATCGTCAAAACAAACAAATCTCAAAAAAAAATATGGAATAAAAACCCAGCTGATATACCCAGCGTATGGCAATCTAAAATCCTTCACAGATCATTCAAACATCACAGCAAGATAAACCCAGATCATACAATTAACTATACAAAATTACCCAACAGTCAAAATCACAAGATCAATACATAATTACAGCCATTAGACGTATTCAATTTTCAATTTCCCAAAACAAAAAAAACGCAACAGAATCAATTCATGCAAAAAAACATCGGGACTATACATCGAACAAGCAACAAAATCCAATCAAATCAACCCAACACACACGATCCAAACACAATTCTTTCACCCATAACAAGCGAGACCAAGTGGATCAAACCCACGAACCAAAATTAACCCAGAAACAAAAATTGAAAAAAAAAAAAAACCGGGGAGATTCCTACCAATACCAGGAACAGAAAAAACGGAAGCAGTAAGAGAGAGAGAGAGAGAGAGAGAGAGAGAGAGAGAGGGAGAGAGAGAATATCCTTTTGGTAAAGAAAAAGGGGCCCCAAATCCAAGTACAGGAAAAACCCAGAAAATGGAAAAAAAGGATATGGTCAAGATCTCCTTACCCTTTTATTATTTCCCCTTCTTCCTTCCTTCCCTCCTTCAAAGTCTCTCTCTTTCTAAATCCTATTTCCAAGAGAGAGAAGTGAAAGAGAGAGAGGTGAGAGAGTGAGTGGTGGTGGGCTAGATAGATTTACCTTACCCTTGCTAGGAGGAGGAGGTGTTTATTTGTAGAGAGAGAGAGAGAGACATTTCTGGTGAGGCAAGAGGATTTGGGGTTTGTTTTGTTTTAACTTCTACGTTCAGTAAATATTGTTGGACTAAATAGAGAAGCGTTTTATTTCCTGTCCCTCCGGTTACAAATATAATTAAAATTGGGCCCCTTTAATTTTTTGGGCTTTCCGGTTTTTTGCCTATAATAATAAAGTGAGTTTTGTTATGATATTAATTACTGTTTACGTGTGATTGTGCAAATAGATAAGATAGGCCACAACAAGAATTTTTTTTTTCATTAGACCAATAAAATTAGTAAGTTAAATAATTTTTTTCTTTTCCATTTGGAAAATTTATTGCTTTCTATAGATGCAAGTCAAAAATTAATTGAGTGTATGAATTTTGTTAAGAATACTATGGTATTACAACTCCAAAATACATTATCAGGAGACGGCTAATTTTTTATACGACCCGTTAACTTGACACAACTCAATAAGATAACGGTATGACACAAAAAATGACACGAACACAACAAACACGACTCATTTGAGAGGCCTAATTTATCGTAAAAGAATATCAAAATAACTTTTTAATAGCATAAAAAATTAATGAACAAAAAAAAAGTACGAACATACGGAAGTACCAAACACAAGGATGAGGATCTTGTCTAGATCTTTTTTGTGATGATCCTAGGAATCAATTCATCTTAATTGTTCCTCGTACATTGTATTGCTTTCGTTAAATATTGTTGTGTTTAATTTTAAATAAAATAATTTTAAACTGCAAGAGAAAACTGATGAATAGATAAAATAAACCACTTCATGAAATTCTCATAAAGAGAATTCGGATAAAATCATGTTCCCAAACATGGCTAGCTTCACCGGCCGTGGTAAAAACTGAAACGACTGTCACGAAATGTGAATTTTGATACATACAATGAAACTCGACAGGTATCACGAAACGACGCGGTTTAGAAGAGGACTTGCCGTCATCAATGATAAATACATTCAGCTGATCGTTTTGGCCTTGCGCTCTGTCTCCGCACTCGCCATTATATACACGTGTTGTTCGCTAACGCCACGTTTGGCAGCGGGTCACGAGGGAAGTGAAGTGCATAGAAAAATCAGATTAGATGTCGATGCGGATGACATCATCGGAATGTGAAAGTACGAATGTGCCCATCTGGGTTTTCCAGAAGGGTACTTTTGTATCGTTGTACGCGTATGGTGTTGAAAGTCTGACTGTATTGTGGGTGGGTTGGCTTTCATGAAGAGATTTGGCTCTTTATGGCATTTAGGGCTGGATTGGTATTGCTTTGCTTTGAAAAAAAATTATTTTTGCTGCTTCATGTTTTCAACTTTTTTTCATCCAAAATTGTGAAAATAAGCTATTTTTAAGTGTTTACCAAACACTTTTTTTAGCTCAGCTTTTTTTTATACCCACTTTTTATAAAAGCATCTCAGTACCAAACCAGTACTTATGGATTAAGTGCTTTTTTGGGGACTAATTTACATTAGATTTCTAAATGCTGTTTTTGGATATGTGGGAGCAAAATTGAGAAAATGTTGTAGTACTTTTTAACTAGCATCCAATTTTGGTAGATTATGACCACTGTTCTAAAAATCTCCGTTTAGTGCAGCCTAGGCTCCCACCTAGACGCTAGGAGGCTAGTCACCGTCCCGATTAATGCCCTAAGCATTTACAAATTAAGAAATGACACCTAGTCTAAACCGCCAAGGCACCCGCCTAACCCGTCCAGGCCCGTCTAGACATCTGTCTAGGTCGCGACTCACTTAGATATAAAATAGATCACCTTCATTTTGCATTTAATTTTTTCAATAAATTGTAAGAGACTTATTGTATACTTAAATGAATACACATTATATCCCTTGGTCCCCATGTTTTCATTATGTTCCAATACTTCATAATATATATATATATATATATATATATATATATATCATTCTATTTTGTAGTTTATGATGAAATTATATATATGTTAAGTATAAGCAAATACTTATTTACCGAAATATAATATATTTACTTAAATTCACCTAATCCGCCCAGGCGCTGGGCCCCAGCTCGCCGCCCAACTAGCGTCTAGTGTGTTTTAGAACCTTGATTGTGACTACATCATTCATATCCAAAATGTGAATCACGTGGAGTTGATTTTTATAAGCAGCTACCTTTGTGGATATCGGCGAGGTAGAGGCAGCTTCGGCGACATTCTGCCTTCGTTATATAAGGGTTCGAGTTTTTTGCAATTTTCATCTTTTGTTGAATGAACTTATTTGGTTATTTTTATTTTCTCATGAACTGACTGATGTAATTTAAATTGAGCCTCTTCCCATTCGATAAACTTTAGTCTTACAAATAAATAAAAAATTTACGGTTATTTATTTGTTGTATACGAGAAAAATCTAGTCAATACACATATGATCTAATGTACATTGGGTTTCAAATTTTCAAATCGGACATATTGTTTTACATCAAATATTCTCTAGTTTTGTTGGAGTAAACAAAAGTAATCCTTCGGTAAATATATTAAAGACATTCATACATATTTTCACTATTCATGAATAATATTAACTTAAAAATCAAACTTTGCAAAACGAACAATTGAACAAGTTTATCAAATTGGCATTTTTCTGGACATACCCTTTATGCAAAGGGATCTCTATTTTTTTTTTCAAAAAATGGGAATTAGGTGTGGCGCTCACTCCACACCACTTCAACGATCCGAACCGTCTATTTTGTAAGTCTCAATTCATAGATCATCATTGCAAAATTCAATTAAATCCGAAACCATTTGCCTATTTAATTATCAAGATAAAATTTCATTGTTTCCTATATAATAAAGTATTCATTAATTTCTTTAAACCCAATTAGATGTCTTAAACATTTCCGATTTTGCTAATATTTTGCAAGGATGATCTATGAAGTGCAACTTGAAAAATAAACGGTTTGAATTGTTAAAGTTCAATATAGTGTGAACTCCACAACTAATTCCCATTTTTATAAAAAAATTAAAAAAAATTCATTTCCTTAAAGATGTCCTTTTTCTGAAAAACCCAACTTACAATTCGGCCTCATTTATCACGTTTCAAGTTTAGAGTAAGCTAAAAGCTGCACAAGAAACGGGCCGTGACCGCAGAAAATGAGAAAAGAAACGGTCCATGCTCTACATGCTTTATTTATATGTAGGTCAGGCTGGTCAGCACTCACTAGTGGACCAACATGCACCAAATTCAAATCTATGTTTCAGAATTTTGGATGTACAATTTGACTTGCTAAAGTGGAATTATGAGTTGGGGTCGAAATTTCCAATAACTTGTACCTTTAATTTTATAGGTCTTTCATATTAAAAATGAGTATATTTGTGCATGAGGTTTGTAACCCTCGTAGTTTAAGAGTATTAACTCTTTGCACTTGAGGGCTTGTTTCCGGCTCTCCTGCTAAGTGCCTTTACTTGTTACTTTTTTTCCTACTTCGTCCAACAACTCTTCGATTCCTAATTCAGGTCCATCGCAAATGGTGATAGAGATGTACTCAATGAATGCATCGTGTTCTTTGTAGTGTTATTTCGAGGTGGCAGTTAAGGATTGGCAAGAGGTACACCACCAAATGTCGACCACGTGACAATCACGAGCGACCTCAGGTAGGTGCTGACATTAGGTTGGGGTAGCAGGGTGAT
Organism: Heteromeles arbutifolia; assembly: GCA_024362995.1. NCBI lineage: Eukaryota > Viridiplantae > Streptophyta > Magnoliopsida > Rosales > Rosaceae > Heteromeles > Heteromeles arbutifolia. The sequence goes on along the minus strand of JANCRC010000003.1, from coordinate 36,313,947 downwards.
CGGTCAATATTATATTACATATTTTACCTTAATTTTAGTTTATTTTGATTATAATTTTAGAAGAATTTTAATACTTTAAAGCGTATTTTTAATATAGGTCTTTTAACTTTCTCTGGGGCAAAACGTGATCAAATAGATGAATTTTGGAGTAATTCTAATTAGAGGATGTTCGTGAGTCACTGAGCTTGAATGTGTCAAAATATCAGATTTTTATATTAAGCGGTTATTTTCTGGCGATAGAATAAAAGAGCACTGCACGGTGCTAGAATAGTGATGTTTCGGGCTTGATTGCAAGTTTTGGAATCCAAGATGACCTATTTTGAATTCGGCCCCTTTTGAAGATGTGTTCAAATTGTTCAATTTTAAAAACAAGCTATCATGGCCGGATTTGGAGGAGTTTTAGGATTAAAACGTGGTTGGACAGTAGCAGTGCAGATTCTCCTCGCCTAATTGGGCTTTTATTTCTAGTTTATTTTATTATTATTTGGTTTCCTAGTCAAACCATAAGACTTTTATTAGGGATAATTGGAATGCTTATGTAATATAAATAAGGTTTTTAGCTAGCCATAGTGGCTCTCTCTTCCAGGATGCACTTGTGGGAGAAGAACTTGGCTGGGGTTCTTGAAGAATTTCAGACTTTTATTTTAAGGTGTTTTCGATCTTTTTCTTAATAATAATATTTTCTCTTGTTTTTTTTTTTTTTTATGAGTATGCATAACTAATTCCTAGTGCTAAAGTTAGGCCATAAGCATTAGCATGAATATGTGATTTTATTAATTTGTTTATGAATGGATGCATGCTTGCTTTGAATTATTAATCACGGGTATAAACTGTCTAATTGACTTAGTGATCAGCCACCATCAGGGTAATTAAACAAGTAATTTGATGCAATTTCTGTTGGAACATCAACCTGAAATTGAGGAGGACTTCTCGTGATTAGTAATTGAAAGTTCACTTAAGGCAAACATCACACTCTTAAGGGTTGCATGATTTTTCAAAGGGTCTTCACAAAACTTAATGAGTCTTGTATGTTTATATTTGATTTGAACGTCACAGACGGATTGCATGTTAGATATACGTTTTCACTTGAACATCTCGAGGAAAATATGCATTAGGAAAACCTAACCTTCAAACCATGTATGTGGAAATTTATAAGTAATTGGTAGAATTTCATAGGATTGTTAACGGTGACAGTTAATCCCTAGTCTTTCTCATAATTATTTTTATTTAAAAACGTTTTTCTCTTTGTTGCTATTATTTCAAAACTTCCAAATTTCATTTATTGTTAATTAATCTTTTCAAATTCAAAAATCTCAAATCTTTGATAAAAATTTGTCTTAATAATTAACAGAGTTAATTTAATTACAAATTAGTCAAACAATCTTTGGGGACAACAACCTTGCATGAGCAATTATACTACAATTACCTTGTACTCTTGCAAGTAATTTTAGTGATTTTAACCCTATTAATTTTCAGGTACTAAAAATCCTACCAAGAAATTGACGCCATTGCCGGGGATCGTTTTAAATTTGATCCAGAACTGGAGCGCACATTGCGACATCGGTTGAGAGAAAGTAATTTGCCATGAGACTATTCATTGCAGGCACTTTCTATAGGATTTGTTTACTGATTTTACAGACAGCAAGGTTACAATGACATTTGCATTACCTGCAGCAGGCAGGCCACTCAGGGAGTCATTGGCAACCCATGCAAATGATGTTCCGAATTGTATTATGTATCCCGCACAAGAAGAGGGTTATGCTTTTGAGATCAAGCACCATATGCTTGAAATTTTACCAACTTTTCGTTGGTTGCCAAATGAGGATGCAAATATACACATCACAAAATTCATTTTGGGCTGCAAAAATATTTTAATCAGGGTTTTTCTGCCGAGGCCATCAAGCTACGTTTTTTCCCTTTCATTTTAAAGGATAAGGCGGAAACATGGTTATTTACTCTTCCAGCTAATAGCATTACTACTTGGCAGCAATTACATACAACGTTCTGAACAAATATTACCCAGCATCCAAAACATTGAACTACAAGAGGGAAATTATGACATTTACTCAAAAGCCGAATGAAGAGTTTCATGAAGGGTGGGAGAGATATACAGAGATGTACATGAAATGTCCACATGCTAATATTGATTCTGATACACAAATGAACATATTTTTCGATGGGCTTAATCCAACATCTAAGAGTCATGTTAATGCATCAGTTGAGGGATCATTAGCAAACAAATCAGCTATGGAGGTATTTGAATTATTTGATATAATGGCCACTGAATCTCAACAATGGGCAGCCGAGAATTCTCAAAAAATGGGTGTTTTTGAAATGTCAAGTAGATGTCCACACGTGTCAGCCCAAATTGAGAATATGGACAAGAAATTTGATGCAAGATTGGACTTATGCGGCAGATTTTTGCACCTATGCAGCAGCCACCACTTACTGCAGCAGTCTGCAACATCTATAGCTTACTCACACATCATATTATAGGCTGCCCACATAAGATGCATATCCAGAGCTTGTTGCAGAGCAAGTTAACGCACATTCAAATTTTTATAGCCTCCGGTTTGAGGGATCACCCAAATATGAAATGGGGAGGAAATCAGCAACAACAGCCTTTTCAACAAAATCCTGTGCAGCATCCAGTTGTGCAGCCCAAACGGTCATTGGACACACTTCAAATGTTCATACAGTCTACAAAAGCATAAACAGACAAATGATCAGAATATGCAGAATGTACAAGCTTCAATTTAAAATATGGAAAAAAACAATTTGGGCAATTAGCAAGTCATATCACAGAAAGGGAGAAAGGGAAATTTCCTAGCCAAACAATCTCTAATCTATAGGGTTCAGAAGAATGCAGTGTTGTCAGAATTTTGCGGTAAAAGTTATGATAATTGTGGGAATGCAAAAATTGAAGAAAACCTGCAGAATCTATTGCTGCACAGCAGCCTGCCAAACACAGTTCAGCACTAGAAAAACGCCTAGAACGTGTTTATGAGGCCCCGATTCCATACTCTCAATTTAATAAATAATGGACTAAAATGATTTGTCAAAATTTAAGAGTATTTTTGTCATTTTATCCTTATTTAAAGGAAATTTTTTACAAAATGACCAAAATAATTGATAGTGAACAAACTCAAAGACCAGTTTTATCGATTTTAAATCTCAAATATCTAAATGATGAATTATATCAATCTTAAGGACCATTTCGACTAAAAATCCTTCTAGTTTTTAGGATTGTTGGGCTTATATCTTTTAGTCCCTTTGATCCTTTTGAAGCCTTTGATTGATTAAGACCATTGTGTGATTTGGGTATCAACTCTCTCTTTTAATATCACTTGTAAAGAATAATATCGTATGTCCGTATTTGAAGTCTAGTACAGAAAAGGAATTACAAAAAATTCAATCGGAATATCATTTCAAGGAGGAAATGACATGGATTATTCACTTTTCCTCGTCATTTTTGTTAACCCCTGCTTCTCTATTTGGCTTAAACTATTGAATTTTTCATTTACGTATCATGTCATTCTAAATCTCAATGTTGATATGATATTACTGAAGAAATTTAGCAATCCACTTGTAAGAGGAAAAGTTGAAGCAAACAATAGTTGGTAAGATATGGAATATTAAGGATTTTGCAACATACGCTTTTTTGTGACTCCGAGGATCTGTTTCTGTCCCCTACCCACCACTTCGGCAAACCAAGATACTTCTCATGGCAAGCCACCCCCTTCAAGGTGCCTGAGAAACCCTTAGCACACATAAGAAACAAATAAGGCGAAAGTGGATACCCTTGTCGTAATCCCCTCTCAGGGACAATGTGTCCTGACAGATTCTCTACCCTGCCATAAGCGTCCGCCATGTCTAGCCATCTTGGCCCCCTTGCAACTCCTTCATCGCATGTCATGTCTCAAACGCTGCCATAATGTTGTCAACTATCAATCTTTGGGGAACAAAAGCACTATGATTCTGTAAATAACTTCCGGCAGCACCAATTTCAATTTGCAATCGATTGGCAATCATCTTCGCCAATTTTAAGAAATTCTTTATAATTAAATTCCTAAAGAAAATGAATAACAGAATTTTCAGAACGAACATAAACTCATCACACTAATTTTGAGACCAAAGGGATGTGGGATTCACACTAAGTGGAGAAGAGATAATAACAATATCAAATACTCAACTTCTCCACACTTAACTCTGATAAGTTGGGCAAGTGCAAGTAGTTTATAGCTCAATTGGATAAAAGCATTAGTCCATATAGTCGAATTTCCATTTGTGAATTTTCTTCCACGTAGTTTAGATGATGTGGTGTTTATTAAAATAAAATAAAAATAATATTGGTAAGATAATATTTCAACGTGAGGCCTACTTCATTCGGACCGACGCTCATTTTCTTACTTTGTATTTTAATTGATTTGTGTTGATTTTTCAAACGTGTTAGTGTAATTTATCTTACAGAAGAACATTAAAAAATGTTTTCAATCTTTTCTTTCCACATTTGGTCTGCAGATACGGTCAGCAAGTTTTGTGCTGCATTGGGCGTACGCGTAATGATTGGACAACGGATTAACGCCACGACCCGGTGGAATATTTTGGCCTCCTCGCACCATGCGGTGTAGAATGTTCGTGGCTTCCGGCATGGTGCACACGGTAAAACATAGTGTTTTCTTTTTACATATTTTTGACCATTTTGTTTAGGCTTGAAAACACATTTGGTGACTGTTTTCTTAAGGAACGATGATATATTGTTCTTGATTTCCATCTAGATAATAAGTTTTATGAATGATTTTTTTTTTTTATACCATGTTCAGTGTTTCTTTAAAGTGAAATTGAACTTTTATTTTTTTCATTTCCATTCACTCAGATCTCTTTCGTTTCATAAATTTTGTACATATCCTTTTTTTCTTCTGAAAAAAGGGAAGAGAAAGGATCTTCTTCGGTGGATCCCTCTTGTTACTCTTTAGTCCCCTTCGTTTCCCAAGTTGCTTCTATTTCTACATATGTTTCTTCTTCACTTTTCCCCCTTTCTTCCGTTTATGAGGTTTCGTTCAGTTTCTTAGTAACAATAGGTGACACTATCTGTCTAAATAGTAGACAGAGGTATAAATATATTATTGACCTCAAAGAAAGGTTACATCACACCTTAAATGAAGAGATTCTGAATAAAATTAGGAGGATCCTCGAACCAAACTTCTTTGTTGCTGTTTGAAACAGCAAACTGAGCTAATCCATCACAGGTTCTAGGGATGTGCAAGGTCTGTGTGGGGTGTAGAGTCGCCGCCACATGCAGTGCGTCCTCCGCCAGCAAGCTAAACGCATACAAATCCTGTAAGTGATCGTTGATCGTTGATCGCAACTAGAGCCTGAGTGGAATCGCTCTCAACCACAACCTGGTGTACTTCCAAACCTTGTGCAAGCCGAATTCTTTCCAATACTAAACCAACAACTCAATATGCAAATCATAAAAATTAAACTTTTTTTTTTTTTTTTTGTTCACACGGAACGTATGTGGCAAGTGTATCAATAGAATTAGGTTTCTTTTGTGCTATATCAGACAATTTTACAGATTTTCTTTACGTACATAAACGGCATGGGACAAAGTGACTTGAAATGAGCATGTACATTTTTGTTATTTCCCTAAGAAGAGCCCAATAATGTCTGCAAAACAAGTCTGTACATTTTTTATTTGAGTAATCTAAATCACGACAAATAGATTTAAATTTAAATGCAGAGGAGTGCGCACTGTTCTAAGAAAATTGAAAACGTCTAGATTTGCAAGTCCAAACCTAATTGACATGAGTTGATGAAAAGAAAGGGGAGAAAAAAAAAACAATTCATGTGGAGAAAGGATATTTCATATTTTTAAATTTTAGTCGTTAATTTTTTTTAATCAAAGATACAAAGACATAAAGCAAACAATTAAAAAACTGACCATATAAAACACGTCGAAGTACCATAAAATTTTCATGGTTGGCATTATGGTACGGTATTGATTCAAAAAGTTTGTGGTACTAGTTTTGTATTTCAAATATGAGGAAAAAATGAAAACTAATTAAAAGAAAAGAAATTCACAAGTCAAACAAGTAGAAAACCAATGAAGAGTTGGCAGCCCAGTATGTGACTGGTTGTTCATATTCATTTTCTTGGGTTTGATTGGTTGTTTGATTTATTTGTCAAACTTCGGAGTTTTTTCTTTTATAACATTATTAGCAGCAATATTTTCCACTCCAAAATCTGACTTTATATGCAATTTTACCGGACTTCATAAATCATTGCATAAAAGACTATACTCCACTAGAAAACATTGGAAGAGAAATGCTAAGGAAACTAAAAAAAAAAGGACTTTTCATGGATTCTTTGTCATCTCGTGTTTTTGGCACAATGTTTTATAGTATTGGCATAGAAATTAACATTAAACTCTGAGGTGACAGAAAATCTATAGAAATCTCACTTTAAGAGAGTCTCCTTATCATTTTTCATATTGGGAATGTTGGAGAAGTTGTGCTTGACACACCCCGTCCCGAAGGAGGGCGTGATGGCCGTCACGTGAGAGTGACGTAACCATTTACACAGTTCGGAAGCTTAAAAATACCATTGCGAATTCTGTCAGAATACCGTTGGATTCCTCGTGGCCATCAAAGCTCTACTCTAACTCGAACCTGGAGGGGCGCAAAACAAAATTGGGTGGGTCAGTAAAACAAGTCTTTTCAAAACTTTCCTTTATCAAAGTTCTAACCCCTCGCTGTAAAACCTGTATACTTTCCCAGAAAATAGCATATATAAATATATATAGCTTCAAAAATCTCAAAACACCATTCTTTATCACTTTTCAGAAAATATGCCATGCCATGCACCAAAAACATAATATGGATGCATCAACATAAATTAGGTGAAATAATAAATCAACCGGAGACCCTGCAGTGGTCCTGTACGGCTGATTCTAAAGCTCAATATCCAATCCAGCCGGAGTCACCAACTGTGACCTGTACGGCACTGCCGGAGTCGCCAACTGCGACCTGTACGGCACTACGCTGCACATGAGCCGGAACTACCTGTAGTAGTCTGTACGACTCGGATGGTGTAATAATACGCTCTAGTGCTTCTCTCATCAATCATCTGTGCACATAATCTAAGGTCACCTACTAGTCGGAACCGTCTCTAATGGTCTGTACGACTAGCATGTCGGAACCACCTCCAGTGGTCTGTACGACTAGCATCTACTTGGATCCAAGGTGAGCGTGTGATGCGGGTGAATAACATAAGCACTAACACCAGGGGTGCAAGTTATGAGCTATCAACATCTCGTCAAACAATTCAATGCACCAAATGTAACTCACCTGATACTCACCTGCGCGTCCGCAGCACCAATTCACATATATGCATCATATATCAATTCACATAATTCATGTAATTTCTATGCATGGCATTTCAATCACATATTCATATAAATCTATGCATGGCATTTTTAAACATACTTTCATTCAAAAATCGATTTCTGGGAAAACGTTAAGTGTGTGTGTGTATATATATATATATATATATATACTGAAATAAACTGCCCACTCACCTGGAGTTTGCCCTGCAACTCCCTAGCACAACACATCAAGGCGTCATGACGATCGGCGCCTAGAACAACCATCAAATCATGCCTCAGAATCATATCGATAGAATATATCACTTATATAAAACACGTCACTAAGTAGTTCGATCCGGAAGATCTGCAACTCAGATTTCCAATCCGTAACTTCCAGAGGTCCACAATAAATCTCTAGAACAACATCCTAAAATTTCATGACCATCCAACGGTCGGATCTCCGTCAATTGTCGAACTAAGTGACGATTAACATTATATTTTATGAACTTACAACTCCAATTCCAGGAGATCCGTAAATCGAATTCTCGATCTATAAGTTCCTACATTCTTCAAATATTACGTACTACTACGTATCAAAGTTTGGTGACGATCCGACGGTCGGATCGTCAATTCATATTTTGGCCTAACCATGCATCTTAACGAATTTAAGTCCAAATGATCAACCAACGTTAAGCCACTATCAAAACTGAACTCAGGACATCCAATATAGTTTAAAAATGACATTGGCGGCCCACTGACCACGCGCCGCCGCACGCGCCGCCGTGGGTGGCGGTCGGCCGCCCCGGCTCGCCGGAAAATTCAACTTTATCCAAAAATTACCAAAATTTGCAGAATTGAAGATCTCAAAGAATAGAACAACTTTCATACCTGTGACCAAGACCAATTCGGCCTGGAAAGGCTCCAATTTTGCCAAAACCGTGAAGAACCCTAGAAATGGGTGTTTTCAATTCGACCTCCAAAACCACTCCGATGCTCCAACTAATGCTTGGGCTTTGTTCCAGGTCCTAAGGGAATGCTAATGGTGTTAGCAATTGAAAGAAAACGTTTCAAGATTTGAAGAATTTGCACACTAAGCCACCGCACACACACCGTACGGTTTCATCCAATTTCAAGCCAAATTCTTTGATTTTTGGGGTGTAATAGGAAGAGGGAACATCATAGAGGGTTTTCCAAGTGATGGTTTGAAGTAACTCACCGGAAAAATGAAGAAATTTGGACGAACAAGGGTGGAAAACCCACGGGTCGCGCGGGTCGCGGGTTGAAGACCCATTTCTGTTCTTCATCCTCCGCTTCTCGCCCTCTCTCTTTTCCTCCTTTCCCCTTCTCTGATTGGTCCTTCTCTTCCTCTCTCCTCTCCCCATTCGCCAGCTCTCTCTCCTTTTCTCTCCCGGAGCTCTCTTCTCTCTTCCTCCTGGTTGGGCAGATTTGCCCAATCCCCTTCTTCTTCCTTTCCTCTTCCGCCAGCCATACACACACACACACACATAATCTCATTCCTTTTCATCCTAGCCATACATTAATTTCTTTATTAAATCTGGGCCGTCCATTTTCATAAAAGAATTTCCAGATTTTTCTAAAATAATAATTCCTAAAATGCCCAAACTTCAAACATCAATATCTTTTTCGATATAACTCCAAATCACGAACCGTTTGCGCCCACGCGTCCGTAGCGACGAATACTACGAGGATATGTCAAGAAAACAAATCTTAGATGGCACGACACAACGATTAACCTCGAACAATGCGCGTGCCTCAGGGGCATTTTCGTAAAATCACTTAATAAATTATAAAATCAATATTTTCCAGGACGGGCTGTCACAATCTACCCACCTTATAGAATTTTGTCCTCGAAATTCAAACAACCAAACAATCCATTAAAAAATCATAGAACAACTTGGTTACATCTCTCTCATCCAATCTCCTGACTTCCAAGTAGCTTCTTCCACTGAATTATTCCTCCATAAAACTTTAACCAAACGCACAATCTCATTTCTCTGAACTTTCTCTTTCCAATCCAAAATAGTCACTGGTTCTTCATCCTAAGTCAAATCCAGATAAATTTCCAATGGTTGAGGATCTCTCACACGTGAAGGATTTAAAACATAATGTCGAATCATCGAAACACATCGTGCGCTTACGACAACTCTAGAGGCAACTCAAGCCTGTAAGCCACTTCACCGACTCCCTCGGTGATCACATAAAGTCTGATGCACTTAGGACTTAATTTACCTTCCTTCCCAAATCGAATCACACTTTTCTAAGGAGAGAACGTAAAAAAATACGAAATCATCCACAGCATACACTCGATTAATGGCACATCCATCTGCTAATCTCTTTTACCGTTCCTGGGCTACTTTCAGGTTAGACTTAATCACCTGAACAATCCGAGTAGACTCATCCAAAATCTTAAGACCCACAGAAATTCTTTCGTCTACTTTAGACCAATATCAAGGTGTATGACAAGCTTTTCCAATAAATGCCTCAAATAGCGACATACTAATGCTCGACTGAAAGCTGTAGTTGTAGGCAATCTCCATCACATCCACCCGCTTAATTCAAGCGTCACCAAACTGCAATACTGAGGATCTCAGCATATCCTCCAAAATCTGAATGGTCATCTCTAATTGACTATCTGTCTGAGAATGATAGGATGTACTATTGAGTAATCTTGTATCCAAAGCTTCGTGCAACGCTAACCAAAACTTAGAAATAACCAACATACCCAAAAAGCTCAACGTATCCGTAAGCTAAAATCCCATTTCCATAAAACAAATAATTAGTTGTTGCACTTGTCTGGAAAGGTTGTTGTTCTTCACTAGAGTAAAATGTTCTGACTTAGTAAGCCGATCATCTACCACTTCAAATTCCATCATAACCATCTCGTGTACGAGGAAGTTGTACATATAATCCATAGTAATGTTTTTCCCATTTCCACTGAAGAACGGAAAGTGACTGTATCAATCCAAAAGACTTCTTTCTTTCCACTTCAACCTGCTGACCAATGATACACATACTTACCTACTCAGCAATTTCTCTTTTTATACCCAACCAATGGTAAAATGATCGAATAGTATGATACATCTTAGTACTTCCGGAATGCATTGCATAAGCTGAACAGTGCAATTTGTCCAAAATTATTTCCTTTAATTCCATCTCATTAGGCACCGATATCCAGGTCTCAAGAATAAGTACGCCATCTGATTTTCGAACTCTGAAGTCTTTCTTTTCTCGATATTCTTTGTCTCAATTAATTCCTGGTTTCTTAATCAATCCCCTGGGCATCGAGTATATGATCAATCAGAATAGGCCTAACTTAAAAACTAGTAAGCGAGGTTTCATCTCGTTCTTCTATTTCCAACTTTACTCCAGTAAATCTCAAATCCGCAAGAAGAGGAACATAACAAGCATACAAGGCATTTATTCTCACGAGCGTCTTCGTATTAAGTACATCAGCCCAAACATTTGCACGATCACCCTGGTCGTGCAATCATAATCACTAAGCAACTCAATCCACCTTCGTTACCAAGAATCAAGATCCCGCTGAGTAGACAGATATTGGAGACTCATTTGATTCGTAAAAATCTTGCCTTTCTCACCAATAATATAATGTCTCCATACTTCAAAGCAAGGATGATAGCCATAAATTCCAAATCATGAGCAGGGTAATTCATCTTTTGAGGTTTCCATTGTAGTGAAGAATAAGCAATTTCCCTATCTTTGTATCAATACACATCTCAAACCACTCAAAGAAGCATCCTTATAGACCTCATAATTTCCGTTATCATCTGAGAGTGCTAACACAAGTGCATGAGTGAGGAAATACTTCAACTATTGAAAACTTTGCTCACAATTTTCATCCCACTCAAACTTAACCTCTTTTCTCGTCTATCTCGTCAAAGGCAAGGCAATGACAAAAAAAAATCCTTCACAATCCGTCCATAATAGCCTGCTAAGCTAAGAAAACTCCGTACCTCAGTCCCGTTTTGGGGTTGTTCCAAATTATCCACCGCTGTTACCTTTTAAGGATTCACTTGAATACTTCATTCGTCAAACTCATAAGATTCGTCAATCCGAATGGCATTACCAAAAACTCGCAAGGACTATAACAAGTTCTGAAAACTGTCTTAGGGGCATCATCACTGAAATCTTCAATTGGTTAATAACCCGACCTTAATTCAATCTTTGAAAATACACAGACACCTTTAAGCTGATCAAACAATCATTAATACGCGGTAATGGATAACGATTCTCAATCGTTACCCGATTTAATTACTTATAATCAAAGCATAGCCTTAATGTCCACATTCTTCCTCATAAATAAACTGGGGCTCTCCATGATGACATACAAGGTTAAATGAAACCTTTATCAACCAATTCCTGTAACCAAATTTTCAATTCTTTTTGTTCATCATGAATCAATTTATAATATAAGCTCTACACCTAGAGACAAATCAATAGTGAATTCCACATCTCCGTCTAGTGGCAATCCAGGTAAATTCTCAGGGAAAACGTCAGGAAAATGTTTAACCACCTAGACCTCTTCCACACTACTCAGAGCAACATCTCATAGTACCGCATGAGCTAAATATCTTAGGTAGCCATTCGATAACAATCTCTTTGCTCTCATAGCAGAAATAACGGCATACCTCACTCCACTTTGCATCCCCCAAAAGTAACCTCTGGTCATCCAAGTCGATGGAAAGTAACTGATTTCCCGTAGCAATCTATCTTGGCACGATCATAATGCAACCAATCTGTGCCAAAAATCACATCAAATCCACAATATCCAACTGGATAAGATTCATAGGCATAACAACATCTTTCACCATCACTGGACACTCTGAATAACACCATACTAACGTAGGATGACCTACTTGTTTACTCGCTTAACGAATCCAACAATAAGTTATGGATATTACGGTCTGCAGCCCGCAATAACGATAACTCACTGTTGTCTCGATAAGTAAGCAATAATCCCCAAAGGTGTAATATTACCATCTTGTCTCTCATTAGAAATACATATACACGCCTCGATCGTGCTCCATCATTACTCTCTTTGGCAACATCATCAATACCAAGAAATATATCAGCCGGAGTCAGCTAATATGACCTGTACGGCTGAATCTATAGCTCGTCCACCCAGCTGGAATCATCTAATGTGGCATGTGCGGCTGTACTCATAACTCATCGATCACTGCTAGTATATAAGTCGGAGTCACCTCTTGTGACCTGTACGACTCTAATCCTGTACACCACGGCTCATCTAACCATAATTACTAGATCCAAGTACCTGATGGATCAGCGCTAGTGGTGGCAAAGAATACTACGGAGGCATTTACTGATTCTAGGGACAATTTACAGCTCTATGTTCCATATATCCACATGTAAAGCATCCATTGCTTTCTTGTCTACACTCTCCAAAGTGTCCATTATTATACCTACGGCACAAAGGTACATTCCCTCTATCTGAATCACCAGTGAATCTACCACCATACCTCTGACCAGTGGCACTAAAACCTCAGCTGGAAGAACTAGAACTAGCCTTATTTCCTTTTGAAGTTCTGAGTCTTCGATTCTCAACAATATCTGTATGGTAACGAGACAACTCCGTAGACTTTCTATAATACTCATTTGCCGTCATCTTTCCTTGTCTCAAATTGTAAACTATCGCTTCTCACCATCAATATATGCCGAAGGACTAAACCTTTCCTTAAACAATTCTTTAAATAACTCTCGATTAGCTCTTTCCTCTGGTGACGTCATACAAGACTCCTGTCTCCACCGGGATGCAATTTCAATACTCAGAAACCAGGTAGTCGTCTTGACCTACCGTCAAAAGAAAGATTTCCTTAACTTGCATAATCTGAAACACCTTTTCCAAATGATTAAGCCATCGACCTGCTCCCTCAGGTCATTCATTTTCCATAAAGTGATTCAGCATCAACTTATAACCAGTCCTAAGAGAAAAATCATTTGGATAATAGACTGAGTCACATTAGTACTAGCTTCCCATAACTGAGCTAAATAGGGAAAACTAGACTCAACTAAACGACGTGGCTCTCTACGAGGCGGTATTGTTCTGACAGAAGACACTAGAGAATTCTCAAGATGTACAGGACTGCAACCTAGGCTCTGATACCAACTGACACACCCCGTCCCGAAGGAGGGCGTGCTGGCCGTCACGTGAGAGTGACGTAACCATTTACACAATTCGGAAGCTTAAAAATACCATTGCGAATTCTGTCAGAATACCGTTGGATTCCTCGTGGCCATCAAAGCTCTACTCTAACTCGAACCTGGAGGGGCGCAAAACAAAATTGAGTGGGTCAGTAAAACAAGTCTTTTCAAAACTTTCCTTTATCAAAGTTCTAACCCCTCGCTGTAAAACCTGTATACTTTCCCATAAAATAGCATATATAAATATATATAGCTTCAAAAATCTCAAAACACCATTCTTTATCACTTTTCAGAAAATATGCCATGCCATGCACCAAAAACATAATATGGATGCATCAACATAAATCAGGTGAAATAATAAATCAACCGGAGACCCTGCAGTGGTCCTGTACGGCTGATTCTAAAGCTCAATATCCAATCCAGCCGGAGTCACCAACTGTGACCTGTACGGCACTGCCCGAGTCACCAACTGCGACCTGTACGGCACTACGCTGCACATGAGCCGGAACTACCTGTAGTAGTCTGTACGACTCGGATGGTGTAATAATACGCTCTAGTGCTTCTCTCATCAATCATCTGTGCACATAATCTAAGGTCACCTACTAGTCGGAACCGTCTCTAATGGTCTGTACGACTAGCATGTCGGAACCACCTCCAGTGGTCTGTACGACTAGCATCTACTTGGATCCAAGGTGAGCGTGTGATGCGGGTGAATAACATAAGCACTAACACCAGGGGTGCAGGTTATGAGCTATCAACATAAATCTCGTCAAACAATTCAATGCACCAAATGTAACTCACCTGATACTCACCTGCGCGTCCGCAGCACCAATTCACATATATGCATCATATATCAATTCACATAATTCATGTAATTTCTATGCATGGCATTTCAATCACATATTCATATAAATCTATGCATGGCATTTTTAAACATACTTTCATTCAAAAATCGATTTCTGGGAAAACGTTAAGTGTGTGTGTGTATATATATATATATATATACTGAAATAAACTGCCCACTCACCTGGAGTTTGCCCTGCAACTCCCTAGCACAACACATCAAGGCGTCATGACGATCGGCGCCTAGAACAACCATCAAATCATGCCTCAGAATCATATCGATAGAATATATCACTTATATAAAACACGTCACTAAGTAGTTCGATCCGGAAGATCTGCAACTCAGATTTCCAATCCGTAACTTCCAGAGGTCCACAATAAATCTCTAGAACAACATCCTAAAATTTCATGACCATCCAACGGTCGGATCTCCGTCAATTGTCGAACTAAGTGACGATTAACATTATATTTTATGAACTTACAACTCCAATTCCAGGAGATCCGTAAATCGAATTCTCGATCTGTAAGTTCCTACATTCTTCAAATATTACGTACTACTACGTATCAAAGTTTGGTGACGATCCGACGGTCGGATCGTCAATTCATATTTTGGCCTAACCATGCATCTTAACGAATTTAAGTCCAAATGATCAACCAACGTTAAGCCACTATCAAAAATGAACTCAGGACATCCAATATAGTTTAAAAATGACATTGGCTGCCCACTGACCACGCGCCGCCGAACGCGCCGCCGTGGGTGGCGGTCGGCCGCCCCGGCTCGCCGGAAAATTCAACTTTATCCAAAAATTACCAAAATTTGCAGAATTGAAGATCTCAAAGAATAGAACAACTTTCATACCTGTGACCAAGACCAATTCGGCCTGGAAAGGCTCCAATTTTTCCAAAACCGTGAAGAACCCTAGAAATAGGTGTTTTCAATTCGACCTCCAAAACCACTCCGATGCTCCAACTAATGCTTGGGCTTTGTTCCAGGTCATAAGGGAATGCTAATGGTGTTAGCAATTGAAAGAAAACGTTTCAAGATTTGAAGAATTTGCACACTAAGCCACCGCACACACACCGTACGGTTTCATCCAATTTCAAGCCAAATTTTTTGATTTTTGGGGTGTAATAGGAAGAGGGAACATCATAGAGGGTTTTCCAAGTGATGGTTTGAAGTAACTCACCGGGAAAATGAAGAAATTTGGACGAACAAGGGTGGAAAACCCACGGGTCGCGCGGGTCGCGGGTTGAAGACCCATTTCTGTTCTTCATCCTCCGCTTCTCGCCCTCTCTCTTTTCCTCCTTTCCCCTTCTCTGATTGGTCCTTCTCTTCCTCTCTCCTCTCCCCATTCGCCAGCTCTCTCTCCTTTTCTCTCCCGGAGCTCTCTTCTCTCTTCCTCCTGGTTGGGCAGATTTGCCCACTCCCCTTCTTCTTCCTTTCCTCTTCCGCCAGCCATACACACACACACACACACACACACACACATAATCTCATTCCTTTTCATCCTAGCCATACATTAATTTCTTTATTAAATCTGGGCCGTCCATTTTCATAAAAGAATTTCCAGATTTTTCTAAAATAATAATTCCTAAAATGCCCAAACTTCAAACATCAATATCTTTTTCGATATAACTCCAAATCACGAACCGCTTGCGCCCACGCGTCCGTAGCGACGAATACTACGAGGATATGTCAAGAAAACAAATCTTAGATGGCACGACACAACGATTAACCTCGAACAATGCGCGTGCCTCAGGGGCATTTTCGTAAAATCACTTAATAAATTATAAAATCAATATTTTCCAGGACGGGCTGTCACAGTGCTAGCTCCACTTTAAAATATTAAATTACTAGGCACCATAGTTGTGTTAGCTCTAGTCCCTAAATAATTACCAGACTCTCAAAAAGTTGTGTTAGCTCCAGTATAATGACTTCCAGCAATTGATGTGGGGATTGGTTTCTCTTGTGATCCCATATGGGGCACTCGCTAGGGGGAGTGTTGGAAAATAGAATCCCCCATCGGTCATAAGACAAAACAATAAACAATTATTCTATGGGAGTTCTCATCCCTAATATCACTAATGACCCAAAACCTACCTTGTAATAGGTGGTTAAGTTGGGACAATATCGGTGATATTTTGAAACTGATTTTGTAGAAGTACTGAAATTTTGAAACTGATTTTGTAGAAATACTGGAATTTTGAAACTGGTCTTATAGAATTGCAATAATTTTGAAACTGATCATTCATTATAACTCTGTTTCGCGAACAGTTTTCATCTACGTGCTCATGAGATCGAGCTCTATCCAACAAATTCAAGAGTGACTCCAAAAGGGCTACAAATTTTGTTGACGAACTACGAAATATCAAATTTTAACTAATTAACCAACAATGCAAAATTTAACGAAATTAAATTAAATTCACGAAAATTGAATAGTGAAATTTGAGGGCTATATTTCACATATAGTCATATATGACTTTAACTTTTCTAATGTATTGCAGAGAAATTTAGTTAATTTGAAATCAAAAGTTATATTTGACTAACTTATCATGTGCATTGGAGATACCCTAATATTTCTTAAATAAATCCCTTACATTATGTTTAGATGAGGGAAATAAACTTAGAATTTCGATAAAAGTCAAAATTTGTAAATTGACATGCACCAATTCCCTTGTTTGGATTCATAAACATAGAAATTTAGAATTTTCTCATGGAAAAAAAAACTTGGAACCTCCAATTCCCAAGTTTAAATTCCATGTAAATAGGTGTCATTTCTCAATTTCTATGATTGAGAGTTTAAAAATAACAAATTTCGTATTCAATTCCATTGTTCTTTTAGGTTAACCAAACAAGAAAATTCACAAATTCTAGAAAATAAAATCTCGTCATTTCAATTTCCGTCATTTTAAAATTCCTTAATAAACTTAAATTTCTTCATCCAAACATAGTGTTAAATTTTAATCCTAACCTTTTAAATGCATCCTGGTTTCTTCCGGACTAGAGGTTTTTTTTTTTTTTTTTGTCAACCAACAAATGTTTTCTCAAGAATTGCTTGAATTTGTAGTTAAATTTTCGTCATGTTTATAGCAAAAATACTTATAATAAAACAGAAATACTTTCTACAAACGTAGCACCAAAGCCGGTCCATAGATTTTTGAGGCTCGGAGCGATGCCAAAAAGTGTGCCCTCACTTCATATAAAAAAATTATTTGTTTTTACACGTAAGACATTGATAAAATTATCCCAAGACCTCCTCATTAATTTTAAACAACAAAATCACCAGGCTTAGTTAAATTTCTTTGTAATTAAACCAAATTTTATAAATTTATACTCTTATGAAAACGTATATAAATATGCACACTAATAATTTGGTGCCCCTAATTTTTTTGGGCCCCGAACGGTCGCCCTGCCTGCACTGGGCCTGGGCCGGCCTTGCGTAGCACAAACGGGTTAATACGAGATTAAAGAGTTTAATTTGAGCGAACAACTTACCTTTTATTTTGGAAACTATTATTTGCACTTCAAAAATCTCATTCTATACTCCTCATTAGTGTATTTTTCTTTCTAATTATTGAAAGTTTGGAGTGTCAATAACAATTCCCTTTATTTTTATTTTATTTTATTTATGAAACCTTTTTTTTTAGAACAAATGATATTAAATTTGTCTTTAATAAGAATTAAACCTAAGATCTCTCATTCACAAGTGAAGAAGAATACCACTAGACTGTAGTATTAAGTGACTATTTATAAACCTTTTATTCTCCTTAAACGGGTCATTATTTGTCAGTTTGTAACTGCTTTCTTGCACAACTAAATATTTTTTTTGGTCAAATTCACAATTAAATATTTTGGTTTGACCAAAATACAATCATTTATTCTCCTTAATTTTACGGTACGAAAGGGAGATGAAACTAATGCCAAAGATAGCAATTCAATGAAATCCTACACTCAATGCGTGACAAACGACAGCCGTTGATCTGCATTACTTTGCCCCACATGGAATCCACCACATTAATTTGTAAGAATATGATTTACTTCCTTTCAAATCTTTTTTTTTTATAATTAATCGTGATCGTTCAAATAAAAGATAAATGAAGAAAAAGAGAATTTAAATGAAAAAAAATTCTAATTCAATTAGTAATTACAGCTGAAAACTACATAGAGGAAAAATATAAAAGAAAAACCGAATTTTGTTGATCTGAGGAAGCTCCAGATATTACCCGTCACGTTGCCAAGATTGAAATCGTTATCAGCAATCTAATAAAAACTTTACCGTTCCTCCTCCGAAAACAGAAAAAGTAGAGGAAAGTGAAACGCAGAGAGATTGTAACAGCAGATAAAAGAAGATACGAAAAGCAGTTGAAATCAGTTGCCGCGTTGGTGAATCCCAGATAGAAGAGAGACGGAACAAAACCAAAACGCCTGGGTCTCCGAACCGAATCCAGGTGTGAGACAAACAAACATTCACGTTCGTTCCCTTTTAAAATACCATCAAGCTCCCCACTTCCCCCACCCTGTCTCTCTCCTCTCTCTCTCCTCTCGCAT
This sequence comes from Heteromeles arbutifolia, assembly GCA_024362995.1. Lineage (NCBI taxonomy): Eukaryota > Viridiplantae > Streptophyta > Magnoliopsida > Rosales > Rosaceae > Heteromeles > Heteromeles arbutifolia. Next base: position 36,294,991 of record JANCRC010000003.1, on the reverse strand, counting down.
GATTCTGTCTCTCTCCAAATCTCCTTTTTGTTTATTCCTCAACGTGCACAGACGCTCTTGCTCTTCATCTTCTCCACCAGAAAAAGATATCAACAGGTTCTACTTCCCCTCACATCTCTCTCTTTCAATAAAGTTTACATCTTTGTGTCGGAACGCTCCCAACTTTTCTGGGTTTTTCTTATTTTGTATTTTCGAGCTCACGATTCAGCTGCCTTGGTATGTGACATCTGATTTCTGGTTTGTTCTTTTTTTGTTGGGTTGCACAAAACTGCGATTTTCTGATCTGGGTTTCCTTTGCTTTGAATGACTGAGTCAGTATTTGATTTTTTTATTACTCTCTGCAGATATTCCATATTGTTATTAGGGATACAAAATTTGGAATTTGCTTCTGATTAGACATAGTTTTTGCTGCTAATTGTGTCACTGTCAGTGCAAATATCTGACATTTTATTTGTATTGACTCATTGGAAACAAGGTTGCAGTCCAGTCTTTTGTTATATATTTTAATTTGTTTTGTTTGAATTCCGTTGTTCCGTTGTCGATTTTCTTGATGCTTCAATTGTGTATCTTCTGCCATTACTTTTTGTGTGGTTGATGATAATTTTATAAAATAAGTATTGTTTTGGCAGTTCTTAGCACCAATTTGTCAGCTAAATGTATACGGCAACGCTACAATATTCTTTGTTTTACCAAAACTACATAGCAATTTATGAATCTAATGTATGCATTTTAATATTTGGCTTTTGATTCAACAGCTGTTGCAAAAGTCTTGACTTTGGAATAGTTACGAGAAAGTAGTCTTAAACTGCATCTCATCGGCGTTGTTTAAATTCTCCGACGCGCTTGATCAGTTGAGGAACACGGTTATGTGGCAATAGATTGATTGGAAGAACCCATCATAAGGTTTGGTAATGGGGTCTGCAGTGGAGAAGAAATGGCTAGTCCCTCTTGTCATAAGCTCTGTCATCTGCATATTCCTTCTAGCTACTTCCTTGAACTCGGGTCTCATCTCTTCACGAAACGCAATCAATTCGATCTTTTCCCTTTTACCATCTAGGGTAGTAACAAATCAATCTAGTCCAGCCTTTGCTGAGACAATAATTTCACAAAGTCCACCCCCTCCTCCGCTACCAGCGATTCCTCGCTTTGCTTATCTAATTTCCGGATCAAAGGGGGATTTGGAAAAGCTTTGGAGAACTCTCAAAGCGCTTTACCATCCGTTGAATCAATATGTTCTTCATTTAGACCTTGAGTCTTCAGTAGCAGAAAGATTGGAGCTTGCTTCGCGAGTGGACAACGAGACTCTCTTTAATACAGTTGGGAATGTGTTTGTGATCAAGAAAGCTAATATGGTAACTTACAGAGGGCCAACAATGGTTGCTAATACTCTTCATGCCTGCGCAATTCTTCTCAGGAGGAGTAAGGATTGGGATTGGTTTATCAATCTCAGTGCCTCAGATTATCCGCTTGTTACTCAAGATGGTGAGTCCATATCAATTACGGTTGTAAACTTTTCTTAAAATGTGAGTTTTGTGCTAAAAGAAACTGTTCAAATTGTTTTTATGCAGATCTTCTTCACACGTTTTCAACTTTAAACCGAAATCTGAATTTCATTGAGCACACAAGCCAACTTGGCTGGAAGGAGTGAGTTCTCTCTCTCTGTGTGGACATGTATAGAATGCTTACATATTTATTACTATCACTAATGCTATGTTAACTTTCATCTTCAAGGGAAAAACGAGCAATGCCCTTGATTTTAGACCCTGGTCTCTACTCATCTAAAAAACAGGATGTATTTTGGGTTACACCGAGGCGAACATTGCCCACTGCATTTAAATTGTTTACTGGTGAGTATTTTACTTTTCTCTAGATCTCTGGCCGCTCACAATTTTTAACCTGACAAATCAAAACTTCATGTAGAGAAGACTAACTTATAAATCTTGACATAGGAATTTCAGTGAACTATATGTTTTTATTAATGTTCTTGTATATGCTGTTGCCTAGTTGGTTCTTTCTTCTGCTGAGAAGAAATAGCCTGGTTACTGGAATCCTTAGTGAACCTTTTGGGGGATTTACATAAAAACATAACTGGTGCGATAATCTCATTTGTTATCTTGTTTGTTGAGGGGGTTATTTTCAGGGGATGAAATTTGGTTTCGATATTTCACTTTGAATCAGTGAACCAATTTGAAAACTAGATTTATTTACTTCGAACAATTTGTGAGCAGACTACATTAACTGAATCAGTAGCTCTTCAATTAGTATAGAATTTGTTTTTTCTCATTATAAAACCGATAGTGTTGGCTATACTCTTAGGATATTTATTTTATTCTGCATGCAGCATTGCCAGTTTTGCTCTTTGTTTTGCACAATCAGTTAATATTGCACCTCTGTTGCAGGTTCGGCATGGATGGTCTTATCACGCTGGTTCGTCGAGTACTGTGTTTGGGGTTGGGACAATCTTCCGAGGACCCTTCTCATGTACTACACAAACTTTGTTTCTTCGCCGGAAGGCTACTTTCACACTGTTATATGCAATGAGCCGGAGTTTGCCAAAACTGCTGTCAACCATGATTTGCACTATATTTCTTGGGACATTCCTCCCAAGCAGCATCCCCACACCCTCAACATTAATGACACAAACAAGATGATGGCAAGCGGTGCTGCCTTTGCTCGGAAGTTCAGACACGATGACCCTGTCCTGGACAGGATCGATAAGGAATTACTTCACCGAAGAAAAGACAGCTTCACTCCCGGCGGCTGGTGTGCTGGCAAACCCAAATGCTCCCGGGTTGGGAACCCGAACAAGATCAAACCAGGTCCAGGCGCCGACAGGCTTCGCCACCTCGTGAGTAGGCTTGCCTTGACAGCTAAGTTTGGTCAAAACCAGTGTAAATAGATTGTGTGGAAGTCCTTGGAAATTGAATCAGTGAAAGAAAAAGAAGAGAACTCGAATCAACAGGCTAAGACAACAGTTTGTTGGGAATTTAAGGGATATCATCGAGTTTTGATGCGACGTTTGATAGAATTAAGGTTGATGAGGAAGATTAAGATTAGTGTCCCTTTGAGCATATCCTTAAGTTGTCACATTCTGGAAACCAAACAGGTGTTTGGTCGGCATCATTGTTTCTGTAGGTTGATTATATATCAAGAACTTTTACAATCATATAATAATATACTGTTACTGTTCTTCCACCTTGCGTTTTTTCTTCTTTTCGGAACTTTGGAACTAGAATTTTGGCCTTTGCTTGTAATCATAACGGGTACAAATGATTGGTAATTTAGAAAACTATACTTTTCGGTTTGATAACTTTTGTTTTCTTTTTTTTTTCTTTCTGACGTTAGTGATAGTGGATAAATACATGGGATGGATTGAAAGTGGACAAGGGTGACTGGGAGAGATGTAAATGACAAGGAAGCGCACATAAAGTGAAAATTAAAAATCAAAATCTAAAAGCCATAAAGTTGTATGCACTTGCAAGATTTTGTTTTCATTCATTCTTCTTTCTTTTTCCTCCTCTTTTGAGCTGTTTTAGAGTCTTCTTGAGGTATCTCAACACACATTGATGGCAGACTAATTCTTCTCTTCATGCAGTCCCGATATTACATGAGGCATCAACATACTAATTTTCGAGTTAAACGGTACAGACCAAAACAAAACCGGTGACCCTAATAAATGTTTCGGTTAGAAATTCTAAATCTTTGCTCATTTTCTATTAGACCAACCCCTTGAATAGAGCTATAAAGTCTTTTAACATGACTGAAATTTACCTAATTTTTGTTGGCAGCCAAACTTAGAAATTGACAAAAGCAATTTAAGCAATTGTACTGAATACTGATAAGGGATAATGACATAATGCTGACTACACAATAAGGTTGGTGAGGATAATCTTCTATTGTTAATCAAATCTTAAAATAATTACTACACCTTTAATTGTGGTGTTTGCATCAGATTGAGCGGCAGAAGATATCAACGATTTGACTCTTCGTGATTAGAGGAAATCGAGAACAAATCAAAGGGTGGCCGGACTTCCATCATCGAGCCTCCTCCATTTGAAAAAAATGCAAATGCAGTAGTAAATTAGGTTTGTTAAATGCTCCATTCGCTGAAGTTTGAATCTTCTTATTTCTTGATTTATAATATTTTAAGAAAGGGAAATAACTTTTTTTTCTCTTTCTGCACACTTATGTTTGCTCTTGTTCGTCAATGATATATTAAATCTAAGAGCATCTGCAATGTAAGTCCGTACACCAACTTTGAGGACTTATTTAGAGGCATTAAAGGAATATTTGAATCCCTAAGGGTGCGTTTGTTGCACCGGACTGTTTCGGACTGGACTAGCTTCAAGGATTAAGCTGGACTGGCTTAGACTAGACTAAGCTGGACTGACTTAGTGAAGCGTTTGGTGCAGTGTCAGACTAAGAAGCAGGATTATAATATTATATTATTTAATCTATATTTATTAATATTTTATTTTTAATTTAATATATCAATTAAAAATTTTTTCAATACTTTATCTTCTTCCCTATTTTTCTAGAACCATCTCCCCTTTCTCTTCATTCTTTTTTCTCTCCGCCTCTCCCTCCCCATTCCCCTTTTCTCCCATTTTTGTTCCTCTCCTTTTTTTATTGCAAATCCTCTGCCTCTTCACTTCATCTGCTTCGCCTCCTGCCTCTTCACTTCCTCTCACAAAATCACTTACAAATCTTAAAATCAAAACATAGAGCAAGAAAGAGATTGAAGGAGGTGAGCTACATGTGTGATTGGCTCAAAGGTGGAGGATAAGGGTTGGATCTGGTTTGGATTTTCTGGGTGCATGTGTGATTGAAACAACCATGATCATCCCACAGCATTTTTTTGTTTTTTTTGAATTTCCTGGGTTTCTGGGTTTCTAAGTTTTCTAAGTTCGAATTTTGGGATTTTCTGGGTTATGTGGGTTCGAATTTTGGGAGTTGGTTTTGGTTTTGAATAGGGAACCGCTGCAAATTTTTTGTATTTTTTTTTTAAATTTTGCGAGATGTGGATTTGAAAAGGGTTGTGGGACACGAGATAGAAGCAGTGGGAGGAACGAAGCAGGGAGGGGTGAAGCGAGCAGATTTGGCTTAGCAGTCCGGCCAATTTTTGGGGGCCTCGCGAAGACCCTTCAACGAAGCTTTTAGTCCGACTTAGTCTAGGCGAGGCCCATTAAACGTAGTCCCGGCGTGAAACAAACACGGGACTATAGTCTAGTCCAGTCCAGTCCAGTCCCCTCTAATCCGGTCAAACAAACACACCCTAAAAGAATATTGCTTGCAATGCAATGAGTAATGCTTAGTTTAATCTCTAAATGTAGGGACTAAAATATCAAAAAGTATTGTTCATTTGTTGAAGTATTGTGACCATTGATAAAAATTAAAATAATAAAACTATCTCTACCATTGATTTTTTCAAGAGTTTAAAAAACAGAACTACATGAGAAAATTAAATGAAGTTGTCCCACGTGGGTGGTTTCAAAAAACAAGGAAAAAAAACATGAGCAGCAACATCCCCTCTCAAAATTAATATGGGTAATTTGAGTTCCTATAAGTAGTCCTCATAATTGAGAATTTCTTTGAGATATCCAATGAGTCTCTATATTTTGAGATGCTTTGAGAACTTCAATTCCAACTCATTGGAAGCCTTTTGTTTCTAAATTTAGGGACTATACGGTTGTAGGAATTCTGTTAGAGATGTTCTGATTAGGGGTGGACAAACGGGCCCTGGGCCCGCGGGTAAGGGCGGGCATTAACGGTTCGGGGCGGGTACGGGGCGGGTCCTAATTTAAAAAAAGAGAAACAGGGCGGGGCGAGGCTGGCCTTTGAAATTTTAGGTTCGAGCCGGTTCCAAAAGTATAGAAAAACGGGTACCCGGACCGGCCCGTTTGCAAAAATACCCCTGTGTTGGGTACTGTTACCGTCTCCCAGGCCCACTTCTTTTTCTCCTCCCTGTGGGCCGTGACAGTTCACACACACACACACACACCAATCTCTCGAACCTTCTCCCTCATTCCTCTTCTTTGTTTCTTCTCCCCCCATCTCTGCAACTCTCCTTCCCGGAGCACAGACACACCACACCCACACCTACACCCCACCGAGAAATGATATGCTGCTGCCGCCCTCCTCCCCCACCAACTCCTCCGTCTTCTCCTCCGATCTCAACACCGAGGTAACTCTTTCCCTTATTTCTTCCAATTTCATCAATTTTGTTAATTTTGATTTACAAAATTTGTGAAATTTTCAATCGCATGTCTGGCTTCTGGCACTCCTTGTCCGGGATGAAGACGGTCTTGGTTGGAGGGTATGGGTGCTCGAACGACAGAGCTTGGGGTTCGACCGGATCTCCCCGATTTTTCATCCCCTTCATTTGTTCCCTGCAATTTTGTTTTTAATAATCTGAGCTTATTTAAGAAGCATCCAAGGGTGCTCTTGTTTGTAAACATAAACCGAAAAAGTTGGGAAAGTTTTGAGGAAACGTTTTTGGTATATGTTGCTTTAAACAAGAACCTTTTACAGGTATGGTGCCATTTGCGATTGGATCTGAAACAATTGGTACCATGACTTTACCTGCAGCTCATTGTGGCGTGGCAGCCTTGCGTGCAACATTTGATTTTGTTGGTCGAACCCGCTTCGTGAGCTCATTAGAAAGCTTGGTATGCAACAATCATAAAACTTTTGATCAAGTTTTTCTTCTTTAATTTGAAGTAGTTTATAATATATTCAGAACCTTATCTTTCAAACTCAATCAAAGGTTGGGAGTGGTGGAGAGAACTGAGAAGGAGCACAACGTGGTCAACTCAAGCTTTCTCTCTCCGGCGAGGAAGTTGGATCTGTGCAGCCTGTGCTCTGGCGGCGCTCTCTTCCTGTCCTGATTCGATTCGATTTCGAACTCGAATCCGAACTCGGTTGAGTGCAAATTAGACTGGGAAATTAGAAGGAAAAAAAAAACAGGGTACCCGTTGGACCCGTAGGAACCGGCCCGTTATATACGGGTCGGGTTAGGTCCGGTTCTTAGTTTGAAAATAGTAATATCCGCCCCAGTCCGGCCCGTTGTATTTTCAAGTGGGTCCGGTCCGGTCCCTTCAATTTTGGGCCTGGCCCTGCCCGTGCCCACCCCTAGTTCTGATGACCAAGAACAAACAGATATTGTGCGAAAATCATAAAAAACAAAGCTTTCATTTGAATTTTTTTTATCTATCTTTTTTTTTTAAAATCAAAGTTTAAAAGGACAGAACTGGTAATAAGAACATAACATGCATGACCAAAACCTCATTAACCGAAAAGAAAAAAGAATGGGTCCATTTGGGTGAATCTATTAAGATGTGGTATTTGAATTTGAATTTTTAGAGTAAATTGGTTACTTCTGTAAAATGGTTAAGGAAATTTGCATTAATTTACACAATCAGTCAGCTATATCACAAGAATTTTTTTGAACAACGTATCTTAAAGAGTCAGGTATTTGAGTTAAGTCGCACAATATAATGTAATTCGAATTTTGCCATTATCAAACATTAAACCTACGAAGGTAAAGAGAAATACCACTAATTCACATTACTAAATAGGAAGGAACAGAGGTTCATGAGTATTTGAAATTACATGACATGTGAATTTTATTAGCAATGAAATTAGTCCAATTAATCAATTTCTCTCGGAAGATAAACAGACAATGCTATACAACCCAACTTCTTAACCCCAACCAACATGACATTAGCACATTGGGTGGCGCTATCTACACACTCCGTTTTACCTTTCACACACTCCTCTAAATTTTTGACTATTGATCGAATTAATTGAAGATGATCAAATGATAGAAATTAACAGAAAATGTGTGTAGGGTAAAAAAGAGCATGTGAATAGCACTACCCTATCCCTATCACATTAAGTCTACAACACGATTGTGTTTTTTATACAATGGTAGTGTGTCCTAGACATGTCGTACCATATAAAAAAGAAAAGAAAAAAAAAAGAGTAAATAAAAAGTTGAAAACATTTTCCAAAATGAATTGTTATTAGCACTCCAAAATTCTCATTTTACATTCCTAACTTTCTATATTTGGAAAGAAAAAAATACACTTGAGAGGAGTTTAGAATGAGATTTTTGAAATGTCAATAACACTTCCCTTTCCAAATCCATATGATTAGTTTATGAGGAAGTGATTTCCGTACTCATAAAGGGACAAATATGGAAAAGCAAGTAGTACAACAACCTCTCACCTTTAAACCAATTAGAACAATGATCCTTCAACTTTAACTCAACTGTAGCAGTGGTCTTTCCAACACGACTCATTTGACAAAATTCTAACGGAATTAACAAAAATGATCATAGTTGTATGTTTTGATGAGTTAAGGAACCAATAGTCATGAATTTTTAATTAAGGAATCATTGCTCCAATTTTTAAAGTAGATGAGTATAGCTACAATTTTTCTCATTTAGAAGACAAAACATGGAAAGAGATGAATTCGAAAATTATATGGATATATAAATTGATTTGAATTGTATTAAAAATTACACAGGAATACCAATTTTTGTACCTTTCTATTTCCTTTAAATTTCTATCTACACGTGGCATTTGAACAAGAACATTCTCACTTTTCACATTAACCACTTATCCCGCTATCATCTAATACCAAAATTTGCTACGTTGCTTGGAAACATTGAATTCCCATGACCTAAAGCCCATATGAGCTAACAAACTACTCTGGCATAAGATTCTTTTACCTCATTTTCTTCTCAACACCCCATATATCCTGCCAGATTCAAGAATCACCTTGGAGATCATCAAACCATCTCCAAAATTTTGATATTCCCGGTCGAATTTGCAGCAACTAAGGTGGAGGTTTGGCCTCGCCAACAAACGGAAGAGATAAACTGTGCAGCACCATCTGTGTCATGGCCGGAAAGTGGGTCTGTGTTCTGAAACTTGTATGACAATGCCGGCATTGGAAAAGCCTTGTGGTAGATGAAAACCTGATCAATCAAAGAACATAATTATCATTCATTAAATATGACCAAAACGAGATGCATTATCTGTTCAAAATTCATTTGACAGTTTTCAATGAGACACATTTGATTGGTAAACAGATAGGTAAGATCCTTCTTAGGCTTGCATAAGTAACTTCTGCAATTTACCTTATCTTTTCAAACAGCACGTCACATTCTTTTTTTACAAGTCACTACAAAGTAAAACAGTTACACCGAAGAAAACTACGTAGCTAGCTGATTTACTAATCTCAAAGCATGTTTCTTCCTTATGTTTAGAAGAGGTCATTTTTCTCAAACTTTTCGACGAAAGATTTGGAAACCTTTAACTAAATACATTTATCGTATCCCCACACCCACAATGAAAGTTCATCCTATCACATTAGCCCTCCTTTGAACCCTATAGAATTTTCCAGTGAAAATAAGAAAATAGAAATTTGGGTTCACTGGTCGTAGCATGAAAGAAGCAAGATACGAACAACCTGTGCATGGGGTAAATTGAAGATGTTTGTCTAAATTACCTCATTAGTCTCTGAGCCTGTAGCAATGTAACCATCAGAAACTGACAACCCCACAAAGTTCTGCAACAAGGGAAACACGCATAAGCTATAAATCATAGACCACTACGGCCATATTAAACTTACATCTAATAGACGAAAATAACCATCAGGGCTCGAAATAACATTGTTTAGATACAAATGACTAACTTTGAAAAACTGCATAAAAGCATTTACTCGTTTACAAACTATGTTCTTTAGCGGTTTTCCTTCATAAATATCCATAACAATGAAGATTGCAATTGAATAAGAAGATTTTGCAGTTAAAGACTCATGGCGGAAAACTTTGGTCATCCGAAAGCGACAAAAAAATTTAAATTAGTAGTTATAGAATCAGCCTATATTGGAAGGTTCTGAAAAATTTACGGGAAAACATTTGCATCAAATATTAAAAATATTCATCATGTATTTAAGCTTCTGAAATATATTTGCACCTAGTAGAACACAAAATTATTATATACCAATTTCAGATCAATCTCATAAAGCACCCCTAGAATTGCTTTAATAAAATAAATGAGTGGCAGTACCTTCACATTCGTGTGGCCGGTGAATGATAGAACTGGAGTGTCAATGACCCGAGATGAGGACATTGACAAATCCCAAAGCTTCACTGTATTGTCAGTGGACGCAGAAACGAGATTTGTCCCATCTACAAATTTGACATAACTCACGGTTTTGTTGTGTCCGATCAATGTGCACAGAGGAACCTTTGAGTTACGAAGATCATAGTAGTAAATTTTATGATCCGCTGAACCAAAGGCAAGGGAACGACTAGAGTCCAATGGAAACTGTACGCAGCAGACATTCGCCTTTGTTTTAATTGTACCAATACTTACTCCCTGCAGAAGTGACCCACAAAGAGAATCAGCTTATCAGACATCCAGAATTAGACATACACGTCATGCATACAGATCAATGCAGTACGTTTAGTTTCAAAGCTGACATCCACCAAATGCAAAAGTAGAATTGCCTGATTGATACTCCATAGCTTTACAGAACCATCATCACTCCCGCTGGCCAACATTGTTGGGTCTGCTGATGAAAAATCAATGGACCATACACGCCTTTCATGTTCTCTCATCTCTGTAAACAATTGACTTCTTGTAACATCCCATACCTGAAAATGTTAAGCAATTTAGTTAAAACAAGCTAATAAGTCGTAACTTGAATCACAAATAAGGCTTGACTTACCTGCACCACACCTTCAAAGTTACTTGAAGCAATCTGGCTTTTGATATAACTATTCCAACATATACTGCTTAGCTTCGACCTGCTAGCCATTTCAACCACGGGATAGTGGATATCACGATCCTCATTTGTTATTGTGTCACATTCAAATACTTTGATTTTCTTATTAACACCGGCTGTCGCAAAAAATTCTCCATCACGATCAAAACTAAGTGAGCATACTAGATTTGAAGTATTTAAAAGATCCCCTTGCTTCAAATCTGCCTTCACTTTTAATTTCGAGAAAGACAGATACTTGCACAATCCCTCAAGAAATGGATCTATCCAACCACTTCGTCTACCTCCACTATGTTGTTCTTTTGATTGCAAATTATTGACAGAACTTCTTTCAGTGACAACAGAACTACTTATTGGTGAATGTTTAGCCGGTTTAGCTGACTGCTTTACAGGCCTCCATCTCGTTAAAAAATATGCTGCCTCTAGCTTTTTAAAGTTCTTCATCAATCTAGAACTTCTCAAGAGAACACCTTGATTTTCAGTATCTGTCTTCTGACCATCCAAATTATCATCGCTTTCCTCTGCGTTGTGAACCCAGATGCCTGGTCTGGACCTTTTTCTGGACCCACTCGCAGAATCATCATCGTCAATAATATTCATAGACGGGAAACTTGAGGTCGAATCATCTTCCTTCACCAGTTGTGGGATTGAACTGCCCTTTTTCTTAGAAGTTATTTGGTGCTTCATAACTTCGTCAATATCACAACACAGAAACGAAAGAGTATTTTGCAACTTATCTGCAGATTCCTGTTTCCCTTGTTGTATGAGCAGCAGGAATTCCAGCAATAATTCCTGCTCCTCTACTTTCTCTCTAAGCTCTATTGCCGCTTCACGTTCTTCTAAATCAACTCCTGGTTCATTCAGGAATTCACTTTGTTGCAACTCACTGAAACCAAAAACAAAGTAGATTTAGAAATTGTGACCCCGCTGGAGGTATAGTATGTATCACAAAAGAAACAGGAGAGAGTTATTTTACAAGTCAGTAGAAGAGGAAAAGATGCAGAACAAAGTGAAAGATACAAGGGGATTTATGAACTACAAGACCAAATTATAGAAAATGGCATAAAATGGAGTATTTCATGACGTAATGAATTACAGAAATATGTAATGACCAAATTATACAGCAATTACTTCCATGAAACTCGGGGACCGAAATCCTATTACACAATACAAGATAAACCTGTATATGTAGTGCTAACTAGATACCCTATGTTACGAAGAAAATTTTTAACATCCAAGTCAATCAGCCAACTTTTCAGTGCAATTGAAAAATGTACTTCCACTTATATAGCCACGTTAATCTAGTGGCTTCTTCTCATAATGCTTCTAATCCTTTATTTGCCAACACCAATCGAATACATGAATTTCACAGGTTGGAAAATCTACGGAAACCTTCCTACTGACCTAACCTAAGTTTGACATGCACGGACTTCTTTGAGAACGGAATTCCACTTCCAAGATATATTGGCACTTACGCACAGTATTATTTTAGGCTGAATATATAGTAGCTTTTGAAAAGAAAAATCAACGTCTGAGATGGAAGGCCATTTTGTAAGGAGTATTCACCACATTTTTGGCCGGCTATTTGGCTCAGGGTGCAGTAGCCATAAACAAAACGAAGCCTCTTTAGGCCATTTCAGCAGCAATTGAGGAGGAAGAACTCGATGTCTCAGACTAGACATTGTTCTGCTCTTTTCTTCTCTTGAGCTGAGTGGACAGAATAACTGGTCACAAGCACCACCGCGTTAGTCCACGAAAACAAAAACAAAAGAACTCTGAACAAAATCAACTTTTACTATTACATAAAATGATAACTGAATGCTGAAGATCTTATTTAACTTATACTACAGATAAACAATTGAAAGCTTTTATTTACGAACCTCAAAAAGAAGAACCCCTAACCGATAAATGTCTGAAGCACATGAACTCGATCCAGCAGAAACCTCTTCGGGACTAGTATACCAACTGGTCTCCATAAGCAATATCTGTTTCATTGGAAATGGTTGTCTCTTATCTTCTAGTTCAACATTTCGGTCTCTGATTCTATTTTCACTCTCTTGTACCAACGATTCGCGTGCTGCATAGATTGAACTTGACTGCATGCAACTCGTTTCCGACAAGGCATTTGGAGTTGTCATAGACTGAAAATTTTCTCTTCCTAAGTTCCTTCGTTGCTGATGCAAATTATGATGCAAGAGAGAGGGAAAATCCTTAATTTCTTCAGTTGGGCTGTTTAACTCATCCTCGGGAGAATCAGTGCCAGAATCCGAACAAGATGCAGACTCGATAAAGGAGATGTGGTTGAAAGATGACATGACGAAACATGAAGGTCGCACATTATGAACAACAATCCCTTGCGAATGTGCTACATTAACAATTTCCACCATTTGCCTAAATACATGCAAGCATTCAAATACATCAACAGATCGATCCGGTTTATCCAACCACTGCCTCAAGCTAACATCACCCCATTCAATAGCTCGGACAAAACGGTCAACCACCACCTCATCCTCACAAACCCCGGACAATCCACCCTGGTTTGTAAGGTCATCAGTGTGTGCAACCACAACACTATCTCTCTCCTTTCTCAAATCTGAATCCTGAAATGCCTCACCCGACGAGCCAAACCTTCCAGCTAGATGAACCCTTGGATTCCGGTTTGAGACTCTGGAAGTATTCAACCCTCTAGAACTATCAGAATTCTGCCCAGCAGACTCGGATGAGCCTTCCATTGTTATCCGCCTATAGCAGCATGAAAGCCAGAACACACACATCCAATACACGGAGGAGTTCTCCGACTTCTATTGCACTCTCTCACTTCCACCATCTTGAATCAGAAGCTCATTCTGCGGCGCAAGCAGATACAGGGAAAATCGAGTCTTTCATCAAGCACAGCAAGTTCTTGACTTCACAAACAAATAACAGATTCCCAGCTGCCCACAATCACAAAACTAATTAATAACCTTAACGATGCGAATTTTGAACCCAGAAAACAGGAAAAAGCATTCCACCACCAACACAATAACAATGATCTGACAAAAACTAAAAACAGATTCACAAAACCCAATTCACAATTCATATACACAGTCACATACATGCAATTTCCAACACAGTTTCTAAGAACAAACAATCTCAACCACCATCACCAACAAAAACCCACCAAGAAAAAGCTCTCTTGCTCAATACTCAAAACACAAAGACAAGTCAATATATTGCATGAGAGAGAAAGAGAGAGGAGAGAGAGAGAGAGAGAGAGAGAGAGCGAGCTACCAGTATCATCATGAAAATGGAGTTGTGTGTTCTGCTAGGCCGACCCGAAGAGAAACAGCAACGACTTTTTAGAATCAGCACTACTCAAACGAAACCTTCACAGCCTTATAAATTCCCTAATATTTTCTCAACAAGAAAACAAACAAAATCTGCCCACAAAAAACACAGACCGATTGTAAATTAAAAACCCAGAAAAATAAACAGAAAAAGATTATATATTTATTTTTTAATTTTCTCAAGTCCCCTATTATATTACTTTTTTTTTGCCTCCTGAGAGGAAAGAGAGACCACTCTTTCTACTTTCAGCATTACTATCTTCTTTATCTTCCCGCTTTATTCCAAACTACCAACGTGGCTTAACAAACACCTCTTCCTCTCAAAGCCCAGAGCCAAAACGGTAGATTAGATAAACCTTGTGGGTCGTCGGTGGAAGATACTATTTGATAAAGTGCAATCATGAATCATCTCCCTCCAACTATGCTGCAAACTCAGTATCTTATACACATCCTTTTAAGAATAGTACTTGTATCCTTACGTAGAAGTGCACATTTCTTTGATCTTGCAAATAATGTATATATAATTGGTACTAGTTAATTTTTTAATCTTTATTGTGAAGATTATCTTTACAAAAAACATATAAATCAAATATTGTTTGATCATTTAAATGGATTAAACAAATCAATAATATAATCAAAAAGTAATATTTCACTTGAAAGTGAGAGATTTTAAGTTTGAATCTCGTAGATGGTGAATTCAATACCAAATTAGACTACTTATTGTATAATTTAGCCGAACTCCATTTTCCTTTAGTGTAAAAATATCGATGTATTAAAAAAAAGTAACAAGTAATATGAAATGAGTATTTAAGTCTAGCATTTTCTAAATATTTTGAAAAATAATTTTATTTAGACTTCACTTATTAATCATCTTATTGTGTTTATAATATTCTAATTTTTGTCTGTGACCTTTGTGTTTGCATGTGGTTCAATATCCTAGTGGATAGGGTGTTAATTTTCCACACGCACGTTCAGAGTTTGAAACTCCCCCCTCACCTAAATTATTATAATAGTTTCAAACCCCCCTTAATAATAATAAATTTACAAAAAAAAAAAAAACACTGTTTCTGTATTTTAGGTGACAACGTGATTTCATATTCACTCAAATTATAAAATAAAATAAAAAATCTTAACATGTTTCACAAGAATTTTTAATCACTTAGTCATTAGTGGAGTTAATTTTTTGATTAATTTACTAAGAAACGGCGAATCGTTCATCGTTGTCCCAAAAATCGAAAGAAGAACATCTCCTTCCTTTCCCAAAGTAGAAATTGCTAAACTTCTAATTAGGGTTCAAAAGCAAAGCAATAAACAAATGATTAGTTTAATCTCATTGAACAAACATAAAATTAATCTAATCTAATTGGTGTGGAGAAGATAAGTGCCAGATGTATTAAAAAAGCCACATTATTTATAGGGAAGTTGTTGGCCTCTTATGCCATCTGCAATCAGCATACCTAACCCTAATCCTCCACCATAAACCCTAATAATTAAAGATTAAAGTATAAATTAATTATAAAACAATCCGTCACCTCAAATCAAAAGGAACACATATCCCAACACCACCCCACCTGCCAAAACCCCGGCTAACCCAAACAGCCCTTCCATTTCTCACTTACCCCTGCACAAAGTATAAATATAATTTGGCTGTTGATGCATGAAAATAAAGTTCATAATGTATCAACGTCAGATTCGATTCCATAGGTGCGGGATATTGAGTACTGTAACATCCTTCAACAAACGTCAAATTTAGTGTTCTCAAAATCAGTCTAGGTGTTAGGCGGTGGAGGACTTATGAGATTTAAGCTGAAATGTTGAGAAAAATAAGGTAAGGGCTAGGCGGCTGCCTAAGCGGGTTAGACGGTTCCATTGTTTTAAATTTTTTTAATTAAGTTAAAGGTTTTTCTGAATAACCTACTTAATTAGTGAATTTTCAAATTTGGTTTTTGATTTTTCTTATTTTTTGCTACATTTTTCGATGATGATGGCAATATGACTTAAATTTTAATTTTTAACTTTCCTAAATTCTCAATACAATTATATTTTTATTTTTAAAATCTAAGTAGGCACTTATTTATATGTTATATAATAAATTTAATTAAATCCTCAATCCCCCGCCGACTAGCGTCTAATATTTTTTAGAACCTTGGTGAAATTACATGTTCGTTCATTTAAATCTTTATGCTTAATCGACACTTTCGTTTGTTCTTCATTCTAGATATTTGTGTTTGCATATGTGGAAGTTGAATTTGAATTTATGGGCTTTTTTTTTTTTTTTTTTTGTAATGAAGATATAAATTGTGTGGTGGTATCAAAGTAGCAAGTTACTTATCATCAGCAAGTTTGCTATGCTTTGTTTTTTTTTTTTTTTTTTGGTCCATCTATGCTTTGTTAATTGTCATTATTTGAAGCCCCTTCTCTTTAGATGTGTGAGATATTAGTGCATATGCTTTTTTTGGACAAAGTAATGTTGTCACAAATTGTAAAAGCACCTGAATGAGAAATACTTGTTTCATATAAGTAGGCTGAGATCGAGAGTTGTGGCCTTTTTGCGTAGTAATTGCATATTGTCATCTTCCCATATTCATGTATTATATGTTTAAACTACCATATGGCCACCTTTATCAAACATTGTAAACTCGGATCCAGATTCTCTCCTCTTCTATTCTTTCCCTTTTTTAGTCCCCTCTTATATAAACATTCATGATTAAGTCACGTTTATGTTGACTTTTTTATAGAGAGAAATACAAAGAGGAAAGCGAGAGAGGAGGAGAGAGAATTTGGAAGGAAGAAAATCTTATTCCTATGAATTGTCATACTATTATATTCTCATACTCTTATTATGAACCATTTATGATAATTATGTACAATACCTGGCTTAGACCATGGCCTAAGCTACTTTTCATTTAACCGCAACGTGATTTTATTTTGTTGTACAAACATTATAATCAGAATCGTTTATTATTCTTATCATCATTTAAAGAACATTTCTAAAAAAATTCATTCAATATGGAGAGTTTTTAATCATCCATTTGTATGTGTCTAACAAATTGACTGTTATACTAACAAGTAACATCCTTAAAATAAACTGTACATTGTAAAGCACATGAAACCGTTCTTTATATTTAACAAATCGAAGCTTGTGCTAATAAGAAACATCAACCACTTTTACTTCTGTAATAGTAGGTGTCAATTATAAAGCATGCATGTGTGTGATATATCTTTAGTAAAAATGATTAGACCTTAATAAAGTAAGAGGTCAATCATTTGTCCCACCACATTCTATGGAAGTTATAGAACGTCTCTTGAAAAGTACCCAACATTTAATACCTTTGGTGCACGTCTATTAGAGATGACAATTCTAACCGTTAAATCCGATAACCGTAGATAACCGTCCGAATGGATTGGATTTGGATATGAAAATTCGGGTATGGTTTGGATATGGGGAAAACCCGTTTATATTATTCGGTTATGGTTTTGGATATGGTTATAGAGATCCCCAAACCGTATCCATAACCGAATCCGATCTCATTAGTAAATAATATAATAGTATAATATATATATATATGCGCATATCTATTATTTACCAAACCATTACCTTGAGAATACAAAAGTTGCATTTTGTAGGAAAGTAAAGTTTTGAATCAAAATCAATGCAAACTCAATGGTGCTTATAGGACATAACAAAGACAAGCCAACATCATCAGTGTTTTAATTTTTATACTCAACAAGATCCATTCATTGGATCATTTTATACATTAAATGTTTAATGACGAAATTGATATCTACTAACTTATAATTTCTCAATTGAACGAATATATTTTTTGTATTGACAAAGATGGATATACCCGTTAACCGATGGGGAATCCATTACCCGGTGGGTATGGTTATGGATAATACCCGATGGTTAATTTGCGGTTATGGATATGGTTATTTTTCGTGGTTATGGGGATGGATATAGCATTTCCGTTCCCAAACCGAACCGTTGCCATCCCTAACGTCCATGTTCTCAAATTCGAGTAAAAGAAATCTATAGATTTCAAGATTTTGTTTGGGCAGAAGTGTTAGCATCTTCAATAAATAATTTGATTGGTGATCAGTAATCCATCCATTTAAGTGTATGTTGTTTAAGCATCAAATTTCAACTTCCAAAATCATATCATGTTCTAACGCAATATTAGAGATTAGTTAACCGTTCAACTAACATTGTCAAAATTTCAACGTTCAAATGAGAAACATGATTCTTTTATTTTATTTAGATAACCGTTAGATGACTAAACAATTTCAGATCTAGTTAAGTTTTGTAGAGATAATGTTTAAAGGGTAAGAAAATAGATTCGGATCATCGTGCACCATTGCAAGTTGGAAAGATAGAATGAGAAAGTTACATGTGCATTCCATGATGAAAAAAATGCTTAATCTTGAGGCCTATAATAACGTTTTGAAAATAAGCATATAGTTAGCACAAAAAAGAATTTGTTAGTGGCCATTTCCAGCATAACAATATTCATTCACTAATCAGATCGTATGACATGTTATGTGATTAATTTCCGATTAAGATCAACCATTACAACATCAAGTCATTTAACTGGGTTTTTTTCATTCTTTTTTATCTTATTTATATATTTTGTTTAAGTGAGAAACGTGATTCGCCTTTGTAAGTCCGTTTTGTTTGAGCCTCTTATTTGTTTTTGTTTTTTAGTTTGTTATGTTGTTTGGTAGGGACTCGTGTGTGTGTTTTACATTATTGATCAAATTGATGAATGAAATTTATGTGGGTGGTGGACATATATGTTTGTCCTACCAGACACATTTGAATTATATGTGGTGGACATGGTTGCCCCTATTGGACGCATAACATTCAAATGTTTTGTTTAGTGGCCTTTGGGCCATATGCAACAAATGCTACTTTGGAAATGGCAGACAACATGAAATGTTACATTTGGCTAGTAGTATGCTCACATCTTCTTGCACCGAATTCAAATTTTTTGTTTTATAAATTAGAATAGTTTATAATAGAATATCGTCCGAATAAAAAAAATGTCAAATATAAAATCACAAAGGTCATGCACGAATAAGGATCGAGAATTATAATCATTTTACAATACCATCAACTTTTACATAATCAAAATCAAAACAAGAAACAAATATTTCATGCCTCCCTTAAGCCAGGTTAATGAGGCATGTCATGAACCTTACTTGTTTCTGAAGGTACAAATCTTCCAACTCACAAATTCAAGATAAATACATTGGATGTAGCATTATATAGGAAATACGACGGCACGGAGATAATTGGCTTTTTTTTTATAGCTCGAGTCCCATTTATTCTGAAAAAAACAAAGTGGAAAATTAAAAGTGACCTACAAGTTCAGAGTACATCGACGAAGTACTCTATATATTATACTAGCTTCAATTATTGAAGCTCCAGTTCAGAATTTTATGATCTTCAATTGGTTGGCCAGTTGATGCAGTGAAACCAACATACATTTCATCAAGAAAAACTTGAGAGAGATCAAGAGGAACCCTAATCAAAGGCCTCTCAGGCTTCTTCACATTTTCAGGAGCCAATGTTATGCTGAGCTGGTAATTCCAGTACTCAATCCAAGCTTGATAGTTGTCTCCGCTACTCAGCTTTATTTCCTTGAAAGACAAGTCAGTAATGTTACTGCCCTCACCAAGCCAGTATCCAGCGTTGTAAGAAGCCAGAGAAGTTAGAGAATTGACGTTAACGCCGACGTGATTATCGTTGATGTCACCGAATTCTTTGTCTTGGAACACATCAAATTCGATTCCAAAAGCGTGGTTGTTGGGGTTACCGTTATTGGTATTGTTCAAGAAGCCGAGAAGTTGGGATGGAGAGGCGGATTGGATGCCTGGAGATGGAACGAAAACAAGGACGAATCCGTGGCCAGGGCGAGAGTCCTTGTATGGGGCTATGGAAAAGGTGAAAGAGGTGGTGAAAGGCAAAAGGTTTATGGAATCTGGATACCTTGTGGGAACCTTAGCATTGTAGAGAGCTCTGCCAATGGAAAATGTGGTGTTGGTTGTGAGAGAAAGAACACCAGCATCTGTGGTTGCATTTCCATAGAGCAAGATATCAGATGAGTTGAAACCAGTGAAGGAGAAATCAACTGCAAAACTCGATTGGAGGAGAAAGAGGGCGGTTAGGAATAGTACAAGTAATCGAAGGGACTCCATTGAATTCTATGGCACCTGCAGTAAGCTATGAGTCTTCTGCATCATCCTGCAGTCAAAATATATAGAACTTGCCTTGCCTTCCAGAAGCAACAAAATTGAATTAAACCCAACTTTTCCAAGTCAACATTTGTGTGGTAAAAACCCAGAGTGAACAAGCATGCCGACTTGGGAACTGATTTCTGCATACTTCTTTACACACACATTTATTTCTGACCTTTAGATTAAGTAAACCAAAGGAGAATCAAGGAATGAAAAAATAGGATGTGCATAAGGAGAAAAGGAGTGTGTAGACTTAGACTTTCGATGCCCACAACAAGAGCAGACGTAGACATAGCTAAGTTGGCTAGAACAGTTTGAAACCTCCTTTCCGTATGTTAGTTTGATTAGAATAAAGTTCTAATAAAAAAATGCCTATGACAAGAAGTCAAACGCAGCTGGATACATTTTTCAACCTTATAGTGCCAATCTACCCAACAAAAATTTAGGCAAGTACTAGTCTTCATGTAATCATCTGGGTAGTCTCTATTTTCAAGATCATATACTACTCAAAAATCAAAGGATTCGGAAATTCTGCAGCATCTGTTATTAGAATTCCAGTCAAGCTGTAAGAAAATGGGGACTAATCGTGATTACATGTGAAAGTGAGAATTATAAATGTGAACTCAAAAGAGTAAACAGATTCACCCTTTCCCCATTTTTTATCCAAAAAGTAAATAAAGTTGACAGAGGGGAAGGTGGTTATAACAGCACAAGGAAATTACTCTTTTCCATCACAAACCACAATTTTCATATTTCCCACATACTCTACAGCTTATGGCTTATAACAAGCTCTACAAGAATGGGCCATATTTTTCAGTAGCAAAGGAGGGAAAACGATACAGGTGAGAGAGCGAGAGAGCGTGTGCTATAAACTTAGTTAAAAATGGGCACCGGCTATTCTTCCACTAGTGCCCCCCCTATACAAAAAAATAAAAGCACCCCCCACCAATGAATAACTCACATTTCACAAGAGAGAACCAGCAATTTTATCTGCGGTGATTTTCCTGTTGCTGATGCTCTGCTTTCGGGTCTACTTATGCCAGCTCAACGACCAGAAACAAATAATGAATTGGTGGATATTTGGTTCGCCTCAGCATGAAATTTTCTGACCTTTGCCTTGTCTAGGCGTGCTCGTCTAACAGCTTCCTGGACCTGGAGATCGTGGTCCTTCAGCATCTGATCCACATTGCCAGAGGGGACTAGCAACGGACCTGAGTAGTGCATTTTGTGACCCTTTGATCCGTAACCAACCTGAAATAACCAGAAATAAAAAGTGATGTATTGGGCAATAAGAATAAACAAAAAAAAAAAACGAAACATAAACCACAAAGAATAGCTTATGAACCACAAATCAAAATTAAAACAAAACGCACACCCTTGAGGTTATTTTACAAAAGCGATTATAAATCAACGAGGAAACCCCATCATAGGGGAAAAAGGCGTGAGTTCAGGTACTCACAATAATTGGATCTTTGTTGCTTCGACTATCTTCTTTTTTATGAGAACCTGCAATGACCTGCTTTTGATCTTGTTGTAGGGGATCTGATGCCTCCTTGAAGGAACCCGGAAACCTGCCTATTGCTTTTGGAACTTCCATTTGTGAAGAACTAGACCTTTTTCTGCGTTCTTCAGATAACATACTCCTCCTTGCTACCACTAAACCTGACATTGCTGACAAGTCAGCTCCAGTTGAAACCTTTGGAGCATCATCTGGGTTCTTAGAAGACTTGGCCCATGCAGCCCGGTGAGCCAATGGCCCTGAATGGGAAGCTCGCTTATGATTATGTCCATGATGTTCTACACTTGTATCTACAGCTTGTGATGGCCTAGGTGGATCAATTGGAAAGCCAGAAGCTACTTCTTCTGGATGAGGGTTAAACTTCTCACTCCGGCTCTTAGAACTGTCTTGTCTTTTCTGTAACAAGAAAACCCCTTGTATTGAGATATATATCCCATATGAATGTAATATCATAAACAATACTGAATAATTTACAACAAAGGGTCTCCAAGAGAAATTTGAGTACAACAATTTCTTGCATTGAATAATAACATGCAATTTGGATCACGCAAGATTATAAGTGAAAGAAATTATTTCACAGCTGAAAAATACATTATTCCGTAGTTGAAGAAAAGCAAGTCTGTAATTAACAAGACCATCAATGTTATGTGGAGTTAATCACATTGGTAGAAATCACAAGCTAAGCACGGGTATATATAACTCAAGGGAAAATTTGGGTTGATCATAAAAGCCCCTTTTCATAGTAGAAAACTTGAAAAAAAGACATGATTTTTAAAGAAGAAATAGAAGAGAGAATATATAAGATATTTTCTGGCAGATTCTATGCAATAAGAGTGCATTGAATTTGTCAATTAAATACTGCAAGTTCATGTAAAAATCAAAAAAGAAAGGCAACACATAAATATCACCATACATAAAAGGTTAGAACATAAATCAATGATGGAGCCAAGTGAGTGTTTTTAGTTAAAATAACATCAGGTTACCTTCATTGACATGACTAATTCAGCATTGGCATCAGGTGCTGGTATGGCTCGAGACTCTCTTGTTCCTCTCCTTTCGTGGTCAAGCCTTTGGCCCTTCCCTGCTGCTCCTTGTCTACCAATGTGTGGAAAAAGATTGTTACTATATACACCACCCACATTAACAATGTTAAAAATAGAAGAGGAAAAAACTATACATATAGGACCAAACTTGATATCAGGTTCACAATACTCAAATTAAATCTTGAGAAATGAGTAGACAGAATTCAACCAAAAACCATCAGTGTGTAAGCATGTACTCAGAAATAATAAATGGTTTTACACTAATGCACTTCATAAATGAGACTAAATCACAACCATACACAGCCCCAACCAACGAAAAAATGTACAAACTAGGGTGCTTTAGGGAAACTCCAGTGTCCAGACTCTTATGAGATCAGTTATTAAATACCAAAGCCTACTCATTCCATTACATTTAGATAGTCTCCCATTATTTGATGTTAAGAACCCAAGAACCCCTACACAGAAGCTTTGGTAAAATCACAAAAGAACAACTTCACCCACAGGTATCATGCATCAAGTCTGTCTGACTTGCTCAATTACATCTCAGTGCTTGTATCATAGGCTTTTTCATTTATTTTTTTTGGGGGCCAATGGAAGACTTGGAGCAAATCCGAGCACAGTGGCATTCTAGGATTCATACAACCGACCCCACTTAGAGGGATAAGGCTTTGTTGTTGTTATTGTTGGGACTGAACCACTCATGCCACGAATGTAAGTACTTTAAAATGTGTGTAGAATCTAGATATAATATATATAAACACACGCTAGTGGTGCAACTGTGCAAGTGCCTTGCAACTATAAATTGAGTTACGGTAAAATTCTACTTGTAGTTAAGTGTCAGTTACTAATTTATGTAACAACATTCACCTTCTAGCTTCCTCATCCCGTACTTTAGCATCAAACTCTTTGCTTGGAGGATACTTTGGCAAACTTGATGGATCACAAGGAAGAGGTTTTGTTGTAAAGAACTGTGAAAAATAAGGAAACAAAATGATAACACATGAGAAACACAACCAAAGTTATGGTAGAATAACTCGTAAAGAGAATAGGATGATTCTAAAATCTAAATAGTTATTAACGCAGAAGAGAGTTATCAAATGTTCCTGCCAATTAAAATACACATTGTAGCCTTTAAAAGCACAGTCCAGAATAGGAAAAACCAAAAAAAAATTGCTGCAATCTGGTGGTTTGCTTAACATGATCTCCAGAGCTACTAATTAGCTACCATTACATGGCATAAAAGTAGAGAAGACGTTAAATGAGTGAACTCAATGAAAAGTGGACTTGAACATAGTAAAGTTGTACTTTCAAAAATACCACAGGCAAAAGACGGAAAGCACAACATATCTACTGCTCTACTGCAGAAGTAAGCATGCACAAGCAGTGAGGCACACATATAGAATGGTGTCAAAGAAGATATCGAGTTAAAAGAAAGACTGCAGAAAAATTAATGCCCATTTAGAAAACATTAAATTGGAATTAAATTAAGATCCAAACCTCGCTCTTGAGAGCAGAAGCTGCAGATCCACGATCTGCAGGATCTATAGAAAGAAGGGTCTCCATAAGTGCTAAAGCTGGTGCAGGGAAATCCTTAAAAGTTTCTGCCACACAACGTCTATAAGGTTGTTGGGGTTTAAATATGGTTGCATGAGGCAACTTTGATTTTCTCCAATACTCTTCAGAAGGTGAGCCACAAAGCTTGAAAATCTTATGCAACTGCTCCACCTACAAGGTAAAAATCCACAAAATCCGGTTATTTAGTTGCACAACACTTACATCTGAGAGAAGCATATGAGATTCTGAATGTAAAAAACAGAAAGGGGACATCCTAATAATTACAAAGTCGGCACGACTACAAGGGCACAGAGAAATTGAGCAATTGGAATGCAGACAGAAACAGTACATAAACTATCCCTAACCTACCAGCTAAAACCACAAATCTTTCATGGTGGCATGGCCCAATGAGGTTACTTACAAAGCCACCTCTAAAGAGCCATCTCACATCTAACAAACCAATTCTAAGAAAGGGGAAGAATAATCTGAAATTTTACACTCAAACTACTTCGTAGTGTATGATGAACCTAACAGGAACAACAATTCAGAGAGCCACAAGACAGACATGCAAGATGCCACCACTAGGTTTATGTTGTAAAATCACAACAAACCAGATCAGGAATAAGGATGGAAGCAAGTTTACGGCACACATTTATGAAGATGATTCATTATGGTGATAAGATGATTCATTATGGTGATTTCCACTAAATAAGAAAGGTTCTTAGCTGATTTCTTATTCTTCCACCAACTAGAAAGTATTCAATTTAAATGCAGAAACATGCGTGTGCGCGTTTGTGCTACCAAATAGTTGGAAGATAAAAATCAGTGAAGAGCATCAACTCTACATGCCCATAAGAAAAAAAAAAAAAAAAAAAAAAAAACTCTAAATACCTCAGTTCTTCCAGGCATAATAGGCTTTCCAGAATACAGTTCAGCAACTATGCAACCTGTACTCCACAAATCCACAGCTGTCCCATAGTAAGTAGCACCAAGCAAAAGCTCAGGTGGACGATACCATAGAGTTACAACACGACTTGTCAAAGGTTGATTTTGACAAGGATAAAAAAAACTTGCCAGACCAAAGTCTGCGATTTTCAGCATGCCATTGTTGTCAATTAAAAGGTTGGAACCTTTAATATCACGATGCAGAACACCACGACTGTGACAATGATCAAGTCCACATAACAGTTGCTGCATGTAACATTTAACCTGCCAATAAATCAATTGAACCTCAATCATCCATCCAACTGAACAGTCTTGATACTAGCATACCAAAAGTTGTGTAGCCTATATACATAAGTGAAATGAAACTGCAGGATAGCATTCACACAACTACACAAGTGTCAAAGTAAACAAAATACACCAGTAGCATCAATGGATGCAGGAAGCAAGAACTGACGAAAAACCTGCAGTAACTTGTTATTTTAATATAAGAAGGAAAGAAGACGACCAAGTACCTGTGCTTCTGTAAACTTCAGACCAGGGTGTGAAGCAAGCCCTGCCAAATCATGCTCCATGTACTCAAACACAAGGTACAAGCTGCAAGACATCCTTGAAGTAACTAGACCTTCTAGTTTTATAACATTTGGATGATCAAGCCTTCGTAAAATGTGAATTTCCCTTGCCATAAAGCGAACACTCTCAGGCTCCAGGTTATCAAACCTCACTTTCTTCAAGGCAACAATTTTCTTTTGATCAAGATCACGGGCCCGATAAACATTACTGTAAGTTCCCTGACCAATCTGCAAAATATAAATATTAGGACACAACCAAAGCCAGCTAATATGGAAGTGTAAAGAGAGAGCACCAAGGAAAATAACCGAAAACAGAGATATCATATCACAGTGGAAAGAACTGAATAGAGCAATTTAGTATTTATTATATGTCATAAACCTTTTTCTTTTCTCAATGTTATTGTGAAAATCAGATACATATATAAGCATAGCAACCAAACAGCATCCAATAGAGTACCCAAAACATAAAACTGTAAAACCAACCTACCTAAGTGAAAATTAACAAAATCCTACAAGTGCCGATAATTCCATTCATAACTTGCAGAACCAACTACTACCTTAAAACTGTTATGCTTGAACAAGTCACCCATGTCAAATGATTTTTAATAAACAATGCTTTAAGCTTCTGTGTACACTAGCCCTTAGCTCCAAGTTTTCCATTGCCTTTTACTTTTAAAAGTTTTTACCATTACCAAAGACGTAGGAGAACTAAAGAGTGGATTTTGCACCATATGAATTCCATGTGCCTATTCATAAGTATACCTTGACGCAACATTCTTAAACTTGTCAATACTAATAAGTAATAATAATACTACTGCCCTCAACCCAACTTTAAATTGGCTACTTAGTAAACCTTGTTCCTCAATTAGTTATAAACCACAAGGAAACAGATTTCAATGAAATAGAAAATACCAAATTCGATCTCCATAATAGAAAATACCAAATTCAATCTCAATAATGAAATAGAAAACAACAAATTCAATCTCAATAATGCAGATTTTTCTTGCACCATAAAGCTACTTGAGAACTAAACAAGAAAAGAAGCATACTTTATCTAGCTTCTCAAATGAATCCGCACGACGGGGTACCCATCCTTTGATGGCCTCTCCAGCCACTGCAGCTAGCCAGGAGGGCCACCCTGCTGCAACCTGCTCCCCTTCTGCAGCTTTTGGAATGATACCAATCCCAGGATGTTGAGCAACAACATACTCCATCTTTTCCCTCTTCCTTTCGAAATTCTCACCTTGCGATCGAACAGGCCCATTCACTTGGGTATCAGTCAGCATTGCTCTCCCACCATTGCCATCATATCGATCTTTTGGCCGATAAGTTTCCTCCCTCCTTGAGGAAGCAACCCTCGTCGTCCGCGAGTCTGATGCCCCCTTGTTGGACAATCTCTCTCTGGGGCTCTCCTTGCTATCCTCAATTGCAGAGGGCTTACAATAAATGCAACCCATTATGCACCAAAACCACCCCCAACAATGCCGAACCACTGTTCTCACCCTCAGAAATCTTGCATTTTTACCACACAATCCTAACCAAAACCCAGAATTCAACTCATCCAATATAGATAATCCAACAAGCACCAAATGTATGAATCCACCCCTTCACAAACCCACCACCAAAGTCACACTTTTGCAAGAAGCAAAACCCACAATTTCAGAAACCCAAACCCTAGAATCTTGAAAATCTTCAATCTTTCACGTTAAATTCAGCACATAACACCTTCAAAATGCCAGTTCTTCCACATAGAATGCAAACTCTCAATGCTAATAAAAATACCCACAAATTCACAACAAACAAAACCCCAATTTCCAAGAAGTCCAAACCTTTTTGCACAACCTGCAGAATGTTGAGTACCTTCAAGACAAAGCACCCTCCTATTGAAAATGCCTCCTTTACTGGAAACCCTAGAAAATTATTCAGGGCATTTGGAGAAGGAAGGACATGGATCAATGGCTCCCAGGGGCTGGAGAGAGACACGTAGAGTTGGAGAGTTCAAGAGAATACAAAAATTAACATTAAATCTCTCGAATAATATTTAAAAAAAAAGAAAAAATTGAGTAATAAAAAGAAAAATTGGTAGAGTGAGAGGGGGGAGCGTCCCGCAGCAGTAACAGCAGCTTTCAGTGAAAGAGAAAAGACCGACTCTGTAGTTTGTACAGGCCTAAAGCGTAAAAGACATTCTTATCTTTCACCATCTTTCCCACGCGCCGTCTCCACCTTAATCAACTTACTAATTAATCTTTCCATTTTTAGAAAGAGAACTGTTATTAACATTCCAAAAATCTCAATCTACACTTGCCATAAAAGCAACTCCAGCGTGGGCTGGTGCTCGGGGGACGGGGGACGAAATAGGGCCAGATAGCCCAGCCTTGAAGCTCTAGCGTGGGCAACCCGAGGGAGAGTGGAGGCTCGAGCTTCAGGTCTGTGAGGAATTGCCAGCCCGAGAGCTCGAGTGGATGTGACGTCATCCTGGCTTCAGCCCAATTTTATATTTTTTTATGTCAGGCGCGTGCAACTCATCCGCACGTGGGGACGCGTTAGCCGACAACTTTTCATAGTATGGGACCCGCATCGCAGTCTGTCGAGGTTACCGTTGGGAAGCCACGTGGCTTCCCACGGTCCGTTGGATCTCAATGGCTCTTTAAATTGGACTGTCCGATTTGCAACAGTAATAAAAATAAAATAATCTTATTTAATATCAACCGTTGGATCTGAGATCAACGATTGATATTATTCTGTTTTATAAATAAATAAAAGAAAAAATAGTTTTAAAAATCAGAAAAATTACCGTTGTGACACGTGGCACAATTTGGAGTGTTGGAATTCAATTTTTTTAAAATCCAACGGCAGAGATTAATTAGTTCAATAAAAATTTTAAAAAAAATTGTAAAAAATCCGAAAAAAAATCTGATTTTTTTTAAAAAAAAATTGTTTGTACTTTTCTATAAATACCTTCTCATTATCATCTACCTTACACCACAATTTCATATTTTCAATCAAATTCCTATCTTTCTCTCAAAGTTTGAATCCAATTTTTTTTCAACAAAATGACTACTGATGCAAGTACGAATTGGTCGCTTCTTGAAGATGTTGCGTTGTGTACTAGTTGGGTTGAAGTTACTCATAGTTCGCTTACAGGTAATGAGATGCAATTGCGAGAAATGTGGAGTCTTATTCATACCAATTATCTTGAGAAAATGGGTGGGAAAAGAACCAAAGAATCGATGTCCAGTCATTGGAAATTACTTAGCCAATCGTTTAGTATGTGGATAGACGCCTTGGCACAAACCAGTAGTAATCTTCGAAGTGAGGAAAATTACACGGATCAGGTAACAATATATTATTTATTTGTTTGTACTATACCCAAATTTACATTATAATTATTTGTTTGCATTATTTATTTGTTACCTACTTTCATTATAATTATTTGTTTGTATTATTTATTTGTTATCTACTTTCATTATAATTATTTCTTCTCCCGAATTGTGTAGCAACTTCAAGCACAAGCTTGGTATGGTGCCAAAACCAAAAGCAAAAATAAATCATTCAACCGGTGGGAGTGTTGGAATATTGTCAAAGATTGTCCTAAATTTAGAGTTGTGTCTGTCAGTCCAGAAGTTTTCATGAACAACACCCTTCTATACTCTACACCTGATCATGACTCGCATGTTCATGAAGAAGTGCCCGAAATGCCCTTCCCTGAACAAGCGTCGAGTTCGACCCGTTATCCAATTAGGCATCAAGGTAAGAAGGCTTCAAAGAGAAAATGGAGTGCTTCCAAGAATGATTATGCAAAGTACATGAAAGAACTTACTCGCCAAGGTGAATTGACTTTGGAACGGGAAATGGCGAAATTTGAGGCTGATAAGGCTAGAGATGAGGCAAAAGCTGCAGCTGTTGAGAGAGCATTTCAAGCTAATGAAAGGGAAAGAGAGCTACTTAGGCAAGAAAGGGAACAGGTTACAGAAGAAAGAATGGCTCAACGAGATCGTGACATTATGAACACGCCTTTAGAAAGGAAGTCTCCAAATTCTAAATATTTTTGGAAGTCGGAGAAAAAGGAAGTGGTGCGAAGGAGGCGTGCAAAAGAAGCGAGAGCAAGAAGAGATGGTCCTAGCACGACAAGAGAAGATCATCCTAGCACCACAAATTGGTTAAGTGATGATGAATAGAGTACTTTTTGTAATCGGAGCCCATAGTTTTCCAATCACTTTGGGTTGTAATTTATTATTTATTGAATAGAGTATTTTATGTTGTTTCCAATTTATTGAATTTAGTACTTTATTTAAAGTGAGAGTAAATTTATTTAATTTGGTAATATATTTATACTAAGAGAATCTTTATTCAAATGACATAAACACACCAAATAATAAAAAAAACTCACTACAAAAAAACACACCAAATACAAACAAACACACTAAATAAACTTAAGTTTCTTCAGCTTGTTTCAATTCCCATTGGTGCTCTGTCAAGTCAATTTGTCGAGCATTGTGCATATATGGCCTTTGAAGTGCAGTATATCGTTGAATGAGCCTGTCATTGTAACGTCCATCCCTTTCTAATGGCTCGTGTTGCACGAGTTCTTCAATGGCGTCATGTGCACAATATATCCGTGTTCTTGAATTGTTTATCGTGTCTGGCTCATATTCATCAATGACATCATAATCGAACTCATCTTCCACAATCATGTTGTGAAGAATGATGCACGTCATCATGATGGATCGAAGTGACTCTAAATCAAACATTCTGGCAGCATCCCTGACGATCGGCCATCGAGCTTGGAGGATACCAAAACAACGTTCCACATCCTTCCTGCACCCTTCTTGACATCTTGCAAAGTGTTTTTCCTTTGCACTTCGCGGACATGGCACTGTTTTGACAAATGTTGATCACCTTGGGTAAATGTCGTCTGCTAGGTAGTATGGCCCGTCGTACATATGTCTGTTGACGCAGTACGTAACTTTTGGTGCCTTTCCTTGCAGGACATCGTTGAACACTGGGGATTGGGCTAGGACGTTGAGGTCATTTTGAGCCCCCGCAACCTCAAAAAAGGCGTGCCATATCCATGTATCAAAAGATGTCACCACCTCCAAAATGATACTTTTTGCTCCTTTTCTGTCCCCATAAGCGCCTTGTCATGCACGTGGACAATTTTTCCACGTCCAGCGCATACAATCGATGCTTCCAATCATCCCAGGAAAACCTCGCATCTCGGCCTTCTATAGAAGCCTTTGCAAGTCCATGTAAGTAGGTGTCCGGAAGTACTCTGCGGTGTAGATAGATTCGATTGCTCTACAAAACCTCATCAGGGACTCGAGAATGGTTGATTTCCCCATCCTCATTATCTCATCCACTTGGTCTACAAATGCTCCATACGCAAGCATCCGGAATGCAGCAGTAATTTTTTGCTAAGGAATGAGACCCATAGCACCAAAAGCATCATTCTTTTGCACAAAGTAAGAATCATGGTTGCAAACAGCAATCATGATTTTGTTGAACAAATGTCGTTCCATTCTAAAACGACGTCTGAAGTACGTATCAAGAAATGCACTGTTATGGACAAAATAATCGTCCAACAGCTCCGCACCTCGTCGTTGTCTGCTTCTATCAAGGTTTCCGGAACGGTTGGGCCTGGATATCTGAGCCACAGCTTGGATGACTCGACGGGAATGTGAGGCTCTGGCCATTCTTGCTTCGTCATCTCTCTTTGTACGCTCATCATCCTCTTCCATCTCATTTTGGGCTATCTGGAGATTGAACATTCCTTCAGATTGGTTAAACAATTCTTCCTCTTGCTGATCGATTTCCCACATCAAACTTAAAGAAGAAGACATTGTAAGCACAAACTATGAATAATGATATAGATTTTGATTTTGGTGAAGAATGAAGCAGAAACTATGAATAATGATAGAGATATTGAGAAAATTGGTGTGAGATTTCAGATGATGGATGATGGATTATATGGAGGATTCAGAAAGGATTAGGTTGTAGATAGTGCCACGTGGCATGCCGTCATTCGTTAAAAATCTGATCGAAATCTATCCTAAAAGATTATGAAAAGATAACGACACGTGGCACGACGGCATTGGATAAAAATCTTATCGAAATCCATCATGAATAATTATCTTTTCGGATAATGGCACGTGGCACAACGAGAACGATTTAAAAATCTGATCGAAATCTATCCTCAAAGATTCTGAAAAGGTAACGACACGTGGCACGATGATATTAAATAAAAATCTTATCGAAATCCATCACGAATAATTATCCTTTCGGATAATGACACGTGGCGCAACGAGAACGATTTAAAAAATCTGATCAAAATCTATCCTCAAAGATTTTGAAAAGGTAACGATACGTGGCACGATGACATTGGATAAAAATCTTATCGAAATCCATCACCAATAATTGTCTTTTTGGATAATGACACGTGGCGCAACGAGAACGATTTAAAAAATCTTATCCGAAATTACAAATAAATTTATTTAGTATTATGTATTAAAAAAAACTAATATTTTATTGCCTATTGCTAGGGCTATTCAACAGCAACGGTGGAGATGCAAAATGTATTTACTGTTCATTAAGGGCGGTTATTGTTCACAAGGTGAATTAAATAGTGAATAGTCTGGGGGGAGGGCTCCCACACTGGAGTTGCTCTAAGTGTATTTTTCTTTCTAATTATAGAAAGTTTGGAGTGTCAAATGAGATTTTTTGAGTCCCAATAACAATTCCCTTTAGAAATTTTTTTATTTTCTATAAGGGGTGGATGATTCAAATTAGAGATATGTTTTGCCAAACGCGAGGGAAAATATCACTAAATCCTAAATGTCTAGAAATTTTCTCTTTTTAGACAATTTCAAAAAATTTCTATCTCAATTCATGCATCGTTTTCTTCAGTGTTTTAGCTGTCACAATATTGAAATAATTCATTTCCATTTTTGGCCAAATTGGCATTAATCGCCTTCTTCTTTTGTAATATTATAGTTTCTATCATAATCGGTTTTTCTTTTTGCTTACAAAATTTTTTACTACGTGATTATTTTATTAACAAAAAAGAGAAGATGAGAATTTTGACATTTTTAATACTACTTTCAGTGATGAAAATAATTTGGAATCCTTGCATTTTTTTATGGAATTGAGTTTTTTTGTATACAACGATGTATTTACACTAAGAAGTGAAAACATAAATTGATATCCAATATCACTCACCTATAATACTAAGGGGCTTAGGAATTGAATTTATAACTTCTGGTTCATACATGATTTCATTTACATAGAAAGAATTAACGTATTTTGTTAAAAGTTGTGGATTATGGTTGTGGATAGAACAATAATTTGTTGGAAAGTGGTGGATAATAATTGTGGATAGAACACTTTTATTCATCCCACTACGCATTGATTTCAAGCTTTCCTCCATCTCCCTCTCCCCATAATTTAAATTAATTCCGGGTAAATTATCTTGCTCTTGTTAATAAAAAGTTTTATTAACATTTTAAGTGTAATGAAACCATGTCTAATTTTAGACCATGTTAACATAAAGAGAAATGATAAGGAGACTCTCAAAGTGGGACTCTCCGTCACCTTAATTTTTTTTTTTTTAACAAACGGTATTATTTATACTAAGGAGAGGGGATGAACTTAGTCTCACAATAGGCTAGCAACAATGTGGGTTCAAATTCACTTTTGGCGAGAATTGAACTTAAAACCTCTTACTTACAAATGAATAAGAATATCACTAGACCGTACATTAAGTGGCGCTACCTCATGTTATTTGAACAATATTTTATAATGTAAGCACGAAGATTGTGTCAAAAAGCATGAGATGACGGAGAGACCACGAAGTGTCTCATTTTTTGATAAAGTATTCTTGGTATTTTTCTAACGTAAATTAGATAATAATTAAAATAAAAAAAAACATAAACATGTAAAAAGGGTTGAACGAGGGAAGAAAAGCACTTTTGCCAAGACTTGAGTGCATCTCACGTGCTTGCAACGAGAGTGAAACTATTACAAATATACTTGGTCTGCGTAGTCCGTAAAAAAGTTTAGGGTTGAGCTGTTAAATGTTTTATGCCGAGTCAAAGATTCAAGTCGTTGGCTTTTCCACTGCTTTCTCAGCGCCCTTCGTCAAAACTGTTGTTTATTGTTGTTTATTTGGTTCGACCCAAATGACAAAATAAACAAATATTTATGAAGAAAACAAATGAAGGTCCAATTCAAACCAAGATCCTCGCCGGATATTTACATAGGGATCCTGCAATCTTATCCGTTTATTTTATATCATACGGTCAGTTTTCGTTAGGTACTATTTATATTTGAATTTTAAATCTTAAATTTTAAATAATTTTTTACCGCACAATATACGATAAACGGACAGGATTATGTGATCCCTAAAAAATGGATCCGAAGAGGATCTTGGTTCGTCCAAATCATTTTCCAAAAATACCTTCAAGTTTGTCAAATCAATTTGACCCATTATTTATTATATTGATGATAATTTTATTATTTTAGTTCTTATTTAACAGAAAATTTTCACCGAATGATCAAAATAGTTGACGGTGGACAAACTCAAAGATTACTCGATTTCAAATCTCATGAACCAAAGTAAGGAGTTATATTAATCTCATGTACCATTTTGACTAAAAACCTTTTATGAATTTTACTACGTTATAGTAGGGAAAATACTTGCATCCTTCATGGAAGAATGCACATATCTCATACACTGGGAATAACATGTCTTTGTCGTATAAATATAACAATGGAATTCCCTCAATTTCTTATTCACCTCTAGGAAAAATAATTAAAATTAGAATCAGACATTATTTATGCACCAAATGTATGAAATAAATCTACAATATCAGTACCAAATAACATATTTATGATGATAGTTTATTTATTTTATACATTTGAAAGACCGAACGATCTCCAAGATTTTTCTAAAGCTGATCTTCAATTGAAGATTAAGAAATTGAACGAATCCGACTATAAACTAGTGTGATTGCGTAGCTAGAAATAGGAAATCAATAGGATCTAGACTAGAAGATTATTTCCTTGTACAACTTGTATTACTTGTAGGCAACAAACTCATCATGATTAGTATAAAGACACTAAACATGAGTAATTAGACATAAAATTCCTCAAGTTCTTCTCTATCTTCTTTCTTCTCTAGCCGGCCCTTCCTCTACCTTCTCCCAAATGGTTAGTTTTACAACAAGTAACAATTTTTTTTAAGTCTATTTTTGAGTAATACTTGTTGGATTTTAGCAAAATATCAACAATTTTCTAAATATAAAACGAAATTGATGTTGTGCATTGTATTTGGTTAATAAACCAAATTTTGACATTTACCCATGTAGTTTTTAAGTAAGTTTTTATCAAACGGCTAAAGTAACATGTATTTAACAACTCTTCTAAAAAATAACAACTTTTATAGAACTCCTCAATAATAGCTAAAGAAAACTAACCTAGAACATTACCATCTGATGCCACTTAACACATAAGAGGTAAGATTTCTTAGGAAAAGTTCCTAGTTTGTAGGAGCATTGTAAGATTGGCAATGTGTTTTTGATCCATAAATTGTAGCACTAAGTAGTGTTGTTTGAGTGAGTGAAGAAGTTGAGGTTCCAGGAAAAATAATGCTTCACCAACTTGCTCACCACTTACAATTAGTTGTCATTCTCCAAATCAAACTGAATGAAGGGGGATAGCCAAAGTGGTTCCTCCTCCATCCATGTATTAAAACCTCCATTGTAGAGTCCATGTTTAACCAATTCATGAGCCACCGTGTTACCTTCGCGTCGTTGCCACTGACAAGAAAAATAACTGAACCTCTTCTTCAAGAAGTCGAAATCCTACAATATGGCGTTTAGACTTATGATTATACATGTTGCAATGCTACTGATACGAAACAATTACAATAACAAATCATCCCTTTCTATGTCTAAAAGTTTGGGTT
This sequence comes from Heteromeles arbutifolia, assembly GCA_024362995.1. Taxonomy (NCBI): domain Eukaryota; kingdom Viridiplantae; phylum Streptophyta; class Magnoliopsida; order Rosales; family Rosaceae; genus Heteromeles; species Heteromeles arbutifolia. The sequence goes on along the minus strand of JANCRC010000003.1, from coordinate 36,259,040 downwards.
AATGATAATTGGATGAGAAATGCTAGTGAGACTCTCTTAAAGAATGACTCTTTATGAACTCTCTGGCACTTCATAATTTAACAACAATTTTCGTGTCAACATTATAAAAACATTGTGCCAAAAACATAAGACGACAAAAAATTCATAGAGAGTCTCACTTTTAAAAGAGTCTCTTTAGAGCATCTCCAAAGAAGATGTCAAATTCAAAACATCAAATTTAAATTTGATGGCTGACTTAGTAATTTGACATATTGTTAATATTCCGGTATGCCAACAATTTATTTATTTTATTTATGTTTTTTTTAAACAAAAATAATAAAAGTTGGGTTGTTGTTGGTTTAAAAATAATAAAATAATACTTAAATGTGCCAACATTTAAGGTAAGACAATTGAAATGCCTTTAGAAATAGCAAAAATCAAATTTGAAGGCAACTTCAAATTTGACATCGTCCATGTCAGCTTAGCCATGTCATCATTGACATCTTGATTGGAGTAAATAATACATCATTTATTATCGTTATATATCTATATAGTATTTTTTACATCTCTTTTAAAAATGATATTAACATTTTTCTAATTAGGTACATACAATATGAGGGAGGCAGATTCTTTGTTCCTTTTTTCCCATAAACTTCCATTATCCCTATGTTTGTGTGGTCACGGTTAAGCCACGTTAACATTTTATATTGATTTTTTCATAGAGATAATAAGATAAAAAGATATTACTTAACCGTGACCACACAAATAGAAGAATGATGAAAATGTATGAGAAAAAATAGAGCAGGAAGTCTACCTCCCAATACGAGACGTGGAAAAGTTAGTGCGAGTAAACAAACAGTAAATAAGTGAATAATGTGAATGCTATTAATCATGGGTCGGTCCACCCAATGGTGCATTAGATTATGAAAACAATGAATGACCTAACGAGAGCTGTCTGTGTCTTATTTAATTTACCAACAGATATCCACGTAATCATGCTTTGATGAAATTTATGGCTGTCTGCTCCCACTCGGACAAATAAACGAGTCCTGGGACCGACCCACCTCAAGTTTTAGAATCCGGATTGTCAGATTCTTTTTATGAGAATTCTGAAAATTCGTAAATCAATGTTCATCGTATATCATATAGTTAGAAATTATTTTAAATATTTTTATTTAAAATTAAATACAAATAGTATTTGATAAAAACTGATCGCACGATGTACGATGAACGAACACGATTTACGAATCCTCAACATCCTTACCAAAAAATCCGGAGAGGATTCTGTTGGCAAGTTTTAGGCTTTTAGTTTGTGGGCCCACTCTCTTGGTCTCTGCATTTTGATTTGTCTATGTGAAATTGGATCCATTTTGAACTTCAGTGTCCGTAGCGTAGAGATTAAAAATTTGGACCACATAAATTGAATTCGACGATTCTCATTAATTCATTACGTTGGCTCATCTATCAAAAATCAACAACTCTGATTTCTTTTCCACACAAATAAAAAGCTCAAATTTTTTGATCCCTAAACTCCAAACATTAAAGTTCATAGTGGATTCAATTCCGGTCTTCATAAGTGAAACAAACTCGGATTATACCTTGCTTGTTCCTTGCTTCTACTAAATAGAGTAGTCAAATTGAATTAATCTCACTTTTTGCATACACATACATAGTTCCAAAATAAAGAGAGTTCTAGGATATTATTCTTCTGTTGTGTGAGTGAGTTTATACATAATTCGGTTTTTGTGAACTGCAATGCTTTTCTCGCAAAGAGAGTTGTTGTACCCTATGGGTGTGTTTGTTACACCTTCTTAGAAGGTATTGGTTTGGACTAGCTTAACTAGGATTATAATCCTATGTTTGGTAAGGTTCTGGACTAGAATAAGTGGGACTCGCCTCGACTACGAGGCACTCCGCCCTTCGCTAAACCTCAATAGCTAGTCCCCCGCTTTCACTTGGTATTAAGCGGGACTATGGAAATGAGGCGGACATCTAGTTCCAGTTCACGGGCTCTGTTTCTTTTTCTGCAGCGTTGTCATCGTGGCCAGGCCGTCGATGGTGCTTGGAACCGGGAAGTTGGCTTTTTGAAAATTGGAGGAGTTCTCGAGAGGGTTGGGTCTTGGAATTAAGAGGGCTGAGATTTTTTTTTATTTGATTTGGGGATTTTGAAAATCGGATAGTCCGGTGCAACAAACGCACCCTATAAGAAATGAGCGCGAATAACTATAAACACCGTAATACGTAATTCTTTGTAAAGTTAGTGTCGAACACTTGCCTTTACTCGAACTCAAGTTCATCTAGTATTCATTGTCCATGCTTGCAGATTTACATTAAATTATTATGATTGTTTAAAATTATTCTATGTGGCCATTTAGTACTTTGTCTAGTGGTATTCTTCTTCATTTATAAATAAGATGTATTATGTTCAATTCCCGCCAAATGCGATTTTGGACCACATTAGTGCTAGCCTATTGTGAGGCTAAGCTTACCCCCTCCTCCTTAGTATAGAAAATATCGTTTATTAAAAAAAAAAAAATTCCTATGTGATTTTATTACACTTAAAACCTTATTATTTCAACAATTGTTGCTCATGGTTTTGAATTGGTTTTGCAAATATATGCAAGAAGAAAAAGGTCATATAACCCATTTTCATGAAAATTTTGTCATACAATAAGTTTTTTGAAATTCATACATCATGATCTAACTGACAAAACTCCTGTATGTTAACGTGTTAGGACTCACAACTATTTCTTATTAATTTTTTTGCTTATGTGACTCATCAAATGATATGACCACTTTCCAAAGACTCATATTTTTCTCTTACCGTACACACAAAAATTCTTGTAAAACTTCAACAATCACACTTTTTACTCAAAAAAAAAAAAAAACTATTACTCATTTTTTTAATCAGCATGTGGAATGAAACAATAAAAGTCATAAACTGAATCATGCAAAACAAGAAAAATGATTGTCATATTTTAGATTGTTCAAATGTTCTATGATTTTGATTAAATCGTTATCGAGGATTTTTCGCCAAGCTGATGGTAGTGACAAATACCAACAGGGGTGGATTTTTCGTCTAATGGGAAACTTTATAAGTCAATTTCACCGTCAAAGTTGAAAGTGACTTTGAAATGACTTAAAAAATAATCAACTTTTTAATAATCAAAGGGTGTTTAAAGGAATTGGATCCCATTCGGATCCATTTTGTGGGGATTCGGATCCATTTTGTGGGGATTCTAAGGATCCTCACATCTTAGCCGTTCATCGTATATCTTACGGTCAGAAATCATTTGACTTTTTTATTTAAAATTAAACACAAATAGTATCTGACGAAAACTGACCGCACGATGTACGATGAATGGTTAGGATGTGGAGATTTTTAGGATCTCCACAAAGTGGATCTGGAGAGGATCCTCTTACGTGTTTAAACTCGTGCCAAGTGGAGGAGCATAAAATCTTGACCAACTAGTTCAATTCGCAATTACTTAAAAACTTTTTTTCTTTCTATAAAACGGTTATTCTTTAAATATAACTACATAAGCGATATTAGCCACTTAATATTACGCTTTAGTGATAATCTTTTTTACTTGTAAATGAGCGGTCTTAGGTTCGATTATTGTCAAAGACAAATTTGAACCACAATATTATGTCTAGCCCATTGTGAGGCTTAACTTACTCTCTCACCTCCTTAGTGTATATAATATCATTTGTTCAAAAAAGAAAAGAAACTACATAAGTGCCTTACCTCCTTAACGTAGATAATATCATTTAAAAAACAATTAAATATGTGAATAACACCTACTCTACATTAAATAATAAAGAACGCCGTGCCATGACTAGTCCCATCCCATGATACCAATAGTAATTTACTATGACACTATTATTATCTCCTTCAAATTCGAAGCCCTGTTTATATCAGAATTCCGGTGGAGTGCAGTATGACATTTTGGCAATGCCAATAACACCACTTTTTGGTTTCAAGGATTTACTGGTGCTTTTAGATGTTTAGTTTCTTCCCTACTGCATTTGTAGATAGGAGATTGGTAGTTTTTCCCTAGTGCCTTCCCTACTGCATTTGTAGTGAAGTCCATGTGTCAAGAAATAAGTGGGGAAGGCAAGTAGGGAAATGCAGATAGGAGGGTAGCTAGCATTGCTTATTATTAAGATTGGTTTATATGATTCATGGAAATTATAGTAGAACCATTGCAAAGAAACACGCATAGACACGCATGTATGAGGATAGCGATATAAAATTATACATAAACAGATTGGTATAATACTCTAATTTGAGCATAATACCTACACCAAAGTGGCCTGGCCCTTTTACCACCTAACTGAAAGTTGAAGTGACGGAATTTTATTTTCTAAAATTTGTGAATTTTTTTGTTTGGTTAATCTAAAAGAACAATAGAATTTGAATACAGAATTTGTTATTTTTAAACTCTTACTCGTAGAAATTTGGAAATGACACCTATTCATATGAAATTTAAACTTGAGAATTGGAGGTTCCAAATTCCAAGTTTTTTTCCACTCGGAAATTCTAAATTTTCATGCTTATGAATTCAAACAAGGAATTGGTGTATGTCAATTTATAAACTGACTCTTGCCAAAATTCTAAGTTTATTTACCTCGTCCAAACATAATGTTAGCATTTCTCTTAAGTCTTAATAGAAATTGTGGGGAGCTGTCCATAATTTACTCCAAATATCCGGATTAAAAGGCATTGGGGAAACTTTTATGTCATTGACACTTAGGCCTTTGGCACGCCGTATAAGACCACCTGATAGTATTAATAATACGAAACGGGTGTTTGGTGAGCTTCGTATTAAATAAGCACCTGATTAGTTAATCCGGGCCTACTTATTTTATACACCTCCCATCCGCTTGTTTATCCCAACCAAAACCTTTGGATAATTTAGTTGGGTAGAATGGCTCTCCTCGCTTACTCCGTCGTTCTCTCTCTTCTTTGTCCCTCTCCTTCTTTCGCAGCACTCTCCTTCCACTCTCTCACATCGTTTGCAGTCTCTTGCCTGGATCCCAAGTGCATCTTCGCCTTCTTCTTCTTTTCTCTCTCTGTTCCTACCTCCTCCTTACACACGCACACACACCTCCCACCTCATCCGTTCGCCTTTGATCTCTGACAAGTGACAACAAAACCCTCCATGGGTTGAAGGAGGAAGACAATGATTCGAATTCTTCCGATCTGGGTTCTGATGAGGAAGACAATGATTCGAATTGTTATGCTTTTTTTTTCTGCTTGTTATGTTTTTCAATTGATTGTGTCTTCATCCTTTTTTTTTATTTTTTTATTTTTAATTTTCAGATTTAGATTCTGGGTTTGTTCGTGTGTGTGTGAAAGAAGGGGCGCGGGGGAGGAGGGGGACATGTTCTGGGCATTTCTAGAAGGATCTGAACTTGTTTATGATCTGGGTTTTTGAAGGTGGTGATGAATTGATGACAGATTTCATATGGGTTTTTGAAGAAAATTGAAGGTGGTGATGAATTGATGATAGATTTAAAATTAGGTTTTCCTGGGAAATATTTCAAATTGGGAAAGATGAAAGGTTTTGTTGGGAATTGATAATGGGATTTGATGAGAATCAATCATAGGATTTCAAAATCATGAAAGGTTTCATCTGGGAAGAGATGATGGAGAGAAGAAGACGATGATTGTGGGGTGCGGCGGAGAGTTCTGGGAAATGATTTCAATTTTTTTTTTTTTTTAAAATTTTATTTTAAGTTTGATTCTCCTATTCGTATAATACCAAACACAGTATAAATAATACGGTCATTAGTCCGATACTACACTAAACGCTCGACTAATTTAGTCAGTACTATCTGATGACTATTTATCCTATCCGACAGAAATAGTCAGTACAGTCCGAACTGCCAAACGAGGCCTTAATGTATTTGTGGCAGATTCCGAAGCTTCTATTGCATAGGATTTTCCCCAATGTCAGATACTCTCTATGGATTGATGGAAAGCTTCGGCTTGTGGTGGATCCGTTTCAAGTCCTAGAGAGGTACACTTCTTTTCTGACTAATGCTATGTGCACGCGTGTAGTAGCATAGTTGGGAATTTGAAATTACTACCCCGCCTGCCTCGTACAGCAACTTCTTGTTTGCTTAACTATCAGTAATTTTTAACAGTGATACTTAAATTTTTTTTTAATCAAAGATAGAGTATATTAAAGACGAATGTGAATGTTTACATCCTTAGCTAGAATGTTAAATAAAAAATTTGGGCCGATATAATCTCAGACAAAAGCACCATCCTCTTTAAAAACATACTTAACCATCGAGTGAGCAGCACAATTGCTCTCCCTAGGCACAGAGGTGAACATAACTGACGTCAACCTGCGTGCTAGACTCTCAATATCACCAAGTATACATTCAAGGCTAAAATCCCAAGACGATTCCTTTCTGAGCATCTGGATTATCATCTTAGCATCGGATTCAATAATTACATTCTCGAACCCATTGTCAATGCATGCAAGCAAGGCCTCCCAGATCGCACACGCTTCAGCAGCGGCAGCAGAGTGACAAAAACCCACCCCCGAGCCACCAGCAGCTTGGAGCAACCCAACAAAGTCTCAACTAACCCAGCCCACACCCACACGGAGGCTGATCTTGCACCAGGCCGCATCAGTGATACTTAAATTCACCATGCACTTTATGTAACAGTGTGATACTGCAACCAGTTATCGTGCTGCCGGGCAATTCATATTTGTCTTTGAGCTTTACGTAAACCTTGATTTTTGAATACTTCAGGTTCTTGTGGCATCAGAATGCGAACTTTGCAATTTCAAGGCACTATATAGGGTATGATGTGTTTGAAGAGGCTGAAGCTAACAAAGCTGCTATTTCTTATTAATTTTGTCATACAATAAGTTTTTTGAAATTCATACATCATGATCTAACTGACAAAACTCCGGTTAACGTGTTAGAACTCACAACTATTTCTTATTAATTTTTTTGCTTATGTGATTCATCAAATGATATGACCATTGACCACTTTCTAAATATTCATATTTTTCTCTTACCGTACACACAAAAATTCTTGTGAAACTTCAACAATCACACTTTTTACTCCAAAAAAAAAAAAAAAACTATTACTCACATTTTTAATCAGCTTGTGGAATGAAACAATAAAAATCATAAATTGAATCATGCAAAACAAGAAAAATGATTGTCATATTTTAGATTGTTCAAATGTTCTATGATTTTGATTAAATCGTTATGAAGGATTTTCGCCAAGCTGATGGTAGTGACAAATACCAACAAGGGTGGATTTTTCGTCTAATGGGGAACTTTATAAGTCAATTTCACTGTCAAGTTGAAAGTGAGTTTGAAATGACTTACAAATTAATAAACTTTTAATAATCAAAGGGGTGTTTAAAGGAATTGGATCCCATTCGGATCATCTTTGTGGGGATTCTAGGGATCTACTTTGTGAGGATTCTAGGGATCCTCATATCTTAGCCATTCATCGTGTATCGTGCGGTCAGAAATCATTTGACTTTTTTTATTTAAAATTAAACACAAATAGTATCTGACGAAAACTAACTGCACAATGTACGATGAACGGCTAGAATGTGGAGATCTTTAGGATCTCCACAAAGTGGATCCGGAGAGGATCCTCTTCCGTGTTTAAACACGTGCGCAAGTGGAATAGCATAAAATCTTGACCAACTAGTTCAATTCGTAATTACTTAAAAACTTTTTTTCTTTCATTGAAACGGTTATTCTTTAAATATAACTACATAAGCGATATTAGCCACTTAGTATTATGCTTTAATGGTAATCCTTTTCACTTGTAAGTGAGAGGTCTTATGTTCGATTCTTGCCAAAGACGAATTTGAACCACATTATTATGGCTAGCCCATTGTGAGGCTTAACTCACTCTCTCACCTCCTTAGTGTAGATAATATCATTTGTTCAAAAAAGAAAATAAACTACATAAGTGAATAACACCTATTGTACACTAAATATAAAAGAACGCCGTGCCATGTTTAGTCCCATCCCCTGATACCAATTGTAATTTAATATGATACTATTATTATCTCCTTCAAATTCGAAGCCTTGGTTATATCGGAATTCTAGTGGAGTGCGGTACGGCATTTTGGCAAAGCCAATAACACCACTTTTTGGTTTCAAGGATTTAATGGTGCTTTTAAATGTTTAGTTCTTCCCTACTGCATTTGCAGATAGGAGATTGGTAGTTTTTTCCCTAGTGTCTTCCCTACTGCATTTATAGTGAAGTCTATGTGTCAAGAAATAAGTGGGCATGGCAATTAGGGAAATGCAGATAGGAAGGTAGCTAGCATTGCTTATTATTAAGATTAGTTTATATGATTCATGGGAATCAATAGAACCATTGCAAGGAAACACGCATAGAGATGCATGTACGAGGATAGTGATATAAAATTATACATACACAGATTGGTATAATACTCTAATTTGAGCATAATACCTACACCAAACTGGCCTGGCCCTTTTACCACCTAACCGAAAGTTTAAGAAGTTTGTACCGTCGTATGGGACTAGGATTCTCTCCCCTTCTTTTTTCATTATATTCCATTCCCTCGTCTCACATTCTCTATTTTATCTTTCTCTTTCTATAAAAAATTAATATAAGATGTTGACGTGGTTTATCCGTGACCGCTGAAATAGGAGAGAAGGGAAGGGGAGAGAAAAAAAGAGAGAAGAGAATCTTACTCCTGTCATATGTAACATAAGTTTTGACCGATCTGGCTACAACATCTAGCTCACATTCAACTTCTGGTCTAGCTTCTGTCCAGGTGGTGCTTGTAATTTAATTTAATAGAATAAAAATATTAAGGAGACTTTTTTAAAAGTGGGGCTCTCTATAGACTCTCTGCCATCTTTTTTTTTTTTGCACAATATTTTATAATGTTGATTCGGAAATTGGTGTTGAAATGTAAGCTGGTAGGAATTTTAAAATGACGGAAGTTGAGGTGACGAAATTTTATTTTCTAAAATTTGTGAATTTTCTTGTTTGGTTAACCTAAAAAAACAATAGAATTTGAGTACAGAATTTGTTATTTTTAAACTCTTACTTGTAGAAATTTGAAAATGACACATATTCACATAAAATTTAAACTTGGGAATTGGAGTTTCCAAAATCTAAGTTTTTTTTTAAGCGGAAATTCTAAATTTTCATGTTTATGAATTCAAACAAAGGAATTAGTGCATGTCAATTTATAAACTGACTCTTGCCAAAATTCTAAGTTTATTTACCTCGTCCAAACATAGTGTTAGCATTTCTCTTTTAAGTCTTAATAGAAATAGTGGGGCGCTGTCCAGAATTTGCTCCAAATATCCGGATTAAAAGGCATTGGGGAAACTGTTAGATGTTATTGACACTTAATGTATTTGTGGCCGATTCCGAAGCTTCTATTGCATAGGATTTTCCCCAATGTCAGATACTCTATATGGATTGATGGAAAGCTTCGGCTTGTGGTGGATCCGTTTCAAGTCCTAGAGAGGTACACTTCTTCTCTGACTAATGCTATGTGCACGCCTGTAGTAGCATAGTTGGGATTTTGAAATTACTACCCAGCCTCATACAGCAACTTGGTGTTTGCTTAACTGTCAGTAATTTTTAACAGTGATACTCAAATTCACCATGCACTTTATGTAACAGTGTGATACTGCAATCAGTTATCGTGCTGCCGGGCAATTCATATTTGTCTTTGAGCCTTACATAAACCTTGATTTTTGAATAGTTCAGGTTCTTGTGGTATCAGAATGCTAACTTTGCAATTTCAAGGCACTATATAGGGTATGATGTGTTTGAAGAGGCTGAAGCTAACAAAGCTGCTGGAAAGTATGATAATTCCACCATTTATGAGCAGATTGACTTCTATATTAAGGAGGGTTGAGGCTAAGTTTCCAGTAACGAGTGGTAGGTCATTTATTCATGTGCAGTGATATCACTCATGTGTAAGCTTATGCATACATATGGTAGTGTATGTTTATCTGCATCGGTTTGCATGTAATAGCTTTATTTTTCTCTTTCTATATGTTCCTCAAGGGTGTGTTATAAAAAAGGAACACATTCCCATCACAAATTTATTTAGCTGCAATTGGTTCAACGAAGTTGATCGTTTTAACTCCAGGGATCAGTTAAGCTTCTCCACAGTGAGAGATAAAATCATGGGAAAAGTTGATTGGAGCATGAATATGTTTCTGGATTGTGAAAGGCACGATTTTGTACTTCGGGTATTAAATTTTTTGAGTAATACTTATGGGGTTTGAAAATATATTACTGTATTTCAATCAACATGTTTCGCTTGTTTATTTGGAATATTTTTAGGCTTGTCAGGGTGTTGTAGAGTCGTGCGGTTCAGTGGAGCCGCTAGGTCTTTCTGTTTAGCACCCTAGAAGGTTGCATCTGTGTATTGAAATCTTGGAGATTTAGATGCATTATTGTGGTAACGGTGCTCTGTTGAGAGGCCGGGAATTATTCCGATAACGGGTCATTTTCCAAATAGATATTGCTTTGTTGTTTGAACTGTTCACTTTGGTTTCATAGCGTATGAATGTAAAAGCCCAGTCTGAGTGCTGGTACTTATCAATGTAGATTAACCAGTGGTAAAGTTTATTAGGATGTCGACGTGACTAAGTATATAATATGCCGAACTATGTTATAACTTATAAGGTCCCGTCTCTTTTTATTTTCTCTTCTTTTGAATGCATAAGCTTTACGTATTATACGTTCATATTGATTGCAATGTACAGGCATACCACAGAGAGTTACTGGAGCATATGCCTCCTCCCCCGCCTCCAGGGGTTATTATTCGCCGTCCACCATCTTTGCCTCAGGGTACCACATTTGTAAAGACTCCAATCAGGAAGAAGATTTCTCAAAAGCGTGGACGAGGAGATAAGAAGCGCCATCGTAAGGTTGCTGGTGGCAGTAGAGACAGCAAGACATTCTAATTTTTCATTTTTCCTTTGAGAACTCTTTGACTATAGGAAAATGTAATCTCCATCTCCCTTTGTCACAATTTATATGTCACGGGGTAGGAAGATTTGGTTAGATATGTGCAGGAGGAAGTAAATGCGAAGTTTAACCTTTGACGGGAAGTGTTGGAATATAAAGGTCTTTGCCTTAGTAGGTCAAAGGCAGAGTATATGAAGTGCAAATATAGTGGGAATAGAGGTTCAAATGAGTTAGGGGTGAGGATTGGAGATCAAAAAGTACCAAAGAGTGAATTAATGCTTTCACTATCTTGGATCTATCTTGCAAAAGAACAGAGAATTGGATGGAGCCCTCAATCATAGAATACAAGCTGTATGGATGAAGTGGAAGAGTGCATCGTGTATGTTGTACAACTATCGTATGCCACTAAAGCTCAAGGAAATTTTTTATAGGACGGTAATAAGGCTAGCAATGATTTATGACATGAAATGCTGGGCGATGAAGCATTCACGTACATAAAATGAGTGTAGTGGAGGTGAGAATGTTTCGTTGGATGTGTGGGGCACACGAAAAAGGACAAGATTAGGAACGAGGATATTTGCGGTAAATTAAGAGTAGCCAAAATTGAAGATAAGATGAGAGAAATTCAGTTAAGGTGGTTTATGTGTCTAACGGAAGACATGTAATAGCTTTATTACATGTCTAACGGAACCTGAACTAGCCAAAATTGCAAAATTCAGTTAAGATGAGAGAAAGATTTGGAAAGAGACTCTAAGAAAAGACTTGGACGGACTACTTGGATCTACCGGAAGACATGAACAAAATCGAGCGCAGTGACGTTTCAAGATTCATATAGTCGATCCTATTTAATAGGATAAAGCGTTGTTGTTATTGTTGTTATTATTACGGTTTTGTCTTACCGTCGTTGATTGTATTCATTTTATTGTACGGTCACAAACGATCGATCATTCATTGTTTAAGGCCTTAATAAGGAAGGCGACCCTAATGCTGGGAAAGCTACAAACATACAAGCACTAGAGATTCAGAAATTGATCAGAGAAAATGGAGGTTTTAGAAGGTGGGAGAGGAAAGGAGAGGAGAGGAGGTTTGCTTTTGCAAGAAGCATGGATTGATGCTTTGATTAGAGCATTGGTTTGTAAAGAGGCTGTAATCATGTGATCCCATACTATGGCCATTAGTTGGCTATGCATTGGTAAGTGTGCATGATGAACGTGAGGGATTGAGCAACAAGAGATTATCCGAAATGCGGGTGATACATCACGTTTCATTATATAATTGGTGAGATATTTATGTTAAAAAATTAACAACTTGAAAAATAAAACTTCCCCGACTTATATAATGACACGTGACGTACCACTCATTTTCCGAGCACAATGAAAAATTTCTCTTGAGCAACATACCAAGAGTGAAAATTTCCAGACAAGACATGTTACATAATTTGAAATTCACATGAAAATAAAAACTCTGCATAAACAATTTAACAATAAATTTTCTCAAATGTTTGAAGAATAACACAGGCTATTGTATTATTAAATTATTGTTTTAAAGTTATTTTGTGTGTTAATAAACGTGTAGTTTGACAGAACCACGACACGAATATAAATAGGTTAAACTCGACCCATTCCATCACTAATAATATGAATAAAAGAATGGGCACTTCCACTGCCACTTCCACAGCTGTAGCCTGCAAGTGAGGTGGTGGTCTCATATGAATCATATGATGATGTCTTCTAATGTTATGTGAATCTCAATGTATAAGATATAGTAAAGTTGTCATTGGGTTGGTGCAGGAGAGAACAAAGCAATACAGCTTACTTTGTACATGGACATTTACAACCAACCATCCATCAAACCTTTGGCATTCATTTTCTTGTGCATCCACTTTAGATAATTTTTATATGCAGATGCACAAGATTCTGACAGCACCAGCTCACATTGTGAAAAAAAGACCTAGTTTAGTTTGAAGGGTTTCTTAGCATGGTGATGTAATCTTTCATTTACGCGGAAGAAGTTATTATTCTTTTTAGAAAAATCATGATATGAGGAGCATAAACTTTCTTTTATATGGGTTTAATGAGATGTTTTTGTATAACTATTAAAAAAATAACTACTTGCGTATGCAAAGAGCTAAACAAGACTCAATATTTTAGAAATTTAAGGGACCCTCCTCCAATGAATCCATAGACATCTGCAAGACGTGAACCTCCTAATCAAAAAACATTGAGTCATGGTAAGGCTGCTTAAGACGTGAAGTGAACGCACTTCTCTTTGGGCTTAATTATTTAAAAAGAATTTTTTTTGGGGGATTGTTATTAGCATTTCAAAAATCTCATTCTATACTCCTCACAAGTGTATTTTGTTTTTCTAATAATAGAAAGTTTGGAATGTCAAATGAGATTTTTGAAATGCTAAGAACAATTCTTTATTTTTTTCAAATATCTTTTTTGAGAGTTTGAATTTTCTCACTGCTTTAAAAGCATTTCTGATAAAAAATTGTAAATTTTGTGACGTAAATATCACATTTACATCTCATTTTACATTTAAAATAAATCTAAATATGAGTTATACTCCAACTGAAGAAATGTAAATTTGAATCTCATTTATTTTTCTCTCTTCGACTAACGAAACCCACATCCAAAGATGTATAATTTACATTTCTCCATTACAAGGCTTTCCGATAAATTAAAAATGTAATATGTCCATCTCAAAGCAACTTGTATCCCCCATTAAAGATGCTTTATTTTTTTTAAAGATAAAACGGTAAGTGTTACCATTATCTTAAAAAAGCCCACGTATTAACATAATGATGCTCTTTCTTTCAAACTTAAAAAAGACAAAATATAAAATCTTCAAAAGGGGGGCAAAAGTCATTATGAACCTCCTAAAAAATACATTTTTGTCTTAATTTTCTTCTAAAAAAGGATGTGAGGAAATATTTTCTAGATATGGTGTATTCTTTGTTTTTTTGGTCAATTTAGTAATAATACAGCCCAAAGAAAATTAGAAAAATAATGTAGACCCCACAAATGTTCCAATTGCTTTGCATAACAAGGAAGAAACCAGAAAATGTTCATGAGCTGTTGGGTTTTGTAGACAGAAGCAAAGTTTAAATCTGTATAATCCTTTCCATTTATAGCATCTTTAAATTTCTACAGCTAATCAAATCAGATAAAAAAATTCACCACAAATAGAAAAATCCCTCCACTGCCAATCAGCATGTTCTAGTTGCTGAAATTTCTCAACCAAGATCCATTCCTCTTTCCTCTCTTCACTTTGCCACCCCCTTATTTTTAAATTTCATTTCCTTTCGGAGCCCCAAGTTTTCGGTTCATGTGGAAAACATTGATAAATAAGATTAGGGTTTTCCTTGTTTGAGGTTTGATTCTTTATATCTTAAAAATCTTGAAATCTTGGTCTGTGGGTCTATCTGGCATCTGGGTTTTTTGTGTTTTAGAGTGGAAGCTAAGTAAGGTTGGCTTCTGATCAATTTACTTGCTCCGGTTTCTTGGATTTGTAAAGTGAGAGTTTAGGGTTTAGGGTTTTTGATATATATGTGATCCTTTTTGCGATATTCTAAACTGCGGAGAAGGGGATTCAAACTCGGTACACAGCGGAGCACGTCTTTTCTGGCTAATGTGACTACGCCCACGTCTTGAAGTTTATTTGTGAAGAGAAGAAAGATTAGTGCTATACTCGGGATTTTGAGCAATGGGGTTATCTGGGTTTTTTCTAATATGTATGCTCCACTCTGTGATTGCTCTGATTTGTGGAGCTTTCATGATGTTTTACTCCTACGAACTCTCTGTGTTCGGCCATGGCCATGAGACAGCAAGCAAGCTCCAAGGATCAACGCCTCACGACCGGCTTTTGATCCGAACAGCGGATTCCTTCTCCGGTTTGCTTCTGTTTGCCATTGGATTCCTTCTGTTCATGGTTGCTTTTGTCAAAGACCACAAGTTCCAGAGCTTCTTTGCCAAGGGTTGCGTGTTGCTTCACATTTCCATGGCCATTTGGAGAGTTTACTTCGAGAGGAACCTCGAAGAGCTCGCCGGAGACTGGCCAAAACAGGTCGCCGGTGACATCACATTGGCGCTTTCATGGGTGTTACTTCTTGTGTACTCATGGAGGGAGAAGTATGATTAGTAGAGAATTGCATTTGCTCTGCTGCGAAAGTTCAAAGGTGCTCGGGAGGATCTTATATTTCGAGTTCTTCAACTTCTTTATCATGTTGGAAATTGGAATGATTTTGTCTAACAAAACAAATGATGTTGAATTCTGGTTACTACAAGAAATGCAGATAGAGAAAAACAAAGATTAGATTTCACTTCTGGTTAGTTTATAGGTTGTTTGGATCTTGTTAATCTTGAACATGTTCTACAAACTCTCTTGTTTATTTGCAATTTTGCACATTCACTTGTGTCCCTGTTGTAAATTTCTTCACATTATAGAACGAATAAAATGACAAAAAATGCATTTATTCGCATCTTTCACTTGGTTTTGTGACAACGTGTGACCAACTAAGCTAACTCACATTTGCATTTTTAGAATTCGTAAAGATAGTTCGCTGTACAACCATAAGGTTGCTGTTAACATAGTTTGGATTAATCTATATCTTACTAGAGAAGTCGAGTAAACTTATCAATCTAACGCTATAATCACGTTACAATAAGGGAGATTTGCATTGTAAAAAAGTCCCCCGGTGTCCAAACAATTTACTTTTTGCTTTGTTTTCAGTCAAGGTCCAAATATCATGTTGGGGGTGTGCAAACCACCCAAATGTTTATTGTATCACTAACAGAAAATTTTAACAGAACCTAAAAGAAAGGAAAAAAAAAAGAGCCACTTAGTTATTACGTTTTAGTGGTATTCCTCATCACTTGTAAGTAAGAGGTTTTAGGCTTGACTCTCACCAAAGGCAGATTTAAACCATATTATTGCTAGCTCATTATGAGGCTAAACTCATCATCCTCCATTTTAGTATAAATAATATCGTTTGTAAAAAAAAAAGAAAAAAAAGAAAAGGAAGAAATGAAACTTTTCAGCATATTTTCATTTGGTATTGGTCCACTGAGCCCAACACCTGGTTGACCTTTTGACTCATACGCGGCCCAGTTTTAAGCCTTGAAATTTTGAGCGGCCACTTTAGCCTCCAGAGAACAAATACCTTTTCGCTGCTCTCGCTTTCTGCCTTCCGGAAAACGCAAAGCTTCTTCGTTTCAGCTTCTCCTCCTTCCGTATCATTGGTAAGTAATTCCATCCTTTTCTCATACATCTCTGTTACAAATTTCGTTGCCCTTCTGAGATCCAATAAGTTAGATGTAAAGTTCCAAAATCTCTGTGGTTATGGCTGTCTTCGTGTTTGATTAGATGGGTTGCTTTAATTTTCTTCTGGGTTTTCTGTTTTGCCTTTGTATTGGTAGTATTCTGCTGGTTCTGGTAAATGTTAAGCACGTATGATGGAGTTGATTGTAGTAACAAAGTGCCCACCATGTGCTTGAAGAAATGCCCGAGTGGGTGTTGGATAAAGGGTGGTGTGTCTTGAATCTTGATTGAAATCCGGATTCAGTGTGAAAAAAGTTTATTTCTTCATTTGGGTTTTTTGGTTTGAGTTCCTTCTGTAGATTAGTGCCCGTTTGGATAATTTTGAATTCAAGTAAAATAGTAGGGAAATGGATTTTCGGTTTGAAGCTGAAAGAAGCTGGTAAATAGGCTCGTACTAGTACTTTGGGAGATTGGTTGAATTGCTTCAGTATTGAAATTGGTTCACCTTTGCTATGATATGAAAGAGTTGGTCTCAATTTATTGATTTCCTGTATTTAGTGGAATTTAGAGGCGTGGTTTAGTTGATCTGAACTCGTTGCTTGCTTATGTAAACGGGTTTTTCCTTTACGGTGATTTCCTTTATTTTACATGAGCTAGTGTCTAGTGATTAGGCTAATGCGCGATCAACGAATTTTAGGATGTGTTTGCTATAAAGTAAGACGCCATATCTCTTTTTTCCATTCTCTCTGTTTAGGTAAGCTATGGTGTATACGTCCTTAATGAATACATGTTTCACATCAAGGCTGCTCTGAGTCGAAGCTGATGTTCTTTGTATTTTTTTTTTCGGTTTTTAATAGCGTATTTCTATTAGGTCTTCAAGAAATTTGAGAAATGGGTGGACTGCCGGCAGAAAATACTTCCTCTGCCTTGGTTTTGAAAGGGTCGCGGCCAAATCAAGGGTCAGCAGTCACTACTCCTGCCCTGGACACAAAGCCGAAGAAGAAGATCTGCTGTGCTTGCCCGGATACTAAGAAGCTGCGAGATGAATGCATTGTGGAGCATGGTCAAGACGCTTGCACAAAATGGATCGATGCTCATCTCAAGTGCCTACGCGCAGAAGGCTTCAATGTTTGAAGTTGCGGGAGATGGTTAAGATAATAAGTTGAGGGCTACATGAACAGTTTTGAAAGGAAACCATTTATTTTAGGTTTAGACATACAACATGATAATATTTGAACGTTTAAGAATAATACAAGGAGAGCTTCTTTATTTGACTTGTATTTACGTAATTTTGCTGAGACTTACAATTACGCCCTTCAAAATTTATAAAGTTGCAATATGTGATCTCAATATCTCAGATAAACTAATCCCTTTCTAACCTCTTATTCATGAGGAATTAAATGAAATATAGACGCCTAGTTGGCGCTATCTCAAACGAATCAAGCGAGGCCATGTGAGAAAATTATGACATATGGCTGTGCGTTTCATGTAAGTCCCTCTTCCTATTCACACGTCCAATACAGTGAAATGGGATTTCTAATTCTTCGTTTTTGTGCCATTCGTTTTGGTTGCTCAAAGGAAGAGCAAACGGAATCAAAACATCTTGAAGTGCAAAATAAAGAAGATGATCGAGCATACTACCAATCCCAAGATCCAAAAGGGTTTCAAATAGAGAACATATTGGACATATCCGTCATATTTGTCTTCATTTTGTTTCTTAATGCCAACAGTGTTAACAGAGGAGAAATCGAACATCAAACCTCAGATCAAATCGAAAGGTATATTAAACTACTTGAACTATAAGTCCATCGATATCCATAGTATTTTATGTAGGGGTACGTATATTACGTTCTCTTCAACTTCATGATTAACTGGAGCTGCATCAATTTTCATGATTAATTGGAGCTATGTTGCGAAACAAAATTATGGGTGATGAAAAATAAGATGGTAATGAACAGCCATATTCTAATATTTGCATATAAATCAAAAGGCCACGAACATGGCCATTGCATGACACAATCACAGAAACACAAACATATGACTGGCATGTTCACAGACGTACAACATGTCACTCAACAGACTCAAATACTATAAGCAAACAAAAGACAAAGCCACAACGTTATTTTTTCCCACAAACACTTTTCATTAATTAAGGGTCTATAATCCCTTAATTAATATGACACTTTTATTAATCACATCTTTAATTTGGTTATCTGGGCTTAGTGACCACAGGCGCAGTTCACACATGAGCAGCTTGTGCCACACTTGCACTTTCCGTCGTGCTCGGCTGCAGAAGCGTCCACGACGACGGTGTCCATGGAGCTGCAAATGAAATCAAGATATATTCTCCATAATTAGTCTTAAACATATAGCCGAAAGGAAACAAAGGGAAGAAAATTTTAGTCTTGAATGTATTGAAGCTTTTGAGAAAAGTACCGGTTCTCAGTTTCAACGATCACCAAGTCGTAGCTGTTTCCCTTCTTCCTGCAATTTCAAAGAATTGGCATGTTAATACTTGGATGGAATGTATACACCAACTAGATCGAAAAAAGGTGAATCCAAAATGAAACACGTTAAATGCTAAAAGAGAAATATCATTAAACTATAAATTAAAGCGTTTGGTTAAAACCCTCCGTCAATTCTTACATAATCTTGTCATTAAGTGAGTAAAATATTAATGAATAGTCCTTGTAAAAAACAATTATGAGGATCCCTTATATTGGAGAAAGATTTAGGTGTCACCAAGGATATTTCACCATATTCTTATAGCACTCATAACATGACATGATTTGATTAGCGCTATAGCTATCGCTGGTGTCATGCCCTCAAGGATATCCAAGATCTCCCCATTTGTATAGTCTATATACATGAGAAAAACTTTCACAGAACAAGTATACTATCACCATAGCGTCACGTGCTAATTATTGATTGTGCATGAGAGAAATTTTTACTTGACCTTGTATGCAAGAATCAAACATCCATAAATAAACTGATAAAGAAGCACTACTTACACGCACTGGGAGCTGTCAGCACAATCGCAGTTGCCGCACTTGCCCGACATGTTGAAGATAAACTTAAGAACTTGGAGCTAATTGTGTTTTAATTAAGGTTTTCGCTTGAATGGTATTTTGCTTGCTGTATCTCCAAGCTCTGCACCATCGTCCTCAATTTATAGATGCATGTGATTGGAGAGGGGAAGCAGCAGGGTACTAGTTGCTGAGGTGGGCCCTACAGGGTAAGGTATAGGTGGGCCCCCCTAGGCATGAGAGAAGCACACGTCTCCCGAGAAACGTCCGAAGGAATCTTGATAATGGAGGGCTTGGCGGCCTTGGCCTGCTATCCTCCTCTCGTGTCAACTTCAGTTCTCTTTTTCAGAAGACGACCAAATCACTTCGTACACACGCACATTGAGATATCTATCTCTTTCTCACCCTCAAGTTCTTCACTCAGGAAAAGGATCCGATCCTAGGAATCTTGCAATCGTGTCTATTTATTGTATATCGTGCGGTTAGTTTTCATTAGATACTATTTATATTTGAATTTTAAATTTTAAATTTTAAATAGTTTATGATCACAATGTACGATGAACGGACACGATTGCGGGATCCTTAGTATCGCTAGGAAAATGATCATTGCCGGATCCTTTTCCCTTAACTCATGAATTGGGGAAGATGAACAAAATGAGGGACAAAACCGGCGATGCACTGTTAATGAACCGTAGTCATCCATCCGCTTTTAGAAGAGTATAATGTTGTTCCTAATTAAAGCTTTTTAGTTTGTAGTAATATAGAGATGAGCGTGCACTTTGGCCGTTGTAAAAGATTGATAGGAGAAACTTGCATGTAATCGATAATATATATGTTTCTTTGTAAATCTCTCGTAAGGTGATTAAGGATATTTTTAAGAGAATTTTAACGAAACACTTTCGGTACTGTTCACTTTTAATGAAAAATCACATTTTTACATTTCCGTGGTACTATTCACTATACTTTTATTTGTCATTTTTCATTAAAACTAAAGTTTTTTTGAACTTTTCGTTAATTTTCCTTATTTTTAAACCTGAGTTTTTTTGGATTATTTCTGAAAGAGCTAAAACTGTTTTCTAACGACCAACATGCTTGTAATTGTTTTCAACAACGTTTATGGATTGTAAAAGCACATGACATGTGCTTCTGAAGAAAATATTTTCAAGTATTTTTTAATAAATACTAGCAATTGGACACATGCTATGCATGTGCTTATTAAAAATTTAAAAACAAAATTTATAAAAAAAGGCGAGGTCGGATATGGTATGGAGTGAGGAGGACGGGGAGATAGTTATTATGTGAATGCTCTCACTCATGTTCTTGTACAACTACCATAAAAGCAGAGATAGTCTTCATGATGAACACTATGAAACCCGGAGGCAGATTGTCTGCCCTCCTATTATGGTGCCCTCCCTATCCTCTCTTATTTGTGCGGTCACGGTTAAGCTACATCAACATTTTATATTCCAATTGCTTTTTGTCTTATTATCTCTATAAAAAAATCAATATAAAATGTTGACGAGGCTTAACC
This sequence comes from Heteromeles arbutifolia, assembly GCA_024362995.1. Lineage (NCBI taxonomy): Eukaryota > Viridiplantae > Streptophyta > Magnoliopsida > Rosales > Rosaceae > Heteromeles > Heteromeles arbutifolia. The sequence continues at coordinate 36,238,270 of JANCRC010000003.1, read as the reverse complement.
GTGATTTCAAAAAATAGGAGAGGATATGAATGGCACCATAACAGGAGGGCATGCAATCTGCCTTCATGAAACCCTAGGTTGCAGAGCAAACGAAGAAGAAGGAGAACCTTTTTTGTGAACTGAACAATATGATCTTACTTACATTCTGTAAGAAACGTTCAACTATTTATACTATACAGTAATCTTCAGTAATTAAGATTAACACAACCAACTCAACTAATCATCTAATTAAACAAAATTAACACTAACTAAATAACTTCGATGGCTACAATCATATGTAATCGAGTGCATACTAACACCTTGTCCTTTTAAACCCTTTATTTGGATGAAAATTGTAACAAAGTTATCCAAAACGATCAGTTCTCCTCCACTTTATGACAAGCTTAGGATCAATATTCACAAGTTTTTATTGTAGGACCAAAGATTATTGGACTAAAATCCAAGGACTAATGCTTCAAGTTGACAACTTCGGATTGAATAGCTTTGCGTTTTGGATGTTAGAGTATGAGTGTGATTCATATGGTTTGGTAATAATCCTTGTTGTCTCAGATTGCTATAAAGAAGTCTTAATATGTTTATGAGAGTTAATTCGATTTTGGTTTGGATTGAAACTCTACAGTTGGCTCGAGAATAGAACTCATACTTATACAAGGATTTGGTCTTGTATTCCTTGTAGGATTGTAATAGGACAATCTATGTTTAGTATAAAAACATAAGCCACTGCTCTTACAAAACATACGCTCAATATTGAACTAAGACCTATTGTTAGATTGAGTACTTTTAGTTTTGCAAGAGAGAAGAAGGTTGTGTGTAGATTTCTCCAATGGCTCTTAATCCTAATCTGTTGAACATAGTTATGATGTGGTGTCTAGTACTACTCCTTCTTGTGATCAATGTCGTGAAACATGAAGAAGTTATTCAAGCTAAGAAAGAGAGTAGCAATTAAAAGAGCAGCGATCGGCTGTAAGAAAGAAGAATGGCAACAACTTCAGAGGGTGTAGTCATGGCCATTCTCTCAAGGCTAGTCTCCATCAAAACCATCCTTAATTGCCGACTACATTCAACTTCCCAATTCGGGGAAGGTCTTGTTCTACTGGTTTTTCAAGCCCAAGAGGATGCATCTTGAAAACCTCTCGTCTTTTGGCTTAATGGAGCAGCACCATCTGCTGTCTTCTGACAGAACACATGGGAAAGACTTCGTCGAACAGTCTGCAGGTATGTGCTGTAGATATTACTTCAATATTTTCATATGTAGAACATATTTGATGCGTTGGTTGTGATTTAGTTGGTAAATTCTTGTGTTCTTGGCTAAGTATATTAACATAAAGCCTATGTTTACTCTTACATGTGGTATCAGAGCCATTGAATTTAACAACTAAATTCGATAAAAAAAAAAAAATGGCAGCAAGGCGTAATGGTAAATTAGCAGTGGTCAAGCTTAGTTTGTGAGAAAAGATGTAGGGTTTGAATTGAGTTTGTTATGCATATCATGTTTGCCACAATATTTATGTGTTCTCTTAACGGAACTAGTCGTACTCATGGTTGCACCTCTTTTCTTAGGCCGCCTTAACAACTTTCACATCCCACCTTTATTGCCTCCACATTGGATCGTTTGTCATATTTGCGGTAGCTGCCAAACGAATGATGGCTACATCTTGAACTCAATTTGATAGAATTGATCTATTAAGCTTGTATGGTTATTAAGTTTTCTTCTGTGCGTTTGATTCCATGATGATGAATTTTTATAAGAATTAATCAAGGATTCATTGGGTGGTTATGGAATGTGAGTACATAAGCTATTATTGTTGTTATCAATTATCTGTGGCTTTTTGTGGGTCTTATCGGTTTGAATTAATGAATGTGATTATAAACATGTGCATAAGATATGCCTTGTATGGACCAAATATTAGTAAGATAAAAGAAAGATGAAATCTTGTTTTGACGACATTAATAAGTTTTGTTTGTCCAAGAGAGATTAACGTTCATGGTTTGTCTTTTTTTTTGGGAATTTATGTCGACGGGATTCTGGCCGTCGCTTTGGCTATGATTTTGGTTCGGCGCGTTACTTCGATAATTTGCAATGGTACGAGGTCCATGGGAATTGGGAGTGATGGCAATCCGCATAGATGGGTCTCGAGCATTGATGGATAATTTGTTTCATTGATTTGGAGCCGAGGAATTGCAATCGGGTTGTCGAATACGGGTCCAATGATGCATTCAGGTAACTCAGTTCACTGTTTCATGCATGATTAATTGTTCTCCTATATGCGTGATTATAGTGCGATGAGTTGGAGCATAATGAATTAGGGCTTTTGCTATTTCGAGTATGCTTGTTTATATATATATATATATATATATATATATATATATATATATATATTGTGAAGGCATGATTAAACTCGAAATCCCTATAGATGCCAACTTGTGATTTATGTGAGATGTCTTGAATCATCCTTTGCTGGATAAATAAATTAGTGTATGTCTAGATATACTCTTTTATTTTTCATTAAAGAGTCTATGTGTATGCATTGTTTCATGTATGAATCTCGATACATTTAAATTGCGGGGAGCTGCACATGCGCATCTTAGTGTCAATTCCTGATTTTCAATTGGTTTGATTTATATCAAGTTTGGGTTGGAATGGATTTGACTGCATATCATATGCAAGTCGGGAGGTATTATAAAGCGACAAAAACAAATGCATATATAAAGTGGATGCCAATGGCTTTGTGATTTATACATAATAGCATATATGAATGAAATATGTATATAAATGGAGATAGCAGTCGTGCATAGACGTTGTAATTATGGTTATGCGGTTTTATCTATATCAAATAGAACTTGCATAAGTTTCTTTGCATATTGATGCATGCATGCATACAACAAAATATATGAACAGATTAATATATAAGGTAGATGTTTTATTGACCGCCTACAATGAGTCTCACGACAATAAACTTTTAGCCATTTACAAAATGTATATTCTATTATGAATCGGAAAGCAAATAATTATTGTCATCTTATTGGAAATTCATAAGATTAATGATATGCGGCTATTATTATTTTCTCCAATGACTTGCTTACGAATCTGTATATAATTGATGATGGTGTTGACAATGAATTAAAGGCATGAAGATTTTTAATTTGGATTATTGTCGACTAATCTTATCATGTATATATCGATGCATGCTTATTGTATTTGTATATTTGTGATTTCATGATGCATGCTTCCACTATTATATTATGGTTGAAATCACAAATAGGGAGGAAGATGAACTTTGAGTTCTCCAAAAGAAATAGTGGTCTTGATAATCTCGTTTTAATCAAGACATATTGTTGTGATATATATCTAGACATTATCAAGATTTGGTTGATCTTGCTCGATGGATATTGAACTAGTTAGGATCAAATTGAATGCAAAAATATTGTGCTTGCTATTCTGATTTTGATCATTGTTGAAACTGGTGGTTTTGGGTTTATGTGAGATAAGTTTTTCCGAATGGATTGTGACTATCTTTTGATACATAGACTATTTGCATAATGGTTTAGGTGTATATGACTAAATTGAGATTATGCAATTGGTGAGGAATTGGGAACCAATTGGTTCATATCTTCGGTTTCTTTATTGGTTGTGCAGTACATTCTGCTTATGCTTAAGTGGGAGAATCATATGTTTGAATGTAAGCATAAGGCTAAGAGTATTTAGGCCGGCCATTATAGTTCATTTGGATGCTTAAAAACCAGTTTATGGTTTTATTAAAGCAATTGGTTGAATTATTTGTGTTACTTAATTTGTTTAAGTAATGAGAAGGATCCTATTATATTGGTTAGCATTCAAAAGGAAACAAATTTGGTTTCCATATGGATTCTGATTAGTCATTCATTGTATTGGAATGATTTTTTAGTTGTTATTAACTTGTACTTAACTTGGTTGTGTTAAGTATGGCCAAGATAAGTGGTAGCAAATTGGTTTGGTTTTGCTATATTGGTTCACATAATTACAAAGTGCAAATTAATTATGTTGTGACTTTTGAGTTAGTTCTGCTATGTAACAGAAAATATTCTTAAGTTCAATACTTTAAAATGCATAGGTAAGTTGTATGTGAGGTTAAGCTTTTGTTATCCAAAAGATTTGGTGATATGATAAAGCTGTGGATTGATATAACTGTGCTATTCATACAATTATGAATAATTTTTAAGTTGACAGCCTACTGTCAAGAATGTTTGGTATTTTTTATATCAATTTTGGGCTATATGAGTGGGAGTAGACATCTTGGTTTACTCTTGAGCTTAGATACATTGCTATGAACATGAATTGGACATTGTGACTTATAAGTTAAATATGTATTTTGTGTTGCAGAGGCAATTATAAATTCATTGTTTTGGTTTATGTAAGCCGGTTGTGTCTAAGTGCTAATGTGTTGATGAATGACTTATGTGATTACCTTTATATTGAATTTGAGATGATTATTCACTGTTATGAATCATACTCAAGTGGGAGAATGTTAGAGTATGAGTGTGATTCATACGGTTTGGTAATAATCCTTGTCGTCTCAGATTGCTATAAAGAAGTTTTAATATGTTTATGAGAGTTAATTCGATTTTGGTTTGGATTGAAACTCTACTGTTGGCTCGAGAATAGAACTCATACTTATACAAGGATTTGGTCTTGTATTCCTTGTAGGATTGTAATAGGGCAATCTATGTTTAGTATAAAAACATAAGCCACTGCTCTCACAAAACATACGCTCAATATTGAACTAAGACCTATTGTTAGTTTGAGTACTTTTGGTTTTGCAAGAGAGGAGAAGGTGCACTGTTTAGAAGTCGGCTTTGGCTTCTTCTACTACTATTTTTACGGGTTAGTTTGTCATTGTATTTATCGAATTGTGATTTTAATACTTGTATAAATTTGTGGTTCATGAGCTTAATCTCTTAACTTATATTTTTGATAAGTTTAGTCTTACATTGGAGTCTCGTAATTTTATTATAATTCGTGACACACCCCGTCCCGAAGGAGGGCATGCTGGCCGTCACGTGAGAGTGACGTAACCATTTACACAGTTCGAAAGCTTAAAAAATACAATTGTGAATTCTGTCAGAACACCGTTGGATTCCTCGTGGCCACCAAAGCTCTGCTATCTCAAACCTGGAGGGGCGCAAAACAAAGTTGAGTGGGTCAGTAAAACAAATCTTTTCAAAACTTTCCTTTATCAAAGTTCTAACCCTTCGCTGTAAAACATGTATACTTTCCCAGAAAAATAGCATATATAAATATATATATAGCTTCAAAAATCTCAAAACACCATTCTTTATCACTTTTCAGAAAATATGCCATGCCATGCGTCAAAAACATAATATGGATGCATCAATATAAATCAGGTGAAATGATGAATCAACCGGAGACCCTGCAGTGGTCCTGTACGGCTGACTCTAGAGCTCAGTATCCAATCCAGCCGGAGTCACCAACTGTGACCTGTACGGCACTGCCGGAGTCGCCAACTGCGACCTGTACGACACTACGCTGCACATGAGTCGGAACTACCTGTAGTAGTCTGTACGACTCGGATGGTGTAATAATACGCTCTAGTGCTTCTCTCATCAATCATCTGTGCACATAATCTAAGGTCACCTACTAGTCGGAACCGTCTCTAATGGTCTGTACGACTAGCATGTCGGAACCACCTCCAGTGGTCTGTATGACTAGCATCTACTTGGATCCAAGGTGAGCGTGTGATGCGGTGAATAACATAAGCACTAACACCAGGGGTGCAGGTTATGAGCTATCAACATAAATCTCATCAAACAATTCAATGAACCAAATATAACTCACCTGATACTCACCTGCGCGTCCGCAGCACCAATTCACATATATGCATCATATAGTTATCAATTCACATATCTCATATCAATTCTATGCATGGCATTTCAAATCACATGGTTCATATAAATCTATGCATGGCATTTCAAAATATACTTTCATTCAAAAATCGATTTCTGGGAAAACGCTAAGTGTATATATATATATATATATATATATATACTGAAATAAACTGCCCACTCACCTGGAGTTCGCCCTGCAACTCCCTAGCACAACACATCAAGGCGTCATGGCGATCGGCGCCTAAAACAATCATCAAATCATACCTCAAAATCATATCGATAGAATATATCACTTATATAAAACACGTCACTATGAAGTTCGATCCGGAAGATCTGCAACTCAGATTTCCAATCCGTAACTTCCAGAGGTCCACAATAAATCTCTAGAACAACATCCTAAAATTTCATGACCATCCAACGGTCGGATCTCCGCCAATTACCAAACTAAGTGACGGTTAACATTATATTTTATGAACTTACAACTCCAATTCCGGGAGATCTGTAAATCGGATTCTCGATCTGTAAGTTCCTATAATCCTCAAATATTACGTATTACAACGTATCAAAGTTTGGTGACGATCCAACGGTCGGATCGTCAATTCATATTTTGGCCTAACCATGCATCGTATCGAAATTAAGTCCAAATGATCAACCAACGTTAAGCCACTATCAAAACTGAACTCAGGACATCCAATATAGCTTAAAAATAACATTGGCGGCCCACTGGCCACGCGCCGCCGCACGCGCCGCCGTGGGTGGCGGTCGGCCGCCCCGGCTCGCCGGAAAATCCAACTTTATCCAAAAATTACCAAAATTTACAGAAATGAAGATCTCAATGAGTATAACAACTTTCATACCTGTGGCCAAGGCCAATTCGGTCGGCAAAGCCTCCAATTCCAACAAAACCCGTCGGAAACCCTAGGTTTGGTGTGCTCCAATTCGACCTCCAAACTTGTTCCAACGCCTCAACCACTGCTTGGGCTTTGTTCTAGGCCTCAAGAGGATGCCATGGGTGGTGGTGATTGGAAGAAATTGCTTCACATCTTGACGGAAAGGGACCCAACCCGTGCGCCCCCTTTTTGCACGGTTTCTTCTATTTTCACCATCAAATCTCTCCAAATTTGAGATGGAATGGATAGAGCAAGGGTCCTAGAGTGTTTCCCATGAGGTTCCTTGAATCAATTCGCCGGAAAAACGGGTGAATTTCGCCGAAATGTGGGTGTGGGTGCCGCGGGTCGAAATGGGTCGCGGGTGAAGACCCGTTTTCTTCCTTCTCTCATCCGCTTCTCGCATTCTCTCCTTTCCTCCTTTCCCCTGTTCCGATTGGCTGGGCTCCTTCCTCTCTCCTCTCCCCATTCGTCCGGCTCCCTCCTTTCTCTCCCGGAGCTGCTGCTCTCCTCTGGTTGGGCAGATTGCCCAATCTCTCTTCTTCTTCCTCTTCCCGTCAACCACAACACATACACACACATAAACTCATATAAATTTATTCCTTTTAATCCCAGCCATCCATTTAATATTTCCTTTAATCTGGGCCATCCATTTCCATAAAAGAATTTCCATATTTTATTATTATAATTCCCAAAATGCCCAAACTTCAAACTTTAATATCTTTTTCGTTATAACTCCAAATCACGAACCGCTTGCGCCCACGCGTCCGTAGCGACGAGTACTACGAGGATATGTCAAGAAAACAAATCTTAGATGGCACGACACAACGGTTAACCTCGAACAATGCGCGTGCCTCAAAAGGCATTTTTGTAAAATCCTTTATTAAAACTTTAAAAAATCTTAAAATCAGGGACGGGCTGTCACAATCTACCCACCTTATAGAATTTCGTCCTCGAAATTCAAACAACCAAACAATCCATTAATAATCATAGAGCAACTTTGGGTACCTCTCTCTCATCCAATCTTCAGTCTCATTAAGTAGCTTCTTCCACTGAATGATTCCTCCAAAAACTTTTTACCAAGGCCCACAGTCTTATTTCTTAGAACTTTGTCTTTCCAATCCAAAATAGTCACTGGCTCCTCATCATAAGTCATATCTGGGTTGATTCCCAATGGTTAAGGAGATATCACCTGTGCAGCATCTGAAACATAATGTCGAAACATAGATACGTGGGACACGCCACGCACTTCCGACAGCTCTGGAGGCAACTCAAGCTTGTAAGCAACTTCCTCGACTCGCTCGGTGATCACATAACGTCCGATGTCTCTAGGACTTAACTTACCTTTCTTCTCGAACCGAATCACACTTTTCCAAGGTGAAAATTTCGAACACACCCAATTACCTACATAATACACTCGATTAGTGGCATCTCTGCTAAGCTCTTTTGCCACTCCTGGGCTGCTTTCAGGTTGAACTTAATCACTTGAACATTCTGAGTAGACTCATCCATAATCTCAGGGCCCGCAAAATTTCTTTCGACAACTTCTGACCAACATAAAGGTGTACGGCAAGCTTTTCCAATAAATGCCTCAAATAGCGACATGCTAATACCCGAATGAAAGCTGTTCTAATTACATTCCCTCAAATTCAACCACTTATGCTAAGCGTCGCCAAACTGCAATATTGAAGATCTTAGCATATCCTCCAACATCTGAATTGTCCTCTCAGATTGCCTATCTGTTTGAGGATGATAAACCGTACTATAAAGTAACCTTGTATCCAAAATCTCCTGAAATGCTATCCAAAACTTGAAGTGACCATCATATCCAAAAAGCTCAACAGATCCGTAAGCCCGAATCTCTTTTCCATAAAACAAATAAATAATTGTTGCACTTGTTTGGAAAGGTTGTTGCTCTTCACTGGAGTAAAATGCGCTGACTTAGTGAGCCGATCAACTATCACCCAGATGTTATCATAACCATTTCTTGTACGAAAAAGCTTGTACACATAATCCATAGTAATATTTTTCCATTTCCACTGTAGAACGGAAAATGACTGCATCAATCCAAAAGGCTTCTTTCTTTCCGCTTCAACCTACTGACCAATGATACACATACTTACCTATTCAGCAACTTCTCTTTTCATACCCGGCCAATAATAAAATGGTTAAATGGTATGATACATCTTAGTACTTCCAGGATGCATTGCATAAGCTGAACCGTGCGCTTCGTTCCAAAATTGTTTTCTTTAATTCCATAACATTAGGTACATACATCTTGTTCTCTTGCATAAGGATGCCATCTGCTTCTCCAACTCTGAGGTCTTTCTTTTTCCCGTTATTCCTTGCAATAATTAATTCTTGAATTTCTTCATCAATCCTCTGGGCATCGAGTATACGATTAATTAAAATAAGCCTAACTTGGATACTAGCAAGCAAGGCTTCTTCTCGTTCTTCCATTTCTAACTTTACTCCAGTAGATCTGAAATCCACAAGAAGAGGAACATAACAAGCATACAAAGCCTTTATTCTCACAAGAGTCTTCATATTAAGTACATCAGCCCAAACATTTGCACGATCACCCTGGTCGTGCAATCATAATCACTAAGCAATTCAGTCCACCTTCGTTACCTAAAATCAAGATCTCTCTGAGTAAGACAGATATTGGAGACTCTTATGATCCGTAAAATCTTGCACTTTTCACCAATAATATAATGTTTCCATACCTTCAAAGCAAAGATGATAATCGCAAATTCCAAATCACAAGTATGGCAATTCATCTCATGAGGTTCCAATTGCCGTGAAACATAGGCAATCACCCTACCATTTGCATCAATACACATCCCAAACCATTAAAGGAAGCATCCTTATAGACCTCATAATTCCCGTTATCATCTGAGAGTGCTAACACAAGTGCATGAGTGAGGAATACTTCAACTGTTGAAAACTTTGCTCACCATTTTCATCTCACTCAACTTGGCCTATTTTCTCGTCTATCTCGTCAATGGTAAGGCAATGACTGAAAAATCTTTCACAAACCATCCATAATAGCCTACTAAGCTAAGAAAACTCCGAATCTTAGTCATGGTTCATGGTTGTCCAAATTCTCAACTTCTGCCACCTTTTAAGAATTCACTTGAATACCTTAAGCAGATATAACATGTCCCAGAAATGCCACTTGATTCATCCAAAATTGGCATTCGCTAAACTTAGAATACATCGACGATCCCTCAATCTTTGTAATACCAATTTAAGATGTCTAGCATGCTCAGCTCTAGTCTTAAGTATACCAGAATAACGTTAATGAGAACGATAACAAACCTGTCGAGATATTCCTGGAATACTTCGTTCGTCAAACCCATAAAATTCGTCAATCCGAATGGCATCACCAAAAACTCATAAAGACCATAATGAGTTCTGAAAACTGTCTTAGGGACATCATCACTCTTAATCTTCAATTGGTAACAACCAGACTTCAAATCAATCTTTGAAATTACACAGGCACCTCTGAACTGATCAAACAATCATTAATACTCGGTAATGGATAACGATTCTCAATCGTTACCCGATTCAATTATCCATAGTCAATGTATAGCCTTAATGTCCACATTCTTCCTCACAATTAAACTGGGGCTCTCAAAGGTAACATACTAGGTTGAATAGAACCTTTATCAACCAATTCTTGCAACTGACTTTTCAATTCCCTTAACTCAACATGAACCAATCTCTAATATAGGGTCCGTACCTGGAAACAAATCAATAAAGAACTCCACAACTTTGCTTGGTGGCAATCCAGTTAAATTCTCAGGGAAAATGTCAGGAAAATGTCTAACCACCTTGACCTCTTCCACACTACTCAGAGCAATATCTCTTAGTACCGCATGAACTAAATATCCTTGGTAACCTTCCGAAACCATTTCCTTGCTCTCACAGCAGAAATAACGGCATGCCTCACTCTGATTTGCATACCTCCAAAAGTAACCTCTGGTCATCCAGGTCGATGGAAAGTAACTGATTCCCCGAAGCAATCTATCTTGGCACAATTATAATACAATCAGTCTGTGCCTAAAACCACATCCAAATCCACAATATCTCACGGGATAAGATTCACTGGCATAACAACCTCGTCCACCATCACTGAACACCCTGAATAACACCATACTAATGTAGGATGACCTACCTGTTTACTCGCTTAACGAATCCAACGGATAAGTTATTAATATTACGGTCTGCAGCCCGCAATACTGATAAATCACCGTTGTCTCGATAAGTAAGCAACAATCTTCAAGGGTGCAATATTACCATCTTGCCTTTCATTAGAAATACATATACACACCTCGATCGTGCTCATTCATTACTCTTTTTGGCAACATCGTCCATAACAAGAATCATATCAGCTAGAAGAACTAGAACTAGCTTTACTTCTTTTGAAGCTTTGAGTCTCTTAAAGTCCTTAAGATTACTGACCTTTACCTTTGCCATCTTTCCTCTGATTCACAATCTTTTCCTCTTCTTCATTACTATCGCTGGACATAATCTCAGAGTCCTCAATTCTCAATAAAATCTCGTAAAACTCCTGATAGGAAGCACAATGGATAGTGGTCGTCAAAGAACGCCACTTCTTCTTATTATCCAGTTTAAAACGACATAACATTCCCACCGGATTAACAACAACATTCAAATAGTAATGAGACAAGTCAATAAACTTTCCATAATACTCATTCGCTGTCATCTTTCCTTGTCTCAAATTTTGTAAACTTTCGCTTTTTACCATCAATATATGCCGGAGGGATAAACCTTTTCTTAAACAATTCTTTAAACAACTCTCAAACAGCTGTTTCCTCCGGTGACATCATATAAGACTTCTGTCTCCACCAGGATGCAAATTCAATACTCAGAAACCAGGTAGTCGTCTCTACCTACCTTTCAAAAGAAAGATTCCCTTAACTTGCATAAACCGAAATGCCTTTTCCAAATAATTAAGCCATCGCTCTGCTTCCTCCAGTCTTTCATTTCCATAAAGTGATTCAGCTTCAACTTATAACCAGCCTTTAGAAGGTCCTTAAATAATAGAGTGAATCACAATAGCAATAGCTTCCCCTAACTGAGCTATACCAAGGAAACTAAACTCATCTGAACGACGTGGCTCTCTACGAGGCGGTATAGTTCTGACAGAAGACACTAGGAAATTCTCAAGATACACAGAACTGCAACCTAGGCTCTGATACCAACTGACACACCCCGTCCCGAAGGAGGGCATGCTGGCCGTCACGTGAGAGTGACGTAACCATTTACACAGTTCGGAAGCTTAAAAAATACAATTGTGAATTCTGTCAGAACACCGTTGGATTCCTCGTGGCCACCAAAGCTCTGCTATCTCAAACCTGGAGGGGCGCAAAACAAAGTTGAGTGGGTCAGTAAAACAAATCTTTTCAAAACTTTCCTTTATCAAAGTTCTAACCCCTCGCTGTAAAACATGTATACTTTCCCAGAAAAATAGCATATATAAATATATATATAGCTTCAAAAATCTCAAAACACCATTCTTTATCACTTTTCAGAAAATATGCCATGCCATGCATCAAAAACATAATATGGATGCATCAATATAAATCAGGTGAAATGATGAATCAACCGGAGACCCTGCAGTGGTCCTGTACGGCTGACTCTAGAGCTCAGTATCCAATCCAGCCGGAGTCACCAACTGTGACCTGTACGGCACTGCCGGAGTCGCCAACTGCGACCTGTACGACACTACGCTGCACATGAGTCGGAACTACCTGTAGTAGTCTGTACGACTCGGATGGTGTAATAATACGCTCTAGTGCTTCTCTCATCAATCATCTGTGCACATAATCTAAGGTCACCTACTAGTCGGAACCGTCTCTAATGGTCTGTACGACTAGCATGTCGGAACCACCTCCAGTGGTCTGTATGACTAGCATCTACTTGGATCCAAGGTGAGCGTGTGATGCGGTGAATAACATAAGCACTAACACCAGGGGTGCAGGTTATGAGCTATCAACATAAATCTCATCAAACAATTCAATGAACCAAATATAACTCACCTGATACTCACCTGCGCGTCCGCAGCACCAATTCACATATATGCATCATATAGTTACCAATTCACATATCTCATATCAATTCTATGCATGGCATTTCAAATCACATGGTTCATATAAATCTATGCATGGCATTTCAAAATATACTTTCATTCAAAAATCGATTTCTGGGAAAACGCTAAGTGTATATATATATATATATATATATATATACTGAAATAAACTGCCCACTCACCTGGAGTTCGCCCTGCAACTCCCTAGCACAACACATCAAGGCGTCATGGCGATCGGCGCCTAAAACAATCATCAAATCATACCTCAAAATCATATCGATAGAATATATCACTTATATAAAACACGTCACTATGAAGTTCGATCCGGAAGATCTGCAACTCAGATTTCCAATCCGTAACTTCCAAAGGTCCACAATAAATCTCTAGAACAACATCCTAAAATTTCATGATCATCCAACGGTCGGATCTCCGCCAATTACCAAACTAAGTGACGGTTAACATTATATTTTATGAACTTACAACTCCAATTCCGGGAGATCCGTAAATTGGATTCTCGATCTGTAAGTTCCTATAATCCTCAAATATTACGTATTACAACATATCAAAGTTTGGTGACGATCCAACGGTCGGATCGTCAATTCATATTTTGGCCTAACCATGCATCGTATCGAAATTAAGTCCAAATGATCAACCAACGTTAAGCCACTATCAAAACTGAACTCAGGACATCCAATATAGCTTAAAAATAACATTGGCGGCCCACTGGCCACGCGCCGCCGCACGCGCCGCCGTGGGTGGCGGTCGGTCGCCCCGGCTCGCCGGAAAATCCAACTTTATCCAAAAATTACCAAAATTTACAGAAATAAAGATCTCAATGAGTATAACAACTTTCATACCTGTGGCCAAGGCCAATTCGGTCGGCAAAGCCTCCAATTCCAACAAAACCCGTCGGAAACCCTAGGTTTGGTGTGCTCCAATTCGACCTCCAAACTTGTTCCAACGCCTCAACCACTGCTTGGGCTTTGTTCTAGGCCTCAAGAGGATGCCATGGGTGGTGGTGATTGGAAGAAATTGCTTCACATCTTGACGGAAAGGGACCCAACCCGTGCGCCCCCTTTTTGCACGGTTTCTTCTATTTTCACCATCAAATCTCTCCAAATTTGAGATGGAATGGATAGAGAAAGGGTCCTAGAGTGTTTCCCATGAGGTTCCTTGAATCAATTCGCCGGAAAAACGGGTGAATTTCGCCGAAATGTGGGTGTGGGTGCCGCAGGTCGAAATTGGTCGCGGGTGAAGACCCGTTTTCTTCCTTCTCTCATCCGCTTCTCGCCTTCTCTCCTTTCCTCCTTTCCCCTGTTCCGATTGGCTGGGCTCCTTCCTCTCTCCTCTCCCCATTCGTCCGGCTCCCTCCTTTCTCTCCCGGAGCTGCTGCTCTCCTCTGGTTGGGCAGATTGCCCAATCTCTCTTCTTCTTCCTCTTCCCGTCAACCACAACACACACACACACATAAACTCATATAAATTTATTCCTTTTAATCCCAGCCATCCATTTAATATTTCCTTTAATCTGGGCCATCCATTTCCATAAAAGAATTTCCATATTTTATTATTATAATTCCCAAAATGCCCAAACTTCAAACTTTAATATCTTTTTCGTTATAACTCCAAATCACGAACCGCTTGCGCCCACGCGTCCGTAGCGACGAGTACTACGAGGATATGTCAAGAAAACAAAACTTAGATGGCACGACACAACGGTTAACCTCGAACAATGCGCGTGCCTCAAAAGGCATTTTTGTAAAATCCTTTATTAAAACTTTAAAAAATCTTAAAATCAGGGACGGGCTGTCACAATTCGCATGCAAATGTGAAGGACTTTTATGGAGGCCAAATTTTTTGCTACAAGCCATTTTTTTCTTCAAATTAAAGAACTTAAAAGGAGGGACATAATAACAAGTCAGATATATGACGGTGATTTAGTGCCATAATATTGATTCTTTTGCACAATAAAGAGATCGATAAGAAGAAAGGGTACTTGATTCCGTGAGCGTATTAGTAAAGGAAACAACTTAAATCTTGAATGACTTAAAATTTAAACAATCAAATATCAGCTTTTTTGTGTTTACTTACAATTTGTTTTGAGGTGATTTCACATTAATGAAGAAAACAAAAATGTACTAATCTTGGTAATTTTCAAGGCAATTGCTTCTCCGAGTAGCTAACTTTGCTTTCAAACATTTTTCAAAGGAAGTACAGCCTTACATTCCCATGTACATTATTTTTCCATCTCTTTATCCACAAGTAGGGAAGAAAGAAATATATCATTGCACCTGTCCTCCTCATTGCTACTCCACTTTCTGCATAAACTTTAAACCCTTTCTAAATCAAAGTTTGTATGAATACTTTGTGAATTTAAAGGAAAACCAAAAAGATAAAAAGAAAAGGCCCAAAATTCTTAATTTTAAAATTTGATTCTTGATCGTTCGGATTATTAAAATCTCCGGCATTTTTTTAAAATTTTTTTTATCAAGGCCTATTAAAGCACCATAGTCTCTTGGTACGAAACTCTTACTATCATCATGGACAAAGCCAACTTAAGCCTAGAGGGAACAAATGGCCCCTCTCAGTTTTTTTGGTACACAAAAAAATGTACATGTTTGTGACATTAGCAAGGTATATAATTCTTGGTTAATGGAAGGAGCAAAGAAATTTGACCACTAGAGGAGAAAAGAGTGGGGTTTGCGCGTGGCTTAGAAAGCTATATATGAAATCAGAGTTTGGATTCTTCAATGTGACTGGTCCTAGCCAATGGAAAACGAAAATTGACATGAGCAACCAAACCCACAAATTCTCATATGAGATTGAGGCCATGAATCCCTCGACTTCATTAACCGTTCATAAATAATGTATTTTTGCCTGGTTCAGTGTTTAGAATTAGAATATAAACCTACTATTATATATATTTTGAGTGCGCCAATCATGAGTCAAACTAAATTTCTTTGAGCTGCAGAATGCTTATAATCTTAAAAAGGAAAAATGCTAGGGTTCTTACATGTAAGAAACAATTCTTTATTGTAAAAATTTCAGTTTGATGTCCCCTCGGGGACACAATATGGGTGGAAATAAATAACTCATTAATTTATGAAGGTATTCCTTATTTTCTTAAATATTGTACATCATATTTAATTTTTCTTTTTACGACATACAATTCAATGTATCTATTTAATCAAGTTAAAATTCCTAAATCTACTAATTTTTCTAAAAAATCGATTGTACATTGTTTTAATGTACTACATTATTCTATTTTATGAACATTTAACCGAGCAAAAAGTCTATTTAAATAAACCAAAGCCATTATAACATATCACATCATACATACAACAATGACTTTTCATCTGAAAGGTGTAAATAAATAAATAATGAAAGATGAAATACATAAAGTATTGTGTGTGTACAACAAAGATAATCAAGGTAGCACTAAAAAATATAAGCAATATGTATCATAGTCGAATAATAAACACTACTAATATATATATATATATATATATATATATATATATTATTATGGACCTATATGAATTTTTTATAATTTATTATCTTATAAATTTAGAGAATCATTAATTTAGCACGTTGTCCCCAAGTCAGGACCGGCCTAAAATATTATTTAACTGAAGTTATTAATTTATTGGATATCATATTATCGAAGTTCTACTATATTTTCTTTTCGATAAATATGAAACTTTCCTTCAACCTCAATACATTGCAGCTGAATTGTTGTGGTAAAATCAAGCCATATTTTAAACCAATAACTTCATCTTCCACTATAAGGGTATATTATTGGAGTCTAATAAGTAATAACAAATCCAGCTATTGATTTTTCAGAATAACGAATTGAACCATCAAAGTTTAAATTCTAACTATTTGTTCATTTTGATTCTCGCATGATATTCCTACTTAACATTTTGTATATTTCCAAAGTTCATATAAAAATTGCTTCACAATGTTAATTGTCGTCACTATATAATAAGTATCTTCTTGATAGATGATATAAAAAGTACTACCAATCAGCTTTAACATTCGGTTGACATCATGTTGAAATATTACTATTGATAATGCTAATTGGACACATAAGTTGACATTACCCAAATACCATAATAAAGCTCATATGTATTAGAAAAGTGTGTAAACAAGTATGCTAGTTTTGTGTGTTAGAATAGTTTATTGTACTTGCAACACCCTACACTTGCATTTTAATTATTTAACTCAACTGTACGATGAATAAGGTTTAAACCTTGTAATTCAATTTATGATCAAAGTGATTAAATTTAATCTTGGTAGTTGAAAGATCTACCAAAATTACATTTTATTTAAAGATATAGTGAATTTCTTGATACTCATTGTGGTGGGACCAAAATACATAATAAACAAAGTAAAAATTAGAGGAGAGAGCTAAGATGCTCTAGAGTAGATGGAATGGGAAAAAGCTGGAGGAAAAAGAAGAGAGAGGAAGGAGGAAAGAGGGGGAAAAGGGAAATACCCCCAAAATGGGATGGTTTCTTGATTTTGAGACAGAAATAGGACAAACCGGTCGTGCACAAGTCATGCACACCATGCACAAAATTGAAATTATTAAAATACCCACATATAAATGGGTTATTCCTCACTTTCTCTCCTCCATTTTCTTATTTCTCTCTCTACTGTCTCTCTCCTCTCATTTTCTCTCTACTCTCTCTCTTCCTTAGATATCTGAGCTCAGATTTTGAAGAGATAGAAGTCCAAAGAGAGGCGAGAAGAGTGAGATGGGCTTTGGGTTCACATCATGCCTCTGATTTCGAACAAAGGGATACGAGAAAGAGGTGAGAAGATTGAGTTGGGTTTTGTACCATATTTTCTGTTTTGGCACTGAAGCTTTGGCAGACATAGTAAGGTAGGGTGTTTAGTTCCAAGTTCCTTCATCAATGATTTATGGAATAAATGGGTTGTTTGTAAGATGAATTAATACTTAGAAGTTAAATTAGGGTTTGTGTTTCATGTTGGGGCGTATGGGTTGTGGAATAAATTTCAAGTTTTGACGTGCTACAAGATTGGGATGGAACAATTTTTGGTTCAAGTGTCCAATTTCAAAAATTTGTGAAATTTTTTTCGTAATATGCATGTGGTGTGCATGGCTACATCTTACTATGAGAAGTTGGAATGGTCACTAGTTATGATGCACGTATGTTGTGCCTCAAAATTTAGAGAGTATGACCACAACCCAGTTGGCCTTGGCGAAAAACAAAATTAAGAAAAAACTTAGATGACGTTAAGGGTCATGCGTGTCCGTGAAATAACGACAACGAGTATCATGTTTTCCACGTGCACGGTTAAGCGTTGGTTGATATACGTAACAACACTTTTCAAACTATCAATGTAACCTTACATACATAACAATTATGTTTTAATTGTATCCAGTATACCAATATGTTGCCGTTAAAGTTTCTCTCATTTTGTGCATATCATGTGCATGTACTGTACATATTATGTGCATGTGGTGTGCATATAGTGTATTATGTGTAGATGGTGCGTATTTACATCTTTGATACTCTTTGCATTGACGTAGTTTACTATTTTTTACTTTGATTCAGAGGCAGGCCTTGCAAATTTCAAAAAAAGCAAACGAGTTCGTGAAACAATTTCCTTTAATTCAATTGGATTCTTTCGTGCCCATTCAAACTGCAATTTTTTCAAATCCTTGAAATATTTGAACCCAATCAAATTTGATATCAAATCCAAATTAATGAATCTTCGATTCTTCATATAAAGTTTAGGGTCATTTATCTGATTGCGTCACTTTTCTGATTTCGAAGAGAGAGCTGTGAGTTATAGGTTTTTGGGTTGAGCTCAAATCCATGAGCATAACATGTGAATGTCATGTACATACAGTGTATGAGCGAGCTTAATACGAAGAGAGCGAACGAGTACGCAAGACAATTTCGTCCATATCCTTCTCTCTTCCTTCTTTCCACTCTGATTTCTCTCTTTTCCCTCAAATTTATCTCTTCTCCAAAAGGCAATTGACCTTTAATATGTTTTTTTTAATTTAATTGCAGCAAAAGCCAAACTCTATTTTAGTGATTGTAAATTTGGATGGAGAGAGGGAGCAGAGGGAAGGAGAAGACATAAGAAATGAAAATCCACATATAAATAAGAGAAATGATAAAAAATAAAAAATGAAGGATTTGGGTCTACTCCAAGAAACACCAAACCAATCAACTTCAACTCCAAAAATTCATCAATCAAAAAGCAAAATTAAGCAAACCCAGTTCACAAACCTATGAATGAAAAGGTAAAAATCAAGTGGGGTTAGAGAGAGAGCTCTTGTGCATATTCAAAATGTAAAGAGAGGAGAGAGAGAGAGCGCTTGGATGAAGAAGATGGGTGGGTTGGAGAGAGCTCTTGTGCATATTCAATACGTCGAAGAGAAATCTCTTTTTAAGATTGATTTCTTCCATTCCCAACTACCCAACAAGCCATGGAAAGCCAGTGGAGCTCCTCCACATTCAAGGCATAAAGGTCCCCACAATCGTATAAATGCAATGATGGATGGTAATTAAACAAAAAAGATATAATGCAAGAGAATAAGAAGATGAGGAGGAAGCCATGAGCTATTTTTTGTAATTGGATCCCCTCCTGAACATTAGGTAGGGATCCTACTGAGTAAGATGTGTGGACCGTTGGATGAAAATCCAACGGCTATAATTATTATAACTTTAAAGGAACCCCCTGTCGGTCCACACTTCTTGCTCAGTAGGATCCCCACTTAATGCTCAGGAGGGGATCCAATTTCCTATTTTTTAATATATATATATATATATATATATATATATATATATATATGAGCAAAAAGCGAAGACCTCAGTTGATAAAGATGGGGCCAAATTGAGAAAACTGGCAAACAACCATGACCGCACATTAATGTACATTTTTTCAAACTCATCAACATGTCGAAGAGAGATTTCCAAACCCTTTTTGTCAAAGAGAGATTTCCAAACCCTCCAATACACCTGTAGACATGTAAATTTCGTTGCATACAAATGATGCATCGCAAAGCTCCACGTGGCATATGACTCATCACAAATGGACAAGTCATCAATGACATGTGGCACAAATCAAGCAAAGGAAGCTTAAACTTCCCAGAATTCGACCAAAGAGAGAAAACTCTCTTAAAAAAAGGGCAAAGGTTCAAAGTGTTCTCAAGACTGGAAAGAAAGTTAAGGCATCTTCATAAAACAAGCAAAAATTGAAAATTGCTCACAAAATAGGCAACAAAGACCCTATAATTCGGCCAAGGGAGTAAATATGACACAAAACATCCCTAAATTCTCCCATGGACGAATTAGGACATAAATCAAAGCAAAATCAACCCCAAGGCAAGCCTTGAGAAGCCTATAAATACAAGGTCCTCCCACAAGCATAAGGGTCGAAAATTCTATATTCAGAAAAACCTCTGCCAAATTTTTCTGCCAAAGCTTTCTTCGAAGAATATTCAACTAAAGCCGAAGCTTTTTGTCAACCGAAGTTGAGGCACTCCCTTGAAGAATAAACAAGCACTCGTGCCGATTCCTTCAAGACTTTGTTGCAAGCTCAAAACTTGTAGCAAATGTTTGTTTCAAGATCAAGTCGCCAAGACCGTTGAATCAATGAAATTCTACATCAACATCATCTTTACCGCACCTAGAGGTGGAGACCATCCACACATTGTTTCAAGTTCAAAACTAGAAGCAATCGTTCAATCGTTTGTCTGAGATCAAGTCATTGCTACCTTTGGATCAACAATCAACCATCTACATCAAATTTGAAGACTGAATCAGAGGAAAAGTTGTAAACAGAGATTGTAACCTACAATTTCAAATCAATACCAATTTACTTTGTACACGTGTTCTTATTTCATTCGATACAGAATTTTCGTGTTTACAACACCAAAGAGAGATTTCAGAACCATTCCATACGTCAAAGAGAGATTTCAGAACCCTTCAATGACTAAACGACTTTAATTTTAATTGATTTTTTAAGAGACGATCTTTATAAAGTGATTTATAATATGAACGGTTTTGATCATAAACACAAAGTTATATAAATCGGCAACAGATATTTTGAGTAGGAATTCCTACTCATCATTTGAGTAGCCAAGTATTGTTCTTTTTATTATGAGAATGATAGCGTTAATGGATTAGATACTTAGTTGCTAGGAGGAAGGAGAATCGGTCGAGAAATCCAAACCAATATATATAGGCATGATTACTTTTTGTCAATGTAGTTAAACATTGGATGAAGGATTGTTATTATACATAAGATTTCCCATTATTGTTCTAAATAGAGGAATGCAAAGAGGTAAAACAGAGAGTGTAAAAATCAATCACTCCCCAAAACGAAATAGTTATCCAATGGTCCCGAAGAATTGCAGATGACATTAAAACTTATAATTGCTTGAAAAATAATAGAACCAAGATATTCTTTAAGATAACATCCGTGAAAAAGGGATAAAGTTTAAAGAGTAAATTATACTTTCATGCCTCAGGTTTGGGATTTATTTCAATTCCTTACAATATCTTCAAAACATTTAACTTTCATACCTTAAGTACTATTTTATTTCAAAATAATTGATCCGTTACATTTTTCATCCATTGATCCGTTAAGTGCTGACGTGGCTGCCACGTGGTTGCCAAATGTATTACACATGGCAAAAAAAATATTTAAAAAAAAAAACCTTAATCTTCAAAAAAAAAAAAAAAAAAACAAGAAAAAAGTTTAAAAGCTGCAACACATCCCTACAACCCATCCTGCCCATTATTCCTTCCCCCCGCGCGAACGACCCACTCAAACCCACCTTCCTCCATGACCCACCTCACCCAGAAACCCACCCTCCGCACCCACCATCTTCTACACGTCCCATTCCTTAAATCCACACCTATTGGGAGGATCTAGGTTGCAAGGAAAGGAAATAGTCCTTTTTTTTATTTTTTTTATTTCCGGGTTGCAAGTAGTGGGTGCGGAGGAGGAGGTGGAGGATGTGCACAATGGGTTTGGGGAAGACGGGAGGGAGAAGAAAAGGGTGGTTGCAGGGAAGGGGGTCGTGGAAGATGAAGATGGCTTTTTTTTTTTTTTTTTTTTTTTTTCTTCTTCTGGGTTACAGGTTGGGCTCGGGTTGGGGGGGGGGATGGGAAGATGGGTGCGGAGGAGAATGTGGAGGATGGGTGGGAGTGGTTTTGGATTTGGGTTGCAGGGAGGGACAATTAATGGGGAAGATGATGAAGGGGATGGGGATTCGGCGGGGGGAATTAATGGGTTTTGGTTTTGGGGGGAAGGAATAATGGGCGGGGTGGGTTTCAGGGATGTGTTGTAGCTTTTAATTTTTTTTTGATTTTTTAGAAGATTAAGGTTTTTTTTTTTTTTTTGGCCACATGTAATACATTTGACAGTCACGTCAGCACTTAACGGATCAATGGATGAAAAATGTAACAGAGGTATTATTTTGAAATAAAATAGTACTTAATGTATGAAAGTGAAATGTTTTGAAAATGTTGTAAGGAATTGAAATAAACTCCATACCTAAAGTATGAAAGTGTAATTTACCCAAGTTTAAAATTTGAAATCACATAAAGAAAACCAAATGTGTGTTTCTTCTTCTCCATTGAAAGAGAGTTTGGAATACCACCAACATTATGAGTTTTGAGTCCATCCACAAAAGGATGTAAAGAACAGAAATAACTTAGTTTAACAAAACAGATAGACCTAGTCGTTATCGGACGCTTATCATGCAGAAAATTGTAGTTCTCGATCCTTCTCTACCTCGGTCGGTTCCATCTTACCTTCCTCAAAGAAGATAGTAGTAACCCAGCACTAGAAACAACACAACACACACAGCAGCAGGAGCAGCCCAAAGCTAATAGTTGGTACTCGACTTTTTCCTCTTCGGGATGTCTTTCGGTAGTGCGTCTGAACCTCTTGCTCGACCTCTGTTTTTCAGAAATTATCCTTTTGTGCCTTCGCCTTTGCCGGAACAGGAGCTTCAACCTTTTTCAATTACCTTTCCTGGTTCTGCAACCTCAGCAATAGATTCTATTGGTTCCTCGGAATTGGGCTCCGTTGCAGATGATATCTTCTTCTTTGCCTTCTTCTCACGCTCCTGAAGCAAGTCAAATTGGTAACTCGTGTCAGTTTCTAACACCAACCACATTAACATAGATAAAATAATGGATTAGAATTCTCTCCCCTCCTTTTTTCATCCTCTTCCATCCCTTCATCTCATATTCTCTTATTTTGTTTTCTCTTGCTATAAAAAAATTAATAAAGATGCTGACGTGACTTAACCGTGATTGTTCAATTAGGAGGGGAGGGAAGGGGAGGGAAAAAAAGAGAGAAGAGGGAGGGAAGGGGAGGGAAAAAAAGAAGGAAGAGAATCCTACTCCTAAAATAATAACACTAATTAAATTGAAATGAATAAATAGATAGCTTGAAACGATGCGGCAAGTGCGATAAGAAATGCTCCCACGGAGAGAAATGTGTTTGTTCAACTTGTGGATATGGCTGAATATTCAAAGGTTTCATGCCATAGAGTTTAAAGATAATTGAAACGAATAAATAGATGGCTACTTTCTGTACCCACAAGAGCAAAAAGATAGTTTCATTTGTTTTGTCTTGTGTTGCTTTGTTAGTTGAAAAGTCTGTAAATTGTCTCTAGGTTAAGATTTTGTTCTAATAAGGTCCTGCATTTGGTGTACATTTCTCGGAATATATTTCCTTTGCCCATTATTTTCACACTTTTTTCTCAGCCCCCTTGGGATTTCACAGCTGATAGTCGACAAAGAGGATCTCTTAATAATTGTACAGATAATACAATAAAGAATGTACAATTCTAATTTCAAACAACGTAAGGAAAATGAAAATATGTGCACAGTTGAACTTACAAAAGTGAGCCAAACTTCGAAGCAACGTATGCATGCTTTTGAGAAGAAAATCTCTGGCTTTTGGGCTACAAAAATGCCACCTCAAAAATCGTTTCGATCCCATGAGCAGTAATGTTAAATTGTTCCCCATTTCAAAACTTAGAGATAAAGAATGAGCTCATCTTCAAATCTCCGCTTCTTCGTAGGGTTAATTTCTTCTACCTGAACCGATGTAAATTTGAACATAAAAAATGTTAGGCTAAAGACATATTAAGAGCGAAGTATGAACATAAACACAAGAGATGATTATTATGCTGATACTCAAACCCTTTAATAGATTGGGGCACATTTCGGCATGCTAATATTGATAATAGTAATACAACTAAGAAACATCTCCAATCAAACGGTGTTTCCTAAAATTCATCCAACCTTTTCAGGTATCCATTAGCCTTATACCATCACCGGTGTCGTGGAAAAGTGATATCAGTATGCCAGTGAAGACTCTATATGGTTCAGGTCATAAGGCATCTGACACAGGCCAATAAAAATCGATACAGTCCCACAAAGGGTTTTTTTTTTTAATTTTATTTTTCGGTCAAGATAACTTTCATTACATTAAAAACCAGTACAAGGTCAAAAAAGAACCAGAAAAAGTAAATGGGCCAAGCAAAATGAGAGTTGAAACCCAAGATACAAAAGGAGGCCCACACAAACTTAGAACCGAAGGCTGCAAAAACAAACAACAAAAAACCCTAATCTCCAATAGCGTAAACCACACCACTACTGCCATCACATCCTTGGAGAAAGCCAAACTCCGAACTAAGAGAGTAGACACCAGATCCAAGTCTCCTTCACGAACCCTTACAAATATATACGAACAAAGTATCTTATGGGTAGGGAGTGCGGCTAAAGGGTATGTAAAATACCCAACACTTGATCTCGATTAGAATCCAGCATGCTGGTTGGGGGAGGGGAAGTGAGGGAAGAACGAGAATGAAAACGAAGGAACGAGACTAGAAAGGGGGAAGGAAGACGAGGTGGATGTAGGGAGGGGGGATGGGCTAAGGAGAAAAAGAAGGAAAGGGTAAAGAAGAGAGGAGGGAAGGAGGAGGAAAAAGAGGAGTAGCGGGCTATCGCCTACCCCGAGCAAGAGCAAGAGACGGCGACTGAAACTTGAAACTGGTGGGTTGATTCTGGATCTGGTATTGGAGTTCCCAGAGAGAGAGAGAGGAGAAAAGTGCCAAACTACTTATTCTATTAAAATTAGGGTAAATTGTAGCAATGGTCCCTCAACTTTAATGAAATTGGAGCAATGGTCCCTCAACTAAAAATCCATTACCATTGGTCCCTCAACTCATCAAAATATGTAGTTATGGTCATTTTCATCAACTTTGTCAAAATTTTGTCAAATTGAGTTATGTTGGAATGACCATTGCTACAATTAAAGTCCCTGAACTCATCAAAATGTGTAGCTATGATAATTTTGGTCAACTTCGTCAAAACGAGTTATGTTGGAAGGACCATTGCTACAATTTGGTTAAAGTTGAGGGACCATTTCTTTAGTTGAATTAAAGTTGAGGGACCAATGGTAATGGATTTTTAGTTGAGGGACTATAACTGCAGGTTTTAATAAGTTGAGGGACCAATGGTAATGAATTTTTAGTTGAGGGACCATTGCTCCAATTGATTTAAAGTTAAGGGACCATAGCTACAATTTACTCTCAAAATTAATTAGGTTAGTATGCCCTCCTCCATACTCAAAAGTTAGACTTACAAAATATTGGAAAAGTATCAGAAACTGTATCCACATCCAATACAATATCATTGAGTATGGCGCTATATAGCTGACAAGTAATTTGATCAAAAAGTAGTTTTCTTGAATATGGAAACTTACCTTTAGTTTCTTGAATATGAGTTGATGTTGTGTAGTTTTTAGAGACTTCAGAAATTCTAAGTAATATTCTCACTAACCGTAAAAATCTAAACGTGATATTAATAATCCGAACCATTCATCTTTCTGCATCCCTTAAAAGTTCATGTTTTCAAAAAACAAAATGAGAAGAATGAAGCGCAAACGTAAACAACAATTAACGGTTAAATTTAAATATATGGTTTATAAGACTATGGGGGCGAATTTCAGAGTTGACCTCTTCACAAAAGTTGTAGAGCTTGTTTTTACGAGCATTTGTATATTTTCTTTTAATTTTTCACACTTCTACATTAATTAAAAAACTATAAAAAAAAAAAAAAACCTTACTACAACAATAACATAGGAATAATCTCACTTATGTAATGTTTTTTCATTAGACTATTATTTTGGAGTATATAATACTTAAAAGATAAATGTGTTTTTATGTTTGAAGTAAAATTTATGTGACAATGTGGTATGCAAATACTAATTTAGTATTACATTTTCATTTGATTATTTATTGATGTAAAATATATTTTTTTAACGAGTATAATGGATAAGCCAAATGATGGCATAGAAGGTACTTTTGAATTTTCACTTCTTCTCCTCTAGAGCCAGTTCCCACATCTCCTTCCTCCGGAATTTCGGACGAAAAAAATCATCGTCTAGCCTTGGTCGATAAGCGGTTGCCTTTGGTCTTTAATGACGAAAGGTCAGTCTTCCATTATTGAATTTCTTTTTTATGATATCAGCAATTAGATTGGATTTGATGCATGTTTATGTTTAGGTATCAAATATGCTCTATAAGTAAAAATTGGTTTGTCGTTGTTGAAAATTTATGCTTTTTTTTTCTTAAATTTTTTGAATCTTGGTATATTTTTGTGATAGAATTTGATAGTAAATGTTATAATGGAAAAACCAAATGACGACGTAGAAAGTACTTTGAATTTGAAACCTACAGAAAATATGTTTGAAACTAAACAAGTAGCATATGATTTCTAGAACAAGTATGGTGGAATTATGGGGTTTTGTATTTGAAGAGAAAGTAGCGGCAATAATAAAAAGACTGGTGAATTCATTTCAAGAATCTTTTTTTGTGCTAAAGAAGGGTTTCGATCCGTAGATAAGCGAAATGATATGATTAAAAGACCAAGAGGAGAGATTGGGACTGGATGTGGTGCTCATAGTGGGAATTTTATGAACAACATAATCATCCCCTAATAAAGAAAGAATATGCCCATATGTTACCATCCCAATGGAAAATCAAAACCTCACAAGCCACTGAAGTAGACTTGGCTGAAGAATTGGGGATGACACTTAGGTTGGCTTATGAGTTAATAAGCAAACAAACAGGTGAAAAAGAGTCTTTAGCAGGATCAAAAGATTATCCTCAAACTGTGAACGATGATGCGCTTGAGAAAAGGCATACCATTTGTAATAGCCAGATGACCGTTGCTTGGAGAATGGTGATGTTGTCATTCCGAAAGGGCTTAAGAAGCCGCCACGTCAACACCGTGAACCAGCCTCACTGTCAAATGTCAAATTCCCGTTCGCGGTTAGAAGAGACGTGCGGCCCAAGTTGATTTTTGTTTTTTTCCCCACAGCAAGAAGAACAACCAGAGGGCGCACGAGCCAAATACCCTTTTTTCTTTTGTACCTGCGTAAATTTGCCTTTTTTTTGGGCCCTTAGATCAAATTAACCGTTATTGATCATCAATTTAAAATTATCGAGAACTTGTTTGGAAGTGTACGAGTAATTTTTTTTTAAAAATCAATTCTTATTAAAAATACAAATAAATTTTGAAAAAGTATTTAAAGTGTTTGCGGTAAGTAATGCATAACTAATATTTTTTATAGAAAACAATTCAAGTGCTTTTGAAATGAAAAAAAAACATTTTCTACAAACGTTTTAATAATTTTAAAGCCACTATCAAATGAGCCATGATCAAATTTAATGCCCAGTGTACAAATTGCAAATGGTGTTGTAGGTACTAAAGAAAAATTGGAAAGCTGAAGTCAGGGAAGCTATACAATATGATATTAGCTACACTACCGAGTAAGAGAGTAAGCTAAACTCTACAATAGGCTAATCATAATAATTTGATTCGAACTTGAGACCTCTACTTATAAGTAAAGAAAAAAAATCACTAAACCGTAAAATTAAGTAAAAGGTTATTAGAGCAACTTAAATGAATCGCATATGATGCACAAAATAATAAAATGCGTTAACCTAATTCACATGATATTGTTTTATTGGAACAAACGCTGTCATTTTACTTCTCCAAAAACAGCCCAAAGGCTGTGGTTTGTGTGTAGAGGAAGCAGTGGTATAAATGGTAATTCGAGGCCCAAAACGTGTGCACTTATTAAAATGATAGGAAAGGGAACACTCCCACTCACACACACAAACACACACTCTTTTGGTCGTCGTCGTCGTAATTTATGTTGATCTTCCTTGACAAGGCGCGAACCCACTCTCTGCCAAAACCTAGCCGCTGAGCCTCCGAGCCGCCGCCGGTTGTCTCAGCCGCTGAAACCGCTTTTATTTGGTTGCCCTCTTGCATCCAAAACAAAACCGACTGCAATTCAAAA
The DNA here is from genome assembly GCA_024362995.1 of Heteromeles arbutifolia. Classification (NCBI taxonomy): domain Eukaryota; kingdom Viridiplantae; phylum Streptophyta; class Magnoliopsida; order Rosales; family Rosaceae; genus Heteromeles; species Heteromeles arbutifolia. The sequence goes on along the minus strand of JANCRC010000003.1, from coordinate 36,209,996 downwards.
CAGCCGCTCCCAATGGAGCCGCCGCCGTTACATATAAACACACCTCGGAATTCCAAGTACTTGTACTCTCTCAATTTTCAAAAGAACAAAACTCTCTCTCTCTCTCTCTCTCTCTCTCTCTGATTTTCTCTCGCTCCAAACAGGAAGAAGCGTTTGTCTTCCGATAGCAGTTCTGGGTGCATGGATTCCGAGGACGTCGTAGAGATTCCGCCTCCGGCTACTCCGATTACCAGGGCCCCGAAATTTCAGAAGCTCAAACTCAAAGAGGTACGATTTCTCTGTCGTTTGATCAATCGAGAACTCAATCTTCGATGGTTCTTGTGATTTACCTGGTTCGATCATGCACCTGTGATGAAATTAGTGTTTTTGGGAGCTGGTAATCTGCTTTGATTGATCAAGTTACCGTCTTGATCAGTGATCACAATTCAATTTTGGATTTTTTGGTACATTTGATATCGGGCTAATACGAGTTGATTGGAACATTGGTATAAAATCTTGGCACTTAATTGCCCAATTTTTCAATTTTTTAGTTAATTTTGTTCTAGGGATTTTTAGCAATTTTTTTGGTTATGGTATCCATTTGTTCCCAATTTCCTGAAAGATTGAAGTTTTTTGGGGTATTGCTAAAGCATTGTCACAAGCTCATTCACTGCACCCGTTGTTGTTTGCAATTTTGAACAATTTATTGGCAGTCCTGTGTATAATGAGGACATTGAGCTTCCGTTCCGCATTATCATTTTGCCTTTTGTTCAATTTCCTTCCCATGATCGCATGCATGGCGCCGGGTTTACTGTTACCATCATCTATGTTTTTTTGGGCCCGATGAAGGTGTGCCTTTGCAGGCATTGCCTTTTTCCGTTTTATTCCATGACTTTTACTGGTTGTAATCGTATAAATATAGATTTATAAGAATTGAATACATCTGTTGCTATATTGTGTTCAAGCTTGGTGATGGTTACAGAATTAAAATCAAGCATTTCCTTCGTGCTTTTCTTTTCAATTGAATGTGCTTCTTATACTTTGTGAAGAGGTTTTCATGTCCTACTTTTGTGCTTATAACCCCTATTCCATCCAAAGATTTTGTTTTCTCCCTCATTTGTATTTTGCAACTAATTGGTAACATTTTTGTAGGACGCCTCTGTTTGTTTGTTTTTTTTTTTTTTTTTTTTTTTTTTTTTGAATTGTTGTTTTCTGGCATTGGTTGGAATTCAGTCGGTCTGAACATGTATGTGTTATGGTTAATCCTTTTTAGGTTCTTCGGTATGATGTGATTGAAATTGACGAAGATGAAGATCCAGTTGCGGCAATGATTATCGATGATAGAGTTGATAGAAGTGGCAAAGGGAAGGCAATAAGAAACTCTTCTGATGGCTGCCATGATCATCAAGATAAGGTGTAGTATTGACTTGAATGACACTCTATGGCTGTCGTCATTTTGTTGAATGATAAATATTCAATTGTAGCTTTAGCATTCTTAACATATTTGCATTATGATATTACTAGTATTTTCAGGAAGCTGAGGTCAATAGCTATTTTGGCCCTCCTGGTATGGCAACCCCTGGGTCAGCGAATGGGATTGAAGCTGCTAAGAGTTTTGTCCCAGCTAACATGATCAACTTGGATGGTCATACTTCTGATTTATCATATGAAGATGACGACTTTGCTGATTTTTTTCTTGATGAGTTTATGGACGTCGATGAGTATGCCCAATTGCAAGCCCATTTTGATAATGTGAATATTCCCCCTGGAATAGAGGCACCTATTCCTTGGTTGTCGGATCCTTCTAAAAGTAAAGTTAAATCAATTTCTGGAAGTATTTCTGTCGATAAGATGTTTCAAATGCAACCAGAGCCTGATCATTTCAGCAAGAAGCCACTTTTTGGGGGTAGTTCAAGCTTGAAGACCCAAATTGATAGTACTGCCCACCCACATGAAGTGAATCTATCATCAGCATGGAAACTTCCAAAAACTGCCAGGAGTAAAAAGAAACAACCTGCTTTGCAACATCAAGGGAGTGCTCCTAATTTCCCAGTTGGGAAAGAGTCATCAAAGTCTCAATGGCTTTTAGGACTCCAGCCTAAAAAGAAGCTAGCTTCTTCGAGTGGTTCAACGAATCACTTTGATGCAATGAAGCTTGGTTCCGAAGCTGACACATCTTCTGGGTCGTATTTTCATAACATTCTAAAGAAAAAGGGTTCAAGTGCTTCTTTTAAACCCATGCCTGTTCCTGGGTGGCCGGGGCCCATTTCCAAATTTAATACCATGCCATTTAATTCAAGCTTCTACGATCCATTGGGTTCAGCATATCCTCCTGGGGAAGTAGCAGGTAGTCCTTGGATTCCTAATGCGCAAATTCAGAATAATCTTGCTCCAGGAGGCATTTCAACAAGCCATGGGAGGAAAATTTCTGCCATGGAAATGGATGAAATTATACTTAAGTTTCAGGGTTTCAAACAATTTGATACAGTTGAAGATCATTCAGACCATCACTATATTAAGCGTGGTTATTCAACAAAGCAGGTAAATTTTGGATTATTTAGTTAATGCAATTATTTTGTTTTCTTTTTTTACTTCCCCATCTTATTATGTTTTATTTTTACTCGTTCTGAAGCCACCAAAGAATTGGGCAAAGAGAATTCAGGAAGAGTGGAAGATCCTGGAGAAGGATTTGCCTGGTGAGTTGTTCTGTTTTTTATTTGGAATTTTCTTTTAAATAACTGTTTTGAATTAATGGTAGTGAAGTTTTCCCATGCTTAGCCTATTCAATTTTATCAAATTTTTGCACTGATTGTTTCATGATGCTGACTGCTGTAATTCATTGGTTTTGCACTGAAAGTTGGAATTGAGAATATATGGGATATAGTTTTTGGATGGTTGTTTGTACTATAGAAACTTAGGTGCACTTACCTCTTTTTTAATGACATCCACAGATACAATATTTGTTAGAGCTTATGAGACAAGAATGGATCTTTTGAGAGCTGTAATTATTGGGGCGGAGGGTACTCCTTACCATGATGGTCTCTTCTTCTTTGATGTTTGCTTCCCCAGTGGCTATCCCAATGTACCACCGGTGTGTGATAATTCGAACGCTTAGAATTGATTTGTATCTGTTTACATCTTTGGCCTAACTGGGAACTCCGTTATGCAGAATGTTTACTACCACTCTGGTGGCCTTCGATTAAATCCAAATTTGTACAATTGTGGAAAAGTATGCCTCAGCCTTCTTAACACCTGGTCTGGGAACAAGAATGAGAAGTGGCTCCCGGGTGTGTCAACCATGCTACAAGTTTTGGTCTCTATACAAGGGCTTATCTTGAACACAAAGCCCTACTTTAATGAGCCTGGATGTGCAAGTATGAATGGTTCAGCAGCTGGTGAAAAGTTGTCCGAGGAGTACAATGAGAATACATTCATCCTTTCGTTAAAGACAATGGTGTACACCATGAGGAAACCTCCAAAGGTAAATTTTTTTTTTTTCTTTCTCCATTCTCCTGATACTCTGGACTACGTTCAGTCCCTTTGCAGTGTGAGAATGGTGTGAAGATTTTAGATTATCTGCTTGACATTTTGGTTATAGTTTTTGAATAATGGTTCATGTGCATCAATACGTGAAACGGAGTAGAATGTTTTTGAAACGTTCAGAATAATCAGACTGAACATATCAATGAATGCTAAGTTCCCTGAAATGTTAAACAAAAATAATCTTAAATTTCTGAAAATGCAAATTTTTCCGTTCTTTTCTAAAACTGTTTCCTCATTGAAGTTTTTTTATTTCATTTCAAACTCATCATGTCACTCCTTCTGGACTTTGCAGTGTATTAGGAACTTAGGATGATAGGATTGAACTAGGTGTTTAGGGGAAAGTCAGAGTTTCAGAAGTGACTATCTGTAGTTTCTTGTTTGGCATCAAGGAAATTTTGAAATTCAAAATGTAAACAGATCTGGAATTAGGGTCATTAACACTGGCTTTAAATTTTCCAGATAAATAGGTTTTATTTACTAAATTGATTCCAAGACAGTTAGTGTTTAACAAAATTTCAACAGCAACCACAACCACCACCACATCTCCACTGTTATCATCCAACCTCTACCAAATTTCTGCTGACGTTGCCACAACCCTCAACCCTGCCCCCACCGATTATCATCACCTCGTTCCCATCACCCTTGATGTCGCTTCCTCCGTAACCGCTGCTGCTACCACCCACACCGTCACTGCCACCAGCCACATGGCCACCGACACATATCTTTTACATTCCATCATGCTTGATGTCACTTCCTCCATAACAAGAAACTTAACTATTTCTGAGAATAAGCCCATCTTTTAAATATTGTCACTCACTTCCAAATGCAGCGTTGCAGTTTTTGTATTGAGCATATAGAAAGAAAGTGTCAGAGGCTTCATTTTTGAATAATTGGTAGGGAAATGATAAGCACACACCCATTTTAGCCTCTCATATACCCCTATTTAATTCTATCCATTGTTTCAGTTTGATTTATTCAATTCCGATTGCCAGAAATATAGAGGGTGTGTGTGAGAAGCTAAAAGGGTTGTGTGAAAATCACTTCCGTTAGAATGATTTTCTATGCTAATGAATGATAAGAGTGAAAACTGCAAAGATCCTGTTTGCCAATTCATTATACAATCAGTTTGTTGTAATTTCTATCCAGAAATTAGAGAATCTTTTTTACAAGCTAAGCAGTTGATGTTGTTGACTACACAAGCAAATAGCACCTATGAGCGGAAAATATTTGGTGTTATTGACAATTTTTTTCTAATGGTCATTTTGTCATATTGCCCAGTTAGCAGCCAAAACTGCTGCTTTAGGCAAAATTAGCACACTTCCAGTTATCCTTTACTGTTGTTTTAATTTAAGTTTTCTATATTTTTGCTTTTGCTAAACTATCTATATTCCGCTGCCCTACTCTGTCCTACGTCATGCAACATTTAAGGTCTCAGTTATAACTTATATCTGGATGCAGCATTTTGAGGATCTTGTCCTGGGCCATTTCTACAATCGTGCTCGTGACATTCTGGTGGCATGCAAAGCATATATGGATGGTGCTCAAGTGGGGTGTTTGGTCAAAGGTGGTGTTCAAGATGTTGATGAGGGTGACAAGAGCTGCTCACAGGGGTTCAAGAGATCTGTTGCCGACCATCTGCCTATGCTCGTTGCAGAGTTTACAAGAATTGGGGTCAAGGATTGTGAGAGATTGATATCACCAGCAACATCTGAGAACAACCAAACTGCGAGTATGCCTGAGGCTGCAACATCAATGATTTCATGTTGAAAAACTGATTTTTCAAGACTCGACTCTTATTTCAAACATCAAAGAGGTGAGATTTTATTGGTCAAAAAGTTTTAAACTTAATTATTAGAGCTTCTTTCATGGAATCCATCTGTCTGCGTAAATATGTTTTGGGATAATGTATATAGATGCCAGCATGGATGGGATTGCTCTGAACTGAAACTTCCATTCTGCAATTGTCGGCGCGGAATATAGTTTTACTGAAATGGTAAAGCTGCAAATCCGGCCTGAATTTTCATCAAACTTTTCGGGAACTAATTGTAGAGGAGTTGAAATTCCAGATCTTTAGAATCTTATTATGAAATGAAGTTATTTTTCGGTTTCTCTCCTCTCGTCCCTCTCGTGATTTAGCCTGCATGTCATTTGAATGGGGAAGGAAAAGAAGAAGAGAATATGATAGGTCCTTTAAGTTGCCGCGTATTCCGTAGTAAAGTGAGCCGGTACTGGCTCGACACTCCAAAATGGTCATCCCACTCTTAAAGAAGAAAAAAATGAAAAGCGAGTGGAGTGTACGATGCCTGACTCTTTTCGTCCCTCAATTCCAATATTTATCAATGTTGTCCCTAAAGTTGACCTCTCTCCTCACTTTGGTCCCTTGAAACATACAGGGATGGCATTGACCGATGTCCACTTGCCGGAATCCACCAAAAAAAGAAGGGGTATGTTATCCACATATTTTTTTTTACTTCTCACACTCCTTGTTAATTTTTGTTCTTTGATCTTTTTCAATTCATTTAATCCAACGGCCAAAAATTAGAATGGTGTGTGAGAAGTAAAAAAGGGTGTGTGGATATCGCATCTCAAAAAAAATTATGGACGCCGGTTTTTGATAATCATTGCGGGTTTGATTATTATTATAATAATTAAATTGAATGGTAGTCCAATTTCGACTTATCCCAATGATAATTTGGGATAGTGTTTTAGCGGTAACTCTTTATCTAAAATCTAAATTTAGTCCTAATTAATTTTAAATAGTAATAAATAATTGGTTCAATTGAATATTCCAGCGTCCTAATTTAGGGTTGGAAAAAATTCCCGAAAATTCCAAACCAAACCAAAAAAATCTCGACTATAGCTGCACGTTTTGATGAGTTGAGGGACCAATGGTAATGGATTTTTAGTTGAGGGACCATTGCTCCAATTGAGCTAAAGTTAAGGGACCATAGCTACAATTTACTCTTTTCAAAACCTACTTGTGACTTGTAATGAGTTTAAGAGAAAGTTTCCTCCTCGTTTTTTGACTCCATTATTGACGTTTCTTTGAATTCCAACTGCAAAACGTCATCCATAAAAATCAACTTTATTTAATGAGAAAGGCTTAAACTTTAACAAAAGAGACCTTTTCTTTTTAAGGGACTTAAATTTTAATGAAGATTTCTTAAATTGAACACTGATATTTCTTAAACTGACTTTTTTCTGAAACTAAATACGAGTACTACACTATTTCTTAAACTAAATACGTGTGCTACACTATTTCTCAAACTGAACTATGACTATTTCTGAAAATTGAACATTGGTACGATCATTATTTCTTAAACTGAACACTTTATAACTATTTCTTGCACTGAACACTGACTATTTCTTAAACTGAACACGGGTACTACACTTTCTTAAACTGACTATTTTTTGAACTAAACACTGACTATTTCTTAAGGATAATACTAGAGAGATCAAATTTGCAAACTAAATGACTTGTCACCAATAAAAAATTAAACACATTAATCGATACTTAATTAATAATCCAATCATTTGTAACTTACATCATTTGATTTGTGAATTTAGTTTAAAAAATTTAATCTTCTTAACATTATTTATTCTTAAATTGAACACTCGTACTACCTTATGAGTTGAATATTTCAGCATCCTAATTAAGACTGTCTAATTCTTGGTGACTGAATTTGTAACTTTATGGAATATGGATGACGTTTTGCAGTTGGAATTCAAAGAAACGTAAATTATGGAGTCAAAAAACAAGGAGGAAACTTCTCTTAATTTCATTACAAGTCATCAGTAGTAGGTTTTGCAAAATGGACCTCTTTTGTCTGCTTGTCCAATTAGTCTTTACGGGAGCTTTAATGAAAAATATTTTGGGCTAGGTTTATATATAGAGACAATAAAAATCAACTTTATTTAATGAGAAAGGATTAAACTTTAACGAAATTGACTTTTTCTTTTTAAGGGACTTAAATTTTAATGAATCTTTCTTAAACTGAACACTGATATTTCTTAAACTGATTTTTTCTGAAATTGAATACAGGTACTACACTATTTCTTAAACTGAATGCGGATAATGTACTATTTCTTAAACTGAACATTGGTACGATCATTATTTCTTAAACTAAACAATGACTATTTCTGAAAACTGAACATTGGTACGATCATTATTTCTTAAACTGAACACTCTATAACTATTTCTTGCACTAAACACTAACTATTTCTTAAACTGAACACGGGTACTACACTTTCTTAAACTGACTATTTTTTAAACTAAACATTGATTATTTCTTAAGAATAATGCTAGAGAGATCATATTTGCAAACCAAATAACGTGTCACTAATAAAAAAAAATAAGCAAGTTAATCGATACTTAATTAATAATCTAATCATTTGTAACTTACATTATTTGGTTTGTGAATTTAGTTTAAAAAATTTAGTCTTCATAATATTACCTATTCTTAAACTGAACACTGGTACTACATTATTTCTTATATTGAAAATTTTGAAACTGAACACCAATATTAATTCTGAAACCGAATACGTGTTGGCATGCGCTTTGGACACGTTTTTTATTGGGTTTTGATCCCGACCTATATCTCTTACTTAGAAATAAGGAAATAAGGCCCTTAACTTATTCTAATTGATTGTGTCGCTCATCTCTGAGTTCTCTATCGTGAAATGATTACTCCATTATTTCTCCTCACTTGATCACGTGAGCTAACCCTAAAAGTTTTTATTCTTATTCACTTTTGTGGTAGGATACATGCACTTTGGATTGACGAAGACTCATTATATATAGTAGACCCACGAATCTATTAATATGAATTTTGGTAGGTCTTAGTCTTAATTGAGATTATTGCCACGGTGAAATTATATGTTCTCAAGCTGAAGTTCATGCTCCCTATGAATTATGATGACAAATGGGGTGTGCACAACACAACAAGTTTTCTTGTTTTCTCATCGATCTGGAAAATGAAAATAAGAGAAGTATTAGTAGACTGAGCTCGCAAGTAATTTTCTACTGAAAAAGGATCCGGTCTTGAAAATTCTAGAAATCCCGCGATCAGTACGGTCTATCATATATAGTAGGATCATCCATTTCCTTTTCTACCTGTTCTTGCTTTATCGTGTTCTTTGGTTCGGTTCATTGTTTCAAGTGTAGGTTGACCTTGACTTAGTGGAGTTACGACTTTGTCTCTTTACCAAGTCCTTCCTTTTAAATTGGTCCCTCTACCAATTAAAAGCTAAATGTCAACATCTTCTTATCGTCATGACTCATGAGACAGACTTTGAAGTCTTGCAATGCTACATTTTCCCAAGTCAATGAAGACTAATAACAATTGATTGGATAAAAAATGATAAACAAACCTAAACGTAAAATACAATTTTGATCGTAAATTGAAATGATTTGGTCATAATTTGATTTATTTCTTCTTTTTATGATAATTTTTTCGTCCGCTAATATGTTACAACGAAGAACATGAGGAGGATATGAATCGAAAAGTTAGAAAACGTTGCAAGAATTTATAAAGAGTTGGGTCTTCATTGCTAAATAATTTCATAGATCAGGGTGATATTTAACTTTCTTCTTGGTATTATCGTAGGAAAGGTCGGTCACGGGCAACTTAATTGACAGAAATAAAAAAGCCAGCTGTTTGGCCTCGGTTTTCCCAACAACTACGCTAGAAATGGGAAAGGATTCTTGCCGGATCTTTTCCTAGGGATCCCGTGATCTCATCCGTTCATCGTATATCGTGCGGTCAGAAATTATTTTAAAATTTAAAATTTAAAATTAAATATGAATAGTATCTAATGAAAACTGACCGCACGATATACGATGAACGGGTGAGATCATGGGAGGATCCCTAGGAAAGGGATCCGGCGAGGATCCTTTTCCGCTAGAAATAGCAGACTGACCTACACTAGCAAGAGCATCTGCGAGAAAATTAGCTTCCACCACTAGAGAACTGTTCCTGGTACACTGTAGTCCTACGTAGAAATATCTTCACACTATTTCCACATCATATACCAATCGCATCCCCTTTCGTTCCTGTTCTTCATCGTCTTTCTCCAAATCCACTCATTTAGTCCATGACCAAAGAATCCATGGCTGTCTTTCTCATGTTCCTCCTTCTTTTCTTCGCCATCTCTTCTGCAGCCTCTTCTAAATTCGATCTGCAAGCAGCTTACCCTGATCACTGTGCTTCATTTGTTCCCCAGTCTTCCCCGAAAGGAGACGCGCAAGGACCGCCCGACCAACACCGCCACACAGGTTACTACACCCGTGGCGGTGGCAGTGGCGTTCGTAGTCCTAGCCCATTGTATTATCCTAACAAAAACTCTGTTCAATTCGTTATCCAGAGCATTAGAGAAACTGATGTTCAAGGCCTGATCAAGCTTCAAGGGAGTCTACTATTTCCGAGAGCTGCGTTTTACTTTGCGGCAAGTACTTCCACCTTAAGTAGCAGTTCCTCATCTCGATCAGTTCTTCGTCCAAGAAGATCAATACGTGTTACACTTGGTGGGTTCTGGTCACAATCTTCCGGGAAGCTTTGTATGGTTGGTTTGGGTTATGATTACTTGAAAGGACGAAGTTATTTGCATCACATTCATTCTGTTCTTAAGCTCTACAATTTCACGAACTCCACTAATGCCACTAGTTTGATTAGCGGAACCTTGGAGAGCATCACCAGTTCCGAGAATGATGCAGATTATTTCGAACCAATCTCTATTTTGATCCTTCCTAGCATGAACTACCAGTACACTCTGATTTCAAATAAATCCGAGACCATCAGTACTTCTGGTGGAACTGATAGTTCCAATCCCACAAGTTCCTTGAATATAAAGAGATTTTGTTATGTACTCTCAAGGGAAGTGCGATACCATGCATTTGATCTCAAATACTCAAGCCGTTGCGTATCTGCGAACAACTGCACTCCAGTTGCTGCGCCTAATTTGCCTCGGTTTATGTTCTTGAAGCTTATTGAATGTTTGCAGGATACACGAAGGTTGAGAGTCCTGGTGGAATTTGAAGACAGCGGCAACTTCTGGTATCGAAGATTCGATCCCAAGACAACACTGGTTGGGGAAGGCTCATGGGATGCAGAGAAAAATCAGCTGTCTTTTGTTGCATGTCGATTCTTGGTTGCAGCAGGCTCTTGGAACAATACTAGCATCGGTGATTGTTCAACAAGATTGAGCTTGCGATTTCCAGCTGTATGGACAATCGGAAACAGTAGTAGCATGGTGGGGAAGATTTGGAGCAACAAAACTGTGACGGAGTCGGGTTACTTTGAAAAGATCACGTTCGAAAGTCTTGAGGATCACAATGGAAGGATTCTGATTCCAGGTGCGAAGTACGAGTACACGAAAATCAACACCGTAAACAAGTTGTGCCCGAAAAAGGAGACAGCTCGTGGCAAGACCAATGTGTACGCGAATCCGTTTTCTTATGAAATGAATTTTGATATGTCGGCTAAGAATTCTAAAGGACAAGTTGCATGGGGCAGTTCTGTCCCGATTTTTGTTGGGAATCAATTATATCAGGCGTATGGGTATTCGATTGCAAGCGCTGAAGATGAAGATGAATCTACAGCTCCTGAGAGCTCACCTGTGAGATACAGCTTCAACCACAGCAAAGCGTACAATATTAGCTACAAAATAAGCATCGACCGGCTATCTGATGCAAAGTTTCAAAATATATCAGTTTTAAACGAAATGCAGATCTTTGCTGAAGGGATCTATGATGAAACCGAAGGCAGCCTGTGCATGGTAGGCTGCAGAAAACTGGCCTCAAAGGATCAGCAGCCAACAAATGATTCTGTAGATTGCGAAATTGCTGTCAATTTTCAGTTCCCTTCAACAAATCCAACCAAGAATTCGGGTTTCATCAAGGGCAGCGTAAAAAGCACACGAAAAAAGTCCGACCCTCTTCATTTTGAAACTTGGAATTTAACCTCAGCTTCCTTTACCTTCGACAAAGAAAGGCTGTCCATTTGGAGGATGGATGTGGAGATCATATTGGTTCTTATATCCACCATGCTGGCGTGCTTCTTTGTGGTGCGACAACTCTTCCATGTGAAAAAGTATCCTGATGTTCTTCCCTCCATTTCCATTTTCATGCTACTAATTCTAACTCTTGGCTACATGATACCCCTTATGCTAAACTTCAAAGCCATGTTCACGACTAGCACCAACAGCCAAAACGTGTTCCTTGGAACCGGAGGATGGCTTAAAGTTAATGAGGTAATTGTGAGGGTGATGACAATGGTAGCGTTCTTGCTGCAAATCCGTCTTGTGCAGCTAACTTGGTCAGCAAGATCAAAAAATGGAAATCGCAATGAGCTCTGGCTCATGGAGAAGAAGACTCTCTTTGTGGCCTTACTACTATATGTTGCAGGGGCTTTCGCCATTTTGCTTCTGCATAAACAGATTTGGAAGAAGAGCAACTACACCGAGCACTCAATTTTAAGCATTGCCTTCAAATCTTACTCCGGTTTGGTTATGGACGGTTTTTTGCTGCCTCAAATTGTGCTCAACATGTTCTGCAAGTCAAAGGAAAATGCTCTATCCATTTCGTTCTACGTAGGAACAACTTTTGTTCGAGCTCTGCCACATGCATACGATCTTTACAGGGCTCACAACTTTGCTTATCCCCAATTCAACGAGTCGTACCTGTATGCAAGCCCTGCAGCAGATTTTTACTCCACTGCTTGGGATGTCATAATTCCTTTTGGGGGTTTAGTGTTTGCTGGTGTCATTTTCTTGCAGCAGAAGTTCGGGGGTCGTTGCATTCTCCCCAAAAAGTTGATAGAGTTGGGTGAATATGAGAAGGTCCCTACTGTTACTGAAGGGTAATTTAATCTCCTCTCGTTTGTACTTTGAGTATGTATCAAGTTTTAGCTTTTTTTTTCCCTTTTTTTAAATTTTTTATCTTTCTTTGTGTTTGTATTATGTTGAACTTGTAAGCTATAATGTGTGCACTTTCATATTTCTTTTCTATAAGATAAGAAAACAATATTTGCTTCGTCACGGGAGTGGAAACGGTGTGTGACAGAGTTAATGCAAACATGTCTCGAGTATACAATGAAACCTAGGTTTTCGATCATGTTTGCGCACACATTCTAGAGATTTTGGATAAGAAAACAAAAAACAAAACTTGCGAGAAAAACGTGAAAGACACGGAGAAAGAGAGAAACGCAAGTTTAGAGGTGCTTAGAATAAATTTTGGATGTGAGAAATCTGCAGAATAGTTGCAGAACCAGCAGCATTCCACAGAGTTCTTTGCATCCTCTCTAAATAGTGTTCATTTTTGTCACTTTATTTTTCTTTTACAAAGCGGTATTCTAATATACTCTAGTTAACGGGGAAGAGATTCAAACCAACTGATCTAAAACCTACATATGCAGATTTGATGCAATTTTAGACAACACAAAAGTTCCTATAAATAATCATCAAAACTGTCCGTAACCAAAAAGATTGAGTGAAGGAGCTTGTAACTTTATTGGTTAAGAACTTTCTTCCTGCACCGAGCTCTTTGTGTTCGTCTCCGCCTCAGTGCAACCCTTTTACTCAGAACCCTCCGAGCATGGCCAAAGGCTATAGTTTCATTGACATGGGCACACGTCCTCACCCCTCAGATTGCTTCCTACAAAGTTCAATTCGCTTAAGCCTAATATAATTGGTATCAACCTTTTTTGACAAAGCAATATTCTAAGGGCTCATTTGATAACCATTTCATTTTTCGTTTATAGTTTTCAATATAAGAAAACGTAGAAAAGCATATGGAGAAAACGAGAGCGTGGTGTGAGAGAAGGAAATAAATAAAAATGAATGAATGAAAATAAAATCTTGAAAGTGAAAACAACTTAAAAAAGTTTGTCTTTTTTATTTCCACTTTGTGTCCCTTTTCTTATTCGTTTATTCTACATCCATCCTATTATCATTCCGTCATCGTTCTAGATCCCTTCGCCCATGTATTTCCCCTCCACCTCTAACATTAAATTGAAAGTTAAAAATTAAAAACAAAATGGTTATCAAATAGGCCCTAGAATAAACTTGGTTTTCCATTCCTTTGTTCCAGGTTTTTTTTGTCCTCTTAGGTATTTACAAACAACAAAATGCAGCTTTGGTTTCACGGTGCTGGGCTTTGTTTATTCTAGCTGTCTATGAAAACCAAGTCATAAGCTCCTTTTTCTCTTTGAAATTGTCACGGCAACGTACGAATTTGATATATCCTTTTTTTGTCACAATTAGATAGATGGTTCACTTTTCAAACACGTGACAATTATTTACAGACGAATGACATTACTGAGGTTGAGCAATACTGTGCAGTAATATTTTTTATACTTGTACGTAGAAAATATTAAATTCAACTCAGACATGTTGAATTCAATACCTATTAAAGTCGTTATATAATCCGTATTTTGCAGACCTAATAATTGGTATCTAACCTTTTTTGACAAAGCAATATTCTGAGGGCTCATTTCGTTTATAGTTTTCGATATAAGAAAACGTAGAAAAGTATAAGGACAAAACGAGAGCGTGATGTGAGAGAAGGAAATAAATAAAAATTAATGAATGTAAATAAAATCTTGAAAGTGAAAACAACTTAAAATAGTTTTCGGCCTTTTTGTGTCCATTTGGTGTTCCTTTTTTTATTCGTTCCTTCTACATCTATCCTACTATCATTCCGTCGTCGTTGTATATCCCTTCTCCCATGGATTTCCCCTCCACCTCTAACATTAAATTGAATTGAAAGTTAAAAATTAAAAACAAAATGGTTATCAAAAAGGCCTAACGTAGTCCAATACACTGGAATGGGGGTTCGAACTTGGAAGGACGCGGGAACGCTCCTCAACTGGCCAAACGTGCTCCTTTTTCAAACTCCAATTGGCACATAGATGCTTCTAATTTTGGTTGCATTCTGTATGGTGTGTAATTTCATGATTCAAACCGCTAATCTTATAAACCATAGATATCAGAAACTGTTATTTCCACTCTAAAACTAGTTTGATTCAAATCTTTCATGTGTGAAAGTATGAGTTTAAGAACTAAGAAGCTTGTTATGGAGCGCAATTAGCATTTCCGATATTTTCCTTTTCCTTTGTCCCCATATTTTTGTTCTTTTATCATTCATAAAAAACAAAATGCAGCTTGGGTTTCACAGTCTTGAGTTTTGTTTGTTCTAGTTGTCTTTGAAAACTCTCATAAACTCCTCATTCTCCTTGAATCGGTCACGAAAGCGACTTTGATGTGGAAAGCACATAAAACAATCGAAACATTGCAGTACCTTTACATTGAATTTCTCTGTGGTCTTCTTCTTGTTCATCTTCCTCCAAGTGTACAGGAAGAACCACTAGTCTTATGCTACCACCTCTTTGAAGATGTGTCACGCATTGCCAAAGCTTCTCATGTTCTTCTTTGTTTTCGCCGCCTTTTCTTTGGCCTCTGTTTCATCATCTTCTCCTCCACCCTCTGATCACTTCTCTTATTCAGTTTCGTCGCCTTCCCCACCTTTTGATCACATCTTTTATTCTGATCATTGTGATTCAATCGTTCCCCAGTCAATGCCAAGTAGATATGTAGGCTCTCGAATTCTCAAGCGCCATACAGGTTACTACACTGGTGGAAGTGGCATTCTTAGTCAAAACTCATCATTTCAGCCTTATCACGAGTCCGAATACTGGATTGAGTTCACCCCCTGGAGTGTTCAAAGAACCTACGTACCAGGCTTGTTCAAGATTGAAGGAAGTCTTCGATTTCAAAGAGGCAGTGCGTTTTACTATGTGGGAAATGTCACAACTCATCATCGACCAAGTTCGGTAAGCTTTAAACTAAGTGGGTTCTGGTCCGAATCTTCTGGGAAGATTTGCATGGTTGGATCAAGTTCTAATTACTTGGGACATGGTCGTTGGCTTTATAATCGCGCTGTTCTTAAGCTCTATAATGTCATGAATTCCACTAGTGTTACTAGTTTAATTACTGGAACCTTAGAGAGCTCGATGAGTTCTGAGAGTGATCCAAGTTACTTCAGAACAGTCTCTATTTTGATGACACCTCGTATAAATTACGAGTACTCTTTGGTTTCAAATAAATGCAATAACAGTTGTTCTGCTGGAAGTGATTTTCCCTCAAGTTCATTTCCATTGGCCACATTTTGTTCAGTACTTTCAACTGTAAAAGGGCAGGAGTTTGATCTCAAGTATTCAAGCCATTGCCTTTCTACAAAGAACTGCACTCCATTTGCAGCTTCTGAGTTACCTCATGTTGGGTCGTTGAAGGCTATTGAGTGTTCAGAGAACACAAACGTTGAGAGTTGAAGTGGAATTTGCAGAAAGTAAAAATTCCTGGTATCAGAGGTCTTTTTATCCCGATAGAATATTGCTTGGGGAAGGGTCATGGGATGCAAAGAACAATCAGCTATATGTTGTTGCTTGTCGAGTCTTAAACGCAACAGATTGTATTAGTACTAGTACTCATGTGGGTGATTGTTCAGTAAGGTTGAGCTTGTGATTTCCTGCAATATGGACAATCGGAAAGACTAGTAGCACCTTGGGGCAAATTTGGAGCAGCAAAAATGTGACAGTGCCGGGTTACTTTGAAAGCATCGCTTTTGAAAGCCCTCAGAATTATATGGTAAGGTTTCCGCATCCAGGTTTGAAATATGAATATACTAAAATTGACAAGGTAATCAAGTTGTGCCCGAGAAACAAGGCTGCTCATCGCAATACCTACAAACATCTCAAAGCGTTTTCTCCCGACATGAGATTTGGCATGCAAGTCAAAAATTCTAAAAGGGAAGTAGCATGGGGCAGCGCTGTCCCTCCCTTTGGTGCAGACAGCTTCTACCTCTGTCATTATCTGTACTTACAGGTTGCAAGCAGTGGAGACCTAACACCTCCAGTGAGCTACAGCTACCACAGCATCCCTGTCAATATCAGCTACCAAATAACCATAAATTTCAATCAGTTGGGAAAGGTACTTTCTAAACTGCAAAAATCTTCGAACTCAAGTGAAGTGAAAATTTATGCTGAAGGGATCTACGATGCTACAGAAGGAAGCCTGTGCATGGTTGGCTGCCGAAATCTGGGCCCAAACAGTCAGCAACAAACAAATGATTCCATAGATTGCGAGATTCTTGTCAATATTCAGTTGCCTTCAACAAACAAAAAGAATGCAGGTGTTATCAAGGGCAGCATTAAAAGCACACGGAAAAAGTCCGATCCTCTTCATTTTGAAAGCTGGGATTTGTCTTCAGATTCTATTTCCGTAGTTGCACCAAGGCGATCCATTTGGAGAATAAATGTGGAGATCACCTTGGTTCTGATATCCACCGCACTCGCATGTGTTTTTGTGGTGTTACAATTCTTCCATGTGAAGAAACATCTGAAAGTGCTTCCTGTAAGAATAACTTTACAAGGATAAAGATTCAATCAATTGAATCACAATTCTCAAAAGATCAAGATAAGAAAACTGTAAATTTATAAGCGTGAAACTGACCTGCAGAACTTGCTCCAGATGATGATGCCATTGCAGCAAGATGAACTCGAAACCTTCTACCCTTTAACAAGACACAATAGCTCTCTCAATCAATAGGACTTGAAATCTCAATGAACCGTATTCTTGTAAGGGCAGTGGCTCAAGACTTATATAATACTCCTTCAACCATTCCCTATCAGAATAGGTTTAGGATTCAGGCTTAACTACTAATACCGAAACACCAGTCCCAAACTAATTCTGATACTGAGTTCCAATCTCACAAGGTTTATGCAGAATCTCAATGTACTTCTCCTGCAGAAATACCAATAAATAATAGCTTACAGATTAGGACTTTTCTACATCAATCTTAAACACCATAGTTAGTTCCATATTCATACTCATAATCTTACCCTTCCGTCCAGAGGCGGATCCAATTATGGGCCCGGTTGGTTCAGGGACCACCCGAAAGTCTGAAGAAGCGCGTGTGGGGACTTCCAAGGACCACCCAATGGTCTGGGTACGTTTCCATTTCCCACGTGACCAACTCCTCTTTTTTTTTTTCTTCAAATTGTTGTCCAATAAGATTGTGTCACTTAACATTTTAATGAATACGAGGATAGTGTATTATTCACCCAGTACCTTTTATACCATATGTTTGTCACCTTATTTCTTTTTAAAATTCATTATAAATTCATATGACCTCCAAGAACCACCCGATTTTAGAATCTTGGTCCGCCACTCCTGCCCTCTATTTCCATTTTCATGGTACTAATTCTAACTTCCGGATACATGATACCTGTTCACGAACACCACCAGCCGCCAACATGTGTTCCTTGGAATCGATGGATGGCTTGAAGTTAACGAGGTAATTGTGAGAGTAATAACAATGGTAGCCTTCTTGCAGCAAATCCATCTTCTGCGGCTAACCTGGTCAGAAAGATTAGAAAATGGAACTCAGAAACAGCATTCACACTTGTACCCAATGTCCCAAGTTTGATTTTCCTCTCCCATTTCCGCCTCCTGTACAAACCCAATATATGGAGAGCGCAATTCAAACTTGGGCGCAAGGAGGGCGATGGGCAGATTGTTGTAGTAAGCTGGCCTAAACCATAGTTGCTACCTTTGTCATACTTCAGTTGTCACAAAGATCTTGTAATTTAGGTTACAGTAGAAAATTTGCCTACGCTTTGCTGCGGGTTTTGAAACCATTATCCACAACAGGCATGAATAATTTCCACTGAAAGTAACTAAAAAGATGGTCTAGTACCTAAGCACCAATGAAGTGAAACTTTGCTTGCTATATATGGATATGCATGCTATAAGAAAATGTACAATCAAAAGGGTGGATTTCAAAGACAACGAATATGATCATTGTCTCATTAATTACCTAAAACTCAAAAGTTTACATTCATTAGTATGTTGATTCTCTTTGCACTGATCACCATAGAAAAGAGG
Source organism: Heteromeles arbutifolia (assembly GCA_024362995.1). NCBI lineage: Eukaryota > Viridiplantae > Streptophyta > Magnoliopsida > Rosales > Rosaceae > Heteromeles > Heteromeles arbutifolia. Next base: position 36,191,537 of record JANCRC010000003.1, on the reverse strand, counting down.
ATTTGTTGTTTTCAAATGAAGACGACGTCCAACTTCTCACCCAAACAAAATAATATACCAAAAATGAAGTCAAAATGATAGCATATGTTAAAAGTGAAAACATTGAAATAAAAGCATACGAATGAAGACATATAGAGTTGTTTGAAACTAAGATATATAAAACTCAAAACAAAAGCCTTATTAAGCAAGAGAACACATAGTTCTGATTAGGCAATACACAACAGAGAGGGGAGAGAGAGAGAGAGAGAGAGAGAGAGCAGTGAACTGATCTGTGCTTCTCTTCCTTATGATCCTCTTAAATGTAATGCTGCACATTTCTAAACCAAAATTACGAAGTAGAATTTAAAGAAATTTAAATAAACCTAGTAAAGATTCAAACTTTTTGATTATCCGAAGGATAAACATAACCCCATGTAACAAAAACAAATTTATGACACAAAAGAAATGATTTTAGCCACAAAAAGCGAGAGAGAGAGAGAGAGAGAGAGAGAGAGAGAGAGAGAGAGATTTTGCTTTTTGAACTATGCAGAATGTGCATCATAAACAATATGATATTTGAGGCAAAAAAGCATCACCTTTAGACCCCAAATGAAAGAATTTGAGAGAGAGAGAGCGCATACGTGGTTGCCAAGAAGAGGCAGAGAGCATTTCCATTTCCTATAAAAACGAAGAAACAGAGCATTAACAAACACACACGCACAAATCTCAAAGGAAATTGGTAAGAAATAATCCAGTTAAATAATCAGAAAACCAGAAAAACTCAATAAAGACTCCGAACAAAACCTTGAGTGCAGGCATTGTTTTTTCATCTATTCCAACCGAATCTTGAAATGAAAGAGAAAAGCACAGAACCCAGTTGAGGAAAAGCCTTAAAAGAATCATGTGGTAGATGTTGGAGCCCACCAGGCCGAAATATGGTTATAACCCCTAAAGCCCATAAGCCCTAGATGTCGGAAACTGTTATTTGCACATCAAAACTAGTTCCATGTCGTCTTTCATTTCATGTTGGAAACTATTCGGAGCATAAGAATCTTGTTTTGGCGTGCATTTATCATTTCCTAATTTTCAACTTCTTTGTCCTTTTTGTCCTCTTAGGTATTCACAAAAGCAAAATGTGGCTTTGATTTCACAGTCCTGGGTTTGGTTTGTTCTGGTTGTCTGTTAAAACAAAGTAATCAGCTCCCTTCTCTCTTTGAAATTGTCTCGACAACGAGTTTGATATATAATCCGTATTTTGCAGTAGAATACAGACTATGGAAAGTGCATAAAACAATCGAAACATTGCAGTACTTTCACATTGAATTTCTTTTCGTTCTTCTTCTTGTTCATCGCTCTCCCAATGTTCATGAAGAAACACCCGTCTTCTGCTACCACCTCTTTGAAGATGTGGTACTCATTGCCAAGGCTTCTCATGTTCTTCTTTGTTTTTGCCGCCTTTTCTTTTCCCTCCATTTCATCGTCTTATCCACCACCTTCTAATCACTTCTCTTATCCAGTTTCCTCGCCTTCTCCACCTTATGATCAAAGCTCTTATTCTGATCACTGTGATTCAATTGTTCGCTGGTCAAAACCAAGAATATATGTAGGTTCTCAAATCCTCAACCGCCATACAGGTTACTACACTGGTGGAAGTGGAATTCTTAGTCAAAAATCATCATTTCCGCCTTTTCACGAGCCCCAAGATTCAATTCAGTTCAACTTCTGGAGTGTTCAAACAACTTATGTACCAGGCTTGTTCATGATTGAAGGAAGTCTTCTATTTCCAAGAAGCAGTGTGTCTTACTATGTGGGAAATGTCTCAAAAAGTCATCGACCAAGTTCGGTAAGCTTTAAACTAAGTGGATTCTGGTCAGAATCTTCTGGGAAGATTTGCATGGTTGGATCAAGTTCTAATTACTTGGGACATGGTCGTTGGCTTTATTATCCTGCTGTTCTTAAGCTTTATAATGTCATGAATTCCACTAATGTTACTAGTTTGATTAGTGGAACCTTAGAGAGCTCGATGAAATCTAAGAGCAATCCACAGTATTTTGAACCAGTCTCAATTTTGATAATTCCTCGTATAAATTACGAGTACTCTTTGGTGTCAAATAAATCTGATAACAGTTGTTCTGGTGGAAGAAATATTCACCCAAGTTCTTTGCCGATAGAGCCAGTTTGTTCAGTACTTTCAAGAGTAAGAAGACATGAGTTTGAGCTCAAATACTCAAGTCATTGCCTTTCTGCAAAGAACTGCTCTCCGGTTGCTGCTTCTGATTTACCTCACATTGTGTCGTTGAAGGCTATTGAGTGTTCGGAGAACACAAAAAGGATGAGAGTTCAAGTCGAATTTGGAGACAGTAGCAATCCCTGGTACCGGAGGCCCTTTTATCCCAATACAACATTGGTTGGGGAAGCGTCATGGGATGCAAAGAACAATCAGCTATGTGTTGTTGCTTGTCAAATCTTGAATGCAACAGATTCTATCACTAATAGTACTCATGTGGATGATTGTTCAACAAGATTGAGCTTGAGGTTTCCTGCAATATGGACGATCGGAAAGACAAGTAGCACCGTGGGCCATATTTGGAGCAACAAAAATGCGACAGAGTTGGGTTACTTTGAAAGCATCACATTTGAAAGTCCTCAGAATTATATTGGAAGGTTTCTACCTCCAGGCTTGAAATATGAGTATACTAAACTTGACCAAGTAACCAAGATGTGCCCGAGAAAGAAGGCTGCTCATCGCAAGACCTACAAATATCCAAAACCGCTTTCTTATGACATGCGATTTGGCATGCAAGTCAAACACAAAGGGGAGGTTGCATGGGGCAGTGCTGCTCCTGTCTCCATCGGAAACAGGTTTTACCATCGTTATGGATATTTAAATGGTGCAAGCAGGGAACGCTTTGTACGTCCTGTGAACTACAGCTACAACGACATCCCTGTCAATATCAGCTACCAAATAAGCATCAATTTCAATCAGTTGGGAAATGTAATTTCTAAACTGAAAAGATCTTCAAATTCAAGTGAAGTGAAAATTTATGCTGAAGGGATCTACGATCCTACTGATGGATGCCTGTGTATGGTAGGATGCCGAAATCTGGGCCCAGACAGTCAACAAGAAGCAGATGATTCTGTAGATTGTGAGATTCTTGTCAAATTTCAGTTCCCTCCAACAAACAAAAAGAATGCAGATGTTATCAAGGGCAGCATTGAAAGCACACGGAAAGAGTCCGATCCTCTTCATTTCGGAAGTTGGGGTTTATCTTCAGATTCTATTACTGTAGTTGTAGCAGAGCGATCCATTTGGAGGATGGATGCGGAGATTACCTTGGTTCTGGTATCCACCACACTTGCATGTGTATTTGTGGCATTACAACTCTTCCATGTGAAAAAACATCCCGACGTGCTTCCCTCCATGTCCACTTTCATGCTACTAATTCTAAGTCTGGGCTACATGATACCTCTTATGCTAAACTTGAAAGCCATGTTCGCGAATAACACCAACGTTCAACATGTGCTCCTTGGAGGCGGTGGATGGCTTGAAGCTAACGAGGAAATTGTAAGAGTAGTAACAATGGTAGCTTTTTTGTTGCAAATCCGTCTCCTGCAGCTAACATTGGCAGAAAGATCACAAAATGGAACCCGAAAGGAGCTCTGGCTCAAGGAAAGGAAATCTCTCTTTGTGGTTTTACCTGTATATGCTGCAGGGGCTTTAGCTGCTTTCCTTCTGCATAGACAGAATTGGACCAAAAGCCACAAAATTGGCGCCGCAACTTCCTATCCAGACCATTCAATTTTGGGTACTGCCTTGAAGTCTTATGCCGGTTTAGTGATGGATGGTTTTCTGCTACCTCAGATACTGCTCAACATGTTCTGTGAATCGAAGAAAAAGGCTCTGTCTGGTTGGTTCTACATCGGAACAACTTTTGTTCGAGGTCTGCCACATGCATATGATCTGCTCAGGGCTCACAACTCTGCTCTTCGCCAATGGAATCATTCGCACATATATGCAAGTTCTGCTGTAGACTTTTACTCCACTGCTTGGGATGTCCTTATTCCGTACGGAGGTTTGCTGTTTGCGGGCATCATTTTCTTGCAGCAGAAGTTTGGGGGTCTTTGCGTTCTTCCTCCAAAGTTGAGAGATTTTGTTGCATATGAGAAGGTTCCGACTGTCGCTGAAACTGAAGGGTAATAAGCAAAGTGACCTGGTGTAGCCCTCCGTTGTCGGTGGAGGTTACTGTTACAGTGAATGCAGACTGTAGAGAGGATTGGACATTCAACTATCAGCTGCAATGTTCTTTGTTTTGGATTTTTAAGCATCTAGGAGGAGTGTTCAGAAAAGAAAGAAAAGTTGTATGGTTTTGCTTTTTATTTCTTTGCTTCTTTTTTTTGATTTTGTCGAACACCTGAGTTTTAATGCTTGGAATAAATTTTGAATGTTAGATATCTGCAGAATAGTTGCTGTAGTTACTATTCGAGGGTTGGGGAAACTGAACCTAGGATCTCGGGCGTAGAATCAATGTTCATAACTCTTTGAAGTACACGTCCTCGAGCTGAGAATATTGTTCTTAGCCATTTGAGCTACACTACAAGCCATCTAGTGAAGGATAAATGCTCTTAACACTAGAGCCCCGGTAGGCTTGGGCAAAAAATACGGAGAACCGAACCGAACCCGTACCGAACTCGATCGGTTCGGTTTATTTTTCAGTTCATTCAGTATTGGTATATGATCGGTTCGGTTTGGTGCTTAGTCGGTTCGGTTTAGGTTCTATGTTCGTCGCCAAACCGTACCGAATCAGTTTTTTAATTAAAATCGTCATCCACGTGGCTTGTTTCTATTGGTGCTTATCCGAGTTCACAAGGACTTGGTCACACCAGAGTGGACCACTCCTCCACTTTTTGTACAACGTCTGCGATCTCTCTGAGACTCTCACTTTTCTCACTCCGTCACTCGGTCTCTCTCTCATTCGCCGGCTCCACCACTCCTCCTCCTCTCCAATCTCTCACGGTCTCACCTCCATCATAACCATCTTGACATCGTCTTCTCTCATGGTAAGTCAATCTCTTGAGTCAATCTCTTGAATTTGTTTGCATTTTATAAAATTAGGGTTTTTAGATTCAAATTGGGATTGGAATTGGGGGTTTCTCTGAAATTCAAATCTCTGTCGGTATAATTTTTTTTCTTGTGAGGTGATTTCTGATTATGCATAACTGTAACCCTAATACAACAACCGCTTGGCTTAACTCAGTCACGTTCTAGCAGCTTTAAGTGTTTCATATCTGGGATAACTTGTAGTTCCTGGTTAGGTTTATGTTGCTCGCCAAAACAGAACTAATTGAGGTTTTGCATGAGCAATCAAACAACATACAGATTGTGGGAGTGAAATTACATGTAACCAATAATGATATGCTTTTGCTGCCTTGATTGCTTATGCTTTTACTTATGAATGTACAAGCAACATGCATTATTTTTCCCAAAACAAGGATGATATGCTTTTGCTGTTTGCTTTATGAAGTAGCCATCAACCACTCTCTTCTCCCCACCCTTCCCCTCCTCTCTGTGTTTGTGATGAATCTGCAGTACGATTGTGCATTCACTTTAGTATTTCTTTGTCAATTTATTTAGTTATGGAATCGGATGGTTTTGAGTATCTCATTATTTGTAATGTAATGGGGCTGCTTCCACAGAACCAAATCAATCCCATTATTTGTAATGTAATGGGGCTGCTGCCACAGAACCAAATCAATCCCATTATTTGTAATGTAAATATTGGTGGGTTTCCTTTCTGGGTTTTCTCAATTGGGAAAATGAGTTTTGTATCCAAGCTCAGATAGTGAGACAGAGGCAGAGCAGCACTCTTCCCCACAAGCACTTGCTTTATTCAGGTTGTGTGAATATAGGAGAAGTAGTCTATGTATGCTTTAATCAGGTTGTGGGAATATAGGATAATCTGCGGAACAGATTCAGTGCTTCTGTGAATGTTATTGTGTATGCTAGATTGCCCTGGTATGAAAGTTGATGCCTTGGTATGGATTTTATTATGACTGGTATAATGGAATAAGTGATAATTCATTGTGGCTGTTTACTAATCTTTTAGCTACTTGAGCAATCATAAGCATATTATACAACCGTTCTGTCCAAGTGGCTGCTTTGCATATAGGAGAAACATGTAGTCTGCACTAAATCTGCACAATTTTAATGGATAATATGTTTGAATGTTTTAATCAGGTTGTGTGAATATAGTAGATTGACTTGTAATTGTAATCGGAATTGATATTTTTTTATTCATTGGATGCAGGCTTCGGACCATGTAGACTCTGTAGAGGATGCAATGGATTTGGAATATGAATTGTTGATGTTTAATGTTGTTGGGATTGAATTTGTACTAAGCAGGGAGAGCTTATATGTGTGCACTGTGCACTGAAATCTGGGCCAAGAATTTATTTTTGTTAGTTTTGGGCCAAAAACTGATTTGGGCTTTTTTTTTTTATTTTATTACAATAACTTAAAAACAGCCCTTGTACCTTAAAGGCTCGGAATTGAACCGAACCGAACTTATACTTGGACTGCACCGAACCGAACTTATTACGTTCGGTACTAAATTAGTACAACCATCCAAACCGTACCAAAATTTTGCTACGGGTTCGGTTTCGGTACCACCCCGGTACCAAACCGTGCCCAGGCCTCCCTTGCAGTGTTTTATGAGTTTATAAAAATAAAATAAAAAAACATAATGTGTATAAAATTGTAAAGGGTTAACTCCAATTTACACTTTTAGTTTTAGGTAATTATTAAAAAGGAAAACTAATGAAAAAAGTTTGAAAATTTTGTGGTTTAACGGTAAAGACAAAATAAAGGGTAAAATGAATAGTACCAGGATTGATTTTTTAGTGTAAAAATATGGTTTTTCGTTAAAATGAACAGTACCGGGTGCTTTTCGTTAAAGTTGTCTTATTAAAATGGGCCGTAGGGTTTTAATTGTTACAAATTGCATCATGGATTTTTGGAATCGAATCAATCCATGTCTTTAATCTATTTTTCATTTTTGATTTTAGCTTGATGTCTTTCATCTTCTTGACAGTATAATACTCTGTTAAATATAGGCCTGGGCAAAAAATACCGAGAACCCAACTGAACCCGGTCGGTTCGGTTTTTTTTCGGTTCATTTGGTATGGGTACAAAATCGGTTCGATTTTTTGCTTAGTTGGTTCGGTATCGGTTCTACATTCGGTACCCAACCGTACCTATCAATTTTTCAATTAAAATTGTTTTTCCACGTGGCTTGTTTTTATTGGTTTCACAAGGATTTGTTCACACAAGAACTCCTCCCGAGTCCCTACGGTAAGAAAACTCACTTTTCTCACTTGAAGAAATTTAGTTACGTATCTCCAGTTGGTGGTCTCTCTCTCAGTCGCCAACCCGATGTGCGTCCACCACTCCTCCTCTACAATCTCTCTCACGGTCTCACCTCCACCACAACCATCGTGGTATCGTCTTCTCTCATGGTAAGTCAATCTCTTGAATTTGTTTGCATTTTATAAAATTAAGGTTTTAATTTTTAAATTCAAATTGGGGGTTTCTCTGAAATTGTAAGATTATGCTGAGGCTTTTGAGTTTGTCGTTGGATTTTGTAGTTTTGATGTAGTTAATCTCTATTAGTTGCATTGTTCATGACTACACTTTTCACATATTCAATTGGTGAACTGTATTGGTTAGAATTGGTTAGTACACTTGCATTTTTCTTGGTTGGTTCTGGATGAGTTCTTGGTTGTTTAGAAATTGGGTTTTCAATTTTTCATATATATATATATATATATATATATATTATGTAATAGGTATAGCTATATACGCATATATATCTAGTAGTAGTTTATAGCTATATACATACATATACCTGCTGCTAAGAGGTGCATGGATTTTGTAATAGGTCCTCTACTTTTGCTTGAGAATCAGATTCCCATATATTTCCAACGAAAATTTATCTGGGAAATAAGGTATCTGATGGGGAAGATGATGCACCTTCGTTGGAGCACTTAGAATTCTACGAAAGTATTGAAGCGGGTAATTTCTTATTTCTCTTCTTAGTTCTTGTTTGTTATAATTTTTTAGATTTTATTCTTTGTGTTTACAAGTTGTGTATATTTTTGTATTATGTAGAGTTGTTGACATCAAACATTTCTTCTCTCTCTATTAATAATCCGGAACAACAAGCGTCGTCTTCACAACCTCTTACCCGGCCTTCTCAAGCATCCGCTTTACAAGCTTCTACCCGACCTCCTCAAGCTTCAAAAGGTGCTCAATCAAAGGTCCCTTCAAATCCTCACAAACCTCTAACCACCAAGGGTGTCAAGCGTAAGGCCCCTAAAGGGTAATTGCTTTTATTTTATATGAATTGAACTTATTAGTTATTAAGGCATTTAGTTTGATGTTTGCTATTACATTTGGATTGTATTAATGCCATAAGGCTTTGACTTAGAACTTTGATGGGTTTTGCTTGATCATCTGAAATATTACCGGCATTTGTGATTTGGGAAGGCATGTTATGTGTTTGTAGTTTAGTCTTTGTGGTGGGTTTAGGTTCACAAACTTGGTTAGGCATTGGATTGATATTGCCTTTCAATTTTTCATGTTTCTGTGATGGTCTGCACAACTTGATTGCTTTTATGGAATAAAGGAATGTGGCAACAATGGTGTTGTTTATGTCATCGTTTGATGCTAATTTCGATATGTTGATTTCCCATAATTTATAAATTGCCAGCATTTGTAGATTTATGAATCTGATATGAAGGATGAACTTTTGTTTTGCAATAATTTGATCCAATCGTTTGGTTTCTTTCTGCAGAAAGGAATAGAAATTTAGAAAATGGCAGATTTCCGAAGATCCAGCCCCAGATAAAAATCCATCAATCAAACAAAACGAAATCAATGCCAAAAATTGATTTGGGCCAATCTGTTTGTGTTTTTATTGCTGTAAATCTGGGCCAAAAATTGATTTGTGTGAACTTTGTTAATTTTGGACAAAAAACTGATTTGGGCATTTTTTTTTTACAAAAACTGAAAAATAGGCCTTGTTCCTTAAAGGCCCAGAACTGAACCGAACCTACACTTGGACTGAACTAAACCGAACCTATTAGGTTTGGTACTAAGTCGGTACACCCATTTATACCGTACCAAAATTTTACTACGGGTTCGGTTTCGGTACTACCTCGGTACCGAACGGTGCCCAGGCCTAGTTAAATTGATGATCTACTAAATGTATTATGGTCATAATTTTTATTTATTTCTCTTTATGACAATTTTTCCGTCTACTAGTACGCTACAACCAACTGCATGGGGAGGATAGGAGTCGGAACGTTAGGGGTTATGTTTACATGAAGAATTTTCAATTTCCAAGCGAATTTGAGATAATGATGAATAAAATAGAACACAAAAAATTAAATAAGAGGAATTAGCAATGCACCACATGAGCCACATGAGCGTACAAAGATATGTGAAAGGAATTTGTAAATGACACCTTCCAAATAATCATTTGTAAATTCCTTTCATATGCCCACACAATGGTCATATGTAGATGTATTTCTATTCAGTCTTATCTAACCTTTTGTTACTCATTTCTTCATCACTTTGTCTAAGTTTCTTCAGATTTGGGTTTTCTTTTCTAAATGGTTTTAGGGATTAAGGTGATACCTCAACTTTCTTCCAGACATTCTTGTAGAAAAAAAATTAGAAAGAGAAGACCTTCGGGCAACTGAAATTACATAAATCCATAAGCCAGTTAATCTCGCCTCAGTGGGAGAAGTTTCTCACCAAACCATACTAAAAAAAGAAAACTGACCCACATTAGCAAACGCGTCTGCGACAAAGTTAGCTTCATAGTAAATATTATATAACGATATATTTGAAGTTTGTAATTCAACTTTTGAATATTATACACCAAGTGGAGGTGTGCAAGGGTGGAAATGGTCAAGTTTACAGCATCGATAAGTATCTTTTATTTCTTCTAATTCCAAATTTTTTCATTAAAAACTGATTATATTGTTTTTTTCTTTCAACTTAACTATCAAACTATTTGAATTGTCCAATTAGAAAATGGGACATTCAACTGAAGCCAACTCCAACGCAAATCGCAGGCCTCACAGTGTCCTTCCTTACATAGCAGTATGTTTGACCTGGTACTACTAGTACTGCATAAAACTATCGTCTCCTTGATCATCTTTCTCCAAATCCACTTGTCTAGTCCATGACCAAAGAATCCATGGCTATCTCCATGATCATCTTTTTACCAAATCTTCTTATGTTCGTCTTTCTTTTCTTCACCACCACTTCTGCAGCCTCCTCTATATACGATCGCCAAACCGCTTACGCTGATCACTGTGCTTCTTTTGTTCCCCAGTCTTCCCCGAAAGGTTTCACGCTAGGACCGCCCTACCAACACCACCTCACAGGTTACTACACCGGTGGCGGTGGCATTCTAAGTCCTATCTCATCGTATAATCATAGTGAAAAATCTGTTCATTTCTTTATCTTGAAGACTAGAGAAACTGATGTTCCGGGCCTGATCAAGATTCAAGGGACTTTAGTATTTCCGGGTACATATTACATTGTGGGGAATTCTTCCACCACAAGTAACAGTTTCTCATCTGGATCAGTTCCTCGTCCAAGAAGATCAATACGTTTTAAACTTGGAGGGTTCTGGTTACAATCTTCCGGGAAGATTTGTATGGTTGGTTCCGGTTATGGTAACTCAAAAGGACGAAGTTTTTCACTCAACATTCATCCTATTTTTAAGCTCTACAACTTCATGAATTCCACTAGTGTCACGAGTTTGATTAGCGGAACTTTGGGGAACATGATCAGTTCCAAGAATGATCCAGATTATTTTGTACCTATCTCTATTTTGATGCTTCCTGGTATGAACTACCAGTACACTCTGATTTCAAATAGTTCTGAAAACACAAGTACTTCTGGTGGAAGTGATAATTCCAATCCCATAAGTTCCTTGAATATAAAGAGATTTTGTTCTGTACTCTCAAGAGAAGTGCGAAATCATGCATTTGATCTCAAATACTCAAGCCGTTGCTCTCCTACCAACAACTGCACTCCTTTGATCGCGTCTGGTTTGGCTCGTGTTGTTTCGTTGAAGCCTATCGAGTGTCTGAAAGATGCGAAAAGGTTGAGATTTCTGGTGGAATTTGTAGACAGCAGCAACGTCTGGTATCGAAGGCCATTCGATCCCAATGCAACTTTGATTGGAGAAGGCTCATGGGATGCAGAGAAAAATCAGCTGTCTTGTGTTGCGTGTCGATTCTTGGATGCAGCAGGTTCTTGGAACAATACTCGTGTTGGTGATTGTTCAACAAGAATTACCTTGAGGTTTCCTGCAGTATGGACAATCGGAAAGACAAGTAGCATGGCAGGGGAGATTTGGAGCAACAAAAATGTGAGAGAGTCGGGTTACTTTGAAAAGATCATGTTCGAAAGTCCTCAGGATGACATTGGAAGGGTTCTGATTCCTGGTGTGAAGTATGAGTACACCAAAACCAAACAAGTAAGCAATTTGTGCCCAAAAAAGAAGGCTTCTCATCGCAAGACCAACGTATACCCGAATCCGTTTTCTTATGACATGAGTTTTGATATGTCAGCTAAGAATTCTAAACGACAAGCTGCGTGGGGTAGTTCTGTCCCGATTTCTGTTGGCAATCAATTTTATCAGGCGTATTGGTATTCTATGCAAGATGCGAATTTGATGGCAAGCACTGAATCTGAATCTGAATCTGTAGCTCCTGACAGCTCTCCTGTGAGATACAGCTTCAACAACAGCAATCCGTACAATATTAGCTACAAAATAAGCATCCACCGGCTATCTGATGCAAAGTTTGGAAATACATCAGTTTTAAATGAAATGCAGATCTTTGCCGAAGGGATCTATGATGAATTCGAAGGCAGCCTGTGCATGATAGGCTGCAGAAAACTGGTCTCAAAGGGTCAGCAGCCAACAGATGATTCTGTAGATTGCGAAATTGCTGTCAATTTTCTGTTCCCTCCAACAACTCCAACCAACAATTCGGGGTTCATCAAGGGCAGCATAGAAAGCACACGAGAAAAGTCAGACCCTCTTCATTTTGAAACTTGGGATTTAACCTCAGCTTCCTTTACCCTCGCCGAAGAAAGGCTGTCCATTTGGAGGATGGATGTGGAGATCATATTGGTTCTTATATCCACCACGCTGGCGTGCTTCTTTGTGGTGCGACAACTCTTCCATGTGAAAAAGTATCCAGATGTTCTTCCCTCCATTTCCATTTTCATGCTACTAATTCTAACTCTTGGCTACATGATACCCCTTATGCTAAACTTCGAAGCCATGTTCACGAATAGCACCAACCGCCAAAACGTGTTCCTTGGAACCGGAGGATGGCTTAAAGTTAATGAGGTAATTGTGAGGGTGATAACAATGGTAGCTTTCTTGCTGCAAATCCGTCTTCTGCAGCTAACTTGGTCAGCAAGATCAAAAAATGGAAATCGCAACAAGCTCTGGCTCATGGAGAAAAAGACTCTCTTTGTGGCCTTACTACTATATGTTGCAGGGGCTTTAACTGCTTTGCTTCTGCATGAACAGATTTGGAAGAAGAGCTATTACGCTGAGCACTCAATTTTAAGCATTGCCTTCAAATCTTATGCTGGTTTGGTTTTGGACGGCTTTTTGCTGCCTCAAATTGTGCTCAACGTGTTCTGCAAATCAAAGGAAAATGCTCTAACCATTTCGTTCTACGTAGGAACAACTTTTGTTCGAGCGCTGCCACATGCATACGATCTTTACAGGGCTCGCAACTTTGCTCATCACCAATTTAATGAGTCGTCCCTGTATGCAAGCCCTGCAGCAGATTTTTACTCCACTGCTTGTGATGTCATAATTCCTTTTGGGAGTTTAGTGTTTGCTGGTGTCATTTTCTTGCAGCAGAAGTTTGGGGGCCGTTGCATTCTCCCCCAAACGTTGATAGAGTTGGGTGAATATGAGAAGGTCCCTACTGCTACTGAAGGGTAATTTAATCTTCTCTCGTTTTTACTTTGAGTATGTATCAAGTTTTAGCTTTTTTTATTTTTATCTTGCTTTCCGTTTGTAATGTGTTGAACTTGTAAGCTATCATGTGTGCACTTCCATTTTCTTTTCTATAAGATAACAAACAATATTTGCTTCTGTCACGAGAGTGAAATCAGTGTGTGATAGGTTAATGCAAATATGTCTCAAGGATACAATAAAACTTAGCACTCAATTGTTGTTCAACTGTGTTTCTGCACGCATTCTAGAGATTTTCGATAAGAAAACAAAGTGAAAACTAGCGAGAAAAATGTGAAAGACATGGAGAAGGAAAGAAGCGCAAGTTTAGAGTGCTTAGAATAATCTGCAGAATAGTTGCAGAACCAGCAGCATTCTATAGAGTTCTTTGCATCCTTTCTAAATAGTGGTAATTTTGTTCACTTTTTTCTCTCATTTATATAGCGGTATTCTAATATACTCTTAACGGGAAAGAGATTCGAACCAACTGATCTAAAACCTATATATGCAGATGATGCAATTTCAGACAACACAAAAGTTCCTCTAAATAATGATCAAAACTGTCCGTAACCAAAAAGATTGAGTAAAGGAGCTTGTACCTTCATTGGTTAAGAACTTTCCTCCTGTAGCGAGGTCATTGTGTTCGTCTCTGCCTCAGTGCAACCCTTCTACTCAGAACCCTCCGAGCATGGCCAAAGGCTGTAGCTTCATTGACATGGGCCCTCGTCCTCACCCCTCAGATTGCTTCCTGCAAAGTTCATTCAGTTAGGCACTAATATAAATTGGTATTTACTATTTGCAATATGGAACTGGCCTAAACCATAGATGCTACCTTTGTCATACTTCAGTGGTCACAAAGATGCTGTTGGAAACTGTTATTGTCAGTCCAAAACTAGTTCCATTCCATCTTTTCATGTTCGAAAGTATCCGGAGCATAAGAATCTTGTTTTGAATTGCATTTATCATTTCCTCAATTTTCCATTTCTTTGCCCCCATGAATGCAGCTTTGGTTTCACAGTCCTGGGTTTTGTTCTAGCTGTCTATGAATACCAAGTCATAAGTCCTTTTTCTCTTTGTAGTTGTCACGACAACGAATTTGATATATAATCCGTATTTTGCATACAGACAATGGAAAGTACATAAAACAATACTTTCACATTGAAGTTCTTTTCATTCTTCTTCTCGTTCATCTTTCTCCCAATGTTCATGAAGAAAGCACCTGTCTTCTGCTACCACCTTTTTAAAGCTGTGGTACTCATTGCCGAAGCTTCTCATGTTCTTTGTTTTTGCCGCCTTTTCTTTTTATCCACCACATTCTAATCGCTTCTCTTATCCAGTTTCATCGCCTCCCCCACCTTATGATCACATCTCGTATTCTGATCATTGCGATTCAATTGTTCCCCGGTCATGGAGAAGAAGGCGTTCGTTGTGGCTTTACTAGTATATACTGTAGGGGCTTTAGCTGCTTCACTACTGATGGACTGGAGGAATTTTGGCACTGTGCCACTGAAAACGATGTTGTCATACTTTCAGATTATCAGGATCTTCCCTGCCTTGAAATCATATGCTGGTTTGGTTTCGGATGGCTTTTTGCTGTCTCAATTTCTGCTCAACATGTTCTTAAATTCCAACCAAAAGGCTCTGCAGTTTCATCCTACATTGGAACGACTTCCATTCGAGTGCTGCGGCACGCATACGATCTTTACAGGGCTCGAAGTCACCGCTTTTCTCGGCAGAAATTCTTACAAATATGCAAGTCCCACGGCAGATTTGTACTCCTTTGCTGGGGATGTAATTATACCTGGTGGAGGTCTACTGCCCGCCGGCATCATTGCTTGCGGCAGAAGTTTGGCGGTCGTTTAATTCTTCTTCAAAAGTTGAGATCGTTGTCTGAATATGAGGTCCCTACAGTTACTGAAGTGTAATTGCCAAAGTGATGTACCTTCAATCCGCAGACATTTTTCGAAGGCGTTTTGAAGGCAACAAAGAACAATTTATGTACTTCCCTCTCGGACGAGGTCCTCGGATTTGCATCGGACAAAACTTCGCAATGGTGGAAGAAAAACTTCGCAAGGATGCAAGACAGTTTCAATAATTTCACAAGAGATTTGTAGCATTGCATAATTACTCTAATTTCAATAATTTCTTTCAAATGTATCTCAAATGCAACGACGAATATTCTAAACTTGTATAGAGGCACCCGTTTTCCCTCTCGGTTTCGCCTAACACTTGAATATATACAGGTAGAACACAAAAATTCAAGGACTAGGATAAGTACTGGGAGGCAGGATTTAGCACCTTACAAAAGGATTCTCAAATTCCATCAAGAAGCAAAGATTGCGAAAGTAAAATTATACATCTGAGCTATTTGATTGGGGTCCTTGGGTGAGTCTCTGCATCTCGTTTTGGTCATTTAGAGTTTCGATCAGAAGTGGCGGAGCATACTGGGCAGTCCCTTGGTGCTCTTCAGAATCCTGGCAGAATGAAAGAATGATGGTATCGATTGACATCTCCACCACAGCAAAGAAAAGAGTGGCAACCACATAACCGAGAGCCCAGCAAACCTGCACAAGCATATAAGAGCAGATTAATGACGGAACATACTCTACCCGACCATAGTGCTCTGGTTCATGTCATTCAACATAGACTACGGGAATAATACAGGGAAAGCTTCATCGGTGAAAGAGATTTGTTTATCCACTTTCCTGCTCTAGCCAATTTTCATTTCAGTAGTTTCATCAGATAATGAAAAATTGTCACAAAACACACTATCTTAGATCATAAACATACCAACACAGGAAACAGTGGAGAAGTGATCTTGTTGTGGCCAGATTTGTATTTGTGGGTATCCAACATAAGGAAAGCTAAAAGGGCTGTTGAGAGGCTGACACATAATTTTCCAAGGAGTAGGATGACGTCTCCAATCACATTCACCTTCCCTATCCGAAGAATGTTACTAATGATCAAATCTGTTGCGATTGCAGAAGCCTTGCAGAAGCTTTTACCCGTTATAGCAATCTGCAGCAGTAACAAGCATATTTTCAAGAAACAAATCAGATGAACAAACCATATAGAATAAAAGGTGTTTAAACTCAGCCACCGGGATCTGAGAACCAAAAACTAATAAATAAACACATAAAAAGAGGAAAGTAAAGGACTACATTAGTGTTTAGCACCAATGTAGCACCATAGCCTGTAGGTTACAACAAAATGAGTGAAGTCTACTGGGTAGCTTTCATGTGCCTTCTCGCTATGTGCCTTCTCGCTTCTTTATTCTTTCAAGCTGCTCAGAGTTTTTACTTCATTTTTTACCCTTTCCACCTACGTGTGGCCAAGACTCAGTTATGTTAAACAACACACGAGTTCCATAATGGCATATAACTCACACTACAACCCGGACATTGTGTACTCAAAACAAGCTTCAGACTTGAGAACAATGTTGGGGATACATTATCCAATCATGAAAAAATCTTCAGGAATGGATGTCCCAAGTAGTTACATAGGCACCGCTTCCAGCATCTTGGTCAAACAGGAAACCGGTCGAGGAATTTGACAATCTCCTCAAGCCAACAAATAAGCTCCTCTTCCATGCAGTCGTCATATTAGGATGAATGAATATGAACAAAAACATGATTAACTCTATATATGAAAATATGAAGGATACTAGTTATGTCAAATTACCATAATGTAGGCATTGCGATTGACTGATTTGATTGTCCACTCAATACACCTCAGGAAAAATCTAGAAGTATGGTACACAGCCTTTCCAAACCAGTTATCGGGTGTGGTTCCAGCCACTTTTAGTCTGCGACGAATTGATTCAAGCATAAAGCGGATTGATTCCACAAATGACACAATCAGGGAGCCGAGAGCAACCGACCCAAGGTTATAGCGTGCAAGGCGTTTCATGAAGGCAAAGACTGGAAGAAAAGGAATTTCTGGCTGCATTGAAGAAGATAATGAGAAATTGAAGGGAAAAAAACTAGCAGACAGTGAAATAAAAAACTAGTCCTCAGAAAGAAAATCTCGGGTAACTTGATTTGGAAGTTACTAAACAAGACCCAAAATATTCAGACTCCAGCAGATATTACCTATGTTTAGGGTGACAGTTCCCGAACATAAACTCAATGTATAGGCACATGCAGACATAGACACGCATGTTGCCTAACGACGGAACCTTATGTTTTATGAAATATGAATATTACTAAACTATTTGATGCTATAATATCAACCTAGCCTTCAACACCAAGTCTCATGTTTATATACCTACATTGTTCATTCTTGCAATCCAAATACAATGATGAAATCCAGCCCTATAACGGAGACCTACAAGCAACTTTGTGGTAACCTATGCATACAGCGTAGTAACTTACTGAAGTTTCACCACAAGCCCAATAATAAGAAGCAACAGCACCCGCAATAACTGTGGAAGAGCATGCTATGAAAAACTGGGTAGCCCAATAACCCCCAAATAGGTGGAAAAGGATGGCAACTCCAATATGAGGAGTGTAATGAATGCTATAACCGCAACAACGATCACAGTTCACTCGTTTTGACACAAGATCATAAGCACAGCAGTTCAAATTGCAGTCATTCTGGACAACCTGACCGGAACTGAACAGATGGAAAGCAGCTGAAAACCAGAACATGTAGAAAATTGCAAGGATGGTATATGGAATGACTGGGAATATTATGAGCGCCTGAGCTTCTCCTATGACCTTTGCAGCAACCTGCATACAGATTAATGTGTAGAGCCATTAAAGTTAAGTAAAAACTTCTGATGAAGAAGACTATTCGGTATTATGTTAAACAAAGTTGTGAGTGCTGGTATTCCCAGATGTGGAAGGGTGCACATGTTGGGTGTGCTCCTGGCGACACCAACACTTGCTTCGGTGAAAGTTTGGTAATAATATATGCACAAATGATACGTAATTACTTCACTTTCTTAAATAATCAGCATTCTTCCAGAAATTAATAAAGTCTTTTTGTAATATGGGAAACAAGGCT
This sequence comes from Heteromeles arbutifolia, assembly GCA_024362995.1. Classification (NCBI taxonomy): domain Eukaryota; kingdom Viridiplantae; phylum Streptophyta; class Magnoliopsida; order Rosales; family Rosaceae; genus Heteromeles; species Heteromeles arbutifolia. The sequence continues at coordinate 36,173,490 of JANCRC010000003.1, read as the reverse complement.
CAACAGAACCTCTGATGCATATTAGCTACTCTTAGTCCTGCTTTATACAAATTCCTGACCATCATAACTTTTCTTTATTTGACAACTTGAACAAGTTAAGACACCAAAAGATAAATATGGATTTGTGGAAAATTCTTTGGGCTTCCAGTTTTAGTACCTTTATGCAACTCCAAGTGTGGATTTGCGGCACAACCCATGAGAAAAACCTTATGCCTAATCAATGTCTAAATGTATATATAGGTCGCTGATTATTCATTGTATAATGTTTCTTTCATTTTGTATGTTTCTTCTTAACATAAAACTAAAAATTCAGAGGGAAACAGTAGTCTAAACTAATTTAAGGGCTAATTATGACCTACAACATCTTGGAGCAGCTCCACCCAATTGGAGTATTTAGTTTTCAAATCAGAGAAACCATAACAGTTTTCAAACTATAAGGTCTCTACAACTTTTGAGTATCATCAACTTTTCACCATATATATGTTCATATAATTTCAAATGATTAATTGGACATGACTTGCCTTGAGGACAGACGTTGCCATAAGGATGCGGCGGACTATAGCAATTGATGTAAGGACAGAAACAACCATAATAGAGGTCATAATAACAGCAACAGCACGGAGATGATGTAATTCCTGAAAGATTGAAACCATTGAGTTAGTTGAAGATACATACAGACAGCTTCCAGGTTTAGGAGTGCTCAGTTAATGAAGGTACACACCCTTCCAATTATGCGAATGTATGGATCGTGCTCACCAATGACTGGGGAGATGCTATCATTTCCTATCCATCCGGCTAAAACCAAGCAAGAAAAATAAAATTCATCACTGTATTCTGTTGAATATTATCCACGCATACAAGCATAAAACTCAACTAAACAAGTAGACAACTAGAATATGTGGAGCAATATGCTTGAGTTCAAACAAGTATCAGTGTAAACGATAAAACAGAAGGACCCAACAATGCTGAGTAAGAGGAAACAAAAAGATGCACTTGTATAAAAACTCGGAAAAGACTTTTTATATACCAAATTATGGAGAACAAAGTTATTAACACTGACAAAACAGTCCTAGACATTCTTTCCCATGTTCAGAACAAAATCTGTTTGATGACCTTCCCCTCTACCTTTTTTGTATATAAGAACTGTCAAAATCTGTAACAAACTAACAACATGAATATGGATAGCTAATCATGAATAAGATCTAACTGGGAGAAGGGGTGAGGAAGGCAGGACTCAAGGTCACTGCGACTTTAAACCCTACAGCATGGTTTACCAAATAAGAGGATAAAGCACAGTGAGAGATAGCTCTCGACCTTTTAAGTAAAAGAACATTGTGACTGCTATCATGAGAATGTTAAAGAGACCGACTGTAATCCAAGGCATTGCAGCAACAAAATGACGAATCAGAAGCAGCCAAACCACTGACAGAAAAAGTGGCAATATTCCTCCACAAACAATCAGCACCGGCCATGCCTTTCCAATATCAGCCATGTATCTCTGTCAACAATGAACTTTTAGAGCTATAGAATATGAAAACAGTAAATGTACTACTAACAAAAAGATGCGCATAGGTACTGTCAATGAAGATAGCTCTTTCGCGATAACTACCAAAAATAGCACTAATAGCCAAACTACAAAATTAATTTTATAAATGAAAATGCAACATGGTATATCAAAAACTAATTTTAGCCACGAATTATGTTCTTTTTTAATTTGGTATGCCAATTGCAAACAAAGTCCAATGCAGAAAACTTTATACATTTTCACAGAATTTAGGAACTATCCTCAATAGAAAGAAGTAGTAACAAACGTTGCCTGACCTTTAAGACAGATGACCGAGAATTGATGGCCTTGTGAATAGATTTGTCTATAATAATGTCCTCATTGATTTTCACTCCACCCATTTGCTGCCAATGCGTCAAAGATACGTTGGAGGGACGAGCAATAAATTGGCAAGTCCAATATACTGTACACGGAAGAATTTGCAGTAATGTTACGATGAAAGAATAAAAGATACAGGTAATGAAAGCATATAGGGACTCCAGGTCGTCATTGTATGTCAAAAGTTTTCTCCCACTGGTAAACACATGTACATTGTACACAACAAACATCACATATGCAAGCAATAAATACAATACATGATAAAGTTTAATAATTCGTGACGGAAGTGAGTTCATTTACCATTTATACTGGGAAATATGACAGGGTAACAAGGACCCTGAAGTTGAAGAGAGGTGTTTCTCAATTCTGGTGTAAGGAACTCATAATAATCATAATTCCTGTCGATCCAATCATCCATTGAGAGACGGATATCTCCATCAGGATAATCACACACCCAACTTAGTGAATCTTCAGAAGGGATAGGGCAATCCAATAAGCATATACTCCGAGCATTGGCCAACTTGAATTGATTGTCTTTTAAACCACTAAGGTAAACCTGGTTAGGATTTAACCAATATTTGAGTTCCAATTCCTTAAGACCGGGTTTTGCATGCTTGTCACCACAAACATTTCCTTTGTAGTCCAGTCCATAAGTGAGCCTGATAAATCACAACACTATTAATGACAATGACGAAACCTTTATAACATGCCTTGTGTTGCTAGGAAATGGAAAACTAAAGAGAATTCAATTATGCAAAAAAGAAATGTAACCTCAGTGTAGCAAATTGGAGCAAACATATAGGAAACATAACCAAAACTAAATTAGCATTTCCGCTTTCGAAAAAATGAATGACATCTAGTTTTTCTACAAACAAATCACAAATTACACAAAACTCAATCTTTCATGTTCAGCTTCTTGCCAAAATTCCCTCCAGCAGCAAAAGTCACTAGAAAAGGGAAAACAGAGGGAACCTGAAAACCCAACAAAGATGCTATTGCTAAGAAAAATACCAATGTTGCTAAAAACTCACAACCACCAAACAACATCATATGTTTAAGGTAGTTCCTTGGTGCATTAAACATAAAAAAAATAGACAATTGGGGACCAAACCCAAATAATAAAGCAATTTCTGGTCTCATTTTATTCCAACAGATAAGTAACAGTGTGTATATGGAGACAACCCCAAAAAAAAAAATATCCATTTTGCAATACCTCGTATTTCTGAGCTAAAAGAGGAACCCATTCGAGAGCCGATGATTCTTACCTTAAAAATCACAAAAACAAAAAAACAAAAAAATTTCCAAAAAAAAAAAAATGAAAAGGGTATGGCTAAGTTTCTTACCTTGAAGGGTTTCCTTGGTTGAATCCAAAGCTGGAGTTAACAATCATGGCAACCCAGAAGGCTATGAAGATTACGAGGAAGACAAGATCCCTGCATTTCCTGTTGTGCCTAATGATTGAACACATTTGGGCACTCCCATCACTTGGGGGGTACCTCCCTATCACTGCCCCCATAGGACCCCTCATGTTTCTCAGTGAAAACCACACTCGCAGACACACACAGATTGTTTCTCTCTCTGTCAAACTTCTTCAACAATGAGAGAGAGGGAGAGACAGAGATGAAAAGACAGCAGGAGGGAGTGTTGCTGGGAGTATGTGAAGGGTCCCTGCGGGTTTTTGAAGATTTGGAATACTGTTTAATGAAGTCCTCTCTCTTTCTTTCACCCTTTTTCCGACTTTAAGACAAAGATATCATTTTCGTTCTATTTTTGTCAAGTGGCTCGGCTTATAGCCTTACACTATGGCTCATTGGCTACTAATGTCTCTTTTATTTTTTTGTTCTCATGTTTATACGTATCGAGTATCGAGTATCGAGTATCGATTGAAATATAATTAAATTTAGAATTTCAGTGCAGAAATGAATGTTCTAAAAAACTAAGTTTGTAGTGTGATAATCTACGTTGATAAGTTTCTAATTTATCATATATGATTGTAATTTGGTAAGATAAAATTCTAGAAAAATGATTTTCGCACTCATTTTTCTTTTCAGTACATTTATGTTTATTAATTATCTTTTGATTCTTTAAATCTAATGACCAAATACAAATAAGACTATATAAAGAGAGAAAAAAGATGTGTGAATTTCACTTCCTTAATTCTTTTGTATCTTATCATACTCCTCACAAAATACTTAAACGCATCTATCAAACAAAAAGTTAATGAAGACGTTTTGCTATTAACCTTTTCATGTGCGGCGTTAGACTCATTGAGTGAGGTTAATGTTGGGGTGGGTGGCACACGATACAGCGGACCTGCTATTAGTGTAAGTGTGTCATACAAGTCTTCGTCTAAAAGTTTAAACTTTAGAAGTTTGGATGAGCTGGAGCTCATCTGAAACAGATCTAAGTATGTGTCTAATTTTGATCGCTGGTGTGACAAATTTAAAACCATTAAAATGTTAATCTTCATCTAACATCCGTTTGACATGTTAAAAACAAAATAAAAAATCATCTAACTTTTGCAAACAAATCAACGCCTATTTCTCCCAATTAAAATTTTAAAAAGTTTGTGGGAGTGAGATTCAACATTAATATGTGACACTCTTCATTGTTTTATATTTAGTCAAAAAGCAGAGAAATGAAAAAGCAGCATGGAGATAAAGAGCCGTTAAAAGTTAAGCAGCTCCTACTACTCTCAGCCGCTGCACAAAACGAAGCCAGCATGGGTGAGTACATTTATATTATTATATTTGTTTTAATAAATAATCTAATTAGAATTTTGATTATATTTAAATCCAGTAATTGTGCCGCTTAGCGGATAATAATTTAATAAATTATGACAAAGACACTGATAAGGAAATATGTGCGCGCGATTGCGGTGCTCCTCGGCATATTCTAGTTCTCGAGATATTATCTACATACTAAAACCCGATGAAAAACAATGTTCACGAGCAATGTAATGGCTTAAATGCCCCTTGGTGTCTCCTTTGTTTCTCGTGGTCTTACTTGCTTGGTACAGTGAGATGACGCTTTTGCCCATGTTTGCCACGCGTCGGTCATCGTTCAATCGTATCCTTCGCCTAGGTGTTCTAGATATTTTCTTCTGTTTGGGCTCATTTCCTTCACAGATGTATGCTTTTGTTGCTCTCCATTGTGGTCTCTCTTGCTGTCAAATGTTTTGTCCTTTTGTTCTCGCAAAATCCAACCGAAGCAAACCCAGTTCTTAGCTTTTGTTTTTAGATGTTTGCACCCTCCATCTTCTGAGGAGTGGTTGATTTTTTTGGAACCTTTTCAAAGCTAGGTTTGTCAGCGTTTGTGCAAACCTCTGGTCGTTGTATCGATCTTGCGATCCTTGCTGAAAAAAAGCTTACACTTCAATTCTATTTTACTTTCCGAAGGCGGAATTGGGATCAGACTCGAAGAGTTTTGTGTGTTTACCCTTTTCAAGATACGGTTTTCATCAATCTCAGCTTTTAATGTGTTTCTGAATTTTATTTCGTTTTGGTTTTGTTAATTTATCTTTTTATGCATCCGAATATGTGATTTGGTGTTTTAGATTGGATTTTTGTGGTTTGAGTTTGTGGGTGTTGACACATCCCGTCCCGAAGGAGGGCATGCTTGTCAGGTGTTCTTTTGGTGCCTCAGAAAATGTCATCCAATGGTTTGATTGAACATTTTTCCTCTTTCTATTGCAACTTAGCTGTCTTTATGCCCCTTTATGGGACTTTCTTTTGTCTTTTTTTTTTTCCTTTTCTCTGTGCAGCTTTTGTAAGATTGAAGTATTCGTTTTCGATTTGAGATTGAATTGAAGTGTTTAGAATTTGATTGAACAAAATTTGGTTTGGTTTCATGACATTTAAGTGTTTGATATCTATTGCTTGACCATTAGATGAAATGGAAATTTATGTGTTAGGTTGTTTATTTCTTGACTTATTAATTGTTCATTATAGTATTATTGTTGCTTTGTATATCTTATTTATAACTATTTTTTTTATTGCAGACAATTATCGCAGTAATTTTTATAAGCTATAAAGTGTTTTTGCTCGAATTGGAAAAAAAATAAAATAAAAAAGGGCAAGTGAAGCTGACAAGTAGTGTAAAATTTAGGATTTACAAATTTTTATTAATCATATCGATAATTTATATATATAAATGTGTTTTGGTGTTTGCATTATGCTTTAAATTATGTGTTGTATCAATTGTCATCCTCTGTTAAAACAGTATTTGGATTTATGTCTTTTGTAGTATAGTTAATTTTTTTTTCTTTTTGTGTTAGAAATTAGAAACAGAGGTTAAAACATGTTTCATGGTGGCTAGATAATTTCGTTAGTTCACAATTTAATAAATTTTTTGTTCAAGAATATTTATATTGGTTTTATTAAATAAGGCCTCTTGCTCTTATATTTATAATAATGTTAAAGCCAATTTAATTTTCTAAACTGATAACAAGGAATAATATTTTTTGTTATAGAGTTTAAAGAAGCTGGGGGTTTTTGTATTTTGCACGGTTTGTTTCTAGGTTGCAAAGCATTTTATGCTCAAGGTAAGGAATTTAAATTTTAATAATTATTTAATTCAAAGTTTTGATATATAGTTTTGTTTTGTTTTTTTTTTATAATTGGAGTTGAGTTTGGTGTTCTCTGTGTTTGATTATACTAGAATGAAACTTTTAATTTATAGTTTTATATAGGTTTGATGTAGTTATGTTGTTATAGTATAAAAAAATTCACTTTTTTTCTTTCTAAATCTGTTTTGCAGATATTTCTTTTTAAATTGGTGTAACAGTTTTGTTCACATCATGTCTAAAAGGTTAATAAACGCTATAACAAGTGATTCTATAGGGCAAGAACACAATATTGTCGATAATGAATATAATCTATATATTCAGCAGCCTAAAAAAGTGTGTAGAACCAGCTATTTACAAAATTGTGATAACACTGTTTTGTCCCAAACTGATCCATTTGTGTATCAAAATTCAGAGATTGAATATTAGTGTGGGACTAGCACTTCTTCCGCTGTGCAATGTGTTGTTGATCATGCTAATTATGATGGTGTACATGGTATGACTCCTGTTAAAAATTTGTGTCAAACACGTGATAAAAAGGGGAAAAAGGTTGTTAGCGTTTCAAATAATTCTCAAAACACACTCCAAAATGAGGATCACAATCTTATGAATAAGGGTCAAGCTTCTTTTTAAAAAAATAGAAGGGGTAAGTTTGTAATTTTATATGATACATTTTTTTTGTCAAATTTCAGCTTTGGCATTTAATTAATGGTATATTGTGCTTATCTCCTCTTTCTTTCTTTTTTCCACATATTTTTTTATGTAGGGGTTGTGAAAGATTATGTGGACTTTGGAGATATGAGTTATAAATGTATTCATTGTGGTGCTTTATTTTGGTTGAAAGAATCTCTTAAACAAAGGTGTAAAAAAGATGAACCGATTTTTACCCTTTGTTGTCAACAAGGAAAAATTCAATTTTCAACTCCAAAACCAACACCGAAATTTTTAGATTTGTTGCTTGATCCAACTGCAGGTCAAATAAGTTTATCTTTTTGGGAAAATATTAGAGCTTACAATTCTATGTTTTCATTTACATCAATGGGAGCCAAAGTTGATCATTCAATCAACAATGGAACAAGCCCTTACATTTTCAAAATTAGTGGTCAAGTTTGTCATTTAATGGGATCTCTTTTGCCTGCTGATAATGAGTCTCCAAAATTTGCTCAATTGTATGTTTACGATACATATAATGAGGTACAAAACCGTCTCAAAGCTTTTGACTGTGGTGAAAACAATAAAAAACTTGATCCAAGAATTGTTGAAGGTTTAATCAAAATTTTTGATGAATCGAATGAGTTGGTTAAACTTTTTCGAACGGCAAGAGATAAATTTGAAATTGATGGTCTCATTTCTGTAAAAATGACATTGTTGGGAAGGCAGGCAAATGATGGTAAACAATATGACCAACCAATGTGTGATGAAATAGGCAGTTTAATAGTTGGTGACATAGGCCTATCTTATTCTAATAGAGATATTATTATAGAGTCCAAAAGTGAAGGGCTAAAACGTGTTACAAAATTAAATCCAAAATTTATATCTTAACAGTATCCTATTTTTTTTCCATATGGTGAAGATGGGTATAGGCTAGATTTAAAATGGAATGAAAATTATAACGGCCAAAAGGGTAAAAGACAAAGAGTGCCCATGAGAGCTTTTATAGCTTATCAAATTCAAGAACGATAACCAGGGTTAACTACATTATTAAAATGAGGCAGACTTTTTCAACAATATTTGGTAGACTCTTATGCAACACTTGAAGAAGATAGATTGGATTATATCAGGCAAAATCAAAAAAATTTAAGGAGTGAAATTTACAACGGAATTTATGATGCAATGTTAAAAGGTGATAAGGATGCAAACAATTTAGGACAAAAAGTTGGGTTGCCTGCTTCGTATACAGGAAGTCCTAGATATATGATTAATAATTATCAAGATGCTATGACAATTTGTAGAGAATATGGACATCCTGATTTGTTCATAACATTTACTTGCAATGTTAAATGGCCAGAAATCATAAGAGAATTTTCAAAAAAACCTAGCTTTAAACCTGAGGATAGACCTGATATAATTTCCAGAGTGTTTAAAATTAAACTTGATGACATGCTTGATTTTATCAAATCTGGAAAGCCTTTTGGAGAAGTTCAAGCAAGTAAGTGTCAAAAACTCATTCTTCTGCTTAGTTTAGTTTTTTTAATTTTTTGTTGTTATCATATTGACTTTTTTTGTTTTGTTTTGTTTTGATTTTTTGTTACAAACAGATGTTTATACAATTGAATTCCAAAAAAGAGGTTTGCCTCATTCTCATATGTTAATATGGTTGAAACCAAATTTTAAGTGTTTTCTGCCATCAGATATAGATTCTATTATTTCAGCTGAATTGCCAAATAAAGCTGTTGATCCACAACTTTATGAAATTGTTAGTAATTTATGATTCATGGATCATGTGGTAATGTTAATCAAAACTCTACTTGCATGCGTGAAAATAAATGTTCTAAATACTTTCCTAAGCCATACAAAAATGAAACAGTTTTTGAACCAAACGGTTTTCCAGTTTATAGGCGTCGTGATGATGATGCAAAATTTGTGATAAAAAATGGGATAAAAATTGATAACAGCTTTGTGGTTCCTTATAATGCAGAACTACTTTTGAGATACAATGCTCATATAAATGTTGAATGCTGTTGTCAATCTATGATCATAAAATATTTGTTCAAATATATTAATAAAGGTTCAGATAGAGCACGATTAGCTTTTCAAAAAGATCCAGATAATGAAATATTAGCATATCTCAATTGTAGATACATATCACCTTATGAAGCTGTTTGGAAATTGTTTCAATATTCTATACATTATAGAGAGCCTTCTGTTGAATGATTACCAGTGCATTTACCATTCAAACAAAATGTTGTTTTCAATGGTGATCAATCACTGTAGTCAATTATTAAACAAAATGCTTTTCAACACACAATGTTAACAAGCTGGTTCGAAACAAATAAAAACTTTGATGAGGCGCATTCACTAACTTATGCACAATTTCCATCAAAATTTTTGTATGACACACGCCAAAAAATTTGGAAGCCAAGAAAATTTACAGGATCGATTGGCAGAATAGCATATGTACATCCTGCATCTGGAGAGTTGTATTATTTAAGAATGCTTTTAAATTTGAAAAAAGGTGCATTAGATTTTGATGATCTAAAAACTGTAAATAGTGTTGTACATACTTCATATCATTCTGCATGCAAATCATTAGGATTGTTAGGTGATGATAAAGAATGGATTGAAGCTTTGTCAAGTGCTGTAAATGTGGCATCATCTGCTCAATTGAGGCAATTGTTTGTTACAATAGTTTTGTTTTGTGATGTAGGAAATCCTCAGATTCTTTTTTATAGTCATTGGAAAAATATGTATGATGACATTTTATACAAATTGAGAAAAACTTTTGCAATTCCAGATATGATTATACCAGAATATGAGTTAAAAAACTCTGTATTATTTGAACTGGAAATACTTTTTAATATTGCATCTACCTCTTTGAATAAATATCATTTACCAATGCCTGATGCACAAAAAATGTTAGAAATCAAAAACAAACTTTTGAGAGAAGAATTAAATTATGATTGTCAAGAATTATACAAAAAACACACTTTTAGTATCACAACTTAATGAAGGTCAAAAATATGTGTATGATTGTGTTATAGATACTGTAAACAGTAAAAAACCAGGATTATTTTTTGTCTATGGTCATGGAGGCACTGAAAAAACCTTTTTATGGAATGTAATTACAAGTAAGCTTAGATTTGAAGGCAAAATTGTTTTAGTTGTAGCATCATCAGGAATAGCATCATTATTATTACCAGGTGGTAGAACAGCTCATTCCAGATTTAAAATTCCCTTGACTATTACTAATTCTACAATTTGTCCAATAAAAAAGAATACTCATCTTGCTGGAATAATTGAAAAAGGTGATTTAATTATATGGGATGAAGCACCTATGAATCATAAATATTGTTTTGAAGCATTGGATAAATCACTTTCTGACATTTTATTACATTCAAACGTTTCAAATAATAATGTTCCATTTGGTGGTAAACCTCTTTTATTAGGTGGTGATTTCCGACAAATATTGCCTGTTATTCCTAGAGGAACCAAATAAGATATAATAAATGCTTCTTTAAATAGTTCTTATCTATGGTCAAATTTTAGAATTTTTTGTTTAAAAGAGAATATGAGATTATCAAGAATTGGATTAAGTGTTGAACAAAAAAATAAGTTGACTGATTTTGCAAATTGGATTTTACAAATAGGTGATGGAAAAATTAATAATGCAAGTGATATAAACAATTCAAACGATAAAGATACATCATTAATTGAAATACATGAAGATTTAATAATTCATTCTTCTACAAATCCAATTTCTTCAATTTTTTTTGCAACTTATCCCAATTTTGAAAATTGTTTTGATAATTTTGTTTATTTAAGAGAACGAGCTATTGTAACACCTAGAAATACAATTGTTACAGATATAAATAATTATATAATTGAATTATTACCTGGAGAGCAGCATACATTTTTAAGTTATGATTCTCTATGTTCTTCAAGTGGAAATCTAGAAAATTTGGAAACAATGTATCCTATTGAATTTTTAAATAAACTTGACTTCAATGGTTTGCCTACGCACAGTTTGGTTTTAAAAATAGGAATGCCAATTATGTTATTACGAAATTTAAATCAGTCTTTAGGTTTATGTAATGGAACTAGATTAGTTGTTACTCAATTATTTAATAGAATTATTGAAGCTAAAATACTTGTTGGAACTAATATTGGCCATAAAGTTTTCATACCAAGAATTACTCTTACAGCTACTGAAAATAAATGGCATTTTATTTTCAAAAGACGACAATTTCCAGTTAGACCATGTTATGCAATGACAATTAACAAAAGTCAAGGACAATCTTTGAGACAAGTTGGATTATATCTTCCTGAAGCTGTTTTCACCCATGGTCAATTGTATGTTGCATTGTCTAGAGTCACATCAAGAGAAGGCCTCAAAATTTTGATAGGAAATGGAGAAAATCATGTAAATAACTATACTACAAATATAGTGTTTAAAGATGTGCTGCAAAATTTACAATCAAGTTGCTAGCTTTGTTAATGAATGGCTAAATTTTTTTGTATTCGTTATATATAATTGAAATCATATATGTATACTTTTATAAATTTACATAGTTATTAGGTACAATAGAAAAAAATCTGCTGTAGTTCTCTGCTTCAACAATTTTTACAACTCATTTCTGAAAAAAAAAATTCCACTTGGTTGTTTTAAAAAATTAAAATTTACGGTTCTTTCTTTTTTTAAGTTTAAGCATCATACTATTATTAAATATTGAGTACTTTATGTGGAAATACTTACATAATACTCTTTGTATATACTTTTTCTGGTGTAGATCAACATTTATAGTGTGTTTTTTTTTTGTGTTTATACAGAGTAAACAATATGTTATCCACAAAGGCAAAAGGGAGTTGCTGTTTCCTTCATATAGCAAATAGAGGTTAACTTGATTCCAACTGTTTTATTTTGTTACTTGGATTAGAAATTGATAAGTTTAAGTTCGATTTGATAATTTCTTGCAAATTCTTGAATCATTGATTTTCTTAATCCTGATGACATGTATCAATCCTGTTTAATAATGAAATAACTATGTTATTTTAGTTATACTAAAGATTGAAAACTATAATATCATTCGGCATTCATTTAATAATCAAATATTATGCATAACTTAGTCAACATATATCTCTAGGCTTTGTTGCCTATTCTACTCTCTCACATGTTTAGTACATTGCATAGCCTGAGATATCCCCATGTTCATAATTTGATTTCAATCCATAATTCCTTCTTTTGTAAAATTTAAACTTGATTGTGTTGTTGAATTCTTATACTTTATGTACACCAAAATATATAATACTGTGTATTTGCTATATTGAAAATCAACACTCCATATTGTGCAAAGACAAAACGAGAAACATGATTTGTGTCATATGACAAACATGTGACTTTCATTCTGATCATTCTTTTAATTCACTTAAATTAAAGATTGGTCAACTGAAGTATAATTCATTTGTTTACCTACATAGTCTCAAATTACTAATTTTATTTAATATAATTAACAGAAATCAATCCAAGTTTATTTAAAAAAAAATGATAATTCTGTTATATTCACGGTTTATTGCTTTACATTTAATTTCATATTAATGTTAATTCACAAATTTTAATTTTCCTCCAAATTTATATAAGTTTTATTCTTTGATTATCAATTTGTTGATCCTAGGAATAATTTTGAGTGATACACTGGTTACAACATTTTTCCTGTTTGACTTGCAACTTCAACGACATTGTACACATTTCTAGAACTGTTTGTTCGATCATTGTTGCTTTCATGATCAATTGTATGTTGCATTCTCAAGACTAGAAGAGGACTTACTGGGAATAAAAAGTCAATTTTTTTTTCTTCCAATTTTCGGTATCTACTTTTTTCGAGTATAAATCATATTTATAATTTCAAAATACATATTCTTCATGATAATCTGCAATATTGATAAAATACTTTATCTTGAAGTCTAATTTTTTTTGGCTTTTTATTCAAAACGGTCCCTGAGATTTGCATCATCCATAAGTTTGGTCCTTGAGATTTAAAATCAATAGAAGTAGTCCCTCAGATTGTTCATCATCCATGATTTTGGTCCTTCCGTTGAAGCTTTTGGCCGGAAGTTTGGGCAATTTTCAAAGCTTTGTAACTCAATCGTTTCTTAACCAAATTCGATCCATAATATATCAAAATGAAGATAGGAAAGTGTAGAATAAGATTATATCTATTTGGAAGCCCAATGGTTGCCGGAGATGGTCGGAAAATAGCCTCAAAGTTAACTGGTTCGAGGGAAAACTGGAAAACCCGCTGGAAACTGGGTAAACTTTAAACGTTCATAACTTCTTCAATACTTAACGAAATCAAGTGATTCAAAAACAAAAATCATACTTCTCGACAATAAGAAGAGAATGGTACCTTTTTCAATGGCTAAATCGCCATGTTTTGGCCGGAAAACGGCTCGAAATTTGCTGACTTGTTTTTCAACAGCCACTTTCGAGCCGTTTTCCGGCCAAACCACAGCGAGTTAGCCATTGAAAAAGGTACCATTCTCTTCTTCTCATTGAGAAGTATGATTTTTTTTTTTGAATCACTTGATTTCGTTGAGTATTGAAGAAGTTATGAACGTCTAAAGTTTACCCAGTTTTCGGCGAGTTTCTGGCAAGTTTTCCAGTTTTCCCTCGGACTAGTTAACTTTGAGGCTATTTTCTGACCATCGCCGGCAATCATTGGGCTTTCAAATGATATAATATTATTATACACTTTCCTATCTTCATTTTAATATATTATGGGTCAAATTTGGTTAAGAAACGATTGAGTTACGAAGCTTTGAAAATTGCCCAAACTTTCGGCCAAAAGCTTCAGCGGAAGGACCAAAATCATGGATGGTGGACAATCTCAGGGACTACTTCTATTGATTTTAAATCTCAGGGACCAAACTTATGGATGATGCAAATCTCAGGGACCATTTTGAATAAAAAGCCTTTTTTTTTACCTTTCCATTCACTGCAGCCCCAGCAAAAAATACTTGCAAACTTGCAACAGATACAAACTCTCCACACAAGTAAAACTTTCTACTATAAGGTCTTTCTTAGTTACTAATTTTGATATACCTGATTATTCTCAATATCAATTGTCTACTTTGTGCTCATGGGTTTATGCTTAATGCAGTTTATTTTATGTATGTGCAATTTTCTCCTTCAGTTTCTACTTTTTTTTATTCAGCTTTTTTAAGATATCTATACTGTTGATGTTGTTTTTTTAGCTTTAGAAGCTAAGGAATATCAAATGCCAAACTGAGTCGCAGCTAAACTTCATTAGAAAAGGTTGGCTACAGGTATACCAAAAATTACTATACTAATTTTCTACTAATAGTGTATCGCATTCTGATATAAAATTTTCACTATTTTCATATAGTTAAGTGTAGGCAGGTGATGAAATAGACATATGCTTATAGATATTATTTACCAAAGTGAACGTGCCAAGAAACAATCATTTCAGCACTTACAAGGTATATCATTTTCTCACGCTTGAACAGTGACAACACATAATTCAATAAATTGATTGTTCATTTAGCTGTAAATTTGATCTCAAAAAATTTTGAAGTTGTTCTGGACTTTAATTTCAATGATTACCCAGTATCAGTTGGTTGTTGGTTAGCATTTGTTTTCTCAAATTTGGACTCTGAACGGTTAAATCTCTATTCAGTTTCTTTTGCTCAGCTCTTGCTTACTCTTGAGGTACCTGTCGTAGGATTTCGTTTGTTGTTGTTGATTTGCAGGTAAAGCTTCAATTTTAATATAAAGTTTATATTTTTCTCGATTTCTGGGATTGAGGTTTATATTTCAGTAATTCCATTTTTCTGCATCATCCGTACCCCCTCTCTCCCTTCATTATGAAGTAATTTAATTTCAGTGATTACTCAATATTAACTGGTTGTTGATTAGCATTTTTTTGTAGAATTTGAACTCAAAACAATTCAATCTGTATTCGATTTCTTTTGTTTTGTGTAAAAGGGGTTTGGACAATGTGGAAGAAAGAAATCTGTATTCAAGTCCTTCGATAATGAGTACCATTTATTTGAGAACGATAAGGTTAGATTATCTTTCCTCACTTACCTTACAATCGTCCATAAGGCATACAATGTAATAGTTATTGTGTACAATTTGCATTTGTAGTTCTTTTTGAAGCATTGTTTTAATGCTGTATTATTTGCTTACACTGAAGCTGGTGTGGATATATTTTTCTTCATTCATGCTAAGTACTCTTAACACCTGAC
Organism: Heteromeles arbutifolia; assembly: GCA_024362995.1. Taxonomy (NCBI): domain Eukaryota; kingdom Viridiplantae; phylum Streptophyta; class Magnoliopsida; order Rosales; family Rosaceae; genus Heteromeles; species Heteromeles arbutifolia. The sequence continues at coordinate 36,158,122 of JANCRC010000003.1, read as the reverse complement.
CTGATGCATATAACCATTTCCCTATTTTTTTTATTCTTTGATAAGCTTCATATTCATTGTCTGTTTAGATTAATCAAATATGATATAGTTCATTCAACATTATAAAACATGTATCATTTTATTATGAGTTTAAAAGTTATGATTTGTGTTTTTTAGTATTGTTCTAGCATTTCAGTACAACCGATTTGTTCACACCTAATTGAAAACGTTTCATTTGCTCATAATTTATTAATTCACTAAGTATCCATATTTATGCATACATTAATCAATTTTTTTCCAACATGTGTTCATACTAAACTTGGTATAACCTTCCATTCTGTTGGATTTTGGTTATTTCAGATCCTCCAAGATGAAGGCTTTCAATATAACGAGATGGTTCAGAAACACCAAAACATTGCAGATATCACCGGAGGCATCACAAAAAGTATCTTCTCTATTACACTCCCATTGTTCAATTTTTGTTTCAATTTCTTCACCTACACACACTGAAGTTTCTTATTTTCCAACTCAAATATTGTAAATCTAAATTAGCTTAATAACCTTAACATGCATCTGAAACTCATTTGTGCAGAAAAGAAACATCTCATTTCAACCAACTCAAGCCAACAAAACTTTTACGGCACTTAAAAACATTATCCAAACTCCCAACTCAAGTAAGTCCTCACTTTCCATGTGCTTCTTATTTCTTGATATCTAAGCAGCTCACATAGTTTTTAACCATTAGATCGCACGATTTACCATCCACAATTACATAGTTTTTTTATTATTTATATAAATTCCTTTTTGTTCCCAGCAAGATGATCTCACTGCATGCTTCAGCGATGTTCTACAACGAAACAAATTGCTTCTTTGATATACTCATTTTGTGATATACTCATTTTGTGGGATTTCAATGCCGAAAACCACTTACTTTCATTATTTTCAAACAAGTTAGCTTTGTAAACTAACAAAGAACAAAAGAAATTGTTTACTCTCTTGACGTCAATCTGTTTAGATTGACCAATGTTATCCTCCACTTTGAAACCTATGTTATGGCTCTATTAGTCTCAGCTTAAACGCTTCTAGAAACTTAGTGATGCATTCATTAATTCAAATTTATCTATTGCTCAAAGCTTAGAAGTTTTCTGGTTATACTAGATTTAACTTTGGTAATCTTTCAAATATAATCCCGCAGCAACGCGCGGGCATCTCTATCTAGTTTTTTACTATGATTGAAACACATGATGGTATATCACGTGTCATTATGCAAATGATAGAATATATGTGTTAAAAAGTTAATAGCTTAAAAAATAATTTTTTTCATCATTTATATGAAAACACGTAGTGTACTATCCGTATTCCGATCACAATGAAAATTTTCTCCTTGTTCTCACTGTGCCAGCCGTTAGATTTGTTCCCTCTCTCATATCTCGATCTGAATGACCATGTAGCCTTTTACTCCAACCTCTTCCCTTTCAACATTCCTCAATTTTTTTTTATATCAAATGATAGATTTTATTCCATCAAGTCTAATTGATAAGTTCACATCTTCACCAAAAATATTAAAAAGAAAATCGGAACCAATACAATTCCAAATAAAAATTCTCCCAACAGATTGCATGAAAGCTGCAACAACTATGTTGGTTTCTCGATGAGAAAACACAAACTCCACGGATTCCATACCAATTGCAAGGTGCCAAATATCATGCAAAATACCTTCCAGTTGCGCATCAATAACCATTCTTGGATTAATCATACGAACAAGCTCGTGAGCATCTGACTCGATAATTACCTTTGTAAATCCCTCTCTCCCGCAGCCCCCTAGCGCATCCCTTACCGCCACCGCCTCAGCCATCTGAGCATTAGATGCTTGAATCAAAGTCGTACCTCCCGCCGCCTTCAGCAATCCCGCAAAGTCACGAATCACCCACTCCACAGCACCAGTCCCTCTCTTGGCATTCCACGCCGCATCACAATTTATCTTCACTGTACCGAAAGGAGGTTTCTTCCATTTTTCCTGACCACTCGGTTGCACTGCATCAGCAGCTTTCTTCGCCTTCCCTCCCACATCTTCTTCCTCTATTTGCATCTCCATTTCACGATATTCACCCAGGCAACGGTTCCAAAGCATGAGAGCATCAGATGGATATGCCAACATACCCCATTTAAAATTCTATCATTCCTACACTTCCATAACCTCCATATCCAAAGACCACCCCCTGCAGCAGCTCAAAATTCTCCCAACTCTCCAAAAAGTCGAATTAAATTATTATTTTTAAATGAAATTTATATTTTTATATGTTATATGTTGTGAGTAACTATTTATGAATAAGATAGCAATCATAACTAGCTTAAATACGAAATGCATTTAATTCTATAATGCAAGGTCAGTAGGTTCGTTTCATCTTTCTCGATATCGTGTATATAAAAAAGCAAATAAAAATACAGGATTTGAAGAGATGCCTTCTTTTTTTCTTGAATAGATGACGTTATGTCTGTCAATCTATAAATAATTCATCCGCACCGTAGCATGTGAATGTTATGTATATTGATAGAGATTACGCGGGCCTTCGAAAAATTTCAACAAAATTGTGGTTCTCAATTTTGTTTGACGTCTAGGGTAGTATTGAATAATCCACTCGATTCAATGTATGTTGAAGCAAGAAAGTGACGTTACATAGTCCAATTTGTTTAAATTAAAGATAAGAGATAAATGAGACAAGTGTCAATCAACCATGAGCACAATAGCGTAGCGTAAATTATCTTAATGACATAATTCTTAACGTTGTTATGAGTGGAAGAAGAAAAAAAGAAAGGAGGAAGAAACTTCATCATTAATATCTAACAGATGATTGAATAAATTAATTTAACGTATAGTTAATCAGTTATGACCACTCGAAAAAAAAAAAAAAAAATCAGTTATGACCACGAAACTGTTTAACATTTAAAAAACATATGAATTCATCAACCCTAAACGTATAAATAGACACTTTATCATTGTCAAAAATCGATCCCTCCGACAATTCATTTTCATAAAAAAAAAATTTAATAAGATTTTGAAAAATAATGGCAAGGTCGAACATTTATATTACAATCTTATTGGTTGTGATCGCAACGTCGACGATGATTTTACCAGGACTTGCAACCTTAGCACCTTCGCCGTGGGATGATAGGTTTATACAGACATGCAGAGATTTTATCACAGTTAAGTGTGGAAAAGAAATACATGATGCTATTTTCCAACCCAGAGATGGAGACCAAGTGAGCTTACCTTGTTGCCGTCGTCTTCAAAAAATGGGGCGTCACTGCCACAAAGCATTAGTAGATAGAGCTCTTCAAGCTCCTCTTTCTAAAGTCGAGAAATTGCAGGCTCAGATCAATAGTTGGAATATTTGGAGAGGTTGTTTTCCAACTGCGAAAAAATAATTTTAGATAATAATTAGTTCCATGGTTGATCACTTGAACAAAGTAAAAAGGAGGTTTTGACGTGTTGTATAAAAATTGCAAATGTGTGTTAAGCTAGTTAGTTTGGTTAGAAAAGAAAAAATACATGGAGTATTAAAATTTAATCTCTAAACACTTTTATTTTACTATATATACATCTTAGTGATGGATTTTTGTTATGTACGTCAAGGCTAGTTTTCCTTTAGCCTCCCTTTTTCTTTTTAGTAGAACGATACCGTTGAGCATAAGGGAAGGGAAAAATCAGTGAGGATGGTACTTGCACCAGGCATGTAGGCATGAGGGCTTTCGGCCTCCCTTAATTGTAATTAAAAAAAAAAATTCAATGGTGGCATTAAAATTAAATGACATTAATAATGTAAAACTGGACGTACATTAGTTAGAGAACTTATTCTCCCTTTATATATACACTCAAGATCGAACATGCTCCTCCTAGCAATTTAGATATTCTTTAAAGTTTAGTTTTGAATCCCCTCCACATCAATAATGAAAGAGAAGTTGTTAGTAGGGGTGGGCAAACGGGTAGAGGAACCGCGGGTAGGGGCGGGTAATGTAGGTTCGGGGCGAGTACGGGCCGGATCCTATTTTTTTTGGGAACAAACGAGGCGGGTTGGGCCGGGCCATGGTTATTTACGGGGCGGGCCGATTCCTAAACCTTAGAAAAATAGGGCCCTGGACCGACCCATTTCTAATTATAATCAATGGTTGAGATTGAATGATAACCTATCATCCAATCTGAACCGTTAATTTGTAACTTAGGTTTCCAAATCAGTTTCAGACTTCAGTCTTTCTCACTTTCTCACTTTCTCACTCCCACGCCCACCTCTCCAGTCTCCACCATCACTCCCTCGATTCCGACGACATCCCAGAGAACGCCCATCACCGCCACCGCGACCAACATAACGGCACCACCACCACCCATCCAGCCATCCTCCAACCTCGACGACATCTGTTACTTCATCGGCTTCTGTAAGTCTACTGTCTACTTTTTAGACTTATGGCCATCGTTTTGATTCAAGTAGTCTCCCTGCGTTTTGATTTCATGGAAATTCCTATTCTCGGTTTTAATTTCATGTCCACAAATAAAGTAACATGAAGAGAAACTAAGGTATGACCCAGTAGTGATCATCGATCACCGTCGCTTGAGGTAAAAATTAATTAAAGAGCTTCTACTTAACTATCTATGCGATAATATCAATTCATGACCTAAACTGTATGTGTTTGGTTGTTAGGTTGTTCACCTGTGCTGGAGGAAATTAAGCAACATTTGTCTCGGTACATCTCTCTTTCGTTTTCTAATAATCTGTGCTTAACAAGTTTTAATTTTGTGCTTTGCATTATGTGTTTTCGGTTTCGTGTTTTGATTTTCTACTTTGATTCTGTGTTTTGATTGCACTTTGCTTAGCAAATTTAGGACTTTTTGTGTAGTGATTATGAGTTTTATCGCATAATTGAGCATACTTGGATTTTGTTGTTGTTATCTGGTTTTGTTCTTTAATTTTGTTTTTTTGGTCTATGCTTAGAAAGTTTAAGGTTTTCTGGTTTTGTTCTTTGGTCCTGTCTTTGTGTGTGTGTGTGTGTGTGATTTGTTTCCTTTTTCAGTCTTGGTGGTTTGTGTGTTTGATCGTTTCTGTCCTGGTTCTGGTATGGATTGCAGGAGTAGTGACATTATTTGTGCTTTTTTGAGGTATAGCAACTTGGGAAGGCTCTTCTTTTTGAATTAATAGCTTCTGCTTTTATATTTTGATTTGTATTGAACGTTATTTGAAAGTGGTACTTTGCATTCGAAGATAATATGTTTTTCTGGTGAGAACAGTTCCCACACCCAAATATTTGCGTAGTTCTGTATGTCCTGATTCTGTCTTCCGTTGGTTGTTTTCTCTTCTGTCTCTCTCTAGTTCTTCATTGGATCCCACTTTGCTCTCTGCTTCTTCAATAGATCTCTCCGACCTTTCAATTTCCTAGCACTCATTTCACAACCTACGTTCTACTTCCTTATCACTTCTGGTTCTTCTATCTGTTACCATCTCCTGAGTTTTTGTCTCATCTGTAAGAGGGGATAATATTTTTGGTTGCTGAGACATGTATTTTAAAGTTGGGAGTAATATAAGATTAAGTGGAACTGAAAATGTATAGGATTTTGTTATTTCCTATATTTGTTCTTTGATGTTGTCTTTGTATGGTATTTTGCTTTGCAAATTTATGGCTTTTTTGTGTGTAGTGATCATGAGTTGTACTTCAAGCCAGTTAGGTTTTGATGTGAACTTCAAATTAAACTTGCAAATCCATGATTAGTTGCACTTTAGTGAGCAGGTTGCCCAAACAAATAGCTGTATAATACTCCTACTTAAAATAACATCACCTTGCGATATCTTCATACTTTGAATTTCCTTGCAAATCAGGATCTGTTGGAGAATAGTGGCTTGTTTTTGTTCTAGCTGTGTTGGTTTGTTTTTATTTCATTGAATCTGAAATGTAGGGTTTTCTGTATGGTGTTGTAGTTCGCAATCGCATAGTTTTGGGATTGGAAAGGTGGTGCCAGATTCTTGAGGTTGGTTTTTGTAAAGTTCAGCATCTCTATTCTCTACCAACTGCAAGTCTGCAACATGTATAATTAATAAACTTTCTCATATCCTTCTATTGGTTCTATATGTATACAACACATTCCTAAATTTGAAATATCTTTATTTGATTAATGAATATACTTCCATTATTTAATTTTTACATATTTCTTTCTACATTATGTCTCACTCTCAAAGTCAAAGTACCCCTAGTACTAATGTAGCATCATCTACGGCTAGTACATCACCATGTCCTCCACAACCACCAACACAAGCACAACCCACACAGTCAAAACCATCAATGGCTCCCCCAAAACCCTCATCTTCCAGAAAAAGAAAAGCACCACCTATTCCAAAGACAAAACAACTAACTATATTAGCTTCACTAGAGAGATCTTCTTCTGAAAGATCTAGGGTTTGGGATCATGTCACTAAGTGTACCGTCTCAGAAATACAAGAAGTAGAAAATGATGGAAAGAAAGAGATGGCGGAGGTACAAGTATTGAAGGCTAAGTGTAACCATTGTAACGGCCTTTTTGCATGTGATACTAGTGGGGGTGGAACTAGTACTTACATTAAACATATCAATAAACATTGCAAGTCATATAAACCAACTGATGAGTTGCAAAAGGTTCTAGGCAGTTATGGACCTTCTGGGGATGTTAAAAACATGCTTGTTGCTAAAGGATGGAGCCAAGAAGAGGTAGTGGAAGGTATTGTTGAGTATATTGTGATCGACGAGGTAGCTTTTAGTTGTGTAGAGAGTGAGGGGTTTAGGTGGATGATGTGCAAAGTTCAGCCTAAATTGCATGTTCCATCTCAGAGAACTATAGTGAGGAATTTATTCAGTATGTATAATACCATAAAAGATCAGTTAAAAAAGGAGATACACAAGCATAGAGTGAGCTTGACTATTGATACATGGACAAGTGCGCAAAATTTGAACTACATGGTGCTAATTGCTCATTTTGTGGATGATGAATGGAATATGCACAAAAGGATTCTAAACTTTTGTATGATTTCAAGTCATGAAGGCAAAGAAATAGGGAAGCTGATTGAGCAATGTTTGGTTGAGTGGGAGATTGAAAAGGTGATGTGTATCTCAGTTGACAATGCATCGGCTAATAAGGTGGCAATTGAGTATGTTGTTCGTAAAATGCAGAAATGGCCTAATAGTAAAATGATTATGAATGGCAAGTTTATGCATGTGAGGTGCTCAGCTCATATTATCAACTTGGTAGTGAAAGATGGGTTAAAAAGATTAGATACAAGTGTGGATGCTTTTAGAAATGCCGTGCGGTTTGTGAGATTAAGTCCCCGAAGGTTTAGTTATTTCAAGAAATGTGTGGAGAATAAGAAGTTGGATAGTAAGGGTCTAGTTGTTATGGATGTGCCTACTAGGTGGAATAACACATACATGATGCTAGAATCTTGCTTGAAGTTTAAAAAAACATTTGAAAGGATGTCTGAAGATGATGAAGCCAATATATACTCCACCTATTTCAGTGAAAATGTGCTTAATGATGAAGGAGAAGAAGTGACGAGTAAAGGGAGGAGGGTTGGACCACCTAAGGAGGAAGATTGGGATGGTGCAGAAGTGTTAGTGGAATTTTTGAAGGTCTTCTATCTTATAACTTTGAAAGTTAGTGCAAGTAAGTATCCCACATCTAATACAGCTGTTCATGGTGTCATTGCTGTGGAAAACGAGGTTGAAAAGCTTTTTTTGCCTGAATATATGCAAACTGGAAGAACTGTAGAGTTGGTGCTACGTGATATGACATTCAACATGAGAGCCAAATATTGAAAGTATTTTGGTTCAGTTGAGTCCCTTAATCAAATATTTGTAGTTGCCCTTGTCTTAGACCCAAGGTTCAAATTGAGGCACTACATGCACTTGTGTAGAAAGCAATTAAAACTTCCTGACGAAGAGATTCAACAGAAAAGTAATGAAGTGAAGACATTGTTGAAGGCAATGTGTGATGAATATGTTTACCGAGCTTTTGGTTCATAAACACAACAAAAAGGTAGAGAAGATTTAGTTCTTAACACTTCTTGTTCAAGGGTAAAACAATCATCTTCTAGTGTGCCAACAGAAAATCCAATGATATTTAGTCGAATCATGAATGATTGGGAGAAGGAACTAGAAGACACCGAGGATATTACGCTTGCACATGAAGTGGATAGGTATCTCCTTGACACTGTAGAGAAAGTACCACATGGTTCACAATTTGACGTTTTGAAATGGTGTAAGTTGAAAGGGAGGAGCACATATCCCACACTTGCTTTGATAGCGAAAGATGTCTTTCCAATTCAAGTGTCAACAGTTGCCAGTGAGAATGCATTTAGTGAAGGAAAGAGAGTAATTGAACCTTTTAGATCATCTCTTATTCCTCAAACAGTGGAGTCATTGATATGCCTCCAAAAATGGTTAAGAAGTGAACCAATTAGCAACATTGAGTATGAAGCAAGTTCGGCGGAGCTTGAATTTTATCAAGAGTGTGAAGAAGGTGATATTACTGCTCTAAGCGCTAGATTAAGAGAAGATGGAGAATTTGAACCTGAAACGTAATGAATTGAAGCGGAAGGTCTCTATCCAACATGACAATCTACCACTTACAAATAAGGTTCATTGTTAAATTAATAAGTTATGGCTCACATGATTTGGATTTTCATTACGTTGGTTTCAGTAAAATTAGAGTAAATTGTAGCTATGGTCCCTTAACTTTAACTCAATTGGAGGAATGATCCCTCAACTAAAAATCCATTACCATTGGTCCCTCAACTCATCAAAACGTGTAGCTATGGTCCCTCAACTAAAAATCCATTACCATTGGTCCCTTAACTTTAATTCAACTGGAGAAATGGTCCCTTAACTTTAACCCAATTGTAGCAATGGTCTTTCCAACATAACTCGTTTTGACAAAAATTTTGACATAGTTGACAAAAAGGACCATAATTACACACTTTGATGAGTTGAGGGGCCCTAATTATATAAATGGTTATTCCAACATAACTTATTTTGACAAAATTTTGATGAAATTGATGAAAATGACTATATCTACACATTTTGATAAGTTGAGGGACCAATGGTAATGGATTTTTAGTTGAGGGACCATTGCTCCAATTTGATTAAAGTTAAGGGACCATTGGTACAATTTACTTGTAAAATTAAGAAAGAAACCCGCATGAATGAAGAAGTGTCATAATTAATATATAACAAATAGTCAATTAATCAGAGTCGGTCCAGAGATTTTTGAGGCCCGAGGCGACGCTAAAAAAAGTGCCCTATTATTTATTTTCACATGTAAGACATCGATAAAATTATACTTAGAAAAACACTTCAAACTCAATAATTTAGAAACATAGAAAGACTAATTTATTTTGTATCGAGAGAAGGAAACCAAAAAACTCCGGGCTTACAAGTAGATAGATGATGAGTTTTGTTTTCCATCTGAACTTTGAAAGTGTTTTTGTATAAATCGTGAGGTGTTTTTTCTTATTTACTAACCTTGTCAATATGGGACTAAAAAAATAATGATGTTTTCGAGTCTTTAATTGATATGTATTAGAAATGAATAGGCACTAAATTAAACCTTTTGATGACACGTCATATAATTTGCAAATTTGCTCTAAAAATTTGGTCTACGTATTACTTATTGTTGAAGATTAGACTTGAATTGAAACGAATATTTAAAAATAACAACCCACATAGCTACTAGCTAGTAACTAAAAATAAATTAACAACCAAACAAAAATTTGTAAAAATTGAAAAGAATAAACATGCACGTAGCATTTCGAGCTTAGGACCTCTCGTTAATTTTAAACAACAAAAACCATTGCTTCTAATTAAACTTCTTCATCCATGAACCAAATTTTATAAATTTATACTCTTATGAAAAGAAATTTGTAAAAATTAAAAAGTAAATAAGCACATGTGGTGTTTTGAACCCAAGACCTCCTCATTATTTTCAAATGACAAAACCACCACTTCTAGTTAAATTTCTATGTCATTGAACCAAATTTTATAAATTTACACTCTTATGTAAATATATATAATATACCATCCTAATAAGTTTGGTGCTCCCAATTTTTTTGGGCCCTGAACAGTCGCCCTGCCCGCACTGAGCTGGCCCGGCCCTGCAATTAATTTAACATTTAGTTAAGAGTTACGATGGTAAAACTGTTTAACCTTCATCGATCAATACACATAACCTATATATAGACATTTTCTTGTTATTCTCCGATTATCCTTAATATTATTTTCCATCAAAAGAGAGGTTAAGAAACTCCTCAAAACAATGGCAAGTTTGAATATTTATCAAATTAATATTACAATTTTTTTCTTCGTGACTGTAGCAGTAATCATGGTACCACTACTACAAAATTATCTATAACTGATGGTTCAAAAACTGACAAAAAACGTATATTACTGTCGGATTTTAAGCAAAATCCGACAGAAAATGGATGCAGTGACATATATAATAAGTGACAAAATTGCCCGCGTCAGGAAATGAATTTTTCGACAAAAAATACTCTAAAACCGACAGAAATTGTGTCGGATATAACCGACAGAGAATAAATTAATAATAGCATTTTCTGTCGGATAAAACCGACATAAAATATACAAAACCGACAGAACTTGTCTCGGTTATAACCGACAGGGAATATATTAATAATAAATGTGTGACAGCCCGTCCCTGATTTTACAATTGCATAAAATTTTAATAAGTGATTTTACGAAATTGCCCTTTGAAGCACGTGCGTTGACTGAGGTTTATTACGGTGTCGTGTCACCTAAGTTTTGTTTTCTTGGCATATTCTCGTAGTACTCATCATTACGGACGCGTGGGCACAAACGGTTCGTGATTTGGAGCTATATCGAAGAAGATATTAATGTTTGAAGTTTGGGACATTTTAGTAATTTAATTATTTTTAGAGAGTTTCAGATTTTTTTTTGGAGAAATCTGGGGTGCCACATATGTGCCCCAGATTAAAAGAAAAATAAATTTTGTGTGGTGGAGATTGGAAGGAAAGGATGAACAGGGGAGAGAAGTGGAGGAATAAGGAGAGAGAGGGATAGGCACTGCCCAATCAGAAACAGAAGCAAGGAGGGAAATGATGGAGAGTGAAGAACGGGGGAAAAAAAAAAAAAAAAGGGAAACGGGTACCCAACCCGTGACCCGTGTACACCTAGTCCATTTCTCCATACTTTCCGGTGGTTTTCCATCGGATTTCCCACGAAATGGACCTAGCTACTACTCCCAAACATCATCTAGCCCTTCCCTCTATCCATTCTACATCAAATTTGGGAAGATTTGGCCTTGAAAATGGGTGAAACCGCAAGGAGGGGTGCGGCGGCTTTGGCTTCGAATCACCCAATCCCGAAGCAATTTCTTCCAATTAATACCACACATCGCATCCTCTTGAGGTCTGGAACAAAGCCCAAACAAGTTTGGAGGCGTCGGAGTTGTTTTGGAGACGGATCGAACACACCCAAATTCGAGGGTTTCGTACGGTTTTGATGAAATTGGAGCTCTTATTGACCGAATTGGCCTTGGTCACAGGTATGAAAGTTGTTCTACTCTTTGAGATCTTCAATTCTGAAAATTTTGAGAATTTTTGGAGAAAGTTGGATTTTCCGGCGAGCCGGGGGGGCCGACCGCCACCCGCGGCGGCGCGTGGCCAGTGGGCCGTCAATGTTATTTTTAGGCTATGTTTGATATCCTGAATTCAGTTTTGATAATCGGATGACGTAGATTGATCAATTGCACCTTATTTCATCACGTTGCGTGGTTAGGTGAAAATATGAATCGACGATCCGACTGTTGGATTGTCACCAAACTTTGATACGTTGTAGTACTTAATATTTTAAGAATGTGGAAACTTACGGATTAGGAATCCAACGTATGGATCTTCCCGAATTGGATTTGTAAGTTCATAAAATAAAAGGTTAATCGCCATTCGGTTTTGGAAATTGGCGGAGATCCTACCGTTGGATCATAACGAAACTTTAGTATGTTGTTCTATAAGCATAATGTGAATCATGAGAAGTTGCGGATGGGAAATTTGATATGCGGATCTTCTGGATTGAGTTATGTAGGGTTGTGGACCCTACCGTCGATCTTTGATCGACGATTGATTGATGGTCAATGAGTCTTGAATCACTCTTGAATACCCTTGAGGATGTGTTTTAAGTGATTTATGTGTTCTATCGATAAGTATTCTGAGATGTGATTTAATAATTTTTCTAGGCGTCGATCGTTCGGGACGCTTCGGTATTCATTCTAGGGAGTTGTAGCGCGGACTCCAAGTGAGTGGGCTTTTGTTTTCAGTATATCTATATATATATATATATATACACACATACTTGATTGATTCCCAGAAATATGATCTAAAATGCTTTTATGAAATTGAATGCCATATATATTTTTATGTTTATATGATTATATGTTGACGCATTGCGGGGGCCAGGTAAGTCAGGTAAGTATATGCTTGTGATATGATGGTTATGGTGATATCGATGAGATTAGTGTATGGCTCATTTACCTGCACATCGGGGTTTGTGCCGCAAGAGTAGGGCTTAGCTTTCACGTGATCGTTCACCTCCCGCACCGTACGCTCACCTTGGATCCAAGACAGGTGCCAGCCTGTCGTACAGACCACACTAGGTGGTTCTGACTCGTAGGTGACTTGCGATTCGTCGCCAGCCTTCATGTGATCGTAGCATAGAGCATTATATATACCTAGCTTGACGTACAAATCACATTAGGTGGTTCCGTCATGGGTGCAGGTTATTGATTGAGAGATGTATTGAGGATGTGGTTGAGGAGCCATAGATTCAGCCGTACAGGTCACTAGAGGTGGCTCTGACTGATTGATATATATTGCCGGCATGATTTGAGTTAGAATATCACCTGATTGCTTGATGATATTTGATACACATTTATTATTGATTATGGTTCATTCGATCATGGCATTGGTTGGTTGATGGTTTTTCAGTATTAGTACGTATATATATTTTCTGGGAAGTATATATGTTTTTACGGTGAGGGGTTATTATTATATTGAAAAGAGAAATGGTTTTTGAAAAGCTTTGTCTTTGCCCACTCACGCTTTTTGTTTTGCTCCCCTCCAGGTTCTAGTAGCATAGTTTCTTTATCGACAAGGACTCGTGGCATATCTCAGTTCAGGTGGCTACTTCTGAGGGTATGATCTTTACCTACACTACTGTACTTTACTTATGCTCTGACAATGCGTGTGCAATGGGTCCATACCCACTAACAGCGCACTCTGATAGTTAGGCACCTTTAGGTTTAAATTTATTCACATTCTTCCATATCATCACTTTATGGCTTCGTCACCTTCCAGGTGTCGGCCAGCACAGCTCGATTCGGAGTCCTAGTGGACATTTCGGGTCGGGGTGTGTCAGTTTGGTATCAGAGCATAAGTTGGGCAGTAATGCGTTCATCACACGTGTGATGTGAGCATTCTTGGTTTTCGTGTCTAATATTTGGATTTTGCCACCTTGTCAATTACGAGGAAATATGTTAGCTTCTCTAAGTTGTGGTAATTTGGTCGACTTGTTGATGTTTTAGAAGAGCACTTGGCGAATGTCTTTAGAATTAAAGTGAAGAATTTCTCTTTTTTAAGGATTGATGCAGAGGCAAGTGGATGGCCTAAATCCGGGTTAACATATTATTGGATGTTTTCAGATGCTTTACCAATCGATTCGACACCTATCTTTTAGCCATCAGTATTAAACGTTGAGATTGGAATCTTAGAGTAGTTTGATTCCTTGTCAGTATCAATTAGGCTATCACCTATTGGAATTCTTGCGAAGTCTACCTTGTTAAGACTCTAAGATAGTCTCGTGTGACGATGGTGCTAAAGTGATAGTATTTAATGGAAATCACTTTGGGAAGATCACTTTCGGTGTATGATTGGACTTGGGAAGTAATATTGTACACTCTTAGTGCGAAATATTTTGTATATGTTGAGAATGTGAGAATCAATAATTATTGTGTTGAACCTATGCTATGCTCATGTGGTGTTTCAATTGGTGGTAACTTTGCTTAAGTGGGAAGTTGTATTCTTCCAGCCCTAAAGCTTAAAGTATTGGCGATGTTTTTCTTTCCTTAAGTGGGCGCTAAAATTTCGACGACAAAGTATTGGTGGATTAGCTAAGATAGAAAGGTGAATTGTTATTAATTTCTCTCACCTTGTGATATAAAAGTTTGTATTCACGATCTTATCAAGTGTGGAGATATAAAAGGAATTAAAGTCGAGGCTCCACTTGATACGATTGAAGGAAATTCTCAGTTTAGGCGAGCCTATCTTTGATTAGAGCAGAAGAATGTTTGAGGATATATAGCTTAACTCCTGGGCAACCACAGTTTCTTATTGGTTGTTCCAGATGATGATGGCATTATGAGAGAGCTATTTTTGGACTCTTATACTAGTTCAAGCAAGCAGAAATCAGAACAGATTACTAGCTGAATATAATTATATTTCACCGTGTTATACGTTTCATTTCCAAGCTTTGGGAAGTCTCTCCAAAAGATTATGAATGCTAGATAGTATGTGATTTACAGAAAAGCATTGTAATCAGGTATTTGGATGATCGGGATTATGGAGTAGGAATCTTATGATATTGCAATGATGCTTGAGAAGGTAGTGCGTGAACACGAATGAGGCTTTGTTCAGACGTTACGTTCTAAAATTTATCGATTAAGGAATTTATTCAACCAAGTCTCGTATTTAAAGAATTTCGAACTTTGGGATTTTACCTAGAATTTAGTTACTTCTTTAAGTGAAGGTTTGAGTTGCCTTCCTCAGACACCAGTTTTATTTAGATTGGTACTTATCTTGGAAGGTGTGATCTTCACAGACGGTATTCGTTTCTCATTCTAATAAGAGTTTGAGGATGAAGGTTGAAATCCTCACAAAGGGTTGTGAGATTTAAGATATTCTTGGTCTTATTGAGGTTATCGACTATTGATGGGCGATCTTTCGACTATAGTGTTCTTCATCACAATTGACTGAAGAAGTTGGTTTAGTGTGGGAAGTGAGTGGTGAATAAAGATTTCTGGCAGCTTAAGTGTTGCCCTTTTTCTTCAAATACGATTTTACATCCTTAGATAACATTGAGAATTTTGGAATCTATGGTGATGTTTTCTTCAGAGGTTGGTTGTGTGGATGCATCGTGATGGGGTAATACTTATGGTCCCTGGTAGTGGAACCATTGAAAATGAACCATCTTATATGTGATTAAACTTTGGATAGAGTAAGTTTCTAGTAGCATCATTGAAATGATTAAATCGACGCCTATGATTGCACTATCGGGTATTATCCCAGTTGTGCATACGTAATTACTGAGCATCGTAGTACAGATGGTTTCTACCCTAAATATTTTTGGTTTTCCTTATTCCATTATAGTTGACCTCTTTGAGTATCATTGTGACGTTACTTTGAATCATCAAGGAATAGTTGAATGGTTATAATCACTTACCATATCCAGATGCAAACGAGATAATTACTATAAGCTTCTGGTGAGAGGTATTTTGGTATATGTGAAGTTGTGATGATGTTTTGATGTTTATGGATCGATTTGACAATCAACTCATTCTTCCATTGATCCTGAAGGAGATTCAGTTAGACCATTGGTTAAATTTACCTATTCTTGAATTTATCGATTATCTGGTATTTTGGTCAACGTTGGTGCGTGTCTACCCTATTGCAGCTCGCGTTATTTCCAAAGACAAATAACTATTTGGGAAGAATTGCTTGGATATTGGAACCTAGTTGCGATTGTTGATTCCTCAATCACCTGTCAATCACTCCGTGGAATAGATCATTATCGTTGGTGATTGAGCATTCTGGAAGTTGTTTTTGGTAGGGTAATGACAACCAATCAGTTTGGACATCTTGAACTTTGAAGTTGATGATCTTGTTTTGGTTCTCAGATTCTCGAGTGTGCTTTAGTCTTCTTGGCATGATTTCTCGCTCAATCAAGGAGTAATTCACGATACATTGACTTGGCGGAGGCGTGCGCCAGTTTTATATCGATGCTTACAAGAAATATTGGAGTACAGTCTCCTCGTGAGTTTATTGGACTTACCAAAAATGAATTTCATGTGGTATTGAGAATTGAATGGATTTCAGCATAGTATTGGTGAAGGTATAAAGCTTGGTAATTTTGGGCGTCATCTTTCAGATAAAACTGAGATTATAAGTGTCTTTCGAATGTTGTCGATAAAGATTTGGATTCTCAAATTTTGGATTTCAAAGGTTATATTCTTGATTTGGTGAGCAATGCTAATGAATAGTTGCGAAGGAAATATTTGATGATATATATTGATCTAGACGCATCTTTTCAGGACGTCATTCTAGGACTTGATGATTTGGGGAGTACATGGATATCAAAGCACTCATAACAACTAGATTGATGCGCTTGAAGATTTTATGGCGTTGTGATCGAGGCACGAATTTGATGATCTGGACATAATTGTATTTGAGGAGCAAGATGATTCTTACTAATTTATTGAGACAACGTCGAACTATCGATAGCTTAATTGTTGGGTTCTCTAAGCTAGTAGGCAAGACGACTCATCTTTAGTAGTAGTTACTAATTAGAGATAATTCGAACTTATCCTCGAAGTTTGTGTCACGACAAATGTTTGGCAAGGACCATTTTCATATTGATTTTTGATTTTTCGTGCAAGCATTTTTCTATGAGACTATTCTATTTATTGGAGTTATTTCCATTCTTGGTTTTGAACTTGATGCAAGTATTTGAACTGAAGGTTTTTATATTGATAGCTGTTTTCGATATCCGTAAACTTTTCTTATGCCATTTCGTAGTAATTGGTGTTCTTGCTTGCGGATTGGGCGGATATTATATCACTATATTGCCGAGGAAGGAAGAAGGTATGAGCTTGGAGGCATGAAAGAGGAATAATTGCAATCCGATTGCGACGGAATGGCACTCTTTTATGCAGCCGCTCAAACTTAATTTCTTCCTTGTGTAAGTATTTATATAGAGGTACTTTTCTTATTTTCGAGTATTTTACTTTTAGCAAATTATTTTAAATTTCGGGGACGCAATTTTTTAAAGGGGGAAGATTGTGACAGCCCGTCCTTGATTTTACAATTGTATAAAATTTTAATAAGTGATTTTACGAAATTGCCCTTTGAAGCACGTGCATTGATTGAGGTTTATTACGGTGTCGTGTCACCTAAGTTTTGTTTTCTGAGCATATTCTCGTAGTACTCATCACTACGGACGCGTGGGCCCAAACGGTTCGTGATTTGGAGCTATATTGAAGAAGATATTAATGTTTGAAGTTTGTGACATTTTAGTAATTTAATTATTTTTAGAGAGTTTCAGATTTTTTTTGGAGAAATCTGGGGTGCCACATGTGTGCCCCAGATTAAAAGAAAAATAAATTTTGTGTGGTAGAGATTGGAAGGAAAGGATGAACAGGGAAGAGAATTGGAGGAATAAGGAGAGAGAGGGATGGGCACTGCCCAATCAGAAACAGAAGCAATGAGGGAAATGAGGGAGAGTGAAGAACGGGGGAAAAAAAAGAAAAAAAAGAAAGAAAAAAAAGGAGAAATGGGTACCCAACCCGTGACCCATGTACACCCAGTCCATTTCTCCATACTTTCCGGTGGTTTTCCACCGGATTTCCCATGAAATGGACCCAGCTACTACTCCCAAACATCATCTAGCCCTTCCCTCTATCCATTCCACATCAAATTTGGGAAGATTTGGCCTTGAAAATGGGTGAAACCGCAAGGAGGGGTGCGGCGGCTTTGGCTTCGAATCACCCAATCCCGAAGCAATTTCTTCCAATTAATACCACACATCGCATCCTCTTGAGGTCTGGAACAAAGCCCAAACAAGTTTGGAGGCGGCGGAGTTGTTTTGGAGACGGATCGAACACACCCAAATTCGAGGGTTTCGTACAGTTTTGATGAAATTTGAGCTCTTATTGACCAAATTGGCCTTGGTCACAGGTATGAAAGTTGTTCTACTCTTTAAGATCTTCAATTCTGCAAATTTTGAGAATTTTTGGAGAAAGTTGGATTTTCCGGCGAGCCGGGGGGGCCGACTGCCACCCATGGCGGCGCTGACGGCGGCGCGTGGCCAATGGGCCGTCAATGTTATTTTTAGCCTATGCTTGTTATCCTGAATTCAGTTTTGATAATCGGATGACGTAGATTGATCAATTGAACCTTATTTCATCACGTTGCGTTGTTAGGTGAAAATATGAATCGACGATCCGACCGTTGGATCGTCACCAAACTTTGATACGTTGTAGTAATTAATATTTTAAGAATGTGGAAACTTACGGATTGGGAATCCAAAGTATGGATCTTCCTGAATTGGATTTCTAAGTTCATAAAATAAAAGGTTAATCGTCACCCGGTTTTGGAAATTGGCGGAGATCCTACCGTTGGATCATAACGAAACTTTAGTCTGTTATTCTATAAGCATAATGTAAATCATTAGAAGTTACGGATGGGAAATTTGTTATGCGGATCTTCTGGATTGAGTTATGTAGGGTTGTGGACCCTACCGTCGATCTTTGATCGACGATTGATTGATGGTCAATGAGTCTTGAATCACTCTTGAATGCCCTTGAGGATGTGTTTTAAGTGAGTTATGTGTTCTATCGACAAGTATTCTGAGATGTGATTTAATAATTGTTCTAGGCGTCGATCGTTCGAGACGCTTCGGTATTCATTCTAGGGAGTTGTAGCACGGACTCCAGGTGAGTGGGCTTTTGTTTTTAGTATATATATAGGTAAGTCAAGTAAGTATATGCTTGTGATATGATGGTTATGGTGATATCGATGAGATTAGTATATGGCTCATTTACCTGCACATCGGGGTTTGTGCCGCCAGAGTAGGGCTTAGCTTTCACGTGATCGTTCACCTCTCACACCGTACGCTCACCTTGGATCCAAGGTAGGTGCCAGCCTGTCGTACAGACCACACTAGGTGGTTCCAACTCGTAGGGGACTTGCGATTCGTCGCCAGCCTTCACGTGATCGTAGCACAGAGCGTTATATATACCCAGCTTGACGTACAGATCCCATTAGGTGGTTCCGTCATGGGTGTAGGTTATTGATTGAGAGATGTATTGAGGATGTGGTTGAGGAGCCATAGATTCAGCCGTACTGACACACCCGAACCCGTAGGTAGGGCGTGCTGGCCGTCACGTGAGCGTGACGTAAGCCATGTGCACTGTGCGGAAGCAGGATCAATTCAAATGATATGAACCAATTCAAACCTAAAGAGTGAATTGGTTCATATCATTTGAATTGATCCTGCTTCCGCACAGTGCACATGGCTTACGTCACGCTCACGTGACAGCCAGCACGCCCTACCTACGGGTTCGGGTGTGTCACGTACAGGTCATTAGAGGTGACTCCGGCTGATTGATATATATTGCCGGCATGATTTGAGTTGGGATATCACCTGATTGCTTGATGATATTTGATACACATTTATTATTGATTATGGTTCATTCAATCATGGCATTGGTTGGTTGATGGTTTTTCAGTATTAGTACGTATATATATTTTCTAGGAAGTATATATATTTTTACGGTGAGGGGTTATTATTATATTGAAAAGAGAAATGGTTTTTGAAAAACTTTGTTTTTGCCCACTCACGCTTTTTGTTTTGCACCCCTCCAGGTTCTAGTAGCATAGTTTCTTTATCGACAAGGACTCGTGGCATATCTCAAATTAGGTGGCTACTTCTGAGGGTATGATCTTTACCCACACTACTGTACTTTACTTATGCTCTGACAATGCGTGTGAAATGGGTCCATACCCACTAACAGCGCACTCTGATAGTTAGGCACCTTTAGGTTTAAATTTATTCACATTCTTCCATATCATCACTTTATGGCTTCGTCACCTTACAGGTGTCGGCCAGCACAGCTCGATTCTGAGTCCTAGTGGACATTCCGGGTCGGGGTGTGTCAAAATAAGACCATTTTCTGTTGGATAAAACCGACAGAAAATATAAAAACTAACAGAACTTGTGTTGGTTATAAAACCGCAAGGGAATGTATTAATAATAAATCAAACCATCTTTGTCGGACAAAACCGACAGCAAATAGATTAATAATAAAAAAAATATAAAAAGGACATGATAGCATTCACTGCACTTTATGCAATTTTCATATTCCATACCATCCTCTTCCCTCTGCTCTCCCTCTTCCTCTCCCTGTTTTCTCCATCCACATCCGACGAGCTTCAACCTCTCTAAAACTTTAAGCAATCCCTTGAAACCTCAAACCCAAGTCTTTTCACTACTTGGGCACCACCCAATTGGGTCTGCAACTTCACAGGCATCGTCTGTGACTCCGACGGCTTCGTCTCCGAAATCATCATCTCCCAGCACAACCTTTCCGGGTTTCTTCCATTACATGCAATTTGCTCGCTTCCATCATTAAAAAGGCTTTCTTTGGGCTCCAATGGATTGTACGAAAGCCTCACGGATGACCTGAAAAATTGCTCGAGCTTGGAGCAATTGGATTTGGGTAAAAGTTCGTTCACCGGAAAAGTTCTAGACTTGTCTTCTTTGACAAAATGAATCCTCTTGAGTTTCAATGGCAGTGGATTTTCGGGGAAATTTCCATGGAAATCGCTGTAATTTTGCTGTGATTTTGTGACTAGTTGATGAAAAAATATAAAAAAAAATGAAACAAATCAGAGTAGCCAAGAAATAGCCAAATGAACTGAGGAAACAACATCGAAGAAAAGGTTTCATAAAATGGAGGTTAATCACATACACATTTCTCTATATTTTAAAGGGTTTTTATCACAAATGGTCCCTGACATTGATCAAACACATCATTGTGGTCCCTAACATTGAAAATCAATAGAAATGGTCCATGAGATTGTCCACCATCCATCATTTTGGTCATTCCGTTAAAAACTCTTTGGGCAATTTTCAAAGCTTCGTAACTCAATCGTTTCTTAACCAAATTTGACCCATAATATATCAAAATGAAGATAGGAAAGTGTAGAACAAGATTATACCGATTTGGAAGCCTGATGGTTGCCGGAGATGGCTGGAAAATAGCCTCAAATGTGACTGATCCGTGGAAAAACTGGAAAACTCGCCGGAAACTGGGTAAACTTTAAACGTTCATAACTTCTTCAATACTCAACGAAATTGAGTGATTCAAAAATGAAAATCATACTTATCGACGAGAAAAAGAGAATGGTACCTTTATTGATTGCTAATTCACCGTAGTTTGGCTAGAAAACAGCTCGAAATTGGATAACCATTTTCGAGTTAGCCAATTTTGAGCTGTTTTCCGGCCAAACTACGGCGAGGTAGCCATCAAGAAGATACCATTCTCTTTGTCTCATCAATAAGTATGATTTTTGTTTTTGAATCACTCGATTTCGTTGATTATTGAAGAAGTTATGAACGTTTAAAGTTTACCCAGTTTCCGGCGAGTTTTCTAGTTTTTCCGCGGACCTGAGGCTATTTTCCGGCCATCTCTGGCAACCATTGGGCTTCCAAATAGGTATAATCTTGTTCTACACTTTCCTATCTTCATTTTGATATATTATGGGTCGAATTTGGTTTAGAAACGATTGAGTTATGAAGCTTTGAAAATTGCCCAAAGAGTTTTTAACGGAAGGACCAAAATGATGGATGGTGGACAATCTCAGGGACCATTTCTATTGATTTTCAATGTCAGGGACCAAAATGATGTGTTTGATCAATGTCAGGGACCATTTGTGATAAAAACCCTATTTTAAATGAAGAAAAAAAAAACTTGCACCTCATATTTTTCAGTTTGTTCCTTCCATGTATATGCATCCCAGAGATCAACGCCCATATCTTCCTAGTACATACCCACTTTAAGTCGGCATGCATTTTCACAGCTTCAGCTTGCTTCTAGAATTGTTCATCCATGGTGATTGAAGCGAGATGGAGAAGGAAATGAGGAAAGGAGAAGGCACTGGCTCAAAGCAGAGATGGAGGGGTTTTATTTTGGAAAATTTTCATTACTGTCGGTTTTAACCGACAAAAACATTTTAAAATAAAAACCGATAGAAATTTTCATTACTGACGATTAAAACCGACAGAACCATTTTTTAAAAATAAAAACAGACAAAAGATTTTCATTACTGTTGATTATAATCATAGAAAAAAATGGCAGCAAAAATCGCCCCAAAATTTTCTCCCAAAATTTTAAATTCCCCCCAAAATTTTGTTACGATTTTAAAAAATAAAATAATAATTGTTTGTTTTAATAAATAAATAAATAATATGTATTTAAATAGAATACGTTTTTAAAAATTAAATAAATAATTGTTTGGTTTAATAGATAATAACCCATGTAAAATATGCAATAAAGAAACAAAATGATAATTGTACAATGAAAATGTCATCACACAAACTAAATATTGTGTAATCAATACTTGAAAATCATAAATAAAAATTTAGCACAAATTACTTTTCCCACTTAAAAATTTAGGCGAATTTAACGGAGATATGCATTCTACGAAACTTTTTTCAACGATCCAACCGTCAAACTTATTTGTACACACTCCGAGATTGCATACGTAAAAAATCGTAAAAAACAAACATTTAGAGATTACGTAACGGAACAAAAGTTTTCGACGGTTATAAATGAAAAATCACAATTTAATGGTTTATTTTAGCTCCGATTTTAATGATTTTTTACAACTACACTTCTTGACCCTATAAGAATGCAATGAATAAATTTGATCTTCAATTTAAAATATTTACACTAGTGGATACCACAAAATCTTATTTTATACTTAATGGAAGTATAACATTGACTCTTAAGTGTTTATTTTAATCTACCGTTTTGATGTGATATACATTCTACGAAACTTTTTTCAATAATCTAACTGTCAAACTTGTTTGTACACACTTCGAGATCGCATATGTAAAAAATCACAAAAAACAAACATTTAGAGATTAGGTAATATAACAAAAGTTTTCGACGGTTATAAACGAAAAATCACAATTTAACGGTTATTTTAGCTCTGATTTTGATGATTTTTTACAGCTACACTCCTCGTTCCTATAAGAATGCATTGAATGAATTCGATCTTCAATTTAAAATATTTACACTAGTGGGTAATTTTTTATACTTGATGGAAGTATAACATTAACTCTTAAGTGTTAGTTAAATCTATCATTTTGATAGGATATGCATTCTATGAAACTAGTTTCAACAATCCAACTGTCAAATATGTTTGTATATACTCCGAGATAGCATGTGTAAAAAATTGCAAAAAATAAAAAATTAAGAGATTAGGTAAAGGGACCGTGAGTGAAAAAAAAAAATATTTAAACCATTTGTTTATTTATTTATTTATTTTTAATCAATATAACATTTTAAAATAATAAAATAGTCAATTTCTATCGGTTATAACCGCCAGAATACTAAAATAATAACCGTCAGAAAATAAAATAATAAAATAGTCAATTTTTGTCGGTTATAACCGCCACCATTAACTTAAAAACTGCCAGAATATGTTAAAAATATTAAAAAAAAAAAAGAATTCAAAAATATTGAGGGTTATAATAATTTTATGGTGGTTAAATCCGCCAGTAATTTATGTCGGATATATCCGACAGAAATTATCTTTTATCCGACACTAAATAAATTATGTGTCGGATATTTTTTATCCGTCATAATTACTTAATAACCACCACCATCGTCCGACACCTAAAGCTAATATTATAGTAATGTACTACCAGTGCTTGCAACCCTATCACCTTCGCCATCTAACGATAACCAATCAGAGGCATGCAAAAGAAATATTACTATTGACCGTAAAAACGAAATACTCAACTCCACAATCCAAGCCGAGGTAAAGAAGTTCTCTGCAGATTGTTGCCATCAACTTTTGACATCAGGTGAATCTTGCCGCAAATTACTGGATGAGGATAGAAGAATTTGGGATGGTTGTTTCACTTGGTTTCCGACTATACATTGATGAATATTGTGTGCTTCCAATTCCATAATATTCAAATTCATTTAAAAAAGCCTAGGGTTCGATATGGATCTTGGAATTTGAAGGAATTTTGTTTAATATATCTTTGTGTTTACCTAAATTTGGTGTACATATTTAGCATAATTTGATTCTTGAGTGCACTACGTTTGTTAAAATATAGATTCGGAACTTAAATATGAATTTATAATTATTTCAATTCATAACTTTTCTGTGTGTTTCCCTAATACATGAAAAATTAGTAATAGTTTGGGTTTTCCTATTAAGATTTGTAATCCAGTACGTGAAATTAAAGAAAGATCAACTAAGGAGAGACTAGTTAATCGATTTATGTTTCCTTATTTCGCGTATTCTTAAGTTCTTTGATTGTTACTTCTCTGTTCCTATTAAGTAACATGCCATAATACTAATTGGGATGGAGGGAAGTAATCTGGGTATTCAGGAATATGAGAGGGAGAATAGGTATGAGATCAACTACCCTCAACTCAATCAAATCTTAATTCCTATTTTACAATGTAATGGGTTACAAATTGTAATGTGAGACTCGTATACTTTGCAAAAACAAGTACCGCTTCTTTTTTCCAGTTTCACACCAACTTGAGCAACATGGGATTCTACCAGGAAACCATGGATATTTTTAGTTTTCGCCATTGGTTATTTGTCGAACAACTGAAATGGAATGAGATAAGAATCTTTGAAGATCTTTCTTCTCCACTTACTCATAACAGGTAGAATTTGGAATAAGGTTTTATCACTAAATGGTCCCTGACGTTTCTAAAGTCCATATTTTCATCCGTAATTGATCAATGTCATCCTCCACGGTTTTCCTCCTCCAGCTTAGCCCGACGAAATATATCGGGGTGATTTTGAATAAATAATTACTCAATAAAAAAGATGATTCACAATTGGACTAAGTAATTAGATATTAGCCTAATAAATCATTTATAAATAAAAATATAACTCTCAATGTAAAATATTAAAATATTTTGATCAATATTTTGTTATTCAATAAACCGTAATAGTAATACACCCTAAAAGATTTATCACCCTTATTCTCACTATAGAATAGACACGAAGTAGGTAGTAGTTGCTACATAAATATATAAATGTTTTCCAACAATCTTCATCCACCTAACTCAGCTTCTTTATCGTCATTAACCCTTGTGATTATGACCCTTATCATGACCACCGCGACACCGAAGAATCATTGAGCAACCGCGGTTATAGGGGCGCGAGTTGTGGTGGACTTTTGACGTCACCATTACAACCAGGATGTGGCCCTCGTGGTCTTTTGCATGGGTCGAGGACTCCGGGGTGAATGCGGTTCCTTTCGGCTTTGACTTCAGAGTTTAGCACCACCATGCTAATGAGGAGCAAATAGAGGATGAATGACTTCATGTTTGAAATGTCCATGAGTATTGTTCTTAATGTATGTCTAATAGTTTTTACTAGCGAAAGTGTCCCCGCACGATGCTGTGGGTTTTAAAACTGTATAAAACATATAAAAAGTTATAAATGTATAGACGATAGGCAATACTATTTACATACATGTAGAAGTCTTACAACCTTATTTACAAAAAGAACAAAATAAGAAATAATTTTGGCAATACCATTTATATACAGTGACTTCATATTATGCAAAATTTGTGCAAACCCATTTTAAGAATTAACATATGTGATTCTTCATTATACACATAATTAAACTGTAACCCCATTCTTTCTACAACACTATCAATCTGTTTTTGCCTGGCTTACCCTCTCAATAACAAATCTCTCCCAAATTCCCAATGAACACAAACACACACAGCCAACTACAGTTTCATTGTAGAAACTGGTTCTACAACGTTTGAATTGATGGTACACAATTCTGTGATTAGATGGGTCAAGCAAAACCGTATGCTTTTCATGCTTATCTAGGCTCAAGTGTGTACCTAATCTGTACATTATCTATGAAATCCTTGTAATTCACAGTGAACATGTTCTGCTTAAGATCAGTGGTGTTGGAGAATCCCAAATTGATAGAACCCCATCCCACTGCACATACACAACCCCACGAAAATCGAAAAATACTTAAAATGAAGGCATGAAAAATTTAGATTTATTTCTAGCTTTTGAATTAAATAAAATAAAGCAAAAATCAAACAACAAAATAAGCAAAAACGTGCATAAGAAAAAAAATGAAGTGTGAGGAAATCATTTTCCTTTGAGTAAAATGAAGAAATTACATGAATTGAGCCTGAGAATTCCATTCGAAAATGTCAAAAATCCTGCAGAATTATTGGCCTTCTTGATTGGGATGAGTAGAGTGGACGAAATAGGCACATTGGGATGTATTTGTAGATCAAAATCTGGTGTTCTAGTTCCATCCATTGAGATGGAGTGAAAGGTCCTCTGCCTCCTGCTATACTCCATTGCATGGCTGCAGCTCCATTACTCAAACTCCCACTATTATATTTATGCCCTGAAACACAACTAGAAATCAGAAAACCGAAAAAAAAAAAATAAAAACATATATTTGAAGTTGAAAACATTTTAAAGAAAATTAAGCAATTTAGAGCCTTTGAAATTGGCCAAAAAAGGGGAGAACAAAGCTTCTACACCTATAGTGAATATATTATGTGAATGTGGTTCTTGCTCTCTTTCTCTCAACATCACGATCATGAAACCTTCGACGTAATCAAGAAAAATTTTCTAACGCCCAATTACATTAAATCACAAATTCAAAACATTTTTTAAACATGCAATTATCGAAACATAAATACATAACTGTAAATAAATCTTCACAGTTTTGGAGGAAGAGCAGAGAGGAGATGTGCGACCACCATGAAGCTCCAGAAGGTTTTCTAGTCGACCAGGAAGGAAGAAATCACGGACCATATGACTTTTTGTTCAATTTTCATAGGCTATACAAATTGTTCGAACATAAAATTCAGGTCTTTTAACAAATATTTAACAAATAGAACTCAAAAATTTTAAGAACAAAAACAAAAGGTTCGAAATTTACTCAAACCCAACAATACCAGACGAAATTAAAATTAATTAGAGCAAGGTGGGTACAAACTCGAAATTCCAAAAACCAAAATTATACGCAAAATATCAGAATTCATAACACAAAAAACTCACCGAAATCGAATCGAATGGAGAGAATGAACCATCAGGATATGAGGTATGAGGCAAGGCAGGGGCTACTATGAGTGAGTTTTGGGTTGTGGATTTCAGATTTCTCATTCGGGGAAAGGATGAGGATTCTAGGTTGGGGAAAGCAAGGAGCAGGGAGAAAAAGGAGGATGCCCAAAAAAGCAAAACGATTTCTAAGGTTTGATGGAGTCTGCAGCCAGTTGGACTTGCTAGAGAGTTTTATCACTGTGTTGTCGAAGAGAGAGAACCACAGCTATGCAGAAAGAATGGCAACCTTGTAATAACACAAACTAAGCAAGGGTAAAATTGAAACTACACTGTGCTTATGAACAGTGTTTCAGTTGATTTTCAGTTTTAGTATATGCTATCAATTGAGCCCCGCGTGATGCTGCGAGTTTCAAAACTATCTTAAACGTGTAAAAAGTAGGGTTTATATACATGAGAAAATATGTGCCAAAGTGTAGGGTTATATACATATATTACATGACAAAAATTGGGATGGTCGTACGCCATAGCCAGAGAGTTCTATTTACATTCATATATTACATGCGAAAAGTTGAGGATGTTAGTAGGTAACCCTCATGGATTGTTTTTCAAAAGCTATGGTCCTATCCCAGGGAGACTTTTACGTCTAAAACTGTACAAAGCTCAAAATGTAAGATTTGTTCCACTAAAGACACCCATATACATAACTCCTCACGTTAATGGTGCCTCCTCCATCTTGCACGACAACGATGAACTGAAGAAAAAAAAAATTTGACATAAGAATTGAATGACTCTAAATTGCATATGTTTTGCAGCCACACTAAATAAACTCTCTAGATTTTCCTGTTGGCCTCATCGACAACCCAAATGAAATATTCATATCTATATTATGCAATATTTATAAAATATAGTTCTGTGTTAGAGAAACTACTCGTTCAAGATGGGAAAAAAATTTGTTAAGAAAATTGATTTATGAGTGTTGGGATCCATACTCTATTCACTGGGAGTTTTATCTGCGTTTTCTACATTCTCGTCATCGGTCTCCTCAAATGTATAGGCCTCTTCACTGTATCGACTTGTGGTATCACATGGATCGTGTAAAATGGAGAGAGATTAAAGCATCAGTGCACATCTAGTAATGGAAAAAAGGTTTTTATCAATTATTTATTTATTTATAAAGACTAACCTCTTAGGTTTTTTTGTTGGTGTAGAGGTGAAAAGACTCTTTTTGACTGGCTCCCTTTGTCGTTTCTTTGAACTTGAACTGCTCTCAGTTGGAGATATGCATAATCGACTCAAAATAAATTGTAAGTTCAATAGACAATTACCTTGTTTGTTTTTTTGGAAATTGGCTTGAGCTTTACTAATTTGATTTGAATTATCAAATGTAACGACATTGACACTTGTTTGGACGTGTTTATACTGTTGGAACACACATTGTCAAAAAAAATTTGTCTTTTGTTCTGGTGTTCAAAGCTTGGTTTATCACAAACTTGTATGCTACTGGAAGAACCAACAATATGGCCTTCTTGTATTATTTCATTGCGTTTGCTAGTTCTACACCCTCTTAACATGGCATAAAAAAATTCAAACTCCAAGCAATAGATAATTCACTGAGAATTCTAAAAATAAAAAAAAAAGTCATCAATTATTAAATACTTAACAATAAGTAAACTAAAATGAAGCAAAACACATAAGTCACATTTGAAAACTAACACCGAATGCAGAAACGCTGGCAACAAAGTTCCTGTTCAACTGTTGATGATGACTCATATTCTTTGTCTACTCAAGTTGTATGCCTATGTTTACCCTTCGTTTTAATTATTCATCTCAATATTCAATGCACCACAGAGTACTAACGAGCAAATACACATTATACAGTCTAATTTTTCTTTTAGTCCTTTTTCAGGTCCCAGAAGCTGCAAGGTTTAACTCAATTCACTTTGCTATCAAAGTAAAGGACCAGTGGACATATTTCTTAGTGTTCAAGAGGTCGACGGCCAATGAGACGTTAGCCATACAAATAGGACAATATAGTAAATCTTTTGTATGTAACTATTGTGTACATATACATCGAATATTATCTTTTGTATGTAAATAGGACTATCTACTAAATTTTTGTATGTAAGTAGTATGCATACACATCAAGTATTTTCTTTTGTATGTAAATAATACTATATACAAAATTTAGATAAAATAATTTCTTTAACTTCCGTAACCCAAACAATTTCATTAATTGCTATTTTTATTCCTACTTAACAAACCAATTTGAATGGCTTCAAACCCAAAAATTGCAAAATTTTATAGAAAAGTTTCGGTCAGACCTTATTACAAATACATTGCTCTGTTCTTCCTGAGCCTGCAGAACAACTCCTCCACCAAAACTGATTTTCAGAATCTGTTTGAAGCCTAATGATTATGAGTCAACCTGCAGATTTGATAAAAGATCTCAGAAATTAAATGAATAATACCTTTTACTGGAGACTACAAATATGTACTTCCTGAGCAATATCTTTATCAAATCTGAATTAACCTACACTTAATTAATATAGTAGGGAGGAATAAAATTGAAGAGCTATGGAAAAAAAGTGATAAGAATGCCTATATATTTAGTGTTAAAGAAAAAAATCCCATTTTTTCTTATACTCAATAGAAATGTCACTACTGGACTGCAGTTTAGGTACAATTTGAAAGATCAAACTCAAATATTAAAATACTCAAGCACTCATCAATTCGGATACTACTTGAAAGATTAAATTTAAACACTAAATCACTCAAGCACTGAAATGCTGTCACGTTGAACTCTACATTCCTTTCATTCTTCCAGAACTAATCCAATTTGATTAGAAACTAATTAATTGCTATTTTCTCATTAAACTAAGTTGTAAAATAGCACCACATAATGGGTGGAGGACCATTGCCCCGTCATGGAGATATATGAACTCTCTTTATCTCACACATTATCAACTGACATGATGAATGATGAGATGATCGGTAAAGGAATGTATTCATACTGTAAATTAAAGATACAATTTCTAAATACTGTAAAATTTTGTACAAGATTATCGAGCAGCAATTGAGGTGTCAAATCACCGATCACACCCTTACATACATGGTTACCAGACACTCACTTCCTTTTTTCTTTGTTAACAATAAGTAAACTAAACGATTGCTACCTTTTAATTTTAAAAGTCACATTCTAACACCGAATGCAGAAACCAATGTCAATAACGATTCAAAGAACCTCAATTTACTATCTTTTACAATTGAAACTAAATTGATTAAGTGTTAAATTATTAGGCATTACCAATATACCATATCAACAGTCATCACTTAAAGTAACCTTTACATTATGCTTAATGCAGAAACCAATATCAATATCGATTCAAAGAACCTCAATTTACTATCTCTCAAGTTGTACAGTGTCATAATGCAACTGCAAAAAACTAAGAGAATGAAACTTCTAAGAGTTTGAACCTTACCAAAAGTTGGTTAGTAATCAGTTCCTGGGCAAATTACTAATCATAACCATGCCATTCCAAATACTACTTTTGGTATGACCACGAACATAAGGATGCCTAATACTACCTTTCCAAAGTGCAGAAAGAGAGAGAATACAACTGGGGTAAATTTCGAAAATCCTCGTCAAAACCGTAATGAATCGGGACATGCAACAGGTGTTTCTTGTTCCTGAGATTAAAGGGAGACGATTGGCAAAACATAATTAACAAAACATCAAAAACTCCCACACAGATTCATTCATCAAACCCCCTAAAAAAAAAAAAAAAACCGCAAACGTAAAGCAAAAACGCAGAAAAACTTCATCAAAACGACGACTAAAGACACCCAAAAAAACCAAATCGGGAAATCAAAAGGGCAAGTATCAACAAAGAACTCACCCAAATGGAATCCAATGGAGAGAACGAACCACCGGGACATGAGGAAAACGGCAAGCCAAGGAGAGGGGCGACGTGATTTTTGGGTGATGGGTCTCAAATTTCTCGCTCAAGGGAATAGGGAAGGGAATTTAAGCCATGTCTTTAACGTTGGAAGAAAATGAAGCAGGAAGAAGAGAGTACAAATCTCCTGCACTCAAAAATCCACGTGTTCTCTCTGCCTTTGATTTTATGGAGAAGACTTGGACTCGGAAGAAGAGGTATTTGTGAGTGCGATTCCAGCTGTCGATAGGTATTTTGATCAGTGGCAGGCTTGAAGTAATACAAACTACCTGGGGGCAAAATAGAAAGCACATTGTGCTTATGAACAGTGATCCAGTTGATTTTGAGTTTTAGTATAGATTGAATTGAATTTGTGTTGGCACAAGACTGTCAATTCTGACTTCTTGTGTTAATGTGCCAAAATATTACCATATATAGGGTTATATTAATCCCTATTTAGATTGGAATCCTCCACCAATTACATCTGGAAATTACATTCCTATAATATTGTACAATCACCGAGAGGATTCTAGATTAACTAGGTAGAATTATGACTCCTAACATGTGGAAAATATTGCAATATATATATACATATACATATATATATATATATATACACATACATATATATATATAGATATACATATACATATACATAAACCTTACATTAATTCCTATTCAAGTAGGAATCCCACACTAATTACCATTGAAAATACGGGCTACAATAACATAGAGGATTATGAATTAACTAGGAGTAATCTAACAGACAATCACATAGAGGATTACGAATATAAGGAACATGTAAGCACAAAGCAAATTCTAGCGTTATTGAGGCAACAAATGAATTAAACAGAAAGTCCCTTAAAAGGTAATTACTTGCTAACCAAGTTTTAACGCCGCAGTTCCTATTGGGGAATGAACGGTTGAATTATAAGTCTATAGCTGATTCGTATTAGTGAAATAAGATGAGGTTATTTGTGTATTCACTTGAGTATATTATTGCCAAGTGTGAAGTCAAAAGATGTAAGGCATATAATGCTAAGTGTAATGATCCTAGTAAATAGTCAAATGTATGGCTGAGATCATTTTGTGATGTAGGGATTCTAGCCACTTCTTTCTAACTGCCATGTATATTGCTCAATGTAAGTGTGAGTGAATACAGTAAGAAGAAATATATTCCTCTGCTACATTTCGTGGCAGAGAAGAGAACATTCAGTGAAATTCTTCTTCCTTCTCCATTTCTCATAATTTATTAAAAACTCTCAATAAAATCAGAAACATTATCATGGCCTCAGAGCCAGGTTCGATCAATTGAGTCTGGGCGTAGATCTGTGAGTTCGCTGAGCTGAATCGAAGTTCGCTCGAAGCTCGGTGAAGGTCGCCGGAACTCCATTATCATCTGAGAAAAAGAAATCGAAGCTTTCAGACCAAAAATGTTTGGATCTGGAGGCTTGGAAGTGAGGACCCCAATCTTCTCCGGTGAGAACTACGAGTTTTGGAGAATCAAAATGGTGACGATTTTCAAATCGCATGGGTTGTGGAATCTGGTAGATAAGGGAGTTAAAACTTCTGATTTGAAGAAGAAGAAGAAAGTTGAAGAAGCAACGGAGGAAGATGGAGATGAAGAAATGGCCGCCGTGTTGATGCAAGATGCAAAGGCTCTGGGTATTATTCAGAATGCAGTCTCGGATCAAATCTTCCCACGAATCGCCAATGCCGAATCATCAAAGATGGCATGGGATTTGTTGTATGGAGAGTATCACGGTGGTGATCAGGTAAGATCTGTGAAATTGCAAAATTTGAGACATGAATTCGAATATGCTAGAATGCGTGACGATGAAACTTTGTCTGGGTATCTTACTAGGCTAAATGAATTGATTAATCAGATGAAAACATTTGCTGAAATTCTGTCTAATGAAAGACTTGTGCAGAAAGTTTTGGTTAGCCTTAGTAAACCATATGATCCCATATGTCTAATCATTGAGAATACAAAGTGTTTGGAGACTGTAGAATTACAGGAGGTAGTTGCAATCTTGAAGAGCCAAGGATAATGGTTTGATTTGCATATTGTTGATGCAACTGAGAAGCATTCTCTTCTCTCTGTGAGTCAAAAGGACAAAATAGAGGTAGCAATTACTCAGGGAAATCTCAAAGAAACTAGAATCCAAAGGGAAATAAATGGGAGTCAAAATCTAAGTTTCAACATAGACCCTTTATAAATTCATCTCAAAACATGAATTCCTCTCAATCAATGAGTCAAGAAGTCATAAAACCTCAGTGCAAGTGTGCTCTAAGTTCCATTTTGGTGAGTGTAGACACAAGGGCAAACCAAAATGTTACAACTGTGACAAATTTGGTCACTGGGCTAGAAAGTGTACTGCAGGAAAAATAGTGTAGAAAGCAAATAGTGCAAATCAAGCAGAAGTGTCAGGAAATCTGTTCTATGCAAACAATGCAATCACTGAGGCTAAAGTAAGTGGAGAATGGTACATTGACAGTGGATGCAGCAATCATATGACAGGAAATGTGAATCTTCTTGTTGATGTGAGAATCAAGTTGCATTAAGAGCTAATGTACAACACTTTACTTGGGTTTGGCACAGAAGACTTGGACAACTACACTTTGGTGGTCTTAAGCAATTGAGGGATAAGGATATGGTGCATGGCTTGCCACAACTTGAAAGTCATAATGGTGTATGTGAAGGCTGCCAATATGGAAAGCAACACAAAGATGAGTTTCCAAAGAATCAAGCATTGAGAGCAAATGCTCTACTTGAAGTTGTTCATGTTGATCTATGTGGTCATATGAAAGTTGAATCAATTGCTGGAAATAAGTATTTCATGCTGTTGATAGATGATTGTACCAGAATGGTCTGGACATATTTTCTAAAATACAAGTCTAAAGCATTTTGTTGTTTTAGAAAATTCAAGGCTATGGCAGAACTACAATGTGGTTTTAAAGTAAAGGGTTTGAGAAGTGATCGAGGGGGAGAGTTTATGTCAACTGAGTTTGCTCAATTATGTGAGAATGAAGGAATACAGAGGCAACTTACTCTAGCTTACACTCCACAACAAAATGGAGTTGTAAAGAGAAAAAATAGGACATTGGTTGAAATGGCAAAATCTATGTTACATGAGAAGGGAATGCCATATTATCTCTGGTTGAGGCAGTACATACGGCTGTGTATCTATTAAATATATGTCCCATAAGGGCATTACACAATATCACACCTTTTGAAGCCTATTCTGGAAGAAAACCGGGTATTGCTCATCTGAGAATATTTGGTGCTCTATGCTATGTTCATGTTCCAAATGAACTTAGACACAAGCTTGAACCCAAAAGTGTCAAATGAGTATTTGTTGGCTATGCAACTTGTGAAAAAGGGTTACAGGGTGTTTGATCTAGTTACCAAGAAACTTATCTTGTCTAGAGACATTGTCTTTGATGAGGAAGCAGCTTGGGATTGGAAAGGAAGTTTTGAGCAACATGTGGTGCCTCTCACTGAGGGAAGATTTGTATATGACAGTCTCAGTTCTGGAAATAATGAAAGCTCTATGATACCACAAATTTCCCCGATATCACAGTATCATGGAAGGAATACCAATGCTGAAAACTCAAACTCTTCATCTAACTTGTCTACCTCTGGTGAGTCTTCCAACAATATAAGTC
This sequence comes from Heteromeles arbutifolia, assembly GCA_024362995.1. Classification (NCBI taxonomy): domain Eukaryota; kingdom Viridiplantae; phylum Streptophyta; class Magnoliopsida; order Rosales; family Rosaceae; genus Heteromeles; species Heteromeles arbutifolia. Next base: position 36,123,357 of record JANCRC010000003.1, on the reverse strand, counting down.
AAGATGAAAGAAATACTCAAGCATTTGATCACACTCCATTGAAATGGAGAAAACTAGATGAAGTATTGGCTCAATGCAATCTTTGCATCATGGATCCAGAGAAGTATGAAGAAGCAATGCAAGATTAATCTTGGTTGAAAGCAATGAAAGATGAATTAGCTATGATTGAGAAAAATGACACCTGGAAACTTGTGGATAGACCAACAGAAAAGCCTGTTATTGGAGTTAAGTAGGTCTACAAAACCAAAATAAATCTCGATGGTTCAGTCTTAAAAAATAAAGCTAGGCTGGTTGCAAAAGGCTATGCTCAAAAACCAGGACTAGACTACAGTGAAACTTATGCTCCAGTGGCTAGATTGGACACCATCAGAACTCTTGTAGCTTTGGCAGCTCAGAAGAGTTGGAAATTGTATCAGCTTGATGTAAAATCAGCATTTCTGAATGGTGTACTGCATGAAAATGTTTATGTAGACCAACCTGAAGGTTTTGTAGCCAAAGGACAAGAAGATAAAGTCTACAAACTGTACAAAGCTCTTTATGGGTTAAAACAGGCGCCAAGGGCCTGGTATGGAGAAATTGACACATATTTCTCTTAGTGTGGTTTTGAGAATAGTTTGAGTGAACCAACACTGTACACTCAAAGGGGAATGACATCTTGATTGTTTCTATCTATGTGGATGACATAGTCTATACTGGGAGTGATAAATAGATGCTTGAAGAGTTCAAGGAATATATGAAGAGAAAATATGAAATGACTGATTTGGATATTCTCCATCATTTTCTTGGAATGGGGATAATTCAGACTAACTCTAGCATTTTCATCCACCAAAAGAAATATGCAAGCTCTTTACTGAACAAGTTTGGTCTAAATGAGTGCAAATCTGTGATCACACCTCTTGTGGCAACTGAGAAGCTAACCAAGGATGATGGAAGTGGTGCAGCAAGTGAGGAATTATACAGAAAAATTGTGGGGAGTCTTCTATATCTCACAACCATTAGGCCTGACATCATGTATACATCTAGTTTACTGGCCAGATTTATGCATTGCCTTACAAATAAGCATTTTGGAACTGCTAAACGTGTACTCAGATACATTAAAGGGACTCTAAACTATGGCTTAGAATACACAAAAGGTAAAAAGGTAATGTTGATTGGCTATTGTGATAGTGATTGGGGTGGATCCCTAGATGATAGCAAAAGCACATTTGGATATGCATTTTCTTTTGGAAGTGGAGTTTTTTCTTGGGCTTCAGTCAAGCAAAACTGTGTGCATTATCTACTGCAGAAGCAGAGTACATAAGTGCATCCGAAGTCACTACACAAGCAATTTGGCTCAGATTTGTTCTAGAAGACTTTGGAGAGCTCCAAACTGAAGCAACACCACTGCAATGTGACAACACCTCTGCAATTGCAATCACCAAGAATTCTGTGTTTCACCAGAAAACTAAACACATTGATAGAATGTATCATTTTATTAAAGATGCATTGCAGGAAGGTATTATTAATCTGGTGTATTGTCCCACTAAAGAGCAGCTAGCAGATATCTTCACAAAACCTTTGCCTAAGGATCGTTTCAACTATCTCAGGAGTATGCTTGGAGTGAAATCAACTTAAGACTTAAAGGGGAATGTTGAATTATAAGTCTATAGTTGATTAGTATTAGTGAAATAAGATGAGGTTATTTGTGTATGCACTTGAGTATATTATTGCCAAGTGTGAAGTCAAAAGATGTAAGGCATATAATGCCAAGTGTAATGATCCTAGTAAATAGTCAAATGTATGGTTGAGATCATTTTGTGATATAGGGATTCCAGCCACTTCTTTCTAACTGTCATGTATATTGCTCAATGTAAGTGTGAGTGAATACACTAAGAAGAAATATATTCCTCTGCTACATTTTGTGGCAAAGAAGAGAACATTCAGTGAAATTCTTCTTCCTTCTCCATTTCTCATAATCTATTTAAAACTCTCAATAAAATCAGAAACACTATCACCCTAAAGTATTTCCCATGATTCGTCGGAGAACAACCAAGAACTCAAATTTCTGACCCAGTTAGAAGAAGAAGACGACATGATCGCCAGATTATTACCGGAGGATATTTGCTGCCATATTCTCAAATTGTTGCCAATTACACATCCCGTGGTGATAAATTATTCGGAAGATAGCACCTTCTGCTTCCTTCACAAACCTAAAGCTTGATGACCGGTTGCTACTTCTCCGTGAAAGCTCCAAAACCATGTACAACTTGCGCCGCCTCATCAATTTTCCATGCATACGAGAACTCTACATTCTTTTGCTCCAACGCTAACAGTCTGATTTGCATAAATTCTTGGTTGCTTAGCGCATGCACATCCAATACAGTTGCGGTAGAGATCAGGATTTCTTACACAGAAAACCCGATTGAATTTCGTCAAATTTTGTATGTCAGCACTTCCTTCCTCGTACTAAACCTAAATGGGAACTTACGGCTGGATTTTCATCCGGATTAAATGTGTTTGGATAAAGGTTTGTAGAGAAATTGGTATTAGTTTTAAGGAGAAGCTTTTCTACATCTTCCGTGTGCTTGAAGATTTGTTCATAGCGGGTGACATATTGAACAAGAAAAGGGAAGTGGTTTAAAGGTGAAATCAAATACACTCACCAGTTAAAGTTTGAATGTTTGGTGCATAATTTTAATGGCGATATCGAGTATAGCTTTGTGGTTGATTGCCCGAACCTTAAAACCTGAAGCCCTGCGATGATTTCTTGGCCAAGTATAAAATCTTTGTGGATTTGAAGGTCCTTGATTATGCAAAGATTTGTATCGGAAACCCTTCAGCATATTAGGGTGAACTGGAGCTTTATTTCGAGGTAAACCACTTAAATCGTGCATTTGAGCTTTACATTAACGGTATATTATTCATATTCATATGAGTTAATTAGGTTACGAAAAGACTCTCTTGCCAGCTAACTTGTGAATAAAACTTTTAGACCATGAATTTAGACGATTGTGTAGATTCATTCTTGCCTATGAGGTCCAAGTTACCAAAATTTAGTCATAATTACGTTCTGCTTACTATTTATTTAATTACATGCATTGTTTCAGGGGCGGAGCCACATGGAGGCCAGGCGAGGCCTAAGCATATCCTGAAATTTTATTAATATATATATTTTGTCTGCTAGGTTTGGCAATAAACAACTTTTTGTTTTGTTTTTTAAACTAAACCTTACAATTACCCTTACCCTTTTGTTTCACCATATAAAAGCTATTTCCTTTTTTAGTCTCTTCGTATATATAAGACAAGTTATATACAAGTTAAAGTAAAATTCAATTAATTATGTTGAAATTAATATCTCAAGGTAATAGTTTTAAGTTATGATCTTACATTTTTGTTCAAATCTTTCTTTTTTATTAAAGCTCGTAAAAAAGTTTTGTCCTTATGATATAATCATTAATACATTTTGTAAATTTTTTGAAGCCTCATCACTCTTCTTTCATAATTTTCCATAAAAAAAAATAAAAAAAAAATCTTAAAATTTTCTCCAATTAATTATATGCTATATTTGGTCTAATTTCTTTTATATGCCTTAAAGCCCCTTCCTGAGAAGGGTTAGTGGCTTCGCCACTGCATTGTTTGGTAAGTGGGCGAACCTTGATGCAACAGAAAGGTTGCTCCTTTACGTTCCGCTTACTTTTGAATGTTTTGCATGGCTCGCATGGTTTGGATTTTCTTTACGTTGGTGTTAGTAAACGTAAGAAAGAAACCCACATGAATGAAGAAACGTCATCATTAATATATAACAGAAAGTCAATTTTAACGTGTAGTTATGAGTTATGATGGTAAAACTGTTTAACAAAACTGTTTAATCATCAGTACACATGCCTATATATAAACATTTTCTTGTTAACTATTCTCCGATTCCCCTAAATATTATTTTCCATCAAAAGAAAAATTAAGAAAATCCTAAACACAATGGCAAGTTTGAATATTTATCAAATTCTATTCCAATTTGGTTCTTCGTGACTGCAGCAGTAATCATGGTACTGCCAGTACTTGCAATCCTAGCACCTTCGCCATCTAACGACAACCAATCAGAGGCATGCAAAAGCAATATTACTGTTGAGTGTGAAAACGAAATCTTTAACTCTACAATTTAACTAGAGGTAAAAAAGTTCTCAGCAGATTGTTGCCATCAACTTCTAACATCGGGTGAATCTTGCCACAAATTACTGGACGAGGATATATAAAAAGGATTTGGGACGGCTGTTTCACTTGGTTTACGACTATACATTGATGAATATTGTCGACTTCTAATTCAATAATATGCAAATTTATTTTATTTTTTAAAAAAAAAGCCTAGGGTTTGACATGAATCTTGGGATTTGAAGGAATTTATTTCTAATATATCTTAGTGTTTACCTAAATTTGGTGTACAAATTTAGTATAATTTGACTCTTGAGTGCACTGCGTTTACTAAAACATGGATTCGGAACTTAAATATGGATATTAGAATCACTTCAGTTCTCAACTTTACTGTGTGTTTACCTAATACATATTAAACTAGAAATAGTGTCAGTTTTCCCTATCAAGATTTGTAATCCAATACCTGAAATTAAAGAGAGATCAACCGATGGACTAGTTCATCGGTTTCCTTTCCTTATTTCTCGTATTTCTTAAGTTCTTTGATTCCTACTTCCCTATTCCTATTAAGTAACATGCCATAATATTAATTTGGATTGAGGAAGTTCTGAATATGAGTATTCAGGAATATGAGAGAGGAATAGGTATGAGATACGCTCAACTCAATCGAATCTTAATTCTTATTTTATAATGTAATGGATTGCCGAATGTAATGTGAGATTCATATACTTTTTAATTCCATATGAATTAGTAAACGCATGAAAAGTAGAATTTGCAAAAAGATTTTATCACTAAATGGTCCCTTACGTTTCTACTTTCTAGAAGTCCATATTTTCATCCTTAATTGATCAATGTCATCCTCCGCCGTTTTCCTCCTCCACCTTAGCCCAACGACATATGGCTTGTGTGCTTAGTGATGTTGCATATAGCTTGTGTACTGATGCTACACTTTGTAAATTAATTATGGTTATACTTTCTGTTTGTAAATTGGTTCTGCACATAAATATGTTGTAGACAAAGAAAAAAGGAATATGCATCAAGCTTATGTCAAAACAATTATGCATCTACATTGTGTGTCAACAACCAATTATGCATCTACCTTGTTTTACTAATTGATGCTTCATCTACTTGTGCGCTAAGTGATGCTGCATCTACTTGGTTGCTAAGTGATGCTGCATATAGATTGCGTGCTAAGTGATGCTGCATATAGCTTGTGTGCTTAGTGATGCTGCGTCTAGCTTGTGTGCTAAGCATCTGCCCTTTGCATCTAGTTTGTCATTTATTTGACTTCTTATTATTTAATAATTTATCATACTCATGATCATTTCATTTTTTTTGTGAAGATGACGACAAAAGTAAAACATTTTGCAATAAAAAAAGAAATCGCCTCCAAAATCTGCTGCCGTAAAGCATCGGGCAATAGATGAGAACTATGCTCAAATAAGACTGAATCTCTTGGCCTTTGCAGAACTAATAAAAGAGTTCAAGCCAAAACTTGAAGAAAAATCAGAAGTCTTGGCATTCATATATAAGTCACTTTTTGGCAAACTAGTGAAAGCTTACATAAAAGGTGAATTACAAATGAAGAAATTAGACTGAGATGTCATACATATAGTGAACTGGTATGACACTGAAAAGGGAATGTTCAAATTCAAAAATGGATATTGCAAAGTAAATGTTGATGATGTCCAATGCATATTTGGGATCTCAAACCAAGGCAGAGAAGCCTCTAAGTCAACAAGAGACTCAAGAATCCCAAAGCCGAAATAAAACAGATTCGTTGATAAATACTTCTTGGAAATGACAAGAATTGGTAGAAGAGAAATTGCACAAGCAATTCAAGTTGCATTTGATGCTGGGATAACAGAAGGGGATCAAGATGCAGCCTGCCTTATAATTCTGTATTTGCTCAACACAAATCTGCTTGGGAGCTTAATGGGGAAGCTTCCTTGGAGTTTGGTCAAGAATTGCAACTTCATCGATAACATAAATCAGTACAATTAGGCCAAAGAAACAACAAGATACTTGATGGAATCAATCGATAGAACATAGAAGAGAAAAAGAGACAAACAACCAATCGTCAGTGGCGATGTTGTACTTTTACTGGTAAGCAAACAAAAAATAATAAATAAAAAATCAGTTTTTGTCTTATTTTACAAAAATATATAAATCTCTAACTTTTATTTTGTCTACAGTATTGGATTTGTGATCACACCACAATCATCAACCCAATAAAAGGAAAGGAGAAACACTCGCCAACAGCAGTGAAGTGGGATTTGGCAATTCTAATATGAAAAAGTCTATAAAGAAGCAAATGAAAATTTGGAGGTAAAACTGATACTGCATAGACTTTTATGTAAAACATGATTCTACATGTATTTTGAGTGAAAAGATATTCTGCATGTGCTTGTTGTGTGTTGTTTTCAAACAAAATATCAAAAAACAAAACTCTTTAACCTTTCACAGATGGACAATGCAAAACAAATTGAGGAGTCAGTTGAACAGTGCCTAGAAGATGATGATGACGACTTTGTTGATCCTCCACCTGCATCAAAAAAGAGGAAATTGGAAAAGCAAGTAGCTAAGGGACCAAAGGCCAAAAAAGCTAAAGCGTCAAAAAAATTAACACTTTAACATGAAGGTCCTGAAGAAGTTGAAATGGTAGTGGGACCTGAGCAAGTATGACAATATTGGTTATCAACTGCAAATGAGTTTAGCTACTATGACAATTTTGTGATGAAAGAAGATATGGATGAATTTCTTGGAGATGAGAGAGTTACAAATACTGTGATTGATGCACACAACTACATTCTCAGGGACCAAGAAGGCAATTTAGATCATCAAAACTTCTTATTCTCGGTCAATCTCTTTGTAAGTTATAAATGTTGAATTTAGAAAAAAATCTATTCAATGTCATTGAAACTGCATACTGAAGTTTCATACACATGTCCACATTGATGATTCATACTGATGCTGCATACTGATTGTCCATATACTAATTATGTTCTGGATAAACAAATGAACTTCTTCACCAACTATGAAAATGGCGAAGCCAAAATGAAAGAATTAAAGCACAGTTTGGGGGATCAATTAAACGAACAAATGAGAGTTGCGCGAAAAATATTTATACCTCTTTTAAATCACGAACACTACACATTGCTTGTGTTCGACACAGAGGACAGGCATTTCAATTTTTACAAATCTAATAGAAAAAACCTCCAAGAAGGTGAAACAAACATCCACAATGACAATGCATATAAAGTGGTAAGTCTAAATTCATTATCGCTTATATTTTCAGTGACTTCCTACGACATTTTTCAAACATACACTTAATTTGTATACAAGCCAAAATTGTTGAAGAATGGTACAACAACAGAGATAGATTATTCCATTTGCCATTAAATGAAGGGAAAGTTCAACAAATAACTACATCCGAATGAGCCCTATAAATGCAACTTTTGAGATGGATAAAGATAAACAATGTCCTATTCAGCTTGGATCGTAAGTATAATTGTGTATTTTGATTATTTTAATTGAATTACTGTTCTTGTTACATATTTAAAGTTAAACTATTTTTTGCAATGAATAAGATAGCAAAATGATGCTGCATACTAAGTTTGGTATAACTGATGCTGCATTCTAATTATGGTATAACTGATGCTACATACTAAGTCTGGTATAATTGATGCTTAGTGATAAATGTTCAGTGATAAAATGATTCTACACCAATCATTAGATTTCATATAAAATAATAATTATGCATATTGAATGAGTCCACTATAACTGATGTTGCATACTGAAGCTATATTCTTCCATAACTCAAGCTGTATACTTAGTCTGCTTTAACTGATGCTGCATGCTAATTATGCAAACTTATTTTACAAAGATGATTGCGGTGTATGTGTGCTGTATTACATTCGAAATATAGCAAAAGGCGAAAAGATCAAAAAGTGCTTAACCAAACGGGAAGTCAACTATGTGCGCCTTGATATTGCATCTGAAATAATACATCATAGATTGAGCTGGAGCATGAAGTTTGAAGAGCAAAAACAAGCAACTGAAGTAAAGGACAAACAGAAACCATCTTGAACCAATAATAAAAAAAAAAAGCTGGACTTCTAACATTTCAATTGTTATGAACTTTCATGTTTAAAATTACATTGTTATAACTCACTTTTGAAAAAAATAAAAAAAATAAATAAAAAATTACAATTGTTTATGTTTTTCGAATGTTACATTTCTTTTTTAATCTATCAATTTCAAAAATGTTACATAGCTTTTTCAATCTGTTCATTCATTTTCTCCATGATATAAAATTTGCAAAATTGGGAACAACAAGCTTCTCCCTAATAACTCCTAGTTACAAAAACATGTATATAACACAAAATGCCAAAAATATATGTGGATGCAAATTTCTTCCTCCTTGATCTTGGACAAAATTGCACCTACAAAACAATTAATACCTTAGGTCAAGGCCAAGAGCCTCACGCGTCCACGATGAATGGTGGGGCTTTGGCCGAAGAACCTCCGATGCTAAAGTAAGAATTTAGAGAGAAAGTGTTTGAGAGTTTTAGAGAATTTTAGCAAGAGAATTGGAAGTGAATTTTGGAGAGAATGTGAGGCCTTTTATAGGGGTGTGGTTGGCCTCCTTGGGTGAGAGAGGACCGGCCACTTGGCTATCTTTGTGGGCTAGGTTCTTGATTTGTGTTTAATTGGGTATAATTGAATAATTAACTAATTAATTAACCAATTAATAGAATAATTGCCTAATTGATTAGCTAATTAATATAATAAAAAAGGGAAAGATTTGGGAGTTACCTTGTGGAGAGGATTTGATGAGGATGGATGAAATAGGTTTTGAATTGTTACCTATTTCGGGCACTTTTGACTTGGTTGAAGGATGAATGCCCGCCACTCGTGCATAGGAATCTCGATGTGCCTCAAGGGTATTCTTGTCCTTTTCATCCAAAGATCCACATGTCACATTGTGATTAATTTTGGCTTCACAAATGCCCCCACACATGTTGGGCTGCTCATACGAAAGGGCAGCAGGTGTAGAGATTTTCTTGTTTTACGAAATGTAGGATTGTTTCCTATTTTGATGTTTATTCCCCTTTTAATTGGAAATTAAATCCTTCTAGGAAAGGGAAATAAATTTCTCTCAAAGTTTATTTAAGTCCACCTTAAGTGGATTTTTAAATCAACTTTGGAGAGCGATTTATTCTACCTTAGAAGAGAGAGAGCTTAGAGGATATTTGTTCCCCCTTATCTAGCAATTTTTTACATCTTGCCCGTGCAAAGGATCGTCTTTCGTTGCTTACTTCGTCTTCTCTGCGCCGCACCAAGGTAAGAAAAATTTAATTTTTCTCGTCTTCTTCTTAGATAGTGTTGTCGCGGGGCAGCTGTCGGGGTGGTGCGGCACATCGGCTGGCAGGGACCGGTAGTCGGCTCGGCATGGGCTGATGAGGTGTTGTGGCAGGGACCACTGCTTGGGCTACATTGCTTGGCTAGAGCCAAGGGCAGCCTGTGCGGCTGGGGTAGCGGATTGAGACGTTGGGGCGCAGTGCTAGGCAAGCCGCATGGCTCATGTCCTTTGAGCTCTTGGACCTGAAGCGGGCCAGGCAGATGATTGAGAGAAATGAGGAGGTCGCGGGCTTCATGGGCTACTATAATGCTGGTCATGCAGGCCTCCTGCCTGCTGGTCCTAGAGAAAAAAATAAGGGAAAAACCAGTATGGATTGAGCTCCCCTGCTAAGTACAGTGAATGGCGTTGGCTGCTTAGTTGTCTTCGGCATGAGAAATGTGGGTTGCTCCCGAGAGAGGAAGTAAAGAAGATCAAGGCAGATGCATTGGCTCATCTGATCGCTGTCGTGGAGCCTACTATGAATGAAGGTGGAAAGAAGAGATCTTCCCTGCCTGCTTAAGAGATGTCGGTAGAGAAAAAATTAAAGACTTCCTCTGCTGCTCGTGAGGGTTCGCCTACTGCCGAGAGACCTGTGATTGACATGATTTCTTCTAATGGGAAGAAAAATGAGGCTGCTAGATATAAGCATGTGGCACCTGCCATGTCGAGAATGGTTAGTACGATTACTGATAGGATTGCTCAGCGTAGAGGTCATGTTATGCCTCCAGTGCCAAACTCTGTACCAAGACGTCCGTTGGGAGCTAAGTCCAATTCACCTTTGGAGAGGTTTGCTGTTATGAAGAATGATAAGGTGGACTCTGTTGCTAAAGTGGTGCCAAGGCCCACTCCTATTACTGGTGAAACTGCTTCGCCTACTAGGAAGGAAGAGACTGCTCGCGTGGGTAGCTGTGAGAAATCCACTAAGCCTGCTTCTGGGGAGGCTGCTGAGATCTGTGCCCTTTTAAAACTAGATCTGCTTGAAGGCATGGATGCTTGTGCCAAGTTTGTCGATGACGTTAGAAGGATTGTTCGCCCAAGTTTTTTTGCGAAACATACGGTCGAGTATAGGAAGACTGCTCTACTTGCAATGATGCAAAAGACGGCTATTCTGGCAGTCGAGTCTATGCTCCTTGACCAAAAGGATACCAAGGTTGCCAAGGAGGTGGCAAAGGCTGTGGCAGCTGATGCTTATTCTTCTGCCGAGAAGATCACGAGGTTGGAATCTGAGCTTGTTACTTTGAAGGGGTCTAATATCTTTGCCTTCACTTCTCTGTAGCTTGAGACCGCTCGCCAAGAGATCGTGGATTGACGCGATCCAAGTAAAGTACGAAAGTGCAAAAAAGGAGATCGAGTGTTACATACCTCAGATTCAAGATCTTGAGCGTGCCATCTCTGAATTCCGCTTTGCAGCTTATGAAAAGGATGAAGAACTGATCGCTTCTTACAACCAAGTGATCCACTTCAAGAAGGTTGTTGATATGCTTGAACCTCAAGTGTTGGAACTCCAAGGTGCTTTAAAGATCAATGACAATCTGAAGAAGGAAGTGGAGAAGCTGCAGCTGGTTCATGCTTATCTACTTGAGGAGAATAAGCAGTTGAAGGGTGAGAAGGCTGGGTTTGAGGCTTCACTTACTCAGAATCAAGTCGACTTATACAAGTTGGGTTATGTAGATCATCTTTTCGGGCGGCCGTCTGACTTTGAGTTTTCTGGTAAAAACTTTGAGACATTTTCTATTTCTCCAGAAGACTTGGTTACATTTACTTTTGAGTCTTCTATTGGTGAAGTGGTCAGAGAGGTTGGTGCCCAGGCTGGGGCAATTGAGGGTGAAGCGCCGGATGGTGCTGCTGCTGAAGGCATCACTGCTGCTAAAGGTGTAGCAATCGAGTAGTCGTGGGATGTCCAAGTTGCTACAGAGTAGTCTTCTGGGTAGCCTTTAGGATTTTCTTTAATTTTCCTTGTTGCCTTTGCTTTGCTCGAACTCATTCGGTCTCTGCTAGTTGTTTATCAAATTTTCTAGAAAATTTAATAAACTTGTTTCCTTCGCTTTTCTTCATCTTCACTTCTTTTGTTCATGCCCTAACCTTTAGACTTTATAGACCAGTTGCAGGCGTGCTACTTTTCTATAAGCAGACAGGCCTGCGTAAACTACGCAGCCGTAGGTGTTGGTGTAGAACTTTTGCAAAGTTGTTAGCCATAGGGTTGGTAGCCGAATGTCTTACTTACAGAAGCAGACAAATCCGCGTAACCACTAGGCTGTTAACCTTGGTCTTCTCCAATTTCGTAGGTTGTGTAGCAAGTACCACAACACTTTAGGACTTGGTGTAGGTTGTTCCGCGCTTGGCAGTGGTGAAGCTTATTGACTACGTAGCATGTTGGCAGTGGATAAGGCTTCATATATGCATGCTAGCTTGTTTAACCTTTCACAAGAATGTGCAGTTGTATAAGTCTAGCGCTGCTTTACTGCTTGAAGGGTAAGTCGTAGGCAGTCTTCCGAAAACCGTAGGCTACCTTAGTGCACTCGGTAGCAGCTGTTGAGCAAAAATTGTACACAATATGTAAACAAATAATTCACTCGACACAATTTCACCCTCGTTCATTTTTCCGAAGAGGGTTTTATTAATTCGAGTTCGACCTATTCTAGGCTACGTGCCTATTAATTACATCCCTTCTTTTGGGAAAGGAATACCCTTTAATTCCAATATGAATAAATCGTAACTTGGGGGTTTGGGTGTTTATTTGATTTTGTGACTGCACCTAAGTAAAACCCTAGATTGCCTACGTACCCTTATTGAGGGATCAAGTCACTCGTAGTTCCTTGGTATTTGTTGGGGTTTGATTCCTTGTACAGTTTTAGCTCGTGAGGGCGAGGACTTTGAACCATTGGAGCTTTTGATGCCTTGTGCAATTTTAGCTTGTGCGGACGAGGACTTTAAGCCATTGGAGCGTTTAATGCCTTATATAGTTTTAGCTCATGCAGGCGAGGACTTTGAGCCATTGGAGCATTTTGATGCCTTGTGCAGTTTTATCTCGTGTGGGCGAGGACTTTAAGCCATTGGAGCGTTTGATGCCTTGTGCAGTTTTAGCCCATGCGGGCGAGGACTTTGAGCCCTTGGAGCGTTTTGGTGCCTTGTGCAGTTTTAGCTCGTGCGGGCGAGGACTTTGAACCATTGGAGCATTTGATTGGAGCATCTTTGTGTCTTTTGGATTTGATGTGGCTTCATGCCATTTGAAATTTGATGTGGCTTTGTGCCATTTGTAATGTGAACCTGCTCTGTGCCATTTGAAGCGGCTTCGTGCCATTTGTACCGGCTTCTCTTTTACTCTTCGGAGAATTTGTAATTACTTGGTCAAAGTAGCAGAAGTGAATTTAGTTTATGTAAACCAGAGATTCATCTCGGTTTCACGGTTGCGTCTGAAATTTGATATCAGACTGCCTATGTATCCTTAATGGAATCAAACCGGTGTAGTTCGTAACGTCGTTGATTTGGATTTGTAGACTTGTGTTTAGACTTGGCAAAATGAGAAGCCAATTGGATTTATTTAAAAATCCATATATTGACCTTCGGTAATCGCCTAATAGGCTTCATGAAATATAGGACTTTTATTTGTCTTTTCCTTAAATAACTCAGGCTTGAAGACATAAAGTGGGACTCCAAATCCCACGTGGGGTGTATTCTACATTTTAGAGAAGCTCAAATTTTCCTCCCTTGCTGCAACCTCGATATATTTGATATTCCACAAGTTTGACTTATGAATCAAACACAATGATGACTAAAGTTAATAACTTAGTCATAGTCATGATTGATATTTAAATTACATGAGTTGCCGAGGCAGTAGGCCTTTGGATGTTTTTTTTTTTTGGTTCACATCCACTTGTTGTCCACTTGCTCTCCATGTGGTGCTTTTGGTACTCAGCAGAAGCAAAGAGGATAAAGAAAGGCTTTGAATCAAAGAGAGAAAACAAGGCCCTTTTTTATTTGGACTTTTCAACTTCAAACTTCCAACGCCACGTAAGTGGCTTTCCTTATGGTGAAACATGATCAGAATTTGCTATCCTTTCACCATTTTCTGATAATATTTTGCCGTTTCTTCTCCTTGTAGATTTGGATTTCTAAGTCCAAGCAGGACTTCACGTGGCGTCAGGAACAGCAAGCCACATTTAGCTTTATAAAAGCATCTGGAGCACTTTTTCTTCCTTTAGGGTTTTTAAACTCATCGTATATACTTTTCCTTTTTTGTGCAGAGAAACATACTTGAAATTGGACTACAGGCAATTGCTTATCTTGTTTTCTTCTTTACGTATCTCAAGCAGAAGACTTCTTCGATTTTTCAGAAGCAGAGCTCTTAAATGACTTGGGTTGCTTGGGTTTTACTGTGATACGTCTCTCTCTGAGAGATAGGAGTCGGTGGAATAAGAAGGAAGAACAGCTATTAAAGCTACGAAGCCAGAACATCAAAGCTGCTACAGTATCGTCGTTTTGAGTACTTTACAAATCTTTCCTTGACAAAAACTGATTTATTTCCTTTACTTTTGACTTGTAGCTTCTATCATTTTTACTCACTTTTCCTTTGTAAACCTTCTTGAATCTGAGCAGCCCTTTGTGTTCTCTCCTCCGTTACTCTCCCTGCTCTTTAACAGCTCTTTGCCGAGGAGCGAGAGCGAAGCATCATCACTGGGCGGAGAGGGAGACGGAATTGTCGCAGTCGTGGGTGCTACACCGCTGGAGATTGGCGGTTTGGGGTGCGAGTCTTAACGGCTTGGAGGTCCCTGATGTCGCTCTGACCATTGGGTTGAGAGAATAGATGCAGATCTTCTTCCTCGTCGGCGCCTGGGTTTTGGCAGTGGATTTTGGCGAAGGATTGTAGAGAAGTCAAAGGTGTCGGCAACGTGGCAGCGGTGGCTGTTGATCCCTTCCTTCATTGACGCGACTTCCTTGGGTTTCTTCTGGCTTTATGCGACACGGCATTGCCAAACCCATCTCCTTCAAGCCGCATGGGTTTCTTCTGGCTTTATGCGACACGGCATCACCAAACCTATCTTCTTCAAGCCGCATAATGCACAGACTCCATCTGGGAAACCACCGGAGACGACGGTTGGAGACGTGGCGACTGCTACTTCCGTTTGGGTTTTTGTCTAACGTCGGTGGTTGCTAGCATATAAGTTCTTGTTGCTGACCAAAGTTTTTAAAGACAACGTTTGCCTGCAAAATAAATTTACTGGAGAGAAAATGAAGAGAAAAGAAACATAGTTTTGTAACTTCCGATTGTTGCTTATGCTAATTAGGGCTTATTTTGGGTTTAATTTTTTGATATCATTCTTCTTACCAAGGAGGAAAATATATAATGTACAAGAGTGATTTACAAGGAAAGAAACATCAAAAACCTAATTACAATATGATTATAAGGACTCAAATAGGTAACTAAACTAATTACAAAATGTCAACTCTCCAACACTCCCCCTCAAGTTGGTGCATAAATGTCGTTCATGCCCAACTTGACAAGTGAGTTGTAGAACGCTTGACTTGCAACAACTTTAGTTAAGATATCCGCCAATTAATCGTTTGACTTCACGAACGGGAATTGAATAATATTCCCATCCAACTTCTCCTTAATGAAGTGTCTGTCAACTTCCACATGTTTTGTGCGATCATGTTGAATTGGGTTGTGTGAGATATCGATAGCTGCTTTATTATTACAAAATAAATCTGAGGCTAAATTCGAAGGATACCTGAGCTCACCAAGTAACCTCCGAAGCCATAATAGTTCACATACTCCTTTTGCCATACTCCTGTATTCCGCCTCTGCACTTGATAAAGCAACCACTTTCTGTTTCTTACTCCGCCAAGTCACTAAGTTTCCTCCCACAAATGTAAAGTAACCAGATGTGGACCGACGATCAGTAACGTTGCCTGCCCATTTTGCATCGATGTAACCCTCTATTCGGCAACGATCATTCTTAGAAAACATGATGCCTTTACTCGGTGAGGACTTCAGGTATCGTAGGATGCGTTTAACTGCACCCATATGTGCCTTACTCGGAGAATGCATAAATTAACTAACAACACTTATTGCGTATGCAATATCAGGCATGGTATGAGATAAATAAATTAACCTCCCAACTAACCTTTTGATAACAATCTTTGTTAGTGGGAACTTGATCAGGGTGCACGGCAAGATGGTGATTTTGGACTATGGGGGTGTCAACTGGTTTACAATCAAGAATTCCGGTTTCAACTAATAAGTCTAGAACATATTTTCTTTGAGACAAAAATATACCCTGTTTAGATCGAGCTACTTCTATCCCCAAGAAATATTTCAAACCACCAATATCTTTCATCTCGAACTCGGTTGCTATGTAATCTTTGAGCCTTGAGATTTCCTTTTTGTCATCACCCGTAACAATCATATCGTCCACATAGATGATAAGTGTTGTCAATTTCCCCATTCGACATTTCAAGAAAAGTGTATGATCAGAATTGCTCTGCCTGAACCCATATTTCCTCATAACCGTCTGGAACCTACCAAACCATGCTCGTGGTGATTGTTTCAACCCATACAACGCTTTATTCAACTTGCACACTACTCCAGGTTGTAAAACCGATGCATAACCAGGTGGAATATCCATATACACTTCTTCTTTAAGATTATCATGTCAGAAAGCATTTTTTCACATCAAATTGCTATAATGGCCAATCTAAGTTAGCCGCCAATGAAAGCAATACTCTTACCGTATTAATCTTTGCTACTGGGGCAACTGTCTCTGTATAATCACCACCATACGTCTGAGTGTATCCCTTGGCCACCAATCGTGCTTTGTATCGTTCAACGGACCCATTAGCTTTGTACTTGATGGTGTACACCCATCGACACCCAACTCTCTTATTTCCTCGGGGAAGTGGAACTAAATCCCACGTTTCATTTTTCTGGAGTGCAGCCATTTCTTCCTCCATTGCCTTGGTCCATCGATCGTCAGATAGTGCCTCTTTCAATGAAATTGGCGTGCTATCATTGGATATTTGTTGTACAAAAGCTTTACCGGATTCTGATAGCTTCTGTGATGACACATAGTTGGCAATGGGATATTTAGAGCCTTTCGTTGTGTCCGGTGAATATCGATTGGGTGGCTTTCCCCAGTTGTGCCTGAAAGGTAATTGATAATTCGGAACAACGGATACATCAACATGGATAGTAAAGCTTACCTCAGGAATATTCTCAGGAGTATGGTCATCTGGTGGTACTATATTTGGAGACGAGGGGGGAGTAGTATCAGTAGAAGTCTCAAAGTTGACAAGTGGCAGCACTATTGCTGTGGGTGAGGATGGCATTGCCGTGCCTTCCGTTGATTCTATGGGCAACACTATAGGCTCGGCTAGTGGCAGCAGATGACCAACAATATCATTCATGGTCCAATCCTTCTCGTCATGCCTTGTCTCTCCCTGAGGATGAGGATTGGAAGAATTTGAAGGGTAATACATCTCAGACTCGAAAAAATTTACATCCATAGTAATATACATGTGACGGAAATGAGGGTAATAGCAATGGTACCCATTCTGATGAAGTTCGTACCCCATAAAAATACAACGGAGAGGACACGTTTCAAGTTTCGTCCGTTGATGTTTATAAAGATGAACAAATGCAACACATCCAAAAACCCGAGATGGGAGTACCAAAACCAACTGTAGATGCACAAAGGTAGCAAGGACTTGTAAGGGGGTAAGAAAATCCAGGACTTTGGATGGCAGACGGTTGATAAGATAAGTGGCAATCTGAAGAGCAATATCCCAAGAGGAGCGAGGAACAGACGCCCCAATCATGAGTGAGCGAGTCGTTTCTAAGAGATGACGATTTTTGCGCTCAGCCACCCTGTTCTGTTGAGGAGTATGAGGACATGTAGTTTCGTGAAGAATTCCGTGATTAGTTAAATAATGAGAAAAATCATTATTAACATATTCACCACCATTATCAAAACACAAAATCCGTATTTTAGTATAAAACTGTGTCTGAACCATGGTGTGGAAGGTCTTAAAAGCCGAAAAAACATCACTTTTATGCTTAAGAAGATATAACCATGTCATCTGTGTGCAATCATCTATGAACGTTACAAACCACCAAATACCAGATGAAGTAGTAATCGGAGATGGTCCCCAAACATCCGAATGAACAAGACCAAAAGGAATAACACTTTTATTAGAATTCAGTAGATAAGAAACACGGTGACTCTTGGCAAGTATGCAAGTGTCACATTTAAATTCAGAAATTGAACAACCAACAAATAAATCTGGAAACATATGTTGCAAATAACTGAAAAATGGATGACCCAAATATTGATGCCATAACCATATTTGACGCCGCTTGTGATCAACGACTCCTTGAGCGAGATTGACCCGTCCTGTACTGACATCATCCATAAAATAGAGATCCCCCCTTTTAGTACCACGACCAATTATCTCATTTGTGAGAATATCATGTATAAGACAGAACTTTGGATACATTAGCACA
Organism: Heteromeles arbutifolia; assembly: GCA_024362995.1. NCBI lineage: Eukaryota > Viridiplantae > Streptophyta > Magnoliopsida > Rosales > Rosaceae > Heteromeles > Heteromeles arbutifolia. The sequence goes on along the minus strand of JANCRC010000003.1, from coordinate 36,105,331 downwards.
AAACAGTTCAATTGTTCAGTAGCTTGACCAGGAGACATCAATTTATTCTTTAGTAAAGGTACAAGTAATATATGAGGCAAAGAGAGTGTGGGCGTGAGGTGCACGGTGCCAGCGTCAGTTACCAGTGAGGTGACTCCATTAGCATTAGTAATATTACGTCGAAGTGGAACGGTATCACAAGCTAAATCAGTGGGATCATAAGTCATATGGTATGTGGCACCGGAGTCAATGATCCATCTGGATGAAGTAGCATCATTATTCATATTAAAAACATAACCACAGTTACCTGAGGACTCCAGAGACATATCGGAAAAACTTGAAACAGGAGGAAGATCATCTTGAGATATCAAAGATAATTGGGACATAGAAGTGGCGAGATTGGCTTGCCCAAGCTTGGCTTGCTCATCTCATTCCCGTTGTTTCTGAAGCTTCAACGGTTCCCACCAGTCAGGATAGCCATGCAATTGGAAGCAATTATCACGGCCATGCTTCTCACTACCGCAGTAAGTACAACCACTAGCCAAGACTGGTGGTTTAGGATAAGGAGGACGGGGACCCGTGATGGGCCATGAGGTCGTCCTAGCAATAAAAAGTGAGCCATGTGCTGGGCTCGGGGTAGTAGCCTGGGGTTGCAGTCTTGGGCTGGGTACATATGACTTTTCAGAGGCACGGGGACAAGGTGGAGCTACGACTCGTGTGGTAGGCTGAGCCACCATAACTGCCCCACTTGGCAGCTGTCTTCCGGTATTCATCATAGCTTGTTGCATTCCCTCCCGACGAACATAGGCAAAAGTTTGTTCGACGGAAGAAAGGGGCTCAGTTCATAGAATATCATTATGAATTTTATCAAACATCTCATCCAATCCTGTAAGCAAAGTGTACACACGATCCGTTTGAACAATTTTATTAAAAATTTCAATATCAGTACCGCATTTCATCGGATTGGGTCGACGATAATCGATCTTCTGCCACAAAGATTGAAGATCACTATAGTATGTCTCCACCGGTCATCCATCTTGCCTCATGCGAGAGGCCTTGCATGTAAGATCATAAACTTGAGATATATCGGAGCCGTCATAATACATGCGAGCAACCGTGTCCCACATTTCCTTTGCCGTCGGTAGTCGAAGAAAGTACCCAATCAAATTAGGTTCCATAGAGTTGATGAGCCAACCCTTCACAATAGTGTTCTCTGTACGCCATTTGGTGAAGGCCGGATTGTCGATAGGTGGTTGGGGATTACTCCTAAACAAGTAGCCCAAATTGTCTTTTCCAGCAACAAACATTTTAACAATCTGAGACCAAACTCCATAATTGGCACCATTGAGTTTGATGCTAATCGAAGCAGTAGATGAATCATGATGGGCAATCTGTGTAACAACTTGCGGTATAGGTAGGGTAGGATTCATGGTAGGGTCGGTTAGGGTAGTATTGTTTAGTGTAGGAGTAGAATCAGTTAGGATGAGGTTGTTTCTACCGTGGAGTGGTGGTAGGTTCTCCATGGGAGGGCCGAGTTTGCTTGAGGGAATGGGCAGAGCAGAAATCCTAGGATCTCTGCTCTGATACCATGCTAATTAGGGCTTATTTTGGGGTTTAATTTTCTGATATCATTCTTCTCACCAAGGAGGAAAATAAATAATGTACAAGAGTGATTTACAAGGAAAGAAACATAAAAAACCTAATTACAATCTGATTATAAGGACTCAAATAGGTAACTAAACTAATTACAAAAGGTCAACTCTCCAACAGCTTATAGTTTGCTGTACTTCCTTGAAAGGCCTGGTTCCAAATCGCTGGTAATGGAATTACTTCGTCTTCTCTTCTAGCAGTACTTCGTTGCTTATTTCCTCTCTTAATTTCTATCTCAATTTCTGCAGCGTACCCCCTCTTATTTTTTTCGGTGTCATTCTTACTGCAACTGATGCCTATAATAGGCATCATATGAAGGTTCTGGAGCTTTTACATGGGGAAGATAGAGGCCGTGTCATTCGCCACATTTTCTTAACTTCTCCCACTAACTGTGCAATCTTCCACGTCTTGCAGAAAATAGGAAGTCTCGCTCCACGTTACTTTCCCCCTTTTGTAAGAAGAAATATATATTTTTATTTATTTATGGATGTTGATCTGTATGTAAAGCCCATCCTCATTTTTTAGGCTGGATTACATTTTTGTTTTGCCTTGTAGTTTGACCCAATTTGTATGGACTTTATTTTTTCATATGTTATGTATTTTTATTGTTCAACAGATTGCCCCTCAAGCCTAAGAAGGGCGCGATCTTCTTTTGAAGTGCATGAGAGATAAGTTGTTGTAAACATGTAGTCGAGCCAAGTTGTAAATTATTTTTGAATTCCTCATTGAAAATCAAGTGAAACAAACGAATAACTTAGCTGTAAAAGACTGCATAACAACTGGATAGTCATCGGCTTGTGAGGTTGTGCCCATTGAGCTGCTTGTGTCTTCGGGTCTTGATATAGTAAGAGGTCATACATGGTACTTCCTCAGGTTGTAGGTGTTCCATTGCTTCTTGATCTTTTTGTCGATCATGGTGGCGAGGGTGTAATTACCATTATCGCCTACTCTACTAATCTTGTACGGACCTTCCCAGATGGGGTCCATCTTTTTGGAGCCTTCTCTACGAGCAGTGATGAAGGCCTTTCTGAGGACTAGATCTCCAGGTTAGAATTGCCAGATCTTGGCCTTTTTATTGTAGCTTAAGAGAAGATGATGTTGATAGGCTGCGATGCAAGTGATGGTCTGTTCGCGCTTCTCCTCTACCATATATAAGCTTGTGGTCATCTCCTTACTGTTCTGCTCAATGATTGGCATTAGAGTGCTAATGCTTGGCATAATGATGTTGGGATGAATGATTTCTTCCGAACTAAATGCCAAATAGAAATGAGTCTCAACGGTTGCTCGTCTTTTAGTGATGCGATATGTCCATAGACATCCGGGGAGTTCGTCTAGCCATTTTCCTTTCTTGTAAATGAGGGATGTCTTGAGGCAGTCGAGGATCGTCATGTTGGATACTTCGGCCTGCACATTACCTTGAGGATATCTCGGCGTCGACATGTGCTGCTTGATGCCATACTTTTGGAAAAACTTCGCCAAATCTTTACCCATAAATTGTTGGCCGTTGTCAGTGACAATGGACTGAGGGATGCCAAATCGACAAATGATGTTCCTCCATATGAAACACTCTATGTATGTCTGAGTCGTGGTCATCATGGGCTCTGCTTCTACACATTTGGTGAAGTAGTCGATTACCACAATCATCATGCACCTGCCCCCAGTAGCAGGCGGCATAGATCCTACTAGGTCGATTGCCCACTGCATAAACGGCCAAGGACTTTTCTGCAGGTGTAGCTCACTGGCAGGTAGTGCTGCCACCTACTTGTAGTGTTGGTAATGATCGCACTGTTGTACTACCTCCATAGCATCTTGGTGCATCGTATGCCAGTAGTAGCCTGCATTGAAGGCCTTATGTGCTAAGGATCGTCATTCAGAATGATTTCCACAAATTCCTTTGTCGATTGATCTTAAAACCTTTAAGTCATCGGAATGCGCTAGGCAACGGAGATGTGGTCTGGTGTAGGATCTTCAGATGGGAATGTCGTTCCACATGTAGTAGTGTGCTGCCTTGATTTAGAGCTTCGTAAACTCCAATCTTTCCCGGAGGGAGTGTGCCGTTGACCAGGTAGTCTATAATATAACTTTGCCAGTTGGGAGTTATACTAACCTATGACACTTCGGTTGCCGGCTCCATCTCTATGCTTGGCTTGTCTAGATATTCCATCGAAATAGAGCGTTTGAGTTGGTGGTCAAGGGTGGAGCCTAGGCCGACTAGTGCATCTGCGTGGGCGTTGTCTGCCTGTGGAACTTGAGTGAGAATGTAAGTCTGAAATGCCTCAAGCTACTTACGTACCTTCTTTAGGTATTGCGCCATCCTTGGATGTTTTGCTATGTACTCCTCACTAGTCTGGCTGGTGATTAGCTAGGAATCGGAATGAATTGCAAACTTCTTAACCGCCAAGTCTTTTGTCATTCGAAGGTCTGCCAGTAGGGCCTCGTACTCTGCTTCGTTGTTGGATGCTTTGAAGCCTAAAGTGATCGCCTGCTCAAGCATTGAGCTGTCTTGGGTGACAAGGACCATGCCTGCTCTCAAGCCTTTGTAGTTGGATGCACCGTCGACATTCAAATGCTAGAAATCTTCGTTGGGGGGACATGAGCAGCTAAGGTGTGCTCGACTGCTTCTGAGGCATTGCTGGGCTGCTCTACTGCGTCGCCTAGGCTAAGCGTGAATTCTGTTATGAAGTCCGCTAAGGCTTGGGCCTTTATCGTCGTGCGAGGTCAAAAAACTAAACCGTATTGGCTAAGTTCCAACGCCCACTTCATCACTCGTTGAGAAGCGTCCGGACCATGTATGATTGGTCTTAGAGGATACTGAGTCATGACGATGATTGTATGAGCTTAAAAGTATGGTTTGAGCTTTCGAGCTGTAACAACTAGTGCTAAAATTAACTTTTTGATCTTCGGATATCTTGTTTCCACATCGAGAAGAGCTTTAGAAGTATAGAATACCGGCAGTTGGGCCCCCAACTCTTCTCGTATAAGGGCAGAGCTCATTGTTACTTCGGAGACCACCAGGTAGATGTATAAATCCTTCGCTACTTCCGGCTTGGATAGTAAGAGAGGTGATGTGAGATACTTCTTTAGGTCTTGGAAGGCTTTTTTCGCACTTTTCATCCCATTTGTCTCTTGTGCCCTTTTGATAGCCATGAAAAATGATTTGTATCTATTAGTGGACCGCGAGAGAAAGCGATTAAGGGCATTCGCTCATTCCGTCAAGCTTTGGATCTCCTTCAAGGTTATTGGAGACTTTATCTCTAGGATCGCTCGAATTTTCTTGGGATGTACTTCTATTCCTCGTTGGGTTACTAAGTACCCTAAGAATCGGCCTGAAGATACTCCAAACATGCATTTGGTGGGGTTGTGCTTCATCTTGTATTTTTTGAGGATGTTGAAAGTTTCCGCCAAGCTGCGGATGTGGTCTGACCGCTGCTTGCCCTTTCCCATGAAGTCGTCGACATAGACCTCCTTGGTTACCCTAATTTGCTTTTTGAACATCATGTTTACTAAGCTTTGGTAAGTAGCTCCTGCGTTCTTGAGGCCAAAGGGCATGACCTTTTAGCAGTAGGTGCCTTGCTCGATCACGAACGCGGTTTTCTCCTTGTCGGGCTCGTACATGACTATTTGGTTGTAGCTGGAGTATACGTCCAAGAAGTTGAACAGCTGGTTCCCAGAAGTTGAATATACCAATAGATCGATCCAATGGCCATGATAGGGATCTTTTGGGCATGCCTTGTTGAGGTCGGTGTAGTCTACGCAAACCTTCCATTTGCTCTTATCTTTCTTCACGACTAGCATAACGTTGGCAAGCCATGCTGAGTGTGCTACGTATTCTATGAATCCGGCCTCTAGTAGTTTGTCAATTTCTACCTCGATGATCACTACTCGTTCAGGTGCAAAATGTCTTATCTTTTGGATCACCGGTTTGGTAGCAGGGTCAACTTGCAACTTGTGGTAGGCTACCTCAGGGTCGATGTCTGGCATGTCAGACGGTGACCATGCAAAAATGTCTCGATTTTCCATAAGGAAAGTCGTGAGTTCTTCTTTCTCGGTTAGGCTTAGACGTGAGCCGATTCTAGTCGTCTTTTCTAGCTGCTGAGGATCAAGAATGATGTCTTCGGCGTCCTATTCGGGTTTCCATCCTATCTCGTCTGCTTGGACGCTATCTTCTCGATCCGTCTGCTGTAATTGCTATTTGGTAGCTTCTTCGTCCCTTTGGACTTCGGTAGCCTCCACGAGGGTAAAGGTCTTATTCTTTGACTCTTTCAACACTTGCACAGTGCATCATCGAGATAAGACCTGGTCAGACTTGATCTCTCCGACTCCTCATCCTTGGATGCAGAATCATATTTTTTGATACTTGACGGAAATGACGGCATCCAGCTTGATCAACCAAGGTCTCCCAAGAATCCTATTGTAGGGAGATGGGTTGCTTACGATCGTGAACATTTACTTTGCGATAGTTGGCGGTGTTTTTACGTCAAGTGTGATGTGGCCGATGGCAGTTGACGTGTGCCCGTTGAATCCGGTGAGCACCTCTGCTCGGCGTATGATTTTGCTTTCCAAGCTCATCTTCTAAAATAGGTTGACTGCTCTTCCATTGTCAACCATCATTCTGTCAACTATAGCATGGGCTAGTTGGACAGATACTACTAGTGTGTCATCGTGAGAGAAATCGACGCCTTTTGCATCCTACTGGGTGAAGCCAATAATGGGTCCAGGTTAGGTGTTGACTGCTTGGACTTGTGAGACTAGTAGAGCCTACTGGCTCTTCCTCTTCTTAGAGTTGTTAGTTGCTCCCAAGTGCTCGGACTCAGCGAAGATACCATTGATTCGAATCGTCTTAGTTAGTGGCTCTTCGTCGTTGTCTGTGTTCCTTCTTGGCTACGCAGCTGGCTTGTCCAAGTATTTGTCGACCTTGCCTTCTTTCACAAGCTTCTCTAGGTAGTTCTTCCAAGTGTAGCAGTCATTGGTTGTGTGACCAGAACCTCGGTAGAATGCGCAATACTTGGTGTGGTCCAACTTGGAAGTATCTTTTTTTTTTTATTCCGGCAGCTTGAACTATGGTCGTGGGTTGGTCCCTACGCTTGACCTCCTGCCTGCCCTTATTGGACTGCTTCCCGTCCTCCTTCCTTTGAGCCACTGTCGACTCTTTTTGAGGCTGCTCGGGTGCCTTTTCTGCTCGTCGAGCCTCATCCTAAAGTGCATGCTTCTCTGCCAGGGCAAAGGAATCTGCTAGAGTTAAGTCTTCTTTCATGATCATTTCTCCGAACAGTGGGTGATCTGTTGTAAGTCCTTTTTAGAAGGCTGGACTTGCTATCGAGTCGTCGCATTTGACGATCTTTGCCTTCTCTGCTTTGAACCTCTATACATAATCGCGGAGCGACACATTTGGGTTTTTCTTCATGTTGAACAGGTGGTCGGACTTTTTCTTGATCGAGCTGTAAGATGAGTATTCTTTGGTGAAAACCAAGGAAATATCATCAAAACTCCGGATGCATAGTGGGGGCAAGGTGTGAAACCAATCTTATGCCTCGCCTTGTAAAGTGGTGGCAAATATTTTGCATATAAGGGCATTGTTGTTCCGGTAAAAGACCATTGTGCTTCGGTAGTGCCTCAAATGTCTCTCCGAATCTCCATCTCCTTTGAAAGATGTGAAGTGTGGCATGCTAAACATGCGTGGAGGCTTTGCCTGCTCAATTTCATTCGTGAAAAGTGACCTGCTCATGTTGGTCATATCCCGCCGTAGTGCTTTATCGGCCACTTCATTGTGTTGGAAATCACGCAATCGTTCATTGAGGAGTCTCTCTACCTCTTTTTGGATTTGCCTTTGTTGAGGTAGTGGAGCTATCGGCTGGCCCCGGTCTTGACCTGCCGGTCTAGGCTGCTCTTCTAGGTTCTCGGCTTGTCCATGCCGCAGCGGCGGTGCATGTGGTCCATTCCTAGCAGGCAAAGGAATTCTTTGCAGGCTACCGGTTGAACTTGAGCAAGATTGAGTAACTGCTTCTCTCCATTCGTCGTGCTACTTGCTCCGATAAGATGTGGAAGTTGCTTCTTGCGGGTCTAGCCGCGAATGAACGTTTTACCTGGAGGGCTGCCCATGTTGATCATCGGTGTGTGGTCCCAACCATGAGTGTACACTTGCTCGTGGGCCTAGTCAAGAGTGCACGCTCATTCGCGCGTTAAGATGAGAGTATACGCTATCTTGGGGGCCCAATCGGGAGTGTACGCTACTCGAATGCTCAGTTCATGGCTGGTTGAGTGGTTGCTTACTGGGACGCTGCTGGAGAGGTTCCTCATCTGCCCTTGTCCTACTTCGGGACACCTCGTCTGGGGCACGTTGGATCTGGGTGCGTTGCAAGAGCTGATTCACCAAGGTTGTCTGTTGTGCAAAGGCGCTCGTCAACTCTATGACTTGTCGGGACAAGATTGGAAGAGCTTGGAAGGAATGTGCTTCCTTGAGCAGTGGAATGGTGGTAAAATTCGGGCGCGAGATTTGAGTTGGGAAATGTCAAATCCGCGAAGAAATGTGGTGAGAATGCCCCCAGCTCGATGGTTGGTCCGGATGGTTGAGATAGTCTCGGGCCGACTTGGGCTGCTTAGGAAACCACGAGAGCAGGCTGGGCCGCGGGAACGGGCTAGGCCACGGGAGTAGGCTGCTCGACGTGTGATGCACGCAGGTGCAAGGCTTGGGCTCGGCTTGGCAACGTGTTGGGCTCGCGTTGGGCATGGAGTGAGATGACTTGAGTCATGGCCTTGGTGCAGTGAGCATTGGATGGCATGGCTTGGGCTTGCTTAGATGGCACAGCACGGGCCATGGTGGTGACACCATGGACCTCGCCGCGGATGGCTATCGTGGTGGCCATCCCGGTGGTTCCCGTGGTGGAAACTCATGGTGGTGGTGCCGCTCCACTTATCGTCACATTTAGCCTCGTGGATCGCCGCGGTCCCATCTTTTGAATATTGAAATTTTCACTTGTTGAATTTTCTAAATTTCTAGTCATTGTACTTCTCTTTTACGTTTTATCAAAGAATTTTCGCAAATAAAAAATTCTAATAATAAAAACGTACTAAAAATCAACAAATGGACAAGAAAATAGAAAAACTTTGGATGCGAGAGTCTTCTACGAGTGTGGGACTTAACTCTCAATGAAAGTACCAATTTATGGATGCAAATTTCTTCCTCCTTGATCTTGGACAAAATTGCATGTACAAAAAAAATAACACCTTAGGTCAAGGCCAAGAGCCTCACGCGCCCACGATGAATGAGGGGGGCTTTGGCCGAAGAACCTCCATGTCAAAGTTAGAATTTTGAGGGAAAAGTGTTTGGAGAATTTTAGAGAGTTTAGCAAGAGTGAAAACTTAGCTCTTTAGAGAAAATGAAGTAGAATATATAAGGCATGGCAGGCCCCCTTGGGAGAGAAGGTGACCAGCCTCTTGTGTGTTTTTTTGGGTGTAATTGGTTGTTTAATTGGCCATTAATAGATTAATTAGGTAATAAATCCATTAATTAGCCATTTGACATAATTTAAAAGGAATGTTTTGGGGGTTACCTTGTGAAGAAGATTTGATGAGGATGGATGAAATAGGTTTTGAATTGTTACCTATTTTGGGCACTTTTGACTTGGTTGAGGGATGATTGCCCGCTGTTCGCGCGTAGGAATCCTAATATGCCTCAAGGGTATTTTTGTCATTTTTATCCAAAAATCCACGTGTCGCCTTGTGATTATTTTTGGCTCCACAGTTACCAAGCAACTTTTAACAAGTGTGTACAAATTAATAGGACAAGCCGGTACAAACAAGGAAAGAACCATATTCCAACCAAAGAGGGACAAAGTCATTCGAGCACACAAGAACGACCAAGAAATCGACCATGCCAATTCCAAAAAACTCTCCCGCAAGCAACATGTCTAACAGACTCTTTTTTGGATAATCAGACTAATAGAAAGGTGTGTGAATAAAATAATTTCCAGCAAAAATTAGACATTTGACAAAAGTTTCTTGTTATGACATTTGAAAAAGGAGCTAACTAGACCCACCAAATGTCTTATCTTTACACCCACATTATAATCTCATCCACCTCAAAAAAGTGAAAAAATTAAAATGTTATTTTCTCACCCACTATTATTTCTAAAATAACCTGTAATATTGTTTAGACCCAAATTTACGCTATTGGCCCATGCAATCGAGGCCATCAGATGAGTAAAGTTCTAGACCGTTGGATGATAGAGTGGTTGAGATAATTTTCGATTAGGGAATAATATTGTGGTTTTAATCATAATATTATTTCTTAATATATATTAGATTATCTAAGTTTAGCTATATCCAGCTGGTTGTTTAAAAGATAAAGGATGAAGCAAATCATATTGCTGACATTTAGTACAGTTCAAACGGGTTTGGGATGTTTGATACGACTCACGCGGCAAGCAATTCACGATAATGGAGAATGGAGCTTTTTATGATAATGGCGGATAAGGATTTGCAATTGATTTGCAAATGGTGCATGGATAAGACGGCATGGAAAATGGAGCCTTGTTAATGGTCTCCACGTGGGAGATTATTTGAAATGGTGTCGTGCAATATTGAAATGTCATAGGAAGGTGTTTTGCTTTGGTTGCGTGTGGATGGAGGAAAGCATGTGGTAGAGCCACATCACCAAAAATAAAATACAATCCCTTGGAAGTCAAGTCAAGTCAATAGGAGTTTGAAGTTGGACTCTACAATATTATCATCAGGCTGCGAGCAGATATACAGCCACTATAAATACAAGATGCTCTGCACCGTTCGAGGGCTCTCTCCAACTCAACACACGAATCTGCCCTGCGCAAACCCTCGCTCTACGCGAAACCTCTCAACAACCTTGAGATTTTTATTTTCCTTTTCGCCAACACATCTTCAGTTTGGATAAACAGCACTGTGAAGGCAACCGGTGGTATCTTCAGTTTGGATAAACAGCACTATCGCCGTAGAATCAGCCGACCGCGGAGCACCTTCAGTTTGGATAAACAGCACTGCGAAGAGGCCGACTGGTTACCTATCCAAGTCTCTGTCGAGAAGGATTTTCGAATCCTTATTGGCAGATGTCATCTCATTAGCCTTCTCGGCGAAGTGAGGTGTTACCAGGTTACTACATTCGGCATTGACAGCCGAATTTGATATTGAACTTCGCAAATTAGCAGCCTTGTCTTCAGGCTCTAGAACCCGAAGGCCGAGAATTGTTCCTTCCTCGGCCGCAATCGCAAGACGCAGAAGTCAGCAGCGCGACCAACGCAACTTCAACAAATTTTACTCCTCGGCCGAGCTCGGCCGACGAGTTGGCACGCCCCGCACACAACCGAAGGACGTAGTTAGCTTATTAGTTACTCGGCCTGCGCGCCACGTAGGCTTGGTAGTTTTTAGGGTCAACATTTTGGCACACCCAGTGGGACCCAGTGCTAAAACTATGAAGTTCATATGATATATCAAGATTCCTATTCGGCTCCATGTAGCCGATTGTATGAGGAAAGTAACGCATCTTTGGAAGTGGAAAAAGTTCTTCGTGGCGTAAGAGCCAGGCAAAAATCATTCGCCTCTATGTCGAGAATAAAAGCTCATGTTACACTACAAGAGCAATGGATAAACGAAGACATGGCTCGATTTAATGCCTGGCTATCAAGAGAACATTTTCCTTACGTTGTCGACTACCAATCGATTCCATTTAAAGAATGGTTGGTTGAAAAGCCCGGGGGGCAATTTTCCACTCCGGCCACATTCAAAATTCGGCCTAAGAAAATTGTCGAGACGGCCGAAGAAAAACCTAAGCCACCTGTTGTTTCGGTCGAGACTGAAAGTGTGGTAGGCCTAGAAGAAAGAGTTCAAGATTCTAAGCCAAAAATCGACTTAGAAAATGATTCGTCAGATGAGTGCTCCAATGGCGAACAGAGCCAAGACATGGCCGTAAACGCCCAAACTACGCCAATTGATATGATTATTGGTGATAAAGCCGATATGGAGAAATCCCGTTCGGCTAAGTTGTTCGAGTTAAAAGCCGAAATTGGCAAAGATATTATGCCTGGGGGGCATAATAATTGTTCAACACATTCGGCGCCCAAAAATGAAAAATATTTCACCAAGTCAAAAATATTTGGAGAAAATTCTTTATTCGGCCTAGAGCGAAATCAATTTGAAAATTTTGATATAAAAAGATCTCAGCTTGGAATAAAGCATCGTTGGCCTCCCTCCTGGTTATGATTCGGCCACTTTTCTTTTCGTTTGCTAAATATATATATATATATATATATATATATATATATATTTATATATAATGAATAAATTGTTGTCTTGAACATACGGCTGTACAAGCCGATGTAAAGAAAATGGGGGGCATATATATATATATATATATATATGTAGGCTATACGCTCATTTTTTTTAGTTTCTGCATCAATCATGCTTTGGAATAAAGGTGATCAGCGTAGGTGCATGTAAGATGGATGTAAGTCTTGAAAGAAAGGATGCCATTGCCGAGAAGAAAGGGTGGAAGGTTTTTCTGACAAAAAGAAAAGAAAGGGTGCCATTACCAAGAAGAAAGGGTGCCGTATATATAAAAATATATATATGCTAATTGCATGGCCGGCAGATCCCGGGTTTTATCGACCTCGACTCCAATTCTTCTCTACCTATATCACACATGCCGAGCTCGACGGACTGGTGCTCGGCACAGGTTCATTTTATAAATGAGTGTGCTTGGCCAAAATCGTTATATAAATATGCACCGACTGCATGGCCTACAGATCACATCAGGCAACCTAAATATATATGCAGTTGGAACGTCGAGATTTCTTTCAAGATGTGTCAGGCTATGGAGTGGATTTCTCGACCACATATTTCTTTGACTGCTCTAATTTCCTCAACCATTCGGCTTTCGGGCCGAAGCTCAAGGAAACTGGGGGGCAATGTTTAGACCCAAATTTACGCTATTGGCCCATGCAATCAAGGCCGTCAGATGAGTAAAGTTCTAGACCGTTGGATGATAGAGTGGTTGAGATAATTTTCGATTAGGGAATAATATTATGGTTTTAATCATAATATTGTTTCTTAATATATATTAGATTATCTAAGTTTAGCTATATCCAGCTGGTTGTTTAAAAGATAAAGGATGAAGCAAATCATATTGCTGACATTTAGTACCGTTCAAACGGGTTTGGGATGTTTGATACGACTCACGCGGCAAGCAATTCATGATAAAGGAGAATGGAGCTTTTTATGATAATGGCGGATAAGGATTTGCAATTGATTTGCAAATGGTGCATGGATAAGACGGCATGGAAAATGGAGCCTTGTTAATGGTCTCCACGTGGGAGATTATTTGAAATGGTGCCGTGCAATACTGAAATGTCATAGGAAGGTGTTTTGCTTTGGTTGCGTGTGGATGGAGGAAAGCATGTGGTAGAGCCACATCACCAAAAATAAAATACAATCCCTTGGAAGTCAAGTCACGTCAATAGGAGTTTGAAGTTGGACTTTACAATATTATCATCAGGCTGCGAGCAGATATACAGCCACTATAAATACAAGATGCTCTGCACCGTTCGAGGGCTTTCTCCAACTCAACACACAAATCTGCCCTGCGCAAACCCTCGCTCTACGCGAAACCACTCAACAACCTTGAGATTTTTATTTTCCTTTTCGCCAACACATCTTCAGTTTGGATAAAGGCAACCGGTGGTATCTTCAGTTTGGATAAACAGCACTATCGCCGTAGAATCAGCCGACCGCGGAGCACCTTCAGTTTGGATAAACAGCACTGCGAAGAGGCCGACTGGTTACCTATCCAAGTCTCGGTCGAGAAGGATTTTCGAATCCTTATTGGCAGAGGTCATCTCATTAGCCTTCTCGGCGAAGTGAGGTGTTACCAGGTTACTACATTCGGCATTGACAGCCGAATTTGATATTGAACTTCGCAAATTAGCAGCCTTGTCTTCAGGCTCTAGAACCCGAAGGCCGAGAATTGTTCCTTCCTCGGCCGCAATCGCAAGACGCAGAAGTCAGCAGCGCGACCAACGCAACTTCAACAAATTTTACTCCTCGGCCGAGCTCGGCCGACGAGTTGGCACGCCCCGCACACAACCGAAGGACGTAGTTAGCTTATTAGTTACTCGGCCTGCGCGCCACGTAGGCTTGGTAGTTTTTAGGGTCAACAAATATATATGCTATAATATATCCCTTTATCCTCCCTTCTTCCTCTGCTTGCACTTGCAAAAATCTAAAATCAAATGATTAGACACCTTCGAAAACGAGTGTGAAATTTGAGAGAGAGAGAGGACATGAACATAAATGAAATGGTGGTGTTATAGATGGAGGAAGAAAGAAGTGACAGAGAGGTAGAGAAAAGTTCAGGGAGAGAAGATAAAGGGAAGGGAAGAAAATGACCACTAGCGTGATTAGAGACGAGCCAAAGCAGATTCTCTCACTCCTCGTCATTTTGGTTTCATTTTTTTCCCAAGTTTGAAAATGGAGCATGAGAACAAAATTTTGAGAATATGCTATGTTGGGTCCTGTCCAATCAAAGTTTGTTCAATTATCAAATTCACATTCTCCACAATTGAGGGTGCATTTTTCAAGATAATCTGACCCAACATCTCCCAATTCAACTGAAGGGATGATGAAGAGATAATCTGACCCGACATCTCTAAATTTTTTATTAAAAAATAGGGTGAATTAATAAGACAGTGAAGTGAGTTTATTTTTTTTTATTTTGGTAAACCAGTGAAGTAGGTTTATCACCACTTTTGTTACGCGCTTTTCTTTATTTATAACTATCAAATTGAAGGGTGTGTAAGACAGGAAAAATGTATGTATTTATCATTTTTTTATTTGAATACTATAAAATGAAAAAAAAAGAAAAAAAAAACTGAATTGAGTTGTTTCCGAGAAGGTTGCCCCGCATTTTATATAAATAGCACAAGGTCAAGTTAGCTTTCACTACACAAAGACCAAAGACTTCAAAACTGATGAGTTCTTTCCAAGTTTCTGGCAAATACGAAAGAGAGATGATGAGTTCAGTAGAACAAGCAACCAAAAAAGGGCATGCAGTTTTTGTCCCATACCCAACACTGTTGGAACGTCAACTCAATCCCACAAAGCTAGGGATAGATTGGCAGCCAAGTTTATTTTGATTGTAATTAAATATAGTTGACTTTGTATAAGAATAATTTACTTGATTGTATACCTTGATTATAGAATCACAATTGTATATATATTTCAACTCAATGAATGAAATTCTCATTCTGGCAAATACCTTTTTGTCATTCTTTACATGGTATCGTAAAGCTAGGGCAAACAATGAACCCTCGTATTTTCTTTCCGTTGCCTTTTTTCCTATAATTGCCAACCTTCATTCATGGCCAACAAGCATACCTTTACTGGAAGTAAACCTGATGCTTCCAATCCCTATTTCGTCCATCATGCCAATCATTTGGTGATGGTTCTCGTCTCCAAGCTTCTTAACGAAGACAACTACGCCACTTGGAGTCGTTCTGTGAAGCTTTCACTGAACGCTAAGAACAAGTTGGGTTTTGTGGATGGCACACTGAAGGTTCCTGATAAAAAGAAGAATCCCGATGATTATGCTTCCTGGAAACGATGCAACGACATGATTGTTTCCTGGATTTTGAACTCTGTCGATCAGTTCATACATGATAGTGTGGTTTACTACACCACAACCCAAGCAATTTGGCAGGACTTTGAAGATCGTTTCAGTCAAGGTAATGCGCCCAGAATCTTTCAAATTCAATGAGAGATAGCTTCTATCTCTCAAGACAAGTTATTTGTTGCTGCTTATTATACCAAGTTGAAGGGTTTGTGGGATGAGCTTGCATCCTATGACAGCCATGAGTCTTGTACCTGTGGTGTTCTACAGAAACAAGGTGAACAAATGGAGCACACCAGATTAATGCAGTTCCTCATGGGGCTCAATAAGGCTTATAGTGCTGCACGAGATAACATTTTGATGATGAGTCCATTACCTACGATACGTTCAGCGTACTCCATGATCGTTCACCAGGAAAAGCAGTGTGATGTGAGTGATTCACGTGAAGCTGCTGAAGTTGCTGCAATGACAGTTCGTCAAGGGCAGAAACAAAAGAGTGGCAACAGCTCTTCCAGCTCTTCCTCCTGTAAACCACTCCACTGCATTAACACATGCTACCAGCTGCATGGATATCCCTCGGACCATCGCCTTCATAAGTCCAACAAAGGTGGTGGACGCGGCAACAATGGTGTTGGCCGCCCTAAGCGCAATTGGGGTTTTTCTTCTGCCAACAACGCCACTACTGGCGAGGTTCCCATGCAAGAACTACACACAGCAGTCCCTGGCCTCTCTAATGCACAATTTCAGCAAATTCTATCCATCATGAACGGTAACAGCGTCACACAAACCACTTCTCAAACCAATGCTCCTCAAACTAATGCTGCTGGCACTTCATCAGGTTTGCCAAGTGTCCCACAGTGCTTCTGTCGATGGATAATCGACAGTGGTGCTACAGACCATGTTACTTCTTCTCCAAATTCACTTACTCATTGCACTAAAAATATTACCCTACCATCTGTTCAACTACCTAGTGGCAAACAAGCTCACATCACTTCCATTGGGAATTTGTCTTTAACCCCCTCAATTCATTTACAAAATGTTCTGTGTGTGCCCACTTTCAAAGTTAATTTCATGTCTGTAAGTCGAGTAACCAGCGAAATGACCTGCTCCATAACCTTTTACCCTACTTGGTGTATTTTGCAGGACTTGGCTACGAAGAAAACGATTGGTTTGGGTAAATGGCGTGGAGGACTCTATTATTTGGTGGCCTTAGCAACACCACTGCCCTCTGTCCAACCTTTCTGCCACCTTGTCACCTTCTCCACCAAGCTATGGCATCATCGTTTGGGCCACCTATCCCCTTCTAGACTAAAGTTTATGACTAAACATTTGTTACATTTTCCTTTTCATTTGAATAATGTTTGTGATGTATGCCCCTTGGCCAAGCAACATAGCCTTCCTTTTGGCATCGGTTTGATTAATACTAAGAACCCTTTTGAGCTTATTCACTGTGACATTATTTGGGGTCCTTACAAAATCAAATCCTTTTCCGGTGCTAAATATTTTTTAACTATGGTGGATGATTACTCTCGGTTTACTTGGGTTTTCCTTATGCACCAGAAAAGTGAAACCCAACCTTTACTTAAACAATTTTTTTCCTCTGTACACACCCAATTCCACACAAAAGTAAAAACCATTCGAACTGATAATGGTGGGGAGTTTCTTTCTTTACATCCTTTTTTTAGAGATCTTGGTATTGTTTTCCAACATTCCTGTGTCTATACGCCTTAACAAGATGACGTTGTCGAATGCAAGCACCGCCACATTCTTGAAATGGCACGTGCCTTGCGTTTTCAAGCTCACCTTCCATTACATTTCTGGGGCGATTGTGTTCTCAACGCTGTCCACCTTATCAATCGATTTCCAACCCCTCTTCTCCACTACAAAACACCTTACGAACTCCTTGGTCAACATCCCACTTTTTCTCATATTAGGATTTTTGGTTGTCTTGCATATGCAACAAACACACATGTTTCTCATAAATTTGATTCTCGAGCAACACGTTGTGTTTGTCTAGGTTACCCCATTGGTCAAAAAGCCTACAAACTCTATGAATTAGACCTCAAACAAATCTTCACCAACATGGATGTTATTTTTCATGAAAACATCCTTTTCAAACCTTGCCTCCATCCAACACGGCCCCTCTTCCCATTTCTAGTCAACCCCCTTCCAACTCGACATCTCAACCTCTCACCCTTATTCCTTCATTTTCACCCCACGACAAGTCTCACATTTCTTCACCTCCTACCACATCACATTCCCCTGCTGCCGAGCCTCCTTCCCTTACTCATGCTCATTCCTCTACCCTTCTTGTCGACCCTACCCCACACCACCTGTCATTGAACCACCCTCCGCCCCGATTGGGCGTCCTCTTCACCACCGTACCGCACCTGCATATCTCAGTGATTATGTTTGCTCACAGGTGATGTTGCCTGCCCCAAAACCGTCGCTCTCTTCGTTGTCAAGTTCCACTCAAGGCACCAGGTATCCCTTGGACCATTTTCTTTCCTATCATCGTTACTCACCCACACATTTTGCTTATATTAACCATGTTAGCCATGATGTGGAACCTCGTACCTATACTGAGGCTGTTTTTCACCCTCACTGGCAGGTTGTTATGCAATCTGAGTTGCACGCATTAGCCGAGAATCGCACTTGGATTCTCATTCCTCTTCTTCATGGCAAGTCTCTCATTGGTTGAAAATGGGTTTACAAGGTCAAACGCCGTTCTGATGGGACCATTTAGCGCTACAAAGCTCGTGTGGTTGCCAAGGGTTACACTCAGCTGAAGGGTGTCGATTACCATGACACTTTCTCGCCCACTGCTAAAATGACCATTATCCATTGCTTAATGTCCATTGCCTCCGCCCTTAATTGGTCATTTCATCAGCTTGATGTTAATAATGCCTTCTTACATGGTGATCTTCATGAGGAAATATATATGTCACCACCTCCTGGTCTTCTGCGTCAGGGGGAGCATTTGGTATGTCGCCTCCACAAGTTGTTGTATGGTTTGAAGTAAGCTTCTCACCAATGGTTTGCTAAGTTCTCTGCTACCATTAAAGCTGCTGGTTTTGTACAATCTAAGGTAGATTATTCACTCTTCACTCATCAAAGAGGGAGTTCTTTCACGGCTCTTTTGATTTACGTGGATGACATCGTTATCACTGGTAATAATAAGGCTGCCATTTCTTCCCTTAAAGTTTTTTTGCACAGTCGTTTTCTAATGAAGGATCTCGGAGACTTGAAGTATTTTCTGGGAATCGAAGTGTCACGTTCCTATAAAGGTATTTCCATTTCACAACGGAAATATACCTTGGAGATCTTGAAAAATGTTGGCTTCTTGGGAGCACGGCCAGTTGACTTTCCCATGGAACAAAACTTGAAGCTTTCAGATAAAGGGGAACTACTCAAAGACCCATCACAGTATAGAAGGATTGTGGGGCGCTTGATTTACTTGACGATAACTCGTCCTGACATCATGTATTCAGTGCATGTCTTGAGTCGCTTCACGCATGAGCCACATAAACCACATATAGAAACAGCACTCCGTGCTATAAGATATCTCAAAGGCACACCAAGTCAAGGTCTTTTCTTTTCCTCACAAAACAAATTAATTTTGAGAGCTTACTGTGACTCGGATTAGGCAGGTTGCCTAATTACTCGAAGGTCGACTACAGGCTATTGCATATTCTTGGGATCCTCCTTAATTTCTTGGAGATCAAAGAGACAGAAGACAATGTCATTGTCTTCGGCTGAAGCCGAATATAGAGCTATGACAGGTGCTTGTTGTGAGCTGTCATGGCTTTGATACCTTCTTAAAGACATGAATTTAACACATCTAGGGGCTGCAACCCTATATTGCGACAACCAAGCAACATTACACATAGTTGCCAATCCAGTCTTCCATGAACGAACTCGACACATAGAGATTGATTGCCATTTTATCAGAGACAAAGTCCAAGATGGTTCAGTTGTAACAAAACATGTCTCTTCATCACAACAACTTGCAGATATGTTCACAAAGGCGTTGGGAAATGATGTTTTCTCAACTATGTTACGCAAGTTGGGAGTTCTGGATATACACTCTCCAACTTGAGGGGGAGTGTTGGAATGTCAACTATATCCCACAAAGTTAGGGATAGATTGGCAGCCAAGTTTATTTTGATTGTAATTAAATATAGTTGACTTTGTATAAGAATAATTTACTTGATTGTATACCTTGATTATAGGATCACAATTGTATATATATTTCAACTCAATGAATGAAATTCTCATTCTGGCAAATACCTTTTTGTCATTCTTTTCAAGCACAAGGCCATGTTAACCCCATGATGCAGTTAGCCAAGCTTCTTCACTCAAGGGGCTTCCACATAACCTTTGTCAACACCAAGTTCAACCACAACCGTTTTATCCGGTCAAACGGTCCCGACTCCGTTAAAGGTCTACTGGTCTTTGTGTTCGAGACCATACCGGATGGGTTGCCTCATTCGGATAAGGATGGGACCCAAGATATTCCAGCTTTATGTGACTCCATTAAGGTGCAGTTTGGGATTGAGGTGATTAAAAAGAAAGCTGGTATGAAAAAAAGCTGGGAGGGTTTTAGGTGTTTGGTAAACTTTCAAAAGCAGCTTTATTTCAAAGTTTGGGGGTGAAAGGAAGCCCAAAACCTGAAGCTGACCTGAAGCTGCAAATAGCATCTTCCCAAAAATAGCTTAGTTTCGAAAACACAGATGAACAGTGGTGCGTTTAACGAATTTTTCAATAACCCAAAATTGCCCTCATTTCCCTCTCGCATTCAGGACTCTCGCATGCCCGAACCAGGAAAACCAGCGATCTCTCTCGTTCTCCAGGTTTCTCTAGGTTCCTTTGGTAAGCTTCTCTTGTAAAAATTTGTTATTTATTTGTTTGGATTTTTAAATTTGGGGATGGGAGATTGAGAGGGAAGAGGGGTGGGAAGAGCAAAGGGATGAGGATATGGGTGTCAGGAAAAACAATTCGGGATGGAGGGTGGTGAAAAAATTAATTGGGGAAGGTGATATGGTTTGTGGAAACAATTAATTGGGAAAAAATTAATTGGGGAAAAAATTAGGGTTTGTGGAGGAAACAAGAAAAATTGAGAGAGAAGTTTGATTACTTCTCTATTCATTTTTTTTTAGAAGGTCTGCTTCTGATTTGGGTTTGGGTAAAGGATAATTTCTTATAAAGCTTTGCTCTGCTTCTGATATGTGAACTGTGCTTCTGATTTGTCATTCGTCGTGTTCCCTTCGTCTCTTGTGATTCAGCACACCCCTTCATCGTCTTCTTCAAGCTCTCGCAGTCTCTTCTGAAACTCCAACCTCCAGGTCAGTGCTCGTATGTTATCTTTCTGGAAGGAAGTGGGTTTCTGAGGACTTAGCGGTTATCTCCGAATCAAAGGAAGTGGCTGGATATTTGATCACTGAGGCTGTACTCGAACAGGTGGGTTCATTTTCGTCTTGGTACAAAATTCGATTTTCATGTTTTTGATTAATCTGTTTTATGATTGCATTTAAATGGTATTTGGTTTATGTGTTTACGTATTAGTTTGCACTTGAAATGACTTTTCTTTCAAGCATTTTGTAATTTTCGTGATCATATGCAGTGTATTCGATTGTGTAATTTGTGTTTGAATGTAGTGATAGATAGGCTGTGTATGCGCATATTCATCTCGAGAATAATATTTTTGTTTTCCTGCAATGATAACGTCGAACACCATATAAAATACAAAAGTGAAAAGTCAAACAACTTATGCTTTTCATAACAGTTGCTTTTGAATTCAATGAGAAAGGCCAAGCACAGGTTCCAAGTCTTAATTTGTTAGGCGAAATGATTAGTAATTTAGTACACTCTAAATGTGGAATTACATTACATTATCAATTTGGTATTGCTTCGTTCAATTGTCTAAGGGCTTTTGATCTTTTTTCTTCGTTTGGTTTGTGCTTTATCTATTTGACCACTACGGATTAAACCCTATTTAAGGCACGTTATCCTGTTCGTGCATATTTTTTCACCACAAAGGTGCTAGTACGGTACATTTTATGTGGGAATGCATAACTACTACAGAAGATGTAGATGGTGTAAGTTTACCTTTTATGGTTAGATAGCTTAATTGATGTTAATAGAGGTAGATTTGTTTCGCCGAGTCGATTTGTGGATGAGAAATTTGTATTACTTTTGCATCACTCTCACATGGTACTGAATGAAAGGTTTGGCTGAACTTAAAAATCTCAGCCGACCTTTCAATATAATTGGGCACAAACTGGGTGTCTGTTTAAGTGTGACTTGATGGTTTTATAAAACGTCGTTCTTCAGCGATGGGTGATATGCACTAGTATACGCATTAGACCAATTATGTACATTTCTTAATCACAGCATGCTCTTACTGCATCCAACTTTTATTTCTAACGTTGGGTACTTCCCTTGTCGGTGCCTTCATCTGTGAGAATGATAACCGGTGTTTTCTCTGTCGTAATAGCCATGGCAAAGTCTCTCGCTTTTTCAAATTTGTTCTAGTTAACAAAGGGTCTTGCATGTTTCGTTGGTCCTTTTTATTATAAGTTTTCTCTTATGTTCATACTAACTTCCACCTAATGAAGTCATTTCTCAATAGCATTAACTAGTAATTTTCGATTTCATCATGTACCATAGCATTTATCATCATCTCTTTGTTTGTTTAGTACGAGAAAATGTGATGATGAACCATATAAAGGTGAAAGATATCATCTCCCGGACTTTCGTAGGGATGCCGAACCAACGGGTCATAAAGAGGTATTCAACCACATGAGCATCATTGAACGAACTTTTGGGGTATGGAAGAAAAGATGGGCAATTTTAAGGGATATGCCTAATTACCCGTTCAATAAGCAAGTGAAGATTGTCATTGCTACAATGGCTCTTCATAGCTACATACAGAGGTATTCTGAACGTGATCGTCATTTTGATGACCCCAGGGACTTTTGTGAAGAGAGCGATAGTAGTGATGATGATGATGAATATCAAAATTATCAAGTTGAAGGATCACATGAGATAGAGGCATTAAGAAATAGAATAGCAACAAGTTTTATGAATGCATCTAATTAGACTACTTTCACGTACATTAACTATATTGTAGTAATGAATCATAGCTATTTAGTCTAAAATATTTCAATTGAAGTAGTTTGTCATACTAATTAATATTTAAGATAAAGTTTATAAATATTTTTCTTCTCAAAATAAAGTATATTTAGTAATTCACTTTTATTTGTTAAGAAAATTAAATTAATAGCATATCTAGTATTATACCCTTTTTGGTCATTTCACACAGTCACAACTGTTTTACATAAAAGTTTACCAAACACTATCATACTGCTTTTTTTTCCAAAAGTACTTTTACAAAAAAGTTTACCAAACACACTGCTGCTTTATTTCACAGCCGCTTATTCTCACAGCAATTTTTTTTCAAAGCACAGCAACACCAAACTAGCCTTAAGAAAACTTGTTTTGATCCATTTAAAGAGCTGGTGGCTAAGATCAATTCCTCATCTCAAGTGCCACAAGTTACTTGCACAGTTGCAGATGGTATCATGACGTTTGGGCGCAAAGCTGTTGTGTTATGGACTGCCTCTGCTTGTGGCTTCATGGGGTACTTCCAATACAATGAACTCGTCAAACGTGGCATGATTCCGTTCAAAGGTACTTCTTTAATTTCTGGATGATTTTGTTTTTTACGCTTTGGTCGCATATATAATTAATCAGTTTCTTTATTATGTATATGAACATTTTTGTATGCATAAATTGTCATGACACACTTGAATTAAATCATGCACATCCCTTCCAAGTATATATTCCTTTGTTTACATAAATTATCATGACATATTTGACCCTTTAGTCTTTCCATTGTTCCCCTCTTACCCTCTCAGCACTCCAGCATGTCCAAATGATAAGATAACCCAGTTTTGACTCTTCAGTCTTCCCTGTGTCATTGGATCTAGTCCAACATCACATCAAAGTATATTTTGTTCCACTACTAGGTGTGAAAGAGAAAGAAATTTGCATTTTGATGTGTTAAATGGAATTAGACTTTTATATTAATTTTTTTATTTAGAAAAAATTTCTTCTATGTTATTGGGGAAGATTAATCTATTTGTAGTGATCACTTGGATTTAATAAAATCAGTCTCCATTTTGTAAGAGTTAGTCTTGACCGAGTTGAAATAAATGTTGAATAAACTATCAAGGGATTTTGCACCATGCACCTGTAAAAATATGAGATCTCATTTTTTTTGTTTTTTTATCAACTACAAAATAAAGTAGATATTTGAGATCTTGAAATTTACTCTTATAACCATAGACATAATTAAATATCATCACACGTGCTTCACCTTCCATGGATTTCATATGAGAATTTCATGCATGATGGCACACTCGATACACCGATTGATTGGATCCGAGGCATGAAAAATGTTCGACTCAAGGATATCCCGAGTTTCATTAGAGTTACTGATCTCAGCGACATAAATCATATCAGGCAGTTAATGTAATGCCAAGTTTAAGTAAGGGCTTGAGCCGGTATGGTGTATAACTCCCAAATAGGCTGTGCCTTCTCGTCTCCAGGTGATGGTCCTCTATCACTCAAAAACCGATAAAGAATTTCTACGTAGAAGGTGACACTAACGACAACATTTTCTCTCCCTTCGTTTTGGCAGTGTTGGAATTCCTAGACTGATGAAACGCCTCAGCAGAAACCAGAAACGGTTATGGCATTGCAATATGGTAAGGCGTACGTAGTCTGGAGGCTTAGAGTAGCAGCTATAAAGTCATGGAAAAGCATCGACGGAGAGTTTAGTTTACTGTAGACCAACACTGCTTTTGTATCGACAATATAGGACACCCCGTATTTTGTACATAGACTCCCATCTTTTGTATATAAGACATTAAAGACAGCGAATCTTGTGACGTTCTTTCTGCGCTCTTTTTCTTTCATTACACACTTGAGCATAATAGACTAATAGAGAAATATTCTAGAGATGACCATATATACTCCAACACAAAACATTTGGCAACAAAAGTGCGAGCAGCAACCATGAAAGAAAAACACTCCTTTTCTTTCGCTTGTCAACCGATCCAACTACAAAATGGCCAGGGCTTGAAATCAATGGAAACGAGTAATGCATCTCTGAGTATCATCACTAGGCGGCCTAAAACAAGTAATCATAAACCTCTTCTGGAGACATGTTGACCAACTGTTTTGAGGAGATCTCTCCCACAAGAACTTGCCTACGGAAGTCTTTGTTCACAGGATTATCGAGGCAAGAAAACACAGCTGAATACTTTTCAGTCGATTCCAGCAACTGATCATTGAAACCCCAGTTTTCAAACAGCACGGACTCCAGTTCAGCAGCAACTTTAGAAGGGTCACATGCATTGACAGAATCCATATATCGTGCATCAGTTTCCTTAGATACCTTGGACAAAAAGAACGAAATGAAACCCCTTACAAAAGCCCGCTCCTTTTCATCATCTGTTGTGACAGTATTTCAGAACCAGTGTTAGCTGAAATTCTTCAAATCTTAATTTGATAACATAATGATTTTGTTTTCAGAAGGATTCAAACAGAAGAGAAATAAGTTGCACAGCATATTAAACTTTGAGATGGCAAATAAAAAAGCTCTAGTAAAGAGCAGACACTCTAGCGTTTGTGATCATCCTTTTAATTTCCAACCCATCTAATTAAAAAGCTCTGGCAAGTACTCCCTTGCAATTAGCAACTTCTTATGTGTGACTGACTACAACGTGTTTCAAAATATGAGTCTCTCTTTCTCTTGGTCACCTGGTGACCAAGGATTCACAGTAGAACATTGACTCGAAGAACAAAAAAAAAATTACTATAAACATGAACTAAGTTGCAGAAAAGAAATGACCATAATATAATTCAACTGCTAACAACATGGAACTTAGTCTTAGTGATTAATAAAAAGTATATATTAGCATGTAAGTTATGAACAAGCTTGCACGATAAAAGAAATTCAAATTTAATTATTAATTTAGATAATTCGTTGATAACTTTATAATTTTAGATTCGAAAATAGAAAACGTATCTAACATTTAAATAAATAAATAAAGAGAGAGAGAGAGAGAGAGAGAGAGAGAGAGAGAGAGAGAGAGATTGGGGTCGAATCAATCACCTTGGGGTAAAACTTCCCATACTACAGTACCAGGAGGTTCCAACCAAACTGAAGGGTCCACCTGCTGCAGCTGCTTAGTCCCCAGTGGCTCCACAGTCACACGTTTCATCATACCACTCTCAATTAAGCTGCTTCGAAGTTTCTCAAACCGAACTTCATAGCAATTCTCGCAAAGGTCGTCCACATAATTGGGGTACTTCGAATGCAGTTCATCCGAAGACATGTGCACCAACTGTGTTGGGGAGATCTCGCCGAGAAGAACCTGTCTGCGGAAATCTTTTATCGCAGGAGCATGGAGGAAAGAAAATAGAGTAGAATACTTTTCAGTCGATTCCAGCGACTGATCATTGAAACCCCAGTTTTCAAACAGCACGGACTCCAGTTGAGCAGCAACTTTAGAAGGGTCACATGAATTGACAGAATCCATATATTGTGCATCAGTTTCCTCAGATACCTTGGACAAAAGGAACGAAATGTAACTCCTTGTAAAAGCCCGTTCCTTTTCTTCACCTGTTGTGACAGTTTCAGAACCACTGTTAGCTAAAATTCTTCAAATCTTGTAGAATATGGACACAAAGAACAAAAAAAAAAAATCCTATAATTTTAAAAAACAAAGTACTACTTTTCATTATTATAGTAATACTAACTAAATTAGTGTTGTTGTTGCTGTGGATGGAGTGGAGGTGTTGTGGTACCAAAAACAGAAAACGTATCTAACATTTAAATAAATAAATAAACTTTGAAATCAGGGTGTAGTCAATTACAGTTTTAAAAAAGGATTTTAAAAGATTTAGAAATCATGGTGTAGTCAAAGTAGGATTTAAGAGGAATTTAAAGAATACATCCAAATTCAAGGATAGTCAATTAAGATTTTAAAGAATACATCTAAATCCAGAGTTAGTGAGAATGCAAAAGATTTGGTAGGATTTGAATGGAAGAGGGATTTTGATGGATTTGAAGGTGGATGGTATATATACCAAATGCTATCAAGAATCCTACCATCCCCCATCTGATTTCTTTTCACACCCTCAAACAGAAAAGAACCTCCCAACCCCTTCATCTTCATCTATACCTTCCTCTTCGGAACACATCCCATCGTCCTCTTCGACTTCATCGTCTTCATTCTCATCTATCATGGAATTTTTTTTTCAAAATTCTACTCGTAAACAACTATTGGGTTCTGGCAAGTTCTCCCTTTTCTCAGAAGGGGGAACAGTCTTCCTCCATTTTTTGCCCTACCTGAGATCCGATGGTTCAATTATTTTTTTTAAAATTTCGCTGCAATTAGTTGTTTTCTCCCATGTTCTCCTCGCACGAAACCGATTTTCAATGGAAAATCGCCTCAAATCGCCAAAAATCATCTAATTTCCATTACCCCAGATCCACATAACTTGCACAAGCTCAGTGAGTTCGGCGCTGGGCCGAGCTTTGTTCCCAATAGCTATACTTTCTGGTTTTGGGGTGAATTCTGTGCTGCATGTGCATAACTTGTTGATTCATATGCATTGTTGTTGAGGGGAAGTTTGAAATTAATGAAGTGTGGTTTCTAATGTTATGCTTGGTGGGTACTGGAAGGGCAGGAAGCCAGAGTGTGCATTGAAGTTTAGGAACATGGTGGCATGGGATTGAAAGGGAACGAAACTACGATGGTGAATATGCGTGCGGCTTGTGGTCGGTCTGCTAGACTGAATGAAGGAAGGTTAGACAGAAGAGACCCATAACTGAACACACATTGGAACATTGGAGTTGTTTGAGTCACACCCGCATGATTTCATTAAAAATGATCCAGACGGCTCTGCGTGTGATTTTCAATTTTTTCAAAATCCTAAGAAATCTATGCAAGAACTTCCATACAAATCCACAAAAATCATACTGAAAATCCATATAAATCTTCTAAAATCCATATAGAATTATAAAGTCTCTTAAAATCCTTTGAAATCTATCATTAAAAAAAATCCATTAAATGAGAGAGAGAGAGAGAGAGAGAGAGAGAGAGAGAGAGATTGGGGCCGAATCAATCACCTTGGGGTAAAACTCGCAACGCTCCTGGAGTAACTGACCTAGGTTGACGGTTTTCCTCCTCCAGCGGCTTCTGCTGCCTCTTCCTCTTGCCACAAAGCGGGCACTGCTTCTCCGCATAACACCCAACGGCGCCGATTCCAGGTACTTCAGCCTCCATGTGCATGGCCATCTCTCTCTGAGATTGAGATTGCAGATTGATCGATCGATTTATCACGCTCGATTTTGGGACTTTTAGGTTTTGGGATTTTAATTGATAATCGATTGCTGGAGGAAATACGGGTCTCGGGTTCCCTTCTATTTATAGGTTTTGGGATTTCACCATCCACTTCGGGTCTTTTTTTTTTTTTTTTTTTTTTTTTCATTTTTTTAGGGACATTTCGGGTCCTTTAATGGTTAGTATTGGGCTTTGTTTGATATTTAAGTATTGGGGGTAAGTTCATATAACCACCCAACTTTTAGAGGTAATCCTAAATTTATCTCAATTTTTAAAACGTTCTAAATAACTACCTAATCTTTCAAAAATTGAACTTCCGACATGTCACTAGCGTTAAGTGATGACCTTGACAATTATTGAAGCGAGATTTCACTCTCACGTTATTTATAAAGCTCTAAATCTCCAAACGGATCCCTTCTACATTATAGACATTGTCAATTAACAGTGGTGACATCATCACCTAATGCCGATGACCTAGAGAGCATTTATTTTTCAAAATGTTAGGCTGTTCTTTGGAATGTCTTAAAAGGTTGTGACTAATTCGGAATCACCTCTAAAGGTTGGGTAGTTATCCGTACTTAACCCTTAAGTATTTTAAGACATTTATGTTTGCACCCGACTTTTGTCTCTAGACATTCTTCAAGTTTTATTCAAAGTAAAATGATACTTGTACCCATATGTAAAATTATTGTAAAGCGCTAATTAGACTCTTTGATAAAATCTTAATTTCTTGTAAACCCAAATTGGACACCCACTAGGGTTTCAATACAAAGAAACGTATTCATCATTCTCACACCTTCAATTTCCCCTTTTTCTATCTCTCCAATGTTGATGAAAAAAACACTGTTGAAGCAGAAACTGACATCAACAATGATTTAATTTGCTTGATAATTCGATAAATTTAGGGTTTAAAGTGATGAAATATTAAAATAAAATGTGGGTGTACAAAGTAAAACAATTTGATTAATTAAAAGGGCAGCTTTAGAAAGAGAAGTATTATATAGACCCCTTTATTCTCTTTCTACACCTAACTTATCATTTTTCATCTTAAAATTCCAAACATGCTCCACATTTCTTTTTCTACACCCAACAAGAACAAAAAAATAAAAATAAAACTTCAAGAAATAGGCAACTTCAGCCACCCCATCTCTCAAAACCCTAAACACCCCAATTTCTGCCCATCCCAACCACACACACTTTGTTACACCCCACCCCGATTTTAAAGGTAGTTTTGGGTTTTTATTTAAAAAATTGTTTTTAGGGCCTTAATAGGTGTGCCCAGGGGGCTCACATTGTATTTTTGCCCCCCGAGCCTCTCATCTCTCTTCTTTCTCAATCCTCTCATTCTCTCATCACCTTCCCGTGCTATCTCTCTGTGTTCACTCTCCCAGAAACTCTCTTGATCTCTATCTCTGTCTCTCCCTACATCTCTTTGCAAACTCCTTCTCCGAGACCACCAAGCCTCAAAAGGCCAAGAACCCCAGACCTTCACTCCTCTCGTCCCCTGTCAACACTGCAACGGTGCGTGCAATGGCGAACTCCGGCGAATTCCACCATTTCCGAGTAGGTGAGCCTCAAAATCGTTTTACCCCGTCTTAAATTGGATATTGGTACAAATTTCTGAGTATGTATACCTGTTTTGGTGAATGTTGGACTTGAAATCAGTTAGGGTGTGTTAAACCCAGATTACGGCCATCTCCGACCCTCTCCAAGGTGAATCGTAGGTATAAACCTCTTCCTCTTGTCTTGTACTTCGTTTTCATACATAGATCGCACCTCTAGATTGTTAGTTGTGCGTCGACCAGAGCTAGGAAGCTCCAACCTCATTCTCCGGCGAAACCAAGCAATCAAGGCCTTCGGGCTTAAACCTTTCGAACCAAGCCATTTGGGCCGTGCCAAAATTAGGGCTTTAGGCCCGTTGAGTTAAACCCAAAACCCCTCTATCTGGGCTAGGCATTAAGCCTGGGCCCGTGTGTTTAAAACCCAAGGGTTAAGGCCTTAGGGCCAAATAGAACTTGGGCTTCCAGCCTAACCTTAAGCCTATTTCCCTAAAACCACTAACCCTAAACCCATTAACCCTAAATCGTTTTCCCTTGGGCCGGGTACCAGCCCACTAACCTAAGCTGAGCCCACCTAAAAGTCTAAGCCCAATCCAGCTAACCCACTAAGCCCAAACCCTAAGGCCCAAACAGGCTTAACTCAAACCCTAAACCCGGTTGACTCGAACCACATCTGATCGTTGACTTTGACCGGTCAACGTTGACTTTTCGGGTTTTCGTCCAGGGTCCCTCCTAGGCTAATTTCGACATCCTGGACCTGTTTTTGAAGTTTGTTTTCCCAAATTCAATCGTTTGAATATAGTTTTATAAATTGGACCCTTTATGTGCTAAGGGGCAATTATTATGGTGTTTCCGTCTTCGCTAGTTTGCTTGGCTCTTCAGCGGTGAAGTATCCGTGAGTGGACCCTTTTTAACAATGCATGTTTTAACAGTAGAAATGCATACATGAAAAGCATGATTTGATGATTACGTTTTATGAAACATTTTGTGAGATAACATGCTTACTGAGGCTATTTTGAATTATTACTATTTTTCCTATGGATGACGATATAATATTTAGAACATGTTTCGAACACCTCTTTATAGTATAGATGATGGATGACTTTATACTATGAAGTTGCTCTTCAAAATATATGTATGTTCAATGGTTTTAAACTTACCTAGTGGTCCTTATTCCGCTGCAGGGCGAGGGATAGATTCCGTCACGAGTGAGGTTACGGTGTTGGCATAGAGCTTAAAGAAATAATCTCAAGCTAAGGGCTGAGAGACACGGAGCTCGCACTGGGACTGAAGATGATTTTCTTCTGGCGTCAGCACAGGGATGGGGAGCTAGCATGGGGCCTGGAGTGTGATTGGACATTCACTAGTGATTACGATATATATGAGTTATGATTTGAGACATTGCACGACATGCTAGGTATTGGAAAACCTATTTTATTTATCATGCTATATGAGTTTTCATAAAACATTGGGGTTAGTATGTTGATAACTGTTTTATTATATATATCAACTTGGTACACTCATGTTTGTTTTGCGCCCCCTTCAGGACTTAGAATCAAGGCATACAATCCTGGCGTCAAGGCACTTCCGCATTGGCATATTTGAGTCCTCTCGGTGTAGGACCCCATTCCTTTATTCATTCAATTTTGTATTACTCTTTTAGTATTCTAGATTAGTTGTATGCTCTAAACATGTTCCTCATTTACATTATTTTTAAATTTATAAGTCTTATTAAATTCTTGTTCTCATGCATTCTAAATGGCTTTCGTCACCTTCAGGTGTCGGCCAGCACGTGCCTATCCTGGTGTTCGGGGAATATCGAGATCAGGACGTGTCACGCTTCCCCCCTATTTTGTTGCACAAATTTGAAATTACATATAACATACGTGCATCAAGACAAGTCTAACATTCTTGCTTGTCATATAAGTTACAGCCATGCACACCTTACGCACCCAACATCCACATGATGATTTGTTTTTTTCCAAATTTCTACAATTGGACACTTGAATCGCAAATTGGAACATACCCAGTATTCTCGCACGTCAAAAATAAAGTTTTTTTTTCCCACAACTTATAGCCCCCAACATAAAACACAAACCCTAATTTAACTTCTAGATATCAATTCATGTTGCAAACAACCCATATATTTCATAACTAAATGGGTCATTTCGCTTTTGTGCATGATGTGCATGGAGTGTGCGTGGCCGATTTGTCTTATTTTGATCCCCAAATTAACAAAATGGGTCAGTTTTGTCAATTTTCCTTAGATTTATGCTACCATTTCCGATTAGGTGAGCCTCAGAATCGGTTTACCTTGTCTTAAATTGGATGTTGGTACGAATTTCTGAGTATGTATACCTATTTTGGTGAAGGTTGGACTTGAAATCAATTCAGGTGTGTTAAACCCAAAGTTCGGCGTGTACCCGTGGCTTCCAGGACACTTTCCTGCCATCTCCGACCCTCTCCACGGTGAATCGTAGGTATAAACCTCTTCCTCTCGTCTTGTACTTCGTTTTCATACTAGATCGCACATCTAGATTGTTAGTTGTGGTGTCGACCAGAGTTAGGAAGCTTCGACCTCATTCTTTGGTGAGACCAAGCAATCAAGGCCTTCGGGCCTAAACCTTTCGAACCAGGCCCTTTGGGCCGTGCCAAAATTAGGGCTTTAGGCCCATTAAGTTAAACCCAAAACCCTTCTATCTAGGCTAGGCATTAAGCCTGTGCCTGTGTGTTTAAAACCCAAGCGTTAAGGCCTTAGAGCCAAATAGAACTTGGGTTTCCAGCCCAACCTTAAGCTTATTTCCCTAAACCCATTAACCCTAAACCCTTTTCCCTTGGGCCGGGTACCAACCCACTGCCCTAAGCCGAGCCCACCAAAAAGTCTAAGCCCAATCTAGCTAACCCACTAAGCTCAAACCCTAGGGCCCAAATTGGCCTAACTCAAACCCTAAACTTGGTTAACCCAGTTTGACCTGTTGACCCGAACCCGGTCTAACCGTTAACTTTGACTGGTCAACGTTGACTGTTCGGGTTTTCGTCCAAGATCCCTCCTAAGCTAATTTGGACGTCCTAGACCCGTTTTTGAAGTCCGTTTTCCCAAATTCAATCGTTTGAATATAGTTTTACTAATTGGACCCTTTATGTGCTTAGGTACAATTATTGTGGCATTTCCGTCTTCGCTAGTTTGTGTGGCTCTTCAGCGGCAAAGTATCCGTGAGTGGATCCCTTGTAACAACTCGTCCCGAATTTTTACGAAACAAAAGGGGTATTTTCGTATTTTCACTTTGGTTGGGTTTTATTTGTTTTAAACTTGGCTTTATACCTTAAATGGTGTGCCCAAGGTGGGGCTCACCCCTGTTTTTGTCCTCCTTACCCTTGCCCAATCCGGATCCCCCTCACTTTTTGGGATTTTCTTATCCCTTTTATTATTTTATAACTCTCTCTCTCTTTTCTCTCATTCTTTCTAGGGAGTTTTAACGAAAAGCCCACGGTACTGTTCACTTTAACGAAAAACCACATTTTTACACTAAAAAGTCAAACCTAGTACTATTCACTTTACCCTTTATTTTGTCCTTATCGTTAAAACTCAAAGTTTTCAAGTCCTTTTCATTAGTTTTCCTTTCTTTCTAACCTTTTTCTCAACTTTCTCTGTATCAGCCCCGAGGGCACCATGAACACACCCGCACACACACACACACACCAACACACTCTCATCTCCCTCATCATCAAACACCACAACAACAAAACATCATCACCATCACCCTTGTGTACTAAAAAACAACGAAAGAACACCCTAAACCCCTCTTTTCCATTCGGTCGGTATTGTTCATCGTCTTTCCCGATGAGTTTCATGATTTTCCAACATTGGTAAGCTTCTATAAACCCTTGGGATGTGTTTTAGGGTTAGATTGAAGCTTTTTTTAAGTTTTGCATACGTTTGAATGGCAGAAAACGAACTCGGATCATAGACCCAGATTACGGTGATAAACCGTGGTCGTTTGGCCATCTTTCAGGTCATTTTCTGGCCAACTCCAGCCACCACTCTATCCATATTTGGTATTAATCTCTTCTCCACATTCCTAAATACATTTTGGCTTTTGAATCACTCAATTTGGTTAAGAAACAAAGAAGTTACGAAGCCTTGAAAATTGCCCAAACATTCGGCCAAAACCCAGATTTTTCAGACGAGCACGGCCCCTTTTCAAGGCATTTTCTGGCCAAACCATGACAAGTTGGCTAGCGTGCAAGGTATCAATCTCTTCGTCTCGTCGAGTACTACAACTTTCATTTTTGTTTCACTTGATTTTGTCGAGTAACGACGAAGTTATGGACGTTCGAAGTGGTGCCAAGAAACCGGCCAAAAGCTTGGCCTGAAAATGGATCAACCCAACCCGTTTGCCTTGAAACCGAAACCCATTTGTGCTGAGACCTAGCCCAATTACCCCAAACCCAAATCCTTTTAAGTCTAGGCCTTGGGCCAGATTACCCAAGCCCAACCCAATTATTTCTATTTATTTAGTTTTCTGTTTTAAAACCCAAAAGCCTTTGGGCTGGACTTTCAAGCCCAAAACCCTTTAAACCCTTTGACCCAAAACCCCTTTAAACCCTAACCCATCAACCTAACATTTAACCCTAGCCCAAGTCCTTACTAAACCTTAAACCCTAACCGGCCCAAACCCTTTATGGGGAATATTCCATTAAGGAATATTCCATCAGGGAATATTCTAGGAATATTCTATTAACTTATACGAAATTTAACCGGAATCCTTCTTAGGGTAATTCGACGTCCTGAATCTGTTTTCGACGTCCGTTTTCCCAAATTCAATTGTTTTAATAGATTTTTATTAATTGGACCCTTTATGTGCTTATGGGCAATTATTTGTGACAATTCCGTGTTTGCTAGTTTGCGTGGCTCTTCGGCGGCTAAGTATCTGTGAGTGGACCCCTTCTAAAAATGCATGTTTTAATAGTAGAAATGCATACATGAAAAGATGATTTAATGATTACGTTTTACGAAACGTTTTATGAGATAACATGCGTACTGAGGCTAGTTTGAATTATTACTATTTTTCCTATAACCCGTGTTCTTATAAAATATTTGATGGATGACGATATGTTATTTAGAACACGTTTAGAACACCTCTTTATGGTATAAATGATGGATGACTTTATACTATGAAGTTGCTTTTCAATATATATATGTTCATTAGTTTTGTACTTACCTAATGGTCCTTATTCCGCTATGGGATGTAAGGATGGATTCCGGTCCATCCCGGGCGACGATTTGGTGTTGGCATAGGGCTTGGAGTGTGTTTCCTCTGGCTATTTAGCACAGGGACGGGGAGCCAACATGGGGCCTGGAGAGTTATATTGGACATTCATTAGTGATTATTATATATGATTATGATTTGAGACATTGCACGTCATGCTAGGTTTCGGAAAACCTATTTTGATCATGATATATGAATTTTCATAAAACCTGGAGGTTAGTATGTTGATAACTGTTTTACTATATCTATATCAACTTGGTCCACTTATAAAATGGTTTTCGTCACCCTCGGGTGTCGGCCAGCACGTGCCTATCCTGGTATTCAGGGAATATCGAGATCGGGGCGTGTCACGCTTCTAAAAATGCATGTTTTAATAGTAGAAATGCATACATGAAAAGCATGATTTGACGATTACGTTTTATGAAACGTTTTGTGAGATAACATACCTGCTGAGGCTATTTTGAATTATTACTATTTTTCCTATAACCTGTGTTCTTTATAGAATATCTTGTGGATGACGATATAATATTTAGAACATGTTTCGAACACCTCTTTATAGTATAGATGATGGATGACTTTACACTATGAAGTTGCTTTTCAAAGTATATGTATGTTCAATGGTTTTGTACTTACCTAGTGGTCCCTATTCCACTACAGGGCGAGTTGTAGATTCTGTCACGAGCAAGGTTATGGTGTTGGCATAGGGTCTGAAGAAATAATCTTTAGCTACGGGCTGAGAGACACGGAGCTGGCACAGGGCCTGAAGATGATTTTCCTCTGGCGTCGGCAGAGGGATTGGGAGCTGGCATGGGGCTTGGAATGTGATTGGACATTCACTAGTGATTATGATATATATGAGTTATGATTTGAGACATTGCACGATCATGCTGTATGAGTTTTCATAAAACCTGGGGGTTAGTATGTTGATAATTGTTTTATTATACACACACATATATATATATATATATATATATCAACTTGGTCCACTCATGTTTGTTTTGCGTCCCTTTTCAGGACTTATAATTGAGGCATACAATCACGGCATCAAGGCACTTCCGCATCGGCATATTTGACTCCTCTCGTTGTAGGACCTCATTCCTTTATTCATTCCTTTATTCATTCAATTTTGTATTACTTTTTTAGTATTCTAGATTAGTTTTATGCTCTGAACACGTTCTTTGTTTACATTATTTTTAAATTTATATGTCTAATTAAATTCTTGTTCTCATGCATTCTAAATTGCTTTCGTCACCGTTGGATGTCGGCCAGCACATGCTCTGAACACGTTCTTCAAGGGCCGTAATGGCTTGATGTTGAATAAAACTGAAAGTTTCTTAAGCTTTGCTGATGACGAATTGGCACGTGTATTTGTGGTGCTTGTTGACTTTCCACAAGCTTAATCTTAAACTGGGCTGGAAGGTTTTCTGGTTTCCTCCAAGGACTGAATTTACTTTCAACAGACTTAATCTTGAACTAGATTTGATTTAAGGGTGGTGGACACTTTATCTTGAATCAGGCTTATGATTTCTTCGAGGGCCGTTGAGGCTCGATCTTAAAGGATTTGATTCAAGGGTGGTGGACACTTGATCTTGATTTGGGCTTGTGATTCTTTAAGGGCCGTCAGGACTTGATCTTGAAGGATTTGATTCAAGGGTGGTGGACACTTGATCTTGAATCGGGTTTATGATTTCTTCATGGGCCGTTGGTGACTTGATCTTGAAGGATTTGATTCAAGGGTGGTGGAGACTTGATCTTGAATCAGGCTTGTGATTTCTTCAAAGGTTGTTGGTGGCTTGATCTTAAAGGAAATGGGACCACGAGCGGTTTCACGTGGCAAGTGATCTTCGGCTTAGTTGAGGATGAATCAGCACATGCAGTTGTGATTTATTCAAAGGTCGTTGGTGGCTTGATCTTTAAGGATTTGATTCAAGGGTGGTGAATCGGCATGTGCATTTTACAACGCCTTAGTGAGTCAACTCAAGAATTTGAGGGTCAAAACAAGTCCGCCAAATCTAGAGTACTTGCAACCCTGATGATATGAGATACTTTTGCTTTTAAAGTAGTAGCGATGAATCAACAAGTGTTTTGTTGGGCTTGTCTTCACCTGCTTCAATGTATCATTTTCACTTGCCTTATCTGTTCTCTAGGTAGATGTGGTATCTTCTGCTGCCTTGTCTATTTCCCTGGCAGAGCGATGCTAAGTAACCAATCAAGGAAGGGTTCCAGGCAGTCGGTTCCTGACTAGAAGTTTGACTTCAAGTTTCGACTGATTGCTCTCTTTCTCCTTGTCATACAGGTAAAAACAATGACCAAGAAAAGGACAGGGGGAAAGCATGATATGAGATACTCTTGCTTTCAACCCTGATGATATGAGGTACTTTTGCTTTGGTGTGACTTGTTTGCAGAGGCATTCTCGGGGAGGAAGAAAACTGAGTAGTTCGAGAGGCTTCGTTGGAAATGCACTCTTGGAGATGAGGAAGAGTTAGGCATTTTTTGTAGGTCTGCCTTGCCATAGACGATGGAGGTCGACCTATATAGGGATTTCCCAATACCGAGTAGCAGTATTATTCCGTTACTCTTGTCAGCAACTGTTGGGTAATTAACACAGTAAGATTCACGCGTTTTCAACTTTGTCAAAAATCTTTGACAAAGTCGTCTGTGATTTCCGCAAAGTTAAGATTACGTGTGAAAGGTGCCGACAAGCTTTGATCCAGAAAATTCGGCCTTTGAAATTCTGAGAGTGATGTCTATTTGATCTCTAGACAAGTGGCATTGTTGCCTCTTCGATTTCTGAACTTTTTTTTTTTTTTGTGGTGTGCCGTACGCAGTTTATGCTCTTGCGGACCATAAGCATCATGTCGTGTTGCAGTTTCAACTCGTGCATGCAATGAGTAGTTGGTGCCATGTGCAGTTTCAACTCGTGCAGGCAAGGAACTTTGGTGTCATTTGCAATTTTAACTCATGCAGGCAATGAGTAGTTGGTGTCACCTTTTAGGCTCATGCGAACGAGGAGATTTGCTGTAGCCTTTTAGGCTCGTGCGAACGAGGAGATTTGGTGTAGCCTTTTAGGCTCATGCGAACGAGGAACATTGATGTCGCCATTTAGGCTCGTGCGAACAAGGAGCATTGGTTGTCGCCTTTTAGGCTCATGCGGACGATGAGCTATTGGTTGTCGCCTTTTAGGCTCGTGCAGACGAGGTACTTTGGTGTCGCCTTTTACGCTCGTGTGGACCAAGAACGATTGGTTGTCGCTTTTTATGCTCGTACGAATGAGCAGCTTTGGTGTCGCCTTTTAGGCTCGTACGAACGAGGAGCATTGGTTGTCACCTTCTAAGCTCGTGCGGACGAGGAGCTATTGGTTGTCACATTTTAGGTTCGTGCAGACGAGGTACTTTTGTGTCGCCTTTTATGCTCGTGTGGAC
Organism: Heteromeles arbutifolia; assembly: GCA_024362995.1. Classification (NCBI taxonomy): domain Eukaryota; kingdom Viridiplantae; phylum Streptophyta; class Magnoliopsida; order Rosales; family Rosaceae; genus Heteromeles; species Heteromeles arbutifolia. The sequence continues at coordinate 36,067,405 of JANCRC010000003.1, read as the reverse complement.
CATGGGCGATTGGTTGTCGCCTTTTATGTTCATGCGAATGAGGAGCTTTAGTGTCGCCTTTTAGGTTTGTGCGAACGAGGAGCTTTGGTGTTGCCTTTTATGCTCGTGCGGATCAGGAGCGTTTGGTTGTCGCCTTTTATGCTTGTACGAACGAGGAGCATTTGGTGTTGCGTTTTATGCTCGTGCAGACCATGAGTGTTTGGTTGTCGCCTTTTAGGCACGTGCGAACGAGAAGCATTTGGTGTCGCCTTTTATGCTCGTGTGAACCAGGAGCTTTGGTGTCACCTTTTATGCTCGTGCGGACCATAAGCGTTTGGTGCCGTTTGCAGTTTCAACTCGTGCAGGCAATGAGCAATTGATGTCGTCTTTTATGCTCGTGCAAAACAGGGGCGTTGGTTGTCGCCTATTAGGCTAGTGCGAACTAGGAGCTTTGGGGTCGCCTTTTATGCTCGTGCAGACCAGGAGCATTGGTTGTATTTGTTAAGCGATCTTGGATAAGCGGTCATTGCCATCTTCATAGCAAGGAGTCTTGACCGAGTGATTGAAGAAGTATTTGGGGAAGAAATCGCGCATCATGATAGGGATGGACGACCTTTGTGTCGAAATTTCATCATCCTTAGCACTTTTATGTAGCTTTGGAGGTTGATGAGATCTGCTTTGCCCCCTTTCCAATTGGTGCACTTGTGGAGGAGATGTATGATTCTCGTGCAGTTTCTTCGGAATGACATGAGTCCATCTTTCAACTTCGCTTGACTTGGAGCATGCCCCTAACAGTCGAGGTGAAGACTTTGAGGCGAAAGAGCTAGAAGTGACGTCTTCCTCAAGGATTTCATCTTCTTTGTCTTCTTGGATCATGATGGAGAAGAAATCTTGGACCTCATCTTCAGTGTCGTCTTCTTGGGCTCGTTGGCGTGAAGATTGGTCAGTATGGACAATGGTGCGCCTCCTTACCTTCAGTGGTCCTTTTGTGTCAATCTCCAAAGTTGCTTGGTGCTTCATCCTTGAAGGAATCAAGCTTCAAACATCATCTTTTTCTGCTAGACTGTCGAGTTTTTCTTCATTTGGTGTTGTCTTCCTCTTTCTAAAAGGCTTATTGGTTTCTTTATGCCTGTCCAAAGCCGACCGTCGCGGAGGAGTGTTAGGCGTGTTGTTTTGTTTCTTAGGTTTTGACAACCTTTTGAAAACATAGCTTTGGGGTGTTGGCGTGTTAAGCCTCTTGAATACGAAAGTTTGGTCTTGACCACCGATACGATCAAGTGCTGAAATTCTAGGTTTTGAATGATTCAGCCTATCAAAGACTGAAGTTTGAGGGGCGGGTTTAGGCTCTTCTTGATCTTGTTTAATGCTCACGTTGATATGTTGAGTGCTCGCATTTTTTGCTTTGCTTGAAATCTTCAGGGATGCATTTGGTGTGAAGCCAAAACCAGCTTTGTTGTTGTCAACTCCGTAACCATGCTTCTTCAACTTTTTTTGAGTCTCGGTGAGTTCACATTCTTTGTTGTTGACGATGTTAGTAACCTTCTTTCCAAGATTTGAAGAGGAAGCGAAGTCGTACCCAGCCTTTGACATGAGCTTGTACGTGTTTGGGTCGAAACCTTCTTCGGTCCTCCTGGTTAGAAGGGAGCTTGGTTTTGCTTTCACATCATGCTGCGCCTCCAAATGGTTGATGAGTCCAGCGATTTGCAAGTTTTTCTCCTCCGTGGTCTTTGTGAGCCTTGCAATTGCTTCATTCATTTGAGCCAGCTGTTCTTCAATGGAGGTAGAGCAGATGGTTGCGAGAACGGCTTGTCCCTCTTTTGATGCCATTGATTTTGGAGGTGTGCTTTGGATTTCTTGAACGAAGAAAGGGATAAGAGGTAAAGATTGTCCCACTGGGTGTGCCAAATTTGTGAACACGGAAATTCCCGCGACCAACGAGACAAGAACACGTGTACAAAATAATATTTGTAGTATTAATGAATTTGCAGGTCACAATCTTTTTGTAATTTGGTCATCTGATTCGATCTCCTTAAGATGTTGGTTTGTTGATGTGTTGTTGATCCAAGGGCTGTCGAGGCTTGATCTTGGATGAACAGTTGGAAGTTTCTTCAAGGGCCTTCAGGGCTTGATCAGGAATGAGGAACGGATCTTCAAAGGCTTTTGGGCTTGATCTTGAAGAACAGTTGATGAACGGATCTTCAAAGGCTTTTGGGCTTGATCTTGAAGAACGAATGAACGAGTCTTCAAAGGTTTTTGGGCTTGATCTTGAAGAACGAGGATGAACCGATCTTCAAGGGCTTTTGGGCTTGATCTTGAAGAATAGATGTGTGGATTTGCTGATGTTGTGATCCAAAGGGCCGTTGGGGCTTGATCTTAGGATGAACGGATGAGAGCTTCTTTAAGGACCGTCGAGGCTTAATCTTGAATGAGCGATTGGGGGCTTCTTCAAGGGTCGTTGGGGCTTGATCTTAAATGAGCGGTTGGAGCTTCTTCAAGGGCCATCGGGGCTTGATCTTGAATGAGCGGTTATGAGCTTCTTCAAGGGCCGTTGGGGCTTGATCTAGAATGAGCAGTTGGGGGCTTCTTCAAGGGCCATCGGGGTTGATCTTGAATGAGTGGTTGCCTCAAGGATTTGGCAAAGAACGAAAGAGCTTTCTTGATCCTTCAGGATTCTTGGGAATTTGGGAGCTTGAGAGCTTTGGAGTTTCAAAGCTTCAAGGACCAATTATTTGGTTTTTTTATTTGTGAATTGGTGTTTTGATACCTTGATGGAGAAGCCTATTTATAGGCTTTGAGAATGAATCACCACCACAATTTTTTTTGGAAAAGTAAGTGGATGATGTAGGTGAAATGAGTGGAGGTTGTAGGTGAAGTATGTGGATGATGTAGGTAAAATGAGTGGAGGTTGTAATTTTAATACATTGGTCAACATTTATTTTACCGAAACTTCAATGTCTACAATGTGTGTCTAGGTATTCATCTCAATCAGGGGGACGACGGATAACCGCTAAAGAAGTGGAAAATGAAAAGTGGTCGTGGTGCTTGATCCTCAAGCATGCAATCCTATAAATAGAGAAAATAGCCAAAGAGCATGAGGACAGGGGGAGAGAGAGAGAAAATAGAAACCAATTAACTGACTTGGGCGTTGGAGTATCTTTTGCAGGTACTTCGCCCGAACAAGCAACGGAGGAAGATTACTTTGGGACATTTCAAGGAAGGATTCGGCTAACGTGGGGATTGTGGTCAACGAATATGTGGAGGCATTTCTTCTTGTAGGAAATCTCACTCCAATAGTTGGCACCGTCTGTGGGAATGACCACATGAGGTAACCGAAGCCTTCGGAAATGGAGCTTATAAACTCAGGCACGTCGAAACAGGTCAATATGTGTCGCGCCCATGGAACGCAATTCATTTGAGAAAGTACCACATTTAGCTTTTCGTGTTTATGTTTTCCGTATTTGAATTTCTGTTACCGGCAATGTTGAAGGGTAAATCTCTTTCTGTTTTCCTTGCATGTCAAAGGGTGTATCCCTGGATGTCTGTTGACATCTTCTTATTATATCATAAATAAAGTTGCACTTCATTCGAATCTTAGACTAAAGTCTAAAGTTGAAGAGTATAAACCAAGGGATGAGGATCGAATCAAGATCGAGAATCTAAGATCGAATGGGAAAATAAAACCCCAAGATCGGATGGGCTGAGACCCAATCAAGATCGAAAATCTAAGATCGAGTGGGAAAATAAAACCCAAGATCGGATGGGAAAATACCCAATCAAGATCTAGAATCTAAGATCGAGTGGGAAAATAAAACCCCAAGATCGGATAGGCAGAGACGCAATCAAGATCGGAAATCTAAGATCGAGTGGGAAAAGATAACCCAAGATCGGATGGACAAAGATCCAGCCAAGATCGAAAATCCAAGATCGAATAGGTGAAAATTGATAAAGAGTAGACTCAAGGTTGAATGGTTTTGAGATCGATAACGGAAGGTCGAATTTAATAAATCTGATTTTCCTCCTCAAGCACTTTGTGTGTTTGCAAAGGAAAATGAGGCATTACGTGTGCAAAATTAAAAGCTTAAACAGTGGGACATTGTTTCCTTACCGTAAGATGGAACATTTTCTATTTAAAAGAGGAAAACCTCTTGGATGTTGGATACACGGTGCGATAAAAGATAAGAATGAAGAAATAAACCTACTAATAGATATCCTAGTAGTGGTTGGACATAAGGATCCAACTTATTGCAAGCAAAATGACATCTAGTCTAATGGGGTGGAGAGACTATCCCAGTTTACGAAGGGAAATGCCGCTTTCGCCTTGGAGCGAAAATATTGAATGCCCTGTTTAAAGCCATCATGTACGCCATCTGAATGAGCGGCGGACACGACACGGTCAGCAGCCATCAAATCCCCTCCTGAGGCGATCCACTTGATGTTCAGAACGTTGCAAATACCTTTTCAGAGTCTCACGCTCGTCCAAAATCAGGGAGTAGTCAAAGCACTGAGGACAGCCTAGGTGGCGACGGGGAAGTGCGTGAGAATGACCTGCTTCATCTTTGGCATAAGGGTCGGGAGAATGAACGATACAGTCAGAAGCCCGAGTTGCGTGACTCCCTCCTGGAAAGACTATCCCATCAGCCACAGAATTATAGGCTCGGGTGGTATAATTTAGCCTCCGAGAGATTCCTCCACCAACAGCGGAGTTTAAGGCCCGTTCACCTGACCTTGTTCGAGACCGGTATGTGGACTCACGAAAAGTGATAGGGACTTCAGAAGAATGAGAAACCCTCCTTAGGGAACGAGAAGAGGAACCAGAGCGAAGCTCGATAACATTCCTAGAAGCCTTGGAACCCCTCCGGGAGCCTCCACTTCTGGGGACATCAGCGTAAAGCCGGAAGTTGAGCTTCACTCTTCGATTGTTAGCCATGAGATCCAGGTACTACCTACTGGCTCACAAACACCCCTTTATATAAAGATAATTTGAGGTTGATATGAACAAGAATTCAAAATCCAAGGTGATCGTATCTTACTGAGATAAGTTAGTCTTAGGTTTGAAAACTCAAATTCAAAGATAAACGATATTGATTACATTAGGTTTAAAGCCAAAAGTAACGGCTAAGAAGGGTTGGATGCAAGGGCCCAACTTGCGAACGCTGGTTACGGAAAGATACAACAAAGATAATAAAATACAGTGAATACAAACATAGATGGGTTTTAGCCCATGAGAACATATCACAAACATAAATGGGGTTTTAGGCCATGAGAACAGATCACAAACATAAATGAGCTTTTAGCCCAGAAGAACAGATTGCGCAGGAACTACTGAGCGCCGAAACGAGAGCCGGATTGAAAGCCTTTAAAGCCTAAGCCCGAGATGGGTCTGGAGGTAGTAGCAAACCCTGGGATAGGATTAGAAGAGGCAGGTTGATCTGAGGGTCTCCGATCTTTAGGATCCATCCCCTCGTACCATTCATACCCACCAGGCTCCATCCCCATATGACAATCATACACGTTAGGATCGGCTACAAGCCGATGTTCCAGACATTGCTGGCTTTACACCCAACCAAATCTGAAGCTGGAGGCCATCTCCTTGCGTATTTGTTGCATGTTCATCTCGCGCTCAGCAGCCCTTACCCACTTGACCTCGATCAACTCTTTCTTCGTAAGGCGTACTTCGAACGTTACAGCATCGCGAGCTCCTTTCAAGCCTGTGATCTCTTCCTTATATCCGTGAAGTTTAACCTGGCACTCTCTGACCTGCTCCTGGTTAAGGCTAAGGGATTCCAACCTGGCAGCCAGTCTGTCTGATTTTTCCTTTTGAAGTAAAGCCAATTGAAAACAACGGTAGGATTAAAATTTATAGAAATGACGAAAACATGAGAGGATAAGAGAATACCTTCATGAGACAATGAGATGTAAAGGAGTCGACATCTTCGTCGAGCATTGCCTCGAAGCGACCAGCATCGTTAGGATGAGTTAAGCCTCTCGCCACAACAGTAGCGACATTTGCATTGTCTCATAAATCGTCGCCAAGGGTGACGAGACTCCCATCTCTTTTTGTGAACTCAGGCCTCTAAGCTTGAGATGAATTACTAGAACCATCGCCGCTAGCCGAGCCGAAGATGGAAGGAGCCAATTACCACTGCATGGGTCCAGGGGTTATGCCCAAGATAGTCGGTGAACCACGCCTAGGTTTTTTGGGCCTATCCGCTTGAGGACGCTTATCCGTCCTGCCCACAATTCTCGGCACAGGAAGGTCACAAAGAGGCGGAATGTCAGAAGGTGGTGAAGCCATCGTAGGAGAATAATTTGAGTCGGAATTTGTGTCCGTCTGCTCTGACCCCTCTCTTTCTCCTCTGTCGTCTCTTTCTTCGGAGCTCTCCGCTCGGGAGTCGGTCACAAGTACGGTAGACTCTACGTTGAACTGAAGATCAAGGTCGAAAGCAAAGATAGATTTAAGTAAGGGGTCTGGGGGCAACGACCGGTCCACCAAACTATACAGGAAGTAAATGATGGAGTTGCAAAGAGAGGCGATTTGAGTAAGGGTGTCAGCAACCTCTTTGGAGCCCCATATCTTTCTCGTCATAAACCTTTTTAGCCAACATTTTCGGTCTCTGGAGAGTATCTGTTCGGGACCATCCGATAAAGCTGCGCAAAAACTCATGGTAAGTAATGTTCGCATATTTATGGAAAAGCTAATAACAAGGGTAAATTCATATATACCAGGTTTTGGACCAAAAGCAGAAGGGATAGATAGTTTAGACAGCTCGGGAGCTTTCCAGTTCCCCAAAATCAGAATAGGGCGGTTCTTCTAGTCCCTGGCTCTCGAGAGGGCCAATGACAAGAATTTCTTGCGATATCTAGGTTTAAAATTAAAAAAGATAGTTTCACCCTTAATAGTAGTCATGTCGAAGAGATAGAGGAAATCTCTGAAACCTAAGGATACACCTAGTTTCAGACCCAATGCCAGAAAGGTCGACATAACCAAGTAGGAGTTCGGGTTCAATTGCATAGGGTGAGTGTTTGTGAAGAATAAGATGAGATCAATCATGGGGTGGAGCGGAAAGCTAATGGCCCCTAGATGGTCCGGAGATAAAACGGTAAACCCAACTAGGATGCCGGAGACAGAATACATGTCGGCTCCAGCAGGAAGTGGGCTGAGGTACACGTCATCCGGGACATAACCTTGGTCACGAGCCTTGACGATTTCGAACTGAGGTGGAGTACCACCATATTTAGACCAAGGTGTACGACTCGACATGGAAAGCAAGGTGGGAGACTTGCCGGGCGAAATTGATCCGAGAGTATGACGGAGGAATTTGTGAAGTAATCCCATAAGAGAGGGTTGAAATAAAGAGTTACCTGCAAGCCAGGAGGCTACTCGAGAAATCACTTGGTGGAGAAATTGAAGAAGAAGTGAAGAAAAGCAAGATGGAGAAACCAAGGTAATGATTCATATATATGTATATACATATATATATATATGCAGATTTATGTACATGCATGTGAGCGTACAAGATATATACAAATATATGAAAAGCGCGCACAGAGATTCGCATGTCGGTATGCAGAGATATGCATGTAGATAACGCACGAGGGAGAGCCTATATATGCATACGTACCTAGACATAGATGTAGATATATAGTTAGATGGATAGGCCGGTGCGCAAGTCTGGCAAGGGTGTGATGTCTGCAAAAGTGTGCATGTGTCTACGTGGGTGTGTGTGAATATATCTATACAGGAAAGCAAGCCGGAGTCGGAATATATATATATATATAGGTAAATGTATATATATAGATATATACATATATATAGATATATCTATATATATATATATATGTTTTTAGAAAAGTAAGTCTGCCAGGGTCGGAATGAATATACATATATATAGGCATATATATGTAAAAGCAAGTCAAGGTGTCAGAATGAATATGTACATATAGGACAGAGAAAGTCAGTCCTCATATGCAAGTTCTCGAACGCAAGTCCTTGTACGCAAATCCTAAATCATGTCAGTCCACTTTCGTAGTCAGTCCTCATATGCAAGTCCTCGTACGCAAGTTCTCGTACGCAAATCATGTCAGTCCACTTTCGTAGTCAGTCCTCATATGCAAGTTCTCGTATGCAACATACGCAAATCCTTAGGAGAAACAGTCCCACAAATTTGGCCTTGATAAAAAGTGCTTCGAGTTCAGCTGGGCTTAAAATAATGTAGTTTCAAGGCCCCATGAGATCGGAAAATTCCGGTTTTCCCCTATTTCACATGCGTAAAAAAGGGAAAAATGGGGCATTGTGGGAGGATAAAATCCAGTTTCGATTCATGGGTCAAGACCATCCAAGGAGAAAGTGTTGCGCATGACAAAAAGCCCACGAGAAATGTACGGGCGCAAGGGACGTGCTTGGATAACCGCCCCACTACGGAGGTGGGGTGGGAGAGGACGACAGGTTATGGCATTCGCTCCCAGAGCACTCAGGGGGACGACGGATAACCGCTAAAGAAGTGGAAAATGAAAAGTGGTCGTGGTGCTTGATCCTCAAGCATGCAATCCTATAAATAGAGAAAAGAGCCAAAGGGCATGAGGACGGGGGGAGAGAGAGAGAAAATAGAAAACCAATTAACTGACTTGGGCGTCGGAGTATCTTTTGCAGGTACTTCGCCCGGACAAGCAACGGAGGAAGATTACTTTGGGACACTTCAAGGAAGGATTCGGCTAACGTGAGGATTGTAGTCAACGAATATGTGGCGGCATTTCTTCTTGTAGGAAATCTCGCTCCAACATATATCTATTTGAATTTGAAATCACAAGTTCTTATAGATGTAGCTGCCTAGGTTCTCTTTTCACCATACACTTAGCTGTTAGCATGGTTCTTTTTCACCTTTACAGATCTCTTATTCTTTTTTAGTAGTTGGTAAGCTACAATTGTGAGTTAGAACTTTTCATGATGATATTTATCTATGGGAAGGAGTATGATATGTTATGTTTTCGAATTTTGTAGGGTCAGGCATGTGATGGTGACAAGTTCGTTACTGGTCTGTGGTGTGATGACAATGACGTGGATTTCTGATACCATCTTAGAATCTGGATTTGGTAATATACTTGATATAGTGGTTTCATGTTGGCATATAATATCATCATGCTATTTTTCCTCATATTCTGTCAGTTGCCATGTTTAGCCACAGTTTTTTTTCAAAATAAAGATTCAACTTTTCACAGCCACCCGTCAGTGTGTTTACCGTTTGTGCATGCTGGATTTAACAAAGGTTTTACATAGATAATTTAAGAGTACATAATGGTGCCACGTGTATCCCGTGCCTTGTAGCAGAAGATATATTCCAAATTTAGAAGCTTTGCGTTTTTCCTGTAGATTAGTACAGAATTACAGATATAGTGTTTTCTGTCGTTATTGTATTTTGTACCTTTTTCTTTTTCTTTTTTTTTTTTTTTTTTTTTGGAGGTTTTGACTAGCTTGTGCATCATTCTTTCAGCAACTATTATATGAGTATTTGTGGAATACTTGCATTTTCAGCAAGTATTTTGTGCCTTTTTTTATGAGGTTTTGACGGGCTATTGTTAAGTATCTTGGTGGCAGGCAACACCATCAAGCATGATCGACCATTATTTAGCAATATCAATGTGGGGTTTGCTATCGGGTGGACACCAGTCCTAATAATAGTAAGTGCAATATCAACGTTACCATATCTATAGGATTCTTATTTGTTTTACCATACACGTAAGGAATATAGCCTGGTTTTACTTTCCTCAACTTTGGTTCACCCGAGTAGACCATAAACCGACGGTGTTTATTTGATTAACAAGTTCTTCTTGCATAAACTTGGTGGTATATGCTTTGGTGCTAGACTCCCACAATTAGTTCTGACTATTGATTGTGCAGGTGGTTTCTATTATTGAACTTTGAAAATCCCCTATCCTTAATCTCCTCAAAAAATTCATCAGGTAAAATTGGTGAGTCACCCTTTACCACGTCAGCCCTTACTATCCATAAAAATGGGTGCTTGCTATTTGCCAGCCCCCATGCAAACTCGATCAAATGTTAGTCTGTCATCATCGTTATGCTGCCATAATTTACGTACACAACTGAATTGGGTTTCTTTTTGTCAAGCCATTCCGAACATTTTGCGTCTTCTTTCCATAAGCTTGAGTTAAGTGACTTGCTTTCAGGGAAATGCCTGCTCAATAAATTAAAGGGGCCAATGGTGTAAATGTTGGGAAACAATATCAATATTACCTCTAACACTTCATGTTCAAATTCGTCAAATGTGTTGAAGAGGATTGCAGAAGAGTTCAAACAACTTCGTGCTTCGAATCCCAAGTAATTAAATTATATTGCAGGTTGGTGTGCACAGGACCAAGTGTTAGCTCATCCATCTGTTGGGGTTTTCTTAACACACAGTGGTTGGAATTCTCCCATTGAAAGTATATCTCACGGTGTGCCTGTAATTTGTTGGCCTTTCTTTGCAGAGCAACAAACGAATTGTCGGTACTCATGACCAACGTGGGAGATTGGAATTGAGGTGAGCCCCGATGTGAAGCGCGACGAAATAGAAGCACTTGTTAAGGAAATGATGGAAGGAGAAAGAGGGATAAAGATGAGGGAAAAGGCAAAGGAATGGAAGAAAAAAGTTGTTGAAGCTACTGATATTACAGGATCATCGTACAATAATTTTGAGAGATTGGTTAAGGAGGTACTCTAACTTGGTGAACGAATTGCTACAGAATGAGGAACACGTTTGGTCCTTTTCATGAACTATCAAATATGCTTTTATTGACCAGGGATTTATCTTATTTTCATATTTAGTGTTGCCTTTTATTGCTTATGTTTGCTTATTGACCATGGAATGACATCTCTATGAGCTGATGATGCATAAGTATTACGTTGAACATTATTGTTTATATAAAACTGATGTTGCACACTGATGATGCACAAGTATTGCGCTGAAAATTATTAAATGTTTATGTGGGGGGTCCCCCCAACCTCCCCCACTCCCTTCAAAAACTTATGTCAACTGATTTTGCATGATTCTATGAACTGATGCTGCATAAATATTACTAACCTTCGCCAAATACTAAACTAACTCATAATACATTCCAATTCTCACAAATATATATGATAACTACACTACAAAAAACAAAAGGAACTTCAATGAAAAACAAAAGCAGCACAACTAAAAATCACCTTTGCCAAACACTCGATCAAATAAGGTCAAACCGAATCAAAATCTTCAAAACTAAAAAATCGTGACTGCAAAAAACAAGAACAATCCAAAAAAACTCAATGCGACCAATATAAAACTAAAAAATCAGACACTCTTTCAAAATCTAAACAGAAATAAATTCAAAAACACACAACACTTCGAAAATCTAAATTGGAACACATAAAATTCAGAGAGATAAACTTGAGAGAAACACTTACCTTCGAAGAAAACTTGAATGATTCCAATACAAATTATGGCGAGAGATAATTGAGGGAGATGACGAAATATAAATCGGAACAGATAAACTTTAGAGAGAAAGAAAAACAGTAGAGAAACGAAAATATAATTTGAATGATTCGAATCACCGCCAATCGCTATTTAACAAAATACGTAACTCCGTTTCTAACGGAAAAACCGGACATGACGTCATCTTACGCGGGTTTAAAATATGTCATTTCTTAAAATGTTTAAAAAGTGTTGTCTCAATATATAATTAAGTATTGAAAGTATACTCTAAGTGTAATTTTTCCTAAAAAGATAATGCACAATTGGACTAAGTAATTAGATATTAGCCTAATAAATCATTTATAAGTAAAAATATTACTGGCATTGTAAAAAATCAAAATACTTTGATCAATATTTTGTTATACGATACACATAATAGTAATATACCCTAAAAGATTTATCACCCTTATTCTCACTATAGAATAGAAACAAGGGAACTTTAATGAAAAGCTCCATGTACTGTTCATTTTAATGAAAAACCACATTTTTACACTAAAAAGTCAATCATGATACTATTCACTTTACCCTTTATTTTGTTCTTATCGTTAAAACTCAAAGTTTTCAAACCATTTTCATTAGTTTTCCTTAGAAACAAAGTATGTAATAGTTGCAACATAAATATATAACAGCTTGTTTGGTACTCTATTTGAATCCAACTTTTTAAACTCAAAAACAATTTTTAAATTTTAGGCTTTAAAAACTTGTTTGGTAGGACTATTTTCAAAAACTGAATTCAAGACTAACTTAGAAATATAGTCTATTCTCTAAAAACATAGAAAGTGAGTTTTTAGAGTTTTTAAACTTAAACTCACTTCTTTCTTTTCTCTCCCTCCTCCTCTCTCACTCCAAATCCATCTCTCTCTTTTCTTCTTTCTCTCTCCTCATTTTTTACTTTTTTCGTCTCTCCTCCAATCCGCTCTCTTCATTCTCTCGGTTCTTCCTCTCACTCATCTTCCTCTCTATCTCGTCCAACCCTCTCTCTTCCTTCTCTTTCCTTCAATCATTTCTTACTTTATTTTCTCCTCTCTCCTTTTTCTCCCTCTCCTGCGGACCCCTCTTTTTAGATCTCTTTGTCTAGTTTAAGTTGTAAGATTTAAAAAATTTAAATCACAAACCAATCAAGTTTTTGAGTCTTAAAGAAAATTGTTTTTAAGAAATGTTCTTAAAAAATGTTTTGAGAAATGATAAAATTTTTCAAATAGAATACCAAACAAGCCCTTAATGTTTTTCGACAATCTTCATCCACCTAACTCAGCTTCTTTATCGTCATTAACCCTTATGAGTATGAACCTTATCATGACCACCACGACACCGATAAATCTTTGAGCAACCGCGGTTATAGGGGTTCGCGGGTTGAGGTGGACTTTTGACGTCACTGTTACAACAGGATGTGGCCCTCCTGGTCTTTTGCATGGGTCGAGGACTCCGGGGTGAATGCGGTTCCTTTCAGCGTTGACTTTGGAGTTTAGCACTACCATGTTAACAAGGAGCAAACAGAGGATGAATAACTTCATGTTTAAAATGGCTCATGAGTATTGTTCTTAATGTATGACTAATAGTTTGTATTTGTGTTCACTATTGGCACAAGACTCAATTTATATGAGTTTTCAAACGGTTGAGCTAGAAACTGTAGAATTATGGCTTCTTGGGTTAATGTATTACAATATATATATATATATATATATATATATATATATATATATATATAGGGCTATATTAATAGGAAAACTAATGAAAAGGGCTTGAAAAGTTTTAGTTTTAATAAAAAATCATGTTATAAGTTTTGTTTAATAAAAAAACCATGTTATAAGTTTTAGTTTTAATAAAAAAAACCATGTTATAAGTTTTGTTTAATCAAAAACCATGTTATAAGTTTTAGTTTTAATAAAAACAACCATGTTATAAGTTTTGTTTAATAAAAAACCATGTTATAAGTTTTAGTCTTTCTCTTTTCTTTCCTTGGGTTTTGCAAATTTTTCAAATGATATGGTTGCAAACCTTCTTCTTTTTCTTTGAAACAAAAATATAGATCCTCATGCTATTTAATTTATATTTTGTATTATTTCGTTGAAATGTGATCATCGTTATTATTCATAGTGTATTCGAGGTACTGTTTTTCAATTTTTCTTCGTCAGTGAAGTTCATCATTTGTTTCTCCAAAAAAAATATTTGAGACTAACTTAAAAACAATTTTCAAGTTTTTAAACTCAAAAACTTAAAAACAATTTTTCAACTTTTTAAACTCAAAAACAATTTTCAAGTTTTAGGCTTTAAAAACTTGTTTGATAGGACTATTTTCAAAAACTGAATTCAAGACTAACTTAAAAATATAGTATATTCTCAAAAACAATTTTCAACTTAAAAACAATTTTTCAACTTTTTAAACTCAAAAACAATTTTCAAGTTTTAGGCTTTAAAAACTTGTTTGGTAGGACTATTTTCAAAAACTGAATTCAAGACTAACTTAAAAATATAGTATATTCTCTAAAAACATAGAAAGTGAGTTTTTAGAGTTTTTAAACTTAAACTCACTTCTTTCTTTTCTCTCCCTCCTCCTCTGTCACTCCAAATCCATCTCTCTTTTCTTCTTTGTCTCTCCTCATTTTTTACCTTTTTTGTCTCTCCTCCAATCCGCTCTGTTCATTCTCTCGGATCTTTCTCCCACTCATCTTCCTCTCTATCTCGTCCGACCCTCTCTCTTCCTTCTCTTTCCTTCAATCATTTCTTACTTTCTTTTCTCCTATCTCCTTTTTCTCCCTCTCCTGCGGACCCCTCTTTTTAGATCTCTTTGTCTAGTTTAAGTTGTAAGATTTAAAAATTTTAAATCACAAACCAATCAAGTTTTTGAGTCTTGAAGAAAATTGTTTTTAAGAAATGTTCTCAAAAAATGTTTTGAGAAATGATAAAAATTTTCAAATAGAATACCAAACAAGCCCTTAATGTTTTTCAACAATCTTCATCTGTGACAGTCCGTCCCTGTTTTTATAATTGTTTAAATTTTTAATAAATGATTTTACGAAATTGCCCTTCGAGGTTCGTGCGTTGACGGAGGTTAATGATAGTATCGTGCCATCTAAGATTTGTTTTCTTGGCATATTCTCGTAATACTCGTCGCTACGGACGCGTGGGCGCAAGCGGTTCATGATTTGGAGCTATATCGAAGGAGTTATTAACGTTTAAAGTTGGGGGTATTCTAGTAAATTAATTAATTTCTAGAAAGCCCCAGATTTTTGGAGCTCAATCTCGTGTGCCACGTGGACAGCCCAGATTAAAAGAAAAAAATGGATGGCTGAGATGGAAAGGCAAGAAGAGAGATGCGAAATAAATGGAGGAATGAGGAGAAGAGAGAGAAGAGATTGACCAATTAGAAAGGAGAGAAAGGAGGGAAAGGAGGGAGGAGAAGAAGGAGAGAACGAACCGGGTCTCTCATTGACCCGCGAACCCGGACCCTTGACCCGCTCATATCTCCTTCGTCCAAACTCCGTTTTGGGTGATCTTGGTGTCCATGAAAAGCCCTTGACGAGCCCTACATCTATGTAGTGTTAGAATTCCCAATTTCTTTCCCATTTTTCCAGTTCGAAGCCACAAACCCACGGGGGCATCCGGCGGCTTTGGCTTCGAATCATCCAATCCCGAAGCAATTTCTTCCAATTACCACCACCCATGGCATCCTTGACCGAATCGAATCACACCAAATTCAAGGGTTTCATACGGTTTTGATGAAATTGGAGTATTTCTTGACCGAATTGGCCTTGGTCATAGGTATGAAAGTTGTTCTACTCTTTGAGATCTTCAATTCTGCAAATTTTGGTAATTTTTGGAGAAAGTTGGATTTTCCAGCGAGCCGGGGCGGCCGACCGCCACCCGTGGCGGCGAGTGCGGCGGCGCGTGGCCAGTGAGCCACCAATGTTATTTTTAGGCCATAGTTCATGTTCTGAATTCATTTTTGATAATCAAATGACGTAGATTGATCAATGGAACCTAAATTCGTTACGATTCGGGGTTAGGTAAAAATATGAATCGACGATCCGACTGTTGGATCGTCACCAAACTTTGATACATGGTAGTACTTAATATTTGAAGAATGTGGAAACTTACGGATCTGGAATCCGACGTATGGATCTTCTCAAATTGGATTTGTAAGTTATAAAATAAATGGCTAATAGCCACTCGGTTTTGGAAATTGGCGGAGTTCCAACCGTTAGATCAAAACGAAACTTTAGTATGTGGTTCTATAAGCATAATGTGAATCATAAGAAGTTACGGATTGGAAATCTGAGTTGCAGATCTTCCGAATCGAACTGCATAGTGACGTGTTTTATATAAGTTATATATTCTATCGATATGATTTCTGAGGCATGATTTGATGATTGTTCTAGGCGCCGATTGTCATGACGTCTTGATGGGTTGTGCTAGGGAGTTGTAGGGCGAACTCCAGGTGAGTGGGCTTTTGGTTTTCAGTATATATATAATTGATTGATTTCCCAGAAATGCGTTTTAAAATGCTTTTATGAAATGAATGCCATGTCGAATGCCATAGATATATATATATATATATATATATATATATATATATATTTGTGTGATTATATATTGTTGCATCGCGGGCGCCAGGTAAGTCAGGTAAGTGTGTGTGTGTGTGTGTGTGTGTGTGTGTGTGTGTGTGATGTGATGATTGAGGTGATATTGATGAGATTGGTATATGGCTCATTACCTGCACATCGGGGTTATGCCGCCAGAGTATGGCTTAGCTTTCACGTGATCGTTCACCTCCCGCACCGTACGCTCACCTTGGATCCAAGGCAGGTGTCAGCCTGTCGTACAGACCACATTAGGTGGTTCCGACTCGTAGGTGACTTGCGATTCGTCGCCAGCCTTCACGTGATCGTAGCACAGAGTGTATATACCCAGCTTGACGTACAGATCACATTAGGTGGTTCCGTCATGGGTGCAGGTTACTGATTATTGATTATTGATGATTGATTGAGAGATGGATTGAGGATTTGATTGATGAGCCATAGATTCAGCCGTACAGGTCACTAGAGGTGACTCCGGCTGACTATTACATATATATTGCCGGCATGATTTGAGTTGAGATATCACCTGATTATTTGATGGTATTTGGTATATGTTGATTATTAGTTATGGTTCATTCGGGCATGGCATTGCTTATTTAATGAGATTGGCTGATACATGGTTTTCGGTATTAGTACGTATATATATATTTTCTGGGAAGTATACTTGTTTTACAGAGAGGGGTTACAACTTTCATATCAAAATGATTTTGACAAAGCTTTGTTTTTTTGTCCACTCACGCTTTTTGTTTTGCGCCCCTCCAGGTTCTAGTAGCATAGTTCTTTATTGACAAGGACTCGTGGCATATCTCAGTTCAGGTGGCTACTTCTGAGGGTATGGTCCTTACCCACACTACTGTACTTTACTTATGCTCTGACAACGCGTGTGAAATGGGTCCATACCCACTGACAGCGCACTCTGATAGTTAGGTATCTTTAGGTCTAAATTTATTCACATTTTCTTCCATATCATCACTTTATGACTTCGTCACCTTCCAGGTGTCGGCCAGCACAGCTCGATTCGGAGTCATAGTGGACATTCCAGGTCAGGGTGTGTCAGTTTGGTATCAGAGCATAAGTTGGGCAGTATTGCATTCATCACACGCGTGATGTGAGCATTCTTGGTTTTCGTGTCTAATATTTGGATTTTGCCACCTTGTCGATTTTGAGAAAATATGTTAGCTTCTCTAAGTTGTGGTAATTTGGTCGAGTTGTTGACGTTTTAGAAGAGCATTTGGCGAATGTCTTTGGAATTAAAGTGAAATTTTTTTTTAAGGATTGATGCAGAGGCAAGTGGATGGCATAAATTTGGGTTAACATATTATTGGATGTTATCAGATGCTTTACTAATCGATTCGATACTTATCCTCTAGCCATCAGTATTAAACGTTGAGATTGGAATCTCAAAGTAGTTTGATTCCTTGTCAGTATTGGTTAGGCTATCATCTATTGGAATTCTTGCGAAGTCTACCTTGTTAAGATTCTAGGATAGTCTCGTGTGATGATGGTGCTAAAGTGGTAGTATTTAACGGAAAAGCACTTTGGGAAGATCACTTTCGGTGTACGATTGGATTTGGGATGTAATATTGTACACTCTTAGTGCGAAATATTTTGTATATGTTGAGAATGGGAGAATCAGTAATTATGGTGCTGAACCTATGCTATGCTCAAGTGGTGTTTCAATTGGTGGTAACTTTGCTTAAGTGGGAAGTTGTATTCTTCCAGCCCTAAAGTTTAAAGTATTGGCGATGTTTTTCTTTCCTTAAGTGGGCGCTAAAATTTTGACGACAAAGCATTGGTGGATTAGCTAAGATAGAAAGGTGAGTTGGTATTAATTTCTCTCACCTTGTGATACAAAAGTTTGTATTCATGATCTAATCAAGGGTGGAGATATAAAAGGAATTAAAGTCAAGGCTCCACTTGATATGATTGAAGGAAATTCTTAGTTTAGGCAAGCCTGCTTTTGGTTAGAGCAAAAGAATGTTTGAGGATATACAGTTTAACTTCCTGGGCAACCACAGTTTCTTATTGGTTGTTCCAGAGAATGATGGCATTATGAGGAAGCTATTTTTGGACTCTTATACTAGTTCAAGCAAGCAGAAATCAGAACAGATTATTAGCTGGATATAATTATATTTTACCCTGTTGCACGTTTCATTTCTAAGCTTTGGGAAGTCTCTCTAAAAGATTATGAATGCTAGATAGTATGTGATTTATAGAAGGGCATTGTGATAAGGTACCTGGTTGACCAGAGGTTACTTTTGGGGGTGTGCAAAGTGGAGTGAGGTATGCCGTTATTTCTACTGTGAGAGCAAAGAGATCGTTATCGAAAGGCTGCCAAGGATATTTAGTTCATGCGGTACTAAGAGATAATACTCTGAGTAGTGTGGAAGAGGTCAAGGTGGTTAGACATTTTCCTGACGTTTTCCCTGAGAATTTATCTGGATTGTTGCTAGGCAAAGATGTGGAGTTCTCTATTGATTTGTTTCTATGTACGGACCTTATATTAGAGATTGGTTCATGATGAGTTAAGGGAATTGAAAAGTCAGTTGCAAGAATTGGTTGATAAAGGTTCCATTCAACCTAGTATGTCGTCGTAGAGAGCCCAGTTTATTTTTGAGGAGGAATGTGGACATTAAGGCTATACATTGACTATGGACAATTGAATCGGGTAACGATTGAGAATCGTTATCCATTACCGCGTATTAATGATTGTTTGATCAGTTTACGGGTGCCTGTGTATTTTCAAAGATTGATTTGAAGTCTGGTTATTACCAATTGAAGATTAAGAGTGATGATGTCCCTAAGACGGTTTTCAGAACTCGTTATGGTCTTTATGAGTTTTTGGTGATGCCATTCGGATTGACGAATTTTATGTGTTTGACGAACGAAGTATTCCAGGAATATCTCGACAGGTTTGTTATCGTTTTCATTAACGATATTCTGGTATACTTAAGACTAGAGCAGAGCATGCTAGACATCTTAAATTGGTATTACAAAGATTGAGGGATTGTCGATGTATTCTAAGTTTAGCGAATGCCAATTTTGGATGAATCAAGTGGCATTTCTGGGACATGCTATATCTACTTAAAGTATTCAAGTGGATTCTTAAAAGGTAGCAGAAGTTGAGAATTTGGAACAATCGCGAACCGTGACTAAGATTCTAAGTTTTCTTAGCTTAGCAGGCTATATGGACGGTTTGTGAAAGATTTTTCGGTCTTTGCCTTGCCATTGACGAGATAAACGAGAAAAGAGGTTAAGTTTGAGTGGGATGAAAATGGTGAGCAAAGTTTCAACAGTTGAAGTATTTCATCACTCATGCACTTATGTTAGCACTCTCAGATGATAACGGGAATTATGAGGTCTATAAAGATGCTTCCTTGGATGGTTTGGGATGTGTATTGATGCAAATGGTTGGGTGATTGCCTATGTTTCACGGCAATTGGAACCTCATGAGATGAATTGCCCTACTTGTGATCTGGAATTTGCGACTATCATCCTTGCTTTGAAGTTATGGAGACATTATATTATTAGTGAGAAGTGCAAGATTTTTATGGATCATAAGAGTCTCCAATATCTGTCTACTCAGAGGGATCTTGATTTTAGGTAACGAAAGTGGATTGAATTGCTTAGTGATTATGATTGCACGACCAGGGTGATCGTGCAAATGTTTGGGCTGATGTACTTAATATGAAGACTCTCGTGAGAATAAATGCTTTGTATGCTTGTTATGTTCCTCTTCTTGCGGATTTGAGATCTACTGGAGTAAGGTTGGAAATAGAAGAACAAGAAGAAGCATTGCTTGCTAGTATCCAAGTTAGGCTTATTTTAATTAATCGTATGCTCGATGCCCAGAGGATTGATGAAGAAACCAGGAATTAATTGAGGCAAAGAATGTCGAGGAAAAGAAAGACCTCAGAGTTAGAGAATCAGATGGCATGTTTATGCAAGAGAACAAGATGTATGTACCTAATGTTATGGAATTAAAGAAAATAATTTTGGAACGAAGCGCACAGTTCAGCTTATGCTATGCATCCTGGAAGTATTAAGATGTATCATACCATTTAACCATTTCACAATTGGCCGGGTATGAAAAGAGAACTTGCTGAGTAGGTAAGTATGTGTATCATTGGTCAGCAGGTTGAAGCGGAAAGAAAGAAGCCTTTTGGATTGATGCAGTCATTTTCCGTTCTATAGTGGAAGTGGAAAAATATTACTACGGATTATGTGTGCAAGTTTTTTTTTACATGAAATGGTTATAATGGCATCTGGGTGATAGTTGATCGACTTACTAAGTCAGCGCATTTTACTCCAGTGAAGAGCAACAACCTTTCCAAACAAGTGCAACAGTTATTTATTTGTTTTATGGAAAAGAGATTCGGGCTTACGGATCTGTTGAACTTTTTGGTTATGTTGGTCACTTAAAAGTTTTGGATAGCATTTTAGGAGCTTTTGGATACAAGGTTACTTTATAGTACGGTTTATCATCCTTAAACAAATAGGCAATCTGAGAGGACGATTCAGATGTTGGAGGATATGCTAAGATCTTCAATATTGCATTTTGGTGACTCTTAGCATAAACGGTTGGATTTGATGGGATGTAACTATAACAACAGTTTTCATTCGGGTATTGGTAGGTCGCCATTTGAGGCATATATTGGAAAAGCTTGTCGTACATCTTTATGTTGGTCAGAAGTTGTCGAAAGAATTTTGCGGGCCTTGAGATTATGAATGAGTCTACTCAGAATGTTTAAGTGATTAAGTTTAACCTGAAAGCAGCCCAGGAGTGGCAAAAGAGCTTAGCAGACATGCCACTAATCGAGTGTATTATGTAGGTGATTGGGTGTATTCGAAATTTTCACCTTGGAAAAGTGTAATTCGGTTCGAGAAGAAAGGTAAGTTAAGTTCTAGAGACATCGGACCTTATGTGATCACCGAGCGAGTCGATGAAGTTGCTTACAAGCTTGAGTTGCCTCCAGAGTTGTCGTAAGTTCATGATGTGTTTCATGTTTTGATGCTTCGGCACTATGTAGCGGATTCGTCCCATATTATTCTGGTTCAGCCTTTGAAAATTAATCCAGATTTATCAGATAATAAGGAACCATTGACTATCTTGGATTGGAAAGACAAAGTTCTAAGAAATAGGACTGTGAGCTTGGAAAAAGTTTTATGGAGGAATCATTCAACGGAAGAAGCTACTTGGAAGACAGAGGATCGGATGACGGAGATCTATCCCAGGTAATTTTATGATTATTAATGGATAGTAATTATTGTTTAAATTTCGGGGACGAAATTTTTTTTAAGGGGGGAAGATTGTGACAGTCCGTCCCTGATTTTACAATTGTATAAATTTTTAATAAGTGATTTTACGAAATTGCCCTTCGAGGCTCGTGCGTTGACTGAGGTTAATGACAATATCGTGCCATCTAAGATTTGTTTTCTTGGCATATTCTCGTAATACTTGTCGTTACGGATGCGTGGGCGCAAGCGGTTCATGATTTGGAGCTATATCGAAGGAGTTATTAACGTTTAAAGTTGGGGGTATTCTAGTAAATTAATTAATTCCTAGAAAGCCCCAGATTTTTGGAGCTCAATCTGGTGTGCCACATGGACGGCCCAGATTAAAAGAAAAAAAAATGGATGGCTGAGATGGAAAGGCAAGAAGAGAGATGGGAAATAAATAGAGGAATGAGGAGAAGAGAGAGAAGAGATTGACCAATTAGAGAGGAGAGAAATGAGGGAAAGGAGGGAGGAGAAGAAGGAGAGAACGAACCGGGTCTCTCCTTGACCCGCGAACCCAGACCCTTGACCCGCTCGTATCTCCCTCGTCCGAACTCCGTTTTGGGTGATCTTGGTGTCCATGAAAAGCCCTTGACGAGCCCTACATCTGTGTAGTGTTAGAATTCCCAATTTCTTTCCCATTTTTCCAGTTCGAAGCCACAAACCCACAGGGGCATCCAGCAGCTTTGGCTTCGAATCATCCAATCCCGAAGCAATTTCTTCCAATTACCACCACCCATGGCATCCTCTTGAGGTCTGGAACAAAGCCCAAACAAGTTTGGAGGCGTCGGAACAAGTTTGGAGGCGTCGGAACAAGTTTGGAGGTCGAATCGAATCACACCAAATTCAAGGGTTTCGTACGGTTTTGATGAAATTGGAGTTTTTCTTGACCGAATTGGCCTTGGTCACAGGTATGAAAGTTGTTCTACTCTTTGAGATCTTCAATTCTGCAAACTTTGGTAATTTTTGGAGAAAGTTGGATTTTCCGGCGAGCCGGGGCGGCCGACCGCCACCCGCGGCAGCGCGTGGCCAGTGAGCCACCAATGTTATTTTTAGGCCATATTTCATGTTCTGAATTCAGTTTTGATAATCGAATAACGTAGATTGATCAATGGAACCTAAATTCGTTACGATTCGGGGTTAGGTAAAAATATGAATCGACGATCCGATCGTTGGATCGTCACCAAACTTTGATACATGGTAGTACTTAATATTTGAAGAATGTGGAAACTTACGGATCTGGAATCCGACGTATGGATCTTCCCGAATTGGATTTGTAAGTTATAAAATAAATGGTTAATCGCCACTCGGTTTTGGAAATTGGCGGAGATCCAACCGTTGGATCATAACGAAACTTTAGTATGTGGTTCTATAAGCATAATGTGAATCATGAGAAGTTACGGATTGGAAATCTGAGTTGCAGATCTTCCGGATCGAACTACATAGTGACGTGTTTTATATAAGTCATATATTCTATCGATATGATTTCTGAGGCATGATTTGATGATTGTTCTAGGCGCCGATCGTCATGATGCCTTGATGGGTTGTGCTAGGGAGTTGTAGGGCAAACTCCAGGTGAGTGGGCTTTTGGTTTTCAATATATATATATATATATATATATATATATATATATATATATATATATAATTGATTGATTTCCCAGAAATGCGTTTTAAAATGCTTTTATGAAATGAATGTCATGTCGAATGCCATAGATATATATATATATATATAGATATATATATATATATATATATATATATATTTGTGTGATTATATATTGTTGCATCGCGGGCGCCAGGTAAGTCAGGTAAGTGTGTGTGTGTGTGTGTGTGTGTGTGTGTGTGTGATGTGATGATTGAGGTGATATTGATGAGATTGGTATATGGCTCATTACCTGCACATCGGGGTTGTGCCGCCAGAGTATGGCTTAGCTTTCACGTGATCGTTCACCTCCCGCACCGTACGCTCACCTTGGATCCAAGGCAGGTGCCAGCTTGTCGTACAGACCACATTAGGTGGTTCCGACTCGTAAGTGACTTGCGATTCGTCGCCAGCCTTCACGTGATCGTAGCACAGAGCGTATATACCCAGCTTGACGTACAGACCACATTAGGTGGTTCCGTCATGGGTGCAGGTTACTGATTATTGATTATTGATGATTGATTGAGAGATGGATTGAGGATTTGATTGAGGAACCATAGATTCAGCCGTACAGGTAACTAGAGGTGACTCTGGCTGACTATTACATATATATTGCCGGCATGATTTGAGTTGAGATATCACCTGATTATTTGATGGTATTTGGTATATGTTGATTATTGGTTATGGTTCATTCGGGCATGGCATTGCTTATTTGATGAGATTGGCTGATACATGGTTTTCGGTATCAGTACGTGTGTATATATATATATATATATTTTCTGGGAAGTATACTTGTTTTACAGAGAGGGGTTACAACTTTCATATCGAAATGATTTTGATAAAGCTTTGTTTTTTGTCCACTCACGCTTTTTGTTTTGCGCCCCTCCAGGTTCTAGTAGCATAGTTCTTTATCGACAAGGACTCGTGGCATATCTCAGTTCAGGTGGCTACTTCTGAGGGTATGATCCTTACCCACACTACCGTACTTTACTTATGCTCTGACAACGCGTGTGAAATGGGTCCATACCCACTGACAGCGCACTCTGATAGTTAGGTATCTTTAGGTCTAAATTTATTCACCTTTTCTTCCATATCATCACTTTATGGCTTCGTCACCTTCCAGGTGTCGGCCAGCACAGCTCGATTCGGAGTCCTAGTGGACATTCCGGGTCGGGGTGTGTCATCATCCACCTAACTCAGCTTCTTTATCGTCATTAACCCTTGTGAGTATGAACCTTATCATGACCACCGCGACACCGATAAATCTTTGAGCAACCGCGGTTATAGGGGTTCACGGGTTGAGGTGGACTTTTGACGTCACCGTTACAACAGGATGTGGCCCTCCTGGTCTTTTGCATGGGTCGAAGACTCCGGGGTGAATGTGGTTCCTTTTAGCTTTGACTTTGGAGTTTAGCACTACCATGTTAACGAGGAGCAAACAGATGATGAATAACTTCATGTTTAAAATGGCCCATGAGTATTGTTCTTAATGTATGACTAATAGTTTGTATTTGTGTTCACTATTGGCACAAGACTCAATTTATATGAGTTTTGCAACGGTTGAGCTAGAAACTGTATAATTATGGCTTTTTGGGTTAATGTATTACAATATATATAGGGCTATATTAATAGGAAAACTAATGAAAAGGGCTTGAAAAGTTTTAGTTTTAATAAAAAACCATGTTATAAGTTTTGTTTAGTAAAAAACCATGTTATAAGTTTTAGTTTTAATAAAAAAACCATGTTATAAGTTTTAATTTTAATAAAAAAAACCATGTTATAAGTTTTGTTTAATCAAAAGCCATGTTATAAGTTTTAGTTTTAATAAAAAAAACCATGTTATAAGTTTTGTTTCATAAAAAACCATGTTATAAGTTTGTCTTTCTCCTTTCTTTCCTTGGGTTTTGCAAATTTTTCAAATGATGTGGTTGCAAACCTTCTTCTTTTTCTTTGAAACAAAAATATAGATCCTCATGCTATTTAATTTATATTTTGTATTATTTCGTTGAAATATGATCGTCGTTATTATTCATAGTGTATTCGAGGTACTATTTTTCAATTTTTCTTCGTCAGTGAAGTTCATCATTTGTTTCTCCAGAAAAAATATTTGAGATCTGCATGCTATTCAAAAAGAACGATAGGCATTGTTTCTGGAATGTAAAAATAAACTGTTTCTGGATTTTAAGTAACACTGTTTCTGGAATCTAAGTCACTGTTTCTGGATTTTGGTTCTTTTCTTTCCGGATATAGTGTTTGTTTGTGCACGGCCCAAAGGGCTTGGTGTGGTTGCTGCTCGCCGGAGCTAAACCAAAGGGAAGGCCAGATTTCGGCCAAAAAGTTGGACAAACTTTAAACGCTCATAACTTTGTCAATACTCAATGAAATCGAGTGATTCAAACAAAAACTGTAGTTCTCAAAGAGACAAAGAGAATGGTACCTCGCACGATGGCTAACTCGCTATGGTTTGGCCGAAAAACACCTCGAAAGCCTCGGAGGTCGCTGGAAACTGGGTAAGATTCAAATGGATATAACTTCTTCAATACTAACCGAAATAGGGTGATTCAAAAAGGAAATTTGTAGTACTCAACGAGATGAAGAGGAGGAGGATGAGGAGGATGAGGAGGATGAGGGCCAAAGGAGAGCCCATGAGTGACTGGCTAGCGGCCAAGCTGTCTGTTGGTTTGGTGGGTTTTACTTTGTTCTGGGATGGTTTTTGGTTAAAAAAAAGTTATAGGATGGTTTTTGGTTAAAATAAACTTAGTTCAAGCCCTTTTTATTAAAGCTCCCTATATTAATCCTTATTTAGATTGGAATGCTGCACTAATTACAACTGGAAATTACATTCCTATAATACGCCTACAATCACGGAGAGGATTCTAGATTAAGTATGACAGAATTATGACTCCTAACGTGTGGAAAATATTGCAATATTTACATTAATTCCTATTTAGGTAGGAATCCTACACTAATTACAATTGGTAATTACATTCTTATAATACAGGCTACAATCACATAGAGGATTACGAATTAATTAGGAGTAATCTAGCAAACAATCACACATAGAGGATTATGAATATAAGGAACATGTAAGCAGAGCAAATTCTAGTGTCATTCAGGCAACAAACGAATTAAACTAAAAGTCCCTTAAAAGGTAATTACTTGCTAACCAAGTTTTAATGCTGCAGTTCCTATTGGGGAAGGAACCCTAAAATATTTTCCATGATTCCTATTAGGTAAGAACTCAAATTTCTCATCCAATTAGAAGAAGAAGACATGATCACCAGAGATTACCGAAGGATATTTGCTGCCATATTCTCACATTCTTGCCAATTACACATCCCGAGGTGATATAGTATTTGAAAGATAGCACATTTTGCTTCCTTCACAAACCTAAAGCTTGATGACCGGTTGCTGCTTCGCCACAAAAGCTCCAAAACCATTTACAACTACGCTTCCCTATTTGCCACCTTTGTTATCAACATGCTTCGCCTCATCAATTTTCCATGCGTACGAAAACTCGCATTCTTTTGCTCCAAGTCTCCGACTCCAACAATCTGAATTGCATAAATTCTTGGTTGCTTAGTGCATGCACATCCAATACAGTTGTGGTTGAGATCGGTATTTTTTACACAGAAAACCTGATTGAATTTGCTTAAATTTTGTATGTCAGCACTTCGTTTCTCGTATTAAACCTAAATGGGAACTTACGGCTGGATTTTCCTCCGGATAAAATGTGGTTTCCGAGCCTCAAGGTTCTCTGGATAAAGGTTTGTAGAGAAGATTGTTAGAATCTAAAGAGTGATTCAGTGAGAGAAGAATGTAAAGAGAAAGTAAAATAATGTTGTGTATTGTATTCAATGAATAATACTTACACTTTTGGTATCTTTATATATACCAGCATTTACATGTATAAAACCACTTATCTTAATGACTAAGCAAAGTATAACTAATTCTCATAATAAACTCTAACAATACACCACATTGTCAGTTTACATTACTACCCTTAATATCCCCCCTCAAACTAAACTGAGGTAGCCGAAGAGCAAGTTTGTCTCTAAGCAGCAGAAAACGATCCTTGGACAGTGCTTTGGTGCAAATGTCTGCAGTTTGATCCTATGTACAGATAAACTGAAATGTGACAAAGTTTGCCAAAACTTTCTCCCTGATATAATGATAGTCAATCTCCACATGCTTAGTTCGAGCATGAAAGATAGGATTCTTAGCTAGAAAGATGGCTGAGATGTTGTCACACCAGATTTTAGGAGGACAGGGAAGAACAAGGCCAATATCAACCAATAATTTGCAAATTCGAGTCAATTCAGCTGCTATGTTGGCTAATGATCGGTATTCGACTTCAGTAGAGGATCTAGCCACAATTGGTTGATTCTTAGCACTCCAACTAATGAGGGAATCACCCAGAAAAACACAGAAACCACATGTGGACCTTCGATCTAAAGAACAACCTGCCCAATCGGCATCTAAGAAACTATTGATGCTGAGTTGTTGTGAACATTTTGGAAACCAGAGACCAAGGGAAAGATAACCCTTCAAATATCTAAAAATCCGTTTGACAGCCTGAAAATGAGATTGCCTTAGACTTTGCATAAACTGACACATAAGATTAACTACAAATGATAGGTCATGTCTAGTCCAAGTGAGATATTGAAGCCCTCCAACTAAGGATCTATATTCTTCTGGATTGGAAAGTAATGGAGATGAGTGATCAAGTTTGGATGTGCTCAATGGAGTAGCACATGGCTTAGCACCATCCATTTGTGCCTTTTTGAGAAGATCCAGGACATATTTTGTTTGAGAAATAAAAATCCCTTTGGAAGACCTCTTGACTTCAATACCCAGAAAGTAATGAAGAGATCCCAAGTCCTTGACTGGAAATAAGGCACAAAGTTGAGAAATCACAATTTTCCATGCTTCAGAATCTGGTCATGTAACCAGAATGTCATCAACATAGACTAAGACATACACCAGAGAAGCACATTTCTTCATAAACATGGAATGATCATTCTGTGAACTGGAGAAGCCAATAAAGATTAAGGCAACTGCCAACTTGTCATACCAGGCTCTAGGAGCCTGTTTTAGGCCATAAGAGACTCATGCAATTCACAAACATGATTAGGTTTGACAGAGTCCACAAACCCAGGAGGTTGAACCATATACATAGACTTATTGAGTTTGCCATGCAAAAAGGCGTTACTGACATCTAGCTGATTCAAAAACCAATCAAATTTAGCTGCTAAAGTGAGTAAGAGTCTAATTGTGACTGGTTTAGCAACCGGACTGAAAGTTTCAGTGTAGGCCAGACCTTGTTGCTGATGAAATCATTTGGCAACAAGTCTGGCTTTGTATCTATCAATTGAACCATCAGGTTTTCTTTTGATACGAAAAACCCACTTACACCCTACCAAGCTTTGAGAAGAATGAGGAGGTACCAAAGACCATGTACCTGTTTGAAGCAGGGCATTAAACTCTTCCTGAATAGCTTGTCTCCAATGCAAATGCTTGAAGGCTTGAAGATAGGTAGAGGGTGTAAAATCAGGAGATAAGTGAGATGGGAGATGATGCTTAGTTGCTAAGAGAGCCTTGGGTTTGAAGATACCTGATTTGGACCGAGTGGTCATGGAATGAAGATTGGTAGTGATAGATAGTGGTATAGGTGGTGGTATAGGTGGTGAAGTACCTGAGTAAGTAGATGCTCGGGTTAAGAGGGGATGAGATGAAGTGGGAGGTAAGGGTGCAGGATGTGGAGAAAGAATAGTAAAGGGATTGATGAAAATTAAGGAAGTAGGTATTGAAGGGTGAGGGAGGGGAGGTGTAGAGAAGGGAATGGAATTCTCAGTAGCTTAGTGATAAGGAAAATTATGTTCATCAAAGATAACATGCCGGGAAATATAGATTTTCCCAATTTGAGCATCCAAGCATCGATAGCCTTTATGATTAAGGCTATATCCCAAGAAGATACAAGGTTTACTTTTGGGATCAAGTTTATAAGAGGTGTAGGGTTTTAACCATGGGAAACATCGACATCCAAAGATCTTGAGAGTGGTGTAGTCTGGTGGTTTATGAAATAGAGATTCCCAAGAAAATGATTTGACACCAGTTGGCATGCGATTAATAAGATATAGAGCTGTTGAAAGGGCTTCAACCTAATACATGTGAGGAACCTTAAAAGCTGCAAGGATAGTTCGGGCAGTTTCAACCAAATGTCTGTGCTTTCTTTCAGCACAGCCATTCTGCTCGGGAGTATGAGGACAAGTGAGTTGATGAGAAATTTCATATGTTTGAAAGAACTGAGAGAAATTATGATTGACAAACTCACCACCAGAATCTGATCTCACAGCAATAATCTTGAGCCCCAACATGTTTTCAACCATAGATTTGACGTGAACAAATGGGCTATAAACTTCAGATTTATACTTGAGTGGAAAGAACCAAAAGTACTTAGTGAAATCATCAACCAAGATCAGATAATACCGATATCCATTAACAGAAGAAATAGGTGCAAGACCCCATACATCAGTGTGTAATACCTCAAGAGGCTTGCTTGTGTTACAAGGAACAGAAGTAAATGATTTTCTAGAGCATTTTCCTAGAGCACTGATGTATGGGTCCTTTAAAAAGCTCCTTCCCCGAAGTAAGATCCTTCACAATAAAGTGAAAAGGATATAGATGAATGGAGCACCAATTATCAAGTATAAATCGATTTGCAGAAATCAAGTCTTGTTTCAGATTGTTCAGGGCAAATGTATGTGTGGATGTAGTAAGACTAGAAGAACCAGAGTGAGTGATAGGCAAATGTATGTTTAAGGAGAAGCTTTTTCCACATCTGCCGTGTGCTTGAAGATTTGTTCATAGAGGGCGACATATTGAACAAAAAAAGGGAAGTGGTTTAAAGGTGAAATCAGAGTTAAAGATTGAATGTCTGGTGCATAATTTTAATGGCGATATCGAGTATAGCTTTGTGGTTGATTTGCCCCGAACCATAAAAATCTCGAGCTCTGCGATGGTTTCTTGGCCAAGTATAAAATCGCTGCGAATTTGAAGTTCTTGATTATGTGAAGATTCGTATCGGAAAACCTTCAGCAGATTATGGTGAACTTAGAGCTTTATTTCGAGGTAAACCGCCCAAGTCGTGCTTTCGGGTTTTGTTAACGGTATATTATTCATATTCGTATGAGTTAATTGAGTTACAATAGTCTCTTGCCAGCTCCTGTGAATAAAATTTTTAGACCATGAATTTAGACGATTGAGTTGCCTAAATATGAGGTCCAAATTACCAAAATTTAGTCATAATTACGTTTTGTTTACCATTTGATTTAATGTAAGAGCCTAAACCTCAAATCCGTGACCTTTTGGCTACTATTGTGCAACCTTTTCGTCAAGGCTCGCACTCTTACTAAACAGTGTGTAAGAGCCTAAACCTGTTTGATTTAATGTAAGCGCCTAAACCTCGAACCCATAACCTTTCGATCATAAAAGAATAACATTTCTGTTACGCCGAGGCTTGCCCTCACAAGGCGTGAGGCAACTTTTATGCAGTATTTAGTAACTACCGATGTTCGTTACTTTTGAATGTTTTGCATGTCAAGGCTGTCAGCTATTTCTACGAGACTGGACAACGTAGAAGAAATTGCACCCGCAGCTCCGGTCGAGAAATTTCGGGTTGAAGTTTCCTTTCCTTACGCGTTTGGAGCTCATTTTTCTGCACGCATAAAATTACAATCCATGTCCAAGAAGAAGCAACACCAGAGATGAGGCTCAGAGAAGCGTAGGAATATCCAAGAGCTTCAGAAGCATGTTTAGCGGAGATAATTTAAACTTTTTAAAAAATGAAAATTTGAAGTTAAATTATCTTTCAAATTCATGCTCATCCGTCGACTCCTCAAATTCCGAGTCTGTTACGTAAAAGGCTGTAAATCGGCTTGCAACAGCTCGGGCTTGCACCAAGTTTGGATCCGAGTCTTTTACAGCCCCAGCCATACAGGAGATCAAAATTGTAATTTTATTATCTCAGCCACAAAATAGAAGCGGGTTGAATGAAGTGAAAGAGTGCATCAGGCATGTTATGCGTTCTGCATTCGTCACATTCCACTAAAACTCAAGGGAAAGTTCTATAGGATGGTTCATCGCATTTCACTAAAACTCAAGGGAAAGTTCTATAGGACGGTAATAAGGTCAATAATGTTTTATATCACGGAATGTTGGACGGTCATAACAACACATGCAAAAAATGAGAGTAGCAGAGATAAGAATGTTCGTTAGATGTGTGGGCACATGAGAAATGATAGGATTAAGAATGAGGGTATGAGTGGCAATTGAAGATAAGATGATAGATCGGCTAAGATGGTTTGGACACATGAACCGAAGACCTACAAATGATCCGGTTAGAATATGCGACTATGAGACGAAGGCTCAAGACAAAAGGGGTAGAGGAACACCTAGGAAGACTTTGAAAGAGACTAGATATGAAGTACTTGGAGCTAACGGGTAAGACTTAGTGCAAAACCAAGCACAGTAGTGTGTTCTAGATTCATGATCAATCAATTTGCTACGAAATCAGTCTACAAAATACATCCTTTTCTATGCATCTGCAAAAATGGCTAAACCGCTGAGGAGAACGAACAACAGGAAATATTACAGCCTAGAATGTATGACAATGAGGCTAAAGTGGACAACAGATACAGAAGGCTACCCTTAGTTGTTCAGTCTAACTATGAATCTGTATGCACTTAAGATTCTTAAACTAGGGGAATAACGGAATTAAATGCTAGAATTACACTGAACCTTTTTCACACAGCAGCATCAGGGTCCAACCTTCTCTGAATAGCAGCGGCAGCCTGAAAATAAGAGGGGTAGTACCATAAACAAAAATCCAGAAATGACTTTAAGAATTACACCAAGACAGCTCAGTTACTTATCCTCACCTCCATGTTTCCAATCTTGTACTGGTAAGCCATCTCTTCTCGGAGTTGAGCTTGTTCTTTCATTGCTTGTGCCTGGAAATTTTAATGGAATCAAAGGATGACAAAGTGCAACTTCGACTTCAGACGGAGTTTAAGTACAATAAACAAATTGAACGTTTTCATATGAGTAATGAAACAGAAATGTACCAGTCCACTCTGCATAGAGCGCTTCAGAGCCTCTACTTCTTCTTCCTTTTGCTTTTCACGCACTCGCATCATTTCTTGTCTGAATAGCAATATATAATATAATATTATTAGCCAAACCCAAGTATGTAAATGGTTTAAAAGATCCAAAATGGTATTATGTTTCTCCTATCCTCTATATAAAAAGTTGCCCGAACATTATTTCCTTTTGTCTCCAAAATACTATTAAATAAGTACAGCCACGTGAAATATAATTTTTTCTCATTGTACATAGTATAGTTATTAGACAAAATGTGGAGTGAGTGGTTGACACGTTAGCTATCAATGGAAATCATATGAATGTACCAAAACTGAATGTTGCCAAAACTAGTCCATAAAATGAAATCAGATAGCAATAAAAACAATACCTTTTCTGTTCCTCATCGTTGAATACAATACGTTCTGTTGGCGCAACCTTCTTAAAACCTCTTTTAATTTCCTTTTCCATCTTATTCCTGTAATAAATATCAAGGCTGTAGTACCTGCAACCACAAAGGTTAAAGTAATTACTTGTCATTCTGTGGTATTACTTGAAGATGAATCTAACAAGTAAAAAAAAAAAACAGAAAAAGTGAGAACATACAATCATTCTCACCCTTAAGAAACCTTACAACCAACAGAGAAAAGGTTACGCGTGTAAAATTAAAAGCACACAATTCTTTTTAATTTCAGATAATATCTCCCCATTGTTTCCATCTCTAATTAACACAAAACTGGCATGTTCTGCTGCCAAATTGTGAGCCAAAATCGCACATTCAGACACAAGTAAACCTAATCACGCATATTGATTCAAAATCTGGCAACACAATGGCTGTCTAGTATATTGGTTACACACTATGATCAATCACACATTTATGATAGAACTTGAAAGAATCAGGCAAATCAAGAAGGATATTTCACTAAAATTAAATCAAACACACATTGCATTCTCCTCTAAATCCTAAGAGAAAAGTGTCTACACCACAACCGCAGGTTCAAAAATATCGAGACTGATCTATATAAAATAGCATATCATTTCATTAGGCCTAGCGTAATTCAGGTGCTTAAGCACATTAAGATAAAATTTCTACCTAAAAGGTGAGCACCACAACCTCACCACAACAGCAGGAACAAAGCTTTGTAACTTTTTCTTTTCGGACAAATAAATTGAAATGACCCAAGCTAGAATACAAGCTTACTTTTTCGAAGGGAAGGTAGCTGTATTGTGATCTTCCATGAACCTATTAAAATGGAAACAAATTTCTACTCAGATTGTAAGATACAAAAGTTAGAAGGAAAATACCTAGCAAATTCCTGTTATCTTCATTATATAGATGCTTTCGGAGAAAATAAACTAAATGCATCCGCACATCCACACACCCACTTACTGTTTGAACATTTGCTTCTCTTCCCAATTTGCCAGATGTTCCAGGTTCACCTAATGAAAGATAACACAATTACCATTAGAACTATCATATCGACGACTGCAATTTGGAAACGGATCAACACACGGCTTCAAAACACATACAAATCAAAAGGTAAACTCTACAATCTTAGAAACTTTATGACTGAAAGAAACCACTCTGCAAATTAATTGTTTCATGGGGTGGTAAAATAGTTGGAAAAGGAATTACCTGTTTTACTTCCTGTAACCATGCTGTGAACTCTGGTCGTTTGTTCCTATACACAACAGTAATCATCAAATTCAAGTGGGGAAAGTATATTTCTTTTTCCTACATTTTCTCAGCAGCCAAACGGAAACTTGAAACCCTAAAACAGTAGAAAATTCAGCAAAACATACCACATATCAGTTTCTCTGATGATCCCATACTTCCCCCACGAATTCGTCACCGCTCCTACCTTTCCTTTCTCCTTCTTCTCCTTCCTCTTCTTCTTTCTCTTCTCCTTCTTCTTCTTCCTCTCTTCCTCTTTCTCTCTCCTCCTCCTCTTCCTCTCCTTCTCCTTCTCCTTCTCTCTCTTCCTCCTCTTCCTTTCTCTATCATCATCTTTCTCTCTCTTTTTCCTCCTCTTCCGTCTCCTGTCGCCGTCGCTCTCGCTACCACTATCACTCCCCGACTCCGAATCCGAGCCGCTCTCCTCCGATTCCGACTCGGACTCCGAATCCGTATCCTCCTCGCTACTGTACCGCCTCCGCGACCTCCTCCTCCTTCTTTTCACGTGCTTTTCATCGCCGGACACCGAGCTTTCCCGCGCTTTTCTCCTGGATTTACTGCGCTGCCTGTCTTCGTCGGTCTCGGAATCCGAAATTTCTCGCGCTTTCTCGGATTTTCTTTCGGTTTCTTCCTCTTTCTCGGAGCTTCTGCTTCGTCTCTCCTCTTTCTCCGAGCTCCTGCTTCGTCTCTCTGAAACGCTGCCGTTTCGATCTTTACCCATTTTGCTGTTCAAGGAGAGAGAGGGAAAGAAGCGAATTTAGACGATGATGGAGGTGGAGAGCTCGTACAGTGGTTAAGTTTCTGTTTTTCTTCTGATGAGTGATGAGATTTACTGGGCTTACAGGCCCAATATTACGGATCTGCAGCCCACTCTAAGTCAAGATCCAGTGGGCAAGCTTTAGATAATAAATTTTACTCTTCAAACTATCGTAAACAAATAGAATTTGAAGAACAAATCTATCGGCTCTCTAATTTAACATATTTATCGTTTAACAAAAAGAAAAGAATTTGAAGATTAGATTAGTGAGATCACATCAGCACACTAATAAAAAATATTGACGATTTTAACGGAATGACTAAATTAATGTGATAAAAGTAAGAGACCAAATTTATCGATTTTTGAAACTCAAGAACCAAAATAAAGAGTTGGGTTAATATCAGGAATCATTTATGATAAAAACTCTTATTTTGTGTGTCCCTTATACAAACAAACATAATAATTGACGAAATTTAAACAAAATAACTAAATTAATGTGCACTAATGAATGCCGAAAACGACATTAAGTGATTTTGAAAATGAATAACTACAATAATTTACCATTTGAGATAAAAACTCAATATATTTTGTACTTCGAAATTTTGAGAATTGGGTGCGTTGAGAGATAGGATGGGTGTGCCGCACTGACAACTCGACACTTCCACTGCCATCTCCAACCCCCGCTTAAACCCCCCCCTCAAAATTCCCTACCATCGCTTCACTTGTTCCTCCCATGTCTTCTGCAGTCTTCAGACTCCTGAAGAGGCACCAAAGCCTCACTGCAACTTCAACCCCAACAAAATATTTCTCCAGATTAAGGCACACTGCCAGTACAAGAAACCTCTACTCCAGAATCAGTCCTCTGGGTGACCCTTCTCTCAGCGTTGCCCCAGTCCTCGACGAGTGGGTTCAACAGGGCCGGAAAGTCAATTACTTTGAGCTCCACCGCATCGTCCGAGACCTCCGAGCCCGAAAGCGGTTCCGGCACGCCCTTGATGTGAGTCGATTCCAGGAGCATGGTCCCTGCTCCCCTTTTGGTTGCTCAGAAAATGCATGAAAGTAAACTGTTTTGGGGTTGTTTTCCTTGTGGTTTTTTGTTGGATTTCCTATAATTTACTTGAGAGAGCTTATTAATTTCAATTGCATGATTGTTTTACCTGCAATGCCCTGTTTGGTTGCTGAGAAAGAGACAGATGTGAAAGAAATTTTGAATAATACAGACACAAAACGAGTATTACTTTTGTTTTTATCGTATTTGTTGAGATGAATTGACAGAATTCATTGCTCAGGTTTCGATATTCGAAATATGTGTTCTTTTTCCCTTGAAATTTAGGATCAATAAAGCAGATTTAATATTGTCCACAGTTTTCAGTTGGTATGTAACTCAAATTTCTGCCTTGCATTGTTGTTGTGCAGGTTTCTGAATGGATGAGTAGTAAGGGTTTGTGCCAATTTTTACCCGGTGATTGCGCGGTGCAGCTTGATCTCATTGGTCACGTTCACGGTCTGGATGCTGCAGAGAACCGCTTTAATAGCTTGAGCGATGAGGAAAAAAGTGACAAAGTTTATGGTGCACTTCTAAATTGTTTTGTCAGAGAAGGCCTGGTCGATAAGTCTATTTCTCATATGCACAAGATGGGAGAGTTGGGCTATGTTTCCACTCTCACCTACAATGACATTATGTGTCTGTATACGCGTACAGGCCAGCCCGAGAAAATCCCTGATGTGATGTTTGAGATGAATGAGAAGGGTGTTTCTCCTGACAGTTTTAGCTACAGGATTTGCATGAGCTCTTATGGGGCGAGGTCTGATCTAAGCGGCATGGAGAAAGTTTTGGAAGAAATGGAGAGCCAACCGCACATCTCCATGGATTGGATTACTTATGCTGTGGTAGCCAATTTATACATAAAGGCAGGTCTGCCCGATAAAGCGTTGGTCTACCTGGGAAAGAGTGAAGAGAAGGTGAATAAAGATGCACTTGGATACAACCATCTGATTACTCTTTATGCAAGCCTTGGATATAAAGATGACATGATGAGGTTGTGGAACCTCGAAAAAGTCAAGTGCAAAAAGCAAATCAACCAGGACTATATAACCATGCTTGGTTCTCTTGTGAAGCTTGGTGAGCTTGAAGAAACTAAAAAATTGCTAGAGGAGTGGGAATCATCTTGTCACTGTTACGATTTTCGAGTGCCAAATGTCCTCCTGATCGGATATTGTCAAAAGGGATTGGTTGAACAAGCTGAAGAAACTCTTCGAGACATTGTCAAAAAAGGCAAGACTCCAATCCCAAATAGCTGGTCTATTCTTGCTGCGGGGTATGTGGACAAGCAGAAGATGCAGAAGGCTTTTGAGTGCATGATGGAAGCTCTGCATGTACGGGCAAATAACACAGGATGGAATCCGAAATCTGGTTTGGTTTTGAATGTATTGAATTGGATTGGAGATAACGGAGACATTGAACTAGTAGAAGCTTTTGTGACCTTATTGAAGACTGTGATTCCAGTAAATAGTGAAATGTACCATGCCTTAATGAAGGCATACATCAGAAGCGGGAAAGAAGTAGAAGGGCTATTACAGAGCATGAAAGAAAATCAAATAGAGGCCAATGAGGAAATCGATAGGTTAAGACAGACGCAATGCTGAAACAATGGGTACTTTTCAGTTTCCCTCATCTATACTATTTTGTAAAAGTAGAACTTGAATTTTAATGCAACTCTTAAATTTAGCATGTTGTTGAGCACATATCTGCATTCATAAAACTTACAGCCAATACTATTGAAATTGATAAAGACTAATAGATAATCTCAGTTAGTCTCCGGAAATATTAATGATACATAACAGTATCAAAATGCGTAATATAGGCTTACGAACAAAGTAAAATGCATTGGAAAATAACTTATTCCTTCACCTTTGAAGACACTATCATCAGTATGTATATTGCACATAAAGTGATCGTAAATAACTTAGTCCGGTCACCTCTTAATTCATAAGTAAGGAGATACCAAGGGTAGTCGACAGCATAATAATTGTTTAAGCAATGCTATTGATTTGATGGTAACGGGAGAGGAAGTCTTCGAAGTATCCAGTATTCAAGTGGGTACTCCACATGTCATAAAACAAGTGGAGGGACATGGAAACATGTATCATTTCCTCCACTTGTATTATGACATGTGGAGTATCGCTTGTAGACTTGGTCTGGTACTTGGAAAATCTCCCGTTACAGGGAATTATAGAAAAGAAGAGAAAAGACTTAGTATCTTGGTAGTAATTGGTTTTGAGTAATAGTTCTTCCCCAAAGATTTAATTCAATTGTTCTTAATAACAATGCTGCATAAGTAAATATTGTAAAACAATTGCAGAAACTGCACTGCTCGTGTAAAAAACAAACATTTCACTGCTAAATGATTGTAGATCAAGTTTCCAACGTCCTTCATTTTCCCAAAAAACAGAGGGAAAAGGTGACGGACTGAGAGTATGGAACTGAGCAGCATGCATAGCTAGGTAGAGTATTGGAGAAAATAGAAGTTTTCTCCCTGTTTTACTCTTGTCGTATAATGTAAACATCTTGTGTAGTTAATAACTTTTCTCAAGTGAATTTGGAAGGGGTTTTCATGCACAACAAATAACCTCAGCCTTCATCGTTGACACATTCGGTCACAACAAAGCCAAACATGGTACTGGAGGTGTTCCCGGCGGCAGCCAACATTCATCCGAAAGGGTAAGTGATCTTAAATACTGAGTATTTGGTTAGGTGTCAATTGTTGGAGAATTAGAATCAAATTCATGATGAAACTTTTATTGAATTGTCTAACTTAATAGTCCATATGTTCTTTGGTTCAGTTCAGTGTTCCATTGGGAATGTTTCGACATTAAGAACAATGTGTTCATGTAATTCTGTAAGAAACATTGATTGAAGGAGTTCTATATATACGCCCACGTAGACGTGCAATTTGAGTCAAAACGTGTGAGTGCTAGTTCTCTTCCTCCGTCAATGTCGGGTTGGTGTCTCTTTGTATTGAGAGTTTCATCTCATGTCGAAGAATATGTCAGAGTTTTGATGTCTAGGTATATCATGTTCCTGGTTCAATTTAACGAGCAAGATTAGGCTGTCAAATTGAAACAATGTATTTGGAATGTAATTGAAGTGCATAGGTAGGTTGTATTTTTGTGGGAACTGTTATTAGCATTCTAAAAATCTCATTCTACACTCCTGCATTTTTCTCTCTAATTATGGAAAGTGTGGAGTGCAAAATGAGATTTTTGGAGTGTTAATAGCAATTCCCATTTTTATATGTGTTTAGAAAAGAGTGGTGATAAACTCACCCCATTGTCTTATTTCCCCACCTACCTTGTAATAAAAAAATTTAATACCAAATTTACTCTCTTGTAAAACGACATCTAAGACCAAAGAAAAGAAAACCCCCCGCTCTCTAGGTTGACAGATTCGTTCTTTCCCATCTTCTAGAACAACCCACCTCTCTAAATCTTCAAAAAATCAAGTCCCAGTACCTTTGGCTATTTTAGTTTGATCTGTATGCTTTTGTTGTCAGTACCAGCAAACAGCCTTGAAAACTAAGATAAAGGCTTGTCTGTCCACAATCCACATACTGATTGTTGTGGCAGGCGCAAATGAAGTGGAACACGGTGTTCTCGGGATAGGTGGTGTGGAGGATGGAGAAGACGCCTGGAATTGTGTAAAATGTATTGTATAGATGTGATCCTCGTTCATCTTAATCAATTGAATCGTGTCTTTGTAGCTTTTTTTTACTCAATAAAACTAAAAATAAAAAGAATTTCAATATAAAGGTTATTTTAGGAATAATAGTTGGTGGGAAGATAACATTTCAAGCTTTTAACTTTTTGTGGTGGGTGAGATTATAATGTGGATAGGAAAATAAGACACTGGAGTTGGTCTAGTAGCACTCTTATAAAAATGGACAATTTCATGGTAGCCGTAATAATTATCGTATCTAGTCTCGAATGGAATGTAATTGAAATGGTTTCTAAATTAATTGAAATGGTTTTTTGATTAATTGAAATAGTGTCTAGGTACATATGATTGTCGTAATAGTTATCGTATCTAGCCTCAAATGGAATGTAACTAAAAATCCCTTCTTAGTAGATAAAGTATTGGGTTTTCATTCATGTGTCACGAGTTCAAAATCTCTTCTTTCTAAATTATTGTAATAGATTCAAATTCTCTCTCTCTCTCTCTCTCTCTCTCTCTCTCTCTCTCTCTCTCTCTCTCTATGATAGTAAATTTTTTTTTTTTTTTTAAATGTAACTAAAATGGCTTCGTAGATATCCATATTCTATATCAAGCTACACATTTAGTCATACAACGATAATCAAATTATGAATACAATATCTTGTATAGGTAAAAAATTTCAAAAGAACAACTGAATGGTCAAACGGTTTGTGGTTTTTTTTTTTTTCAAAGGTTATATTTAAATGATGTTCTAAAAAAAAACGTTTCGGATCATAAGATAATTGTGTAAAGTGGGTTCCAACAAGTACTTGGTACCGTTATATATAACTTATTAACCGGTCGGTACTTTACATATGCTTTAATAATCACGAAAAAGACAATAAAATTTGTGCTTAGATGGTAACATTACCAAGCATGCAAACTGTTTTTGCCAAAACAAGCTCAATGTTGAAATATCTATTATTTGGATATGTATCTGCCAATTACGGTGAAAAATATGGTAATAGATGGTAACATCACAAAGAAAATGAAATTCGCATACATGCATTTGAGCTGTGCCAAAAGCTATTTCCTCTAGGGTAAAAATTACCTTAAGTTATAAAATATAACCAGATTTTCCTTCATGCATTTGAGCGTTATTTTACGTGCACATGGCTCGTGGAAAAACTCCATGGGCCCGTTACAAGTCTATATAAACCTTCATAGCACAAACCATTAGCCACACAATACTCTCATACTCACATGTAGCTAGTAGCTCATGCTTTCATAGTCTCATTCTTTCAAGTCTCTTTCACCCAACTCCGTACCAATCTCCACTTAGCCATCCCCCATTCAGTACTAGTACCATGACAACCCTCTCATCTATGCTCGACGGACTCAATACCAACAACCAGCTTCTAGCCTCGTCAATCGACTTGCAGTGAGATCATGCCAGCAAAACTGTGTCTTTCGGAGATACCATCGATCAATAAAAATGTACGTCGGGGTGTACTGGTCTATCCATATAGACCAGAGCTCCCCACAATGATATTTCAACCACATCTCATTTTCCAGGTTTTGGAATATTCGATGGTCGTGGGCTGCCTCAACACTTGGGAGGGGGAACTAAAAATCCATCGAATCCAATTCAAGTACCATCAACCCGCCCATTATTTCCTTACAACACCACTAAATCAGAATCCTTTAACATTTCAACCACCAACCCTAAGCAGTCCAAATAGTTCATCTCTAACCAATCATCTTCCAAATACTAGTCCTAATCATGTCGTGTCTAGGACTAGTACTGGATTTAGACTTCCATCATTGATCTCATCCAATATAAATTTTGGAAGAAGGCCAACAATTGCTACCAACCAAGCTGAAGATCATCATCAGCCTCAACCTCATCCTGCTGCTAAGGAGAGCAACACTACAACAACGACGACAACAACAACAATAACAACAAAAGACAGCAACAACAGCAGAAGACAACAACAGCAAAAGACAGCAACAACAATTAAAATGGTATCACCACGGGCCCAACTCGAGAGCGAGCGTAAGTGCTTCGGAGTGTGTGGCAAGACGCTTGCAATCTGGAGTGCCTTGCGGGGCATATGAGGTCCAATACAAGAAAAAGGAAACTGGAAGAAGCAACAAGTTTTGAGAAAAGATTCAAGCCTTTAGACTACAGGTCTTGACTTGGTTAATAGTCTTACGTTTGAGAGCAACTCATCTTCTTGGACAGAACAATCCCTTTACTGTGAGTGCTAGTTGTCCAAGCCCTACCCCATTTGATTCCCCACTGGGAGCACAATGCTTCGAGTGGATCAGTTCAACATGGTGCTCATCCAACTATGGCGTATTAATTTTATGGGAAAGAAGTTCCCAATAAAGAGTCAACGTTTGCGTTTTATTTTCTTGTTCTCTAATATCACTTGGAATGAGGATCTTCTCCGAATCCTCTTTGTGAGGATCCCAGAGATCCTCAAATCATGTCCGTTTATCGTATATCGTACGGTCAGTTTTCGTCAGATACTGTTCATGTTTAATTTTAAACAAAAAATATTTAAAATAATTTATAACTGCATGAACGGACACGATTTGAGGATCCCCATGATCCTCACAAAGAAGATCCGATGATGATCCTCATTAATATCACTTGTATCCATTAGAAAAAAAAAATTGTTGTACTTTTAAAGAAATAGTATAAATAATGGTACAAATAGATGATAAAAATAGAATTTTTCATCCAAAAATTTATGTTATCTTTTCTTCTAGTCTTCTCTCTCCTAAACTTACCTAAGTTTCTATTCACTAATGAAGGTCATATTATACTTTAGTGTTGATTTTTCCGTACCAATTTAAATAAATATTTAATTTTTACATTAAGTGTCAATAAATTTTCAGCAATTACCACCTACTTAATTAGATCCAACTCATATAGTACTCGATGGTCATCACTTGTATTCAAAGTGTGTTCCTTAATTGCTAGTCAAGACCGTGGCTCAGGCATTACCAATGTATACTATGCAGTGTTTCCTTTTTCCAAATCTTTCTATGAGGAATTGAATATGATGATAGCCAAGTTTTGGTGGAGCGGAGAACCAGGGAAGCGCAAAATTTATTGGGTGAACTGGCGAACTTTATGTAAATCAAAAGAGGAAGGGGGTTTGGGTTTCAGAGATCTCTATGCTTTTAACATTGCTCTTCTTGCGAAATAGGCGTGGAGATTTATCATGCAGCCTCATTCGTTAGTTTTCGCTCTTTTCACAGCACGGTACTTTCCTTCCACAGATTTCTTGAATACACCTGTGAAGACAAACACATCATTTGTATGGCGTAGTATTGCAACCACTCGTCCAGTGATCTCAAAAATGTTGATAGTTAAGTTGCTTTCAGATTTCCTTAGTTGTTTTTGTGTTGTCTTATATGACAAATATAGTTTATGGATCCTGTTTGCTTTTGTAAGGTCTCATATGTCCTTGTAATAGCCATGTGTCATCATCATATTGATGACCTACTATGTACGGTTATGATTGGATCTAGTAACTAAAGGAATGAAAGGGGATGTTGGTTTTATGCTCTGCAATGGACAGAGCAGCCACATATCATCAATCATACAAAAAAAGTTTTCCTCTTACAGAAAGCTCCAAGTTTTTCCTTTTCTCTTTTTCATACTTCAAAACTAAACACAGAAATTAAACACTCAATCCATAAACTTCAACATGGTATGAAGAGCATGGGTTCGAATCTAAATCTGGGCGTTGTGAAATCACGAAGCAGAGAAAAGGGAAAATCAAAGAAATACCTTAATCTCTGACAGTTCAGTCTCAGATGGCCGAAGCCGGTGGTGAGCTACGAGCTCCCATTTTCAATGGAAGTAACTACGATTTATGGATGATCAACCTGCGTACGATTTTCATCTCACATGATCTCTGGAAACTAGTTGAAAAGAGGTATGAAGAACCTGTGAAGGAAGAGAAAGACCATACAGCA
Source organism: Heteromeles arbutifolia (assembly GCA_024362995.1). Lineage (NCBI taxonomy): Eukaryota > Viridiplantae > Streptophyta > Magnoliopsida > Rosales > Rosaceae > Heteromeles > Heteromeles arbutifolia. The sequence goes on along the minus strand of JANCRC010000003.1, from coordinate 36,024,171 downwards.
GCTGAAGAACTAGCACTAATGGTCAACGTCACTAAAGATGCAAAAGCACTGAGAGTGATTCAAAATGCAGTCTCAGATGATATCTTTCCTCGCATAGCTCAACATGTAACCTCCAAATCTGCTTGGGATATTCTAAAATCAGAATTCATTGGTGATAAGAAAGCAAGATCTGTGAAATTGCAAGGGCTTAGGGGGGAATTTGAACATCTTAGAATGAAGGATGAAAAAACTTTATATGTGTATGTATCTAAACTGTTTGAGCTTGTAAATCAAATGAGGTCATATGGGGAAGAACTTCTTGATCAAAGAATTGTACAAAAGCTTTTGATTAGTCTACCTAGGAGCTATGACTCGATTGCAAAACTTATAGAGGAAACCAAAGACACAGATACAATCAGTGTGCAAGAAGTTATGAGTTCCTTGAAGTCACATGAACAAAGACTATAAAGGCATGCTGACTATAGTTCAGAGAAGGCTTTTTCATCCCTAAGTATTAATCCCGAAGCAGGATCAAGTTCCTCATATGGGGGTAGCTCAAAATTCAAGAAGAACTGGGACAAGAAAGTGGATGTAAAACCTGCAAATGTCCCAAAGAAGGAGAATCAAGGTGAAGGATCAAAGACTTCCTATGTTCACTGCAACAAACTGCATTATGGAACCTGTTGGTTTAAAGGAAAACCCAAGTGCCATAAATGTGACATATTTGGTCACTTGGCAAAGGACTGCAAAAGCAAAATTGTACCTGCAGCAAATTATGCAAATGAAGTAGAGGAAGAGGGAACTATGTTTTACGCTTGTCACTCAGCCTCTGTGGTGAAAAATTCTAGTGTATGGTATGTGGACAGTGCATGTAGCAATCACATGACTGGCCATAAATCCCTTTTGATTGAAGTGAACAGAAATGTGACAGCCAAAGTTAAGATGGGTATTGGTGATCTAGTTCAAGCTGTTGGAAAGGGAACATTGGTTATTGACACCAAACAAGGAAAAAGATACATAAAGGAGGTCATGCTAGTGCCAGGACTAGATGAAAACTCAATGACAACTGCAGTCTATGGATAATGAGATCTCCATGATAGAAAAGAATGAAACTTGGAAGTTGGTAGACAGACCTACATCCAAGCCGGTTATTGGAGTTAAATGGGTATATAAGACCAAACTCAATCTTGATGGTTCTATACAAAAACACAAGGCAAGACTAGTTGCTAAAGGATATTCTGAAAAGCTCGGAGTGGATTTCAATGAGACCTACGCTCCTGTAGCTAGGATGGATACTATTAGGACACTAATAGCTCCTGCAACTCAGAAAGGTTGGAGATTGTTCCAACTTGATGTCAAATCTGCCTTCTTAAATGGAACTCTACATGAGGAGGTTTATGTTGACCAACCTGAAGGTTTTGTGATCCAGAATGCAGAAGAAAAGGTTTATAAGCTAAAGAAGGCATTATATGGCCTGAAACAGGCACCAAGGGCCTGGTATGAAGAAATTGATGCATACCTCATCTTATGTGGAATTGAGAAGAGCCCCAGTGAACCTACACTTTACATTAAGGTAAGAAATGGTACTGAAACTATAATCATCTCAATCTATGTGGATGATATAGTTTACACTGGCATCAGTGAAGAATTGACGTCAAAATTCAAGTTTGATATGATGAACAAGTATGAAATGATAGATTTGGGATTACTGCACCATTTTCTTGGCATGGGGATTTTGCAAAGTGAGAAAAGGATCTTCATTGGGCAAAAGATATATGCTCTATCTCTGCTAGTCAAGTTTGGTTTGCAAAACTGTAAACCAGTGAGCACACCACTGGCTACAAATGAAAAACTTTGCAAGAATGATGGAAGTGAATCCACTGATGAAGGAGTTTACAGGCAGATTGTGGGCAGTTTGTTGTATTTAACTGCCACTAGGCCTGACATCATGTTTACTGCATCTCTGTTAGCAAGATTTATGCACCATTCCTCCAAGAAACATCTTGGAACTGCCAAAAAGGTCCTAAGATACATACAAGGGACATTCATTTTGGAATTGAGTTTGAGAAGGCAAAGAAAGTTGTTCTTATAGGATATTGTGATAATGATTGGAGTGGGAGTGAAGATGACATGAAGAGCACTTCTGGATATGTATTCACATTTGGAAGTGGCGTGTTTTCTTGGGCCTCTGTGAAGCAACACAGTATGGCTCTCTCAACTGCAGAAGCCGAATATGTTAGTGCAGCTAAAGCAACAACTCAAGCCATTTGGCTGAGATTTGTGTTAGAGGATTTTGGAGAAATGCAGGCAGAAGCTACTCCTCTTATGTGTGACAACACATCAGCTATAGTCATGACTAAAAATCTAGTCTTTCACCAGAAATCAAAACACATCAATAGAAGATACCATTTTATCAGAGAAGCACTGCAGCAAAATGTGATTGACATCATGTACTGTAGGAGTGAAGACCAGCTTGCTGATATCTTCACTAAGGCTCTTCCTAAAGCTCGATTCTGTTTTCTCAGAGATCTTATTGGTGTGAAATCAGTAAACAACTTAAGAGGGAATGTTGATAGTTGAGTTACTTTCATATTTCCTTAGTTGTTTTTGTATTGTCTTATATGACAAATATAGTTTTTGGATCCTGTTTGCTTTTGTAAGGTCCCATATATCCTTGTAATATCCATGTGTCATCATCATATTGATGACCTACTATGTACGGTTATGATTGGATCTAGTAACTAAAGGAATGAAAGGGGATGTTGGTTTTATGCTTTGCAATGGATAGAGCGCCGCATATCATCAATCATACAAAAAAAAAGTTTTCCACTTGCAGAAAGCTCCAAGTTTTTCCTTTTCTCTTCTTCATACTTCAAAACTAAACACAGAAATCAAACACTCAATCCATAAACTTCAACAAAAAGCTCTACATTGGCAAGTGGGAGATGGTTCGTGTATAAAAATTTGGGGCGATAATTGGTTGCCGAGAAAGAATTATTTCAAAGTTTTCACTCCCCCTCCTTTGCCGCAATTACTTGAGGCCACGGTCGAGAGTTTGTTTTTGGATGGGACACGAACTTGGAACAAAAACCTGCTTCATCGATTGTTTAGCTTAGAAGAAGTGGAAGAGTATTCCTCTCAGTATTCGACGTATGTCTGATAGACAAGTTTGGCATTACGAACGGGTATATTCTCGGTGAAGAGTGCTTATTTTTTATAAAGAAAGAGGTGGATGCTGGAACGTTAGGTTCGAATTCCCAAGATTCGTTAATCTGGAAGAGATTATGGAATGCTTGTGTTCCTGGTAAGGTAAAAATATGTGTTTGGCGGGGCTGCTTGGATTCTTTACCTACTAGAACAAAACTTGCTAGAAAACGTATTGTCAAGGAAACAAAGTGTTTATTTTGCTCTGGGGAGCCAGAAACTGTCGAGCATGTGTTGAGAGATTGCTCGATGGCTCGGGCGATATGGTTCACAAGTTTGGGCATTAGAGACCGACATAATTCTTTAGTATGCTTCAGAGATTGGGTAACTAAGCTTGCTCATGATTCCTCCAAGTTGACTTTTGACTTGGTGTTGACAACTATATGGAGCATTTGGAGAGCTTATAATGATCTTTTGTGGAAAGGTACAATCTCTCATCCGCATGATGTGGCTTTGAGAGCCGAGGAATGGATGCTTGCTTTTAGGCACTGTCATTCCCCTAGCAAAATGGTATCGATGTAAACCAGACAAAAGTGGTATCCTACTGACACAGGTTGCTTAAAGTGTAACTTCGACGGTGCTTGGGATGAGAGGTCGAGGAAAGATGGTGTTTGAGTGATTATTCGCAACTGTAGTGGTGAATTTTTGGCAACTCTCGCAGCTGTTGAGGAAGATGTCAGTTCGGCGCTCCAAGCAGAGATCTTGGCAGCTCGGTGAGCCTTGCAATTTGCTCAGGAAATAGTTTCATGCAGCTCGGCTATCTCTTTCGAAGGGGATTCCAGTTTGACCCTTGCTGCAATGAATGGGGAGGGCGAAGATCACTCCATTTTGGGTCTTATCATCAATGACAATCGTATTCTCCTGCGTAGTGTTGTTTATACAACGACAAGTTTCATTCGACGAGAGGGGAACAGTGCTGCCCATCGTTTAGCTCGGGTGGGTTTGCGAGGAATAGGGGAGGCGATCTGGGCTGAGAACCCCCCTGATATGCTTGTTGATGTCCTGATTGAGGAGAGTTTTCATCGCAGCCTTAGTTGATGTTGATGTAATTTTATTGCTTTCTAAGGATAGCTAACTATAGTTAAGTTGTTTGGTGCGGGACACTCTTTTTCCTTCGACCGGGTTGAAATTCCCGGCAAGGTTTTTTATCGAGGCCCTTTTATGCACACTATCCTCTTGTTTTGTACGTTTTCTCCTCATTAATGAATATCATACTTCTTTCAAAAAAGAGTGTTCCTTAATTAGTTATGTTGCGGTTTTGTGCATTATCCTTATGTATCGAGTTATGAACCAATTCAATTTCTAGTTGTCATAATTGAAGTTCTTTTGGCTTTGGAATTATATGGTTGGGTTCTTTTGTTTCTTCTCCTACTTGTCACACATACAAATCTGTCAATATGATAGCTATTAGATTAGCGAAGATGGCCTTGATTTTTTCTATTGAATCTTTATTTTTGGTTTAAGGATTTCTTTAAAGTTTGTACCTTGTCACAAAAACACGAGCAAATTATAAATAAAAAACAATAGGTGTCACTAAACTCAAAAGACTTGCCACCAACATAACTAGATGCAACTATTATCAAACAAACTTAGTTACATCCGATCCTTATTCCCAAATCTTAGACTTAGTATGTTGTTTAGCGCATATGTGCATCCACAAAATTTGAAAATGAAATTTACAAATACAAACTAATTGAGAGGTAGATAATTTTTTGCGTTTGCCACTGTACTTAAGACTTTCTCTTTTAAAAGCGGAATATGTATATTTCGCAACAATGTCATACGGCAGATTCCAAACTGAATAGAGCCCAAGTTTTGTTGTATATAATTTTAAATTTTTCTTGTTAAAAACAATGTTTCATTTTTTCGTAAGTCCCTCCACTAATTTGTTCTAGCATTGAACAAACTAATTTGTTCTAGCATTGAACAAACTACCATGAAAATTTTTAGCACTTACTTTGTAGGGGATCAAATAATTGTGGGCAAGGTATGAAAAGTGGAGCCAATTCTCATCTAGTGAGCCTAATGGATCGAAGTAACAACAATACAACAATTTTTAGAATTTTTATTTTTGGCAATGCCCCTTATAGAATGTTGTCTTTTTGAAAAGTAAGAGGTTTGGTGGCCAGTTTTAAGTAGGATCCATACACTGTATTCATATTTCAAAGACATTCGACGAAGCGATATGGTTCAGATTCATGCATAACAGATAAGTCATGATTGTTGTAATAACTACCGTATTTAGGCTAAAATGGAATGTGATAACTCTAAATATTTATTGTTTATTGTTTTCCATATATAAATTCAACTTATAGGATACAATTTTATGACATTTGTATGGTAAAATAGTTAACCACAACCAGGTGAACATTGATGTTGCAACTTTGTAGATAAAAATTCAAAAGAAGAAATGCACTTGTAATAATATAATTATTAATATCTATGGTTGAATAAACATACAAATACAATAATGTTTCCCAACTTGTTTTGATGAATTAGTTAATTATTCGTACGTAAGATCAGAACTGGTTGCGGGATGAAAATGTTTGTCCAAATCCCCAAGTGGAAGGAACCACATTAGAAAATACAAGTGCTCTTCCATCAACCAGTGTGAGCTTAAAAGAGAGTCTCTGGTTTCGAAGGTCAACGCTGCTTTGCCAATTTGCACCCCAATTCCTGTGCATGGCCAGCCACGTTCCTCTTCTCATCCTCGACCCCCTAATCCATGCAGCCTTCACGTCCCCGCTTCCGCCGACGTTGGAGATCATCACCATGTTGAAGCTCGACTGTCCCTTCAAGGTGAATCGGACTCCGCCTCTTCTTTTGCAGGACACTCTTTAGTCCATACACACATTAATTGTAAAGAGGATGATCAAGGTTCGTTATAATGTTTCAGACTACCGTCACACCAAAAATTACTTGAAAGTTACAATATGTATAACATAGGGAGCAATTATTAATAGTCTAAAGATGTCATCATGCATTAATTCATGTATATTTTCTCTCTTATGCTTTGATAAAAGAGAAGTGCTGCATAATAATATTTTTGGACTACCAATAACAAATTTCATAATATATCAATTTAACACATCGATCAATAATGTAAATTAAATTAGATTATAATTCAACAATTAAGACTGCACAAGCTCGAGTCTCCTTTTTCATAAATATTTAATTTTCTTTATTAGACCTCAAGCATATGTTCGGGCCGGAAAGATAGTGCATGCATGTTGGGTTTTATTATATTAGGACTTTTGAATGGGCACTGGCTATAAACTCGTGAATTGTTATGTTGTGTAATAATCTATTTTAGCCATATAATATTGTTGCTACCTTCTGTAAATGACAGGAACTATGCCTTCATTGCCTTGTCGGGCAATGCGAAGAAAAGCAGGCATGGACATGTCGAAGTGTTGGTGAGGAAAATTGCACCACCCTCCGTTGTTGTTTGGGGGGCAGAAATTGGTGGCGGAAACCGTCACAGAACGACCTCGAAGGCACCACTTTGGATCTGTGTTGTAGTTACACATTACTTGGTAACAAGCCCCACACGCCTCACCTCCTCTGAAAAGTGTGCTACTCACGGCAGCTGTGTTCACTCCAAACCCCGAATGGATGGTATTATCGTAACCACAAGCACCACCTACGTACACATGATGTAAATCAACAATATTGTTCTTAAGATTTCGTTTCTTTAAAACTTAGAACTATAGTAAATGAGATTTGAATCAAAATCTCTTACAACGAAGTGAAGCAAGACTGCATGTCACTAGACCAGCAATCATTGACAATGTTATTAATGTTCAATTTTATAATTGAAAATTTTAAGTGATGGTCACCGCGTATTGCACAAACAAAAGGAAAACGGTGGTGCCCGTATCAACCAATTCGAGCATATGTCAAGTACGCAAAAGTTAATAAAAAAAAATTATAACGCGCGCTAAAATTTGAGCCTTTGTTATTGACAATCCTATAACATATTAGGTATATAAACAGATATAAAAGAAAAGATGTGAGGCAAAATGACATTTTTAGAATACATAATTAGAAATTAATAAGAAAACATATTATTGGCATACTGGAAAAGTTATCTTGCACTCTTCATTTGTGAAAGCATGAAAGAGAACATTCATGGAGGAGTGCATGATCACTTTTTTAAAGCGTCAACAAACAGCTTTGGAAAAATAATAAAGAAATAAGTAGTAAAGTTACACAAGTTAAAGAACATTATTTTCTCATCAAAATAAAAGTGAGTTACCAAGGGTGGCTGGGTCTTGGTTGGTCCCGTAGAAAGTTGCATGACCACTAAGCCATCCGTTGGCTTCAACATTGGTGAGGATAATGCCCTCCAAAACTATACAAACGAACAAGAAAAGATGCCTGAAAAGAGGCACCATTATAATTTCTCTGTAAATTAAACCCCCAGATCGATTTTTCTATACTTGTTACCAGACAAACTCTCAAGTTCTTCCACTTTCTTGAAGAAGCAGGCTTCCATTTAGTATTTTATAGACTGATCAAAACAGGATCGTCGGTGACTAAATTAAAATAAAATGAAAATTAGCATTAATGCATGCATGGTATCGTATATATATGTATTTACTTTACAAAATTAGTATTTGCAAAACGCGTTTTCCCACGTCCTATGAAGTACGGAAAGACAGTGTACGGTAAGGGAATGAGGTTTTTTGAGACATGATAGAGCAAATACATGTGATCACAACTAGTTGTGCGATCTTCTGTTTTTTCAGAGTAACATGTCGGTGATTTTGTCGGTGTTCAAATTCAGTGATACGAAACATGCATGAAGCTAGCAAATATGAGTTTACCATTATTAATTAATACAAACTCGAATATGGGCACGATCGATCTACTACTAAACCAAACAATATGAACATGTTTTGGTGGTGGGGACTTCAAATGAGTTGGGTTAATTAGTATGTGTTTAATATTTTGCTCATTGTTTTTCGTATTGATCTTTGTAATTACTGGAACTCTCTTTTTAACTATGTGGCGGAGTCATAAATTCTTTCAATGAGGGTCATTGATTCACCAATTTCGAGCAGAGCTGGATAGTACCGTTGACACTATCACCCTATTCCAGGGCAATAGATCGAGTCCAAGCAATTCCGTCGGATGATCATGCTTGTTCCGCAAGACACGCGAGCTGATCCTGATATGGACTTAATTAGATCCAATAAGACTTGGAGTTCTAGGGAATGGCGTGCCTCGCAAGTAATCACAAACTTCTAAGAGGGTTCAATATCTACTCCTAGATATCCTCTAAGATTCTCCCAGCTTAGAACAAAGATTCTATCCTCAAAAAGCTCTCTCTCACACAGTATAAATACACTCATCTGGGGTTTATATCTGGTAATGCAATCTAAACACTTCAATTATCTTGTCCACTGCTTGAGTCTAAAACTATTCACTAACTTGATCATCGGAGAGCCTTTAGCTGACACCCCCTCCCCCGATCTCAGGCATGCTCATGGTTGTTTACTGTTTTACAGATTACTCGATGTTTGTGCACTACGTACCACCACTCCGACAGTGTGAATTTGGTTCCAACATGTGCCAAATTTCATTTAGCCCCAAATGAACCTCAATTTCCTAACCCATACTACAGATCCAACCCTCAAGACATTCTTTTGCCATCAATTTACCAGTTTTCAATTGAGAAGTCTGACTGAGTTCCTGTGCCCATTGCCCACCCTAGAGCGAATCGCGGCTTATTCAGTTGAAGGTGTGCAAAAAGCATTTGAGTTCGGCACGAAGTTTTGCCCTGCCTTCTTCTGTGGTTCTGAATTCATGTCCTACTTCGCCGGAGTTGGAACTATGTTCTTGCTGATCTCCAGGCGGTGGATATAGTGAGGTTTGGTTGCTTCTTTTGGCTTGCAAGTTAATTGGTGATAATTGTCAGTTTTGCTTTGGGTTTTATGATGCTATTGGTATGTGGTTTGCCATTGATTTTTATTGGGGCAATTGAAGGTCTGTATGTGGTACGATGTATGGATAGATAATTTTGTGGTGTGGAATTGACAATGTGGGTTGCGGCTACTTTTGATTCCCTCATCTAGGCTTCTAAGGTTCTCTCTATTAGCCACTTTTGGGCCTCTACTGTTTGAGACCCTGTGGATAATTTTTTTTCTGGTAAAACTCTTTTATGTTATTTCTTTTATGTACTCTATGTAATTGCTGTAGAGAATAACCATTACTCATGCTTTGTTTGTATAAATGGCTCTTCTTCTTGTATGCCGACCATTCGAGGATTGCGTACGTTGTATTTTGTCCCGTTTGGACTTTCTTTTATAAACATTCTCTACCACTTGACAAAAAAAAAAAAAAAAAAAAAGTACCAATACCATCGTTCGAGTCATTTTGAGTAGTCTCATGGGTCATTTCGACCCACTTGTAACACAACACCAATTTTGAACCTTAACCATACGATCAAGTTGGACAACTCCTAAACCAGTCCGCACATAACTCCCTTATTGTCAACCACTTGGTATAGAAGCTTAACAGATTGATCACGCGCTTATTGAAGATATATTTGGTTTCTACGCCCTGTTTGATTTAGCAAGTTTGGTTAAAATTACTTTTAAAATGACTAAAAATAATTTCAGATCACCAAAAGAGTTTTTAACCATCTTTTAAAGTGATTACATATTAAAAAAATAGTAACTCTAGTGCCTTATACAAGACATACTATGTACTTCTAATAAAAACGTATTTATTGAATGCGCTTTCGAGCAAAAGTGCTTTTTAGTAGAGTACTTCCAAAGAGCTCTTAGATGTTTTGGGCCTGGCCCCCTACATGCACCCAAAAAACAAAAAGGCTATATCCTGTATAATACTAGTAAAATAGAAAATCTCTACCAGCATATGGTGTATATATTCCGTATGATGGTCATTTCTTACAACTGTACAAGACTGAAGCTATATAAAGAATACGTTCAGAACAAGAGAAGGCACAGCATAAAACAGCAGAAAAGAAAGATGGTTACTCTATTGAGAGATTTGTCCAGCTCTACTTCCTGCCTTCTCATCCTAGAACTACTTTGGGGGTACGAATTCGGATACGGGTAAGTAAACAAATTAGTGTTTGAGCTCCCAAACATCCTTGCAAACACAAACTCTCCAACCATTCCAATCGTTGGATTGGATAAATTTGTCATCGTTGTACCCCCGAGATAAGCTGATTCTGAGTTTGTAGCATAACCACCATAAGCGGGGTAGTACTGATCGTGAACAGACTCTGAATGCCTTTGCAAAAAATTTGGATGAAGTTGCTGTCTTGGCACTGATGTGGCGGTTGTAGCAGTAATTGAAGTGTTCAACTTCGGTGGGGGTCTACGTGGTACAACCAGATCCAACTGAGGTTTCTTTTCATCAGAATCTGAAGAGGATAAGCCCCGACCATAGAGGGGAACCACTGAAGAAGGGGTGATGCTAGCCTTACAGACAGGACAAGTTTGCTGCAGGTGGGATTGTTCATCAGAGGCGGTTGGGACCTGAAGCCACTTGTAAATGCACGGCCAGCAGTACAGGTGACCGCAGAGAGTCACCACAGGTTCATGTGCTGAATCTAAGCATATGTTGCATTCAAAGCAGCCAGTGTCGTTGTCCGAGACTGTAGTTGGGGATGAGATTGAATTCCACTTCTTGACTGAAACATCTCCAAGTGAAGCAAAGTGTGTCTCAGGCTCATAAAAGTTCTGTTCCATAGCGATATGTTCTGTTACAAAAGGGTTTGTTTATTAGTAAGCATAAATTGCCATTACACACCAGTAAAACAAAACAATTCAAGTGCGTGCAAATGTTTGCGCATCTGACAGAAAGAAGAGAGATTCCGTCAATAAATACTACCAGCAAGGAATTTCGATAGTACAAAAGAAACTGTCCCTAAATCTTATGACCTCGACTAAAAGCTTTTATAATCAATCTCAACAATGCCACTGACAACTTCCTCAACCCGATTTCTATCTAAATAGACACTAAACATCTAGAAAAACCACAAATGAATAAAACAAAGGAACCAACATAGAAAATAGGGTATAGTTAACTTTAAGGTGACAAAGACAAAAGGATACAGAAATATCAATTAGCACTGGCCCCGTATTTTTTAATTGGAGGACGAAAAGAACAAGGGTTTTAAACCCACTAATCATGTATAAGAAGAATATAAATGGCCTCTACCCATCTTAATCCTAAACAATTGAAAAGATGAGTATGACTAACATGCCAGCATCATGTTGTCCCCTTTTTTTATCTCTCACCTCCAAAATAACTGTATGTTAAGACTACAATGTTTAATTTCGGTCTCTTGACGATTCAGTAAATACATAAAATAACTCTCAAGAATAGATCTCAAGATCCCAGAGGATTACAAGATTAAAGATTTCAGTAATCCAGGTTCCAAAACCTACAGATCCTGATTCCAGACTTCAAATCAAGTCAAAAGTATCCACGAAAAAATGTTTTGGAAGAAGAAACAATGTTGCAAGAGTGGAATATGAAATTATGAGGGATTTACGATCACAAAATTAATCAGATATTGCATATGCCAAATCAAAGCAAAAAGAATAGCAAAAACTTTCTTTTTTATACAAACGATACTGGGGAGGGGGGAATTAAAGTCAGGACCTTGGGTGCAAGGATGAAGGCTTCTGAGTTTGCAAGGATAGCAAAACTCAAAAGCTTAGTCCCCAAAACAGAACAGGTTTATAGAAATTCAGAGGGAATTCTAGAGGACAATATAATTTCAAGAGAACAAATTAGTACCATGAGGATACCTAATCATTTGTGAAGATGATCAATGCCCTTCGTAAGAACTATAGTGTAAGATGCTCAATTTTTCGGATTCTGGGCAGCTAAAGTAAGCCTAACAAAACGTTTACATATTCCTTCCAGGAAAATTCCCAGTTCTATGTAATATCATGAGTAAAACAACCCACTAACAGCTAAAATTTAGCAATTGAAACATGTTTTTGTATGGGATGTATAATAGTTGAGACCGAAAAATATCAAGTAGGAGAATTACGAAGAAGGGTTTCCCTACATGAACAGAGACAGTGGCGGAAATCGCCACCATCGATCACTTTCATTAATAAATTCCCCAATGGAAAATCACATCCAAAGATATAAACTTTACGTTCCAGAAACAACTTTTCCCAAGCAAACTGAACGCAGAAGATGGTAAAAAAATAAAAATAAAAACACCTAATTATCCAGGAAATACAGGAAACGGTTCTATTTTTTAGGAATCCGAAACCACAGAAAAATAAAATCACATTAAAACATGGCAATTGAAACCCCAACACAGAAAAAAGAGGAGAAAAGAAACCAACCCATTATTGCTCTAAACGTGAAATCAAAATTAAAGAGAAACCCATCAAAGAAAACCAACAAATTCAAAAACTTCCACAGACAAATTCCAGAAACAAATTACATGAAAAAGAAAATTAAGAGACAGTGAGAGGGAGAGATAATGCATACCGAGGAAGAGAAAAAGCTGGAAGGGATCGAGGTGGCAATAGAAAACAAGCTCCGAATCTTACAGGTTACGAAAGAGAGAAGAGGAGAGAGAGAGAGAGGTGGTGGGTTTGATTGTTGGCAACAGAGAGGAGAGGTGGAATGGTTGAGAGCGAAAGGAGGGCGGTGAAGGTTGTATAAATACAGAACAAGAGAGATCTTTGAGTATTGTGTTTTGGTGTGATGTTGTTTTGGGTCTCATATATATACATATATATATATATATATATATATATATATATATTTACAACGAGTTCAACCGCGTCGGGTCTTCAATGAATCAACGTATGAATGGAGTTATTATGGTGGTTCAACTCAACGCCATGACCCCTTTTTGCCCTTTACCCCTCTTTTATTTTCTTTGTTTGCTTGGACAAATTTTTATATGTATTCGGAGCACAAGATGATACACATTTACGTGACATAAACACATTGTTATGGTAATGTTTTGTACTGTTGAAATAAGAGAAATGTTAGGAGACTTTAAAAAAAATGGAATTCTTCATAGACTTTCTATCATCTCATATTTTTAACACAATATTTTATATATAATGTTGGCATGTGAATTTACGAGAAAAGAGTTTCAAACTCGAGTGTCTAGGAGGCCGCTTTGCTTGAAATGAATCATTTGTTATGAACGGGATCATTGAATTGGATTAGAACAAAATATGATCCACGTACGTCCTTACATACATATCTACATCACATGCACCAATAAATTCACATTTAGGTCAAAAAACTGTGCAGCCTTGCTATTGGTGTTTGGCAAGGGCCAGCAACAACGGAGGAACCTTCCTGGTTCCTAGCTATGAATTTAGAAGAAGCAACTAGAAACTACGACTAAACCAGTGAAAACGAAACCTCATTTTCTTGACCGAAGAAAAATATTTGGCTGGTAAGTAAGCATAGCTGATTAGGGTTTTCATTGGTTATTACTAAGCAAGGGAAAAATTGAAGTTGATGAAGATTAAGGGAGTCGATGGAGATTTTACTTTTGGACATTGACCATCCAGAAGAATGCGACTTGCTAATTAATTATATTTTAATGACAAATATAGGGTTGGATGTTGGAGGTTATGCTGACTAGACCGTTACCTGCAACCGTCTTTATCCTTAATTAGTCATTTTAACAAATTAATTAATTAATTAACTCTAATTAGTCTTAGTTTCTATACGTGCCAGGTGGAATTAGCTGCTAATTAATTATCAGCAGCCTGATTATTTTATTTTTTTATTTTGGACGAAAGGAAACATTCATTACCAACACCAAATACTACAACATAGAGGGCCAAAATAAACAACACAGAGGGCAAAAATAAACAACACAGAGGGCCAAAAATGAAACACACAAACAAACAACAACGGCCCAACCACAAGTTGAGACCAAAACAAAAGAAAACCCAGAAAAATTTGATTCCACTGCATCATCCGCCACCACCGCCACTGCAACCACCAAAACAGCAGCCTGATTATTTTGAGAAGCAAGAAATGAGTAGTTGCCCTAGCAGTAGCAGACCAGTGTGTTTTGAATTGATAAGTTAACTGCAGGTTGGGCGGCGCACGTTAAATAAAAAATAATATGAAATAATCACGTTAATTAACACTTAAGTAATAATCTAATTATCAACAACCACATCATATGGTCTATAAATTTGGTTTAAATAGATAGTCTTTGATAGGCTTTCACATGATTGTTACAGGATCGAACTCTAATGTCGTTACTATTGATTACTGTGGTAGTGCCAAGGGAGAAATAGCACACCAATGGGAAGAGGAGATTTTGTTTCACGTTGAATGATTTGTCTAGAGGAATCCAGAGAGTTGTGATACTTCTCTGAATGGTCTTATGATTTTTTCATAATAAGACACATTACTTATACAAGATAACCCTTATGATAAGTCATACTTCTTATCACATTTTTGGTTAAATGTTATCAGTACACCAATCTTACAGTGCACCTTCGTACATCAAATACACACATAGTAATTAAAGCCAACATCATCGTGATCATATTCTACTTGATCGTGATGATGTAAAATCTTGTTGGCCACACATATTGGATATCATTACCGAGTATCAAATCCTATTTACTCTTGACTTTTCAACTGTAGTTTACAAATATTTGTAAATTGTCTTCAGTCCATGGTTCAGCTTATAAATGTGCATGCTTTGACCACTATTACTAACTGCGCTTGTACTAGCGACTCCATTTTACTAATCTTTCAAGTAAAATGGTACCATTACTCTGTTCCAAGAAAATACCATCTATACCTAGTATTAATGGCGACTTCAGCCAAGTCCAACTTGAAATGCATTGAAATTTCGATCAAGTACTTCCTCCTAAACCAATCATGAGGCTTTCCTCAATACACTTAATCCACGACTTTACACATTATACGCCAAGATATTATACAAATTCAAACTTGATACGTTTGACAAATTTGCATACAAGAAGATCTGTTATAGCTTTGTTACCTCGCTAGTGCCCCTATATCTTTTATCCGACCAACCAATTAGATAGAGTCTCATCAAATTTTTCATTTCAGGTGTCCTCGAAATCCTTCCAATGCCTATACCACATGCCCCGACTGCAACATCTAGATAATTCCAACTTGTAGTCACATACTCCTCTAAATTTGCTTTTAGAGAAATCCTTTGGTCATACAATTGGTCATCATCTTACTGAGGTTGTGTGGTCGACTTTCACTTCATCCCTCTCCCTATAATTCCATATAGTGATGGTTTACATTAATGTGTTCTTAAGAACTAACAATTCCTAAAAGATGGCTGACTTATTGTCATATAACACATTGGAATACTTTCTAGGAATACAATATCGATATGCATCAATAAACAAAATATACTAAAGAGTAATTACCGTCCATATTATAACACAATTTTGTTTCTTAATTAATCAAAAAAGGACAATTATGTTTTTAATAAAAATTTCATGCAACAATGCACTACAACAAAAAAAAAAAAACACGTCTATTATTACTTAATTCAATAAATTACAAATCTTGACTTCTTACTAACTCTCTTAACTTCTTGTCAATTTGCTTGTGATTTATTGGCATAAGGGAGCTGGAGTAGCCCTCTAGAGGCAAGGGGAAGGGCACGAGTCACAAAGCCCCTTCTAGAACAAGTCCTGTTTATCAAGTAATCTCATCATTCTTCTTAAGAAGAAAATGGGAGAGTGCCTCTTGGATTAGAACAAAATATGATCCACGTACGTCCTTACAAATAAGGTGGTGCTATTCACACATCCTTTTTTTCCTCTTGCACACCTTAATTTTTGGCATTCGGTTCGAATGAATTGAAGAAGATCAAATAACATAAATCAACATAAGATGTGTGAGAGGTAAAAAGATATGTGTGAATAGAACCACTTTCCATATATATAGCTACATCACATGCACCAAAATTCACATTTGTGTCAAAAATCTGTGCAACTAGAAACTACGATTAAATCAGTAAACATGACATTTCATTTTCTTGACCAAAGAAAACTATTTGGCTGGTATGTAAGCAAAGCTGATTAGGGTTTTCATTTGTTTACTATTTTTCAAATGCGGAAAATTGTAACATATAATTAAGCAAGTAAAAATTTGAAGTTAATGAAGATTAAGGGAGTCGATGGAGATTTTACTTTTGCACGTTGACCATCCAGAAAAATGTGACTAGCTAATTAATTATAGTTTAATGAAAAATATAGGGTTGGATGTTGGTGATTATGCTGACTAGACCTGTCCAATATCTACAACTATCTTTATCTCTAATTTGTCATTTTAGCAAAGTCTTAAATATCAAAATAGTTATTGTGCTTTGCCCGTTTGGCCAATTCAGTTTACGGATTGTTAATTTGGCTAATTTAATCTTTGTGCTTTATTCTGTTAGTTAATATGGTCCATTCGTTTAATTTACTGTTAAAATTTTCATTTTAAATTAATTAAAACTCTAAATACTTAATAAATATAAAAATATCAATTTAAAAATGAAAATATGATTTAAATAAAATAAAATAAAAAGGCACTGACATTGCTGGGATGGTGGTCAATGAGAGTGTGAAGGTAGGGTTCGTATGGGGTCAACACTGGCGCAGGGGAGAAGAAGGTGGAGATCAACGTATGGGCGACGTATCCATGGAGCCAACAATGACGTATATATGGAGAAATGAAACAAAACTCGATGGCAAATATGGGACAGTGTTGTGAAGATTTCTTAAGATAAGTAGAATGGCTGGTTGCTCGGGGTATTCTGTAAAACTAAAGTATACTCAAGGTTTTCTTCAATTGCATTACCCTTTCAATGATGGGCTGCATGTATTTATATTGCATTCCAGATTACATCAGGGAATTGAAATCCTATTTACAAGGGTATTCAAAATTCAAAACTACAACAGAAAAGATCTTTGAATATACAATAAAGATTTGAAAGAGTTTGAAACTAATCTAACTCTGCATGGATAACTCTTGCAATCTATCACAAACTGCTGAAGACTCGGAGAGATTATGACGTGATCTAACATCCCCCCGCAAGCGAACAGGCGAAGCAAAGACGGGAAGCTTGGAGACAAGAAGTTTGAACCGTGAAGAAGACAGTCCTTATGTAAATAAATCAGCAATTTGATCTTGAGAACAAATATAGCTCACCAGTAACTCACCACGAACCACCTTTTCACGAACATAATGATAGTCTACTTCCAAATGCTTTGTTCTGGAATGAAATACAGGGTTCGAAGCAAGTGCAGTGGACGAGATATTGTCACACCAGACTATTGGACGTTCAAGATATAAATGCAGATCACAGAAAAAAGACCTGAGCCAAGATAATTCAGCAGCTGTGTATGCCAGCTGCCTATACTTAGCTTCTGAACTCGATCGAGACACTGTTTTTTGTTTCTTAGAGCTCCATGAAACAAGATTAGAGCCCAAACAAATGCAAAAACCACCAGTGGAATGCCGTGTGTTAGGATCCCCAGTATAATCAGCATCAGAAAATGCCGTGAGATGGGCAGTGCCAAGTTTATACAAAAAACCATGATTGTAGGTAGCCTTTACATAACGAAGAATTCTCTTGACCGCCATCCAATGTGTATTCTTCGGAGAATGCATGAATTGACATACCTGGTTCACTGCGTAAGAAAGATCAGGTCTCGTGATCGTAAGATACTGAAGTGCACCTACAACACTTCGATACAATTCTGGATTGTCATGGGGCTCACCATCATAGGAACTCAACTTCTGTCTAGAAGGAACGGGGGTCGAAATAGGTTTAGCATCCAAGAAATTGGTGCGTTTCAATAAGTCCAGCGCATACTTTGCTTGATTCAAATGCATCTGAGCACCAACATATTTGACTTCAACTCCCAGGAAATAATTAAGAGGGCCCAAATCTTTCATTGAAAATAAAGTCCCCAACTTCTTAATGAGACGAGCCATTTGTGTGGGACTATTTCCTATCAACAAGATATCGTCCACATATATCAAAAGAATCAAGTATATACCTCTGTGATTATAAACAAATAGGCTATAATCACAAGTAGATGCTTGAAACCCTAAGTGAATCAAAAATTCTGAGAAACGATGAAACCACGCTCGGGGTGCTTGTTTTAAGCCGTATATGCTCCGTTGCAATTTGCAAACATAATCAGGGTACTGCTTATCAACAAAACCAGCAGGTTGTCGCATATACACTTCTTCATTCAAGAAACCATGCAAAAATGCATTTTGTACATCTAGTTGTCTGCTGTGCCATTGTTTTGAAATAGCGAGGCTAAGAACAAGTCTGATGGTGTTGTGCTTCACCACAGGGTTGAATGTTTCAGTATAATCTATCTCAGGCTTCTGATGGAACCCATTTGCAACAAGCCTCGCCTTATGTCGTTCAACCGAGCCATCTGCTCGTTTTTTAATCTTGAACACCCATTTATTAGGTAACAAATTTATACGTGGATGATACAGAACGAGTTTCCACATAGCACAGCGCTGCAATGCATTGAACTCTTGGACCATGGCATGTCTCCACTCCTGTTGTTTGATTACTTGACTAAAACACGTGGGTTCAACTGGAGAATGATCAACGTTAACATGCAAAGCATATTTAGGGTTACGTTTTTGAATACCGGATTGAGAACGAGTGGTCATTTTGTGTGGTTGCATAGAGGGAACAATGGTATGATCCACGGATGGTACTGCCTCTTGCTCATTTGAATGAGGGGTTGTCCTAGGATTTTCTAAAGGCATGATGGCTGGCATGTTGAAGGAAACATGTAAGGTGGTGTCTGTGGTTTGATTATTTGAAATGAGATTAGGAATGGTGGGTGACATAGAATTTGTTTGGGTGAGGGACTCTAGTGGCTTACTAATAGGTAGCGAAATTAGCATGTTGAGATGGAGATAATATTGGAAAAGTAAATAATAATGCATGAGATGTAGTACTACCTGTGTGTTTAACGCTGTCCAGTGAAGATGTGAGTTCCTTAAATGGAAAAGTGTCATCATCGAATAGGACATGGCGAGACAAATAGATTCGTCTCGTGGACAAGTCCAGGCATTTATACCCTTGATGATTCAGTGAGTAACCTAAAAACACACACGGTTTGGATTTTTGTTGGAGTTTATGTTGTGCATAAGGCATTAACCAAGGATAACATTTGCAACCAAACACTTTTAGAGTCTCATATTTTGGAATTTTGTCAAACAACTTTTCATATGGTGACTTATGAGACAAAATACAACTTGGCAACCTATTGATCAAGTAGGTTGTTGTTAAGCATGCATCGACCCAGTATTTATTTGGAATATTTGCATGAGAAAGCATGACAATACTAGTCTCAACAATGTGATGATGTTTTCTTTGGGAAATACCGTGAGTTTTAAGGTAGTTTTGAAAAACATGACTCTTATACTCACCTCCTTCATCACATTAAAGAGTTTTGATTGAACCATTAAACATGTTTTCAACTTGTGCCTTGAATTTCACAAATATTTCAAATACTTCAAATTTGTTTTTCATTGGAAAAATCCAAGAATATCTAAAATAATCATCCACAAACAACACATAATAACGAAAACCTTCAATTGAATTAACTAGAGAACACCAAACATCGAAATGCAAAAGTTGTAAAGGAAATTAAGAGACTGACTCTGAGATACTAAATGGTAATTTAGTACTCTTTCCTAGTGGACACAACTGACAAAACGTTACATTTGAAGTACCAAGAGTTGGTACTCTCTTATTTGAAATCAAACACTTGACAATAGAAGATGATGGATGACCAAGGCGTGAATGCCATTTTTGGACCAAGACTCGAATGCCTACACACACTAAAATAGGGTATTTGAACTATCCACCGCCACCTGAAAATGGGTATAAGCCATTCTCACATCTCCCGTGGAAAAGCATCTTTCGGGTCTTGAGGTCCTTGACAAGAAAAAAATAAGGAAATATAAGTATATAACAATGGTTGTCTAAGGTGAACCTATGCGCAGAGATAATGTTTGTGGAGGCAGTGGGACATCTGAGGATATCTTTTAAATCAAATGAGCAAGAGTTAGTATGGATTTTATTTAAACCATAATGAGATATAGGAATTCCAGAATCATTACCTACACCACCAACATTCTCATTACCGTTATACTCATTTGGATTAACCAAATTTTGAATATCTGGAGTGACATGTGCAGCCACTGCCCATTGTTCTGTCGATTCAGTGTGATTGGAGACGTGGCCATGGCAGTGAGCCTCTTGGCTGGAATCCTTCCTTCATACGCAGAATTCATCATGTGGTAGCAATCGAGGGCAGGATGCCCTTGTTTTCCACAAATTTGGCACGTAAGCCTTTCACCAGAAGCATTAAACCTCTCACCATTACAAGCAAAGTTGGGCCTGACATTGTTGTTGTTGCGGGGATTAAAAGCTCTTTTGTTTCCAGAAGCACCTCCACGAGTGGACAGATTCATTCCTCGTCCATTTCTACAAAGTCGTCCACCACGACCTCTTGTAGTAACAAAAGCAGTCACATGGGCAGCTTCCATAAGTGGAGTAGCTTGCTCAGTCATTCTCCTCTCTGTTGTCAGTAAGAGCGCCTCAAGTGTGGGGTACGTGATTGGAGTATCACGTGCCTAAGCAGCGTTCACTGTCATCTCATAAGCAGGACCCAGATTGTTCAAGATAATCTGGACAAGTTCATCATCATCCACAGGTTTGCCAGCTATGGCAAGGTTATCAGAAATAGCATTCATACGATCTAAATAATCAGCAATCGACAAATCACCTTTCTTGGTTTGCAAAAGTTCATTACGAAGGAACAGGATGCGGTTTTGAGACGTAGAGGCATAGCGTTGCTCGAGAGCCTTCCAAGTAGCACGCGAAGTCCTCTTGCTAGCCACGACCGAGAGCACAGATGGCGTGAGAGAGCCATTAATCCAACTAAGTATCATCTGGTCATGCTGCATCCATACTATGTACGCAGGATTGGTGGTTGTACTTCCAGCGATCTATTTGGGAAGGCAAGCGACGGACCCATCAACATAACCCATCAGGTCATGACTCTTGAGGATTGGTAGAATCTGAGCCAACCACAGTGGGTAGTTGGTTCGATCTAGTTTAATGTTGACGACTGTAGTCATGGAAGAGAACGGGTTCATGGTGGGAATGGAGTTGGTTGTTGTGGTTGCAGCGCCATTGCTAGAATCAGCCATTGGAAGAAAAAAAAATTCAGTATATGTGTCGTTAGATTGCTAGGGCTCGTATACCATGTAAAACTAAAGTATACTCAAGGTTTTCTTCAATTGCATTACCCTTTCAATGATGGGTTGCATGTATTTATATTGCATTCCAAATTACATCAGGGAATTGAAATCCCTATTTACAAGGGTATTCAAAATTCAAAACTACAACAGAAAAGATTTAAACTTTGAATATACAATAACAATCTGAAAGAGTTTGAAACTAATCTAACTCTGCATGGATAACTCTTGCAGTCTATCACAAATTGCTGAAGACTCGGAGAGATTATGACGTGATCTAACATATTCATGGTGGTTGGGGTGTTGGCTTGGGTCAGTTCGGTGATGGTGGTGGCTAGGATTAGGGTTGAAGCTTATGGAGGTATGAGGCAGGAGGGTTTCAATCTTTTGTTGTGAGATTTTTTTAATTGTATTCTCATTTATTATTATTTTTTCATATTTCTTATTTTATATTATTGTTTAATCGATTTCAAAATATATTTGTAAATTTGTAAACAAATTGGACGGAAAAGAGCACGCTCACTAACTGAATTGAACACAGTGACCAAATTAACTAAATTGAAAACATAGGGAACCAAATCGGTTGGAGAGATAAAACATAGGACCACTTCAACATTTAAGCCTTTAATTAATTAAAAGAAACTCTAATTAGTCTTAGTTTCTATACATACCAGGTGGACATAGCCACTAATTAATTATTTTGAGAAGCAAGAAATGAGTAGTTTCCCTAGCAGTAGCAGACCGCTGTGTGTTGAATGTTAAATGTTGATCTAATATTCCTATGCACGTGGTTTGCTTATCGGACACGGTTTTGATGCCCTAAACCTTTGGCTGTGTGGGTCGCCATTCTACAAGTTTCTTGTGATTAGAGTTGAAAGTTTTTGAGATGCAAAGACTTCTCGAAGTTTCAAACCATTGCTTAAAGAAGCGAGTACGTTAGGGTTTTTTTACTCAACATGTGCTTCAGATTTCATTTTGACAACACATCTTATATGATGACGAACTATTTGATAATACAACATTTTTCAGTATTATTAATTACTTGTTTGTAATTAAGATCGAAGCCACCTTAGGTCCAGAAGGGTTCAAGAACATTTTCCCCTCCCAAATCCTCCCTCAATTTCCTCTCCCATTTTCACAACATAAAAAAAAATAGTTGAAAAAAAAAGTTGCAACAAACGCCTTAGTAGAGAGTAGGTGAAGCTCCCAACCTCTAAAAGTCTAACTCCGCCGCTTCTTGTAATGACACGTTGTGTGTGTTCCACATTATTTGCTAAACAAATTCTATAAAAGACTGTCACATGGAACATGAGTCTTCGGAATACATCAAGGCCAAGGGGATATAATAATACAAATTCTTGCAAAATAATTACCTTTTCTATCATGAAACGATTAATGTGAATTCTAGCGTGTGGATGTGAAGAATCAAATTCTTGTAGAATTCTAGCAAATCATGTTTCTGTTTGTGCCATTAAGAAATATAAAGGGTTACTGCAGAGTCCAATATGCCATTCAAAAGGAGTCGATCGTATATAATCCAGGATCCCAGAAGTCAGTTTGAGATCAAATAAAGAACCATTTTTGTTCACATCAAGATCTCAAATCATATCTAACTTATTCCTTTGCTGTCTTTAATATCCACCCTCTGCAATTCCTTGTAATTTTTTAGGATCAGGTTGATCAAAGTTTGGTACCCGATTCCCTTCTTGAGAGTTGTACTTTAAGTTGCAAGCAAGTGGTCGTCCTTGTATAGTGGCGTGAGTTCGAATTCCGTCGGTAACTAATCTAACATCTAATATAACAAGATCTATCGTTTCAAAAAAAAGAGTTGTACTTTTAAGTTTTTCAAAAGTATATTTTAATGAGAAGGTCTTCAACAAAGTATAAATTATGGAAGTGATAAGTCCAGCTTAGGATGACAGAAAAATATCTCGCGACTAAGAAAAATATGATATGCTTGGACACGTGAATGACAATTCAAAGGGTTCAATCAAAATTTAAAATACACAGTTTTGTTGAAAAGAAATATATGTATATTATGCTACATCGATGAAGCAAAACTACACACCAGGACTCGGTCGGTTTACTATTCTTTCAAGCATAACCACCAAAGTGTATGTCTATCTAATTGATTGGTTTTACTTTGTTGCAAGCCTATAGTTTTATTAAACTGTACATGCTCAACCTGATTTTCTATGTAACCCTTTTTTTTTTTTTTTGACAAAATAGTAGTTGATTCTTACTTTTAGTTTAAATATCAAATTCAAAATAACTTTAAGTCAAAATACCATATTTTAGTTTATGTACTAGCTTAAAAGTCAAACTAATTTACTAGTTAAAATGAAAATAATGTCCAAGCCTACCATATTTCTCTACGTTAATCGCTTAGGGTGTAGGGTACAGTTCCCGAATTTTGGGCTCCTTCCAAGACACGAGACCTACACCCCAAGCCCTAAGCTCCTCCCAAGGACATTCTAAAACCCTAAACCCAAATGATCAACCTCAAACCTTGACAAACCTTGTAAAATGCTAAACAATCATAGTCAACCACAAGCCCTAAGGGACCTCCACCGCCGCTAGCGCAGGTGCTTCCCTCTAGGCGAAACGTTCTCCTACCGATGCATTTTTACATCCCACAGCTTCGGCAGATCGCTTAGCCCCGTTCATCTTCGGCACAAGAACGCTTGATCAATGAGCTATAACACACTACTTCAAGGGTGGCTGCTTCTAGGCAAACCTCCTGGCTATCTTTGCACCCCTACCTCCTTTATCACTGAGCAGTCATTTAGGGGCCTTAGCTGGTGATCCGGGTTCTACGGCCGGTTGACCAAAATGAGGATCCCAAATTGCATGAGCAGTGGGTCTTACATGTAAAGGATCATGTACCCATGCCTCAAAATTTCCTTGCCAAGCTACATGAAACAGATTTCCAGAAGTCCACAGAAAAATTATTGCCAATTGCCCGAAATGAGAAGCAAAAATATTCTAATAAAGACGTTCCTCAATAATATCGTCATGACTTTCGAAGTCATGTGCGGTAGCAATACCAAACCAAAATCGTAAAAGAAACAAACTTGAGGACAAGATATTTTATTTAGTTATAGGCTCAATTACAATAAAGTTTGTGGCGTATTCTGAAATACTTAAAAATGGTCTTTTTTTCTTTCTTACAATATATGCCCAACTTGGTATTTAATATGAATTCATCTTTAACGGTATTTTTGTCTCAAAATTAAAATTTCAGTGTAAATCTATACCCATGTTGACAACAACTTTTGAGTTATAAAGAATAACATTCTCTCTCAGCAAATGGAGATCTCAATCTTAGAAAGATAAGTATCACTTGACTGTATATATTCTCATTGGCAAGACGTGTGGGATTCAAAAATGCCTTCATTTATTCTATTTTATGGTTTTCGACCCGTGCAGTGCACAATAATACCTAAAGGAAAATATTCATTGGCCACTAGGAAAATTCAAGATTGTGAAAATTGATGGCTGTGACAAATCCAGATGGGGATGGCGAAATATTATATGATCCCCACTTTATGCGGCATACAAATATTCAACCTTATCCAAATCAACAAATTAAACTGCCCATTTGTCATCAACCGTAAACTTTGAAACCTTAATGTCATGAATGTTGGTATTGTCTAAATCTTAAACTTTGTGTAGTTTTCCCCTAAAAATGATATTTCCATTGTAACTCTTAAAGTATGCAAGTTCAATCGTAAATCATGTGAAAACATTGGAATGAATGAC
This sequence comes from Heteromeles arbutifolia, assembly GCA_024362995.1. NCBI lineage: Eukaryota > Viridiplantae > Streptophyta > Magnoliopsida > Rosales > Rosaceae > Heteromeles > Heteromeles arbutifolia. The sequence continues at coordinate 35,998,938 of JANCRC010000003.1, read as the reverse complement.
TTGCCGAAATTTGGAATATTTTGTAAACCGTATGACATGGTTGTTGATGATTGGATTATTACTTAACTGTTGATTAACGAGCTTATTTTTTATTAGTGACACATCACATGGTTTACAAAATTGGTTTAAAAAATTAGTCTACTTAGCATTACCCTATTTTGTCAAGTGTAAATCGTATATGCTCAACATTTTTTTTTTAAACATAGGAGGTCTCTCACCATACATTGATGACATACTAATCTTCCTCCTCATCTAGTTTTGTATCCCCATGTCAGACGACATCCAGGTCAAATAGTACACCAAAACAAAGTTGTGTTGAATCCCACATCGGCCGTAGTAAAAGATAAATAATAGTTTAAATATCCTAACCCCACTCTAACTAACACCGAGGCCTTTTGTGATAAAACCCCACACCTGACGGATTGTGCAGGTGGTAATTACCAAGTTGAGGACAATATCGGTGTTGTTGGAAGTGGGCCGTATGGCCCGTCTCTCTGATATCACGTGGTTGCCGATGTGTGGATCTCCCATGTGTGACCCACTAATTGGGTCCCACGTGAGGGGGCGTGTTGAATCCCACATCGGCCGTAGTAAAAGATAAGTAATAGTTTAAATATCATAACCCCACTCTAACTAATACCGAGGTCTTTTGTGATAAAACCTCACACCTGACGGATTGTGCGGGTAGTAATTACCAAGTTGTGGACAATATCGGTGTTATTGGAAGTGGGCTGTATGGCCCGTGTCTCTGATATTTCTACAAGTTGGTGGCCCCAAAAAATACATCATGGAAGTTCAAACTTGGATTAAGAGTTCGAAACCTTTACTCATCTTCCACTAAACCAACCCTTAGGATTTGTTCAAATTTTGATCCAGCATTTCAATTAAAGATGTAGTTTATCCTGATTGGTCATTTACGAACTCGTGCATATTTAATCTCATATATGGCGCTTTCATGCACGTAATCGTGAGCATTCATTTAAATGTAGTTTTTCCTTTAAATTAATGCCGAATCGGAAATAATTAAGGACTTCCCATATATTTTTCTGTACTGAAAGTTCATGTCAACAGGCAACTACATTACATGAACACAAGTACTCGTGTGTATGTGATCACTACTTGTGTTCTTTAATTTCATGTATATATCACTACTTGTATTCTGAAATACTTAAAAATGGTTTTTTTTTCTTTCTTACAATTTATGCCCAACTTGGTATTTAATATGAATTAATCTTTAACGGTATTTTTGTCTCAAAATTGAAATTTCAAAGTGTAAATCTATACCCATGTTGACAACAACTTTTGAGTTAAAAAGAATAACATTCTCTCTTAGCAAATGGAGATCTCAATCTCAGAAAGATAAGTACTTGACTGTATATATATTGTTATTGGCAAGACGTGTGGGATTCAAAAATGCCTTCATTTGCTCTATTTTATGGTTTTCGACCCCATGCAGTGCACAATAATACCTAAAGGAAAATATTCATTGGCCGCTAGGAAAATTCAAGATTGTGAAAATTGATGGCTGTGACAAATCCAGATGGGGGTGGCGAAATGTTATATGATCCCCACTTTATGCGGCATACAAATATTCAACCTTATCCAAATCAACAAATTAAACTGCCCATATGTCATCAACCGTAAACTTTGGAAACCTTAAGTTCATGAATGTTGATATTGTCTAAATCTTAAACTTTGTGTAGTTTTCCCCTAAAATTGATATTTCCATTGTAACTCTTAAAGTATGCAAGTTCAATCGTAAATCATGTGAAGACATTGGATTCGATGACTTGCCTGCAGTTCTGTCAGAAATTTGGAATATTTTGTTAACCGTATGACATGGTTGTTGATGATTGAATTATTACTTAACTGTTGATTAACGAGCTTATTTCCTATTAATAACACATCACATGGTTTACAAAATTGGTCAAAAAATTGGTCTACTTAGCATTACTCTATTTTGTCAAGAGTAAATCGTATATGCTCAATATTTTATTTTTTAACATAGGAGGTTTCTCACCACACATTGATGACAGACTAATCTTCCTCCTCATCTAGTTTTGGTACCACATGTCAGACGACATCCACGTCAAATAGTGCACCAAAACAAAATTGGTGGCCCCAAAAAATACACCATGGAAGTTCAAACTTGGATTAAGAGTTCGAAACCTTTACTCATCTTCTACTAAACCAACCCTTAGGATTAGTTCCAGCATTTCAATTAAAGATGTAGTTTATCCTGTTTGGTCATTTACGAGAACTCGTGCATATTTAATCTCATATATGGCGCTTTCTTGTACGTAATCGTGAGCATTCATTTAAATGTAGTTTTTCCTTTAAATTAATGCCGAATCGGAAATAATTAAGGACTTCCCATATATTTTTCTGTACTGAAAGTTAATGTCAACAGGCAACTACATTACATGAACACAAGTACTCGTGTATATGTGATCACTACTTGAGTTCTTTAATTTCATGTATATTTTCCATGCAAGTTTTGAGGTTCAATCGCGTCAGGGGTACATGTCAAAGAATTAAGGTTCAAAAACGAAATCATGAAGTTTGATCATCCTTTTCTTTGCAATCTTCTTTACTTTCTGAGATGGATTTAGTCAAAACGGAAATCAATCGAAGTTGGAACTTTCTGTCATGCTGACTCGACACTTATCCCTATGCAGTTGGGGGGATATTATAAAGCAAGCCGGCATTCGGGTCAAGTATCTTATTGGACTGTCCAATAAACGGGGCCGGCCTTAAGAGTAGTCGGAGGAGCCGGGCTGCTCAGGGCCTCCACTTTTGGGGCCTCCAATTTTTATTTTATTATATTACATATAAATTAATATTATCAATTTTGTAACTGTTCATAAGAAGTTTACAAATTTTGAGTCTTTGGATTTTTTTATTATAGAACTTTGTTAGCTATACAAGTTACAATTGTCCTTGCAGAAAGAAGTTCTTCAAAATTAAAGTTGTTCATATCTTATCTTCGATCAACTATATCACAAGAAAGACTAAATGAGTTAGCTATTTTATCAACTGAAAAAGAATTGGTTGAAAAATTAAATTATGTAAACTTAATTAGTATATTTGCGTCTAAAAATACGAGACGTGTTATTTAGGTAAGGTTTCTACATCTTTCTTATTTTGATATTAATTTTTAATGATATATGATGAAGATATATAGTTTTTTGTTTTAGAGAATTCTTTTTTATACTTATCAATGTACAAAGCGTCATGGTCAAAGAACTCTAAGACGCCACTTCAAAGACTCGATTAGGGCCTTCAAATTTCCAGGGTTAGCCTTGCCAATGAAATGTTAAATATCGTCATTTACTTTTCACCAAGAGTTCTGTTCGGAATATATTGATGCTATAATGTTGACAAATTAATAGTAATACAGATAATATGATAAACACGTCTATGAAAAATAAGATTAATCTGCTTGTCGATATTAGGTGATCTGATATGTCACGTGATTTGGGGCCTTATGGCTCTCACCCATGTATGGATAGTCATGTAGCTTCAATGAAATATAATAAGCCACATGAATCTTACACAGAGTCACGTGTTCTTTTCATCAGCAACAGTAATGTGACACTTGGCATACGGTAGAGAATCAAATCTTCAGGATGAAAAATGATGCTTGGCTTCTTATTAGGAGGCCTACGGTTGGTCGGATTTTCTACATAATCAGGAGCTAATTCCAATAGACAAAACCTTCACATGGAAGAAATTTCTACTGTTGAATATGAATAGTCTAATAAGACCTCTCTAGCAATGAAAGACTCCTCTCTCATGTATTTTCTTTCAATACGGAAGAGTGCGGAGTGTTAATTACAACTCTCATAATAAAGTGTATCAAGTTGATCCACTCTCATGCGCAAATTCAGCATCTTCCAAACCAACAAACAGTGGAGAATGTCAATCAAACTCAGGATGTATTACAAATAAGATTCTGATATCGTGTTAGATTACCACTAAGCCTAAAAGCTTAACCTATCAATGTACCGACAATGTATGTTAAACTTAAACTTATACGTCATCGTAGCATGTCAAGAGATATGCCATTGGATCAAACTTAAAAACAAAATGCTGATTTATTTGTATACATATTGTGCGGTGAATCTGACAACCCATGTAGAGCATTTGATGGTACTACTTCTTATGCTAGCTCTTTTCAAAATCATCATGCTCTATCTTTTGAAGTGTACCTGGCTATATTTAGTAATATGAGTCATAACTCTGATGGTGGATAAGGACACTGCTCTATCCTGTGAATTTAGGAGACTAATTGTACATATGTTATTAGACGCTACGGTGACGGTATTCTGTGGCATACAAGTTCTCGAGGTTTAGGGCAATGGTAATAAGGGCAGCAAGTGGAGACAACATTAAAAAGGATAACGTCTATTTTTATCAAGACTACCATAATTGGCAATGTCCTGGACCATCCAGATCCGACCCCATTTGGATTTTTGGGAGATTGTAGTTGAAAGTTGAAAGTTAAAACTAAACATAAATATCAGCTTCTGTCAGAGCCTCAAAGTTAGCTCTTGGGGCATTATATATGTTCACGTAGGATAGGACTACTTTTGACCCGTTTTGTGGGCCAGATGAGATTGGTCTTAGGTGTAGGGTTGGATTGGTAGGGATGAGTACTTAACTTATGTGTGTGGTTGGTTACATAACCTATCATATTTTCCCTATTTCGGATTTGTAGTCAATTCAGTCTATGTTACAATTTTTCTCACCAAACGGATTAATTAAAAATAACCAATCTCATCTTGCCCACCAAACGGGTTGGAGGTTAATCCGCACCCTCTTACCTTTTGTAGGAGGAATTGAAGGACCCCAAAGTGTGTATGGCAACACTGCAGATATGATGAATCTCTTGAGCAGCTGCTAAAGCGTTCTGAGTTCACATTGAATGTGGATCATATTAAAAGAGACACGAATCACCCCTCCCAAACTCATTAATTTAGGAGTCGTAATTTGAAAAATGACACGATTACTTGAAGATGACACGAAAAAAAGGGGTTTGAGTTGACCATAATCGCATGACGGTTAAATAACAGTTCACCTCGTCGATCTGTTTACCCCGAAAATAACACACTTCAACACGTTTATATTATTGCGTAGCCCCGTTAACCTGTATGCGACCCAACACGAGATAAATTATTTAATTGTGTTTGATATTTGGTGGGCTATGGCTAGAAGAAGTTGAAACCCAAATTCAACCCATGTTGAACTTTGTTATGCACTACAATGCACTATAAACTGAAACCAAACACATACAGAGATCAAAAGCTTACCGAACTGAAGCTGCATAACATATCTCTACACATAGAGGATCAAAGTCTCCTCTCTAAATTGGTATTCAAACTATTCAAAACCACGAGAATGATCAATTGATTAAAAGCATTTTACCTTGCACCCGAGGTTCCGAGTTCAAATCCCCTATTCCCTAATATCAAAAATTAGCTAGGCCTTTCTTTCCAAAGCTATAGCTACATCCAACAGTAGGAGCGTTTATGGTGTAGGGCTTTTCTTTTACGGTTTTGTTGTTGTAGCCGATGGTAGAGAGTGATATTTAGCAATTAAACATGTCTAATGTGCGGATATTAGAGAAAACAAACTCGAAATTATAAGTACATGGACTATGAGTCAAACTTCCTACTTAATGCAGCCTCAAATGGCACTCAAGCCATTTAAAAGAAGAATGCACGAATCTAAATAGCCCTACAGCTCTGAGCTAGTAACTTCCTCTCACCTTAAACATCCTACGCAGTTATCCCACCAGCACCTCCACCAAGAAGACAACCTTAAGATGGAAGGTTGTCTTACACTTGACTAGCTAAACCTAAGGACGCCCCTCGCACCCCGCATAACACACCCCCCCCCCTCTCTCTGCACAAATAATTAGAAAGAAAATACTCTAAAATGAAAGGTGAACCCGAGGAGTTGACATGAATTCCAATCCATTGCATCATCCCTTTGAAATGATCTCACAGGAAATCCCACCTAACACTTACAACCTCCTAACATATATTTTCTAAGTTATTCTACATGCATAGGTTCCTGCATCACTGACTACGATCTTCAATCAAAAGAATAAGAAACATAACTGAACTCTGTAACAATGGAAAGTACGTCTAAGATAACCCACACATACGATTAATAATAATTTACTAAGTCACTAACATTCTCGTAAAGTAAAAAAATAGTTACAACTTCATCCAGATAACTAACTATACAGGAGCAGACGTGAGTTCATTTTGGGAGAGAAGCCTCCAAATTCTGAGAGATCATAATCTAGAAAGAGAAGAAACAGATACAAGGCACAGCTTAGGTCCAACAAGGTGAATAATACTTACCACACTCTACAAGAACTTCTCTATGCTGGTGGTTAATGTAGATTTTGGAACAGCACCAATAACGGCATCTTTCTTCTCGCCACCTTTGAATATGATGACAGTTGGGATGCTTCGAATCCCATATCGGGTTGCAATTGAAGCACTCTCATCAGTGTTAACTTTGTAGCATTTGAGCTTCCCAGCATATTGCTTTGCCAGTTCATCAATTATAGGGTGGATCATACGGCAAGGCCCGCACCACGGAGCCCAGAATTCAACCAAAACAGGGGATTCAGAATCTAGGACAAGTGACTGCCATGTTGCATCACTAACAGCAGGCACTGTAATTTTTAAGAGAACATACTATAAAAAATAAAACTTGTTGAACTACCAAAAGTAATAGACAAATATATGTGAACACAGAACTGCAGAACTCTTTCTAATACTTTGGACATTGATTATATAGTAAGCAAGAATCAGTCCAAAAGCACCACCTTGTAGATCAAAACTCAATTTTTCTAATAAAATTTTTGATATTTTCAGTCACAAAAATTTCAACCAATTTTATACTTTCGTTGTATACTCTCATAAGTACAATACTTTTGTTCCATATCCATACATAATTTTGATTACATGTCCGAATTACCCAAGATTGATGCACACATCCCTAGGTTTATTATTCGCTTCTGTCTTTAATGATCAGTCACCACACATTCCATCAACATTTCACCTGAAATCGAACATTCATGTTGGAATTTTTAGTCAGTCACTGTGAATTAGGTCCCTTGACAGTCTCAACCGTGGCTTGTCTTTAGCCACCGAGCAGCAGGTCTATTTCAGCCATCAACCGGCATAACCAAACAATTACAAGTAACCACAACTTGAAATCACCAGATAAAGCTTGCCTAAGAATCTAAAGTACATCTTCCGAACCATTTGATTACGCTTCTTAGGTGGCCTCATCCTCGGTTCCTTCTATCTTCCCTTACTAATAATCTAATTTTTACGAGTCAACCCAAGTTTTCAAATGTTTCAAAAACCAATATTTTTCTTCAACAATTTATTTCCCGATCGATTCCTTTCATTTCCCAACTCTTTACAAACAATGCCGCCAATATCATCAACTTATACGATATTCGGAATATGGGTAAAAAGTTTAAAGCCCAATTGATGCAGCTAATCAACAGAGAAAAACAGTCACTTTCTTGGCTGAAAGTTCCACCTTTACTAAATAAACAATGTAAATCTACCGTCTTACAACAATCTCTACACAAAAATCAAATCCTCTGTTGATTGCTAAGAAACTCAAGGAGAATTAAACACTCAATTTTCGAGACAACCAAACACAAAGTATGAACACTTCAAAATAAATAAATAAAAACTTCAAAATAAAAAAAAAATTAATTGAAATCATGACTGGAAGGAGGAAATTACGAGACTGACCTTCGACGGCGGTGTCCTGAGCCTCGCAGACGACGAGCCCGCCACGGCGGCTCGCTCGTCCGGAAGCGGGACCGTAACTCAGCGATCCGACGGAGCGAGTTCGGAGAGCTGATCCGACCTTGAGGCCTCTGTAGCGAGGCAACCGAGCGCCGGCGGACAAGGACGAGAGCGACGAGGGAGCCGGGATCCGAGAGAGCGCGGCTGAAGAAGGGAAAGCGATGGATCGGGGAACGACGACGGAGTCGAGGACTGTAGCCATGACCGCAGAGGATCGGAGCTCTAGAGATAGAAAGTAGAGAGAGAGAGAGAGAGAGAGAGAGCGATGATGGAGACGGAGTAGTTGATGGGGATGGCGGAAGCAGCAGCTAGTGGATTGGGGAGAGCAGTGTGGATAGCAAGGGTAATGGATGAGACGGTTAAGTGGGGGCGAGGGCGGCCATATCCTGAATACGTTCTCCCCGCCTTGTGTAAGGTCACCAATCATACTGTGACACCTCAGCGCTAATTATATTTTTATTTTTCTTATAAAAATAATACTAGATAACTAATTTTCTAAAATAAAATTGTAAACTTGTGTCACCGGTATGAAAAACAAAACTTTAACATTTAAACAATAATCCAATTAGAAACTACGTTATATGATTTATAAAATATAATTTAAATACATAATCGCTCCAGCAGGAGAGCATTATCTTTTTAAAATTAGCTATTATTTTTATATATTAGTATTAGTTTTTATCAAAATAAAAAATTGACTTAATATTCAGTTATTAAAAAAATTATAAAAAAGTGATCAAGCACCCACATAGTAGTGGGTGCTTTGTTTGAAAATTTTCAAAATGATATAGTTTAATTTATTATTTTACTCCTAAGTTGTTATATTTTGGTATTCATAACTAGGGAGGGGTATTTTTTGAAATTTAAAAAATCATTATTTTGTCTTCTCAGTTTATATATATATATATATATATATATATATATATATATATATATATAAATGTTAAGTTTAGTTACATGTTGCGTTTTGTACCATATATGTGAAGTTTTGGCATCTATCTTCTAAAATTTGAGAAAACAAATCCTTAATGTGAAGTTAATTTTTACCTTTTGACGTAACATTCATTGTCACATAACGTTAAAATAATAATATGTGGATTAGAAAGGTGCGACATGAACAAGAAATACAAATTTTCTTTAAAAACAAAATTAGTGACTCACGCAAACAAAAGCACCAACTTAATTTGATTAAAATAACAATTAATTTAATAATTTGACAAAGAGATGATTAACAATTTATAATTTTACATGTTACTTTTACTAAATCTATAAAGAAAGAAAAAGAAGAACATGAACCAAACTACTCCGACCCAAAACCTCCAAAGGTGCAAAATGTGATATAAATAAAATGTAATGGTAGCGATTTCCTTGCGGGTTTGTTGTTCTTGGCATATTTGTGGTAAGCAAAAGCTAATTTTGCTAAGGAAAGTATGGCAGCAATTTAATACTTAAAAGATGTTGGAAATAGCTCCTTGTCTCCGCCTGATGCCTTCACATCATGCTTATTTCAAACATATTTTGATGTTGTTATCATATTTACAAACATTAGAAGTCTGAAAAAATGTGTCATTTCCAACGTTTATTGATTTGTTTTGGTGTTCAATCCAACGGCATGTCTTTTTCTTGACCAATTTCATATTTAATATATAAGAGGTGTGCATGAAGAGGAGGAGAGCCATGGAACGGGTTCATTGCTAATGTGGTTTTTGGATCACTTATGCATTGTTATGTGGAGGATAACATAAACATAACAATGCATCATTGGATTCGCATGCCACATAATGGTGAATCCGTTTAATGTAAGTTTTCTTAAAAAATGAGAGATATCGTTGTCCTTAACACTAATAGGAGATAGAAAACTATTGACATGATAAATTTCATAGTAGAAGTGCTCTTTTAGCTCAAGCAATTAAGGTACCGATGTAGGAAAGAAATTAGATTATTTCACATGCAATAAAATTAAAAGAAGCAAGCAGCGAGCAATCAAGAAAAGTGATTGGAGAACTGGTAATTCATGTGCCAATAAGTTATTTGCTGCTATCATATCCCGAAAGTGGATGTTTTGGATTTTTTGTGTTGTCCATATTGACGCAAGTTTGGTTTGACATGTTTGTTTTGAGCACATAATATGTTATTTTCTAGCGAAAAGATTAGTGTTCGATTTTCCTTGATATAAATAAATGTAATGATAGCTATTTTTTGCAGGTTTGTTTTTGTTTGCATATTTCTGGTCAGAAAAAGAAAATTTTGCTAAGGAAAGTATGGCAGCAATTTAAGGTTGGAAATACTCCTTGTCTTTCGCTTGATGCCTTCACATCATTCTTTCATTGTACCTTCAAACATATTTTGTTGGTATTCTCTTATGTTTCAATATTAGAAGTCTGAAAAAAAAATATGTCATTTCCATTGTGTATTGATTTTTGTTTTTGTTTTTTGTGTTAAATCCAACGGCGTGTCTTTTTCTTTACTAATTGTACATTTAAGATATAAGAGATGTGCATGAAAGGCAAGGAGAGCTATGGAACGGGTTCATTGTCAACTTGGCTTTTGGATTAATCATACATTGTCATATAGAGAAGAAAAAAAATTAAACATGACAATGCATTATTAGATGTGAATGCCACGTAGCGGTAAACATGTTTCACATAAGTTTTTCTCAAAAATAAGAGATATCGTATCAATATGTATATCATTGTCCTCATCACTAATGGGAGAGAGAAAACTGTCGGCATGATATATTTTCACATAAAAGTGATTTTAGCTCAAATGATTAAGATACTGATGTAGGACATAGATTAAGTTATTTCACAAGCAATAAATTTAAAAGAAGCAGTGAGCAATCAAACAAAGTGAACGGAGAAGTGGTAATTCACGTGTTAATAGGTTATTTGCTGGTGCCATATCCCGAAAGTGAATGTTTGGACTTTTTTGTTATTTGGATTGACGCAACTTTAGTTTGGTATGTCTGTTTTGGGCCTGTAATATATGGATTCGAAGAAAACGATGAGATCTACAAATTTATTGCAAATTCGAATTTGAGCAATTTATGTCGTTAACAATATTTAATTAGGATTTTAATACTCTAAGAATGATTTTATATTTTGTTATTTGTTTATTTCTACCTGTTTAGGGTTTGCTAGTTGTTTAGAATCGTTTGCTAGAAAACAATTATCGTTCGATTTTCCTTGATAATCGTTTGCTAGAAAACAACTAGCAAAGCCTATTATTCTTTAAACATTGAGTTTTCTCTCTTTTTCTTCCTAGTAAATTCTAGGGTTTGCTAGTTGTTTTCTAGCAAACAATCATTCAATTTTCCTTGATATATCCCGCTCTCTCTTTCTTAGTAACACGTAAGGCATTTTGAGTTTGAAAAAAAAACGTAACGTCAAACAAAGTGGGAAAAATGAAAACTCGATGGTACGTAGGACAAAATGGATATGTACTAGGGATAATTACTTCAAAACAAGTCAATGGATATAGTAGTAAGGAAATAAGGATTACACACGAGAAAAAGAATTTGTTACTTTGTTAGTATGGCGTAGACAGCAGTTGTTGGGGTGAGCAATGAATGGAACAAATATTTAGTGAAACTTATTGGTAATCTTGGTACTTTGGGGATTTTGGTTAAAGAGTTCGATTGTCGAATTTGTCAAATAAGATGCATTAATTAGTACAAGTGGACCTGCAATGCATGCAGTAGTTGAAGAAGTCCTTGAAACCATTAGCTACTGCTTTCTTAGCTAAAACCTAGCTATTTCTTTCTCATATTTCACATAACTTGTTCAATTGTTATTTCTATGTTTAACTAGTTTTTGTATCCCTGCGGCGTCTCCGATATGAAAACTTAGTTCGGGAAGCTAAAACTGGTTTTAGATACACCTTTGCATTGCGCCTACGTATAAACAAATGAGGATGTAAACCTAACCAGTTTGCTCCAATTTGGGCAGCTGAACGGGGTTCCGCACTTCAAGAATATAATTTTACACATTCCTTTTTTACCAACTCCGCCAAAATATTACGTTATCTTTTCTCCTCCCACCCAATCAATCTCTCTCTCTCTCTCTCTCTCTCTCTCTCTCTCTCTCTCTCTCTCTCTCTCATCAGAGCATGCATTTTGAAGTACGACAAAGAGTGCTAAAAGTGATGGTAACCGCCCGTTTACACCCGAGCACCGAAATAGCCGTAAAACTATGTTTTCACATCTTAATTGTAAGGTAGATAATGTTTACAGTTTGTGGGGGTTTTCTTAGAACATGATTACACACCAAAACATCATTTTCTTCAAGTATAAAACTCAACTAGTTAGCCAACTCATTGAGGTTACAACTCATTCAACCAAGCAGAGATCATCATCGATTTTAGTGGTATTTTCATTGTTTCATGGTCAATATCAATATATTAATTTGTGGGATTTAGTAGTGCTGTTCGTCTTGACAAAAAAAATAGCAGTGCTGTCCTTTTTAATGATGGTTATTCTTTTAACTTATATAATCAAAGGCCTTTTTTTGGAAATTCAATAAATGTTGAGAACACTTTTTGATTTTTTGATTTCCATCGAGAAGAATAGATTATATACAGAAGAGGACAATCTGGTCAACAGGAAAACGCAGAACCTTGTAAACTAATTCCTTCCTCTTCTCGTGTCAAAGATTTGTACGGACTCTCAGATAGCAGATTCATTCCCTTGGGATCCTAGGAATTCTGCAATTGTGTCCGTTCATCGTATATCGTGCGGTCATTTTTAGTTAGGTACTATTTATATTTGAATTTTAAATTTTAAATTTTAAATGATTTTTGACCGCACGATATACAATAAACAGACACGATTGCGGGATCCCTAGGTAATGGATCTGGTGAGGATCCTTGTTCATTCAGCAGGACCCTCAGTCCATGACTTGTCAAAGTAACCACAATTAACTTTTACCAAAAAAACTAAGAAACTGTTATTAGCACTTCAAAAATCTCATTCTACACTCCTCATAAGTGTATTTTTCTTTCTAATTATAAAAAGTTTGGAATGCTAAATGAGATTTTTGGAATACTAATAATAATTACCAAAAAGTAACCACAATTAGTGATTTAATTTATAAAAACAATAGTCCTTTTGACTTCAACATGAGTCTTGTATTTGTGCTTGTTGGGTGTTTCACGGGTCTCATAAGCATGGATGATTAAGATAAACACTAAAGTATGAGACTTGTCCTAACATTTTCGAACCAAATAATTTTATTTATTTATTTTGAGTGATTTTCGCACCTAATTTTTACCACTTGCATTCTTTTCTTTTGTTATGTTCTTTGTTTGGAATAAAACAAGAAAATTAGCGAATAAAAACAACAAAAGAATTGCACAAAGAGTATAAATAATTATTTTTCTCATGCTGAACTACAAATCCTATCGAAGCTTGTGAAAAACAATTTAAAGGGTGTGTGGAGTTTTGTTTGTTAGTATCATAAGTGAAACGGCAATGCATGTTAATCAACATTTATGTAATAATTCAATTATCAACATCGACATTATTTAGTTTACAAAATTTGATCTTCCTATCATTATCTTTTTTTAGTTCAAATTAATTAAAATAAATTAAATTAAATGTGTAAGCGAATAAATAATGTGAGTGATTAATCATTTTCACTCCAAACACTATAAACTCATTTGGAAGTGCTTTCAAAATGACTAAAAACGCTGTTAGAGAAAATGTTTTTTTGTTCCAAAAGCACTTAAAGTGTTTCATGCAAGAAATATTAATTATATGCTTTTTATAAGAAACACTTTAAATAGTTTTTCACATGTATTTTTACTAAATATTAGTTCTAAAAATATTTTCACAAATAGCACTTTCATTCATTTTAAAAGCACTTCCAAACGAAATCTACCTAATTTCATTTTTATTTATTTCCTTTAGTTTGTACATCATTGTACTAAAATTCTCACATTCGTTCCCAGTCATAAGATTCAGTCAAAATTCAAACCCCCATCAAACCTCTCTCTTTTTCCCCTCCTTTCTCATTTGTCTATTCTTCTCAAACTTCAAAAATTCTCCAATACTTCTTCTTCCGTTTCTTTATTACACGACATGGAAAAAGCTCTGAAACTCAAAGAGAAGCAAAGCCAAGGCCAAGGCCAAGCCATGCAAATATTCCAGAAACAGCAACAGCGAGAACCACAAGACCAGATCAAGCTAGCTGCCACTGCCATCACCCTCAACGTACGCTTGAGATCATCCGACATGCCAGCCCACATGCAGAACCATGCTCTCCGCTACACCAGATCACTCATCGACTCACCACCACAGCCACCACCAAACCCCAAAACTCGTCCCAATCCAACTCACCTTGCTCGAGCTCTCAAAAAGGTACCTGCATGATACTTTCAATCTCTGTGTTTAGAGAACAACTTGCATGTAAACGGTTCACCGTCAATGTACTTTCAATCTCTGTGTTTAGAGAACAACTTGCATGTAAACGGTTCACCGTCATGCGACATTGTGTTCTAATAATACAATGTCATGTAGGAGAAATTTACATGTACCATTGTATGAGTCTTCTCTATAATCTAGATTGTTATGTATTTGTTTAATTAATCTGGGTTAATTAATTTAAAGTAAAATTAACTGTAGGAGTTTGACTCGGTGTATGGACCGGCGTGGCACTGCGTGGTGGGGACGAGTTTTGGATCGTTCGTGACTCACTCAACCGGTGGGTTCGTGTATTTCTCTGTCGACGACTCGCTGTCGGTGCTTCTCTTCAAAACGGAGGTCCAGTTGGTCACGGAACCACAACCTCCACAAGAAGCAAAACCTTCAACTTTGAGTCTTTGTTGAAAGTATTGTGTTGACGCACGATACGGGTTGGTTGTTGTGATTACTCTCCTACTTTGACTAGCATGTACCAATATATTTTCATTTCTTTTATTTTTCTTTAAAAAAAACAACATGATGTAGTGATCATCTTTGAGCTTTACATACAAGAAGAAGAAGGGTGCTTAATTATTGGCTCTCTTTAATTTTTATCAACTTTAATTTGCTCATTTTGGGGTTTTTTTCTTAGGATATAAAGTTCTTACTTTTTGGGTAAGGGGCTTGTCCTCTGTCATCTCTCAATATCGCTTGTACATAATAACGAAAAAGTTTTGATTTTTAGTCCATGTAGATCGGGAGAGATACCATGTAAATATCAATTTCGTAATTTTAAACATGTAATTTACTCATCCTTTCATTTTAAGCACAATGACTTGGTTTTGTCTATTTTCCGATAGAATTAGCACGTGAATGACGTGTAAAATCATAACATTGGCCACTTTCGTTGAAAAATTTTGATTGCACGGTAAGGCAGGTACACAATGTAAGATATTGAGAGAGAGAGAGAGAGAGAGAGGGAGAGAGATATTTGGTGTTTGATTGAGAAGCCAAATCAAGGTCTTTTCCATTACATTCTGTAAAGAAAGATTAGACAGAGACAATTTCAGTCTGCAAATTCCATATAACTACACGCAAACACGAATTGACAGCTCAGAAATCCGTCTCCACTCCCCAGTAGTATCTCTCTCTCTCTCTCTCTCTCTCTCTCATCTTCCCAAAATTGATCTCTGTTCTTCTGGCTTTGTTTATATATATATACATATAAAATATATTCGAATTGTTAATTAATCAATATTTTGGTCAATTTCTTCTGTTTGTTTGACTAGTCCTTAACTGTCTCCTACTCTTGTTCATCTTGGAAGTTTGTGTCCTGGTTTACTCACTCCCCTTGGATCCATGTTTCCTCATTTTTCTATCTTCTTGTTTTTTCCCAAATTCTATTGCATAGGAGAGTGATTTCTGCAGTCTCCGTTGACATTCAATTCTTCCGCTGATTCTCTTTTGAACTATTCAATCCAATAACTAAAGAAAAAAAGTGCAAAAGGTGGAGAGAGAGAGAGATGTGAACAAAATTTAATCCTTCAATTATGTCACATAATAATAGTAATACACACTAATTCATATGACAAACACCATTAAAATACAACTTATAAACAATAAAGATTCCTAAACTTTCGGCTATGGATACCAAATTCATCGGTGGAAGAGACAAACAGATCCACAAGGAATGACTGGTGATAATTCCCTCTTAATACACACAAAAATTTGCAAAAACTCGGCAGCATGCCGGCAAACCCCTTTGAAAACTTAACAACTACAATCACAATAATTACGAGTCTACGGAAGACATACTCTTTTTTCCATGGTCTGATATACTGCTGCAAACTAGGAACTCCTAAGACAAGTTCCTTTCGCGCATTAGAGATTCAATCTTCTCAACATCTTCAGGGGCGTCAACACCGTGAGCCTCATGGTGCACCTTAATCACCTGCAAACGTAGAACCATGTGAACTTTTGGACATTCACATTTAAGCAAAAGAAACCGTCCATGTAGCCTACATCCTGGTACGTTTGATTTTTCACTCCATATTTGAGGAGATCAACTACCTCAGGCAAATAATGAAATTTCAATTCTTTTTCCTATTGGACTGAGGGTAGTAGTGTTTGAGAGTTCCATGAAATTAAGTCGATAGCATTTTGACGAACTAGCTTATTAAATCATCGCAAGCTACATGTATGATGCTTAATGCTCATGCCGCCAAGACAAAGGACTTCATACCCATGAAATGGCATAGTTAAATTCATTAAATCAATTTTGATGACTGCATCAATGTCAAATATGACTTGAATACAAACAGAATGAACATACCACAAAACAACGAGAAGATAAGACGGGTAAGATCAACAGAATAGAACAAGAAAGCATTGCAATGAGATGCGAGTAGGGAAGAACAACAGATCTTTTTGTACCTTCATCTTATACCCATTTTCAAGGACCTTAAGCTGCTCCAGATCCTCTTCTAGTTGCAAAGGAGTAGGTTGAAGTTCTGGATATATCTTTAGAAACTTTGTATCGTAGCTCTGAAAACACAGGAACGGAGAGTAATAAGCTCACAAGTTAAAAGCCAATACAAGTGGTATAAAATAACTTACGACCACAAATAACCATGCACAATTTATAAAAGTAAAATGTCAATTTAGTACCTGAATTCCTAGATGAAGCAAATAGGGAAACCGTGGATTCGCCTTTCCTGACCTTTATCAGAGGACAATTAGTCAAGTCTTGCTAAGAACCAGAAAACAAGTTCTAACTTTTTTGATTCACCACGATATAAATAGTTTCATGAGAAAAGAAAATCTCGTATGCAAACCGATGAAACACAAGAAACAAAAACAGATAAGCATAGGCTTACTTGTTAAATGGAATCAGCCCCCGTGAAAAATAGATGGCATAACCACTATTATCCACCACACACTTCACTCGATTTGGATCCAATGCATCTTCAAGTTTTAATGATGTGACTGCAGTGCTAAACACTGCATCTGGTGCTTCCTGACAAGATTAAAAAAATCCATTAACTACCGAAATACGTCATCACATTAGAAATGAAATTAAACAGCTAAAGGAGAAGAATTGTTGAAAATCGAAAATAGCAGAATGCCAACGTTGATTTATTCTTCCTATGGTGGCAGTCACATCTGAAGGGGCAAAATCATGGAAAAAAGGAGAAATTAGTTACCTGCAAAGCTTTAACAATTCCGTCTATTATCTCAGGTTCAATAAGAGGCTCATCCCCTTGAATATTGACAACTATATCATACTTCTTCTCGAGCTTCTCAATTGCTTCAGAACAACGCTCGGTACCTTTAAGTTCACAAAAAAGAATATAAGCTACCGTAAAAAGCAATTATATAATTAATCTGAAAAAAGGTGTATACCGTTCCGGCAGGATTCTGAGGTCATTACGACATCAGCTCCAAAACTGTGACAACATTCTCGAATCTTCTCGTCATCTGTCGCCACAACTACACAAATGAAGGTAAAATAAGGTTTCGCACATACACATAGACAGAGTTCACGTCACAAAATTTCATGAAGCCTTTTTATCACTCTCGTAGTCATTAAGAAAAACTTAATGACATCAAGAGGATGTAAGCATTAAGCCTGAAACGAAAGGTCACTTAGGTATTAAAAGTATAGAAGATTGAACCAAATCTTATCACATCTGGTCTATTTAAATCAACCTAAGTCTCTTGAGGTTGCCTTGGTTATTGAAGATCTCTATAAAGGTGATTATTCTTCAGGGAATACAATGTCTCAGCTGGAACAAGCTCTTGAAGCTACAAAAATAGGCCGGACCAGTGGTTTCTGACTCCGGTCTTCCTCTTTCAACCAAAGTCAAGGATGTTACTTGTAGTGGATACGTGAATTGGACAAGTACCACATCGAATCAGCTGTTAGAAGTTGAGATAAGCTGCCTAAAATTCAAATGACGGCATGGGGTTTTGGATGCCTCGAAAAAACTTGCTAGATCTAATGAAACGCCTCAACAATGTCGCTAATGCCTAACAATGAAATCTGAGATTCAACGCGAAAAACCAAAATCGCATGGAAATGAGTAGACATACCAACACGATCCAGTGTACTTGCAAGTTTTGCCCTTTCCCATGTTCTCTGTAAATACCAAGAAAAAATTATGTCAAATGTTGCCCGATTACAATTACCAAAATCCCCTTTTTTTTTCTAATTTTTAATACACCCTGCTGTAGATCCATGCTGCTTAAAACCCAAAATTTCATTGAAATTGATGTCAAAAGTCAAAATTAGACAATACCATTTCGCATTAGATATAAAACATTTCTTACAGAACAAAGATTTCAGA
The DNA here is from genome assembly GCA_024362995.1 of Heteromeles arbutifolia. Classification (NCBI taxonomy): domain Eukaryota; kingdom Viridiplantae; phylum Streptophyta; class Magnoliopsida; order Rosales; family Rosaceae; genus Heteromeles; species Heteromeles arbutifolia. Next base: position 35,980,342 of record JANCRC010000003.1, on the reverse strand, counting down.
AAAACATCATTAAATTATATGTTTTTAAGGTAAACTGAGGGACCTGGATCATGGGTTTTCCGAGGATCTGCACGAGGGGCTTGCCCTGGAAACGAGAAGAAGCAAAGCGGGCAGGTATGATGCCGACGACCCGGCTCCGGAACTTCTTAGTCTGACCCAAGTACACCCGGGCCCCAATTGCCACCGCAACCGCAACTCCGGCGACGATTCCGTGGACGATCCATGCCTTGGTGCTGTTCCAAGATCCAGAGGAGGACGACGACGAGCACGTCGACATTGGGTTGATGTTTGATTTCACTGAACAGAGTGAGAGCAACTGTCGTTTTCTTTGGTAAGATTTTATGGGTATTTATACTTTTCACCCGTTCGAAACGGGTCGTTTGGGGTAGATGGAAGTTGGAACTCACCTGGGTGGACGGCGATCCCAATGAAATTTGAGAGTTTTAACTACACACTCCGGTACTGTTCATGTTTAACGAAAAACCACACTTTTATCTTTTCTTAGTACTATTCACTACACTTTTATTTATCATTTTTCATTAAAACTAAAAAAAAAACTGAACTTTTCGTTAGTTTTCCTATGAAAATTTTCACTCGTTTCTTTCACTATTTTTTCTTTTTTCAAAATGAAACAATTAAGGGGTTCAAGAAGATTTTGGTTGAATCCGATAAATGAAACAATTAAGGGGTTCAAGAAGATTTTGGTTGAATCTGATTCAGCCCTCACTCTGGAGAAATTTTTCATTATGCCTGAAACATATATGGTACACCACGTGTCATCGTATAAGTGAAGAAAGTTACTTTTCAAGTTGTTAATTTTTTAACTCAAGTATCTCACCACTTATATAATGACACATGATGTATCACCCTATGTTCCAGGAACACTGAAAAATCTCTCCTCACTATGCACTTGATTCTAAATGCTCAAGTTGGTAATCATTCTATATGCATTTTGATCTTAATTGTAGTGGTTTTATGCACTGAAGTTGGTCTTGTGACACGTCTATCGAGAAATGAAGTTTGTTGTTGGTGTAAACTTGCAAGTGCACAAGATAGTTGTAAGATAGTTGTAATAAAGTGTTTCGCAAGTCCAAGTATCGTTTCCACGAGGATTCTAATTCAATCTCCAATTCGATAAACTAAATCAAATCTAATAATATTAATGACACACAAACCCAAACAACGAACTAGACTCGATCTTAATTAATAAATCAATCAAGGATGTGAAGAATTTGTTTTGATGATTTTATAAATGAACAAAAACAGAACCTTAAATGAAAACTAAAATTAAAGAGAAGAATACGTTGTGTTTTAAAACAAGTGATGAAAATCTAGGGATTCGGAATCAACCACAAACAATCTAGTTTAGGTTTCAATGCATTCAACGGATCTTTCGATTCTTTAGATGATAATTCCCGTATTTAAGTCCTTGTCAAACACATTAGACCATAGTTTTCCTTAAGTGAATGATTCTTTCCTAGTTCAGGCAGATGTCGTATATCCTAACATGCAGTCTATCCTGGTTAAGGCATAAATTTAACAAGTAGGACTCTTTACGCTCTAGAAAACAAGGAACCAAGCAAACCATTATTCTTTGTCAAGCAATAATGTAATTTACCACACTTAACCACAAGAAGCTAATTGAATTATATTGCTAGTTTAGCCTCAAATTCATCTTCTAATCTTACTAGATGCAAAGTCCTAAGGTGATCGATCAAAGAACTCAAACAAAAAGTAACAATTCAAACAGCGATTAAGCATTCATCTAAAAGAAACTAGAAATCCAATGAATAACATTAAAAACCATAAACATTCATGCTGGGGCATTATCTTAACCCTAGAAAAAGAGTTTAGTTACTCATAGAATAAGAAAACATAATTAAAAATCTTAAAAACATGAAAAACTTAAGAAAGATGGTCGGCGGCTGCTGTTCTTGTTTTGCTGCTCGCTGCAAACCCCCCCAAATCACGTTCCCAAACTCTCTTCATATAGTAGACAAGTCCTAACATAATTAGGTCTTGTGATATCCTTTGTATTACATGACTGAATGATGTGGCAAGTAAACTTCCCAAATAATTACTTCAAACCCATTCGAAATAGGATTAAAGTCAGCTCAACATGTTCTATCTTGGGCTTTGGGCTTCGACTGAATCATGACTTGAAAAACCAGAGATTTTGCAATTTCCGCGTAGACTTGGCTGACCGACGTCTTGTACGAAAATCTTCATAACATCATTTAGGAAACTTGGAATCACGAACCGTAAAATTCCTCTGAAAGCTAATATCCATATCTTTCCAATGGTATAAGGCTCAACAGCTGGTTCATTCTGAAGAAGTACAGTTTAATCCGTAAAGTTGGCTGATCTGCACAAACAGCTTCTGCATCCAGCATGCCAAACTCATTTCAATCGCAAAAGTGCTCCTTTTTCTTCTTTCTTCATCTTCACTCTTCAAATCTAAAAAAAAACATAAAACTAAATGAAACAAACTAAATTCACTCAAAAACATAACAAAAATCTAAACTAAAGGGCATTAAAATGTATGCAATATTGGTCGTATCAAATACCCCCAAACTTAGACTTTGCTTGTCCTCAAGCAAACACAACAAAGACTCAAGATTAAATTTAAACAAAACACAAAGCAGTTAGACTTTCCAAATATATTCCTCAAATATTACAGGGAAAATATTGCTCAAAGAATAGAGAAGCATTGTAAGGATTCTAAACACAATTCAAAAGTTAACAACACCTTACACAACCATTCTTCTGGTACATATATGACGAGCCAATAATTAGCACAACACTTGCAACTCGGATAGGTATATGCAAACAAGTGTGATATGAGTGATCTCTGAATAATGAATGTATCGAACCCCATAGGCTTGCTCTTCATATCATCTCTCCACTAATGTAAATCAATGCAACACCAAAGATCAAATGGTCTTTACAAAGGTTGTAACGTTAGGCTAGGTTATTGGCTATGAAAGAAAGGATATGGAAAAACTAGAACCTGAGAGATACCAATACTTCTTCATATGTAATTTGGTCGAGCCTCTTTTGAAATATGATTCTTGGCGTCCAGGACTCATGTTGTAGGAATGGAATGATTTCAAACTGTTCATTTCTTTTTTTTCTTTTCTTCGCTTTTTTTTTTTTTTTTTCTTTTTCAAAACTGAATGGTAATATAATACATGGTACCTCGGTACACGCCACATCTTTGATGTACACTCAACCTTGATCTCTTTCATCATCTTGGTATTCATCTCAAGCTATAGGGTATGGCTAATATAGGTTAAATGGGTAAGGATTAATTGATGAAAGAAAAGGCTAAGTGTTTGGCTTCAAAGGGTTACTAAGGATAACATAACATAAAGGGTTAAGTAGAAAGGCTCAAACGGTCCGAAGATGGCCAAAATCATCTCCCTAATATTGCATGATTTAGGATTTCGCCTCGAGAGATATTGAAGCAAGTTCTAGTGTTCATAGAGATCTTAATGATTACTTAATTTGCATATAATTTTCTAAGCAAGTAACAATTGCATTAACCTTGGCTAAGTGCATGAAAAGGGTGTAAAGAATGATCTTATAAAGCATAACTAACCAAAGAATCAAACAAAGACCACAAACAATGCTTATCGATTTCTTAGAACCATATTTACGTAGCAACCAAGTTATTATCATTGGATTTGGAAAGGACTAACCAACACGACTCAAAGGGCACACATAAAAAATTTAGGACACTAACTTACACAACAAAACAACTAACAAGAACCAAAAATAAATTAAAAAAAAATGAAAACGCAGACTTCCAAGTTATGATAATCAATTTCTGACCTTTGCTTGGTTTTTGACATGTATCTCACAAAATACGAGGCAGAATTACACGTTCTTTATATGGTTGGATTTAGAACGAAAAATTGAAGAATGCTACGTGGACCAAAACTCAAAAACGGCAACAGATTATTCCATAATTTAATAGAACAGAGAGCCTACGTTTACTGACACAAAACAACTAACTGAAAAACTATCAAAATGAGATCCCTCCCTCAAACTTGAATAACACATTGTCCTCAATGTGAAGTGAAATATAAGGCATGCAATGAGTTAAATAAATAAGGAAAAGTAGAACTGAATAAAAAATAATATGAAAAAAATTAAAGAGTAAAGTTTAGAACTCCCCTGATCAGGATGAAGTCCACTCTCAAGCACACAGCAAGCTTCATCTTCCTTCTTCAAAAACTTGGGTTGCCTCCCAAGAAGGGCTAAGTTTTAAGTCTTCAGCCGAACATAACAATCTTTATTTAGGATCATTGAGGTACAACACCTCATTCATTTGTGGGATAGGTTCCAGGTATTGCCTCAAACGATGGCCATTCACCTTAAATGTCAAACCACTCTTCATATCTTGAATTGCCACAACATCATGGGGATATGCTTGCACAACGAGCTAAGGTCCAGTCCATCTAGATCGAAACCTAGTGGGAAATAACTTGAACCTTGACTTTTTCCACACAACTTTTTGGTTTGGTTCAAAATATTTCCGAAGTAAAGCTTTGTCATAAGCAACCTCAAACTTCTCTTTCATTTGATCCACAACATTGATCTGAAAACAATCATGAGGATCCAAAGGACTCTTCAAAGCTTCAAAGATCTGAAATTTTACCGTAACCTCCTGCACAGTCATGGTTAGTAAACCAGCTTTTACATCAATTTTAGTACCTGCAGTAGCCATGAAAGGTCTACCAAGAATGAGAGGTAGCTCATTGCCTGGAATTTCAGCTTCTTCTATGTCCAAAACAATGAAGTCAGCAGGGAGAATGAATTGATCAACCTTGACAAGTACATCTTCAATAATGCCCCTTGGATATTTCATAGAATGATCTGCAAGTTGCAAAGACATGGAACAAGGCTTTAACTCCCCCAAACTTAGATGTTTGTACTCAAAATAAGGCATAAGATTGACACTTGCTCCCAAGTCAAGTAAAGCTCGTTCAAATTTTCTTTCTCCAATAATGCACAGAACTGTAAAGCTTCCTGGATCCTTGAGTTTTGGAGGCAATTTTCGTTGAAGCACTACACTTACTGTTTCTAATAACATCACCTCTTCATGTTTTCCATACTTTCGCTTGTGAGTACAAAGTTCCTTCAAGAATTTTGCATATGATGGAACTTCTTTGATGGCTTCAAGCAATAGAATGTTAATTTGAACTTTCTTGAATTGGTCTAGTATATGCCCCGAATACTAATCTTTTCTTCCCTTTTGTGCACGTTGAGGGAATGGTAGAGGAGGATCATACACCACATCCTTAAGCGTTAGATCAAATAAAGTTCTTTACGGCTCAGATAATGGCTGTTTTGAACTCTTAACAGAATGATTTTGCTTCTGGTCATTCATATCTGTGCCCCTCTCTTTCTCATTTTCAACTTTCTTATGCATTTCTACGTTGTTATCGATCATCTTCCCACTTCTCAAGGTTGTAATGGCCATCACATGCTCATTATTTCTTGGATTAATTTCTGTTTGGCTTGGAAATTGCCCTTTTACTCGCTCCAATTTGTTCAAAGTAGTAGCTATTTGTCCCAACTGAATCTCAAAATTAGATTGAGCCTTTTCCAACACTGTTTGACTTCGTCTAAGCAATACAACTTCTTGTTCATAGTGATCGATTTTCTTTAAGAGTTGAGATAGCATGTCCTTGATAGAAGGGTCTTGTTGTTGAACTGGAGGAGCTTGATAAGGTTGCTGATATTGCTTTGTTGAATTGTATGGTCCCATGCTATTTTGTGAATCTCTCCAAGAAAAATTCGGGTGTCCTCTCCATCCTGGGTTATAATTATTAGAGTACGGATCATTTCGGGGCCTCCCACTAAATGCTTTGACCTCTTGCATGCCTTCTAGATTAGGATTTGCTGGACAATGTTCCATGTCATAGGCGATGCTTGCACATAAGGTACATGACTGCGTGGCTATCTTGCTTACTAGTGGTGTGAGAAGCTTGGTGAGGGCTGCCAATTGTGCCTCTAAACCCGCCCTTACATCAACTTCATAAAGGCCTTCTCTTTTTGTTGATGATGCATTTGGAACTCTTGAATCTTTTGTAGGAAAATTCCAATGCTCAGAATTTCACATATAGTTTCAAAGGCATGTATGGAGTCTTCTAGAGTTTTGTCCATCAAGGTTCCACCAACTGTTGAATCAACCAAACTCCTACATTGAGAGTTCAAACCATTGTAAAAATAATGAACCTTTTGCCAAATGTTGAAACCTTGATGAGGACATTGAAGAAACAAGTCCTTATATCGCTCCCAACTTTCATGAAACTGTTCACCCTCTTGTTGCCGAAAGCTCATGATTTCATTGATCATACCATTGGTTCTTCGAGCAGAGAAGAACTTGGACAAAAACTTCTTGGATAATTCCGTCCAGGTGTCGATAAAGGCTTCGGGAACAGAATCCAACCAATTGCTTGCTTTATCCCTCAAAGAGAATGGGAATAAACGAAGTCGAATTTGATCTTCAGTAACATTGGTGAAGGTGAATGTGGAACATAGCTTGAAGAACGCCTTGATATGATGGTATGGATTTTCTTCCTCCTTCCCTAGAAATATAGGCAGCAACTGAAATATTTGTGGATGAATCTCAAATCGTTGCGCAATTGGAGCCAAAACAATGCATGATGGTGTGTTGTACTCCGTTGGCTTTGTATAATCATGCATGAGCCTTGGTTGTGGTGGTGGCAATGGTGGAGGATTATCTCTACCATTATTGACTACTTCCCCCATGGCTGGTTCTTTAAAAACTCGCTGCCTCTGCTGTTCTCTTAAAGTACGCTCAAGTTCTTGATCTATAGGAATCAACTCACGTTGCAACGAACGTCTACCTTGCATATGCGATCAAACTTTGCTCCTTGTTTGACCACTGCTCGGTATTTTGCAAATTTCTTGCAACTCAAATATCCAATCGTTGATTTGTTTTATGGGTTGAAAACTAGGCTTCTGGGGCTTTCCAACGATATAAAATGTGCCTGGTAAAAAATCAAATAATTCAGTCCAAAATTGTGTCGAAACAGTGATACAAAAACTGAAATAAAATAGTGACGAAAAGTACTTTTACTTATCTTAATAGTTATGACTCTTACTCGAAACTAGAGAACAAAACAAAATCAAATTGAATAAACTACAATAAACGACTTATTAGATATGGACTAAGATATCAAATTGGGGGACTCAATTAGAGTCCCCGGCAATGGCGCCGAAAAACTTGGTGTAAACTTGCAATTGCACAAGATAGTCGTAATATAGTGTTTAGCAAGTCCAAGTATCGTTCCCACGAGGATTCTAATTCAATCTCCAATTCGATAAACTAAACCAAATCTAATAATATTAATGACACACAAACCCAAACAACGAACTAGACTCGATCTTAATTAATAGATCAATCAAGGATGTGAAGAATTTGTTGTGATGATTTTATAAATGAACAAAAACAGAACCTTAAATGAAAACTAAAATTAAAGAGAAGAATACGTTGTGTTTTAAAACAAGTGATGAAAATCTAGGGATTCGGAATCAACCACAAGCAATATAGTTTAGGTTTCAATGCATTCAATTGATCTTTCGATTCTTTAGATGATAATTCCCGTATCTAAGTCCTTGTCAGGCACATTAGACCATAGTTTTCCTTAAGTGAATGATTCTCTCATAGTTCAGGCAGAGGTCGTATATCCTAACATGCAATCTATCCTGGTTAAGGCATAAATTTAACAAGTATGACTCTTTACGCTCTAGAAAACAAGGGAACCAAGCAAACCATTATTCTTTGTCAAGCAATAATGTAATTTACCACACTTAACCACAAGAAGCTAATTGAACTATATTGCTAGTTCAACCTCAAATTCATCTTCCAATCTTACTAGATGCAAGGTCCTAAGGTGATCAATCAAAGAACTCAAACAAAAAGTAACAATTCAAACAGCAATTAAGCATTCATCTAAAAGAAACTAGAAATCCAATGAATAACATTAAAAACCATAAACATCCATGCTGGGGCATCATCCTAACCCTAGAAAAAGAGTTTAGTTACTCATAGAACACGAAAACATAATTAAAAATCTTAAAAACATGAAAAACTTAAGAAAGATGGTCGGCGGCTGCAGTTCTTGTTTTGCTGCTCGCTGCAAACCCCCCCAAATCACGTTCCCAAACTCTCTTTATATAGTAGACAAGTCCTAACATAATTAGGTCTTGTGATATCCTTTGTATTACATGACTGAATGATGTGGCAAGTAAACTTCCCAAATAATTACTTCAAACCCATTCGAAATAGGATTAAAGTCAGCTCAACATGTTCTATCTTGGGCTTTGGGCTTCGACTGAATCATGACTTGAAAAACCAGAGATTTTGAAATTTCCGCGTAGACTTGGCTAACCGACGTCTTGTACGAAAATCTTCATAACATCATTTAGGAAACTCGGAATCACGAACCGTAAAATTCCTCTGAAAGCTAACATCCATATATTTCCAATGGTATAAGGCTCAACAACTGGTTCATTCTGAGGAAGTACAGTGTAATCCGTAAAGTTGGCTGATCTGCACAAACAGCTTCTGCTTCCAGCATGCCAAACTCATTTCAATCGCAAAAGTGCTCATTTTTCTTCTTTCTTCATCTTCACTCTTCAAATCTAAGAAAAACATAAAACTAAATGAAACAAACTATATTCACTCAAAAACATAACAAAAATCTAAACTAAAGGGCATTAAAATGTATGCAATATTGGTCGTATCAGTTGCTAATGATTTGGCTCGTTAGGTTTATCTTGCAATTTGAGTCTGACCTTTTTTAGCAAGCTCCTCCATCCTGTCGACATCTTCTACTAGTTGTTAATATAGAAAGAGTCGCTTGGGCTCCAATTTAGGAGTCAAGCCTACGGTCCAAGATTTGGGCTCCAATTTACAAGCAGAAAATTTCACCACACCCGTCGTCACCTAGTCGGATTAGTGCCGAAGATGAGAGCATGTTGGCAAGGAAGTAACGACGTTAAATTTATCTTTCTATCGAGAAAGATGCGACTAAATCAATTAACAACATAATGTTAAGTTTCTGTTACATTTCCGAGCCGAACACTCGGATCACTGCACCAAGTCAAAAATGGTTATTTGTCTCACCTTGCAGAACACGTTTTGATGTGCTACATACAGGCGACGGTAACTTATCGCAAGCTCAACATGTGCCTGTTATGCACGTAAATGCAGTAAACGAGCAGTCAATGTCAGCACAGAGGCTCAACTTAGTACCGCATTTCTATTCTGAGTGAACAGCAGCATGTCGTGCAGTATCCTAGGTCCGTGAATGACAATGCTCATCGGACCTCCACCAGCAGTGGAAAAGAAAATCAGACACCTCAAGAACATGGCAACTTACAGGCACGAGAAGGATTCTACCGAGTCCATGCACCACCATAAGGACCAAAACTATTGGCACTATCTTGGGAATGTCTCCGCCTCCTCATCTTCTTTTTCCCTTTGTCTTTCCTTGAGCCACTTTCCTCATGCCTGCTCTTCTCTCGCCTTGAGCCATTTTCTTCATATCTGATCTTCTTCCCCACCTCCCCATTTTCTTTTCCCTTCTTACTTGACTTCTCTTTAAATGAAGCTTTCCTCTTCTTTCCTGATGACTGCCCACTGTCACCTGCAGCAGAATCATGTCCCCGCGGCAGGGGATCATCTTCATCATCTAACTGCCAATTGCCCAGTAACTCCTGCGCATCATGCTCTAGCTGAACTGGCTCCCCTGCTCCAGGAAGCAAGCTATTAAAAGTTACCATTCCAGGCCCTCCTTTGCGTTCCACCAATGTCGAATCAGGCCTAATTATGGTACCGAGAATGCTCCTGTTTGGCCCTGGGCACATGATGACCTTAGGGTTTGTTAATGTAGTGTAAACCATTGAAAAAGCTGATCTAATCTGCAACAAATATAAGAAATGACGTGAGGGACAAAATGATGCGAGGTGGAGTAAGGTACAAGAGAGATCAGAAAATTATAAGAATTGGATTTGCAAGTGTTGCAAGCCAGTCTAACTGGTTGAAGCCAATGAAAATACACTAGTGCACGTGTGAGGCCATATACATATGGCAGTCAGGCATCTCAGACATGTATTGACAGACATGAATGCTAAAGAGCAATGTATACGAACTTTTTATGTGTAACTGCATGCGCACATGCACACACAAAGGATCTATTTGACAAGTACTACTGAATAACACTACTTAAGCTACAGCTGGTCACCAATCAAGCCAAACAGCCATTTCGTCCATCAAATCCATACACTTAACATCATTAAACTATATAAAACGTACATTAAGGTACTCAGTGGATTTGCGGAGGGTGAGAGATCATATATCATTCAACCAACCTGAAAATAGTTGAAGGAGCTCTTTCCGACGTCATTTTCGGGCGCCTAATAACAAAACATAAAAAATGGTCAGTTATATCTGAAAGAACGAAATTTCAGGAGGCATGGATCATCACTCCTGTTGATTTAAGTTCTTTCTGATCCCCGACACTGTTCTGAAACAGGGCCCAGGGATGTGAAAGACTGTCATTTACTAAAACAGCATGTCTACATGAAGTTTATTATTTTTCGTCACGTCAATCAACTTCCTTGTGAGGGAGCCAAGCCAAGCAAATAGTTAAATAGGGTAGGGATTGAGTCAACTATTTCAGAGGCCTGCTTGGGAATATCAGATTAGCATTACTTAAATATACACTAACTTGAAACAGGAAAAATAAAGCAGCACTCCAAAGAAAGAAAATAGCATAATTAATTATTTTCTTTGTTTTTTCCAGTATCCCACAAAATAACCATTCAGAATGAAATCTGCAACAAACCTGGGGGTCCTCAATGGCAAGAAGAAAAGATCGTCCATTGCTTATGAACCTAAGAGAGGACAAACGAATTCCATAAATTACATATAACTTTGACCAAAAATAGATAATCAAATTGTACATTAAAAATCAGAGAGAACATCATCACTTTCTCAAGAAGGATATTTATTTTTTACCCTTTAATACTCTTTTTTATAACAGGTGCTTGCTCTGTTGCACAATACACCAACATCTGAAGTGTTCAATTTGCGTCCATAAAAATCAAAGAAGTTTACCTATTTAAAAAACAAAACAGATAAACGAAAACATAAGTCACAATCCACCAACTTTTCTTCATATCCCTTAAACAAATCCTATACTTTGATATGAAGCTAAGAACTAGAACAATGAGGTGACTTCCATGGTCCACAAAACTCTGTTTACAGTTTACAACAAATCCTGGTTGCTAGGATGAAGCGCAAGTTAATTGACTTGTGATACAATGAAACTCCAAGGAATAATAAAGATCCTAAGTTCTGTTCTACTTGATTTAGAAAATTTACCAAAAGAACTCCCAAGTTTTGTTCCAGAGCTCGACATTCCCTGAGGCTCTGTAGCATAAAATCATTATGTAAATCAGGGCTAAAGAATTTACTAATGATGAGGAATTTGATCCATTTTTCTGAATTTCACAATTACAGAAGTTGTTAATTGCTTATCTATCATCCAAATGAAAGATGATATTTTGTGTAGCATTATATCTATTTCATTCTAATTGTAAAAACTTGTCCTTGATCTCATTCACACTGTTAGGTTGATTCATTTTCTTCCACTGTAAGACTCAATGAAGCAGCAATTTACAGAACCAAACAAAAGCCATGCATTAAGGTACATAGTATAGACACAGTCAAGAAAGAATGGCATCAAATATTTAAATGAGTATACAGAGGCAAGAAAGAATGGCCATCAAATCTTAAAATGCATATTTAAGAATTACTCACATGCAACATGGCCATGATCATTGTAAGGAGGGCACAGGAACCTAATCCGCCAGAGTATACCTGCATATGTTATCAGAATGTTGAATTAGGCTGACTCGAAAAATAATAAAGAAAAAGAAAGACAACTTAATCTGTTAGACTGGAAAGTCATACCTCATTTAGTTCTCTCTGTTGTTAAAGGACTTTCAAAATCAAACATAAAGGCCGCAAAGGAGGCCACTTAGATACTGCATCCTGAAAAGAGACCACAAGATAGTGTCAAAGGAAACTGAAAATAGTTAAAGTCGCTTGCTTTATATGTAATCTATATCATTTCAACTGACTCCTCACATAGTTTTCTGTTTTTCTTTGAAGTGTCTACAACACTTTACTAGGTGGAAGCCATTCAATAATTTCTGACTTTGCAATGTTTAACTTAGCAAAATTAATTTTAAATTTTAAATCCACAGCTTACCAAGTTATCATTTATTACTGCTTTTCACCCCTCTGTAAGATTCTTTCACTATCAACATGCTTATATAACTATTGTTCAAAATACCGTAACTACATCTGAAACCATATTAAACCTTAATCAATGCAATGAAGAGCACAATGTTAACATTGTTCAGAGGCACATGCCCAGGCTCTGATCTATAGAAATTACAGTATCCTTTCAAAATTTCAAATACATAGTAGATGACATAATATGCAACAAACCTGAATAAATTCAGCAGCTTTTGGTCCACTTTCTATGTCAAAACTAAATTATCAATTTACTTAATTGAACATAAAAATTGAGGCTGAACCTATCACAGGCATTAGGCAATGCTCATCAATACATTCTAGTTTTATTAACCCAAACTGTATCACCAAAAACCTTATGTCAAAGGTAATGCCACTTGTTTTTTCTACAAACTTAATAATAGGTACACTTGCTTTCCCAATCACCTGCGAAATCCACAGAGAACAAATAAGAAGCTACAGTTTGTCTGCAACAGTACTTCAAATAAAACATGAGGCATACCTGTATCCTTTTTGCCAGGCCCATCTGTGACAATGCCCTAGAAAGGGCCTTCAATCCTTCATGTGGTGTTTTGACGCCTGACCCCATAATCACAACCTACGAGCAATATCAATCAACCAAATGCGTTACTTGAATGGATACTTTAGTAAGCATTATAGACCAAAGTAGCAAAATTTCAAATGCGAATTCAAAGTTCCTAACTTTATATTACCATAACCCATAAAGATCGGCATACTTACATCAATATCACTAGCAGGAAGATATAGCCCCGTCTTGAAGGACCCAAAAACTTCAACCTAGAGAGCAACATTCATTGAACAACATCGTGATATCATGAAATTTTTCGTGCTTGAATTGCACACCCGCACATTCCCACGCACCCATACGAAGAAAAAGAACAGTACCTTGCACCGAGGAAATATATATTTGATAAGGTCAGAGACACGTTGTACTGCTGCACTGCGTGACTCTTGTTCTTCTGTGGTTGGAGACAGAAAATCACAAAAATCCTCAATCTCCGCATTACCCATTAAAGATACACAAATTTGAAGTTACACATGCACAACACATTACAATTATACAATTTTCTCCTTAGAAAGACATTGAATTCCTATACAAGTAAAAGAAATAAGCAAAAAATATGAATTATCTTCTCCGTGTCCATATATACATATACATATACATATATATATATATACACACACACACACACATGTACGTATAGGTATCTATGCAGTTAAAATTGCAGGAAGTAACTTTGTGAAGCTGAAGCATAGGGCTCTTGAATTTACAATGGCCACGAAACCACCCGCTCTCGAGCTTCGGCTCGACTTCAAGAGCCGGCGTCGTCGGCTCGGATTGGGGAAGCAGCGTCCATGGCTCCGCTAGGCGGACATAAGACAAGGAGGAAAGAATTGAGTCAGGTTCATCGGCGGCGACGTCGAGGGAGAAGAAATCGGGGGCGGCGGTGTCGACCGGAGCGCATTGGGGAGTGGAGAGAGTAATTTCGTTGCGGAAAACAGAGTAGGGCTCGAGGTCATTGGGCGGCAGCGGAGATTGGTTGAGGGTGGGAAGAGAGAGGGCGGGTAAGGTTTCGTAGAGAAAGCTTTGTGTCGGTGGCTCCTCCATGTTGCAGAGGCGGATGCGGCGGGTACAGGAATTCGGGGTTGTGACTTGTGAGGGTTTATGCCTTTTTTTGGGAAACTTGTGAGGGTTTATACTTTCTAACTTGTTTGAATGTTGGTCAAAATATGAAAATTTGTAAAGGCGACCAAGTGAATCACATGTTGTTGTTGGTTAGGTATGGCTGAAATATCTCTGTAAATTCTCTCGGCCTTCAAAATAAAAAACAGCCATTGTGAAATCACCAACTAATCTACTCATTAAAAAAAATACTTCATAATTTTACAGATGAAAAGGTTTAACTAAATTTGTAGTTTTTGTCGCAATAAAATTTTTGGGATTGGCTTTTTGTCCAGCTTTTCGCACCCCTTTTAAAAACTACTTGGAAATTCGTGATGTTCTTGTTTAATTTTCAAAACGATGTCATAATTCAAGACAGCTCTTAGTTTTGTGACGCAAGGTAAGTAATTACAAATAAGAAATTCTCTTGAAGTCAAATTAAGCACGTCACAAGTTCTTGATCGGTAGGGCATCACCTTGCCAAACACACAACCATTCCACACATATTATTACAACAACAACAAAGTTTTTTCCACACATATTATTAGCAAAAAAAAAAAAAAAGGATCATTAATCAAACAAATTCTTTTGGCCAGTCAACCTGTGTGGAATATCAAACAACATTAATTACCTAACTTAACTACATCCCGAAAATTCTTGACCACAACGTCTCTAACTTGTAACCGTACGATTGGTTATTGCAAGAGATGAGCATTGTTTGTTGCGTGCAACAATTTTCATAACAAATGCTGGTGCAACTCCTTTTGCTGCACCACATATATATTTTGCTGCTACAAATTTTCCAAAATTGTGTTTAACCACAATATTGATGAACTCGTGAGGCGACGGATGTAGCTTCAGTGACGGAAAGGATCTACCCCTACACACGAAACGTGAGTTCAAACTTTTCCGATGGCTTCCCCACATGACCTCTCAATGGACAATCAAAGTTTGTTCACACAACGAATGGTCCTCGTGTACAACATCTTTTGTGAAGCCTTCGTTTCGGAACCCGATCCTCCAGAGCTTCCAGCTAAGATCATTGCATGCATCTCAATAGTCACCATGTTGTTCTTGATTTGCAACCACATTCTCAATGTGACCCTTGCCTGGCTCCTAGGAGTCATCCCAGAACATGATCTTGAGGGGGGAGACATCATTTACGGGCCTCGAATTGACATTCTTGATTCGAGTCCCTTTCGGATAGCTATAGTGCAAAATACGCAGAGGCTGGGAGTGATGACGAGAGTCATGCCGGATTTCGATGAAGGAAGAGGGCCGAGGCTTAGGGCTTTGAAGAAACTGCCACCATTACTGAATTATGGAAGCTGTGAAATAAGATCAACGAGTTCATCAAGGTGTACTGCATGTGCAATTTGTTTGGAGGATTTTGCAGATGGTGATTCGTGTCAAATTTTTTCACTTTGCAACCACATGTTCCATTCGAATTGCATCGACCATTGGTTGATGAACAAGCCAACTTGCCCAGTTTGTCGAAATTGTATCATGGATGTATGACAAATACTTTTAATTAATTTTTTAGTTTTTGAGATTTGTATGTTGTGAATCTGTCAAACACCTGTAATTACCAACATTCTTTGTAAGGCATGTTAATACTTTTCAACCACTTTAGCAAACACTTTAAGCCAAGCAATTACCCTAATTTTGGGGTTTAAATGGAACTTTCTTCATACATTCGATTCTTGGTATGCAACCATATAACGAATTTAAATTAATTAGATTCCTAAGGCCTCGACACGAGACGACTCTTTCTTGAACTAAAACTTTCCCAACAAATTATAAACCTTCGATCTTAAGTGGAAACACCTACATGTTATATATCGGATACAAAATATGAGATGTAGAAAATTTAGAGATAGTGTTGAAGAATAAGAAGAAGAAAAAAGTACATATTATATCCTTTAAGGATTATATTTTACTTCCTAAGTTATTATATCCTTTAGGAGGATAACTAGAGGTTGAGGCTCATGGATTAGGGCTCGTTACATGCCAAATCAAACAACCCCCTCTAATATTAGGTCAAGATTTCATAAAGACAGGCAGGCGATTTATTATTAATTATACTTATAATATCGGTCAACTTGCATCTTAAGCCAGTAGCAGAGCTACACAGAGGGCAATGGTGCTCACGACTCCAATAACCCAATGTTCCTCGTATTTTTTGTCTTAACCTTATAATTTGTTCAAAGAAGAATAAATTTGATGGTGTTGTTGGAGCGGTGCTAGAAATTTTGCATACCATTCAATTGGAATTTGGCTTTATCATTTAGACTGGAGGAAACAATGATATTATCTACACTAAGATGTTGGGGAGTGAACTATACCTTACTATAGGCTAGTAATAATTGTAGAATTATCGGAGAGACGGGCCAAAGGCCCACTTCCAACAACACTGATATCGTCATCAACTTGTTAATTACCACCTACACAGTCCCTTGGATGTGGGGTTTTATCACAAAATACCTCAGTATTAGTTAGAGTGGGGTTAAGATATTTAAACTCTTCTTTCTTTATTTCTCTAGCAGATGTGGGATTTCAACACGCCCCCTCACGTGGGACCTAATTAGTGGATCACATGTGGGAGATCCACACATTGGTAACCACGTGGAGCCAAAAGGACTCACCCTACACCCGGGGGCCAAGGGACCCACCATCATCATGCAGGGCCAAGGGGATCCACCAATCACGTGACAATACAGGCCCGCTCCCTGACTCTATTACCATGTAGAATTATCAGGTAGACGGGCCAATAGCTCACTTCCAACAACACTGATATTGACTCTAACTTATTAATTACCACATGCACGTCCCTCAGGTGTGGGGTTTTATCACAAAAGGCTTCGGTATTAGTCGGAATGGGGTTAAGATATTTAAACTCTTCTTTCTTTATTTCTCTATGTGATGTGGGATTTCAACAATAATATGGTTCAAATTCACCTTTGGCGAGAATTGAACCTAAGACATCTCACATACAAGTGAAGAGGAATTCCACTATACCGTAGTATTAAATGGCGAAACAAATTTTACTTCCTCATTCATGTGGGCTGGTCTTTGTTTGACCACTTTGTGCACTACGTATGTTCATCTTTCACTTGCGAACTAGAATATTACAGAATTCACTTAATTACGCCTCTCATTAATTGTTTCAGACAACTATCATATTGTTAAATCTTAGATTTCATACAATCCTTATTAAACGTAGTATTAATGATGGGGTTTTAGGTTTCTTATCAATTGATTGAATAGAACTAATAATTGAGTAATTGAGTATTGTAAGATATGAGAACTTTTTCATCGTGACAGGAATATGGATGATACACCACGTGTTTTTATATAAGTGGTGGGAGATTTTATTTTTTAAGTTATTAACTTTTTACACACATATCCCATCATTTGTATAGTGACACGGGGTGTACCATTTCGTGTGCCGGTCACACTGAAAAATCTCTCGTAAGATATACTATGCGAGCCTTCTGATATTCTTCTAAGACTCATAGCTACTGATCACATGTATTTATACTTTTTTTAGTAACGAAATATTTATAATAAAGGTAGGGAAATTTATTGGTTGCGAACTAATCATTAAAAAGATTCAAGACCTCTCACTTACAAGTAAAGAGGAATAACACTAAACCATAATACTAAATGGTACATGTTTTTATACTTATAACTATAAGTAGGTTAATTCATTAAGGTTTTTTTTTTCTTTTTTGTGGAAAGTTTATTTATCATGTCTCCATTATTATAAAATTCTGACTACACCACTAATATTACCACATGAACAGTAAGACATGTGTAAGGTTTTTATCACAAAAAAATCCCAATGATAGAACCAATCAAGATAAAACATTTTATTTATTTATTTTCAATTTTAGGATTATGGTATTCTTTAAGATCGTTAACGCAAGTAATTAATATGCTTATATGCATGGTGTGTTAATTTCTAACACGAGTAAATTGAATTTTCGCATGATAAACCAATTTAACTAATATTATGTGAAGAAAAGAAAATTATGGAGTAATTATATATGTGAGCGTGTTATACTAAATCAGTGTGTTATACTATTATATTTAAGTTTGTAGCTCAGTTAGTTAAGAGTATATGCTCTTGCACTCAGGTTCCGTATTTGAATCCCTCTTTTCATTACCATTAACGAACTTTTATTGTCCCACCATCATAATCGAACATGTTCTTTCTCTTTGTCATCATCTTAAGATCATTTTTACAATAATAAAGAAAATAGACGGTTCGGATTATAATGTTCAAATGGCAAAAATTGGTTAATAGTAAGTGGATCGTGACCGTTCTTTATCCTTATCATCATCTAGAGTAAATTGTAGCTATGGTCCCTTAACTTTAACTCAATTGGAGAAATGGTCCCTCAACTAAAAATCCATTACATTTAACTCAATTGGAGCAATGGTCCCTCAACTAAAAATCCATTACCATTGGTCCCTCAACTTATCAAAACGTGCAGCTATGGTCCCTCAACTAAAAATCCATTACCATTGGTCCCTCAACTTTAATTCAACTGGAGAAATGGTCCCTTAACTTTAACCCAATTGTAGCAATGGTCCTTCCAATGTAACTCGTTTTGACAAAATTTTTGACATAGTTGACAAAAAGAACCATAATTATACACTTTGATGAGTTGAGGGACCCTAATTGTATAAATGATCATTCCAATATAACTCATTTTGACAAAATTTTGACAAAATTTATGAAAAGGACTATAGCTACACATTTTGATAAGTTGAGGGACCAATGGTAATAGATTTTTAGTTGAGGGACCATTGCTCCAATTTGATTAAAGTTGAGGGACCATTCGTACAATTTACTCTCATCATCTAGCTAGAGATCGAGGCCCTAATCCTACCAATTTGGGGTAAATAGAATTGTAAAGTTTCTAACCTCAAGTTTGCATCGTCATCCTCATAATTTATTTAGTATTTTAGAATACCACCTTTCAATAAAATAAAATAAGGTCCCAAAACGGCTTTTTTTATGTATCGTAATTAACATAGAAATTAACGAAAATTAACGAAAAGTTTAAAAAAAACTTTAGTTTGAATGAAAAATGACAAATAAAGGTGTAGTGAATATATAGTACCAGGAAAAGGTAAAAATATGGTTTTTCATTAATAATAAACAGTACCAGAAGTGTTTTGTCAAAACTCCCTAAAAATTAACAATACCCGAGAACTCAAAAAAAAAAAAACAAAACAAAACAAAAAAAAAAAACTGTACCCGAACAACAATTTTAACGATCTCCAAGACTCCAACGTCTATACATGTAACAAAGATAAAACAATTAAACCACTCCAGAAAAGGGTAGAACCAAATTTTCATATTTATGTCATCAACCTCTAGATCTTCTTGAAAAAGTTTGTTAATTTAAACGGCAAAAATCTCGAATATGGGTCTAACAGTTTTTCCGTTCAACAACTTCTTCATAGACAAATACCAAGCAAAGCATGAGCATCCATGTCGGATTCCCAAGCCTTCGTTGATCATAACGTTAGCATTCTCATTCTTCGTCACCATGAACATGTTTGAAGCCCTTAAGCTTGTCATCCCACCTCCTGTTTTTTCTCTTCTTTCTTTCATTAGCACGATAATTTTCGTATACGTCTGCATCATAGCATTCTCCATCATACTTACGTTGATTGTCATCGCCCTCTTTTACGTCATCTGCGAGTTCGTCCAGACGCCTTCTTACGAGAGGAGTAGTAACCTTGATACTGAAGCCGGGGATCAACAACGAGTGTTTCGACCAGACAACGGTTCAGAATGGAATGACCAAGCTACATTTTATCAAGCAACCCTCATGCATAATTTCAGGATTTTGGAAATTTTGGACTCGATTGTTGAGGTTTTGGAGGAGAGAAGAGACGAGAGGCAGCAGCGAGAAAGGGAACAAGTTATGGAGAGCAAAATGCCACCAGCTATAGCTTATGGAAGCCAAGAAATTAAAATTAATTGTAAAGATTGTGTTATTTGCATGGAGGATTTTGAGACCGGTCAATTGTGTCAAGTTTTTCCCTCATGCAATCATACGTTCCATTCCAACTGCATGAACACTTGGTTGAAGAAGAGCCTAACTTGCCCGATTTGTCGTAATTGTGTGTTGGATTTATGAGGCATGCATGGGTCTACGCGAAAATATTGTACAAGGCGTTTAATCATTATTTTTGGTTGGACTGTCGTCTTCGGCAAGGGCCTACCATGGTGGAGAGCACCGTTCTCTTTCCAATATTGGCAACGTCGTGGCCATATAGATTTGACAAAGTAAATTGCCATGGGGCTTGATTCTCCGGCGAGGTCAAGTGGACGGACTGGATGGTTGTTAGTAACAAATTTTTGGTGGTTCGAGCAAAGTTTCAAAGTTTCAATGCCACTTAAGTACCACGGTGGAGATCACACATTGTTGAGGAATTGAGGCTTGCTTTCATCCGGGGTGTGATTAGTGCTTCAATCACATGCGAGGCTTTGAATATGAATTTTCAAGGAGTTTTTGTGTCTCAACACTGCTAAAAATTCTCGTCTAGCACTGCCTAGGCGCTAGATGGCTGGCCACCACCCCGATTAATTTCTAAGCATTTGAAAATTAAGAAATGACGCCTACACCTGCTTAGGCGTCCGCTTAGCCCGTATAGACCCGCCTAGACACTCACTTAGATCGCAACTCTCACTTAGACAAAGGATAGATAACTTTCATTTTACATTTTTTTAATAAATTGTATAGCTTGTAGAATACTTGAATGAATCCCTCATGTTTTCAATATGCTATAATACTTTATAATTTATATGTCATTCTATTTTTCAATTTATGTATCTCAATATAATTATGTATTTTTTGAAGTATAAACAGACACTTACTTATACAATAAATAATAAATTAACTTAAACCTGTCAAGACCTCGTCTAGGCGCCAGACCTGAGTCCGCCGCCGAACTAGCGCCTAGCGTCTTTTAAAACCTTGATCTCAAATGATCATAGTGCGTGCTTTCGCGTAAGTCTCTCTATTTTATCTCATTCCCATATTATTTGTATAAAAAAATAAATTGTAAAGGTAACACCTTTTGTTCTTTTACATTTCACTAAAAAACACTTTTTTATAGATGTTTGTGAGAACTCGTCCAACTGACGTATATGCTGACTGAGTTTTTAGTTCACACTAAGCTTGATGAATTGGATCAGAAATACATGTTTCCAACTCCAACTTAAAAAGTTTTGAAAATTGGAATTTCATAAATGCATGCCAAAATCAAAATTTTTAGAATTGAATTAATTTCGAAATTTACAAATTATGGGAATCGTATAATTTCATCTATATAACTATTCTAAGATCAAAAGTATCTCATCTTCATGATTCTCTCTACATATACATATATATTATTTTCTTTTATAGTTTTCATTTTTTGTATATAATATATTTAAGGGAGTTGTAATTGAGAAAATAGAATCTATATTGCATAACAAAAAAAAAAATGAACATATAAAAAATTGATGAGTACATAATTAGGTTATATAATAACAGAGTTAGGCAAGTTTAAGAATTTTTAATTAGATTCAAAATATTCAAATACAGTCAAATTCATATATAATATTTTCGAAATCAGAATTTCAGTTTCAAGTTTGAATCGGATGCAATATTTTGAAACTTTTCGGCTCGAAATCGATTAGAATAAGATATTTCTATCCAAGTTGCACCCCTAATTCTTACATAAAAGTTAGCACAGTGAATAAGTTATAAGGGGTCCTTTTTGGAAACGTCATGGTCGTCCATCAGAATTTAGGGGTCGTTTCCGAAAATTTTAAATGGTCCCCTCTTTAATATAATCTTTTAAGAAAGTATTAATATTTGTTTAAAAAAATATTAATTTTTATTTTAGACATTGTACAAGAGAAATTATAAACACACACCATTCTTAGCCTCTTAGACACTTACATTTAATATTGTTCGTTGTATTCGTTTGATTTATCCAATTCAATTGATAAAAATCAAAATGAGTGTCTAAAAAGCTAAAAATGGTGTGTGGAATCACCTGCCAATAAGCAAATTTATTATAAAAATTAACACAAACTTTAAAACTAAATCTCATGATCAATTAAGAAACACACAAGTCAAATTCACAATAGCAGTACAAAAATAAAACACCTAAATTTACTATGCAAATTCAATCAACAATCGTATCATAATATATGTTAAATACCTTACATGAATCGAATTGTTAGCACTTCAATCCAAGCAACTGATCTCATTTATTTGAGGATTTACTTAAAAACAATATTATGAGTTATTGATTTATGAGAGAAATAATCCAGTAATCTTTTCCCTATTAAACTATTCTCTATGTATTTGTTATTGAAGAAAATATATATGATACTGCAATACAATAAATTTCAAAAATATTTTTTCATCGTTCACCAGTATCCAATAGTCAACATAACCAAAAAGTCAATGGTATCCCATTTGAAGTATCCGATACGTATCGGAGAGTATCATGAGATGTAGATATCGGATACCGATACTTTTCCAAATTACAAGTATGGTGCAACATAGGTAAATAGTAAGTAGTGTTATAGTCCTATTTAACTGAAGAGTTATAGAGAGATGGATAAGAGGGCGCGGCATGAAGTAGAGAGAATTCTAAGATGTGTTTTTTCACTTAGTTGTGCTTTTATTTATAGTAGTTTCTAACACAAGTAAATTAATATGCATGGTGTGTTAGTTTCTAATACGTGTAAATTGAATTTTGACAAGATAAACCAGTTTAATTAGTATTATATGAAGAAAAAAACTAGAGTAATTAACACAGAAATTAATTGTACCCGAACAACGAATTTAACGATCTCCAACGTCTATACCTGTAGCAAAGAGAAAACTAACAAAGTTATCAATCTATAGATCTTCAAAAAGTTTGTTTAAACCGCAAAATCTCGAATATGGGTCTAACAGTTTTGCCGTTCAACAACTTCATAGACAAATACCAAGCAAAGCATGCGCATCCATGTCGGATTCCCAAGCCTTCATTGATCAGTGATCGAGCAAACGTTAGCATTCTCATTCGTCGTCACCATGAACACGTTTGAAGCCCTTGAGCTTGTCATCCCACCTCCTGTTTTTTCTCTTCTTTCTTTCATCAGTACGATGATTTTCGTATATGTCTGCATCATAGCATTCTCCATCTTACTTACGTTGATTGTCATCGCCCTCTTTTATGTCATCTGCGAGTTCGTCAGGACGCCCTTTTACGAGAGGAGTAGTAACCCTGATACTGAAGCCGGGGATCAACAACGATTGTTTCGACTGAACAACGGTTCAGAATGGAACGACCAAGCTACATTTTATCAAGCAATCCTCCATAATTTAAGGGTTTTGGAAATTTTGGACTCGATTGTTGAGGCATTGGAGGAAAGAAGAGGCGAGAGGCAGCAGCGAGAAAGGGAACAAGTTTTGGAGAGCAAAATGCCACCAGCTATAGCTTATGGAAGCCAAGAAATTAAAATTAATTGTAAAGATTGTGTTATTTGCATGGAGGATTTTGAGACCGGTCAATTGTGTCAAGTTTTTCCCTCATGTAATCATACGTTCCATTCCAACTGCATGAACACTTGGTTGAAGAAGAGCCTAACTTGCCCGATTTGTCGTAATTGTGTGTTGGATTTATGAGGCTGGGACGCGAAAATATTGTACAAGGCGTTAAATCATTATTTTTGGTTGGACTGTCGTCTTCGGCAAGAGCCTACCATGGTGGAGCACCGTTCTCTCTCCAATATTGGCAACGTCGAGGCCATAGATTTGTCAAAGTAAATTGCGATGGGGTTTGGTTCTCCGGCGAGGTCAGGTGGACGGATTGGATGGTTGTTAGTAACAAATTATTTGGGTGGTTCGAGTAAAGTTCCCAAGTTTCAATGCCACTTAAGCACGACGGTGGCGGTCAAACATTTGAGGAATTGAGGATTGCTCCCATCCAGGGTTGGATAGTGCTTCAATCTCATGCGAAGGTTTTGAAAATGAATTTTCAAGGAGTTTTTGTGTCTCGAACGGTATCCATTCGGTTGCATCTCATGGCTTACATGAAATGGAGACAATGGATCCGGCATCCTAAATCTATTGCTTATTGACAAACGGAAAATTTTTAATACATGACAACACGTGATTAGTTTGGGACGCCAAGTAATAATGTTTCTTTTCATGCAAGTCTCTCTCCTAGAAATTATGCACTAAGTGTGTTTGAGTTTGATTATGCTCGATTTTCCCCTTGATTATGCTTGATTAGTTTATCAGCTTTGTAAAAGGATGTACACATTTTATCTTCAATCCCATATTATTTGTAGAAAAAATAAATTGAAAAGGATAATACATACATACTCACTAGTGAGTATATGTACTCACTTTCTGGTTTAGTCCAATAAAAAAATATTACGAGTTCCTTGTTTTTAATGCCCAAGAAAAATTAAGGGTGCATTTTTGCTTACAACCATAAACTATAATGTATGCTCACCATACATCTCATCATTTAACACGTGACCTTTCACTTAATCATAGTTAATTTTTGTTCGAAATTGGAAAATGAACATTTAATATTAGTTAACCAAAGTTAGTTGAAAAAAACACGTGTCAAATGATAAGGTTCATGGTGAGCATACATCATGGTTATAATGTTGAGCAAAAATACTACCAATATTTAATGAAACATTGTTATTTTTTTATTTAAATGATATGTTGTTATTTTTTAAAACAATAAAATATGTATTAATTTATCATTTGACAAAATAAAAAAGTGAGTACTCACTAGTGAGTACCCAAGTATTATGTAATTGTAAATAGGGTGAAGTGCCGATTTAGTCCTTAAATTGTTACCTAAGTGAAAATTAGGTCCCTGAATTATTTTTTCGGTAAATTAAGTCCCCAAATTCATTAAAAATTGCTAATTTCATCCATACTATGATATTCAAAGCTATTTTGTCCAATTTTTCTTCAACTGAAGTCACTTAACACATTTTAGAGTGTAATATCGTCATTTTCTCGCCTATAAGCCCTCCACATTTCATATAGGTTGCGAATCTAACATCTAATTTACCCTCGAAAGTTAACTTACACTATTTCTTATGAAAAACTACCAATTTACCTTTCAAAGTTAACTCCATACACTATTTCTTTGTGGAAAACTACCAATCTACACTCTAATGTGTATCACATGCAAGTAACGTGACTTAAATTGACGGAAAATTGAATATAGTAGCTTTGAATATAATATTAGGGATGTAATTGGCAGATTTTTATAATTCAATGACTAATTTTTCTGAAAAAATAGTTTAGGGACCTAATTTTCACTGAGGTGATAATTCAGGGACTAAATTGGCAATTCACCCTTGTAAATATAACACCTTTTGTTCTTTTACATTTCACTAGAAAAAATGTTTCTTTATATTGATGCTTGTGAGAATTCGTTGAACTGACATATACGCTGGCTGACTAATTTTTTAGTTTACACTAGAAAATACATATTTCCAACTCCATTTCAAAAAGTTTTGAAAAATGGAATTTCATAAATGCATGCCGAAATCAAGATGAACAATACTTGGCTACTCAAAGATGAGTAGGAACTCATACTCAAAATTCTTAATGTTTTAATCGTGAAGCTTTGTGCTTATGATCAGAACCGTTCATACTATAAATCACATTGTAAAGATCATCTCTGCAAAAAATTAATTAAACTTAAGATCGTTTAGTCAATCTATTGTAGTAAATACATAGACGGTTCATAATGCTTTTACCAATACCGTTAATTTGTTTTTAAATAGTTTGATGACTAAACGGCCTTAGTTTTAATTGATTTTTTGTAGAGACGATCTTTATATGGTGATTTATAATATGAGCGGTTCTAATTATAAACACGAAGTTCTATAAATTGACAATGAACAATTTTGAGAAATTTTGAGTAGGAATTCCTACTCATCTTTGAGTAGCCAAATATTGTTCAATCAAGATTTTAGAACAATAAAATATGTGTTAATTTATGATTTGACAAAATAAAAAACTGAGTATTCACCTGAGTACAGTATTATCCAATTGTAAATATTATATCTTTTGTTCTTTTACATTTTGCTAGAAAAAATGTTTTTTTTTAATTTTTTTATATTGATGTTTGTGAGAATTTGTCGAACTGACGTAGAAGTAGGGGTGGTTCGGTATGGAATCCCATACCGAAACCCTTGTCCCGATTCCCAAATCGAAATTTTCGGGAATCCCAATTTCAATACCGATCCCAAACCAAATTTTCGGGAATCCCGATTTTTGGGAATCTCGAAACTCCCATACCGAAACCCTTGTCCCAATTCCCAAACCGAAATTTTTCAGGAATCCCAATTTCAATACCGATCCCAAACCAAATTTTCGGGAATACCGAAATGGTTTTGGGCTTTTGGACTAAAATTTGACATATTATGCTTTTGGGCTAAAATTCAATCTTTTATATTGAAAAATTGACATATAGGCATGCTCAATCTGTCAATTTGTTTCTACTAATCTGTGCACACAAATCTGTCAATCAAATGGTAAGGCCCAGTTAGTATCTGCCTATTCAAATATGCAACGTTAATATATGCTTGAATAAACTAGTAAATCTATCTATAATCCTGCTAGTCCCCAAAAGTACGTCTAAAACGTTAATATATGCTTGAGTAAACTTCTATACATATATAATATAAATATTATAGATAGATGTAAAGTTTTCTCAAGCAAATTATAACTTATAATCTATCCATGTATCCATCTATCAATCTCCCATGTTTATTTTGCATCTATGTATCCATCTATCAATCTTCTGTGATTTAAAAATTCTGCATATGTTCCACTATCTATCTGAGGGCTCCTTCCAGTATATGTTCCATCATCGATTTCCAGTGCTCCTTCAGTATTTCAATTTTCACTATTGTAGGTAGATAATGTTCCCCTTAAAGATATGATCCTATATATTTAAAAATTAAATAATATATATATATATTTTCGGTTTGGTTTGGGAATACCGAAATCCCAAAAACTTGAGACCGATTCCCGTACCAAAATTTCGGGATTGGTTCAGTATTGGGTACCAAAATTTTCGTGAATTTCGGTTTGGGATTTTTTTTAGTTTGGTTTCGGGAATTTTTCGGTTCAGTTTGGGATTTTTGGGATTTTTTTCCAGCCCTACGTATAAGCTGGCTGACTAATTGAAATTTTAGTTCACACTAGACCTAATTTTGTGTCAGATTAAATCATAACTACATGATTCCAACTTCAATTCAAAAAGTTTTGAAAAACGGAATTTCATAAATGCACGCCGAAATCAGGATTTTAGGACTGGACTAATTTCAAGATTTAAATTAAATAACCTTTATTTATACTTCATCTAAAAAGTGATAGGTTGCTGTGTATTGTGACAATTGGCCAGGATTGTACTGATGAGTTGGCAATTGCTGACTAGGACAAACAGGAATTAGTTAGAGAATTAGTTAGAATTGTTGGCCGTTAGGGTGGTTAGAGAGTGACTTAGGAAGGAAGCTACCTAGTCATTATAAAAGGAGATACTGTAAGAAGAAGGTTGTTGTTGTAATTGTTGATATCGTAATAAGAAAAATACATCTCTCTATACATTGAGCAGAAGCAGAGTTGCAGGATTATATCATTGGTATCAGCCAGTGCTTTCGATCCTCCTCGATCTTCCTCGTGTATGCCTCGCGCTGCTTCCAAACGACCAATGAAGTTGCGCGTCTCCAAGCTGGAAACCTTGTTTGACGAATTCCACCAAGAATTCAACAATTCAAGAAGGGAGTTCCAAGAATTACATTGGAATCTCGACCCGCAACTTAGTTACTCCTGCAACAGATCCAATCTTTGTCAGTGAAGGGTAGGGGCTCGAATGGCGAATCCTCTGAAGCAACACATTCGGATCCTAATTGTCCACCGGGTATGAACCCTCATTTCCCACCCAATTTCGATCGCCCCGATCCTCATTTGCAATCTTTTCATTAGCGTCCCCCATTTATCAAAATGGATGTTCCACGTTTTGGTGATGGTGATGAATCCCTGTCCTGGATCTGTAAGGCCGAACACTATTTCGATTTTTTCAACATCGATGATTCCAAGAAAGTCAAGATAGCTTATTTCCATTTGGAAGGGGAACCCCTTCAGTGGTTCCAATGGGCGAATTGTATAGTCAATTACCTTACCTGGGAGGAATTCACAGCATCTTTGTGTCAAGAGTTCGGGCCATCATAATTCGAAGATTCAATAGAAAGTCTGGTCAAATTAAGACAATCAAGGACATTGTGAGACTACATTCTGGAATTCAGGCGTTTGGCAAATTGCACATCAGATATCTCTCATTCCTTGCTGAAATCTTGCTTCATTGGTGGCCTTACAACCGAATTACGACATAATGTCAAGATCTTGAAGCCACGGCCTATGCACAACAGATTGATGCCAAGTTTTCGGATTTAAAGGCATTTTTCTCGTTCTTTTGGTAATTCTGCAATTAGAACCCCTTTAGAGAATGTGGGTAATGTGCATATAGGAGATAACAAGTTGAAATTTGAGAATGTGAGGAGATTAACACCTGAATAAGTTGAATATTGTAGAAAAAATCGGTTATGTTTTCACTGTAAAGAAAAATATTCCAGAGGGCATACCTGTGAGAAGAAACAACTATTACTCATTGATGTGCAACCTTTGTGTGATACTGATACTTCTAAGGATGAGAACTTGGAACCTGAAATCACATCTTGTTCCTTTTTGGTACTCCTGCACCTAAATCCATCAAGATTATGAAAGTGTTGTGCTCCATTAAAAGTTGTCCGGTGGTAATTCTAATTGATACCGGTAGTTCACACAACTTTATTGATTCCTCTTTGGTGAAAAGGATTAAAGGGCATTTGGACACATCTCACTCTTTTAGTGTTAAGATTGCGGATAGTGGGACGGTGAACACTATTGGATCTTTAGGAGCAGTTTATCTGAAAATTCAAGATTATCACTATATCACCGACTTGTATGCTATGGCAATTGGGGGTTGTGACATTGTATTGAGAGTTCAGTGGTTACGGATACTTGGACCAGTTTTGTGGGACTTTGATAAAATGTGCATGAAGTTCAAGCAGGGAAATTCTACCTATTGTCTTTCTAGTCCTGAAACTCCGAGTGAGCACATTCAAGATGTCTCTATTTTCCAAATGGAGAAACTTTTGCAACAAGAATCTTCTATTGGAGCTTTTCTGTTTCAACTCCAAACTATGGACACTGTGCAACATTAAGACTCACTCACAGATCAACAATCTCAAGAGTTGCACCAGTTATTACAAGACTTTGAAGAGGTTTTTCGAACACCAACAACTTTACCTCTTCATCGATCTCATGATCATCGAATTTTGTTGTTAGAAGGTAGTAAGCCACCAAGTATGAGGCTATATCGATATGGACCATTGCAGAAGTCGGAAATTGAAAATTGTGTGCAGGAACTGTTAGATGTTGGGTTTATCAGAGTTAGTAACAGTCCATATTCTTCCCCTGTCATTTTAGTCAAGAAGAAGGAAGGTACGTGGCGAATGTGTATCGATTATAAGGGAATTAACTTGATTACAATAAAAGATAAGTTCCCTATTCCATTAATTGATGAGTTACTTGATGGATTATTTGAGGCTCAATTCTTTTCCAAACTAGACCTGCGATCTGGATATCACAAAATCAGAATGCATCTGAATGACATTGAGAAGATAGCTTTTAGAATACATGATGGATATTACGAGTTTTTGGTTATGCTTTTTGGCTTAACTAATGCTCTAACAACATTTCAGTGTCTCATGAATGAGATTTTCCAGCCACATATTCGATGGTTTATTTGAGTCTTTTTCGATGATATTCTGGTTTATAGTAGCTTTTGGGAATCTCACTTGGCTCACCTTCGAGTGGTTTTTCAGTTGTTAAAAGACCATACCTTGTTTGTGAAGAAATCCAAGTGTGCTTTTGGTCAATCTACAATAGAATATCTCGGTCACATTGTTTCAAAGGATTGAGTAGCAGCCAATCCTTGTAAACTGGAAGCTATTGCGAATTGGCCCGTACCTACATCAGTGAAAGCACTTCGAGGATTTTTTGGATTAACTGGAAACTATAGGGAGTTTATTCCGGGGTTTGGGAAGATTATCAGCCCCCTAACAGTTTTAACAAAGAAAGACAAGTTTCATTGGACTCCAGAAGCTACAACTGCATTTAATGAATTGAAAACAACCATGCTTTCTCCATAGGTATTGGCACTTCCAGATTTTACACAACCATTTGTTATTGAGAGTGATACCTCTGGATTTGGGATTGGAGCTGTGTTACAACAGAATGGACGACCTATTGCTTCTACTAGTAAGGCCCTTAGTTCGCGGAACCAGTCACTTTCTGCATATGAGAGGGAGATGATGGCAATTATTCATGCAGTGAAGAAATGGCAATCTTACTTAGTTGGGAGACACTTTGTGATTAAAACGGATCATCACAGCCTCAAATATTTTTTGCAGAATCGAGTTCACACTCCGATTCAACAAAAATGGGTGTCCAAGTTATGGGGTTTCGATTATGAAATTCAATACAAACAAGGTTATGATAATCAAGTGGCTGATGCTTTTTCCAGATTACATGTTGATATTAAAAACCAGAATTGTGCAACGGAATTGAATGTTATTTCCTATCCTTATCTCAGTTGGTTGGATGACTTGCGGAGGGATTTATAGCAAGATACTTGGATTACAACAAAAGTTCAGGAAGTTTTACAATGCCCTGATCCAACATTGCTCAATAATTTGAAGTACAAGGTTGACAATGGATTGTTGAGATACAAAGGTAGGATAGTCTTGAGTCCCATTAGTGCTTGGAGGCCTAAATCTTTGAAAAACACCATTGTAGTGCTATTGTTGGCCATGCTGGGTTCCTTAAAACCTATAAAAGACTTTCTCGGTCTTTTATTGGGTTAGCATGAAACATGATATGAAGGAGTTTGTATCCAATTATGCAACTTGTCAACAACAAAAATACGAGACATTGGCTCTTGTAGGATTACTCCAACCATTACCGATTCCTTTTCGAGTATAGACAGACACTTCAATGGACTTTATAGTGGGGTTAACACCTTGCAAAGGTAAATCTGTGATTTGGGTAGTTGTAGACAGACTATCCAAGTATGCTCACTTTCTTGCCCTTTCCTACCCTTACACGGCTGTTTTTGTGGCAAATTTATTTGTTGAGCATATCTTTAAACTTCATGGCATGCCTACTTCAATCGTATCAGATAGGGATCCCATCTTTATGAGCAAATTTTGGAAGGAATGTTTTGCCCTGCAAGGTTCAAATCTGTGTTTTAGCTCGGGTTATCATCCACAGACGGATGGGCAAACGGAGGTGGTTAACAGGTGTTTGGAAACGTATTTGAGGTGTTTTTGCAGCCTACAGCCCAAGAAATGGTTGACTTGGTTACCTTGGGTAGAGTATAGTTATAACACTACCTTCCACTCTACAACTAAGCTTTGTCCTTATGAAGTGGTTTATGGGCAGCCACCACCTAAGATTCCAATTTATGAAGCTGGTACCACAAAACTTGATCTGGTTGATTGATGTTTGCAAGAGAAAAACATGATTTTATCTCTTTTGAAAGCCAATTTGCTGGCTGCTCAAAATAGGATGACTGTTCAAGTTAACAAACACAGAACTGAGAGGGTCTTTCAGGTGGGTGATTTGGTGTATTTGAGACTGGTTCCATATCAGCATTTATCTTTGGCTTCACATCCATTTCACAAGCTCCAACCTCAATTCTATGGGCCATATGAAGTGTTGGATAAAATCGGGCCATTTGCTTATAAACTCAAATTACTAGAAAACTCAAAATTACACCTAGTCTTTCATGTCTCCTACCTTAAGAAGCATCTGGGTCCTAACATTCAACCTACTATCCAGTTACCAGTCATCACTGATGCATGAATATTACAAGAAGTCCTAGTAGTAATATTGGAGATGAAGTTAGTCAAGAAATGGACCACTGCAACAACTGAAGTTTTGGTCTAGTGGCAAAATCATGCTCCAAAAGATGCAACTTGGGAGAATTATGCTGACTTAAAGTCTAGATTTCCTATGGTGTCCCAATTATGATGTATTGAGTGTATTACTGTTGTGTTTTTAGTCTTGTGTTACAAGCCTTGTTTTGAGATAGGGTATTGATAGGTTGCTGTGTATTGTGACAATTGGGCAGGATTGTAGTGATGAGTTGGCAATTGCTGACTAGGACAAACAAGAATTAGTTAGAATTGTTGGTTGTTAAAGTGGTTAGAGAGTGACTTAGGGAGGAAGCTGCCTAGTCACTATAAGAAAAAGGTTGTTGTTGTTGTAATTGTTGATATCGTAATAAGAAAAATACATCTCTCTATACATTGAGCAGAAGCAGAGTTGCAGGCAAGGGCGGAGCCAAGTACAAGGTTACCCTGAGCTATAGCCTAGGTAGCTCTTGTGGATACAAACCAATTATTCCCTATATTTCATTTATTTTTAGAGTAAATTGTAGCTATGGTCCCTTAACTTTAACTCAATTGGAGCAATGGTCCCTCAACTAAAAATTCATTACCATTGGTCCATCAACTCATCAAAACGTGCAGCTATGGTCCCTCAACTAAAAAACCATTACCATTAGTCCCTTAACTTTAATTCAACTGGAGAAATGATCCCTTAACTTTAACTCAATTGTAGTAATGGTCCTTCCAACATAACTCATTTTGACAAAAATTTTGGACGTAGTTGACGAAAATGACCATAATTACACACTTTGATGAGTTGAGGGACCATAATTATATAAATGGTTATTCCAACATAACTTATTTTGACAAAATTTTGACGAAATTGATGAAAATGACTATAACTACACATTTTGATAAGTTGAGGGACCAATGATAATGGATTTTTAGTTAAGGGACCATTGCTCCAATTTGATTAAAGTTAAGGGACCATTGCTACAATTTACTCTTATTTTTATATTCACCTCACTATTAGCCCATGTATCTTTTTTATTTATTTACTTCATTAACTAATACTATTTATTTCCTAATTAACAAAATCTATTTTACACTTCATATACTATTCATTTATGGTTAATCGTGACAATAATTACTTACTTTAATAGTGTTTTTAATTCTTTTCAAAAGCAACTCGTTGCATGTTTCAATTTTTGAATTATTTTATGCATGATTTTTATCTATTTTAAAAAGTTTTATAGTGTGTCAACGTTTTTTTGTTTGTTTAGAGTAAATTGTAGCAATGATCTCTTAACTTTAACTCAATTGTAGCAATAGTCCCTCAACTAAAAATTCATTATCATTGGTCCCTCAACTTTAACTCAATTGGAGCAATGGTCCCTCAACTTTAACCCAATTGTAGTAATGGTCCTTCCAACATAACTCATTTTGACAAAATTCTAACGAAGTTGACGAAAATGATCATAGGTACACGTTTTGATGAGTTGAGGGACCCCAATTGTCGTAATGGTCCTTCTCACACAACTTATTTTGATAAAATTCTAACGAAGTTGACGAAAAGGACCATAGCTACGTATTTTCATGAGTTGAGGGACCAATGGTAATGGATTTTTAATTGAGGAACCATTGCTCCAATTTGATTAAAGTTGAGGGACCATTGCTATAATTTACTCGTTTGTTTATATATATATTTGTCATAGCTACACGTTTTGATGAGTTGAGGGACCCCAATTGTCGTAATGGTCATTCTCACACAACTTATTTTGATAAAATTCTAACGAAGTTGACGAAAAGGACCATAGCTACGTATTTTCATGAGTTGAGGGACCAATGGTAATGGATTTTTAATTGAGGAACCATTGCTCCAATTTGATTAAAGTTGAGGGACCATTGCTATAATTTACTCGTTTGTTTATATATATATTTGTCATATTAAAGGTTGATGAATATAGAATAATTGGACGAGCTTTGCTTATAAGATTAATGCATAGTCATTTTTTAAAAACCAACTTTTTTTATAGTTCTTAGCTTAGCCTACCGGCCGAAAATTTTCTGGCTCCGCCCTTGGTTGCATGATTGTATCAAAAAGTTGTGAAGTATCAATAAAATAACTAACTATTTGTAAGGCTAAGTTCATCCCCTTTCCTTAGTATAGATAATATCACTTGTTCAAAAGAAAAAAAAACCTTTATGTATGCTTCACAAGGAAAAACATAGTATGTATTTGGGTAATTAAGTTCCTGCCTAAACTCTCAAGTTTCACTTGTTAATTCTTTGGTTAGTTACGTAATTCTAAGGAATCCGAAGTAACCAATTAGGTCTGTCTAAAAAAAAAAAAAAAGTAACCAATTAGGTTTACGATAAAATTAAAAAATTGAGATAACCCTCAACAGGAAACTAAATAGTAAAAGTGTTGGTTATAGCGTAACTTCCTCTCACAACATGCAACGTACATGCAGAATTGACCGCCGTTGCGGCGGCGGGTACCCAACTGCAAAGCCATTACTGGCATAGTAAAATAAATTTCACCTCCGCCGTTACCTTGTTGGTTAAAAAAAACCAGGTAAAAAAAGAAGAAATGCACCTACTTTTGGAATGCATCCAGAACAAAGTAGAGTTGTGGTTCTAGTGTCCTGCTCTACCTTGACGTTAATTAATTAGTTGCATAACAAAAATAATAATTCCCAGAAGGGTTTTGGCAGCTCTGTAAAAACAACTTCATCGATGAACAAATACCAAACAAGAAACCAAAAATGCTGCAGGACTACGACCGAGGGTACGTTCTTCATCATGAACACCATGATTTCTAATCCCAGAATTCTTCATCAATCTCCTCATAATCCTCTTAGTTTTTTATCGTGCATTTTTGCATTCGGAATTGCAGGTTTCTTGTTTCTTCTAGGCCAAGCAAAATTAACGACACTCAGCCGCCTTGTAGTTTGGATCCGCAACTTAGCGCTCTGCACCGCGGCTTTGTTTCTCATTGCCTTGATGCATCACATTGTTGGAACCATACTTTCTTGGCTTCCAAACAGAAGCCATAGTGATCAAGAATTTGAAGGTGGAGATGACCGGTCTCATCATCACCGTGATCAAGACACATTGCCACAAGCACCTGCACAAGATATCGTAACATTGTTCCACATGGTTTTAATGGAAGTGCTAGATAGAGTTTGGGAGGACTTGGTGATGGAGGAAGGGCAAGAACAAAGGCCTCAGGCTCTCCAAGTTCAAGCCCTAGAGGCCCTCCCACCGCCTTTGACATACCGCAAAGGTGGCCGGGACATAACATCGAGTTGCTGCAGTAACCGGTGTACCATTTGCTTGGAGGATTTCGTGGACGGCGAGTTCTGTCGTGTTTTCGCATGCAAACACATGTTTCATTCCGACTGTATTGATCATTGGTTAAAGAACCATCTAACTTGCCCAATTTGTCGAAATTCTGTTGTAGATATCTGACATTGTAATTCACATTCACCTTTTATATTACTCAAAATTTCAAACGTGGTTGCTTTATGAACAAGTTTCCAACTATTTTCCAGAGGAAAACTTTTTTTTTATCCCATCAAATAATAGCACGCCTGTGTTTCGTTTCTAAGATTGAACAAGAAATTTTGTCGAGTTGAAGGTAGAAGACGAATTACTCATAAATGAAACTTATTTTTTTCAATTCTGATTTCATAATAGGATTACAAGAGATAAGTTTGCGACATATATATTTGATCCCTTCTAATATGTTCAGACTGAAAAGGCATTTAATAACCTTCAATATACCTTGAATTTTATGATTTTTCCAGTCCAACCTAATCCTAGACAACAAACGAGCCATCATCCATTTACCATAACCAAAGATCCCACTTCATAAAAACCGGAAGGGTAAACAAATAAACCAAGATTTAACCATGGATAAACAAGTCAAATCATAAAAAGGAACTAAGTAGCTCAATACACCAAATACTAAACTGTTAACATCATGTGGGAGTTTAACGTGGAAAATGACTATTTTGGAGTACTAGTAACAATTGTCAAAAGCTATCAGACTTTACTGGCACGAGTCAAGACGGCAATTGTATTACTTACGTACAATTCTTGCCAAATATAATTTTTGTGCGACTTTTTTTCCAAAATCATGTACTCGTTGTCCCCTTAGGTTTGCGGAATGGTATCTTTAGGAATGAAACTACTCATGCTAATTCCAGTGGTTCAAATGGCCTCAAGAGTGAGGAGTAATGGAAAGCCCTGAGCCCTAGAGGCCTGTACACAGACCCAAAGGCCCACAAATTACATCCCTTACGACTACTTTCCATACAAGGTTAGATTATGCATTTCAAAAGTCTTCTGAAAACTTCTCTCCCGTTTGGTGAGAGTTTTTCTCTCTTTGTGAGAGGTTTTCTCACTAGTCTGTGAGTGCTTGTCATCGTTGATTACTTTTCGTAGCCTCCGGCTCTAGCCATGGCTGGGGTCGGTGGTAGCCCTTTTCTCCTCTTTTTTCTTTTGTATGTTTCCTTCCTTAGCCCTCAGCCTCTGTTTTCCCTTGCCCGTTGGCCTGATCATCCATTTTCCCTTGCATCTGATTTCACTCTTTTCAGCCCCAAATCCCGTTATCCCCTTTCTTCCACTCTCTTGTTTTTCATCAAAACCCTTCCTATCCTTCTCAATTGGCTCTGTTCTTCATCGATCCCGCAACCGAGATTGTAACCCACTTCTCTACTTCGCGATTTCTCGCGATTATCTCAGAAGGTGCGTAGAGCTCCGGCTCGGGTGTTCACACCACCTCTTTCCCTCGATTTGCCCTTGGTGGCTCTGTTGTTGGTGGGATTATTCCCGCTGACTTCTTTTATGGTGTGGTGGCGATCGTTGTCGTGCTTGGTGCAATGTGGAGCCATCTCTTTCTCAGTTTTTTGGGCTCTGTTTTGGCGTGATTTCAAATGTACGTTGGAGGCGTTTGTTTTTTACGGTTGGGATTAGGCGTTCGACAGCGGCGGTGGTTGGATGCTGCTAGGGTTTCTTCTTCGGTGTGTTTTCTGTTTTGGGCTCAGAATTTTGTTTTTTGGGCCCTGTTTTTGTGTACTATGGAAGTCCTTATTTTGGTTTTGTGCTTATTGTATTTGGGCGTCTTCTTTTGTAATTATGGTTTGTTAGTAATGAAGTTATCTTTTACCCAAAAAAAATAAAAAAATAAAAAAAATCTTCTGCAAAAATTGGTGGAGGAATGTTATGAGAGGTTTTGGGTTCAATTTCCACCAAAGACGAATTTGTACTACATTATTGCTAGCCTATTGTGAGGCTAAACCCATCCCTTACATAATATCATTTATTCAAAAGGAAAAAAGGAATGTTAAAGAGTCCTAGCCTTGATAAATGACACGAATGGAACACAAAAACATGATGCACATAATTCTCTTCAATCTCCTCAATGGAGGATTTCTAGGAAAACTTCTCTATTTTTATTGACAAGGGTTTTGAGCTCAAAACTCAAGAACGACAGTTGTCAAGGAGCTTTGTTGGAATTCCAAAATATGCAAAGTAAAACAGAACAGAGGGCGATGGGACAACCCCATCTGACTCCGTAACTCATTGAACCAATCCGAGATCTTTGATCGAAGAATGACCGATGAACACAACGACCAAAACTCGACGAATCGAAGTCCTCTCAAAGATGCATTCTATTGTCTTACGAATAGAAGATTGAACTAGAAAATCATGCTGCTGTTCCCACAAAACAAATGCATTCGGACTCTTGGATGCACTCGAGTTTATGTGCTCGATTCCCCCTCCCTCAACATCGAAATTTTTTCGCCTTATAAGATGTCATTGAGGACGGAAGCAGAAATCTAAGACCACTCTCCTTACCTACATTTGCAACACCACTCTTGTTTACACCAAGATTTCTCCATGGGATCAATTCTCACTACAATTTCTCAACCAAAACCAAAACCATGGATAACAAACACAAGAATCTACATTCGAATTCCCAACCCGTATCGAGATTTCAGTGACCAACCTCAAATTACATAACACAATACAAATTCTCAGCATTCACAATTCATAACACAAATGTTTCAGTGTCACTTGCAACAAAAATTAAAAATTAAAAATTAAAAGAAAAAAAAAAAAACCCAAAACCAAATATTAGTTTAGGGAGAGTCCATAGGATCCTTCCTGGATTTAATTTTCGTTTCGGAGTTCTTCATCTTTCTTTTGCTTGGGTCGTCATCCTGTTTATACCTGAAAACAATACGACCTCTAGTGGTGTCGTACCGGCTGACCTCAACCTTAACTCTGTCTCCGATCAAAATTCGAATGAATTTCTTTCGGATTTTCCCAGAAATGTAGCCGATGATAGTGTCGGCGTTGTCTAATCGGATTCGAAACATACCGTTGGGAAGCGACTCCGTGACCAGTCCTTCCTGGCTGAACTTCTGCTCGTCCACTCCCGGGGATTTGCTCGCGGCGACAACGAACGGGCACCGTTTGGGGCTGAGGAGGAAGTGGTTTCCGACAAGACAGTGGCTGCTGCTGTTGTTGGTGATGTGGAGATGGGACTGGGGTTTTGGGTTTGGTTG
Organism: Heteromeles arbutifolia; assembly: GCA_024362995.1. Taxonomy (NCBI): domain Eukaryota; kingdom Viridiplantae; phylum Streptophyta; class Magnoliopsida; order Rosales; family Rosaceae; genus Heteromeles; species Heteromeles arbutifolia. Next base: position 35,941,658 of record JANCRC010000003.1, on the reverse strand, counting down.
GAATTTGAGAGTTGATGGGGTGAGGGTTAGGGTTAGGGTTTTAGAGTGGAAAGGGGGAGAGTGGTGGAGGATTGGGTGGCGGAGGGAGGATGATGGCGAGGTTAACATGGCTTTTGGTGGTGGTGGTGGTAACGGTGTTCGCTTTTGGTGTCTGTTTTGTGGGTGGAGACAGGAAAGGGGAGGAGGTAAAGGGATTAGGTTTGGGGATTTTTGAGGATTGTTTTGACTTTTGAGTAAATATTGGATTCTGTCGAGGGTGAATATGTAGTTTCATTAGAATTCTTTTTCTCTTCTCTCTCATTTTTTTAGTGCTGATAATCCCACCTGAGGATGGCAATTTAATCCGTCAAATCCGATACCCGTAGATAACCGACCCGAACAGTTCAGTTTCAGGTAGCAAATTTCGGGTTTTTTACGGTTATGGGTAAATTGTTCAGTTTCGGGTTCGGTTATGATTATAGGGGTATCCGATCCGAACCCGTACCCGAACCTGCCCCATTTTCATTCTTTAGTAAAAATTATAAATATTTGCTATATATATGTTTTTATAAAAGAATGAAATCCCTATGTTTTTTCTCCAACAACTTTAATACTCCATGGGAGACTACAAAAGGCTTAAGCGTGTAGTGCACACTTCAAAGCCTTTGAGTTCTTACACACCTCATTCTCTCTCCACGTTCCTTCCATTTTTGTGTTCTGTGCTTCTCCCTTCCCCGAGCACCACACACACGCGCGCGTACACACATGCAAAACAAAGACCACACCACCATCTTATCTCCCTCACCTTTCTATTCTTCCCGTGCTCTCTCCTTCTCCTCATTACACTCTCCTCAGTCCTCACCTCTCCCGAGCTACGCACATATGGCACCACCACCCCACCGTCTCTGGCGAGCCCTCAAACCATACCCTCCAGACCCTACACCATCTCTGCAACCTCTCACTCTCTCTCATTGTCCCTCTCGCACCATCACCTCAAACTCCCCCGAGAACCAACCACTGAGACACCACCAGCCTCCTCGTCCATCTCACTATTTAATTAGTTGAATCGAATCATAATTAATTGTTTTGGTTACGATTTTTAGCCCTTATAAACCAACCTGGACCGACCACTCGCATATTCGTATTCGAATGATTTTTATTAATATACATGTAATCTTTTTATTGGCTTATAACTAGGTAAAGATGTTGAATTTGAGAGTTAGAGACCGCTCAAGATATTTGAGTTGTAACTGTAACTACAGTTACAAAACTTTGAAGTTTAGAGTGATTTTTTTTAGGAAGTATTATTGACACTCTAAAAATTTCATTTTAAACTCATCACAAGTGTATTTTTCTTTCTAAATATATCTAAACTCCTCACAAGTATATTTTTATTTCTAAATATAGAAAGTTTGAAGTGTAGACTAAGAATTTTAGAGTGCCAATAACAATTTTTTTTTTTTTTTTGACAAATGATATTATCTACAATAAGGGTGTGGGGGAGTGGGCTAAGCCTCACAATCGGCTAGCAATAATGCGATTTAAATTTGTCTTTGACGAGAATTGAACCTAAGACCTCTCACTTACAAGTGAAGATGTTTACCACTAGACCGTACTACTAAGTGGTAAAGTATAGAGTGATTTGATATACTAGAAGAAAATAATGTAGTAATAATCGAGTTTTGTTATTGTAAACTGTAATTTGACCCAAACAAAAAATGGATTTACAGTTGAACTTTTCAAATCAAATCTTTTGACATTTGTTTGATTTTGTTAAGAATTTTGTTAAGACTAAAAGCAAGTCAAACTATTATACTGTAATTAGTGTGATTCTAAATGTGGACTGGGCCTTTCTTATTTATCAAACGAGTCAATGTGAACCAAGAACCAATCATTAGACTTTGAATGAGTTGAATTTTGTTGGGTAGAAGAATTTGAGAGCTCTACGTTAGCATGAAGAGATGAAACATAACAAATCCGTTTAACTTTTAATGTTCGTAACTTCATCATTTTTACTATCGTTTGTGCACTGTTTGTGTCTACGCACTTGTGGACTATACCTCGCTGTCCAAGCCAAAATTTGACCCAACAATCAACTAAGTTTTGAAACCTCGAGGCTGAATTCAACAACTATAATATGCTTACTTTCTTCCAATAATCTCGTGCCCTTCAATAAGAAGAAGAAAAAGTGTACAAGTTATACTTTTTAAAATGTGCCATAGGTTGGAAACAATAATCTCCTGTTATATATAGATTGTTATCACAAGTGAACGGATGATTTATATCATGTCAATTGTCTTTTATATTTAAGCCAAAAACAAAATGTTGGTTTCATTTCAATTATTCTATCACACTTTTGCCATCGTTTTTAGAGAGTTAGTTTTCACATATAATTTTAACTTTCATACAACTCTATTTTGACCATCAGATTAAATAAATCAAAAGAAAACAACTGACCTAATTAAATACAAATGAACAAGTAGCAAACAAACGATAAAAAATTCCCATGTACGCTACAAATTCATTTATCAGCAAAACCTAATAATAAAATATATATGCCACTTATTACTACATGTTAGTTAAAATTCCTTTGCACTTCTGGGGGAAAGTTTTAGGTTTGAAGTGCGTGGATGGCGATTTCAATCCCACTTTATCCCCTCACCCCTTACTACAATCTATACTTGTAAGTTAGGTTTAATTCATGTGGATGACAAGTTCGATGGTCAATTCTGTGACTTGATCCGAATTCCCCCATTCGACTAAGTTCCACAACTAAGCAGGAAAGTAACATGACCAATTTCGCTAATTTGTAAACTACCCAGTTTTGTAGACATGAGGGTGGCCAAATTGGCCAGAATAGTGTGTGCACCCCTCAACACTCAACTTTGAAATTTCGAATACAGATTAATTAGCTAGATTATCACTCGGATAAAAAAAAATCAACAAATCAACAAATAAAAAAAAAAAATACTCCATCTAATTAATTTTTTCATTGTCACAGTGTACCAGATGATGGAAATATGACCCAAGTCCAAGTGAAACACAAGCCTAAAGAATGACAAGTACTCATAAGAAACTCTTTAAAATCAATACTGAATGCAAAGTAAATAGTCTATTTATGTTTATATACTAACAGAAGCACAAACGACACTGGAACTTACTTTCACATAACTTTCATGTCCCCTGAATCTACTTCGAAGGATGCAGCGTCCACCGAACTGCTGCTGCAAGTATGAATGCAGCAAAACAATCAAACAATGAGGAGGAGGACCATCAATCACAAACTATGTATGACAATCAATCACAAAACAAACAATGTAAATGACCTGTATGACAATGACATACAATGACATTCCAGGAACCGGATAAATGACCTGTATGACAATCAATCACAAACTTGGACGATCAATTGAGGATAGGATCAAAGGTTTGAGCCCTGTAAAGGTCATATGCATGGGGAAGTACACCAGAATAGTAATTCCAAGGTAAAATGAACAAGGAGGAGGACCATCCTTTGAGTTCAGAAAAATGTTGAGGATGATTTGAGGGAAAAGAAAGGCATCAAATACTAGACCGGCATAGGACCTTAAATGCCCCAAAAGAAAATGCCTTACAATGTGCAATTTGTTCTACACACAAATCAACCCGAAAGAATAAAAGCTCAGCGACTGCAGTCAAAGGTTAACTTAATTAGAATTCATAGAGCATACTCTTTGTTAAGAGTCTAGATGACATACTATAAAACAAAACACCATGTAAACGATCACATTGCACCTTATAAATGCTTTGATGCATCTATACTCCAAAAACCGATACAAAACCATAATCCACAGCGAAGAAAGCAAATAACCATTATTGTACCCATGAAAAAAAGCATGCCTGCGTAGATTGCAGCAAATATTAAAGAGACAAAAGAAGATTCCCCAAAATCATATTCTCATTGCGATTAGGCCTGAAGCATCTGTTGAACACAAAGTACCAATTCATCTAATCAAAACAAACATAGCATAATACAAATGGTGGTTTTTCCTAAACCTGGATTAAGAGTCCAAGGGTACCAAAATCAAATCGAAAATTTCACGCCCTCGTCATCTGCGGTAGTCCCCTTGAAGATTGCAAGCTTCCCTTTCTGCTCCAGCATCTTCAAAGCCCTCATCAGAACCGTCCGATCAATCCCATGAAGCTCCGTCCCCCTCGATTCAATCCCAGTTCGGATTTCCTCAACCGTCATCACACTATCCTCCAATCCATTGTCCTTGACGAAGTCCAGGACAATATTAGCCCAGTCCTGAATCCGATGCCATAGCACAAGGCACTTTCGGCGGTTCTTATCCAGCCACTCCGCCCGGCCCTGCGCCACCAACGCCGAGAGAAAGGCTTCCCGGGCTTCGTAAGTGAGAGATCGCTCGATCGCGGGGTTCGAGAAGAGCGGAAAGTCTTGGTCTTCCAATCCGATGACGAATATGTGGTGGGTTTTGCAGTAGTCGAGGATGAGGTCCTTCCATAGTTGTATCTGCTTCTCGCGGGTGTCTCTGACGGGTTGGAGTGTGAAGTACGGAGGGTAATTGAAGAACTGGGGAAGCTTGAAATCTCCCAATTTCTGCATCTGATACTCTCTTGGCGGCGATCAGAGGCCGGAAGCTTGACTGTGGCGGAGGACGGTGGGAGTGGGTGGTTTACTGGCGGGGGAGCAGAGAGTTCTGAGGCCAAAAGGTCAGCCAGACGCAGTTTTGCTGACAATTGACGAAACAAAGGGCGGTATTGAAAAGATAAGCGAGTCCTCTTTGCATATGTATTTTAACCTGCGAAAATATACGTAACTTTTAAATCCAAACCGTTCAAAATAATCTAAAGGTTCTGAATGTGCCACGTATTTAATGGTCCAGTTTTCGTGACCCTTTTCCCCACGCCGTCTCCCTTCATTTTTATCTTTGCAATCGACAGCTCGGGTAACATTAGGGAACTTAAATTTTTAGATAAAATTTGTAAAATAAATGATGTGTTATTAATAAGAATGAGCAGATTTATTAATGTCTAAGTAATAATCTAATCATCAACATCCATATTATTTAGTTTATAAAATTTTGTCTACTAATTTAGTCTCCCTAGCATTTCCTTTTTCATCCCGACACACTCTCTCTCTCTCTTACCTGCACACCAAAGTGTCAACATTGCTAGAAATGAAGAAATTAAGCTATGAAAATAGAGAGAGAGAGAGAGAGATATATATATATATATATATATATATATATATATATATCGAATAGGTTTAGAGAGAAAATGAGAATCTTGGAACTGAATCTTTCTATTTTTGTTAAGTTAACTATTACAAGGCATTCTCACTATTTATACTTATACAACTCATAACAACCTTGGGACAAACCTCAGCAGCCACTAATAACAATACAAGTGGCATCCTCTACATAACTCAAATGGCTGAAAGAAGGAGAACATAACCCTTTGGTAAGGATATCTGTCAGCAGAGGATACAAACTGAAATGAAATAACACCCTGTTGGACACGTTTTCTAACAAAGTGACAATCCACTTCAACATGCTTAGCTTTGGAGTGAAGAACTGGATTAGTTGCCAATGCCATAGCTAAGATATTGTCACAATGTAATAGAGGAGGAACAGAACTCCGAATATGCAAGTCTTTAAGCAACTGTTGTATCCAATCAATCTAAGCAGTAGTAATGGCCATGGCTCTATATTCTGCTTCAATTGAAGAATGACTAATTGTATATTGCTTCTTAGAACTTCAAGAGATGTGATTGGAACCAAGAAACACCACAAAACTAGTTTTAGACCTTATATCATTGGGATAACCAGCCCAATCCATATATGCCTTAAGATCTAAACTTCCAGGCCTAAAAACAACCCCCCCCCCAATCCACAGTTCCTCTGATATATCTTAAGATTTGTTTGACAGCAACAAAATGAGATTCTAATGGAGTGTGCATGAACTAGCAAACCTGATTACCTAAGTATGCAATATCAGGTCTTGTGAAGGTTAAGTATTGCAAAGCTCCAACAATACTCTTGTAATTAGTAGGATCAGAATATAGAGGACTGCCATGATTGGGTAGTTTTTTATTAGGGTGACATGGAGTAATACAAGGCTTGCACTAAACTATATATGTCTTCTGCAGCAAGTCTTGTACATACTTGGATTGATGAACAAATAACCTTGAGAGTGAATATTCAAATTGCAGGCCAAAGAAATAATGAAGAAGGCCTAAATCTTTCATATCAAATTCCTTTGTCAATTGTTGGACCGCAGACTATACACTAGCATCATGATCTCCAGTAAGGATGATATCATCCACCATACAACAATAACACAACTAGATGAAGGCCATCATGCTTGACAAAAAGAGAATGATCTGCATAGGAAGCTGTAAAGCCCAGTGAAAGAAAAAAAGAGGCAAACCTGTCATTCATAGAGAGATTTGTGTAATTTGCAAACATATTAGGGTGATGAACATCAACAAATCCCTGAGGTTGAGACATGTATACTTCCTCCTCAAGAAATCCATGTAAAAAAAACATTTTTTTTTACTTCTAGTTGATGCGATGTAAAACAGCACTCAAATTAAACCCTCTTGTTGTCAAATTGTAGTAAACATGCAAGTATGGATCGTTCTAGATCGGGGATTAGGAGGGCTTGCTAAAACCTCAAAACTGACTCAAAAACATTAAAACAAAGTTAAAAATGTTTGAAAAGACTCAAAAGACTCAAGACAAGTTCACAAGACTCAAAATAAGCTAAAAACACTCAAAACTGCCTAAAAACACTAACTAGGCAGTTTCTGACACTAAACACAATTTTGGACGAAAATAAGGGTTGGGTTTGACTTAAAACACTTAAAAACACAAACAAAACACGTTTAAAGCTGTTTGAAACAAGAAAGTAAAGGGGGATTTTGTTTTGGACGAATTTAAGTAAAACAAACAGATTGTAAAACTAAACAGCTTTTAAAAACGAATTTGGGGAATAAGATGGATGATGGGCTAGCTAGAGGCTCTTTCTCCACACATGACATGTATGCAAACGAATCGATTTCCAGTTACTCCTTCATTGAATCATGAACGACAATGCCCCAAATTAACCATGACATCACTAGTTAACCCTCAGATTTTCCTTGTATTATTGGATTGGATGACATCATTCGACAACCCAAAGCATTCTTCAAAAGTCCCCTACATGACATCATAATAGAAATACAATCAAAGATCATTACGTTTAATGAAAATCATAAGCATTGACAAAGCACTTGCAACTATGACATCATGTCACTCATGCTAGGAATTGAACTTAACGCGATCATGACCAGCAACCTTCACTACTTGTGAATATAAGTTTGTAACGATTATGTGAAACTCCCTTATACTCTAGCATCAGATTTATGCATGCCAATTAAGCGTCGACCTTCAATCAACAAACACAAATAAGTTATCAATCAAACAGTTAAGCCAATTGCATTCACAATTCAAGAATTCATAACTGGAATTTATCAACTCAAATTGCACACATAATCATGGCTTTGAAATCACCCCTAGCCAAGAGGGGTTTCGCTACTCATGTTCACAGCAAAACGAAAGGAAAAGAAATTAAACATTGTAAACATAGAACGAATTACACCTAGAATACTCTAACAATCAAGCTTGAACATCCAAGAGTCCTTCCTTCTCTCCTTGCTGAGGCACAAAGGTGGGTGAAGTGTATGGGATGTGTTTTGGGGTCAGGAATGTGTTTAGGCAGAATGGGAGTTGCGGCAAAAGGTGTGGATTGATTTCTGGCGTGAATGAATGAATGGGTGAATGAATTGGATCCCCCTAGGTGCGGCAAGACTTGGTATTTAACGAACAAGGCTCCAAATTAAATTAGGTAATCAGGAATTATTCTAAAACTTAAAGGAAATAGGAAATTAGAACCAAAATCCCAAAGGAAATAGGTAACAAGGTGCGGCTGAGAGGGAAAGGGCAAGGGAATACCTTGCAAGGCAAGGAAAAAGGGTTTCCTTCCTGATTTAGGTGCAGCAAAGGTCCTAATTCTAAAGGGAATGGGTTATCTTGTGTGGCAGGGTAAAGAATGTGAAGGGAAAGATGCGGCTGGTCCTAGGGGATAAGGGAACATGTTTTGCAATGTCCTAAGGGGAAAAGGAAAAGTTTTTACATGGTTTAGGGATAAGGAAACATGGCAAGGGGAAATGTTGTACAAGATGAGACAAGGAGGGAACACAAAGGGGACAAGGCGCCACATTTGTAGGAGTGGGTCAATTTGTGTTTTTCTTTGTCTTCCAAGCTTCCAAACTGATTTCTCTTGACTTCTAGCACCTTTCTAGCCTCTTTTGGTCTTCAATTTCGTCCATCCACCTTGTTCCAAGCATGTAATAACCATTCTAAGCCTAATTTTGCTCCAAAAGGCTCCAAAATGCACCTTTTTGCATACTTTGTCCTTAGAACCTGAAAACACACGAAAATGGCTTAAAAGACTAAAATAACTAAGAAATAACAACATAAATGCATGAAAACAAGCTAGCTAAGTCGCATAAATATGCTCCTATCACTAGTTGCTTCAATTTCCAACCTTTAGTAGTTGCCAAAGATAACATGAGTCTCACTGTAGTTGGTTTAACCACAGGGCTAAAGGTTTCATAATAGTCTAGTCCTGCATCTTGAGAAAATCCCTTGGCCACCAACCTCGCCTTGTGCCTAGCAATGGAACCATCTGGATGCCTCTTGATCTTATAGATCCACTTGCAACCCACTAAGTTCTTATCCGGAGGTCGATGAACTAGAGACCAAGTATGTTGTTGAAATAATGCATCTATTTCCTCTTGCATTGCTTGTTTCCACTCAACAAATTTGGAAACTGCAGTAAAGGTTTTTGGTTCTGTGCCAGTGGTAGACTGAATTGCAGCATTGAAAACTTGTTTCTTCTTGGAAATACCAGACTTAGATCTGGTCTACATAGGGTGACAGTTCTAAGAAGAAATGACCACAAGTTGTAAATCTTGAACCTGAAATGTTGTGATATTTGGATTCAACTTTGATATATGAGAAGACTCAAAACTTCCAGTGGTGGATGCAGTAGTAGCATAGGAGATAAGATCACCATGTGAGAGAGAACTAGACTGAGTAACTTGGGGTGAGGAAGCAGCTGATTGAAAAACATTGGTAATGGTATAAGGATAATGGGCTACTGATGAAAAATATTGGGATGAACAATATGTGGTGGTGAGATATAAGTTTGAGAGGACGAAGACTGTTTGCCAGAAGGGTGAGACACTGTTGGATATTGAGGTTTGTGGTACTATGAAATGGAATAGAAAACTTACTAAGGGCTGTTTGTACAACAGAATTTGTAGGGTGTCCTAATCTACAGTGTCATAGGGTAGAATTAACTTTTTGCCCAAGAAATGCTACTGGATGACCTATTGAAGGTTTGAACACAGGAATGGTGTAAACTGCATTGTTACTCAGTCCTTGGAACAATGTTCTCTGGGTGACCTTGTCATATACATAAACAGAAAACTCATCAACAATGCATCTGCAGTTGTTATCTTAACACAACTGATGCATAGACAACAAATGTTGAGATAATTGGGGAACATGCAACACATAATTCAATCTAAAATTGTGTGACTTGAGGATACATTGTATACTGAAGGTTGATACTGTTATGGATAGGATTGAAAGAACTATGGTGAGTTGAAGGGTTGATTGGCAACTTGATTCCTATCAAAGCATGTAGCTGCAGTATGTCCCACTTGATGACAAATTTGACAACCATTCTAGAAACAAGTGAGGGTAGAATTGCCCTTTTTATCACATATCTGACACACCTGTTGAGGATTCTTAGAAGACTGTGATCCTTGAGGTTGAAATGAAGACTGTGAGAATGAATTGGCACCATAAGAAGGCTGTTGATTAGATTGTGACTGATTCCCAGAAAAGAACTTCTTGCCCTTGCCTTTGGATTTGAAATTGTTCCCCCTGAAATTATTGTAAGTGCCTGAGCCATATTGAGATACAAAAGCTTAAGGCCCAGGAAATGGAAACTGTGAAAACTAAGGCATGAATGACATTGGTGCAAACTGTTGTGGAAATGAAGTTGCAAGAAATGACAACACAGTTCCAGATGAACTACCAAGATCAGGTCTTAAAGAATAAGATTTGGTACCCGAAGAACCACCAACATCAAATGTAGAACCAGTAGCTTGAGCATGCATGGCTGACATGAGAGGAATCTGTTTAGTAGTTTCATTTAATGTAGATTCTTCAGCTTTCAATTGTGATCTAAGTTCCTTGAGAGATACTAGATTAATCACAACTTTAATGGTGTTATACTCAGGGGGTAGACCTCTCAATGCTACAATAACAATGTCCTCATTAGATATGAGCACACCAACTGCAGCCAATTCATCCTTAACATGTTTAATTTTTTGCAAGTATGCATCAATATTCTCAGAGCCCTTCTTAATGTTTTGAAGATCAATTTTCATTTGCATAATGCTAGTTCTAGTCATATTGGCAAACCTTTCACAAAGACAAGTCCACATTTCTTTTGAGCTTTTACAACCAATCACACAAGACAGTGCAGCGGTGGATAGAATGACAGTAATGAGTGTCATCAAAGCCTTATCATGAATCTACCAAACTTTATATGCATTAGTTAAAGTTTGATCATTTTCCATTGTGTCATTGTCAGAGTCAGAATCATCAAAACATGTAGGACAAGGAATTGATCCATCAAGGAAGCCTCGAATTCCATTGCCATCTAACAACAATTCCAATTGAAAATTCCAAGTAACATAGTTCTAGTCATCAAGTTTTACCGTAACAGTGTTACTCACACTCAGAATTAACGAGAAAATTAGGGATTGCGTAAGAGCCAATTATGCAGTGGTAACTATGTTTGGATCATTGGAAATCACAAATCTTGATCACAAGAAAAACAACTGCAACAGCGATTTACACCACGAACAAACACAGTACACAAGAAGTGTAGCAATATCACAGCAGAAAGATCACAAACAGAATCAAGAATCCACATCAACAATCCCAAAAAATTAGGGTTTCAGGAAAAATAGCAGAGATCTCAACAATTAACAATGATACGATTTGTAAGTAGGAAAAATATCACCTTTGCAACTAACGAAGTTGAACAACATCTCAAGAACATAGAAATCCCCAAAATTCTAGGTTTTCACAAAGCACCGACTTCGAACAACGACGACTGAAATTAGAAACAACAACCAGAACTCCGACGAAGATCAACAAAGAACAGTAACAATTAAATAGAGCGGAAGCAAGAACAAGGATCATCAATCGATGTTTTTAATCGTACCGGCTTTGATACCATGTCAATGTTGCTAGAAATGAAGAAATTAAGCTATGGAAATAGAGAAAGAGATATCTAAGAGGTTTAGAAAGAGAAAGAGAATCTTGCAACTGAATCTTTCTATTTATGTTAAGTTAACTATTACAAGGCATTCTCACTATTTATACCTATACAACTCAAAGCAACCTTGAGACAAACCTCAACAGCCACTAATAACAATACAAGTGGCATCCTCTACATAACACAAATGATACAAAACAAATATCCTTTATATTCTAACACAGAGCGATATCGGAATCATGCATCTTTTGGTCATTGATAGATTTGTTATAGGGGTGGGCACGGGCTGGGCCGGGCCCAAATTTGGAGGGACCGGACTGGATCGGACCCACTTAAAAAAGAAACGGGATGGGCCGAGCCGAGTATTGCAATTTTGATTACTGGAACCGGATCTGACCCGGCCCATTTCAAACAGGCCGGTTCGAGACGGGTCCACGGGTCATTTTTTTTTCTCTCTCTGTTTTCATCGCCTCCCGACTCACTCATCCTTCAAATCTGCGACTCGGACCGTTGTGGTTCGCCTCCCGACTCGCCGGGTGTTACCGTCCTTCCTGAGTTTCTCCGCCGTCGACAATGTGAGACTCAGCGCCATATCCGTCTTCTGCTTCCTCTCCCTAAATTGATTGTTTCTATGGTGTTTTCTGCGATCCTCCAGATCTTCGACTCGGACCGTTGTGGTTTGCCTCTTGACTCGCCGGGTGTTGCCGTCCTTCCTGAGTTTCTCCACCGTTGACAATGCCAGACTCAGCGTCATATCCGTCTTCTGCTTCCTCTCCCCAAATTGATTGTTTCTATGGTGCTTTCTGCGAATGCGGGCATTGAAAATCGACGTTTTAGCGGCGGAGATATGAGGAGTAGGAGGTGGTGAATGAGGGTTGAGAGGCTTCTAGGTGAAAGCGAAAGGGTGAAGGAAATAAAAAGGAAAGTGCAAAATGAAGGAAAGTCTGGGCACGAGATTGAGGTCTGAGATGGGAACCTGGGCACGAGATTAAGGTCTGAGACGAGAGAGGAAATGAGAAGGATGAGAGATCGACGGAGGAAACTCGGATGGTGTCGGTCGGAGACTCGGACTAGAGAAAGAGGGGGAGTTGAGTGAATCAATGTGGGCCTGAGAATAAGAGAGAGAGGGTTAGGGGAGATTTGAGTCTTGAGTGAATGGGGTGGGCCTAAGAATAAGAGACAAAATTATAAGGTATTGATTTAAATGGTTCGGGCCGGGGGCCCGTTTTCTCCAATTTTTAGAACCGGCCCGCCCCATTATTTACAAGGAACCGACCCGCCACGCCCCGTTTTGTATTTATAATATTTGGACCCGCCCCATACCAGCCTTGAACCGTAAAGAACCGGCCCTACCCGCGGGTCCAGGACTCGTTTGCCCCACCCCTAATTCATTATGCTCAAGCTTGTACAGGAAGGCAATGCTTACAAGATGGATAAATTTCACATAAAAAATTCAACTGACAATGCTTAGTCAACACTAGCTTATGCCCTTTAAACACGGATAACTTGCGTGCTAAGCTAAGAGCTGAATATTAGTGCCATTTTTTGATGGTTTTTTGGTTAGACCTTTTCTTTTCCTTTTGACTTGGCTAGCTCCATGAGCTGCATAAGATTATTAGGACAATTATTACTTATTCGTTAAGGCTTTCTAACTTTCAAAAATTACATCTTGCTTTTGTATATGGTTTCCCACGACCGACCACTACCTTTGGTACTAGATCTGGCAAGAATGTAATGTTGGAATGTAAGAAGTTAACAAAATGAAAACATGGGTCTAAGATCACAGTAGAGTTTGCATCTGCATTCGAAGAAGACAACTTACCTGCATTTGAAGAAGAACGGATGCTAGGGTTTAGGAAGACAGTCTTCTACTCTCTCTAAGCTACATACAGTTTTTTGCATTGAATATAACACTGTAACAACCCGTCCCGAAATTTACGGAATGAAAAGGTCATTTTTGTAATTTCACTAAGTTTGGGATATTTGTTTTGTTTTGGGTTTGCTTTTAAACCTTAATTGGTGTGCCCAAATAGCCTACCTTCTGTTTTTGTCTTCCTCGGTTCCCCTCTTCCTTTTTCTGCCATGTGGTAGTTCCTCCCACTCCCCATTCCTCTCTACTCTTCCCGTGGACTCACATTTTCTTTCTCTCTCTCTCTCGCTGTCTCACCTTCCATCTCTGCAACTCTCTCATTCTCTCGAACTACACACACATACAACACCACCACACCATCTCTGGCGAACCCTCGAACCACACCCCAAGATCACAATCATCTTTTTTCTCTTCTGTCTCTCTCTCCTTCTAGTCATGGTAGCACAATGACTGTGTTCAGATTTTCTCGGCGAGCTCCGCCGACTTCGACCACGGTGAGCACCTTAGATCTCCTAAAATTGTTTTAAAGTAGATTAGGGTGTTTTGAGACTTTTTGGGGTGGTTTGAACACAGAGACAACTCAGAGGTTTATATTCCCAGTTTTCCAGTGAGGTGCCGTGACTTGTAGATGTTTTCCGATCATATTTCAGCCACGACTAGCCACGAGGAAGGTATTTTTCGACTCTTTGCTTCATGGGCTTCATTTTGGTATTTTGGTTCACTTGTTTGGTTAAGTTTTGAGCTCCGTCAAAGCTCGGGAGTTTTCCAGGCCAAAAATTGGTTTCCTTCTTCCTTGGGTCCGGTGACCTGTGACCCCGACCGAGTCGACTCGACCCACAAATTGGAACCTAGCCCATTTGGGCAGCCCAACCCCATAACCATTTACCCCAGGCACTTTTGAATTCTGGCCAAACCATGGGCCTTCAGCCCAAAATCAGAAACCTTAGGCCCAGCCTAGGAGACCAACCCGGTCCAGCCCAAACCCCAGACCCGGATCTGTTTAACCCGGTTGGAATGTTCCAAGGAATATTTGAAAGAATTCGCATCATATGGAAAATCAATGGTTGAATGATAACTTGGTTGTATATAACGAAAAATGAATGGAAATGAATGGTTTAATGATTACTTAGTTATATACAATGAAAAATGTATTTAATTTTATCGATAATGATGTTGTGATATGACATTCTAAAATAAGAGAACATGTAGTTACCAATTATAAATGAAAGTATATTTAGTTTTCGGAAGCTTCTTTTCCGTGACCCATTAATGTAAATTCCTAGCTACGCCACTGTCAAGATTCAAGACCCGCATTGAAAGAAAATGATCAAACAAACAAATAAAAAACAAAATTGAAATAAAACGAAAGAGATAATGAGTTTTGTGTAAAATACCAAAAATCGTGATTAGGCACTAGTTTTAGAATCTGGAAGTTTCCCGAATGCAAAGTGATGATTGATGAGAATAACCCAACCCATAATAACTGAAATAAGGAAAGATGAAGTGTCTAATATTTACCTTGCTTTTCCATTGATTAATTCAATCTAATGACTAGAAAGAAAGAGGGGATTCAGTAGCACTTGACATAATTAAGGAGAAGAAGTGCAGAAAGAAGAGCTCTTTTAGATTTCACGCCTAGAATCTCCCCTAGTGCTCGTTTCTTGCAATGCAAGCAACCTGCTTCACAAAACGGATGAACTGATTTTACTATTTGTTGGCTGAGACTAAATAGAAGCAATTTAAATGGATTAACATGTCGTGTCCCATATGTTTGATGAACGTAACAATGGGTTGACTAGATCAACTACATTGAAAAAATGTCCAACATATTAGAGAGACAAGTTCCTTCCCCAAGATTGGAGCTCTACTTGAGAATACTACTCATGTCCAGCCATAACCATCAAAATGGATTTGGACTCAGAGGCTCTGTTTGGTGGCTAAGATGGGATGGGTCCAATTAAATTAGACTTGTAACCTAGCCAATGTTTGATGAGAAAAATTGTAACATGGACTGAATTGGCTACAAATCCGAAATAGGAAAAATATGATGGGTTATGTAACCTAACCACACATTCATAGCACATGTGTGATTGCATGCTAGTAAAAAGCGGAAGAGAACACGAATTTCACCAAAATTAACCACAAACCTTACTACAAAGTAACCATACAATATCGTCGGAGGAAGAAAAGTAATGTGAAACTTGTACGAAATCTTCTACGAATTTGGCCATACCAAACCTTTTTAGGGTAAATTACACTTTCATACCTCAGGTTTGGGCTCTATTTCAATTCCTTACAACATCTTTAAAACATTTCACTTTCATACCTTAAGTACTATTTTATTTCAAAATAATACATCCGTTACATTTTCCATCCATTGATCCGTTAAATGCTGACGTGGCTGCCACATACGTGGCAAATAAAAAAATTTAATTTTTTTTTAAAAAAAAACTTTAATTTTTTTTTTAAAAAAACTGAATTTTTACAAAAAAAAAAAAAAGAAGGGTAAATTACACTTTCATACCTCAGGTTTGGGGTTGGGGTCTATTTCAATTCCTTACAACATCTTTAAAACATTTCACTTTCATACCTTAAGTACTATTTTATTTCAAATAATACCTCTGTTACATTTTCCATCCATTGATCCATTAAATGCTGACGTGGCTGCCACATATATGACACGTGGCTGCCAAATGTCTGCCACATGGCAAATAAAATAATTTTTAAATTTTTTAGAAAAACCTGAATTTTCTCAACAAAAAAAAATAAAAAATAAAAAATTTGAAACCCACATTTGCAAGAAGAAGAAGAGGGAGGAAGAAAGAAAAAAAATTATCCCTCCCCCACCCCCCAGCGACCCACATCTGCAAGAAGAAGAAGAACAACAACAAGAACAAGAAGAGGGAGGAAGAAAGAAAGAAAAAAAACCCCAAAATCCCACCCGAGCCACCCATCCCAAAAATCCCCCATCACCCACCCCCAAAAATCCCACCCGAGATTAGGTGGATCTACCACAAAACCAGTCCAAAAATCATCTCAAACTCAAACTATTTTCAAAACTCACCCACATTGAAAATCACCAAATCGCGGAGGGAGGAGGGTCGCCGGGGGGGGGGGGGGAGGACGGGAGAAGGGTCGCCGAGCAGGTGGGAAAGACTTTTCTTTTTCTTCCTGCATATGTGGGTCACTTCTTTCTTCCTCCTTCTTCTCCTTCTTCTTCTTCTTCTTCTTCTTCTTCTTCCTCCTCCTCCTCCTCCTCCTCCTCCTCCTCCTCCTCCTCCTCTTCTTCTTCCTCCTCCTCTTCTTCTTCTCCTCCTTCTTCTTCTTCTTCTTCTTCTTCTTCCTCCTCCTCTTCCTCCTCTTCCTCTTCTTCGTCTTCTTCTTCCTCTTCCTCTTCCTCCTCCTGCATATGTGGGTTGCTGGGGGGAGGGACAAATTTTTTTTTTCTTCCTCCTTCTTCTTCCTCTTGCAGATGTGGGTTTCAAATTTTTTTTGTTTTTAAAAAAAATTAAAAAATTATTACATTTGCCATGTGGCAGCCACGTTAGCATTTAATGGATCAATGGATGAAAAATGTAATGGAGGTATTATTTTGAAATAAAATAGTACTTAAGGTATGAAAGTGAAATGTTTTAAAGATGTTGTAAGGAATTGAAATAGACCCCAAACCTGAGGTATGAAAGTGTAATTTACCCTTTTATTTTTTTTGTAAAAATTCAGGTTTTTTAAAAAAAAATTAAAATTTTTTTTATTTGCCACATGGCAGACATTTAGCAGCCACGTGGCATATATGTGGCAGCCACGTCAGCATTTAACGGATCAATGGATGGAAAATGTAACGGAGGTATTATTTTGAAATAAAGTAGTACTTAAGGTATGAAAGTGAAATGTTTTAAAGATGTTGTAAGGAATTGAAATAGAACCCAAACCTGAGGTATGAAAGTGTAATTTACCCTTTTGGTTTTTTGTTCTGATTTTTCAGCAAACCTACTTGCATTTCTTTTCTCTTTTTTTTTTTTTTTTTTTTGCATTTTACTGTTTAAGTATTTAGATAAAATCTCTTTCGTGTATGAAGGGGTCAAATACTATAATTCATTTCTATTACCCATTCAAGATAATGACTATGACCAAAACAAACAAGTAATACAAAAAAATGAGACAATTCTAGATATTTGAAAGAGAAAAATAATAGAAAGAAACGTACTCATGACTAGGAGTAATTTATAGGGCATGGTTACACTGTCATCACAGTGTTCTATGATACAATGTCAAGTAACTAAAAACTTACATAAGATTTTTTAC
This sequence comes from Heteromeles arbutifolia, assembly GCA_024362995.1. NCBI lineage: Eukaryota > Viridiplantae > Streptophyta > Magnoliopsida > Rosales > Rosaceae > Heteromeles > Heteromeles arbutifolia. Next base: position 35,924,098 of record JANCRC010000003.1, on the reverse strand, counting down.
CATTGACATAAAACGCCATAATAACGGTGTACCTGTGGATGTAAGTCTTGTCCATGAGAAAATCAGTGGAAAAACCCTTCTCTAAGATCTGATTTCTTACCATTTCCAAGCCGTTTCTTCTTTTTTTTGGGGGGAGTGGTCAAATCCTAGCCGTTTCAACGCATATTGGACCCCAAAAAAAAAAAATCACCTGCCACACACTACATGAGCCGGCCATTCTTTAATTTAAACAAGAAATTTCAGACCGTCACCGTGGTCTAGCATAGGCACTCTAACTTTATTTTTATTTTTTATTAATAACTGATATTAACTATACTAAAAGAGAGGGTGGATCTCAGCTTCACAATGGACTAACAATAATGTGGTTCAAACTCTTATTTGGCGAAAATTGTTTATGTATATTTTATTATAATATTTTATAAAAATACGAGGGCGAGTGGCCTGCAATAAAAAATAATATTTTATTATAATACGAGGGCAACTGGCCTGCAACATAAAATAATATTTTATTATAATACGAGGGCAACTTTCCGTAAAATAAATACAGTCACTGTTCATTATTTAAATATTTTTAAAACACAAAATAATATTTTATTAAATTTGTGGGACCCATTTAAGTACCATGTCAGCACTTAATTGAATTTTTGACGAAATTATGACGGAATGACCATAATGATCTGCGACACTCATTTTCAGGAACTACATTGATCGATTTTTAATTTCAATGACCATCCTAATGGAGTGAGTCAATTTCATGGACCATTTGTGATAGGGGTATGATATCCACACACCATTTTTTACTTCTCACACACCCTTCTAATTTTCAGCCGCAGGATCGGATGAAATGAAGAAGATCAACGGATAGAAATTAACAAGGGGTGTGTGAGAAGTAAAAATAGATGTGTGGATAGCACATCCATTGTGATAAAAACCCAAACATAATTAAATACCTTGTCAAACCAAAATATGGATAAAAGTTTACATAAATAAATACAAAGTCAAACAAAACATAAAGCTCAATTGCTTGTTTCCGAGCACTTTCTTAATCGTGGACTAAGAATCAGGCCGTGGAAGAACTTGTTTCGATTTGAAAAGAATCAGGCCATGGAAGAATTTGTTTCGACTTGAATTGGTATACAGAATGGTCACGTAAGCATCTACCAAACAATTACTCTACAGATGTGTTCTTCAGTATATAAGTCTTATAATTAGATGATAATTCTGGAAAAAAGCCACTACAAAATGTTAGATATGGTTAATAACTCTGGGAATGTGCTCTTATATCTCCTGCTTTTCTTCTTGTTCTACCCTTTTGCAACTGCTTTAACCTTCAACTTCCCAAGCTTTCCCAATGGCACGACCAACATATCGCTTGAGGGAGCTGCATATATTGATACCCAACTCATCAGACTCACCAGAAGCCCTGGAGAAACTGGGAACGTCGGTCGAGCAACTTATCGTGAGCCCTTCCTTCTGAAGGAAAATGCCACTGGAAAACTCGCAGACTTTACCACAAATTTCACATTCATAATTGATTCAGGGAGTGCTGATGGGATGGTGTTCTTTGTAGCGCCAAACGGATCCTTACTCAACAGTGCAGCAGGAAGTGGTGCTAAGCTTGGCCTTCCTGTCGATGACCTCCCAGGAGACATCTCGAGGGCTCAGTATCCATTTGTGGCTGTGGAGTTTGATATCTTCAAGAATACGGCACCAACCATCAGGGATCCCGATGGTGATCATGTAGGTATCGACATCAACTCTCTCAAGTCTAATATTACCACGCCTTGGAATGGTGGTATTGAGGAAGGAAAACGAAATAGTGCTTGGATTAGTTACAACTCCAGCTCAAAAAATCTAACTGTTTCCTTCACTAGCTTTCAAAATAATACAAATGGTACCCAAGTGGATGTAATCAGTTTTCTTTCTTACACGGTTGATCTGAAACAATACTTGCCGGATTGGGTTATTGTCGGTTTCTCTGCTGCAACAGGTAATGAAGTTGCTGTGCATAAGGTCGTCTCATGGAATTTTACTTCAACTGCTCTGGTTGATTTGGATGAAACAGACAACACACCACTAATTCCTGCACCAAGCCCCGGTGTTCAACCCAAGTCAGGAAACGCTAATATTGGACTCCCGATTGGTTTGGGTGTTGGCGGGTCTCTAATCTTGGTTGGTGGGTTGGGTTGGGTTTGGTTCATTTTCTGCAAGAAGAAGAAAGTAGTTGAGGAACGTGATGAGAATCCTTTTGTTAATTGCTTGATCGATGAGGAAATTGAAAAGGGGGCTGGTCCGAGGAAGTTCTCTTACCGCGAGTTGGCTCGAGCAACAAGTTATTTTGAGGAGGGCAAGAAGCTGGGAGAGGGAGGATTCGGAGTGGTTTATAAGGGCTTCATAAAAGATTTACGCTCCTATGTTGCTGTTAAGAAGATATCCAGCGGATCTAAACAAGGGTTGAAGGAGTATGCATCAGAAGTAAGGATCATCAGTAGACTTAGACACCGGAATTTGGTACAACTTATTGGTTGGTGCCATGAAAAGAGCAAACTACTACTCGTCTACGAGTTCATGTCCAACGGTAGTTTAGATTCCCATCTTTTTAAAGAAACAAGCTTGTTAACTTGGCCGGTAAGATACAAGATAGTTCAAGGTTTAGCCTCTGGGTTATTTTATTTACATGAACAATGGGAACAATGTGTATTGCACAGGGATATCAAGTCTAGCAATGTTATGCTGGATTCAAACTTCAATGTAAAACTTGGGGATTTCGGGTTAGCTCGACTTGTGGACCATGGAAAACAGTCACGGACAACAGTTGTGGCGGGAACCAGGGGCTACATGGCTCTGGAATATATTACCACAGGAAAGGCTAGCAAGGAATCAGATGTCTACAGCTTTGGAGTTGTTGCTTTGGAAATAGCCTGCGGGAGAAAAGCCATCGATCTCAGTTTAGAAAGTAGTCAAATTGAAATAGTGGAGTGGGTCTGGGAGCTTTACGGAGAAGGGAAAGTTATTCAAGCAGGCGATCCAAAACTCAACGGACATTTTGATGAGGAACAGATGGAGCGCTTGATGATTGTTGGGCTGTGGTGTGCTCACCCGGATTTTCAATTCAGACCTTCAATACAACAAGCGATTCAAGTGCTTAACTCCGAAGTTGCATTTCCTAATCTCCCATCAAAGATGCCGGTGGCCACCTATTTCGCTCCTGCAACATCACTCTCAACTTTTTCCACTGACACTATGAGTTCAGAAAGAGGTCAAACAAATTCTCAGGATACTGTTAAAGCACTCTAATTCTTCACAGTTCACCCCATCTTTCGCAACAACATTCCTCTCCATCGGCAACATTTCAGTCTCCGCAATAATCCCAAGTTAAAATCGTGATAAAACTGTATTCAAATCTTTCATTCAAACTGATACGATTGACAGCATTGCTGAAGTTGTGTTGTAAATGTATTAGTTGTTTACTATTCTGAAGCTATATCTTTAGACAGTCCTATATAAATATATATGGGCGCGGATAAGTAACACCATATTTTTTTACACAATTTTTTGTTTTTTAAAACCATCTATCTTTTCAAACATCTTTCATACATCTTTCATAGATCATATTTGCAAAACATTTGACAAATACAAAATTACTAAGACATTCATTTGTAGCGAAGAAACTAAATGAATATGGTTCTATAAAGAAACAATAAATTGTTAGTCCAACCATCAAATGGTTTTAGATTTTAGTGATTTTTGGTAGACATGATACCTAAAAAATAGATGGTTCGGATCGTTGAACATTACAAGGTGGGTTAGTCCAACCGTCAAATGGTTTCAGATTTTTGGTAGACATTATGCCTAAAAGATAGATGGTTCAGATCGTTGAAGATTACGAGGTAGGCCACACAAAAACATGTGTCAATCGGGACCCAAATAAAAATTGATCCATCACCAGTACACACACATGTCAGGTCATCTTCCATCCTGTGCTTCAATAGTAAAGAATTAATTCAATCATTCAAGTCTCATTTTCCAAGTCTATAAGTGGAACACTCTAAATAATTATATTGCATCATTAATTTAAATTCATTATTTTCACCATAATGTATGATCTTGTCTTACTTAGCAATCTTAGTAATTCCAGAATTGAAGTATTTATTTCTTATCTTATTCACAAAATAAAAACTGAGTAAAATTGCTATACATTCATGTTATCAATCTATTCTAGTCAATCTTATCTCATCAGTCATCTAGTAAACAGATTCATTGCCAGATCAATTGTCGTTTGGTGTTTCCGCGTCAATTGGTTAGTCGACAATTGATCTGGCAATGAATCTATTTACTAGATGACAGATGAGATAAGATTGACTAGAATAGATTGATAACATGAATGTATAGCAATCTGACTCAGTTTCTATTTTGTGAATAAGATAAGAAATAAATACTTTAATTCTGGAATGATTGAGATTGCTAAGTAAGATAGGATCATACATTATGATGAAAATAATGAATTTAAATTAATGATGGAATATAATTACTGAAAATAGAATTTATTATTGACTTTTGAAAACTTACAACTGACTAATAAAATTTACTAAAAGAATTGGATGATGGTGCTTGTAAGCATGAACGATTTCAACACTCCGGCGAGACTGAGCAGATACTTTAGTCAGTTACTTGATATTGTATGCCTTATGGCTGTTGATGTTATCAAACCGCTGGATCCTGAGTTTAATGGTGTCTCTGCGAAGATATTAAGGGACTCTAGATATATGCCCCACTTTAAGGTAAAAAAACTAGATATGATACTTCTTGCTTTGTCTTATGAATTAAGTTATATTTATTGAAAATTGTGTTATAATATTATTTGCAGAACTGTATTGGTGCTATTGATGGTGTTCATGTTCAAGCCACAATACCTCTTGGAGATCAAGTACCACATATTGGCAGGAAAGGGACACTAACTCAAAATGTAATGGCCGCATGTAATTTTGACATGCAATTCATCTTTGCATGTGCAGGCTGGGAAGGAATTGCACATGATACAAGGATATTCTTATCTGTATTACGAAACGGTGCTTTAAATTTTCCTAAGCCTCCTAATGGTAATGTCTCAAACTTGTGCATATGTCTGAAATTTTGCATTTGATTAGGCACTTTTTATATCATAGTAGCATGTTTTGAACATTACAGGAAAATATTATCTTGTGGATGATGGGTACCCATAGATGAGCGGCTATTTAGGACCTTATAAAGGTGAAAGGTATCATCTTCCTGATTTTCGTAGGGGCAGAGAACCAACAAGATCTAGAGAGGTATTTAACCACAAACACTCTTCCCTTAAGAGTGTCATTGAATGCACTTTTGGTGTATGGAAAAGGAGGTGGAACATTTTAAGAGACATGCCTAGTTACCCATTTAAGAAGCAAGTAAAGATAATAATCGCAACTATGACGCTTCACAATTATATAAGAAGGCATGCCCGACGTGATAATCATTTTGACAACATGAAGGATGACTTGGATGATGACTCCAACTCGGATGAAGAACAAGAAGAATATCATATTACTGAAGGACCTAGAGCACAAGAAATAGAGACATTGAGGAACAACATTTCTGCAAGTTTGATGCGTTCGTAATTTTTTTTATGTATGCTTATTTTATGTTATTATTGTTTGAAGACATTGAAGAAAATTTTATTTATTTAATATTTGTTGTTTTTTTTTTTAAATAACTTTTAGCAATGGAACTGCATATGTCAAAATAATTTGAAGGAAAAAAGATTAGATATACTTGTGAGTCATCTTTTAAAATAAAAAAAGTTAATAGAAAAGTATTTTTCACATTATGTCTATTTTTGTCATTATACAGAATTACCAAAATTTTACATTAGTATTTACCAAACGCTTTTATACTACTTTTCATACTCACAGCAGTTTTAAAAATATAGTTTACCAAACGCTCAGCTGCTTTATTTTACAGCTGATTATTCTTAAAGCACAGCATAAGCAGTTTTAAAAATAAGCACAACAATCCCAAACTGGCCCTTAGTGCGGGGGATGGTTTGTTAAATTTAATTCGAAACAGTACAACATATGAGAAAACAAATGGGGACAACATAAGTAAAGCTAAGACACAGTTTATATGTCATCCTGAAGGTACATATGAAATCCTTATTTCCCTATTTTTCATCTGCTATGTCGTATGCAATTTGAGAGTGACTAAATGAATGCATTCGAACACTGGAAACAAATAACTCGCATAGTGCAACACTCATCAGCGCTCTTGAAAATAGGCCAAACAGCACACCTAATTTCCTTCCAATAAACCGAGACATGGTCATCCTTTCCTTTCGGTTGGCTAAAATTATTAAGCAAAGCAGTAACAAAGTCGGATAGGCTAATCCCATCACTGGACTGTGACGTAACAGAGGCTCTGCATCTGCTACTTGTTTCCTAGGTTCTGAACTGGAAAATCCCCAAACGGGCAAATCCAAATTTTATCATTGAAACCAAAATTATAGTAAAAAAATATATGTATCGTATTTCCTTCACAATATACTCACTCTTCTCAGTAATCAACAATTCAAAAAACGGATCCTAGTAAATTATAGCATAATCAGGCTAAAATTCTAAATTCTAAACCCACAAACCCAAATTAAACGCAAAATTTAGAATTCATAACACAAACCTAAATTAAACGTAAAATTTAGAATTCATAACACAAAAACCCAAATTAAACACAAAATTAAGGTGCTTTCAGATAAATAAGTATAGGGAAGCAAAAAACCAAAACCCTTCTAAAGGGCAGAAAGAGAGAGAAAATACAATTTAAGTTCGGAAACTTACAGACTCTAGGTTAGTCATCCCGGATTCAGTTTGCAACAGAATTGCTGCTTCTTGTGGTGATTCGCCTATCATTGTCCAGCGAAAGAAAACTCTGCAAGGACCAAAAATTCCAAAAAATTAGTATATATCACTCCCTACAAAACCCCCAAAATCAAAAAATTAGAAAGTAAAGTTTGATAACATTATACCTGAGAAACCCCAAATTCCTAGTCAATGGAAAATTAATACAATCTCTGCAAAAAATAATCAGGAGATAAGAACTCAAATCCCAGAAAAAGGAATCAGCAAATTAATCATATAAATTGTGATTTGGAAGAAAATTTAGGAGGTAAGATTGGAAACGCACAGAGAGGCAGGCCTTGTATTTCTGCCAATCTGAAATGCAATCCCCTTTTCCCATTGGCCCTTCACAAACTTCTCCGAGTACCATCTACACACAGAAACGATATCTATTAAACCCTTTCATACACATGAATATCAAAACGAAAACCCCAAATTACCATAGCATTCCCTTTCTATCTTAATTTTTGAAAAAGGAAACACAAATGGATGAAAAAATCAACAATTTTATCTTGTACATCATTACTACATAAAGTCAAAAGCACTTCAATTATGGAAGGAGGGAAAAGGGGTGCAAATAACTGGTGCTCAACAGAAATCACTGCCTAGTCATCAACTCTCTGTAAGCAAAGATTTTTTTATTTTTTTTATTTATTTTTTGTTTGTTCAAACTGTAAGCAAAGATTAGAAACCTTGAATAAGTATACCTGCATAGTCTCAGTAGAAGCCAACTGACAAAGAAATTCTGGGTTTTGCATCATCCCTTAAATAACTGGTGCTCAACCGACAAAGAAATTCTTAACAACTATTCAGTAAAAGGATAAAAAAGCCCAAATTCTGATCAAGAAAAATACGAACTTTGTATGAAAATTTAAGCTTTACCTATGATTCACCTTAAACCGTAACGAATCGAGGCCTGCAACGGGTGATTTTGGTTTCTGAGACGAAGGGTAGACGATTGGTTGTAACGGTGAGGTCCGATTCATCGGCATTCGGCCGGAAACAATTCGCCTTGGGCACCAACTTAATAAATAAAAATGGATGAGAATTTTTAGAATTATATTGAATGTAAGGAGGGGGTTTCTTTTCGGTGGTTTGTTGGCTTGTAGTTGCCGGAAACGACGAACTCGTCGCCAACCAAAGTGGTGAGTCGCAGAGAGGAGCGAAAAGAAACGGCCAAAAGGGAGAAGACGAAAAAGAAAAGAAAAAACAAACTGTATATATACTTTCTAGTAAAGATTGAATTTACGCAGTATAGCTTGTAGAAAACCCTGAGGATCCTTGTCTACCTCTTTGAGCGCAGGCTTCATTATATCCACAAGACATACATGCGGTTCCCCTTTGCTTAGAAGTAGTTGGGGAAAATTTCATCTTAAAGATACATATCGTACGTACGTTGCATCAAATTATATTTCATCCTTCTCCTAGCTATTACACACTATATGTTCAACAATACAGAGAACTTCTGACACAAGTTATCAACGTTTGTGTAAAATGACATGAGCATCAAACTGTGGTTGAAGGGTTAGATTTGAAGGAGCATGAGCATAGGAACACCTCTCCAAGATCGCTTGACAAAATCCACACCAAAATGCTCATCGTCCGCACGAGCCTAAAAAGTGACACCAAACGCTCTTTACCTGTAGGAGCTGAAACTGCAACACGGCACCAAACACTCCTTGCCTACACGAGTCAAAACTGCAAACGGCACCAAATCGACACCAAAGCTCCTCATCCGCATGAGCTTAAAAGGCAACAACAAATGCTCCTAGCCCACAAGAGCCTAAACTACGTATGGCACTAAAAAAAAAAAGGAAGCTAGGCGAAGCTCTGAACATCCAGAAATTCCTCAACCACAACCAAATTCAAATCCAAATACCCAACATGTGTGCTTTTCATCAAGCTCGCAGAGAATCAACAAGCACAACAAATACACATGCCGATTCATCCTCAACAAACCCGAAGACCACGCACCACGTGAAACTCTTCGTGGTCCCATTTCATTCAAGACTAAGCCTCAACGACCCTTGAAGAAATGACAAGTCTAATTCAAGATCAAATGTCAACAACCCTTGGATCAAATTCGACTCCAAGGAAATCAAGCAAAGCCAAACCTTTGGAGGAAACAGGAAAGCTATATGGCCAAAGAAAACACTGATGTTCTTCACCAAGCTCGTAGCGAATCAACAAGCACAACTACACGTGCCGATTCAACCCCAACAAAGTCGAAGACCACTGGCCACGTGAAGCTCCTCGTGGTCCAATTTCATTCAAGATAAAGCCTCAACGGCCCTTGAAGAAACTTTTAGCCCAAAAGAAATTTCCAGCCCAATTCAAGACCAAGCCTCGACTGCCCTTGAATTGACATCTACATTGAAGGACTTCAAAACACATCTTCTACACGTGACAAGCTGTCACATCCCGGCCCGGGGCGGACCACTTCCCGGGCCGGCTCCACCACCATAGCACGATATTGTCCACTTTGGGCCCCGACTACGCCCTTACGGTTTTGTTTCTAGGAACTCACGAGCAACTTCTCAGTGGGTCACCCATCATGGGAGTGCTCTAGCCCCCTTCTCGCTTAACTTCGGAGTTTCTACGGAACCCGAAGCCAGTGAGCTCCCAAAAGGCCTCGTTCTAGGTAGGGATGGGAATATACACATTTAAGGATCACTCCCCTGGACGATGTGGGATGTCACAATCGACCCCCCTTAGGGGCCCGACGTCCTCGTCGGGACACACGCGACCAGGGTTAGGCTCTGATACCAATTGTCACATTCCGGCCCGGGGCGGACCACTTCCTAGGCCCGCTCCACCACCGTAGCACGATATTGTCAGCTTTGGGCCCCAACCATGCCCTCACGGTTTTGTTTCAGGGAACTCACGAGCAACTTCCCAGTGGGTCACCCATCATGGGAGTGCTCTAGCTCCCTTCTCGCTTAACTTCGGAGTTGCTACGGAACCCGAAGCCAGTGAGCTCCCAAAAGGCCTCGTGCTAGGTAGGGATGGGAATATACATTTAAGGATCACTCCCCTGGGCGATGTGGGATGTCACACAAGCACATGTATACGACACGCTTTGAAGTAGGGGACATTTGTAGATATCAAAATTTCGATGAAATAAATGTGTTGCCAACGCATTAAAGTTTTGACAGGCTAAGACATACGTGGTATGCGCCATGTGTCTTACAAATCGTACACATGGATGTGACTCATCAAAATCGGACGAGTCATCAAGAAGGACATGTGTCAACATTTGGCGGAAATGAATTGTTTGATTTTAATTTAATTAAATCAAATATTAATTGATGGAGACAAATTATGAACCGGCCCACAAATCGAGTCCTGGTTCTTTCGTCAATTAATCAATCCCACAATCAAGGCCAAATCCATCAGTAGTCAAAGCTTAGAAAGTCTATGAATAGGAGGCTCCAAGACAAAGAAAGGGGTCCAGAAATCATTTCACGCCCAGACGCTGAAACTTTGAAACTTTGAAGCTCTCAAGCACCCAAACACTCAAACACTCAAGAAGACTCGGAAAACCCTTTGTGTTCTTCGTCAAATCCCATGAAGAATCACTAAGCACCTCTAAACGTGCATGTTCCTCCATTACCAAGAGCCAAAACCTTGCGGCATTCGTTCATCCAAGATCAAGTCATTGCGACCCTTGGATCAACAACACTACACATCTACACATTTCAAAGATCGAATCAGAGGATTAAGTTGTAAAAAGATTGTAACCCTACAAATTCATTAATACAAACAATTTATTTTGTACACGTGTTCTTGTCTCATTTGTCGTAGGATTTTCGTGTTTACAACTAGATCCGGCAAGAATGTAATGTTGGAATGTAAGAAGTTAACAAAATGAAAACATGGGTCTAGGATCACAGTAGAGTTTGCATCTGCATTCGAAGAAGACAACTTACCTGCATTTGAAGAAGACACGGATGCTAGGGTTTAAGAAGACAGTCGTGTACTCTCTCTAAGCTACGAACAGTTTTTTGCATTGAATATAACATACTTTGTGAGACCAGGGACAAACCCATATATAGTGATTAGGGTTTCTCCGAAACCACCTATTGTAGTTAAAAGAGAGATACTTCATAACAATTTCTTCTTCCTCCATTTATTTTTAAAAGCATTTCAAATGAACTCTAGAAACTAATTTATGCAGTATAGCTTGTAGAAAACCATGAGGATCCTTGTCTACCTCTTTGAGTGCAGGCTTCATTATATCCACAAGACATATATGCAGTTCCCCTTTGCTTAGAAGTAGCTGGGGAAAATTTCATCTTAAAGATACATATCATACGTACGTTGCATCAAATTATATTTCATCCTTCTCCTAGCTACTACACACTATATGTTCAACAATACAGAGAGAACTTCTGACACATAAGTTATCAACATTTGTGTAAAATGATATGAGCACCAAACTGTGGCTGAAGGGTTAGATTTGAAGAAGGAGCATGAGCATAGGATGGAGAAAGCTCAAATGTAAAGTGTTGTAAAATCAACGATAAGGCCAATTTTGCTTCCACCATTGCAAAGTTTTGCCCGATACAATTCCGCGGACCGCCTCCAAAAGGGAAGTACATGAATTTGTTCTTTGTTGCCTTCGAAACACCTTCCGAAAACCTCTCCGGCTTGAACTCATGTGCATCATCACCCCACAGTTGTTTGTCATGATGAACTAGGAGGGTGGGTAAGGCAACTTCAACTCCAGCTGGTAAAGAATATTTTGAAAGTTGTGTTTTCTTGCTTGTGGTTCGAGTCATCATAGTAAGTGCTGGGTATAATCGAAGAACTTCATGCAGAATCATCGTCACCTAGGAAATCATGCATTAGATATATACATATGTATATATATACACACACACACACACAACCAAGTTAAGTTTTATATTAATCACATAGGGGAAACAATGGAATGCACCAGTGTATGGGATGATCAGTGCATTGGACGATTTAGTTGGATTTGCATAGCTGCAATTTGAATCCAATTTTTCTCATTTAAACACAGTGCATTCCAATTCCATACATTGCGTGTGCTATAGAAAAACCCAAACATTATAGATTGATATATACAAACTTGAACTTGTGGGTGACTAGTTCCTGTCATATAGCATTTTGAGTGGAAGACAATTCAGCTAAAAGTGGAGTGATCACCCATTTCATTTCTTTTAAAAGCATGTCATCTTTTAACTAAACTGTTCACTCAAAACGAATCACGTAATAGAAGCAATCTCTCAAAAGTTTTTCTCGATGGAAAACACTTACAACTTTTAGATGAATTATCCCATCAAATTCTGGCTTGTTGCTTCCAAATACCTGCAAAACCTCTTCTCTTGCACGATCTTGCCAATTTTGATATTGACCTAGCAAAACCATTGTCCAAACTAGCAACACTGAAGTTGTCTCCTGCCCTGCAAAGTAAAACAGCCTTGCACTCCTCGATCACATCATGCATACTCATTCCAACTTTTTTGTTCTTGCCATGTTCTTTGATTTCATTCAAGTTGGACTCCATAAGCACACCCAACAAGTCATCTTTTGTGGCTTCGCCAGCCCTAATCCCATCTTCTCTTTTGTTTATAATACCCATGAGTAACGCTCTTATCTCTCTGTCAATTTCTTTCATCTTCATGTTTATCTTGGTCGGTAGGAACCTGCAAAAAAGCATTATTAATTCCAATGATGATATGAAGAAAAAACAAAGGGTCCGACTATAATACTACGTCTCATTCGTATTCATAAGTTTTGAGATTGGGTTGTGTTGGATTGATCATGTAACCTTTGGAGGTTGAAAGATGTGAATACAAAAAATTTACCTCACTCCTGGAATGTAAACACTTTGTACAACTTTTATTGCAAGTTGTGCTTGCTCTTTCAAAAGTTGAAATATTTTTCTTCCTTCTTTGTAGCTACTTCCAAATGCTGTTCGAGAAATCACATCGGCAGTCATATTTTCAAAGTAGGGCCAGACATCTAACTCACATGAACCCTCTTTCAACACCAAGCTCTCCCATTCCACAATCATCTCGCTACAACTTTGGTAAAATTCAGGCAACATACGCTATAGAAAACAAGAGGAAAACATAAATTATCAACAATAATTATATATCAAACATAATTAATACACATCTAATTTGCTCAATCAATATATTTTCCATATATACATACTTAAACATGCATGGATATGGTTATTAACCTACTTTCGCATTCAAACATCCTAAAGACAACTTATTTTAAGGTAATAGAAGAATTTCATTCATAAAAAACCAAACAGGTTACACAAACTAGGCATGAAACAAAGGATACATAGCTCGGAAAAAAACCTATCCCCGGTTAAACCACATGGGAAAAACCCTGGAGGAGGAACACGAATCACCCATGCCAACAAATTACTCACATAGAACATAATCATCGGAAGTATAAGACATAAGCCAAGAAGGACCAACATCCTCCCAAAAAGAAAGACCATGGACTCTAAGGCTGAGTCCATGAACATCCTAAACAAACACAACTAGGTATATGAAGAGTGATGCAATCTAAACATATTTACTGACGACAATGTTGACCACTTCTCTGATACTAGAGAGTTGGGTTGATAAGATATTTACGTTCGCCTATATATAAATACTATTCTAATTAAATCAATGGTAAAATCTCCAGAAGATTTGAATGAATATTGGCAAGATTGTATGCATAATACCTTTAGCTTCTCTAAATGGAATACTGGGTTGATAATTCTTCGGTGTTTTGCCCATTTCTCACCTTCATACAGTGCAATACCTGTTGCTAGTAACTTGATAAGTGGGTTTGCTTTCGGCTTCGGAAAATCATCCATTTTTGTAAGGATGGTTTTCATATCTTCTGGATCAGTGATATTCACCCTTGGTGTTGGGCCCATCCAAACAAAAGAATTCTTACCTGCAGTTTTGTTTTTAAAGAACATAAAAGTTCAATGTATCATACTATAACCAGAGTAGAGTTGACACATATGTCCGAAATTTACAAAGATATTAAAGAAAAACAGAAGGAAAAGTCAAGAGCATGAATTGTGGAGATCTATCTAAGATATTTGAGCGCACAGCTAGTTTTAACACCTTAGACTTTTCCCATCGACTTCAATAAGTGAAGACTTAAGTGCCACTAAATTTATCGGGTCATTGAAAATGTCTTATCACATTTAATTATGCTGTGCATGTGAATCTGAATTGCAAATCTAGATATATATCATTTATAATTTAGCACCATAGCTAATTATGTTATAGTTTAGTAAGAGAAAACTATTATAGAAAGGTACAAATTACTGACATATTTACTTCAAATGAGAAAAAATCATAAATTTCAAGAAGAAGAAAAGAATAAAATTGAGATAAACTAGTATTGGAGTATAGATTTCAAAGTGATCACACTTTTTCGATTCTATATGTGTTTTAACAACGCACAAAAGTGAAAAGTCCGAACCTTTTCAATTCTTATTTCTTGTAAGTAAACATTGTATACATGTAGATGGGAAAAGATATATGCTTTAACATACCGCAAGTGTTTACTAATTGGTAGTCGAAAGGGATAACTCGTGGGGCTATATCATGGGAGAGGCTCACTGGTTTAGAATATGCTTGTTTTATCATCGTGGAGATTTCTTTCATGTCTCCTGTGTAAAACCTGTACGAGTTTCCGGAAAGGCCTTGCTGCCTCAGATATCTTTCCAGTTTCTTTGGCCTCAGCCACAACCAGTTCAGCAACCTCCATGCCCCTGCAATTACTATTACTGTTATCCCCACCAAAACAGCACCAATAGTAGCCACTGATACTTCCATTGGTTTGTGTGTTTCAGACGGAGAAAGAAAAAAGAGAGAGAGGAAAGAAAATTTGACCAAAAAAGACAGAGAAAGAAGAGAGAGAGAGAGAGAGGCTTCAACTGAAAGAAGGAATATTAATGTATATATAGTTCACTTTTATAATATTGTTTGGCTTAACATCTGACAAATCAAACCTGTTGCTTCCGGATGTTTGCGTTTGTGGTCCAAGTGAGGACTAAAAGACATTACTAAAATCTAAATCAAATGAAACACGGAACTTACTTTGAACCACATATCTCTATATGCTAAAACCCAACCGGCTGGTCACTGTAGATGACCAGTGGGCGGACGATTTTGCCCCTGGATTTTTCCTCCGGTTGCTCTTTTTCTATACGTAAATAGCGGATGTGTTGCTTGAATTTCATCTCTCTAAAATCTTGTAACATAAATTTCACTCAAAAGAAAAGTTCATCTCAAACCCCAAATGGACAGCATCCCTAAAAAAACCAGCATTTACCATGGCATGGCCTCTTCTTTAAGTTCCACTTCTGCTCTGCTCAAATTGAGCTCTTGTTTCTTTCACTCATTTTTTTGAGAAGCTCAAGCTTTTCGGGTCAACTTCATCCACTCGGATTGATATTGTCATCCCGTTCTCCTCCTCAGTCCATTTGATCGATTCCTTCTCCAGTTGCTTCACAATCTGCAAAACAAAATTTACTAAAGATATGTGAAATTTACGTTTTCATAAAGCATATGGAGTCATAGTGCATGAAGAAAAAAGAAGCACAAAGTGTTAAGCGATCTGTTTTATGATACATGTGCTCTTTTCCATACCAACTAAAGCAAAAACAGTAAAATTATTGTGACCAATTTCAATCAATTTTATTTGTGTATGTACAAGGATGAAATGGAAAACCTACTTGAAAATTATGATAGCGATTTCACCACATGATAAGATTTTCTGATAGTAACTTTCATTAACAGCAGAACCAGACTAAATTGTGCATTTGTAATTTTGAAGTTGAAGCTCAAATGTAAATTTGAAAACACTATGTATAAATCAAAAGAAATGCTGAAAACTTTGCAACATGAGTTTGATGATAAAGTCATACCAGTCGTCTCCGGGCTCCTCCTGTTGTATCTTCATCATTCGATCCCACTATGACCCGAAGATACTTGAAAGCTGAAAAAAATGCAAATTCATGTTGTCCTTGATTCTTCTTAATAAATGGGAGATCCAGAGTCATTCCATCTTGTTAATTTCATTTCAAGAAAAAATGATGGAGGGTCATGATGACCTACCTGGGATGCCAGAGAGATAGGTTAACTGAGATCTTAGAAGACGTATAGCTTCCTTGGGCTCGTGGTTATGCACGTCGAGAGACACATCATCTTCACTGCATTCAAATGATCACCTGTTAGGCCATCTTATGAGGTGGAACACACATAACTCATGGATCAAGAGTAGTGTACATTTCGCACCTACTCTGAGCTTGAATAAGCATTTGAGCAGACTTTTCGTCTGCTTCCCGTGCCATTTTGTTAAAGTAATGTCCCTAGAAATTCCAAAGAGCATAAAATATATCATTATAGCCTCTAAAATTAAGGGGAGAAGGGAAAAGCAAGTTTAGAAGTAAGGCATTTAATGATAATGTCTATTAGAACACGAACAAGGAAGTGCACAGCCTCCATCTACTAAACGCATGTGCATCTGAAGATACACAACTGTGCCTAGACTGCCTTGTATTACTGTTACTTGTATTATGCAAGAAGGGCCATAAGAACAATTTAAAAATCAGATTTCGGTTCACAAATGCTCAACATAAAACTTTATGCGAAGCAAACATATGTATCACCTAAATATTTCCTTGCATTCCCATATTGGAGAGAAGCCTATAGGGCTTAACACTGCAACATCCACTACATTGTTGACCCACAAGTACAATAATGCTACGCAAAGGGTCAGACTCAAGTAAAGCCATATATAACACGAAAAACTCAATATTTTGATCACTCTATTAAATAAACTGTTACAGTGTTTCTGAAGGAACAACGATTGGAAAACAGAGATTCTAACTCAAATCACTACAAGCTGGAACGTAGATTATAAGAACTTTGTTTATTTAAAGTTTGTGTATTTAAAATTAAAGCTTAATGAGAACAAGTAGCACAGTTAATTCCATCTTTAAGTATTAAATCACCAAATTAAAACAAAAAATCTATACCTTCTCTAGCAGTTTGTCTGAACGTGCACGATCACCCTCACAAAACGCATTAAAAGCCTGCAGAGCAAGTGGGGGGATTAATATTCACCTATGCTAAACGATAATAACAATGATTAATGCATTAGGAGTGTAAACCAACAAAGTTGAAGATGAAAATAAAATGTAGACAAGAAAATGCTCAGACTGATTGGGCAATCATATGTCCCTTTTGTCAAGAGTAACAGACCACCATTGTGGTCTCCTTGAACATTCAATAAAATAACTTCTGTAAGTAAACTTCCAGAAAGTTAATAGAATAAGAATCTTACAGCTTTATAGTATTCCTTCATTGTGATCCAGTATTCTTTCACAGATTTACGTAGGACCTCATAGCTATTATCATCATCTCCATCTAGAGAAGGTAAATGCATTACAAAACTTAATACGGAAGAAACAGAAAGATAAATAAAATCCTTAGTCAACCACCGTGGAAAACTGAAATGAAGCCACAAACAAATCAATGGTTCCTTAAGTACCCATGATTACTAATCAATAGCTAAAGGTACCCCATAGGAAAGAATCAGATACTGGATTAGAGAATTAAGAAAGAATTTAGAAGAAAGAAAATCTTGTATGAGACATTATTAGAGTAATGAAAAGAGTAAAGTTTGTACCTGCCCCAAAAACTCCTTGTGGTGCTAGTGCTACAGTAGCTTTACATTCTACAACCGTGTCTATAAATGGTTTAACCACATATCCCTTAAGTCCCTTATATTTATATCTTTTCACTTCCCTCGATGGGAGACTTCTTTTAGGTGCTTCGTCAGTTCTTTCAGGAACATGAAACAACCCTTGTAAAACCTGGTGGCTAAGAAGCCCATCTCCTTCTCCAACTGGTGATTCAGATAAATCACTGCAAGAGTGGAAACAAAAACAACTTCAAACTTCTAGCTTGTAAGGGAGAGATATGAAAGAAATAAGTAGTTCATTCTAAGTTAAAGCAAAATGAGGCTCCTCTAAAGTCTAAAGTGAACTAGCAAAACTACCAATAACAACATACCTATGGGCAGAATGTTGATCTGGACGCTTCTCTGCAGACTGTTACAGCAAAAACTTCAAATGAATAAAAAGAACAAGAAAATGAAAAACTATTGCTGGCTACTTCATGTGTAAATTTGAGCTCTAACATAGTGAAGCGCAGCAGACCGATCAAAAGCTATCCCATTAAGAATGAATTCTTTTCAATCATGGGCCACAGAACTTGTTCCTACTTCTGACAGCCTCGGATCCTACTTTAGTTTGCCCTACCTATCCTACATATCAAGCCTGATTAAAGTAAACATGATGCCACTAAACATGGTGAAACTGTCTCAATTGTATTTCCAACATGCGAAGGGATTTTACCTTCATTTGATCAATTTCTATTCCTTGCTCAATTAACAATTTCTCGACTGCGTGAACCTTTGGTAATCATACTTCCGTGATTGGTTGGAGAATGCAGTAAAACTAAAGCTTACCTTCAAACCAGCTAAGCCAACAACATCATCAGACTTCTCCAACGTTGATGCTGATATGAAAAGAAGATTCTCCATGCTCTGCAGAATCAAAATATCAATTCTTCAAAATTGATGACAAAGATTAAAATTTTGTGTGGTAAAGAGAAGAAAACGATTCTTTCCAATCTTAATTTATACAGCAACAGAAAATATATGCAATTAGAATTGAAACATTCAGTTACAAAGAAAACCAAGTCATCAAGGAAATAATTAATATTTGGAATAATTGACAGAAAAACTTTGGTACTAATACTTTCTCAGATTTCATGCATAGTTTCATTTATCATACGACTCAGAGCAAAAGATTACTATAGAAGCTGTAATGTCAGAAGCAACTTAAGAATGTACGTTATACCTTCTGCACATCATATCCACAAAGGCCTGCATTCAATAAAATTCACAATTAAACGTTTTGTCAACCTCAAGAACATCATCAGGAAAGTATTTTTACAATACAAAGGCACAATTGACCTACTGTTTGTATTTAAAATTTAACCCTAATGACATCAAAGCAGTAATAACTAAAGAACCTGAAACTGCCATTGTACTCAATGGTAAAGATACATCAGAATGCATTCATATTGTCCGATTAGGCAATCAATTTGTCAGTTGCCTATAACCTAGGCAGGTCTCCACAACTAGCTTGAGAGGTAATGGCTAACCAGAAGAACCAATAAACCTAGAACTGGAAGAGTGAAGAATATCATGAAGATATTTAAATTTTCATCATCTAGAGCAATATTTGAAAGTCAATGATATCATGACCATGTATTCATATTTTCAGACCAGAGTGATCCAAATTGTATTTTTTTATTAGTGTTAAAGGCAACCAAGGGACTCAAGGAACTGTCAAGTTGTATTTCAATTTCAAGAGGTACATGCACTTGACATGTTATCCAAAATGAAAGATTCCAATGTGATATCGACAATTATATTTTTCATTGTCTCCTGTTTAAGTAATATGATGAAAAATAAAATGAAAAGTGTGCCATATTCTATTATAGTATTCCAGAAATACTAAAGAATTCAGATTTCTAAAGGATAAGAAGATTTACCAAGAACTTCTCGGATCACGTTCATATCAAGTTTAAAGCCCTCTCCAAGCATTTTACACAGAAATTCTTCAGCATCAGCATGCAGTTTGCTGTTTGTTGGTGGCGTGGTTGATTGGACTTCTTCACTCCATATCGCAGAGGCAGGCACTTCTTTCCAATCTAGTTTTAATGGTTTCTTCACTTCAGTATATTCAATTGTTGATGCCCTGGGCCTACTGTACTCCTTTCCAATCATCCCTGAAACAGTACCCACTGAAGCAGAAAGTTTTTTTGACTTCAATGCTCTGGTGTTGTCCATTCCATCGAAGGGATTCTGAATACTTTTGGCGGTTGACACATCTGCATGAACTGCACTTGCAACGTCCTGTCCAGATTCCAGGCCTTCCAAAGAAGTTGTGCTTGCACCCTCAAGCTTAACTTTTGAGGAACTAGCACTGTTTGAGGAAGTTAAATGTGATCTGCAAAGAATTTCAACAGCCATTTCTACATTGCACTTTGCCTGGCAGTATGCGGAGGCTATGTCCTTAAGAGAAACCATTGAGCTAAATGCTTCAAGCAAATACTCCAAGTCCCTTCTCTCGTCATCACAGCTTGCAGCAGGTGTGTTAAGTGCTTGCATTGTAACATATGATTCACAAATAAGAACAACAGAATAGCAACGTTACTGCATAAACAGGAACCCCACCATGACACGAGATAAGATTTTCCAAAGTAAGGATTTGTAAATAGAAACCAAATGTGGACATAAAAATGGAAAGCAAGTTCTCAAGCTCTCAATTTTATATTATATACAAGCTTGTATGTTCAAGCAGCAACCCCAGTTTGCATCCACAACTACTAAAGGGACCAATAACTACAATCAGGGACACAACAAAGAAACTTGTAATTTTAATCCCTCTCTTTCCCTTCTCTTATTGTCACATGATGCAACGCTTGCATACAAATTTTCGAGCTTTGATTTTCTTGCATTTTACAATTATAGAACCGCTCGAATACCCTGTGCTTTCGTTCACTTTTATACTACTCTTCAAACTTAAAAAATCTTTACTTTCTACTTCCACCACAATTCCTTGACCGAGCTTACCAAACAAATGCATCATGTATGTCAGTATGTGCTATATCCCAAATTCCACACTCATATCATAGGGGATTCGACGTGAAAAAACAGAGTGCTGGCTGTCGACTATCTAACGCATTCCCCTCCTTCTTTATCCGGGCTTGGGACCTGCAGCGTGCGATAAATTTACACAGGCAGAGTTTGTAAAAAAGCCACGAATTCGGAATAGCTCTCAAGGAAAGTAAAATATCAAAACTAGATGTACGTACGTACGTACGTACGTACGTACGTACGTATGTATACGTATACATACACACACATATATATACGCGCAAAAATTATGTCATTAGGTTCTTAAGTAAGAATTATGCTTCGTGATCTGTACGGACACACGCGCTCACATTATGTTGTCATGGAATCATCGGCAAGAAATACATATCATATTAAGAATCACAGAACATAAAAATGTGCATATTTCCAAATATAATCCAACGTAACAGTAACCAGGGTTTTAGTGAACGATTTTGGAAAGAAAAAATTTTTAAAAAATGGGGAAAATAATAATATTTTGATAATGGCAGTGCGGAGGAAGAAACGAAAGGTCGGTTACCTGGAGAAGATGGAGCGATGAGAATATAGAGAGAGAAAGAGTAGAGAGAGAGAGAGAGAGAGAGAGAGAGAAAGCGCTCTTTCTTTCTCTTTCAAAATTCAGGCTTTCTTTCTCTTTGTGGGAAGGCGTTTAGCCTCTCTCATGGAAGAAAAATGGAAATAGCAGAGTGACGGTAGGCAGCATGACACTAAAAGAGTAACACGCGATTTCAAAATTCTGCGTCCTACGCGCTTCTTTCTTTGGACAAAACGGCATTCTCGTAATTTTCTTCACTTTGCAAATGGACTGAATTTCAGGCAATTTTGCTTGTTGATTTGTAGGTTCTTTAATAAAGGTTTTAAGTTTGATTTTTATAAAGGTGAATTTGAATCATATTATTGTTAGCCTATTGTGAGGCTTAACTCACCACATTCTTTTAATGTAGATAATATCTTTTGTTCAAAAAAGTGTGCAATCCATTTTTATCGACAAAAAAAAAATTTAGGCGTTTATTGGGCCTTTGTGTGGGCTATGGTTGTAGGTGTGTCATGTTTATAGTCTTTGTGGTATATCTGTACCGGCATTTTTCAGTCGTGTTATTAGAGTGGTGGGCATATAGGATTAGGGGTGGTTTTGGTACATTACCGTACTAAAATTTCTGTACCAAATATTTGGTACGGAAAAATCTATTATCATTACCATACCAAACTTTCAGTATACCAAATAATTTGGTTGGTATGGTATGCCAATGATAATTGCCACTTTGTTTTACGCCACTTAGTTTGCCCAAAATCTAATATTTTTTAATTAATGTAGAAGTGTAAAAAATATATAAACGCCCGTAATGACAAGCTTTACAACTTTCGTGAAGAGTTTAACTTTGAAATTCGCCATTATAATCATATAAATCATAGATCAAAATTTAACCGTTGATTGTTGTTTACATTTACACTTCATTTTTCTTATCAAATTTTGTTTTTTTCAGATTTTCTTTTTTGAAAACATGATCTATTAGAGAATGCAGGAAGATGAACGGTTTGGATCGTTGATATTATGATCAGAGTTTTATGGTTAGTGAAAATATTGCTTGATGTTTATAAAGTTTCTACAAACTATATGACATCGACTCATATTTCAGTTAACCGTAAATATCGAAACGCGATATCAAAGATCTGAACCGTTCATCTTCTTACATTCGCCAGATGATTATGTTTTCAAAAAATAAAATTCAGTAAGAAGAATAAAGCGTAAATGACAATCGACGGTTAAATATAAATTTAAGGTTTATGGATTATAGTGTTGGATTTTGAAGCTGACCCCTTCATGAAAGTTGTAAAGCTTGTCATTACAAGTGATTGTATATTTTTTGTTTTTACATTTTTTACACTTCTACAATAATTAGTATTAATTTTGGCCTCAAATAATTATATGAATAAAGACATAATATAATATTAATAATATTGGTAGGTACGGTATACAACCGATATTGGTTTTGGATACCAGTACCGTACCGAAACAGTATGGTACAATACAAATACCGTACCATTACCAATTGGTACAAATTTTTGGTAATAATTTGGTATGGTATGGTTGGTAGGACGGTTGGTACGGTAATTTTATAAAAAAATTCACCCCTATATAGGATAATAAGAATTTATCTTTATTGTTATATGTGCGTAGAGGTGACAAATTAACATATTTGGTTGTTAAAGAATAGACCAATTTCACATCAAACTGAAACGGGTCTAATGGTTATCCATTAACAACTTAATGCGTTGATTTGCCACCTCTACGTTCATGTAACAAAAAAGGTAAACCCTTACATGGACATTGCGCCAATAAAACAAGATGTATCTTAATAGTTACTAACAACCAAATATGTTGATTTGTCATCTCTACGCTGTGTGCTTCAATCCAAGTAAAAAAATTAATCATTGAAAAAATGTAGCTATGTGACACCTTATACTCATTATGTTTCTATTAATGTCTTGTTGAAAAAAAAACTAAAAAGCTTGCAATCCATTTTAATAAATGAGCGATGGAATGTTGATGAAAATATTTATGGATAACACTTACATCTCTCATTATGAGTGAACATATTCAACTTATTTTGAATAATGTATCTTCACCACGCAAATATCATATTTGAAATCGTTGAATTTTTTACTTTTCATTTGAAGATATCCAAATAAATTTATTATAAAAAAACACACAGACACACTTAGACCATCTTCAATGGTGGGCTAAAAATCAAATTACCCCCCAAACTCACTCCAACCTAAGGGGAAAATTTGGGCTAAATGCTAAATGCTAAACCAAGGCCAGATTCCCCCCAGAATTTAGCCCAGAAATCGGTGTGGACTCCACCGAGCAGAGTGAAAATATTTATCGGAATTTAAATTTTTTTTATTAAAATGTTTATAAAATTAATTTACGATAGTCTACATATTTATTTATTTTTTTAAATTTAATTTAAGAAAAAAATAGCCTAAGTTTATTTTTTAATAATCCCGGGCTAAAATTTTAGGCTAGAACGGTTGGAGTAGAAAAACTGTTTATGGGCTAAAGGCTAAATTTTTCGGGCTAAAATATTTGGTTTTTAGCCCAACCATTGGAGATAGTCTTAGACCATCTCCAATGGTGGCTTATAACCTAAAATTCCCTTTTTTTTCCCCCCAAAACCCACTCCAACCCAAAACCTAAACCAAACCTAAAAGGAAGGCAAATACCAGCCGCAATTTAGCCCACAAAATGAAATGGGACCCACGGGTGAAGTGAAAAGTGGGCTGTGAAGCCCACACGCTAAAAACCCAGACGCTAAACGCGCGTCACACGCCCAACAATTTCCAGCCGAGGCCCAGTCAGCCTCAGTGTGTCATGTACACTGTAGCCCAACGGCTACTTTTCTTCATCCAACGGCCAAATATTTTTTTTTTTAGTTTTATATTTATATATGTATTGAATCCAACAGCTTAGATCGAATATAATTAAATCCAACGGTAAAAAAAAAAAGATCTAACGGTCCAAATTTAAATCCAACGGCTAAAATAATTTAGTGATTATTCATGTATTGAATGTATTGATTTAGTGATTTTTCAAAATTTATCGGAATTTAAATATTTTTAGGTTAAAATGTTCATAAAATTAATTTAGGATAGTCTACATAATTTTTTTTTTTAAAGTTAATTTTAAAAAAAAATTAGCCTTAATTCATTCTTTGATAATCTGGGGCTAAAATTTTAGGCCAGAAGGGTTGAAGTAGAAAAGCTGTTTCTTGGCTAAAACCTAAATTTTTTGGGCTAAATATTTTTAGGTTTTAGGTCACCATTGGAGATGGTCTTAGGGCTGGTTTGGTATTGATGTGCTTTGGAAAAAAAAACTATTTCTGCTGTGCTGTGAGAATAAGCTCATTTTTGCTGCTTCACGTTTTTAGTTTTTTTTTCACCCAAAACTGTGAAAATAAGCTATTTTTAAGTGTTTACCATACTTTTTTTAGTTCAGCTTTTTTTTATACTCACTTTTTATAAAAGTACCTACCAAACCAGTACTTAGTGTTGTTGTAGATTCTTTGTTTTTGGGCTACAAATTCAGGAACCAGGATCCTCTCCGGATCCATTTCCTAGGGATCCTAGGGATCACACAATCCTATCCGTTTATCGTATATCGTGCGGTAAAAAATTATTTAAAATTTAAGATTTAAAATTCAAAAATAAATAGTACCTAACGAAAACTGACTGCACGATATAAAATAAACAGACAAGATTACGAGATCCCTAGGATCCCTATGGAAGGATCCAGCGAGGATCCTTGTGACAGTTCGTCCCTGATTTTACAATTGTATAAATTTTTAATAAGTGATTTTATGAAATTGCCCTTCGAGGCTCGTGCGTTGACTGAGGTTAATTACAGTATCGTGCCATCTAAGATTTTTTTTTTTTGGCATATTCTCGTAATACTCGTCGCTAGGACGCGTGGGTGCAAGCGGTTCGTGATTTGGAGCTATATCGAAGAAGTTATTAACGTTTGAAGTTGGGGGTTAAAATGATAATCTAATTGTTTTGGAGAAATCTGGAATGCCACGTGGACGGCCCAGATTAAAGATAAAATTAGATGGATGGCTGTGATGGGAAGATAAGAAGAGAAAAGGAGAGAGATGGATGGGCACTGCCCAATCAGAAACAGAAGCAAGGAGGGAAGTGAGGGAGAGTGAAGAGCGGGGGGAAAAGGGAGAAACGGGTCTTCCCCTTCGACCCGCACCTTCGACCCGTTTTCACCATAATTTCCAGTGGTTTTCCACCGGATTTCCCCCGGATTGAGCCAAGCCACCACTTCCAAACATCATCTAGCCCTTCCCTCTATCCATTACACATCAAATTTGGAGAGATTTAGCATAGATTTTGGACAAAACCGTGCAAAGGGGGCGCACGGGTTGGGTCCCTTTCCGTCACGATTTGAAGCAATTTCTTCCAATTAATACCACCCATGGCATCCTCTTGAGGTCTGGAACAAGGCCCAAACAAGTTTGGAGGCGTTGGAACAAGTTTGGAGGTCGAATCGAATCACACCAAATTCAAGGGTTTCGTACGGTTTTGATGAAATTGGAGCCTTTCTTGACCGAATTGGCCTTGGTCACAGGTATGAAAGTTGTTCTACTCTTTGAGATCTTAAATTCTACAAATTTTTAGAATTTTTGGAGAAAGTTGGATTTTCCGGCAAGCCGGGGCGGCCGACCGCCACCCGCGGCGGCGCGTGGCCAGTGAGCCGCCAATGCTATTTTTAGGCCATAGTTCATGTTCTGAATTCAGTTTTGATAATCGAATGACGTAGATTGATCAATTGAACCTAATTTCATTACGATTCGGGGTTAGGTAAAAATATGAATCGCCGATCCGACCGTTGGATCGTCACCAAACTTTGATACATGGTAGTAATTAATATTTGAAGAATGTGGAAACTTACGGATCTGGAATCCGACGTATGGATCTTCCCGAATTGGATTTGTAAGTTCATAAAATAAAAGGTTAATCGCCACTCGGTTTTGGAAATTGGCGAAGATCCAACCGTTGGATCATAACGAAACTTTAGTATGTTGTTCTATAAGCATAATGTGAATCATGAGAAGTTACGGATTGGAAATCTGAGTTGCAGATCTTCCGGATCGAACTACATAGTGACGTGTTTTATATAAGTTATATATTCTATCGATATGATTTCTGAGGCATGATTTGATGATTGTTCTAGGCGCCGATCGTCATGACGCCTTGATGGGTTGTGCTAGGGAGTTGTAGGGCGAACTCCAGGTGAGTGGGCTTTTGGTTTTCAGTATATATATATAATTGATTGATTTCCCATAAATGCATTTTAAATTACTTTTACGAAATGAATGCCATGTCGAATGCCATAGATATATTTTATATATATATATATATATATATATATATATATTTGTGTGATTATATATTGTTGCATCGCGGGCGCCGGGTAAGTCAGGTAAGTATGTGATTGTGATGTGATGATTAAGGTGATATCGATGAGATTGTTATATGGCTCATTACCTGCACAATGGGGTTGTGCATGCCTGAGGGCTTAGCTTTCACGTGATCGTTCACCTCCCGCACCGTACACTCACCTTGGATCCAAGGCAGGTGTCAGCCTGTCGTACAGACCACATTAGGTGGTTCCGACTCGTAGGTGATTTGCGATTCGTCGCTAGCCTTCACGTGATCGTAGCACAGAGCGTATTTACCCAGCTTGACGTACAGACCACATTAGGTGGTTCCGTCATGGGTGCAGGTTACTGATTACTGATTATTGATTATTGATGATTGATTGAGAGATGGATTGAGGATTTGATTGAGGAGCCATAGATTCAGCCGTACAGGTCACTAGAGGTGACTCCGGCTGATTGATATATATATATATATTGCTGGCATGATTTGAGTTGAGATATCACCTAATTATTTGATGGTATTTGGTATATGTTGATTATTGGTTATGGTTCATTCGGGCATGGCATTGCTAATTTAATGAGATTGATTGATTAATGGTTTTCTGTTTTAGTACGTCTATATATTTTCTGGGAAGTATACTTGTTTTACAGAGAGGGGTTACAACTTTTATATCGAAGTGATTTTGATAAAACTTTGTTTTTGCCCACTCACACTTTTTGTTTTGCGCCCCTCCAGGTTCTAGTAGCATAGTTTCTTTATCGACAAGGACTCGTGGCATATCTCAGTTCAGGTGGCTACTTCTGAGGGTATGATCTTTACCCACACTACTGTACTTTACTTATGCTCTGATAACGCGTGTGAAATGGGTCCATACCCACTGACAGCGCACTTTGATAGTTAGGTACCTTTAGGTTTAAATTTATTCACATTCTTCCATATCATCACTTTATGGCTTCGTCACCTTCCAAGTGATGACCAGCACAGCTCGATTCGGAGTCCTAGTGGACATTCCGGGTCGGGGTGTGTCAATCCTGGTTCCAAATTCAGATGGGCTTCTTGTAAAAACAAAACTCCAACCTTTGGTTGATTGAAAACGAAATGAAAAGACATTTTAGTCAAAATGCTTCTTGAGATTTGTATAACTCTTACTTTGGTTTGGTTCTTGAGATTTGAAATTAATAAAAGTGGTTTCTGAGATTATCCACCATCAATCATTTTGATCATTACGTGAAAAATTATGTTAAATAAGGATTACAATGACAATACCCTCAATTTAACATAATGATTTCATGAACAATCTCATTGATTTTCTATTGATTTCAAACCTCAGAAATTAAAGTGACTAGTTATGAAAATATCATAAACTAGTTTAGTTAAAAAGCCTAATGAAAATTGGAGAAAGCAGAATGAGCATGTGGCATTTGGCTCTTAACAGTTAAAATTCTCCCATTTCTCTCCTTCCTTCCGTCGCTCTCTCCTCCATCTCCGTCACCAAACGCTAGGTGTATCTCCGCCAAACCAGTAAGCTTCCATTTCTATGCTGCTTCTTTTTTTGTCTGCATTTCTATGCTTTAGTGTTTGAAATTTTGATGCCATTTTGGTAATTTTTTACTTGTTTCTGACATGCTATGCCTAATGCCTTTTGGGTTTTTTTTCCAATTGCAAGTTATTGATATCTGCTATTTGTTTGGTGAATTACACATCTCTGCTAGGCTTTTCAACAAACACATAGAGAGCAACATACTTCTGAGATAGATTACAGAAACTTTTTGTTTTTGATCTAAATTTGAGCTGAATTATGTGTTTTTACTGTTTGGGTTGGGATCAGCTGCTGTCTGGTCCACCATATCCTCAGTAGTCTATAGCGGTGAGCAAGCATATGAAATTTTGTGAGGAATAGTTGCTAAGCTTGTTGCCTCTTTAGTTACTGAGCTTCAAATTGTATGATAATGTTGAAACTTTGCATTTCAAATTCTTGTACTAGATTATTCGATAAGCAATGAGGTTTCTCAGTATCCAGTATTTGTTGATGCTAAACCGCGATGAGGTTTTTCGGTATCCAATATTTGTTGATGCTAAAGCATTTTAATTGCGTTTGGCAGCTAGATATGGGAGGCAGAGGAGTTATTGGGGATCGATGGTCCATGAGGATTCTCTGGGCGTGTGCAATTGGAAGTGCTGTCAGTATGAGCTCTTGACCTTTCCATATTTTGATTCTTGATTCAAATAACATACTGGATTTCCGAGTCAAATTTTTGTAAGGAAAATGCTTTGTCTGCTTTTAGTTTTACAATACTTTTGTTTCACAAACTGTCACGCGAATAATATTCATGCCACGCATAACACTTCTTCTTTCCGGTTGTGATTTTAGTGAGCATGGTGCGCTTCTACGTTCATTTGTGAACTAAGATGATTCAAACCAAACTAACTGATTCAATTTAATTGTTTTCTTTCATCAATTGGATTGGATGAGAAATATAAAACCCAATTATATCTACATTAGATAAAGTATCCACTACACCGGTCAGGATTTCAAACTGGTAAAACCCAACTAGTACTATAGATAACACCACGTTTCGTGTAATTGTTTATTCTGTGAATTTTTCTTTGTTTCAATTTCTTGGCTCCTCCTTATTTTTCTGATGATGATTGTCACTTCTTTTTAGGCCTATATATGGTTGCTGTGGACAGACAACTAAAGAACAGGGAACGAGCGCTGGCCGAAGAGTTAAAAGCCATGGAGGCAGAATCAGGCAGCGGTGAGGTTGTTTGACTGTTGATAAATTATAGGCAATAACTAGCTTAGAGCTTTCCAGATTTCCCAAGTTCACATCTGTCATTTTGGCCATTGTGAGGATTATGTAAAATGTTGTATGTTCCCATTCGGAATCAAGTTTTAGGGGTTTACCCTGCTGACAAGAATATCACGGTTCTGGTTTTTGGAGGATATTGATGTAGAAGTCGTTGCAGAGACTGTTCTCTGCACAGGAATATATATTCGAGAATGACATTTCTTTTGCGATGCATTCACACACTAGCAACATTTTCATTCCTTCTCATTATATTCGTCGCAAAGCTACTCGAATAGTCCTTTACTCGAAGCAATCCACTTCGATGCCAAATTGTCATTGTTATTTTTGCTTTGCATGGTCACTCGTGTATGCGCATGGCTGATCCTGGCAAGCTGGCTCGAAATGCATCAACAGTCAATATCAGCTAATGCATGTGTGGGCAACTGACGTAGCATCCTTAAATGCTTATTTGGTAGTGTTCATTTGTAGACTATTTATGTTCTTGTAACGCAATATAGCAATCTAGTTGTGTAACTAGAATCTCTGAACTAATAACTTATTAGTAATAGGGTTTTTATCACAAATGGTCCCTGACATTGATCAAACACATTATTTTGGTCTCTGGCATTGAAAATCAATAGATATGGTCCCTGACATTGTCCACCATCCATCATTTTGGTCATTCCATTAAAAACTCCGTTAAGTGTCCCGGAGCTCTTGGCCGAAAGTTTGGGCAATTTTCAAAGCTTTGTAACTTAATCGTTTCTTAACCAAATTCGACCCATAATATATCAAAGTGAAGATAGGAAAGTGTAGAATAAGATTATACCATTTTGAAGCCCATTGGTTGCCAGAGATGGCTGGAAAATAGCCTCAAAGTTGATTGGTCCAAGCGAAAACTGGAAAACTCGCGGGAAACTGGGTGAACTTTAAACGTTCATAACTTTTTCAATACTCAACGAAATCAAGTGATTCAAAAACAAAAATTATACTTTTCGACGAGAAGAAGAGAATGGTACCTTTTTTACTGCTAAATCACCGTGGTTTGGCCGGAAAACGGCTTGAAAGTGGCTAACTCGAGACCAAGACAACCACTTTCGAGCCGTTTTCCGGCCAAACCACGGCTATTTAGCCATCAAAAAGGTACCATTCTCTTCGTCTCGTCGAAAAGTATGATTTTCGCTTTTGAATCACTTGATTTCATTGAGTATTGAAGAAGTTATGAACGTTTAAAGTTTACCCAGTTTCCGGCAAGTTTTCCAGTTTTCACTCGGACAAGTCAACTTTGAGGCTATTTTCCGGCCATCTCTGGCAACCACTGGGCTTCGAAAGAGGTATAATCTTATTCTACACTTTCCTATCTTCATTTTGATATATTATGGATCGAATTTGGTTAAGAAACGATTGAGTTACGAAGCTTTGAAAATTGCCCAAACTTCCGGCTAAGAGCTCCGGGACACTTAACGAAGTTTTTAACGGAATGACCAAAATGATGGATGGTGGACAATGTCAGGGACCATTTCTATTG
Organism: Heteromeles arbutifolia; assembly: GCA_024362995.1. Lineage (NCBI taxonomy): Eukaryota > Viridiplantae > Streptophyta > Magnoliopsida > Rosales > Rosaceae > Heteromeles > Heteromeles arbutifolia. The sequence goes on along the minus strand of JANCRC010000003.1, from coordinate 35,893,151 downwards.
ATTTTCAATGTCATGGACCAAAATGATGTGTTTGATCAATGTCGGAGACCATTTGTAACAAAAACCCTTAGTAATAAGTTACCATGGGCTGCAAGTGCAAGAAATGTTCCTCCAATTTCTGCAAGAGCTAGACTTATATAACAAAGTATCAGTAGCTAGCGCTGAAACACAATTAGCAAGTTAATATGGAGTTATTAATTTGTTTTGGCCACTCCAAAATCCATGATCTGAACCGTTCATTGTTTAAATCCTTGTTCAACCATCGCTCGTACAAAAAATTCACCACTATCGACACACACACACCACGCGTGTTTGTCAAATCTAGTTGTATTGTGTGATGTGATCAATGAAATTGCCTACAAAAGAAGAGGTTGTCCAGTGGGGAAGCTGAAAACAAGGTCCATTTGTTGTGGCGGTACTCTGTCTGCTCACAAAAGTTTCATGACTCCAGAGAGTTCTAAAACAACTACCAAACCTCGGAGAAGCGCTTTTGGTGCTTTTCCAGTTTCCATGTTTCGTAAGCACTTTTTTCATGCGGAGCACAAGTTCGCTATATATAAATAGTCATATAACCATGCAAAGCAAAGCAAACATAAAGAAAAAGATGGCTTCCTGCAGCATTGGGTTGTTGCCACTTGTCTGCTTGTTCAGCTTGAGCAATGCCCATAGGGTCCTCAAATTCAAGGACCCAAGTGGGCATGGAATGAGAATGCAAAAACCCATGGGCCAAGCCGTTGGCATTGGCATTGGGACTGGAAGTGGAACTGGGGTATTGGTGAAGGATTTGGAGAGGGCTATGGAAAAGGCATTGGAGAAGGTGGAGATGGGAAAGGATTTGGAGAGGGTTACGGAAAAGGCATTGGTGAAGGCGGTGATAGAGAAGGATTCAGAGAGGGCTATGGCAAAGGCATTGGAGAAGGCGGAGATGGGAAAGGATTTGGAGAGGGCTACAGAAAAGGCATTGGTGAAGGCGGTGATAGAGAAGGATTCGGAGAGGGCTATGGCAAAGGCATTGGTGAAGGTGGAGATGGGAAAGGGTTTGGAGAGGGCTATGGCAAAGGCGTTGGTGAAGGTGGAGAGGGCTATGGCAAAGGCGTTGGTGAAGGTGGAGATGGGAAAGGATTCGGAGAGGGCTCTGGAAAAGGCATTGGTGAAGGCGGAGATGGGAAAGGATTTGGAGAGGGCTCCGGAAAAGGCATTGGTGAAGGTGGTGAAAGAGAAGGATTCGGAGAAGGATATGGCAAAGGCATTGGTGAAGGTGGAGATGGGAAAGGATTTGGAGAGGGCTACGGAAAAGGCATTGGTGAAGGCGGTGATGGTGAAGGATTCGGAGAGGGCTATGGAAAAGGCCTTGGTGAAGGCAGAAATGGGAAAGGATTTGGAGAGGGTTACAGAAAAGGCATTGGTGAAGGCGGTGATGGTGAAGGATTCGGAGAGGGCTACGGAAAAGGCATTGGTGAAGGCAGAAATGGGAAAGGATTTGGAGAGGGTTACGGAAAAGGCATTGGTGAAGGCGGAGATGGGAAAGGATTTGGAGAGGGCTATGGCAAAGGCATTGGTGAAGGCGGACATGGGAAAGGATTTGGAGAGGGCTACGGAAAAGGCATTGGTGAAGGCGGTGATAGAGAAGGATTTGGAGAGGGCTATGGAAAAGGCATTGGTGAAGGTGGAGATGGAAAAGGATTCGGAGAGAGTTATGGCAAAGGCATTGGTGAAGGCAGTGATGGTGAAGGGATTGGAATGGGCTATGGTGTTGGCAGAGGCTCTGGCAAAGGTGTTGGGCATGGAAAAGGCATTGGTGAAGGTAGTGGAAGAGGCGCTGGCACTGGTATTGGCATTGGGCGAGGTTCTGGAGATAATGGATATGGGGAGGGTCGAGGAGTTGGTATTGGGACTGGGCATGGTGATAACGGGTCTGAGGTCGGTTTTGGCGTCGGCATAGGGTCTGGTTACGGAAGCAATTGCGGTGGGGGCTTTTACGTTCCTCTCCCAGGTTACGATTGTAGTTACCCAAGTGAGCCAGACCCAGATCACTCAATTGATTGGTACCAAGTTTGCAGGGCATGTAGTTACCTGGGTGCGCCGGGCTGTGGCTGCCCTGATAGCTCACTTTATTGGTACCATATCTGCAACATTTATGGTGTCCTCCACCGAGCAGGCCAGGGTGGACAAGGAGAACCCATGCAACCAGATTCATCAACCAACACACCAAATGCTGCAAAGCTACATAACTGGAGAACTTTATGAAGTCTGTAAGTAAAAGCAAACGCTTAAGAAAATAAAATACTCGTGCAATTCTAATGAAGTCTCTACTCACTCTACCATGTTATGCTTGATTGAATTTACAACTTATAATCACAGAAGACGTGTATAAGACGAGGATATTTGATCAAACCGGGCAAAAACTTGCCCCGGTGGTACATTCATCACCTTGATAAGTAACACCAGTAAGATGTCTCATTGTCAAGTTACATTCGAACATCACCCCAAGCTCGCATCATTGATCACTAGTCAGTGACACACACTAAATTTCATATATATAGCTATTACACCAAATATTTACATTCTAACTACTGCAATATCGTGTCGCATTGTTACACCCCGCGAGTATTCTATGACCTCTACGCCCTTTTTAAGTACTTTTCATAGTGCATATGGAGGGAAGCAAAATAAACACAATTCCCATTTCTAATACTTTCTTATTCAATTGGATCCCAAATTCTTAGTCATGCGATTTTTCGTTACCATCATTGCTAAGCAATGCTTCATTCCCTTCTAGCTGGCATTGATAAGGATCTTGGAATACCTTCTGTTTGAATAGTCAATGTAACCGATGAAGAAGAAATAGAAGCCGATGGTTGAAGAAGGGGTGTAGCTGGCGTACTTGAGGTTTCGTTATCAACTGGGCAAGGACTGGCTGGAGAACTAGAAACCGATTGCACTTCAATTCCATTATGCGTATTAGCATCATCTGCAGGGCAATCGAGCGTTTGATGATCATCTTCCTCGAGCGATACTACTGTGCTTGTTTCCGTGCGTATGGTTGAACCATCGTTGTATATGCCCAGCCTTCTTCTTCTCCTAGCTGCCTCTCCCCATCCATGAATTGTTTCTCTTATCCTTTGTGGAATTATTGCCGCCTTGTAATTCGTTCCCATCTGAAAATAAACGTGAAATACAAATACATGAGTTGGAGTTTCATCAATGACATGTATGCATAATATATGTATATCTGGCTGTACCTGAGTAACCAAGGCATACAGTGGCAAGGTGATGTAGCTGCACAAGAACTGCCCGGCGAACCTATAAAATGATTACAGTAATATAAAACCCGTGATTGACAACATACTCGATATGGTAGGTTGACGTAAGTCACGTAACTAGTCAAATTGTTTGCATACCCTAAAATCAGCCTCATATACACGAGCCAATGCTTTCGGATAAAGCAAGAATTATACCCAAACTGCCACTGTAATCAAATAAACATGAAATTTAGTGGCCTTAAACGACTGAACAAGTTGTTTTCAACTTCCAACACTCCACAGTGAGTACAAATTTAATCATGGAAAAGGAATTACCCAAAACCAAAAGAATGTAGCCAATTCAAATGCATTCTGCAAAATCAAAAAAGATGGAACGAAAAACCACATGTACATTAGTTCTATGATTCTGATTTGTGAGTGCAGGTTGTTAAAGAACATTATGATACAATAAAAAAAGAAAAGACTGGCATTACGATCACCAGTGCAAACCTGGAATAAACAAAAATGGATCAAGGACAACAAAAGTTCGGGCTTCTTGAACCAGAAAAGATCATCCCGAGGCCTCAGCTTTGCTTCTCGACGAGATCCAGTTATACCAGCATTCTCCAATGCTAGGGTTGCAATAATATGCTGCAGCTTCATTCCCACAAGAAGAACTAGCTGCATGGGAACATACAATTTAAATTTCATAACACGAGAAGCACAGGACTAACAGATTTGAGAGAGAAGTTTATGGTCGTAAAATTCACTACTAATGCAAACTTCAACAGTGTCTGTTTGTCAATGCAATTTTTTGCTCGCATCTTAGAGATCATTTTTTTAGCGAATAGGTGACAAACCAAAACTGAAAAGGATATGAGTAAATCTGTACTTACCGCAATTGGAATGATTGCAATCCAGAAATAAAGATTAGACCCTGTCATAGGTCACAGAAAACAATCACATTTCAGAGTTTTCAAGACCGATAATAATATTACGAATTTATGATCCTCCAACTGGCAGTCAGAAGAGTATCAGCGTAATGAAACATGCAAGCTACAATTATTACTGAAGGTGACTAACAGATAAATCCTTTCGAGTTCTATGCATACCTTTTACATTAAGCAGCATGAAAGCAACAACAAATCCCCAGAGTGTGGCACTGCAAGAGATTTAAGAAAAATCATTTAGCTATTCGTTCTCTGTGGAATTCTACTATCCAAACCCGTAAGTAGTACTAGTAACAAATTCAATGACAGAAGTTTGTGACCAGCAGAATTTGAATTAGGTAAAAAAATGGACTTGAACGCTTCTTGTTATTATTCTTGTTATTGTTCGAAATTTCTCTTCTTTTTGCACCTGACCAGACACACAGCTATCCAACTCCAAACCCAATATGATTCCTAAGACATTGCAACTGTACAACGAGAGCTGACGGATAGTTTGGAAGTATCCAATACCTTACATGGACTTTGAAGATTCTTTTCTATTAGTATCGGAAGGATCTCCACTCTATTTCCACGGTTGAATGGTATTTCTTTCTTGATAATACTTCTTTTTTTCACATTGAATTCATACACAACTACAGTCCTTGCAATAAAGAAGTAGCAATCATAACAAAGAACACTTGTGCAAATACGCTGTTAATTAACATTAATTCTCACAACCTAAGGTGTCAAAGGTTGTTATAACTGATTTATTCAACACTCAGTGACGAACCTGAAGGCAAGAAACGCCTTGAACTATATTGTTACGACCTTCTGTAGGACATTTGGCTTCTAGAATAAACGGTTGGTATTAATATAATACAGCAACAACCACCATTTGAATTATCACTTTCATCAAAATTGTACTTTCCTTTCCATTCAAAATTTAAGGGATGTGGTCTGGTTCAAACACTAGACCATCCCTTCGAGCGTGGATATACTATTAAGCTATCCCCGCCATAAGGACTTTCAGCAACTATTTAAATTAACAAAAGAAGGACTTTCAATTTGCATAATTTTTTTTTTAACAAACGATATTATCTACACTAAGGGGGTAGAGGATTGGGCTAGGTACAATTACTAACAATAGTAGTTGTCGTCAAGCTAACATTCATTCATAACAGAAGAAACTTATATAACTTACCTCACACCAACAATCCTTTGGAATTCCTCTTCCATAGACCGAATCATATAGCTGTGAAAGTCATACTTTGGCGAAAGGTTGTGATTCTGGCATGAGTAAGAGAAGAAAAGAGCAAACATTTATTGAACGGTGGTTAAAAATTGGCATTCCTAGCATATTCGTATGTACCAGCAAATTACTTAAGAGTGTTAGATTACCTAAACATACATATAATATGAAAGAACAATAGCAAACGTAACCAGTTTTAGGGTATTCTACATACAACATACAAACAAATTCTACCGAAAAATGGAAAATTACCAACATAAAATTCTTTTGGACACCATGGCTCCTGGCACATGCCATGAATTGATACAAAAATAAACATAAAATCATATTCGCTTATATCGTAAGAACACTCTTAGTTGGTCATTCATTTAACATTATGTGTTTGTCTTATGATTATTGTTAACTGTTATAAAACATGCAATGCAAGTTTTTATCACAGTAAGTTTGAAGGCGTACACTGAAAACCATATCACTGAGGGCCAACAGTGAACATTATACTGGGAAATTTACAAACAAAAGAAAAACAAAGTGAGGAAGACTCGTTCTACTCTTCGGATGAATGAAAATACTAGATACCATGATGAAACCCTTGCGGAGTGTTAAATAGTCAACACGAACCACTGAACGCCCGAATTGCCGGAAGAAACATATCTGTACAACAAAACATATCAACTACATAAAAAAACCTTGAATTGAAGCAGCTGCTTCCGGATGCCAAGAAACACAAAGAAACCTAAATTATAATCATATAAAAGGAAGAAAAGCAGCCATCAGTTTTCGATTTTCTTTTCTTGGAAACTCAACGTGGGCGTGTTATGCTTATCAAACATAAAAGGTTTCGTCTGTAAGAAATTAAGAATGTAAAACAACAAAGAATGGAGTTACCAATGTATTTAAGTAAGAAAAGAGAGATGCACCTACCACCCAGATGAAAATGTCATTCCTGACAACAGGAGTTGACGGATTTACAAAGCTAGACTGCCTTCGCATTGTCAACTGCCGTGTGATCTCTGTTACAGAGTATATCCACAATCATCTCATTGGTAATTTGAAAATCCACGCCACATGGATCATAAAAGTTCAAGCACTCAAATATTCTGTCTCTTTCTTAACAAGGGGACCAATAAGCTGATCTATAAATAATTCTACCAATGCGAAGTCAGAGCTTACCAGTCAATGAATCATGTCGGTCCTTTTGAGCCTCATCCTCCCACACTCTCCAGCTGTGAATCTGATCACATTATTACAATGTCAAACAGTAATCGTAACAAAAATAGTATTTCAATGTTCTATTCTCATCTTGTGTTTCAGTAAATACCCAATCATCAATTCAACACATATATAGCATATTATGCACCAGAGAGAAGTAATATTAAAGACCAATGAAATTCCCTTCAACCAGATAGAAGTTTAAGAGAAGTGCAAGTGTGTGCAAAAGGTTGATGTAGATGTGCAAGTGTGTGCATGCTGTAGATAAACACAATGCCTGACATACGACACTCTAGATCCACAAGCTTGTGGCGAATGCAAGCCTAAACGAATAGGAGTTATAACATACAAATTCCTGAACGAATAGGTTGACCGTTGATGGCAATTAAAAGAATATAGACCTTGCTTCACTGAACTTCTTGCAAAACTAATAGTTGGCAATTCTTTCTCTGCCCTTAACGTAAAAAAGAAAAGTTTACCCTTTTGTTTTGAGTTCTTTCAATAGAAATCAGTAGACAAGTTCTTACTCAGGGAAAATGGACACTTCCACCTTCTATGTTTACTTAATTTCACAAATTGGCCACCAAAACATATGCACACTCTTCTTTAGACAGTTTATCAGTATTCAGTAGTAACTACACTATCCACTATCCACTATCCAGAAGAAAAGCAGTTTACCGATACTGGCAGGTTTCACCACTGTACCTAATACGGTCTGGATGGAAAAGATGAAGAATAAGTAGAAAAATGAAAAAAATTCTAACCTTCACTATTGCGAGCAACATTGTTAAGCAGCTGTAGGATATATGTGTTATTGCCATGATAAAGATGAAGCGATGCAACTGCTCAAGGCCTTCATATGAAACAATTGGTTCATAACCCTGTTCAAACAAACGAATTTACATTTAACCAAGATTGTCCGATAAGACATAACTTATAGTTGGTGGTAAATAGGAGAGAAAAGACAGGAAGAAGTCCAAAATAATTTCCTTCAGCATTTAACTCATATTCAACAATGTATTAGAAATTTAGAACAGAACTTTTGTTTGATTGCTATACATGGATAAGTTAGGCACCTCTTTGCAGGGAATACGGTTTTCTTGGGACGAATTATTTTCAGTTTCTTCATTAATCTCAGACCTAGAGCATGGTGAAAAACTGCTATCGTAGAACTTTGATGGAATGCAAATACTGGATATCATGCTTGAGGTAGCCGTCAAAAGGAGAGAGATAAACCCAAGTAACATCAACTCTGGAGGCAGCAGGACAAAACGTGAAATTTTACAAGTGAGAAGTGTAATATGAAATTATTTTGTTAAATGCCTTGCCAGAAACACATCAATAAGAATTTCTCAGATCGTTCAGGAGGTTAAAACTGCACTTTAGGTCATATACCTTCCTTCATTTTCTCCACAGCTTCAAGCAAGGGCTTACGATTAGTTTTCCGCAGCCACTGAAACCAACAGAACATACACACACAAAACAATTATATGTATAATCAAAATCTGAATTAACGTTGCATGCGTTCTAATTTTTTTTTTTTTTTTGGGAAAACCATGCGTTCTAAGTTTGATTCATGAATTAAGCCACAATAGAAAATTTTATGTCAACTAATCTTCTTAATTCCACTTAAGTATCCAATAGCTTAAAAAACAAGGAAGAAAAACGAAGTTCATGAAAACTGCTAGAGTATCACTTACATAGCATAGCCTATGGATTCCGCGCTCGACAAGCAGAGAAGCAGCCAACAAAATTGTCAACACAGTAGCAACAGACCATGTTGGAATCAAGGCCAACGATCGCATTTCTTGTTCATCTTTCGCCATTCTGAATTACTCCCCTACTCAAACACTATGTAAACTATTCCAAATGAAATATAACTTTAATAAAGGGTAGAATCATAAAAAATGCTCCTTAATTGTTCAACAGAACCAAGATTACAATAGCATACCAAAAACTACTCCAACCACATCATCCTACAGACTATGAACAGAAATTCCACATGCTCTCTGATCTCCAACCACACCAACGACATTCACAAGGAAAATACAAAACATGGGTTCTCTGCATTTCTAACATTTAAACTAAAAAAATTCACCGCCAGCTAATCATAAATGTGAACGCAAACTGTAAGAACTACAAAAAGGTCAGTAAAAAACCCTTCCAAATTTCCAAAAATTGAGAAAATATCAACTTCAATAAGCAATATAAGATGGACTAATTAAGTAAACCTGAGAATAATTCCAAGTACCTCTGTTGCTATTTTCACTCTTCAACTTGCAATCTCATTTTCCACCCACCAAAAGAGAAAAACCCAGAAAAAGTTCCAAAAAAGGAGCAATTTTTCGTTCTTTTTATGCAAATTACTCACTCTCTGCAGACTCTTGCGACCAAAAACCGCACTTTCCTCCAACCCTTTTGGCCTTTATCCTTCCTGGTAAATATTCAGGATCAGAGGGCCCAAAAGAACACAACTTTTTTCTTACCACATTCAGCCTGGATCTCATTCAACAACGCAAAACAGGGCAGATTCAAGGGATCATACAAAACCCAAAACTCAGTGCTGACTGAAAGTTGCAAAACCCAGAAACTCTTAATCCTTTTTTTCTCAGTGGTTTCCTTGTAAAAATATGATTTTTCTTGGGTCTAAAAAAAGATACAAAAATGTGGGACCAAAAATGGCGAAAAGAAAGAAACCTTCTGCTTTTTCTTCTTTGTGGTTTTATATTTTTGTGGTCAACAACACCTTGTTGTTTGAATCAAAAAATACCTGGGACCTTCACCAGAAGAGATCTCACTCTCCCTCCCTCTTTATTTTTCTTCTTTTGTCCTTTGATGGAGTATAAACATTTAAAGTTAGGAATCGTAATTCTCAACGTGGAGTACTTTTGCCAAAAGCCCGAAATGATCTGCATTGAGGAGGACTGAAATGGCTAATTTTGCTTTTGTTCACAGCACTACTAAAAGCTCTTTTGCCGTCATTTCATTCATTATTTTTGTAAACTACATCATTTCACTCACAGTGTTACATTATTATTTTAGCCGTAACATCGGACTTTCGTAATTTTTAATTTCTTAACATTAGTTTTTCAAATATGTACAAAAAAATTGGTTTCGATTCATGCTTGTCCAATCCAACATCTTCTCTCTCAAAATTAGATTAAGTTATTAACTAGGAATCTTTAATTTTTGGTGAGGCCCACATTAGTGTTCCTCTCGCTTTGGTCTGTTCGTTTCGGGAAGTGACTTGCATTCCACTCCACATATGTAAAGAAGCCCTAAATTCCATTTCACCATGTCCTCCCTGCATCTTGTAATAACTCAAAATTCAGAAGAAAATAAATTAAATGTTTCCTCTCCTACACTTTAACAGTCTACCATATATTTATATTATAATTATATATACATATACATATATATATATATGTGTATATATATGGGCTGGTTTGGTATTGCTGTGCTTTAAAAAAAAGCTGCTGTGGGAATAAACGGCTGTGAAATAAAGCAGCAGAGTGTTTGGTAAACTTTTTTGTAAAAGTGCTTTTGGAAAAAAAAGCAGTCTGATAGTGTTTGGTAAACTTTTATGTAAAACAGTTGTGACTGTGTGAAATGATAAAAAAAGATATAAAATGAGTTTTTTTTTTAATTATTTATTTACTCTTTTTGCAATCCCTCGCTGCTTTCTATCTTCTCTCTTTAATTATTTATTTACTCTCTCTGCAATTCTTCCAACTTTCGCATCGATCAATACAAACTTGAAGAAATCTTAAGTTTTATGGCCACTCTCTTGCATGCGATCGCCCCGCCGGGACTCGTCCTCCACCACCACGCTTACTACTTCCAGTGGAGTTGCCAAGAACAGCAGCCGCGTCTTCGCTCAGAGCAAGAGCCATAGCCGGTAGCAGATCGATTTCAGTGATCCTGACTGGAAATCCAGTTCTTCTACCCACAACCCAGAAAACCCTCAAGGCCGGCGCCCTCACCGTCTTCAACCGCATTTCGACAGAAAACCCAAAAACCCAGAATACCCACTACCCAAATCCGACGTCCGCTCCGTCCTCCTCGACCCCACCACCGGCGCACTCTCCGGACTCTGCCCCGGAGGCATCCTTGTCGACATGACCACCTCCGAACCCTCCCTCACCGTCGACTCGATCTTCGCCCACAAGTCCGGCGTGGGTCTTTTCATTAAAGGAACACTGTAGCTCCATGTGCTTTGAAAAAAAGCCAGTTTTCCAAAGCAGCAAATAACTGCTTCAGCTTTTCCTTTGATTTCAGCTTATTCTCACAACAGCTTCCAAAATAAGCCTTTTTTTTTTTAGTTTACCAAACACCTAAAACCTTCACAGCTTTTTTTCATGGGTGCTTTTTTTTTAAGCACCTCACTCCCAAACCACCCCTATGTATGTGTGTGTGTGTGTGTGTGTGTGAAATCCTTGCACATCTGTCGTGATTCATGACACTCTTTTTGCTAAACTATTTTATTTTAGTTAATCTGTACTGTTTAACATAGTTGGGAGAAAAATATTGCGTTTAAATTCATTGCTAATCTTTATTATGTCTATAGTGCATGTGATTTACCTGTTGGTACGTTGGGTAATTAAACAATATGTATACGTATACTCCTTTCAATTTCCTTCGTATATTCTTATTTTTATTTGTACATTCAATTTGACAAATTCACTGGCTATGAGCTTAATTTTGGCAAATAACTTATCTCATCATTGGAACTATTTAATCTCTTAATGTTCATTTGAAATCAACCCTACAAAGGAATTTTGAATCGGATATCGTTTGATCATCTAAATGTATCAAGTAAATCAATGATGTAGGTATCAAGTAGCATATTTATGATGAACCATTGATATATTTCATACATTTAAATGACTAAACGATATCCAATATAAATGACTTTTAGTAAGAATGATCTTCAAATGAAGATTATAAGATTGAACTGTCACGATTATGAAAGTTTTATGGTGAGGATATGTTACAAGTAAGTGGGGGATGACCTCATCCCTTAAGGGAGGAATGCAAGCATTATTCCTCTTTTTTATTCTCCTACACTCTCTTGTTTATTTACATTTGTTGATTCACCATTGATTTATTCAATCTTGTGGCTATAAATAAGAGATAAAGTGCAAGAAGATAAAGATAGTGCATGAAAATCAATAATTGTCTTAGAAAAAAATAGGGTAAATTACATTTTACCCTCTCAAGTTTGGAGTCGATTTCAATTCCTTACAACATCTTTAAAACATTTCACTTTCATATCTCAAGTACTATTTTATTTCAATTCATACATCCGTTAGAAAATCTGTGAAGTAAACCGTTAAGTGAAGGGTCCCATTTGTGCTGACGTGGCTGCCACATTTGTGCCACGTGGCTAAACACTTAATAAAAAATTAAAAAATTAAAAAAAATTAAAAAAAGCCGAAACCCAGTTCGTCTTCCTCACCCCTTCTCCCCACATTTGTTCATCCCTTTCCTGCTCTCACCCCATCCCCGCATTCTTCCTCTCCCCCGGTCCACCATCGCCACCTTTCTTTTCCTCAGCCACTGCAATGAGGCCAATCTAGACTCACTCACCCTCAAACTCGCACACCTCCTCCAGTTCTTCCTCGCCATCGGTGCCCAAACACTATCCGCGATTCTCCGTCGATGCCCAACCCTTTTTCTTTCCAGGAACCAACCACCATTAGCCTTCTCCGACACCCCCTCTCCAACCCAATGAGATTGTTGTTTCCAAAACGAAAATGCTATTAATTTTCAAAACTCACAGTTCAGACAGAGAACAAATTTCAAATTAGAACTACAAGATCGAAGGAACATTTGGAAAAAATCCTTACATTTTCGAATCCAAATCTCGCCGCCTTGGCCTGGATCTCGGTCAACGACCTTCCCCCGGATCTCAGAAGGGTTGTCGTGGAAATTAAACTTGTCGGAGGAAAACACGGGGATGCAGCAAAGTCGTTGATTTCGGGGCTTCGTGGGGCTTTAATGTGTTGTTGAACTCGGGGATTGCTGAAGCTCGAGGCTTCGTGGTGGCTGTAGTGTGTTGTCGAAGGTGAAGGCAGAGAAGATCTAGGGGCTGATGGACTGGGTTGGTGACGGGAGAAGGGGTGGCTCGGGTGGGCAAGGGGTGGGTGATGATGGGGGATGGGAGAAGGGGGTGTTCGGGCGGGGAAGACAAAGTGGGTCGGGGAGGTGAAGAGGGAAGAGTGGATTGGAGAAGACATGGGATTTAGGGTTTGGGTTGGGGGGTTGCCGGGAATGGGTTTCAGGCTTTTTTTTTATATTTTTAATAGAGTAAATTATTATATTTTAAATTCATAAATAAATTTTTAAAATGCCACGTGGCACAAATTTGGCAGCCACGTCAGCACAAATGTGACATCCACGTCAACTCTTAACGGATCAATGGATGGAAAATGTAACAGAGGTACTATATTGAAATAAAATAGTAGGTGAGGTATGAAAGTGAAATGTTTTAAAGATGTTGTAAGGAATTGAAATCAACCCCAAACCTGAGGGTGTAAAATGTAATTTACCCAAAAAAATAGGGTTAAGTCCAGATAACTATCCAACCTTTAGGGGTGATTCTAAATTTGGTCCTAACATTTTAAAACATTCCAAATAACTATCTAAAGTTTTGAAAAAATGAACATCTATTAGGTTCACTAGCATTCAATGATGACATACAAATATTAAGCGTGTTTTAACTCTCATGTCATCTGGGGGATTAGAACTCCAAAGACGTCAATTAGTGAAAACTAACTTTAGTACTTGTGCACCTCATCATTTAATGTTAGTAATGTCATTACTTAATATTGGTAAAGTCTCTGAGGACCCACCAAACGTCTAATTTTCAAACGTTAAGTAGAAAAATTGAGACTAATTTAGAATCATAAAAGAAAAAAACACTAATCATACATTTTAACTATAAAATGGACACTTGAACCATTGATCGAACTAAGCTCATTATGAAATTTGGGGGCGGGCCCGATTCATGGAAGACAATCTATTTTCTCGTTAAAAATTTTAGTCAGTTTTAATGAAAAGTTCACGGTACTGTTTACTTTAACGAAAAACCACATTTTTACACTAAAAAGTCAAACTTGTACTATTTACTTCATCATTTATTTTGTTTTTATCGTTAAAACTCAAAGTTTTCAAGCCATTTTCATTAGTTTTCTTAAAATTTTAATCTTAATCAATCAATAATTCAAAGTGGTTCGTAACACGTAGCAAAGTTGATGCTGATGTTGAGCCCACCCAGGGGTATTATTGGACTGCCCCTTATTGATAAAATCAAGTGAAAAGGAGATGGCGGCAGCCAATTGTCGTATGTATTTGTAATTTTACCCTTTTTGTATAGAGTAAATTGTACGAATGATCCCTCAATTTTAATCAAATTGGAGCAATGATCATTCAACTAAAAATCCATTACCATTGGTCCCTCAACTTATCAAAATGTGTAGCTATAGTCATTCTCATCAATTTTGTCAAAATAAGTTATGTTGGAATGACTATTTATACAATTAGGATCCCTCAACTCATCAAAGTGTATAATTATGGTTCTTTTCGTCAACTATGTCAAATTTTTTGTCAAAACGAGTTATATTGGAAGGACCATTGCTGCAATTGGGTTAAAGTTAAGGGACAATTTCTCTAGTTGAATTAAAGTTGAGGGACCAATGGTAATGAATTTTTAGTTGAGGGACCATAGCTGAACGTTTTGATAAGTTGAGAGACCAATGGTAATGAATTTTTAGTTGAGGGACCATTGCTCCAATTGAGTTAAAGTTAAGGGACCATAGCTACAATTTACTCTTTTGTATATATGCGAGAGAGGATCCTCGTCGGATTCTTTTTATAAAGATCATGAGAATTCTCCAATCACATTCGTTCATTGTATTTTATGCGGTCAGTTTTCATCAGGTATTATTTATGTTCAATTTTAAATAAAAAAATTTACAATAATTTCTGATTGTACGATATACGATAAACGGATGTGATTTGAGAATTCTCGAAATCCTTATAAAAAGGATCCAAAGAGGTTCTAGCGAGGATCTTCACTCTATTCATTCACTTTCCCGACCCCACCATCACGGAGTGATTGGCGCCAAAAGTCAAACAATCGATCGACAATCTCCCTATGCATGCATGAATCACGATATCACGACACACTTTTTCTTTTGACAGAGAATATGCGTGACACTTTTTAAAGGAACCTACCAGTCTACGAACGCCATGCAGTTGTAGTCGACATATTCTACAGTATAACTTGTACGAATATTGCTTTTCTTTGAGCCCTATTTGCCGAAATCCGCTGAACTTGGAACCTCTTGTCAATTTACTCCTGTAAACTTTAATTTGAGCTAATTACTTTTCTAAATTTTTATTTATAGTCAAATTCTTATTTTCCGTTAAATCTCACACATTTCATCTATGATTCCGTTATTTTAGAGGGCAAAATTGTCATTTTGATCCAAACATTTCTTTCTCCTTTTGAATTAGCATCTAATGGTGAAATAGAGAAGAGAGCGATTCGAAAACAGTCAAATGTGGAGAGAGAGAGAGAGAGAGAGAGAGAGAGAGAGAGAGAGAGAGAGAGAGAGTTGAGGATTTGTTAGTGTGGCGGGAGGTGTGCTGCGAGAAGGTGGGTTTGCAGGGAGAAGGGAAGGAGAATCACAACTTGAATCTGGGGTCCAGGACCTGCCACTGGATGGGGGTTCATTGGCAGTAGGTTACAAGTTTAGGTTGAATTTCGGCAAATACCTCTTTCTTTGACAAAAAATTCTAGATATTGTTGAGTATGGAATGGTACGGTTGTTTTAACCATTAGATCTTAATTTTTATAATTTTAAATAAATATTTAAAAGTTAAATACTCAAAGTACCCTATCCTCCGATGCATCATAGATACCCCCTTCTTTGACATGTAGAAAGTTCTGGTATGTATAATATAGTGTTAACAAATGAAAAGAGGTGAAGAAAAAGCTAAGTACAAATTCTATATTCTGATTTTATTGACAAAAATTAATGAAGAAGATGGTAAACTGCCAAGACGACTAACACGAAAAGGCCGCATCTTGCAAAACCTTTAATACTTTACTAATTAAGTTACAATGTATATTTATAAGGTCCTAATTCGGGATGGGATGCTACTTTGTTAGTATCTCAACTTATTTTGCTGGTAGACATGCAAGACTCAAAATCTCGTGCTAAAGAGCGTGGAGGTTCGAGTCCTCTTCAAGGTATAATATTGAATATTGAGAATGCTCATTGTCTTGAAATAAATTTGGCAACGAGAAATCTTGGTTCAAACCCTTTGCTATGGAGGCAGTCAATCAATATATATTGATCCGAAATCTGATTCAAATCCAATATAGCACCTATGGGTACATAAGAAATGTATTGAATCAATTCTTTTTAATGAATAGATCTGATCGCAACTTTGAATATGGAATTCAAAGGGATCAAATAGGAAATGACACTTTGAATCATAGAACTATATTGAAATATACGATCAACCAACATTTATCAAATTTGAAAAAGAGTCGGAAGAAATGGTTTAATCCTCTTATTTTTATTCTCGAACCGAGAAATCCATGAATCGGGATCCTAATGCATATGCAATTGCTTTAAGATACTGTCACATTAACGTTTTTGGGTCATGTTATATTGATATTTTTTTAATGAACTTGATTTGTTCACCGTTCGAAGTTCCAACTATAGTGATTATGAATTTCAAGTTGTCTGTGCTAAGGACGTGTTTGTTTGTTAGGGTAAGTGGAAACACTAACAAACATGAAAGTGTTGTAGTGATGTGAATCTTGAGGTGGCTAGCTATGCAACTATAGGTGGCTTTTCTCCAGGCTTAGGTCCAAACTCAAGGTCAAGAGTGGGTGACTAGAATTGATAAAGAGCTGGCTCTAGCCAAGGATATTCGGTTGGGCTGTCTCATTAAGGAAACTCTCCCACTGCATGCGGTCAGATGGAATAGAGGAGTCTCGTGCTTGTGTGAGCAGTACCTGACGAATGATGTAATCCGGTGTCCCTCCTCAAATGTAATACTTAACCAAGACATTGTATTTGTATCATCCTTTCTTTTAAAAGGTTAAAAGCTTGGAAGTCTAAACAACATTAGTCATACACCACTAATCACGTTTGACTCACAATTTCGTGGGTTCCATGAAATTTGTTCCCATCAGCCTGCACATTGGCAGGGATCTCCATGCTTTGCATGATGGCTTTGGGAAGAGATTTATCTATTCTTTAGGATGATCGCCGCCGTCAATGGCCGGCATCCTCAATACCAACCGATTAGTCGAGTCGTACTTCTCGTCCTAAAGTTTTAGAATATGTCCTAAAATATAAAAAATAAAAATGTCCTAATTGCAACCCTAAAGGGAACCTACCATTACAAGGACAAGTAACTTTTATGGCGGATTTTTTCGCAACACACCATGTGTTTCAGCATCAGGCCTACGTGGGAGAGCGACCAATAATAGGTTTGATTGAAAGTTTGAAACTGGCTTTCACTTTGCTGGGTTTGAAAATTCAAGATTCGTTTCGTATTCGATTTGAAACCTACTTTATGGTTTTCAATTGGGAAATTTAAGAGTTGTTTCGTTTTCAATTTGAAACCTACTTTATGGTTTTCAAATGATGTGTCATCAATAGGAAATAAGTACGTTAATCAACATTTAAATAATAATCCAATCATTAACATCTACATCATTTGAGTTATCCAATTTGGTTTACAAATTTGGTATCTCTAACATTATCCTAACTATATTACTTATTAATACATGTGGGTTTTAGAAATAAAAAATTGGATTCAATAATGATACCAAACAGGCTCAAGGTTCCAAAGAACGTTGTGCCATTCTTTTAAATTGACAGGCCAACAAATGCGTAATGGCTATCACGCTGAAAGTTGTAACAAACTTTCTAGGATAATGCTAGGGAGGCCAAAGTTTTAAACTAAATTGGCAAACCAAATGATGTGTCACCAATAGGAAATAAGCATGTTAATCAGGGAAATGCTAGGGAGACCAAATTTTTTAAGCCAAATTTGCAAACCAAATGATGTGTTTGTAGATAATTGGATTGTTAACTAAGTGTCGACTAACGTGCTTGTTTCTTATTGGTCAAACATCATTTGGTTTAAAAATTTGGTCTCTCTAGCTTTATCTTGTTAATCAACACTTAAGTAATAATCCAATCATCAACATCCACATCATTCAGTTTATAAACTTCGGTCTATAAATTTGCTCTTCCTAGCACTAATCTTTCTATGGTTTATTGTTTAGGGTGGTGTTCTATACACATTTTTTTTACTTTTCACACAAATCTCTTAATTTTCGGCCGCCGTATCAAATGAATTGAAGAGAATCAAATGACAGAAATTAACAAGAGTATATAAAAAGTAAAAACAAGCGTGTGGATATCACCGCCTAATTGTTTATATTACTCTTAAACTAGCCGCTTAGTAGACACCAAAGAAAAATTACCACAACGAAACACTAACAAGCTTGAGAGTGGTTACAACTTACGAGCATAGGTGCTTTCTAGAGAAGCAATCCCATTCAAGCAGTAATCTTAACGTGATTGCGAAATATAATGGTTCATATAGGTGATCAAACACAAAACAAACATCAATTTTAATACCACTTCATAAAAGATTTTATAATTGAAAAAAATCCAAACAAAATAAGAGCCTGTTTGGTACTCTACTTGAATCCAACTTTTTAAACTTAAAAACAATTTTCAAGTTTTAAGCCTTAAAAACTTGTTTGGTATGACTATTTTAAAAACTGAACTTAAGACTAACTCAAAAATATAGTATATTATCTAAAAACACAAAAAGTGAGTTTTTAGAACTTTTGAACTTAAACTCACTCTTTTCTTTCTCTCCATCCTCCCTTCTCACTCCAAATCTATCTCTCTTTTCTTCTTTATCTTTCCCCTTCCTTTTTTTTTTTTTTTTACATTTTTCGTCTCCTCCTGCAATCCGCTATCTTCATTCCCTCGATTCTCTCACTCCTCTTCCTCTTTATCTCATCCGATCCTCTCACTTCTTTCTGTTTCCTCCAATCATCTTTTACTTTCTTTCATCCTCTCTCCTCTTTCTCTCTCGACCCCCTCTTTTTGGATATCTTTATCCAGTTTAAGTTGTAAGATTTAAAATTTTTAAATCGCATACCAAACAAGTTGTTTAAGTTTTAAAGAAAATTGTTTTCAAGAAAAATTCTTAAGAAATGTTTTGAAAAATTATAAAATTTTCAAATAGAATACCAAACAAGCTCTAAATTACTTGTACTTGATTTCGAGATGGGGTTCGTATGAAAAGAAAACGCTAACATAACATTTATGGACTACAAAAACACCTTCCGTGACACAAATATGTGTTGGAGGCTCAGTTGTCTTCAGAATCCTCAGACTGTTCAGCCGCCTCATCCTCGGAGTCACTGTGCTCAGATACTTCATCGTCCGACTCTGGAGACTTCTCAGATACTTCAGCAGCCGGGAGCTGTTCGGGTCCTTCATCGCCCTTTAACTCTTCTTCACTGAAAAGATCCCTTTGCACAGGGATAGTGCTCACCTTCTGAGATGCAATAATATCTCCAATGGCTCGATAAGCTGCAGCCTGATTGTTATCTTCCACAGTGTCTTCTTTATTGTGATTTATATCAGGCTCCCCCGTTGGCGATTCTCTTTTTGGTGGCGGCACAAAAAATGGTATCTTACCCCTCTGCCAGTCGTGGAGGACCATCTTTGCTGCAGTCATCAAGTCGGGTTCACCACCCTAGAAGCACACCAGCCAAAAATTTAGCACACATAAACATTGAAAAAGCGAAGGAACGAAAGAACAAGATATGGTTAACATTTGTTGAAGTTGCCGACTATTGGATTGTGAACGAGCATAATTTGTTTTCTAATGATGGTCAACCATCATAAGGTGTAAATGATGTTCAACTAGCATAAGGGAGGAAAGAAAAGATGCATAACAAAACACCAATTATGTCGATGCAATGGAACTCTTTTGCTTGACTAGTCAAAGACCGCAATTTCCCTGCAGGGTTCAACTCTGTTTCACTGGGGCATTATCTATCACAAACTCACAGTTTCACAAAATCCATGCGACTAACATTGACAGGAAAAATACATCTTTTTAAAGAATGAGTGACACTGAGAATTTTCAATATTCATCTATACAGTGTTCTCCTTCCAGATTTGTATTGCAGACAGAATTTGAGCCGCGCATTCAGGCAAAGTTAAATAAGAACAAGCCTGATCAATGTTCCAGCCATTAGCAAAAGACATCTTCCTATACATTAAAAGTAACACGCATGTTTGTGTCTGCATGTACATATATGTATGTAGATAATTTGGGAAACACCAATTGACCAGAACTGAGCAAGGAAATTTCCCAAAGCATTGCAGGAACTATGAGTAGAAATGCTATGACTAGTGCGATAATTAGAAAGCATTATTAAGTAGCGAGTTACCTTCAAAAGTTTGCCTGACAATTTGCATAGCTGACACAGGAAGTCATTATCGTCCTCCCTGAAAACATAAAACCATTAAAATACAGTTACGTGTCACTCTCTGAGAATATATGTTCAATTTGCAGGATTTGTGTCAAAAAGAAAATTACAAAGTACATAGATCAATGAAAAATGACTGCAATCTGAATGAGGTGAGAAAGAAATAACAGAACAAAAGGCCACTTAATACACCCTTAGTAAACAGGATATAAACATCAAAATCCAACACAGAGACAAAGAAGCATACCAGTTCTCTATCTTATATGCTCTTTTCAGGTGGATCTTCTTAACTCGTTTCAGAACTTCTCCTATGTGTTCTGTAGCATCCTGCAAATTTGTGACACGTACCTAGCGCAGAGAACAAGGAAACGGAAATGTTAAAGGGGTTAAACTAGTACAGCAGGAAGATTGTACTTTCGAATCAATCTAAAATATAACTTGGACAAAGATAAAGAAACGACAGCAGGGAGATACACAATACGACATTGCATGCAACAAGTGACATTCTATGTATATGCATACATGCATGTATATAGAGGAATTCACTTATGTGGCTGCACAATTACTGCACAAGCATCAGAAACAAATGCTCTATGTAGAGAGGGACATGTTACACTCCAAAAAATTCACTCTGCACACTCTAGTGACTTATCTATAAACCAGAAGCAAAGTTCACAAACGAGCAATTTAAAGACAATATTGGTAGCAAATCAATATTTCCAAAACGATATACCCAAAATATTGTCTACAGTCAATACTTAAAAGACCGATGAGAAAAACAAAAAAGTAAAATTCACTATTAGGAGCTACACAAGGAAAACCAGAAGAAGCATACCACACCCTTCAGTACAATCTCTGTTTCAGAATCACCGCTTTGATAGACAACTCCAGGGCAATCAATCAAGAAAATCCTCTTTGTGAGTGTTATATACTGCCACACTTTAGTCTCCCCTGGGATAGGAGCAACTTTGCAAACCTGTTGAGCAATGAACAAAAAATATGTCAGCCATACGGTAATAGAATAGCTAGAAAGACAAACCACAACTAAGAATTTATATGATTTACAGCTTTCAGTATCTCCTAAAAGTACATCCTATGGATCGTGCGTGCGCAAGTATATGAATGTGCTCATGCTAGACAGGCAGACAGAGGAATTGGAATCGGTTTGTGGCATATCGTACCCCACAAGTAAAAAAAAAAACAACAATTATCTGATGGAAACTTGCCTCCAACAACAGTGGATAGCAACCTAAGAATTCGAACTAAAACCAGAGGGCATCAAACTACAATTATTTTTATCTATTGAGAAACGTGCATCAGGCTACAATGTACACAATCTACAAACCCCCAGAATAAAAAATGAAATCCTCTAGATCATGGTTGAGGAATATAATGCTATTTGATTTTATGAAACATAGCAGGATTCAATTAAATCCATTAACATTGCAAAATAGTGGTGAAACCAAATTTTGTGCCTTAGCAAATGAACACACATGTACAAAATCTATACAAATGGAAATGCAAGCAGAAAACCAGAATCAGCAATGGTGTTGAAGATATTACATTTTTAGTTCGCAATGTGTTGATAACAGATGACTTTCCAACATTGGGATACCCAACAAATCCCACAGAAATGGCCTGCTTGTCACTTTTCAAACGGGCGAATTGTCTCAAAACTGATAGAAGAGTTCCCTAAGTGCAAATAAATTAAACAAAATCAGCAGATTGCACAGAAAGCAAGAAAAATTAGGAATACACAGTTACACACACACACATAGAAAGAGAGAGAGAGAGAGAGAGAGAGAGAGAGAGAGAGAGAGAGAGAGAGAGAGTTCATAAAACTTGAATTCTGGAAGTCCAAAAGGGATCATAAATTCTTAACAAATTCTTATTTCACCATATACTTTCATGAAACTCAATAAATAAAGGCATAAAGGTTAAAAGAAGGTACCTTGCCAAATGATTTATTGACGCTAGCATGAAATGCAATAGTTGGAAATTCAGCCTTTAATACATTCAACCAACGGCTAAGCACCCATGAAGGAACCAAATCACACTGTAGAATCAAAGTAACAATATTGTTAAACAAAATTAAAAGTAAGCATCTGCCATTCAAGAGGACCCCAAAATACAACCAACCTTGTTTAACAAAAGAATTAAGTGTTTATGCGTGCAATGCTCTTTCAAATGCTTCTCTAAGTGGTGGCATCTTGTACCTTGTGGGTCCCTTGCATCCAAAACCTGAAATGAGGGAAAAAAAGGCAAGGTTGTGGTGGTCACATTCATATTGGCCGACTGTACCATGTTGAAGTGGACAAACATAAGATAATACCAGCAACAGACTAAAAATAACCTGGTTTTGATAATTAATAATTATCAACTCTTAAAGAAACACACGGAAAAACAATAGATTTCAAGCCATGTGACACATTTAATGCAGAATTTGCCTTCATGTAAACATTGTCCTAACCTAACAAAAAAAGCATAGCACAAAGTAATCCATATTTACAATGCTGCACTGTTCACCATACATTTAATGAATAATATCCAAGAACTGAAATTAACTTTGTCAGCAAAAGTACATGTATGGAATTAGTTTCTCTCCAAATCAATGAAAAAGAGAAATACCAACCTGGACAACCACATCAGAAGAGTCTATCACTTTGTAGAGCTCACCCCAAATACGTTTACTTTGGCCCTTCTCAAACATTGTATGCCGAACTAGGTCCCTAAATCCATCCGCTTCATTACCTTCTACAACACTGTCATCAGCATGCTTCTCCTGAAACACATCTATAGAGTTGCAAACAAAATTAGATGCAGAACCATTTAAAAGTGGCAATACGAAAATGACAAATTTTTTATTCTAACACATACCATACCAGACTAAAAGAAAATGCATAACATTAACTTGTGATTTTTACTTGCAAATGCTCCAGACTAAAGCATAAACATAAATACTAAGGCACAAAATGGTTATTACAACTGGGAAGATCAAGAGCATATAAAATTTAAAGAAAGAAAAAATTACCCTGAGAACCATCAGCCTTCTTAGCTAAGGACTCATAATCTGCCGCGAGGAGCCTTGGACGTTTCCTCTTTGTCTTAGGTCCAAATACATCAGAAAATGTCTCTCTCTCTAGAAGATGAACTCTGGTTTGCTTCACAGAGGTTAAATCATGAACATAGAAAGTTAGAATAAAAAAACTAACTATGCCACCAGCCAAATAAAAAAATTTATGATATCTTCTTCTTCACATTCTAATGGAGTAAGGCATGCCAATTTAGGAAAACTGCAACCAGAATCCTCCATTGATTGAATCAAAATCATGAATATTTGGGCACCATTGCACCCATACAAAGAAACATCTCCAAAGTCTATCTTTCTGAATTTTCTTTTCCTTTTTTATGTGAAAATTAAGTCAACAATGCACTAGCCAATTGGTATCGCTGCACCTCACAGCAATATGAACATCGAAGCTTGATGTTTTTATATCGCTCCAAAATGAACGTAGCCAAAGGAAATGAAACAGAACCAGTACTTTACCTCCCAATGCTATATAATAACTGTGATTCTTACAAAAATAGCATTCCAAAAGCAGCATACCTTCTGATGGTCATTCAAGAGAGACAACGGCAATTGCTTCCCCTTCAAAATAACATTGTAATTACTCGAAACCGTCCTACTGTGCTCCTCGCGGAAGATGTCAAGCTGCTGCTGAGACGCAACCCGAGTATTCCCTATAAATTCAATAAACAATCACAACTGTTCATAGAAAAAGCAAATTCACCAGCTTTTTCGATAACCAATTACAAAGCGAAAAGGCCAAAATTCAATGAATTGCAGCAAAATTCTAATCTCTTACACTATGTCCTTATCTAGACTACAAAATGGCACGCATTCCAATACACTACACGGTGCAATTATACATATACGGTGTATTCAGACGTATATCTACGTACCAAACCAGCGGCGATCAGGCTGGATACGAGTGTTAGGCAGCTCCTTGGACTGGAACTCGTTCCTCAGGACCTTTCCCTTGCTGTTACGCTTGGGCCTGGTGTTGTACATCTTGAGGCGGCGGACGGTGGCGCCGGTACGCGCGTCCTTGTTCTTGGCCTTGGCATCGGAACGGTTTGCATCCAGAGAGTGCTTCGGCTTGCCGGAGATGTTGACCTTCCTCTCCGTCTTCTTCACCATCTTTGCGGTGGTGCCGAGAAAATGAGGGAAAATGGCTGAGATTTTGTATTGTGCAAAACCCTGCGACTAGGGTTTCGGAAAGGAGGAGTGGAGGTGGAAGACGAGAGATTATATAGCGACGGGTGTGACGGAGATTGATGGACTGGACCAACATAGTGAAATTAGCCCAAATGTCGGTGGAGCGGTCCAATAAAGTTGGGCTCATATCACACGCAATATTTAAAATATCAGTATCTGTGAAGATATCGATCCATAAATTTGTGAAAATATTGACGGATTCAATATCGATTATTGATATCGGTTCTTTTAAATGAAAATGATATGAAACTTTACAGAATATCAATTATCGGTTGAGACGAAATATAAAAGTTTCTTCGATAATTAAACTGATATGTCGAAAATCAACAAAACTGGCGATTTTAGCCTAAATTTAGTTTCTCCGATATTTCCCTATATTTTTCTAATTTTTGGGATATTTTCACAGAAATATCGTCAGTATAGAGAAATTTCAAACATTAATTGCATGATGAGAAAACGAGAGCACACCGCCTGTTCGGCTAAGATTTCTCTGGAGAAGGATCCTCGAACCTTAGAACAGCTCTCAAGGGATTGGCACTTTGGATGTGTAGTCGGGCTCTTACTTGTTGATATGCTACAAGAAGAGAACAAAGTTAGTTCTGAAAGGTGCCTTTGTGGGGCCTTAAGTGTAGGCCTTGAGGCTCGCAATCAAAACTAACCAAGTGCTAGGCGTGCCACTGCTATCTTAGTATAGCAGATGTAGAACAAGTGTGTTTTAAATTGATTACTTGCGCCCCAAGTTACTCAGACTTCTTGTTATCAAAGGATTGTCATGGATGGGTTAAGTCCACATTAAGTTCTTTTTCTTGCCTTGTAAACAAAGACTTTTAGTTCATGGTCTTGTATGTTCGAATGAAGGGAGTCCAGAGCCCCTTAAGTCATTTGTTTGGTCCTTGATTGATTTTAATGAAAACATATCCATTAAACTAACCAGATCCAGATGCAAATGGAACTCTTATAATAGAAAAACAAATGGAAATAACTTGAACACATGTTGGAGAATGCATTAAGCAATAGATATACTAAATTAGAAAACAAACAAAGAGCGTCGGGCAAGATTTCACCTTGTCTAGCAAGGTTGAACTTTTTGCAGTCACTTATCTTTGTAATTACAGGGTTTATATTCTAAAAATGGATGGATGGTAAACAAGTTTACATGAGGGAATTGATACTACACCACTGAGAGAGATAACAGAGCTTTTAAACTAGACAAGAGACAGCTTTTTCAGAGAATTATCGCTAAAAGGATTGGGATCGGGGCTGATTACAGCTTTTGGATGCAAATCTGGTTTGAGAGCAGAGTTTGTATGTTTGTTTGTTTAATTGGTTAAGTGTTTTTGTCCTCGGGGCCTCTTCTTCCTTTTATAGGCAAATTAGCCCGACTGCTGTAACTTTTGCTCTTGCCCGAAATCACTTGAAGGGTAGTGAGTCATCACCATTTTTACTTGTAATGCCACTGGAAAGTGTTCTTTGGCTGATAACAGGTTAGTTTCCATCACTTGTCACTTCCACAATGGACACATGGCTTGTACTTTGGCTTAGAAGGCTTCAATTTTTCTTTAGGCTCGATACTGGGCTTCGGGCAAGTCTTCATTGATTTGGCACGCTTGGGCTTTTATTTTCTTCAAGCCCAATATTCAAATATTAACTCAAACAGTGCCCCCTTAATCATTGTTGAGTTTGCAACTCAAGACACTAATAATCATTAAACAGTCGTCGCTGCATTTACTCGGGACTTGCACCATTTAAAACAACCGTTTGTTAATTAAACCTTTGCACTAACCCACGACTTTAAGCGTTAACTAACCGTTCACTATATAAACCTCTTTTAAATCCTTTGGCTAAATACCTTAGCAATTTCAAGTCTTCAAATTTCTAGAACTTCCTAGAATCCTCATAACTCTCATAATTTCCAGAAATTTCTCTTTACTTTCTTAGTTCTCGCTTCTAATGCCAACTTTTCTTCCCATCTTCTTCTTCAAACCTTCCAATGGCACCCAAAGCTACCAAAACTTCTTATGAAACTAGCGGGGGCATCGCCACTATACGTCATTTGCTCAACGGCCTTCATCGCCATTGGGCTGGCCTGTAAACCTCGATTTTCTTTGAGAAGGAAGGCGTGCAATCTATGGGACCTGCATGGACTTCCCAGGTCCCAATTTCCGTGGAAAACAACATGCCTAAGGTAAAGTGGTTCACCCCCAATCCTTACTTGGCAAAATCAAGCATCTCAGCCTCTAAGTGGTCGAACCATCGTCGTGGTTTTCCTCTGATGAACGATGAAGGCTGGGCGCAATGGATAAATGAGGTCAAGCCTATCTTCAAGCAGAAGTGGAAGAACAACGGCATGTACGAGCTCATTATGCTCTCTAAGACTACTATAATTGCTAAGCTCGAGCTACTCACCACAACATTCCTTTTCTGGAACTCGGGCACCAACACTTTCGACTTCAGGATGGGCTTCATGTCCCCAGCCATCCTTGATATGGCGCAGGTCTTCGGGCTGAGGCCCTCGGGCAGAGTTATGGATGTCACCCAAGACTGGGTTCTCTCCCCACAGAAAGCTCGAGCAGCTCTTACCTATTTCTTCAAATGGAGTACAACTCCTCAACCTTCAAGAGCTACGAGACCTCATTTACAGGCTTTATCCCATTTTCTAAGAAGAGTTTTGGCCCGACCTCCTTCACTGCTAATAGAGATGAAGAGCACATGTACTTTCTGCTTTACTAGCTCAACAAGCACGTCTTCCTCAATAAATCCAAGGGAGTGAAGGTCGAATGAATCCCTCTAGTGGAAGCTCTACACAACTTCCATGATGTGGCAACGGGCTAATTCCTTCTCTCTTATCTCTATCATTTCCTATTCAAGATGACTCGGGGAGAACCATTTGAAACCAACCTCAATGGGCCAACCTGAATGGTCCAATTATGGTTGCAATGGTACTTCCTCGAGCTTCGGGCCCCCAATCTTGAATTTCCTGAAAGAGTGGCCCTCGCCCGAATTCTAGCCAAGGTTTCTCCAACCAACCATTATTCATTCTATTGCCTTTATTTCTTCAGAGTCTGCAAGACTCGGGCAAATTTGAAGTGGGGAGCCTCGGTGACTAAGCTTTCCAAGATGCCCTCGAAGAGGATGCTAACCCTTTTTGCAAGGAGAGGTTCATCAGCTGCATCTAATCAAGGGATCTGGCAGTGAGAGTCCGTAGTGATTGCTACGAGAGCGGGTTGGAGGTATACCACCCGAACTTCTGCAGTAGGCAATTAGGTTTTAGGCAAGCCATTCTAATCCCCTATTTTGATTCAGTTCATTGTGGCACCTCATATCGTCTTCGCTCTGCACAAGAAATCACTTTTCAAGCTGCCCGACGCAGTTTTGAATGTCACGCTTCGGACCCGGGGTTGGTGGAAAAATAACCCCACGCCGGGCATGCGAGTAAAAGTAAAAGTAAAAAAAAAAAACTCATTTTATGAAAATAACTCCAAAATCCTTACAGGGTGTACAAAAGTAATAAATTAAAATCCTTAAACTTCTCCTCAATAACCCCACGCCCTGCAATAGAAACTCGAGCTCCTAGGAGGATGAGGGCAACGGTTGTAGAAACCTCTAAGTCTGAATCAAAAGAGCAGGCCCAACCTTCACTCCCTATTCCAATCTCGTAGGCAATCCCCACAAAGAAGAGGACCAGGACTTAGATCTCCAAAACCTCTCAACCTTCCAAGTCCTCCACTTCTTCTGCAACTAAGGCAGGCAGGAAAAAATAGAAGGCTTTAAGTAAGTGAACCTTGTTTTAATTCTCTCATCTCTTACTTGCATTTTCATGTTAAGAGCTAACAACTTCATTTTCTTCGAATCTAGGGCCTCAAGCAACCAAGAAGTCTACTGTTGTTTCAAGGGATGATCTTCTGAGGGCTGAGATGTATCAGAAGGCCAAGGACTTGCATGATTCCACTCTTGATGCACTGGAGGTATGGCCTGCATCTCAAGTTTACTCATTTTGAGTTCTCCCTTTTATCCTTAATATATTTTTTTCTAACTCTCTGCCTGAATGCCTAAAACAGGCCATAAGGGAAGAAAAGATTTCTCCGCCCGAGGCATCTTCATTTCCTGCTTGAGCAGCACATGTTTCTCCTCCTCGGGCTAAACCCCCAAGGTATATTATATATATATATATATATTTAGTTTTCTTCTCTGACTCTTAAGCATTGGCTAACTTCTTTGTTTCTTCTTTAGAAGAAGACTAAGGCATCAACTTCTCGGGTCGGGCAAGGTTCAACCCCCACCTATTCTCCTGCACTTGCCCTAGTGGTGACTCTAACTTCTCAGTTCGACCCAAGGACTGGGGAGATACTACATTTTGTAGAAGACGATAGTAACCCAGTGAGTATTTATCTTGTCCTTCTTATGTTCAGAGTTCTTTTTTTCTATTATACTTATCTTGTTTTGTAATTTTTCAGCCTTCTCCATCATAAGAGCCTTATCTATCAGTGGCAATTGTCTTTGGGGAACCCATAGTCCCCGAGATCCCTGTGGTCTCAGAGGTGACTAGCCCATGGGCTCCTCAGGCTGCAGTTCGGGCTAGCTCACCTGCTTCTTCTCAGGGTCTTGCTAAGGTATAAAGGTTTTTCCCCTTTTGTTTTTCTTTCTGTATAAGTAGGTCTGCTGACACTTATCTTTTTCTTGATCTCATAGGCCTCTGGTGAGGACTCGGGCATCATCCCTCATTCTCAAGTAAGTGATGATGCACATTCTCAACTATCAAGGGAAACAACTCATCCCCCACCTTTTTCCAAGGCTTCAAACTCAACTCAGGTATACTAAATTCTCTCATTTTGCCTTCCTTTATTCTGAATTGTAGACTCTTTTCTTAACTTGTCTATCTTGGTTGCAACAGGGTCTTGGGGAGGTTTCGGTCAAATCTCATCCGCCTTTGGTGGGCAAGGCAGCTCTTCCACGGCCTCCTTTAGCTTCTGGGGTCACATGGATCCCTATCCTTAGGCAAAAAATGAAAGTTAAGGCTACTGCCGCCACTACTACCTCTGCTCCAACTTCTGGGCCGTCTCTTTTTGCTGAGACCGCTCCAATTGCTGCATCTTCTAAATAAGCTGGAGAAATACCCTTATCCTCTGCACCTACTCCTGCAACTACATCCTTGCCCGAGCTCTTCAAAGAGTTCGGGCAACTTAAGACAAGGCTGAGTTCTTCAAGGCATCCCTCTAAGCTTTAAGGCTTTTAGGATCAGCGCCGGATTTTTCAAGAGTAGGTGAAGAGGGACTTCTCAGCTTTCTTCAGTCTCAAGGCTCTTCATGATGTAGAGAAAGCCATCACTGAATTGCACAAAGCTCATCAATTATCAAAAGTTCCGTATAAGTCATTCATCTCTTATTTCGAAAACTTTAAGGCCTTGAGGGATCAGTATTAGCGGGCTGATAGGCAAGCTAATGGAGTGAAGTGTTTCAAGGAAAAACAATCCAAGACTTCTGCTCATATTCAACACTTGATGGATGAGGGTTCAACCATAGAGGAGATGATTAAGGTAGTGACTTCTGAGATTCAGAAGTTAGAGGAGTAACTGGCTGTGCTAAAGGCTGAGCAATGAGCTCTTTTAAGTAAACTTCATCAACAAATTGAAGAAGTGAAGAAGGAGAATTCGGAGCTGGAGTATACTGAGTCTCAATTAGTCAATGGCAGTACTGTTTTGGCCGAGCCCACTAGAATATTCACAATTATGCAAACTTATCATTCTAGAATAATTACTTTAGGCGAAGATGTAAATCTGTTAGGCTAAGGCCATTGTAATTCCCTTCTTATGAAATGAAATGAATTATTTCCCTATCTTTACTTGTTTCAATCTTTGCTTTGCATTGAAGTCTTACTGCACCATCTAACTTTAATTCTCCTTGTAATAACTAACCCTTTTCATTATAACAATCTCTGATATCCCACAGAGTTGGATGGTATTTCTTTAAAAACTTAGCATTAACTGGATGTCTTTGCAAGTTTCCTTCCAAATCTGCCAAGTAATATCCTCCATTATCCAATGCTTGGTAAATAATAAAAGGACATTCCCAAGTAGGACTCCATTTCCTAAAGCCTCTTACTTGAGCTTCTAAGGGCAAAACTGCTTTCCAAACTAATTCTCCGTCCTTGAAGTTTTTCAACTTCACCTTCTTATTATATGCTTGGGCAATAGCTCTCTTCCCTTCCTGAATTTTATTTAGAGCTTCAATTCGGGCTACATCTAGGTCTTCAACTCCTTGACACATAGCCATTGTTCTAAAAATCCACGCCTAGGCGCTAGGCGGTTGGCCACCGCCCCGATTACTGCTAAGGGTGCCTAGACCTACTGAGGCACCGCCTAGACCGCCTAGACCCGCCTAAATACTCGCCTAGGTCGCAACTCACTTAGACAGAAAATAGATAACTTTCATTTTGCATTTTGTTTTTTTTTTCTAATAAATTGTAAGAGACTTGTTGCATACTTAAATGAACACACATTATATCCTTATTTCACATGTTTTCATTATGTTCCAATACTTCATAATATATATGCATTCTATTTTGTAGTTTATGACGAAATTATATATATTTCAAGTATAAGCAGACACTTATTTACACGAAATATGATTGATTTACTTAAATCCGCCTAGGCGTCTGCCTAGCCGCCTAGCCGCCTAGGTGCTAGGCCCCAGCTCGCCGCCCGACTAACGCCTTGCAACTTTTAGAACCTTGCACATAGCCTGAATGTATTATTCACTGTGCCGCCCAAACTGGTTTTGAATTTCAACAAGAACTTACATTAATCTCCATGGGGAGTACAACCTCCTGCCCGAAGGTTAAGGCATAAGGAGTAGTTCTAGTTCATGCCATCTTTGAGGTTCTATAAGCCCACAAAGTCTCTCCTAACTTCTTATGCCACTTCTCTGAACTATCTGCCACCATTCTTTTAATAATGTTTACCAAGATCTTGTTGTTGGCCTATGCTTGACCATTTGATTGGGGGTAGTAAGGACTAGATTGAATCATCTTTATCTTGAACTTTTTTGCAAATTCTTCTACTTCATTTGAAAATAAAAGATGGCCTGCGATCTGTAACAATTGTCTCGGGCACCTCATATTTGTGTAAGATCTTGATTTCAATGAACTTCTTGACTGTAATTGAAGTGATAGTCTTCACAGTTGAAGCTTCCACCTACTTAGTGAAGTAATATGTTGCCATAATTTTGAATGTATGTCATTTGCTAGAAGCTGGATATATTTGCCCAATGAAGTCCATAGCCCACCCTCTGAAAGGCCAAGGCTTGACCACAGGGTTCAATGATACTGATGGCACATGTTGGAGAGGTCCATGTCTTTGACATTCTTCACATCCTCAGGCATAAGCCTTACAGTCTTTCTTTATATCGGGCCAAAAGTAACCATATCTCCTAAGCAACCATCTCATCTTAGCTCCAGCTTGATGTGCTCCACAGATTCCTTCATGCACTTCAGCCATGACTCTCATTGATTCTTCTTGGCCTAAGCATTTTAACAAAAGTCTATCTGGAGTTTTTCTTAACAGATTCTACTCCCACACGACATACCTAGTTGCTTGCTGTCTATTTTTCTTACTTGTGGGGAAAGAAGGGTTTTTCAAGTATTGAATAATAAATGATAAATGGGAGATTTCTCCTTTGTACTTCCACCTCTACCTCGAATCTTCTATCTCTGGATCTTTAGTCATCACATTTAGGCTGAATCCTCTATCAAAGATAAATGGGAGATTTCTCCTTTATACTTCCACCTCTACCTCGAATCTGCTTTCTTGGATTTGTGCTCCAGAAGCCAAATGCGCCATCTCATTGGCCATTGCATTTGATTATCTGGGAATATGACTAACTGATATTTCAGCGCCCAAATAGCTCAACAATTGCGTGACCTCCAAGTAATAACCAGCTATGGTAACGTGTCTACACTTGTACTCCTTATTTAGTTGATTGATCACCAACTCTGAATCACCAAAGACCTATACTTTAATTGCTCCCAATTATCTGTGCCTCATACTCTGCCCGATTATTAGTAGTATCTTGATAATCCAGGAGAAATGAATAACAGTGGTGAGCACCTTTAGGATCAATGATGACTATCCCAGCCCCAACAACATTTTGAGTGCAAGATCCATCAAAATACAGCTTCCAATGAGTGATCCAAAGGCTAGTTATTCTTTTTATCTCTTGCTAAATCAATTATTCTTTGCCCGAGAAGGATTTACTTGGTGGGATCCACACACTGGCCACTTCCAGAGTTCCTGGAATATTGATAATCTTATCCCGAGACTCTTGATGCTCAACCAAGAAGTTTGCAATTGCTCGCCCCTTGATCGCTCTTTGGGGCACATATTGAAAGTTGAACTCTAATAGTGCTAAAATCCACTTTCCAATCCTCCTAGTTAACATTGGTTTTGACAGCATGTACTTGATCACATCCGTCTTGGCAATAATGTGGATGTGGCAAGGCAACATGTAATGCCTTAACTTGCAGGCAGTGAAGTATAGAGCCAAGCACAACCTCTCCACTGGAGTATATCTTGTTTCTACCTTAGTAAGGATTATACTGAGGTAGTAAATTGCTTGTTCCTTCCCACCTTCATTGTTTTAAGCCAGCAAGCTTCCCATTGACTTTTCAGAGGCATAAATATAAAGCTTTAAAGGCTTCCCTCTTTGAGGTGGCATGAGCATTGGTGGAGAGGCCAAGTAAACCTTTATTCTGTCAAAGGCTTCTTGGTGTGGTGGGCCCCATTCGAATTCTTCTTTGTCTTTCAATCTTAACAGAGGAGTTAGTGGTTGAATCTTGCTTGCCAAGTTAACAATGAATCTCCTCAAGAAATTGATATTTCCTAGTAGCCTCTATAGTTGTACTTTATTGGTGGGAGGAGGTGATTTCATTATTGCCCGAGCTTTATTTTTGTTGACTTCCACCTCTTTTTGATGAACAAGGAATCCCAAAAAGTTGCTCGACCTCACCCCAAAAGCACATTTTGTTAGGATTCATTTTTAGCTGATGGATCCTCATTCTTGTTAAGGCTTGTCTGAGGTCTACCACGTGCTGTTCTTCAGTTTAAGACTTCACTACGATGTCATCAATGTATACTTCCATGCTATGGCCAATCAAGTCATGAAAAATGGCATTCATTGCTCTTTGATAGGTTGCACCAGCATTTTTTAGCTCGAATGGCATTACTAAGTATTCATATGCTCCGACATGACCTGGGCACCTAAAAGCTGTTTTATGTACATCTTCTTTGGCCATTTTTATCTAATCATAATCAGCATTCCTATCTATGAAGGATAGAACTTTGTGTTTTGAAACTGCATCTATGGATAAGTCAGTCATAGGCATGTGATATTCATCTTTAGGCGTGGCTCCATTAATGTTTTTATAGTCAACACAACACCGAACTGCATTAGTTATAGCTTTTAATATAGGTACAATATTGGTCAACCACTCGACATATTTGGTAGGTCTAATAAATCCAGCCTTTACCAGCCTCTCAATCTCTTATTTGACCTTTTCTTCTATCTCTTTTGACATCCTCCGTGGTGCTTACTTCACAGGTTTTTATCCCTCCTTAATAGGCATTCTATGTTCTACCAAGGTTGAATCTAAACCTGGCATTTCAGTGTAATGCCAAGCAAAACAGTCTTTAAACTCATGCAAAAGGCTGATTATTTTTGCCCAATCTCCAGCTTCCAACATGCCACTGATTTGTATAGGTCTAGGATCTTCCTCAGTCCCCAAATCAATGGTTTCTAAGGGGTTTTGTACTTCTGGTGTTGGCTTGTCAGGTTCTGCACACAAAAATTCAACTAACTTTAGACTCTCGGGCACGTCTTCTGGCCAATCTAAGTCATATATACATTCAACCATTTGTCTGGCTTCTTCTAACTTTTTCCCAAAAAACTCTTCTTCACCTCTGTTCTAGCTGCTTGAAGCTTCTTCCTCTTATTCTTCGGCCAAGCTCTCATTTTCTTGCTTTCTCTCTCTCTTATACACCAATAGTCTTTTAATTAAGCACCTGACTGCAACTACTTGGTCATTTTTTCTTTGTTTTGACATTACTTGTATTGGAGAGTTAGGATAATATGAGGTTTATCTCATTCCTCCCTTGTGAGGAATAATCCTTGCTCCAAAAGTTTTTGGGCCGTCACCTTAGTTGGGCGGTCGTTCTTATCAGCTTATAAGCACTGGAGAATCCCAATACTAAGATTGTAAAAGCTGGCTTCTGCAACATTAGCTGTGGGGAGGAATGGCCGCGTCTCGACCTCCACCATCTCCCAAAATCCTGGTTCTCCGGTTTTGGCTTCATGGTAAATTACAATCTGTTGGTGTAATGTAGATGGCACAGATAGACTCTGGTGAATCCAATCCCTGCTAAGCAAAGCTTGATAAGTAGAACTACTATCCACTACAAAGAAAGCTAACATGATTTGTTTGGATCCCAAGTCAACTTCTAAAGGCAGTATCTCATATGTTTTGGTGATAGCTCCAGAAAATTTAGAGACTGTTAAATCCATAGGAATGAGATCTTCTTCACTTCTTCCAAACTTCTTCATTTGCTTCAATGGTATTACATTGACCGCAACTCCTTCATCAATCAAAACACTTTTGAAATATACTCCATCCAAATGAGTAGTTACATATATGGGCTTGAGATGGTTAGCTAAGTCTATACTCGGGCGGCTGAAGATCATTATGTCTGAGTACACTCTCTCGAGCACTTTCTTTGTGGGCTTGGGCAAGCCTGTTTTGCCCGATTATCCTATTCTAGCTTCTTCAATACTAACATGTGCCATCATAGGTTCTGTTGCCAAGTAATCACCTTCTATAGTGGTAGGTTGATCAGGCTCGGCGCAAAACATGGTAGATAGAACATATGTCATGTTTTCATGGAAGTTGCTAGGTTAAGGTAAATCCTTATTCTTGCCCCCAATGTGGTTCATGAATTCATCCAACTAGGCCTGTGCTTTTTTTGGCAACATTAGCTCGGGCAATCCTTCCTCCCGAGCTATACCAAAGTTAGGCATTTGTTCTGGAACTTCGCAAAGAGTATCAACCAACAAAGGTGAGGGTATTCTCCTTTCAGGCAAGATAGTTCCAAAACATATTGGCTCCGAGCTCCATCTTGGTGTTGGCATCATTACCATGTCCTCTTGAGCTCTCCTCAAGATTTTGTACTTTCCTGGATGAGGGCTTTGTGGCACATGATCTCCTTCCCTTTCAGTTTTGCTATTCGCCTTCTTTACCTCATTTTTGGTTCTCCAATGAAGTTGATTTCTTCCCTCATGAGGTACTTTCTCAAACTTCACATTTTCAGAGGTTTTTGATGTAGCAGAGACTTTTAGTGAGTTCATATGGGCTTTGTGCTACCTCTGGACTCTCTTAATCATAGAAGCTCCCATCTCATTGACAGGTCTTCCATCATTTCTAACCACATACCATTTCCGTTTGAGTCAGGCAAGTCACTATCCTCTCTGACATCTCCACCTACATAGCTTGGCTGGAGAGGTCTCATGTCCACCCATTTTGGCATTTTGGCTTCTCTGTCTTCCACTTTTCCAGAGGCTTCGTGGTTTCTGAATACTTCAGACAAGTTTTTTGGTTGAGAATCTCCTCCCAACCTTTAGAAAACATTCTTTGAGGTTTCTTTCTTCGCTGCCCGCATGATGCTTCTGTAGGCTTCTTGTTATTCTTTCTCCATTCTTTTGATCAACTCTTGATCAATAATAGCTCCTGATGCTGGTACTTCTAGCTCACATTCACACTGGCACTTGCTACACAACATCAGCCCTTTAACTATGGCTGTTTTGGGTTTCTCGGGCAGCTTGATAGTTCCTTCTGTCGGCCTATCAACTTGCCTTTTTTTTTCTGCTTTCACTTCCCAGGTGGCTTTCCCTTTCCCTTTTTCAGCCCAAGTCAGATTGATCATGTTTATTGGGGCTTCTGGGAAGGGATCCGTGTCAATCATCATGTTAGCATGTGGTTTCTCCAGCATCGATTTTCCCTTCACTATGAGGTCTTGTATCCAATCCCTAAACTGGACACATTTAGTTATGGAGTGGTTGAAGATATAGTGCAGCTTGCAATACTTTTTTCCTCTTAATTCTTCTGGTTTAGGCATCTTTTTTGTGCTGTCGGGCACAATCACTCTTGCCCGTACCAACTCTTCATAGATTTCCGAGGTCTTTGTTAAATCAAAAGAATAACTCTGGTATTTAGGGGGCTTCATAGGGATAAATCCATCATCATTCATCACCACTTTCTGATCCTTGATTGGTTGGACTAACCCCTTCACTATTAATGGTTTGAAGGGGGTAGTCATCTATGCCGCACACATGTCTATCCCTTTTCTTTCGTGGCCATCACTTGCTTCTGGCTTTGCTCCTTCAAACTTTACTTGATGAATTGCAGCTTTATTTTTATAAAAATGAGGGACCTTGGATGAGTGTTTCACTTGTTGTTCTTCAAGCAGCAACTTCTCATACTTTGTGGCAGCAATTACCAATTCTTGCAACTCATTGAACTGTACATCATAAAACTTTTTTCTCAAAGGCAGCCTCAATGCCTTTTGAGCAATGGATATAAGCTGAGCTTGATTGATAGGGAATTGGCACCTCATTCTTGTCATTCTGAACCTCATCATGAAGTTTTCTGTAGACTCATGTTTATATTGCTTCACCTCCATTAGTTCATTAATAGACATCTCGGGCTCCATCCCATAGAACTGCTCATGGAAAGCCATCTCCATTTGCCCTCAGTTAGCAATAAAATTGGGGGAGGGGGGGGAGAGGGGGAGTAACATAGAGTACCTCTGAGATGCTAAACCAACCAACGAGTTCCCAAACAATCTTAACTTATAATTAGGATTGTCTTCGAATGCCACACAATGATTGGAGAACTTGAAGATATGATCTCTAGAGGACACACTGTCATCTTCTCCACTAAAAGTGGGAAACGCGAGCATCTTAAAGTTGAGTGGAAAAGGATTCTACTCATCGATATACTCGGGGTATGGCTTCTGGTAGGTGATCATGAACAGCGGGCGAGCCTGAGGTTGAGCATTCTGGACCACCATCCTCCTTAACTCAGCTAACTCCTATTTGAGTTGCTAGTTGGCTGTATTATCATGTAGGGTATGATGAGGTTCCCACTCTGGGCTACAATCATTGCCCAAGCAAGTTTCCTTTTTTGGTTCGGGCTTCATCTATCTGGGCTTTTTCCCCTTGTTAGCCAATGGTGGTGACCTATAAGGGGGGGTTTGTCCACATTTGTGAGCTCTCATTTCCCACTGGATTCTCCAATTACTTGGGGCATCCCATACTTCCTTTTTTCCTGCTCGCTCTGTCCCCTACTATCTAGTGAAAATAGGGGGTCGGGTAACTCCATCTCCAGGATTTCTTCCAATACTGGTTGACTAACTCCAGATCCTTGTTTTTCCCTTTATCCCTCAAGCAAAGGAAATAGGGGAATAACTGGTTCTTTCTCAAGGCTTGCTTCTCTCATCATTTCCCTGGCATAACCATTCTTTGGAGTAGAGTACTCCAGATCTAATCTTCTTTGCAGACTTCCTGTTAAGGAACAGAGTCTACTTACTTATCCCTTAGTTTCTAGAGTGATATTTTCCATAGTTTTCAATACTTGCATCATGGTGGCTTACAAGTCTTCATTGGTCACTTTTCCTCCTGACTTCGCAGATGAAGTCAGGCTTCCCATAATAGCTGGCCCTCGTAACGAAGGGAAATCTTATGGATGATCTGTCATGCTTGATTTTGGTAGACACTTGGGTGGCCCGTATTCTATGTTCCACCTGAAGGTTTTCTCATTCATTCTTCTTCTTAGCATACAAGACTAAATGAATCCTACCGGGCGTGCCAAAACTATGTTTAGGCAAAAATTTCTCTGGAGAAGGATCCTCGAACCTTAGCACAACTCCCTAAGGGATTGACACTTTGGATGTGTAGTCGGGCTCTTGCTTGTTGATATGTTACAAGAAGAGAACAAAGTTAGTTCTGAAATGTGCCTTTGTGGGGCCTTAACTGTAGGCCTTAAGGCTCACAATCAAAACTAACCAAGTGCTAGGCGTGCCACTGCTATCTCAGTATAGCAGATGTAGAACAAGTGTGTTTTAAATCGATTACTTGCGCCCCAAGTTACTCTGACTTCTTGTTATCAAAGGATTGTCATGGATGGGTTAAGTCCACATTAAGTTCTTTTTCTTGCCTTGTAAACAAGGACTTTTAGATCATGGTCTTGTATGTTCGAATGAAGGGAGTCCAGAGCCCCGTAAGTCATTTGTTTGGTCCTTGATTGATTTTAATGGAAACAAATTCATTAAACTAACCAGATCCAGATGCAAATGGAACTCTTATAATAGAAAAACAAATGGAAATAACTTGAATACATGCTGGAGAATGCATTAAGCAATAGATCTACTAAATCAGAAAACAAACAAAGAGCGTCGGACAAGATTTCACCTTGTCTGGCAAGGTTGAACTTCTTGCAGTCACTTCTCTTTGAAATTACAGGGTTTATATTATAAAAAGGGATGGATGGTAAACAAGTTTACACGAGGGAATCGATACTACACCATTGAGGGAGATAGCAGAGCTTTTAAACTAGACAAGAGACAACTTTTTTTAGAGAACTATCGCTAAAAGGATTGGGATCGGGGCTGATTACAGCTTTTGGATGCAAATCTGGCTTGATAGCAGAGTTTGTATGTTTGTTTGTTTGATTGGTTGAGTGTCCTTATCCATGGGGCCTCTTCTTTCTTTTATAGGCAGATTAGCCCGACTACTGTAACTTTTGGTCTTGCCCGAAAGCACTTGAAGGGTAGTGAGTCATCACCCTTTTTACTTGTAATGCCACTGGAAAGTGTTCTTTGGCTGATAGCATGTTAGTCTCCATCACTTGTCACTTCCACTATGGACACATGGCTTGTACTTTGGCTTAGAAGGCTTCAATTTTTCTCTGGGCTCGATACTAAGCTTCGGGCAAGTCTTCATTGATTTGGCACCCTTGGGCTTTTATTTTCTTCAAGCCCAATATTCAAATATTAACCCGAACACCGCCATTATCATTTTCAAATGTGTTTGCTTTCTACCAAAGTAGTGGATTGTAACGGTGGTTATAAAGAAACACGTTCCTTTTCAATTTGGTTACGCCGTCCGTCACAACAAATTGTTTGTTTGAACTTTTTCTTCGTTGGTCAGTTCCAGGGTATGGGTTGCTGGTGTGGTGGTGAAAGTAGGAAGCCAAGTGTCAAAGTTTAAGGTGAGGGATGAAGCATATTAGCTCGCAAGCCCCAAAATCTGAGTTTTGCTGAAGCTGCTAGCCTGCCCCCGGCTATCGAGACAGCCTACGAAGGTCTCGAAAGAACTGAGTTTTCTGCCGGTAACTCCATCCTTGTTTTGGGAGGCGCCGGAGGAGTCGGAACACATGTTATTCAGGTAGAATGTTGATCTTATTTCTCAATCCAATGTCCTTATACTATATAGCTCAAATTCTATATGGAAATTTCTTTTTATTCAG
Source organism: Heteromeles arbutifolia (assembly GCA_024362995.1). Lineage (NCBI taxonomy): Eukaryota > Viridiplantae > Streptophyta > Magnoliopsida > Rosales > Rosaceae > Heteromeles > Heteromeles arbutifolia. The sequence continues at coordinate 35,853,121 of JANCRC010000003.1, read as the reverse complement.
ACGGTATTCTAATCTAATAACTACGGATAGAAAATTCAAAGTTTAGTGTAGAATGGAAGGCACGTTACTCGAGTCAACTTGAGTAAACGTAGTTTTGAGCTGACTTCAACTGGGGCTATCTTTGAGAAACTGAAGCCTTAATTACTTTGGAGAGTGGGAAGATTAAGCACCATTTTCGAAGATGGTTGAAGCATTTGCCTACCTTGAAACCTCCAGAGCTACCGGAAAGGTGGTTGTCTCCCATCCCCAGGAGAGGGAGTGTACTAGCTCAGGCAGGCAATCAGTTTGTGTTTGATGCATATTTGTTAATCTGCTGGTTGTTTTAACTAAAGTGACTTGAAAAAAAGTGGATATGCTCACCTATGCACTCGAGTTTGAATTTTTTCTTCGTGCAATTTAGATTAGTTGTCAGTAGAAGCTTAAAGCTCGATCAAAATTCTGAAAATCATGAGTTGTAAAAGCATCTCCAATGGGTGATGTTGCAAGGTGGAACATGGAGATTACGGTGTTCATCTTTAATCTATGTGCTACTAAGAACCAAATAGAAGTTTTGAGTATAAAACCCAGAAGGGTTGCTCTAACAAACTAAGCTATTGCGTCCCAAATTCAGATTCTCTATTTTTTTTCTTTATTATAGAATATCCCTTGTTTTGAAAATAAAAAATCAATCATGTGATAATATTTGTGCATCTTATATATAAATATGGTATCAAGCTAGTACAACAATTTGGTTTACATATATTCTTCGATAAAAATTTATCATTATTCATAAATGCATGCATACACGATCATGTATTTCCATTACTCTCAAAGTTATTTATGATTAATTGTTAAATATAACTAGATAGTATTACTATTGCTCATCTAGTACTAATCTCCTTAATTGTTCTATATATATATAGGTGCCTCTTTTCACTTTCAGCCACTATAAGAGTCCAGGCACCAGCAGTAGTAATCAGACCTTGAGATTTCCATCATTTGATCTGGGCTCATCCTCTCAAGCTCGTTTTGGCGCCACGCCGCGAAGTTATTCCGGTTTTGAGTGTCAGAAGCGAGCGGGTATGCCTCTACTTTGTGAACTTGGGATCTCATTCTCTTGTAGATCTTCATTGTTGCAACACAATCCTCATAAGGATCTTGAATGCCTGTTTGAATGTCATACCTATATAGATTATACGTAAAATTGCATTAGTACTAATATATAGCTAGAATTTATATTTATATGTATAGGGAACTAATAGTAGGGTTGGGTACTTGCCCAAGATAAGCTCGTGTGAGATACTTGAGGGAGTTGCTGAGCTTGCTTGATTTCATCAATGGAGGATATTTTGCGGTATCCCTATACACAATCAGTCACATTTAAAGCTAGAATTACAATTGAAATTCGCAATGGAAAGTTGTGCGTGTGTATATGTGATCCTATATTTTTATAAATATATATAGATAATTGTTAATTAGTACTTTAAAATAGTCAGTGTGCACTTCGCTGTCTTTTATTTTCTTTTCATTGATCGAAGAGAGTCTGGTGACTTTATAAAATGGATATTTTTTTTGTTTGGATGAAAGAAAAATAAGTTGAATTACCTATTCATTTCTTGTGGATATTCAACCTGCAATGAGTCAAGGTCATGATCCAAACCGTGGCCCACAAGAATCCTAGCTCTTCCACTTCTGAGTCGAATCTTCCACATTGGTTCCCCGTTGCAGAGGAAGTCTTGGATCTTCTTTTGCACTTGCCTCAAAGGGATTGCATCCTTCAAGTATTCAGGGCGAATACCAGTTGTTTCATACCTGTATATATCAATGTATTAAAAGCGTGAGGCGTGAGGCGTGGGTGAGGCGTCCGAGGGGAAGCCCGGCCTAGGCGTGAGGCGTGAGGCGAAGCCTCAAGGAACCTAAATTTTTTAATATATACACTAAACATACACATATATTATATTAAAAAGAAGAAGATTATTAATCAATAATTACCTTGAGCACACACATATATTATAAATATATATATACACACATATATATACATATATTATATTATATATGTATAAAATAGAGGATGAAAAGCACAATGAGCACACATATAACAATGCACACAAACAACACACATCCATTATATAAAAAATAAAAATCAGAAAAAAGGCATAGAGACAAAAGTGTAAGGAAGAGGTATGAGGTAGTTAAAATCCTACCCAAAATTTGGGTTTGGGAGTAAAGAAAAAAAAAAAAAAAAAAAAAAAAAAAGCCACTGAGGCGCCCCTAGGTGGCTCCAGCGAAACCTTTCGCTCACTCCAACAAAACTGAGGCGTTATTCATGGCGCCCAGCCTTAAGGGCGCCCTAGGCGCGCCTTGAGGCTAGTTTTTTAAAACATTGGTATATATACATGTATACAGCAAAATGATGGGTCATGTATATAAAAATGAACCCGTTCAATCGCTAAATCACACTCCAAAAAGATGACCATTTTCTCCTAAAACAATGACATTTTTATTGTAGAAAGTACGATTTTCACAATATTTTTGTCTTTTGTTCTGTTCCATGCGAAGGCCAGAAATAAAGAGGAGACTTTGAAATCATTCCCCTATATATATACGCTATATGTGCGTACATACCAGTTAGTATAAATCTTTATATAAATGCATATACCTATAGTTTGTGACTGGAATCAGTGGCTTGACATAAGACTGAAAGATGATGTTGTCATATTCATCAGTGAGGCAGACCTTTGCGCAGAGATCCAGGGAGCCATCGCTGCCTCCACCAACCATTTTGCAAGCAAGTGCAACAACTTGAGTGCCTCTTGTGCTACCACTTTCAGTATTGTCACGAATGCCCAGATTAGCAAAGCGACCAAGTAATCGCTGAAATGTATTATATAGAATGAATTTAAATTTATAGCAAATAGGGTTTGGGCAAAAAGTTCATGATTAATAAGGTAGTGTGTGCGGATTAATACAGCATTGCCGCCAGAGAGTAGGCATCTGTCCTGGTGAACCCTAAGAGCATACGGGCTTTCGAGGATGGCTAAGCAGATTTTGCATCCTCTGGTGCTGAATATATTTCTGCATTCTTGTTTTGGCAATGGCCCTGAAAATAGAAATAATAGAATTATTATTTGCAAAAGAAATTTGGGATATTAATATATGTAATTAATAACTGTTTTTTGTATGAGAGATATAGTTTACTCTAAATTAATTTAAGCTGCGGAGAGAAGGATTTGAACGTGGATGCAGAAAGAGGAAAACACAGTTTATAGTCAACTTGGCTAAGCTCATTTGATCTACATAATTTGTTTTAGTTACCTATAAGATGTTCCCTGAGAGATTCAAAAGATCTGCAATGTTTCTTACAAATTCCACACATGGGTTCATGAGCTGAGTGGTATGAGGTTCTCATGTGCTCCACTAAGTGCTCGATTCTATTGAATTGTCGATAGCATGCTGCACACTTGTTCCTGATTAATCATCGCATATATATAATTCTCATTAGTTTATATACTAATCATCCATGATTAATCGAAAAATTACTTACAAGTTACAACTTAATTAAGCTGAAAGAAATGTGCATGCAGTGATATTTCTGTATGTGTTGAGAGAGAGAGAGAGAGAGAGAGAGAGAGAGAGAGAGAGATAACCTCAGAGTTTCTGTTGATTCGACTTTATACTCCATGGTCGTTGCTGAAGTTGTAATGCTACTCCCAAAACTGAAGGAACTAAAGAAGAAGCTAGACTTGAAGAGAAAGATGGAGGGTGTGGAAGGTATTTATAGCAGTACTGGTATGTGTAGGAGGAAGATATTGGTTCGGCCGAGTGGAGATTGATACATGATTCCTTGAAGAAATAAAGTAACCCAAAAATTCTAACCTATAAGATCTGCAGTACCATGGTTTTTCTTTTTCATACACTAGGACTAGGGGTGGTTCGGTATGGAATCCCATACCGAAATCCTTGTCCTGATTCCCAAACCAAAATTTTCGGGAATCCCAATTTCAATACCGATCCCAAACCAAATTTTTGGGAATCCCGAAAATCCCATACCGAAATCCTTGTCCCGATTCCCAAACCGAAATTTTCGGGAATCCCAATTTCAATACCGATCCCAAACCAAATTTTCGAGAATCCCGAAATAGTTTCGGGATTTCGGGACAAATCGGGAATCCCGAAATGGTTTTGGGATTTTGAACTAAAATTTGACGTATTATGCTTTTGGGCTAAAATTCAACATTTTATATTGAAAAATTGACATATAGGCATGCCCAATCTGCCAATTTATTTCTACTAATTTGTGCATACAAATCTGTCAATCAAATGGCAAGGCCCATTTAGTATCTGCCTATTCAAAAGCAATCTGCCAATATGAAACGTTAATATATGCTTGAGTAAACTAGTAAATCTATCTATAATCATGCTAGTCCCCAAAATTACGTCTAAAACGTTAATATATGCTTGAGTGAACTTCTGTACATATATAATATAAATATTATAGATAGATGTAAAGTTTCTCAAGCAAATTGTAACTTATAATCTATCCATGTATCCATCTATCAATCTCTCATGTTTATTCTGCATCTATGTATCCATCTATCAATCTCCTGTGATTTAAAAATTCTGCATATGTTCCACTATTTATCTTAGGGCTCCTTCCTGTATATGTTCCATCATTGATTTCTAGTGCTCCTTCAATATTTCAATTTTTACTATTGTAGGTAGATGATGTTCCCCTTAAAGATGTGATCCTATATATTTAAAAATTAAATTATATATATATATTGGTTTGGTTTGGGAATACCGAAATCCCAAAAACTTGAGATCGATTCCCGTACCAAAATTTCGGGATCAGTTCGGTATTAGGTACCGAAATTTTCGGGAATTTCGGTTTGGTATTTTTTCGGTTCGGTTTCGAGAATTTTTCGGTTCGGTTTGGGATTTTTTTCCAGCCCTAACTAGGACGTACTGCTACTAAAAGATTTTACCATACAATAAATTTTTATTAGTACAGAAAAATAAGACATATGGTTTACTATTATGTGTTATAATAAATAGATGCGAACAACAAGGTGAAATGACCTACTTATAAAGTATATAATAAAAAATTCACGTGTGATATAACATAAGTGGAATAATAATATCTCGTGATTGTGTTCTAAGTAAATGAAAAAGTTGTTCAAAATTGAGAACATTTGTAGTGATCCAAAAGCTCGATCAGAGGCCCACCATTCAACTCGAATGGTTGAATTATATTTTGTTTTTGAACAAACAATATCATCTACACAAAGGGGGAGAGGTAGGCTTAGCCTCGCAATGAGCGCAATAATGTGGTTCAAATTCGCCTTTGGCGAGAATAGAACCTAAGACCTCTCACTTACAAGTGAAGAGAAATACTACTAGACCGTAGTACTAAGTGATCATGATTGAACTATATTTTAGGACTTCATATCAAGATTTAGAAAGACGGGTTAGATGCCCACTATATTAACTAGTAAGTACACTGATTGTGATGTGGAATTATTGAATTCTCAACACGCTCTCTCATGTAGGACCGTCATGTAGTAGGCTACAAGTTGGTACTATTTTCGCATTGATCATTCAAGTGCGGAAGCAAGGCAAGTTAGTAAACCCAATAATTCATGCAAGATAAGATCATTACGCAATTTGAGCCTAATCAAATATCCGCTATGATACTATATTAAGATTTCATAGACACGGGCCAACCACCTACTAATAAATATACCAATCTTATCCCCCAACTCACATCATTTCACCTAAACAGCATAACATGTATGACATTTTTATAACAAAAGCTCTCAGTATAACTAGAAATGAAACCATTCAAAATAAACTGTATTTAATTTTGTCAAATTTCCGATATGAAATTCTTGTACTCTTTGTTTTTCAGCACTACTTCAATCTGCATCAAAAGTGTCTGTGGAGCAATATTACCCATTTGAATCTTCTCTTTCAGTTAAAGAAGGATTTCTTTTTAAATTTATTGGATTAGTAATGTGTAAAGTATATATATAGCTTTGGATTGACGTCGGTTTTAATTATATATGCATGCTAATGCGCATGTAATCAGAACACTAATCAAGTCCATGCAGCAGCAGCAATTAGATGAGAAGCATCAGATGAAATCTTTAATCTCTCGTCGACTTCGTCGTTACCTTTTGATATATAAGATTCTGGTCAAATTTGTTTTTGCATCTCAGCACCAAGAGATTCCGAGCGAGATGAGAAACCCGTACGAATGGTTTGTTGCTAATTTGGGATGTGACCAAAAAAGGAATGAAACCTTTTTTTGTTCTTTGCTTAAATTCTGGGATATAAAGTATGATGGTTGACAATGACAAAAAGCCCGACACTACAGCTAATGAAATGTGAGGACGTAGTGGGCTGGTAGAAGATAAGGTTTTCAACTAGCTCGTAAAGATAACCATGAAAAATTATTTGATTATGTCAAGATTTCAGATAAACAGATTAGAATTCACTACTAAATACATTGATATTGATGGAGAAATCGAACGGTTGTTGATAGAGAACCAGACGGACGATGACATAAAGGAGAAGGTGTAGAGGTTGACACGCGTTGAGGAAGCGAATCTGTGATGGTGATGGTGATGGTTGCTCTCTTAATTGTTGTAGCGGTGGTCCTGGTATGAGCTAAATATGAGAGTGCAGAATAAATAATACCATAAAATAAAAAGAATATTATTAATAGACAAGAATGTCGGAACGATTACAAAATCCTAAATGCTACATTGTGAATAACTTGTTATTCTATAGAGTTACAAAGTACAATATATAGAAAACTAATCTAACCTTAATAGGCAAGGAAACAAAATCCTAAAACTAACGCCCAAAAAACCAAACATTAAAATCAATCTAAATAATAATATGTTCCAACACCCCCCGTCAAACTCATGGTGGTACACGACATGAGTTTGCCAACAGACGATGTGGATGCAAGCTTGTTATGCTAATTTCTGATGCCAATTTCAATAGGAAATTCCATCGGTGCAAGTGCAAGATTCCAAATTTTAGTGCCAATGCTAATGCCAATTTCCAGTCCAAGTTCAAGCTACCATGCCCAATCATCTTTTTCTTTTTTCTTCTTTTTTTTTTAATGCCCTCTTTTTTCTTATTCCTTTTTTTATTTTCCCCCTTTTCTTCTTCCTCCTGCTGGGCCTTTTTTAAATTCATGCAGCAACCAAGTCGAACAAAAGGAAAGGGATTGCAGCAAACAAAACAACTCCAGTGCAAAGTCAAAATGCAGGACTTCATACTGGTTGTGACAGATTCGAATTGTAGAAGTCGATGCGGGTACGACCCGAGTCAAGGTGCAGATCAAGCTGGTGATGCGGCTGGTGGGCAGGTGAGATGCAGCGGTGAGATGCAGGTTCGTGAACGGTGCAGATGGTGAATTAGATCAAAGGGTGCAAATGGTGATGGTGTGGTGTGAAGCAGTAGGAGTAGTGATGCAGATCAGGTGTGGGTGCAGTTTCGAACAGGTCGTCTTTCTATGAAGAGATGCAGCGGTTGTTCTAGCAAGTTCTTATTTAGAGGGACGGTGGCGTTACAGTGCAGATGCTCCAGATGCGGTTTAGAATACCAATATCGAAATCCAAAAACAAACAAACTGATATGAGAAAATAGAAGCAAATTAAATCCCGAATGATCAAATCTGCTCTGATACTAAGTTGAATATCAGAGTGCGAAACAAACAAGACTATAAAATAATAAGAATATTATTAATAAACAAGAATGCCGGAACGGTTACATTGTGAATGACTTGTTATTCTATAGGGTTACAAAGTACTATATATAGAAAACTAACCTAACCCTAATAGGTAAGGAAACGAAACCCTAATACTAATGGGCTAAGTCCAAAAAACCAAATATTAAAATCAAGAGAACTTTAACGAAAAGCTCCCGGTACTGTTCATTTTAACGAAAAATCATATTTTTACACTAAAAAATCAATCTTGGTACTATTCATTTTACCCTTTATTTTATCCTTATCGTTACAATTCAAAGTTTTCAAACATTTTTCATTAGTTTTCCTTAAAATCAATCTAAATAATAATATGTTCCAACCGTATGAACCCAGAAAAAGGGCAAAAGGAAGGGAAAAATATTGGACTGTAATGAACTTCCATTCCAGCAAATAATAGTATGGAGGATTTCAAAAATCCGAAGCTCGGCAAATCTTCAAATGGCCACTTCTTGAATTTCTGAAATTTAATTTTTCTAATTTCTTGAATTTTATGGGTTTATATCTGTGTTTTTCGTTTTGGGATTTGTTTTTGTGGGGCTCTTCATTTTTATTTTCTGGAACTCTCCCTTTGCCATTTTGTTTGGTGGCTTTTCCTGGAAAAATGGTGAAGGCCAGGAGATTAAAGAAATGGCAGTGGGGCGAAAGCCCCAGTGGGTGATGATGGGATTCGAAGAGAGGGAAAATGATAAGAGAGAGAGGCTCGGTTGATCTCCATTCGAAGGGGGACGATCGGCATTTTGCGATCGGCAGTGTATCATACGTTGCCGGAGGAGGACGAAATTTGGCTGTGTTTAGAGGACAAGGAAGAAGGGGGACGGAGGAGAGACTGAGGGGAGGACGAAGGGGACGATTTATGGGGAGAAATGAGGAAAGAGGATTTTTTTTTAAATTAATTTTAATTGTTAAATAAAAATTAATAATTTTTTATTAATTAATTAATTTTTTTATTTTGGTTGGCCAAAGAGTAGGTCTCGGTACTGCAACGTCATTATTTAACAGCCAAATAAACATAAATTTAACATAGGTATGACATTGCAACGAATTCATAAGTTGAGGTATGACATTGCAATCTATGAAATATGAGGTATGAGGTATGAGATTGTGATTCAAATTCATAATTGAGGTAGTTTTGTGTAGTTTACCAGTCAAAGTTGGTTTCAAGTCAAAGATACACGTTAACATTCTAGACGTCCTATTATACTGACAAGGTAAACTGTTATGCGTTGATATGATTGCACTACAAAATTATGTTCAAATTAGAGAATACCTATATGTTTTTAGGGTAAATGACAAAAAACTACCTCAACTATTGGTGTCACGACACTTTTATACCTCATCTTTAAAACGTGACAATGTCATACCTCATCTTTAGAATTTGGTCCAATGTTATACCTCCGTTAGCTTGGCCGTGAATTTGTCAGTTAAATGCTGATGTGGCTTGATCCGGGGGCCCAGTTCCTCGCCTAGATGGATCCCACGTGGCACCACACCCAATGTTTTCCCGCCAAATGGCATCCAGCTGGATTCCTAATACACGTCGCACCACTCACAGGACGACACGTGGATATTCCATTAAAATTAAAATTTTATATTAAAATTAAAAATTTTAAAAATTAAATTTTTTTTGGAACGTTGTAAAGTGTGCCTGGTTCCCCCCCCCCCCAATACCCAAATCCCGCGATACCTGTCGATCAAATTCCCTTTCCCAATTCTTGAAAAAACAAGAACCCTAACCCTAGTTTTCGCGGCTCCAAATCTCGAACAGTTAGATTAGAAATTCAGCGAAAAACCCAAATCATCCCGTCGAATCGCTTCCCTGACTTCGTTGGCTTCGAAGAAAAATTGAAGGATTCGCCATGGGGTGGTACGTGCGTGAGGATCCCTACGAAACGACGCCTACCTATTGTAAGTTTTTTGTGCTTTTGATGATTCCAAATGTATAGTGGACTTATTTTTTGGAATGGGTTGAATGTGGGTTTATTCTTTGTTAATTTGAAATGGTTCCTGAGCATTGTTTATTCTTGTTTGGAAAGGTGGATTTATTCTTTGTTAATTTGAAATGGTTCCTGGGCATTGTTTATTATTGTTTGAAAAGGTGGATTTATGCTTTGTTAATTCGAAATGGTTCCTGGTGTGTTGGAATGGGTTGAATGTGGGTTTTGTTTATTCTTCTAGCATTGTTTATTCTTGTTTGAAAAGGTGGATTTATACTTTGTTAATTCGAAATGGTTCCTGGGGTGTTGGATTGGGTTGAATGTGGGTTTTGTTTATTCTTCTAGCATTGTTTATTCTTGTTTGAAAAGGTGGTTTATGCTTTCTTAATTCGAAATGGTTCCTGGGGTGTTGGAATGGGTTGAATGTGGGTTTTGTTTATTCTTCTAGCATTGTTTATTCTTGTTTGAAATGGTTACTGAGTTGTTGAATAATGGGTTTGTTGCTTTGTTTATTGTTGTGAAGATAATGTGGTTTGTTGCTTGGTTGTTTGTTGCTGGAAATGGTTAATGTGCTTTGGTTGTTTGCATATAGAATGATGTGCATTGGTTTTTGTTGTTGGCTTTTAAAATGCAATTAGTTGCATATAGAATGGTTTTGTTGTTGGCTTTTAAAATGCAATTAGTTGCATATAGAATGGTTTTTGTTGTTGGCTTTTAATTAGGGTTTGTTTTTCTGAATTTCAGTTTTTCCAGAACTGTTCTCCATTGAAATGCATCATGGTGGGGAGATAAGTTATGACATGTACGTTGGGGGAAAAGTGACATATATAGATAGCTGTGATAAAGATCTCATGTCACTGATGGTGATAGATGATATGGTGGAGGCACTTGGATACAGTGAACGGTTCATGAACTATTATTTCAAGATTCCCAACATGGACCTTTCCACTGGTTTGAAGCCGATTCAAAGTGATTCCGATGTTCAGTCGATGTGTAATTTTGTTCCAAAAGATAAAGTGATTGAGATGTACATCGAAGAATTGACGACAGAAGAAGCCGTAACCCAATAGCAACAGTTTCTGAAGTCCATGGAAGTCACAGGTCCAAGTAAAGTGGTTATTGAGGAGATGAGTAGTTCAAAGGGGGATGTTGGGCCAACACCACTTAAACCAATAGGAAATAGGGGCTTGCTAGCTATTGAAAGGCCAGAAGTGGATGATGGTTACACATCTCAAGTAGTGCAAACATGTGTGACTGAGGTATGAGAGATAAATGTTGACTCTGCGAATGGTCAGAAAGAGAGTAAAGGGAAATCTGTGGCTGAGATAGGAGAAAAGGATACTGAGGTAGCAGAAGGGGATACTGAGGTAGGAGATGGGGATGTAAGAGATGGGGGTATGGGAGATGGGGATATTGAGGTAGGAGAGTGGGATGTAGGATAAGGGAATTCTGGAGAAGAGAATGAAGTATTCTTTGATGTACCTATTAGTTTGTAGGGGAATGTTGAAGAAGAAAATGAAGAAGCTGCTGAAGAGAATGATAGTGACTTTGAAGAAAGTGAATATGGGAGTGATGCTGATAACTCGGTGTTTTCCAAGTTTGATGGTATTGTGGAAGAAAGGGAATATGAGCACAGAAAAAAAAGGAACTCTGACCAAACAAATGAAAGTGATTCTGAGCAAAGAAGTGCAAGACAATCTGAGCAAAGCTGGGAAAGAGAAGAAAAGCAAAGGGAAGAAGAATTTGAAACTGCAAATGTGGAACAAAATGTGGTTGATGAACCAGACTATAACTCAGATGCTCTTGATAGTGTACACTCTTCGGATGATGAAGGAGGCAAAAAACATGAGCGATTTCCAGAGTTCAATGAAAAAACAGACATGAAGAATCCCACTCTTACACTCGGGCTTGTTTTCAGGGATCATGTGCAATTTAAGCGAGCTGTCATCATGTACTCCCTAGTGAATGGATATGGAGAAATCCATTTTCCTAGGAATGAGAAATTGAAAGTCACAGCAAAGTGTGCAGAAAGGTGTCATTGGAATTGTTGTGCTGGAAAAATGTATGGTTCGAATAGCATACAGATCAAGACCATACTTGATGAACACACATGTGGGAGAACTTGGGCAAACAAGAACACAAAGTCCCCTTTGCTGACTGATTTGTACATGGATAGGATAAAACTGAATCCCACATGGCCCGTGGAATCCTTTTTGGCAACTGTCGAATCAGAGTGGAATCACGGTTGTTCAAAGAGGAAGGCTTACAGGGCTTTAGATAGGGCTTTAAAGATCATTGAGGGAAAACATGCAAAGCAGTACACAAAGTTGTGGGACTTTGCTGAGGAAGTGAAGAAGACTAACCTTGGAAACACAATGAAGGTGAAGTTGGATAAGAGGAGGTTCCAAAGGATATATGTGTGCTTGGGGGCTTGTAAAGAGGGGTTTAAGTCAGGGTGCAGACCATTGATAGGATTAGATGGGTGTCATTTAAAGAGTGTCTATAGAGGTCAGCTACTTTGCGCTGTTGGCATTGACCCAAATGATGAAACATGGGTTATAACGTATGCAGTTGTAGAAATGGAGAATAAGTCCAGTTGGATTTGGTTCTTAGAGTTATTGGCCGTTGATGTTGGGATTGTTAATCAAGGAGGATGGACATTTATCAGTGATCAGCAAAAAGGGTTAATTCCGGCTATCCAAAAAGTCCTCCCTCATTCCCACCATAGATTTTGTGTGAGACATTTGTATACCAACTTCAGAAATCTGTTCAAAGGGAAAACATTGAAGGATGCTTTGTGGTCAGTAGTCAGAACAATAACAGTTCCCTACTTCAAAAAAGCAATGGAGGATATGAAGAAGCTCGATGAAAAGGCCTACGATTGGTTAGTGAAGAAGCATCTACATCATTGGAGCAAGTCCCATTTTGAAACACATCCAAAGTGTGACATGTTGCTGAACAATCTATGTGAAAGTTTCAATGCTGTCATACTTGTGGCGAGACAAAAACCAATTGTCACCATGCTGCTCCTTATTCATACACTCTTGATGAAGAGAATTCAGATGATAAGAGATATAATGGTGAACAAAGTTGGAGATCTCTGTCCTAAAATCAAGAAGAAGTTAAAGGAAGCCAAAATTCAAAGTGGCAGGTGCATTGCACAATGGTCAGGGGGCGCTAAATTTCAAGTTGATGCTGGAGGGAGGAGCAATATGTGGTTGACTTGGTTGAGAGGACCTGTTCTTGCAGAAAGTATGCATTGACAGGAATCCCATGCAACCATGCAATAGCGGCCATAAATTTCAAGAGAGAAAAACTGGAGGACTATGTCGATGCTTATTATTTGAAGGCGCGGTACATGGAGGTGTATTCTCATTTAGTAATGCCGATGAATGAGATGTCTTTGTGGGAGGAAACTGATAACCCACCAATATTGCCTCCTACATATACAAGGTAACTTGGAAGGCCGAAAAAGAAGAGAAACAAGGAAACTGTTGAGAGGGACAATAAAGGTGAACAAACTCCCTCAAACCCAACCGATGATCCTCAAGGTCCTCCTCAGCCCCTTAAGCTAGGAAGGAAAGGGCAAGGCACTTTGAAATGTACCATATGCAAAAAGGAAGGTCATAATGCAAGAACCCATCATAGACATCTTCCTCCAAGAGACAAACATGTAACATTTTCTAACATGGCATTACTTGGTTTGATCTGGGATCTGTGAAATGGGTTCTTATTAATGGGGATCAGATTCTGATCTTTGCATGTTTAATCTAAATGGGTTAGATGAGTTGATGTTATTATGTGTTTCTGAATATGCCTGATCTGAAAGTTGATGTATTGGGTCTGTTAGATGTGATTAGATTTAGTGAATGTTTTTGTTACGTGTTGTGATCTTTAATCTTGCTTCTGTTTGATATCGATTCAGCTATGTTTACTTGCTTGTAGGGGAAGGAAAAAACATAAAAGAAAAGTTAATGGTTGGTATATAATAAGGTGGTGGTAACTTTTTGTGATACCGATGAGTCATTTCTAAGAAATTGGTTGTATAGGACCTGCTTGATTTGGTGATTTTGAGCTTTTAATCAACAAATTGCAAAGTTCATGTGATTATGGTTGCTCTGTTTTGTTTTAAACTAAGGGGATCCGCCATTTGAATTATATTGTTGAGACTCTTAATCCTTTAATATCATTTTCTACTTTGTAGGCATCCACATTCGCTCAAGGACAAACTGCACCTAAAAAAAAGGAAGAGGACAAGGAAAACAAAGGTGAAAACTTAACCATTTCCTTAGTTGTAAAACATTTGGATTTAATTAAAAAGCTTGCTTGGTCTCTAAATGCACTTTGGATTTAGGCATCACAATCAGTAGCTGAATTGCCTAGAAGCACCAAGCAGAGAAAGACCAAGCAATCCACTAACTGAATCATCCAAAGGCACCAAACACAGAGATACCAACCAATCCAGCCACGTTTTTTTGCACAGATGGCTGTTTTTTGTGAAGGAATTGTAAAGTTCTAACGGGTTTTATGCATCCAATTTGTAAAGTTAGAACAGGTTTTATGCATCCAATAGGTCTTTTGTGAATTGAATGGATGATGTATCAGGTTTTTATGAATTCAGTAGGTTTTGTAATGTTGGTTGGAGATGCTAGATGAATTTTGTTCGTTTTTTGAACAGATTTAACAATTTCTGCATAATTAAGCAGGTTTTATGCTTAATTTGGTCTATTTCATATTTTTCTTGCAAATGATGAGTAGTTTGTGCTTGAATACACTTGTTTTGTTATGGTTATATCATTATTTTTGGGTGAGATTTTTTTTAAATTTGAGGTCAAGGATGATAATCTGTGCTTAAGGGTGATAATCTGTGCTTAAAATGGTATATATCACGTCTTTTTTTGGCTGGAAAAATGGAATTTCAAAATTCAAAATACCAAAAAAACAACAAATATGTTTTCTGACGTGGATGCCATTTGGCGGGAAAACATTGGGTATGGTGCCACGTGGGATCCATATAGGCGAGGAACTGGGCCCCGGATCAAGCCACATCAGCATTTAACTGACAAATTCACGGCCAAGCTAACAGAGGTATAACATTGGACCAAATTCTAAAGATGAGGTATGACATTGTTACGTTTTAAAGATGAGGTATGAAAGTGTCGTGACACCAATAGTTGAGGTAGTTTTGTGCAATTTACCCATGTTTTTAATATCGTTAAACGAGCTTTATCAGGTGTGGCTTCAATGCTACAAGTATTTTAGCTATTGGATTTAATTTTCAAGACTGTTTAAATTTTTATTTTCAATCTTTGTCATTTATTTATTAGGAAAACTAATGAAGAGGGCTTGAAAATTTTGAGTTTTAACGATAAGGACAAAATAAAGGGTAAAGTGAATAATACCAGGATTGACTTTTTAGTATAAAATATGATTTTTCGTTAAAGTGAACAGTACCAGATACTTTTCGTTAAAGTTCCCTTATTTATTTTCATATCATCGAATATTACGAAGAATATCCAACCTCAGACAGAATAGAGGATTTTGACTTTAGAAATGCATGGCATGGCATGGGGAAGAAATATCAGCAGTACAACCTTTTGACCAAGATGGGCCTCACCGGTAGATTCTTCCTTCATAAGAGCTTTGGAGATGCCAAGACCAAAAAGAAACTAAAGTTGTACAGCAGTGAAAGCTGAGATCATTCATTCATATTCTGGTGATTCCGTCGGCCGATCAGCTGGTCCACTTCCATGCAATATGCACCACTGCATGTTTCCTTGACCAATATATCATCCCACCACTACACAAATTTACACCTCTCTCTCTCTCTCGTTTCGAATGTCAAACCAAAATCCCAGGCAAAAAAGTGGCCTTCACGTCCACCTCAGTACCAGAGGTCAAATATAAGAAAAACTAATGAAAATAACTTGAAAACTTTGAGTTTCAACGAAAATGACAAAATAAATGGTAAAGTGAATAGTACTAGGATTGACTTTTTAATGTAAAAATGTGGTTTTTCGTTAAAGTGAACAATACCGAGAGATTTTCGTTAAAGTTCCCTTGAATATATGTTAATAGCAATGACTAGGAAAATTAGCAAACCTGATGATGAATATAAATTAACGAAAGTAAAGAAATATATCATTTCATGGAGATGCAGTGTGTTCAATCATATCCTGCCATAGAAGCTCCAAGAAAGTTTATAAACAAGTGAAATGGAAAAGTTTTTGCAACAACGTCCCTAAAGAAAGTTGAGGTTCGACCATAAAATCAATTGACAATATGAGGAGTAGTCAAACCTCTTATAAACACATGCAAAGTCCTTCTTCTCATGAATGTGAAATTCGTTCTTAACAGTCCCCACCCCCAATTCAACGATTCTACCAGCTGCATGCCATCTTCAAGTGGTTTGTCATTGGAGCAGTGGAAAGTTCATGTCATATTCTGAGTGGGCAACAATAATATTAACAAGCATTCAGTCCAAGTTGTTTTTTTCCCTTCTTCTTTTAGTGTTAGTGTAGGTAAAATCAATGACAGGTAGAACGAATGTCAAATTGAAAGGGGCAAATTCTACATTTAAATCTAAGTTTTACATATTTGGGTTTTTTTGTCCAATTTGGGCCCATAATCACTTGTCGTTTGAAAATAAATTCGTTACGAGTTCATATATTGCTCATTGTAATATATGGGCATTTTAGGCCAATTTCTATGGTTTACTATGTTGGTAAGATTTTAGGATACTTTGTTATTTTAGTATTATGTTATTTTCATAATTCGTTTTCTATTTGTACTCTTAAAAATAGAAAGTCTACGGTTAAGGTCACTATATAAGCTTTGATATTATTCAATAAATAAGCTTTGAGGTTTTTTCATAATATCAAGGGTTCATGTCAAACTCGTATCATATCATAGCTAGGGTTCTTGAAATTAACCAAGACCACTCATCGAGGCTAAATTAACACAGTATATGCAAGGCCATGCATGGTCGCGATCACTGCAAGTGAGGAAGAATTAATTTAACAATTCGGTCTAGTAACGCTTTATTTTTTTAATATCAAAGTAAATTTTAAACTCGAATCTCGGCCTAATTAATCGAAAGTGCAGTGAGCAATGATAGAGGATGACATTCGAGATGGACCAATTTTTGCCCTTTATTTGGCAAGTATTTGATCCATGCATATGTGCATATAATGTGAAGGAACCACGTGATTTTATAACAAAGTCAAAACCCTACACCAAAAAGGAGATAAACTTTCCTAAAGCGCTTTTCTTAATTCCAAAGATTGAATTTACTTATGGTGCCTTCTTCTTCTTGTTTGTTTTATGAAGAATAT
The DNA here is from genome assembly GCA_024362995.1 of Heteromeles arbutifolia. NCBI lineage: Eukaryota > Viridiplantae > Streptophyta > Magnoliopsida > Rosales > Rosaceae > Heteromeles > Heteromeles arbutifolia. Next base: position 35,836,088 of record JANCRC010000003.1, on the reverse strand, counting down.
GTCAAACGTGCACCTCAAAAGAAGAATATACAGGTGCAAATACAGCAGCTATCATGATAGGTATTCGGTTGCAGACTAGAAATCCAACATTAGAAGCTGCAAATGAAGGTAATATTTTTGTTCACCAGCTTGAGAGTGTGCCCTGTGCGGGTTAGATAAGTAACCAGCATCATCATAATCAACAAGGGGAGAATCAGCTCAAGGACAAAGGGGTGCTGGTGCTGTCACTCGAGGAAGCATAGGGGTAGAACAAGCGCAAATCCTTAACAAAAAAGGGCATGCATAGGGGCTTGGTCCGAAGGCAGCCCAGCAGAGCAAGTGCCCAAAGGAATGGGCTTGGGCTCAAAGCGCGACAATAGACGCCAAAACCACGTAGTTTGGAGCAAGAGTAGGAGTTGCAGGCTCAGCTCTGCTCGATGGTGCGGCTCGACTTGGTTTCAGGCCATGCCATGCGAGGTGGCGTGGCTCAGCCGCTATTTCTTTTTTTCTTTCTTTTCAGTTTTAGAGTTTTTAAAACCTTAGTTAGTGCTCCTATTTTCTTGTTTGTCTTGTTTTTCCTTAACTCCCATAATTCAATGTAGCAATGTAGCATAATATAACAAATTTGCATAATCAAAATATGAAAATATAAGTTCCGTGTGCATGAACATGTTTATATATATTGAACCATATAAGCAATATATATAATAATAAGACTGAGAATTCATGCATCTTAGTAAATGTTTTCATGCTAACAGGGGCTTATAAAATATCAATTTTGAGTTTTAGAACCTAATTTTGCTGGAAACAAAATGAAGTCTTTGAATGCTAGTTGTAGAAGAACCTCCTCCGCGAACCTTCAGTTTCTTAGTGTTATCAAGAGCGTGTTGATATTTAACTAAAGATTTATAAAGGGATGAAGAGAGGGCGCGACGGCAAATAGAGAGAATATATAATAGGTGAATTATGAAGTGTGTATTATATCACTCTATTGTACTTTTATTTATAGTAGTAATTAAAGAATAGAGAATTTTTATCTTTCAAGTAATACATTTTAAATACAACACTAACTAAAAGATATTATAGAATTCCATAAAGATTTATGAACAACACTTGGCTGCTGAAAATTCAGCAGCCACTCCTGCTTACACCCAATCACGGGTGGACACGTGTCCAAGTTTTGATTAAAAAAATCAAAACTTGGACACGTGTCCACCCGGGATTGGGTGTAAGCAGGAGCTCCTGCACAACCTTTAAGCAACCAAGTATTTTCCAAGATTTATACTAAGACTACACCGATATGTATTATTTATATTAAAATTCTCAGTCCGCGTTGTCATTGTGGTTGGTGTGGAAGATGAGACAGCTCCCCACTAATTAGTTGAAATCCACTTAATTAATTTAATCACCTTCTCTTAGAGTCTTAGTACATGTTAAACTTGTTTGTTGCTGCATCCAATTTAGATTTCCTATCACTGAATTGGTGCCTCACCTACTAAATCCTCTTTGAAAAAGCAAATTAAACATCAAATAAAACTTCAAATAATAAAAATTGGCCAAGCAGAACTGTAACGTTGTTAGCAAATATTTCCTTCAAAATCATACTAATCATCATGCTCAGACAGTGATACGGTATCTTAATCACAAGAGATCTTTTATTGTATATGAAACATGAGCACATACGTCATATATCATTATACAAGTGAATTGACACTTGAAAAAAAACTTTCCTTTACTTATATAGCAGCATATGTCATATCGCCCCGTTTCAAAGAACTCATTACCTCCCAACGACTTTAGCCAGGGTCTGAACATAGCAATCGATCATCTATTGCTTTGTAGCACCCTTGCCGTCGGGCTTTTCCATGACAATGAGCCAGTGCTCGTAATCACAACCAGGAAAAAATAGGGTCATCTTAGTGGACGGACGGTTGCTGAAGTTCGAACAAAGTTGAGGGGCGAGTAAAGAATCGCCAGACTGATTGACTCGACAACAAATCTAATTGTAGTGGGTGGAGGGCAAAGCTGGGATGCTGGCAGCATAGACTGGAGGGATAAGCCGCCGAGTTGTACTAAGGGCTGGTTTGGTATTGCTGTGCTTTGAAAAAAAGCTGCTTCTGCTGTGCTGTGAGAATAAGCAGCTGTGAAATAAAGCAGTAGAGTGTTTGGTAAACTTTTTTGTAAAAGTGCTTTTGAAAAAAAAAAAGCAGTATTATAGTGTTTGGTAAACTTTTATGTAAAACAGATGTGAAAAAAAGCCGGTTTTTCAAAGCTGGGTTTTGCAGCTTCTTGTTTTTGGCTTTTTTTCACCCAAAACTGTGAAAAAAAGCTGAAGCTGAACGTTTACCAAACACCAAAAACTGTCCCAGCTTTTTTTCACAGCAGCTTTTTTTAAAATCACCTCAACCCCAAACTGGGGCTAAGACTGGTGCAACCGAGGGAAACCAACCACATAATATAACCATATGTTCCTCTTTTGTCTAAGCTTAAAGACTGTTCATCTCTGGCGTGAAAATTCCTCATCTATTAAAATCCTAGCAAATCTTTGACATTCTCACCAGTGGTAGATCTAGGATTTCAACTTAGGGTGGTCCCAATATAAAAGCTCCAAAAAAAAAAACAAACAAGGCGAAAAAACTTAGGATTTCAACTTATGAATGCCAAAGACAAAGAGATGCATGCCACAAATAGACCGACAAATAAAAAACTATCTTCCTATGAGAGGCGAAAGCATCACTTGTTCTACATGAGTTTTTTCCCGTGGCTAGAAAAATAAGAAACTATCTTTTGAGTCAACAATCAGCCCCACACCTCTGCAACTAAAACTCAATTCTAATGAAGTTTCAATCTTACTGTTAACATTTCTAGCTAAGCACCTTGGCTGTATAACTTGTATTCAAGGTTGAGACTTGTCTGATGCTTTAAAACATACTCCAAAATCACAGTTTTATGCAGTAATGTCAATTACTTGCTAGTAATCACACTGTTGAAACTTAATTGTCTGCAGTATGAACTAAATTGAAGAAAAACTGACACATGCTTGGGTTACATGATGCAAAAGAACAAATGCAATATATCCTATATACGGCTACATCATGCTTTAATAGAGATGCAAACAGACTCAACTCAATATTAACAAACAAACTCTTTACACTTGGACTTTGATTCAACACAGTTGATTTCCCAACCTATCTTCCTCTAAATTCGCTAATTCCAAGAATGTAAACAAACAGACTCAACTCAATCGAAAAAACACTTGTAATTGTAAAGCATCCAGTTTCATGGAAAATGTAACTCTATTCACTCCAAGAATGCAAATTCTACAAGCACGAATAAGTGAACACAGCTAACACAGAATCAAGACTCAATTTTCACAATTTACAACATCAAAGTTTAAACCTTTTCACAAAAATCATTTGAATTGCCCTCTCAAATTCTCAATCACACAAAATATCATCTACAACTACATACGAAAAAAGCAAAAGATTATTTAATGGACAGAGTCAAAGAGAGTACAAACCTCTTCGACCAAGAAGAAGATGAACAACCTCCAGAGTCCAAACCAAAGCTTTACACGGAGAAAAAAATGCAAAGCAACAGAAGGGTTACAGATTGATGCCGTGCAGAGTCCAGACCAGCCTCCGATGTCGTCGCCCGTCGATGCAAGTTGCAGAGAGTGCAGAGAGTCGATTAATGCCGTAAGGAACAGAAGTGGGGCAAGCGGCGGTCAATTATGTATCCCTAAGGTGAAGGTTTTGTCGTGTGAAGGAACCGATTCTCTACCGTGTGAAGATTCTCACGTGAGGTGAGTGAGTTTTTAAATTTTTTTTAATGACTTGGCTCAAAACGACGTCGTTTTGGCCAAGTCATTTTAAAAAAAAATTTGGATTTCTTCTTCCTCCTCCTGTTTTGCACAGAGTGTAGCAGCCATGGCTGCTGTTCTTCTCCATCACTGCCCAGACTTGGGTGGTCCTTGAAGATCCTCATAGCCATTTTTCCGAGCTTCGGGTGGTCCCGGGACCACCTTGGTCCCTTAATAGATCTGCCACTGATTCTCACTACACCTATACATGTGTAAATTTTTTAATTTTAATTTTTTATTCCTGGATTTGGATGTATTAAATCATCTTAAATCTTAACTTGCCTACACATTCACAATTCTTTTTTAAAACCCAAATTCATTACACTCTGATTTTAGAATATATTGAAATCCTAATTTTGAGCAATTTTTGAAATATGATATTGATAGATAATGAAATTTGGGTTAATTACACTATACCCCCTCAGGTTTGGGATCTATTACAATCGCATACAACATCTTCAAAACATTTCAATTTCATACCTCAAATACTATTTTATTTCAATATAATACATCTGTTACATTTTCCATCCATTGATCTGTTAAGAGCTGACGTGGCTACCACATTTGTGCCGTGTGGCAAAAAAAAAAATTATGCATTAAAAATATTATAATATTTACCCAGAAAAAAAATAAAAATAAAAAATAAAAAATATTTTGAAAAAAAGGATTCATCCCTTTCCTCTCCCCGAAATATTTTATCCATTGTTCTATATTCCGCTTCAGTAGACGATCGACTCACAGTATGCTGTTTTTTAGAGCTCCACGAAATGGGAGTATTGCCCAGAAAAATAACAAAACCCGCGGTTGATCGTCGATCATTAGGATCGCCTGCCCAATTGGCATCTGTGTAAGCTTTTAACAGAGAGGGTCCAGACTTAAAACTCAAGCCTAATGTCATAATACCTTTAAGATATCTCAGAATACGCTTCACAGTAGCAAAATGAGTAGCTAATGGGGAATGCATAAACTGATACACCTGATTGAAAGAAAACGAGATATCGGGTCGTGTAAATGTAAGGTACTGTAGCGCCCTACTTCTGTAGGTACTAGGATCTGACACAGGTTCACTACCATGATTCAGAAGCTTCTAATTAGGATGACAAGGTGTGGAACAAGGCTTACAATCCAGCATATTCATCTTTTGGAGCAATTCTTTGACATATTTGGATTGATGTACAAAGATGCCCTGAGACTGATACTCAATCTGGAGACCAAGGAAAAAATGCAAGAGACCCATGTCTTTCATTTCAAACTCACCGATTAACTGAGTAATGACATTCTGAACTTTCACAGCATCACTTCCAGTGAGAATAATATCGTCAACATAAAGAAGAAGAACAATAATGGAAGACTTATCACACTTGACAAACAAATAGGGGTCTGCATATGAAGCTTTAAACCCAAGTTTAAGTAAGTAGCCTGAGAACCTGTCATTCCAGGCTCGAGGAGCCTGCTGCATACATAATCAGAACACCTAGAGTCCATAAACCCTTGTGGCTAAGACATGTAAACTTCTTCCTCAAGGAAGCCATGGAGAAAGGCATTCTTGATGTCTAATTATTTAAGCTTCTAATTATAAGAGGCAGCCAATGACAAAATTAATCGAACTGTGGTTGGTTTAACCACAGGGCTAAAGGTTTCATAGCAGTCAATACCAGCCTTTTGAGAATACCCCTTAGCAACAAGTCAAGCTTTGTATCGAGCCATTAAACCATCTGGATTTTTCTTAACCTTGTAAATCCACTTGCAGCCTACAAGATTCTTACCAGGTGGTAAAGGCACCAGTTTCCCAGTTTGTTGTTGAGTTAAAGCATCTATCTTATCTTTCATGGCAGTTTGCCAATGAACAGACTTGATTGCACTAGAGAAAGACTGAGGTTCCTTGATTTTAGAGTCCTGACCAATCTGAGCAGAAAATACTTTCTTTTTGACAATTCTAGATTTAGACCTGGTTTGCATAGGATGGCTGTTTTGAACAGGTATACACACTTGTTGTAGATCCTCAACTTGAGACACATTAATATTTGGATGCTCTTCGGAAGACACAGTGGAAAGAACTTTTGAAGAAACCTTAGTAGAAGGGAATGAAGGAACAAGATCACCATAATTATTGTGTTGAGAAGCTATGGACTGAGTAACATGATGTGTTTTAGATGAAATAGAAGTGGGGTGTGGTGAACCAAGAAAAGAACAATTGGTTGGAAGTCTAGGGGAATGTGTAAATGTATTTGGATGCATAACATGTATGGGTAAGGAAGGATGACCAGAGACAACTTTGGGAGAAACAGACACACCATCAGAAAATGAATGAAACCTGGATTCATCAAAGACAACATGTCTAGATACCAACAACTTTTGATCTGTGATAAAGAAACAAATATACCCTTTGTGTTGAGAAGCATACCTTAGAAAAATACACTTAGTAGTTTTTGGTGCAAGTTTATTAACTCTGTAAGGTTTCAAAGAAGGATAGCACAAGCACCCAAAGGATCCTCAAATACTCTAGTTTAGGTGGAGATTGATATAGTAATTCAAAAGGAGACTTCATATGAATAACATGTGTGGGCATCCTGTTTATGAGAAAGACTGCAGTAGCACATGCATGAAACCAGAATTTTGAAGGTAAAAAAGCTTGCTGTAAAAGGTAATAGCTGTCTCAACAATATGGCAATTTTTTCTCTCAGCCAACCCATTTTGTTCTGGGGTATAAGGACATGATTTTTGATTAACAATGCCTTTAGAAAGAAGAAAACTTTGAAATTGAGTACTAATATACTCCCCACCCCCATCACTTTGTAAAATTTTTACATTGGCAACAAACTGATTTGAAATAAAAGCAACAAAATTAACAAACACAAAGAACACTGCAGCTTTATTATTCAATGGAAAAATCCATGTATATTTTGTACACTCATCAATGAAGGAAACATAATACTTGTAACCTTCAAGAGACATACTAGCTGAGGGACCCCACACATTAGTGTGAATTACTTCAAATGGAGTAATAGATTTGGAAGCAATTACAGGAAAAGGTAGTTTGGTAAACTTGCCTTGCAAGTAAGCTTTACAAGTGTGAGATTGAGCATTACAAGCAAAAGGAATATGAGATTGACTAAGTGTTGCAGTGACTATAGAATGAGCAGGATGACCTAACCGACAATGCCATAACAGAGAAGAAACTTTTTGACCCACATATGCAACTGGAGTAGAAACATGAGAAAGAGACCTCTGTGGAACATAGGAATTGGATAGACTTCATTATTACTCAGCCCATGGAATAACATTCTTCTGGTGACTTTGTCTTGTATACAAAGAGAAACATCATCAGCTATACATCGACATTTATTATCTTTGCACAATTGATTCATAGACAACAAATGCTGAGACAATTTTGGAACATGCAACATAGAAGGTAACTTGAAATTATGTGACTTAGTGGAAAGAAAAGAAGAACCAATATGTTTGATCAATAGACCTTCACTACTAGCACTGGTCACAGTATAACTAGATGGATATGATGTTGCCATGTGCAGATTTGATAAGTCGGAGGTCATATGGTTAGTTACTCCAGAGTCAAGCAGCCAAAATTCTTGTTGAGGAACCGAGGATGATGTACCAATACCAACTTGCATAGCAAGTGGAGCATGAGACTGAAGCATGGCAGAAGGTGGAAACTGAGAACCATGAGTCTGTGAAACCATAGGTTGTGGAGAACAAAATGGATTCCACACAGAAACCTGACCATATGAACCATTATGCATTGGAGTAGGCATAGATGAAGGTACACCCGGAGAAAAATGGCCTCAGAATCCAGAAGAGGTTTTGTTTCGATCAAAACATGTAGCAGCCACATGACCAACTCGATGACATATCTGACATCCATGTTGAAAACAGTTCAAGGCAGAATGACCTTTACAATCACAAATTTGACAGATTTGATTTGGATTATAAGTCGATAATATAGGTTGTGGTGTGGCATTGTGCTGAAATGATTGAGATACATCATAATTTTGAGGCTGAGCATAACCTCCAGGACCATTATATTGTCATCCAGGGTTGTGACCATGAAATTTCTTCCCTTGTCATTTGCCTTTGTAATTATTGCCTCGAAAGTTATTGTATGAACCAGAACTTTGTTGAGTGACAAAAGCTATGGGAACATTAATCATAGTAGGCATAGGCAATTGTTGAAACTCGGGAGACACTTGTTGAAACCCCTGAAGAGACATAGATGATACTGGCATAAAGAGCAGCATGGAGTTAGGATGACCAGGAAAACCTTGAACCATTGGAGGTATAGACTTTGTCTCTGATGACTCTCCATGATCAGAATGAGAACCAGAAGCTTGAGTATACATAGCAGACATTAAAGGGATCTGTTTAGTAGCTTCATCCAAGGTGGTTTCTTCTGCCTTCAACTAAGATCACAATTCTTTTAGAGAGACAAGATTTTCCCATCCACGAATGACTGCCTTAATGGTATTATATTCACTGGGTAGACCTCGCAATGCCACAATAACAATATCCTCATCAGAAATAGCTACACCAGCAGCAGCTAGTTGATCTCTAGATTTTTTGATCCGCTGAAGATAGACATCAACAGATTCAGGTCTTTTCTTGATATTCTGCAAGTCAATCTTTAGTTGAACAATACTAGTTCTAGTGACATTGGAGAAACGTTCTCGAAGATTCATCCACATCTCTTTGGAACTCTGACAACCAATGATGCAGGACAAAGCAGAATGAGACAATGTAGCAGAAATCAATGTCATTAAAGCTTTGTCATGAATTTTCCATACTTGATAAGCATCAGAGACATGGTGATTATTCTCAACAGTTTCATCATCAGAATCAGCAAACTTATCAGGACAGGGAATATAACCATTTACAAAACCAACAATTCCATTTCCTTCCAATAGGAGTTCTATTTGAAAATTCCATGTAACATAATTGGAATAATCAAGTTTCACCGTGACAGTATTCCCAACACTTGGAATTAAAGACGAAATATGTGATTGTGTAAGAGCTAATTGCATAGGAGTCACCATAGCTCACAGTAAGATTCGAGACAAATGAAAGATTACAACAAACGAGTAATTGCAACACAACTGCAATGAAAGCCACTAACAACCATAACAAACTAGTATTTGCAAGAAATCAACACTCTCGAGTAGACGAAACACGAAACCCCCAAATCTTAGGGTTACAGATTCACAGAAAAACAAATCCACTGCTCAGAACAAATATACGAAGTCAGCAAATGCAAAAGAATTGACAGCACCTGATACACGAAGACGAGTATGACTTCAACAAATCATCTGACATACAAACTCCGATCAAGAAATCACCGACAATCGATCACAATCAGCAAGCCAAAACACCAAATTCGCGACCGACGAAGACAAAATAGCTAGCCAGAGAAGTCACCAAACACCGATCACTGGCGGAGAATGACGGCGAAAGCACGAATGATCGTCAAACGGAGGCGTGAGCCACACTCGGCGAAGATACCATGATAACGATGGAAAACCTTAGAAGCTAAGGAAACAAGAGAGAGAAAGTAGAGAGGGAAAGTTGTTAAAACTAAATGAATTCTTTTTATTCAACTTGTGTAGAATAATTACAACTCTTGGTATTTATACATCTCTCTACTAACTAACTAATACCACTACCAATAATACATAAACACTTGTCATAATCCTAAGCACTCATCATGTCATTAACTTTAACAGTTTCTTCCTCCCCCATCCCATCATTAGCACATTTATCCTTTTCCAATGCTCCTCCACATTCTCTCTCTGTCCCCGGAGCCTCGCCGCCGCGCAAAGGCATCCCTCCACCCCAATTACGGCCTCGCACCATGGGCCCCCAACTTCTCTTCCGGCGAAATCCCATCTCCGTCGCCAAGAAGAACCAGATCAAGGGCCTTAAGCACTCCGCGACCGAGGACCCAAACTCTCATTCCCTCATTCTTTCTCTCTCATCTCTTTCACTGCAATTTTTTGAATTTTTATCTCCCTCTCTCTCACTATAATTGCAACTCTTCTTCGATTTGAATTTATATGCGCTCCCAACTCTTCTTCGGACGAGACCCCCTCCCCAACGTTGAGAAGAACCAGATTGAGAGCCTCATCGTCTCCTATGCTCCGCGATCCAGATATGTTGAAGAAAATTGTAGTGAAAGAGAGGGAGATAGATGAGAGAGAAAAAAGGAGCGAGGGGAAAAAAGGAGGGAGGGAATGAGGGTTTGGGTCCCAATTTGTTTGAAGTTACTGATTTTTTTAGCAATCAATTAGGGTTTAATTCAAATGGATTTGTAGGTTTTTCGCTTAGAGGAAGAAGATACTAGAGTTATGGAGAGAGAAGAAGAGAACATAGAGGTCCGGGGGCTGCGATGGTGACGGGGAAGAGCTACGGTGGTGATGGGAGGAGAGAGAGGTGGGTCGAGGGGGAAGGTTTCTGGGTTTGTTTGCAGGGGTGGGGGGTTGCGCGGGGGTGGGTTTCAATTTGATTTTTTTATAAAGGGTAAATTATTATAATATTTTAAATGAATAAAAAATTATTTTTTTGCCACGTGGCACAACTGTGGCCGTCACGTCAACTCTTAATGGATTAATGGATGAAAAATGTAACGGATGTATTATATTGAAATAAAAAGTAGGTGAGATATGAAAGTGAAATGTTTTGAAGATATTGTATGCGATTGTAATAGACCCAAACCTAAGGGGCAGTGTAATTTACCCATGAAATTTTAACAAAGTCCTAAATGATTTTTTATTCGGAAGTAAAATTTTCACAGATGACTAACAAATCATACTTGAAAAAGTGAACGGCTCTGAAACAAATTTGAACGATTCGCATCATATTAGGGGGTAAGCCCAAATTACTAACTGCAACCTGGTTAGCAGGCTCAGTTCGTCCTGGAACAGATTGAAAAGTGGCACCTGAGTCAGTGAGACTGCAGATCCAAAAAGCGATCGCATTCCGCCAAGTTCATCAGCCAATGGATCGGGTCATCAAAGCTGCCAGAAGCTCCGGTTCTCTCAACCTCTCAAATCGCTCTCTCAGGTAACATTTCGAACGATCCGCAGTTACAGAAGGCACAAAATATCATCCATCCCCACCCCCATTATCTTTCGCTCTCGATAATTTTCTTCTGCAATAAATCAGATTAGAATCATTGGATTCATATTGGAACTGGGTTTTTTTTTTTTTTTTTATTGTCAGGGAAGTGCCAGATGAGGTATATAAGAGTACGAGTGCAGTTGGGGACGATGAGAAATGGTGGGAGGTAATTATATATGTTGAATTTCTTTCTCTGAATCAAGAAATGGGCGTTTCGAATTCGCAAAGTTTGAGAATTAGAGTAATGGACCCATTTGCTTGATTTCAGGCTGTGGAGCTACAGAAGCTCATTCTAGCTCATAACAATATTGAATTACTGAAAGATGAGCTCAGAAATTTGCCTCTGCTAACTGTGTTGAATGTCAGCCACAACAAGCTTTCCGAGCTTCCGGCTGCGATTGGAGAGTGAGTTTTGTTTCGGAGTAATTTGTAGTAGTATGTGTTGTTGCTTTTGTGTTTTGTTGAAATCTCTATCCCATTTGGCAGGCTTACCATGCTGAAATCGTTAGACGTATCGTTCAACTCAATTCTGCAACTGCCTGAGGAAATTGGATCGGCAACTTCTCTTGTCAAGTACGGTTTTCTTCTTCTCCAATCCCTACATTTTTTTAATACATGAAAAAAATACCAATATGTGTAATTGGTTTTAAAACAAATGAGAAAGAAAGAAAGATTCAAATGGCTTTGTGTGCATGCTTATGTTGTTGGTAGTTTTATGGATAGCATCCAACCGATTGAAGCTAGCTATCCTCTCTCTCTCTCTCTCTCTCTCTCTCTCTCTCTCTCTCTCTACATAGTACATATATATACATATATATGTGTGTGTGTATGTGTGTGTATGTATATATATATATATATATATATATATATATATATATATGCTTATCGTTATTTTTCATCAAATTAGGTTCTGCACCTATCACTATCTACTATGGCCACTTCTGGCCTTCAAGTACCATAAACCTAAAAGAAGCTGCTTTTTATTATAAATGGATTTCTTGGTCCTTGTTTGCCTAGTATTGCCATAAATGCATATCAGGCTCTTGTAATTTTTCTTTTTTGAAGTAAAAAATGAATATGAAAGAGCCAATTATTGAAATGGAAAGAGTGAAAGAAAATCTGAAACCATTTAACCAAAGGATTTCCACCATTCTCTGGTAGAGTCTTAAAACTGTTAAGACCTCAATGTTGATGGTAGCATAATTACATGAAGGACATTTGATTTTTTAAATAAGTGTCCAACTTTATTTTGAATGAAGGATATTTTTTGTGCAATTGAAACCTAATATTTTTAAATCCACGATTATTTTTTCTGAACTTGCCTATTTTAAGTAATTCCTCATAATCAGAGAATTTTTTTGGCTGATTTTAGGATGAAATGAAACCATAACAAAAGTACGATTATTCATCTGTTGTAACTAGCTGTCTCAATTTCCAACACTAAACTAATTTTACGAAGTGGTCATATAACGTATTATTTACCTTGCATCCAATTTCCTGATTATGGTATCATTGCTCTTATTAATAACTTCAGAGTGGAACCTATCAAAAGTTTTAGGTTAATCAAGTTGTTGTGTGATCCTTCCAGATTTGATTGTTCGAACAATCAGCTGAGAGAACTCCCAAGCTCACTTGGAAGATGCTCAGATCTATCAGAATTCAAGGTAATTGCTTGAATTAGGTTGATTATTATGTGGTGGCGTAGCCATGTTGCGGGTAAAATTTGACACAGCATGTCCCACTGCCTTGTCCACAACCTTGTGGTGTGGTTGTTTAACTTATGTCCTTTGCCCGAATCTATATGCATGTGACTGAATTTTATACGTTTTTGTATTTGTTTCATTTTATTATTCTATAAACTAGATGCCTTCAGTATGGAAGGATAATTTCATTTGTTTTTTAACATCATATCCGATTCTGATATAAAGTAAGTTATATGGTAATCTTTTTTCAGGTGTCAAATAATGTTATAATCAGCTTGCCAGAAGATCTGGCGAACTGTTCAAAATTGATGAAATTAGACATGGAGGTATGAGCAAGATTGTAACTTTAGCTCCTGGGGATGATGACTTAATGCCTTTTTCTTATTTTCCTTTTTCTTTTATGTAATCATTAGTAATTTAGTAGTTGATAAACTTTAGGACCTAAAACGCGAAATTGTATCATCTGCCTGTGCCAGGGTAACAAGCTAACAATCTTATCCGAGAAATTGGTTGGATCGTGGACCAAGCTTACAGAACTCAATGCATGTAAATATTTACAGATTTGCTAATTCAGTGCTTACTTCTTGTTGCACATCTTTGGATATGTTGAAAAATTGTTTGTTATTGGAACCTATGCAGCTAAAAATCTGCTGGGTGGAATACCAGAGAATATTGGAAGTCTTTCTCGTCTCATTCGTCTTGACCTTCATCAGAACAGTGAGTCATTTTTTAATGGACGTACCATAAAGATTCATTTTTTGGCATGATATGGCCAATCTGTTCACCTTTTTTTATAAGTTGTGAATGTTTACGAATTTTGCAGAAATTTCATCAATCCCAGTTTCAATCATGGGCTGCTCTTCTCTTGCGGAGATCTATATGGGGTAGCAGTAACATGATCCTTTTAATTTTTTGAGGATATGGAGTTTACAGATAACTTTTGCAGTAACTTAGTGGGACCCCACTTAGTGGGAAAAGGCTTTGTTGTTGTTGTTGTTATGGAGTTTATAGATAACTTTTGCATCTTTTGAGATTTACTTGCACTTATACATCAAATTTTAGGAACAATGCATTGTCTACCTTACCGGCTGAGATGAGCGCACTTTCTCATCTAGGAACTTTAGATCTTCAATCCAACCAGGTAGGTAGAATTTCATTTTTATCTTTTTTCAGAAATGTGAAGATTGTCTTTCTTAAAACAATTGATGCCCACAAGACGTGTTTATAAATGATTTTCTTGCATCTCTCTATAATTAATGTCTTGTTGAGTTACTTGTTTGAGTCTATTCGGAAGTGATCATTTTAATAGCCATCCTTTCATTTTAGATCACACTAATTTTGCAGAAACTAAGATCTGAATACATTTTTCAGCACATGTACATGGCAATATTTTGGAATGTTTTAATCACCTGTACTACTACTTGATAAGCAGGACTACAACTCCTTAAGATCTCCATGCACTCACGTGTTACCTTGATGTATCGTCTTTGATTTGCCCAATTAGATGTGCACTTAGAGAACGTAAATGTTGTAAGGAGGAAAGGGTAATAATATGAACTATTTAACTCCTAGTCCAGTTTTAAGTTTGAGTGTTTACATTAATTAGTATATTCGGAAATACTGTGAAAACCCCAAAGGTACCAAGGCGAGATGAGACTATTCTAACACTCCCCCTTAGTGCCAGAATTGGAGACTTGACTCTCCCCCTTCACGCTGGGTAGGAGATACAAACCCGAGCGATCCATGAGGCACACCTTATCTAATACCATGTAAAATTTGCGGGTCAAACTTATCCTTAAAACCGGCATACTAGGAAAGGATGCCCATGGTTTAATATACCATCCATCTTAGGCAGTGTGGAACAGTGCTACAATCACAGACAATAACAACTTAAATCCACTTAGACATGCTTACAGATGAGGTAAAAACTCAGTGATTATTGGTTTTTGATGCGAGAGAAATAATCTCATCATATCAGAAACTACTCAGGGGGGGGGGGGAGATGATATGGATAACCCTAGCTAAGTTAATAGGGAGACTAATTAAGATCCTAAGTAAGCTGGAATTGACTGAAGGTGACTTCAGTAATTTCCAAAAGGCAATTCGAATTAATAATGGGATCTCCTTTGGGTACTTGACACTCCAACCGCTCCACGATTCTTCTGTTGCATGTTCCGCATCATCTTTGGATAACAAATTTTGAATTCTGTGCTAACTACTTCATGCAGTTAAAGGAGTATCCAGTGGAGGCATGTAAATTGCGTCTTTCTTTGTTGAATCTCTCAAACAATTCATTGTCTGGATTGCCCCCTGAATTGGGTAAGGTTAACGATTCATACCATTTAATCCCGTATAACTTGTGATGCTGTAAAAAAAGTCTCTTGGTAATTTCACTTTGGAAGTTATGAAGGGATCAGAATTCTACTTTTGTTGACGCAATTTACAGTTGGTTAAAAGAATTGATATTTTTTATAATCATATAAGAAAGAAAGTGGTACTTCTCATACCTTCGCCAAACATATTAGACTATGCCAAAAATTGGGGCTAATTCTTTTTGGTAAAGGAATCTTAGAATACTAAAGTGGCAAAAGTTAGTAGTGCACTAGTCTTTAACTATATTTGCACGTCTGGCAGAGTGGGGGTGGGCGGATGGGATAATGAAATGATGAAGTTTAGTTACATATAACTCAGGAAAAACTCTAATGCTAGTGGGATGGCGGAGGGTGGGCAAATAGAATGATGAGTAAACCTTGGATGTTTATGTATAATATACTCAGAAAAGCTCTACTACCTACCTTCTGTTATCTTTAAATCCAATTTTGCTAATTCTTATGGTTAACTGATGAAAATTATTCATTGTTTAGGAAAGATGACTACGCTGCGGAAACTTTTGCTCACCGGAAATCCAATACGAACTCTTCGTAGGTGAGGCATCTTCTTGGCCCTTATCATTTTGTGCTTCTGTTAAGTAAGTGTTATCCAACAGATTTTTTCCTCTCCCAGCACATTGGTTTCTGGATCAACTCCTACTCTACTGAAGTATCTTCGAAGTAGACTTTCTGAGAACGAAGGTATGTTCATTTGACAACACATGCATGACCATTTTCTTTTCTTTTTTTGCCTCTCAAACATGCTAATTTTACAATATTTTTTCTTTCTAAAAGGGATTATAGACTAGTTTTACTGGTTGAATGTATGAAACTTGGAAAGAATTAAACATCCTAATTCTAATTTGACAACTAATAATAAGCATTCAATTCTGGAAGTATATCACAGAGAAATCTACAACATTGTAAGAGTTCCAAAAATTCGCCACCATGATTTACAGTATTCAACCAACTTTTGTCTTTTAAGTAAATTTAATTCAAGATTTGTGATATAGATGCTGAAGGTACAAGTACAAGAAAAGAGGATGTGATTGCCATGGCAGCTCGACTATCTATCGCTTCAAAGGTGCTGTATTTTTATTTTTTTGAAGATAAGCTTTTTTACGAATGATCATTTTATAGCTTGATTTGCTGTCCATGCCCACCCTTTTTCCCTTCTTTGATATTTGTATTGGTTGTTCTAGATGTCTAGTATAGAGCTCAGATTCACCCTTCTTTGTAATCTTTCTTTCTGATGCTGGACTGTTGCACTTCAAAATGGTTTCTTTCAGGAACTTTCGATGGAAGGGGTGGGTTTGAGTGCTGTCCCATCAGAGGTATGGGAGTCGACTGAGCTCATAAAAGTTGATCTTTCTAGGAATTCCATCCAAGAGCTCCCAGTTGAACTTTCATCATGTATCAACCTTCAGGTAAAGTATCTTTATACTTATCGCTTGCCTGCTTGTGAGGGAATGAATGATGAAGTTCATAAAGTGAAGTGCATGTATACTGGTAATTTTTTCCCTGACTTAGTGATACTACTAGTTACAATTATTTTGTGGCTTGACTTCTGAAGCTTTATGCATTGTCTAGGTGTAAGGCTAAATGGTGGAAAAGGTTAAGAGAGAGTTTAGGAAGATGCAAATGGTTTAAATTGAAATCGTGAAGAAAACTAAGCTTTGCGCCACTGTTCCGGGGATGTAAAAAATATCTTGAGAGTAATAGATAGGCTGTTTAGGGAACTCTAAATAAGGATAAGAGGGATAGGATTTGGTTGCAAAAGTTTCAGAGTATACAAAAAATTATAGTGAGCAACTGATAGATCTTCGTATTAGTTGAACTCCAGTTGCTTGATGGATACCAATGTGGTTATGCAGGCCTCCATAATTTGATATTTGTTTCTCCTTTCGAAGTACTTTATCTTTGTAATGAATAGTAATTGATCATACAACTTGCTTATATTTTTTTTAAATCTGCATTGTAAGTCATCCTTATATTTGTCCAAATGTGCAGACATTAATTTTATCCAGGAACAAGATTACAGACTGGCCAGGTGCAATTTTACAGTCGCTTCCTAATCTTTTGTGTTTGAAGCTGGACAATAATCCCCTAAGACAGGTAAATACATGTAGCTGGTCCAATCGTCATTTTCTTGTCTTGTCAATATATTTTCATGAGTTACTAGAGTTTTAGTAAACAAGAAGGGATGTGGTTCATGACAAATACAATTCTCGCAACAAAGCTTTTAATACCATGATGTATAATATTACCAATGTATTCCAAAATCTTAATCTGTCAAGTAATGGGTCAAACATTGTATATCAAACGAAAAGATGTGAGTACCCCCCTTATTTCTTGACTTGTAGATTCCACCAGATGGATATCAAGCAGCCCCTATGCTTCAGATTCTAGATCTAAGTGGTAACGTGGCTTCATTGCCAGAGCATCCCGCATTTTCTAGCTTACCACATTTGCAGGAGCTTTACCTGAGGTTAGTGAACTTATGACACACTCACACAGAGATAATATATGAATGTGTTGCGTACTTGTAGATATTGAAGTTCCTAATAACAAACACTGCTGTTTGCATACATCTATTTTCGTTGTTTCTGTTTTAGGCTAAGCTACATCTTTTTTCACTTGATAGACGAATGCAGCTAAGAGAAGTTCCAACGGAAGTCTTGAGTTTGCAGCAACTGCGGATCCTTGACTTAAGCCAAAATTCCCTCCAATCGGTTCCAGTGGTAATATATTCCTTGCCTAAGAAACAAATATACAAGTAATATGTCTAAATTTAAAAGTGTGTAAGCAGACTGCTGTAGAGGTTTTATGATATTAGTGGTAGATACTTTATGAGTTTAAAGGGGGGGGTCCAAATTTCATGAGGCGATAGGAGGGAGGGTTGGATTTATCCCTTTGCATAAAATTTCTTTAAAAGAATTTGAAAGCAAATAAAAGAGAAAAAAAGCTAATTGTTGCAACCTTGCCTGCCAGTCTTGGAGGCACCCTGAGAGGAATAGCTGTGGCTGTCATTAGGGCATATAGTACAAATTAAGTTTTTATGTACAATTTAGTATTTATAAAATAGGAATAAGAATTTGTTAAACGATGAAATATTATTTTATACAAAATAAAGAACAATCATTCTTTAGAACGTAAATTTTAATAAACGGAGGTATTCTTAAAATGACATCACTAAATTTAGGTCTTTTTTTTGTCTCAAGAGCCTTTGTTCATGTGGCATTGTGAGGAGTTGGGTAAAAGTTTAGGTCCTAGGTTCAAGTCTCATCTAATAAAATAAAAAACTGTATTTTTATTCAGCTAATGTATTTCCATATTTCATGTCGCATATAGTACAAATTAAGTTTTTATGCACTTCAGAAATGGATACCTCAAAGTCCTGGGGCTTGCCTTTGGTAGTCCAAGGAAATGCTCTAAATGTCAGATTTTGGTTCTCAGTTCATAAATCATGTCCTTCAAAGAACTTCTTTCCTTCTTGTGGTACGTTAATTGTGATCTGAATTCTTGATTATCCCTGTTAATATTGGCGTGCAGGAGTTCAAAAATCTTACTTCACTCACTGAGCTGGGCCTATCTGACAATAACATATCGATGCTTCCCCCAGAGTTGGTCAGTACATGAAAAGCTTTCACAAATGTTTTGATTTCTTAGGTTGTGACAACTAACTTCTTGATTATAGAGAACAAAAGATTCTGTAGACTCATATGATTGACTATATAAAAAGATCAGATATAGAGCTTTACCCAACTTGCAGAGAGATTTCTCATTTCGAGCCCTGGTCGGAATGATGTAAACATCGTGCCGGAGCTTATGTTACTAGAAGTATGGTCCTGCAATGGTTGGGGTTGGTCCTGATGAAAGTAACTAAAAGATAATTGATTGAATTGTTTCTTTTGTAGCTAAGATTTTCTTCATTAATGGATTGCCTTACGTCTTCCAAAAGTTGTCTACTAGCTCACATAATGTATTTGATCTATTCTAATCTAAAGCGTTCCTTTGATCAGGGGTTGCTTGAGCCTAGCTTACAAGCCTTGAGACTTGATGGGAATCCATTAAGAAGGTATGCTACTTTTTCCTCCTTTCCTATTAGTTTCTGGAAGGTTTGCTGTCATTCCGTATTTTTGTGGTGTTAAACTTAAATGGTACAAAATTTTGCTGCGCATATAAAAGAAAAGGACTCGGAGATAGGTTTTAGGTCAGTCAAGTTACTTTAGGATTGTCACTGGCTCAATGCCTAACTCCTTGATTATCTGGGAAATGTGGTTAAGGATGTATGGAAATCACCTCTGTGTGGCCTGATCTACGGTGGACAAAATGCAAGGCAACAGTACATCTATTAGCCTAAGACAACTTGAGGCGTGATCCCAAGCTCAAAATATGTCTGCTTGAGTTCTTACAATGATGCAACCTGGATAGTCTCTTGCTATCAATTTCTTTATTTCATTAAGAAGTTGAAATTTTCTTCTAAGAAGCGAAAATATATTAACAGTAAAAATGTCAGCGAGGCAATATATTCCGTCCAATTGCGTGCTAATCAGTCGGGCTTCCTACTGAAATGTCAATCCATTGATAATAGAATGATACCTGTTGAATACACTTTCATTTCAACGATTACCGGAGTTCTAAATTCCTTGCTGTTCCTATGCATCATTGGCCCGTCTCATGTTATTTATATGTACTTGAACAGCATCTAAATTCCTTGCTGTTCCTATGCATCATTGGCCCTTCTCATGTTATTTATATGTACTTGAACAGCATCCGGAGGACGGTTTTAGATAGAGGAACCAAAGCTCTTCTGCAATATCTCAAGGACAAAATTGTTGAAGACTAGCATCTTTTGCATTTGCTCCCTTCTTGTCCAGATTCGTTCCACTCTTTTCATGTGACCAAGATCTTGATCTAAAGACCGCAACACTTGCACCACTCGGTGTCTCGCAGCTTTGTATCATTTGAGTGTATGATTAGTATTCTTCACTTTCGGATCCCCACCTAATTAAATTCCAGATCAGTCGTATGTTTGTTTGTTTGTTTGTTTTTTGGGTGTTGTCGTTGGAGCTTGACTTGTGGATGCATGTGAATTTTACCAATACACACATTTTAATTTTACAGATAAATAATATTATTGACAGCCCAGTATAGATTTTTCCTGTTCTTGTAGCACTGACTTGCACGACAAGTTAACTTGATGTTAGGAGGGGATATAAAGAAATGGGTACTTTGACATTCTAAGGAATTTTCAATGTGAGGGGATTTAAAGAGGGAATTTAGGTGTTAAGAGAAAGTGATTTTACTTTGAATTTTCGTGATTTTCAAGTTAATGTCATGGAAAAATAGGTGACCATCTTTTATATATTTTGAAGCGTAGTATAACTCACATGCCTCTTTTTATCTTTCACACTCTTGTTAATTTTTGTCTATTAATTTTCTTCAATTTATTCGATCCAATGATTGTAAATTGAGACTGATACGTGAGAGGTAAAGTAAGTGTGGATAGCACTATCCTCAAAGTTGTTATTCCAACTTTGAAATTGCACTATCCTCAAAGTTGTTATTCCAGCGTTGACATTTATGAACTTCGGCGGAAGCTCAAGCTCTTCGGGATGCTTTGCTCTTGGCCAATCAACCTTAAATCAGGAAAATTGTGGTGGAAGGCGACTCGAAGATTGTTATTGATGCAGCTTCTGGAAAATATGCGGTACCATGGATTTGGTGAAATGGAATCAAGTCTTTAAAGAAGCAAACTTCATAGCAGATGCTATTACCGTCCTTGAGTATAATTGTACTAATTTATATGTTTGGGATAGGTATGTTCCTGCCCAAGCAAAAAACGCTCTTTTGTATGACTCTCGAGACCTTGAGTGTTACTGAGACCATCTCCAATGGTTGGGCTAAAAGCCAAATATTTTAGCTCGGAAAATTTAGCTTTTAGCCCAGAAACAGCTTTTCTGCTCCAACCATTCTGGTCTAAAATTTTAGCCCGAGATTATTAAAGAATGAACTTAGACTATTTTTTTTCTTAAATTAATTTAAAAAAAAAATATGTGGACTATCGTAAATTAATTTTATGAACATTTTAATCTAAAAAAATTTAAATTCCTGTAAATATTAAAAAATTACTAAATTCTCCACAAAGCAAGCCTGCAACTTTCACCAATCTTTCAACCCTGGGCTAACTTTCAATTCACCAACCGTTCAACACCAAATTTTCAATTCACCAACCGTTCAACACCAAACTTTCAACTTTCATCAACCGTTCAACACCAAACTTTCAACTTTCACCAATCGTTCAACACCAAACTTTCACCAACCATTCAACACCAAACTTTCAACTTTCACCGATCATAAACACCACCACCATCCCGCCCGCCGCCATTGCAGTTTTCTTGAAACTTTGCAATGATTTTATCCCACAAAACCTTCTTATTTTGATTTGTGCCAACTGCACCATCTTCGCTAACAGAAACCCATGCCAAGCATAAAGCAACATCTTCCTCACAAGTCCAATTACGACCTCTAATATGCTCTCTTGCCATGTTGAATAATTTGGAAATGGAAAGAAATGGTAGAAAGATAAATTGAAAGAAATACATAGGTATTTATAGAGTTTTTGGGTGAATTTTGAGCTAAATAACTTTTTTTAATTATTTTAGTCGTTGGATTTAAATTTGAGCCGTTAGATCTTTTTTTTTACCGTTAGATTTGATTATATTTGATCTCAGCCGTTGGATTCAATGTATTTTAAAATAACATATTATAAAAAAATGAAATTTGAATCTGGGCCGTTTGATCAACCAACGGTCCTTAAATTACAGCCCTTGGATGTAATTATAGACGTTGGGAGCCCAAGTGGGTGGTCGACACACGGCCTGACAGAGGGGCCCACCCTGTGGGGAAACCCTTGCAGGCGCACGCGTGGGGCGTGTTGGAGCATGGACGGGCCGAGACTGGCCCAATTGCCAACGAGTCCACTCACACCGGGGAGGGGGAATTTGGGGAAAAATTTGGCATTTAGCCCACCATTGGCGTTGATCTGAGACTTCTTCTTAAATTAATTTCCTTCTTCCTAAAAAAGAAAAAAAAGCAATTTCACAATAACACGGGTAAAAGTAAAAGTTAACACAGTAAAATTGTGACTCGCTCTGGCCTATGCGCTTTACCATATAAAGCCGCACTGACCACAGCCACCTCATTTTCTATTTTCTCTGCAACTGAAAACTGAGTAAGAGAACAGAGAGAGAGAGAACCACCACCGCCGCAATGGTGTTTTGCAAGTCACCGTCGAGCCCGAACGCACCCACGCCTTCACTGTCCACGTGGACTCCCACCGCATCCTGACCGTCGTCACCTACGACCCCTACGTCGTCACAGAATGGCTGAAGCAAGTCCTCAAGTCCCCCAACACCAAAACGGGTCGTCCTCGTCGGTTTCAAGGCGGAGGACGAGTACACCGGTAGCTCGGGACTCAAGGAATATCCGTACCAACTCCTCACCCTCAACATCGGGTCCCACACCCTCATCTACCACCTCCATTTCACCTGGAACTACGGCAAGGTCACGCCGCGCTCCCTCATCTCATTCTTCCAAGACCCTAGGGTTTTCTTCGTTGGCCGCGACATGGCCGCCGTCTCGCGGAGGCTCAAAGCTCACAACCAGATCGAGATCAGGAACACCGTCGACCTCAACGAGCTAGAGGCCAAGGGGATGAAAAGAGACAACCTGGATCTCGGCCGCTACGATCTCGGACGGCTGACGAAGGCTGTGCTCGGGAAGGAGATGGACGTGGTTTGGCCTGAGAAGGAGGTCGAGTGGTTTGGCTGTCAATATCGGGGAACTCGGAGCTGAGAAGGTCAAGTTCTCCACATTCGACTTGTATCTGTGCTTCTTGATCACTTCGGAGCTGATCGACGCCATTGATTTCACTGCTGCTGGTCTTAAGAAGAAGAAGAAAGGTAAGAAGTAACTCTGCATTGCGATTTGTGCGTGATGATTTGACCGTACGTATGGATTATCTCTCATTTGATTTCGGTTTTAGTAGTCTGATCAAATCTGTCGTTTTGCTATTTTAGTCTGCGTTTTAGTTTTACATTGCTGATCGATGGGATGGTGCTGAAATTTGTTGAAGTAGAGTCTTGTATTTTCTTTCATCAACTTTCCTGCATTTTCTCGGAAGCCAAACAGGTCTTTAGACTCTCTTTGTTTGCTTCCTTTCCTTAGTTTGATCAGTAGCACGGGTTGATTAGTTAAATATTCGTTGTACGTAATGAATTGCTTATATCACTGAGTTGAATCTGATTTTATCGTTGTTTCAATCTTTCTGTTAGATTGGTGAAATCCATTGAGAGGTTTTCTTTTCTTTTCTTTCTCAATTTTCTCAGCATTTTCTCGAGAAACAAACAGGGCCTCATAAGGAGCAGATTGTCTGCCCTCCCAATTTCGGTGCTCTCCCATGCCCTCCTGTTTTGTGTAGTCACGGTTAAGCCACGTCAACATTTTATATTATTTTTTTAATAGAGATAATAAGACAAAAATGAATAGTAATATAAAATGTTGACGTGGCTTAACCGTGACCTCACAAACAGGAGTGCATGGGAGGGCATCGAAATTGGGAGGGCAGAGAATCTGCCTCCGCCTCATAATTGGCTAGTTGGCTTGTTCAGCAAGTTTAATGGTTATTTTACTTACTATTACTACCTACTGCAGAGCTATCAGTAATTTTTCCAGTGCAGTTAATTTTATATTTTACTGTGCGCATTGCATGCTGCATGCAATCCGTACGGGACCGAGGCGATATACGTCCGAGTGCGTGAAATCGAGTTTCGTTTTAGTATTTATCATTGTGTTGACGTTGTACTCTTTTGTCAGTTGATTAGGATGAGAATTTAAAATACAAACAGTACATTACATGTCATAATACAGGTAATTAAAAAATTTTAAAAAAAATTTAATCTCTTATATTGTAACAACGAGGCACTAAACCATGTTTCGGTGCACTAAATTTTTTCCCGCGCAGTACAGAATTGGACGTGCCAAAGCGCGTGAATAGTTGGATGCGCTCAAGCATGCAGCGCTCAGTCATGGGAAAAGTTTTAGTGCACCGATAACACGGTTTAGTGCCTCATTGTTACAATATAAGAGATTGAATTTTTTTTTAAATATTTTAATTACCTGTATTATGACCCGTAATGTACTGTTTATATTTCAAATTATCATCCTAATCAACTGACAAAAGAGTACAACACTAACACAATGATAAATACTAAAACGAAACTCGATTTCACGCACTCGGATGCATATCGCCTCGGTCCCGTACGAATTGCATGCAGGGTGCAATGCGCACAGTAAAATATAAAATTAACTACACTAGGAAAATTACTGCTAGCTCTGCAGTAGGCAGTACTAGTAAGTAAAATAACCATTAAACTTGCTGAACAAGCCAACTAGCCAATTATGAGGCCCTGTTTGTTTCTCGGGAAAACGCTGAGAAAGAAAATCTCTCAATGCATTTCACCAATCTAACAGAAAGATTGAAACAACGATAAGATCAGATTCAACTCAGTGAGCAATTCATTACGTACAACGATTATTTAACTAATTAACCTGTGCTACTGATCAAACTAGGGAAAGGAAGCAAACAAAGAGAGTCTAAAGACCTATTTGGCTTCCGAGAAAATGCAGGAAAGTTGATGAAAGAAAATACAAGACTCTACTTTCAACAAATTTGAGCATCGTCTCATCGATCAGCAATGTAAAACTATAAAACACAGACTAAAATAGCAAAATGACACAGATTTGATCAGACTACTAAAACTGAAATCAACTGAGAGATAATCCATACGTATGGTCAAATCATCACGCACAAATCATAATGCAGTGCTACTTTTTACCTTTTTTCTTCTTAAGACTAGCAGCAGTGAAATCAATGGCACCGATCAGCTCCGAAGCTATCAAGAAGCACATATATGAGTCGATTGTGGAGAACTTGACCTTCTCAGGTCCGAGTTCCCACCGATATTGACAGCCAAACCACTCGACTTAAGCACACCGGTATGAAAAGGATCGGTTACAAAAAGTGACGTTGAGGGCGCACTTATTAAATCAGTTACGGGAGATACAAAAGAAAGTAAAAAGGATTTTGTAAGATTGGTATGCCTATATTTCTGCAACTCTCCACTATTCTCCAACACAGCAACACATGTTTCATGGACCATTGTAAAATTATGCAAAGACCTTGATCAAATCGGTGGGTACAATTGGGCAGTGGCTACTTTTAAATGTTTGTTCAATTCACTTCACAGGGAAGTCAACCCGAGTTTAGTTAACGGTTGTGTGGTTGCATTATTGGTAAGTGACTTCATATCGAAGCAATTTTTTGTGTATATTTATAGTTAATTTAATGTCTTTTATTAATATGGTTGTGAAACAGTTTTGGGCTTGTGATAAAACGGGATTGTGTAACAAAATTGCTGGAAGGGAAAATATATGCCCGAGCTTTTTAAGGTGGAGCATGACAGATTTCTATGAAAAGCTTATAGTAATATATCTTGCCACTATAAAGGTATAACAATTTTTTTATTATCATTATATAAAAATCATTCGATTCAAAGTGACATTGTTTATTGATTCAACTTGCAGTCACATGTAAACCACGAGATGATGCTTTATGCACACTCAGATGATGAGAATATACCCATAAAACTGGATGATATACACGAACATACTGTCAATAAGGAGGATGAAGACCACGCCAATCCACATAGTCCAGCAACTAACGTTGTTGAATTTGATACTCCAAATTGGCAACTCGTTGCAACACAAGATTTTTGTTCCTCATCATCCAAGTTTTCCCCGAATGTCAGCCCACTTGTGATTGCAACAATTGGGATGAATGACAGTGCAGCGGAAAAGAGCAACCCCCAGTCTAGAATGAGTGAAATGGACATTAGATGTGAAACGGTTGAAATAAAAGTGGATGTACTGACAGAGTCATTGATTATTGCTGATAGTGATTTGGAGGCTGAATAGGTACAAATAGATACACTAATTGAAGAGAACAAGAAATTGAAAAAATAGTTGGCTGAAATGCAGAACATGGGTTCATATTCGTCAATATTTACACAATGCTTCATGTACAGATGAATCAAAACAAGAGAAGGCAGGATAAGGCATAGGCTACCTAATTTTAGCTATGGAAGCACTATTAAAAAGCGAAATACTAGTATGAAACGGGTAAGAACTCATCTGAGTGCAGTGTTGCAGCCTATGTTGTCAGTTGAAAAAAAGGTAAGAGTTGACACATAAAAGATTTGTAAAAAGAAGAATGTGTAGAAACCAATTCCTATGCAAACAATGCTTGAAAATTCGAAAGAGAAAAACACCTTTTGTGGTAGTGCTTCTGAGACTGTTGATAAGCATCAATTGGTACAACAAAAGCATGTTACTAGTGATGAAGGTGAGAACTATGACACCGATGTTGTTAAAAACAGATTTGAACTTAAAAAAAACCATTGTGGGTCCATACTTTGTTGATTGTTCGAGTGTTTTTATCAATAGTAAATTTTTCTGTATTTTCACAGGATTGTATTATGGAAAAGTGATCGAGCTATCGTCCTACAAAAGGATATTATGTTCTTACTTACTAACAAAGCAATCTCTACTATGTACGAGTAATAAAAACTTGTTTGGAATACTGATGTATTTAGTTTCATATGTGTTTTTGTATAATGTTTTGATTTTGTAGACAATTGATACATATGGAGATATCTTACCCATGCACCAAGCTAATGATAAGAAGATACAGAAGGAATCGTATTTCATGTCTGCAAATATATGGGTTAGTATAGATATTTAGTTGTTTTCAAATTTTTAGTATTAACTTTGTATTGGGTGAAATGGTTCCATTTTATTTAAGGAGAAATTAGGTTCCCATCCTTCCTTTTGCTACTTCATTGATTAAAACCTTATTCCTTTTCAATTTTTGATCCAGGTCTTTGAGCATTAATAACATCATTAATTATTTCAATAATCAAATATTTTTTATTTTTAAATATATTCCTTTAGTGTTAAAAATGTTACAATTAATATATTTATATTTATGGCTAAATTTTTTATCATATATTTTTATTTTTAGTTTGTAACTATTTTTAATTTGCAAACCTTTTTAAATTTGTACTAATTTTCTTTTCAGTTTTAATTTGTACCCATATATTAATTTCTTTTTGTGCCCATATTTTTTTAAAGTTTTATTTGTATTTGTGCCCATGTGTTTACTGACACACCCCGATCTAAATCAAGGCGTGCTGGCCGTCACATGAACGTGACGTAACCATAAGCACATTGCGGAAGTAAGATTAAGAAGGGAAATACGAATAAATTAAAACCAAGCAACTAGCAATTCTAACTAAGATAGCGTGCTAGTGCGAGAATAAATGTGAAATACACAACCAGAGCTTAACTAGCCTAAGAGCAGTCAAGCAAAAGTACTAATTAAACAACACCCAAAGGTGGTCCTACATGAATGATGGTATGTCAGAACCTCCGTTGTATCCTCGTAAGCCACCAACCAAACTTTCACCTAATACCTGGAGGGGCGCAAAACGAAAAGTTGAGTGGGTCAGAAACAAGGTTTTCTAAAATCATTTCATAGCTCAAAAGCTCTAACCCCTCGCTGGAAAACCTGTATAATTTCCCAGAAAATAGTATACATACGTATATATATCTCAAAACCAAGCTCAATATATATATCCAAAACCACATGTGTATGCCATGCATATGCCATGCCCAATATCACAATATAACAAATGTAAGCCAAATAAAGTAATCTCAATAAAATAACATATTAACCGGAGCCCTTGCAGTGGTCTGTACGGTTAATTTATATAGCTCATCGCTCCATCTAGCCAGAGTCACTTAAAGTGACCTGTACGGCAATATATCTGCATACGAGTTGGAACCACCTGTAGTGGTCTGTACGACAAGACTGTGTGTAAATAAATACGCTCTAGTGCTACGATCACGTGAAGACTGTGCTATAAATCGCGAGTCACCTACGAGTCGGAACCACCTATAATGGTCTGTACGACAAGACTATGCACCTAACTTGGATCCAAGGTGAGCGTGTGGTGCGGGAGGTGAACATCACGTGAAGGACTATGCCTTGGCCCTGGGTGGGAGCACTAACACCGAGGTGCAGGTTGATGAGCTCAATATACATCTCAATATCATCATCCATCTCATAACCATTCATAGCATAACATACTTACCTGGAGCTTACCTGAGCCTCTGCATCACCATGCAACAATGTACATATCATGATAATGCATATACTAACATATGATGCATGTATGACACGTCACTTTAATCACATTTCCTTTCAAGTACGTTTTCTGGGAAAAACGTCAAGTGTGTGTATATATATATATCAAAAACAAAAGCTCACTCACTGGTATGTAGACGGGTCGTAACCCCCGTGCCTAGCCTGGCTACGCTCGTCCTCCGGATAGGCCTCGCTTATATGAAAAATAACTGCAATAATGTTAATTAACGCACATAAACAACACAAGCTAGTAACCTCTCATATATTGCTCAATTTGGGTATATGAATATACCACTGAGACCTACTCATCCTCATAAACATCCCCATATTTTTAAAATAATTTTCCAATCACCCACGCGCCCCCCACGCACGGCCACGTGCCTGGCACACTGACGGCGTCAGTAACGGCAGTTAAGGAATATTCCGTTAAATACTAGAGGTAACCGTTAAAGATGACTGACGGCGTTAGCATATTCCGTCAACTTTAACGGAATATGCTCATGTCTTCTCCGGCAAGACGCCGGTCGCCAACAACTTCGCCGGTTTCTGGGTAAAACTTCTAATCGTCATATCTCACTCATTCTTCATCCAAAATTCATGAAATTTATATCAAAATGAAGCCCACAACAAGGAGAACACATTCATACATCTTTGAAGCTCCAAAAATCACGGGATCTCGCCGGAAAAATTCCAAGAAAATTGGCCAACTTCGAAACTCACGATCTCGACGTCCAATTCCTTCCAACGAAGCACTCCGAGTTTCCTTAGAACCTCCTTAAGCTCCCTATGAGCTTAGATTTCCCTAAAAATCAACATTTTACGTCCATATGAATAGTGCGTGAAAATTGGGGTTTCGGTTTCATGAAATTTCGAAAGTATCCTTACCTGAAATGGGTACCAATCAACTTATCTAAGCTTCACGAAGACAATGGTGTCCTTTTTTACCACGATCTGTAAGGTTTCGATGGGGTTTGTTGCTTGTCCGTACAAAAGTCGAGAGGGAGAGAGAGAGAAAGAAGGTCTGAGAGGTTTAGAGAGTGAGTGAGTAAAGGAATGAGAGAGAGAAATGGTGAATGTGTGTGTGTGTGTGTGTGTGTTTGTGGTCCAAATACCACAATCAACTCCCCAAGTAAATACACACATACCTTAATTAATGCCTAGGGGCATTTTCGTCATTTCACGTCCGTCGTACGAAAACTCCGGGACGGGCTGTTACAATCTACCCACCTTATAAAAATTTCGTCCCCGAAATTTACATGACCAAAATCATCCACTAGTACTCATAAAACAATCTCAGGTACATCTCTCTCATCTGATCCTCTGTCTCCCAAGTCGTTTCTTCCGCTAAATGATTCCTCCACAAAACTTTAACCAACTGCACTGTCTTATTTCTCAGAACCTTTTCTTTCCAATCTAGTATAGTCACTGGCTCCTCGTCATAAGTCAAATCTGAACTGATCTCCAAAGGTTGATGAGGTATCACATGTGAAGGATCTGCAACATAATGTCGAAGCATCGAGACATGAAACACATTATGTACTTTAGACATCTGCGACGGCAACTCA
Source organism: Heteromeles arbutifolia (assembly GCA_024362995.1). Classification (NCBI taxonomy): domain Eukaryota; kingdom Viridiplantae; phylum Streptophyta; class Magnoliopsida; order Rosales; family Rosaceae; genus Heteromeles; species Heteromeles arbutifolia. The sequence continues at coordinate 35,806,155 of JANCRC010000003.1, read as the reverse complement.
AGTCTATAAGCAACTTCACCGACTCGCTTGGTGATCTGATAAGGTCCGATGTACCTAGGACTTAGCTTGCCTTTCTTTCCAATCGTACTACACCTCGCCACGGCGATAGCTTCAAAAATACCCAATCACCAACATTATACACTCGATTAGTGGCACGCCTGTCCGTTAACCTTTTTTGGCGATCCTGGGCCGCTTTCAGGTTAGACTTAATAACCTGAACATTCTGAGTAGTCTCCTCTACTATCTCAGGGCCCACTAAAACTCTTTCGCCGACTTCTGACCAACACAAGGGTGTACGACAATGCCTGCCATAAAGTGCCTCGAATGGTGACATACCAATACTCGAATGAAAGCTATTGTTGTAGGCGAACTCCATCAAATCCAATCGCTTATGCCAAGCGTTGCCATACTGCAAAACAGAAAATCTGAGCATATCCTCCAAGGTTTGAACCGTCTTCTCTGATTGACCATCTGTTTGAGGATGATATGCTGTACTGTAGAATAATTCCGAACCAAGAGCTTCCTGGAATGCTGTCCAGAACTTAGAAGTAAATCTAGGATCACGATCCAAGATAATACTAACTGGAACGCCATGATACTTCACGATCTTCAATAAGAACAACTCAGCTAATCGGCTTAAAGAATACTTTTCCTTCACAGGAATGAAATGCGCTGACTTAGTAAGCCGATCGACAATCACCCAAATTCTATCACAGCCATTCTGAGTACGAGGAAGCTTGTACACAAAATCCATAATGACATTTTCCCATTTCCACTATGGAACGGGAAGTGGCTGCATCAACCCAAATGGTTTCTTCTTTTCGGCTTTAACTTGCTGGCATGAGGCATATTTACTCACATACTCGGCAATTTCTCTTTTCATACCCGGCCAATAATAAAATGGTCGAATGGTATGATACATCTTAGTACCTCCTGGATGCATCGCATAAGTTGAACAATGTGCTTCGTCCAAAATTACTTTCTTCAATTCTGCACTATTCGGCACATACATCATACTCTTTTGCATAAGCATGCCGTCTGATTCTCTGATTCGAAGATCTTTCTTCTTTCTTTTATTTCTGAACCGAATAAGTTCCTGAGTTTCTTCATTATTAATTTGAGCCTCGAGCACTCTATCAATCAAAATTGGCCTGACCTGGAAGCTAGCAAGTAAGGCTTCTTCATGATTTTCCACTCTCAATTCCACTTCGACGGACCTCAAGTCTGCAAGAAGTGGAATACGGCTCGCGTATAAGGCATTAATTCGGCCTTGGGATTTCCTACTAAGTGCATTAGCCACCATATTTGCACGACCTGGGTGATACTTAATCGTGCAATCATAATCACATAGTAATTCAATCCACCTTCGCTACCGAAGATTCAACTCCTTCTTAGTGAAAAGATACTGGAGACTCTTATGATCTGTGAAGATCCTACATTTCTCGCCATAAAGATAATGTCTCCAAATCTTTAAAGCGAAAATAATAGCTGCCAACTCCAAATCATGAGTAGGGTAGTTCTTCTCGTGAGGTTTCAACTTTCGCGAAGCATAAGAGATTACCCTATCATGCTGCATCAACACACAACCCAGACCAATCAAAGAAGCATCACAATAGATCTCGAAGTTACCGTTATCATCTGGAAGTACTAAAACAGGTGCATGAGTGAGATAGTGCTTCAAATGTTGAAAACTTTGCTCACATTTATCATCCCACTCAAACTTAACATCTTTCCTCATCAATCTCGATAACGATAAAGCAATAATCGAGAAATCCTTAACAAACCGTCGATAATATCTAGTTAAAGCAAGGAAACTTCGAACCTCGGTGACGGTTCGCGACTGCTCCCAATTATCCACTGCTGCTACCTTATGAGGATCTACAAGAATACCTTGATCATATATGATATGCTCCAGAAATGCCACTTGATTTAACCAGAACTGGCATTTGCTGAACTTAGCATATAACTGATGTTCCCTCAGCTTCTTCAACACCAACTTAAGATGTCTAGCATGCTCTGCCTTAGACTTAGAGTATACTAGAATATCATCGATGAACACAATGACAAACATGTCAAGATATTGCTGGAATACTTGGTTCATCAAACTCATGAAAGCTGCTGGTGTATTAGTTAACCCGAACGGCATCACAAGAAATTCATAATGACCATAACGAGTCCTAAAAGTAGTTTTAGGAACATCCTCGCTCTTAATATTCAATTGATAATAGCCAGACCTCAAATCAATCTTGGAAAACACACAGGCACCTCGAAGTTGATCAAAGAGGTCGTTAATACGCGGCAATGAATAACGATTTTTAATCGTCACCCGATTCAATTGCCTATAGTCAATGCAAAGCCTCAAAGTACCGTCTTTCTTCCGAACAAATAAGACTGGAGCTCCCCACGGTGATATACTAGGCTGAATAAAACCATTATCAACCAATTCCTATAACTGGGTCTTTAATTCTCTTAACTCAGCCGGAGCCATTCGATAAGGAGTTAAGGTTATAGGATTCATACCTGGTAGCAAGTCAATAGTGAACTCTACGTCACGATCTGGCGGTAATCCGGGTAAATCATCAGGGAATACTTCAAAAAAATGTCTGACTACCCGAACATTCTCCGTGCTAACAGGAGTATCATCATTCAGCACCATATGAGCTAAATATCCCTGGCAACCTTTTTCGAGTAACTTTTTAGCTCTCATAGCTGAAATAACTGCATGCCTCACCCCACTACGATCTCCTACAAATGTAACCTCAGGTAATGCAGGACGATGGAAGGTTACCATTTTCCCGTAACAGTCGATATTTGCACGATTGTAATGCAACCAATCAGTGCCTAAAATAACATCAAAGTCCACAATGTCCAACAGAGTAAGGTTAGCTGGCATAACCACATCTTCTACCAAAACAGAGCATTCTGGATATACAAAATCTACATAACACCTCTTCCCTCTAGGCATTGCAAACTCTAACTCATACCCAAGGGGTGTAGATTGAGGTTGAGTCAACTGAGCAAAAGTATGAGAAATCACAGAATGCGTAGCACCACAATCAATCAACACTTTAGCAAAATGACCAAGAATATTTAACGTACCCATGATTAAGTCAGGATTGTTCTGAGCATCCTGCAGTGAAATGTTATGAATACGTCCCTGGGCCTGCTGCCTTCCTCCTTAACCTCTGTTGGCATGAACATCTCTACTCTGTGAGCTACGTCCCTGACCAGACTGACTGTGCTGCCTCGATGATCCAGCACTACTAGTAGCAACATTAACCTGTTGGGGCTGTCCTCCGGAATACCACTGTGACCCGCTAGCTGGAAACTGCTGACCATAGCCACTCTGTTGATAAGGCATATATCTTCCAGAATATTAGTCGTGACTACTCTGTAGGTAAGGATCCTGAGGGTACTGATACTGCCCTGAAGAATAAGGAACTGGATCCCCCTGATAGTGGTAAGTGCCACCAGAACCTGCCTGAGCATAACCACTCGGTCCTGAAAACTGCTGAGTCAAAACTGGCGGAGGTAAATGAGGCTGTTGAGGTCTCTGCTGATTTTGAGGACAATGCATAGCTCTATGCCCCATTTGCCCACAAGTAAAACATTCACTGCTGCCTCGTCGACACTCTCCAAAATGTCGATTATTACACCTACGGCATAAGGGAACATTAGCAACACCTGAATCTCTCGGCCTCTGAAATCTAGGGCCTCCAGTAAATCTAACTCCTCGCCTCTGGCCCGTGGCACTAAAACCCCCACCGGAAGAACTCGAGCTAGCTCCACTTTTCTTAAAACTTTGAGTCTGGCGAGGTCCCTGAGATAAATGACCTTTACCTTTATTATCCTTCTTTTGATTTCCATCTTTTTCTTCTTCTTCCTCACTCTCACTGGGCATATTCTCAGAGTCCTCAATCCTCAACAAAATCTAATAGAATTTCTGATAAGTATCACAGGGGTAGATAGTCGCCATCGAACGCCACTTCTTTTTAGTACCCAACTTAAAGCGTCGAAGCATCTCCACTAAATTAGCAGCAACTTCAGGATCATAGCGAGACAAATCAGTGAACTTCCTATAATACTCATTAGCAGTCAACTTCCTTGGTTTCAAGCCCGTGAACTCCTGCTTCTTACGATCTAAATATGATGGAGGAATAAATCTCTTATAAAATGACCGCTTAAAATTCTCCCAGTTTGCAATCTCCTTGGGCGTCCATCTATAAGTTTCCTGTCTCCACCAGGATGCAGGTTCTTTGCCCAAAAACCAAGTAGTGGTCTCTACCCATCTATCTTTGGGAAGACTCCCCTGACTCTACATTACACGAAACGTCTTCTCAATCTGATTGAGCCAACGCTCAGCCCCTTCATGACCCTTATTACCCACAAAAGTAGGTAACTTAAGATTATACACTGATTCCAAAAGAGTCCGCTGAGGAGGGCGGATTACAGACTGAATGGCATTGGCAATAACTTCCCCTAACTAAGCAATATCGGGGAAACTAGGCTCAGCTGTACGAAGTGGTTCTCTACGAGGCGGCATAGTTCTAACAGAAGACACCAAGACAATTAGAATATTCACAAGATATGCAGGACTGCAAACCTAGAGCTCTGATACCAAATTGACACACCCCGATCTAAATCAAGGCGTGCTGGCCGTCACATGAATGTGACGTAACTATAAGCACATTGCGGAAGCAAGATTAAGAAGGGAAATAGAATAAATTAAAACCAAGCAACTAGCAATTCTAACTAAGATAGCGTGCTAGTGCGAGAATAAATGTGAAATACACAACCAGAGCTTAACTAGCCTAAGAGCAGTCAAGCAAAAGTACTAATTAAACAACACCCAAAGGTGGTCCTACATGAATGATGGTATGTCAGAACCTCCGTTGTATCCTCGTAAGCCACCAACCAAACTTTCACCTAATACCTGGAGGGGCGTAAAACGAAAAGTTGAGTGGGTCAGAAACAAGGTTTTCTAAAATCATTTCATAGCTCAAAAGCTCTAACCCCTCGCTGGAAAACCTGTATAATTTCCCAGAAAATAGTATACATACGTATATATATCTCAAAACCATGCTCAATATATATATATATATATATACATATATATATATATATATACATATATATATATATACATATATATATATATAGATATCCAAAACCACATGTGTATGCCATGCATATGCCAAGCCCAATATCACAATATAACAAATGTAAGCCAAATAAAGTAATCTTAATAAAATAACATATTAACCGGAGCCCCTGCAATGGCCTGTACGGTTAATTTATATAGCTCATCGCTCCATCTAGCCGGAGTCACCTAAAGTGACCTGTACGGCAATATATCTGCACCCAAGTCGGAACCACCTGTAGTGGTCTGTACGACAAGACTGGGTGTAAATAAATACACTCTAGTGCTACGATCACGTGAAGACTGTGCTATAAATCGCGGGTCACCTACGAGTCGGAACCACCTATAATGGTCTGTACGACAAGACTATGCACCTAACTTGGATCCAAGGTGAGCGCGTGGTGCGGGAGGTGAACATCACGTGCAGGACTATGCCCCGGCCCTGGGCGGGAGCACTAACACCGGGGTGCAGGTTGATGAGCTCAATATACATCTCAATATCATCATCCATCTCATAACCATTCATAGCATAACATACTTACCTGGAGCTTACATGGGCCTCCGCATCACCATGCAACAATATAGATATCATGATAATGCATATACTAACATATGATGCATGTATGACACGGCATTTAAATCACATTTCCTTTAAAGTACGTTTTCTGGGAAAAACGTCAAGTGTGTGTGTGTGTGTGTATATATATATATATCGAAAACAAAAGCCCACTCATTGGTATGTAGACAGGTCGTAACCCCCGTGCCTAGCTTGGCTATGCTCGTCCTCCGGATAGACCTCGCATATATGAGAAATAACTGCAATAACGTTAATTAACGCACATAAACAACACAAGCTAGTAACTTCTCATATATTGCTCAATTTGGGTATATGAATATACCACTGAGACCTACTCATCCTCATAAACATCCCCATATTTTTAAAATAATTTTTCGACCACTCACGCGCTGGCCAAGGCACGGCCAGACGCGCTCCCCACGCACGGCCACGTGCCTGGCACACAGACTGCGTCAGTAACGGCAGTTAAGGAATATTTCGTTAAATCCTAGCACAACCGTTAAAGATGACTGACGGCGTTAGCATATTCCGTCAACTTTAACGGAATATGCTCCTGTCTTCTCCGGCGACTTCGCCGGTTTCTGGGTAAAACTTCTAATCGTCATATCTCACTCATTTTTCATCCAAAATTCATGAAATTTATATCAAAATGAAGCCCACAACAAGGAGAACACATTCATACCTCTTTGAAGCTCCAAAAATCACGGGATCTCGCCGGAAAAATTCCAAGAAAACCGGCCAACTTCGAAACTCATGATCCCGACGTCCAATTCCTTCCAACGAAGCACTCCGAGCTTCCTTAGAACCTCCTTAAGCTCCCTATAAGCTTAGATTTCCCTAAAAATCAACATTTTACGTCCATATGAACAGTGCATGAAAATTGGGGTTTCAATTTCACGAGATTTCGAAAGTATCCTTACCTGGAATGGGTACCAATCAACTCATCTGAGCTTCACGAATACAATGGTGTCCTTTTTTACCACGATCTGTAAGGTTTCGACGGGCTTTGGTGCTTGTCCGTACAAAAGTCGAGAGGGAGAGAGAGAGAGAGAGAAGGTCTGAGAGGTTTAGAGAGAGAGAGAGAGTACGGGAGATAGAGAGAGAAATGGTGAATGTGTGTGTGTGTTTGTGGTCCAAATACCACAATCAACTCCCAAAGTGAATGCACACATACCTTAATTAATGCCTAGGGGCATTTTCATCATTTCACGTCTGTCGTACGAAAACTTCGGAACGGGCTGTTACATTTACCATCACGTGACATTGTATAATTAATCAATGATAAAAAAATTACATATGGTATATTTATGTTTTTATGGCTAAACTTTGTATCATATATTTATATTTTTAGTTTGTACCCACTTTTAATTTGCAACCTTTTTTTAAATTTGTAGTATTTTCTTTTTAGTTTTAATTTGTACCCATGTATTAATTTCTTTTTGCGCCCATATTTTTTAAAATTTCATTTGTACTCATAATTTTTTAATATTTTATTTGTACCCTAATTTATTTATAGTGTACTCATTCTTCTTTATTAATGTACCACTCTGTTATATGTGAAATGTACCAATTTTTTTTAACACTATGGATACATTCTTTTGCCATTTATTATTTCTTATTGTTACATAGTTTTTATCCATTTATTTAATCAAAATGTTTGAATTTTTTGTTGTAGCCGTTTCTAATAGTATGATAATGAGGGAATTTTAAATTTATAGGATTATAAATCTCAGAAAATATCAAACAATTAATGTCAAAACTATAAAACTATAAATATTAATAGTAATATAATGAGGTGTATAAAGTCAAGGGACTTTGATCAAACTTTGAATACCATTAAGGTTTTAGTCAAAGAATGTTAGGGACTAGGGACTGCATCCAAAGTATCCCTAATGTTAGGGACTAGGGACTGCGTCCAAAGTTGAAGGAAAATTTGTGAAAAACATGTTCATTTGAGCAACATCTATGGCATGCAATTAACAATTAAAGGCGGAATCATGCTTGTATGCACTCAAAACAAAACATTACCCATGAAATTCAAAGCCTAGTAGTTATGGTGAACCATGACTCAACTCAAATCTTAAAGAAAGGAGTTGAGAAACTTTTATACCTTTGAAGCACCTCTTTGCTTAGCAAAGGTTAATCACCCATGTGAGGCCTTCTTTCCTTTGTCTCCTTGCTCCTTGGCTCCATGGATATGGATGGAAGAATTGATTCTCCAAAAGTCCCCAAGGTAGGAGACCTCTAATTTTCGACACCAAGGATGGTGAAGGAAGAAGATGAGTGACCTTGGAGGAGGAAGGATTGCTAACTAATCCCCTCCAAGGGGGCCGGCCTCCTAGAGAGAAAGGGAGAGACATGTTCTCTCCAATTTTCTCCAAAAGAAACCCTAATGAAGAAAAAGCTATAAAGCCACATTTATACCTACCTTCATTGGAGTGGCAAACTTGTAATAAGTCCAAAACCCACTCCTTTATCAACATGGCCGGCCTTAAGGGTTTATTGGGCTGTTTGGGCCTTTGTGAATCATTAGTCATTAAGTTGTCATACAACTTAAGTCAATGGGCTTGACGTTCGAAGCCCATTGGGCCTTAAGGCCCAAAACTAACCCAAGGTCTATAACGAACTTATTCGTTTGATTAATTAACATATTAATTAATCCTAGCCATTAATAATTAAACCATTTAATTATCCTTACTCATCTCCGTTGTATCCTTCAATCATTACCTTACACGGTGTGCGATCCATTAGGTTCATTTTAGCGAGGCAGTGGGCGATTAGAACTCTTACTAATCGATTGTGAATTGAAACTTACTTTCAATTCTCCCTTTAGTGATTATACATCTTCAGGGCTTCCACAAGCCATGAGTGACACCTAGCAGTATGTCATGGCTACCCAAGCTAATCAGAAGAGGTTGGAGAACCTATTCAGTTTGGGATTACAATGCAATACGGTCTTTCTCTAATACAATACTCTTGACCACATTGTTTGGTTTGATAGTTTATTCATGTCTACTATCCAATGTGATTCTCTTACTTATATGATTACCTTGAATGTGATTTGGAACGAGTTCCTAAATCTCATTCATACTCTGGCCAGAGATTCTTAATCATATCATAGAGTATTCTCCCTCAACGTTTGAAGGTTAAAGATCCATTGTTGCGCATTCACTTGCCTCCATGGCTAAGTGGCTTAACCCCAACTATGCCGTGGACACTCTTTGACGGAGTGACTTTGACATAGTCAAAGATCAAGGACCTAACCACAAGACAACTATGATGCCTCAGGTCAAAGGACTACTTTGCATTATCCCAACTATGAGTTCTCATGTGACATGAGTATGAGAACTCCTCGTTGATCGCGTTCAGTGGACTCATTCTCTATTGAGCACCTACGTACTTGTCTTGGTGTCAGTCACACCAATGACTCGAGACCAGTCACTCTTCCTAAGAGAAGACATAGCACGTACTGATCTTGACGGACTGTCAATGCCCAATTGGCAATCCTGTGATCAGGAACATTTAGGATATGTATTCGAAAGAGAATGGTCTCATGAATCTAACTTCTTTAGATCACATTCTCCCTATTACATATTCTTTGGACTTATCGTTTAAGAATATAACATTTATATGAGACGGCTTAAACAATAATCTTTGCCCTTTATATTAAACTAGATTAGTTTAACATGTGAAATGTCCGTAAAGTATCATCATATGATTGGTTTTAGGGCACATTTCCAACAAAAGTATCCCTTTATTTAATCATTGTCATGCCTACAGGATTTCAAGATCTCCAACAACCTAATGGCTCTTGAAACATTTCTTTATAACCCATTGCTTAAAGTGTTTGGCAAGTATGACAGGATATTCTTTCCCATAAGGCATGGTTTTGAAGACCACTACACATTAGCTCTACTTGACACCATAGAAGGGAAGTGGTACCATTACAATCCAAGCCTTCCGAAAAAAGGAAATCTGCATAATCCATGCTTTAATGATGCTGTGCAATTGGTAAATTTATTTGTATGCACACAGAATGAATACTATAGAATCGGTAAACTTGAAATTTCCACACTACATCACCCTCCTATATGTATCAAAAAACATTTATGCCATTGCTTTTTACTATTTTTTTTATGTAGTGGTTGATTCATCATTATCCTTGCAGAGTAAGATGGTGATGGAATTCCTAAAACATCATCAAAAGCGTTCGATATTTGCACTTCGTGAGGGAGTTATTCTGATGGGTTTATTCCACCCTGATAGTGGTGTGATGGAGGGGAAAATGTACCCAATGTCAAATGATGAAAAACTTACATTTCAAAGTATAAAAGATATCCACTTTGATTGGCCAATGGTGCTTGTCCAAAAGTGACCACAACAAGCTCTAGGCTCGTGAGTACATTAAAGTATTTTATCATTCCTATTAGTTTGTACTTGGAAAATATTCATATATTAGCTTAACACTTTATGAGGATGATGAATATGCATGCTTGATTGTGGCATCTCAGTGTTATATTATATGGAGCACATGTCAAAGATGTGGCCAATAATGGACAATTTTGAAGAGGATGAACTGCTCGAGTATAGAGTAACATGTGTGGGTGCATTTCTGAACGATGAATCTAATTGGTCGCATGCATAGGCCACCAACATGCAGTCATGACTATGAATCTAATTTGTTGTTTTTCTTTTTTGGTAAAAGATATGATGTACTTTGTGTACTTTATGGGTTTATTAGATTGTTTTTTGTACGAGGACCTATTGAAATTTGAATCCAACTAATGTGATTATATTTAATTAGTTCATGTTCATGAGCAAGTTGCTTTTTTCTTTCTTTATAAACAGAATGAAAATGAATTATAAGAGATACAAAGCAGGGGTACATTCTTAATGATGGGATTATAAATTTATTTCACTAGTGCATTCGTACTTGTTAATGTTAATGTATTCTCACTATCTTGAATTCAATTCACTGCTACATTCTCACTTGTTAATTTTTGTTTAGCACTTTTAGGTACATTCTCGACATCTTGAAAACTTTTCTAAACTGGTTAATGTTAGTTAATCGTGTTAATTTGCACCCACACTCGGGAAAAGTTCTCTGAACTAAAAAAAATGTAGCCAATGCAAATAGTATTGTACCCCATGCTTTGTAGCTCAACTTCTAAATTTCTAAATAAAAAGGAACCAAATTTGAATACATAGAATAGAAGCAAAATTTTCACACCAAGCTCAAATTGTGTACAACTTAAATGTAAAAATATTATGCAAAGTCTAAATAACAATGGAAGTAGTAGCATAAGCTTATATCAGAACTGAACAAGTCCTCTGATTGTGATGGCCCACTTGATGACACCGACCACACTCTAATGGTCTTGCTTCCTCCCTAGCAAATTTGATTCTCTTGATCCTTGGTCTACCAAGTTGCTTCCTTGTTTTAGGAGGTTTCACTATAAATTCTGTATCTTCACTCATAGGAGGCTTATCTATTTGCGGAATAGGTTGAATTGGAAATGAATATGAAGACTTGTAGTAATCAATGCTGAAATAAGCCTCAGTGTAATCAAAATAATTTGCACCATTTTTCAAGATTGCAACAAGTGCGTGTGAGCAAGGGAAGACTTTTATTTGCCATTGTTGACATGAGCAAATTTGACTTTCCAAGTCAACCATCAATGAAGTATCATCGGTTTGCACTTCGAACACACTCACTAGATTGTCTAACAAGCCAATGCCTCCCAACCTCAATAAATGCAACCATCTCAGCCTCCATTTCCGGACATAAGAAAGTTGTCCATTTGTTTGCCTCAAGATGTCTTTCAGCATTCATTTCCATCAACTTAATTCTTATACCATCCACCAATTGGTAAATTGGTAACAGACGTTCGTTACTAATCCAGGCATTAAATGATTCTGCAACGTTCGACCACATTTCCCCGTACCTAACACATCGAAATAATAAAATGAGCAATCTGCATAATTTTGTGATATGACAAAACAAAGAAATCAAACAGTGTAGAAACAACGAGTCAGCTACATGTTTTATAATAAAATGACACATGCATTAATAAAAATGACACATGTATTGTGTTATGGAAGATAGTAAATTAACAAAAACTGTTACCTTTTACCCTTAAAAAATGCATTGCAAAAATTCTCTTTTGGGAGATCCTTCAAAAATTTGCGTATTATATTACCTCATTCCTTGACCAATGCTGCCTTTTTCAATTCATACATCTCGGGGGTGGCAGCATATGCACACCCATTAAAATTTTGAACAATTTTATTTCGAAAAACAGATCCAAGACTAGCAAAATACTTTTCTTATATGTTTAGCTTGATGTGATACAAACAATATGCATGAGGGGAGTCTGGAAAAGTATGTGTCACAGTCGAAATCAACCCCTTGTGTCGATCAGATATGAAAGTTATGGTACGTTGTTGTGGCTCCAAAATCTTAGCCAAATTTTTAAGAAACCATGTCCAATTATTTTGGTCTTCACCGTCAACTAATGTGAATGCAAGAGGGAAGAATCCTTCAACCAACAAATTAAAACATTCCAAAATAAGTAGTTAGCATTATATACCAAACTTATGAATAAAAATGTGTCGTAAGCAATGTACATAATCAGGTTAAACGTACCGAATCTTCAAAATTTTGAAAGATGCTACATAATCAGGTTGAATAGGAAGACTTATTATTAAGCAAATTATTAAAATAGAAAAATTAAAGGGATATGTGCATACCTTGATTGCCATTTTTACCAATTGCAGCAAGCAATGTTCCTTTGTATTTGTCTTTCAAGAAAGTACCATCCAAAAACAACATAGGCCTACAAAACTTAAAACCCTCAATAGAACCACCAAATGCAATGAATATCCGCTGGAACTGAAAGGTTTCTTGGTCAAACTCCAATTCGCAATGAGATCCAGGATTTGTTTTTTTGACAGTTTCTATGTACCAAACCATTTAATGATACGACAACGAATCATCACCATGAACTTTAGTTTTTGCAATCTCTTTCCCATACCATGCATTGTAATAGGAAATATCTAAACCGTAGTCTCTCTTGAAATCCATTACGATATCGATTGGTTTGATACGGGGTCTGGTCCGGATCTTTTCCACTATAGTAGAAGCTACAATTTTGGAACTCATCATACCACTTTTTTTCTCACGAATGCGGCCTGTGCAAAGTGTGTTTGTTATTCAACCTCTTAATATAAAAGAAATTGTTAACACGACATACTGATGCATACACACGCCACTGACAACCTTCAGAATATTTCTTATTACATACAGCTGTAACTCTTTCCTGTTCGTTCTTCACATACACAAATGTGAATCCCATTTCAATTGCATACTTACAAAGTTTGTCTCTAAATTCTTCCACTCTGCCTTCAAATCCTTGATTTACATGATTAATGTAGGTCTTCCAAGAGTTTGACAAATATACCTTGCATCCCAGTGGTGCATATTTCCCTAAATACTCATTCCCATCGTTGTGAATATTTCCTTCAATTATAAATGTTTGTGAAGCATTGGTATTTCGGCTGACACGATCATTGTCACGGCACGACTTTTGGTTGATAACTATATCAACACAATAATATTTCTCATTGACAGCTGACATATGCAACATCTGCACATCCATATCAGATTGTAATAGGCAAGTAGAATATCCAGGTAAAGCATATGTAAGGTCAAATAAACCATGAGTCAAATTACTAAGCCTTGAGCAAACCTCATTGTACACTTTAGAGAATGTAGTGTGGCAAAAGATTGGGATTGATATAGTGGTACCCTGATCAGTGCATCTCCCCGGTATAGCACCTTCAATCTGAAAAGATAAAAGAAAGTGGATACAACATTAACCCAAAGCATTCTAGCTTGACATGAAAAGTAAAATAAATTTCCAAAAGTGGATACACATTAACCCAAAGCATTCTTTCCTAGCACTTTGTATTGTTTATAATTAGTGATACTGTAATATGGGTGCATTAGTAATGTCTTAAACACTGGCAGAGGCAGTAACAAGGCTAGGGTGGGCTCTAGCATAGGGAGAGTTTTAGTTGTTTAAGGTTAAAATACTAATAATTTAGAATATTTTATTATTTTTAATTGTTATAACCCACCCAATAAGTAAAAGTTCTGAAAAATAAGACTACTTTTTAAAAAAAAGTAAGAGTTAATAAATATTAAATAAATTATTTACTTTAATTAATATCAAAATTTATTATTTTTATATTTAAAATTGTACACACACCACACGTCCCACTAATCTTTTTATTTGATTAGTTTATAGGGTAGGAAGTAGTCTGATTAGTTTAGGTTTCTTAGAAGTAGTCATGATTCATCCGGTTTTAAAAAGTAGATTTAATATTTTATTATTTTAGGTTTCCTAGGAGTAGTTATCCGGTTTTAAATAGTAGATTTAATATTTTATTATTTTAGGTTTCTTGGGAGTAGTTTATTATTATTATTTTTGACTTTTGGGGTACAACAGTGACCCTTTTTTATTTTTCAAAAAAACCTTCTTCGTCCGTCTTGTCTATCTGCAGTTCAGAAACCAAGCATACAAGTGAGAAAGTTATTGATTTTTCTTATCAATAGGTAAGTTTTTTACCACTTTATTTTTATGTCTTGATGATTTTATTTGTTTAATGCTTTAATTTTAAGAGTTCGTACTTTAAAATTTCAATTTCAAGTTTAATATATTTTTTCTGATAGTCTGATAGATTTCTTAGAAATATGATTTATTATATAAACTTGCATTATTGTTGTTCAATTTGTTAGGTTAACGTTCAATGAAGAGGTTAAGAACTATTGATTCATTCTTTAAAAAAAAAAAGATGATGGTGATAAATTAGAGAGTGATATACCTACTATGAATGTTTTCTTTGTTAAATCTAGTTGAAACTTGCTTTATTTATAATTAAATTTCTTACTTTAAATTATTGCTTTCAGGCTTTTATTGTGTAACTTAATGTAAATAACAAAAAAATTTATCCATTTGATCTCCTAGTAATAATTTTAGTTTAGCCCACCCACTAAATAATTCCTGACTCTGCTATTGGTCTTAAAGGTGAAGATCTTGCACTCTAAGGGTGCGTTTGTTCGTGACTCATTCAGCTGGTGGGTTCGTGTATTTCTCTGTCGACGACTCGCTGTCGGTGCTTCACTTCAAAACGGAGGTCCAGTTGGTCACGGAACCACAACCTCCACAAGAAGCAAAACCTTCAACTTTGAGTCTTTGTTGAAAGTATTGTGTTGACGCACGATACGGGTTGGTTGTTGTGATTACTCTCCTACTTTGACTAGCATGTTCTTTTATTTTTCTTCAAAACAAACAACATGAATGTACTGATGATCTTTGAGCTTTATATAAAAGTACAAAATGGGTGGTTAATTATTGGCTCTCCTTTTTTTTTTCAACTTTATAAAGTTATATGTTTTTTGGCAAGAGGCTTGTAACTCAGTTTATTGGGCATTCTTCCTATGCAACTAGGGTTACGAGTTTGAATCGGTCATCCCCCAATATCGCTTCTGTATAATAAAAAAAAAAAGTGTTGGTTTTCTCTATGTAGTTCGGAAGAGAATACACTCGCGTAATTATCAATTTTCGCAATTTTAAACATGTAGTTTACTCGTCCTTTCATTTTAAGCACGATTACATGGTTTTGTCTATTTTTCAACATAATTAGCACGTGAATGACGTGTATAATCATAACATATGCTAGTTTCATCAGAAAATTTTGTTGAAATTGGTTCGAGGTTGAAACAATGAGTAATCTATAGGCCAAAAATAGCAAAAATTGAAACCACGGAGACTGAAATGAAATTGCACCTAAACTAAAGGGACCAAAATCATAACTTGGCCGTTCTACTTTTGCATGCTTGAAATGTTATGAAATGATGACTTCCGGCAAGGTAGTGTGTGTGTGTGTGTGATATTTGGTGTTTGATTGAGAAGCCAAATCAAGGTCTTTTCCATTACATTCTGTAAAGAAAGATTAAAGAGAGAATTTCAGTCTGCAAATTCCATAACGACACGCAAACACGAAATTGAAAGGCTCAGAAATATAGCCCAGTCGTCCTCTCTCTCTCTCTCTCATCTCCCAAAATTGATCTCTGTTCTTCTCGCTCTGTTTATGTGTAGTTGAAAAAAAAGATTTTCTCAGAATGAGACTCTTAGTAGATTCTTTGATACTTCACAATTTAGCGTCATGTTAATATTATAAAATATTGTGCACAAAATATGAGGTGGCATATAGTCAGTAAAGAGTCATCTTGAGAGGGTTCATAGACTCTCTTTATATTATGGGTTATCTCAGTTTACTATCCTCAAGTTTCTTGATTTTCAACATTTGATACATGAAGTTTTTTTTCATCTCAGAATGATACATAAAGTCATAATTTTGGAACACTTTCATACCTCTGTTAAGGTTGCTGTTAAATCTACTGCTAACTGGTGACGTGACATTCATGTGAACAATAACATGGCATCACGTGTCAATATGGATCCACGTGGATGTTAAAAAATTTATATTTTTTTATATTTTTATAAAACAAAAATAAATTAATTAAATTAAATAAAAAACTAAAAGCCTAAAAATGTTTTGCATATTCAATGATTTGCTTCCCCACCTCATAGAAATAGAACACCCACCTTCCTACCTCCCTACTCTCCTCCCTATCAATATTTTGCATATTTTTCGCCACATCTCTCTCTCCCTCCTCCTCTCCTCCCCTCTTCCCCTCCTCCTCCTCCTCCGCCCAAATCCTCCCAACCCCCAACTCCCTCATCCGCCCCTACCAAAAAACCCACCTCCAATTTTTATACGAAAACCCAGAATATGTATTTCTATAAGGAGGAAGACCGATCGATTAGTGAGGGAAGATAATCGAATCGGCGAAATGTGGATAGCGAAAACTCAAAACCTAGCCACCCCTACACAGATACATCATACTTCTGTTCCATATTCGGTTTGTGGATCTTCATCCCCACCGACCTCCGCCAATGACAACTAGGCAGGCAGCCATGATATCTAAGTTCGTCCATTCTCGCTCCAAAATCGTCCCAATTTCGATCTTTTCTTGCACTTCGATATTTTCTTGCACAGTTAGTGTACCCCAACACCTTCAAGTCGGCACCAAGGATCGCCTCCATCAAATCTAAAAATTGGTCGGTTAGGGTTGGGGTATGGTGGTGAGGGAGAGGTGGGTCGTGTATGGAGGGGGGACAGAGGGAGGGGAAGGGTCGATGTATTCAGGTTTTTACATTTTTTTTTTTTGAATTTGTTTTATTTTAATTTTTTAATATCCACGTGGGCCCATATTGACATGTGACACCCAGTTATTGTACACGTGGGTGCCAGTTCACCAGTTAACGGCAAATTTAACAGCAATCTTAATGGATGTAGCAATCTTAACGGATGTATGAAAGTGTCCCAAAATCATGACTTTAGGTACCACTCTGGAAAGAAAAAAAACTTCATGTACCAAATGTTGAAAATTAGGAAACTTGAATGGTTATTTAATTAATATATTGGTCAATTTCTTCTGTTTGTTTGACTAGTCTCCTACTCTTGTCCCTACACTATATCATCTTGGAAGTTTGTGTCTTGGTTTACTTACTCCCATTGGATCCACTTTCTTAATTACCATCCTCTTTTTTCTTTCATCTTGTTTTTTTCCAAAAATCTACCACATAGGAGAGTGATTTTTGCACTCCCATTGACACTCGACACTTCCACTGATTCTCTGTTGATTTATTTAATTCAATGATTAAAGAAATAGAAAAGAGTGCAAGAGAGAGAGAGATGTGAACAAAATTCAATCTTTACATTATGACATATAATAGTAAATACACGCCAATTCATATGATAAACAAAGACAAAGGCAAAAGACAAAATTAGAATACAACTTATAAACAATAGAGAATCCTAAACTTTCGGCTATGGATACCAAATTATCAGTGGAAGAGACAAACAGATCTACAAGGAATGAATGGAAATAATTCACTTTTAATATACAAAGAAATTTGCATAAACTCGGCAGCATGCCGGCAAACCCCTTAGAAAAAACTTAACAGCTTCAATCACAATAATTACAAATATACGGAAGACATACTCTTTTTTCCATGGTCTGATATACTGCTGCAAACTGGGAACTCTTAAGACGAGTTCCTTTCGCGCATTAGAGATTCAATCTTCTCAACATCTTCAGAGGCGTCAACACCGTGAGCCTCATGGTCAACCTTAATCACCTGCAAACGTAGAACCATGTGAACTTTTGGACATCCACATTTAAGCAAAAGATGTAAGAATAAGCACAGCCTTTATAATATACTTAGCCAAGAACACAAGAATTTACCAACTAAATCACAACCAACACATCAAATATGTTCTACAAAGGTTCTGCCTACGAAGTTTTAAGAGTAAATTGTAGTTATGATCCTTTAACTTTAGCCCAATTGAAGCAATGATCCCTTAACTAAAAATTAATTACCATTGATCCCTCAACTTTAATTCAACTGGAGAAATGGTCCCTTAACTTTAACCCAATTGTAGCAATAGTCCTTCCAACATAATTCGTTTTGATAAAAATTTTGACATAGTTGACGAAAATGACCATAATTACACACTTTGATGAGTTGAGGGACCCTAATTGTATTAATGGTCATTCCAACATAACTGATTTTGACAAAATTTTGACGAAATTGATGAAAATGACTATAGCTACATATTTTGATAAGTTGAGGGACCAATGGTAATGGATTTTTAGTTGATGGGACCATTGCTCTAATTTGATTAAAGTTGAGGAACCATTGCTACAATTTACTCTTTTAAAGTGTGTGTGTATATATATAGGGTAAATTACATTTTACCTTATTATTTTATTTCAATATACTACATCGTTACATTTTTCATCTGTTAGTCTGTTTGCCTCATTTGTGTTGACGTTACTTCCACATTTAATAAAAGATTTAAAATAATTAAAATTAAAAAAAAAAAAACCCATTCGTCTTCCACCTCCATTTCCTCCAATCTCCATAACCACCAGCGCACCACCCCTCCCAATCCCTAAAACCCATCTTCCCCGACCCACCTTCTCCCCTCTCCTCCACTCCTTCACCTCCCCTCCCATCCAAAAAACCCACCCGCAACCCCTCCCCCACCCCACCCACCCCAGCGATCCCTAGATCTGGACGCAGGAGGTTTGACCAAAAGAAAAAAAAAACTTCATCTTTCTCAACCCATCTAACTCAGGAGGTTCATCCTCTCCCACCCCTGAAGAAATCATGCACCACTCTGATGATTTTATTTTAATCAATTTGTGCTCACAATTTTCTCATACCCAATTCTTCTGAGCCTCTCCTTTTTCTGTGCTAACTTTAATCAATTTGCGAACTCGGTGGAGGAGCTGGAGCCAAGGAAACCTTCTACAAAAATCTCTGAATCGATGCCAAATTTCCAAAGTTTATCGAGATCCAAGCCGTTGGCTTTAAGGAGGGTGATGGATTCTGGGACATGGGGGTCGGCTCCCTCGTCAAAACCCCGGAAGTCGAACTCCCAGGTGCCTCCGACGTCACCGCTTTCGTCGAATGGGTTTTAGGGATTGGGTGATGGGGGGTGGGAGGGTGGATGGGTGATGGGGGAAGGGGGAAGGGGGAAGGGGGAAGGGGTGGGTGATTGGGCGGGGGGGTGTGGGGGGGGGGGGGTTAAGGGTGAGGATTCTGGTTTTTTTTTTTTTTTTTTTTTTAATATAACTTTTCTTTAAATAATTATTTTAATATTTTAAATTTTTTATTGAGGATGTAGTCAAACTTGGATTTGAGAGGATTTTAAAAGACTTTAAAATCCTAGTATATTCAATTAAAAGATTTTAAAGAATTTTAGAATTCATTCAAATCTAGGTGTAGTCAATTAAAGAATTTTAAAATCTAGATGTAGTCAATTAAAAGATTTTAAAGGATTTTAAAATCCATCTAAATCTAAGTGTATTAAAAAAAATTAAGATTTTGGAGGATTTTAATAAGTTGTGAATTTTGTAGGATTTGAATGTAAAAAGTATATATAACCAACCTCAACCCCTAGGATTTCAAATCCAACCTCACCCCCTAGCATTTCAAATCATTCCATCACAATCCACCACAATCCATTCAAATTCTTTATAAAATCCATATGAATTTTGAAGGAGTCTTAATCCTCTTAAATCCTATAAAATCTATCATTTTTAAAATCCTTTAAAATCTTAGTTTGACTACATCCTCCTAAGTGTTTAGCCACGTGGCTCAAATATGGCTGCCACATCAGCACAAATATGGCAGCCACGTCAGCTCTTAAAGGATCAATTGATGAAAAATGTAACGGATGTATTATATTTTAATATTTTAAAGATGTTGTAAGGAATTGAAATCGATCTCAAACCTAATGTGATAAAGTGTAATTTACCCATATATATGACTAATTTATTTAGACTATAGAAACTGTGGTTTGAGCATCTAATCTATTGTCAAGTTGTTTGTCTTGCCCGGAGAACAGAAAAAAAGCAATGAATGCAGTAAGAAGGTTCCTCCAATTATGAAAATACGCAAAAACAATTTGTTTGAGTCGATAAGAAAAAGTAAACTTGAAAGATCAGCATTTGTTACTTTCGTTTCATTTTGTGAATCATACTGTCATCTCGTGTGTAAACTTTCCTTGGGCCATGAAGCATTCGCATCTCTAGTATTTCCATTTTTATTTGGTTCGTTATAGGAGGGAGTGTTTAAGTTAATTTTATTTTTTCACCATCTTTTAGGGTAACTTAATCATTGGTTCTTCTTCACTAATATTTATTTATCCTATTTAATTAATATGTATATCGGCAGTAATTAGTGTTCACTCACGAAATTCCAGAAGTTGGTTGTCTTTAGTACTGTCTTCTCACGCAGGGGAAATGTCTAACACCGTAAAACAATGTGTTGGCGATGCAGGCTGTCGTGGTGGTGAACTGGAATTTATGGTACCCGTTTTTTCATTTTTTGTTTTGGGTACTCTGTTGTACTGAGGAGATGGCTGAGGGTTGGGGTGGTTTGAATTTAGGGACATATGGAGATTTTATGAGTGCATTTTGCTGTATATTTGAGTAGTAGTTTCCATGTATAGCAGTTTTCTCTGTGTTCCTGGCAATTATGATACACTGATCCGATTGGGTTCGAAAACAGCCGATTTTTAGTGCTTTCGGGCTCTGACTCCGGCCATCATCCTCACTGCTTGTTGGGCATTTGCAGTTGTAAATTGTTTGGAAAAGGGAAAATTAACCGTCGTATCCTTATAGACGGGTGCCATGTATCAAGCAGCCGTCGCCTCAACCTGAAAAATAATGACCGGCGAGTTCAGAGACCTTTTTGTTTGCACAATTAAACATAAATCAACAAACATGAGATGAGAATGGATGTGACACGATTCTTCGTCAGATGCTAATCGAGAGGTTGTTTGGGTCAACGAGTTCACCGAATTTGGTGTTCTTCTTACATTGAGACACCAATTCCTTTATAGTGCGACCATAATGTGGCGGTACCTAAAGATTAGGAACCGAGGTTTCATAGTCTCCAAGCACATCGAAAAACCTCATCTGAGTATCATCACTAGGCGGCTGGCACCTCTCATAAACCTCATCTGGAGACATGTTGACCAACTATTTTGGGGAGATCTCTCCCAGAAGAACTTGCCTACGGAAGTCTTTGATCGCAGGATTAGGGAGGCAAGAAAACACAGCTGAATACTTTTGGGTCGATAGCAGCGTTTGATCATTGAAACCCCAGTTTTAAAACAGCACGGACTCCAGTTGAGCAGCAACTTTAGAAGGGTCACATGCATTGACAGAATCCACATATTGTTCACCAGTTTCCTTAGATACCTTGGACAAACAGAACGTAATGAACCTCCTTGCAAAAGCCCGTTCCTTTTCTTCTTGTCACATATTGTTGTGACAATTTCAGAACCAGTGTTAGCTGAAATTCTTTTCAAATCTTGTAGAATATTGACTCAAAGAACAAAAAAAATTACTATAATTTTAAAAAATAAACTACTACTTTTCATTATTAGAGTAATACTGATTAAATTAGTGGTGTTGTTGCTGTGGATGGAGTGGAGGTGCTGGAAATACGAAAAACAGAAAACGTATCTAACATTTAAATAAATAAATAAAATGCAGGAGATATAACATTTAAATAAATAAAATGAGAGAGAGAGAGAGAGATTGGGGCCGAATAAATCACCTTGGGGTAAAACTTGCAACGCTCCTGGAGTAACTAAGCTAGGTTGACGGTTCTTCAGCGGCTTCATCGTCTTCCTCTTCCTCTTGCGACAACGCGGGCACTGCTTCTCCGCATAATACCCAATGTCGCGGCTTTCACGTACTTTAGCCACCATGGCCATCTCTCTCTCTCGATTTTGGGACTTTTAGGTTTTTGGATTTTAATTGATAATCGATTGCAGGAGGAATAGGGCTGGTTCGGGTCGGGATCCCAAACCGAAACCCTCAACCCGAATCCCAAACCAAAACATTTTGGGATGAGATTTTATATCTCAAACCCGAACTGAAAATATGCAAATCCCGAAATTCGGGATACCCGAAACTGTTTCGGGATTTCGGGTCACTTCGGGATTGGACCCTGAAGCCCAAAATGTTGGGCTTTTTAAACTTTTTGCAATTTTCAGCTCTTTAAACAGTGTGTCCATCCCTTTAAACAGTTAGCTTTGAAGAAATCCACAAACTTATATTGTGGATTGGCACTGCTCTACAGAAGCAGCAGAGCCGCAATGAGCTCTAGAGTTTAAGGTCCAAGCAATGATATTGCCTACACTACCAAAAAAAAAAAAAAAAAACGATCAATCGACGGTGTGCAAACTGCATACTTAATGCAAAATCAAGCTTCTTAAAATTGAGAATTGCAAACAGTTCCATGTGCTTTCATAGCCATGCTCCCTTGAAACAAAATGAACCATAGTTTGATGCAAACAGCGGAAAGTTGAACAATTTTTATATCCTCTATTCACAGAAATACAGAATATGCCAATCCATATCAAAACAGAAAGTTGAACAATTTTTATATCCAACCCCTAACAGTCTACACCTACTCTACAATCTGTGAACATGTTCTATAATTTCCCCTCACAATTCCCATTCTTCCAAGAATCAAATACTGTCAAGGCCATTACTTATCAATGTTGATAACAAACAATAAATGAACAGGCTCGCCTCTGTCTGTGGATCAACTTCAAGTACAGGATCATGCAACAGATAAGCAACCACATGTTCATGCAATCGCTCCAACCTACAACAAGTAAGTACCTCTTTGATCAGTAAAAGTCCAATTAAATCATCCAAAGTATAGATCGAAGTGACCCACCCTAATCTTAATCTGAGCCTAATCCGATGAACCCACAACTTCGAGCACCCGTGACCAACCATCCCAAAGGCCTGCAGGTCCTGCACTGCACCCACCCTAATCTGAAACCCCATACAATTCCTATTTCCCCATCCCCTATAATTTTATTTTACAAATTCATGCACCCACCCACCCTAATCTTAATCTAAATGAACCCACAAATTCGTGCACCCACCATCTCAAAGGCATGCAGGTTCTGGACTGCACCCACCCTAATCTGAAACCCACAGTCCTCAAACCCTTACACATTTGACAAAATACTCAGAAATCAAGTTAATCAACATGAAATTTGACCCTAAACCCTTAAGAACCAAAACCCAATGAAAATCAGAAACCCTTACCTAGATTTTGCGACTCGATTAGTGTCGGATTCGCTTCTTCCTATGTCTCTGTGTGTGTGGCCGGATGAGCGCCGTTGAAGTGGACGGAGGAGCGGCGGAAGCACAGAGGAGGGAGCAGCGTTCTAAGTTTTATAGAGAGTGAGAGTGAGTGACTGAGAGACAGTCTGAGGAAGTGAGAGTGTGAAACTGAGAGAGGAATACAGAAGACCCAACTCACAATGGATGGTTGGATTATATCTTAACCAATCCAACAGTCCAAGTCATTTCTAATTATAAGTTATAAATAAATAAATAAATATATATATAATATTCGGTTCGGTTCGGGATTACCGAATACTTTCAAAGATGTGGCCGAATCCCAAACCGAAACTTCGTGATCGATTCGATTTCGGTTACCGAATTTTTCGGGAAATTCGGTTCGGGTATTTTTCGGTCAAATTTCGGGACGGGTTCGGGACGGTTCGGGATTTTTGGGAAAAAATTTCACCCCTAAGGAGGAATAGGGGTCTCGGGTTCCCTTCTATTTATAGGGTGGAGCTTGGCCCGACTCATTTATTTCACCGTCCACTTCGAGTCCTTTAATGTTTAGTATTGGGCTTTCTTGATATTTAAATATTGCGTTAAGTCCATATAACTACCAAATTTTTAGAGGTAATCTTAAATTTGTCTTAATCTTTTAAAATATTATAAATAACTACCCAATGTTTCATGAACTGCCGATAAAAATCAACAAGGCCAAGGATAACTCGTATTTCACAAAAATTTGTGGGAATATCACACATTCTTTAGCTACAACCCTTTGGGGAAATGAAAAGAATATCTCATGCGAAGATCGCTTTTCCAAAGAAAAGTATCAATTTAAACAAAGTTAACCTTTGAGGAATTGGGTAATAAGCTGATTGTCGGGGTTCATAAAATTTAATTTCGTTGCTGTAGTAGGTGAGAAGGTTGTCGGTAAGACTACTACAAATTCATCAAGTTATGGAAGAAAACTCAAGCTCAAAAGGTTGGTTGGGTAGACCAACAATTCGAAGTATGGGTTAACGGTTTTTAATCGTCATCCGATTGAGTTGCTAAAATCTATGTATGATCTTAAGGTTCAATCTTTCGCCTTCACGGATAGGTTTGAGGTTCTCTAGATAAAGTGTTTCGTTGGGTAAATTCCTAATCGATAAGCTTTTGTAACTAAGTTTCTCAATGACGTCGGAGTTGTTCAAGAAGATGCAAGGAAAATAGGTGTTGTACGAGAAAGTGGATTGATGATGTATTCTACTTCCCGCTTCAGTGGTATCCCAGGTAAAATTTTGAGAAATGACGCCAGAAGTATACGTCCTTGAAACGTACCATGCTACTACCTTTCACAACGCCACGTACTAAAGGCCTACATAACTTCCTCAATACTCATCTCGTTTTTACAGCGGAAAATTAACTAGTGCTTCGATTCTAATGTTTACCTATGGAAGTGGTCAAAAAGGTGACTAATCAAAGAGGTTTTGGTTACCTAGATGCGTGATATGGTTAATACAATTGTGAGTTTACTGTTCTTTATAAGGCTTGTTCCTAAGTTTCCACGATTGTAATTCCTTCGGCCTAGGTTGTCACTGTAAATCAGTCTATCAATCATGCCGCTAATTAACGCATTTGTGATATTTTGATATTGTTCGTTATTCTGAAACTGTGAACTGGCGTTCTAGCACAAAGGTATCCGTCCCAGATACTAGCATGTGTCCAGTATCAGAAATCATACCGCCTAAATACTGGTTGACAGCTCCTGGATATCGGACAGTATCGTTAATTAGTAGCGCCACCGTAGGCTAATTACATGTTTAAGCCCGCTCGGGTGGATGGTTTTGGATTATTGGTAGGGAATTGGTCTTATGAGGTGGTTTCATTAATTCTAGGGAAACTGCTTACTACTTCGAGGATTATTACGAACCGTAGGTATAACTACTCGTACACTTGTGCCTATACTCATCGAAATGACGAGTACATCAACAAAAGAAATTCTAGGAACTAGTATTGGTTGGAGTGTTCTAAAGTCGAAAAAGGAATTTGCTAATAATCTACTTTAGAATGGGAAATCAATCTCCCTCTTGAAGATCCATAATTATAATTACTCTTGAAGAATTAGTATAGTCGGGGACCAAAGGTGACTGTCCCTCAGATATTATTCCGTCGAGTGCTACCACTTTAGCACTACATCGTCGTTCAAGACATTTCTAGAGATTTTGACGAAAAGAAAAACTTCGTAGGAATTTTGATAGGTGGTTCACCAGAAGGTATTGCCAAAGAATCAAAGCTAAATGTGGTTTCCTATTTCGAAAGTGTTGGTAATGATAAAGAGATAATAGTAGTGGGATTGATGGGTAAATCTCCGGTGATGTACAATTACAGATAAATTAGCCCTGCGTCAGGGCCATCAACTCATTCCAAATTTGGATTTTTCCTTGGCAGGGAAGTTATTTGTTTAAGTCTAGAAGCAGTCGCCAAATTGTTCTTCTAGAAGGTCGATAAGCCATCTAAGTAACCCATAACTTAGAAAACGCTAATACATTTTTCGTATTCGACGAGGTGGACAGATTCGAAATTAGGCTCAAGAACCGAGAATGCTTATATCACGCGTGTGATGAACGGAATACTGCCCAAACTTATGTTCTAATACCTAACTTACACACCCAGATCCGGGAGGTCCACCTGGACTCTGAATCGAGTTGTGCTGGCCGACACCGGGAGATGACGAAGCCATAAGGTATAGTGATGTGGAAATGTGGATAAATCTAAACCTAAAAGTGCCTAAATACAAGATGCACTTATGAGCAGGAATGAATCCATTTCACACGTGATGCAGAGCATAAGTAAAGTACAATAGAGGTAGAATGATAATTATGTCACTGAAGGTAATCTCCAATGCTGCGATTTGTCAAGAATCTTCATCGATACGAAAGCTTAGCTACTAAAACCTGGAGGGGCGAAAAACAAAGGTGAGTGGGCCTAAAATAAAGCTTTGTAAAAACCTTTTAAAAAACATAATAACCCATCGTCGTAAAACAAGTATAGTTTCCAAAATATACATACTACGTATAGTATGAAAATACTGACCGTAGCCTGCAATATCTCAAGAATTCAATACTACACAATATTTTGTACATAAACATCTAACGTCTGGTAATCATATAATCATGCATAAACAAACATATCATATCGAGTGCTCATCGACATATACTGACACACAAGTTCATGTAGAGATATTCTGACATGAACATGACTGGGTGTAATAATGATTTAAGCTCTAGTACTACAATCATGTGAAGACTGGCGTTATGCGCATCACATACAAGTCCTAATTGCCTTTAGCAATCTAGGACAGGACTAGCACCTACAATGGATCCAAAGTGAGCGTACGGTGCAATGTGAACATACACGTGAAAGACTGGCCCTGGCCCTGGCCCTAGGCGAGTACTGACACCAGTGCAACACAAGATGAGCAGATAACGTAAATATGAACATGTCACAGTGATTCGATAATTCTAGTCAGCATAATGTGATTCATAGCCGTAAATCTAATTAAAGCATCCCGTAGGATTTATAATTATTTCTTAATTCTCATCGTTACGTCATTTCCTATAAATGTTAATTTAATTATGGGATCACATAGAAAATTCTTTAATAGATGTATATATGGAAACTAAACAAATATATATACTATATAAAAGAAAGGGTTTTTATCACAAATGGTCCCTGACATAGAAAATCAATAGAAATGGTCTCTGACATTGATCAAACACATCACAAATGGTCATTCCGTTAAAAACTCTTTGGACAATTTTCAAAGCTTCGTAACTCAATTGTTTCTTAACCGAATTCGACCCATAATATATCAAAATCAAGATAAAAAAGTGTAGAACAAGATTATACCTATTTGGAAGCCCAAGGGTTGCCGGAGATGGCTGGAAAATAGCCTCAAATGTGACTGGTCCGCGGAAAAACTGGAAAACTCGTCGAAAACTGGGTAAACTTTGAACGTTCATAACTTCTTTAATAATCAACGAAATCGAGTGATTCAAAAACGAAAATCATACTTCTCGACAAGACGAAGAGAATGGTATCTTTCTTTATGGCTAACTCGCCGTATTTTGGCCAGAAAATGGCTTGAAATTGGATAACCATTTTCGAGTTAGCCAATTTCGAGCCATTTTTTGGCCAAACTACGGCGAGTTAGCCATTAAGAAAGATACCATTCTCTTCGTCTCGTCGAGAAGTATGATTTTTGTTTTTGAATCACTCAATTTCATTGATTATTGAAGAAGTTATGAACGTTTAAAGTTTACCCAGTTTTCGATGAGTTTTCCAGTTTTTCTGCGGACCAGTCACATTTGAGGCTATTTTCCGGCCATCTTCGGAAACCATTGGGCTTCCAAATGGTATAATCTTTTTCTACACTTTCCTATCTTCATTTTAATATATTATGGGTCAAATTTGGTTAAGAAACGATTGAGTTACGAAGCTTTGAAAATTGCCCAAAGAATTTTTAACGGAATGATCATTTGTGATGTGTTTGATCAATCTCAGGGACCATTTCTATTGATTTTCAATTTCAGGGACCAAAATGATGTGTTCGATCAATGTCAGGGACCATTTGTGATAAAAACCCTAAAAGAAAAGACCAACTCACAAATCATGTCATCGGGTCGAACCCGCCTCGCGATCTTCGAAAATCCTTGCAATGCTTTTCACCTAGAAACAAAACCATTTACGTAATTATATAACATACTAATGTAAATACATGTTTTCATACAAAGTACAACTAATAAAGAAACTATTTTAAAACAATCGAATTTGAAAAATAGAGGGCGGATTCGGGTTCGGCACGTCGAGAAACCTAAGGAGGGACCTCGGGTTCCTCAACGTCCCGCCGCATGTGCCACCACAAGGTGGCTACACTAGCAGCCACGCGCCCACGCACCGAGCACAGTGGCGCCACACGCGCCTTCCTCACGAAATCTGCAGTTTTTGTAGATTGCATGGCTGACTTGCAAAGCCCATTTCAAGCTCAATCCTCAACTGATTTCAGTGATTCAATAACCTAAATGAAGTAGGAAATGCAGGGAACAAATATATACCAAAATGGGGCCGAGTTGTGGTCTGTTCCGGCCGGAGAAATGTTCTGAAAGTGGCTTAACAGCCACGGTTTCTTGCTGGAAAAATTGGGGAATCTCTTCCCCCATCGATTCAGTCCTACCTCAACGTTCAAAACACATACATAAGGTCAAGATCGAATCATAGGGATAAAAATGAAAGGGTTTGAATGTCTCGAGGCTTACCCTAGTCAGAAAAACCAAGAACTGGCCGGGTTTTGTTTGGGTACGGTGATGAACAATGTATAACCCGCTGCAGGGTTTGAGATCTCTAGCTTGGCTCCACGTTCTCGGTGGTGACACACAGTGAAACGATGGTGGTGGTAAGTTGGGTGCCTCACCGTGGAGGTGGTGGCTTCTAGTGGAGTTCGCAATTACACCATCTTGGTGTTTGCCGAGGAAGAAAGGATAGAGATGAGAGTTAAAATAAAAGAGAGAAAAAGGTAAGAAGTGAGGAGAGAAATCATGGCAGTAGGGTGGTTCGTGACTAGCCTAGGTTTGTGGTGGTGGTGCTCGCTTTTCCGGTAAGGGTGGTGTGATGTGGCAGTCTCTTTGCACTTGTAGAAAGAAAGAGATAAGAGCAACTCCACCCTTAGAGCCCTCCCTCCAGGAAATCCACTATTCAATCCACCTAGTGAACAGTAACTGCCCTAAATGAACAGTAATTGTCATTTGCATCTCCACCCTTGGAGCCCTCTCCCTGGCAATAGGCAATAAAATATTAGTTTTTTTTTTTGTTTAAATAATACAAAATAAAATTATTTTTAATTTCGGATAAGAATTTTTAAATCATTCTTGTTGCGCCACGTGTCATTTTATCCAAAAAACAATTATTTTTGTGATGGATTTCGATAAGATTTTTATCCAATGTCATCGTGCCACGTGTCGTTATCTTTTCAGAATCTTTGAGGATAGATTTCGATCATTTTAAATCGTTCTCGTTGCGCTACGTATCATTATCTGAAAAGATAATTATTGGAGATCGATTTCGATAAGATTTTTATCCAATGCCATCATGCCACGTGTCGTTATCTTTTCAGAATCTTTGAGGATAGATTTTGATCAGATTTTTAACGAATTCCGAAACACAATATTGAAATTCAATAAACAATAACAATATAAGCACTGTTCTTGTTGTGGTCTATATTTATCTGATAAAGGAAGAAGGCCGGCGGCAGAGAAAGAGAGAAAAGAGAGATGTGTGTTTGTAGAATTGTAAGGGAATTGTGTGTGTTTCCCTCCTACATTGCACCTTTAGTTATAATAATAATAAGATAAGGATATTCTTGTTCTCCAAGGAATATGAGATATAATAGGAGAGGATAAACCCTAATAAAATCTAATCTAGGATTTACACAGTCACACTTAAACTAGGAATGTTTACAACAGTTCTTGTATTTGTATCGAAACTTAAGCATTTATCGTAGGCTTAGGTACATTGATGCTCCGTATAATTACTTTACTTCTGAAACTTCAAATATGGCACTTATGCTTTATTTGGTATTGCCCTTTTTTTCCCAAAAAAAAAACTGCTGCATTTTAAAGTTAAGCGATAAAAAGTGTTTTGATAAAACTAAAATATCATCTTTTGTCCTTATCATTAAATAAAATTAGTAAATGGTTTTTAATTAAAATGCAAAGATTTGAAGCCATTTTCATTAGTTTTCAATAAAAATAATGGCCTCCCGTCTATACATCAGTATGTAGGTTACTTTTAAAAGTTGCTTTTATAAAAAGCAGAGTTAAACTTTTAATGAATATTTTCAATTGCTTATATCACTGCATTGAATCTGATCTTATCGTTGTTTCAATTTTTCTGTTAGATTGGTGAAATGCATTGAGAGATTTTCTTTTCTTTTCTTTCTCAATTTTCTCAGTGTTTTCCCGAGAAACAAACAGGGGCTCATAATTGGCTTGTTGGCTTGTTCAGCAAGTTTAATGGTTATTTTACGGTTGTACCAGTACTGCCTACTGCATAGCTAGCAGTAATTTTCCCTATGCAGTTAATTTTTTATTTTAATTTTTTGGGTAAATATTCTGTTCGTAGTCGCTGTTGTGATTGTTTGCAGCAAGGAATGAGTGTGCTGGGCGCATTGCGCGTTGCATGCAATCTGTACGGGAATTGAGGCGATACGCACCATAGCACGTGAAATCGAGTCTCGTTTTAGTATTAATCATCATGACGAGTGATTTTTCATTGTGATCGGCACACAAGGTGTTGTAGTGTCACTATACAAATGGTAAGATTTGTATGTTAAAAAGTTAATAACTTAAAAAATAAAATTTCTCACCACTTACATAAAAACACGTGGTGTACCACCCGTATTCCCGACACAATGAAAATTTTCTCCATCATGATGGCGTCAACCGTCCTCTTTTGTCAGTTAATTAGGATGATAATTTGAAATATAAATGGTACATTAAATGTCATAATACAAGATATAGAGAGATTAAAAATAAAAGTTACTCTTAGATTGTAACATTGAGACACCGAACGTGTTACCAGTGAACTAAATAAATTTCCGTTGAGCAAGCGCTGCATGCCTGCTTGCGTTACCGGAATTGGACGCGCCAAAGCGCGTGAATAGTTGCAGGACTACGAGTCATGGCGGTTAACAACAAACAAACATGGTGGTTTTTGAAGTTTGTTATTATTGTTCCAATACTGCCCCTACAGAGAGAATGGATTAATATGCTAACGAAATAATTATATGATAGGGTTCCAAATAACACTGCTGGTTTGTACTAATTGCATGCACTTAGCGTTTAGTGATCACCTAAGGAGTGGTAGCCTTGAAAGATATTTCTTTTTTTTATTAAAAAACTTAGCACCGTAAAATTCATTGTATATTTGATCATGAGAATTGAAATAAAATATAAAATGGTGACGGATTAGGCGAATGAACTACCAATTGAATTGCATGTTGTTACAACTAAAGAATACTTTTTTTGGGCTATTAGGTAAACCATATGGGGGAATGTGTCGTTGTATCAAAGTTTTCGGTTTTCGCTTCGAAGATGATTAGTTGTTGAGAAAGACTCAATTTTCCAATATTTCATCCCTATTCTAGATCAATACATATTTATGTAGGGGATGTAGAAAGATGATCCAACACTTGTTATATATATGGCTATGGCCTCTAACTACCATTGCATTTTTTACAATGATGGTTGTTTCTTTTTTTGTTCTCCAAAACCTAAAAAGATGAATACAAATGAATGAAAAGTGTGAATATTTAAATGAACTGAAATTTACACCAAAAACAATATAAATGGTCTTCACAAATCAAGTCAAGTCTTTATGTAGAAAAAAGAAACTAACTGACAAAAGAAAGCAAACAGGATTCTCTCCGGATCATTTTGGTGATAATTCATAAATTTTGTTCGTTCATCACTTCGTGTAATTAGTTTTTTATCAGGTACTATTTGTATCTATTTTTAAATAAAAATATTTAAAATAATTTTTAACCGTACAATGAACGGATATGATTTACGAATCTCTTATAAAGAGAATCCAGGGTTTGGATTCGAAAGAAAGTAGAGATTAAAGTGAGCCAGTAACTTGATTTCACCGTGCTCGGCACGTATTTTGGTCAGCGCCACTGGTGGCACTGAATTTGCAGCTAGACGAGTGTTGTCTGTGCATGGATACGCGCCAAGGCGCGTGACTTGTTACACGACTCTTGAAATTGGCGGTTGCGAAGTTTGTTGTTATCCGAGATTGGGGGTACATGGATACGCGCCAAAGGTCGAATTCAATCGGATTTATCTTTGAAAGAGAAAATAATGGGCCTTTGTGGGCCGGCCAATCTTTGGACTATGGAAGAGCCATGAAGCTTCGAATTCCCGTTTGGGTTTTTATCATTTTTAATTTAGCCATATTTATTAATCTTTACCTCCTAAAATTATCGTTTAGTCTTACTTTATTTTTGAAACTGAATTTGTCTCATTTTATCTTTTAAAATTTCTAAAATCAAATCATTTCACCTCATTTACATTCAAGTTGGTAGAGATTTAGCGGTTTTAGAATTTTAGAACATCATATTTCGCCAATCACAATACCTCATTTTTGCCAACATCGATACAAAGAGGATCCTCCTTAAATCCTTAAATCCTAGAATCATACACTTCATAATTTATCCTAAGTATAACACAGGATAAGATTCAGCGTACGCCTGCCCCTTAAAATTTGATAAGTGCCCCAATAGCCAAAAACATCCGTCCATTTGTAATAGGAGGCGAAGCTACGTGGGCGCAAGAAGGTGTGGTCGCATTTCTGCTCGTCAAAAATTGAGGAACCGCCCCCTTGTTTCTGGGCTTGATGGATACGCGCCAAGGCGCGTGACTTGTTACACGACTCTTGAAATTGGCGGTTGCGAAGTTTGTTGTTATCCGAGATTGGGGGTACATGGATACGCGCCAAAGGTCGAATTCAATCGGATTTATCTTTGAAAGAGAAAATAATGGGCCTTTGTGGGCCGGCCAATCTTTGGACTATGGAAGAGCCATGAAGCTTCGAATTCCCGTTTGGGTTTTTATCATTTTTAATTTAGCCATATTTATTAATCTTTACCTCCTAAAATTATCTTTTAGTCTTACTTTATTTTTGAAACTGAATTTGTCTCATTTTATCTTTTAAAATTTCTAAAATCAAATCATTTCACCTCATTTACATTCAAGTTGGTAGAGATTTAGCGGTTTTAGAATTTTAGAACATCATATTTCGCCAATCACAATACCTCATTTTTGCCAACATCGATACAAAGAGGATCCTCCTTAAATCCTAGAATCATACACTTCATAATTTATCCTAAGTATAACACAGGATAAGATTCAGCGTACGCCTGCCCCTTAAAATTTGATAAGTGCCCCAATAGCCAAAAACATCCGTCCATTTGTAATAGGAGGCGAAGCTACGTGGGCGCAAGAAGGTGTGGTCGCATTTCTGCTCGTCAAAAATTGAGGAACCGCCCCCTTGTTTCTGGGCTTGATGGAGAAAGTGAAGTTCTGCAACCTACATTGTTGTTGCAAGATTTCTTTTTATTAAAAAATATCCAGGTCAAGTTACTTAGTATTACAATGTAGTAGTATTATTCTTCATTTGTAAAAGGTTTTAGGTTCGATTATCGTCAAAGGTGAGTTCAAACCATACTAATGCCCATTGTGAGGCTAAGTCTACTTCATCCCGTGTAGATAATATGTTTTTTTACCCAAAAAAAACCCCATGAAAACGACGTCTTGGACTTGGAATTTATTTGTCTTTTTTAGTAATAAAAAAAAAAAAACTTAACGGCAGGGACGAGAAGGGCAGACGGTTCTCTGCCATTGGAATTGGACGCAAGTAGTAGCAGTGACCAACGAACGGCTCAGGCTCCCCACTCCCAGCACAGCAGGCCACCGCCGTCAGTCACGTTCCGTCGCCCTCCACACTCGACGCCGTCGTCAGCCACCGTCCCATCACCACCGGCAACCGTCAATTTTGAGGTAATCTCTAATTTTTCAAATTTTAGTTATTTAAATCCCTAATATGTGATTTTGGGAAATGGAACCCATCTGTCAACAACTTTCATAGCTCCTTGTTTGTTCTTTGTAATGGAAAACAACTCTCTCAGCTAATCACTTTGGAGTTTCCTGTTTCGATGTTCATATGCAAACGACTGTATAAATTCATGGTTCTGCCCTTAATACGATTGTTTGCCATGAAAAGTAAATTTCTTGCTTACGATTTGCGTAGTTTTAACAACGTAAGTACTTCGATTGCCAGGCACAAAATGCTTTACAGCATCATGAATTGGAGATATAATTGGTTAGCTAGGTACTTGATTTGTGTTGTTTAGAGGAATGTGAGTTCTTTGTTAGTTCTTTATTTGGTTTCTCAAAATTAAACTGAAGATCTCGTAATGAAACAAATTGGCACCTTTTACCTTTTTAAATTTCGCCCTTCCCCCGATAATTCCTGGCTTCGCGTTTTCTTAATTTCCATTTAATTCAGACCTTGAACAAAAAAACTTACATGTATTTGGGACGCAAGCGATCACTACCATGTATATCAAAAGAAATTATTACAAGTATAGGATACACCACCTTTCATTTTATCTTGTGAAATTTTTGAAGGTGAAATTTGAGAATTTTGCAACAATACTTACATGGATTTAATACAATCATCATTTGAAGCTCGACAAATTTGTCTTTGGGTGTTGAGTGCTCTAATCCAATTGTTGTGTGGGTGGGTGTATACAGAACCCCCCTAGCCCTTTCTCA
The DNA here is from genome assembly GCA_024362995.1 of Heteromeles arbutifolia. Classification (NCBI taxonomy): domain Eukaryota; kingdom Viridiplantae; phylum Streptophyta; class Magnoliopsida; order Rosales; family Rosaceae; genus Heteromeles; species Heteromeles arbutifolia. The sequence continues at coordinate 35,771,257 of JANCRC010000003.1, read as the reverse complement.
ACTGGCCCCATTAAGCTTTGGGCTAACAAACTTCTTGCATCTCTAAACGCCGTGTATTGCTTCTTCTTCTTCTACACTCGCCACACTGACTGCTGCTATTGCTGCTTCTCGACCTCTGAAAGCTTCTTCAACTCTTACCCCACTGGTTCATGGTAAAAACTATCCCCTCTCTCTATCTCTCTCTAGGGCTACTTCTGCAATTTTTACTTCAATTTCTCAGATTTTGTATCATGATTCCTGAATTAATTGCTATTTGTTTGTATGTGTGTGTGTGGATATATATATATTAGACATAGGCTATGGAGGCAAATACTGTTGAAGAAGAAGAATATGTATTGCTCGATCTCGATTCCGTTTCCTCACAGTTTGAAATTCCACCAAACGCACCCTATTCTTTTTCCGTACGTCTAAACTTTCACGATTTCTCGTTATTTTTAACATTTTCCCCCGCAATTTTCAGCATTTAAAACTCTATTTTTGTGTGATGCCATTTTAATGTTGAAAATTGAAATGTATTGATTTGCAGGGTTTGAACACGGAGCATCCAGTATTGAGTATAGGTGACAAGCTCAAGTTGGTGAGTTTTAACGGCCTGAAAAACTGAAATTCTGTATGAAATTCAATGGTTTTGTTCTCTAGTCAATGATTCTATGCTGATTCTTAACTTTTAAACTGCTTTGATTCGAATCTGTGTGTTTCGTTGCTATTTATATAGACAAGTTTTCTGCTCTCTCTCTCTTTCTCTCAGCTTTGTTCGTTGGTAAAACCGACATCATGTTTCTATGCAGTCAATGCCATATTTTCCCTTTTTTAATGTTTTTTTACCTTACCCATTCCGGACTTCGTACGAGTGTTGAGGCTGTGAAATTAGTTCATGTTGTTTTATGCAGCATATGAATTTTGTCTTAAGTTAGGCCAGTTTTATGTAACATTGTATGTCTTCCGTGGCAATGAAATGTTTCAACGCCGATCTTTGCACTGATATCATGCTGAGGGGTTGATGCTATCCGGGAACTGTTTGTGTGTTTTGTAGAAGAATTTGACAAAATTAATTCCCTGGCAGTGGTTTTAGGCTTTTAGATGACATTTAGTTAGCAGAGTCTTTTATGTAGACATGTAGACATTAATGTATGCGTGTAAAAACTACCATGGAGACTCTTAGATTGGATTAAGCTTGCTTTGCACATTTTTTCATATTGTTTTAGCTTGGTATTTTTTGGATTTGTTTGGAGCATTGAGCCTATGAAATTAGTTCATGTTGTATTACACAGCATATGAAATGCCTTGGCATCGCCCTCGCTCTTTAAAACATTGGCAGTGAATGCTTTAGTGGCAATTAAATGTTTTAACTCCAATCTTTCTACTGTTTATCTTGCTGAGTGTTTGGTGCTGTCCTGGCACTTTGTATTGTTTATAACTAGTGATACTGTGCAGATGTTTATGTCGTACTTTGAGTTTAGACATTCATGGCATTTGGATAGTAGAGTTTAGACATTCATGGCATTTGGATAGTAGTTTTCTTTATTATTCAGTACTTGCTGTAACTCCCACTTTAATTTTCTCTTTTGAGCCTTGTGAGCCGTTTCATTCATTTTTATTAGTAATTGGTATGTTATACTTGAAAGAACAAGGGCAAAATCTGCATCACTGGAAAGGCTTGGAGGTTGAAGTTGTGGGCTGACATGATATCTTTTCACTAATTCTTGTTTTCCTACAGATAGGAGAATATCAAGAAACGGTTGGAACATGCCTTATATTCGAACAAGAAGGTAAATTACATTTCTATCTCACTCAGAATGCACCTGTAAGAAACTATGTCTGGAAACCTGTCTTCTATGCATGTACTGGACCATATCTTTTTTTATTAAGATTGTTTTGATCCCTCTAAATTACGGTTCTCTAGTTCTGCAAGTAAATTGAGGGCTTCCCCATTCTTTGTTCATTCTCTACTTTTTTTCGATTCTATTGTTCTCCAACTGAGCTGAGGAGTCCAAAGTTCTGTTCCAATACAAGGATCGGCTTTCATTTGAGGGCCAACAAATTTCTAGGCACCGGTTTGTGTGTAATGTGAAAGTACCGGTTAAAGTTCATTGGCATCAAGAGGGGCACATCATAGGCAATGAATTTCATCTTGTGAGTTGTGACTGCTTCCATTGAAGGTTTTTTAGTATTCACTGTTGACTTGCATGGTTCTTAAATCCGTACATGCTTTGATAAGAGTGAGGAACTAGAATAGATATTGAAAGGTGATCTTGATTTTTGGATAGATTATAGAAAACTTAGGTTATACCACTTCCTTTCGCCGATGGAAGGTAGGGCATCTACGCAGCGCTACCCTAACTCGAAGCGCCTCGCGATCACCTTTAGTCAGTTTGAGTGCAAATAGGGGCAAACCCTGACCGAGATGAACTCTCAACAAGACCCAGATTCGGTTTAGATATCTATAGACATACCATTGGAAACTGTTGTTAATCCAGAATCTGTTACTGGATACCCCCTCTCCCCGAAACCTCTCGCCTCACTATGTATTTTCATGGAGTCACAGAATTTTCCTTGAAAAGAAAAAATGGTCATATTGTTGCAGAAGGTGGTCATGACAGCCTAGAGCCAGACATAATCTATTCTTTTAAGTTTCTCATTATGATGTACATAAATAATCAAAGATCGTTTTCAATCAATCAATCAGGAAAAAAGAAGCCACCTACCAAGTTTTATTGGCTTTTTTATTTACTTATTGTATCTCTTGCATCAGTAGCACCTTATCTTGTACTAAAGCGAGCCCTATTGCAGATGCTAGCGCTGTGGTTCATGAAGAAACGGGGCCATCAGAAGCAAACCCTTTTGCAGGCAAATGCATAATGGATCCAAATCAATCTCCAAGCAAGCAAGTAAAACCAGTAAAACCAGTTACTAGCCTTCAACGGATTTTAAAATTTAGACTGGCACCCAATCTCGACTCTCATGATCCACCTGAACAGTCTCGGTAAGTAAAGTCTACTAATGTTTTGTTACAAAACCGCTGAATTATGTATCTGATTTCTGAATTCCTTAGTCGACACAAGCTTATTCCCTGGTTTTGAAAATGCCAGGGATCCGGTGCTACATACAGTGCAATCAGTGGCCGAATGACCAACATTGGAATCCTTAGTCGACACTAGCTTGCTCTCCCGTTAAAGAAGGATTACTTGCATGCTAAGCTAAAAGCTGAATGCTGTTGTACAGCCATTTTCTGGTCGTTTTTCGGTTAGACTTTTTCTTTTCCTTTTGACTTGGTGGCGCCATGAGCTTCAGAGAAAATTAGAAAAGAGAATTACTTATTCGTTAAGACTTCACATTTGCTTGCCTTCAAACATTTTAAATTTATATCTTGCTTTTGTATATTGTTTCCCATGGCTCGTCCACTCCTACCTTGGTGGACCTGGCACAAATGTAATATTGGAATCCTGTTGCCCCTTCCCCTTTTGACCTTCTGCACTTCGTTTAATTCTGTTATTCTCTTTTAATTTATTCAATCCGATGAAATGAATCATTAAATTTGTTGGGAGATCGTGTTTTCAGATCAATGTGTATATTTTGAATGATTGGATGCTACAGCCTAGGCTTGTTATTTTAATCAATAAAATTATTAGTAAAGTAATGACTAATGAGTATTACAAACTTAAGGCTGGTTCTATTTCGTTGATTTTACCCTTAAACTCTAATTACCTCATTGAACTTTCATAAATAGCCAATTCATGGGCGGTTAGATCAATGCAAGATGAAATACACGAGCTGACCAATGGAAAAATTGAAGGACGTGATGAAGGACTAAAGTGCAGCACGTGACAAAATAGAGTAACAACATTCAATATTTGAATGAAGGAATCACTGGGAAACTCTGGTATTGGTTTAGGGATCATAACTATAATTAACTCATATTACTTTACTTTTAAAAACAAATAAAACAAGATAACGACATGTTAATTATATTATAACCTAAATTAATAACATTACATGACAATATGATGATATTGATCTATGGATTATTTCATAGAGGCAAGTCTAGACAAATGCCATATGACTCCTAGGACAACTCCCTCCAACTTGGTGATTTGGAAGGTTACAAGTAGGAGTTTGACCAAAAAAAAAAAACCAAGCTTACAAGTAGGAAGCATCTAGCCCTTCCACGTGGAAGCAAATCCGCGACAGCAGAGTCAGCAGACCCCACCACCGGTCCAATCACAGCCAGCCAGCTGTGCCAGTTTCTCCTTCGTTCCATCATCGCCTACTTTCTCTGCTACCGCTTTGCTGAAGCTTCCATTCGTTTATTCTCTGCCCCCAAAAACCCAAATTAAATATTCAAATTAATTATTTACTTTCCCTTTAAATAATTTGGAAATTAGGGCTTTTGTTTTGTGTTTTTTTTTCTGTTGTTTCTTCCCCAGTTGGAAAGTGGAAGCCCCAACTTTTAGCTCAGAGCTTGAATTTCTCAATTATTCGTACGAACAAGTCAGAGATCGCCGCCCAAAAGCCTCCAAATTTCCACTTTCTGTTGTTGATAAATTTTCACTGCTGCTTTATAGTTAGAATCTTCATTTGATTCAATTGGGTTTTTAATTTCACTTTTTTTTGCTGCTGTGAAAGGTTAATTACAGTTCTTTGATCGGTTTTTGCTCGACAATTTGCAGGTAAAGGCCTTATTCGTCGAGTTTTCGATAATTGTAGGAAAAGGGCTGTGATATTTGGCCCGTCTGATGATTTATTTCCAATCACTGTATCAAAATCCTTTGAAATTTTCATCTGATAGTTACCCCTTGTTGTACTCCATTTGCTGCATTTTCCTCCCTTCTGATTTGTTCTTCATCTGTTGCTTTAATTGCCTCCGATTTCGCCTAAAACTTTGACACTCACCAATCATCGTAGTGAAGCTCAATTCCTTTTAATTGGATATATATAAGACTATAGTTATACAATTTTATTTGGTATTTTCTTGGTGCTGGTGGATTTGAAGGATTCATAATGGCGATGGGGTATAGGCCGGTGTCAATGGAGGACTTGCCGTCACATTTGGTTTTAGAAATCTTGAGCTCGGGAAGGCTTAGCGCCATTGATCTTCTACGTTTAGAGTTAACTTCTAGGACATTTGGAGGGAGTCAGTGCTTGTACCCTCACAAGTTTCGGTCATTGGTGGATTTTGCGGCATATCAGCTATGCGTCTCCCATTCTGTATATGCTAAAATGGAAGGGGATGCTCAGAGTGAGCTATTTAATCGGTGTGGTGGGAAATGGAAGCGGGTTTTGAGGTTCTTGCAATCGGTGGAGCAATCATCTGACATGGTTGAGACCTCAGCAGGCAATGTACTATTTCATTATTGTTTGCAGTTTCTTATGATTTATGAATGAACTTTATCAGCAATTTGGAGTATTGGTATATTGATAACTTTTTGTTGTTGTTTTATGCTGTGTTAAGTTTGTTGTACAATTTTCTGGTCCTTGATAGCTGCTGGCTAAAAGTTATGGTTAATTAAGATTGTTTTTATCAACAGATGCAAATTACAACTGGACGGTATCATACATTGCTAATCAGCAATTCATCATTGTACTCATGTGGTGCCAGCTTGTGTGGTGTTCTTGGTCATGGCTCTGAGACTAAGCAATGTGTAACATTTACCCGGATTAATTTTCCATCTCCAGCGCACGTGGTCCAAGTCTCAGCCTCCCACAACCATGCTGCTTTTGTTATGCAATCTGGAGAGGTTAGTACCTGCTTATACCTCAACATGGTATACCTTATTCTGAGCTGAACAAATAGTTTTCTTCTGTATCTTAGATGTGAATACATAAGAAATACTTCTCCATCATTCTGTGCTCAATATTTCCACTCATAATTTAAATTCTGCCGCGTCAATGTTCCTTAGATTTTTTTGCAAGATATGGCACCCATGGGTTGTTGATTGCTTGGGAGTGATAGGCACTTATAAGTTATTGTCGAGGTTTAGCAAGCCTCTGTGATCCCATCATGAAACCTGGTTTAGAATTTGGTCTGATTCTCCACCATCGATATATCTGGCTATCTACACACACACACACAGTGCTTTCTGCACCTATGTACCATTTATACTTCCCATATCTTATATACTCGAAACTTAGTAGGTCACTCTCATGTTAGTCTTCTAAGAGTTGCCTTGATGCATTAAATTTGTGCTCGTGTCTTGGCAATTGTCACTCTTATAGAAGCTGAATATGCATTGCAAAGCGTTTTAGATATCATGCATGACCGTCCTTTTGGTCAAGTAATGACGCTATGTGGTTACTGATACAGGTTTTCACATGTGGGGATAATTCATCAGTTTGTTGTGGGCATAAAGATACAAACCGGCCAATTTTTAGGCCTAGGCTTGTTGAGGCATTGAAAGGACTTCCTTGCAAGCAGGTAAACTTATATCCTCAGTGTTGTATTATAAATGACAATTAATTTTTTTCAAATAGATAAAAAAAGTGTCAGAATCGGTGGATATTACACGATCTTCTGGGTAAAGCTAATGGAGATTTTTGCGGAGAATTTTTCCCTTCATTGTGTCAACAATAGGAAATTGTTGGATTTTTGGGAAACGAATCATTGTCTAGTATTATGGATGAATATCCCTGTTCAAAGGCTATATAGTTGTTGCACTACAATTTCTGTTCTTCTGTTTTCCTTTAATTTGTAACCCCTGCACTATGATTTCTGGATTATGGAATTACTTTTAAATGATCTGTCTAGTTATTGGATTATTCTGCTTGTATGTAAAATAAACATCACCCTTTTTTACCATAGAAATATCACTCTTTGCTCAAGAAAACAAAAACTAGGAAGCCTTTTGAAGGCGTCTGGAATTTGAAGCTAAATACGTTGATTGATGAGGTGCTCAGTCTACATCACCCTTTTTTACCATAGAAATATCACTCATTGCTCAAGAAAACAAAAACTAGGAAGCCTTTTGAAGGCTTCTGGAATTTGAAGCTAAATACATTGATTGATGATGTGCTCAGTCTTAGAGGTCTGATTCGGACCATTCTTCCAATTATACATTCCTCTTTTTCATCGAGAAAAACTAACTATAGATATGAATGGCCCAAGTTCTTGTTCTCCATTGTTGCAAATGGATCTTATGCTTTATTCCATTCTTAGGTGATAATGACTCTACTCTTTATCTTCTCTGATGTCGATGCGTATCACTATATCTTCATGAGTTATCTGTTGGAACTTGTTTCACTCCAATTATTTTTTCCTTTCCTATTTATACAACTTGTAGTTGGACATTAAATAGCTAGCACTTGTTTCAGGTTGCTACAGGGCTTAATTTTACCGTGTTTCTTACAAGACAAGGTTGTGTTTATACATGTGGGGCCAACACACATGGTCAACTTGGTCATGGAGACACCATAGATAGCCCAACTCCCAACATGATTGAAATGCCCGAGGGCATTGGTTCCATTGTTCAGATTGCTGCTGGTCCGAATTACGTCTTAGCTTTAACTGACAATGGACTAGTGTACTCTTTTGGGTCAGGTTCTAACTTCTGTCTTGGCCACGGAGAGCAGCATGATGAGTTTCAGCCACGTGCAATCCAAAAATTTAAAAGACAGGGTATTCATGTGGTTCGAGTCTCTGCAGGCGACGAGCATGCCGTGGCACTTGATTCCAATGGATTTGTTAGTCTCCTAACCGGTGATAAAATTTCAATATTTTATTGTTGTGCTTGGCATGTATTTGACTTCTGTCAAAAACCATGGAAATTGCAGGTACATACTTGGGGTAAAGGCTACTGCGGTGCATTAGGCCATGGGGATGAGATTGACAAGACCACCCCAGAACTCTTGACCAAGCTCAAAAGCCACCTCGCTGTGCAGGTTTGGTTTTTTCATTCATGTTATCATTTCTAATAAATTATGATTTTTTAAGTCCATTGTTCTATGCTGCCCTCAATTGTTAAGAGTAGATGCAATGCTCCAACACTACAACTTTGTCGTTGTGAAACTCGCATACAAATCTGTGCATCTCTCTACTGTTTTTTTCCCTTTTCATGTGGAACTTCTCGTTTTAATCCATAGGTGTGCTATAACAGTTACTGTACTCTGTAGGTGTGTGCTACAAAGCGGAAGACCTTTTTCCTCTGTGACAATGGTTCAGTATATGGTTGTGGTTGGATGAGCTTTGGTAGCCTTGGATTTCCCGACAGGGGATTATCTGATAAGATCTTGAGCCCTCGAATCCTCGATAGCTTAAGAGCTCATCATGTTTCTCAGATTAGCACTGGGCTGTACCATACTGTTGTTGTCACTAACCGCGGACAACTCTTTGGATTTGGAGATAACGAAAGGGCACAACTCGGGCACGACACATTGCGATGTTGCCTTGAACCAACTGAAATCTTCATACAAGAAATGGCTGATGACATGGATCGCGTTACAGACTGCCTCTGACCTCAGGGAAAAACCATCTGCTTTGTGGAGCTGTATGATTTGTTATGTCCTTAGCAAACACCATTAGATTTCCTGCCATAATTTGAATCGAATTTGTGCAAGTATAGGGTAAATAGCTTTGTGTATCTGTGAGATCAAAATGTTGAACGCGTTACATGATAATTTGTGTGTGATATTTGTTGTGGGAAATTAGATTGCGTATAATATAAGAAGTACAGCTACGTTGTGTGTTCATTTTGTTTCAGTTTCCAGGTTGCCTTGTCAAATGATGCTTCTTTCAAATTATGTCTACTTCTATGATACCACATTATGCTAGCATCAATCAAGGACTGTGATACCATCCGTGCACGACTGATGCTAACATAATGAGTGTCATTATGCCGTAGACTGCAAGTACCTGCGGCCGGCCGGCCGGCCAGCCAACATGGATTTTAAAATAATCATTGGTCCATCGTAGCCGTGTCGGTAACAAAAAAATCCTACCCACCTATATGGGGAACAATGTTTGAACGGACTTTCTCGAAGCATAGTCACGTCTTTTGGATTTTAGGTTTGAATTAGTAAGGGTACAAATTTAGTTGGCAGTCCATGTCAACATTAATATATTTGTAGTACGAGACACTACCTACTTTCTAAGTTTGCCAGATTTCATCAAACTATAAAGAATTGAAATATTTATTATCTTTTCTGACGGCATTCTAACATCAATTGTCCTCCTCTAAAATGAGACGTTGGAAGCAGAGTGAAATGAGAAGACATGATCTATGCGACAAGCGTGCCTCCTTTTGTGTTGTTTGTTAATTAGTTGGATGTTTGCAAGAGGAAGAGATAATTGGAGCATTGGTCTTGAATTTAGGCTTAATTGGAGTTTTAGTCTTTAAACAAAAAGTACGTAAGATTTGGTCTTTAAATTTGTCATAACGCGAATGGTTACTCTGTTACAACTTTTATCCATATTTTCCGCTTCAAATATCATAATTTGGATGAAAGTTTTATCGGAGTTACTTAAAAAGAACAGTGCTCCACATTGTGACAAGTTCGAGCACCAATTTTTATTGACTTTTAGTTTGAGGTACAAAGATCCAATTTGGCCAAAATTCAGGAACTATGCTTCAATTTTATCACAGAGGAGAACAAGCTATGTCTTCCTCCTTTTTAAATTCCAACCACAAAAGTGCAACTTATGCTCTGTTTCCACTACTGCATATAAGAACTTGCATACAATAACATCATCAAAGTGATCGTGTTCTAACTAATTATGTATGGCTATGTGAGAAAATTAAAATTATGGCTACACGTGATAAGTGTGAAACACGACCAACTTAACGCCCCCACTTTATTTAAGTCTCTCTACTAGTACATGTGTCTCTACACTGTCTCCAAGTACAATACTTATGTGTATGACTATCTCTTATCACGTGACAATTTGTTAACACACAATTCTCCCTTACTGTACCCTGAGCTTGTAAATATCATAAATAATATTGATCACGGTGGCACATCTCTTTTGCCAACCAAAATGCTAGGATTTTTTTTCCCAAAGTTTTTTTTGGTAAAGATTTGTTTTTTCAAGTTTATGAATGAGGATCCTTTTGTGAGGATCCCGGAATTTACTTTATCGTGTCTGTTTACCGTATATTGTGCGGTCATTTTTTGTCAGGTACTGTTGTGTTTAATTTTAAATAAAATAATTTAAAATAATTTTTGGATGCAGAATGACAAATAAACAGACACGATAAAATGATCCCAAAATTTTCACAAAGAGAATCCAGATAGTATCCTATTCCTAAGTTTTAGTTGAAAGAGAGGCTGTAAAGTAAAAGAACATCTAATGGTCAAAAGTAATCCTCTTCTTGATGAAGACACCATGTATTATCTAATCACTAATCACCATTTTCCTTCTTTAATTACTATTTTACTTATGGGACTTCAGGTCACTTTATCTTTTTTAAGAAAAATGCTAAAAAAAAAAATTATGTTTTTAAACTATATAACGTGAAAATATCATCGAATTTCCTCAATCGTATATAACTTAATCATAACAAAACCGCGTTTAAAGGACGACTTTTTTCCGTGGCCCATTTTGCAGGTCTTAATTTGTTCTTTTGCCTTTTTATTTGTTTAATTTGTCCGGAATTGTTATTAGTACTTTAAAATTTTCATTCTACACTCTTAACTTTCTATATTTGGAAAGAAAAATACATTTTTAAGGAGTGTAGAATGAGATTTTTGAAGTGCCAATAACATTTTTCATTTTTTAAACTAATTGCAATGCCCTTTACACTTTACAGTAAAGAATTGCTAATTTCCTATCCATTCATCTGCTTTTAACATTTTCTTTAATTCTTCTGGAACCACAGGTCCACAACCACATCCGAGTTACTTCTGTTCATAAACCTTTTTTTTATTAAAAGAGTATAATAATTTTAATTGAGATGTAAGTGCTTTTTCGGAAAACTAATGAAAAGTGTTTGAAAACTTTGAGTTTTAAGTATAAAGATAAAATAAAGGGTAAAATGAATAGTATTAGGATTGACTTTTTAATGTAAAAATATGTTTTCATTAAAATAAACAGTACCAAGAGCTTTTCGTCAAAATTTCATTTTAAAAAAGCACATGGAGTGCTTGTCGTAACTCAAATGCACTTTTAACCATTTTACGGCCAGACTTATCAAAACCATTTTAATAATTTAAAACTGCTTTTAGTTATTTGTTTTTGAAAAAGTTCCCAAATGATCATTTTACCAAAATTGGGTGAATTTGAGCTAGCCTTCAACTGGCCATGGACATAGATGATATTTAAACATATCCAAATTTATCAGGTGGATTCTCGCCGGATCCTCTTTGTGAGAATCTTCTAATCATATCTGTTTATCGTACATCATGCGATCAGAAATCATTGTAATTTTTTTATTTATAATTAAATATAAACAGTACTTGATAAAAACTGATCGCACGATATAAAAGAATAAATGTAATGGAAGGATTCTCGAAATCCTCGTAAAGAGGATCTGGCGAAGATGCTTTGTCCAAATTTAAACGGATGTAAATAAATGCTTGAATATTCGACAACATGGAAAGAGGTGAATTGACTGGCAAGTCCTGCTGTATTATTTGTGAAAGCCTGCCTACTGTACCGGCTACCCGCCAAAAGCAAAAGCAGTGGAGAAGCAGAAATGATCAGTAGAACTTTGGAGACTCTTGTTATTGGATCAGCATGGCATATGCTCTCTACATATTATGTGGCAGGGGATAAGCATATGATATTCTGCTGCCAATTTTGGTAACAGATCAGTTTGAGAGAGATTCATGGATTTACCAAAATGGTAGAAAACAAGAAAATCATAATCCTAATCCGCTTGCGTTCTGTACAGAGAATGTCGATCTCTTTTGTTATCAAATTATTTATCTACCAATATTAGTTTTATCGGAAAAATTCTTAACCATTCTTAGTTGCATATTGTAGTTATTGTTTCTATCAATAACTTGTAATAATAATAATATACAATTAGTAATACGACAGATTCTTTTCTCAACTATTCCGAATTTATAATTTTCTTCTTCTCTCCCGGTTAAATTTTAACCGACAAAAACAAGTCATGGGTTGATTCAAGAACCAAACCACCTTTGTGGCAAATCGAAAAGTTATTGGTTTTGGTTGATAAATAAATAAAAACTGATAATTTCATGGTTGCTTTTATGTTGCCATGTTGGTATACATGTAAATGTATACACAAATAGTACTTATAAAGTGACAGTGAGAAATAAATAAATAATATCTTGAGGTGAATAGGCCATGACGTTGTAGAGTGTTTGCGTAGTGCGGATATGACATGTCTTCTTACTTTACCTTTTATTTTATCCTTATTGTTAAAACTCAAAATTTTTAAACCATTTTCATTAGTTTTTCTTATTTTAAATCGAGTCACCACGTAGTGTGGTTGTGTTTGAAGAAAGAAGGCTTTCCAATATGGTTTGTATTCTTCTCATTTAGAAGTATATATACAATCCCATCATAATAAGAAGAAAAAAAATACAATTAATTACAAGAAATACATCCCAAGCTAGGAAACCCAAGATAATAAAAATCCCTTAATAGTAAGAATCCCAATATAAGTCAGCAGTGTTGTCGCTCTACGTTCAAGTTCTTCTAGTAGACTAAAATGAAAATTACAAAACACCATGCCAATGCCAAAAGAGGCAATTTCCAAGATCAAATTGTAAAACAAGAAAAGATCACATTTCAGATGTCATACAAACTCCGAGCGCCAAAAACATTACAAAACCAAACTTTGAATTTTAGAGCACAAGATTCCCCCTCCTATTCACATCACTACCTCAATTATTTTATTTTTTTCATATTTTTTTACCCCATGGTTTTATTCATCTCATTTGATGATCAAAACCAAAACTTGTACACTTACAAACTCCTCCCAGAAAACAACATTTCTAGAAAATACACCCCCTACATCCTTCAGATCTCCAATGATCCGTGACGTTTCGATCCAATGATACAATGTCAGGGGCCGGGCGGAGGCAGGCCCTTCCTACTTTCTAACCCATGGTTTCCAAATGTTCCCTGAAAACTTCCAGCATCCCCGAAAAAGTGACAATTCCCACCAAGCTACAATCATCCTCAATAACCCACACATAGTTTACTCTGTGAGCAATTGCCTGAATCATCACAGCAACCAGTGAGCTTTTCGGGTGGCAGACAATGGCCTCCGCCCTCCTCACCATTCTCGCCGAGTAGCTGCTCGACCGGGTGTACCTCCCGGACCTAGTTGGCCGCAGAGTCGCGTTCGAAGACACCGATGACTCCTCGTCGGAGGAAGAAGATGATGTCATCATCAATGCATGTGCATAGCTACTTGATGAGCTCAGAGAGTAATTCTCCAGCACCCCCTGCAGCTTCCTCTCCTTCAACCTCTGCATCACAGTTTTTACCAGGTGCTCGGGGGGCCCACCACAGTCAATGTAGGACATGAGGTCCCCTGCTGAGAGGGTGGTGATGGCGGCAGCCACTGACTCATCACAGCAGGCAAGGGTGAAGGGTGAGATCTCTCCAATAAGGACCCCATCGGTGTCGACAACCGCCACCGAGGTCTGCTGGGAGAGAGAGCGGGATATGAGCTGGAGGGCGGAGCTGGCGGAGGAGTGGTAGTTGATGGCAAGGATGTCGGTGCTGATGATGCCAAGGGAGTCTATGGACATGGCTGGGAGTGGGGAGAAGAGCCCAATTGAGCTGAGGAGGAATCTGATCACGTCTTCCTGTGTTAGCCAGCAGAATTCTTGGCCGTTGTGGATAGTGGTGGCCGAGGTGGCGGAGATGGGTTTTGGGTGCTGTTTTCTTCTTGAATTGCTTCTGGTTCTGATTGGGACCACCAAGTTCTGGACTCCCTCGAGGATCAAATCAATGGCTGCTTGCAGGCTGAAAATACAGAGTAAGGTAAAAAGATAAAGTATTTGGGTAAATTGGTTGCTAATTCACAGTAATAAACAAAATTCAGATGAAAAATTTATCTGATTTGGGATTTTTTTTTTAAATAATTACAGCACTGTGTTGATGGGTTTGTAAAGAAGTGAAATTTAACCAAAATTTGGCTCCAATTTGTCAATCACTCAAACAAAACTGAAAAATAAAGAAAATCCAATGCCAAGTTCATCACAAAACGCAAATCAAACCCAAAAAAATTGAGAAATTTAAGAACTTTCAAGACATGGGTTTTGGTTGTCAGTACCTGCAGGAAGGTTCCACGTGCATAACATGGCCAGGAACTTTGGTTAAAATCTCAGAGACAGGTGCCTTGAGAGCGGCGGATGGAGACGTCAAGCTGTCATCTTTGCTGAGATAGCAGATGACATCAACCATGCAGATCTTGCCAACGCAGCGGCAGAGCTGGCTGCCACCACCACCACCAACGCCGTCTAGGGTCTTGGGTTTGGAGTGGTTGCAGTCCCAGACGCTGATGAAGTTGTCGTCGGAGGTCTTCAGGGCCTCCAAGGCATCGGCGACGGTGGCGGAGGCAGAGAGGGACCTCAGGGCCGGCTTGGCTAGACAGAGGTCGGATACCTCGTACCTCAAGAAGCTCACTGCCATGCAATTACAAGTTAAGTGAGAACGGTTGGGAGGCGGAGGAGGGATGGGCTAAAAGAGGCAGAACCTTTTAGAACTCTTGTGGTGGTGGTGGTGGTGGTGGTGTGAGTAGTGTGAAGTGGGTTCAAAAGTACAAGAGAGGGGTATTTATAAGAGAAGGACAGGGGTAGGCGTGTGGAGATAGTTTGGTTAGGAAAATGTTGGGGTCCTCTTTCTTTTATTTTTTTGTGTCGTCATCTTTTTTCCCTTTTTCTTTTATTTTGTTACAACAGAAATAAATTAAAGTAGAGTACACAAAAGTTCAATATCGAAAATCTAGAATACTGTACTCTATTAATACTTTTTATGAGTATCTAAATTATATGTATAGTTTAAATAAATGACATGATTAATATGTCACATGTTTTAATGTATGAATGAAAAACAAATATAGGTAATATAAGTTAAATAAAATCTTAATGTTACGTTACGAGTGTTTACCATGTGGTATGATTTCTTCACTATTATGACATGGTAGACCACGATATAATTAATGAAAAACTAATGTATATTTATAATTTGAAACCTAATGGATAGAAAGTATGCTAAACTTAAAAGCTGACTCTGAGCTTGAAGTGGGGATAGGAATTGGTTACACGATTAAATTAGAAAAAGTTGAGGTTATATTATAAAATTAATGGAAAACTAATGAAAATGGCTTGAAAACTTTGAGTTTTAACGATAAGGACAAAATAAAGGGTAAAGTGAATAGTACCAGAATTAACCTTTTAGTGTAAAAATGTGGTTTTTCGTTAAAGTGAACAGTACTGGAAGCTTTTCTTTAAAGTTTCCTAAAATTAATTGACAATATAAAAAGTAGCTCAATTACTCATAAGTCCTCGTATGATTTAGTCACTCTTCAATGTGGGAATTTGTTCTTCTCACATGTCTATTCCTGTGTGATGAATTTTCAAACTTAACTTGGGAACCACATAAATATAGTGATGTGAAGTACGTTTAATTGTTGGACTTCATATGTGAGTCCACTTACTCTGATATCTTGAAGAAATTAAGATTTTATTTTTTCATAAAACAAATTAGCAATATAAGAAATTAACTCAATTACTTATAATCTCTGTTATAGTTTGAATCCTCGAGACTTTGCCCTTATAATCGAGTGTCATAGTTGCACAATTCTTATGTGCAGTCCATGACACATGGCCATGGCCCCTGCAAATTTTTGACAGAACACTGAGTTTGTACGGATCATGACTAGGAAGACTTGATTTTAAAAACATTACTTTTAACTTTTCAAGCAAACGGTCATTCACTGCTAGTATTTAGTAATACTCTTTTTTACTTAGAAGTGAAATGTCTTAGATTCGAACCTCGTAGATGGTGAATTAGATACTATATTAAGTTGCTCATTGTGTAGCTTAGCCGAACTTCTCCTCCCTTTAATGTAAAAATATCGATGTGCCAAAAAAAAAAGGAAAACTAATGAAAATGGCTTGAAAACTTTGAGTTTTAACAATAGGGTTTTTATCACAAATGATCCTTGAAATTGACCCACCCCATCAAGATGGTCCCTGAAATTGAAAATCAATCAATATAGTCCCTGAAATTGGGTGTCGCAAATCAATATAGTTAAAAATTCTGTTATGTGCTGATGTGGCAAGTGACGTGGCATACTTTATATTAAAAATTCTTTTTCCTTTGTTCTTGTTCTTGTTCTTGTTCTTGTTCTTTTGGGTTGCAGGGGGTAGGGGAGAAGGGGATGGGGGGATGACGAACATGGGTTCTTCTTCTTCTTCTTCGGGTTGTAGGGGGTGAGGGAGAAGGGGACGCAGGGGGTTTGACAAACATGGGTTTTTATTTTTTTTATTTTTTTATAATAATTAATTATTATTTTAACATTTAAAAAATATTAAATGATTTTTTTTTTAGTTTTTTTAATATAAAGTGTGCCACGTCACTTGCCACATCAGCACATAACAGAATTTTTAACAGAGTTATGACGGAAGGACTATATTGATTTGAGACACCCAATTTCAGGGACTACATTGATTGATTTTCAATTTCAGGGACTATCTTAATGGGGTGGGTCAATTTCAGGAACCATTTGTGATAAAAACCCTTAACATTAAGGACAAAATAAAGGGTAAAGTAAATAGTATCAGGATCGACTTTTTAGTGTAAAAATGTGGTTTTTTGTTAAAGTGAACAGTATTGGGAGCTTTTCGTTAAAGTTTCAAAAAAAAACTTTTCAAGCACACGACACCGTTTTCCTTCTTGGTTTGAGGGTGGGCTGCTAAATGGATATTGAGTCATTGGAACAAGAATCCTCGCCGGATCCATTCCCTAGGGATCCTAGGGATCCCGCAATCCTGTCCGTTCATCATATATCGTGCGGTCAGTTTTCGTTAGGTACTATTTATATTTGAATTTTAAATTTTAAATTTTAAATAATTTTTGACCGCACGATATACGATGAACGGACACGATTGTGGGGTCCCTAGGGAATGGATCCGGCGAGGATCCTGATTCGAGTCATTGACCAAATGAAAACTCTACTCTAATGGATTACATATTATATGGACTGAGAGGTGAGAGAATGACTAAGCCTCACAATAAGCTAACAATAATATGATTCAAATTTACCTTTGACAAGAATCGAATCTAAGACTTCTCACTTATAAATGAAGATGACTCCCATATAAATACCATATACATATTTATCCATTACATTTTAAGTTTATTTTTAGTGGATGACGAGTTTAATATTAATTTATAGACAGACATATTGTACAGGTTGTTAAATTTTCTTATAGTGTAAATATATCATTGTATGAAATTACATATTAGTGTTATTAACCATGTTAAATAGTTTCACCCACAATCTCCATCTTTAAGTTTTGGACAACTTTTTCATTGCATATATTGACGGTTGATGATATCGATGTCATCATCAAAATCTCCGTTAGATATCGAAAATTAACTTATAGATATTGATATACAAAAGGACATTTCATCCTCAGTTAAAGATGCCAACATTAATTGGGGTATTGTGTATCAGTTAATTTGGATGGCCAGTGTTTGGCCCCTGCTACTCCAAAGTTTTTTACTCCGCCACTGCTGAGAGTGAAACCACGCACGGTTGGAGAGCACTATGGCGTCGGTGCATGGAAGCCCCCACTACCAAGCGAGAAAGAAGCGGCTTTTCTCACAGCCGTAAAGTCGATAGCTGAGAGGAGACCAACAATAAAAAAATTTTGAATTTCAAACCTAATGTGGCAAATATATGAGCCGTCCGATTCCTGGATCAATGGTCTAGAATTTTCGGCCAAAACACATAAAAAAAAGTCAGAATTCTTACCGTTGGCCACGTGTCCAATTTTGGGCAGCTGGATTTCAATCTTTTTCAAATCCAACGGTCCAGATTAATTAACTTAATAAAAATTATTAAAAATTGTTTAAAAATACAGAAAAAAAATAAAACAAATTTTTTTTTTTTTTTTGTATAAATACTTAACCATCATCTTCCACCTTACACCACATTTCAATATAGCTTTCATATACTTTTGTGCGCAAAAAATTAATAATATTTTAATACTAATTGACTAGACTTTGACCCAGCTTATTTTTTAGGGGTGGAGATGCATTTGGCCAAGTACTGTTCATTGGAGTCAATTATTATTCATTTGGGTGAATTAAATGGACTTTGGGCCGGCTCATTTTTTAGGGGTGAAGTTGTTTTTAACGGGAACCAATCGATAGACGGCCAAGATTATAAATGCTTGGGATATAATTGTATTAAAGCCATAAGTGTGAAGAATGAAGCTTTAGCTCTTCATCAAGAAATTGCCAAATATTGACTGGTTGAAATTGAAATATGTACTTAGCCCACGTTTTTATTTCATATACTCTTATCATTTCTTGCTCTCACCAACCTACGTCCCGTCTTCTTCCTTCATTTTTCCCTCATTACTCCTTCTTCTTCCTTCATTATACTTTTTGACACATGCTGATTCGAATAATCTAGGTGGATATCCGAATCGAAGCGTGCTGGCCGACACTCGAATAAGGACGAAAACATAAGGAGGCAGATTATCTGCTCCTTTTTTCCCATAAACTTCCATCCTCTCCCTGTTTGTGTGGTCACGGTTGAGCCACGTCTTTTTGTCTTGTTATCTCTATAAAAAAAAAATATAAAATATTGACGTGGGTTAACCGTGACCACACAAACAGGGGAATGATGGAAGTGTATGGGAAAAGAAGAGCAGAGAATCTGCCTCCAAAACATAATTGATGGTGATGTAGAAAAGTACTAAGCGTGCGGGCCAATCCAGTGAGTGTGATGGACCATAGCATATAATTAAATACAACTAGCGGAAGTAAACTAATGTAACTAGGGTTGGAAAAAAAATCCCAAAAATCCCAAACCAAACCGAAAAAATCCTGATCGCAAACCAAAAAAATCCCAAACCAAAATTCCCGAAATTTTCGGTATGTCATCCAGAACCAAACCGAAATTTTCGGTATGGGATTTGATTTTGCATCTCCATTTTTTCTGTATTCCCATACCGAACCGAAAATAAATATTATATTATATATATATATATATTATTTTTTAATTATAAGAAAATTATTTCAACCGTTCATTGTTTTGGATTTAATCTATGCCGTTCATTTGTTTTTAGGTTTGATCTCCATTCTCCCATTTCACTTCCGTGTTATTCCATCGAACTCGAATGCAGCCCCTGAGCCTCCCTCACCGAGCTCTCATCTCCAACCCTTGAGCCTCTCTGTGTCGAATTTCGGCCAGCCACTGGCTCACCACCACACCATACTTTCGTCTCTGACTCTCTAGCCTTCCTTCACCACATAGCTATCGCCACACCACTGCTCTCTCTCGCGATATTTCTCTCTCGGGGCGATTTTCTCTCACAAACAGAAGTCACAAAAGTCACAGAAGTCACAGAACTCTCGATCCCAAATTACGTAATTAATTTAGTGTTTTGAAATCTAATTTCTGTCTTCCTTTTGAAATTTAATTTAGGGTTTGGAGTTTATTTTGCTTGCAGAGTTCACTTCTTTTCACAACAATCTTGCAAAGTTCACTTCTATTCAGTTTTGGGATCGTCTTCGGAAGCCATACTAACTTAAGGTAAGACGTCAACATATCTCTATCTTCTCCTTCTTCAATTTTTTATTTGTTGGTATTTCTCAGTTTTTGATAAACTTGATTTTTGGGTCTGAAATTCAGAAGTGCAAACCCATTTTAACTGCTAATACTAGGAACTGCTTACGAGCACCTAGGAACTGCTTCCTGCATCATATGTATGATCAATTGCAAGACTAAAACAGTCACTTCTTAACCAATGAGTAGAAATTCATTTTTCATTTCGTTTAATGCATTGTTAATTTATAAGTGCTCACGTTGATTTCTTGAAGTTAGCTTAGCATATCAAAGAAAATAGACGCAAAGTTACTTACAAGAAGCATATCCACGTAGTAGTTCATATGGTTGCAAGCAAGTGAAAGGGGCTCGAAGGGCAAAACCATTCCTTTTTTGGCTTGATTTCTCACTTGCATATCAGTACCTGACATTAATCATTTTGTATTAGACAATGAGATGTAAGTTTTATGCAGTAGGTTTTGTTATAATGCTTATCTAGCAATTCATTGTTTTTACAGCTAGGTGTGGTAAATAGATGAATGAGAGGTGGAGTAATTCATTATTTATAATGCATATGCAAATTAAGATCCACAAGAAATATAACAGTATACCTTCTGGATTGGATTGTCGCTTGCTCTTATTTTCAGCGTCGTCATTATCGATTAAGGTTTTATTATCTACAATTGCTGCAATTTAGTTTTATTATCTACAATTGCTGCAATTTAGTTAAAAGAGAAAGCAAATAATCAGAACTTAAACCAATGATCATGGTTTACTAGTACCAATGAGTAACTTAGCACATGGATTTGTAGAGGTTCAGAGGTTATATATTTTAATGATGCAGGACAAAGTTTTGGAGTATTTATTTGAGTTTCATTTATTTAGCAGAAATATACTTATTCGCTTCATTCAGCGATCTAATTTGTGGTAGAACCCTTATGAACCTTTATGTAGGACAAACCCTTATGAACCTTTGCAGTGATGTTTTTTTACATATATCTTGTTTTAAACTTTGTGCACAGATGCTATGTGCATAGATGGGCAGTGGGCGGCAGATTGGTTATATACTATGAAAGTATGAAACTATGTCAAATTTGTGCACAGATTAGTAGAAACAAGCCTTGCCATTTGATTGGTAGATTAGTAGAAACATAATGGCAGATTGGACCCAAAAGCATAATATGTCAAATTTTAGCCTAAAAGCCCAAAAGCCCAAAAGCATTTCAGGATTCCTGATTTGTCCCGAAATCCCGAAACTATTTTGGGATTCCCGAAAATTTGGTTTGGGATCGGTATTGAAATTGGGATTCCCAAAAATTTCGGTTTGGAAATCAGGACAAGGGTTTCGTTATGGGATTCCATACCAAACCACCCCTAAATGTAACACACCTGAAGATGTGAGTTACAAATTTCTAGGAAGCCCCTACATTGAAGAGAGAAGATTATGCCACGTGTCTCGACGTCAAAGCTCCAAAGCATACTAAATTCTGGAGGGTCGCAAAACAAAAGGTTTAGTGGGCAAAAATAAAGATTTATAATACCTTTCCTTTTCAAAAGTATAAGTAACCCCTCGACGTAAAATAAGTATGACTTCGCAAAGTATTATACTATGTACGAACGCAAAACGAGGTATTAAAATAATAATATAAGAATACTTGTAGTCGAAATGTAAAACCATTTGGGGAAAAAGACAAGTAGAACCGCAATTCCAAAGTATGTGATTTGTAACAATAATAATAATAATATAGTATTCCATGGCATCAATTGAAAGCAGAAAATCCAAGTAGAAGATAATCACAGTCAATAATCTACGTATAACGGCTGCTTATTAGATAGTGCAGACACACGAGCTCATGCATAGATATTTTGACACAAAGCAAGGTGGGTGTTTAAAGTTTACGCTCTAGTACTATATACACGTGAAGCACATACAAGTCCTAGTTGTCCTTGCAACCTAGGGACATGCTAGCACCTACACTGGATCTAATGCGAACATAACGGTGCATGTGTTCATACACGTGAAGCTAGTCCTTGGCCCAAACAATACCATATATATGGACAATGTGTAAGCATACATGATGAGCAAGGTGTATCACATAAAAAACATGTCATGGATAATATATCAAATCACAACTGTCACACCGTAATATCGCATAAAGCATTTTAAGCCCAAGAGTAAAGCACAATGGTGAAACTGTCCCGAGAAAGATT
Source organism: Heteromeles arbutifolia (assembly GCA_024362995.1). Taxonomy (NCBI): domain Eukaryota; kingdom Viridiplantae; phylum Streptophyta; class Magnoliopsida; order Rosales; family Rosaceae; genus Heteromeles; species Heteromeles arbutifolia. Next base: position 35,749,346 of record JANCRC010000003.1, on the reverse strand, counting down.
CACCAAACATGCAAATTACATCGTCAACCACATAAAGTATTTGTGTTTTTTAAAGTAAACGCAAAGAAAAGCAAAGTATTATATAAAAGTATACAATAATTTAAAGAACTTTTGAAAAACATAAGATATAATTTAATTTAGAAAGAAAAACCCACTCACAATCATGTCTTTAAGCTGAAATCGCCTTGCGGGTTTCAGAGGTTCTAGAGATGCGTTTCATCTAAATATAAAACCACTATAGTAAATGCTATGGATAAAAGTAAATTCACGTATTTACATCAAATACGACTATTGATGGAACTACATTAGAATAGTCGAATTTGAGAAAACATAGGACATATTCGGATTCGGCCTGTCGAGAAACCTAAGGAGAGACCTCAAGTTACCCACGATGGCCTTGCAGGTTTAGGAGGTTGCATGCGCCGCCACGCGCTGGTGAAGGTGATGGTCGCCTGTGATGAAATACCCCGTCACCAGATGAAATATTATGCCACCTGAAGATAAATAATCCGTTAAAGATTACGGGGAGATACTGGAATATACCTTGGAATATTTTGACTCAGATTTGAAAGTGGATCGAGTCAAACCAGGTTTGAATCTGAGTCGTCAGATCCAAACTCCGCTATCAACTTTGACCGACACGGTTCGATTTCGAGTCTCGCCGCTGCAACTGTAGAAACTAAGAAAGTTGGTCGGGGAACTTCTCGAGCTCGTTCACGCTGTTGGCGCTACTCCAATCTCCGATCCAAGAGCAATTTTAAACTCCTAGAATTGAGATGCACACAAAAGTTGTGATATCGAGGGTTGATTTCAAGCCATATGTTGGAATCAAGGCTCTAAAAAATAAAAACTATACTTGTATTAAGAATTTAGGAAAGTTAAAACTTAAAACTTAAGCCATATTGCCATCATCACAAATAAATGTAGCAAAAAAATAAGAAAAACCAAAAAAGAAAATTTGAAAATTCACTAATTGAGTAGGTTATTCAGAAAAACCTTTAACTTACTTTAAAAAAGTTAAAAACAATGGAACTGCCTAGTCGCCTTGCCTGCCTAACCAGCCTAGGCGGCCGCCTAGCCTCTACTTGATTGTTCTCCACATTTCGGCCTAAATCGTATCGGTCATCCACCGCCTAGCCTTTAGGCCGATTTTTAGAACACTGGTCGGAATCCCCTCAGCGAACTTCGATTTCTCTAGCTAAAAATTGGGTTTGTAACAAATCTTCATCAAATCACACATGCAATATATGGAAACTCATCTACTCGACGAGAGGAAGAGAATGGCGGTGACTCTGAGGCTTATCTTGGCCGAAATGGCATAAATCTCACTGGGAAATTTGCTCTTCGTCGGAGCTCGTCATGTTGATGGCTCGAGTTCAATTTTTCAGAAATAGGCAGGGTTAAGAGATGGTCATTGTAGTAGTGATGCTGGTTTTGGGGTTTGTTTACCGGAGAACAGCAGCGGAGCCATTGTGGTTTTTCTCGGAGGGAAAGAGGAAGGGAAGAGAAAGAGATAGATGAGGGAGGAAAGAGAGAGGAGAGAAGTGACTCGGGGATAGGGACAAGGGGAAAAGAGAGTTTAGGGAGAAGATAGTGACACGTTTGTAATTGTAAATTTGTAAGGTGTATTTTTGGCTCGTGTGACCTCTTAGTTACGTTAGACATGCATATCCTATGTGTGTTCTTAATGGTTTCATAATAAATTCTTATTACCTAAAAAAAAAGTTTCAGTTAGGTTTTCTCTCTTCGGTTTTGAAGTCAAATCTGTTTTAGATCTTTCTCTTAATGCGTAGAACCATATGCTTCAACTGAGGGTATGAGCTAGCTAAGGCAAATAAGGTCATAGATCACCGACTGTGGAGTGATGAGGTGGAGATGGAGAGAGGCAAGGTGACCCCATTCTCCGACTGCTGCCATCACTATTTTGGTAGTTTCTCTTTGATGATAATGGAGACAAACCGCTTGGTTTTTGGTTTTTGCTCTATTTTGGTTCCACACTCCTTTTTCAGTATCGAATGGTGTAACCTTCCTTCAGTTTTAATTTAACTTCATACCCTTTTTGTTTTCCCTTCTGTTTTAATTTGATAATTCCACTGTGGCTATAGTTCCATTTTTTTTTTTTTTCATTCCACTCCCGTTTCAGTTGAAGATTCTTTCGGAATTTTATTTTTTTTAGATTCAAATGCTCATAAAATAAAGTTAAGATAACAAAAAGAAAAATTAACTCAAAAAAGTTGAACCAAAAAAAATTCTAGAGTATAAGGGCTCGTTTGGATGTACTACTCTAGAAAGCGCTTTTACTCACTAGCGCTTTTTGTTTGTAGCACTTTTGCGTAGCGCTTTTATGAGGAAATAGTTTGTTGTTTGGCATGCAACTACTAAGTGCTTTTTGTATTGTATAGAAGCGTTTTTTATATTAAATAGAGTGTTTGGTTATCAAATACAAAAGCGCTTTTTATTAATAATTCTCAATAAAAAAAACCCCCTTTTTAAATAATTTTAAATAATTTTTTCATAAGTATTTTTTGTATATAATTAGCATACAACTTGATTAAAGTGTTGATGAAAAATCAATTAAAGAAATAATGATCATTAACAAAATGATACATACTTATTGAGAATATATGTTCGTTTCTCAAAAAAAAAAAAAAAAAAAAACACATTATAGTTGCATGACAATTAAATGTGAAATAAGTATTAACTAGATATAAGAAGATTAGCGATTCTTTCTCGTTCATCATCTTACTCTCGCCCATGAGTAAAATTTTCATCAACAATCTCTTCATCTCTATGATCTTCCTCATGTCCAGGCAGAAGTAGCTCATCATCATCATCATAAGGTTGGAACTCTTGATCTGTCATGGAATGATGTCTAATAAAATTATGCAAGGCCATTGAAGCAACAACAATTTGTACTTGTTTTTCAAAAGGGAAGTTACACATGAGACGAATCATTGTCCATATGTTTTTCCAAACACCAAAAGTTCTTTCTATTGTGCACCTTAGGGATGAATGCCTCTAATTAAATATCTCTTTTTTCCCTTTTGGCTGACTTCCTCGTCGAAACTCAGGCAGATGATATCTTTCACCCTATAAGGTCCAATATATCCATTCATATGTGGATATCCAGCATCAACTAGATAATATTTACCTACACCATATTTGTAAAGAAAAACATAAAGATTTTTGTGTTTGTAAGATAATAAATGAATAAACACATTCATATAGGACTAAAGTTTATTACTAACCAGAATGGGGATAAGGAAATTTCAATTCTGGTCTTCTCAAGGCCTCTATAAATATACGTGAATCATGAGCAGCACCCTCCCATCCAGCCCAGACAAATGTAAAACACATATTAAAATCACATACAACTATAACATTTTGAGTTGTGTTTCCTTTTCTACCAATATATGGTACTTGCTTTTCTCTAGGCACCACAACTGGGACATGTGTTCCATTGATTGCCCTTATGCAACCTTTAAAATATGGCCAATATCGATTGTCATCCTTAATTTTATTTGAAACTCTCTTGAATTGCCGATCATGTGGGCATATAATATCGGTGGCCATGCGAGAAACAACATCTAATAGTATCCCGAACCACCTCGAGACAGTCTCACTGGAGCGTTGAAACCTCTCTTGGATCATTCTATTAGTGTGCCCATGACTTAATGTGTTAAGAAACATTGCTAATGCTTCTTCCAATGTTCTTAATCACGCTTCAAAGTCTCTAATAAGTCCTTAAAGACATGTTGTTCCATCCTAAATTGTTCATGGCATCTTATAGGATGACCATTTAAAACTTCCATTACCCATCTATGTCTCGTATATGAAGAAGTCCTACAAGGTTCTTTGTCAACATACTTTAACCATTCAAACACAGCCGTGACACAGCCTGCAGAAACCAGTTGATAAAATTCATCATCACTTCCATCAGTAGAGGTGTTTGTATTGCTACTGTCACTGCTACTAGTACTCATATCTGTAAACACAAAGAAATATTTAATAAAAGAGAAATATATATATTCATGGCAAAAAATGAAGATCACAATCTGGAGAAAGTTATAAAAATCATATAATTAAAAACATTAAAAGCAAATGTTCAAACAATCCATTATGTAATAAATACTTATTCAACCACAAAAAAATAGACATCTCGAAATACGATAATCCTAAGATAAATGTGACGAATCAAACTTTCTTGCTCTTAAGCCACATAATTTGTTGGTTAGATTGCTTCAATGCAATAAACATCTCTCTATTTTTTCTTTCAGTGAATATATCAGCAGCTTTCATAAAGAGCTCATCATCATTCACAACTTCAGGCATTCCTTCCACAACTTCCATCACTTCCTCAATGCTACAACCAGGCTTATCTTTGCTTTTAGAACGGTTGTTTACAGCTTCTAAAATACCATCTAATTGTTTTATCATCTTGGCCCCAATTCCAACTCTTTTAGAATCCCTTGTTCTTTTTGTTCCTTTTCCTTGTGTTGAAGGTTGAGTAGGGGAAGGTGTCTCGGCATCGGCTATGTTGTCAAGTCCATCATTATTATCTATTTCATTCTCCAAATCATCTTGACTGTTTTTTTGTTCACCTATTGGAGCTTTCTGGACATTATTACTCCACGCACCTACATCTGTAACAGCTCATTCTTTAAACAAAATGTCCAGTTGGTCAACATTTTTCAGTCCACTATTTCAATATTTTGCAACTTCAGGATTCTCCTAAAATATTACCAACTACAATTAACAAATTGTGATACAAGAACAAAAATATGAAGTTGGATTCTCCATTGATTTGAGATAATAATTTCTCACCTTCACTTTTTTCTCCCACCACTCATCACTTGCAATGATAGTTTGCTTCATAGGATCCCATCCTAATCCAGTCTCTTTATCAACTAAAGATGTCCACGATTGCCATTCTTTCTTAAGTGATGTCCATTTGTTCTTGAGTTTTTTATGAACATATGACCTTTGAGTAAGGTCATTAAATTTCTTAATAACATTTTTTCATCCAATCCTATTAAGATGACCACCTATTTGATTTCCGGCTAATGTCTTAGCTACACAAATGCTTATAAATGTCTCAACACTTGCATCATCCCACATTGCCTTGCTTTTTTTTTTTCATTACCTTCCCCACGTGCATCTTGTACATCCTTAAAAAAAAAAAATCATAGCACGTAATAAGAGCATACACCACTGCTTACGTTCTAACTAACAACACGAAAGTAAGTTAAAAACAATAATGCATGATTTGTAATCTAATACTTGCTATATAATGCAGTACACCACTGCTTGCAGTATTTGTAACCTTAACAAGCAAGGAATTGTTAAGTTGTTTTAATTGTATGTTCGATTTGTATGTGCCCTTGGTTACTAATGTTTTTTTTTTTTTTTGGTTCTTTTGGGATTTTAAATTAACAGGTAGTACTGAGTATTTGTCGACAGAGGAAGTTGCTAGCATACATGAGGGATTCAAACTCATGGATATTAACTTACTTTCATGTTGTTTTAAAGATCCATATATGCAGATGCAGGGGACACTTAATCTATCAACAGAAGGCCGAAGGCTTGGTTTATTTTTTGATGTGAAAATTAACTTGACACACAAATTAAACCCTATTGTTGACAATTGTAGCAATGATGTAAGTAGGGATCGTTCTGAAGCGAGGATTAACTAGGGATGCTAATCAACAAATATAAAACTTAAAAACACAAAATTAGACTCTATAGACTCAAAACTGACTCAAAACACTCAAAACAGCAACAAGCAATCAAAAAGACTCAATTCTAGACCTAACAAGTGATTTTGAAGAAAAATAGACTTAACTTGACTCAAAAAACTAAAAGAAAACAGATGTTGACTCAACTAACAAGACACAATAAAAATGGGATTGTTTTTGACGAATTTAAACTAAAACTAAACAGATTTGTAAAACAAACTCAAAAGGCACGAAATTGGTGAATTAAGATGGTGAAAGGTTAGTTAGAGGGTTCCTTCTCCACACATGAAACATATGCATACGAATCGATTTCCAATTATTCTTTCAATAAACCATGAATGACAATGCCCCGAATTAATTGTATTGCACTGATTAATTCTCAGATTTTCCTAAGTTCATTGAATTGAATGAATAATGCATCACAACCAAATTATTCTTATCAAGTTTCCTAACTATGAAAAGCATGATAGAGACACATATCAAAGATCATTAAGCTTTGTGAAAATCATAAACATTGACAAGGCATTCGTAACTATGAAAAGAATGATACTCTTGCCTAGGATTTACTTAACACAATCATGACTAGTGACTTTTACTACTCACGAATATAAGTTCATAACGATTAGGTGAAATTCCCTTATACTCTAGCATAAGTATGCATCCTTAATTAACCCACAAGAATAGGTTCTCAATAAAACAGATAAGTAAACGACATTCACGATTCATGAAACAATAACCGGAGGAAATCAATTCATATAAAACATATGTCCATGGCTTCGAATTCGCCTCTAACTAAAAAGAAATTAGTTCCACATGTCTAACAAAGTTGGAAAGCAATCTAAATTAAACATTGAACTAAAACTAAGGATAGAAAAAACCCAGAAACGCTCCAACACTCCAAAGTAGGCTGCGGCACTTCTTTGGATGGTGGCATGGCACAAAGCTCATTTTCTCATTCCTTCCTTGCTGCGGCACTTGATGAATTTCTGTATATGGTGTGAATTGTGGTGGTGGATGGATGTAGGTGATTTATGGTGAAGGATGGGTAGGTATTTATGCGGCACAAAGGGTTGCATTTATAAGGAGAAGGGAAGGCATGAAATTGGGTGAGAAAAGGACTAGGGTGCACCAAAATCTGAAGGGAAAAGGATTGCACAATCCTAGGAGGAAAGGGATTGCAGGTTCTAGAGCTTCTAGAAGAGGGAGAGGCGCTAGATTTATAGGACAAGGGATAAGTCTTCTAGAAAGCATGTTTTGTGGCTGATTTCTAGAAAAACAAGGGATAAGGTGCGGCACCTTTTTAGGAACATGTAAACCTTCTAGAAATCAGGTTTTTAGGTCCCCTTGCAGCTGGAATTAAGGTGAAAAAGATTAGGATAGGATAAGATAAGATAAGGCTAAGATAAGGTTTGGATAAGATAAGGCTATTTGGATAATGTTTTGGATAATGTCTCATTCTTTTGAGCTGATTCCTTATCTTTTTTGTCTTGGATTAATTTCTTCAACTCTTTTGCACATTCCTAGCCTCTCTTGAACTTCAAATTCATCCATCCATCTCACTCCATACTTGTGCTATCCATTCCAAGCCCAAAACTGCTCTAAAATGCTCCAAATTGCATCTTCTTGCCAACTTTGCTTCTTGGACCTACAAACACACGAAAATGGCTTAAAAACTCTTATAAGCAATAACTAACTAAATAAATGCAAGAAAACATGCTAACTAAGTCGCATAAATATGCTCCTATCATTTTTTCTCCTTTTTGTTTCAATTTTGAGGCCATATTTTATTGCCTTCGAGTCAATTCACAATGATTTCAACAAAAATAATATATAATCAATAAAATTCTCACACCACATACAAATTTAAGATAAGAAATAACATACATACCTTCACAAAAATGTCTGGTTATGAAGATGTAGAGAGATTTTGGAAGATGGAGAGGAAGAGATGGAGACCAAGTGGACTGCTCTAGCCTTCAAAATAATATGAAAATAAAAAACCTTTTGGGTTTTCAATGTGCAACCCTAGAAAAAATTGGTGATGGTAGTTTTGATGATTTTTTAAAGTGGAATGGCATTTTAGACTTTGCAAATTAAAAAATAGGGATAATTTTGGAATTGAAAAAAATTCATTAAAGGGAGCAAAGTGCTTCCCTTGTTTTCTTTGTGTAGCACTTTTAGGAGGAAGCACCTCCTAGATGCTTCTTAGAAAATGCTTCTTAGTGCTTCTACTTCTAGCTAAAAGCACTTTTAAACAATGCATTCACAATTTGAGTTCTGTTTGAATTTGGGGTTAAGACAGGATGATAATTGCTAAATGAAACTCTAGTTTTACATTTTTTTTTATACTACAATATGTTTACATGAAGGGGTGGAGAAGTAAATTGGTTTCAAACTCACCATTTATGAGATTCAAGCTAAGATCTTTTACTTACGAGAGGATTTTCAGTGTGCCTGAAATATGAGACGGAACACCACATATTATTATGCAGTTGAAGGAAAGTGTTTTTTTTAAGTATATCTTCAATTGTCTAATGACATGTGGTATTTCAACCGCACTGAAATATTTCTCCTCACTCATAAGTGAAAAAAATAAATATAATTAGATCATAATATTAAATGACATAATCACTAATTAATTTACACAATTTAACTCATTATAAGAATAAATTAGCATCGCATAGAAAAGTTTAATCATGTTACATTCCTCATCGAAGATGTGAGATGACGATATCAAATGAGATATATAATTTATTATATTTTAAGGCATGCATAGACTTGTGTTTCAATAAGTTTAGTTACATCAAATCGCTGTACATATATACTATTTATACAGTCAGTATACAATTAGTATAAATTAAAGTACATATAAGAATGTCAGAGACATAACCTGTGAATACTGTCACAATGCATGAATGTTCAATAAGCTGCGAAGGAGTTTCAAAATTACAACTAGTACTTAATAAAGGGAAGAGATTTTCTTCGGGTCTCTCCCTCTAAAGTCTAAGGATCAAATGATCCCAGCCTTTGAAATTTGATCCAACAGTTAAAAACAGAGAAATTAGTAAAAACTTTTAAAAGCTATAATAATTTTTGACCGTTGGATCAAATTTCAATGTCTGGATCACTTGATCCCTGGGGTTTGGAGGGAGAGATCCGAAGAGGATCTCTTTCCCTTAATAAACACTCGTGGATTTGGTACAGGGTGCCTAGAACTGTTCAACTACTATATGTATATTATGCATGGATTGACACATGTTTTACGTTAATCTGATTTTATTTTGACGGCTTTTTAGTTAAAATGTTCTTTGAGATTGACATAACTCTTCATTTTAGTCTCTGAGATTTAAAATCAATAGAAGTAGTCCTTAAGATTGTCTACCGTAAATTATTTTGGTTATTCTGTAAAAATTCTGATTAAATTGAAGAAAATCATCAGTTCAAGGGAAGAAGTTGATTTGACAAAAGTACACTCAATTTAATGTACAATCTTATGGACCACTTCTATCAACTTTAAATCTCAGTGCCTAAAATGATGAATTATGTTAATCTCAAAGACCATTTTGGATTAATAAAAAAACCTATTTTGATTAATTATGTTGAGAATGCACATGGCGAAGCAACACAGGGCAAGTTTAGGGTAAATTTAGAATTCTCTACAATCTCACAATTCTCAAATACTACTTCAATTCTTTATTCTTTTCCATAAGGGGATATTTATATGATTATATAGGAGTAATACTAGGGAATGAATCAAAACAATCCTTTGTCAACAAGACAAGGAAACCTAGACTAAATCAAATCATATCAAACCTAATTAAATCATATAAAATCACTGATTAAATCATATCCCTAAAATACATTCTTTTTATTTTCCAACACCCCCTCCTCAAACTCATGATGTGAAATCATGAGTTTGCCAAAAAGGAAGTCTTCATTGATACGCTGAAACTAGAACGCCAATTTTTTCGAAAGCTGACCAAATCACAATCCGTCCCGCCTCTTTTCGAGTGCCTAGTTGGAACTAGCGTTGATGAGTAGATTTTATATTATATATTTAACCCTATTCTTAGTATATTTTGGTAGAATTTTGATACTTTGAATTGTATTTTCAATATAGGACTTTCAACTTCCTCTGGAGCAAAACGTGGTCAAATGGACGAATTTTGGAGTAATTCTAGTTGGAGGACGTTCGTGAGTCACTTAGCTTGATCGTATCAAAATTTAGAATTTTTCTACTTAGCGGTGATTTTCTGGGAATAAAATAAAGGAGCGATGTGCAGTGCTAGAATAGTAACGTTTTGGGCTTGAATTGCGTTTTTGGAGTCCAAGATGACCTCTGATGGGTTCATGGCCTTCTGAAGATGTGTTCAGAACGTCATGATCTTCAAAACAAGCTATCATGGGCTGGATTTGGAGAATATTTGAGGCTAAAACGTGGCTGGACAAGTACTTGGCAAATTCTCATAGTTTAATTAGGACTTTATTTTCTAAGTTACTTTATTTTATTACTTAGTTTCCTAGTTGGAATAAAGGACCTACATTTTAGGTTTTGTGCGATGGCATAGCAACATATATTGCTTTGCCGTTCTCAGTTTGAGTTTTACGCTTTCCTTTATGCAACTTTGAAGACAGAAGAATTGCTAGGGTTTTCAAGGGCTTTTAGATTTTCTACTTCAAGGTGTTTTCATTCTAATAATATTTTCTATGATTTTAATTATGAATATGCGTAACTAACTCATATTGCTAGGGTGAAGCCTTGAGCCTTAGCATGAATATGTAATTTTTATTTAATTGCTTATGATTGAATGCATGCATACTTTGAATTATTAATCATCTTGATTAAAACTATCTAATTGTTTTAATGCCTGATCACCATTAGGATATTTAGAAAAGTACTTTGATGCAATTTTGGTCGGAAGGTTACTTGAAATTGACGCTGGCTTCTTGTGGTTAATAAATGTAATTTCACTTAGGATGAATACCACGTCTTAAGGCTCGCATGGTTTTTCAAATGGTTTTCATAAAGCATAATGAGTCTCTCATGTTCATATTTGATCCGAACGTCCGGACGGGTTGCATATTAGATATACGTCCTATGTTGGAGGTTCCAAGTAGAATATAAATTAGGAAAACCTAACCTTCAAAGTGGCATGTGTAGATCATAAGTAATTGGTAAAAATACATAGGATTGCTAGGTGATGGCAGAACCCTAGGCTTTTACAATTTAATTTTCAAAAAATGTTTTCTTTTAGCTTATTTTATTTTGTCATTTTATTTAATTATTTTCTATTAAATTTGTTTTTATTATTTTAAATAAAAAAATCAACTCAGGGAACATTCCGACCAAAATTGCATCAAATTACTTTTCTAAAGATCCTAATGGTGATCAAGCGTCAATCTTTTCGAAAGCCCAACTAGAACAAATGTCTATTTTCGAAAGGCCGAAGAACAAATCATAATCCTTGGAACTAACACCTCTTTTCGAAAGCCAATTGGAACTAACGCTAATCTTTTTGAAAGCCCAATTGGAACTAACGTCTTTTTTCGAAAGCCCGATAAATAAATCTCTTAATATGTTGGAACCAACGCCTTTTTCGAAAGCCCCAACCACCAAATCTCTGTTTTTCATTCTTCTTGTTTTTTTTTTCTTTCTCAAACTCATAATCAAACTAAATTAAAAATAAAACAAAACCTAAAAGCCTTCATGATAGCAAACGTATCCTACCTTGACAAATTTTTTTTTTCTTCTAATCTCTTTCCTCCAAGGCATTGAAACCACACACTTTTCTTCCCTTTATTCTTCTTCATAGCAACGGAAATTTATCTTCTTCTAACAGCTGTAGACAATCTTCACCCTCAGGTTCATGGAATGTGGGTGCACGAAGAAAATTAGCTTCGTACACCCACAGGGAAGCGCTAACAGCAAAGTTGATCAACCAAGAATCAAACTCTGCTCTGATACCAAGTAGAAAATAAAGCATTTAGGGTAAATTTAGAATTCTCTACAATCTCACAACTCTCAAATATTACTTCAATTCTTTATTCTTCTCCATAAGGAGATATTTATAAGATTATTTAGGAGCAATACTAGGAAATAAATCAAAACAATCCTTTGTCAACAAGACAAGGAAACTAGACTAAATCAAATCATATCAAACCTAAATAAATCATATAAAATCACTAATTAAATCATATCCCTAAAATACTTTCCTTTTTATTTTCCAACAAGTCTTAAGCGGGGTTATACGTACTTTATACTAATTAAAATCTTATATCCTCAGCCTGGGTTATAAAGGTCCAAAAGCTAAAAAATAGCATGATTTTCTCAAAAACTCATCTCCAACCGATGGCTGGGCTATAGCTCTATGGAGCCCACCATACCTTTATTTGGCCTAAGTGGCATCAGGCTGACCAAATGTAGCCTCCCTCTTAGCCTTTTTTTAGGGCCCAACTCTTCAGTTGCAACAATTGATTGAAATTCAACGGCTAGATTTGAAAACATCAACCGGTAGTTTAATTAAATTAACTAATGAATTTAAAGTATAAGCTTAGAACTAATAAATTATTAAGGGGCTATGTTTAGCCTCTTGGTTGGAGATGCTGTATCAGTATGTCCTGACACTGTCCATTTAAAAATAATTTTTTGTATGACTATAATTTTAGACGGGTCTATAATTAGCCCTTTCGGTTAGAGATTGCCTCACATTCTCCACAAGCTATGCCCTCCCTAATTGGCACTTTGGTTCATAAGCATTTTTATGGTAAAAGCACTTTATTGAATTGCAAGTGATTCTTGAAAGATTAACATAGCAGTTGCTTTTTTTCTTTTTTCAGAAACTTCAAGTACTTTTTGTAACCTAAAAACACTTCTAACTTTTTTGCCAAACATTGTCAAAACCCTTTTAATGATTCAAAAATGTTTCGTTCATTTTTTTAAAGACACTTAATAGACAATTCGTTCACTTATAAGCCAATTGTGAGATCAAAACCCTAACTCACTCCCCCTTATTTTGAACCTACGCACTCTCCTAAAGAGTACGAAACTATGAATCCTGTTGATGCACAAAATCAGTGAGGACTTTGGTACAACAGAAAGTTTCAAGTTCGTGACCTTCGCTTGGTCGCTCCGGTCACTAGTGTGGACGAGTATGTAAATGGACAGAGACAGGGAAGCAAACACAAGATGTACGTGGTTTACCCAGATTGGCTACGTCCACGGAGTAGAGAAGTTCTCATTAATTGTGAAGGGTTCACACAAATACAAAGGTTCAAGCTCTCCTTTAGTGAATTCTAGTGAATGATTTAGTACAAATGACATTAGAGATTATTGTGGGAGAATGATCCCTATTTATAGAAGAGAGTTTCTAGCTTTGTTCTGACATTGACACGTGTCATGCTGTGATTGGCCTCTGATGTTGACACGCTGTGACTGGCCTCTGATGTTGACACGTGTCGCACTGTGATTGGCCTCTGATGTCGACACATGTCACCTTGTGATTGGCCTCTGACCTTGTGGGTCCTTGACGGTATAATGTTGACCGGTTCTCAGTAGTTTCGGGAAATGTCAAGTATGGTACAAACAGTGCTCCCTGATGTGATTAAAGTTAAGCACTCAAATTAAACCCTCTTGTTGTCAAATCGTAGTATAAATGCAAGTAGGGATCGTTCTAAACCGGGGATTAGGAGGGCTTGCTAAAACCTCTAAACTGACTTAAAATACAAAAACGAAGTTAAAAACGGTTGAAAAGACTCAAAGGACTCTAAATAGACTAGTAAGACTCAAAACAGGTTCAAAATACTCAAAACTGCTCAAAAACACTAATTGGACAGATTCTAGACACTAGACACAACTTTGGACGAAAATTGAATTAAACTTGACTCAAAACACACAAAAACACAAACTAAGACAGATTCTAACTAATTAGACTCAAACAAGTGAAGGGGGTTTGGTTTTAGAGTGAAACTAAGTTAAAACTAACACAGACTTTAAACTAGGCAGATTTAGACGAAATTGGGTTTTTAGGACGGATGGTGAACTAGCTAGAGGTTTCCTTATCCACACATGACTTATATGCATATAACTTGACTTCCAGTTACGTTTTCATTGAATTACGAATGACAATGCCCCAGATTAACCGTGTCAATCACTAATTAACCCTCAGATTCTCCTAATTTCATTGAATTGGACGGACAACTCATCTACAACCAAATTATTCTCATCAATTTCCCTACATGACATCATAATAGAGACACAATCAGAGATCATTACGCTCAATGAGAATCATAAGCATTGACGAGGCATTCATAACTATGACATCATGTTACTCACACCAAGAATTGAACTTAACACGATTGATCCAGCAACCTTTACTACTTGTGAACATAAGTTTGTAACGATTATGTGAAACTTACTTATATCCTAGCATCAAATTTATGCATGCCAATTAAGTGTCGACCCTCAATCAACAAACAGAAATAAGTTCTAATTCAAACAGTTAAGCCAATTGCATTCATACTTCAAGAATCTGTAACTGAAATTTATCAAGTCATATCACACACAAAATCATGGTTTCAAAGTAGCCTCTAGCTAAAAAACGAGTTTAGCCTCTCATGATTACAGCAAAACAAAGGAAAACTAAATTAATCAACGAAAACATAAGGTAGAAGACACCTAAGAACGCCCAGCACTCCAGATTGGGTGCAACACGCTCCAAAGCTGCCCCTCCTCTCCTTGCAGGGCTGCGGCACAAGTGGTTTAGGGTTTGTGAATGGTGTTTGGAATGGCTGAGACGTGTGGAGGTGTGTAGAATTCGTATGGATGGGTGGTGGTGTGCGGCAGGGCTTGAAAATATGTATATATAGCATGGCAAACCCTAGGGAAATCAGTTTAGGACTTGGACTTAGCAGAAAAATAGGATTAGGGTGCGGCAATTACTTTTGAAAAGGAATTGTGGTCCAATTAATTTCTGAAAAGGATTTGTAGAACCCAAATCCACAAGGAAAATGCCTAACAATCAGAATCCAAGAGGGAAAAGGCCTGAAAACCCACGGCACAAAGGGATAAGGCAGGGAGCCTTGCAAGGCAAGGAAAAAGGATTCTAGAAGGGAAGGAGACGCCAGATTTTTAGGCTTCTAGAAAGAATGTGTTTCTGGGCAGATTTTGGGGTTTCTAGAAGAGTTTGGGGCGCCACTTTTGTAGGGAAATGGATAGGACTTCTAGAAATCAGGTTTTAAGTCCCCTAAACTGAAGAAAATAGGTTAGGATAAGATTAGGATAAGATTGGATAAGGTAAGGTAAGATAGGATAAGGATTGGATAAGATAAGATAAGATAAGGTTGTTTTGGATAATGTTTTGGATAATTCTCCTTCTTTTGAGCTGATTCCTTATCTTCAATGATTTGAATTTATTTCTCCAACCTTGAAACATATTCCTAACTCCATTTGGACTCCAAATTCGTCCATCTTCATGCCCATTGCTTGTGCTATCCATTCCAAGCCCAGATTTGCTCTAAAATGCTCCAAAATGCATCTTTTTGCCAACTTTGCTTCTTGGACCTAAAAACACACGAAAATGACTTTAAACACTATATTAAGCAACAACTAGCTAAACAAATGCAAGAAAACACACTAAATAAGTAGCATAAATATGCTCCTATCACTCCCCTAAGTTCCCGATTAAGGGAAGCTCCTCGGTTGGGGACTTGCAAGTTACAAGCCACTGAGTAATCCCGAAACTTCCAAGTACTGAAGTGTGGTGTCGTTTTCACTTGCCTTTTCTGTTCCATAGGTGGAAGTGGCATCTTCTCTGGAAGCATTTCTCCTCCATTCATGAGTGGTATCTCTAGCTGATGTTGACGCACAAGGTAATGTATCATTTTCACTTGAAGCTTGCTTGTAGTTTCGGGCTTGGTCAAGTGTGATACAAACACTATAGTAGGAGCCCCCAAGTCTCTGAGTGAGGAGATCTGCCGAAAGAGGTAACAAACAAGGTAAGCAATCAGGGAAAGGAGGCCCAAGTAATCAGGTCTAGATCGGAAGCTTGACTTCGGGTTCCGGCTGATTGTTCTCCTTCAACTTGTCTCTCATTCAGCTACAAGGATAAAGAGAAGAAATGGGAGAAGAGATGATATGAGATACTTTTGCTTTTGAAGAAGTAACTTTCCACAGGCTTATTCTTGAACTGGGTTGGAGGGTTTTTTGGTTTCCTCCAAATAAGCGGGCCAACTCAGGAATTTGAAGGTCAAAACAAGTCCGTCAAATCTAGAGTATGTTTGACCCTGATGATATGGGATACTTTTACTGTTGACAAAGTAGTGGGTGCGGTATGGCGAGGCTTTGCTCTTTGGCGACAGTGCTAGCGAAAGGTTGTTGAAGCTTCTCGAGCTCTTGGATTCAACTCAAACTTATTCTGCTAAGTTATATGATTGTGCAAGGCAGGGTGTCATGCCATAGCGATCTGTTACAGCTCATCATGTTGCATTCTTCTCTGCTTGTTTCTTCTGAACGGCAGGCAGGCACGAGGTAGAAGTGATGGTCTGTTTCTTTGTTCAATCTTTCCAAGTGCCGACCGATTGCTTTCTTTCTCCTTGTCCCGTAGGCAAGAGCAAGGGTAAAGGAAAAGCATGCCATGAGATATTTTTGCCTTCGACTCTGATGATATGAGGTACTTTTGCTTTTGAAGAAGTATCTTTCCACAGGTTTATTCTTGAACTAAGCTGGAGGGCTTCTTAGCAAGGAATAGGAGACTTGATCTTGAATTGGACTTGTAATTTCTTCAAGGGCCGTTGGTGGCTTGATTTTTGAAGGAAATCGGACCATGAGTAATCTCACATAGCAAATGATCCTCAGTTTAGTTGAGGATGAATTAGCACGTTGTCTCCACATGTTTCAAGGTATCAGTTTCACTTGCCTTATCTGTTCTCCATGCAGATGTGGCATCTTCTCTGGAAGCACAAAATGTTGAAGATGAGTACTCGAGAGCAATGCTAGGTAAGCAATCAGGAAAGGGTTCCAGGCAATCGGTTCCTCACTGGAAGCTTGATTCCAAGTGCTGGCTGATTGCTCTCTTTCTCATTGTTTTGCAGGTAAGAGCAAGGGCGAAGGAAAAGACAGGGAAAAAGCATGATATGAGATACTCTTGCTTTTGTCCCTGATGATATGAGATATTCTTGCTCTGGTGTGGCTTGTTTGCAGAGGTATTATCGGGGGGAAATAAAGTTAAGTATTTCGAGAGGCTTCGTTGGGAGTGTCCTCTCGGGTGTGAGGAGGAGTTAAACATTTTTGCAGGTCTACCTGGTTATGGAGGATGGAGGTCCATATATATTAGGAATTTACCAACAGCAAATGGTAATGTTGTTCCTTTACCCTTATCGGTCATATCGATGTAGTGGGAGCTGCGAGATTCACGTGTTTTAACTTTGTCAGAGATCTTTTGATAAAGTGTTCCGTGATATCCGAAAAGCTGATGTTGCTTGTGAAAAGTGCCGACAAATTATATCCAGGAAAATCTGGCTCTTCGAAGTTCGAAGAGAGGTGCCTCTTCGATTTTTGAACAAGCGGGTATGTTGAAGATCTGGCTCTCGAAATGCGGAAAGCGTTGCCTCTTCGATTTTTGAACCAAGCAAATCTGTTGAAGATCTGGCTCTTGAAGTTCGGAAAGCGTTGCCCCTTCGATTTTTGTACCAAGCAAATCTGTTGAAGATCTGGCTCTCGAAGTTCAGAAGGCGTTGCCCCTTCGATTTTTGTACCAAGCAAATCTGTTAAAGATCTGGCTCTCGAAGTTCGGAAAGTGTTGCCCCTTCGACTTTTGAACAAGCATATCTGTTGAAGGTGTATTCTCGGAGATGAGGAAAAATTAGGCATTCTTGTGGGTATGCTTTGCCATAGAGGACAGATTTGACTCGTATAGTGATTTCCCAATTAGCAAGTAGTGGTGCTATTCCTTTACCCTTGTGGGTAATAGTAGGGTAGCTGGAACTTCGAAATTTTCGTGCCTTAACTTTGTCAGAGCACTTTGAAAAAATGGTCCGTGATATCTGGAAAGCTGATGTTGCGTGTGAAGATTGCAGACACATTTTATCCAAGGAGATCTGGCTCTCGAAATTCGAGGAGTGGTGCCTCTTTGATTTTCGAACAAACGGCCCTGTTGCCTTTTCTTTTATAGGGGCACCAATTGTGTTCAAGAAGTACATTCACAGAGCTACTGCTTGTAGAAATCTTCCCTTTATTTTTGTGCTTCTGAGATTTATTGGACCTTATTTTTCCTTCGTCATTTTTGAAAATGTCTGGCCCATCCGACCGTCGTTTTGACTTGAGTGTTGAGGAAGAGGCAGCCAGGTCTCCTCAAGACAACATATGGCGTCCGTCTTTCTTATCCCCTACTGGTCATCTTACCGTTGGGGATTCTGTGATGAAGAATGACATGACCGCTGCGGTGGTGGCCAGGAATCTTTTCACTCCCAAAGATAACAGACTACTTTCCAAACGATCCGATGAGTTGGCTGTTAAGGATTCTCTAGCTTTCAGTGTTCAGTGTGCGGCTTCTGTGTCTAATATGGCCCAGCGCCTGTTTGCTCGAACCCGCCAGGCTGAGTCCTTGGCGGCTGAGGTAATAAGCCTCAAACAGGAGATCAAAGGGCTTAAGCATGAGAATAGACAGTTGCACCTGCTTGCACATAGCTACTCCACGGGCATGAAGAGAAAGCTTGACCGGCTGGAAAAATCCGAGAGTCAGATTCTAAGTGATCATCAGAGGTTTGTGGGTTTGTTGCAAGGGCATCTATTGCCTTCGTCTTCTGAAGCTTTACCGCGTACTGAAGCTCCAAATGATCGACCTCCGGTGCCTCCTCCTTCTGGGGTTCTGCCCAGTACAGAGGTTCCAAATGACCACCCTCCGGTGCCTCCTCTTTCTGGTGCTTTGTCGAGTACTGAGGCTTCTCCTGGGCAACCTTTGTGAAGGTTCCCTCCTGTTTGTTTGTTTTGATTCTTTTGTATGTACGTATATGTAATTTATCGATGATGTCAATAAACAAGCTGTGCTTCATTCAGCGTATTGTGTTAAATACACTAAGGCATTCTCCACTAAGTTCTTTGAATTATTTCTTTTGTTGAAGTTTGCATGTTGAGACTTCGTGGGTGGATCCTGTAGGCTGAAATAGTGCTCCCCTAATTTCCCGAGTGAGGAAAACTTCTCGATTGGGGACTTGAAAGATCCAAGTCACTAAGTAGTAGCGGAACTTCCAAGTACCGAGGTGTAGTAGTATATGATATGAGTCCCCCAAGTCGTCGGTCGAGGAGAGTTGCCGAAAGAGGTGTCTTGCTTGTTACCAAGTTGTCAGAATATCGATACCTTGCCTTGCTTTATTTGGTGAAGCACAATTCTTTTTTAGTGAAGTACAATTCTTTCTTGCTTCATGTTTGAGAGGTAGGGAAATAATAAAAATGAAACCCAAGGTCTCATCCCTTTGCCCATTTCTGCTTCGCCCTTTTTTTTTTTCTTTTTTTTATTCTTTTTTTATTTTTGCTGCTGTTCACTTTTGTGGTGGAATTGCTTTTCGTTTCCACTAATCAGCTTGAGTTGCTGCAATTATAACACCTTTTTCTGTAGCTCAAATCACAAAGTCGTCTTCATGAAAGTTGTTCCTTAACTTGTGATCTACAACATATCCAAATTTGAGATCCATCGGAGCAGTACAACTCCATATATTCAGGTATGATGAGTAACTGTTCATGATTTGTCTGTCAACCCATCAGGCCTGTTGTTAGCTTCGAAACTGCCTTTTATCTTGCTCAAATCAACATACTTTCTTCATCAAAGTTGTTCCTTATCATCTCTTCCATAACATATCAAAAATTCAGAATGAATTAACTGTTAAATACTTCCAGATCTTTGAAACATCACAATAGCTTTGAAATCGGCAGGAATCTGACTGTCATGTTTGGAGCTTCAAAACTCTAATTTCCTTCGCTCAAACAGAAATATTTCCTTCTTCAAAGTTGTTTATCTGTTCAAGAACTATAAGATGTAAAAAATTCAGCTCCATTGAAGAAGAGCAGAAGTTGCGGAAATTTGATAGATGAAAGGTGACGGAAGAGGGAGAAAGAGAAAAAGGCTTGACTAGTTGAAGCTATTTTTTAGGACACAAAATTTGATTTAGCTTCACACTATCTTGATCAAGAGTGTGTGAAGCTCTTGCATGTTTTAGTGTTGAAATTTTGTAGTGAAGCTTTGTAGGTGAAGCTTTGTAGGTGAAGCTTTGTAGGGTGAAGCTTTGTATGGTGAAGCTTTGTAGGTGAAGCTTTGTAGGGTGAAGCTTTGTATGGTGAAGCTTTGTAGGGTGAAGCTTTGTGGGTGAAGCTTTGTATGGTCAAGCTTTGTAGGATGAAGCTTTGTAGGGTGAAGCTTTGTATGGTCAAGCTTTGTATGGTCAAGCTTTGTAGGGTGAAGCTTTGTAGAGTGAAGCTTTGTAGGGTGAAGCTTTGTAGGGTGAATCTTTGTAGGGTGAAGCTTTGTATGGTCAAGCTTTGTTGGGTCAAGCTTTGTAGGGTCAAGCTTTGTGGGTCAAGCTTTGTGGGTCAAGCTTTTTAGGGTCAAGCTTTTTAGGGTGAAGCTTTGTGGGTGAAGCTTTGTGGGTGAAGCTTTGTAGGGTGAAGCTTTGTATGGTCAAGCTTTTTAGGGTGAAGCTTTGTTTGCACCATAAATTGATTTTGCTTCACACTATCTTGATCAAGAGTGTGTGAAGCTTTTGAGAATTGTAGTTGTCCTCCATTGATGAAGCTTTGTTGTGTTCCCCCTTCCATTTTTTTTTTTTTTTTTTCTGAGTGGGGGAACTAAACATTTGAAATTTGAAACTCTCTAGCTTGTGTGGAAGTTGAAGATTTTCCATGTGGGGCTTTCTCATGGTTTGATCTTCACAATTGTCAAACCTTAGCCAATATTGGTTATTCCTCCATGCTAGTGGGTGAGGGGGGTTGTTTGTGACGCCATACCCATAATTCGCTCTGAGTTCCAAGCAGACCATTTAGAAAACAACTTATTAGATAG
Organism: Heteromeles arbutifolia; assembly: GCA_024362995.1. NCBI lineage: Eukaryota > Viridiplantae > Streptophyta > Magnoliopsida > Rosales > Rosaceae > Heteromeles > Heteromeles arbutifolia. The sequence continues at coordinate 35,728,564 of JANCRC010000003.1, read as the reverse complement.
CGAAAAAGCAGCTTGAGGCCCTAAGGCAGTCATGTAGTATCTCCGGTAGTGTAGGAATACGCTTGGTGCATCATTAGGAGTTGCCTTCTGAGCCGCCCATGGGTCATGTTATGTTCTACACCCCGATACTAATGACCTTAGGGGTGAAGCTACATTTGCACCTGTGGTAGCAGCAGATGCTATCTTTTATTAGATATGCGCTTGGCAACTCAACCCTGGTTTTTGGGATACCTTAATCGGGTTTTATATTATTTGGATGAAGTGTGGATTAGGTGAGCCTTCCTTCCATCAATGGCACTACTGCTATAAGATGCGCCCGGTGAAGTCATGCACTGGTTATGCCGAGTGTGCATATTGGAGCGAGAGAGAGCATATTGCCAAATGACCTTCATTACATAGGATGCCGAACGGCTATAGCTCAACACTTGTACATTGTGAGTCTACTTATAGTAGTACTTCAAGTGATTAGCGTTCCATGGATGGCCAAGGGTCTTGCCATCGGAGCTTCTGAGTTTGTAGGAGCTAGGGCGACTGATGCCAATGACTTCAAACGTTCCATCCTAGTTTAGACTAAGTGTGCCTTCGCTCGGGACTCTGTCGCAAAGTAGTATTTTCTTTAATACCCAGTCCCCTACTTTGAAATAGCGAGGTTTGACCCTACAGTCATAGTAGTTGAAGATGTGCTGCTTGTAAGCCATATTCCTCAAGTGAGCCTGAATTATGTGTTCCTCGACTAGATCTAAGTTGAGGGTGAGTTGTATTTCATTTTCAATTTGCATGTAGTTATGGACTCGGAAGGTAGTTTGCTCAAGCTTAACTAGGACAACTGCCTCTGTGCCAAAGGTAAGTGAGAATGGAGTTTCTCCTGTTGAAGTCCAATATGAAGTGCGATATGACCAAAAAAAAAAAACTTGGGGTACAAATTCAGGCCAACAACCTTTAGCCTTGTCCAAGTTGGTTTTCAAAGTGCGCTTGATTATTTTGTTGATGGCCTCAACTTGTCCATTTAGATTAGGGATGAGCTGGAGAGGCGAAGCATAAGTTGATGTTGAACTTAGGGCAGAACATCTTGAACTTCTTGTTGTCGAATTGTCGCTCATTGTCAGTGACTATCGCATTGGGAATACCGAATATGCAAATGATGTTCTTCTATACGGAGTCTTCTATCTTTGCCTCAGTAATGGTTGCCAAGGGTTCTACTTTGGCCCACTCTGTGAAGTAGTCAATCGCAATGATTGCGTAACAGACCTTGCTCTTCCCTACATGCATTGGGCCAATTAAATCAAGTCTCCATTGGGCCAAGGGCCAAGGGATGATCATGAGAGTGAGAGGCTCTGGAGAGGAGCGAGGAATAGTCGTATAACATTGACATTTGTCACATGAGTTGGATACTTTGATGACATCTTGATGGAGTGTTAGCCAGTAATATTCTTGGCGAAAAATCTTGTGTGCTAGGGATCGAGATCCAGCATGTTCTCCACAAACTCCCTCATGTATTTCCCGAAGGAAAATTTTCGCCTCGGCAGGCGTAAGACACCTTAAGTATGGTAGGCTAAAGCCTCGATTGTAGAATTGATCATTAATGATCAGGTAGCGGGTAGACTTGTATCGAATTTGCTTAGCCTGGACCTTATCATTTGGGAAGGTGCCATGAGCAAGGAACTTATAAGTCGGGGTGATCCAACTATCCCTCTGTTGTAAGTTGCAACTCTCGCGACTATGGTGCTTGGTGTTGTTAACAGTTCGACATGAATGTTTTTTCAATCCTGTCTTTCACTGCTGAGGCGAGGCCAACCAGGGCGTCTGCATGACTATTTGCCGCTCAAGGAGCTTGAGTGATCTGGTAGTGGAAGTGCTTGAGCAAAAGTTGTGTTTGCACAAGGTATACTGCCATAGAGCTATCTTTAGCATCAAAGTTGTTGGTGACCTGGTTGACCACCAATTGGGAGTCACTGAAGATATCAATTTGTTTAACCCCGAGGTGTTTGGCCAAACGTAAGCCTGCTAGAAGGGCTTCATATTCGGCCTCGTTGTTCGTCGCCTTGAATTTGAAACGAAGAGCATACTCCATCGCCACTTTGTCAGGGGTTCGACTTCAGATGAAGATGACTAGAAGTGTCTTCACTTTCTGCATGTACTCTGGATGTACTAGTTTGTTGTTTGTATGGCGTATGCCATGTTATAAGCCTGAGAGCTTTTTTGTTTTTGAAGCGTTGTAGCTTTGAAGCTTTGTAATTGTAGCTTTGTAATGAAGGCTTTGTAATTGTAGCCCTGAGGCTTTGTAATTGTAGCCCTGAGGCTTTATAATTGTAGCTTTGAAGCTTTGTAATTGTAGCTTTGAAGCTTTGTAATTGTAGCTTTGAAGCTTTGTAATTGTAGCCCTGAGGCTTTGTAATTGTAGCTCTGAGGCTTTGTAATTGTAGCTTTGAAGCTTTGTAATTGTAGCTTTGAAGCTTGAGCTTTGTAAATGAAGCTTTTGAAGCCCGAGCTCTGTAAATGAAGTTGTCGAAGCTAGAGCTCTGTAAATGAAGCTGTCGAAGCTTGGAGCTCTGTAAATGAAGCTTTCGAAGCTATAGCTCTGTAAATGAAGCTTTCGAAGCTAGAGCTCTGTAAATGAAGCTGTCGAAGCTAGAGCTCTGTAAATGAAGCTGTTGAAGTTAGAGCTCTGTAAATGAAGCTGTCGAAGCTTAGAGTTCTGTAAATGAAGCTTTCGAAGCTAGAGCTCTGTAAATGAAGCTTTCGAAGCTAAAGCTCTGTATATGAAGCTGTCGAAGCTAGAGCTCTGTAAATGAAGCTGTCGAAGCTTAGAGCTCTGTAAATGAAGCTTTCGAAGCTAGAGCTCTGTAAATGAAGCTTTTGAAGCTGATCGACATGAGTGATGCTCATGAATGTGTATGTTGATTGACATGAGTAATGCTCATGGATGTTGACATGAGTGATGCTCATGTATGATTGACATGAGTGATGCTAATGTATGAATGACATGAGTGATGCTCATGAATGTCTATGTATGATTGTCATGAGCGATGCTCATGTATGATTATGTATGATTGTCATGAGTGATGCTCATGAATAATTTTTTGGAGTACGGGTTGTACCTTTGATTACCTGGTTGGTGATAATAGCGACAGGTTTGTCAATAATTTTTGGAGTACTGGATGTACTTTTGATCACCTGGTTGGTGGTAATAGTGGCAGGCTGCCGAATAATTTTTGGAGTACTGGATGTACTTTTGATCACCTGGTTGGTGGTAATAGCGGCAGACTGCCGAATAATTGTGGAGTACTGGATGTACTTTCGATCTCTGCCGAATAATTTTTGGAGTACTGGATGTACTTTTGATCACCTGGTTGGTGGTAATAGCGGCAGACTGCCGAATGATTGTGGAAACCTGGATGTACTTTTGATCACCTGGTTGGTGGTAATAGTGGCAGGCTGCCGAATAATTTTTGGAGTGCTGTGAATCCTTTTGAAGCTCGGTTGGCTTATGCATACTAGGTCTCTGAGTTGGTAGACCTCTTTTTTTCTTCAGGGTAGAAACATATTGGATCCCAGTTAGGCTTTTGATACTTGCCTCCCCTGATGTCTTCCACGTGAAACACTTGGTGACCAGGCCTCAAAGTTCGTTCACTGTTTTTCATGGCCCTGTTGGAAGATTCAGATATGGGTGTGCCGCCGCTTATGGAATATATCATATTCACTTGGCGTTGGTTACAGTTATCCCTCGGAGAGTGAAGGAGGAATTGATCAATTTTTTCTTCACGTGCCAAAGCTTCAATATGATCACGGAGGATGATACACTTCTCGCTGTCATGACTGTTATGCTTATGGTAACAGCAGAACATGCCCGTGTTCTTCGTGGACTTGTAAACTGGCTCTCTCGGCTTTGGCTTCGGTATCAGGTGAGCTATACTTGGGTAAATGGCCACGCATGTGGTGTTCAAGGGCGTGTATGTCTCATATCTCAGGGTAAGGCGTGTCTTGACACGTGTTTGGCCCACTTCATTGACTGCCTGGGGGCGGGCATTATCGTGGCGATACCCTTAGTTATCGCGATAGTGCCCTTTACTCTTTTTTACTGAAATGAGAGTGGTGGGGATGGAAATCCTTCCTCTTGCCTTGAGATTGGTATGTCTGTTGACTTGGCGAAGCACTAAGTGAGGCAGGGGGATACGCTGTTGCCGTTTGGAGGCCCGATGTCTTCTCATTTGGTTGGATCTGGCTTACACTCCCTACTTGCTGATAAGGGGTGACTGTAGGGGGTTTCCCTTGATATGTTATTGCCTCAACGGAGGCGTGGTTATAGGCATGTCCCATCACCTCGGAGTAAGTTTTCCAAGTGTTGGCATTGATCATGTACTTGAAGAAACAGTCACGTAAGCCTATTGTGAAGGCCTTGAGGGCGGTCTTGTCATCTGCCTCAGCGCAGCGAGAATATTCATGGCTGAAGCGGCCGGCATACTCTCGTAGTGACTCATCCGGCTTCTGGCGGATAGTGTACAAATCATCTGCAGAATACAAGCGATCGGTCTGGAAGATGTGTTGAGAAACAAACAGTTTCCTCAATTCCTCAAATGAGTCAACCATCTCAGGTGGAAGACGATAATACCAGTTTAAAGCTCCACCAGAGAGGGTGGAGGGGAAGAGAAGACATCGCTCTTCGTCGGTGTGCATTCGGTATGCCATGGTGGACTCAAAGAGGTTAAGGTGTTCAATTGGATCCTCCTTTCCAGTATAGAGTTGCAAGCCAAGCTTCTGTTTTGTCTTCCCCTGGAGGGGGTGTCGAGGATCCTCCTTGTAAGAGGGCCAGGCCTGGGTTGATTCCAATCAGGTATCTCAGCCTGTCGTTCGGCCTTCAACTTGTTTACTTCTTCAAGGAGTTATAGGACAAGGGGGTCCTGGGTGGAGTTTTGTATCACTGGAGCTTTCTTTCGGAAATTTCCATCCCCTCTTGAAAGTAGGAAAGTCTGATCAAGAGCATGTGATTTTTCCCTGGACTCGCCATACTGACTTCTAGGGTATGTCTGTCGGAACACCTCTGAGTCCCCTATACCCTCATGTTTCTCTAGGACTTGTTGCCCCTTCCCCAAATTGGTAGCCGGCCTGGGCCGTGGTAGGGGACCGAGTCTTTCAGAAACCCTTGGGTCATTGATCTTTGAGCTTATGTGGATGGGGTTCTCTCGACGTTGCTTCAGGAAGTCTCGACAGTCGCGATAAACAGCTTTCGATCCTTCCGCTCCCTCTGTTAGGAGGTGCCTTCCTCCACTTCTCCTGCTTCGGGTTGAAGCAACTAGGTTGAGAGAAGTTTCATGTTGATCGACATTTTGAGGAGTAGCTTGCTCCTTATCAAGAATAGCCATGTTGAAGGCAGGTGACCCTCCGTGTTGGAAGGCATCCGATTGATGGTTGACGTTCACAGGGGCAACGAGCTCGTGTGTTTGAGCATGCCTAGCTTCGTGGAGCATCTCGAAGAGCTTCTCGTATTGCTCTTGAAGGACCTCGTTTTTCATTACTATCTTGTTGTTCTGAGCTTCTAGCTCATCGACTTTAGCTTGAAGAGAAACCCTTTTTCCTTCCTTCTTTCGTTGCTTCGCACTAGGTGCGAGAGGGGTGTCATTCTGTGAGCTGTGGCTTCCTTCGCTCCCCATGTTGGAAAGGGATGCTTGATCAAAAAAAGAGTATACGAATGGTGGAAACCAGCTTGACAAAGCTGAAGATAGTGGGAATAAGTGTCGATTCCCACAGACGGCGCCAAATGTTGATGCACAAAATCAGTGAGGACTTTGGTACAACAGAAAGTTTCAAGTTCGTGACCTTCGCTTGGTCGCTCCGGTCACTAGTGTGGACGAGTATGTAAATGGACAGAGACAGGGAAGCAAACACAAGATGTACGTGGTTCACCCAGATTGGCTACGTCCACGGAGTAGAGAAGTTCTCATTAATTGTGAAGGGTTCACACAAATACAAAGGTTCAAGCTCTCCTTTAGTGAATTCTAGTGAATGATTTAGTACAAATGACATTAGAGATTATTGTGGGAGAATGATCCCTATTTATAGAAAAGAGTTTCTAGCTTTGTTTTGACATTGACACGTGTCATGCTGTGATTGGCCTCTGATGTTGACACGTGTTGAGCTGTGACTGGCCTCTGATGTTGACACGTGTCGCGCTGTGATTGGCCTCTGATGTCGACACATGTCACCTTGTGATTGGCCTCTGACCTTGTGGGTCCTTGACGGTATAATGTTGACCGGTTCTCAGTAGTTTCGGGATATGTCAAGTATGGTACAAACAAATCCCACATAAAAAAAATGGACGTATAGCTTATAAGCCACCTCTCATATTGTAAATTAATTTTATATATATTGAAACCCCAACACAAAGACTTTGGGGAAGCATGATGGTAGGCAGTGGACTATCTATTCTCAATAGATTAGTCAAATGTGGCGACCAACACAGAGACTTTGAGGAAGCCTAACTCTCACTCACACTGGTGCTGTTGGATTAATTGCAAGTATTTGCAAGTATACGATAAAGAATAAGACGTTTGAATGGTTTTGATTATAAAATTTTCACGATAAAGAATCATTATTTGCAAGTATTCCCAAAAGAAAAAGCAAGTAATTCTCTTATTTACTTGGAGCCAAAAACATATCATTCAAGAAAGTGCAAATACATATTTCAATGCATGTTAATAGTACTGCGGATAAAGGCCACGTATCATATACATGGGTGAAGGCCAAGCTGCCACGTGTGCGTGGTAGTTATGAATCAGGGCGGGCCAAGCAATGAAGGAAACTCATTTTGAACCTTTATGGCGCGTTTACTAATCCGTAATCAAATTGAGAGGAATTGGATTGAGGAGGAATTGAAATGAGGTGGAATCAAAATCAGATTCCTGTTGAAGTTGTTTACTAAAACTGTCTGAAATCGGAGTACAAATGATGTTGAGTCCATATAAGTTGTTTACTAATTCACTTCAATCGGAATGAAAACTAGGTTGATTACTATATTGCCCTTACATAAATAAATTATTTTCATACTAATTAATTTAATAAAATTCATCTATATAAGCATATATAAATCGGTTTTATTTATTTATTAAAAGATGACAAGAATGATGTTGAGTCTATATAAATTATTTACTAATTCACTTCAATCGGAATGAAAACTAAGTTGATGACTAAATTGCCCTTACATAAATAAATTATTTTCATACTAATTAATTAAATTAAATTCTTAATTAAATTTATATAATAAAATTATCTATATAAAAATATATAAATAGGTTTTATTTATTTATTGAAAATGACATAATGAGTGTCAAATGAAGGGCAATGTTGGAATAATAAGAAACAAGTGAGGGCATAATAGGAATAAAAGATGCATTCCTGATTCCCTTACCCTCAAGGAATTCAAATACCTCACAAAACTAGGGAATCCCATTCCTCCAATTTCAGGAATTGGATTCCTTGTTTCATGTGGGGTCCACCACTTTTTTGATTTCTTAATATTTAGTAAACACCGGAGTATTTCGTAATCGGAATTCAATTCCCTTTCTTTATTCCGATTACCCTTACGTAAACGTGCCATTAGTTCCAGAATTTCAATCCCAAAAGCTCGATTTGATTAGAGAGCAAGAAGAAGAACAACTTAAGAAAGAAGTAGGAGGAATAACATCTGAAACTCGATCATATAAATTTGGAGGAAGACAAGGAAACCCAACTCTCTCAGACTCTCATCAATCCCTCCCTCTCTCTATCACTATCTCCAACTTAGTTGTTCATCAGATTCACCCCCAAGGATTCATCTTAGCCCGTCCCTCCTATCCCCCAACCTTGTATGGTCAATTAAATTTTTTTAAAGGATTTTAGAATCCATTCAAATCTAGGTGTAGTCAATTAAAGGATTTTAGAATCCTTTAAAATCTAGGTGTAGTCAATTAAAAGATTTTAAAGGATTTTAAAATTCATCCAAATCTAAGTGTATTAAAAAAATTAAGATTTTGGAGGATTTCAATAAGTTGTGGATTTTGTGGGATTTGAGAGCCAAAAGTACATATAACCCAGACTAAAAGAATCCAACTTCACCCCCTAGGATTTCAAATCCTTCCACCACAATCCATTCAAATTCTTTAAAAATCCATATGAATTTTGTAGGAGTCTTTAATCCTCTTAAATCCTATCAAATCTATCACTTTAAAAATCCTTTAAAATCTTAGTTTGATTACACTTCCCTAATTCATTTTCCGTCTGTTATGGTTATTTTTCTCATAAGGTGGAACGACATCGTCCCACTAAAGGGAATTACTTTTTTTTTAACTAGGACCAAAAAACGGTGTCGTTTTGGCCTAGCTTTTTTGAAAAAAAAATTGGAACTCTTGCGTGCAGAGCTGCGCAGTAGCCGGAAATCCAGAACAACACATATCGAATTTCATCACCTCCGACGGGACCAGAGGGGCGGAACCACCGCTCCAGAGCTTGATTTCCGACGAGGGAAGGGGCGACCGCCCCTCCTTGTCCCTATGTAGCTTCGCCCTTGCATGTGTTCGTCACAAATTTCCAAATCCAATTCTCAATTTTCTTCGTGTGTGGTAACTATAAAATGAAATGTTATGGCGATGGAGGTGAAGGGTACTTGAAAGATGCATGTCACTGTTACTAAAGATCAAAATCGATCAGTCGGAATCATGAGCTGGTGGAATATTACACAGTACGTCGGTATAAAACTTGCTGAGTTGCCTGTGCACTAAAAGTGTGTTCACATGCAACTTATGAACTTGGATGTTTTATATGTTTCTATCTATTTGTCCACTTGCAACTAATTAACTTTGGATGTTTCATCAACTTGCCCGAGACGACGCGTGATAAATCCGGTACATCAAAAGGTACCATCGATTAGTACTTTTTTGTGCGTATCACATATATGGATAGTGCTGTTCGCCCACTCATGTTCACCTCCCACACATCTTTGTTAGTTTTTGTCTATTCATCTTCTTTCTTCTTCAATTTGTTCGATTTGACAGTCGAAAATTAAGATAGGTGTGTAAGAAGTCAAAATGGATGTATGAATAGCACCAGCCCACATATATATGCTATCAGGTCCTTTATCCAAAATGATTTTCATTTTTTTGGTAAAAATGAGAACTAGCTGTCATATCCACTCCATCTTAAACTTCAACAATCCAAACCAAGTTGCACTTTGTAGATTATCCTTGCCAAATATTAGTCAAATTGTAAATGTTAAATGGTTTCAGATTAAATTTTTTTTTTTTTTTTTTTGCAAGGATGATCCATGAATGATGACTCAAAAAATAAACTGTTCAGATCGTTGAAATTCAATATGAAGCGAGACTCAACTAGTCCTCATTTTTACAAAAAGAGTGAAACCCTTTGGATAAAAGCTCTTGTTATTATCCTCCAAGAATATTCTTAGAAGAAAAACATGCACATGTAATGAAGATGGTGAATGATGAGGTAACAATATAATACGCCAGATGAACACCGATGACATTCAGTTGTGATATTAATTGAGATTCAAGTGGTAAATTATAAAAAGAGGATAAAACATATGCTATAGTTTAGAGTTTCTCACGAGGAAACAAGTCATGTTCTCTCTTTTGTGGTAGACAGTAGTTTCCGGATGATTGATTCAACGACCAGTTCCTACGAACTTACAACTCCAAATAAACAAATTAATGAACAATTTCAACTCCATGCGTTGTACAATTCAACAGCTCAAATATTTCACTCGAACAAGTCTTTGATTAGGAATATATCACATGTTTTAAATCATACTCTATACCAAATATTCCCACTTCCAATATTAATTAATTGTTATAAAATACTCTAGTATATATGAGTCAAATATTACATTATTGATACAAATATGAAATTAGCACCTAATGGCTCGTCTTGCCCATCAAATATAATTTATATAAATATTAATTAATTGTTATAAACTACTCCGTTTAATATCAAGTGCTGATGAAACATGGTTGTTTTTATTAATATACATATACATATACATATATATATATATATATGCTTAACCTACATAATTATAAATAAAACCCAAATGAAAAATCCAAACTAGTGGTTTGCCAACCACAAGAAAAATAAAGGTATTAGATCCTTGCCTTTTGATGCTTAAAGCCTTAAAATATAGGTTGTAGTTTTCAATGAGAAATTGGTTCATGCTTCAAAAGGAACAATTCAGAGAGACGGGGAAAAAAAACCTCTCTACATTCTTGTATTGAGTGTGAAATCACTAAGATGCTAATTGCTTGATTCAAGAATGAAATGTTGGATCTTCTCAAAGAGGTTTGTACTTTGTAGTATGTCATGGTTTTGGGATGAAGTAACCTCTTCTCCCATTAAACTTTGAGAAAACAAAAAATGAAATGTTGAATGACAACTTAAAGACATATTACCACTCATCATCTGACGTTTAAATATAATTTATATAAATACATGTTTTGACAGTTACAATATAACTATCGAAATAGTGATTGTATTAGATACACATATAGCACAAATTTCTATATATTCTAACAAACACCCGGCCGGCTAAACCAAAAAAAATCTAGATCTGTGGCAATATGCCGTCAATATTGATCTCCTTGTCCTTTTCAACGGCATATATTTGTCCAGTAAGATGAACAGAACATGCATAGAGCTTATCACTTCACATTTCACATTAATTTGATTTATTTTCTCATTAGTTGATACGGTCTTTGTATTTATATGGTGTGACAGATCATAACAATATATCCCCTATTAATCAACTGATTAAATAAATATAATCAAGCTTAATTAATTTGGAATTAATGTAATAAATATTCAAATGCTACATGGATTAGCAGTGTATATGTTTCCTGCATGGTACATTCGAAGCATGTTCAATTATAGGCATGTTAACCAAAATAGTAATTGAAATTGACATAACTCCTACTTTGGTTCATGAGATTTAAAATCGATAAAAGTGTTCTCTAAGTTTGTTAACTATCAATCATTTTGGTATTTCCGGGAAAAAAAATCTTTGTTAAATAAGGACCAGAATGACAAAAAAACATAACTTCAATTTAATAAATAATGAGCCAAAATGATTTGACAACAATTAAGGATATTTTGTCATTTTCTCAAAATTTTACAAAATTTTTTTTTTACAGAAAAGCTAAAATGATTGATGGTAATTCTATTGATTTTAAATCTCTGAAACCAAAGTGATCAGAAATTATGTCAACCCCAGATACATTTTGGCTTAAAAAACCTTCAATCAATCAACTTGCATATAAAGTCGTGGTTGTTGGGTGATAATCACTTGCAACGATCAATCAGCTCTACTCGATATTAATTAATCTTAAATAAATAAATTTGATTTATTCGTGTTAATATTTAGTGTTTATATTCTTTACGAAGGCGCAGACAAAGACGACCCACTTGTTTGAGGTAATGGATTAAAACCAACAAGATACTTTCCGGATCCTTTTGGTGAGAATCTTGGGGATCCGTGAATTGTGTCCGTTTATCGTATATCGTACTGTCAGTTTTTATCAAGTACTATTTTTGTTTAATTTTAAATAAAAATATTTAAAATAATTTATAACCGTATAATGTACGATGAACGAATAAAATTAACGGATCCCCGGAATTCTCAGAAAGAGGATCCCGCAAGAATCCGGATTCGGATTAAAAGACCAAATGGAGGAAACAGGACGTGTTGATGTCATCTTTCAATTATTTGTGGTCCTGCAAACTAATAACACATTTCATTTTATTTGTGAAACGACAAGAAATGGATTCAGCTTTATAATCTCCATAGGCAGGAAGACATGCATCCTTGAAGGAGAGTGAGGTAGGGCTCGAACACCAGTTCATGGCCCCTAACAAAAGGAAACAACAATATTGTTGCCGTTTCGGAACTAAAAGGGGTCTCGATAAAGATTTGAACAAAGCTTGGTTTGCCGAACAATTAGAGAGGTTCTGCTATATAACAAATGTAGCTGCTTTTTGGTTTGACAACTGTCTAGTTTTATTTTTTTCTTCCAAACAATTATTCAGTTTGAAAAGTATCCCGTAAAAGACTAGAATGCCCTCACCCACTATTCTCTTTCAGTTCTTGATTACTCTGTAGAAAAATTACTCTCGCTTAATACCAAGAATTCATTAAATAATATGCCAAAAGTAAAAATTAACACTGGTGCATACCTAATGTATGAGGTGGGAAGATTAAATAGCATCCATGACTCTAGAAAAGATAAAAGAGTTAACTTTTATCTATAGAGAGTAATAGAACGAAAGAAAGTTGAACAGCGTCGGCACCCCTGAACTGAAGAAAAGAAAAAACTTGAAAATTTTACACACATGCATAGCTTGTATGTTAAAAAGAGCATTATAGTCTATTACATGGGTATTTCTAGTATTGATTAGTTTGTTAGAAAAGAAATAAGAACTAAAAAAATGTCAAAGTGTTGTAGTACGGAGATGTGCGATATCCATCTTCGTTGGTTCATGCCTCAACAAAGATGGCTTACCTTGTCCCCATTGACTAATGGATGGCAGTTGTAGGGGAGACACTTGAACTTGGTTCTAGTGTCTTTAGCCTTATCCCCTCACTGCTTTGCGTTTTGTTGCTGTTTAGCATGTTGGTCTCCTTGTAGGCTTTCTTTGTACTTTTCTGGCTTGTTTGTCCTAGTAATGCATTTCCAGTTTCTATAAATAAAAAATTAAAAAATAAGTCACATTAATTTTTTAAAAGAAATTGCTATGAATATCAGTAGTTAGCCAAGCTTTGCTCTAAAGTTTGGAAAAGGATCCTCGCCGGATCCCTTTCCTAGGGATCCTAAGGATCCCATGATCTCATTCATTCATCGTATATCGTGCGGTCAGTTTTCATTAGGTACTATTCATATTTAATTTTAAATTTTAAAATTTAAACTGATTTCTGACCGCACGATATATGATGAACGGATGAGATTATGGAATCTCTATGATCCTTAGGAAAAGATCCGGTGAGGATTCTTTTCCCTAACGTTTTACCATAAAGCAGAAAGATTCCAAAAATAGTGAGACATGAGTTGTCATTAGTCCGTACCTATTACATGTGACAGATAAGTACACACAAAAAAAAAGACAATTAAAAAAAGAAAAAAGAAAAGAGATTCGGGTGTTTTCAAAGTTGATCGTTACAATAGCCTCAGTCAATAATATAAAGAGAAATTAAGGGGATTTTTTAAAAAGTATTGTGGATGCAAATTTCTTTTTTCTTGTTCTTAGATAAAATTGCACTTACAAAACAAATAACACCTTAGATCAAAACCAAAAGCCTCACATGCCCACGATGAATGAGGGTGGCTTTGGCCGAAGAACCTCTGATGCCAAAGTTAGAATTTTGAGGAAAAAATGTTTAGAAAATTTAGAGAATTTAACAAGAGAATTGAAATTCAGGCTTGGAAAGAATAAGGTAGTATTTATAGGGGTGTGGCCGGCCCCTTTAGGAGGAGAAGGGTCGGCCACTTGGTTGGTATTTTGGGTGATGTTCATGATTTGTAGCTAATTAGGAATAATTGAATAATAATTATATTAATTAGCTAATTAATATAATTAAAAAGATGATTTGGGGGTTACCTTGTGGAGATGATTTGAGGAGGATGGATGAAATAGGTTTTAAAATAAATACATATTTGGACATTTTTGACTTGATTGATTGATGATTGTCCACTACTCGCACGTAGGAATTCCGGTGTGCCTCGAATGTAATTTTGTCCTTTTTACCCAAAAATCCACGTGTCGCCTCTTGATTATTTTTTGCTCCACAAATGCCCCCACACCTGTTGGGCTGCTCGTAAGAAAGGGCAGCAGGTGTAGAGATTTTCTTGCTTTAGGAAACGTAGGATTATTTCCTATTTTGATGTTGATTTCCTCTTTAATAGGAAATTAGACCCTTCTAGGAAAGGGAAATAAATTTCTCTCAAAGCCTATTTAAGTCTACCTTAAGTGGGTTATTAAATCGACTTTGGAGAGCGATTTATCTACAAAAGAGCTTAGAGGATATTTGTTCCCCCTCCTCTAGTAATCTTCTACATCTTGCCCGTGCAAATGACCATCTTTCGTTGCTTTCTTCGTCTTGTCCGCGCAGCACCAAGGTAAGAAAAATTTAATTTTCCCTGTCTTCTTCTTAGATAGTGCTGTCGCAGAGCAGTTGTTAGGGTGGTGCAGCACGTCGACTGGCAGGGACCAAGAGTCGGCTCGGCATGGGTCGATGAGGTGTTGTGGTAAGGACTACTGTTTGGGCTGCTCGGCTTGACTAGGGCCAAGGGCAGCTTGCGCGGCTAGGGCTGTAGATTAAGGCGCTGGGGCGCAGTGCTAGACGAGCCGCATGACTCATGTCCTTTGGGCTTTTGGACCTGACGGGGGCTAGGCCGACGATTGAGAGAGATGAAGAGGTTGCGGGCCTCATGGGCTGCTGGAATGCTGGGCATGCAAGCTTCTTACCTGCTGGTCTAAGAGAAAAAATGAGGGAAAAGCCAGTATAGGTTGAGCTCCTCTACTGAGTACTGTAAATGACGTTGGCTGCTTAGTCCTCTTCGTTGGGAGAAAAGTGGGCTACTCACGAGAGAGAAGGTAAAAATGATCAAGGCGAATGCATTGGCTCGTCTGATCGCTGTCTTGGAGCCTACCATGAATGAAGGTGGAAAGAAGAGATCTTCCCCACCTGCTCAAGAGATGCCGGTTGAGAAAAAATTGAAGACTTCCTTCACTGCTCGTGAAGGTCCTCCTTATGCCGAGAGGCCTGTGATTAACATGACTTCTTCCAATGGGAAGAAAAATAAGGCTGCTAAATTTGAGCCTATGGCACTTGCCATGTCAAGAATGGCTAGTACAACTGCTGATATGATTGCTCAGCATAGAGGTCCTGTCATGCCCATAGTGTCGAAGTATATACCAAGATGTCATTTGGGAGCTAAGTCTGATTCACCTTTGGAGAGGCTTACTATTATGAAGAGGGATAAGATGGACTTTGCTGCTAAAGTGGCGCCAAGGCCCATTCCCCTTGCTGCTAAAACTGATTCGCCTGCTGGAAATGAGGAAACTGCTTGCGTGGGCAGTTGTGAGAAATCCACTAAGCCTGCTTTTGGGGAGGCTGTTGTGATTTGGGCGCTTTTGAAACCAGATCTATTTGAAGACATGGGCGTTTGTGCCAAGTTTTTCAATGGCATTAGAGGGGTTGTTTGCCCAAGTTCCTTTGCGAAGCATACGACCGAGTATAAGAAGACTGCCCTACTTGCCATGATGCAGAAGATGACTATTCTGACTGCCGAGTCTATGCTCCTAGACCAAAAGAATACCAAGGCTGCCAAGGAGGTGGCAAGGGCTATGGTAGCTGAAGTTTATTCTTCAGCCGAGAATATCAAGAGGTTGGAATCTGAGCTCATCGCTTTGAAGGGGTTTAATATTTCTGTCCCTACTTCTCTGCAACTTGAAACTGCTCGCCAAGAGATCGTTGACTTGAAGACTAGGCTTGACGCGATCCAAGTTAAGTATGAAAGTGCAAAGAATGAAATCGGATGTCACATACCTTAAATTGCTTTGTTCTGCTGCTTATGCAAAGGATGAAGAGTTGATTACTGCTTATAACTAAGTAATCCACTTCAAGAAGGTCGTTGATAGGCTTGAACCCCAAGTGTTGGAACTCCAAGGTGCACTGAAGATCAACGAAAGTATGAAGAAATAAGTGGATGAGCTGCAGCGCGTCCGTGTTGGTCTACTCAAGGAGATCGGGCAGCTGAAAGGTAAGAAGGTTGGGCTTGAGGCTCTGCTTGTTCAGAGTCAGGTCAATTTGTGCCCAAGCTGGAGCAGCATTTGGTGAAACGCCAGATGATGCTGCTGCTGAGAATGTCGCAGCTACTGAAAGTGTGGCGACTGAGTAGTCGTGGAGTGTCTAAGCTGCTGAAGAGTAGTCTTCTAAGTAGTCTTTAGGATTTTCTTTGTTTCCCTCGTTGCTTTTTGCTTTGCTTGAATTCCTTCGGTCTTTGCTAGTTGTTTATCAATTTCGCTAGAAAATTTAATAAACTTGTTTCCTTCGCTTTTCTCCATTTTCGCTTCTTTTATTCATGCCCTAACCTTTAGACTTTATAGACCAATGGCAGGCGTGCTACTTTTCTATAAGCAGACATGCCCGCGTAGCTGATGCAGTCGTAGGTGTTAGTGTAGAACTTTGCAAAGTTGTTAGTCATAGGGTCGACAGCCAGACGCTTTACTTATAGAAGCAGACAAGTTCGCGTGACTACTAGGCTGTTAACCTTGGCTTTCTCCGATTCCATAGGTTACGTAGCAGGTATCACAACAATTTAGGACTTGGTGTAGGTCATTCTGCATTTAGCAGAGGTGAAGCTTATCGATCACGTAGAATGTTCGCAGTGAATAAAGCTTCGTATATGCACGCTAACTTGTTTAACTTTTCACAAGAATGTGCAGTTGTATAAGTCTAGCGTGGCTTTACTGCTCAAAGGTCAAGCCGTAAGCAATCTTCTGGAAACCGTAGGCTATCTTAGTGCACTCGGTAACAGCTTTAGGGTTCCAGGGCAGCTGTCTGTAGGGCGTACTGTGTAGTGTGCCCCCTCCATCTCTGAGGCTTGGTTCCCCGCTGATTAGGCCAAGAGACCCAAAATCCTTCAGCTAGGTAAGCCTTGAAAAAGGCCATTGTGGTTACTTCTAGAAATCCCGGTGCAAGCCATCGTGCACCCAGTTATACCAGGGCAGCCCGTTCATCCACGTTTGGATATTCGGAGTGTAAGTTTATCTTCCCGCCTTGAAGATCAGACCCGTATGGGTGTCGGGGAATTGGTTTACCCTCTTATACTGGAAAGCAATTAGTTTATCCTCTCGCACAAGAGAGCAGACTCATGTGGGTGTCAGGGAATTGGTTTACCCTCTCGCACTGGAAAGCATGGTTGGTCCCTTGTGGTGCGTAATTCATGTGATGAGTTCCTAAGAAATGCGCGGTCTTCTTTTGAAGTACATGAGTGATCAGTTGTCGTAAGCATGCAGCCAAGCCAAGTTGCAGATTACTTCTGAATTCCTCATTAAAAAACAAGTGAAACGAACAAAAACTTAGCTATAAGGTAGGAACTGCATAACAATTGAATAGTCATCTGCTTGTGAGGTGGTGCCCGTCAAGCTGCTTGAGTCTTCGGGGCTTTGATGTAACGGGAGGTCACTCATGGTACTTCATCGGATTGTAGGCATTCCACTACTTTTCGTCTCTTTGTTGTTCATGGTGGCGAAGGTGTAATTTCCTTTGCCGCTTACTCTGCTGATCTTATACAGACCTTCCCATATGGGATTCATCTTTTTGGTGCCCTCTCTGCTAACAGTGATGAAGGTTTTCCTTATAACTAGATCTTCGAGCCTGGAACTGCCGGATCTTGGCCCTTTTGTTGTAGCTGGAGAGGAGTTGCTGCTAGTAAGCTGCGATGCCGGTAATGGTCTGCTCGCGTTTCTCCTCTGCCAGATCTAAGCTTATGGCCATCTCCTTACTGTTCTGCTCGATGCTTGGCAGTTGAGTGCTGATACTTGGCACGATGACATTAGGATGAATGATTGCTTCAGAACCAAATGTCAAAGAAAAATGAGTCTCACCGGTGGCTCGTAGTTTGGTGGTGTGATATGCCCTCAAATATCCGATGAGTTCATCTGGCCATTTTCCCTTCTTATCAGATAGGGACTTCTTGAGGCAGTCGAGGATAATCTTATAGGATGCTTTGGCCTGCCCATTACCTTGAGGATATCTCGACGTGGACATTTATTGCTTGATGATATACTTTTGGAATAACTTTGCCAAATCTTTGCCTACGAATTGCGGGGCGTTGTTTGTGATAATGGATTGAGGAATGCCAAATCGGTAAATGATGTTCCTCTATATGAAGTGCTCTATGTCCGTCTGTGTTGTGGTAGTCATGGGCTCTGCTTCTACCCATTTGGTGAAGTAATTGGTTGTCACGATGGTCATGCTTTTGCCCCCAGTAACAGGCGACATTGGCCTTACCAAGTCGATTGCCCACTACATGAACGGTCAATGACTCTTCTGCAGGTGTGATTTGCTGGCAGGCAGTGCTGGTACCGACTTGTAGTGTTGGTAGCGATCGTACTTTTGTACTAACTCCTTAGCGTCTTGGTGCATGGTAGGCCAGTAGTAGCCTGCGTTTAGAACCTTTTGTGCTAAAGATTGACCTCCGGAGTGATTTCCACAAAAACCTTAGTGGATTGAGCTTAAAACCTTTAGGTCGTCAAGAGGCGCTAAGCAGCAGACATGTGGTCCAATGTAGGATCTTTGGACGAGAATGCCGTTCCACATGTAGTAGCTTGCTGCCTTTATTTGGAGCTTTCTAGACTCCAACCTTTCCGTGGGGAATGTGTTATTCACTAGGTAGTCTATAATATAACTTCGCCAGTTTGAAGTTGTACTAACCTGTGACACTTCGGCTGCTGGCTCCGCCTCTATGATGGGCTTGTCTATATACTCCACCAGAATAGAGCATTTAAGTTTGTGGTCGAGAGCGAAGCCTAAGCCGGCTAGTGCGTCTGCGTGAGCGTTGTCTACCCATGAAACTTGAGTGAGGGTGTAAGTCTGAAACGCCTCAATTAGTCTGGCTAGTGATTAGCTGGGAATCAGAATGAATTGCGAGCTTTTTCACCGCCAATTCTTTTGCCATTCGGAGGCCTACTAGTAGAGCCTCGTACTCTGCTTCATTGTTGGATGCTTTGAAGCCTAGAGTGATCACCTATTTGGGCATCGAACTGTCTGGGGTGACAAGGACTACGCCTGCTCCCGAACCTTTGTAGTTAGATGCGTCATCGACATGCAAATGCCAGAAGTCTCCATCGGGTAGAGCAGGGGCGGCTAGGACGTGCTCGGCTACCTCCAGGGCGTCGTTGGGCTTCTCTATTATGTCGCCTAGGCTAGGCATGAAGGGGCAGTAAGGAGTCGTGGAGCCGTCGTTGGGTCGCCCTGTTGCGTCTTGAATGCGTGGTAGGGAGTCGTGAAGCTGGGGCCATGCTACACGCAGCAGGAAATGCTCAACTGCCGGTGGTAGGCCACTCTAGAGTTGAATTATGGAGCAAGGGTCGGCAGGGGCCGTGTGACATGTAGCAGAAGATGGTGTTCGACTGTTGGTACTTTTAGGGCCACGAGGACAAAACTTGCTTCCAAATGTGTCTTTCTAGTGTTCGTCTGCCCTTGGTGCGCCTTTGGGCCGAGTTGTTGCGTTTGTCAGAAAATTTTGCATCTACCAGTGTCTACGCCTTTATCGTCGCGCGTCTACATTGGGCGAAATAGTGCGTCATGAGGATGACTGTGTACGTCTGAAGGTAAAACTTGAGCTTCTGGGTTGCAACAACTATCGCCAAAGTTAGCTTTTGAATTTCTGGTAGCACCGAGGAGAACTTTTGAACTGTGAATTACAAGGAGTCGGGCCCCCAACTCTTCTCGTATGATGGTAGAGCTTATTGCTGCTTCAGATACCGTCAAACATGTGAATAGGTCATATGCTGCTTCCGGTTTAGATAGTGATGTCAAGTTCTTTTTCAAATCCTTGCATCTTGATCGGCGAGCCTTATCCCAAAGTGCATGCTTGTCTGTTAGAGCGAAAGAGTCTGACAGAGTTAGATCTTTTTTCATGATCAATTTTCTGAACAACGAGTGGTTTGCTGGAAGTCCTTTTTGGAAGGCTGCTATGCCTGCTCGATCTCTTCTGTGAATGGTGACCTGCTTATGTTGGTCATGCCTTATCGGTGACCTCGTTGCGTTGAAAACCACGCAATCGCTTGGTCAAGAGTCTATCTACTTCATCCTGAATTTGCCCTTATAGGGGTAGCGGAGCTCTCAGCTGCCCTCAGTCGTGACCTACTGGTCTAGGCTGCTCTTCCATGTATTCGGTTCGTCTATGTCGCGGCTACGGTGCATGTGGTACGTTCCTAGCAGACAAGCGAATTTCTTGTAGGCTATCGATTGAACTTGAGTCGGATTGAGTGACTATTTCTCTCCGTCCGTCATGTTGCCTACTCCGATGTGAGGTGGAGGATGCTTCTTGCGGGCCTAGCCGCGAATGAACACTTCGCTTGGAAAGTTGCTCATGTTGATTATCGGAGTGTGACCTCAACTGTGAGTGTATGCTCGTTCGTGGGCTTGCACACTCATCTGCGGGCTAAAACGAGAGTATACGCTATCTCGGGGGCCCAGTCGCGAGTGGACATTGCCAGAACGCTCTGTTTGTGACTGGTCGAGTGGCTGTTTGCCGGGAAGTTGATGGAGAGGTTCTTCGTCTGCCCTTGTCCTACTTTAGGACACCTCGTTCGGGGCACGTTGCATCCTAGTGAACTGCAAACGTTGCATTCTAGTGAACTGCAATAACTGATTCACCTAGGTCATCTACTATGCGATGGCGTTCGTCAACTCTATGACTTGTCGGGACAAGTGTTGTTTGTCATTCGGATTAGAAGAGCTTGGAAGGAATGCATCGCGATGAGCAGTGGAAGTGTGGTAGACTCCAGGCGCGAGATTCGAATTGGGGAATGTCAAAGCCGCATAGAAGTGTGGTGAAAATGCCCCCGGTTCAATTGTAGGCCCAGAAAGTTGAAGCCGGGACAATGGAACTAATCTTGGACCGATTTGGGCTGCTTGGAAGGCCACGGGAGAAGGTTGGGCCACGAGAATGGGCTGCTCGGCGGGAGCAGGCTAGGCCACGAGAATAAGCTGCTCGGCGTGTGGCACACGTGCGTGCGAGGCTTGGGCTCGGCTTGACAACGCATTGGGGTTGCATTGGATTTGAGGGCACGAGCCGATTTGCCTTGGGCTTGGAGTGACATGGTTTGGGCCGTGGCCTTGGTGCCATGGGCTGTGGCCTTGGTACCATAGGCCTTTGGATGACATGGCAAGCTTGGATGACACGGCTTGGGCCGTGGTGGTGGCACCATGGACCTCACCGTGGGTGGCCACCACAGTGGTTGCCATGGTGAAGCCTTGTGGTGGTGGTGCCACTTCACTTATTGTCACGTTTAGCCTCGTGGATCACCGTGGCCCTATCTTTTGAACATTGGATTTTGTCGTTCGTTGAAGTTTCTAAATTTCTAGCCATTGTACTTTTCTTTTACATTTTATCAAAGAATTTTTTAAAATAAAAAATTCTAAAAATAAGAAAGTACAAAAAAATTACAAATGGACAAGAAAATAGAAAACCTTGGATGCGAGAGTCTTCTACGAGTGTAGGACTCAACTCTCAATGAAAGCACCAATTTGTGGATGCAAATTTCTTCCTCCTTGTTCTTGGACAAAATTGCACCTACAAAACAAATAACATCTTAGGTCAAGGCCAAGAGTGTCACGCGCCCACGATGAATGGGGGGCTTTAGCCGAAGAACCTCCGATGCCAAAGTTAGAATTTTAAGAGAAAAGTGTTTGGAAAATTTAGAGAATTTAGCAAGAGAATTGGAATTCAGTTTTGGAGAGAATAAGGTAGTATTTATAGGGGTGTGGCCGGCCCCTTTAGGAAGAGTAGGACCGGTCACTTGGTTGGTATTTTGGGTAAGGTTCATGATTTGTAGCTAATTAGGAATAATTGAATAATAAATCAATTAATTAGCTAATTAATATAATTAAAAATGAATGATTTAGGGGTTACCTTGCGGAGATGATTTGATGAGGATGGATGAAATAGGTTTAAAAATAAATACTTATTTGGGCATTTTTTACTTGATTAAGGGATGATTGTCCACTGCTCGTGCGTAGGAATTCCGGTGTGCTTCGAGGGTAATTTTGTCATTTTCACCCAAAAATACACGTGTCACCTCTTGATTATTTTTGGCTCCACAAGTATGATTTTTTATAAAATATTCTATCACTTCATGTTTTCGTTACAATATTTTATAATATTAGCATAAGAATTTTCATTAAATTGTGAGATGTCACAAGAATTATCTCCCCTCCTATTTTCATCATCTTCTCTCTTCTTCTCTAACGCTTTACTTTTTATCTTACTGTCGTTATAAAAAAATTAATATAAAATATTGATATAGTTTTACCATAATCAAGAAAAAAAAAGAGAAAAATTAGAAAGAGAAAAGCCTCTTGCATTTCTAATTACTGATAACGTTATGTACTGTAAATCCGTGGCATACGGCTTGTGGAGTTGAGTGCTTGACAGCTTGTAATATGGAAAAAGCGACAGGTGAAAAGAGAGGGGGCTTATCGGACTGCCACAGTTGTTTTGTCGTCCGCTTCGCAATCGCACATGGGTGTACGTGTTATCAATAATGACTGAAACGAAAGTACGGCTGCTCGTACTTTATATATGGGGAAGAGATCCGGTCTGGATAAATGATTCGAACCATTGAAATTTGATTAAACAGTTATAATTATTATAATTTTTAGAATAACTCTCTATTTATAGCCATTAAATTAAATTTCAATGATCCGAATCACTTAATCTTGGACTTTTGATGGGGATCGGATCTCTTCCCATATATACATATAGCTAACTATCATTATATTAATATTTTAATTTGATTTTGTTTGGGTGTGGATCACATGTTGTACTAGTTTGATGTGTTGGATTTGAACAAGGCAATTATATGGTTCAAATATTTCGTCTGTGTTTGTTGTATGTGTCCTCTGCATTAATTTGTCCTCGTTTGGAAAAGTCGCAACCCTTTCATATTCATTTTCTTGCAACAATCGCACGTAGTATTAAGTAGTAGAAAGAGTGCATAACAAATTTAACTGTTAAAATACTCATAGTATTAAATATTATGTATTATTAAAGTCACACTCATTTTTTGTGGTTATAAGACTACTTAAATGCGGAAAGGAATCCTGGTCAGATCCTTTTCTTGGAAATCCTAGGGATCTCGTGATCGTGACAACTCATAGTACATCGTGCGATCAGAAATCATTTTAAAATTTAAAATTAAATATAAATAGTACTTAACGAAAACTAACCGCATAATGTACGATGAATGGTCACGATCCCTATCCTTTTCCCTTAAATGCTATAGGTGTAGATTTTTTAGGAGAAGTGCAAAGTTTTGGTTCTATAGTTTGACGTGAAGTTGACTGTGTTTTAGGCAATAACGTGAATTTGATTAGACGTGTGTAATTTCAGTTGGCTCAATCAAGTTGG
Source organism: Heteromeles arbutifolia (assembly GCA_024362995.1). Taxonomy (NCBI): domain Eukaryota; kingdom Viridiplantae; phylum Streptophyta; class Magnoliopsida; order Rosales; family Rosaceae; genus Heteromeles; species Heteromeles arbutifolia. Next base: position 35,705,390 of record JANCRC010000003.1, on the reverse strand, counting down.
TAGTGTATTATTAATTTCATTAGGTTTAAAACTATTATGATGAGTTTTAATCTTTGGCTCAACATAAATATTGCTCTTTTGTGACTGTAACGGAGAATATAACATTTTTCTTGGGTTATTGGCCATCCGTCGGGAGTTTCAGGTTAAATATTGATATTTTAGCAACAAATCCAATAAATCTACTATATATATATATATATATATATAGCATATAAATTTAAAAAAAAAAATTATCTATTATCTAATAAATATTTATTAGATTAGAAGTGGTCCATATTAGGATTCATGACCATTTATCTATTGATGACATTCAGTTTATATTTCATTGAAAGAGTTTTTTAGTTCATCTCATAAACTATTGTTTGTGAAAACGTTGGCATATTATTACAAAGAACTTGTACGTGGTGAGTAAGACTAAATAAATTTTGGGCTTCAAATATTTGGGTCGTGGTGACAATGATTATCTTGGGCCTCAATCAGTGATATCTTATGTTGTTTATTTATCAATCTTTGAAGAAAAAAAAAGTGGTAAACAACCACGAAATGGCCTAGTGGTTGAGAATGAATTTTAAGCTCGTAATTCACACGGCTTGTCCTGGGTTCGATTCCTGGCGCTAATGAATCACACGATAGTGGCCGGGGGGGGGGGGGCTTGAAATGCCTATGTGAGTCTTCTTGACACCCGAAAGGATGGGCTGCCGTGGCAAAGCCACCAGCTGGTCCTTTTTTAAAAAAAAAAAAAAAAAAGTGGTAGAATGTTGGAATTTTGGCTCCGTTCCCTTATGTATGAATAATTAATGGTGTTGGATGTGTAGCCTTATGGATAAAACTAGACACCTAAAAGTGTTGATTCCAACATGCCAATGCACATAGAAAACGTCTTTCTCTCTTGCGCATATGGATCGTGCTCATGTGCATGACTCTCTCTCTCTCTCTCTCTCTCTCTCTGCCAAACTGACACACTCCGACCAAATAACTAGCAAGCTAAGAGGTCATAATGTGTTGGCTGACACTAAGCCAACATTGTTACCCCACCGTAGGATGACGTCACAATACCAACCTAATGACGAAAGCCATAATAAGGAATTAACAATGTGAAATGTGAATTAATATGAACAATCAAGTTGTCATTGATTTTTCAATGTACCCCAACATATAAGGCTCACATTTTCTTTCTAAGTGTTTTGGGGCCCGAACTTGAAGGGCTAGTCAGGCCCATTGAAGTTTTTCTGCAACAGATCCCCTAACAATATAAATATTAACCCACAGCCCAACCCATCCCATTCCTTCCATCTCAAGTTCTCAACCCAACTCATACTAAAACATGATTCAAGATTGGCAATGCGGTATTTATTTAGAACTTCTAGTTTGCTGGAGGAATAACGTTTTTAATAACGTCAAGTGTGCCACTTAGTATTAAGGTCTATTTTATTTCTTTTCATTTATAAGTGAAATGTCAAGTTTTTACTCCCATAGATGTAACAACTTATTATGATCCGTTCATTGTGTGATTTAACTCAAATTGCTCAAAGGTAATGCCAAGTGCACCTCCGCTGTAATTTTAAGCATGTACGGAGTTTGTTTCAATGGTCCATTGAACAAGTGTCGTTTAAAAGATTTGAATTAATAGACATCCTCAAACAAAATCAAGACTTTCAAATAATCATTCAGTCGGCTTATTTTAGGGTTTAATTTTCTGACATCATTCTTCTCACCAAGGAGGAAAATATATAATGTACAAGAGTGATTTACAAGGAAAGAGACATCAAAAAACCTAATTACAATCTGATTACAAGGACTCAAATAGGTAACTAAACTAATTACAAAAGGTCAACTCTCCAACACTTCCCCTCAAGTTGGTGCATAAATGTCGTTCATGCCCAACTTGACAAGAGAATTGTAGAACACTTGACTTGCAACAGCTTTAGTTAAGATATCTGCCAGTTGATCCTTTGACTTCACGAACGGGAATTGAATAATATTCCCATCCAACTTCTCCTTAATGAAGTGTCTGTCAACTTCCACGTGTTTTGTGCGATCATGTTGAATTGGGTTGTGTGAGATATCGATAGCTGCTTTATTATCACAAAATAAATATGAGGTTGAATTCGAAGGATACCCAAGCTCACCAAGTAACCTTTGAAGCCATAATAGTTCACATACTCCTTTTGCCATACCCTTGTATTCCAACTCTGCACTTGATAAAGCAACCACTTTCTGTTTCTTACTCTGCCAAGTCACTAAGTTTCCTCCCACAAATGTAAAGTAACCAGATGTGGACCGACGATCAGTAACGTTGCCTGCCCAATCTGCATCGGTATAACCCTCTATTCGGCAATGATCATTCTTATAAAACATGATGCCTCTACCCGGTGAGGACTTCAGGTATCGTAGGATGCGTTCAACTGCACCCATATGTGCCTCACTCGAAGAATGCATAAATTGACTAACAACACTTACTGCGTATGTAATATCAGGCCTGGTATGAGATAAATAAATTAACCTCCCAACTAACCTTTGATAACGATCTCTGTTAGTGGGAACTTGATCAGGGTGCACGGGAAGATGGTGATTTTGGACTATGGGGGTGTCAGTCAACTTACAATCAAGCATTCCGGTTTCATCTAATAAGTCTAGAACATATTTTCTTTGAGACAGAAATATACCCTGTTTAGATCGAGTTACTTCTATCTCCAAGAAATATTTCAAACCACCAAGATCTTTCATCTCGAACTCGGTTGCTAGGTAATCTTTGAGCCTTGAGATTTCCTCTTTGTCATCACCCGTAACAATCATATCGTCCACATAGATGATAAGTGCCGTCAATTTCCCCATTCGACGTTTCAAGAAAAGTGTATGATCATAATTGCTCTGCCTGAACCCATATTTCCTCATAGCTGTCCGGAACCTACCAAACCATGCTCGTGGTGATTGTTTCAACCCATACAATGATTTATTCAACTTGCACACTACCCCAAGTTGTAAAACCGATGCATAACCAGGTGGAATATCCATATTCACTTCTTCTTTAAGATTACCATGTAAGAAAGCATTTTTCACATCAAATTGCTGTAATGGCCAATCTAAGTTAGCCGCCAACGAAAGCAATACTCTTACTGTATTAAACTTTACTACTGGAGCAAATGTCTCTGTATAATCAACACCATACGTCTGAATGTATTCCTTGGCCACCAATCGTGCTTTGTATCGTTCTACGGACCCATCAGCTTTGTACTTGATGGTGTACACCCATTGACACCCAACTCTCTTCTTTCCTCGGGGAAGTGGAACTAAATCCCACGTTTCATTTTTCTGGAGTGCAGCAATTTCTTCCTCCATTGCCTTGGTCCATCGATTGTCAGATAATGCCTCCTTCAATGAACTTGGTGTGCTATCATTAGATATTTGTTGTACAAAAGCTTTGCCGGATTCTGATAGCTTCTGTGATGACTAAGGGTGGTTCGGTATGGGATCCCATACCGAAACCCTTGTCCCGATTCCTAAACCGAAATTTTTGGGAATTCCAATTTCAATACTGATCCCAAACCAAATTTTCGGGAATCCCGATTTTTGGGAATCCCGAAACTCCCATACTGAAACCCTTGTCCAGATTCCCAAACCGAAATTTTCGGGAATCCCAATTTCAATACCGATTCCAAACCAAATTTTCAGGAATCCCGAAATAGTTTCGGGATTTCGGGATAAATCGAGAATCTCGAAATGGTTTTGGGCTTTTGGACTAAAATTTGACATGTTATGCTTTTGGGCTAAAATTCAACCTTTTATATTGAAAAATTGACATATAGGCATGTACAATCTGCCAATTTGTTTCTACTAATCTGTGCACACAAATCTGCCAATCAAATGGCAAGGCCCAGTTAGTATCTGCCTAATCAAAAGCAATCTGCCAATATGAAACGTTAATATATGCTTGCGTAAACTAGTAAATCTATCTATAATCATGTTAGTCCCCAAAATTACGTTTAAAACGTTAATATATGCTTGAGTAAACTTCTGTACATATATAATATAAATATTATAGATGTAAAGTTTTCTCAAGCAAATTGTAACTTATAATCTATCCATGTATCCATCTATCAATCTCCCATGTTTATTCTACATCTATGTATCCATCTATCAATCTCATATGATTTAAAAATTCTATATATGTTCCACTATCTATCTTAGGGCTCCTTCCTGTATATGTTCCATCATCGATTTCCAGTGCTCCTTCAGTATTTCAATTTTCACTATTGTAGGTAGATGATGTTCCCCTTAAAGATGTGTCCTATATATTTAAAAATTAAATAATATATATATATATATATTTCGGTTTAGTTTGGGAATACCGAAATCCCAAAAACTTGAGACCGATTCCCGTACCAAAAATTTCGGGATCCGTTCGGTATTGGGTACCGAAATTTTTGGGATTTTCGGTTTGGGATTTTTTCGGTTTGGTTTCGGGAATTTTTCGGTTCGGTTTGGGATTTTTGGGATTTTTTTCCAGCCCTAGTGATGACACATAGTTGGCAATGGGATATTTAGAGCCTTTCATTGTGTCAGGTGAATATCGATTGGGTGGCTTTCCTTGGTTGTGCCTGAAATGTAATTGATAATTCGGAACAACGGATACATCAACAAGGATAATAGAGCTTACCTCATGAATATTCTCAGGAGTATGGTCATCTGGTGGTACTATATTTGGAGACGAGAGGGTGTAGTATTAGTAGAAGTCTCAAAGTTGACAAGTGGCAGCACTGTTACCGTGGGTGAGGATGGCATTGCCGTGCCTTCCGTTGATTCTGTGGGCAGCACTATAGGCTCGGCTAGTGGCAGCGAAAGATCAACAGTATCATTCATGGTCCAATTCTTCTCGTTATGCCATGTCTCCCCCTGAGAATGAGGATTGGAAGAATCTGAAGGGTAATACATCTCATACTCAGAAAAAGTGACATCCATAGTAACATACATGTGACAGGAATGAGGGTGATAGCAACGGTACCCTTTCTGATGAAGTCCGTACCCTATAAAAATACAACGGAGAGCACACGATTCAAGTTTCGTCTGTTGATGTTTATGAAGATGAACAAATGCAACACATCCAAAAACTCGAGGTGGGAGTACCAAAACCAACGGTAGATGTACAAAGGTAGCAAGGACTTGTAAGGGGGTAAGAAAATCTAGGACTTTGGATGGTAGACAGTTGATAAGATAAATGGCAGTCTGAAGAACAACATCCCAAGATGAGCGGGGAACAGACGCCCCAAGCAAGAGTGAGAGAGCCATTTCTAAAAGATGACGATTTTTGCACTCAGCCACCTCGTTCTGTTGAGGAGTCTGAGGACAGGTAGTTTCGTGAAGAATTCCATGATTAGTTAAATAATGAGAAAAATCATTATTAACATATTCACCACCATTATCAGAACGCAAAATCCGTATTTTAGTAGAAAACTGTGTTTGAACCATGGTGTGGAAGGTCTTAAAAGCCGAAAAAACATCACTTTTATGCTTAAGAAGATATAACCATGTCATCCGTGTGCAATCATCTATGAACGTTACAAACCATCGAATACCAGATGAAGTAGTAATCGGAGATGGTCCCCAAATATCCGAATGAACAAGACCAAAATGAATAACACTTTTATTAGAATTCAGCGGATAAGAAACACGGTGACTCTTGGCAAGTATGCAAGTGTCACATTTAAAGTCTGAAACTGAACAACCAACAAATAAATCCAAAAACATATGTTGCAAATAACCGAAAGATGGATGACCCAAACGTTGATGCCATAACCATATTTGACGCCGCTTGTGATCAACGGCTCCTTGGGGGAGATTGACCTATCCTGTACTGACATCATCTGCAAAATAGAGATCCCCCCTCTTAGTACCACGACCAATTATCTCATTCGTGAGAATATCATGTATAAGATAAAACTTTGGATACAATAGCACACAACAGTTCAAATGTTCAGTAGCTTGACCAAGAGACATCAACTTATGCTTTAGTGAAGGTACAAGTTATGTATGAGGCAAAGAGAGTGTGGGCATAAGGCGCACGATGCTAGCGCCAGTTACCGGTGAGGTGACTCCATTAGCATTATTAATATTACGTCGAAGTGGAACGGTATCACAAGCTAAATCAGTGGGATCATAAGTCATATGGTCTGTGGCACCGGAGTCAATGATCTATCCGAATGGAGTAGCATCATTATTCATATTAAAAACATAACCACAGTTACCTGAAGACTCCGGAGACATATCAGAAGAACTCAAAACAGGAGGAAGATCATCTTGAGATATCAAAGATAATTGGGACATGGAAGTGGCGAGATTGGCTTGCCCAAGCTTGGCTTGCTCGTCTCATTCCCGTTGTTTCTGAAGCTTCAACGGTTCCCACCAATCAGGATAGCCATGCAATTGGAAGCAATTATCACGGCCATGCTTCTCACTACTGCAGTAAGTACAACCATCAGCCGAGACGGGTGGTTTAGGACGAGGAGGACGGGGACTCGTGGTGGGCCGTGAGGCCGTTCTATCAGAAAAGAGCGAGCCCTATGCTGTGCTCGGGGCAGTAGTCTGGGGTTGCAGTCCTGGGCTCGGTGCATGTGACTTTTCAGGGGCATAGGGACGAGGTGGAGCTACGGCTCGTGTGGTAGGCCGAGCCACCATGGCTTCCCCACTTGGCAGTTGTCCTCCGGTATTCATCACAGGTTGTCGCATTCCCTCCCGATGAACATGGGCAAAACTTTGTTCGACGGAAGGAAGGGGCTCAGTTCGTAGAATATCATTACGAATTTTATCAAACATCTCATCCAATCCTACAAGCAAAGTGTACACAAGATCCGTTTGAACAATTTTATTAAAATTTTCAATATCAATACCGCATTTCATCAGATTGGTTCGACAATAATCAATCTCCTGCCACAAAGATTGAAAATCACTATAGTATGTCTCCATCGGTCGTCCATCTTGCCTCATGCAAGAGGCCTTGCAGATAAGATCATAGACTTGAGATATATCGGAGCCGTCATAATACGTGCGAGCAACTGCGTCCCACACTTCTTTTGCCATCGGTAGTCGAAGAAAGTACCCAATTAAATTAGGTTCCATAGAGTTGATGAGCCAACCCTTCACAATAGCGTTCTCCGTACGCCATTTGGTGAAGGCCAAATCGTCGATAACTGGTTGGGCATTACTCCCAAACAAGTAGCCCAACTTGTCTTTTCCAGCAACAAACATCTCAACAATCTGAGACCAAACTCCATAATTGGCACCATTGAGTTTGATGCCAATCGAAGCAGTAGATGAATCATGATGGACAATGTGTAACAACTTGCGGTATAGATAGGGTAGGATTCTTGGTATGGTCGGTTAGGGTAGTAGTGTTTAGTGTAGGAGTAGAATCGGTTAGGATGGGGTTGTTTCCACTGTGGAGTGGTGGTAGGTTCTCCATGGGAGGGCCGAGTTTGCTTGAGGGAACGGGCAGAGCAAAAATCATATGATCTCTGCTCTGATACCATGCTAATTAGGGCTTATTTTAGGGTTTAATTTTCTGATATCATTCTTCTTACCAAGGAGAAAAATATATAATGTACAAGAGTGATTTACAAGGAAAGAAACATAAAAAAAACCTAATTATAATCTGATTACAAGGACTCAAATAGGTAACTAAACTAATTACAAAATGTCAACTTTCCAACGGTATCCACCAAATTCCAATTTTACATGGCACTCACCATTACCAGGGGCTGGCTAGCCCATCGTTTTATTTCTACTAGATAATGTTATCTTTTATAATTGAATAATGCGTTTTGCTTGGTAAGTGGGTTGTATCATGAGAGTGGGTCTTCGTTACAATCATGCGTGTCCAAGAAGGCAATTTCGAATCGAAAACTTGATGAAATATACTAATATTTACAAATAAACAGTTCTATTATTAAGAATTTTATGATAAAATTTAATGTTTATTGAATTATGCAGTTGTTTAAGTTAATAGAGTGGGTGTTGCTTACATGTTAAAGCAGGTGGGGTAGCTGACTCTGATCCCTGTCACTCTTACCTGCTTTGGATAAGTCTAAAACACCCCATCACCATCAAACCATATCTTTATTGTTTTTTTTATTTTTTTATCAAAACACCAGAATCTCAAACTGATACTTTAGGGCTTTTTTTAAAAAAAAAAAAAGAAAAAAAGAAAAGAAAAAAAAAGCTGACATATGAGCATCAAAAAAGGAACGGCAGCAGCTAATTGCTCTAAATTGTTTCCTTCTAAACTTGTTTAAGCACCTTATTATGTAATTTAATTATGTTTGTTAATATTAAATATAATTAAGGAAAGTATATAAGGATAATGTAGCTGAAGAACTCCAGCTATAAATTTGTAACTGAAGAGTTGATGGAACAGATGTTTCTGACGATTACCAAGCTCTCACGCAACTCAATTCCTTATGAAAGACAAAAGAAAAATGTGAAGATATTATCTCAAAACTTAATAAATTCCAAGGATAGTCCATAATATCTTCGTTTCTGCAGTTTCTATAAGTCAAGTTAGGCAGCTACTGCTCCCATGGTATTCCAATTTACAGGACCAAAACAGCTTTATACATGGAAATTCTGTGTTATTTTTCTAAAATAAAATAATTATTTAGTGCTTTATGAAATTACTTATTATTCAATATATGAATTATAAAAAATATATATAGTTAGGGTGTAAGTCTATAATTAATGGTACATAATAATTTTAGGACTCGTTTGATATTTAAGATTAGCACGACTTAGACATCACTAAATTTAAGGAATATTTGACAGAAATATGAATGTTAACTTACATATTTTTATAGCAAGGATAGAACATGGAGAAAGTAGTGAAGAAAAATTGTTCTTCTTAATCCTACTATTTTGTGGTAATTAACAGGAATAAATTTTCTTCGCTCAAATAACACACCCTGACCCAAATATCGGGACGTGCTGGCTGTCACGTGAGCGTGACGTAATCATGTGCGTAGTACGGAAACATATAAAAAGATGATAAGTACTAAAATAATATAACTAGTGATAAAAGATCATTGTAAAGTGTGAAGGATAAAAAAACATAATTTACAAGGTTCAAGTATCCTAGGTGCAGTCCAGAAAGATTTAATAAAATAACCAAAATATTTACATGGATAGTGCACTGTCAGATTTGCCTTGAAACCTCGCTTGCCACCAATACTATCTAATACCTGGAGGGGCGCAAAACAAAAGCGTGAGTGGGCAAAAACAAAACTTTTCCAAAATCACTTCGATATAAAGTTATAACCCCTCGCCGTAAAATATATATACTTCCCATAAAAATATATACGTACTCATACTGAAAACCAACATTCAAATATTGCCATGTCCGAATAATCCATCTCCAATATCAAAGCATGCAACAATATCATAAAAATCAATCAGGTGATATCTCAATGCATAACATACTGGCAATGCATATAAATCAGCCAGAGTCACCTATAGTGACCTGTACGGCTGAATCTATGGCTCCTCAACTAAATCCTCAATCCAAACTCTCAATCAATAACCTGCACCCATGTCGAAACCACCTGTAGTGGTCTGTACGACAAGCTGGGTATATAAAAACGCTATGTGCTACGGTCACGTGAAAGCTGGCGACGAATCGCAGGTCACCTACAAGTCGGAACCACCTATAGTGGTCTGTACGAAAGGCTGGCACCTGCCTTGGATCCAAGGTAAGCGTACGGTGCGGGAGGTGAACGATCACGTGAAAGCTAAGCCCTACTCTAGCGGAGCACAAACCCCGATGTGCAGGTAAATGAGCCATATTCTAGTCTCATCAATATCACCATAATCAACATAACAAAAACACATACTCACCTGACTTACCTGACGTCCGCAATGCCACAACATATAATCACATAAACATAGTAATAAATATATATGGCATTCGACATGGCATTCAATTTCATAAAATTATTCAAAACGTATTTCTGGGAATTAGTCAAGTATGTGTGTGTGTGTATATATATATATATATATATATATATTGAAAACAAAAGCCCACTCACTGATAAGTAGATGGATCGTAGCCCCCAAGCCTCGTTTGGCTGTGCTCGTCCTCGGGATAAATCTCACCTATATGCGAAACAACTATACAATCGTTAATTACGCACATAACCAACTTAGGTAATAACTTCTCATACATTGCTCAATTGGGGTGTTTGAATATACCAACATGCTCTACTCAATCCCACGAACACCCCCATATTTTTAGAATAATTTACTGAAGCCCCACATGCCCTCACATGCCGACCAAGGCACGGCAACACGCGCCGCCCACGCGCGGCCACGTGCCGTGCATGCTGACGGAAACCCTAACGCCGTTAGGGAATATTTCGTTAAATCTCCAGAATATTCCATTAAGGTTAACTGATGTCGTTACATTCAGTTAGGAATATTCCGTCAACTTTGACGGAATATTCCCTTTTCCCTTACCTTCAGTTACCGGAATTCAGCGTCGGTGACCGCTGCGTCGCCGGATTCTGGAAAAACCTTCTAATCCTAATTTCTCACTCATTTTTCAACCAAACTTCTTGAAATTTACACCAATTCAAAGCTTAGGACAAGGGGAAGAGTTTTATACCTCTTTAAAGCTCAAAACACGACAGAATCTCGTCGAAGAAAAACCATGAAATCCGGCCAAGCTTCGAACTCCCAATCCCGACGTCCAAAAACCACCAAAATTGTTCTCCGAGCTTCGTGAGAAGGTTCTAAGACTCACTATGATCTCCCAATCCACAAAATCCCTCGTGATTAAAAGTATGTGAACAGTACCACTAAAATTACTCTCGGGTTCCAATGGTTTTCGAGGGTTTCAGACCAAACTAAGGGTATGGTTGGGTTCGCAAGGTTGCAAGGAACATGAAAATGGAGTTTGAAATCTCGATCCGTGCCACGATCAAGAGGTGCAGTGTTGTCCGTACATGTTGCAAAGGAAATAGGAGAAAACTCAAGAAGAATGAGAGAGAGAGATATGGTGTATGTGTATATGTGTGTACGTGTACAATATTAGGGCCACACCACCAAGCCAAATTTCCAAAACAAACCCTGAAATACATACACACGTCATCACCGATACAGGGGTAAAAATGTCATTTCACGTCCCAGATACGAATATCTCGGGATGGGCTGTTACATCAAATCTTCTACCATCACTTACAAAAAATATGCAAACTGACATTCATGTTTTCATTTAACACAATAATATTGTCATTATTGTAACAGAGTTGATGCGTTGTAAACGGTAGACATGACATTCGTGTCATATTTTATTTGTTCGTGTCATATACTTGATATCTTAACAGGTCATGTCGTATAACACCCGTTAAAGTAAACGGGTAATATAACCCAACCCAAAAATTGACCAGTTAATATTATCAGGTAATATGACCCGACCCACTAAACTGTTGAGAAAATCTATTTTATATCAATAAATAATGAAAACGAAAGACATAATTTGACCCCAAAAAAATGAAAAACATAATACTGAATTAGCATAAGCATACCATATTATCAAATAAATATTACTTCAAAATATATAAAAAAAAAATTTAAAAAATAAAAAGAAAACATTTGTCTTTCACTTTTTCAGACTGGTACATTAATGATTATGAATTTTATTTATTTTGAACTCCCTAAAAATACTATTCATGAGGGTTTGTATGGTTTTATAAATTCAAACGACAGTGTACCCTTCCTCAAAGCGTAGAGGATGCGATTACAAGAGTTTGCATTTTTTTTTTCCACATTTTTTGCACTTGTAAATTAATTATTATAATTTTTAAGACGTGTTTGGTATTTTTAAATTACTTATAACTTTTTAGTCTCACTCTTTGCATATAGTATACATAAAAATAAATAAATAAAATTTAAAGTTTTTAAATTTATATAAAATAATAATACAGTAATACATATTTATATACAATATATACACATATAAGTTTTTTTAGTAGTTTAAAAAATTAATATCATCAAAATGATTTTTTTCTTAACGTATCGAAACGGATTATCCGCATATCACCCTCGTGTAAACTTGTTAGGGACTCGTTATTAACAGATTTTTGTTGTGTGACCTAATAACAACCCGACTAGTTATCGTATTGATCCAAAACTCATTATTTTCATCTCATTTTACGTATTTTGTTAACATACCGTATAAAAAATTGTCATGTCTAGTAAACTGTCTTATTATGCTTGTCAATATAAAGTTCTATGTGTAATGAGATTGCAAAATCATCATTTTTAAGCAAATTATGTAATAAAGTTGTTGAGATGTCACAAAGTACAGAAAAGGTGTTGGAATCCCAATATCCCACATCGGCCAGATGGAAAAGAGAACAGCAATTTAAATAGAGTTACCCCATTCTGATTAACACCAAAATCTTTTGTGATAAAATTTCACACCTGACGAATTGGGTAGGTGGTAAAGTAAGGATAGTATCGGTGTTATTAGAGTGGGTTCTCGGCCCGTCATCTTGAAAAATTCAACATGATCAGAGCCGTGGAACTGCCACGTGATTAGGTGGGGTCCCCTTTGGCCCTGCTCGATGGATGAGTCCCGACATAGCTCCACGTAGGCCAAAGTTGCCATGTGATTGGGTGGGTCCTCGTTTGGACCTGCGTGTTGGGTGAGCCCCGGCTCTACGTGGTTGCCAATGGGTGGCCAAAGTTGCCACGTGATAGGGTGGGTCCCCGTTTGGCCATGCGTGTTGGATGAGCCCCGACTTGACTCTACGTGGTTGCCGAAGTGTAGATCTTCACGTGTAACCCACAAAATGGGATCTCATGTGCAGGGGCGTGTTGGAATCTGATTATCCCACATCGACTAGAGGGAAAAGAGAACATCAAATTTAAATAGAATTACCCCACTTTAACTAACATCGAGATTTTTTGTGATAAAACCTCACACCTGACGAATTAAACAGGTAGCAAAAAAGAGAACATCATTTTAAATAAAATCACCCAAATCTAACTAATATCGAGATTTCTTATGATAAAATTTCACATCTGACGAATTAAACAGATGACAAAATAAGGAAGGTATCGGTGAGAGTGGGCCTTCATCCTGTCGACATGAAAAAGTCAACAAAAGGATAAGAACACCTTGAATTACGAGAATCTTATCCATCACACACAAGATCCACGTCCCCGTAACAACTATATAATACCGCCACTAGCCCCAGTGACAGAGATACAAAATATTAAGCTCAGAAACTATCTATGATCATATAGTTTTGGTCGGAACAAATGTTGGCCATTTTCCACAAGGCTTTTGCTCATCCGCCGGAGGAGCTGAACAGTCCGGCGTCTTACAACGGAAGCAAGAAGCCTAAGCACCCAGAAGAGACTCTCAGAGACTTCCTCTCCCACCATCCTCACAACTCCCTCTCCATGGGATTTGGCGATGCTGCTGTCCTTGCTTACGTCAAGCCAGATCAAGGCTTCTACTCCAAACACCAGAGGTAAACCCTACTAACCTAATCGGAGCTGTTATTGTCACTCCAAAACCATCATACTGCGGTACTTCTCACAGTTTTAAAGTGCAGGATGACGGTTCTGGAGTGCTAACAAATATTCTCATCAAATAAAAAAAAAAAATTGAATTTCAAAGCAATTAACATGTTCTAGGGTTTGGTGAAATTTCAGGTTGTTCTGTGGGTTTGATGACATATACTGCTTGTTTCTGGGGAGCTTGAACAATCTGTGTTTACTGAATAAGCAGTATGGTCTAACGAAATGCACGAATGAGGCCATGTTTGTGATTGAAGCTTATAGAACCCTTCGAGATCGCGGTCCGTACCCAGCTGATCAGGTTGTCAAAGATCTCGATGGAAGCTTTGCTTTTGTTGTCTATGATAGCAAGGGTGGCAATGTCTTTGCTGCACTGGTATGTACTCGTACACTTCGCACATCATTTTTCCACTTTAATTGAATAAATTACATAAAGGTTATTGAAAAAAAAAAAAAATATCAAGGGTGAGCAGAATAAGAAAAGCGCGTGAAAATTATTTTCTTGTGTTTAGGTTACCTTAATTTTATTTGCAAGATTTTGCATAATTTTAAATTGGAACCAAAATTAAATAGATCATCATTCTGTTAAGGATCTTATGAGCTTCATAATTTTTGATGTTGTGATTTCAGGGTTCTGATGGTGGAGAACAACTGTATTGGGGCATTGCGGCCGATGGATCTGTGGTTATTTCTGATGAATTGGAGGTCATAAAAGAGGGTTGTGCTAAATCATTTGCCCCTTTCCCAAAAGGTGCCTTATGTTATAAGCTTTTGTTTTTATTTACCAAGGTTCTAAAAATCGTTAGGAGCTAATCAGGTCATGGGCAGACGTCTAGAAGGATTTATATAAATTTATTATATATCTTGTAAATAAGTGCATATTTACACCTAAAAAAAACTATAGATAATAAAAGAATGATAAAATCTAAAAATAGAAGTAAAAGAATACACAAATTATAAACATCCAAAAAGTTCAATATCTAAAAAACAGTAAGCATAATCATAATGAGGAGAATATGGGTGACAGATTAAATTCTTCTTGTTCATTATCCTTGCATTGGATTGGATATAGACTAAATTATTTAATCTTGTTGTATCTAGTTTATTTCTTTTCTTTGTATGTATCCCCTCAAATGTGCTCTAACTTGTTTCACTATTGGATGAACTTGTCGTAATTCCATCATTTTCAAATTAGATACACCATTTCCATAAGTATACCATCATAAAACTACCGAAAAAGAGAAAAACACACAATTAATAAAAAAATATTAAAAAAAACGTCTAGGTGCCGCCTAAGACCTGCCTAGCTCCAGAACGATATTTCGAAATGATTTGCCTAAAATCGGGATGGGCCTTCACCGCCTAGCGCTTAGGTGGCCACCTAGGCTGATTTTTAGACCACTGTTGTTCTTGTCTACAAGGGATTTGTAACAAATTGTTTATACAGTTGTCATCTGCACTTGAGGTTGATCTGTCTTGCTTATTGACAAGAAAGAAAAAATTTAACGTAATTTATCCAATACGGTTAACTACCAATTAAAAAACATACATTTGATATGTCGAAATTCAGGACACTTATACATTAAGTACAATCAAAGTATAACGAAGTGAATATCAATAATTAGGTGACATGTTTACATTTCAAGGGGAGTAGCTGCATTAGAGAAAGATCCTAGAAATTGGAGTAATCAAATCAATTGTTGTAACTTGTAACTAACCCAACATGATCCTCTTCGGATTTTTTTGGTGAGGATCTTAGGAATTTGGGAATCGTGTTCATTCATCGTATGTTACTGGTTGTGTTTAATTTAAAAAAAAAAAAAATATTTAAAACAATTTCTGATCGCACGATGTGCGATAAACAAACACGATTTGTAAATTTTTGAAATCTTCATAAAGAAGATCAGACGAGGATCCGGATTCGTAATTAACTTGTAGTTATTGATATAAATTGTTGTGCAGGATGCATGTTTCATAGTGAGGGAGGATTGATGAGCTTTGAGCATCCAATGAACAAGATGAAGGCAATGCCAAGGGTAGACAGTGAAGGGGCAATGTGTGGGGCCAACTTCAAAGTCGATAAATTCACAAGGATCAACAGCATTCCACGTGTCGGAAGTCAGGTCAACTGGACTGAGTGGGCCTCCCATTAGTCATTACTGCTTTGCTTTGTCACTCGCTCTCAGTATGCCTCAAATAGTAACTTTCTTACCATTTCAGCTTCTTCTAGTTTTTACCTCCGAACAAAGATGTAAATAACTTCAAGTTTTCACTTGGCTTATATAAGTTTTTTTTTTTTCTTTTTCAGTTGAAGAAGCACCTAAAAGTGCTTTAAATAAAAAATTCATTGACGGCCAGTTTGAAAATGCTTTTTTAAAATGCATTTAGGGCTAGTTTGAGACTGTCGTGTTTTTTTTTTAAACTGGTGTGTTATAAAAATAAACATTTGATACATTATAATACTAAAAGTGATTTTTGCATTAAAAAAATGAGCGTAGGATTGTTGAAATGAAAGTTTCATTTAGTAACGTACATCTGCCTCCAATAAAAAAAAAGGTTTTTTTTGAGAAGGATGGGTAAAACCGTTTCTGTTTTCTACTGTTTCGAACCCATGATTTTGAAACAAAACAACTTTTTTTTTCATTTACCCAATACAATTAAAACTCCTACTTTAAAAAAAAAAATTAAAATTAAAACTCCAACTTTTTTAAGAAGCTGCTTTTAAAAAAATTTAAGCAACTTCAAACCAGCCATCTGTATACGCGTAAGCAAAAGTGCTTATGAATTTATAGTAGTTACTTATACTTCATAATGGATGACTACATAAAATTTTAGAGCGCCAGGATTGAAAATTCCAATCCTTCAGACATATTTGACCCAACTTCATTCCAGTCTGGTTGAATTGCACAATACTGGTCAGGTAAAAAAAGAAAAAATCCAAATTCCACAAAGTGCAACCACCAAAGCCAGCTTACATATATAAGCTACTGCAGTTTTAGAGAGAACCAATATTTGAAAAAGAATGGGCAGTTCTAACCAAAATCTGCCTTTTCGATTAAACGATACAACGTATGACATAAATTTATAATTGTGATTTCTCAGAGGAAGATGAAAGTTTTCATTCCTTCCACATCTCAGAAAACTCATCAGCCTCCAGTGGATTTTCAAGCTCATGCATTTTTCTCCTCGTCTTTGCTTTGACTTTCTTGACAAAGGTCCCAGCCTTCTTCTTTTTCTCCAATGTTCGAATCTGAAAGCATTTGAAAAATTATTCCATTACAAACAGTAAACGATGTTACGAGCACATGGCGAGATTTTCCAACAACCTCAAGACAAAAGTTTCAAAAGTACAATTTCATACAAGTACAACCTAGTGCTGAATTTATTGGCTTGATTTCATCCTTTCATGAAACGGATTAATAAATTTAGTAGGACAGAATCATAAACTTGCAAGTAACATCCTAAGTCGATACAGACTTTCTCATATTAACTGTTAAGCATTAGGATCAATATTCATTCATGAACAAAATCAAGATATCCAACCTGATTGGGTGATATGTAAAACGGATTCTCATATAATGTCGGACCTCCAAAGCTTCCACCAAATATCTTGATCGGATTCAAACAAAATCGTGGTCCAACCTATATACAACCAGTTCTCTGAGTTAAAACGTCATCAAAGATACTGTAATAAATAGACCAGAGAAAAGCATCACTGCGAACCTCAACAAGGGTCATTTTATCTAAGCCTCCTCGAGCTATTTTATCCGATTCGTTATGAGGAACAGATATCTGCAATTTAAGAGCGAAAAAGGTCAAGGCAAAAAGCAGCGAAATCTAAAGCAACAAATTGTCATTTTTAACAAGAATTATAAAACAAATAGTCGTCTGAGTAGACACAAACATAATATGGTATTAGGAAAATCATACATGTAGGATATTAAGCAAATCTTAACTCAAGAAGTTATTTGACAATACTACCACTGTTTCTAGAGCACGAATGGTTTGATACGTGTTCTTTTATCAGCCTTTTTCTCTTGCAGAAGCTGCACTACCTATTTTGATATGCATTATGCCTCCTCCCGAAAACTAGGGTGGTCATTTAAAATATTTTTGTGGCATTATTATATATACTTCAGCTGAGCTTATAATTAGTTAAAACCATTAGTACAAAAAGGATCACCAGTGTTTACACAAAACTTAGGTTGGCACTACTGTAATCACTCATCATGCACTTCCCAACCACGTTTTAGTAAACTAACTACCAACTCTATACTCTCAGAAAATAAAATCTTAGTGCCAAAAGATAAATGGAAGCCGTGCCTTCAGCAAGGAAGGGCTGGTGAATCAGGCAAGCCCTCTACCTTGAGTTCATAACTTGCATAATGAAGATTTGGCCTCCAGCTCCAAGGGTTCCCAAGTAAGGCATGTGACAGGCCGCGAAAGAAAATTGCAGTAGTACTCAACCCATGGAGTAATAAATGGAGAGTAAACTAAAAAGATTAGGATAGGATTTAGGAGTATTATGGGAATGAGGGGGGGTTCGGCTGAATAATGTGGTAATTGGTGGGAGGTGGGGGTTTAGATTACAATTGGGGATGCCAATGGTACAACTTTAAATACATAGTGCTTTTATAAAAAATACATCCGCCAAATCAGATAAACTTTCATAATAATTCCTTCATCACCCCTCCACTTATTAACTCTGTTGACTACTCAATGAGACTAAGGATACATATTCTGTAAGAATTGAAGTAAACCAATTTTATTGGTGATGTCTAAGAAATTAATACCTGATAGTTTCGGAACCAAATGTGGTCATCAACGACAGAGAATACAAAGACGTGATCATGATAGGGTTTAGATTTTCTGTGCTCCTTGGGAATGCCAAATATCTGAGAAGAAAGTTCAATAAGAAAGAGAATAAGATATGCTGTAAGCAGGGCATGATCAAAATGAACAATGCAAACTGATCACAAGCAACTAAGCAGGGCATGATCAGGAGAATGTTTATAACTACACAAGGAGGAAACAAATTCAACATGCCTGAGTGATCATCTCCTTCAGAAGCTTCCAGTGGGCATCTTTATCAAAGTTAGATGAAAAAGTCAAAAAAGGCCGTGACCCTTTTAGATGATTTCCGGTAAGCTTCAATTCCTCCATCGTGTGCACTGTAAATCACAAAGCAACTTTCTTTTATCAGAATTTTTCCACAAATGTTTAACCCCAAATGAGATAAGCAAATCTTTCATGATAAGCAACTAAATAAAACAGAAACATTACCAGCATTGACTAGGAATTTCACAGATGGCCCATTGGGACACTTTGACATCCACAGATACAGATCTTTCCCCTTCCTGCACTGTAATTTAGAGACCCCCAAATAAAGTACAAGTCAGCACACAGAAAACCGAAGAAAACCAGTAACCTCAATTTGATATCCCTATCTCAAACACCCAAAATGTCATAATAATCCCACTCAATTAAAACATCACGCAATTAACTTTAACACCAACAGACTTAACCACTGGTAGCAAATATCCACAGATATATAAACGTGTCAGATTAAACTCAAATATCAATTCACCAATTAAAACGAAACATAGTATAAAACTAATATCAAACGACGAATGCCAAACAAGGTCAGAAAGAAACAATAAGAAAACTAACCTCAAAAAACATACAGGAAGAACAATTCTTTAGCTCAACCAGCTCGTTAAGGGTTGCCCCGTTACTTGATTTAGAATCCACCTTATTGTCCTTCTTACAGTGAGGCATCAGGTCCACCACATTCAACATCAGATGTCGGTACCTGCGTATATAATACATACAATCATCTACAAACACACACACACCCAAGTATATATACTCAAACAAATTATATAGACCAACATATCATATAAACCACAATTATTATCATATTAATTCATCTAAAGGTCACATATTTACCATTATTACAGAAACCCTCGTGGTTCCGAACACGCATGAACCTTTCAATATCCCCCAACCATTACAAAATTTGATAACAGATAGAAACATAGTACTTTTTCAATCAACTTCCAATCAGTTCACAATCAGTTTCAACACATCCTTCGAGTTTCGAATAAAACAACACCGAGCTAGCTCGAAGCATAGACAAAATTGGTACTTGATTAATTTTACCTGTAACTAATGCGACGAGAGCAAGTAACCAAGACCTTCTCTTTGTTCCTAAACACTGCCATCGATTCACTCGGTTTCACTTCATCATCGTCCTTCTGCTCCTTCCAACCCGAAAGCGTTCGCTTCGGCCTCTCCGGAGCAACCTCCTCCTCCTTCTTTTCTGGCGCCGCGGCCTCGCTCTGCTTTCTCTTCTTCCCCATTATTTTTTGCTGAAAATTCCAATATTCAATGTAAAAATTATAGTTAATAGTAAATATAAGCAAGCATGTGTGGATGGAAACCCTAATTAGGGTTTTGGTTGAGCGAATTCTTACCAGAGAGGTATTTGGGGGCTCTCGGGACGGGAGGCTTCTGCAAATGAGAGGGCTAGGGTTTAGGGTTTACAACGATAGTGACGAGTGACGACCGAGTAGAAAGAAGCAACGGCGTGCGGGCGGGTAAGTAAAGTTTTGTGTTTTGGGCTTGGATTGTCTTTTCGGATCAACAAACTTCGGTTCACCCATATTTTGTGGCCTGGCCCAAGTTTGCTCTGCTCATTTTGTTGGGCATTGGCCCGAGCCTAGCTTCTTGCTTTAATAAATGTTTTCCTTTCCGGGTCCTTTTTGTGAGGATTCTGAGGATTCTCAAATCGTGCATGTTCATCGTACATCGTGGACTATAAATTATTTTAAATATTTTTATTTTAAATTAAATATGAATAGTACCTGATGAAAACTGATCGTATGATATATGATGAACGGACACGATTTGAGAATTCTCAGAACCCTCATAAAGAGGATCCACCTCCTGGAGGTCTCGGGTGCAGAAACTGACGCTCTAACTCAGCTATGTTAAACTTGGTATTAACACCGTTAACTCTAATAATATTAGTTAAATAAAAACTAAAATTTCAAAGATAAAAACCAACCCAAAAATGCACACGTCAAATTATTAGATAGGAGACAAGGACTTGGAGACGGTAGATCAGTGACTATTTTTGGCCCCAAAAGAATTTTCAATGTACTACAAACATGCTCGGAACACTAACTGTCATAATTCAATTGATTGAATATGAAAAAAAATTTCAACTTGTGTTATGACATGTTTTGGTCCGTGTTCTCGCGAAAAATTTCTCATTGTCCCAAAATTCCCGTGAATCGAGTGCCAAGTAGCGGCAGCCTGCACACATGTAACTAGTTTGAAAGAGCTAGGGATGGGTTCAAAAAATCAAAAAAATCAAACCGAAAAAAAAAAAACCAAAACAAAATTGAACCGAACCGAATGCAACTGAACCCACTTTGTAGAGAGAGCTCCGTTGCAGCTTACAACTGCTTCAGAGAACCCAGTGAACAACAGTAACGCGACATCTTACAGGCAAGGGGAATGGGGGACCCATTTTTCCCGAACGAAATGCCGGACTTCGTGGCAGAGCCACCGGCGGACGTGGGAGCGTCCGAAAGGCCCACAGACTGGTTCATGGAGCTCCTCCACCTTCCCTACAAAACACTCTCCGACACCCTCAAGAGGTCCGCTTTGGACCTCAAAGAAACGGTACTCACGAAGGATGATTAGTTTCACTCACTTTATGGCATAATTGTTATCTATTTTGTGATTTTAGAAACCCCACATGCGAATTATGAGTTTTAGGTTTGTGGGTTGTTGGTAGTTGGAGAATTTAGAGGATCCAACCAAGAAAGACAAGATTTTTTTGAAAAATAAATTTTGGATTTTTATGTTTATGGTAGTTTTGGTTTGGGTAAATGATTTAGGTGGTGAGGCAGACATGGGGTTTGGGTGGAAAGCGTGTGGAAGATTATAGTTTGTACACAGGGGCTCTTGGGACTGCTTTCTTGGCCTTCAAGGCTTACCATGTCACCAAGAATGAGAGTGATCTTAAATTGTGCTATGAGATTGTTAAGGCCTGTGATTCTGCTTCGAGAGGTTCCAGGTACTCTCTCTCTCTTTGTGTCTCTTTGTAGACACACGCAGTGATGTGTGCACATTTGAATTGCTTGTTTGTGAAATATGTAGAGGATATTTTGGCTCTTTTAGTTGTTGTGAAGTTGAATAAGGTCTGGATTCTACTGTAGCTTTTGGAGTTTAAAATGCTAATTGTCGATAAACTAAGGCTGTTTTAGTTGTTGGCTTGCTTCAATGACTGAAATTTTGCACCTCACTCAGTGTGCTAACTTGCCTGCATAGAAGCAATGATCATAGCTGAAGTGATGAACTGGAGCATTTTTGTTATTCTGTTGATTTTAGTGTCAATTGTGTTGAGTTAGATTTCTGTTAATTTTTTATACTAAGGTAGATAGAAGTTGGGCATCAATGCCTCAGTTCTATTTAACGGCTTTGAAGTAGATCTTTTGATTCTATCACTAATTCTTCTATTTATTAGTTTTCTTCATCTGTCTGATTTCTTCGATAGTTTATGTTCTCAATGGTAACTTTCAAGTTAGATAATTACCTGTGCTTGATTATTGGTTCAATCCTCGTTAGCTTCTCTTTGGGCAATGGGCATAAGCATGTTATCTCATCTAAAACTGTTATGCGAATGTCAGATGCCTTGGAATTATCAAACCCAAGAAAGGTGTTGATAGAAAGAACACTTTTTACCATATCTGAATTTGGATCTGTTTTAGAGTTTATGAAACATATTGAAAGTAATATTTCTAATTGCAGTTTAACATAGCTTACCAACTATGAGTAGTGGTTAGGTGCTTTCTACAATTAGCTGATGTTGTTTTAGCTCTGGCTTAACCTTTTAGAATTAGTAATTTAACTTTGTTGTGTACCGGATGAGCTTGCAGGCGTGTGTCATTCATATGTGGTCAGGCTGGCTTTTGTGCCCTTGGTGCTGTCGTTGCAAAGCATACTGGTGATGCAATGCTACTTGACCATTACTTATCAAAATTTAAAGAGGTGGTTGATAGTATCACTTGTTTCCTACTCTTAAGACATTGTTCTCCTTGAGTTGGCCTTTATGTGTTTGCCTCTCTTGACATTCTATTTTTCTCTTATGAGCAGATCAAGCTGTCTAGTGATCTTCCAAATGAGTTATTATACGGGAGAGCTGGCTTCTTATGGGCCTGTTCATTCTTGAACAAGCATATTGGAAATGGGATAATTTCTACTGCTCGCATGGTAAGATAATTTATGCTTGAGCCTTTCTTGGTTTTAAATGGACTAAATTGATTATCCATTTAATCCCCAATCAATTTGTGTAAAGATCAGTTGTGGACGAAATTATCAAGGCTGGTAGACAATTGGCCAAGAAGGGACGAAGCTCATTGATGTACGAGTGGCGTGGAAAGAAATACTGGGGTGCTGCCCATGGACTGGCAGGGATTATGCATGTTTTGATGAGCATGCAACTGAAACCTGATGAGGTGGAGGATGTTAAGGGTACTTTACGTTACGAGATCAAGAATCGTTTTCCCAGCGGCAACTTTCCTTCCAGTGAAGGAAGTGAATCGGACTGTCTTGTGCACTGGTGCCATGGTGCTCCTGGAGTTGCTCTTACCCTTGTGAGAGCAGCTGAGGTGATTATAATCCAGACTTATATTTTACAAAAATTTGTTGGACTAAATTTTGGATGTTGTAGGTAGACAGAGGTGAATACCAATTTTTTTTGCATAAATGTTATGAGACTGGGAAGGATTATTTATTTGTATTTTCTCCTTTTATTTTTTCCAAGCCCTGTGGTTTGGAGTGCTCCATTGCACTTGAGAAACTGTCACTCCTCAGTTTCGGATCTATAGATTGTTCTTTTGTTGTTGATGTTATTGAAAACTGAAGAGATACGAAATGACGAAAATGGTGGGTGTCTTGCCAACAGATTCTGTTGGAGACTTTTGTAAATTATTTTTTTCTTGTAGTGTATAAGAAGATAAGTCAATGACTCAATATATTGCTTTCATTTAGTCTATGCATTTGTTTCATTAGGTTGTTGGAGATGAGGAGTTTCTGCGAGCCGCCATAGATGCGGGGGAGGTGGTGTGGAACCGGGATCTGCTGAAGTGAGTTTGCATTTGTCATGGCATCAGCGGGAATACTTACGTGTTTCTTTCACTCTATCGGTTAACAGGTAAGGAGGAATACTTGTACGGGGCCAAAGCATTTGCTTGCTTTCTACATGATAGAGCCCAAAGACTCATATCAGAGGGGACGATGCATGGAGGAGATCGGCCCTATTCTCTATTCGAAGGTGTTGGTGGAATGGCTCTTCTCCTTTTGGACATGACTGAGCCGTCTGAAGCACGGTTTCCTGGTTATGAGCTTTAAATGATTGACGTTTACTTCTTTACGACAGTCTGATACTTTTGTTATGTACATATTTAAAGTAAATAAGAGTAAAAGGTTAACTTGTAACAAGAAATATGATCTGCAGTTTGCAACAGAGGTGAGTGATTTTATTCTCATTTGTTACTAACACTAGTCATCCACACGAGAAAAATTGTCTATGACAGTACAGCATTTCATTTCAAAATCTGCACTCCACAAATGGACCTGATCTCGGGTGACGTCCTCCGCCTCCGAGGCAAAACATCAAGTTTCTACACTTAGGCCAAACCCACAAGCTTCTCACTGACCTCCCACACCTTGCGAGCCTTCTCCGCGTCACTAGCTTCTTGGGACAGTTGGTTCTCGAAGGAGGCCGAATCCTTGTTCCAGCTCCAGTAGACTCCCGACTTTGTCAAGCTTGGGTCGCTCACAACCTGAGAGTGATCAACAGCAAGGAAATGAGTTCATGCACAAGAGAGATCGAAAAACATAATGCACCGTTTACAAGCTTAAGTTCTTACCTGAGCAAGTCTCTTTCCGGCTTCTTCTTCTGAGACGTAGCCCTTGGTGATGTACTTTTGGAATGGAGGGAACAGAAGCCTGAACAAGGGAATGTGCTCCCTGAACAAACCAGTGGTGGCAATGCAGCCGGGGTAAAGGGAAGTAAATGTTATCCCGGTTTCCTCATGGTAGCGCCTGTGGAACTCTTGCATTGTGAGCATGTTGCAGACCTTGCTGTCCTTGTAGGCCTTGGCACCGTCAAAGTCTCCACCATCGATCATGGCCGAGCTGTTTAGACCGTTTAAGCCTCCCGCAAGTCCCCTCAAGTCCCCAAGGTTGGCCTTTGGAGGTACATTTCCGGCTAAGGTATTGGTGTTCCCTGAAAAGCAATTCCATTTTTTATCACACATTCTGGAAAGAATAGTGCATAATGTAGAATTATCTTCTTCGTTTGAATCAAGTACCTGTAATTGAGCCAACAATGATGAGTCTCCTTGATGGGTAGTCGGATTTGTTCAAATCTTCCATCAGCAACCGCGAAAGAAGGAAGTGTCCGAGATGGTTAGTCCCAACACTGAGTTCGAATCCCTCAGCAGTGAATGAAGGTTCCTTAGCAGTTGGCTGATAAACAGCAGCATTACACACAAGCACATCAAGCGGCCTCTCAGATCGCCTGAAGTTATCGACAAATTGGCGCACACTGTCGAGGGAAGCGAGGTCTAGATGCATAATGGTGTAGTTTTCTTTGGGCATGCCAGCTGACTTGGCAGCTCTTTCAGTCTTGAGGAAATCCCTGCAGGCCATAATTACATGCCATTTTCCAGATTCGGCCAAAGACTTGGCTGTGGCTAGACCGAGTCCGGAAGAGGCGCCGGTGACAATCACACTGCCCTTTCTTAGAGTTTTCTTTCCCTCTGATGTTCCCCTGTTAATTGCTGGGCTTGCTGTTGCTGTTGTCTGGGCTCTCACTGGCTTGAATTCCCTCTGTAGTCAAAGCCATTGTGTGTTTTTTACACACAAATTTGGTAAAAATTCAACATATATGCATTACAACTCCAAATTCAGCAACTAGTAATTTTATACTGTTACTTAGAGTAGTACTAGAAGTTACAACCAAAATGGTCTGTGCGGAAGCGCTTTTGAATGGCTAAAAGCATTTTCAGATAACCAAAAAGTTAAAAGCGTCTTTTGACAGAAACAATCTAAAAGTGATTATCGGTTTATATTAAACGTTCTGATGCGCTTCCATTAAAAACGTTTATAAGCAGAAATGTGTTTTTGTTTTGTTTTTGCAACAAGAGGAAACACGTTGTGTATTTGCAGAGTAAATACCTTGCAGCTTAATGCAATGGAACTGAACTCAGCCTTGAGATTGTCCGAGAAAGAAACTCCAAACAGACTTGAATCCTTAAAAGAAGCACTTGTCTTTCCCTGAAAAAACAATTCCATCCAAGAAAATAATCAAATCAAACCCCATTAGCTTCTTGGTCGATAAAAACGAGAAGAAACGTTTCCTGGAATAAATAGAGGATTAGGCGATATTAGCTCGAAACAAACCTCTTTGGGAACGGAAAATGCAGAAGAAACCACAGAAGCAGCCTGAAGAGCCATTAGTTCTTAGTTTTTTTTTAATTGGGTTTTTCTGATCTTTCTCACGAGTGAGTGAGGAAGAGAGAGTGAGAGGTGGTGGGAGTGGCCAAAGTGGAAGCTTGAGCTCAAGTGCTTTGAAAAAGAAACCACCAGTTTGTATTTATACACGGTCGTTTTGGTGGGCAGATTTGAGGACTCAAGAGAGACTAAAATAGAGCATTATTTTATGGGATATGAGTTGGCAGAGAGGATAAGATAATCGGCAGCATGTAAGTCTGCCACATCAAATTTCAAGCGGCCAATGAGGTTGTCAGGACTGGATTTCCTTTTGATATTTGTTTTCTATCTTCTTTTTCATAAAGTTTTACATGTACCCGGAACACAAATTGTGTGGAATATTATTTCCAGTGTTATAATAAGGATGCACGATAAAGTTAATAGGCATCAATCTTTTTCAAAAAGTTTTACGTGTACTGGAAACACAAATCGTGTGAGATATTATTTCCAATGTTATAATAAGGATGCACGATAAGGTTAATAGGCATCAATCTCCGATATATTAACTTTAAAACAAATTCACATGTTATGAAGCGTGTGAAATAGTAACAACACGCATCTATGTACGAATACACCAAGAAATTACTCTTTTCCCCCTTGCTTTTTAGAACATAGGATTATAGGATAAAATATTTTTCAGCAGAGTGTTCCCATTCTTTTGTGTTATGGGCTGTGCCTGCAGAGAGAGAGATTAGGAAATTGTTGTTGTAAAAGGACAGGGAGTTGTGGGAGGAGGTTGTGGATTAGAGCCAGATTTTTGGCAAGTTTTGCTCTGGAATCTGGTTGTTTTGGATATTATGGCAAGTGGAGGACTGTAGGCCCACTTTTTGTGGGGACTTTTGGCAGACACAATGTGGGCCTAAAAGTTGGTCGAAACCTTATCGTGGCAAACCTAAGGATTTGGGCCTATTTTGCATATAGTTCGGGTCTGACCCAAGTATAACAATGGCCCAAGAAGTAGAGCTAGACAACTTTGTTCATTAGTTTTTCCTTTCTTGATGGAAAACTCAAGCAAAGCAATAGCATTACAATGGACTTTTTTTTCTTTCGATTAATTAAAATAAAATTACAATGTGGATTCGCGACAGATCTAAAATCATATATATCAAAGGTTAGTCTGGAAATAATGCTAGAAGAATATTATTAAACCAAATACATGAATCTTTAAAAGTGTGTTTGTTGCACCAGATTTTATTGAACTGGATATCAGGAACTAATCTGAATTGACTCGACATGTATACAAAGCAGCCCTTGGAGTCTTGGAGTTTGGTTATGATCTCATGCATAAAGATCATGGAATTAATTTTCATCTGCAAACAATGCACCATCAACATCAACACGATTGATTGATTTTGCTCCAACTCTGACTTTGTGGGACTCAAGTGGGGTAAGTGAGCAAATGCAACTCATAGAGATTAATGGAATTCTTCATCAGCTTCATGAGGTAAGAATCGATGAAAACATAGGATGTTGAACATTCTTGCATTTTAGATTTTTTAATTTTTTTAATTTGTTTTATAAATACTTTTAGTCTAGTTGAACAATAAAGCTAAAGAAAAAATACTTCTAATTAATTAGGGAAGGGAATGGTTCCAATCGGGGAAAAATGTCTCGTATACATCTTTATGATTGCGAAAATCATTCATACATATAATTAAAAAGTTAATCATCGGTTATTCCTCGTAACCATCTCACTGCAACAAATTTTCAATTGATTCTATTTCACCCAAAAAAAAATTTGTGTTCTAAAGAAACCTTTTGATCACATGATGTCAAGCAACATCTAAACAAATGTGATTAGAAAGAAAAAAAAAAGAAAAAAAACCTATCAAATCAAGTAACCATGAAACATTCCACATCCAAAATTAAAACTTCGGTCAGAAAAAAATTTATGACTGACATATATTTCCTCCGAAGTTGGAGCGGTCGAGCTCCCGACGTCATCCATGTCTTTCGTTTGGACAGTGCATCGTTGATGATTCGGGAAACCGGCGACAACGGCGGCACGATTCCAGAGACCACCGTGGTGATGGATGAGAACATGGAATCTTTGATTATCGGAGGAGTCGCAACGGCTACAGAGAGGCAGGAGGAAAAGGAGATAGGCACAGAGGAGTAGGAGAACGCGGCTCATGCCAAAGGTGCAGGTGATATGATTTCCTTCGAGGATCCGAGTAATGGATATGACAAATTAGACGACGAGGAGAAAAAACAGCCCCACCATCGCAAGTGCTATGACGATGAATGATGCTGAAACTTACCGTACCGCCCTATCAATGGGAGATCCATGTCGTACTTAGCTTACAAAACTAAAGGGTTTGGGCAATTATTTTTTTGCTTAAATGTCAAAATAGTCCCGCGCTTTAGCTCGTTGGCCAATTTAGTCCTCAAATTGTCAATTTGGCAATTTAATCATCTTGTTTATATTCGTTAGCCAATCAAGGATCCAATTACAGTTAAACTAGAAGATGAGCACACACCTTATGTGTGAACAATTTCATTTTCTTTTTTGTTTTTGATTAAGGAGTGTGATTAGTTTTTAAAATTATCAGACAATGATGATGAGATCTCTTCATAAGGGCATATTTTTCTTAATATTACATAATTACCATTTTGTCCTCTTTATGTAAATATTGTGTATCAAAAGTGAGGGTAAAATAGGGAAAATGGGGATATGATTGTCATTTTGTCAAACGTACAAAATTACTATTTTGCCCTCTTTTTGTCAAGAGTGTGTCCCAAAAGTGAGAGCAAAATTGGAAAAAAAGTCGCAAAAAGTTGACGAGGACGGTTTTCTTAAATTATTTATAAAATCATCTATTCAATTTAAAATATTCAAATAATAAAATAAAAATATTCATCAACAAAACATATAAAGTTGTCTCTCTCTTCTTATTTACCCTTATTTTTCTAGAACATTAGAAATTTGTACTTTGGTGAAATGTTCCCGCTATCTTCACCAACTGGTCTAGTTAACATATAATGTAACCAACCATTTGGGTGGAAGTTGTGTGTTTGTTGTCCTTTCTAGTCTAGTGCAATCAGTAATCACAAAAGCCTTTAGATCAACTAATAGCGAAAGAAGGAAACGATTTACCCTCTCCCTAGTAACTTAAGTCAACAAACTCATGCAAAAAATAAGGACAAACATCTTATTAGCCCTTTATAATACTACCCCTGTTTCCGTAACGGATTCCCCTAACAATAAAAAAAAAACTCCCTTACCATCCGCATAAGGACTCCCAAGGCCCTTCCTCTTGTTAGGGTCGATTGTTTGACTTGAGCTTGAGTGGGTCAGAGCTGGTGATCCAATGGTAAATGATGGATTGCGAGGCTTCTTTCAAACTAAAAACTGGAGGTTTTGGGTCCGAAACCCACTGCTGGTGTGGAAGCCAAACTTGTGGCCAGATGGAGGCTGAAATGCCTCTATGAGTCTTCCAGCCCCCGAAAGAGGTGGATAACCGTGACTTGCCACCAGTTGTCTCCCTTTAAAATATATATATATATATATATATATATATATTATATATATATATTATATATATAATATAACGGTCCATCACTTGGTTTGAAGAATTCAAATTAGGAGATATTCGAGATTAGAGTTCAAGACAAAATTCATCTCCTATACCCTATAACAAACCATCTTTACAGAGATTAAAAGGTTTTTGTTTACTTGGAAGCTAAGAATGTTACTTGTCTAATGGCCTACACACCTACAACTACCAATATTGGGCAGAAAAAGAAATCAAGACCTGTGCACATAAATTGTAAAAGAATTTTCATTTCTAAATTCAGTAAGCTTTTCCCATCTCATAACTCTACAATTTTCCGATTACAGACATCCATCGGTGGCTAAATTCACGGTGTAGGTTTTTTTTTTTTTTTTTTTTTTTTTTTTCTTTTCTTTTTTCAACAAATCTATTTTTCTTTCCTCTTGCCCCGACGGACTGGCTCTCCAACTGAACTCCACGTCCGACAGGCACAAGCACAAGGAAACACATGGAACGCTTTAATATTACAAATCTCACCAAATCTCTCTCTCTCTCTCTCTCTCTCTCTCTCTCTCTCTCTCTCTCTCTCTCTCTGTACACATTTTGCCAATAGGGAAAAAATGGACTGGCTCCTTGCAGAATTATCAACTCATCTTCCCCCCATGATCAAGGGTTCCACTTATTTGGCCCCCCTTAAATCCGAATCGGCAACCCAAAATTTTGGAAAGTTCTAATTTCACCTCGAAGCCCAGCAGTTACAATCACCACACCCCAGGCTGACATGTTTTGGCTTAAACCATTCGTAAAATCAAAACTTACACGTGGGCTTCGGTTCCTAGTAGCTAGAACAAGTTTTTCCTCCGGCCACGTTGCTGAAATTCTATCAAAGAAGTAATTGTTGGATGCACTCGAAATCGTTCCATGGAGAGGGCTATTGGTGCAACCAGATGCTGATCTTGAACCCTCGTTGGCATTAGCCGCCTCAACTGGCGTAGGGGGGTGATTTGCTGTGGAGACCTCGTCAACCCCATTACGTTCTGAATCTTGTAATCCCCATAAATCAGCCATTCCAGGCCAAGGGATGGCGGCTGATACATCTTGACAATGGAAATGCTCATAGGAGCGTGTGACAGTGACACTTTTGCTTCTGCTAGGACGGGAATCAGCTTCATGTTTCCATATATATACATGAGAATCCTCACTAGCAGATACCACATATTTACCATTTGCCGTGAGGGTGGCTGAGATTTGGCTATTTGCGTTCCGAAATCCTGTCAAAAAAAGACCAATTCACCTATGGAAAAGGAAAATTTCTAATGCATGTGCTGATATTTGAAATGCCAAGTTCATGGATCTAGAAGACAGCATTATCATTCAATTATTGCCCAGAAAACACATCTTTGTGCTAATCTAAAATTGGGTAACAAATTTAAGTTCTAGAAAAATGAAATATTCATGGTCTATCTAAGAGCTTATGTTTTGCATTCTTATGATAATATCAAACGTGCCGGAATGAAGTAAGCTGGAATGAAACTAGTATAAGCTTGGCAGCTAACAATTTCACAAATGTTTAAACATATGGTACTACCATCATCTAGATCTACCATGTTGAACTTAAATGGAAAAATTCATGAATTGAATTTGAAATCGATAAAATAACATATAAAGAAAATCATAGAACATCATGTGCTTACCCTTGAACTTGTGAACCAGATCAATACCGTCAACAACTCTGATTCGTGAATCTGCAGATGTAATCAGTACTTCTGATGAACTTCCTGGTGCAAACTGTCAAGCAAAACTAATCAGCAACAGTACCGAGTCCAACAATCTTGCATCTCAAAGTAATCAAAGAATACAAAATACAAAATGGGAAAACGGCCCCTAAGTTATAATGGGAAAAAGGAATAAGGTTTATCTCCCAATTTCAAGGCTAAAATCATCTATACAGAAGCAAAGCGAATCAAACCAATTTATTACCTGAAAACCTGTAATTTTCTTGTGATGGGATTTCTTTTTCTTGTTCTGCAGATTAATTTGGCTTTTCTGTTGCAACTTGTTCTCTGAAAAATGGAAAAATTTAGCGGCATGCACACATATACATGGAGGGAGAGGGAGAGAGGGAGAGAGAGAGAGTTGTACCAGATGTGTTGTATAAAC
Source organism: Heteromeles arbutifolia (assembly GCA_024362995.1). Lineage (NCBI taxonomy): Eukaryota > Viridiplantae > Streptophyta > Magnoliopsida > Rosales > Rosaceae > Heteromeles > Heteromeles arbutifolia. The sequence goes on along the minus strand of JANCRC010000003.1, from coordinate 35,673,594 downwards.
GGCAGCTGCCTTTGTATGAACCAACGAGGGCGCCCTTCAGACATCAGCAAAAGTTTATTGAGCTACGAACGTTACTAATACAATACATAAAGACAAGAATAAAAGTTAGAGCCCAACCTGACCATCAGGAGTGTAGCAAGCAGCAGTGACCATCTCGTGCAGATCATTCCAATCAACCACTTGACGATCAGGGATGCTCCATATGCGAACCTTAGCATCAAGTGATCCACTAATGAAGTACCTATCATCAACAGGGTTGAACTGGATGCAAGTTACTGCATCAATGTTCATGCAAAATAAAGTTATTAGAAACAAATCATAAGCGATGGGGAAAAATCCATATATCACTTGCACATTTATATCAGATTATAAGAATTCAGATGACGAACTTTAAAAAATATATATATTTAAAAATAAAAATTGCTTGGCATGATCTGAACCTAGGATCTTACAAATCCCCCTTCCAATCCCTTACACCAGAGCCAAAAATCATATAGTCATACTCGACTCATTTACATCTTACTTTTTTAAGATTCATAAACATAGTACTTTTCCTTGATATCAAAGGCATGTACTTGATTTTTCGGCACTTTATAACCCGTGAAGTAAGATGTGTGCGAATTAGCCCCTTTTTATACAACAGTTGTTCCAAGTAGAGGCCAACCAAACTTATAGAGCAAAGTTGAAATACAGACAACATATACTTACCATAGTCACTGTGTGAAAATATCTTCAGACAAGTCTTGCTCGACAAGTGCCAGAGGCGCACAGTTTTGTCCATTGAAGATGAGAGCAGGTGCTGAAAAAAGGAACCTTATTTAGAGATTATGCAACAAGAAATAACTGAAAATGAAAAAAGTCCACATCATTGCCATTTGCCATATATAAAGCTTATTTTAAGATCGCACCACCATTTAAATCAATCTGCCTCTTTCCACACAAACTACTAAGAAAGACTTGATTGCAAAATTTAACATAAAGAAATTTACATTAGATAACTAGAAAAAGAGAGGGCAATATAAACACAACAAGTCAATAAGATTTTGAGAGTTTTTTTGGCCTCTAGGAAACTTTCAGGGTAATAGTTTAAAAATTTTAGTGAATCCCAAAATAACAAAAGATAGAGAACAAAACATATTGGAATACTGACATCTGAATACTATGCTACTATATCAGAAAACTGATATATGGTCAACAGGCATCATTTTCTGCTAAACAATTTACAATGCACGGTTACAGCCAATTCCCTCTGCCCACCTTTGGATCCACTAGATAACCCTTACCAAAAGGCAGTGAGCAGAAATTGCACTGATTTAATTTCCATACATGCCTCAAAATAATAGAATAATAATAACAGCATCATTCCTCCCCTCTTTCACATTTCACAAACCTGTCATGCTCAGGAAATGACCAACTGGAATCCACTCCAAGGAAAAGGCACTTATAAGCCTTAAAATTATAAACTTGTCAGTGCACTAAAAAAAAACCTCATCCCCACACCTGAATCGACCAAAAAAAAAAAAAACTCAGAAGCCTTGATTTCCTTGAAGATTCTATCTCTTATTTTATTGTCAATCAAGTTCTTGATTTACCGTAATCTCGCTTAAGCCAGAAGAAGCTGATGACATGAGGAATTTGACAAACCATCCGGCCGCTTAAAACATCTTTCCTCATTATCAACCATTTTAGCTCCCTTCCACTTTGAATTTTAATTTGGCTTATTTCAGACTTCCCTAGTTTTGAGTGCCTTCTTTAACAAAACCCTTTAACTTTCAGAATCTCAACGATCAATGCCAATTGGCATATCTAAGACTTACAGAAATTGCTATCATAGATAAGCATTACACCCTGTTCTATGTGACCGTCTATTTCCAAAACAGAACCTAGCCTTCACTACTATGATGTCCATCATTCCATTGAAATATAATCAGGACTATTCCAAAATTGTTTTTCTTATCCGCTTAAGAAATTTTAAACTTTCCATAGTAAAACTATAACTTTCTGCTAAAATATGCAGTTCTAAAAGCTCAAGAAAACAACAGTGTAAGTTCAGATACAGATAGAAAGAGAAAGGAGTTGACAAATTCTTATATGGGAGCAGCCAGGGATAATAGATTTCTTCATTGACACAGCAGTTGAGTGGTATAGTCAAATGTTTCATTCGTTTATCAGATATCTACTTGAGTAAACCAAGATACAATAGCGCACTCATCCTGCAAGCCTATACTTAGACAAACAGCATATGTACTAGAGTATGGTTAAACCTAGCACGTGAAACTTCCAGAACCAGCTCAGTGATCATTACCGAAGTTTCTACTGTGACTTTTAATCAGAGCCCCACTGACTTATCCAATTTTGTCAAAAGTATCCATGATTTATTTTCTTTCTCTTCCTCGAAACTTAACAAAGCAGCTTGACCATATCCAAGGTGCATAGACTGAAGAACCTAACAGGTACAGTTAAGAAACAAAGCCTTACATTTTTCGAAGTTCCTCTCAATTAAATTTCAACATATAACTAATATAGAAAATTGTCCAGAGTATTTGAATTTCATCACTACACAACGTGTACCGTCTGTTAACCCACCCTCTTGGACCTTTCATATGACTTGATTCATATATCCCTCTCCATGTGAATGTAACGAAACCAAAACAAAAAAGAAACAAACACTAGGCAAAAAAAGTGGTAGGTAAGTGTCAGTTACATCACTTGGCAGACAAATACCAAATAGTGTCCTCGGATCACATGACAATAAACCAACATCCGTTCAAATTCACCCAACATTTTGGTATCAAGAAACAACAGATACGCAAATAATGTAACCTGCGGAGATTAGAAGTTGACAAAAATAAATCCAAACAGAATACCAGAACAGTAACTAACCTGCGACTTGGACCAAGAAAGGTCAAGCACATCATCCAGATGCCCTTGGAATGAAGAAATGGGTTTCTCTGAAAGTGCAAACACAGTCTCTGGAATCACATAGTGGTCCAAACTAACAGATTTTCGACTGATAGACGACCTTCCTCTCCTCTTTTTTTCCACATGGTTGTCCACATTCGGTGAGACTGAACATGGTTCCGGCGACCCATTGGCAAATAACTGCATGTTTAAATTGCTATCTTCTGACTTCTCCATCAACAGGTCACCCTTCCTCTCACTCTGCATCACCTGCCAAATATGAATCACGCAATCCTCACCGGCACTAGCCAAATATTTTCCATCCAAACTAAATTTAATGCTCCAAATCGACCCAGTATGCGCATGAATCTCCTGACTCTTGAACAATGCAGTGACCTCCTTACAAGACTTCCCATACTGCCTCACCCTCACCCTCTTCGGCCCATGAAACGACACATCCTGGCTATCATCTGTGCCAGAGCTTGACCTCCGACCTCCCTTTTCCGACGATGTGTCCCTGTCATCGCTACTCCGCCTATCCTTGTGACCCGTCATGGTGATCGCAACACTCTTGATGCTCTTCAACCAACCCCCTTTCTTCTTCAACTTTGAAACCCCGTCACTGCCCCCATTGGCATTGGACTCGGAACCATCCTTATGACCCTCCTCCACATTCTGTCTCCTCATCAGTTCTTGAACAATCGGTGAATGCCCGACGCTCATCTCAAACTCCTCCATGGTCAACTGCTTCCCTGTACCCACTTCCTTAAGCTTGTTCCACGTTCCATCTTCCCGAATCTCATTCACAACAAACTCTTTACCATTATCAAGGTTCCTAATAGTACACACTTGGGCATTATTATTAGCATCACTTTCACTAACCTTAATAATGTCATTGCAATCCAACTCCTCCGCCTTCGAATCGCTTCGAATCTCGTCTACCCTTCTCGAATTCTTGCCGGAAGGCGGCTTATTCGGCGGCGGGGATGAGTTGCTTTTACCGCTTGAAGATTTACAAACCAAAGATTTTGTATTTCTATATACAAATGAACTGGTTTCGGGTCCAGGCTCGGTCTCGCCCTCACCGGAACCACAACGAATCGAAAGAATTGGGGGAGAAGAAACAGATGAAGTAGAACAAGCGTTATTACACTGATCGCCGCCGTCGGATTTGGAGCGGACGATAACGCCTCCACCGCCGGAATTTACTTGAGTGATCAAATAATCCGACGAGACAGACCGCCCGAACTCGCCGGAAAAACCCAGTTGGGGTTTGGCCCGGGTCAGAACTGGGTCGCCGGTGAGACCCATTTCGGTGAGTAGTTTGGACCGGCGTTCAGAGACGGAGGAAGGCTCGGAGATCCAAACGTCGTATTTGGTGGAGGCGCCCATTGGGAATTTGGGTACGGCATAATTCGGATTCGGGTCGGGGTCAGGGTCGGAGTCGGAGTTCGAAGTGGAACAAGAACAAGAGGAGGAGACAATGCGATCGAGGGACTCGTAGAAGCACTCGTTGTCTTCGTCTTCTTCCTGTCCGGCCCTGCTCATCGTTTACTGGGCATTCCCATTGGGCAATGAAAATGCCCAAGAAATTTCACCGGCGCCGATCGGATCCGACCCGGGTGCGGCAGAAACGGAGGCGTTTCGTAGTGTGCTCGGTTCGAATCGGCCGATTCGTTTGTTGGGTTCGGAGAAAGCGGGGTGGGAATTTGATGGGATCGGAGAAGAGACGGCTGTGGAAGTGTGCGTCTTTCGGGTTGTGAATCAGATCCGGTTACGGGAGGGGAGAGAGAGAGAGAGAGAGAGAGAGAGAGAGAGAGAGGAGAGAGAGGAGAGAGAGCGTGGGGGGAACGAAGCCCTATGCTGCTGGGTTGGTTTGGGTTGGGGCTTGAGCAGTTGTTGATGTTGTTGTGCGTCTTTCAGTGTAGAGAGAGGGGGAGGGAGGGAGGGATTTTCTTGTTTGTTTGTTTGTTTTTTTTCCTAATAAAAAGGAAAATGTGGGAGGAGGAGTGGGAAAGGAAACGTTTGGATTGAGACTTTTGATTTTAATTTTGCAAGGGATGGGTGGAATTGGAAATAAATTTGGAGATAATTAGGGGATAGGTGTTGGATTCAGTTTGTCTTAACGGGCTTTAGGTAATTTTCTATTTATGTGTTTAACAAAAAAACAAATTTTAGTTTTAAAAGTTTCAAATAAGTAAACTCTTCTAATTTTCTTACAACTAAAAAAACTACCCATTGTTTACGAAGAAAAAAAAAAAAAAAAACTCATCGTCACACTACTTATTACTAAAAATTTACAAAAAATTTAAAAACATATTCTGATCATAATAGCACCTCTGTCCAGAGGTATTAGAGTATTACTTTTGAACACCGATACACCTATCCATACTTTATCTCAACTGCAGGCATTGGACATGGCCATGACACTCCTCAATGGTAGAAATTATATGGTGGGACCACTATAGAGTCACATTATTGTTGTTATGCACCATGTTAGAATACATGTTTATTTAAGCAGCATTTACAATACATGAATTAATTATTTCATGGTCCATCACAATCTCAAACTGTTAAACACCAAATTTCAAAATTGGATTTGAGTTGGGAGTTTAAGAATATAGGTGTTCGAATAGACTCTAATTTGCATTGGTTCTTAACTTTTGTTTTTAAATTCTGCAGTCCTTGCACTCTCCTGTTTTTTTTGGTCGAAAAGTAACATCCATAAGCAGAAACAAAAGTTACAATGGATTACATAAAGGTCTAGCCCAATAAGCGACAAGCCAAAAATAAAGGTAACCCTAATTCCTATTATCCAAAACGCATAGAACATCTGCTGCTGCCACCATCGTCACTAGGAACGCCGAACCAAGAGATAGCCCCTGCAAATTATATACAAAAACAGTAACATATGGAAATGGGTGAGTCCAAGGGGTATGTGAAATACTCTTACTTTGGCTGAAGCTACAGAATGCTTGGCCTCGAGGGAAAGTCAGCATGCCAGTTGGGGGAGTGTAGTGGAGGAAGGAAATGTATTTGGCATCCATCATTGGTTCGTCGTTTATGGGTCTGAGCAGAGGTTGGGGGTGATGGCATATGAGGATAGGAAGTAGAGGAAAGAGATGGGGAGTATGGAAGTTTGGGTTTGAAAAGGACGATGAGAAGATAAGAGGGGTGGAAAACTAAGACAATTAAGGCAACAAAACCCGACGATAAATGTCAGAAAAGCGGCGAAGAACGTCGAGAACACATGCCAACTCTCAAACCGGCAGTTGAAGGAGACGATTGAGGGCGGAGCACGAAATGGTGAGAGTTGTTTAGAGACAAGGAGGGGGAGGAGGAGACGAGGGAGGGAAAGGGCGGAGCCGCAGTATGTGAGAGGGGTGTGATGATATGGGAGGGAATACACTGTTATGCGTGGTATTATTAGTTCTTCTCCATCACTTATGCAATATGAGAGGTAAATGTGTCAATTTAGGTCACATTCATATGAAATCACCACCATTGGTTGCATAAAATAGTGGGGAGTAGGTCTATCATTTTGAAGAAATGAACGAAATCGGTGTTGTGTGGTAAGCTAAGATGTTGTAGGGTTAATTATGTACTCCAAACTGAGCCTTAATCACTTAATATACTACAAATTTAGTCCTAATCATTGAATTAAAAATCGATTAATATTCAATTAATATAGATAACAACTGAATCACATCACTCAATTTCGTCAAATGGACAAAAACTTTGACAAAAGTGATGAAAAAAGACTAAAATGTCATGTGTGATATTTAAGTACTGAAAATTCGGATAGCCAAATTCATGGACTAAAATGCAAAATAATTGAAAAACCGCTGTTATAATTTAACATTTATTACATTGACAAGAAAGAAAGGTCGCTAGTGTGAGTAATCTGGGAGCGAATTAATTTTTACTTGGGTTATCGTGTGATGTAGTGCAATGATCGGAATCATCTATACCTTAGGTCGAACTAGACATGCACTCTTCTTTTTTTTTTTTTTATTGGAACCTTGTTTATTTGAACATAATTAATACTTGTTGAATTTTTGCACTTAGTATATCTACTAACATTTTTCTCCACTTGTGAGTAAGAGTTAAGGTGAATGGAAAGTGGTTGGCCACAAATACACAGGCAGGCTGTATAATCTAACTAAGGTGACCAACCGCAAAAAATACATGAGAAATAGACTCAGCAGAATCATTAACAGACATACCCCTAAGCCGACCAACCCTCTCCTCATTATGGATTAAAGATGAAAAACCCTCAGCACAAATAAGGAAGAGAAAAGGAGACACAGGGTCCCCTTGCCGTATTCCCCTACTGGGCACAATGTTACCCATGGTCTCACCATTAATCACCACACTGTACGATACCGTTTGCACACACTCCATCACCCACTGACAAAAATTATCAGCAAATCCCAACTTATGCTAGCATTTGAAAAAGACCATTCAACCCAATCATAAGCCTTTGCCATATCCAATTGCATTGCCATAAAATTATCCCCATCCTCATTTCCATGCTGCATAGAATGTAGGAGCTCATGCACCACTAAAATATTATCAGAAATTTACCTTCCCGCCACAAAAGCTGATTGATTCTGACTAATCACCTTGGGAAGAACTTTCTTCAGTCTATTCGTGAGAACTTTCGAAATAATTTTATAGACCACATTACAAAGTGAAATTGGTCTAAATTGTGACATTTTCGTGGGATTATCCACTTTAGGAATAAGCACAATATTTGTATGATTCAACTCCTTTAACATTTTTTCGAACAAAAGAAAGATTTGACCATACCAATAACCACACCTCCCACCGTCTCCCAATGATGATGAAAATATCTCGCATTAAAATCATCCGGGCCCGATGACTTCATTGGATGCATCTGAAATAAAGTAGTTTCAATCTCCACATCAGTCACATTGGCATTCAACAAATTATTATCCATATCCTCAACTCTAGTCGGCACACACTGCAATATTTCCACAAAATTAGAATGCCGATTCGTAGAGAATAAAGAAGTGAAATACTCCACAGCAATGTCGTGGATTCTAGCCTCCACCGTACACCACGTCTCATCCTCCTCCTCAAGTCCCCGAATAGCATTTCGTCTTATTCGTTTCAAAGTTTGGGCATGGAAGAACCTTGTATTTTTATCCCCTTCACATAACCACTGGATGCGAGACTTCGTACGCCAATAAACTTCCTCCCTACGAACTGCTCTTGTAAGTTTCTCCTCTAAACCTCGAATTCGAGGACCATCAAAAACCGGTTGCTGATACGCATCACGAATCACGTCCTTCAACCAACAAATTTCTCATTGTTCACTGCGCCCATTCTTTTTCCTCCACGTCAACAATCCATACTTAACCTTACGTAAGTTACGCAGTAGTTGTTGTGCATGCAATGCCCCATGCGCACCACCCCAACATTCACGCACTACCACTTCAACAACTTGGATCAAGATTCCACCTTGGGTCATACATAACCTCCTCGTCCTTTTAGGTTGATCAACAACTGTAGATAACACTAACATGGCATGGTCGGATCCCTCCAACACAACATGTTTCACTATAGCTTGCTGATACTCTTGCACCCAATTATGTGTAGCAAGCACACAATCCAAGCGTTCCTGGATAAACCCTTCATCGCGTCTATTCCTCCACATATAGGGATATCCTTCAAAACCCAAATCCAACAATCTCACTTGAGCCACAAACGTTCGAAAAGACCGCATACTGGCGACTGTTCTTTCATTACCCCCTCATTCTCTGATTCCAATAATAAATCATTAAAATCACCCATTAACAAGCATGGCTCTGTGTAACCCGCAATACGTGTCAGTAACACCTCAAATTGTTGCGCCCGTTTACATTAATCCGTACTTGCATAAATAAACCACTAACCGCCACTTAAGATGTAGCAACCCATCCTCTATTAGAACTTCAATGAAAAAATCGCCATATTTTATCAACACCACATCCTTTGCGTCCTTCCAAAAAACACACATACCACTCGTAATGCCCCGAGGCTCAATAGCATGCATACAAGACATGCCAAGCCTACGCTTCAAATAACGATACCTTCGACTATGATTTTTAGTTTCCAAAAGAACCACAACTTCGAGGGAATTGAGCCTATTTTGCTCCAACAAATCGTCAACTGTCAGGTCTTCCCCAATACCCTGACTGTTCCAACATATGATTTTCATTGTGAACGCGGAGACCCCTCATAGGTGGCCTCCGCTTGATCTATTACAGACCGTTGGTTCTTATACACACAATTCAAACCATCTTCTATCACAGCCGTTACATCACCATCCTCTTCCCGGGTCATTTTCGTCCATCCTCTTGAAACAGCCTCAATGATGGGCAAGAGGTTAAACGGATCCAAATCCTGAGATAACACTCAAGGGTCTACATCCTCATTCATACCGTCTCTTCCATGGACACTGTGTAACACCTCCTCAGTATCTCCCACAAAGGGCATATTCAAATCAATATCACGACTTGGCTGTACCACTTCATTACTCCCCCCATTAATCTTCACCTCATCCGGATGGCTCACTAGCTCTATTAACCCCGCACCTAGTGCAATGACACCTCCAGGTCCAATTAACCCTGCATCAAAAGCTCTTTCCATGTCCACCCACTGCCTCTCCTTTTCTGCCACCTCCATAGTATGTCTTGCACGTAAATCGCCTACATTTGGATATTCCTGGCGCCTTCCAATAGACGAAGATGCCATAACACCCATTTCCCCCATCCCCGGCTCCCAATCTCCTCTACTAGCGAGGGAATTCCATCTCAAATTATACTTTGCATCAAGCCCTTTGAAAGCATATAATGTTTCTGTATCAACCTTCAAAGCCCCATCCCCGAGACGTTCCGCCTTACACCAGCAAGTGACATGCCCAACCTTGCCACAAATAAGGCAATAGCTAGGAAGCCCCTCATAACGAAAATCTACCCAAAGTGTTCCATCATCAGGGAACTCCATAGTTGTTCCACGCATAAGCGGCTCCCAAACATCAAACGAAATCCTCACCCGTAGGAACCGACCAATGCAATCCCTGCCATCATCCTTATCCACCTTAACCACTGAACCAAGCAAACCACCAATCGCCCTAGCCACAACTTCCTTCATGTTCAAAGGCAGCACATTGTGCAACTGAACCCACATTGTAGCCAAATAAAGAGGATCAGCCCAACACCCATGTTGAGCACCATCGACTACCAAAACCAAATCATCCTGAAAGAACCATGGCTTCTCTGCCTCGAGCACACGACACATATGCCGTCGTCCAACAAAACGTGCCATGAACCGCGCTTCACCCAAAGCCCTTATAGATACTCCATCTGGTCTTCTCCAAAGGCTCGTAAACTGATCAATGAAGCCATTCTCATTGACAGGTTTCAGTGAGAAAACCTCTGCTACGATACTATAATGAAACCCTAACAACACACCCTCCACCGCCTTCTTCTCAATCTTAATCCCACCTTTCTCCTTCGTCGATAGAGAAAGACTGCTTCCAAATTACAATGCCAAACCCTTCATACTTGGCAAACCTACCATAGTTCTGCAACCCTAACCCGTCGACACAAACGACCAGCACCACACGCTACCAACAGTTCCTTCTTGTCACTCACCCTTCACACAAACAGTCACAGCACACACTGAAATCACCCCCCAGAACACGTCAGCGGCGCACGCTAGGTTTTCGAAGAAAAAAACGCCCTACCCCTTGCTCCGACTTTCTCGAACCTAACCTCCTTACGAGGACATAAAAAACACAAAAGGAGTTGGCAGTGACAAACCGTGAATTTGATAATGAGTTCATTATTAATTATTGTGCAGACACTTTGTGTGGCTAAACCCAATTTCCCACCTTGTAGTATAAATATATCATTGCATTAATAAAATTTATATAACTGTTTTTAATTTAAATTTATTTGAATGGTTTGAAACTCTTTAAGGAAAAACCAAAGGGGTTGCTTCATCTTCTAGTTTTATCCCAAAAGCATTAGAAGCCCATTTTGTCATGATCACAACAAGGTTGTTGTGGAGATTTACGATGAAAAACTCATGAATTAACAACTAACAATCATTTGAATTGGCTTTTTACATGCCATTGATTCTTCACCTTAATTTATATGATAGCCATGGAAAATGTAATAAAAATTAAGATAATGCTTGTATCTCCTCTGTTATTCTATTTACGATTAACAGAATTTTTACTATCTGAACATCATAATCGAGACTTTTTATTCTCTTTATCATTATCAAAAGATCATATTTGCAAAAAAAATATTAAATTTAGAGATCTTTCAAGTTTTAACCATTCATATGCATAAAACAAATTGACAGTCCATCATGGGGATACTACTTAATACCAAAACCGTTGATTGGTTTAACACGTATGGATGAGTAAACGATTTCTAAATTGAATGATTTTTTTATAGATATGATTTTTAGATGATGATAAAGAGAATGAACAGTTCTAATTATGATGTTTAGATGGTAAAAATTCATTAATGGTAGACGGAGGACAAATAATTCCGTCCTACAAGAGACACAAGCATTATCCTAAAATTAAGGTGTCTTCTTTAGGTTTTTGTAACCAATATCACTTATGCTGAGAATATCGGCAGCACATGGACGCATGTTGAGCACCCTCTTTCGGTTCCCATCACTGGCAAATCGGAAAAGATTACAAATCAATAGAAAAATAAAGTACCAAGTCCAAAGTATATTCGAGTTAATATTTTCCTCTTTAATTTGTAGCATTTCTTTTTAATATATTCGCTTAAAGGGTCTCCAAATTTTTTTTTACCATTTAATATTCATATATAATAATGTCAGGCTTAGCTAATTCTCTTACTCTTTAGTATAAATATGTATTAAAAAATATACTTTTACTGGCATTTTAAAATCTCATTGTGCACTCCTTATAGCTATAAATTCTTTCTTTCTAGATATAAAAATTTAAGCCACTTAATATTACGGTTTACTAGTATTCCTCTTAACTTACATGTAAGAGGTTTTATAATCGATTCTTGTCAAAAGAGAATTCAAATCATTTTTTTGTTGTTAGCACATTATGAGGCTTAGCACACTCTCCCCCTTAGTGTAAATAATATCGTATGTATTTATAAAAAAAAAAAAAAAAAACTTAAAAATTTGGAATGCACTATTAGATATTTGGAGTGCCAATAACAACACTCTAATAAAATGATTTTCCAATTTTATATATAATAATGCTATATATTCAAGTATAACTTTAATTTTAGAGTTTTTGAAGTTTTCTTTTTTATTTGGTTGTTTAAGATTGAACGCTTTTTTATTTTTTAGTGAAGGTTATGTTTGTGACTCTTTTTACTTATTATTTAATAGTATTTGTAAACTTATAATCAGTGTGAATAGTTGTTTTGATTTAAGTTATTACTTTCTGGCTCAATACATTAACCTAATTTTTTGGAAGACTATAGAGGCCCTTTTATTAACTTCGCACATGGCCCTTGAAAATTCAGAGACAGCTCTAGATATTATTTACACTAAGGAGTGGGGAGGTGGGCTAAACCTCATAATGAGTTAGTCATAATAGTTTTGTTCGAATTCTCCTTTGTCGAGAATTGAACCTAAGATCTATCACTTACAAATGAAGAAAAATACAACTAGACCATTACAAATGAAGAAAAATACAACTAGACCATAGTACTAAATGACATCTTTCACTTTTGAACTTAACATCGCTATTCCAATGAATTTTTTTTTTCTTTTAATTTATAAACTAAGATATAATGTATCAATGACCATTTGGATCATGGCACTCAATCTCCGATTTGTTGGAAGAGGTTTAAAGTTCAAATGTCATCAATGACAGTTTCTCATTAATAAATATAGAAGAATGTTGATTCTAAATTGTAATCTATTTTTTGTGCAAAGCAATTAGGGAAACGATAACACACACGGTTAGTTACAAGTTGTACTAAAAAAAACACACGGTTGATATCAAATGTCATTGCACAAACTTGTACTAAAAAAAAAATTAACTGACTTACAAGTTAGTTACAAGTTACAAGCTGTTTGCAATAAGTAGTTTAGTTACATTCATCACTTTAAATCCAAGCTCCATAAATCAAGATGGTCCCCTAGATGGATATGGAGATGGGAGGAAAGGTAAAAAGTGGGAACATGATGGTGATGTTACCCAAAAAGTTTCCAAAAAGAGTTCACCTCTAGTCACGGGCTTTACTTTTATCTGGGCCTAAAACTTGAAGCCCAGTAAAATTGACATACTATGTACAAATTCAATGCTGAATGCATATAGTGGTAGTAGCAACAGCAGTAGACTAGTAGTAGCAGCAAAGTAGTTAGATTATACAGCCTGCCTGTGTATTCGTGGCCAACCACTTTCCATTCACCTTACCTATCACATGCTGTCCAGCCCATTACTGTTAAGTGCTTTTCTTCCTACTTGCTTCAGCTGTTTTTGGGACCAATTAATTATTAATAAATTATATTTGTTAGACAATAGGGACCATTATATTAATGTCTGCCTGCCATTTTAATATTTGACAATTCTGTGTGTGTATTGTGTAATGTGCATCTCTCTCTGGTACAAATGGCTTTCTCTTTATGCTTGTTGGTAGGTGGGTTTTATAGAGCATTCTATCCTACATCCCAAGAAACACAACGATGGCTGGGATTAAATTTCATGATTACTCATCGTTTGATTGAATATCGAGTGTGAAGAATGAATGAATATGTTTTTAGTTTTTTTAATCTCTACTTTTGATATCAAATTTAATAATAAATAACCACCAATCATTGATTACCAAGTAACCATGAGAACGATACTTATTAAGAGTACAGCTCTATTTTTTTTATCTCTCTTATGCGATGAGAGAGATAAATAGAGAAAGTTATACTCAATATTTACCTATAAAATAGGGTCAATATGTACTTGCAAAAAGAGATATGATAGCTTATGAAAAATGTGATCAGCAACATAATCTAAGATAGATATAGAATGGAATATATAAGCTCGAACATACAATACCCAAAATTTTGCGTATAGATATATACTTGCAAAATGAGATGCATATTAGGATACAAGAGATGTCATATATGAGACGATGAATTTTCCAGGACCGGAATAAGGTGGATCAAAATATAAGCGTCTTTCAAGTCCGGTCATGAACTAAACGGCTTCGATTAGACGGGGCCGTGCAAACGAACAAACGATGCCATCACACTTTGTTCGGCCGCAGAACGGTAGGCAAGGCCAGTAGGTCTTGTATGCTTGCTCCAGAAGATACGAAGGCTTGTTCCAACAAGCTAGTTTCCTATAATCTTGGAGATTCATACAATCTAAGGATTGACTTATGCCTCAAGTAATCACAATCTTAAAAGTAAAGAATATCTAATGCTAGATATCCACTAGGATTCTTCTGGTTTAATACGGACATCACTATCCTAAGAGGACTCTCTCCCGACTACTATAAATACACCATTTTAGGATTCAACATGGTAATGTGTAATTTGCTCTCCATCGCTTCCTTGCCTATTGCTTGAGTTCTACAATCTTTATACTAACTTAACCATCGGAAAACCTTTGGTCAGTACACCACACTGGTGCCTAAGGGATTCATGGTTAATCTTCGTCTTTTACAATTGGCCGTTCTTGCACTCTTATATCTACGGTGGTGTGCAAATTTAGTTCGAACGTGATCACCAACATAATTTGTAAAAAATAAAAAGTTGAAATAATTTTATTGGTATTCTAAACCTCACTAAATAACTCCCAAACAAATCTCCTAATAGCTGTAACCGATGCCATATAAAAATTTGAGGTCACACTCCAAAATCTTAAGACAAATCCAAAGTTCTTACACCTTAATAGGGAAATGGACCCACATACGATACAAAATTAAATCATTACTTATAGGACGTCTCATCGCTTTTGAATTTTAGCAGAAAACGAGTGGTGAGGGAGGTTTCATTTATACATCAATAACAAGAAAGATACACACAGCTATGAAAAATAGCATCTGCTAAAATTTGATATGGCAGTGTTTAGGTCTTAGGGCAGAATCAAAATAGGGTAAGCAAGATAGTTTCCGAAAATAGGGTAAGCAAGACTAAACCTATATATATATGGAGTAGGTTGAAGAAGATTAAATTGTCAACTATCACAAAAGGGAAACAAGTCAAAGAAATTGTTCCCATTTTTTAGAAAGAGTTCATCTCCGAATTCTTTTCACCAAATTCATTCAATAAATCAATCCGGACTCTTGAAATTTGATCCAACGGCTAAAGTTATCATAACTTTTAAAAGGATATCCTGTTTTTAGCCGTTTGATCAAATTTCAAGAATTCGGATTGATTGATTGGGTGAATTTGGTAGAAGGGGATCCATGTCCCATTTTTTATATGTCTTACTAAAATCGTCCTAAAGATTTATCATCACCCACCTTCAATCACGTGTTTGGTTGCAGGTATTTACAACTTTTTAGAGTGAGTGCCCTAAACAAGCCTAGAAGTATAAGATTATATGTATTTTATAGAGAGGTGGGTTGGTGGTTTGTCAAAGACAATGCATGTATCCCATTTTCAAATACCATAAGGAGAGGCTAAAATGCTTATGTGATTTTTTTTGGCATCCGAAAAGGTGAGATGCTGTAGCGAAGCCACTAATTGGTACTTTAAAAAGAAAAAGAATACATTATTTTGGTATGCATATTTAAAGCTTTCACAAAAAGGTGATTACACAAAAACAAGCTAATTTTGATAATAGTGGAATTTTATGGGAAATTGGTTAAATGATTAGAAATTAATTATAAATGTTGTATTGAGAAAAATAAATTATTACCAATGTAGTGATCTCATATTGACAACATAACGATTAAATTTCGACATGATGTTGAAAAAGATATACTAAAATTGAGACACGAGAAATTATTATGTGACCATTTTTTACAAAACATTTTATGTTTGAAAAGTAAACAACATTGTCTAGTGTTATTATTAATTAGGAAAATTGGTTAAAATGAATATTTTATAAATCTTAATTGTTGACATATCAAATTCAATGAAAACATGTTAATCAAATATTGACGACATTAGCAATCAAATTGGTTATATACACACACACACACACAAATGATCATTTTAGCAATATTTGAAATTATATTATTTAGAAAATTAGCTAAATGACTATAAACTAACAAAAATTAGATATCAACCACATAGCTAAAATGATTATGATCATCGCTATACTGCAGCTTGTTAAAAAAAAAAATGAAAATACCAAGACAATCAAAGGGTTCATTTTTGCAAATTTAGATTCCAACAATTCATGGTAAACCAAATCCCATCCTTTAATTCGACAAATAAAAAAAAAATTAAAAAAAAAAAATCCCATCCTTCAAGGGGTTGGACACTTTGGACTGTTCCTTCATGATATAAGAACTAGTGCAGCTTTATATGATTTCTTTTCTCCAACTTGGTTAGCAAGGCAAATACCTAATTAAGAACTAGGGACCTTGACAGCCGTGCATTTCATCCAAACATGCCGATGGTTTCCTTGTTAAGCCATGTATCTAAATGGTTTATTAAGATTAAAATATGGTAAAGTAACTTGACCAAACTATCTTCCAGCTAAATATGGCATTGAGCTGGCCTGGTTCCAAAAATGCATTACAGCTCATGGGAGCTCGTGTGAATAGTTTATTACGATTAAATTAAAAGAGGATGAAGACACCAAGAAAAACGAAACATGATTTTATTGGGATTCTCTTTGTGAGGATCCTAGGGATCAGTTCATCTTATCCATTCATCAATTATCTTGCGGCCAATTTTTTATTTAAAATTGAACATAAATAGTACCTAACGAAACCTAACGAAAGCTGACTGCACGATATATGATGATCGACTGGATGAATTGATCCCTAAGATCCTCACAAAGAGGATCCGGAGAGGATCTTCATTCAAGAAAAAGGGTTGGGTCGGTGGCCGGCCCAGACCGCCTCAGACTATAAGCCAGACCATATCAAATGTGCTTACGAAATGTTTGAGACAGACACTTTGTTTGTACTATTAAACCATTCAGATTAGTTTAATATGGTTATACCGGGTGATTTTATTAGAGACGTTTTGAAATAAGTGCCTCAATTTTGAATTTTTTAGATTAAATATCTATGCCTTTTAGAGATTTGATTAAACTCTTCTTCTCATAATTTTGGTGCCACATGTATTAGAATTACATAACCTACCACTGCCTCATAGTTCTTAAAATCTCACCCCAAAATTCCCTATAATCTAGCATTTTGATTACTCTCTCCCTCTTTGGAGATAATTGTAAAACAAAGTAGTTAAATACAATTTATTTTCACAATACTTCCTACAATTTAGCAATGATTATCTACGATTTAATATAAGTTTTTTTTTCAAAACAATTTAAAATAGGGTTTTTGTCACAAATGATCCCTGAAATTGACCCACCCTATCAAGGTGGTCCCTGAAATTGAAAATCGATCAATGTAGTCCTTGAAACTGAGTGTCGCAAATCAATGTAGTCATTCCGTCACAATTCCGTTAAAAATTATGTTAAGTGCTGACGTGGCACTTAAATGGGTCCCACAAATTTATTAAAATATTATTTTGTGAGTTAAAAAAATTTAAATATTAAAAAACAATTTTTAGTTTTTATAATTAAAAACTTGAAACATAAAAAATAAGAAAAAGGAGATGATTGAACATTGTTCATCACCTTCTTCCCCTCCCACCCTCCCACTACAGCCCCCCCCCCCCCTCCGGCACCCCCTTCCACTCTTTGGGTAGAGTGCTGCCGTCGGAATTGTGGCCCAGTTCCCGGGTCATTTGAAAGATCCTGGCTGGACACATGGTGGCTATCGAATTTTCCCACCCAGTTCCTCCACCTTCGTGTGGCAAACCTTCGACAACCTCCTAGTCGGTTTCGCCATCATAGAAACGGGTACTGGAACAATCCCATGGACAAAGTTCAAGAATCTCAAGAAATTTTCAAGAACCTAGAAATCTAACCCATTTTCTTCACCTAAACTCCATTTTCTTCACAAAAAATCTAACTAAAAAATCTGCCGGAACCAATAATCTCATAAAATTTCAAGAACCCATAAAACCCAGATGAAAAAACACTAAATCAAGCTAAAAACGAGGAAATTTCAAGAAATTAAGAACAAGAAATGTCAAGAACTTAAAACATAAAAACTTAAAAAAAATTATTCTCACGGGAAGAAGATGATGAACAGTGTTCAATCATCTCCTTATTTTTTTTATTTAAATATTTGATTTTTTTAATTCACAAAATAATATTTTATTAAATTTGTGGGACCCATTTAAGTGTCACGTCAGCACTTAACATAATTTTTAACGGAATTGTGACGGAAGGACCACATTGATTTGCGACACTCATTTCAGGGACTACATTGATCGATTTTCAATTTCAGAGACCACCTTGATGGGGTGGATCAATTTTAGGGACCATTTGTGACAAAAACCCTTTAAAATATTTTTAAATCCAACGAAATCCAACGTACCAAAAATAGGACTGACAACAATATAAACGTACCAATAAATAATGATAAATAATGTGTATGAAATCGAACATACCAAAACTGAAAATAATGTACCAATATCAATAATATATACCAAATCAAACGTACCAAAACCGCAAATAAATGTACCAATCAACATCTTTTACAAATTTAAACATACCCAACTATAATATACACATAATATAATGTACCTGAAAATAGTTTGTCAACTACTATAAGTAAAAAAAAATGCAAAGAAAAATAGTCTGACAAAAAAAAATGAAAAAATTACAGTGGATCATCAACGGTTTGAAAAAAAAAATCAATAAAAACAAACCATTTGGAAAAGGAGATAATATTTAATGTTTGTAGGACAAAACAATTTATTTTTATCGAAAGAATATAATTGAAAAAATAGATAATAGAGTTAATAACTAATGTCCCACTAAATAAGGAAAAAAACACATCCAACAACTAAGATAAATTCCGAAATTAATAATTAACAATTTATTTTCAAAAAATACATAATGACATGTAATTTAAATTAACTGAAAATGTTGAGGTGTTTATTGGTCAAAACACTTTAATCAAAACTTGAAAAGACACAAATGTTTAGTCTAACAGATATACAAAAATTGTAGGAGATTCTAATTTTCTCATTTTATTATGCACTCAGATCACTAACAAAACTTTGTTGATGTTTATGGAAAATATAGCCACAAAGGCAATACCTTCTATAAGGAAAAAAAGAAGAGAAAAGTTATTGTGTGTGACGGTAACATCACGTGACATATATGTGGAGCCAAAAATAATCAAGAGGTGACACGTGAATTTTTTGGTGAAGATGACAAAATTACCCTCGAGACACACTGGGTTTCCTACACGCGAGCAGTGGAGAATCATCCATCAACCGAGTCAAGAGTGCTCAAAATAGGTAACAAGTTCAAATTTATCTCATCCATCTTTACTCCATATCCTCTACAAGGAAATCATTCCATAACTTACAAAAACATTCCTTTTATTATGTTAATTAGCCAATTAATATATTTATTCCTAATCAATATATTAATTGCTAATAAAATCACCAAATAACACCCAAAATATACACAAAGGGCCGGCCACTCTTTCTCCAAGAGGGACCGGCCATGCCCTATATATATTGGCTCCCATTCTCACCAATAGGGAAGTCCACACTCTTGCAAAACTCTAAAAAACTCTCTAAACACTTTTCTCTCTAAATTCTAACTTTGGCATTGGAGGTTCTTCACCCAAAGCCCCCCCCATTCATCGTGGGCGCGTGAGGCTCTCAGCCTTAACCCTAATGTGTTAATTGTTTTGTAGGTGCAATTTTGTCCAAGAAGAAGGAGGCGGAAATTTGCATCCACAATATCAATGTGATGCTAAAGTCATCGAAAAATTGGTGTTTGACATTGTTTTAGATATATAGTGTCACTATAACAATAAATTTCTTATTAGTGCATATAACTTTCATAAGACAATCATTTCAATTAAATCAGAGAACATCAAACGGTGAGAGAAATTATAAAAATGAGTAGAATTAGATTAAGTTAAGAGTTCGATAAAACTAGAATTAACATAAAACAGTGAGAGAAATTAAAAAAAATGAGCAGGATTAAGTTACAACGAGAGTTTGATTAAACCAGAGTTCCTTATACGAATTAGAAAACTATATAACTTGAGCTAGTTGTCTTGGTTGGGTTTTGCCAAGAAGAAAAATAGAAAAGCTAGCATCAAGTCAACTGAGGCGATGGTATCGTTGACGCTGCATGGAAAACATGTAAACCATTATATTAGGATGTTTATGTAATATAACGAACCCCCAGACAGTCGGACAAGACTTGCACGTAAAGCTATAAGTGGGGTCAGGTATTTGGTACTGATAAGCTAAAAAGGATCTTGGTGTTTTGTCATGCAGGGCCAAGAATAAACAAAAGACGATATCCTCACCAACTTAGTTCTCGATCCACTCTTCTTTTCTTTGATTAAAGTTTTCGAGCAAAACTATGATGCCCTTGAGGTTTGAGCTTTCAACTTACACCTTTATAAAGCACCTTTGATTCCGGGGAGGCATGTAACTGTATCCCACACAATTTGGTCACGTTTATTTAATAAGATTTTGAAAAGAAAAGAAAAAAATTAACGTGAGGGTAGAAGAGAATATTGTATTACTCAATGAAAAAACCTATTTATTTATTAATTTATAAAAAGTAGTATTAGAAGATATAGGTTTTTTTCGTGCCTAATTTTCTTTTGTTCTGATCCCTTCTAAATAAAAGAAATTATTCATTTCTACCTTCAAAACTTGAACGTAGTAACAAATCTATTCTAACCAAAATCTAGAAACCGAATGACGTCTTTGTATTTATAAGTTTGATGTGTTAGACTCTTTGACAAGAATTGTTTCTTTAATAAATGTGACATGTCCTGTTGTCAAAAGTTTTGGATGAAACACGTTACCGATGAGTAGCGTTCCGATAATGTAATATCGTGTACAAATTAAAAAAGTTATTCATACTATTATATTATTAGATTATATATATATATATATATATATATATATATATATATATATATATATATATATATATATATATAGAACAATCCGTATGATCCACGATTGCAAATGAAAAATCTGATATCATATAATGTTTGATAAGAGGTTTCCCTTTCGTTTGACAATAATAATTAAGGCCTCGTTTGGCAGCTCGGACTGTACTGACTATTTCTGTCGGATAGGATAAATAGCCACCGGATAGTACTGACTAAATTAGTCGGGCGTTTGGTGCAGTATCGGATTAATGACCGTATTATTTATACTGTGTTTGGTACTGAACCGGATAGGACAAGAGAAAAAAAATTTGACAAATCTTTGTTAGTTTGTTAAACTTTTCTCATATTTATACCACACAAATTTTCAAATAAAAAAGAAATATAGTAAATTCTGTACCAGTATGAAAAACTGGATGGGGACAATCTGTAGGATCCTTAACCACCAAATTGGAGGGGGTGACAATCTGCAGGATCCTCAACCTCTCTTAAACCTTTATGTACACATTCTCTACCAGTATGAAAAACTTTACTACTCAAACACCAAATCAGTATCTTTTACGCTCTCATTATGTTCGGATCCAATATAATTGGAAAGTTTATTTGCTTAAATCGAGTCTGGAAGCAAAGTTAACCAGAACTTATGCAATGTTTAAGAGAGTTTGAGGATCCTGCAGATTGTCCCCATCCAATTTTAAGGCGAGCACAATAAACCCTAAATTCAATCGCAATAAACCCTAAATTCGACCCCAATAGCAAACCATAAAATTCAAAAATTCTAATTAAACACACAAAATTACATAATCAATTGCATAATTAGAGAGAAAATAATAACTAGATTCAATCAATTGAAAGAAAATTGCAAGAAAAATAGGAGCAGGGGGAAGAATAGAGAGAGGGACGGAATCCCAGAAGAAGAAAACTGAAAAGAGGAACTGTGATTCAAACGAAGAAGAAGAGAAGACGAACCTGGGATGAGCGAAAGAGTGCATCTGGAGAGGAAGAGAGAGCGCCTGGAGAGGAAACGAGAGCGAGCAGAGAGGAAGCGAGGGCGAGAGCGCGGAGAGGAAGTGAGGCCGACTAAGTTATACGGTCAATTTGGGCTGTATAAGCAAGCGGGTGAACGGCATGTAAAAAAGGTGGGCCCGGATTATTTAATCTGATGCTTATTTAATCCAAACGGCCACCAAACACCGTACACCATATTATTAGTACTATCCGGTATGCCAAACAGGGCCTAAGTGTGTCTTGAATAGCTTGTCAACTAGGTTCAAAACAAGGATGCATCTAATCAAGAAATGAACATATATATTCAAGACAAGTGGCTTAATGTCATATCGATGCCGTCCAATCAGCCACCCCGGGAATTGTATTTTCATCCTTCCTGGTCGTTAGTTGGTGAACTGACATATATGCTAGAAAACATAATCATGATGCCCAAATGTTAAAAGTAGGCCTCACAGCCTCACAATTGCATCCCGTGTTGATACTAGATAATGCTATCCACATATTTATTTTTATTTTTTATATTTATTTTTTATTTTAATTTCTGACCCTCGGATCTACTGGCAGAGTCATGTTAAGGGCTACCCTGAGCTAGAGCCCATATAGCTTTCAGTGAAAAATAAAATTTTAAATGTAATTTTTATTGATTTTTTTAATGTAACCCATCACATATTTAGTCACCAATTCTCTAATTTTAATTATATAAAATTATATAATGCAGTTTACAAACTATCTTTTTTTTCTTATATCCATTTTCTCATCGCTTCTCATATATGTATAAGTTTAGATTTGTTTGAATATTAACACATATTTGTTTAATAACGAAAATTCTTGGCTCAGCTTGTGAATTTTTTTTAAGCTTGCTGATATTGTGAAAAATACAGTATTAAATTTCTTTGTTTATAAAGATTTAAACTTTTAAGTTAGTCCACCCGGTGAAAGATTCCTAGCTTTGTCATTGATCGGATCGAATGAATTCAAAAATATCAATGACAAAAAATTAACAAGAGTGTGAAAGAAATATAAAAATGGGTGTGTGAATAACACTTTACAAGATTTTATCAATTTTAATATCAAAATTGCGTTGTGCTGTATTTATTTATATATAATATCGTGAAAAATATTGCATGAGTTTGTAGTTGATTTGATTTATATTAATTTGTAATTAATTTTTTGTTTTTAGTTTGCTTATGACCTAGAAGAGTTTGCAAACCAAACAAGGCAGGTCTACCAATGGCACAATGCCCCCACTACCTTTAATTATAATTATAATTAGATCAGCGGCGACCACATTGTCATTACAATCATGACCACGAAAGTAAACTCTCCTTCTCATTAGCTTAAGCAAAATTTGCTTAGCTTTATAGGGTTTCCACAATCATAATTAAGATTGATTAATTATGATACTTATTAAAAGACTAACCCACGTATTAGAGACATATTTATCATCTATTATATAATCAAAGACACCAAGTGGCTTGATTCTAAACAGCCTATATATGCGTGAAACACGTTCTTGATTAAGTGAAATTGAAATGCCATTAGTTAACTATACAACAGTAGGGTGACAATTAGTTTAGCCAAGTTGATCTTTTATTTTATGTTAAAGTTTTTTTGGATTAATGATCACTTGAATGTAATCTCGAATGTTCTCTTGTATATTTACATTAATTTTTAGGGTGTAGTGCCGATTTAGTCCCTGAATTATTACATCAGTGAAAATTAGGTCACTCAATTATTTTTTGGGTAAAATAAGTCCCTAAATTCATTAAAAATTACTAATTTCATCCATACTAATTATATTCAAAGCTATTTTATCCAATTTTTCGTCAACTTAAGTTACTTGACACACTTTAGAGTGTACTGTCATTTTTTCACCTATAAGCCCTTAACATTTCATATAAGTTGCGCATCTAACGTCTAATTTACTCTCCAAAGTTAACTCAATACACTATTTCTTTATGAAAAATTACCAATCTACCCTCCAATGTATATAAGTAACGTGATTTAAAGTGATGGAAAATTGAATATAGTAGTTTTGAATATAATATTTAGGGATGTATTGACAGATTTTTATAATTGAAGAATGGATTTTTTTTTGAAAAAATAATTTAGGGACCTAATTTTCACTTAGATAATAAGAACTAAATTGACAGTTCACCCTAATTTTTAATTTTATAATAAAACAACTATTATTTCGTCTCAAATATTAGTTAATTATACATAACTTGTAGTCTCGTACAAATAAGGCATGGACCGCAAGGTTATTGGTCCTTACTTTCTTAGACCGTCCAAGACTCCAAGATTTAACCATCAACTACAAAGTAAGCTACTTTTTTTTTCAACTTAGATTAATTAGAAATGGCTAACTCCCAAATAGAATGACACCTATGTCCCCTATTCCGTAATTTTAAATACAAAAAGAGAGAAAAATTAAATATACAAGCGGGGGACGAAATCAAAACCTGCAAAGAAAAAATAATACATCATTTCAGGATACGCAGTAATTTGTGAAGTGGAAGCTAGGCAAGTCAGCAAAATTTGAAAACAAAGCACCCCGATCTATCAACAGAGGAGAATCATGCCAAACCAAATTAGGAGAAGACATGCCTATTAGCAAAGCTATCCACAATGACATTCCCCTCTCAAAAGATGTGAGAGAATCAAAAAGTCATCTCGCAAATGCGGGCCAAACAAGTAAACCATTGTGTGCGAAGAACCTACGAAAGATCAAAATTATTCGAATGGAGAATGAAAATAACACTAGAATAATCACTTTCCAACCTAAAATAATGTCAAATCTTATAATAAGTAAATTGAACACCAATAATAATTACATAAAGTTCTGCAAAGAAAAAAATTAGAATAGTCAATACCCTATCAAAAACTAGTAAGAAATCGACCACGACGATCCTAAAAATGCCACCACAAGCAGCCGCCCCAAATTTTTTTTTAGACAAATCATCCGTTAACCAAAATAGTCTTGTACAATATGCTTTAGATTTTTATTTTTTTTTAAAATTTTTGTTTGGCAAACGATTTTAAATTTATTTATATTTCATCAGATTGTCATGATTGTCACCCAGTAATGATAATGCGGGAGATATATATATATATATATATATATATATATATATATATATATATATATATATATATGATCAACTAGCCAGCCATTAATTAATTTAATTATTCAGCAATCATTTATTCATGTGATGAAAGACAGAAAAATCATATAACAAAACTACAAAGTTAATTAACTGCTTCAGAAGCAGCACAAAGAAGATCCTATACTATTTGCTGACAAGACAGCGGATCGTGGGGCTAGTACTTTACTGATCAACACAAGCCAACACAAAGGTGATAATTGAGTTCATTGGATATAGTACTTAATAAATTGATCTGAAGTGAATTCGCACAAACGAACAACTACAGTAAGACTCCAAACTATAAGCACGAAACTACAAATGTCACCTAATACAAAACTGTCACAAAAATTGATACGTAACAAATCCGTATTGACGACCACATCAGTCATCGTTGAATAACGAGGCTACATAAAGTCATCATAGAAGAGTTAAACCACATAAAATCATCATTGGAAGACGAGACCACAAATCCCGATGCTCAGAGGCAAAAACCACATCTAGCCATCGCCGAAGCACAACCACAACACTCACTAGGCAAGACAACAAAACTACATTATTCCAACCTGATTTTACAAAAACATTATTATCACCGAAGCGCGACCACACCACATAAGGACATTATTATTACTGTAATAAGTTACAAAAACATTGTCCGACTAAAGAGTACCAATACCATTTTCTTTCTTAAGAATATATACCGTAGACTAACCTGATTTTTAGAGAATTATATTCTATGGATACAATGGTTGTAGTATATATGGTACTAAGTGGAATACAAATTGGCCTATTGGGTTGCAAGGAGCCAATTGTAAAACTTCAAATGAGTACATGGATTGGAGAGGCACTGGCAAGCCTGCAGGACCATAACAACAAATAATACCATAGATCAATGTCTTGGTGAGTCATATGCATGTGAATTATTACATGGTGAAGATGGCAAAGCATATCATCACTCCTGCGAAAGGTGCAGATACATCAACCTAAGAAAAGGTTTTTCTTCATGTCTGTTTTGGCTGCATTTTGAATAAAGCAGAAATCTTCAAATTGCTTCATTTCATCAAATATGTTAAACACTTTTCATAGATTAAAAGTTTCGATTTGACACATGTTCATATCGAAGCCCCCGGGTCACTACAATGTTGCATCACAGTAGCCATGAAAAATATCAAAATACCCTCATATATGTATATGCCCTAACTTGGAGAGATACTCTCTGATCACCATTTTATCACGCGATAAGTGTTTATTGGACTGTTAATTTACATTTTAACCAAATAAAAAACGTCTATTAAATGAATGATGGCGCCACTAAAACTAAAACTTGATTGCAAACTGAATGCATCGTTCGTGCATGCATGCATGTACTATCACGAATAAAGAAAAGGGCCGCTACTGCAGAGAAAAAAAGAAACTGAGAGCATGTGGCAGCTACAATCATGCTATGTAAGGGGGACATGACAATGTAACATATTCTAGCATGTTTAAAGCTTTGCATGTGCAGTGTGCACTAATGCCCATTAAATTAAAAGATTGAACCGAAGAAACAGAAGAGGGGAAACATGATTTGGAGGTTGGCATTTTGACAATTTATATAGGAGAGCGAGTCCTGTTTTGACATGAATCAAAGTATCAATCATTTCGTACTTTGTTTTTCTAATTGGTTTTTATTTTTATTTATTTTTTATGTGCACTAGAATTCACGATAATTTTAGATGCATTTTTACATTTTTACAGTAGTTTAAACATACATCAATAATTGACAATCGTTCACATGCATGTGATTCTAATCAAGCATTTTCTTTTCGGGGCTTTTGTCTTTTACACCATTGCCCTAATTAAGCATTTCTCTTTCATATGTCATGTTTCTGTTCCTTCTTAACATAACACCCTCACGGATTAAACCTAACCCACAATCTATGCTGGTTTTGTAAGAAGCTATCATTGTCGATCATGTCGTCATTGGGCTCAAAAACGATTTTGGTGCATAATATTTCTTCAAGCTCAGACGAAATTCGTGCAGCGCAGTGTGAATCAAATTTTGGTGACTCAACAGTGACTTCAAATCTCTGCAGATTTATGCGTGGTCAGTGATCACTTGAGGCCTTGAGGGACTCAGATCTGGGCGTGGTGCCAGAAAAGCTTTCACAAAATAGAGCCAAGCAGGCTAGATTGCAAGTACAAGTTTCGCATATCATTGCACCATTTGGGTTAAGATATGGAGCAGCACGATGACCTAATAGAACACTTCCCAAAGCTGCGTGCAGGCATCAGTTGGCACTGACACTTTGGATATATAGGCCACACGAAGGCTTAAATATTAGTTGCTGGCGTTAGGTCAGATGAGGTTTCAGAGGTATCAATGTGTGTATGTGTGAGATGATAGTGATCGATTCTACTGGCTAGGAACCAACCAGGAGCAAGAGAGCATGAGGGCTTGCTTGGCTTATTTTATGGTTTCGTCTAGTTCTATTTCAACTAGATTCTTATTGTTGAATTAGCAATCAGAATTTCGGGTGTAAGAGTAAATATTTTTAACTAATTAAGCTACAAGTTGTCGATCCTTACAAGAATTCAAAAATTTTAAATCAAGCCGTTTTCTATATGAGCCAACACGAATTTCATCCTTTGGTACATTATGATATGTTTCATCTACATTCCTTTCATGATTGTTAAATTAAAAACATATATCGGCGAGATAAAATAACTATAAATTGTATTTTACAATATAATTTGTTGTCCACTTATATTATAACATGTGAATTAGTAACATCAAGTATAGTGTTACGGTCACATACAAAACTTTATCGTTGCAACGTGTAACAACCATTGAGGAGATTGAATAGAGATCCATGAATCATATCTTTATGTTCCGTTCGTGTCAATTTATCAAGGCAATGACTTTTGAAATGCATAATTAACCATTTCTGGATCAAAGATCCGTTAATCTCATGATATGCATTAGGGGTGTTGGCTGTGAGCCAGTGTACAGGCCTGTAGGGTTTAGGGCTTTTCCTTACCCCTGCCTCTTGAGTCCATTTTTTTTTTAACATTCCTGAAGAGCCCATTCCACTAAACCCAAGGATACCGATTTCAAATTTACGACGGATCGAGTAAATAATTTTGGAAAAAAATCACAATAAAATTACATGAATCAAATATCAAATTCCACAAATGGTTCATGTAGTGACAGGATAAGCGGAAGATAGTCCTGTAATAAAAGAATTAAGATTAAAACCCTCGTGGTACAAACTGTTAGTAGTTTTGCCCAACAGTGAGATTTTGCTATTTTTAGGCAAAGATTACCATGTAATAGTTAAGAAATATATACGTTAGCCTTAATTACATTGCACCAATCTTTAAGTTCAACAGAGTTTCAGTTCACTTCTGTTTTGACATACCACTCAGTGGGAGGCCTGTTGATAAGATTAACGGATGCCATATGGACAAAACATGAACTTTCTTGAAAGAAAGTCCTTTTAAGTTTATCATAAATTCAATTGGCAAAATAAGAAGTAGCCAACGTCTTATGAGCACACTCAACGTCCCTTAATTCCCCGATTCAGACTCTCAACAGATTACAAGCAATGATTTTTCTATTATTAATACCATATTTGACAATCAGAGAAAAAATTCAACCGTAGTGTAAAAAATATAAAGTACTAATACACACTAAATACAAACTCAACTGAACCAAACCCTTCAATACATCATTATGCAACTCAAAACATGAAATATGGGAGTCCAGACATGGTCAAATGATCTAATACAATATAATGACGATTATGTCCATCTATTGCGTTGATTCTGATGACGATGAATCATTTGAAGGTTCCGAGACCAACAGCAGCCTCTCCCCCGTAAGGCTGGAAGCTTTCCCTGGCTCTGGAATAGCAAACATAGTAGAACTCAGAAACAATTGTGGTGAGGAAAATGAAAGCTGCCCCTGCACCGAAAACTCCCCTTCTTAGTTGCTGGCAATCCGGAGGGCTTTCGCTGAAAATGGTCCTGTACTTGGTGTGGTATGCATTCCTCACCGAACCCGCCAACAAGCACACCTCAGCGATTAAGAAAAATACCCTGGTAAGAGTAACATCAAGAAGTGTAAGTACATCATATCTATATGACAAAAATCCATTGCAAGATGTGAACCTTAAATTTTGGTGTCGAACTTAAAATCTAAACTTAGTATGCATTTATAAGAAACAAATGTGTTGATTTAATTAAATCGACAAATTATACTCAATCCATTTGGCAACAGTTTTTTCAGTATGTTATAAATCTTACCAGCAGATTACGAAAAGGATAACTGCCCAGGCTCTTGACCCTCCAGGCCTCAATGGCTTCCCGCAACAGAAGCATCGGCTTGCCACCATTATAATGACCTGACCTACCAAGAAGAACAAAAATGCACCAACCCCATAGCCAGTTGCTATGTCTGACTCATAGACACAGTAGTTGTAATTCACCTCAGTATCCTGAACGACCTTTGCCTGCCATTAACGACACAGATAGACAGTTAGTTAGCAAGGACTACCTCGTACATCAGATACTAATGCACTTCTTTTATGTTATTATGTTGAGGATGAATAAACCAGTTTAGATGTGAATATGATGAATGTACAACCGGTTTACTTTAAGGTCTCGGTTCGATTACTCAAGGGGTTAAGTAAAATATTTAATTGCGTAGTGGGAAGCTATGACGACAGCAAACAAACATTAACTTTTGAGAGAAGTAAATATGTATTATGTACTATACAGTATATAGCAAGAAGCAATTGCTGTCATATAATCGACACTGCCAAGGGGCCCAACCATAAGCAAAACTATATAGTATATTATTTGGCTCATGTCAAGATTTCAGTTATTCAATTTATGGTGGGGAGGGGAAAGCTCTGTGGAATCTTACTTCCTATGCTGACTGGGGTATGGGACTAAATCAACAACAAATTATAAGAAGTTTTTCGGATACAAAATTAATCACAACTCTATTATTTTGTGTGTGTGATACAAGTGATACTGGGGGGACGGGGAACTGAACTAAGGACCTCGGTTGCTAGGGTGCATGCTCTTAACCAACCGAGCTACAAACCCAATTGCAATTAATCACAACTCTGACGCTCAACCAACAATTCTGAACGAAAGAGGGCGACTTTTGAAGTTCTTTGTAAATAAACTCTCTTATTTGGCTCGAAAATCTCCCAAAACAAGTTTTTTCATTCAAGAACACCAATTTATTGAATTACATTTGCCTGAATATGTTTCAGCAATCATTACAATTTGCTCCAACAAATTCTCCAAGAAAATCATATACATGAACAGAAGAACAACACTACAAGAAAACAATCAATATCGGTAGATCTGGCCATGGAGTCAAATTATTTGTATCAGCAAGAACACAATTTTATTGCCTATCGCATTTCTGATTGAACCCATATTTTTGTGGCCCGATGTGATCAGAATAACAAAATTAAAATCTAAAAGTATTAGGCCAATCAAATACCAAATGGGTTGCTTCTAATTTCTTTAATCCCCAAGAATTAAAACAGAATGCATCGAGTTTCCTGCATTTTCTTGCATTTTCTCAGCAACCAAACAGAATATATCAGCAAAAGGACAGATATTGCACAAACCCAGAATCAAAATTCAATTGTCTACAAACATATCCATTAAAAGACAATTTTCATAGCTTAAGAAAAAGGGGAAAGAGAGAACTTACAGAGCTTCTTCTCTGCTCAGCTGCAACAGCAAGCCCAAAAGCAATGACATTGAGGATGAAGACCGTAATCAGTAACAGCTTGGATGCCATGGCTTCAAGAACTCACTCACTTACTCCCCAGATCTCTCTCTCTCTCTCTCCTCTCTCTCTCTCTCTAGTCCACAATTTGTACCCTTTGTCTATCTGTTTCTTCCTCTAAATACAAAATCCAACTCCGAAATGTATTGAATAAGTGAAGAAATACTTAGAAAAAAAAAAGGGAAATAATAAAATAGTGAATAGATTTATTACCATCAGAAAGCTATATGCCAGCAGTTGAGTGACTTGAAAATGGGTTTATCACCTGGTTAAATTACCAATATACCCATTGTTGGTCAAGGGAATATTGGGAGTTAAATTTCTCTTATGTATTCTATTTTATACCAGGAATAACGGTGAAAGGCAGAATCAGATTTAGGATTTAAAAAACAAAAGTTAAGGTTCTTAATTACTTAAGCTGCATACTTCTTATTGATATTGTGTTAAAAAACTAATAAATTTATGTGTCTTCGATGAAAGTAGTGCAGGATACAAACAAAATGAAAACATGTTGTTTGAGCTCATATTGAATAACATATTAGTGTTGTCTAACAAAAAACGACTTATAAGGTTTAATTTATATTATCAATTAGTTATTGGTCCAGTGATATTTCTTTTTCAAATGTTAAAAGAGGTTCAAAGTTCGAAATTTCCACCCTTAATAATTAAAAAATTTCAATTCTTATTGTTGGTAAGAAATTAATGATTTTAATTTGAAATTCTACCATCCACTTTCTCGCTTTATAAATTTTGTAGAGTTTTTATCACATGCAAAGCAAAAAGCTAGAATGCCAGTAATTTTTATAATTGATTTAAAAAAAATGAATAAGTTAAAACGATGATTGTCATTTGAATCTCAATGACAGTTACAAATTCGAATTCCTCAAGTTACTTACAAGTTTTCAATAAAAAAGGCTCCATCATCAATTAATGTTGGAAAACGATATATAAACACAATGTGCATATGCAGCAAGACTTCCATGTCACAGTTGGACATCCCAAATATTCACTTTTTATATTTAACATATTTTTCTTAATTATGTCTCAAAGAAGCCAAGAAAAGCTTAGCCTTTTGTTGGTGGAGGGGTAAATTTGACATACGATTGATTTAAAGGATCCATACCACACCAGAAAGCGTTTCATATGAATAATGATGTAATCAATATTGTCGGTGAGGGGTTCTCTGTGTAGTGGTTGTTGACAGGGGGGGGGAGAGACAGAGAGAGAGAGAGAGAGAGAGAGAATCAATGGATGCTTCTTAAGCGTATAAAGGCCAGCAGGCTTTTTCATCAACAAGATAGATCAGATCCAACGGCTGATGTTGCGGTATTTTTGGGACGCGTGAAATGCACGAAAGAAAGAAGAAGATTAGAACCTTGCTTTCAGTGTTTGCTCGTCTTTCACCGTCTCCTTTCTGGATTTATACCCTACACTACGACCTGTGCTTTATTCACTGTGTCCTCACGTTATCTGGTTCGTTAGATTTGGCGGTAACAAGAATCACGAGCAGGGTGAAATTGGGCGTTAAATAATTGACAGCGGCGGAGTCAAGATTTCTTGTGAAGAGAGGCCTTTCACAAATGCAGAACTATTTATAAAATTACTAACTCAAAACATCATAACATATATCCAAATTCCAAAGTATCAAAAGTTAAAATTAACATATGCTTCAATAACATGATCTATTCACAATAACCATAATTATCCTCAACGAGTTTTTATATTTTGTAACCGTTGCATGGTGTCATCTATACTATTGGAAGAATTATTAAACTCATTAGAGAGAGAACTAATAAAAAATTTACAAACCTTAACACAAGTGGAAGGATAAAGTAGAAAGGAATCATAGTTTGTAGAGAATAATGAAGCTTTACAAACCATTTTCTTTTAATTTCAAATGGAGAAAAATTAGGCGAGATTAGTTTTTTGGCAATGATCGTTTGCGAGGCACCTACTCTTCCTCGAAAGAGTCGAGACCATTACACCTAGAAACCCCCGCCGGTCCCTTCTCCACCAAATTTATTGATAATAAATGAAAGTAAACAAAAAAGATACAGACGGAGGTACTATGCCAAGACCCACAAAGACAAATTGATCAACGAAAACGATAGTAAAGACAACGAAATGTCACAAGCATGAGCAGAGGCTACAAAATTTGGAATTGTAGACCATCAATAATAAACATAACTAAATGTCCCAAATGAAGCTAAAACATTAGCAACCTGATTTCCTTCTATAGATGTGTGTACACATAAATTGCATTTAACTAAGTCGTCAGAGACAATTCTTCCATTTCACTATCAGAACCACAAGACCTTATTAGGAGCCTTAATTAAAAAGATAGTGAATAACCAACGTGGAGTCTGTTTCAACCCATAAATGTTTTCAATACCCAACCCAAGATATAAGCGCGACCTCAATGAAAGCAAGAATTTCTGCAGCAACTGACAAATTTTGTGTTTGACACATAAGCACCAAGCAGCCCACCCCCCGATGAGCAAAAAATCCCTGCAAATCCAGCACGTTCATTGGCACAAGACCTATCAATGTTAACCTTGAGCCACTTGGCCATTGACAACCTTTGGATGAATGGAATAAAAGATGGAGCCACAGTAGAAAGCGGCGAGATACCCAATATTGAGAAAATAGGTAACATTGAAGAGGAGCTACCACTCAAAAAACACACCAGAGCCGAGTCAAGAAACCGAGCTGCTAGCCAGCACTTCATATAATATAGGAAACCAAAATTGCCCTCAAACCAAATTTGATTGCGAAGAAACCAAGTGCCCAATATAAAAGTACAAGCCACTATAATCCAAAGTTTTTGAGTTGATTGTTCTAAAAATCCCCGCCTAGCGCCGCCTAGCCCTGCCTAGGCGCTAGGCGGTTGACCACCTTCCCGATTAATGCTAAGGGCCCCCAGACCTACTGAGGCACCACCTAGACCGCCTAGACCTGCCTAAACACTCACCTAGGTCGCAACTCACTTAGACAGAAAATATATAACTTTCATTTTGCATTTTGTTTTTTTTTTTCTAATAAATTGTAAGAGACTTGTTGCATACTTAAATGAACACACATTATATCCTTATTTCACATGTTTTCATTATGTTCCAATACTTCATAATATATATGCATTCTATTTTGTAGTTTATGACGAAATTATATATATTTCAAGTATAAACATACACTTATTTATACGAAACATGATTGATTTACTTAAATTCGCCTAGTCCGCCTAGGCGCCTAGGCGCTAAGCCCTAGCCCGCCGCCCGACTAGCGCCTAGCGACTTTTAGAACCTTGGAGTAGAACCATAAAAAGTTGTAAGAAAAGTTTCAAAAAAAAAAAATCTGTAACACTAATTGAACCACTAGAGAGGGACGATGAAAAAGCTCTAACAACAAGACCAAAGAGTCAAAGACCCACGGTCCAAAAACATTCCAAAAAAAAAAATGTGAGCAAGAGATTCAACAAATGAATTATGAAATGAGCAACGAGAAACCATCGAAATTCCCATCTACCCATATACTAAACCAATTTTGGCCACTTGGTTTTTGATCATCAGAATAGGAGAATCCTTGTGTACAAACTGGGATACATCATTTTGTATTTCCATCTATAAATCTAAATACAAAGTGATATATTCCTGGTTACACAGTACAAATAAAAAAAAAAACTTTTAAATTTGATTTGAAGTCTCTCGAAATGAAAACTCTTGCTTTGAGAGACTCCACAAGGACCAGTGCCTATTAGCATATGATAAAAAAATTAATCATTTCTGCAACTGCATTACGTAACAGGTAAGTAGGAGTGCTTTGTAGTTAAGTTGATTAAAACATTCAGTACTTCAAAAGTTCCGAATTCAATTCCTCGCTCCCCGTATCGCTTATACAACTATAAAAATTTAACAAACCATTAAATTCTGCAGGACAGTGCAGGACTTGCCTACTGCTGTTGGAGAAGCAGTTGCAAGTTTGATATTTGCTGCCTCAAGATGTGGTGAACTGCCAGAGCTAATTCTGCTGGTTGGCCTGTTCAAAGAGCAATGCGGACGGGAACTCGACATTATCAGCGTCGAATTACGTCCTGGGAATCGTGTGAATTCTCAGTTGATGGAGAAACCATGCATAACTCTGATTCCAATGATGTGAAACAAGATTTAATAGGTGATATAACGAAGAACACTAATGTTCAGCTGGCGCTTCAGGATAGCCAAGGCACAACACGCCAAGTGCACGCTAATGCTATTTGTCTCGCATTTACATTTACTGATCACATTATTGACGACATTGTTAACAGAACCTCACATTGGAAGTTTAAACCTTGCACAATAAAATTTAGTCCTACTTGTGGTTTGAACCTAATGTAATGTAAATTTGATGAACTTCTAAAAGTGCTTTTCCTGATGCATGACACAGAATTATAGCTTTGCAGACAAAGATTTCAAGTATGAGCAGAAAGCTGATGGGATTCAATAACAAATTCAGAAATTCGGAGACACAGAAGAAGAGTCCCAGGATATGATGTTCGCTGTCGAACGGTAAGCTATCACTGGCCACGCCAACGCATTCTCAAAATGGCTCAAATAGCACTGCTGGTTCGGTTGGCTCAACCAAAAACCAAGATACATGCAGTTCAAGATATTGACTCATAGGATAGAAATAAACCACATGCCATGACTACTTTACCTAGAAAATGTACAAATGGGGATGCTGTGAACAAAGATCGCTCCAAAATGCTGGTGAAGAGTTGCCATTCTTTTGCTGGTTCGGTTGATGGACATAAAATGCCGCAGGGAACATCTCCTTGCTCCAGCCATGTCCACCCCAAGCTTCTGAAATATGATGATCTAGTAGCCAAACTTAAGTGGCTCACGGCAGAGTATAAGCATCGTAATAACTTTTCAGTTTTCTGACGATTTGGGAAGGATGCAGCAATGGGGTTTATGATTTTGTTTAAGGGGAATGATTCTTGCTTAAACTCTTAGGATTCCAACTACTCATTCTTCTATGCACATTTTACTTATACAGACAGGAGAATTCTAATTGGTTTAGTTTCAACAAATGAGTCAGAACTGTCGAGGCCTCCATGACAAATCTAACCAAAAACAGTTCGAACGAAAAAAGAAGAGAAATCCGACCATATCTACGATGTTGAATCATGTAACTACAGATACATCTTACGAATTCTTATTCCAAGACCAATTGAACGGCCATTTTGAACTAGTAGATCGGCAAGTTGAGCCTGTGTGGATCAGTGACATACAAACATTATATACTTGCTGATTAACAAAGGCGCAAAGATGTCTGTTCTTACACAAACAAACAGATGACATAAAATAATATTACAAGAGATGCAGAATATAACTCGTATTGTCTATCAATTCAAATGCACAAGCTATATCGGATAAACAAATGGCTATCTTTCTATCTTCCTTGGATATACAAAAAAAAATACATAACTTACAGTGTTCTCCTTGTGTGGCAGCAACACTTGTAGGCCTTATTGTATACGAGAGCAGGAGGCTATTCCACTTGACAGCCAAAAGGAATGCATCAGCTGCATTATCAAGCAATTGAATTGGTCGGTCCCTCCCTCGGACACGAACAACCCAGAAACCAATGCAATGGTATTACTACATGCTGCACTCAAAAGCTACTAGCAATGAATTATCTAAGCTCCACAGTACCAATTGACAGGAGTATTTCAGGTCTTGCGGCCAAACAATAGAAGCTTCTTAAACCCTTTCGCAGCTTTAGAAGAGTTCTCGTCGCTGTTCCACTTCTTCCTGGAGTGGAGTTGTTCCGCGAGTGTTTCATCACTTGGTGGAGTAGAGATTGCTACGTCAGAAATCTCAGAAACTGGTAAATTCTTAGTTCTTGCACCATTTTCTTCAATGTTCACGGCTGAAACAATCGAAGCTTTCTTAGGTGATCCCAGAATAGGAGGAGATACACTCATTTCCGGGATATAATTTCTTTTGTCTTC
Source organism: Heteromeles arbutifolia (assembly GCA_024362995.1). Classification (NCBI taxonomy): domain Eukaryota; kingdom Viridiplantae; phylum Streptophyta; class Magnoliopsida; order Rosales; family Rosaceae; genus Heteromeles; species Heteromeles arbutifolia. The sequence goes on along the minus strand of JANCRC010000003.1, from coordinate 35,636,595 downwards.
ACTTAGAACTGGAGATTCTTTAGACAACTCTTCAACATCACCTGTAAACTGATTCAGTTGTTGAGCCTTCTCTTCATAAGGTACCGATGAAACCAAATTGGGAGAATACCCGTTGCAGCTTCTGTTCTCCAATGCCTCTCTTTGTACCATCAAATTTCCCTCATTCTTTTCAACAGAAGATGTGCCGTGGAGTTCCTTAGTCTCTTCCAAATGATTGATGGCAGTAGTGGGTTGAGTTACAAGTGCAGCTTCTGACTTAACCGGCAGTGCTTCTGTGGATTCTACGCAAACCTTTTCCTGGATATCAGACTTAGATGAAATTATTTGATTTGAATTCTTCAGGTCATCTTTTGCATCCAAAGGTTTGGCTTTGTTTGGACTGGGTTTCTTATTCACTGCAGCAGCTGCCTTCTGCGATGATGCAGTTGCAATCACGCCATTTGCCTTGATGCTCTGTTTTTTGGGTTGACCAGAACTTGGCGAAGTTGTTAACTTTTCAGCTACTCGTGCAGTTAGGCGTTCGATGGTGGAACTCTGGATGACAGGCTTATCTGATTTCTTAGTCTCATTCTTCGTGTTAGTCATGGAAATTTTGGCAGCTTTATTTTCCACTGGGGCCTTCTTAGATGTTGCTGTATTAGAACCACTCCTTTCAGCAATTCTCTTCTGGCGTTGAATCAGTAACTCCTCCATTCTCTTTCTCCGCTCTTCTTCCTGATATATATTGGAAAAGATAGTCAATAAACCAGCAAAAACGAAATGGAAGGGAGAGGGATAGTGTTAAAAGCAATGGACAAAAATGAAGTCTGAAGACATCTAAGAAAAAAAAATTCCATTTGGTTTGGGTAACACAAAACAAAAAGTTCAACTGCATAATGAGGCCACCAAATAATAAATCTCTCACAAATTGAAGGGAAAAGGGGCAAAAAATCTTTAAAGAAATTAGTAAAAATCAGATACAGTCAGTGAAATGACTATAAAATCTTTAAAAATAGCTTAGAAAACCTTACAAAGGGAGTTTCTTTCAGTGCATACCATTCCAGATTTGCTCTTGTGGACTGTGGTTTTGCTTACAGAAGCAGGTTTCTTGCTTCTTGACATGATATCGGACTTGCTTTTCGCCAAAGATCCATTTACAACTTTAGACCTGGCTTTTTGTCCAGGAATTCCACTACTTTTATCATTCCTGCCCTTACTATCAGAAGGATGCTTAACTTCAATGAAATCAGTCGCTTCAGTGTCGGGATTCTTTTTATTGGCTTCAAATGATGAAGCAATAGTTTCATAATCCATTTCGGGATTCCATGGTGCCACAGCATGCTCCACAGCTGAACCACGGTCAAGCATCATGTAAAGGTCATCCGGTTCATGGACACCATACGCTTCAGGTTTATCATTTGAAGTTTCTTGCATGCCATATTCATCTTGAGTAGCTCCATTGATCTCTGGGACAAAGGTTATATCTGTCCTGAACTGAGAATCAGATTGATCAACTACTGATCGGTCTCGAACCATGAAAGAGTCATCCCCTAGAACATCTCTCTTATTTCTCTCAGCATGAATTGCGTCAACACCATCAAACAATTTCAGATCATTGTTGACATCCCGATTTGCTGATATATCTGTTTGGTTGTTCATGAACCAATCCCCCTCTTTAGGACATTTGGTGATGTACAATTCATTGACACAATCAGATAAAGTATCATGGGATTTGTTCCCAGATTCTTCAGTTCTCCGTGAAAATAATACGTCCTCATATGTGCTATCTCCTTTCATGGTAATCCGGCCAACATTCTCGTCACCTTCGAAGTATTGAACGCGTGTTTTACTCTCATTACTTGAACCCCTCTCTGTCACCACAAAAAATTCACTTGAATCTGCCCGTTGCTTAGTCACTTTTCCTTCACCAGAGTTCTTACTTGAAAAACATTCCTCCTCAAGCTGTACATTGTGTGGTTCTGTAGCAAACGAACTTTCATCCTTGTCCCTCATGAGAAGGTCTTGGAAAGCATTCCAGTTGTCATTTTGTTTTTCCCACCTGTAAGTATTTGCAACACCACCATTTGAATCATCCACAGTGCCACGGAACTTGCCCCCACCTTGTTTCTTGTGGCGGTGTGAGGTTGATTTATGTCTCTTCTCAAATGACCCAACAGCTTCCTCTACCTGCTGTTTAATGGATTTCCCATCAACAAATCCATCCTCGTCGGATGAATTTCCTTCAGACGCACTTCCTGTTTCTCCATCCCTCTTAGAGGTTATGTAATTGATATTTCGGATAACAACCTTTCTCGAGGACTTTCTCCCGTGTCTTTGCTTATGCATCTGATCACCAGGTTCACTCTCGTAACTAGAGCCAGTGTTGTCACCGGATCCATCTTCTTCTGAATTTTCCATTACTTTTTCATGAGAATGTTTCTTTTTATTCCTATAAGATTTACGATTCCTCTGACCATCAGATTCCTGATCAAAAATAGGACCAGATTCCTCCCCATTCGGAGGCCATTTCATATTCCCAGGATAATATGGCGGAATCTGCATACCGGGAAAAAGGTAACCTTGATAGGGGTGCATTTGTGGATATATAGGACCTTGAAAACTGTGCATGTACTGAGGATGGTTTGGCCATGGGTTTGGTACTTGAGCTTTCCCATCTGTTGATGACGTCTTATCCAATGCTGGCAAGTTATTATCTGCACAAGACAAGAGAAGACGTCGTTGGAGACTGAAGCTCAGTTTTTCTCATATTACTGAACAATTTACCTCATACTACAGTAGCTTAACAGTGGGTTATACAGTAGCATTTATTTAGACAAAAATGAACCGACTTCGCACATAAGATTGTACAGATGTGAAATGAAAAAGACATCGGAACATCTATCAATTGTGATTTTAAACCCTGTCATGGTTGAGTTATCTAATATAAAGTTGCAAAAGAAATTTTTGGGTAAAGTAGATCACAGCCAAATTATAAGTAGAAACTGGAAAGACTCACGGATGTTCACCCATACCTTGGTTCGCGTCCAGACTTCCATGACTTGTTGACTCCGACACTGATGTGTCGAGTGAGCCATTCTTCCCAACAGAGAGAATACTTTGGTTAACATTTATCATGAGATTCTGATTGGGGTCATTATCTTCTCCAGCAAGAATTATTCCTGATGTTCTCAAGTACGGCAGTTGTGGCTGAGCGCATGCCTGCATTGCTGCTATTTCTTCCATCCAAAGCCTATCTTCGTTCTTTTGCTTGTATAAATTTATGAAATTAATGCATGCTTCCCTGAAAAGAAAAAATCAAACACAAATTTTCATCTTTAATAAAGATAACACCTGCAGAACCTCTAAACGAGAAAAAAAGAGAAAGACAGTTTTGAAACAAAAAAATTAAAAATTTATCACATTAATTTTGGAAAGAGGATAAAAGCATTTAAAATCGATTATCCCCACTAAAGGGTTGTCGTGGACAGAGAGATCTCGATATGTTTTCAAAATTCAGTGTCCTAAGTTCCTAACTTGTTTTCTTTAACTAACAAAGGTCCATGTTCGAAAAACTAATGGAATACGGCAACAGGTGCAAGTGAAGTCAACTTTTCATACCTTAAACGTGAAGCTCCAAAAGTATCAGCAAAAGATAAAAGATCATCTATATAGTCCAGTTCAAATCCAGCAACTAGTGCACGAGCATAAGCCATCGCTTGCTCTTTGCATAGTACTACCTTCCGGGTTTCCAAAACACGTTGAAGACAAATCCTGTCCAATACCAAAAGCTGAACAATTAATGCATGAAATGCAATATGTTGTAACCAAGTAGTTATATAATCACATATGAACTTTTGAAAATCCAGATTACTTGGAGTTCTCTTCTGGCACAGCATCAATGGTTCCATAGGATTCACTGTTTAACTAAAACACCATCACAACACAACAACCGGGTTCATTATAATTGCAAGAGCTTCAAAAGGAAACAAATCGGTACTTTTTCACATATAATTGCCTAATGATACATACCTTGATTGCAGTTGACTTATTTTGATTCCCATCCGCTGTAGACATTTGAGAAACCAAAAGTTAGAATACAAATTTTCTTAACTGTAGCAGTTAAAGTGATAAGGACAGAGGGTGGCCCATGCATTGCATGGTCTGGGTTGGATCAGACGTCCACGCCCTTACTCCTGTCCTGTGAGAGGATCTGTCCTATTTTTACTCACGACGTCTATGTCATAGTGAAGCATCATTACCACAGAGATTAAAGCATCATATTACTTGTTAATATGATAACGAGTAATAACTGTTGATATCTTACCCAAAATAGAAAACAGGATTTCATAATTGATTTGATGCTAGAATAATTCGACAAATTGAGAATGGCGTAGATTCAGTAAATGCAGTCAGCAGGTAATGAATTGAAGAATAGACAATAAGAATAGACAATAACAGAGTAAATATAATGAAGGATCTCAATATTGCACCTTCTGATTCAGTCAGTTCGCTCGATTGAATCGAATTCTCAATTTGCAATATCTCCCTCTCAATGGTCACAAATCTCTCAAGAACTTCTGGTGTGGTAACAAATCGCACAAACCTGTAGCATTCACACCAATTACTCAATCTGTCAACAATGAACAACTATTTCGCACTTCACACACGACAAACCCGCAACACATACAAGCTAAAGACCAGAATTTTACATCAAATCTCATGTACTCTGACCTCTCCAACTCCACTTTGTTCATCTCAATTACAAATATAAGTGTTTCTTTCTATAATTAAACCAATTCTTCATCCGAATTTAGCCCGAACCCAGATCCAAACATGGCCATCAAATTTAGAAATTATCACTCAATTATGCTAGACAATTAAAAAAAAGACATACATTTGCACAGAATTACCTCTGCAAAGTGGCTTTGGTGAACCAGGAGGCACCGGAGGCCGAAGGACGAAGAATGATGGAGTACCCTCCTTTCGAGATCTGATCTTTGGCGCATTTCAAGTGACCAAGAAATGGTTCTAGAAGGCCTGAAGCCAATTTCTCGTTTGCACCTCCACCAGCAGCAAATATCACCAGTTCACATCTTTTAACACCGAAAAAAACTAAACTTTAGCAGAAACCCAGAAAACGTTTTGTGTTTGATTGCATAAAACAACATCAAACCATACGAAAGATTGTGTCTTTTTATGCACCTTGTTCTGGTTGGAGTGAGTTGAAAGAGAACATGGTCAAGGCGAGTTCTGGAGTCCATTGTTTTAGAGAGAGAGAGAGAGGGAGAGAGTTAGGGGATCAAAATGTGAGCTTGGTGGACATGGAAATGGAGATGTTTTGTTAGAGAGAGAGAGAGAGTGCCAGCAGAAGGCGATGAGGCTGAGAACATGTGGCGATTATTTCTTCAGAGGGCTGGAGAGGAGAAAGAAGCACTTTTAGACTGTTTGTGGAAGTGGATCCCACGTGACTATGCCGACGGAAGCGTATCTCTCTCTCTCTCTCTCTCTCACACACACACACACACACTCACTCACATTGTTTTCACAAGAGAGATGAATCTAGGTGTTCGATCTTTCTTGGACGCACTCCACTCCCCGACAATCTACATCATGGCAATGTTGGATTGTAAGAATTGGGATATTATATTTAGGATTAAGTTCACTTCTACCAAGTAATTTATGCACAATCATTTTCTACATTATTATTTGGCCTTTTTTTATATTTTTTTTATGGTTTCTTTTGATGATAATACACTTTCAATGTGATCATTGTGATCCAAACTTAAACTTCCCTTAATCCTACATTAAAACAAAAGCACTAGCGAGGTTAAAATTATCTTTTCTAGAAAGATTGATCGCTGAAGTCAAAACATCTATGAGTTGGGGTTAACGTAGGATTCTTGGGAGATTGGAGTTTGATAGACATTGACAGACTTGAGGCTCAAAGTGAACGACGTTGAAGTGTGAATCTAAACATTTTACTGAAAAATAGGCTACATATGCGCTTGAATGAGAATAGATGAAGGAGAAGTCGCGCTTAGGTTTTTAGGTATGGCTACTTCCATTTACGTTTGAAATCCTAATGTTTCTCGATGATGTACATGCTTCCAGAGTTGGTTGTTGAATGGCGACACCTATCACGTAAAAATTGAAGCTGCACATGAGAAAGGGAGAACTAATACTTCCCTTATCAGGAATCTTGTTTGTGTCCAAGAAAGCTTAAAATTTATACTCTTAATATTTTACCTATTGCTTTTATTGTGGTCCGTGAATTCAAATCATCCAATGCTTGTAGCATCTAATGCTACGTAGCATGTGTTTGGGTTAATATTTGAACTTTGGGCCTAAAGAAAGAAAGAGAGAAAGGAAGGCCCAAAAGGGACTAAAAGTGAGACTCGCCCGAAGCCTAGCGCCAATCCCAGACCAACTTTCTCAAAAGACAAAGTGGCGGCTTCCCATTAATATGTAGGCTATGTGTCTACAATCTAATATGACAAGTGATGGAGACCAGCCAGCTATCAACCAAAAAGCACTTTACAGTGGCAATACAAGTAAAAAGTTAGTGAGCCACTACCCTCCAGTTGCTTTCGGGCAAGAACAGAACTGCAGGCAATAGGGCTAATTCGTCTATAAAAGGAGGAAGAGGGCCCAAAGACAAGGACACTCAATCAAACAAAAAAAACATATAACTTGCCTCTCAGTCAAGCAAATACCCAGAAAACTGCGCTTTGTCCATGTTCTGCACCCTTTTTAGCCTTAGATTTCCCTTAGAAAGACATCTTTTGTCTATGTAAAAGCTCTGCTACCCTTCTTTGAATGTTGTAGTATCGATTCTCTTGTGTAAACTCGTTTGCCTCCCATTCCCCTTTAGCTCTTAAACCCTTGTAACTGCAAAGAGAATAAGCTGCACAAGATTCAACCTTGCCCGATAAGGTTAAATCTTGCCCGACTCCCTTTGTATTGTCTTTTAATTAATAGATCTAGTGTTATAATGTATTCCTCAGTATATATTCAAGTCATTTCCAACCTTTTAATGATTCAAAGTTCTATCAGCTCTCAAATCTGGTTCATCTAGTGGTTTCACTATCATAAGAGAATCAAAAGTGAACTAAAACGGATGACTTAATTGGATCTGGACCTCCACTCTTTAAGCATACAAGATAAATAAAAGTCCTCGATCTCAAGGCATAGAAAAGAACTTAATTTAGAATTAACTCATCTACGACAATCCTTTGATAAACAAGAAGTCAGAATAACTTGGGGTGCAAGTAATCGGCTTAAATACACTTGTTCTACATCTGCCATACAGAGATGGCAGTGGCACGCCTCCGCACTCAGTTGGTTTTGATTGTGAGCCTCAAGGCCTACACCTAAGGCCCCACAAAGGCACAGAACTAATTGTGTTCTCCTCTTGTAACCTCTTAACAGGCAGGAGCCCGACAATCAACCAAAGTGCCAACTTCTCAGGGAGTTGTGTGCTCGAGCCAGGAACGCCCACCATCCGAGATTTCCTGCCCGAACAGCATGAAAGTGAAACCATAAGAAATTAGATTTCATTTATAGATAAGTAATATTCTTTTGTCGGGTAGTCTAATTTATTTGTATTTCCGTTGAACAAAAAAAATCTGCACTGATTTGTTCATTTGGTCCGATTTGCGCCTTTTAACTTGATCTTCAATCCAAATGGCCAGTTGATCTACATCATTTTTATTTATTTATTATTATTAAAGGGAGATGGAGGGCTCGAAACTACTGAGAGTTTCAAACCGAGACGCATGGAAACCCAACACCATATCTATTAGAATATTGGACCACTTGGTTGAGCTAACCTCGATAACGAAATTTAACATGCAGCACTTCTATATAAGAATATCCCTATGATAGACCATTATGATTATGAGCTAGTGGTTGAGAAGTCCATAGCTTGATTTCTCTCTTCTGCAAGCTTGTTTACGAAGAGAGCAGTAAATATAGAAAACAAAGAGAAAGAGGGGGTCCTCTCACTCTTAGTCTCTCTCTCATGTTGGATACGTGATAATATGTGTGAGAAAAGTGTGAGGAAAAAGCTATAGTTGATTTTGCTTTACTGATAATGTTGAAGACTTGAAGCGAAATAGAGGGAGGGAGTGGGCAAGGAATCATAACACTGTCAAGCACCAACCGCAAAAAGCTACCTCCCAAATATTGAATGTCCTACCATACGCTCTCATCCTCCTCCCATATATCCTAGTTCTATTTTTCCATTTTCTCCTTTTCTTTCCTTAAAATGATTTGGGATGGTGATTGGTGGATAATGTTAGCTAATCTTCTGGTCTTATCCATTCATCATGACTACTAATTAAAAATATGATGAAAGAACGAGAAAGAAAGAAAATGGAAATAAATTGCTAGGTCTCCACCATGCCTGACAAGTTATGACACGACCCGTTAATCCGACACGACACGAAATTAACAGGTTATCGGGTCGACATGAAAAGGAATCGGGTTGTTATCGGATAACTCGATAAGCATCTATTAAGATTGGGTCGGTCTAGGTATACACGTGGATAACCGGTTACATGATAAGAAAATATTAATTTAATAATTTTATACCACTAAAAAGAAATACTATAATTAAAAACAATATGATTTAATTCCGAATTGAACTGAAAGTTAATATATATATATATATATTTAAATTAAATTAGAAAATTGATGACCTTTGGATCGGTTGAGATTTAATATCGGTCGTCCAATGTTTTTCTTAGCTCTAAAGCAGACTCTCTCTCATTCTCGAAGGCTCGAATCGAAGCAGTCGCTCTCTTTCTCTCCCTTGAACTGAACTCTCGAATCTCAATCTCGAACCTCAACTCTGGCCAGCCTCGAGTCTACCACCATCATCTCCAATCACCCTCCACCACACCACTGTCACCACATACAACCTAGTAACCCACCACCAGTCAATCAGCTACTTTTGTCTCCGATTCTCTCTCTCTGGATCGAGCAAATCTCGAGCCCTAATGGAGGTTATTGTTGATTCTTTCGAATTACTTTCAATATATAAGGTTTTGCTTCGAATTAGTTTTCGAATTAAGATTGGTTTCGTTTCTTCAATGGGGTTTTTCATTTCTAAGGTTTTGTGAAAATTGGGGTTTTTCACTTTGAATTAGTTTTCGAAATAATATTTATGTGGCAACGTGATAAGTGCAAATTTATAAATAAAAATAATAATTTTCTTAACGGGTCATAACAGGTCGAGTCATTTTACCTGTTGGGTAAAATGACCAAACCTGTTAAGAACCCGTTAAGATAATAGGTGTGACACGACATGACCTGTTAAGATAACATGTGTTACACTAAAACGACACGAACATGGCAAACATGACCCATTTGCCATGCCTAATCTCCACATGGAAAAGAAGAACAAGAATGAGTAGGAAATAAAAAATTCAAGCGAGAATGACTCATTCATTTCATTTTCATTGTAACCATGCTCTAAAGACGGGAAAGATTGGAAGCTACACATTGGCTTATAAAATTGCGGATGTGACTAAATTTTGGAGTCTTGGTTCTTTCTGATTGTTTTGTGTGCGTGGGTTTAGAGAGTAAGACGATTATGGTAGACCAATGAGCAAGCCTTATGTGTAGCTTGACTTGCCTAATTCATTATCATCTTTTTCTTTTTTTTTTCTTTTTTTTAAAGAAAAAAAAAGACATTATTGGCTCAACAAACATATTTATTTGAATCTTGTCTATGCATGAAAGTTTTCAAGGTATATTTGTTTTCTTCTTATGGTGTGGACCTTGCAACGCCAATGAGAGACTGAAATAGTTGGCTTTGCCAAGTGCCATTCCAAATATTCACCTTTAATGCTATTGCCTAATAAGCCATAAACCTTCTTTCATTCGACATTTTATATTGCACAGAGTTGTACTTGGCATAGAAGAATTTCAAGGAATACAACTTTATTTTCATAAATCATATTTAAATTTTAGTTTAATAAAAGATGATGGAATAATGGGATTTCAATCATCGTGGGTCGATTCCAACAGCTGTTTATGGTTTTATATGCTAACAATTTATTAGTCACAACGATCACCACTCACCTTTCTGTTATGCATTTTAAAATTATTTTCTTTAGCTTGCTCCAGAACTTAAGCCAAATTTGATGATTTCAAAAAATAATTGAGTACCCTCCAACTTGTGTATGGCATCCCAAGGCTAGATGGATGTAAAGAAATTGAATTTCGAATTCCGGAGTTTATTTTATTTTTAATTTGTTTGTTTCTTTGTGCATTTATATTGCCCCACACTACATTAAAAAGTTCATTGTCGAAATATTGTTTGGGAAGGTGCTGGATTTTTCTGGTGGAATGACTTTTTCTTTCAACTCAGTAACGATTTGAACTCTTTTATTTCTCCTAAAATATAAATAGAGTAGTAACTGTTTGGAAATACTCCATTTTAAGTAATTTATGAGTAAAACATGGACACTGCTTTGGTGACAAATATATTGTTTGTAATCATTAAAAAAAAAAATGAATGAAAATGACTTGAAAACTTTGAGTTTTAACGATAAGGACAAAATAAAGGATAAAGTGAATAGTTTCATGATTGATTTGTTAGTGTAAAAATGTGGTTTTTCGTTAAAGTGAACAGTACCGGGAGCTTTTCATTAAAGTTCCCTAAAAAAAATAATTCATTAAGATCACCTGAAAGCTTGTTTGTAGATGATTTTGTGGAACTGTTAACCGTGGAAAGTAAGCAAAAGTAGTCCTCAGCTAAAAACCATTTCTATTTCGAGCACTGGTTTATAAAGTGTTAGGAAATAAGGTAATACAAATTTTTAGACATAAAGTCCTATTGTGAAACAATGATCTACCTTACATTAGCTGGAGACATTAAGACATTTTATCTATGATAGTGATGACCAAACAGCAAACACCAATTTGAAAAGAGTAACATTCTGGGTCCATTGGCTATATATCTTTATTTTGGATTTCATGATTAAGCATTGATAGGAAATCTTAACCACCACCACCGGAGGACAAGCAAAACTTTCATTTCCTACTGCCTTCTTATCCTATGTTTCATCTGAGTGTCACACAACTTTGGATTCCTTGTGCTCCATGTGCCTTGAATTTGTGATTAAAACTAGGAGCAAAATCATCCCAAATAATGTAAAAGTGGAGCTATATATATTTTTGTGAAGGTTGACCTAGCTGCATATACATGTGAGCATGACCATGGACTGATCTAAATAATTCATAGTACTCACTTGTGCCATCGGGGTAAAAATTGATTTGTGGCAGTATTACCATGTGTAAATCTTCCTTATTACAATTGAACCAAATTCGATGTTGACTACCTAACAAATAATCATTAATTTGAGCTTGTCTGAGATATTTGATATCACGACAAGAGTTAAATGGACTTGACTTGAGAGTGAAGAATGATTAATTAAGGGTTAATTACATTTTACATTCTTTAGATTTGCAGTGATTTTTAAAACAGGCCACAAAGTTTCAATTTTCTCTATTGCATTTTAAGATTTTAAAATTGTATCAGTTGTTCCTTCGATATGATTGATTGTATGATAATCTTTAAATTGGTGGCATGGTGAGCTCGAGACCCTTATATGTGCTAATGCGTAAGCGACATTTGCATAATAACAGAAAAGTAATCAATTTTGTGGATGATTAGATGTTCAAAGAGACAAAAGGTGTAATTGATATAATTAATTTCAAAACCTTAGAATTGTAATGTGTCAATATGAAAAATTACAACGTCATTGTTTTGAAACCACCACAAATTTAAATGGTGTAAAATGTAGTTAGCCCATTAATTCAAAACTGTATAACCAGACTTTTCAAAATTTCCTGCATGCATCTTTTGGGGAAATAAAAATGAAAGAGTTCTCAGGTCTGCTCAGTCCAAATACCGGTGATTCTATCTACTGACTCATGAATATTTTAAGGATTTTATGTTGTTAGCTACTAAACTTACACTCAATTTCTGGTTGATTTTAGCGAATAGTGGGAATGATGATGAAATGTAAGTAGTTGACGGAGAAAATCGAATATTTTTAGGATTTCGATTGGTTGCTATTGAATATTTGCACAATTTTCAGTTTGTACCTAATACTGAAACTCATGATGCACTTTCAATATTCGGCTGAAGGCAACAAAATATTTTGATGATTTTCAATTGGTGGCTATTAAACTAGGGACACTTTGTATCTGGTCCTTAGTTGGTATAATTCTTTGATTGAAATCTTATTGAATTTTAGTTTCTCATCAAGGTCCCTGAACTTTGTACACATCAACGTTTTACTATTCACATATTTCTATGTCAGCTTTTTATTTATATATTAAAATTTTTAATTTATAAATTATACTTCATATCACTCATTATCACAACAAAATTATTGGAGACCATTGTAACTGAAATCCCAAATTTCAGTCCCCCAATTCAAGCTATTCTTCCGTTTGTAGTTTGCACCCAAGACATACTTTATGAACCAAAAAGTCTGAATAAAAACAACTTCAAAGTATGCCATTGATCAAGTCTCGTATCTTCATTACAAACACAGAGTCTGTCATGGAAAAACTGAGGTGAAGTCGCCATACACGCTAACAGAAAAATATACCCCATGCAATAAGATTATACCCCCTCCCAAAAACACCCCCACCCCCAGACACCCGCATATGGCCCCTTTTAGTCTCATTGACTGCAAAAATCTTCCAGTATTTTTGTTTACTTCATTAGCTAGTTTGTACCCAAGATTAAAAACTGGTTTTGCAGTCACCAAATATGCTAAAAAAAATGTACCCAATAGTAAACATGAAAATTCTGTATCGAATGAAACGAGAACACGTGTACAAAGTATATTTGCATTGATTTGAATTTGTAGGTTACAATCTTTGTTTATAATTTTCCTCTGATTCAGTCTTCAAATTTGATGTAGATGCGTATGTTGTTGATCCAAGGGTCGCGATGACTTGATCTCGGATGAACGGTTGAACGATTGCAACAAGTTTTGAGCTTGAAACAATGCGTGGATGGTCTTTACCTTAAGGTGTTGCAAAGATGATGTTGATGCAAGATTTCATTGATTCAAGGGTCTTGGCAACTTGATCTTGAAACGAACGTCGTTACAAGTTTTGAGTTTGCAACAAAGTCTTGAAGGAATTGGCACAAGTGCTTGTTGATTCTTTAAGGAAGTGCTTCGGCTTTGGTCGAAAGAAAGCTTCGGCTTTGGTTGTGTGTTCTTCGAAGAGAGCTTTGACAGCGTATTAGTCTTCAAAGATTTGTGCAGAGGTTGTTTCTCCACGTAGAATTTTTGACCCCTTTGTGTGTCTTGGGTCCTTGTATTTATAGACTTCCAAAGCCATACCTTTGGATGGATTTGGCCTTGATTTGTGTCTTGATTCGTCCATGGGAGAATTTAGGCATGTTTTGTGTCTTAATTTCAGCCACTTTCCCCTATCTTAGCCGAAATTTATAGGCTTTGTTGTCTATTTTGTGAGCAATCTTCAATACTTGCTTGTTTTATGAAGATGCTTGAGCTTTCTTTTTGGTTTTGGAAGCAATTTGGGCATGTTTGCCTATTTTAAGGGATACTTTCTCCCTTGTGCCGCATTTTGGGAAGTTTTATTCTTCCTTTGCTTGATTTGTCCATTTGTGATAAGTCATATGCCACGTGGAGCTTTGTGATGAGTCATTTATATGCAATGAAATTTACATGTCTACACCAATGCAATAAGATTGTACCCCACGCCTGGCCTTTTAAGCCTCGTAAAGGAAAGAAAAAAACTTATTCGAACATTTTTACAAACACTTGTTGTGCATACCAGAAATTTGCATAAACAAAAATACAAGCTAGAACGAAATGCTTGCATATTCAAATACAAGTCGGTAAGAATATACAAAAACACCTTGTCAAAAAAGAAAGTAAAAAAAAAAAACCCTCAAACTGGTCGTAGGATCTCCAAGTTCCTCTGCAAATGCAATGCAGTTCTTCCCCCCTTGAAATACCTCCGATTGGGTAGAACTATGGTGCGAAGATTACCCATTTAAAATTTTAACAAAGTATGTCCAATGTAACAAAATAAACGGATGCAGTTCAAATCTTCTGCAAAAATATATGTTTGTTTGAAAGCTAGTGGAGAACATATGAGTACGGCTCAAATTTTGACAAAATTTGAATTGATGAATTTGAATGCAAACTAAAAACAAAAAATGGAATAGCTTGAATCGCGCAACTGAAATTTGAGAGTTTCAGTTACAATGCTCTAATTATTTTGATAGTGATAATGAATGATATGAGGGTATTTATAAATTAAATTTTTTAATAAATAAAATAAAAAGCTGACTTGAAAATATGTAAAAATGTTGATGTGTACAAAGTCCAAGGACCTTGATCAGAAACTAAAATTCAACAAGGTTTTAATCATAGAGTAGTGGTAACTAGGGACTGGATTCTAATTTCTTCATTAAACTATAACACAATTTTCGGTTGTTTGGTATCGAATGTTGATGCTCATCATGGCCACAATAGTCATTTCCTTTTTGAGCAAACAAGTCAATTTCATGTTAAAATGTTTTCAATATATAGTAATAATCTTGTCATGACTCATGATTGTGAAACCTTGCAGGCCAATAACGTATCCTGACCTGAAGTCCAAAACAAAGCCCTGGTATTTTGTAAGCATCCATAAGACCGAGTAAACCCTAAATCCGAAGTAGAAAACGGTACATATTTTGATGCCAACATCACGACTTTTTAATTTTTTTATAACATCACGACTTAAGCCACATGCTCAAGATTCCTCCTCATTCTGCTGTTACTTGATAATTACAACTTGTATTACTATAAAGAGTTAATTTCAATTTACTAGTATGAAGTTTCTTAGTTTTCAACATTTCATTCACGGAGTTTTTTTTTTCTTTTTGTTTTTCTTTTCTGACAGAAACCATATAGAACACAACTTGTATTACTATAAATATTCATTTGTATATTTTGACAGAAGCCATGTAGAACACAACTTGTATTACTACAAATGGGTCGTTCAGAGGCGTAATGCAAAAGTTCTCCTGAAGGAACATCAGAGGAATAATTATAAGACACCTTATATAAGAGTTGGGAGATGTTCCACGAGCCTTCTTCGTGGCCGCCCCTAATAGGTCTTTCCACGGGGCCATATCCGGCCCACACCGACTCTCCAAAATTTTTCTTGGGATGTCTGTCGCATCATGTGCTCTTACCAACATGAACTTTCAGGACTAGTAGCTGGAAAGACTGCAGAGACTGGCTTGTATCACCAAAGACTGCCTAGTATTCTCTACAGTTTTCCTCCAGCTGCCTTTTAGGGTTTTTTTTTCCCTATAAATAACTAAGTCAAACATAGGAAACGGTAATCGCCACTTACTATTCAGAACTCTTTCAAATTCTCTTTTTCTCCCTACTACTTTTATGACTTTGGCAAACACCCTCATCAAATCAGTTGTGTCCAAAATTTGCATCTACGATGGAAACCCAAGAGACTCCCAACTCAATGAGGGACATTTAATGAGAAGCTGAAGATTGTTGCAGTATTAGTTTATTAGTTGAGTTGTACTATAACTAGTCCATGAAGCAATGTTTTGTAGATGAGCAGATGAGTTTTAGCATTTTTAGTCCAGTGTACCCCACCCCAAGCTCATCCTTCTTCTGTGTGTGTGTGTGTATATTTGTTCACCCCCTAAATTCTTCATGGTCCTGTGTGTTGGTTAGGAACTTACATGAACATAAAATTTAGAGATTACGCGCGTGCCACTACTAGTTGTAGCTAGTAAATGATGTGCATGTGTGTGAGAAAAATTACGCTTATTTCAACCAAACGATTGCGTCATTGAGAGGGAGAGCTCAACTTAGTTCTTTTTTTTGCCTTAAATGCTAAGGATATGTCAATGGTGAGTTAACATGACACTTGTACTTGAAGCCTTGACACTAAAAGAGAGAGAAATTGCTTAAATGCTTGTATTGAAATGACAATAGTGATTCAAAGAGAGATTCACACTACTATAACAAAGCTATTACAAGAGTGATTCATAAAGAGAATGCTTGTACAATTATAAAGCTTTGACTCTGAAAGAGACGAGAGAGCTTGCTTGATTGAATAAAGCTTTGAATGAAGAGGTTTACTCCGTTGGTTTTTGAGAAATTTTTTTGTTTGTTTGGTTGAGCGTTCATTTCTCTTTCTCCTTATGCTCTTCTATATGGAATGCTCCAGCAAACCTTAGCCTTCACTCATCTTCAAAATATCTTCATTTGTGGTCTACAATAAAAAATGCCTTACAACCACATGCTTTTTCACCACCCTAAGACAAGTTTGCCCCATAGTCATCCTTAAGCCATAAGACTATCACCCAAATATTGATCAAAACCAACTTCGAATGATGGGCTCCGAAAGTAAAGGGTCTTATGCCAAACTTGGTCATTTTATAGTTCAAAACTTCAAACAGTATTAGTAGTTTTTCTCGTCTTTATTCCCTTGGTGTAATATAAGGTTTCTAATACACGAGAAGGCATCATCTATTTCTATTATATATAAAGAGAATGGAAAATATGAATAGTGATTTGGTGTCACCATGCTTCAACAAAAATATTTGGACAAAAATGCCTCCAAAACAAAAAAACTTCAAAGGCATTCCAAAATAATATATCAAATAAGAGAGGGGCATTTTTATCATTTTAACAGTATTTCTTTAATAATTTACTTTTTGTTGCTTTTCTTTTAATTAGTACCTCCCAATAAGTTAGGAATAATATAATTCAATTTCTTTATTTTTAAACACGTTCAAAACATTTTAAGAGGCGTGTAATGCTGGTTATAAAAAAGATTTTTCGCACGCTGATAACAATGTGATTAAATAAGTTATCAAATGATGTTTTTTTTTATTTAAAAAAAAAGATATTATCTATACTAAGAGGGATAAGGTGAGTTTAGTCTCATAATGAGCTAGTAATAATTTAATTCAATAAATTATTTATTAAATATTATTTTTAAACCCCCGTGCATGAAGGTTGGTCATTTGCAAAGATCTAGCTGAGTATAGCTTTTGCAGGATGGAAATCCTGCAGCTGACATCTGATTTGACATGCCACAGACATGTCAGTCCTCATTCCAAATAGCTAGGATTGTGCCAACTGCTATGACAAACTTAAACTTGTGTATATATAAATGAAAGAATGATCAATTTTGTAAGCATATTTAATTTGACTCTATTGTTATAAAATTGTAACTTTGCCATTGCATGGGGGCCCAACATCAATGCAATCCAACGATCCTAACCATTCAATTAAGAGACCTCATTCAAAGATTGGATATCAACGGTTTCTTTTGTTGTTGTAAGGATGATAATTAGATCTAAAAATTAGACAGCGTGGATTATTAAAATCCAACACGGAGTGCCTTGACCAATGAATCCATTTAAACTATTCTTCAAAAGAGGTACCTCCTAAGAAGGGGGTACCACACATGTTGAAATATACACACATGAGCATTCATGCGTTAATCAATTAGTAGCTGAATACAATACTAACTACTAATAATTCGTCTAGGCTTACTCCACAATGTAATCACAGGAACCGATCCTTTCATTATTTAGGTCCTCATAGAATATTTTTCCAAAAAATCAGTCAAATTACAAATTATTTGGTGCTTTGGTTATTATTTTGCATATTTCATAACAATGTGTTTGTCTACTTATTAAATAACGATTAGATAACTAAATGACTTCTGATTTTAATGAATTTTTCTAGGATTGATATTTCCGTGATAATATAAAAAGTGAAACGTTCAGATTATAAGATGTTTTATAGAGTGGCTCCAACAAGTTATTATTTTCATAATAAGTACTAACTTGTTAGAGCTTATTGTATGTGTGTGTATATGTATGCAAGGAGGAGACCTTATTTTAATTCGCGACTTGTATATCGTTCAAACAGTCAAAGAAACCCTTTTGATGGTTTGTAAAACTTTCAATAAAGTAAATTTGATTAGCATATGTGTACATATTAGTGTGTTCCTTTTATGGTAAAAATAATATTAATTGAAGTATACAGACAAGAAGTTACTTTGAATTTGTGTAGAATTCAAAGGAGAAAGAACTGACAATGAAATTCGCTGAATAAGTTTCACGTGCATTTTATATATATTTGGTCCTCGACATTTGGTGGAAAAAATAGAACATTAATTTTAAATTCGTCAAGAAAATGTCATGCTATATAGAGGGACCTTCAACGTGTTTGAAGGGTTCCCATTTATTTCCAGAATCTATCTGCTTAATGCTGGTCAAATCTTTTGTTTTTTTCACACTTATCAGTTTTGTCAAAATCAATTTGAACAGTAACACATTCCATTCTAAAGAACTTGAAAAAAAGAGGCTTCGGAGACTCTATTTAAAGCCGTTCATATTCAAAGCACATCTGGTAAGCACAATTCTCATTATTCAACAGAGTTAAAGAACAAGGCAGAAAAAGAAAAACTAGGGTTCCATACAAAAAACCATGCATCGTTCATCAGCCATTAGCTTGAAGCACAATCTTTTCAGCTTCCAAAAGCAAACCCAATTGGCCGAACGCGCTACGAAATCTTGCGATGTGTTTCTTAACCATAGAGGAATCGACACAAAGAGAACAATCGTCTCTTTGCTTTACGACCATCTTTCTCGACTCAACTTGCGCCCTTTCTTAGATAATAGGACCATGAGGCCTGGAGATAAACTGTTTGATAAAATTGATAGTGCAATAAGGGGCTGCAAGGTTGGTGTTGCTGTGTTTTCGCCTCGCTATTGTGACTCGTATTTTTGCCTTCATGAACTGGCCCTAATCATGGAGTCCAATAAGAAGGTCATTCCTATATTCTGTGACATCAAGCCCTCTCAGCTTCGTGTCGTGGACAATGGGCAATGTCCGCCGGAGAAGCTACAAAGTTTTAGGTTGGCTCTTCAAGAGGCTAGGAATACCGTAGGGTTGACATACAACTCCTCAAAAGGGTAAGATCGACGAATCTATATTAATTTTTTCCTTTTAGGTTTATATAGACTACCAATACATAATATTTGCTGTTTGATAACTATTTCGTTTTTAGTTTTTAGTTTTTTTTTTTTTTGAAAATCGAAAACTCGTTTGGTAACTATTTTCATTTTAAAAAAAATGAAAATTGAGAATTGAAAGCCAAATATGAGAACTCAAGAAAGTTGTTTTCACTTTCTAGTTTTCATTTTTCTAACATTGAAGAGGCTGTTTGATAACCACTTCGTTTTCAGTTTTTATTCTCACTTGTTTTTTTAAACTGAAAACTAAAACGTGCTTGGAATAACTACTTTCAGTTTTCATTTTTAACCAAAAGTTGAAAACAAAAAAGTGAAACTACTTTCTTGAGTTTTCAAAATTTGGTTTTCAGTTTTTATTTCTTTTTTATTTTATTTTATTTATTGGAAAAATGAAAGTAGTAGTCATCTATTGACCAAACATATAAATCTTGTTTAATGTATACGTACTATATGATCATTATCTCTAGTAAAGACAACACCTCTATTAACGAATGGTCAGTTGAGATGGTATAAATTATAACGCTGCTGTAAAATTTGATGTGGACAAAAAATATTAGATAGCCAACGAAGTATAACGAAAAAGTACATCTGCAAATGCTTCAACAATTAATCCCTTTTGATTTTCTTACCGAATTTCCTTGCGGTTTCTTTTGGGTTATATAGGAACATGGCAGATGTTGTAACAACTGCTGCAGACATTGTAATCAACAGCCTGAGGGAGACTGAGAAATAAAGGCATTCTATGCAGCGTCTAAAAACTCCATTCGTTTATAATTACGACTCACGCTAAATAGTGAAGTTATCATCATAACATGAACTGATGATCCTTGATTACTTTAGTTAATTCATACCGCAATAAAGTAAATTTTGTATACAACGATTTTAATTACTATTTCCAAATTGTTTAATTCTTTTTTCTTTGCAACAGACACCATAGTTGAAGCTACGTGCCTGTTGACATGGAATTGTACTTTACGATATTCTTTGTAGTTGTATGCATTACAAAATGTTCAATAAGAGTTAATGCACACAATTAAACCTTTGTTCATGAATTTCTGAATATTTGTTCATCAGTTTGATTCTTTGATCGGTGCGTATATTGTAGTAATTACTTATACATAATGGTAATTAAGAAGAGTACAGTCGGACGTTGATGAATTTATACAGTTATGTTCAAGGCAGGTTGCAAAAGGGGTAGACCAAACCTATGAAGTTAACTAGATATTAGGAGAGTATTCACACCAGATGCCAAGATTAATACCATTCATGTACTTCTCCCTATTGCTACTTATTACCTTCATTGGCCCTTACAAAATTTCGATGGGAAAGAATGCAATCCTACAAAAACTGCCACCCTAAGGATTGAAAAAAACTGTACAAATTATGGATAAATTGATCTGGCACTTTGATTCGAAGGGATTATTCTCTGTCAAAAGCGCCTATCACCTAGCCTTTGAGGGGATCCAGCGAAAGAACGACGCTGCCTCTTCCTCTTCGAATGGGTGCACCTATGGTAAATTGTGGAAGAAAATATGGGCTGCCCGTGTGCCTCCTAAGGTAAGGGTTGGAGCTTGCGTTTTTGCAACAACATCATATTAACTTGGGTAAATATTGTGCATAGGCATGTGGGTATGGATGTCACTTGTGTGCTTTGTAATGCCCAAGGGGAATCCGCACTTCATTTGATGAGAGACTGCCCCTATATATGCAATCTGTACTTGTGTGCTTTGTAATGCCCAAGGGGAATCCGTACTTCATTTGATGAGAGACTGCCCCTATCTATGCAATCTGTACTTGGCTATCTACTCCTCTTGGGCACCCCCCCTTCTGGCCACCTAATTAGTTCAATGCGAGACTGGGGCCTTTTTCTAGCAAACAATCTGAACCAAGCGAATTTTAACCTCGTTCTTATGATCTGGTGGTCCATCTGCGGTGCTAGGAGCAACCTCCTTTGGAACGGGATTGTTGACAGCCCTGATACGTTGACGGCTCAGGCACCAAGCTTTTGGCAAGAATTTGAGAGTATCTCCTCCCCTGCTTCGCAACCAAGTGTGGTGCACCTCCTCCGGCCACTACAAAAAAATGTAGTCATTAGTGGCGAAGATTTTCCGATGGCCCCAAAAAACCATTGTAAAAAGAACATTTTGCGACCATAAAATATGGGTCGTCGGTAACATGGCATGAAACAAATTTTTATTACCAACGCACATAATGTCCTTGCAAAATGTCTCAAGTTTCGTCGGAAATGCACTTTTGTTTGGCGGGAGGAATTGGCGCTAGTTGTATTAACAACGAGTAAAGTTCTTATCGGAAATAGAATGGTTATTTCTGAAGGTTTACTCAAGTTGACGAAATTGATTTAGTATTTTCGAGGAAAAAAAGTCCTCTCGGTACTGTTTTTATATTTTTGAGGGAAACAATGTCCTCTCGGTAATGCTTTTATATTTTCGAGGGTGATTAATTGTTCCCGGAAGTAATCATATTTTTTCCAACAAAATTTTTTCTTTGTCAGAATAAATTTTTAAGGCATATGGTTTTGTTGGAATCAATTATTTACCAATGGTCACATGTGTCGTTGGAATATTCTTGAAATAAGTTTGATGCTTAATTTAAACTCTACAATAAATAGATCATATAACTTAGAATACATATGGAGAAGATTGGACCATAAAATTAAAAATAAAACCATTGAGCAAAAAGGTGTATAACTTAATATAGTATTCTATGATAAAGAAATAATTTGCATGCCTTTGTTAACTCATAACATTTATCATGGACATTGAACAAAGTATAACCACATCACTTCCACAACTAAATTTTTAAACAAAAAAAACACAATCACAATGAGAGCTTATCCCACAATTTCATCATCTTCGTCATCATTTTGGTTGGCTTGAATACCCCCATGCGCCTCTTCTTCTTGGTATGGCTCATCATCATCATCAACATTAGGCATCTCATATACATTTCTAGGCTTCGTTTCCACCACATAACTCCAAGCCTTATTTTTAATCCCTCTCACATAAACAGCTTGGGTTGCTTGGTTTGTCAGCAGAAATGACTCTTTAGTATTCAACTTGCTAGTTGTATTAATACTAACTATTCCATAATGATCTATCTTATAACATGTTCCTTTTTGCACAATGTCATACCACTCACAATTAAACAATACAACTCTATTGCCTTCTGTGTAATGAAGCTCAACCACGTCTTTTAATACTCCATACCAAGGCACACTACCAATCTGATTCTCCCCCTTAACCATAACTCCACAATTTTGCGATTTTTTATTCTCATCACTTTGCAATGTATGAAACCTAAACCCACTCATATATTAACCTACCAACGAAAGCTTTTGCTTATCAACTTTGTTATCATAGTATAGTTGTTTGATCTGCACATATGGAAAGAAAAATATTGTAGAAATAATATATCTAATAATCAATATTTCACATAAATATTATACATACCCTCTCATGACCAATTTAAAAATTGAAGCCTATGTGACTCCTCCACATTTCTAACGCCAGAATGCCTTAGAATATTCTTATATGTTCTCTGCGCATATAACAAGGAGTTAGTGAAATTAATATATTAAAATATTGTAATCCTAAAAATAAGTAGTAAAAAATCGAAAGTTGAAAGTTCATATGGTATGAGAGATTTCTTATTGAATAAAAGGTAGACATTCATCACGATTTTGTAGGACATAAAACTTGGCAACCTCAAGGAGTTCGAAACCCACCTCTTCAAGTACACCTTTCCCAAAAGATTTACCGAGTGTTGAAAAAATAGGTAATCGAGATGTATCAGTTGACGATTGACCTCCATCATCATTTATATCCCTTTGATTAAACTTAGTTTCAACTCGATGCAAATAACGAGAGCAAAATGTTATGCATTCATCTCCCCAAGTAGATCCTTCTGGATGAGCCTTATTACGAACATAATTTTTTAGTTTATGCAAATACCTAACCAGATAGTAAAAATTGAAATTAGAGAATATAACTTGATATCAAATAAAATGTTATGTAATAATAATATTTGAAAATTGACATTACCTTTCCACATGATACATCCACCTATATTGCACTGGACTCGCCGTTTTTGCCTCCTATGCTAAATGGCAAGTTAGACGAATTATGATGTCAAAGAAGGCATG
Organism: Heteromeles arbutifolia; assembly: GCA_024362995.1. NCBI lineage: Eukaryota > Viridiplantae > Streptophyta > Magnoliopsida > Rosales > Rosaceae > Heteromeles > Heteromeles arbutifolia. The sequence goes on along the minus strand of JANCRC010000003.1, from coordinate 35,613,373 downwards.
AGGGAATATTTTTTTCCATCTTGCATAATGTAATAGCAATTTGATTTTTCAAGAACATTCAAATCTTCTTCTCTCAACACTTTAGCACACAATTCCTTGAAAAAAAATAGGAAAGCTCAATAAAGGGCTCACATACATCTTTAGGCAATAACTCTCGAGCTATAAATGGAAGTAATCTCTCCAAGAAAACCTGACAATTATGGGTCTTCATACCAGAAATACTACGTTCTCCAGCAGCCACACATCGAGATAAATTTCCAGAGTATCCATCTGGAACTTGTAATTCAGATAACCTTATATTCACCTGGGAGAAAATCAAGCTTACCATCCTCTCTTACTTTTGGATGATATCTTTCCCTTATACCCATTTTGCGAAGATCAAGACGAGCATTTAAAGAATCCTTTGTCTTACCATCAATGCTCATCATTGTGCCAATCACACTCTCAAATACTTTTTCTCGATGTGCATAACATCTAAGTTGTGACGCACCAAAAGTGTTTTCCAATAAGGTAATTTAAAAAATATAGAATGTTTTTTCAAATTATGCCTCCTTCCAAACCTAGGTATCGTCTGCTTGTTCTGCTTGCCATGTGTTATTTTTCTTAATTCATCCAGTTCTTGTATAACATCATCACCAGATGGTTTATTGGGTGCAACTGTTCTCTCTTGTATTATCGAACTTGTTTTTTTGCTTGCGCCATGAGTGGTTAGACGGTAAAAATCGTCTGTGACCCATATAACACATTTTGACCCATGAGATAACCTGCGATGTGAAGTCTTAGAGGCACAATATGGGCATGCCAATCTTCCTTGTGTGCTCCAACCTGACATGTAAGCATATGCCGGATAATCATTGATAGTTCACATAAGTGCAGCTCTCATTTAAAAATTTTGTCTTGTAGATATATCATACGTTTCCACACCATTTTCCTACAATGTTTGCAACTCATCAATTAATGGCCTCAAATATACATCTTTGTCATTGCCTGGACTTGTTAGTACAGGTATAAGTAAAGACACAAAAGTATAAGGCTCATTCATACACATCCACGGAGGAAGATTGTATGGGAATAGGAGAATTGGCCAAGTACTATGGTGAAGATTCATCTTCCCAAAAGATTAAAATCCATTTGTTGCCAAACCAAGCCGTACATTTCGAGGTTCAATACCAAATGACTCATGAATTTGATCGAAAGATTTTCACTGTTCAGAATCTGCCAGATGTCTTAATACACCATCTTTCACACGATCTTTAGACTGCCATCTCATATCTGTGGTGTAAACTTGCAAGTGCACAAAAATGTCGGAAAATAATAGCTTCCAAGTCCAAGTTTCGTTTCCATGAAGATTCTTACTTAATCTATATCGGACAACCTAAAGAAAATCTAATTAAACACCAACTAGACTCAACCTAAACTAAAGATTTCAATGAAATTGTAGAGCATTATTTTGAAGATTTGATTTTAAGCAAACGAAAACAAAATTAAAAAAAAGTAAATAGAAAGTACTATGAGATGATAATGTTGAAGCTTGAGATTTGACAAACAACAGTGAAAGTCTAGGGATTCAGAATCAACCACAAGCAATCTAGTTTAGGTTTCAATGCATTCAACGAATCTTTTGATTCTTTAGATGACAATTCCCATATCTAAGTCCTTGTCAGGCACATTAGACCATAGTTTTCCTTAAGTAAATGATTCTCTCCTAGTTCAGGTAGAGGTCGTATATCCTAACATGCAGTCTATCCTTGTTAAGGCATAAATTTAACAAATAGGACTCTTTACACTCTAGAAAACAAGGGAACCAAGCAAACCATTATTCTTTGTCAAGCAATAATGTAATCTACCACACTTAACCACAAGAAGCTAATTGACTTATATTGCTAGTTCAGCCTCAAATTCATCTTCCAATCTTACTAGATGCAAAGTCCTAAGGTGATCAATCAGATAACTCAAACAAAATGTAACAATTCAAACAGTGATTAAGCATTCACTTGAAAGAAACTAGAAATCCAATGAATAACATTAAAAACCATAAACATCCATGCTAAGGCATCATCCTAACCTTAGAAAAAGAGTTTAGTTACTCATAGAATACAAAAACATAATTAAAAATCTTAATAACATGAAAAACTTCCGAACGATGAAGATGGATAAGAAAAATGGTTGGCAGCTGCGACCTCTCCTTTGCTCCTTGGACTCCAAAATCCTGTTCGCAAACCTGATCTCCAAAAGTCACTCTTTTAGTCTTCCTTTTTTTTTTTCTCTTGAATAAATGCTGAAATCCTTACTTGAATAGGACTCTTTAATTCTCTTCTGACTTGGATTGGTATATTGATGATGTGGCACACCAAACTAGTAAATATATTAACTATGAACAATTTAGGATAGTCTTGAACTCTTCTAATAGCTTTCCATTTGCTCTGCACATTTCCTTTTATTAAATTTTGTAAATATGAAATCACTTTGCAAATCCTGCGTAAGTATTACTGACAGACGTCCGGTACAAGAATCACTATAACGTCTTCTAGGAAACTTGGAATAACGAACTGTAAAATTCATATGAAAGCTAGCTTCCATCTCTTTCCAATGGTACAAGGCTCAACGGCTAGTTTATTATGAGGAAGTACAGTTTAATCTGTAAAGTTGTCTGATCTGTATAAACAGCTTCTGCTTCAAACATGCTAAACTCATTTCTATCGCAAAAGTTCTCATTTTTCTTCTTTCTTCATCTTCACTCTTCAAATCTAAGAAAAACATAAAACTAAGTGAAACAAACTAAATTCACTCAAAAGCATAACAAGAATGTAAACTAAAGGGCATGAAAATGTATGCAATTATGGTTATATAAAATACCCTGAAACGTAGACTTTGCTTGTCCTCAAGCAAACACAATAAAGACTCCAAATATATATATATATATATATATATATATATATATATATATATATATATATTTTTTATTTTTATTTTTAACAAACACAAAATATTTAAGCTTTCCAAAGAGATTCCTCAAAGATTACATGGACAATATAGCTCAAAGAATAAAGAAACATTGTAAAGATTCTAAACATGATTCAAAAGTTAACAACACCTTACACAACCATTCTTCCAGTACGTTAGCCAATAATTAGCACAACGCTTGCAACTCGGATAGGTATATGCAAACAAGTGTGATATGAGTGATCTCTGGATAATGAATGTATTGAACCCCATAGGCTTGCTCTTCATATCATCTCTCCACTAATGTAAATCAATGCAACACCAAAGATCAAATAGACTTTACAAAGGTTGTAACTTTAGGCAAGGTTATTGGCTATGAAAGAAAGGATAAGGAAAAACTAGAACCTGAGATATACCAAGACTTCTTCATATGTAATTTGGTCTAGCCTCTTTTGAAATGATTCTTGGTGTCCAATACTCATGTTGTAGGAATGGAACAATTTCAAACTTTTCATCATTTTTTTTTTCGTTTTTCATTTTTTTTCTCTTTTTTTGTTTTCATTATTCTTTTCTTATTGCAAAACTGAGTAGTAATATGACACATGGTACCTCGGTACACGCCACTTCTTAATTGTAGAACTCAGGCTTGATCTTGGTATTCTTTTCATTATTCTTTCATCATCTTGGTATTCATCTCAAGTTATAAGGTATGGCTAATACACGTTAAATGGGTAGGGGTTAATGTGGTGATGAAAGAAAAAAGCTATGTGTTTGGCTTCAAAGGGCTATCTAGGGATAACACAGAAGGTTGGGTATAGAAAGGCTCAAACGGTCCAAAGATGGCCAAAATCTTCTCCCTAATATTGCATGACTTAGGAATTCACCTCGAGAGATATTGAAGCAAGTTCTAGTGTTTGTTGAGATCTTTATGATTACTTAATCCGTATATAATTATCTAAGTAAGCAACAATTGCATTAACATTGGCTATGTGCATGAGAAGGGTGTAAAGAATGATCATATAAAGCACGGCTAACCCAAGAATCAAACAGAGAACACAAACAATGCTTACTGATTTCTTAGAACCATATTTAAGTAGCAACCAAGTTATTATCATTGGATTTGGAAAGAACTAGCCAACACGACTGAGAGAAGAGCAAAAATATTTTTTTATTTTTTGGATTTTTCTATTTTTATGGATTTTTTAGACACTAATAACACAACAGAACAACTAACAAAACTAAAAGTTAGGACTTGAAAATGAAAACTTCATGTTAGCAATAACCAATTTCTGACCTTTGTTCAATTTTTTTACATATATCTTGCAAACTACTTGGCAGAATTCAACGTTCTCTATATGGTTGGAATCAGAACGAAAAATCGAAGAACGTAACACGGACCAAAACGAAAAAAAAAAAACAGCAACAAATTTTTCCATAAATTGGAAAAACAGTGAGCCTACGTTTTCTAACATCACAAAATTAACTAAAAATATCCCTCCCCCAAACTTAAATTAAACATTGTCCTCAATGTGGAATAAGGGATAATATGCAATGGAAAGACTTGAAAGACCAGAATTAAAAAAAAGAAAAAGAATCGAGTGAATGTAGAACTTCCCTGGTTAAGTGGTCGCTAAAGCGAGCTTTGCCGCACACACCAACTCCATCTTCATGCATCGAATGCTTGGGTTGCCTCCCTAGAAGCGTTAAATTTAAAGTCTTCAGCCAGACTCAGCGACCTTCAAATGAATGGAGGATCATTAAGGTATGCCACCTCAATAGTTTTGGTCTGTGATAACAAAGTTTCTAGATTCTCTAAATACGGTTTAAGACGATGCTCATTCACCTTGAATATGGAACCAGTTTTCATGTCTTGAATCTCTATTGCTCCATGTGGAAACACCTGAACAACCAGGACCATTTAGAACACAGCTTCCCAGGAAACAATCAAAGCTTTGAGTTGAACAACAACACCTTTTGATATGGCTCAAAATGCTTGGGAATTAAAGCCTTATCATGAGCAATTTTTGTCTTTTCTTTATAAATCTTAGCATTCTCATAAGCTTCATTCCTCAATTCATCAAATTCATTTCATTGAAACTTTCGCAAAGTCCCTGCTTGATTGATGTCGAAATTCAACTTCTTTAATGCCCAAAATGCTCGATGTTCCAGTTCCACTGGAAGATGACATGCCTTCCCAAAGACAAGTTGAAAAAGGGACATGCTAATGGGAGTCTTGAAAGCTGTCCTATATGCCTAACACGTATCACTCACTTTCAAAGCCCAATTTTTCGATTTTGACTCACCGTTTTCTCTAGAATGTGTTTGATCTCCCTATTAGGAACTTCAACTTGTCTATTAGTCTGCGGATGGTAAGGATTATCAACCTTGTGAGTGATGTCATACTTCTTCATAAGATCTTCAAATGGCTTATTGATTAAGTGAGACCCACCATCACTAATGATAGCACGTGGTGTACCAAACCGAGTGAAAATGTGTTCCCTTAAGAAACTCAACATGATTTTATAATCATTGCTCCTTGTTGGTATTGCCTCCACCCATTTAGAAACATATTCCATAGCCACAATGATGTAAAGATACCCATGAGATGTAGGAAATGGACCCATGAAATCAATACCCCAAACGTCAAACAATTCAACCTCCAGGATATTTTGCAAAGGCATTTGTGATCTAGATGATAAATTCCTAGTTTGTTGACATCTGTCGCTGGTCATCGCAAAGTGATGTGCATCCTTAAATAAAGTAGGCCAATAAAAACCACTTTCCAAGACCTTCAAGGCTGTTTTTTTTTTTTTTTTTTTTTTGCACCAAATGTGGCCTCCACAAGCATACGAATGACAAAATTTCAAAATACTTTGGATTTCACTTTGATGAACACAATGTCTAATAATTTGATCAGGATAGTGCTTGAAAAGATATGGGTCATCCCAAAAAAAAGGTCGTGCCTTAGAAAATAAACGCTTCCTTTGTTGCTTGTCCCAATCTACTAGAATGAACTTTCTTGTCAAATAATTCACTATGTTCGCGTACCAGGGGATTTCTGCAACGAAAAATAGTTGCTCATCTAGGAATGATTCATTGATAGTAATAACATCTCTGCCATGTACCAATCTGGAAAGATGATCAGCCACAACATTTTCAGCCCATTTTTTTATCTCTAATATCAAGATCGAACTCTTGCATGAGTAGAATCCATTTTAGAAGTCTTGGGTTTGCATCCTTCCTGGTTAATAAATATCGAAGGGCTGCATGATCAAAAAATATAATCACTTTTGAACCGACCAATAACTCCTAAACTTCTCCAAAGCAAACACCACAGCAAGCAATTCTTTCTCCGTTGTCGTGTAATTCAATTGAGCACTAGTGATAATCCTGCTAGCATAATATATAACATGAGGGAGTTTGTTAACTCGCAGCCTTAACACAGCACCTATTGCATAATCAGAAGCGTCACACATGATTTCAAAAGGAAGAGACCAATCTGGAGCTTTTATGATTAGAGCCTACATTAATTGTTTCTTGAGGGTATCAAAAGCTTGTAATCACTCACCATTTAAGTTAAACACATAATCTTTAGCAAGTAGATCACAAAGTGGCTTGGTGATTTTCGAGAAATCTTTAATGAATCGTTGATAAAAACTTGCATGCCCGAGAAATGATTGAACTTCTTTTACAGAAGTAAGATGAGGAAGCTTCGAAATCAGCTCCATCTTAGCTTTATCAACTTCAATTCCTTCAGCTGAAATTATATGACCAAGAATAATACCACTTTTCACCATAAACTTTCATTTTTCCCAATTTAAAACCAAGTTGGTTTCTTGACACCATTGGAACACCAATGAAAGATGATGAAGGCATTGATTAAACGATGACCCAAACACAGAAAAATCATCCATAAACACTTCGATACACCTTTCCACCATATCTGAGAAAATACTTATCATGCATCTTTGGAATGTTGCTGGAGCATTACATAACCCAAAATGCATTATTCGATACGCAAACATTCCAAATGGACATGTGAAAGTAGTCTTTTCTTGATCTTCCAGAGCTACAAGAATTTGATTATATCCAGAATAGCCATCAAGAAAGCAATAATAACTATGGTCTACAAGTCTCTCAAGCATTAGATCAATGAAAGGGAATGGAAAATGATCTTTTTGAGTTGAACTATTGATCTTTCTATAATTTGTACACATTTTCCAACTTGTGACTGTCATCTAGGGTATAAGCTCATTATTTTCATTCTTGACAACTGTAATTCCAGATCTCTTTGGTACAACTTGTAGTGGACTCACCTATTTTCTGTTTGATATATGATAAATAATGCTGACATTTAGTAATTTAAGAACTTCTACACGAACCACTTCTTTCATATGGATTGAGACGTCTCTGAGCCTTTCTAGAAGGCTTTGACTTGTCCTTAAGATATATCCAATGCATGCAAATTGAAGGACTAATTCCTTTGATGTCTGTAATACTCCATCCCAATGTTGTTTTATGCTCTTTCAACACTTGCATCAACTTTTCTTCTTCTATTTGGTTAAGGTCAGCCGCTATAATCACATGAGGGTCTCTGAATCACCTAGATATGCATACTTTAAAGTCTTTGGAAGAGGCTTCAATTCAAGCTTTGGAGGTTGTATATTGGATGGTACAATTTTGGCTTGTGAGAGTGGCAAAGCTTCAAATTTTGGTTGGCCTCTAGGAGGGTAAGACCCTACGACTTTGAGATCTCGTTCTGCTTCAGTGATAGTAGCCTTTTCAAAACTCATTCCATGCTGAGAGATACAAACTTCCAGATGATCTGAGATGCTTGATCCAATGATTTTTTTGTTTGTTTGTTTTTTTATAGTTTGATCCACAACCTCAACATGAAAGCAATCATAAAGATCCATGGGCTTCTTCAATGCTTCAAAGACCTGAAATTCTGCAGTAATACCTTGCACAGTCATGGTTAATAATCCTGATTTAACATCAATCTTCATACCTACAGTAGCTATGAAAGGTCTGCCAAAGATGAGAGGTAAGTCATGACCAGGAATTTCAGCTTCTTCCATGTCCAAAATGATGAAGTCAGCATGAAGAATAAATTGGTCAACACACATAAGTACATCTTCGACAATCCCTCTTGGATATTTCACTGAATGATCAGCGAATTGTAGAAAAATGGATATATGATTTAGTTCACCTAATTTGAGGTGTTCATAAACAGAATGGGGCATCAAATTCATACTTACTCTCAAGTCAAGCAAAGCTTTTTTGAATTTTCTTTCTCCATAACACATGGGACTGTAAAACTACCAGGATCTTGAAGTTTTGGTGGCTATTTTCTTTGAAGAACTGCACTAACTGTGTCTAATAACTTCACCTCCTCATGCTCGTCATACCTTCTCTTGTTAGTACAAAGTTCCTTCAAAAACTTCGCATATGATGGAATTTGTTTGATTGTATCAAGAAGAGGAATATTAATCTGCACCATTCTGAATTGCTCCAAAATGTTTCCCATGTACTTCTCTTTTTTAGATTATCTTGCACGCTGTGGGAAAGGTAGAGAGCCATGAATTTCTGCATTTGAAGAAAAATGAGTCGGACGATCAGGTTTGTTAGCTTTTTCAAAGGTTGTGTCATTGCTGATAGACTTTATAGAACTCCTAGAATTCTTGTCAAGCTGTTGCCCTATATGTGTGCTGACCTCTTCATCTTCTTCCTCATTAATTTTTGGACTTCCCACATTATTATTAATCGTCTTTTCACTCCTCAAAGTGGTAACAGCTTGAACATGCTTTTGATTCCCAGGATTGGTTTCAGTTTGGCTTGGAAATTGCCCTTGTGCTTACTCCAACTTGTTCAAAGTAGTAGCTATTTGTCCCAACTGAATCTCAAAATTAGATTGAGCCTTTTCCAACACCATATGACTTTGTATAAGCGATACAACTTCATGTTTATACCTATCAGTTTTCTTTAAGAGTTAAGATAACATGTCCTTGATAGAAGGGTCATGTTGTTGAATTCAAGAAGCTTGATAAGGCTGTTGATATTGCTTTGTTGAATTAGATAGTCCCATGGTATTTTGTGAATCTCTTCAAGATAAATTTGGGTGTTCTTTCCATCCCAGGTTATACTTATTGGAGTATGGATCATTTCGAGGCCTCCCACTAAATGCATTGACATCTTGCATGCTTTCTAGATTAGGATATGCTGGACAATTTTCCATGTCAAGGGCGATGCTTGCACATAAGGTACATGGCTGCGTGGCTATCTTGCTTACTAGTGGTGTGAGAAGCTTTGTGAGGGCTGCCACTTGTCCCTCTAAACCTATCCTTGCATCAACTTCATAAAGGCTTCATCTTTTTGTTGATGATGCAGTTGGAACTTTCGAATCTTTTGTAGGAAAATCTCAATGCTCAAAATTTTCACATATAGCTTTAAGGGCATGTATGGAGTCTTCTGGAGTTTTGTCCATTAGGGTTCCACCAACTGTTGAATCAACCAAACTCCTACATTGAGAGTTCAAACCCTTGTAAAAATAATGAACCTTTTGCCAAGTGTTGAAACCATGATGAGGACATTGAAGAAACAAGTCCTTATATCGCTCCCAACTTTCCTGAAAATGTTCACCTTTTTGTTGCCGAAAGCTCATAATTTCATTGATTAGAGAATTGGTTCTTTGAGCAAGGAAGAATTTGGACAAGAACTTCTTGGATAATTCTGTCCATGTGTCGATAGAGGCTTCGGGAAAAGAATCCAACCAACTGCTTGCTTTATCCCTCAAAGAGAATGGGAATAAATGAATTTGTTCTTCAGTAACATTGATGAAGGTGAATGTGGAACATAGCTTGAAAAATGCCTTGATATGATAGTATGAATTTTCTACTTCATTCCCAAGAAATATAGGCAGCAATTGAAATATTTGTGGACCAATCTCAAATCGCTGCGCAATTGAAGCCAAAACAATGCATGAAGGTGCGTTGTACTCTGTTGGTTTTGTATAATCATGCATGAGCCTTGGTTGTGGTGGTGGTAATGGTGGAGGATTATCTCCACCATTATTGACTACTTCACCCATGGCTGGTTCTTGAAAAACTCATTGTCTCTGTCGTTCTCTTAAAGTATGCTCAAGTTTTTGGTCAACAGGAATAAGCTCAAGCTTGAGTCAACGTCTTCCGTGCATGCAAATTGAGAACTTGGGTTGATGTACCCTGTTTGCACACTGCTCAGTATTTTGATGATAATTCCTGACTCTTTAAATCAAATTGTCAATCCGCCTTATGGGTTGAAAACTAGACGTCCGTAGCTTTCCAGTGGTATATAATAAGCCTACTAAAACATAGGAAAGTTAGTCCAAAATAGTCGAGCAAAAGAGTAAATAGATCTAATATAAAACTGGAATGTGATTTTTTGTTCTTCGTTGCCTAAGATTATGACTCTAAAACTAAAGCAAGCTAAAAAAAAAACTAGAAAACAACTTAATTAGATGTAAATTAGGATTCCAAATTCTAAATTAAATAAAGAATCCCCGGCAGCGGCGCCATAAACTTGGTGTAAACTTGCAAGTGCACAAGAATGTCGGAATAAAATGGCTTACAAGTCCAAGTGTTGTTCCCACGAAGATTCTTACTTAATCTATATTGGACAACCTAAAGAAAATCTAATTAAACAAACAACAACTAGACTCAATCTAAACTAAAGATTTTAATGAAATTGTACAAAATTATTTTGAAGATTTGATTTTATGCAAACGAAAACAAAATTAAAAAAAAAGTAAACAGAAAGTACCATGAGATGATAACGTTGAAGCTTGAGATTTGACAAACAATTGTGAAAGTCTAGGGATTCAGAATCAACCACAAGCAATCTAGTTTAGGTTTCAATGCATTCAACGGATCTTTTGATTCTTTAGATGATAATTCCCGTATCTAAGTCCTTGTCAGGCGCATTAGACCATAGTTTTCCTTAAGTGAATGATTCTTTCCTAGTTTAGGCAGAGGTCGTATATCCTTACATGCAGTTTATCCTGGTTAGGGCATAAATTTAACAAATATGACTCTTTACGCTCTAGAAAACGAGGGAACCAAGCAAACCATTATCCTTTGTCAAGCAATAATGTAATCTACCACACTTAACCACAAGAAGGTAACCGACTTATATTGCTAGTTCAGCCTCAAATTCATCTTCCAAACTTACTACATGTAAAGTCTTAAGGTGATCAATTAGAGAACTCAAACAAAAAGTAACAATTCAAATAGTGATCAAGCATTCACTTGAAAGAAACTAGAAATCCAATGAATAACATTAAAAACCATAAACATCCATGCTAAGGTGTCATCCTAACCCTAGAAAAAGCGTTTAGTTACTCATAGAATACGTAAACATAATTAAAAATCTTAAAAACATGAAAAACTTCTGAACGATGAAGATTGATAAGAAAGATGGTTGGCGGTTGCGACCTCTCCTTGTCTGATCTGCACAAACAACTTATGCTTCCAGCATGCTAAACGCATTACTATCACAAAAGTGCTCATTTTTCTTCTTTCTTCATCTTCACTCTTAAAATCTAAGAAAAACATAAAACTAAGTGAAACAAACTAAACTCACTAAAAAACATAACAAGAATATAAACTAAAGGGCATGAAAATGTATGCAATTATGGTTATTTCATTTTGTAGCCGTCTTTGATGACATAAACAATCTCTGAAGCCTTGGCGTGAGTGGAAAGTATCTCAGAATCTTCCAGGGAACCTTTTTACCTGTCTTTTTGTTACCCTTTTCTTGTGTTCTCCATCTCGAAAGCTTACATGTAAGACATTGTGTTGCATTTGCATGCTCTTTATAATAAATAATACAATTATTCTTGCATGCATCGATCTTTTCATAATGATGACGCAATTCTGCAACAATTTTCTTTTTACCATCGTTGCTTGTACGTAACTTTTCACAGAAAGGAAAGGCATCTTTCAACAATTTTAGCAATGCACCAAAAGCTTTGTTGCTAATAGTACCAATACTCTTGATGTGTAACAAGTTGACAACAAAGGACAAGTTGGAATACGACTTACAACCATCGTACAATTGGCTGCTCTGCCTTTTTAAAAAATTTGTAAAACTTTTATGCATCTCTATTTGGGTCTTGTGGACAACTATCTTCTACTAAACCATGCATATCATCATCTTGTTCCATATTGATCACATCATTCTCACCACCATCACTATCACCGTCACTATCGCTTTCATCAGTCTCGTCATTCTCATCCTCCTCATGTAAATACCATCTAGTATAACTTTTGATAATTCCATTATAAAGAAGATGTTGTTATACTTTAACCAGAACTTTTTTTTATCCATTATTGCACTTGACGTAAGGACATAAAATTTTAGCATCGTCTGGCTGAAGATTGTTATATGCATAATCAAGAAAAGTTTCAACTCCATTAAAATAATCTTTGGATGACCTCCCAGATTGCATCGAAGATTTATCGATTGGTATTTTTCCCTGCATGGAACAAAGTTCACATAGAGTGTCACATCCTAGACCGGTTCGTCGTAGCACAATATTATCCGCTTTGGGCCACGCCCTCACGGTTTTGTTTTTGGGAACTCACGAGCAACTTCCCAGTGGGTCACCTATCCTGGGATCGTTAGAACTCTCTTGACTTCGGAGTTCCGATGGAACCCGAAGCCAGTGAGTTCCCAAAAAGCCTAGTGCTATTTGGAGGTGGGCATGTACATAAAAGGCACATCACACCCTCTCCGTTGGTCGATGTGGGATGTAACATAGAGTGTCTAATTGGGGGGACATACATGCGCAAGAACTGAAAATCTTTATTGAATGCCATAAACGTATTGTGTTTCTAAGTATTATCATCAAAATCAGTTAGGTATATATGCATAGTAACCAACAAGCAAAAAACAAATTATTCAAATTAACAAAATCCAATCTGCTTAAACTAGAAGAGTTTAAAAAAAAAAAACAATAAACGCCAATCTGCTTAAATGCAAATCAACAAAATCCTCTTAGTTTCGATAATCCAATTCATAACTTGCACACCCAATTCTATTCCACCAACATAAAGTCTAGACTCCCAACTTAAAACTATTATGCTTAAACTACTTATCCATGTCAACTAACTAATTGCATGCTAGTAAAGAAGAGAAGCAAATAAAAATTCCAAATTCAATCTCAATTTTGCACCACATGGACCTCAATGTCATGAACCACATGGAAACAGATTTCAATGGAACAGAAAATACCAAATTCAATCTCAATAATAAAAATTCCACACACGCCCAAATACTAACTCTTAATCTTGGGGAGGTGTTCTCCGCACCCACCCCTCAAATAGCCAAAGTTGTAATAAACGTATGTGCTTCGAACGTGAAGAAAGCCATGAGCAATTGAAGGACCAAGTCAACACTTTAACAGATAAGTTGAATTCTTAGCAAGAATTAGTTGAAAGACTGATGCCAAACAACTCAAATAATTATGCGCGCTCAGGACCATCTGCTTCTATTGTAAATTTGTTTTATTTCATTTTTATTGTTTGTCTTATTGTTAAATAATATATTATTTCTTTACTTAAGTACTCTCTTTATTATTTGTTTGACAAGAGAATGTTGAAAGTTGGTCAGATGTTCAACATGAAGATCAATAGTGCATCATACTTTCATTTTGATATTACCAAATATTTGAACTTGTTAAGTTTTATTCGTGGGGTATTGTTTTTTTTTTTTTTTTTTTTTCCAATTTAAGTATTGTTTCTTGTTTAAATAATTTTATGAATAATTTCATTTGGATGTTGAGAAATTTAATACAATGGTTTGGTTAATTTATTAGAAATGATTACATACCTATTTTTATCATATTTTAATTGCAATATATAATTTAATTATAAATACAATAATAACTTTTTCGATTGTAAATTCCTCTCGTTAATGTGCACATTTCTAACAAAGACGTTCCTATAGGAAATACTCATTTTCAACCAAATATTGGTTACGAAAAAATTTGCGACGACTAAATATGGTCAATAATATATATTTCCAACAAAGCTTCACCATCAGAAATATATATTACCGATGAAACTTCACCATTGCAAATATATATATTTGACGAGGCTTCCTTGTCGATAATATATATATTCCCGACGAAGCTTGCCATTGCAAATATGTATTGCCGACAAAGCTTCACCATTGGAAGTACATATTTTCGATGATGCTTGATCATCGCAAATATGTTTTTGTGCCTATTTCTGTTAAGCTGTTATGTATTTTTGACAACCTCGTATGGTTGGTAATTGTAATTGATATGATTGTGCACTCTCGTAAATAAAGATTATTTTGTTGGAAAAAGATTTTTTGACACAATTGTTTGGTCGGAAAAAAGTAATCGCAAAAAAAATTTGTCGTCGTTTGAAAAGTAATTTCAACAACTCTATAAGTATTCGCGACCGCAATTTCATGTCGAAAATAAAATAAGTTTACCATTTTGAACATTCATTTATGACATAAATATAACTATTAACAACGAGTCATGTGTGTCGAAAACGAATTAATTCTGACGGCTAGTTGGAACAAAAGTATTTCCAATGGGACAATTTTCGACGTCCAACGAGGGCTTTTTCCGGTCGAAAATAAGTACTTGTGAAGGCAAAATGCCTTTTCTGACGGTATTTGACCATCACTAATGACACTTTGTTTTGTAGTGTAGGTGGGTTAAACCTCATCTGGGTTATTTGAAAGTCAACGTCATAGTGCTTGGATCTAGGATAGGAAATATGGTGGTGTGGGTGTTGCCATTCCTAATTATTAAGGGGCTTTTGTGGCTGCTCGGGCATTGCGTTTTGACTTTGTATTTTCCCTGTTGCAAGTGGAAGTCTTGGCGGCGAGAGAAGGTGTGGCGTTGGCAATGGAAATGGGCCTTCATCATCTAATTATTACGAGTGATTCTCTCCAAATCATGAAAGCGTTGCACGAGAGTTCTTCGGATATGTCTGCGATTGGTCATATTGTGGAAGATTCTAAGGCGGTGCTGCATGATCATTGGAGTTCTGGTTGCCCATACCCGTCATCAAACCAATGGTATTGCTCATGGTTTAGCGTCATGCTCTCAATATGGATACTGCCTCTTGTTCATGGTTTGAGGAGCCTTCTAATTTCATTTTGTCTTCTCTTCTTTCGGAATGTACTGATGGTGGCAGTGTGTTGCCTTTCTAATTTGTAATCTATTGCTTTATTATCAATGAAACTTTCGTTGCGTTCAAAAAACAAAAAGAAGTTATTGTGTTTATGTACCAACAAAGTGACTCAGACCATGTCTTTTTTTTAAGCGTAAGCATGGTAAAATTACGTCTAAATTGTGTATGTGAATGATATGGTTGTTACATACAATGATTTAGATGAAGAGAGTGACTACAAAGCTATGTCAAAAAGAAATTTGCGATGAAAGACCTACTTGCATGTTAGAGATTGAAGTTAATTTCCTAGTCAAGACAAAATGATTTTTCATTTTCAAAGAATGTATATATGTGTTATTAGGTTTGTTGATCGAGACATGGATGCTTGTTGATCGAGACATAGATGTTTGCTACAAATGGGCTAATACACCTATGATACAAAATCACAAGCTAAGTGATTACCTATCAGGTTTCAACCAATAGTAAGGAGCTATATCGGCTAATTTTTGGAACTTATTTATTGCTTACTTGAACATATATTAACTATGTTTGAATTATAGTAAATCAATTGATGCATGCATGAACTGAAGATCATATATGATCGATTGTTGCAATTCATACTAGGAGTCACTGGCACTTTGCTCCTAGAAAGAGATTAATGTTCACTTAACATTGGATGAGTATAACTGATGATGACTAAGCTATATCTATTACTGACAGAAAGCCTACATGTCCATACTTAACGCTTGTCGGAGGCAACCTAGTTTCTTGGAAAATCAGTTTTCTATTTGTAAAGATTGAATACGAACCGGAAGACATAGTTGCTAATGGCATCTCTAATCAAGTGCATTTGGCCAATATTAGCTCCAAACTTGAACAAAACAATCTCCAACCAAAGAGCATTTTGCAAATGGGCTTATTTTAGGAGCTGAAATCAGCCCCTAAAGGGCTAAAATGTGCCCGCCACATACTTAGGTTTTTTGTTTTGTTTTGTTTTTTTGTTTTTTGTTGGAACCCACCACTTGATGACATGGTGAAGAGGTACTTGAGCATGAAAATGATCATCGCCGAATCCTTTTTCTGGGGATCCCGTGATCGTGGCCGTTCATTGTACATAGTGCGGTCAGAAATCATTTGAAATTTAAAATTTAAAATTAAATATAAATAGTACCTAACGAAAACTGATTGCACAATGTACGATGAACGGTCACGATCACGGGATCCTTTTCCACTTGAGCATACTATAAAGTAATAAAAAGAGGTATTCATCAATTTCGCCCCTGAACTTGTGACTATTGGCCAATTTCGCCCCTCAACTCTTATAATTAGTCAATTTCCCCCCTCAACTTTAATTTGGCCAATTTCCCCCCTCAACTCTCATAGTTAGTCAATTTGCACCCTACTGTTAATTTTTTAATTTGATCATAATTAAACAAGTGTGTGTAAGAAACTAAATAAGATGTGTGTTAATCATTTTCCTATATCTTTATCCTATTACAAATAGATTAAAATTAAGAATTTTACAATTTATCATAGATAGTATTATTAGTCATAATAAATCAATATGGAGTAATTTTATTTGATTTTTTACTATACAAAATTGATAACGAAAAAGATTGATGTGTACATTTTTGTATGTGAATACAATTTTCTTTAGAAAAGTGAAAGCTAAGTTCAAGTAAATTGTGGAGAATCGAGCTTTAGTGCAAAAATGGCTAGTCAATTCATAATTTTTTACTCCTTATTAAGAATAACCCAATTTATTGAAATAGATTTGATCCATGAGTTTAGGATTATTATTTCTTTTTGTTATTATTTCTTCTTCTACATGCTTTAAACCCGATTCTTAACTTTTTCTTATAATCAACCCATATCACATACTAATTGTATTATGTTTTTGTACATTTTACGTTATATTATGCAGGTGAGTTTATGTTAATTATAGTACTTTGTTGGAAGTTATTAGAAAGATTGAAAAAAAAAAAAAAGAATAGATGGAAAATTAAAAAAAAATTAACAGTAGGGTGTAAATTGACTAATTATGAGAGTCGAGGGGGGAAATTGACCAAATTAAAGTTGAGGGGGGAAATTGACTAATTATAAGAGTTGAGGGGGGAAATTGGCCAAAATTAAAGTTAAGGTGGGAAATTGGCCAATAGTCACAAGTTCAGGGGGGAAATTGATGAATACCTCTAATAAAAATATAGACCGGCAAAGACCGGATCCTTTTCCACTTGAGCATACTATAAAGTAATAAAAATATAGACGGTCAAAGATTTAGCCCTCCATGGAACGGAAAAATTAGTCTATTACTAATCCTTTAAAAATTATACTTTTGAGAGCTAAAAAATGTCCAAAACTTTTATTAGTTGTCCATGGTTTGGAGAGTGGCTAAGGTTATTTCTATAGGGGGTTTACAACTAATTTTGCAAGTTGAAGTTGGCAATTAGCATGCAATTAATTAAAAATATGTTTGTTGACTTTGTAGTATAACCTTTGTATATCTCTCTATATCTCATGAATAGAGATGAGTAGTCTATATGATATAAAAGTACCCAATAATCAAGTTTTTAACACATAGCACTTCGTTGAAGTAAAAGGTATAGAATATGGTACCACAACCAAATGAATTGAACATATTATGACACTGATGTTAACCTGCTGATCTGCACGCGTAAATTGATATCTTCTTTGGCCAAATGAGTCTTCCCCCCACTTCTCACAAAAAGACATGGACCCTGAGAGTAGGTAGGCTCCTTTTGCAATGGAAGCCAGCTGATCTACATATATACATGCCTGTACATGATGTTTTCTGGTCGTGGCATACATACATACATACATACATACATACATACATATATATATATATATAGTGCATACACTTCACCTCCGCACTTCCGTTTTGACATTTGACTTCCATGCGCACCCCATAGTTATACTAATCCATTATATCCAAGAAAATTTCAAAAAACAACTCTTAGAATTAACCTCATATGTTTTTAGATATGATTATTAATTAACCGCATTTCAATTTGTTGTGTGATCTTTATCGTCTTTCGATTTCAGTGTGGCAACTACTTGCATGCATGATTTGACTATAATATTGGTTTAGTGCCCCATGGTGCATTATTTACGAGTCGAACTATTTACAATTAGCATGCATTAATTATATTAAAATTCTTGTATTGGATTTGACCATTAGATTGATTAGGTGCATAATTGATCATAAACCATTGTCATCTTCAACTTATCTTTTTTTCTTCTAAAATTGGGGTGTCTACTTTGCAGATGCAAATTAGACCAATTGGTCAGAACAGTGTGTCTCTTCTTTTACACCCAACTTCGG
Organism: Heteromeles arbutifolia; assembly: GCA_024362995.1. Taxonomy (NCBI): domain Eukaryota; kingdom Viridiplantae; phylum Streptophyta; class Magnoliopsida; order Rosales; family Rosaceae; genus Heteromeles; species Heteromeles arbutifolia. The sequence continues at coordinate 35,594,893 of JANCRC010000003.1, read as the reverse complement.
ATCCACTCATAAATTAAAAGAGTAGTTTAAAATTGATCATAAACCACTGTCGTCTTCAACTTGTCTTTTTCCTCTAAGATTGGGGTGACAACTTTGCAATTGTGAATTAAACCAATTGATCAGAGTAGTGCATATCTTCTTTTATCCCAACTTCAGATCCCCTCCTTATAAATTAGAAGAATAATTTAATTAATATTGATCATAAAGCACTGTCTCTTCAACTTTTTGTTTTTTCCGTTTAGTTTGGGGCGGCAACTTTTGTTTAAGCATTAAATTGCACCTATATAAATCCACATTGCCTTCACTCTTCATTCTAACAATTACTCCTCCTTTCTTGAGCCTTCCCTTCAGATTTATCGAAGATGGTTATTGCTAAGCTGTTTGTAGTGTTTCTACTATTGCAAATGATGAGTGGCTTCGTATTTCGAGCAAATGGTTTGAGTATGGGCTATTACATTATGAGCTGCCCGATGGCTGAACTTATTGTGAGAAATACAGTCACCAGGGCCTTGCAAGCTGATCCAACCTTAGCTGCAGGTCTAATCAGAATGCACTTCCATGACTGCTTCATAGAGGTGCTCTCTCTCTCTCTCTCTCTCTCTCTCTCTCTCTCTCTGTAAACACACAACAGCAATACCTCCTTTCTCATTATTTAATTTTTTTTTTAAGAAAGTTTTTTAATTAGAGGTAGGCACAACGATAGGCTTGGTGTGGCGAGATCACTATGCAAATATGTCTGCATGGTATAAAATAATGCATACATACATATTTACAGTGCTTTCGTGTTTGTGTTTTCAGTTGCTATTACGTACCCAAGATATTTTCAAATATGTCCTTCCATTTGGTATCTTAAAGCTGTTTACCATGATTTCCGCTTTAGTTTGTAGTTTGTACGTAGCTTTTTTGTACTTGGAAATATATGAAAGAAGTAGACAAGATGAAATGCATATGAAATTAGAAACGAAATGATTATAAAAAACCCTGACTTTTTCTTTTTTGTTGTTTGTAAGAAGTGCTGTGTGTTACATCTTCACTCGTTCCCTTGTTATTCACATATCATGCACTTTTCAATCAGCATATCATCACACGTTACACACCCACCTAAATAGAAAATTTTTTTTTCCTTGTGTATGGTCAAGTATTCACGTTAAAGAAACTTTGTTAGGGATTCGATCACTACATATATTCGTTATTAATTAATATTAGAATTTTGGTTTTGTAACTATTGGATAATTAGGGATGTGATGCGTCAATTCTCCTGGATTCAACAAAAGACAACACAGCAGAGAAGGACTCTCCAGCAAATTTGAGCTTGCGTGGCTATGAAGTTATAGATGCTGCAAAAGCGGAACTTGAAAAAAAATGCCCTGGCGTGGTCTCTTGCGCCGACATAGTTGCAATGGCTTCTACATATGCAGTTTTTGCGGTAAGCAGGAGAAATTTTCTCCTTCTCCGGACTTTTGTTGTAATCTCTTGATTTTTTTCTAATTTATTCAGTCCAAAGACTAGAATATATATATATATATATATATATATATATATATATATATATTTTTTTTTACAAATATCTTAACACTCCTTATTAGCCCTTGGATCTTTTTTAATCTAATGGTCATAATTAAAAGTTAAGATTATTGTCATTAATTTAGTAGGTGATGTGGCGATGACTTGGAATAAATTAACATAAACCTCTACTACAAATTTAAAATATTTTGAAAAGAATCCTGTTGCACCTAAACCATTCATCTTCCTTGGCGAACACCATCTTCCTTCATGCTATTGTGTTGTGCATCAAATAAAAATTGTTGCTGAGTTTGATTAGTTCTTTTGTTTATAGTATGGAATAACCAGCCACTAAAAAACTTTCTTGTCAATTAAGGACATACTTAAGAAATTTAATGTAAATCAGTTTTAGGGTTAAAACCTCATCCCTTTCCAGGAAGATTCAATTTTGTTTCCCTGGCTATATCTAGACTCAAATTCTGGGCTAAGAAACTGGGGGATCTTCAGTGATTGAACCAAACAGAAAAAGAAAAAAAAAAAAAAAAAAATTAACGGGGCGAGAGTTTTGAATCTATCTTCTTCAGCCCATTTTTGAATCTATCGTCTTCAGCCCACTTTTTATACCTTCCCATCATTTACAGACAACCCATGAAAATATAGTATTGATAATGTAGGATTCGAGAGAGGGGAGAGAATAGGAAGAGGAAAGTGAAAAAGTCAGTTAGGTTGTATGGAGAGAGATTGATATATCCATGACTGAGTTCTTGTCTTCTTAATTAACAATGGCATAGGGAGTTAGATGAAGATGGAGGCTCCGAAGTGTTTAAGTTTCCATAACCTAATAATTTTTTCTTAAATTTTTTTAATTGATTAAAGCCTTTTTATTTCCATGTCACCAACTCCACATCATTTAGTAGTTTTAGATGAGTCATATTAGTTTTATTTAGGATCATTGGATTCAAATAGATCTAAAGACTAACAAGGAGTGTAAAAGTATTTGTAAAAATTATTTCTATCCCATTATATATATATATTAAGTGTATAGAAGAAAGTCACCTCTCATTCATCAATTGCACTATGTTATTCATGCATATTCCTCAATTTTTGGTCCATTCTTTATTGTTGTTGTTGTTGTTATTATTATTATTTTAGGTTGTTATTAAAAATGGTCTTTATGTGTTGCAAATAAATAATTTTGGTCTTTTATGTTTGAATCAATCAATATCATCATCCACGTTTTCAAATACACAAAGACCATTTGTGAAAAGAACTCTAAAAGACCACGATTGATTGATTCAAAACATACAAGACCAAAATGTATTTACAATACAAAAGACACTATTTGTGATAAAAATCCTAATATTTAAAAAAAAAATGATTAAATTTAAGTTTTGTTTTTAATGGGACTTAACTAACAACAGACTGGGGGCCCGGTTTATGACATACCCAAAGGAAGAAAGGATGGAAGGAGGTCTAAAATAGAAGACACAAGGAATCTGCCTCCACCCACTTTGAATGCCTCTGAGCTCATTACAATGTTTGGGCAACATGGATTTACTGCTCAAGAAATGGTTGCTTTATCTGGTACACATATATGATCCAATTTACAATCTACAAGTTTCGGTGTTATTTTCTTGATATGTTATATTGTTAAATTGTCAATTGGTGCGTTTTTCTTTTTCTTTTTTGGATTAGTTAAAATGTTACTTCACCAATAGTGTCCTTCAACTTCTAACCAATTAATAGTTCAAATTAACGATCAGATTGTCATTTTAGAGAACATTTGAGTTTATTGCTTGTATACTTACGTTGATATTTTTGGTACTTTGTAGGTGCGCACACACTAGGTGTAGCCAGGTGCTCGTCATTCAAAAACCGATTGAGTGATACTGTGGATCCAGATTTAGATTCAGGTTTTGCAAAGCAACTGACCAAAACATGCAGCGCAGGCGATAACGCCGAGCAACCCTTCGATGCAACGAGAAACAATTTTGATAATGTCTACTTCAACGGACTGCAAAGGAAGGCTGGAGTCCTGAGTTCTGATCAAACCCTATTTGCCAGTGCAAAAACTAGAAACATTGTAAATGGTTATGCCTTCAACCAAGGCATGTTCTTCTTAGATTTTCAACAGGCAATGGTGAAAATGAGCACCCTCGATGTCAAGGAAGGTTCCAAAGGAGAAATAAGAACAAATTGCCGCAAAATGAACTAAGGAAGAAGAGTAGTTTTTTATGGAGAGAGTTGAGCGTTCATCTCTTCTTCATTGTGAATTATTGATGGGTAAAACAATATCTGTCATTGTTTAATAGATACGTTACATATATAATCTGTTGTCCTTTAAGCTTGTTACTTGTACTGTTTCTTTGTAGTATTTGTACTTAGCTTTTTGGGTAAAGCAGACTGAAGCCCAAAATACTAACTACAAAACCCAGTCATCACCTAATTAGCGACACAAAACCAGATGTCAACACTTAATCTCTTGGTGACCGTCTTAAAACGTGTAAATATAATTGGTACTGTGGGTGCAAATTTTCGCCTTCTTATTCTTGGACGAAAATGCACCTACAAAACAATTAACACCTAACATCAAGGCTAAAAGCCTCACGCGCCCACGATGAATGTAGGAGGATTTTGGCTGAAGAACCTCCGATGCCAAAGTTAGAATTTGTGGGTGATGTGTTTAGAGAAATTCAGAGAAATTTAGAAGAAAATTGGACTTAGGTTTTTGGAGAAATGAGGGGCTATATATAGGGGTGTGGCCGACCCTATTTGGAGAAATGGGGACCGGCCACTTATGGTGGTTTTTTTTACTCTAATTGAAAGATATTATGTCAAATAATATCTTGCAATCAATTAGGAAATTAATCAATTAATTTTGGTAATTAATCCCAATTTGAAAGGGATAATTGGGAGTTACCTTGTGGGTGAAGATTTGATGAGGAATGATGAGAGGGTTTAAAAGAATACCATTTTGATCACCTTTGACCTTGATTGAGCCGTTACTGTCCGTTGCATGCGTGTGGGAATCCCGATGTGCCTCGTAATTTTTTTTTACCTCAAAAGTCCACATGTCGCCTCCATAATTTTCTTGATTATTTTTGGCTCCACAGGTATCATCTCTAATCTATAAAAAGTCAGCTTGACGGAAGATTATACAACGATTTAGAGTATGTTTTGAAGTTCTTTTAAAATAACTAAAAATATTCTTTAATTATGTTTGGTCAAAAAAATTAAATTTGCTTTTTAGAAAGCACTTGCATTATTGTTAAAATTTTTAATGTGCTTTTATTACTAAAAGTGCTTTTAAGCAGAAATGATTTTTAAAAAAGCCAAACCATCCTTATTGTAGATAATATCGTTTGTTCAAAAAAAAAAAAAAAATCCTGGCTAGATAGTAAAAACATGCAGCTGTTAAGTGTGGGGGAGGGTATGTATAAAGTTTAACGTACAAGCACAAACTCCCTTTGATATGTTTGTGTATCATGGCATGTTTAAGGGTTTTCTAATAGGTGCTATTATTGGCACTTCTAGAATTTATTGTGTGTTGCAGTCCTATTAGATTAAGAATGTGATTGTGTAGTGTATCTAGGGATATCTTGGAATATTCTTTAGGGTTAGATATTATCCTATTAGAGTTGTAATTCTATTAGGGTAAGGAATTTACGTACCTTCCCTAACTACTACAAATAGAGGCACAATGGGGTGGAATAACACACACCTCACAATTACACATCTCTCTCTTCTCTCTCTATATGCCACACCCCCTCTCTCTATGGCCTCCATAATTGTTCAGTAAATTATGCCTATAACACGTTATCAGCACGCTCTTGACGCTGCGCTAAAGAGAGTTTGATCTTTAATCAGGGGAGTATTATGTTTTAATCATTCTCCCTGAGTATTATGTTTTAATCATTCTTTTTATGATTAATTTATTATTTTATTAAATTGATCTACATGCTATTGATTCAATTTAATTTTTCTTTGTTGTACGTGATACAACGCATTGGAGATGTAATTTCGGCTTTCAGAGAATGATCTTCTACAAATTCAAAGGCTCAGTTGTTTTCTGCCAATCAGGTTCCTTTAAAATAAATTAAGATATTTGAAACGACCGTGAAGCATAAAAACGTTCCCCATGATGCATGAACCCCCTATATTTATATTTTCCTTCAAATTATATATATTGCATATGTGTTCATATATTTTGTCAATATATATATTTGTTCATGCAATACGCAATTATGCTATGTGGAATTTGTGGCATCGAAATTAATTTAGAAGCAATTAGGATTTTTAACCCTAGAATTTGAAAAAAAAAAAATTATGGGATTTTTGCTGCATAGGCCGCGGCTCGTCGCCGCACCGCCACTAGCACCATTGCAGAGCACCGTCGCTGGCCTGCAGCTAGCCGTGTCTAGCACGCCATCAGGAATGACGTCGTTTCGACGTTTGGACTATGCAGTAGCACTTTGGGCTTTGCTGCGCCTACACGGACACCAGGCTTTGGCTTGGTAAGGGTTCCCTTGGGTTTGCAGCCCCTTTAGCCCAAACCAGCAACTTTTGAGTTGTTAGGCTTTGTCCCAAGTCCCTGGCCCAAACCTGCAGCAAGCCGATTGCTTGTTGGGACAAACATTTGCCCCATGCCTCCTTGCAGCAAGCTAGTATTGCTTGCTGGGCTACGCCAACCCTTGGCCCAAACTTGCTAATAGCCTTACAGCTGCTGGGCTTACACTTCACATGGCCCAAATTGAAGCCAGCTCGCGGCTGCGCTTCACACGCACCCATCCCGAGCCAGCCCAGTGCTGGGCTTGTACTCCCCGCGCCCCTTTGTGGCCCTAAACCAGCAGCCTAGCTGCTGGGCCTATCCCAGACCTACGGCTCGTGGCCTACAACCATGATTGGGCTATCTTGTAGCCAACTTATGGCCCATTGAGCCCTTTTAGGGCCTTGCCCTGTACACGGCACCCTAGCCCACCGAGATTGGGCTATAATTTTTCGAACCCAATGCTATTTTTGGCATTCCCGCTAATATCAACATGAATGCTATTATTATTTTTCTTGCTACGTTCAAACCTGAATGGTTACGATCTATTGAATTAATTAAAGTGACCAGCAGTCCATGAATCTGACAATTAATCCAAAATTATTGGCCTGAAGTTCACTTTTTAACGATTCAACAAATTATTTCTTTTATTTGAACCATTGACACCCTTTCGTAGTCCCGAAGCACTCACAGTTGAGTTCCTGAAGCAACCCAAATCCACTACACTTAGTTGTATATTATATTTTGCATTCTTACAGGTACCTCCTTTTATGAACTAGAAGTTCATAACTAAACTCGAACTTTTAGTTTCGAATTTAGTGCCTTTGAAACCTAAAGTTTTCATAAAACAATACACCCATGATAACTTGAATGTTTCATGTATGCCATGTCTTAGAATCCGAATGTTCTGATTTTGATGCTTAGGGATGATTCATTCCTATAGCACCAATCACAATCTTGTTCTTTCCAATTCAGTGGATTGTCGAACCGTCACAAGTTCGATTTTCTTGATTTGGATGTTTCTAATAGAAACCACTTTATATGGGGTACAAGACGTGAATCTACACTTGACTATCAAGTAGCTGAGAAACCATTGAAGCCAACAATAGGATTGAAGAGTTGAATAAGCCTTCGACATACTCTTCATTCGAAGACTTATGTCCAAAGCATTACAAATGGAAGTACCTCCCGAACAAGGATTTTATAGCTCTTTGGCTTGCTCCGAAGGACCGTCTGATCATGCAAGACATTGCCTGAAGCACACCATGATTACGTCCACGAATGAGTACGATTCTAAAGTTTATAAATCCGATCAAATTTTGACTAGAGAATACTTTTCTAGTCCTTCCATGTTTCTAACTTGCTCCTGAAGTAACAGTGTAGAAAGCGGAAGTTTACCAAATTCTCGGATCTGATTACTACCATAAATGTGAGAAAACAATATAGACCCAGCCTTGGTTGGAGTCTACCGAATGGTACAGACCCAGCTTGACTGGAGTCTACCGAATGGCTTGACCCAGTTCGTTCAAGGCCTACCGAATGGTGGTGCCCTACTTCGGTAGGGATACACCGAAGGGCATGCTTTGCTTCGGCAAAGATGCACCAAATGGTATTGCTATGCTTCAGTAGAGGCCTACTGAATAGACATTTCCAGCTTCGGTTAGAACCTACCGAACCCAAGTCTGGGTCTGTCTATCTCACAATCCCAATTTCGAGTTTGTTTTTAAAACATGTGGTAGAATCAGGATCTGCCAAGGTGTGGCATCACGCTTGAAGCGTGATCATTGGCATCTAAGACTAAAAACTTCAAGAATAAGGGATAATATTTCCAAACCTTAACCCTGCAGAATTTGCTTTCATCTTGATGGAATAGATCATTGGTTATGCACCTGTTTGTGCCCCAACCAATGTCGTTAAGGAGTACCATTCTCGTAGTCAATATGTGAGATTGATTTTGCTCCACCGAACACTGTTAGAAGAGCAGAATTTTGACATGGATGGCCTTGTTGGCCGAATCCTATTAGTAAACCATTTACTTTGTGAAATTTTTTCTATGTTCTTGGATTCACATTTGGTGTTTGTTTTAGTTATGGATAATCTTATCGATATTGTCTTCCAATATGAGTTAATTGAATTATGTTTCTTGTATACATGTGAACAAATTCAATTAAACACGTGATTAGGTAGGAATGTGGGAAAGTTAGCTGTTTGGATGAATGCGATACTACGCACACTAACTTTATACCAAAATCACATCTCTGGCAACGACTTCAGGTCTATCCAACTTGATTAAGAGCATTGGCACGTTCCTCGTTGCATGAATGATACTAAATTACCATGTTAGAGACCTTATATTCTCCCTGTCTCGGAAGAACATCGTTAAGCTTAAGAATATTCGAGATAACAATGATCATGAATGAGACCACTACAGAAAATAGAGTGGAATATCTTTGCACCACGTCCAAAAATGAGCCTGAAGCTTTGCTTTGGGGCAAATGGGCTGTCTCCCAACTAGTAACACGCCACATGTGGCTGGCCCTGGTGCCTCGTGATTAAGCAGTTTACTTGCCTTGGCACGACCTTTTGGGACACTTAGATCGAACAATGATGCTACAATGCATCTCCTTACCTGAAGTAAGGATCTTATGCCTACAAGCACACTTTACCAAGCCCGCTCGTTTAGGAAATTTGATTTCTATATCATTCCTCGCAAAGATATGAAATGACTCTCTTTTCACAGCGGATTCAAGGGAATATATGTGGACTAATCCAACCAAGATGCGAACCATATAAATACTTATGGCTTTGGTTGATGAATCGACAAACTGGTCACATGTTTGTCCACACACATTGCTGCTAAACCTCATGGCCGATTTTAAGGTTTCACCACTCTACTTACCCCATAAAGTCTGGAAGATTAGATAATGCTGGAGAGTTTATATCGACGATTTTTTATAAGTATTGCATGTCTTTTGGGTTTATAATTGAACATCGAATTCCTATGTTCACCCCAAATAACCTCGCAGAGTAATCATAAAGCGTATTTTAATTGATCGCTCGAACCTTGATGAATGCACCAAGCTTTCGGTTTCTACCTAGGGCTATGCAATCTTGTACGCAGTTATGTTGCTCCACTTTAAGGCCCATTGCCACCTAACCTATTCGACAATACAGTTGGTTATTGGGTACTAACCTGATGTTTCGTACTTACGCGTTTTGGGTGTACATTCCATGTGCCAAGTTGCGCCATCGCAACATACTAACATGGGTCCTCAAATAAGGATGTGAATCTTTGTCGATCATGATTCTCCTTTGCATAGCTATCTTAGAGCCCTTGCATGCGATCTCTTTACCGCTCATTTCCAAATTGTCACTTTAATGAGACAGTCTTCCCGCCGTTAGGGGGAGATAAAAACATCATCGTTCCTGTAGAACGGCGTGAATTTACATAGACGTTGCTCACTAAGTCTCATCTCAATCGTCGTACTACACAAGTGTGATAAGCAAGTGCGATGAATTCCAGCTTTCAAAATGTTACTCCAGACGTATTCCTTTGATCTAGCTAAAGTTACAAGATCATATACCAGCTGTAAACATGCCTGCAAGGATAGACGTACTTAAAGGATGTCGAGTCAACATCCCCGAAAGATGTGCCGCCCTTGTTGGACGATCTGGTACATTGGTGAATAGCCAATCAATTTGTCTCGGCCTGAAACATGACAAATCACTTGGTTCATAGGATTTATTTCTCTAGAAGAGGAAGATCACGGCACAACAATGAATCTATACTCGATCGCTGTCTCAAATCATTTCCCTTTTATAAGATTAATCTGAATTATTCCCGAGACTTGAAGTTCTTGGTCTAGTATACTAGTTTGGATGAGATAATGGAATTGGAATGAGATTATCATCGATGATTTTTTCACTTATATGGTATCTACCGACATAAATGAAAAGCGACGGTATTGAACCGTGTTCCGTTGCTAGTGACACATAGAAATGATTAGACAACCGAAATCACAATCCAGGTTAAATTCCTTACCAATGTGTGTTTGGACCCGTAATTCCTACACTGCCCAAGGTAACCCTGTTGTGTTACAAGTGGGAAAAGAAGCGTGATGAGATGAATGAAATAGTGCGATATGATGCATGCCTTACGGTGCAAGGTTTCTCTCAAACGCCTTGTGATTGACAGTAGCATTGTGAAATGTGGTTAGTGTTTCTCCATAGGGATAGTAATACGAAATTGACATGTAAGTTCCAAAGAATTACATGAACTAGTTCAAATAATTCCAAACCATGGAACATCCACTTAACTTGTTTATGGCGTTCACTTACGGATTAAAGCAATCTGGCAGATGTGGTATACCTGTCTAAGTGATTATTTGATTAGTTAGAGATATGAATTATGCCCTTGCGTGTTAAATTATGAAGTCTTATTTCGAATTGCTAGAGTTACAGTTTATGTCAATGACATGAATCTCACTAAGACTTTGGAAGAGCTTGAGAAAACTGTCTCACACCTGAAGATGGAATTTGAGATAAAGGATCTTGGGAAAACTCGTTTATACCTTGACCTAAAGTTGAAGCGTTGTTTTAACGGTACTTTAGTTTACCAGTCAAACTACACCCCAAAGGTGTTACATTTGAATATACCTATGATCTTCCATACGTTATATGCAAATGATACCTTTGAAGAAATTATGGAATTCGAAGTTCCATATCTGAGTTTAACTTTGCCCTTTGTTGTACTTAGCTCATTGTATTAGAAAGAACATCTCATTCGCTGTTGATCTATTGGTAAAGATACAGCAATGCGCCTACACGCAACCACTGAATTGGTATTAAAGACGTTTTCTGCCACCTTGAAAGTACTACGGATTTGGGCAAATCCCAACGCATCCCGAGCGGATCCAACCCCCTTAATCCTCGGAATGATGCTTGCCTTGTTTTCTGCCACTTAATCTTAATGTACTCTTTTTCCCTATGATTAGGAGCATTTTTCCCACTGGGTTTTTGCTAACTAACTAGGTTTTGATGAGGCACCCATCCTAGGCTGGTCATACCCTTGTGGGTTCTTCTACTTGCGTCCAGAAGTCATATAGTTTTGACTTAATGCAACTTCTCACTTTTCTCCTTAGTTTATGGGTTTTTCTCCCATCTTAGGTTTTACCATAGTGAGGTTTTGTGAGTTTTACCTTTTATGCATTCTTTCGTTGATTTGAGACTCGCTTCGCTCATTGTGCCGACGACTTCATCAACTGTACTTAGTTCATCGCTGAAGACCTGATGCGCCATTTGTTTGAGTATTTACACACTCAAAGGGGAGTGTTGTAGTCTTATTAGATTAGGAATGTGATTGTGAAAATCCTAGTGTATCTAGGGATATCTTGGAATATTCTCTAGGGTTAGATATTATCCTATTAGATTTGTAATCCTATTGGGGTAAGGAATTTACCTTTCTTAACTACTATAAATAAATGCACAATGGGGTGGAATAACACACACCTCACAATTACACATCTTTCTTTTCTCTCTCTATGTGCTGCACCCCCTCTCTCTCTATGGCCTCTATAATTGTTCACTAAATTATGCCTACAACATTGTGCAATTTTTATAAACGTTTTTTTTTTTAAATATATAAAGTTTGAAATATTTTGGAGTGCCAATATAATACCCTTCTTAATAAGGCATGTTTTACAATTAGTTTCTGTAGTCTACTTTGACGAATGTTAGACCATCTCCAACCGACCCGGCCAAAGGTTATAGGGCTAAAAATAGCTAAAAATGACACGAAAATCGTCTACAACTGAGGGATAGGCCAAATGGCTTATGGGCCCCACCAGGCCAAAAAGGGGAAATCAGGCCAACCCTTGGCGACCCAATATTCAAAAGCCAACAGCTACCTGGCGTCAGCATGATGCCAGCTAGCAACGGCTAGCTGAAACCAGGTTACCGTTGCATTTGAATTTTTTTTTTTTTAAGACAAAAATTTAAAAAAAAAAAGCTATTCTTTTTCCTTTAAATACCTAAGCCATTCTTACACCATTTCTCACGTAATTTTCATCATTCCATACTATCTTACTTCATTTTATTTCAATTACCTTCCTCATTTATTTGATGTCATGTAACCTCTTCTATCACTTAAAAACTCTGTAATTAGAAAAATGCTACTCTTATAGTATATTTGTACCATAATTTGTACTCTCTCTAATAGAGATGGAACCCGTAAATGTTGGTAGCCCTATCTTTATTAAAGAGATGGTACAAATATGTGGTAATTATAGACTATTGTTGTAATTAATGTGTTGAAAACTTAAATATTTTATTTCCACATATGCCCTCAATTATCCTACAATACTTAACACTTACCACTGAGCATCACCCGCCCTTCCACCCGCCAGTCCCCTCCTTACCCGAGCATCACCCACCCTTACATTTAATTTTGCGCGGGTTCGACTACCTGTGGAATTAGGGGTGGACAAACTGGTATAGGAACCGCGGGTCGGGGTAGGTAATCAAGGTTCGGGGCGGGTACGGGCCGGTTCCTAATTTTTAAAAAGAGAAACGGGGCGGGGCTTTGAAATTTTAGGGGTGGGCCGGGTCCAAATGTATAGAAAAAAGGGTACCCGGACTGGCCCGTTTGTAATTGTAATGGATGGACAAGATTGAAGAGTAACTTACATCCAATCTGAGCTGTTTGTTTTACCCTAGGACCTAGGTCTCCTCGAGCTCGACTCTGTCACTAGAGTCTGATGTCCTCGAACTCGACTCGATTCTCTCTCGCTCTCTCGCCTCGTCGTCTTCTCCACCACCCCGATATCACTGTTGTTGCGAGTTTGGGCCATGGCGACCACCACCACCCCGACATTATCTCCTCCATCATAAGACTACTAAGGTCTCCCTTTGCTTCGTTTGCTCTTTGTTATCCAACAAAATCACACCACCAGACACCACACTCTCTCATTCTCTTCTTATCCTGCTCGACTGCGACGGTGCCTTCCAGATTCCCATTCACCATAAGCTTGACGTCAATCTGCATCATTTGAAACTTCAACGCTTGAAACTCCAATGATTGCACCGTCTACAAATAAAGTCCAATGCCTGCATTGTCTACAACTCAGGTTCACGGGCGGCACCGCAATCAATCTCGCCAATCACAAAATCTCGATGCCGATTTGCGTGTTCTGTGCCTTCCGCGCATTCCTTCATGAACCGATCTGTAAGTCTTTCAGGTTTTGGTTGGTGTTCATTTGGTGAGGTGGGTCTTCACCCTTTTCGCCTTTTATTCTTCTTCTTTAAAGCCTTCATAAGCACTTATTCTCTACTTTAAGCCCAGATGCTGTTTATGCGATGACCTCAAAGAAAAACTTGAGGCCGCTTTTTTACTTTCCGGCCCTGATTCCTTCCACGACGTCGATTTACCAGTATGAGATACCAGTTTTGGCCAAAGTGTTATCTGATGGCACTGAGGAAACTCTACCCAGATTATCTCCTCGCCTCACGCCATCGCCGTTGATGGGAGTCAAGAGACAGAAACCTTGATTTGGGATTGGGAGAGATGAAGAAGAGAGACAATGACCACCACCTTCGTCGATTCATCACCGTTCAGCTGCTGGTGTGAGTAGAGGGAGCAATCTGGAACCGTGGAACGTCCTGGAGCTTTGTATCAAAACCAAAAGAGAAAAAAAAGTAATTGGACCTGTGGACCCGTTCTGAACCGGCCCGTTTGAAACTAGCCAGGTTAGGTTTGGTTTCCAAACTCAAAATCCTTCTACCTGATCGGGCCCACCCCATTACTATTTAAAACGGGTAAGGTCTAGTTCCTCCAAAATTGGGCCTGGCCTGACCCGTGCCCAACTCTATATGGAATCATTTTGGGCCATTTTGATCTACATTAATTTTTTTATTTTTTATAATATTTGTAGTTTAATTTCTATCATTATGAAAGATAACTTTTGATAACAAATCTATAATTTGGAATATCATAATTAATTAAAATCTTTAAAGTTTGAAGATATAATCTTTAAAAGCCCCCTTTGCATATACGACATCATATAATTGAATACATGTCATTCATTTATTCTTTTAGTCATACATACATACATACATACATACATACATACATACATACATACATACATATATATATATATATATATATATATATATATATATATAAAATTTCCAGTACAACTTTACTCACGACACTAAAGTGGAGGTGAGCAGGTGCTGCTTATCCCCCATTGATTACCATTAGATTAATTTGGTTTAATTGATTTAAGACACGAATGTCGAATTTTAACTAATCTAATGACAATCAACCAAGTGAAGGTTAGAATCATCCTCACTTTGGGGTGTGAGAAAAATGCAAATAAAAAACTAACAGTTCATTATAAGATGCTACAAATATCATAACCAGTGATTTGCTTAACTAGTTGATTATTAAAAGCATAAGTGATTCTGATTATAATATATATATATATATATATATATATATATATATATATATATATATATGATAGGTACATAGCCACCACACCATGCTTTTTGTATTTAAAAGGTAAGGAGTTTCGAATCCAAAAACATAGAGAATGCAAATATGTACATAGCCACCAAATCATGCTTCTTTTTTATTTATTTTCTTTTGCATTTATATCAATTTATACTCAAGAAAAAAATAAAAAATATAAACAAAAAATATAGCAACCAAAATTTAGACCATGTAAGGGCCTCTGTTTAAGTCTCGCACGGGGCTTCCAAAATCTCAAAACTGGCCCTCCCCTTGAGCACTCTTGCTATCCAACTCCCCCAAGATCCCCTTTTGAGTCTGATCCCCTTCCCATAATCTTTCCCTTGCAGGCTACCACTTGATTTCCCGCCTTCTAGCGATTCCGAGATGGCGGAAGAATGGAGGTGGCAACCTCTCGATAGGTTCTTAGATTCTTAAACGAATCTGGTTTTTTTTAAAACCCCCAAAAAAATTTCATGCTTCGATTTCTCTGATGTGGGTTTGATCGAGACATTGGTTAAGGTAGATTTCATTTCAAGCAATTTGGTAGTTGAAGAATATGAACATGGTAAAGCAAGAAGAAAGAGATGGGGAAGATGATACCGAGTTTTAAGTGATAGAAGAGTCCAAATGGCAACCAATGAATAGGGAAGGTAAATAGGAAAAGGCAAGAGGAAAGGTAGCTAGCGTTACTATTTACCTTCTCAAGAATTTTTTTGTTTGTTATATTAACCATACATCTCTTTCTATTTTTGATACAACATTTTAAATTTTCGGTTGTCAAGAATGTATTAAAAAAGATTAAAATTGCAACTAATAAGATGTATGTAAAAGGTGTGTGGATAACACCATTATTTTTTTAGTACAAACGATATTCTACGAAGTCTACATTAAGACAAAAAGATGGCACCTTACCACAATGTCGGAAAACAATTATGAATATGCAAAATGGTGCATATTCGATCTTCACCGGTTCCCATCCCTCTTTAATAACTAACTATTTTACCTACTAACACTATCGCTCTATTAGAAAAGAATATTTAAGTTTTGCATGATGTCAACTTCTCGATCTGCAGCCAATCTTGAAAGTTTTTAGCCTTCTTTTTATTTATATAAAAATTAAATTTTCTTCTTTTTTGGTTGAAATAGTTATTATTCTTTTATTTATGAATAAGTTTGTATTCGTAAAACGTTTTCCTGGGAACAAATTTTGGTAAATATTTGGCATAATCCCTCTGTAGAAAATCGTGAAGCCAAAAAGTTTACGTACAAAGAAAACGAAAAAAAAAAAGAAAAAATAGAAAATTAGATTTTAATCCTTAAATAAGATGAAGTTTAGAAAAATGTTTTATACAAGATTAAACATTGATTTTAGTCCCTAAAATCTATTTAATTTCAGCATCTGTATTCAATTTCTCTCTTTTTATTTATAATTTTATGGTGTTCATATATTAAATTTTATGAAAATATTATAAATTTTAATTCTCATTATGGTAAGTATCTTATATAAGAAAATATTTTCGTAGAGATTTTTTGGTACACTTATGTTTTTGCATATTTTCTTATGTGCCATTAATTTATTACAATATATTTAGGTACGAACATTTTGGTACACCACATTTAGGTACGGACATTTCGGTACACTAGTTTAGTATAATATATTTAGGTACCAACATTTCAGTACACTAGTTTAGTATCATATATTCATAGGTACGGAATTTTCGGTACACTTATGTTTTTAAATATTTTCTTATGTGCCACTAATTTACTATAATATATTTAGGTATGAACATTTCGGTACACTAATTTAGTAAAATATATTATGATATGTATGTTTAGGTACACTAATAAGAGGAAAGTTAAATAAAATTAATGAATTAAAATGTGTATAATAATACATTTAAAATTTAATGTAATGACATTAAATAATATATCTATTTTTATTTTATAACATGAATTTGAATTAAGCACACATTAAAGGACTAAAATCAATATTCAATCTAACACTAATTTTTTTATTAAATTTTAATCTTTGTCAAGGATTAAAGTTGAAAAACCCCATGAAAAAACAATTGCTGAAGAACTGATGGTGCGGCCACCAAGTAGTGGGGCAACGGCACGGCGACGTCTCTTCAAACTTGTGTCCAATTATGGTTTGCACAACCTTCTCTTCAGCTATCGAGAAAGTTGTAGTACAGATACCACCATCTCTCCTTTCTATAGTCAAAAGAAAGGGAAGACTTCAAAGAGTACAATCAGGTGTGGTTAGAGGCCTTCAGTGACCAAAGACTAGAAAAAAAATTAACTGGTTCAACTCTTCTGCTTAGAGTTTTACAATAATTCCTACGTACACTTAAATAGTATTTCTAGTCCATTGTGAGCCTAAACTCACCTCCCACTTTCTTGATGTAGATAATATCGTTTTTTTTAAAAAAAAAAAAAAAAAAAAAAAAAAATGTAAATAGTATTTCTAACCAAAAAAAGATATTAAGGCCATCTCCAACCGAAAGGGTCCAGAGGGCAAGAGGGCCGAAAATAGCCCGAAAACCGTCTCCAACCGAGGGTTAGGCCAGAGGGTTGTGGAATCTAGGAGGCCCCCACGGAATCGGAAAGGGCTGGCCATTTTTTTTTGAAGTGTTGTTATTCCTGTCAGTTATAACTGATAGGAAAACATTGTATTACTAATATAAATGTATTACTGTCGGTAATAACCGACAATAATACATTTATACTAAATAATATAGATGTATTCCTGTTGCATTTGAATATTTTTTTTTTACAATTTTATTATTATTTTTTATTTACAAAATTTTTCATATAACTTCTATTTTTTCCTATAACTTTTATTTTACAAAATTTGTTTCATATTTTTTTAAAATTCCATTTTTTCCTATAACTTCTATTTCACAAAATTTGTTTCATTTTATTTTAAATTCTTTTTTTTTTCCTATAACTTCTATTTCACAAAATTTGTTTCATATTTTTTTTAAATTATATTTTTTTTTCCTATAACTTCCTAAGCCATTATACAACATTAAATTAAATTAAGTAACATGAAACAACATTAAACAATATGAAACAACATTAAATAACATTAACCAACATACAAATTATACAACATAAAAAAACATTTAACAACATGAAACTTAAACAACATTTTTAAAAACATTTAACAACATAAAACTTAAACGCCTACTCCATGCTTCTTTTGGCCCAAAGATGTGCAACAAGATCCTGTTGTAGGTACTCATTTGTGGCACGAGAACGTATCATTTTATAGCGCCTCATGTACTTATTTATAGAGATACTACCAGTTCTTGGATTGACAGGCAAATTAGGCCCATTGTATATTTTTGCAAGAGCCCTTCTTGACCTATTTGGATCTTCTTGGTCGTTATCGGACTCTCCATCAATATACCCATCTCGCTCATCCTCCATTATCATATTGTGTAATATGATGCAAGACATCATGATGGAGTCCAAATTTTCTCGACTCCACCCTCTTGCCGGTTCGCTGATGATCTTCCACCGTGCTTGTAGAATACCGAAAGCTCTCTCAACATCTTTCCGGTATGCCTCTTGGTGTAAGGTAAACAACTTTTCTGCGTCATTCCTAGGGTTTGGAATTGCTTGGACAAGTGTCGCCCACTTTGGGTAGATGCCATCTGCCAAGTAATACCCCATATTGTATTGACGGCCGTTAATGTAGTAGTCAAGTTATTGAAGAGGGGTGAACGCCCAAGAACTGTAATGTCATTTTGGGATCCAGGGACTCCAAAGAAAGCATGCCAGATCCATGTGTCATATGAGGCAACCGCCTCTAACACAACAGTTGGCTTTCTTGACCTTCCGCTAAAGCCTCCTTGCCATCCAGTGGGACAATTCTTCCAATCCCAATGCATGCAGTCTAATGACCCTATCATGCCCGGAAACCCACGGTCTTCAGCTTTGCGAATGAGCCGATTCAGATCTTCTTGATTTGGCTCGCGGAGGTACTCATCTTTGTAAACCTGAACAATTGTGTCACAAAATTGGTCAAGAGTATCAAGGCATATAGACTCAAACATACCATGGGTTTCATCCATTGAATCAGCTGGGGAGCCATATGCCATCATTCGGAGTGCAACAGTAACCTTCTGATAAGGTGAGAAACCAGGGCGGCTTGCTCTGTCCCGCTTCTATCGAAAGTACGGATTGACTTGCTGGACATCACGAAGTAAACGCTCGAAGACATGAAGCCTCATCCGGAAGCGACGTCTGAAATCCTCTTCTGTGTACACCGAATTGGGGTTGAAGTAGTTGTTCATTAGATTGGCATACGTCATTGCTCTATTTCGTGGTTTGTAAAAGCGACCAGCAACAGAGCCACTTCATTGAAGTTGTTCCTCAGTTGGCTGACACACCATGGTTGCAGCCATGGCTGCTGCTTTGTTTTGTTTGTTGCGCCTTACTTGAACTTCTTCATCAGACTCCTCATTTTCTCGTCTCATTTGTGCCCATTTTGCTTCTCTTTTGGAATTGGATGAGGACCCCCAGTTGGAATCCGAAGCGGATCCAAAGTTGGAATTCATTGCGAACTTGAATTGAAATAGATTGAATTCAAAGTTGTGTGAATTATATCCCAATATCCACCCTATTTATAGCAAAAAAGAATTCAAATCCAACGGCTAGCTGACGTCAGCATGATGTCAGTTACCAATGGCTAGCTGACATCACTTAGCCGTTGGATTAGAATTTAAGTTGTAGTTTTTAAATAATAAATTATGTTTGGCTCTATGGCCCTTTGGCCCTCGGTTGGAGCCCCTTTTTTGTGATAGGGCTATAACAAGCCCTCTGGCCCTCTGGCCTTCGGTTGGAGACGAAGGCAAATATGACCATGTACTGTTCATTAAAATATTAAAATCTTGGAGAATCTTGGAGGGCCAGAGGACTAAAATGAGCCCTCTGGCCAGCCATCAGTTGGAGATGGCCTAAGGGCTTTAGCAAGGCCCACAAGAAGGCTACGGAAGAACAAGAATGAGATCATGCAAGAGGTTAGAGTTTCGCACCGTCGGAATTGAATTAGTTTTATTCTAAAATGATAACTAATCTAAAATCATAACTAAACTAATCATAATACAATATTCTAGTTTGATTTGATTTTAACCAAAATTCCTAAAAAAAAATGATACAAAACCAAATTTGTCACATCCCAGCTCAACTCCGCCGTAGCACGATATTGTCCGCTCTAGGCTTACCATTCCCTTAAGGTTTTGTTTCTGGGTTTCGGCACAAGAACTTCCCAAAGGGTCACCCATCCTAGGAATTCTCCTACCCAAACTCGCTTAACTTCGGAGTTCTTATGGGGTCCGTAGCCAGTGAGTTCCCAAAAGGCCTCGTGCTATAGAGAGGGGAACATGTACATATAAGGCACATCACCCCTTCTCCGTTGGTCGATGTGGAATCTTACAATCCACCCCACTTAAGGGGAACCTGGCGTCCTCCCTGACACATCCGCACGAAACGGCAGAGTGGCTCTGATACCAAATTGTCACATCCTAGCTTGACTCCGCCGTAGCACGATATTGTCCCTCTGGGCTTACCATTCCCTCACGGTTTTGGTTTCTGGGTTTCGGCACGAGAACTTCCCAGTGGACCACCCATCCTAGGAATGCTCTCACCCAAACTTGCTTAACTACTGAGTTCTTATGGGATTCGTAGCCAGCTGGGCTCCGCCGTAGCACGATATTGTCCGCTCTGGGCTTACCATTCCCTCACGATTTTGTTTTCGGGTTTCGGCACGAGAACTTCCTAGTGGGTCACCTATTCTAGGAATGCTCTCGCCCAAACTCGCTTAACTATAGAGTTCTTATGGGATCCGTAGCCAGTGAGTTCCCAAAAGGCCTCGTGCTATAGGGAGGGGAGTATGTACATATAAGGCACATCACCCCATCTCCGATGGTTGATGTGGGATCCTACAAAATCAATGTCGTTGGTTCTGGTACTTTGCCTAAAAATTTTAACCGAACCAAATTATAGATTGGTTCTGTTTTGGACCGTTTGACTTTTTCTTCGGTCAAAACTAAATCAAAATGGCCATTACGATCTGAATCATTTAGCTTAGTCAGTTGATGCACAAAATTACTAGAGACATTGCTTACTCGAAATTCAAACCTAAGCCTATGATAGCCTGAATTTTAATTTGATTTTGAGCCCCCACAAGTTTTTTGAATTGTGCTAATTTGACCTCAAGTGTGAGATGATCTAACTTTTCCATCAAAGGGAATGATGCTTGGGGTCAAATGGGCTACCAGTGCAAGTCAACTTAAATGGATGACAATACTATCAATTTGACAAAAAAGAAAAATATATTTGATGGTTGGCGGCAAATTGAGACCTTTAAAAGATTAAAGGGTTCATAACCAAATTGAACGTTCAGAAATTATAGACCTAAGTTCATGGGAACATTGCTAAAATTTCTCCTTTTTATATGATTTTACCGCTAGGTGTCCAAATTTAATGTGCATCGGGGTGTGCTCAATTGAGATTTTAAATGATTTTAAAAAGGTTTATAATTATAGGGATATTCAATTAAAATTTTAAATGAGATGATAGAAAGCCAATAGGAAGGCTAACAAATTACATAACCAACAACATATACACACATGAGTGCTATAAAAGATAGAAGACACTACACTAAGTGCAAAAGCATCACCCCATAGACACCCCTAGGAAAACTAACTAGAATGAGGACACGACATACCGTCCTTGTTGAGAATATGTACCAAAGAAGATGGAGATCTGACGACCCAAATGCCTGCACCCATCTCCTGATTCTTACTGGAAGCCATCATATCCGCTACCATAATTGTTGTCCTCGGGATCAAGACCAGCAACAGACTTGAAAGGACTCCTCCAACTAAGAGATCATCTCAAAAGTCGGGAAAGCCTCCTCAACTACCAAGATGAATAGAGTTATGGAGACATGAGATGACCTCATTCGAATTCGATCGATAATTATATGAGACAACCCCATTGCCTTGGCCAAATTGCAACCACCAAGCACCGCCAAAGTAACAACTTTAGTCTTTCCGCCCCTGAGATTTAGGTTTCACATATTGTAACCATCCTGCTATCTATAAAATTGTACAATTAAAAGAAAATAATCATAGAACTAATCTTTCAGTTTAAGGATATTAATTTGATTTTGATTCATAAATACTTGAATGGAAATATTTAATCAATTTCATTCAAGGATAATTAGAGAAAGGGGGACAATTTCTATTCACATTTTGGTCAACCAAACGCAGCCTTAGTGGTTGTTGAGCGGGCGCGAAAACTAGGGGTGGTTCGGGTCGGGATCCCGAACCGAAACCCCTAACCCGAATCCTAAACCAAAACATTTCGGGATGGGATTTTATATCTAGAAACCAAACCGAAACTATTGGGATCCCGAAATTCGGGATTTCCGAAAGTGTTTCGGGATTTTTGGGTCACTTCGGGATTGGGCCTTGAAGCCCAAAATGTTGTGGAGCAGCGTGGATTCGACGGAGGAGTGGAGCGACGGGAGCACGGGCGGCAGGACTGTGAGTGATAGTGTGAGTGAGACTGTGAGAGAGATAGAGAAGAAAACTGGTGGGATTCAAACGAAGAAGAAGACGAAGACGAACCTGGACTTCAGCCGGGAGACCAAGCGCGAGAGGAGAGCGTCTGGAGAGGACCACGACCGAGTGCGAGAGGACACTGCGTCTGGAGATGAGGGAGACAACGAGAGGGGTTCGCTCCGACTAACTGAAATAGAGAGATTGTGAGCGAGAGCAGAGAGACCGAGAGACTCTAAGCGAGAGCGGAGAGACCGAGAGAGTGAGCGAATAGACGAGAGTGAGTCTGAGAGAGAGATCACCAACCTAATAAATGACCTAACCTAACTCAATGGACAGTTGGATTTGATCTTAACAAATCCAACGGTTCAAGTAATTTCTAATTAAAAATTAAAAATTAAAAATTAAAAATAAATATATATATATATATAATTTCGGTTCGGTTTGGGATTACCGAAAGTTTTCAAAGATGTGGCCGAATCCCAAACCGAAACTTTCGGGACGGGTTCAGTTTCGGGTATCGAATTTTTCGGGAAATTCGGTTCGGGCATTTTTCGGTCAAATTTTGGGACGGGTTCGGGACGGTTCGGGATTTTCGGGAAAAAATTCCACCCCTAGCGAAAACAATTAAAAATGAGTCTTCCTTGTATTTAGAAACAATAGGACACATGTTAAATTATATAATAACGGGTGGGATTAGAGGTTCTGAATGTTCGGTACTCAAAGTACTATCATGATCGATCTCAAAAGGTAATCTACATGAGATGAGACTTAATTACGTACACGTTTACAGTTTGCTTGGGGATGGTGACTGAGGTCCGATGAGTTAGGGAAGTGAGGGAGGGGTTGATTGGGTATGGGGGTTGGGTTAGGGTGTGTGTAGACCTGGCATTCATGTTGTGTTTTTCGTGTTCGTGTCGTTTTCGTGTCATATCCGATATCTTAACGGGTCATGTTGTGTAACACCCGATAAAATAAACGGGTAAATTGACCCGACCCGAAATTGACCCGATAATATTAACAGGTAATATGACCTGACCCGTTACCCGTTAAGGAAAATATATTTTAAACCAATAAATAATCAAATGAAAAACATAATACTAAATAAGTATATACATATCATATTGTCACATCCAAAACATAAAAATGCATTTTCCTTTTAAGTATATTTTCACTTACCTAAAGTCTTTAATAGTTTTTTAATTAATGTAGAAGTGTAAAAAAATATATAAACACTTATAATGACAAGCTTTACAACTTTCATGAAGAGCTTAACTTCGAAATTCGCCACTATAATCATATAAATCAAAAATCAAAATTTAACCGTTGATTGTTGTTTACATTTACGCTTCATTGTTCTCATCAAAATTTGTTTTTTCAGATTTTCATTTTTGAAAACATGATCTATTAGATGATGCAGGAAGATGAACAGTTTGGATCGTTGATATTATATTCAGAGTTTTACGGTTAGCGAAAATATTGCTTGATGTTTATAAAGTTTCTACAAACTATATGACATCGACTCATATTTCAGTTAACCGTAAATATCGAAACATGATATCAAAGATCTGAACCGTTCATCTTCTTACATCCGCCAGATGATCATGTTTTCAAAAAAGAAAATTTTAAAAATGAAATTCAATAAGAAGAATAAAGCGTAAATGATAATCGACGGTTAAATATAAATTTAAGGTTTATGGATTATAGTGTTGGACTTCGAAGCTGACCCCTTCATGAAAGTTGTAAAGCTTGTCACTATGAGTGATTGCATATATTTTTTTACATTTTTTACACTTCTACAATAATTATTATTAATTTTGCCCTCAAATAAAAAACATTATTCATGAGGGTTTGGAAGATTTTAAAAATCTAAACGATAATATAAGTGTAACCATTATCTACTCGTGGAGGAATAATGATGATTCATGAGTGTTTATATATTCTTTCACATTTTTCATACTTGTATGTATGTCTTCTAAGTTCTTGCCTGTACAAATACTATACTAGTTTATTTTAATTTTGGACAACAAAATGTTAAGTAAAATTTATCCTAGTAATGATAATAAGGAACTCTCATAATAAAAATAAATAATGACAAAAACTTTTTTTTTAAACTTATATAGAATAATAATACAAAACTATATATTTAATATAGAATATATTGTATATATTAATATGGCTATTGTATTTTATAATAAATCTTTTAGTAATTAAATTTTAAAATTATCAAAATAGTTTTTTTCTTAACGGGTCGAAACGGGTTACGCATGTGTTACCCGCGTGTATATCCGTTAAGAACCCGTTATTAACGGGTCACCCGATAATGACCCGATAAGTTATCGTGTTGATCCGAAACCCGTTATTTTCGTGTCGTTTTCGTGTTGTGTCAAAAACTGCCGGGTCTAGGTGTGTGGTAGATGTGGAGAGAGAGAGAGAGAGAGAGAGAGAGAGAGAGAGAGAGAGAGAGAGAGAGAGAGAGTCCAATGCTGTGTCCCTCTCGGATCTACTGCCTTGTTAACTTGGGGCCCGTTCAGATTGCATCTCTGACAAAGTCCTCAAATTTTGAGATCTGCTGCCTCGTCACCTCACGGTGTCATCCCCACCTCTCAATCAATCAGGAATGCTCTTTTTTTTTTTTTTTTTTTTTTTCTTTTTGGTTTTGCAATTAAAATTGAAATTTGTTTGTTTACATGCAATTGTGATGGGCTTTTGACAAAAGGTAGAACTTCTGATGATCGGTGAACAGATAGCAGCATGCCGTCGTTTGCTCCCAATTAGTCAGACCTTCCTTCAACTTTACAAATATATTTTCTTTTGATTTGGTAGGTTTTCATGTATAGTGTTTGTACTTTGAACGACACGAGAATTATTTTAGGCTTGTTCAAAATTTTGGGTTATAGAGTGTCTTTCTATAAATTGTGTAAGCACTCACAACTTATGAATAATCCAAAAATTAAAGAATTTGGCTACAATACTTGTATTTCTTTAATATAATCACTATCTCGATATTGAAATGATAATTGTAAAAGACGCATATTCACATGAAGTATATTTGACTGTAAAATAATAGTTATATATATATATATATTAAATACATAAAAATATTGTAACCAAACCCTCAAAGCTAACCGACAAGTGAGTAATCCAATTTCCTTATCTAAATACCTAAAGGGAAACCTGTAATGACCAAATAATCAATAACAAGTCAAACCAGAAATGACATTACTGGATTGGGATTCTGATTTAACCATGCAAAAGATGTTTCGTTCTAATCTCATGGGAAGTGTTGGACTTAAACCCACGCTGAAAACTACTCATGCGCAAATTAACTAATTAAAAATGCATATGCATATATGTACAAGCACAAAATATGTCAAAACTACTACATTGTTCCTTAATTAAATCCAAAAATTGCAAAAAGTTACATCCGTATCAAGTTATCAACTCATTGGCCACTTCCTCTTCCATTATAAATTGAAAAAATGGCGAAGAGAATGGGGATTATTGAGCAGTTAAAAGGGCATCCCTCATTTCTTCATTTGACGAGTAGCTGAAGTCCACCAAAAGTCCACTTCTTCTGGTGGATATCAACGCTTGTTATATCACCCGACTGGGGGCGACTGGAAGGTCGAAGAAGAGTGCCTACCGTTGTGTCTCCTAATCAGCTCGCGTACATGGAGCCTTATGACGTCCACCATCTCTCCTGCAAATGCAAATAGAAATGGCCGCAAACACACTGCCCATAGCCCTACCAATGCCGCCATTACTTCTACTCCCAAACCCACTGCCATTGATTACTACTGTCTTTCCTCCCTCTGATCTCCTGCATATAACTTGACTTTCTTTTTTCAGGATACTGTTGTACTGTGCTCTCTCGCTCAAGGCTTCCTGAATATAAAAGTTGTCCTGGACTCCTACTGTGTTATAATCTTTTTCCTTTTATAAGTTGTTTATTACTAGGTACGTTGATTTTGTAATAAATAAAGCTAAAGTTTCATTCGAAAGGTGAAAGTCATTCAACACAATTCTCTGCGACTAGGTACGTGGGAAGTGTGGAACCAACCTCATCCGCGATTCCTTAAACTAACAGTCTTCAAATATAGGGGTAGGCCGCACAGAGCTCCACATAGGCCAACTTTTAACCACCAACTGTGTATAACCACCATTCTTCGGATTTGGATCCCATCCGGATCCAAATTGTGGGGATCCTAAGGATCCTTACATCTTAATCATTCATCGTGCATCGTGCGATCAGAAATCATTTGATTTTTTATTATTTAAAATTAAACACAAATAATACCTGACAAAACTGGCTGCACAATGTACTATGAATGACTAGGATGTGGGGATCGCTAGGATCCCCACAAAGTAGACCCAGAAAGGATCCTCTCAGTTTTCTTTTCTTGGATGTCACGTGGGGTTCATGTGAAACAGTGAAGGAAATCCTTCGGATTTATGAGGAGGTGTTAGGGCAAAAAGTTAATTTCTCCAAATCTGTGGTCGCGTTGAGTCCTAATACGGATGATGAAACAAAAAAATATGGTGGCTGCTTACATGGGAATGCCACAAGTTGAATGCCATGAGAAGTATTTAGGATTGCCGATGTAGGTGGGCAAAGGACGAAGGCAGTTATTTGGGGCCATTAAAGATCGAGTTGGGAAGAAAATATGTTGGTGGAAAGAAAAGCTCCTTTCAAGGGCGGGCAAAGAAATTTTAATCAAAGCCGCTTTGCAGGCGATGCCTACATATACCATGAGCTGTTTTCGAATGTTCAAGGGTACGTGTAAAGAAATTCAATGCTCAAGAATGAGAAAGGAATTCATTGGATTAAATGGGAGAATTTATGTATGAGCAAACATGAAGGAGGATTGGGTTTTTTAGAATTTGAATGTTTTAACCAGGCGTTGCTTGCCAAGCAAGTGTGGCGGCTCTCCTCCAATAGTGGGTCTTTGATGGAACAAGTTTATAGAGCTCGCTACTATCCGACAAAAATGCTTCTAGAGGTGAGGGTTGGGCATTCGTCCGCCTTTTAGAACCTTGGTAATGATTAACTTTGAGCTTGAATAACATTTGAAACCTAAGAAAGAATTGTAGGAGAAATGACCAAATATAAAGAGGTAATAATTCGCTCATCCACGCACAATGGTGGAGCTAGGAACTTTTCAGTGTGTGGGCTAAGCTAAAATTATTACTACGAAATAAAATGCTCAATTTTTTTTGTTGCCTATATAAAGTTGTATAATAGTAAACCTAAAAGTAATAATTTGAAGCAAGAAATTTATAATCCATTTTCTAAGCTTCTAGCCGTCAAAACTTTCAAATGAATAAAATAATGAACCGTGTGTGGTATGGAAGTTTTAATTTATTACTATTAAATTTTAGTATTGGTTAAACTGATGAGTTTGTTTAACATTTATTAACTTTGATTTTCCCTAAAAGCAATCATAAGATTTAGACTTTCATTTGTTAGGTGGGTTATGACAATGAAAAATAATAAAATAGCCCAAATAATTAATACCTTTAAGCTTAAAAACTAAAACTCTCTCTATGTTGTAGTCAACCCGAGCCTTATACTTGGCTCCGCCAGTGCTCATCCAACCATTTATCAAACAAAAAAGAAACTGACATTCCATCTCCAATAATCCAACGACTATTGTTATTTACAGCAAGTAAAGCATGCTTCAAAACATTCCACACGAATGACCACAAATAGACATCTTATTTTTTGTAAGGCATGAGAGGAAGGCATTGGCGAGCAAAAGAACCCCATAAAGAAGAAAATTGTACAACATCCTAACTAAAACTGATAAAAGATGTCAAATTAAAAGTAGCTAAATGACGAAGACCAAGCCCTCTTCAATTTTAAGTCCACACCATAATCCAATCAACTGTTACTAATTTATGAGAAGCTCAGTTCCCAGACCAAATAAAATTCACTCACAAGTAGAAAGATGCTTCAAAAGGCAAGCTAGACATTAATAAATTGAGAAACTATGCAGAAACAAGCTTTGATAAACAAATTGTACCAATTGAACCCGTTCAGCCGTCAAAAGTAGTTTACCTTTTGAACCAGAAAGAGAAGCTTTACCCTAATTTACCAAATATTGAAAGAGAATTCTCCTACCACGAAAAAACAAGACACCAAGGTACGTGAAAGGAGTAACACTGAAGCGAAAACCAAGATGTCTCAATACATGAGTTTGACGACGGGAAGAGGTGGACCAAAGATGAAAAGTACTGTTATTTTCATTGACAACCTGCCCATAAGCGCACATATTTATTCAAGAAACCCCGAAGACAACTAAAAGATCAAACAATCCTGTGACAAAAAGAAAGATCATTAGCATATAACACATGGGTAGGAGGACAACAATGTTAGGGCAATAAAAATATCCACATCATCAAACACAAAAAATCAGCACTGAAGGATGACCCTCACCTCTCTCTCTCCCTCTCTTCATGATCTTCGCCACCAACGACAAGTTGAATTTCGCCAAACAAACCTTATATTTTATAACTTATTTGAAGGTCATCTTTCAAAAAAAAAAAAAGAAAAAAAAGTATCACGATTGAAACTGTATAGTCATCTAGCTTATCCTCCATGAGAAGTATTTGGGACTTTCCACCTTTGTGGGGCGAAACCGGTGGGGCTTGCTTTATTCACGTTAAAGAGCGCCTTCGGAAAAAAAAAAAAAAACTTGAAGGGTGGAAAGGGAATTGTAAAGAACGGCGGGAAAAGAATTTCTTGTGAAAGTTGTTGCCCAAGCTATCCCACTTTACACAATGTATTGCTACCTCCTACCTCAATACTTTTGCAACTATCTTGACCAATTGATTGCCTCTTTTTGGTGGAACGAGTTGGGGTGTTCTAAGAAAATTCATTGGATGGCTTGGGATAAGCTCTGCCGTCCTAAGTCGGAGGGTGGTCTTGGCTTTCAAAATCTCTATGCTTTCAACCTTGGTCTTAGTAAGGGTGGAGAATCATTCACGAGCCTTCGTCTCTTGTGTTGAGACTCCTCAAAACAAAGTATTTCCCGAACTTCTTCTTCGTGGATGCTGTTATTAAGCCGAATGCATCATTTGTATGGCGGAGTATCTGTGCAGGGAGATATGGTATTAGAATGGGATCGAGGTGGCAGATTGGGAACAAAAGTAACATTAAGATTTAGGGTGACAGATGGCTACTATTACCATCAACCTTCCAAATCTTTTTCTGGAACCCAGACAATTTTGCCATCTCTACTGTCAAGGATCTCACCACAGGAGATGGTCATTGGAACTTACCCCTTCATCTAGTCCGACTTCTCGAACGCAAGTAACATTAAGATTTAGGGTGACAGATGGCTACTATTACCATCAACCTTCCAAATCTTTATCTGGAACCCAGACAATTTTGCCATCTCTACTGTCAAGGATCTCACCACAGGAGATGGTCATTGGAACTTACCCCTTCATCTAGTCCGACTTCTCGAACGCGGAAGTAGATTCAATTCGAACTCTTACATTAAGTGTACTCCCTGCTATTGAAAAATTAGTGTGGCATTTTGACAAAAGAGGAAGATTCATTGTAGAGAGTGCGTACCATGTTGCTTGTGAGTGGATTCTTCCCCAATCCTTATCTGTCTCTTCTTCCTCATCTAGCTCCATGGCTACTGGGTTATAGGATGGGATTTGGAAGGCCTATGTCCCTCCAAAAGTTAGAATGGCAGTCTGGAGAATCATGTCAAACATTATTCCTACGAGGGCCAACCCCTGTAAACAGCGACTTCAGGTGGATCCATTATGTATTCTCTGCAGTACCAAATTAGAAACTAACACCCATCTGATATTAGACTGTCCTTTCACCAAATGTCCTTGGCTCTCCTCGAATTTGGGCTTTCGTCCGCCTCACCGATGGAATGAATCTCTACTGGATTGGGCACACCACTCTGTTCAGAACTTTAAACAAGCTGATTTTGACGGGTGTCTAATGCTGATTTTGAGCAATTTGGAAGGCTAGGAAAGCAAAATTCTGGTTCCGAGACTTGAATCCTTCTCATAATTAATCTTGTTATCAAGCGTGTGTGGGACTGGTGGCAGGAGTTCTTGAGTGTAAATATCAAGCCTACTACTATAGAGACTCATTTGAATACTATGAAATGGACTACACCCCTAATTGACAGATTCAAATTAAATGTCCATGGGGCTTGGGATTCTACCTCAAAGGTTGGTGGAGTGCGTATTATTTTGGGGAATTCCAATCAGATTTTGTTGGAGCTGCTTTGTTCGTTTTCCAGGATGCCTTCTCCCTTGTGCAAATCGAAGCGTTGGTAGCTAGAGTTGGTTTGGCTCTGGCGATTGAAAGGGGTTTCTAAAACATCATTCTAGAAAGCAATTTGCTTCAGGTCGTCTCTGCACTGAGTTCTTTCTCTGTTGACTTTCTGTCATCGAAACAATCATTAAGGTTACAAATTTTTTTATGCATATGACCGCTGAAGGCCTCTGCTGCCCATGTTCGTCAGCATGCCAACTCTGTAGCTCATAGAATTGCTAGGTTTGCCCTCCATACTGGAGGTAATTGTACTTAGTTTGATGGTCTTCCTTCTTTTATCTGTGATCTTCTCGAAGAGGACATTGCCACCCCTTGTACTACCTAGTTTTTTTTTTTTTTTTTTCCGACTTTTGAATGAATTATATCGCCCTTTAATAAAATAAAATAAAGTGAAAAAAATCAGAGTTTACGGGATACAACTGAAATATAAATGTATTTGTGCAATTATGATTAAATGTATTTGTGCAATTATAATTGTATAAGGTGTGCTTAGTTCCAAATTGCTAAATGTAAAGTGCTTTTCGTTTGCAAGAAAGTGGCCTTAAAAAGTTCCTCAATGTTTATTAAATTATATAAATAGCACAATAGAGTGTGTGTGTGTGTTTGTAATGTATTAGATGTGGTGTTGGTCAATATGTTCAGAGTACTGTTAATCGTATATTATTGGAGTTAAGAAATTTCTTTGGTAAAAGAATTGAGAAAATTTCACGTACTTATAAAAACTTTTTATATTGTTAAATTAGTTATTAAAGTAAAATTACAATTTTTTAAGCAACAGGGTAAGGACTCATGTACTATAAGCTTTTTGATTGAAAATAAATAAAAATTAAGAGTGGGGGTTGGCATGCACATTCATTCACCTATCACACATGTCGATTACCCCCTCCTAAGAGCAAATCCAGTGTGGTGAATGTCCCGGTGGACAGGGAGCAAATCCAAACCCATTGCCTCCCCAATTAGCTCCAGCCCATTCGGGCAATTGGGCTAGGAGGGAGCCCGTGGGAGAGGGCAGGCGCGAGTCCAAGGCCCGAGTGCTTAAGGGCTGTGTGATGCAAGGCGGACGTCAGGCTCATGCAAACACGCGCGTGTGGGGGCACGTCACCTACAAGATTTCAAGCGGTGGGGCCCGTGGTTTACAGTCTGATATGTTACCGTTACTGGGTGCCACGTGGCACCCTCAAGGCCGTTGGATTTCAACGGCTCTTTTTTCTGGACCGTTAAATTTCCAATGGTAAAAAAAAAAGTTCAAAACTACCCGAACGGCTAGATGATGTGGCACAATTTGAGCCATTTGATTCTAGATCAACGGTCCACGTTTTTCAGCTTTAAAAATTAAAAAAAGAAAAAAAATGATATGTTACTGTTATGCCACATGACATAATCTGGAGGGTTGGATTTCAATTTTTTTGTAATTCTAACGGGTAGAAATTAATTAAGTTAATAAAAAATTTTAAAAAATGTTAAAAATTAATAAAAAATTAGAAATTTTTTTATAAATTAAAATTTTTTTTTTCTATAAATACCTTATCATTATCTTCCACCTTACACCACACCTTCATATTTTCTCAAATACTTTCAACCACATTCCAATCTTTCTCTCTAAGTTTCTATATACTTTTGTTTCCAAAAAAATGGCTAATGATGTAGGTACAAATTGGATGCTTATTGAAGATGTTACGCTGTGTTCTAGTTGGGTTAAAGTTATTCATGATCCGATTACAGGTAATAAGATGCAGTTGTGAGAAATCTGGAGCAATATTCATTCCCTTTTTCTTGAGAAAATTGGTGGCAAAAGAACCAAACAATCGCTCTTTAGTCATTGGAGAATACCTAGCTAATCGTTTACTCATTGGAGAAATGCCTTGGCATAAGCTAGTACTAATATTCGAAGTGGGGAAAATTATGCGGATCAGGTAACAATATATTATTTATTTGTTTGTACTATACCCAAACTTACATTAGCTACTTTGATTATAATCAAGCACAAGCTTGGTATAATGCCAAAAACAAAAACAAATCATTCAACTGGTGGGAATGTTGGAATATTGTCAAAGATTGTCCCAAATTCAGAGTTGTGCTTGTCGGTCCAGAAGTTGTCATGAACAGCACCCCTCTACACTCTATGCCAGATCATGACTCCCATGTTCATGCAAGAGATACAGAACAAGTGCCGGAAGTGACCCCTGAACAAGTGCCGGATGCGACCTCTGAACAAGTGTTGGGGTCAACCCGTTATCCACTTGGGCCTCAAGGTAAGAAGGCTTCGAAGAGAAAATGGATTGCTTCCAAGAATGATTACACAAAATATATGGAAGAACTTGCTCGCCAAGGTTAATTGACTTTGGTGCGGGAAATGGCTAAATTTAAGGCTGATAAGGCTAGAGATGAGGCAAAAGCTGTAATTGTTGAGAGATTATTTCAAGCTAATTAGAGAGAAAAAGAGCTACTTAGGCAAGAAAGGGAAGAGCTTCAAGAAGAAAGAAGGGCTCAACAAGATCGTGACATTATGAAGAAGCCTGTAGATGCGATGTCTCCGAATTCTAAATATTTTTGAAATTCGGAGAAAGTTGACGTGGTGCGAAGGAGGCGTGCAAGAGAAGAGAGAGCAAGTGGAGATGGTCCTAGCACCACAAATTGGTTAGGTGATGATTTTCCATTCACGAGGGACTAGGGAATTTGTTGTATAATTGGAGCCTATAATTTTCCAATCACTTTGGTTGTAATTTCGTAGTTATTTAATATGGTACTTTATGTAATTTCATATTTATTGAATTTACTTTATGTAATTTCGTATTTATTTAAATTAGTAGTTTATTTAAACTAAGAATATATTTAGTTAATTTGGTACTTTATTTAAACTAAGAGAATCTTTATTTAAAGAACATAAAGACACCAAATAAAAGTACATAAACACACCAAATGAAAAAAAACCACACTAAATGAACTTAAAAAACACGCCAAATAAAATTACATAAACACACCAAATAAAAAAACACACTAAATGAACTTAAAAAACACACCAAACAAACTAAGAGCATTCGTCTTCCACCACA
Source organism: Heteromeles arbutifolia (assembly GCA_024362995.1). Classification (NCBI taxonomy): domain Eukaryota; kingdom Viridiplantae; phylum Streptophyta; class Magnoliopsida; order Rosales; family Rosaceae; genus Heteromeles; species Heteromeles arbutifolia. The sequence continues at coordinate 35,561,388 of JANCRC010000003.1, read as the reverse complement.
AGCTTGTTTTTAAGTTTCTTGAGCTTGTTTCAATCCCCACAAGTGCTCTATCAAGTCACTTTGCCGGGCTTTGTGATAATATAAGGATTGGAGTGAAGTATATCGTTGAATGAGCCTTTCATTGTAACGTTCATCCTTTTCTAATGGCTCATGTTGCACGGGTTCTTCGGTGGTGTCATGAGCACGATATATTTGTGTTTTGGAATCATTCATCGTGTATGGCTCAAATTCATCAAAGGCATCATAATCATACTTATCTTCCATAATCATGTTGTGAAGAATGATACACATCATCATGATGGATCGAAGCGACTTTAAATCAAATAATCTAGCAGCACCCCTAACAATCGGCCAACGAGCTTAGAGGACACCAAAACAATGCTCCACATCCTTTCTACACCCATATTGACAGCTTGCGAAGTGTTTTTCCTTTCACTTCGCGGACATGGCATTATTTTGACAAACGATGTCTACCTTAGGTAAATGATGTCTACTAGGTAGTATGCTCCGTCATACTTATGTTCATTGACCTAATACGTGACTTTCAGTGGTTTTCCTTGTAGCACCTTGTCGAACACTGGAGATTGGGCAAGGACATTGAGGTCATTTTGAGCTCCTAGAACACCGAAAAAAGCATGCCAAATCCATGTAACAAATGATGTCATCGCCTCCAAAATGATACTTTTTGCTCCTTTTTTGTCCCCATAAGCTCTTTGCCATGCACTTAGACAATTTTTCCATGTCCAATGCATACAGTCAATGCTTCCAATCATGCCAAGAAAACCTCACATCTCACCTTATTTAGAAGCCTTTGCAAGTCCATTGTCGTAGGTCTCTGGAGGTACTCTTTGGTGTAGATAGATTCGATTGTGGAGCAAAACCTCATTAGGGACTCAAGAATGGTTGATTTCCGCATCCTCGCTATCTCATCCGCTTGGTTTGCAGATACTCCATATGTAAGCATCTGCAAGGCAGCAATGACTTTTTGCTCAGGCAGAAGACCTATGACACCAAAAGCATCATTCTTTTGCACAAAGTAAGAATCATGGTTGCAAACAACAATCATTATTTTGTTGAAAAAATGTCATTGCATTCTAAAACGATGTCTAAAGTACGTATTAGGGAATGCATTGTTACAGACAAAATAATAATCCAAAAGATCCTTACCTCGTCGTTGCCTGCTTCTATCAATGTTTGTGGAACGGGTGGGCCTGAAGATCTCAGCCATAGCTTGGATGACTTGACGCGAATGTGAGGCTCTTTGGCTTCTTGCTTCGTCATCTGTCATTCTACGCTCCTCATCCACTTTCCCTTCCATCTCATTATTTTCTCCCTCCTACAGATTGAACATTTCTTCCCCTTGCTTAAACAATTCTTTCTCTTCCTCATCGATTTCCCACAACATCCTTGAATAAGACATTGTAAGAAGGAAGGAGAAACTATGAATAAGGATAGAGATTTTGAGAGATTTTGATTTTGGTGTGTGATTTCTTAAGATGGATGGTGGGTTATCTGGAGAAAAAAGAAAGGATTAGGTTGTAGATAATGTCACGTGGCACGCCGTGATTCATTAAAAATCTTATCGAAATCTATCCTCAAGGATTCTAAACAGATTGTGACACGTGGTGCGAAGGGATTGGTTAAAAATCTTATCGGATATATGTCCTCAACTATTCTAAAAAGGTAACAGCACGTGGCGCGACGGAATTGGATAAAAATCTTATCGAAATTTATTACCAAAAATTGTACTTTCGGATAATAACATGTGGCGTAACGAGACCGGTTAAAAATCCTATCCAAAATTACAAATAAAATTATTTTTATTATTTTATAAAATAAAAAATACTAATACTTTATTGCTTATTGGCATGGCTATTCAATTTAGAGGTGGAGATGCAAAATGTAATTACTGTTCATTAAAGACAGTTACTATTTAGTAGAACGAATTCAATTGTCAATTGCCATGGGGGACCTTCCTACACTAGAAGTGCTCTAAGCCCCACTCATCTCTTTCTTCCTTGAACTTTCTTCCTCTTTTTTCATCTATATATGTAAATAGCAGCAATATTATTGTGTCACTCTTGGAGCATGTGGTTGGATATATATTTATTTTCCTCACATACTGACACTGCTCGTACTGTCATATACAATTCTATCACGTCTCATCCTCAATATTTCACCGTCCAGATATCTTAGGCATTGAATCACCCACATCTGCATGCACAAACTTGTTCTTCTTCCACACATATCCTAGTACACACACACACACACACACACATATATATATAAATATATATATATATATATATTTGTATCGTATGTCTGTATATTCGTGTGTATGGTATTGAGGGTGATCCCATAATTAAGATATCAGGGTGGATGAAGTGGATCTGCCCAAATGGTGGGAGCGCAAGGGCTGTGCTCCTTTTGTTTTCTTTTTTGTTTGTTTGTTTGGTAGATATGTTATTGGTTCGATCCCAAAATAATGTCACTGAGATTTTTTCTTCATATACAAATTTGAAATGCTCAACTAGTTCCTCTATTAAGTTTATAAAACTACAGAACATTTGTGAGCCATTAATTACTAGGATTAGTCCACATTATTGCTAGCCGTGATGCAATTTATTTCTTATCGTATGCTCCATGTGTAATTAGGATTATTTTTTATTTCATCTCTATTTGTGTGGTATACATTCCACATGAAACCCTTATAATTAGCCTCAGTGTTAGAGGAGAATACATAACAGACATTCTTGAAATGCTTTCATTTGGCCAATAAATGAGATGAATGAATCGAAAACACGACATCGAAATTTCGCCTATATTGTCGCCTATAGTGGTCTTGCTTTTAGTGGTGGTGTTGTGTGTGCTTCTAGTGCTAAAATTGTCGCCTATATTGTCTTGTACTTGTAGACATCGAAATTTTAGTATAATAAATGTTCGCCAACAAATAAATATTTTTACTCGCAAACAGCTTACGTGGCACACATCATGGTCCCACCAAATTGCACACATAACATGTTACTCATTAAAGCAGGTCGAGTCATCAAATAGTGACACATGTCGACATCTGAGACATTCGTCAAACAAATCAAATCAAGTACAAAACAAGACAAAATAACCTTAATTTGTAAGTGAGAGGTCTTAGTTTCGATTCTCGTCACTTAGTACTACGGTCTAGTGGTATTCATTTCCATTTGTATTTGAGAGGTCTTAGGTTCGATTCTCGCCAAAGGCGAATTTGAAACACATTATTATGGCTCGCCCATTGTGAGGCCTAACCCACTCCCCCACCCTCTTATTGTAGATAATATCGTTTGTTAAAAAAAAAAATTGAATCAAATTAGAAATCTAATCCCACAAATTGCTGATTGCCTTGCAAAGATGGATGTACAAATGCACGACAGACCTTCCTCCTAGAAAGCCGGGACGCCATTATGGCCGATCTTTATATTTTGGCGGCTAGTCAATCATTTCCTCTTACCCAGAAGTGTGGCAAACCATTGGTTCAAAGGATTCACAACCTTGAAAAAGGAAAACCACAGCACAGGCTAGTGACCCTATCGTGAATCCGACCATCGCCTACTCATTTTATCCAACGCATGAGGAAATTCTAGACTATAGAAACGTCCTGGAGGAGACGAATCCACCTTCCGAGAATCGAAAGATTTCGATCCATTATGCTAGCTTAGATGATGTTTGGAATACACATGAAATGATAATCGATGATGCATTAGCATATGCAGTAGCTACTAAGATCATGTTGTATAATGACATTAAACCTCGTTTCATTAATGAATGTCAAGGTAGAACTGATTGGTAAAACTGGAAATAAGCAATCCACATCAAACTTGATTCTGTTTGGAAACGCAAGGTGTTGGGGCCCGTAGTTTTACACCTCCACATGTGAAGCCCATTGGCTATAAGAGGGCTTTTGTAAGGAAGTGTAATGAGAGAAATGAAATAGTTCAATATAAAGCACGTCTTATGACACAAGGCTTCTCTGAACGCTTTGGGATTGATTATGACAAAACTTATTCTCTCGTAATGGATGTGATTATGTTCTACTACCTTATCAGTTTGGGTAGTTTTCGAAAAACTAGATGTGTAGCTTATGGACTTGGTAATCACGTATCTCTATATGGGATCTTGATAAATAGATCTGCATGAAAGTTTCTAAAGGACTTACATTGACTATATCAAATAGTTGTAGACCACAAAACACCATCTCTATCTATTAAGGCATTCACTCTACAAATTAAAACAGTCCGAGCGAATGTGGTATAATAGTTTGAGTGAGTATTTGATTAGCTAAGGATATGTAAATAATGAACTATGCCTATACGTGTTTATTAAGAAGTCGCATTTAGGGTTTTCGATCGTTCTAGTTTATGTCAACGACATGAATCTCATTAGGGTTCCTAAAGAGCTTGAGAAAACTACCACGCACCTGAAATCGGAATTTAAGATGAAAGATCTTGGGAAATCTTGATATTGTCTCGGCTTGGGGATCGAGCATTGTTCGGATAGAATCCTAGCACATCAGTCCAACTACACCCAGAATGTGTTGGGTTGTTTTAATGAAGATAAAGCGAAGCCTTTAAGTGCTCTTATGGTCGTTCGATCGCTAGATGCTAAACGAGATCCTTGCTATCCTGAGGAGGATGAAGAAAATATTTTGGAACCCGAAGTTCCATATCTAAGCGTGATTGGCTCTTTATTGTATTTAGCTTATTACCTTAGACCTGACATATCCTTCGCTATCAATCTTTTGGCGATACAATAATGCGCCCCTATGTAGACATTGGACAGGTGTTAAAGACATCTTCCGATACCTTAAAGGTACGACGAATTTGGGTTTGTTCTATCCTTACGAATCCTCGAGAGGTGCCGCGGCCCTTCTCGGTTCTCGAGTCGATTCCTACCTTGTTTGTTATGCTGGCACATCGTACTTACGTGCCCCGCACAGGGCATGCTCTCAAACGAGTTACTTTTTTCTTTTATTGTTGGAGATACATCAATATCTTGGAGGTCAACCAAATTGACATTAGTTGCCACTTCTTTGAACCATGCTAAGATTCTCGCCCTACATGAAGCTACTCAAGAATGCTTTTGGCTAAGAGCAGTCGTGGAACACATTCGAAGCACCTGCAAACTTTCTTTCGTCATTGACGTCCTTACAACAATTTATGATGACAACGCGACATGTCTCGAACAACTTAAGAAGGGATACATCAAATAAGACAACACCAAGTATATTGTGCCGAAGTTCTTTTTCTCTCATCAGCAGCAAGAGCGTCAAAAGATTGAAGTCAAGAAATTCTATTCCCAGGACAACCTAGTAGGCCTCTTTACCAAGTTTTTGCAGAAGACGACGTTTTAGAAGTTTGTTCAAGGAATTGGTATTTGTAACTTTCTGAGTTGTAACATTGTTGGTCCTTTTTGAAATTATGTCAAACTCAGAGGGAGTATCCAGAACTATACTCGCTTGATCTTAATTTACTATTTTTTTCCTAAAATTTCGAGCATTTTCCCTTTGGATTTTTGGTACTTAATGAGGTTTTAACGAGGCACCCATCCTGGGCTAGTCATATACCTGATTTACGTCACGTAGACGTTTAATTTGTCTTTTCACTTTTCACGCACTTTTCCTTAGACTATGGGTTTTTATCTCGTATTGGGTTTTACCATAGCCATTGGGTTTTTTGGAGACTTAGTTCCATATGCAAGTTCCTTTGTATGAGACTAGCGTGTTCCCAGTTCAGTGTCGACGAGTTGACTTCCTTAACTATACCTGATGACGAATCTACTTGATTATTTATACACTCAAGGGGGAGTGTTATAGATATTATATTAAAGTGTGGTTGTGTAAATCCTAGATATATTCGGTTGCTAGTTATTCTTTCCCCTATACGATTGTATTTACTTGGAGGACAAGTAATTCCTCTCCTCTTTACTACTATAAGTAAAGGCACTGTGTAGGGGGAAATAACACATCTCATAACACACAAAGAAATCTCTACACTTTCTCCACTCTATCTCGCCTTGTCGCACCCCCATTTTCCCTTGTCAGTTAAATAGGCCACAACAAAACTAATAAATATAAGGAGAAATTAGGTTTCCATTTCTCATTTTTTAATTTCATTGATTGAAATCTTAGGACTCAATCATATGGATATGTAAAATACAGGATTTCCAATCCTAGCAGGAAAAGGAGGGAAACGATTTCTTTTTTAAATTTTTTATCAAGGTGCTTTGGTTTTTATCCACGTCATTGTTTTAATAATAAAATATTTACATGTCAACATGTAAAAATTTATTTAACATTTCCAAATATGTCTATTTACGGTTAGAAACGTTACTTTTGATATATTTATGTCTAATTTTTTATCATATATTTTTATTTTTAATTTGTATCCTTTTTTTAATTTGTAACTATTATTTTAATATATATATATACCAAATTTTTTTTTAGTTTTAGTTTGTTCTCCTATATTTTTTCATGTCCATATTTTTAAACTTTTATTTGTACTCATAATTTTTATAAACCTTTTATTTGAACTCATAAATTATTTATAGTGCATAAAAAAATGTACCACTTTGTAATATATATGTAAAAAGTACCAATTTAAATGTACCCATTTTCTTAATGTAAACTCTATTCACTTCTTTGATCTAATACCCATATGTTAAAATAAAATGTATTTTTTTAATTTAAAACGCAATAATATTTAAAAATAAAAATATTTTATTTATTTTGAAAAAAAATAAAAATTTGATCAATTTTCACGCAATCCAAAAAATTTAAAAATCCCTATTTGGTATCACTCTTTGCATGATTTTAGGAGGAATTTAAAAAAAAAAAATTGTTATTAAGTTTCTTACTCAATACTGAATTTTAGCATTGTCATTTAATCAAAGTATTCAAATTAATACAGTTTTAATCCAAAATTCTAGTCAATCAAGAACCGGAACTAAAATTTCCCAAAATATAAACATATATATTCTCACCAGAAAAATAAATATAAACATATTATAACATGAATGGATTGAAAACACCATGCAATGGGTAACACTCAGCACTCACACTGCGAAACTAACATGTTAAAATTACGGTCATGCAAATTTTGTTAGAAAAAAATTAGGTTATAACTCATCCACGCAGATCATAACTTCACTTCCATGTTAGGTTTAGGTAGTATTCGTTTTGTATTGAGCCGCTTAGCGGGGTTGTGTTGCTCTGGCGAGTTTGTTGTGGTCTTGCTCTAGCGGTGGTGTTTTGTGTGTTTCCGATTCTAGATTTGTCGCCTCTATCATCTTTGTGGCAAATTTGTACTGTTTGCACTTTGTTCTTGTGGTAGTTTTATAGTAGCCGTGTAGGGGTTTAACTTATTTGTTGGTTGTCTGAATTAATCTCCAGATCAAAAAATTGATCACTGATGAAGATGTACCTATGTGGCACCCTCGTGTATTTGTTCGGTTCTTATTAATGAAATTACTCTATGGTTGCTTGTCAGAAAAAATACAAAGTAGAAATTTCGAATGTATAGACAAGGCATAAATAATTTTTATATAATTGATTTATTTAAACCAATATTACGCATGGCTCCAAACAAAAAAGGGAAGCATGAAAGATAGGGAGACAAAAGATGAAAGTAAATTTGTGATAAATATTGACTACATTTCAGCAACTTTAGATTCCAGTTGGTTATTTATTTATTTTTTTAACAAACGATATTATCTACGCTAAAGATGTGAGAGAGTTGGCTAATTTTTATGTTTTGGGGTTTTTTCTTTTTCTTTAAAGACTGGATAAATTCATAATCAGGGCCGAAGCCAAGAGGTGTACAGAAGCGATTAGCAGACTAACCAGCAAACAAGGGTAACCATAGAGATAATAGGGCAACACAGAGAGACGTGGCATAAGAGACCCAAACGTCATCCCCTTACAGACTCCAAAGAACATGGCCTGAGGGCTAGGGAGCCGGTCCTTGTTCAAGATTCCCCCAAACAAATATGGGGGCCTTTCAACCCATACAGAGTCGCTTATGAACCGATGAAGCTGCACTACTTTCTTCCTTCTCGTTATGAGTATTGTTTTTGAGAAAACTAGCAAACCATTTTGCAGAAAGCTTTGGAGTTCGTTCAAGTGTTTGACGATCGACATAATATAAACCAAATATTGAGGTGTATCCACTTAGCCATTCAAAATTATCCATCAAGGACCAAATGAAATATCCACGTACATTAGCCCCCTTCCTGCCGGTACATGAGAAAATTAATTAATTGCATTTTCATATTTTTGGATGAGGACGACCAAAGAGAGGAATTAAATCAGAAAATTAATTAATTGCATCTTCACCTTATTGCTCTGGCTAAAGAGGCAAGGTAAGCTTTGTGAAAATTGATCCGACCCATGTCCTGTAATTCTTTTTGTTGTGCTGGTAAAGTGTATCCTGCCACATACAGTTGAAAAAAATTTGTGGCGAACTTGTTTTCAATAAGGAAAATTAAACAAGTTTGGATATTCACTAACCATTTTCAGTAACAAACATGGGCATGTTATGATATCTTAGTTTAAGATAGTGAATGATCTCCTCCATCCCTCTTGGAACAACAAATAAATACGACGTACCAGTCTGTATGTGAAAGATGTCAAAGCCAATGCAAGTTGATCTTGTTAGCTAACATATATAGAAAGGCAGCACGGGATGTTCTAGTATACTCAGAGGTATTCTATACTCGGAGGTTGTAACTGTTAAATCTTTGATTAAATATAATAATTAAAGTATAACGGTTATAATTCTTGAAGTGTCTAAAAATCCAAGGTTGCCATTGGTAGGCGGAAAGAAATTCATGGGAAATGATTTCTCATGTCTTTTACTTGAGGAAGAAAAATGCAAAATTCCTTTAATATTTGGGATGTAATGAGCATTTTTAATGTCAAGGAGGACATATTTGTCATAAAAATGGACAATCAATGTCTTTTTTGGTTTCTCATGGGGTAGTAAAGTGAATACCAATTCGATGGAGAGTTTCACTTTTGGATTATGATTCTCTCCCTTTCTATTTTCATCCCCTTCTCTTCCCTCCTCTCACACTCTCTATTTTGTCATTCTCTTTCTATAAAAAATTAATATCAGATATTGACATGGCTTAACGGTGATCGTTCAAATAGGAAGGGAGAGAAGATGAGGGAAAAAAATCCTACTCCTTCACTTTCTCCCTTATTTTCTTCATGAGTCGGGAAACCATTCCCAAGCTTGGACTTACAAACATGGAAAAGGCAACAGTTTCTCATTCCCAATCTTCCTCCCACATATCAAACGTAGCCCAAGAGTGTAAGTTACTCTGAAACACTTGAATTTTGGAGAAAGCAAGAGATTTTCTAATATACGAATGAGATAACATACCGGTTCTCCAATGGGAACGCCATCTTGATACGAAGTTGTGTTGAGAAAGCCTTTAATGGGACGGTCACCGCCGGAGGGGCAAGTACAGGTGATACAGTCCTTGACATATAGAGTTGAATAGTGGTTGACACCCATGAAATCTATGCTTCCTCTTAAAAGCCTTTTCTCATTGGCCGAAAACTTTGGCAATGCCAAGCCATGACATTGGCGCATTTCAGCAGGATAATCTCCATCTATTAATGGATCAAGCATCCTGTTTAATTAGACAAAAAAATCATTGAGTGCAACTTGTTTGTATATTTTAAATATGTAACTTGTCCCTCTGCACGCCATAGTGCAGTCTCTTAATATGTTGCTTATTGGTTTTAGTGATTACATTGTGTGGCAATGGATATCATGTTGTGGCACACTGAATTATTGTCACAAGTTCACATATTATTGTTTCTTGAGTCTATTTAGGATTTAGAGTTTGATATTAAAATATAATCAACAATTCTATTTGTACTACATTATGACGATGGGTTTTCTAAAATTGTTGTTTAAGGTTTTTAGTTAAAGATGTAAACATTTCAATTTGTATTTGATAAAATAGATATTCGTCGATTTTTCTTGAACTTAAAAGAAGTTACCAAATTTCCTCCTGAAGAAAACACTACTACAAAAGGGGATATCACTGGCGCTGTAAAACCGACAAAAAACACCACTTACTGTCGGATTTTTGGTAAAAATACGACATTAACTCGTGCAATGTCAGATAGTGGAATCGATGCCTATACTACCGTCACCAAAAGGGTATTGACGTCGCTTGTACCCCTTAATCCGCCACCAAGAAGGAAATTAATATAAAATAAAAAGGAACAGTGTTGCTTAAAAGCGACATCGGTGCTTACGTCGCTTAAAACCACACCATTATAACTACATGCAGAGGTAATGCAACCACTTTTTCACAGATTGGGGTACATCATTGTCGGAGAACAAGATTTTACCATTGCAGGAACCGGATCTGCACAGTCTTCGATGTTTTTCTTTTTCCTTGCTGTTGCAGAGCTTCCAGGTCATGGACATTTTCACACTCATCCTATACACAGACCAATATGTATCCGTCTCAGAACCATGGTGCTCAGCCGTTTACTCAGAGAATTAAAAAAAAAAGGGGGAGGGGGGCCAGGTGACTGCGTGTTACCTGTAGATGGCTGGCTTTTGGACAATCGACCCTGTATCTGCCAGTTTTTGGTACCCATGTGATCTTTTTGTTGTAATCCCGAATGTCCTCGGAATCAGACCAGCATGTGTTATTGTTCTTCTTTTCCGTAAAAACAATCATCAAATGCACACATATTAAACAAGGACAAGGACGATCTTTACCTCTGTGGGTAGCTTGGAGCTTCAATGTGCCACCACTTCCATGGTTGAGGCACTGGTTTTGGGTTTTTTTGCAGAGAAGAGTGAGTGTGGCTGGTGTTGCTGTGCGAGAGGAGGTTAAGCATTGGAGTTGAAATGGTGGTTGAGGAGAGGCTAGGGTTCTCATATGTGAGAGAGGGAGAGCCATTTCTGCTATTAGAGAGAGAGTCGTAAATGTTTATATTCTCTAGAGACTAGAGAGAGAGACTTAGGGTTTTTAAAACCACACGATCAGAAATGGGAGAAATGGGAGATCTTTTAACTCTTATTTGGAATCCTAAGGAATGGTTAAACAGATGTAAGACACGTGTGCCCATCTTCAGTTTACGTGATACCCGAGAATGATGGTTTTGAATTGGCAAGATAGAGAGCCGTTGGCTCTGGGCTCGAAGACTGCCCGAGACTTCGGCACTTTTTAGGGTTGAGAAAAGGGGAATTCAATGTTTGTCACCATTAGTGTAAATATTTTAAATTGAAAATCGAGTTCATTCATTGCATTCATATAGCGTCAAATAGTGTAGCTATAATTATATATATATAGTTTTTAAGGGTATAAAATTGTTAAAATTAAAAATATTAAAATTAATGTCGGTTATAAGCGACATTAGTATTAAAAATATTAAAATAATTTTTTTAATGCGACACTAGTATTAAAAATATTAAAATTAATGTCGGTTGTAAGTGACATTAGTATTAAAAATATTAAAATATTAAAATATTTTTTTTTAAAAATATTAAAATTAATCTTGGTTATAAGCGACATTAGTATTAAAAATATTAAAATAGTTTTTTTAATGCGACACTAGTATTAAAAATATTAAAATTAATGTCGGTTATAAGCGACATTAGTATTAAAAGTATTAAAATATTAAAATAATTTTTTTAATGCGACACTAGTATTAAAATTATTAATGTCGATTACAAGCGACATTAACAGTTTATGTCGGTTATAACCGACAGTAACTTCGACACCATATTAAGTGGGTGTCGGAATGTCTTATCCGCCACTATGTTGTATAAAAGCGATACCACCTACGGACATAATAAGGCCCTTTTGTAGTAGTGAAAAGAAGAAATGAAAATCTGCTCATCGAATCAAGGTATGAATCTTACACTTTTTTTTTAATTTTTTTTAATCGAAAAATGACTTTAGATTAGCTTTTTTATGTGTTCTTCAAAAACACAGAAAACAAAGTTCGAATTTGACTGTTTATTAACATGATTTTTTATTTTTTACTGCATTTTATTTGAATTCAAACATATTTAACTACACGCTACTCATAGTTTATTGTTGTATATGAATCACGATGTTTATGTAATAAAGTTTTTGACAAAAAAAAAGAAAGTAAATTCAACCTATCTGTTATACATACGTGTGGAAATCAGATGAAATCAGAAGATCTATCAACTAAAAGAAAATGGTAACAACGAAAAAATAATCACATCGTGACAAATAATGAAGGTTTTAAATGTACAGTCAAATCATATAAAACTATTTAATTCTGTTATCACTCCTCGACGTCTTAGCTATCACATATTATATCAATATGACATAATTGGTTTCAGTAACTAGAAGAAGCAACACTTACCAGGCCACATTGAAAGCCAAGGCTCTGTCAGCAGCAAGCCGATCTCTTTCTTCATCTCTAAGCGGTTCATACATGAAAGCACTCGGAACAATTCCAATAAACCCCTGTTGTTTTGGCTGTAACATTACTTGTCATATTTTTATTCTCTATTTAAAAAACATTGGTTACCAACTTAATTATCATATTAAGCTTTCAACATGAATTTCCCAACTGCACATAATTAACCTAGTGGTATTTAATGTTAACTACATTGAAATGTTTGGAAATTGAAGGGAAAATCAAGAAGAAAAAATGAACAGAAGGATGAACACAGAGATATTAGAGAGAGAGAGAGAGAGAGAGAGAGAGAGTTTAGAGAAAGAAGTAGGATTTGTATTAACTGATTAAATGAAGATTACACACATTGTTTTTAAGAAATAGGATTTGTATTAACTGATTAAATGAAGATTACACTGATTAAATGAAGATTACACACATTGTTTTTATAAGAGAAATCCTAACTACTTTAACCAAATACTAACAACCTTACTAACTATATTACTAACTGTATTTCTAACTGTATTACACTTGTACCCTTAATACTACCCCTCAATCTCAACTGGGAAAACCCAGTTTGAGATTGGAAGAACATATCTACAATCATTGCTATGAAGCTAAACTCTGCACAAACCCAAACCTTTGTCTCTAGTTGATCTTTGAAGCACAAAATTGTTTTCAGTCTAAAGTCTATGCCAATCCAACCTACTAATCATCACAGCAGCTTTAGTCTTTAGAAATCTGGAAAGAGATGAGGAAGATGCCCACACTAGTAGAAAAACATGTATGCGTGACGGAGCAAATTTCGTCATGCAAAGTATGTTTGCGCGACCCAAGACACAAAAAGTCGCACAAATGATCTTTGCGCAACGCCAGCCTACGTCGCGCAAAGGTCGTTTGCGCGACGTTTTGTGCATTGCGCAAGATCTTGGCGCCAAACAAAGAATGCTTTACTGTTTTTTTTCCAACTTTGCGTGACACAGGTGCACTTGTGTTGCGCAAAATAGCTTTGCGCGACGTAGGTGCACCTGCGTCGCGAAAAAGTCAACCACTTTTTCTACTCCACTTAATCAGTTTGGGAGGCAGAAACTGCAAACCCAGTTGCAGCAGCTACCTCCCTCCCCCATCTCTCTTCAAAACCTTCTCCAATTCCTCCCTTGCTCACAAATTCAACATACAAATATTTCATATCTTTTCATCATGCAATCCCTCCCTTGCTATTTGATGGTCTTTGATTTGGAGTAAGCAGATCTAATTTAGCTGTTGAGAATTGAATTTTTTTTTCTTTTTTAAGAAACGTGAATTGAATACTTTTGATGGCTTATATATATGAAGTTTCAATCATTTGCTTTGAATGTTTATTGTATAACGGTATAGAATCAGTTGAATTTGATGAGAGAATGCTTGTTTACTAAGTAGATTTTAATTTATTTAATTTATTTTTTGAATGTTTGCTTTTTGCGATTTTTGGCGTATGCAATCTCGAAGTATATGTGTTTACTAAGTAGATTTTAATTTATTTATTTTGTACTCATAAGCAAAAGGGCAAAAAAAAAAAAAAAAACTAAAAAAAAAAGAGACTTTGCGCGACATAGTTACAACTGGGTCGCGTAAAGCTGTTTTGCGCGACATGGTTGTACCTACGTCGCGCAAAGTCTCTTTTTTTTATTTTTTTTTTCTTTTTCCATTATGCTTTTCTTTTGGGGTTCTTGCATTGCCCTTTTCTTTTGTGCTATCCACTTGTGTAAATATTTTAAATTGACGATCAAATCAGTTCGTTGTATTCATATAGGGTCAAAGAGTGTAGCTGTAAAAAATCTTCAAAATCGGAGTTAAAATAACCGTTAAATCGGGATTTTTCGTTTATAACCGTCGAAAAGTTTTGTCCCTTTACTTGATTTCTGAATGTTTGCTTTTTGCGATTTTGGCGTATGCAATCTCGAAGTATATGTATTTACTAAGTAGATTTTAATTTTTTTATTTTGTACTCATAAGCAAAAGGGCAAAAAAAAAAAATGAAAAAAAAAAATGACTTTGCGCGACATAGGTACAACTATGTCATGCAAAGATGTTTTGCGCGACGCAGTTGTACCTACGTTGCGCAAAGGTTTTTTTTTTTCTTTTGCTTTTCTTTTGGGGTTCTTGCATTTCCTTTTTCTTTTGTGGTATCCACTTGTGTAAATATTTTAAATTGACGATCGAATCAGTTCGTTGTATTCATATAGGGTCAAAGAGTGTAGTTGTAAAAAAATCATCAAAATCAGAGTTAAAATAACCGTTAAATCGGGATTTTTCATTTATAACCGTCGAAAAGTTTTGTCCCGTTACTTGATCTCTGAATGTTTTTTTTTTGCGATTTTTGGCATATGCGATCTCGACATATATACAAACAAGTTTGGATCATTGAAATTAGTTTTGTACAATACGTATCCCATCAAAACAGTATATTCACTAACACTTGGAGTTTATTTATACTTTCATTAAGTATAACATAAGATTTTGTGGTATCCACTTGTGTAAATATTTTAAATTGACGATCCAATCAGTTCGTTGTATTCATATAGGGTCAAGGAGTGTAGTTGTAAAAAATCATCAAAATCAGAGTTAAAATAACTGTTAAATCGAGATTTTTTTTTTTTATAACCGTCGAAAAGTTTTGTCTTGTTACTTGATCTCTGAATGTTTGTTTTTTGAGATTTTTGGCGTATGCGATCTTGACGTATATACAAACTAGTTTGACGGTTGAATCGTTGAAATTACTTTCGTACAATGCGTATCCCATCAAAACAGTATATTCACTAACAGTTGGAGTTTATTTATACTTAATGAAAGTATAACATAAGATTTTGTAGTATCCACTTGTGTAAATATTTTAAATTGATGATCCAATCGGTTCTTTGTATCCATATAGGGTCAATGAGTGTAGCTGTAAAAAATCATCAAAATCGGAGTTAAGATAACCGTTAAATCGGGATTTTTCATTTATAACCGTCGAAAAGTTTTGTCCCGTTACTTGATCTCTGAATGTTTATTTTTTGTGATTTTTGGCGTATATGATCTTGACGTATATACAAACAAGTTTGACGGTTGGATCGTTGAAACTAGTTTCGTACAATGCATATCCCATCAAAACAGTATATTCACTAACACTTGGAGTTTATTTATACTTGGGTAAATGACAAAAAACTACCTCAACTATTGGTCTGATGACACTTTCATACCTCATCTTTTAAAAGTGACAATGTCATACCTCATCTCACAAATTTGTGCCAATGTCATACCTCCGTTAGTTTTTCTGTTAATTTCTCAATTAAATGCTTACGTGGCTAGAAACGGAGCCCACTCATTAATCCAACTAGATTAAAAAATAATTAAATATATTTTTAATAATTAAATATTAAAAA
This sequence comes from Heteromeles arbutifolia, assembly GCA_024362995.1. Lineage (NCBI taxonomy): Eukaryota > Viridiplantae > Streptophyta > Magnoliopsida > Rosales > Rosaceae > Heteromeles > Heteromeles arbutifolia. The sequence continues at coordinate 35,545,545 of JANCRC010000003.1, read as the reverse complement.
ATTAAAAAATGGCCTAAGGATCCGGTCTTCCCTTTCCTGCACCCGCACCAACCCTTTTTCTTCTTCTCTTCGACAGCCACCAAACCCTTCCCCGTCCCCCTAACCTTCATCCACCACCTCTCATGCCAAAGTAATCCACAAAATACGATAAGGTCTCGTTAGTCTGCTCGAAATTAGGGTTCGAGATCTGCCACTGGTTAAACCCAATAACCGTGCGGGCGGCCTCCGGGAACTAATTAAGTACGGAGAGGACCAGGGAAGGGGTTGAAGTGATGTGAGAGAAGCTCAACTGGAGGCGTTGGGTTACAGAGAGGGGGTCGGAGCTAAGGTCCTGGAGGAGCAAAGAGGAGAGAGACTGAGCCAATTCGAATTGATTTGCATCTTGGGTCGGTGGGGCGGAGGACGAGGAAGGTTTAGAGAGAGGGAAATGGGGTAGAGAGAGAAAGTGGGAGCTTGTTGCGGTGGTTCTGGCGCGTTGGGAATGGCGGAAATGGTTGGGGTTTTGGGAGAGAACCAGGATGTGGGTTTGGAGTGTTTGGGAAGACGACGGCGATGAAAATGAGCTAGAGAGATAGCCAAGGAAAAGCTGCCGAAGTTGCAGAGACCGTAAAGGCCGCATTTTGTGAGAGAGAGAGAGGGGGAAGGAGAGAGAAGCTCACCAAACCCACACCCAGATCCCCTTCCCCTCCTACACACCCAAACACTCAATTCCCTCCCCGCATTTCGCCGTGACCCGTTGTCGCCACCCTGGGCTTTTAACCTCGCCGCCTCCTTGCGCCAGCTCGTGCACGATTATGCTTGGGACCCCGTGAGAAGGAGCAAGATGGCGAGTTGGTGGACGCCGGCCTCGACGCCGGTGGTTGCAGAGAGAAGAGGGAGTTAGAGTGGGAGAAAGATGCAGGAGAAGATAAAGAGAAGAGAGAGAATGGTTGGTGCAGGTGGAAGAAATGAAGGCCCGCATCCCTAGGCATTTTTTATTTGTTTAGTTTTTTAATTTTTTTTAATTATTAAAAATATATTTTATTATTTTTTAATCAAGTTGGATTAGTGAATGGGTCCCGTTTCTGGCCACGTCAGCATTTAACAGAGAAATTAACAGAAAAACTAACGGAGGTATGACATTGACACAAATTCGCAAGATGAGGTATGACATTGTCACTTTTAAAAGATGAGGTATAATATTGTCGTTCGACCCATAGTTAAGGTAGTTTTATGTAATTTACCATTTATACTTTCATTAAGTATAACATAAGATTTTGTGGTATCCACTTGTGTAAATATTTTAAATTGACGATCGAATTAGTTCGTTGTATTCATATAGGGTCAAAGAGTGTAGCTGTAAAAAATCATCAAAATCGGAGTTAAAATAACCGTTAAATCGGGATTTTTCGTTTATAACTGTCGAAAAGTTTTGTCCCTTTAGTTGATTTCTGAATGTTTGTTTTTTGCGATTTTGGCGTATGCAATGTCGAATTATATGTATTTACTAAGTAGATTTTAATTTATTTCTTTTGTACTCATAAGCAAAAGGGCAAAAAAAAAAAATGAAAAAAAAAAAATGACTTTTCGCGACATAGGTACAACTACGTCATGCAAAGATGTTTTGCGCGACGCAGTTGTACCTACGTTGCGCAAAGGTTTTTTTTTTCCCTTTTGCTTTTCTTTTGGGGTTCTTGCATTGCCTTTTTCTTTTGTGGTATCCACTTGTGTAAATATTTTAAATTGACGATCGAATCAGTTCGTTGTATTCATATAGGGTCAAATAATGTAGTTGTAAAAAATCATCAAAATCAGAGTTAAAATAACAGTTAAATCAGGATTTTTCATTTATAACCGTCGAAAAGTTTTGTCCCGTTACTTGATCTCTGAATGTTTTTTTTTTTTGCGATTTTTGGCGTATGCGATCTCGACATATATACAAACAAGTTTGACGGTTGGATCATTGAAATTAGTTTTGTACAATACGTAACCCATCAAAACAGTATATTCACTAACACTTGGAGTTTATTTATACTTTCATTAAGTATAACATAAGATTTTGCGGTATCCATTTGTGTAAATATTTTAAATTGACGATCCAATCAGTTCGTTGTATTCACATAGAGTCAAGGAGTGTAGTTGTAAAAAATCATCAAAATCAGAGTTAAAATAACCGTTAAATCGGGATTTTTTTTTTTATAACCGTCGAAAAGTTTTGTTTCGTTACTTGATCTCTGAATGTTTGTTTTTTGAGATTTTTGGCGTATGCGATCTCGACGTATATACAAACAAGTTTGATGGTTGGATCGTTGAAATTAGTTTCGTACAATGCGTATCCCATCAAAACAGTATATTCACTAACAGTTGGAGTTTATTTATACTTAATGAAAGTATAACATAAGATTTTGTAGTATCCACTTGTGTAAATATTTTAAATTGATGATCCAATCAGTTCTTTGTATCCATATAGGGTCAAGGAGTGTAGCTGTAAAAAATCATCAAAATCGAAGTTAAAATAACTGTTAAATCGGGATTTTTCATTTATAACCGTCGAAAAGTTTTGTCCCGTTACTTGATCTCTGAATGTTTATTTTTTGTGATTTTTGGCGTATACGATCTTGACGTATATACAAACAAGTTTGACGGTTGGATAGTTGAAACTAGTTTCGTACAATGCGTATCCCATCAAAACAGTATATTCACTAACACTTGGAGTTTATTTATACTTTCATTAAGTATAACATAAGATTTTGTGGTATCCACTTGTGTAAATATTTTAAATTGACGATCGAATTAGTTCGTTGTATTCATATAGGGTTAAAGAGTGTAGCTGTAAAAAATCATCAAAATCGGAGTTAAAATAACCGTTAAATCGGGATTTTTCGTTCATAACTGTCGAAAAGTTTTGTCCCTTTACTTGATTTCTGAATGTTTGTTTTTTGCGATTTTGGCGTATGCAATCTCGAAGTATATGTATTTACTAAGTAGATTTTAATTTATTTATTTTGTACTCATAAGCAAAAGGGCAAAAAAAAAAAAAATGAAAAAAAAAATGACTTTGCGCCACATAGGTACAACTACGTCATGCAAAGATGTTTTGCGCGACGCAGTTGTACCTACATTGCGCAAAGGTTTTTTTTTTCCTTTTGCTTTTCTTTTGGGGTTCTTGCATTGCCTTTTTCTTTTGTGGTATCCACTTGTGTAAATATTTTAAATTGACGATCGAATCAGTTCGTTGTATTCATATAGGGTCAAAGAGTGTAGTTGTAAAAAATCATCAAAATCAGAGTTAAAATAACCGTTTAATCGGGATTTTTCATTTATAACCGTCGAAAAGTTTTGTCCCGTTACTTGATCTCTGAATGTTTTTTTTTTTTGCGATTTTTGGCGTATGCGATCTCGACATATATACAAACAAGTTTGACAGTTGGATCATTGAAATTAGTTTTGTACAATACGTATCCCATCAAAACAGTATATTCACGAACACTTGGAGTTTATTTATACTTTCATTAAGTATAACATAGGATTTTGTGGTATCCATTTGTGTATATATTTTAAATTGACGATCCAATCAGTTCGTTGTATTCATATAGGGTCAAGGAGTGTAGTTGTAAAAAATCATCAAAATCAGAGTTAAAATAACCGTTAAATCGGGATTTTTTTTTTATAACTGTCGAAAAGTTTTGTCTCGTTACTTGATCTCTGAATGTTTTTTTTTTTGAGATTTTTGGCGTATGTAATCTCGACGTATATACAAACAAGTTTGACGGTTGGATTGTTGAAATTAGTTTTGTATAATGCGTATCCCATCAAAACAGTATATTCACTAACAGTTGGAGTTTATTTGTACTCCAGTTCGTTGTATCCATATAGGGTCAAGGAGTGTAGCTGTAAAAAAATCATCAAAATCGGAGTTAAAATAACCGTTAAATCGGGATTTTTCATTTATAACCGTCGAAAAGTTTTGTCCCGTTACTTGATCTCTGATTGTTTTTTTTTGTGATTTTTGGCGTATATGATCTTGACGTATATACAAACAAGTTTGATGGTTGGATCGTTGAAACTAGTTACGTACAAGGCGTATCCCATCAAAACAGTATATTCACTAACACTTGGAGTTTATTTATACTTTCATTAAGTATAACATAAGATTTTGTGGTATCCACTTGTGTAAATATTTTAAATTGACGATTTTAAATTGACGATCGAATTAGTTTTTTGTATTCATATAGGGTCAAGGAGTGTAGCTGTAAAAAGTCATCAAAATCGGAGTTAAAATAACCGTTAAATCGTGAATTTTCGTTTATAACCGTCGAAAAGTTTTGTCCCGTTACTTGAGCTCTTCATGTTTGTTTTTTATTTATTTTTGGGGTATGCGATCTCGAAGCATATAAAACAAGTTTGACGGTTGGATCTTTGAAACTAGTTTCGTACAATGCATTTCCCATCAAGTTCAATGGTATATATATTTACTAAGTAGATTTTAATTTATTTATTTTGTACTTATAACACTTAAGAAATTGAATTATATGTGTGTGTGTGTATATATATATATATGTAAAAAAAAATTATTGTGGGTTTTTGTTAGAAAAATATATTATTGTGGGGTTTATGTAATAAAAATTTGAATTTGAAAGGAGGAAAGTCACATTTTCAGTAATTTTTGTAATAATTTTCTTTTAAAAAAAATACCTTGCGTGACAACTTAATGTGGTTGTCGTGCAAAACCACTTTGCGCGACGTCAAATTGTATACCTACGTCGCGTCAGTTGTGATAATTTTGGAGGTGTAACAGTGAAAAATTGGCGCTTTTTTTGTTTTTTTTCAAATTTCCAAGTTTGGACCCCCAACTCTTTCTTTCCTCTCGTTAATCTCAAACTCTCTCTCGACCTTTCCAAGTTTGGACCCTCACTTAGGCACTCTCTCTCTTGTTAATCTCAGACCCTCCTCGACCTCACCCTCACTTAGTCACTCTCTCTATCGACCTCACCCTCCTCGCCGATTTCTCTATTCCTCCCACATCAGACAAGCGACTCACCTCTCATCCCTCACTTCCTTCTCATCCCTCACCTCACTGTGCACCGATTGTCCCCAAAATCAGGTAAATTTTGAAATTTAATTTAGGGCTTGAAATTTAGGGGTTGAAATCTAATTGCATCCGGAATTGGATTCCAGCTTTTGCTTTGCTTGATACTCTCGAAGGGTATATGCTTCAAGGTCCTGTTCTTGGATTTACTTCTAGCTACTGGAGTATTTCAAAAAGTCGAGTGGACGAAGAGAAACCATAATCCTAAGGATTACAATCTACCGTCATCTCTGGTAATTCCTCTCCATCTCGCGTACATCTCTCTCCCTCTTTGGCATATTCTCTCACTTATCTCAGACCAATTAGTTTCTTCAAGAATAACGCCTAGGATGTATGATTTGTGTTGGTTTTTACTATCAATTGCTAAACTTTATAAGTAGTAATTAAATAATTATATGCTTTCATCTGCATTTTACGTGTTTTTGAGTATTTTTCTGTGTTCTGGATACGTACTCATATGGTCATTTACATAATCCTCCATGGACTTGTCTGTACTGAATTGTTGTCCTTAACATGTTCGACGAAATGCCTCAACAGCTTTGATTGAGTTGGATTATTGGGTAATTTATACTAAACTACTACACCTCTGTTCAGGTCCACCATTTGCTCGACTTAATGCTCTTGCAATTGAAGTTTACTGATCTTTAATCACCACTTTAAAAGACCATGTAAAAGATGATATATTAATGTGCCAAAAGAAAAAGATAGATGTGTTATTTGAATGCAGAGTTGAGTTGGTTGTGGGTTCTGTAGGATTCTTAAAATGGTAATGTTTTACTATTTATGCATGGTGGGGGAGGGGCAGAGGTGTTTCCTCAAAGAGTGATGCATTTCACCCATCGAAAGATCACAAATGTTGGGTTAGATGAGGCGTGTAAGTATCACATTTATTTTCTTGTAAGTATCACTTTTATTTTCTCTTAGTCTACAAATCACAAAAATGTTGTATGTTTGCTCAATTTTCTAGTTGTTCAGGCTTGATTCAACCATAACAGAACATAGTGCATTTTCTTGCAAACCATGTATCTGGGATGTGCTATATATTGGTTTTGATTATTTTATCTCTCAGTTTTTTTAATTGACTTCACATTTTCTTTTTCATTTGTTTGATGCAAAAGAACTGTTCATTACTTTATCTCTTTGGTTTTTGCATTTTGCATTTTGCATTTTTCATTTTGTGGACTCTAAATCTGGGTCATAATTTCCAAATTCTTCTGGAATTTGGTGGGGAGTCCTTGTCACTTGTGGGGGAAAAAACGTGCTTCCGCGCCTAGTAGTTTTGATGCATATATTATGTGGGGTATATGTAACAGTGAAGCATCAAGGTGTCACAAGTTAACTCTGTTACTTTACTATATTCAAGATGAATAGTCCAGTGTTGAGGGAATTTAATGAGCTATGCAGGAAGAAAGTAAAAAGTGGGTGGAGTGGCTTTGTTTGTATTGGATAGTGATCTGATATTGTCTTAAGTCAATCTTCGTGTGTACATAGAATAGAGTTCTTGATAAGTAGAGGTACTAACTTTGACTGGCTTTGTTTGCAAAGGATTATGGATTTGGTAATTTGTTTTCCTTAGTCGTTTTGATTAGTAATTGTTGTGATTAAACACACTAAGCCTGGGAGATCGAATTATATGCAGTAAAAAAAAAAGTCCATCGTGCTGCCTTCGATTAGTAATTGTTGTGATTATGCCTTTGATTAGTAATTGTTGTGATTAAACACAATAAGCCTGGGAGATCAAATTATAGAAAGTTGGGTTAGGGGTTTGACAGATTAGGATAGGTCTCTTGGTTTAGGTTTGACTCTTTTTAATCAATCGTGTTGCCTTGGATTCATTACACTTTTTAATCTTTGGTTAATGTTTGTTTAGTTTTCTTTGCTTTTTTCACACATGGTTTATTTGTTCAGTTTTCTTTGCTTTTTTCTTCTAGTTTCAAATGCAAGAAAGGATTAGTTTCTAATGTTATATTTTTATGGTTCAAAAAGTGTATAGATGTCGCAGTTGATCACTCGTCGTCGGAGTGTGACCAATGCACCTCTCGCATTATCAGCATCTACTGCTCCAGCCGTGAGTGCTCCACTGATTAGGGAGCCTACACCTCTTGCTGAGGCTACTTCTACGACGTCCCAAGTGCCTGTCTCATCGATGTCATCAGTGTTGGTTAATTAATTATTCTTTAGAATTTAATATTTTTGCTTTTTTCCTTTTTGATGTATTAAACCTAGTTCACTTGTAGTTTTTTCTTTTTTGTTCAGACATCTTGTATGTACATTTTCATATATTTTATAATTAAATATTTTTGCTTGGTTAATTAATTATTCTTTAGAATTTAATTACAATATTTATCAAAAATTAAAAAAAAAAAATATTTTTGACCAAAACAATAAAAAAGGGCACTTTGCGCGACAGAGGACGTGCGTCGCGCAACATGTTACTTCTTCATCGCGCAAACCCTACCGTCACTGCCTTGGCGTGACGGTTAGCGCGCGACGAAGGTTGCGTCGCACAAACCTTTAGGCAACGATTTTTGACTTTGAGCGACGAAGGTACCTACGTCGCGCAAAGTGTTTTACCTACTAGTGCCATAAGCAAGAAACTAGAACAAATATGTGTTATACCACCATGCGTATACATATGCAAAATATGACACATATCTCCTGCAAGTTCCCCTGTTCCAACTACGGGAAATAATGTTCAGTTATATGGACCTCAGCAGTACCAATACCCCATCTATTTCCAGCCTTTGAATTCAACCAATGGACTTGTACCCCTCTGCCTCTAACTAGAGTTGCACAAAGAATCACATGAAGTGCAAATAAACTTTCACATAGAATAGACGAGGAATGTGAAGATTTTCAAAACCAATATGATCCCTTCTAACCACACACTTCATAATAGCATATACCAATCTTCACTAGCAACAAACCAAACAATGCCTAAGATGAATGATCCCTCTCTATAACTAATAGTGTGGAACAAGTGACCAATTGTATTTCTACACAAGTAATTGTAGAATGTACCCAAACGCTCTGCATATAGCTCAAGATATTTCTGCAAACTTGTTTTGAATCATGATAACTCCATTGGAAGTAGGCAACAAGTAATCATCAGAATAAACCACAGAAATGTACAAATCCAACTGTTGCAAAACAGAACCCTGTATCATCCTTTCAAACTTGCCAAAACCAATATTCCTATGCCTCTCACATGAGTTTCAATCAAAGAACATCCTCTTATAAAGTTGTAACACACCCTCATGCCGCTTATCACAATTTCTTGCTGGATTACCCTTCGTGGGATTTACCATCAACAATCTCATTTAACTTGGCTTTGGCCTTGAATATTTACAAAAACAGAAAATTAACAAACTATAGTGTGGCATCGGCCTTAACTATAGCACCACGGGATCGCCCTTTGTGGATTTTACCAAAAACAACTTCTTTGAACAATGGCATCGGCCTTCACAGTTTCAACAACAGAAAATCAACATCTATTTAGGATTACCCTTCGTGGGATTTACCTACTCACATCACGGAATTACCCTTCATGGGATTTACGGTTAACTTCTTCTACCCTTCGTGGGTTTTAACTATTCACATCACGGAATTACCCTTCGTGGGATTTACCTATTTGCATCACAGAATTACCCTTCGTGGGATTTACCGTTTACAACTTCTTCACACTTCACCATATAACCGGACTTACTGTAGATTTATCCTAACAATTGAGTTGGTTAGACTCTGAAATTATAGGTTGAGGTAAGAAACGACGATCTAAAAAACCTGATTGATTTTCCGAGTGACATTCTGTCCCATTCATTATCACTTTCTACTCTCAAACCGCCAATGTTGAGTTGTTCTAAGAGAGTGGAAAAGGTTGGTACTGGAGTAGGATCAAAGTCCTCACAATGATTTGGATCAATTGGAACACAAACACGACTTGTTTTTGGGTGTACACAGAAATATACCTTTAACAAATGGTTCATGTGTTTTGAAACCTCCATGTCAAGCCTAGGGTAGGTAAAAGAGAACACAATCTCTTCAACGCACCTACGCAGTCCTTGCACCTTAGGTTTTCCAGATTGCAACATAGTTTGTAGCTGCTCCCATCTAACAACATTAATGTCTTCTTTTGAACCAGAGGTTTATCTATCTCTTGCCACCTTCCAAGAAGCTCAGAAGTAATAGATTGATTAGGATCGGGAATCATTTCTAAGGTCTTTTCATATCTCTCCTCAATTGAAAATATCTTTTGACTCAAAAGCAATTTCGTAAAAAACTCTGTAAGAACTCTAGTATAAGATCTCGCAAGGAACATATGGAAAGCAAGACCGGGAAAAGAAACCTTATTTTTTACTGTCTTCATTTGTGAGCCTTCTTGCCTTCCCATCATAAACCCAGCAATGAACTCCACGTCTACCACTATATACCTAGAGAATGTGACTCATCCACCAATCTTCATTAATAAAAGAATACCTGAGAAAGGATAGTAAAACCTTGAACACTAGGCATCCAAGATCTGTAGTTACATTGTTCTGAAATTAAATGTCATTGACGCATAAGATCGAACATGTGATATGCAAGAGCCCCTTACCCAACAATGTGCAGATCACATGGCATCACTAACCTAATCATGAATCCAGAAAATCGGAAGAAGCGACAGAGAAAGCACACAGATTTCAATTACTAATGGCTTTGTGCCACAACTTTCACTTCCCAAGCAAAATGGAAAATTTTAGAGTACGCTACTTCAAAAAATTAGCCAGAAAGAACAATTCCATATTTTGCAGCTTACAGAATGAACCAAGAATTCACATGGACAAATCCTCAAAAAAGTGAAATTGAACCAAGAATTCAGAATGAAATCATACCCAAATTCCAAATATATCACCTTGCTGAAAAAGTTAACCTTCATATGAGACTTTTGAGTTGGGCATTTCGACAAACACATAACGTGCAAGAATGCACTTGACAATTGCATCCAATTCACAGCTTGATTACGAAACCCTGAACAAGACAGATGAAAGACCCAGAAACAATTCATCTCTGAAATTACAGATTACGCACAAAAGATGAAGAACCCTGATGTGATCTTGATGTTGTTGAGAGAAAATTGGGCACTAGAGGGTGTTGGGGTGGCGTTGTAGTATTGGAAGGACAAATACAAAATCTTCGAGATCAGTGGAGAAATCTGCAAGCACAATGCTCTTTCTTGGAACCCAATGGTAGTAGCAGTCGCCGATTGAGATGAAGGGATTTCACTGGATCCAAAAAATTGCTTGACATCCCATCTTCTTTCCTTGTATCAAGAACTCGATGAAAATCTGAAGAAACAATTTTGACAACGCAGATTTTGACGACCCAGATATCACTGACAATCTCTGTTCATAGCCCAAACGAAAATCAACCAAAAAATTATAGGATGATCTCGGAAGCACCGAAGAACTTGACAGAATTTCTATTGAAAAACTGAACAGAAAATAAAACTAGAAAACGATGAAATCTAATGAAAAACAGAACCACCAAAATCCATGGCGTGAGCCTGGTTATGATATCATGTTAACTACATTGAAATTTTGGGAATTGAAGGGAAAATCAAGAAGAAAGAATGAACAGAAGGATGAACACAGAGATATGAGAGAGAGAGAGAGTTTATATAGAGAAATAGGATTTATATTAACTGATTAAATGAAGATTACACACACTGTTTTTATAAGAGAAATCCTAACTACTTTAACCAAATACTAACAACCTTACTAACTATATTACTAACTGTATTTCTAACTGTATTACACTTGTACCCTTAATATTTAAGTGGTTTAGAAAATTAGAGCACTGATTTTTGGATTTTCTTCTAATTGGAGCTTTGATTTTTGAATTGAAAATTCGTGATTATTGTTTTCTATACTTATCGCAATGTGAAGCAACAATCCTTTTTTATAACACCGTTAAAAATTTATCCAAAATAAAGGGTTTGTAAAGCAAATAAGGACAAATGCTCAATTTTCTTTTAGGAGTATAAATTAAAAAAACCAGAATAGAAAACAAGTGCATATATAATTGCTCACCCAAAAAAAAGCTACGATAGATGTCAACGGCCATGCCATGTGCTATTAACATGTTGTGCATTGCAATGAGAGGCTCCACATCAGAATTTCCCGTGGAACAATTACCAAACGGCGGTGAACAACGAACTGGTGGAAATTTTCCTCTTACATAGGCTAAATCAGCTATGAGATTGGGCTCGTTTATGGTAACCCAGTACCTCACCCTATCCCCAAAATTCTTGAAGCATATGGTGGTAAAATGAGCAAATTCTTCCCTGCAATAAAATGAAACAAATAAAGTCCAGAAAACCCATGAAAGCGTAAGTCATCCCATAATTGAGAGCAAGTAACGTTATTTACATGGATGGTGGCACATGCCTCCTCTCATCCTATTTTGTTTGCATTACAAATTATTCAATTAATTATATTAAAATAATAAAATTTTTTTTTTAGTTTTTAAATGTCCCTCCTTCCTGTATATTTTTCTCATGCACTAATGTCTAAAACTTATTAAGTTGCATGTATTTGGTTGGTTAGAGCATTAGATTGTCAATACAATAATTAAAGAGAAAATTAAATAATAGAGTAATAAAATTAGGCATTTTGAAACTAATTTTTTCAGCATTTGTAAAAGAATTAGCTTTATTTGTCCAAAAAAAGAGCTCAAATTTTTTAAGATGCCTCCTTTTAGTTAAATTTCTGGCTTCGTCTCTGGTTATTTACACCACATTTACTACTATCTAAATAGGTTTTTTCGCACCGTAATAGCGGACTAAGCCAGCCCCCATCTCTTGCTTCTAGCATATAGGGCAGGTCAGTGTGGTGAATTGTCACAAATGGTTCTATTCCTGCATTATTGATATACAAATCCTTACGAGAAAATTTGGTAAGAAATTGAATTCATTAGTTGGTCTTGCTTTTGGTAAATAAAACAACAGAACTGCAAGTAATGGTAGAAGAAATTTGGTGAAGAAATTTTGTGTTTCTAGGAATACCTTTGCTTACTAGGTTGTTTATAAGCTTGTTATAAAACGTGATCCCGCTTGGATTGGGCGTGCCGAGCATCCCATCTATAATTAGCTCAAGAAGATACTTTAACTAAGTTGCTAATAGCCGTATTAATAAAGAACCAAGCAAACAAAAGTTAGCCAAAATTAATTAATCAGAAAGCAAATTAATTAAGCTAATACAAATAGAAAAGCAGCATAAATAATACCAGGTAGAATTCTGGACCAAGAAATGGAGAACGGGTATCCCCTTATGCCTAAGGAATGCATCAGCTCAATGTCTTCCTGTACAGATTTATATGACCCATGTCAATATCAGAAAGTTAAATAAATTTGCTTCCCCTTACGTGTTTCTTTTCTGGTTTAAAATTTCCAGAATTCAAAATATAAATGATCAATACCAAATAGAGATTGTAATGGTCGTCTGCAACGTCTCCATTAGCATTATCCTCTATTTTTCCTGATGACATGAATCTGGTGAAAATACGGCCTAATAGTAGTAAGAAATATTTGACGAATAACGTTATTGGTACTTCATTTACTAATCACCTCTCTCATATATGTGGACTCCATCTATGTTTGTGGAAGTAAACCGTATTAGAGAGGTGGTGAGCAATGTACGTGCCAGTAAATGTGGTCCAAAGAGCAACAGTTAACTGGAATTTTTGTGAAAACATCCCAGTTAGGCCCTTACCATCTTGAAGATAAGCACCTTCAACCTTGTAAAATCAAATTAGTAGCCAATTAAAAGTTAGAAATTAAGTTGCAGCGCAACGAAAGAGTTTGATTAGAAGAAGATAAAGAGGAGGCCAGAAGGTGCCTGATAAGATGAAGTGGCAGCTCCGAAGAAGAAGTCATTTGGGAATTCAGACCTTTGGATTTCTTCATCTGGTTTCAAACTTTGAGCTAAAACAGTAGAGGAAATTAGGAGAACAGAGAACGGGTATAAGAAAGAGTTGAACGTCATTTTTGTTGGTTTGAACTTTTGTGATATATTCAACTTTGTATATGTAGATATTTAACACAGGAAAGGTGAGCGCCAAAGTGAATAATTTGTCTTCAATACTTTTAATAATTTATTTCCGTTACTTATTGGTGGGGTCTTTTGCTAATTATATGGAGTTCTGCATATGGAGAAGCATACCGGTGGCGTGCATTCTCCGTTTTATATGCTGTTACATGAGGAAGTCATGAACACTTCTCAGCATGCTATGCCAACCTATGTAAAATACTTGGGAAAAGTCCTAGGATCAGACAAAACACAGCTAGCAATAGACAAAGAAGTAAACAAGTTAGCGTGTCAGTTCATATACCAAAAAGTCAACAAAAAGGAAGAAGGGCCCACGAGTGATGAATGGGAAGATCGAAAAGTGAAGAAGGGGGGATTTTTTGGTTAGCCGCATGAAATTGGCTAAGCATTTGTTTAAGAGAAGAGGGAAAATAATTGTATTTATTTACAATGTATTGTTTGTTTGTGATATTAATTATAGCACATGATTGTATAAATTATTGATAAATTGTGTTTAGGACTCGTATATAATCTGGAAGATCTTATTCCTTTAGGCTTGTATTACTTGCAAGGCTAGTAAGTCTACTAGATTTACTATAAATACTGGCACAAGTGATGGGAAACATTATCACAGAAATTGTCCAACTCTCTCTTTTCTCTCTATCTCTACACCTTCAGTAAAATAGACTATCACGTTATAAATCACACCCTTGACATTGTGCTAAGGAACTGAATGTTATTTTGATACAAACTCATTCACATGATTCATCATCCAAGTAACTTCTAAAACACGGTCTAAATGTTGATATTTTATTAGCCTTAATTGCATGAAGCATTCACCATTGAGCATAAATATACTTAAGTTGCTAATAGGCATATTATTTAGAGAACCAAGCAAACAAAAAGCAAGAATAATCAGAAAGCAAATTAATTAAGCTAATACAAAACATCATATATACCGGGTGGAATTCTAGACCATGAAATGGAGAAACGGCATGCATTGGAATTTGAGAGGTCTTGGGTCAATTTAATCATGATGTGTGTCACGACGGTATCCTACTCTTTCATGGGAAATGGATCTTTGTGTGGTTATGTTCACCCGAAGAGGGGTATGAGGCAAGGAGACCCCATTTCCCCTACATGTTCCTTCTTTGCGCCGCGGGACCCTCTGCTCTTATTTCTTCCAAGGATCCAGGGGGTGCTATCCAAGGGGTCTCTATTTGCCAGAGGGCTCCTTCCATTCATCATCTACTTTTCTCTGACGACAGTTTCATCTTTGCTCGTGCTACATGGCAGGATTGTGAGATAGTTAAAGCGATTCTAGGGTGTTTCGAAGGATTCTTGGGGCAACAAGTGAACTTCCAAAAGAGCGCGATCTGTTTTAGTAGAAATATTAAGCAATCTGATCAAGAGTTTATAGCTTCGGTGCTTGGGGTTGTAAGAGTGGATTGACATGAGAAGTACTTAGGGCTCCCTAGCTTCACTGATCGAAACAAAGGAGCATATTTTAGCCACATCAAAGAAAAGGTATGGAAGAAACTGCAGGGGTGGAAAGGTAAAACAATCAGTGCAGCGGAGAAGGAATCACTAATCAAAGTGGTGGCATAATCAATCCTACTTTATTCTATGAGCTGTTATTTATTGCCCAAGTATTTCCGTGACAAACTAAACCAATTAGTTGCTTCTTATTGGTAGCATGAGTCTGAGAACTTTAGGAAAATCCATTAAGTGGCTTGGGATAAGCTGTGCTTGCCCAAAAAAGAAGGAGGCCTTGGGTTTCGTAACTTATAAGCTTTTAATCTTGGACTTCTGGCCAAACAGAGGTGGATGATCATCCAGGAGCCCAATTCTTTGGTGGCATTAGTGTTAAACGCAAAGTATTTCCCTCATTCCTTATTCCTTGAGGCGAGTGTTCGATCTAATGCGTCATATGCATGGCGTAGCATGTGTGCCACTAGAGAAGTTATCTTGCCGGGTTCCAGGTGGCAAATAGGTGATGGTACCTTGGTAAGGGTGTGAGGTGAAAGATGGCTGCCTCTACCATCCACTTTTCCATTGTTTTCTCCTAAACCGCCTGCAACATTGTAATGTGCATATGGTTAGTGAGCTTATTGATGATGCTAGATGGTAATTGGAGGTTATTGGTTCATCAATTTCAATAGAGGAGAGGGATGCAATTCGCTCTATTTCGTTGAGCATTCGAAGAACTAATGACTGATTAATTTGGCATTATGACAACCAGGTTTGTTCACAGTTAAGAGTGCTTATCATGTGGTTGTAATTGGATCCTCCCCTTTGCTCTATCCGCTTCCTCGCGGGCTCAGTTTCTCAATTCTCGGTGATGTGGGATTCTCTTTGGAAGGCCAATGTCTCTCCCAAAGTGAAAATGGCGGCTTGGAGAAATATCTCCACCATTATTCCCACGAGCGATAATCTTCATAAACGGAATGTCCCGTTGGATCCTGCTTGTATTCTCTGTGGGGCGGCATTTGAGACAGTTTAGCATATCATGGTCGAGTGCCCGTTCATGAGGTGTACTTGGCTTGCATCTCCGTTGGGGCTAAGAAATGGGTAGCATTATAGTAGATCTCTGAATAAGTGAGCCCTGGCAATGGTTAATGAAGTTAGATCGTCAAATTTTGAGTGCATTCTGGTCATACTTTGGGCAATCTGGAATGCTAGAAATCTCAAGCTTTGGGGGGAGGCAACCTCTCCTTCTCCAAGTGTTGTTGTGAGATGCGCCTTTGATTGGTGGCATGAGTTCCTTAGGCTCAACTTCAAGCCTCCTCTGCCCTGAAGGCATGTCCCCATTCTGAAATGGTCATATCATTCACTTGGAAGGCTCAAACTTACGTCGATGGAGCCTGGTGTAAGGAGACAAATCTGGGAGGTGTGGGGTTGTTAACTGGGATTGAAATGAAACTTGTGTGGCTTCTACTAGTAGGAGGTTTGGAGACATTTTCTTTCCTATTCACATTAAAGCACTCACAATTAGAGAATGCCTTTTGATGGCGATCAAAAGGGATTTACAAAATATTTCGTTGGAAAGTGATTCACTTCAGATCATTTTTGTTTTAAAGGAGTCTTCTTTGAATGTGTCTACTACTGGACCTATCATCAAAGATGCCAAATCCTTATTGCACTTGGTCACTGAAGCTACTGTGTCCCATGTTCGCCATCAAGCTGACTATGTTACCTATAGGCTTGCTCGATTTTCCCTCAACGGTGGTAATTGTACTTGGTTTGATGAAACCCCCCTCATTGATTTGTGATTTAATTGAGGAGGATCTCCCAATTCCTTGTACTGATTAGTCTATTCTTGGCATTTAATGAAACCATATCGTATTTTATCAAAAAAAAAAAAGAAAAGAAAGAAAGATATTTGTCTACTTCTTTAGAGATGCTTTAAGTGACAAGGGAGAATGAGGTAATGAAACTAGAATTAGAAGGGTTTTATCATATATGACTTTTAAAATTAACATAACTCCTTATTTTGGTCTTTCAATTTCAAAACCAATTAATAACGTCCTTATTTACTAATGCACACAAATTTGATTCTTCCAATAAGATTTGGTCAATTACTCAGTTTATGTGTTGATATGGCATATATATATAGGTGTCATATACCAATGGCATATATATGTATGTGTGTGTGTGTCATATACTAATTAAATAGCGCTATGTGGATTTATAAAGATATTTTTTTAAATAAATGTAAAATTGGGTAAATTACATTTTAACATCTTAAGTTTGAGTTCAATTACAACCTCATACAACACCTTTATTAAAGTGATGATATGTTAAAGTAGATTCTACATTTGTGATAATGTGATTACCAACTTGTGACACATGGCCAAACAATTAATAAATTTTTGAATAAATTATATTTTGTACCTTCAAATTTGTGTTCAATTACCATTTCATATAATATTTTTAAAACATTCAGTTTTATCTATTTATTTATTATTTTATATATTTCAATGAATGATCATCACCAGGGACTATTGAGACTACCAATAAAATAAACTAATTAAAGTATAATGTTCACCTTGATTTAATACAATAGACTCCTTGATTGAAATTAGCGTCAATGGCCGAAGTAACATCAATCCTTCAAATGACCCATTTTAGGTGAAAAGGCAAAGTGAAAGTAAAATTATACTCAAGTATATTCATTTGTATATATTGAAGGGGGAAATGGATCCACCTAGCTTGGAATTCGGGCTGTTGAAATTTGATCAAACGGCTACAAACAGGGGGTCCCTTTAAAAGTGATAATAACTGTAATCGTTAGATCAAATTCCAATGGTCTGGATCCCAGACTAGGTGGATTAGGTGGAAAGGGATCCCTTTCCATTGAAGGGAGGAGGTTACTCGCAAGTGCCCTTTAACATAGTAGTGGAGATGAGCGTTGTCCGTGCACCACAATGTGAGTTCGAACCTAATTAGCTCTCTAATCTAACATTTTTAATTTGTCAAATCTATTGTTTGACAAAAAAAAAAAAAAAAAAAAAAAATGGAGTTGGTTACTCATTAAGTCGATTTTTCTATGTAATTAGGAGTTTAAATGAATTTAAAAGAGTTTACAAATCTATATTTATTCAATCAAGATTTTAAATGAATTCACAGAAGTTCATGGGTATTCAATCGTGATTTTAAAATAGTTTACAAAACTCTATAAAAATCTGAGTGTATTCATTCCGGATTTTAAAGTAATTCATACAACTCCATATGTATTTAATTAGAATTTGATTTTATAGTATTTTAAAATATGTAGGACTTTAATGAATTTAGAGTGATCTTACAATGGTTTCTAGTAGACCTGGTATTCGTGTCATGCTTTCCGTATTTGTGTCGTTTTCATATCATACCAGATATCTTAACGGGTTGTGTCGTGTACAGTATTCTAAAAATCGGTCTAGGCGGCGCCTAGGCTCTGGGCGGTGGCCAGCCGCCGGGATTAACTCCTAATCGGGAGAAAAATCGGGGAAGGAATTAGGCGGGCGCCGAGGCGGCTGACTGGTTGGCCTAGGTGGTCTGGAATTTCAATTTTTTTTTGTTTTCAAACTTGAGAAAGGATGAGTGCAGTGTTATGGAATTTCTAAGTTTTTCAGGTTCTGTTCTTGCGACGAAATGAGGAAGAAGATGAGTTTCTCTCTCATCCTTTCATTCTCACGTGACCATCCTCAAACTTTCCCATTTAATTTATTTTATAATTTTGTCCAATCACGTTTGGACAGCTAGCATTAAGTTGACCTTTTCAAAAAGGAAAAATGGGCTGTCAATGCCCAGGTTTAAATTTTTATATTCAAGATGGGGAAAAGCAAAGAAGAAAAAAGAATAAAAGATGGTCTCTGTTTGTGAGTCTCTTGCTGATGTGAGTGATGGGAACTAGGGGTGGAGGGGATGGGTCACACCACACACGTGGTGGTTGAAATGGGAAAGGATGTTTTTCTGACCGGTTTTGGTGCTCCAAATGACACACCCGAACCCGTAGGTAGGGCGTGCGCCGTCCCGAAGGAGGGCATGCTGGCCGTCACGTGAGAGTGACGTAACCATTTACACAGTTCGGAAGCCATGCCTTCCTTCGGGACGGGGTGTGTCACCAAAGTTCAAAGTGGAACACCAGATAAAATCATAAATAAAAGAAGGACGATTTCTTTGATGATAGCAATGTATGTAGTTTGGTTAGGGGATGCCTGACATTGCTTTCTAGTAGTTTTATTATGAACCATCCAATCCATTACATGAGATTTTTATTTTTATTTTTGAAAAATTAGATATAATCATTCAAAATATCTTAAGTTATATGGCATATATGCTTAATGTGTTTCTAAATTTTAAACTTGTTAGATATTCTTTTTGTATTTTATTATTTTATTATTATCTTATTTATGGGTTTTGTACAAGTATAAGTTTTTATGTGTCTATATGCACTTATTTACAAAATATACAAGAAATTTACCTAAATCCGCCTAGGCGCCCACCTAGATCCCACCTAGCCGCCTAGGCGCTAGGCCCCAGCCCGCCTCCCGACTAGCGCCTAACGTTTTTTAGAACCTTGGTCGTGTAACACCTGTTAAAATAAACGGGTAAAATGACCCGACCCGAAATCGAGCCGATAATATTAATAAGTAATATGACCTGACTCGTTATCCGTTAAGGAAAATATATATTAAACCAATAAATAATCAAATGAAAAACATAATACTAAATAAGTATATACATACCATATTGTCATATCCAAAACATAAAAACGCATTTTTCTTTTAAGTATATTTTCGCTTACCTAAATTGATTGCTCTAGCCTTTTTCTTTGCAAAGACTCGTATTTGTATTGTCTATACTTTTGCTTCCAAGATCTCGTTCTGTTCCCATTATAATCTCCACGGACTCCTCACCACTAAGGTTTATTGAATCTGAATCTCTAGCATCCATTGCTTCTGAAACAAAATGGGTATAAATTAATTAATAGCTTTTTAAACAGGTAGGATTCTAGGAACACCCGAACTCAATCCAATTTATAGAAGCATGAACAAACAGTAATGCACACCAATAATGGATATTACTAAGCAATGAAGTGACTAATTAAACATGCCTAGTATAGACATTATTTTAGTACAACTTATAATTCAAATAACAACACTAATATAAGACAATGGTAATTTAAAAGAAATTGGCTGAAGAGTTGAGTAAGGTAGATCCACCCATAACCCAACCTCCAGGAAAAGTTAAGTGTTCAATTTCATGGCGCATAGATCCACCCATCACTCTCTAATATATATAAACTAATAATTGTATCAAAGAATCGTCACCAACGACGTAAATCAGATAGTCTACTTTGTAGAAATTTTGGAAATGAAACATTAAAAGCAACACCATTGTTACCAGAATCTACCTTCAGATATAAATTTGGTAGGACAAATGTAAGCAACTCCTATTCACAAGTGTAAGCAATTACTAAAAAGCATGACATGAACTTTAATCCTAGACAACATACTTAAGCTTGCTAATTCCACACTACTAATTCAAATGTCATTTTGGTTTAAAATAGAAATGACGTACTCAAAACACTTAATAGTTATATAAAAGCTTTGTCATTACTATACATATATGCAATCTGTAATTAGTACTAAGTACTCTAACATATGCTACGTTCCACACACACACACACACACACACACACACACACATATACATATGCTACGTTCCACACACACACACACACACACACACACACACACATATGTATATATGTATGTATATCATGTCAATGAAGAGTATAAGCATACTAAAAGTATAAACACTGATTACCAACTTGCTTCTTTAACAATAGACATATATCCATACATATATATGCAGTAGAAAAGGTACTTAATAAGCATATCAGTCTTTTGCATTCAACCAACAACTTCTACATATAATAGATCAAAGCAAGTATCTGCATAAAACTAGCCCTGACTAATATATAATGGACAAATCGACTCCACTTGATCAATCCATATCATACAAAACATGCGTTTCAGCTTTTATACCAAACTAGGGTTTAGGTATCTGCATGTAAAACTAGTTATTGTATCAAATAAGTATTTGCATAGAAAAGCTTGCACAAACATCTGCATATAAAACTAGGTTTCCCTAACAGCATTCATATAAATAACCATGAAAGGAAACAAGTTCTTGGAATAATTACTAGAGCCTTACAAGATGCAGGTCAACGTGATTTGGAATCATAAACCCACATGTTCTTCGCTAATCCCGATCTCCCTTTTCGTATCATCTCTGATCGAACTCTCTCTAGCCCTCTTTGTTTCTCTCCAATTCGACAGGATATAGAAATACGCATCCCCACCCTAAGCTTCCCAAAATCCATATCCTCATCCTTTTTTAACCTCTAAATTCCCTCTCCACAATGAATCTAAATCAAAATCATCAGGCAATTCTAAGTACAGTAAAACTTTAAAGTGTAAATAGCCAAATTAAAGCAGTCACGGAACTTAAAACGAAAAAGCAGTAACTGAACTTATTTAGGAAATAGCCAAAGTCTTACATATTTTTCATCCAAGTAAATAGCCAAATTAAGAGGCACTTGGAGTGGAATCTGGAGAATAGAGATGCAGAGATGCAGAAACTGCCGGATCTGGTTTCTAGGCTTTAGAAAATCATGCATCTTCCCCTTATTATTGAATCCATCTATAATTCATATGGAGACTATGGAACTCCATTAAATTTATAACTCTTTCAAAATCATATAAATTCTTAATTGAATACAACCCTTAATTATAACATTTATTTAAAGAAATAATCAATATGCATGCCTCCGAATAGAAAAGAGAAACATGCAAAGTGTGAGCAGCAAATTGAGGTAAAGTATGCACATTTTGGTATTAACTACATTTCAGCAACTTTCGGTTGCAATTGGCTAAATAGTGTATTTTTGTTGGAGTGACCTGAAGAAGCTGCACTAATTTCTTCCTCGGTGTGACTATTGTTTCTGATGAAACTACTAAACCACCTTGCAGAAAGCTTTGGAGTTCGCTCCAGCGTTTTATTACGATCAACATAAACTATACCAAATTTTGTTTCATACCCACTAAGCCATTCAAAATTATCCATCGAACTCCAAATGAAATAGCCACGTACATCAGCACCATTCCTGTGAAATAAAAACAAACAAAAAATCAGAAAATTGTACAGATAGTTTGTTAGAAATTTTAGAAGGACAAAAGAAAATTGAAATTAAGTGGGTTTGATTTCATATATATATATATGTTGGATTTTTTTTTTTTTTGAACTATTAAATATTTTTGCGCATTGGAGAGGGATTGAGTCAAATTCAGATTGTTAAATTCATTTGACTCCAAATTTTCCCATGCATTGGAGATAACTCAACGCCTTATCATTGTTATCGGAGGGTAACTCATTGGCTCACCTTATTGCTTTGGCTAAAAAAGCAAGGTAGCCGTTGTGAAACTTGATCCGATTCCAGTCTTGTAGTTCATTCTGGGGTGTCGGTGAGGAGTATCCTGCCACATTTGGAGGGAAAAAAAAATGGAAAATTCGGTTTTAATCCTTGTCTAAGATTACTTTTTGAATAAAACTTTGTCTAAGATTAAAAACTAATTTTAATCCTTGGCATTTAATTGTAATTTTTTAATATTAAATAGGTTGTAATAATTATTGAGTTTTTTTTTTTTTTCTTTTTTTGTAGGTTATATATTGATTCCCATAAATAATAAAAATGTTATTTATTAAGTTCCCATAATAAGAAAAGTCATATATATATGTATATGCGTATTACATACATACATACATACATACATATATATATATATTTAGATACTATAGTTATGTACCGATATATTTGCACCGACACATTTGTACCGATATATTCGTACTAAAATTTACGAACCGATATTTCTGTACCTATGAGTAAAATAAGGTACCCAAAATTATGTTCGCATACATTCGTATTGATACTTCCGTACCTATGAATAAAATAATGTACCGAAAGTTATGTATAAATTGTTTTTATTTTGTTGTTGAATTTTTTTAATAATAAGAATTTAAATTTTGAACAAATCTTTATCTATTAATATGATTGGAGCACAAAAAAAATATTAATTATGGATGGGTAAAGAATTTTGAATGGTAAGTTTATAAATAATAAATGTGCTATAATTACTTAAATATGGTAAATTTTAAAAATATAGACTTATATTAGATTTTGAAAACCATTCAGGTTAAAATGTAAAAACAATCTTGTTGAAACCCTAATGACACACCCCGTCCCGAAGGAGGGCATGCTGGCCGTCACGTGGTGATGCCATGCCAAGTATCTATTTGTTTAATTCTGCATTATTGATTGTTTATATTAATGTCGGTGTTCTGACAGAATGCACAAATGTAGGATTCACCTTCGGGTGTTATATCTTAGTATTTGTATCTTTAAAGCTTCCGAACTGTGTAAATAGTTACGTCACTCTCACGTGACGGCCAGCATGCCCTCCTTCGGGACGGGGTGTGTCACTAAAATCTAAAAGCCCCCCCAAAAAAAAAAATGATTCTACGCGACCTGCTTTCCATCAATTAAAGCAACCAAGGTGTGTACATTCACTTACCATTTTCAGTAACAAACATGGGCAGGTTATTGTATCTTTGCTTAAGATAGTCTATAATCTTCTCCATGCCTCTTGGAACAACAAAAAACCTAGCGATTCCAGTCTAGGAAAGACAAAACAAGATGAGTTTGTTAACGTACCAATTTGGACCAATAATGAAACGAAAATTGACGGTGTAATAGCATAACATGTTAGATTACTAATTAATACTAAATGTTTTATATACCAGTTCTCCAATCGCGGCGCCATCCCGATACCCAGTTGTGTTGACGTAGCCTCTAATGGCATGGTCTCCGCCTGAGGGGCAAGGGGAGTGGAAACAGTCCTTGGCATATAGTGTTGTATAGTGGTTGAGTCCGATGAAATCTATGCTGCCTCTTAACAGCTCTTTTTCTTTGGGAGAGAACCTTGGCATTTCCAAGCGAGGGCATTGGCGCATTTCAGCGGGGTATTCTCCATACACTAAAGGATCCAACACCCTTTTTGGGAAGAAAAAAATTTAGTCATCCATTCTAGTATATTTATGCTATTTTTATATTCTTAATTATTACACATTACTATTATACTATGGTTAATATGCAATATATTAACAGAAAATATCAAATTGTCAACCGCCGAAAGATTTCCAGTTATATATGCGAGCAAAAATAAGAAGCTGACCAATTGAGGATTCAGCAGATATTAATGTGGCGAAAGTCCTTGCACAGAAATTAGAATTGGATACTGACTATATCGTACATTTTCTTGCATCAGATAATTAAGCAAATTGGTAAACGAAAAAGAATCACTTACCAGGCCGCATTGAAAGCTAAGACTCTATCAACAGCATGCAGGTCCCTTTCATCGTCTCGAAGAGGTTCATACCAGTGACAATGTGTAATAATTCCGACAAACCCATGTTGTTTTGGCTGTTTCAATTTGTAGTAATATTTTTTTTCAACTTTGGCAAGCTAATTAAGGCCAAGAGTATGAACATGTTATATGCAATACTTACATACCTGAAAAAGCCTCCGATATGTGTCAACTGCCATGGCATGAGCTATTAAAATGTTGTGCATTGCAATGAGAGGCTCTACATCAGAATTGCCACTTGAACAATTCCCAAAAGGGGGCGTGCAACGAGCAGGTGGGTATACTCCTTGTATGTAAGTAAAATCAACCAGCATATTGGCTTCATTGATGGTAATCCAGTGCTTCACCCTGTCTCCAAATCTCTTGAAGCATATGGAGGCAAAATGTGCAAATTCTTCCCTACAACAATGAAATTAATAAAACCTTAATAACTAGTATAAGCTTAATTGTCACAGTAGGGTCACAAATGAGTGCTGCCATTTGGACTACATTTACTAATAACCATACTCAATCAGTTCTATAAATGGAACTAAAATGAGATGGTCCGTAAGCATGGTGTATAGTTTTATTTTCATACCGTAAGAGTGGACTAAGCCAACCCCTATCTCTTGCATCTAGTATATAGGGCATGTCATTGTGGTGAAGTGTCACAAATGGCTCTATTCCTGCAATGTGTATCCAAATTCTAAATCATTAGTGTCAATTTTATTTTACTTTTTTGGAATTTATGTTTATGATAAAATTAGCTAGGTACCTTTGCTCACAAGATGGTCAATAAGTTTATTATAAAATACGATCCCTCTTGGATTGACTTTGCCGACTTTGCCGTCTATAATTGGCTCAAGATCAAGTCATTTGTGATCAAGCAACCCAGATTAATACAACCAAATAAAAGTATGAAGCACAAGATTAACCAGAATAATCCAAATTAAGACAAAGACAATATAAAAACAACATACCAGGTAGAATTCTAGCCCATGAAATGGAGAACCGATATGCATTCATCCCCAGAGAATGTATCAACTCAATGTCCTCCTATACATACATACGTACATACATAAGTTTCGAAAAGTCATAAATCTGCTTATAATTACGTTTTTGTGTTTGATTACGTTTGGTGAATACCAAGTAGCGATGGTAATGGTCATCTGCAACATCTCCAGTCTCATTATCCTCTATTTTTCCTGAAGTGCTTTATACATATAAAGACATTAATTTGGTGATTATCAAAATTAAGAGTGGCAACTAATTACCCACTAATTTTCTTGTTTAATTACCTGGAATGTGAGCATAAACATCCCAGTTGCTTAGGCTCTTTCCATCTTCATGATAAGCACCTTCAATCTTAATTATCACATTGAAATTGAATAGCGAATTTAACATTCAGATATATAGTTGCAGAGCAAAGAGAAAAAATAACTACAAGAAGAAGAGGGATACCTGATAAGATGAAGTGCTTGCTCCAAACAAGAAGCCATCTGGGAACTGAGATTTCTGGATTTCTTCTTCATCTAGTTTGAAACTCTGAGCTGCAACTAAAGCGGTAGACAATAAGATAACCGAGAGCGACAAGAAATAGAGCAAGCCTCCAGTAAATTTCATTTTGTTTTTTTGGGTTTCAAATTGTTTGTGGTAGTCTGGTTGAGGGTGGTGTATCATATCAAGTTGGTACATTAGCGTGGCTGGAAGCCTGGGAGTATTCAGCAGGACAAGGTGGCTGCATAGTGGGAGAAAAGTGAGGTGAATAAACTATTTTCAATTATTGTTTGATAAAAAATAAAAAAAACTATTTTCAATTATTTGTGGTGGCAAGAGAAACATGTGTCACATCCCGACCCGGGCTCCATCACATCCAGGGCTCGACTCTGCCGTAACACTACATTGTCCGCTTTGGGCCCTGACCACATCCTCACAGTTTTGTTTCTGGGAACTCAAACGAGAATTTCCCAGTGGGTCACCCATCCTGGGATTGTTCTCACACGAACTCGCTTAACTTTGGAGTTCCTACGGAATCCGAAGCCAATGAGCTCCCAAAAAGCTTTGTGTTAAAGGAGGTGGGCATGTACATATAAGGCATAGAGGATCCACTCTTCTGGGGGATGTGAGATCTAACACATGCGACTTCAGTCCCTCCCTAAATAATATATTGTTATAAGAAGAGAAATATACGTGTGATAATATATTATAAAACTTAACGCGTATTTTATATAAGAATTAATTCATTTCATGTAGATTTTTCTTTCCTAATAAAATAATCAGCTTTAAAGAAGTGTTCTTTTGCTCTAGATATGAATTTATAGTGCTATAGAAAAAAAAAAAAAAAAAGAAAAAGAAAAAAGATTACGTACCGTTAAAGCTGTTGCTATCCGCACTGATGTTTTAAGACAAGCAATATTTAGGCGAGAAGGATTTTCAAAGGGTCAAAGGCCGAGAAATGAGTGATGGTTATCTTTGCATAAAGTTATTGTTTAGGATGACAAAGTTTTTAGCCTTCTAGTCTGTGAGATTGGTGGTGGTTGTGCACGTGTTTAGGCAGATACAATGAGGAACATTCATGTATGCATATATATATATATATATATATATATGTATATTTGTGTGCCATGAGTAACATTTAGACATAAATTTTGTGGCTCCTATTTCATAATTTTTTTCAAGAATCTGAACCGTTTATATTTCAATTCATCAGTCATAAATTATCATTGTAGAAAATTAGAAAAATCCAAAACCAATAGATCAACTTCAACCCGTGGACCCAAATCTAAATATCTAGTCCTCTAAAAGGGTTATTACACTAATGCTCCTCAACTTTATCGTGTTTTTGTAAAACTCCTTCATGTTTAAAACATAACACTAACACACTTTGAGATTTTAGTTCACTTTCCTATAACCCCCTTAGGACCAATTTGCCCTCATTATTAATTACTTTTAAAAATAAAAAATCATTTATAAATAATAAAATTAAAATCCTACGTCAAACAACAAAAAAGAAATAAAAATAAAATTGAAGAAGTCTCGTTTTCATCTTCCTCTACCATGAACTCGGATCTTCTCTGGACTCTTACATGCAGAGCCTGTGGACTGGCTAATCCTAGCGGTCGGTAATAAATCATGTGGTTATGAATCAATTGTAGTTTTCCTCTCACATCCGTCCTTCTCTCTTCGTCTTTCTCTCTTCTTCGTTTCTGATTCTGAGTTCTCTTTTCAGTCAAAGTTGTTTCTTCTGCATCCCTCTTATGTGACTCCCTTATTTTACTTCAAGTTTAATCCCCAAATTAGTTTTTGGTACTTAAATTTGTTAGGACCTAGCTCTACGTCTTCTACAATTGTACAGAGAAATACCAAACAACAATACAACAATATTTCATTTATTCCTCAGCTTCTCTTACAAGCTAGTATTTGTAGTAAATTCTCCCTAACAACTTGTAACTACTAACTAACTATTACATCCACAACGTACACTTGGCATAACAAGATGATGCCAACTGTCAGCATCCTAACAATACCTCCCCCTTAAAACAATGCTTGAAACAAGCATTAACAAATGAACGGTGTACATCACAACATAACCAAAACAGGTAAGTCATGGAACACTAAACAAATCCTTCACAGATGCTCAACTTCAGGAAATTTGAGCTTTAAATCTTGATACAATTTCCATGTCGCATCCTCCTTGGAGTGATTCTGCCACTGAACTAGAACTTCAGTTGCTGCAGTATTGTTCTTCTTGATGAGTCGTCGGTCTAAAATGGCAACTGGGACATAGTGCAATACTCCTGAATCTGTTATTACAGGTAGTGGCACAGTAGGTTGCACATTTACTCCCAAATGTTTCTTCAAACAAGACACATGGAACACTGGATGCAATTTGGAATGGTCTAGCAATTGCAGCTTATATGCCAGAGAACCAACCTTAGCTATCACCTAGAAAGGTCCATAAAATCTGGGTTGGAGCTTATGGAAGGGATGAGATACAAGGGACATGTATTGATATGGCACCAACCTCAAGTAAACCCAATCACCAAACTCGAATGATCTTTCAGTTCTATGCTTATCGGCTTGAACTTTCATCTGACCTTGAGCAACTACTAAATTATTCCGGGGCAATGATAATATTCTGTCCCTCTCATTCAAACTACGATCCACTGAATCCACATTAGTCGAACCAATGTCATAGGCAGAAATAGCTGGGGGTGGTTGACCATAAACTATCTCAAAGGGAGTGAGTTTAGAAGCAGTGTGGTAGCTGGTGTTGAAGCTCCATTCAGCCCAAGACAGCCAATGAACCCATTTCTTAGGTTGTAGACTACAAAAACATCTTAAGTAAGTTTCCAAGCATCGATTTAAAACCTCAGTTTGTCCATCAGTTTGAGGGTGGTACCCAGAACTGAAACATAATGATGACCCTTGAAGCCGAAAAAACTCTCTCCAAAACGTGCTCAAGAACACTGGATCCCTATCACTGATTATCGAATGAGGCATTTCATGAAGCTTAAAAATGTTGTCAACAAAGAGTTGAGCAACTAATGAAGCAGAATAAGGATGGCCGAGTGCAGTGAAATGAGCATATTTTGAAAGTCTGTCCACTACCACCCAAATCACTATTTTTCCTTTGCAGGGAGGCAATCCAATGATGAAATCCATTGAAATATCTGTCCACACTTTGGTTGGAATGGGAAGAGGGTGTAAAAGTCCCGAAGGAGACAATGTCTCATATTTATTTTGCTGACAAATAGGACAACAAGCAATTGACTGTTTAATAAAATGTTTCATGCCCTCCCAATAAAAACACCGTGAAATTTTTTTGTATGTCTTCAAGAACCCTTTATGACCAGCCGTAGGAGAAGCATGATGTTCTGCAAATATTTTGTCCCTCCATATGCTGTGTGGACTTAAGACAATCCTATTTTTGTATTTCAGAAATCCATTATCCGCCTGATACTTGAAATTGGAAATAAGGACTGAATCACTGTTAAGGGACAATACTTGCTGTGTTTGTTCCATAATCCAAAGATCATTCTCAAGGTTCCTTCGCAGATCATCTATCCATTGAGAGTAAGGATATGATATAGCTAAGATCTCCATTGCATCAACTCCATCTATTTGATGCAAAGAAGAATCGCCTATAAGAGCAGGTACTATTGATAAGGCATCTGCAGTGGTATTGTCACACCCTTGCTTGAATTGTATCTCATAATCGAAACCAAGAAGTTTAGTAACCCATTTCTGTTGGAATGGTGTGTGAGCTCTGCCTTGGAGGAAATATTTCAGACTATGATGGTCAGTTTGAATTATGAAATGGTTGCCCACCAAATAAGACTGCCACTTATGAATGGCGTGTATGATGGCCAACATTTCCCTCTCATATGCTGACAATGCTTGGTTCATTGGACATAAAGCTTTACTGGTAAAGGCAATGTGCCTCTCTTCTTGTTGAAGCACTGCTCCAATTCCGTGACCCGAGGCATCCGTTTCAATAGTGAAAGGTTTGCTAAAATCTGCCAAAGCTAACACTTGTGGAGACATCATAGCTTATTTAAGAGTTTGAAAAGCTGTTGTTACTTCCTCATTCCATTTAAAACTGTCCTTCTTGGTGAGAGCAGTGAGAGGACTGATAATCTTCCCAAAATGAGGGATGAATTTTCTATAATACCTCGTTAAGTCCAAGAACTCCCTCAGAGCTTTGACAGAAGTAGGGATAGGCCACTTGGCAATGGCATCTAATTTGGTAGGATCCGCTAAAACACCATGCTGAGAAACTATGTGACCCAAATATTCCACCTGCGACTACCCAAAAGCACATTTGGATTGTTTGACAAACAAGGTATGTGCCTTTAATGTATGAAAAACTATACTCAAGTGTTGCAGATGCTCGAACCAAGAAGCACTATAAACTAATATGTCATCAAAGAAAACCAGGATAAACTTTCTAAGATATGGTTGAAAAATCTCATTCATCAAGCACTGAAATGTAGCAGGAGAATTTGTTAGGCCAAATGGCATTACTAAGAATTCGTAGTGGCCATCGTGTGTCCGAAACGTGGTCTTCTCCACATCTTGTGGATGCATACGGATCTGATGATAGCCTGCCCTTAAATCGAGTTTAGAAAAATATTTTGCACCATACAATTCATCAAGCAATTCATCAATAAGAGGGATAGGAAACTTATCCTTAACTGTAATACCATTAAGCTCCCTGTAGTCCATACACATTCTCTAAGTGCCTTCTTTTTTCTTGACAAGAATGACAAGTGAGGAATATGGACTGTTACTCACCCTTATAAAACCAGCCTGTAGTAATTCTAGCACACATTTCTCTATTTCGGTTTTTTGCACAGGGCCATATCTATAAGGCCTTGTGTTGGTAGGTTTGCTACCTTCTATCAGTGGTATCCTGTGAACATATACTCTATGCAGAGGCAGGGAATTTGGTGTGAGAAATACTACCTCATATGCTTGTAATAAGCTGTGCAATTCTTGTTGCTGTTCTGTAGAGATGTTTTAGTCAGTTTGGGAATGAACTTCAGCTAACTCAGAAGGAATATCCGAGACAGTAACTGCTTCATGTTCAATGTGAAAAAGAAATGCCCCCACTGTTGTATCTATCTGTAACAATTTCTGCATTTGAAGTGCTGAGATATCCTCAATACTGTCGCCAGAAGATGTAGGAGTGATGATGCAAAAAGTTTTTGCATTCCTAGTAAACTGCATGGAAAACTCGTCGAAATCCCACCAAATCGGTCCCAAAGTCTTGAGCCACTGAACTCCTAACACAATATCACAACCCCCCAAGGTTATAGCATAAAGATCAGAAAGAAAATTAAAATCTTGAATCCTGATATGAGCTTGGGACAATGTTCCTTGTGCAGCTACCTTTCCCCCATCTACTATTTTGACATTAAACACATGCCCTCTGTCCAAATAACTTCTGAGTCTCTTTACCAACCCCAAATCCACAAAATTGTGGGAACTACCTAAGTCTATAAGGATGGTAACATGACAATTTTTTATATATCCAGAAACCTTCATGGTGTTAATAGTGGGTGGTGTAGGGATGCCAAATAAAGCACAAGCCGTGATTTCAAGTTCTTCATTCTCCTGTTCATCCTCAAGACCTAACTCTGAATCTTGAACATCAATTAATAACAACTGCTTCTTCTCACAACTATGACCCCTAACATATTTCTCCCGACAATGATAACAAAGACCATTTCTTCCACAGTGATCTACCTCTTTAGGTGTTAATCTCTGCACATTATTGGGCTTTGGTCGATTCTCATAAGATGAACTAGAATTGATAGTTTGCAAGGGAGATTGAAAATTGGGTTGAATTGAAGGAGTCTTGGAAAAATACTTCACGTTAAGATTTGTAAGTTTTGCATCTAGTTGCTGAGCAAAAGCAGAAGCTTCAAGCGCATCACGGGGCTTCAAGATCTTGACATCATGTCACAATTCTGGTTTGAGTCCTCCCACAAAGTAAGATTTGAGAAATCCAGGGCTGATATCTCGTGTTCGATTAGCTAGACGCCTGAATTCCATCACAAAATCACACAAGGAACCCGTCTATTTAAGATTGACCAAACTCTCTGCCGAATCGTCCAATTCTGAAGGACCAAATTCTTGGCATAATACCCTTGTGAAATCATCCCAATTTGGGTAATTTTCCAAACACCTAGCCCATTGGAACCATTGAAGTGCATCACCTTCCATGTGAAAGAAAGCCATTTTCACTTTCTTTGAATCTTCAATATTAAAGAAATCGAAGTAGTGTTCCGCCTTGAAAACCCATCCCACTGGATCATCGCTTTCATTGAACCTCGGAAATTCCATTTTCAAGAATGGAGGGCGAGAAAACTGACCAACGTTTTGCCCAAATTCCTATCGATTGGGATTAAGATTCATCCTGTTGCGGAATTGGGAATTGCTGTGTGTAGCTTCAGATGATTCGCCCAATGACCCGCCATTCAATCGCGCCATGAGAGCTTGGAATTGTTGCAATAACAACTTCTGATTGGATTTGAGGTCCTATTGTTCTGATCGAAATGCATCCTGAGACTTCTTGAATTTGTCAAATTTCTCTTCCAAGCTTGAAACTCTGGACTCCATGGATTTACGCGAAGTTTGCCGCGTCATACAACAGAGAAAGATTGAGTGATCGAAACGACTGGCTGTGATACCAAATGTTAAGACCTAGCTCTACGTCTTCTACAATTGTATAGAGAAATACCAAACAACAATACAACAATATTTCATTTATTCCTCAGCTTCTCTTACAAGCTAGTATTTGTAGTAAATTCTCCCTAACAACTTGTAACTACTAACTAACTATTACATCCACAACGTACACTTGGCATAACAAGATGATGCCAACTGTCAGCATCTTAACAAAATTAGAGGTAAATTTTAGCATATAAAAACTTGAATTTGGCCTCAAAAGCTTCCCAAAGAAAGAATCAATTAATTATTAGTTGTAGACAAGCAGACAAATTCTTAGAGCTTCAATGGCAATTTTCAAGGAAAAAAAAAACCATTTTATTTTCCCTGATCTCAAGCCTTCTTTGAAGGCATACCACTTGATTTGAAGAAAATTAGTATTTGATTTATTCAAATCCTAAACCACTTGATTTTTCATTAATCATACATCAAGATTCACCATTATAAATATCATAAAAAAAAAATTCAAAATCTTTAAGTCCTCTTCCTGAAAACAATCGCAGGTGACAAGGAAGAAGAGAAAAGCGAGATAAGAGAGAGCTAAAATATCAGAAACGAAGAAGAGAGGACGGATGTGAGGCCTTCTGGCCCAACCCCTAATCATCGTCATCAATGGTCGTAATGGCGTTGGGAATGACACCGTCATAAAAAAATTCAAGGATTCCAACAAGAACTTGGATTTGGTGAGGAAGATTCTTGGGAATTGCCTTTTCATATTTTTAAATGGCTAAGTGAGGCCAAGCTTGTGGAGAGGTTGATTGATCGAAAAACCAAGACGAAGGAGTAGCTTCTTGTGAGGGATGTAACGGCTAGAGAGGAAGTGAATCATGTTAAGTATAGACCTCTAGAGTAACCTAAAAGCCCAAAATGGAGAAAACATCGAGGCAAACCCTTTCTGCTTTCTTCCAATGCGGCCGATGAGAGTGTCGCTAACACCCCACGATGAGTACGAATCACCACCACCAGCTAAAGCCAAGAACCAGCACTGCAGTTATGGAAATATAATAGACTTTGTCTTTCGTCAGTTAATGGTTGAAGAGGCTCACGATCATTCAAATTATTATCCATAACTTTTATTCGACTATTTCCTGAGAAGCAGCTGGTCATCACGATCTATATGTTTAATATAACAAATCAACCAAGAAATAAAAGATGTTTCATAAACAACTGGTAGAAGGACAGAGTCAATCTCACACAGCATCCGCTATAGATTCCTTAGAACCGAATTGCTCCCAATCCGCCCTCTTGTTTCGCTCGGATCTTTAAAAACAATGATGAGTTCGTAGAATTTTAAGTTGGGAATAAGTTAACTGCATTAGAGAATTCAAGTTGATGCAATAGATGTATGCCACTGCCATCTTCGATTATTAACAGATTAATATTAGCTGACTGAGTTTGTACCTAATTTTGAAAGATGGAGGCATCTGCCAACCAGTCTCATCACTGTCCAAGTTACTAGAAGCAACATGTTTGATCTTGTCAAAATCCTTTCCTCCATTCCGAAGTGCACTACAGAATTCACGGGGCATCTTGATGGTTAATTCCTTGAGTTTTCCAATATATCGAACCCATCTGGAACTTCCTTCAACTCTAAGCACCATTTAACTTGCAATCTGCGAAGGCAATTCATGGCTCCTTCCTAAAGAGCTACATAATAGCTAGTTGTAAAACTGTTATAAGTTTGTTACAACTGTCCATGTAACTAATCCTAGTTTAGTTAGTTAACTAAGCTTAATTAGTCATTAAGCTATTTTCCAAAGTTTATATAAACCTGATTGTAATTTCTTATTCATTAAGAAATGAAATACCAAGAGTTATTTCACATATGGTATCAACCGCCTCTCTGTTCACGCACCGATCCTAATTTCCTCTGTAATCTTCAATCTCTCTGATCGAATTTGCTTCAATTTTTGCAATTCTTCATCAATTTCATGGCGTCTTCTACCTCTGCGCCTGAAAATCCAGAAGTTGTTGCTTCCAATCCCCCATCTCTCTCATCAAACTTTGCTCCGATGAACCCTAATTCTTCGAATTCTTCTTCGATCTCTTCGATTTCCATCCAAAACAACAGTTGCATGGTTCCTACAAAGCTTAAGAAGGACAATTATCTGGTCTAGAAAGCTCTTTTCGCTCCGATCTTTCGCCAATATAAACTTACAGGCATCATCAATGGATCTGAGAAATGTCCACCGCCTTTCCTTCCTAATCCCTCTGGTGTGACTTCTCGAATTCCTAACCCTAATTTCGAGATTTGGTATGAAAATGATCAAAATATGCTGATCTGGTTGAATTCTACTCTTTCTGAAGATCTAATTCCGTTCACCGTTGGTGTCACTTCATCTCGAGAATTGTGGCAGAATCTTGAACAGCGTTTTGGTGAAGTCTTAGCTGCTCACATTCATCAGTTTCGATCGCATCTTCATGTGATTCAGAAATGTGATCTCTCCATCTCTGATTATCTGCAGGGTATCAAAAGCATTTCAGATGCTCTTATTGTTGTCGGAGCCCCAATTTCTGAACCAGATCTCATTACTGTAACCCTAAATGGTCTCTCTAATGATTATGAATCATTCATTGATTCTGTCATGCTTTGTATTTCATCTACTTCCTTAGATGAACTTCATGGTCTCCTCATAAACAAAGAACTTTTCATGCTTTGGAAGAAGAAAGCTCATTCCTCTGCTATTGCGGAACCATTTCAAGCCTTTGCTGCTCAGGCACCACAATTCCAGCAAGGTCTTTTACCCACACCCTCATTCTCATAAGCATATGGGAATTCTAATAATCGCAGCAATTTTCAACACAACAATCGCAATCGTGGTAATTTTCAGAAAAATAATCGAGATATAGGCAATTATCGTGGCAATTACAACAATTAAGGAACTAGCAATGGTAACTTTAATCGAAATTCTGGCAACTCCAATCCCAATTCTGGTGGTTACAGTCGCAATTCTAGTGGTTACAGTCATGATTTTGGCAACTGGTCTCCCTGTTAAATTTTCAATTCCTTTGATCATGAGGCTATTGATTGCTATGCTCGAATGAATCATGCTTTTGCTGGCAAAATTCCACCTGCTCAGCTTGCTGCCATGTGTGTCAACATTGCTTCTTCTTCTCAACCTCAATGGCTTCTGGATTTTGGAGCTACTTCACATGTTACTAATGACATTGCAGAAATCTCTTCTCCCACTCTGTACTCTGGTGATGACAAGGTCTATGTTGGTGATGGAAAACGTATGGACATTAAGCACATCGGTTCATTTGTTCTTCAAACTCCACATGATGCTTTTTGCTTAAATAATGTTCTTCATGTACCAATGATGCAATTTAATTTGCTCTATGCGTATCAGTTTTTAAGGGATTATTATTGCTCTTTAACCCTTGATTCTAATGGTTCTGTTATCAAGGACTGTTCCACTGGGATGATGCTTTTTCAGGGCCCAATTAGGAATGGTTTTTATCCTTTACAAGGTCAATCACTCAAAGCTTCACCTTCTGCTCTTGTTAGCACTAAAGCTTCTTTACAGGAATGGCATAACAGGCTTGGTCATCCATCCACAACCATTCTCAGAAGGATTCTTTCATACTAATGAACTCATTCATGATAGTTTTGCTTCTGTTAATTTTTTTGTGTGCAGGCTGTGCTATTGGCAAAATTCATAAGTTGCCATTTTCATAAAGTACTACTATTGTTTCTCATAGCTTGGAGTTAGTTCACTATGATGTCTGGGGTCCCTGTCCAGTTTCATCTATCAGTGGCTATAAAGACTATATACTCTTTGTGGATGAGTTTAGTAAATACAGCTGGTTGTTTCCCTTAAAGGCAAAGTCTGAAGTTTTCACTATCTTTGTAATTTTCAAAACCTATGTTGAAAATCTACTTAGAAATAACATCAAGACTTTCAGAACTGATTCAAGGGGTGAATTTACCAGTTCTGCATTTAGTTCATTCTTACTTCAGCATGGTAATTCTCATCAATTCAGTTGTCATCATACACCTGAGCAAAATGGGTGTGTTGAACGCAAGCATAGACATCTCACTAAGACTGCATGGACACTTTTTATTCGTTCTAAAGTTCCACACAGATTCTGGGTAGAAGCATTTTCTGCTGCTTTATATCTTATCAATCGGCTGCCTATTTCTGGTTCGTATAAATCTCCATGGGAAATTCTCTTCAACAAGCCTCCTGATTATTCTCTGTTGAAGGTTTTTGGCTGTAGTTGCTATCTGTGGTTCAAACCCTATGTGCACTCTAAGTTGGATGGTAAAAGTACATAATGTGTTTTTCTGGGATATAGCCTTCAACATAAAGGTTACAAGTGCTTAGATGTCCTCTCAAACAGGGTATATATTTCACGGCATGTTATCTTTAATGAAGATCATTTTCCATTTTGTGATCCCTCTTCACATTCTAGAGATTCTTCTCAATGGTCTTTTTCTTCTGTAACAACAACTATGCCAACTGAGTTTCTCCTGCCATTCCCTCAATTCAGCACCTCTGCGCCTCAAGAATCCCACTCCCCTCGGGGACAGAGTACTTGCTCTTCGAGTGATACTTCTTTGCCATCCCCACACCATCAGCAATAATCTCAGGAATCTACTTCAACAACTAATTCTCAAGAGCATTCCAGTTTTCCTCTTCCCGTTTTAGTTTCAACTCCTACCAACAATCATCCAATAATAACCAAATCTAAAGCTGGAATTTTCAAGCCCAAAGCTTTTGCAGCTACTAAACACCCCATTAATCCAAGTTCATTTGTGCCTACAACATTTCTACAAGCCTTCAAACATGAGCACTAGCACAAAGCCATGCTTGAAGAGTTTTAGGCTCTTCAATCCATAGACACCTGGAATCTTGTACCTTCATTTCCACATCAAAATCTGGTAGGCTGGAAGTAGGTATTCCGTATAAAAAGGAAACCTGATGGCTTAATTGACAGATACAAAGCCCGCCTTGTTGCTGAAGGCTTCCATCAACAAGAAGGAATTGATTTCAAGGAAACCTTCAGCCCTGTTGCTAAACATGTTACCATTCGCATTCTTCTCACTCTTGATGTGCAACATGATTGGTTTTTAAACCAACTTGACATAAGTAATGCTTTTCTTCATGGTACTCTCCAAAAAGAAGTCTTTATGCAGCAACCTTCTGGTTTCATTGAATCCTCCAATCCTTCATATGTCTGCAAGCTTAACAAATCCCTTTATGGCTTAAAGTAAGCTCCTCGGGCATGGTATGATAAGTTTTTTCAAACTTTGGTCTCACTTGGTTTCACCAATTCTCAATTTGATTGTTCTCTATTTGTGAAACTTCAACCATTCCCTGTGCTAGTTCTTGTATATGTGGATGATATTCTAGTAACTGGCCCCAATACTTCTATGTGTCAACGTTTTATTCAGCAACTTAGTTCCTTATTTCCAGTAAAGAATTTAGGACCCTTACATTACTTTCTTGGCTTAGAGGTGCACAGATTTCCTGAGGGTATTTTTCTGTCTCAAAGTAAGTATGTTTTAGATCTCTTAGTCAAGACACATATGGAGGCTTGCAAACCATGTGTTACTCTTTTAGGAACACAGACACTTGATCATGTTGGTGTTCCTTTGGCTGATTCCACAAAGTACAGATCCATAGTTAAGGCATTAAAGTATCTTACTTGGACAAGACCTGATATTTCCTTTGCAGTGAATCAAGTCTGTCAATTTCTTCATTGTCCAAGGGATTCCCACTTTCAAGCTGTCAAAAGAATCCTACGATTTTTAAAAAGTACCATTGATCAAGGTATGTGGTTCAGGAAAGGTCTATTGCATATTACAGCCTTCTCAAATGCAGATTGGGCAGGCTGTGTGTTTGATCGAAGGTCCACCAGTGGATATTGCATCTATTTGGGCAGCAATCTCATCAGTTAGAGTGCCAAAAAGCAACATACTGTTGCTCGATCTTCTACCGAGGCTGAATATAGATCCCTTGCACACACTGTAGCTGAACTAACTTGGGTGTGTAAAATTTTCAAAGATGTGGCCTTCCAAATCTCTTCTATTCCTAAACTTTGGTGTGACAATGTTTCAGCAATATCTCTGGCTTCCAATCCAGTTTTCCATGCTCGCATAAAGCATATGGAAATTGATTATCACTACATTCGTGAACTTGTTCTTGCCAAACTGATTCTAGTGGAATATATTAATACTCAGCATCAAGTTGCTGACATTCATACTAAGTCTTTGTCTAAAGTTGGGTTTCAATATCTTCAGTCCAAGCTTTCTCTCGGTCCTCCTCCGATCAGCTTGAGGGGGTGTAAAGAGCTACATAATAGCTAGTTGTAATATTGTTATAAGTTTGTTACAACTGTCCATGTAACTAATCCTAGTTTAGTTAGTTAACTAACTTAATTAGTCATTAAGCTATTTTCCAAAGTGTATATAAACCTGATTGTAATTTATTTTTCATTAAGAAATGAAATACCAAGAGTTATTTCACATACTTCATCCACCCTTCAGTCCTTTAGTTGAGATATCATAGAAATGGAAAGAAATTCGAGACAAGGAAAGCCTTGTTTGGAGAAGACAAGTATTGGAATCTCCAAAGTGACGTACTAAAGCCAAAGAAATTTCAAATGCGATAGCTTCTCTAGTATTTTTATGTGCTCGTCCATGCGAGAAATTTTTTAAAGCTTTATCTTGGTCAGGTTTGGATAGTTTAGAAGGTCTTTTGGTAACTCTGCAATTGGCCCTTCAAGTTTCAGCTTGTATATATTATGAAAGCTCAGTAGAATCCTTACCGAAACCTCTACCTCAGTAAAAAATCTCAGAGACAGGGACTGGAAAGGGTTGGATTGCATGGTTTCAGAAACAACGATATTCTTCTCATCTTTCTGCGGTACTATAATGATGGACATTTTCATAAGATTGGCTAATCCAGGAAGATCACTCAAACCAAAATCATAGTTCGAAACATTGACTAATATCTGTAAATTTCCAAGAGTAGTGATTTGTAGAGAGTATCTGTGTTAATAAATCAGTTGTTATATTAGTCCTCATGCTTTTCTTCCTACCTAGGAAGCAGTTTCCTACCTACTACCTTCAAATGTGAATGTGATCAAGTTGAAAAAGAGGAACTTTCGTGACAATTTCATTTCAAAAGTGATTTCTATGAAGTATTTTCCGACATACTACCCTTCAATGTGAGAGTAACTTTCATGGCAACTTGCTTTCATCAACAGTAATTTATCTTTCTTTACTAACGCGTTCCTTTTTCACCTCATCGCAAGAATGTGACGCGCAACCCTTGAGCTATTGTATACTCATAAATTTGTATGGCAGAGTACCTGTGTAGGGAGATATGTTATTTAGATGGTTTCTATAAAGTCAGGATCCTTTGAAGGTTATGCCAAAATGAAGCTAGAGACGAGAGGAAGAGGTTGGTACCTGAGATTCACGGTGAAAAGGTCGGAGATGGCCGACATCTTGCTCGAATGGAACGGGGCTCGCCGGAGGGATTTGGGTGCCCTTTAGGTGTCTCAGACCTTCATAGAGACAAGGGATAGAGGGAGGAGGTCCACACGAACATGGTGGTGGCGTTTGGGTTCTCAGGGTGTGAGGGTGGTGTGGGTGTGTCACAAAGAAGGGAGAGAGATGAGAATCTAAGAGAGAGAGAGAGAGAGAGAGAGAGAGAGCTGAAAAAGAGAAATGAGAGTTGAGTCGGGATGAAAGGGGAAAGAGAGATAGGGGATGGGTTTAGGGGCTACCACGTGACAGCTAAAGAGAGGGAGGGAATCTAGAAAGTAGATCCGGTTAGGGTAACAGGTGGGGGACTAAAATGTAAATTTCATAAATCTTTAGGGAAATTGAAAATTTACAATAATTTGGGGGTAGGGTTTAACAATTTGATACACCAAAGACTATTTTAGATCCAGGGTTTCTAAGTTTTGTAGATTGCCTATGACATTTGGAAGTAACTTTACCTTTGTAGTCTTCAGGCTTAAGTACGTTAAGAGATACAAATCCCCCACATATTTTGGAAGTTGATTGATTAGAGCATCTATGAAATCCAATACTTTCAGAAGTTTAAAGTTATTGAGAAAATACTCGAGCCATTCTTCTTGGTTGAAAGCAAATACATAACGAATTTGAGACAATGTAATTATTCCCAGGGCATCAGAGAGACTATTGTCGATTGAGAGACGTTGAGTTGTTGGTTTAGAAGTCAACTCAAATTCTGATAAAATATGACATAAGCTTGAACCACACCCTTTTTAAGGAGCACTTCGCGTAAAAGATCATGAACTCCACAACTTAGAGCTTTTCCATAAATGTAAACTTCTAACACTTGAACCAGGCTTCTATGAATTAACTCAGTCAAATATTCCTCTCCAACATCTTCCAGTGTCTTGGTCTTCTTCAATTTTACAAACCCTTCAGTGATCCACAGCCGAATCAATCTTACGCAATTAATTTAGTAGTCATCTGGAAAGATGCCAAAGTATAAGACACACCATTTAAGGTAATATGGTAGATGGTGATAGCTGAGGGATAAGATTCTTGTGAGGTTTGTAAGATGGGGATTGTTTTCCAACTCTGAACTTAAGCTATTGTATAACTTCTGCCGTTCAGACACCACTTTAACTTTCGTTGGCAACAGACCACCTATGTGAACAATTGCCAAAGGTATTCCTTCACACTTTCTGATGATTTCCAGTGACATATCTTTTAACTCTAGAGGGCAATTTCCCTCCAATTCAAACTGAAATGCCTACATATACGTACCATGAGCTGTTTTCGTCCAAAGGTATGTGTAAAGAAATTCAATGCTCAGGAATGAGAAAGGAATTCATTGGATTAAATGGGAGAATTTATGTATGAGCAAACATGAAGGAGGATTAGGTTTTTGAGACTGAATGTTTCAACCAGGGGTTGCTTGCCAACCAAGTGTGGCGGCTCTCCTCCAATAATGGGTCTTTGGTGGAACAAGTTTAAAGAGCTCTCCACTATCTAACGAAAATGCTTCTATATGTGGGGGTTGGGCATTCGTTCGTCATTTAGAACCTTGGTAATGACCAACTCTGAGCTTGAATAACATTTGAAACTCGAGGAAGAACTGTAGGAGAAATGACCAAAGATAAATAGGAGGTAATAATTCGCTCATCCATGCACAATGGCAGAGCTAGGATTTTTTCGGTGCGTGGGCTAACCTAAAATTATTACTACGAAATCAAATGCTCAATTTTTTTTGTTGCCTATATAAAGTTATATAATAGTGAACCTAAAAGTAATAATTTGAATCAAGAAATTTATAATATGTTTTCTAAACTTCTAGCCCTCAAAAATTTCAAATGAATAAAATTGTAAACCGTGTGTGGTATGGAAGTTTTAATTTATTACAATTAAATTTTAGTATTGGTTAAACTGATGAGTTTATTTAACATTTATTAACTCTTATTTTCCCTCAAAGAAATCATAAGATTCAAACTTTCATTTGTTAGGTGGGTTATGACAATGAAAAATCATAAAACAGCCCAAATAATTAATATCTTTAAGCATAAAAACTAAACCTCTCCTTACGTTGTAGTCTACCGGAACCTTATACTTGGCTCCGCTAGTGCTCATCCAACCATTTATCAAACAAAAAAGAAATTAACCTTCCATTTCCAATAATCCAACGACTATTGTTATTTAGAACAAGTAAAGCACGTTTCAAAACATTCCACATGAATGACCACAAATAGACATCTTATTTTTTGAAAGGTGTGAGAGGAAGGCGTAGGCGAGCAAAAGAACCCTATAAAGAAGAAGATTGTAAAGCATCCTAACCAAAGCTGAGTAAAGATGTCTAATCCAAAGTAGCTAAATGACGAAGACAAAGCCCTCTTCAGTTTTAAGTCCACACCATAATCCAATCAACTGTTACTAATTCATGAGAAGCTCAGTTCCCAAACCAAATAAAAGTCACTCAAGTAGAAAGATGCTTCAAAAGGTAAGTCGAACATTGATAAACTGAGAAACTATGCAGAAACAAGCTTTAATAAACAAAATGTACCAATTGAACCAGTCCAACCATCAAAAGTAGTTTACCTTTCGAACCAAAAAGAGAAGCTTTACCCTCATTTACCAAATATTGAAAAAATATTCTCCTACCACAAAAAATGAGGACACCAAGGTATGTGAAAGGAGTAACACTTAAGTGAAAACCAAGATGTCTAAGTACATGAGTTCCGGGAAGAGGTGGACTAAAGATGAAAAGTACGATTATTTTCATTGACAACTTGCCAATAAGCACTCATATTTATTCAAGAAATCCCGAAGATAACTAAAAGATCAAACAATCCCACGACCAAAAAAAAGATCATTAGTATATAACACATGGGTAAGAGGACAACAATGTTAGGGCAATAAAAATATTACATCGTCGAACACAAAAGAATGAGCACTAAAGGCCAACCCTCACCTCTCTATCTCTCCCTCTCCTCATGATCTTCGCCACCAATGACAATTCGAATTTTGCCCCTTATATTTTAGAACCTATTTGAAGGACATCTTTATAAAAATAAAAAAATAAAAAATAACGATTTGAAACTGTATAGTCATCTAGCTTATCACCATGAGAAGTATTTGGGACTTCCCACCTTTGTGGGTCGAAACCGAGGGGCTTGCTTTAATCACATTAAATAACGCATTTGGAAAAAACTTCAAGGGTGGAAAGGGAAATTGTTAAGAATGGCGGGAAAAGAACTTCTTGTGAAAGTGGTTGCCCAAGTTATCCCACTTTACACAATGTATTGCTACCTCCTACATAAATACTTTTGCGACGATCTTCACGAATTGATTGCCTCTTTTTGGTGGAACGAGTCACGGGGTTCTAAAAAAATTCATTGGATAGCTTGGGATAAGCTCTGCCGTCCTAAGTCGGATGGTGGTCTTGTGTTTCAGAATCTCTATGCTTTCAACCTTGGTCTTCTCGCTAATCAAGGGTGGAGAATCATTCACGAGCCTTCCTCTCTCATGTTGAGACTCCTCAAAACAAAAGTATTTCCCGAACTCTTTCTTCTTGGATGCTGTTATTAAACCGAATGCATCATTTGTATGGCAGAGTATCTTTGCAGGGAGATACGTTATTAGAAGATGATCGAGGTGGTAGATTGGGGATGGAAGTACCATTAAGATTTGGGGCAACAAATGGCTGCCATTACCATTAGCCTTCCTGATCTTTACCCCAAAGCCAGACGATGTTGCGATCTCTACTGTCAAGGATCTCTCCACTGGAGATGGTCGTTGGAACTTACCCCCTCATCCAGTCCGTCTTCTTGAACGTAGAAATAGATTTGATGCAAATTCTTACATTAAGTATATTCCCCGCTACTGACAAATTGGTGTGGCATTGTGAGTGGATTCTTCCTTAATTCTTATCTGCCTCTTCCTCCTAGT
Source organism: Heteromeles arbutifolia (assembly GCA_024362995.1). Classification (NCBI taxonomy): domain Eukaryota; kingdom Viridiplantae; phylum Streptophyta; class Magnoliopsida; order Rosales; family Rosaceae; genus Heteromeles; species Heteromeles arbutifolia. The sequence goes on along the minus strand of JANCRC010000003.1, from coordinate 35,501,814 downwards.
CTAGCTCCTTGGCTGCTGGGTTATGGGATAGGATTTAGAAGACATGTACCCTCCAAAAGTTAGAACGGCAGTCTGGAGAATCATGTTAAACATTATTCCTACGAGGGCCAACCTCTACAAACAGCGACTTTAGGTGGATCCATTATATATTCTATGCAGTACCGTATTAGAAACTAACACCCATCTGATAGTAGACTGTCATTTCGCCAAATGTGTTTGCTCTCCTCGAATTTGGGCTTTTGTTCGCCTTACCGATGGAATGGATTTCTATTGGATTGGGCACATCACTCTGTTCTAAACTTTAAAGAAGCTGATTTTGATGGGTGTCTAATGCTAATTTGGGAATTTGGACGGCCAGGAATGCGAAATTCTGGGGCAAAGACTTGAATCATTCTCCTAATCTTGTTATCAAGCGTGTGTGGGACTGGTGGCAGGAGTTCTTGAGTTTGAATATCAAGCCTACTACTACTGAGACTCATTTGAATACTATGAAATGGACTACATCCCCAACTGACATATTCAAATTAAATGTCGATGAGGCTTGGGATTCTACCTCAATTGTTGGTGGAGTTGGTATTTTTTGGGATTCCAATGGGATTTTGTTGGAGTTGCTTCGTTCGTTTTCCATGATGTCTTCTCCCCTATGCAAATCAAAGAGTTGGCAACTAGAGTTGGTTTGGCTCTGGCGATTGAAAGGGGTTTCCAAAACATTGTTCTAGAAAGCGATTCGCTTCAGGTCATCTCTGCATTGAATTTTTTCTCTGTCGACTTGTTTAGCATCGGGCCAATCATTGAGGTTACAAAAAAATTTATGCATATGACCGATGAAGCTTTTGCTGCCTATGTTCGTCGGCATGCCAACTCTGTAGCTCATAGAATTGCTAGGTTTGCCCTCTATACTAGAGGTAATTACTTTCCACCCCTTGTACTACCTAGCATTTTTTCGGCTTTTGAATGAATTATATCGCCATTTAATAAAATTAAAAAAAAAGTGCAAAAATTAGAGTTTACTGGATACAATTGAAACATAAAATGTAAAATGCATTTCGTTTGATTTTTTTTTTTTTAATTTTTTTTTTTTTTGTGTTGTGTTAGCTTTTTTATTTTATTTTATTTTTATTTTTTGTGGGGGGTGGAGGGTTTTTGAAGAGTTTCGTTCGAAGTCCTCTATAAAAATGTTACATTGTGCTTGAATTTTCTATGCAACTAATAAGATTAAAGACGAATAGCTACGTACAAACACTAGGTAAAAGACACGTATTACTTTGGCCTTCCCTCACTCATTTCGACAAATTGACTCCGATCCTCTTTATGAGGATCGTAGGGATCCTTAAATCGTGTTCGTTCATCGTATATCGTACGGTTAGTTTTCATCAGGTACTATTCATATTTAATTTAAAATGAAAGTATTTAAAATGATTTCTAGCTGCACGATGTACGATGAACAGATATGATTTAAAGATCTCCAGGATCCTCACAAAAAGGATCTAGAGAGGATCCTCATTCTTCGACAGACTCCTGTCTCTCCCACCATGTCTCTCCCACCAAGGGATCCAGGCTCCAGCTGCTTTTGTTGGTTTTTCTTGTTCTCTTTTGAAAACTGCTTTAATTTGCTTTTGTACTTGTAATTGAAGATCCTAGTTCCACAATGTTTATTAAATTATATAAATAGCACAATAGTGTGTGTGTATATATATAATGTATTAGATGTGGTGTTGGTCAATATGTTCAGAGTACTGTTCATCGTATATTATTGGAGTTAAGAAATTTCTTCAGTAAAAGAAATGAGAAAATTTCACGTACTTATAAAAACTTTTTATATTGTTAAATTAGTTATTCAAGTAAAATTTCAATTTTTTTAAGCAACAGATTAAAGACTTGTTTGGGTTAATATTTGAACTTTGGGCCTAAAGAAAGAGAGGAAGAAAAGAAGGCCCAAAAAGACTAAAGTGAAGAGATTTGCCCAAAGCCCAGCACTAAGCCCGGGCCAACCCTCCTAAGACAAAGTGGCGGCTTCCCATTAATACATAGGAATACACCTAGAAACGCTCCAGCAATCCAAATGTCTTGAATGGCAAGCACGGCTCCAAGCTTCTTCTTCTCCTTCCTTGCAAAGCTGCGGCACAAGTGTGTGGTGGTGGTGGTGCGGCATTGTGGTGTATTTATAGGCTGAGGGCACACGACACAAGGTAGTTTTGGAGAAGGATTTGGCACTCCAAAGGTTGTGTTGAAAGGGATTGACTCGGCAAACTTATAGGAGGAAAAGGGTTAGTTGTTTGCATAATTTTAGGACTCCTTAAATTAGATGGGAAGTGGTTTAATGTGATAAGAATCCCCCTTGCAGCTGGAGATAAGGTAAGATAGGATTGGGATAAGATAAGATAAGGTTAGTTTGGATAAGGTTGGATAAGGTCTCCTTGTTTTCAGCTGATTCCAAGCCTTAATTAATTCTTCCTGATTCCTTGCACATTCCTAGCTCCAAAAACGTCATTCCTTGTGCTCCATACGTGTGCTATCCATTCCAAGCCCAAAACTGCTCTAAAATGCTCCAAATTGCACTTTCCTGCCAACTTTGTCATTAGAATCTACAAACACACAAAAATAGCTTAAAAACTCTAAAAAGCAGAAACTAACTAAGTAAATGCAAAGAAACAAGCTAACTAAGTCACATAAATATGCTTCTATCAAATTCCCCCACACCTAGCTTTTGCTAGTCCTCGAGCAAAACAAACAAAACATAACCTAAACCTTCCAACGTTTGCCTTAGGGATTTCAAATGAAACATGGCATGTTAAAAATCATTACTCACATAGAATTTAGCCATCATTACCCTCGAGCTCATACTTAATCGCAGTAACCACTCATTAGCTCATGCTTTGAGAAGGGCTTCCAAGATGTCTTTTTCACTCTCTTCTTCCTTGGAAATCATGAACCTACAAGGAATAGGGACATTTGGTGGAATGGGGTTAGAAGGAATTGAATTTGGAACAACCTTACCTGAATTAGATGGCGTAGAAGCCTTAGAAGGCTACGGCAATGGGTGTTCTTCCCTTGCCCTGGCCTTGTCCACCTCTTCTTCTTCTTGCAGCAGTTGTTTATCCATGTTCTGGCTGTGTTTGGATGTTTTTGGCTCAGCTCCAACCTCTATTCTACTTCCCAAGATGATAGCTTCAGCGATTTCAAAATCTCTCGTTGAATTTACAATAGTTGAGTTGGAGAGTTCACTTTGTTCTTTAATTTGCCCCATGGATTCTGCGATCTTTCCAAGTTGATTTTTCAATTCGTTTATCTCCTTAGCTTGGTTTTGTAAGCCCTGTGTCAAAGAAGTTAAAACATCAAGAAATTTATCATTATCCATGGACATACTTGAATTTGATTGGAATTGTTGTGGGGGAGGCTGTGGTGGCTGCATAGGTCTTGAATAGAACTCCTCATATTGCTGCCAATATCCGTCTTGTTGAAATTTTTGAGGTTCCCTCCACATAAAATTTGAATAATCTCTCAAATCTGAATTGTTAGTGTTGGAAAACAGGTTGTTCCTTAATTGATTATGGCCTTGATAACCCCATGCACTTCCATTCTCAGTTAATTGAGGACGTTGATGAGTTTGATATCCTTACCTATAGGACAGACCAAATGTAGGCACACTTTGCATTGTGGTCATTTCGATATACTGCGACAACTGAAAGTAAGATTCGCCATTTGAGCTTGAAGATTAGCAATTGCCATGTCTTGCTTCTCTAGTACCTAAAATTAAAGAAAGAAAACTAAATCAAATATCAAAAGTAAAATAAAAAAAAAAAACAGGGTGATTAGCAATTTTACTAATCCCCGGCAACAGCGCCAAAAATTTGATGTGATATAAACTAATACACAAATTTAAACCCTTTTTTTGATAGTTGTAGTATGTGTAAGTAGGGATCGTTCTAGGCCGGGGATTAGGAGGGATGCTAATCTACACAAATTAAACTCTAAATCACTAAACTAGACTCAAAAACAGAAAACTAGACTTAAACTATTCAAAATAAGCTAAATTGACTCAAAACACACAAACTAAGTTAAATTGACTCGAAACAGGAACTAAAGGGAAGTTTGGATGAATATTACACTAAAAATACTCAGAATACTAAATTGGGGGGGGGGGGGGGGGGGTTTGTTTGACGAATTTAAGACTTAAACAAACAAACTTGTAGAAACAAACTAAAGGGTACGAAATTAGGTAAATTAAGGAGGTGAAAAGCTAGCTAGAGGATTCTTCTCCATACATGACACATATGCAACACAAATCGATTTCTAGTTATTATTCCTATAAACCATGAATGACAATGCCTTAAGTTAACCGTGAACTACACAAATTAATCATCAGATTTTCCTAAATTCATTGAATTGGACTCAACGACGCAACTAAATTATTCTTATCAAGTTCCCTACATGAACTGCATAATAGAGATACATATCAAAGATCATTAAGTTCTATGAAAATCATAAGCGTTGACATGGCATTCGTAACTATAAACTGCATGACTATTAAGTGAAACTCCCTTATATTTTAGCATCAAATTCATGCATGCAAACTAAGTGGGCCCCCTTAATCAACACACAAGAATAAGTTATCAATCAAACAGTTAAGTAAATTGCATTCACGATTTATGAAACAATAACTGGATGTAATCAATTCATATCACACATATGTTCATGGCTTTGAATTCACCTCTAGCTAAAACGAAATTAGTTCCTCATGTTTGCAATTAAACAAAGACAATTAAAATGAAACATTGAAAACAAAAGATGGAATACACCTAGAAACGCTCCAGCAATCTAAAGGTCTTGAATGGCAAGAACGGCTCAAAGCTTCTTTTTCTCCTTCCTTGCAAAGCTACGGCACAAGTGTGTGGTGGTGGTGGTGCGGCATTATGGTGTATTTATAGGCTAAGGGCACATGACACAAGGTAGTTTTGGAGAAGGATTTGGCACTCCAAAGGTTGTGTTGAAAAAGGATTGACTCGGCAGACTTATAGAAGGAAAAAGGTTAGTTGTTTGCATGATTTTAGGACTCCTTAAATCAGATGGGAAGTGGTTTAATGTGATAAGGAATCCCCTTTGCAGCTGGAGATAAGGTAAGATAGGATTAGGATAAGATAAGGTTAGTTTGGATAAGCTTGGATAAGATAAGGTTGGATAAGGTCTCATTGTTTTTAGCTGATTTCAAGCCTTAATTAATTCTTCCTGATTCCTTGCACATTCCTAGCTCCAAAAAGTCCATTCCTTGTGCTCCATACATGTGCTATCCATTCCAAGCCCAAAACTGCTCTAAAATGCTCCAAATTGTACTTTCTTGCCAACTTTGTCATTTGAATCTACAAACACACAAAAATAGCTTAAAACACTCTAAAAACCAGAAACTAACTAAGTAAATGCAAAGAAACAAGCTAACTAAGTTGCATAAATATCCTCCTATCAACTTACAACCTATATGACAAGTGATGGAGACCAGCCAGCTATCAGCCAGAAAGCACTTTACAGTGGCAGTACAAGTAAATAGCCAGTGAGTCACTACCCTCCAGTTGCTTTCAGGCAAGAAAACTGCAAGCAGTCGGGCCAATTCGTCTATAAAAGGAGGAAGAGGGCTCAGAGACAAGGACACTCAACCAATCAAACAAACAAATATACAACTTGTCTCTCAATCAAGCAAACACCTAGAAAGCTGCACTCTGCCCAGATCCTGCCCATTTCTAGCCTTAGATTCCCCTCAAAAAGACATCTTTTGTCTATGTAAAAGCTCTGCTACCCTTCTTTAAATGTTGTAGTATCGATTCTCTTGTATAAACTTGTTTACCTCCCATCTCCCTTTAGCTACCAAACCTTTGTAACTATAAAGAGAAGAAGTTGCACAAGATTCAACCTTGCCCCACATGGTTAAATCTTGCCTGATCCTCTTTGTATTGTCTTTCCATTAATAGATCTAGTGTTATGATGTATTCCTCAGTATATTTTCAAGTCATTTCCAATCCTTTATTGATCCAAAGTACCATCAGTCCTCAGATCGGGTTCATCTAGTGGCATTATCGTTATAACGAGGACTAAAACTATAATCAAACTAATGACTTAACCAGATCTAGATCTTCACCCTTCCAACATACAAGATAAATAAAAGTCCTTGGTCTCAAGGCATAGAAAAGAACTTAATGTAGACTTAACCCATCCACGACAATCCTTTGATAACAAGAACGGGGTGCAAGTAATCGGCTTAAACAAACTTATTCTACATCTGCCATACAGAGATGGCAGTGGCACGCCTCCTCACTTAGTTAGTTTTGATTGTGAGCCTCAATGCCTATGCCTAAGGCCCCATGAAGGCACCTTTCAGAACTAACTTTGTCCTTTGTCCTCCTCTTGTAGCACCTCGACAGGCAGGAGCAGGAGCCCGACAACCAACCAAAGTGCCAACTCCTCGGGGAGCTGTGTGTTCGAGCCAGGAACGCCCACCATCGAGATTTCCTACCTGAACATAGTTTTGGCACGCCCAGTGGGATCAGATCTTGTATGCCAAGAAGACGAGGGAAAGAACAAACCTCAAGGTGGGGAGCAAAACATAAACCACCCCAGTACACACCAAGATCCAGTATGGCAAATCTCCCCGAAGACTTGCAAGGACCCATCTTGACAGAAAGCTTGACCTTTTCTGATTAAATAGAGGGGAAAGTCACAAATGAAAACCTGCAGGCCACCATGATGGCTGTCTTAAGAAGCATGGAGAGAAACTCTTAAAGTATGGAGAGAAACTCTCAAAGCATGGAGAGAAACTTTTGGGAGGCAAGTGAAGACATAAGCAGACTCTATTCCTTAACAGGAAACCTGCAAACAAAGCCAGATCTGGAATACTCTACCCCAAAAAATGATCATGCTAGAGAGAAGACGAACAAGGCCAGCCTTGTGGAGAAACCAGTTATTCTTCTATTTCCTATGTTTGGGGAAAAGAAGAGTAAGGGGAAGAACAAGGAAGAATCCAGAACTAGTCAGCTGTTGTTAAAAAAAGAGCCAGAGTTGCCTGACCTCCTGTTACCTTCATTTAATAGTTGGGGGCAATACGGGCCAGAAATAAAGCAGTTACTAGAAGAACCACAGACTGATACAATGATTAATACTAATCCTTTTCTACAAGCCCCAGTAAACATGATCAACCTAACATGGGCAGAGAAAGGGAAAGGAAACACCACGTGGGAAGTAAAGGCGGAAATGAGGCCAATCGACAGGCCAACTGAGGGAGCTATCAAGTTGCCCGAGAAGCCTAAAGCCGCCATAATAAAATGAGTAGTGCTATTTAGCAGATGTCATTGTGAATGTGAGTTAGAGGTACCAACAGCATAAGCCATCCTCGATCGAGAGCTGATCAAGAGAAAGGAAAAATAAGAGCATGAAAAGTACATGAGCACATGGGCAACTGAGAATGAAACATCTCGAAACATCTTCCAAAGGTTGTGAGGAGACTCTCAGCCTAAAAACTTGTCAGAAGTATTTAGGAAATATGAAACTTCAGAAAAAGTGGAGGATAAGGAGGCTAAGGTAGTAAGATGGAAGGAGGTGAAACCACCCCAACCAAGTTATGCTGACAGAGATGTTAGAATAAAAAGAAGGATTGTGAACCCGGTTACAAAGAAGAACCTGGCCCGACTCGGGTGAATATGGTATATAATCGGAAATGATGGGAAGCCTGTCAAAGAAATGGGAGCATCCATGATCATGAGGGTCCAGAGGCAACATAAAGCCCACATGAACTCGCTGAAAGTTCCCGCCACTTCAGAAACCTTGGAAAATATAAAGTTTGAAGGTGGTCCTCAGAGGGGAATAGATCAACCCCAGTGGAGGAGCAAGAAAGAGGTGAAGAAGGCAAATAGAAAAAACAAAGGGGAATGAGACCATGTGCCGCCAAAACCCCATCCTGGGAAATACAGAATCTTGAAGAAAGCTCAAGAAGATATGGTGATGATACTTACTCCAAGATGGAGCCCATAACTAATCTCCTTTGGAACTATCTCGCTCGATAGGGGGTTGCCCACACCATTGTTAATGGATGCTACCTACAAGATTCCAAAGCAGATACCAGACTTTGGAATAACTAGGGAAGAAGAGTTGCCCAAGATGATGCTACCAGAAGAAGCACAAGCTTGGATAGAAGAGTTTATGAACAACATTGGGGGCAAAGAGAGAGATTCACCTAGACCGAGAAACTGTTACTAATTTATGAGAAGCTCAGTTCCCAAACCAAATAAAATTCACTCAAGTAGAAAGATGCTTCAAAAGGTAAGTCGGACATTGATAAACTGAGAAACTATGCAGAAACAAGCTTTGATAAACAAACTGTACCAATTGAACCCGTCCAGCCATCAAAAGTAGTTTACCTTTTGAACCAGAAAGAGAAGCTTTACCCTCATTTACCAAATATTGAAAGAATATTCTCCTACCACGAAAAATGAGGACGCCAAGGTACGTGAAAGGAGTAACACTTAAGCAAAAACCAAGATGTCTCAGTACATGAGTTCAGGGAATAGGTGGACGAAAGCTGAAAAGTATTGTTATTTTCATTGACAACTTGCCCATAAGCACTTATATTTATTCAAGAAATCCCGAAGATAACTAAAAGATCAAACAATCGCACGACCAAAAAAAAAGATCATTAGTATATAACACATGGGTAAGAGGACAACAATGTTAGGGCAATAAAAATATTACATCGTCAAACACAAAAAAAAAAATGAGCACTAAAGGCCGACCCTCACCTCTCTATCTCTCATTCTCTTCATGATCTTCGCCACCAATAACAATTCGAATTTTGCCCCTTATATTTTAGAACCTATTTGAAGGACATCTCTACAAAAATAAAAAAATAAAAAATAAAAAATCACGATTTGAATCTGTATAGTCATCTAGCTTATCACCATGAAAAGTATTTGGGACTTCCCACCTTTGTGGATCAAAACCAAGGGGCTTGCTTTAATCACATTAAATAACGCATTTGGAAAAAACTTCAAAGGTGGAAAGGGAAATTGTTAAGAGTGGCAGGAAAAGAACTTCTTATGAAAGTGGTTGCCCAAGTTATCCCACTTTACACAATCTATTGCTACCTCCTACCTAAATACTTTTGTGACGATCTTCACGAATTGATTGCCTCTTTTTGGTGGAATGAGTCGCGGGGTTATAAGAAATTCATGGGATAGCTTGGGATAAACTCTGCCATCTTAAGTCGGATGGTGGTCTTAGGTTTCGGAATCTCTATGCTTTCAACCTTGGTCTTCTCGATAATCAAGGATGGAGAATCATTCACGAGCCTTCCTCTCTCATGTTGAGACTTCTCAAAACAAAAGTATTTCCCGAACTCCTTCTTCTTGGATGTTGTTATTAAACCGAATACATCATTTGTATGGCAGAGTATCTGTGCAGGGAGATAAGTTATTAGAAGATGATCGAGGTGGCAGATTGGGGATGGAAGTACCATTAAGATTTGGGGCGACAAATGTCTGCCATCAACCTTCCTGATCTTTATCGCGAAGCCATACGATGTTGGCATCTCTACTGTCAAGGATCTCACCACTGGAGATGGTCGTTGGAACTTACCCCATCATCCAGTCCGTCTTCTTGAACGTGGAAGTATATTTGATTCAAACTCTTACATTAAGTATACTTCCCGCTACTGACAAGTTAGTGTGGCATTATGAGTGGATTCTTCCTTAATCTTTATCTGCCTCTTTCTCCTCGTTTAGCTCCTTGGCTGCTGGATAGGATTTAGAAGGCATGTACCCCCCAAAAGTTAGAACGGCAGTCTGGAGAATCATGTTAAACATTATCCCTATAAGGGCCAACCTCTGCAAACGACTTTAGGTGGATCCATTATATAGTCTCTGCAGTACCGTGTTAGAAACTAACACCCATCTGATATTAGATTGTCCTTTCGCCAAATGTGCTTGCTCTCCTCGAATTTGGGCTTTTGTCCGCCTTACCGATGGAATGGATCTCTATTGGATTGGGCACACCACTCTGTTCTAAACTTTAAAGAAGCTGATTTTCATGGGTGTCTAATGCTAATTTGGGAAATTTGGACGGCCAAGAATGCGAAACTCTGGGGCCAAGACTTGAATCCTTCTCCTAATCTTGTTATCAAGCATGTGTGGGACTAGTGGCAGGAGTTCTTGAGTTTGAATATCAAGCCTACTACTATTGAGACTCATTTGAATACTATGAAATGGACTACATCCCCAACTAACATATTCAAATTAAATGTCGATGGGGCTTGAGATTCTACCTCAATTGTTGGTGGAGTTGGTATTTTTTAGGATTCCAATGGGATTTTGTTGGAGCTGCTTCGTTCGTTTTCCGTGATGTCTTCTCCTCTGTGCAAATCGAAGAGTTGACAACTAGAGTTGGTTTGGCTCTGGCAGTTGAAAGGGGTTTCCAAAACATTGTTCTAGAAAGCGATTCGTTTCAGGTCATCTTTGCATTGAATTTTTCCTCTGTCGATTTGTTTAGCATCGGGCCAATCATTGAGGTTACAAAAAAATTTGTGCATATGACCGATGAAGCTTTCGCTGCCCATGTTTGTGGGCATGCCAACTCTGTAGCTCATAGAATTGCTAGGTTTGCCTTCCATACTAGAGGTAATTGCTTGCCACCCCTTGTACTACCTAGCAATTTTTTGGCTTTTGAATGAATTATATTGCCCTTTAATAACATTAAAAAGAAAAGTTCAAAAATTAGAGTTTACTGGATACAACTGAAACATAAAATGTAAAATGCATTTCGTTTGATTTTTTTTTTCCTGTGGTGGGTAAGCTTTTTTTATTTTTATTTTTATTTTATTTTATTTTATTTTTTTGTGTTGGGGGGGGGGGGTGGAGGGTTTTTGAAGGATTTCATTCGAAGTCCTCTGTAAAAACGTTACATTGTGCTTGAATTTTCTCTACAACTAATAAGATTAAAGACAAATAGCTACGTACAAACACTAGGTAAAAGACATGTATTACTTTGGCCTTCCATCGCTCATTTCGACAAATTGACTCCAATCTTCTTCGGATCCTCTTTATGAGGATCTTGGGGATCCTTAAATTGTGTTCGTTCATTATATATCATACAGTCAGTTTTCATCAGGTACTATTCATATTTAATTTAAAATAAAAGTATTTAAAATGATTTCTGACCGCACGATGTACGATGAACGGATATGATTTGAAAATCTCCAGGATCCTTACAAAAAGGATCCAGAGAGGATCCCCATTCTTCGACAGACTCCTATCTCTCTCACACCAAGGGATCCAGGCTCCAGCTGCTTTTGTTGGTTTTTCTTGTTCTCTTTTGAAAACTGCTTTAATTTGCTTTTGTACTTGTAATTGAAGATCCTAGTTCCACAATGTTTAGTAAATTATATAAATAGCACAATAGTGTGTGTGTGTGTGTGTGTGTGTGTGTGTGTGTGTGTGTGTGTGTGTGTGTGTATGTGTTTGTGTGTGTGTGTGTAATGTATTAGATGTGGTGTTGGTCAATATGTTCAGAGTACTGTTAATTGTATATTATTGGAGTTAAGAAATTTCTTCGGTAAAAGAAATGAGAAAATTTCACGTACTTATAAAAACTTTTTATATTGTTAAATTAGTTATTCAAGTAAAATTTCAATTTTTGTAAGCAACAGATTAAAGACTTTTTTGGGTTAGGAAGAAAAGAAGGCCGAAAAGGACTAAAGTGAAGAGATTTGCCCAAAGCCAAGCACTAAGCCCGGGCCAACTCTCTCAAGCCAAAGTGGCGGCTTCCCATTAATACATAGGCTATGTACCTACAACCTATATGACAAGTGATGGAGACTAGCCAGCTATCAGCCGGAAAGCACTTTACAGTGGCAGTACAAGTAAATAGCCAGTAAGTCACTACCCTCGAGTTGCTTTCGGGCAAGGACAAACTACAAGCAGTCGGGCCAATTCGTCTATAAAATGAGGAAGAAGGCCCAGAGACAAGGACACTCAACCAATCAAACAAACAAACATACAACTTGTCTCTCAGTCAAGCAAACACCCAGAAAACTACACTCTGCCCAGATCTTGCCCATTTATAGCCTTAAATTCCCCTAAAACAGACATTTTTTGTCTATGTAAAAGCTCTGCTACCCTTCTTTAAATGATGTAGTATCGATTCTCTTGTATAAACTCGTTTACCTCCCATCTCCCTTTAGCTACCGAACCTTTGTAACTACAAAGAGAAAAAGCTGCACAAGATTCAACCTTGCCCGACTAGGTTAAATCTTGCCCGATCCTCTTTGTATTGTCTTTCCATTAATAAATCTAGTGTTATGATGTATTCCTCAGTATATTTTCAAGTCATTTACAGTCCTTTATTGATCCAAAGTACCATCAGTCCTCAAATCGGGTTCATCTAGTGGCTTTGTCGTTATAAAGAAGACTAAAACTGGAATCAAACTAATGACTTAACTAGATCTGGATCTTCACCCTTCCAACATACAAGATAAATAAAAGTCCTTGGTCTCAAGGCATAGAAAAGAACTTAATGTAGACTTAACCCATCTACGATAATCCTTTCATAACAAGAAGTCAGAATAACTTGGGACGCAAGTAATCGGCTTAAACAAACTTGTTCTACATCTACCATACAGAGATGGCAGTGGCATGCCTCCGCACTCAGTTAGTTTTGATTGTGAGCCTCAAGGCCTATACCTAAGGCCCCACAAAGGCACCTTTCAGAACTGACTTTGTCCTCCTCTTACAGCACCCCGACAGGCAGGAGCCCGACAACCAACCAAAGTGCCAACTATTCGGGGAGCTGTCTGCTCAAGCCAGGAATGCCCACCATCTGAGATTTCCAGCCCGAACAAGCTTGAGAAAACTACCACGCACCTGAAGTCATAATTTGAGATGAAAGATCTTGGGAAATCTCGATATTGTCTTGGCTTGGTAATCGAGCATTGTTCGGATGGAATCCTAGTACATTTGTCCAACTACACTCAGAAGGTGTTGGGTTGTTTTAATGAAGATAAAGCGAAGCCTTCAAGTAATCCTATGATCGTTGGATCACTAGATGCTAAACGAGATCCCAACTATCCTGAGGAGGATGAACAAAATATTTTGGAACCCGAAGTTCCATATCTAAGTGTGATTGGCTCTTTATTGTACTTAGCTTATTACACTAGACCTGACATATCCTTTGCTATCAATCTTTTGGCGATACAACAATGCGCCCCCATGTAAACATTGGATAGGTGTTAAAGACATCTTCCGATACCTCAAAAGTAAGGCAAATTTGGGTGTGTTCTATCTTTACGAATCCTCGAGAGGTGTCGCAACCCTTCTCGGTTCTCGAGTCGATTCCCACCTTGTTTGTTATGCTGGCATATGGTACTTACCTACCTTGCACAAGGTGCGCTCTCAAACGAGTTACTTGTTTTACTATTGGAGATACATTAATATCTTTGAGGTCAACCAAACATACCTTAGTTTCCATTTCTTTGAAACATGCTAAAATTCTCGCCTTACATGAAACTACTCAAGAATGCTTTTAGCTGAGAACAGTCGTGGAACACATTCGAAGCACCTACAAACTTTCTTTCGTCATTGACGTCCCTACAATGATTTATGATGATAACGCGGTATGTCTCGAACAACTTAAGAAGGGATACATCAAATGAGACAACACCATGCATATTGTGCCAAAGTTCTTTTTCTTTCATCAACAGCAAGAGCGTCAAAAGATTGAAGCCAAGCAAATCCATTCCCAGGGCAACCTGGCAGGACTCTTAACCAAGTTTTTGCCGAAGACGACATTTCAGAAGTTTGTTCAAGGAATTGGTATGCGTAACTTTTTGAGTTGTAACTTTGTTGGCTCTTTTTGAAATTATGTCAAACTTAGGGAAAGTATCCTGAATTATACTCGCTTGATCTTAATTTACTCTTTTTCCTACAATTAGGAGCCTTTTTCCCCTTGGATTTTTGGTATTTCATGAGGTTTTAACAAGGCACCCATCCAAGCTGGTCATATACCTGATTTACATCATGTAGACGTTTAATTTGTATTTTCACTTTTCACGCACTTTTCCTTAGACTATGGGTTTTTATCTCGTATTGGGTTTTACCATAGCCATTGAGTTTTTGTGAGAGTTAGTTCCATATGCAAGTTCCTTTGTCTAATACTAGCGTGTTCCCAGTTCAATGTCGACAAGTTGATTTCCTTAACTATACATGATGACGAATCTACTTGACGAATCTACTTCAATCTACTTGAGTATGTAAATCCTAGATAGATTGGTTTGCTAGTTATTCTTTCCCTTATACGATTGCATTTACTTGGAGGACAAGTAATTCCTCTCCTCTTTACTACTATAAATAAAGACACTGTGTAGGGATAATAACACATCTCATAAACACAGAGAAATCTCTACACTTTCTCCACTCTATCTCTCCTTGTCGCACACCCTTTTCCCTTGTCAGTTAAATAGGCCACAACAAAACTAATAAATATAAGGAGAAATTAGGTTTCCATTTCTCTTTTTTTTTTTTAATTTCATTGATTGAAACCTCATTTCTTTTTCAAATTTTTATCAAGGTCCTTTGGTTTTTATCCACGTCATTATTTCAATGATAAAATATTTACATGTCAACATGTTAAAATTTTATAATTATAAATTATTTAACCATTTCCAAATATGTCTATGTAGTGTTAGAAAAGTTAGTTTTGATATATTTATATATTTATGCCTAAATTTTGTATCATATATTTTTATTTTTAATTTGTATCCTTTTTTTAATTTGTAACTATTTTTTAATATATATACCAAATTTGTTTTTAGTTTTAGTTTGTTCTCCTATATTTTTTCATGCCCATATTTTTAAACTTTTATTTGTACTCATAGATTTTATAAACCTTTTACTTGAACTCATAAATTATTTATAATGTACCCATTTTTCATAAAAAAAAAATGTACCACTTTGTAATATATATGTAAAAAGTACGAATTTAAATGTACCCATTTTCTTATTATAAATTCTATTCACTTCTTTTATCTAATACCCATATGTTAAAATAAAATGCATTTTTTAAATTTAAAACACAATAATATTTAAAAATAAAAATATAACATTTTATTTGATTTATTTTGAAAAAACAAAAATTTGATCAATTTTCACACAATCCAAAAAATTTAAAATCCCTATTTGGTATCACTCTTTGCATGATTTTAGGAAGAAATTTAAAATAAAAAAAAATTGTTATTAAGTTTCTTACTCAATACTGAACTTTAACATTGTGTCCTTCAATCAAAGTATTCAAATTAATACAGTTTTAATCTAAAATTCTAGTCAATCAAGGACCGGAACCAAAACTTCCCAAAATATAAACATATATTCTCACCAGAAAAATAAATATAAACATATTATAACATGAACGGATTAAAAACACCATGCAACGGGTAACACTCAACACTCACACTGCAAAACTAACATGTTAAAATTACGGTCATGCAAACTTTGGTAGAAAAATTAGGTTATAACTCATCCACGCAGATCATAACTTCACTTCTATATAACAAGGAAGATCATAACTTCATTTCCATGTTAGGTTTAGGTAGTATTTATTTTGTATTGTGCCGTTTAGCGGGATTGTGTTGCTCCAGCGAGTTTGTTGTGGTCTTGCTTTAGCGGTGGTGTTGTGTGTGTTTCCAATTCTAGATTTGTCGCCTCTATCATCTTCGTGGCAAATTTGTACTGTTTGCACTTTGCTCTTGTGGTAGTTTTATAGTAGCCGTGTAGGGGTTTAACTTATTTGTTAGTTGTCCAAATTAATCTCCAGATCAAGAAATTGGTCACTGAAGAAGATGTACCCATGTGCTTCTTATTAAGGAAATTATTAAGCAAATTTGTGATTAATATTGACTACATTTCAGCAACTTTAGATTCCAGTTGACTATTTTTTTAACAAACAATATTATCTACACTAAAGATGTGAGAGAGTTGGCTAATTTTTACGTTTTAGTTTTTTTTTTTTTTTTTTGAAAGACTGGATAAATTCATAATCAGGGCCGAAGCCAAGAGGTGTACAGAAAGCGATTAGCAGACTAACCAGCAAACAAAGGTAACTATAGAGCTAATAGGGCAACACAGAGAGACGTGGCACAAGAGACCCAAACATCATCCCCTTACAGACTCCAAGAACATGGCCTGAGGGCTAGGGAGCCGGTCCTTGTTCAAGATTCCCACAAACAAAGATGGGGACCTTTCAACCCAGACAGAGTTGCTTATGCACTACTTTCTTCCTTCTCGTTATGAGTATTGTTTTTGAGAAAACTAGCAAACCATTTTGCAGAAAGCTTTGGAGTTCGTTCAAGTGTTTGACGATCGACATAATATAAACCAAATCTTGAGGTGTATCCACTTAGCCATTCAAAATTATCCATCAAGGACCAAATGAAATATCCACGTACATTAGCCCCCTTCCTGCCGGTAAATGAGAAAATTAATTAATTGCATTTTCATATTTTTGGATGAGGACTACCAAAGAGAGGAATTAAATCAGAAACTTAGTTAATTGCATCTTCACCTTATTGCTCTGGCTAAAGAGACAAGGTAAGCTTTGTGAAAATTGATCCGACCCATGTCCTGTAGTTCATTTTGTTGTGCTGGTAAAGTGTATCCTGCCACATACAGTTGAAAAAAATTGTTTGACGAACTTGTTTTCAATGATGAAAATTAAACAAGTTCGGATATTCACTAACCATTTTCAGTAACAAACATGGGCATGTTATGATATCTTCGTTTAAGATAGTCAATGATCTCCTCCATCCCTCTTGGAACAACAAATAAATACGACGTACCAGTCTGTATGTCAAAGCCAATGCAAGTTGATCTTGTTAGCTAACATATATAAAAAGGCAGCACGGGATGTTCTAGTGTACTTAGAGGTATTCTATACTCGGAGGTTGTAACTGTTAAATCTTTAGTTAAATATAATAATTAAAGTATAACGGTTATAACTCTTGAAGTGTCTAAAAATCCAAGGTTGCGATTGGTAGGCGGAAAGAAATTCATGGGAAATGATTTCTCATGTCTTTTACTTGAGGAAGAAAAATGCAAAATTCCTTTCCTATATTTGGGATATAGTGAGCATTTTTAATGTCAAGGAGGACATATTTGTCATAAAAATGGACAATCAATGTCTTTTTTGGTTAGTAAAGTGAATACCAATTGGGTGGAGGGTTTCACTTTCGGATTAGGATTCTCTCTCATTCTATCTTTCCATCTCCTTCCCTTTCCTCCTCCAACACTCTCTATTTTGTCTTTTTTTTTTAATAAAAAATTAATATCAGATGTTGACGTGGTTTAACCGTGATCGTTCAAATAGGAGGGGGGAGGAAGATGAGGGAAAAAAAGAAGGGAAAAAAATTATACTCCTTCACTTTCTCCCTTATTTTCTTCATGAATCGAGAAACCATTCCCAAGCTTGGACTTACAAAACATGGAAAAGGCAACAGTTTCTCATTCCCAATCTTCCTCCCACATATCAAACGTAGCCCAAGAGTGTAAGTTACTCTGAAACACTTGAATTTTGGAGAAAGCAAGATATTTTCTAATATACTAATGAGATAACATACCGGTTCTCCAATGGGAACGCCATCTCGATACGAAGTTGTGTTGAGAAAGCCTCTAATGGGACGGTCACCGCCGGAGGGGCAAGTAGAGGTGATACAGTCCTTGACATATAGAGTTGAATAGTGGTTCACACCAATGAAATCTATGCTTCCTCTTAAAAGCCTTTTCTCATTGGCCGAAAACTTTGGCAATGCCAAGCCATGACATTGGCGCATTTCAGCAGGATAATCTCCATATATTAATGGATCAAACATCCTGTTTAATTAGACAAAAAAAATCATTGAGTGTAACTTGTTTGTATATTTTAAATATGTAACTTGTCCCTCTGCACGCCACAGTGCAGTCTCTTAATATGTTGCTTATTGGTTTTAGTGATTACATTGTGTGGCAATGGATATCATGTTGTGACACATTGAATTATTGTCACAAGTTCACATATCATTGTTTCTCGAGTCTATTTAGGATTTAGAGTTTGATATTAACATATAATCAACAATTCTATTTGTACTACATTATAAGGATGGGTTTTCTAAAATTGTTGTTTAAGGTTTTTAGTTAAAGATGTAAACATTTCAATTTGTATTTGATAAAAAAGATATTCGTCGATTTTTCTTGAATTTAAAAGGGGTTACCAAATTTCCTCCTGAAGAAAAAGAAGAAACGAAAATCTGCTCATTGAATCAAGGTATGAATCTTACACATTTTTTTTTTTTTTTTATAGAAAAATGACTTTAGATTAGCTTTTTTATGTGTTCTTCAAAAACCCAGAAAACAAAGTTCTAATTTGACTGTTTATTAACATGATTTTTTATTTTTTTACTGCATTTTATTTGAATTCAAACATATTTAACTACACGCTACTAATAGTTTATTGTTGTATATGAATCACGATGTTCACGTAATAAAGTTTTTGACAAAAAAAAAAAAAAACAAGTAAAATCAACCTATCTGTTATACATACGTGTGGAAATCAGATGAAATCAGAAGATCTATCAACTAAAAGAAAATGGTAACAACGAAAAAATAATCACATCGTGACAAATAATGAAGGTTTTAAATGTACAGTCAAATCATATAAAACTATTTAATTCTGTTATCACTCCTCGACGTCTTAGCTATCACATATTATATCAATATGACATAATTGGTTTCAGTAACTAGCAGAAGAAGCAACACTTACCAGGCCACATTGAAAGCCAAGGCTCTATCAGCAGCAAGCCGATCTCTTTCTTCATCTCTAAGCGGTTCATACATGAAAGCACTCGAAACAATTCCAATAAACCCATGTTGTTTTGGCTGTAACATTACTCGTCATATTTTTATTTTCTATTTAAAAAAACATTGGTTACCAACTTAATTATCATATTAAGCTTTCAACATGAACTTTCCCAACTGTACATAATTAACCTAGTGGTATTTAAGTGGTTTAAAAAATTAGAGCATTGATTTTTGGATTTTCTTCTAATTGGAGCTTTGATTCTTGAATTGAAAATTCGTGATTATTGTTTTCTATACTTATCGTAATGTGAAGCAACAATCCTTTTTTATAACACCGTTAAAACTTCATCCAAAATAAAGGGTTTGTAAAGGAAATAAGGACAAATGCTCAATTTTCTTTGAGAGATGTTATTCCCATCCCAATGTTTTATCTTTCCACGCACATTTTAATGATTTTTTTTAATTACAAATTTGTCCATTTGCAAAAAGACTGATAAGAACATTAATTATCTTGTTTTGCTTAATTTAAAAAAAAAAAAAAGTTGGGCATGGGAGACGATTTGTCTACCTTAAACCCTAACTCATATTTTCATCTCCTTTCATTCAGAGAAAGTAAAAAAATATCAATCGACTTAGAAGATGACTTTTTCATTGAACATGTGGAAGATGACGCTTTTACGGAAGAGGTAGAAGATTATGTTTCCATTGAAAATGTAGAAGAATAATTTGTGTGTAGTCATTTGAATTTGTCCATTGTATTTTTGAATTTATCGTTGTCGAATTCTTTTGAATTTGGATACCTCTGTCGTTTCTATATTTGAATTGGTGGACCTTAGTGGGTTTCATTTACATATTATTTGTTATTTTTTTAAGAGAAAATTTTATAATTTCATATGTATGTATATATTAAAGGTTATCTTGGGAATAATAGTGGGTGGAGAAATAGCATTTTAATTTTTTAACTTTTTAAGATGGGTGGGATTATAATATGGATGAAAAAATAATACAATAGGGTGGGTCTAGTAAATCTCTTTTATATTAGGAGTATAAATTAAAAAAACCATAATAGAAAACAAGTCCATATATAATTGCTCACCCAAAAAAAACTACGATAGATGTCAACGGCCATGCCATGTGCTATTAACATGTTGTGCATTGCAATGAGAGGCTCCACATCAGAATTTCCAGTGGAACAATTACCAAACGGCGGTGAACAACGAGCTGGTGGAAATTTTCCTCTTATATAGGCTAAATCAACTATGAGATTGGGCTCGTTTATGGTAACCCAGTACCTCACCCTATCCCCAAAATTCTTGAAGCATATGGTGGCAAAATAAGCAAATTCTTCCCTGCAATAAAATGAAACAAATAAAGTCCAGAAAACCCATGAAAGCGTAAGTCATCCCATAACTGAGAGCAAGTAATGTTATTTACACCATATTTACTACTATCTAAATAGGTTTATTCGCACCGTAATAGCGGACTAAGCCAGCCCCCATCTCTCGCTTCTAGCATATAGGGCAGGTCAGTGTGGTGAATTGTCACAAATGGTTCTATTCCTGCATTATTGATATACAAATCCTTACGAGAAAATTTGGTAAGAAATTGAATTCATTATTTGGTCTTGTTTTTGGTAAATAAAACAACAGAACTGCAAGTAATGGTAGAAGAAATTTGGTGAAGAAATTTTGTGTTTCTAGCAATACCTTTGCTTACTAGGTGGTTTATAAACTTGTTATAAAACGTGATCCCACTTGGATTGGGCGTGCCGAGCATCCCATCTATAATTAGCTCAAGAAGATACTTTAACTAAGTTGCTAATAGCCATATTAGTAAAGAACCAAGCAAACAAAAGTTAACCGAAATTAATTAATCAGAAAGCAAATTAATTAAGCTAATACAAATAGAAGAGCAGCATAAATAATACCAGGTAGAATTCTGGACCAAGAAATGGAGAACCGGTATCCCCTTATGCCTAAGGAATGCATCAGCTCAATGTCTTCCTGTACAGATTTATATGACCCATGTCAATATCAGAAAGCTAAAAAAATTTGCTTCCCCTTATGTGTTTCTTTTCTGGTTTAAAATTTCCAGAATTCAAAATATAAATGATCAATACCAAATAGAGATTGTAATGGTCGTCTGCAACGTCTCCATTAGCACTATCCTCTATTTTTCCTGATGACATGAATCTGGTGAAAATACGGCCTAATAGTAGTAAGAAATATTTGACGAATAATGTTATTGGTACTTCATTTACTAATCGCCTCTCTAATCTATGTTTGTGGAAGTAAACCGTATTAGAGAGGTGGTGAGCAATGTACGTGCCAGTAAATGTGGTCCAAAGAGCAACAGTTACCTGGAATTTTTGTGAAAACATCCCAGTTGCTTAGGCCCTTACCATCTTGAAGATAAGCACCTTCAACCTTGTAAAATCAAATTAGTAGCCAATTAAAAGTTAGAAATTAAGTTGCAGCGCATCGAAAGAGTTTGATTAGAAGAAGATAAAGAGGAGGCCAGAAGGTGCCTGATAAGATGAAGTGGCAGCTCCAAAGAAGAAGTCATTTGGGAATTCAGACCTCTGGATTTCTTCATCTGGTTTCAAACTTTGAGCTAAAACAGTAGAGGAAATGAGGAG
The DNA here is from genome assembly GCA_024362995.1 of Heteromeles arbutifolia. Lineage (NCBI taxonomy): Eukaryota > Viridiplantae > Streptophyta > Magnoliopsida > Rosales > Rosaceae > Heteromeles > Heteromeles arbutifolia. The sequence continues at coordinate 35,480,328 of JANCRC010000003.1, read as the reverse complement.
AACAGAGAACGGGTATAAGAAACAGTTGAACGTCATTTTTGTTGGTTTGAACTTTTGTGATATTTTCAACTTTGTATTTGTAGATATTTAACACAAGAAAGGTGAGGGCCAAAGTGAATAATTTGTCTTCAATACTTTTAATAATTTATTTCCGTTACTTATTGGTGGGGTCTTTTGCCAATTATATGGAGTTCTGCATATGGAGGAGCATACCGGTGGCGTGCATTCTCCGTTTTATATGCTGTTACATGAGGAAGTCATGAACACTTCTCAGCATGCTAAGCAAACCTATGTAAAATACTTGGGAAAAGTCTTAGGATCATACAAAACACAGCTAGCAATAGACAAAGAAGTAAACAAGTTAGTGTGCCGGTTCATATTCCAAAAAGTCAACAAAAAGGAAGAAGGGCCCACGGGTGATGAATGGGAAGATCGAAACGTGGGAAGAAGAAGAGATTTTTTGGTTAGGCGCATGGAATTGGCTAAGTATTTGTTTAAGAGAAGAGGGAAAATAATTGTATTTATTTAGAATGTATTGTTTGTTTGTGATACTAATTATAGCACATGATTGTTTAAATTATTGATAAATTGTGTTTAGGACTTGTATATAATCTGGAAGATCTTATAAAAGAAAGAATGTTTTTCAATGATATTGATTCATCTCATTCATTCAAAGGTATATATACAACCATATATTGTCCTATCATAATACAGGGAAAAATAATTACATTCTAAACTAGGAAACCAAATATGGTAGGAATCCCACAATTGTAGGAATCCTAATACAAGTCAACACTCCCCCTCAAGTTGGTGCATAGATGTTGCACATGCCGAACTTGTCTAGAAACCTCGAGAACTTGTCACTAGAAACAGCCTTAGTGAGAATATCTGCTACTTGATCTTCAATTCCGATGGAAGGAACCTCAATTACTTTGCTTTCCAGCTTCTCTTTCATAAAGAACCTATCAACCTCTGCATGCTCGGTCCTATCATGTTGCACTAGGTTATGAGCAATATCACGGGCAGCTTTATTGTCACAAAATAACTTCATCGGCTGACCATGTTTGACCCCCAAGTCTTATAACAGAAAATTAAGCCATAAGATTTCACAAATACCTAGTGCCATACCTCTAAATTCGGCTTCTGCGCTTGACCTTGCTACAACATTTTGCTTCTTGCTTCTCCACGTTACTAAATTTCCCCCAACAAAGGTGAAATACCCAAATGTCGAGCGCCTATCATCCGTCGATCCTGCCTAGTCAGCATCTGTATAGCACTCAATTCTGAAATGCCCATTTTTTCGAAACAAAATTCCTTTACCAGGGCTTCCTTTCAAGTAACTTAATATTCTCATAACGGCACTCATGTGTTGTTCTCCGGGATTATGCATATATTAACTAACTACACTTAATGCATGAGCAAGATCCGGCCTAGTATGGGCCAAGTACATTAATCTTCCTACTAACCTTTGGTACCTCCCTTTTTCAATCGATACTTGGTTCTGATCGATACCTAACTTCATCCCTTCGGCCAACGGAGTAGCTACCGGCTTACACGCCAACATACCGATTTCTTCTAACAAGTTAAGAACATACTTCCTTTATGACAGAAATATCCCAAACTTGCATCTCGACACTTCAATCCCAAGGAAATATTTTAAAGAACCCAGATCTTTCATTTCGAATTCCGAGGACAAATATTTTTTCAAGGCTGCTTGCTCAACCGGGTCGTTACCAGTAACCACCATGTCATCCACATATACAATGAGAGTTGTAACCTTTCCGTTCTGGCGTTTCAGGAATAACGTGTGATCCCAATTACTTTGCCTATAGCCGAATGATCTCATAGACTTGGTAAATCTACCAAACCAGGCTCTTGGAGACTGTTTCAACCTATACAATGATTTCCTGAGCTTACATACCTTTTGTTTCCGTATGTCCGGATCATTACACCTTGGTGGAAGGTCTATGTAAATCTCCTCAATTAGATCTCCATGGACGAATGCATTTTTTACGTCGAATTGTTGCAAAGGCCAATTTAGGTTTACTGCTATGGACAGTAGAACACGACCTATATTGATCTTGGCCACTGGTGCAAATGTATCAATGTAGTCGATGCCATATTTCTGTGTATATCCCTTTGCCACCAATCTTGCTTTAAAGCGATCCACCGTTCCATCTGCTTTGTATTTCACTGTATAGACCCATTTGCATCCCACAGGTTTCTTTCCAGCTAGTAAGTCAATTATTTCCCAGGTAGCATTCTTCTTCAACGATCTCAATTCCTCATTCATTGCATCTTTCCAGCGGGAATTTGCTAAGGCCTCCTGCACACTGTTAGGAATAGATACAGTAGATAATTGATATACAAATGACTTATTTGATTCTGACTAATTGTTTAATGGATATCTCACTTTTAAATACAAATTTGGTTCACTCACGGAATACTTGTGTTTACACTTAGGATCTGCCTCATAAGTGGGTTTGGGAATACCTCGGTTAACACGCTCTGGAAGGCGATGAAGCAGAGGTGCATCTGGTGTACAAAACGATTGGTTATGAGAATTAATAGAAGACGAGTTCATGCCTTGACCTGATATAACATCTGTAGAAGGATCACGTGACAATTGTTGCTCGGTCCTATTGGAAATCGTGGGCTGTTGCTGCTCGGTCCCATTGAAAACAAGGGGTTGCAACTCACTTTCAAGCCTAAAACCTATATGACCCGTGGGCTCACTTTCAAGCCCAAAACCTGCGGGACCCGTGGCCTGGTCCTCCTCTTAAATTAGTTATTGCTGTTTAGTGGGCCTGGGCCATTGGCTGATATTTGGTTGCTGATCACTAACCATTCGCTGCTGCCCTTCAGATGTCGTGGGCTTCAACTGAGAAGACTGCAGCGTGCGCTGCTCTTCATGCAGCTCATTTCTAGCCACGGGAAAGTAATCAAAGGTTAGAACATCACTATCTCAGGTCAGAACTTCACTATCTCGGTACTCCCCCTGAAGTGAAGACGAGGATGATCCAAAAAACATGTCCTGCTCATGGAAAATAACATCTTGAGTGATAAACATTTTCTTACTCGGAGGATGATAACAACAATATCCTTTCTGGGTAGTAGCATAACCCAAAAACACACAACGGATGGCTCGAGGCTCAAGTTTATTATTCCGTTGAGAAGAATGAAGGTGAACAAAAACGACACATCTGAAGACCCGTGGGTGAAGATTTGGAGTCGGTGGACAGCTTGTCTAAGACATGAGAGCCTGAAATGGCGTATGGAAGTTGATGGTACGAGAATGAAGATGATTAATAAGATAGGTCATGGACATAAGTGCTTCACCCCAATAATGTAGAGGCAGATGCGCTTCAATGAATGAAGCACGAACCATCTTTAATAAGTGTTTATTTTTTCGTTTGGCAATCCCATTCTGTTGAGAAGTATACAGGCACGTGGTCTGATGAATGATACCATGCAGTTCAAGGAAGGAACGAAGTTCCATATTAACATATTCACCACCATTGTCACTTCTAAGAACCTGGATATTCTTGTTGTACTGCACAACAACCATTTTATTGAACTTTTGAAAGGCCGAACTAACTTCGTTTTTCGACTTTAACAAACTAACCCAAGTCATTCTTGTACAATCGTCAATAAAAGTGACAAACCAATGAACACCACCAAGAGTAGCTATTTTCGATAGACCTCACACATCAGAATGCACAATCATAAAAGGAACAGAACTTTTATTTAAACTTGGAGGAAAGGAAGTTCGATGGCTCTTAGCCATTTCACAAACATCACACTTAAACTGAGAAACATCATTCTTGACAAAAAAACTAGGAAATAACTTTTGCAAATAACCAAAAGAAGCATGTGCAAGGCGCCGGTGCCACATCCAGATGTCCGACACTTTATTAGTATCCCCTTGAGAATCATCAACGGAAAGAGCTTGAGTCAGTAAGCCAGAACAACTGGTTGTCAACTCCAAGTAATACAGCTTCCTTCATCTAATACCATAACCAATCGTTTTCCGCGTCCAGATGTCCTTAAAAACACTAAAATAAGGCCAAAAAATTAACCAAACAGTGTAAGGCAAGGGTTATTTGGGCAACGGATAACGGATTATAATTCAGTGAGGGAACCACAAGAACAGTGTCAAGTTTCATGGTATCAGAAAGGGAAACAGTGCCTTCCCCAATAACAGGGACGGCATTACCATTAGCAACGTTAACCACGGTTTGTGTGGAGGTTTTAAGTGATGAAACCTGTCTAGAATGACAAGTCATATGTTCAGTAGCTCCAGAATCAATTATCCATGTATTATTCATAACATAAGTAGAGATAATTAGTTCCTTACCATCACTCCATGCCGCATCAATCATGGCAGATGCCTTGTCCGCTATCTGGTCAAAATAGTTTCTGCAACAAAGGCTCGAGATTTGTTGCATCGAGGATCACGGGTCTTATCCCAATTCTCAAGATATTCCAATCAGCTCAAAACATCGACTCTTGGAGTGTCCTGTCATGCCACAGTGTGGGCATTTACCTTGGGGACGATCCCTGCTTGTTTGGCTCGGGCGAGTTTGTCCTGACCGATTTTGTGACCCGTCTCGATTCGACCAATAGGATGATCCACGGGCCTTTGCTGCCATGGTAGCGGGTTCACTCTTGTCAACCTTAGTCTTCATTGCTTCATTCTGATCAGCTTCTCAATGAACATATGCATAAGAAGCCTGAAGCCCAAGCAAGGGATCATTCCTCAACACTTCTCCATGAACCTGATCAAACACATCATCGAGACCACCAAGAAACACATAGACTCGTTGTCTCTCAGTGCATTTGTGAAACACTTTGATGTCGTTTTCGCACTTTATGGATACTTTATTAAAGTGATCCAATTCTTGGAAAATCTCAATTAGCTCCCCAAAATAGGTAGCCAACAGTTGGCCATTCGGATGAAGACGTGATGCCTTCTGATTCAACGAATAAATTCTAGCCTCCTCATTCTCATCAAAGTAGGCTGCCTTAAGAGAGTCCCAAATTTCCTTCAAAGTAAACAACCGAATATACCGTCTCATAATCTCGGGCTTCATTGAAGATAGAAGCCAACTCTTAATTTTTTTTATCTTCAGAGAACCAATCATCATATTTAGGATCGTCTTCATTAGGTGCCTTGATAGACCCACGAAGATATCCTATCTTCTTCCTTCCAGCGATATGGATTTGAATAAGAGAAACCCATAAATCATAGTTCTTCTCATCCAATACCATACCAATATTAAAGCTTGAATTCTCAGACTGCACCATAATTGGAGCAGCAGCAGGAACTATCTTAGAACCAGCCCCCTTTTCTTCAGCCATTGGTCTTGCTGTCGGTATACCACAAAACTTGCTGCTTTATGGTGGGAATCTGGAATCAGAAAAAACAGACGGACATAAACTAGGCAGCGTTGAATCTGGGCAGACATAAATTGGGTAGCAACAACTCGATGTCGCTCGCTGAAATTATGCTGAGCACATCAAACTCAGTTAGGGTTTGGTTCTTTCCTTTTTTTTTCTAACTCAGCTCTGGTGCCAAGAAGAAAGAATGTTTTTCAATGATATCGATTCATCTCATCCATTCAAAGGTATATATACAACCATATACAATCCTGTCATAATACAGGAAAGAATAATTACATTCTAAACTAGGAAACCAAATATGGCAAGAATCCCACAATTGTAGGAATCCTAATACAAGTCAACCCTTTAGGCTTGTATTACTTGAAAGGCTAGTAAGTATGCTAGGTTTACTATAAATACTGGCACAAGTGATGGGAAACATTATCACAAAAATTTTCCAACTCTCTTTTTTTTCTTTATCTATGCACCTTTAGTAAAATAGGCTATAACACATTATAAATCACACCCTTGACGTTGTGCTAAGGAACTGAATGTTATTTTGATACAAACTCGTTCACATGATTCATCATCCAAGTAACTTCTAAAACACAGTTTAAATGTTGATATTTTATTAGCCTTAATTGCATGAAACATTAACCATTGAGCATAAATATACTTAAGTTGCTAATAGGCATATTATTAAGAGAACCAAGCAAACAAAAAGCAAGATTAATCAGAAAACAAATTAATTAAGCTAATACAAAACAACATATATACCGGGTGGAATTCTAGACTATGAAATGGAGAAGCGGATCTTTGTGTGGTTATGTTCACCCGAACAAGGGTCAATTTGAGAGGTCTTGGGTCAATTTAATCATGATGTGTGTCACGACGATATTCTACTCTTTCATGGGAAATGGATCTTTGTGTGGTTATGTTCACCCAAAGAGGGGTATGAGGCAAGGAGACCCCATTTCCCCTCCATGTTCCTTCTTTGCATTGAGGGACTCTCTGCTTTTATTGCTTCCAAGGATCCAGGGGGTGCTATCCAAGGCGTCTCTGTTTGCCAGGAGGCTTCTTCCATTCATCATCTACTCTTCACCGACGACAGTTTCATCTTTGCTTGTGCTACATGGTAGGACCGTGAGACAATTAAAGAGATTTTAGGGTGTTTCGAATGAGTCTTGGGGCAACAAGTGAACTTCCAAATGAGCGCGATCTATTTTAGTAGAAGTGTTAAGCGATCTGATCAGAAGTTTCTAGCTTCGGTGCTTGGGGTTGCAAGAGTGGATTGACATAAGAAGTACTTGGGGCTTCCTACCTTCGCAGTTCGAAACAGATGAGCATATTTTAGCCACATCAAAGAAAGGGTATGGAAGAAACTGCAGGGGTGGAAAGGTAAAACAATTAGTGCAGCGGGGAAGGAATTACTAGTCAAAGTGGTGGCACAGTCGATCCCACTTTATTCTATGAGCTATTATATATTGCCCAAGTATTTTTGTGACAAACTAAACCAATTAGTTGCTTCTTATTAGTAGAATGAGTCTGAGAACTCTAGGAAAATCCATTGAGTGGCTTGGGATAAGCTGTGCTTGCCCAAAAACAAGGGAGGCCTTGGGTTTCGTAATTTATACCCTTTTAATCTTGGACTTCTGGCCAAACAGGGGTGGAGGATCATCTAGGAGCCCACTTCTTTGGTGGCATCGGTGTTAAAGGCAATGTATTTCCCTCATTCTTCATTCCTCATTCCTTGAGGCGAGTGTTCGATCTAGCGTGTCCTATGGATGGCGTATCATGTATGCTGCTAGAGAAGTTATCTTGCAGGGTTCCAGGTGGCAAATAGGTGATGGTACCTCGGTAAGGGTGTGGGGTGATAGATGATTGCCTTTACCATCCACTTTTCAATTGTTTTCCCCTAAACCGCCTACAGCATTGCATATGCTCAGTGAGCTTATTGATGATGCTAGATGGAAATTGGAGGTTCTTGGTTCATCAATTTCAGTAAAGGAAATGGATGTAATTCGATCCATTTCGTTGAGCATTCGAAGAACTAATGACCGATTAATTTGGCATTATGACAACTGGGGTCTGTTCACAGTTAAAAGTGCTTATCATGTTGCTCGTAATGGGATCCTCCCTTTTGATCTCTCTACTTCATCGCGGGCTCAGTTTCTGAATTCTCGGTGCTGTGGGATTTTCTTTGGAAGGCCAATGTCTCTCCCAAAGTGAAAATGGCGACTTGGAGAATTATCTCCACCATTATTCCCACGAGCGATAATCTTCATAAACGGCATGTCCCGTTGGATCCTGCTTGTACTCTCTGTGGGGCGGCATTTGAGACGGTTTTGCATATCATGGTCGAGTACCTGTTCACTAGGTGTACTTGGTTTGCATCTCAGTTGGGGCTAAGAACTAGGCAACATTATAGTATATCTCTGAATAAGCCCTGGCACTGGTTAATGAAGTTAGATCGTCGAATTTTGGGTGCATTTTGGTCATACTTTGGGCAATCTGGAATGCTATAAATCTCAAGCTTTGGGGGAAGGCAACCTCTCATTCTCCAAGTGTTGTTGTAAGACACGCCTTTGATTGGTGGCATGAGTTGCTTAGGCTCAACTTCAAGCCTCATCTGCCCTGAAGGCATGTCCCCATTCTGAAATGGTCTTGTCCTTCACCTGGAAGGCTCAAACTACGTGGATGGTGCCTGGTGTAAGGAGACAAATCTGGGAGGTGTGGGGTTGTTAACCGGGTTTGAAATGGAACTTGTGTGGCTGCTACAAGTAGGAGATTTGGAGACATTTTCTCTCATATTCACATTAAAGCACTCACAATTAGAGAATGTCTTTTGATGGCGATCAAAAGGGATTTGCAAAATATTTCGTTGGAAAGTGATTCACTTCAGATCATTTTTGTTTTAAAAAGAGTCTTCTTTGAATGTGTCTACTACTAGACCTTTCATCAAAGATGCCAAATCCTTATTGCACTTGGTCACTGAAGCTACTGTGTCCCATGTTCGCCGTCAAGCTGATTGTGTTGCCCATAGGCTTGCTCGTTTTGCCCTCTACGGTGGTAATTGTACTTAGTTTGATGAAACCCCCTCATTGATTTGTGATTTAATTGAGGTGGATCTCTCAATTCGTTGTATTGATTAGTCTATTTCTAGAATTTAATGAAACCATATCGTATTTTATCAAAAAAAGAAGAAAAAGAAAGATAGTTGTCTAGTTATTTAGAGATGCTTTATGTGTTGATATGGCATATATATATAGGTGTCATATACCAATGGCATATATATGTATGTATGTATGTACGTGTGTGTGTGTGTGTGTGAGATATACTAATTAAATAGCACTATGTGGATTTATAAAGGTATTTTTTTTAAATAAACGTAAAATTGGGTAAATTATATTTTAACATTCTAAGTTTGAGTTCAATTACAACCTCATACAACATCTTTATTAAAGTGATGATATGTTAAAGTAGATTCTACATATGATAACGTGACTACCAACTTATGACACATGGCCAAACAATTAATAAATTTTTGAATAAATTATATTTTGTACCTTCAAATTTGTGTTCAATTACCACTTCATACAATATTTTTAAAACATTCAATTTTATCTATTTATTTCAATGAATAATCATGACCAGGGACTATTGTGACTACCAATAACATAAACTAATTAAAGTATAATCTTCACCTTGATTTAATACAATAGACTCCCTGATTGAAATTAGCGTCAATGGCCGAAGTAACATCAATCTTTCAAATGACCCATTTTAGGTGAAAAGGCAAAGTGAAAGTAAAATTATACTCGAAGTATATTCATTTGTATATATTGACTGGATCCATTTCCACCAAATCCACCTAGTTCGGGATCCAGGCCGTTGAAATTTGATCAAATGGCTACAAACAGGGTGTCCCTTTAAAAATGATAATAACTGTAGCATTTGGATCAAATTCCAACGGCCCGGATCCCAGACTAGGTAGATTAGGTGGAAAGGGATCCAGAGAGGATCCCTTTCCATTGAAGGGAGGAGGTTACTCGCAAGTGCCCTTTAACATAGTAGTGGAGATGAGCATTGTCCTTGCACCACAATGTGAGTTCGAACCTAATCAGCTCTCTAATCTAACATTTTTAATTTGTCGAATCTATTGTTTGACAAAAAAAAAAAAAATAGAGTTAGTTACTCACTAAGTCGATTTTTCTATGTAATTAGGAGTTTAAATGAACTTAAAAGAGTTTACAAACCTATATGTATTCTGTAGACATTGAAATTTCGGTGAAATAAATGTTGACCATTGCATTAAAATTACAACTGTAGACATTGAAATTTCGATGAAATAAATGTTGACCATTGCATTAAAACTACAATCCACCCAAATTCACCTATAACAATCCACCCAAATTCACCTACAACAATCCACCCAATTCACCTACAACATCCACCAAAGGATCAAGGAGGATTTCGGACAATACATTCTTTACTCCCAAATTGGAAGAGAATTCACATCACACCAAAACCTTGAAGCTTTGAAACTCTAAAAGCTCTCAAGCAAATCTCGAAGGATCAAGAAAACTCTCTTCGTTCTTCGTTCATCGTTCTTCCAAGATCAAGCCCCGACGGCCCTTGGATCAACAATCATCCACCTTCGAGATCAAGCCCCCAAAGCCCTTGAAGATCGTCATCGTTCGTCGTTCATCCGTTCTTCAAGAACAAGCCCAAAAGCCCTTGGAGATCATTCATCGTTCGTCGTCCATCCAACCTTCAAGATCAAGCCCAACGGCTCTTGAAGAAACGTTCATCTACCTTCAAGATCAAGCCACCAACGGCCCCTTGAAGAAATTTCCCGTTCATCCAAGATCAAGCCTTGGCAGCCCTTGGATCAACAACATCCACAAACCAACATCTTACGGAGATCGAATCAGAGGAACAAATTGTAAAAGAGATTGTAACCTCAAAAATCAATACAAAATATTATTTTGTACACGTGTTCTTGTCTCTTTCATCGCAGGAATTTCCATGTTCACAAATTTGGCACGCCCGGTGGGACAGTCTCGACCTCTCATCTCTTTCTCCATTCAAGAAAACCAAAGCACATCCTCAAAATCAATGGCATCAAAGAAGGTTCAAGTTGTTCTCGCGACTAATGCAAAGAATAAGAGCATCCTCGCCACAGGTGGTGTCACTTCAGGCATCACAACTCGAAGCAAGGCAAGAGCTCTTTCTGCCGCCTCTTCCACCCCTGCATCAACTCTGCAGAAGGAACAAGAGCACCCGAGGCACAAACCGGTGATCACCCTGGCCTGGCTAAGGGCGCCAAATGAGGAAAGCCATAGGAAGTACTCCGAGTCCTTGCTTTCCGATGCCGACTCGAGCGACAACACAGACATGCAAGTCATGACTACCAGAGCAACTTCAATTGAGGAACAGCTAGCTCAAATGAATGAAGCGATCGCAAAACTCACACGAACTGTGGAGGAAAAAGACTTGCAAATCGCTGCACTCGTCAACCAAGTAGATGTAAAGCCCGACGTGAAAATCGACCCAATGGTTAATCTATTGAAGAAAGAAGCCGCTGAAAAAGATGAGCCTCCGGTGGAGAAAGTCGAAAAGAAACAGGAGCCAGACCAAGCAGCGGCGCTCATAGGATCTCTCTCTATCCAGCAGCTGCAGGAGATGATCGCCAGCACTATCAAGGCACAGTACGAAGGAAGCTCGCATGACTCCGTACTATACTCAAAGCCCTACTCCAAGAAGATTGACACTTTAAAGATGCCGAAGGGTTATCAGCCGGCAAAGTTCATGCAGTTCGATGGAAAGAGAAACCCAAAGCAACATGTCGCCTATTTCATTGAAACCTGCAACAATGCTGGAACAGAGGGAGACTACCTCTTCAAGCAGTTCGTGCGCTCGTTGAAAGGCAACGCCTTTGACTGGTACACCGACCTCGAGCTTGAGTTTATCAACAGTTGGGATCATCTAGACAGGGAATTCCTCAACCGTTTCTACAGCACCCGTCGCACCATAAGCATGCTGGAGCTGACCAGTATGAAACAGTGGAAGGATGAACCTGTCGTCGACTACATCAATAGATGATGTTCCTTAAGTCTGGATTGCAAAGATCGATTTTCTGAAACCTCCGCCATTGAGATGTGCGTTCAAGGTATGCACTGGGGGTTACATTACATCCTCCAAGGCATAAAACCGAGAACATTTGAAGAGCTGGCAACTCGATCCCACGACATGGAGCTGAGTATCGCCAATCACGGGAAGAATGAGTCGATCACCGACTCCAAAAAGGATAAAATATTCTCCCCAAATATGGATAGGACTGGAAAAAAGCCCTCCAAGGAAGCTTTTACCGTCAACACCGCACCCATCAAGACCAACACCGCACCCATCAAGACCCCCTCCGCGCTTATTAAGATCTCCCCCAAGACCAAAGCAAATGAGATAAAGAGAGGCGAGCCTCCTCGCACCCAAGACAAGTATAAAAACACCTTGGGGGAGCTAGAGCGAAAGACGTACCCTTTTCCTGACTCAGACATGGATGCAATGTTAGACGACTTGCTGGAAAAGAAGGTGGTTGAGTTACCAGAATGCAAGTACCCTGAAGAAATGAATCGTGTGAACGATCCTAAGTACTGCAAGTACCATCGTATCGTGAGCCATCATGTTGGCAAGTGCTTTGTCCTCAAAGAACTCATTATGAAGCTAGCGCAACAAGGGAAAATCGAGCTCGACCTTGAAAACACAGCTGCAACACATACTAACACAATTATGTTTGGATTCTTCAATCTCGTGCCTCTCCAGGCGACACCCGATCATTCTTATCAATGCTCAAGTTGCACAGCACCTTCTGCACAACCATCGCTGGGGGTAAACGACCAGGATACACCTACCGATGATGAAGAAGGGTGGACATTGGTGACCTATAAGAAGACGAGAAAACCAAGACCGCAAGCTGTAAGGCCAAAGGGGGAGCAAGGGAGAAGGCACCGCCATCGCAACAATAGGAAGCCTAAAAGAAATATAAGAGCTACTAAGCCAATGTATACTGGGGAACCTATGGAAAAAGAGCTATGCATTCCCGTATCTTTGCATGAGTACTTCTCGGAGGACTTCTTCCAACAGTGCACTACGGCTGCATGTCATATGGCCGAGGTAGAAATTAAAGAACCTTCAAAAGGCAAAGCCACTGCTATCGAGGAAGAAAAGACCATCACGCCGAAAGAAGGTCTGTCAACGCACTTTAGCATCGAGGAAGCGCTGCGATTGCCAAAGAAGATGCGAAGAGCACTAGCAGTGGCCTTGGCAAGTCCTGATGACCACGAGGTACAAGAAAGCAAGAACGAAGGCTTGAAGCTTTGGCCACATGAATGTGCCACATGCTGTGTCACCCAAGACGAGATCGGTTTCACGGATGAAGACTTATTGCTGGGATCAAAGCCTTATAACCGTCATCTCTTTGTCTCGGGATACGTAAAGGAGCTCAAAGTCAACCGCATGCTTGTGGATGGTGGATCGGCCATAAACATTATGCCAAAGTCAACAATGACCACAATCGGCATCAAGGTGGATGAACTATCCTTCAAAGTGGATGAACTATCCTTAAGCCGTCTATTAATCCAAGGTTTTAACCAAGGAGGACAAAGAGCGATGTGCATGATCCCCGTGGAGATGACCATTGGCGAACTCAAGTCAAGCACGATATTCCACGTGATTGATGCAAGAACTTCCTATAGCTTGTTCTTAGGAAGGCCTTGGATTCACACAAATGGAGTAGTACCGTCCACCATTCACCAATGCTTAAAATTTTAACGAGAATGAGTGAAGGTGATCTATGGCGACACCAAGCCATTCACCGAAGCCGAATCACATTTCACAGACGCCAAGTTCTACATGGATGAAGACATGGTACCCGAAGCTCTTCCAGAAGAGATCAAACCCACGGGCAAAGCAGCACCTAAAAAGCTGAAGTGGCAAGCCATACCCAAAAAGCAAGAAGGGCAAGTCGTGCCATCTTCAAGCAAAAATGATGACGAGTATGCTAAACCCGCAACAACCAAAGGGAGCAGGACACCTTCAAAAGGACCGAATACACCCGTCTTTCGATACATCCCGATGTCGAGAAGAAAGAATGGTCAATCTCCATTCGAAACTGGAGTAAGCAAAGCCGATACACAGCAGCACATGGATAATGCAAAGTTGCTTAAGACGAATGCAGTTTTGCCTCTGACACAGCTAGGCAACACTAAGGTTGCAAGATTACCACAAGGCTTCATAAAAGCTATGCCAAAAGGGGTGGAACCAAGCTTCATTCCAACCAAGAAGACCGAAGAAGGTTTTGATCCAAACGCCTACAAACTCATTTCGAAAGCTGGATACGACTTCGCTTCTTCTTCGAATCTTGGAAAGAAGGTTTCAAACACCATCAACAATAAAGAACGTGACCTTACCGAAACTCAAAAGAAGTTGAAGAAGCATGGTTACGGAGTTGACAACAAAAAGCTGGACTTGGCTTCACACCAAATGTACCCGTGGAGATTTCAAGCAAAGCAAAAAATGCTAGCATTCATCACATCAGGGTGAGCATTGAACAAGATCAAGAGGAGCATAAACTTGCCCCCAGGCCGTCAGTCTTCGATAAGATGAATCAAGACCTAGAATGTCAGCACTCAATCGCATTGATGGTCAAAATCAAACCTCCGTCTTCAAGAGGCTTACCATGCCAACATCCCAAAGCTCTGTTTTTGGAAGGTTGTCAAAACCTAAGAAGCGAAGCAACACAGCTAGCTCTTCTCCTCGTCGGTCAGCTTTGGAAAGACTTGAAGACAACAAGAAGCTTTCTAGAAATAGGGAGACAACGTCAAAGGAAGAAAAGCTCGATGGGCTAGCAGAAAAATGAGATATTCGAAGCTCAATTCCTTCAAGGATGAAGCGCCAAGCAATCTTGGAGGTTAACACAAATGGATCGTTGAAAGTAAGAAGGCGCACCATCATCCATACTGGACAATCTTCATGCCAACAAGCCCAAGAAGATGGCACTAAAAGGGAGGTCCAAGACATCTTCCCCGTCACGATCCAAGAAGGCAAAGAAGATGAAATCCCTAGGGAAGACGTCACTTCTGGCTCTTTTGACTCAAAGTCTTCACCTCGATCTTTGGGGGCATGTTCCAAGTCAAGCGAAGATGAAGGGGGGGCTCATGTTGCTCCAAAGAAATTACACAAAAAGCCTACGTTGCGTCCACAAATTCACCAGTCGGAAAGGGGGCAAGAAACCATTGTTAACACACTTTCAAGCCTGGATGAAGCTGAGATTGACAACATGATCGAAGCTGATTTAATTCAAGAAGTCATGGACTCGGGACGGAACTTGAACGTTGCCTTGAAAAAATCAGGGCAACTCCGTGCTTGCATAGAGTTTCGTAACTCAAAAAGATACAACACTCGAAAGGACGACACTGAAGAGGAAGTCCAAGATGTCTTCCACATCACGATCCAAGAAGGCAAAGAAGACGAAATCCCAGAAGGAGATGTCACTGCTGCACCACCACAACTTGAGGATGGGGGGCAAGCCACGGTCGATGATCTCAAGGAGCTTAACTTAGGCACAAAATAAGAGCGAAGCCTATCTTCGTAAGTACGCTGCTAAGTGTGGATGAGATAGAGGAGTATTACCAGCTGCTATTAGAGTACAAAGATGTCTTTGCTTAGACCTACAAAGAAATGCCTGGCCTTGACCCCACCATTGATGTGCATCATCTTGCAGTCAAGCCCGGAACGCGACCAATAAAGCAAACTCAAAGACACTATCGATCCGAGCTCATCCCACAAATAGAGGCCAAGATTGACAAGCTAATCGAAGCAGGTTTCATTCGAGAGGTGCAATACCCCAAGTGGATCTCAAACATCGTCATTGCCCTTAAGAAATCTGGACAAATAGGTGTTTGCGTAGACTTCCGGGACCTCAACGATACTTGCCCAAAAGACGACTTCCCTTTGCCAATCATCGAAATCATAGTAGACGCAACCACTGGCCATGAGGCACTATCATTCATGGACGGCTCTTCTGGATACAATCAAATTCGTATGGCTCTCGAAGACGAAGAACTAACAGCATTCCGCACTCCAAAAGTTATCCACTACTACAAGGTGATGCCATTTGGACTAAAGAATGCTGAAGCTACATATCAACGCGCAATGCAGAAAATCTTCAATGACATGCTACACAAAAATGTAGAATGTTATGTGGATGACGTGGTGGTCAAAACAAAGAAAAGGTCAGATCACATGAAGGATTTGCAAGTAGTGTTCGAAAGGCTGTGAAAGTACAACCTCAAGATGAACCCGTTGAATTGTGCATTCGGCGTCACCTCCGGAAAGTTCCTCGATTTCACTGTCAAACACCGTGGCATTGAAGTGGACCAATCAAAGATCAAGGCCATTCAAAGCATGCCTGAGCCAAGGAACCTGCATGAGCTGAAAAGTCTACAAGGACGGCTAGCCTTCATCAGACGCTTCATCTCTAGCCTTGCAGGGCATTGTCAACCGTTCAGCCGACTAATGAAGAAAGATGTTCCGTTCGTATGGGACGAAGCGTGCCACAATGCTTTTGAAAGCATAAAAAAATATTTATCAAGTCCACCTGTCCTGGGGGCACCGGTGCCCGGGAAACCACTCATATTGTACATCGCTGCTCAGGAAAGTTCAGTTGAAGCACTCTTGGCACAAGAAAATGAATCCCAAAAAGAATGAGCGCTTTACTACCTCAGTCGAACTCTCACCGGCGCTGAGTTGAACTACTCCCCAATAGAAAAGATGTGCCTCGCCTTGGTATTCGCCATCCAGAAGCTCAGGCATTACATGTAGGCTTACACTATCCACCTGGTTGCTAAAGTTGACCCGGTCAAATACGTCATGTCCAAACCAGTCTTGACAGGGCGACTCACTAAATGGGCGTTGCTTCTTAATCAGTATGAGATCATCTATGTCCCAGCTAAAGTCGTCAAGGGACAAGCGCTAGCAGACTTCCTTGCCGATCACCCAATCCCAGCCGATTGGAAAATCTCAGATGGCTTGCCTGACGAAGAGGTGTTTTACATCGACATCTTCCCGACATGGACGATGTTCTTCGATGGATCAGCATGAGTAGACAGAGCAGGGGCAGAAGTAGTATTCATGTCGCCACAAAGGCAAATACTACCTTACTCCTTCCAACTAAGCAAATTATGCTCCAACAACGTCGCTGAGTACCAAGCACTGATCATTGGGCTCCAAATGGCAATCAACATGGAAATCACAGCCCTCGAGGTATATGGCGACTCCAAGCTCATAATTAATCAACTCTTAATTGAATATGAAGTGAGGAAAGATGATCTCGTTCCATACTTCCAGCAGGCAACTCAACTGCTACAAAAGTTCGAGGCCGTAACACTAGAACATGTGCCAAGAAAAGAAAATCAAATGGCAGACGCTCTCGCCAACCTAGCTTCGAGCATGACACTAGGAGAAGACGAAGCCACAGATGTGCCAGTTTGCCAAAGATGGGTGATCTCGCTCATCACTGAAATACCACTGGATGATACAAATGCCATCTCAGTACTTCCAGTTAACGCCGAAGAGTGGAGACAGCCGCTGATTGACTACTTGGAGCATGGAAAGCTTCCGGATGATCCTAGACACTGCTCTGAAATATGTCGTCGAGCACCTCGCTTTCTCTGCTGCAAAAGGAACACTCTATCGATGCTCTTTTGAATGAGTACTTTGAGATGCCTAGGTGAAGAAGAAGGCAATCATGCCATGGAAGAAGCACACTCAGGTGTATGCGGGGCGCATCAGTCTGGACCGAAGCTACATTTCCAGCTGAAAAGGATGGGTTACTACTGGCCAAGCATGGTGAAGGATTGTCTGGAACACGCCAAAAGGTGCCAAGCCTGCCAATTCTATGCCAACTTCATACATCAACCACCTAAACCATTACACCATACAGTTGCTTTTCAGCTGGACAGGAAGCTTACATCCTAACTGCAACAGATTACTTCTCCAAGTGGGCGGAAGCCATACCCCTAAGGGAAGTCAAGAAGGAAACTGTCGTCCGTTTCATTAAGGAACATATCATCCACCGATATGGTGTGCCTCGCTACATCATCACTGACAATGGAAAACAGTTCTCCAACCGACTCGTGGATGAGCTCTGTGAGAAATACAAGTTCAAGCAGCACAAGTTTTCCATGTATCATGCTCCGGCCAACAGTCTTGCAGAAGCATTCAACAAAACATTGTGCAACCTCCTGAAGAAGATGATCGGCTAAACAAAGAGAGACTGGCACAAAAGAATAAGCGAAGCACTTTGGGCATATAGGACGACACATAGGACTCCTACCCAAGCTACGCCCTATTCTCTTGTATATGGCGTAAAAGTTGTTCTACCACTCGAAAGTCAAATCCCCTCACTAAGAATGGCTATACAAGAAGGCTTGACTGATGAAGAGAATGCAAAGTTGCGCCTTCAAGAGTTGGAAGCCCTTGACGAAAGAAGGCTCGAAGCTCAACAACACTTAAAATGCTACCAAGCACGGCTATCCAAGGCATTCAACAAGAAAGTCCGCCCAAGGTCTTTCCAAACTGGAGATCTCGTCCTCGCATTGTGTAGGCTTATCATCACAACTCACAAGACGAAAAGCAAGTTCACATCGAAGTGGGATGGACCATACGTAATACAAGAGGTCTACACCAACGGCGCCTACTTAATCATGGCAGAAAACGGTTTGAAGATCGGCCCCATCAATGGCAGATTTTTTAAGCGCTACTACCCCTAAAGGGCGACAACCAAGGCTCATCGCCTGCATGAGCTTAAACTGCACACGGTACAACACTCCTGGCCCGCAAGAGTATAAACTGTGTACGGCAAAATCATCATCAAAATCACCATTAAAACCATCCAAAAAAAAAAACAATCCATCACTCATTTGAACTACGTCATGACTTTATCCCTCCTCAACCAAGGGTACGTAGGCAACTTGAAACTTCAAAACTTCGAGTACAGTCACATCATCAAAAAAAAAAAAAAAATATACAAACACTTTGAAGAATAAAGAAGCAGATTTAACAATGAGAATACTTTATTGCTTTAAAGGAAGAGGTCAGCTCTAAAGCCTTGTTACAAAAGAAACGGGATACATTACTCAAAAGCTATGTCCCCAAAACTACGGAGACGATCTTCAAGCAAGCCTTTTGAAGTCTTCAAAGTCTCTACCTCAGTGGAAGACAAGATGGGCAACTCCATAGCCACGCCTTTCTCTTGTTCTAAGCGAGAAATCTCATCTTGGTATTGAGAAAGTGTAATTCCTCGCTCCGCAAGAGCACCTTCAAGTTGTGATGCTTCGACTCCCAACTGCTCTCGCTCTCGCGCCAATGCATCTAGACGCGCCCGGATGGAAGCCAAAGAAGTCTCTGTGACTTGGTAATCTCTCGAAGCAGTTTGCTGAGAAGACCGGACTCGGGCCAGTGACAAGTCTATGGTTGCAAGTTGTTGAGCTCTAACATCTGGGCTCAATTTCTTTAAGGAAGTAGCACGCAAAGAGGAATACTCAGTCGAGGTAGCTATAAGTTCGGCAATCTTGATCCTTAACGAAGAAGAATCAACGGTAAGGTTGTCAATCGCAGAAACAAGCTTCAACAAATCCTCTTTGAGCAACGCAAGGTCTTCCAGTAGGCACTTTGAAATCCTGCTCTCAATATGACTCTTGATATCCATGGCTGCATGAAGGTTGATGCGATGGATAAGCTGCTCAGTACCGCTAAGGTTTGGCCCTCTCAAAGAGATCCCAAAACTAGCTGGCAAAGGGGTTGGACGCATGACAGACTCTTGTACACCTTCACCTACACAAGGCAAACTTAGGGAATTCGGGGAATTTTGAACGAGCCCTGCACTAGGCGGATCCCCAATCTCCTCGTCTGTTGGAAGATTGCCTCCAAGTAGCACATCTATAAAGGAATAAATGCCTGCGGTCGCCAAAGCAAAAGAACAAGAAGGCCCAACCTAAAGAAGGCAAAGAAAGTTGTTAGAAACAAAAGCTGGAACAATGAAAGAAGAAGAAATCATGAGAAAGAAAGAAATACATACGTCTTTCTCAAAAGACACACGACCACCGGATTGAGGAGGCCTAAATACTACTTTCCTTTTATGACGAAAATTGACATCGCCGTCAACCTGAGCAACTTCAAATGGTCGCTTGTTTAAAACTTGTTGGTGCCGCTGCAAAACAAGTCCATCGTCGTGCGAATCAACTTTGTCACCCAACTCTTCAGAAGCATCCAGATGGTGAGAAGGCAAGCACAAGCGTTGACGGACTAAAACCACAGGTCTATCTTGCAAGGGAGTTGCACTCGCGCAATCAAAAGGTACCAGCTGCTTAGGAACCACAGAACAACCCTCTTTCGACGCATCATGGCCTGAATGAGAAGAATTGGTACCACTTGCCATCCCAAAATTCTCATAATGTACCTTTGACCACCAACGTACGTAGACACGAGTCACTGGATTACTCTTGAACTCATCTTTGGTCGGCAAGGTGATATAAGCATTTGTACATGCACGGGTACAAGACTCCCAATACATATACATGGCTTACAAGGATTCCGATTGGGCTTTTTCCTTCGGCTTGCCTGGCACATTTTGGACAAAACCAAATTGCCTGCTAAAACGGTGGGGACTATACGGCTGAACAATGCATCGGTCTTCTTGCCGCAAAGAAACATATCCCGAGCGAAGACTTATAAGATAAGACAAGTCTGAGGAGCGAAGATGCAAATCATCCATGATGCCTCACCGCACTGAGCTAACTCTCGCCATGCTGTCCATCCTCAAGCCTTGACAACTTCTAAACAGTGCTTGCGCCTGCGAATCATCAAGACTCTTCGCAGAAAGCACGCCAGAATGCTTCGTCATTAAAGGCCCAAGCTTGACTGAAGTTGATGAACAAGGCCCTGACTTGTCTAAAGTTGACGAAGAGAAATGAGTGTCAAAATACTCACCCAACCAACCGTACACATAGTGGTAAGGAAGTACCGCAGCACGATCTTCAGTGCTCGCCGAGTTCAAAACAACACTCAAGTCGTTGTAAATGTTAGCTAAGACCGAGATAGCAAGGCTAAAAGATTCGTCTGCGGCCATCTTGCTAGCAACTTTGAAGACTCCGGGATGAACCAAGTTGACGTTGTCTTTGGGGAAAACAAACTTACAAAGCCAACAAGCTAAGAAAACGGCTAAGTAAGATTCTTCCAAGTGCTCTGACGCCACACCAAGATCCTCAAATGCCTTCAACTCGGCAAAAGTACAGCAAACGGTTGGACTAACGACACCTGACGGGTCCGAGTCTCCTTTAGGCTTGGTTGTCTTGTTACGACCACTTTTCTTTGAAGGCCTCTTGTACTTCATGGCATCCCAATACCAAAATCGGATCCATGAAGAAATCTTCACGCCTGACTTACCCAGAGGCTCTTGAAAAAGCTTGTGGTACGCCCGAAACAAATAGCGACAACTCGCAGGCAATCCTCGACTGTTGCGATAACAACATCATCATAAAATTTTCCCTGGATCGGCAAACCTCCTATCTTGTGAAGATCCCAAAGTGAAATCGACATCTCCCCTCGAGCTGTGTGAAGTGTGTTGGTCGCTGAACACCAATGCTCAAAGAATGTACGAATGACAGAAGGATGGCGATCATAACTGAACAAAGAGGCGTATACGGCATGGTAAAGGCCCATGTTGGTAAGCAAATCTTTGGAGCAACTCAAAACATCCTCAAGCCATTCCCAATAAAACTCAACGAATGCGGCTCCTCCAGTAGTCGACAAAGTGCTACTCCAGGCCACAGCCCCGCTATGGATACGATCACCAAGAAGCTCAAACAAGACCGGATGATTGTCACGAACATGGTGTGAAGGGTTCAAGATAAGAATCCTTGATGTGCACGCTTTCTTCTTTGCATTTGGTCGAACAGAGTCTACCACCTCCCAAAATACTTCAGAAGACCACGACTTAATATGCATGGAATTGTCTTTTGCGGGAAGAGCAAGCGCCTTAGGGCCAGTCAGTTGCGCATAAAGCTTCAACGTCGTTCCACTATCTTGCGAATCGCCTTCCTTTGAAAGAATGGTGATGGTGTTGCTCCTAAAGCACTTAAAAAATACCATGGCTGCAACGAAAAAGTCGGCCACAAAACTTGAGCAACACGGGCAGCTACAGGACAGTCCTCCAAAGCACGCTACAGTAGCAAAGAAACCAAAATGCCACGCAATCGCACTACGCAACCCCGCAGTGATTACGCAAGCAGTTTCTTGCACCGCACGGAGACGTCCCCACCAAAGGAAAACTGTGACCAGGAGGCATTACACAGCGAAGCCCCGCTGCAGTCTCTTGCATAGCCCCACACGACATCACCACCAAGGGAAAACTGTGATCAAAAGGCACTACACAACGAAACCTTGTTGCAGTCTCTAGCACAAGTACACCCACGTCCTGCTACCAAGTCTCTAAAGGCTTCGTGAGGATCCCGGCATCATGGTCTGCCTTCTTAAAATCAAGGATTCCTGGCATCACAACAAAGAAATCCATCAATGGGGTACGCGCATCACATATTTTATATACACAATGATGAGACAATCAACATATGTATACATATATATGTATGCACGTACATGGAGTGACGAGACAACCACCTGCCACAATCAGAATATGTATATATATATATAAGGAATTGGGACAACCACCTGATACAATCAAAAAAAAAAAAAATATATATATATATATATATATACAAGCCGTGATGGGACAACCACCTGCCATATATATATATATATATATATATATATATATATATATATATATATATATATATATATATATGAATGCATGCAATCCCATAAATCAAAGCCATCCTCAGCTTAAAGCTTTACCACGTAAAGGCTTCACAAAAGCCTTTGTTGCGCGACTGCCGTCTCTCTCTCTCCACTGCAACCGAACTCCCACAAACAGCACGAAGAGCTGCAGAGGTTGAAGAGAAGGAAAGAGACTTGCCCTTGTAATTCAAACCTGCACTCACAACCACTCTTTTTGTCCAGCACCGAGCTCACCACACGGCAGACGCGAAGAGCATGTCGCAGCAAGGAAACAGCACAGTGCAGTTAGGATTCAGGACAGTAGGCTGGTGCAGTAGCAATGTAAAGACTATGCAGTGCCCTATGTGTGTATGCATATGCGTAAGAATGCGTATATATATAATGATCTCAAATGAAGTTGAGCTGCACGTAGTGCAGAAACCGTGCAAACAGCAACCCGCGTGCGAGGAGAATGCAGTGCAGTGAGGGAGGCTACCAACCTTCCAGGGAATTCAGCAATGTCGATCTGCCACATTCATCATCATAACATGTACACACACACACAAAAGGAAGGTGCAAGCTACTGTTAGCAAGTCAAGAAGGAAAAGAAAAAAAGTGGTGGCGACAGAATTATTGAAAAAGAAGAAAGTAGAGGGAAGAATGGTGCACGACACCTCCTTGAAAAAGAAAAAGTTTGTTTTATAATATATTTATATATATATATATATATGTATATACATGTACATATATATATATATATATATATATATATATAATAAAAATAATAAAAAAAAGGAAATAACACATCTTAATGAGATATGTGTTGTAGCACAATACGCTGAATAAAATAAAGCATGTCCATTGATATCTCTAAGAAATTACAAATGTGTACAAAGAAAAAAATAAAAAAAATAAATAAATAAAAAATAAAACCGGAAAGGAAAAGATGGAGCCTTCACAAAGTTCGCTCACTTGAAGCCTCAGCATCTGGTAGAACCCCAGAAGAAGGAAGCATTGGAAGTTGATCATGTGATGCCTCGATACTTGGTCGGACTCCAGATGTCGAAGGCAAAAGGTGCCGCTGAAAGAAAGCCACGAATCTCTGATGGTCACTTTGAATCCGACCTTCAGATTCCTGCATCTCATCGAGCTTTCTCTTTATGCTCGTTGAGTAATTATTTGCAAGCACATGCAACTTTCTATTCTCGCGCTTGAGACGTTTGATCTTTCGTCCAAGACTTTCCACCTCGGCCGTCAATGATTCAACTTGACGAGTTCGAGCAAGTAAACGTTGGCCCATATTGGACACAGAGCCCACACATCGAACACTAAGGGCGAGGGAGTCTCGAACGGCCAACTCATCAGACCGTCATGAAAGAAGCCTATTATCTCTAGGAGTGAGGAAGTTCCTAGCTACTATTGTAGCTGTTATTTCATCCCTCATCACGGAGTCTTCAACCGTAAGAGGGCCATTAGAAGATAAGAGGGACGGGCGCCATATATCACCCCAACGCGGCGTAGCTATATCATTCCCAAGACTCAAATCTAAGCCAATGTTAGACGGATAAGCCATTTTCAAAAATGATAAAAGAGAAGGGTTGGATAGAGTAAAATCTCAGAAATACAGCAGAGATAATTTTCACAAGCGGGAAATCTTTAAAGTGTGCATCTTGAATACAATCAATACCTCTATAAAAGGAGAAGCAACACAGCCACCTGTTCAAATGTCAAAGAGACACCACTTTCTAAATTTCAAAAGCCGGATTTTCCTGCATAAAGTCCGTCGACACTTTTCAGACGCAATCTCAGCTTTTCGGATAGCACGTGCAACTTTATCAAAGATCTCTGACAAAGTTGAAAACGCGTGAAGGTCACTATTCCAACTACCACACTTTGCCGACAAGCGTGGGAGACAAGGCCTCCTCCGCACCACTACCTGCTATTGCACCTTTCCCTATATAGGTCGACCTTCATCCTCCATGGCAAGGCACGCATCCAAGATGCTTGACCCTTCTTCCTCAAGAAGGTATCTGCAACCAAGCCTCTCAGCATACTCAGTTGTCTTCCTCTTTGAGAACACCTCTTCGATCAAGTCACTCAAAATGATCAGCTCATTCCTCAACCAGAAACCCCTCTCGATCGAAAAGTTTACACCAGCATCAAAATCTTATACTCTTTCCTCCAAGAGCAAAAGTACCTCATATCATCAGGGTTGAGGGCAAGAGTATCTCATAGCATGCTTTCTCTTTATCTTTTTCTTTGTCCTCCCTCTTTACCCCCAGGACAAGGAGAAAGAGAGCAATCAGCCGGCGCTTGGAATCAACCTTCCGAGTTGGAACCGATTGCTTGGAACCCGGAACCGATTGCCTAGAACCCCTTCCCTGATTGCTTACATAGCCTTGCTCTCGAGTACTCATCTTCAACATCTTGTGCTTCTAGAGAAGATACCACATCCGCCTGGAGAACGGATAAGGGAAATTGATGCATCGAAGCATGTGGAGACAAGCGCAACCAATACATGCATTGATCCATCCGCTGCTTCTTCAAAAGCAAACGTATCTCATATCATCAGGGTTGAAAGCAAAGGTATCTCATATCATGCTTTTTCCCTGTCATTTCCTTTGCCCTTGCTCTTGCTTCCAGGACGAGGACAAAGAAAGCAGTCAGTCGGAACCTGCAATTAAACTTCCGATTTGGAACTGACTGCCTGGAAACTTTGCCTGATTGCTTACCTAGCATTGCTCTCGAGCACTCATCCTCAACTATTGTCAAGGTCACGAATTCCTCCGGCAAATACCTCATGACAGTTGATCAGATATTGGCTCTTTGCACTGAAGCTGCCAAGCATGGATGAGTCACTAAGAAGTGATGCTCTGAAGGACCATTCAAACGTAAAAGGTTGCGCACTACTTCTACTACGCAAAAGAAACAAGCAGAGAAGAGTGTAGCGTGATGAGTTGTAACAAATCACTGTAGCACGACACCCTTCCCTGCAGAACTGCATAATCCAAACGGAGGAGTCTAAGTCAAATCCCAGTCCAGCGTCGTTACTCTAATGATAGAGTTTGAGAAGCTTCAACAGCTTTTCGCTGGTACCATCACCGAAGAGCAAAGCCTCGCCGAGCAACACCATCAAATCACCATTATTTCTTCAAAAGCAAAAGTACCACATATCATCAGTGTCTAAAGCGAAAATATCTCATATCATGCTTTATCCCTGTCCTTTTCTTTGTCCTCGTTCTTACCTTGCAGGAAAATAAGAAGAAGAGCAATCGGGCGACACTTGGGATCAAGCTTCCGGTCATAAATCGACTGCCTGGAACCCCTTCCCTGATTGCTTACCTAGTATTGCTCTCGAGTACTCATCTGCATCTGCCTAGAAAACAGACAAGATAAGTGACAATGAAACATCAACCTTGTGGATCATCAGCAAACACAACAAATGTAATTGCTGATTCATCCCCTAACCCTCTTCAATATGAATTGGAAAGAATGAACAAAGAAACAGGCCGTCACCTCCACCTCCTGCCTGCTAGGTGTTCGAATCCTGAAACCACTCATGGTTCTATCTAAGTTCAAGATCAAGCCCCGACGGCCCTTGAAAATATCACAAAATCGATTCAAGATCAAGTGTCCACCACCCTTGAGTCAAACCCAGTTCAAGATCTAGTCCGTGGAAAGTAAGTTCAGAACTTTGGAAGAAACCAGAAAACCCTCCAGCCCAGTTCAAGATTAAGCCTGTGAAAAATCAACAATTGGAGGAATCCAGAAAATCTCCCAGCCAAATTCAAGATCTAGCCCCGACGGCCCTTGAAGAAATTTTAAACAAAATTCAAGAGCAAGCCTCAACAGCCCTTGGATCGACATCTACACTAAGGGACTTCAAAACGCATCTTCTACACGTGACAATCACATGTATACGACGCACCTTGAAGTGGGGGCATTTGTAGACATTGAAATTTCGGTGAAATAAATGTTGACCATTGCATTAAAATTACAACTGTAGACATTGAAATTTCGATGAAATAAATGTTGACGATTGCATTAAAACTACAATCCACCCAAATTCACCTACAACAATCCACCCAAATTCACCTACAACATTCCACCCAATTCACCTACAACATCCACCAAAATAAATGGATGGTGGTGATTCTTCGCAGAGCCTATAAATAGGCTTCTCCATCAAAGGATCAAGGAGGATTTCGGACAATACATTCTCTACTCCCAAATTGGAAGAGAATTCACATCACACCAAAACCTTGAAGCTTTGAAACTCTAAAAGCTCTCAAGCAAATCTCAAAGGATCAAGAAAACTCTCTTCGTTCTTCGTTCATCGTTCTTCCAAGATCAAGCCCCGACAGCCCTTGGATCAACAATCATCCACCTTCGAGATCAAGCCCCCAAAGCCCTTGAAGATCGTCATCGTTCGTCGTTCGTCTGTTCTTCAAAAACAAGCCCAAAAGCCCTTAAAGATCATTCATCGTTCTTCGTCAATCCAACCTTCAAGATCAAGCCCAACGGTCCTTGAAGAAACGTTCATCTACCTTTAAGATCAAGCCAACAACGGCCCGCTGAAGAAACTTCCCATTCATCCAAGATCAAGCCTTGGCGGCCCTTGGATCAACAACATCCACAAACCAACATCATACGAAGATCAAATCAGAGGAACAAATTGTAAAAGAGATTGGAACCTCAAAAATCAATACAAAATATTATTTTGTACACGTGTTCTTGTCTCTTTCATCGCAGGAATTTCCGTGTTCACATATTCAATCAAGATTTTAAATGAATTCACAGAAGTTCATGGGTATTCAATCGTGATTTTAAAATAATTTATAAAACTCTATAAAAATCTGAGTGTATTCATTCCGGATTTTAAAGTAATTCATACAACTCCATATGTATTTTAAAATATGTAGGACTTTAATGAATTTAGAGAGATATTACAATGTTTTCTAGGCTTAGAAAATCAGTCATCTTCCCCTTATTATTGAATCCATCTATAATTCATATGGAGACTACGGAACTCTATTAAATTTATAACTCTTTCGAAATCATATAAATTCTTAATTGAATACAACCCTTAATTATAACATTTATTTAAAGAAATAATCAATATGCATGCCTCCGAATAGAAAAGAGAAACATGCAAAGCGTGAGCAGCAAATTGAGGTAAAGTATGCACATTTTGGTATTAACTACATTTCAGCAACTTTCGGTTGCAATTGGCTAAATAGTGTATTTTTGTTGGAGTGACCTGAAGAAGCTGCACTAATTTCTTCCTCGTTGTGAGTATTGTTTCTGATGAAACTACTAAACCACCTTGCAGAAAGCTTTGAAGTTCGCTCCAGCGTTTTATTACGATCAACATAAACTATACCAAATTTTGTTTCATACCGACTAAGCCATTCAAAATTATCCATCAAGCTCCAAATGAAATAGCCACGTACATCAGCACCATTCGTGTGAAATAAAAACAAACAAAAAATCAGAAAATTGTAGAGATAGTTTGTCAGAAATTTTAGAAGGACAAAAGAAAAATGAAATTAAGTGGGTTTGATTTCATATATATATATATATATATATATATATATATATATATATATATATATATATATATGTTGGATTTTTTTTTTTTAACTATTAAATATTTTTGCGCATTAGAGAGGGAATGAGTCAAATTTAGATTGTTAAATTCATTTGACTCCAAATTTTCCCATGCATTGGAGATAACTCAACGCCTTAT
The DNA here is from genome assembly GCA_024362995.1 of Heteromeles arbutifolia. Taxonomy (NCBI): domain Eukaryota; kingdom Viridiplantae; phylum Streptophyta; class Magnoliopsida; order Rosales; family Rosaceae; genus Heteromeles; species Heteromeles arbutifolia. Next base: position 35,452,304 of record JANCRC010000003.1, on the reverse strand, counting down.
CATTGTTATCGGAGGGTAACTCATTGGCTCACCTTATTGCTTTGGCTAAAAAAGCAAGGTAGCCTTTGTGAAACTTGATCCGATTCCAGTCTTGTCGTTCATTCTGGGGTGTCGGTGAGGAGTATCCTGCCACATTTGGAGAAGAAAAAAAATGATTCCACGCGACCTGCTTTCCATCAATTAAAGCAACCAAGGTGTGGCCATTCACTTACCATTTTCAGTAACAAACATGGGCAGGTTATTGTATCTTTGCTTAAGATAGTCTATAATCTTCTCCATGCCTGTTGGAACAAAAAAAAACCTAGCGATTCCAGTCTAGGAAAGACAAAACAAGATGAGCTTGTTAACGTACCAATTTCGACCAATAATAAAACGAAAATTGACGGTGTAATGGCATAACATGTTAGATTACTAATTAATACTAAATGTGTTATATACCAGTTCTCCAATTGCAGCGCCATCCCGATACCCAGTTGTGTTGACGTAACCTCTAATGGCATGGTCTCCGCCTGAGGGGCAAGGGGAGTGGAAACAGTCCTTGGTATATAGTCTTGTATAGTGGTTGAGTCCGATGAAATCTATGCTGCCTCTTAACAGCTCTTTTTCTTAGGGGGAGAACCTTGGCATTTCCAAGCGAGGGCATTGGCGCATTTCAGCGGGGTATTCTCCATACACTAAAGGATCCAACACCCTTTTTGGGAAGAAAAAAATTTAGTCATCCGTTCTAGTATATTTATGCTATTTTTATACTCTTAATTTTACACATTACTATTATACTATGGTTATGCAATATATTAACAGAAAATGTCAAATTGTCAACCGCCGAAATATTTCCAATTATATATGCGAGCAAAAATAAGAAGCTGACCAATTGGGAATTCAGCAGATGTTAATGTAGCGAAAGTCCTTGCACAAAAATTAGAATTGGATACTGACTATATCGTACGTTTTCTTGCATCAGATAATTAAGCAAATTGGTAAACGAAAAAAGAATCAATTACCAGGACTCTATCAACAGCATGCAGATCCCTTTCATCGTCTCGAAGAGGTTCATATCAGTGACAATGTGTAATAATTCCGACAAACCCATGTTGTTTTGGCTGTTTCAAAATGTAGTAATGTTTTTTTTTTCAACTTTGGCTAGCTAATTAAGGCCAAGAGTACGAACATGTTATATGCAATACTTACATACCTGGAAAAGCCTCCGATATGTTGTGCATTGCAATGAGAGGCTCTACATCAGAATTGCCACTTGAACAATTCCCAAAAGGGTGCGTGCAACGAGCAGGTGGGTATACTCCTTGTATGTAAGTAAAATCAACCAGCATATTGGCTTCATTGAAGGTAATCCAGTGCTTCACCCTGTTCCCAAAGCTCTTGAAGCATATGGAGGCAAAATGTGCAAATTCTTCCCTACAACAATGAAATTAATAAAACCTTAATAACGAGTATAAGCTTAATTGTCACAGTAGTGACACAAATGAGTGACACAAATGAGTGCTGCAATTTGGACTAGATTTACTAATAACCATACTAAATGAGTTGTATAAATGGAACTAAAATGAGATGGTCAGTAAGCATGGTGTATAGTTTTATTTTCGTACCGTAAGAGTGGACTAAGCCAACCCCTATCTCTTGCATCTAGTATATAGGGCATGTCATTGTGGTTAAGTGTCACAAATGGCTCTATTCCTGCAATGTGTATCCAAATTCCAAACAAAAAACACTTTGCGCGACACAAGTCTTTTGTCGCACAAAGTCAAAAAACGTCGCGCAAAACTTAATGCAACGAACCTTCAGCGCGCGTTAACCGTCGCGCCAAGGCAGTGACAGAAGGGTTTGCGCGACGCATGTTTCTTCTTCGTCGTGCAAACCCATTTTTTTGTTTTTGGCAAAAATATTTTTTATTTAATTTTTTATAAATATTGTAATTAAATTATAAACAATAATTAATAAACCAAGAAAAAGTATTTAATTATAAAATATATAAAAATGTACATACAAGATGTCCGAACAAAAAAGAAAAAACTACAACAAATAGTTTCCAAAGAAGAATGGTGTAAAGTTGGTGAACAAAGGCTCCTTGGTTTCAAGATTCATCTTCTCACATTGGTGATCCTCAACCCCATGGGACTGAAAAAAAGTTGCATATGCACTTACCTGCAAAGGAAAAAAAAAACTTTTCAGCACTTGAAAATGATCACAAAAACCAAAAGCTCTCCAGAGTTCAAATCCTTGCAAGAAGTAAGCAACTAAGTAGCAATGCAAAATGTTCAGGAGGAGTTAAGAATTTAAAAAAAAAAAGGTACAGAGAATCAATCAGTAGGGATACATTGGCCTTACCAGATTCAATGAATGAGAAAGCTTGACTGTCTGCAATATGCCCGATTTCTCAGTTTCCTTGCTGGGAAGAATCTCAACTTTGCCCTTGCTTATGAACGTATAAGGATCACTACAATGTTGGATGCGAATATCAATCTAACATTCATTTCTCATCCCAAATAGAAATCAATATTCGCCAAAGTTAAGAAGAAAAATATATTGGAAAGAGGAGGGTTGGTTGCTAGGAATAATACCAAAAATCAATACATAAACATTAATATTTCTAGTTAGGTATATTAGTTGAAGAGAAACATGGATCAATAAAGGAGTACACAAAATCGTAAATGGAAAATCAGGGAGTCGATCAATTCTTTCACCATAGTGTCAGAAGCCAGTCAGTAACAGCAGAAGGCTAACCTCTGAGGCACAGAGTTCAAATCAGCAAGGGAATCTTCAACTTGGAAATTTTCTCAAGTGCATGGATAAGGGTCACAACCTTATATCAACAAAGAAGCAAATTAAGTCAATTCTGCTCCTTAAACACAAAACTAACAGAAGGAAGAGTTGCATTTTACACACAGCACTTGCAATAATTTTATGTCTGGATTTTTTACATTTGCATGTAAATGGGTATTTGACTGTGGCCGTAAGGGACAACTGTGTCAGCAGTCAGCACTCGAGAATTTAGGATATTAGGCTGTAGAATTTGAAATAGACACAGTACCACACAAATTGTAGGTCGATTGCCATCAGAGGAGCCCTCATTTTCCACCATTTCTAATATAACAATAAGTGCAACATTGTCCTGAAAAATTGCATACAAGAAGTTGATATAACAAACAGATGGGAAGCAGAAACAAGAGCCCCACTAGAACATAATGCACATTAAAAACCATATAAGAAGCTGATATAACAAACAGATTGGAAGTGTTTCTAACCCTCCAAACTACTTCTCTCACTCTTTGAACATGTTCTATTGCATCTAATACAACCAGGAAGATCGCCATTGATTTAAAGTCATAATGTTCTTTTTAAAGGAATATAATTGGATGCTCCATGCCCCTATTAGATTTTACTTGAAAATATATCAGGACAAGTAAACATACATACTAGTCTACAATTAAATGTCACATGTAAATTTAGGCCCAGAAACAAGCCTTATACGGTAGCTTGAAGGATCGCTCTTCAACCAGCCAGCCAAAACATTCACCACTTTCAACCCATTTTCATGCTTTACAACAAACTCCTGGAGTAACCTATACAAAACAACTTTTAATCACTTGTAAACAAGAAATGCAACCCATAAGCTTTGAGACAGTTCCTATACCTCTTTGCAGCATTCAAAGACACCAAGTAATTTCAACTTAGCCACTTGTAGGAAACCTATAACATAATTCAACACTGAAAGTAACTAAATTTAGACAATCTTATACAAATTTAAACACATCTTAACTCAAATTCCAATCAAGAATTTTTTTTAGTAGGTATACATGAAATTGAATGTATAATCAAATCCTAAATGCCCCACCAAAGGAATAAAACCTCTAGCCCCTGCACTCAGTCACCAAACTGCTGCTCTACTTCAATGATTCAATCTGCGCCTTCCCCCAATTAAGGTAAACAAAATTTAGTTTCCTTTTTTGGGACAAAAGGGAGAATATTACACAAAGATGGCATCATAAAGATCCCCAAACACCAAGGTACAAGCACAAAAACTAAAACAAGCTTTGAATCAAATGGAGGATTGGATTATAAGGGATTGGGGGCGCCATGAATCATACACATGGAGAATTGGAGAATAATGCACATGCTTTTGTAAGTGGTCGGTTTTAGAACCCAAATTAAGGTACTCAATTTAATTTATCTTCTGAGTATAACATAAAAAAGGTGTGTGTATGTGAATTTGATATGGGTTCTTCCCAATTTCGTCCTAGCAACATAAAAAAATATTTTTGATATAGTCATTCATCAAACAAGGTTGGTTTAATCTCGTCTAATGTGCATGCAGCATTCTATGACCTCTTGCCGCATTCTATAACCCATATTAAGGTACAAATGCTTGATTAAGGTGCACAACAAACGAATCTTTTCTTAGAATTCGTAGAGAGCTAGAGATAAAATTAAATAACTGAAAAAATATACATGAGAAATTAAGGTGGGCTCTGTGATAAGAAATTAATTAACTTTAAAAAACAGAGACCTATGAAATTGGGGAAAAATGGTAGTAGATTTTTACATCTGCGATGGCTGTCGAGTCCGATTGTCGAGACGGCGAGGCGGGCAAGTGCTTGACGGTGAGGTTGCGAGGATGCAAGGCTGCAACCTGTGAGGGTTTGCAAGGCTGCGAGAGAGTGTGGTGTGAATGATGATGACTGACTGAGAGTGAGGGAGATGGAGGCGCGGGAAGGAACACAGGCAGAGAAGAAGAAGTGAAGAAACACCTAGGGTTAGTAGCAGAAACAAAACAAAAAAATGGTGGAATTGGGCTCAGGTATGCAGGCGTGGAGGCGCTTGGAAATTTTTGAAGAGGAAAGGCAGAGAAGCTACGCTAGATATATGAAGAGAAGGAGATTTTGGGAGCCATGCCAAAATTTTGGCAGCCCTCCAAATTTTAATCTCTCGCCTCCTTCAAATGTTTTTAATTATGTATGATTACTTTTTTTTCTTTGTCACAATATATGATTCTATTAAAATCGATCATTTTGATAGGATACACATTCTACGAAACTAATTTCAATGATCCAACCGTCAAACTTGTTTGTATATACTTCGAGATCTCATACACCAAAAATCGCAACAAACAAACATTCAGAGACCAAGTAACGGGACAAAACTTTTCGACCGTAGTTTTAACTCCGATTTTGATTATTTTTTACAGCTACACTCCTTTATCCTATATGAATACAATGAACTAATTCGATCTTCAATTTAAAATATTTACACTAGTGGATACCACAAAATCTTATGTTATACTTAATGAAAGTATAGATAAACTCCAAGTGTTAGTGAATCTATTGTTTTGATGAGATACACATTCTACGAAACTAGTTTCAACGATCCAACCGTCAAACTTATTTGTATATGCTTTAAGATCGCATATGTCAAAAATCACAAAAAACAAACATTCAGATATGAAGTAACGGGACAAACCTTTTCAACAGCTATAAACGAAAAATCACGATTTAACGGTTATTTTGACTTCGATTTTGATGGTTTTTTACAGCTACACTCCTTAACCCTATATGAATACAATGAACTAATTCGATCGTCCATTTAAAACATTTACACAAGTGGATACCACAAAATCTTACGTTATACTTAATGAAAGTATAAATAAACTCCAAGTGTTAGTGAATCTATTGTTTTGATGGGATATGCATTGCACGAAACTAGTTTCAGCGATCCAACCGTCAAACTTGTTTGTATATGCTTCGAGATCGCATACACCAAAAATCGCAAAAAACAAACATTCAGAGATCAAGTAATGGGACAAAACTTTTCGACGGTTATAAATGAAAAATCACGATTTAACGGTTATTTTAATTCTGATTTTGATGATTTTTTACAGCTACACTCCTTGACCCTATATGAATACAATGAACTAATTCAATTTTCAATTTAATATATTTACACTAGTGGATACTACAAAATCTTATGTTATACTTAATGAAAGTATAAATAAACTCTAAATGTTAGGGAATCTATGGTTTTGATGGGATACGCATTCTACGAAACTAATTTCAATGATCCAACCGTCAAACATGTTTGTATATACTTCGAGATTGCATACGCCAAAAATCACAAAAAACATACATTCAGAGATCAAGTAACGGGACAAACATTTTTGACGGTTATAAACGAAAAATCATGATTTAACGGTAGTTTTAACTCCGATTTTGATGATTTTTTACAGCTACACTCCTTGACCCTATATGGATACAATGAACTAATTCAATCATCAATTTAAAATATTTACACAAGTGGATACCACAAAATCTTATGTTATACTTAATGTTTGTATAAATAAACTCTAAGTGTTAGTGAATCTATTATTTTGATGGGAAATGCATTGTATGAAACTAGTTTGTATGATCGAACCGTCAAACATGTTTGTATATGCTTCAAGATCGCATACGCCAAAAATCGTAAAAAACAAACATTCAAAGATTAAGTACGGGACAAACCTTTTCGACGGTTATAAACGAAAAATCACGATTTAACGGTTATTTTAACTCCGATTCTGATGATTTTTTTTTATAGCTGCACTCTTTAAACCTATATGAATACAATGAACTAATTTGATCGTCAATTTAAAACGTTTACACAAGTGGATACCACAAAAGAAAAAGGCAATGAAAGAACCCCAACAGAAAAGCAAAAAAAAAAAAAAAAAAAAACCTTTGCGCGACGTAGGTGCAACTGCGTCGCACAAAACAGCTTTGCGTGACGCATCTGCACCTACGTCGTGCAAGGCTTTTTTTCTTTGTTTTTTTTTTTTGCCCTTTTGCTAATGAATACAAAATAAATACATTAAAATCTACTTAGTAAATATATATTGTACAAAACTAGTGAATATATTGTTTTGATGGAATACGCATTGTACAAAACTAGTTTCAACGATCCAACGGTCAAACTTGTTTGTATATGCTTCGAGATCACATACACCAAAAATCGAAAAAAAACAAACATTCAGAGATTAAGTATGGGACAAACCTTTTCGACGGCTATAAACGAAAAATCACGATTTAACGGTTATTTTAACTCCGATTGTGATGATTTTTTACATCTACACTCTTTAATCCTATATGAATACAATAAACTAATTTGATCGTCAATTTAAAATATTTACACAGGTGGATATCACAAAATTTTATGTTATACTTAATGAAAGTATAAATAAACTCCAAATGTTAGTGAATCTATTGTTTTGATGGGATACGCATTGTACAAAACTAGTTTCAACGATCCAACCGTCAAACTTGTTTGTATATGCTTCGAGATCGCATATGCCAAAAATCAAAAAAAAAAAACATTCAGAGATTAAGTACGGGACAAACCTTTTCGACGGCTATAAATGAAAAATCATGATTTAACGGTTATTTTAACTCTGATTTTGACGATTTTTTACAGCTGCACTCTTTAAACCTATATGAATACAATGAACCAATTCGATCGACAATTTAAAACATTTACACAAGTGGATACCACAAAAGAAAAAGGCAATGAAAGAACCCCAAAAGAAAAGCAAAAAAAAAAAAAAAACTTTGCGCGACGTAGGTGCCTCTGCGTCGCACAAAACAGCTTTGCGCGATGTAGGTGCACTTGCGTCGAGCAAAGTTGGGAAAAAAGCGGTAAAACATTGTACGTTTGGCGCCAAAACTTTGCGCGACGAAGGCCAACGTCGCGCAAAACAATTTTGCGCGACGTCGGCCTTCGTCGTCCCAAGTACCGTTGCGCAAAGGCCATTTGCGCGACGTTTTGTGTTTGGCGTCTCGCAAATAGACTTTGGGCGATGAAATTTGCTGCATCGCGCAAACATGTTTTTCTACTAGTATTACTGTCAATTTTATTTTGTTGGAATTTAATTTTAAGATAAAATTAGCTAGGTGCCTTTGCTCACAAGATGTTCAATAAGTTTGCCGAGTTTGCCGTCTATAATTGGCTCAAGATCAAATCGTTTGCAATCAAGCAACCCAGATTATTACAACCAAATAAAAGTATGAAGCACAAGACTAACCAGAATAATCCAAATTACGACAAAGACAATATAAAAACAACATACCAGGTAGAATTCTAGCCCATGAAATGGAGAACCGATATGCATTCATCCCCAGAGAATGTATCAACTCAATGTCCTCCTATACATACATAAGTTTCGAAAAGTCATAAATCTGCTTATAATTACGTTTTTGTGTTTGATTACGTATGGTGAATACCAAGTAGCGATGGTAATGGTCATGTGCAACATCTCCAGTCTCATTATCCTCTATTTTTCCTGAAGTGCTTTATACATATAAAGACAATAATTTGTTGAATATCAAAATTAAGAGTAGCAACTAATTACCCTCTAATTTTCTTGTTTAATTACCTGGAATGTGAGTATAAACATCCCAGTTGCTTAGGCTCTTTCCGTCTTCAAGATAAGCACCTTCAATCTTAATTATCACATTGAAATTGAATACCGAATTTAACATTCAGATATATAGTTGCAGAGCAAAGAGAAAAAATAACTACAAGAAGAAGAGGGGTACCTGATAAGATGAAGCGCTTGCTCCAAACAAGAAGTTATCTGGGAACTGAGATTTCTGGATTTCTTCTTCCTCTAGTTTGAAACTCTGTGCTGCAACTAAAGCGGTAGACAATAAGATAACCGAGAGCTAAAAGAAATAGAGCAAGCCTCCAGTAAAATTCATTTTGTTTTTTGGGTTTCAAATTGTTTGTGGTAGTCTGGTAGAGGGTGGTGTATCATATCAAGTTGGTACATTATCGTGGCTGGAAGCCTGGAAGTATTCAGCAGGATTAGGTGGCTGCATAGTGGGAGAAAAGTGAGGTGAACAAACTATTTTCAATTATTGTTTAATAAAATAAAATAAAATAAATAAAAAAAAACTATTTTCAATTATTCGTAGTGGCAAGAGATACATGCGACTTCATGCCCTCCCTAGCCCCCTTCGTGAGCCCATGCTAAAGTTTCAATCAATCAATATCCACGCCAGGTAAATTACATGCGACTTCATTCTCTCCCCCCTTCCCCCCGGCTCCTCCCCTCTCTAAGGCCATCTCCAACCGAATGAGAGTCAGAGGGCTCTCTTTGGTCCTATAGTCCACCACGAAATTTAATATTTTAATGAACAGTGTCAAGCTATTTTTCTTACTATCTCCAACCGAGGGGCCAGAGGGCTATAGGCCAAACATAACCATGTGACAAAAAACCATATCCAACCGAGGGGGCCAAAGGGCCATAGGGCTAAACATAGTTTATTATTTTAATTGAATTAATATGGTTACTTAAATTAAACTACCTCAATAATTTTACGTTATGGATTGCCAATAATTTTTCAATGGAATCTCAATAATTTACGTCTCGGATTTCAAGTGTCACGTGTCGAGGTATGAGTAACTTTGTAGATTTCTTGTCGATAAGGATTCTCAATAAGTTTACGTCTCGGTGTAGGCATTTAAGTTTTATGTTGTTAAATGTTTTTAAAAATGTTGTTTAAGTTTTATGTTGTTAAATGTTTTTTTTTATGTCGTATAATTTTTATGTTGTTTAATGTTACTTAATATTATTTAATGTTGTTAATATTGTTTACTGTTGTTTCATGTTACTTAATGTTATTTAATGTTGTTTAATGGCTTAGGAAGTTTTAGGGAACAAAAAACTTATAAAAAAATTTAAAAAAAAAAAACTGTAAAAAAAAATTTCGAATATAACGGCTAGCTGACGTCATGCTGACGTCAGCAACTAGCCGTTGGTTTCAAACGTTTGGCCTAGCCCGGAGCTGGCTGGCTGGCTGGGTTGGGCTAGCCGGTTGGCCATTTTCTCTTTTTTTGGCCCGGTGGGGCCCACGAGCCATTTGACCTAGCCCTCGGTTGGAGACGGCTATCGTGTCATTTCGGGCTATTTTCGGCCCTATGACCCTCTGACTGAATTAGTTGGTGATGGCCTAACAAGAGAGCATTTTACATATTGTACACGAAATTGTCAATTATTGTGGTGTTTGACTGAATAATATATTGTTATAAGGAGAGAAATATACATGTGATAATACATTAGAAAACACAACGCGTATTCTATATAAGAATTAACTCATTTCATGTAAGTTTTTCTTTCTTAATAAAATAGTCAGCTTTAAAGAAGTGTTCTTTTCTTTTTATATGAATTTATAGTGCTATAAAAAAAATTAAAAAAAGGATTACTTACCGTTAAAGCTGTTGCTATCCGCACTGATGTTTAAGACGACAATCTTTAGGCGAGAAGTATTTTCAAAGGGTCAAAGGCAGAGAAACGAGTGATGGTTATCTTTGCATAAAGTTATTTTTTTTTTTTTTTTTTTGGTGAACGCATAAAGTTATTGTTTAGGATGACAAAGTTGTTAGCCTTCTAGTCTGGTAGATTGGTGGTGGTTGAGATCTTAAAGTTAGTGTGCACGTGTTTAGGCAGATCCAATGAGGAACGTGCATGTATGCATATATATTTGTGTGCCATGAGTAACATGCGTGTCTATTTGTGTGCCATGAGCATGGTTTAAAATATCCATAATATTCCGATATTTCTATTGAAATTTTCGTATTTTTTTACTACCGATATTTCCGATGTCATCGATATTTCCATCGAAATTTCCGTAATTTTTAAATTTCTATATTTAAAAAAACACCAAGGGGATTCAAACCCCTCCCATTTTACTCCTTCAACACCTTGACCACCATATCACTTATATTTTTGTGAAAATATGCTAAAATATTTATATATTTTCTACACTCACAATGTTTGCCAGCTCGCTATATAATCAACTTAAATCAGTTAAATCCATCATGCAATGCATTTCCTTCCAATTTTTTATGATAAACTAATAGATAATTGACTAAATAAACATCCTGCAAAATTTCAATAAAAATTTTCAAGTTTTTCTTACAATTTCCGTGGTTTTTATTCAATTTTTATCGATATCGATAATATCCCGATATTTCCATCGAAATTTCCGTGTTTTTGGACTACCGATATTTCCGATATCATCGATATTTTAGACCTTGGCCATGAGTAACATGCGTATATGTATACATGGTTAGGATTTGGAGACACATTTAGACATAAATTTTGTGGCTCCTATTTCATAATTTTTTCAAGAATCTGAATCGTTTATATTTTAATTCATCATTCATAAATTATCATTCTAAAAAATTAAAAAAAATCCAAAACCAATAAATCAACTCCAACCCTTGGACCCAAACCTAAATATTTAATCCTCTAAAAGGGTTAATTACGCTAATACCCCTCAAGTTTGTCATATTTTCGTAAAACTCATTCATGTTTGAAACATAACACTGACACCCCTTGAGATTTTAGTTCACTTTCCTATAACCCCCTTAGGACCAATTTGCCCTCATTATTAATTACTTTAAAAAATAAAAAATCATTTATAAATAATAAAATTAAAATCCAAATTAAAATTAAAATCTTACATCAAACAATAAAAAAGAAATAAAAAGAAATTTGAAGAAATCTCGTTTTCTTCTTCTTAATCCCTCTTATGTGATTCCCTCATTTTAATTCACGTTTAATCCCCAAATCAGTGTTTGGTAGTCAAATTAGAGGTAAATTTTAGCCTATGAAAACTTGAATTTGGCCTCAAAAGCTTGCCCCAAAAAAAATAAACCATTTTATTTTCCCTGATCTCAGGCCTTCTTCGAAGGCATATCACTTGGTTTGAAGAAAAATAGTATTTAATTTATTCAAATCCTAAACCACTTGATTTTTCATTACTCATACATATGGATTCACCATCATAAATATCATAGAAAAAAAAAAATTCAAAATCTTTAAGTCCTCTTCCTGAAAACAATCGCAAGCAACAAGGAAGAAGAGAGAAGCGAGAAAGAGAGAGAGAGCTAAAAAATCAAAAATGAAGAAGAGAGGATGGATGTGAGCCCCTCTGGCCCAACCCCTAATCGTCGTCATCAGTGGTCGCAATGGCGTTGGGAATGACATCGTCATAAAAAAATTCAAGGATTCCAACAAGAACTTGCATTTGGTGAGGAAGATTCATGGGAATTGCCTTTTCATATTTTTAAATGGCTAAGTGAGGCCAAGCTTGTGGAGAGGTTGATTGATTGAAAAACCAAGACGAAGGAGTAGCTTCTTGTGAGGGATGCAACGGCTAGAGAGGAAGTGAATCATGTTAAGGATGGACCTCTAGAGTAACCTAAAAGCCCAAAACAAAGAAAACATCGAAGCAAACCCTATCTGCTTTCTCTTTTTTTTAGCTGCCTTCTAAATATTTTCCTTCATACTTTTTGCAGAGATTTTGAGATGTCTTCCTCCGATCGCAAAAGTGACGAGTATCCTCCATCTTTTTACTGTCAAGGTCGTTCTTTCGGCAATATGGGCTACTTCAAGGATGCGCATGTCAAGATCAATTTCGACGAGCTGTTTCGGGATTTTCTTGAGGTGTTCAAGCATGCGATTCCATTCGTGTGAATGCGATTCCATTCGCGTCAAGCGAGTGAAGGATGATAACGGCCATGAACTGTGCGACGAGGGTGCCATTGCCAGGAAGAGGGCTATTAAATTCCATCTGTATTACTTCGTGTTGGGATTTACTTTTTCCATGCCGCATCTTTTCCAAGAGGTGATCTGCTCCATGAAATGAGCGCCTGCTCAATGCTCCCCTAATGCAATTCATACGATGGTGGGGTTCTTCAACTTGAGCAGGTTCTTTGATCTTAACTTGACCATAAATGAGTTCTGGTACTTCTTTAAAATCAGCCACAAAGAAGGCGTGAGGCAGTTGAGATCTCGTCATAGGCTGCTCGATGCTCCCTGCAAAAGTGATCATGAGTGGGCGAGGGACACCTTAGAGGTAAGTGGAGATTGGGAGTTTGACTCCTCTCCTGAGCTACGCGTTCTGAGTGTCTTTATCAGTGGTAAGTGAACTGCTTCATTCCTGGCCTGCTTGAATTTTTTGTTGAGTTGTTCCACGACTTCAGTTTACTGATCGTTCTTCTTACTTTGTGTAGATTCAGAATTCAGCTCAACACCAAGAACTTCGGCGGATATGAAGAAAGTGCACATTGCCTTGGGCATTCCTGCTGAGTATCGTGAGTGCCGCTGGCTACTTAGTCCTATTCGTTGGGAGAAATGTGGTTTGCCTCCAAATGAGGAGATAAAGCGGATAAAGGATGAGCCGTTTGCTTGTCCAATCGTTACTGTAGAGCCTACTGCCAATAAGGGTGGAAATAAAAGATATTCCTCACCTGCTTGTGAGCCTTCGATCGAGAAGAAGCCAAGGACTTCTTTTGCTGCTCACGGGGGCTCATCTGCTACTGAGAAGCTTTTCAATGATTTAACTTAGCCAAGTGGGACAAAAACGTCTGTTAAGTCTGAGCCTGTGAAACCTGCTGCTCCAAAGGTGGCCACGATCATTGGTGAGAGGATTGCCCAGTGAAAAGGTTCGGTGGTGCCAATGTCTGGGTTCGTGTCGAAGCGCATGTCAAGAGCTAAGTCCAGGTTAGCTTCTGAGAGGCTCACTGCTATAAAGAGTGGGAACGTGGATTCTGCTGCTAAGGTAGCACTTGGGCCTGTTTTTCATTCTGCTGCGACTGGTTCATCTGCTGAGAAAGGGAAATCTGCTCGCACGGGCAGTTGTGAGAAATCCACCGAGTTCAAGGCTGGAGAGTTTCCCAAGGTCTATGCGCTACTAAAGGCCGACCTACTTGAGAATGGTGATGCAAGTGCCAAGTTCGTTGACAGTGTTGGGAAAATCGTCATCCGCTCAGACTCTTTTGCGAAACGTCCTACCTACTCAAAGAGGTCCTTCCTAATTGCTACAATGCATAAAACTTTGATCCTGGTAGCTGAGTCAATGTGCATTGATCAAGATGCTTTCAAGTGTGCTAAGGAGGTCGAAGTGGTGTTGGTGGCTCAATTTCGCTCGATTGCTGAAAGGATCAAAAAGCTCGAATCTGAACTCATCGTTTTAAAGGGGTCTGATGTCTCTGCCCCCATTTCTATGTAGCTGGAAATCGCTTATCAAGAGGTTACCCACTTGAAGGCTAAGCTTAGTGTGACTCAGGCGATGGTGGAAGCTACGAAAAAGGAAGCCAGTCGTGTTTCATTGATGGTTAAGGACCTTGAACGTGTCAATTCGGAACTATGAACTATTTGCTTTGCCAAGGCCAATTAGCTTGTCTTCCTGCATGCTGAAGTGTCTCATCTTAAGGATGTTGCCAGTAAGCTTCTCTTCACTCTTAGCTTGTAAAAACCTATGAGGGAAAGGCACATTTGATGGAATAACGTTAGAAGGAATCCAATTTCGACCTACCTAAATTAAAGAGGACGGCAGAGGGTGCTTAGGAGGCTACGGCAAGGATGGTTCTACCCTTGCCGTGGGTTGTACTTGCTCCTCCTCTTCAATCAGTAACTTCTCAACCTCATTGGAACGTGACTTGGAAGGTTAGGGATCAGATCCAACTTGTTTTCCACTTCGCAAACTCATGGCTTTGGCAGATTCAAATCCTCCATTTGGGTTGACAACGGTTAAACTAGGCAACTTGCCTTGCTCTCGAAATTGGCCCATGAACTCCGCAATCTGCCCTACTTGCTTCTCCAACTCATCTACCTTTTTGTCTCTATTTTGCATACCTTGCGCCATAGAAGTTAGTAATTGAAAAATCTGATCATTATCAATGGACGAACCTGATTTGGTTTGGGCAGGTTATGCTTGGGGTTGTGTGGGTGCGTATGGTTGTGGATAGAAACCCGGGGGTTACTGCCTAAATGCACTTTGTTGTTGGTTTTGTTGGGGTTCTCGCCATTTGAAATTTGGATGGTCTCTCCAACCTGGATTGTATGTGTTAGAGAAAGGATCACTTCTTAGTTGTTGATTCCCAAAACCCACTGCATTTGCAGATTCCCACCCTCCATTCTCAATCAGTTGCGGGCACTTATCAGACGGATGTCCTTGCATGGAACACACGCCATAAGCAGCCACACTTTGTACTTTTGGTCCTTCCACAACCTGAGAAAGAAGAGTGGTAAGATTAGCCATTTGATTTTGAAGTTCAGAAATAGCACTTACCTCATTCACTTGTTGTTGCCGTGAGGTGCTTCTTTGTCCAACACGTTCATATTGTTGAGCGTTCAAAGCTCGGTTAGCAATCAAGGTCTTGGCAGCCGTGGGTGTCTTGTCCACCAAAGCTCCTCCCGCTGAGGCATCTAGCATTTAGCGTTCAATGGGTAGAAGCCCTTCATAAAAATATTGAAGAAGAAGTTCCTCCTTCATTAGATGCTGTGGACATGAAGCAACAAGAGTTTTAAAACGTTCATAATAAGTGGGAAACGATTCACCTTCATTTTGCTGAATGCCACTAATCCTTTTGCGTAGAAGAATGACTCGAGAAGTTGGGAAAAACTTCTCCAAAAATGCCTGTTTCATGCTCTCCCAAGATGTGACAGTTCCAGGGGCTAGTTCATACAACCAATCTTTAGCTTTTGCCAAGAGAGAAAAAGGAAAAGCCTTCATCTTCAATATGCTTCCATCGACATTGACAGGGGTCATGCTTGAACACACCACTTCGAACTCTTTCAAGTGCTTATTTGGATCCTCCATGAACAGCCCATGGTACTTTGGAATGTGGTGCAGCAAGCTTGACTTCAACTCGAACTCATCGGTCTTTCCTTGAGCAACTGTGGGGTATTGAATGCATAGGGGTGCGGCATTGTCCAATCCCGAAGCAGAAATCTCCTTGATTGTTCGATTGTCCGCTGCCATGGCTAGTGCTTCCTTTACAATCTGAGCCGTGGCCTCCTCTTCCTCCTCAATTGGATGTTTTTCAAGCTCAAGTTCAAGGCTATGTGGATTATACTCTTGCTGATTCTTATTCTTTCTCAAAGTCCTCTCAAAATCGTCGTCAAAGTCCGAAATATTCTTACGAACAGGTTGAGAGCTTCGAGTCATAAACTAGTACCTAAAAACAGGAAACAGAACCAATTCAGAATCTTAAACAAATTAAAAATAAACAGAAGGAAAAGATCCAAGGGATTAGCAAAGTTGCTAATCCCCGGCAACGGCGCCAAAAATTTGATGCGAAATATATAAGCACACAAATTAAACCCTCTTGTTGACAATTGTAGTATAGATGCAAGTAGGGATCGTTCTAGACCGGGGATTAGGAGGGATTGCTAAAACACTTGAAACTGACTCAAAAACGTAAAACTAAGTTAAAAACACTAAACTAGACTCAAAGAATGAAAAACTAAACTCTAAAACACTAAAACAACTCAAAAGACTCAAAATAGCACAAAATAAGCTAAAAGACTCAAATCTGCCACTAAGAGTAAATTTGGACGAAAATAGGTTTTGACTAAACTCAAAACACTTAAAAACAGAAACCAAATCAGTTTCTAACTAATATGACTCAACAAAGTAAATGGGGATTGGGTTTTGACGAATTTGAAAACAAAACAAGTAACTTAAAGAACTAATGAATTCTGCACGAATTTAGGTAAAACTATGGATGATGTGCTAGCTAGGAGGTTCTTCTCTACACATGACATACTTGCAAACAAAACAATTTCCAGTTGCTTTTCAATAAACCAAGAATTCTCAACGCCCCAGATTAACCGTGAATTGCACTAATTAACCCTCAGATTTTCCTAATTTTATTGAATTGGATGATTGCATACAACAACCCAAAGCATTCTCCACAAGTTCCCTACATGAATTGCATAATAGAGATACAAGCAAAGATCATTAAGTTCTCTGAAAATCATAAGCATTGACAAGGCACTCGTAACTATGAATTGCATGATACTTATGCCAGGAATTTACTTAATGCGATTGTGACTAGCAACTTTCACTACTTATGAATATAAGTTCGTAACGATTAGGTGAAACTCCCTTATATCCTAGCATCAGATTTATGCATGAAAATTAACTGTGCACTCTCAACCAACACACACAAATCAGTTTTAATTCAACAGAAGTAAATTGAATTCACAACTTATGAATCACAACTGGATGTAATCAAATCATATTGCAAGTATAACAATGGTTTCGAATTCCCCCCTAGCTAAGAGGGGTTTAGTTCCTCATACTCACAGAACAAAGATTACTAAATTGAAACATTGAAAACAAAAGAAAGATTACACCTAAAACGTTCTAGCAATCCTAACTCAAATGGCAGGGACGTCCAAGGGCTCTCCTCCTTCCTCTTTGCTGCGGCACAAAGGTGGTTGAAGTGTATGGGATGTGTTTTGGGGTCAGGAATGTGTTTAGAGTGAATGGAGATTGCGGCAAAGGTGTAGGGATGATTTCTGGCGTGAATGGCTGAATGAATGAGTCAATCCCCCCCTTTTGTGCGGCCAAGGAAGTTTTATTTAAAGACTTTAAGGTAATAATGCTAAGAAACAATTTAGGAAACAGAAATTAAACCAAAACTGTAAGGGAAATAGGAATTAAAGTCAGAATCCTAAAGGAATTGGGTAAGTGGGTGCGGCAAGGATGGAGTAGGTAAGGGAATGCCTTGCAAGGCGAGTAAACAGGATTTCCTTGCTGATTTAGGTCCAAAAATTAGGCAAGTGAGATATCCCTTTCACGGCAAGGATAGGAAATAAAGGGATGGTGCGGCAAAGGCTGATTTGGTGGAAGGGAGGTTTAATTTGTGTCCTAAAATGCCTAGGAGGCCTTCAATGTTGCTGGAACTTAGGGACAATTAGGAAAGGTCAAACCAAAATAGGAAACCTTGGCTTAACTTTC
Source organism: Heteromeles arbutifolia (assembly GCA_024362995.1). Lineage (NCBI taxonomy): Eukaryota > Viridiplantae > Streptophyta > Magnoliopsida > Rosales > Rosaceae > Heteromeles > Heteromeles arbutifolia. The sequence continues at coordinate 35,434,506 of JANCRC010000003.1, read as the reverse complement.
CTATTTCATGTAGGAATCCTTGTTTGAATAGGAATCCATCTCCAATTAGGAATCCTTCTTCAATTAGGAATCCTTCTTCAATCAGGAATCCTTCTTCAATTTCGTCCATTCATTTAGCTCCAAACATGTGATATCCATTCCAAGCCCAATTTTGCTCCAAAAGGCTGCAAAATGCACCTTCTTGCATACTTTGGCCTTAGAATCTGAAAACACACGAAAATGGCTTAAAAGACTAGAATAACTAAGAAATGACAACGTAAATGCACAAGAACAAGCCAACTAAGTCGCCTAAATATGCTCCTATCAAATTCCCCCACACTTAGCTTTTGCTAGTCCTCGAGCAAAACGGAACAACAAAACAAAACCAAGTAAACAAAACACACTCTAATCCTTCCAACATTTGCCTCAGTGATTTCCAACACACATGACATGTTAAAAATCATCATTCCCACAGATTTTAGTCAACTTAACACTTGAGCCATACTTAATCACAGTCACCACTTACTAGTTCACATTTAATCAATTAAAACGATGTTTTGAATGTAGTAACATGCCTTAGAGAATTTCCTTAATTCCTTACTAGATATGCACTCAATTTTCACTCAGATTTTCTGACTACACACCCTACATTATGTATATGTGAGAAGATTGATGTAAACATGAAAACTAATACCCACATATGTTATAGCAAGGAAAACAATTTCTAGAGTTAATAAGCATGTTTAGATATGATCTCATGAATGGACCGCTACTACTTAGATGCGAGAACCAGTGACACCATATGCTTATACCAATTCCAAACTCCACATATTGAATCACATAACACTCAAGATTGAAGTTTAAGGGTTGAAACGGGGCTAAGGGAAATGGTTAAGAAAGAAAATATATGGGAAACAATGGTTCTTAAAGCAATAGCAAGCAAAATAATGAAATTGACACTTAGAACTCAATTTTGAATGCAGAAATCAACTTTAAACACAAAAGGGAAGATAAACACATTCTAGGGCCAGATTTGATGTTTTGGACCCTTTCTTCAATAATCAATACTTGTGAACTCATTCTCACTTATTTTTCAACTTCTTTTCACTCTTTTCATAACTTTTTCTTTTCTCACGAATTTTCTTTTCTTTTCTACCCGTGCCTTATTTCTTTTTCTTGGCGCATACACGCACACAAATCCCTTCCCCCATACTTGTTTTTCTGCAAGAAGACAATCAAAAGGAATTCTTTTTAAGTCATGCTTCACTATGCTTCAAGAACAAGGGTATGGATGGTCCTAATCTAGGCTAGGTGCGGATAGTGTGGGTTAACAAAGAACATAGGCTACATAAGGCTCAACGGGGTTAAAACCTACAAAACAAATGACAAAGGGGGTTCGGCTATTTGGCTGGTGGTCACTACACAACTTCATCTTGAATATGTGTTATGCAAATCAATAGCATGCTTTGAATGAAATAGGTATGAGTTCTAGTATTTGGAACTAAATGATGAAAAGCCCTCTAAGTAGCAACCAAGCCAAGAATAATGAGATCATGCAACAACTTTAGAAAACAAGAATGCACAGATTATCAACTCTACAAATAAACGTTTTAGCCTCAAATCTCACAGGGTTGTAGCGTTAGTTTGAGTTCCTTCCTTCAAGCATGTTACAAAAACTGATTTTTCCTTTATGATTGCATGTGAATTCATAAATTATAACCACAACCAAGCATAAACCAAAGAGTAAATCAAACTTTCATCCATGTTTATAACTCTCTTTAACAGTCATGTAATTAAAAACCAAATCCTCATCATTGTGTTGGAAGGTACCCTAAGACACAAACAAACACACAAAAACAACAATTTTTTGGGTTTTTCAATACAATTTTTTCAAATTTTTATGAGATTTTCGGATTTCTATGCCAAAACACACTAAAATACTCCAAAACAACTTAAAAACACTTAAAAACAGTTTGAAACAACTTTTGAAGTAATGGGTGGTAGAATCCCACGAATTTGCATCAAAAACACTTTGTTACCCCCCCTCACACTTAAATCAAACATTGTCCTCAATGTTTCAAGCATAAACTCACACAAAAACACACAAACTAACAAACAAACACACTCAACATGGCAGAAAAGAAACAACAACAAAGAGAAGGGTTCACGAACGCAAATCTAGAATTGGAGTGATCCTTAGGTCTTCCTTTGTTGAATGCATGGGTTGCCTCCCAAGTAGCGCTTGCTTTAACGTCGTGCAGCCGGACGAAAAATTCAGTCACTCCCCATTGGAGCCCACGACATGCAGGGATAGTTCTTCCACCACATGCTCCTCAAACAGCTCGTGCATTGGGTCTATGAATGGTAAAGGATAGTGATCCTTCCGGATTATGGTGTTGAACATCCTAAAATCAATGTAATCATGCCCACCAACTTGGATTCGACTGGGAATCTGCACCCTACAAGGTATCAACCTATTAGTTGAAATGGGAATCGAATCTAGAATAGGTAGCTTACCAATGCACTGCAATGAAATGGCAGCATAATCAACAAATGCATGTGGGCTGCTCTCGGCCAGATTTGGAGGTTTGAGGGTTGTGGCCTTGTAATCCTTGTGCTTCACTCCAAGTCCCTCTTCGTTGATAGGTTGAAATGCATCCTTCTTGAATGAAACTGAATGTTCCTGCCCTTTATGTTTGATTTTATCAATGACAAAACAAGAACGAACACCATTAGTATTCTCAACAGATTCAGAAATATTAAAGTTGATCATATCACCACCAAACGCCATAGTTACTGCTCCATTGGCCACGTCAATCTTGGTTTGAGCTGTTTTCATAAAAGGTCGTCCAAGTAAGAGTGGCAATGGTGGAGAGTGGGCTAAGTCCTCCATGTCAAGTACATAGAAATCCGCCAGAAAAATCAGATGATCAACCTGAACCAAAACATCTTCCAAAACCCCTTTTGGATATGCGTTAGAACGATCGGCCAATTGAATAATCACACCATCATTTTTCAACTCGCCTAAGTTCATAGATGTATAAATAGAATAAGGCATGACATTAATTGATGCACCTAAGTCTAACATGGCAGATTCAAAACGAGTATTGCCAATAACACAAGGAATTGTAAAACTACCCGGATCTTTGCATTTAGGGGGTAGTTTACGTTGCAAGATGGCTGAGACATTTTCACTCATATGCACCACTTCTTTCTCGTGAATTCGTTTCTTGGTTGTGCAAAGCTTCTTCAAAAACTTAGCATACTTTGAAATTTGCTTTATTGCATCAAGAAGCGGAATATTGACTTACACTTTCCTAAAGGTCTCTAGAACATCCTTTTCATTCTCTTCACTCTTAGCTTGTAAAAACCTACGAGGGAAAGGCACATTTGATGGAATAACGTTAGAAGGAATCCAATTTCGACCTACCTTAATTAAAGAGGACGGTAGAGGGTGCTTAGGAGGCTGCGGCAAGGATGGTTCTACCCTTGCCGTGGGTTGTACTTGCTCAACCTCTTCAATCAGCAACTTCTCAACCTCATTGGAACGTGACTTGGAAGGTTGGGGATCAGATCCAACTTGTTTTCCACTTCGCAAACTCATGGCTTTGGCAGATTCGAATCCTCCATTTGGGTTGACAACAGTTGACCTAGGCAACTTGCCTTGCTCTCGAAATTGGCCCATGAACTCCGCAATCTGCCCTACTTGCTTCTCCAACTCATCCACATTTTTGTCTCTATTTTGCATACCTTGCGCCATAGAAGTTATTAATTGAAAAATCTGATCATTATCAATGGACGAACCTGATTTGGTTTGGGCAGGTTGTGCTTGGGGTTGTGTGGGTGCGTACGGTTGTGGATAAAAACCCGGGGGTTGCTGCCTAAATGCACTTTGTTGTTGGTTTTGTTGGGGTTCTCGCCATTTGAAATTTGGATGGTCTCTCCAACTTGGATTGTATGAGTTAGAGAAAGGATCACTTCTTGGTTGTTGATTCCCAAAACCCACGGCATTGGCAGATTCCCACCCTCCATTCTCAATCAGTTGCGGGCACTTATCAGAAGGATGTCCTTGCATGGAACACACGCCACAAGCAGCCACACTTTGTACTTTTGATCCTTCCACAACCTGAGAAAGAAGAGTGGTAAGATTAGCCATTTGATTTTGAAGTTCGGAAATAGCACTTACCTCATTCACTTATTGTTGCCGTGAGGTGCTTCTTTGTCCAACACCTTCATATTGTTGAGTGTTCAAAGCTCGGTTAGCAATCAAGGTCTTGGCAGCCGCGGGTGTCTTGTCCACCAAAGCTCCTCCCGCTGAGGCATCTAACATTTAGCGTTCAATGGGTAGACGCTCTTCGTAGAAATATTGAAGAAGAAGCTCCTCCTTCATTTGATGATGTGGACATGAAGCAACAAGAGTTTTAAAACGTTCATAATAAGTGGGAAACGATTCACCTTCATTTTGCTGAATGCCACTAATCCTTTTGTGTAGAAGAATGACTCGAGAAGTTGGGAAAAAATTCTTCAAGAATGCCCGTTTCATGCTCTCCCAAGATGTGACAGTTCCAGGGGCTAGTTCATACAACTAATCTTTAGCTTTTTCCAAGAGAGAAAAAGGAAAAGCCTTCATCTTCAGTATGCTTCCATCGACATTGACAGGGGTCATGCTTGAACACACCACTTCGAACTCTTTCAAGTGCTTATTTGGATCCTCCATGGACAGCCCATGGTACTTTGGAATGTGGTGCAGCAAGCTTGACTTCAACTCGAACTCCTCGGTCTTTCCTTGAGCAGCTGTGGGGTATTGAATGCATAAGGGTGCGGCATTGTCCAATCCCGAAGCAGAAAGCTCCTTGATTGTTCGATTGTCCGCTGCCATGGCTAGTGCTTCCTCTCTAATCTGAGCCGTGGCCTCCTCTTCCTCCTCAATTGGATGTTCTTCAAGCTCAGGTTCAGGGCTATGTGGATTACACTCTTGCTGATTCTTATTCTTTCTCAAAGTCCTCTCAAAATCGTCGTCAAAGTCCAAAATATTCTTACGAACAGGTTGAGAGCTTCGAGTCATAAACTAGTACCTAAAAACAAGAAACAGAACCAATTCAGAATCTTAAACAAATTAAAAATAAACAGAAGGAAAAGATCCAAGGGATTAGCAAAGTTGCTAATCCCCGGCAACGGCGCCAAAAATTTGATGCGAAATATATAAGCACACAAATTAAACCCTCTTGTTGATAATTGTAGTATAGATGCAAGTAGGGATCGTTCTAGACCGGGGATTAGGAGGGATTTCTAAAACACTTGAAACTGACTCAAAAACGTAAAACTAAGTTAAAAACACTAAACTAGACTCAAAGAATGCAAAACTAAACTCTAAAACACTAAAACAACTCAAAAGACTCAAAACAGCACAAAACAAGCTAAAAGACTCAAATCTGCCACTAAGAGTAAATTTGGACGAAAATAGGTTTTGACTAGACTCAAAACACTTAAAAACACAAACTAAATCAGTTTCTAACTAACATGACTCAACAAAGTAAATGGGGATTGGGTTTTGACGAATTTGAAAACAAAACAAGTAACCTAAAGAACTAATGAATTCTACACGAATTTGGGTAAAACTATGGATGATGGGCTAGCTAGGAGGTTCTTCTCGACACATGACATACTTGCAAACAAAACGATTTCCAGTTGCTTTTCAATAAACCATGAATTCTCAACGCCCCAGATTAACCGTGAATTGCACTAATTAACCCTCAGATTTTCCTAATTTTATTGAATTGGATGATTGCATACAACAACCCAAAGCATTCTCCACAAGTTCCCTACATGAATTGCATAATAGAGATACAAGCAAAGATCATTAAGTTCTCTGAAAATCATAAGCATTGACAAGGCACTCGTAACTATGAATTGCATGATACTTATGCCAAGAATTTACTTAACGTGATTGTGACTGGCAACCTTCACTACTTATGAATATAAGTTCGTAACGATTAGGTGAAACTCCCTTATATCCTAGCATCAGATTTATGCATGAAAATTAAGCGTGCACTCTCAACCAACACACACAAATCAGTTTTAATTCAACAGATAAGTAAATTGAATTCACAACTTATGAATCACAACTGGATATAATCAAATCATATTGCAAGTATAACCATGGTTTCGAATTCCCCCCTAGCTAAGAGGGGTTTAGTTCCTCATACTCACAGAACAAAGATTACTGAATTGAAATATTGAAAACAAAAGAAAGATTACACCTAAGGCAGGCACGTCCAAGGGCTCTCCTCATTCCTCTTTGCTGTGGCACAAAGGTGGTTGAAGTGTATGGGATGTGTTTTGGGGTCAGGAATGTGTTTAGGGTGAATGGAGATTGCAGCAAAGGTGTAGGGACGATTTCTGGCGTGAATGGCTGAATGAATAAGTCAATCCCCCCATTTTGTGCGGCCAAGGAAGTTTTATTTAAAGACTTTAGGGTAATAAAGCTAGGAAACAATTTAGGAAACAGAAATTAAACCAAAACTTTAAGGGAAATAGGAATTAAAGTCAGAATCCTAAGGGAATTGGGCAAGTGGGTGCGGCAAGGATGTAATAGGTAAGGGAATGCCTTGCAAGGCAAGGAAAAAGGATTTCCTTGCTGATTTAGGTCCAGAAATTAGGCAAGTGAGAGATCCCCTTCACGGCAAGGATAGGAAATAAAGGGATGGTGCGGCAAAGGCTGATTTGGTGCAACGGAGGTTTAATTTGTGTCCTAAAATGCCTAGGAGGCCTTTAATGTTGCTGGAACTTAGGGACAATTAGGAAAGGTTAAACCAAAATAGGAAACCTTGGCTTAACATTCCTATTTCAAGTAGGAATCCTTGTTTGAGTAGGAATCCATCTCCAATTAGGAATCCTTCTTCAATTAGGAATCCTTCTTCAATTTCGTCCATTCCTTTAGCTCCAAACATGTGATATCCATTCCAAGCCCAATTTTGCTCCAAAAGGCTCCAAAATGCACCTTCTTGCATACTTTGCCCTTAGAACCTGAAAACACACGAAAATGGCTTAAAAGACTAGAATAACTAAGAAATAACAACGTAAATGCATAAGAATAAGCCAACTAAGTCGCCTAAATATACTCCTATCAGAGTTGTAACTTGATTTCGTAGGTCGCTTAACTAGTATCGCAACACTTTAAAACCAAGCTATGTTCATAAAGACTTGCACGTCGAGGATGAACCGTCTAGTCACGTGAACTCTTTCATGGGCAGAAATCCTGCACTTAGCGTCTTTTTTCGGTTAAAAACCCAGGATCCCACAGAATTGAATCCTTCAGTCGGCTAAGTCTATTTGAGGAGAATGACTGTTGTGGCCAATTCTGGGAGTTCCGGCTCAAGTAATCTCTGCATTGTGGCCAATTCTGGGAGTCGTCCGGCTCAAGTAGTCTTTCCATTCAAGGGAAATTGAGCAGTCGTACCACCCATCCACGTCTGGATATTCCGGATTAGTTTACCCTCTCCTAACTAGAGAGCACACACCATGTCTGCAAGGGCAGGGGCGTCTTCTGCTTGTCACATGGGTGGTCAGTTTGTTTATGCATTCTGCCTAGGCTTGTGAATAATTTAGAGAAATTTATTAACTTTGCTGGTAAGCGGTAATGGCATAACAACTGATAATCCTCGATATGCGAGGTCTTGTTCGTCGAGCTGCTTAAGTTTTCAAACTTTATTTATCTTGAACGGGGTCCAAGGAATGGTGGGAGGTCACACGTAGTATTTTCTCAGGTTGTAGACATTCCACTGCTTTTCAATTTCTTAGATACTGATAGTGGTAAGGGTGTAGCTGCCATTTCCGCCTACTCGGCTAATCTTGTACGGACCTTCCCAAATGGGAGCCATCTTTTTGGAGCCTTCCCGGCAAACGGTAATGAAAGCTGTTCTGATGACTAAGTCTTCTGGATGGAATTGCATGATTTTCGCCCTCTTGTTATAGTTGGAGATAAGCTGTTGCTGATAGGCCGTAATACAGATGATAACCTTTTCACACTCTTCCTCTGCCAGGTCTAAGTTTGTGGCCATCTCCTTCTCATTTTGCTCTAAATTCGACAGTACAATGTTGATGCTTGGCACCATGACATTGGGAGGAATGGTCCCCTCATAGCCATACGCCAGGGAGAATGAAGTTTCACCAGTTGCTCATCTTTTGGTGGCGCGATACATCATTCTTGTCTGAGATGGACTTCTTGAGGCAGTCGATTATGGTCTTGTTGGACGCCTTGGCCTACCCATTGCCCTGCGGATACCGAGGCGTTGACATGTGTTGTTTGATGCCATATTTCTCGAAAAACTTCCCCAAATCCTTTCCTACGAATTGTGGACCATTTTCAGTGACGATGAAGTGCGGGATGCCGGAGTGGCAGATGATGTTCTTCCATATGAAGTGCTTTATGTCTGTCTGGGTAGTTGTAGTCTTGGGATTAGCTTCGACCCATTTTATGAAGTAGTCGGTTGCTACGATCATTATGCCTCTACCCCCAGTGGCAGGCAACATTGGTCCTACCAGGTTAATCATCCACTGCATGAATGGCCAAAGGCTCGTTTGAGAATGGAGTTTGCTGCCAGGTAGTGCAAGCACGGGCTTGAAGTGCTAGCAGCTGTCGCACCTTTGTACATACTCATTGGCGTCTTGATGAAGGGTTTAGGCAGAGTGGTTTACACATGCACCTTCGTGGATTGAGCTAAGAATCTTCAGGTTGTGAAGAGGCAATAGGCAATAGAGATGTGGTCCTGAGAATGATGTACGAACGAGCATGCCGTTCCACATGTAGTAGCGTGCTGCCTTCTTCTAAAGCTTATTGGACTCCAGTCTGTTTGCAATGAGCGTTTTGTTGACTAAGTAGTCGATGATAGGATCCTACCAACTCGGAGTTGTGTTGATCTGCACCACCTCGACTGCTGGTTCCTCATCTATACTTGGCTTCTCCAAGTACTCAACTGGGATGAAGCACTTGAGCTGATGGTCTAAGGTAGAGCCTAGGCCTTCTAATGCGTATTCTTGGGCATTTTCTGCTCATGAAACCTAAGTGAGTGTGTATGCCTGGAACGTCGCCAACTACTCTCGTACCTTTTTGAGGTATCAGGTCATCCTTGGATGCTTTGTTGTGTACTCCCTTAAGGTTTGGTTGGTGATCAGCTGGGAATTGAAATAGATCACGAGCCTTTTCACCACTAGGTATTTCGCCAATCGGATACCTACTAGTAGGGCTTCATACTATGCTTCGTTGTTTGACGCCTTAAAGCTTTTTCTAGGGTAGTAAGAACTAGGCCTACTCCTGATCTTTGGTAGTAGGATGATTCATCGACGTGCAAACGCCAAAAATTTCCTACAGGTGGGGCTGGTACAGCTACAACGTGCTTAATTACCTCCGGGGCACTTTCGGGCTGAGTTGTTGCGTCCTTTAGGCTTGAGGTGAATTCTGCTATGAAGTTCACCAATGCTTGGGCTTTTATCGTCGTGCGAGGTTGATATACTAAGCTGTATTGGCCCAGTTCCAACGCCCACTTCATCACTCGTTGAGAAGCATCTAGATTATGCAAAACTAATTGTTGTGGGTACTGGGTCATAACGATGATCGGATGCCCTTGAAAGTAAGGTTTGAGCTTTCAAGCTACAACAACTAGTGCCAAAATTAGCTTAACAATCTTCAGGTATCTGGTTTTTGCATCGAGGAAAGCTTTGGATGTATAGAATACCGACAGTTGGGCCCCCAGCTTTTCTCATATGAGGGCAGAGCTTGTTGCTACTTCTGATATCGCCAGATACATGTATAAGTTCTCTGTTGCTTTCAGCTTGGATAGTAGTGGACATGATGTCAGGTACTGCTTCAGGTCCTGAAATGCTTTTTCGCACTCGTCGTTCCATTTGTCCTTATGTGCCTTTTTAATTGCCTTGAAGAAGGGCTTGCATTGGTCGATGGATTACGAGAAGAAACGATTGAGTGTGGCTGCTCATCCGGTCAGACTTTGGATCTCATTCAAAGTTATGGGAGACTTCATGTCCAGGATTGCTTTGATCTAGCTTGGATGAGCCTCGATTCTTTGTTGGGTTACAAGGTACCTTAAGAATCAGCCTAAGGAGACGCCAAAAATGCATTTGGCTGGGTTGAGCTTCATTTTGTACTCTCGGAGGATGTCAAAAGTCTCTACCAAGTTGCCGATGTGGTCTGACCGCTGCTTGCCTTTCATCATGATGCCGTCGACGTAGACTTCCATGGTTACTCTGATCTGCTTCTTGAACATTATGTTTACGAGCTGTTGGTAGGTTGCTCCTGCGTCCCTTAGGCCAAAGGGCATGACCTTTTAGTAGTATGTGCTTCGCTTAATCACGAATGCGATTTTCTCCTTGTCAAGCTCGTGTATAGCAATCTGATTGTAGCTTGAGTATGCATTCAGAAGCTCAGTAGCTGGTTCCCGGCTATTGAGTCAACGAGCAAGTCGATTCAGGGAACCAGGTAGTTATCCTTAGGGCACGCCTTGTTTAGGTCTGTGTAATCCACGCATACTCTTCATTTGCCCTTGTCCTTTTTCTTCACCAGCACGATGTTGGCTAGCCACGTTGAGTGTGCCATTTCCTTAATGAATCCGGCCTTTAGTAAGTTATCGATCTCTTCTTCAATAATCGCTACTCGCTCGGGTGCAAAATGTTACATTTTCTGGATCACAGGTTTGGCAATGGGATCGATGTGCAATTTATGGCAAGCTATTGCTGGATCAATACCCGGCATGTTAGAGGGTAACCATGCAAAAATGTCATGGTTTTCCCTAAGAAAAATCGTGAGTTCCTCCATTTCCGTCTGGCTCATATGTGAGCCAATCCTAGCCGTCTTCTTCAGCTGGTGGGGATCAAGAATGACATCATCGGTGTCCTTTTTAGGTTTTCATGCTAATTCATCTTCCATGGCATTGTCAACCTTGACGCTATCTTCTTAACTTGCCTGGATTAATTGACATTTGGTGGAGGTAGAATCATATTTCTGCACTTCAGCTGCTAATGCTGAGGTGAAAGACTTCTTCTTTGACTCCTTAAGAACTTGTACAGTGCATTTTCGAGACATGGCCTGGTCGCATTTGATCTCTCTGACTGCTCCTCCTAGGATGGGAAATCGGATCTTCTGATACTCGATCGAGGTCACAGCTCCAATCGTTACTAGCCAGGGTCAGCCCAATATCCTATTATGGGAAGATGGGTCGCTAACGATCATGAAGGTCTGCGACAAGACAATCGGTGGGCTAGTTACGCTGAGCGTGATTGCGCCAATGACAGTTGAGGTAAGTCTGTTGAATCTGGTCTAGACCTTTATTTTACCTTTGATCGTGTTTTCCAAGCCCATCTTCTGGATGACTGACAGTTGTAGAATATTGACTGAGCTGGTGTTATCTATCATAATTCTGTCAACAATGGCATGGGCCAATTGGACAGAAATCACCAAGGCGTCGTCGTGGGGAAAGTCTACTCCTTCCGTGTCCTGCTCGGTGAAGCCGACGATTGGTCTAAGTATGGCATCTATAGCTTGAACCTGAAAGACCGATTTTTCCTGCTGGATCTCCCTCTTCTTGGAACAGTTGATGGCCACTAGATGTTCAGACTCGGCAAAGATTCTATTAATTATCTTAGTTGGGGGTTTGACGTCAACATTTGCTTCTCACCATGGCCGAGCAACTGGCCTATCGACATACTGGTCTCACTTGCCTTCCTTCATGAGTTTCTCAAGAGACTTCATCCATGTGGTGCAGTCATTGGTTGTGTTCCCAGGCCTCTGTGGAATGCGCAGAACTTTGTCTAGTCTATCATGGAGGTGTCCATTCTCATAGGTGGCGGCGGCTTGAACCACGGCTTGTCCTTGAGGTCGCGAAAGATCTGGTTGATCGGGACTAAGAACTTGGTGTACGTCTTGGGTGCCGTGCCTCCTTCTATCAAAGATCGATCCATGCGTCTGCTTTTTGGCTTGTTTTTATCATTGAGAGGTTTGTTTCTCGCCTTATTCTAAGTCGACTCTACATCTTTACTCAACTACTCATGAGGCTTCTGGGAGCATTTGGCCTCATCTCATAGGGAGTGTTTTTCTACCAAAGCATAAGAGTCCGCCAGGGTTAAGTTCTCACTTATGATCAATTCTTCAAAAAGTGGGTGATCTGCTGGGAGCCCCTTTCGAAAGGCTGAGCATGCAATGCTATCATCGCATTCGACGATCTTCTCCTTCTCCACCTTGAACCTGTTGCCGTATGTGCAGAGTGACTCATTCGGATCCTTCTTCATGTTGAAGATGTGGTCATACTTCTTCTTGATTGAGTGGTAGGATGAATATTCTTTAGTGAAAACCAAAGGAAAGTTCGCTAAAGTTCCCGATTGATCGTGGCAGCAGGATGTGGAACCAATCTTGAGCCTTGCCTTAAAGCATCGTGGCAAAGATCTTGCACATAAGAGCGTCGTCATTGGCGTAAAGGGTCATGGCGCTTCGATAATGCATCAGATGCTTGTCCAGATCTTCATCTCCTTTGAACAAAATGAAGTGTGGCGGGCTGAACTTTCGCGGTGGCTACGTCTGCTCGATCTCGTCTGTAAATGGTGACCTACTCAAGTTGGCCATATCTTTACAAAGGGCATCATCGGTAGTATCAATATGTTGAAATCCGCACAGCTGCTCTGCTACGAGCCTTTGTATTTCCTCTTGGATTTGTGCCTGGTAGGGCAGCGAGCCTCTAACTACCCCCGATGTTGACCTGCTGGTCCAAGTTGCTCTTCAGCATATCCTGCTTGTTTGTGCCACGGTCGCGGTTTACGTGGTTCATTTTATGATGCTCGCCGTTACACTAGGCGATGACTGCCAGTGGAACTTGAGCTGGACTGCTCTCGTGCTCTCCTATGTCCGTCATGCGGCTGCATACTCTGATGCCTTAAAGGAGGATCTCCTTGTGGGCCTAACCTCGTGTGGACGCTTCTCTTGGAATGTCCTGAGTGCTCGTCAGAGTGTGGACCGAACTTCGAATGCACACTAACTCATGAGCCGAGTCAGGAATGAACGCTTCTATGCGCATCTAAGAGGAAGAAGACATTTTCCCAAGGGCCCAAACGAGAGTGCACACTACCCAAAAGTAAGATTTATGACGGGCTGAGCAGCTCTATACTGGGTCATCATTGGAATAAGTCACGTTCTTTCGCCCTTGTCCTGCTTTAGGACACCTCATCTGAGGCGTGCTGCATGTCGATACGCTTGGGGAGTTGGTTCACCAAGGTGGTCTGCTGCGAGAGGGTCCTCGTCAAATTGGTAACCTGCTAGGGCAAGTAGTTATTGCCATTTGGATTGGAAAAGTATGGATAATGGGCATCTCCATATGTGGTGGAAGTGTAGTGGACTGCAGGTACAATACTTCAGCCCAAAGCAGGCATTCCTGCAGAAAAATGGGATGAAAATAACCCTGAATCGATCGCGAGATCGGTGGTCAGAATTTGGATCCCCGGGTCGTCGGAGTGGGTTGATGGGCGGGCCAACCCAGCTGGGTGGTCGGCACATGTGCGGGAGTGCTGGGGTCACACGTAGACTGGCTGACGTTAGGCCGCAACATGCTCTTCGTGAGCTTGGGCTTGCAGTGGGCTGGCCTGGGCTGCCTGCCCGTGGGCTTCTCTTGCTGGTTGGGCCATCTCTGCTAAGCTTACGTGGGCCTGAACCTGCGGTGCAGCTTGGTTGGTTGCTACAGTAGGCTCGACCTCTTGCCTTGGGCCTGCAATGGCAGTTGCCAAGCCTTGGGCCTCCTGTCTGTGGGCCAATGAATGAACCTAGGCCTCCTGCCCAGGGTTTTAAAGGTTCGTGCGCCGCAAGGGCAACGACGTGCGAACTTAGGTCTTGGCCTGGTGGCCTTACCATGGCTGCTCGGTCACGATGTTGGTGGTGACGCGACTCCGCGGCAGTGAGGCTCTTCCTGCCATATCGTTGAGCCTTGAGCATCTCCGTCGTGGGGCTATATCCTCGTCTCCACTCTTCGGTCCAAATCCTTGTACGTATGGGGTTTCATTCGTTGTGGTTTCTTGATTTCCTACTATTGTATCCTTTCTTCATGGATTGATCAAGAAACTTTTCTAAGAAAAATTAACTGATACGACATGTGAGAAATTCAACGTAACAGAAAATTCAAGAAACTGAATGCAAGAGGCTTTTTCGAGTATTTGAATCAGCTGTCAATGAAAACACCAATTTGTCGATGCAAATTTTCGCCGTCTTCAGTCTTGACGAAAATGTACCTGCAAAACAATTATCACCTTTGATCAATGACCTAAACCTCATGCGCCCACGAGGTGGGGGAGGTTAGGCCAATGGATCTCCGATGCCTAAGTCAGTTTCTTTGAGAAAGTAAAGTGTTTAGGGCTTTTTTAGGGTAGCAAAAGCTTCTGAAATTTGGTAGAATATGGGATATTTATAGGGATAGGGCCGACCATAGTGTTAGGGTTTTGCCCTACACATGGCAGCATCCTATTGGCCAATGTTTATGGATAAAAATTCTCAAGATATTAAATGGGAAATAATATCTTTAGATAATAGAGTAATTATCCTTAATTGATTTAAATTGGGATTACTTACTTGATTGGAGTCAATCTTCAATTGGAAATGTATTAAAGATAGGATTTGGGTAATTAATCCTTATCTTTAATGCTTTGACTTTTCCTTGCCAATGGCGGGTAAGCTATGGGCAGTCGTACTCAGCTGCTGAGACCTTCAAGGGGGTGAGCTGCATGTGGGAGCATCTGATAAGCCTGCTCATTTAATGAGGGCAATCTTATCTTTCTTATGCAAAAGTCCATGTGTCGCCTCTAGAATTTTTGGGATTATTTTAGGCTCCACAGTTATCACAAAATCTTACGTTCTACTTAATGCATGGAAGTATAGAATAAACTTTAAGCGTTTGTTGAATCTATTGTTTTGACGCGATACGTAGTCTACGAAACTAATTTCAACGATCAAATAGTCAAACTTGTTTGTATATACTCCAAGATCGCATATGTCAAATATCAAAAATAAACTTTTAAGGATTAGGTAATCAGACAAAATTCTTTGACAGTTACAAATGTATCATCACGATTTAACGGCATATGACCCTTGATTTTGATGATATTTTCTAAGGACGCTAATTGAAAGTAAAACCACACACTGAATTGACCTAATTATCAAATTTAATGGCCTTTTAACTGTTTGAAATTAAATAAAAAAATAAGAAAAATAAATAACTTTTCCTCACTTTTTTATGTTTACCTGACAAAACAGGTACAGGTCGCTGCACAAACATACAAAATTTCATCGGGCAACAATGTTAATTTCGTCGGACAAATCTGAAAATTTCCCCCACTTTTTTCCCAAAAAATCGAATTTCCCCCAAGATTAAAGGGTTACTTGATGAAATATTCTAAAATTTCGTTCGGAATGGGGTGGGTTGGATGGGAAAGGAGTAGGGGGTGGATTAGGAGGGTGGGGGTGAAAACTGGAAATTTCGTGAAATTTGTATGAAATTGTGAAAATTGTAAGAATATGGGAAATTTGTGCAATTTGTGAAATATTGTGAAATTGTAGGAATATTTTTAAGATATTTGTCCTAGATGTGATAATGGAAGCTCCAAATACTTATAAATTAAGCTGTTGGAAATAAAATGTAGAGTAAGAGAGAATAGAGAGAGAGAAGAGAGAAAATGGAGGAAAAATAAGGTGCATTTCCTTCTTATTAGAGTGCTTATTTATAGGCGTAGGGTTTACATAGAAAGGTGTTGAACTATTAAGATATTACATATTGACCCAAAAACTCATGAACAACTACATAATAAGTATTATTTATAGGGTAAATTACACTTTCATACCTCAGGTTTGGACTCTATTTCAATTTCTTACAACATCTTTAAAAAATTTCACTTTCATACCTTAAGTACTATTTTATTTCAAAATAATACATCCGTTACATTTTCCATACATTGATCCGTTAAATGCTGACGTGGCTGCCATACATATGCCACGTGGCTGCCAAATGTTTGCCACGTGTCAAAAAAAATAATTAATTTTTTTTTTTTAAATCTGAATTTTTACAAAAAAAAAAAATATTTGAAACCCAGCGACCACATCTGCAACAAGAAGAGGAAGAGGAAGAGGAAGAGGAAGAGGAAGAGGAAGAGGGAGGGAGGGAGAAAGAAAAATTGAAATCCCATCACCAGATCGCAGAGGGAGGAGGGTCGTGCCGGGGGGGGGGGGGGGGTGGGGGGGTCAGCTTCTTCTTCTTCCTCCCTCTTCCTCTTCCTCTTCTTCTTCTTCTTCTTCTTGTTCTTCTTACAAGGTCGCTAGGTTTCAATTTTATTTTTTTTGTAAAAATTCAGGTTTAAAAAAAAAAATTTAAAATTATTTTTCTTGCCACGTGGCAGCCATGTGGCATATATGTGGCAGCCACGTCAGCATTTGACGGATCTATGGATAGAAAATGTAACGGAGGTATTATTTTGAAATAAAATAGTACTTAAGGTATAAAAGTGAAATTTTTTAAAGATGTTGTAAGGAATTGAAATAGAGCCCAAACCTGAGGTATGAAAATGTAATTTACCCTTATTTATAACACTCCCCTTGATGGTAACTAATCAATTGTAGCTGCCTCGATCAAACCTTACTTGGAAAACCCAGTGGCAAAAAACCTAAGCGAAGGAGAAAAATCATACACCACGATTATGAAATATTGATATGGCATTGGATGCACATAATGTTGCATACCTTGACAGGAAAACCCAATGGGATAACAACCTGGTCAAGGGGAAAAGAGCACGAACGCACTTATATGTCCATTATAGCATATGGTCAAAGACTCCCCCTGATGAGTAACTCTGCTTGTCTTCTCCTGGGGAAGTATGGAAGTTTATCGGGAGTTAACAACAACAGTTTGTGTTCTTGCAAAGAACAAATAAATACAAAATAAAATTTGAGATTTAGAATAAGTTATGAGTAGTATAAGCCATATATACGAAGCTCTTGTAGGCTCTTCAAGAGTCATACTAAAACCCATAACACTTTTAAGGGTATGTTACAATAATATAATTAAGTTCGTAAGGCAATTTAACCAACTTTATCTAAAATAAGTACTCAGTACATATTTTGAGCTTTATGCTCTTAAATTGAAATCTTTGAATAAGAATTCATGGCTCTATTCTTTATAAATTGTTGAGAGAGAGGGAGATAAAATCTTAAAACTCTCTAGTAGTATGCAGTCTCCAAATGCTATGAGTCTCAAGCTTAAAATACAACTATACTTACAGAAATATGGTTGCGCTTAAAATAGTATACTATGTCTGACTCTATCAAGAAATATGATGGCATAAGTGATTTTATTTCACTTCATCACATATATCCAATAATAACTTTTGGGGTTTAAACTATAGGTTCCTTGTGCCACGTTTTTCCAATGGCTTTTAAAAATGGAATTTTCCTTTTTTCAATTTGGCCAACCCTTTACTTTGTCAACATTAATGGTAAAACATGATTAAATAGCCCTTGATACGAGTAGCCACTATATTAAAAATTGTCAATTGTCATCAATTTGTGATCCAACAATTCTCATTCGCATGCGCATAAATAGGCACCTAATAAGAAGTAAATGCACGTTGTTTTTACTCCACTTTCTCTGTTGTCTCTCTCTATTCTCTCTTACTCTATATTTTATTCCTAATACATTATCAGCATGCTCGATTATTATTTTTTTTTTTTTTTGAATTTTTGAATTTTTTTTTCAGCTGAGCTGTAGTCGTCGTATGATTTAGAGTTTTTTATACTCAAGCATTAGACTTCATGATGCTCTCAATTCTTTTCGTACAATTTGTTCTCTTATAATTTTTTTTCTCTACAAAGAGTTTCATGCCACCATGATATGTACACTTGACGATGTAATTTCACATCTATAAACACTGTTATGCGAGGAGTTTTCTTGCTTGTACAAGATTTTGATGCAACGTGTCGATACGTATGATTCAATCTGTCTTAATCAGTGTGTTCAAAGCATATGTTGCCCATGCTTTGATTTCATTGATTCTTTTTCTACATTTTTTTCGTTGAAAGCGGCAACAAAAAAAATGGAAGGAAATGGGGATTAGTTGTGAAATCCACACTATATCGAACTTCAACGATCCGAACCGTTTATTTTGTAAGTCTTGATTCATAGATTATCCTTGCAAAAATTCAATTCAATCCGAAATCATTTGCCTATTTAATTATAAAGATAAAATTTTATTGTATCTTATATAACAAAGTATTCGTTAATTTTTTGAACTCAATTAGATATCTTAAACATTTCCGATTTGGCTAATATTTTGCAAAGATGATCTATGAGATGTAACTTGAAAAATAGATGGTTTGGATCATTAAAGTTCGATATGATGTGAACCCTACAACTAATCCCTATTTTTATAAAATAAAAAAATAGGAATCCCTTCCCTTAAAGGTTTCCTATATATATATGTCTCTCTCTCTCTCTCTCTCTCTCTCTCTCTCTCTCTTCACATGTCAATTACAAGGTTCTAAAAAACAATAGGCGCCAGTCGGGCGGCAAATTGGGGCCTAGCACTTTGGCGGATTTGGATAACTTTATCATATGTCATAAAAAAAAAAGGGAAATTTTATTGGAACCCATTCAACCTCTTTCTACACCCAATACAAAAAATATTTTCTTAAAATTCCTAATTCACCCTTTGATTAAAACTGAAAAAAGAATTAAACAAAACTGAAATCTCTTTCCACACCCAGTGGTTCTCTTCCACCTCAAACCCCACGGAAGATTCGCCGGCGATTCTCCATGGCAACTTCAATTCAAATTCTTTTAGCATCACAACAGCCTTATATGGCACACCATTCAGTTTCCACAAGTTTTGACTTCGAACTGTCCATACAAGATAAATGATCCATCTTCGGCTCAACGCCTTCCTCGTCAACGACTCCGCCATCCCTTCTCGGGCATAGATATTTGTGGTTCTCCGCATTACCGGCTCTGTACCACTCGGAAACTTATAACTAGAGAGGAAGTTCTACACCTGGGTTTTCTCAATCTGCTTCTCCTCTGCATTATCAAGCACTGTGCTTTAGCTTCTTGCTCTTGATCTTCACGTCTCCGACTATTTGAATGAGTTGCGGCAAACGTAGCTTCAAGTAGTTGAACGGCAACAGAAGCACCACACTCGTCGACGTACGACTTTTGGTCTCCATTTGTATGGACTCAACGACGTATGCCAAATGCATTGACATGGAAGTTGCAAGAATGAGCTCGTTCTCAGCCAAGGACTACCATGACACACCACCTATGCAAGCTTCAATTGAAGCGGTTCTAGGCATGTTTTCCGGCGAATGGAGGGGTGGCCCGCCACTCCTCACACTCACGTAGCTTCAACTATGCTTGTAGGCCTTCGATTGCGTTATGATTGAAGAGCGTGAGAAATAAAGGAAGGAGAAGGACAAATGAGGAGGGAGATAATACGAAAGAGGAGGTGGTTAAGAGACTCCGGTAACAAAAGATTCATGTCGGGGTCAGTGAAGAAAACGTCGAAAAGTGGTGAGCAGATATGTGGGTTCATGTTCTTTTAATTTATTTTTACTTTCTAAATAACGTCGGGGAAAAATGGAGGATTTAATGGCAAAAATATTTAAGTTAGGTTTTGATAATAGTTCTACAAGAATGCAAAAGAACAAAGAAAAGCTAAGAAACAATTGAGAGAAAACAAGAGAGAGAAATGAAATCTTTTGTATTGATGATTCTAAAAATGATTACAATTGCATAGCTAAGATAGTTATATATACTCTCTCAAAGACCTAGCAGCTAAGCTACTAATCTAACTATATAACTGACATCTAACAAATCAATCTAACAACCCTACTGACATGGCACTTCATTCAACATCCCCCCTCAATCTAAGCTCGGATTTCCAAGCTTTAGATTGTAACAATGCTTGAGAAACAGAGGACTATGCAGGTCTAGATTAGCAGTCATATGATGAGTAGCCTTTAAGAACCGACTGAAACTGAAAGCTCCACTTGACAAAGTTATCTTCTTGTAATTTGACAGTAATCATACCCAAAAGACTCAATTTTAACAGAACTGAACGCTATATCTTCACCAATAAATACAGTTTCAACAAATGAACAACTTTTGCAGAATCTTGAACTAATACACTCTTGGAAATCAGCCTTTTGTGAGAGTAAAATACCCAACAATCAAACTAATAACCAATCTTTCAACAATGGCAATCGGCCTTCATTTGCTGTTCAATCAAGTAATGGCAATCGGCCTTTAAAGTCTACTAATCAATCTCTCACTTAGAAGAAATGGCAATCGGCCTTCATATCCTTCTAAATCAGTAAATGGCAATCGACCTTACTATCTCAACAAAGACTTCGCAACAAGAATTCTACACACACTTCTGGCTATCGGCCTTTTTGAAGTGAAACATAAAAGGGAAATGGCTATCGGCCTCTTTATCCCAAGAATACACACTACTAGTTATCGGCCTTGTTCGTGTGAAAAACTCAACATAAACGCAAACAAAAAGCAACGGCTATCGGCCTATATGCTTTGACAGAAATACTTCACCAATCATACAATCAAGAAACGGCTATCTGCCTTCAACATCACACTTTAAACATCAAGAAATGGCTATTGGCCTTCAATTTTCAATCTTTCACAAACACTTAGAATGCAGAAAGAAAAGAAACACCTGATAAACTCAAATTCTGATATCTCAGAAGCCAGAAGCTCATCAATCCACCAGAATCTGCACAGCAACCAAATCATCACAACACATTCTTTATTCGAGAAACCCATATCCTTCTTGATAGTCATTAGCCCCCATATTGGAAATTCCACCTCCTTGATAACCACTAGCCTTCATAGCTGAGCTTTCACCATGATAACTATCATTTGCTTGATAGGAACCAATATGTCCCTTACCATTATCCCCATTCATATACATTGCTGCCATTGAACCTGTAAGAGCTGAAACTCTGGATTCTATGGTAAGTTCAGCACTAAGAAGTTGTGCACGAAAAATCTTTCAAAGAAATTGGTGTCTCTCTTGCCAAAATCACAGTTCTGATCATATCAAATTCCTGTGGTAATCTAGTTAAAACAGCAATAACCAGATCATTTTCTGAAACCCTTTCTCCAGCAGAAATTAATTGATCTCTTATAGCCTTTAATTTCAACAAAAATTTATCAATCGAATCCCCTCATTTCTGTGTAGTATGAAACTCAGTCTTTAACTGATTGATTCTTGAAACTGACATAGATGCATAACGATCTTGTAAAACACTCCATGCTTCCTGTGATGTTTTACATCCAATAACATGCTCCATTGCATCATCAGATAAAGTGGCAGTAAGCAAACTGAGTAAAGCCATATCCTTTTTCACCCAATTCTTATAAGCAGTAGTGATCTCTCTTGTCACACCAGTTTCAGTATGTATGACATATTTAGGTGGACATGGATTATCACCAGTAAAGAAATCCAGTTTCAGACATATTGACAATCAAGATTTCAAGAATTTATCAAGCAAGATTTCGTATATGATGAACAAACAACCTCTTTGGCAATTGGCCTTTAACAGAGGAAATATATTAGAATACTGCAAGATTCAATCACTCTGGCAATCGGCCTTTAAGGAGGAGAGAATATACAAATCAGGAAGAAAATGGCAATCGGCCTTTGTAAACATTCATTACGATGGAAAAACTTCAACTGGCTATCGGCCTTATATAGCAAAGAAAAGAACAAAAAAGAACTCACTGAGACAAAATCACAAACTCTTAGCGTGCACTGATCTTCCTTTCCCAAGAAACTCTATAAACAAGCACAAAAACCTTTCCCAAAACACCGACGTTTCTCAGAGATCAACAATCTTTCAGAAATACTGCAGCGGAAACCAAACGATCACCCATGGCTCTGATACCATGATAACAGTTCTGCAAGAATGCAGAAGAACCCAGAAGAACAGAGAAAAGCTAAGAAACAATTGAAAGAAAACAAGAGAGAGAAATGAAATCTTTTGTATTGATGATTCTAAAAATGATTACAATTGCATAGCTAAGATTGTTATATATACTCTCTCAAAAACCTAGAAGCTACTAATCTAACTATATAACCGACTTCTAACAAATCAGTCTAACAACCCTGCTGACATGGCACTTCATTCAACAGGTTTGAAGATAAGATAGTTGGGTTTTAAACAGAAAAGCCTCTAGTACAACCGATTCTCAAATAATCAAATCTAAAAGCATCCAAGGCCGAAATAGATAGACAATAATCCCAAAAATATGGATTCGTCAATGAAAGTGTGAGACCCCGAGAAGAGAAGTATTTGGAAACATTTATCAAAAAGTCTTTGTATGAAGGTACCATAAATTATTATGAGCTCGTAGCATTTTTTAAATACATTTCGGAAGTTCATGTGAAATTAGAATTTACAGTTGGACAAATCAATTGATGCCACATGGCAGCCACTGAGTGGCAAAGTTTGCCACATGGGATCAACCAACATGCCAGCACAGACATTTGTCATGTTAGTAGCATGCTAGGTGGAAAGTGATTAGATGAGGTAGTCAAATTGCTACACAAATATAAGCAGGAGGTGGCCTTTCTTTTAGATGAGGTAGTCAAATTGCTACACAAATATAAGCAGGAGGTGGCCTTTCTTTACACGTGGAAGTCTAAAAGTTAATCAACGTTTCTACAAACTAGAGGTGGAAGTAAGTTTACATGCATGCAAAGGAGATGTAAGTGATTCATGGTTTTATTAGTAGGACGTGTTTGTATCAGAGAAACTATTATCCAAAGTGGAGATAAAAATATCCAGCAGGTGATTTGCTTAATGCCCAAGCCTTTATCTGATTGGCCATGTTTAGATCAGAACCAATATCAAGTCAATCTACACTAGTTGGCATGTAGTTTGTAGCCACCTCCTATTGCTATAAATAGGAGATCATATCCATTCGTTTTCCAAGAAGAGCTACCATGCAATGCATGCTCTGCAGCTCACGTGTGTGTATATACATGTGTCTATATATTTATAACGATATGTTTGTACGCATACTATATGATATATATATATATGTATGTATGTATGCATACCTACACACACATATATAGAGAGAGATTAGAAAATAAAAGAGAATCGAAGAAATATATGGTGTTAGGAGCGATCAAGGAGCTTCCTCAAGTACGTGGAACTTAGCTATTTCGGTATTGACATGGATAAGTACATGGAGCTATTCCGGTAGTGACGTAGATCTTTGTTTTAGCTTTGGAATCCAGGTAGGGGAAATAAGGCAGACATTTACAAAGATTTTATTAAATTTCGTGAAGTGTTATAATATTCTTGATTTTTTTGGTTGATTAATGTGATTGGATATTAATTGGCTAATTGCTTCAGTGAAGTGTTTACTTGTTATTGGTTATGAAATTATTGCTAGCATGCTATTCGTTGAGAATATACTGTGATACATGCGAAAGATGAAATGACATTATTTGTGCATCACTCATGTTGTGAGATGTGGTTGGAACTTTAGTGTTGGGATTGGAATTCGGGAAATGAGGGTAGTTGGAAAGGATCTTTTGTGTAGTTGAATCTATTCATTGTGAAACCAGTTCTAGGCGAGCCCGGTGTGCACATTAGAATAGGATATCGGCAAGATAAATTGTCGATGTGGGTGATTTGGGCTGAAGATCAATGAATTAGATAAGATGACTAGCAAAAGGGGTTTATGAACTTGGGATATCGCATGAGGGTTAGTTTCTATAATAGAACATTCGAACCACTACAGTGGTAAAATGCATGGTATAGGACATGTCCGCGTGTTTTATTATATAAATTAACGGGGGTAACCGAAGAGGTTGCACTGTATTCATACCTTGTTATCAATAATGATTTGATATTTTGCTGTATGATTTCGTGGCACTTAAATTAGTATTGTCAATTTGATGTGGTAAGGTTATGTTCCTACTGAGCTGTTGAAGCTCATCCCTCTATTATTATGCAGGTTTACGAACTAGACATTCAAAATGGTAGGCAGGATGAGATCATATTAGATGTGAGAATAGAATGTTTATTCATTTTTTTACTTTAGAATTGTATAGAGTTCTTGATTTGTTTACCAATCATAAGTTATTTTATAAGAAGAATTTTATTTTCCAACCGATTTCAATTTCCTTGTATTTATTAAGCTTTTAACTCACGTTTCGGATTCGGGTTCGAATTTGTATTACCGACCTCAGGTTCGGTGCGTGACAGAAAGGCCCACGTGAGCTAATAATATGATGCCATGTAATGCACTGAAATCCCGACGCTAGCCACTCAATGTCCTCAATGATCAGTATAAGATGCCAAGGGGGTTTCCACGCCCCCTGCACCACCTGAATGATGAGTTTGGAATCCCCCTCCACCACAAGCTTTCTCACACCTTTGCGCCCGGCAAAATAAAGACCCTCCTTTAAAGCAATGGCTTCCACGAACGAGATGGTGGCCCCATCAAGATTGAAAGCACCAGCTCCAACAAGTTGTCCGGCCTCGTTCCTTAAAACAGACCCAGCAGCCGCTTTATTTAAATAAACCGAGCCATCAAAATTTAACTTTACAAAACCTTGGGGTGGAGGCTTCCAATGAATGTTTGCTTGATTACAAAGGTTGCTTTTGTTAGTCCTTTTGCAATTGGCCTCAAAATAAGATAAACCCACTCTAGCGGCAATGACAATACTTCTGGCAGGATGAGGACTTATGCTTCTGAAAACTTTATTATTCTTGTCATTCCAAATTTGCCAACAATTCAGAAGAGCCTTACTAAGCTCATTCAAACCACTGCATTCATCATTGTTAATTAATTCTAACCAATCTAAAAAATCATTTGTATAACCAACATTACTCGATCGTGTATTTAACGACGATCAGTTCTAGACTTCTTTTGCAAAATCACAATTCAGATTCATCAAGTTTTCTCGATTCTGGCAGCTTCATAGACGCCCGCCTAGCCTCTGCCCATTCCCGCCCAAACCTGCATAGCTCCGCCTAGTCCCACTTAATCCCACCCAGACATTCGCTTAATTGTTTTCCAATTTTGTGATCGATTAAGAGTTAATCGCATCCGTCGGTCACCGTCCAGCGCCTAGGCAGCCGCTTAGGCCGATATTTAGAACACTGAACAATAAATTGACGCTAGTATCTGATTATATATAATAACAAGCACTTCATTTACTAAATTAATGAGTATAAGACAATCATGCTTATATTAATGTGTTTTAGTTAATTACTATCCAAATTGAAAGAATCTTTGCTTTTATTTAATGCATACCAAATCGTCTCGAACTAATTTTTCTTTTGATCAAGAAAGTGATTTATAAGACAATTAGTACTACAGTCTAGTGGTATTCTTCCACTTGTAAGTGAGAGGTCTTAGGTTTGACTTTCGTCAATGGTAAATTTGAATCACATTATTGCTAACTCATTATGAGACTTAGCCGTTTTCCTACCCTTTCAGTGTAGATAATATCGTTTGTCAAAAAACAAAAAAAAAAAAGTGATTTATCTGACTATAAAGTTCGATAAAAGTTCAATGATGGAAGTATCATTAAGTATTAATTTGAGTGTGGGCAATGTTAACATACTCAAGTGAAATCCAGTAAATTCCTTCTTGAAGTAAACAGGGAATCCAGTTAATTTGAAGAATATTCTACGCAAAAGTGGTCACACATGCACACGTGTATAAAGTACACACCATTCTTTTAGCCTAGCGCCTTTTTGGCCCACACAAGTTGCTATAATCTTTTTGTTTTGCTACTTAATTAATCACCACGGAGGGAGAATATTTACGCAAAGGATAGTGTATTCACACACTCTTTTTACCTCCACACTCTTATTAATTTTGTTTATTTATTTTTTATCAATTCATTCGATACAGCCGAAAATTTGAGAGGAGTGTGTGAAAAGCAAAATGGGTGTATAAATAGCTCCATCGTACACACAAAATAAGTAAAAAGGTTATTTTGTTAACCATTGTGGTTAAATTTGGCATTATTGTGAAGTACTCATTGCTAAATTTTCGACTATATGTTCTGGGAAAATAAAATGATAAATAGAAGTCGTAAAGGTATAAGAAGTAGAGTCGTAGTGGGATTGTTGAGATTGGCCTGGTATCTAATGCAATATATAAACACGTACTGGCTCAGTGTAACAGAAAACAATAGAGTATGTAGCTGTGATCACGGAAACTAAACAAGAATTTGAAGAAGCGAACCCATCAAACTGGCCCCGCCTGGCTCGTCTGTTATTTCTCATCTCTCTTGCATGACTTGATCGACTCTCTTAATTTAATTAGTTCTCTCCTTTCTTTCTTTCCATATATTAATTATATATGCACTCTCTGTATAGCTTGCCCAGAAATTTATAGTTTCGAAGAGGGAGACAGAAAGAGAGAGATCAATCAGCTGCTATTGATTTGATCTTCTCTTTTATTTCGTAACTCCCAAAAAACCAGAAAACAAATCTAGTGGTTTGATTAGGATTTTAGAGAGGGAGAAAGCTCGTTGATCTTGAGTTAAACAACCATGGAGCAAGGGATGGTGGTGGATTTAGAGTCTCAGACTGATAGAAGACCCGACAGTGAAACCCCCGGTATCTTCAAGAATGCCATTCGACCCGTCACAGTGAAGGTATATATAAGGGAAATGGGTTGGGACAAAAAAAATTAATTAAGCATTTTATTTATTTTTTATTTGAATAGCTCGAGATTGATGATCAAGATCCTATTTTCATTTTTTTTTTCTTGAAAAACCCTAATACCATTTACATAATTAAGCTAATGGGTTTTCAAATTTCGATCAAAATCACAGTTTGGAGACGTGGTTTACAAAATCAAAGCCAAGAAGAGCACCAAGTCCGAAGAGAAAGTGATCTTAAACAGTGTCAACGGCCTAGTTCAACCCGGCGAAATCTTAGCCATGCTCGGCCCCTCCGGAAGTGGCAAAACAACCCTCCTAACCGCACTCGGAGGCAGACTTGGAGGCCGACTTGGAGGCCGACTAGGAGGTTCCATAACCTACAACAACAAACCCTTCACAAACACAATGAAAAGAAACACTGGCTTTGTAACGCAAGACGATTTTCTCTACCCGCATTTAACGGTGACAGAAACCCTAGTCTTCACGGCACTTCTTCGCTTGCCCAACACGCTATCCAAGAGAGACAAGGTTATGCAAGCCAATGCAGTGATTACACAGCTTGAATTAACCAAATGCAAGAACACCGCCGTTGGTGATCAGTTCATGAGGGGTATTTCGGGCGGGGAGAGAAGAAGGGTTAGCATAGGACAAGAATTACTCGTAAATCCCAGCTTGCTCTTCCTGGATGAACCGACGTCCGGGCTCGATTCAACGACGGCTCAGCGGATTGTATCGGCACTGTGGGATTTGGCAAGTGGTGGGAGGACGATCGTGATGACAATACATCAACCTTCAAGTAGGCTGTTTTACTTTTTTCATAAGGTGACGTTGTTGTCGGAAGGAAACTGTTTGTATTTTGGGAAGGCGTCAGAGGTTATGGATTATTTTTCGGGCCTTGGCTATGTTCCCGTGATCGCTATGAATCCTGCAGATTTTCTGTTGGACCTTGCTAATGGTACGTTTCAAATTTAACTAATTATCTGTTTAATTACTTATTTCAGCAGTCAAGTAATTGCTTGAACTTCCAAATTAGGGTAGGAAGTCCATTAGGATCGATCGGTGAGACCCTCATAAAACCTATAGAATGTCTTGGAAATGTCTGTTACATTGTCAGCAAATATGCTTGGGGAACAAATTCTGATTATTGTCATCCCCATAAGTTAATCTCTTGCTTGCAACTCTACAAGTGGACATGCATGTAAGTATGTTTACAGATGCAATAGACGCCTGTCATGCACGTGTGTGCAAGTTTACAAACTATCCATGTAGGTTTTGGGAGAAAGACCTATATGGTACAAGTATACAGTGTCGCAATTCGTGTCAATCATACAACGCAATGTGTAATTTATAGTCCTACATACGTAGCGTTTTATATAAACACTGAAAGCTACGATAATCTAGATACTTGTTTCATAAAAGTTGCTCTTATATTTTGGCCAAGAAGCTATTGTGTTGTGCAAGAGTGTTTGCAAGTGGATATCTGATGTTTGTGAAATTTTGTGAAAGTAATAAACGTTACATTTTCTGCAGGTCTTGCACCTGATGGATCAGTTGACAATAAGAGCAAGGTGAAGCAGAATCTGGCCTTGGCCTACAAGAATAACCTTTTAGATAGATTGAAAACTGAACTTCAAGAAACCAATAACTCCAGTCAATTTCAAGATGTATCTGTACAAGACAAGAAGTTAAGGAAATGGCCCACGACTTGGTGGCAGCAATTCTCTGTGTTGCTGAGGAGAGGAATGAAAGAGAGGAGGCATGAGGCCTTCTCTGGTCTCAAGATTGGTCAGGTGTTGGCTGTGGCTCTTCTTGTTGGCCTACTATGGTGGCAATCTGATATTGCACACTTGCAGGACCAGGTACTAAAAATTCCATCCTTTCCTTTTTCAAGAATTTGCAATAGCCAGTTTCAAAGGAATTTAGGTCAAGCTTTTAGTGTTAATAAGGATCCACTAAAAGTAGGGAGACCACATTT
The DNA here is from genome assembly GCA_024362995.1 of Heteromeles arbutifolia. NCBI lineage: Eukaryota > Viridiplantae > Streptophyta > Magnoliopsida > Rosales > Rosaceae > Heteromeles > Heteromeles arbutifolia. Next base: position 35,405,816 of record JANCRC010000003.1, on the reverse strand, counting down.
GTAATATCGGTGAAACATCTTTGGATCACATCAGTGTACTACATCGATTATTATGAACAGTGGGTGACTCAACTTAACTTGATCACAAATGTAATGTGATTTATTAAATGTGGTTCCGCTACTGTGATCTACTAACATTCTTCCTTCACTTTGATATTATTCAGAGTGAAAAAAAAAGTGGTTCCTTTTCTGGGTTTGGGACAATAGTGGAAAATATAGGTTGCATATTAAACCCAAACAAAAAAAGTACTAAATCTCTACTAGTAACTTGATTTATAGACATGTCAATAAATTTGAAAATTGGGTTTATGCACATAGCACGACATAATTTATCACTTAATTAAAGCAATGCTTAAGCTTCTCAATTATAACCATTTTTAGCAACTTGATAATCTTTTGTGGCTGTGTTTACGTGCAGATCGGGCTTCTCTTCTTTATGTCTGGATTTTGGGGTTTCTTCCCTCTCTTCCACGCAATCTTCACCTTTCCACCAGAGCGCAAGATGCTTGAAAAGGAAAGAGCTTCAGGCACATACAGACTCTCCTCCTATTTCATGTCGAGGATTGTTGCTGACCTCCCAATGGAACTTGCCCTTCCAACCCTATTTGTCACCATAACATACTGGATGGCAGGCCTCAAACCGTCGGCTGGAAACTTTTTCCACACCTTGTTCGCTCTGCTACTAAGTGTTTTAGTAGCTCAAGGCATGGGGCTTGCTCTTGGGGCTTTGGTGATGGACCAGAAAAAGGCGACGGTTCTCGCATCAGTCATCATGTTGTCATTTCTTCTAGCTGGTGGCTACTATGTTCAACATGTTCCTGCTTTTATCTCTTGGATCAAATACATATCATTAAGCAACTACTCCTACAGGCTCCTTCTGGGTTCTCAGTACAAGAAAAGTGAGACCTACCCATGTGATGGTAGGGTTTGCTCAGTTGGAGATTTCCCAACTATAAAATCTGCTGGGCTCGATGGACAATCGAGTGCTGTGGTTGCTTTGGTCATTATGGTTGTGGGTTACAGGTTCATCAGTTATTTAGCTCTCATGAGGATTGGAGTTACAAAGAAGAAGCACCCTTAGATTCTTAGTTAATTAGATATTAAAATAACAAGCTAGTTTGGTTTGTGGGGAAGACAGAAGAGAGGTTCACAAATGATTAGTACTTCTAGATTATATATGCAGTTCTTGATCTTTTGGCTAGATATTCATACCATGTTTTTTAACCACATTTTCATACAAATGATGTGGCTATCCATATCAGATGCCACCTAAGTTGGTATAGAAATGTGGTATAAAAACATGATTTGAATAACATTACTCTTTCTTCCTTGGTTATTAGAGAGACATATGTGAGATACGCAGTTTGTGTGAGTTTTTTATTAGCAGGGTAGAGAACATGTAGACATTTGGTGGAGTACTCTGACATTACATCTATGAATAATATTGTGACAATAGTATTTTCGGGCCAGTTACAAGCCTTGTTTGTTGAAATGCTGAAACTGTTTATTCATTCATGACTCAGTTAAGGATACGAAATAAGCACGTTAATAATTAACACTTCAACCACATTATTTGATTTAAAAATTTGATCTCCCTAACATTACTCCTCAGTTAAATATTTGTATTCTAGACTCAGTAAACATACTATAAATCAACGGTTGTAGAAATTTCCGTATCCTCCAGTTAATAATCTTTTGTCCATCTAGAGAAGCAAGATACCATCTTTCCTTGCTACTTGCAATAAAATAATTCCTTATTCAAGTAGTGTACCATAACTTCCATCCCTATTGTTCGTGAGTTTGTTTGGGCTCCATTTTTCATGCTCCAAAATTTTCTCCGCGATCCATGGTAGTGAATAACTATGTATTACTTCATTTTAGTCCCAGTTCGTTTAGTATGCATGGGAAGTAGTTTGTTTGACACTTAATTGTTGTTCCCCACAAGTATGTCAGCCCTAAACTCTGAACTTTAAGAAATGTATGTGTGTGTGTATATAGGTTATCCTGTTGTAGGCTTGTTTGACTGAACTGTATTTAGGACAGACAGAGAGGGAAAGGGGCCGGCGGCAATAGAGAGAGAAGAGAGAGATATAATTCTGAGGTGTGTGTTGTATGACCCCATTGTAACTTTATTTATAGTAGTAGGGAAGGTTAAATCCTTACCCTATTAGGATTACAACTCTAATAGGAATTAAACTTCTAAAGGAAATATACAAAGATACTCCTAGATACACTAGGATTTACACAATCACATTCCTAATCCAATAGGACTGCAACACTCTCCCTTGAGTGTGTAAATACTCAAACAAAACATCGCATCAGATCTTTAGCAGATAAGGTAGACCAGTTGATGAAGTCGTTGGCATAACAAGTGAATGCGAGTCTCAAATTTCAAAGAAAGTATGGATGGGTAGTAAAACTCATAAAATCTCGCTATGGTAAAACCTAAGGTAGGTGAAAACCCATAGACTAAGAAGAAAAGTGAGAAGTATGCATAATGTCTAAAACAAACGTCAAACAGGATGAAAGTAGTGAACTCAACAGAGTATGATCATCCCAGGATGGGTGCCTCATCAAAACCTCGTTAGGTAGCCAAAACCCAGTGGGAAAAATGCTCCTAATCGTAGGAAACAGAGTACATTAAGATCAAGTGAGTATGCTTCAGGATACTCCCCCATAGGGGTGGTTCGGTATGGGATCCCATACGGAAACCCTTGTCCCGATTCCCAAACCGAAATTTTCGGGAATCCCAATTTCAATACCGATCCCAAACCAAATTTTTGGGAATCCCGATTTTTGGAAATCTCGAAACTCCCATACCGAAACCCTTGTCCCGATTCCCAAACCAAAATTTTTCGAGAATCCCAATTTCAATACCAATCCCAAACCAAATTTTCGGGAATCCCGAAATTGTTTCGAGATTTCGGGACAAATCGGGAATCCCGAAATGGTTTTGGGCTTTTGGACTAAAATTTGACATATTATGCTTTTGGGCTAAAATTCAACATTTTATATTGAAAAATTGACATATAGGCATGCCCAATCTGCCAATTTGTTTCTACTAATCTGTGCACACAAATCTGTCAATCAAATGGCAAGGCCCAGTTAGTATCTGCCTATTCAAAAGCAATCTGCCAATATGAAACGTTAATATATGCTTGAGTAAACTAGTAAATCTATCTATAATCATGCTAGTCCCCAAAATTACGTCTAAAACGTTAATATATGCTTGAGTAAACTTCTGTACATATATAATATAAATATTATAGATAGATGTAAAGTTTTCTCAAGCAAATTGTAACTTATAATCTATCCATGTATCCATTTATCAATCTCCCATGTTTATTCTGCATCTATGTATCTATCTATCAATCTCCTGTGGTTTAAAAATTCTGCATATGTTCCACTATCTATCTTAGGGCTCCTTTATGTATATGTTCCATCATCGATTTCCAGTGCTCCTTCAGTATTTCAATTTTCACTATGGTAGGTAGATGATGTTCCCCTTAAATATGTGATCCTATATATTTAAAAATTAAATAATATATATATATATATATTTTCAGTTTGGTTTGGGAATACCGAAATCCCAAAAACTTGAGACCAATTCCTGTACCAAAATTTCGGGATCGGTTCGGTATTGGGTACCCAAATTTTTCTGGAATTTCGGTTTGGGATTTTTTCAGTTTGGTTTCGGGAATTTTTAGGTTCGGTTTGGGATTTTTGGGATTTTTTTCCAGCCCTACTCCCCCATGAGTTAGACATAACTTCCAAATAAAAGAACTACAAGCTATGCAACTCAGATAATTTATGCATACCGATTCCTTGGAGGAGCTTCTAAAAAGTAGACTTGGGTAATGACTTGGTGAAGAGATCAGCCAAGTTGTCCTGGGAACGGATTTGCTTGACTTCAATGTTCTGATGTTATTGTTGCTGGTGAGAATAAAAGAACTTCGGTGCTATGTACTTGGTATTGTCTCCTTTGATGTATCTCTTCTTTAATTGCTTGATACATGTTACATTGTCTTCAAAGATCGTCGTAGGAAGGTCAACGAAGGTAGAAAGACCATTAGTATTTTGAATATGTTTCCATGACTGCTCTCAACCAAAAGCATTCACATGATGCTTCATGCAGGGCAAGAATCTCAACATGGTTCGAAGAAGTTGCAACAAGCGTTTGCTTGGTAGACCTCCAAGATATAGCGGTGTCTCCAACGGTAAAGACATAGCCCGTTTGAGAACGTGCCCAATGTGGGTCAGACAGATAACAAGCATCTACGTAACCAACAAGGCGAGAATCAACCCGAGGACCGAGGGGGACATGGGCTCCTCTCAAAGATACATAGGTGTAGAACAAGCCCAAATCCGTCGTACCTTTAAGGTAGCAGAAAATGTTTTTAACACCATTCCAGTGTCTGTGTGTAGGCATATTGTTGTATCTAGCCAAAAGATTAATAGCGAAGCAGATGTCGGGTCTAGTGCATTGAGCCAAGTACAATAAAGCACAAATTGCACTTAAGTATGGAACTTCAGGCTCCAAAATGTCTTCCTCATCCTCCTTGGGACGGAAGGGATCTCGTTTAACATCTAGAGTCCGAATGACCATAAGAGTACTCAAAGGCTTCGCTTTATCCTCATTAAAACGTCACAACACATTCTGGGTGTAGTTCGATTGATGTACTAGGAAAATCATCCAAACAATGCTCGATCTCCAGGCTGAGACAATTTCAAGTTTTCCCAAGATCTTTCATCTCAAATTCCAATTTCAAGTGAACGGTAATTTCCTCAAGCTCTGCAGGAGTTCCAATGAGGTTCATGTCGTCGACATAAACTGCAACGATCACAAATCTGGAATGTGACTTCTTGATGAACACGCATGGGCATAGTTCATTGTTCACATAACCCTGACTTGTCAAATATTCACTCAGACGGTTATACCATATCCGCCCGGATTGTTTCAATTTGTAGAGTGATCTTCTCAATCTAATCGAGAGAGTGTTCCGTGGTCTAGAACTATTTGAACCAGTCAATGGAAGTCCTTCGGGAACTTTCATGTACATTTTCGTATCTAGATCCCCATAGAGATACACGGTTACTACGTCCATAAGCTGCATATTCAGTTTTTCAGAAACTACCAAAATGATAAGGTAGCGGAACGTTATGACGTCCATTACGAGGGAATACGTCTCCTCATAATTAATCCCAAGGCATTGAGAGAAACCTTGCGCTACAAGGCATGCTTTGTATCGGACTATTTCATTCTTCTCATTACGTTTCCTTATGAAAACCCACTTGTAGCCCACGGGCTTCACATATGGTGGAGTAGAAGCTACAGGCCCAAACACCTTACGTTTCGCAAGCGAATCAATGGAATTTGGTTCAATATCATCGCTAAGCATGATGTCGGAAGCAACAGTATACGCGAATGCATCATCGATAATCATCTCAATCCGATTCCAAACTTCATCCAATATTGCGTAATGCACCAAAATCTCACGATTCTCGGGAGGCCAGTATGTCTCATCTAAGACATCACCGTAATCTAGAATAACATCATGCGTTGGAACATATGAGTAAGCAATGGTCGGATTCAGACTAGGGTCACTACTTTGTGCCGTTTTCCTCTTCCCACGTTGTGAATCCTTTGAACCAGGGGGCCTGCCATGCTTCAGGGTAGGAATAGGTGATTAGTTAGCTGCTAGTGTACTGGACCGCGTGGGATGTGAGGCCACCCCACCCTCGGGGACGGTCCGGCCTTCCAAGGCAGTGTTATGGCATACGTTAAGTATGTTTATCCTTGCAGGTGCGTTTGCAGGGGGTATATATGATCTCGTCTCATTTGCTAGATCAGTAAAAGCATCTGGCATGCTTTAAACGATGCTCTAAAGATCTAGAATACGTCGCACTTCAGTTTTAGACTAAGGTGTGCAGGGATCTAAATGAGACATAGTGGGAGTAATCCACGACAATTCGTGGCGTTCTACAGGAACGTTAGTGATCTTATCTCCCCCTAACGACGGGAAGACTGTCTCATCGAAGTGACAATTCGTAAAATATGTGATAAAGAGATCTCTTGTCAAGGGCTCTAAGTAGCAAATAATGGATGGCGAATCATAACAGACATAGATTCCCATTTTTCTTTGAGGACCCATTTTGGTACGTAGTGGCGATGTTATTGGCACATAGACTCACACCCAAACACAGGTGAAAGCGAGACATCAGGCTCGTATCCAGTAACCAACTGTAACGGTGAATAAGGTTAGGTAACGGTAAGCCTCGAGTAGACCAACATAGCTGCATGCAATATTGCATGGCCCCAGTCAGATACCGGTAAGTTGGTTCGCATAACCAAAGTCCGAGCCATCATTTGAAGACACTTTATGAAAGCTTCTGCCAAGCCATTTTGGGTGTGAACATGGAGTACATGATGTTCAACTTCAATCCTAACAAACATGCAAAAATTGTCAAAAGTCATTGATGTAAACTCTCCCGCATTATCCAGTCGAATTGACGTGATCAGATAATCAGGGTGGTGAGCCCTAAGCTTAATAATTTATGCTAGGAGTTTAACAAATGCAGCATTACGTGTGAACAATAAGCAGACATATGACCATCGCGTCGATGCATTAACTAACACCATGAAGTATCTAAGGTCTGCATGTTGGTTGGATAGGTCTGCAAATATCCCCTTGAATCCTTTGAAGAAACTTAGAGGGGTCGTGAACAATCTTTGCAAGTGAGGGTGCAAGTGAGGGTTGAACGTTCAACTTCCACAAGGAGCATACTTTGCAAAGCAGATGGCTGAGATAAGATTTCAAGTGATGCCCATGGGATGCTTTGAGGATATGGCGCATCATATCTCGTCCGGGGTGTCCCATTAGATCATGCCAAAGTAGTAGAGTGGTCTGGAACTCGGCCATAGGGCCGACCATGTGATGGGTATTTATGGATAGTTGTTATGTACAACCCACTCAGGAGACGTTCCAGCTTCTCATGAATACGTTTATGGCCATATTTGTAAGAAGTGAAACAAAGAAATTCAGAACCATTCTTTTCAATGGTTTCAACATGATATTGATTATCCCAAATATCTCTAAAACTTAGCAACGTTCTTCCGGAACGTGGAGAATAGAGTGCTTCTTTAGTGGTTAATTCAGTACCATTGGACAACATAATACGAGCCTTTTCGTATCCTTCTATCAGGTTGGATGGGCCTGAGAGGGTTGTTAGAGGTGCATTTTTAGGTACGAAGTTAGTGAAATAATGTTTCTCATGCAATATGGTGTGCGTGGTGGCACTATCAGCCAGACAACTAACTTCCCCACTAGTCATACCTATAAATAAATTAATTGAATCGATCACATGCATAAATATAATTCCATTCATTCAATTAATCAATTCAAGAAATAATATCCATAAAATAATTATCCATAATTTAAAACAAACCAAAACCAAACAAATAATTCCAAATACTTAGAAAAATTGTCCGCAAATTAAACCATAGTCCTAAAATTTTGGGGGGGTTTGGCCACTCCTAGTGGGTTCGGCCACTAGGGTTGTAAAACACCCTAACATGTCTTAGAAAAATAAAAATTTATTATTCTATGGGAGCGGATGCCTCCTGAAATTCTGAAATCTCCAGAGTTGTAGTAGTATTTTCGGGACGTTCTACAAGCGCAAAGTTAGACTCACGATGGGAATGATACTTGGCAATAGCCTCGGGGATAGCTCGGCATACGCATGACCAATGATCCTTTGATCCACTGCGATAACACATGTCCAGTTCAGTGGAAGCCGAGTGAACGGTAGCTTTTCCCTTGTTCTTGAAGTTTGGGGCCTTAAGGGCAAGAGGTTGGTACTTCTAAGTCAAATTTCTCCTTTACGTGGACCTCTATTTTGTTGACCTTGGGACCGTGGTGGGGCTTGCCGCCCTTTTCCACGGCCACGACAGGGTTTTCGTCGGTTGTGGCTGCTAGAATTGGTCGCATGGCGCGGCGTTCGAGCCAGTGGGTCGAGCTTGATGATTTCTCATCAAAAGCTGGTTTTTCTTTTCAGCGAGAAGTAAAGCAGATATCAAATCCAAAAATTTGGTCAACTTATGTGCCATATATTATTGTTGTTGGACAATATTGATGGCATTGAATGTTGAATAGGTCTTTTCCAGGAGATCCTGTTCGGTTAAGTCCTCGTTACAGAACTGAAGTAGTAATTGGATTCTACAAACTTCAGAGTTGTATTCATTCATAGACTTAAAGTCATGGAAGCATAAATAATGCTAGTCGTGTCTTGCTTCAGGCAAGTAAATGTCTTTCTGGTGATCGAAGTGATCGGCCAGAGTGAGCTAGAAGGTACATGGATCCTCATCTGTTAGGTACTCGGTCTGCAGTGCATCATGGATGTGTCTATGAATGAAGATCATAGCAGTAGCTTTCTGAGCTTCGTCGACAGGTTCATCGTCGGTTGGTTCCTCGATAGTAGCTCTAAGACTCTTTACAGTAAGACGGAGTTTCACGTCTTGTTTAAGTTCGACATGTCCCTAAAATGAAGGGTACAACAAAACGTGGTTAGTCATATAGAAAGCCATAGATAGACATATATCGTAGAATATTCGAGGTCTATAGACATGTATTGGTTTAATTTCAGCATGAAAGCAACAGGTTTCATGTGGCAAATTTTGAATGAAAACTTCGGGTTTCAAAGGCACTAAATTCGAAACTCCAGGTTCAATTTAGTTATGAACGTTCAGTTCACTTATGGATTGCTTCAAGAACCCAAGTGTGAGTGCATCAGGACTACGAAAGATAGTCAACGGTTCAAAGAAACAAAATAATTTATTGAATCGTTAATTGCCAAAAGTGAGCTTCAGGCCAATAATTTTGGATTAATTGTCAGATTAATGAACTGCTGGTCACTTTAATTAATTCAATAGATCGGACCATATAGGGTCGATTGTAGAAGCAAAAATAATTATAACATTCAGGTTAAAATTATAGAGAATGCCAAAAATAGCATTGGATTCAAAAAACCATAGCCCAATCACGATGGGCTTAGGTGCCATGGGCAGTGCAAGGCCCTAAAAGGGCTTGCTGGGCCACAGGTTGCTACGGAGCAGCACAATCATGACTGCAGGCCATGGGCCGTTTCTAGGTAAGGTCAGCCGCAAAGGCTGGCTTGTTGTGGTCTCGGGCCGAAGCACTAGCAAGCCCAGCATTCGCTAACTTGGGTTGAGGCGCTACAAAGCTCAACCAATGCTGGCTTTGTGGTTGGGCCATGACATGGCAAGCCCTGCAGCCGAGAAAGCTGCTGCAGGCGGGCCGGGGCAAGGGGACGAGCCTAGCAGGCTTCAAGCATGCTGGTGATAAGCCTCAGGCTCAAGAACTAGTCTAGCAAGGCTTTGGGCTGTGCTGGAGTGGGCTAGGGCTATAGGCCTTCGGCCTAATTGTCCAATGCGTGCAGCGAAGCCCAGAGGGCTACTGCAGAGGTCCATGGCGTCAAACGACGTCGTCCCAAGACAGTGGCGTGGTTGCAGGCCAGCCAACTCAGCTCGATGCCAGCGGCGGCACGGCGTGAGGCCGTGGCTCGGCTGCAGAAAAAATCCCAGATTTTTTCTTTTCGAATGCTAGGTTAAAAGACCCTAATTGCTTCTAAATTAATTTTGATGCTTTGACTCACAAATTCAACATAGCATATTTGCGTATTGCATGAACAAGTATATATATTGACAAAATATATGAACATATATACAATATATATATATATATATAATTGAAAGGAAAATATAAATATAGGGGGTTTATGCATCATGAGAAATGTTTTCATGCTTCAAGGTTTTTTCAAATATCTTAATTTATTTTAAAATAACCTGATTGGCAGAAAATAATTAAAAGCCTTTGATATTGTAGAAGAAAGCCTCCTCCACGATCCTTCAGTTCCTTAGCTTCTAGCAAAAGCATGCTGATAACGTGTCGTAGGCCTATTTGACTGAACTGTATTTAGGACAGAGAGGGAGAGGGGCCGGCGGCAACAAAGAGAGAAGAGAGAGATGTAATTCTGAGTTGTGTGTTGTATCACCCAATTGTGCCTTTATTTATAGTAGTAGGGAAGGTTAAATTCTTTCTCTATTAGGATTACAACTCTGATAGGAATTAAACTACTAAAATGAATATACAAAGATACTCCTAAATATAGTAGGATTTACACAATCACATTCATAATCCAATAGGACTGCAACATATCCCACATTGTACATAACAATAAAGAATCGGAAAATATTTCAGTAAAGAGAACAAAGCACAATCATGCAAATGAGAACAATAATACAAAACTTATGGCTTCATGCACCACAATGGAATCCTTCACTACACTATCCATAAGCCATAGAGGCTCGACATCCATTCAGAAGGAGAAGCCTAACTTCCGAAGGCTAAAAAAACGAGAATTCGATGCGCCAATGGCACTGCATTAGCCCCTCTAGATATATGACTCACAAGATTATGTTGTTGTAGAATCATTGTTCTAAAAATATCTTCCTAGCACCGCCTAGGCACCATTTAGGCCCTGCCTAGGCGCTAGGTGGCTGGTCACCGCCCCTATTAATGCCTAGGCTTTTAAAAACTAAGAAAGGGTGCCTAGACATGCTGAGGCGCCCGCCTAGACCGCCTAGCACCCGCCCAGACCCGCCTATATACCTGCCTAGGTTGTAACTCACTTAGATAGAAAATAGATAACTTTCCTTTTGCATTTTATTGTTTCCAATAAATTGTAAGAGACTTATTGAACACTTAAATAAACACACATTATATGTTTGCTCCCCATGTTTTTATTATGTTCCAATACTTCATAATATATATGTTATTCTATTTTCTAGTTTATGATGAAATTATATATTTTAAGTATTAACAGACACTTATTTACTTAAATCCGCCTAGTCCGCCTAGACGCCTGCCTAGGCTCCGCCTAGCCGCCTAGGCGCTAGGCCCTAGCCTGCCGCTCGACTAGCACCTAGCGTCTTTTAGAACCTTGTGTAGAATGCAACGACAAACTTCGTCCTCATACACCCCTTTTGCAGCACAACACTCATTTTCCAGATTACATTTGCATAGCTATAGCTGAATCCAATTCGACGATCAGAGGCAAAACTGAAGCATATCTATTGCAAATTCCAACCATCACGTAAAGTTCAATAGCTAACACAGAGATCTAACTTGGAACTCTCACTGGTACAACACCTCTAAAAGCTCCGATATGGTCTCTAACCACCTCTAAAGCCACCTGTTGATTTCGTAACGCGAACCCTATAATTTGCTCGTTTTCTCCAAAAAAAAGACCATTCAAATATTTCATAGGCCTTCGCCATATCCAGCTTCAAAACCAATTTTTTTGCTTCCAGATTTACCTTTCATTTTCAAACAATAAACCGACTAAAATGCTGCAAGAACATTGTCTAATAAAGTCCTTTTGTTAGGGATGAATGTACTCTGGAACTCAGAGATGACATACAGAAGCACTCTCTTGAGCCTATTGACATTAAAGAATCTGATTAGCCTAAACTCTTACTCATAAGCGAACAGTATTGGAAATAAGGCATCCATAGTACGAATAAAAATATCCCCTCCCATAATGTGTTTCAAGACATAACCAACAATGTCTGTATACTTGTGATAGAAAATAAGATAAATACCATCCAGTTCAGGTGCAGTTGATGGACCCATGTATTTAACTTCAGTCTTCAACTTGACACGAGTGAAAGGTATATATGATCCTAATAGAGATTAGAAGGAATACAGAATTTCATTTGCCATCACTGCCCCATTGGAGGTAAATAAAGAATCATAAACCCAACAAAAAGAAGTACCTTAAACTTATATCACAATAGGATACAGGGTTAGTTGAGAATAAATCCTACATTGATGGAAAAATGGATCTTACATGGTCTTATATATGTAGTTGATTTACTTCTCACATTGCCCAATTGGTTTTATAGTGAAACTTCAACTCTTTAATGGTATCAGAGCAACTTGTCTCATGAGTGAAGTCAAACGGCCACACGTGCTCTAGTTTACCCAATTTGTGTTGTCTACGTATTAGGCTTGAAAATTTACTACATGTGAGGATACGTGTTGAGAATGAATTTCACATGCATAAGAAAATACCTTGTATGAACTTATAAGTAATTGGACTATTTTCTATATTATCAATTGATTTTATATGAAACCACAATTCTTTTAGTGTCCTCCAAACTAGACCCAGTAGTTTCTGACACGACACGAAAACGACACGAAAATAACGGGCTTTGGATCAACACGATAACTTATCGGGTCATTATCGGGTGACCCGTTAAGGACCCGTTAATAACGGGTTCTTAACGGGTATACACGCGGGTAACACGTGGGTAACCCGTTTCGACCCATTAAGAAAAAAAACTACTTTGATAATTTTAAAATTTAATTACTAAAAGATTTATTATAAAATACAATAGCCATATTAATATATACAATATATTCTATATTAAATATATAGTTTTGTATTATTATTCTATATAAGTTTAAAAAAAAAGTTTTTGTCATTATTTATTTTTATTATGAGAGTTCCTTATTATCATTACTAGGATAAATTTTACTTAACATTTTGTTGTCCAAAATTAAAATAAACTAGTATAGTATTTGCACAGGCAAGAACTAAGAGGACATACATACAAGTATGAAAAATGTGAAAGAATATATAAACACTCGTGAATCATCATTATTCCTCCACGAGTAGATAATGGTTACACTTACGTTATCGTTTAGATTTTTAAAATCCTCCAAACCCTCATGAATAATGTTTTTTATTTGAGGGCAAAATTAATAAAATTAATAATAATTATTGTAGAAGTGTAAAAAATGTAAAAAAAAAAAATATACAATCACTCATAGTGACAAGCTTTACAACTTTCATGAAGGGGTCAGCTTCGAAATCCAACACTATAATCCATAAACCTTAAATTTATATTTAACCGTCGATTGTCATTTACGCTTTATTCTTCTTACTGAATTTCATTTTTTAAATTTTCTTTTCTGAAAACATGATCATTTGGCGGATGTAAGAAGATGAACGGTTCAGATCTTTGATATTACGTTTCGATATTTACGGTTAACTGAAATATGAGTCGATGTCATATATTTTGTAGAAACTATATAAACATCAAGCAATATTTTCACTAACCGTAAAACTCTGAATATAATATCAACGATCCAAACCGTTCATGTTCCTGCATAATCTAATAGATCATGTTTTCAAAAAAGAAAATCTGAAAAAACAAATTTTGATGAGAACAATGAAGCGTAAATGTAAACAGCAATCAACGGTTAAATTTTGATTCATGATTTATATGATTATAGTGGCGAATTTCAAAGTTAAGCTCTTCATGAAAGTTGTAAAGCTTGTCATTATGAGCGTTTATATATTTTTTTACACTTCTACATTAGTTAAAAAACTATTAAAGACTTTAGGTAAGTGAAAATATATTTAAAAGGAAAATGCATTTTTATGTTTTGGATGTGACAATATGGTATGTATATACTTATTTAGTATTATGTTTTTCATTTGATTATTTATTGGTTTAAAATATATTTTCCTTAACGGGTAACAGGTTGGGTCATATTACCTGTTAATATTATCGGGTCGATTTCGGGTCGGGTCATTTTACCCATTTATCTTATCGGGTGTTACACGACACGACCCATTAAGATATCGGGTATGACACGAAAACGACACGAACACAAAAAACACGACACGAATGCCAGGTCTACTCCAAACTGTACAAGTCGGCCCATTATTACCTTTCATATATGCTGATTTCCATCATCCACTATACTTCGATGTCTTAGCAATTCGCAAAGGTGATGCCTTTGCAATGTGTGAGATTTAGTAAATAAATTATGCGAGAGTCAGCTATCACTTCGGGTGGTTAGAGATAGAGTTGGGTGGCTTCAGCAGCATTCATAAAAAATTATAGTCCAACACTATTTTTGGTGTGGATTATTTAGGAATGGGGGCTAAATTTGGAATAATTGGAGATGACCTTAGTCTTAAAATAATGCAATAAAGCTTAATCCTCTAAGGTGAAAGAAAACGAGCTGCAAAGGATTTGTGCCTTTCTCCTCCGGTGATTTTTGTTGTTGTGATTTTCTTGTAGTCCTTTAAACTTAGCCATGGGGTTATAAAAAAAAATAATCAGCCCTTTGAATTGTTAACTGAGCTATAACCTTAGAGAAGAACAAGATGTATAAAGCTTGTGAAAGATACGAAGAAGAAGAAAGAAGATAGAGAGAGATAGAGAAAGATTTAGAGAGAGAGAAGTAATCTTTTCATGTATATATTTTCTGTATTTTACATTCTTACAATCTCAAGACTATATACTATCTTATGACACTTATAGTCTAAGTCACAATGTAACTAACCCTAACAACCTTCTTAATCTTTGGACAAGTGTCTCACATACTACCATTGGATTACTATCCTTAACATCCCCCCTCAAGCTCAGGAAAGGTGGAAGCTAGACTGAGATTGCGACAATGAGTCTAAAAGAGAGGAGCAGATAACCCCTGGGTCAGTATGTCAGCATATTGCTCACTGGAAGACACAAACTGAACATGCAGCTGCTTCTTTGCAACTCGTTCTCGAACAAAATGAATGTCAATTTCAATGTGCTTTGTCCGTTGATGTAGAACCGGATTTGATGTTAATGCAATTGCGGACATATTGTCACAGTACAAAACTGGGGAACTAGGAATATCCAGATGCACAAAAGCCAATAATTGCTTAATCCAATCCAGTTCAGTTGCAGTAGCAACAAGTGCTCGATACTCGGCCTCAGTTGACGACCTGGATACAGTTTGTTGCTTCTTAGAGGACTATGAGATCGGATTTGAACCCAAAAATATCACCAATCCAGTAGTAGATCTTCTATCATTAGGGTCTCCGGCCCAATCAGCATCAGAAAATGCTCGCACAGTGTCTGAATTAACTTCCAAGCCTCATTGAACATATATGATACCCAAATTGACAGTACCCTTTAGATATCTGAGTATCCTCTTGACTGCACTAAAGTGAGAGTCCATTGGAGTGTGCATGAACTGACATACTTGATGCACGACAAAGTCTATATCGGGCCGAGTGAATGTTAGATACTGCAGAGCACCAACCACACCTCTATAAAGAGCTAGATTGTTATAAGGTTTCCCATCATCAAGAACTAATCGATTATAAGGCAGACAATGGGTTGAACAAGGCTTGGAATCAAGCATTTCAGTCTTTGTGAGAAGATCCTTAACATACTCCTCTTGTGATAGAACCATACCATCATTCTGTGGAATAACCTGAATTCCCAAAAAAAAATGCAGAAGACCTAAATCTTTTATATCAAACTCCTTTGTCAAGGCAGCAATTACATCATTGATCAAACTTGGAGCATTACCAGTGATGATAATGTCATCCACATAGAGAAGCAAAAGCACAACAGAGGAACCAAACTGTTTCACAAATAAAGACGGATCGGCATGAGTTGTTTTGAAACCAAGAGATGGCAAAAAACTTGTAAATCTGTCATTCCAAGCTCTAGGGGCTTGTTTTAACCCATATAGGGACTTGTGGAGTTTGCAGACATAATCAGAGTGTTGAGGATCACTGAAACCAGGAGGTTGAGACATGTACACCTCTTTCTGCAATACTCCATGCAGAAATGCATTCTTAACGTCAAGTTGTCTCAAATTCCACCCAAAATGAGCTGCCATAGCCAACAAAAGCCTCACAGTAGTTGGCTTAACAACTGGACTGAATGTCTCCCCATAATCGATGCTTTCCTCTTGATTGAATCCTTTTGCCACCAATCGAGCCTTATATCTCCCTATAGACCCATCAGCATTCTTTTTAATCTTAAACACCCATTTACAACCAATAATGTTTTTCTGTGCAGGAATAGGAACTAGACTCTATGTAGACTGAGTATGAAGTGCATCTAATTCTTCTTTCATTGCATCAACCCAAACTTTACACTTCAATGCAGATTTGTATGTTGCAGGTTCAACAGTAGAGAGATCCACAGTCTCATTGTCCTAAACCATAGTAAGAAATACCTTCTTTTTGGAAATACCACTCTTTGATCTGGTTTGCATTTGATGCAAATTCAATGGAGGAATGGATAACACTGCTTGAATACTGTCAGGTTGAAACTCAGAGACCATAGAATTCTTAATTAGAACCTCAGGAGCCACATGGAAATGTGAAGAGGAAGATTGTTCACTTGCACTGATGGATTGTGGTGAATGTAGAGGGTTAGGATCAGTAGACAATGGGAATGGTGATGATGAAGGTGAGACTAACACATTATCAAGATTAGGCATGGATGGTTGTATACTTGGTTGTGACACTTGTGATGTATGGAGAGTTGTTGCAGATGTTGATGCAAGAACTGAATAGGGAAAATCAGATTCATCAAACACAACATGCCTAGAAATATAAATTTTCTTTTTGATGACTTCATAACATAGGTAGCTCTTGTACTTTGATGCATATCCTAGAAAAATGCACTTAATTGTTCTAGGCTGTAACTTTGTAGAGGTTAAAGGTCTTAAGAGTGGATAACAAGAGCAACCAAAGACTTTGAGATGACTGACATCAGGGACAGAACCATATAACAGTTCAAAGGGTGATTTCTGACTCAGTGTTTGTGATGGCATTCTATTAACAAGATGTACTGAGGTTTGACAAGCAAAGGACCAAAATGATGCAGGTAGGTGAAATGTTTGAAGAAGGGTAATTGTAGTTTCAATTATGTGACGATGTTTCCTCTCGGCCAAACCATTCTGTTCTGGTGTGTATGGACAAGATAAATGATGACTAATGCCTTTGGCAGCATGAAAAGTTTGTAATTGGTTCCCTATATACTCACCCCCTCCATCACTCTGAAGTGTTTTAATAGACATTGAGAAATGATTAAGTACAAACTGATAGAATGTAATAAATGTGGGACAAACATCAGCTTTATTGACAAGTGGAAAAATCCAACAAAATCAAGTACATTGATCTATGAAGGTGACATAGTACTTAAAACCTTCTATAGACAGACATGGAGCAGGACCCCATACATCACTGTGTACAATATCAAAGGGTTGGACAGATTTGTATGTGGCTGAATCAAAGGGTAGCTTGCTAATTTTGCCCTCAATACAACTTAAACACATCACAGGTATAGAATAAAAAATGCTAGATACATTGGATTTCTTAAGCATAAGAGAAACAACTTTGTTTGAGGGATGGCCTAACCTATGGTGCCATAGACTAGAGGTTACTGGTTTCCCAATATAAGCAACAGCAGATAAGGCTTTCGGTGTATGAGATGAAGAGGATGTAAAGGGAATGGGATACAATCCATCATTGCAGAGACTTTTGAACAATATTCTCCCTGTGGCTTTGTCCTGAATCCAAAAACACCAAGCATCAAATATCAACCAGCAATTATTATCAAGACAGGTTCTATGCACAGAGAGTAAATTCTGAGATATTCTGGGCACATATAGAACTGAATTTAATTTTAGATTGTGAAATGGAGTCTACAATATGGAAGATCCTGTATGAGAGACTTTCAAACCTTCACCATTAGTGGTTTGAATCATCTCAGTGGAAGGAAAATGAGTTACCAATGACAAATTCTTCAAATCTGCAGTCATGTGGTTTGTGGCACCGAAATCTGTAAGCCAAACTTGCTGAGACAGAGTTGAGTCCATGAGGGGTGCAGATGCATTGACATGCATAGCATTCATTGATCCATAAGGAGAATTAAGGTTTGCATTCCTGAAATGACAAAATTGTGCACTGTGGTTCTTTCTTCCACAAATTTGACACCCTTCAACTATGGCAGATTCAGTGTTCCGAAATCTACATGTATCAGCAAGATGCCCATATTTGCCACATATCTGACAAGAATTTCCAGAATTAACCGGATTTGGTGAAGTTCCAAGAATCCCACGAGCTGGATTTGGATAAAAAGGCTTGTTGTTCCCAAATTTGGAACCGTACTGGAACTTCCCTTTACCTTTATTCTTGTTATAGAATGGTTTATACTGAGAGCCATATTGAGGTCCATATGATCCTTCAGAATTAGACCCACCAATTTGATTGTTGTAAGACGATTGTTGTCCAGATTTCCCATTGAAACGTGGCTGAGAACCAGTATGATCAGCAGCCATTGCAGTAAGAAAATGAGGTACAGAGGCATTCTCAAGCATTGCTTCTTCAGCAAGCAATTGAGATCTCAAATCTTTAAGAGAAATAACATGTTCCCTACCTCTAATGATGGATCTAATGGTATTATACTCAGATGATAGGCCATTAAGAGTAAGAATCACGATATCATCATCATCAAACTTAACCCCAGCTGCAGAAAGATAATCTCTAGCATCCTTAATCCTTTGCAAATAAAGAGAGACAGAATCATTACCCTTTCTAATATTCTGTAACTCTGACTTCATCTGGAAAATACTTGTTCTTGTAACAGTCGAGAATTGTTCCTTGAGTCTGGTCCATAGATCCTGAGCACTATTACTCCCTATAGCACAAAAAATGGTAGGGGGTGAGAGTGTTGCAGTAATCAACTGCATCAGCGCACGATTGTGCATCTTCCAGATCTTGTAATCATCAGATTCTGGTTGAGAAGTAATTTCGCTAGAAGAAACCTCAGACCCATTAGATGTAACCCTGAGAAATTGAACAGGATAAGGTGTGGATCCATCCACAAAACCCATGATTCCATGCCCTTCAAGAAGAAGCTGCATCTGAAAATTCCACACCAAGTAGTTGGTCTCATCGAGCTTTACCGTCACAGATGTCGAAACAGTGGATATGAGGGATGTGATTGGAGACTAAATAATCTGCAATTGTGAAGCAGTAACCATTTCTGCAAGAAATCTGAAATCTTGAAGAAGAATAACGATTGAAGACTTATATCGAACACGTGGTGTGCACAGCAGACGGACACCAAGCAAACTGATAGAGAGAAGATGAAGAACACCAAGAAACCAGAAATGATGACAACGAGATCAGAAATGATGAGCAAAAGCAGTTCAAGATCGAAAAAAAATATATCCAACCGAGCGATTAGCTATACCGGCTCGATACCATGTTAACCAAGCTATAACCTCAGAGAAGAACAAGATGTATAAAGCTTGTGAAAGATATGAAGAAGAAGAAAGAAGATAGAGAGAGATAGAGAAAGATTTAGAGAGAGAGAGAAGTAATCTTTTCATGTATATATTTTCTGTATTTTACATTCTTACAATCTCAAGACTATATACTATCTTATGAAACTTATTGTCTAAGTCACAATGTAACTAACTCTAACAACCTTCTTAATCTTTGGACAAGTGTCTCATATACTACCATTGGATTACTATCCTTCACATGAATAAGCCGATAGAAATAGTTGCATGCAAAAGAGATCTGAGTTACTTATCAGTGCTTTTATGCTCATTCTTCATGTCAAGTCCACATTTGATATCATGCCTTCAGTATATCTTAATTTGACCAAAGGCTCAATCTTTCACCGATTTGAAGGGCTTCGTTGCGATTTGATAATATGGTTTTTGTCTAAGTCAATCAAGACTTCTGTTTGCTTTTATGTGCAGTTGGATCATTGAAAACCAAATTTGAGATCACAGATCCGTCAATTGTTCCACATATTATGACGAGAGACGATAAGTTATATGAGGAAGCAGATTGGATTCGTGGTGGCAGTCAAGGTTTAGTGTTATAGGCTTTCCTAGAATGTTTTCATGTTTCTCTTTTGAGTGTTATTTGGTATATCTTAGATGTCTATAGAAGTCTTGATGTATAATTAAGAATTATCTAATGAAATATCATTTCTTAAAAATTAAAAAAACTTAATCCTCAAAAGATGATGCCTTTTTTTATAAAAACGAGTCAATGTTGTGATTTACTTATGCACCAGATCCAAAAATTATAAAAAAAGATTTCCAGTGCAAACGAAAAACAACCCACATACATAATACCAAAAAATTAAATGAAAACGAAGATAGGTAGAGCTATTGTCAAATTGAAAGTGGCTGTTTTCTATGTTAATATTCATGTTAAGCAGCGAAATGAAGTGATGCAGATCAAGGGAGATATTAAGGGTTCCACATCATTAGTTAGATAATTAGTTAAATAGTTGTACAAGTCAGCAATACAGTTAGCAAGTTTGTTAGTATTTGGTTAGAGTTATTAGGCTTTCTATTATAAAAACAAAGTGTGTAATCATCATTCTTTTAAGTCAATATACAAGTATCATATTTCTCTCTCTAAATTCTTTCTAGTTCATCTTTCTCAGTTACTCTTTCTTCTTCATTTTCTCTTCAACTCTCAAATATTTCAATGTAGTTAACATGTGGTAGCTTGCATTCGCATATGGAGTTGAAAATCTTCAGTTACATGCATGACTGAGACTGTAGAGTTACGCAACGATGTAATCGTCAATCCCAATTAATCGTCAATTTGAAAACTAAGAAAATCGTCAAATTAAAATATTTACAAATATTCCCATTATTGTTATTATTACAAAGTTGAATTTGAGTGTCAAAATGTTGGTGTTAAAGGATGCATATAGCTAGAAAACTGATAAGATTGGCTAAAAAAAAAGTCTAACATTCTATGTGTGCTCATTTACTGATAATATTTTCAATGCCGAAATGGTGTCATTTGTCTGGATTTGAACTTCGAATGTCAATGAACTCCCAAGGCAATGTGAAACTCTATGTCTAATCTGGTTTAAGTTTTTTAAGATTGAGTATTCAAGCGAAAGTACGTGCCAATTGAACAATTTTTCTTTTCTTTTTCTCCTTTAATGATGGGAATCTTAGTTCAAATCTATTAATTTGAATCATCACGGTAAGCTTGGTTGGGACAATATTTAGGACTCCGTCACAAAGAACCCTAAAATTGATTGCATGCTATAGACTCTTTTGGTATAGAAGATGGGTTGAAATAGATAACCTTTCAAATGAGACTTATTGAAATTAGTTAGACAATTTACTACTGCACTTATCAAAGTCTTAAACCTTTCGATTAATATCCAAAGGATCCAAAAAGATAAAAGAATCAGAGCATGCAATACGGAGGTATATGGAATGACCAAAACAATTTATGAATAAACTTAGGGATTACTGTTATCGATTTTCGTTATCAGGGACCAAAGTAAGAAATTATGTCAATCTCATGAACGTTTTTTGCTAAAAAGGAAGGGTTGATCTAATAATAATAAAAACCTTCAAAAGGTGGTCACATGGTCGCTCACGTGACAATTTAACGATGGTGTTGACAAATTTTTTTTATAGAAGATCAATATGATTTTCGATGGACAAACTCATGAATCACTTCTATCGATTTTTAATCTCGGGACCAAAATGAGGAGTAATGTCAATGTCAGAGATAATTTGAGCTCAATAGCCAATGATTGATGATATTTTTCCAAGCACTAGTATGGAGTTTGGATTCTATAAAATACCATTTTTGACAGTTAACATATGGTAATCATGTATTGGACTGTTTGTCACATCTTACTATACTTTAATCCTTATATCTACTCGTGTGTATTTGTACATTTTGTATTGGCTAGGACCATATGGTTTTCGTATCTATGAATCAAGTCTATACGTATGTGTCGTCTCTTGATTAGTAGCCAAGATAACTGAATGTTTTAAAGAATATACGACTCACTTTTTTTATTCTTCTTTCGAAATCACATATGACACACGTTTGATAACTTAAAAGGAAAACGAACTATTGAGATAATGCTTGATAAAGGTTTTCATAAATCTCAATTCTTTAATTTTTTACACATTACTTCTTATTTCCAATCATCATATTGAATAAGTATTATTAAACTCAAATAATATATAATTAAATATAGTTGTAGAGGCTTGAAATTAAAGTTCATCATTTCAAATGACGAATCATAATGATAATTTGTTTTGCGTTCACGTTTACTATAAAATATTTATATTTATACCTCATGTGTGATTCTCAGGTACGTCAGTTTCACAAGAATATTAAGATTGGAATATGCTACAAACCAGAAGGCTTGGTCAAATCTATCAAAACTAAACATTGAAACGAACAATTATTAAGTATTGTGATTCAAAGTTCAAGCTCAAGGTCGTGTCTTGCAGCAAAACTAAAAAGTAGGTACCGAATCTTTGCTTCGCGTGACAAGTTTCATGCCTTTTTTCAAAGCCAAAACCGTCCAAAATTTAAACGCCACACAAAGCCATTCACCTGCCGCCATCTAGCACTATACTTTCTTGCACGTGGCAGAAACCGATGAGCCACAATTTTTCTTTTTTTTTTTGAGTAATACTAGTTAGATTAAATTTGTAAGGCGGATCCTTACTTACTGTCATAATTATATTGTATGTTCACTATATTGTCCCAAATTATTTATCATGTGTCATTTCATCTAAATCTAATTCACTTTTACGTTAAATGTTGCTTTTTCAATTTTTTTAAAAAAAGCTAACCAATATTAAGTGAAAGGACACGGGCAGATGATTAAGTATATAGTGAGCATACACTGAAGTCTAGGAAGTGATTAAAAATGCTTCCAAATTTATAGACTAAATTTGCAAACTGAGTAATGTACCACGAATAAGAAATAAACACGTTAATCGTCAACTTTCATGTTATTTAATTTACAAAATTTAACATACACATTTAGTTTTCTTAGTATTGCCAATTTAACCTATACATTTAGTTTTCTTAATATTACCTATTTCTTTTAATTTTCGATGATCGAATCAAATAAATCATAGAAATCATGATTAAAAGTTAACAAAAAATTGTAAAAATATGTAAGAGACAAAACATCGACTCTTCTACTTTTCAAAACTCGATCCTCACAAAAACCACATGTCATATAATAATCTTAAACCTCCTCTACGTGCCCAAATATATGTTGTTATATGGCCACGTTTGCGATCACTAGAAAATACCAAAGATAAAGAACAATCCAGTCCTCTCTACCTCTCAAATCTAGACCAACCCACATCATCAGTTTTAACAAATTGCCAATAATCATACATATATATAAATCCCAAATAAAAACAGTCCAAAACCCATGTATTAAAACACTATCTAATCATACATGTAAGCTAGCTCTTAGTGGTTGATGAGTGGAAGAAACCCTAATTCCTCACCTACAGACACATGCACATCCAAAATACACCAATACACTAATCAATAATATAAAACTAACACAATGATATAACGATAAAAAATTTCTAGAGTGTAACATACTTCGGAGTGCACTTAAAAATTCCTTGTTATAACAAATGTTATGATACTTCAGAGTGTCTTTCATCTTAATGTTTTAACCGTTAAATTTTTATTTGTAATTATGAATGATGAATTAGCAAGCAAATGCTCTCAACGTTTTAACTATTAGATTTCGTTATATGTTATGTGTTTAAAAATTTGATAGTAGTATGCTATAAAGAGAAATGCTGAAAGAACTCTTTATAAATTTTCTATTACCTTACAATTTAACGTTAAATTTTATGTCAAAATTATGTAATCCTTACTTCTCATGCCACCTCGACACCGCCACACCTCTTTTTCCTCATCTTTCCCCATCAACCCTCCCATCTTTTGAGAAAATACCAGCCTAACTCCCTCCGATCGGTCCACGTGTTAGCGCGAGTCCCATGTTTTTTCTGGCCGACGTGGGTTTAAGTAGAGGCAGATTGTCTGCCCTCTACATCTTCTCCTATATTATGAGGTCACGATTAAATCATGTTAATATTTTATATTAATTTTGTTTTTAAAGATAATAAGATAAAAAGTATTAAAAATATCAAATATTAACATAGTTTAATCATAACGGCACAAATAAGAAAACATAAGAGGCACACAAATAGGAGGGCAGAAAATCTACCTCCGGTTTAAGCCACGCGTGGAAAACGCTTCACACCTAGAAAAGCTGCGACCCTGGGACCCCGCCTTTTCGCGCCAAAAAAAAGGTACCGGAAGATTTCGCTTACGCCCGACACGCGTCCGGTTACGGGATGAGTCACCACGGTAATATTCGTGACGGTTCATGCACCGAACCCCCAGGGACCATATTACTCGTTATCGGATAAGGTCGATCGCACGATTCCACGATTACGTCGAACTTCAAAGGGGCGCATGGCAGTTCCTAAAGCGGTGAGTACTCCGGTGGGCCCCAATCATCCCGCAGCACGACAGAACGACCGTACACATCACCCCTCCCCTGCTCTGCTATATATAACCGCCATATCTCGGAAACTGAAAAAAAAAAATATTTTGGGAATTTGGAGCTCCGATACATTTACTCTCTCTCCTTTCTCCTCCAGTTTTATTTCAAATTCCTCTCTCTTCTGTTTCTTTCCCTCTCTCTAAAATCTTCCCGATTCAGTTTCGAGCTCTGAAATTTAGGACCAGAAAAATGGGTGTGCCGGAAACCGACCCACTGTCTCAGCTGAGTCTGCCGCCGGGGTTTCGATTCTATCCGACGGACGAGGAGCTTCTGGTTCAGTACCTCTGCCGCAAGGTTGCTGGGTATCAATTCAATCTGCAAATAATTGCTGAAATCGATCTCTACAAGTTCGATCCATGGGTTTTACCAAGTAAGAACCAAAACCCTTTTTTTTATTTTACTGTTTTATTACACTAACCATTTTTTGAATTGATTAATTTGGTGCTAAATTGAACGGAATTTGATGTCGGTTTTGCAGGCAAAGCTATATTTGGTGAAAAAGAATGGTACTTTTTCAGTCCGAGGGACCGGAAATACCCGAATGGGTCGCGACCCAATCGGGTTGCTGGCACTGGCTACTGGAAGGCCACTGGAACTGATAAGGTCATAACAACTGAAGGTAAAAAAGTTGGTATTAAAAAAGCCCTTGTTTTCTATGTGGGCAAAGCCCCCAAAGGCATCAAGACCAATTGGATTATGCACGAGTATCGCCTCATCGAGCCCTCTCGCAAAAAGGGCAGCTCCAAGGTAAATAATTTGTTGATGATTCAATCCCCGTTTTGTTTTTTACTTAATTTATTCGAGCGATATTTAATTGAATTCGATTTTTTGGTTACAGTTGGATGAATGGGTTTTGTGTCGTATTTACAAGAAGAGCACCAGCTCAGCAGCGGCGGCGGCAGCACAGAAGTCTGTAACGAGCGTTTCGGGCAAAGAGCACAGCAACGGCTCGTCGTCGCCATGCTCTTCTCAGCTCGACGGCGGGCTCGAGTGGTTGCCGGATATCGACGACCGGTTCTTCACCCTGCCCCGGATAAACTCGCTCAAGACGCTGCAGCAGCAGGACAGCAAGCTTAATTTTCAGAATACGGGTTCCGGGAATTTCGACTGGGCGAGTCTCGCGGGGCTCAACTCGGCGCCGGAACTCGGTCTCAATAATCAGACTCAGCAAGGTCAAGGACAGATGAATTTGAATGACAATGACATGTTTGCCCCTTCAATCCCATCTCTCTGCCACGTGGAATCCCGGCCGGAGAGGGTTGGGAAGACGGCGGAGGATGAGGTGCAGAGCGGACTCAGAACCCATCGGGTGGACAACTCGGGATTCATCCAGCAGAACTCTCAAAACTTTTGTAACCCGGTTCGGCCCGGCGGGTTCGGGCTTTGGCAGTGAAAAGTAAAAAGTGAAAGTCAAAAGGGTAGAGTAGAGAGGGAGGGCATTTCGGTGGCGAAATGAAGCAGGAGTGCATTTCTGTAAATACCTGGGATTCTTTGGGCTAACATGTTGGGTTAGATAATAAAAAGGTCGTCTGGGAAGGGTAGTATGAAAAGGGTGGATGGAGATTTGTCGTCCTTTTTGCCGGTTTTCGGCCGCAGATTCAATGAACTCAAAAGTTAGAACCTTCGTACAACAAATTAATCTAAGATAGAATGTCATTTCCAGTTGTCAGAGAAAAACGGGTCAAACATTCGCAGCTGCCATTCGTGTGAAATAATATTGCAAAGTCAAATTCTAATAGTGATTATTCTCACCAAATACAGTAATGCTCTAATTTTTTTTTGGCTTAAATTTTTAAGCATTATTGAACAATGAATTTATTTATTTTTTTTAAAAAGTAATTCTTAAGATAAAGAATTATCTAACTATCTTAATTTAATTTAAAAATAATTAGATTTCAATAAATATTTAAGGGTTACTACGCTAACACTATGAAACTCTTGAAACACTGTAAAATAGAAAACACATGAAATTATTTTTTTAATTATTTTAACCGTTCGGTTTAAATTTGGACCATTAGATTTTTTTTATCGCTAGATTTGATCATATTATTTCTTAGTCGTTAAATTCAGTGAATATATAAATATAAAACTAAAAAAAACGTACACATATATGGTGGGCCAACCTACTAACTTAGAACAGAATTCAGGACTAAATTTGCCTCAAAATGAAGCTTGGGTTAAAACTCATATTTGGTTCAAGAGTTCGAGCTATGTTTAGAACCTAAAACTTGAGTAAATTTATACAAAAATTCAAGGCAGTTTAGATGAGCCTTATCACGTATCTGTGAAAAAATTAGATCCTTTCTAAATCTCAAATGAGGACAATACTATGGATTAAACAACACCTTGAAAAAGAGTATGCATAATGCAATTAAAACAAGCTTTAAAACATAATGTGGATTGAACTTTTTAATGCATTTTCATCCCTGTCAGTCGTTTTGTTTATAGCTATCTCTGCATTCTGATTTCCAATTAGAGCAACTTTAGCGGTTTAATGTATTCGTATAGTTGTGTTTAGTGTAGTTAAAGTAGTGTGCTTTAATGTATTTGCATAGTTATGTTTAATGTAGTTAAAGTAGTGTGCTTTATTTTAATCTAGCTAAAGTTAAAAAAAAAAATTCCGTAATTTAGATGAATTTCCGAGTGTAGTATCATATCTCCATATATTTTTGCACGTAAATGTTCACGCCTCTGATAACCTCTTTTGCCGACTTGGCCTTCTTCAAGAAATCTGCCGCTTTCCCTCAAAAGTAAAACTAAAGCTTCGTTACTGTTGTAGTGTGATGTTTTTCTTCCATGCAGTGGATCGGACATGCAAGTTACATACAGGTGGCATTCCAATCAAACTTCTTGGTGCTTGGCAAAGGTAACACGTGTAGCAACAATAAGAAAGCCAAGTGAGCCCTCTAGTTGCCTCTGGTTTAACTTGCCACGTTGAGACTTGGGGGCCCACCTCCTCATTGAATGAGGGTAACTTGTAGGGCAAGAGTTCCTAATCAGCAGAAGAAAGAAACCCTTTTCGCAGTGCGTTATTCTTTACCAAACTCGGGCATCATTTTTCCCACCCAAACCCAAGTGCCAAGCACCACAGACACTCCCTGTTCTCCAGATCCGAGCCACCAGTCAGGCAGCCACACCATCGATCGTTCGACTAGTCGACCCTCCTCATCAACCCTTCGAACCTTCGACCTGTTACCTTTCGAATCCTTTTACGCCCACCCCGATCTCTTCTTCCTCTAGTCCTCATAAATTAAAAACTGGTTTTTTCTTTTATAATCTACGTGGGGAAAACAAATTGGATTAGTCGGCTCCACTCATGAGCTACATTAGCAAACTAAAGACTTTGATGGAATTCAAACTGAAGGACAATATTAATGCATGGTTGTTAAGTTGATGAATGACATTGGTCGAAATTGAGAGACCAAAATGAGGAGGAATTGTCAACGTTTTGTAATATAAAGGATTTTTACGATGTAGTTTCTTTCGGGTGCAAAAAATGGCACAAACTCAATGACTCAGCTATGTTTTGTGAACTTTCTGCACTAGTAGGCTTCTTTGTCCACCTAACGTCATTGAAGAACCATATACAATATTTTATTTTTAAAAAAAAATGTGAGTTCGATATACAATTCACTTCGAAGTAGGCAAAGAAGAGTAGACAAAGTTTGCCTATTCAATTGCCTATATTATTGGAGCAAGATTTTACTTATGTGACTCATCGAATCATGTTTGTCTACCATTGAACAAAGATGGACTAACTTGTGAAATCATGAAGTACCCTCTCTCTATCTTGACATATGTTTTCAACTCCATTGGAGGTGATGAGAAGAAAGAAACAGCATGAAAGCGGTGATTAATCAAAGAAAGGAGAGAAATTTTCCTCCGTTCGTCAAGTTCTACGGCACGGCTAAGTCCTTAGTTACTTTGAAAGATTGGATATTTTCCAAGAGTGGCTGTTCTTAATTACTTTTAGGATAATTCACACCAGATGCCTGCCAATATCCCCCTCTTCCGATAAAAAGGTGTCCACTCTTTATATTTGTATTGACCATTTGACCGTTGATTCCTTGATTCTTTGCTTGCACGTGTGGTCAACGTGACACCTTGACTTTTCTATCTATCGTTTTCCTTTTAATGCTTTTGATTCAAACCTATAAGTAGAACAATTTTAATCGTGCAAGTTTCTACAATATAGAGGAACTTGATGGCGTGTTTGTATGCTGCATGGAAAAAATGACTTGGACCTGGTTTTTCTCTCCTTGTATTTTACAAATAAAAAAAATAAAAAAAATGTGTAAAAAAAAATGCAATGTATGCATATGCTTTTTGTGTGGGCCTAAATAAAAATAAAATAAAATAAAAACCTGCTATAGAGCTAAATTATTTTAATTTATGCAGAGTTGTACGATTCTAGTCCATCAACTTGGAAGCTCACTTTGAGATTCTATCCAGGACTCGGACGACCGCCTCATCTCAATCCGTTCGGGGGCTCGGATAGGGTTATCCTCGAAGAGTACCTCTCTTCGCATACCGACCCTCCAGTTAGTTCCACTTCTGACGATCAAACTTGGAAATATATTGCCTCCTTAAATGCATATGCATGCATCATCCAACACACTAGCGTCACCGCAACAATCATACGAACGCCACATGACACTAAAGGCCATATACCTGGGATTGCACTCACTGTCAGTGCAAATGATCAATCTACCCCTGCTTCAACTTAGCGATATGATCAAGGTTGTTCATTCTTTACTGCTTATAAATAGAGCATAAGGCCTTCAAACTGATTACTTTCGTCAAATTCAATCTCTACGATTATAAAAAAAACCTTGAGTGATTTTTCAATCAAGCAAACTGTTCTTCAGCACATCTCTAGCTCTTCGACTACAACCTCAAATCCTTCCTTCGAAGTAGACACTGCCTATGATCTTTGAGATAAAAAACTTTTACAGCTCTGCCACATGTGGTATGAATGTATGATTCAGTTGATGTGTCATTCTAACCACCCTGATTTCTTCTCTGAGGCATATGTTTTGTACTACGTCCAATCTAACATCAGTGATCTTTGTAGACTCATCTAACATTATCTTGTTTTTCATGGCTTCAATCTTGATAGAATTATATTGTTTTCTTTACATTTCTAGTCTATTTACATTTCAAGTCATGTAGTTCGGCCATCATCCCAGATTTTAGTTTTGTAAACATTTGTAATCTTGACTTCATCATGAAATGATTACATTATTTTTTTTTTTCCGCTTTAGTTTCTATTGCAATTTCATTTACTTTTTAGGCAAGCATACATTCTAGGGTAAATTACATTTTCATACCTCAGGTCCCCGCAACCTCCAAACCTATCTCCCCCATCTCCCCCATCTTCACCTTCTTCCCTGCAACCCAGAAAAAAAAAAAAAAAAAAAAAAAACCCATCTTCCCCTCTCTTCTCCCCCATCTTCATCTTCTACCCCCTTCAGTTCGTCTTCTCCACGCCCCCCCCCCAAACCAGAAACCCAGAAAGAATAACCCCACCCGCCCGCAACCCTCCCTGCGCACCCCTCTCCCAACTCGCGACCCTCCCTCCCTCCGCACCCACCCTCTTCCCTTCTCTACACACATCCCCCACTCCTTAAATCCACACCCATTCCACGAACCCGGCGATGGGGAAACGGGATCTGGGTTTTTTTTTTTTTCCTGGGTTGCATGTAGTGGGGTCGGGGGAAGAAGATGAAGATGGGGGAGAAGAGAGGGGAAGAAAAGGGGGGGGGGGGGAAGACGAACTGAAGGGGTTTTTTTTCTTTTCTTTCTTTCTGGGTTGCAGGGAAGAAGATGAAGATGGGGGAGATGGGTTTGGGGATTGCGGGGAGAAGAAGGTTTCATATTTTTTTTTTTTTTTTATAAGAAGATTTAGGTTTTTTAAAAAAAATATTTTTTTGCCACGTGGCACACATTTGGCATCCACGTTGGCAGCCATGTCAGCACTTAACGAATCAATTGATGGAAAATGTAACAGATGTATTATTTTGAAATAAAATAGTATTTAACCTATGAAAGTGAAATGTTTTAAAGATGTTGTACGGAATTGAAATAGACTCCAAACCTGACGTATGAAAGTGTAATTTATCCTACATTCGATGTGAGACTCAAATAGGTACCTATATGCATTCCATATGTTTTTTTAGTAAACTCCTTGCTTTTAAATTAAAAAAAATAAAATAAAACGTTAACATATGTGCCAGGATAGGCATTCGAATTTAGTTTGAGGTACATAGATAAGAAGCTCGAGAACACTTATGCTAAAAGCTTAATTTGTTTAATTGGTGCACCTTTAAATATATATACTCTATATATAGGTAAAATAAAATCGTAAATGGGGGGCCTCCGAAACTAGGGGCATATGTGGTGGCACCGCTTGCACACCCCTAAGGGTAGCTCTAATGACAATCCACCACTTTATTTACATGATGGATAAGTACGTTTTTGGTGATAGAGTCGAACATTGATTTTGGAGTTATGTGAAATTTTAAATCCTAAATCTTATTTTACTATGTGTGAGTATGAAGAATTGTTGCCTTAAAAATCAATGTCGACCAAGACATAATTAGTCTACGACTAGAGGGTGGCATGAGGTATTTTGTAATTCCAACAGTTTATTCAAAAAACACTTTTGTCTATTAACGCTTATGCTAGAAATTTTTATTAAAAATTTAAGTGTGTTTCCAAAAAGCACAATCCTTCATTATGAAGCTCAATTGAAAGTTTAAGAACTTGTTTGAAAGTGCTTATTTAGAAAGCACTTCAATTCATTAGCGTTTATAAACATGTTGATGACATTTTCTCCATATCCACCTTGTTATAATATTTCTAAGCTAGTGAAGATAACCGAATTTCATGCTTTAGTAAAATATCATATTTCTATAATTAAGAAAAGGGTTTTTGCCAAGTTTTCTGTTAAAACTCCACATTCATCTGAGTTCACCTGCAATTACTTCAAAACTATTTCATAACCTAATAAATAGGGCTTGTTATGTGGGCTAAGCCTTGATGCTTACATCTAATATCATTTTAGGCCAATTATTATGGATCCGCTTATTTATATCCCAATGTTAGCCCACCGAAAAGATAGAAAAGGTTAGGAGTAGTCAACCGCAGCTTGTTGGACGTGTACAAGCTTGGGCCGCAAGGGAAAAGAGTAGACAAGTATAAGCGATAATTTCACTATATTTTTGAAAAAATTTTCCATGTCATGTAGCATTAAATGCTACGAGTATTTAAATGACTTAAATTGGTTTGGATTATTTCTTTATTACGATCGGTGAATTCAAACCATCCAATGCTCGTAGCATTTAAAACTACTTTGCATGAAAGTTGAACCCCGTATTTTGATACAAAAATGAAAATTATTCTTTGGAAAGAAATAACGGGAGTGGTCGATCGCCAATTGGTAGATAAGGTCTCTCTCATCAACCGAAAAACTAAGTCATATTCAGTTTTATTGGAGGTTTCTGTCAATTGGACGAATTTTTATGCCCTACACAACTATTCATTCTAGTCATGAACTTTGTATGTCTTGGTGTTTCCCCTTGCATATTAGGCACCCTAGATTCAAACTACTTGTAAGCTTGGGTCAAGAAACTTGTTCTGCTAACTTACACTTTGAAATACTTAATTTGACCGTCTCGACTTTCTTCTAATTAACTCTACCTTTAGTGTTAAGACTTTACGCACTCGAGCATTACAATGTGTCATTGTTCACGTACTCAACCCTCCACTTGATGTTACAGTTTAAATTAGGGGAACAATCATTCACATGCATGACATGAATAATTTGATTTAGATACGATTACTTAAATAAACTATTAACCGGTATTACATGAAGAGAGTGACCAGTTTTTTCATTTCTTTGTATGTGTTTATGAACGTTGAAGATACTAAATTTAACATTAACCATGTTTACTTCTTGGCAAGGCCTTAAACGGAGGTTGTAAATACTCCCAATAACTGTTGATGTGTAGCAGCATTATAACACATCTTACCCTAAACAAATATGGATACATGGGTGAAAAACTAATGAAATTGAACTTTAATTAATTCCCTATTTCGTTAGATGAGATGTATTTATACTTTTTAAAGCCGAGGAACCGGATAGATCTTTGGTGATGAAAGTAAGGAACTCAAACCACAAGCAATTAAAAAATATCACATTCACAGAGAGAGGGAAAATGCAGCCGACTAAATTTTTATGCACAACAAGATAACATTTATGGTCAGCTTGAAAGGTACATCGATGGCGTTCAACGTGGAGACGCTTTTCATCTATTTGATCTTTCCATCTTTGCTCAAGAAAGTGGCCTAATACGTTGTCCTCATTTCAAAATTTGGCAGTGATTGGACTATACAACAAAAATTTCTAATTTGACTTAAAAACCGACAATTAGGGAAAGCAACCCCTAACTCGTAATCTGTCTCATACTATGTATGAGGCTAAGCAAGATCTAGCCACCAACACCGCCTTGATTAGTTTTGCTAATTAAGCTATACTTCTTCACTTATTACCACACATACCAGTGGTCTAATATCCTAGCGAACAGAGTGTTGAGTTTCTACTTATGGGTTTGAAACTCTCCCCTCTTATAAATTATTGTAATAGTATCGAACTCTCCTATCTCTTCCCTTAATTATAGTAATTTAAAAACAAAAAAACAAAAAACTGATTACCGCACACACCCTCCATGTGTGAAATATATATACATTGTTGGAAAAGTTAGTAAATTAGTAATTAAATTGGTTTTTATGTTTGAGTATTTTTAGTGTTTAGCAAGTATTGTGTGATTTTCTATTATTAGGGTTTGCGATTGCTTTCCCGTTTGTTCATAATTAGGTCTTTATAAATACACTACTTAATAGAAGATAAGTCTTTATGTGCAGGTTTTTTTTTTTTTTTGGACAATATGTATATCCTTCTCTCTTTTGTTTCTCCTCGTCAGATTGAAGCTTTGGCAGCTAGGAGAGGGTTTCTTCTAGCTTTATCGCAAGGGTACGACCAGAAGCAACTGGATGAAGATACATTAGAAGTTGTGAGAGCTATTCAGAAAGAAGAATTTCATTTATTGAGGACCCCAGGGTTTTGCTGCAAATTATGAAGCGACAAGGATTTCAGAATTTGATTTCTATCCCACATTATTCCTTGAAACTCAAAACTGGCCACTTTATTATCTAAAACTCGATTTTGATCTCACTTTACCATCTAAAACTCAAAAGCCACCACTTTACTCCTTAAAACTCGATTTTGATCCCACTTTGCTCCTAAATCTCAAACTCACAACCTTATTTCTTAAAACTCAAAATTCGCTTTACATTGTGTTTTTGAATAAGTTCATCCGTTCAAATTATATAATTGGTAATATGCAAATTTCTCCATGAAATAAATGCATAGTAAAAAAGAACAAAACAAAAAAAAAACTTCTCTCTTCACCAATCACCTCCATTAAGAACATAAGAAGCAACGAAATCAATGGAACTAATGATAAGGTGGTTGGAGATGGAAGATGAAGGGAAGGGATGAATGTATGAACAACGATTAGAGAGAGAGAAAAAAAAGAGGGGGGCGGGGGGGAGGGGGGGGGGGGGCTGGGCGGGTGGTGGTGGGGGTAAGAAGGGGTGAATGCATGAACAATTATCTTCCCTCTTCATCAACCAGCTCTATTAAGAACCATCTTTTCGTACTTTTCCTTTTTCGTAATATGTTATACAATGTTTGAATTTTTTTTATTTTTATTTTTTGTTTCAATCCATGTAGCACCATTTGATTGAATGTGTGAGCTTTATACTTGTGCCACGTTAGTCATGAGTGTATCCTAATTATGCCATGTAAGTAAACTTTTTTTTTTTTTTTTTTGTCAAACCATATAAGTAAACTTAATAGATATAAACAAGCCAAAGTGGAGTGATATTGAGTTTGAGTGGTGAATTTTGAGTTTGGCAAATTAGGATTGAAATCAAGTTCCTGGAAGTAGAGTGACGATTTTTCAGTTTCAGAAGACAAAGTGAGATCGAAATCGAGTTCTAAGGAACTTAGCTAAAACTTTCATTTATTAAAACACGTCACAAGACGCATCATATTGTCAATACATAGGATGTGTAAATGTGAATATTATTTTGACACACATAAAGTTATTACTTATAATATATATATATTGTACTCCCCTTCCGTGATTCCTCAAATAACCTTGTTTGAGGATACTTGTTGGGGGATTTTGATGAATTTTTTTCAAAGACGATCTATGTATTAAGAGATGAATATTCAACGGTTGGTTCATCAAAATCTGTTGTATATTAATTTACAATGAATTTCGACGCTCCAATCTTATTGGCCCCTCCCTAAAATAAGCTTATTTAAGCTAGCTAAGGATCCGAAAGAAAAAATGTATATATAAAAGAATGGATTCGTAACACCACTTTTTCCCTTTTTTTTTTTTTTTTGATGAACAATACACCAAATTTTTAACACAAATTTTGACACTTTTTTTTTCAAGCATTAGATTAGCATGTACATTCACTACTTAAAAAGAACAACTGTGCCCCAAATCCAATCTTTAATCAGAATAGCCAGTCATGACATTGAGGGGCTATATGTCAATGGCCACAATCATTGATTTGTATTCTCCAAGTGTGATGCTATTGATATTTTGCCAAATCAACGGTGATTTGTGGCATTTTGGCTCATATTTTTTTTTTAAAAAAATTATTATTATCAAGGGGAGAGGGAGAGAGAGGGTTCGAAACTGTTACAATATTTTAGAAGAGAGAGAGTTTCGAACTTGGGACGCATTTAAAAAATAATAATTATTATTATTATCAAGGGGAGGGGGAGAGGGAGGGGGAGGGTTCGAAACTGTTACAATATTTTAAAAGAGGGAGAGTTTCGAACTCATGACACATAACATGCTATCTAGTAAAATATTGGACCACATGATGTGGCTCATATTACACAAACTAATAAATTAATGTGTAAATTTTTTATTAAATGTTTTTAAAAAGTGGTGCCGCATTTCCATTATGTGTATAATATATGCACATATATATGTGTTAAAGTATGACGTATAAACATTAATACAATATATACATGAAATTAGCTGTAATGACAATGGCCTATATCGAGCTGTCTCTCTCCTACTGAAAGCGAAATGACGAAAATAAATTATTGAGCAAATCAGATCCAACTGTGATTTCTTATAACTAACGTGATATGCCGTGCTAACAAATATTAGGAGTTCCATCGAAAAATGACACATTCTGATTGCTACACAAGATTTTATGGAGGCAAAAAAGAAAACGCAAAGTAAACTTCCAGTTCATAAGGGTTTGTAAAAATGAAAGCATATGTCTTTTATTCTATAATCACAACTCTAAATTTATCTAAATTATAAAAGGAAAATAGAACTTAAGTGCAAAAGGATTGGACCACACTAAACAAAATCTGCAAAAAAATCATCAGGGTACATTAATTTCCTGCTGGCTCAAAATTTAAAAAATTAGGGCAGCTATAATTTCTGTCGTTGCATGCTGAATGCTTAATTATACTGATAAATATTGAGAGAACTTATGGTTTTTGTGAGCTTCCAGAAAAAAAACTCTCAAGTTCTATTGCTAGTTTCTAGAAATTAAACATACGTATATATATGTTGATTTTTAACGGGGATTGATTTGATGGTACGGGGTACCAATCTCCAACGCCTGATCCACGAGACAACGTAGTGACTAAACATCCCTATGACTAAACATCCCTATATTTTATCCTTACTATTTGGGTTCACAGAATATATTGCATTTATATCTCTATGACAATGATCTGCGACGTAAGCATCATTTTGCGGCTATAATCTCGTGCAGAGAAAACCCAGCTATGTATTTACCAATCAGATAACATTCATGATCCTTTCGTTGTGGTCTGGAGATTCATGATACTTTTGGTCGATCTATATAGTTTTACGGACATCAACATTTATATCTTTGACTATAATTTGATGATTCCAGTTCAATCACAATTACATTGAGCAAGGAGCAGCCTCATTTACCATACACAGCTGAGACAGAGCCAAGGTTCTAAAAAACGCTAGGCACTAGTCGGGCAGCGGGCTAGCGCCTAGCGCCTGAGCGGCTAGGCGGGGTCTAGGCGGGCACCTAAGCGGATTTAGGTAAATTTCTTGTATATCTTGTAAATAAGTATATATTGACACTTACAAAAAATTAAACTTTTGAAATTCATGGATAAGATAATAAAAGAATGCAAAAATGCAAAAAGAGTATCTAACAAGTTCAAAATTTAAAAATACATTAAGCATACATACCATATAACTTAAGACATTTTGAATGATTATATCTAATTTTTAAAAAATAAAAGTATAAATCCCACGTAGTGGGTTAGGTGGTTCTTAATAAAGAATTTTTTTTTTTGAAGAGGTGCATGCATCCTTCCCCATTTCATAAAGCACCACGTGTGTGGTGTGACCCCTCCCTTCCCCCTAGTCCCCATGCATCCCTCACATCAGCCAAGACAGTCAAAGTCTCCCATCCATTTTGACGCCTTGAGACTCCCAACCATTTTGACGCCTTGAAAACTGAAAACTTTTATTCTTTTTTACTCTTCCTTTTCCTCATCGTCCTCATCTTCTTTCCCTTTAATCTTCTTTTTTTTTTCCTGTCTTCCCTCTGTAAATTCTCCTTCTTTTTTTTTGTTTCCTCTTCTTCTATTTCGCTATAAGTTCATCTTTTTCGATGGATTTCAGAGAGAGGGTGTCGCGACAGCTAAGAAAGTCGTGGTGCACAGAGAGATGGAGTCAAAGCGGTGAGAAAGCTTTTGCGATTCTGGGTATCTGTTTGGAATTTCTTCCCAGGAAACCATTTTACTCCGCCTAGACCTCCGTCTAGACAACCGCTTAGACCGTCGTCTAGACAACCGCCTAGACCGCATAGGCAGCCTAAGAGCACCTAGGTGGGAACCTAACAGCTCCCCAATTTTTCTTAACGATTTGGACCTAATTGCATCGGCACAACCACGCCCAGCGCCTAGGCGCCGCCTAAAGTAGGCAGAGATCAATGACTGCTCAAGGCATCCTTACCCGTCGGAAAAGTCAAAGGTATTTATGATAGAATAATACTTTATTCTTAACATAAATACATTCTTAATCAGAGAAGACCTCTTTCAAGTAAGTCATCCTAATTCCATTTATTTAGGATATTTACCTATTTATTCTAAGATATTTATTTACACAAATATCTTAGAATATTCTCACCAAAATACCACCTAGGGCCAGCCACCTATAAACCCTATAGGCTGGCCAATCTCCTCCATCTCTTTTATAAATACTTCATTTATCTCCAAAATTCAATAAGCTTTAGCTACACCTAAAGAGGCTTTTCGCTTCCCACAAACACTCTAACACATTCTTTTCATAATTCTAACTTTGGCATCGAAGATTCTTCGGCTAAAGCCCCCCTCCTCAATTCATCGTGAGCGCGTGAGGCTTTCGGCCTTAATCTTAAGTGTTATTATTTTGCAGGTGCAGATTCATCAATTCAAAGGAAGGCGGAAATTGTTGGAAATGTGCCCTAAAACCAATCATATGATGATACTTTACGGACATTTCACATGTTAAACTAATCTAGTTTAATATAAAGGGCAAAGATTATTGTTTTAAGCCGTCTCATATAAATGTTATATGCTTAAACAATAAGTCCAAGGAATATGTAATAGGGAGAATGTGATCTAAAGAAGTTAGATTCATGAGACCATTCTCTTTCGAATACATATCCTAAATGTTCCTGATCATAGGATTGCCAATTGGGCATTGACAGTCCGTCAAGATCAGTACGTGCTATGTCTTCTCTTAGGGAGAGTGATTGGTCTCAACTCATTGGTGTGATTGACACCAAGATAAGTACGTAGGTGCTCAATAGTAAATGAGTCCACTGAACGCGATCAACGAAGAGTTCTCATACTCATGTCACATGAGAACTCCTGGTTGGGATAATGCAAAGTAGTCGTTTGACCTGAGGCATCATAGTTGTCTTGTGGTTAGGTCCTTGATCTTTGGCTATGTCAAAGTCACTCAATCAGAGGGTGTCCACGGCATAGTTGGGGTTAAGCCACTTAGCCATGGAGGCAAGTGAATGCGCAACAAGGGATCTCTAACCTTCAAACGTTGAGGGAGAATACTCTATGATATGATTTAGAATCTCTGGCCAGAGTATGAATGAGATTTAGGAATTTGTTCCAAATCACATTCAAGGTAATCATATGAGTAAGAGAATCACATTGGATAGTAGACATGAATAAACTATTAATCCAAACAATGTGGTCAAGAGTATTGTATTAGAGAAAGACCGTATTGCATTGTAATCCCAAACTGAATAGGTTCTCCAACCTCTTCTGATTAGCTTGGGTAGCCATGACAT
Source organism: Heteromeles arbutifolia (assembly GCA_024362995.1). Lineage (NCBI taxonomy): Eukaryota > Viridiplantae > Streptophyta > Magnoliopsida > Rosales > Rosaceae > Heteromeles > Heteromeles arbutifolia. The sequence goes on along the minus strand of JANCRC010000003.1, from coordinate 35,367,061 downwards.
ACTGCTAGGTGTCACTCATGGCTTGTGGAAGCCCTAAAGATGTATAATCACTAAAGGGAGAATTGAAAGTAAGTTTCAATTGACAATCGATTAGTAAGAGTTCTAATCGCCCACTGCCTCGCTAAAAGGAACCTAATGGATTGCACACCGTGTAAGGTAATGATTGAAGGATATAACGAGGATGAGTAAGGATAATTAAATGGTTTAATTATTTATGGCTAGGATTAATTAATATGTTAATTAATCAAACGAATAAGCTCGTTATAGACCTCGGGTTAGTTTTGGGCCGCAAGGCCCAATGGGATTTGAATGTCAAGCCCATTAGCTCAAGATGTATGACAACTTGAAAACACAAAGGGCTTGAAAGCCCAATAAACCCTTAAGTGGCCGGCCATATAGAGAGGGGTAGTGAACTTGGCTTAATTGCAAGTTTGCCACTCCATTGTGATGAGGTATAAAGGCAACTTTATAGCCATTTCATCATTAGGGTTTCTTTTGGAGAAAATTGGAGAGAACATGTCTCTCCCTTTCTCTCTAAGAGGCCGGCCCCCTTGGAGGGGATTAGCTAGCAATCCTTCCTCCTCCAAGGTCACTCATCTTCTTCCTTCACCATCCTTGGTGTCGAAAATTAGAGGTCTCCTACCTTGGGGACTTTTGGAGAATCAATTCTTCCATCCATATCCATGGAGCCAAGGAGCAAGGAGACAAAGGAAAGAAGGCCCTCACATGGGTGATTAACCTTTGCTAAGCAAAGAGGTGCTTCAAAGGTATAAAAGTTTCTCAACTCCTTTCTTTAAGATTTGAGTTGAGTCATGGTTCACCATAACTACTAGGCTTTGAATTTCATGGGTAATGTTTTGTTTTGAGTGCATACAAGCATGATTCCGCCTTTAAATGTTAATTGCATGCCATAGATGTTGCTCAAATGAACATGTTTTTCACAAATTTTCCTTCAAGTGGTATCAAGAGCCTAGGTCTAGTAGTTGGTGAATCCTTTTGGGTTTTGTAGTTCATAGTTTGTGATTTGAATGTTGTAATTGTTACAAGCTTTATTCTTGCTTCTTTGAATGTTAATTTTGTTAGAAAATTTGCCATCTCAAATGTTGTAGATGTAGTTCATATGAGCATGAATTTTGGAGCTAAAATTTGGTGCCATGTTTATGGGGAAATTCGGCCAAATCCAAAGGGTGGATTTTTGGGTTCATGTTTGTCTTGTTAAAAGTGTTTTAAAGTGACTTTTGGAACCCCTAAGTACCCTAGGATGTTAACCCCTTTTTTGAGTAGTGAAATTTTGAATTTTATTGAGTGAAGACATTCATGGAGCTCTTATGAGTTTTCATGTGTGTTCTTCAATGTTCTTGATGTTCTTACCAAGAACAAAAAGTTTGGTGGTTTGATTCAAAGTTTTGGTTGTTTACATAAAGTCTTTGTTTTGTGTTGGTTGGTGTGATTTTTATCATGAAAATGTGTTTGAAATTTGAAAGTGTGTTTGAATTTTTTGTACATGATTGGTACTTCTCTTACACACTCATACTTCTTTTACTATTCACACCATAGCAATCACTTACACATTTCCATCACCTTTCAAACCTAAAAATCAACTCACACATCACTCACACTACTCCTTGGCCGGCCACTCCTTCAAAGGGAGTACTTTTGGGGCTTTTATGCAATTACATAAAGTTTTGATACTTTTGTGTATTTGTACTTTGACCCAAAAGTTTACGTTTTTACGTAAAGGCCCAAAATCACTAAAGGACAAATTGTTTTGCTCCTTTAATGAAGTTTTTGCATTTGTTGAAATTTTTGGGTTCTAGTTGTAATTACATGAAGTAGTGGACTTTTGTGTTTTTACAAAGTGACCCCAAAAGTTTGTGTTTTGCAACATAGCCCAATGGTTGAGGTTATTGTTTTTTGGCCCAAATTAGTAGAGAACAAAATAGTTTTGTATCTTTAAATGAGAATTGGATTTTCATTTCTTTTAGCTCTATTTAAATCAATTCTATGGATACAAAAACCAAATGAAAATGTTGCATTCAAGTTTAATTAGTTAAAGCGTTAATTAATTAAAGAAAGGGTGATTATGAACCTAAGCCTACGATAATTGAGCTATGTGAAAGGCCGTCTCAAATTTGTTTGAACCATGGGAATGTGTAGATTAATTTTGGTTGTAATTTGATATGATCAAATGTTGTAAAAGAGCATAAGCTCTTCTTTACTTTAAAGTAATTTGTTTTGATCAAATGTTGTAAAAGAGCATAAGCTCTTCTTTACTTTGAAGTACTCATTTCTTGTTTATTTGATATGCATGAAATTGGAGTAGTTGGGTCCAACGCCCAATAGGAGAAACACGCCTTAATATGATTAAATGCGTAACTAAAATCAATCACCATCCCTAGACCGAGATCCAACACTAGGCTCGTGTTGGATCGAATCAAAGGTTCATAGTCATCCTAAGGCCCTAAGGTAACTATATAGTCCATCAATGAATGCAAAGCTTATGTTAGTAGTACCATATACTCTTGCTTTAAAAACCGTTTTACAAGCTTAGTGGGAGTATCATATACTACTAAATCAATCAAATGGACCAATAGTTGTAATAGGACCAAATTGTTTTAATAAGATTAAAATAAATGCTTATATGTGATGAGACCTAAAACCCTCAACTAAACCATTATTAAGTTGATAAGCGTGAGAGTGCTTTGAACACTCTTTCGTGGCCTTCCACCGTGGTAGGCTCCGATCGTTTGTGACTCGTACACCGACTTCACCCTATCATGGGGGAGTACAAAGTGCGTGCTTACACTCAGGAAGAGTCCTATATGCATACATGATGTTGTGAAGGTAGGCAACGAGAATGATCAACATCATATCATTATGAGGTTGTTCTTGAACCCCTACTCGAACTTGCATGGTGGGAATGACTTAACTAAGTGCAATGGAGCCAACATCATATCATTGTGAGGTTTCATTCTCTAGAGGCCAAATAAAATGGGTACTTACATTAGATGTAAATGAGTAAGCGTACTCTCTCATTATTATTGTTGCTAGCCAACATCATATCATTGTGAGGTGGGCTTGGTAATAGTGAGCCTCCCATACCCTACTAAGAGTTTTCTCCAAAACTCTCGAATTCCGATGAGGGATATGGAATTTGCCGAAAATAGTGGGTGGTGCTATTTGATTTAAAGACCCGGATCAAATGGCTTAAAATCAATCAATTTATATTTGTTATGTATTTATTTACCGATATATTTGCAAACGCTATCCAAAACTTGACAAAGAAAAGCCAAAGCCTTTAGTTTCCGGACTTGGTACCACAATCCCATAGATTGTCTTGAATGGATTGCATATGTGCCTAAGTAGTCTCATCCTCACAATTTTCCTATTGATAATGTATCATTGGAAGAACATGTTAGATAAGTCTATCATAAAGAGGACAACACAAACAACCAATGCTTATTCCTTCGTTGTATGAACAAAGGAACTTATAAAGATTAGCACAAAGACATGAACACTTTTTGTGTCATAGTTCTTCACTTACAAATCATTGTATGAAGAAATAAGAGTTGCTTAGAACAACCCTTAGCTTATGCAAACACTAGTGCTTGTTTCTTTGTTAAATGAACAAGGAACTTGAGAAGTAAGCACAAGGGCATGGACACTTAATGTGCCATGATTCTTCACTTACAAATTGTTGTATGAAGAAATGAGAGTTGCCTTGAACAACTCTTGAATGTTTGTAATCTTGTTTAGAACAAGATGGTTGGTTGACAAATATAGTCCATCAACATGGACTTATGATGATTTTGAATCATTGAGTGTTGAAGTGTTAAACCACTTCACGAGAGGGAAACTAGGCTAGGACTTCACCTTTGTGTCCCTATCCATATGGTTCACTAAGTTTATTGTAAACTATATAATGAACAATAACCGCACGCTCTCCAAATCGTTTGTTGTGTATAACACAATTGAAATAAGTTTCAAGAGACATAGTGGGAGTTTGGGGACCATGACTATTGTAGTCAAAGGAGAAGTCATATGAAGAAGGCAAAATAACTCCAAGGGAACAAACTTTCTTTATGAAAGGATGGACATTGGAAGGGGTATATGCAAGAAATGTCTTGCAAGTGTCAAGAACACACCTTTCGAAGGTGTTGTAAATTGTTCTTGAATAGTTCAAAACAGTTAGTTTTTCTACTTGAATGCTTGATTCCGTATTAGTAACTATGTTTTTACAATCGTTGTAAAAGTGTGGCTAATAAGAAGTAGAAGATTAATGAGAGAAGAGAAAGTACTTCACATTCAGAACGTGAATCAAATATAGATCTCTGCGAAAGCAGATAGTACTTACTTCCTCATATGAACTACCAAAGAAATTGGAAAAACAAAGATTGTCTTTACATCCCAATTTGAATAAGGAACTTAATTCCGTCACTATAAGATATGGATGAATGTTTTGTTTGACAAAACATTGTTCTTTATTAATCAATGATTGGATTATTATAATCTAATTGATTGTCTCTATAGTAGAGATAATGTGGTAGTGTTAACTGTTTAGAATATGACGATGCTTAAAACCCAAAAGGTTGCAAGGTAGTGACTAATCCCAACTTAGTTGTGACACCTCTAAAAACATAAATTATGAGTTGGTCATAGATGGATACTTTGGATCGTTAGGTCCGGATCCAATGCCTTCTTGTTAAAATTGTATAGAGGCGAAATGTTCGAATCTTTATTCTTTAGGAAAGAAGAAAGAATCACAAAGTTGTTGAGGTTAATTCACTTAGATGTTAGTGGCACTTGTCCACAACATAATACTACTCATGTTGTATGACATTCACCGAAGATCGCTCTCGGTTGGACTATCGTTTAGTTTGAATAAACACAAGTCTGAATACTTTGCAAAAGGTTTCAAAGAATTCAAGAATGTAAGTTGATGAGTAAGACGTCTAAAGTATTTACCTCCTTAGATTTTATCCAAGGAAATATAACACTTTAGAAGAGTTTCCTTGATAGAAATCAAGGAAAGTAGCATCATAAGATAATGGATTTCTCCATTAGGAGAATAACGAACTTGAATAAGACTTAGTTCGTTGGATGTTATCAATTACCCACATATATAGGATATATATACTTCTAAGACAATATGATTGTCAATTAGAAGATCTTCCAAAATTTTCATAACTCCATAGGATGTAGTTGGAAAGAAAGATAAGTCTTAATCGTGTTAAGATTTGGGGTTGTGTGCTAAAAAGCAATATTTGTTTGAGAACAATCTTGTGGGATATCCTTAAATTAACTTTTGGATATCACTTATATAAACCAACTAATAAATGTTATTTGTTGGGTAGTTCATTGTAATCCTACAGTAGGATTTGCCTAAGATAGAGCAAATGAACGAGAGATAGAACTCAAAGAATGGGTTCTTTGAGCGACAAGATGATGATCAACAAATATAACAACCTAGTTCCTACACCACAAGCTCCAAATGTAGTTGAGAAGGATTTATAAACCGTCTCAGTTGAATGGTTTGAACTTTATGACTATGTCATAGAGTTACACCTCTTAATTCGAAAGAAATAAGAATGAAAATCCTTATGACTACATTGAGTGTATATACAACATATACTCAAGGAAATGGTATAGTACCATTTGACCCGAAATAATGAAACCTTCGTGGCTAATTGGTAGCTTAAGGTGACTACAATCAAAGAGATTGGTTGACTTGGAAGAAACCATCTTTGATGTAGTCTTGGTTTCCATTAATTCGAGGATTGCTAACTACAACTAAACGGTGATTGAATGTTTGGACATAATATGGGTTTCCGAAACCATTACCAAGATAGTCTTGATAATATATGTCTAAAACTAAGAATCACAAGACGTGTAAGTTGTAAAGATCCATCCATCATGAATCTTAGCAAGCTAGTGGGAGCTGTAAGCGTCTTATGAGAGAAAGATCAAATCGTTTGATTTCTCATAAAGATGTAAATGAATCTTTTGTTTACTAGGTTTACAAAAGATTAGTGGGAGTTAATCGTATTCCTAAATTTGAACATATATATGATATATTAATTTTATGGAATTCTTCTTCGTTAAAAGTTATGACTTTAAACGTTCTATAATGATATAATGTATATGGGAGACATAGTCTATATACATGGGATGGAAATCTATAATGATAGATTTCAGTATATATAATTTGATTACATCAATCCCTAATGATAGACAAAAGATGCTAGGAAGTTTCCCATATGATGATAAACTTTAGTCAGAAGGACAATTCTAGTAAGACTAGGAAGTTGCTCTTCACAAAGGGATCGTACCCCTTTGACTCCCAAAGAATTAATGCATAAATAGAATCCTTTATGCGTACGTAGAAAGGTGATTTATGTATTTCATATTGTATGAAAAGCGTTGATATGAGTTGTACCAAGATTGGTACAAGACGATATCAATGCAAGCCCAGGATCAGAACCAAGGCAACTGTCAAGTGAGTCCTTATGTATTTAAGAAATACTAAAGGATAGATTCCTCAAGAATGAGGAAGAATTAGAGTAACGCAATGGAAGCGTAAAAGTATTAGATTATGAATCTAATATCGTATCCATCATTGGATGTCTCTTCATTTTGAATGAAGAGATAATTGGATATCTCTTTATTATGACTGAAGAGATATTTGGGTGGAAACATTAAAGGTAATGACTTTAGTGTCTTCCATCATGAATGCAAAATATATATCGCCATATAGAAGTTTACAACAATGTTGTTTGGATGAGAAAGTTCATTTATGAACTCTCCATTCGGTTCCAACCAGAAAGTGTCTGTAGTGTGCCGACACTACGACACTAATGGGGCGATAGCTCAAGCCAGCGAATCAAGGTCTCATCAAGATCCGAACTCAAATGAGAGACTGAACCACATGATTAAGAATCATGTATAATGGTGATGTCGTTATTCTCAAGGTTGCTTCTATGGATAACATATAGATATCCATTGTCTAGGCCTACTACTCAGCCATTTTTGAAATGACTACAGAAGAGGTATCATCACTGATGACCAAGCTGATTGGCTCTAGTGCAAGTGGAAGATTGTTGGAAATGTGCCCTAAAACCAATCATATGATGATACTTTACGGACATTTCACATGTTAAACTAATCTAGTTTAATATAAAGGGCAAAGATTATTGTTTTAAGCCGTCTCATATAAATGTTATATGCTTAAACAATAAGTCCAAGGAATATGTAATAGGGAGAATGTGATCTAAAGAAGTTAGATTCATGAGACCATTCTCTTTCGAATACATATCCTAAATGTTCCTGATCATAGGATTGCCAATTGGGCATTGACAGTCCGTCAAGATCAGTACGTGCTATGTCTTCTCTTAGGGAGAGTGATTGGTCTCAACTCATTGGTGTGATTGACACCAAGATAAGTACGTAGGTGCTCAATAGTAAATGAGTCCACTGAACGCGATCAACGAGGAGTTCTCATACTCATGTCACATGAGAACTCCTGGTTGGGATAATGCAAAGTAGTCATTTAACCTGAGGCATCATAGTTGTCTTGTGGTTAGGTCCTTGATCTTTGGCTATGTCAAAGTCACTCAATCAGAGGGTGTCCACGGCATAGTTGGGGTTAAGCCACTTAGCCATGGAGGCAAGTGAATGCGCAACAAGGGATCTCTAACCTTCAAACGTTGAGGGAGAATACTCTATGATATGATTTAGAATCTCTGGCCAGAGTATGAATGAGATTTAGGAATTTGTTCCAAATCACATTCAAGGTAATCATATAAGTAAGAGAATCACATTGGATAGTAGACATGAATAAACTATTAATCCAAACAATGTGGTCAAGAGTATTGTATTAGAGAAAGACCGTATTGCATTGTAATCCCAAACTGAATAGGTTCTCCAACCTCTTCTGATTAGCTTGGGTAGCCATGACATACTGCTAGGTGTCACTCATGGCTTGTGGAAGCCCTAAAGATGTATAATCACTAAAGGGAGAATTGAAAGTAAGTTTCAATTGACAATCGATTAGTAAGAGTTCTAATCGCCCACTGCCTCGCTAAAAGGAACCTAATGGATCGCACACCGTGTAAGGTAATGATTGAAGGATATAACGAGGATGAGTAAGGATAATTAAATGGTTTAATTATTTATGGCTAGGATTAATTAATATGTTAATTAATCAAACGAATAAGTTCGTTATAGACCTCGGGTTAGTTTTGGGCCGCAAGGCCCAATGGGATTTGAATGTCAAGCCCATTAGCTCAAGATGTATGACAACTTGAAAACACAAAGGGCTTGAAAGCCCAATAAACCCTTAAGTGGCCGGCCATATAGAGAGGGGTAGTGAACTTGGCTTAATTGCAAGTTTGCCACTCCATTGTGATGAGGTATAAAGGCAACTTTATAGCCATTTCATCATTAGGGTTTCTTTTGGAGAAAATTGGAGAGAACATGTCTCTCCCTTTCTCTCTAAGAGGCCGGCCCCCTTGGAGGGGATTAGCTAGCAATCCTTCCTCCTCCAAGGTCACTCATCTTCTTCCTTCACCATCCTTGGTGTCGAAAATTAGAGGTCTCCTACCTTGGGGACTTTTGGAGAATCAATTCTTCCATCCATATCCATGGAGCCAAGGAGCAAGGAGACAAAGTAAAGAAGGCCCTCACATGGGTGATTAACCTTTGCTAAGCAAAGAGGTGCTTCAAAGGTATAAAAGTTTATCAACTCCTTTCTTTAAGATTTGAGTTTAGTCATGGTTCACCATAAATACTAGGCTTTGAATTTCATGGGTAATGTTTTGTTTTGAGTGCATACAAGCATGATTCCGCCTTTAAATGTTAATTGCATGCCATAGATGTTGCTTAAATGAACATGTTTTTCACAAATTTTCCTTCAGAAATTTGCATCCACAAATTGGTGCTTTCATTGAGAGCTCTGATCTGAAGACTCAAAGAAAACTCTCGCTTTCAACTTTCTTCGTTCGTAGATCCATGACTACGATGGCAGGAAATTTAGAAACCACAACCAATGAGACCTCTTACGTTGAAGAACATGGACCAACCGATAGAGATCGCAATGTGGCTCCACGCCGTCGCTCAACGAGGCGTATGACGGCAAATAATGCACCTTTGCCACCACGAGGTACCGTGGCTATGCCAACAGCAGCAACCGCTGCTGTAGTGGCCCACGGGGCAACCTCCATTCAACTCGAGGAAACCCTAGGGCATGAAGCCCACGATGCAAGCAGCAGCATGCGCAGAACCAAACAGTTGCTCACTTTCGGCAGCAGCCTTTGGCACCTGCCACTTTCACTTGGACGCGAGCTGCCCAGACAGAGGTAGCCCAAGCCTCAAGACGGTGCAGCATGGTCCCAAATGAGTTCAACTAGCCCAGATCCAGATCCCAAGGCCAACGGTTGAACTAAGGGTATTTTCACCCTTTCTTACTGTAGATTTAACCCATCCTAGCTCAAGCTTTGCACTCGGAGTCCATTACATTCCCACAACTTAAGCAGACGTCTACCGTACCAGCTCTTCAACTCCAAATGACAAACAACACTTGTCTCGACAGGTCGTCAAACTAACAAGCACCCTCGCGCAACAGACTACTTTTGTGAATCAGCTCTTACAGCGCACCGAGATGCAGCGTGCCCTAGATGAGGTGTCCCAAAACAGGATAAGGGTAGGCGATGATGTTTCTCTCCAACTACGTTTAGGCAAGCAGCTCTTTGACTAGCCACGAACCGAACGTTCTAGCAGTGTACACTTCTGCATGGGCCCCCGAGATAGCGTAGACTCGTCTTAGCGAGCGAATGAGCGTGTACTCTCGGTTCGGCTCTCGGACGAACACACATTCATAGTTGGGGCCACACTTTGATAATCAACATGGACAACCTTCTAGGCGGAGTGCTCATACGCGACTAGGCCCACAAGGAGCATCCTCTACCTCACATTGGAGTAGGCAGCACGGTGAACGAGGAAAAGCAATCGCACAATTCGGCTCAAGATGAACTGGCAGCCTACGAGTAATCATTTCACCTGCCAAGAATGATAAGCTCATATATATATATATATATATATATATATATATATATATATTACATCAAATTCACTTATCTTTTCTTAGTTAGTTCCTTATATTTTTGAGCTATTTACTTTGTTTTTGTGTTTTGTAGGACTTGTCAAGCTAAGAAAAGAAAAATAGCACAAGTGGGATTTTAAGTAACAAATTCGTCAAAACTGCCTGTGCACATCAGCTGACTTTGGGAGCACGTTACGAACAGCTCAGAATGAATTAGAGAATGAGCCTTATATGCTTAGAAAGCTATGGATGTCTATTTTCTGGTGCATTTCGCGGATTCCTAATATCATTTTTCTAGAAGAAGTTATGACCGTTTTAACACTGAAAGGTACACAAGAGGCTGAGCAGTTTGTAACTGACAAGAAAGCATTGAAAGCAATAAACCCAATAAAACTAGCAGCCAAAACTGATGCAGCCAAGAACAAACCAGCTGACCCCTATTCAAATATCAGAGGAAATGGAATTAAAGATGAGGATTAAGAGGGAGTAATTGGCATAAAGACTACCTAAAGAGTTACAATTGTTTTACCATTTCCTCTCACTTATTGTCATCACAAAATGGCTATTAGTGGGGGAGTTATGGAGCAGAAATGGGGCAGCAAGCAGGGGCATAAAGGCTGCAGGTTGCAGCGGCAAGGGGGAGAAGAAATAAGATAGAAAAAAAAGGAAGGAAAAAAAGGCAAGGCTGCTGCGTTGGGGAAGGAAGGAAAGGAAGGAGGAAATCTTGGCATTCTCTTCTTTCGGTTTTATCTTCTCAAACTCATGTCTTTCTTTTGGTTTTATTTAAGGATTATGTGTAACTAATTTTTAGAAGTTAGGGGCTGTTTTGAAGCCCCGAATATGATTGCAAGTTTGTTATGACATTTCGTTGAATTACTTTTATGAATGGATGAAAATTGCTTCACTACTTGTCTCATTGATGAATTCTTTATGTGTTTTCTACGGATGCATACTTAGTAAGCATATCTAGGATTCTAATGCTATGAATATGTGTGTGCCTGCCCTTGTCAAATGAGGACCTACATATGTTCTAGAGTAGTACTTGTTAATTGCGATTAACATGTGAACCAATTTCTAGGATAAGTAAGACAACGCCATTTCAGCCTCAACAACAAGAAGCTCCAAGTAAGTCTCTTGAGGATTTAATTGCTTCTTTAGCTAACTCTACTCAATCTCATCAACATAAAACAGACAAAGCAATTGAAAACCTTGAGCGCCAAATGAGTCAGTTAGCAAGTTTGATGGGGCAACAACACCAACCAGGAAGATTGCCGAGCCAAACCGTGGTGAATCCAAATGCAGAGCAGATGAATGTTGTGACTTTAAGGAGTGGAAAAGAAGTTTTTGAGCAGCCGAGGATGGAAAAGAGGACCAGAAAAGATACAAATGAGCAAGATGAGGCATCAACAGAAACTGAAAATTTTCCTAAAGCTACAGAATTGAACAAAAAAGATTCTGATAAGGTAAGTAAAGAAGTTCAAAATTCATTTAACTCATGTGTCCCTGTTCCTTTCCCTCGTAGGTTTATGAAGTCTAAGAAAGAGCAAACTGATAAGGAAATCTTGGATACTTTCCGGAAAGTCCAAGTGAACTTACCTCTTTTAGACGCCATAAAACAAGTGCCCAAGTATGCAAAGTTCCTTAAAGAGCTTTGTACGAACAAGAGGAGATTTAATGATCAAGAAACTGTGGCATTAAGCGAGGAAGTATTAGCTGTTTTGCAGAAGAAGCTGCCACCGAAGTTGAAGGATGCCGGGAGCTTTACCATTCCATGTGTAATCGGAGGGAAAGAGTTTGGGAGAGCATTGTGTGATTTGGGGGCATCCATCAATCTGATGCCATATTCAGTGTATGAATCACTAAACCTTGGAGACTTGAAGGAAACAAAGGTAGTAATCTAGTTGGCAGATCGTTCAAACAGATATCCCAAAGGCCTATTGGATGATGTACTTGTGCAAGTGAATGAGCTCATTTTTCCCGCTGACTTTTTTGTTCTTGAGATGGAACATGACACTATGCCTACTGCACTTCCTCTTATATTGGGAAGACCATTCCTTAGAACGGCGCGTACGAAGATTGATGTCTACGATGGTACCTTAACCATGGAAATTGATGGAGAAATCGTCAAGTTCAAAATCTTCAATGCTATGAGGTACCCTAGTGATTTTGAATCTTGTTTGTCTATTGATGCGTTTGACTAATTTGTGCAGGATTGTTTTAATGAAGGTGTGGGACAAGATAATTTAGAGAAGGTGTTAGTGCATAGCATTACACATGGAAAGCTTAATTCTTCCGAGCACATTAAAGAAGAATTAATCCAGACAGTGGCAGCCCTTGAGTCTCTTTCACCAATTCGTGGTAAGTCTTCTTCCTATTTTATTTCTCTTCCCACTTCTAACGAAAAAACTCTTCCTTATGTGATTCAGGCACCCAAATTGGAGCTTAAACCGATTCCTGAACATTTGAAGTATGCATTTTTGGGAGAGGATGAAACATTACTAGTCATCATATTGTCACAACTCACAACAGAAGAGGGGGAGAAACTGATCAGGGTATTGAAGGATCACAAAACTGCCATAGCTTGGAGCATTGCAGATATCAATGGTATAAATCCAGCTACATGTATGCATATGATTCTGCTGGAGGAAGGTGCAAAACCAACAATGGAAGCTCAACGCCGTTTAAACCCACTCATGATGTGGAGGTTGTACCCCTCCAAGAACCAGCTCCCCTTGGATGATTACCCTTGGTACCGTCCGGCTGCGGACGTAAAAGCAAGCGCTTATTGGGAGGCAACCCAATATTTCTATTCATTGTCTTTTTCTGTCATTTTTCAATTTTTCGTTTTTTTTTTTTTTTTTTTTTTTTCTGAATTTTCTTGCATGCTAAACTTAATTATTTCTTTTTATTGCAGAATTGAAGTTTGGAGTTTATTGCAGAATTGAACTTTGGAGTTTATTGCAGAATTGAAGTTTGAGGGTCATCGCTTGATTTTACTACAAATTGGGGAAGTTTTCAGTCCAAATGCTTTATTTTTTTTCTTATTATTTTATTTTATTTTTATTTTTAGCATTATAGTGTTTTCTGACATTGGGGACAATGTCCAGTTTAAGTTTGGGGGTAAGGATTGAAAACATGACCAAATTACAATTTTTCGTACCTTCGACTAAAAACTGGTTTGATTTGTTTCCTTGTTGCCTTTTGTTTTCTTAATTAGTTTTGTTTACTCTAAATAAAAAATAAAAAATAATTCGGAATATTTGAAAATCCAAAAAAATAGTCTTATTTTCTTTATTGTTTTGAATTAGATTTTTGTTAGTTTCCCGACCCAATGATATAACTGGATTGAATTTGAACCACGGTGATCAAGAACTTAGTAAGCATTTGTTGTGTGAAATTCCTGATTCTCTGGTTAGTTTTGTACATGTTTAATCATCTTTGAAAAACCAAATGCACATAGCCTTGTTGATGTGAAACTAAAGCATGACTTAAAGCTTCATATGTCAATATAGTGACCATATCTAGCCTATGTGAGTTTTTGAGCCTATTGAAAGTGTGTGCATTTTTCATACACTCCTATTCTTTCATGTGTGATGAACTTATGTGAATTACATCTCTAGAACTTGCGTAACGATCTTTCGAAATGTTTTCATTTGATTGCATGAACTTGAAAAGGATAGAGGCATTAGGTTTATCACCATGGCCCAAATAAGCATGTTTCCTAAAGAAAAATGATATCATTAGTATGCCAATTTGAGCCGTATATGTTGAGCCTTTTATTTCTTATCACCAGATATGTCTACCCTTATACCTTAAACATTTTTCCTTACCCTTTCCAAGCTAGCTAATGAGCAATATGAGATTGTCTGATGAGAAATGTTTGTGAAGTACTTTGAAGGAGTTTGGCAACAGAATAAGTGTGTGGGTATTTCATGTTTGTATTTAGTTATGTGGGAAATTGCTTCAAAAAAAAAAAAACAAAAAAAAACAAAAAATAGAAAGAAAAAAAAAAGAAGAAGAAGAAAAAGAAAAAATTGTATACAAAGAAACATTTTAAGTTTCAGTTTAGGGGTGTGGTTGGAAGTATTATTTGAGTGGTTGGAGAGCTCGAGTTCTTATAAATCTTAACAAGAGAATTGCTTACAATTTAGCTTGGAACTTGTGTTTACCTATCCTTTCATTTCTATAACCCTCTCCCTAAGCCTCATTACAACCAATAAAAGTCCTCTTGATTTAAGTTTTGCAATTATGATTGTGGAGATGTGATCTTTATGCAAGCTTATGGTAGATCTTTCACATTTGATTCTTTGAGTGAAAACGTTAAACTAAACATATGTGTGATTGAGTGTATGTCCCGTGAGAAGGTCACTAGTTGGCATGTGGTGTTTAGTGTATGTCCCGTGAGAAGGTCACTAGTTGGCATGTGGTGTTTTAAAAAAAAAAAAAAAAAAAACTTGAAATTGCACTAGCATGGCTATTACACACACTATACTTCAAGGATGATTAAAAGGTTACCGCTAACATTTGAATAAGGAAGATGAGCTTGGATTAGCTTGTTTGGTGCTAGCTAAGGTTCTTGATGATTTGTTTTCTTGAATGAAATTCTATGAGGGTCACATAGGGGGAAGCTAATGTTTTTCATGTTGCTACTTTTTCAAGTTTTCTTTGTTTTGCTCGAGGACTAGCAAAAGCTAAGTGTGGGGGTATTTGATAAGCTCATATATATATATATATATATATATATATATTACATCAAATTCACTTATCTTTTCTTAGTTAGTTCCTTATATTTTTGAGCTATTTACTTTGTTTTTGTGTTTTGTAGGACTTGTCAAGCTAAGAAAAGAAAAATAGCACAAGTGGGATTTTAAGTAACAAATTCGTCAAAACTGCCTGTGCACATCAGCTGACTTTGGAAGCAAGTTACGAACAACTCATAATGAATTAAAGAATGAGCCTTATGCTTAGAAAGCTATGGATGTCTATTTTCTGGTGCATTTCGCGGATTCCTAATATCATTTTTCTAGAAGAAGTTATGACCGTTTTAACACTGAAAGGTACACAAGGGGCTGAGCAGTTTGTAACTGACAAGAAAGCATTGAAAGCAATAAACCCAATAAAACTAGCAGCCAAAACTGATGCAGCCAAGAACAAACCAGCTGACACCTATTCAAATATCAGAGGAAATGGAATTAAAGATGAGGATTAAGAGGGAGTAATTGGCATAAAGACTACCTAAAGAGTTACAATTGTTTTAACATTTCCTCTCACTTATTGTCATCACAAAATGGCTATTAGTGGGGGAGTTATGGAGCAGAAATGGGGCAGCAAGCAGGGGCATAAAGGCTGCAGGTTGCAGCGGCAAGGGGGAGAAGAAATAAGATAGAAAAAAAAGGAAGGAAAAAAAGGCAAGGCTGCTGCGTTGGGGAAGGAAGGAAAGGAAGGAGGAAATCTTGGCATTCTCTTCTTTCGGTTTTATCTTCTCAAACTCATGTCTTTCTTTTGGTTTTATTTAAGGATTATGTGTAACTAATTTTTAGAAGTTAGGGGCTGTTTTGAAGCCCCGAATATGATTGCAAGTTTGTTATGACATTTCGTTGAATTACTTTTATGAATGGATGAAAATTGCTTCACTACTTGTCTCATTGATGAATTCTTTATGTGTTTTCTACGGATGCATACTTAGTAATCATATCTAGGATTCTAATGCTATGAATATGAGTGTGCCTGCCCTTGTCAAATGAGGACCTACATATGTTCTAGAGTAGTACTTGTTAATTGCGATTAACATGTGAACCAATTTCTAGGATAAGTAAGACAACGCCAGTACTTACGATGCCTTGTGATGACTCAAACTCTTTTCGTTCTTAATGATTTCTACTTGTTAAATCTATGAACACGCCATTCTAGATTGCATGCTAGGGACTAAGTTAAGTTGAAAACGTCATTCTCTTAACATACTATGTAAGAAAGAGTAATAGGTTGAGTTCTAACATTGAGCCAACTTGAGCATCTTCATCCGGAAATAAAAGGAATTTGAATGAAACATAACATGTTTTCATGATTATTTGGTGGTGGATAGCAATTCCCCTAACTCGTTTTTCTTAATTTGTGAACTACTTAAAATCTGTTTCTGTCCTGCTTTTGTTCAATTTAATTTAAATAGCAAATCAACTCCAAAAATCCCAAAAATTTGTATGAGTGTAGCTCTGTGTGTCTAGTATCTTCATATAAAATTTCGTAGACTTTAGATAAGTGTAAGTCTGTCTAATAAATATTTTTCGGTGGCTGGTCAGTAGGGACAGCAAACCAGTTTTTGTGACATTTTAAGTAGTTAGATAAAACAATCTTCTACAGAAAAGACCCCTATTTTCATATGCTACAATTGACAAATCTTAGTATTAATAAGGAAAATCAATAGGACATTTGTGTGTTACTTTGTGGTGTGCATTTAATCCTACCAAAGAACATACTACATACACAGCAGCCGCGACACAGACGAACTGAGCCTAGGGAAGAGCGGCCGAGACTACTAGCATGTCATGACCGGGGGCAGCCGGAAATGGGCCTTGACAGAGGTAAATTCAAGAAGAAGTAGAGAGGCTCCAAACTGAGCGATTGTGCAAATTCCAGCGCATTGAGACCACAGACGAAGCCCTTCACATGGATGTGGATCACATCAGCAGATCATCTTTCACGGACGAGATCGAGTAAACGGAGCCCCCGCGTAAGTTCAATACGCCACATTTCACCCTATTCAAGGGAGATAGTAGCCTGGAAAGGCACATGAAGCACTATCGCAATGCGTTGATCCTCAACACGGCCAACGACACCTTAATGTGCAAAATATTCGCTACTACTTTGCAGTATGAGGCACATGATTGGTTCTATACCTTGCCTCTACAGTCCATCCGGAGTTTTGATGAGCTTTCCGTAGTTTTCACTAAGGAGTGCTCATCCTACCGCTCAATCAAGAAGAAGTCCAATCATCTCTTCAACATAAAGAAGAATCTAAATGAGACAGCTCCAAGCTTGATCACACCAAGTACTATGCGTTCCACCGAGGTTTTGGTCACACGACCGACACTTGTTATACCTGAGGAATTACCTAGAGAAGCTGGTGAAAGAGGGTAAATACAACATATACCTGGACAAGCCAGCTGCGCAGCCTAGGAGGAACGCAGACGCAGCAAGAAGCTGCTTGCCAAGACCATAAGAATCAACGGCATTTTCACAAGTCTGAATACTTGGGGGCCACAAACAACTCCAAGAAGAGGAAGATCCAGCAGGCTATAGCAATCTCCTAAGTTCAGGCAGCTAACCCCAAACCTAGACCCATCATTAGTTTCACCAAGCAGAATGCTGAGGGAGTTGACTTCCCACACGAGGACGCTCTAGTAGTGTCCGTTTAACTGGCACACGCTATAGTCGATAGAGTGATGGTAGACAACAATAGTATAGTAAATCTACTTCAGCTATATGTCATTCAGAAGATGGGCCTAGAAAACATGATAATATGCCGAGCAGATGTATTCACCGGATACACCTCAACTGCTATTGGCAACATAACACTCGATGTGAGAACACCATTAGTAGTCTCAAAGCAGACGTTCATTGTACGTAGCGACCCGTCTCCCTATAAAAGGATTCTAGGAAGGCCCTGGCTAGTGAAACTAGGCGCTGTAACCTCCGTCGAGTACCAGAAAATCCAATTCCGCATCCCTAAAGGAAAAGTCAGAGATATCAAGTCTGACGAGGCCACATCTCGACGATGCATGGTGTAAATGCTAAAGGAGTCAAAGAAAAAGTCCTTCACTCACGTACACTGAGGTTGAGAAGGACAAGCCTGCAACCAAATAGTAGCCATAATAGAGGGATTAAGATGATGTTCAGAAGGACACGCCGATAAAAGAAAAAGGATGGAAGCTAGAAGAGGATGTCAAATACATCATTCTTGATCCCAAGCAGCCGAAGAAGACGACTAGAATTGGCTCACGACTGAGCCTAGCCACGCTCAACTGTTTTCTCTCACGCTCAACCGATCGATGCAAGCCTTTTTTCAAGGCCATTATGAAGAGCAAAGAGACAAGTGGGACGACGAGTGCGAGAAAGCATTTCAAGACTTGAAGAGATATTTGATATCTCCTCCGCTACTATCCAAGCTAGAAGCAGTTGAGGAATTATACATCTACTTGGCAGTCTCAAAAGTAGTAGTAAGCTCCGCCCTCATACGAGAAGAGTTGGGGGCCCAACTGTTAGTATTCAACACTTCTAAAGCTCTCCTCGATGCAAAAACAAGAAACCCGAGGATTGAAAAGCTAATTTTGGCGCTAATTGTTGCAGCTTGGAAGCTCAGACCATACTTTCAAGTGTATACGGTCATTGTCATGACTCAGTATCCCCTACGATTTATCCTACGTGGTATTGACGCTTCTCAATGAGTGAGGAAGTGGGCGTTGGAACTCGAACAATACGGCTTAGTTTACCGACCCCGCACGATGATAAAAGCTCAAGCCTTGGCAGGCTTCATAGTAGAGTTCACTCCCAGCCTAGAAGACACAACAGCACAGCCCAAAGACACCCTTGAAGCAACCGAGCACTCTTTGGCCGCAGCAACCCTTTCTAAGAAAGACTTTTGGCACCTGCATGTCGACGGTTCATCCAACTACAAAGGTTCTAGAGCAGGCTTAGTTCTCTTCACCCCAGACAGCTCGATGCTTTAGCAAGTAATCACTCTAAGCTTCAAGGCATCAAACAACGAAGGAGAGTACGAGGCCTTATTGGCAAGCCTCCAAATGGCACTAGATCTGGCAGTCAAGAAGCTCGCAATCCATTCTGATTCTTAGCTTATCATTAGCCAGACTACCGAGAAGTATGTAACAAAGCATATAAGGATGACACTATACATAGAGAAAGTATGAAAATAGCTTGAGGAGTTTTAGACTTACACCCTTACACAGGTGCCATGGGGACAACGCTCATGCAGATGCCCTGGTAGCCTTAGGCTCCGCTTTGGATTACTAGTTCAGACGCTCCATCCTGATTGAGTATTTGGGAAAGTCGAGTATAGAAAAAGAACCAGCAGCCGAGGTGTTACAAGACAATACAACCCCAAGTTGGCAAGATCTCATCATCGACAACCTAGTCAATAAGACACTCCTTGCAAAAAGACTGGAAGCTAGGAAGCTCCAAATAAAGGCGGCACAATACTACATGTGGAATAACATTTTCATCTGAATGTCCTTTTCAGGCTCACATCTCCGCTGCCTAACGCCTCCTGACCACTTAAAAGTTCTGAGCTCGGTCCACGAAGAAGTTTGTGGAAACCACTTAGAAGATCGATCCTTAGCATAGAAGGTTTCAACGCTCGCTGCTACTGGCCCACCATGCATCAAGACGCTAAGGAATTTGTTCAAAAGTGTGACAGCTGCCAACACTTCAAGCTTGTACCCGCACTACCTGTTATCGAGCTCCACCCGCAAACAAGCCCATGGCCATTTATGCAATGGGCAATCGATCTGGTAGAGCTCATGTCGCCCGCTATTGAGGCAAGGGTATAATGATCGTGGCTACCGATTACTTCACCAAGTGGGTAGAAGCCGAGCCCATGACACCACTACTCAATCAGGCATATATCGCTTCATATGGAGGAACACTATCTGTTGGTTCAGCATCCCTCAATCTATCATCATCGACAATGACCCGTAATTCGTGGAAAATGACTTGGCGAAGTTCTTCTAAAAATATAACATCAAGCAGCACAGGTCTACGCCTAGATATCCCTAAGGCAACAGGCAGGCAGAGGCATCCAACAAGACAATCATGGATTGCCTCAAGAAATCCCTCACAGACAAGCAGGGAAAGTGGCCAAACGAACTTCCTGATATCCTATGGAAGTATTGCACGACCAAACGACAAGCAACTGGTGAAACTCCTTTCTCCTTGGCATTCGGTTCAAAAGCAATCATCCCTCCCATTGTCATCGTGCAGAGCACCAGCACCATACTGCCAACTTTGGAGTAGAATATAGAGGAGATGGCCACAAATCTAGATATGGCAGATGAGGAATGCGAGAAGGTTATCACCCGCATTGCAGCCTACCACTATCAGCTCATCTCCAGTTACAACAAAAGGGCAAAGATCTGGCGGCTTCAGCCTGAGATCTGGTCCTAAGAAAAGCATTCATCACTGCCCAAAAAGAAGCCTTTAAAAAGATGAATCATATCTCGGAAGATCCGTACAAGGTCAACAGAGCAGGCGGCAAGGGTAGCTACACCATCACCACCTTAAATGACAAATCATTCAACAGGTAGTGGAATGCCTACAACCTGCGGAAGTACTACACATAACCTTGCAAGCTGAGGACCATTCAGTTGTTACGTAGTTTCTACCTTCTAGTTAAGTTTGATATTTTTCTTCTCATTTTTCAATGAAGATTTTCGAAGCTATACATCACTTGGCTCGACTGCATATCAGCAACACCTGTCTGTTCCTGCTCTCATTGAAGATCGCGCCTAATCAGAGACTTAT
Organism: Heteromeles arbutifolia; assembly: GCA_024362995.1. Classification (NCBI taxonomy): domain Eukaryota; kingdom Viridiplantae; phylum Streptophyta; class Magnoliopsida; order Rosales; family Rosaceae; genus Heteromeles; species Heteromeles arbutifolia. The sequence continues at coordinate 35,346,435 of JANCRC010000003.1, read as the reverse complement.
CGTAGGAATTATGCCTCTATCGGGGACTAACCTTGCTCTCCCCCTATGAGAGGGTAAGCTATGCACTCCGAATATCTAGACGTGCATGGGTCTGGCTACTCTGGTGTAACTAGAGCACGATGGCTTGCTCCGGCATCCCTAGAAGTAGCCACAATGGTCTTTTTCAAGGCCTAGCTAGAGTGAAGGATTTTAGGCCTTTGGCTTGATTCGCAAGGATCGAGCCTCAGAGACGGATGAGGCACGCTACGTAGCTCACTTTTTGGATAGCTACCCACGAAGATGAACCGCAGTTGAGCATCCTTGATGTGATAAGCTGCTGGCAACCTCGGTTGAGCATTCTGTATGTAACCAACTAGCAATCTTCGTGTTATGAAATAGTATTCCCTCAACCCGTTATAGGAACATCCCTTATGACATCTGTGATGTGACCAGCTAGCATTCACAACTGAGCATCCCCGATGTAATACATAGTGATCTCTACGAGGATACAGAATTCTAGCTCCAGCTATACGCATAGGGTGCACGCGGTTGAGCATCTTGATGTAACCAGCTAGCGTAAGGAGCTGAGCATCTTGTATGTGACTAACTAGCGATCTCTACGTATTCTTGAAAACCTAAAGCCGCTGCTAATTCAACGAGTAGCCTACGGATTCTAGAAGATCCCTGGGAACCTAAAGCCGCTGCCTATTTAATGAGCATCATATAGTTTCTAGAAGTACCTAGGAACCTAAAGCTGCTACCAATTCAATGAGCAGCCTACGGTTTTGAAAGATCCCTGGGAACCTAAAATTGTTGCCAACTTAACGAGCAGCCTACTGTTTCTGGAAGACTACCTACGGTACACCTTTGGAGCAGTTAGCCGCATAAACCTATACAACTGCACAATTATGTGAAAGATTAATAGGTTAACGCGAACATGCACTGCCTACTGTAGAACAACTCCTTGCGTTTACACTGATTCCTAAAATGTTGTGTTACTTGCTACGCAGCTTACGAAATTGGTTATTTAAAGTGCAAAGAGTTCTTTCGAACCACTGCCCATAAAATTCCATAGAACCACGCACTTTTGATGCGAAAGGTTAGCAAATTTTGTGTCCCAGCAATCTTTAGTATGTTGTGATGCAGGCCACGCAGCTCAAAGAATTGAAGAAATGATAACCAGCTAAATAGCCTATAGTTAGGAGGCAACAACGTGAGGTAAAGCTCAGCAGTTCAACGCCCTAGAAGATCAAAGTTAACAACCGAGCAGTCACGCAGACTCGCCTACTTCTATAAGTAAGGATCTGGCTGCTGGTTCTCTGGTTAACAGCTTCGCAGAGGTCCTAAGCCTAGATGCAGTCGCATAAATCATACAAGTCCGTCTACTTATTAAAAAATAGCACGCTTCGCTAAAGACCTTGTGATTAAAGATCTAGTGGACCACTGATATGAAACATGCAACTACAGAGGTCATTCGGCCCTGCAAGTTAGAAATTTCAAAAAGCACCTCAAGCAGGCTAAGATTCGCACCCGACAACCTGAAGGTGGTGCCTAAAGCAATGAAGATGGGCTTGACTGCTTTGTTCAAAGCAGCCTACTCGATTGTTCATTCTACGGCAAAAGCTTCAAGCAAGGCAAAAAGACAAGGATGAAGTAAAGTGAAGAAAAACAATTTATTAATTTCTAGAAAATTGGTAAAATGGCACGAAGGCCAACAGAGTTCAAGCAAAGTAAGAAAGTAAATCCTAAAGTTTATCTAAAAAGACTACTCCTCAACAGCTTGGACATCTTCAGCAGCCGCATCGTTCCCAGCAGCATCAACTTCTGGTGCTTCACCTATAACTGCCATATCTCGGGCAGAACTGTGATCAGTCACACTTGCCCCGGCGGCACCACCTTTGGCCGCATCTACCTAGGCAGCCTGATCCTTAGCTGCCCCACCAACAATGCTCTCAAAGGAAAACTTAAGCAAATCCTCGAAAGAAATAGTAAAAAGCTCGAGGTCTTTATCAGAGAAGGCATAGTCAGATGACATGCCAAGGAAATGATCAATATAGCCAAGCTTGAAGAAGTCAACTTTACCTTGGGCAATGACAACCTCAAGACTAGACTTCTCGCTTCTCAGCTATTTATTTTCCTCAATTAGGTCAATACGAGCATTCTACAACTCATCTAGTTCATTCTTCAAGTTCTCGCTAGCAGACAACATTCCTTCATGTTCCACTTCCTTAGACTCAAGTCTACTAGTAGCCTTCTTGAGTCAAACCACGTCATTATGCATAGCGAGCATCTCTACATCTTTAGCATCACGGGTATACCGAAATTCTAAAATTGCACACTCAAGGTCCTGCACTAGAAATGCTTGGACTTCAATCTCCTTCTCTGCAATGCCATACTTCCCCCGGATCACATCAACTTGAGCCTTCAAGTCATTCATCTCTTGGCGAGCGATCTCAAGTTGTTGAGTAGTGGAGGTAGAGACATCAGATCCCTTCAAAAAAGTAAGTTCAGACTCTCAACTGTTTAATTTTATTAGCATTCGAACAAACCTCTACTACCATGGCTGCCGCTATCTGCACAGCAGCTTTAGCATCATCCTGCTTCATACAAGTGTACTCAGCTACCAAGATCACAGATTTCTGCAACATAGTAAGCAAGGAATCCTTTCACGACTGAGCCTTATGCCTTACAAAGAAACTAGAGTCAACAACACATAGATAAATAGACTTAGCACATACCTCCGTGTCCTTAAGCAGATCGGGCTTCAACAGCGCATGGATTATAGAAAACTCCCCTAAGGTTGGTTTGGCAAGCTGATCATGGCTACTCATGAAGGCATGCATTTCCTTATCAGCAGGAGGGGTCGGCCCTGGCATCGCCTTGGCTGTGGAATCACCATTCTAGCTTTTCATCGCTGCACATACCTCCTGAATCGAATCGAACTTGGGCAGGAAGGCTGCCCAGGAATAAACCCAGGCATAAGGGGCACGACAGAACTTTTCCGTTGCACAATCCTGTCAGCAACAATTCTAGCAATCCTCAGAGCAGCAGGCTTCACAGGCTCAGATCTAACAACCTATTTCTTCCCCTTTGGAGAAGTTAAGTCAATCACAAGCCTTCCAGATTTAGACCAACCATTGCGAGCAGCAGAGGAAGTCTTCGATTTTTTCTGCACTGACGGCTTTCGAGCTGGTGACGAAGATCTCTTTCTCCCGCCTTCGCTTGCAGCAGGCTCCACAGTGGCGATCAGACGAGTAAACACCTCACCCTTAATTCTCTTAATCTCTTCTAATGGGGGCAGCCCACATTTCTCCCTACAAAAATGACTGAGCAGCCAACGCCATTCAAGATATTTAGCAGAAATCCCTAAAACGATGTGCACCTCCTTCATGTCAGGAGAAGTCTTGGGAGTTGAACCAAATTCTGAATCTACATAAACAGAGGAGGAAAAATAATAAGGCAACCCAACAAAAGTATAAAGCGGCTTAGAGACTAAGCAACCTATTTACCATCAATGAAAGCAGTCGGAATACGCAGCCTAGGCGAGAAGTTGGATTCCCACTTTCCCCTGATCTCAAGGGTCTCCATAGACTAGTCATGATTCCCTTTGCTCGAGTGATCGAAAAGCATATATTGCCTTCTCAGCTGCCCAACATCATCGTTGTGACCTATGTTAAAGAAGTACCAAAACTCGTTGGCAGTCAGGTCCAAGTCAAAGAACTTGCTCAAGTTGTGGAACCCCACCATCACACAAACTGCGTTCGGAGAGCACTAAGCAGGAGCATACTTCATAGAGCAGATCACATTTTGGAAGAATCAAGGTATGGGAAATGTGAACCCCAACACGAAGTAGTAGGGGTGAAACTTGATAGCTTTCCTAGAGCCACACGGTTCATGGCTGCTACCATCATTGGCCCGCTTCATGTGAACCCCAGACGAAACCTACCTTGACATGAGCAGCTCTAAAGTAGCATACCTTACTTGTAAATTTGCCCTGACAATACAATGACGGAATGAATTCATCTTTCTTGTGGCTTGAGGAAGACATGTTCAAAAATTCTACAACGGCGTAAGGAGAAATTATTAGAAGGCTTCTCAAAGAAAAAAAAAATCAAGACCAAGACCGTAGGAGACCAGCAGTCGCGCCAAGCCCTACGACTTGGTCTCCTTTCCTAGGCCCAAATGGCGCAGCAACCCAGATTACATGGTAGGGGGCAGGCGCCCCAGCGCTGCCTCTCTTCCCCTCGTGGCCCAACCAGCCTTCACAGTCCAAACCAAATTGAGGAGGGCTAACGCCCCCTCGCTTCCCTCTATCTTCCTCACGTCTTTCTTGTTGCACGAGCCCAAGCCCAGCAGCCCAAGACCAGCACCCCAGCGCGTCGAGCCGAGCCACCTGCAGCAGCATGGTTGCCACGGTAGCAGCACAATAACCCCATGACTGCCACTTTTCACTACTCCTAGACCCCTTTCAAGCCAAAAATTCAAGCCTCAAGGCTCCAAAAAATCAAGAAGAAGAAGAAAATTAATTTTTTTCTTACCTTGGAAAAGAAGAAAAGCAATGGAACATAATTCTTTGCACGGGCAATCGAAGAAGATTGCTAGGGGAGAAGGAACAGATATCCTCTGGCTTTCTCTCTTTCTTGTGGGGTTTTTAATTGCACTCCAAATTTATTTAACGCCTGCTTGACGCAGACTTAAATAGGTTTTGGTGGCAATTACATTCCCTTTCCTATAAGAATTTAAATTCCAAGTCAAATAAGGAATCTACATCAAATTGGGACAAACTCCATTGCAGCTTTAGATTCCTACACCTCCTGCCTTTTCTTGCGAGCAGCCCAATAGGTGTGGGGGCATATGTAGAGCCAAAAACATTCCCAAAAATTATAGAGCTGACACGTGGATTATTTCCCAAGAAGGACAAGACTTCCCTTATTAAATGAGCAGAGAGCAGCCTCATTCACCCAGTGCAACTGAGGCAGAGCAAGCAGAGATCAACGATTGCTCAAGGCACCATGCCCGTAGGAAAAGTCAAAGGTATTTATGATAGAATAATCCCTTATTCTTATCATAAATACATTCCTAACCAATGACGACCTATTTCAAGTAATTTAGGATATTTACCTATTTATTCTAAGATATTTATTTACACAAATATATTAGAATATACTCACCGAAATACCACCTAGGGCCGGCCACCTCTAAACCTTAGAGGGTCGGCCCATCTCCTCCATCTCTCCTATAAATACTCAATTTATCTCCAAAATTTAGTAAGCTTTAACTACCCCTAAAGAGGCTTTTCACTTCCCACAAACACTCAAACACATTCTTTTCATAATTCTAACTTTGACATCGAAGATTCTTCGGCGAAAGCCACCCCCCCCCCCCCCAAAAAAAAATCATCGTGGGCGCGTGAGGCTTTTGACCTTAATATTAGGTGTTATTATTTTAAAGGTACAGATTCGTCCATTCAAAGGAAGGCGGAAATTTACATCCTCAACAAGCAATTTAAACACTAGTAGAAAAAACAGCTTGCGCAACGAACAACAATTTGGCTCACAAGACGCACTTGCGCGACAAAAAAAAGTATTCGCCTCGCAAAATAGAAAACATATTGACAAAAAAAAAAACTTTCGCATGACGAAAGAATTCGTCGCGTCAGAATACTTAGCACGATGAATAGTCGTTGTCGTCGCATAAAGTCAACAAGAAAACGCGGCGTAATTTTTTTTGGCGCAAAAAACTTGCGCGACGAAAACGGGCTTTTGCGCAACCAATTTTTTGTCGCGCAAGTTCTAGTCAACTTTGACCATTTAATGCAGGTGAATCAGAGGACATTTAATATAGATATTTGCGCGACAAAGCCTTCTTCATGCAAAGATCCTTACTTTGCTATAAATAGGCGCTTCTACTGCCCTTGTTTTTCATAATTTTGTTATCCTTATTCTTCACAATTCTGTTCGTGCTGAGATGGCGGATAAAAACAACGATAAGAGTGTGCGCGACGCCAACCCGCATGATTTGAGAAAGCATTTTGAGTTTGCTCATGCGATTGCTGTAGCTATGGGGAATAATTGCCCCACTGCTGAGTGGCGTTCCTGGAAAGATGTGCCCAGGAATTTGAAGAAGGTTGTGATGGATGAACTATTAGTAAGTATATTATTGATGGATCAATAATGAAGTTTGTGAAATTTTTAGTTATATGTTGGAATTAATTATTTGCATATATGTGTAACAGTGTAAGTATGTTTTTGATGATGAACCAAAAGAACAATTGATGAAGTTGCTGGAGGATGCGTTGGAGGGAGGCTACAATCAGTGGCGTTATGAAGTCTTGCGGAATGGAGCAGGATCATCGAAATAGTAGTTTAAAATTTATGTTTTGTATGACAATATTTAAATGTCGGGTTTTTTTTTTTATAATTTATGTATTTAGACTTAATTAGGTTTCAATTCCTGTTGGGTTTTTTTATTGAGACCTAATGTAAGCACCTCACTATCCTCGGTTTATATGTGTTTTTAATCTTTAATGAATATCGTACTTATGTTGAAAATAATTGTATGGATTAAACCATTAATTATTTGTAGAATACGTATTTAAGGTATTAACTATTTATAGAATAATATTTAAGGTATTAATTATTTATAGAATAAATATTTAAAGTATTAATTAATTTTAGAATAAATATTTCGGGTATTAAATCATTTGTGAATATTTGTTTGTAATTATAAAGTTTATGTAAACATAGATATCGATGTTTATGTGAATTTTGTAATTACAGTTATTTTATTCGTCATGCAAGATATTTTTGCGCGATGAATACATGTTTTTGTCGTGCAAAGCACGGTCAGACTGCGTTCAAACCTACCAATTTATTGCACATTTATGACGCATTTTGCCCGACAGACTTAGAGGTTTGCCTGACGAATATGTCGTCGCGCAAAGGTGTCGTAGTGCTATATAATCACAGTTTCAGAGGCGTAGTTTTCAAAATTTTTTTGTTTAAAAAAGAATGGCCGATTCTAGAGAAGGTTCTAGAAAAAAGAAAGTTGTTGTGCGATTAGAGAGGTATAGACGGAAGCAAGTGCCGTACTTTGAAGGCAAAAATTTGGTTGAGGTGTACGCCGAATTTAAGTATGACATTGGAAATTTGGTGCGAAGGGATTGTTCTGCCAAGTTTGAATCTTGGAAAAAGGTTCTTGAGGAGTTGAAGAAGTCCATGCTGGGAGAGTTATCGGTAAGTTTGTAATAAATAATTAACAATTATTTTTGTTAAAACGTAATATTTTTTAAATTACTAATTTATTATTATTGGCATTAATGTAGGTTCATTGGGATGTTGATGAAACCGATGAGAAGCAACAGATTTATGGGGATGGGCTTTTCAAGCCAAGTTTCCGGCAGTGGAAGTTTGATGTGTTGGGGGCGATGGAGGATTGAAGTTGATGAGAGTTGTCTTTTATTTTTTTTAAATAAGATTTTGTGGACTTTATATTTAATTTAATGAATAAATATATGTTATGTGGATGAGTATTAATATTTGCATTAATTATAATTTCTATTTGGGATAGTAAATTAGTTTTGTTAATTGATTTAATGTTTAATTAGGTTTGAGTTTTTGATTTATAATAAAATAAAATTTTACAATATATACAAATGAAAAAGAAAAACATAAAAAAAATATATATATATGCTTTGCGCGATGAATGTTCCTTTTTCGTCGTGCAAAGATATCTTACGCGACCAATTACATGTTTCGTCGCGCAAAATCGTTCATCCTTTTTAATCTAGATTCAGCCATGTGCAGAGGCAAACTACAAAAAAATTGCAGATTGTGCCTCTGCACTCATCCCTTCGATTTTGCTCAATCCGGCATCTGTCATTTCCATTTTATCACAATTTCATCATTTAATACTCCTTCCATCTTCTTCTCTAAGTTGATCGAGCTACCTAGGTGTGTCTGGTAAGCGTTTTTTGTTGTTACGGTAAAAGTATTAATGTAAATTCATACTAACGCCATTAATTTCGTTGTCTATAGGGATATTGTGCGTGATTAGTGATTGGTGGAGAACGATTGATAAGGTATTTTCTTCGTTTTATTTCTTAAACGTATAAAATTAATTAAATTATGTTGAACTTAGTTTGTTATGTTTATATTTTGTTCTGAAATTATATTTATAATATGTTGTTAAATTTGTACGTGACGTACAAATATGTGTTGTGATGTACGGAGTTAATTGAAATTAACTTCATACTTGTTTTTTTATTTTTAGTAAAACTTAGTTGTAAAACTTAGTTTCCCGTTCGAGGATTAGTTGGATTTCGCGCATGGATGCGAAAGCATGACTGCGGTCCAATTAATTCTTGAATTGTCCCATTATTTGGACTGTTTGGGAATGCACAGTTATGACGCGTAGTTTATGGTTGAAGGATTAGGTTTCGGTTGTGGAGATTTCGGTGTCATCTATGTACGTTCTTCGAGTCATATACCTGAAGAACTGTATCAAGATGCTACCGAAATTCATCCACGTCGAAATCTAATCTGATGTAGCCGTAAATTACATGACATGACTATGCATTCCCGAATGGGATAGGGCCCTTACCGAAGGCATAAGGTGACATTATCATTTTGTATGAAGTTGTTGTGATTGTTGTATTGTTATTGTGGTTCCAGGAATTATGGACAGGACGTGGATACAGAACCCGAAGAGATGTGCGGACGAATACTTGGATAGAATCAAGGATTTTATTGACTTTGCACGTACACACAACTCGGGTGCAACTAGAATTTGGTGTCCTTGTAGGAGGTGTAACAACGCGTTAAGGGAGACAATTGAAAATGTTCAATTTCATTTAGTAAGGAATGGAATGATTGAGACATATAATACTTGGAACCATCATGGGGAACAATTAGACAATGCTTCGTCTTCAAACGCCACAATAGTGGATAATGTTGAACCTATTGTGGATCCTAATGAACAAGTCATGGATATTATAAATTATGCTTTTCCATTTGCATCGACAAACACCAATCAGGAAGGGAAAAATGACGTGCCTGCACCAATGGACAGTGCAGAGTTCGAACAATATGAAAAACTATTAAAAAATGCCAACCAAGAGTTATACCCGGGGTGCGAGATCTTTTCCGTTCTCACGGCCATTGTGGAACTAATGCATGGAAAAATAAAGTATCGTATGTTGAGCCAGTGTTTCGATTACTTTTTGGGGGTTTTCAAGAAAATGTTTCCGAAGGACAATTGTTTGCCGAAAGACCATAGACATGCGCAAAAGGTGTTGAATGATCTTGGATTGGGTTATGAAAAAATTCACGCTTGCAAAAACAATTGTATTTTATTCTACAAGGAGAATAAAGCATTGGATAAATGCCCTGTATGCAATGAGTCGAGGTTCAAAATGACATCTCAGATTAGAATGACTAAGATCCCACAAAAAGTTATGCGTTATCTGCCCCTGAAACCTAGGTTGCAGCGATTGTATATGTCGACGCATACTGCCACAGACATGAGATGGCATAAGGAAAAACGGGTAGACGACGATGTGATGCGGCATCCTGCATATGGGGAGGCTGGAAAGAGTTCGATCGAACGTTCCCCGAGTTTGCTGCTGATTCTCGTAACGTTAGACTGGGACTTGCCACTGACGGATTTAATCCGTTTGGGGTTTTAAACCAGCACCACAGTACTTGGCCGATTTCTTATTTCCGTATAATTTACCTCCATGGAAATGTATGAAAAAAGAATACATGATGATGACTCTATTGATAACTGAGGATCTTGGTAGGTCAATCGATGTATACTTACGGCCGTTAGTGGACACACGGTGTGCGCACATACGATAAATATACTGGCATGATGTTCACTTTACGGGCTGCAGTGATGTGGACTGTGAACGATTTCCCCGTATATGCAATGGTTTCCGGGTGGAGCATTAGGGGTTATATGGCATGCCCTGTATGCAAGGAAGACGTAACATCTAGTTGGCACTCCAGAAAATTTTGTTACCTTGGTCATCGAAGATGGTTGCCTTGGGACCCCGAGTGGCGAGAGAAGGATAAAGAGTTTGACGGGCAGAAAGAACAATGCCTCGTACCCTGAGAATGGTCTGGTGCTCAAATTTTGGAACAGCTTAACCTTTTGGATTTTGCTCCTTTCGGGACCAATGTCAGTAGGACAAGACTTTCTACACATATGAACTAGACACACAAGTCTATGTTTTTCGAGCTCCCGTATTGGTCCAAACTAAAATTGAGACACAACCTCGATGTTATGCATGTTGAGAAAATTGTATTTGACACATAATTCTAGATATTGAGGGCAAGACAAAGGACACGATCAAAGCTCGTCTTGATTTGGAATGAATAGGAATACGACGGGGTTTATGGATGAGTAAGGACAATGATAAAGCCAGAAGGGATCTTGCATTTTTTTCAATGAAACCGAATGACAAGAAAGAATTTTTAAAGTTTTTATCGTTTGTAAAGTTTCCCGATGGGTATGCTTCAAATATCGCGCGTTGCGTGAACGTTGACAGGGGTAAATTAGCTGGCCTAAAGAGTCATGACTGCCATATGGTTTTGCAACACCTATGTCCTATGGGTATTCAACATCTCTTGTCAGCCGATGTAGTGAAACCAATCATGTTGTTGCCCATTTTTTTTTCGCAATTGACGTCAAGAACGTTGCCAAAAAACAGACGTTAATCAATTGCGTCATGACATTGTGCAAGTTCTATGCAAGTTTAAGATGATATTTCCTCCAGCTTTCTTCACAAGTATGATACACGTGATGGTTCACTTACCAGATGAGGCATTGCTTGCTGGACCAGTCAACTTTCGCTGGATGTATCCAATAGAAAGGTATATATTCCTCGTCTTTTTTATTAATCAATATTAAATATATTACGATTAGTAATATGTGTATCATATCGTTTTCTTTTGGCAGGCTTCTCGGAGACTTGAAGAAAAGTGTACGAAACAAAGCGAAGCCCGAATGATCCATTATACAAGCTTGGGTGGCATATGAGGAGCTTACATTTTGTGGAATGTATTTAAAGCATGTTGAGACAACTTTCAATCGTCCTCCTCGCAATAATGACTGGGGTGTGAGAAAGGAGAAACTTTCAATTTTTGCCTAAATCGCTCGACCATTCGGATATCCAATTTCTGGGGAGTCGTTTTCCAAGAAGGACATGGAGGTAGCACATTGGTTCATACTCAACAATTGTGACGAGACACTGTCATACCTAGACGAGCATGAAAATATGATGAAGCAGGCACATCCTTCACATTTGGATGCCAAGAAACACCGTGAATTGTTTCCGCAGTGGTTTCTCGAATATTTAAATTTCAAGTGTTTTGTATAAGACATATATATTGTACCAATTAAGTTGCTCGAAATAACAAATTTAAATGTTTATCTAATATTAGGTGAATCAACTGAAAGCATCGAATTCCCTCGCGTACAGTGAAAAGTTATATAACTTAGCGTTTGGACCAATTCGCGTTGAATTGTAATCGGGTTGCCATGTCAACGGCGTCAAGTTCTTAGCGGGTGCACGAGATGACAAGTTGTGTACGCAAAACAGTGGTGTTCATGTCCCCGGGGGAGGCGAAAGTACAAACATTGAATTCTATGGTAAACTAACAAGTGTCGTGCAATTGCTTTACAAAGAACGGTGCCAAGTGATCCTATTTAAGTGTCGATGGTTTGATACAAACCCAAATAGGCATGGAAGTGTGAAAAGAGATCATGGATTACTATCAGTGAACATTACCAAAACTTGGTACGATGACGACCCTTACATCTTAGCAACCATGGCAAAACAAATTGTGTATCTAGATGACCCTAAAGCTGGGAGGGTTGGAAAGTTGTTCAGACGATGGATCATAGGAACGTGTATGCTATACCAGAACAAGACCGTACTGACGACGACAACGACAATGTTGCTGACCAACGTCTTCAATCTTTGATGAAAAGTGGTGCGGAAACACTCCGAGATACTAATCTTATCCAATAACCATTTCAGATAGAATGAGTATCTTCAATCGAAATACCTATTCAGTCGATCACAATTGACCTCGGTAATATTCCACGATACGATGGTCCAGTGCGCACAAACGACGATGGTGATGTACCTATCGATGATGAGGAATGAGACATTGAAAATGATGGTAGCGACGAAAGTGAAAGTTATTATAGTTCGGATGAAGATTAAGGCAATTTATTTGTAATTTTTTTTTGTAAAACACATGAAATGGTTAATGCATTATATAGAGTGATGGAAAAAATGCTATGAATGATTCCCATTTTGATATGTGAATTACTTTGTAAATAAATTTGGTATGTTTGTATTTTATAATAAATTGTAAACAAAATAAAAAAAAATTAAAAAACCATTTTAAAACATAATTGCGTGACGCATAACAATTTTTGATCGCGCAAGCTAGGCCTAGCAATTCCTGACACGACTCGATAACCCGACACGACAAGCAAAATATTAATTTAATAATTTTATAACCCTAAAAAAATTACTATAATAATTATATATATTAATTTAACAATTTTATACCCCTAAAAACTATAATAATTATATATATATATTAAATTAAATTTAAAAAATTGGTGACCATTGGATCGGCTTAAATATACATACCATCAACTTCTTACATGTTATACGTACAAAATAAATAAATTTAAATCTACTTAATAAATATATATATATATACACACACGCATATGCACCATTGAACTTGATGAGATACGCATTCTACGAAACTAATTTCAACGATCCAACCGTCAAACTTGTTTGTATATGGTTCGAGATCGCATATGCCAAAAATTGCAAAAAAAAAACATTCAAAGATCAAGTAAAGGGACAAAACTTTTCGACGGTAAGAAACGAAAAATCACGGTTTAACGGTTATTTTAACTCCGATTTTGATAATTTTTTACAGCTACACTCCTTGACCCTATATGAATACAATGAATGAATTCGATCTTCAATTTAAACTATTTACATTAGTGGATACCACAAAATCTTAGGTTGTACTTAATGAAAGTATAAATAAACTCTAAGTGTTAGTGAATCTATCTTTTTGATGGGATACGCCGTCAAACTTGTTTGTATATGGTTCGAGATCGCATACACCAAAAACCGCAAAAATTAAACATTCAAATATCAAGTAACGGGACAAAATTTTTCGACGGTTAGAAACGAAAAATCACGATTTAACGATTATTTTCACTCCGATTTTGATGATTTTTTACAGCTACACTCCTTGACCCTATATGAATACACTAGTGGATACCACAAAATCTTATGTTGTACTTAATGAAAGTATAAATAAACTCTAGGGTAAATTACACAAAACTACCTCAAATATTGGTCTCACGACACTTTCATACCTCATCTTTTTAAAATGACAATGTCATACCTCATCTTACAAATTTGGTCCAATGTGATACCTTCCGTTAGTTTGGTGCTGACGTGGCTTGATCCAGAGCCCACTTTCTATTAAAAAATTAATAAAATATTAAAAAAAAACATTTAATATTTTTTAAATATTAAAATAATAAAGAAAAGTAAAACAAAAAACAAAAAAACAAAACAAAACAAAACCTTTCATCCCTCCTCCCCCCGTCCCCCCTCTCTCTCTCCCCTCCCCCATCTTCATCTTCTTCCCTGCAACCCAGAAAAAAAAAACAAAAAAAACAAAAAAAAACCAATTTGCCTTCCCCCCTCCCCACCGCACCCCACCGCACCCCACCCCCTCTTCTCCCCCACCTGAGCCCAACCTGCAACCCAGAAAAAAAAAAAAAAAAAAAAAACCATCTTCATCTTCATCTTCCCCAACCCCCCCTTCCTTGCGACCCATCCCTTTCTTCCCCCCTCCCGTCTTCCCTAAACCCTCGGCACCCACTTCCTGCAACCCAGAAAGACAAAAAAAAAAAAAAAAAAACCAGATCTCGTCTACCCAACGAAGGCCGATTCCGCAGGTGGAGAACCTGGACGTGGAGAAAATGAGGGAAATGGGTGTGGATTTAAGGAGTGGGGTGTGTAGAGGAGGGAAGAGGGTGGGTGCGAGGTTAGGTGCGGAGGGTCGGTGCGGGGAGAAGACGAACTGGGAAGAAGATGAAGATGAGGGAGAAGAGAGGAGAGGATGAGGGGAAAAGAAAGGGGAAGGGGTTGGGGAAGTTCGGGCTCTTTTTTTGTTTGTCTGGGTTGCATGTAGGGTAGTTGGGTGGGAAGGGGGATGCAGAGAAGAGGGAGAGGCGACAGAGGGGGAGAGAGAGGAGAGAGAGAGAGATTTAATAAAAAAATATTTTTTTAATTTTTAATTATTAAATATATATTTAATAATTTTTTAATCCAGTTGGATTAGTGAGTGGATCCCGCATGTAGCCACGTCAACACTTAATAGAAAAATTAACTGAAAAACTAACGGAGGTATGACATTGGCACAAATTCGTAAAATGTGGTATGACATTGTCATTTTAAAAAGATTAGGTATGAAAGTATCGTGACACCAATAGTTGAGGTAGTTTTGTGTAATTTACCCTAAACTCTAAGTTTTAGTGAATCTATCTTTTTGATGGGATACGCATTTTACAAAACTAATTTCAACGATCCAACCGTCAAACTTGTTTGTATATGGTTCGACATCGCATACGCCAAAAATCGCAAAAAACAAACATTCAGAGATTAAGTAACGATACAAAACTTTTCGACGGTTAGAAGTTTGTTGTGGCATTTGAAAACGCTCGAATTGGAAATATGTTCTAATTAGGAGAAAGGAAATAGTGGCCTCAAACAGAGAAGTAGCTATGATGCTCAATAAGTAACTTTTAGGAGAAATAGAGGAAGAAAATGTATGCGAATGTTAACTTATCAGTTTTGTTATTTTAGGTTCAATTTGTTAAGTTATGTCTAAAAAGTTGTCATCGTTCCGAACCTTTTATTAAACTGTTATGATCATTGTGTTGGATACATATATTGTTTACGTTATTTTCAGGGTTTTGGGAAATGTTTTAATTATAGGGGAGGTTATGCCAAAATTTTAGTAGGATTTGTTATTAGTTTTGGGTTAATGATTTTTTTTTCATCTCTTTGCAGCGAAGAAAAACACCCGGAGACCTTGTCGGCAATTGAAGATAGCGAAGGTTACCCGGGTGACCAACGATCGTATCCAATCAGATACAATGAGCAACATCAGGCAGCACCAACGGTGGAGTAGCATAGTGCATTGGCCCACGACATTGGGCATGTCGTGCGAACCTTTTGCCCTATGCGGTGGAAGTTTTGGAAGGCGATGCCAGAGGAGACGAAGAACACGGTGCGCAGCCAATTGTCCGTAAGTAGCGTTGCCTTTTTAATGCTTTTCATGTAAAATCTATATATTTATATTTATTACTGTCTTTTATTACTAATACTTTCAAAATATTTGTTACATTGCAGACAAACTACAATTTGGAAGACATGGACGAGGACATGTTCGCGTACCTCAATCGGCTCTTCTTCGAACGCTACAAGCAGTGGAAGAGTGACCTGCACCAATGTTTCCAGCAATTTGATGATCTGCAGGTCGCTCTCGAGGAGGGTTGTCCGAAAGAGTTGGAGGATCAACAAGATAGTTGGGTTTGGCTTTGCGGTCATTTTCAGGAGCCGGGCTATGTGGTGCGTTTTTAATTATGACTTCTTTCATTTTACTTTTTTTTAATTTTTACTAATTTTTATTATTATTTTTTTAATTTTCTTTAAGTATTACAACTAATACGTTTATTTTTTGTATAACAGAAGAAGGCGAAGGCGAATAAGATTAATCGAGAGAAGAAGACTCTTCTCCACCATTCGGGTTCGAGGCCTTTCTCCTATAGGATGGAGGCGCAACGGAAGGTATATATTACATCTTTCATTTCCAATTTTAAAATGTCGCTAATAATTTTTTTTTTCTTACTAACATTTCCTTATCTTTTTCGATTTCAGGAGGGTTCAAAATTTCTGGAGATCGACGTCTTTGCTGACGTTTATGTTTGGCGTAGGGATGAGTTGACCGAGTCCCTTCATGTAAGTAATTTCTTATGCATTCAACATTTATACTAATTATTTCAAATTGTTTTCTATTAATAATCCATGTTTTTTTTCACTGGTGACTATGGTGGAGAAGAGTCAGTCGGTGCTTCAAGAGTCCGCCTCCCAGCTTCCCTCGGACACGCCAATTGAATCTGTGGATCCCCCTGAGGATGCAGGGTTTCACATCGTGACAGAGACGTTGGACCAGACTTTCGGTCGGAGGCTAGGGACTTATTGTCGGGGGATAGGAAATGCCAGGCGGCAGGAGAATAGAGCATCATCATCCTCGCAGTCAAAGGGCCAGGTTACGGCTTTGACACAAGAAATCGCTGGCCTGAGGAGTGAGTTGGCATCGTACAAGTCTAAAATGTCGATGCTTGTACAAGCCCTCAGTTCCTCCGAAATACATCTCCCCAGTTTTTCTGCACCATTGCCCTCACATCCCTTCCACACCGAGCAAGCACATCAATCAGGCCCGTCGACCTCCAACCCCGTCCCTAGCCAGCAGCAAGATCCTTCGAACGACATTCCTATAGATTTTTCCGCCTTTTTTTCATAGTTTTGTTCGTGCTTTCTTTTATAACTTTATATTTGTACGTCCATTTTTATTTATATTATAAATAAAAATTGTTTTTTTATTCATTAATTTGCTTTTTTTTTGTCATTAGTATGAAAACTTTTTTTTTTTAAATTTCCTTTTATTCTATTTATTTATTTAGAATAAAAATTACACTTACGCGACGCCGACCAGTCGTTGCACAAAATTAAACGCGTCTTATAACTTCGTCGTGCATTACCACGCGCCTCTTACATTTTTCGTCACGCAAACTTTTCGAGATGAACTAGTCACAAAGCGCACTTGTACCCTTTTATATCGTACGACGAAAACCTTCGTCCGTATAACTTTAGCGCGACGAGTAGGAAAGCGTCGCACAATTTTTTTTTGCACGACGAGTTCGAAATTGTTCGTCGCGCAATGTCTTTTTTCACAACCTTTGCACAACAAAATATGCGCGATGAAATGTTGTAACTTCATGAGAATTTTTAGAAGGGTTTTGTGAAAGGTGGTCGAAAGTTGGTCAGTACAAGTCACATAGGCCAGGTAAAGGCTGATGCATGCGACGCACAGAGGAATGTTGTAATCAAAGAAAGCTATGAATCCACATCCATTCCATGCTTTCGTATATGATGGCCAACTTAGAAACGAAAATCCACAAGCTAGCGAGCAAGATAAAGCCATCATTTTAATTTCAGTGTGATTATGATGTGTTACAAAAAGCAAATGTGATATGGTCAAAATTTTCAAGGGCCGGTGTGTTTTTGCACGTTGTGTAGAGCTCTCACACATGCACTTTGCAGAATTTGGTGTTCTCCACCGAACTTACGCGACTACTTAAGATATGAATTATAATATACTTACTAACAGAGACTAGCCAGTTTTCTTTCACATGTGAGAGAGGTCATGCAATTGTGACTTTGCCCAAGTCAGTTAGAGGGGAAGGAGGAAATTAGGCCTTTAATGTGGAATCATGCCCGATCTCATCATCGTAATAATATAAACATATTTGGCACTGGCAGCCCTTATCCTCACAATTTATGTTCTTCTAGAGAGCTTAATATATCTTTATCAATCATACATCTCTCTTATGTTGAGAGGATCCCACGTTAGAGATGGAAGTCTTTGGGTGGAATCAAGGTGGATGACAAAGTTGATATGCTCCACTTTTAATGTATATTAATAAAAAGTAAATTCACGTGTTACACTTTGAGTATAATGGTAAAATCACATGACCGTGTTCAGATAAACTAAAACATTACTTGATATTTCAAAATTCTTTAAATGATAATCAAAATTTTAATTATCTCCAATAAATTGAGAAGTCAAAATTGAAAGCCCATACTAAAATACTTAATGAAACTGTCATACACTAACAAAGTGAGGAATTAAAGAGAACGAATTAGTGGAGTTCCACTTTATGGGTGATATTGGGATGATGTGAGACTAGTGCTCACTTTAGTTTTCATGGGAAAACTCGTTTTGTTTTTTAAGTCATTAGATCCTTTTTATTTCAACATCATGTAAAACATTGTCGGCAATTTATGCTTGAAATTCAATGTATTTTGAAATTTTTATGATATATTCGAACTTCAATTCAAAAAAAAAAAATTTCCAAATTTTAGAATTTCATATGTCAGATTTGAATTGGGTGTTCAAAATAAAATAATTTTTGTCTGGAATCGAAATTTCAAAGACAAGTTGAACTGATTCTACAAAAATTGTCGAGTACGGATTAAACTGATTCTGCAAAAATAGTCCAGAACGGGATGAACTGATTCTACAAAAATGGTCGAGAACTAATTGAACTGATTCTGCAAAAATAGTCGAAGACGGGTTGAACTGATTCTGCAAAAAAATGGTTGAGCACCAGTTAACTTGATTATGCAAAAATGATCGATGATGGATAGAACTGATTCTGCAAAAATAGTCGAAGACGGGTTGAAATGAGGATACAAACTGATTCTGCATACTGATTCTGCATAAATATTTGAGAATCAGTTGAGCTTAGACACATTAATTTGTTAGAGTTGTGAGGGCTAAGTTCTATTAACAACCCTAAAGCCTTAAGGGCATGTGTGGTATTTTAAAACATTGTTTCCATGTTTTTAGGTTGGGCTTTTAGTTGTTTTATGTTTTTGTCTCTCATTGACATGTTTAAAAACTAATAGAGTTCCTTGAAATATAGATAAAGTTTTTGTCTCTATATAAAGCTCTCATATAAATTAATTGTATAAGAACTAATTTTTTTTAATTTAATAGGTTTGCCCGACAAACAATTTCATTGGGTAATGATTAGTTTGTTATTTTAATTGTATTATTTTAACCACTTAGTACTACGGTCTAGTAATATTTCTTTTCACTTGTAAGTGGGAGGTTTTAGGTTCGACTCTTACTAAAGGCGAATTTAAATTACATTATTATATCTAGTCCATTGTGAGGCTTAGCCCACTCCCTCACCCCCTTAGTGTAGTACTATCGTTTGTTAAAAAGAAATGTATTATTTGAATTTTTAAAATTAAATAGGATTGCTCGATGGATGAAGGTATGTTTTGCCCC
This sequence comes from Heteromeles arbutifolia, assembly GCA_024362995.1. Classification (NCBI taxonomy): domain Eukaryota; kingdom Viridiplantae; phylum Streptophyta; class Magnoliopsida; order Rosales; family Rosaceae; genus Heteromeles; species Heteromeles arbutifolia. The sequence goes on along the minus strand of JANCRC010000003.1, from coordinate 35,327,254 downwards.
ACGAAATGGTTCGTCTGGCAAAAGACCATGACAAAAAAGAGGTTGACCAATTTTGCCCGACAAAATTTTTGATTTCATCAGATTAAGTATCTTTGCCCGGTGATGCATTTCCATTGGGTAGAATTTTGTCGGGCAAACAGTAATTTTGTATGTTCCTTGAGAACCCACGTAAATTTATTTATTTCACATCAATAGAGAATCAAATTGTTGTTTGATTAGTTTATTTTTATTGATTAATTAAAATTGATGATTAGATGATCAAAATTGAGAGGGCGTTGGAGGCACCGTACTTACGTGTGTGTGATTTTCAAAGTATTCTTTTAAAAGTGTGAGACTTCGTGTCTACATTTATGCGTGTGTTGTATGAGTGTGAATGAAGGAGTGGAGGCGTAAGAATTAATTAAGATGCAAAGATGTGATAGTGTGATGTTAGGATTTGTTTGATGATAAGAAGTTTTTCAATGTGCTGGGAATACGGCTTTGTATACTTAAATGTCATAATTGGTTTGATTTTTTTTTCAAGTATCTAACCACTCTTAGTGTATCAGATTGTATTACCGACATACTTAAAAATCCATCTCCAATGACGATGCAATAAGTAATATTGGATAGCAAGAAGTGACACCCCTTTTGGTGTTGACGGAACCAGCTCTCAGACCCCATCCCCATAGTCCCCCATCATCATTTTGGCCTCAACCCATTAGAGTTCTTGAGCCATCGCTGCTTGGTTGGTACGTGGTCAAACACTCTCAAAGGTATCTATGGCTCTCCCAGCAGCCAATTCATGGTAAGTTCTCAGCTCTCTCTTATTGTTTGCACTGGATGGTAGAACAAGTCAGAACTTGTGTAGGGTTACTCGTGTCACTTGAGAACGTTAAGTAATAAATGTTTTGGTTATGTAATTAAGTAATGCTCGAAGACTAAGTTTGTAGACAAAATTTATAATCTAAATTATGTGTCATCAATAGGAAATGAGCACGTTTATCAACGTTTAAGTAATAATCTAAACATTAACTTCCAAACAATTTAGTTTACTAAATTTTATATACAAATTTCGTCTCTCTAGTATTACTCTATGTAATTATAGTAATTTGTCACTCAATGTAATCACATGACCATGTTAGATAATAATCGTTTTGGTTATGTAATTGTAGTATTTTGTCACTTAATATGATCATGTGACAATATTAAATAATAAATATCTTGATTATGTAATTGTAGTACTTTGCCACTTTTTTTTTGGTTTCCCGAGGTGTCCCCAGGCAAAGCCCAGGACTAATCCTTCGAGGTACGGTCGGGTGCATATGCGGGGACGTCTCCCAAGAAAGTTTTCTGCATCCACAAGGATTCGAAAGCGAGACCACTTGCTTAAGCGACCAGAGCCCCTTACTTTGCCACTTAATATGACCACGTGACATGAAAAATCTGACACAAGTTTTTTACCTCCTTATGAGCATCCGTCTCCACAACAAATATTGACACCCCCATGATATTTCTTGGTGTGAAAACCTCTGCAACTGATGCACTACCAGTACCATGAGTTTCTGGTAATTCCAAATCACTACAAAATACTAATATAACTCATCAAATGTTGAATGGATGATATATTTAATTTCACCTTTTTCATCTAAAAAATTAAGTGCTTAACTACCACACCCGTTATGTAACATTACACCTAGAAGTCAATTGGTAGTACTAAATTTATAATATTCCAATTAATACTCTGAAAGGCAATAATTTTCTAAACTTTTTTTTTTCCAGAAAACACATCATGGAAAAGAGACTCCTAGGGTTTGATATATGACATCTTAACACCACCTGAGCTCATGCATGATATATACCAGTATTATTAGGGTATATAGGGATTGCCATGTCCTCATGTGCACATCACAAGACCACAACTGTTTACATGACACCAATATTGTATTATCATTTAATCCGCATTTTCATGTAATTAGCACGTGGGTCACATTCAAATATTTATTATTCCCAGCTAAATCAACAAGATTGAAAAGTATTTATACAATACTAGTAAATGCCCACAAATAAAGTGTGTGTAAAATATTTTACTTTTGTTTTTAAAATTGAAGGAGAGAGGAAGAGAGTGAGAGAGACGTGGGAGTGGGAAGAGAGGGAGAGAAGTTTATTTTTTATTTGTTTACTTAAAAAAAAAAATTAGACATAATACAATCACATGTATGTGAGGTTTAAAAAAAACAGCAAAATTTTATTTTGTGAAATTACGTTACTATTCTTAACTCTTGTGTTGTGATAGAAGACAAAAATGTCTTTTCACCCTATTTTGGTTAACAAAAAAAGTTTATTAATATGTAGTTTAGATAAACATTGTATACATATAGCAATCCATGTCATCTTAATGAAATTTGTTTATCAATGTCATATTTGTTATAGTAATGGCAATATCTGACTCTCAATCTACTCACTTTTATTTTAAACGTCGTACATATTATCTGTCATCGCATTACACGCACATATTCCGGCTAGGTGATGGGTTTTTATACATCACATTATAAAACTAAAACGAATTTCGATCCCTACACTAAGTGATGAAAAGATTGAAGTGAAGATTATGTCCAATTGATCTTAGTCTCTCCCATGGTTTTTTGGTGAAGTGGGGTCCTTGGCAAAAATTGGTGGTATTTTGCGCAACAAAAGCATGACATCTGAAACGTAAAGCTTGTTCCCACCCGAGACTTATCCTTCTATATCTTTTTGTTACCTTGTGTGGTCTGTGGGCCCCACCTCACCCCACACCACACGTGTCGCTCTCTCTCAAGTTTGCGAATTACACGTGTCGGCCTATCAACGGCCCACCTTCCAGTTCGCGTCGTCCTAGGGTTTCCATCACCTCCGTATCCCCTTGATCTCCCTCTCCCTATGCTAGCCACCACAAAGTCACTCTCAGTCCCTTGCGCAAAATTAGGCCACCTCCTTAATCATGATTAACGCAGTAATTATTCATCTCATAAACAGTCTAATCTACCCCGTTACGTGGCCTTTTACAATTGTTTCCCTTGTTTAAAAACCATGCAGGCAACTGCAGCTCGATATTCTCCTTCACATACTTTAAACAGGGGCCCTGCCAGTCTGCCACCTCCAAACGACATTTGAAGCTTTATATGTAAATTGTGTGATATGTAATATGTGCTTGGCTGCAAAGGAACCCTCCGAACCCATTAACCAAAGATGGAGAGCACCGACTCATCAACGGGCTCACAACAGCAGCAGCCGCCACAGCCACCACCTCCTCTGCAGCCAAACCTCCCACCTGGGTTCCGCTTCCACCCGACAGATGAAGAGCTAGTTGTCCACTATCTCAAGAAAAAGGCCACCTCCGCTCCCCTTCCGGTTTCCATCATCGCTGACGTCGACCTTTACAAGTTCGACCCCTGGGAGCTCCCAGGTATGCACGAATTTCTTGCATACGGCAGGTGTATATAAAATTCTTTCATATATGTGTATATATGTTACCGACAACAATAATACTGATTGTCTTATGTGTTTCCTTCTTTTTCGTTTTTCTTTTTTGGTTCAGCTAAGGCTACGTTTGGAGTGCAAGAGTGGTATTTTTTCAGTCCTAGGGACCGGAAATACCCGAACGGAGCCAGACCCAATAGGGCGGCGACTTCCGGGTATTGGAAGGCGACGGGAACTGATAAGCCGGTGCTGACTTCCGGCGGTACTCAGAAAGTTGGTGTGAAAAAAGCACTTGTGTTCTATGGAGGAAAACCCCCAAAGGGAATTAAAACCAATTGGATTATGCACGAGTACAGGCTTGCTGATAACAAGCCCAACAACAAACCACCTGGGTGTGACTTGGGCAACAAGAAGAACTCCTTGAGGGTAATCCAGAACTAAGCACTTCTATAATAATTCACTAATAATTCACTAATGATATTTGTTAATTTAATTTAGAGATTAATAAATTAATTAATGTGTTTGTGTTTATGTGTAGCTTGATGATTGGGTGCTGTGTAGAATTTACAAGAAGAACAACACACATAGGCCGATGGATCATGAGAGGGAGGATTCCATGGAGGACATCATGGGACCGTTGATGCCACCATCTATAAGTCATGTGGGCCACCATCAGAATATGAAGCTGCACCTTCCAAAGTCTAATTTGAGTTATGGACCGCCTTTCATGGAAAATGACCAAATTTTTTTTGATGGGATAATGAGCAGCACCGACGGATCGGCTTCTACTCATCAGCTGCCACTAAAACGGCCAATAGTTCCATCCCTGTACTGGAATAATCAGGAGGAGGATGATCAAACGGCTGCTGATCCTTCGTCAAGCAAGAGAATACAACTGCACCAATTGGACACTGGTACTAATTCTAATGGTGATGGGATTAATGGTGGTGCTATTAATAACAATTCTACTTCTATTGCCAATCTACTTTCCCAGCTTCCTCAGACTCCACCATTGCACCAACATGCAGTATTGGGGTCACTTGGCGACGGTTTATTCCGGACGCCGTATCAACTGCCTGGGATGAATTGGTATTCTGACTCCAATTTGGGATAGAGGGTTGATGAATTTGATGATTATGGCACGTATCATTTAGTGTTTGAGATCGATGGATCGATTGGCAAAGGTTTGAAGATTACGATGATCATGTTTGATATATTTATATTCTTGTTAATTAGGGGATCATATATAGGGTATAAATAGTTTGTATAGATTTTGGATACTTAGGGCGGATTGAGATTTTGTTTCTTAGGAAATTAATCAAACGGTCCAGATGATGATGAAGAGTGGCATCAGCAAATTCCCTTGACAAAAACGTAGCTGCTATAAATTCAGGTGAGGTGTGAGGTGCTTGCTTTTGTTGTAGAAAAAAATAAAATAGATTAGATATGTTATATTTTTCTGTAGAATACATTAATATACAATTGTATATTAAACCTTATTGTAGAACTTCTATTTCTTCCCAATTATATTTATAAACTAAAGAAACCAAAAATTGTACTACTGAGTTTTTATTTCTTTTACATCTTTATACTTTAACTTTCATCTTGATCATCAACCTCATATATATGTGCTTGAAGTTCTATACATGATTAATGTGTTGTGATCAGACATAAATTATGCTAGGTATAGCTAGCTAGTAGTTTCTTGCTTGGTTTTTGGCTTTCTCTCGCATCCAACACCACGAACCCTACAAGGTAAGGATCTCTTCTTAATAAACCATTTTCTTCCTCTCCACATCTACTTAAGTAAATTGTAAAAAGAAAGAATATGCAATTTGAAAGTGAAGTCCATATTATCTATACGCCTTTGTGGTATTAATTCTTCCTTTTCATTTTTCCAGATTTTCAAATGACTTTTTTGAGGTGAAGCAGTAACAGTTTTGTATGTATAATTTCACATATACGCTTCGCACATATTCGCATATTCAAGTTAGATTTTACGGTAATATTATACACAAAGTAAAAAATTAAAAAACTATCACCAGTACTGGACAGTATTACAAGAAATTTCTTCTTAATAATTGGTTGGAAAAGAATTATAACTAATTTGAAGTATGAACATGGGGTCCCATCGCTTTTAATTAAATCACGCATGATTTGTTGTCAGATCAGATATTATCATATCGGTATTAAGGTTAATCATGATTTGTTGTCGTTAATTCTTTTAGTCACGGTTAATTTCGATAGTCATAGTCTAATTACTTTCTGCACCCTTCTCCGTTGAGTGGTTCAATGGTGATTAGACTATGAATTGTGGTCTGTCGATTTACCATTGGTTTTGAGAGAATTTCAGCACTAAATAAGTATTTGTATTAGCTTCCGCGCTAGTCGATATCTTTTTATCCTATTTCTCTCATAATCCCAGGCTCCAAAACATGCTCCAATATCTTCATTCACATTCAGTTTTTCATTTTTACTCTATCCATTTTATGAAATTAACTAATCAATTACATGAAATCACTCATTTGAAAATAAGAAATACATATAATTAAGCATAAAAAAGTAAGATAATACAAAGAAAACAAATTGGAAAGCTCAAGTTCTCTTTTTGTGACATACTAAGGGCTGGTTTGGTATTGCTGTGCTTTGAAAAAAAACTGCTTCTGCTGTGCTGTAAGAATAAGCAGCTGTGAAATAAAGCAGCAGAGTGTTTGGTAAACTTTTTTGTAAAAGTGCTTTTGAAAAAAAAAATTAGTATTATAGTGTTTGGTGAACTTTTATGTAAAACAGATGTGAAAAAAAGCCGGTTTTTCAAAGCTGGGTTTTGCAGCTTCTTGTTTTTGGCTTTTTTTCATCCAAAACTGTGAAAAAAAACTGAAGCTGAATGTTTACCAAACACCAAAAACTGTCACAGCTTTTTTTCATAGCAGCTTTTTTTAAAATCACCTCAACCCCAAACTGGGGCTAAGTCACCATTGTGAAATTTTGCATGAAATAATTAGCTTTTAATATAAGCGATATGACATTTTCAGAAATGAATTGAACAAGTTTTCCTTACAAAAGGGAACTTTATATCTCTCTTATGTCTCTTTTGGGGGTGAAAGACTGAATAAAGAAATTAAGGATAAATTGTAGACGTGAGATTAATTAAGTTTGTTTTTTCTTTCTAAATGCTAGGCTTAGTCAAGTTGGCTAGACTAAGTGTACTCCCCTCTAGATCTGAGTTCGAATTCTTCTCTCGTAGTTTGGATACATTTAATATAAAATATTACTTGTAAATAAAAAATATTACTTGTAAAGATTAATCGGAATTGTTAATTAATTAAAGTTATTCTTGATGGATGCTTGTGCGAATTACTTTTGATATCAAATATATGGTTAGTGGAGATTGTACCCAGGTGACAACCCTTATAATTGTTCTGGTTAGTAATAGAAAATCGCTTTTATTCGTAGTACAAAAATTCATATTCGTTTGTTTGTGTTTGTGTGAATCAACATTTTGAGAGAGATACCCCATATTAATTAAGCTGCACAAGAAGAAGCTAGCCTGAAATTTCAAGTATGGCGTTGAAGAGAAATATGAGTTTGCTTTTACCTTAATTTCCTACACCAAACCTCTGATTTTTTTATTTTTTTTTCAATTCATGATATTTCTATCTCCAAAAAGATTTTGAAGATATTTTAGAGAGTGTGTGTCATTTTCTTTCATATGACTGATAAGACGTGGTTAAGTATATTCCATGACCTTGATTTCACACAGATTGACAACAAGAGGCTACCTCACAAATGGCTTTTCTTTTGTGCTGACTATATACGGGACCATTCTTGCAAAATCATCTACAGGAATCATTATCTTAAAACCTCACAAATTAAATACCCTTTCATTACATACCTCTCTAAGGAAAGAGTACAAAACAACTTTATTAAATTTCGCATCATTGCTGCTTAATTTGGTGTAGATCATTGCGATCATGAAAATGCGCTATTATCTTCTTTGATCCCATTGTGGAAGATGCTTTCGCAAACCCTAGAAACCCACCACACATCTCGCCCCATACATTACAATGTTACATTTTCCTAATTGAAACTATTTTCTTCCAAGATTTCGTAATGAAACGTTAACATCATTCGCAAGAATATTAAATAACCAATCAGGCGCACCAAGTTTCATCTATGAGATGCACCATTTGGATTAACAAACCAAACCATCAAGTGAACCGCTCTCTATTACATTAACAAGGAGCAGAGGAATTCTCAACTGACCCCATATGTTTGGCTGCCTAAACTACATTGAAGTCAATGCCATCAATAGTTTTCATTTCCCAGTTCTTCCCGGAGCATCCTGTCTCATATGCTTTCTCAAACATATATACTTATTTGACAATTTTTTTTCATATATATACAAGCTGATAGTGGAGAGGAGAATTGACCTAACAATGATGTCTCATGCAAGGATAAATATTCTTGTGTAACATTCTTATATGCAAATATTTACAATCTTGGCCTTGGAAAATGTTCATAAGAAAAGAGAGCAGACACTTTTTCTTCTTCATGCTTGAAAAAGAAAGCAGATCTAGAATTTAAAAGCTGTATGATTAAAATTAATTATTGGCCTTCATTTTCAAGACTTTTTCATGATAGAAGACAACAAACAAAATTAAGTTGAATAAATCAATCAGACAGACAGCGAGAAAACCAGTTTGGTTGAATTAATGTGTGGGGCAGTTCTTGATTGATCTCACATTACCTAAGCCTCTATCTACCAAAAAGAAGATCCTGCCGATGCTAAAAGGTAGGTTGCCGCCTGAGTTTATTTGTTTTGGCTGGTAGACTGAGTTTTGATGATAACCGAATGACCTAATTCGAATGGTTTTTTATTTTGAGGATAGCAACTTAGCAATTCTATTACCGTGATGAGTAATAATGTCAGAATGTAAAAGAACAAGACTTTTCACTATAAATAAAATTAACGTAAATTACATTTTAGCACCTCAATTTTGGGTCACATAATTAACAAATCCATACCTCATTTGTTGAACATTGCAATGCTATACATCAACTTACTAATTCGTTGCGATGTCATATCTCCTTCTCCATGTCTGTCAATTTGTGTATTAACTGCCGACGCGTCAAGCGCGGGGCCACTCTTTCGCCCAATTGGAACAACGAGCTCAAAACAGTCATGGAATTAGGGTTTGTAAGTGAAAGAATTGCAGAAAGCAGAGAGTTGCAGAGACAAAAGAATAGCAGCTGAAGGTTTTTATTTCTCATTAAAATGTAATGAAACAGTACATTTTACTATTTATAGTAGTTACAATATCATCCTTATCTGATAACTACCAAGCTTACAAAGTAAGCAACCTCTTATACTAATGATGCTTGGCACTATCTCGATCATACACTTGGGCAATTTTGTTATAAGCCTCTGTTATTACCGCCCTTCAAGCTTAACTTGGATCAGCAAGGTTAAGACCGTTGGTGAGAACATCAGCAACTTGCGCCTTAGTAGACACATAGTGAACCAAAAGATCTCCTTATTGAACTTTCTCTCGAACGAAATGGAAATCGGTATCAAGATATTTGATACGAGAATGAAAAACAGGATTAGTACTAAGAGCCAATGCAAAAACATTATCACAATTCAAACTGGGAGGTGAAAGAACAAAGACATGAAGATCTCTGAGAACATTGCGAATCCAACATACATCAGTTGCACAATGAGCAAGAGCTTTGTACTCAGCTTTAGTAGAGCTGCGAGATACGAAAAATTGTTTCTTTGATCGCCAAGAGATAGGATTGCACCCACATAAACTATATAAGCAGTTATAGATCGCCTTGTATTGATATCGACGGCCCAATCAGCATCAATATGCAGAAATGCTGGTATCAGATGAAGCATGAAAGGTTAATCCACAGTTGACAGTACCTTGAAGATATCGCAAAATTCTTTTAACCAAGAAAAGATGAGTTTCAATAGGATTTTGCATATATTGGTACACAATACTGACAGAATAAGCTATATCAAAACGTGTAAATGTCAGGTACCGTAAGCACCCACAATGCTTCTATAAAATGTAGAATCTTCAAGTGGAGTACCTTCTGCAACAAGTAATTGAGTGTGAGGTTTGGATGGAATGGAAGCAACTTTACAATGTTCCATCCCAGCCTTTTTGATTAGGTCTTTAATGTACTTGGACTTAGGGGTGGGCGCGGTTTCGAGTGAAACCGCAACCGAAATCGAAACATTTTACGGTGCGGTTCGGTGCAGTTTTCAAGCCAAAACTGAAATGAAACCAAACCGTTTGGTTTGGTTCAGTGCGATTTCAAACGGTTTCGGTTTGGTTTTTGAGATTTTTTTTTTCACCCTGAATTTCTGGTTCTTCTGGTTTTGGTCCGAGAAGGAAGGGAAAATGTTGAGTGCGTTTTTTCCCCAGTCACGGTAACAACCATATTCCAAAACTAGTAGCTAAAAGGGGGCTTGCTTTTACATGTTTGTGCTGGTTGTTTAGGATGAGCACAAGAATCAGCCATGAAAAGAAAAATGAAAAGGATGACATTCTGTCGAATAGAGGTGGAAAATGGAAAGAGATGACATTCTAGTGTAGTTGAGTCTATACTATAAATGTATGGACTCTAATAAAGAACCAATTAAAACATGACATTTAATATATGGTGTGGTTTTGATTTCGGTTCGGTTTTGAAAACACAAAATCGAAACCAAATCGTTTTTCTAACCGCGGTATGGTTTTGAAACCGCAATCATTTCAAAATCGCAAAACCGAACCATTCGGTTCGGTTCAATTCGATTCGTGTTTCGATTTTCAGTTCCAACTGCCCACCCCTACTTGGACTGATGAACAAATAGATCACCATTATCTTTATACTGAATTTGAAGACCAAGGAAGTAAGTCAGTTATCCCATATCCTTTAATTCAAACAATTATGCAAGTTTATCAACAACTTGTTGCACTTGAGCAGTGTCAGAACCTGTAAGAATTATGTCATCGACATAAAGAAAGAGAATCACCACATTGGTTCCATCAGACTTGACAAACAAACTAGTGTCTGATTGAGAAGAAATAAATCCCATAATTGGTTAAACTCCTGTGAATTTGGAGTGTCAAGCTCGAGGAGCTTGCTTTAAACCATATAAAGATTTAACCAACTTGCAAACATAAGTAGGATTCTGAGAATCAACAAAGCCCTGAGGTTGATGCATGTAAACTTCTTCTTGTAAATCACCATGCAAAAATGCGTTTTTAATGTCCAATTGTCTAAGTTGCCAACGATTACTAGTAGCTAAAGCAAGAATAAGTCTCACAGTAGAGTGTCGAACAACCGGGCTAAAAGTCTCAGAGTAGTTAATGCCATGCTCTTAAGTCCTTGAGCTACAAGACTAGCTTTATATCGAGCTACGCTGCCATTTGGGTTCTTTTTAAGTTTATAAACCCATTTGCAATCCACAACAGACCTATGAGAAAGAGAATAAACCAAATCCCAAGTGCCTTGAGACTTCAAAACATCAAACTCTTCCTGCATGGCCTTTTGCCAATGAATATTGGAAGATGCACTTCTAAAGTTCTTAGGTTCATCTAAATCAGAGACTTGTGCCAATAAAGAATAACCAGAAAAGCAATAAGATTCAGGTTCAATGTGCAAAGATTGCAACTCAGGCAAAGAAGCAAGATAAACAGTATAGTCTTTCCTTGTAATTGCGCCAGTTTGTAACCTTGTTTGAATAACAGGTCTAGATATAGCAAAATTAGAAACCTCATTTTCAAAAGATAATGAAGATGAGGAAAAAGGAATGACTACTGGAATTGGTGCAGAATTGTGGATAGGTAACATGGAAGAATGATCCTGAGGAGTAGCCACATCATGAGTTGAAGAAGACAATGTTTCGTATTCCTGTATGGGAGGAGCAAAATTTGAACTGGGAATTGATGCTGACAGAGAGGTACCCTAAGAAATGGAGCTTGAATCCTCATAAGTGACTTGAGCGGCCGAAATTGGGATATTAACTATAATTGGAGAAGCAACCTGAGTAATAGACTGTAAATGAAGCTTAGATTGATGTAATTATCTTATCAACTTTGCTAGAAAAATGGTCTCATCATGGAGACACATGTCTAGTAATCAACAATTTCTGAGCTTGTCTTTGTATCTAACTGAATAACCAAGAAATACACACAATGTGGACCTGGATTGCAGCTTATTCTTGTTATATGGTATGATATAAGGATTTATAGCAGTACCAAAAATTCTCAAATGATGCAACTCAGGTGGATTCTTGTATAATGCCGAAAACCGAGAATTCACATGCAAAGATTTGCATGACATTCTATTTATAAGATAGACTGCATGCGCACAAGCATGAAACCAAAACTCTTGAGAAAGACCTACTGCAGAAAGTAAGGTGATGGCTATCTCAATAATATGTATGTGTCTTTTTTCCACAAAACCATTCTGTTGAGGTGTATAGGGACAAAAGACTCTGTGGAACATCCCTTTTGAATCCAAAAAAGCCTTAAATTGCTTACTAATGATTTCACCACCCCCATCAGATTAAAAGCATTTGATACGAATACCAAACTATATTAAAACAAAATTGTAAAACCTCATAAACACTAAAAACACATCTGATTTATTGCAAAGAGGAAAAATCCATACAAATCTTGTATTGTCATCCACGAAGGTTACATAATATCGATATCCTTCAATGGACATAGTTGGAGAAGGACCCCAAATGTCAGAATGGATTTTCTCAAAAGGAAACAAACTCCTATTATATTCAGTAGGAAATGGCAACCTAGACATTTTACCACAAATACAATCTGAACACAAATGATATACATCATTTACTACATGTGAAATCTTAGACCTATCCAACATAGAGGACAAAACTTCACTGGTAGGATGACCCAACCTCTGATGCCAAAGTAAATACTTGATTCGTTGTCCCAGATAAGCAGAAGTTACAAAAGATTGTGAAGGAAAATACATTAAATTGACAATAGGAATCTGAAACAACTCATGTGGCCTACTCTTGCCTCTGTAAAAGATCTCCGTGGTTACCTTGTCATGCACATAAAACCAAACATCATCACAAATAAACCAACATTTATTATCCTTGCACAACTACTTAACAAAGAGCAAATCTTCAGTTATTTGTGGAACATAAAGAACATTGGATAATTTAAGTATATGAGAATGAGTTTTAAGTGTTGTAGAACCAATATGTTGAATAGGCAAACCTTGACCATTGCCTATCTTAATCTTGTCAGATCCTTCAAATGGAATAGCTTGTGTAAGATTATTGATATTAGAGATTATATGATGAGAAGTCCTTGTATCAACAATTCAAACATCATGGGGATTAAGTTGTTGGGTAGTCATGGAACTAAGAGATGAAGATGGCTGAAATGATGCTGGAAAACCATTGGAAGAAAATGGCTGATATGAATAATATTCCTGAACTTGAAGAGAATGTGGTGGAGGAGCTCCTTGATATGCAAAGTTACTGCGATGATAGCATTCCAGGTTGCCACAAATTTGACATTTGGACAAGTTAGAATTGGAATTGGAACTTGGATAAAAACAATTTGGCGTTGTATGGCCTCTGCACTGACAAATTTGACATTCAGGCTGCATATTGAACCTTGAATCAGTATTCCCAGACCATTGTTAGAATTAGAATTTCTACCTTTGTTGTATAACTTAAATCGACCTCTTTACTGACTACCATTATTACTTCTTTGATTATAAAATGGTCAAGGGCCATTGTTGAAACTAGGAGGAGCATTACTAGTATAACCATATGGAAGTGGAGGTGATGGTTGTGCTTACTAGAACATAGGAGGTGGTGCTATAGGAGGTTGAAAATGCCAAATGGAACTTTGAGTAGGTTGAAATGATGATGTTGAAGTGGTACTTGAGTTACTGTGCCAATAGTAGCTGAAGAAAGACCATAATTGGAATTAGACTGAAAAGAAGAACCAATTTATCCTCCTTAAGAAGATGGCGAACCTTGCATATACATAGCAGCCACGGAATGAGATAGAGTATTTTCCATATTGTCAATATCTTTCTTTATTCAGAAGTTGAGCCCTGAATTCTTTGAGAGAAATAGATGTTTCTCGAGCCAAAATTACAGTCTATATGATTGCATATTCTCAAGGTAAACCTGCTAGAGCTACAATTATCATATCATTATCAGACACTACCTCTCCAGCAGCAATAAGTTGATCTCTTATGAATTTGAGCCGAGATAGAAACTTGTCAATTGAATCTGTGCCCTTTTGAAGAGTCTGAAACTCAATTTTAAGCATATTAATTCCGGACTTGGAAATAGTAGCAAATATATCTTGAAGGATAGACCAGGCTTCATGTGATGTCTTGCAACCAAGAACATGATCAATTGCATCATCAGTCAATGTGGCAATCAAGAGACTAAGAAGTGCCATATCAATTCTTACCTATTCCTGATATGCAGCAGTAAGTTCTTTTGTTACTCATGTTTCAGTGTGAAGAACGAACTTGGGAGGACAAACAGAGGTGCCATCAAAATGGTAAAACAATTGATAACCCCTGAGAGCTGACTGAAACTGGTATGCCTATTTAGAATAATTGGTCTCACCAAGTTTAATGGTTATCATTCCCAAAACACTTTCAATCTTGAACTGAGAAGTAGCCATCTTATCCAACGTAAAGAAAATTCAATCTATGAATCAATCTTGCCATCAAACAATCAATACCATATGGCATCGACCTTTTCAACAAATCGTGGCATTGGCCTTCAATTTTATCCCAAAAAAAATAAAAAAATAAAAAAATAAAAAAATAAAAAATTCAATCACAGATACGGCATCAGCCTTTAATTATATCGCAAAATTCAATATGCAAGCACTAGTACGGCATCGGCCTTCAAGCAAATCATACAACTATACAAACTAGGGCAAAAAAATTGAAGAACACAACTGAATTAAAGAACCTAAAAATTACAGATCTGAACCACCGCCATTGAAAAACTTTGAAAACGAAGCAACCAAGAATCCTCAAAAAACACTTTCTCAAGAAAATAGAAAAGCAAGAACATTGAATCGAAGAAAATTACAACCCCGCCGCCAAAAAATTACAGAAATCGCTCCAATCAAGAAATCCAAGAAACCTCGAAAGAACTAAAATTGAAAGATCATACCACAACACAACGAAAGTGCTCTGATCAAGAACCCAGCAATTCCACAGTTGAATCGCCTGCTCTGGATACCATCAAAACAGCCATGGAATTAAGGTTTGTGAGTGAAAGAATTGCACAAAGCAGAAAGTTGCAGAGATAAAAGAATAGCAGCATAAGGTTTCTATTTCTCATTAAAATGTAATGTAACAGTACATTTTAGTATTTATTGTAGTTACAGTATCATACACTTGGCACTATCGCAAAATGTAATGTAACAGTACATCTTATACTGATGACGCTTGGCACTATCTCGATCATACACTTAGCAATTCTGTTATAAGCCTATGTTATTATGAGCGACTATGCCAAGACCAACAAATGAAATTAAACAAAAAGATACACAGGGCGATTATGCTAAGACCCACAAAGATAAAACGATTAACGAAAATGATAAAGGACAAGACGGAAAGTCAAGTGCATGGGCAGAGGCTATAAAATATGGAATCGTAGACCACCAGTATTAAGCATAAATATCTACCCCATATAAAGTTAAAGCATTTGCACCCTGATTTCCTTCTCTATAAATATGTGTTCACATAAATCACATATGACGAAGTCGCCAGAGACAATTCTTTCAATCCACCATAAGAAACCAAGAGACCGTATTAGGAACCTTAAAAAGGTAATGAATAACCAACATGGAGTCTGTTTCAATCCATGAATGTTTTCAATCTCTGACCCAAGTTATACGTACAACCTCACTGAAAGTAAAAACTTCTGCATTAACTGAATTTGCAAATGTTGCATTTGATGCAAAAGCGCCAAGCACCAAGCACCCCACCCTCCAATGAGAGAAAAATTCCCCCAAATCTAGCACATTCGTTGGCACACGACCTATCAATATAATCTTGAGCCACCAAGTCATCGACAATCTCTAAATGCCTGGAATAAAGGATGGAGTCAAAATAGAAAACGATGAGATACCTAATATTAAGAAAATAGGCAACACCGAAGAGGATGAGCTACCATTCGAAGAACACACTAGAGCGGAGTCAAGAAACTAAACCACTAGTCAGCACCTAACATAACCAGGGAAGCAGATTGCCCCTCAAACCAAATTTGATTACCAAGAAACCAAATGCCCCATACAAAAGTACAAGTTACTATAATCCAAAATTTTCGAGTAAAGCCGGAAAAAGTTGTAAGCAAAGTTTTTGAAAAAAGTTGTAACGCTGATTGTACCACTACATAGGGGTCCCGAAAAAGCTCCAACAACCAAGACCAAAGACCCACAGTCCCAAAACATTCTAAAAAAATATGAGAGATAGACTCAACAACTAAATACAAAATGAACAACGAGAAATCATCAAAACTCCCATATGTTGGAGAACCATATCAGTGAGGAGACAACCTTGTAAAACTTTCCAAACATTTAGCTTTTGCCTTGGTTGAATTCAATGAGACCAAATGGTTTTCCCCAAGGCACTTGGATATCAAAGTTAAGCAAGTCAGAATAAGCCTCTTCAGCTGTAAAAATACTAGACAAAGAGCTAAACCAACATAAAGATCCTAAAGATGCATTGAATGGAAAATGAATAGATGTAATTAAAGCAACTACTACAAGAAAAATAGTAATGAAATCCAATGGCATTCTCTATGAGAATAGCATAAATGGTCTCTCACTAGGCTTTGATTGTATGAGCAAGAGCATTAATGATGTCAATATAGGAAATCAAAGTCCGCCCAACCAATTATCAGACCAAAAAGAAACTTAAGAACCATCGTCCACAATCCAAGTCAAATGTGAAGAGATAATAGGGAGAACCTTTTAACACAAGAGGAACCAAAACTCTATTCATGAAGCGAGCACACATAAAAATAACCACTAAAGAGAGATAATTCACCATATCCCAACGATGCTTTAGCAATAAGCAATTTAGAACTGCCAAATTCTTTAACCCTAAGCCACCAAGATGTTTTGGGAGACAACAAAATGAAACCAAAATGACAGGGGATCCCCCTTCATCCGCAGAATAATAGATCTCTGCAATAGATTCTTAACTATGGACGCCTTGAAACCAAAATGAAACCCTCTTCATCCGCAGAATAATCTGAGTTGACAGGGGATCCCCCGAAGACATGAACTTGAGGATCGAAAGGAATAATCTGCTTCCGAGCCTCCTCCATAGCATTCGTGATAATTTGTTTTTGAGCCAGCAACAATTTACCAACTTTATCATGTAATGGAAAAGAATCACCCTCAATCTGATTATTGTGCTTCAAAGAAGAGTCATCTAACACCTCTTTTCCTGTATTAATCTCTTCCACCGTATTCACCACCGGTTTTTTAGGATTTACTCGTCGGCGGCGAGAAGTTTGTGATTTGGACCGCCCATGCTTTTTGGGTTTCTCAGATTTAGATAGCAGCATTTGAATTGTTTTCTGTAACGCCAAATCCTTTTTTACTTGTATTTTAACTATAATGCTACACCCAAATTAAAACCTCACAAACTCAAACCAAACCAACCCAAATCAAAATTATCATCCGGTGAGAATCTTCAGTACTAGATATAAATGAAGCTACTACATTCCTACTAAAAAGGTACAGAATTATAACTAATTCTGTGAAAACCTGCTTTGTAACTTGTTTTCATTAATTGAATTGGAAAGTAATTGGTACAAAGAGAGACTTATACAGATACATGGATCAATCAAGATCCTGAAATTAAGGCCTATACAAGCTATTACGTGATTTAGACTCCTAAGTAGAAGAAAAGCAATCTGAGATGACTGTACAGTAATCAAGGGATTGGACTCCTTAAATCAAGGGACTGATGACAGACTTTGGTTTACTCAACAAATTATAAACCACATTTAGGACATGATTGAATAGTAAAAAATCCATGTTTAAGCGACACATTAAAATCATTTTCATTATGTTTTATGCTGTTTGGATAATGAACATGCACAAACTGACTTAAAAGTCTTCATTAAAAAAATGTGGCATAGAAGTCTAACTTAGCAATGACATTTGACAGTTGATTCCGAAGTTGTTCTAACTTCCAGGCAGACAAATACCCCGACCAATTAGAAAGTAAAATTCAGTCCCATGTTACCCAAAGCCTCATGTTTAATGCGTATGGTACAAAACTTGTTGGCAAGTACGAAGTTATATCATGCACGCATGTTTCATCTTTCATGCATGATTATGTACTCGTACTAGTGACAGTCGATCACACAGTTGCGTATAGTTGTTAGTCATTGATTCGTTGTGAGGTTCACTTGTACGTTGTGAGTTTCACTTGCATCGCTATCTGATGACCACTTACACACGCTTGTATGGACAACAATTTTTCAAGAATAATATTTGTATCTCCTTATGAGATAATGCATGCATATCACCCATGGCGAATAATATATTTTTACTGTTACATTTTCATAATTAGAAGCGTATAATTTTTTAATCTACATTTGAAGATCACTTCTATAATAAAAATTATTCCAATCGTAGTTTGTTTTGTCATCTAAATTTATTGAACAAATTAATGGTGTGTGTTCTAAGTAATTAGCATTGTTATGATAAACGGTTTATTTATTTAATACATTTAAATAACTAACGATCTGCAAATGATCAAATGCGTTTTTATAAGGATGATCTCTAAATAAAAATTAAAAAAAAAAAAACAATTCTGATTATGAAATTTATACAATAAAACCATGTTATGGCAAGGAAAGTGATATGTACATTCCTCTCAATAGGGGGATGCAACCCATGATTATACTATGTGAAGTGATATATGTTTACACCATTTTCCACCTCATGCGGAACTTTCTTACGTATGGTCATACCAGGCAGAGCCATCAAACACATGTAAGGTGTTTGACCCGTCCCATACCCTGACCATTCTTCAATTGACACGTCCCATGCACTGACCATTCATCGATCATACTTTGACAAGACTTCCCTATTCAAATGTTTCCGCTCCTATACATAAATAATAAAAATAATAAAAAGTCTGATATTCTAGACCAAGTCTTCATTTGGTCTCTGAATTCATATCTTCTCTGGATCATGTTTTGTGAAGATTTTGAGGATACGTGAATTGTGATTTTTTATCGTATCTTACGGTTAGAAATTATTTTAAATTATTTTATTTAAAATTGAACACAAACAGTTCTTGAAGAAAACTGATCGCATAATGTATAAAGAATGGACACGATTTACAAATTTCTAAAATCCTGATAAAAAAGGTGCGGAGAGAATCCTCTTGGTTGGTCTCTAAGCCAAAGAGAGTTACAAAAAATATAAATGTAATGGACTAGTCAAACACTCAGAGCCCAACCATTTTGAACTGGGAAAAAGTCTTCCCCCTATAGCCACTCATATACAACCATATAAGCATCATATTATATATCTCCACAGCCCAAGCACATTACTCTGATATATTCTACATTCAAAAGATCAAATTACACAGACCATCGTTCTTCTCTTCTCCTTTGGCTTTCAACTTCACAAAATGCAGAAGAACAAGCCTCACTACGACTACATTGGAGAAAGGCTACAAACAATCACTGCCCAAAACAAGAGTTGTATGGTGGCATCATCATCATCAGAAGCATCCCGGAGGCCTCGAAAACAGGTTTGTACGTGCTCGAATCGTCCTGGGTTGAGTAGGTGTAGCCGGCACGGGTATGCAGTGCCGCCGGGAGGCGAAAAGTGGTGGAGGAACTATGGAAACAAGGAGGTTTTGAGGAGGGCATTGAGATCTACTCCAAATCGTAGCTTAAGTCTTCGGTGGTGGAATTTCCAACCAACGCCCAGTCGGCTTTCTAACATGTCTATGGCTTAAAGGAGGAGCTAGCTAATGCTGCTAAACCTTTCTTTTACTATTCAGAAACCCATTTTGCTCAGTCGGCATGTTGTAATTTATTAATTGCTGTTTTTGTTCCATAGAGGATGATTAATTATTTACCAATCTGTGTATATTAATTTTGGCTCTGAAAGATTCTTGTTCGGTCAATGCATCTCTCCTGCAAATATGATTAATTACCTTTTCTTTTTTTTTTTGAGAAAAATTAATTAGCTTTATTTAACTAAGTGTACTACTGTACAAAATTTAACTCATAAAGGCAAGGACTATCTGAATTTTCTCTCGTAATCATACCTAATGAAAGAATTATTGTATGTGACGCATTCTACTCTACAAAGTGATAACTATAATATGTGCATGTGTGTAAGGTAGTTAAGTTGGTTAAGATTCTATGGTGTAAGATAGTGACAAGTGTCAACATCTTAAGAGTCTCTGTTAGCTTAATTACTAAGCAATGTAGTTAGATATATACTGAATGTAATCAGTGTTAAAGAGTTGTTGAATGAAAAAGATATACATACACTTTTCTATCTCTTTTCTTCTCTGTTTACATGGTATCAGAGCCTGAAAAGCTTCGGCTTAAAGGTTTCTCGATCTTGTTCTTCTACTTCCGCTCAATACTCTGCATCAACGATCTGTCTTTTCTTCTTCTCAGGGTCTTGATTCCTCTCTGTATCTTTGACTGGGTGCATCTTTCTCCTTGCACACCAAGTGTTTGCTATAATTTCTCTGAGAAAATTTTCATCTGGGTTTCTTCGTCTGCAATGGTGACTTCTGCCCAACTGCAGATTCTTCAATCTCCTATCACGTCTCTCATATCAACAGTCTCTTCTTCTGTGACTGTTAAACTGGATGATTCTAATTATCTCACTTGGAATTTCCAGATCGAATTGCTACTTAAAGGCCATGGTCTTATGGGTTTTGTGGATGGGTCTCATCCCTGTCCTGCTCGATTCAATGTACATGTTTCTGGGGATTCATCTGTCCCTTCAAGTGATGTTTCATCTTCAACTGACAATGATGAATTCAAAATTTGGAAAATGCACGATCGGGCATTGATGCAATTACTCACTGCTACTCTCTCTCCTTCAGCAGTTTCTTATGCCATTGGTAGTTCCAGCGCTCGTGATTTGTGGCAGCGTCTCAAAGAACAATTTTCGATTGTCACTCGAGCCACGATCTTTCAGATGAAATCCGAATTACAAACCATCAAGAAAGGTACTGATTCGATTTCGATATATTTGCAAAGAATTAAAAAAACTCGTGATTAACTGTTTGCTGCTGGAGTTCAGTTTGATGATGATGATATTGTGATTTTAACCTTGAATGGTCTCTCCTCTGAATATAATACTCTGAGATCTATTATTCGAGGATGTGAGAATGTCATCTCCATGAAAGATCTCCGATCTCAGTTACTTGCTGAGGAAGCAATGGTTGAGAACATTCCCATTACACCTTTCTTGTCTGCCATGGTTGCTCGGAATAATGGAAGTGCCTCTAAAGCTGAGAATCATTCGAATGATACTCCCTATGGTGGTTCTTCTGGTCATTTAGGATTCAAGCCAAACTACAGTAAGAACAAAAATAAAGGGAAATTTCAATACAATACTCAGTCTCGTTTTGGAAATTCCAAGACCACTTATGGAAATTATAATGTCAATTCAGCTCCTGGCATTCTTGGTTCTTCTCCACCAAAGCAGCAGGGTTTTTCTAGTAACTCTTGTCAAATTTGTGGCAAGTTTGGACATCTTGCTCCTACTTGCAAATTCAGGAATTCTGATAGTGTTGTTTCTGAGGGTTGTCAAATCTGTGGGAAGAAGAATTATAGTGCTAAATACTGTCATTTCAGGAACTCTAGCACTTCTACTCAAGCTCCAACTGCTATGCACGTTTCTCCATCACAACATCATAAGCCACTCCTCAGCAACTTTGGCTCACTGATTCTGGAGCATCTTCCCATATGACAGCTGACTTGAGTAATCTGTCTTTGGCATCTCCATACCCTACCAATGAAACCATTCAGACTGCGAGTGGGGCAGGTTTATCAATATCTCATATTGGTTCCTCCACTATTCATACTTCTTTAAAACCATTGCAACTTAATTAAGTTCTCTGTGTTCCTGGATTATCTCAAAACCTTTTATCTGTGCATAAACTGTGCCTAGATAATCATTGTTGGCTGATCTATGATGCTTTCTGTTTTTGGATCCAGGACAAAGCCATATGGAGAATTTTCTTTCAAGGCAAATGCAGTAATGGATGTATCCTATACCACTTCCAGCAAGAGTTCGGGCTATCTCTTCTCAGCCTCAAGCTGCCTATCTTGGCTGTCAAGTATCTTCTAGTCTCTGACATAGGAGATTAGGCCACCCCTCTAATTCTGTGACTTCTCTCATGTTACAGAAGTGTAATCTGTCTGTTTTCCCTTATTCCTTACCTGTAATGTGTCATACATGTCTGGAAGGCAAATTCTGTAAATTGCCATTTGTGAATTATGTGTCTAAGTCTCTCCACCCATTTGAAGTCATTCATAGTGATGTATGGGGTCCTTCTCCTTGTACTTTGATAGATGGTTTTAGGTACTATGTGACATTCATTGATGAATGTACTAGACATTGTTGGCTGTTTCCCATTATAAATAAAAGTGATGTTTTCTCCACTTTTGTTGGTTTCTCTAATTTTGTCTCCAATCATTTTCCAACTTCAATTAAAACATTACAGAGTGATGGAGGAGGAGAATATCTTAGTAAATTTTTTCAAAAATTTTTGTTGGAAAAATGAATCAAACATCAACTGTCATGCTCTTACACACCTGAGCAAAACGGGTTAGCAGAAAGGAAGCATAGGCATATTATTGAAACAGTTATAACCCTATTGCAAACAGTTTCCTTACTTCCAATATTTTGGTCTTTTGCTTGCCAAACGGCTGTCTATCTTATTAATCGAATGCCCTCACCTACACTTCATAATAAATCACCTTTTGAATTGCTGTTTAATGAGATTCCAGATGTTCATCACCTTAGAATATTTGGCTGCTCAGTGTTTCCCCTATTAAAACAATATAACAGTATAAAGTTACAACCCAAGACAACCAAATGCATTTTTCTAGGCTATGCTTCCAGTTACAAAGGGTTCATTTGCTATGATATTGTTCATACCCGGTTTTATATTTCCAAACATGTCATGTTTGATAAGTCAGACTTTCCATATCCCACCTTGTCTGCTACATGTCCTGCATCCATTCAATCCACTTCTACACCTGTGACCTCATTATCATCTCCATTCATTTTAGTTAATGGTGACAATCATATTGTGTCCCTCCCACCATCTAGGACACATACTACTTCTGAAACTATGTCACCCCCAGATTCTGATCAACACAATGGTACTTCTAATACATTACAGTCCATTACTGCATCAACAGGTCACCAATCCTCTTCTTCAATCCCTGTGGCTCCTGAGATTCCAAATGGGTCTTATTATGAGATCTTTACTGAGTCTACTTCTGAGACTTCTCGTTCTAATGGTGTTTCTATACAACATGAATTTCAACATGACAGATTGCAAGTTCTTCTTCCTATCCCTCCTATGAACACTCACTCTATGCAAACAAGAGCAAAAAATGGTATTTCGAAGAAGAAAGCTTTTCTTTCAGTGCTTCAAGATGCTGAACCAGTTGATCTTTCTCAAATGGAACCTGCCACCTATAAGTCTGCTCTAAAGTCTCCATTATGGTTTTCTGCTATGGAAGAAGAGTTAGCTGCTCTTAAAACACAAAACACTTGGTCTTTGGTACCATTACCTCACAACAAGAACTTGGTAGGCTGCAAGTGGGTATTCAAGATTAAGAGACATGCTGATGGGTCTATTTCCAGGTACAAAGCAAGACTTGTTGCCAAAGGTTTCAAGCAAGCAGAGGGTATTGACTATGGAGAAACCTTTAGCCCAGTTGTCAAACCTACAACTGTGAGATTAGTCATAGCCTTGGCAGCAAATTTTGGGTGGTCATTGCGTCAACTTGATGTGAAGAATGCATTTCTTCATGGCATTCTTAATGAGGAAGTGTATATGTCCCAGCCACCAGGTTTTAATGATCCACAATATCCTGCCAATGTTTGCAGATTGTATAAGTCTTTGTATGGCTTAAAACAAGCCCCACGAGCATAGAATGACAGATTCACATCATTTCTTCCTTCTCTGGGGTTCCTTTCAACATATTCTGATCCGTCTTTGTTTGTCAAGCATGATGGTCATTCTGTGGTAATTCTTCTTCTTTATGTGGATGATATTATAATCACATGGAGTGATTCTGTCCCTATTGCATCAGTGATTAAAGCTTTGACTGAGGAATTTGATATTAAAGATTTATGTCATCTCCACTATTTTCTTGGAATGTTTCTCTCTCAGTCTAAATATGTTTCTGATTTGCTGATTAAGGCTGATATGGTCTACTCTAAACCGTGCTCCACACCCTGCTTACCATATAACAGGTTATTGAAAGATGATGGACATCATTTCAATAATCCTTTTCTATCGAAGCATTGTTAGTGCTCTTCAATACCTCACTTTCACCAGGCCTGATATCTTTTTCTCGGTTCATCAGGTTTGTCAATTCATGCATTGTCCTATGGACTCTCATTATGCTGCTGTGAAGAGGATTCTTCGATACTTGAAAGGTACTACTTCCCTTGGCATTCGGTTTAGCAAAGGAGACTTGAACCTTCATGCATTTAGTGATGCCGACTGGGCTGGAGATCCTAATGACAGAAGGTCTACTACTGGTCTAGTTGTGTTTCTCGGTCCCAATCCCATTTCTTGGTCGTCCAAGAAACAGAATACAGTTTCTCGATCATCCACAGAGGCTGAATACCGAGCACTCTCAAGTACTTCTACAGAAATTGATTGGATCAAACAGCTTCTTTCCTTTATGAAAATTGATGTTCCTTGTCCAACAACTCTGTATTGTGATAATTTTTCTGCTATAGCCCTTGCATACAATCCAGTAATGCATCAGCGGACCAAACATATTGAGGTTGATGTCCATTTTGTTCGCGAGTGGGTTGCAAAGAAACTTCTGCAAGTGCATTTTGTTTCCTCCAATGAGCAGTTTGCTGATATTCTTACAAAGGGTTTGTCTACTTCTCTATTCCAAACACACTACTACAATCTCAGACTTGGCAAGCTACCATCTGAGATTGAGGGAGGATGATAACTATAATATGTGCATGTGTGTAAGGTAGTTAAGTTGGTTAAGATTCTATGGTGTAAGATAGTGACAAGTGTCAACATCTTAAGAGTCTCTGTTAGCTTAATTACTAAGCAATGTAGTTAGATATATACTGAATGTAATCAGTGTTAAAGGGTTGTTGAATGAAAAAGATATACATACACTTTTATATCCCTTTTCTTCTCTGTATACACAAAGTGTACTACTTTAGGAAAAAAAAAGGTTAACTACATTTTACACTCTCTAGATCTAAAGTGATTTTCAAAATAGGTAACGAGACTCTAATTTTCTCATATAGTACCCCGAGGTTTTCAAATTGTTTCAATTCATACCTTTTGTCTCTTTAAACATCTAATCCTCCGTTAAATTGATGAGTTTTTTTGTCAATGTGTTGCAAATATTGCTTACACGTTAGCCCATATAAAGGTCTCACGATCATTATGTAATCAATTTAATGAACATCAAACAATCAATCCCATTAAAAGAATAAATTGATACAATTTCAAAATCTTCTGAAGCAAAATGAGAAAATTAAAACTTCATGCCCCATTTTAAAATCACTTTGAACCAAAAGAGTGTACAGTGTGCAATGTAGTCATATTTGCTCACCATCTTTAAGTGGTGGCAATACTCACTACCCTATTAATTACCGTTCGATGAATTTGATTTACTTTATCTACTACACAAATCTTGAGATTTAAACTCATCTAACGGTAATAAATAAGACGGTGAGCAAAAATCACTAAAAAAATAACCATCTAGTGTTAATATTGAGAAGTGGCAAGTGGTGGATTGCTTAGGCCTTAAATCCACTTGTATTCCAAGTTTAAAATTTTCTCCTTGTCTAGTCTACCTTAGAGTAATAATATCGTTTAAATAAAGAAAAAATATTGAGAAATGAATGGTGTATCTTGTTGTCAAGTTTAAAAAGCCATATCTTGTTGTCAAGTTTGAGGAATTTAAATATGATTTTTCCTTAAATCATCCATTTGGATTAATTACTTCTGCTTATTTTGTTGAATTTTTCTTTTTGTTACATTATTTTGTTGAATTTGTTAAGAAAATAAAGAGGAGTGAGCTCTGTCATTTGGAACATGTAGGGCGCAACTTAGACAGGTTAGATGGTCAACTAATCCTATCTCAAAATTCACAATTTGGGTTTAAGTGGGGTTCGGATTTATGCGAGTTTGTGCGGGTTTCGGTTTCAAATGAGTTTGGGTTTGGGTTTGCTCAATTTTATCGAATTTAATCTTATAGCACCTTATTTTTTCAAGATTTTTCAAATATTGAACCAAACGACGTCAATACTATTCAATCACACACATTATCATCCACACAAAAGTTAAACCAAAGAGAGATTATATTCACACACCCCAAATTACTTCTCTCACACATTTTTAATTTTTTAATATTTTCTACACACCACTAACACTTGATAGAAAAATATTAAAAAATTAGAAGGATGTGGGAGAAGTAATTTGGGATGTGAATATAATCCCCCTAAACCAAAAAGTGAGGGGACCCTGTATAATGTTTCAACATGTGAAGTAAAATAAAATTACAAAAGTTTACCAAAGTTTCAACAAAAAACAAACGTAAAACATTATCGTTCATTGTTCAAATAAAAACTAACAAACTTCAACTATAGTCATCCAAAACTTGTATCAAGCTTATATAATATGAAGTGGGATGTGTAATATGTGCATGAGAGAATTCGGATTAGAAATCAGGGTGGGTCTGGGTTGACATGGGTGGACAATGCACCAACCCAACCCAACTCAATAAGCGAGCAGGTTGAGGTCGGATTGTGTTTGAACGGATTTTTACTTCATTCTAACAATACCCGATCGGGTTTGAAATCGAGTTGAGCATGGGCGAATATGGGTTGACCCAACCAAGTTGCAACCCTAGTAACATGACGATGCTTCTTGAATAATCACCTCCATAGTTTAAGATACTGTAAAACTGCTGCACGGGCAAAGTTAAATGATCCTCCCCTGAGGCTAATTGAGACGCATGGTTTTCATTTCATTGGGGAAGGTTAACCCTAGCACCATCCAATTCTTCCACAAGTATTCTGTAAGTAAAAATATTCAATCTCACAACGAGGCTCGTGTTGATAGGCTAGTAAAACAAAAACCAATATCGCCCAATCAAAAGACGCATCAAGAACATGGAAACACATCTCAATTGTGAAAATTTTATCCAACTTTCCCCAAGCTATGCATATCACGTACATGTGCATGTTCTGAGATCGGTGCAGTATATATACCATAAACAACCAGCCAAGGCATATTTCCACATCGCTAGGTATTTCACCTTTGCAGTCGCGGTCCATCATGGAGTCGATCTTTTAGTCTTTACACACACTCATTGAGCAATTTCCCTCATGTATGTATCCATCTCTGATCTTCTAGACGTTTTCAATTTGTTTACTCCTGATGGAAGGGGGGAAGAAGTAAAAAAAAATGTAGCACAGTGTAATCTGCGGCTCTTTCATACGTAAGGAAATCAGTGTAAAAGGGTTTGTATAATACCTCAAGAGGACCTGTGTCTGAAGAACTGGAATTTGCTTCAGCTGGTGCCTCGGAAATTCTTGCTTCTGATTTTTCATTTGAGTAACTAGCAAACAGAAATTATCAGTAATGTTAGACGTAAAATCTACCGAAGACATGATGCTGCAGCACGAAGTTAGGCACCTAAACTCTCAAAGACAAACTTTGTAATAGTAATTACCTAACAAAACCTTAGGTTTAAACATTCCAAAAATATTATGGTTGAATGTTTCCTATAGAAATTGAGAGCAATACAAAATGTGACTAGAACATAACCTGAGGCACATAGAAATATATACCACCCCGCACATAAAAATATATACCACCCCACCGCTCTCCTTATATACTATCTGCCATATATTTACATATCACATTTGCCTCGAATTTTTTTATTTTTTTAGCTTCTTCTCCAACTAACTTTTTTATGAAGAAAACATCGACCATGGTGTGTCCATCGATCCATAGGCGGGGGAAGAATTAGAGTAATTTTTTCTAACCCGAGACATAAACAAAGACAAGGATAGAACAAATTAGAAAGAAAACATGAACAATTTTAGTGAGGGTAGTTATTAAGCTCTTATAGGAGGAAAGTAAGTCATGATCATCAATCTTTTCCACTCTCTAGTGAAAGTACAAATTATCAATATTAAATACTTACGTTGAGAGTATAGTCACCCAGATTAACTCTACACAGTCCACCCATAAGAGCCTTTGTTCGACAGGGATCACACCATAGGTAACAAGATGCGCAAATGGCCAAAGCTTCCACCCTGCCTGCATAACAAATTACATTACAGAAATATGTCAATTGGTCAAACAAACATTTCTTTTAACCCTAGCTTTAATCAAGGAATATGTAACTACTAAAATTAGCAGCAGTTTTGAGACATGTGACATGACTCGGACCATAAACCACGAGCACTTCTTATTCTCTGAATAACCCTGCTTTTCCTTGCGTGTTTTGGACTTCAGGAAGGAAAATGCATGTTTGGGAAGGAAAAATCACATTTTGGAGTTTACGATTGACAAAGTTTTACCCTATATGCACTACCTGATTCTAAGCCCCAGCCAAAGAAAGCAAACATTATTGTTTAAAGGTAAAAACTCAATACATGTAAATTTTGTAAAGATAAAATTTAAGTTTCTTTAAAACTATACCCGCTAGATAAAACTTTAAGACAAAATAGATTCATGTTCATTTGGACAACAATTTTTAACACCCCAAGGTAAGGTCAAACATTATAGTTAGAGAATAGACCTATTGATAAGATAAATGGCTCTAAACTCTTATTCCAAGGTTAAACTACATCACAGCGGAAAAGAGAGCTAACACAACATGGACACAAAACAGCTGACACAAATATACATGCCAGCATAAAGTTTAATACACAAACATTTTTTGATTGACAATTGACAGAACCTTGCTACAAAAATAGTATAAACTAACAATTCAAGTTCAAATTGATTAAAGACTTTGGACGATCTTGACTTTTCAAATGTCCACAAGCTAGAGGACAGAGAATCAATTAAATTTCAAGTCGTTTGACTCTAAACACTGAAGAGCGCATGAAAAGATAGTACTTCAAAACAAAAAGGCAGAAGTTCTCTTACTGTCAGCATCGGCCAAAATGTTGCTTTAAGTTCACTAAAAATACTGATGGGAGATTCAAAACGCAAAAATCCCAAAACTGTAAAGTAAATGCTGTTCCAAACTGCTGCCCATACAGTTTGGTCGAAGGCTACTTTGGCAGGAACCACCCACCAGTCTTGGAAAGGAATAAGCTCCTGAAACAAGTTTAAGTTAGTTTAAGGAGCCCAGGAAATTTGTCTTATGGATAAAAAGAAGAAAAGAAAATGTTGAGTTCTGAAAATAAATAACTGCAAAAGGAATTTACCTCGCATAACTGGTAATAGTAGTGAGAGAGGGAACCATGGAGAGTAAATCCAACAAGACCTGATCTGAGCATTCGCGTACGATCAAATTCAAGTAGAGGTTTTCCTTCAAAGCACTACAAAAATGATTGGACAAGCAATATGCACGTCAAGGACTAACTTCACCAACTGGAAGAATTAAAAATTTTTACTTCACAACAGCAACACACCTGTGCAATCCAGTCCCCTACAGAGTACACGACACCACTAATCACCATTTTGGCTAAAACTGGGTTAGTCTTGAGAGCTTCCTCATACGCAGACCAGTTGTGTTGAGGTGCATACCGTAGGATCTCATATAGAGTCCAACCCTGAAATGAGTACCAAACACATAAGTCCCATAAACAAATTGTTAAAAGTGCATTGCACATGTAAATAGGAAATTATATAATCAAGCAGAGCCAGCCCTATATTAATAAATAGTTTAAGACATACAAATCACAACCTATGATGAAATCTCCCAAACATAACTATGAACTAATCAAGAAATTTCCTGAAGATAGCTATGAACTAATCGGACAGGACCAACTAACTGCTTCATAGTCATACAACTCTAACCATAAGAGACAAGTCCTCTTCACCAAATTTAACTTCAGAAATGGCAGCAATCTCCAAGTCTTCCAGCAATCATTTATATCCAATTCTGTTTTCTTTTTCCCATCCATAACAAGCAACTCACTTATCTCACCATGCTTGTTCCATCCATACCATTCTATGACCTTTTTACTCCTCCATGATTGTCATTTTATAGTGCAAAACCATCCCTGATTCGACATAACAGTTTCAGATCACGTTTCCTTCGGATTAACAAGTTTGCATAATCACAATCCTCCAAAAGCAGTATCCACTTCATTATTTCCATGTAAGTTATATAAGAGCATCCCCTCACTCTCGCCTCCTCATGGATGATCATATAAAGATAACAACAGTAAATCTGAATATACAGCATCAATCCAGCATATTCACAACTCATCATAAGACAGACAACCTGCTCCACACAGACATAGCTGATACAGCTCAAGTTTAATCCACCAAGTAAACTGAAATTTCTAAATCTTCGGACTCAAAGTCAAAAAGCACTCAGGCAATTGAAACCTCAGTGTAAAAGTGGCCAATGTTAATTACCAAAGAAAAATAAGCAACCTTAAAGAACAAGAAAAGCGAAAACCGAACTTAACTAAGAACCAACATCACCCAAAACCCATCTTCCTTTAGCATCATTAACTTCAAGTTCTAACACACAATCAGATGAAAACAAATAAAATGGCAATTAATCTCTCTAAACAAAATAAAATGGAAATTAAATACCAAAGAGATTGACTTACATGCCAGTAATCCTGATCGACGGTGATCAACTTAGTGAGAGCAAAAGTACCAGCTGCAAGCACAACAGTGGCATTGATAGTCCTATCTACCAGCCTCTCAAATTCCTCACTCTCCCTCCCACTTCCAACCCCAGAAGACAAAAAACCACCAGCACCTTCAAACGAAAGCCTCCCCTCAGTTTCTCCGAACCCGCACACCTGACTCCCTAACTCCCCCTGATCCCGGCCGTCGCTATCCGCCCTGCTCGCCGCCGCCGCCCCTTCCTTCTGGTCCGTACAGTCGGAGCTCTGAACCGGAATCACATCACACTCTTCTCGCTCGACCACCGAGTTCAGAAGCCACCTGCTTTTCTGTTTGTTTCTCGGGAAAGATGGGTTTTTGGGAGTTTGGAGGTGGGAAAATTGGAGGTCGAGATGGGTTTTGGGTGTGCGGTAATGGGTTTTCGGGGTTTGTGGTTTGGGAGAGAGAGGAAGCTCCGAGCAGCTATAGAGTGGATGGCGGCCATGGCTGACCGTTGGAACCGACACGAGAGAGACCGAGTTGAGTTGAGTCTGAAATTTGTATCTTGCCGCGTTGTAATGGCGAAATCCGATTGTTTTCGCATGGTAGTTGTGGCGGGGTATATGATCAAGTGCGTTACGTGTATGATTTGAGTTTTTTTTTCTCACGTTGGATTCGTAGGACTTCGAGATGGACGGTGGTAGAAATTTTTAGGTTGATGTTTAAAGAGAGAGGTTTAATCGTGTAAGGTTGTAATTCAGGGAAAGAATGTGGTGTAGGGATGTTTTCAGATGTTAATTTTTTGAGGGAGAATATAGTGATGAAATTAGGGGTGGGTTCGGTTCAAATCGGTTCGTTTCTTTTTTTTTTCGGTTTTTTTTTGTTCGGTTTTTTTTCGGTTCGGTTTCAGTTATTTTTTTTTTTTTCACATCACGGTTGGGTTAAAAAAAAACAAAGTATACACAGGGTTAACCTTGTTTGGTTCCTGAGAAATTGGGTTTAAAAAATAATGATATTTTAAATTATCTTTTTCTCGCTATTATTTATTTAATTATTTGTTTTGGATATTTTTTTTTTTTCACATCAAGCAAACAAAGTATACACAGGGTTAATCCTTGTTTGGTTCCAAAGAAAATATCAAGGAAAGTTCTAAAACTTTTGAGCAGAAGAGATCACTCAAACATTACATGATTATTAATAAGGGGCAAACATAGCAGTAAAACCCAAATCACAAACAACCATCAAATCCAATGGTATGTTTAGTTTTCTAAGAGAATGCAGTGAGTTTCAGTCTCTTACAAAGTCAAGCAGCAAAAAATGAAATTTAAGATGTTTAACTCTCTCTCTCCCCCTCAATTTTTACCCAGCAGAGATATGAAAGTAAATGGACTGGAGTGCAGAGAAAGAGAAGTTGTACAAGTAAATTTGATTACTCTGTGATTATTACTCCAAATCACTCATAATTTCAATTCAAACAATAAAAACACAAACAAAGAAGAACATAACTGATCAAGAGACAAATGGAAAGCAACTGGTTTAGTGATGAAACAAACAAACCATAAAAAATTACAAGTAAAATTGGAGTGTGAGAAAAATGAGAAAAGGGTAGTAAGTTTTTTGCAACACGTTGGGCTTACAAATTGGGTTTAAAAAATACTACCCAAAATAAATAATTAAACAAATAAAATTGGGTTTAAAAATATTACAAATTAGGTTTAAAAAATAATACCCAAAACAAATAATTAAATAAATATAATTAAAAATATTAATTTAATTAATTCGGTTTGGTTCGGTTTCTAGACCACTAAAACCGAACCGAACCAAAAGAATTCGGTTCGGTTCGGTTTTCGATTTTTTCGGTTTTCGATTTTTTGAACCCACCCCTAGATGAAATGCAGTCCACCCCGTCATTCTACTTTTTTTTTTTTTTTGACATAAGCTTCAAATCCTTCTCCACTGACCAATTTCTTGATCTGGAGATAGTTTGCGCAAGATACAAATAATTTTAAACCCCTACACTAGGGCTGGGCACGGGCCGGGCCGGGCCCAATTTTGGAGGAACCGGACCTTACCTGTTTTAAACAGTTTCGAGGCGGGCCGATCCAAGTAGAAAGATTTTGAGTTTTGGAACCGAACCTAACCCGACCCGTTATTTATTGGACCCGCCCCGCCCCGCCCCGTCCCACGGGTCCAACTTTTTTTTTTTTTTTAAATATAATTTATAAACTAAGACGGAAGCTGAAGTGCCGAACGATCGTAAGCCGCCCGCCGTTTCCCCAAGCGGTGGGACAATCGTGTGCCGAATGATCTGGTGGCCTAACAACTCTGCAGAACAAAAAAAAAATCCAAAATTGGTCCAAAAATCAACCAGGGCTTTCCAATCATTCGCTCTAGGGTAACAAAAATCAAAGCAATTACAAAACCTAGATCTAAAAGTAACAGGGTTTTTCAATGAATCAAAATCAATAGGGTTTTTCAATCTCATAATTTCCCAAAGCAATCAAAATACACAGAAAATATATCAAGATTAAGAAAAGGATAAACGAGACTTACACACCAGGAGCAGAAGGAAAAGGGAGATCAGAGGGAATCGAACCGCCATGGAAGTCCTTGAGCGTTATGGTCTCACTCTCTTCTTTGACATTTTTCTCTCCCCCGCCTCTCTCTCTACTTTCTCTCTCAAGATCTTCCCTTTGATTCAATTTGTAGATTTTGTTAGGAGATTGGGATTGAAGAGGACAGAGATTGGAAGAAAGGAGAAGAAGCAGAGGGGAAAAGCTTAGGAACCTTGATGATGGCAGCAGACGGGACAACTCGGTCTCAGACAAAAATAAGAGAGAGAAAGTGATATATGGTAGAGAGTTAATCAAGGACCCAAGGTAGGAAATCAACGGTTCGGGCATGGGGCCCCTTTTTTCCAATTTCTAGAACCGCCCTGTCCCGTTATTTACTTAGACCCGCCCCGCCTCACCCCGTTTTGTATTTATAATTTTTGGACCCGCCCTGAACCGTGATTACCCCCTCGACCCGCGGTTCCTATACCCGTTTGCCCACCCCTACCCTATACGACTACCACAATAAACCACCACAAACAAGAGTTCTGGGTAGGACTGTCACAAAGACGGCATACGTGATAGTTCGAACACCAGTACCCTGACATTATGCCATTGACAACAAGACTACATAAATCGCACAAGCGACACAAATAGATCACTAAAACAGCACAAAATTACTAACCTAACCCTCTTACGGCGCTACAAATGAAACTTAAACCTAAACTAAAACCAATGACGTGTCCACAGGAAAGACAAGAGTACAATTGTGGCAGTAGGCTTGGGCTGCAGCCTTGCAACCATATGGGTGTGTCGATTCCTAGGACAAGAAAAGTATGGGGCTTGGGTTGCAGAAGAGAGACCACGACACGCCAAAATCACTGTCACATCGTCATCGCCGCCACCACGAGCCTATAGTAACCTGCATAAAATCGTTAGCACCAAAACCCGCCAAGGGTTTCCGTCAACTAGAAAAAGATAAGATTTGTGAACACCGAAGCCACATGGATCGCAACATAGCAAAATTGAAATCATTCATTCATCCTCAATATTCCAATAGTTATCCGCAAACTGAAGCAACAAAATGGGTACTTTCCAATTGCAACAGCAAAGTCCATAACTTGGAGGGCATATGCTTGGCAAAGAATAGTGGTATGCAGAGCAGAGGAAAGTCACGCCAAAGTCACTGCCGACAACCGAAGCGACATCGTAGCCAGCCAGCACCACTAACCTAAAACCAAGGAACAAGATGCATGCTTCAGTAAACCAATCCAACCAATAGAGAGCCTCAATGGCTTCAGATCTGCACAGCGAACCACCACGTGCACCCGTACTACCACCGCCGTGAACACGACCAACACAATCATTAATGAAGGAGAAATAAAATTAGGCCATTATCGATGGGAAAGATAATAGCCTGACTTCACCCAACTAGAGATAGGTGTTGGAGACACCGACAGGGGAAGAAGAAATGGGATAAGAGGTGAGGCGCGAGGGAGGGATCAGGCAGATGGGGAAGAAGATAGAAGGGAAGAACAAATGGGTAAAGGTGAGGAAGGGGGATAGAGGGAAATAGGGGAAAATGGAAAAAGGCTAGAAGAAGGGGCTGCCTCTAGCCCCAAGCTGGAACAATGAGCCGGCGGCTGTGAAGCTTCTAGATTAGGGTTGGTTTGGAAGGGTTTGAAGAGAGAGGAGTGAGTGTTTGTCAAGGTCTCATTTTTTTTCTTTTCTTCTTTTCTTTTTTCTTTCTACTCTTTTTCTTAGAGTGAAGAAAGTTGAGTCGTTGAAATTTCATCGTAAAACTCATTGATAGAATATGGAGAAATTCAATTACTTAAATACATGTCATGAAAAAAGTTAAGGTTTTACCATAAAATCAAGTGGCAATATGATGAATAACTCAATTGATTATAAGCACATTCAACGTTTCTATTTTCACTGATGTGGAACTCTTATACTTTCACATCTACACACATAGCGTTAAATTGGCACATGATTGTCATCAAAACAAAAATTTTAATTGGCATATTATGCAAGTTAGACAATATCGACAGTAGTAGAGTGAAGGAGAAGTAGTACACTTAAAGCAACTCGACCTGTTCTGCCTGGACAAAAAGTGGGAGGCCTAGGCAGTCAATATTACATGGTCACGTATAATAAAATTTAGACCATCTACAGATAAAAATTTTGAGATCCCACAACATCAAAAGTTGTCACTCAAAGCCCGACTCACTAACCCATGTGGGCACACGTGGAAAATGGAATAACATGACTGACGTAGTATTGTTCTTGGGTAGCGACCTAGGCCAAATTGTCATGGGTTGCTACCGATGTCCATAAGCTCCACCAATATACCAGAATCATAGACCACCATCAGAGTTTGTTTTGGAAAACACCGGTGAAGTTGCTCTTACGTGTTATAATATAAGTAGACAATATAATTAATATATTCTATTTTAGGTATATTTTTAAATGTTTCTTCACTTTTTGCCTATCCTAGTACTATAACTAAAGGCACAATGGGGTGATACAAACACACATCACAATTAAATCACTATCTCCTCTCTCTAATTAGCCCTGACCCCCTCTCTCTAAACCCTAAGATCGTTCAATCAAATAGGCTTACAACACGTTATCAGCACGCTCTTGCCAGAAGCTCAGGAATTGACGCATCGTAGGAGGAGGTTATCTTATACAAAATTCAAAGGCTTATATTTATTTTCTGCTAATCAAGTACGCTTAAAATAAAAGAGGATATTTGAAACATCCACGAAGCATGAAAACATTCCCCATGATGCATGAACGTCTCTATGTTAATATTTTCCTTACGATATATATATTGTATATGTTTATATAATTGTCAATATATATATTTGTTTCATGCATTACGCAATTATATTTGCTATGTGGAATATGTGAGTCAAAGTATATTCATAAATTAGAAGCAAATTTAGGGGATTTTGAAAACAAAAAAAAAGGGAAATTGGACATGGTGCGGCACACCCACCGCACTACCACTGTGCACGTCACCACCAGGCATCGGCCTGGGGTAAATTTTGTTGGGCCTAAAGCCCTGAGCCCGCCTGCACCTTAGTCCGACTCGTTCGCAAGCCTTTGCACTTGCTGGGCTTTGTTTTTTTTTTTGTCCCGGCCCGCAGCCATTCAACCAACCCAGTTGGCTGGATCTCTTCCTCGACCTGCACGCCGTAACCTTCTTGGTTGCTGGGCTTATGCCACAGCCCAATGGACTCGGCTTCAACCTCAGTTAGGCCTTGTGTGATTCAACCCGCAAGCCAGCATTTGCTGGGCCTGCTTCCCTCACGCACCCGTGTCCCCCCAGCCCAAAACCAGCAGCCTTGGCTGCTGGGCTTGGCTTACCCATGGACCCGTGGCCTGCAGTCCACTTCCAAGCACTCATTTTGCTCACGGCACCCAGCCCAATTTTTGGGCTATGGTATTTTCGACCCGATAATATTATTTTGCTTCTACAATTGACCCAATGTGGCCCGATTTATTGAATTAAATAAAAGTGACATGTAGTCCATTAATCTGATAATGAATCCAAAATTATTGACCTGAAGATCACTTTTGGACATTAACTATTCAATAATTTATTTTTATACTTTGAACCGTTGACATATTTTCATAGTAACGAAGCTTTCACACTTGAGTTCCTGAAGAACCTCAAATCCACTATATTTAAATTAGTATATTGCATTATGTGTTTCTTGTAGGAACCTCTCATTATGAACTAATTGTTCATAAAAACTAAATTGAACCTGTAGTTTCAAATTTAGTGCCTTTGAAACCTGAAGTTTTCATTCAAAACATACCACATGAAACCTGTAGTTTTCATGCATAAATTAAACCAATACATATCTATAGAACCTGTATGTTCTACGATATATGTCTATGGCTTACCATATGACTAATCACATTTTTTCCCTTCATTTTAGGGACATGTCGAACTTGAACAAGCTTGATTTATCCGCTCTAGAAGTTTTCGGAAGAAACTATCTGAAATGGGTTCAAGATGTGAAGCTTCATCTAATTGCAAAGGGTATTAGAGCCACCATCAAGGCACCCATCGCCGATAAACCTGTTGACGAAGCTCAAAAGGCTACTGCAATGATTTTCATTCGAAGACATATTCATGATGCACTGCAGACCGAGTACCTTACTGAGGAGGATTCACGCACCCTCTGGCTTGGTCTGGCCAACCGTTTCGATCACCAAAAAGACATATACTTACCTGAAGCAAGACACGAATGACAGCATCTTCGCTTCCAGGACTTTAAGTTGGTGAATGAATACAACTCTGAAGTTTGTAGAATCTGTTCACTGTTGAAATTCTGCAAAGTGGAACTAACCGAATTAGATCTCCTGGAGAAGACCTATTCGACCTTTCATGCCACCAATATTGTCCTGTAGCAACAATATAGGGTACATAAATTCACCAAGTTTTCGGATTTGATCTCTGTTTTACTTCTTGCTGAAAAGCAGAACCAGCTTTTGATGAAGAATCATCAAGCTTGGCCCACTAACTCGAACACCGTGCCTGAAGCGTATGTGACCAATTCTAGCGGCCATAAACGATGAAAAAATCGTCATGGCCGTGGCAATAGGCGGCAAGCCCCACCACGGGCCCAAGGTCAACAAAGTGCCGCACCTAAGGGAGGAAATGTGACCCAACATCGTCCACCATTTGCCCCTATGACCCTAAACTTCAAGAACAAGGGCAAAGCTCATGTTCAGCCCGCGTTTATTGAACTAGACATGTGCTACCGCTGTGGATCAAGGGATCATTGGTCAAGTGTATGCCGAGCTTCCCCTGAGGTTATTGCCAAGTATCATTCCCGTCGTGGGTTTAACTTTGCACATGTGGATCATCCGGAATATGCTACTACATCAATGGAGATACCGGATTTTCAGGAGGTGTCAGCTCCTATGGATGAATAAATTAGACATGTTTTTAGGGTGTTTACCCCTAGTGGCCGAACCCACTAGGAACGGCCAGCCCTACCCCCATATTTCTCTAGGTTAATGGTTTAATTTTGAACAATTTTTCTAAGTATTTGGAATAATGTGTTGGTTTTGGCTTGTTTTGAATTATGGATTGTTATTTGAATGGATATTATTTTCTCGAATTTCTTAATTGAATGAATGGACTTATATTTATTCATGTGACCAATTCAATCAATTTATTTCTAGGTATGTCTAGTGGGGAAGTTAGTTATCTAGCAGATAGTGCAACCACGCACACCATATTGCGTGAACGACACTATTTTACTAACTTGATACCCAAGAAAGCTCATTTGACAACTCTCTCAGGCCCATCCAACCTGATTAAAGAATACGGAAAGGCCCGTATCATGTTGTCCAATGGTACAATTTTAACCATTAAGGAGGCATTCTATTATCCACGTTCTGGAAAAACGTTGCTGAGTTTTAGAGATATTCAAGATAATCAATATTATATTGAAACCACTGAAGATAATGGTTATGAATTTCTTTGTATCACTTCGTACAAATATAGCCAGAAGCGTATTCACGAGAAGTTGGAACATATGCCAAGTGGGTTGTACATCACAACCATTTGCGACATAGAAAGCCACAGTGTGGCCGGCCCTATGCCTGAGTTCCAAGACACTTTGCTACTTTGGCATGACCGTTTGGGACATCCTAGACGTGACATGATGCATTGTATCCTCAAATCATCACACGGGCATAAGTTACATCCTTATGTTGGAGTTTCGCCATGCAAAGCGTGTTCTTTAGGGAAGTTGAATACTCAACCCTCATATACAAAGATTATTCATGACCTCCCCTAAAAGTTTCTTAAGAGGATTCAAGGGGACATTTGTGGACCTATCCAACCAATCTGCAGACCATTTAGATACTTTATGGTGTTGGTTGATGCATCAACACTGTGGTTACATGTTTGCCTATTGTCCACATGCAACACTGTGCTAAACTCCTAGCTCAAATCATTAAGCTAAGGGCTCACCACCCTGATTATTCAATTAAGTCGATTCGACTGGATAACGCTGGAGAGTTTACGTCACATACTTTTGACGATTATTGCATGTCAGTAGGGATTGATGTGGGACATCATGTACCCCATGTTCACACCAAAACGGTATGGCAAAAGCTTTCATAAATAACCTTTACTTGATAGCTCGGACTTTGATTATGAGAACCAAATTGCCGGTATTTGCCTAGGGCTATGCAATATTGCACGCAGCTATGTTGGTCTGCCTGAGGCCCGTCGCTACTCAACCACATTCACCGTTACAATTGGTCATTGGATACGAGCTTGATGTCTCACATTTACGGGTGTTTGGGTGCGCCGTTTATGTGCCAATAGAGCCGCCACTATGTACCAAAATGGGTCTTCAGAGAAAAATAGGAATCTATGTCGGTTATGATTCGCCATCAATTGTTTGCTACTTAGAACCGTTGACATGAGATATTTTTACCACACGCTTTACGGATTATCACTTTGATGAGACATTCTTCTCGTCGTTAGGGGGAGATAAGCATGCTAATGTTCCTGGAGAACGCTGTGAATTGTCG
Organism: Heteromeles arbutifolia; assembly: GCA_024362995.1. Lineage (NCBI taxonomy): Eukaryota > Viridiplantae > Streptophyta > Magnoliopsida > Rosales > Rosaceae > Heteromeles > Heteromeles arbutifolia. The sequence continues at coordinate 35,287,601 of JANCRC010000003.1, read as the reverse complement.
TGGTATACTCCCACTATGTCTCATTTAGATCCTCATACTGCCCAGTCTGAAACTGAGGTGCGACGAATTATAGATTTTCAAAGCATTGCTCAAAGTATGCCGGATGCTTTTAATGATCTAGCAATGATGATAAGATCACATATACCCGCTGCAAACACACATGCAAGGATAGATGTACCCCGCGTACATCCACAACCCACCCGGGAAGGCCGGACCGTCCCCTAAGGTGGGGAGGCCGCACCTTCCACGTGGCAAGGTACATTGGTGGCTAACCAATCATCTGCTCCGACATTGAAGCGTGGCAGACCCCTTGGTTCAAAGGATTCACAACCCCGGAAGAGGAAAATGGCACCAACTAGTGACCCTAGTTTGAATCCGACCATCGCTCACTCATCTGTTTCAAAGCATGAGGTTATTCTAGATTACGATGATGCTTCAGACGAAACATGCTGGCCTCCCGAGAATCGTGAGATTTTGGTCCATTACGCAGTATTGGATGAGGTTTGGAATAGGAATAAGATGATCGTCGACGATGCATTTGCATACTCAGTAGCTACTGACATCATGCTTAGCGATGACATTGAACCACGTTCCATCGATGAATGCTGACATAGAACCAATTGGTCAAATTGGAAACAAGCAATCCAGGTCGAACTCGATTCGCTAACGAAACGTAAAGTGTTTGGACCTATTGTTCCTACATCACCATACGTGAAGCTCATTGGCTACAAGTGGGTTTTCATGAGGAAGCGTAATGAGAAGAATGAAATAGTGAGATACAAAGCACGTCTTGTAGCGCAAGGCTTCTCTCAGCGACCTAGGATTGATTACGATGAGACGTATTCCCCCGTAATGGACGTTATAACGTTTCGCTACCTTATCAGTTTGGTAGTTTCTGAAAAATTGAATATGCAGCTTATGGACATGGTAACCGCGTATCTCTATGGGGATCTAGATACGGAAATATACATGACAGTTCCAGAAGGACTTCCATTGACTGGTTCAAATAGTTCTAGACCACGGAACACTTTCTCAATTAGGTTGAGGAGGTCACTCTACGGATTGAAACAATCCAGGCGGATGTGGTATAACCGTCTGAGTGAATATTTGACAAGTCAGGGTTATGTGAACAACAAATTATGCCCATGCGTGTTCATAAAGAAATCACATTCCGGATTTGCAATCGTTGCAGTTTATGTCGATGACATGAACCTCATTGGGACTCCCGCAGAGCTTGAGGAAATTGCTGCACACTTGAAATTGGAATTTGAGATGAAGGATCTTGGGAAAACTTGATACTGTCTCGACCTGGAGATCAAACATTGTTTGGATGGAATCTTAGTACATCAATCGAACTACACTTAAAAGGTATTGCGACGTTTTAATGAGGATAAAGCGAAGCCTTCGAGTACACCCATGGTCGTTCGAACTCTAGATGCTAAACGAGATCCGTTCCATCCAAAGGAGGATAAGGAAGAGATTTTGGAACCCGAAGTTCCTTACCTAAGTGCAATTGGGGCTTTATTGTATTTGGCTCAATGCACTAAACCTGACATCTCCTTCGTTGTTAATCTTTTGGCAAGATACATCAATGCACCCACACATAGGCACTGGAATGGTGTTAAAGACATTTTCCCCTACCTCAAAGGTACAATGAATTTGGGCTTGTTCTATACCCGCGAATCTCCAATTGTTGCCGCCCCCTATGGTCCTTGGATTGATTATCGCCTTGTTGGTTATGCAGATGCTGGATATCTGTTTGACCCACATAAGGCACGTTCTCAAACGAGCTATGTCTTTACCGTTGGAGACCCCGCTATATCTTGGAGATCTACCAAGCAAACGTTAGTTGCGAATTCATTGAACCATGTTGAGATTCTCGCCATGCATGAAGCATCGCGTGAATGCTTTTGGCTGAGAGAAGTTATGAAACATATTCGAAGCACTAGTGGTCTTACATCAGTCGTTGACCTGTCTACGACGATCTTTGAAGACAATGCAGCATGTATCAGCAATTAAAGAAGGGAGACATTAAAGGAGACAACACCAAGAACATAGCGCTGAAGTTCTTTTACTCACACCATCAGTGGTAGCATCAGAACATTGAAGTCATGCAAATCTGTTCCCAGGACAACCTGGCCGATCTCTTCACCAAGTCATTGCCCAAGTCTACTTTTTAGAAGCTCGTCCAAGGAATCGGTATGCGTAAATTATCTGAGTTGAATCGCTTGTAGTTCTCTTATTTAGAAGTTATGTCTAACTCAAGAGGAGTATCTAAAAGCATACTCACATGATCTTAATGTACTATTTTTCCTACATTTAGGAGCATTTTTCCCACTGGGTTTTTGCTACCTAATGAGGTTTTAATGAGGCACCCATCCTGGGATAATCATACTCTGTTGAGTTCACTACTTTCGTCCTGTTTAACGTTTGTTTTAGACATTATGCATACTTCTCACTTTTCTCCTTAGTCTATGGGTTTTCCCCATGCCTTGAGTTTTACCATAGCGAGGCTTTGTGAGTTTTACTACAAATGCATACTTTCTTAAATTTAAGACTTGCATTCACCTATTGTGTCAATGACTTCATCAACTATTCTACCTTATCTGCTGAAGATCTGATGCGATGGTTTGTTGAGTATTTACACACTCAAGGGGGAATGTTGCAGTCATATTTAGAATAGGAATGTGATTGTGTAAATCCTAGTAGATATGAGAATGTATGTTATATTCCTATTATAAGTTGATTACCTATTAAATGTTGTAATCATAAAGGGAAAGGTTTTTACCTATCCTACTACTATAAATAAAGGCACAATGTGGTGATTCAAACACACCTCACAATTAAATAACTTTCTCCTCTCTCTAATTGCCGCCGACCCCCTCTATCTCTAAATCGTTCAATCAAATAGGCCTACAACAATTAATATATTCTATTTTAGTTATATTTTTCAATGTTTCTTCACTTTTGACATGTGGTGTTACGGGTGGGTGCGGTTAAGTTGGTTTGGCTTGACACAAAGATATAACCGAACCATCTAGTTTTCAACGGATTAGTTTAATTCGGTTTTGACCAATACCATCATTGAATGGAATAAGCCAATCATCAAAGATGGCCACTGTATCTTTCACTTTAGATAAAATATAAAATTTTCAATTTGTGCATTATAAAAGCACTTCTAGCATAAGTGTTTATGAGTATTACTGTTTTCTAGGGAAGCAATCTCACATGTGGGTGTATAACTTTAGATGCCAATATTGAAGCTGAATGCACGAATAGGTCATCTACAAGTTTTGAGGGTTTAATACATCATTCCTTGACGTACCTATTTTTTGAGTTATCCTCGATTCCAAGTTTCACCATAATTGTCTAACACATTAACGTTATTTATCTACTAAAATATTGGTTGTTCAAAGATAACTTTCGAGCGTAAACAGAATTTCCAAAAAGTAATTAGGCCTTTATTTCTTTTTCTTTTTTTTTTTTTTTAATTTTTGTAATATGGAACTTGTCAGACTCGAAGGCCATATTTCAGCCTTGTTTCCCAGTTCCTCCGAGATCCTCGGACGGAAGTCACAGCAAGAGGCTCCCAGATACCTAGCCAACGTCATATTTGTGGGTCCCAGGTATATGCCAACAAACGTTTCCAAATTGTTATCCACATGGTTGTGGGCCCTTTGGACCTTTGAACTCAGCCCAGCACACTCTTGAAATGAAAGCTACATCTCTGAAAAATCTGATACCAGCGATTCCAGGTAGATTCTAGATAAATTTGCAACACATTGTTTTGGCTGCAATTTTGTATGCCAGTCAAGTTTACATATCATTTAAAATTAGATCTTCACTTGCACTGGTATTTTCAAAAGGAGAAAGGATTCTCGTCGGATCATTTTTGTGAGGATCTCAAGAATTCTCCAATCACATCCGTTCATTGTACATCGTGTAGCCAGTTTTTGTCAAGTACAATTTATATTCAATTTTAAATAAAAAATTTTATAATGATTTCTGATCTCGCGATGTACGATGAACGAATATGATTGAAGCATCCTCAGGATCCTCACAAAGAGGATCCGGCGAGAATCCCCCTGGTTTCAAAAGGATCAAGACGGTCCATTGATTTACTTAGCCTACACCTGTATATAATTTCATAGTATATGATTTGTTCAGTTTTATCTTGTCGATTGAATGTGAATCACACAACGTCGAATCAAAGTTTTATTAGGTTAACTGATCCCGAGCCTCTCAATCTATAGCCAATTTATTTGATGGCGGATGCTCATATTTTAATAAAGTGTCAGAGCTGCCCCGTCAGCCAAAATGTATTTTCCATATATGTATTACTGCTTAAATGACCCAATATATGACGAGGCATGTTGAAAGTGTGAATTTTCTTCCAAGAATTAAAGTTTTTCCAATTGTAATAAGAGAACCTTCAACTTCAATGAAAAAGAAAAAGATTACCCAAACTTTGACAGCACAACCTGCACCAAGAAAATCAGGCTGCTACCTTCTAAAATACAACAAATACAAAGAATGAAGGAGATTCCTGGTTTGATAAGAGAACAGTGATCACTTGTCATTCTGGGAATACGAGACGATCTTGACCTTCGACCAGCTTTGCAGATCGAATCACATCTCCGGATTTTATCAGCGAAAGAATCTCTCTCCCAGCAGTTGTGTATCTGCAAATTAGAAAGGCGTATTAAAAATGTACGTAATGACTGGTGAGTAAAAAGAAAAAACCCAGGATCAAAGTTTTCAAGCCATTTTCATTAGTTTTCCTTTTATTTATTTAAATCCGAGTTTGGTTTTAGTAGTCAAAATACATACCCGAAAACTGAAAATTCTCCTTCATCAAATGATAATCCTCCCAAGCCAGCCTATAGGATATGAAGAAACAGTAAAGTCACTTTCAGATGGAAGAAGTGTGAAACAACTCATGGCTCCGACGTTCAAGCATCTAAACTATATGGTTACTCTAAAGCTTGTCAAAGCCCAAGTTCGTTGTTTAATTAATTTAAACGTTGGTGCTTGCATTGCACTTACATTTCTTTTTTCATACAGATAGAAGAAGAACTGATATGGTGATGAGTACTCTTCAGAGACTTCACTATGTGCCATTGCAACTGCTCCGTAAACAGACAGTGGAAGAATTGGCAACTCCCCATCCTTTCATGAGGGAAAGAAAAAACAAAAACAAAGTACACGTAAATCAACTAACAAAGACAATTGCATACATGAAAATCATTTTGTTGATCAAAATTGACGGAGTTGTAAAAGTATACGGCAGAAAGATACCTGCACATCTAATTTTGTTCTGTACAAGGGCTCAAATTGCCCAGATGGCTTTATCTCTAGAGGAACACTGTTACCACTGTTCTTGTCAAGACCATTGTATGAGAGAATAGCTTGGTTAGTAGAGCTGAGCTTTGTCCCATTGTATGCCTCATCAATTACCTGAAGAAATTTAGATTGTTTATGCATGCTTCAGCCAGGTAAAATTCATATGTAACTCAATAAAAAGTTCACAAGGACTATTACAACCAAAGACTCGAATTTAGATGGAATCAACGGAAGGCTAGCAGAACTATGATCACCCTGGTTCAACTCTAAATAAGGATTTAAAAAATGCCTCGCATAATTAGAGTTTCATTTCATATTATATAGCATATAAAGAAAAATAGGACAGTTCAACCACATGTAATTGGTGGGATAATACGCAATTTAGAACGAGAACAAGTATTGAGATTTAAATCTCAATGGGAAAATTTGAAAATAAAAACACATTACTAGGCCTTTTCTTCTGGCCACTTCTAGTTGGCCCTAGAATATATGGATGAACTGCAGTGGCAATGCATATTAAAGGTAAAAGAAGCACAAAAATAGGAATAAGCAACATCCATCCACATAATACGAAAAATTAGCCAATGTGTGGTTCAAATACCTTACCAGTTTTGCGAAATTCCCAGCTGTTAGTGGTGCTGAATATCCATCTATAACAACCTGTACAAAGGTATACTGATCAGAAGACACAAATACTTATTTCTCCCTACTGTTAATCCCAGCCCAGTTAAGCCGTTGTTATCAAGCATGTAATTAACATAAATGTATTTGACTTGATATCCTAGGATAAATGAAAAATTGATTCATATTCTAAATACTTACTAAGATGTATATAAGTTACATATTACCTTTGTATAAATTATAATGCTAAAAAATAATGGTCATCAAATTCCAACAGACAAACATAAAACTTAATGGATACAAGAAGCCATATATGACATTCGTCATATTTCCAGATTTTAAAACAGTTGTCAATGAATTCTGGCCAACTTTTAGGCATCAACATCAACAACAAAATATTATATCAAGTATACTAAGTGTATCAAGTCTCGATAGAGTGAAAATAGGTTTCAAAACAACACTATTAGCAGAATATTTTGTCTCATTCACCAAGAAACAGCAACAACATCAACAACCAGAACTTATGCAAAACAAAAAATAAAAAAGAATAATATCAGAAGATTCCAGATTGGGCATACAATTATCCATTACTCAAATATGCGATATGTTATACCTGAATTGTAGCAGTCTTTCTTGGTTCACCACCAGCTTCAGGAGAAAATGTTGAACCATCACCTTTCTCAATTATAAGTTCAACAGTCCCTCTCCCTGTAAGCCTACACGTCTTAAAACAAAATATTGATATTCTACTTACAGCACAGATGATGTCATTGCAAAGTCTATTTACCAAATTATCACATATTTGGAGGTCTTTCAAACATAGGTTTGCGATGTATGATTTTTGTAAAGAGACCAATGAAGTTCTTATGAACATCCTGGAAAACTCATACATATATATTAGTTTCATCCCTTTGCATCATTTTATCCTTATTCTAGGGATCTATGCTACATGCTAAAGAACCTGCTTCAAAAGTGTTACACCACTCCAACCCCAAAACTTAAGTTGTTACTGAGGAACTCAGGAATGGGCCAACATTATATTGCAAGCGAACCCTCGTTCAGGTACAACCCCATTCTGCACGCGGAAAAGCAGAAAAATACAGACAGAAACATAGGTAGGGCTCTGATACCATGTTAGATTCTTAAAAAACAACCGGCAATCTAACTTAAGTTAGTAAAGAATGGAACAAGATATCAAGCTAACAAAACTATCATCAATTTATTTTAGTAATAATCCATATCAGCTACGTCAACAAATTTCAACATGATTTTTATGATGACGAATTTATTAAAGATTAAATAATATATCCACATGTATTGTAAATAACTGTTTGAATTGTGACCAGTACTAGAAAGTTCAATTTTGAATTTTCAGTTGACTAAAATATCATTCCCCGAACAGACAACGATACGTAAAAAAGAAACACTATTGGGACAAGACTGACCTTGGGTATCTCTGGTACTGCTCAGGCAGCAAAAATGACAAGCCTGGAGCCTGTTGTGAACAATACCAAGTTGTAATTTTGGACATGTCATAATGTCTGAATAACATAACTATCTCTTAAATGTACCACAGGCAAAATATAACAAAAATTGCATGTTTCCAAATAGCATAATCAGATAAATAAACTTTTATTATTCCCATAGCTTCTGAAGAGGCTTCCATTTGTTGATTCAGATACCGAGTTATCTAGTATAAAAAGGAGGATCTAATGTTTTTTTTTGGTAATCAAAAGAATTTATTATCCAAAAGAGGCCAAAACCGAAAGAGCAAAGAACACCAGGGTCCAATAGGACCAACAAAAAAGATCAGGAAAACTACTGAATCTAATGCTATTGATTGCTTGTAGGTACCTGCAATAACTCCAGCTCTGCAATTGTATCCAGTGAAGATGCAAGGCCTACTGATACTTTATCTGGGTCCTTATCCTTTATACATTGAAGAAGAGCTTGCAATCCGTTCTGGCAAACTAAGACAAATTAAAAAACATGCTTATAGTTTCGGATAGTGACCGAGTTGTCCTAGTTATGTCAACTAACATGCCGAACCATAAATCTACTCTTCTGTTTCTTTTCTTCTCCACAGTTTATTATGAGCAGCAAGAGTGCAGAAAGAGTAATAATCTAACATTATAAACAAGGTTTTCTTTACAAAATTAGAATTTGGCATCAGGCCAATTCTTTAAAAATGACAGTATATCACATAAAAATAATTGTCAAGTGAAATTTGATCAATTCCAAAAAAGCAAAAAGATAAATTGTAAAACTTAACAATGGAACCCTCGTAACAATAGTTTCAATGTTTTTCTTCTATTATTTGAGTCAGATATCATACGTGCGCATGAGACATAGGAGAAGTTGATATTATGATAACAGCCTTGTAATGATTTTTTTTTTCTTTCAAAGGGACATTCACATACCTTTCCATTGATAAGAGACGCATATAATGTGGAACCCTTCTCCCTCAAGTCTGTTGGTACACTAGCCAGAATTGTATCCTTTTCGTCTGTTGCTATCTGATATACGGAAGTATAATTTAGAAATTGTAAAGTGCAACTGCTAACATGCATAGATACATGTAATATATAAGTAATGTATAACTGAACATATACCACAGTAGATGCATGATCGAAAGTGGCACATCAGACATTTGTTGAAAAACGCCCACTAGACCTTGTTCTTTAATGTAACTAACGACAATAGACTAAACTAGCAAATATAGAAAACTTAGAAACACACAAGAATTATACTGGTTCGGCAGAACTTATGCCTACGTCCAGTTGTGATTTCTCTAGGCAGAGAAATCACCGCTTCTTTGATTAACAATAGAGATTACAGAACTTTTGCAAACCCTAGAACTAATCTCAAAACTCTCTGCTGTCTGGCTGTTTTCTGTTTTTCTTATAAAAAACAGCCTTGCCGCACCCTATTTATAGATATAGGGTTGGCTTACATGTCCCAAGGCTGATTAAATTCCTATTTCTAAGTGGATTAGGAAATTACACTTATCCAAATCCAAATAGACTTCTAGAAATCCAAACCTAAATTGAATAAGGAAACTGAAATTCTTTCCTAATCCCTCTAGGACAAGAATTGGTATACCTCTAGGTTTCCTAAAACAATCCTAAACCAACTAGGACATATTTGACGAGCCAAAATCCTAACAATCTCCACCTTGGTGAGTCAAACCAAGTATTGATCGTTGCACCCCAGAGTATCTTTGAACCTTCTTGAAGCAGCTCTGGAAATCTTCAAGAGTCTTCACCTTGGCAACTTTCTTCTTGCCTCATTGCACCTCAGGTGAGGAGGTGCTCCACTTTGATCAATCAATGAGATTGATCAAGTTCAAGCAATGCTTGAACTTCTTGCCCGACACTATCTTTGTAAGGAAATCTGCGGCATTGTCATCCGTATGAATCTTTTCAATCCAAATTTCCTTCGACTCCACCCAATCTCTGATTCTGTGATACCTTGCTTCAATGTGCTTTGATCTTCCAGAATAAACCTGATTCTTTGCCAAATGAATGGCACTTTGACTATCACACTTCAGCTTCACACAATCTTGAGTGATTCCCATTTGACTTACCAAGCCACTAAGCCAAATTGCTTCTTTTCCAGCTTCAGCCAATGCAATATACTCTGCCTCTGTTGTCGACAAAGCTGTAATTGGTTGCAGTAGCGCCCTCCAACTGATTGGTCCTCCTGCGCATGTAAATACATAACCAGAAGTTGACCTTCTCTTGTCCTAAGTCCCCTGCATAATCGGCATCCAAATATCCTAACACCCCTGCATTTTCTTTTTGCTTCTCAAACATAATCCTTTGTCACCAAGATCCTTTCAAATAACGCAAAATCCACTTGACTGCATCCTAATGTTGCTTTCCTGGATTTGCCATGTATATGGACACGATACTGATTGCTTGAGCTATGTCGGGACGTGTGCATACCATTGCATACATGAGGCAGCCCACTGCATTAGCATAAGGCACCTTCTCCATTACTTGCTGCTCTTCCTCGGACTTAGGACACTGTTGCCCACTTAACCTGAAGTGAGCTGCCAAAGGAGTTGAAACTACCTTTGCTTCTTGCATGTTGAACTTCTCAAGAACCTTCTGGATATACTTGGCTTGTGATATCCAAATTCTTCCAGCGATCCTGTCTCTCTGAATTTCCATGCCAAGGATCTTCTGTGCAGCACCTAGATCTTTCATGTCAAACTCCTCGCTCAACATCTTCTTCAAGTCTTGAATTCTAGACTTGTCTTGACAAGCAATTAGCATGTCATCCACATATAGCAATAGCAATATGATCATCCCATCTTGGAACACATGATAGTACACACAACAGTCATACAAACACCTTCTAAAATTAATTTTCAGCATGAATGAATCAAACCTCTTGTACCACTGTCTTGGAGACTGTTTCAGGCCATACAGGGACTTCCTTAGCTGACATACTAGGTTTTCTTTCCCATATTCAACAAACCCTTCTGGTTGAGCCATGAATATCGTCTCCTCTAGATCTCCATGAAGAAACGCTGTCTTCACGTCCATCTGCTCAATCTCCATGTCATGCTGAGCTGCCATTGCTAAAAGCAATCTGATAGAAGTATGCTTGACTACAGGTGAAAAGATCTCATCATAATCCACCCCTTCCTTTTGTGAGTACCCCTTAGCCACGAGCCTTGCTTTGAATCTCACGGCATCTTGTTCATGTAGTCCTTCCTTTTTCCTAAATACCCACTTGCATCCAATTAGCTTTCTGTTTTTGGGCTTAGGAACCAACTCCCAAACAAAGTTCTTGTAAAGAGACTCCATTTCTTCTGTCATAGCACTTATCCAACTATCTCGCTCATCACTTGCTATAGCTTCTTGATAAGTAGTCGGATCTCCTTGACTAATGTTAAGAGCATAATTAACTTCGTCTTGGTCAAACCCAAACCTGTCAAGTTTCTTCTTGTTCCGCTTAGGTTTGTCCAGTGCTATGCATCTCTGGAATGCAGGTGGATTGTGGGTTGGAGTTTGACCCCTTTGGGATGTCTGGCAGATTGGAGTGCCTTCAATCTGTCCTGTTTCTTGCTCCACCTGATTCCTAACTGGTGAACGATGCTGATGCTCTTCTTCTTCCTCAAAACCATCAGATTCGGCCTCTTGCTCAATTTGCTCCACCTGAGCTTCTTCTTCATCTAAATTGATTAACGGAATCTTTGTTGCTTCAATTTCAGCATCGTCCTTCTTCTCCCTACTGCTCTCGACTTTATTCAGAGGCATGGTTGTCTCATCAAAGACAACATCTCGGCTGACAACCTTTTTTCTGTTGTTGATATCCCAAAGCTTGAAACCTTTTACTCCTTTCTCAAAACCTAAGAATATGCAATGTATAGACTTTGGTTTGAGCTTGGACCTTTCATCACTTGGAATATGTGCATAAGCACTACAGCCGAACACCCTGAGCTTGGAATAATCCACCGGCTTCTCAGACCATACCTCTTCTGCACTCTTAAAATCGAGAACTGTAGATGGTGATCTGTTAATCAAATGACTTGCATGATTAACAGCCTCTGCCCAAAAACTATCAGGCAATCCTGCATGAAATCGCATGCTCCTCTCTCTCCATGAGAGTTCGGTTCATCCTCTCAGCAGCTCCATTTTGTTGGGGATTCTTCTTTATGCCTTCCTGCTTGCAGTAATCAGTGAACTCATTACTTGTATATTCACCTCCATTGTCACTTCTTAGGTACTTGATTTTTCTTCCAGTTTGATTCTCGGTTTCTGTTTTCCATTCCTTGAACTTTGCAAAAACCTCGGATTTCTGCTTCATGAAATAAACCCAAACCTTCCTAGAAAAATCATCCATGAAAGTAACAAAATACCTGGCTCCACCATTTGATTTAGTTGGTGCAGGGCCCCAAACATCTGAGTGAATATAGCTGAGTTGCTCCTTGCTTCGGTTATCTGCACTGCTTCTTGTGAATGATACCTTTCTTTGCTTCCCGAGAACACAGTATTCACAAAAGTCCAGTTTGCAAGATGACACGCCTTCCAACAGGCCTTGCTTGTGTAATTCTTGCAACCCCTTCTGGCTTATGTGCCCGAGCCTGTGATGCCAGAGTTCAGTCTTGTCTTCTATGCTCTGTTGTACAGAAACGGCTGCTCCCCCGACTATAGTGGTCCCAATTAACTTATACAACTTATTGGGTTGAAGGTCACCCCGCATTACCACTAGCGATCCTTTGGTTACCCTGAGTCTTCCATTTTTAGACTTGTACCCATAACCGGCCTCATCTAAAGTACCCAAGGAAATCAAATTTTTTCTTAGTCTAGGGACATACCTGACGTTCCCCAAAGCTCGTATCATCCCATCGAACATTCTGATTCGAACAGTGCCGATTCCTTTTTCAGGACATGAAGAATCGTCCCCCATTAAGACTTCCCCGCTGCTGACTTCTTTGTAAGTATCGAACCATTCTCTTACTGCACACATATGAAAGGTGCATCCGGTATCCAAAATCCAATTTGTGAAAGTCTTGGAGCCTGATGTTACTGAAAGAAGTTCCCCGTCACTCTCATGCTCGGTGACTGTACTAGCTGAACCTGAGCTTCCTTCCATCTTGGCTTTCTTCTCTTTCCAAATCTTGCAGTTCCTCTTCCAATGATCAACTGAACCACATTCGAAGCAACCTTCCTTCTTTTCTTTTTTCTTCTTGGATTTTGACCTACCCCTGTTGCCTGTTTTCTCTTCCTTTGTCTTTTCCCGCCCCCTCTCCTTGCCTTTGGCATAAAGGCCTTGAGAGCTTTCAGTTATATCATCTAGTTTAGCATATGACTGAAGAGCTTGAATTACGTCTTCAAGCTTCAGGGACTCCTTTCCAAACATTAGAGTTGTTCGAAAGTGTTTGAAAGACGAAGGTAGGGACCTCAGCAAGATGATAGCCATATCATCATCTTTGTAAGTTTCTTCGACCTTTTGAAGATTAGCTATGCAATTCTGGAATCTGCATACGTGATCTTCAATATCACCTCCTTCTTCTAGTCGAAGCCCGAATAGTTCATCCTTTAGAAAAAGTTTATTGGACACAGTTTTGCCCATATAAACATTCTCCAACTTTTCCCATGCTTCCTGGGCAGACATCTTTTCGGTGATGTGTGACCGAACTGATCTTGTGAGATGGATCTCGATGGAACTCTTGGCCTTCTTGAGAACCTTATTCCATGCTGCTTTTGTCATGCTTTCCGGCTTCTTACCATCGAGTGCATCATCCAAATCCTGCTGTATCAGTACGTTCTTCATCATCCTTTGCCAATCCGTGAAGTCATCCTTGCCGTCAAAGGGCTTTAACGTAGGTCCTTGATCCGCATTCATCTTCCCTTTTGACATCGTAGAACACCTTGATCCTAGCTCTGATACCAATTGTTGAAAAATGCCCACTAGACCTTGTTCTTTAATGTAACCAACGACAATAGACTAAACTAGCAAATATAGAAAACTTAGAAACACACAAGAATTATACTGGTTCGGCAGAACTTATGCCTACGTCCAGTTGTGATTTCTCTAGGCAGAGAAATCACCGCTTCTTTGATTAATAATAGAGATTACAGAACTTTTGCAAACCCTAGAACTAATCTCAAAACTCTCTGCTGTCTGGCTGTTTTCTGTTTTTCTTATAAAAAACAGCCTTGCCGCACCCTATTTATAGATATAGGGTTGGCTTACATGTCCCAAGGCTGATTGAATTCCTATTTCTAAGTGGATTAGGAAATTACACTTATCCAAATCCAAATAGACTTCTAGAAATCCAAACCTAAATTGAATAAGGAAACTGAAATTCCTTCCTAATCCCTCTAGGACAAGAATTGGTATACCTCTAGGTTTCCTAAAACAATCCTAAACCAACTAGGACATATTTGACGAGCCAAAATCCTAACAACATTACCATGTAGCATGTTGTGAAAATTCGACTTACAAATTGCAGAATATAATTAAAAAGAGAATGTGGTTTCTATATTTTAACACTCTTCACAATTACAATCAATGTGGAGGGAAATTTCAGCAATCAGTACATTGTTTTCTGGCAGGTGGCCATGCTTGAGGCCCTTGGTGGATCTGACATCTTAAAATATGACAACTTTTTGAAATAAAATGAGAGAGGAACCGTGACAGCTAGAAAAGAAGGAAAGCTCTTTTAAATAACACTAATTTCGGTAACAATCTAATCTATCGCAAGAGGCTATAACCAATCCTTTGTTAACAGTTACTTCCCTTTGTAGTTAACACATCATATGCATTCCATATAAAAATTTCTTATTAAATTATATTGTATTATGTAGATACCTTTAAAGCTTTCTTCACATTTCCTTCCATGGTTCCGTAAGGCTTTCTCTGTGGAATTCTTAGCAAGTACAAAATTTCCTCCAGAGAGTCCTAGAGATGAAAGTAAGATGATCCAAAACTGATTAATATCAAAGGTAAGAGATCATGTATTTAAATCAATCATCAACAAGGACCTACCTGTATTGTTTTCATGTTTGTGTTTGCAGGGATAGCCCTCCTTAAAGCTAGTTCTCCTGTTCTGGGAACCTTGGTGTCTGGTGAATAAAGAACTGCATTTGCAGGTGATGATGCGGGCAAAACGTCCCAACCAACCAAAGGAAGTGGAGAAGATATTTGGACAAACACAAGGATCACAGCAATAAGACTTTCAAATTTGTTTTTAAGTGGAGAAGTTGATGTGTAGAAATTGGTAAGAGTACTATGCTGATCTTTGAGTTCCTGCATGACTGAAAGCCCGTGTCAAGGAAAGAAAGACCTCGCAAAGGGCAATGCTTTATATATTCCTAACAAATAAGAAAGACCTCACAAAGGGCAATAATTTTAAGCCACTGAGAAACGTGAGTTAGTGAGCTGCATTTGACTCTTCTTGTCGTGGAAGGTAAACTCACGATAACAGAATAACACTAATTTTTTAACATACAAAATTTGAAAAGAGACAGAAAACTAATTAAACTTGATATCGATCATGGAGCATATCCCAGTAACAAGAAATGGACATTCTTCCACCATATAGTTTACTGCATTGTTTTCTTCACCTGAACTATTAAACTTATGACCATCATGTAATCAAACAAAGTAAATATGATGCGGCTGAAAATTACTCGAGTATATTAAAAAATTTCATAACAGATCTACTGACTTTTCAGAAAAAAAAATTAGCATTTAAGAGAAAAGGAGCTGGCACGTTCCACAAGCCACAAACTTCTGGTAACATTCAAGTACTTGAGCCAACCCCCTATCCTATATTCAAGCGGTGGATGAGATGACTCACGAAAGCCATCACCTGACAAATAGGGAAACCTGAGCCGGGCTGAAGGTTACAGCCCCTACCACTATTGGACCATCATACATGCCTGAATGCATGTGCTACAGTTTACACTATAATGTGGCGGGGAGGACTGATTGAAAAGCATTTCCACTTGTATAAAATTCAAATTTGCCTCAAAAACTTGGAACGGCCCTAAGTTCTAGCACTTGCAATCGGGATACAGCCATTGTATAACTGCCATTGATTCAGCATGAATGCAGAGAATCTGCATTAAAAAAATAAAATAAAAAAAAATAAAAGAAAAACAGTAAAGAGGAGGAGAACAGAACAATTTAATACCAAAAAAGTACAAATGTAGACTTCCTCATCAACTATTTCATATATCACCCGCCTTCGCAAAACTCAAATTCAAACCAATGACAAGCAAAACTACCAGAATCATATCAAACTACAGAAAAACACTATATTACTACAATCATTCCAACAATGTAGGCTTCACAAATCACATAAAAAATCACAATTTCACAACAATTTCAGAGCTTTCGAAAACCCGAAGACCAGAATTTCAAGAAACCAAGTATACGAGTAGGATCAAGGCCAACCTTTGGATGATTGTCATTGGACATGCAATGAACTCTGAAGCGGCCTGATCTTTCTGGGTTTTTCCGATTGAAGCAAAATATGAAATGGGTTGGCTTTAAATTCGGCCTTCGAGTGGAGGGAGCAATGGAAACATTGAGAGATAGCTTGTGAGAGACGATGGCGGAGGATGGAGGGAATGCCATGGCAGGCTGGAGCTGGAAGTTGGGAGCTGCAGAGAGGTTTTGGCGCGCCTCATCCCCTAAAAGCCTATCTGGAAAATGGGTTTTGTATGATTGCGGAAGTGAAGAATTTGTTCGGTTATTTTCAAGTTTATTCTGAGCCGTTAGATCAAAGCCTCCAAATCTAACCGTTAAAAAACCGGAAAAAAATGGGAGATTTTTTCAGTGTGACTGGAACATGAGGTGATATACCACGTGTCATTTCAGCAATGGTAGAATATGTGTACTAAAAAATTAAGGAAATTGTAACGAAACATTCTGGTACTATTCATTTTTAACGAAAAATTATATTTTTTACTTTTTTCTCGTACTATTTTCACTACAACTTTATTTATCATTTTCCATTAAAATTAAAGTCCTTTTAGACTTTTCATTAGTTTTTAAAAAAATTAATAACTTACAAAATATAATTTTTCACCACTTTATAAAAACACGTAATATACGAGAAAAAGTTGTCGTGAAAAACGGAAGTACCGGCTTGCATTACCGAATTTCGATCCAATTCCCCAATTACACAGTGAGAGAGCAAACCCACACAACCACCGCCTCACTCAGAGCTCTCTCTCTCTCTACATGAATGTATAGATCTCTTTCTCTCTCTTTCTCTCTATATCGATCATGAACAATTGCATACGTCTGGTTTAGATCGAAGTCGAACATGGCGAACTATCTTGCTCAGTTCCAGACGATCAAGAATTCCCTCGACCATCTCGTGATTGCAGGTAAATCTCCCAATTCGACATTCCTATTCAATTTTCCGGTTCCATTTTCTTCTGTAATTTCAAATTAATCATTCTTGTTTCACCTTTTTGTTAATCAATTACGCATTTGAAGTTACTGATCTTCTTGATTGAGATTTGGGGACCTCTGTAAGTAATTAAAGGTGTTAATTTGTGCTATTTGGTACTACATATTCATATTTGTTTAAGTATAGGGATAGCTAATTGGCTATTAAAGTGATGCAGCAAATGCAAATTTTGTCGTCCTAGTGTTTGTAAAATGATGCCTTTTGTGGGTCAGTTTCGGAGTGTTTTTGGGAACAAGTAGTTCTTCAATTGAATGTCCGGAAATGGGAATGAATTTTTACACAATGTGCGAATTTGTTGTTTCGGTATTTTCAGAACAAGAAATCATTTATTGGATTTGTGTAATTTACTGAACAGCTCATGCGGCATTAGTCATTTGTTTAATGACAATTTATATATAGTTATTTGTAATCACACATTGTCATGTTATCAGCCATGTATGGTTATGCTTATCTTACAAAAGTATATGATTATGCTTAATGTGGGAACCCATGGACAGCCAAATGGCTAGTCTACAGATCCCTCGACAATATCTGCTAATATTCCAGTCATGCTCTTAGTCTGTATTGAGTTCACAAGTAGTGAAACAGATGGCTAATGTGTGTTTCTGCAGTAGTAGTTTATGTCATTGGCCTTGCTTCGTGTTCCCATCTAACAGTTTAACCATGAGCTCATTTGCAGTTGAAGATGTGAGCGATTTGTGGCCTACTGTCAAGAATGGGTTTGAGGAGCACTTGCCATTCAAAAGAGCTTGCTTAAATAACAAGACCCGTAATCCCGTGTTTGTAGACAATTTCCCTGCTGAATTCATACTAACCACAGATTCGAGGCTTCGTAGCCGGTTCCCACAAGAGCAATCATTATTTTGGTTTCGGGAGCCATATGCAACTGCGGTCCTCGTCACCTGTGAGGTAAGACACAATTTCCTTCACCTCACTTATCTTGATGTTATTATTTCATAACTAATGTATTATATCTGTATCCATGCGTTAGTCCAGTCTTAGGAAGGGCCAAGATAAGAATCTTAGTAAACAAAGGTCTCTTGTTCAATTCATACACCCCTATGGGGAAACCCTCCAATTGTTTGTACCAGCCATTCTGGTTGTAGGGTCTAGACATGCCTTTGGGATTAGTCATATTGGGGATCTTGATACCTCGAGTTATCAGTAAAAAGAAAAGTAAATAAAATTGTCTCTTTCTAAAAAAATTTATATATATATGAAGAATGCCAACTATACTTCTATTACATTATGATATTAATTGTCAGAAGTCAGATTTGTCTATAGCTTTCCTACTAGACGGTTGTAAAGGGTACTTTGCTTACTAACTTATGCAAATTGGGAAACTAACTAGCTTTCTCTTTGAGCATTTTGTTAGGTTTTGATAAGAAAATGTAGCAATAAAACTTAGTGTCATTCAATTGTTTAGTTCCACATATTTTTATCAATATTATTATTTTCATGTGCTGGTAGTATTATCGTAATCACAAGACCAAACCATGTGCAGTTTGATTGTATGCTGCTTATCTGATAGTTAACTAACAGTCTTTTGTTTTTATTCATTAGGATCTTGATGAGTTCAAGACCATCCTTAAACCACGCCTAAAGTTAATTGTCCAAAATGATGAACGGGAATGGTTTATTGTTTTTGTATCCAAGGCTCACCCAAATAATGATCAAGCCACCAAATTGGCAAATAAAGTATATGCCAAACTTGAAGTTGATTTCAGTTCCAAGAAGAGAGAAAGGTGAGTTTATTGCTTTTGTAATCAAATATGTTTTTTTTTTTTTTTCAATTGGTCGATTGAGTAGTATTGAGAAATGAGTATTGTGATTATTTTATACTAAAATGAGTATTGTGATTATTTTACACTAAAATGATCATTTTTATATATGATAACTTGAGCATTGAGCTTTTCCCAGTCCCCCCCCCCCCCTCTCTCTATTTAGGTGTTCGAGAGAGCAAAATTCTAGTATGAAGATTAGTCGGTGTTTTTTTTACCATACTTAAGCTTTACGTCATCTGCTTTGTTGTTAATTAAGTCAACATGTGATATTGAGATACTTCGTCTATAACAATACAAATTTGACAATGTCGATATTAAATTGGTAACAACATTTACTTACACTTTTTAGCCAAAGGCGGAGATGGGTAAAGACTGTTGATGTCGATTTCATCTGTTTCCTTGACAGTTGTTAAGATGAACTTGGCAAGCATCTTGTTTTCATCAAGTATTGTAGACTGATCAACTCACCAGCATAACCATAATTGTGTTGGGTTTTAAAGTTACCTATATGTATAAAATTGTCTTTCATTTCTTTTCAGTAAGTTGCATATGGTATCATGTTTACCATAAAACATGAGTAGACTATCAAATATAATTGTACAGGTTATAATATAAAGTTTGATAATATTTTGATATATTTGTTTAAAATTCAGTTTACCTAACATCATGTTACTTTATCAACATATGCTTTGCTCAGGTGCTGCAAGTTCGATCTATATTCTCCTGAAGCAAACTTTTGGGAAGACTTGGAATCCAAGATAATGGAGTGCATCAGAAATACATTAGATAGGCGTGTACAATTTTATGAGGACGAGATACGCAAGCTCAGTGAACAACGCTTCATGCCAGTTTGGAACTTCTGCAATTTTTTTATTCTGAAGGTAGTTCCATTTTTTATCAATTTTTACTAGAAGAATTTTTTAAGCTGCTTTGGGCAAAGAGGATTTAAAGGATTGTTGATTCGAATGTGGATTTCATGCATAAATCAATTGTATTGAAAAGCTTACTAAATACTTTTCTGGTATTATAAAAGTACATTTCAAATCCTACTTTAGGCAATTATGAAGCACAAGTACCGCAAACCTTTGTGTTTTCAGATTCATATAATTCAAGTTACTAATCATCTTCTGGCATCTTACCATAATTGCTTCTCTTTTCAGGAAAGCTTGGCTTTTATGTTTGAGATGGCTCATCTTCATGAAGATTCTTTGCGTGAATATGATGAACTAGAAATTTGTTATTTGGAAACAGGTGCATTACGCATATATCGTATTGTCACTTTTAGTGTTGAAATACCTGTTATGATTTCTACATATGTTTTTAATGAAAATACTATTTTGACATGGAAATACAAATGCCGCCATCAAGTACATGCATGGGGGATCTTTTCAACTTTTATTTGTCTACATTTTTTTAAGTTCTTAATACTTATAGTTAGTGTTACTTTATGAAACACTAACTGTATTTTGAAACTTACTTTATGAAGGTATAGCGGTCTTTATGAATTGGGTACCTTGTGTTGTAGATATGAGCAACCATTGACCGCTGTATGTGTCATTTTATATTGAGATCCATTCATTGTTTTCATTCTATGACTACAGGATGTTCATAAAATGTTTGTTTCTGGTATAAAAAAAAACTTAATGGGTATCTTTTTACACCAAACCAGTTTGTTTTTTCAATCTTCACTTCATGTCTTAATTATTGTGCTGTCAAGTTTGGTTGAAATGATTCCGTTAATTGCTTATTGCAATCCTGTAGTTGTTCATATCTCCTCAAACGAAACAAGAATCTACGTCATAAACACGAACACAAACATGCACGCAATTTTGATCCATATTCTCTGGGAGCCAAGCTCATAATTCATTTCTTAAAATCCATACCATGCTCTAATTCATTTTCTTAAAATCTGTCGCCTAATATACAAATCTCAGTAAAGACTTTTTCTTCTTGAATATGTGTCAGCATTTTGATTTTGATCCTATGATTATTGAAAATGATTGTCTACTCAGCGGTGAGTGGGAGATCTTGAATGTGTGCTTGTATGTTCTCGCGCCACTTTGAAGGAAACTAAAAATTGGAAAATCGCGATTCCATTATAAGCGTAGTGCTTTTAAATGATAAGATTTTGATCAATAATGGACCTTTTCTCTTTCTTTTTTGTTCTGGAGACCAATATCATTTTCATCTGATGCAGTTGAAATGACTGGAAAACGGAAGGACTTTGGAGGAGTTGATCATGGTGATGATCAGGCAGCATTGCTCAATTCTGGAAAGAAATCATTGACACAAATTGTTCAAGATGACTCGTTTAGAGAATTTGAATTTAGACAGTATCTGTTTGCCTGCCAAGCAAAGGTATGTGAGACAGACGGTCGATCCAAGCCTGTGACCTTAAATCAGTTAAAAAATGAGTTAACATTATGCAATATGCAGTGATGTCATTAGTTTCAAACTTTCAAATTTTCTGCTTGTTTGGATGCTGGTTTAGTTTACTCGGGAAAATTTCATTTAGCATACTAGAGTAAATTGTTGTTCCATTCTGTCTCATTGAAAATGCATTTCTATGATTAACGCTTCACATATCTTTTCCACTTTTGTAAATTCTTTCTTTTCTTCATAAATTTCTCTCGTTTCTATTCAAAAAAAAAAAAAAAAAAAAAGTGCTTTCATAAAGTCATTCAACTTTTTCATATTATAGTGCTCTCTCTCTCTCTCTCTCTCTCTAACATAAGATGTAAAATACTCCCTACTGAAACTTGTGCCTGTTATATTGATAAAGTTGAAGAATTGGAACTTAAGTGTACAATTACGTTAACCACATGGTGCTAGTGATGAATCCAAGTTTACCATGGACATATAAGAAGTTTCATTGACCATTACTTAAAATCGAAAAATAATTTGACCATTCAGTAAAACAATGGTGGTGCCTTCAGAATCTAGTTCGCACAGAAATTGACTTACTATTTTGCTGAAACAAAATTTGAAATTCATCTCTAATAGATGGTTAAATGTAGCTTTTATTCATGCTGAATCGCCCGTTTGAAGTTGCATCAAGGGGATACTCATTCATTATAAGCTTCTCAAAGTCTCTGGCTGTACATGAGGTATCTGGTATTCATTTTGTTTAAAAGTGTTTTTAATGTAATGTCATACATATCTTGAAGTTCAGTATGAATGATCATATCTGACTTTTCTATTTTCTTTTCTTTCTCCCACCTTTCCTGTTTTCTCCTTTTGGAGTTGTTCTCAGAGTATTCTACCTTTTTGTATGCGTGAAGTATGGGTGATAACGGCTTGCATGTCCTTAGTCAATGAAACTGCTTCACATTATAAGGATGGACTTGCAGCACCTGATATAGAAAAAGAATTCTACCGCCTTCAAGGCGACCTGTATTCATTATGCAGGGTTAAGGTAAAAGTTCTTTGTGTTTCATATGCAATAGAGGAACTCAAAAATATCGTTTGGTTTGTTCTTTAATCCCTTGATACGCCTTTGTTGGAGTGCATTGATACAAGTGAAATTGAATCCATTGTTCAACTGAGAATCAAGATTGACTAGAAACTTTGTTTTTAACATGCTTGCACTTTAGTAATCAAAGGCTGTATTGTATGTTTATGCAGTTAATGAGGCTTGCATATTTAATTGGATATGGGACGAATATAGAAAGGAGTCCTGGAAACAGGTACCAATTGAAACTTTGAAGATGAGAACATCTTTTAGCATTCTAGAAACAAGCTTGGACATGTAATCATTGGAATTAGTTTTACTGCACCTAAAAGTTGCAGATGTTTTTTCTAAACTAATTGTCCTGCTTTCCGTTTAACTCATTGAACAGTGCTTCACTCAGCATGCTTCCCTGGCCCAAGCCTGCAGTTTGGCCCTCAGTTCCACCTGATGCTTCATCTGAGGTGCTGGCCAAAGAAAAGGTAAGTTCTTAGTACAGTAAATGTAGCATTGGATTAGCTAAAGATTTTATTTTTTACTAGGACTAGCTAACGTTAGCTAATATGTTAATATAGTTCCCGGTAAAATATCTTGGTGTAAATTTCTTTAATTGAGACTACATCAATTTATGTCTGTCCAGCCTACATTAGTAGAAATCAGCATAAACTTCTAAATTCTAATATTGGGATTTATTGTTTATTGTTCATGCTTTTTATCTTCTTATTTGACCGGTCATGTGGTATGAAGTTTTGGCCATGCTAAAAGGCATTATGCAACCACTCCCTGTTACAGATTTGTGACATTCTTATCGCCTAGATTTTTTTCTGTAGATTGCGGTGTTAATATAACAAAAAAAAACATCAGAATTAATTTCAAATGATGAAAATTAATATTTCACCCATTTTAAGGAAATTTCATAGTAGATCTTCTAATCCCTCAAATTTCATAATATATCTTTTTAATTGTGAGTTTAACTAAATAGTTAAGTGGATTTCATGATTTAGCACCTTTATCAAACTACTACAACAGTATTAGTGCCGTGTTTGTTACATGGGGTAAACGAAGGTGGTGTATAGGAAATTAGACCTTTGATTATTGATGAATGATGATTATCTTCTACAGTTGCCATTAGTTTTTCTGTACTGTTCAGTTGGCTTTTGTTGAGTTTCATGCAATGCAAAAGCATTTTCTGCCCCTTGAGTTCTCATTTCTTTTTGTCTTTCTTTTTTTTTGACAAAAAAAGTTAGTCATTTATCTTTTGCAGGTAATTCTACAGTCAACTCCATCATTCAAGCACTTTGGTATTCAGAGAAAACCATTACCTCTTGAACCTTCTCTACTGTTACGTGAGGCTAATCGGAGGAGAGCTTCCCTTTCTGCCGGGAATGTGGTTGAAATGTTTGATGGACGCCAAAATTTTATTGACGGGTAATGGAAGTTCAAGAATTGTAGCAAATGTAGTGCTATCGGTTTCTAAGAGTAATTTGTTTTTTAATATTCTTGCTAAATATTCTATTTTCATTTATTATTTTTATGTTTTCAAAAATGGCATGTTTGAGTGATAATGGAGTCACGATGTATGATGGCAGTTCAGGTTCAGATGCATCATTTAAGATGCCGTCGTTACAAAAAGTGCAAGCAAGTGTTATGGCGCGTACTAACTCTTCACCAGGAATTTCTGAGAGCTCAATTGATCGCCCCATGAGGCTTGCTGAAATTTATGTTGCTGCTGAATTTGCTCTGCACAACACAGTTTCTAATCCTGATCTGTGGAAGTCTTTGTCGTCCACAAAAGGGTTTGAGGTATGAACAGTTGCTAATTTTTAGTTTACTATCCATGCAGGATTGTTAAAATTATCAGTTCCTCTATGCATGCTGTATAATATTTTGTTGATCTTTTGTCTTGTACACAAATTCTTGTTTTGACAGCAAAAATATCTTGAACTAACTAAAGGGGCTGCTGACAATTATCATCGATCCTGGTGGAAAAGACATGGAGTTGTTCTTGATGGAGAAATAGCATCTGTCTGTTTTAAGCATGGAAACTATGATCTGGCAGCAAAGTCATATGAAAAGGTTTGTGCACTTTACGCTGGTGAAGGATGGCAGGATTTATTGGCAGAAGTCCTCCCCAATTTAGCAGAGTGTCAGAAAATACTCAATGATCAAGCTGGCTATCTATCATCTTGCGTGAGGTTGCTTTCATTGGATAAAGGCTTGTTTTTGACTAGGGAACGCCAGGCTTTTCAGTCAGAGGTTGTTCGTCTTGCACATGGCGAAATGGAGCAACCAGTGCCCCTAGATGTGTCATCTTTAATTACTTTTTCTGGCAATCCTGGGCCTCCATTAGAATTATGTGATGGAGATCCTGGTACTCTATCAGTAACATTTTGGAGTGGCTTTCCTGATGATATAACTCTTGATTCACTTAGTCTCACATTGAATGCAATATTTAATACTGATGAGGTTGCTAAGGTGAGCTTTCTTGGACTTGCAATGCATTTTCATCTCACCATTTCAGGTCTAATGTTGTATGAACATTGTGTATGATATGACAGATTATTTCTTCTGATATTTCAGGCATTAATGAGCTCTACTGCAATTGTATTAAAGCCTGGTCGGAATACCGTTACCCTGGATTTACCCCCCCAGAAACCAGGTTCATATGTTTTGGGGGTTCTCACTGGGAAAATTGGGCAATTAAGATTCAGATCTCATAGCTTTTCCAAGGGTGGCCCTGAAGACAGCGAGGATTTCATGAGTTATGAAAAGCCTCCTAGACCTATCTTGAAGGTGCAACTTATGAACATATAGCTTGTTGCTACCCATTATATCCCAAAATTCTAGTTTATCCCTTTTATTTTAAATTTACTTGTAAATAAAAGCAGTACATAACTTTGTCAGTTTTTCAGTTCATTTTTAAGATTTACGTAGGGTATCGTACCATCTAAATGACCCTTTCTTTCTCAGGTATTCAAACCAAGACCTCTGGTTGATCTTGTTGCAGCTGTTTCCTCTGCTCTGCTGATAAATGAAACTCAGTGGGTGGGCATTATTGTAAGACCCATTAACTACTCTCTCAAAGGTGCAATCTTGTATGTTGATACTGGACCTGGTCTTAAAATTGAAGATTCACATTTCATTGAGATGGAGAGGTATGCTGATGCATCAAAGAGTTCAGTTGGTGTGGCTGACTGTAATGGTACTCTAAAGGATGGTTCTTTGGCTATCGATAAAAATTTTGAGCAGTTGCCTCTGTGTGATGATAGAGTAGAGTTTCCACATTGGGCAAGCAATTTGACGACTATTTTATGGATTCCAGTTCGTGCTATCAGTGAAAAGCTTGCTGTAGGATCATCTACAGGTTGTGAATTTGTGTGTTCTACGTTTAAATACTCTATTGAGTCCCAACTGCTTACCTGTACATAATGCATTATGCAGTGGCTCCCCAGAGACAGAGCATTGTGGATGGAATGAGGATGATAGCACTCAAACTTGAATTTGGTGTATCTTACAATCAGATATTTGAGAGGTATTTTTCTTTTATTTTGTTCTACTTTTTGTTCTTATCTTTCAAAATTGTAGATGTCTTTTATTGATTATTAATTTGTGCAGGACCCTAGCAGTGCATTTTACAGATCCTTTCCATGTGAGCACACGAGTTGCAGATAAATGCAATGATGGTACTTTGCTTCTCCAGGTATGTGTGATATGGTTTTCAAAACCACACTTCTGTATGTAACTTTACTTATGCATCCCTGGCTAGGTGATTAGATAATAAGACGTGAAGTGTGTGACATCCTATGTGTTGAAACATGGAAATTGTTTCTGTTTCCACAAAAAGTTATTGTAACCCATTATCTTAGCATGAGTAATGCTTTTGTGCATTGGCTGGATATGATTTAAGAGTACATTCTATCATGTTACACTAAGATTGTTTTTCAATTATCAAAATGCGTACTTATAAATCCTTTAAATAGGAAAGTTTGTTTGTATAATATATCTGCGGAGTCCTTGGAGGTTGGTGGTTCATATGTTTGGCGGTTCATACGTCTGCATTAATTGATTACTTCCAGGTCAGTCTACACTCTGAAGTGAAAGCCACAGTGACCATCTTTGATGCTTGGCTTGATCTTCAAGATGGATTTGTTAATACTGGACAAGGTGATGGGAGACCGACTTCGGCCTACTTTCCACTAGTTGTTTCTCCAAATTCTAGAGCAGGAATGCTATTCAGTATATGCTTAGGGAAGACTAATGTTGAAGGTATGCATTGTTCATTTATGTCATAAATGCTTGCTTGCTTGCATGTTTCTAAGCTTCCATACTATCTGATTATGGTAAAGGAAATTCACTTCTTTATCTCCAGCAATCGGTTAAGATTGGGACTTTTTCTGATGGAATCGTTTAAAGATTATGCGTAAATCAAGCGCTAACAAGTCACTGCCATGTCTGCAATTTCATTTTGCAAATGTGGATATAGTTGTGAATCTTTTCATACATTTGACAGAACTGATGGTGCGATTTTGTTTTTCCTGCAGATGAAGCTAAGGCTTTTCAGTCAGAGAGTGTATTAAATATGAGATATGGAATTTCTGGTGATAGAACCAGTGGAGCGCACCCACCTGTGTTTGCAGAATATTCTGGGTCTGAGGGTGCTAGACAGGACTTAATTTTCAGAAGCACTCTTGCTTTGCAAAGGCCTGTGCTTGATCCAGTTCTGGCTGTTGGTTTTCTTCCTCTCTCTTCTGGTGGCCTTAGGGTTGGCCAGCTAGTTACTATGAAATGGAGGGTTGAAAGATTGAAGGATTTTGAGGAAAATGAAGTTTCTCCTAACAATGTAAGTCACAGCCCGATCATACTGGAGAATTTAGATTGCGATTATCAAATCTTGAAATGCTGATAATTTATGACTTTTCTGGTTTTCACTTTTATTTCTGAACGAACACAAATGCCAGTTTTCAACCGTTTTTTAAGTCTACTAGAATTGTAGGTAATTGCAGTGTACTTGTTGAGTTGTTTCACTTGAAACCTGAGGTGGTATGGTGTATGGCGTTGGGTAGTTTCACTTGAAAGGAAAATAAAAACATGTGTAGAAACTTGTGAATTGTCATCAGAATTGCACCCTGTTCTTTGTCGTCACTGCATGAACTGAAGTCTCTCTGTATCTTCAAGTGTTTCAACTGTCGTTAAAAGCTGAGGAGTACTATAGGTGATTATGACTCTGAGTGTATTAATAATTTTAGTGCTTGTGCATCAGGATGAGGTGTTATATGAAGTCGGTGCAAATACTGAGAATTGGATGATTGCTGGGAGGAAAAGAGGGCATGTTTCCCTCTCGTCAAAGCAAGGTTTTGTGAACTACTTAAACTCCACATATTTTTCTGTTGTCTAGGAAAATATCTTCTGGCTCATAGCTATTGCCTCTCTGTTAAATCTTGCAATGGCAGGTTCAAGGATAGAAATCTCAATATTATGTGTGCCTCTAGTGGCGGGTTATGTTCGTCCCCCACAACTTGGTCTGCCAGATGTTGGTGAACCGAATATAAGTTGCAATCCTGCTGGGCCTCATCTGGTTTGTGTCTTGCCTCCGATTCTGAGCTCCTCCTTTTGCATTCCGGCATGATTTCTGCCAACCTAGTTCCTCTCCTGGATTCAAGTTGTCTCAGGTCGTCATAATTTCCACTCTATGGTTGGACATGCTTATAGAGAAAAATTTAGGTTTCCTTTCCTAATATCCCGGGAATCTGTAAATCAGTATCTCGTTTTTCCTTTTCTTTTTTATCAGATGTTTTAAAAGGCAGCTTAGTTGAGATTAGTATACAACAGGTAGGTTTTTCGAGTGTTCATCGAGTCATACGTTATATGACATTGTGCCTTGTGCACGGGGAATCTGTATTTTTCTTGTGCAATTCAGCGTAGAGATCCCGAGGACGTCCATTTTTTGGGTTCACTGTTGTAAAATTGATTGTTTGGATAGAAAATATTGAACTCGGAATTACAGTGATGCCAGCGGTAAAGATAATTGGTTTTGTTGGAGCGGATAAAGTCGATTTGGTTGAAGCTTGTTTCTTTCTCCACCAATTTCTCAAACCAGAGAAACAAGTATCATGGAGGGACAAACACCAATAACAATTGTTCAAATATCTAGAGAGTTTTCGAGAGATTAGGGCAGATAAAGATGTCACCGTGGATCAAAGCACATGTTGAGCAACATCTCTGGCGGAATCTCCCCTACAAGAACTTGTCTGCGGAACGCTTTGATTCCACCGTGGATCAGGAAGTGTATTATAGCTTCGTACTAATCGTAATTTGACACATCACGAAAACCCCAGTTCTCAAAGAGCAGAGACTCCACTTCAGCAGCAACTTTGGAAGGGTCGAATGCATTGACATGCATATTCCCTAAAGCTTCCATGAACTTCCTTAGATACCTTGGACAAAGCGCCGGAAATCATATTCCTTGTACAATCCCGTTCTGTCTTTTCATCTGTTGTGACAGTTTAGGAGGAGGTTCAAAACAGAAAAATAAATTGCATACTAAATAAACTTTGAGATACCAAATAAAGAGCAGACAAGGTAGTGTTAAAATATGAGCGTCGTTTTCTTAGTCACCATGCGACCAAGGACTCAAAGGTAGAACATCGACTTAGATATAAACAAAATAGCATGTAAATTATGAACAAAATAGCATGAAAAATAAAATATAGCTACCGATGGAGATGTTTGTAAATGTTGATATAAATGTATGAACGACGTTGCATGTAAAAAAAAAAAATGAGAGAGAGAGGGCCGAATCAATCACCATAGAGGACATCGGCAAGCGACGGATGCTGTCCAACTGGTAAACGGACATCTAGCCACCAGGGATGATCCACCCCAGGCAGTATTGGCGGCAGCTGCGTTTCCCTCCAATTCCGAAAATTAGGGTTTTCACATATGCACATAGGGACAGGTGCGTCAAAGCCTGGCGCGAGGTAGAAGGCTTCAGGTTCATACAGACCTAAGTCCGAGCCCGGAATTGAGTTAGTGCGTAACCCTGGCCTTGAGGGTGAGCGGAAGCGTGACCCTGACGCCATGACTGGAACGCAGACCGAGAACGCCAACGCCTCTCCAAGACTCCCAATTCACTCCGCATCTATCACGGCACCAAATCCCCGAGGTCGCCCCTAAACTTGTTCACCATATTCGACTTCTCATATCCTGCTAATTCTGGGTAATTGATCCGGTAGCGGCTCATAGCAAAAGAAGTGTATTGAATGCATGTCGCAGCTTTCTTCTTTTTCTTGTCTACCAACAAAAAAAAAAACTTAGGTCATCTCCAACCGAAGGGTCCAGGGGACCAGAAGCCCGAAAATAGCTCGAAAACCGTCTCCAACCGAGGGCTAAGCCAGAGGGCTCGTAGGCCCCACGGAATCTACAACAACTACAACTTAAATTTAAAAACTACAACAACTTAAATTTAAAAACTACAACTTATGTTTAAAAACTACAACTTATGTTTAAAAACTACAACTTATATTTAAAAAAGACAAATTAAATTTAAAAACTACAACTTATATTTATAGGAAAAAATTTTGAATTTTTAAGAATTTAAAAAAAAAATTCGGGCCAAAAAACCAAAAAAAATAAAAATAAAATAATTTTTTTTTTTTGAATCCAACGGTAACTGGTGTCAGCGAGTCGTTGGATTCAAATTTTTGTTTAAGCATTCATGCCGGTTATATCCGACATGATTGCTAGAATTTCTGGCCAGACCCAGCTGGCTGACTGGCTGCATACGGCCAGCCCTTTGGCCCTTTCAGATTTCGTGGGGCCCACGAGCCATCTGGCCTAACCCTCTGTTAGAGATGGTTTTCGGGCTATTTTTCGGCCCTCTGGATCTACTTAAATATTTAATTAATTTACACAACCAACAAAATTTAGTACGTATTACCTTTCTCAAAACCCTCGTCTTGAACTCTCTTTGACGAAGGACCACCAGAGTCTGCCATCGCATACGAAAAAACAAACAAAAATTGAAATAATAATTCGCTGAAAGGAATTCTGGCTTCTTTGTGTTTCCGAAACGAATTGTGAAGAATAATGAGAGTAAAAGCACATATTTATAGAAAGGATAGGGACTTTGCGCGACGAAGCCTTTGTCGTGCAAACATCTATACTAAATACGGTATTGATTCCTCTGATTCACATCCACTAAATGCTCTGACTCAAAAACTTAATGGACTTTGCACGACAAAGCCTGTGTTGCGCAAGGTTTCCACGGGAAAACTTCGTTGCGCAATTTTTTCGCGCCAAAAAAAAATTACCCGCAGTTTTCTTATTGACTTTGCGCGATGAGTATCTTTTTTTTCGTCATGCAAACAGTATTGTGCGACAAAGATGTGCGTCGTGCAAAATAGCACCATTCTTGCGTGACGAAGCTTTTATTTTGTTGCACAAATAATTTTTTCCTACTAGTGCCAAAAGAGATGCTTAATTAATTTCTTTTTCTTTTTTACTTCCCTTCATTGCTCCAATTCCAGTAAGGAGACACACACACACGGTCTCTCATATCTTCCATGAGTACGTCAAGACCCGAGTGAGAATCTTAGATTCATTTGTTTGCCAAGACACGCTCAATGCGTCCTGGAGAGTTACATGACAAGTTATTAAGCGTCCTGGAGAGTTACATGACATGTTTAGGGTTTAAGACGCCTTCAATATATTTTTAAATTTATTGAAACTTCAACAATGCTCCGTAAAAATCTAAAAATCGGTAATACAAGTTATTGTAATTGTATAGGAAAATATCTAGAGAGTTTTGAAGTGATTAGGCGGGATAAAGATTTGACTAGTGAAACCTGGCAATATTATAATTGTATAGGAAAAAAAATAATTACATGTATAATTCAACAAAGAGTTTTTTTTTTTCTTTTTTGGTAAAAGTTCAACAAAGTGTTTGTTTGTCATTAGTATGTTGAGAAATTCCACCATAAAATACGAAAAGGCAAATTAATACTTTTGAAACGTAGACGTAATACAATTTATAACAAAATGGACTAATGTCTTCAATGCAATAACACTTCCGCAACACTTATGGCTCGTTTAAGAAGTGTTTTTAAATATAAAATTGTTTTTAGATAAAATATTTTTGGATTCTAAAAGTTCTTCATGCAAGAAGTACTTTAAGTGTTTTTTCATGATTAACTCGCATTTTTACTAAGAATTGGTATTAAAAACATTTTCTCTAAAAGTGATTTCAGTCATTTAAAACTCTTGTGATCATTCAATTAGCAAAAGTGAGATGTTGATTTTAATTAAGTTCGAATATTATTGATTGTTGAATTCTGTATGAATATATTGTTTAAAAATTATTTTTTTAAATAAGGAGAATCTTTTTATTAAATTTGTACAGGACCTCCAAAATGTCAGAAACGCTATGTGGACAAGGTTGAAAAGTCTTTCTTGATTTAGGAAATTTTTATGTGCAAAAGTGAGAGTATCTAAACATAACTCATAAAAGTGGAGAACTATAACGGAATTTATATCTTTCGTTTCCTATTTCACTCGCTTACCTAATGAGGGGATTGAAGGCGCGAGATATAGAGCTCGTTTGGATGTGCTTTTAAAATGACTTAAAACACTTATGGTGAAAATATTTTTAGAAACAATCATTAGTAAAAATGTTAGTAAATCCTAGAAAAGCACTTAAAGTGCTTTCTGAAAGAAGCACATAACTGGTGCTTCTTGTAGAAAGCACTTAAAGTGACTTTGGAACCAAAAACATTTGCTCTAAAAACACTTTTAGTCAATTTAAAAGCACATTCAAACGAGCCCATATACGCATAGGTATACACAAATCTTAGGCAATCTAAAAATAACCGAGCAAAAATGCTACTCTTGTCACATTTTTTTTAGAAATATTAGAAATCGTTGTCTGTTCGGATATAATATTATAACTTTAGTAGTACTAAAATTAAAAAAAAAAAAAAAAAAAGTTTCAGTTTTTCCACAAATGTTGGTATCGTGCACTGCTCAGGCCACGACCAGTATAACGCAAACATCCCATAACCATCAAATTTGGTAGTGCATAATATTAGGGTGCTTTATTTTTAACAAGGTGTGGATCCATGCAAACATCCCAGTCTTCAATTTGCCCCCTATTTTATTTTAGTTTGGAATATAAGGACTCAAACTATTAAATGAAGTTTCTCATAACCATCAAATTTCTCAAAGATTCAACCAATTTGACGAGAATTCTTGAAACGAAATGGTAATTTTTCTGAGGGGGATCGAGCCCCATAAATGGTTCCAAGTTTTCCAGTGCTTGAAATATAAAACGTTTCTGTTTCCCAGGGAGAGAACCCAAAAAAAAAAAAGAAAAAATAAGGGAAAGGAAAAAAAAATAAACAAAAAAAGGAAAAGAACAGGAAAAAAAAAATAAACAAAAAAAAAAGAAAAAAAAGAAGGTCCCACCGAGATTTGAACTCGGGTTACTGGATTCAGAGTCCAATGTCCTAACCACTAGACCATGGGACCAATTTGAGTACTCTGTGCGTCCGTGTTAATTTGATCACTACAGACACACCACAGTTCAACAACTCTCGACCAAAGAAAGTTGGGTTGTGGTATAACTCACTATTTTATTTTACTACTGCTACTAGAGTCGTGATTCGCAATCACTTAATCGTATGAAGAAAGAAACATAAATAAAGATGAGTAATACAATGATGCATCAGCACATCTATAAATAACAAGATCAGGGAAGACATAATTTAAGATATGACCAAGAGCATATGAATAAGCACTTTATTTGACTTATAAGTTTCTTGCAATAGCAGGTCGAATTGAACAGATTAAAATGATAAGGGTTGAGAAATTTTATTTGAACTCATATAACTTTTTTCTACACCCAACTTAAATTTTAAATGTGAAGTGTCTTTTTTATCCTATTGCATAATTACCGTAAAATACAAGATAAAGTTAACAATAAAATTAACATGTATTAATAAACTCATTCCCAATAATCAAACCATTACTATCACGCAATCTTTCTCTTGCGTTCTATTCTTGCTAAAATCCTAAGATTCTCTCATAGAGAATAAGCTCCTTTTGACAAATGGATATTGATTTTGAAGTTTTTTTTATCCTCCAACTAAGATATGAATTGATGAGTTTTTATTTTATGAACTCAAAGAAAAAATTCGATGTGCCATCATTGGCGTATCTCAATATGATTTTCCTGCAGCTATGTAAGTCTTAAGCAAATGGACTCCCATTCCTCAAACAATTCTTTCAATCCCTCAAATATGGTTTAACTTACAAAGGGTCTGAAGCATTACAAGATAGCTTATATTGTTTGTAGCGGGGAAAGATTACTTGAACATTTTCCACACCTTTGATCTCACCTAGATTAGAAGTGTAGGCATGGATGCTAATAAAAAAATGGTACGGCTCACGTTGCTTCAGGGTTTCATCATTTCTTCTGACTTTTTGAGGGCTTGCACTGCCTTGTCAAAAAGCTCCATGTTTACATAGATGGCAGCCAGGTTACTATATGTTGACCAACTGCATTTTTCTACATCTTGTGTTTCCATTTCCTCCAGAACTCTTTTTACTCCTTCAAAATCATTTAAGGCCACGTAGCTCTGCATCCATATATTATAAGTAAACACGCCAAATATGAAAGAGAACGAGAGAACTTAAACTAATGAGTACACGCCCCCTCCAAATGGTACTGCACTCTCAGTACCTAACAGAGAAGAGATGTTTGGTCTCTTACACAAATTGACGACACCTAGTACAAATGAACAAGAAGTTTCTTAATTCTCACCTGTTCTTTTGATTTCGATTTATATTTCTATTAAATCATGAAGAATTTGAAAGGAAATACGACAAGCTTGATGGAAGGAAAGAACGTCAAAGAAGAAAATGTATGCTTTGATTTTGATTTTTATCTTTTGAAAATGGGTGTAAAGATAAATTTACATATTGAATTGGGTTTGTGAGGGTAATTTAGGTAGTAAATTTGGGTTTAAAAAGATATTGATAGTTTAGCTATGTAGGATTTATCTTATGGGATAAATAAATATCAAAGGATATTCCACCCACATGAGGATATTAACCTCCTAATTATCTATGTGATAATTAGATGAAAATCAAGAGATATTCATATTAGAATATACTTGGGATTTTCATGGGCTTTTCAGTCTTTGTACACTCTTCCCAACAACTATATAAGGAGGCTTTGGGGAAGAGAGAAAAACAAGAAAAACAAGCTTTTCCACAGTTCAAATATTCTAGTTAGGTCTTTAGAGCTATCACTTTCGGCTCTAGTTCTTGGGAGGCAAAAACCAAGGGGCAACTTGACATACTGTAGCCAACCCAATGATCTGCGAGGTTCTAAACGTGCACGGAGGGTCAAAGCAGTTGTTCGTGTTTGTAGGAGCGTGTTGAGATTCAAGCTTCCGCATAAAAGGTACACATGTCCTTTCGAATTTATTTATAATCTTCCAACAGTGGTATTAGAGCCACTCACACACTCCTCGCATGAAAGCATGAGATATATATGAATATGCCATGTATGAAAACCTTGAAAGTATGAGATATATATATGAATATGCCATGAATGCTTGTCTTTAAAATTTTTGTTTTTGCCATGCTTATTTTTTCTGGGTTTTAATGCTGTTCTTTACATTTGTATGAGACTATGTTTAAAATTTGGTAAAGATAAACCAAGTGGTTAGAGAGATAATTGAAACCCTAGTTTCATAATAGCATGAAAAACGAATTTTTTCAAGGTTTTAACGACCTTTTTTTTGTGAGGTTATAATTGTTTTTGGATTTTTCCAAAGAAGACTTAATTGTAGATGGTAATCTGATCTTTCTAACGACATATAATACGCATAAAACGGATGCATATTCGCTAAGTTATGGCCTCTGTAAATAGGCCTCACGAGAGTGAAAAATCTGGAAATTCCAGATTTTTTGGAAGAAGATGATGAACAGTGGTTCATCTCTTCCACTCTCGGCCTAAGCAAGTACGAGTACATCGCTAGGCTTTCGTGGATGTTAGCTACACCATTGGATTCATCTTAGGGAGTTCAATCCAAAGGAGGTCAAAAGAAAGGCATCGAACCGCCAGAAGGCGGCACGTGCGTGTCACGCGCCACCCATGACGAGTGGGTTCGCGCAATATTAAATTAATTATTATAAAAAAATTATGGTTCACTGACAGACCTACGTAAGTGTATATTTAGGTTTGGTATTAGAGACGTTTTTAATTTACTAAAATTAAGGAAACATTCTTAATTAACCCTTTAAAAAATATCCAACACATGCCAAGATTTTAGGAAAATCAGGAAAATCAAAAAGAGATAATGTCGATCAAATTTGCTCATGTTGATTGAGTATTTTAAATTAGAAAGGAATATTCTTTTGGAGAATATTTAAAAAGGATTACCTAATTAATAAAAAATAATGAAATTAGACTGGGGTTCACTAATGGTCACCTCTTATTTGATGTGATGTCTAGGAAAAATCTTTAAGGAGACACTTTGGGTGTCAAAGAGGTTCGGTTTTTAAAAGCTTCGCACTGCCACCCCTCCCGGATTTGACCTGTCCGCACTTATGGAGGCCCACACGTCGAGCCCATTGTCTAAAAACCCTAATCATTGTGCACTCAATGGGATGTGGCATGAAAAATGGATAAGCTTAAAACATAATAATGTTTAAATTAGATTTATTTCGAAAATAATTAGAAAATATGATCTTGACTCTTAGAATTGAATGGTAATTACGAGAGACTTAGTGGATTTTCTAATGAGTTTTTTAAATAAATAAATGTAAGATTTGTATTAATAATGTCAAAATTATTTCACCCTTGAAGAAAGAAATGGCTGCCAAAAATGTTGTTGCTGATTTGAACAAAGGAGAAAAGCTTGTTGGAACCAACTATGATATTTGGCATAGGAAGATATCTTCTTAATGAACAAGAGCTCTTGGAGCCTTTGGAGGCTTCGGTGGATGAGCCTAATCTTGAGAGAGATGGAACTACTGCGACTCAGCATACGGCTAGAGTAAGGTCTTATGAATCTTGGTTCAAGAAAGATCGAAGTGCGTGCTTTACTATGTTAAGCAGCATGCATAATGATCTTATTGGTGAGTATGAAGGGTACTCGACCGCCAAGGAGATGTGGCACCAGCTGAAATTTGCTTTTGGTGGAACCTCAACTACTAGGTTGAGACGTCTAGTGTTGAAGTTTGAGGTTTACAAGATGGATCCTAAGCACTCTGTATCTGAACATCTTAGGAAGATGTCCAGCATGATATAAGATTTGAAAGCTATTGGGAGTATCCTCACCGATGAACAGGAAGTCCAAGTTGTGATTAGGTCCCTCCTAAACTCGTGAGATACCCTTAAACAGATTATGACGCACAATGATCAAATTAAGAACTTTCATGACATCTCGCGTCATGTTGAACTGGAAGGTAAGCGCCGAGTGGCGACCCAAAGTACTGCTCTTTTGACTCAAAGTGGGTTCAAAAAGGGTAACCAATTCAAAGGAAAGGGTAAGACCAAGCCTGAGAAAAAGGATGCAAAGCTTGCTCCTAATTCTCATAAGATCAAGGCCCACAGAGGTAAATGTGGCAACAAAGACGAATCCAAGTCAACGTGCTTTAACTGTAAAAAGAAGAGAAACTTCGCTCGTAATTACACTAAGCCGAATAGAAAGGTAATCTCTAACCCTAACTCTGTCATTGTTTGTGTATGTTCGCATATACATGTTGCTCACACGTCTGACGTGAGATAAAAGGGGGTTAAAAAATTATCAACGTTTTCCAGCAAAGTCACACTGGGTGTACGTGGGTGAAGGAAGTCGTACAGAAGCTTTGGATGTTGGTTCGTATCGACTTCAACTAAGCACTAGGTGACAACTACTTCTGCATGATGTCTTGCACGCCCCTGGAATGCAACTTAATTTACTTTCAGTTACTGCACTTTTATACGTAGGATATTGTTTTTACTTAAGCCCATCTAAACTTCTAATCTATTTGGATTAAGTTGAAATTGGATATGGTTCAATAAAGAACGATTTTGTTTGCTTGGATTTCATGGATTCTTGTTTTTCTACTTCTTTTGTAACTGTTATTAAACATGTTAATTCTGAAACATGGCATGCTAGACTAGGGCATATAGGGCAAGATAGAATGACAAGGTTAGCTAGAGAAGGCTTGTTGAAGTCACTCACTAATGTCAATCTGCCTATATGTGAGCCTTGTTTAGCTGGCAAAGTAGTTAGAAAGCCTTTTAGAAAGGTTGTTTGAGCTACCTCAACCATTAGAGTTAATCCACTCTGACATTTGTGGACCAATGAGTGTGAAGGCTCGTCATGGCGCCTCTTATTTTCTAACTTTGATTAACGATTACACGCGTTATGGTTATGTGTACTTGATCGTTCATCGTTATGAAGCTTTAGATTGTTTCAAATGCTTTAAAGCTGAGGTTGAGAATTTGTCTGACCAATTCAAGGTTTTTTGTGAAAGTAAGGGAATACATAGTCAACTTTCTGTTCCATACACGCCACAACAAAATGGTGTTGCTGAAAGGAGAAATAGAACTTTATTAGACATGGTCAAGTCTATGATGGCGCAGGAAAATCTCCCCATATATTTCTGGGGTGATGCATTATTGACTGCGACATATATACTTAACCGTGTGCCTTTAAAGACGGTTCCCGCAACCCCATACGAACTTTGGAATGATGTAAAACCCAATCTAGGTAATTTGCGTCCTTAGGGTTGTGCTGGATTTGTTCATAATCAATCACATAAGTTTGGAAAGTTAGGTCCTAGAGCGAATAAACATATCTTTATAAGATATTATGAAAACTCGAAAGGTTATGAAATGTATGGTGAACATCCAGATGAAGGGAGAACCGAGATTGATTCACGTGATGTGGAATTCATAGAGAATGACTTCCCAAAACTTGGCGATATTGTAAAAAACCTTGACCTTCATGAGTTGGAGAAAGATAAAGAACTCGTAACATCTTCAAGCGAATGAGGGGAATTAATTTCCAATCCGATGGTCACTGAATATAATGTAGGAAGACTTAATCCGAGTAGGAGTACACAACCCAGTGGGAGTAATGTATCCATAAACAGTCAAGAGAATACACCCAATGATGGGAGCGTACCCTCTGAAATTCAAGGTCACACAGTTCGAAGAAGCAAGAAAGGCCACATTTCCAAACGTCATTTTAAGGTTGATGGGGAGGCCTACATTTACAAAGAAGCATTGTCTTCAATGACCAAAGAAAAGTGGATAGCTACAATGGAGGAAGAGATTAGCTCCGTGGACAAAAACACTGTTTGGGAGTTAGTTGACATTCCGCCTGGGCATAAAACCATTGGAAACAAATGGGTTTTAAAAATCAAACGCAAGGCGGATGGTTCAATTGACAAATATAAGGCACGCCTTGTGGCGAAAGGATACACTCAGCAATTGGGTGTAGACTATGAAGATACATTCTCCCATGTGGTGAGGTTTGCCTTTATTTGCCTCATTTTAGCTATTGTTGCTCAACTAGATATGGAACTTTACCAAATGGATGTTAAGACATCATTTCTCAATTAAGAACTAGACGAGGAAATATACATGAATTAACCTCTAGGCTTCGAGGCCAAGGAACAAGAGCGCAAAGTTTGCAGCCTAAAATGTTCCATATATGACCTCAAGCAAGTGTCTAGACAGTGGAACATTAGATTCCATAATTCAATCACTTTATTTGGTTTTGAGATGATTGAGGAAGACCACTATGTGTATCTTAAGAAATCTGGGAAAAATATTGTCATACTTTCTCTATATGTTGACGACATCTTAATAGCGGGAAATGACAAAAAGCTCCATAGAAACCACGAAAACGTGGTTGTCATCCCATTTTGAGATGACAAATATGGGTGAAGCACATTATGTTCTTGGAGTTAAGATCACGAGAGATCGCTCAAAAAAACTTCTAAGTTTGTCTCAAGAAACTTACATTAAAAAGGTACTTCAACTATTTAAGATGGAGAACTCCAAACCCATAGACACTCATATGGAAAGAGGCGCGATATTGTCCTTAGAATAGTGTCCAAAGACTATGAAAGAGAAAGAACAAATGGCAAATGTCCCATATGCCTATATAGTAGGAAGTCTGATGGACGCAATGCTTTGCACGCATCCACACATTTGAAATGCCGTGGGCATGGTAAGCCACTATCAAAGTAATCTTGGACAAGCTCACTAGCAAGCCGTCAATAGGATTATGAGATAACTGCAAGGAACAAAAGATTTAGCCCTATGTTACCATGGAGGGGATCTGAAGTTGAGACGATATAGTGATGCAGACTGGGCAAGCGATAGAGATGAACGCAAGTCCACCTCAGGTTACGTTTTTGTCCTTGAAGGTGGAATTGTTTCTTACTGTAGCAAGAAGCAAACTTGTATTGCTCTGTCCACAATGGAGTCAGAATATGTTTGTAACGCCCCGAAAATTTATTTCGGAAAGAAATATCAGTGATAGGCCAAATTAAACTCTTGTTTATTTAACTACCATTAATCACAATTCTTTATTCAAATTTCTTAATCACTAACAAAATCTATAACCAAAATTTACTTACAATTTTCGGAAAGTAATTTCGGTGATAGGCCAAATTAAACTCTTTTTTATTTAACTACCATTAATCACAATTCTTTATTTAAATTTCTTAATCACTCACAAAATCTATAACCAAAATTTAGTTACCAAGAACATAAGATTAAATTTTCAAATTAATCACCAAATTTCTTTTCTTAAATCAAATTCCCAACAAAAGATTAATCTCGATTATTAGAATGCCAAATTAATCACCAAATTTCTTTTCTTAATCACCAAATTTCTTTATTAGACTGCCTACGTACCCTTGAGCGGGATCAAGCCTTTCGTAGTTCACCATTCATTCTTTTATCCATTTCCGAAAATATTCTAGTAACGGAAATATTCAACATTAGCTTTCATAATTGAATCACATCAATGGGTACCAATTACGGATTTAAAATATCAAAATATGCATGAAAAGGCAGCGTCGGCCCACTGGCCACGCGCAATGGAAACCCAATTTTTCGACGAACTCAAAAAATTACCAAATTTTACAGGGTTGTAGAACACAATGAGGGAAGAATTTTCATACCTGGGCCGAAGTCCAATTTGACTTGGAATTACCTGAAATAGCCCTCGATCCGTCGGAACCCTAGAAATGAGTCCACTTCGATTCGATCATTCCGGTGTTCCATCGCCCCAAAATATGTTTGGGGTTTATTCCTAGGACCAAAACGAGTTAAATGATGGTGGTACTCAACAATGGTACCTACAAAATTGGCTAATCGCCGCCACACCCCCAACAAAACCCATCGGCATGTTCTAGGAAAAATCAAGGCCAATTTCCCTCAATTTCTGGGTGAAAATGGAAGAAAGGGATGTTTTCTCAAGTATTTTCCCCATCGAGTTGCACCAGAAAAGTGGCCGGAGAAGATCGATTTTGACCGTGCCTATTAGGTCGGGTCGCACGGTTCAAGAGAGGCCCAATTTTCCCCCCTCATTTTCTCTTTTCCTCTTTTCCTTCTTTCCCTTCTTTCTTCCCTTCCCAATTGGCTCGTGCTCCCCTC
The DNA here is from genome assembly GCA_024362995.1 of Heteromeles arbutifolia. Lineage (NCBI taxonomy): Eukaryota > Viridiplantae > Streptophyta > Magnoliopsida > Rosales > Rosaceae > Heteromeles > Heteromeles arbutifolia. The sequence goes on along the minus strand of JANCRC010000003.1, from coordinate 35,246,787 downwards.
CCCTCTCACAGCCCTTCACGTGACATATTTCCACCAAAACACACCTCCAGCCAAATTTGGAGCCTTCCAGATTCATGGCAAAATGACTATTTTGCCTCTACTTTCGTTCGTTTCTATTTCATTCGTTATAACTCCGTTTGTCAAATGGTTTTCACCTACACGCTCGTGGAATCATCCTCTATCCAAATATGTCAAGAAATACGATAAAATATATGAGGATAAAATACATCCTCGTAAAATTACATTTAGTCAACTAGGGGCATTTTTGTCTTTTCCATTATCGATAAATTTTTTGACGTAAATTATAATAATTCCCATCGTAGCCATCATCGGCCAAATAAATATCAGAATTTCAAGCCATAATCATCAGTGGCCAAGTAAATATTAGAATTTCAAGTCAAACCAACAGAATTGGCAACCCAAATGTTAGAAATTCCAGCGAAAATCATTGGAACTTCTAATCACAATCACTGTATAAAAATGAGGAATTTAAAACCAACCCACAATTTCCGTTTATATTAAATGAACTCAAATTTTCATTCTATGATTCATGTCCACTAATGATTCAATAAATGAAGAAATCTCCACGGTTTTTCCACCATTCCAATTATAATGAACAATTCATAACTTCGATTTATGATTTCTTTCCCGTTCGATAAATTTCATCTTGAATTTTGTAAATATTAAAATTTTCAGCCATAAAATTTTAAAATTTCAAGCCATAAATATCATTGGCAAAACAACGATTTCATCACCTTTTTCTTGTATCCCAATAAGTGACTAGCAACTAGAAAATATCGTAATATACCTAGTCGATACACATCACATTGATAACTCATTTTCACAGCCCACACATGGAGCATTTCTCCCAGAAACACTGGGTCTTTGTGCCCATTCAATTATTTCTCCACATTTCACGGGTCATTTCGCCCAATTCAACATTCACGGGGCCACTTTGCCCAATCAAACATCCACAAGCCATTTTTCCCAATCAAACATTCCTCTCATTCCACGGGCCATCATGCCCAAATCGACATCCACAGGCCTTTTCGCCCAAATCAACATCCACGGGCCTTTTCCACCCAAAATAACATTTCTCAATTTCACAGGTATAATACGACTTTTCCATCTACTTGTCACAATTTCACAATCATCTTACGTTCAAAATTTTCATAATGCATATCATAAAATCAACCCAATTCAAGATTAATCCGAAACTTAAATCAAACGACCATTTTTTTTAAAGCTATAACATGAATTATGATATTTTAAAATTTTCTACTCCTATTCAATTCAATTCACTTCACGGTGAATCACAATATAGGTATTCCACATAAATTCTTCATTAGTCATAGATGCAATTCACAATTCACATTCACAAACACCAATAATATCTCACATTGCAAGGTAGGATCATTTGCTCTGATACCATTTTGTAACACCCCAAAAATTTATTTCAGAAAGTAATTTTGGTGATAGGCCAAATTAAACTCTTGTTTATTTAACTACCATTAATCACAATTCTTTATTCAAATTTCTTAATCACTCACAAAATATATAACTAAAATTTACTTAAAATTTTCAGAAAGTAATTTCGGTGATAGGCCAAATTAAACTCTTGTTTATTTAATTACCATTAATCACAATTCTTTATTTAAATTTCTTAATCATTCACAAAATCTATAACCAAAATTTACTTACCAAAAACATAAGATTAAATTTTCAAATTAATCACCAAATTTATTTTCTTAATCAAATTCCCAACAAAAGATTAATCTCGATTATTTAAGGCTGCATCTAACCCCTGTTAGACTGCCTACGTACCCTTGAGTAGGATCAACCCTTTCATAGTTCAACATTCATTCTTTTATCCATTTCCGAAAATTATAAGTAAATTTTGGTTATAGATTTTGTGAGTGATTAAGAAATTTGAATAAAGAATTGTGATTAATGGTAGTTAAATAAACAAGAGTTTAATTTGGCCTATCACCGAAATAAATTTTCGGGGCGTTACAATGTTGCCTTTGGATCAGCTGTTCAAGAAGCTGTTTGGCTTAGGGGGTTTCTACAACAGATGGGAGTTACGACTTATGCTCAAGAAGCTGTACTTGTCTACTGTGATAGTACTTCAGCCTTAGCATACACTAAAGATCCTAAGTATCATGGCAAATCTAAGCACATAGATACACGATATCATTTCTTTAGGAACAAGGTTACCAAGAGTGAAGTAGTGTTGAAACATATCTCGACCAGCAATATGCTCGCTGATACCATGACTAAACCCATAATTAGAAACTCGTTTCTGACTCATGTAAAGAATATGGGTTTATGTAAGGTTTGGTGTGTTTTTCTTTGTATTTGACATTATTATTGAATAAAAAGGCATTGAAGTTTTTCATTTCATATTTATTTATTTTTGAAATGATTGTTTACACATCCATATGAGTGTCACCAAGTTAGAATTTGCTTTTCACACGAACGATTCGCCTTGGCGCTGAGATAGCAAGTAGGATGAGACATTTGTGTCCTCAATGCATTGGGCTGTGAGACCGGACACATGTATGTTGAACGTACAAATACGCACAAGGTAAACGTCGCCTTACAAATGTCTAAGATGAGACTTAACAGAAGTCAAACATGAGATTTGTTTCATGTTGAAGCTTGTAAAGCCAGACATGAGTATCTAGGTGGGCGCCGAGAAGGCGACTAAGCTAGAAGACTCAGGTTAGGCGCTTATGTAGCGACTAGACTAAGATCCGCATCGTGTATGTCCAATGGACATGTGACACATTCATTGAAATAAGGATACACCATAGCATACAAATCATAATGTATGTGCTATAACCGACTGATAGTGGGAGTGATGAATTGATCCATGTTTTAATCATTGTGTGAACCACAAGGAATCTATATGATTCCACCCTTATGCCCTTTAAACTAAAGTCTACGTTAGAAAGATGAGGTTTAATGATCGCTACTTTAGCACGTTTATCTAAGATGATCAAGTTAGCTACTGTCCCAAGATGCGTGTCTAGGCAAGCAGTTAAATCAAATTAGACTGACATGAGAGCTTAAGGAAGACCAAAAAGAAAACACCATGTCATGTGATTCATTAGCTGCGCGGCTTCTTTTGACATTTGTTATCAAACATAAGACATGGATACATGATACTTGTGAGACATGACATTTTTTTTTATTTCATAACGAGGGATAAAGATGTCAAGTCTGGCGTGTGACGAACAGTTTGGGGCATAAAGCGATGAACTTCCAAGTGATGCACTGTTGTTAGTTTAGTGATAGCTTAATGGTAGTGCTCCTGGTTATGTACGTTCTTTCTCGCCAGGTAACGCATCCTTTTTCCTGTATGAGGAGATAGACTAGAATGGATGTGAACTAAGTGTGTTGATTGAGACTATGCCACAACCTATGTGGGTGAGTGTGAGATGTAGGATTTATCTTATGGGATAAATAAATATCAAAGGATATTCTTCCCACATGAGGATATTATCCTCCTAATTATCTATGTGATAATTAGATGAAAATCAAGAGGCATTCACATTAGAATATACTTGAGATTTTCATGGGCTTTTCAGTCTTGTACACTCTTCCTAACAACTATATAAGGAGGCTTTGGGGAAGAGAGAAAAACAAGAAACACAAGCTTTTCCACAGTTCAAATATTCTAGTTAGGTCTTTAGAGCTATCACTTTCGGTTCTAGGTCTTGGGAGGCAAAAACCTAGGGGCAACTCGACATACCGTAGCCAACCCGACGACCTGCGAGGTTTTAAACGTGCACGGAGGGTCAGAGAAGTTGCTCGTGTTTGTAGGAGCGTGTTGAGATTCAAGGTTCCGCATAAAAGGTACACATGTCCCTTTGAATTTATTTATAGTCTTCCAACAAGCTAAAAATAATATAGATGTAGAGAGTGAGCTGAGTGTAGAAAAAAGGTTGCATGAGTTTAAATAAAATTTCCCTTGAAGTTATTGTTTTTGTCAAGAAGTCTTGTACCTTATGACGTGGCACACGCGGCGTCCATAACTTTATAATAAAAATATAATTATTGTTATTTATTTTAAAGTAAGATTTAGAAACAAATAAAAAAGGAAAACTTAAATTATAGAAAAACCTTCTCCCACCTTTTCCACTCACTTCAATCTACTTGAATATAACATTTCTGCATGTGTCACGTCATCACTTAACGTTTTTTTTTTTCTTTCCTAAAACGCTAAATTTTACACCAGATTGTACTAAATATAAAATGTAGTGGTACCAAATTAGTGAAATTGAAAGCTCACACACACACATCATTCGGAGTAAAGCACATGATTACCGAAACATCTTTAACCCAACTGTATTGGTGAACAAATTTAATAATTGTTCAGTGCTCTTTGCTTGCTAAACCACCGCAAAAAGGGATAAACTTAGGGGCCAATGCAAGTTTGAGCATTTGCAAGTGCTTGGGTAGTGTTGGGTGATGCATGCTTCATTTTCTTTGATTCAGAACCCTTAACAAGATTGACCCAAAGGTAAGTCTACATGCCCTTCAGTCGTGTTTGGTTTGATATTTTTTAATAACTTCGTTCATATCGTGTTATGTTGTATTTGATTGTGTTGAGTTTAAAACTAATGTGAATACGAGGCACATATATGAATGAATTATGAGTTTGGTACAAAAATTGGTGCACAACGGATCAATGTGAGCTTACTACAAGGTCTGGCAGTGGCGGAGCCAAAAATTGCTATCAGGAATGGCCTTTTAAGATATATAAAAGAAATTAAACCAAATATAACAATATAATTAATTGGAGAAATATTTAAGGTTTCTTTTTCTTTTCTTTTTTTAATAAAAGTCCCAATAGAAAAAAGAGCATTTCTCTTTACAGCAATGACGAACCGTTGGCCTGGCAAATGGCATGCCACAGCTCAAGAAATTGATCACAATTTTTGTTGTAAACTAAACCAAAAACCAATCAAGCAATAAACAAAACACAACGATTTTAGGGTTCATCCAATATAAAAGTACCTCTCTAACAACGGAAGCTTTATTGATTACCAACAACTACAAGAGAACTCAAAAACACAAAGTGTTCTCAAGTATACAAATTTATGCCTCTCAAAAACTCTCACACACAAAACTATATCCCACATCCATCTATTTATACTAATAGATGTCTTAGGTTTACACAAAGTCCCTAGAATATAGGAGTCCAAATCCTATATTAAAACCAAATCCCAAACCAACTAGGAAACACAAATCCAAATATCTTAGCGTCCAAGATATCCTAATCCTTTTTAATTTAGGCATGTTGATTTAATGCCAAATCCAACAATCTCCACCTTGGCATGAAATCCAAAACGAGGCATCAAACAACTTTTGTTGCTCCACCATATCGCAAGATCAAACTTGCTTCAACTGCACCAAATCCAAGCAGTGCTCGAACTTAGTTGTATTAACCACCTTTGTCAACATATTAGCTGGATTATCTTTTGTGGCAACTTTTTTAGACGAACCTCACCTCCAGCTACCACTTCTCTCACAAAATGATATCGTACATCAATGTGCTTAGTCCTAGCATGATGTACCTGATATCTGGCCAAATAAATGGCACTTTGGCTGTCACCTAAGTCTCCTAACAACCCCAGAGTCCACATTGCTTCTTTGATAGCTTCAGCAATCTCCATGTATTATGCTTCTGTGGTTGATAATGCCACCATTGGTTGTAATATTGATCTCCAGCATATAGGACCTTTTGTTATAGTAAGCACATACCTAGTCGTCGATCTTCTCTTGTCTAAGTCTCCAGCAAAGTCTAAGTCCACATATCCAACTGAGAACTTATCAATTCCTTCATCACATCTTTCAAAACAAATACATTTGTCCCTTGTTCCATGTAAATACCTTAGTATCCACTTAGCAGCATTCCAATGCTCTCTTTCAAGATTATGCATGAACCTACTAACAATTCCAACTGTGTGTGCTATATCAGGATAAGTACACACCATAGCATACATTAATCCTCCAACCAAATTAGCATATGGAATATCATCCATCTTCATCTTTTCTTCATCAGTTTTGGGACATTATTGACTACTCAACTTGAAGTGAGCACCTAATAGAGTTCTTACAAGTTTAGTGTCTTTTGTTACTTCAAACTTTTGTAACAACTTCTCATGATATTGCTTCTAAGACAAACAGACCAAACTTTTTTGTCTATCCCTTGTGATTTCCATTCCCAATATTTTCTTGGCTTCACCGAGATCCTTCATTTCGAACTCCCTTCTCATTTTCTCCTTCAACTTTCTGTCTCTGAAATATTGCTTGAGGCTATGAGCATGTCGTCCACATAGATTAACAAGTACACGAACAAACCATCTTTCAACTTCTTGTGATAAACACAATATCATAGTGACTTCTTGCATAGTCTTGACCCTTCATAAACTTGTCAAATCTACCACTACATGGGAGACTGCTTCAAAACATAAAGAGATTTTCTAAGCTTACAAACCAATCTTTCTTTGCCCTTCACTTAATACCCATTGGGTTGTCTCATATAAATCTCTCATCCAAATTACCATGAAGGAATGCAGTCTTCACGTCTAGTTGTACCAATTCGAGGTTGAATTGTGCAACTAGAGCAAGCAATATTCAAATGGAGGAGTGCTTAACCATATGAAAAAAATCTCATTGTAATATGCTCCCTCATTCTGAGCATATCATTTACCCACTAGCCTAGCTTTAAATCTTATCAAACTCTTGTCATTCACTTCATCCTTCTTTGCTTAAACCCATTTGCAGCCACTTGCTTTCCTTTCTCTAGGTAGCTTCACCAATTCTCAAGTCTCATTCTTGTGAAGGGAGAGCATTTCATCGTCCATTGCATCATGCCATTTACTATCTTCGTCACTATTTACTGTTTCTTCAAAATTAATGGAAATTTCAGCCTTAATTACTAGCAATGCATATACCATGCAATCTTTATATCTCGCAGGTAGGGATATGTCTCTTTTTCCCTTCCTTTTCGCTATGCAACCATCTTGTATCTTTAGTTTTTCTGATGGTGTTTCTTCTTCGTGATCATTCTCTTCATGTTCAAATTGATCATCTTGTCTTTCTCCTTCCACAACTTCCTTACTTGGCTGTGAATTCACTCTTACTTGTTCCCCAACCTCAACCATCTAAACATCTTCCTTTAATTTCATGTGACTTTCATCGAATGTCACATCTTTACTTACTATAATCTTGTTCAACTCAGGACTCCAAAGTCTAAAGCCTTTCACACCACTATTGAATCCCATAAAGACAGCTTTCTTGGCTCGTGGATCCAGTTTGCTTTCCTTCATATGAAAGTAGGCATTGCATCCAAACACTCATAGCTTATCGTAGTCCTGAGCTGGTTCTCTAGACCACACTTCAATGGGTGTTTTACCCTCCAATGATGTTGATGGTAGTCGATGAAGCACATGACATGCATAGCTCAAAGCTTCTGCCCAAAATCACTTTGGCAGCTTAGCTTGAGATAGCATGCAATGAACTTTCTCGAGCAAGGTCCTATTTAGTCTCTCTGCAATCTCATTTTGCTGTGGAGTATCTCTAACACTGAAGTGCCGAGTAATCCCTTCCTTTTTACACGCTTTAAAGAAATGATCATATGTATATTCCCATCCATTGTCACTTCCCATTATCTTAATCTTCTTTCCAATCTTGTTCTCCACCATGTTCTTCCATCCCAGGAAGATGTCAAGAACCTCGTCCTTTCGTTTCATCATATATATCGTTTCAACATATCTATCCATGATCTGCGAGAGTAGTCATTAATAAAAGATACAAACCATTTGTTTCCACCAAAAGAAGCATTCTTTGCAGGCCCTCAAACATCAGAGTGAACATAGTCCAAAATCTTTTTCGTTTGATTAACAGCTGAGCCAAATTTCATATTTGTTTGTTTGCCAAGAACACAGTGCTTACAGAACTCTGTCTTTTAAATTTTTGCTCCTTTTAAACACCCTTGCTTAATCAATCCTTGCAATGCTTTTTCTCCTACATGTCCCAACCTCATGTGCCATAATGCAGACAAGTTATTTTTATCACTTTGCACTTCATCAGCTACCATAGCCACTCCATTTTCCAAAGTCTTTCCTTGTAGCATATAAAGTAAGCCTTTTTTAGGCCTTTTCATTATGACAAGTGCTCATTTAGAAACTTTGAGCACGTTTTTATCAGAGTAAAACTTATAGCCTTATGACTTGAGAGTGCCTAGTGAGATCAATTTTTTCTTCAGATTTGGGACGTACCTTACACCATGCAATTCTTGAATCACACCATCATGATGCTTAATCCTGATGCTTCCAATTCCTTGAGTTGTACATGGGTTATCATCTCCCATATACACAATTCTATTCATAACTTTGAAGCTTGAAAACCAATGCCTTTGAGAAGTCATGTGATGAGTACTACCTGTGTCGAGCATCCACTCTTTCATATAATCCACAGTGCTCGATGCAGTTAGGGCATAGACAAACTCCTCATCCTTGAATTCAACCATATTTACTTCTGAGTCATCCTTCTTCTTTCTAGTCTTTTCTTTCATTTTAGGGCAATCCTTCTTCCAGTGTCCTTTTTCATGACAAAAAGCACACTCATCTTTGTCCAAGAACTTCCTATTCTTTGAGACTCCTCTAGTACGAGACCTACTATTTTTCTTGTATGAACCTTTCTTTTCTTTCAATCTCCCCCTCACCATCAAAGCTTCAGAGTTATTCCTTTCTTGCCTGTCAAGGTTTCTCACCTCATGATTTATAAGAGCACTTGAGATTTCATCATATTTAATTGTCTCCCTGCTATAAATCCAAGTAGTCACGAAAGGCTCATAGGATTCAGGCAATAAGTTCATCAAGATCAAGGCATTGTCGTCACCTTTGATTATCTCTTCAAGATTTGCCAATTTAGCTAGAAGCTTGTTAAACTTTTCTAGATGGTCAATCATCTTCGTGCTCTCTTTGTACTGGAACCTGTACAACTTGCTCTTGAAATGCAGTCGATTCTCTGCATTATTCTTCATATATTTTGGCTCCAATGCTGCCCACAATTCTTTCTCAGAAGTTATGTTCATCACACCATACTTCTGTTGTTTTCCAAGCATAACCGAATTGTAGAACATGCATGAGCATTCCATCTTTCCCATTCTTCTTTTTTCATCAAAAACGGCATGTCTCCTAACACAACAACCAAACCTTGTTGTATCAAGACATCTCGAACCTCACACTACCACATGGCAAAGTTGTTTGTTCCATCAAATTTCTCAATTTCAAACCTAGCACTCTTAATCGTGGTCTTGGTTCCACTAGTGCCAGACTTTTCTTCAACATCATCACTATTGGTGGAATCACTAGTCTTCGTCATTGCTTGACAGTCACAACCCACGTAAGAACCTAAGCTCTTGATACCACTTGTTGTAAACTAAACCAAAAACCAATCAAGTAATAAACAAAACACAATGATTTCAAAGTTCCTCCAATATAAGAGTACCTCTCTAACAACGGAAGCTTTATTGATTACCAACAAATACAAGAGAACTCACAAACACAAAGTGTTCTCAAGTATACAAACTTATGCCTCACAAAAACTCTCACACATAAAACTCTATCCCACATCCATCTATTTATACTAATAGATGTCATAGGTTTACACAAAGTCCCTAGAATATAGGAAACCAAATCCCAAGGCCGGCCTTGAGAATTTGGGGGCCCTAGGTGAGCCTTCGAAGTGGGGCGCTAGAGTTCTCTGACTCCCAACCCTTTGTACATTGACATGTGTAAAAAAAATTCACTAAATACATGAAAAGTCTATTTTTACATCAAATATCATTAAAAATTAATATCAAAAAAAAAAGAAAGATATACAAACATTACTCAAATATTATTCATCTCACGTTTTTAGATGCAAATGCACTTATTAAGTTTACATAATCTAATTTTTCAACCAATTCAAACCAAAAGAGAAGTCCCTACCCAGTACGCCAAATTCCAATCATTTTTCTGTTGTTACAATGTTACTTATTACATTCAATAAATGAATGAATGGTTGGATTACAGAGACAACATCTTACAGCTAGGAAAAATACTAGAGTAAAGAGGATAGTAATTTTCGTATACGAACCCAGGCGGACGAGACGGATTTGAATAATTTATTATATATTAAATAAACTAATTAATTTGAACATTAAATAATGTCATTTTTCAAAAAGGTGAGAGTTTTAATCTTTTAGGTACATAATAAAGATATATGTGGTGTGATCTTAAAATAAGGTAATAAAACCCCATAAAAATAAACATAAATCTGATATTTAAGAGAGAAGCAAAAAAGTAAAAATAAGATGGGGACGATTTAAAAGGAAGAAGACGTGCAGCTATAAAAAAGATGGTGGGACCATCTTAAGTAAAATCGTGCAATTAAAATGATGTTGGGAATAGAGTTGTCTTCTTCCTCGTGCGAGGCTGACCCTGCAACAAAAAATTTCCAGATTCCGACATTTACATATAAGCCCTCATAGCTCCCGCATATCTCCGTCCAGACCTACCTAGTTCCGCCTAAAAATTGGGGGCCCTAAGCGGGCGCCTACTCCGGCTACCCTCAAGGCCGGCTCTGCCAAATCCTATACTAAAACCAAATCCCAAACCAACTATGAAACACAAATCCAAATATCTTGCGTCCAAGATATCCTAATCCTTTTTAGTTTAGGCATGTTGATTTAATGCCAAATCCAACAATTTTCGCCTCAAGGAACTAATCGCTTATATGCATTTTAATATAGGGAGAGGATCTACACATCTCTTCGTCAACAATCATCAGACCCCAAGGCACATCTCTTCATCAAACGGCCATAAAGTGAACGACCTTGATATACTATCGGTCCACATGTCAGTCCTTGCGCTTGGCAAGAACCGCTAATGCATACTTAAAACGTATGCGAGGGAGCATCCTCTGCAATGACCTTGCAAAACACTTCCACACCGGTGTTGCAAACAAGGTACCACACACAAAAATTAATTTTAGAGGGCCTGAAAATACGATATATCACACAACTTAACTCCTCCATTATTTAGTCTTGATTTGTGTTGTAGTTTGTAAATATTTTTTTTTATTTATTTACCGACGAGAGAGGAGTATTCAAACTTAAAACATCTTATAATATTGAAAAGTTAATTGGTAACTTTTTACAAACTTGAGATCCTATTTTCTCCGAGCATAAAACTATTCCGTTTTAGAAGAAAAATATACAAATGCTCACTTAAAATTTTCCTTGTGCCTCTAAAGTTATCGATGACAATGAGACGGAGTTCCATCTCCATTCTTCCCCAACCAAAAAAAAGTTTTAAATCATATCAAACATGTTTTTCATAGACCTCACAGACCCGAAAAAGTTGTAATCTAATTCAAGAACCGTGCCCAACTAACTCAATAGTTTACTCTCGGCTCCCAGTTTGTCTGTCATTTGCTATAGGATTGTGACTGGACAACAACATAAGTAGTTATCTACTTTATCAACGTGACGAACACCAATATTCTTAACAGAATTACATCTTATTTAATTATCATTCGGTTTTTATTTGAAGGGAATCTATCAATTATTCGGTTTTTAACTAAAGGGAACCTTTGAAATTTGTTACTTCTTGTGAATATATATTAAGCAACTCCCCACCTAACCTTCAATAGATACTATCAACTCAACTATCCAATCTTTATAAGTTTTAAAGTGTTGAGTATTTTTTTTTTTTTTATACAAGTGACAATGGAAGACATAAACGAACTTAAGAGTCTCAAGGGCAGAAATAATTGTTCTTAACCCCACTTGAGCTTAAGCCCGTTGTAAACGAGTTCAAATTTTATACACCCAAAACTTTATGTGGTTTCTCTGTGACCTATATTTCTTGACATCTGGCCAATCATTTAAATCTCACTTAACAGTGTTAACTCTTCAACTTATCTCCTCAGTAAAAAAACTAAAAACTAAAGATAAAGTAAGTCAAATGACACGTATCACTCAAGGAAATAAAGTATATAGATGCCACAAAGAGTTTTAGATGGAGAAGATTTGAACTCTGTTGCAAACCTACAAAAAGAGTGAAGAAGAAAGGGTATCATCCTAGAAAAGACCAAAGGCAATTTAACGAGATATTTAATTGACATTTTGTATACCTTTTTTAATACAAAGACAAATTAGAGTGAAAGTAATCAAACAAGACGTTGAGATGTTAACTCGACAATGAAATATTTGACTCAATATTTCTCAACATTTGATATAAAAAAATTCATAACAATCTTCACCATGAATCGAATCACGACCGTTAATCATACATTTTATGATTCCTCACCAAGCATGCACATCTTGTCAAGTATTTATTTTACCTTGAAACAAATTAATAATTGGCCATGCACCAATCCAAAGGAGCTCGACTCATGCAATAGCAGAAAACTTAGGGTTGATGGATGGGGGCATTAAAGTCATGGTCCCAAACGAACAAAAAAGCATGATGTATGCTATTGGAGATGATGGATTAAAACGAAATAGGTGCCCAAAAATAATTGAACATTACCACATGCTGCATTATATGCATTGTAGGGATGACACGAGCCCCACGACGGACACATGGCGCAATTAACATGTTTTAGAATTTGCCATTATTCGTAAAGCGTAAAATCGGAAAGTTTGCAACTCAGCTGGTAACGTTCGCTTTTGCAGTTGTGTTCAATTTTCTAGCTTTTCAATGAGTGAAGAAGGTAGTATATACGAAGTCAGTCAGTGTATGTTGAACTCTTGTAAATATGTAATAACCAGAAATTAAAGAATAAAACATTGAAAATAATAAAAATACATATCCATTCAGCGATATGATCGGAACATTGAGTATTTCAATACAGAAAAGGAATTTAAAACCAAGAAGAATCAAACTGGAATTTGACAGGCAACCATAATCATATCGTATTCAGGATTTGGTACACTTAAACAATGAACCACAAGTACGATATAAACTATAAAGTACATCCAAACTGGAATTGTACAATATTACCACGGTAGATACGAATATAGTCAACTTGGTTAAAGTCGTGTGTCTCTTTCTCAAAAGAAAAGTTCAAATTTGCCTCATTATTTGAATTAGATCAGAAGGTCACTTAAATTAGAAAAAAATTGTACAACAATAGGGATGCTAATGTAACTCTTACCTATGTGTGTGTATATATATATATGTTAATATAGGAGACTTGTTTCCACTTTGACGTATAAGCAACACTTGTATAGTTTGAGCCAAACAATGCGATTGGTTGTCATTTCGGGACACAAAGCATTATCTTAGGAGAAGTCGAAGATTCAGATGATTGTTTTTCATATCATGATGGCCCCGCCCATAAACGAAGACATTACACAACCCGAAAGCATAAAAATTGATACGATGTCAAAACATAATTGGGCAATTTTAGAAACCTGAAACTACATGATCCATTTTTTAAAAGGAATTTTAAGGAAAAGCTCTCGGTACTGTTCAGTTTAACGAAAAACCACATTTTTATACTAAAAAGTCAATCCTGGTACTATTCACTTTACCTTTTATTTTGTTCTTATCGTTAAAACTCAAAGTTTTCAAACCCTTTTGATTAGTTTTTTTTTTTTTAAATCACTTCAAACCTTGAAGTATGGATAATTCTTATTTTGTTTAGATACAAGCAATATTAGAGCAAAGGAAAATCGAATACATCAAAGTACAACACTAATTCTAAGTTCTTTGGAAGTGAAATTTTCAAACACGTAATATTGCATGTCTCACCTTATTCAGCATAATGTGGTAAGACATCAATTTATAAATTAAATGTGAAGCAACATTATCACCAAAGTTGAAGTTGGAGGAAGGTCGTTGCTATTTTTAATTATCTTCATAGTCATCACGAGATTTTATTGAACGAAGAAAATATGACAGACTCGTACGGAAATACAAATAATTTCAGAGAAATGTATGGACGTGCAGAAATTGATTAGGGTTTTTAATTGTCAAACGAAATTCAATTCCCCAGCTCAACAACATTTGCATGCTTTCACGATCAGAGGATGTACGATTGCGACTTCACACCAGCACCAAAACCCTACCATGCATCACTTGCTATCGACCTCACACAGCACTCCACAAAAATATCACCATCTCTTTTAAAGCTGATATGAAAAGTTAGGAAATATTTTAAGGCATACGATTAAATGACTTTTTTTATATATTCAAAATGGTATATGAGATTGGTATAATTCCTTACTTTGGTGTCTGAAATTTAAAATCGATAGAAATGATCTTTGAAATTGCTCACCGTCAATTATTTTGGTCTTTCTGTGAGAAATCTCCATTGAATAGAAAGTATTTTTGTCATATCAACCCCTTCCCTTGATTGGGGAGCCACTTCAGCTGATTTTAAATTTCAGTGACTAAAATTAGAATTTGTATCAATCTCAATGATCATTTTGGCTTAAAAGCCAATTAAACCAGATGTATCACAATCAAATGGTTATCCAAAAATCAAGCACCACTAATTAGTTGGATTAATGAAGTTGAATAATTTTTTGATTTTTTTTTCCTACCGTTAGCAATCCCCTAAAACCCCACTACCCATCAAATCTAATAGATGTTTACTTGCTACAAAACAAAGGGAAACCCTACCATAAGCTAATTGGACATGACAATTAACAAACCAAAACCCTTGTCTTGTTGCTATAATACTCGGATATCAACAATGCCACGCCATGAGAAAGAGGAGAGAGGGGAAAACAAGATGTGATTGTAACTAATAGTATCACAAATTGGTCACTTATTGTTACATGAAAAAGTTTAAGCACACAATAAATTGCGCCTCATATAACACTGTGCTCAACATAAAAATGAACAACTGGCTTAGGATTACATTGCATGGGCTTCCCATTTTAAGTGAGTTCCTACCAAACAAGAGCCTTCAATGAGGTTGTCTTATGTTATGGCAAGGGGTGTGCTATCCTTTTACTTCTCACAACCTTTGTTAATTTCTGTCATTTGATCTTCTTTAATTCAGTCGATCCAACGAACGCAAATAAGAGGGTGTATACGGAATAAAAAACAGTGAATATGGCAACTCGCTCACAGTGGATGAGGTCTAATTGCACGAATCTGACTGAATTATAAACGAGCGAGAAAAAGCATCGTAGCCTGATGATCGCAAACTGCGAAAGATCTACTCCTTGGCTAGTCTCTTACTAATTTCTTTCCATCTGTAAATCATATTAAATATTCTGGATTAAAGGATTTATAATCATTGAAAGAAAGAACCTAGTTAAAATTAAATTGAATATAAAAATTGGTATTACAGAATGCACACACATGCAAACACACAGGGAATTGCTCATATAGACCCAGTATGATCCTAATTTTGATAAATATACATAAAATTATCCACCAAACTCATTACAAACAAATTAAAAATACTTCAAATCCCATAAAGTCACCTCTAAAATATATAAGATCAACAAAATATCATAAGATAATTTAAACTAAGATTATTACATGTATAATCATCTCTCTCCCCATCTGATCTGGGTCAGCTTCGCCTCTCCAGAACACAAGACTCCATACAAACACATAAACAAACCCATTTAATTTCTTCATTTAATTAATTAATTATTTATCATTGCTCGAAAGTCTTCAGAGTGGTTATGTATTTATACTATTTCGGCTGACTATTTTCTTCGTGTGTATGTGGGCCGGGTTTAACCGGGTCGGGTCGGTCTGCTATTCAGCATCTCCAGTCGAGTCGGACCTCACCGGGCCCGATAACGTGCTGACTGGGCTTGCGAAAAGACACGATCTGGCTGCTCGCCATAAACGCCGTCATCCGCTCCGACACCCGAATTTCCTCCATCTTCAGTTCCTGCAGCCGCCGCACGTACTCCGGTACGTGAAGTAGGTCCCACACGACCGCAACCCCACCGGGCTTCAGAACCCTCACCATCTCGCCGATCACCCTCATCCGCTCCGCCGACGCCTCCACTGTCCTATGGCCGTACTCCTTGCCGACGGTGTGGACGAACACGGCGGAGACCACGACGTCGAAGTACCCGTCCCCGAACGGCAATCTACTGGGATCGCCCTCACGGCAAGTCACGTACTCCCCCACACCTTCAATCTTCGCCGTTCGCAGCGTCGACGAGAGGCTCGTCATCTTGGACCGGTCCAGTCCCACGACCCGACCCGAGCTCCCCTCCTTCTTCATCTGGGTCGCTACCGCGTTCAAAAGTATGCCGCGGCCACAGCCGAGGTCGAGGGCGTGCTTGACGGTTGACCAGTCGTTGACGGAGCTGACCATGCGCTGCACGACGTCATAGTGGAGGGGAAGTGAGGAGTATAGGAAGTGTCCTGATGCGAAGAAGAGGCAGAGGGCGGAGAGGGAGGTGACGGAGCCGGTGAAGCCGGCGGCGAAGCGGGCGGAGTCGATGGGGAGGAGGCGGTGGAAGAAGAGGGTGATGGGGTGGAAATAAGTGAGGTAGAGGAGGGACATAATGGTAAATAGGACAGCGTTGAAGAGTAGGAAGAGAATGGTCTGCCACTGCTCGAGACCGTAGATTGCGTAGATCTGAGTCCAGTCTCTGCTGCCTGGCGCCGCACCTGATGATTTCCCCATCTTCCTCTCTCTGAACATGCTTCCAGAAGGCATCAAATCTCTGAGAACTCCAAACACTACAGAAATGGCAGCAGCAACTTTCCCGGCGTTTGGCTACTGAGACAGTAGCATATCACAGAAAAGGAAGAAAAACCCAGTAGAGCTTATTCGATCTGGAGCCAAGCAGCGTCAAGTATCGAAAGTTTTGCTGCTTCTTCTTCTTCTCAGAAACCAACAATGGTGGCGATCTGTAAGACCTTCTCAAAAGGATCTGATGCGCAAAGAGATTTTGCGACGATCCCAACAGTAGAGATGGTGAACAAATAATCAGCAGTGGGTGATGGCGTCATTCGTCGCAAGCAATCGGGGGGAGTGAGATCGGGGAAGTTGGAGAAAGAACAAAGAGGAATATAAATGGAGGATGATGAGGTTGTAACGCGCTTTTGATTTGCTACTCTGTGTCTGTATTTTTCAAAATTTAAAAGAAAGGGAAAAAAAAAGCAAGAGAGAAGAAAAAGCTTCACTGAAAATTCTTACTCTGGTTCTATATAATTGAGTGGGTGTTGGTGTGAACTTGTATTACGGATTTAGAGAGAGAGAGAGAGAGAGGGCGGGGAGGCGTTTGATTACTTTGGGGAGATTATGAAAGTGGGAAAAAGTAGATATAGGATCATTTGTTGCCGGCAAACCGGCTTAGCAGGTTACTTGAGGATCTTTCACTTTTAGTTATGTTTCTATCTTGTGCTTACAAAACAAAACAACATTGTAATTTTAACTTTTGAACTTTAAAGGGGACTAATAAGTAGCTTGGCCACGACAATTCACTGTTTGAAGATCAGATTGATTCATAGAGATATTTCAGTCTTTCTCTTGATCACCATCTTGCGATAAAACAACAGTGTAATTGGGTTTACATACTTTATAGAGAGAAATGCTAAAGGGACTTTGGAACTCCTCATGGACTCTTCATCACTTTATGTTTTTAGTATAATATTTTATAATGTTGGCACGAAAATTGACGTTAAACTGTGAGGTGGCAAATAGTTCGTAGAGAGTCTCCTTAACATTTCTCCTTTATAGAATAGGCATCTAACCCTTTTTCTACGAGGAATTAAAAACTTAATTCACAAAAGGAAATACTAATTGATTTCCTAGGATTCAAAACCAATTCCTTATAGTAAAAGGAACCACAAATTACTAAAAAATAAAAATAAAAGACACATACTTTTTAGAAAGCTTCAAATTCAAAACATCTCTTCGCATGTAAACTTCCTATTTCACATGGAAGGTATTGTAAAATTAACAAAAGGAAACCATTATTGAGTAACTGTCAGTCGTTGATGCAATGTGAGACACACTTACATAATTCACACGCACATAAATACCATCTCTAAAACCGTTACCATTGTGTATAGTTAAGTCCGCGTTAAAACTTTTAACCCTAGTTACGAGCTCCATTTATCATTTATGAGTTTTATACATGAGAGTCACAACATACTCTGTATTTATGAGGCCTCACATATATACCTAGGAAATATACTCTTTGGTGATTGAATCCGGCAACTTGTTTCTTCAAACCCCGGCAACCTAATTGGATTTGTCTCTTTGGTGCAAGTGCAAATTCAATTGACGACGGATTCCGCCAATTAAATTCCTTTCCTTGGACCGTTGAAGCCAAAACCAACGCCTAAAATTTGGCTAGTTGAGATATAAAAACAATAGAAAATTATATTTTAATCCCTAAATAAGATGACGTTTTGAAAAATGTCTTATACAAGATTAAAAATTGATTTTAGTCCTTAGACTCTATTAAATGACAGCATATGTATTCAGTGTCTCTCTTTTTTATTTATAATTTTATGGTGGTCATAAATTATATTTTATGAAAATATTATAAATTTTAATTCTCATTATGGTGAGTATCTTATATAAGAAAACACTTTTGTAGAGATTTTTCGGTACACTTATGTTTTAGCAAATTTTCTTATGTGTCACTAATTCATTACAATATATTTATGTACGAACATTTCGGTACACTGGGTTAGTATAATATATATAGGCACGGACATTTAGGTACACTAGTTTAGTATAATATATTTAGGTATCGACATATCGTTACACTAGTTTAGTATCATATAGTTAGGTACATAATTTTCGGTACACTTATATTTTTGCATATTTTCTTATGTGCCACTAATTTACTGACACTAAATTAGTAAAATATATTATGATACAGACGTTTAGGTACATTAATTAGTGTCACTAATTTACTACAATATATTTCGGTACGGACATTTCGGTACACTAATTTACTACAATATATTTAGGTACGGATATTTCGGTACACTGAATTAGTAAAATATATTATAATACAGACGTTTAGGTACACTAATGAGAGGAAGTTAAATAAAATTAATGAATTAAAATGTGTATAATAATAAATTTAAAATTTAATGTAATGACATTAAATAAGATATATATTAAATATTAAAACAAAAATATAATACAAATTTAAATTAAGTACATATTAAGGGACTAAAATCAATATCCAATTTAACACCAAGTTTTTGTTAAATTTTAATCTTCTTGGAGGATTAAAGTTCAAAAACTCCTAAAAACAATTAGGAGGCAAAGCAAATTAATTAATTGGTGCCTTGTCCTATTACACAAGGAAAATGCTAAGGAGAGTTTTACAAAAATCGAATTCTCCATGAATTTTCTTCCACCTCACGTTTTTGCACAATTTTTAAAACATCATAAAATCTTGTGCTAAAAACATGATGTGATGAAAAATCTACGAAGAGTCTGATTTTAAGAGAGTATTATTAGCATCTCTCATTACGCAAACAAGAATTTTTCAGCGGTTAAAAGTTTCGACAGCTTTGATTAGTACTACTTAATTACTTAATTAGAATCCGCAAATCATGGGGGAAACCGTACACGTGAGATGGGGGTCACATCGAGATTGATGTAAATTGAAGGCTTTATGTGAGACTTTATTTATTTGAAATTTGACCCAGAACTCCCTTCACCAGCCAGAGAGCCACCACCCACAGGCCACTGCAAACCACCAATACAATATCCCCGTTGCCTCCTCTTTCTGTCCCTTCCATGGATAACAGGCCATACCGTAAAGTCTTGGGATATTTTCTCACTTCTCCATTCGTCATTGCATGGACATAATTGTCACATTGGACCCCTTGTTTTATGGATTATTTTATTTCCTCTTGTTTTTCTTTTATCAATAATAACTAACAAAGTAGTATTATTCTACATGTTACAATATAAGTGATACAAATTTACACTTGTACATCGTAACTTTGTGTTATTACCTCAGAAGCTATAATAAGGGTACCTCACTTGTTATATGAAAGTCATTTTTTGCCTCCATTTAATCTTTTTTTTTTTAATATTTAAGAAAATAGTTACAATAAAAACATAAGACTAGTGGATTGCTATTATCATATAACAGTGTTACAGACATATTAAAAACTTTCGAATTTTGGAAAAACGTTGGTGCTCCTTTATGCATTTTTGTTTGGGTAATGCTACACTTCCACATTTTTCATACCACATCTACACCACGTGTTAAATTTCAGGTAGACGGGCCATGGGCCAACTCCAACAACACCAATGTTGTTCCCACTTAGCCACCTGCTCAATCCGTCAGGTGTGGGGTTTTAATACAAAAGGCCTCGGTATTAGTTAGAGTGGGGTAATTCTATATAAAGGGCTTGTTCTCAAGCTTTCTACCTGATGTGGGACAGAGGAATTCTAACACTCCCCCGCACGTGAGACCCTATTTTGTGGGTCACATGTGGAGTTCCACACATCGGCAACCACGTGGAGCCAAGCTGGGGCTCACCCATTCGCGTAGGGCCAATGGGGACCCACTCATTCACGTGGCATCTCTTGGCCTACGTGGAGCCAAGTCGAGGCTCACCCGTTCGCGCGAGGTCAAAGGGGACCCACTCGTTCACATAGATGTACGGGCCCGTCCCCTGGCTCTGATACCATGTTAAATTTCAGGTAGACGGGCCATGGGCCCACTCCAACAACACTGATACTATCCCCACTTGGCCATCTGCTCAATCCATCAGGTGTGGGGTTTTAATACAAAAGGTCTCGGTGTTAGTTAGAGTAGGGTAATTGTATATAAAGGGCTTGTTCTCAAGCCTTCTGCCCGATGTGGGACAGAGGAATTCTAACACCACCTCTCCAATAAAGATAGTGCCTACCAACACATGGAGAAATTTTTCATTATGACAGGAACACGGGTGGTACATCCCATGTTTTTATGTAAGTGGTGGGAAATTTTATTTTTTAAGTTATTAACTTTTTAACACACAAATCCCACCATTTTTATAGTGACACGTAGTGTACCACCTTGTGTGCCGGTCACATTGAAAAATCTCTCCAACACATGTGGGCCTCATCTCTATTAGAGAGGTGGTACAAATATGATTTGGGGTTTTCAAAAGTGCCCCTAATAACATTTCTCAATTAAATGCATTAATTTGAAAGGTGAGCAGTGAGCACTAAGTATTTCTATTTGCTATTCCAATTTAAAATTTGCAATAGAGAGTATTGTTTATATTGTATACAATTACATTCATAAATATAAGTTATACCAGTTGGTTGGGACAATATGCTTGCCTAGTTGAAACTCAAATTTCAATCTCCTTACCCATACGTGAATAATAATAGTTTAAAATATCACTTTATAGGACAAATGGATACATTTATACTAGGGCTGGGCACGGGTCGGGCCGAGCCCAAATTTCGAGGGATCAGACCGGACCCGCATGAAAATGCAACGGGGCGGGTCGGGGTGAGTAATGGAATTTCAAATTTTGGAACCGGACCTAACCCAGCCAGTTTGAAACGGGCCGATTCGGGACGGGTCCACGGGTCCAATCTTCTTCTTCTCCGATCTGAAGCCTCGTAGTTTTCGTCTTCTCCGATCTGCAGCAGCCAAGTTGAGCCCATCGTCTTCTCCGATTGTGAGGTGATTTCGCGAGTCGTGACTCATTTGATGGGCCTGGTCGCTGCTGTGATTTCGACTCAGTCGAGGGGTGGGAGGAAGAAGAGAACGAGAACGGAGAATAAGCATCACAGAGGCTACACAGCAAGCAACAAATCAAAGCAAACCCAGATGCAAAAACAACAAATCAGACCCCTTTGATCATGCACACAGAAAAAACCAACCAAACAATGATCAAAACATCAAAATTGAAAAGAAACAGCGATTAGCACATAAACAGCAAAAAAAAAAAAAAAACAAACAGAACCCAGAACTCGAAAGCATGATACTATCCTTGATGGCGGTGGTGGGCGGTGGTGGGTGGTGATGGTCGCGACGAGTCCACACGTTCCTCTTCAAGTCGGGTCCACGAGTCAAAAACCATAGATTCCTCTTCAAGTCGAGTCCAAATATCCAAAAACCCACCTTCAACACTGTATTCTCCGAGACCGTTGCCGGAAAACTCGTCCCTCGCGCCATCTTCGTCGTTCTGGAGCCCACCGTCATCGACGAGCTCGCTATTGTCGTCACGCCATCATCGTCTATCTTCAATCTCTACTATCCCTCAGGTCCCTCGGAGCATCTCCGATCTGGAGCCTCATGTCATCGTTGACACCAATTTCAATGACCGGAGTCGGGAGAAGACATCGAGTTGGGATTCGGAGAGATGAGCGAGAGAGATAGGGACAAAGGATGAACCAGATCTGAGATTGAGACTCAGAGAGAGAGAGTGTGTGTTGTGAATCTGTGATGGGGTTGGGAAATGGAATTATGGAACTCAATCTCAACGGTGTGATTTAAGTGGTATTAAATCAAAGGTGGAAAACGGTTCGGGCCGGGGGCTCGTTTCCTCAAAATTTTGGATCCGCCCCGACCCGCCCTGTTTTCTATTTAGAATTTTTGTACCCGCCCCGAACGGCTTGGACCCGCCCCGAACCGCAGGCCCAGGACCCGTTTGACCACCCCTAATTTTATACTCGTTAAAGGAATTTGGGAAGAAAATTTGTTTAAGAACACTGGTAAATGACATAATTGTCTGTGTCAAAAGATGACACTAAACCATCATGGGCAGTGGCGAAGCCAGGAATTGTTGAGGGGAGGGGCGATATTTAAAAGGTTTAAGGTCCTAAAAAATGTGGACATCTGTTCAAGGTCTAAGTCTCGGGTTGGCAAGAAGATTATGTAAACTACCCATAATATTCGTAGGAGAATTTGCACTAACCAAAATATTCGAAATAGCATTTAGACTACTCGAAATATTCGAAAGAGTATTTGAACTACATTTTTATGTGAAGGAGGATTCAAGCATCCTTTCTTGTTGTATCATGTCATTACATAACTATATAACGAGTAAAGTTCTAAAAGACATAAGCGTTGGATGAACGGCGGACATGACCCAACGCTTAAGCGAGGATGTAGATGAACTAGGTTGTACGTATAAATAAGTGTTTATTTATTATATAGTGATAATATCTAAAAATATTGATTAAAAACACATAATATATAAAAATATTGACAATTTTATTTGTTATTTGTTGAATTTGATATAAGAGATAAAAATTCAAAGCATTACGAGTTCATAATACTACAAAATATTTTTGAAGCTAGTATGAATTTATAGTTAATTTTAACATAAATAAGATTGGCAAATACGTAGTTTGAAAACTATGTGGGCAAACTAATTAGACAATTACTAAAAAACAAATATAAAAAAGTACATGTAAATAGCAAGTTAGGTGGTGCAAATTGGTTGGACGACAGTTAAAATTGGGTGAATTTTACAAGGACACGTGGGGCGGGATGGGAGAGAGAGAAAGTCTCTTCTTCCTCCCTCGTTTTCTTCATTGGAACCTGAACTCCATTTTAGAAACTGCAAATTACATATCTCCCTTCCTCCTTTCTTTGGCCTGGGTATTTTGAAAAAAATAGACAGCTCGCGCGCAGCCTGCGCTACGCAGCAGAAGGGAAACCCAGAAGGCCAGAGCACCAGACGGAATTTCATCACTCGACGGGATCAGAGGGGCAGAACCACCACTCTTGGGCTTGATTTCCGACGAGGGGAATGGCGGCCACCACTCCTCGCCCTTACGTGGCTTCGCCACTGATCACGGGATTGTCCAATGGTTAGAAATGAATTCCAAGTCTGTATTTTACATGACACATCTTGAGTTTAATTCCTGGCGCTGGTGAATCACACAATAGTGGCTAGCAGAAGGCTGAAACGCCCCAATAAGTCTTTTCAGCCCCCGAGATGGTGGACTGCCGTGAAAAAATAATCACTTGATCTCTTTTTGAGGAAAAAAAAAAAGATGACACTAGTCTACTCCTACTATTGTCCTTTTCTTCCAAAGATTCAGAGGCAGTCGTAAAGAAAGAGCTTCAAGACATACTTCTTAAAGTCATTGCAATTAGCTGAAAAACAATAGAGAAAAAGAAGAAGTCGGTTGCAAATTAAATAGCATTGGCCCCTCAAAACGCTGAGAACGCGGGAATCACAGAAAGCGACTGCGTAAGCATACGTAACGCAGGGTTAAGGAAGGAACGAACTCACTCGGTCACACCGGCTAACGACTTTTGGGGACTAAGTACGGTATTGTATTAGAAAAAATTGGGCACCGACTCGATGTGCCACAAGTTTTATTCTAAATCAAGATACAATTTAAAACTTTAAATTAGTCTTACTAATTAGGTTGATCTTGATTTGGTTATTCTATTACTATTATTAATCTTATTAGGAAGATTAATGTTGAAATAAGAGGAAGACATAGTCAATATTTTAGAAATATGTCTATTTATTTTAAATTAATCGAATGAAAATTCAACAATTAATAAATTATAAGTTTAGAGCTCTAACAACAAGAAGAAAATTAAAAGTTTAGGGCACATATAAGTCAATGAAATTTATTCTGTATTAAATCATTGAATTTTCATTCAACAATCTTGTGAAAAATACAAGATGCGCACAAAGTTTACGAATCAAACATATCAATGTTTAAGTTATCTTGTTTCTTATTGAGCCAAATATAGGCTTGGTTCATTTCTTTCACGAACCAAGTTTCGACGAGCCAAGCAAAAGCTAAACTCGACGCAAGCTTAAGCTGTTTTATTAAAACATAAATTGTCTTATTAAAACATGAATTATTTAATGTAGAACAAATATTACAAAATAATTACGAGATGTGAGTGTGCGATCGACAAAATGTAACCACTTGAAAATCCCGCACTCGATTCTTACTAAAATACAAATGGATAAGTGTCCTGTATCTTCTCATCAAACTTGTTATATATAAAAACATAAATAGTTTTAAAAAGGCTTTTTAGCTAAAATAATCTCTGAGATTAGTATAACTACTCGCTTTTGGTCCTTAAGATTTGAAATCGATAGAAGTGGTCCCTGAGTTGTACACCATCAATCATTTTGATCTTTCCATGAAAATTCTCCGTTATACAAGGATAAAATAAAAAAAATACCCTTATTTTTGCCAAATAATTTTGGCCCATTGTTTATTAAATTAAGGGTATATTTGTCATTATGGTCCTTATTTAACAAAAAATTTCACGGAATTGCCAAAATAATTGATGGTGGACAAACTCAAGAACCACATCTATTGATTTCGAATCTCAATGATCAAAATAAGGAGTTATACTAATCTCACGGATCATTTTGAATAAAACGCCACGAAATAATTTTAGTTGATGAAACGAAGGATGCATGTTGCTTACAACCAGAGAAGCCAACTTTCCTGGCACCATAGAATTATATAAGCTCAACCCAATCCCATGGTTAATGTCCCTTCTAACTGACAAAATTAATCTGGGAGGGAGCAACAGGTAGCCTCTTAACAAATCATAATTACGAGGTCTCCCAATTAACATAACATAAGCAGGTGGCCTAACGAAGTTGAGCATGCAGGGAGTAGTACTCAAGCAATAGGAATCGTAATAATCAATGGAGATAACATGCAGGGACATTCATTACA
This sequence comes from Heteromeles arbutifolia, assembly GCA_024362995.1. Lineage (NCBI taxonomy): Eukaryota > Viridiplantae > Streptophyta > Magnoliopsida > Rosales > Rosaceae > Heteromeles > Heteromeles arbutifolia. Next base: position 35,221,122 of record JANCRC010000003.1, on the reverse strand, counting down.
AATCATGTGCAATTTAATTCTTATTGTTTTTTCTCTTACACGTATGAGTTTCTTTGGTGCCACCTATGTTTCATTTATTCACTGGTGGAGCCAAGTACAAGGCCCCTAGGCTACAGCATGGGGAGTGTTTTGAATCTTTAAGCTTCAAAATATTAATTTTTTGGGTTATTTTATGATTTTCATTGTCATATTCCACTTAGCAAATAAATTTTTTTAATCTTAGGGCTACTTTTAAGGAAAATAAGAGCTAATAAATGTTAAATAAACTCATCATTTTAACCAATATTATAATTTAATAGTAATAAATTAAAACTTTCACCCACAATGGGCTAGCAATAATGTAGATCAAATTCATCTTTGGTGAAAATTGAACCTAAGACCTGTCACTTACAAGTGAAGAGGAATACCACTAGACCGTAGTACTAAATGGCAATATAAATTTCTTACTTCAAATTATTACTTTCAAGTTATATAACTTCATATACGCAACAAAAAATTAAAAATTTGATTTCAAAGTAATAATTTTGACTTAGCCACCCACCGAACAATTCATGGCTACGCCATTGCATTTATTTAAGGGTTTTTATCATAAATAGTTTTTGAAATTGACTCATCACATCAAGATTGTCCTTAAAATTGAAAATTGATCAATGTAGTCCCTAAAAATGGGTGTCACAAATCAATGTGGTCCTTCTGTCATAATTGTATCAAAAATTTTGTTATGTGCTGATGTGGCACATAACTAGGTCCCACAAATCTAATTAAATATTGCAATGTAAATTACAAAATATTTAAATACGTTTTTTTTTTATTTCTTTATAATTAAAAACTTACAAATAAAAAAGAAAAAAATGACTGTTCATCATCTTCTTCCCCTCCCCAAAAACCCAACCCCGACTCCTACAGTGACACAGCCATCAACCCAAGCCCTGTAAAAACACACAATGCAATTGCCATATGCATATACCCCACACCCACCCAGCATTGACCACCAAACCCACCACCCTCTCCCCACCAATGTCTTCCTCTTCCTCTTTCTCCTCCTTCGCTCCCAACCTCTCCCCACCATCCAATGAAACCACCACCACCTCCACCCTTACATGTCCGATCACTCCTAGCCCAACGACATGCCCTCCCCAACCTACATCTTTTGTCCCACAACCATATCGGCGCCGTCAGCTCCAGCCAGTCCAATCAGTCGCACTCATGTTCTCGTGGTCCTCCTGCTCTCCGACGCTGATAATCGAATTGAAACCTCTCCAGTGTCGCTCGACCCGAAGGTGCAGTCGACAAGGGGTGTGGGGTTGTAGTGGTTGCTCGATGGGAAAGGAAAGAAGATGGTGAACAGTCTTTTTTTTTTTTTGTAAAAATAAAATTTTTTTTATTATTCAAATATTTTTTAGGGACCTATTTATGTGACATATCAGCACTTAACATAAATTTTAACGGAATTCTAACGGAAGGACTACATTGATTTACGACACCCATTTTCAGGGACTACATTGATCGATTTTCAATTTCAATGACCATTTTACTAGGAGGGGTCAATTTTATGGACTATTTGTGATAAAAGCCCTTTATTTAATAAATCACTCTACTCATAATCTGTATTGGGTGTTAAATATATTATTAGAAAAATGACAGCATGAGCTTAACTATTTAAGTTGATTATAGCAGTATATTTCTATTTTTTTTATTGAAGTTTAATTTCTACTTCTGTTGAATTAGATGAATTTAGGACAAATTATTTTATAGTTAGATAAAAGCAAGTAAAATCTTAAAAATTAAAAAAAGGATTAAGTACCTAAAATCCTTTAACCTTTTAGTGACATTGCAAATTGGTCTCAACCTTTTTAAACATTCCAAATAAGTACCCACCCTATTGAAAATGTCACATTCATTAAGCCCCAGTTAAAAATCTGTTAAATTAACTAAAGCTTATTTTGTCTCCAAAATCAATAGAAGTTCATTGAAGCATTGCCTCCACCAACTAACGGTCACCACCACCCACATCAGGTCATCACCTCCAAACCCAACATGAAACCACCAACTCCACCCTACAACTCAAGCCAACAACATCGAGAAGAAGATCATGGAGGTTGCTAAAATGGTATGAACTGCCATGACGCGGTCACCCCCATCTTCACCGTCCATAAAGAAGAACTGGAAATTTTACAAGCTAATAATCGACAAATGAGGAAAACACATGAGCACAAACAAGCTCCTTGAAACCCTATTTGAACTCTTAACCCTCTTCTTAGTTAAGAGAATGACCTCCTGATGTAATTTCAAATTGGGTTTATTGGGTTCCATATTTTATAATTTATGTTTGAAATTTAGATTTTGAAGCCACTAACATTAATATTGACCATGATATAACCAGTTCATGAGTTTTGAATATAATTTATGTTTGAAAGATTAACTGTGGTTTGACGGATGTGACATTTTCAATAAGTGGGGTACTTGTTTGGAATGTTTAAAAAAATTGAGACCAATTTAGAATGACACTAAAAAGTTGAAGGGTTTTCGGTATTTAATCCAATAAAAAATTATCTGTTCTAATAAAAAATGGTTAGTGGTCGAATTAAATGACAACTTCCTCGATTAGTATGTTAAATTAGGATATGACTTAGTTTCAAAGCAAGCTAAACCTAGATCAGCATGATTTGTTCTTTTGTAGTCATCATCACGTACGGTGAATCGGTGATGCCATTGAAGCTCATGACGCTGTATCGATTAGTATTCCATGTACATGACATAACATGATTCTTTTTGTTCGGTTACATTGGAGGAAATGGAACTCTGAACACTATACAAATCATAGTCTGAACTCATATCCTACTTTTGACAAGATAATTAACAAGAATTTTCGTGTTTTTGCATGTGCTTATATATAATTGAACTATTTTTCATGTTGCCAATTGATTTTATGGTGAAATTTTAATTTTCTTCATAGTATCAAAGCAAGATGTCTCATGGCCACACGTGCTTCACGTCACTCGATTTGTGTTGTCCACGTACTAAGCTTGAATATTTGTCACATGTGAAAAGACGTATTGACAGTGAATCCTACATTGGCCAAAAAATAGACATTACATATGCTTATAAATAATTGAATTACTCCCCTATTGCTGGTGGAACGCCAACTTTCTTCGATAACTGCATATCCTACTATGCTGAGTTAAGCATGCTCGTAAAAAACTTAAAAGTTTAATTGAGATTGCTTCAAATCACTATGAGTTGGGAAGATAAATTGTTTGGTTAGTTCAATTGTTTATTCTCGGGTGTAGTCTGTCTCGCTTAAAACTATAATCAACCCTTCACTTATATTGTAATCCTCCTATTCTTAACACAACATCGTTTCTTCTGAATTTATTTATTTATTTATTTTTTTTTTTGAATTGAGGTTATCCCAACTCCATCGATTAATTAATTGAGTTGGAATTTGAGATTCAAACTAATATCTTTATATATATTCTCGGTGCATATTGGCCTTCTAATCTGCGAACCCATATGAGTTATGCCCTTCCCTAGATTGGGAAAGGTGATTTGGGCACTTGGCACATCTCTCAAATCCATAAAGATGAGACCGTTTGTGCATCAAAATGAGCAAACCACCGTAGTGTTCTTTTATTTTGTCTTAAAGCCAATACTACGTATTATATTCTCATGCGTCAATCACTAGATAGTATAAAATTCTCTTTACACGCTAGGATTGTTTTTTTAATAGAAAGGTAATGTTAACGAGTTAGATAGTTAGTTATTAGAAAGAAACAAAATCAGTGGGTTATTCTGGCTAAATAAGACGTTTCTCTTTTATTCATTACATCTTGAGTTCAAATTGTCCTTTCTTCTTAATCTAGCTCAAATTAGTAATATTGTTGAAATGAGAAAAACAACAAAATTAGATTACAATCGACTAGGGTTGGTCCTAACTTTATATAAGAAAAATTATTTATTTTCACACGTAAGACTTTGATAAAATTATACTTAGAAAAGCACTTCACAATATTCAGAAACACAAAAAAACTAATGTATTTTGTATTGAGTTGAGGGAACCAAAAAACTCAGGCTTACAAGTAGATAGATGATGAGTTTATTTTTTTCACTCTCACTTACAGGTGAAGAGTAATATCATTAAACCGTGGTTCTATGTAGGTATTTAAAATCTTCTTTTCTTATAGAGACGGCAATGTGGAATATCTCAATAGAGATGCAAACAATATTATGCCTTTTTTTGCTAATATTTTGCATGCATGCATGGGCCGCGGTAATTAGATGAATCTCAATAAAAGAACCACTTAATTGTACTTTGAATTCTTTTTTCAAGCAAATTGTACTTCACCCACGACCAATAGTCAAATACCCTTAGAGCAATTCCATCCTTAAAAAAATACGCCAGCATCCAGCCCATTTAATCCACTTAGTGAACAGTGATAGACCCCAATAAACAGTAATAGGCCAAATGCATCTTCATCCCTCAAACTAAATAGCCTAGTCAATTTTATTAAAATATTATTAATTTTTATTATAAAATAATAATTTGATTTTTAATAGACAATGAGGAACTGAAAAATTAGGCCACTCTACCACTGACCTTGAAAGCCCAAAATACTCAAAGCTCCCAGTCCATCGTCAACCTCCCAACCCCGCCTCTTTCTGTCAACACTCTCACTCATGGCTCCCCCCAAAATTCTGCTCTCCGGCAACGTTTCTGGCAACCTCAAGCAGCTCTTCAAACGCGTCGTTTCAGTATCTCTCTCTACCTCTATATCCTTTTTCTAGCTCCACTAGTTTTTAATTTCTAATTTTACTGAGTTAACTTGTTCTAGGTCAACAAATCGGCGGCGGGTCCATTCGACGCGCTGTTATGCATGGGCCAGTTCTTCCCTGACTCGGCGGACCAGCCCGACGAGTTCAATGACTACATTGAAGGCCGGGCCCAAATTCCCTTCCCAACCTACTTCATCGGCGACTAGCGGCGGTCCTCCTGACGCAAAAAAAAAAATATATCAAGTGCCCTCCGACGCCACACTGGCGTCAGATGGGCCGGTCCATGGCTCTGTCGATTCTGGGCTAGCTTGGAGACCAGCTTGGGCTGGGTGCCAGCCTATCTGCTGGGCTGGAGTGGATTGGTTGGGTGCCGGCCTAAAGGTTGCCCGGTGGAACTGCGCTTATGTAGAGAAGATTAAGCTAGTTGGGTTGGTAGTAATACTGTTGTAATAAAAAAAAAACAAAATTAGGTTATGATCGACCGACATATGTTTACTTTATTTTTTAATTAATTTTGTATTTTTTTAACAAACAAAATACCTATACTAATGAAGAGGAGGTGGATTTAACCTCACAATGGGCTAGCAATAATATGGTTCAAATTCATCTTTTACGAAAATCAAATCTAAAACTTTTTACTTAAAAGTAAAGAGAAATACCACTATATCGTAATACGCAATTAATTTTGTATTTAGAGAGTTAGAATGGACGAACACCAAATTGTACTTATTCAGCTCCTCCTTAACAAGATGAAGACGATGATGAGGCACTTAGTTTGATTTTTTTTGTCCACAAACAATAATCAAAAACTTCAAATTAATAAGGAAAATTTAGACTGCGACCGTCATGTGCTTTTATCTTTGTTAAGAACTACAGCTACCTAACACATTACACTCATCAGAGATCCGACCTAACATTGACTTGTGTTAAACTAATTTCTTTGTATATATTTTTGTATCCAAGGTTTTCATTTTTCAATTTTTAAGTTTTCGATTAATTTAATCCGTGAACGAATTCGTCAACTAACCATATATATGAAGGCCCGTAAAGAATAAAAATAAGAGTTTTTATCACAAATGGTTCATAAAATTAACCCACTTCATTAAGAACATCCATGAAATTGAAAACCTATTAATGTATATAGATTCTAAATATGGGTGTCACAAATAATTGTGGTCCTTCCGTCACATTTATGTCTAAAGTTATGTTATATGTTGATATGGTGAACTAAAAGTACTTAAATAAATGAAAAAATAATTTTCATTTTTTTTTATAATTTATAAAATATGAGCAAGAACGGCTTGCTAAGCATGTATCAAAGGTGGGTGTACCCTACTAACCCGAGGGTTTGGAGTGTGCTTTAATGTGACCTCAATATTGAGATGATAATGAATCTGTCGCCCCTTGATTTGATTCTCCATACAACCAATCACTTTAATGTCATGCTTAGTTACAAGTCTACACTACATGACATGGCTTAGAATGATTAAAACCCAAAAAAAAAAAAAATAAACAATGAAAACATATATATCGAATCCAGCCAAGCGTTGATTGAATTACAAGTCTCTCTCAGTTCGTGGATTTGGAATGGAAATTAAAGTCAATTCCGGCAAATTGATGCATCCCATGGTGTTTGGGTGCCAACTGCACTGATAGCCGGCAGCCCACTGGTAATATATATAAGTTCTTCCTTCTTTCTGTGGTTAGAGTTGGAAGTTTTCTAAGTCTTCAAATTAATAGTTGTATTTTCTTTTGTTTCAGATGTTTGAATACAGGCAATCGCTTAGAAATTACATGTGGCATGTTAATTCAAAGTGTTTTCGTCTTTTGGAATTCATGGAAATTCAAACTTACGAGTAATTAATTTGGGAATGCGAAACATGATTACGTGACGTTACTATTTATCCAAAAATATTAAACCTACATTTGTTTTTCATTAAACACCAAGTCAATCATCTCAAAAAAAAAAAAAAAAAAAGGAAGCTCAAATGTATATACACGGTATATTAGTGTTTTCCAAAAGCTAATCAATTAGTAAGTTAATACGACATTCACTCGTTTGGTTTCACTCAACAATTGTATATGCACAATGTTGTTAATAAACAATAAAATGTTCGCGGCAATAATCAAATGACCAACACTGCATTAATTAATTTGGCTACTTAAGATTGAGGAGGAGTTCCTCAAGATAATTAGTGTCCAATTCACAAAATTTTGTTCTCATGATCGAAACCGTTCATATAATAAATCAATTTGTAAAAATTATCTTTGCAAAAACAAATAAAATATGAGATCATTTAGCCATAAAACTATATAAAACCACATGGACGAATTCGGTAAAAGAATTACAAACCGTTTATCTAATTCCTACAGTTAATTGACTAAACGATTTTAATTTTAATTCATCTTTTCAAAGATAATTTTCACAAAGTTATTTATAATATGAACGGCTACGATCATAAACATAAAGTTCCGTGAGTGAGTCACAAAATAATCGGAGGAGGATCTCCACCTCAACTTTAAGGAGCCAAGCCTCTTTCTTGGGTTAGTTTTTGAGCACTGTATCTAACACCTCGTCTTTCCGATCGAACTGTTTTTTTTTTTTTTTTTTTTTTTGGATCAGCGATCGAACTTAAAATACCCCGGGTCTCTTTCCCATCTGATTTTCCAATGCATTCTACTTTTTTACAAGAAAAACTACAGATATGGGGATGCCAAACAGGACCTCGGACTCAGAGGGGAATGCTATTAGACCTAAACATGCACCCCTTAGCATAAAATGGCTTGCATCAAGAACCTTAAAGTAATCGGTAAGTGAGTTTTAACTCAAGTGCTTAAGAATAACTACCGCGGCATTAAAAGTCAATTATTCGATTTCCTCACATTGGCTAAAGTGAACGTGCTCCCGTTATGCCTAGTTTATAATTTTGCTCACCGTAATTTGAATTAGTTTAATGTAAAATATGCTTGTATAAAATAAAATTTCAATTAATTTAAAGTACCCCTTTTCCAAGATGAGGAGCGGAAATGCAAACTTGTTTCTTCGGCAACGACCCAACAAATAAAACTAGGAAGGCCTTCAATGAATTCTGAGGAAAAGGGAAAAAGTGTGCCTGTCTTCTACTTCTTGTTCCACCAAGGACATAGCAGAAGCTAAATCAATTTAACACTTGGAGCCAACTGATATTCAACTTATATTAATAGTTTAAGCAAATCCCGCTCGGAGATGACATAGTTTAGGCAATCCGAACAACTCAGTTGACTAAATATGAACAAAGACCTCACGGGTTCATCGGTTAAGCAAAATTGTTGCTTAAACATCGGTAGAAGGTAGCGCCATAAGAAAAGGTAAAAATTGCTTCTATTTCTTTTTTGGCTCATCACCTGACTTCTTTAGACTGATAGCTAGACAAAACTGTGAACCTGAATTGCTGTCATACCACCCCTAGTGGCCATCGACTGGGTGCATCTATCCAGTGACTCCGGTGAATAGTGATCCATAAGCACCGGCAATATCTAGAAACACAACTGCAATTGCATAATTTTTACTTTGACGATCGTACTGATAAATATTTGACTATTGAGTAGCAGTATAACAGTGCCATTTGGAACTCAGTTGAACACATCACCAGACTAAATACTTCCTTCTATAAGCTTAACCTTGGCGATAGCATATGAATGTCATCAAGAATCCTTCTCAGCAAATCGCTTGCCCTGAAATAGTTCAAAGATGCGTAAATATTTCTTTGCACAAAGCTCAGTAAAGGATACAAATGAGAAACCAGGTTAGTGAGTGTGTGAAAATGCAGCCAAGTTTACCATACTAAACTTTTTCAAATTTACAAGGCTTGCTCTTCGGTATCCAAACTGTTGGGAAGTTTGAGTTCCAGCATTTACAAATAACTATTTATTAAGTTAGCCCTGTCAAACAACTGTCCAACTGGGGAGAGAAGGGCACATGACATCGGAAGCAGGAGATTTGAGTTTCAAGTTTATTAAGAATAGAGGAATGTTGGAAAATTCGAGGGTGTTGAAATACGTGAGAGATGGAAATGAGATGAATGAACCTAATTTGGCAAGATTCTCTCATGTGATGGATAAGTAGAAACAAAACGGAGTTCTAGCTTTCATAAGTTTTGAAAGACTCCCACTACATTTGTTAAAAGAGGTCTGGAATTATTCACTTCCTTCTGTTTCCATCCATCAAGCAAACAGGGTAGAAATACTTCATCCGACGACTCAGTAAGTCGTATTGGAAGGCGGATAAAGCCGTGATGAAGTTCTTTTGCAATGTAAAACAAATACTACTAGATGACCTTACCTCAACAAAATGGCAAAAAATTTACTGCCACTGTGGTCCATTGGCATGGAACAGAAAAGCCTCATAAATTAGAAGAGTCCCAGCTGGCATACACGGCATCAATGATTTTCTCATGTAGTGTGGCCCCGGAACAAACAACTATGCCCCTGTCAAGTCCTTCTAAGTACGGTCCCTTTGAGAAGTCCAGGGGACGCCCTCCAGCATCAGTTACGACACCTCCGGCCTCTTCTACAATGACAAGACCAGCAGCGTGATCCCATATCTTCTCCTTGTATCCAGTCCTACCAAACTTCATGAATATTTCAGCATCCCCTCGAGCTATGGCTGCATATTTCACCATGCTATAGACACGCAGGGGCTGATTTCTACCATATGATATGAAAGGAAAATAACAAATTAGAGCACAAGTAAAACTATAGTTGCCAGTATCTACCTACCCCAGTAAAAAAGACGTACAAGGTGGCAAGGTGGCTTTGAGATTCACATCATTTACCAACCAGAGAAAGATAAGAAACTCAACGGAGAAGGTACCATTGATAACAAGGAAAAGGAATTAAAATTAGGATAACTTCCAGTAACTCATTTTTAATCTTAATTGACCATCGATCACATTGCCTCGTACTTAAAAAAACATATCATTAAGCAATTGCCTCGAAGAAAAGCAAGGTAACTATTAAAAAATTCCAAATAACAGGCAATACACATACTTGTTCTTATAATCTCTTACTCCCTATCTAATTTCTCAGAACTTGAAAATAGGACCATCAAACAGAAGAAACAAACAACAGCAGGACAACAACCTAGGCGATACTTGTGATGAAAAATCACTCATATCATTAAAACAGTATGCTAGGTTTTTATAATGAAATGTCGTCAACCTGGAAATATCTCTTTATTATACCTCTTATATGTAATTAAAAAGAAACTAGAAAAGGGAAGTGCTCCTATACTTGATAACTCATTTCACTCTTCTGTTTGTAGTTTTCTCCTCCCATTACTCTTCACCTTTTTCATTAAGTCCTGGTTTCATTTGTTAGAACGAAGACCATCCAAGTGGGTGCATAGAAATAAATAAGTAAATAAATGTACCTAAGCCCTACGCTGTGAGCAAGTCCTGCTGTGAAGGAGTGGTCTGAATTTGCTCTCTCGACAGGTTCACAACAAGTAGCCAGTGCGGGGTCATCGATGGAAGAAACACGAATAAGTCTTGCAGAATTTGGCCACACAAACTTCTTATCCCCACGGATTGGTGGCTGCATCCATGCCTTACCACAGCCTCTCCTCGCATACATCACACAACCTCTTTCCCATATATCCTCAGACGGGGGAGACAACTTTGACATGGCTTCATGGTACTGATAATGATAACTGAGCAATTCTTTATTCATTGGGTAATTAGGGCACCCAAGTACTCCAATAACAACTTTTCCATCCTCAATCAATGCTAAAGCTACAGCGTATTGATCACCACGCACAAACCCTAGTGTTCCGTCAACAGGATCAAGTACCCAATGTTTTCCTTTGGGGCCTCCCACTGAGTTGCATCGGCTGATAGCCTCAAGAACTTGAGAGGTGTTGAGGGATTTTGGTGGACTTTTAAGACCATACTTGGGGGCTCCAGCTAAGCATTCATTAACAGTGTTCACAACAGCTTCCAGCAAAACTGCTGAGTCAGCCTGAGAGAGAGTTTGTACATCTTCTTCAGCAATAATGGATACATTCTGACTTCCAAAGAATTCAGACAGTATCCAGCTAACAGTTGCTTGCACACTCCAATCTGTTCATGCACAATGTCAATCGAATTAGCGCAACTTCATAGAAGAGCACCAAGCTGTTTCTCGTGCGTAAAAGTTCTTGTAAGGATATTAAACCAACTTACAGTAAACAAAGGAAATCATCATAATAAAGGGTAAAGATAAAACAAAATCCTTTCTTAGCTAAAGCTTACACATTCTCCAACTATGATCATATGACGAAGGACGTAAACTTCTGTGGCTCATATGTGTTTTATTAAGCTTAACAACGATAGGCAACATATCGCCTACCAACAAACTATGTTGTAGGCCTTAATTTTCTTGATAGTGTGGTAGCAGCTAAAAGGTTATCTTAGCCTCAAATTAGTACTATCAAATTTTATGCAAGACACAAAAGAAACTAAACAGGTGTTCCCCTGCATTATAAGTTCTACTTGAAAAATACTCCACCCCCATCCCCGTATTAACTTTAAAAGACAAATGTGTACTAATTAGCCGACAGAAATCATGCTCCATGTACTAAATGCTCTCATAAATATCATTTTACATATCAAGAACATACCATCAGACTCTTCCCCAGCAAAGTTCATCTACTGGTCAATCCCTCTTACTTAAATAGCACTTGAATAAGAAGATTCTGGTCTGTCCCACACTAAGCGAAGAACCTACTCCATAACGATGCAAAAAAACCTCTAAGACAATGCACCTAATAACAAGTACCTAAATACATCAAGGACCTATATATATAGTCCTTCTTCAAAATTAAACTGGCGTTGTCCTGATATTTCGAAAATTTGTTCATCGTAACTTGTAAACATAGATAGAGTATCAATATCAACTTAACTAAAAGGCAAATCGATTCAAGAACTACTATATGACCCTGTATTGCGGAACCCGCTCTGATTGATTCATCCTTAATACTATCTGGCAAAGGTACTACATTGTACAAGTATGCCAAAATTAAGGAACACAAAAACAGAAAAACAGCAGAACATTTCTCAACTCCATTTCTATCGAAGCCAAAAACTTTAACAATCCCACCACCAAAAACCTCCGAAATCAAAGGAAACATAACCAAATAACGAACTTTCAATTCATAGTACCTGCGACAGTCACAGGAGAATCATCGTCCTTGGACTTAACGAGGCCACTGCCACCTGACACCAACCCCTCCTGCAGCCTCTGACACAGAGCACACGCCATGTGAACCACTCTCACCGCCACATCCAGCTCCTCACCGTATTTCTCGCCCTCCATACCTCAATTCCAACAACTTCCGACAACACCCAGATGGAGATAATTCAAAAACGAGGAGAAAGTATCAATCTTTGAGGTAACAACCTGGGGATTCGTGCAAATTAAGGTTCCTATGTTCTTGGGTTGGTAATTTTTGAGGTTTTTTTGCGTGCTCTGCAATGGCAATGGCATTCAGAGATGCAGTACCTTTTGGTAAGTCAAAAATTTGGGGTTCTTTTGTTTGTGTTGTGGAATTTTCGCTTGTGGCATTTGTGTTTTGTGGGATTTGTGTGTTTGGGTGGAAGGAAAGTTGGAAAAAAGCGCATGGAGAATGATAGTGTTGCAAAAGGCTCCGTTATTATTGTTAGGGTCCATTCTGGAGGCTTTAATATGACCACACCTGTCTCTTTCTTTCACAAGCTTTACTTCTTTTTCTTTTTTCTTTTGTTTTTTGAAAGCAAGCTTTACTTCTTTTTCTTTCTTACTTTTGTGTGTATGTGGCGAACTGTGTTTGGGGCGATGCGGAAAACTGGTATGAAACGAGTTTATCGTCATCTCAATGCTGCTTTAAGAAATCTGAGTTGTTTCCTCCAGAGGAGGTGTTGGGCTTCTGGCCTTAAAGAAAAAAATGAATAAGGTGGTGGGCTGAATTTGGAGTAAGCCCACCAAGTTTTAAGGAATAGTTTGATTTATCCCAACAAAAAATAATTAAAATAAATGTGAGTTAAGTTAGTTCATTTAGCTCTCGAAAAAAAAAAAAGTTAGTTGGTTTAGCTAGTGTACTTGTAGATCTAATTTTAAATCTCTCACATGGTAGTTTAAAAATAGAATATCGCCTTTGTAAAAGAAATACATTCTGAAGTGAAAATGTGGAATGAGGTGCAAGTCTTTTGAGCCTTTTTGTTATAATTAAAAGTTATTGTTTAATTCCACATTGGAGAAATAAGGGATACTGCATGTATTTATAAGTTGAGCTACTTCACATATTGTCAATTGATTTTATGGTGAAATCTCAACTATCTCTATGGTATTAGAGCAGATTGTCTCATGTGTGAAACCCAACAACCACGTATGCTCCACGTCACTGGATTGACCATGTGCTAGGCTTGAAAGTTTGCCACACACGAGGGTTGTGTTGAGAGTTAATTTGACATCGAGAAAAGAAAGGATCTTGCATGTGTTTTTATAAGTAAGTAATTGAGCTACTGTCCAGATTGCCAGTTGATTTTATGGTGGAACTTCAACTTTCTTCAGTTTTGAAATAGTTTTAAAAGTTGAAGCGGCTTGCATTATGAGCATGTATTTTCTGCATGAGTCATGTTTTCTTGTCACTTAATAACCAATGATGCATAGTCATCTATAGATACTTTTAGGGTAAATTACACTGTACTCCCTCAGGTTTGGGGTCTAGTACAATCGCATACAACATCTTCAAAACATTTCACTTTCATACCTCACCTACTATTTTATTTCAATATAGTACCTCTGTTACATTTTCCATCTATTGATCCGTTAAGAGCTGACGTGGCTGTCACAGTTGTGCCACGTGGCTGCCAAATTTGTGCCACATGGCAAAAAAATATTTTTTTATTCATTTAAAAATAATTAATTAAAGAAAAGTTATATAAAAAATATAAAAAAAAAAAAAAAAAACCATAACCCATCTTCTTCCCCGAGACCCCCCATTTCCCTACAACCTAAACCCCCTATCCCACCCCACCCCCACCTGCCCCGCAATTCCCCCACCCCACCCCATCCTCACCAGCCCCGAAACCCCCCCCCCCACCCCTTCACCGCAACCCACCCCACCGAAAACCCTAAAAAACCCAGTTGGTTTTTTTTGTAGAAGACACACAGAGGTGCCCCCACGAAGACAAGGAGAAGAAGACGGGTCGTGTCTTGTAGCTGTTTTCTCCTTCTCAGTCCATTTTTTTTCTCTCTCTCTCTCTCAGTCCACTTCTCTTATCTCTCTCTCTAGAATTCCCTTTGCTTTGCCCTTCCCAAAACTCCCACTCCCTCATTTCGTCTCGGGAATTCAATTCCCCCTTTTGATTTTGGGGTTTTGGATTGAACAGCTGGGTTTTTTGGGGTTTTGGCTGTGGCGGGGAGGTGGAGGTGGGGGTGGGGTGGGGGGGGGGGGGGGGGGTTGCGGGGGAGGTGGGGGTGAGGTGGGATGGGGGGTTTAGGTTGCAGGGAAGGGGGGTCTCGGGGAAGAAGATGGGTTATGGTTTTTTTTTTTTTTTTTCCTTTCTTTAATTAATTATTTTTAAATGAATAAAAAAATAAAATTGGCACAAATTTGGCATCCACGTGGCACAACTGTGGCAGCCACATCAGCTTTTAACGGATCAATGGATGGAAAATGTAACGGAGGTACTATATTGAAATAAAATAGTAGGTGAGGTATGAAAGTAAAATGTTTTGAAGATGTTGTATGCGATTGTAATAGACCTCAAACCTGAGGGGTACAGTGTAATTTACCCATACATTTAATATCAGATTAATATTAAAATATAAAAACACATTCATTTAATATAAACTTTGAATGACGCATATCCTCTCTGGAGCAAAGGAAACATGTCAAAATTTCACAACAGCTATTCTCTCCCTTCGTCACTATCGCCTTCTCCTCTCACCACCTTGATTAGATCTGCATCTCTATGGTGAACACGACCATGGATTTGTATGAAGCTTTAGGTCTCTACTCATCTTGTTTGTTTTTTTCTTCTGAGCAAAATCTAGTTCTCCATATATTGGGAAAGCAAAGAAAACCTGAAAAGATTTTCATTGAGGCTTTTTAAGAGCAGTTCCACCGTGGGAAAGGCCCCCTCCAGGCAATACACTATGTTATCCACCTAGTGAACAGTAACTGCCCTTAATGAACAGTAACTGTCTTTTGCATCTCCACCGTTGCACTTCAATAGCCCTGGCAATAGGCAATAAAATATTAGTATTTTATTTATTTATAAAATAATACAAAATAATTTTATTTTGTAATTTCTGATAAGATTTTTAATTGTTCTCGTTGCACCACGTGTCATTATCTGAAAAGTTATAAAATAATACAAAATAATTTTATTTGTAATTTCGAATATGATTTTTAATCAGTCTCATTGTACCACTTTCTATTAAATTTTTTTTATTTTTTATTTTTTATTTTTTCTTTTCACATGGTGCAGCACACCATTCCAAAACCTTTGTTTTTTTTCACATGGTGCGATGCACCATTCCAAAACCTTTTTTTTATTATTATTTTTTCTTCTTTTCACATGATGCCAATGCACCATTCCAAAAGCTATGTTTTTTTTTTCTTTCTTTTTCAAGCTCAGTAGCTCTCTCTTCCTCCCTTTTTTCCAGCTCAACGCATCATTCCAATAGTTGATCCGTGCAAAAATTCACAGTTTTTCCTTAGTTAAAATCTCCCTCTCTCTCTCTCTCCCCTTTTTCCCCCAAAAACAAATCCCAAATCGTGCGATCTGGGCACGCGAGTGGAAGGAGGGGGATCGCGAGTGCGTGGAGGCGAAGGCGGTGTGGGGTGCGGCGGAGGAGGGACTAGATCTCTTCCATTTATCTGTGGGTGTATCATCAGTCTCGGTGACGAACTCCGGCGAGAGCCGTTGAGTTCAAAGCCAGAGTTTTACATTTTTTTAATTTTTTAATTTTTTATTAATTTTATGTTATGGCTAACGTCGCCGTGACGTTAGCCCACATCACATGACCTTCGGGCTCTTGGGCTGGCAATCCCTGTCGGGCCTGTCGCTCGGGCTTGGCCTGTCCCTCGGGCTGGCATACGCTGGACCTTATCCCCAGCCCTATTTGGCTCTGTTCCATCCCCAGTCCACCAGGTAATACACCACGGTGGAACTGCTCTAAGACAAGGGAGAGAGCAGAAGGGTGAGCGACCCCAACGCGTCATGGGAGAGGGACATCACGACAGCATGGGTGAGGGATTCACTTTGAACCGCACAATTTTAAACGGTTTAAAATTGTTTGGTCCAGAGGGTCCAAAAACAAAACTGCTCCAACAAAGACCGGGATCCAACTTTTAATATTAAACTTAGCAATAAATGATCATAATTTTTTCAGAAAACTAACGAAAAATCTACAAAAACTTTAGTTTTAATAAAAAGTGACAAATAAAGGTGTAGTGAATAGTACTAAAAAAAGGTAAAAATATGATTTTTCATTAAAAATAAACAGTACTAGAAGTGTTTCGTTAAAATTTCTTAATTTTTTTTTATCACTAGGTGATAACGGTTTCTACGTGGCCTAAAATTATAACCGAGCCCAACCCGTGTGATATTTGCCCACTCAAAGATGACAACCGTAGCCCATCGACTAAAACGCTGCCGTCGCACCTAAAATTTTCAAAAGCAAGGTTAGGGCACACGCATCTTCATCGTCATCTTCTCCTCCTTCGCTCCCACCCGATCTTTTCACATCCCCCCTCCCCGGGGATTCATCTCCTCCATGGCTGCCGTCGTCTCCGCCAATTGAGTTACCATCGCCTCCGTCAGCCGATTTCTCAGAAATTGCTAGCATTTTTATCAGAATCCGACGATGGGGACTCGCGAGGTATACGAACAGAAGCTGAGGAGCGGTAACCTGCACCACGATCCCACCATGAATCCGGGCCTCGGCACCCCTCGCTGCCCTCGTTGCCTCTCTCTCCTCGACCACGATTCCGTATAAACCCCCATAACCTAACTCTTTCGGTGATTTGATTTAATGGATTTTACAGTTGGAAATTGATTTGAATCTCCTTTGTTTTCTGTTCAGGAAAAAGGAGAATGGACCATCACTCCTGTTCTTCACGATGCCACTGCTGTTGTATGTTTCTCCTTTTTTTTTCAGCTACCCATTTGAGCTGAAGTTTATTTCTTTGTGTAGCAATTGGGTTTTGTTGTGAATTTTCGTGGTTTTGATATGGGAACTTGGAGTAGGATACTTTTCATAGTTTTGTTTTTTTGTTTTTTTGTTTTTTTTTTGCAGTGATGAGTTATGAACATTTAAGATTTGCATCATTTATGTATTGAAGTCTTAGATCATAAGTATGATCCTTTATCAGTTAATGTGTTCTTGGTTGTTGGTAGCTCCGAAATCGTATAATAATCTGCATTACAAAATATTGTTGATATCGACTTAATCTCTCTGTGAGGGGCCAAAATTCTTGAAGAATTGGGCATGAATCCACTTGCTTATAGTTGGTTCATCTGGTAGAAGTAGAACCCAACGTCAGTTGCGTTGTTAGCATCATTGGTCTAGGTGTATGTATGAGGATCATGTTTGCGTGTATGTTTACATCATTTAGGTATTGAACTGTTTGATCTTAACAATGATTCTGTGTTAGTTATTATGTAATTGGTTGTTGTTAGCTCCAAATATGTATCATATAATCTGCATCACAAAATGCTGTCAAACTTGAAGATTGGGTATAAATCCCCTGTTAATTGTTGATTCATATGATAGATTATATAACTCAATATCAGTTGCGTTGTTAGAGTTGAGCTGTATGTACAAAGATCATGTTTGAGTGTATGTTTATGATACTGATTTGGACGTAGCTTGTTATACGAGTGATTAAACCTCTCCATTATTGTTTGTATGAATAGGCTGGCTCAGGTATTGGAGGAATGCTTAGTGCAATCCATAGCTTTAATACAGGTATATACGTTTCCCTTTGTCTTTACAAAGTATATGCTTTCATATGCAGATTTCTTAGTGTTACTTACTTGATTGCAGGGATCCCGTACCTTCAGAGTCGCTTGAAGGGACCAAAGTGGCTTCCTTTCTTAGTTGGGGTACATCTCTTCTTCTTGTTATTCACCTTTTATCCTGCAATGCACTTATTAGCATTTATCATTAGAGATTTATATTTTTATATTCAACAATTAAGCTCACATTTGTTATTTTCTTCTAAATCATAGCTTCCTCCACTGCTACTGTTTTCGGGTGCCAGTGCTGCATTTGGAGGTAAAAATCCGGCCTTTCTCCACTGGGTTAAAAGAAGTCTATTTTTGGAACATGATAAATGCTTTTGCATTTCTGTTTGTTGTTGCTCTTCTGTTTTTATTTTGATTAAACGGATCACTTGTTTAGCAGCCATTGGAATGACTAATTTATTTTAAAAATATATGTGATTCTCGACTTGTTTGGTTGTACCAAGCGTATGTAGAGTAGACGACTAAGCCATGTTCCCTCAATATCTGAGACTCAGCTGAAGTTTTTACCCGATGTTCTTAGTTTCATTCGCATTTGGTGTTCTTAGGATATTGTAAAAATCAGTATGTGACATTTTCTACGTAGACCACGATGCATGTGTAATTTGAGGGTAGTTAAGAATGCGGAAAAAGGGATTTTGCAATTAAGCTTTTCTTTAAAGTTTTGGATACATGTTTTTCAATTCTCTGTTAATATTGGATTTTGCAGGTTATGCACTTCCAAAGTTTGCTCAACTCACCGTGACATCCTATTATGCTACCTCAAGTGCCTCACATTACGGGATTTCACTTCTCACACGATATATTGAAGAGGCTCACGCTTCCCGCTCTCAGAAAGAAAGGGTCAGATGATTTCTTGCAGGTGTACATATCGAATAATCTGATACAATTTTGTAATTGATGTTATATACGTGTACTTGTAGATGCATGAACTTGTATATGGTTAAGATGTTTCACATCATTGACCACAGTTTTTGGTAATTTTTTTTATGATCATATCACATAATGTCATATGATGGATTATGCTAACCACCGTCGAAGTAGTTGCTTTGAGCAGTAAGCATCTTCATAAACATAAGGCCAGTAGAGTTAAAACCTGAAGGTTTTTGCCACTCTACTTGTACAATGGGGACCTCAAGAATGCGAAGATGAAAAGATGCAACTATTATTAACAAAAGCCTCTTTGTCGCTGCATGGGGACCCCAAACTTTTCTGTTTGTTTGATGATCTTATGGGCTATTTGGGTGGAATGACTCGAATGAACCCCCTGGCATTATCTATTCCCGCTGCATTTCTTGGTGGCAGCAGGAGTTCAATCGAGTGACCTTCTTGCCTGGGGGGTCTAATGGTCATGCATCTGTCCATGTCAAATGTTGATGGTGCTTGGAATGAAACCACAAAGCAGGGAGGTGTGGGTGTTATTATTCGGAATGATCGGGGACGTTTATTGGCTGCGGCTGCTGCAAAAGTAGATTTCGTATCCTCTCTTCTTGTGGAGGCCACGGCTGCTAGGATGGGCTTGTTACTGAGTGCCATTCGCTCCAGATTGTTGCTACCCTTCGAAATACTTCTCCCCTTCTCTCTGATGTTGGGATTATTATTGAAGACTTGAAGGTGCTTATGGCTTCGATCATTGGAGTTTATTCTACCCATGTCCATCGTCACGCTAACAGTGTGGCTCATCGTCTTGCGCGTTTTGTTCTTCTTTTGTGGGATCTAATTGTAACTGGTTTGAGGAACCCCCTGACCTCATCTCAAATATGATTTTGCAGGAGTCCTTGTAACAGACTGCTTTGTTACCTCTCTTTTAATTAATTGAATCTATCGATGTTTTATCAAAAAAAATAAAATATAAAAAAATCCTCTTTGTGGATAAAAAAGGCTAAGGTCACTATTATGCCTATTAAAGGTGAATTTATAATTTGAGAAATGCAAAGGGGACTCTCAAAGCGAGACTTTTCGTGAGCTTTACGTTACCTTACAGTTTAACATTAATTTTTATGTTAACTTTATAAAACATTGTGTTAAAAGCATGAGGGGGTAGAGATTCCCACCTTTGATAGCCTCCTTAGCATTTCCCTAATAATTTTGCAATTTACCTATTTTTCCATCAAACCGAATTGCATTAGCTTGTTATTATTGTTATTATTATTATACCAACGATGGAAACAATGAAATCAAATTTGATACTTTTAAGTGCAAAAGTGAATGTCACTAAGTACTACAGTCTGATAGTATTCCTCTTCGCTTAGAAATAAGAGGTCTTAGGTTCGAATCTCGTGGATAGCGAATTTGATACCAAATTAGGCTGCACAATCCGAACTCCTTCTCCTCTTAGTATAAAAGCATCGATGTACTAAATAAAAAAGTGCAAAAGTGAATACCCTTAATAATTGAGCTATAAGTCCCTTGTTTAGTTATTATATAGAGAAAATTTGAGCAGTGGTCCTTGAACTTTGTTCCAATTGAAGCGTTGGTTTATGAACTAAAAATCCGTGAGTATTGGTCACTAAACCTGTTATAATGTGGAGCAATGATCTTTTTTGTTAACGCCTTTAAAACTTCTATCCAAAATAAGGATTTTAAGGGGCAACATGGATGGGGATTAGAAGGAATGAGAATGTGGAGGATTGAGTATGGGATAAACAATCTCCCTTACGCATTTTCCCTTCCCTGTTTCTCTCAAGACAAAACCAAAATTCGAACCCTAGCCGCCCAGAATCCCAACCCTAGCCATCGGCCTAGTTGTGACTTAGGGTTGGTGGCAACCCTTCCTCTCCTCCCACTTCTTTCTTCGGGCTGTTTCCTAACCCCCCTTTTGGGTGATTTTTGTTCTGAGCTATGTCTCGATTTGATTTTATGCCTCCGTTTTTCCCTTTTCTTCCAGTGTGTGATTCCAATAGGCCTTTTTTTTCTCACCCTCCATCTTCTCTTCTCGTCCTCCACATATCATCTTTCCCACATCCTCTGCAACACATCAGGCCCTCACCTATGTCCTCTCTTTCATGTTGGAGACCAGATCTAGTCCATGAACCCGTCGCCCATCTGAAAAGCGAATTTTTCGTAAGAAACTTTTTGCTTGTGGACGGGATGGTGCATAGAACCTCGGTTCGGATCTTTGTACCACTATCGTTTATCAGTGTTTTCTCTCACTACATTTTCCTCTATTGTCCAGCAATAACTGCATCCTCGTGCATAACATTTACAAATTTACCAGTGAAATATTATACCCTTCGAAAACTACCATTTCCACTCTATATATCAAATCTATCTCTATCAACATTTACGATGATGCCAATTAAAAGCCAATTGCACTTATAGCTCATGCTTCCATGTTTTAAATATATCTCATGTTTTTCTTCTTATTATTCTTTTACTTTTTTTTTTTCCATCTTATGCTTCCATGTTTTAAATATATCTCACCTGTTACCTGTAACGTATAAATTAGAGGTCATGATTATTCGTCTGGATTGTAAAGCACTCTCAGTGACACATATTTTATGCAAGATCGAACCGTTGCAAACATTTACCAGATTCCAATACAAGATCTAATAGTTGATTTATTCGGATCACTCAGTGGCACGTGTTGAATCCCACATTGGCCATAGAAAAAGAGAAATAATAGTTTAAATATCCTAACTCCACTTCAATTAATATCGAGGCCTTTTGTGATAAAACCTCACACTCGACGGATTGTGCAGATTGTAATTACCAAGTTGGGGACATTATTGGTGTTCTTGGAAGTGGGCCTTTGGCCCGTCTCTTTGATATTCTACATGGCATCAGAGCCAGGGACGGGCTCGTACCATACTGTCACGTGATGGGTGGGTCCTCCTGGCCCCGCACGATGATGGTGGGTCCCTTGACCCTGCGTATAGGGTGAGTTCTCTTGGCTCCACGTGGTTGTCAATGTGTGGAACTCCTAAGTGTGACCCACTAATTGGGTCCCACGTGAGGGGCGTGTTGCAATGTCCCAAATCGACCGTATCTTTAAGAAAAAAAGATTTTAAATATCCTAAACCCACTTCAACTAATACTGAGGCCTTTTGTGATAAAACCCACACCTGATGAATTGTGCAGGTGGTAATTACCAAGTTTGGGACATTATCAGTGTTGTTGGAAGTGGACCCTTGGCCCGTCTCTCTGATAATTCTACATGATATTAGAGATAGGGAATGGCCCCGTATCGTACTACCACGTGATAGGTGGGTCCCCTTGGTCGGGATGATGGTGGGTCCCTTGGCACCACGTGCAGGGGTGAGTCTCATTGGCTCCACGTGGTTGTCGATGTGTGGCACGTGATAGGTGGGTCCCCTTGGCTGGGATGATGGTGGGTCCCTTGGCACCGCGTGCAGGGGTGCGTCCCATTGGCTCCACGTGGTTGTCGATGTGTGGAACTTCCAGGTGTGACCCACTAATTGGGTTCCACATGAAGGGGCGTGTTGATTCCCACATCGGCCATAGAAGAAGAGGAATAATTTTTTAAATATCCTAACTCCACTTCAATTAATACGAGGCGTTTTGTGATAAAACTCTGCACCTGACGGATTGTGCAGGTGGTAATTACCAAGTTAGGGACAATATCGGTGTTCTTGGAAGGGGATCTTTAGCCCATCTCTCTGATAATTCTACAGTATGTACCATAAAAAAAAGATTGCATGCTTACGTGTTTTACATAAATGATATATCCCATGCTTTTTTTTCTCTTCTATATTTCATCTGTTTTTGCAACTTACAAGTTGTCCCTCTACAGAGACCATATTGATGTGCGTAACTAATACTCCCAACAACATCATCACGTAGGGTTTAAACTTTTGGAGAGGGTAGATTGATTGACATTAACTTCCAACTTAAAAATATGAAACAAACAACCAAGACCGCCAACTTTTATGGCAATTGGCAAAAAGACAATATATACTCATTGCCCAATTTATTTCACCTGGAAACAAATGTAATCGTTCTGCATGTGCACGCATTTGTGCTGCCACCTAATATTCTAAATCGCAGACTCGCAGTCATCATGTATTCTATTTACATCCAGACACTTTGAAAGTTCTTTTGGTCTCCTATCAGACATCGATCAGTCTAGTTTTCTTTCTTAATTTGTATATCTAAATGTAATAATTTTTTTGAAAATCTTGTGTTTAGATGATTTATTTATTAGGACAAAGCAATATCAAGCAGCTAGTAAATTGTAGCAAAAACTGTATTGAAGGTCTGTAGTTCAAGTTGTTGAAAGAATTATCAACTCATACAGTTCATACGGATTTGTAATAGTTAGAAAATGTTTCATACACTTAAGATCGAAGCTTGAAATACTATTACCAACTATTTCGAGAAGCAAGTACGAGTGCTGATGGATTCGTTAATATTGACTATATATTCTTATTATCAATCTTGTATCTGTTTTAAATTTTTCTAGTTCAGTTATATTTAGATTAAAATTTGACGTGTATAATAACGACAGGTCTATTCAGATTAAAGTTTGATATGTATGGTGACAAAAGAAAGAGAGAAATGCTTCAGCAAAGAAGAAAAATGTGAGAGAGATGTACACAGGAACTGCCGTCTACTTAATTTCCATTCGAGGAAGAGTGTTCAAGTAGAACTCGTAAACATAGATCGTCGACCACATTAAATTAAATTTGCCTTTACATACGTTGACAGCCTTGTTGAGAGGAATTGGAATGACACGAATACAAAATTATAGTGGCGTCCATGTCAACAATACAAAGATATGTGGAGAAAATTAACACATATTTTTATATAATTGGCACTCAATCCTACTATAGCAATGTACGAGTGTTATATAAGTCATTTTTTTCATCATCTCTATATTAGACCGTAGCAGAAATTTTCTCATTTTTTTCATCATCTCTATATTAGACAGTAGCAGAAATTTTTCAATGGCAACATGACCCAATACAGCAAGTGTCCGAATACAATCAGTCCATACAATAGTGGTTAGAAGTCAATTGCTGATGGCGTGCATGCACATGTGTGGGTCTTAGAGCTTCTCCAAAGGGAGTCCCTGTTTAGGGACTCCCACCATCAGTTTTGAGAACTTGTTTAGGGACCTAAAAGAATTTTTGGGTCTTCAAAAGAATATTATCTCTAATGAGAAAGTCCCTATAGGATAATCCTAAATTTGAGGATTATATAATAAAAATATAAAAAAAATTCTAGATTAAATTTAGACCGTTTATTTATTATATAAAAAAAGGCATGCGGGACCCTAGGCCTATAGTTGCGTCAATAGCTGTCTGATGACTAGTGTACACCCACGCTGTTGGAGGAAGTGGATGAGCTATAGCAACACCACCCAAAGCCAACGGCTGGAAGAAGCATGCAAGCTTTCACATAGGTAGGGCCCATTTCTCATTCAAGGTTATCTCTACATAGTCCTCAAATGTGAGGAAAATTTTGAGGACTCTGAGTCCCTGTACTTTAGGGACTGGAGCTCTGCCCAAATGGAAGTCATAAAGTTTCTAAATTTAAAAATATAATAAAGACTCTATTTAGGGATTCTACTGAAAATACTCTTAACTTACTGACTTATGAATACCATCAGCTCGACAAAAATGAAGGCATAACGAACAATACTTCGGATATTATGGTTATACCTAATTTTGTGTAATACGATTATATTTACAATATTTTGTTTCTAAAAAAAAAAAACTTGTATTTACAATAACAAAATCATGCCATTCGCAGATCTAGTGTATTTAATCTCCTGTAAGCTTGTTTGATATAAAAAGATTGAATTTGAATGGAGAAGACAAATTTTTTAAGTACGTTAAGAAATAAATGAAGTAATTATGATTAATTAGAAAGTAAGAGATAGCTAAATTAATCGAGAATAAAACTTGGGAATTATTATTGACATTCTAAAAATCTCATTTTACACTTCAAATTTTCTATAATTAAAAAGAAAAATACATTTGTGAGGAGTGTAGAATGAGATTTCTGAAGTGCTCATAGCAATTCCCTAAAACTTATGCACTTCAATCTTCTTCTACATATATAATAGGATTAGTGGAAAAAGGTTTCTTTCGTGTCTAATCCTATTCTAATTCCTCAAAATGTAAAATCATTCTCTTCTACTTTCAAATGAGGTCATAATATATAAACCCTACAATCTCAACCCTTAAACCCTAAACCCTAAACATAGAGATGATCTCATTTCGATCTCATACACCTAAAAATATGTCACTCATTCATATAATTCCCTAAAAAAAACACTACTCCATTAGAATATAATATCGTCCATAAAATAAACGAAGAAACTTAAATGATATTTTCTCACAATATAGTCCATAAAATACTTCTTTCTTTTATCCCACAATATATCAAACAATCTTTTGTGCCAAGTGCCAACATATTTTGAACATTTTGCAAATCGACCGAGCATATATATGAACTAAGAATTAGCTAATTATACATTTGTGAATGTTTTTAATCATGTTAAAGCTTCTTACAAACCTCTTGGACAATTAACAAACCAAATGGTACACCAATAGATAGGAGTTTGATTTATTAGTTTATAAATAAAAAAATTTGTTGTGTCCATCAACAACCATATTTGAGTCTTTGACTATTAGTACTATTGGTATGTGTCAATATATGTTGAACAAAAAACTTGAAGAATTTGTTTCGGAAGGTGCCATATGTCTTGAAAAGTTGAATGAATTTGCCATGAAACTTGAACCTCCTTTTTAATAGCCCAAACGCTGATTTTGAATCTCCTTCAATGTTAATGAAGATATTTGTTTTAATTCTCCTTCAATGTAATTGTTTTAAGATGAAAGGGGTTTTGAGTTAAAGCTTCATTTTATAAAATAGAAGAAAAAACTAGAGGAAAAGAATCTGATTTGCATAATGCTAAGAAGAGTAAATTTGTAAACCAAATTTTGTAAACTAAATGACATGAAAGTTGATGATGAATTATTACTTAGATGTTGATAAACGTGCTCATTCATATTATTGACACATCATTTAGTTTGCAAATTTTGTCTACAAATTTAATCTCTCTAGCATTACCCGATTTCTAATTAAACATCTAATGCAATTTCGGTTGTAGTAAATGAATTTTTATTGGTTGCAACTTCAGTACTTTCAATTTATTTTTCAGTTTTTTATTGGTTGCAACTTCAGTACTTTCAATTTATTTTTCAGTTTTGTTAGGTTATTTTCGACCTACGTACATTTGGTTATATTTTTAGTTTCGCTTTATATAAAATTCGATGAATATATTTTTTGGTTGGATTCCATTTTAGAAACTTAAAAACACATTTAAGAGCATTCGTCTTTGCACTCGAGTTTCAGTGCTCAAATCTCACTCCCTATCGTTTAATATAAATTATCCTATCGTTTGTTACAAAAAAAAAATACTACAATATATTTTGTAGGGGTCCGACTTCAATGCTACGTAGCATTGAATGTTATGAGCGTTTTAGTTGTTAGATTTGAGTTTCACAATTATTAAATTTTCTCTCTCCACCCTTAACCGTTCATTTTTCGTATCATTCAATAATACATATTATTGAATAATTTTTCATTTTGTTATATACACTATCCAAATTAGTATTTTAAGGTTGCAAAAATAATACCATCATAAATATAATTTCATTCTTCGTTATTTGAGTGCATATTAGTGTTTTAATTAATAAAAAGATTATTTAACTGATGATTGTGGTATACGAGGAGTCTCCTTCTTCCACCTAAGATTATTTAAGTGTTTTAATTAATAAAAAGATTGAAATTAAATGATGTAACTTGTCCAACTCATCTACCACCTAAGATGATAAATAAATGTGGTGTAAAATTATGGTAAGAATATTATTACTCTACTCAAAAATATGGAAGCCTTGTATTAGACATGGTAACACCACAACATTAAATGTAGGTTTTATTTTTTCTTCCAATAACACCACAACACTTCTAGCTACAGAATACCCTTCCGATAGGTGTGTGTCGATAAAAAAGACACTGACTTTGGTGACAAAACTCTATTTCCACCATGCAACCACTAAAGAGGATTCCATGTCCTCTATGGACGTCTATCTTGTGACAAATATCATCATTCATAAATCATAATATAGGCATCTACAGAGGACATAACAATATAATCGTTCTTTAGTATGATCAAGTACACACATTTTTAGTAAGAATGTAATTCGGTAAATTTTGATTTTTTTGGTTGGTAGTCGAAGAACGTCAAAATTCCTGGTGCACATCAAGACTAAACCATTTTGTTTTAATTTGATGATTTTTTTTTCTGAATTTTTCAACCTGGAGAACACATTTTATAGTTCACATCTAAATCACCTCTTTAACAAAATTTGAATCCACAATTTAAGTAAATCTCACCTCTGTTACAAAGATGATTTGGATGTAGGGGTAGGCACTTGGAACTGAAAACTGAAACCGAAACATGAATCGAATCGGACCGCACCGAACGGTTTAGTTTTGCGGTTTTGAAATGGTTGCGGTTTCGAAACCGAACCGCAACAAAGAAAACGGTTTGGTTTCGGTTTTGGGTTTTCAAAACCGCACCGAAACTGAAACCGAAACAGAAACCGAAACCGCGCCATATATTTTAAATGTTATGTTTTAACTTTTAATTAGTTCGACTTCAATTACACTATTCGAGTCACCATATTCATCTTTCTGTCTCTCTTTCTCAAAACTCATCTTAATCTCTTAAAGTATCAATTTAAGTTCTAAATTATTAATTTCTTTAGGCAATGCCTTGTGTGCTTGCCTAAATGTAACAAAAACGACAAATGTATCATGATAATTGGAGTTCAACAAATTTGGTATTTATTAGAAGAAAAGCCTCTGATCATTGATGAAGCCAAATAACTGTATAAAAAACACTTTGCAACAAAATTCCAGAGTCACGATAGAGGTACTCTCATAGGATTTTTGTTCATCAGAAGCATGGCTTGAGTTATGTAATTGAATTAGTAGAGTCACAAATAGAGACCACTTCACAGTTGGAGGCTTCCCAATTATCCCATGGCTTGAGATTGTCCACTGTTTTCAATTTCACCTGCTTCTCTTTGGATGTAGAGAAATAGGAGTATTTTTAATGGCAGATTGTAACTACTAGTTGTGATGTTATGTTGCGTGGGCTTGTATGCATGTATCCTTGCTAGTGTTCAACATTTTTCAATGTGGATCCTTACTACCATTCGTTCAATCGTTTGTGCTGGTATGTGTGTGGTATACATTGCACTATCTGAAACCTGCTTTATTAGAAGTTTCTTCTAGTAGAAACTGAGGATTTAAGAACGTTGAACGAAAAAGGGTTGATGTAATTTTTTGCTGCAGTTTTGATGCAATTTTTCTGCAGTTTTGGTGCAGTTTTAATGCAGTTTTTTTTTTTTTTTTGCAGTTTTGCAGCTGTTTTTTTATGCAGTTTTGCTGCATTGTTGTTGCTATTTTTGCTGCATTCTTGTTGTTGTTTTTGCTACATGTTCATTAATTAATATATGAGGAAAATAAGACCGTCTTATACGTAAATAGGTGTATATTTTAAATTGTACATTTTTTTCTCACAAACCGAACCGAAACCGTTTGAAACCGCATCGCACAGAACCAAACGGTTTGGTTTCATTTCGGTTTTGCCTTCAAAACCGCACCGAGCGCACCGCAAAAAGTTTCGGTTTCGATTGCGGTTTCACTCAAAACCGCACCGTGCCCACCCCTATTTGGATGTAGTCTAGAAAATGTGGTATCCTAGCATTTTTCTTTTTGGATTGTAAAAGTCAAAAAAAAATTAATATGCTTAGAATATGACTCGATATACTAAATTTCATAATATATATAATTGGTTATAATAATTTTTTAAATTTTTAACTGATTGTATTATTACACTTTTGTATCAAATCATGTTTCACGCTTTTTGAATAATCACTCTTAAAAATCGTTGACGAAACCTATGCAATTCACGAAATAAAGTGGCAGCCCTAGTTTGACCGATTAAATGCCTAGCCCTAAATTGGACAACCATATTTATGGGATGATAAGTTGCTGAGAAAAAGTTCAAAGAAAATTTCCCTTTGCTAAAAGCTATCAAATTAAAGCGGGCCGCCCCAGTTTATCATTAAAATGAAAAGAAAAAAAATAGACATCATCATCATCAGTATACATGACCATTAATTATATTGGACGGACAAATGCAAAGTACACTCCAATTTTACAGAAATTTTTGTTACACCACCATCTAGGAACCGTAACCATCACACTTACGTACACCACACCCGAACTGCCCCTCATCACGGCAGCCATTGGTCATCCACACGATTATTACATGATTTCTTAGCTACAAAGCAAGTTTTCAATCGTCAAATGATCAAAGATACGGAATAGGGGTTCACTTTCAATAACACCGTTATTATCATCAATTTGTTAATTACAACTTGCATAGTTTGACAGATGTGAGATTTTATCACAGAAAATCTAGACACTATTTGGAGTGAGGTTGAGATATTTAAACTCCTATTTTCTTAAAAATACGACTGACGTGAGGATATTTCAATAGTTATCACTTAAACTATGTTAACATATGTGTATTAATCGATTAATACTATATTATAAATTATAAAGATATCAAAAATAGTATCTATCCATGCATATTATACCAAATGAATTAATAACATCACTTGCAAGTGGTCTTTTATTACAGTAGTGGAAATGTGTTGAATCTTTATATAACGGCGTGAGTTCGAATTTCGTTGGTAGAAAAACATCTAATCTAACATAATCTGTCATTTAAAAAGAAAAAAAACAATTAATAACGTCACTTGACCGTTAGACTATTGTACTTAAAAACTTATCAAACAAAGCTCCATCGTTGATTTACAAAACTAATACTAGTGTGTACATATATACAGCACATCACACTTCTCGACCCTTTGGTCTTTCACCTAATTTTCATTCATATAAATACCATGATACTGTCTCTTATTTATTGGTACAACATATACAACATAGGATTAAATATTCAGAAAGCAAAGTCCTAAGCCTCTGAAATGGTTTGCTTTTGTTTTCTGGTAGACCAGAGGAGGGAGGTGTGGCGGACCAAGCCGGTGGCTGGAACATGTTCAAGATGTGGGAGTGGAGCAAGCGTGGCTGACATAAAGACTTCGACTAGGTTTTGCTATATTCCGTTTTACTGGAAATCTTGGAAGGCCATCATGTGCACTTTTTGTGGATCCATTCTCAAATCTTACAGATAAAAATTCTGCAGACTGGCTCTTGCTTCTTTATTTTTATTTCTCTGACCTTTCCGTATATTAGGTTGAGCTCTCGACTGTTTTTTTTTTTTTTTTAATTTTCGTTTATACTTTTAAGTATTTTGCATAATATTTTGGTGTGAGAAAAAGTGTATAGAGCTGTATATGTAAGCGGCTTGATGTTTGTTAATGACGGAGTATACAGTTATGAAGGAAATTTTTCTCTGCTGAGGAGTATTATGAAGAAGTGGTAATTAGTTTTAATTAACTCCGATTACTAAAAATTGCTTGTTAAAAGTTTTAGTTTGTAATTTAACAACTGTTAATTTAATACTTTATTTCTTCCTCTTCCCTCCCCTTCCCTGCTTACCCTCCTTCCCCAGTTCTCCTGTTCTATAATTACAAAGAAAAGCAAAGAAAACAGATAAAAAAAAATTGCCAGTCGCCTCTTTTCATTCAGTATATTGATCTACACAGAATATTGTTAGCTTAATTAACTTATATATTACATAAGTTGGAACACAATTTAAGAAGTTAGAATGTTATAGACTTAAGATCTTAATTAGCAATGAATGGTTTGAGCTTTTAAATTTCGACGTACTTCTGACAAAACACTTAGCAAAATCGTTTTATGAGCTCTACCTACATAACCACTCTCAAATATATAGGTCCTTTAGTATTTCTAAATATACGCACTTATTATATATTTATGAGAGCTTGTTTGATAACTAATTCGTTTTTATTTAAAAGAGTAGGTGAAATATTGTAGGAGGAATGAATAAGAATGGTACATATATGAAACTACAAATAAAAAACCAAAAACTATTTTGGGTGTTTTTTACTTTCTAGATTTTACTTTATTCATAATTCTTTGTTTTTTCCTCTCTTTTTAACCACCTTTTTTCACCCATCATTTCCCTCGTATAATCCTCCAATCTCAATCACATAGAATCAAAACTAAAAACTGAAAACAAAATGGTTATTAAATGGGCCATTATTTTGGATATCTTTCTTTTTATCTCTGAGTTGGCCGGTCTTTGAGTTTCCTAGGATTTTATTATCTTTCCTAAAGACCCTCCAAACATGAAACTGCGACTCCGCGGTTGTAGATGGTCAAGCTAAGATCACCTAAATATTCAGACCAAGGAATTCAACAAGGACCTATAGTCATCTATATTATCCTGCTCATCCTGATAAACTCTTACAATTTGATCAATGTGGACTCTTTCACACCAGTATGTGGCATCATTCTATATATCAACATCGGTAGCATTTGTCCACAGAGAATTTAGATGGGCGTTGATGATTAAATGTAGATGGCCGTGGTTACCAAGCTATGTTTGGGAAATCAGGAGCGCGAATGCATTATTGTCAACCACACAAACATTGCAAACGCCTCGCACTGTCTTGACAAAACAACCTGCAATTAAATTAGCCACCCAACTATTAAGGTTCACCAACAGTCTCTGTTGAATCTCACATCGGTCGTAGTAAAAGATAAGTAATAGTTTAAATATTTTAACCCCATTCTAACTAACAACTGAGAATTTTTTGATAAAACCACACACCTGACAAATTGGGCAGATGGTAATTAACAAGTTAGGAATAATACATGGTATCAGAGTTAGGGAGCGGGCCCGTACTGTACTGCCACATGATGCGTGGGTCCCCTTAGCCCCCCCACGATGATGGTGGGTCCTTTAGCCCTGAGTAAGGGTGAGTCCTCTTGGCTCCACGTGATTGTTAATGTGTGGATCTCTCACGTGTAACCCACTAATTGGGTTGTGGGGTCCTTTAGCCCTGCATGTAGGGTGGGTCCTCTTAACTCCATGTGATTGCCGATGTATGGATCTCTCACGTGTAACCCATTAATTGGGTCCCACGTGAGGCGGCGTGTTGAATCCCACATCGGCCGTAGTAAAAGATAAGTAATAGTTTAAACATCCACCTTATGGATACGTTCATTCTCATGCCAATATTACAAAACATTATGTCAAAAACCAGAGTTGGCCCTGAGGGTGTGCAAAAGGTGCCACCGCACAAGGCCCCCGATTCGGAAGGCCCCCAAATTTTCTTTACATGTAAACAGATACATATTAGAAAGTTGCAAGAAACTACAATTACCGTTCCACCGCTAGTGGTGTAGGCTTTCAATCTTTTTATGCATGGGCTGGGTTCGAGTCCTCGTGGTACTACTTTGCTTTTTTTAATTTTTGCAAATTTATTAACTTAAAAAGTTGATAAGTTTTACACAAAAAAGCATGCAACATATTTCAAACTCAAGACCTTTCAAGTAGAAACGCTCTTGTCCACTCTAACATACGTATATTTGGTGCTCTAAAGGATTCTAATTTTATAGATACAAATTGAAAAATAAAAAAATACAGTATTAAAGAAAATGAAGGGCCTTTATCTAAGTTTTGCACATGGCCCCCTAAATTCTTAGGGTCAACCCTGCCAAAAACATAAAGTTACAGAAAATCTATGGAGAGTTGCATTTTTAAAAATCTCTTTAGCATTTCTCTTTCTATAAGAGCAATTCCAACGGGAGGAGTTGCTAGAGGGATGGGCTGAGGAACAGTGGGCTATTGCCTGAGGGAGGAAGTCCATCGGGAGCTGGCAATGGAGCCCGAGCAGGCCCGAGCAAGCAGGTCGTGGATTTGGGCTGGCCCGAGAGTCCGATGGCCATTTGACGTGGGCTAACGTCAGGGCAACGTTAGCCGAGCTTTTTTTTATTTTTTCTGTCCGGCGCGTGGACTTCAAGCGTGTGTGGGTGCGTGTAATCTGACATAAAATCAGAAATTGGGGCCCGCGGCGCACTCAAAAATCTTACCGTTGGGGAGTCACGTGGCTTCCCCACAGTCGTTGGATTTCAACGGATATAAATTGTGGACCGTTGGATTTCCAACGGTAAAAAAAAATAAAAAAACTTCATTTAATACCAGCCGTTAGATCTGAGATCAACGGTCCACGTTATTAGACTTTAAAAATTAAAAACAAAAGAAAAAACAATTAAAAAAAATCAGAAATGTTACCGTTGTACCACGTGGCACAATCTGGAGTGTTGGACTTCAAATTGGTTTAAATCCAACGGTATAGATTAATTAGGTGAATAAAAATTTAAAAAAGATGTAAAAAATTATTAAAAAACCGAAAAAAAAAATTTGAAAAATTAAAAAAAAAAATTGATTTTACTTTTCTATAAATACCTTCTCATTATCTTCTACCTTACACCACAATTTCATATCTTCTCAAAGTTTCAATCCAATTTCATATATTGTCAAGTTTGAATCCAATTTCATAGTTTTATATATTTACTTTTCTATAAATTCAATTTCATATATTGTCAAGTTTGAATTCAATTTCATACTTTTATATATTTACTTTTCTATAAATTCAATTTCATATATTGTCAAGTTTGAATTCAATTTCATATATTTGGGTTGTAATTTCTTATTTATTGAATAGAGTACTTTATGTTGTTTCCAATTTATTGAATTTAGTACTTTATTTAAACTAAGAGTATATTTATTTAATTTGGTAATTTATTTATACTAAAAGAATCTTTATTCAAAACACATTTAAATAGACCAAATAAAATTACATCAACACACACCAAATAAAATTACATCAACATACCAAAAAAAAAAAAAAAAACTCACTAAATGAACTAAAAAAAACACATCACATAAAATTAAATAAACACACCAAATAAAAACAAACACTAATGAACTTAAGTATCTTGAGCTTGTTTCAATTCCCACTGGTGCTCTATCAAGTCAATTTGGCGGGCATTGTGCATATATGGCCTTTGAAGTGAAGTATATCGCTGAATGACCCTATCATTGTAACGTTCATCCCCTTCTAATGGCTCGTGTTGCACAGGTTCTTCGGTGGCGTCATGAGTACAATATATTTATGTTCTGGAATTGTTCATCGTGTCTGGCTCATATTCATCAATGACATCATAATCGTACTTATCTTCCACAATCATGTTGTGAAGAATGATGCACGTCATCATGATGGATCGAAGCGACTCTAAATCAAACATTCTGGTAGCACCCCTAACAATCGCCCAACGAGCTTGGAGGATACCAAAACAACGCTCCACATCCTTCCTGCACCCTTCTTGACAGCTTGCAAAGTGTTTTTCCTTTGCACTTCACGGACGTGGCACTGTTTTGACAAACGATGACCACCTTGGGTAAATGTCGTCTGCTAAGTAGTATGGCCTGTCATACTTATGTTCGTTGACCCAGTATGTGACCTTTTGTGCCTTTCCTTGCAGGACATTGTTGAACACTGGGGATTGGGCAAGGACGTTGAGATCATTTTGAGCTCCCGGAACCCCGAAAAAGGTGTGCCAAATTCATGTATCAAAAGATGCCACCGCCTCCAAAATTGTGACAGCCCGTCCCTGATTTTAAGAGTTTTTAAAGTTTTAATAAAGGATTTTACAAAAATGCCCTTGGAGACACGCGCGTTGTTCAAGGTTAACCGTTGTGTCGTGCCATCTAAGATTTGTTTTCTTGACATATCCTTGTAGTACTCGTCACTACGGATGCGTGGGCGCGAGCGGTTCGTGATTTGGAGTTATATCGAAGAAGATATTGATGTTTGAAGTTTGGGTATTTTAGGAATTATAATAGAAAAATCTGGAATTTCTTTTATGAAAATGGACGGCCCAGATTTAATAAAGAAATAAATGGATGGCTGGGATTTAAAGAAATAAGATTATGTGTGTATGTGGCTGGCGAAAGAAGAAAGGAGGAAGAAGGGATTGGGCAAAACTGCCCAACCAGGAGGAAGAAGAAGAGAGCTCCGGGAGAGAAAGGAGAGAGAGCTGGCGAATGGGGAGAGGAGAGAGGAAGAGAAGGACCAATCGGAACAGAGAAAGGAGGAAAGGAGGGAGAGAGTGGCGCGGGGGATCGGCCGGATCCCCTTGGCTCGTTTTTGACCCAGTCACGACCCGTGAGCTTCTCCGGCGAAATTCACCCGTTTTTCCGGCGAATTGCTTCAAGAAACCTCATGGGAAACACTCTAGGACCCTTCCTCTATCCATCCTATCTCAAATTTCAAGAGATTTGGCCTTGAAAATGGATGAAACCGCAAAGAGAGGTGTGGCGGTCTTGGCTTCGAATCACCCAATCCCGAAGCAATTTCTTCCAATTACCACCACCCATGGCATCCTCTT
Source organism: Heteromeles arbutifolia (assembly GCA_024362995.1). Taxonomy (NCBI): domain Eukaryota; kingdom Viridiplantae; phylum Streptophyta; class Magnoliopsida; order Rosales; family Rosaceae; genus Heteromeles; species Heteromeles arbutifolia. Next base: position 35,185,882 of record JANCRC010000003.1, on the reverse strand, counting down.
GAGGCCTAGAAAAAAGCCCAAACAAGTTTGGGAGCGGCGGAGTTGTTTTGGAGTCGGATCGAAGACACCCAAATTCAAGGGTTTCGTTCGGGTTTTGCTGAAATTGGAGCCTTTCAAGGCCGAATTGGCCTTGGTCACAGGTATGAAAGTTGTTCTACTCTTTGAGATCTTCAATTCTGCAAATTTTGGTAATTTTTGGATAAAGTTGAATTTTTCGGCGAGCCGGGGCGGCCTATCGCCACCAACGGCGGCGCGTGGCCAGTGAGCCTCCAATGCTATTTTTAGGCCATAATTCATGTTCTGAATTCAGTTTTGGTGAATGAATGACGAATGATAATCATTCGAACCTAAATTCGTTACGATGCATGGTTAGGCAAAATATGAATTGACGATCTGATCGTTGGATCGTCACCAAATTTGATACGTTGTAATACGTAATATTTGAGGATTATAGAAACTTACGGATCGAGAATCCGATTTACGGATCTTCTGGAATTGGAGTTGTAAGTTCATAAAATATAATATTAACTGTCACTTAGTTTTGGCAATTGACGAAGATCCGACCGTTGGATGCTAATGAAATTTTAGGATGTTGTTCTAGAGATTTATTGTGGACCTCTGGAAGTACGGATTGGAAATCTGAGATGCAGATCTTCCGGATCAAACTACATAGTGACGTGTTTTATATAAGTTTTATATTCTATTGATATGATTTCTGAGGCATGATTTAATGATTGTTCTAGGCGCCGATCGTCATGACGCCTTGATGTGTTGTGCTAGGGAGTTGTAGGGCGAACTCCAGGTGAGTGGGCAATTATTTTCCTTATATACCTATATAAATGAATTTTGCCCAGAAAATCAGTTTAAATGAAATGTGTTATGAAATGCGATATGAAATGCCATGCAAAGTATCTATTTGTTTAATTATGCATTATTGATTGTTTATATTAATGTCGGTGCTGAGGACGCCCAGGTAAGTGGCAGGTAAGTTTATATGCTAGTTATTGAGAACGAATGATGAAATGTGATGTGATGTGATATGATTAGAGCTCATAGACCTGCACACTGATATTAGTGCTCACGCCCAGAGAGGGGCTCAGTCTTTCACGTGTTGTTCACCTCCCGCACCGCATGCTCGCCTTGGATCCAAGTTAGGTGCTCAGTGCTGTCGAATAGGCCACTATAGGTGAGTTCGACTCGTAGGTGACCCGCGATTTATCGCTCAATCTTCACGTGATTGTAGCACTAGAGCATATTAGTTTATTATCAGTGATGTTGTGCAGACCACTAGAGGTGGTATGGATGTGTGTGCAGGGTATATATATGATTTGATTATGATGATTATGAGATATATGAATTGTTGAGTATGATATGAGCTATATACAGCCGAGGGCTGAGATGATATTTGAATATTCAATCACATTCACAGGGATGCTTTGGCATTCAGTTGATACTTTGGCATGGCATATACATACTTTCATACATACGTGTTTTCAGCGGATTTTTGAGAAATATATATGAGTATATATACTTTATTTCTGGGAAATTATACATGTTTTACGGCGAGGGGTTATAACTTTTGAAAGGAAAGGTTTTGAAAAGAATTGTTGCTGACCCACTCAGTTTTATGTTTTTCGCCCCTCCAGGTTCGAGATAGAGCAGAGCTTTGGTGGCCACGAGGAATCCAACGGTGTTCTGACAGAATTCACAAATGTAGGATTCACCTTCGGGTGTTATATCTTAGTATTTGTATCTTTAAAGCTTCCGAACTGTGTAAATGGTTACGTCACTCTCACGTGACGGTCAGCATGCCCTCCTTCGGGACGAGGTGTGTCAAAAATGATACTTTTTATCATTTTTTGTCCCCATAAGCTCTTTGTTATGCACTTGGACAGTTTTTCCAAGTCCAGTGCATACAGTCAATGCTTCCAATCATCCCTGGAAAACCTCGCATCTCGCCCTTCTTCATAAGCATTTCCAAGTCCATATCAGTAGGTTTCTGGATGTACTATGTGGTGTACATAGATTCGATTGCTGAGCAAAACCTCATTAGGGACTCAAGAATGGTTGATTTTCCCATCCTCGCTATCTCGTCCACTTGGTCTGCAGATGCTCCATATGCAAGCATCCGCAAGGCAGTAGTAATTTTTTGCTCAGGTAGGAGACCCATAGCACCAAAAGCATCCAGCTTTTGCACAAAGTAAGAATCATGGTTGCAAATAGTGCCCATGATTTTATTGAACAAATGTCGTTCCATTCTAAAACGACGTCTAAAGTACGTATCAGGGAATACACTGTTACAGACAAAATAATCGTCCAAGAGATCCTGACCTCGTTGTTGCCTGCTTCTATCAATGTTTACAACACGGTTAGGCCTGCAAATCTGAGCCACAGCTTGGATGACTCGATGGGAATGTGAGGCTCTTGCCATTCTTGATTTGTCGTCTCTCCGTCTACTCTCCTCATCCTCTTCCCTCTCATTTTGGGCCGCCTGGCATTTGAACATTTGGTTAAACAATTCTTTCTTTTGCTGATCGATTTCCCACATCATCCTTGAGGAAGAAGAAGACACTGTAAGAAGGAAGCAAAAACTATGAATAATGATAGAGATTTAGGTGAAAAAGGAAGCAGAAACTATGAATAATGATAGAGATCTTGAGAAAATTAGTGTGAGATTTCTGAGGATGGATGGTGGATTATATGGAGGATTCAGAAAGGATTAGGTTGTAGATAATGCCACGTGGCATGCCGTCATTCGTTAAAAATATGGTGGAAATCTATCCTAAAAAATTGTAAACAGATTGTGACACATGGCACGACGTGATTGGTTAAAAATCTTATCGGAAATCCATCACCAATAATTGTCTTTTCGGATAATGACACGTGGCGCAAAGAGAATGATTAAAAATCTTATCGGAAATCCATCACCAATAATTATCTTTTCAGATAATGACACATGGCGCAACGAGAACGATTAAAAATCTTATCCGAAATTACGAATAAAATTATTTTGAATTATTTTATAAATAAAAAAAATACTAATATTTTATTGCTATTGTCTTTTCGGATAATGACACATGGCGCAACGAGAATGATTAAAAATCTTATCCAAAATTACAAATAAAATTATTTTGTATTATTTTATAAATAAATAAAATATTAATATTTTATTGCCAATTGTCAGGACTATTGAGTGCAGGGATGGAGATGCAAAAGGCGATTACTGTTTATTAAGAGCAGTTACTGTTCACTTGGTGGATAGCATAGTGGATTACCTTAGGGACAATGGACCACGCTGGAACTGCTCTAAAACCAATACTTATTTATTCTTTCTGGTGATGGGTGGTTGTATTTTTTTCCTTATATTAGGAAAATGAACTAGAACTTATTATAAACCTAAATCAATAGTCCTCTACTCTCTCTTTCACTACTTAGAATAAACTCAAGGGTATTGGTTGGTTTTTTATTAGTCAGATTTTTGTTCTTTTGCTGGTAATTAAATATGTATAATAAATTAAAACTTAAAATCCGAACGACCTTTTTCTATTATTTTAAAATCTTGACATCCAGAAAGAACTAAGGGCAAAAATCATCTAGTGGGAGGAGAAAGGGGAGACACCTTTGCTCTTCCTCCTCCCCCGTCCACTTCCTTTTTTTGCTTTTTCCAGTCTATTTGTGGTGAATAATAATCTCTTGTGTGGTGACATAGTCCTTTTCTAAACCATGTTTAAATCTGAGTTCCTGATTTTTTTTGGTTCCCTTTTCAATCCGATCATTCTCTCAATCGAATGTCACCCCACTAAAGAAGTTGGATGGGTGGAGGTTGAGTCTTCTCAAGATCTACCCCTTATTCTGCAGTTGTTTTTTTTTTACTAGATGTTGTGTGATGACGGCGTTCACTCAAGTGGTAGCGGTGGTACTCATGATTTAGATGTTGGTTTGTTTAGGGTTTAGGTTGTTAAGGGTAGTGCGGGCTTGGCAAGAGATTGAGCCTAACTTTTGTGGTGTAGGTTTTCTAGATGTTAGTGTGCTTTTTGTCTGTGTTAAATTTGCCCTTGTAAACTTGTGTCTTTTCTCTCATGGTGAAGTTGGTGCACTCTATTTCAATGCAACTAGTAGCTTTATTTTTAGTTTTGTGCGCAAAGTTCTCGTTGTAGCGGTCACTATTTGCTTTTTTGCAGCTCCTCTTAGGAGTTGGCACTACTTGTATTTAAAGAGTGTTCCTTTTCTAGTTGTGTTGGCAGTTTTGTGCACTAATTCTCCCATGTGACAGTTATGAAGTTATTAAATTTCTAGTTTGTCAGGATTGAAGTTATTTTGGCTTTGGAATGCTAATTGCGTTGTTGCTTCTCGTGCTTATCACGCCCACTTATTCGCCAATATGATTTATATTAGATTGGCTAAATCAGCATTTTTTGTTTTTATGTTTTTGTTTTTGAGAAGTGCTGAGAACCAACAACATTTGGGAGCTTCTTTCATATGCTCTCAATGCGATAAAATTCTGGCTCTACTTCTATTTCGAGCATCACTCGATAGGGGTTGAGATGGTTCCTTGAGAAAGAGAAAGTCTCGAATGAATATATTTAAATCTTGAAACAAAAGGCTAAAAGTCTTTAATATGTTAATAAAAAGGTTAGGGCCCGGCCCGTATGGGAACAGTTTCTAAAGACATTTCTGTCAAATGTTTTGGCAAAATAAAGAGAAAACAAACTCTATTTCTAAGGTTTGAGACTGTGTATGGTAGCTTATTAGTTTAAAAACAGTTTTAGAGAACTAAAATTTTCAAACAGCCTGTTCGGTAATGTGATGTGAAAATGAGAAATGTTGCTTTGACAATATAGTATAGTAGCATAAATCATAAAATGTAACCCATTTTCACTTATTTTGGAAATGTACCACTAATTTTGTTATTAAACACTTGCAATTGGGACCAAGTATTGCATGCTTTTTCATGTTGTATTTGTAATTTTATTATGATCAATGGTTTGTTCATCATTTATCCAGTTTGCACAATGTTTGCCTACATAAATAATGAGATCTTTATTTTTAGACGAAAGAAAATAAATCATGAAACTGTTGACCATTCTCCCATTTTTACATTTACCGTTGGAATGCTACCATTGTCCAACGGTCTAATATTAAACTTCTTTTCAAAGTTGAATAGTTTTTAAGCTTGAATCTCCCTACTCATTGATAAAGAAAAAAGAAAAAGAAAAAGAAATGAGCCTATTGAATTGGGCTTAAAGTGGTCGAACCAAAACAGCTATAATAGGCTAATAGCATGGCTTCTATTTCAAATGCACAACTACTAATTAAAACTGATTAATACTATTTACAAATTAACTACTAGCGACACCTTGTATATATAATAATCACTTGAGAGGAGCTCAAGCACGGCTTGAAGGGTGTTGAGTGACCATTTCTAATTTTAAAAGAACAAACAATGCACAAACTAAAGGAGGTAGATTGTCTGCCCTCCTGTTACCGTGCCCTTCCCATCCTCTCCTATTTGTGCGATCACAGTTAAGCCACGTCAACATTTTATATTGATTTTTTATAGAGATAATAAGACAAAAAGTAATAAGAATATAAAATATTGACGTGGTTTAACCGTGACCGCACAAATAAGAGAGGATGGGAAGGGTCCGGTAATCTGCCTCCCAAACTAAAACTCGTTGATGTGTAAACATATACAATAAAGATGGATTTTCCAAAGGTGGGCTTGGCGAGAAGAAACCCTAAACGCAACTTGAAAAGGAAAAAAACAGCTTCTAAATCAGCCCACTTGCCAATTGGCAGCGGTTGTTCAGTGGAAGAGAATCATAAGGGAATTAGGAGCCCACAGAACAGAAACCCTAATTGGGAATTTGGACATGTACCAAAAGTGTCTCAGAGATGTGGATGAGAAAGATGAAAGGTGACGTCAACCACGTGGTTTTGCATGACAGTGGAGACTGGAGATTGGAGAAGAGATTCATGCAACCCACACACCTATCGTCGTTTTGTTACTCTGCTGCATCTGCATGCATGATGCACCCTCCAACAAAATTTTCGACAAGAAAAGGGCAAGAATTTGCCAAAACACGAGGGTCTGACGCGCGAGTCATTCCCGTACATATATCAACTAAATCTAGGACCATGTTTGATGACTGGAATCAGTGGCCGCGTGTGGAATTTACAACAATTGGGTAAAAAAATAACTTTCAAATGTCGATCATACTTTTATTTATAATTGTCCACGAAGTGTTTTCATTGTTTGGAAACGTCGTATTACAATATTATTATCAATATAATCAAATACATCTTTCTCAATCACACAATCAAATTATCATTCAACCATTGATCTCCCACCATATTATGATGTGGATTCTTCACAATATTCATCACCGAAAAATCTCTTTTAATAGAAGAAATCGCAACTGGTAAAATCAATGCTAATTTCACTAGCAAGTACACCAAGAGGTATTGTCTATCCCTTTTTGTCTCCATCAACTTTTGTGCATGATCACTAATTCCTTTGAACACAGAAAATCATTAACCACTAATTCCTTTGCACACAGAAAATCATTAACCACTATTTCCTTTGAACACAGAAAATCATTATGCAAATGCATGTCAAAAATATAATTCTTAAGTTGCTTATCAATAACATCAAAAAAGAGATCAACACGGTAGTAATGAAGGTTTGTCAAATTTTTAACTATATGCCGTGATCTCTCACGAACTACAAAGATATCATTCATATCAGGATTATCAATATCATGAAGTAACCATATGCACCAAAATACCTAAGTTTGACTAAATTATACCATACAGGAAATTTTTTCATGCCCAATAATATAAAATGGAGACGATGCTCAGACCTATTTCTAAGTTTTGTTTCCTCATCTGATCTCTTATTTTCCTCCATTCAAAACTGGAATTGAGTGAGAACCTAAAAAACTACAATAAATTTGGGATTCCCAGATAGCAGAACCAATTGCGGTGGAGGTGCCTGATTGAACTTGAACAACACAAAAGCATAGAATTTGGATTGAGGATATGGTGCTTGGGGAGTTGCAGAGGAGAACTAGAAGACCTTGTGCGTGTGCGTGTGCGTGTGCGTGTGCGTGTTTGACAAAGAAAAGTTAGCGTGTTCAGTTTTTTTTTTAGTCTTTTGCCAGTTAAAATGTACATATATTAATTAAAGAACTTTATTTATTTAATCTGCTATTGTTGGTATAGGGGTCAAATTTTTTTCAATATTTACGAACTTATTGTAATCAAGGAATGTCAATGCCCCCGCATTGGGAATTGCATTAGGATTTAGGAGGTAGGATTGAATAAATTACGTTAGGATTGATGTGTCCAATGCTACATACTTATCTTAGGAGGCATATTTTATGCTCTTTTTTTCCCATATATTTCCATCATTTTTCTATTTGTGTGGTCACGGTTAAACCACGTCAACATTTTATATTGATTTTCTTATAAAGATAATAAGATAAAAAGACGTGACTTAACTGTGACCATACAAATAAAGAAACGGTGGAAATGTATGGAAAAAAGAGAGCAGAGAATCTGCCTCCCTTAACTTAACCGTTAAATGTGGCCCAAGTTGTTGGCTTGACATTGACATTGACAAATTTAGAAGGCAGAGTGTCGTTCGTTTGTTGATACTTGATCAATGTCTTTTCTATGAATTCAACAAGAAAGTGGCCATTACTCACCGTTGGCCTCTATTCAAACCCCCCCCCCCTAACGTGACTGCCGGTGTCTAAGTGTCTTTTCAATTGAAAACACGTTTAAGACTACCTAAGTGTCTTTTCAATTGAAAACACGTTTAAGACTACCTACTGTTTATTAATCATTAAATCGTCTTAAGCTCATTCCCACCACTTTCACAAAAATTACACTTCAACTACTTTTGGTATTGAGCGTAGTGATCACAAACACTCTTTCTGTTCATCATTGATTGGTCAAACACTTTATATCAATATAATATGAAAATATTTGTACGATCGAGCTTTCCCTCGATCTACATTAATAATTGGAGTTTTATCATCCGAGTAAATTATACGAATGGTCCCTCAATTTTAATCAAATTGAAGCAATGGTCCCTCAATTAAAAATCCATTACCATTGGTCCCTCAACTTATCAAAATGTGTAGCTATAGTCATTCTCATCAATTTTGTTAAAATTTTGTCAAAATAAGCTATGTTGGAATGACCATTTATACAATTAGAATCTCTCAACTCATCAAAGTGTATAATTATGATTCTTTTCGTCAACTATGTCAAATTTTGTCAAAACGAATTATATTGGAATGACCATTGCTACAATTGGGTTAAAGTTAAGGGACAATTTCTCTAGTTGAATTAAAGTTGAGGAACCAATAGTAATTGATTTTTAGTTAAGGGACCATAGCTGCACTTTTTAATAAGTTGAGGGACCAATAGTAATGGATTTTTAGTTGAGGGACCATTGCTCCAATTGAGTTAAAGTTAAGGGACCATAACTACAATTTACTCTTATCATCCTAAACCCTAAACCATAAATTTAAAAGACAAGAAAAAGAAAATTGCAACCCTAGAAAGACGTGGGTGGTGGTCAATGATGCTATATGTGGTGTTTTAAAGTTGACACACACCTCAAATTACTTATTCCACATTTTTTTAATTTTTTAGTATTTTCTACATACTAACATTTGATAAATAAATATTAAAAAATTAAAAGAATGCGAGAGAAGTAATTTGGGATGTGTGAATATAATCTCACTTAAAGTTAAGTATATATGTCAAGTGGTGGATTGTAGGTGATTAGGATCTTTTTCAATTCATTGTGATCTGAGTTCAAACTCTCTTTCTGATGAAATGGCTAAATTATCTTCTACAATCTATTAAGAGATCCTCATTTTTTTAATTAGATAATAATTGGGTCACTACCCAGTGTACCGGCTTTGTGAATTGGTCCGATGATATTTATCACATGTTTTATTGTTCAAAAGAATAATGGAGATATTCTTTAATTTTTTTTTTTGAACAATCGATATTAACTACACTAGAGAGAGGGGGTGGGCTTAGCCTTACAATGGGCTAATAAATTGGTTCAAAATTCACATTTGGCGAGAGTTGAATCTAAGACCTCTTACTAATCAATGAAGAGGAATACCACTAGACCGTAGTACTAGTCACAACCTTTAATTTTTTTAGACTTTAAAAACAGAAAATACGCACTTCACATCTTTTGATTAAACCACATCACAAAGTCAATATATTTGGTAGCCAAGCATTATCCTTTTTAATTACTAGAGGGTATGAAATAACAATGTCGTCATTTTGATGTTAACTAAATACAATAACAATTTTTTTAAAATCTTTAGGGTAATACTGCTCGATTTGTCACAAAAGAGACTTGCGCTCTTTTGAAGTTCACAAATCCGCTCTTGTAATCGATGGACCTCAACATGCTCCTTACACCGACACTTAGCCAACTGGTCGTTTCGCTATTGTTCCAATAACTGAGAAAAAGCATTGCCTTTTGATTCCATAACGCTGGAGTAGGAAGGCGATTCGTGTTGGTCCTTACAAAGGCTTTCAAAAATCTCGGAAAGCGCTTTCTGGTTGAACTTCACACTCTCAAGAGCTACACAAAGCAGCAATTTTAGATCCTTCGCTCGAATAAACAAAAGGGAGTCCTCCCGCTTGAAGAAAATGGTTTTGAATAGAGAAATCACCATTTTCCGGGTGGATATGGAGAATTGTAGCTGCATAAACGACTAGAAGGTGGAATCGTGCTCAGCAGATGACTACTGAGCATCGTGGTATTGACACATTTTGGGTCTTGGTAAGGGAGATTCAAATAAAAATCTAGTAGCTCACATTCAGTAGGAAGAATTTTAAAAGTTCCTATAAAAGGTAAAAACCCACTGGAAAAAAAAAAGTAAAAATAGAAAACAGGTCACCTGTAATAAGAAGAAAAAAAAAGAGACTTGTTCTTTCTTTCCCATTCAGGAAGACGGAAGTCGCCAATTAGGCTGGTCTAACCAAGAAAATGCATGGGGCATTGTTTATTTTGTTAGGTTCTTAGTAGGAGTCGTTCACCTTTTCTTCTTTTACATCTCGATTTCCTTGAAAGTATAGCTAGAGGCCTTAGGATTGTGCCATGGATAGAACTTGGCTGCTAAAAGATTCAGTAGTTACTCCTGCTGACAACCAATCACGGCTGGACACGTGTCCAAGTTGTGATTAAAAAATTCACAACTTGAACACGTGTCCAGCCGTGATTGGTTGTCAGCAGGAGGTGCTGCTGAATCTTCAGCAGCCAAGTCTCGTAACATCCATTCCAGTGTGGCCCAACCCCACCCCCATATTCTAAGCTTGCAGTCCCGTCTTCTCTATATTTCGTCCAATGAAACTGCACTACTCATTGGAGGGGTGTCACTCATTTGGAGAGATTGTTCATGTACACAAATCACAAGTCAATATATTAGATTTCATAATATAAATGTAGAGAATATATACTTTACTTTTCAGTATTCCTTCATTTTTATTATGACACGTGATATACATGTATATTCTGAATGCATGACAAAAATTTCTCTTTTATTACATCTCAAACTCTAAAACTTGTACTTGATAAAACATTTGAGAAAGTTTTTTCTTTCTTGCTTAAAATTTCCCATAGGTAAGGAAAAGACTTGAAAAGTTTATGCCATGACTATATGATATTTTCTTGAGGAGAAGAGATCATTTCCAGATCTTTTCCATCAAGGCCACCGGATCAAGTGATCCGGATCTTTGAAATTTCATCCAATAGTCCACCTGTTTTGACTCCTTAAAAGCTATAATAATTTTTGGCCGTTGAATGAAATTTCAAAGATCCAGATTACTTGATTCGGTGACCTTGATGGAAGAGATCCGGAATGAGTGAGGGCCAAAAGAGATGTAGCATATATAATACGTGCTAAATTGCTAATCCCTTCTATTCTAAGAGTAAGAAGTTAAATAATATAGGTAATATCCAATTACCGGATAAAAAATGGGAAAGTCGGTACAAAAGTCCATTAAAAAAAATTGCTATTAAAGATAAAAGAGATAGGGACATCACTGATCATGGCCATGTGCTTGAATGCGGCGGATTATAATTTAAAAGCCTAAATCGACGCCTTGTTAACATCAAGTCTGGATTCTGCACTATCTACTTACCGCAGGTGTCGTTTATCACACTAGTATTTGGTTTAATAATTTTCGCATCTAATCTTACTTAAGTTAAAATTTGATTAGTATGGTTCTAGAATTCGTCAAACATCTTTTTTGTAATATTATTTTAGTTTAAAAATAATAAATTTAAATTTACAAAAGTGTTAGGAATTCACCAAACATATTCAAATATGCACGTTCCCGAACTTTTTGTTGGCAATCCTTTGGACTATGTATGGGTAAGTGACTTTCAGGTCTCAAGGGATACATGCTAAGTTAGTAAGAAATTGATCACAACATATTGACGTAAGGGATTAAAAATACATTACATGTGCACTACATGCATTACAAACGTACCTTTGAAATATTGTAGGGCATTCTAATTCTTCCATATAATATTTTGTGATGCATTTCTTCCTTACTTGGCCTAAATTATTAAGATTTGAAACTTCCTTGCCCAAACATAGCCTTGGAATCTTATGATGCACGTCTTGTGGTCATTTTTTGCATTGCAAATTGAGTAGAAAAAACTGAGATGATTTAGCCGATACTCTTTAGTTAATTGGAGAAAGTTCTAACTGAATTTTATATACGAGATTTTAACACATATGAGGTGGTCTATTTGTGGAAAGATCATTTTATTTAAAAAAAAAAAAAAAACTGTTATATATAGCTCTCTCAAACACCCAAAGCTCATTTCAACCAAATATGGGCATAATATTATTGAAGAAAGTTAAAATTCTACTATAAAATCAATTTGCAATAAAAGAAATAATCCAATTACTTAACATGTGTGGTCGTTAGGCTTAACACATGCAACATACCATGAAAAAAGTTAAGATTACACTAAAAAACCAATTGTAATATGAAGAGTAGCATAATTACTTATAAATACATATAAGGCTCCTCTTTTCAAATCCGTACTCTTAACAATTATAATTACTTGCCACTCAGATTACAAAGGGATATGGTCATTAAGATAGCTAATAAACTATACTCCCACAACATAATTTATTCAAGTTTTAGGTGGAATGTTACAAAAGTCAAGATTCTGTGATTAAAATGACTAAATGAATTATTTCATTGTCACTATGATTCATGGTGAGGCCCATCATGCATGTGATGCAGCTGTATAAGACAGAAACAAGACACAAAACCATAGTCAGATAAAAGATTGAAAATCTTTATATGACACGGTTTGCCAGTGACACGCCATGTTTATATTCCTCATTTGGCCACTTTTATATTTCCCTATGTAATAGGAATTGAATAACTTCTAATAGACAATTGCATGACAAGCAAATAAAAAAAGTTGAGGTTTCATTGTAAAATTAAGTAGTAATATGTAAAGTAACTTAATTTACGTATAAGCACATGCAAGGTCCCTAACAAAAAAAAATTAAGATTCTACTGTAAAACCAATTAGCAATATAACTTACGTATCAACACATGCAAGTGCACTCTTTCTATCAGTATGAAATTCACTCTCAACACGCCCCTCACCTATAGTGAACTTTTAAGCCTAGCACGTGGACACACACAAATCGGGTAATGTGGAACACTTGTGTCGTTGGACTTTAGACATGAGACAACCTGCTCTGATACTATAAAAAAGTAGTTGAGGTTCCACCATAAAACCAATTGGGAATATAAGAAGTAACCCAACTTATTATAAGCTCATGTAAGGTTCATCATTCCATCAATGTGAGATTCACCCTCAACCAGAACATCCACTTGTCTAAGCCTCTAATCTAAATACTTGACAGAAAAAGAAAGAAAAAAAAGAACAAAAAACTTGTATTCAAACAAAGTTTAAATTTAACTGAAATTGCAAAGTTTAAGAGCAATAACCATGGTATTACATACAATTGAAATTTGAATCTACTAACAGATCAAAATGAAAGATGACCATCAAATAAATTGGGAACATAACTGTATAAAAACTGTGACATAACAGGACTAGAAAAACACAAAGTTTGAAGTCCAAAACTTGTCGAAGAGGAGCAAAAAAGGACAAAGGGACATTTGAGATTTTTTTTTTCCTAACAGAACTAGTTGATGGCTTTATCACAGTAGTCCACTTTTTCAAGTGTAAAAAAGACTCACAAGGTATTTCAGCATTTTCCTGACTATCACCGTGTTATTCGTTAGCGTCAATAATCGAACTTAAGACGTGGTGTGTGAAATATGGGCCTCAAATTCATTTCCAACCACTGGGCTACCATGTGGTAGTTAAAAGGGCATTGAGTTGAACTGTTGGAGAACTTTTTCAGTGGGTCGGTAATTCGGCCTGGTACACCAAGTGTCAAAATAAAATTAGTTGGATTTTTTTTTGAAGTTTCCAACCATTGTATTATTACACTTAGTGTACCAAGTCATGTTTCCGGCACATTAAAAAATTTGTCCAACTGATGAAGTATTTGTGGTAATTAAATCCTCCTGAATCTGTTATCTTTTATATATAATTTTCGTCATTGTGGGGGATTAATGAATTTCACAAAAGCTTTAGAATGTCTTGTAATCTGCAATCAAGAAAAAAGACAAGTAACATGAGAATTCAATAGCTAAAGTTTTCTGGTAGAGGAAGAATTACCTCCCATGGTAGAAGGTAATCTCCTTTTATCATGGCAGCAATGAGCAGGATGTTAGTTTATTGGGGTGTTAACCATTATCAATCAGAAGTTAGGATTCTAATATTAACTGTCCATATTTCGACTGATCACATCAGTCGTTTGATTTTGAACGACGTGGTTATTGAGGTAATTAAAAGTCATTGTTTTGGGTCCCTAACCAAATTGTGTATCATGGTCAAGTCATGGACCCTGGAACATGGGTTGTTAGCTAATCTGCACAATTTAACCTAGATCTAGCAAATAAGCTGTGTTTGTTGTGTTTGTGTCGTTTTCTTGTTGTACTAGTTATCTTAACGGATCGTGTCATGTCAAACCCGTTATCTTAACAAGTGACCTGATAAGGATCCGACTCATTAATGTGTTGATCAAGAACCTATTATTTTCGTGTCGTTTTCTGTCGGGTTAACAAGTTATGCAAGAACCCTTGCAAACGAGTCGTTTTTCGTGTCATACTCGCTATCTTAATGGATTCTTAACGGGTGGCCCGATAATGACTATACTCGTTAGCAGGTTCTCAACAGGTGACCCGATAACGACCAAACTTGTTAATGGGTTGACCCAAAACCTGTTATTTTTGTGTCGTTTCATGTCAGGTTTACAGGTCACACAAGAAATTGTCCAGCCTAAACCTTAATCGGCATGGTTGGGCTATTCACTTCTTTGGGATCTATGTGCTTCATAGCTTCTTAAAAAAGCATTTGACAAGCACTTCAAATATATTTCTAAATGTTTCTGTTGAATGTAATCTAAAAACACCTTTAGACATTTCAAGCAATCTCAAACAGGGGTTAATAGTTTTTTAGCCATGCTTGGCGTATATGATATGAAAGCTTGACAGAGGAGAGGAGGCTTCCACCCTATTACATCGAGGCTTCATGTGGAGTAGACCACGCATATCTTTTGTTCGAAGATTCATACAATAAGTCCGTAAAAAATGGCTTTTCCAAACGAACGTGTCTCTATACCATTAGTGATAAAAATTACCACAATCATTTTATCTTTGCACTCAAAACTTTCACAAATATTTCACTGAATTTGAACCATCGATAGCTCAATTAAATCGAAACTACCAATCTCTCTACTAAATCGAAACTCAAATCCTTGTAAACAAGACCTTAAAAGCAGGCTTTCCAAACAGTCGAGTGGACTTGTATCAACACTACACACCGTCACCTCTTCATCTCAAAACCGTGTAGAATGGTGGTCCAGCCTGTTGGTCCCAGCACATCAACCATTCTGTTCAAATCTTATTGAATATTTTGTTAAATAAAAAACAAAATAGAAAATAGGTATGAAGTCCCTTCCATATTCATGAACCCTACAAAAACTAAAAAAGATCAATAATAATAATAGCAAGCCTCCTCTCACCCTCAGTTACAGAACTTCCATGGCTTTTTCTATTACATTATATTCCAAACTTTCCTAAGGTTCTGAGCATCATATCAAACCACAATATCTATTAAAACAGCTGGTTTCGTGGGGTCCTCTTTGTATTTGGGTACTGCATATGACAGCCTAATCAACAACCTGGAAAGGGTGGTTAATGGTTACAACCGCACTACAAAGGCAGAAGCTTGATGGGTTTTCATGGTGCGGTTCACGTAGTATCTCTCTCAACTGGGTTTTCTCTTTGGCGCTGACCCAATTCACTCTGCTGCAGATTGTTCCCATTTTTCACTTCCATTGAGGTAAAAGCTCAAATCTTTGTGTATTTTTGTGTTGGTGAAGTTGGTGGGGAATTTGCTCTGCATATGATATGAGCACTGTTTATGTTTTTGCCTAGTTTGATAATGCTGGGATTGTACTACTTGGTTTTCAATTGGGTTTTTGTGTATTGAGTTGGATAGATCTGGGGTAGTTGAAATTTTGGGTTGTGGGTTTTGTTTCGTTGGACGATTGGGGTTTTGGGTTTTGACATTTGGGATTGTAAGAACTTGTTTTTGGTGAATTGGGTTTTGTGGGATTGGAGTTTTAAAATCTTGAGTTGATTGTTTTAGTCTCATTTGCCATTGAAGATCTGGTTTGTTAGGTATGGTGAAGATGAAACTAGTAAATTGGGTAGCTTTGATTCTTGCTGTTGTTGTGTTCACGAGTTATGGGTCATCTGCTTCATTCACGCCTGTCGATAACTACCTAATTGTCTGCGGTTCTTCGAAAAATGTCACATTCCAAGGTCGAACCTTTGTTCCTGATACACAACAATCTTCCCTTGTACTAAAAAGTGCAAATTCCTTAGTTGCTAGCCCCAATGCTAATGCCCCTTCTCCACTTTACCAATCTGCTCGAGTTTTCAAGGCAGCAGCTTCTTACAAATTCAAAATCCAGCAAGAAGGCCGGCATTGGGTCCGCCTTTATTTTTTCCCTCTTACAAACCCTGGCCAAAACTTGGAGTCTGCTCAAATAACTGTAGTTACTGATAATTTTGTACTCTTGAACAACTTCACCTTCAAGAACTATAATGGTTCTTATCTGTTCAAGGAGTATGCAATTAATGTAACTTCGGATACCTTGACTCTTAACTTCATTCCTTCAAACAATTCAGTTGCTTTTGTTAATGCAATTGAAGTAGTTTCTATCCCGGATGCACTGCTCCCTGACCAGGCATATGCTGTGAATCCATCTGCTCCTTTTAGTGGACTTTCTGAGCTTGCCCTTCAAACAGTTTACAGGTTAAACGTGGGGGGTCCTTTGCTCACATCTCAAAATGATACCCTTGGAAGAACTTGGGAGAATGACATGAAGTATCTCCATGTGGACAGTTCTGCAGTGAATGTATCGGTGAACCCTGCAAACATAAAATATCCACAGGCTGTCACACCCGAAATTGCCCCAAACTGGGTCTATGCCACTGCTGAAGCCATGGGAAATGCAAACGTGCCTAATGTGAACTTCAACATAACTTGGGTCTTTACAGTAGATCCAAATTTCATGTATCTTGTTCGGGTACATTTCTGTGATATTGTCAGCAAAGCTCTGAATAGTCTCGTTTTCAACGTTTTCATAAATTCTGACAATGTGCTTGGGAGTCTCGACCTCTCTTCCATTACTGGTGACTTGGGCGTGCCTTATTACAAAGACTTTGTTTCCAACTCCACAGAAGGTGCAGATACTTTGACTGTCAGTGTTGGTCCAGATTCAATGGCTGATATCACCAATGCAATTCTGAATGGGTTGGAGATTATGAAGATCAGCAATGAGTTGGGGAGTTTGGACGGGTCTCTATCCGTCCGGAATTTTCTTCCTAGTTCATCCTCAGAGAAGAATAATATGGGAATCATAGTTGGCTCTGTTGTGGGATCTGTTGCTGTTGTGGCAGTTATTGGTTTCCTTTATTGCTGCTTGGCATCCCGCAAGTCGAAGACAACTAACCAAGCGACATGGCTGCCCTTGCCCTTGTATGGAAATTCTCAGACCATGACAAAAATGTCGACAACTTCACAAAAGAGTGGAACAGCTAGCTGCATTTCATTAGCTTCCTCCAATCTTGGCAAATTCTTCATGTTCCAGGAAATCCTGGATGCAACCAACAAGTTTGATGAGAGCCTACTTCTTGGCGTCGGTGGTTTTGGCAGGGTTTACAAGGGAACACTTGAAGATGGGACTAAAGTAGCTGTCAAAAGGGGAAATCCCAGATCCGAACAAGGTCTGGCTGAATTCCGAACTGAGATTGAAATGTTATCCAAGCTCCGCCACCGCCACCTTGTGTCTCTTATTGGCTACTGTGATGAAAGATCAGAAATGATTCTTGTCTATGAGTACATGGCCAATGGACCCCTCAGGAGCCATTTGTATGGAACAGACCTGCCAACGCTCTCGTGGAAGCTACGCCTTGAAATTTGCATTGGGGCTGCAAGAGGGCTCCATTATCTCCACACTGGTGCAGCTCAAAGCATAATTCACCGAGATGTGAAGACAACCAACATTCTCTTGGATGAGAACTTTGTAGCCAAAGTTGCTGATTTTGGCCTCTCAAAAGCAGGTCCAGCTCTTGATCAGACCCATGTGAGTACAGCTGTTAAGGGTAGTTTCGGTTACCTTGACCCTGAATACTTCCGAAGACAACAACTCACTGAGAAATCTGATGTGTATTCGTTTGGGGTAGTTCTAATGGAAGTTCTGTGCACAAGACCTGCTTTAAATCCTGTTCTTCCAAGGGAGCAGGTCAACATAGCAGAATGGGCAATGACATGGCAGAAGAAGGGCATGCTAGACCAAATCATGGACCCAAATCTGGCGGGGAAGGTAAATCCAGCTTCTCTTAAGAAGTTCGGGGAGACAGCTGAGAAGTGCCTCGCGGAGTATGGTGTTGACAGGCCATCAATGGGAGATGTCTTGTGGAATCTTGAATATGCTTTTCAGCTCGAGGAGACATCATCTGCACTCATGGAACCTGACGATAACAGCACAAACCACATACCTGGTATCCAATTAACCCAAGGAGAGCCATTTGATAACAGTGTGAGCATGATCGATGGGGGACACTCCGGCACAGATGATGACGCAGAAGATGCTGCCACAAGTGCTGTGTTTTCTCAGCTTGTTAATCCTCGCGGAAGATGAGGTGACAGATCCTTTTGAGGCTTTGCCTATCTGAATCTTGTTCCCTAATGCCCCCTTAAAAGATATCGGTCATCCTGGCCGCAGCGAGAGAAAAGGTTTTTCATAGTTCATTATTCTAGTTTATTACCTCAATTTTTCGTATCACGATTTATTTGTAATATAGTTATGGTGGGTGCCAATCAAAATCCATAAAAAATTGCAGGTAAGGTGCCAAAGGATTTGGTTGTTGTCTTGATATATAAATGCATCTGGGTTTCGGAGCTTCCCATGCTTCTAAAGTATAATTGATGTCGTTGTATTTACATATAATCTCATTGTTCATAAGAAATAGAAAAATAAGCAGAGTTTGTGACATCTGTAGCGTATTTCTTACTTGCAAGTTACAAGTTACAACCCTCGTAAATATTGCCTTTCCTTCGATTAGTATTTCTGATACAGTTACTTATTTCCACATTGTTATCGGAGTCTTGTTCCTGGAGAAAACACTGAAACCATCCTCAAAGATTATCTATGAAATGGCTACAAAACGATCTGGAATACTCTCATAAAACTTTTGGGAAATCTGGTTAAATTCTTCTAGTTATGTAATGGACAAGAATTTCTTTGTTGGGTTTGCTGAGCAGATCTAAAAAGGGGAAGCAAACAATTCAAACAATTTTGTTTTAGGCCTTGATATGCAGGACTTTGTTTATATAGATAGTGTTTTAGGCCTTGATAACTCTAAACCAAACAATTAGAGATATCTGCATTGCTGCATCTGAGTTAGCATACATGATATGATATTGCAAGCGAGTTTTTGCTTTCTGAAGGTAGTTCCTTGTGATAAGCATGAAACTAAATTTTTTTCGATAAACTGCATAATTTTATTTTTTACGTGAGTACAAAATTTAAAATAAACGGCTACATTTAAAGCCAAATTGTCTGAAGAAAGAAATTCTGGAAATTCACAATTCACACAAACGAAAACAAAAAACCCTAAGAGGTGCATTATGTCCCAAACCTCTTGACCACACAACTTTAAATTATCATCTGAGAAGTTTAAAACCTTCACTTATTCCATGAGCTTGTGACTTATCAGTTATTTCCTGCAAACTATTCCATTCCCCCCGAAGGAATTACCAGTGCAGTCAAGCGTTCCGTAATCCATCACCCTTGAATCTGTCTGATCCAGCTTACTGGGTTGAGTGAAAACACAGGCGGTGCAATTCGCAGAGAAGAGTGATGTTGTTCTGTACTTGTGTTCACCTCCCAACACTGGCATAGCTATTCCTGGCTTTGCCGGGTTCTTGAAATCTGGCTGGTAAGTCCTTCCGAGCACTCCTTCAACGTTTGAGGATAAGTCGTAGAATCTGAACTGTACTTCCAGGTGAGCAAAACAGTCATCTGACGGTAACTGATAATTGTGGATCCTATCATCTTCCTTTGTCACAGGCACCACATTTACTGAAATTTCAGCAACTCCCAGTAGAGTGACCAAGACACTGTTCTTGCTCGATGTTCTCTCCACTATAATGGCATTGTCCGGAGATTCCCATACGGAGAGATGAGATTCAGGGATGATTAGCTCCTCTCCGTTGTAAGTGAATTTCAAGTGGTTGATTTCATCAACCCATGTTGATGCTTTGCTGGCCTCAAGGGAGAAGCTTTTGGAGTCAAAGAGGAGTCCAAGGGCCTGAATCCAAGTGTTGTCCTTGGTTCGGCCTTCAGGGCGGACGCCAATGAAGCGGGCATTGATTTGGAGGTTGGGATCAGAAACTAAGCTGAAGTACTCATTTTTCTTGCCGTGGAAGTAAAAGACAATGCCGTCTCCACCAATGAAGCGAGGGTCCTGACATGCTGATCCAGGGCCATTACAATTAGGCTTGGGACCTACGATTACCATCAACAATAAAAGAACATTGTCAGTAAGGATTTTAAGTTTCCTAGGTACGTTTGAAATAAAAAGAAAACAAAGAGTGAACATCGTAAAAACATAAGTCTAGTAGCCTTACTTTTGCACTCAGCTTTGCATATAGGAGAGTCACAGTTGAGATAGCACATTTTAGCCATTTTGTCTGTCGGTGAAGCGGATGGACATTCCTGTGGGCATTGTACCTGCTTCCCAAAGCACGGGCTTTTCTTGGCATAGCAAACTTTAATATTTGGAGGTTGCTTACCATTTGGAGGCTTTGGAGGTTGCTTACCATTTGGAGGTTCTGGAGGTTGCTTACCATTTGGAGGTTGGTTGCCGCTTGGAGGTTTCAGAGGTTGCTTACTGTTTGGTGGTTGCGGAGGACGCTCACCATTTGGAGGTTTCGGAGGATGCTCACCGTTTGGAGGTTTCAGAGGTTGCTTACTGTTTGGTGGTTGCGGAGGATGCTCACCATGTGGAGGTTTCAGAGGATGCTCACCGTGTGGAGGTTTCAAAGGTTGCTTACCGTTTGGAGGTTTCGGAGGTTGCTGACCGTTTGGAGGTTTAGGAGGTTGCTTACCATTTGGAGGTTGCATACTCTGTACCAGAACAGCAGCAGATACAAGGATTACAAGAACGATCAAAACCCTTTTGCTGCCTAAGAAATCCATGGCTTCTTTTCTTTCCCCTTCAATGCCTCAGCAATGAAAGGTTGATGTATATATATAGCCCAATTAACTTGACCTTTTTCTGCACGATTTTCTTGTTTATAATTACAAAGGCTATCAAGTGGGGGTTTTGGTATTATCTTTTTCACGTATACATTCTAAGTTTGCTGATATAATTCGATGCTTTGGATAAGTTTGGTGATATTATTGGGATTAAAGAAATAGCTAATGACATTATGAGTTCTTGATTCCTTTTTCTTTTTCCTTTTGTTTTCGGAACTGTTTTGAATTTGATGCAAGCTTTGCTGGTGAAGTTTGGCTCAATGCAATCCATAAGGAATATTGCGCATGATCCAAAATCCAATTTGCACAACAATAATTCACAATTTTAATTATTCACTAATTTTCCATAAGCGTTTTAAGATAAAACCTCACATGTGAGGTTTATGGTTAATTTGAGAACAATATATGTGCATGCAGGACCGGTCCTGAGTTTTAGACGTGTGAAGATAAAAAGTGGTTACATATAAGCATGAAGGGAAAATAAATTTAGTTTTGTCAATCACTGAAAGACACGGTCATAAATATGAAAACATAAAAATCAAACTTTAATCAGTTAACAAATTAGAAGTTTATTATCTCTACATATAAAGTATAGTTTAACATAACATTTGAAATTTTGAAAGAAAACAAGCATACAAAATAATATGGCTGTGGTGCAAATTAAAACAACTAAACCAATCAAACCAGCTACTTGTTATACTAAATTCTCTTCTATTAGTGCATAATATTCGACTGACAACATAATAAGTTTTTGAGAGAAAAAAGGAAACTATCGAGTTGTTATTTTGGTACCCGCTAATTGGATAAGTAATATACTACTGATATAATATATACATGCACCAAATGAATTTTCGGAGTTCTGTGTGGTAGCACCATCTACATATGCTGGTTCTGGGTGTGTGGTTTAAACTTAGTATTGAATTGCAAAATCCGTGACAATAAGTTTTTTAGTGATTGAATGTGATCTAAGCTATGAATTAAATTAAAATACTTGGCTCCTCAAGATTAAGTAGTTTCTCCTCAATTGACTTAGTGGCCAACGTTGAGAATAGAATCTCACATCGGTCATATAACAAAATAATAAGTAGTTTCTCCTCAATTGACTTAGTGCCCAACGTTGAGAATAGAATCTCACATCGGTCATATAACAAAATAATACACAATTATTTATGGCAGTTTCTCGTCCCTAAAATCACTGAGGCCTCTTGTGATAAACCTCACACTTGTCAGATTGTGCAAATGGTAATTAAGAAATTAGGGACAATATCAGTGTTGTTGGAAGTGGGCTTTTGGATCATCTCTCTGATAATTTGACAATGATATCATAGCTAGAGAGCGGCCCTATGTTGCCACATGATGGGTGGGTCTCCTTGGCCTGAGCGATGATGGTGGGTTCCTTGGCCCCCCGTGTTGGGTGATTCCCCTTGGCTCCACGTAGTAGCCAATTGTGGGTCTCTCACGTGTGACTCACTAATTGGGTCCCACGTGAGGGGCGTGTCCAAAACCCACTCCAACTAATGCCAAGACCTTTGTGATAAAAACCCAAATATCTAGTAATATGTGGTTAATTTGGGACAATATCGATGATGTTGGTGGTGGACCCTGTTTGGGCCTACAAAGTTTATCATGGTACCACAGCAGACTATTATCTTGACACGTCCTGGGGCTGAGTTACTGGGCTCGGACATCCACATCGGTCATATAACAAAATAATATACAATTAATATATGGAAGTTTCCACCCCTAATATCACCAAAGCTTTTTGTAATAAAACTCAACATTAGTAATAGATGGTTAAGTTGAGACAATATTGATGATATTGGTGGTGGACCATGTTTGGGCCTAAAAAGCTTATCACCTTTAAAGCAACAAGTGGCCTAACAAACTCAAACCCTTTTCACGTCAGCAACTTCTCACAGGTCAACAAAATCCCTTCTTTTTTCCTGATCTTTTTTTCGTTTTTTTTCTCTTTCTAAGGGGACGAGTCAACAAAAACCCTAAACCCTCTTTTTTGTTAACTTATCAAAGAGACGAGCCAAAAGCCCATTCTAACAACACCAATTTGTTAATTACCACCTGCACAGTTTGACAGATGTGTGCTTTAATCAAACAAGGTCTCAGTATTAGTTGGAGTGAGCTTTGAATATTTAAACTCTTCTTTTCTCCCTCATACTGCAGATGTGGGATATTTCAACACGCTCCTCACATGGACCCAATTAGTGGGTCAAATGTGGGAGATCCACACATTCGCAACCACATGGAGCCAATAGGACACACCCAACACGAGGGGGCAAGGGACCCACCATCATCACTCGGGGCCAAGGGGACCCACCTATGACGTACCAATACAGACCTGCTCCCAGACTCTATACCATGTTAAATTATCAGAGAGATAGGCCAAACGCCTACTTCTAACCACACTGATATGTGAGATTTTATCACAAAATGCTTCGGTATTAGTTGGAGTGGGCTTTAGGATATTTATACTCTTATTTTCTTCCTCATACTGCCAATACGGAATATTTCAACAGCTGATTCATAGAACTTCATGTTTAGAATCCAAACTTTTCATATTATAAATAACTACAAAAAATTGATTAAACCTCAAGATTGTTTAATCAATCAATTGTAACAAATAGATAAACGATTCTTAGTTAATGAATAACTCCTGAAATAAATGGTTTGTGTATTGTGGAGGACTGCCTAAGGCATGGCCATACAAGCTTCAAGCCAAGTCCACTGGAAAAGGTCTCTGTAGAGTATTAACAATGACATGGTTTGGTTCACTCATGTGAAGTAATCACCTATTTTGCACTCGATCAACTGGCCTTGGAAACTGCATTGTCTGTGTACAACTTGTTGACCCTAAAAACTACCAAGCCTACGTGGCGTGCATGCCGAATAATCTATGAGCTAACTACATCATTCGGTTGTGTACGGGGTGTGCCAACTTGTCGGCCGAGCTCGGCCGAGGAGTAAAATGTGTTGATGTTGCGTTGAGCGCGCAGCTGACTTCTGCATCTTGCAATTGCGGTCGAGGAAGGAACCCGACTCGGCCCTTGGATTCTAAAGCCTGAAGACAAGGCTACTAATTATGCGAAGTTCACAAATCGTTATCGTCAGATTCGATCACAGTAATGGTATTCATCAGAGTAAACTCATGCCGAATTGACACTAAAGTGTAAGGGCACAAATACTCAAAGCGGATGTACGTCTTGATGGTGAATGTGGTTCGGCCGTCAGAATGCCGAACTCTAAAGCCAACTTGTGAGTATCCAATCATAAAACAACCCGACGTTCAATGTGCCGAGCTTAGTAATTTGTAACACCTCACTTCGCCGAGAAGGCTAATGAGATGACCTTTGCCAATAAGGATTCGAAAATCCTTCTCGACCGAGACTTGGATAGGTAACCAGTCGACCCCTTCGCAGTGCTGTTTATCCAAACTGAAGGTGTCACCAGTTGCCTTCACAGTGCTGTTTATCCAAACTGAAGATGTGTTGGCGAAAAGGAAAATAAAAATCTCAAGGTTGTTGAGAGGTTTCGCGTAGAGCGAGGGTTTGCGTAGGTCAGATTTGTGTGTTGAGTTGGAGGGGCTTGAATGATGCACTGAGTCTTGTATTTATAGGGGCAGACCTCCTCATAGCCGAATTAGAATCCTTCTTGGAATAAGATTTCTTAAAGCTAATCCAACCAGAACTCGGCCAATCCTAAACCAATTAGGACTTTGAATTCAACTCCTTACCCGGCCGTATTCATTCCCAAGTTTTAGCGCCCTCATCCTACCGAGCATCCTAGTTGCATCATGATTCAATTCCCTCATCTTTATCTAAAAGACTCCATTTCCTGGTAGGACTCGGCCAACCTGGCTTGGTGGCCCACGACCCAAAATCTAACGAGAATTCTAGAAAGATCGTTGGGCCGGATTAAACTCCAAATTCGGCCCAAATCAATATTTTGGGCCCAAACATTGCCCCCTCGTTTCTGAGGCTGTCGACCAACAATCCCTGGTCGAACCTCGACCTTGAAGAAGCGAAACCATTCTCAGGGATTTAGAAAAATTACACCTCCTCGGGAATCACCATTACGCCATTGGGAACCATCACGCTCATTTATGAGACATCACTCCGCTTTCTTGATTCTTCCAACCGTCTTGCCACGCGTCGACTCCCAAAACACCTTAGCAACTTTCAATCATGACCTTGAAAACGTGCAGCCGTCGAAATGTCACTCCCCATTAAAATTGCCGCAACACGCAATCGTGCGTCCTCAAACCCTAAAAAATCTCAGTCTCTTCCCCTGGATTCTCTGAATTCCCTCAATGATTAGCAACTTTCCCAATTGATTTTATCCTTAAGTTTGAAAATTGAACGTTTAACCTTCCTTCTCAAAATGTCTATAAATACCCGAATCTTGTTTATTTGTATTTTACGCTTTCAAACTCTCTGAAATTCTCTCGCCCTTGCCTTCAAATCCCCAGAAAACCAAAAGCTCTTCCTTCAAACCCAGAAAAACACTTGAATCTTTATCAATGGCCTCCTTCACCACCAAGCTCTATAAGCAATGTGAAAAATGCTAGAAAATTATCGATCGATGCTCAATCAAGACGTTGCGCTTTGAGAGCGACATGAGCACTACTCACCAGATCCTCGGCCCTCTTTTCAAAGATGCAGTACCTCCATCCATCACCGAACTTTTCAAGGACCAATGCCTAAAACCCTTGCTATAAGGGTTTGAATGGTCGAAGTGGGATTTAGCAAAACCCCAAGGCTCCTGGCCCTCGACCACTGCAACCTGGGCTGCCTAGGTTACACGATTGGAAAAGATCTTCGGCGAACAATGGAAAGCTCTTGGCATTTATGAGCCTTTCATCTGTGGAAATTGCCATGGACAAAGAGCTTCTCATAGCAGACTCAAGCTTCTGGTGCTCAGCCACCAACACTATGGTCCTCCTGTTCGGCCATGTTGGTCCCACTGTCCTCGACGTTACCGCTATCTTGGGGACTTCCCCTTTTTGGAATCCCAGTTGACGTCGCCCTCTCTGGGTATCCATCCAACATTGACTTGAAGGCGTTCTTCGACAAATGGGCCCTCAAAGCGCTGAGCAGAGAAAGCCAAACACCTTCAAAGGAAGAAGTTCAGAAACTACATAAAAACTTCTTCAACTACAACACCCTTTATCTCCACTTTGCCGGCCGAGGATAAGAGAACCTGCAGGAGGGAGAACACGAAGCCTTCTTCTTTTATTGGTATAACAAACTTATTTGTTGTACCAAGTCCAATAAATGTTTGGTTGAAAACATGCCGGTGGCCGAAGCCTTGGCTAGCGGTCATACCCTGGCACTTAGCCCAGCTATTCTTGCCAACCTCCTACGCTGCCTAGCCGAGATGACCCTTCACAAGATCGACCCGCACCAGAACAGTCATCTCTGGGTCTTCTAACTCTGGTTGCAAGTCTACTTTATTACTCTTCGGCCAGAAATCGCCAGCTTCTCACCTACAGAAGTGCTCGGCCTCCAGCTGGCTTCTCAACTAGTACCTCCTCACCAGGCCGAAGAAGTGTTCAAATACTTATTCGGCCTCGACGTTCTTTCCGACGACGAGTTCTTGATCTGTCGTCGTCGAGAATACCCCTCGTCGATCAAGCTCCCCACGTCAGCGTGGAGTGCAGATGATGATGCTGATCTTCGTCAATCCTGGGGATCGTTTGTGCTTACTCGCGACCTTCCCTTTGGCTGTGATGCTCGTCGAGCAAGTTGGGAGGTATACCACCCTCACTTTACTGCTCGTCAACTCGGCTACCTCCAGGGTTGTCCGGTACCTCTTCTCACCTCTCGCTCTCTCCTAAGCCGAGGACGCCTATTCGGCTCCTCAGAGAAAGAGTGCATGGACGCCAAGAAGGAGTTTTAATAACGTTGTCAAAAACTCCGCCTTTGACCAAACGTTCCGGAGTCATTCAACACTGACACTTTTGGTGATTGGTGGGAAGAGTATACCCAGAACTTCTTCGGCACGTCGGTCGACGACGTCGTCAACAAAATTTTTGGCGATCGAATAAAAAAAGCTCATGCCCCTCATTCCAAAGAGACAACCCAAGGTATATGGCTCTCTCTACCTTTATTCTTCAAACATTTATTCGACTTTACTGACTTGATTTCGCTTTCAGACGGTTGAGTGCCAAAACAAGCAGACATGATCTCAGCGGCTGCGCCCAAGAAAAAATTGGCCTTCTCTTCCAGGAAGACTAAAACTGCCACACCAGCCCTACCGAGCAAACTGCCTCGCCAAGAGGTCGAGATAGTAAGTGAATTTCCCCGTCCCCCGAAACGTGTCAAGAAATTAGCAAAGAAAGGAGAACGGGAGATTCACGTTATCTCCAGCCAGACCACAGAAGCAGCCACTCTTAGTGTATCTCCTTCTACTCCTGTCATCTAGGCCCTGGCGAAGAAGCGGCCAACTCCAACTGGTCAAACACTCAAAATTTGACCTATTCCTCCAGTTGCGGTCGAAACATCTGCTGCCCCACCGGTCGAAGAACTTGCAGCTCCAGGGCCAACTTTTGTACTTGTCTTGGAGGAGGTGCCCCCTTCAGTTGCAAATAATCTCCCCACAAATAAAAAATGACCAGCGATCGTCCTGGAAGAGGTATAATTCTGTTGTAGTCACCCTCTCCTTTTACTAGATTCGAAAAAATACTGACGTTTTTTATTTTATTTTGCAAGATGAGGAGAGCGACGAGATTCCGCTGACCAGTCGCCCTCTATCAACCAAAACTCCTCCTGCTAATCCTCCTGTGGTCGAGGCAAATGACCAGGTCGATCCTCCTCTGATGGTCGAGATGGATAACCAGATCGATTCTCCTGCGGTGGTTGAGACAGGCGACCAAGTCGACCCTCCTGCAACAGTCAAGACAGGCGACCAGGTCGACCCTTCTGCACTAGTCGAGGTGGATGATCAGGTTGATCCTTCAGCTAATCGTGGAAAAATGCCTGCCGTTGAACTTGAAGCGACGGCAGAAACGTCGATTCACCCACAAGATCAAGACCTTGGCATCCCTCCTCAGGAAGCCACTTCGGCTTACATAAGTACTCTCATTGCTTTTCATTGATCCACCTTCTGCCGTAGAATTCTAAACCGGGAAAAAATCAATGTCAGGTGCCTATGTTCTCATTTCATCGAAAATTCTATGCGTCGAAGGGCGTTATCTACATCTCTTGGCCACTTCAGTGGCCATCGAACATAGATAACCTTCATCGGCCGCGTGAATTAAAAAGAAGTCTTAAACATTGGGCTCGGCCATTAAGCTCTTTAGGTTCGAGCAATGAGCCAGCAGATATGGCCGAAGTCTCCTTTAGGCAGGTCTAAAATTCCCCTTCTTCTTTTCCTCTTTGTAACTTGGCTTTTGCTGACAAGTTTTTTTTCTGCGCAGCCTTTATGGGAAGTTGAACTCGAAGCCGTTCTTCTGAATACTTCGGGAACGGCTAGCTCTTCGGTCATTACAACGAGACCATCTGTATCAACAGCCGAATCAAATGCCTTTACCAAACTGCAGGCGCTTCTGTCTCTCTCGACTTCACAAATCCTTGAAAGTAAGGGTCTTGACTCCATGGGAGAATGTCTAAACGACCTTGCAGCGGGTGGTCTTCTGAGCAACGAAACCATCACTCGTCTGTCTTCTATCCTAGATCGAGCTCGAGAGCATTTCGATATTTTTGTGAGAACCCTCCAAGGGGAAGACGACCTTAAAGCTACATTAGTTGCTCAAGAAGCTCTACGGGCAGAGGTCGATGCGGTAAAGGCAAAGAAAGCACAGCTGGCCGACTTCGACCTACAAATTGCCGACCTCAACCGGTAAATTACGGACCTCCAACGTCAGCGGTCAGCCGTGGCCTCCGATCTTGGTGCTAATTTCGAGTTGAGCAAAACTTGTTTGACCAATTATGTGGCTGGTGAGAAGCAAATCGAGTAGCCGAAGATGGATAAAAGGACTCGTCAGGCTGAAATCATAATAGGCGAAGTACGATAGTTAGAGTTGAAGGCTGCCCTTGATGCTTTCCTTCCTTCGTCCCATTAAGTTATCTTTGTAAACCAGTCGACTGACCTCTGCTTGTACACCTTTTTATTAATGAAAATGATCTTTTCATCTTTTATTCTTGCACCTCCCACGTTACTGAATAATATTTTTTTAAAAACTTCCCTTTGATTGGTAGTTTATGAATCAAACCAGTTCGATCCCTGAGGTGGTATGGCCTCTTGCTGAGAACCTTGTGTACAACAAATGGTCCCTCCCAATTCGGCAACCATTTGCCGAACCTAGGGTCCTTAATTCCTATGCGTAGCACGGTTTACCAAACCAAACCTCATTCGCCGAACGTTTTCTGTCTGACTCGTTGATTATAAACTCCCTCGACGATCTTTTTTTGTGCCACCAGTAATTTATAAGCATCAAGCCGAGCTTCTTCTAAATCTTCTAATTCTTGTCTCATGGCTTGACTGTACTCAGGACCGAACAAACTACTTTGTTCAATTATTCGCAACAAGTTTATACTCAACTCGACTGGCAATACTGCATCATGTCCATAGGTCAATGCGTATGGAGTTGTTCCAGTGGCTGATCGGAGCGACGTTCGATAGACCCATAATGCTTCATTTAGCTTTAGATGCCACATACCAGGCTTCTCCCTTACCATTTTTCAAGAATGCCAATAAGAACCTTATTACTTGTTTCGGCCTGTCCATTCCCCTGCGGGTAATACGGCGTAGGTTGCTCTAGTCGAATTCCTAGATTCGCCGTATACTCCTTAAACCTATCGGATGTGAAGATCGTACCATTATCTGTTACAATTTTTTCGGGTATGCCGAATCTAGTTACAATGTTTTCTTCGACAAAATTACAAACTTCTTTAGACGTTATCTCGGCATATGACTTTGCTTCGACCCATTTGGTGAAGTAATCCGTTGCGACCAGTATCCACGCATGCTTCGCTGACTTGGAGGATGGTGTTATTTTGCCGATTACGTCCATCCTCTAAACGGCCATGGTTTGGTGACCGAATGTAATGATTCAGCTGAGACTCTCTGAATGGGACCGTGAATTTGACATTGTACACATCCTCGTACGAACTCAATACAATCTTTTAGTATACTCAGCCAGAAATAGTCGTGTCGGCGAAGTAACCATCGCTTCTTTCGACCGGACTGATGAGCCCCGCAAATTCCTTCATGAACTTCCGTGATTGCTTGAGCAGCTTCTCGGGGGCCGAGGCACAACAGTAATAGACCGTCTTCACCATTTCGGTATAATTCCTTTTGGTATGCGACGTAATTCGTTGCATGAACCTTTGTTTTGCGATCGTGTTTAGCATTGGGGTTGTCAAGGTACTGCATGATTGGCTTTCTCCAATCATCTAGTATCGCCTCGACCGTGCAGACGTCTATGGGATCCTTTCATTCTAATAATGAAGGCAGGGATCTGACTCGTGTACGGATTACGCTGTCGCGTTGGAGAGCTTGCTGATTAACTAAGGCCGGGTATGATCGTTGTAACACAGTTATTGCTCGGCCTAGCTTGCCCCCCAGGAGTTGAGCTCCGGAGGCTATTTGAGCCAGTTCATATGCGTCGGTGTTTCAAACTCGAGAGATATGTGTGAATGTTATGCCGTCGAAAGATTCGGCCAAATAGCTGGCAACCATGTAATAGGGTGCCAGAGTGCAACTCATGCAACGAAAAGTACCACTGAGTTGGTTAATCACAAGTTCATAATCGCCGAGGATGAAGGCGCGGGTTGCTCATAAGTCGTGAAGGACACCAAGACCGATGACAAGAGCTTCGTATTCGGCTTGATTATTTGTACAATCGAAATCCAATTTGAGAGAGAAATACCAACGGTAGTGATCAGGGGATTGAATAACGATCCCAACCCCAGCCAAAGCTGAAGTACTAGAGCCATCAAAGTACATCGTCTAGTGATTATCACGTGTCTCTACCATACCGATTTCAACATTATTGCCCTCAGAAACGTAAGAGGAAGGATGTTGAGCCAAGAAATCGGCCAAGGCTTGACCTTTGACGGCTTTCTGGGGCACGTATTGTAAACTAAATTCTGATAGTGCTATCGTCCATTTCCCAATCCGGCCTTTCACGATTGGCCGAGTGAGCATGTAACGAATAACGTCGGTCTGGGCGATGACTTGAGTGACCGATGGAAGCATGTAATGCCTGAGTTTTGATGCGGCGAAGAATAAGGCTAGGCAAAGCTTCTCAACGACGGGATAATTGATCTCTGGTTGGCTGAGATTCCAACTGAGATAAAAAATGGTTTGTTCTTGGCCAGCGTCATTGTCTTGTGCGATGAGGCATCTGATAGACTCTTTGGCCGTGGAGATGTATAACTTGAGAGGTTTACCACGTCGTGGTGGAACAAGGACAGGTGGAGCCGTGAAGGAGACTTTGATTTGTGTAAACGCCTCTTGGTGTTCTGGACACCATTCGAAGGCATTGCAATTCTTGAGTTTCAGAAACGTAGAAAAGGCTTTCATTTTTCCTGCCGAATTAGTGATGAATCGACGGAGGAAGTTGATCTTGCCAATCAACGACTGTAGTTATTTTTTGGTCGCAGGGGGTGGAGCATTGATGATCGCGCGAGCCTTGTTTTCATCGACTTCAATACCACGATGATGTACAAGGAATCCTAAAAAGTTATCGGCGGTGACGCCGAAAGCACATTTGGCAGGATTCATTTTCAGATTGTGCTGGCGCATACGTAAGAAAACTTGTCGAAGATCATCCAAACGTGTCTGCCGGCGTTTTGATTTTATCACGACATCATCAATGTGGACTTCGACGAGGGTTCCAATTAGATCATGGAATATAGTATTCATCGCTCGTTGGTATGTGGCCCCGACGTTTTTGAGGCCGAACGGCATGACAACCCATTCATATGTGTCGAGTGCCCCCGGGCAACGAAAAATAGTTTTATGGACGTCGGCCTCGGCAATGAAAATCTGGTTGTAGCCGGCATGCCCATCCATAAAGGACAGAATTTCATGGTTTGCTGCTGAGTCGATTAGCAAATCTGAAATTGGCATGGTATACTCATCTTTAGGGGTTGCCAGGTTTAGATTTCGAAAGTCGATACAGATTCGTAACGCCCCACTCTTCTTTAATACCGAGACGATATTTGCCAACCATTCGACGTATCGAGCGTTCGAATGAAACCGACTTTTAAAAGTAGAACGAGTTCGTCCTTTATGCCGAGTTGAACTTCGGTTGAGAATCGTCGTGGTGGTGGACGAAACGGTTTACACCCAGGTTTAATTCGTAACTCATGCTCGACGAACGTTCGATCCAAACCTGGCATCTCATGGTAGTTCCAAGCAAAACAATCTTTAAACTCATGAAGTAAATTACAAAGCTCGGCCTTCATATGTTGGGGTAACAAAGTACTAATAAATAAAGCCGTGGGTCGTCGGCCGTCCCAACATTTATTTCCTCCAAAGGGTCTTTGACTTGGGGTCGACTATCTTCGAGCTCAGATGGAGCAGCTGGAACCTTATCTAATGACAGGAAAGGACCGTTATCTCATCGGCAAGAAACTCGACTAAGTCTATGTCTGAATTTGGTTGTTTGGAAATGGCGTACCAATGGGTCAGCAGTTGCTTCATGGTTGATGAAATCGCGGCCCGGTGCTTGTCTTGTATAGTTTCAGACATCGGTGTCAGCAATCAGATTGGCCAACCCAAGTCT
Organism: Heteromeles arbutifolia; assembly: GCA_024362995.1. Lineage (NCBI taxonomy): Eukaryota > Viridiplantae > Streptophyta > Magnoliopsida > Rosales > Rosaceae > Heteromeles > Heteromeles arbutifolia. The sequence goes on along the minus strand of JANCRC010000003.1, from coordinate 35,153,140 downwards.
CACCGAATCCTGGTGTACTGTCTCGGTGCCTACCTTGATGGCCTTTTGTACTGATATCTGAGTTGGCCGGCCTTCCTCATTAAAGCCTTGTAAGGTGATATAGCCGACGTGATCGTCATAATAGCGAGCTTGAATCATGTTTGCCTCAAACGGCTGATTATCGGCCGGGTGAACCAAAACTGATTTGCCATCCCAGAAGACAAGGACTTGGTATAGCAACGAGGGAATGCAGCCCGTTTAATGAATCCAATCATGACCGAGCAATGCATTATACTCGGTTTTTGAAACAACGATAAAGAATGCGGTCATATGATTGCGACCAGCAACGTTTATGTTCAGAGGAAGCACTACCTTTGTCTGAGACTTATCACCAACAAAGCTACTCATGGTTACCCCCGACGGGATGAGTTCGTCATTAGACCGTCGTAGCATTCGCATAATAGACATGGGCATAATGTTGACCGTGGCTCCACAATCGACGAACACCTTAGAGACCGGATACCCTTCAATATGAGCCGTAACATACAACGACTTCAGATGCTGAATATTAGTAGTGGAAGAACGGGGAAATAGTTCGGTGAGAATTGCTTTGAGTTTGTCTTGTTTGCTTTCCGGGTTGTCTTCATCGACAGTGACAAAGTTAACTTGTATGGCTTCTTCGGCGACTACATCACCATCTATGGAACTTGGTTGAGATGTGGTTGGCTGAAACTTGGCGGGTAGAACGTGGACCATGCTAATATCCATATTTTCGAGGACTGAATGGCCCATTTGGTCATGGTTGTCGTCTTCCAAGCGATTGACCGAGGTATCTTGCTCTTGAGCATCTATGGCTGGATTATCTGCAATTGTAGTTAGTGGTTGCTATGGTACATCCTCTGGTTCCGCGTCATCTTGAGCCTCATGCGATGTTGGGAGCTGGTCTTGTGCATGTGCCGTTTTACGGGCTTGCTCATGGTAGGCGATTCGAGCGTTCATTGTGTTGATGTACGCGTCCAAACGGGCCACGCATTCTTTCTTATTGGTTGTTAGGTGGAAAAAGGCCACTGCTGAAAAAACTTCGAAGTGGTACCGTAAATGCTGAAGGTCCTCAAGAGAAAAAGGAAGTTCGGCAGTGTCTATATCGGTATACAGATCGACCTCAAAATTGAGAACTCGGGCTTCACGTATGTGCTGAAACCTAGCCTTCATTGCTGGATCGATGGTCTTTTGGATAATTTGTTCAGCATTAGGGCTAGTTAGAGCCAAGTCGAGGGCTTATTGACATTCTTTTGGTAGGCCGTATAAGTCATTAGCGGAATATTTCTTGTGAAACTCCCGCATGTACTCTAAGGCCTCGTCGATAAATGGAGGGTGCAAATTCTGCCGTATCTTAATTAGTGGCCCTGGTGAAGGCAACGGGGGAAGATTGCTTTCCGCCTCTCTTCTGAATTGCTCGAAACGAGCCTTCATTTCCCCTGGTCGAATAAGGTGTTTGATGCGTTTCTCAGAGTCCTTGATTGTAGTTTCGAAGTCACGTTCGGTTGCCTTCTTTCCCTGAATTAATTCGGTCATGATGGCAGGGGTTTGCCGATCGTCCTCATTGTCGGTCACTTCTTTCGGCTGTTATTTAGTAGCTGAGGTAGTCTGTGCGGCTTGTCGGCGAGCCATGCAATCTATCCGCTGGCGTCGACGCTTCTGAGATTTAGATAGTGTAGTGTACACACTTTTAGAGGAATGATATGTGTACCAACGTTGATTTCGCGGTTCATGAGGTTTGAAGGTTTTCTGCTTTACAGAAGAGTTCGAGTTGTTCGAACTTCGTGCATAATAATCCTTATTATAGAATTGTGCACTGAAGTCGAGACACCGTCTGACTAGGGGCAGTTCGGTCGGTTAGGTTTTAGGGCCGAGTCTATCGAAAACTCCGTGGCACTGGTCTGCACTAAGCGTCTTCTGATGTGTTGTGGCCATGGAAGGTGGTTGCTTCATCGTAGCCTGAAGTAGCCTTTCATTTGACTCGGTGGTGACGTTTTTCTTACACCGACTGCATAGAATCGCTGATCTATCTGCTTCCTCGATGCTAGAGTCTGTCATAGACTGGATGATAGCCGGTCCTGAAAGAACTTTGGGTGGCTTGTTCGAAAATAAATCGATCTTGAGCCATGGCCGAGAATTCTGCTTTGGGATATGTTGTACTGGAACGAACTCAGCCTTCCATTTCCCTTTGTCCCTAGGTAGACGGGCATCTACCATATTAACCGTCGCCGTAGGAAACGAGTCGGTGTCAATGTTCATTTTCTTTTCTGGGAACTTGAGTTTACCGTTATCAATCTAGCTTTGGACGGCATCTCCAAATACGACATAGTTGTTTTTCGTATGTTTATTCGAGTTATGGTACTTGCAATATGTTTTTCCTTTCAATTCTTCAGCCTTAGGAATATTATGCCCAAGCTGAAGTTTGATGATCTTGGCAAGTAGTAGTTGGTCGAAGATAGTGTCGGCCTTAGTAATGTCAAAAGTATAAACTTTTGATGTTTTGGTGATAGATTCTTTGGTGGTCGAGCGAGTTTTGACATCTTTGGGATTGGCGTAAGTCAATGCCTTGCAAATATACGGTTTATCGATTACTATCTCGGCCGCATCAATACCGGCATATTCTTCAAGTTCAGCCGAGGCATAGCTAACCATGGGGTTCCTGTAAACGGTTCCTCAGGATGGAGACTTAGAGACGTTTTCTTCTCGGAGTAGGTAGTCATATTGCTCAACATGTTGAGCTAGTTCGTACATGTCTCGGAAGTTTGCCGCCAGGAATTTCTTTTTGTACTCCACGTCCAACCTATTCAAAGCGAGTATAATAAATTCGACTTCAGGAAGGGGTACTCGGCACCAATTTCTAGCCGACTTAAACCTGGTAAGATAATCCATTGGTGACTCAGCTGATGCTTGAGTTATCCTGGCTAGTGATGAAACTGACATTTCCATCCCCGGCCGATAGAATTGCTCATGAAATTTTTCGGCCAACTACTCCCAACTCTGGATGGAGTTCGGTGGGAGATTGATGTACCAAGCGAATGCCGAGCCTATCAATGACAAGTTAAATAGTCGCAGTTTATGGAGATCGCTATTAACATCTCCATATTGCGCAGTGAACCGAGCCACATGTTCTAACAAGGATAAAGATGATTCTCCAGCAAACAAACTGAAATCTGGGATTTTACAGCCTTTAGGATATTCAAATTTCTCCACGTAAACAGGGTATGGGTGGATGAATTTCAGGAATTTTGGCCATTTTTTCAAGGCTGAATCGATAATCCTTAAACCTCGATCATATCAACGGATGTCGTTTCTGTTTGTTGGTCGAATTCGTCTGATCTACTGCTCGATCATCATCTCTTCTCCAAGTCATTTGGCTTGAACCGAGCAGGCACTAGCTCGGCCTGTACTAAAGGATTATTCGTTGGTGGCAATTGCCGAGAGTGATCGGAGGGCATTTCTTTACAGATTTTATGAACCAGCATTTCAAGCAATCTGGTGTGTGTCTCATTGGTACTGCATATTACTTCGCGTAGACTGTCTATTCCTCAGCTGAATGTTTGTTCAACTTGCCGAGATTGTTCGTCTAGTCATTTTCGGAGAAACGACCTTGTTGGTGGATCAGCGCCTTCACCACCATCTTCATCACAATCCTCTGCTACCACCTCATTGAAAATGCATACGGTTCTGTTAGGGATTTATGCATTGCGAGGCTGACCGCCGAGACCAGCTTCATTTTCTCGGCGTGCTGCGCTCGTGGACTTCGGTGTTGCGGTAACAATAGGGTTTTGTGGCTGCGGTAAATTTTGTCCTATGTTCTGAATTGACAAATCAGTCGTTGATTTTCCCATGACTGTTTTGTTCTTAACTGATCGTGTCTCAATTGGCATGAACTTCGTAGTTTTAGCTCTGTGTCTCACTGAGCGTGCCAAAATGTTAACCCTAAAAACTACCAAGCCTACGTGGCGCGCATGCTGAATAATCTATGAGCTAACTACGTCTTTCGGTTATGTGCGGGGCGTGCCAATTCGTCGGCGATGTTGCGTTGAGCGCGCGGCTGACTTCTGTGTCTTGCGATTACGACCGAGGAAGGAACTCGACTCGGCCCTTGGATTCTAAAGCCTGAAGACAAGGCTACTAATTATGCGAAGTTTACAAATCGCTATCGTCAGATTCGGTCACAGTAATGGTATTTGTCAAAGTAAACTCAGGCCGAATTGACACTAAAGTGTAAGGGCACAAATACTCAAAGCGAATGTACGTCTTGATGGTGAATGTGGTTCGGCCGTCAGAATGCCGAACTCTAAAGCCAACTTGTGAGTATCCAATCATAAAACAACCCGGCGTTCAATGTGCCGAACTCAGTAATTTGTAACACCTCACTTCGTCGAAAAGGCTAATGAGATGACCTCTGCCAATAAGGATTCGAAAATCCTTCTCGACCAAGACTTGGATAGGTAACTAGTCGGCCCCTTCGCAGTGCTGTTTATCCAAACTGAAGGTGCTCCGCGGTCGGCTGATTCTACGGCGATAGTGCTGTTTATCTAAACTGAAGGTATCACCGGTTGCCTTCACAGTGCTGTTTATCCAAACTGAAGATGTGTTGGCGAAAAGGAAAATAAAAATCTTAAGGTTATTGAGAGGTTTCGCGTCGAGCGAGGGTTTGCGCAGGGCAGATTTGTGTGTTGAGTTGGATGGGCTTGAATTATGCACTGAGTCTTGTATTTACATGGGCAGACCTCCTCATAGCCGAATTAGAATCCTTCTCGGAATAAGATTTCTTAAAGCTAATCCAACCAGAAGTCGGCCAATCCTAAACTAATTAGGACTTTGAATTCAACTCCTTACCCGGCCGCATTCATTCCTAAGTTTCAGCGCCCTTATCCTACCGAGCATCCTAGTTGCATCAGGATTCAATTCCCTCATCTTTATCTAAAAGACTCCATTTCCTGGTAGGACTCGGCCAACTTGGCTTGGCGGCCCACGACCCAAAATCTGACGAGAATTCTAGAAAGATCGCTAGGACGGATGAAACTCCAAATTCGGCCCAAATCAATATTTTGGGCCTAAACACAACCATATCAGTGGAGACAGATTCATATACATTCTTCGAACTTCCTCATTGGCCAGTTGCTTTCTAGAATATAATTTGTTCATGAAGTCCAGCAAAAGACATACATTCAAATCTAGCATACTTAATTTTTTTTTGTACTTTATAAGTCAAAAGCTTGAGGTATTAGGCCTGAAACCAGTATGTCTTAACATTCATAGGTTGCTCACCATTTTTTGATATATTTTGAATGTAAAGGATCTTTCTGGATAAATATCTTTGGCAGCTAATCCTCTTGATTGTACGGTACTAGCATCTAAATGTGAAAATGCGTGTGTAGGATCGGTCAAATTATCCGCATGCACATAAACTGCTTAAATAGAAGTTATAGACCCCTCTTTGATAGAAATAATCCTTTCTTGTAAAGTCCGCATTTCAGTACTAAGGGTTGATAACCCACAGCGGAAGGCATTGTACTCAAAGTTGTTTCAAACACAAAACTTTAGATGCAAAAGTAAGCATGGTTAACTACTTGAGCTACAAATTCATTGTATATGTTGCTTACTTTTGCATCTAATGAACAATATTGTAGAGAGTTTTTAAACTCTTTTTATGTATGCAACATCACCTCTTCTGTGAGTTTGAGTGCTATTTTCTATTCCAACAACTTGGCTTAAGAGAGTTGAAAATTGAAATGCTACCAAAATAGTAACATTTTGCACCCTAGCTCAAACTTCATTGTTTTGATGGAAAGAATTACAGCTAGCGAAGTCGGTTAATTGTTTATTTAGTTCCTAATTTAGGTCGTGGAGTGGAGTCTCATTTAAGTATATCTTTAATTCTTACAAACAAATCAATGAGTGGAATGAACAAGAAAGATATAAGTATTTTATTCGTTATTTATAAAAAAGAAGTAGATGAAGTTATTTATTAGGGAGAAGCCAGTTAAATTAAATGCTAAAATTGGGTTTACTAGAATTAAGTTTGCTGCTGATTAGGAAGTAGATGTAGTTGCTTATTAGAAATTTAGCAGCTCCTCGGGGTTGCTAATCAATTGAGAGTAAATGGAGAACAAGTCGTAAATGATGGGAAAAAAGGAGTCATAAATTTTTAGACCAAATTTGTAAATTATGTGGTCATTAATATGAACTAAACACGTAAATTAACACTTAGATAATGATTCAATCATCGATAATCACGTCATATGATTTACAAAAATCTGGCTTAAATAGATGGTCTCCTTAGTATTATTCAAAACGAAAACTGGAAAAATTTAGGCTAGTATATGAGCTCTTGGAAACATCATCAAAGAAAGCTTGAGCCTTTGGGTTAGTTTAACAGATAATGGTGGGTAGAGAAGTGTTGTTGCCTAGGTCAAGGGTTCGATACCTTTTCATTATAACTATTAACTGATAAATAAGAGAGCTATGGGAGCAGCAAATGAAAGCAGCCTTTTGAATTCAGTAGCATAGAAGAAACTTTTAGATAGATAAGGAGTAGGTGGGTGAGTGAGTGAGTCCTCACTGACCTGAGCAATTTCGATCACCTAGCAGGCCTTAAATTTGGTAGGTAACATCGCCGAAGCGTATCATCTGATTTTACTACGAAGGTACCTTCATAGTTAGTAAAATACCAAACGGCTATAGTATATGAAAAATACGTATTATTTGGCAACTTTCTTAAAAATATCTTTTGAAAACTTCGGCCATTTTTATTAAATTTTAATATTTATTTAAATTTATTTATTTTTGTTTTTTCAATAATAAGTTAAAAATACGTGAATTTTATGTGTAGTATTGAAAAAGTGTCTAAATAATGTGTATTAAACGTGAAAAATATGTTGGACTTTTAACATGCAATTTCTTGAATCATTAGCAATTTCTTGAATCATTAAGACAATGTACGAAAAATGAAGTATTTTAAAAAAATACGAACCTACTTGTATAATACGTGAATTTACTAAAGCCTTTCCACGGGGCTTGAGCCAGTGTTAATAGAGTGCATATGCTGACAATGGGTGTGGGTATGAAAGCGTGGTGAAATTATTGTAATGCTGCATTACGATGATGTTAGTAGCCGGAGAAAAAAGATACAGAGACTTTCATCCAGCTTCGGCGCAAGGTTTTGAAAACGCGTTGTCAAATGTTACGAGTGCAAAAAGATTGGCATTACTGATTATATCAGCATTATGTGTATTAATTAACATATGAGTGCAAGAAGGTTTTCAAACCTCTTGATTACACATCTTTAGATTATCATCTGAGAAGTTAAATGTATTAAGGGTAGTATTGTAAAATAACAATGAGTGATATTGTTAGAGTTAGTCACATTACTTAGTCATTAAGATAGGTGGTTATTCCTATATGTAAATGCTGGTATATATATATATATATATACCTAAGTGTAATCTTATTGAATATATGAAATACACAATATTATTTTTTCTCTCTCTCTACATTTTCTCTTACTAAAACCTCTCTCTGTTTTTAACATGGTATTAATCGCTGGTGTCTAACAACCTCCGACGATCCTTTTCTTCTGCTTCTCTGCGATTTCTCTCTGAAACCCTAAGCCACAAACAATGGCAGCACCTCTTTCGCCTTCCCCTGACTCTACCTCTAAGCCTCCTCCCACACATTCTTCAATCCCAAATTTGTGCCCTAATTCGGTTAGTTCTTCGATCACAATCCAGAACATTGGATTGCTCATTCCAATCAAATTGACAACCACAAATTGGCTCACCTGGAGTGCTCTCTTTGCACCGATCTTTCGCCGGTACAATCTCACCGGATTTGTTGATGGATCAATGGTGGCGCCGCCTAAGTATCTTCTTGATTCTTCAGGCCTTTGCACTTCAATAATCAATCCTCAGTATGTGGCGTGGTTTGAAAATGATCAGAACATTCTGATCTGGATCAACTCTACACTCTCGGATTCTTTGATTCCCTACACTGTTGGTGTAGCAACAGCTTGAGACCTTTGGTTAAAATTGGAGTCGCGCCTTGCGACGGCATCTCATTCACATATTCATGAACTGCGCTCTCGCCTCCGAACAATCACCAAAGGTGATTCCACCGCTGCTGCTTATCTTCAACAAATTGAAGCAATCGCGGACGTTCTCGCAAGTGCTGGAGCTCCGGTTGATGATTCGGAACTGATCTCTATCACTCTTCATGGATTACCGCCTGAATTTGATTCTTTTGTGGATGCCATTCAGTTTCGTCTTGGTTCAACCACCATTGATGAATTACATGGTCTATTGCTCAGCAAGGAGATTCAATTAACTAGTCGCAAGAAAATTTCACCATCGGCACCGTTTCAAGCTTACAATTCATCCACAGGCATTCTTCCTACACCGCTTGGTGACTCAAATTCTCAGGCTTATTATGTTCAACAAGGCTTGAATTCCAACTCCTCACAAGGCCGTGGCATGGATCGAAATTTCTCAAACCCTAGAAATTCACAAAATCGCTCCAATAATTCTCGATCTTTCAATAATTCTCGTCAGAGTTTCTCTCGCCAAGGAAATCAGAGGTACAATCGAGGATCCAGATCCAATTTCAATAACTTCAACAGAAGAAACTCTTGTCAAATATGTCGCCAATTTGATCATGAGGCCATTGATTGCCTTCATCGGATGAATACTGGTTATGGCAACAAGAATTCTTAGACTGTACTTTATGCTGGTACCTCTTATGCAAATCCTACATGACTTCTTGATACTGGTGCAAGCTTTCACATGACAAATTCCTCTACTAATCTTCAGAATTCTGAACTCTACAATGGTCCTGAGCAAGTCTACATTGGTGACGGCAAAGGTTTGCCTATTACTCATTCTAGTTTTTCTAGACTTATTACATCTAATCATACATTTGCCTTACAAAATGTGTTACATGTTCCTGATCTAAAACAAGATTTGATTTCTGCAAATCAATTTATTCTTGATAACTGGTGTTCTATTCACCTATATCATTTTCACTTCATTGTGAATGATCTTACTTCGGGGAATGAGCTTTTTAAAGGCCCTGTTAAAGCTGGATTCTATCCATTTCTTGCACCATCTGTTGTTGGAAATCAATCTGCTTATGTAGCCAGTACTAAAGCTTCTCAGGATATATGTCATCAACGTTTGGGTCATCCATCCTTCAAAATCCTAAATAAACTAGCTTCTCAGACTAGTATTTCTCTCTCAAATAAGATAAATAAGTTTTTGTGTTCCAGTTGTGCTCTAGGCAAATGCTCTAGAAAATCATTTACTTCTGCTCCCTGTACCACAAGCAAGCCTCTTGAGCTTGTACACATTGATGTATGAGGTCCTGCACCCATTGCTTCTGTTAATGAATATCGCTATTACCTTATTTTGGTTGATGATTTCACCAAGTATTCTTGGTTTTTTCCACTCAAGTATAAGTCTGAAGTTTGCAACACTTTTGTTCATTTCAAAACTATGGCTGAAAACTTGTTGGGATTCAAGATTATTACTGTAAGATCAGATTTAGGTGGTGAGTTTGTCAATCATAACTTCTCAAACTTTTTTCAAGCACATGGGATTTCTCAGTTGTCCCCATACCCCAGAACAGAATGGATGTGCTGAAAGAAAGCACAGACACTTGGTTGAAACTGCTCGCACTATTCTTGCAGCTTCTCAGGTTCCTCACATCTACTGGGTTAAAGCCTTTTCCACAGCTCTATATCTCATTAATCGCATGCCAACTGGTGTCAAACCTTCTCATTGGGAATCTTTTTTTCATAAACCACCAGATTACACCACTCTCAAGATCTTTGGCTGTAGATGTTTCCCGTGGCTCAAACCCTATACTTCTTCCAAACTTGATCCAAAAAGCAAACCCTGTGTCTTCTAGGCTATAGTCTAAATCATAAAGGGTATCGGTGTTTGGATGTTTAAACTGAAAAAATCTATATTTCCAGGCATGTTATATTTGATGAGTATACATTACCTTTTCTTCATCAGCAAGTCACTATGAATTCAGTTTCTTCTTCTCCCCTACCTTTATTCCACCTTCCATACCTACATCCTTAATCTTCACAAATCCCACTCCTATGTCTTCATCCTCATCTTCTACACACCCTATCCCTGTATCTACCACTTCATCACCTATTCTATTACCTCCAGAACCTACTTCATCACCTATATCACCACCTATACAACCCTCTCTCCTACCAATATTTATCCCATGACCACTCAGTCCAAATCGGGTATTTTCAAACCCAAGGCTCACTTAGCAACTAAGCATCCTCTTCCATCTCATTTATCTCTTGATTTTACACCTTCTACCTATCTTCAAGCATCCAAATCTTTGCATTGGAGACAAGCTATGCAGAAGGAGTTTAATGCCCTGATTCAAACCGGTACATGGTTTTTAGTACCTCTTTATTCCTCTCAAAACCTGGTTGGCTGTAAGTAGGTGTTCAGTATCAAAAGAAAACCTGATGGTTCAGTTGACAGATACAAAGCCAGGCTTGTTGCTAAAGGCTTTCATCAGCAACAAGGTCTAGACTATAATGAAACCTTCAGTCCAATTACTAAACCAGTCACCATTCGACTCCTACTCACCTTAGCATCTCAGTTTGATTGGTTTCTAAATCAGTTAGATGTTAGTAATGCATTTTTGCATGGTAATCTCACTGAATCTGTCTACGTGGTGCAACCTCCTGGGTTTGAGGACTCTGTCAAACCACATCATGTCTGTAAATTGCATAGGTCTTTGTATGGCCTGAAACAGGCTCCCAGAGCCTGGTATGACAAGTTGATAGCTACTTTACACTTTATTGGATTCTCTGGTTCACAGAATGATCATTCACTGTTTGTCAAGAAAGATACTTCTGTGGTGTATGTCTTAGTGTAAGTTGATGATATTCTGGTTACAGGACCAGATTCTGAAGCTTGCAAACTTGTGATTTCTCAACTTTGTGATTTATTTCTTGTCAAGGACTTGGGATCCTTTCACTATTTTCTGGGAATTGAAGTCAAAAGGTCTTCCAAGGGTATCTTTATTTCACAAACTAAATATATCCTGGATCTTCTCAAAAATGCAAACATGGATGGAGCTAAACCTTGTGCTACTCCATTGAGCACATCCAAATTAGATCACTCTTCCCCATTACTTCCCAATCCTGAGGAATATAGATCATTAGTAGGAGGGCTTCAATACTTAACTTGGACTCGACCTGACCTATCATTTGCAGTTAACCTTGTCTGTCAGTTTATGCATAGTCCAAGGCAATCTCATTTTCAGATTGTTAAAAGAATTTTCAGATATTTGAAGGGTTCTCTCTCCCTTGGTCTTTGGTTTCCCAAATGTTCACAACAACTCTGCATAAATAGCTTCTCAGACGCAGACTGGGCAGGTTGTTCCTTAGATCGTCGATCTACATGTGGGTTTTGTGTTTTTCTGGGTGACTCACTCATTAGTTGGAGTGCCAAGAAACAACCCACTGTGGCCAGATCCTCAACTGAAGTAGAATACAGATCATTAGCCAACACAGCTGTCGAATTGACTTTGATCTGCAAACTATTAGTTGATATTGGTCTTGTTCTTCCATGTCCTCCCAAGCTATGGTGTGACAACATATCTGCCATTTCACTAGCCAAGAATCCAATCTTCCATGCTCGCACCAAGCATGTGGAGATTGACTATCATTATATCCAGGAAAAGGTTTTGGCAAACTCTATCACAGTTCATTTCATCTGTACACAGGCTCAAACTGCAGATATTTGCACCAAAGCATTGTCCAAGTACCAGTTTCTTCTTCTTAGAGACAAACTTTCTCTTAGGTTACCTCAGTTCAGTTTGATGGGGGATATTAAGGGTAGTATTGTAAAATAACAATGAGTGATATTGTTAGAGTTAGTTACATTACTTAGTCATTAAGATAGGTGGTTATTCCTATATGTAAATGCTGGTGTGTGTATATATATATATATATATATATATATGTATATATATATATGTATATATATATATATGTATATAAATACACCTAAGTGTAATCTTATTGAATATATGAAACACACAATATTATTTTTTTACTCTCTCTCTACATTTTCTCTTACTAAAACCTCTGTTTCCAACAAAATTTACACTTATTCCCTGAGCTTGTAGCAATATCATTTACTTCCTGCAAACGATACCATTCCCACTGAAGGAATTACCGGTGCAGTCAAGATTTCCGTAATTCATCACCCTTGAATCTGTTTGATCCATCTTCCTGGATTTAGTGAAAACACAAGCAGCGCAATCTGCGGAGACCAGTGATGTTGTTCTGTACTTGTGTTCCCCTCCCACAACTGGCATCGCTACTCCTGGCTTTACCGGGTTCTTGAAATCTGGCTGGTAAGTCCTTCCAAGCACTCCCTCAACATTTGAGGATAAGCCGTAGAATCTGAACTGTACTTCCAGATGTGCAAAACAGTCATCCGATGGTATCTGATAATTGTGGATCCTATCATCTTACTTTGTCACAGGCACCACATTTACTGAAATTTCAGCAACTTCCTGGAGAGTGACCAAAACACTGTTCTTGCTAGATCTTCTCTCTACTCTAATGGCATTTTCCGGAGATTGCCATGCGGAGAGTTGGGATTCTGGGATGACTATAGCTCCTCTCCATTGTAAGTGAATTTTAAGTGGTTGATTTCATCATCCCATGATGATGCTTGGCTGGCCTCTAAGGAGAAGCTGTTAGAGCCAAAGAGGAGTCCAAGGGCTTGAATCCAAGTGTAGTCCCTGGTTTCAGGGCGGAGACCAATGAACCGGAAGTTGAGTTGGAGGTTGGGGTCAGAAACTAAGCTGAAATACTCATTTTTCTTGCCGTGGAAGTAAAAGACAATGCCATCTCCACCGATGAAGCGAGGGTCCATGCATGCTGATCCGCGGCCTTCACCATTAGGTTTGCGACCTACGATTACCAACAACCGCAAACAAAAACCCTTGTCAGCATCGGCATTTTAACCGAGGCATTTCGAAACAAAATAAAAATTGGAGTGCATTGTTGAAGAATGCAATCTCACATCAGATGATTGACTGAATATATTACTAATTATAAATGAATAGTTCCACTACTATATCAAGGCTTTCTGCGAGTTGCAGGTAGTTAAGTTGAGACAATATTGATGTAATTAGTGGTGTATTGCATGCCCAACTCTGAAATGTTAACATGCATGAGATAACATTATGAACACGTGACAGTAAGTCGTAACCTTACCTTTGCACTCAGCTTTGTACCAGAACAGAAGCAGATACAAGGATTAGCATAACGATCAAAACACTTTTGCTGCCTAAGAACTCCATTGCTTCTTTCTCCGTGTACCTCACAAATGAAATGTTGATATATACAGCCAGGTTAGCTTCCCCTTTTCTGGTTGATAAAAAAAAAAAGATAAATTACATTTTAGTAACACAACTTTGTATCACATAACAATCTCATACCTCATTTTTAAAACATTGCAATATCGTACATTAACTCACGATTCATTGCAATGTCAGACATCCGTCAACTTTTCTGTTAAATTTTTCTGTTAAAAGTTAACATGGTAAATGTGGACCCACTCCTCGTCGTAATTAGGTTAAAAACCTAATTAAAAATTAATAAGTTAATATTTTTTTATCTGAACAATAAAAAATTAGAAAAAACTCTCTTCCTCTTATCTCTCCTTGCTTTTCATCACCTAGAGTGAAGGGTGGCCGTTGACAACAGCAACCGTCTCGGGTGCTCGTTCCGGCAGTGGCTGCCGAGATCATCACTCGCAGAAGAACAATTTCAGATTCTTCACCATTGCATCCAGACCCGTACATGGCTTCCAACTCCGTCGTTCGAATTTAACGGTGAATCGATGTCAGACCACCAACCCCGGTGATTCGTCGTCAGACCACAACCACTTACATTCTCAATCTTTCAGCTTACCCAGATGCTGCCCTTCACTCTTCTCCAAAACTCATCCATCAACTTCACAAATCCCATCCCAAAAACACGAATTTTCTTAGCTCTTTGGGGTTCCGTAAACGTACTTTGGATATCCCAAACCCAATTCGACCCATAAGACTACCCCATTGCTCTCGACCTCCAAAGGCGGAGCCTCATGACGGTGTTCCTCCTTTCTACTGCCATCATCGTCTTCTTCATCAGAAGGATTTGGATCGTGGCCAGGTTGGGCTATGAAGTTGTCCTCCGCGATCTTCCGACTCAACTTCAGCACTTCCTCATGGGTATGATATTGGGATAAATGAATGGGTTGCAATGAACGGGTTGCCGGGTTATCGGGCCGGGTGGCAGGGTTTTTTGTTGGGGATGGCAAGGAGAAGGAGTTACGAGTTATGAGTAGGCACGTGGAGTCAAGAACATAATAGGTGGTGATGGAATTGAAGAATGAGAATGGTGTTTGCAGGTGGAGAAAGGTTGGGGATTTGTGGGATGCAGGGGAGAGGGTGATAGGGATGGGTGTTCGAAGCATTATCAAAAGTTAGGAAAAATTAAAGCATAAGTTTTGTTCCTCGGACCTTGTTTTGTTGCGTTGTTAATGGCGTCGGATTCGAAGAGGGCACGGGAGGCGAAGGTGGAGAAATGGGTTGCAGAGAGGGCGGTGGAGAGGTGGGGAGAGGGAGGTGGAGAGTTTGGGAGAGACATATGGGCTAGGGCTAGGGAAGAAGGGTGAGAGTGATGGGTTGCAGGGGTGGGTCCCACATTTTTAATAAAAATATTTAAATTTATCTTGAATTTAATATTTAATTAACGTTTTTATCCAATTGGGTGAGGGAGTGGGTCACCTCAAGCTATATCAGCATTTAACAGAAAAATTAACAAATAAACTAATAGATGTCTGACATTGCAACAAATTCATAAGATGAAATATGTCATTGTAATTTTGAAACATAAGGTATGAGATTGTGGTTCGACCCATAGTTGAGGTAGTTTTGTGTAATTTAGCCAAAAAAGAATAAGTGACAACCTTTTGTCAAATTATATAGATGGTCAAAGGCTCACTTCCAACTACACAGATATTGTGCCCAACTTGTTAATTACCCATTTGCACAATCCGACATGTGTGAGGTTTTATCACAAAATGTCTTACTACTAATTGGAGTGAGGCTAGTTATTTAAACCACAGTCTAAAATATCGAAATTATCAGCGAAATATCGCCGATAATTTTGTTTTTTTCACATGGCGATATTTTCACACATATACACATAATTATCGTCATAATATCAATAATATCGCGATATTTTTTATATTATCGACAAAATCGCCGAGGCTCTGTCGTCAGAAAACTGCAGTCGAGGCTCCGTCGTTGCAGCTGCCAAGATTTGCGCCTCTCTCTGCAATCCGCGCTCAGACCCATCAAAATCCACAATCCGTTCTCTCCGGATCCCAAAACCCGCTCAGGTTTGATGGATCCTCCGCCTCGTACGGCCTAAACAAGGCCTCCCCTTGCCTGATGGTGCTCGCCGAGAGGTGAGAAAGGGATGAGGAATGGTCCACAGGTGGTGATGGTGCTCGCCGGAGTGTGCGCCACTGTGGTGGAGGTCACGGTGCGGTGTGGGTGTGGTGTGTCTGCTCTGGGAATGAGAGATGCAGAGAAGAGATGTGGGGAGAACCGGAGAAGAAACAAGGAGAGGGAGGGTGTGTGTGTGTGTGGAATGAGGGAGAAGGATCAAGAGATTGTGTGTGCGTGTGCGTGTGCGTGTGCGTGTGCGTGTGTGCGTGTGTGTGTATGTGTGTGTGTGTTATCCGAGAGAAAAAAAAAACATTGAGGGTGTGTGTGTGTGTGGCACATGGTTTTGGCACACGGTTTTGTATGAAACCACGGTTTTGTGTGTGTGTGTGTGTGTGTCATCCGAGAGAAAAAAAAAACATTGAGGGTGTGTGTGTGTGGCACACGGTTTTGTATGAAAGAATTGGAAGTGACTTTGCTCAGAAGAACCAAAAATTTTGTTAGAGAAGAACCAAAAATTCTGCTTACTTTATCTTCTTCTCCACGTGAAGACCAAAAATTCTGTCAGAGAAGAAGCAAAAAATCTGTTTACTTCCAATTCTTTCACATTCCCAGAGGTCATCACACCTTTTTTGACCCTTCGAAAATTGAAAAACCTCTATTACACCTTTTCGTTTCTTCTTCTTCCCTTAGCCCTTTCAGATCCTTTTCAGAGCCCTTTCAGAGTTTCAAATTGAATAAATGGATCTGCAACTCACGCCACTTCAAATTAAATGTTAAATACCTTCTTTCTCTCTCATTTATTCACAGACGGCAAGCTGCAGAGGATCGTCGAGGTTTTGCTGCTACGTACGACATCGAAAGTTCCAGATTTGTTACATTTGTGTAATTATTATTTTATTGTTGGTCTACGCAGATTCTATTTGGCCTTTACACAAAGGGTTCCATATTTAAGTTAAGTTTACAAACTTATATTTATATTATTGTAATTTATATAACAACACAAAAATTTGTGTGGACCCGTGCATGTGATCTAAGAACCAAATAATACTTACATGTTAATTTTTTGAAGTAATTAAGTAATGTTGTATAATTATTCCCTAGGATAATTTTAATATGTTTAATGTTATTTATTATTTTATTATCAAATTGGATTATTATTCATTAATATTAGGTTTTATTATTCCATATTATTTTTATAATTACTTAAATTCTTACAATCATTTTTTTTACTTCCTATTTAATTATTCTGTGGAATAACTTTATTATTTAGGTTCTCTTATATAACCGTCACTACTATATTTTTTGGCCAAAAAATAATTGCCTAATTTCCATGAAAAATAAATATAGGTACGTTTAAGATGTCTAGTGGAGTTACTAAACGTGATCCAGCTTGGGAACATGGAGACCCAATAGATGGAAACAAAAATGGCACAATTTGCAAATATTGTGGTCAGGTAATGAAGAGTGGCGGAGTGACACGACTTAAGTACCATCTTAGTGGATTAGATCCGGGAAATAATGTCCAACGATGCGATAATGTCCCCCCCAGAAGTGAAGGCATTCGTCACCACATTATTAAAAAATAAAAAACACCAGAAGGAAAAGAAAACACATGGAATGGAAAATATTCGAGCTGGGCTACGAGGAGAAGTCATTGGCCAAGCAGTTGACAGTGATGATGATGACGATGAGGACGAATGTGATGATGACATGGGACCTGAAGAACGATGCAGTTTGAAACAAGCATTACGTGCCTCCAAACAGTCAGCATGGGAAAGAGAACACCTTCATAAAATTCCTAATAGAGCACAAGGTTCTGGGACAAGTGGTGGTGCACAAATGAGACGGGGAGCAAGTGTTAGAGAATCACAACCAACACCACCAATAGCCCCAAGTTTATATAAGTCATCCAAAGCACGTCAAAATAGTGTTTGGAGTTATTTCACTGGAGGTAATATGAAGGAGGGAATGGGGCGTCTAATTAGCAAGTTCTTTATCTATGAAAATGTCCCTGCTGAGAAGGCATCATTACATCATTTCAAAAATATGGTATTGGGATGTCAACAAGCCGGTGTTGGAGTACAACCTCCCACTCCCTATGAGGTAAGAAACAAATATTTGGAAATGGAGTATAAAGACATTGGCGAGTATGTTAACAAGTTGAGGTCAAAGTGGGAAACTAATGGTTGCACAATCATGTGTGACGGATGGACTGGCCCGACCAGATTGTCTATCATAAACTTCATGGTATACTCCAAGGGAAAGACAATTTTTTTGAAGTCCGCTCAAATGCAGGTCATATGGTGGAAAGTATAATGTTGTCCAAGTCGTGACCGACAACGGTTCTGCATTTGTCAAAGCTGGAAAAAAGTTAATGAAGCATCATAATGTGTTTTGGACATCATGTGTAGCACATTGTATTGATCTCATGTTTGAGGCAATGGGAAAGAGAGAGAATATTGCTAATGTCATAAAAAAAGCTAGAACAATCACAAATTATATTTACAATCACGGTTGGTTGTTGGGAAAGATGCGTGAATTTTGCAAAGGAGAAATTATTCGTCCAGCTACCACTCGATTCGCCACCAACTATATTGCATTAGACATCCTGCAGGTTTGAAGCAACTATTCACTGGTGACAATTGGGCCAACCACAATTTTAGCCGCTCAAATGCAGGTCGTATGGTGGAAAGTATAGTGCTTGATCATGCTTTTTGGCAATGTTCTAAAAAACGCCCTAGGCGGCTGCCTAGGCGCTGGGCGCCTTGGGACCGAGGCGATTTTGGGCAAAACGGCTGGAAAAATCTGGTTGGCTCTAGGCGGCCACCTAGGCGGCCCTAGGCGGGCTAGGCGATGCTAGGCGTCTGGGCGTTTTTTTTTTTTTTTTTTTTTGTGAGAAGTTAACCCGTGCCCTGCAGGCTGCAGCTCTCTCTTACTCTAATTTCACAAACAAATGCAAACCCAAGCCGTCATTGTCTCTCTGTCTGTCTCTAGTATCCACGACCATTTCTCAAATTCAAGCACTGAGCGATTGTGCTTCCAGCCTCCAGGACCGAATCGTGATTATGCTTCCAGTTCCAGTAGCAGAGTAAGTTTGTCAATTTCACCTTGGGCAAGAATACAGGTAATCCTTCCATCTTCTTCCCTTTTCTCTTCTTCTCCTATCTTGTAGTGTTATGGGTAAATAAATTCTAGAGTTAGGTATTTGATCTTGGGCTATGGATGTCAAGGGTTTTTAACATACCAATTTATCTTTCCCCAATTTGATTTTAGGGTTAAATTTGGGTATTAAACTGGTAGGCTACAATTCTCCAATCCACATCCCATTCATCTCTGCAGACTGTGCTAATCAGGTATGTTTCTTCGCTGGTTTCTTTTATTCATTTTTCCTTCTTGTTCTTTTTGAATTCTTTCTTTTAATATAATCATCCTTTTAAGCATGATGTACATGCTAATAGAAAAAAGCCATTGATTCCTCAAGGAGAGCACCTCCACTGTGTATCTGGGTTATTATTCTGTGCACCTTTTGAACTTCTTTCCAGTGTCGTTAGGCACTAGTGTATATGCTTGAAGTCCGATACATATTTAGTTTCAGTTATTAAACAAAGTCTATTATGGATGGTTAGTATATTCCATTATCCCTGCGGTTTTTTGAATTCTTTCTTTTAAAGTTTTAATTAGTTTTTCTTTTTTACACTTTATGGTAAAGGTAGATCATAGAAGCATTATCTACTTAATCTGCTGGGAAAGGAAAGCATTGATATAATTATATATTCATACTCGATTCACTGTGCTAAATTAATATGGTGTGTAGTGCACTAATGTGTTTCACGTTGAGGTCAATCTTGTATTATTAATTTATTATATAAATAGACTGGATGTGAATTAAAATGTAGGGCCAGATTATAGGTAAACAAAATTTATTCAAGATTCTTGCATCATTGCATGTCATAAGGTTGGTTTGAGACTCTACATACGCATTATAATATGAATGGGAGATATACTTGATATATTCAATTCATATGCCATATATTTTCATTCATGTATGCATGGACCACTTGCTTCATTTTAAGGTTTTCACATTGCAACATTTCACATGTAATCAGTGAAGGAGATTATCAAAAGTAAATAAGTTACTCTCCTTTATTAGATGGGATGGTCATTTTAAGTTTGTAATGTTTATTTTGTTTATATGAATTTTAGGATTGTTTCTTTCTTGTGTGATGACCGGTACCTTATCTTCTGGAGCATCTAATGCAATGTCGTCCTCCTCCCAAACTGAAAATGTATTGAAGCGTAGCTCGGAAGATGTGGGATGGGAATATGGGATCTTGGCAAATCCTACAAACTCAGATAAGGTGAAATGTAAGTTGTGTAACAAACTCATTAGTGGTGGAGTACATAGATTAAAACAACATGTAGCCAACATAAGGGGAAATGTAGCGGCGTGCACAAAGTCTTCGGATAAGGATAAAGCCAAATGTAGAGCCGTATTAGAAGAAGCAAAAAATAAGAAGAAACAAAGGGATAAGCACATTGTGGAAGTGAGGGAAGAGGTGCAACTTCAACAAATTCAAGAAGAAGAAGAAGACATTGAAGTGGTTGGGTCAAGAAAAAGGTCTTGCACTCTTGGACCTATGGATAGGTTTGCATCCACCACCAATCCCGATTCTTCAAATGAGGGAAGCAAGGAGTCTCGGCAACAAAACATCCATGATGCAATTTGGAAGGAAAGAGCACATCAAGTGGATCAATATGTGGCTCGATGGGTGTACGAAGCCGGTATTCCTTTCCATGCTATTGATAATGATAGCTTCAAGCGTGTGATGGAAGCGGTTGGCCAATTTGGCCCGGGTTACCTACCTCCAAGCCAATACGAATTAAGAGAGCCATTATTGAAAGAAGAGGTAGAAAGAGTAAAAAAGTCACTCAAGAAACATGAAGAAGAGTGGGCTTTGAATGGTTGCTCGATCATGACCGATGCTTGGAGTGACCGAAAAAGAAGAAGCATAATGAATTTATGTGTCAATTGCAAGGAATGCACCATATTTCTTTCTTCTAAGGAATGCTCTAGTGAAGCACACACCGGGGAATATATCTTTGAATATGTTGACAAGTGTGTTGAAGAAATTGGGCCTCAAAATGTGATTCAAGTGGTAACCGATAATGCTTCTAACAATATGGCGGCGGCAAACATGATGAAGAAAAAGAGGCCGAATATGTTTTGGACATCATGTGCCACTCATACTTTGAATCTCATGCTTCAAGGGATTGGTAATATCCCTAGGTTTAAAGGAGTTATTGACAAGGCAAAGGCTTTAACTATCTTCATTTATGCACATCATAAAACTTTGGCATTGATGAGGAAACACACCAAGAAAAGAGACATAATAAGGCCCGAAGTCACTAGATTTGCAACTTCTTTCCTTACATTGCAAAGCTTGATGGATAAGAAAAAAGACTTGAAAGTTATGGTTGCTAGTGAAGAATGGGAACAATGCAAACATGTGAAGACTACAAAGGGGAAAGCGGCATATGCTACCGTAGTGAGTGCACCTTTTTGGAATGGGGTCTCACTTTGCTTGAAAGTGTTTGACCCTTTATTCAAGATACTTCGAATTGTGGATGGGGATAAGAAGCCATCAATGGGGTTTTTGTATGGAGAGCTACAAAAGGCAAAGATGGAGATTAAGGAGACATTCAAGAATAATGAGGCCAACTATCAACCAATTCTTCAAATTATTGATGAAAAAGCTCGTGAGCGGCTTGATAGTCCATTGCATTTGGCGGGATACCTCTTGAACCCTTATTACTTCTTCAAAGATCAAATCATACAACATGATCCAATTGTCATGGATGGGATTTTTACTTGTGTTGAGAAGTTCTTCCCCGAAAGCTATGAGGTTCAAAACCGAGTGATTAATGTTGAGATGCACAAGTATAGAGTAAAAGAAGGTGGATTTGGAAGATATTTGGCTGAAACTGGATGCTTTGAGAATGATGAAAACTATAATCCGGGTATGAATATTCACATATGCTTATATTTTTATTTTATTTATTAAATATTTGAGTTTACTACTTATTTAAGAATTATTAGAACTTGTTCCAAATACAAATCCCAAGTTAGAGATCATATCCAAGGTTGACAGTACATAAATCAGTTATCATTCGTAGCATTCCACCTGGTAATTGGTGTTGGTCACAAAGATTGAACGTTAGTAGCATTCCACCAAGGTTGACAGTACATAAATTAGTTATCATTCCTAACATTCCACTTCCTGGCTTAGCATTGTCAAACCTATCTAATTTTTTTCAAGGTTGACAAATCTGCCATGGTTTCAAGTATCAAGTCTCCACCTGGTAATTGGTGTTGGTCACGAAGATTGAACATTAGAAAACCCTAGTAGCATAAATTAGTTTGAGAGATAATTTCTTGAATTGCTTGTAGTCACAGAATTCCAAGCACTACCTTGAAAGTGCTTTATCCTTTTTTATCCCCTTGATCTAGTATTTATTAATTTTATTTATAAATCCGTTATTTTTCATTATTAATTGTGTGCTTCTTTTTCTTCATTAGTTGCATGGTGGTATAATTATGGAAATGGTGTGCCTAATTTGCAAAGGATGGCTATAAAGATTCTCTCATTGACTACAAGTTCATCCGGTTGTGAAAGAAATTGGAGTTCTTTTGAAGGCATACATACAAAGAAAAGGAATGGACTAGATACAACAAGGTTAAATAATTTAGTCTATGTCCAATTTAATGCAAGGATTATGAATAAGAAGAAAAGAGAGAAGGAGAAGAAAGTGGACATACTACTTGCAAGTGAAGCTAGTATGGCTCAAGGATGGATTGTGGAGGGTGGTGATGAAGAACTTGAGCTTGGTTCGGGAATTGGAGAGACATTGGAGGTAGGTAGTTCTCTAGAGCCTAGGAGTTCTAAAAATGTTGAAGTAAGAGAATTGCATGAAGAATATTTTATATCGGATGAGGACACGGAAGAAGAAGAAGGAGATGATGAAGAAGTTGAGTTTGAGTCCGACACGGAAAGAGTCTTGGAGGGATATGTTGGTGGTGAAGAAGAGTTTGATGCCTGGTAACTTTCGTAGCTTGATTTTCTTTTCTGTCAGTGTCTAAAATTTTGAGAAAGCTCATTCATTTAGATATATACCTGGTATTAATTAAACTCAAGTTGTGGTTGACTTGGATAGTTTATTCAAGTTGTGGTTCACTTGGATAGTTCATTCATTTAGACATATATGTACACAAAGCTCTTGTTGATGTTGTCTTGCTGTAGGTTGTATCCTAAGCAGAATGTTTGGCCACTTTCATTTATGATTTCGTTCTTACTTTGGGTGAAATCAGGTTGTAAATTTTTATGTCTTATCTTGATTTACAGATGAAAAGAGAATGAAAATTTTGGAGATGGGAAGTGCTCAAGAGCTCGTGAATATGTTGGGGGCCGCTAACAGGTTTGCAAGTACTGCTTTAATCAACAAGCGTGTTTTGTAATGACTGGAAACATATGTCATTTGTAAAATATGTTGGCTCATGAGTACCTATGCTTTATCTTGATTACATCATTTATGTGTTTGTCTAGTATTGTCGTGTTAAGTTGGCTCCAAATTATAATCGTAAGGATTTCTGGATATGTTTTATCCTTTATGTCGCTCTTTTCTGTTATCATTAGTCTTATAATAAAAATTTCAATTTCTTATTGTTGTTTCTGCTGAGTTTTGTTAAACAAATGTCCCATCTATCTCGTCTATTTTATAGTCAAGAAATGTCATTTCAGCCAATCTGAATATCAATTTCATTTAGGAAGGTTTAATAAGTAACAGATATGTGGGTATCCCAGGCATGAATTCTATATGCAGAGCATTATGCCAAGAGCCCGGTATGTACTAAACTACTAATTTTGTTGGAATGATTTCCATTCAAGGTTGAATATCTACTTCCATTATCCCTAATTGCATACTTTGCATTATAATTTTCTTTAGGAGTGGAAAGTAAGTTTGGAGCGAGTGTTGGGAGATTGGAGTGGCTAGAGGATGAAAATTTGTGGTCATTGATATACAAGTATAATTTTTTGTAAGTGTTAATATGCACTTATTTACAAGATATACAAGAAATTTACCTAAATCCGCCTAGGCCGCCTAGGCGCCCGCCTAGCCGCCTAGGCACTAGGCGCTAGCCCGCCGCCCGACTAGCGCCTAGCGTTTTTTAGAACCTTGCTTTTTGGACTCAATCAGAACATGTGTGCCAAGTGTTTGAACCTCTTTACAAAGTTTTACATATCGTTGACACATAAGTGTATCCTACTATGGGGGCAATATATGAGTTGATGCGTGTAGTGAATGAGGACTTGGAAAGAAAACATAGTGCAAGGTGGGTCATAAAGATAATTGATGACCGATGGTATAAAACATTATACCACAATTTGCATGCAGCAGGTATAAATTATGTCATAATTTGCAATTCATTTCTTTAGTTGCATAAGTATTATTTCTCTTATTAGAGTATGTGTTTCTTTGAACAGCATATTATTTGAATCCTCGATACCAATATAGACCCGGTGTTGGAGATGATGGTACCTTTATACGTGCTGTACATAATGTATACTCTAAATTAGACCCTGCATCACTAGCAGTTGGCCAATTTGGAAATGAGGTACACAATTACTTAAATTATAATAATTACATTGTTGGATTAAACTAACACAATTTATTGTATTCAGCTAACATGGTTTAAAGATGCAAGAAGAACTTTTGGAGAACCAACATCAGTTGCTGCTCGAACAAAAATGTCTCCTAGTGAGTGTAAACATATTTCACTATCAGTTTATAATAGAATTTGTTGGAGTTATTAGGCTTATCAACATTGTTTTTCATTATAGCTGAATGGTGGATCATGTATGGGACTGATGCACCAACTGTGAGAAAGTTAGCAATCAAAGTATTATCACAAACAGCTTCCTCATCTGCTTATGAAAGAAATTAGAGTACATTTGCACTCATACACACAAAGCAAAGAAATAGGTTGGCTCATAGTAGGTTGGAAAAATTAGTTTATTGCTACTACAACTTGAAGCTTCAAATTCGAGATAAGGAAGCAGAAATAGATCATGTCGACCGTGGTGACCCACTAGATGTGTTTGATATTGTTGGTGAAGATAATGATACA
The DNA here is from genome assembly GCA_024362995.1 of Heteromeles arbutifolia. Lineage (NCBI taxonomy): Eukaryota > Viridiplantae > Streptophyta > Magnoliopsida > Rosales > Rosaceae > Heteromeles > Heteromeles arbutifolia. Next base: position 35,128,437 of record JANCRC010000003.1, on the reverse strand, counting down.
GAGGGTAACCAACTTTATCAATGGATTAGACTTCTTCATTTAGATGATGATGAAGGCAACCCAGCTCAAAGAGTTGCTGAAGAAACACGTAATGAAGGGATGAATGTAGAAAGAGTATTAGAGGAAGAGGTAGGATGTAGCAGCGCTGACTCTTTGGAAGAACTTTTGCGTGCAAGACCAAGAAATACTGGAATTTCACATTCTTCCAATCCTACACAACCACAAGATCCTGCTGATACTAATGATAGCTCTACTACAAGATCAGGAGACTCACCTACCACTGGAGGTGGGAATAATGAAGGATATAGTGGAGCTGGAGGTAGTGGTGGATATGGAAACTATGTTGGACCACCTCCCGGATTTATGAGCCCATTCACTGGTGAGGCAAACTTCACGCATGCAACACAGGATGAGGACCATGGCAGTAGGCGGGCAGGACCAGGAATTGGTGCCATAGGGAAGGACTATACTTGTAGAGAAAGAGGCAAGGGAACTTTGTCAGGTCAAGAAGATGACTCGTTATCTATAACTTCGGACTCTGTTGGAGTGGGAAGTAGTAACTATGGTTATACTCATAACCAACCATATCCCTACCCTTCATATCACATTCCTGTTGGGATGGAATCGAGCGACTCATGGAAAGAATCTAAGACTCAATCTTCAAATGATTTTGCTTATGAACAACGTCAACCAATCTCAGATCCATATGGGTGGCATGTTAACAATTACATGCAAAATTATTTTGGGGATTTATCATTTGATGACTACTCTTCACAATACACTTACTCTACACATAGAGATGATGAAGATAGTGAAAATTTTGAACCTCATAGGAACTCTATGTGGTACTAAGTCACTCATGTATCTTACCATGCAATGTATAAAGTGTAAAATATTGTACTAATTCATTATATATAAATGATTATGGTGTGTTTAAACTTCTTTCATTAATTACTACATATTTTCTACACTCACAATGTTTGTCAGCTTGCTATATAATCAACTTAAATCAGTTAAATCCATCATGCAATGCATTTCCTTCCAATTTTTTGTGATAAACTAATAGATAATTGACTAAATACACATCTTGCAAAGTTTCAATAAAAATTTCCAAGTTTTTCTTACAATTTCCGTGGTTTTTATTCAATTTTTATCGATATCGATAATATCCCGATATTTCCATCGAAATTTCCGTGTTTTTGGACTACCGATATTTCCGATATCATCGATATTTTGTTCCTTGATTTAAACCCTTCTTTTTCTCTATATTTGCTAGATGTACGTTAGCTATTTAAACATGTTTTTCACGTATGACCCAATTAGTGGGTCACACATAAGAGACCCATACATTAACAATCACATGGAGCCAAAGAAACTCACCCAACCTGAGGGGCCAAAGGACCCACCATCTTCGCTTAGGGTCAAGGGGACCTACCCAACACATGGCACTATGGATGATGCCAAATTTAGTTGGGCTTGATTCATCTACACCCTCCCTACTCAGCTTAAGTTCCACTTGACCTCTTTGAGATTCAAATTTTACCATTGAACCTTATGAAACTCAATTTGTACCTCACTTCCTCTCATATTGTCAAAATTCTTTGATAAATACATGAAAATTGTTTACTTAAATGAGACACTTTAAAAATAAAAATAAAGATAATTTACATTAAATTCATCTAAAAATTATAGATAAAGTTGAAAAGAAAGGCTCTGTCCAGGCAATCTTCAACTTGCCAAATAAGACCCCTTATATAGATGTGGCACGTGCCTACAAAGTTAATAAAAATCAGATCTCTATAAGTTCAAAATTATTTTTCAAATTAAGAAAAATGAAACTCTAACAAAGAAAACTTAGGGGCACATGACACACATCTCAACATGCAACAATGAGTTCTATTATGTGCCCTTGGAGCGACCTAAAGCCAACAAAGCTCTCCGCTTTGCGAGAGTTGGAGCGATCCAAGTTATATAGTTTACTATCTTATCTTCTTAGTCATACTCTATCAAATAAACTATGAAAATACCAAAAAAATGTAGGACGGCTGGTAATTGTCTCAGGCAACATTGATCCACAAAATTATACCATGGCCTGCAATAAGCCCTTTTTCAACTTTTTTTTTTCATGTTCTGCTCAATATTAACCGAACCGGCCCTCTTGAACAATGTAGAAGACGTCCCTCTTGAACCAAGAATCAAAGTTTACAATGCACCTACGTCTCGATCACAAATTTTGTTTTGTGGGCTTTTCACTATCTATAAATACACACTCCTAGCCACTCTCTAAAGCACAACCACCCAGAGAAAACACGGTTTTTACTTAATACTAATCGTAGAGATTAAGAAGGCAGAGATGGCTAAGGCTAGCAACAAAATGGCAAAAACTCTGAACTTGATTCTATTGCTTTCTCTTGTTCTGATGATTTTCAATGCTGAGAGCAGACAGCTCAGCAGTAAGAATATTTATTCATATATGCTTGTTCTTCTTAGTTTCGTTAATACATAAATATTAGTAAAAAAACTATATGAGTTCTCATATCTGATACATGCATTATTAATGGTGCAGTTGGATTCGGAGAGAAGGAAGATGTAGTTTGCGAGTCAGTTTATGGTGCTGAGGAGGGTGATACATGCGAATCTGTTATTCAAAAGTTCAAACTGACTTCTGATTCCTTCCTCTCCATCAACCCTAATCTCAACTGCGACAACTTCTTTGTGGGTCAATGGCTTTGTACCGAAGGAACTGTGAATTAAGCTGCAATTAATCGATTGATCGTGGTCAGTTGAGAGAATTAATTATATAATTGTATAAATAAAGAGGATGAGCTAGTTAAACCCTAGCTTTGATGTCTTCTCAACGATTTCCTTTTCTCCCATATATAGTACTGCTGCTTGTGATGATTTTGTTTCATCACCTTATATATCCATGCATTGACATGAATATTGTTCCCCTCTTCTATATGAGAGTACTATAACCCCAAAAATTAATTCAGCATTGTAGTAGTATCCTTCTGTAAAAGAGTAAAAATTTATCACGAGCGCCTTATAATAGTTTTGAATTTTTTCCTCCAAATTTCTTAATTCACGGATTACCTTACCTAATGGTTGTGAGGTTGTCCGACCAAAAATGGTTCGGAGTGGCATGAACTTGCAACTCACTGCGTTTCGACCTTTGGTACTCAGGCATTTGCATTTGGTGTCAACTGACGGCATGTGTTGGCTGATGATAGTGTTTGTAGCCAAGAAGACTTCGCTATCGTAGGACATATGGTTACAGCCAATTTGTATCTCACTTCCTCTCAATTTTTCTGAATTTCTGTTTGGTTGTTAGTTTCTTTTAAATTATACTAGCTAGTTTTCTGAATTTTCATTTGGTTATTAATTTCTTTTAAATTACTAGCTAGTAGCTATGTGGGTTGCAACTTTAAACATTCATCCCAATTCAAGTCTAACTTTCAAACAATAAGTAATGCGTAGACCAAATTTACAAATAATATGATATGTCACCAATAGGTTTAATTTAGTGCTCATTTATTGCTTATACATATCAATTAAAGACTCGAAAATTGATTATTTTTTTTAGTCCCATATTGACAAGATTAGTAAATATGAAAAAACACCTCACGATTTATATAACAACACTTTAAAAGTTCAAATGGAAGAGAAACATATGAAAGCCCAGAATTTTTTGATACCCTTCTCTCAATACGCCACTGCATCGGACATATGGAATTGAAATTAGGCGAACAAAATAAATTGCACGTATGGAAAATAAATTGGACAAATGGAAATGAGATTAGGCGGCTCGATCATTAACTAAATAGTAATGTATTATTTTACAAGTTATTTTTCAAATGGACTAGTACGTTTTCACATCCATTGGAGTACGTTTATGTTTTATGAATATGATTTGCATTTGTGATCCAATAGAGTGTTATTTCTAAGTTGACATTTTTAATGTTTTTTGAGCTTTAGCTCCGATTAGCAAAAGACCAAAAATTTTTTCTTTCTATTTTGTCGTTTCTAATTTTCTGAGTTAGCTCCGATTAGCAAAGGTTAAGAAAAACTTTCAAATTATGAATCGAGAATAAAATCAATCGGATGTTTGATTACAAATTAAACACCACTAAAATTATGCAATGAATGCATAAACATCCATAAATTATGGATCACACACAACAGTTCAGTTAAGTAGCCCTAACAAATCTTCAATTCTTGACTTGTCTTAAACTTTTGAATGTCAGATAACTAAAGTCACCTACTTTGATTTGGAGAATCGTATAGAAAGAAAGATAACAAATGATAACCAACCCCCATTACTTGTGTGCCTTTTGTTGCTTCCAATATCCCGTACATATAATATCTTTAGGCAAATATCTTCCATAGGTACACATATTTTTTTTATACTTTAATGTCTTTAGTCAAATATCTTCCATAGGTACACATATTTTTTCATACTTAGTACAATTAAATTCACAATCTTGGGATTAATTACTCATTTAGGCTTGTAAAAAACAATTTACTCATTTAGGCTGTAGATAGAGTCGAATAAACTAACCAAACCTAACCTACATATAGCTAGGATGCCATCACATAGAAGATGGAGATGATGAATATTATGTTAATTTTATTTAACCGAGTCACAGACTGAAGTTTAAGCATGCAAAAATTGATGGCAATCACTCATTTAACTTTATCAGTGTCCCCAAGTTATATAATTTACTTTCCTATTTTTTGAGTCATACTATCAAATAAACTATGAAAATACCAAAACAATGTAAGACGGCTGGTAATTGTCTCATGCAACATTGATCCACAAAATCATACCATGGCCTGCAATGAGCCCTTTTTCAATTTTTCTTTTCATGCATGTGTTCTGCTCAATATTAACCGAACCGACCCTCTTGAACAATGTAGAAGCCGTCCCTCTTGAACCAAGAATCAAAGTTTACAATGCTCCTAGCTCTCGATCACAAGCCTTGTTTTGTGGGCTTTTCTCTGTCTATAAATACACGCTCCTAGCCACTCTCTAAAGCACAACCACACAGTTTTTACTTAATACAAACTTCATTTTAATCCTTAAAAAGGATGAGTTTTAGACTATAATCTTGTGTAAGATTAAAATCCAATTTCAGTCCCTAGTACATTTAATCATATCATTTATTAGTTATATTTTGATGTTTTATTTATCTTTTTATTTTTATTTTAATGTATTAATTACATTTAAATTTTATTTTTATTTCACTCATCATAATATATTTTAATGTCTACATTTAGGCAACTAATTTTTTTATAATATATATTCCGATAACAATTTTGTATGTTCTTCATTTAGGTACATTAATACATTTGAATATTTTGGTATATCCATCGGTACAAACATATAGGTACATTGATTCAATATAATGCATTTCTTTACGTACATTTTGGTACACACATTGACTTTTATTAGGTACATTAATTCAATATGTTATATTTTCGGTACATACATTTAAGTACGTACATTTCGGTACGTACATTTCGGTACATACATTTCGGTATTGACATTTATGCACGTACATTTTGGTACATACATTTTGGTATTGACATTTCAATACGTACATTTTGGTATATACATTTTGGTATTGACATTTAGGTACATTAATTCAATATAATACATTTCAGTTCATACATTTAGGTTTATTATAATATATTTCGGTACAATCATGTAGATACAAATATTTCGGTACAAAAAAGTCAATTTTATATATTTCGGCACAGTCATTTATGTACACTTATGTATTTATATATTTTTGTATCACAAATTTCTTTTAATATTTTCTGATTTACGTTCATTTATAATTAAAAAACTAAATATGTGCATATTAATAAAATTAAAATTTAATGTGTAGAGATTAAATAAAAAATACACATTAAATAATAAAAATTGAATGTAAATTTTGATAAAAGTACACTTTATGGGATTAAATTGAATATGTAATCTAGCACCAGGTTTTTTTTTTAAAATTTTAATATTTTACAAGGACTAATCATAGAGATTAAGAAGGCAGAGATGGCCAAAGCTAGCAACAAAACGGCAACAACTCTTAACTTTATTCTAGTGCTCTCTCTTGTTCTGATGATTTCCATTGCTGAGAGTAGACAGCTCGGCAATAAGAATATTTATTCATATATTCTTGTTTTTCTTAGTTTCGTATATACATAAATATAAGTAAAAAAAAAAACTATATGAGTTCTCATATCTGATACATGAATTATTAATGTTTCAGGGATTTGGAGAGAAAGGAGGTGTAGTTTGGGTGATACATGCGAATCTGTTATTCAAAAGTTCAAACTGACTTTTGATTCCTTCCTCTCTATCAACCCTAATCTCAACTGCGACAACTTCTTTGTGGGTCAATGGCTTTGTAGCGAAGGGACTGTGAATTAAGCTGCAATTAATCGATTGATCGTGTTCAGTTGAGAGAATTTAATTATGTAATTGTATAAATAAAGAGGATGAGCTAGTTATACTCTAGCTTTCATGTCTTCTCAACGATTTCCTTTTCTCCAATATATAGTATTGCTGCCTGTGATGATTTTATTTCATCACCTTGTAAATATCCATGGATTGACATGAATATTGTTCCCCTCTTCTATATAAGAGTACTATAATGCAGAAAATTAATTCAACATCTCTAGTAGTATCCTTCCGTAAAAGCATTCCATTCCAATTTTCTTTTAAAATTTGTCACGGACGCCTTATAAAATAGTTTTGATTTTCTCTCTCTAAATTTCTTAATTCACTGATTACCTTACCTAATGGTTATTAATTACCTACTTGCACAATCCGACATGTGTGAGGGTTGTCACAAAAGGCATCAACATTGGTTGGAGCGGGGTTGAAATATTTAAACCGTCATTTTTTAGAATATTTAAACCCTTGTTGTTCTCTGTCCGATGTGGGATATTTCAACACGCCCCTCATGTAGGACCCAATTAGTGGGTCACGTGGATCCACACATCCGCAACCACGTGGAGCTAAGGGGACTCACCCAATACGTAGGGCCAAAGGACCCACCATTATCGCGCGGGGTCAAGGGGACCCACCCATCACTTGGTATTACAGACCCATCTCTGGCCCTGATACCCTGGCTTTGATACCATGTCAAATTATGAGAGACAAGACAAAGACACACTTCCAATACACCAATATTGTCGGCAACTTGTTAATTACTACATGCTCAATCCGACATGTATGCAATTTTATCACAAAATGCCTTAGTATTAATTGAAATGAGGTTAGGATAAACTCTTCTTTTTCGCTATCTATACCCGATGTGGGATATTTCAACATTTATCACGTACATATGATCGATGTATGTTAGTTAAATTTTTATAAGCTACATTATGCATAAAGTCGCAAACACATGCAACTTTCCGAATTTCCATTGTCCTAATATTTTTCTTTTGTTCTCCTTACTTAACAATAAAATAATAATAATCTTTCTCCTCAACGTCCACATTATTAATATAATTCATCTAGGTCAAAAGGCCAAATCTGACACACCCCGTCCCAAAGAGGGCGTGCTGGCCGTCACGTGAGAGTGACGTAACCATGTGCACAGGGCGGAAGCTAATAAGATAAATTTAAATACACATTCAGAGCAAAAGGAACGTCTAGTTGCAGTCAAGGACAATTGCTAAAATATAACACCCGAAGGTGAATCCTACTTTTGTGAATTCTGTCAGAACTCCGTTTCTTCCCTCGTGACCACCAAAACTCTGCTACCTAGAACCTAGAGGGGCGAAAAACAAAGTTGAGTGGGTCAGAAACAAATCATTTTCAAAACCTTTTTCTTTTCTCAAAAGTTATAACCCCTCGCCGTAAAACCTGTAATAATTTCCCAGAAATATATAATACGTATATACTTATCTCAAAACCATGTTCAGAAGTAGTGATATGCTATGCCATGCCAAATATATCTCATCAAATTATATATCTATATCAGGTGACAACTCATCATATCTCATAACATGTTCACCGAGTGATCAGCTCGGTTGAACTATAGCTCATAATCAATCTCATCAACACATATAAAAATATATCCTGCACAGGAGTTGGAACCACCACACGTTGTCTCACCGACAAGACTGGGTGTAAATAAATACGCTTTAGTGCTACGATCACGTGAAGACTGAGCGCTAATCGCGGGTCACCTACGAGTCGAACCCACCTATAGTGGTCTATTCGACAGGACTGAGCACCTAACTTGGATCCAAGGTGAGCGTACGGTGCGAGAGGTGAACATCACATGAAGGACTGAGCCCTGGCCCTGGGCGGGAGCACTAACACCGTGGTGCAGGTTTATGAGCTTTCAATACATCTCTCATCAAATCATATAATCATTCTCTATCATCAATATATACTCACATGTGCGTCCATAACACCAATTACCATTATATGCAACTACTAATGCATGAATAAATAGATATATATACTTTGCATGGCATATCATATCGCATTTCATATCACATTTCGCTTAATTGATTTTCTGGGAAAAATCTCATTTATATAGGTATATGCGGAAAACAACTGCCCACTCACAGATATGTCGAAGCATCGCAACCCCCGAGCCTCGATTGATGGCATTCGTCCTCAGGATAGGCCTCACCTATATGCGTAATAACCGAAAAATGTTATTTAACGCACATAACCAACAATTGGTAATAGCTTCTCATATATTGCTCAATTTGGGTATATGAATATACCACAGTGATCTACACAATCTCATGATCATCCCCATATTTTAAAAATAATTTTCTAACCCCTCACGTGCTGCCACGCGCCGGCAAGTGCACGGCCACACGCGTGGCCATATGCAGGGAACCCTGACGGAAACAGTAAACGGCGTTAGGAATATTCCGTTAAAACTAACGGTGTTACCTGACACCGTTAGGAATATTCCGTCAACTCTGACAGAATATTCTCTCTTCTTCTCCAATGAACCTCGCCGGTCGCCGCTGTTCGCCGCCGTCTGAACTTTGAATTCTCGCCGGTTTCTGGAAAATTTTCATATCCTCATATCTTCTTCATTTCTTAACCAAAATCCATGAAATTTATACCAAAATGAATATCTCACAAAGATGAACACAACCATACATGACTCGACCCCCAACTCGTCGGGGATTCATCAGAAAAAGCCTCGATAATTCCGACCAATTTTCAAACTTGTCGATCTCCATTTCCCGATGTCCAAATCACTTGGTTTTTCTTCTCCGAGCTTCATAAGGATGATTTAAAGCTTCCTATGGCTTTAGAATCTTCTAAAAACCTCGCATTTACGTGTGCATGAACAATGCCTCAAATTCTAGGTTACGGGTTCTAGGGTTTTCGAAGGTCTCAGGTTCTGAAAATGGTACCAATTGACTCATGAGGTCACAAGGAACAAGATGGTGACCTTTAATCCTTTGATTTGTGAAGATTAGGCTTAGTTTTGGTGTTGTCCGTATGGTTGTACGGAAAATGGGAGAGATCGAGAGAGAGAGATGGGAGAGTTTGAGTGTGTGTGTGTGGTCCATGTGGGTCACCAACCAAAACATATCACACACACACATCATTCAACGTCCAAGGGTATTTCTATCTTTTCACATCCACTACACAAATTTTTCGGGACGGGCTGTTACAATCTACCCACCTTATAAAATTTCATCCTCGAAATTTACATAACCAAAAACATCCACTAGTATTCATAAAACAACCTTGGGTACATCTCTCTCATCCGTTTCTCTGTTTCTCAAGTAGCTTCTTCCACTGAATGGTTTCTCCACAAAACTTTGACCAATTGCACTGTCTTATTTCTCAAAACCTTATCTTTCCAATCCAAAATAGTCACTGGTTCCTCATCATAAGTCAAATCCAAATAAATTTCCAATGATTGAGGAGGAATCACATACAAATGATCTACGACATAAGGACGAAGCATCGAAACATGGAAGACACCATGTACCTTAAACAACTCTGAAGGCAACTTATGTCTGTAAGCAACTTCATCGACTCGTCCGATGATCTCATAAGGTCTAATATACCTAGAACTTAACTTGCCTTTCTTTCCAAACCGAAACACACTTTTCCAAGGTGAAAATTTCAGAAATACTTAATCACCAACCTCTTACACTCGATCAGTGGCACGCCGGTCCGTTAGGCGCTTTTGACTATCCTGGGCCACTTTCAAGTTAGACTTAATCACTTGAACATTCTGAGTAGTCTCCTCTCCTATCTTAATAACTTAAATTCCATCTTATCTACAATTCCAAAAATCAACACACATGACATCTCTATCATGGGCCTTTTGGTGTTACTTCCAGAACACTGAAGTGACCAATATACCCAAAAAGTTCAACAGATCCGTAAGCCTCAATCTCTCTTCCATAAAACAATTAAATAACTGTTGCACTTGTCTAGATAGTTTACTGCTCCCTCGCTGAATAACATATTTGCCTTAGTAAGTCGATCAACATTCACCCAAATTCCATCACAACCATTTAGTGTACGAGGAAAACTTGTATGCAAAATCCAAAGTAATATTTTCCCATTTCTATCGCGGAACGGAAAGTAACTGCGTCAATCCAAAATGTTTCTTTCTTTCCGCTTTAACCTGCTGACAAATGACACATCTACTAACATATCAGCAATTTCCTTTTTCAACCCGGTCAATAATAAGATGGTTGAATGGTATGATACATCTTAGTTCCTCCTAGATGTATTGCATAAGCCGAACAATGTGCTTCATCCAAAATTTCTTTCTTTAATTCCATAATATTTGGCACATACATTCTATTCTCTTGCATATGCCTGCCATCTGATTCTCTAACTCCGAGATCTTTTTTTTTTTTTTTCCTCTTAATTCCTTAAAGGAAATAGCTCTTGAATTTCCTTATCATTAATCTGTGCCTCGAGCACTCGATCAATTGATATTGGCTTGACTTGAAAACTAGCAAGCATGGCTACTTCTCGTTTTTCTATTCCCAATTCCACTCCAGTATACCTCAAATCTGTAAAAAGAGAAACATGACAAGCATCCAAAACATTGGTCTTCACTGAAGTCTTCCTGCTAAGTGCATCAGCCACAACATTTGCACGGTCACCCTGGTCGTGCAATCATAATCACTAAGCAACTCAATCCACCTTCGTTGCTTAAGATTAAAATCCCTCTGAATAAACAGATATTGGCGACTCTTATGATCCGTAAGATTTGGCATTCCTCACCAAAAAAATAATGTCTCCGTAACTTCAAAGCAAATATGATAGTTGTTAATTCCAAATCGTGAGTAGGGTAATTTATCTCATGATGTTTCAATTGCCATGAAGTATAGGCAATCACCCTACCACGTTGCATCAACACACATTCCAAACCATTCAAATAAGTATCAGTAAAAATCTTATAATTATCGCTATCATCTGGGAATGCTAAAACAAGTGTATGAGTGAGGAAATACTTCAACTGCTGAAAACTTTGCTCACAATTTTAACCCACTCAAACTTAACCTCTTTTCTTGCCAATGGTAAGGCAATGACTGAAAAATCCTTAATAAACAGTCTATAATAGCCTGCTAAGCCAATAAACTTCGAACCTTAGTCACGGTTCGTGGCTATTCCAAATTCCCCACTGCTGCTACCTTTTAAGGATCCACTTGAATACTATGAACAGATATCACATGTCCCAGAAATGCCACTTGATTCGACCAAAACTGGCAATTACTAAACTTGGCATACAACCAATGTTCCCTCAATTCTTTAATACCAAGTTAAGATGTCTAGCATGGTTTGCTTTCGACTTAGAGTACACCAGAATATCATCAATGAAAACAATAACAAACCTGTCGAGATATTCCTGGAATACTTCATTCATCAAACCCATAAAAGCAGCATCCGCATTCGTCTATCTGATTGGCATCACCAAAAACTCATAATGACCATAACGAGATTTGAAATCAGTCTTAGGAACATCATCACTGCTAATCTTCTACTGATAATAACCAGACCTCAAGTCAATCTTTGAAAACACACAGACACTTCTAAGCTGATCAAACAATCATCAATACGTGACAATGGATAACGGTTCTTAATCGTTACCCGAGTCAATTGCCTATAATCAATGCATAGCCTTAATGTCCTGTCTTTCTTCCTTACAACAAAACTGGGGCTCCCCAAGGTATCGTACTAGGTTGAATGAAACCTTTATCAACTAATTCCTACAACTGAACTTTCAATTCCCTCAACTCTGCAGGAGCCATTCTATAATATAAGACATGTACCTGGAGACAAATCAATAGTGAACTCCACATCTTTGTCTAGCGGCAATCCAGGTAACTCATCCGAAAATACAACAGGAAAATGTCTAACCACCTTTACATCTTCCACACTACTCAGAGTAGCATCATTTAGCACCACATGAGCTAAGTATCCTTGGCAGCCTTTCGATAACCCTTTCTTTGCTCTCATAGCAGAAATAACGGCATGTCTCACTCCAGTTAGCTCAACCACAAAAGTAACCTCTGATAACCCACGACGATAGATAATAGCTAATTTCCCGTGGTAATCTATCTTGGCACAATCATAATGCCACCAACCTGTGCCTAGAATAACGTCGAAATCCACCATCTCTAACGGAATAGAATTCGCTGCCATAACTATATCTTCTACCAACACGGAACACTCTGAATGAACACGATACTAATATATAATGACCTCCCTGATTACTTGCTTAACGAATCCCAACGGATAAGTTATTAATATTACGGTCTACAGTCCACGATACCGATAACTCACTGTTGTTTCGATAAGTAAGTAACAATTCCCGAGGGTGTAATATTACCATTATGCCCCTAATTGGGAAATACATATATACGCCTCGATCGTGCTCATTCAATATTTTCCTTACAACGTCGACAAGAACATAAATTTTTTGCACCACAATCAATAAAACTCTAGCAAAGTGACCAAAAGAAATAGGTTCAACGTACCCCTAATCAAGTCCAAAAGATTATGAGAATCTTGCAGTGATATGTTAACACGTCTTTGGGCTTATTGTCGTCCCCCACGACCTCTATTAGCTTGATTACTTCGCCTATGCTCACCACGGCCTATCTGACCAATACTACTAGATCCAGGAACCTGCCAAATCGGCGTTAGTGGTGGCAAAAAAGACTGCTGGGGCATCTACTGATTCTGGGGACAATTTGCAGCTCTACGTCCCATTTATCCACATGTAAAGCATTCATTGCTTTTTCACCTACACTCTCCAAAGTGTCTATTACTGCACCTATGACACAAAAGTACATTTCTTCCACTAGCATCTCCCTGTCTTTGGAATTTAGGACCTCCAGTAAATTACCACCTCGCCTCTGACCAGTGGCACTAAAACCTCAGCTTGAAAAACTAGAACTAGCTTCACTTTCCTTAAAACTCTGAGTCTTTCGATGTCATTGAGATGACTGACCTTTACCTTGGTCAACTTTCCTCTGACTCCCATTCTTTTCTTATTATTCTTCACTATCGCTGGGCATATTCTCTTTAATACTCAACAAAAACTCGTAAAACTCCTGGTAAGAAGTACTATGAATAATGATCGCCACAAAATGCCACTTCTTTTTAGTACCCAGCTTAAACGACATAATATTTTCGCCGGATTAGCAGCAACATTCGGATGATAACGAGACAAGTCCGTAAACTTTCTGTAATACTTATTCGTTGTCCTCTTTGCTTGTCTCAAATTTGTAAACTCTTGTTTCTTACCATCAACATATACCGGAGGATTAAACCTTTTCTTAAACAATTCTTTAAACAACTCTCAATCAGCTATTTCCTCCGGTGACAATGTATAAGACTACTGTCTCCAACAGGATGTAGATTCAATACTGAGAAACTAGGTAGTCGTCTCGACCTACCTTTCAAAAGGAAGATTCCTTTGACTTTGCATAACCCAAAATGTCTTTTCCAAATGATTAGGCCATCATTCTGCTCTCTCAGGTTCTTCATATCCCATAAAATGATTCAGCTTCAACTTATAAACAATCTCAAGAAAAGTCCTTTGGATAATAAACTGAATCACAATAGCAATAGATTTCCTTAACTATGCTATATCGGAAAACTAGGTTCATCTGAACGATGTGGCTCTCTACGAGGCGGTATAGTTCTGACAGAAGGCACTAAGAAACTCCAAGATATACAGGACTGCAACCTAGGCTCTGATACCAACTGACACACCCCGTCCCAAGGAGGGCGTGCTGGCCGTCACGTGAGACTGACGTAACCATGTGCATAGCGCGGAAGCTAATAAGATAAATTTAAATACACATTCAGAGCAAAGGAACGTCTAGTTGCAGTCAAGGACAATTGCTAAAATATAACACCCGAAGGTGAATCCTACTTTTGTGAATTCTGTCAGAACTCCGTTTCTTCCCTCATGGCCACCAAAACTCTGCTACCTAGAACCTGGATGGGCGAAAAACAAAGTTGAGTGGGTCAGAAACAAATCCTTTTCAAAACCTTTTTCTTTTCTCAAAAGTTATAACCCCTCGCCGTAAAATTTGTAATAATTTCCCAGAAATATATAACACGTATATACTTATCTCAAAATCATGTTCAGAAGTAGTGATATGCAAGGTATATGCCATGCCAAATATATCTCATCAAATTATATATCTATATCAGGTGACAACTCATCATATCTCATAACATGTTCACCGAGTGATCACCTAACTTGGATCCAAGGTGAGCGTACGGTGTGAGAGGTGAACACCACGTGAAGGACTGAGCCTTGGCCCTGGGCGGGAGCACTAACACCGTGGTGCAGGTTTATGAGCTTTCAATACATCTCACATAATCATCAAATCATATAATCATTCTCTATCATCAATATATACTAACCTGTGCGTCCACAACACCAATTATCATTATATGCAACTACTAATGCATGAATAAATAGATATATATACTTTGCATGGCATATCATATCGCATTTCATATCACATTTCGTTTAATTGATTTTCTGGGAAAAATCTCATTTATATAGGTATATAAGGAAAACAACTGCCCACTCACAGATATGTCGAAGCATTGCAACCCCCGAGCCTCGATTGATGGAGTTCGTCCTTAGGATAGGCCTCATCTATATGCGTAATAACCGAAAAACGTTATTTAACGCACATAACCAACAATAGGTAATAACTTCTCGTATATTGCTCAATTTGGGTATATGAATATACCACAATGATCTACACAATCTCAGGGATCATCCCCATATTTTAAAAATAATTTTCTAACCCCTCACGCGCCGCCACGCATCGGCAAGTGCACAGCCACACGCGCGGCCACGCGCAGGGAACCCTGACGGAAACAGTAAACGGCGTTAGGAATATTCCGTTAAAACTAACGGTGTTACCTAACGCCGTTAGGAATATTCCGTCAACTCTGACGGAATATTCTCTCTTCTTCTCCGATGGACCTCGCCGGTCGCCGTCGTCTGAACTTTGAATTCTCGCCGGTTTTTGGAAAATTTTCAAATCCTCATATCTTCTTCATTTCTCAACCAAAATCCATGAAATTTATACCAAAATGAAGATCTCACAAAGATGAACACAACCATACTTGACTCGACCCCCAACTCACCGGGGATTCGCCGGAAAAAGCCTCGATAATTCCGGCCAATTTTCAAACTTGTCGATCTCCACTTCCTGATGTCCAAATCACTTGGTTTTTCTTCTCCGAGCTTTGTAAGGATGATCTAAAGCTTCCTATGGCTTTAGAATCTTCTAAAAACCTCGCATTTACGTGTGCATGAACAATGCCTCAAATTCTGGGTTACGGGTTCTAGGGTTTTCGAAGGTCTCAGGTTCTGAAAATGGTACCAATCGACTCGTGAGGTCACAAGGAAGAAGAGGGTGACCTTTAATCCTTCGATTTGTGAAGATTAGGCTTAGTTTCGGTGTTGTCCGTACGGTTGTACAGAAAATGGGAGAGATCGAGAGAGGGAGAAAGCACAGGAGAGAGATGGGAGAGTTTGTGTGTGTGTGTGGTCCATGTGGGTCACCAACCAAAACAATTATACCAAAACATATCTCACACACACACATCATTCAACGTCCAAGGGTATTTCTGTCTTTTCACATCCACTGTACAAATTTTTCGGGACAGGTTGTTACAAAATCAATATCCCTAATCCCTCCCAATTTCTCAAATCTTCATTTCATTTCATGGAAGTTTGGCAGGGTGTTAGAGATTTTGATGGTTGTATCTAATTTTGTCTCATAGTATCAAAATCCGTTAATAAATACGTGAAAACTATTTACATAAATGAGACCCTTTTAAAAAAGGATAGATAACTAATACTAAATTCATCTAAATTATAGATAAAAGAGGGAGTTTAAACCCAATCTGCAATTAGTTGAAAAAAAATATCTGTCCAGTTTGGCAATCTTTCACTTGCCAAATAAGACCCCTTATATTGCTGAGATATCTGCCTACAAAGTTAACAAAAATCAGATATTTTTAAGGGGGTTTTGAACATTAGTCCTTGCAAAAGATTAAAATTTAAAAAAAAACCTGGTACTAGATTACGTATTCAATTTAATCCCTTAAAGTGTACTTTTATCAAAATTTACATTCAATTTTTGTTATTTAATGTGTATTTTTATTTAATCTCTCCACCTTAAATTTTAATTTTATTAATATGCACATATTTAGTTTTTTAATTATAAATGAACGTAAATGGGAAAATATTAAAAGAAATTTGTGATACAAAAATATATAAATACATAAGTGTACATAAATGATTGTGCCAAAATATATAAAATTGACTTTTTTGTACTTAAATATTTGTACCTACATGATTGTACTGAAATATATTATAATGAACCTAAATGTATGTACCGAGATGTTTGAATTAATGTACCTAAATGTCAATACCGAAATGTATGTACCGAAATATACATACCGAAATGTCAATATCAAAATGTATGTACCAAAATGTACGTACCTAAATGTCAATACTGAAATGTATGTACATAAATGTCAATACCAAAATGTATGTACCAAATACATACCTAAATGTATGTACCGAAATATAATAAATTGAATTAATGTACCTAAAAGCCAATACTCAAATGTGTGTACCAAAATGTACGTAACGAAATGCATTATATTGACTGAAATGCATTATATTGAATCAATGTACCTATATGTTTGTACTGATGGATATACCGAAATATTCAAATGTATTAATGTACTTAAATGAAGAACATACAAAATTGTTATTTGAATATATATTTAAAAAAAATTAGTTGCCTAAATGTAGACATTAAAATATATTATGATGAATGAAATAAAAATTAAATTTAAATATAATTAATACATTAAAATAAAAATAAAAAGATAAATAAAAGATCAAAATATAACTAATAAATGATATGATTAAATGTACTAGGGACTAAAATTGGATTTTAATCTTACACAAGGTTATAGTTTAAAACTCATCTTTTTTAAGGGTTAAAATGAAGTTTTCTATATTTTTAATTTGAAAATTATTTTTCAAATTAAGAAAAATGAAACTCTAACGAAAATAAACTTAGTGGCACGTGCCACACATGACACACCCCAACCCGGAATGTCCATTTAGATTTTGAATCGAGTTGTGCTGGCCAACACCAGAAGGGTGACTAAGCCATAAAGTGACATGCCCCGACCTGGAATGTCTACTAGGATCCCGAATCGAGCCGTGCTGGTCGACACCTGGGAGGTGACGAAGCCATAAAGTGATAATATATAAAATGTGAATAAATTAAAAATCTAAAAGGGCCTAAGTACACGAGTGCGCGGTGAGCGGGTTTGGACCCATTTCACACGTGATACAGAGCATAGGTATAGTAAAATAAGGTAAGATAATGATTATACCATCATAAGAAGACATCTGTACTGAAAAGTGCCATGAATCCTCGTCGATACGGAACTCTGCTGTTAGAACCTGGAGGGGTGCAAAAATAGAAAATGTGAGTGAGTGAAACAAAACTTTTCAAACCAAGTTCAATTACCAAAGGCAGTAGCCCTTCGCCGTAAGAAAATAACAGTCATGACTATAACTCAAAACCATAATCAAAATCACAGTCTCACAGTTATGTTGTGTCAAATATCTCAACAAGAATAAGTAACCCAGGTGAAATAAATCAATATGGAATGGTATGTCAGCCGGATCTACCTATTGTATAGCCTGTACAACTGGACCAATAGCTCATCAACATGTTAGCCGGAGTCATCTCACGTGACCTGTATGACTTATCCATATCTCATCAATCAGTGATAACATATAAGTCGAGAGTCACTTATAGTGACCTGTACGACTTATCCATATCTCATCAATCAATGCTAGCATATAAGTCGGGAGTCACCTATAGTGATCTGTACGACTTATCCATATCTCACCAATCAATGCTAGCACATAAGTCGGGAGTCACCTATAGTGACCTGTACGACTTATCCATATCTCATCAATCAGTGCTAGCACATACGTCGGGAGTCACCTATAGTGATATGTACGACTTATCCATAGCTCATCAAATATCCCTGCACACGAGTCGGAACCACCTCTAGTGGTCTGTAGGACAGGACTGGGTGTAAATAAGTATGCTCAAGTGCTACGATCACGTGAAGACTGTGCGAATAATCGCGGGTCACCTACGAGTCGGAACCACCTATAGTGGTCTGTACGACAGACCTGTGCACCTACCTTGAATCCAAGGTGAGCGTAACGTACGGGAGGTAAACATCACGTGAAAGACTGTGCCCTGGCCACGGGCGGGAGCACTAACATCGGGGTGCAGGTTTATGAGCTCTAATTGCATCTAGTACTGCATGTACTACTCATAGGCAACCTGTACAACAATGTCGGAGTTGCCTACTACATAAATGTAGTCATGCCATAACCCCATCATTCCAACTAATACTATATACTTACCTGAACTTACATGTGTGTCCTGCGTTCACCTTTGCACTTCAGAGCGTTCACAATAATTACGTGCAAGTAATATACATATGGATATACCAGGATGTAAATCTGAAATTCAACCATATCATAGTATTTCCAAATATATAAACATATATACAAATGGCATAAAATGCATAAACTGTAACGCCCCACTTCCGAACTATTTACCTTCAGAAATAATTATCGGTGATAAGCCAAACTAAACACTAGTTTAATTAACTATCATTACTAACTATTTTTCACTTCAACGTTATTATTCTTCACACATTGATTTATAACCAACATTTAACCACCAAAACATAAGGTTAAATCTCACATTTTCCACCAATCTCCATCACATAGCTCAATTCCCCAAACAAGGCTATTGTCTCAATTATTTAGTCTCATTTATTGTATGGCTACATCTAAAGTCTCGTCAGACTGCCTACGTACCCTAAACAGGGATCAAGCCATTCGTAGTTCGCAATAATTACTTGTAGGTAACATGCATATGGATCTATCATGATATAATCTAAACTCAACCATCTTATAATACTTTATAACATATAAGTATATACGACATTATATAAATTTCTTAGTTCAATTCAAAAGCATTTGTGGAATTATCAATCACATATACATATGATAAGGAGGAAAAGATCCACTCACCTGGAGTTTGTGCTATGACTTCCTAGTACAACCATCTAGGAGTCCCAAACGATCGGCGCCTAGGACAATTATCAAACCACATCTCAAAATTCTTATCAATAGATCATGTAATTTATGTAAAACACATCCCTAAAAAAGTTTTAGAGTAGTTTAAGCCCCATTGACCAAAAGTCGATCGTCGGTCCACGATCGACGGTAGGGTCCCCAATCCTACGTAATTCAACCCGGAAGATCCGCTCCTTGGATTTCCAATCCATAAGTTCCAAAGATCCAAATTATGCTTCTAAAACATCCTCCCAAAATTTCATTATGATCCAACGGTTGGATCTCCGCCAATTGCCAAAACAAAGTGGTGGTTAACGTTTATTTTACGAACTTACAAATTCAATTCAGGAAGATCCGTACTTCAGATTCCCGATCCGTAAGTTCCAACATTATTACTTACTACAATGTAACAAAGTTTGGTGATGATCCAACGGTTGGATCGTCGATTCATATAGATATCTATTAACGTATCGCAAAGAATTTAGGTTCCAACAATCAACCTACGTCATTCAAATATCAAAACTGAGTTCAAGACATTTAACATAGCCTAAAAATAGCATTGGCGACCCACTGGCCACGCGCCGTCGTGGGTGGAGGTCAGCCGCTCCGACTCGCCGGAAAAATCAACTATTTCTAAAAATTACCAAAATTTACAGAATTGTAGGTCTTAAATAGTAGAGCAAACTTTATACCTGCGGCCAAGTCCAATTTGTCCGGAAAAGGCTCCAAATCGCCATGAACCCGTAAAAAACCCTAGAATGGGTGTTCATCAATTCGACTTCTTCAGTGTTCCAACGCCTCCATCACTGGTTGGGTCTTGTTCCTGGGTCCAAAGGGAGTTGATTGAGGGTGGTGGTGGGTGTTGCAACTCACAAGATCGGCGAATCGCCTCCAAAACCCGTCGGTGTCACCATGCCCAAATGCCACAAATTTGCCCCAATTTCCATCGAATCTTGGGTGAAAAATGAAGGAGAAGAAGTATGGTGGTGATTGCAGGTGAAGGTGGGGTGAATTTCGCCTGAAAAATGGCATAATTTGGCCGGAATTAGAACCGGGTTGAAACCGGTTTTGTCGTGGGTTTGGTCGACGGGAAGAGAGAGGTTCCTTTCCTGATTAGCTGCTGCCTTCTCTTCTAATTGGTCCCTTGCCCATTTGTCTGATTGGTCCACACTTCCTCATCTATTTTTTATTGGTTATCTGCCTTTAGCGTGAATGGTCAGACTTCCCACAAGGTGGGAGTTTAACACTTGATAATCTAAAATATAAATAACCACTTTCAAACGTCAGTAACTATACCGGTATAATCCGGACTCGCAAACGGCTTTCGCCTATGCGTTCGTACCAACGAGTACTACACAAATGCGTTATAGGAATAAGTGATACATTGCTCTAGACAATGCTCCACAGAAGTCAAAGTCCATGCCTCTAGGGGCATCTTCATCAATTCCCTCGATTAAAATAAATAAAAACGTAAATTTAGGGACGGGTTGTCACATAAAGTGTAGTGTTGCGGAAATGTGAATAAATTTAAACATAAAAGTGTCTAAATCTAAGAATTAGCTTGGGTGCGGAAATGAACTCATTTCACACGTGATATCAGAGCATAAATAAAGTACAGGAAAGTAGGATGAGAATTATATCATTGAAGGTAACCACCTATACCAAAAATTATCATCGATATGAAGCTCAGCTACTAAAATCTAAAGGGGCGAAAAACAAGGGTGAGTAGGCCTGAAAATAAAGTTTTTTAAAATCTTTTCGAAAAGTGTAACCCCTCGCTGTAAAACAAGTATAGTTTCCAGAAAATCATACTACGTATAAGTATGAAATCAGAGACAATTCAACAATATTTCAAGAAACATTCAAATCATAATATCTCAACTGTAACATAAGAATATCAAATACTCATCACTAATATCAAATGCTCATCAATAAGTCTCAAATATGGCATAAGAATATTAAGTACTCATCAATAATATCTAGTGCTCATCAAATTCTCCATCAATCTATGCTTGCACACAAGTTCATTCAGCGGAAATTCTAACATGAACATGAGTGGGTGTAATATATACGCTGTAGTACTATAATTACGTGAAGACTGGCGCTAATGCGCAGTCACAGACGAGTCCGTGTTGCCTATTGCAACCTAGGACATGACTGGCACCTACAATGGATCCAAGGTGAGCATACGATGCGATTTAAACATACACGTGAAAGACTAGCCCTGGCCTTGGGTGAGTATTAACACCGGGTGCAACAATGATGAGCAATTAAAATGTACATAATCATGCTATGATAATTATAAATCTCAACAATATAATATCACTTCTAACATGAAATAAAACATGGCACAACAGTCACAACATTAATTCCAAAGCATTTATGGAAACTATAAAACCTTATATATATAATATATAAAAATAAATGCCCACTCACTGATACGTAGTCGGGTCATCGTCTCCTAGCCTTGCTTGACCTCGTACGTCTTCAGGATAATTATTTCCAAAAGGTTAAACAATTATATTAATTATTTAATTAACACGAATACGAAAAGATAGGAAAATCCCCTTATAGTTTGCTTAAACTGAGGGTTTAAATTTACGAAAACATTCTACATGATGTCACGGACCCATGCACGTCGACCACGCGCCGCCATGAGGCCAAATGCGCCCTCATGCACCGCCATGCTCGTGGCCACACCCGCCTCCATGCGTAGGCCACGCGCCTAATGCGCTGGTAACCCCAGAGGAATATTTCGTTGGAATCTGACAAAATATTCTATTAAACAGTAACAACGTCAGTTAATGGCATTACCTTTAATGGCGTCAGGAATATTCTATTAACTTTAACGGAATATTCTCCTCCTTCTCCAGGGGACCTCCGCCTCATAAATCTGGAAAATTTTGCCTGTTTTTGGTAAAAATTTCAAAACTTCATATCTTGCACAATTCTCAACCTTTTTTGACGTACTTTACATGGAAATGAAGCTTGTGAAGAGAAGAACAAGTTTATACCTTTTGGAAGTCCAAAAAGTGGAAGGAAATTGACTAAAATTAGCTTGAAGCTCTCGGACCTATTTTCAACTTCTTGAAGCTATGTGTTTTGACGTTGGCTTGGCTTCAAGCTTGAACTAGGGACCTCGGAGAGTTGATAGCTTCTAAACTTTCCAAAACCTTGTAACTCGATTAAAAATTCAACGAAAAAATTCGACCCAGTCAGAGCTTCTGAGTTCGACGTTCAAAACTCAGTTGTTTTCGATTCCGTTTATATGGATGAACTCGTGAGGATGAGAGGATTACGATGGTGGTGTTTTGAGGTTCGTTCTTCAAGCTTTGGATGATGTTGTTTGAGTTGCAGAATGAAGAAGAAGGCACGGGTGCGAGAGAGATAAGAGAATGGTAGAGAGAGAGTCTGTCTAAAAATGATTAAAGAGAAGGAGAAAGATGAAGAAAATTATTGTTCTGATAGTGTGGTCGGCACCGAATAGAAAAGAAAATATAAAATATAATTTAATGATTGATAACCTAACCCATTAACCACTAACACGGTTCAATAATACTGCATCACACCCGTGTACAATTTTATCCGTTGTTAACGTACTTTAACTAAGCGTAACTTCTTCGTTACAAAGCCGATTTGAGTCTAATTCGCGCTCACACATTCGTAATAAATAGTACTATTTAAATACGATAATATGAAAAATAAACTAAAAGTCGAATGTCAACGTCCGCGTCAGGTTCCACTTTGCCAATAAGGGTATAATCGTCGTTTTACATACTCGGGAAAGAATTTACATAGGAAATTAGGGACGGGCCGTCACAATCTACCTACCTTAAAAAAAATTCATCCCCGAAATTTGCAATAACTTGTTATATGTAAAGTATTCGAAGATAGGAATAAAATATATAAAGAAGAAATCAAGTTAGAGCACTAAAATATAATACTTTTATAAAAACATAAGGTAAAAAAAAATAGATATATAAAAACATAACATCAATATATATATACACACACACACAATAAAGTAGAATCAAGATAGTTGTACTAAAATCAAAACTGAACATAAAGAAATGCCTCCTACGTACTCGTAGCATCACATAGTCTGAGAATAAGTGTAGTATCTTTGGATCAAGCCCCAAACAATAAATAAATAAATAAACTAACGTAAACAACCTAATTGTCCACTTGCTTAATGAATCCAACAAATAAATTATCAATATTACGGTCTGCAGCTCGCGATACCCACAACTCACTATTGTCTCGATAAGTAAGCAACAAATTCCCCAGGGTGCAATATTGCCATCATGCCCCCCATTGGGAAATACACATACATTATCCAACTAACGTCTCAATCACGCTTATGTACTACATTCTCGGGCAACATCATCAATATTACATAATTTCTTACATCGTAGTCTCGATTTGAATATTTGTTTGCAAAACTCTTCTGTCAATCATGTATTATGCATATAATTTCTATACCATGTCTCAAATGGTGCTATACCCAAAACCAGAAATGTAACTGTAGTTACACACAACTCTAACAAAGATAAATGTCTATCATAACCAGCTTAAACTGTAAAACATACAAAAGCAATATGTTCTCTAAGGTAACCCTTTGGGGTGGACGAATGGTTGTCTGAATGGCGGCAGCAATAACCTTACCAAGTCATTCAAAACCACGAAAATTCATCTCATGTTGAACATGTGGCCCTCTACGACTTGGCGCTC
Source organism: Heteromeles arbutifolia (assembly GCA_024362995.1). Lineage (NCBI taxonomy): Eukaryota > Viridiplantae > Streptophyta > Magnoliopsida > Rosales > Rosaceae > Heteromeles > Heteromeles arbutifolia. The sequence continues at coordinate 35,103,994 of JANCRC010000003.1, read as the reverse complement.
TACGAGGTGGCATGATTCTGACATAAGGGATTCAAAACTATTAGGACTTAACACCTATAAAGAATGCAGGACTGCTAAACCTATGCTCGAACAAGCCTCGGATACTTCGGGTCCTTTGTTGCCGAAAATAAGCTCCTATATTTATTTGCGAAGGATGTCAGAATCGCCACAAAATCCCTCGTGCGCCTTAGAAGTTTTTAGATAACTAAGTCCTGGAGGGGTGAAAAACAAAATGTGTGAGTGGGCGAAAATAAAGGTTTTCAAAACACTTTTCTTTTTCTAACATAATAACCCCTCGCCGTAAATCAATTATAGTTTCTAGAAAGTCATACTACGTATAAGTATGAAATCAAAGGTAATGCAACCACAATTGAATAAACACACAATTCATAGTATCTTAACTGTAGCACAAGAAATCAAGTACTCATCGACAATATCAAATACTCATCCATAATATCAAGTTCTCATCAATAATATCAATTGCTCGTCAATATAATCTAATGCTCATCAATATAATTAATTCCTCATCAATATAATCTATTGCTCATCAAATTCTCCATCAATCTATGCTTGCACACAAGTTCATTCAGCGGAAATTCTGATATGAACATGACTAGATGTAATATATACCTTAATTAGATTTGACTGCTTTACTCGTGTCGTTCTGTTGTCTATGCTCTGTCTACTTACGCTTTGTGGGTACTTCCCACTACTACGCAAACACTCTTAAATAATTTACCACTTTGATTTAAATTTATTCACATTTTCCACATCACTACACTTTATGGTTATGTCACATTCGGGTGTCGGCCAGCACTCCTTGACCCCAGGGTTGAGGTGTGTCAACACATCTCAACATGCAACAATTAGTTCTACTTTGTGCCTTTGGGGCGACCTCAAGCCAATAAAACTCTCCACTTTGTGAGGGTCCTGGGGAGAGGGGGGAGGGGAGGACATCTATGTGTGCCCCATTAATAATTTTAAAGGTAAGGGACAAAGTGAGATACAAATTAAGTTTAAGGAGTTCAATGACAAAATTTGATGAATTCTATGGGACTAAGTGAGATTTGAGTTGAGTTTCAAGAGATATTGTAAATAAGCTTATATACATGTGAATTATGTATTGTAGGTCATGAGGGCAAATGTCTACCAATTTTAGAGGGGACGGGGGCGGGGGGTGACATCCAAACTGAATAGTACTCGCAGGTTATCTTTTCCAGCTTTTGTGAGTGTTCAGCACAATATGGTACGGTATGTCACCAACATACGAGAAGTCACTCAAGTATACAATATAGAAAATTTCATTATAATAGAGAGGTCCATCCCCTCCAAAAGCCCCAGATCCTTTAGTTTTTGATTCCGAAAAAAAAAATCCTATTTATTTCATAACCTTGCTAATCTGGTGGTTGATGATGCAGATGAAAATGGATCTTGCTTTGGAGCAAGGTATGATCTCTGTTGAGCCTTCCTCTTATTAATTTAGTACGGAAGAGGACTACGCTACATCCCTTTGGTGCAAAGCGGCTGCCGCTGTCTGCTCCAGTCGAAATCTCTTTTGATGTTATCCCAACTATATACGTGTGAATTATGTATTCTAGGTCATTCTAATGCCAATAAAACAGAAAAGATCTTAATTATGGAAAAGAGAACACTAGACAAAAATGGAAAAGAATGAAGAAGACGAGAAGAAATTGGTGAGCGCAGGACATGACAAATAATCACAGACAGAAAAGCCTGCCTAATGCGCAATATTCGCATTATACACAACACAGTTTAGATAAGATTTATTAAACAAATATATGTAATCACTTTGATTAGCTGTCTTGTAGTTGTAAGTAGGCAATCATATCTAGTTTCTCTACCTAGCTCGCTATAAATATGGCTTTGCACTATCCCCAGACCTTCACCCAACACTTAACACAATTAGTTTCTTACTAAAACTAACTAATTATAATTCCACAGTTGATACAAAAAAGAGGGGAAATTAAGAAGGTGGAGATGGCTAAGTCTAGAAACAAAATGGCAACAATTCTTAACTTGATTCTAGTGCTCTCTCTTATTTTGATGATTTCCGTTGCTGAGAGTAGACAGCTGGGTAGTAAGAATATTTACTCCACTAATTTTATTTTCATCCTCTATAGACATTTACATATTGAGATTAAATTAATTATTTTAGTTTCACATAAGTATTAAAAGAAGTTTCAAGTTTCTATCTTAATGCAATGCAATGTTCCACTTGAATTTGCGGAAAAAGGCTGTAATTTGCGACTCGGTTTATGGTGCAGAAGAGGGTGACACATGTGAATCTGTTATTCAAAAGTTTCAATTGGGTGCTGACTTCTTCCTTTCTATCAACCCTAACCTCAACTGTAACAACTTTTTTGTCGGTTAGTGGCTTTGTACTGAAGGGACTGTGAACTGAAAAGTTGTGACAAGTTCATGCCCAGTTCTGAAAATTATACAATTGATTTGTATGAATAAAGAGGATGAGCCTTGATGTCGTCTAAGGCATCGTTTCTCTTCTAGTAATTGTTATTTCCTTGTTGAGTAATTTCTTTACCTTGTAAACTGATGGACATTGTTATCTGTCATAAGTGTTTAATGCAATGTCGCCTAGTTGCATGGGCTATATGTGGCTGGAGCAACTTTTTCCGTTTTATTAACACAACAAATCAAATAAACTTTTTTTACTAGTGTTCTTTGTTTAAATGTCCACTTCTAATTAAATATTTACCAAGCCTTATATAATTGTTTTGATATATTGTAATTCATGTGAGCTACCATGTTGGCTTGTGAAAGCTGTGAAGATAGCGATAATGGTGAAGAAATGTATTACTTGCAGATGAAGAAAAAGTATCAGAGAAGAAGAAGAAGAAGAAGATAGAGAGAGAGAGAGAGAGAGAGAGAAGAGAGAGAATTCTTGTACTAACTGTTTTTTCTTAACTGTTTACATTAACAGCTATATATGTAGGTATTTATACAAGGACTATAAGATGCTTACACTTGTCACAATTACAATCATAGGATCTCAAGCTATTAAGCTCTTGATATACTGTTATCATGCCCTCTCAATCACAGGATGAGATTTGCTTAACCTGAGATTGGAACAATGTGTTTGAAACAAATGAGTAGACAGACCCTTGGTAAGGATATCAGGAAACTGTTCATTCGAGGAAACAAACTGAACTTGAAGAAATTTCTTGGCAACTGTCTCTTGGAAAAAGCGAACATCAACTTCAATGTGCTTTGTCCGTTGATGCATAACTGGATTATAAGCCAACGTTATGGCTGAAAGATTATCATAGAATAATGCAGTAGGAAATGGTACATCAATTCTGAGAAAGTACAACAACTGCTTGATCCAATCAATCTCTCTAGCTGTGGAGGACAAGGCTCGATATTCAACTTTAGTTGAAGATTTTGACACAGTGTTTTGTTTCTTTGATGACCAAGAGATGGGATTAGACCCTAAATAGACTACCAAACTAGTTGTAGATCTTCTGTCATCAGGGTCCCCGGCCCAATCAGCGTCACTAAATGCATGTAAATTAAGATCTCATTTACTGAATTGAATACCATAATCCACTATCCTTTTCAAGTATCTAAGAATTCGCTCACAGCTATAAAATGTGATTCCATGGGACAATGAATAAACTGGCAAACTTGATGGACGGAGAAGGCAATATCAGGCCGAGTGAAGGTAAGGTATTGTAAGGCACCTACCACACTTCGATAAAGAGCTGGATTATTGAAAGGTTTCCCATCATCCCTAAGCAGCCTATTATAAGGGAGACAAGGAGTGTGACACGATTTGGAGAGAGCCATATCAGTCTTAGTGAGCAAATCTGTGACATACTTGGACTGAGAAAGGAATAGACCAGTGGCATTGTGAGTTATTTGAACCCCAAGAAATAACGTAATGGTCCCAAGTCTTTAATATTAAACTCCTTAGCTAAAGATTGAATAACTGCTATAATAACTGCTATAATGACTGCATTGTCATTGCCTGTGATGATTATATCATCGACATATAATAATAAAATCACCACAGATCCCCAACGTGCTTCACAAACAAAAAAGGATCAGAATAGTCAGTGAGAAACCCCAAGGTAGGCAAGAAATTGGTGAACCTTTCATTCCAGGCCTTTAGTGCCTGTTTTAAGCCATAAAAGGGACTTATGTAACCTGCATACATGAGAAGGCTGTTGAGAATTTATAAACCCTGGGGGTTGAGACATATAAACCTCTTCTTGAAAGACACCATGAAGAAATGCATTCTTCACATCAAGATGCCTTAAAGACAAACCAAACTGTGCAGCCAAGGCAATATTAATCGAACAGTTGTAGGTTTGACAACTGGACTAAAGGTCTCCCCATAATCAATCCCTTCTTCTTGGTTGAATCCCTTTGCAACAAGCCTAGCTTTAGATAGTCTCATCTGCATTCTTTTTAATTTTGAACACCCACTTGCAACCTACCAAATTTTTATTTGCAAGAAGTGGAACCAAAGACCAAGTACCCTGATAGTGTAAGGTTGCAAGTTTTTCCTCCATAGTTGTGCACCATACTGAGGATTTAAGTGCTAACTTGTATGTCGCTAGTTCTACCTGAATTAAATCAACCGAGTTCTTTTCTGCATCTGTGGAGTGAAAGTCTTTGGGCTTGAAGATAACACTTTTGAACCTTGTTTGTATAGCATGTGTGTTCATATGTGGTATAGAGAGAACCATTTGTAGACTCTCATGTTGAAACTCAGGCTGAAACTCAATACTGGCATGATGATTGGATCCAGAAGACAAATCTGTAGCCACAGGGAAAGTAAGAGGAACTGACTGTGGAGAAGTTGCAGTAATGGATTCAGGATTTTGATATGGAGAAATGGGTGGAGATGGTGATGAAGTAGGCATAGTAAAGACAGTTGATATGGGAACAATATGATTGTCATATGTAACAGAAGACATGAGGACATAATGAGATAAGTGAGATGGAGTATATGAAGGGTGAGATAAATGTTTAGAGGACAACATGACATAATGAAATTCACTCTTATCAAAGATAACATGTCTAGAGATATAAACCTTCTGTTGTTTCACTTCATAGCATAAATAGCCTTTGTATTTGGAAGCATAGCCTAAGAAGGCATACTTTCTGGTTTGTGGTTGTAACTTGGTACTATTATAGGGCTTTAACAGTGGAAAACAAGAATAACCAAAGATCATGAGATGATTAATATCATATATATGGTTAAACAATAACTCAAATGGGGATTTATTGGTTAATATTGGAGATAGCATTCGATTGATGAGATATACAGCAACTTGACATGCAAAAGACCAAAATTTGGAAGGTAAAGAGGCAGTTTGCAAAAGAGTTATGGTTGTCTCAACAATATGGCGGTGCTTCCTTTCAGCCAAACCATTTTGTTCAGGGGTATATGGACAAGAGAGTTAGTGTTTAATACCCTTATTCGAAATGAATTATTGAAAAGACTTGCTAAGATATTCCCCTCCCCCATCACTTTGTAAAGTTTTGACAGAAATAGCAAAATGATTCAACACAAAGTTGTAAAAGGCAATGAAAGTTGAACAAACATCACTTTTATTAAGTATAGGAAAGATCCAACAATATCTAGTGCACTCATCAATGAATGTCACATAGTATTTAAACCCTTCAACAGAATTACATGGAGAAGGACCCCAGACATCGCTATGAACAATATCAAATAGGTGCAATGACTTAGAAACAGAAGGAATAAATGGCAATTTACAAAATTTTCCCTCTAAACATGTGTGACACAACATAGACTTTGTATCAGGTGTAACAGACACATTGCACTTTCTTAAAATGGCAGAAAATATAGTATTGGATGGATGACCTAATCTACAATGCCATAGACTAGAAGATACTATTGTTTTCTAAGAAAAACAGCTTGTACTTTGAGTGGTGAAGAATGATGTGAAACTAGAAGAGGAAGATGATATAATCCATTATTGCATAGTCCCTTTAATAGAATCCTCCATGTGGTTTTGTCCTGGATCTAAAAACAAAAAGCATCATATATCAACCAGTAATTGCTATCCAAGCACAGTTTATGCACAGATAAGAGATTCTGAGTTAATCTAGGAACATATAGAACTGAATTAAGTCTCAATGGTTTAACAAGTGTATGGATCATTGAAGAACCAATGTGAGAAATTGATAAACATGCACCACCAGCAGATGTTTGAATTGTCTCATTGGAGGGAAATGGAGAGGCCAATGATAAGTTATTAAGGTTTGCAGTCATATGTGATGTTGCACCAGAATCTGTAAGCCACATTTGCTGAGAAAGAGCACTGGGAATTGATAATGGAGCATCAACATGCATGGCTTGCACTTACTGAGATTGGATGTTTGCATTTGTGAAGTGACAGAATGAAGCACTATGGTTCCTCTTCCCACAAATTTGACAACCTTCTAAGATTGGATTTTCAGTATTCCAGAATCGGCAAGTAACTGCCAGATGCCCAAGCTTACCACATATCTGACATGGATGCTGAAAGAAACCTTGGGATCTTGGTGGAGAGGAGCCAAGAATGCCAAGAGCATTATTGTTAAAGGGACTAGATTTGGCATTACCAAATCGAGACTAAGATTGATAGTAATGCTTGCCTTTACCCTTGTTCTTGTTGTAATTTGGTTTATAGCCAGAACTATGAGATTGATAAACAACTCCTGAAAATGACCCTCAATTCGAGGAATTTCCATTTTTAAATGGAATATCATAATGTTGATTATCTTCAAAGTGAAAAGATTGAGACGAGCCAGAGCGATTACTATCAACCATTGTAGACAGAAAATGAGTGACAGGAACATTGGCTAGCATTGCTTTTTCAGCAAGTAACTGTGATTGTAAATCCTTCATGGAGATAACATTCTCCCTACCCTTAATAATTGTCCGCAATGTATTATATTCAGAAGAGAGACCATTAAGTGTCAAGATCACAATGTCATCATCATTGAATAGAATTTCAACAGCAGCCAAGTAATCGCGAGCTTCTTTAATGCGTTGAAGATACAAAGAAATGGAGTTTGTACCTTTCTTGATGTTCTGTAGTTCAGACTTCATCTGAAATATTGTAGCTCAAGTGACAATGGAAAATTGTTCCTTAAGGCGAATCCATAAATCTCGAGCACTAGTGCTTCCAATAACACAAGAAATCGCAGTCAAGGATAATATGGTAGTGATGAGTTGCATGAGAGCCCGATCATGCATCTTCCAGATTCGGAATGCATCACTATCAACTTGCGGAGCAGAATCACTGGAGGACACAGTAAAGTCACTCGAAGGCTGAGCATCAAATCTTGGAAGACAAAGGTTTGTACCATCGACAAAACCCATAATTCCATGGTCTTCCAAAAGAAGCTCCATATGAAAATGCCATGTGAGGTAGTTGGATTCATCAAGTTTCATGGAAACAGAGATGAAACTGATGAAATCAAAGAGGTAATAGGAGATTGAAGTATCTATAATTGTGTCACCATGCTTAAATATCAGCAAGAATCTGAAGAAAATTCTTTAAGGTGAGAGATCGAACACTTGAGGTGCAAGATTACAAGCACCGAGAAGCAAGAAAGAAGAGGGTAAGAAGAACTCGAAATCGAGCAGTAGAATGGAAGCAAACGAACCAAGATCAAACCATCAAGCACAAAGCTCTTCTGGCGAATGATACCATGTGAAGATAGCGATAATGGTGAAGAAATGTATTACTTGCAGAGGAAGAAAGAGTATCGAAGAAGAAGAAGAATAAGAAGAAGGAGAGAGAGAGAAAAGAGAGAGAATTCTTTTACTAACTATTTTTCTTAACTGCTTACATTGATAGCTATGTAGGTATTTATACCTAACTATGTTGCTTACTCCTTAAGCTATTACAAGGACTATAAGATGCTTACACTTGTCACAATTACAATCATAGGGTCTCAAGCTATTAAGCTCTTGATATATTGTTATCAAAAGCGTTCTTCGTAGGTCTTAGATTCTGAGGCAGTCATCAATAGGTTATTGTTTGTGGTTACATGAGCTGCTTTGTGCACGAGTTATGGTTAAGCTGAAGAGAAAAATGATTGTGTTTACGAGTTATTGTTTGGTTAAGCTGAAGAGAGAAATGATTGTGTTTAGTTTATGAGAACCTCCAGGTATGAATCTCTATGGGGAAAAGAAAAACTAAGGGGGAAAAAACCTTAGCTGCTATCACAAGGAAACGAAGAAGAAGACCATTCAATATACAAGTCATATTTAAATGTATCAATTCTTCAATGTGAAATTCTTGTATAATTTAACAATCATTACCTCATGAAGCTTTACACAATCTAATTTAGTTACAAATTGGGTAATCAAAATCAAGTAACATAATTGACTTGATCTAGGTTTGTGAGTGTATGATAACTGTCTACAATTAGAGTACCAGAATGAAACCATTGACAAAATCAATAGAACTTTTTTCAAATATGTGACAAATATTATTTTAAAAGTAAAGGGGTGTATTGTATATGGAGTTTGATGAACTTTATTTCACTCTCAAATTCAGGTAAATTCAATATAGACTTTTATAGAGTAAAAAAAGTCACTCTGTATTGAATAAAAACTTTTTATGACTTTCTTTTGAGCTCTACAAAATTCTATGATGACACCCTAAAAGATATGTAGAAGTATATCATTAAAAAGTAGTAAATTTCATGAAGTTATAATAGTCAATTAAACTCTAAGAGATCTATAAATTAAAGTCTATCACATAATTATTTTTTGTTGCAAAAGTCTATATAAATCTGAATACAATACACCGTTAAATTTACATTTAGGCAAAGTAACCTTGTTTTCTGTGATCAGAAAGGTCTCAGCCGTTTTTGCAATATCTTCTGTTGGCTACAGACTCACCATCATCGTCAAAGTAATTGTAAATATTGTTGATTCATGGGCTAAGAGTTCAGCATTCGAGATGGCACACACCGTTTATAACGTGCTCAATGACATCTGCTCTACCTTCCCTCATACCATTCACACATATAAAACATTATTTTTACTTGCTTCCAATATCTCACTATAAGTTTCTAAAAATGTAATAGAATGAATTTGATCTTGCATCCTTTATTCTGTCAAGCTGTGCAATAGGATGAAAAAGTACTAAACATACGAAAAAAATGAGGTGTTGTCACATGTAAACAATGATAATCAGTATCATGTGAATGCTATTACAATCATCATTTAAAAAATTCATGCAATCATCCTGTATGATCAATGTTCTTTAAATTAGGATACAACTTTTTCATGTAAAAAAATGAGAATAATGGGTAGTATAGTTGTAGGAGACCAAGTTAGGTAGCACATGGTGCCACCGTGACATTATGTGTCAATCTTGCAATGTTATGTAGAAAAAAAAAATCTATTGTTGTCACAAAGCACCATAGTGACAATATACACCAATGCCCTATAACTCCTTGGCTTATTTTAGCTATGCCCTCTAAAACTCCTACAACTCAAAGGTCACCACTTTAATCTCTGAAGCTTAAATTTGGTCCACTTTGATTTTTGGACTCTCTCTTCTCTCTAAAACTTATAAGTCGCCTCCTAAAACATATGTGGGTCCCAACACCTATTAAGACTATGCTATATGTGCAATAAGTTCAATTATAAATCTCTATTATATATTAACATTCAACAATCAGAGAATATAAGTTTAAAATAAATTGAAGAGATAAAAAAATAAAAATGAAATTGATTAGCCTGGCGCACTCAAATCAAACCCACGTAAGAAATTAACAGATCATAGGCAATGTGGAGTGAATTTTAAAATCGAGTTCCGAGAGGCAAAATGAAGCGAACTTTTGAGTTTTAGAGAATAAAGTGACGACTTTTAAGTTATAAGTGGGATAAAATCAAGTTCTAGAAGACATAACTAGAAATAAGCCTAAATCCTTCTCGCTGTAGGTCATTTCAGAAAGAAAGATATTAGGAGAATACAAAGTTTTTAGCAAACAAGAAGAAAATGAGACAGATTGGCGAACAGGACGCAGCAAATAATGCAGATGCAGCTAAGCCTGCCCAATGCGCAATATTCCTAAAAAACACAACATGTTCACGATTACAAAAATTGCTTAAACAAAAATATAATTACTTAGGGAAACCAAAGCAAATACACTAGAAAATGGACTTTGGACAAGCCGGCTTCTAACTAGGCGTACCATCTCGACCTATAAATATGGCTTTACACTCTCATCAAATCATCACCCAACACACTAAGCACACTTATTTTTCTAAGACTAATAGAATCACATAAAAAAAAGAAATAATGGCTGTGATTATCTCTAACAAATCCCTTAATTTGGTTCTCATGCTCTGCTTTTTTCTCATCATCTCCTTTGCTGAGGGCAAACAAATAGGCGACAGTAAGTTTTATGGTATTAGAGTTTTAATTGTCCAATTATGAATGAGAATTAGGTAGCATCCTTTTTTGTAAAATAAAAAATAAAATGCAATCTTCTCGTTTTTAGGGAGTTGGTGTTGGCACTCTAGCAAGTCATCATGCAAACTCCCGTCTCTAATGTAAAATATAAAATGAGGGGGAAATGCAGGTTGGCGTTTTAGGAGTGCTAGTAACAGTACCTTTGTGAGATTAATTATATAGGATATTCATATGTTTCGTTTTGTGCTTGATTTTTGTTTTATGAATATTTGATGGTGTAGTTGGGTTTGGGGGTGTGAAAGCAACTCCAAGATGCCAAAAAGCTTATGGGGTAGAAGCTGGGGATACTTGCAATGGAATCATGGCCAAGTTCAAGCTGACTGCTCACTTCTTTGCAATCAACCCTAACATCAGCTGCAACATCATCTTTGTCGGTCAATGGCTTTGTATTGCCGGAACAACAAAGTAATCTGGGAGCCTGAAGAGGGGAGAATTCGAGGAGAAAATAAATGCATGAATAAAAAGAGCCCAAGCAAGCATCAGTGTGCTCTTCAGATTCCACTTTTTCTTTTTTTTTAAATAGTTTTTCACTTTTGATAAACAAAGAAACAAATAAAAAGAAATTGCCAGTAAATTATGATTTTCTACGATTCATGTAACCAACTCCACTGAATAAGATAAAACATTATTGTTTAAACTAAATGTATATTATGTCGTTAAATCTAAAAGTGTGCACTTATAACTAAGTAGGACATTAAAGTGATTGATTGTATGATGAATAAATCGAGCGACTGAGTAATTCATTAAGCACGTCCCAAATCCATCCTCAGGTTAGTAGGACAGACCCCACCATTAATAGATGAGTAGCAAATCAAATCACCTTGACGTAGAAATATATCAAGCGGACTTAAGTGCATCTATCGATTTGATCAGTATCCATCATCCAATTTATTTATTTATTTTCGAACTACTATTTTATTTTGTAAAGAGTTTTTCAAAGTAGTCCAGAGAGTGCAAGTCGAACTCGGGCACACAACTCTTGGCCAACTGATCCAACCCAAATTTGCAAATCTACTCCACTGATTAAATGATTAAAGTTTACTCGAAAATTCAAGGCTCTTTCCAAAAATAGTCAGCATGGTTCACTTACAATACAGACTCGGGGTGTTTCTGTTATATATAGACATCAAGCAAAGCCATTGAAAAATAATCACTGCAAACATTGTTTCTTTGACAACAACTTGGAGCCATTTTGTAACTACAGACCGTATACGGCCCCAAAATCACCTGACAAAGACGAGGAAGGGAAAGAGCCCGTCCCAAGGGAACAAAAAAATTATACAAGCAACAAGGGCACTGTTAACAACGGTAATGATGCCAAACAAATTGTTAAGAAAAGGAGAAAGATAACAAAGTTCTGCAACTGGCAACGAGACATCTCTGTAGGAGTACACAACTCACATGGCACCCGTACGCAGAGAAAGATGATCATAAAGATAAAACCCAGGCTCCTCTGGTGTCCAAGATTATGTGACTTTATCTCCCATGAAGTATTCTGCTGTTGCACCTCTGGAAGGATGAAAGGTAGAGAGATCTCACGGATCATTAGGTCCCCACAAAATGGGCATTCACTTGCCACTGCATCATCCAACTGCGACCGCAGCTGCCAACATGAAATACTTTGTTTAGCTTACTATGTAGATCTTAATTTCATGAATCGACTAGAGATCAAATAAAATACAATGTAAGGAATATACATTGTAAAACCATCAGCAGAAACTGCAAAGTTAAGTTGAAATCATATATTTGAAAAGAGTTGATAATCAAAAGCAAATCTCATCGAAAATGGCTAACAATCTAATAGACTCATTTGACAGCCATGAAATAGAAAAGAAATCAAATAAGATAAATGTAAAGCAAAAGAAGAGAGAGCAAACTAAGATCAAAATGCAGACCTTATCTACGGGGGCCATGCTTGTTATGGTTTCCGCAGTAAGGCTACCATTTGAATCCTTCCTAGCTTCCCCGTCAAGTAGAGTAAGCTGCTTCTGCAGATCCAGTATATACTCTGCCTACAATACACATTAAAAAAATGGGGCAAGTTATAGAAAATTCCTGTTACTGAAATACATTTCATACCAAACAAAAACATTAATTCAACTGGCACAAGCATCATCCAGTCCAAAAGTATTTCTTACACTTCAACTACTTGGGCGCACATTGTAAAGCTTTTGCAGAATACTATGTTATTACTAGCTGATAATGATAAAAGAGAAGAATACAGAAGACAATACTTCAACTTACTTGAGCTTCATTTGTACTACGTGTGACGTGGGCAATCAGGCGTTCGGCATGAAAGGCATGTCCGCATGGAAACACATAGAATGGAGCCATTAGGCCTACGGATGCATAGCCTCTAGCCAACTGATACTCCCTACCCACAGTTAAAATCTTACACCGACAAACCTGATAGAAGAAGAAAAAGAAAAGCAAGTATTGGAAAAAGAAATGAAAGTATGAGCCAATCCAATTTAACTTGAAACTATAACATCAACATGAGCAATACCCCGCATTCTTCATCACGATCAATCACAGCATATCTTTGAGCAAGTGCACTAATGTCATTTCTAATGTTATCGGCACCATGGGTCGCATCATTCATCTCTTGCTTCAGTTCTTCAATTTGATTGTTGTAATCCTCTAATGATGAGCAAATTGCCTCCTACATACATACAGATTCAGTTCAAAATCCAACGTGCTGAAAACTAATAGTTCCAACAGCACCACACAAGTAAAAATTCTGAAAACCACTTCATAATGGACACCTAATACATAAACAACCACTATAGCAATTGATAAAGAAGCAACCTAAAGGGGAAACAAATGAAGCTATATAATCATATTCACTGTAACCAGAACACAATAAAACATGTTTCCATGCATGCAAATAAATTCACAATTCAACTGTAAATATTGTAGTAAAGAAATCACAAATCATATGTAAAGTGGCCAACAAAAACAAAATCGGAGAAAATCACTTCTGGCGGAAAAGAAGAAAGCTTGAAACTTCGCAAAAGACTTGAATCATTATAAACATTACAAGCCATGACAAAGCAGAAGGGTATGATAATTCTACCTTGAAGTCATCAATGAGGGCAAAGTCCGGAAAGAATGGTAATATATCCTCTATCTTTAAAAGGCCATCAGTTTCTTTAAGAAATGCTATTGCCTTCCGAATGTTCTCCCTTTTAGCTCCCTTTTCCTGTTCTATAACATGCTTCACAACCATGAGCCAAAGTTTCTTTCTCAGGTCCTCATCCTCTTCAACCTTGTCAGCCTCAGCCATAGCAAGCTCAGGATCAACCTTAAAGCACCAAAAGAACAAGTTATGAAACAATAGGATAAAACCATTTCAACTTACAATTACATAACCGTAAAAGAATTATGTAACAATTAGATTTTCCTGGGTTCCACTGAAGAAGAGAATATTAGGTGGAGGTGATTGTTCCTATTCCCATTGAGTTGGAGAAACAAGATACACGGAATTTATAACTACTAAAACATTCAGACAACCTCAATCTTAACTATCCCAAAAGGCAGCATATGTTGTAAAGGTAGTTCTAACAAATAAATAAACAAGAGATGACCCTTGGTATCCAAAAACGAGAATATCATGTAAATTGAAATCCTTTTGCTACAAGTGAAAAAATATATGGATTGGGGCAATAATAGTTGAATCACAAAAACATAGCCTCAAACTATACCTGCAGGGCAAGAGCAACTGCTTCTTCATGCATGGACATCATACTATATATATGAACACAGGCACGCATTCGCTTTTCCTTGAGGCAAAGGCGTAAAGCATATACTTGGGATCATAGAAGAACTCTGGGCCAATTTCCCGTCCTTTTCCAAACTTGAATTGAAGGACACGCAAAAGTGCACTGTCGTCCTCCTGTAAATTAATGTGAAAGCAATGAAACACATTCATATATAGATATGGCTATAAGGCAAAGAAGTTCTCGCATACATATTATTTCATCTAAAACAAACCGAGGGGAAAGTAAGAGATATGGCTATAAGCCTATACTTCACTTTTAAACTCAGGATGTGGTTTTTTCTGCAAATTTCAAGCTACAAAATATTTTTCCTACTTTCGAGTTGTGGAAACAGCCTCCTTGCAAAGCAAGGGTAAGGTTGCGTACGATAGACGTTCCAAACCCCCCAACCCTCGCAAACCGGGGAGCCTTGTAGGCATAAGTGAGTTAAGAAACGGGGACATCACAGTTTTTAAAAGATGTATATAATAATTAATAATGTAAGTATGTATGTATGTATGCATGTATGTATGTGCAGACGCCCAAGATCATACTAAAATCATATCAAATTCTCCAAGAAATCAACCTGTTTGGCATGTAGTGATAATAGCAAGTTGTGAACACCAGGATCCTCATTATGCAAACGATGAACACAGTATTCCAAATATTTGATGACTTCGTGTGTTTCATTTCTGCATGTGATATAAAATAAATTAGTAGCAGTAAGAAAGAAGAGTAAAGCTTTAAATTTTAAATGCGTCATTAACTAACACACAGGAAATAGAAATCCTGAGTTCTATGGCAACTGTAAATTAAAACTACTATCAATGAAAACTTTGTGCCTGAATGAAAGAGACGATACTTCAGTGACCAAAGTATAAAATACACTATGTGAACCTAATATGTCATGCGAGAGGAGGGGTACATGTATACAAAGAAGGCATTGCAATATGCTACTTCTCACAATGAATTAGAAATTTCAAGTTTTATGTCTAAAATCAACAAATAAAATATAGTGGATATTGTTCTTTTTGTGTTAAGGCAAATTGATTAGTATCTAAAGAGCCTTATCCAGATCTTCAATTCATAATTGAAATTTCTAGTCCAGTATATACATGAGATAATACCTTGCATGTGGTTCACTTGAATAACGCATCATTGCAGGAATGAGTTTACTTGGATTGAGGTTGTTTGTAGTCATCCATGACTCCACAGCTTCATATGCATCAAGCATGATTAGGTCTGGTGCAAACTTGTACTGCAAGTGAAGGATTGCGTAATTTGATAAAATAAAACACATATATACTAATAATATTATAACGCATAAACACTTGAGAACATCTGGAACCTGTTCGGGAAAATTTTCAAACACCAAACCAGAGAACATAACCCATACCAGAAGATCTATAGGAACAGTAGGTTTTTGGAGCACCTCCAATGCTTTCTTTGCCTCTCCTTGCTAATGTGCATTCAGTCAATGTAAATCAAGCATGACTAGAAGGACATTTTTTTTTAAACATAGAAAAAAAAATAAAAAAACTAAAAGAAACCATGGAAGTAGCAAAACAGGTGATAATGACAAGAATCTGAAACCAAATAAGAAATAAATTGGAAGCACAAAGCACCTGAATATAATGGTGGACTACAATTTCATACTGTTCCTTCAGACTAGCAAAAAAAACCAATTCTTCGACTCGGCCATAACTGCAGCATGTAGCCAGAGGATCCTTTGTTTTAGTATTCTTTCAACCGTAATATAATCTAAAGAGAAAGACCCACCAAGTACCTAATGGCACAGATTTTTCACAATAATCTAATTGTAGATGATAATATTTAAAAATGACATTTTCTTCTACTGATACATTTAAACAACATGATATTAGCATATGGGATTCCACAGCTGTATAAGAATTTAAAAAATGGTGCGAGATGAACATTTCAAAGCAAATTCAATGAAAATTACCCTTCTAAAAGTCTCATGGTAGTTGCCTCATCCAAAACATCCTTGGAGTAACTAAGAAATGCACGAAACTCTTTAATGATCAAGTGGTACTCTGAATTACGATTATCCACTGCCGTATCATCTTCCAATAGTAGACAATTTATCTACAATGAAAAACAACATATTAGTGATGGTTTCATAACTTCGGGTAAAAGGAAACTTTCAGCATCTACATTATTCTATTTTAAGTGTGCATAAACTGACAACGGAGTCAAAAGGAAGATGTTCTCAGATTTTATCTTAAGCAGAATGCATCGTCATTAATTATCCTTCTTGCCCTTTGATATGCATTAAGAAAAAATAATGCAACATTTACAGGCTATCTAGTATAAGGCAGGAGAGGTATGAAAAAAAAAAAAAAAGCTAGTTCTTTATCCAAGAGCAAAGTAAGACCTTATCCAAGTACAGTTCAGTTGCCCACGTCGAAATCTTTGTTACTTGGCATTTGTCATCCACCGCAAGGCTATCAAGTTTCCGCAATAGAAAGGTTCTTAAGGCATCCTGCAAGCACGCCAAGTAAAATAAAAAATCCATAAGAGTTTAATATCAAATAAAAAACACAGACAGTGCAAGGAACATTTTGCAAGTACCAGTTCATTTACAGTGATAAACTTCAAAGTGATCTCCTCGAATGACAATATGTAATTAATCTGCAAGACAATCCCATAATTTAATAAATGAGCTGTAACAAGTTATAATAACTATAAATAAATCAAAATAATCATGGAGAAGTGGCTGGAAAATCATTGTTATTATGCTTCTACCAAATTAAATCACTAATTCAGTTACTCTCAGCATGCATCAAATATGAGACCTGGATGATCAGACTGTGATAGAATGGAAAGGGCAACCAATTTCAATTTAACGATATTAATAATATAGCTGTTCGCTGAAAAGATATTAATTGGTAATTTCTTAGATATTGCCTTACAATATGAGAAATATCATGACAAAAACAATGTGTACTTTATAGTTTAATAGCTACCACACAATATCTCAATAAGTGAAGCATATTCCTGAATGCCATCAATGTGACTGCACAATTAGAAGTACGCATTCAAATCTAGTATAAATATAACCAAAACCGAAAAATCGAAGCAATAAGACTAGAAAAGAATCCTATTATCATTAATAAACAACAAATGGCCTGCTGCACCTATAGGCATTATTGCAATAAATATATGAGAAAACAGATCAAGGAAATAGAGAATTCACTTTTTCATAGAATGATGCTGCTCTAAGATAATCCTTGGCGGCAAATGCAGCTTCAGCCTGCAAATCAAATTACTTCGTTACTGACTACCCAGGTAAATACAAGATTGAGAAGACAAATATACAACATAGCAACGCAATAATCTTCACAAATTTTTTAATTAAGTGCCATAGTGAGAATAAATTACAATAAGTGACAATGAGTATAACCATCACTTAGATACAACCTTGGTCCCTCTGACGTGGGTCACGGCAATTTGCCAAAGCAGCAGCATACTCCTTCATGTCCAGGTAAACTTTCCACGTGTCTCGGTCTTCATCATTAACAGACACCTACATTATGTTCTCAAATTCAGCAGTATGGAAAACTTTACTGTCTGATGCAAAATGAACTAAATTCAGAAAATATTTAGGCAATCGAAGACACAAACCTGAAATACAGAGTTTTGATCATATGCATAGAACAACCCAGCAGTGGCATCACTACACAATCCAGTGACACCCCTTGAAACTGCTTCAGGTGTTTGCTCAAACTGAAGTTCCTTAATAGTTTGCTCACTTATTCTATTTACAACCTACAAAACAATTACACTCAGAATGGAAGCCAAAAAGGGGGCAGGTGCAGTATTCAGCAGTATTCTGTGAATAATATAAGAATCACATATCTAATGCATTTAACCTAATGCCTAGCACCAGCAGCAGTTCATAACATGATACTCAACAGGGACATAGAGATAACAGCACTGAGAAGAAAAAAATTATTCAGATAATTAATATGTGAATACCTTAACCCTATTCCCGATAAGAAGCAAGAAATAAAATTCTGAAACTGCCATAGAACTGGGTTTCACCGCTTCAGAACCCTCACTCAAAGTTGAACAGTTCAAAAGAGCCTTGTTCTCCACAAAATTTTCGTCTCCATCAGGATAACTGCAAAAGAGATAAATTAGGAGAAGGTTACATGTTAACAATCATTAAATATTAAATATATCAAGGAATGCTATTAACAAGTTTCACAATGTCAACCATAAAACTACTCAGTAGAAGACATAATGATCAGACTCTAGACAGACAATGCCACCATGATATATACCAGTACCAGAAAGCCATGCAAAATGTATTGCTCTTCTTTGCTTGATATAGAAATGCAGTTCACTGAAAGATGACAAAGTGAAACCAGAAAGCTCAACAAGAATGACAGGAAACAGTACATCAGCAATTTTGCAAATCAAAGGTAATCATTTATTTAATAAAAGGAGCAATGATTTAAAAAAAAAAAAAAAAAAGAAAAGAAAAAAAAAAAGGAAATATTTTTATCCCATTTTGAAAATAATTTTAGTAGTGTCAACATAAGCACTTGCCTGTTAGGAATTTCACCAGGAAGTTCCATGAAATGCACTGTTTGTTCCAAGTAACTAGCAAAAACAGTCTAGAAACGCAGAATATTCAGGTTATGAGAATTGTAACGGCAACAAATATATTGTCACTAGAAATGACAATTTCACTAGGCATGGAAGAAAACTCACTTCCAGTGATCCAATACCAGTAAAAGAATAGAGTCTTGTAGGAGTTACAGCCATTACATAGTATCTAGTGCCACTGAGAATGGTTGCCATTTCCATCTGTACACAAAGAATGAGATCAACAGCATGATATGTAGAGTTGCAAGTTGGTATAACTGTCAGAATCAATTCTCTATTAGAGAAGGTGATCAAAGATTACCTGCAAACTCATGAAAGCCTCTGGAAGTTCCAATAATTCGAACAAAAACTTTACGTATTTTTCCTTCTTAGCCTTCTCGTCGACTGCCATTTCATAAAGTTGGCCGTTGTCGGTACCAAGAATGACTTCCTTTGTTGAAGCTGAGATTTTTACGAACAAAATCACACACAATAGCTCAAATGAGTCAATATGCACAAACCCTCCATCCAAATGCAACGGGGGAAAATAGTCAGTGGACTGACAAATTACCTTCTGTAATCTGTTGTCTGTTCCAGGCAACCGCATTCACGACAAGACCTTTTAGCTTGGTTAAAAGACGGGGATTGGTCCATTTTGCATGAGTATAGAACGTATCAGCACCCCCACTCCCAACAACGGTGGCAATGCAGTGGCTCCCTCCAGGATCAACAAAAACTCTATGGATGGATTGCTCCCCAGGACGACCCACCAAAAGATCAATATCTATAGCTCAAATAAACAACAACCATCAAGCATTGTTTGATCATACCATACACAAAATAGAAAGCAAAACCAATCTAGTCAACCGAATTCGACAACAGGTTCCTTAGGAACTAAAGCAAAACACTGTTCTAATCAGCTCAATCAATCAAGTAAATTGCCACTAATCATATCCTATCTAGCTAATTAGGCTAAACACTATCACTAAGCATATAAGCTCGGATCAAAATCCAAAATTTGACAGGAATTCAAGACTCTCTCTGCAAATAAAAATAAAAGTCACTAATTTGAGATGAAGGTCTAGAATTTCACGTCAATTACAAAAGATTGAATTCTAAATTCTCATCAAATGAAAAATTTATGAATTGGCAGAGAATTGAAAGTGCCAAACGAAAGGATTGGATAAGAGTAACGTACCAAACGAATCGCCGACGCCGAAATCGTGTCGAATGATCCAACCTTTACTGGTTCCGAACAAAATGACGTCGTTTCCAGCAGCCATACAGGTAATATTTACGCACCCCTTCGTTCCAGAAGATCCACCGTGAACACCTGCCTCCCTGAATCCATCTTCGAATCCAATTCCGGGATAACTTAGTCCGAAATCCTTATCCAGGCATCCAAACAGCCCCCTAACGGCCCACTGGAAGAAGAAGCTGGAAGTTGGCAGGAGTCTGAACTGTGGAATCCCTAAATCCAAACATACTAGAATAACTTCAAACACTGCCGCGGCGTATACAGAATATCTCCTGCTCTACCATATACAGGATTCATGTAACTGCCCGCCCGGTTTGTGAGCCCCTTTCCGATTCCCTCACCCACTGCCCTACCGGATTGTACAATGCTTTTAGGCCTCGTTTGGCTGGTCGGACTGGACTGACTATTTCTGTCGGATACGATAAATAGCCACCGGATAGTACTGACTAAATTAGTCGGCCATCGGATAGTACTGACTAAATTAGTCGGGCGTTTGATGCAGTATCGGATTAATGACCGTATTATTTATACTGTGTTTGGTACTGAACCGGATAGGACAAGAGAAAAAAAAATTTGACAAATCTTTCTTTGTTTGTTGAACTTTTCTCATATTTATACCATTTGAAAACCACACAAATTTTCAAATAATAAAGAAAAATAGTAAATTCCATACATCAAATTCAAAATATTTTCCAATAATATAAAAGAATGTTCACAACATACAACTACAATAAGTTATATAACCTAACCACATATCCAAGTTCATAAAATATACAAATTCCATACATATGCATGCTGCTTTTAACAAAATATATGCATGCTGCAGCTTTTAACAAAATATATGCATGCTGTTTTTAACAAAATATATTGTTGTTGGTTTAAAATGTCAATTGCGGTTACTTTGTCCAAGTAACATGAGTACGAAGGCTTTTTTCATTGCACCATCCAAAGTCAAGAATGTTCTCTCATTCTGTGGCTTTTCGAAAATGATATTTAGTGCCTTGATTTGATCCTCAATAGACAAATCCATCTTTGACAATTCTGAAGCAATCTCATGTTTTGGATCCACTCCTTTCCCAAAAACAGCTTGTAAAACTGAACCCAACTTATCAACTGATTTAGAAAGCATTTCATTAAATGCCACAGCAAGATCATTATCATTAGCATCTCTCTTCCTTTTCCGGGTACTTGAACTGCTAGACCGTCGAGCAACAGAGGGAGAACTAGTCTCCACCTCATCTTCATCTTCATCTTCATTAATGTGCTCATGCTCATTCATCATCTCAGTAGGAGTTGCAGCTCCTACTCCAGTTGCTCGATCTTTCCCAAAAATAACATTTAATCTGTCATACAATGGAAACGATTTTCCTAGCCAGCCCTCTGCTTCTTTGTTGACCTGCAATGCGAAAACAAATCACACTATCCATAAAATACAAATAATCTTATTTTGTTCCCTTCAACCTGTCTTGATAAATTTATGTAAAGGAACATGTTAAGTAATCAAATATGTAAAGTTAAATTCTAATATTATGTTGGAGAATTACCTTCACATAGGATTGCCATACTTCAATGCTATCAACCTCAATACACTTTCGTACATCATTCCATGCAAAACCAGTTTTATTAACCATGTCATAAACTATTGCATAATCTTTTTTCCACCTCCTCATTTTGGACTCAATATGTGGAACTGCCTTTATATTGGCATTAGGACATTTCAAATTAATAGCTGTTTCAAATTGGGCCATTGTTCCGGGTTTGAAACAACCGTTATCACATCGCAAATTCTTAACAACTGCCTCCTCAAGTATGGACAGCAATGCATCTTCTTCATATTGTTTCCAAACCCTTCTACTTCCTTTTGGTTGACTACTTTGTTCACTTTCCATTCCTTTAATTACATACACAATAAGATAGCATATAATCAATAGTGCATATAATTAATAGTAAGTGATAAAAACCATAAGCAAATCATCACACTTTTTAAATAAATACATAACCAGGTCACACTTTGTTCGAATAAAGTATCATAACCGAATACATAAGAAATCACTATTTGTTCAAATAACAAACCATAACCAAATCACAACATGCATATGTAAGAAAATTAATCAAATCACGCTTGTGCACGCCACTCATTGTACATATTCATAGCCAAAGTGTTTCTCCATGCAGTCCATTCTTGTGTAGGTTGAACACTCTCAATCATATCTTCATCATCATCACTACTTTCAGATTCGTCCAAGTTTAGGATTTCATTTTCTATTGGATCAGCTGACATATGCCTTCTAATAAGATTATGTAATAGGCAGCAGGCCGTCATAATCCTAAGTTGTGTTTTAATTGGGAAAAATGATGGACCTCTTAAGATGCTCCAACGCATCTTAAGTAGTCCAAAACATCTCTCAATGACATTTCTAGCTTGAGCATGTTTCATATTGAAATACTCTCATGATTAATCGGGAGTCTTCTATTTCTCCACTCCGAGAGATGGTAACGCACTCCCCTATACGGTGCAAGGTATCCTGGACCATTTGTGTACCCACCATCCACAAGGTAGTAACACCCTAACACACCAAAAAATGTATATTACTATATAGAAGAAAAATGAGGATTCAAATTACTAATATAAACAAATAATCTATTGTTACCCGTGGGCACTTTTAATCCCGATGGTCTACTTATCGCATCTCGGAGTACTCTAGAATCAGAGGCCGACCCTTCCCAACCTGGGTACACAAATATAAAATTCATGTCCAGATTACAAACTCCCAACATATTGGTTGCAATCTCTCCCTTCCTTGATCGGTATCTTGGTTTATCTCGCTCAGGGACATGAACGTTAATGTAAGTCCCATCCAATGCCCCCAAGCAATTCTAAAAAAAAAATCATTAACATTAGTAAGCTCAATATATTTAATTACATTAATTTTATAAGTAATTTTTATAAAATATGAAGAATACCTCAAACCAACTCCATTTAGGATCTGGGTAGGCATTAGGAATGGATTCTGGCACTTTCAAAAGTCTACCTTGTAGCCTTAACACTCCATGTAGAATGGAATTGAAATACCTACTTATTGTCTCCCCCGATCGACAAAACCTACTCCCAATTGTACAATCGACCCTCCGTTAAATCAATGCTACACAATATGCCACGTCCGTAATTTTTTTCATTTTTTTTTATTATACAAAAAATTTACATCAAGCGTTCACCAAATATCTTTACTTTTCATTACTACGAACATTCTTACAATGGAAAGCCTTGTATTTGCTATTTTTGCCTTCGAAGCTATGAACAATTTTATATGTAGGTAATATAAGTATCCTAAAAAGTCTATGTACATCATTTTTTGGGTTAAATTCGTTTCGAAAACATATAGTTTAACCCAATCAACATGTGTACTCGAACGTACCTTTTATTTTCTTGTCGATAATTAGGAGAAATTTTGAGAACGAAAGGGGGTGGACGAGCCTCGAAACCGGGTGAAAAAGACCACAAGAATGTTTGATTTCCAGCACTAAAAATCCTCATGTTGATAACATATACTGTTGACATCCACAATCCATCAACGTTATATTCAATTCACATACATGGAAGATGTTTATACATTTTAGTTTGTATTACATATCGAACAGGAAATTTTAAACCAACTAAATTTTAAACCAACAAGAATGACAGGAAACAGTACATCAGCAATTTTGCAAATCAAAGGTAACCGTTTATTTAATAAAAGGAACAATGATTTAAAAAAAAAAGAAAAAAGAGGGACAAAAATAGGAAATATTTTTATTTCATTTTGAAAATAATTTTAGTAGTGTCAACATAAAGCACTTGCCTGTTAGGAATTTCACCAGGAAGTTCCATGAAATGCACTGTTTGTTCCGAGTAACTAGCAAAAACAGTCTAGAAACGCAGAATATTCAGGTTATGAGAATTGTAACGGCAACAAGTATATTGTCGCTGGAAATGACAATTTCGCTAGGCATGGAAGATAGAGTAAATTGTAGCTATGATCCCTTAACTTTAACTCAATTGGAGCAATAGTTCCTCAACTAAAAATCCATTACCATTGATCCCTCAACTTATCAAAACTTGCAGCTATGGTTCCTCAACTAAAAATCAATTATCATTGGTCCCTCAACTTTAATTCAACTGGAGAAATGGTCCCTTAACTTTAATCCAATTGTAGCAATGACATTTCCAATATAACTCGTTTTGACAAAATTTTTGACATAGTTGACGAAAAGAACCATAATTATAGACTTTGATGAGTTGAGGGATCCTAATTGTATAAATGGTCATTCCTACATAGCTTATTTTGACAAAATTTTGACAAAATTGATGAGAATGACTATAGCTACACATTTTGATAAGTTGAATGACCAATGGTAATGGATTTTTAGTTGAGGGACCATTGCTCCAATTTGATTAAAGTTGAGGTACCATTCGTACAATTTACTCTGGAAGATAACTTACTTCCGGTGATCCAATACCGGTAAAAGAATAGAGTATAGAACGTATCAGCACCCCCACTCCCAACAACGGTGGCAATGCAGTGGCTCCCTCCAGGATCAACAAAAACTCTATGGATGGATTGCTCCCCAAGACGACCCACCGAAAGATCAATATCTATAGCTCAAATAAACAACAACCATCAAGCATTGCTTGATCATACCATACACAAACTAGAAAGCAAAAGAATCAAGTCAACCGAATTCAACAACAGGTTTCTTAGTAACCAAAGCAAATCATTGTTCTAATCAATCTCAATCAATCAAGTAAATTGCTACTAATCATATCCTATCTAGCTAATTACGTCAAACACTATCACTAAGCATTAAGCTCGGATGAAAATCCGAAATTTGACAGGAATTCAAAACTTATTCTTCAAAAGAATCACAAATGTGAGACGAAAGTTCCAGAATTCCAATTCAATTACAAAAGATCGAATTTCAAATTCTCATCCAATGGCAAATTTGTGAATTGGCAAAGAATTGAAAGTGCCAAACGAAAGGATTGGTTAAGAGTAACGTACCAAACGATTCGCCGACGCCGAAATCGTGTCGAATGATCCAACCTTTACTAGTTTCGAGCAAAATCACGTCGTTTCTGGCAGCCATACAGGTAATATTTCCGCGCCCCTTGGCCGCATATCGTTCTAGAAGATCCACTGTGAACGCCTGCCTCCCTGAATCCATCTTCGAATCCAATTCTGGGATAATTAAGTCCGAAATCCTTATCCAGGCATCCAAACAGCCCCCTAACGGCCCACTGGAAGAAGAAGCTGGAAGTTGGCTGGAGTTTTGGAGTTGCAGAGGGACTAGTGCTGCTGATCGGAACGGTATGGTGTCTACCTGGATCCTCTGCCTTACTAGGTTAATCTCTAGTAAGGCAGAGGATCATACCTAAAGTCTTAATTTTGGGACAGTTTCGTACATCTGTTAGTCAAACTGTTAATTCTCCCGTTAAGTGATGACATGGCGCCCATGTGGACAATGACTGGGCGCCACGTGTCATTAAAAATATTAAAATAATTAATTAAATAAAAGTAAAATAATGTCTTAGACTAGTGCACGTTTCAATTGTAATTGTTTTAGTCTAAGTATGTCTTTCATGCTTTCGATCACAAAAATAACAAGTGTTTCAGAAATATCTACTCAGGTAAGTTCGGCATGCATATACATTAGGTTAAACTAGTACCCATCCTAGAACCTCCAGAATACTTTGTTAATTGTATTCTTCTCTCACCTAAGGGTGGGCACGGGCCAGGCCGGGCCCAAATTTGGAGGAACCGGACCTTCCCGTTTTAAAATGTAACGGGCCGGGGAGGGCTGGGTAGAGAGATTTTGAATTTAGGAACCGGACCTAACCCGGCCCATTTTAAACGGGCCGGTTCGGGACGGGTCTACGGGTCCAATTACTTCTTTCTTTTTTTTTTGGGTCTGACATTGGGCTGCTTTTTTTTATTACCAACAACACATTTACATTTACAAGGCCCAAATACAATAGGACAACGAAATCAAGCCCAGCATAAAAAAACCCTAACACCTTCATCCTCTGCCGTTGCATCCTCCGCCACTGCTGCCATCAGAAGGACAACCAAACTCGAACCAGTGGCCTGAAATCAAGCCAAATCGAGCTCCCAAAGCAGATAAAAAGACGACTTCAACAAGTCCTGCAAGATCCTTCACAGCATGATTTTCCAAAATTCAGTAAAGCAAGTAAATTCTTATTCTTTCATTAAAAAAAAACCTCTTGACAAATCAAACCCACAAAGAATTGATACTTGGATGCTCAAAACCCTAACGGAGAATCAACAATTAGATAGCTAACTGAACAAAGCTGTTGCACACATAGCAATTCAAAGAAGAACCTCTACACACGTATTATACTTGATCCCCATCTAAAATCATTAAACCCAGATCGTAAAATAATCAGAATTCGCTAAAAAAACCATAACCATTATCATATATGAGAAAAAGCAATAAAATTGAAATCCCAAATTAAAAAAATCGAAAAACCGTAGCTCGAAAATTCAATTTTTCATCTGGATAACATGCAATTCAAATAAAAATTAAAACTCTCCATCTGGGTTCCTTTCAATTCTACCCAACAATACTGAAATGCGAAATTAGGCATACCTATTAGCTGCTGAACCGCTTAGATTATGGTGGTGTTTTCGACGGCGATGATGGGTGGTCACGATTGGGAGAAGAGTCAGGAGACGATGGCGATGGTGGTGTTGTGGGAGAGGAGATTGAGAATCGAGAGGGAGGACTCTAGGAGAGAGAGATCGAGAGGGAAGACTCTGGGAGAAAGAGATCGAGAGGGAAGACTCTCAGAGATAGAGATAGAAAGGGAGGACTCGGGAGAATCAACCAATCGAGAATGAGGACTCTGGGAGAGAGAGATCGATAGGGAAGGCTCTGGGAGAGAAAGATCGAGAGGGAGGACTCGGGAGAATCAACGAATGGAGAGGGAGGACTCTGGGAGAGAGAGATCGATAGGGAAGACTGAAAGAGAAAGAGAGATCGACAGGGAGGGACTCGGGAGGACTCGGGAGAATCTTCCAGAAAGCTGAGATGTGTGTGAGTTTGTGAGATTTGAGTGTGTGTGTGTGTGTGTGTGTGTGTGTGTGTGTGTGTGAGATTTGAGAGTGTGTGAGGTTTGCAAACAGTTCGGGCCGGGGGCCCGCGACTTCAGAAAATTGGAACCGGCCCACCCCTTTGTTTACTTGGACCCGCCCCGCCCCGCCCCGTTTTGTATCTAAAAGAATACGGACCCGCCCCGTACCCGACCCGAACCGTCAATACCCGCCCCTACCCGCGGGTCCAGGGCCCGTTTGCTCACCCCTACTCTCACCAAGGAGAAAATTAAGTCTTTTTAACTTTAATTTTTAATTAATTTTTCTCAAAATCGGAAACATTAAGCTATATTTCATTAAATGATTCTTAAAATGGTCATATTTCTAAATTTCCGATTAATGCTTTTCCCTATCCAAATTGAATTGTAAAACAAGTGGAAACCACGACAACATGTGGAAACCACCACAACATATATTAAATAGCCTCTTTTGTGGTCAATAACATGTACTAACAAACGTGTCGACATATTAAACTTGAGAATTTCATATCGGGCATGCCACATGCAAATGAACTTTTGTCCTTACAGAAACCAGCCAGTTGTAAAAGAACACAGCATATAGCAATGCCAGAATTTCCATGTATACAAAAGATGCTGTCTTGCCACTTCAAAATTACTTTTGTCTATATTTCTGGCCTCGGTTATATCAGTCCCTTATCTCTCACTCAAAAACTGCATCTCAGAGCTAGCCATGGCCAAGGAAGTTAAAACTGAAGCAAAAGTATGTGTAGGGATTGAAGCCTTGTGGGAAGCTCTTGCAAAAGATTTGAGAATCCTGATTCCCAAAATCATCCCAAATTTGGTCAAGAGTGTGGAAATGATAGAAGGGGATGGTGGCATTGGAACAGTCCTTCTCTTCAGTTTTGGCTCTGGTATGTAACTCGGCCTTCAATGTTTGAGTATGAACAGCTTCTTTGAAATCCCTCTACCATATGACAATTTTTTATACAAAGCGATAATCTAAATCATTCTAATGGAAATGATTTCCACCATCTTTATTATTCTTTTATACGCATGTTTATTTTTATATTTTAAATCGAATAAAGCAAATGTATTCAAATCATTTTTGGTTTTTTTTTTTTTACCACAGTAAGAATGATG
Source organism: Heteromeles arbutifolia (assembly GCA_024362995.1). Lineage (NCBI taxonomy): Eukaryota > Viridiplantae > Streptophyta > Magnoliopsida > Rosales > Rosaceae > Heteromeles > Heteromeles arbutifolia. The sequence goes on along the minus strand of JANCRC010000003.1, from coordinate 35,075,617 downwards.
ATAAAAAAGATTTGCGAAAATCATTTTTCATTAGAATAGTTTGGAGAGAGAGAATTCGAACCGGGTAAAAAAGGTCATGTTTCATTCTAACCAACTAGACTAACCCACATCCATCGTCATCGACATTTTTATGGTGAAGTTTCTTTTCAAAATTATATGATGTTAAATGCTAATGATTAAATTATATATATATATATATATATATATATATATATCTATATATATATTTTTTTTCTTTTTTTTTTTTCCTTCTGGGAACAATTTCAGATGTACTAAAGATGAGTTACCAAAAGGAAAAGATTGTGGAGCTTGATGAGTCTGTACACAAATTTGGGCTGCAAGTCATTGAAGGGGGACACCTGAACTTTGGGTTTTCTTCATACAAAACAACATTCCAACTTACTTCAATTCATGAGAAGGAGACCCTGGTGAGCATTGAGACACTATGAGTCTGAAGTGGAAGACAATGATGCCATGCCATCCAAGACAACAATGTCCAGTTTAGCTTTGGTCAAAAACTTAGAGGAATATTTGTTGAATAATGTTGCTGTCTAGAATTTTGTTATCATTCCAACAAGGTCTGGGCGGTTTCAATTCTATATGGTAATTCGCCATTTTCTTGAGCTGGAAAAACCCATTATGGTTGTAATTTCAATAGTAAGCTCTTGATAACAACTTTATTTTATTAATTAACAATCGTCTTTCATAAGATTTGAACTCACAACCTCCTTTCTAAAAGTAGCAACCGAGTTCCACTAGACCAAATAATCATTCTCACATCAAACTCAAATCTAAATTTGAGGATCCAAACGAGCCTTATGTTCTTTATTTATCTTGATATTTCATAATCAAGGCCATAATTAATTATTGATAAACACACATGCTTTGAGTAGCTAAGGCAAACAGCAGGTACATGTTTTCACGGCCGACATTCAGTTATTCCCTTAGAAGCTAATTGTTAAGCGTCCATATTATTTGTTATCTTGAATGAATCACTCATTTTTTGCAAACAATTCCATATCCTCCTGAGGATCTTCTGGTGCAATCAAGTGTGCCATAATCCACAATTGCTGATCTATCTTCCTCTGTCACACTTTCCTGTGCTGAGAACCTGCAAGAAACACAATCTGCCGACAGAAGAGATGAGGTTCGATACTTATCTTCACCCCCCAAGACCGGCATTGCCACTCCAGGCTTTGCCGGGTTCTCAAAATCAGGCCTGTAAGTCCTTCCAAGCACTCCCTCAACTTTCGTGGACAGAGCGAAGAACTTAAACTGGACTTCCAAATGAGCAAAGCAGTCATCAGAAGGAACTTGATAGTTGTGGATTCTATCATCTTCTTTGGTTACGGGCACCACATTGATCATAATCTCAGCAACATCCTTTAGGGACACAATAACACTGTTCTTGCTTGATATTCTCTCAACTTTAATATCCTTTTCTGGAGAATACCAAGTGGAGAGATACCCTTCTTGTAAAACTACATCGTTTCCGTTGTGGGTGAATTTTAGGTGGTCAATTTGATTGTCCCAAGCAGCTGCTTTGGTGGCTTCTACAGAGAAGCTGTGAGTGCTGAAAAGGATTCCTAGGGCTTGAATCCAAGTGTAGTCACGGGTTCGTTCTGCTGGCCTATGGCCAATGAAGCGACCATTGATCTGGAGGTTGTTGTCTGAGACCAAGCTAAACTGCTGGTTGCTCTTGCCATGGAAATAGAAAACAATGCCATCACCACCGATGAAGCGGGGATCATGGCATGCTGATCCAGGACTGTTGCAGTTTGGTTTACGGTCTAGAAATATCAAACACTTACTTCATTTAGTTTGTATACATAATTAACGGAAAAAGAATTCAAGTCCTATATCAAACTACAAGGTAGGTAAAATTAACAATATCTCTTTCATTTTAACAAAATTAAAGAGCCAAATAGCATTTCTCAAGCAATGTTCTTTTCTCAGATCAATAACTTTGGACCATGCTTCACACAAGTGCACCTGATCGACTAATGATCAAGTTTGATAGACTCATAATATATAATATGTCAGACTGTCTTAAAAAATAATATTTTCGCTACATTCATACGGGCTAACTTATGTAAATTTTGAGGACACTACTAACACAAAGAAACCAAATGAAGCCAAGATTGTTAACATACTTTTGCAATGGGCCTTGCACATAGGAGAATCACAGTCAATATAGCAGACTTTGGCTTTCTGGTCTTCAGAGTAACTGCTAGGGCATTCATATGGGCATTCCACAGTTTTTCCATAGCATCGGCTTGCCGGGTTGGTACAGTAAAGAGATTTGTATGCTTTAGCTTGAAATGCTGCACCTGCAACAAATACTAGTACGATGACTAATGTGGTGGAACTGCTTCTTAACATCTCCATGCTTAATTGTTAATAGGCTGCAGATTTTAGATCGACAGAATTGTAAGAAATGGATCAGTTTCCCATTGCTATTTATAGATTTAACAATGCCATCGGATCTCACCTTTTAATTTTGCTTTACATCTCAGATATCCTTATATTTTAAAGCTTGTGACTGAATCGATCCATAGCTGAAATTAGAAGTATGAACCGGAATTGTTGGCTAGCACTTTGCCATTGTGAACATACATGCATGTTCGCATATTGTAGAATATGAATGTCTTCAAATACAAATTTCATCACAGCCAGGTTAGTATGCTTGCATATGATTCAGGGATTGGACTTTCGGCCATGATTATCTACATGTCAAATTATACCACCATCTGGCTTGGTTGCTGATGATTCAGGATTGGACTACATTTGTAGAGGGTGGTTTTTTATACGATCTACACTATTCAAACACAGGACTTCAGAGTGGAGTAAACATTCCTAATTACCTACAATTACCACATTTGTGTACTACACTTGTACTACCTTTTTAATAGAAAATGAAAATTTATTTAAGAAATGTCAGCTTTTGTAGCTTGATTAAAGGTTTAGTGAGTGAGAAGGGTCTAACAAAAATAAAATTTGTTAACTTGAGAAGGGTCCTTTTATCGGTTTTTTCTTTAGATAAAAAAACGTGATAAGTGTCGCATTTTTAGTGCTAAAATGGTTAGGAGTTCGTAGTATATACAATTTGATTTTATGGTCAATTGTAGCTTAAGGTATTTCCTAGGCTGTGTCTGTGCCTTGTTTTCTTTGGGAAGTAGCAATGTAGAGAACCCTTTCGAGAATTAAGGTGTACTTAAATGTAATTAGACTGGTTCTGAGACGAAGATGTCCAGTTGACAAAAAGAGAGGGTCTTTGAGTTATTATGAAGAAAACAAAATTAGCATAAAAAATTGAATTAGGGATGAAGGCTTTATCTTCTCATTTTCTAGCGAAGGCTATATATCTTACAATTAAATTAAATGAAAAATATTCAAGGAGAGAAAAATTATATAATGGGGATCTTATGGGGTGTCAAAAGAGGCTATATCTACCAATACTGGAGGGAGGAATCAAACTTGATACCTCTGGTACAGAGATGAATATTTTTAATAAATTGAGATATAAGTCATTTTCGGTGTTACAAGCACACCAAAATTTGATTTCGCATAAGGGATAATAGTTGTGCTTACTTACTTTTCTTTCCACTTACAACTAACGAATCTTTACCGTTTGGATATCATAATCAAAACAATTCATTTTCTTTATCATCATTTAAATATCATGCATGCAAAAAATCATTCAATTTGAAGATCGTTTAGTTATTCATACGTGTTAAACCAATGAACGATTTTGATAATAAATAGCATCTTCATGATGAACCGTTCATTTGTTTTATGCATATGAATAACTAAAAGATTTCCAAATTGAATAATTTTTAACAAATATGATCTTTAGATAATGATAAAGAGAATGAACGTTTGATCTTTCTTCTAAAGGGATTCGGTAGCAAAGACCCCTGTGATATCTTTCTATATGGATTCCTTGCCTTTGAATCAAAGTCTATGTCCAATAGAACCCAGGATGATTCCGATTATGATGTTCGGACGATAAAGATTCGTTAATCGTAGGTGGGAGGACAAGTAAGTCCCCTTATGGGAACACGAGCATAATCCCTTATGGGAAATCAATTTTTGGTGTACTTGTAACACCGAAATGACTTGTATTTCAATTTATTAGGAGTATTCATCTCTTTCCCAGAGGTACGAAGTTTGATTCCTCTCTGCAGTCTCTTATTGAAAGAAAAAAAATATAGTAGGCCACTTCACTACTTCAGGCCCAGACGATTTGTTACTGGACCTACTCATTTGCATGTCCAGCATTGATCATCAATGTCAAAGCCCAGCGTCCCTTCATTTCCCTCCAATCCCCCAGTTCAGTTCACTCGTCGTTTCCATTTCGTATGCTCGCAGAAAAAGAAAAAAAAAAAAAAAAAAAAAAAAAAACCCTAACTCCTACTCGACAAGCAAAACCCTGCTAAATTTTCCAGTTTCTGATTCAACTCGGTCCAACCAGGTGAGTCGCCCTTCACTTTCAATTCCCGAAAACATTTGCAACTACTCTATTTTGCACCTTCTTGTGAATTGAATTTTGAGTACAAAATTGGGGAATTAGGACTCGGATTTAGATTAATTTTAGTTCGTACTCACACTCTGAGTGATATTAACAGTGAGTTCTTGGTGAAATCCCTGGTTGGAGCTAGAAACGGTATGGGTTTTGAGCGTAGAGATTCATAGATGTGAATTTGCTGTTCAATTTGTGTGTAAAGATGATCAATGTCTCAATACGAGAATCCGAAAACACACTGTTAATGGGTTGTGAGGAATTGCTTGATATGAAATATCCAATTGGTGATATTTGCTTCATATGAAATACTGGTGGTATTCCAGAAAAGGGGTGTTGTGTTTTTTATTTGTTTTTAAGCTGATTACTTGATTTGGGTTAAAAAGTTGTCGTAAAGAGAGCGAGGTCTAGGGTAATGGAGACACCGGGTTCAGATGGTTCTGTTCCTAAGCAGTCTAGGCGGTCTAGGGTAGTGGAGACACCAGGTTCAGATGGTTCTGTTTCTAAGCGGTCTCTGAGGAAGAAAGCAAGTTTGCGAAATTATGATGAGAATTTGATGGATGATATAATGGAGAAGCATTTAGGTGGTACTTTTAAGAAAAGGAAGGGTACAAAGGTGGATTTGGAGAAAGAGACTGAAACAGAGGCCATGATAGCGTTGTCCCTCGGGTTCCCCATTGATGAGCTGCTTGAGGAGGAAAAACAAGCTGGGGTGGTCAGCGAGTTGGGTGGGAAGCAGCAGAATGATTATATTGTCGTGAGGAATCATATTTTAGTAACATGGCGGAGTAATGTGCGAGTGTGGCTTTCAAAAGGCCAGATTAAAGAAACTGTGAATGGTGATTATGAGCATTTGATATCTTCAGCTTATGATTTTCTTTTGTATAATGGATACATCAATTTCGGGGTTGCACCAGCATTTATGGCTAATATGCCAGAGGAGGTAACTGAAGGGTCTGTCATCATTGTTGGTGCGGGACTTGCTGGACTAGCAGCTGCAAGGCAGCTCATGCAATTGGGTTTCAAGGTGGCTGTTTTAGAAGGTAGGAATCGACCAGGTGGAAGAGTTTACACCCAAAAGATGGGGAAGGATGGAAAGTTTTCTGCTGTGGATCTTGGCGGCAGTGTCATCACTGGCATCCATGCTAACCCTCTTGGAGTTCTGGCGAGGCAACTCTCTATTCCGCTTCATAAGGTCAGAGATAATTGTCCTTTGTACAAACCTGATGGGAAACCTGTTGATAAGGACATTGATTCTAAGATTGAAGTCATCTTTAATAAGTTGCTTGACAAAGTCATGGAACTCCGACAAACAATGGGTGGGTTTGGAAATGATATTTCTCTGGCTTCAGTTTTGGAGACGCTGAGGCAGTTGTATTCTGTTGCTAGAAGTACTGAGGAAAGGCAACTTCTTGATTGGCATCTTGCAAATTTGGAATATGCAAATGCTGGATGTCTATCAGATCTCTCAGCCACTTATTGGGATCAGGATGATCCTTATGAAATGGGTGGGGACCACTGTTTTCTTGCTGGAGGTAATGGGAGATTGATAAGAGCACTGTGTGAAAGCATTCCCATATTCTATGGAAAGACTGTCAATACTATTAGGTATGGAGATGAAGGGGTTGAAGTTATTGCAGGGGACCAAGTGTTTCGAGGGGATATGGTCCTATGCACGGTTCCTCTTGGAGTTCTGAAAAAGGGTTCTATCAGATTTGAACCTGAGTTGCCCCAAAGAAAGCTCGCAGCAATTGAAAGGTTGGGATTTGGGCTGCTGAACAAAGTAGCGATGGTTTTTCCTCATGTTTTCTGGGGTGAAGAACTGGATACTTTTGGATGTCTCAATGAACATAGCCATAAACGTGGAGAGTTTTTTTTGTTCTACGGGTACCATACTGTATCCGGAGGTCCAGTTCTCATTGCACTGGTGGCTGGAGAAGCTGCACAAACATTTGAGTGCACGGAGCCATCAATACTGCTCCATCGAGTTTTAAGCGTCCTTAGAGGTATGTATTTATCAATAAAGAATTGATTTATGGTTCCCTTCATCTCATGTCTTCATCTCACACGTCTTTGTGTCTTCATCATTAGGGTGAATTTGCAAAGCATCCATCTAGATCTAGTCTTCCTTCCTGTCTTATAGATTTTGGTTTTTCCATTTTCATTTCCCCCTCTTCAGGTATATATACTCCTAAGGGTATTGATGTACCTAATCCAATACAAACCATATGCACAAGATGGGGCTGTGATCCCCTTTCCTATGGTTCATATTCTCATGTTCGAGTACAGTCATCTGGCAGCGACTATGATTTACTTGCAGAAAGCGTGGGAAACCGGCTGTTCTTTGCAGGTGAGGCCACAACTAGGCAACATCCAGCTACCATGCATGGGGCCTTTCTGAGTGGTCTAAGAGAGGCTTCGTGCATATATCATGCCACAAGGCGTAGTCAAACCTATCATAGGAAAGTCATGCAAAAGAATGTTGGACCAAGCAGTGATATGCTGGAAGAACTATTCAAGAAGCCCGATTTGGAATTTGGGAACTTTTCATGTGTATTTGATCCTTCAACAGAGGACCCAAAATCAATAGGGCTTATGAGAGTTGGTGTTGGGAGTAGTGAAGACAGTTACAAACAAGAGTTGAGCAATAGCTCCCAACATGCCATAACCATACCCTTGCAGCTTTACGCGTTTATATCTCGCGAGCAAGCGTGTGGGTTAGAACTGGTGACCGGAGGAGATGAAATTAGGCTATCATACTTGGTGAAAGTTTTCGGCTTGAGGCTGATTGGACCTAGTGCCATAGGAACTTTGGGTAACTCCTTGGCAGTTAGCATTGCCAATGGTCGAAGGGGAAGGGGAAGGAATCGCACGTCTGCAGGACGGCAGTAGGTTGCTTGCAGTTTCAAGGACTAATTTGTTCTTTTGTGCATCGTGTGGAGTTTCATGTTCAGGTGCACACTTGTGTATATCATTGAGCCATTTAGGCAATTCATTAGGTTTAAGAGAGAAATTGATCTCTCAGGGTTGAAGTACGAAAACCCATTTTATGCGTTTCTGTAGGAGATGTTTTAGTCGGACCTTGATTCAGGTAGCAAGCTAACTGAGGATTCATGGACCATTCATTCATGTGGATGTTAAGTTTTAATTAGGTTGAAGATCCCATATTAATAGGGAACAGAATATGAATAGACAATGAAAAGTTATTGGATTTGTTTTGAATGTCGTATACTCTGTCTCCGTTCATATTTCATATCACTGTTATAGTCTTATTTTCTTCTTTTCTATATAGCATGTGTTGATGCATTGATGAGCTTGTTCTTATTTTCGTCGGGTGTTTGAAAAGGGGGACGGCGGAAACCTGTTACTGGTGACGTATTTTGGAGCAATTTGTGTCTAGTTTCTGAAGTTGTTTTGTAATTTCATCGAATGATTTTTTTAGCATGTGAGCAACTTAACTAAACCACCTCTAGTCCTGAAGCAGTTTAATTGAAATTTAGAAGAGAATTTCTTGTCTAGTTTCCAAAGTTGAATCGGGAAATAGACAATTAAGTCCCTTGTCTATTCTTCAGTTTTGAAATTATTCTGTTTCTTGACCTTCAAGTATTTATTAAGACGTTTATATATATATAACGAAATCCATTCATTCATTCCATTCATCGATTCACTGACTTCTCTGATGAACATGGGTATTAGAGGGAGGAAGAAAAAAACATAACCCTGTTCTGAAATTGAAGCAAAAGGAGCAGATTAAAGCCAAAACAAGGAGGGATGAGTTTAATTAGGGTTTGGCATTGTGCATGAAATCAATACATGTGCGGCAATTGCAGTCCGAGTAGCGGCAATTGAGGCACCCTAAACACACACAGGAAGTGCAACCCTGGCATGTAGAAGCTCGAGGACAACCCCTGCCGCTCTTCCGAATTTCACGTTCTTCCTCATCACTACATTTTATTCTTTATCATGCAACAACAAAATGAAGTTTATTAAATGATAATGCAAACCCTAATTTGATTAGTAGAACAATTATATTGTTAGACTTTCAATCTGCAAAATACACAATACATTGAACTAAATGTTCACTTCATCAATGACAGAGGCAGGCCAAGAGACGAACTAAGGAATTACCAAGCAAAGGGGCAATTTGGATAATTCAAGCTAGTTTCTAAGAAAATAACAGCCATTGATTTCACGACAGACAATTAAGTATGTTATGTTGTTAGAGTATCAATCCATAATTTTCACAATACATTTGTTTGAAATTTCGCTTAATCAATAGCAGGGGCAGACCAAGGAATTATAAACAAAGGGGCCCTTAAACTTTTCAAGATAGTTTTGAACTCGTTTAATGCTCCGATCCATGAAAACATGATCAATGGTTCAAACTCACAAAAAAGTAACATTTCTAGTATAATTAATCACCAAGTTTTTCTAGATAGTAGACATGAAATAATAAAAATGAAATGCATAAAAATTAAAATGGAGGAAGAGGATATGAACTCACTTGTCATAGGGGTGGTCAGCACATTTCCACCTTCTATTCCTTGAGGCATTATGGAAGGCTCTACACTCTTCTTTATTCCGCAGGCGAAACCTGCGTTCTTTCTTGTACTTGAAGCAGCGCAGCAGTTCATCCCTGTGAAGGTTCCATCGCCGGCGAATAGTAGAACCTAATTGGCCTTCGTTTGAGGCATGCCTGTAAAACTTCATCAGCCCAGTTTTCCACTGGTACTTTCTGACCATCTTCGTCCATCGTTACCCAGATGTTGCTCTTCCATTTTCTGGGTCCACCTTCTTTAAAATGCTTCTCGAATTCATCGTGTGTCAATTTCCCCCTCTTGTAAGACCCCCACTGCGTTAATTTCACGTAAAAGCTTACTTAGTTCTCAAGAAATTAGCCAACAATGTATAGTGTATCAAAGTTAGCCTCATGCATGCAGGTGTGTACGTGTGTGCAACATACTTATTTTTCGATCAGTTTGTGCTTCTCTCAGTCGACAGGCAGGATGAAGCGCAGACTGATCGAAAAATAATGCAGGTGGGAATGCAGATCCAAGGTTTCAAACAAGTACCTCTCCGATACCATATCAAGGAATTAGATAAATTAGAGTGAGTACCTTCGTTGCAAGATGATGAGAGGCATTGGCAAGTAATCGAAAATTGCCCTGTGGAGGAAATTCTCAGCTTTCCTACAGAGTCGCCGTACTTCTTGCTCGTACAGCCACATACGACTTCGATGTAATTTGGACCTCGCTCAAGTCCATATAAGTTCTCGACTGGTTTAATATCTTCATCGGTGAACATGATCTCTCGATTTTCATTTCTGATCTCGATAGCCCTTCATGCAGCTGCAGATGAATTTCTAGATGTCGTTGCACCTGTGACTCAAAAAAATAAAAGCACCAGTAGGATGAAAATAATTAGAATAGATGATCTGGATCAATATGCATCGAAAATTAATCGACGAAAATTTGTTAGAAATAGCACGACAAGAAGTGCGAATTTTTATCGCAGTGTTTTATGTGTTTGAAACCTTGTTATGTCGTAATGAAGCCGAAATGCACTCATCATTGACACCTAAACAACCATGCAGTGGTAGAAAAACGTGGAAATGATGAGAGAGAGGGTGGGGGTGGCTAAGGTGCATACTGTTGATGTGTAACCCTTGACAGTGGCGGATCCAGGAAATAATATTTGGGGGGTCAGTAAGAATAGTGCGCCCAGCGCGCAAATTTTTTTTAGCAGAAATAGCATGCATATCGTCATTTCATCGAGTCTTGATAGGCCTTAAGTCATTTGGAAAAGCATATTGCACATCTGTTAATGTCTCATTTGCGTGGGTAACTAACATGTTAAGGCTGCTCCCATATGAATGCTTAACAAATAAATACACTTATCTTGAACACACTAACAATGTTTGATATCATTGCATCCCATTAATATGTTTGTCCAAGAATGATGATGCTTTGTTATTCTTTGAGATAACCATTTCATTTACTTTGCATTTTTGGATAGTTTTTTACTTGGTTCTTTTTTTTTGCCAACGATTGTAATCACAACCAACAAACAAGTCAGAGGTAAATAATATTAGGATTAGACTGTAAAGGGGCAACACCTCTCTAATGCATTTTATCATGCAATTGAAGGGCATATATGAAGGGCAACTCTAACCTTTAAAGGGGCAGCACCCAAGTCATCCATGGACATTCACTGAAGTTCGGTGGGTCAGCACCTAAGATGTCCATGGACGTTCACTGAAGTTCGGGGGGTCAGCTGACCCCCCTTGCCCCTTAGTGCATCCGCCAGTGACCCTTGAGCTCATATCTTGGAGGCAAGGTCACAAGTTTTGAATTTCATTTTTATATGTTTATTTTCTGATGTAATTTGAGCCATTGGATCACAATTCGAGTGGTCTCTTCTCTAGCCTAAGATCTAAGTGATAGATTATGACAAGTGTAATCACCTCATAGGGTGATAGAATTAAAGGCTAGGATTGAATCTTGGTGTAAAACCGTTAGAGAAGAATCTCACTTCTCTCTCTCCTCTAACGGTTATATTTGGTTAGTGGAGTGTGAAATACAATCAGAACCTTCATCACTCTCGCAGCACTATAGCTGCATTTTCTATGCAACTTTCCTTCTACCCAAACACTCAAAATCTTCATAAAACTAAATACCATAAGCTATGAACTCTAACATGGCCTTAGAGCCAGGTTTGGTTGCCTAAACTGGGCGTGAAACTGTGAAACGAAAACTGGAATCGATTTGAGCTGTGATCGAGCTCATTCGACGATCGAGGTGGTGTGATTTCTTGAATCCAATGTCTAATATGGCAGGATCAGGCACTGATGAGCTTCACACGCCAATTTTCAATGGAGAAAATTATGAGTTCTGGAGTATTCGAATGAAAACCATTCCGAAATCTCATGGTCTATGGGATCTTGTTGAAAATGGGTTCGATACCTCAGATCCAAAGAATGAGAAGGAGAAGGAGAAGACAGAAGATGCAGATAAGAAGGAAGGGATCGCTGGAGTGGAGAAGCCTACGATGACTGAAATCCTGATTAAGGATGCTCGCGCACTTGGGTTGATCCAAGGTGCAGTCTCAGATCAAATCTTCCCCAGAATTGTGAACAAGGAGACCTTAAAGGGTGCTTAGGACATTCTGAAGCAAGAGTTCAGTGGAGATAAGCAAGTAAGGAGCGTAAAATTACAAGGTTTGCCTCGAGAATATACCCGTATGAAAGATAGTGAATCCATATCTGTATATCTTGCTAGATTGTTTGATATAATGAATCAAATGAAAAGCTATGGTGAAGATCTGTCTAGGGAGAGAGTTGTGCAAAAATTATTGATTAGTTTGCCTAGATCATATGACCCTATTTGCTCTATGATTGAACACTCTAAGGATCTTGAAACTGTTGAGGTTCAAGAGGTAGTTACTTCTCTGAAAGGCTTTGAGCTCAGATTGGATAGACATGCTGAAAACTCCACAGAAAGGGCTTTTACAAGTCTAAATGTTAGAGGTAAAAATTCTAAGGGTAGAGGTTATTCTGGAAATCAAAAATTTCAGAAAAATTGGAAATCCAAAGGAAAGAAATGGGATAATAAGCCTAATTTTACTCCCAAACAAAATGTCCCTCATAATGGAAACAAAACAACTTGTAAACACTGTGATAAACTGCATTATGGCAAGTGTTGGTTTGAAGGGAAACCTAAATGCACAGGATGTGGGAAGTTTGGACATGTGCTTAGAGATTGCAATGGAAATAAGGGTGTGCAGAAGGTGAACTATGCAAATCAGATAGAAGAAACTGGTTCCTTGTTTTATGTATGTAATGCAGTGATAGATGTGAAGGTGAACCATTCATGGTACATTGATAATGGTTGTAGTAACTACATGACAGGTGATGAAAGATTGCTAGTTAACATTCAAAGAAATCTTACACTGGAGAAATTGTTCAGGTGGCAGGAAAGGGAACTTTAGTGATAGATACCACATTAGGAAGGAAGCATATTCAAGAAATGATGCTTGTTCCAGGACTTGAAGAGAATCTTCTTAGTATTGGACAGATGATGGAGCATGGATATTATTTGGTGTTTGGAGGAAATGTAGTGAATATCTTTGATAGTTGGTCACTAGACAACCTTGTTGTTAGAGTACAGATGACAAACAACAGGTGTTTTCCTCTTACAATGATGCCTACAAATCAGTTGGCCTTGAAGGCAAGTGTGACACACTGTCTGCAGATATGGCACAAGAGATTGGGGCATCTAAATGACAGAAGCATCAAACTGCTTGAAGATCAAGAAATGGTTCATAGGTTACCTCATTTAGAGAAGACTTCTATTGTGTGTGAAGGCTGCATGCTAGGAAAGCAACATAGAGATTCATTTCCATCAGAATCCACTAGGAAAGCTAAACTTCCATTGGAATTGGTCCACACAAACATTTGTGGACAAATGCAAACTGAATCTACCTCTGGAAATAGGTACTTTATGTTGTTCACAGATGATTGTACCAGAATGACATGGGTGTACTTTCTTAGGAACAAATCAAGTGCATTTGAATGTTTCAAAAAGTTTAAAGCTATGACTGAACTGCAGTGTGGATATAAGGTGAAATGCTTAAGAAGTGATAGGGGTGGAGAGTTTCTATCAAATGAATTTAACAAGTATTGCAATGAGCTTGGAATTCAAAGACAGTTAACTATGACATACTCTCCTCAACAGATTGGAGTGGCTAAGAGGAAGAATAGAACTGTGGTGCAAATGGCAAAGTCCATGCTGCATGAAAAGGGTATTCCTTATGAGTTTTGGGCAGAGGCTGTGAACACTGCAGTCTACATACTCAATAGATGTCCTTCTAAGTCTCTCAAGAAAATTACTTCATTTGAAGCATACACTGGTAGAAAACCAGGCATTGCACACTTAAAAGTCTTTGGATCACTGCGTTATGTTCACATCCCTTCAACACTAAGGCATAAGCTTGAAGAATATAGTCACAAATGCATTTTTGTGGGTTATGGACTCTATGAAAAAGGGTACAGGTTATTTGATCCAAGTTCCAGAAAGATCATCTTGTCCAGAGATGTAATCTTTGATGAAAATGCCTCATGGAAGTGGGAGAACACTGATAGAAGTGAAATCAAAGTTCCTATGATCGCTGAGAATCAAATGGCAGACTGTAGTGAAGGACAGACGCAGTTTAAAGTCTGTGAACCAAGTCAATCCTTGGATACACCAACTCAAGTGGATGAAGTTATTACACCACTATGTGAGGATGTTTTTGGAAGCTCTCAAGCAATCGATCACACACCACAGAAATGGAGAAGCATCAATGAGATCATGGCACAATGCAACATGTGCATTGTGGAACTAGAAAGCTATGAAAAAGCTGCTCTAGATGAGTCATGGAAGAATGCAATGAAATCTGAGTTGGAAATGATTGAGAAAAACAACATATGGGAACTAGTTGATAAACCAGTTGACAAGCCAATCATTGGTGTTAAGTGGGTCTATAAAACCAAGCTAAATCTTGATGGATTTGGGCAAAAGAACAAGGCTAGACTGGTGGCAAAAGGTTACTCCCAAAAGCCCGGGATAGACTATAATGAGACATTTACCCTAGTGGCAAGGTTGGATACAATCAGGACCTTGATAGCTTTTGCTGCACAGAAAGAATGGAGTTTATACCAATTAGATGTAAAGTCTGCTTTCCTGAATGAGGTTTTGAAGGAAGAGGTTTATGTTGAGCAGTCACAAGGATTTGTGAATGAGAGTAAAGAAACCAAGGTGTATAAGTTGAACAAGGCTTTGTATGGGCTGAAGCAAGCTCCAAGAGCCTGGTATGATGAGATAGATTCTTATTTCAGCAAGGCAGGTTTCAAGAAGAGTTCTAGTGAAGCAACACTCTATGTCAAGACTAGTAAAGCTTCAGGTATCATTATTGTTTCACTCTATGTAGATGATATTGTATACACTGGAAGCTGTCCAAAACTACTTGAAGAGTTCAAGAATGACATAACGCAGCATTATAAGATGACTGATTCGGGGTTACTTCATCATTTCCCTGGCATGGGGGTAGTACAAACAGAGAAAAGCATTTTTATTCCCCAAGGGAAATGTGCAATGAAGCTCATTGAGAAATTTGGGATGAAAGATTGTAAAATTGTGGCAACACCACTAGCTGTGAATGAGAAGTTATGCAAATGAGAGTGAATATAGACAGGTTGTAGGTAGCCTACTATTCTTGACTACTACAAAGACGAATATAATGTTTGCTTCAAACTTACTTGCTAGATTCATGCATAATCCCACAAGGAAACATATGGGAAAACCAAGAGGGTATTGAGATACATTCAGGGAACTCTTGATCTTGGAATTGAATTCGTGAAAGGAAAGACAACTACTCTAATTGGCTACTGTGATAGTGACTGGGCAGGAAGTGAAAATGATATGAGAAACACTTCAGGGTATGCATTTACACTAGGATCTGGTGTGTTTTCATGGGCATCAATCAAACAAAGCACAGTGGCATTGTCCACTGCAGAAGCAGAATATGTCAGTGATGCAGAAGCTACATCACAGGCAAAATGGCTAAGGTTTATGCTTGAAGACTTTAGGGAGGAACGAGTGGATGGCACACCAATTATGTGTGATAATACTTCTACCATAGCAATGGCAAAGAATCCAGTTCTCCACCAGAGAACTAGGCACATCAATCGAAAGTTTCACTTCATCAGAGAAGCCATTCAAGCAAAGGAAATCAAGATGATTTACTGCAAAACAGAAGACCAGATTGCTGATATATTAACTAAAGCTCTGCCAAAGGATAGATTTGCTTGTGTAAGAGGATTGCTTAGTGTGAAATCAGCTAAAGGGTTAGAAGGGAGTGTTAATGTGTAACCCTTGAGCTGATATCTTGGAGGCAAAGTCACAAGTTTTGAATTTCATTTTTATATGTTTATTTTCTGATGTAATTTGAGCCGTTGGATCACAATCCAAGTGGTCTCTTCTCTAGCCTAAGATCTAAATGATAGATTATGACAAATGTAATCACCTCATAGGGTGATAGAATTAAAAGCTAGGATTGAATCTTGGTGTAAAACTTTTAGACAAGAATCTCACTTCTCTGTCTCCTCTAACGGTTATATTCGGTTAGTGGAGTGTGAAATACAATCAAAACCTTCATCACTCTCGCAGCACTATAGCTACATTTTCTCTGCAACTTTCCTTCTACCCAAACACTCAAAATCTTCATAAAACTAAATACCATAAGCTATGAACTCTAACACATACATGTTGACAATTTAGGAAAATAATTTTCACACGCTATTTTCTCTCTCTGCACACCCTTTGAATTTTTTAACCGTGAGATTGAATAAAAGCAAGGGAGAGCTAAAAAACATTTAAACTAACAGGTGGGGGGCAGAAGTACAAGATTTTTCTAAAAATTAGGTGTGTAAATACCATTTTCCTTGAAAGGTTGTCTAGACAATATCCATGTTTCCTCAATGTCATTTATGTATTTTTTGATGAATGATTTTGCCTATCAATTAACATAAACATGAACTGTGAAGTCTAAACAAAAGCAGTTTGAGAAAACTAAAAGAAATAAAAGCAAATTAAGGACGATTGATTAGGATTAGGACGATTTTATATATGTCCTTCGAATTAGACGATGAGCATGGATGTCTTTTCTTTTCTAGCAATAGATGGTGTATATAAGAGGTGCACTTAAAAATAAAACAAAACTTATATAGCCAAATAGAGGCATGTTTTAAGTGCACATAAAACTTGAGTAGTTCTGCGGATCTACGCAAAAATACTAGTAGGGAAAAAAAATCTATCAGGAGAAGCTCACTCAAAATGAACTTTTAGTTATTAATCTATCAGGAGACGCTCACTCAAAATGAACTTTTAGTTATTCCATTCAAACATAATAAAAAATAAAGTGATTTGACTATATTTAAGTGCTTTTACTGAAAAAATACACTCCAAAATAAACCCTTTACTATTGAAAGGAGCATTGTAAACCGTTATTGGTAAAATGCATTTGATTTATCATAAGCTCTAATCAAGGAACAAAATGCCGATAATATCGGCGATATTTCGCCGATATTATCGGTTTTTCATGGTATCGATATTTTAATTACTATCCAACTGGTTTTCGTCAAAATATCGCGATATTATCGATATTATGCTAACCGGAGAAGAACGCCGGAGACTGTCGCGGCGAAAGAGAAGGGTCGCGGCAAGAGGGGGTGGAAGAGATTCCGGTGGGGGGGAAGACGAGCCGCGGCGGGGGTGGGAATCCGAAACACAAAAGTGGGGGGAACCCGAGAGACAAACGTATTTCTGGAAATTTGCATTTTCAATGGTTGGATCTGTGGGCGGGGAAGCAGAACGTGGACGCAAAAGTAATGGTTGGATCTGTGGGCGGGGAAGCACAACGTGGACGCGAGAGTGTTGGGGGGGGGCGGGGAAGAAAGGAGGGTGCTGGGGGTGAGGGTGCCGGGGAGGGGGGGAAGCAGAACGTGAACGCAGAAGTGGGTGGGGGGGGGGGGCGACAAAGGAGGGTGCTGCGAGGGAAGAAGAAGGGGGGAAGCAGAACGTGAACGCGGGGGGGGGGGGGGGGGGGGGGAAGAAAGGAGGGTGCTGCAGGGGAAGGAAGAGGCGGGGGGCGAAGAAAGGAGGGTGCTGTGGGGGAAGAAAGGAGGGGGGCGAAGAGGGGGAGAATCTGGGAATCGGGAGAGGAAGCTAGGGGGAAAGAAGGGAATCTGGGAGAGAAAGGTGGGGGGTGGGGAAGAAGGGATTTGGTTTCGTCCGCAGAGAAGAGAAAGTTGGGAAAAAGCAAAACAAAGTTGGGAAAAAGCAAAGCCAGGACTGAGAAGGAAATGACAGAAAGCTGATTCCTGATGAAGATATTGCTTTGGATTTTGTTTTTTTTTTTTTTTTTTTTTTTTTTTTTTTTTTTGTTTTGGAAAAAGAAATAAAGAAAAGAAGGAGAAAATAACGGATATTACTAACGCATGTTAACAATTACACCCAAAATTATTTTGAGAATTTATCATTTTGACTACTCTTTACAATACACTTACTTTACACATAGAGATTTGAACATCATAAGAACTCTATGTGGTACTAAGTCACTCATGTATGTTACCATGCAATGTATACAATATAAAATATTGTACTAATTCATTATATATAAATGATTATGGTGTGTTTAAACTTTTTTCATTAATTACTACATATCTTCTACACTCACAATGTTTGCCAGCTCGCTATATAATCAACTTAAATCAGTTAAATCCATCATGCAATGCATTTCCTTCCAATTTTTTGTGATAAACTAATAGATAATTGACTAAATAAACATCCTGCAAAGTTTCAATAAAAATTTCCAAGTTTTTCTTACAATTTCCGTGGTTTCCATATAATTTTTATCGATATCGATATTATCCCAATATTTTCATCGATATTTCCGTGTTTTCGGATTACCGATATTTCCGATATTACCGATATTTAATACCTTGGCTCTAATCACATTGGACGACGACAGTTATTGAATAAAAAAATTTTAAAAAAAACTCAAATGATAATCAATTATTATGTACTAGTTTTGAATTATTTGGGTTCGGTACGAAAAAGATACAAGGTTTTGCGAAAGTTAACATTAAAATATAGACAAAATATACAACTAAATGAAATACAATAGTGGTTAGGAAAATCCATCAATTTAGTCTGTTCTTAACAAAAGTTGATATAAATTCATAAACCTCATTAAAGCTCTTAGATCTCATCCAAATCTTATAAATAAATTGGAAACGAAAAAAAAAATGGTCGAGTTCAAAGGCGTGTACATCAAAAGACGGCCATGGATCAACAAATATGTGATTTATTACTCTTTTTCTCTTCTTACACATCTAAGTCTATTTTTCACTATTGGATTGAACGAATAAAATAATTAATGAACATACATAAATAGGAGAGTTCAGAAAAGGAGAATGGGTGTATAAAAATCTTCCCTTAACATATCATTGCAGATTACATATCTAATTAGACATGCATGACATTTGATCTTCATGACTGATTCTAAACAATATATACAAGAAAATCTATAAATCTGATATCTGAGCTTCTTCAAGGTTTTTTGGAAATTTTTGTCTTTTCTCACTCTAAATCTCGCTTACTGGTTGATTCTCAAGAGCTAAATACATGAATGGAGATAAGAACTCGAGCCCCTTTCACATATATAGAATTATAATTAAATTCAAATTTGGGAATAAAACGCAACATGCAAGACTGGCCAATATCTGCTCTCACAGCCAGAATAGTACAACAAATTTACACATTTTCCCAAATGTGCATTAATGGACAAATAAAAAGATGATTCACTCGTCTACTTCGCACTAAACAATACACTCGATACGCAGCTAAGTTATATACATGTTCACTAAATCTAAAGAAAATGAGAAATGTGATAAAGAAATAAAAATTGAAAATCTCTCAATCATTTCTCATCACGTATGACTTTTACTTAATAGTGCTATGCGATTGAGCACTTCTGATTAAAATTCGAATATAATTTCAAACATAGAATACTAAGACAGAATTAACATGGTAATCAATGCCAACAAAGAATTTCAAAGTTAAAAATAAATAAAAATAGTCATTGACCAACTTGAAAATGCAAAGAAATTATGTCAGTACCTAGTATACTAGGTTGACCGTCTAAAGTAAAATAAAGAAGTGTTACCTTATTAGATTTTAGCACGAGCAGCAAGTGTTGGAATACGGACAAAGGTTACACTATTTTATATATGTAAAAGAATTGTTTCTTATGTTCCATAATTTCGATTTTGCTATTGTCACCCGGTAATTATTATTTTGCAGGGTTTTTATCACAATTGGTCCTTGAAATTGACTATAATCATTAAGATAGTTCCTAAATTGAAAATCAATTAATGTAGTCCCTGAAAATAGATGCCGTAAATCAATGTGGTCAAACTGTCACAATTTTGTTAAAAAATCCGTTAAGTAATGATGTGGCACATAAATAGGCATCATAAGTCTTTTTTTCTCACAAATAGTCCTTGAAACTAACCCATGACATCAAAATGGTCTATGAAATTGACCTGCGACATCAAAATGGAACCTGAAATTGAAAATTGATCAATGTAGTCCCTCAAGTAAGTATCTCAAATAAATGTAGCCTTTCTGTCACAATTCTGTCAAAAATTATGTTATGTGATGATGTGACACATAAATGGGTCACAAAGTCTAATTAAATTTTAAAAAAAATTACAAATGGGCTTAATAATTTAATAGTTAATAAAAAAATTTGTCAACCCAAAAACCTAGTCTCGCAATCAACTCCGATCTCAGTCCACATTTCTACACCCCATTCACTCTCTATTCTCTAAAAACATCTCAATACACTCATCTTTACACACTTTGACGCTCTTCACCGAATTGAACCTGGATCGAGATCACATTTGGTGACGACTTGGCCCATTGGCAACGACTTCTGGGACATCATCGTTAACATTTAGGCGATTAGCACTCTCACAACCTTAATCTTGGAGAGCTTGTTCAGCGCTTCCCTAGTGATCCAGTGATGCAAAGAACGACGAGGTCTGCCTTGAGATAATGAGGTTATAACCGAGGTGCGTCCGTTGTTGGTTGAAAACTATTTCCCCACCCCATGTTAGGCCTTGGTTAAGCCTTGTGCCTTTGAGAATTTATGGAAGGGAGCTCACTTCGAAGTAGGCCCTACTATAAGAAAAAAAAATTCCATTGTGCAAAAAGGTATTTAGACAACTTTTTTAATTAATAATTAAACCCACATCAGGACATAACAAATTTTTTTACAGAACTGTGGCGGAATGATCATATTGATTTGCGACACATATTTTCAAAGACTACATTGATTGATTTTCAATTTCAGCGACCATATTGATGTTGTGGGTCAATATCAGGGATCATCTTGATGGTATACGTCAATTTCAGGGACCATTTGTGAAAAAAACCCTTGTTACTATTACTTATTAACAAGTGTTATAACTATTACTTGCTACCTATTCATGATCTATAGGGAGCGTCCTTTGGATTTAGGGTCAAGCTGAACTTCCTCATACAATCAACACTTTAATATTTCGGCTAATTACAAGTTCACATAACTAGGCTTAGCTATAACTATTATTTAATAATAAGTATTATAGCTACTACCAATGTTCTAAAAAACGGCCTAGACGGTGCCTAGGTTCTGGGCGGTGGTGACCCGAGGCGTTTTCTTGCAAATCGGTTGGGCTCTAGGCGGGGGCCTAGGCGGCCTAGGCTATGCTAGGCGGCTAGGCGGTTTTTTTTTTGTTTTTTTGTTTTTGAAATTAAAAAAAAAAAAATCCTATCTAAGTCTAAGTGGACATACTACTTGCAAGTGAAGCTAGTAGGCTCAAGGATGGATTGTGGAGGGTGGTGATGAAGAACTTGAGCTTGGCTCGGGAATTATAGAAACATCGGAGGTAGGTAGTTCCCTAGAGCCTAGGGGGAGTTCTAAAAATGTTGAAGTAAGAGAACTTCATGAAGAAGATTTTATATTGAATGAGGACACAGAAGAAGAAGAAGGAGATGATGAAGAAGTTGAGTTTGAGTCCGACACGGAGAGAGTCTTGGAGGGATATGGTGAAGAGGAGTTTGATGCCTAGCTTTGTAACTTTGCAAGTATCTTACATTACTATATTTCCTTATTTTCCTCCTATTTTGCATTTTATGTGGTTTTAAATTGTGAACTTGTTGTACATGTGTCATCCTACGTTACTCATCACTATGGTTATATGGCATATATGCTTAACGTGTTTTTAAATTTTGGACTTGTTGGATACTCTTTTTGCATTTTATCATTCTTTTATTATCTTATCCATGGATTTCATATAGGCCTGGCAATTCCTGACACGACACGACACGAAATTAACAGGTGTTCGGGTTGACACAATAATGAATCGGGTCATTATCGGGTAACCCGATAAGCACCTGTTAAGATAACGGGTTGCTTTGGGTATACACGTGGGTAACACGATACACGATAAACAAAATATTAATTTTATAATTTTATAACCCTAAAAAAATACTATAATAATTATATATATTAATTTAACAATTGTATACCCCTAAATACTATAATAATTATATATATATATTAAATTTAAAAAATTGGTGACCATTCACATCTTGATAATTCAAATACTCCAGTGAATTCAGTGTCTAATCATCAAACAGAATCTGGAGATGTTCTCTTAGAGGTAACCTAAGTTTGTTTTTATTTACTTTATATATTTGTAGTAGTAGTACTATAAAAAGTGTTGATATTATATTTGAAATTGACATGATGCATGATTCTTATTACATTTTCGTTTTTATTTTTTATGATGTAGGATTTTGATAATAATTACGATGGTTCAAGTTCAATTGAAAAAAAAAATGAATTGCAGAAGTATTTGGAGGATAAAAGAATAGATAGAAAAGTAGACAAAGATGTTCTTTCTTGGTGGCAAATGGAGCGTTTTCATTATCTGATACTTTCTCAGTTAGCACGAGATATGTTAACAATTCTCATTTCAACTGTTGCATCATAATCTGCATTTAGTATTAAGGGTAGAGTACTAGATCAGTATCGTAGTTCATTGTTACCAGAAACAGTTCAAGCTTTGTTGTGCACACGAGATTGGCTATTTGGAAAAGGAGGTAATATATTTTTATATGGTATAGTACAATTGTTTTATTTCTTTTCATAATTATTTTGGTAAACTTCTCATAATTTGAATGGTTTTTAATGTTTGGTTTTTCTATACTTAGTTTATGCGGAAAAAAGTTCTGACGTGGAAAACCTTACTGAAAGCATCATTAACATAACTCTTGAAGGTAATAGATCAAGCCAACATTTCAATACAATTTCCTCATGATGATCGATGAAAATTGAGGATTTTGTAAAGGGAATAACATGCAAGCTTTGAGTTCCATTGGCAAGGGGTAAAGTGACCCGACCTGTTAAGGACCCGTTAAGATAACGGGTGTGACACGACACGACCCGTTAAGATAACAGGTGTTACACGAACACGACAGACACGACCTGTTTGCGAGGCCTAGTTTCATATAAGTATAATTTTTTGTAAGTGTCAATATGCACTTATTTACAAGATATACAAAAATTTATCTAAATCTGCCTAGACCGCCTAGACGCCTGCTAGACCCCACCTAGGTGCTAGGCGCCAGCCCTGCCGTCCGAATAGCGCCTAGCGTTTCTTAGAACCTTAGCTACTACTTAGTAACTTCCAAAAAAAACACATGAGTCAACTATAACTATTATAAGGTATGTCAAACTATTTTGCTGCTACCTTGTTATCGTGTTAAACGTTTGAGTTTCTTGCATCTAATTACCGTAATATCATTCTCCTCTAAATTTCAAAAGTAAATCAAACTACTTGGTTTCATAATTATGACACTAAATTTTGCGTATTTTTGTTACTGCAGTTATCAGCTTGGCTTACTGGAATCGAGATACTACGTAGCATCTTGGAAATTAGTTTCTTCTCCATTTGGTTCTTTGATTTGGATCGATGCAAGAAAATCAGTGAACTTTTAGCTTGAAGAAAGGGTACCTTGGAAAGTAGTTAAATATTAACAATTTTGACCTTTGTATTGTGCATTTGGAACACAACATACGTTCTTTTTTCTGTTTTTTTTTTTTTTTTTTTTTTTTTGAAAAGATATGATAGTATATTTCATTTGAGCAAAACATAATCACAATACATTGGTTTCCATCCATTTCCTAGACACTTGAATGAGATTCCTCAACAAGTAGATCAACAATGATACTTGGAAGGGAATCCAACCATTCACAACAATGACTTAGAGATAGACCAGTCCTAGCGAGACGGTGAGTGGTAGCATTTGCTTGGCGACGAGTGTGGGAAATAGTAGCTTCAGTGATTGTGGCAAGAAGCTCTTTACAATCCTCTACAATTTTTTCAATGGTGGACAAATTGAGGCAAGGATCCATAAGTGCCTCCACAATCTGAAAAGCGTCAGTTTCAACCAAAAGATAAGAGAATCCCATGTCAACTGCCCAAAGCAAACCCGCCCTTACCGCGATGGCCTCCGATTGGAGCAGAGAGAAAACATCCTCAAAGCTTCCGCAATGCGCTGTCATGAACACCCCACCACTGCCATGGATAACGGCCCCAAAACCCGTGACCTTTATTTCAACATTCCAAGGGCCGTCAACGTTCATTTTGAGGCTTCCCGATGGAGGTGCAAACCACCTGGGTATGACCTAGGTCCCAATACCGCAATTTGAAGTAACACATGACGACCTTACAAATTCCTGCCACCACATAATAGTCCGAGATACAAACACCTCAGGTGGCTCGACACTCTCCTGCCATAACTTTGTGTTCCTGTTGACTTTGTATATATTTCCTATTATTCCAGGATCCCTTTAATCTTGAGTTTCCTAATTTAGAAGATATTGTCTTGTAATTATCCTTGTAATTATTCTTTCCTGTTTACAGTGGGATTGTATATGATTATATATACCTCTGAATGAGAAGAATAAATTATTATTCAAAGCATTTTCTTCTTGGTATCAAAGCCAGGTCGTAAAAAAAAAAAAAAAAAAAAAAAAGAAAAAAAAAAAGAAAAAGGAAAACGTCAAACCCTAACTGGGTTTGTGTTGCCGTGCTTTGCCTAGCACCACTGCTGTGCCTCCCGTCTCCGACACATAGCGAGCGACATGTTGTCGTTGCTGTTCTTTGTTTTTTTGCCTCAACTGCAGCTAGCGACGTGTGTCATTGCTGCTCGAGTATTGTTCTAGGTTCGTGGGGTGCTACCGGAGTCTGCCATATTCTAACGACCGGTTTTTTGTTCCGTACTCCTACATTTGCCGCTGCACAGATTATCATTCTTAGTGGAAGATGTCTGCCGAGGATAGCAAGGTGGTTCCCGGTACTGCCCCAGTTATGGTGCAGTCAGATAATTCAAACTTCAACATTGGGATGTTTTTGGATGAGAAGAACTATGATTTATGGGCTCCTCTTATTCAGATTCATATTGCTGGAAGGAAGAATATGGGATATCTTCATGGGTTCATCAAGGCACCCAACGAGGATGATCCTAAATATGATGATTGGTTCTCTGAAGATCAGAGAATTAAGAGTTGGCTCTTGTCGACGATGAAGCCGGAAATTATGAAACGCTACATTCGATTGTCAACTTTGAAGGAAATCTGGATTCTCTCAAGACTGCTTATTTTGATGAGAATGATGAGGCCATAATTTATTCATTGAATCAGAATGCTTCATGTCTTAGGCAGAATGGACGGTCTTTGGCTAACTACTTTGGAGAGCTGATAGAGATCTTTCAGGAATTGGACCACTTTAACAAGGTGGCCATGGTATGTAACGAAGATGTCCAGATATTTCAGAAAACAACTGAGCGACAAAGGGTGTATTTATTTCTTGGAGGACTTGATGATGTGTTTGATCAGGTTCGTGGAGAAATATTGCGCAAAGATCCATTGCTTGGACTTTAGGCTGCTTATGCGTATGTTCGGCGTGAAGCGGATCACAAGGAAGCCATGAAAATGGAGGACCCACATTCTGAAACGACAGCAATGGCAGTCAAGGCCCGAGCTCCCTCCAACCGAACTGACCGAGGAAGATCCGAGAACAAGTCCGGACAACCACAAACCGGCCAAGCAAATCGTGATCGTCCTCTAGGTAAATGTCCACACTGTGGTATGACGGAACACTCCAAGAGTAGGTGCTTTGAGTTGATTGGGTATCCCGAGAATTGGGATAAGACTCGGGATCCTTGCTTCAACAAACCTCGAGCCTCCGTTGCAGAAACCAAAGATGATTTAACAACTGTAGCAAGCCAAGCATCGGCTCTGATTGCTGCAACAGGTACCAAGGGTAAGGCACGTAGTGTTTCCATTTCTGTTATGAATAATACGTGGATAATTGATTCCAGAGCTACTGAACATATGACTTGTGATTCTAGACAGGTTTCATCACTAAACAAATCCCCCTACACGAGGTTAATGTCGCTAATGGTGATGCCGCCCCAGTTCTTGGGGAGGGCACTGTTTCTTTTTCTGATACCATGAAACTTGATACTGTCCTTGTGGTTCCCTCCTTAAATTATAATTTATCGTCAGTTGCCCAAATAACCCTTACCTTACACTGTTTGGTTGTCTTTTGGCCTTATTTTTGTGTATTTAAGGACATCCAGACTCGGAAGACGATTGGTTATGGTATTAGACGAGGGAAACTATATTTCCTCGAGTTGAATTCCAGTTGCTCAAGGTTGCTCACTCAAGCATTGTCAGTGAATGAGACTCCAACAGAGACTAATAAAGAGGCCGACATCTGGATGTGGCACCGTCGTCTCGGCCATGCTTCGTTTGGTTATTTGCATAAGTTATTTCCTAGTTTGTTCGTGAAAAATAATGTTTCTCAGTTTAAGTGTGATGTGTGTGAAATGGCTAAGAGCCATCGAACTTCTTTTCCTCCAAGTTTAAATAAGAGTTGTGTTCCGTTTATGGTTGTACACTCTGATGTTTGGGGCCCCTCAAAAATCGCCTCTCTTGGTAGGGCTCATTGGTTTGTCACGTTTATTGATGATTGTACAAGAATGACTTGGGTTACTTTGTTAAAATAAAAAAGTGATGTTAGTATGGCCTTTCAAAAGTTTCACAAAATGGTCTCAGTACAGTACAATATGAATATTGAGGTGGTTCGCAATGACAATGGAGGCGAGTATGTTAATTCAGAACTTCGCTCCTTTTTTTATATACACGGTATTGTTCATTAGACTACGTGTCCGTACACCCCTCAGCTGAATGGGGTGGCTGAATGGAAAAATAGACACTTGTTAGAAGTAGTTCGTGCTTCGATTCTTGAGGCTCGTCTTCCACTACACTATTAGGGTGAGGCACTCACATCCGCTGCCTATCTTATTAATCGGCTTCCGTCTCGTACCCTCGATTTTCAGACACCGTTCCAGACCCTTCTTTCTCTGACAAATTGTCCACCAGTTCCTAATCTTCCCTCGCGGGTCTTTGAATGCGTGGCCTTTGTCCACGTGCACTCCTCCCAACGGCAAAACAAACTAGAACCTCAAGCTCTTCGTTATGTTTTTATGGGGTATACTACTACTCAAAAGGGTTATCGTTGCTATCACCCTTCAACCAAGAAATTGTTTATCACTGCAGATGTCACTTTCCATGAAAATGAGATGTATTTTGGTTCCTCTGACTCCTCACTTTAGGGGGAGTTTCAGGGCGATGAAGTTCGAATGTTTAATTATGGAACTGAGGAACAAGCCAATGTACAACAACCCATTACTGAGCAGCAAGCTATTGCACATCAGCCCATTGTCGAGGAAGAGGCAACTGCACAGCAGCCCACTACCGAGCAACAAGCTGCTGCACAGCAGCCCATTGCCGAGGAGCAGGCCATTGCACAGTCGCCTACCACCGAGCAGCAGGCCAGGATGCGGCAGCCTACTACCGAATCTGAGAAGGAGGAAGGCACAGTTCCCTTGGATGACCTCAGAACACAGTCCGAGGTGATTGATGATGGAAACCAATGGCAGTTGGATCCCACGTTTTTGGAGGAAACAATACATGCAGACTCGTCTCTCAGTGATTCTCATAACCAATCGTCTTCTACACTAGATAGTCCTCGACTCCGTAGTCTTCCGGAACGGAGTAACCGAGGTATTCCTAAACCCACTTACGAGGCAGACCCTAAGTGTAAAACTAGATATTCAGTGAGTGAATCAACCCAGAACCCGAGAGTGAGGTACCCATTAAACAACTATGTATCTACATGTTGCCTGTTTGAATCAAATAAGTCATTTGTGAATCAATTATCTACTGTATGTATTCCTAACAATGTGCAGGATGCCCTAGCGGATCCTAGATGGAAAGAAGCAATGAACGAGGAACTAAGGTCGCTGAAGAATAATGCTACCTGGGAACTATCAGACTTGCCAAAAGGCAATAAACCTATGGGATGTAAATGGGTATATACAGTGAAGTACAAAACAGATGGAACGGTTGATCGGTTTAAAGCAAGATTAGTGGCAAAGGGATACACTCAGAAATATGGCATAGACTACACGGGCACCTTCACACCAGTAGCTAAGATCAATATCGTTCGAGTTCTATTATCTCTGACAGCAAACCTAGATTGGCCGTTGCAACAGTTCGATGTAAAAAATGCGTTCTTACACGGAAACCTAACCAAAGAAATTTATATGGACCTTCCACCAGGATGTACCATAATAGACATGCGAAAGGGAAAGTTATGTAGGCTTAAAAAGTCTTTATATAGGTTGAAGCAGTCACCAAGGGCGTGGTTCGGTAGGTTCACTAAATCAATGAAGGCGTTTGGGTATAGACAAAGCAATTGGGATCATACTTTGTTCTTAAAGCAGAAGAATGAGAAGATTACAGCACTCATTGTATATGTGGACGACATAGTGGTTACTGGAAATGATCTACTTGAGCAATCGGAACTGAAGAAGTATTTGTCCACAGAATTTGACATGAAGGACCTTGGGTCTCTGAAATATTTCCTCGGGATCGAGGTATCGAGAAGCAAGTCCGGGATATTTTTATCCCAAAGAAAATATATTATTGATTTGTTGAAAGAGACCGGGATGTCAGCATGTAAACCGGTCACTACTCCGTTGGCCGAAGGGATGAAGTTGAGTTTAGATCCGAATCAAGTACCGGTAGATAAAGGAAGATATCAGAGGTTGGTGGGAAGATTAATGTACTTGGCCCATACAAGACCAGATCTTGCCCATGCTTTGAGCGTGGTCAGTCAGTATATGCACGATCCCGGGGAACAACATATGCAAACGGTTATGAGGATATTGTGCTACTTGAAAGGAAGTCCGGGAAATGGACTTTTGTTTAGAAAGAACGTGCATTTCAGAATTGAAGGATATACTGATGCTGATTGGGCAGGTTCGATAAATGACCGACGTTCAACATCTGGATATTTTACTTTCGTGGGCGGTAATCTAGTGACGTGGAGAAGTAAGAAACAAAATGTAGTAGCACAGTCTAGTGCAGAGGCTGAGTATAGAAGTATGGCTCTTGGCATTTGTGAACTTTTGTGGCTTAAGTTCCTGTTACAAGATTTGGGGGTTAGACATAGTCAGCCAATGAAGTTATTCTATGACAACAAAGCTGCACGAGATATTGCTCATAATCTGGTACAACATGATAGGACTAAGCATGTGGAGGTTGACAAATTCTTCATTAAAGAAAAGCTGGAAGGGAAAGTAATTAAAGTTCCTTCAATCGGGATCGAGGACCAAGTAGCAGACATACTCACTAAGGCCGGCTCTAGTGAGAAATTCTCAAAGTTTTTGGACAAGTTGGGCATGTGTGACATATATACACCAACTTGAGGGGGAGTGTTGACTTTGTATATATTTCCTATTATTCCGGGATCCCTTTAATCTTGGGTTTCCTAGTTTAGGAGATATTGTCTTGTAATTATTCTTTCATGTTTACAGTAGGATTGTATATGATTATATATACCTCTGAATGAGAAGTATAAATTATTATTCAAAGCATTTTCTTCTTCCTGCACCCCAGCAGATCATAAGGCAAATCTCAAAGTTTAATTTGGAAATTAACTCACTTTATAAGGGACATCCCAGAAGATCACAAGGCACAACATACCTATATGTTGCGGAATATGTTGAAATGACTCACTTTAATGAGGCATTTACATACTTTACTTAAAATTTGAAAACTCTACAATTCACTGAACATATTTATACATAAATCGTCGAATGAACTTTGAATACAATGCAATCATGTGCAAGAATGAATGCTGAATTGACAAGTTTCACTAATGATATTCCGAAATTTGGCAGCTTTGCTACTTTTTCTTGCCAAATTACAACTCATTTGTAAAATGTGCACCTCTGTCCTACTTTCGGAGGATTCTTGAGCTCTGGCTGCGACGCAGTGTTTGCTGCCCTCTTGCACCCCCTCTAACTCACACTCTTCTCTTTAAAAACCCTATCATAAAACACCAAAACACCCACCCCTCTTCTTTGCAGAGATCCATTCTGGAAATCGGTGTTGGGAGTTGCAGACTAGAGATCCGGACCGTTCAAAAGAGAGAGATCTAGACCATTCTGGAAATCGGATTTCTTAGTTCGCAGGCTCTGGATACAGAATCTTGATCCCTCTTATCCCATTTTGTCTCTAGCCCCACCAAATCCTCTCTACGTCGCACCACCACCACCACGACCGTGATAACCTTTGCATGAGTGGTTGCGATATGGTTTATTATGATTTGACGGGTCGGACTCGGAGCTTCTCCTTCGGCTTCTACAGAAAGAAAAAAAAAAATTTAAAAAAAATTAAAAAATTAAAAAAAAATTAAAAAAATTAAAAGATGACAAAATGCGGTGAAGGTGGATCGAACACCTGACCTTCAGATCTTCAGTCTGACGCTCTCCCAACTGAGCTATCCCCGCTGTTGATGTACAAGCGGATATTATATTTGCATACATAAGATATTGTGTAATCTGAGCTCTATTTCTGCAATCATTAAAGTTCAAAGAGCTCCAACCTCCAAGCCTCCAAACGCTTCCATCTCTAAGCGCCCAATAATCTCAATCCAACCAGCCAGCAAACCAGTTGCTTATTTTCTCATAGCTCTCCAGAAACGCAAGAAAATTTCGCAGCGGAAGAAGCAAGCGTTTTCCTGTGCAACCAAACAACCACAGTTGAGTTAGCTTGACCTTTTAATATGCTTTGTGCTGGGTGTTGGACTGTCTCTTTGTCGCCTGATTAAATTTGGGATTCTGGAATTTTTGAAAATTTCAAACAATTAAATTATGGGTCAAGTTGTTGAAGTTGCACATCTGAAGGCATCCCCAGAGCAGCACAATGGGACGGCATTTGTAATGATGATCAATGGTATCATCGCCATTGCTGCTACTAGTACCTCTGCCGGTGTTGCTGATGTTGTTCATCATGAACGGATCCAACCCAATTCAACATTCCATAGTAAGCAAGCTCTAATACGAATGAATCTCTCCATTCATCCGTCTCCAGCTGTAATTTTACTAACTTGATAGAAGCACCATAATAATCCAGCACTTGGTCTGAAAGTTGAGTATAAAGATTGAGAATTCTCACAACCTGGCATCCATACTCAGCAATCAGCATTGAGTCCATCTTTGTTATTATGCATACAAGTTATTTACATTTCTTTAAAGACTTGTTACTTCAAATTTTCTATATTTAGAAAGAAAAATACGCTTGTAAGGAGTGCAAAATAAGATTTTT
The DNA here is from genome assembly GCA_024362995.1 of Heteromeles arbutifolia. Lineage (NCBI taxonomy): Eukaryota > Viridiplantae > Streptophyta > Magnoliopsida > Rosales > Rosaceae > Heteromeles > Heteromeles arbutifolia. Next base: position 35,044,701 of record JANCRC010000003.1, on the reverse strand, counting down.
GAAATGCCGCTAATAATTTTCTTTTTTAATTACGTTTTTATAAAATGGGAGTGCAAGATGACAATTTAAACAAAAGAAAACTTCGGAATATCCTTTGTCGTGCTCGGGAAGATTTTTGATTGTCGCGTTATGTGTTAGATTTACATACCAAAACATAAAGACGTGCATAAATTATTTTTGAAAACAAAAATCGCTTTAGAATAGAAGAGATAAGATAATAATACAAAGAAGACCTATGTGATAATCAAAAAATCATTTTTCAACTAGCGTCCACGAGTCATATCTGAAACTGCATGATTGTTAGTCACATATCCGTAGTAAATACCAAAATCGTCAGATAAAGTTGGTGCAGTGCTGAACGTAGAAAAACCAAATCGACACACGAGAAAGTAGAAAACCAAATCCCACCATGAAAAGTTTGAAACCAGAGATTTAAGATATTGGGTCGTTTTGTTCTTAAGAGCTTCCAATCTTTTCCATGGCAACCGTCGCTCAAATCTCCATCAGTTCCTTAGCTTACAGGCTGAGCAGTTTGCACAATGAGATAAGCAAGAAACCCATCAAATATTTTCCTTTATCGAGGACAAAGATTGGGTTTTTGAAGCAGAGCAAGTTCAGGTTGCAGGCTTATTGGGACAGGGATGAGATTTTGGTGGAAGGTCAAGGGTGGAAGAGGAACAAGAACAAGAAAAGGGAGGTCGTGGTGAGGTTGAATCAGGGGTTTGGTGGGTTTAATGTTGGCGGAGGCGGTGGTGGTGGTGGTGGGAAGGATGACGGAGCCACTGCTAGACTTCTGGGTAATTTGGCTGTGGCTATTGGATTGACTTATCTTTCGTTTACTGGGCAGCTTGGCTGGCTTTTGGATGCAATTGTTTCCATTTGGGTACTCTCTCTCTCTCTCTCTCTAACATTTCTGAAGATTTCTGGGTATGTTACTACTGTTTTTTGTATGTCTAATGAAATTGATGGGTTTTGATATGCAGCTGATTGCAGTGCTTGTACCAATTGTTGGTGTGGGTGCTTTTCTGTGGTGGGCAGGGCGGGATATGGTTCAAGACAGTGTAAGCCAACTTCAACTTTTAAGTTTTCTTCGACTGCGTATCGAATTTCTGTTGTTGGGTTTCGCCGGAAAATCACAATTCAATTGTTGCTTTAATTTTCATGTTCTCAACCTGATCATTTCCCTCTATGCATTTGCAAACATTGACTAGTAATTCAGGATAGGGAGCTAATACCTTTTGTTTATATTAGTTTTGTCTGCTAGATATGTTGGTCTTACATAATGTTTTGGCATGTGTTGGGAGTCAAGTTTCAATCTAGTGATCTTTTCATTTGGGTGATATATGAAGAATGGATGGTTTACCGAAATGCTCTGTGATTTTGGTTCATTAGGAGTTGAGAATATTTGCAGTATTAGATGTCTTGATTTCAAATAACTGTATCGCAGGTGCTTTATAAGTAGATAATTTGGATACATGGTTTTGAAGGATTCAAATGCAAAAGTCTAGTGTGTCATAAATCGTAATCAGTTCATTCTTCCCTTTGGGAGAAGTATCAGAGGAATGCATGTTACATGTAGAATAATTGAAAAAATTTGAGTACTTTTGAATGATACTCGTTCATATAAAAATTAGTGAACTCTCCACTCAAATGTTATCAACTCTTAAGTTTTTTTCGAATAACATCCTGAGGGTGATTTTTTTCCAATGTTACATTTAGATTCTTACTCTGCAGTCTTGTGCCTGGAATGATTTCTTTTCTTTATGTACTTGCAGTGTCCAAACTGTGGAAACGCTTTCCAGATTTTCAAGTAAGACCAGTCGAAATCTGTTATAATGTCAAGCTAACTTACGGATACCTATATCGAATTGTTATGCTCTAGTTTCTAAGGATTGTTATGAATGAAAGTTGGCCTATCTTGCAGGTCTACTTTAAATGATGATTTGCAGCTGTGCCCCTACTGTAGTCAACCTTTCTCAGGTACATTCTCATATTTTGGTTTCTTGCTTTCTGAGTTCCAAATTATACTTGCGGCTTTTTCCCTCTTAGCATTCTGCACTCTGCAGACCTTATACTTACGTTACCATTACTGACTATATTACATGAGTTTTTTCATGTTGAGGAACCCCTGTTTTCTGAGTAGTTGTCAAAAATTTTGGGTTTATGTTTTTTCTTAGTTCCAAAAATTCCTCATGCTGCTTTATCCTGTCAGTAGAGCAATGCCATTTCACTACGCTACGGCGTCGCTGGTAGGAATGATTTTGTTTTGGTATTTGATGGGAAAGTAGTGTTGATGTTGCCTCATGTGCGAAGATGTGCTTTAATTTCAGTGGTGGACGACAAGTTTGTAATGGACCCTATAAAATTCTCCAAACAATCTACAACATTTGGGCAGGCATTCAACGACTTCACCCGTTCCACAAGAGGTTATCCCTCAAACCCCTGTCGCCATTTTCTCTTCCCCGATCATATGTTGAGAGCCTGCATTGATGATCGTTAACGTCTGCATTTTTCGTCACCATTGCTTTCGTTTTTATCTGCATTAAGGGCCAAGGGTATAAATCGACTCATAAGCATCGATGAATCCATAAATCGTAGGGCTTTTCTATATCAGTGTGTGCGTCCAATCGATATGTTTTCTGAGCGTTGACACTGGTTACAGGGAAGGATTCTTCGAAGGCAGTCGTTGATATCGAAGCAGAAGTAAAAGATGCAGACTGAGGTTGCTTGGAAGAAAAACTAGTTATGTTTCGAAATGATTTGGTTACTCGTAGATAATGGAAAATAGCACATATAGAATAGACAACACAATAGTTGTATTTAGAAAGCTTCGAAAGAACATTTTGCGTCGTGCATTGTATATTATTTAAGGACGCTAATTGTTCATTTTCTTCATGTATTCTTTTGCACTGGCCTTGTGCTTGATGAAGCATACGGAACCAATTGAGTTTGTTGTAAGTTTCCGGAGGATTCAAACTTGGGTGCATCGGGAGGAACATATCCACTATAAGCAAAACCAACGTTTGATAAAGTGAACAGGCACCACGTAGTTACAAAGTTGCCATGTACAACAGAAACTGCCTAAAAAAGTACGGTGTCTTGTACCATCAGAAATTGCGTCCTCATTGTAAAATATTCCGACGCCAAAGACACGGTTTATTTATTTGCACATATATTCAGGTCCCCAGAAAGTTAGTGTGGCCGTTCTTCAACTCTCTGCAAGAAAAAGGAAGCAGATAAGGAAAACTTCATCTAGTGCACAGTTATTTCAAAGTTTCAGAAATATGCAAGTCATCCAACAAGAGCTACAACTAATCAAATGCTTTGATGAACAAAAGAAAACACCTCTAGCAGGTGAAACGTGCATCAAGACACCGCATAAACAGCATACATAAACAATCCACCCAACTCATGCAACTCAAATCATTTTATGCGGCCAAGTTCTCAACACCAAACAGAGCTTCCTACATTGCATTTATACTATAACTTATAATGCAAGGGTTGAGAATTGACGGTTCAGATGCTGCCCCAAGACACTAAAGACTGGATACAACCATGTAACAGAGTATGAGAAAGCACTTAACACATTGATTATTTAGTTTCATGAGATCATGACATGAAAATGAAATAGACATAGTACCTCTTCCTTTTTGTCCTCTTTGCCTTTTGTGAAGAGCTTGTAACCCCCATATATAACCGCCCCCCATCCAGCTAAAGAGACGAGCACAAACTGTAAGGGACCCAAAAAAAAGCCAGGTGAAGCAAAGCCATAAGATGTTAAGAGTTTTGACTATCATGAACAAAAAGTTTGCGCTCGCATGCAACGTTGTTGTGAGCAATCCAGTTATTTTGGCGTGAGGACTTAACCAGATCATTTTGTCTCGTTACCGAGTAATTCAACAGACAACTTAACGACATCCCCCAGCATATCTCCTTCTCTCCCACATTATCATATGGACTAGAGCCTCAATATACACCCTGAATAATAGTAGCATTCAAACTTTCTCACAGACATACCACCTTTGCGGAGTGGAATCTAGCACCACTGCATAGTGCAGACATAGCACCGGTAATTCGTTCCTCAACATCACAAAGGGAGTGAGAGCTGTCCATTCCGGATTTCTATTTCACCCTGGGGGTGCAACTTCTTGATTGATGCTAAAAAACATATAACCGCGAGCTATCCATTGATTATAAACTTTGACAAAACATGGAATTTTGACTTTGCATAGATCGTCCTCGGAACATAATAAGCACAACTAAGGGGCTAGAGAATGCGCGTAACGTGACCACAAGAATGATCATGCCAAAACAAGACATTTCTCAAGTAAATAAGAAATCGATAGTCTCAACAGCGAACCCAACAAAACCATTAAGGACATGACAGAACAGATGGAAGTTGGAACACATAAGGGTAAAAATAACGTGATATAAAACTCACATGTTCTTCCTTCCATTTAGATGGGTGCATTGGGTCCTCCCAAAAGTTCACCTTCGGAGGTCCATGATGATCTGCAACACAGTCAAAACAAGTACAACATCAAGTAAACAATTCACTCATACAAATAGTGGACCGGATGATTCAGATTTTCCGAAAACTTTCATGACATGGGCACTGGCTTAAAGTTGATAACCCCGTGGCCCGTAGTATAGATTAATTTAGCGTAGACTATCGCTTCGACCGCAGTCCATATGAATTCCAGGTCATAAAAAAAAAACACGCATAGTTCTAAAAAATAGAGGAATTCATACATGTTTTCTCACACTTTCTGAGCAACCAAACGCAAACGTTGTAAAGGAAAAAGATTAAATGGGGAGCTATTGATGAAACGAAAAGAGGTCAATCAAAGGTGAATGAATTACCGCCGCCGCCGGCAAGACCGCGCCGATGGACGAGGGAAGCAGGTTTTGCTGTGGAAGCCGACTTGGGGGAGGAAAGCCGCGCCATATTCGCTGCTTGACGGGCCGTCGCTGTCCTTGCCGCCATTGTTCGGTGGTCTGATCTCTCTACGCAAGGTTGTCAGCTCGGAGTGAATATGTGGAAGTCCAAAGAAGCCACAAGCGAGTCAAGGAACAATGTTGAGGAAACCTGTGCGCAAATAAAAAGAAAATTGTTTCTGAATTTCCATAAATGCCCTTCCATGTTTTTTTTGTTTCCTCTTCGGTATGATGAAAGATTTTTCACTATGACCGGTACACGGGATAGGTGTCACTATACAAATGATGGGTTATACGTACTAAAAAGTTATTAACATAAAAAGTAAAATTTGCCTATTCATCACTTGTGTTCCCGTCAAAATGAAAAATTTCTCTGGTACGAGGACTTCCATTGCACAGTTACGATCGTCCCTTATTTTGTTGTATTATATTTCCCAATTTGTGAAGGGGAAGTATTATTGGTACTCCAAAAATCTCATTCTACAGTCCTCAGAAGTGTATTTTTATTTTCAAATATAAAAAAGTTGAAATGTAGAATGAGATTTTTGAAGTTCCAATTACAATTCATTTTGTGAAATACAAAAAGAATAATACTTGGGTAATGTCTAGTGAGTACCCAATTTCACTGACTATCTATGTGGCCCAATAATTTTGAAATCTCCGTAACCAAACACAAATCCATGCTTTAAACCCGTGACCAAACAATAGTCTTCCTCATCTCCACCGTCTTCGTCGGCTCCGCCAGCATCTTCAAGATACAAGCCTAGGCTTCACGTCACCAACCTTGTCCTCCACAGCCACGCCGAGCTCGATCTCACTCGCCAAGATGACGTCGATTCGTTCACCATCGACGATTCGTAATCCTTGCCGCCGCAAGTCGGCGGCATCCACGTCAAATCCACAAAGCTGCAGGTTTCGTCGCCGTCAATCTCATTGCAGCAGTGGAATCAACAGTTGGAAGAGGGACTGGGGCGGGGGTCGAATCAGTGGAGGAGAGAAGATGGAGGAGAGAAGGTGGGCTGAAGAAGAAATCATAGCCATGGCTTGGAAGATTTGCAGACATCGAAGAATAAGAGTTCTGTTTGGTATTGGGTATAAAGGGTTCGCTTGCGTTTGGTTACAAGGACAACAAAGTGTTGGACTTGACAGATGTCTTAAAATCATTGGGCCACATAGATGGTCAGTTACACGGGGTTACTGACTGTTCAGTACCCAAGTATTATCCAAAAAGCATAATACTCTGAGAAGGGCACGTGGAATTCATTCGAAACCTTGAATTACAAGTTGTACTTCTTCGTTCGGTTTCACGGTTTTTTGGCCATTAGGCCAAACCGAGGTGAGATTTGAATTATGCACCTTTAAATTAGTGTAATAATTAGTATGGTGGTTTCCCATACAGGAGAGACTTACTCCGAGAATTACATAGATTAGATGAGGCAAGACAGCTAAGACCCGACGATATATGAGTGAGTGAATGAGTTTTCAAACCTATACTATATTTATATAGTCTTGATGATGGCTTTTATGAATGTTTTACACCATGCCACACTTTTACTTAGAAATGTTACTTGTTGAGGTTGAGATGAGATTTATGAAATTATGGTGGCATAATCATACATATTTTATCTGCTTATCATCCATGCTTACACGGATGTCTATGTACTCATTCTGGCCAAGACCAACTTCATGTGTATGTTTACATCGCACTGTTATGCTCACATTAGATTCATTGAGCATTAGATTCATTGTAGATGCCAACATGTAGTAGTGATTTTTGCATTTAGGACTCGTATGTGACCCGCTTGGCGCTAACTTCACATGTATGTAGTACTCAAATGTAGATTACTACGCCCAGCCTGTTCATGTAGCTACTTTATTCATGGACTTGTGTGTATGCATTTTTTATGAGTATATTGTGTTACATCTGTTGAGATAGTTGTGATTTGCCAGTATCCTTAGTATAATTGCTTTTATAACATTCGTGTTGGTTTTGCATACTTATACGTATTATGATTTTGGAAACTATGGGTTTTACAACTAGAGGTCACTAGGTTACGAAAAGCAAAGGTTTTGGTAAATACTTTTTTTGCCCACTCACACTTTCTATTTTGCGTTCCTCCAAGACTTAATAGCTGGACTCTATGGCGAGCGAGGGTTCATCGGTGGATTCTGACATCTACTTCTAATAACGTAGGAAGTTTAGTTCCGGTTAGTTGTGCAATATCCATCCTCCTTGAGATGAGAATTTTCTTACCTTTACTGCACTTTTGTCTATGCTCTGACACTACATGCATTTGTAATAAGGGTTCTACCCGCCCTGCGCACTCTCACTCTTTGTCTAATTTAGTCTAGACTTTGATTTAATTTATTCGTATGCTTTACACATCATTTGCATATTATGGCATCATCACCTTCCAAATGTCTGTTAACATGCCTCAATTTCAATATTTGGATATTTGGGTCAGATGTGTCAGCACCGTTGTATTGTTACTGTGTTCATTTTCGTGCCTTGTAAGTCGCTTCCCCTTTATATATCATGTAAGTCACTTCCTTTTTGTACATCAGTCAAAAGTATCAACAAAACGACGTATTTCATATAAGGTCCGTAGGTAGAGAAAATAAGCATAAACAAACCATGGAGAAAACTTGAGTGATGTCTAAACTTTAAACATTGTTTCACTTTGTTATTTGAACTTCCAAATTGAATATCTGATCCCTAAACTTTCAATTCATGTATGTAAATTCTAATATCCGAAAATTCTATCTTGTGCTGTGCACATCACCAAAATTTCAAGGGCATACATAACAAAAAGCTACATTTACAACGAATGTTATTAAAAGTATACATTTACAGACTATAGTAAATTCAAAGGTTTTTAATGTACAAAACTGACAAAAATAACCCTTAAACTGATAAAGTAATTAGCAAAAACCACATGAAGTGTTGGCACAAATTGAAAGTTCAAAGCGCATAGTGAAACAAGGTCTATGATTAATGGGACATAACTAAATTTCCCAATGTTCTTTTGGGAAAAAATTTTGCTTAATAATTTGAGTGCTATACTCACCAGATCATGAGACAATATTTCATTTTATTGAAATTTGAGTTCACTCTGAACTTCATTTATCATCAGTCCATATTGTACTTGCATGCAGATATATCATTTGATGAACAAAATGGGAATGGTTATTAGCACTCCGAACTTTCAATATTAGGAAAGAAAAATACACTTGTGGAGAGTGTAGAATGAGATTTTTGAAGTGCCAATAACACTTCCCAACAAAATTAGCAAATAAATTTAGTATAACAATGTTGTTGGTATGTAAAATTTATGTTTCAGTAAAGCAAATGTATATACCACAACACATTTGAGAAATTGATGGATTAAGTTGTCAAAGGAGTTGCTCCAAAAATACTAACACAGCTTAAGTTCATATACATTCATATCATACAGAACAAATCTCGATTCAGAATGAAATGGTATTTTACAATTTACTAAGTAATGGATGCTTGGTTAGTATGATTTATCCCCAATACTAAATCGCATTGCATTTGGTCATTAACACCAAATCTCGTTCTAAAGACCCGAACGAATGAAGGATCTTTTTCTTATTGTCCTGCAGAAGATCTGAACCCCGAACGCCTTCATCCGGCATCTTCTTTGGATGCCCTAATGTCTTACATTGTTGCTTAACAATATTCGTGCCTTCCTGCATCTGCTCCATGTTCGCGTGCATTTCCACCATCACCAACTGAAGATCTTCCGGTTTCTTCTTGTCATCAGGAGATGCTGAAAGGGGTGTTTAATCCTTTAATCCTTCCTGTAGAATCTGATGCACTTGCTTCCTACCTGCAGCGATAGAAAACGATGAGAAAATGGAAAACGAGAAACAATCACAAGTGCGTGTTAAAGTATTTGAATTTGAAGTCTCCTAGCCATTAGGGTTAGGGTTCCTTATCTCTAGGGTTCAGTTTCTAGCCATGCAAATAATCTCTCCCATTCTTGAGGGACAAGCTTATCTTTCTGTTTCTGACTTAGTCATGAACCACGATCTTAGGCCATGTAAATCGTGGGTTGTTATTTCCTATTTCATTGCTTTGTAAGGCTATTTAACAGCCACAAGTTTCATTCAATAAACAAGGACATTCTCTCAGGTTTCTAGTGTTATCAAACTATACACGTACAAAAACTTTCTGCCATTTTTCTCTGAGTTCCAACATCTGGTATCAGAGCCCCACCACGGGGCCTGATTAAAACCTGCTACACAGGAACTAGTGTGGAGGGACAAAGACATGACGTCCAAAGGCAGCTTTGTGCAACCTGCGATTCCGCGGTTGGATGGACACTACGATCACTGGAGTATGCTAATGGAAAACTTTCTACATTCCAAAGAGTATTGGAACCTGGTAGAAACGGGAGTCACTGCAGCAGCAAAATGAGCTAACTCAAGTGAAGCACAGAAGAAGGTGATTGATGATCAGAAGCTGAAAGACTTGAAGTGCAAAAACTATTTGTTTCAAGCCATCGATCGTTCGATCTTAGAGACCATACTGAAGAAGGACACTGCGAAGGACATCTGGGATTCCTTGAAGCAGAAATATCAAGGAACAGCACGTGTCAAACGTGCTCAGCTGCAGGCTCTTCGAAAAGAGTTTGAAGTGCTGCACATGAAGGCTGGAGAATCTGTCAATGACTATTTTGGACAAACTCTCGTCATTGCCAACAAGATGAGGATTCACGGAGAGTACATGGAAGATGTGGTGATCATAGAGAAGATCTTAAGATCTATGGTTCCAAAATATGACTATGTTGTATGCTCTATTGAGGAATCAAATGATCTGGATGCTTTGTCCATCAATGAGCTACAAAGCAGTTTGTTGGTGCATGAACAACGGATTAGTCGCCATGTTGTAGTAGAGGAACAAGCGCTGCAAGTCACATCTGGGACTCAACAAGGACGACGAGGTGGAGGTTGCAATAACTATCGTGGAAGAGGAAGAGGAAGAGGCAGATCTGGGTTTGATAAATCAACCCTAGAATGTTATAACTATCATGAGTTGGGACACTTTCAGTGGGAATGCCCAAAGAAAGCATGGGATCCAAAGGCAAACTATGCAGAAACAAAAGAGGAGATGATGTTGATGGCGCATGTCGATTTCAAAAAGGCTGGAACTGAACACATCTGGTTTTTTGACTCTGGGTGTAGCAACCATATGAGCGGCAAGAGAGACATTTTTGTTAATCTTGATAGCAGTTTCAAGGAATCAGTAAAGATGGGAAATGACTCGAGTCTTATTGTTCAAGGCAAAGGCACGGTTCGAGTGGAGGTAAAATGGATGATTCATGTGATCACGGGAGTTTTCTTTGTACCCGAATTGAAGAACAATCTGTTAAGTATTGGGCAGTTGCAAGAAAAGGGGCTCACTGTGCTCATTCAACGAGACAAATGTAAGATATTTCACCGTGAGAGGGGGCTCATCATTGAAACTAAAATGACTCCTAACATAATGTTTATCGTGGTTGCTTACTGCCCACCACCAAGTGAGACAAAGTGCTTCTCCTCTCTAACCACAGATCAAGCCACTATTTGGCACCGTCGATATGGGCACCTGAGTTGGAATGGACTCAAAGTACTTCAACAAAAGAAGATGGTGGAAGGGTTACCCCAGTTCAAAGCCATTCAGCAAGTATGTGAAGGCTGTTTGGTAGGACGACAGCATCAAGATCCATTCCCAAAAGAAAGCATATAGAGGGCTTCCAAAGTTCTTCAGTTGGTGCATGCTGACATCTGTGGTCCGATCAACCTAATCTCGAACAGCAACAAAAGGTATTTAATCACCTTTATTGATGATTATAGTAGAAAAACCTGGGTTTATTTTTTGATAGAGAAATCAGAAGCTTTTGCTACCTTGAAAACCTATAAAGCTAGGGTGGAGAATGAAACTGGAGCATTCATTCGAAGTCTGAGAACAGATCGAGGGGGTCAATTCACATCACAAGAGTTCACAAACTTTTGCAATGAGAATGGGATACACAAACAATTAACTGTTGCATATACTCCGCAGCAAAACGGTGTTGCCGAGAGGAAAAATCGGACCATAATGAATATGGTACGAAGCATGCTGATAGAGAAGAAAATTCCTAAAACTTTTTGGCCTGAAGCTGTGAATTGGACAGTACATGTGCTAAACAAAAGTCCAACCATTGCCGTGAAAAGCAAAACACCTGAAGAGGCGTGGCAGGGTCTCAAACCATCAGTGGAGCACTTCAGAGTCTTCGGTTGTATTTCACATGTTCACATACCTAACAACAAAAGAGTGAAGCTTGAAGCCAAAAGTCTCAAATGCATATTTCTGGGGGTAAGTGACGAATCTAAAGCTTATAGATTGTTTGATCCTATATCTTCCAAGATAATTGTTAGCAGAGATGTGGTCTTTGAAGAAGACCAAGAATGGAGTTGGGATGAGGCCCACAAGCAAACTATATTGGCTGATTTAGAATGGGAAATTGATGAAGAAGCAAGTACAGAAGAAGAAAACGATGAAAATGGTTCTGAGACAACTGAAGAACTAGAAGAACATGGGTCCAACAGCAGTGGTTCTTTCGAAGAAGACACTTCAAATGCCACCTCACTCCCAGAAGAAAGAACACGAAGACCTCCTGTATGGATGAGAGATTATGAGACTGGTCAAGGTCTCTCTGATGAAGAAAATGCGAATATAGCTCATCTAGCCTTATTCACTAATGGTGATCCGATGATGTATGAAGAAGCAGTGAAAAGTGAGAAATGGAGACAAGCAATGGATCAAGAAATCAAGGCAATAGAGAAAAATGAGATGTGGGAATTAACTAATCTGCCACCAGGAGGAAGATCTATTGGAGTGAAATGATTTTCAAAACCAAACTCAATGAGCATGGGGAAGTAGACAAGTACAAGGCACGGCTAGTGGCGAAAGGGTACAGTCAACAGTATGGAGTGGATTATGCAGAAGTATTTGCACCGGTGGCTCGCTTGGACACAATTCGCATAGTGCTTTCACTTGCTGCACATAAAGGTTGGTTGATATACCAACTTGACGTCAAATCAGCATTCCTGCATGGCGAAATCAGTGAAAAAGTGTTTGTTGATCAACCACCAAGTTACGTATAGAAGGGAGAAGAATCAAAAGTCTATCGACTCAAGAAAGCACTGTATGGACTCAAACAAGCTCCCCGAGCTTGGTACAGTCGCATAGAATCATATTTTGTCAAAGAAGGTTTCAACAAATGTCCTCATGAGCACACGTTGTTCACTAAAACAGCAAATGGAGGTAAATTATTGATTATTTGTTTGTATGTTGATGATCTTATATACACTGGGAACGATGAAGTTATGATTGAACAATTTAAGAAGTCCATGATGGTTGAATTTGACATGACTGATCTCGGAAAAATGAGATATTTTCTGGGGATTAAAGTGTTGCAGAAGGAAGATGGGGTTTTTATAAGCCAACGAAAATATGCTTACGAGGTCCTTGAAAGATTCAACATGGATCAGTGCAACTCGGTTCAAAATCCAGTGATTCCTGGTTTCAAACTCACAAGGGATGAAGAAGGAGTAGGAGCCGATGGTACTCTTTACAAGCAACTGGTGGGAAGTCTGATGTACCTTACAGCCACACTCCCTAACCTGATGTTTGTTGTAAGCTTAATCAGTAGGTATATGGAACGCCCCACGGAGACTCACTTGAAGGCAGCAAAGAGGATTCTAAGGTATGTGAAGGGAACATCCAGTTTTGGGGTGTTTTATAGGAAGTGAGGAAATGAAAAGCTTTTTAGCTACATGGACAGTGACTATGCAGGAGATCAGGATGACAGGAAAAGTACATCAGGATATGTCTTCATGATAAATTCAAGTGCAGTATCTTGGTCCTCAAAGAAGCAACCAGTGGTTACTCTTTCCACTATCGAAGCTGAGTTTATCGCTGCAGCTTCAAGTGCTTGTCAAGTTGTTTGGCTAAAGAGGATTATGAAAAGTCTAACTTGTGAGCAGTCTGAACCTATTGTCGTGTACTATGATAACATCTCAACCATTAAACTCTCGAAAAATCCAGTAATGCATGGACGTAGCAAGCACATTGACGTTCGGTTTCATTTTCTTCGAAATTTGGTCAATGATGGAGTAGTGGAGCTCAAACACCGTTCAACCCAGGAGCAGATTGCAGATGTTATGACTAAACCATTGAAGTTAGAAGTGTTTGCAAAGATGCGAGAAGGAATGGGTGTCTGCATATACCCAGGGATAAACTGATTATCAATGATATTCAGTTTAAGGGAGGATGTTAAAGTATTTGAATTTGAAGTCTCCTAGCCGTTAGGGTTAGGGTTCCTTATCTCTAGGGTTCAGTTTCTAGCCATGCAAATAATCTCTCCTATTCTTGAGGGACAAGCTTATCTTTCTGTTTCTGACTTAGTCATGAACCACGATCTTAGGCCATATAAATCGTGGGTTGTTATTTCCTATTTCATTGCTTTGTAAGGCTATTTAACAGCCACAAGTTTCATTCAATAAACAAGGACATTCTCTCAGGTTTCTAGTGTTATCAGACTATACACGTACAAAAGCTTTCTGCCATTTTTCTTTGAGTTCCAACAGTGCGTGTACAACGTTACCAAGTTGAAAACATGGAAGCAGTTAACAGAAAGAACCAGTTCGAATAAAAGTATTTAGCTGATATTTACCCCTTGAACTTCGTACCCATTTCAAATTTTTCGTTAGAACTTTTATTACCATCAAGTTTACCAAGAACTCAACCAATTTTCTGTCCAAAATCTCCCCGGGTCGTTAAATGTTATTTGATAGTTATTATTTTACATTCCCTGTGTTGTTCCAACCGAAGTTCACGCAATCCTGTTGACACGCTCGTCCATCCGAGTTCACAAAGAACGTAGTTAGGATCTAAATTAACAGCTCACGCACTACGAAAAGAGAGGAAAGAGCAATGAAATTATGAAAGCAATTTTTCTTTTCCAATCCAAGGAATATATACAGAGAATGAACTGTGAAGAAATTGAAAATTATCAAATCCAGAACACACATTATCAATCTGTTGAATTTTATAGAGGGTGCAACATAAATATATAGAGTTCGGTTCCAGTAAACTGTTAAACTCACTCCCCAAATTATACGTGGGAATTTGTTAACATGGAAATATGAAGGGAAGAGCCCTCCCTTTTCACTGTATCCAGATACTCAGCTGAAGGTCGTGCCCTCGCAACTTTGGCATTAGCCTTGTTTTCTTCATCTGTCCCTCCCTCCAAAAACGCTCCCACAATCCTCCCGTCCTTGATCCATGCTGCTCCAAACTTTGGTTGGCTTGACGCCGGATTGGGGTCCCCAAACAGCAACAGATCACCCACATTGTCTCCATAAAACGTCCACGACAAATCAAAGGCACGGGAGTAGAAGTATGGAACATAGTCATACTCTTCAATGCACTTCCCTTCCTCGCTTGCCCTGATAGCTCTTACAGCATGCTCAGCTGATTTTCTGGCATGGTCAACATGCTCAACTCTTCTCATGTCGCCGTACAATTTCATAGGGAAAGTAGCAACGTCCCCCACGGCGTATACACCAGGGACATCTGTTTCGAACATTCCATCAGTTTGGATTCCGCCTTTCTCTTCACCGACTTGCCCTTTGAACAAATCAATTAGGGGCTTTGCACCGACACCAACAACAACAATGTCAGCTTGCAGCACCCTGCCATCCTTGAGTTTCACTGCCTTTACCTCTCCGTTCGTGTCAGCATCAAACCCTACTGCAGTGGTGCCCTTGATCATTTGAACTCCTTTATTGGCGTAGTAACCCTCGTAGAAAGCGGCTATCTCTTTAGTGAAAAGCCGAGGCATGCACCACGGCTCCGGAAAAACCATGGTGACATCGAACTTGTTGATTCTAATAGCTGCTCCGACTTCAAGACCAATGTACCCTCCTCCAACAATCACTACCTTTCCGTTTTTCTTGGCTCTAATTGCCACCACAAGTTTATCGGCATCACTGATTTCCCTCAAGTAGAAAATGTTTTTGGCATCATCTCCTTGCACACCAAATTCTGTCAACCTTATAACTCTGGAACCAGTTGCAATGATCAAAGTTTCAAATTCAAACATTCCCCCAGTTGCACTAGTGAGGATCTTTGAATGAAGATCTGCTTCGACTATTTCTGCGCTAAGAAGTAACTCAATGCCTTTCTCCCCATACCACTCCGGAAGCAGCTTCTCTCCTCCACTTCCTACACAGACATGGAACCCCGGAAGCCTTGCAGCTCCCTCAGGAAGCAGATAGCCCTTACTAAGTGCCGGACGTTCATAAGGTGCAACGGCTTCTTTAGATATGATCGCTAACTCACCTGGTTCAAGCCCTTGCTTGACAAACTCCCTTGCTGCGTATCCAGCTGCAACTCCACCACCGATGATCACGTACTTAAACGACTTCTTACTGGAAATCTCACTAAAGAGACTACCCTTTTCGAGCAATTCTTCAACTTCTCCAATTTTTTCATCAACAAGCTTTGCAAGATGTGCAATCGAGAGAAATTTCCGTTCGCCGAGTTTTTCAATAGTTAGTATTTGAGTTTTGATCCTTTCCACATTCTCTAACCACTCGTAGACTTCATCACGTTGCGGTTTACTTGGAAGGAGAGGCTCGGCCTCTAGTTTTTCGATTATATCTTCACTTTGGCTAATTAGCTCTTCCAACATTCCTCTTAGAGTGTTCATATTATTAACTTCAAGGTTTTGTTGACGCTTTAACCATCGTGTAATCAGAGCCCATATGAACATTATTCGTTCACAAATCGGTGTCAGAAATCCCATAGCTTCCTGCACATCACCAGAACAATGCAAGATAATTTTACTCTGAATATACGGTACCTCGATCCATATATTTTTCAACAATAGAGGATCATTAATCTGGTTTTCGAAACTGTGGTTAAACATTTTGTACCATATCATATACAGGTCCTAGCAACATCTTCGTCTATTTATGTATTGAGTTTTAATCTCTTTTAGTGAAAGTCCTAGTAACTTCATTAGCACCAGCCTTTTATCTTTTTTCATTTCCACATGATAGTCCAGATATTTGTCGAGATTTTTGTCGAAAATATACTCTCCCTGATTCTGATTTGAAGAGCGGGGAACTAGCAGTAATCGTATCTGTTTAGGATGGCTAGCTCTTGGTTGTTTGGGTTTGATCTAAAATTAGTTGTTAACTGTTATCTGATTAACTAACTAAACTATCTGAAATTTGTAACATATAAGAAACTAGCAGTCGATAATTTTCAGAAAAGAGAGCGTACCTGGCTTCACTGACTGCTAAAACAGGTAAAGGTCTCGTCCTCTGTGAAAAGAAACCGAAAACCAGAGCAAATTAAAAGTAACTTATGTGTGCGAAGGATTGGCTTGAAAGGCTAAGCCCTTTATAAGAGAACTGAAAACTTAAAAGCATAGAGTTACTGAAGCAAAGTATCTGCTGGTCTTGGTGCTAAGGGAAGCAAAGAATGTCTTTAGAAGCACGGGATAAAATGGCACTGTAAATCTTGGATAAGCACTTTCTGAAGTTCAAGTGCTTTTAAAAATTACACTCTGATGCTAAGCCTTTTCTTGAAACAAGGGCAAGAACAAGTATGTGCGGTACAACTTTCAACACTGCCATATGACACGAACACCCTCACATAAGATTTGTTTCAGACGCACGCGACTGCTGTGGGAAACTCACATCCCAAGTATTTCCAGCTACACTAATCAACCAAATAAAAACCTTTTGGCAAAATCTTAAGTCTAGGCCCCTCAACAAAACAGATGGAATTGCAAAAGCACTTAGAGATACACAGTACAAATTCATGACTAATAGTGATCATAGCTCCACCTATTTTCACTCGGTACCTGGCGTTGCCTTCTATTTCCTATGGTCTTCTTAGGTTTCCCAGCGAAAAAAAACATTTGGATCATCCAAGAAATGCCCGCCCATAAACTCCTCCATCACATCTTCGAACGAATCTTATCAGCTGGCTTCATATCTGCACATGGCTTATCTATCCCCTCTTGCTTGTGTAATTTCCTGTATTCACTGAATTCCTTCTCCAATCCATCTAGATCAGCCTGTACCGCCTTCAAATGCACTTTTTCTTTGTCAGACTCCTTTTGAGAGGTTTGATTATCGGACTCTCTAACGTCATGAAGGGATTTGGGAAAAAATTTGTAACCTAAAATCCACCTAAAAGTTAGTAGAAAACAAATGCCGGCTAGGCTTGTAACAAACTCCGCATAAATGCATGACACCAACACTTTGGAAACTCATGGAACCCAGACTTTATAAAGTTTGAGCAACATATTTACAGGAGGATGAAAGACGAAGAAGGATGGAGGAAGGACGCAGGAGACGTGGAAGAAATGTAAATGTAATGGTACACAAAAATGAAAACCAAAAACCAGAAACAATTTTCAGTTGGTTTCACTTTCAAGTTTTTGTTTCATACATTTCTCACCCACCCCACCCTTCACTGTTTTTCTTCCATATTTTCCACTCATATGATCATATCCCTCTATCTCAAGCACAGACAACGCAAACGAAAAACAAAAAACGAAATGCTTATCAAGCGCCGCTTGGTCGTAGAGTAACAATATCTCTAAGTAATACACGTAAGCAGATGTAAAGTTGCGAAAATTAGAGGGTTGGGACAGGTGAATTGGCGCGACAAGGTCCAAGGAAATTACTTTGCTAAACTGCCGATTGCCACATTTTGTTTTGACCAAACTATTTCTACAAATTGCTTTTTATTTCCTAATTATCCGTGATCAAGATTTCAACAAACTACAAAAACACTAATAAATAAACACAATTAATTCTTCAAAAGTAAAGAGAGAGTAGTTCGTCCTAAATTTTTATTTTTATTTTTTAATTTGAAAGACAAAATTCGAAAAATTTGGGACGCTTTTAAGGCCCTCGTCGGCTTTGTGTTTAACGACGCTCGTTCCGAACCGGACAATCTTGGACCGGGATTCCTCGTCTCTGACGGCGTTATAGATTCTGGTGACGGTGGCTGACCCATAACCGTACGCGGTGGATTACAGGCTCTGGCAGCCGTTGCAGCCGTTGCATCCGGAGCGTTCCGTTTCAGTGAATCGATTGTGCCGGAAATGAAATTCCATATCCCCATTTTTGCAGTAGCTCAAGCTCAGCTGCTCAGGCGGTGTGAAGACAGGGAAAGTGAAAACTCACTGGTACTGCCAATGGTTGGTGGTTTGGGTCAAGGTGTCCATACTCCATACTACTCTTTCCATGAAAGGAATATTTTTACACCAATCCTCGAGTGAGTGGTGGTAACGTTGGTCAATCTATATATTATGGTTGATGATTTTAAATTTTAAAATTTATATAATAAATAGATATAAAATTCAGAATTTATATTTATTTAAAGATAATAAATAGATATAAAATTTAAAATTTATATTTATCCAATGATAATAAATATGATGATAGACATTATAACCACTTAATAATGATGTGCAAAAAATGCACAATTCCAGGAAAGAAATTAGAAAATACATTGAAAATTGATAGGGTAGGTATAAATCCGACCGACCCGATTAAACCAGCGATCCGAACTGTAGTGACAGTTTGGTTTTTTTTTTTTTTTTGGTCAAATGTTTACTCTATTTATTTATTTATTTATTTTTGATAAACTGCAATATTATAAAGGGAACTTTAATGAAAAACTTTCATTACTATTCACTTTAACGAAAAATCACATTTTTACACTAAAAAGTCAATCATGATACTATTCATTTTACCATTTATTTTGTCTTTTTCGTTAAAACTCAAAATTTTCAAACCATTTTCATCAGTTTTCCTTATTATAAACCAGGGCTGCAGCCAAATGAAGAATACAGAAAGCCACTCAGGCTAACACCATCAGACAAAACAGTAGACAAGAAAGGGGAGAGACTCGACACAGCACAACCACCATGTCACCCTAACTTCTACCCAAGCAAAAACTAAGATGGGGGACAGGAAGACCATCCTTATTCTTTATTTATAATACATCTGATAAGGCTCTTTTTTTTCTTTCATCAGTTCAATTTCGTTTTATATAGCAGAGTGATATCTTTGCACCTTTTTCTACCTTCCGAACACTTAAATTCTAACCTCCAACCGTTTGAAAAAAGGAAGAGTGTATAAGGGGTAGAAAAATGATGTGAAAAAATAATTTGTGTATATGGGCAATGAGAAGAGGAAGAACTAAGAGTAGAAGGTGTTGACAAAGACAAGCTAACTGCTATATATTTTAGAAAATCAAACGAAGTCGACAAATTGGAGGGAAATATTCAGGTCCAATCTATTTCAGTAGACTTCGTCACAACGCACTCTTTTAACTAGACTGTTTTCTACGGTCAATACTCATCACATGGCAGGGATAATGCTACATAAGGTTCTCTCGGATGGATGGAATGCGACTTTTTATTTTAGTACGAGCGATATTACTACTTTATTTACGTTAGGGGGAAAGGAAAAGGTTTAAATTCGAAATGCAGTGAGTTGAAGAGGAAGATTCTAATCACTGAGACAATTTATGAAAGCCAGTCTCAAAATTTAACAGAATTTGGCAGGTTCATTTTTCCATCAATTTACAAACATGGAAAATGCCAAGGGATTAAACAATACAAAATACAACTTAAACTACTACATCAGCACATATGATCAATTCTCGAAGTCTAGGCACCCCAACCAAAAAAGATGCAGAAGCAGAGAGAAAAAACAATTACATAGAGCAAGCAAGACCTAATATTTAAATCCGCACTTGCCTTATTTATCCTATACTTGCAGAGTTGTTTCTCCAATCTGAGTTGATCAGCAGCCAATGCCTTCACTTCCACTTGTAGCTCATCTACTTCCTTCTTCTATTCATTGAACTTTTTCTCCAACCGGCGTACATCCGCCCGCAGTACCTTCACGTCCACTTCTGTTTCATCAGACCCGTTTAGGTCGCTGAGTGATCTCGCAACAATTTTGTAACCTACACGTCCACTTGCAAAATCATTAGAAAGCAACCGCGACTACAGACTAGAGTAACAAATTCCGTATTCATGCATTACTATATTGATGCTGGTGTAACAAATATATAGATACGAAGAGTGCGAGGAAGTAAAACCTGGAATACAATTAAGGCCCTCCTCAGTTGCGTGTTTTACGATGCTGGTGCCCAACCGGACCATCTTGGCCCGGGCATCCTCGTCCTGAAATAAGTGGTTCAAGTTGCCCCAGACGGCGCGATCCATTTCGATTGGTAACGGGCGGTGGAGCAGAGTGTTACTTCTCAGCTGTAGAGCTCCTCTCTTATCTCAAGCTCAGGCGTTTCTCTTAGTAGTAATTGGTATAGCAAGAGATTATTTGGGAGGGTAAAACACTTTGTGTCTGATGTGGGTACGTAGGTCGATGATGCATGGGTCATATGAATAGGCGGCCTTTTGTTTATTGCAACGATACTCATTGGTTCGCCTTAGTAAGCACATGCCAGGAAATGAATTCCGCTTTGCTCTTTAGTATTCCCATGCTTGCATTGGTACATGCATTGTGAGTGGTGGTTTAAATGCCATTCTCTTGAATGACTTACCATAAAGAGCTCGTTTGTAATTTTTTTTGTGAAAACCAATTATGTGTGTAATGATTATTTATGTCAGATAGGATAAATAATCGTCGGATAGTAATGACTACATTAGTCGACCGTTTGATGCAATATCGGATTAATAATCATATTAATTATCTTGTATTTGATATAGTACCGGATATATCGTTGTACTAAAGTAAAAAAATAAAAAAATTGTTATTATATCTAAAAAAACCCAAATATTTCTCAAATATTATCTTCAAAATACAGTCATCGTCACCGCTTACCAGAAACGTAAAATTAGATATTGAATAAAAAGCAGCAGCCATGGAGGTTCGACCCAATCCGACAGCCGACAACTCGTCGGCCATGCAGAAGCAGCGTCAGCACCACCCTCAACTACTCAGAAAATTTAGAACAAAACCCCCAAAATTGGAATCAAATAAAAAAGCCCCCAAAATTAGAACAAAACCTAATTTCAAATGAACATTGCCCAGACGAAATCTTTCCTAATCTTCAAGCCCTATCATCGATTCCCAGTCAACATTCTAAAACCCAGTTGAAAAAATACCCAAATCACAAAAAGCTAACCTAAATCCCACTTAAGTTCAAACACCCAGATCACCAAATCTCCCAAATATCACCAACTAATGATTCGAATGTTATGAGACGAGAGATAAGTAGTGGTCGGTGCGACTGGTCTTTCTGTCTTTATGGGCGTCTCCAATTATCAGACAGAGAGCGAAGATGAAGAGAGAATAGAGCCGGAGAGAGAAGAAAACAGGGAGAAGAGAGCAGAAGAGAGAAGGAGACAGGGAGAATGGCGAAGGAAGGCGAGAGAGAAAGTTCAGTTCGTGAGAGAGAGCAAAAAGAACCCGACTAATAATCTGGGCCTTTTGGACGGTTTTATTACGCGGGTGTATGGCGTATAAAACAAGCGGATCGTATTAAATTAATCCGGTCCAATTTAATACGGATGGCGCCAAACGACTAAGTCAGTATTATTAGTCATATCCGATCATTTATACGACTTGCCAAACGAGGTCTTATATTAGAGAGGAAAATGCTAGAACGGTCACTTTTTGGATTATATTTTGTAAACCATGTGGCAATTGATGGTTAAAATTTTTTTTTATTAGTGTTCTAAAAAACCCTGCTTAGACGCTAAGCGGTTGGGTTGGACCTTTAATGTTGAACGGACCACACCTTAGATAATAAGGAAAACTAATGAAAAGGGCTTGAAAATTTTGAGTTTTAACGATAAAGACAAAAGAAAGGGTAAAGTGAATAATACCATGATTGACTTTTTAGTGTAAAAATGTGATTTTTCGTTAAAGTGAACAGTACCGGGAGCTTTTCGTTAAAGTTCTCTAAATAATAAGACTGCATCTCTTGTGCGCTAAACTTTGTGGGCCATCGATTCTAGTGATATAGATTTGGAAGTTAGTGTCGTCGATTCATCTGATATAGATTTCAAATTTAGTTTCCGGCAATTATTTGCTTTTAATCTAGTATATGGTTACGATACTATTAGGTGAACTGACTTGTCAATTGTTGTTGGTGAAATTGTTCTATTATCATGTGATATTCATAATGAATTTCAAGAGGGTTTAGGTTTGCTCCAAGGATAATATTTGTGGTATTCTTCTTCACTTGTATTATTACTTTAAGCCATTTTTTGTCTTCAAATACTGTGGTTTAGTAGTAGTCTTCTTCACTTGTAAGTGAGAGGTATTAGGTTCGATTCTCGCTAAAGGCGAATTTGAACTATATTATTGCTAACTCATTGTGAAGTTTTAGCCCATCCCCTCCTCCCCCTTAGTGTAGATTATATCGTTTGAACAAAAATAAAAATAAATGATTGCACCTTTCTTTTTTGGAGGGGACCGATATTATCCACACTATAGGGGTGAGGGAGTTGGCTAAGCCTCACAATGAGCTAGCAATAATGTTGTTTAAATTCGTCTTTGGCGAGGATCGAACCTAAGGCCTCTCACTTATAAGTGAAGAGGAATACCACTAGACCATAGTACTAAGTAGCACTGCAGCTTAAGGCTTAAGAAATACACAATCATAAGTTCCAAACAAACAAAAATAAAGCATGGTTTAAGATGTGAAAATATTCTAAAGTACAACTCTTCACAATCATAGAACCAGTAGCGGAGTTACATTGGGGTCAACTGATGCAAGTGACCCCAATAAACTCTAATTCTCACACACTAATAATAGTCCTGACCCCATAATCAATCCAAACCCAGCAACCTAAAATCCCTTACCGATCAGCCAAGCATAACCCCTATAGGAAGCTTTCTTGACCGCTAGTTCATTCCCAAGGCAAAGCTAGCTATAAAGCCATGGGAGAAAGGTCTCATACACAACTGATTAAATGGAATAACTTATCTTCCATTTTAATATTTCCTGTAGAACTTATAGAGTTTCTTATTATGCCCCCATTGTGATTTAATCCTAGCTCTGCCACTACACAGAACAAATAAAAAAAAGAAGAGTTTAAATCCTTTCTCATCACCTCCTATGTGAAGCCAAAAATAAACAAGATGCGACGTGAAGATGACAAATTTACCCTCAAGGCACACCAAGTCTCCTACACGCAAGCAATGGAGAATCATCCATCAACCAAATCAGGTGTACCCAAAATACGTAACAAGTTCAAATTTGTCTCATCCATCCTCATTCCATAACCTTCAAAACCTTCCATATAAATTGGATTAATTAGGCTAATTAATGGATTAATTAATCACCAAATTAATCACCATTTTCACACAAAATCCTCTAAGGGCCGGCCACCCCATTCCCTATATATATGACCCTATTTCTTCTAAAAAGCTAAGTCCACACTCTTGCAAAGCTCCCAAAAACTCTCTAAAGACTTTTCTCTCTAAATTCTAACTTTGGCAGTGGAGGTTCTTTGGCCAAAGCCCCCCATTCATCGTAGGCGCGTGAGGCTCTTGGCCTTAATGAAAGGTGTTAATTGTTTTGTAGGTGCAATTTTGTCCAAGAAGAAGAGGGTGGAAATTTGCATCCACATCCTAGATGATGAACAGTCTCAATGGATGAAGTAACAAGATGAATATTATGAGAAACACGGAAAAACCGACAATGAAGTTACCGAAATCGGGAACGTCAAGAAAAGAGGTCCAAAGTTCATCATGCCGATTCTGCTTTCGGAGAATTGCATCCAAATGAAACCAAGGAATGCTCCAAGTCATTACCTCCAAAGTGGGAAATGGAATGCCAAGTTGATGATATAATCTCCAGGATCACTACCATACACATATTTCTACATCACAAAAACATCCACTTGCACCATGTCAAGAGGTACCAGAGCAACAAAAAGAATATTATAAGCTTGGTTCACAAAAAAAATTAAAAATTAAAAGAGAGACGCATGCAAAAGATGGTCACAAGAGTAAGATGTTATTAGTGTGCCATGGTGGAAAAGACCAAAACTCGTGTCTTCTTATAAACACAAATATAAAATATAATTGATATAGCATATATGGACACAGTATTAAGTGATCCGAAAAGGCAAGGAAGGTCGTAACATGATCATGTCTTCCAACTAAGAAAATTACAGTATCTAATTCCACAAAACAAAACTTTCAAATGGAACTGACCACTGCCGAGAGCGGTTGAGTTCAGATAGACAGCCCAGCTGAAAGCAACCCCAACACCTGTTCTTGTGATGCGGTTGAGTTCAGATAACACAATATCAAATTCATTTCTCTTCTAATTTTAACCAAAATCATATACAAAACACAACATTCCATATTTCATGAACAAAAAAAATTAGTAAATTAAGAGCCCATTAGACCATAAATAAATAAATTAGGTAGCTAGATAATTTGGAATTTTAGTTTCCTTGTCGTGTCGATCATCTAGAATACCAAATTGAGCAAAGAAAATTCAAATCCCTCCGTTAAAAATAAATAAATAAAAACATTCGAATTAAAAACAAAAATTACCCTAATGAAACCAAAAAAAAAAATGTTGGTTCAATTGGACCAGTCCAGCAGGCCATATAGTGGATCCGGGTGGGCACCAACCCGTTATCCTTCCACTGCCGAAAGCAGGAGGTAATCGTTGCTCTGTGAAGCCAGCCTTACGCAGTACCCTCCGCTCTAGGAACCGTGGAGCCTGAGCTTTCGCCCATGCCACACGGCCCACTCCCAGCTTGGAATGGGCGGGCCAGAATAAAGCCACAACGGACCCAACCCGCATGAGACTGAACCAGCGTCCCAACACCATGTTGCCCCCACTTGGGTTATAAGCTATCGTTAGTAAGCTCGGCGATTGTTGCTCCATGCACAATCTATATAAAGGGTTATTTGATTTGTCCGTGGTCGATGTGGGGTAAGTTCTGTTCTGAACAATAAACCATTGGGTAGCACGCGAGAGTTAATAGTTAAACCACGCTTTATACAATAAACTGAAAATCCGACGTTTGTGCACCTGAATGGACAAAAGCTGGAGAATTTTGTTGAGAACCCGCAATCGGTGAGTGACGTAAGTGCTGTGTGCCGGCAGCTTCTGCATTCTCTTCACTTCTTTGTGCACTGGAGCCTCCTTCTCCCCCAGCCCTGTTTGCTTCCATGGAGCTTCCGGTTGAGCGCCGCCGCCATCTTCCGTGGTCACATCAAGCGTACTCGTGGCCTTACAAGGATCAACTTTCAAGGAAACCTCGAAATTGTTATTATTTGGAAAGCAAAGGTAGGGTTTTGGGCGGAGTCACAAAATTGAAAATTCAAGAGTTTTTTTTCTTATTACTGGTAATATTACTATTCTAAACTAAAATTAAGGAAATAAAAAAGATTTGAACTGAAACGCAATAAGCTGAAGAGAACGATCTATCTACCAAGATAATATATCACTTAGTATTTAATCCAAAAAATAGAAAGAACAAAAAATGCTAATAAAAAAAAGTACTATGAAAATCGCTTCTCATTTTCCAGAATCTTATACCATTGGATCCTTTAGTTTTACCATTTTTTTTGTTTGTCAAAAACAATAAAGAAGTAGTAGTTATTGTGGAGCTGTTATTTCTTGTTTTGTTATGTTGAAATTGGGTGAACCACACAGCAAGCATTGTCTGCTACTACTTAACCAATTCCACTAACTTGGAAGCCATATCTTGAAAGGATGAATTATGCTTTTCTTCTCACCTTGATTTTTCAAATCAATTCATTTTTATTGTATGATTAGATTAATACCGACAACGACCATATCATATGATGGTTTTGCCATTTAGTACTACGGTCTAATGGTATTGTTTTTCATTTGTAAGTGAGAGGTCTTAGGTTCGATTCTCACCAAAAACGAATTTGAATCATATTATTGCTAGTCCATTGTGAGGCTTAGCTCACTCCCCCACCCTTTTAATGTAGATAATATCGTGTGTTAAAAAAAAATACGACGGCCTTAGTTTCATAATTTAAGT
This sequence comes from Heteromeles arbutifolia, assembly GCA_024362995.1. Classification (NCBI taxonomy): domain Eukaryota; kingdom Viridiplantae; phylum Streptophyta; class Magnoliopsida; order Rosales; family Rosaceae; genus Heteromeles; species Heteromeles arbutifolia. The sequence goes on along the minus strand of JANCRC010000003.1, from coordinate 35,018,659 downwards.
CAATATCAAACCACAACTTTTTCTCTCCCCCAGCCTCTGGATCTCTCTCATTTCTCGCTCCTCTGACCCTCTCTTTGAAATTTTATGTCTGGCCAATTAAACTTAGTAGTAATTCACAAATTCACGAGGACTTGTTGTAGACATATCTTTTTTTTAATTATTAAAATTTAAAAATAATTTTAAATCTCATACCAAACAAATTTTTGAATCTTAAAAAAAATGTTCTTAAAAGTTGTTCTTAAAAAATATTTTAAGGAAATATAATTTTTTATAATACGATACCTAACAGATCTTTATATTTTTTATTCTCATCCTGATTTTTCAAATCAAATCACTTTTATTGTATGATTAAATTAATAATGAGAAAGGTCATATGATATGATAGACTTAATTTCATAATTTAAGCCAATATCAACCACATTTTTTTCTACTAGCCTAGTACTTGCTAGAGGAGCCAAAAGCTTCCCACCATCTTATGTCATTTCTAGCTTTCACATCAACATTACCATCCAACAAAGTGGAAACAATAATACAATGTGCTAATGTGGAATTATCTATTGTTTTAGCATTTTTACTAGGGATATAACTTGTTTGAGCTAAGCATTTGTAAATTCAGTAATGTTATTTCAAAATATAAAATTGACCATATTATCATTGTACATGAGATTTATTTTTATTAGAAAATATGTCAGTATTAGAAAATATGTCAACAATATGATCATGTTGCTAACGTAGAAAATTTAATTGTTGATTAGTAGAAGAGCTTTGAAGAGTTGAGATGATGTAGAGTGAATCCCTCTCAAATTAAAATTTAGAAAATCACATGACACCGCCATTGTCACACCTTCATGAGCAGCCAACACTTCTACGTGTTAGGTTCAAGAAAATGTTATCAAAACAGTTAGCAAGTCTAAGAGCATCTCCAAAGTAGATGTCAAATTTTAAATACAAAATTTAAATTTAAAAGCCTATGTGGCACTTTTGATCTTTTTTAAAGCTTTGTTCTTCACCCGATTTACATTAATTACATTTTATAATTGTAATAAATATTTTCAAAACAAAAACAATAATAAAAATAATAAAGCCATTTATTTTTTTTTTTAAATTTTGTTTTCCACCCGATTTACATTAAATACTTTTAATAGAAATAATAAAATTTTGTTCTCCACGTCAGACCATATAAGAATTGACATTTAAGTTAGAAAACACTATTTTTTCCACTATTATTACTGCTACGTACTTTGTGTTTGTGATATTTCGTTTAGAGATGCTCTAATTTTTCAAAATAGTCTTGCATCACAACACCAACTCTAGAAAAATGAAAAAAAAGAAAGAAAAAAAGACATTTGTATAAATGCTACTTGTAATGTTGAATGGTGTGTACATCACAAATTTGATTGATGATTCGATAGACATAAAACTACAACCGAACCGATTCAAATAAAATGATTCAATTTAACTAAAGTTACTAATGCAACCAACCCAAACTAAACTACTTTGGACGGTTTGGTTTGGGCCAAGGTCCAATTCTTTTACATTTTCTCAACTTTGCTGTACATGAAAAATTGAGAGTTAAAACATTAGAGGAGCTTGGTATTTTAAGATTGAGGAAGAGTTCCTCTTCAGTTTATTTTGTATTTATAATTAAAATCGTTTATATTAAAATCAATTTGTAAAAATTTTCAAAAAAATTAATTAAAACCAATGTTGTTTAATCAATGATAACAAATAAATAGACAGTTGATAATATTTTTACTGAATTCGTGCATTTTTTTTTGTAGGATTAAATGATTTCATATTTTATCGATTTTTTTGCAACAATATCCTTATAGAGTGATTTATAATATTAGCGGTTTCGATCATAAGTTTGAAGTTTCGTGAATCGGCCCCACGAAGTTAATTGAGGAGGAACTCCTCCTCAGCCATTGAGGTGTCAAATTAATTCTTAAAAATATTACTTGACTTATCACATACACATTTTTAAATGTCAGTTCGATTTAGACTAGTTTGCAATAATATAAAATCAAATTTGATCACATCACTATAAACTGATTTGATTTCGGACCAATCGAATTTCTTATTCAAAATCAAATCAAACCGTTCAAAACAGTTCAAACCGGTCGGTTTGATCGGTTCGGTCGAACTTGACGTCTCATCTTGGATACTTATGGTATTCTTCTTCATTTGTACTATTACTTTAAGCCATTTTTTGTTTTCAAATACTACGGTTTAGTAGTAATCTTCTTCACTTGTAAGTGAGCGGTATTAAGTTCGATTCTCGCTAAAGACGAATTTGAACTATATTATTACTAACTCATTGTGAAGCTTTAGCTCAACCCCTTCCCCTTAGTGTAAATTATATCCTTTGTACAAAAATAAAAAAACAATTGCACCTTTTTTTTGTTTGGAGGGGATCGATATTATCCACACTATAGGGGTGGGGGAGTTGGCTAAGCCTCATAATGAGCTAGCAATAATGTTGTTCAAATTCGTCTTTGGCGAGGATCGAACTTAAGGCCTCTCACTTACAAGTGAAGAGGAATACCACTAGACCGTAGTATTAAGTAGCACTGCAGCTTGAAGCTTAAGAAATACACAATCGTAAGTCCCAAACAAACAAAAATAAAGCATGGTTTAAGATGTGAAGATACTCTAAAGTACAACTCTTCACATTCACAGAACCAGTAGCGGAGTTACATTGGGGTCAACGGATGCAAGTGACCCCAATAAGCTCTTCTTATTTTCACACACTAATAATAGTCCCAACCCCATAATCAATCCAAACCCAGCAACCTAAAATCCCTTACCGATCAGCCAAGCATAACCCCGATATGAAGCTTTCTTGACCGCTAGTTCATTCCCAAGGCAAAGCTAGCTATAAAGCCATGGGAGAAAGGTCTCATACACAAACTGATTAAATGGAATAACTTATGTTCCATTTTAACATTTCTTGTAGAACTTATTGAGTTTCTTATTGTGCCCCCATTGTGATTTAATCCTGGCTCCGCCACTACACAGAACAAATAAAAAAACCTCCTTGATGAACAGTCTCAATGGATGAAGTAACAAGATGAATATTACACGAAACATAGAAAAACCGACAATGAAGTTACCAAAATCGGGGACGTCAAGAAATGAGGTCCAAAGTTCATCATGCCGATTCTGCTTTCGGAGAATTGCATCCATATGAACCAAGGAATGCTCCAAGTCATTAACTCCAAAGTGGGAAATGGAATGCCAAGTTGATGATGTAATCTCCAGGATCACTACCATACACATATTTCTACATCACAAAAACATACACTTCCACCATGTCAAGAGGCAAGGATACCAGAGCAACAAAAAGAATATTACAAGCTTGGTTCACAAAAAAAAAAGAAAATTTAAAAGAGAGACGCATACAAAAGATAGTTACAAGAGTAAGATGTTATTAGTGTGCTAAAAACGTACAATCTTCAGTGTGTGATGGAAAAGACCCAAACTCGTGTCTTCTTATAAACACAAATATAAAATATAATTGGTATAGCACAGTATTAAGTGATCCGAAAAGGCAAGGAAGGTCGTAACATGATCATGTCTTCCGACTAAGATAATTACAGTATCTGATTCCACAAAACAAAACTTTCAAATGGAACTGACCACTGCCGAGAAAGGTTGAGTTCAGACAGACAGCCCAGCAAAAAGCAACCCCCATCTACAAGAATACCAAATTGAGCAAAGGAAATTCAAAAATTACCCTAATGAAAGGGAAAAAAAGTGTTGGTTCAATTGGAACAATCCAGCGGGTCATGGTGGATCCGGGTGGCACCAAGAATACCAAATTGAGCAAAGGAAATTCAAAAATTACCCTAATGAAAGGGAAAAAAAGTGTTGGTTCAATTGGAACAATCCAGCGGGTCATGGTGGATCCGGGTGGCACCAACCCGTTATCCTTCCACTGCCGAGAGCGGGAGGTAATCGTTGCTCTGTGAAACCAGCCTTACGCGGTGCCCTCCACTTTAGGAACCATGGAGCCTGAGCCTTCGCCCAAGCCACACGGCCCAACTCCCAGCTTGGAATGGGCGGGCCAGAATAAAGCCACGACGGACCCAACCCGCTCAGACTGAACCGACGTCCCAACACCCTGTTGCCCCCACTTGGGTTATAAGCTTTCGTTAGTAAGCTCGGCGATTGATGCTACATACACAATCTATATAAAGGGTGATGTTTATCTGTCCGTGGTCGATGTGGGACAAATTCTGTTCTGAACTATAACCGTATTTAAATTAAATTGCAGTTTTAAATGGAAATTTCTGAGCACTAAACCATTGGCATTGGGTAGCAGGCGAGAGTTAATAGTTAAACTACGCTTTATACAGTAAACTGAAAATCCGACGTTTGTGCACCTGAATGGACAAAAGCTGGAGAGTTTTGTTGAGAACCCGCAACCGGTGAGTGACGTAAGTGCTGTGTGCAGGCAGCTTCTGCGTTCTCTTCACTTCTTCGTCCACTGGCGCCTCCTTCTCCCCAGGCCCTGCTTGCTTCCATGGAGCTTCCGGTTAAGCGCCGCCGCCATCTTCCGTGGTCAGCGTACTCGTGGCCGATCAACTTTCAAGAAAACTTTGAAATTGTTATTATTTGGAAATCAAAGGTAGCGTTTTGGGCGGGGTCACAAAATTGAAAACTCAAATGCAAAACCCCAACATCTCACTGTTTATCCAATAGTATTTAGCTCATTTTCTCGGCAACCAAACAAGACCGCGATTTGGAAAAAGATGTAGGACAAAGAGAAGAAAACGTAAAACCCTACAACAAAGGGGGACTTACAGACTTTTTGTAGTTATAGATTCCTCGTTACGAGGAAGCAATTTCGCGCTGGGGAAGAAGAAGCGGTGGAGATATTGTGGGCTGGTTTGGAAGTTAATTTAAAATGTCCGAGAGTTTTTTTTTTTTTTTTTTTTTTTGTTGAAAATGATTTTGGAAATAACTTTTGATAAAAAATAACTTTAAAAGAAAAATTATAGTGCATTTACAAGAAGCACACAACGGAATATTCTTGAAATAAAGCACTAATTATTTTGGGAATTTAAAATTATCTTCTTTAAAAACGTTTTTGGATATTTGAAGGGACATTTGATTTTATTTGAATTGGAGAAATTAGACGACCAAATTATAAGAATAAATTGTTGGGGAGAGATAACAGAATCATTTATTTTAGAGAGTAACAAAACTTATATTAAAAATGAGTCTCTATCTCTTTATTTCTCTCACATATTTTTCGCCGGTATGTCTCTCTCATCTTCTTCTTACCTTTCTCTTTTTCTCTCCCCTCCTCCATGCCCTTCTCTCTCCTGCTTATTTGTATTTCTCTCTTCTCTCTTTTTTTTTTTATTGTCTTGTTTTCTAAATTTGTAAGTGTAACACTTTTTATTTACTCTATCATCACCTCCAATTTCTTGCTTTTTACACTTTTTATCAAATTGAAGATGACATCAAATCAAACTACCCGGTACTGTGTTCCATGGAACTAACCATAATGCTAAAGCCTATTTGGCACCTGGTAAAAGGAAAGGGGTCCGGATCCATTCCATCAAATCCACCCAATCAATCAATCAATCTGGATCCTTGAAATTCAATCAAACGGCTACAAACAGGGAGTCTCATTTTTTTTTTTTTTTTCAAAAACAATAAAGAAGTAGTAGTTATTGTGGAGCTGTTATTGCTTGTTTTGTTATGTTGAAATTGTGTGAACCACACAGCAAGCATTGTGTGCTACTACTTAACCAATTCCACTAACTTGGAAGCCACATCTTGAAAGGATGAATTGTGCTTTTCTTCTCACCTTGATTTTTCAAATCAAATCACTTTTATTGTATGATTAGATTAATACTGACAAAGACCATATAATAGGATGATTTTGTCACTTAGTATTACGGTCTAATGATATTATTTTTCATTTGTAAGTGAGAGATCTTAAGTTAAATTATTGCCAAAAACGAATTTGAACCATATTATTGCTAATTCATTGAGAGACTTAGCTCACTCTCCACCCTTTTAATATAGATAATATCGTATATTTAAGAAAAATACAATGGTCTTAATTTCATAATTTAAGCCAATATCAAACCACAATTTTGTCTCTCTCCTGCCCCCCGATCTCTTTCTCCCATTTCTCTCTCATATTTCTCTCTCTTATTTCTCGCTCCACCGATCCTCTCTTTGAATTTCTATGTCTGGCCAATTAAATTTAGTAGTAATTTGCAAATTCACGAGGAGTTGTTGTAGACATATCTGTTTTTTTAATTATTAAAATTTAAAAACAATTTTAAATCTCATGCCAAACAAATTTTTGAATCTTAAAAAAAATGTTCTTAAAAGATGTTCTTAAGAAATTATAATTTTTTTTTAATATTATACCGAACAGATCTTTATATTTTTATTCTCACCTTGATTTCTCAAATCAAATCACTTTTATTGTATGATTAAATTAATATTGAGAAAGGCCATATGGTATGATGGACTTATTAATTTTCATAATTTAAGCCAATACCAACCACTTGTTTTTTTCTACTAGACTGGTACTTGCTGGAGGAGCCAAAAGCTTCCCACCTTCTTATGTCATTTCTAGCTATCACATCAACATTACCATCCAACAAAGCGGAAACAATGATACAATGTGCTAATGTGGAATTATCTATTGTTTTACCATTTTTACTAGAGATATAACTTGTTTGAGCTAAGCATTTGCAAATTCAGTAATGTTATTTCAAAATAGAAAATTGACCATATTATTATCATACATGAGACTTATCTTTATTAGAAAATATGTCAGCAATATGATCATATTGCTGACGTAGAAAATTTGATTGTTGATTAGTGGAAGAGCTTCGAAAAGTTGTGATGATGTAGAGTGAATCCCTCTCAAATTGAAATTTAGAAAATCATGTGACACCGCCATTATCACACCTTCATGAGCAGCCAACACTTCTATGTGTTAGGTTCAAGAAAATGTTATCAAAATAGTTAGCAAGTCTAAGATCATTTCCAAAGTAGATGTCAAATTTTAAATACAAAATTTAAATTAAAAAGCCTACGTGGCACTTTTGATCTTTTTTAAAGTTTTGTTCTCACCCGATTTACATTAATTACATTTTATAATTGTAATAAATATTTTCAGAACAAAAACAATAATAAAAATAATAAAGTCATTTATTAATCTTTTTTAAAATTTTGTTCTCCACCCGATTTACATTAAATACTTTTAATAGAAATAATAAAATTTTGTTCTCCACGTCAAGTGTCACATCCCGGCCCGAGCTCCACCACATCCCAGGCACGACTCCACCGTAGCACAATATTGTCCGCTTTGAGCCCCGACCACGCCCTCACAGTTTTGTTTATGGGAAATCACACAAAAACTTCCCAATGGGTCACTCATCACTCATAATGGGAGTGCTCTGGCGTGCTACTCGCTTAACTTCGAAGTTCTAATGAAACTCGAAGCCAATGAGCTCCCAAAAGGCCTCGCACTAGGTAGAGATGAGAATATACATATAAGGCTCACAGGATCCACTCCTCTGGGCGATGTGGGATCTCACAATCCACCCCCCTTTAGGGGCCCGACGTCCTCGTCGGCACACACGCGGCCAAGATTAGGCTCTGATACCAAATTGTCACATCCTGACCCGAGCTCCATTACATCCCGGGCACGACTCCACCGTAGCACGATATTGTTCGCTTTGGGCTCCGACCATGCCATCACGATTTTGTTTATAGGAACTTACACGAGAACTTCTCAGTGGGTCACCCATCATGGGAGTGCTTCGCGCGCTACTCGCTTAACTTCGGAGTTCCGATGGAACCCGAAGCCAGTGAGCTCCCAAAAAGCCTCGCACTAGGTAAAGATGAGAGTATACATATAAGGCTCATAGGATCCACTCCCCTGGACGATGTGGGATCTCACATCAGGCCACATAAGAATTGACATTTCGGTTAGAAAACACTATTTGTTTCCACTATTATTACTAGGTGTTTGTGATATTTCGTTTGGAGATGCTCTAATTTTTCAAAATAGTCTTGCATCACAACACCAACTCTAGAAGAAAAAAAAGAAGAAAAAAACAAAGACATTTGTATTAAAGCTACTTGTAATGTTGAATGGTGTGTACATCACAAATTTGATTGATGATTCGATAGACATAAAACTACAACCGAACCGATTCAAATAAAATGTTTCAATTTAACTAAAGTTACTAATGCAACCAACCCAAACTAAACTACTTTGGACGGTTTGGTTTGGGCCAAGGTCCAATTCTTTTACATTTTCTCAACTTTGCTGCACATGAAAAATTGAGAGGAAAAACATTAGAGGAGCTTGGTGAAGAGTTCCTCTTCAGTTTATTTTGTATTTATAATTAAAATCGTTTATTTAAAATTATTTTGTAAAAATTTATAAAAAATTTAATTAAAATCAATGTTGTTTAATCAATGATAACAAATAAATAGATGGTTGATAATGTTTGTACTGAATTCGTGCATTTTTTTTTGTAGAATTAAATGATTTCATATTTTATCGATTTTTTTTGCAGAGATATCCTTATAAAGTGATTTATAATATTAACGGTTTCGATCGCAAACTTGAAGTTTTGTGAATCAGCCCCACAAAGTTAATTGAGGAGCCAAATTAATTCTTAAAAATATTACTTGACTTATCACACACATTTTTAAATGTCAGTTCGATTTAGACTAGTTTACAATAATATAAAATCAAACTTGATCATATCACTATAAACTATTTGATTTCGGACCAATCAAATTTCTTATTCAAAATCAAATCAAACCGTTCAAAACGGTTCAAACCGGTCGGTTTGATCGGTTCGGTCGAGCTTGGCGTCTCCTCCACCCCTAGTAATGTGAATTTGGGTCTTAAAAAAGAAAGGAAAAAAAAAAAAAGAGAAATGCGAAAAGGTAGAAAACAGGGGGAGTTAATAGCAAAGACTCAAAAATAAAAGTCAAGAGCGAGCTGCTTCGATCTCTCTCCTTCTCTCTTATTTTCATTTCTCTTTGGTGGTCGCATAATAATCCAGAGAGAGAAAGAGCGCAAAAAGACTAATTTGACCTTCGTCCGCCCGCGGAGTTGCTGCTGCTTTTTCTTCTTCGTCTTTCCTCGCGTCTGCTAGTTTTGCTGCTGTACGGTCGCCTCACCATGAACGAGAAGGCCAACGTCACCAAGGAGCTCAACGCCAAGCACAGAAAGGTCTCGTCTTTTTTTCCCGTTTTCGAATTTTGGAAATTACAATTTATGCACACAGAAATTTTCATAATTTGGAATTTGCCCCCCAATCTTGTTCATTTCCGTGCAAATTGTTTCGGATCCTCGACTATGAATTGTGGAATTGGATTCTGTTTTTGGGTGTAATTATCCCTTTTGTTTGGTTGCTGAGAATTGAGGGGAAAACGTTTGAGAATCTGTGCATGGTTGGAGTTTGATTGGATTTGATTAGATTTGTACATTTCAATTTGGATTCGTGGATATGAATTGCAATATTGAAGTGGTAGATTTGACTGGATTTGATCTATAGTTTTGGATCATGATTCGCTTTATCTGAATTTGTTTCGATTCACCAATACCTCTACTGTTTTTCCTATGTGTATGAAATTTGGTCATAGGTTTAGATGATGAACTATCGAAATGGGCAATAATGGAAGTTTGCATTTGTGCTTTAACAGTTATCTGTAATTATCCGTGTACGCTGTTATTAGTTAATATGTGAATTTTGAAGCTTGGAGAAATTATTCTTGAAAAGATCCTTTCGAAGCATCTATTGTCAATTCTGTTTATGTGTGATTTCCAAATCATTTTCTGCTTTGATTTCTTTTATAAAAATGAAAATCGAATTTGCCTTATTGACATTCCATGTAAGCCGTTGCAGATCGTTTGCAACATTATGATTGTGATACTGAGTGTTAAATCACCCAATGCTCTATTTGTGCGACTAGTCATTGGTCTCTCTTTAAATAGTTACACTTTCTTTTTATGATTATATTCAGTGGTTGCATGTATTTATAATTTTCGCCTATTTGTTTTATCATGTGCAGATACTGGAAGGACTTCTTAAATTGCCAGAGAATAGGGAATGTGCTGACTGCAAAGCCAAGTACGTAAGCATTCAAAAGAGATGATTTTCATTTCATGATACCGAATAACCAAGCATAGAGAAGGAAAAATGATTTAAGTCATAACAGCCGTGCATCTTAATCCATGCATAACAAGTGTCATAATAAGCTTTCTAAATAGGTGAACAGATGGTATCAATTTTAAATGATGAATTGTCTTCTTTACAGGGGTCCAAGATGGGCTAGCGTGAATTTAGGTATCTTTATATGCATGCAATGTTCTGGGATCCACAGAAGTCTTGGGGTACACATATCCAAGGTGATTTTCATCTTTTATGTGGCTCATGACTAGAATACTAGGTGAACTAATTGTTAGGGCTGTTTAAATTTCTCTTGGTGTGCCTCTTTGAATTTTTTTGACAGTAATATTCAGGTCCAGCAAATTATAATAACAGCTGAATCCACCTAACATTAGATTTGGTTTTTGAAAAATATCCTGAAAATTATTTCATTAACTGCCCCTTGTTGGTGGCAAACAGCACCGTTGTGTCTTTTCATGCCTTGCATTCTTATCTATATATTTACATGGAGAGGCTCCAAAAAACCTTTGAAAACCCATAAAATCCCCTTGGTTAACAAGATTTCTAGTAAACAATAATTTAATATCATGAGGGTAGAACAGTAAACAACTAATCTTTTAAATTAACAGAATTTGATATAAATTCCAAGAACAACAGTTGTAATGCACTGATCTGAGTGTTATTGACTTTTTCTGCAGGTGCGGTCTGCTACGTTGGACACATGGCTTCCAGAACAGGTTGCTTTTATTCAATGTAAGCTGGTCTTCGGACCTGGGCCTCTAGCTTGTTCTCTGTTAATTGATGTCGATTTTCTTATGTTTAGAAATATTCTTTGATTTTATGCAGCAATGGGAAATGAGAAGTCAAATAGTTACTGGGAAGCAGAACTACCTCCAAACTATGACAGAGTTGGAATTGAGAATTTTATTCGTGCAAAGTGCGTGTCTGGTGGTATCCCTTAGAACTAGCATCTATTTGTCGAGATACGGTTACTGACATTCATCGGTTTTTATTATGATGATTTAGGTAAACTCTTTAAAACTGCTTCTGACATTCTCTTCAGGTATGAAGATAAGAGATGGATTCCTAGGGACGGACAACCAAAGCCACCTTCTAAAGTATGGGAAGAAAGGACTAACTTACATTGGCCTCAACGTGGAGAGAACAGTGGGCATGGTTTTGTTGGAAATTCTGAAAAGAAGGTTGAGGAAAGGAAGAACATTCAAGCAACTCGTAGAAAAGAAAGTGTTCCTGCTGCAAGAATTAGTCTTCCTGTTCCTCCGAAAGGTCCTGAACAGGTATTTAAAATGGTGTTTCCCTGCAAGCTTATGTTTTTTCTGTTTGTTTTCATGTCGTTGTGCCTGATTGATTTCTTATCATAGATTACTTGGGGTTCTTGTTGACATACTTTGTCTTAATGATTTTAATGTCAGATCTACCAATTGTTTTGTATGAACTATATTTTCTAAGAAACAAGAAAATATATGATGGGTAGATAATATTCTCAATAAGAGAGTTAATAACAAGTGAGAGCAACAATCATGACAAAAGAAAGGGAAATAGTAAAATTAAAAATGGATTTTATTTAAAAGGGTGTGCTACTATGTTACCCTGCTTTTGATGGAAATCATCTTCCTTTAAAAGAAAAGAGCATGTTGAACTAACTTACATTTGATAATTGGTAGCAAGAATGGACAAAAACATGTGATATGTTGGAGATAACGCGTAGGCAATTTGTCATACCATTGCTGTCATGCAGAAAGTATACAAAGATCAAGTATCAATGGTGTCATGGAAATGTTGAAATGTCTTTGGCATTTGGTAACCTGGAGTCTGAAAATTGGGGGGGCACTAAAGTGGTAGTTTGAGCCTAGAGGTTCATGTAGGTGTCGTAGAGAGACATTTCTCAGGGACTTGTTGAGTTATTTTCTAACCTTTGTTTCATATCGGGTAGTAGGGAGAAGATTCATTTCTGGGAGGATTTCTGGTATGAGGATTCCTCTTTCTGCGTCACTTTCCCATGACCATACTAGCTTCCCTTGTCTCATAATGCATTAATAGCTAGTTCGGTGCTTCCTCTGTTTCATCTTTTGTGGTGGAACTTCAATTTCTTCAGGAATCTGAGAGATCAGGAATTTGTCAAGATTTCTACTCTTCTTTTCGGTTGAGACCATTTCCCTTTCCCCTTCGAGAATAGCCAGGATGGCCTGGTCCTGAAGTTGTCAGTCACCTTTTTGTGTAGATCACACTGACCATGATTTGGATCCCATGCTTACTATGGAAGGCTAAAGTACGTACAACGAAAAAGGCCTTATGGTTGTTTTCCCTTCAATGGTGTCCTGTGTGCAAAGGAGCACTTGACAGTATCAACCGCCTTTTCCTTCATTGTGCTGTGTTGAGAATGTGGTATAAACTTTTTCAGATGACTACATTGAGTTGGGTGGTGCTTTCCTTCTTGTGATTCTTTATATATTGAGATGTTTTCTACCTTGATTTGAGTGTCAGTGTCATCTGAATTCAGATAATGTCATTCTCTTCATTCTAAACTTGGGTTGTGAAACTGCTATCTCTTTGGGTGACATCTTTTACAAGTTCATTTGTAATTTGCTTGTTGCTTGGTTCCTTGTTGCTTTCACCATTTATATTTAAAGTGTATCGATTGATGCACTTTGTCTTTTTTATTTCTTCTCTCTCAATATGTCTCAAGTCCTGTAAAAAAAATTGCATACTTAAGTTTGATTTTATTGGCCTATTTCCTTTTTTCTTTTTTTACGGGTTTTTCCATGGTATTTGTTACCTCGTTTATTTTAGAAAGAGTAGCAGACCTAAAAGTTTTGATTCATGCTGTATCCAATTTTTGACAGGTTGTACATGTTTCAAGACCACAAGATGTTCAGAAAATAGAACCAGCTGTTGCGGCGGCTGAAGCAACAAAGCAAGCGGTTGATACTGCTCCTCCTGCCCCTCCAAAAGTTGATTATGCTACTGACCTTTTCAACATGCTTTCAGTGGATGGTCCAAGTGAGAATGGGTTGGATGCAGCATCAGCTGAGGATAATGATTGGGCTGGTTTTCAGTGTATGTCTTTACTCCCCTCGCATCATTCTAATACGTTTTCCTTTACTGGGATCATCCTATATCATTTTGGTTCTGGTCTTTTGCCTTTCTGTTGGGGTTAAGAGATATGGTTGCCTTTAATCCGCAGCTGCTGAAAAGGCATCGACAGCTGAGAAAAATGGTCCATCAAATGCAGCAGAGAACAATGTCAAATCTTCATCAGGAATTGAGGATCTATTTAAAGATGCACCTTCATTAACACCGGTTTCAGATAAACCCCAGAAAGACGTAAAAACTGACATTATGAGTCTTTTTGAGAAGGTATTTGCTGGATTATCATGTGAATCAGAATTTGTGTTCGGAAAATATTTTATTAGTTTGATAAATAGATTCTTTTTGTTAGTTGGACAAAAGTGGTTCTGGCTTTTGCCCCATAATCCTTTATAAAATTTATACAAGTTTGATTTATTTAATTTAAAATTAAGCCTTAGAAATTAAGTAAAATAGTCTTTTAAAAAATTACTTTGGTTTTGACTGAATTGAATTATTGTTTTCTTGTTCCATTGCATAACGTGGTTTGTAAATGCATGTTATATTATTTAGCGATTTGAATATCTGCAGTCGAACATGGTGTCACCCTTCTCTATGCATCAGCAGCAACTAGCAATGCTGGCTCAGCACCAGTCTCTTCTCATGGCTGCGGCTAAATCTGGCACAGATCAAAAGCTTCCTGGTATTGTTCAACAACCTGTGTCCAACGGAAGCAATTTACCCTCCCAAATTTGGCCAAACGTTGGCTACCAATTTCCTGGATTGGTGATGCCTGTAGATGGGCAGGCTGATCTACAGAAAGTTCCACAGGTAGAGTCCACAATAAGGCTTCATTATGTAAAAGTTATTTCATTTATCAACTTTGAGTGAAATTCTCATTGTGTATAAATCCTTTTGAGTCAGAGTCAGACAAAGACTATGGGACAGCCACATCCACTGGGGACCTCTGTTCCGTATTCAGCATCTAGGTATGTCAAATCTCTGCCTGTCGTAGTTTTAGTTGGCACATTTGTGATGGGATTTTCTCGCCGTTACCTGCGTGTGTAAATAGTTAGCAAATGGAAAAAATTCGTAAGCAAATTGTGCTCGTATTATTATGTACCTTGGTCCTTGTGGTTCATGTTTCACAACCTTGATGGCTGTTGTTATGCAATAGGCCCCTCTGTAACTGAATTGGTGGTGAATCGTTGACTGCCATGTCAAACCCCACCCCCCAAAACCAACACTGATAGGAAGAGAGCACGATGTGAACATTGAGCATAAAACCTTAAGATTTACCATGAAATTTTTTTCTCAACTTCCGTTATGAATCTAGGGCCATACCTTTTCTTATCTTTGTGGAATATAGTGGATGCATCTCTTTGCAAGCACTGTCCTTAAAACATTTTGGCTTAAATTATTTTACCAATTAGATGAGCTTGCACTGGAGAAGGTGGGATGTAATGCATCAAATATCCATCATTCCGTGCTAATGCTACATTTAGTTTTGCTTCATTAGCATAATAATACACCTCTTATCTGGTTCCCAAAAGTTTTCGGAGTTTCTAATTGGATTCTGCACAGCGAATATTAATGAATGAAACGTTTTACCCCTAGTATTTTCTTTTATCCATACTACTGCTTCTATTTTGCAGCTTTTACGGTATGGCCCAAGTTAACCCGGTTAATTGCATGACAAACGATGGGGCGAACAAGACTCAATCACCATCTCTGGTATCATCTTCAACTTCTGCACAATCAGGAAAAGATTATGATTTCTCTTCTTTAACACAATTGATGTTCGCAAAACCGTGAAAAGTCTTTGGTCCCGGCCTTGTTATACCATACAAAAACAGTCGAATTACAGAAAGATATTACTTTTTTCTCCCATCGTCTGTTCCGCCTTTGCTGGGTTTTGTAAACTATTTTGTAGAGGGAGTACCACTTTTTAGCTTTTCTCTGGGTGATCACTTCATTTGTATGATTAGGGCTATTTGAGCAATAAGATGGGTTTAGATTGATCAAAACTATTTTGTTCCCAGTTTAATTTGTGTTCTTTGGATGAATATTTTTTACTTAAGGGAACCTCAAGAACAATGCCTATCGATACATGGTGTTTGGAATCCCAGAATTCTTACAAATCGTTCCGTTTCTCGTGTTTATCTTCTTTCGTTTTTCGGTAACAAGGATGGGTAACATCCCAAACACCAGCAAGTTCTAGCCAAACTCACGGCAAATCCTTTTGAAGTCCTGTTTTATGCTCAATAACATGGCCTATATATCTCGAATAAGCACGCTAAATGCTCATGGTTTTGCTACAAGCAATGAAATCATGCTGCAATTGGGATAGGATGGTGGTTTGAAACCTCACCTACGTGAGAGAAACTTTAATATGCTGCATGATTAGGACAACTTTCATGTTGAGTCAAATTGTCGTGGGAGTTGAATGAGATTAATACAAGAGAGATCCAATGCTTTCTTGAGAGAATCATGATAGGATGGTAGTTCAAGGTCTTCCCTATGCTAAGGAGAGACTTCAATAAGGCTGCTTGATTAAGGCAACTTTTACACTGGATCAAAATAGCTTGGGTTGAATGAGATCAAAATACAAAAGAGAACCATTGCTTTTGTGAGAGTGATATCATCGTTCACATGATCAAGTTGCCCTACTAAAGTGTTTCTCTAAGAGCCACAATAATGTTAAAGACTTTAAGGGAATCTCAACTTCATCTACCAAACTCCAAATGTAAAGATAACCTAACCTTTGTAATAAAAAGAAAGATAGAAAAGGAAAGGCCAATTTCAAGCATTGAGTAGTCACAGAATACAATAATTCATGGAAAATTTGTCACCCAGCGTTTTCAATTCTTTTTTTAATTCTTATTCTTATTCTTATGAAGATGTTCAAGGTCATGCCTGGTGAACAATGACGAAATAAAGTTCAGACAACTATGACCATCATAGCACAACTCTTTTTTCAAAATACTTTGATAGACATTTTCAAAAAAAAAATTTCGTTTGTAACCAAGAATATTCTACATAGTATATCTCTCATAACGTAACACATAATGGAATAAACCAAAAATACTAATACGAGGACAATTTTTTCTTTTTTGATAGAATATAAGGACGACGTGCCAAAAAAAGAGCAAAAAAACTCAAAATACACATGACAACATGTCTTGTTCTTGCCAATCGGTCATCAGAGCTTTTGTGTACTTAGCCAAGTGAGCCAACATCTTTACGAATTTGGGTACATCTTGAAATTTCCCTACCAAAATTAGGTACAAAATGTTGGACTTGGAAAATACCAAATCGAAGTCCCCTGCAAGGGTTGTAGAATTTGTAGTACTAGTTGTTCTAACTGATATCCCATCAGAATACAGTACCGGTAGATGGCTAACACTTGTCAATCACCCAACAAGTGGACGGTGGCATGAGAACACATATGAATTTGCAGTAGTACAAGGCCATAAGCTACAGCTCCATACCCTCCCAAATATTCATCATCTTTGACTCACTTGTACCAGGGAGTCCAAGTATATTAGGTCATCACCGGCCAATGGGAAACCACCACGTGTCGACTGCAAGCATGGGTTTTGAGGAGAAATTTTTTATTGTGATGGAAACACAGATGGTACACCACGTGTTTTTATGTAAGTGATGAGAAATTTTATTTTTTAAGTTATTAACTTTTTAACCCACATATCTTACCATTTGTATAGTGACACATGGTGTACCACTTCGTGGGCCGGTCATATTTGAAAAATCTCTCGGTTTTGAGAGAGGCCGACTGAAGATGATGAGCTGAATGACATGCATGCATGCATATATGCTCCATACTTTGCTTGATGCAATATAAGATCATGATAATGTCTTAAAGTTCTAACTTTGTATATATATAATTATATTATATATTGTTGACGTAAGCTCCTGGAGATTGAGAGCCTGGTGTGGGGATTTTGTTTCTGCTTCGGTGGGGCTTTCATCAGAGGAAGGGGACAAGTCATGAAAAGCTAGGACGACTGAGATTGCAAAAAATGAATCATCGGGAGTTTTAGAGAAAAATGGAGCGGAGCGTGAATGATTTTTACTTTGAAAAGTGTTTTAAGTTGAAATGCATTGAAATTTTACTAAGAATTTTTTTCAGAAATACTTGAAAGTACTTCTTGAGCATCTGTATAGAAAACACTTTTACATATAGGCACTTCTAATTAATTTGCAATTAAAATTGCTTTAATTATCAGAACACTCTTTTTTCATTTTCAGAAGCAATCTGAAACACGTCTGAAATCTATGCATGACCTACAAATTTGTACTTGGAAAAAGAAACGATACTCAACTGTAGTTCATGAGATTTTAATTTAAAAAAACTTTGCTAATAAAATAAAAATAAGTATTACTAGACTAAATAATAGTCAGATAAAATTTTTGAAATGTCCTTACGCATAGTTGATATTCAAGTTATCTAGTTGTTAGTGCCTAACTGTTCCTGTAGTTGTTTCGGCCTATTAGGCGGACACAACCACCCATTAAGGGCCACAAACCCTCCCATTAATTTTCCTAATCTCTTGTTCATGTTTCAGGGTGTCATCTGGCCACAAACTTGACGGTGGTCTACAAATGTTGAGCATAAACAACTTTTTATGCTTACATCTTCTCAATTTAATTGAAAGTTTGTAACTTATATTTCTTCTCCGGCCGTCACATGTAGTTTGAGAGGAGAAATGGCTTTGAAAATCATATAATGGGCATATATATACAAATTAATAATGTTCTCTTGTCAGATGACCTAACATATTGATATTGCTTGATCGTCAATGAACATCATTAGTTAGGTTAAATCATATTTAAATATTAGTTGACTAGGTTGATCTTATCAGTCTAACAACATAACTTACCAAACAGTTTTGACGTGATAACATTTCTCTATCAAAATTCATTTTGCAATGCGATTTGCTCAATCTTATTAGTCTACTCCGTGTTATATCCGTTAATGTCCTCCTCGATCACATTTCTATGAAGTTTGTTGCAAAACAATCATATATTACGACTTTTGCATGCTCGACCGTCTCTTGGCTCTGAGTCACTGCCATCCAATTGACTTTTATGACCATTTTTCTTGGATATACATGCAGCCGTAATTTGTAGGACATGTCGACTTCTCAAAAACGACTTGATCACTGTCTCTCACTTGCGTATAGTTACACTAGCAATATATATATATATATATAGCTAGCTAGCTATATGGTTAAATAATCTTCCCACATCGCACTCTTGCATTTGTATGTTTCTGGTAAGGAAAACATGCATGCTTATATTGACCACAGACAAATCAAGACTCTTTACGTACACACATTGCCTATCGAATTAATAAAACATGCACCTCATGATTATATTCGTTATTTGGACTACTACAAAAACAAAAATGCTTGGTGCTTATTGGTTGGTCGGCAATCTTAACACATGAATTAATGTTTTATTATATGCTAATTAATTTAGGGTTCTTGAAAGTTAAGCCCTTGCAGTACTTATTTTCTAGACAAAAATCCATAACGTTTTAAACCTCTAAATAAAACCCAAATTTCAAATTAACTCCCAAGTAGACAAATAAGTGACCTACTATTTACTAAAATATTTATAAATGTGTCATAACACTTTAATTACGTTAACGTATTTAATTACCCACCATTATTATGGCAAATAAGTGCCTTATTATTACAGAAATTATCCACTCATGAGTTTCTCATGTTATTTTAATACTTATCAATCATGTCTTATTTTTTTAACTTGGTGACAATCGTTATAGGTAAATTATTTTGCATGTTTTATTATATATTAGGTACACTGTGATATTATTATATATGTGTGTGCAATAATTTACCTATACTTTATGTAAACTATAGGTGTAACATCCCACATCGCCCTGGGAAGTGATCCGCCCCGGATCGGGATGTGACAATTGGTATCAGAGCCAATCCCTGGCCTTGTGTGTGCCGACGAGGACGTCGGGCCCCTAAGGGGTGTGGATTGTGACATCCCACATCGCCCAGGGAAGTGATCCTTAAATGTATATTCTCATCCCTACCTAGCACGAGGCCTTTTGGGAGCTCACTGGCTTCGGGTTCCGTAGGAACTCCGAAGTTAAGCGAGAAGGGGGCCAGAGCATTCTCATGATGGGTGACCCACTGGGAAGTTGCTTGTGAGTTCCCAGAAACGAAACCGTGATGGAATGGTAAGCCCAAAGCGGACAATATCGTGCTACGGTGGTGGAGCGGGCCCGAGAAATGGTTCGGCCCGGACCAGGATGTGACAATAGGTAAATTAATTTTGAATCAAACAATTTTTTTATTATTTTGTAGGTAAATTATTGTGTATTATTAGATATACTAAACAAATTTTGTTATTCTTATATATATATACATATATATATTGAATCAAGCAACATTCTTTTATTTTGTAGATAAATTATTTTTGCATGTATTATTATATTTATTAGGAACTTTTATTGTTATTACATATATGTTGTATAAAATAATTTACTTATATTTTTTTAGGTGAATTTACCTATATTTATAGGGTGGTGCTACATATATCAAATTTGTGCATAAAATAATATGGCACATTCTATACCATATAAATTTTTATTACAATTAATCAAATTCTAATTTGTATTAAAGTATAAATGTGACTGGTGACACATCATTTCGTATACTAATAATTTTTTTAGCGAAACACATGCACACATGCATCACTAAACTCAAGAATCCCAAATTTGAAAAACAAATAAAAAGTTTTTGAAAATAATAATAAAAAAATGATGGTGTTGAATAACGTACATTATATATTTCATATTTTATCTTTTTTATTATTTAAATTGAGAAATAAACATTAATATTCAATATTTATTATAATCATTGATCAAATTAATGATATCTTTCAATTTCAAAAACAAAAAATATATATCATATTTGATATTAATATGCAAATTTATAACATTAATGCCTTTTTTCTCCTTTTTTTTTTTTTTTTTGCAAAGTCATTAATGCCGTTTTACAATTTTCATAGAATTAATTGTCTACATCAAACATGCAAAAGGGGTATTTTAGGGATCCAATAACTGTAAAATCTGTGAAGCATAATTATTGAATTTGCTGATGTGGATCCTAGTCCTTGGATTTTCTTTGCGTAAAAAAAATGATATTGAGTTTATGTGGAGAAAATTAATTATGAGGGGCTAAAGTTTTATTTTCAGATTAAGGAGGATCTATCCAATAATTTATTAACTACATTATAAAGATGAAGAATTTGTACAGAGAAGGAGGAGGATGATAGAGAGCAACAACAAAGATTGTATTGATTTATTAGAGAAAATGTATACGACTCATCTTAAGGAAAATGATAGCTATACAATCCCTTATATAGCTATATAACCCGATTACAATAATACACCTCTAACTATATTTCTGTTATATTAGTTATTATAATTAACTTGTTACATAGTCTCTCTAACATTACAGTGAGTGTGGTTGCTTAATGATAGTGTGGTTTTGAAGAAAATGCTTAATTTTATTGTTAATCTAGGATATAGTGACAAGAACATGGCATGGCAAACCCACATTTTATCTTAGTATTTCATTTCATTTTTTTTGGCTTTGGTGAACCCAAATCACATGTTCATTGTTTTTACTCGGTCGTTGACTCTGCATATATTGGGATCCCGAGCTCTATATATAGGCATCATTGCTAAATCTACACTCGGCAACATACTCTTTCGAGAAGATAACTTGTTTATGTTGTTTACCTGAAAGAACTTACATGTCACGAGATATATATTGATATTCAATAAGTTCATATACTATTCTCACGAAATTTGAAGTTACATGTCATGAGATATATATTCAATATGTTCATATACTACTCTCACGAAATCTGGAGATACATTCTTGGATCCTGTTGCTTGTAAGTGCTCGTTTCTTAGGTGAGAAGTAAATATTGTATGAGGAAGAATTAGTGTTATACTAACTAGCTTATGTTATAATAAGTGTATTATAATATATCTTATGCTTCTAAAATGTCACAATTTTATAACACATAGATTAGTCCATAGTATGACAATATTTCGGTTCCATTCAAATTTTTTCGCAATGCATCTTGCATGGCTAATGGCTTTCGTTGCATTCTAATTAATTTGGTTATGGTACCATATTTGACCTTCCCTTGTATCATAATCAATGTTTGAAATTTCTTCGATTTGGTGGAGATTAATCAGAAAAAGATATGGAAAGGGGTTGAAGTTGACTTCACTCTTAATCAGATAAACTCTTAAATTTTGGCTAAAATCGATATATTTTTTCGATAAATCCAGCATATCGGTTAAATATCGACAAACTGCCATATGGTATTCTCTAAAATTTCAGTTTAAATTTCCACGTTTTAGGAAATTTTCATCATTTCCATCAAATGCAACTGATATCGATATATTCATCGTATTTCCGCAAATTTACATATCAATATGTTCATCGACTAATATTTTAAACATTGATTAACAACTTACAAATTTTTTCTTAATTACCTTCTAAACACGGTCGGTTAATTAAGTAGGGTGGCAAGCGTGTGGGGAAACTCAAGATTAATTAAGAAAAATCCATTACCCAGTCTCCAAGGGTGAGTGAGTGAGTGGTCCAATGCAATACCCATGAACCGGGCATTTAGGATTCTTCATGATCAACACACCGCCGGAGTTAACGGTCACATTTGTAAAAATATAGCCGTTGAGATGTGGTAGTGGTGCCTTTTAAATATTAATTCTTCGTGTACAAAGTTTAAACAAGTAATCACCTTTTTTATTTAATAATTAAGTAAATAAAGAAATTAAAAAGAAGGAAAGAACATGTCCCACCTCCCACCACCAGAACGGTCTGGAGAAGTAGAAACTGATTATTTATGGACACGAAACTTCTTATCCAAGAAATAACAGCTAAAAGTCACATCTATTTTTGTGTATGAGAGACCCTAATCCAAGAAATGGCAGCTAAATTCTTATTTATGTATCCAAGATCATCACTTAAATTGTTAAAACTAAATTATTGAGCTTGAAAAATCTTAGGATAGATAAATCAAGTGCTCCTCAAGTCACAATTTTCGTATTGGGGTTTTGCTACTACCTTAGCGGGAAATACTTTTGCTCTGAGTGCTTCCGTTAGAAGTGCTTTCATAAGAAATTTATAAAAAAATACTTCTAACTTTTTCTGTTAAACGCAACTAAAAACACTTATCAGAACGCATTTTTAACGATTTCAGAAGTAATCCCAAACATGTCTTAATGTAATGTTAATAAATAATAACATTTGCTAGTGTAATGATTCTAAACCCACTTAACCTTAAAAATGATTTTTTTTTTTGATAAATATGACATTTTTGGTTTGATGCTTATAAACTAAAAATATGAATGATATTATTCATATATATATATATATATATAATCAAAATAATCATTGAGATTGACATAACTAATCATTTTGGTCCTTGGGGTTTAAAATCGATAGAAGTTGTCCCTGGATTTGTCCACCATGAATCATTTTGATCATTCCATGAAAAATCTTAATTAAATAAGTATAAAATGACAAAAATGCTCTCAATTTTTGTCAAATCATTTGGGCCCATTGTTTATTAATCAAGTGTATTTTTGTCATTTTGATCCTTATTCAATATAATTCTTCCGGAATGACTAAAATGATTGATAGTGGACAAACTCATGAGGGTTATGCAAGTCTCAAAGATCATTTTGGCTAAAAAGCGTATATATGATACTAGTTAAATGTATTTGTTGTGTCAAAATCGAGTCGCTGATGCTGATATTAGCGTTATGCATATTAATTGGTAACGTTCTGTTGATATTAGCGTCATGCATATTAATTGGTAACGACATATTTTTTTTAGGTTCGTTAATTGTGGTCATGTTGTGTTCGAAATTATCACTCTTAACTAACTCATTAGCATGTGCTTTGCACTGTCAAATAAGAAAAAAAATCTATATAGTTAGGAAAGAGATGGTATTTTATGTGTTAGATGGCTTCTCATTGGTAAGTGTAAGATGATATAACTTATCAACTAGCTCAAAATTTAGCACTTTATCAAATAGTTCTAACTTTAGTATTATAAATATTTTTAATATTCAAAGAGGAGCAAGAGAGACTAAAATTTTATAATCTTTTGTAGATCATATTATATACGATTGATAAATGTATTCTTTCTGTAATTATTAAAAAATAAGTTCAACTATTAACGGTCACATCAGTACTATACCAAAGATGATTTCAAATTTTAGTTTTCCTATTATTTTTCCAAGCATTCGCTAAAAACCCCAATGCGACGTGGAAGAAACCATTACATGCTTACGTGTCACCCATTCTCGTTTCATCGCAAAAACTCACACTCCCCTCCGCCCCTATTTATAATCCACCTCTTCACCCCCATTCACTCATTCCTTAAACTTCATAGAGCTCTCGCCGGAAAAGATAAGATTCCGATCGATTCCCAACCTGCGTCGTCGGAAAAAAAAATGTCTAGAAGCACGAGCAACACCTGGTTACTCACTCTAAAGGTTGCGCTGATATCCACTGGTGTGGTCTCCATGGCCGTGGGGCTGAAACTCTCAGCTCCAGTGGTCGCTGACGCCGTCACCTCCCATGTCCCTTCTCTCTGGAGCTCCGCCGTCTCCTGGCTCAGACCTCCGTATCTCTACATAATCATCAACTGCATCATCATCAGCATCGTCGCCTCCTCCAAGCTCCACCCCAAACGCGAAGATTCGACGCCGGTAATGGAGCCGAAGCTGGTGAGGGTCTCTCCCGTGACGACAGCAAAGATATCCGCACAAATTATTCCCGGCTACGCCGAGTACGACGGCATCGTTCCGAGTGAGTCCGGTTACGATGAGAATGTTCTGACGAAGGTTTCGGATTCGTACGGAGGAGTGGTAGTGGAACCAATGGTTTCGGAGGTGGTGAAGGGGAAGGAGGAGAATAGCGAAGATCTGGCGGCGATTGAAGGCGGAGATGAGGCCGCAGTGGTGTCGACGCCTGTAAAGAAGAGTTTGCAGAGGAAGGACTCTATGGAGTTATGGTTGAACGAGAATCAGAAACCGCCGGTTTCCGCTCGTATCGGTCACAGAAAATCCGTTAAAGCTAGCCCTGAAGGTACCACTCTCTTTCTCTGTGTACGACTTGTCGTATAAGCCTTGGAATATTCGGATAGGAACAAAGTACCGGACTGGCCGGACCGCTTTACCGTTTGGTGGTCAGGGCGCCGCCTGGATTTTGCTTTTGTTATTATCGTGTAAATTCAAATTTATTTCGGATTGTAAAATATCGAAATTGACCTCGTCAAGTGGGGGTAGAAGTGTAATTGCACTGTGAAATGCCCGGCGTAGAATTTGAATAGATGATGTCACAATGGTAAATTAACGAGTTTGTTTTGGCAGGGGAAAAGTCGTTGGGAGTGTCGAAGCCGAAGCGGAACGACACGCTGGAAAGCACGTGGAAGACGATAACGGAAGGGCGGTCGGTGCCGTTAACGAGGCACCTGAAGAAGTCGGGCACGTGGGACACGCACGTGCGGGGGATAGACGAGAACACGCGGCCTCCGAAGCCGAAGATGAAGAAGTCGGAGACGTTCCAGGAGCGAAGCAGCGCGAACTCCCCGTCGCTGGCTCGGTCGTCGGGGTCGGGGCGGCTGAGGAAGGAGCCGTCGCTGAGTCAGGACGAGTTGAACCGGCGGGTGGAGGCGTTCATCAACAAGTTTAACGAGGAAATGAGGCTGCAGAGGCAGGAGTCGTTGAATCAGTACCAGAAGATGGTGAACCGCGAGGCCAAGGCTCCAATGGCTCATTAGTTTAGTTATCTTTTTTTTTTAATATATATTTATAATTATAAACCAAGAGTATATGGATCCAACAGAAGAAGTGACACATAATCCAACACAGTGATGTTTTAGGATTCATATAGCCGATCTCACTTAGTAGGAAAATGCTTTGTTGTTGTTTGTATTTATAATTATAAGACCTTTTAGCCAAAATGGTCCCTGATATTTGCATAATATATCACTTTGGTCCAAGAAATTAAAAATCAATAGAAATGGTCATTGAGATTGTCTACCATCCATTATTTTGGTCTTTCGATTAAAAACTCTATTAAGCATCCGGAGCTCTTGGCCGAAAGTTTGGGCAATTTTCAAAGCTTCGTAACTCAATCGTTTCTTAACCAAATTTGACCCATAATATATCAAAATGAAGATAGGAAAGTGTAGAATAAGATTATATCTATTTGGAAACCCGATGGTTGCTGGAGATGGTCAGAAAATAGCCTGAAAAGTGACTGGTCCGAGGGAAAACTAGAAAACTCGCCGGAAACTGGGTAAACTTTAAACGTTCATAACTTCTTCAATACTCAACGAAATCGAGTGATTCAAAAATGAAAATCATAATTCTCAATGAGATGAAGAGAATGGTACCTTTCTTGATGATTTTCGTGCTTTGTCCGAAAAATGGCTCGAAAGTGGCTATCTTGGTCTCCAGTTAGTCACTTTCGAGCCGTTTTTCGGTCAAACCACGGCTAATTAGCCATCAAGAAAGGTACCAATCTCTTCATCTCGTCGAGAATTATGATTTTAATTTTTGAATCACTCGTTTTCGTTGCGTATTGAAGAAGTTATGAACGTTTAAAGTTTACCCAGTTTTCCCGCGGACCAGTCACTTTTTAGGCTATTTTCCGACCATCTTAGGCAACCATTGGGCTTCCAAATGGTATAATCTTATTCTACACTTTCCTATCTTCATTTTGATATATTAAGGGTCGAATTTGGTTAAGAAATGATTGAGTTACGAAGCTCTGAAAATTGCCCAAACTTCCGGCTAAGAGCTCCAGAACACTTAACTGAGTTTTTACGGAAAGACCAAAATAATGGATGGTGGACAATCTCAGGGACCATTTCTATTGATTTTCAATCTCAGAGACCAAAATGATGTGTTATGCAAATCTCAGAAACCATTTTAGCTAAAAAGCCTAATTATAAACAAAGAAAATTTGGCAGGAAAATTGCCATGGGTGAAGAAAAATAAGGAGTTAAGTTGTTGCGTAAAAATTGTGCTTATAGTTGATATAATTTAAGATGTCTGCAAACATGCAATGTTGTTCTTGTGGGTTTTGAAAATTGCAATCAACTCCAACGGTTAAGTTGTAAAGATGTTTGAAATCCAAATCAATATCTGCATACTCAAGTGTAGCGAAAATGGTTAGACAACATGCTTTTTTTCCCTTAAGTTGGAGTTTCATTGTCCAAAATTTTGAATTAGATTACGTTAATTGTAATATTGTTCAAATATTAAAAAACTTTTAGGTCAATGACCAGTACTGGTGGATTTAGAATTCTAACATTAGGTAGTCCTGATCAAGGTACGGTAGGCGCAAATGAGATGGCGGGCTAGTAAGTGTCTATTTACACTTAGAAACTATACTTGTATTGAGAATGTGCGTTTATTATTTTAAACGAGCTAGTAAGTGTATAGTTACACTTAGAAACTATACTTGTATTACGAATTTGCGTTTATTATTTTAATTAGGTGTATTGTTTAACATATATATGACACAAAAAAAATATCATAATTTTTGCTTTAGTATTTTAGTGAACTTGATGATATGAGATGAAAGATCATTAGGGGTTCGTAGTACTTTACAAAATGCTTCCTTTGCATAGCATCTGCACAGTCATGGTAGCCTTCTTTCTTCCATTACCTGCCCAGACTGTTGAGTGGTTCTCAGAGATCCTCACAAGCGGTTCTTCAGACCTTGATGATCTCGAGACCACTCGAGTCCATGGATGGATCCGCTTCTGGCTATGACTATGAGCCCTTCTAGATTCATTTGTTTACCAAACCACCTTCTTGAGGAGATCAAGAATAAGGTTGAGACTTGGAGGAATGGAAATGAGATCAATTACTTGCTAATTTTCAAGTATTGATTTATCGATAGCATGTACTTAAAAACCTGTGTTAGTATAGTAAACACAAAGAAATACAAGAATTATAGGGCGTGTTCACTTAAAAAAAATAGAGCGAAATAGTATGAGTATCATTCCTGCTCATGTGTTTACTAACGAATTGAAAAATAAGTGCCTTCTATTGGTTTGATATGGCATGCCTGAAAAATGACGAGTATCCTATTAACGTAGGGAGTTATTTATCGCATACTATTGAGAAAGTCAAATACTATACTAGTATCAATTAGTATTATAGGAAAAGTATTTTGTATTAATTACTTTCCTATCATGTAATATAGCAAATCAATTAGCTAGTTTGTAGGAGTTGATTTTATAGTCTTACAACCGTTTATACTTGTAGTTTGTAGAAAGATTTTTATCAATTAATGAGAGGAAATATTCACTTAAAGCTTTCCAGAATTTACATGGTACCAGAGCCCTTTCTGGGTTCTTAGTTTTTTTTTTCCTTCTCATTTTTTTTAAGGCTACAAGGAAGGATTCTACGTCTGAAGACATTTCCAGGGTTGAACAAAAATCAACGATGTCTAAGCTTGAACCCTCTAGTGATCCCGCTAGCCCTTTCTACATTCATCATTCTGATCACCCTGGAATGATGCTTGTTTCCACCAAACTTAGCGGTGACAATTATGGCACTTGGTGCCACTCTATGTCTATTGCACTCAGTGCGAAGAACAAATTCGGGTTTGTTGATGGAAGTGTTGAACAACCATCCGCGGAGAAGAAGCCCAAAGAATATGCTATTTGGCAACGGTGCAACGACATGATCCTTATGTGGATTCACAATGCGCTTTCTGGAGACCTTGCCACCAGTGTGGTGTACATGAAGACAGCCAAGGCGGTTTAGGACGATCTTCGAGAACGTTTTTCTCAACAAAATGTGTCTCGTCTCTTTGAAATTCAACGTGACCTTGCACGCCTTTTACAAAACCAACAGCTCATTAACGTGTATTTTACTAAGCTTAAAAGTTTGTGGGATGAGATGGATTCTTACCAAACATTTAAGCCTTATTCTTGTGGCGCCGCTAAGTCTAACCATGAGCAGGCTGAGAGAACCAAAGTGTTGCATATTTTGATGGGATTAGACGATTCATATTCAGCACTTCGTGGCCAAATATTGTTGATCCAACCTCTCACTTCCATAAGATCTGTTTATTCCATGCTCACGTATGAGGAGAAACAATGAGGTATGGCTGCTGGGCCAAGTCTCCTCGAACCTGTGGCCATGGTTGTGCAAACTGGACGCGGTAACAATAGCGAGAAAAGCCGATCTTCTAAAAAGAAACCATTGCACTGTTCGTATTATGATCGTGACCACCACACCATTGAAACGTGTTGGAAACTTCACGGCTATCCACCAAAGCATCGTCTTTATGGGAAATCAAATGGTTGTGGAGGTTCTGGAGGACGTGAGAAGAAGGATGGCAGAAAGGCTTCTGTCAACAACGTGACAGGGAACCCGGTAACAGCAAGCTCTTCCTCCACCCCTACTTTCATGGCAGATCAATTTCAACAACTTTTATCCATGATGAGTAAAAAATTGGGAGTTGATGCTAAGGCCAATGTTGCACGTGGGTCTCTTACAAGTTCTCCTCAATGGGTGATAGATAGTGGTGCCACTGACCACGTATCTTGTCTCCCCTTGACTCATGCCATCACAAATCCGCCTTTGCCGCCAGTGGCATTGCCTAATGGGACTCGGGTTCCTATCAATTCTATTGAAACTTATCATTTTGGATCCAAGATACCACTTTACAATGTTCTCGGGATAGCTTCATTTTTTATCAATATAATTTCCGTTAGTCGGATAACCCGATCACTACGATGTTCAATAACCTTTTATCCTAATTTTTGTATTTTACAGGACCTGGAGACGAGGACGATGATTGGTTGGGGGCGACAACGTAATGGGCTCTATTATATGGTGGATTATGAAGGACGCACGTCATCTCCAACTACCTCACAACCCAAGGTCTTCTCAGTTACTTGGCACCACCAACTTGGCCACCCTTCATCTTTGCGACTACAATTGCTAGCTAAGAGTTTCCCAGAAATTTCTCATTCATCAAATAAACCTTGTGATGTTTGCCCTTTGGCAAAACAAACTCGATTATCTTTTGGATTAAGTCATATTAATACAAAGCATGCTTTTGAACTTATACATTGTGACATTTGGGGACCACATAAAATTTCATCTCGTTCTGGTGCCCGTTATTTCCTTACTATTGTTGATGACTTTACACGTTGTACTTGGGTCTTTCTTATGGATCATAAATCGGATACCCAAACATTACTCAAGTCCTTTATTGCCTATGCCGAAACACAATTCCACCACCAAATTAAAACAATTCAAAGTGATAATGGGAGTGAGTTTGTTTCCATGCATGCTTTTTTTAGCGATAAAGGTATTTTTCAACGTTCTTGTGTTTCCACCCCTCAACAAAATAGGGTTGTAGAACGTAAGCATCGACATATTCTTCAAACTGCACGGGCTTTACATTTTCAATCTCATAAACCTTTGCACTTTTATGAATGTATTCTTACAGTTGTTTACCTTATTAATTCCATTCCTACCCCACTTTTGTCAGGCCTCACGCCTTATGAGAAATTATTTAGACATCGTCCTTCATATAAACATCTACTTACTTTTGGGTGTTTAGCTTATGCTACTAAGCTTCACCCTACACACACATTTGATGTTTGGGCTAGAAAATGTGTTTTCATTGGACAAAAAGCATATAAATTATAGGGTAAAGTACAAAAAACTACCTCAACTATTGGTGTCACGACACTTTCATACCTCATCTTTTAAAATTGACAATGTCATACCTCATCTTACGAATTTGTGCCGAGGTCATACCTCCGTCAGTTTTTCTGTTAATTTCTCAGTTAAATACTGACGTGGCTTGATTCGGGACCCACTTTCTATTAAAAAATTATTAAAAAATTATTAAAAACTAAAAAAAATCATTTAATATTTTTTAAATATTAAAATAATAAAGAAAAGTTATAAAAAATTAAAAAAAAAAAACCAAAGAAAACTTCCCCCTGCACATCCTCTCTCTTCTCCCCCATCTTCATCTCTCCCTTCCTCTTCTTCCTACCTGCTGCAACCCAGAAAAAAAAAAAAAAAAAAAAAAAAGAAAGAAGAAACTTTGTCCCTCCCCCCCCCCCACTCGCGCCTTCTCTCTTCTCCCCCATCTTCATCTTCTTTCCTTTTCCCCCTATCTGCTGCAACCCAGAAAAAACAAAAAAAAACAAAAAAACAAAAAAACAAAACCACAAAACCTATCTTCATCTTCTTTCCTTTTCCCCCTATCTGCTGCAACCCAGAAAAAACAAAAAAAAACAAAAAAACAAAAAAACAAAACCACAAAACCTATCTTCATCTTCCCTGACCCCCTTCCCTGCAACTCATCCCTTTCTTCCCCCCTCCTGTCTTCCCTAAACCCTCCGCACCCACCCTCGCACCCACTACCAGTAACCCATAAAAAAAAAAAAAAAAAAAAAAAACGCAGATCCTGTTCCCCAAGCCGATTCCGCGGGTGGAGAACCTAGGTGAGGAGAAAATGGGGGGAATGGGTGTGGATTTAAGGAGTGGGGTGTGTAGAGGAGGGAAGAGGGTGGGTGCAGGGTTGGGTGTGGAGGGTGGGTGCAGGGGAAGACAATTGGTTTTTTTTTTTCTTTTCTGTTTTCTGGGTTGCAGCATATAGGGGGAAGAAGAGGAAAAAAGATGAAGATGGGGAAGAAGAGGAAAAAATATGAAGATGGGGAAGAAGAGAGAGGGCGCAGGGGAGGGGTGGGAAGGGATAAAGTTTTGTGTATTTTTTTTATTTCTTTCTTTTTCTTGGGTTGCAGCAGGTAGGAAGAATAGGAAAGGAGATGAAGATGGGGGAGAAGAGAGAGGGCACGAGGGGGGAAAGTTTTGTTTGTTTTTTTTTTATGTTTTTTTTTCTGGGTTGCAAATGAAGATAAGGGAGAAGAGAGAGGTCGCGGGGCGGGGGAAGGGACAAAGTGTTGTTTTTTTTTTTTTTTTTTTTCTGGGTTGCAGGAGGTAGGAAGAAGAGAAGGAATGGAGATGAAGATGGGGGGAAGAAAGATGGCGCGCAGAGGGGGAAGTTTTGTTTGGTTTTTTTTTAATTTTTTATAAATTTTCTTTATTATTTTAATATTTAAAAAATATTAAATGATTTTTTTAGTTTTTAATAATTTTTTATTAATTTTTTAATAGAAAGTAGGTCCCGAATCAAGCCACGTCAGCATTTAATCGAGAAATTAACAGAAAAACTGACGGAGGTATGACATTGGCACAAAGTCGTAAGATGAGGTATGACATTGTCAATTTTAAAAGATGAGGTATGAAAGTGTCGTGACACCAATAGTTGAAGTAGTTTTTTGTACTTTACCCTAAATTATATGATCTTAATTCCAAACAAGTTTTTACAAGTCGAGACGTCACATTTCATAAGCATATTTTTCCCTATCACCAAAACCAAACTCCATCAGACCCCCCTCCATTAGCTCAAACACCAACCCAACCAAATCATTTTCCTGATTCAGCACCAATGCCTATAATTGTTCCACCTAGCACCTTTAATAGCCCAGCCCCGCTCCAAATATCAGCCCTCCCTGCTGTACCTGCTGACCTTTCCATTGACCCTCTTGATCTGTGCCCTATTGCCTCCACTGATCAGTGCCTTGCAGCTGATCTTACTGCTGCCAATGATCAGCGCACTGCTGCAAATGATCAGAGCACTGCTGCTGATTTTTCTCCAACACCTTTGCGCCATTCTAGTCGCATTAGAGTGCCGCCAGCTAAACTGCAAGAAGACATTTGGTCCAATAATACGCTGCCCCCGACTAGTTCCTCACCCTCCGGTCCTCGTACAAGGTATCCTCTTTCCAATTACTTATCTTCTAAATGACTCTCCACTCAATATCAATCATTCATTACACAACTATCTTCCGCTTTGGAACCCAACAGTTATGTAGAAGCTATTAAACATCCTCAATGGCGACAAGCCATGCATGAGGAAATTCAAGCTCTTGAAGCAAATGACACTTAGACCCTGTCTTCATTGCCTCCCGACAAGGTGCCCATTCATTGCCTCCCGACAAAGTTTTGTGTATTTTTTTTTATTTCTTTCTTTTTCTTGGGTTGCAGCATGTAGGAAGAATAGGAAAGGAGATGAAGATGGGGGAGAAGAGAGAGGGCGCGCCGGGGAGGGGGTAGTTTTGTTTTGTTTTTTTTTTTTTTTTCTGGGTTGCAAATGAAGATAAGGGAGAAGAGAGAGGGCGTGGGAAGGGACAAAGTTTTGTTTTTTGTTTTTTGTTTTTTTTTTTTTTCTGGGTTGC
This sequence comes from Heteromeles arbutifolia, assembly GCA_024362995.1. NCBI lineage: Eukaryota > Viridiplantae > Streptophyta > Magnoliopsida > Rosales > Rosaceae > Heteromeles > Heteromeles arbutifolia. The sequence goes on along the minus strand of JANCRC010000003.1, from coordinate 34,985,987 downwards.
AGGAGGTAGGAAGAAGATGAGGAATGGTGATGAAGATGGGGGGAAGAGAGATGGCGCGCAGAGGGGGAAGTTTTGTTTGGTTTTTTTTTTTAATTTTTTATAACTTTTCTTTATTATTTTAATATTTAAAAAATATTAAATGATTTTTTTAGTTTTTAATCATATTTTATTAATTTTTTAATAGAAAGTATGTCCCGAATCAAGCCACGTCAGCATTTAACCGAGAAATTAATAGAAAAACTGACGGAGGTATGACATTGGCACAAATTTGTAAGATGAGGTATGACATTGTCAATTTTAAAAGATGAGGTATGAAAGTGTCGTGACACCAATAGTTGAAGTAGTTTTTTTGTACTTTACCCTAAATTATATGACCTTAATTCCAAACAAGTTTTTACAAGTCGAGACGTCACATTTCACGAGCATATTTTTCCCTATCACCAAAACCAACCTCCATCAGACCCCCCATCCATTAGCTCAAACACCAACCCAACCAAATCATTTTCCTGATGTAGCACCAATGCCTATAATTGTTCCACCTAGCACCTTTAATAGCCCAGCCCCGCTCCAAATATCAGTCATCCCTGCTGCACCTGCTGACCTTTCCATTGACCCTTCTGATCTGTGCCCTATTGCCTCCATTGATCAGTGCCTTGCAGCTGATCTTACTGCTGCCAATGATCAGCGCACTGCTGCAAATGATCAGAGCACTGCTGCTGATTTTTCTCCAACACCTTTGCGCCATTCTAGTCGCATTAGAGTGCCGCCAGCTAAACTGCAAGAAGACATTTGGTCCAATAATACACTGCCCCCGACTAGTTCCTCACCCTCCGGTCCTCGTACAAGGTATCCTCTTTCCAATTACTTATCTTCTAAAGGACTCTCCACTCAATATCAATCATTCATTACACAACTATCTTCCGCTTTGGAACCTAACAGTTATGTAGAAGCTATTAAACATCCTCAATGGCGACAAGCCATGCATGAGGAAATTCAAGCTCTTGAAGCCAATGACACTTGGACCCTGTCTTCATTGCCTCTCGACAAGGTGCCCATTGGTTGTAAATGGGTATATAAGATCAAACAAAAATCTGATGGTCGTATTGAGCGTTACAAAGCTCGTTTGGTGGCTAAGGGTTACACTCAGTTGGAAGGCATTGACTACCATGACACTTTTTCCCCAACGACCAAACTTGTTACTTTCCCCTGCTTACTTGCTCTTGCTGCTGCTTGCTCATGGTCTCTTTATCAGCTTGATGTCCATAACGCTTTCCTTCATGGTGATCTCATGGAGGAAATTTATATGCTCCCATCGCCTGGTCTTTAGCGACAGGGGGAGAATCTAGTATGTCTCCTCAACAAGTCACTTTATGGATTGAAACAAGCTTCCCGACAATGGTTCTTCAAGTTTTCACAAGCTATCCAGTCCGTTGGGTATGTTCAGTCCAAAGCAGACTACTCGCTTTTTACTAAGCGAAAAGGAAAGTCATTTACTGTGCTTCTTATTTATGTCGATGACATTTTAATAACAGGAAATGATTTGGCAACTATTAATGATCTCAAAGATTTTTTAAATACCAAGTTTCGTATCAAAGATCTTGGTAATTTAAAATATTTTTTGGGTATTGAAGTGGCACGATCAAAGCAAGGTATTTTCATTTCACAACGAAAATATCTACTGGACATGTTGAATGATGTGGGGTTTTTGGGTTCACGACCTGCAAGTTTTCCCATGGAGCAAAATCTTAAATTGCTTCCAGATGATGGTGATGCACTAGATGATCCAGCCAAGTATCGACGATTGGTTGGTCGTTTGATTTATCTTACCATTACAAGACCGGATATTACGTATTTCGTTCATTTATTGAGTAGATTCATACAATCTCCCCGAAAGCCTCACTACAATGCAGCATTACGTATTTTGAAGTATTTGAAAGGTACACTGGGGCAAGGTATGATGTTTCCATCTCAAAATTCATTAAAATTAAAGTCGTATTGTGATTTAGATTGGGCAGGTTGTCCTACTACACGACGCTCAACAACTGGCTATTGTGTTTTCCTTGGAAATTGTCTTATTTCATGGAAAATCAAACGTCAGAAGACGGTATCTTTATCATCCGCCGAAGCTAAATATAGATCAATGACAGCAGCTTGTTGTGAACTCACATGGTTACAAAGTCTGCTTCATGATTTACATATTCAAGACAAAGGGCCATCCACCTTGTTTTGCGATAATCAAGCCGCTCTTCATATTGCAGCAAATCCAGTATTTCAAGAACGTACAAGACATATTGAGATTGATTGCCATTTTGTTCGTGATAAGATTATGGAAGGAAAGGTTATAACAGGATTTGTTCCATCTATTTCTCAACTAGCCGACTTGTTCACCAAGGCTCTTGGAAAGGAGAAATTTCATTCTTTGCTCGGCAAGTTGGGTGTTCACAATATTCACTCACCAACTTGAGGAGGAGTGTTGAGAAAGTCAAATATTATACTCGTATCAATTAGTATTATAGGAAAAGTACTTTGTATTGACTACTTTCCTATCATGTAATATAGCCAATCAATTAGCTAGTTTGTAAGAGTTGATTTTATAATCTTACAACTATTTATACTTTTAGTTTGTAGAAAGATTTTTATCAGTTAATGAGAGGAAATATTCACTCAAAGCTTTCCAGAATTTACACATACCCAATCATTCTCATGCCCATAATGCTTTCAATACAAGTATTTTTCGTCTAGTTCTTTGCCCTACTCTGAATTCCTTTCACCAATCACAGCAGCCAAAGCATTTCAAATGCAGAGATGATGAGACGATGAAACATTTATGGAGTAAAACCCTAGGAAGAGAAGACATCATGTTAGTATCATAATTGCGAAGGCGGTGGGTGGTGAGGTAAATCTAACCCCAATAAATATTTAGCCTAAATTTGGCACAGTGGATGTGGCCAAAAACCTTGGGAAATGTTTCTGCTTCTGGATAAGCACTTCAGAAAAAAGTACGCGTCCACGTACTTGTGGTGGCTAATCTGTTAAGTGCTTTTTATAACCACGTAAATAAAAAATATCGGAAATTTTGTTTTGGCTGGCTTACAAAATCTTCCATTTCAGACTTGAAGAAATAGTCGAGTCTGCAGACTCCACCAATATCCACCGTTTGGGCTTCCCTTCCCTTGTATTTATACAGTTGCCATCTTCTTGGACCACATCGTTTCTGATTAATGATGTCATTTTTCCCAATTCCTAATATAAAGGTTATCAGACCTACACAATTTAGACATCGTTTTCACTCTCCCTTGTGTCAATAGTAGAAGAAAATGGCTACCATCGGCCAATTCAATCGACAGAATGCGTCGACGAGTTTGCGGCGTATGGAAACCGTATCCATTTTTAGAAAAAAATATATCATACGAGTTTCGGAGTTATTGGGCACCCATTTCCTTAGGCGCTAATAATACTTCGCTACTCAAAAGATGAGTAGGATTTCTTACCCAGAGTTGTTCGTTGTCGATTTGAAGAACTTTGTGTTTATGATCGGAACTGTTCATATTATAAATCACTTTATAAAGATCATCTTTGCAAAAAACCACTTAAAACTAAGATTGTTTAGTCATCGAGTTTTATAAGAATAGATGAACGGAATTGGTAAAAGCTTTGTGGACCGTCTAGGTATTTGCTTCAATATATTGACTAAACAATTTTAGTTTTAATTCATTTTCTACAAAGATGACTTTACAAGTGATTAATTTATAAACAATTTTCTAATTGTAAGCACAAAGCTCAGAGCTCCTACTCATCCTTGAGTAGCCAGGTATTGCTCGGTTTTTAGCGCAAGTTCCACCCATGAGACCTAATGGCCAAAACCTTTCATGCCATAATGTCATTTAACACCTTTCCTTTTGTCGAGAACGAAAAAAACTTCGTTATTCTAGCTGACAGTAAGACCGATGAGACTTTCCTAATTTGTTCATAACTAACAAGATTTCTATTTACCTTCAGTTTGAATGATGAAAGTATAAAATCAGAACACTTTACAAAGATTCACATTCTTTTCACTCTTACCACCTTAGCAATTTGGTAGTTTAGATTTACACATAACTAGATCTGTTACATCCTGTACAAGTGAAACCGCGAGCAAACTGAATTCAAAGAAGAACGTAATGCCGCCATTCTGGAAGTGTTTCGACGTTTATTTCATTGAGCAAATCTCTACATTGCCATTGTAACTGGGAAAAGCCTATCCAATAAAGTATACACACCCCCTCCTAACAGAAGTGCACCGCTGTTAAAACAACAAAATTCAAATATGTTAGTGAAAGTCGTTGAGCGACCCCAGGTATTTGAGAAATGAGCAAATAGCTCATAAGACATCCTAGTTGCATTGTTATGGCCCGAGAATCACCAAAGTGCTCACTAGGAAGGGGGTTGAAAGTTGACAGACTTGTACAATATATACCACCTCAACAGTCGATTACTGATGATGGAGCTTAGTTCCTATAATTTGGGGGAACTCAAATGTACTAACAAGTTTTCGAAGAACTAAAAACAACAAGGAAAGGTATTAAGTGTTACCTGATTGGGTTTATCCATGCCGAAAATTTGCGAAATGAAAGTAGGCTCTGCACAAAACAAATATAGGTTTTGCTCAGGAAAAAGGAAAAAACCTTGAAGCAGAATACGATAATTATTTTCTCTAATTAATCACGACTTTTGAAACAAAAGATTGAATGCATAGGTTTCCACAGAAATGACTATGATCTCATTTTGAGTTCCCATCCACGTAGTTTTTTGTCAGTTGATATGACTTCTATTATTGTGTTCTTGCATATTCTTTCTGATTTCTTTTTTTTTTCCGAACTTCCGAACCATTCTTTGTTGTTTCTTGTGATTTAAATTCATTCAATATTCAACTCACAATTACAGATGAAATGGAAGGTTAAATTTGCCAACATTGCTAAGCAGACTTTCCAGAGACATTCACACATAAGTCTTGAATCTTTTAGTATGAGGCCCGTCACAGGCGGGAGAACACAATAGCAAAGAAATATACTGGAAGCATTCACTAACCGTTATATTCTAACAGAACTTACAACATATCTAAAAGGTGATAGACCACATACCTGCAGTGCTCCAGCAAAAGAAGCAGCAAGAAGTAGAGGAGCAACATAACCGCTTGTGTATGTCAAAAGTAAGCTGCCTCCTATAACTGGATTCTGTAATAAAATTTGTCCACTTAAACTAAACATATCCGCTATGTATGTACACAAACAGCGAAAGGCACAACTTAAGCTGGCAAAGAGTACTGAGAGCATCAACTGTTTTGAATTAGCATGCTATAATACAATATCAGGATGGAGAAAAAAAATTCTTATATATGACATTCCAGAGATGACTGAGACCAATAAGCAACATCGAAGGAATTTACAATGACCCTCCTACATCATCTGCCTAACTGCAACTAATCTACACTACAATAAAATATTGAGTTTTCCTCCAAAAATGTGATCATCCATAATCCTCCAGTTAACAAAGGGTTTGAGGGAGTTTAACAACTGGTCTAAGAGCGTCAGCCGAGTCTCTCAAGCATTACTACATTTGTGAAGAACTTGTACTAAAAATCTAAAGATTCTTCTGCATTTATCTATCTCCTTTCAAGAAAAAGAGATTCTGAATATGCCAGGCTATTAACGCATGCACAAATGTAAAGCTACTGCTTTTGCTATCAGTAATCTCAAGAAAACTGAAAGCTAAAAAGAAATTCAAGAACATCAAACATTTGAGTTTACCTTAGATGTAGCAACATATCCAAGCAGAGTGGCCAGCACTGGTGTACTGCATGGTGAGGCAGCTAAAGCAAATGTAAGCCCAGCTAGATATGCTTGCACACCTAATACGTCCAAGTTGAAACTTGTAAGATCAGTTGGACAACCAGCTTTTATCTAAACCACAAAAGTCTATAACATTATGGTGGGTAGTTACTTGAAGGGAAATTAGCAGCAGCAGCCCGGGGATCAAAATTGCTAAAAAATGAGGGGAGTTGTAGTTCAATTACCTGCAACATCAACCCATATGGTGAGCATATAATCAGAAAGACTAGTCAATCAAAGTGAAAGATAATATCCAATAAAATAAGCACATTCTAGGCAACAAAAAAAAAATGTTAGCACATGAATAAATACCTCAAGGAGATTCAGGCCCATAATAATAGCTAAACCTGAAGCAGTCAAAGGTAACCCCTGCCCTGTCTGTCCATATGCCTTTCCAGCGAATGAGGCTCCTATGCCTAAGAGTGCAAGTGTAGTTGCCAATCCTAAGGAGAACGCAACTGAATTCCCAAGAACCTGACCAATAAAGGAACATTAACCTCATGCTATTGCTAGGATTATGTGCGTGTCAGCTGTCAGAGAGAGAGGGAAAGAGAAAGAGAGAGTAACAAAGGCAATCAAAAGTAGCAAGTTATCACCTCTGCCTTGCTTTTCCCTGAGCCAAATGCTCCTGTATGATTCAAATAAATTCATATAAGCATTACGCATCATATATGCAAAAGAGTCACTGTCCATCTTCATACAAAACGACTCCTCTCCCCCCATTTGTCTCCATATCCATGAAATAAAAAACATAAATGCTTACCTATGTAACCTAGGGTCAGCGGTAAAACGCTAAGAGTACAAGGAGAAAGGCTGGTCACAAGCCCAGCCCCAAAGATAACTGCCAAACTGTAAAGACGAACAAGCAATGAGAAACAGTGCATATTCCATGACAGTAAATCATCAAAAATAAAATCGTAAATGAAGACGTGAAGGTGGGACTGAACCTAGAGAAACTGAGGGCTGATAGCTGGTCTTGAACAGCTTCATTAGCATCTTGTCCAGCAGAAAATAGGAAGCCTCCAAACCATTCTCCGGGGCCTCCATCAGCCAAGGTATATACTGAAACAGCACCGTCCTGACTCGGAAAAGAATTCTAGTTCCTGAGATTATATATGAGAACCATAACTAGGATACAGACTTTAATAGTAGTTCTGACCCAGGTACTGACAGTCTAAACCATCATCATGAAACAACAGAACTACAAAAACTATAAGGACTGTGCAGCAAAATGATACTGAAATTTTGAAAAAAAAAAAATTACTGAGAAGGTATAATGGCATCAGCAACTAAGCAAATTCTCACCAACATTTTCTCCGTGCTAGCCTTTGCCAAGTCGGCAAAGACCAAATTCGCCGCTGAAAAATGAGAAACAAAAAACCAACTCGGTTACAAGAAAGTTTATAGAGTACATGCAATCGCTTGGAATCAACTGAGAATCACAAGTAACATGGAAGATTTCCTTCCTGCCATGGCTGTAAACTAAAGTAATTATCTACATGTATATTATATAAATATGCAAGTGAATCAATAAAACGTAAATGTTAAAATGAATAGCCAAACCACAAATATAAATGGAAGATTTCCATAACTTATTCAAAACTAATACATTTCAAATTTCAACCAAAAAAACTTCCGAACCCCCCAAAAAACCATCAGGAAACGAGTGAGCTAAAACAACAGCTAATTTCTCACAGTTCGAAGAGTATAAATATTCACGAATTGTCAATGGTATCCAGAAGACAAGGGAAATCAAAAATCTCCTAGCTAATTATATGTCTCTACCTTTGAAGTTAGACCCTATCTATTCATTAATCATATGAAAGTTCACTTCTTTGGGAGAAAATAAACAGAGGCAATAGAAACAGAAGTTAATCCATGTTAAGCGAAGCTGCGAAAGACGAAGGCTTGTTACCTGCCATGGAATTTACAAAAGTCTTAATTGGGAAGCTGCTGGTGCTGCTGCTTCTATCAGTCTTTGCCAATGATGCAGAATCTTGGAAAGCATCCTGAGGTGTAGAAGTAGAAGCAGGTCCCTTCAGCATTCTGCTGGGCACCATATATTTTTTACCTTCAACACACGAATTTGGGAAACAATAAAATGCCATAACATGCATTAATTAGTAGTAAAACCCACATGAAATCTATACAAAAATATACAAAAAATTCAGTGCTTGAACTTGATAACATATCCCAACATGCAAAATTATAATCACAGTTTACTCACTGTGACTGATTTTCTGGCCACCCTTGCAGGTTGAAATTGTGAAAGGATTAATTCCATAACTGCCGCAATTGTTGATAGCCAAATTCATCTGCATACAGAAATCTCAAAACACAAAAATTGAACACTGGAAGAAATGATCGGGAACCCAGAAAATTGTTCGGCTACATTTTCAATCATTAGTGGATTTGAGCAGAGAAAATCTCAAAGCTTTTTTATTTTACCTCAAAATTTTCGGATTTGGTTCACACAGCAGCAGTGGAAGCAAGCAAGCAAGCAATCATTGGCAGAAATATCAACACAAACTTTGGAAGAAATAATATCACCATATATGGGCTTACTAGGCTAACGGGCATCTCAAGTAACACCCACATGCACATGGGTTTTAAACATAGAAGACACATTTGAGGCCCAATAGTTGTTTTCAGATGTTTATGATTAGAGGCATGAGTTGTAAACATAGAGTTAGACATTGGTTGTAAGAGTAAATTGTAGCTATGGTCCCTTAACTTTAACTCAATTGGAGCAATGGTCCCTCAATTAAAAATCAATTACCATTGGTCCCTCAACTTATCAAAACGTGCAGCTATGGTCCCTCAACTAAAAATCTATTACCATTGGTCCCTCAACTTTAATTCAACTGGAGAAATGGTCCCTTAACTTTAACCCAATTGTAGCAATGGTCCTTCCAATATAACTCGTTTTGACAAAAATTTTGACATAGTTGATGAAAAGAACCATAATTATACACTTTGATGAGTTGAGGGATCCTAATTGTATAAATGGTCATTCCAACATAGTTTATTTTGACAAAATTGATGAGAATGACTATTGCTACACATTTTGATAAGTTGAGGGACCAATGGTAATGGATTTTTAGTTGAGGGACCATTGCTCCAATTTGATTAAAGTTGAGGGACCATTCGTACAATTTACTCTTGGTTGTAATTACTTCTTTAGAAATCACTTTTGCTCTTAAAAGCTTATGTTAGAAAGCGACTTTAGTATACACAAGCGTGATGTTTTTAGTAAAAACTCAAGTGTAGGTGTGTTTCCAAAAAGTACTTTTATGAGCCAGTGGCATTTCTAGATTTTTCTGTCATAATCAGTAGCGTTTTTTTGTTGCCAAAAAATATTTTTAGCTATTCTAGGAGCAAATTCCATATTGACTCAGATTGTTAAACTTTGGTATTCCTTTTAGCATTAGTTAACTGAGACACTGACACTACCATTGAGACTCTTATCCCCAAATGGTTAAGAACATTATTTTTATAGTTGAGATTCTGAGAAAATGTCTTTAATTCCTCTGTTCTAATACCAAGTGTATTAAAGAACTCACATTTATCCCCTGTGTTGGTTTCGTGTACAAGTACGCTTTTGTTGAAGATCATTCAAACTTTTTCTGGAAGTATGGCATGTGTTTCTTCAGCGTCGTAGAACTTGATACTTAACGTTAGTGTTTTTCAAGAAGTTCCCTTTTTTTTCCCCGTAGAATGGAGTCAATGATTTATTACAGGATGAATTCCCCTTTGTGCCCCATAACAATCTCAAAGGTGGATTGTTTTGTGAAAATTATGGAATATCACTTTAAATATTTTGATTCATCATTTATGATCTAAAGAATCCAGATTGTACATGAAATAAATAATCGTTCTATTATGTGCTAAACTCTATTCATAGTAAGAACATATAATTTGGAGAGAATAAGATATTCTTATGCATGTGCCGATTCCTCTTCTACAGATAAGCTGATTGTAATTAGTTAATTGTAGACTGGGTTATTAAATTTACGATCCTAATGTCTTGTTGTTCCGAATATTTCTTACGAACTGGCGTTCAGTGACATTACATGGAATTGTTTCCGAAAGGAAAGCTTCAAATTGGAGCGATCAAGGCTGCTTTGTCTGATTCGCCTGCTCTAGCTTAAGGTAAGTTAAGATATGCCTTTCGGTCGAAAGAATATATATTTGAATTGTACAACACAATGCTGGATTGTAGACGATGAACCTGCTACCAAGTATTTATAGATGAAGATCTGGGATTAGCTCTGTAGCTCAAGATGAATCAATTCGAACTAAGATGGTTTTCTGTTTGCTCTTTTACAAATTCATGCCAAATTCCTGCGAGGCAGAAGGGACCATACACATGAGAGTCCGGCACGAGTCTTCTGCTTTCATGCTTGTACAAGTCTACTAGCATCTATGGATTAAGGCGAAATTTCAACGTCAAGACCTGAAAAAGAGTTGAATCTTAATACTATCAATATGGGCGACCAGAATCCTCAGTCATACAGCAACTTTGCAGATTGAGTTCTCAAGGTTTTGCTTTCATGCTTCTTAACTTTCTCAACAGCCTTCTCTGTTTTAGATATAGCTCTCACCACGGCTTTTTTCTTTCGAGCATTTTTCGATCTCTTCATTTGTCTTCCCTTTATCTTTCTGTCACAGAAATTTTCACAATTAAAAAGGTGTACGAAACAGAAAACAGATTGCTTTGGGAAAACAAAGGATTTAGAAATAAAATGAAACCAGAAAAAGGCAGATTACAAAAACATAGACGAGTAACTTGAACAGACAACTTAGACATCACAGAAAGAGTTCATAAGAAAGAACAAATAAAACATTAATCGGAGGGGAAAGAAACTACGAAGCCACCAAAATACTAAATACTTGACCCTATTTTCAAAGGACAAAAACATAATCAAATGGCAATCACGTGACGCATCAATGAACCCTCCCTTCCCCAATCTCTTCCCATGCTTCGAACCCTATATTCCTGCACCTGTGACATGTACAGTCACAGAGCAGTATCACCTAGCGACAAAAACAAGTCTCCTCATTACCAATTCTAGCATGCTCAACTGACCCCCAAAAACATAGTAATGTGGTAAAACTGATTTTCACAGCCCCAAAACAGGCAAAGAAGTAATTGTGCTAGCTTGTACGCAACAAATACTTCATAATGAGAGTAGCAGAGATACCCTCTGTTGAAGAACTTGGGACTAGAAAACCATCATAAGTTGACTATCAAATTGATGATCATGCAGTAATGCCACGGATCACTGTCTATAATAAAACCATTCGAGCCATCTGAGCCATTTACGGAGCAATCTCGCTTAAGGACTTAACAAAACTTTCATACATACGACATTCAACCAAGACATTTTCTGATAGAATTCTGGAATTGCTCGCAATATGCATATAATTGGGTAACATCTACCGTGTAAACCAAAACATATATATTCCAAGCTTAATTCATTAAAATTTGAAATTCTGCACCATTTTATAAAGTAAACGCCGATATTTTCACACAAATGAAGAAGACGGATAAACATGCATTGAACGCATACAGACATAAGTACGTACATACACACATATACAGGATAATGCTAGGGAGACTAAATTTGTGGACTAAATTTTGTAAACTAAATGACATGAAAGTTGATTGGATTATTACCTAACTATTGATTAACGTGCTTATTTTTATTGGTGACATATTATTTAGTTTGCAAATTTAGTCTACAAACTTAGTCTCCATAGCACTACCCATATATATATATATATATATATATATATATATATATATATATATATATATATATATATATATATATATATATATATTCATTTTTTTTTTAATTAAAACCCATAACGAATAATCTCACACATAACCATACAATAATACCATCTCAATCCTGCACAGAATCTAGCATACTTTATCAGAATGTTAATCAATTCATTCATTCACATGGAATCATGCTTAGATTTGTGATCAAGGTTTAGGGTTTCAATTTTTGGTCTTGATGGCAGCCTGAAATTCTCCAAAAAAATAAAAAATAAAAATTGACTGCTTTTTAATACTTGATACTTACAAATTGGAAGCAGCAGCACTTGGGTTATGAGCTCCAGACTCTGACGTATCCATTGCTGCACAAAGATTAAAACGATCAGAAATCCAAATTTCATAACCATGGAATTTGAAGGAATTATAAAAAATGATTCCAAATTCTCGTGTGTTTTCTTCCAATTCGATACCTTGAGGCAGATCTGAGACGGGATCTTCGGCTATGTCCATTGAAGCGGCTCCGGTTTTCTTCTTCTTGTTCCCGTTCTTCGCCATAGCTATGGACAGAGAGCCGAAAATCTGAGAGAGGTTTTAGGGAATAATAAACCCTAGCTCGTTGCACGGAGAGAGAACCCGCGGAAAGGCGGGCTAATTGGACCTTTAACTACCTTATACCCTGTTGGGCCATTGGCCCATGAGGATTTTGGACATCTAGCCCATTGCTTTTTTCTGGGACATATTGCCCACTCTGACATTAAAAAAAAAAAAAAAAGTTTTTTAACTCTAATCCTTCAAGAATATTGAAATTTAAAATAAACCTGGTGTTAAATTACATATTGATTATAATCTCTTGATATGTCCTTAATTCAAAATAATTAATGTGCATTTTATTTAGGGGATGTATTCAATTGGAATTTTGAAAGAGTTTCAGAGAATCTAATTCCATGGAATTTGAGAGAGAGAAAAATCACTTTCCAGGGATTTTGAGTTAAAGTTTCGTAGAATTCACATGAATTGTGAGAGAATTCTTTGCATGGGCTTAGAGAATTTCAAGTTGATTCATGAATTTCAAGAGATTTGTTTGAATTCCCATGAAATCACAGTGATTATTTTATTTCAAGAAAAGCCAAATTGATTGGTAAAATTGCGTTGTCCCAGAAGGCAAAAGAAAAACTTGGATGTACTTCTTGAATTTTGACCAATCCATTTATAGGCAACTATGTGAGGGAGAAAATTTTCGAGACCAGCATCAAGAAAGTACCACTAATAAAATGTTGACGTTATGGAACCGAATCTTTGTGCCTCATAAGTGCAATCCAAAATCGTGATAGTAAGGTTTGCGTATCTAGTGATTCTGATCATGTCTCATGGCTGATTGGTTGGAACAAGGAGTTTGTACCTGCCGGTAGGCTTGGCTTTATGCCAAAAACTACACAGGAAGCTATCCAGTCTTGCTCTAGGAATGGGACATTGGAGAAATGGCTTTTAGATCAAGTTAAGGTTCGTTTCGTGAGTGTAAATGAATATGCAAAGGATCTCCTTGACAATTCACTTAATAAGCGAAAGCTTGTGATTGCATTTGCCCACTTGATGTATTTTTGCTGGTGCAGACTTTATATCTCAACTAAGAAAGTTAATGAATGATGTGGAGATATATCGCTGGTGGATAAGTATGGGAAAATCATCAGAACTAGGAAGAATGTGATTGTGGTTAAGTATGGGAACATCATTGAAAACAGGAAGAGGGTTATTGTGCCTGCCAATGGAAGCAAATGGGCAACACTGATTGATTCTAATTTGTGGAAGAAAGAAGGCTATGTTGAGTTAGGAAAAGATTATATGGATGTACTGTTTTGCTGGTAACTGTAGAATACTGGAAAACCTCCTAGGGTTCCTTAAAGTATGTACTGCAACTACGGACATTCCTTATATACATGCTCCCAATGATAGTATATCATCTTTATATGCACTACTTACTAAGGAAAATGCATTCTTGCTTGTGGACTGGATTCGTCGTCTGGCGCATAAACATTTTCAGGTCTCGCAGAATTTTGCGAAGTACATAGAAGAAGGTGGTTGGCTGAATGTTACTTTGAATGGCTCTCCCGGTTTTAGGCCACAATCGCAGTCATTCCTAATTGACTTACATGTAAGAAACAGAGACCAACCTGTAAATTGTGCTCAACTCAATCAATAAAAACACTAATGAAATTTACCAAACAGTTCTTTTGAACACGAAAAAGAAACATTTTTCAAACTCAACATATGCCAATGGTCCTCAAGCCTTTTATTCTACCACTATCCTAAAATCCGAGGGATCAAGAATAGAAATTAAAAAAAAAACCCTGTAAAATCAAATAATCCCCTCTATTTATCATCTTTGAATCCTATCATTCACATCATCTATCCACATATTTGTAGCTATGCCAGCTCTCTATGCATTAGCAATATGTCGTTGTTGCTCTTAGGTTTGATTACCTGGTTCATCATCATTTTCTTCATCTTCATATTCATCGTCTTCTGATTCAATTGGAAATTCATCAGAACGACACTCATTGCGAAGAAAGTTGTGCAATCCTACACAAGCTAACACTAACTCTGCTTGTGTTTTAATTGGAAATGGAGATGCTGACTTAAAAATTGTGAATCGAGATTTAAATACACCAAATATCCTCTCCACTACGTTTCTCAAGAAAGCATGTTGAAGATTGAACAACTCATTTGCATTTACAAGGTCACGATCATTACCAGCAAAATCTTGGAGATGATACCAAACACCTCAAAACGGAGCTAAAAATTGGCGACGATTGGCAAATCCACAATCCACTAGAATTTTTTTACCTAAAATAAGAACAAATAAATTATATGTCTAGTAAGTGCTAGAATAAAAAACAAACAAATAAATAAATGAATAAGAACCTTCTGGCACTTTAAGTTCGTTCGTCCTTGATACAATGTCATCTAACACTTTGAAGTCATGAGCTGAACCCTCCCATCCGCTAAGAACATATAGGAATTCCAAATCAAAGTTACAAGGAGCTAATACATTTTGTGTTATTTTTCCATGACGATCACGATAGCTAGCTACTTCAGGTCCTGATACCATGGCTGGTATATTTGTTCCGTCAATAGCTCTAATGCAATCCTAAAAAATGTACTAGAGTTAATTAAAAAACTTAAAATAAGGGCAAAACCTTTTACATAATACATAGCTACGAATATGCTTATGAAATTGAAATAACAATTACTATAATAATATTACTTACTAACCTTAACGGGCAAATTGAGTTATTTCCTTTAGCAGTTCCATCGCCAAATACAGTCATCAAATCTTCATAGTCTGCAAATGTCTCTTTGCGAATACCTTGACTCTTTGGGTTGGATTAGCAAAAAAGAAAAACATAATAAATGTTAAAATACAAAATCAATAAAAATGAAAGATCATCATGTAAATTATATATATTCTATAAGAAAAAGAACTCACCCTAAGGAAGCCTTCCCATACTTCATCACTAGCCGTGAACTTCTTTGTGACGGGGTCCCAACCAAATCTAGAACTATGCCTAAAAAGCTGACATATTGATTGATATCGACCCCTCAACGTTTTCACACGGTTCTTAACATGATCTTGAGTTTTTTGACACCCAAGTTTTTCATTGAGCACGGGAACAATTTTGGCTTCTATAGTTTGCTTGCTTATTATGCCATTAGCATCACGCCATCCATTTTTTACAGCCTCAACAAGTAGTTGCAACAACATGTTGCTCTCTTCCACGGACCATTGATTATAGTTTCCTTTTCCCTTTTCCTGTTGTGAATCTCCCATTTATGATCTTAGATGATACATCATAATTATTTAATTAGTCATACATATTTTATACAACGAATCAACACACACAAGAAAGACTGAACTACATGCATAGGATTGCAAAGAAGACAAATTGAACAAAAGAAATTGAACAACAGACTAGTCAAGTCTCACCCTAGTTACATTGACATTTTGACGGAATGCTAAAATCTCACCCTTATTTGACATAAAATCAACGGATGCTAAAAGCATGATAACCAAACACATAATGAACCCCACAGTTAATGGACCCCAAAACCATCTTTGTGGATTCCAGTTGATCTTTTTGACAATCAAAAGCATGTACAAGGTGAAAAAATCAATTCGACAATTCATGTAAACTTGTTAAAAAAAAATCAATTCGACATCCAACAGATTTTTTTTTTTATAGATTTCGAATAGACATAGCAGATATAGTAGGTCATGGACAATCAAAAACAATTCATGAAAAAATCAAGGCGATGAATCAATTTGACAATAAAAAACAATAAACAATGGCCCCCTCAGACATAGCTGGTCATGGACATATTCATGTAAACTTGTTAAAAAAATCAATTCGACATCCAACATTTTTTTTTTGGATAGATTTCGACATCCAACAGATAAAATACAATATTAATTGAACAATATGAAATCAGATTAATATGCATGAAAAACCTCTTTGACGCCAATTCGACATCAAAATAAAACATCAACTCGACATCCAACATCAAGCCATAAACCCACACGCATATTCAACAAAACACCAAACCATAAACCCACATGCATATTCAACAATAGGGTTTCAAATCCTGATAAATCCTAGACTAGAAAACCCTAACTCTAGAACAAGATTACAGTATCCAAACAAGAAAAATTCGAAGAAAACATGTACAAGGTGAAAAGTTTTACCTTCAAGCTACTTTGTTTTTGGAGTGGAAGGCGCCGTCTCTGGAGAGGAGAGCACACACAAAGTCGCTCAAAATTTCTAAGGGTGAGGTGAGATTTCCCAGGCTCTTTGGTATTTATAGGTCTCACCTTGAAATCCTCCAAAATCCACCAATTCACAAATTCCTTCAAATTCAATTCGTTTTCCAATACACCTAAATTTTTAGAGACTTTGAAAAAATCACAATTGAATACACCTAGATTTATAGGAATTTTTAAAAAGTCTCCAGAAATTGCAATTGAATACACCTATATTTCTAGAGACTTTTAAAAAGTGTTTATAATTCTCAATTGAATACACCTAAACTTTTATGAAGTCTATTAAATTCCTAATTGAATACTCCCTAGAATTATTAATTTCCTGAAACTCTCTCAGAATCTCAATTGAATAAACCCCCTTAATGTCTCCTATTAAATATTTAAATTTATTAACATACAAATTTTAATTTATTTTTTGGCCAAAAAAGAGTTTTTTAATTTATTAATTTTATTTCACATTCTTCAAACTTGAAAGACTTAATTAATGTACTTAAATGTTAATACCGAAATGTGTGTACTGAAGTGTATTATATTGAACTAATGTATTTAAATGTTAGTATCGAAATGTATGTACCAAAATATATGCACCAAAATGTATTATACTAAATTAATGTACCTAAATGTGTGTACCGAAATGTTAGTAGCAAAATATATTATATTGAATTAAATGTTTGTATCGAAATGTATGTACCGAAATGTATTATAATGAACTTAATGTACCTAAATGAAGAAAACAAAGTAAATCGAAATATATTGTATAACAAAAATTAGTTTATCTAAATGCTTTCAACAAAATATATTACGATAAATGAAATGAAAATTATAATTATAATGAAATAAAATTAATACATTCAAAATTAGGTAGAAAGAGATTAAAAAATCAAAATGTAATTAATAAATGAGGTTATTAATGTATCAAGGAACTAAAATTACATTTTGATCTTACTCATGATTTTAATATAAAAATCATCTTTGCGAGGGATTAAAATGAAGTTTTCTAAAAAAAAAAAATGAAAACAATAATTCTCTTTTCAATTGTTTTTTTCTTTTGAAAAATTTGATTCAAGTAGCCCTTGTAGAAAACTACCTTTCAAAAAAGCCTTGTTCCAAAATGCCCTTTTTTTCCTATTATCCTCCTACTCATCTTCACCATTAATGGGCAATTGATTACTATTTGATACCCCATCTGCCATAATCGTGCTTATAGATTAGACACTACGTGAGATTCAAGGATTGTACATTGGAGTTGTAGATAGTCGTTATAACGGCACATAGGAAGACATCTATGGCTAACAACACGATTCTTGATATCACACGCCAGATCATTCCTTACCTTTTATTTTTGCTACTTTGTTTATTCATATATGTGTGTATTATGACTATAATCATTTATATTATCCTACAGAAATAGCCAGCCTTAATTTTTTGGAGTCGGATTCTCTCCCCTCTTTTTTTCCCTCCCCTTCCCTCCCCTCCTAATTGAACAGTCACGGTTAAGCCACATCAACATCTTATATTAATTTTTTATAGCAAGAGAAAGACAAAATAAGAGAATGTGAGAGGAGGGGATGGAAGGGGATGGAAAGAGGAGGGAGAGAATTCTAGTCCTAATTTTCTTCAATTATTAATTTCTGTCTTTGGTGCTCATAGAAGACCTTGTTGGTGTTCATGTACGAGTTGCATGGTCTTGAATACGTCTCTTTGCAGTTTTCTTCTCCGTTGGCATCTCGGAAAGCGGATGCACTTTACAGGTTAGCGCAGCCTTCGTCTCCTACGGCGACAACCTCTTTTCATGGTCAGCAACTCCCTTTCTTTCTCTGTCTCGCCATTGCTCGTGCCTGCTGCGACTTTTCCAGTGGCTTTGGCAACGTCTTTGATCGTTGATGGCGTCCTCCTTGGCAAACAAGTATGGACCTTTAAAGGAGCCAGCCCACTCATTCATTTAGGAATGGATTTGGATTTTGGCAACGTTCTTGTATACTTTTTTTTCCTTTTTTTTTTGTCAGTTAAAATTTGTATACATAAATATTAAATACCCTCGTTTTGGACCAAGTGACTTTGTAATAGAAGAAGAATTTAAAGGAATTTCAGTTTAATGAAAGAGAAAGTGGATCTACATTTATAAGTGTTTTCCTCACGGTCCATTCTAGTGGGAAAACATCAACTGAAATTATTCATCAGGTGACTTATTTCTAACTGTAGATTCATATGGGATTCATATTTGGGGAAGCTTCTGAATTTTTTTATTTTTTTTTGAATAAACGATATTATCTACATTAAGGAGGAGGAGATGGGCATAGCCTCATAATAGGCTAGCAATAATAATTCAAACTCCCCTTTGACAAAAAATCGAACTTAAGATCTCTCACTTACAAGTGAAAAGGAATATCACTAGGCCGTAAAACTAAGTGACCGATACAAGCAGGTCGAACTAGCATGTTATAATACATAGGAAGACACAAACTACATTAACGAAGCGAATAATGAGAAACGATGTTATATTGAGAAATTATCAACAGTTGGACTATGACATAGCAAATGACTTATCAAATTGGTAACCAAGGGCAGAGGCACTATGAGGCCAACATAGGCCTAGGCCTACCCTCACTCTTTCACCTTTTTCTAAATAATTTAGTATTATATATATATATATATATATATATATATTTGATAAACTTGGTACTATACTTTTTTAATTTACACAAAAACTCTTGAATTGGATTCACCAATGGTTAATATGAGAGTTCTCTTCTTTTTTTTCTTCCAATCCCAACAACACTCACCCTAAATTAAATTTAACATCTTATTTTATAAACAAATCAATAACTCTTAAAGTTGAAACCTAAAGTCTAGTTTAGTTTTATTAAAAAATATTCTTTTACATTGCCAACTGAAGAATAATAAACTTTGAATTTTCCTCCTCCGCTTCTTGAAATTTCATGTATTTTGCCCTTCAATTTCGCAACTCACAACAATATTAATGTTTGTAAATCTCTCTATTCTCTTTAACATTTTACTAAATTTCTAAATTTTCAAATATTTTGTCGTCCAAATTCCAATCCATTCTTCTCATCTTTTGTTCGAAAATTCTCAATTCTATATTGACTTGGGGTGATATTAGAGACACCATCTACTTTAGCCTGTCTTGAGACCACATGGCTATATAGCAGTTAATGGATGTGTTGATGCACAAAATCAGTGAGGACTTTGGTACAACAGAAAGTTTCAAGTTCGTGACCTTCGCTTGGTTGCTCCGGTCACTAGTGTGGATAAGTATGTAAATGGACAGAGACAGGGAAGCAAACAACACAAGATGTACGTGGTTCACCCAGATTGGCTACGTCCACGGAGTAGAGGAGTTCTCATTAATTGTGAAGGGTTTACACAAGTACATAGGTTCAAGCTCTCATTTTGTGAGTTCTAGTGAATAGTCTAGTACAAATGACATTAGGGATTATTGTGGGAGAATGATCCCTATTTATAGAAGAGAGTTTCTAACTTTGTTCTGACATTGACACGTGTCATGGTGTGATTGGCATCTGATGTTGACACGTGTCGCCTTGTGATTGGCCTCTGACCTTGTGGGTCCTTGACGGTATAATGTTGACCGGTTTTCAGTAGTTTCGGGATTGGTCAAGTATGGTACAAACAGTGCTCCCCTAAGTTCCCGAGTGAGGGAAGCTCCTCGGTTGGGGACTTGCAAGTTCCAAGCCACTGAGTAATCCCGAAACTTCTAAGTACTGAAGTGTGGTGTCGTTTTCACTTGCCTTTTCTGTTCCATATGTGGAAGTGGCATCTTCTCTGGAAGCATTTCTCCTCCATTCATGAGTGGTATCTCTAGCTGATGTTGACGCACAAGGTAATGTATCATTTTCACTTGAAGCTTACTTGTAGTTTCGGGCTTGGTCAAGTGTGATACAAACACTATAGTAGGAGTCCCCCAAGTCTCTAAGCGAGGAGATATGCCGAAATAGGTGACAGACAAGGTAAGTAATCAGAGTTCCAAGCAATCAGGTCTAGGTTGGAAGCTTGACTTCGGGTTCCGGCTAATTATTCTCCTTCTCCTTGTCTCTCATTCAGCAAGAAGGATAAAGAGAAGAAAAGGGAGAAGAGATGATATGAGATACTTTTGCTTTTGAAGAAGTAACTTTCCACATGCTTATTCTTGAACTGGGCTGGAGGGTTTTCTAGTTTCCTCCAACTAAGCGAACCAACTCAGGAATTTGAGGGTCAAAACAAGTCCATCAAATCTAGAGTACGTTTGACCCTGATGATATGGGATACTTTTACTGTTGGTATGGCGAGGCTTTGCTCTTTGGTGACGGTGCCAGCGAAAGGTTGTTGAAGCTTCTCGAGCTCTTGGATTCAACTCAGACTTCTTCTGCTGAGTTATATGATTGTGCAGGGCGGGGTGTCATGCCATAGCGATCTGTTACAGCTCATCATGCTGCATTCTTCTCTGCTTGTTTCTTCTGAACGGCAGGCAGGCACGAGGTAGAGGTGATGGTCTGTTTCTTTGTTCAATCTTTCCAAGTGCCGACCGATTGCTTTCTTTCTCCTTGTCCCGTAGGCAAGAGCAAGGGTAAAGGAAAAGCATGCCATGAGATATTTTTGCCTTCGACTCTGATGATATGATGTACTTTTGCTTTTGAAGAAGTATCTTTCCACAGGTTTATTCTTGAACTGAGCTGGAGGGCTTCTTAGCAAGGAATATGAGACTTGATCTTGAATTGGACTTGTAATTTCTTCAAGGGCCGTTGGTGGCTTGATTTTTGAAGGAAATCGGACCATGAGTAATCTCACATGGCAAGTGATCCTCAGTTTAGTTGAGGATGAATTAGCACGTTGTCTCCACATGCTTCAAGGTATCAGTTTCACTTGCCTTATCTGTTCTCCCTGCAGATGTAGCATCTTCTCTAGAAGCACAAAATGTTGAAGATGAGTACTCGAGAGCAATGCTAGGTAAGCAATCAGGAAGGGGTTCCAGGCAATCGGTTCCTGACTGGAAGCTTGATTCCAAGTGCTGGCTGATTGCTCTCTTTCTCCTTGCCTTGCAGGTAAGAGCAAGGGCGAAGGAAAAGACAGGGAAAAAGCATGATATGGGATACTCTTGCTTTTGTCCCTGATGATATGAGATATTCTTGCTCTGGTGTGGCTTGTTTGCAGAGGTATTATCGGGGGGAAAGAAAGCTAAGTATTTCGAGAGGCTTCGTTGGGAGTGTCCTCTCGGGTGTGATGAGGAGTTGAACATTTTTGCAGGTCTACCTGGTTATGGAGGATGGAGGTCCACATATATTAGGAATTTCCCTAACAGCAAATGGTAATGTTGTTCCTTTACCCTTATCGGTCATATCGATGTAGTGGGAACTACGAGATTCACGTGTTTTAACTTTGTCAGAGATCTTTTGATAAAGTGTTCCGTGATATCCGGAAAGCTGATGTTGCTTGTGAAAAGTGCCGACAAATTATATCCAGGAAAATCTGGCTCTTCGAAGTTCGAAGAGAGGTGCCTCTTCGATTTTTGAACAAGCGGGTATGTTAAAGATCTGGCTCTCGAAATGCGGAAAGCGTTGCCTCTTCGATTTTTGAACCAAGCAGATCTGTTGAATATCTGGCTCTCGAAATTCGGAAAGCGTTGCCCCTTCGACTTTTGAACAAGCATATCTGTTGAAGATCTGGCTCTAGAAGTTCGGAAAACGTTGCCCCTTCGATTTTTGTACCAAGCAAATCTGTTGAAGATCTGGCTCTCGAAGTTCGGAAAGCGTTGCCCCTTCGACTTTTGAATAAGCATATCTGTTGAAGGTGTATTCTCAGAGATGAGGAAAAATTAGGCATTCTTGTGGGTATGCTTTGCCATAGAAGACAGATTTGACTCGTATAGTGATTTCCCAATTAGCAAGTAGTGGTGATATTCCTTTACCCTTGTGGGTAATAGTAGGGTAGCTGGAACTTCGAAATTCTCGTGCCTTAACTTTGTCAGAGCACTTTGAAAAAGTGGTATGTGATATCCGGAAAGTTGATGTTGTGTGTGAAGATTGCAGACACATTTTATCCAAGGAGATCTGGCTCTCAAAATTCGAGGAGCGGTGCCTCTTTGATTTTCGAACAAACGACCATGTTGCCTTTTCTTTTATAGGGGCACCAATTGTGTTCAAGAAGTACACTCAGAGAGTTACTGCTTGTAGAAATCTTCCCTTCATTTTTGTGCTTCTGAGATTTATTGGACCTCATTTTTCCTTCGTCATTTCTGAAAATGTCTGGCTCATCCGACCGTCGTTTTGACTTGAATGTTGAGGAAGAGGCAGCCAGATCTCCTCAAGACAACATATGGCGTCCGTCTTTCTTATCCCCTACTGGTCATCTTACCGTTGGGGATTCTGTGATGAAGAATGACATGACCGCTGCGGTGGTGGCCAGGAATCTTCTCAGTCCCAAAGATAACATATTACTTTCCAAACGGTCCGATGAGTTGGCTGTTAAGGATTCTCTGGCTTTCAGTGTTCAGTGTGCGGCTTCTATGTCTAATATGACTCAGCGCCTATTTGCTCGAACCCGCCAGGTTGAGTCCTTGGCGGCTGAGGTGATAAGCCTCAAACAGGAGATCAGAGGGCTTAAGCATGAGAATAGACAGTTGCACCTGCGTGCACATAGCTACTCCACGGGCATGAAGAGAAAGCTTGACCGGCTGGAGGAATCCGAGAGTCAGATTCTAAGTGATCATTAGAGGTTTGTGGGTTTGTTGCAAGGGCATCTATTGCCTTCGTCTTCTGGAGCTTTACCGCGTACTGAAGCTCCGAACGATCGACCTCCGGTGCCTCCTCCTTCTGGGGTTCTGCCCAGTACAGAGGTTCCAAATGACCACCCTTCGGTGCCTCCTCTTTCTGGTGCTTTGTCGAGTACTGAGGCTTTTCCTGGGCAACCTTTGTGGAGGTTCCCTCCTGTTTGTTTGTTTTGATTCTTGTGTATGTACATATATGTAATTTATCGATGATGTCAATAAACAAGCTTTACTTCATTCAGCGTATTGTGTTAAATACACTAAGGCATCCTCCACTAAGTTCTTTGAATTATTTCTTTTGTTGAAATTTGCATGTCGAAACTTCATGGGTGGATCCTGTAGGTTGAAATAGTGCTCCCCTAATTTCCCGAGTGAGGAAAACTTCTCGATTGGGGACTTGAAAGATCCAAGTCACTAAGTAGTAGCGGAACTTTCGAGTACCAAGATGTAGTAGCATATGATAGGAGTCCCCCAAGTCGTCGGTCGAGGAGAGTTGCCGAAGGAGGTGTCTTGCTTGTTACCAAGTTGTCAGAATATCGATGCCTTGCCTTGCTTCATTTGGTGAAGCACAATTCTTTCTTAGTGAAGTACAATTCTTTCTTAGTAAAGTACAATTCTTTCTTGCTTCATGTTTGAGAGGTAGGGAAATAATAAAAATGAGACCCAAGGTCTCATCCCTTTGCCCATTTCTGCTTCCCCCTTTTGTGGTGGAATTGCTTTTCGTTTCCACTTATCAGCCTGAGTCGCTGCAATTATAACACCCTTCTCTGTAGCTCAAATCGCAAAGTCGTCTTCATGAAAGTTGTTCCTTAACTTGTGATCTACAACATATCCAAATTTGAGATCCATCGGAGTAGTACAACTCCAGACATTCAGGTGTGATGAATAACTGTTCATGATTTGTCTGTCAACCCATCAGACCTGTTGTTAGCTTCGTAACTCTATTTTATCTTGCTCAAATCAATATACTTTCTTCATCGAAGTTGTTCCTCATTATCTCTTCCATAACATATCAAAAATTCAGAATGAATTAATGGTGAAATACTTCCAGATCTTTGAAACATCACAACAGCTTTGGAAACGGCATGAATCTGACTGTCATGTTTGGAGCTTTAAAACTCTAATTTCCTTCGCTCAAACAGAAATATTTCCTTCTTGAAAGTTGTTTATCTGTTCAAGAACCATAAGATATCCAAAATTCGGCTCCATTGAAGAAGAGCAGAAGTTGCGGAAATTTGATAGATGAAAGGTGACGGAAGAGGGAGAGAGGGAAAAAGGCTTGACTAGTTAAAGCTATTTTTTGGACACAAAATTTGATTTAGCTTCACACTATCTTGATCAAGAGTGTGTGAAGCTCTTGCATGTTTTAGTGTTGAAATTTTGTAGTGAAGCTTTGTTGTTGAAGCTATGTAGGTGAAGCTTTGATGATGAAGCTTTGTTGGTGAAGCTTTGATGTTGAAGCTTTGTAGGTGAAGCTTTGGTGTTGAAGCTTTGTAGGCACCATAAATTGATTTTGCTTCACACTATCTTGATCAAGAGTGTGTGAAGCTTTTGAGAATTGTAGTTGCACTCCATTGATGAAGCTTTGTTGGCACCATAAATTGATGTTGAAGCTTTTGATCTTGAAGCTTTGTGGGTGAAGCTTTGTGGGGTGAAGCTTTGTGGGTGAAGCTTTGTTGGGGTGAAGCTTTGTAGGGTGAAGCTTTGTAGGTGAAGCTTTGTGGGTGAAGCTTTGATGATGAAGCTTTGTTGGTGAAGCTTTGATGTTGAAGCTTTGTAGGTGAAGCTTTGATGTTGAAGCTTTGTAGGTGAAGCTTTGGTGTTGAAGCTTTGTAGGCACCATAAATTGATTTTGCTTCACACTATCTTGATCAAGAG
Organism: Heteromeles arbutifolia; assembly: GCA_024362995.1. Classification (NCBI taxonomy): domain Eukaryota; kingdom Viridiplantae; phylum Streptophyta; class Magnoliopsida; order Rosales; family Rosaceae; genus Heteromeles; species Heteromeles arbutifolia. Next base: position 34,960,863 of record JANCRC010000003.1, on the reverse strand, counting down.
TGTGTGAAGCTTTTGAGAATTGTAGTTGCACTCCATTGATGAAGCTTTGTTGGCACCATAAATTGATGTTGAAGCTTTTGATCTTGAAGCTTTGTAGGTGAAGCTTTGATGTTGAAGCTTTGTATATGAAGCTTTGATGTTGAAGCTTTGTAGGGTGAAGCTTTGTGGGTGAAGCTTTGTAGGGTGAAGCTTTGTAGGGTCAAGCTTTGTAGGGTGAAGCTTTGTGGGGGAAGCTTTGTATGGTGAAGCTTTGTAGGGTGAAGCTTTGTGGGGGAAGCTTTGTATGGTCAAACTTTGTTTGCATCATAAATTGATTTTGCTTCACACTATCTTGATCAAGAGTGTGTGAAGCTTTTGAGAATTGTGGTTGTCCTCCATTGATGAAGCTTTGGTACAACAGAAAGTTTCAAGTTCGTGACCTTCGCTTGGTTGCTCCGGTCACTAGTGTGGATAAGTATGTAAATGGACAGAGACAGGGAAGCAAACAACACAAGATGTACGTGGTTCACCCAGATTGGCTACGTCCACGGAGTAGAGGAGTTCTCATTAATTGTGAAGGGTTTACACAAGTACATAGGTTCAAGCTCTCATTTTGTGAGTTCTAGTGAATAGTCTAGTACAAATGACATTAGGGATTATTGTGGGAGAATGATCCCTATTTATAGAAGAGAGTTTCTAGCTTTGTTCTGACATTGACACGTGTCATGCTATGATTGGCATCTGATGTTGTGATTGGCCTCTGACCTTGTGAGTCCTTGACTGTATAATGTTGACCGGTTCTCAGTAGTTTCGGGATTGGTCAAGTATGGTACAAACAGGATGGATTACTTCTTTAAATCATTAAATTAGAAATCCAAACCGACACATCATGTGGTGTTCAAAATATGGTCTAAAAACATGATATGTCTAGCATTTTTCATTGACTTGATATTGGAAGGTTAACTTCAACGTAAAAAAAAACATTTAGAGCCTAAAATTTTTAATTAGCTCACAACTCCAACTATGTACAAATATGTATTATACTCTCTTGTAAATACTATTTATTTATTTATTTATTTTAACATATATGTGAGGCCCCTCCTCATTTAAAATTCTAGGTACGCCACTGTTGGTAATGAGGAGAAATATAGATCCATTGGGTTTTGAGAGATGAGAGAAAGACGACGTTGACGATGAACTTTTGTTGACGTTGCCAACGGCGACTTGGTGGATGAGAGACAAAAGTGAAATGAGTTTGCATTTTCACATTTATAAACATATATTTTCAACGTGTTTATAAAATAGCACCTAGTATAATACAAGGCTTTTTTGGTGTGCTAGCTGGGACATGACATCGTGAGCAACCGTCATGGGTTGTTGGTGAATGGGTGGTATTGTCGTGCATCCATGGTGAACACTGCCAGTGCATTGCATCCCCAGCCCACCCCATCGACCATTTTCTATTTTCTTTCACGTTTTCACTTTTCAATCCAATTCCAGTACAATTGAGATCGTCTACCCCAAACAGTGGACAAAAAACTCAACCTATCCACTCAAATCCTATCCTGACTGTTCGGGCAGGAATATCGCTGGTGGGCATTCCTGGCTCGAGCACACAGCTCCCCGCGGAGTTGGCACTTTGGTTGATTGTCGGGCTCTCGCCTGCTCGTCGGGCTACAAGGAGAAGACAAAATTAGTTCTGAAATGTGTCTTTGTCGGGCCTTAGGTATAGGCCGTGAGGCTCACAATCAGAACTAGCTAAAGTGCAGAGGCATGCCACTGCTATCTCTGTATGGCAGATGTAGAATAAGTAGATTTAAGCCGATTACTTGCGCCTCAAGTTATTCTGACTTCTTATTATCAAATGATTGTCGTGGATGGGTTAAGTCCACATTAGGTTCTTTTCTATGCCTTGAGATCAAGGACTTTTATTTATCTTGTATGGTAAGAAGGCGGAAATCCAGATCTGATCAAGTCATTAAGTTAATTCATTTTGAGATGGTAAAACCACTAATTAAACCAGATATGAGGGCAAGTGAAACTTTGGATCATTAAAATACCTGAAATGACTTGAATATAGATTGAGGAATGCATTACAACACCAGATCTATTAACTGAAAGACAAAATAAAGAGAGTCGGGCAAGATTTAACCTTGTCGGGCAAGGCTGAACCCCTTGCAGTTTCTCTTCTTTGTAACTACAAGGATTTGGGGATTTTAAGGAATGATGGATGGTAAACAAGTTTACACAAAAGAATCGATACTACAGTATTTGGAGAAAGTAGCAGAGCTTTTACATAGACAAAAGATGTCTTTCTACGGGAAATCTAAGGCTAAATGGGGTGCAGAATCTGGGCAAAGCGCAGCTTTGATGTCTTTCTACGGGAAATCTAAGGCTAAATGGGGTGCAGAATCTGGACAAAGCGCAGCTTTCTGAATGTTTGCTTGATTAAGAGGCAAGTTGTAGATTTGTTTGTTTGATTGATTGAGTGTCCTTGTCTCTGGGCCCTCTTCCTCATTTTATAGGCGAATTAGCCCGACTGCTTGTAGCTTTGGTCCTGCCTGAAAGCAACTGAGGGGTAATGACTCATCAATAATTTACATGCTCTGCCATTCAGAAAGTGGTTTTGGGCTGAGAGTAGGTCAATTTCCATCACTTGTCACTTCTTACAGGCCACTAGCCTTTGCATTTAATGGGGAAGTGCCCATAAATCTTGAAATGGATATTCTGGGCTTAGGTGATGGGCCTCGGGCAAAACCTCATTCTTGCATTCTTTTTAGGCTTCCCTTCCAGACAGCCCAAAGTTTAAATATTAACCCAAACAGTGCCCCCTTCAATCGTTGTTAAGCCTGCAAACTGAGGCACTAATAATGATTGAACAGTAGCTGCGTGCGCACGCATTCTCTCGGGAGTTGCATCAATTAAAACGACCGTTGCACTTCAGACCCTTGCACTACCCCACGAACTCTGTCTTTATGCTAACTGTTCACTATATATCCCCCCCTTTGATCATTTGGTTAAGCACCTCAGTAGCTTTAAATCTTCAACATATTTTGAATTTCTCAAAATTACTAGATCCTTCACAATTTCCAGAAAATCCTTCTTGGCCTTCTCAGTTTTTTATGCCACCCAGAGTTTGAAGTTAGTCCTTTTGTGATATTGGTGAAGAGATTTTCACCATGCGCTGCTTGCCTCGTAACCTTCGTCGCCTTCGAGCTAGTCCGTGCACTAAACTTTTCTTTGATGAAGGAGGATCGCCTTCCTTGGGGTTTGCATGGATACCTCAGGCCTTAATAACTTCAAAAAGCAACATGCTTGAGGCAGATCATAGCCTCTGCATCCTTGGTCACTTCATCATCATAGGTGTATGCTTTAGGATCAACATCAAAATTTTGGGGATGACCATCATTATCCCGAGCCATCCCTTGTCTGGGCATCAAAGTATTCATCAACTTCTTGCTGATCCGAAAGTTGGGCTCTGCCATGACACCAGCAATTTTACCTCAGTGTCTACCTTCCAATTTTTCCATTCCACAGAGAGGCTTTGTGGATATCATTGTATCGGATGAGCAAAGTAGATCCTTCGATATATAGGTAAGCCATCCTAAGATATTAGTCTTTAGGCATGGCTTAATTAATATTTCTATAGTCAACACAACATCTAATTGCTTTAGTTATGGCTTTTAATACAGGAACAATGTTGGCCAACCACTCAACATATTTGGCAAGCCTAATAAATCCGGCTTTCACCAGTTTTTCAATCTCTTCTTTAACCTTCTATTCGATCTCTTTCGACATCCTCCGTGGTGCTTGTTTGATAGGTTTAAACCCTTCCTTAATAGGCATCATGTGTTCTATTAATGTTGGGTTTAAACCTGACATCTTGGTGTAGTGCCAAGCAAAACAGTATTTGAATTCATGCAAAAGGCTGAAAATTCTTGCCCAATCTTCTGTTTTCAACAAACCACTGATCTGTATAGGTCTTAGATCCTCCTCAGTCCCCAGATCATTGGTTTCCAGGGGATCTTGCACTTCTGGGGCTGGTTTGTCAGGTTTTGCACACAAAAACTCAACCAGCTCTGGATTCTTGGGCAAATCTTTTGGCCCGTCCAAGTCATATATACACTCAGCCATTTGGATGGCTGCCCCTAGCTCTTTCCCAAAAAATTCTTCTTTATTCATTTGGCTACTTGAGGTTTTTCTGCTTCAGTTATTTTCTTATTTGGCCGAGCTTTCCCTTTATTGTTTTCTTTATCTCTCATACACCAACAGTCTTTTTATCAAAGACCTGACTGCTACCACTTGGTCATTCTTTTTCTGTTCTGACATTAAAGGTGTTGGGGAGTTGGGATGATATAGGGCCGATCTCATTCTTTCATTGTAAGAACTAGCCCTTGCTCTAGAAGCTTTTGGGCCATCACTTTAGTTGGGCGGTCGTTCTTATCAGCTTATGAGCATTGAAGAATCCCAACACTGGGATTATAGAAGTTGGCTTCTGCGACATTGGCTGTAGGGAGAAATGGTCGTGATTCGGCCTCTACCATCTCCCAGAACCCAAGTCATGTTTCCTATTCTTCATGGTAGACATCCACTTGCTGGTGTAAGGTAGATGGCACAGAGAGACTCTGATGAATCCAATCTCTGCCTAATAAAGCCCCATAAGTGAAAGTACTATCCACAACAAAAAAGGCCAGCATGATTTGTTTTGAACCTAAGTCCACTTTTAATGGCAGTATCTCATGCGTCCTGGTGATAGCTCCTGAGAAACTAGAAACTGTCAGATCGGTGGGGATAAGATCCCCTTCACTCCTGCACATTCTCTTCATCTGCTTGTATGGCAGCACATTAACTGCGGCTTCTCCGTCAATCAAGACCATCTTGAAGAGTACCCCTTCCAGGTGTGCAGTTACGTATATGGGCTTGAGATGGTTGGCCAGGCTTGAACTCAGGCAGACAAAAACCATTTTGTCCGAGTCTATCCTCTCATGCTTTTTTATTGATCGTTCAGGCAATCCTATTTGGTTGGGTTCTCCTTGTCCCGCATCCTTAATACTAACATGCGCCATTATAGGTTCTGTTGCCAGGTAATCACCTTCCATCATGGGAGGTTGATCATGCTCAGCGCGAAACATGGTTGATAAAACATATGTCATGTTTATGTGGAAGTCGCTGGGTCCAGGTAAATCTCTCTCCTTGCCCCTTATGTGGTTCATAAACTCATATAACCAAGCATGTGCTTCTTTTGGCAACATCAATTCAGGCACCGCCTCTTCTTGAGTTATGCCAAAGTTCTGCGCATGTACTAGGTTCTCACAAAGAGTGTCAACCAGCAATGGTGAGGGTATCTTCCTCTCGGGCGAGATTGTTCCAAAACAGATTGGTTCCGGGCTCTACTTAGGTGTTGGCATCATTACCATATCCTCCTGAGCTATTCTCAGGATTCTGTATTTTCTTGGGTGAAGGCTCAGTGGCGCATGGTCTCCTTCCCAATCAGTTTTGTTATTAGTTTTCTCCACCTCCTTCTTGGTTTTCCAGCGGAACTGATTTTTCCCTTCATCAGGCACCTTGTCCATCTTTACATTCTTAGAGGTTTCTGAGGTGGTGGGGACTTTTAATGAGTTCATGTAGGCTTTTTGTTGCCTTTGGACCTTCCTGATCATGGAAACTCCCATTTCTTTAATGGGCTTTCTGTCCCTTCCAACTATATACCATTTTCGCCCGCATCGGGCAACATTCTTCTTAGTGACCGGGTTCATTGTCGGTCATTTTATTCTAACATCTCCACCTGCATAACTTGGTTGGGGTGGCCTCACGTTTACCCACCTTGGTGTTTTGGCCTCCTTGTCCTCTACTTCATCTGAAGCGTCATAGTTTATGAATACTTCTGACAAGTTCTTCGGCTGAGAGTCTCCTAACCTCTGGAAGACGTTCCGAGAGGTTTCCTTTTCGGCCGCCTGCATGATATTTCTGCGGGATTCCTGCTCTTCATTTTCTCTTCTCATGATCAACTCTTGATCAAGGATCGCTCATGCAGCTGGTACTTCTAACTCGTACTCACATTGACATTTACTACACAAAACCACCCCTTTGATTATTGCTGCTTTAGGCTTTTCGAGCAACTTGATAGCCCATTTCGTTGGCCTATCAATTTGCCGCATTTCAGCTCTTACTTCCCAGATAGCTTTTTATTTTCCTTTCTCTGCCCACGTCAGGTTGATCATGTTTACTGGGGATTGTAAAAAGGAATCAGCATTTATTGTTACACTAGCATGCCATTCTTTCTGTAGCTACTCTATTTCTGACCCGCATTGCCCCTGCTATTCGACAAAAATAACACGGGGTCAGGCATCTCTGTCTTCTTCATTGTCTTCAACCCTGTCTGATTATTTCTGGATATTTCCTTGTTTCTTTCTTCACTCTTCATTCCTTTAGGCAAAGGAAACAACGGAATAGTTGTCTCTTCCACATAACTGGCTTTACTTATTATTTTTCCAACATGATTATTTTCTAGGGTAGAATACTCCAGATCTAGTCTTCTTTGCAGACTCTTTGTTGGGCAAAATTGTCTACTGACTTTTTTTCTTGTTTCTAGAAAGTTTCTCTCTATGCTCTGAGAGTTTTCCTCCATGCTTCTCAGAATAGCCATCATGGTAGCCTGTAGGTCTTCATTCGTGACTTTTCCCTCTGATTTCTCAGAAGGAGTCGGGCTTTCCGTCAGGACAGGTCCGTGCAAGTCTTCGGGGAGATTTGCAATGCTAGGTATTGGCATGTAGTGGGGTTGTTTTGTGTTTTGCCCCCCACCTGATGGTTTGTTCTTTCCTTCACTTTCTTGGCATACAAGATTGGATTCTACCGGGCGTGCCAAAACTATGTTCGGAAATGAATATCGCTGGTGGGCTTTCCTGGCTCGAGCACACAGCTCCCCACAGAGTTGGCACTTTGGTTGACTGTCGGGCTCTCGCCTGCTTGTCGGGCTACAAGGAGAAGACAGAGTTAGTTCTGAAAAGTGCCTTTGTCGGGCCTTAGGTATAGGCCGTGAGGCTCGCAATTAGAACTAGCTTAAGTGCAGAGGCGTGTCACTGCCATCTCTATATGGCAGATGTAGAATAAGTAGATTTAAGCCGATTACTTGCGCCCAAAGTTATGCTGACTTCTTATTATCAAAGGATTGTCGTGGATGGGTTAAGTCCACATTAGGTTCTTTTCTATGCCTTGAGATCAAAGACCTTTATTTATCTTGTATAGTAAGAGGGCGGAGATCCAGATCTGATCAAGTCATTAAGTTAATTCATTTTGAGATGGTAAAACCACTAATTAAACCAGATATGAGGGCAAGTGAAACTTTGGATCATTAAAAGACCTGAAATGACTTGAATATAGATTGAGGAATGCATTACAACACCAGATCTATTAACTGAAAGACAAAACAAAGAGAGTCGGGCAAGATTTAACCTTGTCGGGTAAGGCTGAACCTCTTGCAGTTTCTCTTCTTTGTAACTACAAAGATTTGGGGATTTTAAGGATGGATGGATGGTAAACAAGTTTACATAAGAGAATCGATACTATAGTATTTGGAGAAAGTAGCAGAGCTTTTACATAGACAAAAGATGTCTTTTTACGGGAAAACTGAGGCTAAAGGAGGTGCAGAATTTGGGCAAAGCGCAGCTTTCTGAGTGTTTGCTTGATTGAGAGGCAAGTTGTAGATTTGTTTGTTTGATTGATAGAGTGCCCTTGTCTCTAGGGCCCTCTTCCTCTTTTTATAGGCAAATTAGCCCGACTGTTTGCAGCTTTGGTTCTACCCGAAAGCAACTGAGGGGTAGCGACTCATCAGTAATTTACATGCTCTGTCATTCAGAAAGTGCTTTTGGGCTGATAGTAGGTCGATTTCCATCACTTGTCATTTCTTACAGGCCACTAGCCTTTGCATTTAATGGGGGAGTGCCCATAAATCTTGAAATGGATATTCTAGGCTTAGGTGATGGGCCTCAGGCAAAACCTCCTTCTTGCATTCTTTTTGGGCTTCCCTTCCTGACAGCCCAAAGTTTAAATATTAACCCAAATACTAACCAGTCTGAAATACAAATTCCTATCAAGTCCGTTCCACAAAACATGCCCCTAAGTGGTTGGACCGGTATTAATTACCCATCATCGTATATACTCCTTTATTTTAGCCACTTGGCACAATTGGTTACTAATCTTGTTAGCAAAAATCCAACCCTAATCTCAAGGCCTAGTTAGGTCAAGTTTTCCAAAGTCTGGCTTTAGTTGCACCTTTGTTTAAAATGAGTCCATCATTTTCATTTTGGTCCTCATAATCCAGATGATGATCCTTCGAAAATTTTCCATAGCTATATCTACACGTGCTTGTCCATTGTTGTGTCAAACATTAATTGTAATGTGTAGAGTATTCAAGTTTGTTTATAATAGGGGAAGGAGATTTGAACTCAAAAAGAAAAGTACATGTAGATTATGAGCTAGTTGATACTCATAGCCGATTAAAAGACAATTTCGAGAGATTTAACAAAGAGCTAATTACTTATGCCTTAATACAAATAAGTGAACAAATCAAGTAAAGTGGCTTCTACTTTTGCTTTTTTTTTTTTTTTGGAACAAACGATATTATCTACACTAAAAGAGAGATGGTGGACTTAGCCACACAGTGGGCTAGCAATAATGTGGTTCAAATTCGCCTTTGGCGAGAATCGAACCTAATACCTCTCACTTATAAGTGAAGAGGAATACTACTAGACCGCATTACTAAATAGCTACTACTTGAAATAAAATTAAAAAAAAAAATTCTTTTTGCACACTCTTGTGTGTGTATATATATATATATTTTTTTTTTCTTTCAGATCTTGTTTTGATTTGTACAATCGAAAGACAAAAAATAAACAGAGATATGCTGAAAGATAAAATAAATGTATGAAAATCACACCGCCTTCAAATAATACTGTCTAACACAAAGGACAATATACACATGTTATGACCTTCTGGCATGCGTGTTGTCCCAAACAATCTTTGGATCATATCAGTTTTTACTTTTCAATCCATGTTTTCCCCACTACATATGGCTGCACATTATTGACTTAGATGCAGTACACAGCAAGACATGTTTGGGCTTTTGTTTTTGGCAATTTATATTTTGTAATTTCAAATGGGCCAGGACTTGTTACACAATGATCAATTGGGTTCAAATTGTACCAAACAAGAAGCCCAGGAGGGCCGACAAGAGCAGAACAATCAACCAACAAAACAGCAAGAGCAACAGCCAGTTGTTGCCCACTTTTATCAGACCATATAACTAGACTCCCATGCCTTTCTTTTCTTTTCCCCTTAAATATTAAGAAAAACTAACGAAAAATCTAAAAAAACTTCATTTTTAATGAAAAGCTATTTTTAAAGTTATAATGAATAGTGCCAGACAAAGGAGAAAATGTGGTTTTTCATTAAAAGTGAACAGTACCGAGAGTGTTTTATTAAAACTCCCTAAATATTATGGGAATTGTTTAACATAGAAAATTATTTAAAATATATTGATGAATTGACGTTTTCGACTTTTCAGGCTGTACAGGCTATGTGGATTTAAAAGGAACGACAAGATTTATAAGATGCATTGGCTTGCAATGAGCACAGTAAAAACTCGGTAGAATGTCTCGCCTAAATAATTAACATTGGGTTTTTAGAGATTTTAATAAAGTTTGATATTCTTGAAATTTTTTATATTTATTGCCCTTGAGTCAGGGTTGCTTTCTTGGTCAACATGTAGTTATGAATATTCTGCAACCTCTATGGTATCCTAGGGAAATAGATCATCTTCGGATCTCTTCTAGTAAGGTCACCGAATTAAGTAATCCGGGCCTTCCAAATTTCATCCAACAGCAAAAAATTATCATAGCTTTTAAGGGGTTAAAACAGGTGGGTCATTGGATGAAATTTGGAAGGTCCGGATCACTTGATTTGGTGTCCTTGGTAGAAGAGATTCGGAGAGGATCTCTTTCCGTATCCTAGGATCCTTTTGGTGATATCTTGGGGATCCGTGAATCGTGTTCGGTCATCGTACATCATGCGGTCAGTTTTTATCAAGTATTGTTTAGGTTTATTTTGAAATAAAAATATTTAAAATGATTTCTGACCGTACGATGTACGATGAATGAACACGATTCATGGATATCCGGAATCCTCACAAAGAGGATCCAAACTCTATGCTTTTGTTCTCGAATTTGACATTTGTCAATCTCTTATTGTAAATTCCGTTTAGGGCTTTCTAATTTACTAATGAATTCAATGGGATGAAACCGTTTGTACTGGCATTGTCCTTCACCTTAGAAACTACTCAAGCAAGCAAGATAACAGAGGAACAAAAGCTGTTAAGAAGTACTTAAGTATGGAGAGTTGGCAACCATTTTTAAGGAATTGGATCCCATTTAGATCCACTTTGTGGGAATTCTAAGGATCTCCACATTTTAGTCATTCATCGTGTATCGTGCGGTCAGAAATCATTTGACTTTTTTATTTAAAATTAAACATAAATAGTATCGAACGAAAACTGATCGTACGATGTACGACAAACGACTAGGATGTGAGGATCCCTAAGATCTACACAAAGTGGAACCAGAAATGATCCTTTTCCCATTTTTAAGACCAAAAATTGATTGAACATTCCCTCCCACTAGATATCTCAGCTGTTGTCAGAACTTTACCTTTCACCAATAATGATTAAAGGGTTTTCCGTTGTCATACATGACAACGGATCAGGATCTTCTCATGAGCTAAGGGTGAGGATCCTCCTAAGCAAGCCCATCGGGCCGTTCAAATTTTATCCAACGGCTACGAATAGGAGGTCCCTCTAAAAGTTATAATAATTGTAACCGTTGGATAAAATTTGAACGGCCCGATGGGCTTGCTCATGAGGATCCTCACCCTTAGCTCAGGAGGATCCTCACCCTTAGCTCAGGAGAGGATCCTGATCCCATGACAACATAGAGAAGGTAGGGGCAGCCAATGACATTGACACATGCTCTTTCGTACAAAAGCAATCCATACTCCATTTTTCTATCTCCTCTAATTTTTTTTTTTTTTTTTAACTTAAGGTAGGAATTTTATAAACGAATATAAAGGTTTACATCCTGCGTGAAGATGTTAAACAGGAAATCAGGGCTAATATAATCCCAAACAAAAACGCGGCCCTCCTTAAACACATACTTAGCCATCTAGTGAGCCGCATGGTTACTTTCTCTAGAAACATAATCGAAAGTCACTGACTCCAAGCCACACGCTAGAGTCTCGATGTCACCAAGAATGCATTCCAAGCTAAACTCGTAGGTTAGCTCCTTCCTAATCATTTGGATAAGAACCTTTGCATCAGATTCAACTATCACAGTGTCGAAACCTTGCTTAATACAGAACTCCAAGGTGTCACGAATTACAGTGGCCTCAACCGCTGCAGCACTATGGCAGAACAAATCGCCTGAGCCTCTCGCTACTTGCAACAGACCTGCAAATCGCGAGCAACCCAACCCACACCAGCACGCAGAGTCTCCTTGCACCAAGCCGCATCAGTGTTGACTTTGATTGACCCGAACCCCGACTTACATCTCCTCTAATTTCAAGTCTTGTTTTAGAATAGTGTTATTCGGGACACTATTCTTTATCTCTCATGCATCTTTATCAATTTTTATTCATTGATCTTCTTTAATTCATTTGATTCGACGGTTGAAATTGAAAAGAGTATGTAAAAGAGATAAAAATGGTTGTTTGGAATGTGACTAGCATTACCCCTCATATATTCAACCAAATTCTTTTTATTAAATTTTATTCACCAAATGATGTTCTAATATGTTATATATTCATCTAAGGAGTATTCACTTTAGACTTCATTTATTTTTACTGAATAAGACTCAGGATATATTGTTAGATGAATTAATAAACTTGATGAAGAAGTTGGAGTCTCTCAAATTACGAGAACAAATTATATGGATCGAGTACACTATCGTGATGGCATTTTAATTGAATAACACAATAATACAATGTTATTTATTAAGACATTATGTTATTGGACCAAATTGTTAGGGAAATGCTAAGGAGACTAAATTTTTAGACCATTTTTTAACGACCACATGATGTGGCAATTGATGGTTGGACTCATTTTTTTAATGATTTAAAGAAAAAGTTCAACCATCAATTGTCACATTATGTTGTCTACAAAAAATAGTTTAAAATTTGGTCTTTTTACCCTCTAGCATCACCCGAATTGTTATTATGAAGGTATACCTGGTTCACTCAAATTCCTTGTCTAGAAACCTTACTTAAGCAAGTGATGACCCTAAACTTTTTAAATTCCAGTAGTTAGTTCAGGATTTAAGAGGCTGAATTATTGTCAATACCAACTTTCAAGCCTTTTAAAGCTTTTAGGTGCAATTGACATGCATAAAAGGGCATTCGGTTACCATAAAAATCAAACTATGTGGACATGGTGCATGCCCTAATTATTGGTCTGCTGCTGAAGAGAAATATCGAACATGTAAAAATTGGGATTGAAATATTATTTTTAGACTCTGTGCCAGTTTAGATCCGGATCGTTAGGTAAGTTAATTATCATATTCTCAGACAAACTTTTTGGTATATTGCCTTTGGGAAACACTATCATCGAAATTAAGCAAGTGGCACGTTCATTAGGGTTTGGGATTTTGTTAATTAATTGAAAGCTTTTTAGCTAAGCTATCATAACTCTTCAATTTGATCATTGAAATTTAAAATCGATTGAAGTAGTCTCTTAGATTGTCCACCATCAATCATTTTGATCAATATGTGAAAAATCTATGTTAAGTTAAAGAAACCACCTGTTCAAGAGAAGGGGTAGATTTAACAAAAATACTCTTAATTTAATGGAGATTTCTTACAGAATGATCAAAATAATTGATGGATGACAATCTTAAGAAGCGCTTTTATCGATTTTAATTTTATGGACCAAAGTGAGGAGTTATCAAGAACCATTTTGGATAAAAATCATTGATTGAATGAGTTTGTTGTTATTTCATAGGCCAAACCTGTCACTTTACATGTATCAAATCTCCATCTCAATCCATATATCAGGTTAATAGGATTTCGAGATTTTGGAACTACCACGTTCATCGAATAAGCAAAACTTTTTTCTCTTTTCCTCTTTTTCGAGTAATGTTATTCATACTATGTTTTTATACCACATTTCTATACTATCTTAGGTGATATCTGATGTGGACAACCACATTCACATCATTTGAAAAATTTGCAAAACCCAAGGAAAAGAAGGAGAAAGACTCCTCGTATACCACAAACATCATTTAATTAACTAGTTTTTCTTAATTATTAGTTTATCAAATAATGAACTAAATTTAAAAATTTGATTAATTCAAATGATATGGCTGTCCACATCAAATGCCACCTAAAGTGATATGAAAATGTAGTACAAAAGTATGGTATGAATTCTCTTCAAAAAAAAAAAAATGATATGAATAACAATTTTGCTCTTTTTCTTCAGCTTTGCAGAGAAAATTTAAAGATGCCGTTTGCCACAGAAAGTAGATATATATGCATATGGTACAATGCCAAAATGTTTGTGAAAAAAGAGTTTTTACTTTTATTTTGTGTACAAATGTATATTTTATATTACAAAGGTGGAGGAATTTGAGCTGTCACACAATAAACCGTCATAATAATGTGGTATCGAACTCATTAATTATTTATGAGCCAAATTTAGATCTCACACTTACAGTTGAAGCTGAATATTATTAGATCCTAATATTAATGACAACAATTTTCAAAGAATAATACTTGCATCCCCCATGTGGGGAATGCACATATTTCTCCATTTGCAAATAATGTATCTTGACCGAATAAAATCAACAATCGGAATCGTCCAATTTATTAATCTTTATTTAAATAGATGGTTCATCATGAATATACTTGGTACCTAAACCGTCAATCTTTTTTATAAATTTGAATGACTAGGTTTCTGCAATTAAATGATTTTTTATATCAGTGATCTTCACATTAAGAATAATAGATTGAATGTTTCAGATCGTTGATTTTATTCGGTCAAGATACGTTATTCATAAATGGGGGAATGACCTCATCCCTTCAAAGTGGAATTCAAGTATTATCCATTTTAAAATAAGGAATTCTTATTTGAGTTTTATTTTGATACAACGATATTATAAGAAGGGAGTTGGACTAAACCTCACAATGTGACAGGAGTAATATCGAATCGAACTCGCCAGTCGAACCTAATATCTTTTATTTACATGTGAAGATGAATTTTTATTTGAATTTTAAAAATCTATTATGCATTCCTCTGTCATAAAAGCATAAAAAAAAAAAATTAAAACAGTGATATATCATGATAAGGTAGGATGCGTACAAAACCATCACAATTAAGTCTTATTTGAACACATACGTGATATGATCTTGATTTAAATGATACCTAATATATATATATATATATATATATATATATATATATATATATATATATGCTCCAACTGTTTGTTAAGAGTCGACAAAAAAAAAAAAAAAAAAAAAAAAAACTGTTTGTTAAGAGAATATTGTATATGTAATCCTCTAAAAGACAAAGTATATATGATGATTATTTATGTCTAAAAAAAGTTGTGTTGTGTTTGTGTCTAAAAAAACAATCGATCGAACTTTCTTTTAATCGCATTACATTAATGTGGCTCTATTTAACGACATGCAAAACCTTATTGATTAACGAACGTGCTGGTTGCATATATACATGCATGCATGCGTGCATTCCAACAAAGATGATGGTTTGTCCTTGCCTCACCTGAAGAGATTAACCAGTCTTGAGTCTTGCACATATAATCGATTGGCTTTTGCCGAAACCACTTCCTTATGATTGTGGTAAGCATGTACTAGTTCAAAAACAATAGTTTATGTTGTAACAGTTGTATCTCTTTTTTGTATTTTAAACTATATATTTTTACAAAGAGGAGGTGAATTTAAGCCAAATTATATCTAGTCATTAGTAAATTTGTATTGAACTTGCCAGTCATAATATTTAAACTTAAGACATTTTACTTACAACTAAAAATAAATATCACTAAACCGTAATATTAATGACAAAAACTATTGTTATTAAATTTTTTATTTAAACATTTAAGTAAATGAAGAAGAAAACTCCCACAAAACGAGTTTGAAGTTTCTTCCATATTTTTTGTTTTTCGGTAATAAACATAGGTTAAATGAAGAATCCTCTTGTCATCTGGTAAAGAATGCATATTCACTCACTATTAAATTTGATTTGAATAGTTAAGATTAGAACATTTTTTATGGATAAGATTAAAGCATTGTAACGCATCTATTTATTTCCATCTTTTATTGATTAAATGCTATAAGTTAAATTCAACACTATGTGACCATGAATTCCCGGTCACTAAAATAGGACTCGTACGAGAATTTATATAAACTAAAAGAAAAATAATTACATTTCAAGGGACTATGTGCTAGTGTATGCAGACATGAATCTCAATTCAACCTAATACCATGACTCTAGTTCAACCAAATGGGGTCACAAATTAGATTGATGTACGTAGCTTCGCATTGAAAGGATTTGGCAATAAAAAAAGGGAACGCAACTATAACATTAAGTTCCAAAATCCCCTGCCCCACGAAGAGAAATAGGTATGGTGCGAAATTATTTTTTCGGATAATATTAAAGAAATTAAAATTTTAAATTAAATTTTGTATATCAAATAATGTAGTTATCGATGACTGAATTATTATTTAAATTTTCAATTACATTTTTATTTCTTATTAATGACATATCATTTTATTGGTAAATTTAATTTATTTAGTATTACCTTTATTTTTTCATCAATTTCCTTTCTGCCCTAATTATCGCGAGCCACGTTACCGTTATGATTGAATCCCCTCCATTTAAAATATGAATTGATTGATGTGTGCGACTTGGTAAGGTCAAATTACTCATGTACCCTTTATGTGGATAACATAACTCTTCTTCAATGTCAAAAACTTTTAATACAAAATCTAGATTCTTCAATATATTAGCTATTTTGATTTTGAACGTTGTCATGTTTAATTTTTTTTTCAAAATAAAAGATAATTTTATCGGTCGAGTAGGAACAGAAACATTAACATCAATAGTCAGAACAAAATAATTTAATTTATTTTGTTTTAAAAAAAAAAAAAATAGGTGTGACTTTGATCTATGAATTAAGATAAGAAGTTTTAGCTGTTGAATGTCCTACATCGGCCAAATAAAGAAATAAATAAATAAAAGTTTAAATATCTTAACTCCACTCCAACTAATGCTGATATAGACAACATACCTCTTCAATGTCAAAAACTTTTAATACAAAATCTAGATTCTTCAATATATTAGCTATTTTGAACATTTTCATGTTTAATTTATTTTTTCCAAAGTAAAAGATAATTTTATCGGTCGAGTAGGAATAGCAACTTTAACATCAATAGTCAGAACAAAATAAATTAAATTATTCTTAAAAAAGAATTGGTGTGACTTTGATCTATGAATTAAGATAAAAAGTTTCAGCTATTGAATGTCCTTCATCGGCCAGAGAAAGAAAGAAACAAGAGTTTAAATATCCTAACTTCACTCCAACTAATACTAAGGTGTTTTGTAATAAAAACCCACATCTGACGAATTGTGCAGGTGGTAATTAATAAGTTGGAGACAATATCGGTATTTTTGAAAGTGAGCCTTTAATCCGTCTCTTTTATAATTTGACATTTCACTTCAAAACAGAATTTTAGCTTGTCTTGGTATTACTTGAATTAAAAAAAATTATTCGATTACTTTAAAAATGAGTTGCTAAGCATTCTTAGCTTACAAGAAAGAAATTAACCAACAAAATGAGTTTATGTTTTTTTTTTTCATATTGTTATTCTAAATTTCTTATGATATTTTGGACCACTGCTAAAATGAAGGGTTGTACCCTAAAAATGTCAATTGCACCCCAAAAATATCAATCTCATTCACAAATAGAATCACTTATACATAAAGGATATGTAGAGTAAAGCTTTGAGTCACATCCAAATTTAATTCAAGAGGTAGGGCTCCATCAATCTAAAATAACCGAAGATAGAAACATTTCCAAAGTTATTTCGAGATGTGCCATTCTTTTCCATATATATGCTAAGAAAACATGCACGTAGTGCTTGTTTAAGCTTGATATATATTGTTGGGACCAGATCAATGAAGTTTGGTTCATCATTTGACAAGTATAATGTGAAGTGTGGTCCATACCAAAGAGAAAATTGAGAGTATACTTGTTTATTTCGAAAGCAAATGCCATTCTATGATACTTGGGTTTTAAGTCTTTCACCTAATTATATATTTGTACAAGTTTCTCATATTTGTTTGTTTCTTAACCGAAGTTTTACTTCATAACATATTTTAACGCACTTTCTAACCAAAGTCATTTTCTTTAAAATTGATCAAACAATTGTCTCTTAGGACTAGAGTCTAATAGTACTCTTCTCTATTTATAAGTGAAACTTTTGTAGACGTCGAATTCTCTACCAAATTTAAATAAATATATAAGAAATTTAACCAGGAGTCGAAATAGGTGCTTTTATATTTTTACTAACAAACAACTTGACACTTTTATTTTCTTTACACAAGCGATATTCTAAGAGTTTTTTTATGTAACATATTGAGAGTGCGGTTTGGGCTAGTAATAATTTTGTATCAAAATCACTTACGAATGGTGAGGAGAAATATCAGCATCATGATTCTAGTGATTGTGATACCCTACACGTTTTTTGTTACAATAACGATATTCTACACGTTAAACGCAAATATTTAAGATTTGACAAATAAAGAAAATACAAATTTTTAAGAGATGCTATCTAATTTCACCTAACCAATTTTTAAACATTATCCCCTTGAACTTCAAACAAAAGAAAAAAAAAGAAAAATGGTCAACCACCTTTGTACAAATCATTTTTCTCTCATAAAAATTAGGGATTTGTGAAAAAAAAAGTATTAGAAAAGGTTGTGCTATCTACACAACTCTTTTTACTTCTCACACTCCTTGTTAATTTTTGTCATTTGATTTTTTTTAATTCATCTGATCCAACGACTGAAAATTAATAGAATATGTAAGAAGTAAAAAAGGATGTGATTCACACACCGCCGGTTAGAAATTTAGTTTAATAATGGTAAAATTGACATTTTCAAGTTTGTTGGGTGTGATTATCAAATTGTACGTAAATAGAAAATAGAAATTCACCAAACCCTATCCAACAAAATATAAAAAATCTTCTTCTTTGGTAACAAATAAAAATTGACCAAAACAAAAATAGGATGATTCTACTATTGTAATTTCCTCAAAATCTCCGTGCTAATCCAAAACCCCATTAACTAACAATTACCACTGTGGCTCAGTAGGTCCCATTTTATTCAAAATTTGCATCTTCTAAATCCCTAAATTCTAACTTCTTTATTTTATTTTTATCCTTATCGGATCCAAACGGCTCTCTGAACTGGAAGAGGCAAAATTTTGGAACCAATCTGCAGAGAAATAAAAAATTAAATTTAAATTCAAACCAAAGAAAATAACAAACAAAACAACGCTTTAAAGCAAACCAACGTATATATTAATCTTCTTCGCATGCTCCAACCCAAGAGTTGGTTTCCAATTTATTTAATTTTATTTTTCAAGTGGCTCTCTACCATCGTAGTAGAGATGAGTGTTATACTTGCATTACATTACGGAATGAGTTTAAACTTCATTAACTTTTGAATCTAACATTTAAATTTTTAATATAACAAATTTATTGTTTGATAAAAAAAATTTATTTATTTTTTTTTTTCAAAAAAAAAAAAAAGAGAGGAGAAGAAAAACAAACAGAACAGAAACAGGGGCTCATCTATCTGTTTTCATACAACAAACAGATTGTCCATTTTCTTTCCTCCATTTTCCCAACTCTCTTCTTCTTCCTCCTTCCCTCTCTCTCTCTCCCTCCCCTCTTTCTCTCTCTAGAAAAAGAGGTTTGTCTCCTCAACAAACTCAACCTCCCCTTTCCTTCTAGTCCTCCTTCTCCACCTCCTCCCCCTCCCTTCTCTCCTCTCTCTTTCTCTCTCTAAACCTCGTAACTTCGGCTTTCAGTATCAAAATCGCCAAAACGTAAACCCCTCGATTTAGCCAGCCCAGTTTCGGATTTCGTCTCCCTCTGTTTTTCTTTCTCCCCTAACAAGAAGAAGATTGCGCATTTCCATTTCCACAGCTCGCCGTCCGTCCAATCCCCAATTGGGATTTTGGGTTTCAGTCTGATGAGAGAATTTGAAGAATTGGGTCGCTGTTTCTGGACACTTGGATCTTCGGGTTTTGTGGGTTCTTGGTTTTCTTTGCAATGCGGGGTTTGAATTGGGTCGGGGTCCAAGTCTGAGGGTTTGAATTGACGTTTCGAGGTGTGAATTTGGGGGTTGGGGAGGTGTGCATAGACTGAATTTGTAGCTTGTGGTTGTGAAAATGATGGTTTCCGCGTCTCCGTCGATGATAGCGAGGAGCTCGTTGGAGGAAATGCTGGAGTCGCTTCAGCGAAGAGATACGGGCGAAAAGCCGAAGGAATTGCCGCCGGCATTGCCAGCTCGGCCGCCTTCCAAGGCTCGGCTGCCGTCAGCCCGCCGCTCTATGCCCAACAACTTCAGGGTCGAAGACGCAGAGGGTTCTCTGGAGTGTTTGCCTAGTTTGAATAAGAGAAAAGAGGGGGACTTGGGGTTCAAGACAGGTCATTTTGGCGTGAAGAAGACGGAGAATGATCAAACTGCTGAGTCGCCCTACGGCGGGTCAGCGGAGGACTGTCGAACGAGGCCGGACAAGATTGCAAAATCAGATTGCGATGACAACATTGGTTATTTCATCAAGAAGGTAATTAGGAGGGTGGCAGTTCGTTGGCTGATCTCGTTTGTTTTTATGTTTCTTTACTCTTACGCATTGCTTTGTATTCTTAACTGAACTTTACAGTGTTATTTGGAGTACGGTAATCCAAGAACTTTAGTCCATAAGATCAGTTTTGGGTAATGTGATAGACCATGGATTTATATGATTGCAATGATTCCGCAGAATTTGGATTTTGGTTATGATGAACACCTGTACTTTAAAATTAGAGGTCAAACCTTTTTGTTGAAATGTCATAGATCCATGAGAAAAAAATGATTTTTGTTCGATATAATTTTGTAAATATAGCATCTTTGTTCTTTGGGCATAGGAAATTTATTTGTAAAACATGAATTGATGTTGAAATATTTGGTTTCAGAAACTTCGTGTTTGGTGTCGGCTACCTAGTGGGCCGTGGGAGTTAGGAACGATACAGTCAACTTCAGGGGACGCCGCACTTGTTTCACTCTCGAGTGGAAATGTAAGTTCATCAGCTTTTGGCTTCACCGCAAATCCCAATTCAACTACTGAAGGCACTTAGATTGATGGGCTGTTTATGCCCTTGTTCTGTTACTGTAGGTAATCAAAGTGCACAGAGTTGAGCTCTTACCTGCAAACCCAGATGTTCTCGAAGGTGTGGATGATCTTATACAGCTTAGTTATTTGAATGAGCCCGCTGTTCTTTACAATCTTCAGTGTAGATATTGCCAGGATATGATTTATGTAAGTATCACATTTTCCTGTTGCTCATGCTTTCGTTTCAGATTCATGTCTTCTTCTCTTCTCCTTTTACATTCTCGTGTTTTTCTTCTGTAGAGCAAAGCCGGGCCAGTTTTGATTGCAATCAATCCTTTCAAAGATGTTCAAATTTATGGAAAAGATTCTATCAGAGCTTATAGGAAGAAACTAACAGACAAACCTCATGTCTATGCTGTGGCAGACGCTGCTTATGACGAGATGATGACAGGTACATGGCACCTATTTTATTTATAGATTTACTTTTGTGCCGAATGTTTGCTTTTTATGGTGGCATTGTTTAACTTGTTCTGTAACTTGTTTTTGACCGTTTTCCTGGATGTAACTTTGATTTTGCAGATGATGTAAATCAGTCCATAATCATAAGGTTAGAACCTCTTCAAATTGGTTTCCAGTATATTAGAATCTTCTTTGTGAATCACACTTAGTACTTGTGTGCAGTGTTATCCTATACTAGATCATCAAGTTCATTGTTAAATCAGAATGTAGTTTGTAAATAAATAGTCAATAAATTTTCTTTTACAGTGGGGAAAGTGGAGCTGGGAAAACCGAGACAGCAAAAGTTGCAATGCAATACTTGGCTGCTCTTGGTAGTGGCAGTTGTGGCACAGAGCATGCAAATGCAATCCTTCAGACCAATTGTATACTAGAAGCGTTTGGAAATGCAAAAACATCCAGAAATCAAAATGCTAGCCGATTCGTAAGTTACTTTATTGCTTTCTTCTTTTTGAAGTTTTATTCAAAATTATTGCTTGGAATTGGTTATTTATTTTGTCAATGATATCCATCCTTTGTTTTTCATTGCTTAATTGAGGGCTAAGGGGTATGCACTTTAAACATGATTTCTGCTTTGCTTCAGGGGAAATTGATTGAATTTCATTTTAGCACTGCAGGAAGAATATGTGGTGCTTTTATCCAAACTTGTAAGCTGTTTAAATTGAATAAATTCCTTTTCTGGTATGCTATTACCTGACTTGCATTTCAATCACAGTAACTGACTTGATTTTACTACCTCGTTCACATGTCAACTCCAATGCGGCTATCATGATTGTGAACAGTTTTTTTGGACAAGGTAATTAGTTGCCCCTTATGAGTTTAATCAGCTTAGTTTTAGCTGTCTAAATATGCCTTATCTGACACTATAATATCTCATTTGAGCAGTCCAGAGTTGCTCAACTAGAAAATGGTGAGAGGTCGTATCATGTCTTTTATCAACTCTGTGCTGGCGCTCCATCAACACTAAAAGGTAGGGAAATTTTTTTTTAATCATCAATTCTAGTTGCTTGTTTCACCATATGTGGCAAAATGGCAAATTCGTGCCCATTAATCTCTTTTCTAAATTTATGTCCTCTTTATGGGATGCCTAGATTTATAAATTATAGGGATTTTGAAATCGTCACATCATAAGTTCGGGGGTCTACTTTGTTGAAATCTTGCTGTATGACCCATGAGCTTTAACATAATTGGCATGGGTTGAGGTTACGTGAAAAGTAAATCTTAGGTTGAATTCCTCTTCTAAGCAAGAAAGGAAAACTATACAGTAGTTGGCATGTAACCAAATGTTTGGAACCACTATAGCACCACATAATGTTTGGAACCACTAGCACCACATAAAAATATGGAGTTCCAGTCTAGTCTTCTTGATTGCTTTTTACAACCTGGTTCGTATGGTGATTAGCAATGATCAGTTATGAGTAATGTCCCTTGCTTGTGTTTCAGAAGCTGGCAGGAAACGTATTAAATGGGTTCATTACAAGTTCTATGATAACCATTTGCCTTTTAATGTTTAGTTCTGTTATTAGACCCTTCAACAGTTCTGCTGTACAAGTATTGGGGAATCATTGTTTGTTTTTGGTTGCAGAGAGGCTAAACCTTAAAAGGGCTAGTGAGTACAAGTATCTTAATCAGAGTGATTGTTTGGAAATTGATGGTGTAGATGATGCGCGAAAGTTTCATATACTTGTGGTAAGTAAAGAGATAGTTGTTTATATCACCATTCATGCAATCAATATACTTTCTTTTCCAGTTTGTTCCTTCTATAACCAAAGTGTCACTTTGTCCCATGTTGTATTGTTTTTGCATCTCCTCAGGAAGCGCTAGATGTTGTTCAAGTTTGTAAGGAAGATCAAGAACACGTGTTTTCATTGCTGGCTGCAGTGTTATGGCTGGGAAACATATCATTTCAAGCAATTGACAATGAGAAGCATGTGGAAGTGTTAGCTGATGAAGGTAAAAAATAGGTCATTCACTTGGTGATCTTTCCATAGGATATTTTGTGTACAATGCTGATTCTAAGCCAGTTGCATTCCTGGCTTGGATTTTTAATGATAGTTCTAACTACTAAGGTTTTCTATTTGGTCATTAACTGGATCACTGGAATGGCATTTTGGGGTCTGCTACTGCAGTCATATTATTGAGCAGTGTTAAAGAGTGTTGTGCACATATATGTCCAAAAAGACCTTTAAAATTTTGTCTATCCAAATTTTTGTAAGAGGTTTCCCTCAGTGTCTGATTTCATTCCATGTCAACCATCTGCGGTCTCAGAATGTGTTTGTTCTATTAAGTCAAACAGTACTTTTAGACTTGCACCTGAGCACATGAACAGATGCCCACATATGAGTAACTTCTCTTCGTTTTTCCGTTGGGCAGCTGTAACCATTGCTTCTATGCTGATGGGTTGTAGTTCCCAGGAACTAATTCTTTCTTTATCCACCCCCGAAATCCATGGTGCCAAGGATAGTATTGACACAAGGCTAACACTGAGACAGGTTTGCTAATTTCTGTAACAATCTATGCTTGAGTCCTGACAGCCTTTAAATGCACTTTTTGATGAAACTGAGGCTTATTTTTTCTTTCTTTCTTTCTTTCGTATTCAGGCAATTGATGCAAGAGATGCATTGGCAAAATTTATCTATGTTAGCTTGTTTGACTGGCTTGTAGAACAAATTAACAAGTCACTTGTAGTGGGAAAATGCCGTACTGGGAGATCCATCAGTATACTTGATATTTATGGGTTTGAGTCATTCCAGGTACTAATATATACTTCACTGTTGGTGATGTTTGCAATAAGATTTGTGTATTTAGTAATGATCTTAAGGGCTATTTTTCAGAAGAACAGCTTTGAACAAATGTGCATTAATTATGCAAATGAGAGGCTGCAACAACATTTCAACCGACATTTATTTAAGCTTGAGCAGGAGGTGAGCATCTCAAGTGCAATGTAGCATTAAGGTTGCTTAGTGTCACACTACATGTTATGACTAAACGTGTGAATTGTGATTGCTTATTCCTTTTACTTCAGGAATGTGAATTGGATGGGGTTGATTGGACTAAAGTTGATTTTCAAGACAATCAAGAATGCTTGAATCTGTTTGAGAAGGTATTTCATTGAGCCTTCTATATCACTGACTTGCTAATTTTTCTTCAGAAGTTCATTAGATTCATCTTCACTGTATGGTATATGTGACATTCAAATCAACTTGTATAATTTGTGATAATTAGGGGTTGGGCCTTCACATTTTGCTTTACCTTGATTAATGCTTATGATATCTTAATAGAGTTTCACATTGCATGATAGCTACAAAAGCAATGAATTAGGTGGTATTAGTCTTCTGTTCTCTTTATACGTTTTAAAGAAAAACTTCATTAGCTCAGCTGGAGGAAAACCCCTCAACTATCCACTTGTATGTTCTAATTGATTCTTAATTGTAAATTCATTTGGCACCCTTCTCCCATTGCAAAGTAAGAAGGGTGTATTACTGAAGTGATCATAGCATTTGCCTCTTTCGTTAAAGCCACTTTGTACTGTGTTGTGGGCAGAAACCTTTTGGGCTACTATCCGTGTTGGATGAGGAATTGAACTTCCCTAAGGCAAATGATTTGACCCTTGCCAATAAATTTAAGCAACACTTGAATGCTAATTCTTGCTTTAAAGCAGAAAAAGGAAGCACTTTCAGTATTCGTCATCATGCTGGAGAGGTTAGTTTTTGTTTGAGCATGTTCCCAAGCTTTAGTTGTATGCTGACTTCATTTGCACTATTATATATGTACGCACCAACTTAAGAATTGTTTGACTCTGCTTTTTATCATTCTTTCTGCATGCCTTGAAAGTAGTGCATAAAAAGTAGTGCATAGAAAGTAGCCAAGTGAATCATGGAAAGGTAAAAATAACAGTGGTGACAAATTATGATTGTCACCATTTCGGCCTTCTTATTGGAAGATTTCTGAAATAACTCTGGTCTTCGGATTCACATCGAAGGTGTCGGACATTAACATCACGCCAAGGTTTCTTGGACTCACTCCTAGAGAGATGCTAGAAAATTTCTGGCATCACATCAGAGGTGCCTTCAACTCACCCCAGGCAACTCATCCTTTTCACAAACTTTACTTTGATTATAAACTTCTATCCTCATTGTCATTACCAATCTTCATCCTCTTCAAGGAACTATTGTTAATTGCAAGTTTGCAACCACTTGATTAACACACAGGTTTCCTTATGACTGTTGCCTTGGCTTTATTGATATCAAAGGTATCTTCAACTCACCCCAGACGACTCATCCTTCCCAAAATTTTTACTTCTTTGATTCTTAACATTTATCCTCATTCTCATCACCAATCTTCATTGTTAATTTGAGTCTCCTCAAGCTACCATTGTTAATTGCGAGTTTGCAACCACTTGATTAACACATTTTTTCCTTATGACTGGTTCCTTGGCTTTATTCAATAACTTAAGCCTTGACCATAAGGAAGGACTGGCTTACGAGACATTGCATTGGTTGCTCTTGATTCTCTTAAATGTAATTTGAGGATAGTCCAACTTATGTTTTCGTACTAGGCAATACATGATGTAAGCCTGTACAGATTGATGCAAGTTTGATGACCTATATTTCTATAAAATTGCTATTGGTTTTCAGAGTGTTATGGTTTTACTAACATTTGGATTTTTATTAGGTTCTATATGACACAAGTGGCTTCCTGAAAAAAAACAGAGATAAGTTGCCTTCTGTTTTCGTCCAACTCCTGTCATCGTGCAGATGCCGGCTTCTGCAGTTGTTTACCTCCAAAGAGCTTAAGCAGTTGCAGAAACCTGAAAATGATTCTTACCAGATAGATGCATTGGACCCTTCAAAATCAAGCACTGGTGTTGACTTCAAGGTACATATGCTTGCACGAGTTTTAGCTGGATATAGGAGTAGCTTTTGTATGCTTAGATCAGATGCCAAAATTTTGAATGTCATCCGAGTAGGATGGGACTCTGTTAGATGAGTTTGGATGATAGTTTTCTTTTGGTAACATATGGGGGTTGATGATCTTATTTGTTCAGAAAGCTACATCTCATTCTAAATTATTTAACAGTGGCTGAGACATAGCTGTACTGCATCGTTTAAAGTTTAATTGTACATCATTCATTCCTGTAGGGTCAATTGTTTAAACTACTGCACCAGTTGGAGAGCAGCACCCCTCACTTCATTAGCTGCATAAAGCCAAACAGTAAGCAGCTTCCCGGCATGTATGAAGTAAACCTTGTTTTACAACAGCTCAAGTGTTGTGGAGTTTTGGAGGTTGTTAGGATATCACGATCTGGATACCCTACTAGAATGGCACATCAAGAATTTGCAGGAAGGTTGGTATACATTGAACCGGAGTTTCAGGTTTTTAGTTAGTACTGGCTGTCTCAACTATCTTTTCTCATGTGTCTTTTGGATTAGGTATGGTTTTCTACTTTTGGAGGACGATTTACCTCGGGATCCATTAAGTCTATCCATTGCTGTTCTAAAAAGATTCAGTGTCCTCCCTGAGATGTACCAAATTGGCTATACGAAAGTGTTCCTTAGAACAGGGCAGGTGAGCTCCTTTAAGAGTTTTGAAATTTTTCTCTTCATCTCCTGTTGTTTTTTAAAGTTTATTTCTCTGGTGGCTTTCCTAATGTTGCTGAGTCTGGTTGTTCATAGATTGCATCATTGGAGGATAAGAGAAAGAAAGTTCTGAGAGGAATAATTGGTGTCCAGAAATACTTCCGTGGTCACCGGGCTCGTTGCCACTTTGATCAACTTAAGGAAGGAGTCCCAAAGATACCATCAAGTAATGCCTACTAACTTTTATGGTTTCATTTGTTCAAGACATTTAGCTTTTTTTTATCGTATATTACAGCATTGTTTGGTACAATTTGATATTTCTTCTGAAAAACAAAATCCTGGTTCAATACAAATTTTGGACTCTCTTCAGGACGTTGTAGTTTGGCTGACCATAGTGTTCTTTATGTTATGAAGTGAACATGCTTGAATTTGTGGTTCAAACTCCATTTGTTGTCCAATTCATGTATAATGAAAAATAATCTCTTTTGACTACTTTTTAGTAGTAATGGAAATTACTTTTAAGATGCAGACGGTCTTGGTGAAAATACTGGAAGGAAAGCAGGTTCTCGTGAAACTCTTGATGAGCGTCAAAATTTGAAGAAGTCACATCCTGAGAATGGGAAAGCTAAAAGGACCACCGGCAGGAAGATGTCAGAGGTGAAGGTACTTCCGATAAAGTAATTACTTGCTAAACCTGTTTCCTTTGCCTCATCTCCTTATGAAGATCTTAATGCTGAAACCAGACTGAAATTTGACTAGTCATTACCCAATACTTGCTCTATTTTAGCTGATTTGTCAAAACATTTGTTCAATAGTTATAGTTTTACTTTTACATAACCACATGAAACAATCTAACTTTATTTAATAGAACCAAAAACACGTCCGGTTGGTTTAAGATTGAGTTTTCAAAAGCACTGCATTAGCTTTAATCTTGAGTTTCAGTTTTAAATAGAAGTCTTTTCCAGTGTGGTTATAGAATTTTATTTTCCTTGGCTATTGAATTTAAGTTGCCCCACTATATAGACAAATTCTCCAAGGCTCGAAAAATTTAAATTGTGAAAATCTGCTCTTTGAAACAGTATATTTATACTTAAAAATGAAAATTGCAAGAAATACTTGTCCATTTTGGTAAATTTTTCGTTTTGGAGGTTTTGTAAATGAAAGGTGGACTATTTTCCACTCTCTTATGTCTCTCAGGTTCGCGGATCTGAATAACTGAAAGTGGAAATGTTTTCTGAACAGGATTTGCCATCAGATTTGGCAGAGCTTCAAAGGTGGGTGCTTCAGGCTGAGGCAACTCTGGTGCGGAAGGAGGAGGAAAATGCTGAATTACAGGAGCAACTGCAACAATTTGAAACAAGATGGTCAGAATATGAATCAAAGATGAAATCGATGCAGGACGTGTGGCAAAAGCAGATGGCGTCTTTACAGGTGAGTTTTCTTGTGTATGCTTGATCTTAGTTTTAAGAGATATGCACAAGTAGTATTATGCAATTTATGCTTATAGAACCAAAAGCGAATCCTGAAATGAGTTGAAGAAATGGGGAAAATGATGCAAACTTGTATGCTTGTTCCAACTCACAGTCAATCTGAATATTCAGATCTGAAACAGTAATGGATGCTAAAATTATGCAATTTTAATTTATTCTGTAAAACTGCATTATAAAGCTGCACCAGAGATGGTTATCTTCATCCAATTAAAATCATATCCTTGCTGCATGCCATGAAAACCCAAATTGACCAGTGAGTTTGTTGTTCTGGTGACTTGGAGATGATTATCCAGTTTATGTTCACTTAGAAGAAGTCAACTGTTAACGTATGTTATTAAGTTGAACTCGATAGGGTGTTGTGTTTCTACCCATGTGTCATGGGTTTGAAACTCCCCCTCCCCAATTTATTGTAATAGTTTTGAACTCTCCCCCCTCCCCCTAATAGTATTAAAAATTTTGAGAAAAAAAAAATTGAACTCGATGAAGTTTGTTGAACCCCCACCTTTTTTCGGTCAACATTGTTGAACCGCCACCTTAGTCGTAAGCTTTTGGGATCATCATTTACTTCACCACAACCAATGTGCATGCACATGCATCTTCACCTTATATTTACATTTTGTCTCCTTCGAAAGAAATGGATGGTTCCTTCTTGATGATTGACATCTTAGACTGAACTTTGCATCACCTGTAATACTCTATTATTATGCAGACGAGTCTTGCTGCAGCCAGAAAGAGTCTTGCATCTGACAATACTGCTGGTCAACCTGGAAGACTAGGTTCTGTTTCATCACCCCGGTACGATTCCGAAGAAGCCACATCTCTGGGATTCAATGGAGCAGGGCGTGAGGCTAATGGCAGTTCAAATGCAGTCAGCAATCTGGTGAAGGAATTTGAGCAGCAGAGACAGACATTCGATGATGATGCGAAAGCTCCAGTTGAGGTAAAACCTGGGCAGTCAGCTGCAAATATGAATCCTGAGGAAGATTTACGAAAACTTAAACACCGGTTTGAGTCCTGGAAGAAAGAGTACAAGGCAAGATTACGGGAAACAAAGACAAAGCTTCATAAAATTTGGCACTCAGAAGAGGAAAAACGACGGAGAAAATGGTGGGCAAAGATAGGCTCAAGAGCATTGTAGTATCTTGTTTTAGATGATCAATCACGATCTCATGATGGACCAAGAAGGAGATACGTAAGAGGATGATTGAAGAAAGGAAGTAACTTTCTCAGTAAGCTACCTCCTTCTTCAGTAGCTACTCCTTTGTTTATATATATGGCATCGCATATCAGTGAATCTTGGTGTGGTGTCGTATCATGGAGAGAAACTTGTAGATCTACCAAATTTTTGTGACTTTGTGGGAATGTTGATGATCAAGTGAATAGAAAACTAGGGACTTTTGCAGTGTTTTCAGCCGCTATTTCTTTGTTGATTAGTTTGTGTATAATCTGTTGGCATTGATGTAATGTGCTACAATGTCGATCTTGTTATTGAAGATGTGGGAAAAATATGTTCATATTGTCCGTGTATGAAGTGATTAATACCTGATTTTCCAATGTGTTTTTTATCTTTCTAAAAGCAGATTACATATATAATTGTAGGGTTATGGTTATTCTATATTCAACTCCTTGGCAATGTGTTTGTGTGGGGGAGTTTGGTGCCTAGGATTGGATTGGATTGGATAATTTTATAAGTTTAAAGTATATATGTTGAGGATAGAGGTGAATAATTGTATATTTAGAAGCGGTGACACGTGAAAGAAACTCATCCTTCTTATTGTGCCATTTTGTATATTTGAGAGGTCTCAGGACACTTAGTATTACGGTCTAGTAATATTTCTCTTTACTTGTAAGTGAGAGGTCTTAGGTTTAATTCTCGCCAAAAATGAATTTGAATCACATTATTGTTAGCTCATTGTGAGACTTAGCTCACTCCCACACTCTTTAGTTTAGATAATATTGTTTGTTCAAAAAAAAAAAAAAAAAACCATGCGCTTGGATGAGTAATTTATATTTTGACTTGGGGCGTAGCTAAAGGGCTTGAGCAGTCTGCTCTCTCCTTGCACTCAAGTTTGATACCTCCCTCTCGTTATTTAGATTAAATTAAAATATAGCTCGAACAAAAGAAATGATTCAAAATAATTTTGAAATGATGGAACTAAGAAGATTGGATTACAGTTATAGAGTTGATACTCATAGTGAAATTTGAGAAATCTGATCAATTAAAACGGCAAGTATTAACATCTCCATAAAATTTTCCATTCAATTACATTCTCCCAAACAACATTAATAATTACTAATTAGAGGAACTGAAGATTAATTTATGATCCGGGCACAAACTTGGTGGCATAGACCCATGCATTGTTAGCTACAGGGTTGTCAAGGTGGTCCAAGAGGTTCTCTAGGGGACCCTTCCCAGTCACAATGGCTTGGACAAAGAACCCAAACATGGAGAACATGGCTAGCCTCCCATTCTTGATTTCCTTCACCTTGAGCTCGGCGAAGGTGACAGGGTCATCGGCAAGGCCGAGGGGGTCGAAGTATTGCCCTCCGGGGTAGAGGTTGTTGCCCTCTCCTACGCCATCAAGACCGTTGATACGGAATCCTTCAACGAGACCCATGAGGATGACTTGGAACCCAAGCACTGCTAGGATGCTCTGAGCATGGACTAGATTGGGGTTGCCCAAATAGTCGAGGCCGCCTTCTGAGAAGATTTGAGCTCCGGCTTTGAACCACACTGGCTCTTTGAAGTCCACTCTCACCCATTTCTCGAGAACTTCTGGGGTGATGCAGCCTAGTGCTCCAAGCATAGCCCACCGGCTATGGATCACCTAAAGTTGCACAACATTACTAAACCTCTACTTCCAAATCAATGCAAAGTAGTATAACCGTTATCAACAACACTCTCTCGTCAGATATCAAAAAAGGTATGTTGTCAGACTGTGAATTAAGACTGCATCATTAGTCTCCACTCATTTTGGTTTTGAATTGCGAATAGAAGGCAATAACATGCATGTATTTTTGAAAAATATGCTTAAATTCTTGCTTCATTCATTCTTAATCTTTTGTAACTATTTGGGTTATTTGGGGAGTGGAAAATTAACAATAATGGGAGTGAAAAATTAACCGTACTTGAAGTGTTGAAATACCTCAAGAGCCCGGTTCTTAGCAAAAGCCTCTGGGTCAGCTGACAACCCTGCGGTATCCCATCCGTAATCACCAGGGAATTCTCCGTTTAGGTACGGAGGAGTCTGAGCAGAAAAGGGTCCCAAATACTTCACTCTGT
Source organism: Heteromeles arbutifolia (assembly GCA_024362995.1). Classification (NCBI taxonomy): domain Eukaryota; kingdom Viridiplantae; phylum Streptophyta; class Magnoliopsida; order Rosales; family Rosaceae; genus Heteromeles; species Heteromeles arbutifolia. Next base: position 34,929,581 of record JANCRC010000003.1, on the reverse strand, counting down.
CTGGTCCATACCACAAATCATTCCCCTATTCATGTCACAAACCTCAAATATTAGACATGCATTATGTAGTTTAGACTAATTTAGTGTAGACCGTCGCTCGAATGAAAAAAAAAATTACACAGATACGTACCATGGTGTATTTGCCAGTTCCCACTGGGACAACATCTCTGAGAGTGTTAAAACTTGGCCCTCGGCTTTGGCCAAGAAATGGGGTTGTTCTTAGAAGAGTGCTTGAGCTAGCAGCTGCTGCCATGACTTTCCAAGCTTTCAGAACTTAATTCAGTTGACTTGATTTGTGTTCTGACGAATTAATTGGTGGAATTGTGTTTGAAGCTTGGAAGTGTGTAGAAAGGAAAGCTGTGTGTGCAATATTATGTACAGATGGGTGGTTGAGAATACAGGAGTGGGAAGTAATGGTGGGGATTCTGAGGGTTTGAATCAACCAATGAGAAGGCTTCAAAGGATTTTTAAGCATCTCCAACTCATATCTTTCTATCCACATTTTATCTAGCCAAAGGCACATCACAAACTCACAAGTCCTTAATATTAATTTGTTGGGAAAACTTGCACTGTGTGGCACAGATGGATTTAGTGTTTGTATGGGGCCCTACGGCAAATTCCTGATGGATCAATGAATGGTGGTTGTGATTTAACGTCTCTAATTGCTCATGAGTAACTTTCACAAAACAAGCTCACTACTATACCGGGCGTTGTGGTCAATAATATAATATCAAATAACAAAAACTTACAGATGACATGTTATTGTATAATGTATATTATATTATTGGCTTGGGATGCCATAGTAGCTATGTACCCATTCCATGTTAGTCATTCTCCAAACTGATAGCGACATGTTGCCTTTGCCTGGGGGAAGGGGCTTGAAACAACACATTTTATTATATAATGATAAATTTACACTAAGGAGTGACATAATAAATTGGTTTCAAACTAGCCATCCACGATATTCGAACCCCTTACCTACAAGTAAACAGATAATGAGCCAACTAAAGGTCATGTTTTATACGCAGCTAAACAAGTGCATAATGAGCCAACTAATAAGTTCTTGTTATGAATTCTTTAATTTCTTAGCCAAGCTACATGCCACGTGTCTATAATCAAGGTAACAAGTGATGGAGACTAACCTACTATCAGACAAAGAGCACTTTCTAGTGGCATTCCAAGTAAAAAGCTGATGACTCATTGCCCTTCAAGTGCTTTTGGGCAAGAGCAAAGTTATAGCAGTCGGGCTAATTTGTTTATAAAAGGAAGAAGAGGCCCCAGAGACAAAGACACTCAACCAATCAAACAAACAAACATACAAACTTTGCTTTCAAGCCAGATTTGCATCCAAAAGCTGTAATAAGCCCTGATCCAAAAGCTATCTCTTGTCTAGTATAAAAGCTCTGCTATCTCCCTCAGTGGTGTAGTATCGATTCCCTTGGGTAAACTTGTTTACCATCCATCTCTTTTCAGCATATAAACCCTGTAAATACAAAGAGAAGTGACTGCAAGAAGTTCAACCTTGATAGACAAGGTGAAATCTTGCTCGAAGCTCTTTGTTTGTTTTCTAAATTAATAGATTTATTGCTTAAAAGCATTCTCCAGCATGTATTCAAGTCATTTCCACTTGTTTTTATATTACAAGAATTCCATTTGCATCTGGATCTAGTTACAAATGACTTAAGGGGCTCTGAACTCCCTTCACTTGAACATACAAGACTATGAACTAAAAGTCCTTGGTCACAAGGCAAGAAAAAAAGCTTAATGTAGACTTAACCCATCCGCGACAATCTTTTGATAACAAGAAGTCCGAGTAACTTGGGGCGCAAGTAATCGACTTAAAACACACTTGTTCTACATCTGCTATACTGAGATAGCAGTGGCACGCCTAGCATTTAGTTAGTTTTGATTGCGAGCCTCAAGGCCTACACCTAAGGCCCCACAAAGGCACCATTCAGAACTAATTTTGTCCTATCCTTGTAGCACATTAACAAGCAACTGCCCGACTACACATCCAAAGTACCAATCCCTTGGGGAGCTGTGCTGAGGTCCGAGGAGCCTTCTCCAGAGAAATCTTTGCCCGAACAGGTCCCTTGTCAATTAACTATTGGACTTGAGGAGACGCGATGAACGGCGACATTAAGAGCCCTCAGTCAGGGGACTCTTAGTATATATCCTCGATGATCATGGCCTATGAGAGGCCATGATTTGCAAGATGATTATCTCGTTAAGATGATCCTGAGATTATTTGACTATATAAACAGGGCTTGATAATGGAGGTGGTAGTGCTAGTATGGGTGGTGACAATAGTTGGGAGGATGGAGCAATGGTTGTCGGAGGTGAGAAAGATACGGAGGAAAAGAAAGAAAAGATGAAAGGAAGAGAGAGAAGAAATAAGAGATAGAAAGAAAGGAAAGAAAGAAGAGAGATGCATAAGAAAATACCAGTGAGCCAGACTAGAGAAAAAAGAGAAAATAGTGATAGTTATCTTGTACTCCTATTATTTTAGATAATGAAAGAAAATATTATCGCTGCCCTAAGGATGTAGGCATTGCCGAATCACATAAATATTGTGTATTATTTACTTTATTTCACTGCACACATATCATTAATTTCAAACACTAATGTCATTATTCTACTTAATTCATTATTAAAACTCACTAATAATGATTATGCATAAACCTTTGTATCATGTAAACTCTACATTATTAATGAGAACTCCTTTACTCTTGTGGACATAGCCTAACTTAGAGTCAACTACATACATCTTGTGTTTGCTTCCCTATCTCTATCTCTTTACATATTACCTACATTTGGTGATCGAGGCAACCTTGCAAAGATCATACCTTGACATTTTACGTTGTTCCAAAGTCAATCCAATTTTGTGCATCAACATTTTACATAAATTTTTTTTATTTCTTCTTAAAACACCAACTTTGTCTTACAACCTAAGTTAAATATATTGCATGTTGTGGTATTTTTTTTTTCTAACTTATTCTTTGAAAATAGTATACCAAACATACTTTACATTCGTTTTTGTATCTCTAAAATGAAAAACCGATTTGTAAAACGTGACCAACCAGACCCTTGATCATCCTCTAAAATACTATATAATCCATTATTTTGCATCTCACAAAGAATTATTTATCATGACCCGATTGGGAAGAGACATTTTATTGATTTAAGAAAAAGAAGTACACATAGTCAGAAGAATATAATCGATGGTAGATTCAAATTACTTAAAAGAAATATGGTTTGTACGGCAGGTACTTTTCTATTTTTGGGCAACTATTTAAAGGCCATTATAGGACCACACTGTCCTTGAAACAGTTTTATTACGTGACTGACTCCTTAAATATACACACGTTGACACACTTCAGCAAGAAAATGGAATAGCCATAACTTTAGGACGAAACTTTCTACGTAGGGCTGCACCAATGTTTTCAGTCATGTCTAAGTTCTCCCCTCTTGTACTATCAGGCAGCTGTCCCTAGTCGAACTTGTGCACTAAATTTGCTAAAGCAATCTCGTTAATAGCCATGGCAAACCGAATCCCTGGGCAGCCTCGTCTTCCAGCGCCGAACGGAATGAATTGGAAGTCGTTCTCTTTATAATCTATAGTACTATCCAAGAACATTTCTGGCCTGTACTCCTCCGGCTGCAGGTCTTACGACTTTGGATCTCTTCCAGTTTGCCATGCATTCACCAGAACTTGTGTGTTGCCTTTAATGTCGTAACCGTTTATTTTCACATTTTGCGAGGACGTCCTTGGCAATAGCAGTATGGGAGCTGGAGGATGTAATCGGAGACCCTCCTTGATCGCTGCCTTCAAGTGGTGCATTCCAACCAAATTATCCTCAGTTAAAATGTCTGTTCTCTTACCTCGCTCTGCAATCTTTTCAGGATTCTAGGATGCCTAAGAAGCTCAGACATCGTCCACTCTAGGGATGTCAATTGCCACATAAGGTGGTACAAAATTATGGTATATTTAATGGTAATAATAACATTACTCTTAGACTATGTATTATAAGTGAAATATTGTTTGTATTGTAAGCGACATTCTATACTAATATATATTGAGGGGGAGGGGAGAGGGTTTGAATCAGGGGATTGAAGAGAAAACCCTAACCACTAGGGCAATCAACCATCTGCATGTGGAATTTTTTCTTCTTCTTGTTTTTTGAGGATGGATTGACTTATTGGAATTTTAGGGTTATGTAATACTAAATATACATGTTTGGCACACCATAATTGATTGAAAACCCAAAAATTGCAATTCAAAACGTTAATAAAACAATTAACATTACTTGCCTTGATTAATGAATCGCCTACGCTAGAAGGCTAAAATAGGTACAAAGAAATAGAAAATTGCAACCGAAATATCATCCGACTGATCACCACTAATTTGAAAAAGCAGAAATTAGGTTCTTATATCTCCTTTTGCTACTTTATTGATTAAAACTTTATTCATTTTCAATTTTTGATCAAGGTTTTTGGATATTAATAACATCATTAATTATTTCAATAATAAAATATTTTTTTTATTTTTAAATATATTCCTTTAGTGTTAAAAATGTTACAATTAGTATATTTATATTTATGGCTAAATTTTTATCATATATTTTTATTTTTAGTTTGTACCCATTTTTAATTTACAAACCTTTTTTAATTTGTACCAATTTTTTTTTCAATTTTAATTTGTATCCATATATTTATTTCTTTTTGTGTCTATATTTTTTAAAGTTTTATTTGTATTTGTGCCCATATGTTTACCGTCACGTGACATTGTATAATTAATCAATGATAGAAAAATTACATATGGTATATTTATGTTTTATGGCTAAACTTTGTATCATATATTTATATTTTTAGTTTGTATGCACTTTTAATTTGCAATCTGTTTTTTTTTTTAATTTTAAATTTGTAGTATTTTCTTTTTAGTTTTAATTTGTACCCATGTATTAATTTCTTTTTGCGCCCATATTTTTTAAAATTTCATTTGTACTCATAATTTTTTGATCTTTTATTTGTACCCTATTTTATTTATAATGTACCCATTCTTCTTTATTAATATACCACTTTATTATATGTGAAATGTACCATTTTTTATTATTTTTTATTTTTGTTTTGTAAAATGTACCAATTTTTTTTTTAACACTATGGATACATTCTTTTGCCATTTATTATTTCTTATTGTTACATAGTTTTTATCCATTTATTCAATCAAAATGTTTGAATTTTTTTATTGTAGCCATTTCTAATAGTATTATAATGAGGGATTTTAAATTTATAGGATTATAAATCTCATAAAATATCAAACAATTAATATCAAAACTTTAAAAATATAAATATTAATGGTAATATAATGAGGTGTACAAAGTCAAGGGACTTTGATCAAACTTTGAATACCATTAAGGTTTTAATCAAAGAGTGTTAGAGACTAGGGACCGCATCCAAAGTATCCCTTGAAAAAAAGTAATGCTAGGGAGACTAAATTTGTAAACCAAATTTTATAAATTAAATGACATAAAAGTTGATGATTGGATTATTATTTAAGTATTAACTAACATGCTTGTTTGATATTGGTGACACATTATTTAGTTTGCAAATTTAGTCTACCTAGCATTACCCTTTGAAAAATTAAAAAGTTTTAACATTTAGAGTTTTAGACATGGCATTATTTTTGAGTTTATATAAAATTTTCTATATCGATAACTATATCGTATACATCAACGACAATAGTTTGCAAAATATCGACTGCATACAATGACATATCTGCAGTTAAAAATTGTAGTGAAACGCAACATAGAAAGCCTCATATATGCACCCATATACAATATTTCTACAATAAGATGTCCATATTGTAAGAAAAATATGGACATCCCTGTATGACTACTCCACAATGCATTCAATGATAAAAAATTGAATGTACTTTGGTGTTTATTTAAGTGTCATCCATGCAAATAATCATCCAAATTCATAAATGTTTACATCTTTACGGAATAATCATCCTAAATGTGCAAAGGAACATAATTTGTTAGTTTGAAATGTGATGTGCATAATCAGACGGCTAAACTGTGATGACTCTGCGTGAACTTCAAATTTCACATTGCTTGAGTGATGGAATGTGATGTGGTTTATATGTGCACATCTAATCATTTGAGTCAAGGAAATGTTCATAACGTAAAATTAGGTCGATGGGTCGAACTACATGACTTTAAATGTAAATGCACTGGAAATGTAAAGTAGTAAAAGCTCTTAGCAAGATTCAGGACATGAAGGGAAAGATAATGCTAGAGGACCGAGATCACGGTCTTCGGATTGGACTTAGTACAAAACATACTCCTTAGAGAGGGAATTGCACGTCAACCAAATCATACCATGGTGTGACAAAACTATAACAATTTAGATCTCAGGGGTCATAAGCAGCATTTGCTTCGAAGGAAGGCTTTGAGTTTGTAGCTGAAGAGCTGAGAATTGGTTTCTGTTGAAGAACAATAAAGTTTGTGCTAAAAATAGTTGGGTTGATAGAAGAATCACTCAAGGTTTTGTATAATTGTAGAGATTAGATTTGACGAATGTCGTCAGCTTGAAAATACATTAATTACATTAATATTAAAAGTTAGGAACTTCGATAAAAACTAAAAACCAATAAGGTTTCAGTTAAAGAACATTAGTGGCTAAAGACCACATAGAAAGTCTCCTTGCTTTTTAATTATTCTATCAGTATATTATTCGTTTGGGCCTTTGCACTATAGTAGAGTTGGGTCTTTAAAAAAAATATTGAGATTTAAAAACTTACTTTCGCATAACCTATTTACGTTTTTATAGTATTTTTGTATATGTGTACTTATTAAAAAAAAATGGGGGCCCTCTTTGGTACGGGGCTTAGGTGGTCGATCTTCTCACTGTTGCTCAAAGCATCTTCATTGGAGTTCCTAAATAGGGACAACTAACATATAAAATGGGTATAAACAAATATAGGGACAATGAATCTCCAATGGATCGTAAAGTGAGTCCTAAAGTATAGGGACATTAGATACGTAGTGTATGTACTTATATATAGGGACAACAATGAGTAAAAAATGAGGCCCACCACCTTGAATGCTGTTGTGCTGCTAGAAGGCTACTTGCTTCACACGCACGATTGTTGCTAGACTCGCCAAACAGCTACTGACACAACTACAGGTGTGGGTCCTAGCATAATGGCATTTTCCTTTTTTTTTGTGTGTGTGGTTAAACTAGAAACTTTCTTAATTAAAAAAACTATTACATGAAATAGAAAGCCTAAAGGTAGTCCAAATACAAGTATAGTTCAAAAGGAAATACATCATAGATGCCCCAAAAGAACAATTCCATAACAACAAAACCCTAGATCTGGAAGACTGTTGCCTCCACCACAGTAACCGCACCACCACCAAGATGAAGAACCCACGAACAAGCTGGATGAATGAAAAATGGGGGTGAGCGAGCCACTCGCGCAAAAAGCACTCCCATAATCGTACCAATTAGTGCTAAAAGTACTTTAACAATCACATAACGCCAAAGTGTGCCGCTGTTGAGAGACACGCGATGGGCCGAGTAGCAAAGGTCGGCGGTGGAAAACTGACGACGGGGATAAGCTATGGAGGAAGAAATGGGCATATAAGCTCCATAAAACTAGAAATTAAAACATTATTGGAAACAAGGAAGAGAAATAAACCATGAAAATTGAGGAGAAGGACCGGGGACCAGAAAGTATGGGAGGGAAAAGAGAGGGGCCGGGAAGAAGTAAGTTAGAGGGGGACCAGATGGGAGGGAAGAAAGTGTTGAAATATCCCTCATCGACCGTATCTCAGTGAAAAAAAGAGTTTAAATATCCCAACTTCATTCCAACTAATACCGAGACCTTTTGTGACAAAACCCCATACCTGATGGATTGTGCAATTAACAAGTTGGGGACAATATTAGTGTTGTTGGAGGTAGGAATTTGGTTCGTCTCTCTGATAATTCAATATGATATCAAAGTCAGGGAGCGGGCCCGTACTGCCACGTGATAAGTGGATCCTCTTGGCCCCATGCGTTGATGGTGGGTCTTTTGACCCCGAGTGTAGGGTGAGTCCCCTTGGCTCCACATGAATCTCGATGTGTGGATCTGCGACGTGTGACCCACCAATTGGTCCCACGTGATAGGGTGTGTTGAAATATCCTACATCGACAACATCTCTGTGAAAAGAAGAGTTTAAATATCTCAACTCCACTCTAATGAATACCGAAACATTTTGTGATTAAACGCTACACCTAATGGAATGTGCATTTGGTAATTATCAAGTTGGGGACAATATCGGTGTTGTTGGAAGAGAGCATTGGGCCCGTCTATCTGATAATTCTACAGAAAGATGATTTGAGGGAGGGGTAGAAGGCTGTAGAGGAGAAGGAAAATGAGAAAGAGCAAGTAAGTTGCCTGCCGACCGCAACCAGAGAGGAATGAGTCAGCAGTTAAGCAGGGATTTTGTTTTGGGAGAGGGACGGCGGCTTCTGTGTTAAAGAAGAGGGGAGAGCGGCTAGGCTTTGCTAGAAAAATTTTAAACGTGGAAAAAAGAAGAAGCAAGAGCTCATCTTTTCTTTCTTTTATACCGATTATTAGGATCATGAGAGACATTTTTTTTTCTTCTGGGGTGATGGCATTTTATTATTAGGATGATGGGAGACATTTTGTTTTAAATGTAAAAAAGTTTTATTGGGTGATGGCATTTTATTATTAGGATGATGGGAGACTTTTTGTTTTTTTGTTTTTCCTTCTTTTCAACATATTCTAGGAATGTGATGATTGTTATAAAATCGGTGATATGTGTGTTGTGGAATATAAAATAAATGAGACACAATATTTACGAGGTTCGGCAAGTGTGCCTACGTCCTCAGGGCGTATCAACAGTACTTTTTCTCATTATGTGAAACAATAGGAGTACAAAGATATCTCTTACTATTTTCTCTTCTCTCTCTAGCCCAGCTCACTGGTAATTTCTTCTGCATCTCTCTTATTTCCTCTTCTCTTATCTCTCTCTTTGATATTTTACAATGAACGAATGAACCTCCTTTTATAGAGGTTTTCATCCGACATAATAATGTAGCAACACTATTCACTTTACAAAATTTCTTCAAATGAATATTGCATAAATAGTAATCCATCTAATTTTTCTTCAGATGAATAGTAAAGAACCATTCATGTGGGCCATCAACCTATTACATTACAACACTGCCCCTTGGATAACTATATGTCAAATTCGGTTACCTCGTTAAATTCTTATTTTCTTATTTTGTTTTGGATGCTCCCCCTGATGGGTATCTCTCCCTGATTTCAAATTCTCCAATCTAACTGATTACTAAGTTGATGTAATCTAATATCATGCATGATAGTTGGAGTGTTTGCTTCCGAATGTGGATCACATGTGCTCCAAATTTTAATAGGCAACAAGTAGCAGCCAAACACATTCATGACTAGCTTTATGGAGATATGTATTTCTGAGATATATGAAGATGCAACAAATGATCCTTGTTTCGTCGATCATTGCATAATCAATATATTTCCATATGTAAATACAAATCTTTTCCGAGAGCGATTTGTATGCAGACTAGAGAGGTATTCATATTTTTCTTGCCTAATAAGACCATGGCTATTAGTGACTTCATTGGAATAGAACAAGCACATGTCTGTAATTTCTCAGAGATATCAATAGATAAGCTTCATTTCATTCCAATACTTATATGTTGGTTTTGTGCCTCACAAGAAATGTTTCATTTGATTCAATGTGTTGGCTAAATACAATAAGACACATACTTCACTAAGATGTGGTACTTCTGGACCAAATATCAATTCACACGAGGATGAATGATCTTCCTTAGTGTCTAAATATCAATTAATTAGTTGAGTGTTCAACTCATGACCTTTAATCCACATGGTTCTTTAACACCATAAAACCCTTTTGGTGGATAAGAATCGTGTTGGCATATTGTTTGATTTGTAGCTCGAACAATATTCCTTTTAACACTTTATAATCTTTCTAGACACTTCACGAGTCCCAATTTAATATCATCAACTCTTATAAGAGATTAGTATGTTGCAGTAATATCATAATGATAGTACTCACTAAGGCAATTTATACCATCCATTGGCATTGAGTACATAATTTGTGATTTACCCTTCTAGGGCTTACTTCAAGCTATTTGAATCCTTCAGGGATTTTCTAAACTTCATGACACATTTTCCTTTGGAATTTTATACAAAGCAATTTGCTTCAATGTATACTTGAGGGAATTACTTATAGAGATATGCTTCGGGCATATATATAATTCTCCATTAAAATGAACAGGTTTCACAATGAGAAACCATGTTTAAAGGAGTGTATTACAATTTCAAGTTTCGACTAGGAACCTGATGTCATATCATACTAGTGTATTTCATTGTATCACAAATGCCCATATGTAACCTTCTAGCTTCAACATCCTTTGGCTATTTGTACAATATATAGGTTCATTTTTCTGCGTTCTTATTAAACTATAATGAAATTGCCTTTCCATTTTTACCAATAATTTTTCCTTTCTTTCGTTGACGAACAAAAGAACGTGTATCAATATCAACAAAATTCATTGATGAATTTAGTAGCTACTGTAAAACCAAAGTTGACATTGGTAATCATCAATTCGTGATCCTATAATTCTCATGTGCATGGGCATGCATATTTATAAGCATTTGATTACTCTGGATAGCCTTGCCTCTTCAAGGGCTTTACATTGTCTCTTATAGGATAGTAATCTCTTATTAGATGCATTGTTTGAGAATTTGGATCATAACCTCCTCTAGAGCGTTATAGAGCTTGAATTTTTAATCTCCACTTATGGGGAGTTAGATCATTGGAACCTACACATCGATCATGCTCCAGGCATAAGATATATTAAAATTACTGTGTCCATGGATTATCCTTTTAGAACTTGAATCCATGCGGTGACTGTCATGCTTCAGGTATGCAACAATTCAGTAGTGCCAAGTTTATAGATAGTTTGACTAAGACTTCAATCAGTGTGGCATCTCTGTAACTTGTAATCAATTAGTAATTTTCATTACCTTTTTTTGTACATTATGTGAATTATATAAACTGGTAGTGTTTGTTAGGGCTGTGAGTAAGATTCCCATCATTGAACTTTGGTCTTCCATATACTCAGTCAGCCACCAATTTTCTCCCTTTAGACTTCTATGGGTTCATTGTTAATCCTTCTGCTTCAGTCTCTTGCACAGTAGAAGTGGTGCGCAACCTTTCCCCTTGGATGGTCCATCACTTCTTGGTGACTCATCCATTCTTGGCAACTTCAGTGTAAAGAGCCAACAGTGTACCAATTATTGGTGACTTAAGACCCGGCTCCAACAACAGTTGAAGATGACTACTCGAGAGCAATGCAAGGTAAGCAAGCAGGGAAAGGTTCTAGGCAGTCAGTTCTTGATTAGAAGTTTGATTTTAGGTTCTGACTGATTGCTCTCGTTCTCCTTATCTTGCAGGTAAGAGCAAGGGCAAAGGAAAAGAGAGGGAAAAAGCATGGTATGAGATACTCTTTCTCTCGACCCAAATGATATGAGATACTTTTGCTCTTGAAGGAAAACATATAAGATTTTGATGCTGGTGTAAACCTTTTCGATCGAAAAGGGTTTCTTGCTGAGGAAATGAGTTTGACATTTTTGAGGGACTTGGTTGAAGAGGTATTCTCAGAGATGGGGAATACTGAGTATTTTGTGAGGCTTGGTTGAAGATGCATTCTCAGCAAGGAAGAAGAGTTAGGCGTTTTGGAGGTGTGCCTTGCCATAGAGGACGAAGATCGATATATATAGGGATTTCCCAATAGCTGGTAGTGGTGAGGTTGTGACCTTGTCACTCACGCTTGTTGGCAACAGTGGTGTAGTTGGAATAGTGAACTTTACGCGTTTTAACTTTGCCAGAGACATTTTGACAAAGTTGTCCTTGATATCCAGAAAGATAAGATTGCGTCTGAGAAATGTTGATGACCTTTATTCAGGAAAAATCGGCTTTTGAAATTCGGAGAGCGGTATCTCTTTGATTTTTGAACAAGTGGCTATGTTGCCTCTCCTTTTATAGAGATATTAATTGTATCCAAAATGCACGCTTTGAAAATTGGCTGCCTATGAAAATTATGGGTGCTTGGCAATATCTTACTTTCACAAGATGATGGAAAACCTTATCATAGCACTGAATAATATAGAAGCATTGTGGGTGCCTAGCAATATCTTACTTTCACAAGACCTGACATAACCTTTTCTGTCAATCAAGCATGCCAATTCATGCACAACCTGATGGAATCCCATGTTGTTGTTGCGAAAAGGATTATTAGGTATCTCAAAGGTACCTTAGATTATGGAATACACTTTAAACCAGGACCAATTCATCTTTAGGCATACAATGATGCTGATTGGGCAGGTGATCCCGATGACAGGCGATCTACTTCTGGTTTTGTTGTATTTATAGGTTCCAATCCCATATCTTGGGCTTCAAAGAAACAACATACAGTGTCACGCTTATCCACTGAAGCTGAATATATCGGGCATTGGCAATCACATCAACTAAACTTGCCTAGATAAGATAGCTTTTCAGTGATCTACATCTTCTACTTCTCATGTCTCCAATGTTTTTTTTTTTGTGATAACATCTTAGCTATAACACTATCCACAAATCCAGTTTTTCATTCTAAGGCAAAACATATTGAAATTGATTACCATTTTGTCCGAGAAAGAGTAACAAGGGGTGACCTTCATGTCCAACAGGTGTCTTTTGCTGAACAGTTTGCAGACATTTTAACTAAAGGGTTGTCATCATCTTTGTTTCATCAACATTACAACAATCTCATGCTCAGTTCCATGAAGCATGAGCTTGAGGGGGATGTAAAAATATCAAAGCTAGTGATCTAAGTGAAGAGGAAACAATGGTTAAGATTGTGCCACATGTCAATGGATAAAGAGGGTTGTTATATAAAGGTTGTTAGGATTGTAGGTTGTTAGAATTGTAGTTTGTTGAAGTAAGAAGGTTACACATTGTATTAGCTTAACTAGCAAGCTTTGTAATGGTTTAGTATATAAGCCCCTTGTAAAAAACAGTTACTTGGTAGTCAAGAAGGATCAATTCACAAAGCTTTCGAGCTCTCTCTCTCTCTAAACTTCTTTTGCATTTCTGTTGCATTTCTTCTGCATTTTTCTCAGTTCTCACAGATCATAGCCGTTACATTATAAGTAAAAAACAAAAAAAGAAGTTTGAAATATGATAGTTTCGTGGATCCAAAATAATTTAAGCTAGGCTTATATCCTTAAATCCTAGGGGGAATCTAGCCCCATATTGTGCGAGGGAAGCCATTGCATTCCCGTTTTCGTCTTCTGATGAGTCAGTTCCCGTTTTTGTCTTCTGATGAGTCAGTGTAGGTTGTCGTCATAGAGAAGATGGAGAGAAGTAATGGTGTGATGATGAGGAACGGGAGATGGGCTGCAATGATGGGATGTCGAGAGAAGAATAGTATATTGTTATCAAAAAGGAAAAAGCATAGAAGCAGTATAAGAACACAATGAGAAGTAATGGAGGGTGATGAGAAATGGTGTGGGAAGATGGAGAACTTCAAAGGATTGGATGGTAGTGTTCTTATATAATGTTAGAGAACAGAGAAGTTTGTAGGTTTTACTGATTTCGAGCATTCGAGCCGAGTAGAAACGGACCTGAGGTCACTCCCCTTTGTGTTTTGGGGTGGGATGTTTATCTCCATGTTTGTAATTAATTAGGGCAGAAGAGTTTAGGTTGGTGGGTGAGAAATGGGGGGTGTCAATACTTCAGTGCAGTGCATTCTTGCACAATTGATCTTCCAACTACATACTCTCATATGGTAAATTTGGATAAATACATGCCTACTATCATTTGAGAATGACATATTTCACCTGTTGCGAATATTCATCGTATGAATTCAATTATTGGAAACATTCAATTTCTTAATTTAAAGATCATTCTTACAAAAATCATTCAATTCAGAGATCGTCTATACATCCAAATGTATAGAACAAACTGACAGTTTGAGTACCAAGTAATATATTCACGATGAACCGTCTATTAACCAATGGTGACACACCCCGTCCCGAAGGAGGGCATGCTGGCCGTCACGTGAGAGTGACGTAACCATTTACACAGTTCGGAAGCTTAAAAAATACAATTGTGAATTCTGTCAGAACACCGTTGGATTCCTCGTGGCCACCAAAGCTCTGCTATCTCAAACCTGGAGGGGCGCAAAACAAAGTTGAGTGGGTCAGTAAAACAAATCTTTTCAAAACTTTCCTTTATCAAAGTTCTAACCCCTCGCTGTAAAACATGTATACTTTCCCAGAAAAATAGCATATATAAATATATATATAGCTTCAAAAATCTCAAAACACCATTCTTTATCACTTTTCAGAAAATATGCCATGCCATGCGTCAAAAACATAATATGGATGCATCAACATAAATCAGGTGAAATAATAAATCAACCGGAGACCCTGCAGTGGTCCTGTACGGCTGATTCTAGAGCTCAATATCCAATCTAGCCGGAGTCACCAACTGTGACCTGTACGGCACTGCCGGAGTCGCCAACTGCGACCTGTACGGCACTACGCTGCACATGAGTCGGAACTACCTGTAGTAGTCTGTACGACTCGGATGGTGTAATAATACGCTCTAGTGCTTCTCTCATCAATCATCTGTGCACATAATCTAGGGTCACCTACTAGTCGGAACCGTCTCTAAGGTCTGTACGACTAGCATGTCGGAACCACCTCCAGTGGTCTGTACGACTAGCATCTACTTGGATCCAAGGTGAGCGTGTGATGCGGTGAATAACATAAGCACTAACACCAGGGGTGCAGGTTATGAGCTATCAACATAAATCACATCAAACAATTCAATGCACCAAATATAACTCACCTGATACTCACCTGTGCGTCCGCAGCACCAATTCACATATATGCATCATATAATATCAATTCACATATCTCATATAAATTCTATGCATGGCATTTCAAATCACATGATTCATAGAATCTATGCATGGCATTTCAAATCACACTTTCAAATCATATTTCACTTAAATAGATTTTTTTTTTTTGGGAAAAACTCCTTTATATAGGTATATACGTAAAACAAAACTGCCCACTCACCTGGAGTTCGCCCTGCAACTCCCTAGCACAACACATCAAGGCGTCTTGGCGATCGGCGCCTAAAACAATCATCAAATCATACCTCAGAATCATATCGATAGAATATATCACTTATATAAAACACGTCACTATGAAGTTCGATCCGGAAGATCTGCAACTCAGATTTCCAATCTGTAACTTCCAGAGGTCCACAATAAATCTCTAGAACAACATCCTAAAATTTCATGACCATCCAACGGTCGGATCTCCGCCAATTACCAAACTAAGTGACGGTTAACATTATATTTTATGAACTTACAACTCCAATTCCGGGAGATCCGTAACTCGGATTCTCGATCTGTAAGTTCCTATAATCCTCAAATATTACGTATTACAACGTATCAAAGTTTGGTGACGATCCAACGGTCGGATCGTCAATTCATATTTTGGCCTAACCATGCATCGTATCGAAATTAAGTCCAAATGATCAACCAACGTTAAGCCACTATCAAAACTGAACTCAGGACATCCAATATAGCTTAAAAATAACATTGGCGGCCCACTGGCCACGCGCCGCCGCACGCGCCGCCGTGGGTGGCGGTCGGCCGCCCCGGCTTGCCGGAAAATCCAACTTTATCCAAAAATTACCAAAATTTACAGAAATGAATATCTCAATGAGTAGAACAACTTTCATACCTGTGGCCAAGGCCAATTCGGTCGGCAAAGCCTCCAATTCCAACAAAACCCGTCGGAAACCCTAGGTTTGGTGTGCTCCAATTCGACCTCCAAACTTGTTCCAACGCCTCAACCACTGTTGGGCTTTGTTCTAGGCCTCAAGAGGATGCCATGGGTGGTGGTGATTGGAAGAAATTGCTTCACATCTTGACGGAAAGGGACCCAACCCGTGCGCCCCCTTTTTGCACGGTTTCTTCTATTTTCACCATCAAATCTCTCCAAATTTGAGATGGAATGGATAGAGCAAGGGTCCTAGAGTGTTTCCCATGAGGTTCCTTGAATCAATTCGCCGGAAAAACGGGTGAATTTCGCCGAAATGTGGGTGTGGGTGCCGCGGGTCGAAATGGGTCGCGGGTGAAGACCCGTTTTCTTCCTTCTCTCCTCCGCTTCTCGCCTTCTCTCCTTTCCTCCTTTCCCCTGTTCCGATTGGCCCTTCTCTTCCTCTCTCCTCTCCCCATTCGTCCGGCTCCCTCCTTTCTCTCCCGGAGCTGCTGCTCCTTCCTCCTGGTTGGGCAGTTTTTGCCCAATCTCTTCTTCCTCCTTTCCTCTCCAGCCGGCCACATACACACACATACACACACATATAATTTTATTCCTATTAATCCCAGCCATCCATTTATTTCCTCATTAAATCTGGGCCGTCCATTTTCATAAAAGAATTTCCATGTTTTATTATTATAATTCCCAAAATGCCCAAACTTCAAACTTTAATATCTTTTTCGTTATAACTCCAAATCACGAACCGCTTGCGTCCACGCGTCCGTACCGATGAATACTACGAGGATATGTCAAGAAAACAAATCTTAGATGGCACGACACAACGATTAACCTCGAACAATGCGCGTGCCTCAAAGGGCATTTTTGTAAAATCCTTTATTAAAACTTTAAAAAATCTTAAAATCAGGGACGGGCTGTCACAAATGGTAGGAGCAAAATACCTAAAATTTAGTATCGTATTTGAACTATTCATTTATACATATTTTCAACTATTTTGTTAGTTTCATTTATTTAATTTTATATTGAATATGAAGATAATATTTAAGGAGGGAAGTACCAACTACATATGTGAATGTATTTTAAATTTATCACATAATGCCATGTGAGTAAGTTAAAACTCGTTACAATACAAAATAGGCTTGAAACACTTGATAACACATAATTTTTTTTTCCTGCTTGTGATTGATGTTTATCCTAAATAAGTTTAGATGTTCTTCTAATGCATATGCATGCTAATTATTAAGAGAATGAAAAAATCAGTCAAGCTCAAGGCAAAAGAAAGGTGGTGGACAGATGAGAGATGGCATAAGGTTTTAATATTAAATATTTACGTTTTTATTTTTTTGCATATATGTGTAGTAATAAAAAAATAATTGGGGACCCTCTTTGATATGGGCCTCAGGCAGTTGATCTTCTCGTAGTTGGTCAGAGCATCTTCAATAGAGTTCCTAAATAGGGACAACCAATGTTTAAAATGGGTATAAATAAATATAGGGACAAAATGAATCTCAAATGGATCGTAAAGTGCGTCCCTAAAGTATAGGGACTCACCGGATATATAGTGTATGTACTCATATCTAGGGACAACAATGAGTAAAAACCGTGGCCCCATCACCTTGAATGCTGTTGTGCTGCTAAAAGGCTGCTTGCCTCACACTCGCGATTGCTGCTGGACTCACCAGACAGCTGCTGACCCAGCTGAATGGCCTTTTCCTATTTTCTTTTTTGGTCAAACTAGAAACTTTCTTAATTAAAAAACTATTACATGAAATAGAAAGCCCAAAGGTAGTCCAAATACAAGCATAGTTCAAAAGGAAATACATCATAGATGCCCAACAATAGCAAGTCCACAACAACAAAAACTCTAGTTCTAGAAGACTGTTGCCTTCACCACAGCAGCCACACCACCATCGCAGATCCACCACCACCACTAAGAGGAAGAACCCACGAACAAGTTGGATGAACGGAATATGGGGGTGAGCGAGCCACCCGCGCAAAAAACGCTCCCATAATCCTACCAATTAGTGCTAAAAACAGTTTAACAACCACTACTACAATATTAGCTTTAAGTGGCGGATGATGGTGGTGGATTTAGAAAAATATTGTCGGATAAATTATGTCCGACACATTATTTAATTACTGGCGGATATTAGAAAATTTCTGTCGGTTATATCTGACATAAATTCCTGGCAGATAATTACTGGCGGATATTATAAAACTCCTGTCGGTTATAACCGACAGTATTTTTGAGTTTAAAAAAAAATATTTTTGACATATTCTGGCGGTTTTTAAGTTACTGGTGGCGGTTTTTAAGTTAATGGTGGCGGTTATAACCGACAGAAATTTATTATTTTAGTATTATGGCGTTATTATTTTATTATTGTGTCAGTTATAACCGACAGAAATTTACTTTACGCCAAACGCTTTTAAAATTTTGGGGGCGAATTTAAAATTTTGGGAGCGAATTTTGGGGGGAATTTTTCCGCCATTTATTTTCTGTCGGTTATAACCGACAAGAATAAAAATTTTCTGTCGGTTTATATTAAAAAAAATCTTTCTGTCGCTTTTAATCGACAGTAATTAAAATTGTCTTATAACCACATCCGGCCCCCACTCCTCTCCTTTATTTTTCTCAAACCTCCTCTATTCTCCTTTATTTTTCTGAAACCTAAATCCCTCTCTCTAAGCTCCGAGAAGGAACCCCCACCATTCCTCTCAATTCCGACCAAATCAACCCTAAAAAATTTGAACCTCGAACCCTTGAGACATGGGGAATCAACCTGCAGCGTTGCATGTATCATCGATGCATCACCGTGTGCTCTGCCATTAACGCTGAGAGCTTCAGCTCTCTCGATCTCCATCTCAGGTATGAACTATTTTCCCCTCTTGGTTGTGTGGGTTCTAATCCATCTATGATGAGTATTATGTCAAAAATCTCTGGGGTTTAATCTCTGTTTTGAATTTGTGCATTCATGTCATCACAGCGACGAATTCCGGCGAATGTCGTTAAGTTCGAAGCTAGGTGGTGACTGTCTTCTTGGGAACCCACTCATCGTCTTCGTTTCGCTTCAAAGATCCGAGCTTTTCTACATGTCAGTGAAGTACAAATTTCTTCCTTTCCCTTATTTCTTCTTCCTCTACTTTGTTTTTGCTGCTTCTTCTTCTTCTTCTTCCCCCTTTTGGTTCCCCCATCTTGCTTCATTTCTTCTGATATTTTCTCTCTCTCTCTCTTTCTCGCTCTCTTCAAAATCCCACAACAATCTTTGGAGTTGGAGGGTTTTGCTCTGTTGGGTTTTTTTTACCAATAACTCAAAGGGCCGAAAGGTATTCCCTTTTCATATCTTCTCTCCCAATTTCTTTAGGGTTAATTTCGATTTTCTTATGCTATTTGCTGTGGTGTTTTTTGGGTATAACTATTTGATTTCACAACAATGGCAGAGCATGGTGGAGAACTTGCAGTTGGCGCACCAGGAACTTTCCATTATCATAGATCTCATCAACACTGTAAGTATTTCGATTTTCATTCGATTTCGGGGAGAGATTCAATTGAATGAGCAATGCTTGCTGCGATTGAGGGATTCTAATGGAATGTGAATGTCTGATCTTCCTGTGAATATAGAAAATGCAGGGGATATGGAAAATGCAGTGAATGCGGGGATATGGAAAATGCAGTGGATGCGGGGATATGGAAAATGCAGAAAGCGGTTGTTAAATTTTTTTTAATTATTAATATATTTTCTGTCGGTTTTATCCGACAGAAAGTCTCTTATTTATTTATTATAAATATATATATCCGACAGGATTTCTGTTGGTTTTACAGTATTTTCTGTCGGAAAATTCATTTCCTGACGCAGGCAATTCTGTCGCTTATTATATCTGCCACTGCATCCATTTTCTGTCGGATTTTGCTTAAAATCTGACAGTAATATACGTTTTTTGAACCGCCAGTTATAGATAATTTTGTAGTAGTGAACCACACAACACCAAAGTGCACCACCGTTGAGAGACACGTAGTAGGCTGAGTAGCAAAGGTCGGTGATGGAAAACTGACGACGAAGATAAGCTACGAAGGAAGAAATGGGCATAAAAGCCCAGATCTGAGACAAGCTCAAGAAAACTAGAAATTAAGAACGTTAACAAGGAAGAGAAATAAACCATGAAACTGAGGAGGGGGGACTGGAACCAGAAAATATGGGAGGGAAAAAAGAGCGGTTGGGAAGAAGTAAGTTGGGGGGGGGAGACTAGATGGGAGGGATGAAAGATGATTTGAAGGATGGGTAGAATGCTGGAGAGGATAAGGACAATGAGGAACATCAAGTAAGTTGTCTACTGACCCCAACCAGAGGAGAGATTTTTAGTGTGATTGGAACACGGCGTAGTTCATTATGTGTCACTATACAAATGGTGGGATATGTGTGTTAAAAAGTTAATAACTTATAAATTAGAGTAAATTGTACGAATGGTCCCTCAACTTTAATCAAATTGGAGCAATGGTCCCTCAACTAAAAATCCATTACCATTGGTTCCTCAACTTATCAAAATGTGTAGTTATAGTCATTCTCATTAATTTTGTCAAAATTTTGTCAAAATAAGCTATGATGGAATGACTATTTATACAATTAGGATCCCTCAACTCATCAAAGTGTATAATTATGGTTCTTTTCGTCAACTATGTCAAAATTTTTGTCAAAACGAGTTATATTGGAAGGACCATTGCTACAATTGGATTAAAGTTAAGGGACCATTTCTCCAGTTGAATTAAAGTTGAGGGACCAATGGTAATGGATTTTTAGTTGAGGGACTATATATGCACGTTTTGATAAGTTAAGGGACCAATGGTAATGGATTTTTAGTTGAGGGACCATTGCTCCAATTGAGTTAAAGTTAAGGGACCATAGCTACAATTTACTCTATAAATTAAAATTTTTCACCGCTTATATAAAAACACGTGGCGTACCACCTGTGTTCCGGTCACATTGAAAAATTTCTCCAACCAGAGAGGAAGGAGTCGGCTGCGAAGCAGGGATTTTGTGGGGGTTTCTGTGTGAGAAAAGAGGGGAGAATGGCTAGGCTTTGCTGGAAACGTTTTAAATGTGGAAAAAAAAGAAGCAAGAGCTCCTTTTTTTTTTTTTCTTTTTCTTTTCCACCGATTTAACGGATGATGGCATTTTATTATAAGGATAATGGGAGTCTTTTGATTTTTTTCCCCTTCTTTTCAACATATTCTAGGGACATGATGATGACCTTTTATTTATTTATTATTTTTTTTATCCTTTTCAACATATTCAAGGAAGATGGTGAGTGCCTTTGAATTTTTTTTTTCTTTCCAACAGATTCAAAGAATGATGGGCGGGTTTTTGTTTTTCAAGTGATGCCTTTTTAGTCATGACTCATAATCCAATCATGGAGCCCAATTAACACACTCCGATTCAGAATGTTTACTAGGACTCCGAATCGAGCTGTGCTGGTCGACACCTGAAAGGTGACGAAGCCATAAAGTGTAGTGATGTGGAAAAATGTGAATAAATTTAAACCTAAAAGTGCCTAAATACCAGAGTGTGCTGGCGAGCGGAAATGAACCCACTTCACACGTGATGTCAGAGCATAAGTAAGTACAGTAAAATGGATAAGGATTATACCCTCAAAGATAGCCACCTATCCTGAGATTTGCCAAGAATCCTCGTCGATATGAACGTTCAGCAACAAATACCTGGAGGGGCGCAAAACAGAAAACGTAAGTGGGCAAAAACAAAACTTTTGAAAACGCATTTCTCTTTCTAAACATAATAACCCCTCACCATAAAACCCGTATAATTTTTCCAGAAATTAGTAATACGTACGTACATAGAAATCATTCACAAAAGCAATGGAAACCAAGTATATAAAGTGGTGGTGGATGTCCATAAATAGAGACTCCCATTAGAGATGCCCTTAGGAATGACCTTGCTTATTCTTTGAGAGTTAGTAGAGTACAAAGTTTTAAAATGAGGACTGTTGCCAAAAAATTTGTGTGCATCTTTTTCATATAAAGTTATACCATACTCTCCAACTTGTCCTACTTTTGTTAGGTTAGAATTAATTAATCCGAATGTATCTACGTGATTCTCATATGTATTATAATAATGTTTTATTATAATTAGTGTATACATTATACCTAAATAGAAATTGTTATAATCTTATACATATTTTAATATTTATCACATACTCATACAAAGAGTCAGATTTCTATATGGTATCACCATCGTCTACCTAGCCTACCAGACCTTCCCTTTGCTTCCCTCTGTTTCATCTAGGCTCGCCGCAGCAGTCTCCTGCAACCTCACTGTCAGCTTGTGAGCGTGCCGACATCTTATCCCAGCCCCAGGCCTTGCGTTCATCTGTTGTGCCTTTGCGCCCTGCCACACCTGATCCTCCCGACCCCACCTTGACACCCGTAGTGCCCCAGCCACATCAGTCCCGTGCATTCCCCTCTTTCTATGATATAAAATTCATATATACTTTCTACGTGTCATGATAAAGACCTATGATCGATACTTTATCTGTTACTATTAGTTATTTAAATTGATATACAGATTTTAATTTAGTAAAACATTTGAAGTTACTTTTTCATTAAAAATGTTTTTAGTTACATTTTATAGAACAGACGTAACACACGTTAAGATGCTGTCCCTTTCAATTATAGCAAAGATCACACAAGGAGGGAGATTTTTTTTGGGGGGGGGGGGGCGCGAGAGAGATATAGAGATTTTAATTCAGTAAAACATTTGAAGCTAGTTTTCAGCTATGTTTTGCAGAGCAGATGTAACACGCGTTGAGATGTTGTCCCTTTCAATTATAGCATAGATCATATAGAGAGAGAGAGAGAGGGAGAAATATATATATATATATATATATAGATGTTAATTCAGTAGAACGTTTGAAGCTAGTTTTTTCATTAAAAACGGTTTTAGCTATGCTTTGGGGAGCAAATGTAACACGCGTCCTTTTCCACTATAGCATGGATCACATAGGGAGGGAGAGGGGGGAGTTAGATAGATATAGAGATTAATTCAGTAAAACGTTTGAAGCTAGTTTTTCATTAAAAACCTTTTCAGCTATGTTTTGTGGAGCAGATGTAACATGCGTTGAGATGCTGTCACTTTTAACTATAGCATGGATCACACAGAGAGAAAGAGAGAAAGACATAGAAATTTTAATTATGTAACACGTTTGAAGCTAGTCTTTCATTAAAAACGTTTTGAGCTATGTTTTGTGGAGCAAATGTAACACGCGTTGAGATGTTGTCCCTTTCAACTATAACATGGATCACACAGGGAGGGAGAAGAGGGAGGGAGAGAGAGACATAGAGATTTTAATTTAGTAAAACGTTTGAAGCTAGTTTTTCATTAAAAACCTTTTCAGCTATGTTTTGTGGAGTAGATGTAATACGCATTGAGATGTTGTCTCTTTCAACTATAGCATGGATCACACAGCGAGATGGAGAGTGATATAAAGATTTTAATTCAATAACACGTTTTAAGCTAGTTTTTCATTAAAAAATGTTTTTTGCTATGTTTTGTGGAGCAAATTTAACACGCAGTAGAGATGTTGTCCCTTTCAACTATAGCATGGATCATATAGAGAGGGAGGGAGAAGGGGAGAGAGAGAGAGAGAGAGATGTGGAGATTTTAATTCAGTAAAACGTTTGAAGCTAGTTTTTCATTAAAAACATTTTTAGCTTTGTTTTGTGAAGCAGATGTAATAATCGTTGAGAGGTTGTCCCTTTCAAATATAGCATGGATCACACATAGAGGGAGGGAGAGGGGGAGAGAGGGGGACGGGAGAGAGAGAGGGAGATTTCACTATAAATAGCCAAGTATTACACCTATTCAAACTCACAGAGCAGCTCTTTTCAATACACAATTAAAAGAACATTGATCTCCTGGTTGATCCGAATAAGGGAAAAAAAATGTCAGCTCATCAAGTTTCAGCTACATCTCATGGTCAAACACTAAATGTGGTTTTGGAAGATGTTAAACGATGTTCAGCTAATTTCTCTCCCAGCGCTTGGGGCGATTATTTTCTTTCATATGCTTCTATGGTAGAAAATTATGCCTAATAATACTAATTAATAATGCTATTAATACTAATCAAGTGCAAGCTGCGACTTACATTTAGAATATATACTTTGTTATTCTAGATTAATTTTGATAAGTACTTTTAATTTGCATGCACCATGCATGAACATCATACTTTTCTTAACATCCTTTTAATTTGTTTACGTAGGAAACAGATACAAAACTTGAGAAAGATGTCCAAGAACTGAAAGAGAAAGTGAAGAGGATGGTAATGGCTCCATCAATGCCTTCCGAAAAATTGAACTTAATCAACAACGTTCAGCAATTAGGTGTCTCCCGCTATTTCGAAAATGAGATTGAGGAAGTTTTGCAGCAAATTCACAAGAGCTATCATGAAGGTGATGGCGGAGAAAATGATGATGACCTTTACTCCACCGCTCTCCGTTTTCGGTTGGTTAGACAACAAGGTTTTAAGGTTTCATGTGGTCAGTTTTCTCTCTGCGGTCATGGTTTGTTAATTAATAATGTTTATAACTTTGGATTTTCCCTAATTTTGTTTACGTTAACACGTGTATTTGGTGGAGCTACCAGACATGTTCAATCAGTTCAAGGACGTCGATGGAAAATTCAAGGAATCACTTGCAACTGATGCAGTAGGGCTATTAAGCTTGTTCGAAGCCGCACATGTTAGAGTTCACGGAGAGGACTTGCTAGATGAAGCACTGACTTTCACCACCACTCATCTTGAATCATCGAGTGAAGCGCACCGTTTAAGCCCGTTACTTTCGAAACAAGTAACTCATGCCTTGTATCAACCATTCTGGAAGGGCTTCCCTAGGCTAGAAGCAAGGAGTTACTTGTCTATTTATGAAGAACGTGGTCATTCAGTAAATCAAACTCTCCTAACTTTTGCAAAGTTGGACTTCAATCTGTTGCAGCAAGTCCATCAGAAAGAATTAAGTGAAATTACAAGGTTAACTCTGATCACGTCCACGTGCCATATACACGCTACAAGAAAAAGGAAAAAAGTCACACTTGTTAATTTTGTGGCTGTTTTCTTGTAGTGGCGTGTCAGTTCTTACAATAATGAATGTGAATGTGTGTGAATAACGCTATTTAGACACATAAAACTATAATACATTTGTTGACACTAATCGAAATCTGCCCTATCATTCTCCGTAGCTACATGTATTAAATTGACTAATTCCATTATTATTATGTATTAATTGGCAGGTGGTGGAAGGATTTGGACTTTGTAAACAAACTACCTTTTATAAGAGATAGAGTGGTTGAATGCTACTTTTGGGCATTGGGAGTCTTCTTTGAGCCCGAGCATTACTTTGCTAGGAGAATATTATGCAAAGCTATTGCTATGAATGCCACTATTGATGACATTTATGATGCGTATGGAACATATGCAGAACTAGAGCTGTTTACTAAAGCTGTTGAAAGGTTCATAGATTATATATTAATACAGTCAATTATCCTTTTAATTTCATACCTTATACTACAAGTTTAGTTAAACACTGATTAAATATATAATCATCACTCGAGAAGGTCTTACTAATTTTTTTTAATCACCTGCAGGTGGGATATCTCAGTAATGGACCAGCTGCCGGAGTATATGAAAGTCTGTTATCAAGCTATGTTGGATGAATATGTTGAAATCGAAGAAAAGCTTACAAAAGAGGGGAAGTTATATGGCATTCACTATGCGAGAGAAGCAGTAAGACTGATTAATATTTTCAACTGAGCACATTCACTTCATATTATATCAATGTTATAATAAGGGGTTAAAAGTGAATTTATGCGTATATTATATATAGTAGCAAGAACGTATCAAACTATTATCATGATATAAATGAATCGATTATACCACGTTTTAGTGCCTCATAATAATTGCTCAAAAGGCCTATTGTGGTTTTTTTACTTTTTCTGTTCAAATCTCATATTGCTTCTGGAAGTCTCAATGACTCACCACACTTCATTAACTTTCAATGTCACACTTGCACCACTATCGTGAAAATTACCAAAACTCATGATATAAAGTCAAGGGTGTGAGATTTGAGCTCAAACCACATAATAAGTTAACCATATGAATACCACTACACCATTAAATTAATCTTGTTTATTAACAAATTTAATTGATCATGAAAAATAATGTTGTAATTGTATTATCATCAGATTACATATGGAAAGTAATTAACTGGAGACTGCGTGTTGATTTCACAGATGAAAGTTCTAGTTCGAGCTTACTTCGAGGAAGCCAAATGGTTGCACCAAAATTACACACCAAAAATGGATGAATATATGTCAGTAGCACTTACCACGTCCTACTTTCTGCCATCAGTCGTGTCATTTGTTGGAATGACAGATATTGTGACAAAAGACTCCTTGGACTGGATTTTCAATGACTCTAAGAGTTTTCACGCTTTATTACTACTTGGCAGAGTCATGGATGACATGAAATCCCACAAGGTTCGTACCTATACTAATATCTATAAACGTATATATACTAGTGATATATGAGTAATATGCTTAGAGTAATTCTAGATATTTGTAGAATATTTACTGAATACATTACTCAATAATAGAGAAGCGACTCACTCATGTATGTGAGATTCATCTTTAGTTGAGATGCTCATCAGTAAATATAGTACGAATAACATCACTCGTAGACAAAAGTATTTTTATTCTCAACTTTTTCTTTTTTCTTTTCGTAAAACAATATTTTGTACTTAGACAAACAATCACATGGGATTCTCTATAGCATCCGGCGCATTGGATACTTTGGGGGATTTCAGTTTTAAACTTTAGATCCTTGATATGAAAAAAAAAAAAAAAAACACACACACACACACACAAAAATCAAGATCTAACAGTTAAAAAGCTCTTTTAACCTTAAAATTCATGCATTTATGTATGTATATGTAGTTTGAGCAAAAGAGAGGACATATTGCATCGGCTGTGGAATGCTACATGACGGAACATGGTGCCACAGAAGAAGAAACAACAATCGAATTCACCAAACAAGTGAATGATGCATGGAAGGACATAAACGAAGAATGGCTGATTCCCACCATTCCTAGGCCCCTTAGGTTGCGAATTCTCAATCTTGCACGTACAAATGAAGTTATATACAAGTATGAAGATGGCTTTACTCATGCCAAACTAGTGCTTAAGGATTCCATTGTTTCTTTGTTTGTCGATCCCGTGCCCATATAATTAAGCCTAAAATTATGGTCTTTGCTATAAGCCAATAAATAATGTGGTCTCCGAAGGCCTTGTAGTGAAACAAGGAGCAGCAAGTCCTCTGAAGTTAGTTTTGAAAGACAGTGCTTCTTGTTGTTGAAATTATATATATATATATATATATATATATGTGTGTGTGTGTGTGTGTGTGTGTGTGTATGTCTATGTATATGTATATAAGTGCTTGAATAAAATGATTTGGATTGTCAGTTTGTTCTCTACATGTATTGTTTATAAAAAGGGAAGATGTTTAATAGCCTGAGTTTTTCTTCTAGAGTGATTTGAAGTAGTGCGTTCCAACATCTTCTGTTATGTTTGTTTTGTAGTCGGCGCTGTTGCCCTTACTTTAATTTGAAATATCTTCATAGCCCTTGGATGTCGTAAAAGCTAAGACATTCTCCACTCTAGCGCTGTAAGGGTAGATTTTTCTAATCTAGGAACTCGGTTGCAATTCTCCAAACAACTTTGACGGCACAAATCTGTACAATTTGTTGGGAATCTCGCTCCACCGTTGAAGAAGCGGGATAGATAGTGCCATAATAATTGATTATGTTTTTGGAGTTACATCTAATTATCTCTCTATATAAAGAGTTAGAATTGGGGGGACACCATTTTAGACACATTTTGAGACACGTTTTCATGACCTGCATATTTACTCTCGGTAGACAATGAGAATGAGAGATCCAGTAAGCGTTCCTTATTTTTTTATTTTTTTTTCCATAAATGAGATTTTCTAATTTTTAACATTTTAAGGTTTTTTTTATTCACGTGGCACAAATATGTGGGGTCCACGACTTCCAAATAGGCAAATAATGGAGGAAATAACAGAAATTGGGATGGATGTATGAAATTGCAATGAAATAGTAAGTTTGTGTATGACATTGCAATGTTTTAAAGGTGATGTATGAGTTTGCAGTTGTACCCAAACTTGAGGTTGCAGAATGTAATTACCCCATAAATTATTACAAATAGTTCGAGTCTTGGAGACTCCGATCAAATCATCAAATAAATGAGTTCCAATCCATTTAGGTGGATTCTCAAAATAATGATACCCAAGATTCATGTTATCACTGCAATTGGCAAGGTCGTCCGTCACAACGTTCTTTTTCCAGTAGACATGAATGAACTCGCAACAGGTATGGGTACCATAAAATGTCAAGGTTGTTCAATGATGTTGGCAAGATAAATTAGAAATTTTTTTTGTGTACCTCTAAAGTATCATAATATAAATTATTGGAATTTTTTATTTTTTTTAAGGTATCCAACTACTTGTATTATGACAATTTGTGTATTTGACTGTGTTTCCTGTACACTGAAAATCATCTTCAAGCAAACGGGTCTATATTTTTAGTCTTATCCGGTCTCTTACACGAGCTGTCAAATATTGATATAATTTTGAAACCTCTAAAAATACGATGTGCCAAAATTAAACCCAAAAAAGCATACCCGGTCCGTTTACGTCGGGGGATGTCTCACAGCTTTGAAAGCTGAAACGGCATACATACTGTGCCTTCCAAAATAGCAAAACAGAAGCAAAAATGGAGGATGGTCATGGATGAAAGAAGAAACCATGAAAGAAGAAACCCATTCGACTGAGGCTTTTGGAGGTTCTTTTCAGCGGCGCAAAGAAGTTGAAGGAGACAAGAATATGGCTCTCAGTAACAGCAACGATCGCTGGGCATTGCTGGTATAAAATTCATCTCCTTGAACTTACTCTCTCTCTCTCCCTTCGAATTAAGAGTTTTTTTGGGTTGGGAAATTGGGGTTCTTGGCTTTGAAATCTTGGGTTTATTGTGCCCTTTTTGTAATTTTGAGTTCTAATTGAAATTGGATTTATTAGGTGTAGGAATCTGGTTTGATTGACAAGAATATGGCTCTCAAGAACAGAAACGATCACTGGGCATTTCAGGTACAAAATTTCATCTTTTGAATTTGTACTCTTTCTCTCTCCTCGAATTAAGGGTTTTTTTTTGGGCTGGGAATTTGGTGTTCTTGGCTTTGAAATCTTGGGTTTAATTTGCCTTTTTTGTAATTTTGAGTTCTAATTGAAATTGGATTTATTGGGTGTAGGAATCTGGTTTGATTGACAAGAATATGGCATTTCGATGTTGCAATCTTTATTTGTGTTCGTGTTTACCCTTGTACTTCTTTTTCTTAGCCTACATATTCTTAGCAACCAAACATATCCTAATCAAACCTGAAGGTGCATTTTCTCCATTTTGTCTTTGTAAATCATGCTGTTAAATGAGAATGCTGAGTTTTAGTAATATAATGGAATTATTAGGTTCCACCAATGCTCTTCAAGCTAGTTGAAGGCTGCATATTTGAATTTCGCTGAGGATAGTATGGGCTTAAACTTTGACTTAGTAGGACCATCTTAGGCACAACTTCCGTTTTCTGTCTCTAAGTCAAGAGCCAAAGACTTTGTAAGCATGAAATGGAGAGGTGAAAACCAAGATTTTACATTCCGCATCCCATTAGAAGCCAACACAGTAATCAAACCTGATGGTGCATTTTGTTTTTGTGAATCGATTGCTGAAACTATGTTCAGTTATCATTTCAGAATTGATTGCGTTCAGTTCTCTGTTTACAACATTGGGAATAGGGAAAGGATTTAGAGCTTTACATCTTTACAGAACCCCATTACTACATTAGGATTAACTTGCAATCTCTTTTATTTCATGCAATTTCTCTGGACCTTTAATTTGCTTGTTTACATCTTTCTATGCTGATTGATACAGGAAGAATGCAATCGATGTGGATCTCACATTAGAAACCAACTCAACGTATGTGGGTTCTAGTATACTCACAAACAAATATCGTCACATTCCCACACCTTTTTTTCTTTAATTTTCAGAAATGGTTTATAATTCAGAAAGTATATGTGATCACCAATTTCTAATTCTTTTTTTTTTGGATACATTGCTGGTAGTGATGATGACTGTTTTTACCGAAGCCATCTGTAAGTACCTATGACCCTTTGATTATGAGGCATTCTCCATTTTGATTATGATACAACATGTTTTATTTAGAATCTTTTTTTTTTGCATTTTTTTGAGAAATATACAGGGTTCTAGAATTGCTTCTTGAGCAAGTTTAATAGTTAGTACTAGTATATTACGTAGCTAGCTGTAATTTATTAGTTATAGTTATTGTAGATAGCTATGTGTTCACTGACCTGTATTTAAGCCTGGGTCTCAAACTCCCCTTGTTCGGCTTCATCAAAGTGGTACTAGCCCACTATCAGCTTTTCCTTATTAATCTTACCCCTACTGCCTAGAGGGTTATGTACGCTTTCGAGCGCTTAAACATGATTTATAAAGCTAGGTTGAGCCTTTCTAAGTTCCAAGCCTTATATCTGTTAAAGAGCATCTTCGTGAGTTCGAGCTACTTTTTCCAGAGTTGCCATGCTGGACGATGAAATCAGACTTGGATTAGGAATTTGCCTAACCTTATGACCGTGACGTACTTCGAGTCATAAGGAATTGGGAGGGTGACATTACAGGCCGTCGTATTCCTGTGATACCTGTGGCCTCATCTGCTATTTTCGATCATGCTCGCTCCGTCAGAGTCGTAAGGGCACACCTAATTGATCGTGCCTTCACTGTCATTCCTGACATTCATAGGGACTGGTCTTGGATCGTTCATCCAGACCAGGATTTTCATAACAGAATGAAGATGTTACCAGACGGTGTCTTGAAAAGGTGGTGATTGAAAAAGTTGGTGATTATTTGGACATGAAAAAGCCAAACAGAGTTGTCAAAGTTCCTAGAGATGACCAGACGGATTTGAGGGCGGTGAAGAGGAAAACTGCCACCTTTTATCTGAGAGAATGCAGGTCATCCTAGGGAAAGGCTTGGGAGGAAGTTGTCGATTTATGCAAATTTGGTGACGCTGCAGAAGGTGGAGCAGAGTCAATGGCAGAGCTGTTGGCAATTGAATCTAGACCTACATTGGCGGTTAAAGGAGGAGAAGCGGACTCGAAAGATTAAGTACCTCTGAGAAGGAAGCGACTTCGCAAGGCCAGTAAAGTGGCCGCATCCAAGTTCATGAAAAGAAAGACATAGTTGGTTTAGGTCGTTAATGTTGAGAATGTTGTGGAGGTCGCCGATGTTGGTAATGTTGTCGTGCCTGCTGATGGGAGGACGAATCTCGTGGGGTCGATGTTGAAGTTTACTGGTAGAGTGGAGCTGAAGGATGCGGAAGTTCAATCTGCCAGAGTGGACTTTCAGGCTCTGATCACTCATATCGCCGGAGTGGCACCTCAGGCCGTAGAAGCCAGCGGTCTTGACAGAGTGGGCATTAGAGAGTCCATGATATGAAGGTTGCTAGAAGCTGGGTTATCTTTTTCTTAGAAGGCAGTTCCTCGTCTTTTGCTCACTCCGGAGGACAGTCGCAATCGATGTAATGCTGCCCTGGGTTTCTAGATCGAGAATTATGTATTCGGTATCTTCATCCGCCTTGGACTCAGGCGTACAATCGTCCTGAGATTCGAGATCAATGTTGAATTCCTTAATGTTCCTTAACAGACCCCCATATTTTGATTGTTATGCAATGTTAATGGCCGGAGTTGGCAACCCTGCCCAGTGGAGCTTAAGGACAAGGTTAAAGCTCAAAACAACATATGAGCGAGTGCTTGCCTGGTCATCCTTAATCTCGTTTACCTCGGTCGGAGTAGGATACCATATCACTTAATAGTAAGTGGAAGGGACTGCCTTCATAATATGTATCCAGTTCCACCCTAAGATCACGTTATGAGGCGAGGGCGTGTCTAGAACACGAAAGTTGATCTTAGGACTGTAAGGGTCGGCAACGACTGGCGATTTGAGTCCTTGGAGTGACAGGTGTCCCTTCAAAATGCCATTAGAATCAACCAAGTTCTCTTGATGTCGCTGAGTAACCCCATCCGCTCCACGGTGTCTTTAAAGAGTAAATTGACTTCGGTTTTGCCATCGACTAGGATACGACTCACCTTCGTGTGGGTTATTTTTAGAGTGATAATGAGTGCGTCGTCATGCGGAGTGTTAATTCGCTCCATGTCTCAATTCGAGAACATGATTATGTTGCTATCAATGGGGATATCTTTATTGACAGAAACCACTATCTTCGATTTCTTGCAAGCAATCTTCTGCTCTTTTTGTGAGGCCCCCATATACTTTTATGGGTAAATGCAATTGATATGAAACGTTAGCCTAGGCTTTTCTTCTCTGTCGCTTTTATTATTCGGAGTCAATTTTTTGGTGTCTTCTCGCTTACCTTCATTCGCCTTCTCGACTACGAACTCCCAACAATGGCCACGGTCAAGTAGATCCTCGATGAACTCCTTGAGGTTTATGCAATTTCTTGTTGTGTGACCGCAGATTTTCTGGTAGTTACAATACTCATTGGAATTAGGATTCGTATGCACATGAGACAAGGCTTCCTGAAGTAAGTCTTGTCTATGATTTCATTCAGTATGTTGTTGTGGGATGTGTTCAGCAGAGTGAAGGAGGATGAATCTCTACGATGCTCTCCGCGCGGTCCGTCTGCCTTGCTCGTCTTCCTTTGCCTCCATTATGCTCATATTGAGGCTCATTCGTTTTCTTTTTCTACGAGCACGACGTTGACGAATGGCCAAACTTCGATGGTTTCCTATTCCGCTGGTATTTTTCATCTCAGATAACTATCTTTTCTGCCTTGTCGAAGCATTCTGCAAATGTGATATGCTCGTACTCGATAAGAAGTCCCTTTTTGAATGTGGTGGCTGCTATGCAATCGTCAGGTCTGTCAACCTTGGCGTACTCTGTACGGAATCTCTTTATGTAGTCTCTGAAACTTTCATTGTTTTTCTGATGGATCAGAAACAAGGTATCTGTTTCGTGCTTCACCTTGTTGTATACAAAGAAAACCTTCATGAATTCATCGTCGGAGGATCATGAAGATGGTGATGGATTTGGAAAAGAATTATGTGTCATGGCGTTTCCCTCCAATGTGGCGGGGAACATTTTACACATTAGGGAATCATTATGGCTGTATGAGGCCATAACGTTCTAGTATGACATTATATGGCTTGAAGGTGTGGCTGTATGAGGCCATAATGTTCCAGTATGACATTATATGGCTTGAAGGGTCGAAGTCCACCTTGAAATATTTCACCCTTGACTGCGTGAACTTGTCTGGTGGTGTTTCCTACGCCAGAGCATTGGAGAGGGAGTCACCGCCGTAGCTTGACTGTGTGCTTCCATCCAATGGTGTCTGGCTTGGACCATTCAGATAAAAATTCAGACGTCTCTGGTAGACTGAAGAAACTCTGGTCTAGTTCCGTGCATGTTGGGACTACATGATTGGGTGTGACTCCAAATGGGCCTATTTCGCCTTTAGAGAGGTTTCTGCAGCTGTCGGGGGATGGACTAGAGTTGGGGCATTTTAGGGAATGTCATCCTCCAGATAGCCTAGATATCTCATCCATGTAACACAAATTCTGGCATTGTCGCGATCTAAGGTAAATTTCAGTCGCAACAAGCGTTTTTCGACATCACGTGCGGAGGATGCGTGGCTGCGTAAAAGAGTCTGCAATGCTGGCGAGGGTGGGTGTGGGACATTTCACCGTTTCTGCCTTAAGGAGACTGGAGCAAGAGAAATCAGCCATGATGGGATAACACTGTGTATGAGGGAATAGGAATGTAACCTCTCAATGAAAGCACCAAACTGTTGGAGCCGATTTTAAGCCGTCGCGGAGTAAGACCTACATAGATCAAGAACAGGCAAACGCCGTGAGTCCAAGTGCTGAAGAGGGCGGTTCTTGGCGTGAAAGCTTCGATGCCTAAGCTAGTGGTTGTAAATAGAATGGTGTAAAATGTGTTTCTGAGGTGTTCTGGGCTTACCATTGGTGAGGGGTCACCAGGCACATTTATAGGCCATTTGTAGAGTCAGTCCATGTCACCCGACATTCCCCTTTCATGGACAAGAATAAAGGGTCCGAGAGGATACCGTTCTGACATACGGACGTCATGTTGGAGAAGGACATTTTGTCTCTTCTTCATTATGGGTAGAAGGAGTGGCTGTGCTAGATTAATCCCCTTCGGAGGTAGACTTAGCCTTCTGTTCATTCTGGGTCGTACCCGACGGTGCTTATCTTACCATATAGCGCGCCATATAGCCTAGGTAGGGCAAATCCTCCATTTCCCTAGCCAGCGCCATATAGCCAAGTTTGTGGAAAACGACACCTTGATTAATCAAAGGATTGCACCTTGAATTTTCGAAAATGGGAATAACCCTGGACGAATGGGCAGCAATGATTAGGGCTTTTGAATTAGGTGACACCATCACAAGGTTGAGGAAGAATTGAGAAAATCATAGAAGGATTTTCGAAAATTGCTGGATAAACTTGATAACGCAAGAACCAAGGTTTGCAGAATAAAAAATGAAGGCAGAAAAAGGGAAAAAGAAAAAGAAAAGATATAAATACCCAAAGCCTTGCATGCTTAACCAGTGACGTTAGAAGCAATAGACCATGTGGCTATTTGTCCACCGTGATCGACGGGCCAGTGCACGCTCCACCTTTAACAGGCATGCCGCCTAAACTAATGATGTCGTTTAGCGGAAACGAAGTGTCCCCGACACACTTATTGGGAAGAACATGAAACCAAGCGCCAGGGATAGTGGTTCCTGGGGTAGGCATTTAGACGATCAAGTCAGGAAGTGAATGAAATGGAGGATATGAATGCTAAGAGTATGGAGAGAGCTTATAGTGTCTAACCATTATGTAAAGAGTTAGGATGCCTATTTATAGGTTGTTCACTTAAACATCCCTACTGCATAGGTTTAGATCCCTGCACAGCATGGGTCAGTCCAGTTATTCATCTACACGGTATGGTCTATCACATTGCCTATGCCTATCATTCTGCCCAGACTTTCCATGTAGCAGAGTAGAGATTATGTGGAGGCGGTTGGACATGACGTGGGTGCCTACAATGCCAATTCCGTTCTGAGTGGTTAGAGGATAAATTGCATAATTCTGTTAGGGCTCCGACCTGAGGCAGTGAGCTTTTTTTTCTCCTAAGACCAAGTGTGATCTTGCTAAAGCTATTAGCAGAAGTGTGGTTGCCCTCTAACCTATAATCTGAGGAAATATCTTGGATTTCCCTCTCTTTCAAGAAAGAGTTTCAGAGTGGTCATGTTGGACTTAGCTAGAAACCACCAAGTTTTAGTATATCGCGATAGGAGGAATGAGGTGCCTCACTCACTCCGGCTACGTCTGCAGAATGGATTTGCATATTCATTGTTACGATTTATGGAATGGAATTATGGTATTACAATTGCCCCTAACTAGGCCCCTAAAGTACCTCAGGGTATAGTTAAACAAGACCACATCACCTTACCCGGAGTAAGATTGGAGTTGTTGCGGGCTATTAGGTCATCAAAGGGATGCAATCTTATCTTAGATTACCTGTCAGTAACTGTAGAGATTTTATTCCAACGTTAATTATTTGGTGTCACTCTGAGCTAGAACTTGGATTTGGGAAAGACTGGGCAAACACTTAGCATTTTTTGGATAGTCTCTTAAGGAGTTGGTTGAGTGATCCATACAAGTGGAGGCAAGAGTTAATGATTGACGTCACAGTTGAGGCGCGCACAGAACTCCAGGTTGTGTTAAAGATGCTTTGTTTCCGTCAACCGTCACCATTAGTTAGGGTGGCACGCCCTTTATAGATGGTGGAGCATAGGAGAGATTTGGTCCATCGATCACGGTTGACAAACCGCCACATAGCCCATTGCCTTTGTTCATTTAACGCTGCTTATTGGGCTAGCAATAACTTTTTCCTTGTTTCTTCTTTCACTTCTGATCATGCCCTCTTTTTTTTCCTTCTCAAATTTGCCTAACAATTTTTGAAAATCTTTCTTTGATTTTTCTCAGTTCTTCCTCAATCTTCCCAACTCTAAAGCCCTTCGTGAGGGATTGTTTTCGGCAATTCAAGGTGTAGTCTTCCAATGTCGCCAACAATGTACAATGAGGCGGGGATGCAAAAGTTCGTGGAGGAGCATCAGGCAGTTCTTGGCCGATGCCATTTGAAGTTGGAGTCACGAGGAGCAAGCATTTAAGATTGCTGGAGTCTAGGGTGGCTCACCGCCCTTGCGTCTGAATCTATCCCTGGTACTTAAGCTTGGAATTAAGATTCTTGATGTCTAGAATTGTGAAGTAACCGTTGATTCACTACGGCCCTCACTTAAATTGTTTACCGTGTACTCACCGTTTTTATGAGACCGGGATGAGCTTTGCAGCATTCAAAGCATTGTCCTTATTGAAGATGTTCCCTGCCAGTTCAAGATTATTCTTCCAAAGCCGCACCGAGGTCGCTTATTACCAATTTGCTCGCATTGGGCGACAGTTCCTCTAACTTCTCTTTTGGTCTAGGAGACTCCGGTGCAAGCTTGAGCTTGATAGGGTTTCCAATTTTTCTGTATTCTGTGGAGTTTTCTGTTACTCTGAATCACAATAAGGAAGCCCTTCTTGAAATTTGTGGCGGCCAAATTATCATATGGTAGCCATTTTGCCGAACTCCGTCTAGAATCATTTTATGTACTCGTAGAGACTTTCTCATTTCATTTGCCTTATTAGGAAGAAAATGTATGTCTTGCTCTCTTCACTCCCCTGTAGGCGAAGAAAGCTTTCACGAACTCCTTGCAGAGGGTCCTGAAATCCGAAATGAACCCAGATGAGACTTAGCATTCCATTCCAGATTGAGGGGAACACTTTACAGATCATTGAGTCATTATTTCCATATAGAGCCATAACATTTCTATATGACATAATATGGCTGGAGAGGTCAGACTTTCCCTTGAAATATTTTACTCGGAGTTGAGTAAACTTATTTGGAGAAGCATCCCATATCAGATTCGCGGAGACGGGGTCATCTTCGACTGGCGACTGCAGTCCTCCCTCGGAGTGAGTTCAACTGGAGCCACCAAAATCGAATTTAAGCCGTCTGGGTTATTTGGAGGTGCCTTCGTCTAGCTCTTCACATTGCAGGATTGCACGATGAACGGCACCTCTGCGAAAGCCACTAATGCACAAGAATGTGTTTTCGCAGTTATAGGGGATGAGTCTTCGCGTTGGGGTAGTCATTTACCTTCTCTTGGAGGAGAGCAGACCTTGAGAAAGGTGTAAAAAGTTAGATGACCCTATCCATGAGGAGAGCAGACTTTGAAAGGGGTGGAAAAAGTCAATTTACCATCTCTCGGTGCAGAGCATAGAAGTCGTTGAGTATGCAGTCAAGCAAAGTTTATGAATGATTTTATGAATCTTTATTGAAAATAAGTAAAATGTATCAAACTTTGCTAAAAAGAGAAAACTGCAAAACAGCAAAGACAATCCTTAAACACTTAGAAGAGTACATCGATTTACTTGAGTCTTCGAACTTGATAGGCCTAAATGAGATTCAAGGAGTGACGAGAGGTCACACTTAGTACTTTCTCAGATTGTAGGAGTTTTGATGCTTTCAAATCTACTTGTCGTTCATGGTGGTGAGGGTGGAACTACTTTTTCCACCTACCCTGTTGACAACCTTCCCAGATCGGATCCATCTTTATAGAGCCTTCTCTGTGGGCAATGATGAAGACATTTTCTTAAGAATATGTCTCCAATCTAGAACTATCAGATCTTGGTCCTTTTATTGTAACAGGACAGGAGCTGCTGCCCGATAAGCTGCTATTTGGTGACAACCTTCTCGCGTTCTTCCTTTGCCAGGTATAGGTTAATGGCCACCCATTACATCCCGACCTGGGCTTTACCACATCGCAGGCTCGACTCTGTCGTAGCACGATATTGTTCGCTTTGGGCCCCGACCACGCCCTCACGGTTTTATTTTTGGGAACTCACACGAAAACTATCCAGTGGGTCACCCATCCTCGGATTGCTCTTGCGCGAACTCGCTTAACTTCGGAGTTCCTACGAAATCCAAAGTCAGTAAGCTCCCAAAAGGCATCGTGCTAAAAGAGGTGGGCATATACATATAAGGCATAGATGATCCACTCATCTTGGCGATGTGGGATTTAACAATCCACCCCCATTAGGGGCCCGATGTCCTCGTCGGCACACTTCCGGCCAGGGATTGGCTCTGATACCAAATTGTTACATCCTGACCCAAGCTCCACCACATCCCGGGTTCGACTCCACCGTAGCACGATATTGTCTGCTTTGGGTCCCAACCACGCCCTCACGGTTTTGTTTCTGGGAATTCACACAAGAACTTCCCAGTGGGTCACTCATCCTACGATTGCTCTCGCGCGAACTCGCTTAACTTCGGAGTTCCTACAGAATCTGAAGCCAGTGAGCTCCCAAAAGGCCTCGCGCTAAAAGAGGTGGGCGTGTACATATAAGGCATGGATGATCTACTCCTCTGGGCGATGTGGGATCTAACACCACCTAATTGTTCTGCTCCAAATTTGGCAGTATAGTGCTGATGGTTGGCACAACAACGTTGGGATGGATGATTGCCTCGGTGCCAAATTCCAAGGAGAAGATAGTTCATCGATAACTTATCATTTGCTTGTATGACATGCTCATAAGAGCTTGTCTGGCCATTTCCCTTTCTTGTGTACGAGAGACTTCTTGAGGCAATCCAAGATAGTCTTGTTGGATGCCTTAGCTTGCTCGTTTCCTTAGGGGTTATCTTGGTGTGAGCATGTGATGTGGGCCGTTATTAGTGACGGTGTAATGCAGGATTCCAAATCGGTAGATGATGTTCTTCCAGATAAATTTCTCTATGTCCGTATGGGTGATTGTAATCATGGGTTCAGCCTCAACACATTTGGTGAAGTAGTCGGTTGCTACGATCATCATGTCTCTACCCTAGTAGTAGACGACATTGGTCCCACCATGTCGGTTGCTCACTGGATGAATGAGCAAGGGCTCGTTTGCAAATGGAATACGCTGGCAATTGTTGCACCTTTGTACAAGTTTCTTAGCGACTTGATGCATGGTTCGCCAGTAGTAGCCTAAGTTAAGAGCTTTATAAGGGAATCCC
Organism: Heteromeles arbutifolia; assembly: GCA_024362995.1. Taxonomy (NCBI): domain Eukaryota; kingdom Viridiplantae; phylum Streptophyta; class Magnoliopsida; order Rosales; family Rosaceae; genus Heteromeles; species Heteromeles arbutifolia. Next base: position 34,890,351 of record JANCRC010000003.1, on the reverse strand, counting down.
ACTCTAGAATGGTTGCAACAAAGGCCTTCTTGGATCAAGCTCATAACCTTCAGGTCTTCAAGAGGCGCCACACTTTCGTGCTTCTTTCAGCAAAAAAGTTCGGCTCCCCAAGGATTAGGCCATGGGCCAAAATCCTTCAGTTAGCTAAGTCTTGATGAAGACTATCGTGACTAATTTTGGGAAACGCTGGCGCAAGTCGTCATGCACCCATTTACACCAAAGTAGCCAAACTCAGCCACATTTGGATATCTGGGCAGTTTACCTTCTCCCTGTTAAGCTAGATCAATTGATCATTCATACACTGTAATCTTGTATATTGAAGAAGAACAAAGAAGAAGTTTTAGAGCGAGAGAAGATGAAGAGTCTTTATATTTCTTAACAACTAAGTTATTACATGAGATTAGTCTTCTATAGACTGTTATAAACTACAAAGCTAACAACCTAACTAACTGATATGATAGGATTATGACAAGTGTTTCAATCTTAAGCATTATACTCTAACATCCTCCTTCAAGATCATGCTTGGAGGGATCGAGCATGAGATTGCAACAATGAGTGCGAAACAGTGGACCACTTAATCCTTTTGTTAGAATATCTGCAAACTGCTCATGTGAAGACACAAACTGGACAGAGAGTTGCTTCTTAGAGACCCTTTCCTTGACAAAATGCACATCTATTTCAATGTGTTTCGTCTTTTGATGCTAAACAGGATTAAAAGATAAAGCAATAGCAGAAAGGTTGTCACAGAACAGCACAGGAACATGAAGCAATGGTATGTGCAAAAATGCTAATAATTGTTTGATCCAATCCAACTCAGCTGAGGTGAATGACAATGCTCGATATTCAGCTTCTGTTGAAAACCAGGAAACAGTTTGTTGCTTCTTAGATGACCAAGAAATAGGATTGTTACCCAAGAACACCACTAAACCAGTAGTTGACCTTCTGTCATTAGGGTCCCCTGCCCAATCAGCATCACTAAAAGCCTTTAACTGCAAATCTCCCCTAGTGTAGGATATACCAAACTGCATGGTTCCCTTGAGATATCGTAGAATGCATTTAACTGCAGTGAAATGAGACACCATTGGATTCTGCATAAATTGACAGACTTGGTGCACTGAAAAGGCAATATCTGGCCTTGTAAAAGTTAAGTACTGTAAAGCCCCCACTATGCTTCTATATAAACCAGGATTTGTATAAGGGTCTCCATCTTCTTTGAGCAACTTGTTGTAAGGGAGGCATGGTGTATCACATGGTTTAGCATCAAGCATTTCAGATTTCACCAACAAGTCCTGAATATATTTGACTTGGGACAGAAACAAACCATTTGCAGTGTTGACAATTTGTATGCCCCAGAAGTAGTGTAATGGTCCTAAATCCTTGATGTCAAACTCAGCAGTAAGAGCACTAATAACATGGAAGATTGCATCAGATGCACTTCGAGTAATGATGATATCATCCACATAGAGTAACAACACCACTATGTCACTGCCAACATGTTTAACAAACAATGAGGAATCAGAGTATGTGTTTGAAAATCCCAAAGAAGGAAGAAACTGAGTGAACCTTTCATTCCAGGCCCGAGGAGCCTGTTTTAATCCATACAAAGACTTATGCAGCTTGCATACTAAATGAGGATGATTTTGATCTTCAAAACCAGGAGGTTGAGACATATAGACCTCCTATTGAAGAACACCATGCAGAAACGCATTTTTGACATCTAATTGTCTAAGGGACCAATTAAAATGTGCAGCAAGAGCAAGGACTAACCTTACTGTGGTAGGCTTAACCACAGGACTAAAGGTCTCCCTATAATCCAATCCTGGTTCTTGATTGAAGCCCTTAGCAACTAACCGTGCTTTGTGCCTAGCAATTGACCCATCAGAGTGCTTCTTAATCTTGAAAATCCATTTGCAACTAACCATATTTTTATTGGCAGGTAATGGAACTAGACTCCAAGTTCCTTGAGCATGTAATGCATTGACCTCTTCTTTCATAGCTTCTAACCACACAGGGACTTTAAGTGCTGATTTATAACTGGGTGGTTCAATCAAAGACATATCAGTTCCTCCAGAATCCTGAACATGCGCTAAGAGAGCCTTCTTTTTAATAATACCACTCTTGCTTCTAGTTTGCATGGGATGCAAATTGAGTGGTGGAATAGACAATACCACTTGCAGAGTATCAGGATTAAACTCATTGGATTCTATTGCATAAGTAGAACTTATGTCAGGTGCCACAGGGATCAGAGAAGAAGTTTGTCTTGAAGCAGTAATGGACTGAGGATTTGCAGTAATATCAGCTGAAACACAGGCTGGAGTTGATAATGAGACTGAGGCTGTTATATTTGTTGTTTCAGGTGTAGAGACACTAGGGCTGCTAGGAGAAGAGTGATATAGGTGGGACAATGATGTTTTCTGAAGTAACCATAGGCACAAGACCATGTGAAATATGAGGTGTTTGTGGTGATGCAATTGTAGTGGAATGTGTTGTCAATAAGTCTGTATATGGGAAGTGTTGTTCATCAAAGATGACATGCCTAGAGACAAACACTTTCTTTGTAGGTACATGATAACACAAATAGCCTTTATATTTTGTGGCATACCCAATAAACACACACTTTGTAGTTTTGGCCTGCAACTTGGAACTATTGTATGACTTTAGTAAAGGAAAACATGCACAACCAAATATTCTTAAATGAGTAAGAAGTGGATATGTCCCAAACAGCATTTCAAAAGGAGATTTAGTACTAAGAACAGCAGTGGGCATTCGATTTATAAGATAGGTAGCTGTTTGACAAGCATAGGACCAAAACTGAGATGGTAAGTGAGCTGTTTGTAACAAAGTGATGGTGGTTTCAATGATGTGTCTATGTTTTCTCTCCGCTAACCCATTTTGTTCAGGGGTGTATGGACATGATAAATGATGTGAAATACCCTTTTCAATGAGAAAATGTTTCATTCTTTTGCATATATACTCACCCCCTCCATCAGATTGAAGAATCTTAATTGTTACAGAAAATTGGGTAACAACAAAGGAATGAAAAGCAACAAATGTAGGAAACAAATCTGACTTGTTTATTAATGGGAAAATCCAGCAATGTCTGGTACATTCATCCACAAAGATAGTGTAGTATCTATAACCATCAACTGATACACATGGTGCAGGACCCCACAGATCAGTGTGAATTGTCTCAAATGGAATTACAGACTTATTGACATGCTTTTGAAAAGGTATTTTACTAAATTTCCTTTCTAGACATGTATGACACATTGCAGGTAAAGAGGTTTTTGTAAAGGGTACATTAGCTTTGGTCAACATCAGAGATACAACATTATTTGATGGATGACCTAACCTATGGTGCCAGAGATTAGACTGCACAAGTTGTCCAAGAAGTGCCTTAGCTGAATGGATCTTCTGTGTGGTTGAATTTGTCAAGGAGTGGATAGGGTACAGTCCATTACTGCACAAGCCTTTGTAAAGGAGCCTCCCTGTGGCTTTGTCCTGAATCCAAAAACAATAAGCATAAAAAATCAACCAGCAATTGTTATCAAGACAAATTCGATGTACTGATAGAAGGTTCTGAGTTAATTGAGGAACATAGAGCATAGAGTTCAGTTTGAGTGAAGAAACTGGTGTATGAACAGTTGAATAACCAACATGAGATACTGTCAAACCTTCACCGTTTGCAGTTTGAATTGTTTCATTTGTTAGATATGGCGATGCTAGAGACAGGTTTGTCAAATCCGCTGTCATATGATTAGTTGCCCCTGAATCAGTAATCCACACCTGAGGAGAAGCTTGAGAACTTGATGACTGAGATGCACAATTAAGCACTGTGTGCATTGCTTGCATAGGAGGGTGTTGAGATTGAAACTGTGAAGGTGAGAATGAAGAGTAGTTGACATTCTGTGGTTGCATATGATAAGATGACTGCAAAGAATAAGCTCGAGTATTCTGCATCCCAATAAAGTTTGGACCCTTGTCATTATAAAAGCAATACCAGGTGGTATGATTACTTCTACCACAAATCTGACATTTGTTTCTCTCAGGGGAAGGAGATCCACAGAATGGAGCAGTGTGACCTTCGGAGTTACATAGCTGGCAGATTTGAATCATTGGTGCAGAATGACTTCCAAACTGTGAACCAGGTGACTGACCAAGGAGGCCAGGATTAGAGTTGGGAAGCACATGTGTTTGAGTAGGAAACACAGGTTTACCATTGTAAAATCTAGAGCCCTGATTGAATCTGCCTTTATTCTTGTTATTATTCCCAGTATATGGTTTGAAACCTCTAGTAGCAAACTGTAATTGACCAGAATTGGGAGAGAAACCACGAGCCTGAAAATTAGAGCCTTTTGAAGTAGATGGAGCTGTGTTGGCAACCATAGCTGTAATGAAAGGTGCAGTGGTGGAATTATCAACAATAGCTTCTTCTGCAAGCAACTGTGATCTGAAATCTGTAAGTGAAATCACACTTTCACACCCCCTTATGACACACCGGAAGGTGTTATACTCAGCTGGTAGCCCATTCAATGCAAGGATTACAATGTCTTCATCTGCAAAATACACGCCAACAGCAGATAGATAGTCCCTGGCTTCCTTAATTCGATGGAAGTACTGAGAAACTGAATCAGATCCCTTCTTAATTGTCTGCAAATTAGACTTCATCTGAAAGATGCTAGTCCGAGACACAGTGGAAAATTGTTCCTTTAACCTAACCCACAAATCTTTGGAGCTAGTACTACCAATGGCACATGACATAGCAATAGGTGATAACGTTGCAGTAATCAATTGCATAATGGCTCTATCATGCATTTTCCATACGATATATTCATCATTCGTAGCAGAAGAAGAAGTAACAGGAGAATTGTTACCAGAATCGTCAGATATCGAGACATGTTGAGATGGACAGGGAGTAGAACCATCAACATACCCCATGATGCCATTACTTTTAAGCAAAAGCTGCAACTGAAAGTGCCAATTGAGATAGTTCAAATCATCAAGCTTGACATTAACCGTCGTAGAAATGGATGAAATGAGAGCCGTAATCGGAGATTGAAGCAGTTGAAGTTGCAAGGCAGTCACCATCGTGATTCCAAGCCCCAATTACCAGTGAGACAATACAACAAACACGTGGTGTGCAATATGTATAGAAATCGATCAAGAACGGAGGATCGATGCAGAAACCCTGGAAATTGTAGAAACAAGAAATTGGAGAAGATGAAGTACCGAATAGAAGAAGATAAACGATCCGAGAAAGAAGGTGCGGAAGCAGCAAAGGATCAAAACACCAAGCGTGAGCTACAATGGCGATTGATACCATGTTAAGCTAGATCAATTGATCATTCATACACTGTAATCTTGTATATTGAAGAAGAACAGAGAAGAAGTTTTAGAGAGAGAGAAGAGGAAGAGTCTTTATATTTCTTAACAACTAAGTTATTACATGAGATTAGTCTTATATAGACTGTTATAAACTACAAAGCTAACAACCTAACTAACTGATATGATAAGATTATGACAAGTGTTTCAATCTTAAGCACTATACTCTAACACTCCCAGGGGATAGTAGACACTGAGAAGGGTGTAAAATATTAGTTTACCTTCTCCTGGAGGAGACTAGGTCGTGAGAAGGGTGTAAAAGGTGAGTTTACCCTCTCTCGAAGGAAAGCAAACACAAATATGGGTGTAAAAGGTCAGTTTACTCTCTCTCGAAGGAGAATAGCCCCTAAAAAGGTGCAAAAGATTAGTTTACCCTATCTCGGATGAGAGCATGAAAGTTGTTGCTGACTATGCAATCAAGCAAAGTTTAGGAATGATTTCTCTTGAAAATAAGTGAAATGTATCAAACTTAGTGCTAAAAACTATTGAAAGAGAGGTATATACATATAGCTATCTACAATAAGTATAACTATTAAATTACGGCTAGCTACGTAATATACTAGTACATTAACTATTAAACTTGCTCAAGAAGCAATTCTAGACCCCTATTTATTTCTCAGAAAAATGCAAAAAAAATGATTCTAAATAAAACATGTTAGTACTTACAGATGGCTTTGGTAAAAACAGTCATCATCACTACAAGCAATGTATCCAAAAAAGAATAATTAGAAATTGGTGATCACATATACTTTCTGAATTATAAACCATTTCTGAAAATTAAAGAAAAAAAGGTGTGGGAATGACGATATTTGTTTCCGAGTATGCTAGAACCCACATACGTTGAGTTGGCTTCTAATGTGAGATCCACATCGATTGCGTTCTTCCTGTATCAATCAGCAAAGAAAGACGTAAACAAGCAAATTAAAGGTCCAGAGAAATTGCATGAAATAAAAGAGATTGCAAGTTAATCCTAATGTAGTAATGGGGTTCTGTAAAGATGTAAAGCTCTAAATCCTTTCCCAATTCCCAATGTTGTAAACAGAGAACTGAACGCAATCAATTCTGAAATGATAACCGAACATAGTTTCAGCAATCGATTCACAAGAACAAAATGCACCATCAGGTTTGATTACTGTGTTGGCTTCTAATGGGATGCGGAATGTAAAATCTTGGTTTTCCCCTCTCCGTTTCCTGCTTACAAAGTCTTTGGCTCTTGGCTTAGAGACAGAAGACGGAAGTTGTAGCGAAGATGTTCCTACTAAGTCAAAGTTTAAGCCCATACTATCCTCAGCGAAATTCGAATATGCAGCCTTCAACTAGCTTGAAGAGCATTGGTGGAACCTAATAATTCCATTATATTACTAAAACGCAGCATTCTCATTTGACAGCATGAATTACAAAGACAAAATGGAGAAAATGCACCTTCAGGTTTGATTAGGATATGTTTGGTTGCTAAGAAAAAGAAGTACAAGGGTAAACACGAACACAAATAAAGATTGCAACATCGAAATACGAAAAATTTCCATATTCTTGTCAATCAAACCAGATTCCTACATCCAATTTCAATTAGAACTCAGAATTACAAAAAAGGCATATTAAACCCAAGATTTCAAAGTCAAGAACCCCAAATTCCCAGCCCCAAAAAACCCTTCATTCGAGGAGAGAGAAAGAGTACAAGTTCAAAAGATGAAATTTTATACCAGAAATGCCCAGTGATCGTTGCTGTTCTTGAGAGGCATATTCTTGTCAATCAAACCAGATTCCTCTGCCTAATAAATCCAATTTCAATTAGAACTCAAAATTACAAAAAGGGCAAAACTAACCCAAGATTCCAAAGCCAAGAACCCCAATTTCCCATCCCAAAAAACCCCTTAATTCGAGGAGAGAGAGAGAGTAAGCTCAAGGAGATGAGTTTTATACCAGCAATGCCCAGCGATCGTTGCTGTTACTGAGAGCCATATTCTTGTCTCCTTCGACTTCTTTGCGCCGATGAAAAGAACCTCCAAAAGCCTCAAATGAATGGGCTTCTTCTTTCATCCATGACCATCCTCCATTTTTGCTTCTGTTTTGCCATTTTGGAAGGCACAGTATGTATGCCGTTTCAGCTTTCAAAGCTGCGAGACATCCCCCGACGTAAACGGACGGCGCAGGACCGTGATTGTGAATGGAGAGAGCGAGCTTAAACTATTTGACCGTTGTTAGTGGAATTCAAATTTCATCCAGGAAAACAAAAGGTTCTCACATTGGTAATGGGCCGGGTTCAATTTGAAGTCCGTTTCAAGATGGGCTGTTGGGTTTAATTTTGGCACATCGTATTTTTAGATGTTTCAAAATTATATCAATATTTAACAGCTCGTGTAAGAGACCAGATAAGACAAAATATAGACCCGTTTGCTTGAAGAGGTTTTTTAGTATACACGGAATACGGTCTGATGCACGAACTATCATAATACAAGTGGTTGGATACTAAAAAAAAAATAAATAAATTCAAATAATTTATATTCTAATACTTTAGAGGCACACAAAAAAATTTCTCGTTCATCTTGCCAACATCAATGAACAACCTTGACATTTTATGGTATCAATACCTGTTGTGAGTTGATTCATGTCTACTGCAAAAAGAACGTTGTGACGGACGGCCTTGCCAATTGAAGTTATAACATGAATCTTGGGTATCATTACTTTGAGAATCCACTTGAATGGATGAGAACTCATTTATTTGATGATTTGATCGGAGTCTTCGGGACTCGAACTATTTGTAATAATTTATGGGGTAATTACATTCTGCAACCTGAAGTTTGGGTACGAGTGCAAACTCATACATCACCTTTAAAACATTGCAATGTCATACACAAACTTACTATTTCGTTTCAATTTCATACATCCATCCCAATTTCTGTTATTTCCTCCATTGTTTGCCTATTTGGAAGTCGTGGACCCCACATATTTGTGCCACGTGGATAAAAAAAAACTTAAAATTTAAAAAATTAGAAAATCTCATTTATGAAGAAAAAAATAAAATAATAAGAAACGCTTACCGAATCTCCCAATCTCTTTGTCCACCGAGAGTAAATATGCAAGTCATGAAAGCGTGTCTCAAAATGTGTCTAAAAAGGTGTCTCCCCAATTCTACACTTTATATAGAGAGAAAGCTAGAAATTACGCTCGCGCGTTGTTACGGGAACCAACTGTTTCAGACGTAACCGAATAAATAAAACACATTTAAGTTGAATAAATTCAACACAACTATGAACAAACAGAGGGATACATGAGTGATTGAGGTCAATAAGATAAGCAATTTTGCTTTTATATACATTCAAGTGAGCTGGCATATAAACACATTGTACAATGAAACATCCACACTGGAATAAGGGATCCTTCAATGTTATGAAATATCCACACTGATCTTAAAACTACAAATGTAAGCACCGAACTCTGTAAAGGAATCATCTCTGATACAGCATTTGCATATTTGCCTTCTCTCATCCCCTTCACATATATACTAAACCATTTTTGTGCACTACAAATTTGAGAAAGAATCAAGTCGGCCTCTATCATGCATATGGTTTGTTCCACTTCTTTTCTCCAATTCCCAAAACTATAGATACGACCGTAATAAAACATACATGGCCCTCACACAGTGCAGCCCCCTAGAAATCTAACAAAGAGAGATTTATGTCAAAAGAGAAAAAGAAAAAGAGCTTTATATGCCAGTTGTTCGGTGTGGTTTTGGTTTTCTCTTCTTCTTTTACAGAGTAAGCATACACCTATCAATCCATCTTCCCTTTTATGTATAAATCTATATACACACATATATTTAAATACACACACACAGAACATTGAGTTCAATCCAAATCTATAGTCCTAACAATGTACTTAACACATCAGAAACATAAATCCAATGTACCTCCAACAGATATTTGAACCATCTTTCATGAGTCAGCATCGCTTTCCTTTGCCCTTTTTCACTTTCTAATCTTTGCAGATCCTAACTTTCATCTGGAAACATATAAAAACTACAAAATCACAACTCGCTTATACTCGATCAATGTTTTGCTCTGAAATCTCTATTTTAGACTTAGTATCCAGAAACAAAAAGTCTAGATGAACTGCAACGATTAAAGAGCACCAAAAAGTCAAACACTTTCAAGGCTGTCAAACAAATTCCAGTTCAAGGGTTTGAACCCATTGATCTAACTGCAAACATACAAAGGACAGAAGAAAAAATGCAGAACGAAAAACTTTTAGAAATACAAACTTAAAATATTACCCATCATGCTAGCCGCTTCTTCTAACACAATTACTCTCACCTTTCTAATATCATAGTATTTTTTTATTTCTACAATCAATACCGTCCAATCTTTGAATTTTTCATTAAATTGGATGGTAGAGTGTAGAGCCTAAAAAATGTCAGGCAGGCTGCTACAAAGATAGTAAAGCCCAACAGCTCCATCTAACCCGCCAATTGCTAAATGTTAAATTTCTTGAACTACACAACCTATTACAAATACCCGAACAGTTAGAGAACACTGGACATTCGTTGTACTCAATCTGCATATATCCCAGGACCAAGAAAGTTATGAAGAAACAGAAATGAAACTGTATAGCAAGGAACAAACACTATGAAACTGGCACTCAAGTACTGTTAAGGAAAATCAGATTAGCATTCATCTAACCAGAGCTTCTAGCTGCTAACAATTAGTTGTTAAAACCCTAACACTAATCAAGCGATCCTGCACATATATCTAGCTTTCTTCGCATCCCGCCAGTAATAAAATGCATTCAAGCGCGTAGTGCAGCTTGCACAAATAAAGCAGTTTAAGTATGATAAATAGAAAAAGGAAATGGAAACATGAGTTTAGTAAAAATGGGAATAAATCAAATAAAGTCGAAAAGGAAAGACCGGTACAATAGCTGCATAAATTAAATAGCTTTCTACAACATACAAAAGAGATTGAGAAATCTAATTCACCAATTCCTCTTCCTAATTAGGTCTGGTATTAATTTAGCCAAAACCTCAGTAAATCCTTTAAAAAATAAAACTCACAGCCCCTGTTTGGTTGCAGAGAAAGAAATATGGACAAAAAAGACAATATATTTCCATTAAATTACTCAGTTAAATCAAATAACAGGTCATTTCCATGAAATGAAAAACAAATCATTCAGAATTAAAACCCTAAACCTCCACTGAACCCAACACACAACCCAAGGAGTCTACGCAGATTCAAGTTTCCATATTCACAGATAACTATATTTCCATCACTTTCTCAACAACCAAACAGAAAATAACTGAAAAAGTAAAGACGAAAAATTGGAAAACCTGACTCAAACCCTATGCTTCTTATGCAACCCCAAAAGAAGAAAAGATAAATATCGAAAGTAAAAATGGGAACATGAGTTATCATATGATAAACATGAAAAACAGTTGAAGTATGATAAACATAAATAATGATGTGAGATTGAAAAACTCTTAATGTAGAACAAAGTTGACATGGTTAATGTTGCTCAACAGATACAATATGCCAAGTTCAGGGATTGCCACCATCCGGAAAAAAAAAAAGAAAACAAAAAAGGACCATCAGTTTAGAATTCATTCCTAATGAGTCGATTTCTAAACCTTCACCAAACACAAAAAAAATTGTATTTGTTCTATTCCTAAATTTTTTTTCCCATAGCCTTAGTTTTAGCAAGATTCATGCACTGACCTAGAAATACACAAACTTGACCCTGTACGGTAGAAGACAGACTAAACAAAAGTTTTCCGATGAGTATCATATCCCATGAAGTCCAATCATAGAATCAAATATAAAGACTAACATCAAGTTTAAGTTTGAACTTTTAGGTCAACAAAAGCAACAATCTCCGAGAAATTTGAAAAGTAGAATAGCGAATGAAATGCAATTCTTGAAAACTACCGAAATCAAAACAACTTCCACTCAATTTCTCAGCAACAGATCTTAATACAGGTAAAATACCAAACAGATCAGTTAAAAAACCAAATTAGAGGAAAGGAGCTTACTTTGCACATTGGAGCTACAACGATTACTCCATCCCATTTGTCAAGCTCCTTAAGATGATTCTTGAGACTCACGGCTCCACCCATGGATTCTCCCATTACAAAGAATGGCCGACCTGTCACTTCAGATCTTCCTGGAGTTGCAATCAATTCAAAGAAATTAGCAAAGCCTATATTGCGAAGAATGTCATTGGAATCTAAATTAAGCAATTTCAAACCTTTGACATTAGTAAATTGTTTGATTACATCGCCGACTAATTCATCAAAGTTTGGGATGTAGCCATGCAATCCTTCAGAAAGACCGAAACCCGGATAGTCCACGGTGTATATAGTGTATCCAGATGCAGCAATTCGCTTGGCGATACCTGACAGTCCAAAATTTTGAAGCATATCATGTGTGGAACTTCTTAAGTTTAAGCAATGCATTGGCATAAGATTTTAACTTGGGTTATGTATAAAACAGGGGAAGGAGCAGAGATGCCAACCTTCAAAGAAAAATGTGCAGGTACTACCATAACCATGGCGGAAGCATAAAGCACCTTTGATTCGATCACCAACTTTTGGCAACCAGCTTTTGCAGAAAATCTCCATACCCCTTAAATTCCTTCCATACTCGGTGGTGTAGGCGTTGATGATGGGAATGGACGGCGATGGGTTCGGGTGGGCTGCCCATTTGAGGGTGGGTTAGTTTGGTCAGGAGAAGTTTTCAAGAATATGACTGAAAGCAGATACTGACTGATTAATGACACCAAACTCAATTTTGGCTGAGAAATACATAGGGGCAACAACAGCAGCAGGAAGAATCTAAATAATATAGCGGTATCCATTGGTGAAAAACTTGAGATTTCTTGAAGATATCAACAAGTTCTGCAAGGTCGGAATATGAGTTAAAACACAACCAATTGGATGTGCATGGCATAACAATTGACAAGCTCAGTAATTATAAAGCAGTAAAACTACTAAATGCAAACAGAACATCATGCTCTAGATCAAACCTCCCAGGCATTTGTGTACCAAAATTAACTTTAACAGGAAGTCCTAAGCATAACCGTATAGTTCTTAGGCCTAATGTTGCAGCTCAGCCTTGGGAATGAGCCACAGATATCACCGGAAAATTTTGTTTTTGTTGATTACCAAAGGGATAGAGGTGACATCAACAGAGAGTAATATAAGTTGAAGTTGTGTAGATGCTTTGTTGTGATTAAGTACACACACAAAAACAATAATGCATTGCATCAACTTAAATTTGTGAGAGAAAAAGGAGTCCTCAACGTAAAGGCTAATGACTGCATGCAGAGAAGTGAAAACAGAAGAAGATAAAAGTTATTCATACACTCAGATTATCGAAATCACTTGTGAAGCGTTGTCGACACATGAATCATAAAAAGCACAAAATCGTTGCTTTCAGAACCCGAACACATAAAAACCACCTTTTCCCTATACAAATTGCCATCATCGCCCAAAGAATTGCCATTCCCAAAAGGCCTAAAATGGATATAATGCAAAACAAATTCTCCACCCAACTCAAAAACCCTAAAATTCGATAAATCCAATACCTTTGGAAACGCTTCGGGCAGCGGCTTCAGCTAAAACCGCGAGAGATGATTCAGCAAGTGCATCCGACCCGGCACGTCCTCTTCGATAACAAAGGAATCAACCCCAGATAAGAAACCAAAAGGAAAAAAATGAATTTTCTTAGCTTTAGTTTCTGGGTTTACACTGTGGAATCCTATTGAGAACTGAAGGACGAGACTGGTGATGGTATCTTCTCCAATATTCAATTAGATATTCAATCCAAACAACATGCCTAATACTCAAGAACACGTTCAATCTTTAAGCACATTTACAAAACAGATTTAGAACATTTTAAAATCCTCTGAGCAGCAGAACATAAAAATCCAACAGAAAGACAAAGCAGCATACCAGTTCATGTGGATCTTCCTAACTCGTCCAAAAAACCGTGCACATAGTTCACCTGCAAGCATCAGCCCACAACCAAAAATTAGACTAAACCAACGAATACATAAGGAACCAAGAGATGGGGAAAAAAAAATCAAACAACAGAGGAATGAAAAGCAAACACCAGAAACTTTTGAAGAAGCACAAAAATGAGCAAATTGAAACCCAAAAATCTAATTATGGTTCTAACAAAGCAAAAGGAAAACAAAACAATAAACAATTAGTTTGAAACAGTGCATAACCTATTCAATCAGAAGGAAAAATCGAAAACCCATACCCTGCCATACACCCCTATGTGACTCTCTCCTCACTGACCCTGTGCACTAATCCATTAATTAATCCCAAAAAATGCACACAGCCATGCTTTCTCCTCTCTCTGTCTACCTCTATCTCCCTATCCATCTCTCTCTAGAAAATTACAAATCCCCCAAAACCGGACCTAACATACTAAACAATCAGACAATCCAAGGCAACATTAAAGAATACAATTTTAAAAGGAAACTTATCTTTGGATTTCAGGCATGCAGCGCAAGATCCGGTACACCCCACCCTCAGTAAGGTTTGTCGATGTCTCCTACCCCGTCTCCCTGAAATCCCGACGACCCATATGGTCTTCTCTGACCATACCCACCATCCCATCTGCATCAACAGTGCCGAGACCCCTACCCCTCCCTCTCGCTCTCCTTCCATCGCCATCTCTCTCTCTTTCTCCCAGGCCCTTCCCGAAACCCTAATCGAACTGGACCAAATGAAAGCTGCCCGCTGACCCCACATCTCGCCCAAATTGGAGAGGACAAAATTGCCCTTCATAATAAACCATGCCCACCATTGGATTGTAATCTGCGATGGGCAAAAACATAATTAAATAATTTGGGCCTTACTGAGGGCCCGGCTTCCCAGCTAAAGCCAACACATCGGGTTGCTGACCCAAAACCAACAGAATTACCAATGGCAGGGAGGGCTTGAGAAGGAAACAGAAAAGGCCTGCTTTACCATTGTTATTCCCTTCCCACGATCATCGACTCGTGTGCAGATCAGCGGCAGAGGGAGTCAGTGGCAGCCTCGTAAATAAAGTGAAATTCACTATTCATTTCTACAGTGCCATTTCCCATGCTTTCTTTAGACTAAACTAGAAATTACGCCCGCACGATGTTGCGGGAACCAGCTGTTTCAGACATAATCAGATGAATAAAACACATTTAAATTGAATAAATTCAACACAATTATAAACAAACAAAGGGATACATGAGTGAATGAGGTCGATAAGATAAGCAGTTTTGCTTTTATATACATTTAAGTAAGCTGGCATATAAACACATTGTACAATGAGTGGGAAGAAACTGAAAGTCTTTGATTAGAAAGATGGTTTTTAAAAAAGTTCTGTTTCCTTAACAAAGAGAAGAAACATGTAGTTCACACATATAATGTGTCCTAAAAGGCCAAGGAGATTACAATGATTAGTCTTGTGTAAGCAAACTTGATATACTACAACTGATGCATACAATCCAATTAAAATGTTCATAAAAACTGCCAACACGATAATTGAAACAACCACAATTAGCCACAAAATGATTGTCAAACCACCAATAAGGATGCAAGCTATTTCAAGAAATGGACCTTCTCGAACAACCATATCATGAATCAAAGGGCCAAATGTTTTATAGGTTCAAAACAAATGCAAGTGCCATTACAATAGCACTAACCCTTCTTAATTTTCGACACCGCAATCCACCTAACTCAACTTAATAAGTAACAGTCTATTTCTTTCTTAGCCAAAACTAAGCCGAAATTTGTCAATCCCATAATCGACATAGAAAACAACTCCAAATTCTCATTTCCAAACTGAATTTCCAATTCCCACCAAACTTTCCGAGCATCCAAAAAGAGGATAGCCAGAAAACCCAACACACGCAGAACTCAATACGATTCAATACCCAGATGAGGGAATTCGATGATCATTACAGCAACATTTCAATGCAATCTATCCTTTAACAAATCCAATTGTCATTTGTTCACATTAACTTCAATTTTTCCAATTTCTAACAGATAAATGAAAACAGCTACATATTAGAAAAAAGGAGGAACAATAAAAGGAATAACAGAAAGTTAGAAACAAATGCATAAATGGACAGATGGTGTTTTAGAGAAAAGGTTCTTTATCTTCATATTCAACACTCAAAATTTCAAATCTAATGTATTTAGCATATTTAAACATGAAAGAGCACTAATTGCATGAACTAATTAGGATTAGAAAAATGGATTCAAGTATATAACAGATTAAAACTGAGAACGAAATTGATCAACAAAATTGGAGCCGGTCTTTGGAAAACGAAAGTTGATTCGATTGTTCCATTGTGTTCACTCCAAAAACTACACTATTCAACTTTAAAATGCAGGAAAATGAATATCTTGATAGAAATTTCAAAGAGGATAATTAAATTACAAAAAATATAAGTACAATGCATGGATCCGCACCTGGCAATCAAGAAGGGAGAAAGAAGCCATCGCAAAGCAGGTAAATGACTTAGTAAATCTGTGCTATCAAGTTCCTTGGTTTTCTGTAGACAACAAATCAAATATATTAGATCCTTTATTCTTAACAGCATCACAAAATTCGTTTCTTAACAGCATCACAGAACTAATCATTTATATCATCTGAAAATAGTAAAGAAACAAAACGTACAGTTAAAAACCATTTGAGAAACATAAGTAAGCCTTTGGTATGTTCAAGAACTGACCAACTGCATACCGCATACTAAATTGAGAATATGTTCAAGAACCGACCAACTGCATACCGCATAATAAAACCTAAAACAGAAGCCAACACAGTTCAGGCAAATGAACATACTATTAGCTAAAGGGATACAAATTTTGTGATTAAATCAGACATCACATATCTACACCCAAATTGCAATAATATGAAAAATTGGTATCTCTATAACAATGTAATATTTGAACTCCAATTATCGAAATCCAACTAACAAAAACACTAATATCTGTACACAAATAAAATAACCCAATAATTTAGCAAGAATGAAAAGGAAATAATATGAACAGAAAGAGATGTATAAAACCCAACCCCTGGCATGAAACTCAAAAGACACAAAGCAGAAAATTACTCAGTTTCAAAATCCAAATTAGAAAATAAAACCTCACAGTTTCTCTCGCTCACCTCGTCATCCCACACATCTTCTCTTCATATTCTGATAAAAGACCTCTCTTCAAGTCTGGTCTCAAATAGTTGGTCCATCTCAGCCTAAAACTTTTCCACACCTTAATAATCCTGCAATTCAGACCAACCCACCACATCTATAATCAGTGAATTGTTTACATTAAAACATATGAAATTACAACCCATTTGATAGAAAGATTTTGTTGTTTTAACAGACTGAAAAATGAACATTTCACAGCAAGTAACTAATTTCTCATTATTTAAAAATTAGTTTCTCATTATTTAAAAATTAGTCATCAAATTTCATAAATAAATAAACCCAAAAAATGCAAAAAAATGGAACCTTTGGGCTTGGAGACCGAGCAAGACGGCTAGCAAGCAGGGTGGATTGAACCCAGCAGAGAACACAGAGCAGAGCAGCAACAGACCCAGCTTTCTTATCCAAGCACACATACAGCCCAGCATACATCGCAGTGAAAGAAAACCCTAAATTCAAACATAACCCATTTGGGAAACTGTAGAGAGAAGGTTCACAATATTAATCAAACTAAAATGCAAGAAAAGCAAAATCAACAACCCATATCAAAATAATATGAAAAGATCCCAACAAACCAACCAAACAATTAACATATCGGTTCGCAATCTATAAATAGGCTAATACACTTAATCAAATCTAACCGTTTGTTCTTTGAAAGTTTTACCCTCATGTTCCTTGTTATATGCAAAAAAACAATTAAGGATGAACTCTCTCTCTCTCCCCCGATCCCCTCTTTTCGTCCCTCCAAACCCTGTTTTTCTCTCTCTAATATCCCTCCTGGGGATATTTTGGATGTTCACTTTGACATGAAGCTCAAATAAAAGAATGTAACCAGGAGGCTAGGAAGTAAACGGATCTCATAAATTCTACATGCTTCTGCATATCAAGCAGATTCTGTAGTTTCAATACCAAGGAAAAAGAAAATTGAAGAATTATTAACCTGCTTCCCAAGAGTCAGGATGACATTAGGATCGTTTGTCATCATATCTCGAATGGCTAAATTTGTGCCTCTAATCACCTTAACCTTCAATAAACCAATAAATTCTACCATGCCTTCCTGCTGCATATTTCAAGTATGGAACAAAGTTATATTCCACTCTCACAACGTATATGAACGTGTTTACTTTAACACTCAAACTAAATAATTGAAAGGCAGACAAAAGGTGTGACAATATTTACCGATTTCTGTGAAGAATTTAAACGGAAACTATCAATAATCTTTCGAGAAAAACTATTTGATTGGAGAGTGCTCTGGAGAGAGTTCTTTCTAGAAGGACCTGAGTTAATCCGCAAGCTAGGTTTCAGAAACTCTTGAAGCTCATACTTTTGACCTACATGAATATGTGACTACTTTAAACATCTGAAAAATAACCCACAAATGAATCTGCTCCATGCTAGATTCTAATTCTATATCATAACTAACCGGATGAATTTTGAACGTTCCTCATGACCGGCATCTGGTCCAGGCTTTGAAAGTCCCTCAGGAATAAAAGTCTCATAAATTGAATTAGCAGAAGAGTTTCCGCTAACTTCTATCATTGCATCAATTTCATCATCAGACCATTCATCCAGGGTCACTGACAAAACCTGAACATTACAAATTCATGTTGTTTAAGACAAATATATAATTGTAATAATGCATACAACAGGAGACTTCACATCAGCATATAGAAATCATAAAATAATAATGAATATTGATCAATTAAGCAAAATTTGACAGATCACCGAGCAAGCCTGAAATAGTTCTACCATGCCCCCAAAGAGTCCAATAGAACCAAAAGCAAGCATGGTTTGGCTATAAAAAGATTATGTTTCAAAGGGATAAAAGATTGTTACAGAAAGTTAATGTTATTTGGACCGAAAGATGTTTAAGCTTTTTGAAAGAATTTTTATATGAAGAGGAGAAATTGGGTGAATCAAGCTCTTGGAACTCTTCAAACCACTTTCTGAATAGCATGACCTGCAATGATTGTGTAAGAAAAGTTAGTAAAAGATAGTGTAAGAGTATTATAATTTATATACAAAATTATATTATTGGAACCACTTTATAGAAAGTTTGTAGTCTTCTGATATATTCACTTGTAGTTTCAAAACCAATAAAAGAATGCAAAACAGAATATATATATATACACAGAAAACTAAAAAACCTGAAATATGTGAAGATACTAAAAACCGAAAAAGGTTTGAATTCCTATGTTTCAAAATGAAGGAAAATCTAACTGGCTTCTTTGGTTGTTACAACTAAAAGATTTTAGTATTATTAAACAATACTTATTGAGGAAGATGAAAAAGAAGGATAAAAAAAATCTGTTACGTAAATTGGTTTGTGAAACGTAGACAAATTTCTATAGTTGGATGGTGCGAAATATATAAGCACACAAATTAAACCCTCTTTTGATCAATTGTAGCAAAGTATGTAAGTAGGGATCGTTCTAGGCCGGGGATTAGGAGGGATTGCTAAACCACTTGAAAACTGACTCAAAGACGTAAAAACAAAGTTTAAATACTAAACTAGACTCAAAGAATGCAAAACTAGACTCTAAAACACTAAAACAAACCAAAAGACTCAAAACAGCAAACAAACACTCAAAACTGCCTTAAAACCACTTTCTGGGCAGTTTTGAGCACTAAAGAAGAATTTGGACGAAAACAATTTATAACTTGACTCAAAACACTCAGAAACACAAACTAAATTGATTTCTAACTAACTTGACACTTCAAAATAAAGGGGGAATTGATTCTGACGAATTTGAAAACAAAACATAAACTTTGTAAAACAAAACAGATTGTAAAACGAAATTGGTTAAAGTGAATGGATGAAAGGCTGGCTAAGGGGTTCTTCTCCACACATGTCATACTTGCATACAAAAAGATTTCTAATTGCTTTTCAATAAACCATGGATTCTCAATGCCCCAGATTAACTGTGAATTGCACTAATTAACCCTCAGATTTTCCCAACGTTATTGAATTGGATGATTGCATACGACAACTCAAAACATTCCCCACAAGTTCCCTACATGAATTGCATAATAGAGATACAAGCAAGAATCATTAGGTTCTATGAAAACCATAAGCATTGACGAGGCATTCGTTACTATGAATTGCATGAAACTTATGCCAAGAATTTACTTAACACAATTGAGATCATCAACCTTTACTACTTGTGAATATAATTCTGTAACGATTAGGTGAAACTTCCTTATATCCTAGCATTAGATTTATGCATGCAAACTAAGTTGGCCACCTCAATCAGCACACACAAATCAGTTTAATATGAACAGATAAGTAAATTGAATTCACAACTTATGAAACGCAATTAGAGGTAATCAAATCATATAGCAAGCATAAACATGGTTTCGAATCCCCCCCTAGCCAAAGGGGGTTTAGTTCCTCATACTCACAGAACAAAGAGTATTAAATTTAAACATTGAAATCAAAGGAAAGAAAACACCTAAAACTTCCAGCAATTCAAACTTGAATGGCATGCACGTCCCAGGCTCCTTCTCCTCCTCTTCTTTGCTGCGGCACAAGGTCTAGGGACAGATTTAAGGGGTTATGAACGGTGTAGAAGGCTGGGTTAATGGCTAGGATGGATGTATGGTGCGGCAGAGAGTGGTGGATGATTTCTGGCGTGAATGATGTATATGGAGGGTGTGTAACCTGCGGCAAAGGGTGGAGAAATATATATATAGGCACCAAAAACCCTAGGTGAATCAGATTAGGACTTCTAGAAAGCCAAATCCATCCAGAAATAGGTTCAAAACAATCAGATTTCTAATGGGAAAGGGCCTAAGGTGCGGCAGGTTTGGATAAGGAGGGATAAGGCTTCTAGAAAGCCTTGCAAGGCAAGGAAAAAGGATTCTAGAAGGGAAGGGGACGCCAGATTTTCAGGGTTCTACAAGGAATGTGTTTTGTGGCAGATTTTGGGGCTTCTAGAGGGATTTGGGGCGCCACTTTTGTAGGACAAGGGATAAGACTTCTAGAAATCAGGTTTTAAGTCCCCTAAACTGAAGAAAACAGGTTAGGATAAGATTAGGATAAGATTAGATAAGATAAGGTAAGGATTGGATAAGATAAGATAAGATAAGGTTGTTTTAGATAATGTTTTGGATAATTCTCCTTCTTTTGAGCTGATTCCTTATCTTCTTTATCTTTGACTTCTTTCTTCCTTCTTCTTAGCTGATTTCAAGCCTTTATATCTTCAATTTCGTCCATCAACTTGCCTCCATGCTTGGACTACCCAATCTTGGCCCAAAAATGCTCTAGAACGCTCCAAATTGCTTCTTTTTTTGCCCTCTTTGTCAATTGGACCTTGAAACATA
Organism: Heteromeles arbutifolia; assembly: GCA_024362995.1. Taxonomy (NCBI): domain Eukaryota; kingdom Viridiplantae; phylum Streptophyta; class Magnoliopsida; order Rosales; family Rosaceae; genus Heteromeles; species Heteromeles arbutifolia. The sequence goes on along the minus strand of JANCRC010000003.1, from coordinate 34,869,462 downwards.
TTCCTAACTCCATTTGGACTCCAAATTCGTCCATCTTCTTGGCTCTAAGCATATGATATCCATTCCAAGCTCAAATGTGCTCCAAAAAGCTCCAAAATGCATCCTTTTGCATACGTGCCCTTAGAACCTGAAAATACATCAAACTAGCTTAAAAGACTACTTTAACTAAGGAAAAACAACATAAATGCACAAGAACAAGCTAACTAAGGTGCATAAATATGCTCCTATCAAATTCCCCCACACTTAGCTTTTGCTAGTCCTCGAGCAAAACGAAACAAAGTAAACAAAACGAAACAAAACAAGTATAACACAACCTAAACCTTCCAACAATTGTCTCAGGGATTTCCAATGCACATGACACGTTAAAAATCATCATTCCCACAGATTTTGTCCATCTTTACGCTTAAGCACATACTTAATCTTAGTCACTACTTACTAGTTCACAAATAACCAATTAAAACGATGTTTTGAATGTAATAACATGCCTTAGAGAATTCCCTCAATTCCTTACAAGATATGCACTCAATTTTCACACACATTTTCTGACTACACACCCTACACTAGTTATATGTGAGAAGATTGATGTAAATATGAAAACGAACACTCACATATGTTTATAACAAAGAAAGCAATTTCTGGAGTTAATAAGCATATATAGATATGATCTCATGAATGGAATGCTACTACTTAGATGCGAGAACCAGTGACACCATATGCTCAAACCAAATTCAAACTCCACAAATTGAAACACACAACACTCAAGATTGAAGTATAGGGTTGTAACGGGGCTTGGGGAGTGTTGGCTAACAATGAAAGGATAGGAAAAACAAACGTTCTTAAAGCAATAGTAAGCAAAATAATGAATATGACACTTAGAATTCCCTTTAGCATGCAGAAATCAACCTTTAAACACAAAGGGAAGTTTCAAGCAACAATTAGGGCCGGATTCAATGTTTTGGACCCTTCCTTCAACAACCAACACTTGTGAGCTTTAATCTCACTTATTTTGAACACTCTCCATACTTCTTCACAACTTTTTCTTCTTCTTTTTCTTTTTCCACGAATTTTTCTTTTCTTTGTTTTTTTTTTCTCTTTTTTTCTCTTTCTACCCGTGCCTCATTCAAGACTTTGGCACACCCACAACAAAACTCACTTCCCCCACACTTGTTTTCTGCCAAACAATGATCAAAAGGAATTCATATTGAGTCATGCATTACTATGCTTCAAGAACAAAGGTATGGATAGTGATCCTAATCTAGGCTAGGTGAGGATAATATGGGTTAACAAAGAAAATAGGCTAAATATGGCTCAAAGGGGTTAAAACCTACAAGACACAATGAAATGGGGAGATACGGCAATTTGGCTATGGTGGTCACTACACAACTTCATCTTGAATATGTGTTATGCAAATCAATAACATGCTTAGAATGAATTGGGCATGAGTTCTAGTGTTTGGAACTAAATGATGAAACGCCTTCTAAGTAGCAACCAAGCAAAGAATAATGAGATCATGCAACGACTTTAGAAAACAACAATGCACAGATTATTAACTCTCCAAATAAACGTTTAGGCTCAAGTCTCACAAGGTTGTAGCGTTAGTTTGAGTTCCTTCCTTCAAGCATGTTACAAAAACTGATTTTTCTTTTATGATTGCATGTGAATTCATAAGTTATAACCATAACCAAGCATAAACCAAAGAGTAAATCAAACTTTCATCCATGTTTACAACTCTCTTTAACAGTCATGCAATTACAAACCGAATCCTCATCATTGTGTTGGAAGGTACCCTAAGACACAAACAAACACACAAAAACAACTCTTTTTGGGTTTTTCTAAAACAATTTTTCGAATTTTTATGGGATTTTCGGATTTTTGAGTCAAAACACACTAAAACAGCTTAAAAACACTTAAAAACAGCAAGGAACAACATTAGAAGTTATGGGTAATAAAACCCTACGAATTTTGCATCAAAACATGTTGGTTACCCCCCCACACTTAAATCAAACATTGTCCTCAATGTTTCAAGCATAACCTAACACAAATAAACAAACAAACAAACAAAACAGCAACGAAACAATAAACAAGGCAGAAACGAAACAACAACAAAGAGAAGGGTTTAGGAACGCAAATCTGGAATTGGAGTGCTCCCTAGGTCTTCCTTTGTTGAATGCATGGGTTGCCTCCCAAGTAGCGCTTGCTTTAACGTCGTACAGCCGGACAAAGAACCCAATCACTCCAGATTGGAGCCCACGGCATCCAAGGAGATGTCATCCACGGTTTGCTCCACAAAGTTCTCATAATAGGGCTTCAAACGATGCCCGTTCACCTTGAATTCATGCCCCGTTTTCAAGCTTCGGATTTGGACTGCACCATGAACAAAAACATTAGTAATAACAAACGGTCCAATCCACTTAGAACGTAACTTACCGGGAAACAATCGTAAGCGGGAATTGAACAATAGCACTTTCTGCCCAATTGAGAATGATTTCCCACGGATCATGTTGTCATGGAAAGCTTTGGTCTTTTGCTTGTAAATGCTCGCATTCTCGTATGCCTCATGCCGTATCTCATCAAGCTCATTCAATTGGAATTTCCTATGACTGCCCGCTTCATCTAGGTTCATGTTAAACTTCTTGACGGCCCAATGAGCTTTGTGCTCCAACTCAACGGGGAGATGGCACGGCTTGCCATAGACAAGCCGAAAGGGGGACATCCCAATGGGTGTTTTGTATGCCGTACGATACGCCCAAAGTGCATCATCTAGCCGTAAACTCCAATCCTTCCTTGTGGGCCCAACGGTCTTTTCTAGTATTTGCTTTATCTCTCGGTTAGAAACCTCGGCTTGGCCATTTGTTTGAGGATGGTACGGTGTAGAAACCTTATGGTTGACATTGTATTTCCTTAATAACGCCTCAATGGTCCGGTTGCAAAAGTGTGACCCTCCATCACTAATGATCACTCTTGGCATGCCAAACCTTGCAAAAATGTTAGTTCTAATAAAATCTGCAACCACTTTAGAATCATTAGTCCGGGTGGCTCTTGCTTCCACCCACTTCGACACATAATCAACCGCAAGCAAAATATACATGAAACCATGCGATGACGGAAAAGGACCCATAAAATCAATACCCCAAACATCAAAAATTTCAACATTTAGGATAGGAACCTGCGGCATTTGGTCCTTTGCACTAATATTACCCATTCTTTGGCATTTATCACATGTTAAACAAAAAGTTCTAGCATCTTTAAAAATACTAGGCCAATAGAATCCACATTGTAACACTTTGAGGGCTGTTCTTTGTGTGCCAAAGTGCCCTCCACATGCATATGTATGACAAAAACTCAGAATTGACTGAAATTCAGAATCGTGCACACATCGACGTACAATTTGATCAGGGCAAAATTTCCATAAATATGGATCATCCCACACATAAAACCGTGCATCATGTCTAAGTTTATCACGTTGGTGCCTAGTGAAATTGCTTGGAATTCGTTTTGACACCAAAAAGTTCACCAAATCAGCATACCAAGGCTCACTAACCTTTATTGACAGCAATTGTTCATCAGGGAATGTCTCCAAAATAGGTAGAGACTCCTCGTTATGCACCATTCGGCTGAGGTGGTCAGCCACCACGTTTTCACTTCCCTTCATGTCACGAATCTCAATGTCGAACTCTTGAAGTAGCAGTATCCAACGAATTAGCCGTGGCTTGGCCTCCTTTTTGGTGAGCAAGTACTTCAATGCTGCATGGTCAGTGAACACAATTACTTTAGTACCAATTAGATATGATCTAAACTTATCTAAAGCAAAAACAACGGCAAGAAGTTCTTTTTCCGTAGTGGAATAGTTCAACTGGGCATCATTCAATGTTCGTGAGGCATAGTAGATGACATGCGGCCTCTTGTCCTTTCTTTGTCCCAAAACAGCCCCTAAAGCATAATCGGACGCATCACACATAAGCTCGAAAGGTAGGCTCCAATCCGGTGGAACAATAATGGGTGCCGTGGTCAACAACTCCTTGAGTTGGTTGAATGATGCCGTGCACTCCTTGGTGAATTCAAACGCCACTTCTTTTTGTAGGAGACGGCAAAGAGGTTGTGCAACCTTTGAGAAATCTTTGATAAACCTACGATAAAAACCTGCATGGCCAAGAAAAGAACGAACCTCTCTAACCGAAGTCGGAGAGGGTAAGTGACGTACAAGATCTATTTTTGACTTATCAACCTCAATGCCATTTTCAGAGATGATATGACCTAGAACTATGCCTTGCTTAACCATGAAATGACATTTTTCCCAATTGAGAACAAGGTTAGTTTCAACGCAACGTTTTAGAATCAAACTAAGATTATGCAAGCAACCATCAAAGGAGTCACCAAAAACGCTAAAATCATCCATGAAAACTTCAATTATTTTCTCAACATAATCAGAAAATATGCTCATCATGCATCTTTGAAATGTGGCAGGTGCATTACATAAACCAAAAGGCATGCGACGATATGCAAAAGTACCAAAGGGGCATGTGAAAGTAGTTTTTTCTTGATCCTCGGGTGCTATGACAATTTGATTATAACCAGAATAACCATCAAGAAAACAATAGAAAGCATAACCTGCTAACCTCTCAAGCATTTGGTCAATGAATGGCAGTGGGAAGTGATCCTTCCTTGTGGTGGCGTTTAGCTTCCTATAGTCGATGCACACCCTCCAACCGGTTTGAATGAGTGTAGGAACAAGTTCGTTCTCGGCATTGGCTACCACTGTCACACCAGATTTCTTTGGCACACATTGAACGGGTGAAACCCACCTACTATCCGAGATTGGATAGATCACTCCACAATCCAAAAGCTTGATTATCTCCTTCTTCACAACTTCCATCATCGGAGGGTTGAGACGGCGTTGAGCCTCTCGAGATGTTTTGGACCCCTCCTCTAGAAGTATGCGATGCATGCACGTGGTAGGGCTAATTCCCTTTATGTCGGCCAAAGTCCATCCAATTGCTGTTTTGTACTCTTTTAGCACCCTCACCAATTTGTTTTCCTCCTGTGCCGTGAGTGAGGATGAGATGATGACGGGCAACGTCTCATCTTCTCCCAAGAAAACGTACTTCAAATGACTTGGCAAAGGCTTAAGTTCAAGTGTAGGTGGCTGCACAACTGAGGGAAGCATCTTATTAGCCGAAACTGAACTTAAAATGGGGTCCAAAAACTTACCAGATTGTGATGGCAGTGACTCAAGGGCTGCCACCATCTCACTGACATCCTCACTAGGGGGCACGGCAAAGGATGCTTCATGCATGCCGTGGGTTGCTTTTGTGGCTGTTTCAATGTTGTGCATGTCCCTTCCTTGTGCAATGGCCAATTCAAGTGCATCGTCCTTCAAATTGTCCAAATGGTCATGCGCCAAAGAGTCAATTATATCAATAGCAAAACATGAATGATTCTCACTAGGGTATTTCATAGAATCAGAAAGATTGAAATTAATAACTTCCCCATCAAATTCCATCGTCAAGGTGCCATTAAACACGTCAATCTTCGTACGAGCAGTTTTCATGAATGGCCTTCCAAGGAGGATGGGCAATGACGGGGAATGGTCCGATTCATCCATTTCAAGCACGTAGAAATCCGCCGGGAATATCAAGTGATTAACCTGCACCAAAACATCCTCCAAAACTCCCTTTGGATAGGCATTAGATCTATCGGCTAATTGTATGATAACACCATCGTTTTTCAACGCTCCTAGGTTCATAGATGCATAAATTGAATATGGCATGACATTTATAGATGCACCTAAGTCTAACATGGCAGATTCAAACCTAGAATTACCAATGACACACGGAATTGTAAAACTACCCGGATCTTTGCATTTAGGGGGCAGTTTGCGTTGCAAGATGGCTGAGACATTTTCACCCACTTTTACAACCTCCTTGGTCGAAATCCTCCTCCTATTAGTGCAAAGTTCCTTCAAGAACTTGGCGTACCTGGGGACTTGCTTAATTGCATCCAAAAGGGGAATATTGACTTGAACTTTCCTAAACGTCTCAAGAATGTCCTTTTCTGCTTCTTCTTTCTTTGTTTGCTTGAACCTATTTGGAAAAGGCACATTCGAAGGAAAAACATTAGTAGGAACTGAATTTGACACGTTTTTACCTCTGTTGGACAAATTGGATGGTTTAGGATCACTTAGGGCTTGCGGCAGAGGCGTTTCCACCTTTCCCGTGAGTGGGCTTTGCTCCTTCTCTTCAATTCTCAACTCGTCCTCCTCATTGGAACATGATTTGGACGGTTTAGGGTCAGATCCTACTTGCTTCCCACTTCGCAGACTCATGGCTTTTGCAGATTCGAATCCACCTTTTGGATTCACAACGGTTGAACTTGGCAACTTGCCTTGCTCTCGAAATTGCCCCATGAACTCGGCAATCTGTCCCACTTGCTTCTCCAACTCGTCCACCTTCTTGTCCCTAGTTTGCATACCCTGCGCCATAGAAGTTAGCAATTGAAAAATCTGATCATTATCAATTGAAGAACCTGATTTGTTTTGGGCAGGTTGTGCTTGGGCTTGAGTTGGTGCCAACGGCTTTTGATAGAAACCCGGGGGTTGTTGCCTAAATCCGCTTTGTTGTTGGCCTTGTTGGGGTTCTCGCCATTTGAAATTTGGATGATCACGCCACCCAGGGTTGTAGGTATTGGAAAAAGGATCCCCACGTGGTTGGTATTGATTGCCAAAACCCACGGCATTGAGTGTCTCCCACCCTCCATTCTCTATCAGTTGTGGGCACTTATCTGTGGGATGTCCTTGCATGGAGCACACGCCACAAGAAGCTACATTTTGTACTTTTGGACCTTCCACCACCTGAGAAAGCAAAGTAGTAAGGTTAGCCATTTGATTTTGAAGTTCCGTTATGGCACTTACCTCATTGACTTGGTGTTGCCGTGGGATGCTCCTTTGCCCAACACCTTCGTATTGTTGAGCGTTCAACGCTCGATTGGCTATCAATGTCTTGGCTGCCGTGGGGGTCTTGTCCACCAAGGCTCCTCCCGCTGAAGCATCTAGCATTTGACGTTCGATTGGTAGAAGTCCCTCGTAGAAATATTGTAGGAGAAGTTCCTCCTTCATCTGATGCTGTGGACATGAAGCAACAAGAGATTTAAAACGTTCATAATAAGTAGGAAAAGATTCACCTGTTTCTTGTTGAATTCCACTTATCCTTTTTCGTAGGAGGATGACTCGAGAAGTTGGGAAAAACTTCTCCAAGAAAGCCCGTTTCATGCTCTCCCATGATGTGACAGTTCCGGGGGCCAATTCATACAACCAATCCTTTGCCTTTTCCAAGAGAGAAAAGGGAAAGGCCTTCATCATCAGAATACTTCCATCTACGTTGATTGGTGTCATGCTTGAGCACACCACCTCGAATTCCTTCAAATGCTTGTTTGGGTCTTCCATGGACAGCCCATGGTACTTAGGAATGTGATGCAACAAGCTTGACTTCAATTCAAACTCATCAGTTTTGCCTTGAGCCGCCCTAGGGTATTGAATGCATAAGGGCACGGCATTGTCAAGTCCTGAGGCTGAAAGCTCTTTGATTGTACGATTGTCCACAGCCATGTCGTCCACTTCCTCTTCAAATTCAGATTCGGCCTCTGAACTTGCACTTGATTCACTGGGTTCTGGATTCTTCCTCTTTCGTCTTAACTCTCGCTCGAAATCTGCGTCAAAGTCCAGAATATGTTCACGAACTGGGTGAGAACTCCGAGTCATACACTAGTACCTAAACAAGAAACAAAAACAAGGTCAGAATCTGATCTAATTAAACCAAACGAAAATAACAATCCAAGGGATTAGCACAGTTGCTAATCCCCGGCAACGGCGCCAAAAACTTGGTGCGAAATATATAAGCACACAAATTAAACCCTCTTTTTATCAATTGTAGCAAAGTATGTAAGTAGGGATCGTTCTAAGCCGGGGATTAGGAGGGATTGCTAAACCACTTGAAAACTGACTCAAAGACGTAAAAACAAAGTTTAAATACTAAACTAGACTCAAAGAATGCAAAACTAGACTCTAAAACACTAAAACAAACCAAAAGACTCAAAACAGCAAACAAACACTCAAAACTGCCTTAAAACCACTTTCTGGGCAGTTTTGAGCACTAAAGAAGAATTTGGACGAAAACAATTTATAACTTGACTCAAAACACTCAGAAACACAAACTAAATTGATTTCTAACTAACTTGACACTTCAAAATAAAGGGGGAATTGATTCTGACGAATTTGAAAACAAAACATAAACTTTGTAAAACAAAACAGATTGTAAAACGAAATTGGTTAAAGTGAATGGATGAAAGGCTGGCTAAGGGGTTCTTCTCCACACATGTCATACTTGCATACAAAAAGATTTCTAATTGCTTTTCAATAAACCATGGATTCTCAATGCCCCAGATTAACTGTGAATTGCACTAATTAACCCTCAGATTTTCCCAACGTTATTGAATTGGATGATTGCATACGACAACTCAAAACATTCCCCACAAGTTCCCTACATGAATTGCATAATAGAGATACAAGCAAGAATCATTAGGTTCTATGAAAACCATAAGCATTGACGAGGCATTCGTTACTATGAATTGCATGAAACTTATGCCAAGAATTTACTTAACACAATTGAGATCATCAACCTTTACTACTTGTGAATATAATTCTGTAACGATTAGGTGAAACTTCCTTATATCCTAGCATTAGATTTATGCATGCAAACTAAGTTGGCCACCTCAATCAGCACACACAAATCAGTTTAATATGAACAGATAAGTAAATTGAATTCACAACTTATGAAACGCAATTAGAGGTAATCAAATCATATAGCAAGCATAAACATGGTTTCGAATCCCCCCCTAGCCAAAGGGGGTTTAGTTCCTCATACTCACAGAACAAATAGTATTAAATTTAAACATTGAAATCAAAGGAAAGAAAACACCTAAAACTTCCAGCAATTCAAACTTGAATGGCATGCACGTCCCAGGCTCCTTCTCCTCCTCTTCTTTGCTGCGGCACAAGGTCTAGGGACAGATTTAAGGGGTTATGAACGGTGTAGAAGGCTGGGTTAATGGCTAGGATGGATGTATGGTGCGGCAGAGAGTGGTGGATGATTTCTGGCGTGAATGATGTATATGGAGGGTGTGTAACCTGCGGCAAAGGGTGGAGAAATATATATATAGGCACCAAAAACCCTAGGTGAATCAGATTAGGACTTCTAGAAAGCCAAATCCATCTAGAAATAGGTTCAAAACAATCAGATTTCTAATGGGAAAGGGCCTAAGGTGCGGCAGGTTTGGATAAGGAGGGATAAGGCTTCTAGAAAGCCTTGCAAGGCAAGGAAAAAGGATTCTAGAAGGGAAGGGGACGCCAGATTTTCAGGGTTCTACAAGGAATGTGTTTTGTGGCAGATTTTGGGGCTTCTAGAGGGATTTGGGGCGCCACTTTTGTAGGACAAGGGATAAGACTTCTAGAAATCAGGTTTTAAGTCCCCTAAACTGAAGAAAACAGGTTAGGATAAGATTAGGATAAGATTAGATAAGATAAGGTAAGGATTGGATAAGATAAGATAAGATAAGGTTGTTTTAGATAATGTTTTGGATAATTCTCCTTCTTTTGAGCTGATTCCTTATCTTCTTTATCTTTGACTTCTTTCTTCCTTCTTCTTAGCTGATTTCAAGCCTTTATATCTTCAATTTCGTCCATCAACTTGCCTCCATGCTTGGACTACCCAATCTTGGCCCAAAAATGCTCTAGAACGCTCCAAATTGCTTCTTTTTTTGCCCTCTTTGTCAATTGGACCTTGAAACATATTCCTAACTCCATTTGGACTCCAAATTCGTCCATCTTCTTGGCTCTAAGCATATGATATCCATTCCAAGCTCAAATGTGCTCCAAAAAGCTCCAAAATGCATCCTTTTGCATACGTGCCCTTAGAACCTGAAAATACATCAAACTAGCTTAAAAGACTACTTTAACTAAGGAAAAACAACATAAATGCACAAGAACAAGCTAACTAAGGTGCATAAATATGCTCCTATCATTGGAGGATTTAAAAAACCAGGTTGAACGAGAAAAAAAAAATATGTAGGGGTAGACAGGCAATGAGTTCATATGTATCTCATCTTTATATAAACTGAAGCAATTTTATGCAAAGAGTTCAGCCTCTCACTTTCATCAGCATAATCAAGGCTCAATCTGGTGCAATTTTAATAAATGCAAACACCAGTACCAACGAAAGAAAAGAAAATAAATAAAGAACAAAGAAATTTAAGTTAAAATTATACAATAATTTATATATAAATAGAGAATGCAGGAATTAAAATTAGCAAAAATCTATGGACAAACATCAGTTAAACTACTGTAACAACATACTAACACAGTGAATATGGAAATTCATGCACCATCTGACAAAAAGAATTTGAACTGTTCAGTTTAGTAAGAAAAATAGGGATTTTTGAAAATCAAAATCAGTATAGATTGGTAACTTACTCCTGAGTTTCTCCAGAGTGATACCTTCAGACTTGGAACAGCTCACAAATTTATAGGTTCTCAACATCTCACACAACCATCTCTCAGGAAAAATCCCTACAACAATTCAGAAAATGGTCAGAGTGGATACCTATGACTTTTCTTATAACAACCTGACGGGTCCAAATCCAAACTGTCTCATTTTCCTAAAGGATATTCCAATTTCTCAAAATCTTGAATCTAACTACATTTCTCCACGCCAAATGGGCACATATGAGAAACCGAAAAAGAGCCTTAAGGGGGAAGAAGAAAAAAGAAACAAAAGAAAGGTACTGTTCGACTCCTGCAGTAATGATTTACCTTTTGTTTTGGCAAAAGTTTCCCATTTTGTTGGAGGTTTAGGCACTGGCAGCTGTTGAAAACAAAAGGATATGTGGCAGTCAGACTTTTATGCTAAGAATACATTAGCAACTCTTAAATCTGTTACAGAGAAGAGAAAAAGAAAAAAGAAAAAAAACCCAAGCAGCATCAACAGCCTTTTTGCATACATTAACATTTTTGTCAACCAATTTACATGATAGGAACCGTAAATTGGTAGCATGACAAAAGGGGATCACCAAAAATCTCGACAATTACCTGAAACTACCATTCCACTTCTTTTCAATTGTGAAGCATACATGTATTCACTATCAAATGCTTATATACATGATCGAACCTATCCAAAAAACGTCGTTGGAAAATCGTAAACTAAGAGGAATGACTTACATGCTTCTGTCTCTGTACTACATGCAATGAATGTATAGCTTGGATACCAGACTTGCTCCTAGCTCAAGCTGTTTCCAAAGACGAAAAGTTTAACATTATTTTGCAATAAATTGCAGAGAGTGCCTTGCACAGCTCTCCATGCTGCAGAAGAAAATAGAAACAGTGAACCAATGATGCTCGATGATAAAATCGTGGGACAAAATCAAAAGGTAATATCCAGAGAACCCGTGGTGACACTATTGATCTATAGTGTGCAGACTGAATTGCCCTTCAATTCTTATCAATCACAAACAAAAATCTTTTAAACGACAACCATACAGGAAATGCAGCTGGTACATCACAGACAACTACACATGCATGAATATTCAATCAGTACCCGCATCCAAAACTGTACATGCATGAATATTTTTCCATTCCAGCTAGTACATCACAGACTGCACACCACAGATTGGCCAAAAAAACACATAAGATCAGGAGAATTTGCATCTACAAAGAACATTGACATCCTGATAAAACAAAACATACAAATAGAATTAATATTACCAGCCGAATCAAGATTACAAACCACATACATTAGCAATATCATTTATGACCAAAATGAAGTTGGTTTTTAGTCTACAAAAGTTCCACCAGGAGAACATAAGCATGATATAGGAAGACATAAATCCACATGCCATTTGGTTTTTTCCAAACCAACGAAAAGGCCAAATATAAGATAATGGAACCAATTTAAAACACTAAATCGCTCTCCCAATAAAGGAGAACATAAGCATGACATGGAAAGATCCAAAGGGAGATTTAATTTGGTTTCGTCAAAACCAGCGAAAAGGACCCTTAAATCAGATTAAATTCAACAAAATCCTAACACAATGAAGCTCCATTTAAAAACCCATCACTGATAAAAATTATCTTTAGGTAAACTAGGTATGAATGAAGCTACTAACCTTCGCCGGACATGTCGTATTCAAAAGTGGAAGAATTTGAGATGCGATTAGGGTGGAAAATGGGCAATGCTGCAGAGATAGAAAGAAAAACCAAATTAATCGAAAAAAGATCTTCCAATTTTAAGTACTACTAAAGTTCACTGTTTTAATAAACATTCTTGCTTTTACTATGTTTGTTAATATTAATATTAAAAGATGATTCAAGTTAAAACCTGCAACATAACTATTTGTTTAATTAGAACATGAATCAAAGCTAACTGTTGCGATTCATGTTTGGATACTTCACCTTCGTGAAGGTCCCTTCGCCGATCGTCCTCCCAACCTCATACTTTCCCACTTTCCTCACTACCATCTCCCAACCTCGTACTCATCATTCATGTTATGTGAAAAGCTCATTCTAACTTCTGCAGTAAGTCACAAAAAAAATGAAAAAAATAATATTAGACAAAAAAGTTGGTGAGAATAAAAAAGAACCAATTGGAGAGATGAATAACCATTCTAACCAATCGGGAAAAGATACTTTTAAATCCAAGAAATAAAAAACTTGAGAGAAGTTTGAAAAAAAAAAAGAAAAAGAAAGAAGAGAACATTATTTCAATCATTTTCCAGTCTTTCAATTGAGAAAATATTACTTGTTGATGCACAAAATCAGTGAGGACTTTGGTACAACAGAAAGTTTCAAGTTCGTGACCTTCGCTTGGTTGCTCCGGTCACTAGTGTGGATAAGTATGTAAATGGACAGAGACAGGGAAGCAAACAACACAAGATGTACGTGGTTCACCCAGATTGGCTACGTCCACGGAGTAGAGGAGTTCTCATTAATTGTGAAGGGTTTACACAAGTACATAGGTTCAAGCTCTCATTTTGTGAGTTCTAGTGAATAGTCTAGTACAAATGACATTAGGGATTATTGTGGGAGAATGATCCCTATTTATAGAAGAGAGTTTCTAGCTTTGTTCTGACATTGACACATGTCATGCTGTGATTGGCATCTAATGTTGACATGTGTCGCCTTGTGATTGGCTTCTGATGTTGACACATGTCGCGCTGTGATTGGCATCTGATGTTGACACGTGTCGCCTTGTGATTGGCCTCTGACCTTGTGGGTCCTTGACGGTATAATGTTGACCGGTTCTCAGTAGTTTCGGGATTGGTCAAGTATGGTACAAACAGTGCTCCCTTAAGTTCCCGAGTGAGGGAAGCTCCTTGGTTGGGGACTTGCAAGTTCCAAGCCACTGAGTAATCCCGAAACTTCCAAGTACTGAAGTGTGGTGTCGTTTTCACTTGCCTTTTTTGTTCCATAGGTGGAAGTGGCATCTTCTCTGGAAGCATTTCTCCTCCATTCATGAGTGGTATCTCTAGCTGATGTTGACGCACAAGGTAATGTATCATTTTCACTTAAAGCTTACTTGTAGTTTCGGGCTTGGTCAAGTGTGATACAAACACTATAGTAGGAGTCCCCCAAGTCTCTGAGCGAAGAGATCTGCCGAAAGAGGTGACAGACAAGGTAAGTAATCAGAGTTCCAAGCAATCAGGTCTAGGTCGGAAGCTTGACTTCGGGTTTTGGCTAATTATTCTCCTTCTCCTTGTCTCTCATTCAGCAAGAAGGATAAAGAGAAGAAAAGGGAGAAGAGATGATATGAGATACTTTTGCTTTTGAAGAAGTAACTTTCCACAGGCTTATTCTTGAACTGGGCTGGAGGGTTTTCTAGTTTCCTCCAAATAAGCGAGCTAACTCAGGAATTTGAGGGTCAAAACAAGTCTGTCAAATCTAGAGTACGTTTGACCCTGATGATATGGGATACTTTTACTGTTGGTATGGCGAGGCTTTGCTATTTGGCGACGGTGCCAGCGAAAGGTTGTTGAAGCTTCTCGAGCTCTTGGATTCAACTCAGACTTCTTCTGCTGAGTCATATGATTGTGCAGGGCAGGGTGTCATGCCATAGCGATCTGTTACAGCTCATCATGCTGCATTCTTCTCTGCTTGTTTCTTCTGAACGGCAGGCAGGCACGAGGTAGAGGTGATGGTCTGTTTCTTTGTTCAATCTTTCCAAGTGCCGACCGATTGTTTTCTTTCTCCTTGTCCCGTAAGCAAGAGCAAGGGTAAAGGAAAAGCATGCCATGAGATATTTTTGCCTTCGACTCTGATGATATGAGGTACTTTTGCTTTTGAAGAAGTATCTTTCCACAGGTTTATTCTTGAACTGAGCTGGAGGGCTTCTTAGCAAGGAATAGGAGACTTGATCTTGAATTGGACTTGTAATTTCTTCAAGGGCCGTTGGTGGCTTGATTTTTGAAGGAAATCGGACCATGAGTAAACTCACATGGCAAGTGATCCTCAGTTTAGTTGAGGATGAATTAGCACGTTGTCTCCACATGCTTCAAGGTATCTGTTTCACTTGCCTTATCTGTTCTCCATGCAGATGTGGCATCTTCTCTGGAAGCACAAAATGTTGAAGATGAGTACTCGAGAGCAATGCTAGGTAAGCAATCAGGAAGGGGTTCCAGGCAATCGGTTCTTGACTGGAAGCTTGATTCCAAGTGCTGGCTGATTGCTCTCTTTCTCCTTGTTTTGCAGGTAAGAGCAAGGGTGAAGGAAAAGACAGGGAAAAAGCATGATATGGGATACTCTTGCTTTTGTCCCTGATGATATGAGATATTCTTGCTCTGGTGTGGCTTGTTTGCAGAGGTATTATCGGGGGGAAAGAAAGCTAAGTATTTCGAGAGGCTTCGTTGGGAGTGTCCTCTCGGGTGTGAGGAGGAGTTGAACATTTTTGCAGGTCTACCTGGTTATGGAGGATGGAGGTCCACATATATTAGGAATTTCCCTAACAGCAAATGGTAATGTTGTTCCTTTACCCTTATCGGTCATATCGATGTAGTGGGAGCAACGAGATTCACGTGTTTTAACTTTGTCAGAGATCTTTTGATAAAGTGTTCCGTGATATCCGGAAAGATGATGTTGTTTGTGAAAAGTGCCGACAAATTATATCCAGGAAAATCTGGCTCTTCGAAGTTCGAAGAGAGGTGCCTCTTCGATTTTTGAACAAGCGGGTATGTTGAAGATCTGGCTCTCGAAATGCGGAAAGCGTTGCCTCTTCGATTTTTGAACCAAGCAGATCTGTTGAAGATCTGGCTCTCGAAATTCGGAAAGCGTTGCCTCTTCGATTTTTGAACCAAGAAAATCTGTTGAAGATCTGGCTCTCGAAGTTCGGAAAGCGTTGCCCCTTCGATTTTTGTACCAAGCAAATCTGTTGAAGATCTGGCTCTCGAAGTTCGGAAAGCGTTGCCCCTTCGACTTTTGAACAAGCATATCTGTTGAAGGTGTATTCTCAGAGATGAGAAAAAATTAGGCATTCTTGTGGGTATGCTTTGCCATAGAGGACCGATTTGACTCGTATAGTGATTTCCCAATTAGCAAGTAGTGGTGCTATTCCTTTACCCTTGTGGGTAATAGTAGGGTAGTTGGAACTTCGAAATTCCCGTGCCTTAACTTTGTCAGAGCACTTTGAAAAAGTGGTCCGTGATATCCAGAAAGCTGATGTTGCGTGTGAAGATTGCAGACACATTTTATCCAAGGAGATCTGGCTCTCAAAATTCGAGGAGCGGTGCCTCTTTGATTTTCGAACAAACGGCCCTGTTGCCTTTTCTTTTATAGGGGCACCAATTGTGTTCAAGAAGTACGCTCAGAGAGTTACTGCTTGTAGAAATCTTCCCTTCATTTTTGTGCTTCTGAGATTTATTGGACCTCATTTTTCCTTCGTCATTTCTGAAAATGTATGGCCCATCCGACCGTCGTTTTGACTTAAATGTTGAGGAAGAGGCAGCCACGTCTCCTCAAGACAACATATGGCGTCTGTCTTTCTTATCCCCTACTGGTCATCTTACCGTTAGGGATTCTGTGATGAAGAATGACATGACCGCTGCGGTGGTGGCTAGGAATCTTCTCACTCCCAAAGATAACAGACTACTTTCCAAACGGTCCGATGAGTTGGCTGTTAAGGATTCTCTGGCTTTCAGTGTTCAGTGTGCGGCTTCTGTGTCTAATATGGCCCAGCGCCTATTTGCTCGAACCCGCCAGGTTGAGTCCTTGGCGGCTGAGGTGATAAGCCTCAAACAGGATATCAGAGGGCTTAAGCATGAGAATAGACAGTTGCACCTGCTTGCACATAGCTACTCCATGGGCATGAAGAGAAAGCTTGACCGGCTGGAGGAATCCGAGAGTCAGATTCTAAGTGATCATCAGAGGTTTGTGGGTTTGTTGTAAGGGCATCTATTGCCTTCGTCTTCTGGAGCTTTACCGCGTACTGAAGCTCCAAACGATCGACCTCCGGTGCCTCCTCCTTCTGGGGTTCTGCCCAGTACAGAGGTTCCAAATGACCACCCTCCGGTGCCTCCTCTTTCTGGTGCTTTGTCGAGTACTGAGGCTTTTCCTGGGCAACCTTTGTGAAGGTTCCCTCCTGTTTGTTTGTTTTGATTCTTGTGTATGTACATATATGTAATTTATCGATGATGTCAATAAACAAGCTTTACTTCATTCAGCGTATTGTGTTAAATACACTAAGGCATCCTCCACTAAGTTCTTTGAATTATTTCTTTTGTTGAAATTTGCATGTTGAAACTTCATGGGTGGATCCTGTAGGTTGAAATAGTGCTCCCCTAATTTCCCGAGTGAGGAAAACTTCTCAATTGGGGACTTGAAAGATCCAAGTCACTAAGTAGTAACGGAACTTTCGAGTACCAAGGTGTAGTAGCATATGATAGGAGTCCCCCAAGTCGTCGGTCGAGGAGAGTTGCCGAATGAGGTGTCTTGCTTGTTACCAAGTTGTCAGAATATCGATGCCTTGCCTTGCTTCATTTGGTGAAGCACAATTCTTTCTTAGTGAAGTACAATTCTTTCTTGCTTCATGTTTGAGAGGTAGGGAAATAATAAAAATGAGACCCAAGGTCTCATCCCTTTGCCCATTTCTGCTTCCCCCTTTTGTGGTGGAATTGCTTTTCGTTTCCACTAATCAGCCTGAGTCGCTGCAATTATAACACCCTTCTCTGTAGCTCAAATTGCAAAGTCGTCTTCATGAAAGTTGTTCCTTAACTTGTGACCTACAACATATCCAAATTTGAGATCCATCGGAGTAGTACAACTCCAGACATTCAGGTATGATGAATAACTGTTCATGATTTGTCTGTCAACCCATCAGACCTGTTGTTAGCTTCGTAACTCCATTTTATCTTGCTCAAATCAATATGCTTTCTTCATCGAAGTTGTTCCTCATTATCTCTTCCATAACATATCAAAAATTCAGAATGAATTAATGGTTAAATACTTCCAGATCTTTGAAACATCACAACAGCTTTGGAATCGGCAGGAATCTGACTGTCATGTTTGGAGCTTTAAAACTCTAATTTCCTTCGCTCAAACAGAAATATTTCCTTCTTGAAAGTTGTTTATCTGTTCAAGAACCATAAGATATCCAAAATTCGGCTCCATTGAAGAAGAGCAGAAGTTGCGGAAATTTGATAGATGAAAGGTGACGGAAGAGGGAGAGAGGGAAAAAGGCTTGACTAGTTAAAACTATTTTTTGGACACAAAATTTGATTTAGCTTCACACTATCTTGATCAAGAGTGTGTGAAGCTCTTGCATGTTTTAATGTTGAAATTTTGTAGTGAAGCTTTGTTGTTGAAGCTTTGTAGGTGAAGCTTTGATGTTGAAGCTTTGTAGGTGAAGCTTTGATGTTGAAGCTTTGTAGGTGAAGCTTTGGTGTTGAAGCTTTGTAGGCACCATAAATTGATTTTGCTTCACACTATCTTGATCAAGAGTGTGTGAAGCTTTTGAGAATTGTAGTTGCACTCCATTGATGAAGCTTTATTGGCACCATAAATTGATGTTGAAGCTTTTGATCTTGAAGCTTTGTAGGTGAAGCTTTGATGTTGAAGCTTTGTATATGAAGCTTTGATGTTGAAGCTTTGTAGGGTGAGGCTTTGTGGGTGAAGCTTTGTAGGGTGAAGCTTTGTAGGGTGAAGCTTTGTGGGGGAAGCTTTGTAGGGTCAAGCTTTGCAGGGTGAAGCTTTGTGGGTGAAGCTTTGTAGGGTCAAGCTTTGTGGGGGAAGCTTTGTAGGGTCAAGCTTTGTAGGGTGAAGCTTTGTGGGTGAAGCTTTGTAGGTGAAGCTTTGTATGGTCAAGCTTTGTAGGGTGAAGCTTTATGGGGGAAGCTTTGTATGGTGAAGCTTTGTATGGTCAAGCTTTGTAGGGTGAAGCTTTGTGGGGGAAGCTTTGTATGGTGAAGCTTTGTGGGTGAAGCTTTGTATGGTCAAGCTTTGTAGGGTGAAGCTTTGTGGGGGAAGCTTTGTATGGTCAAGCTTTGTAGGGTGAAGCTTTGTAGGGTCAAGCTTTGTAGGGTGAAGCTTTGTAGGGTGAAGCTTTGTGTGGTGAAGCTTTGTAGGGTGAAGCTTTGTGGGTGAAGCTTTGTAGGTGAAGCTTTGTAGGGTGAAGCTTTGTATGGTGAAGCTTTGTGGGTGAAGCTTTGTAGGTGAAGCTTTGTGGGTGAAGCTTTGTAGGTCAAGCTTTGTAGGGTCAAGCTTTGTAGGGTGAAGCTTTGTGGGGTGAAGCTTTGTAGGGTCAAGCTTTGTAGGGTGAAGCTTTGTATGGTGAAGCTTTATGGGTGAAGCTTTGTGGGGGAAGCTTTGTATGGTGAAGCTTTGTAGGGTGAAGCTTTGTGGGGGAAGCTTTGTATGGTGAAGCTTTGTAGGTGAAGCTTTGTATGGTCAAGCTTTGTAGGGTGAAGCTTTGTGGGGGAAGCTTTGTATGGTCAAGCTTTGTAGGGTGAAGCTTTGTTTGCATCATAAATTGATTTTGCTTCACACTATCTTGATCAAGAGTGTGTGAAGCTTTTGAGAATTGTGGTTGTCCTCCATTGATGAAGCTTTGTTGTGTTCCCCCTTCCATTTTTTGTTTTTTTGTTTTTTTTTTTTTGCGTGGGGGAACTAAACATTTGAAATTTGAAACTCTCTAGCTTGTGTGGAAGTTGAAGATTTTCCATGTGGGGCTTTCTCATGGTTTGATCTTCATAATTGTCAAACCTTAGCCAATATTGGTTATTCCTCCATGCTAGTGGGTGAGGGGAGTTGTTTGTGACGCCATACCCATAATTCGCTCTGAGTTCCAAGTAGACCATTTAGAAAACAACTTATTAGATAGCGAAAAGCAGCTTGAGGCCCTAAGGCAGTCATGTAGTATTAGTGTAGGAATGCGCTTGGTGCATCATTAGGAGTTGCCTTCTGAACCGCCCATGGGTCATGTTATGTTCTACACCCCGATACTGATGACCTTAGGGGTGAAGCTGCCTTTGCACCCGTGGTTGCAGCAGATGCTATCTTTTATTAGATATGCGCCTGGCAACTCAACCCTGGTTTTTGGGATACCTTGATCGGGTTTTATATTATTTGGATGAAGTGTGGATTAGGTGAGCCCTCCTTCCATCAGTGGCACTACTGCTATAAGATGCGCCCGGTGAAGTCATGCACTGGTTATGCCAAGTGTGCATGTTGGAGTGAGAGAGAGCATATTGCCAAATGACCTTCATTACATAGGATTCTGAACGGCTATAGCTCAACACTTGTACATTGTAAGTCTACTTGTAGTAGTACTTCAAGTGATTAGCGTTCCATGGATGGCCAAGGGTCTTGCCATCGGAGCTTCTGAGTTTGTAGGAGCTAGGGCGACTGATGCCAATGACTTCAAACGCTCAATCCCAGTTTAGACTAAGTGTGCCTTTGCTCGGAACTCTGTCGCAAAGTAGTCTTTTCTTTAATACCCAGTCCCCTACTTTGAAATAGCGAGGTTTGACCCTACAGTCGTAGTAGTTGGAGATGTGCTGCTTGTAAGCCATATTCCTCAAGTGAGCCTGAATTATGTGTTCCTCGACTAGATCCAAGTTGAGGGTGAGTTGTTTGTCATTTTCAATTTGCATGTAGTTATGGACTCGGAAGGTAGTTTGCTTAAGCTTAACTAGGACAACTGCCTTTGTGCCAAAGGCAAGTGAGAATGGAGTTTCTCATGTTGAAGTCCGATATGAAGTGCGATATGACCAAAAAAAACTTGGGGTACAAATTCAGGCCAACAACCTTTAGCCTTGTCCAAGTTGGTTTTCAAAGTGCGCTTGATTATTTTGTTGATGGCCTCAACTTATCCATTTAGATTGGGGATGAGCTGGAGAGGCGAAGCATAAGTTGATGTTGAACTTAGAGCAGAACATCTTGAACTTCTTGTTGTCGAACTGTCGCCCATTGTCAGTGACTATCGCATTGGGAATGCCAAATCTGCAAAGGATGTTCTTCCACACGAAGTCTTCTATCTTTGCCTCAGTAATGGTTGCCAAGGGTTCTACTTCGGCCCACTTTGTGAAGTAGTCAACCGCAACGATTGCATAACGGACATTGCCCTTCCCTACAGGCATTGGGCCGATCAAATCAAGCCTCCACTGGGCCAAGGGCCAAGGGCTGATTATGGGAGTGAGAGGTTCTGGAGGGGAGTGAGGAATAGTCGCATAGCGTTGACATTTGTCACATGCGCGGGATACTTTGATGGCATCCTGGTGGAGTGTTGGCCAGTAATATCCTTGGCGAAAAGTCTTATGTGCTAGGGACCGAGATCCAGCATGATTTCCACAGACTTCCTCATGTATTTCCCGGAGGACAATCTCTGCCTCGGCAAGCGTAAGGCACCTTAAGTACGGCAAGTTAAAACCTCGCTTGTAGAGTTGATCGTTGATGATCAGGTAGCGGGTAGACTTGTATCGAATTTGCTTAGCCTGGACTTTATCATTTGGGAGGAAGCCATGAGCAAGGAATTTATAAATTGGGGTGATCCAACTATTTCCCTGTTGTAAGTTGCACACTTCAGCGGCCGTGGTGATAGGAGCAACCAACAGTTCAACATGAATTTTTCTCCTAACTTTGTCTTCCACTGCTGAGGCGAGGCCAACCAGGGCGTCTGCATGACTATTTGCCGCTCGAGGAGCTTGAGTGATCTAGTAGTGGAAGTGCTTGAGCAAAAGTTGTGTTTGCGCACGGTATGCTACCATAAAGCTATCCTTAACATCAAAGTTGTTGGTGACCTGGTTGACCACCAATTGGGAGTCACTGAAGATATCAATTTGTTTAACCCCAAGGTGTTTGGCCAAACGTAAGCCTGCTAGAAGGGCTTCATATTCGGCCTCGTTGTCCGACGCCTTGAATTTGAAACGAAGAGCATACTTCATCGCCACTTTGTCAGGGGTTCGACTTTAGATGAGGATGACTAGAAGTGTCTTCACTTTCTGCATGTACTCTGAATGTACTAGTTTGTTGTTTGTATGGCGTGTGCCATGTTATAAGCCTGAGAGCTTTTTTGTTTTTGAAGCGTTGTAGCTTTGAAGCTTTGTAATTGTAGCTTTGTAATGAAGGCTTTGTGATTGTAGCCCTGAGGCTTTGTAATTGTAGCCCTGAGGCTTTATAATTGTAGCTCTGAAGCTTTGTAATTGTAGCTTTGAAGCTTTGTAATTGTAGCCCTGAGGCTTTGTAATTGTAGCTCTGAGGCTTTGTAATTGTAGCTCTGAAGCTTTGTAATTGTAGCTTTGAAGCTTGAGCTTTGTAAATGAAGCTTTTGAAGCTAGAGCTCTGTAAATGAAGCTGTCGAAGCTAGAGCTCTGTAAATGAAGCTGTCGAAGCTTAGAGCTCTGTAAATGAAGCTTTCGAAGCTAGAGCTCTGTAAATGAAGCTTTCGAAGCTAGAGCTCTGTAAATGAAGCTTTCGAAGCTAGAGCTCTGTAAATGAAGCTGTCAAAGCTAGAGCTCTGTAAATGAAGCTGTCGAAGCTTAGAGCTCTGTAAATGAAGCTTTCGAAGCTAGAGCTCTGTAAATGAAGCTTTCGAAGCTGATCGACATGAGTGATGCTCATGAATGTGTATGTTGATTGACATGAGTAATGCTCATGGATGTTGACATGAGTGATGCTCATGTATGATTGACATGAGTGATGCTCATGAATGTTTATGTATGATTGTCATGAGCGATGCTCATGTATGATTATGTATGATTGTCATGAGTGATGCTCATGAATAATTTTTTGGAGTACGGGTTGTACCTTTGATTACCTGGTTGGTGATAATAGCGGCATGTTTGTCAATAATTTTTGGAGTACTGGATGTACTTTTGATCACCTAGTTGGTTGTAATAGCGGTGTACTGCCGAATGATTGTGGAAACCTGGATGTACTTTTGATCACCTGGTCGGTGGTAATAGTGGCAGGCTGCCGAATAATTTTTGGAGTACAGTGAATCCTTTTGAAGCTCGGTTGGCTTATGCATACTGGGTCTCTGAGTTGGTAGACCTCTTTTTTTCTTCAGGGTAGAAACATATTGGATCCCAGTTAGGTTTTTGATACTTGCCTCCCCTGATGTCTTCCACGTGAAACACTTGGTGACCAGGCCTCAAAGTTCGTTCACTGTTTTTCATGGCCCTGTTGGAAGATTCAGATATGGGTGTGCCGCCGCTTATGGAATATATCACATTCACTTAGCGTTGGTTACAGTTATCCCTCGGAGAGTGAATGAGGAATTGATCAATTTTTTTCTTCACATGCCAAAGCTTCAATATGATCACGGAGGATGATACACTTCTCGCTGTCATGACTGTTATGCTTATGGTGGCAGCAGAACATGCCCGTGTTCTTCGTGGACTTGTAAACTGGCTCTCTCGGCTTTGGCTTTGGTATCAGGTGAGCTATACTGGGGTAAATGGCCACGCATGTGGTGTTCAAGGGTGTGTATGTCTTATACCTCGGGGTAGGGCATGTCTTGATACGTGTTTGGCCCACTTCATTGACTGCCTGGGGGCGGGCATTATCGTGGCGATACCCTTGGTTATCGCGATAGTGCCCTTTACTCTTTTTACTGAAATGAGAGTGGTAGGGATGGAAATCCTTCCTCTTGCCCTGAGATTGGTATGTCTGTTGACTTGGCGAAGCATTAAGTGAGGCAGAGGGATACTCTGTTGCCGTTTGGAGGGCCGATGTCTTCTCATTTGGTTGGATCTAGCTTCCACTCCCTACTTGCTGATAAGGGGTGGTTGTAGGGGGTTTCCCTTGATATGTTCTTGCCTCAGCAGAGGCGTGGTTATAGGCCTGTGCCATCACCTCGGAGTAAGTTTTCCAAGTGTTGGCATTGATCATGTACTTGAAGAAACAGTCACGTAAGCCTATTGTGAAGGCCTTGAGGGCGGTCTTGTCATCTGCCTCAGCGCAGCGAGAATATTCATGGCTGAAGCGGCCGGCATACTCTCGTAGTGACTCGTCCGGCTTCTGGCGGATTGTGTACAAATCATCAGTTTAAAGCTCCACCAGAGAGGGTGGAGGGGAAGAGAAGACATCGCTCTTCGTCGGTGTGCATCCGGTATGCCATGGTAGACTCAAAGAGGTTAAGGTGTTCAATTGGATCCTCCTTTCCAGTACAGAGTTGCAAGCCAAGCTTCTGTTTTATCTTCGCCTGGAGGGGGTGTCGAGGATCCTCCTTGTAAGAGGGCCAGGCCTGGGTTGATTCTAGTCAGGTATCTCAGCTTGTCGTTCGGCCTTTAACTTGTTTACTTCTTCAAGGAGTTGTAGGATAAGGGGGTCATGGGTGGAGTTTTGTATCACTGGAGCTTTCTTTCGGAAATTTCCATCCCCTCTTGAAAGTAGGAAAGTCTGATCAAGAGCATGTGATTTTTCCCTGGACTCGCCGTACTGACTTCTAGGGTATGTCTGTCGGAATACCTCTGAGTCCCCTATACCCTTATGTTTCTCTAGGACTTGTTGCCCATTCCCCAAATTGGTAACCGGCCTGGGCCGTGGTAGGGGACCGAGTCTTTTAGAAACCCTTTGGTCATTGATCTTTGAGTTTATGTGGATGGGGTTCTCTCGACGTTGCTTCAGGAAGTCTCGACAGTCGCGATAAACAGCTTTCGATCCTTCCGCTCCCTCTACTAGGAGGTGCCTTCCTCCACTTCTCCTGCTTCGGGTTGAAGCAGCTAGGTTGAGAGAAGTTTCATGTTGATCGACATTTTGAGGAGTAGCTTGCTCCTTATCAAGAATACCCATATTGAAAGCAGGTGACCCTCCGTGTTGGAAGGCATCTGATTGATGGTTGATGTTCACAGGGGCAACGAGCTCGTGTGTTTGAGCATGCCTAGCTTCGTGGAGCGTCTCGAAGAGCTTCTCGTATTGCTCTTGAAGGACCTCATTTTTCATTGCTATCTTGTTGTTCTGAGCTTCTAGCTCATCGACTTTAGCTTGAAGAGAAACCCTTTTTCCTTCCTTCTTTCGTTGCTTCACACTAGGTGCGAGAGGGGTGTCATTCTGTGAGCTGTGGCTTCCTTCGCTCCCCATGTTGGAGAGGGATGCTTGATCAAAAGAGAGTGTACGAATGGTGGAAACCAACTTGACAAAGCTGAAGAGAGTGGGAATAAGTGTCGATTTCCCACAGACGGCGCCAAATGTTGATGCACAAAATCAGTGAGGACTTTGGTACAACAGAAAGTTTCAAGTTCGTGACCTTCGCTTGGTTGCTCCGGTCACTAGTGTGGATAAGTATGTAAATGGATAGAGACAGGGAAGCAAACAACACAAGATGTACGTGGTTCACCCAGATTGGCTACGTCCACGGAGTAGAGGAGTTCTGATTAATTGTGAAGGGTTTACACAAGTACATAGGTTCAAGCTCTCATTTTGTGAGTTTTAGTGAATAGTCTAGTACAAATGACATTAGGGATTATTGTGGGAGAATGATCCCTATTTATAGAAGAGAGTTTCTAGCTTTGTTCTGACATTGACACGTGTCATGCTGTGATTGGCATCTAATGTTGACATGTGTCGCCTTGTGATTGGCTTCTGATGTTGACACATGTCGCGCTGTGATTGGCATCTGATGTTAACACGTGTCGCCTTGTGATTGGCCTCTGACCTTGTGGGTCCTTGACGGTATAATGTTGACCGGTTCTCAGTAGTTTCGGGATTGGTCAAGTATG
Source organism: Heteromeles arbutifolia (assembly GCA_024362995.1). Taxonomy (NCBI): domain Eukaryota; kingdom Viridiplantae; phylum Streptophyta; class Magnoliopsida; order Rosales; family Rosaceae; genus Heteromeles; species Heteromeles arbutifolia. The sequence goes on along the minus strand of JANCRC010000003.1, from coordinate 34,844,220 downwards.
GTACAAACATTACTAAAAATCGCAACTTTCTCAGAAAACTACAACTATTTTACAAATTTCATCACCTAGCACAACAAAGACACCACAATTTATTTTATTTAAAAAATTCCCACAGATTCAACTTTCACACTATAGAAAACACAACTTTCAGAGTATTAAAAAAATATTCTTACAGAAAAGGCTCAAATGAAAAAATCGAAATTTTTTAACTTGAGCGTGCTTCTGGGTTATGGAGAACTTCGGGAAGTAGTTCCAAGTGTTTCTCAAGTTGTTTTTAATAAAAATATACACTTGTTCATAATAAAAGCACTTCTAGCAAAAGTGTTTCCTAGAGAAACAGTTTTCCATACAGGCTCCAAATAACAATATGAGAGAGAGAGAGAGAAAGAGAGAGAGAGAGAGAGAGAAATCATACACAGAAGCAAATTCATGAGGAGTTTTGAGAGAAGGCTTAGGGTACTTTTCCTCAATGATCCCAACAATGACATTAGAATCCGCCACCCATGATCTACAAAGAACAAAAGCACATTTGTTAACTATGAAACGAAAACAAAAGAAATGAGAATCAAATTGTGAACTCTTGGGCGCTTGCTTACCAAAGCAAGAAGCACAAATTTCTCAAGAAGATAGATACTGAGTACTAACCTTAAAAAGCCTGAATTCAAACCCACTGATCTCCTTCAGCTCAATGGATCTAGGACCTCCAGGCTTCTCATAAGTATGGTGCCTGTACGTTCTCAAATTTTTAATGCAAATGGAAACACAAAGGAAAACAGTTATTCATATCTAATGACCAAATTAAATAGTTGCATAATATATGTTCTGACCAACTAAAAGTAGGCCGACTTGGTACCATTCAAGAAAGCCCTATCCACATTCACCACGTCTGCATATAGTAGCATTTATGGGAAGCGTGAAAATCATTGTTAATACATCATATATCAACAACAATCCTTCTAGAGATGTGACAACAAACCAACCTAAACGAAATGTAGTCAGATTGATTGCCGAAAGTGATTATCCATTTCGTATCCGGCTTCAACATTGGAAAGAGATGCTTTAAAATATTTGCTGCCCTCTCACCCAACTACGAACAATCAAGAAAAGAAAATCATATTCAATAAAATAGTAACTAAACACGCCAACTCAAAAAAATGTACTGATGCAGTGATATGAGTGTACATAAGATTAAGACGTAGCAAGAGTGGATGGATCAGAATTAGTAAGAATAGTAATCGGGGAGGGAGGGGGAGAGAGAGAGAGAGAATAGGTTATCAATACCTCGATATATGTTCATAGATAGAACAATTATATTGAAATTCCTAGCACGGTTTTCATAGTCAGTGGGCATGTCATATAATGGAGAAAAATCTTTGGAGAATAACTATAATCAATCATCCTCATCCCTGAACCGTGATAAACTATCTCTAATTGGATCAATGGGGTCTGATCAATCTTGGCATAATGTACGGAGTAAAGTAAGCAATCAAGATGCTGGAATATTTAATTGAGATATAATACCTTGGTTGTGAAACTGTCAAGTATCAGATGTAGATAAACTTGCATTCACATGGCTTCCCTTCTCCAGCCAAAACCACAGAGCATCATGTTCATCCTCTGCAAATAAAATACCAAAAAAAAAAAAAAAATATCAATATGATAGCAATTCAAAATTTAGAAGAATCATTTTTTTTTAAATGAATCAATGAGCAAGCATAAATTTGCACATACAAAGAGGAGAGAAACAATGAAGACAAGAATACCCGCTGCCGATGAGGAGGTCGAAGGATCTAAGCTACAAACAGAACCCCCAAAACCACAATAATAAAATTTGAACAAAAAACAAATTTATAAATCCAAATTTACACTCATAAGCACTATTTTCCAATCATATGGCCATCTGGTTTATAGTATTCGAGAAGAAGATCTGAACAATTTTTTATAGGGTTGGTCGTTTTCAGCAAGAAAGATAAAGAAGTCGAGATCGGAGAGCGAGGAAAGGCCAGGTTTGAGAGCAACAAAAGGGTGAGAGAGATCGGTATGGAAAGAAGAGTCCAGAATTTCTAGAACTACATCAACGCCTGTAGAAGCACATGGATAGTGACCTAGGAATTGAAAGAAACGCTTACATTTTGAATTGAAGGGAAGCAAGAATCCTAGGCCCAAAATTCCGTACCCACCAGCACATACCTCCCACCCCATTTCTCTGCACACGGGTTCCCCTCAACCCTACCCAACATTTCTCCATATCTCTCTGTCCATGCATCGATTCCCTAAATCAAAGGTGAATCGTGCACCCACCCTAGTCTCTCTACTCCCAAATCCCTCCCTCGAATCACTCTCTACACCCAAACCCCTCTCCGGAAGACCCACTCTATGTCACCCTTCTGGAAGTACCTCAGTAAGAAAATCAAGATGCATCCAAAACACATATAGTCAAACTGGAATGCGCAAGGAGAAGTGGAAGATGAAAAAGAAGATGGAGAGGGGGTAGTCGATAGCTTACCCGACACTGTCGTGGTCGGAGTTTGACAGAAATCAATGAAGCTCTGTGCGATTTCATCGTTGTGAGCTGTGAGAGAGAATACGATGGTCACATCACGATTTTATCACCTGAAGGTCGACTCTTCCAAGTCGAAAAACAGGAAAATTAAAATTCAAGAACAATAAACTATATACCTAGAATTCCTCAAGTTTTCAAATGGAAATTAAACATTTACATAGCTTATATAAGAAGCCAAAATATAAAAAATTAATCAAAAGGTTGAGAGAACTTACATCCCAATCATGCTCATTGCTGATATTAACACCCACTGACAGCAGCCCTTGATTTTTGGAATTCCCGCTTGATTTTTGGAATTCCGACGCCCAACTCCATGAGCTCTGTCTCTGCCATCCCTCTTTCCCTCACAACCATACCCATTTTGGACCCACCCCTCAATCCCGACACCAACCCTTGATTTGAGGAGGAAAAATCAATCCAACATTCTTTTTGGCAAGCCTCACTCCTCCCTCTCCCTTTCCCTCCCTGCCAATCCACACTCATCTCCCTCGTTGTAGCTCTGCAACCCACGTTTTTTGGCAGACCTTCCTCTCCCTTCCTCTCCATGACATTCCACACCCTCCTCCCCCATTCCATAAACCCAGCCCAAGTCTTACTCCAACTCAGTCCCCCTTACTTTCTCAAAACCAACTCTCAAACCCTATAACGCATCACTTTCACTCTCTCGCAACCCACTTTGAGTGACACGGATGCAACAACCCTCGCCTTCTCTACCGTTGTCACCTAACCCCAAAATCTCGCTCTCCCTCTTTCTCTCTCTTTTCTCTTCCCAAATCGAGCATCACCACTTAATCCCCTCTCTCTCCCACGAATCGTACACCCCCTGTGACTTTATCTGCCTGCAAGCCGCATGCCTTCCTCTCACCAAATCCCTATCTCTCTCTCCCTCCCTCACTCTCTCGCTTCTCTCTGCTCGCTCACTCTCTCTCCCAACAGCATGGTCTCACCGAATCCCACTGCAGCTTTAGAAAGAAAGGAAATGAAAGTCTCTAACCCACCCAATCTGTTCGAAACCCTACAGACTAAAATGACCATAGCACCCCTGCCTTGATTACCAACACGTGGCATGAAGATCAGTGGCAAAGAGAGTCAGTGGCAGCCTCGTAAATAAAGTGAAATTACTGTTCATTTCTACAGTGCCATCTCCATGCTTTCTTTAGACTAAAGTAATTATTAATTAGATATAACTCCAAAAACGTAATCAATTATTATGGCACTATCTATCCCGCTCCTTCAACGGTGGAGGAGATCCCCAACAAATTGTACAGATTTGTGCTGTCAAAGTTGTTTGGAGACTTGCAACCGAGTTCCTAGATTAGAAAAATCTACCCTTATAGTGCTAGAGTGGAGAATGTCTTAGCTTTTACGACATCCAAGGGCTATGAAGAAATTTCAAATTGAAGTAAGGGCAACAGCGCCGGCTACAAAACAAACATAACAGAAGATGTTGGAACGCACTACTTCAAATCACTCTAGAAGAAAAACTCAGGCTATTAAACATCTTCCCTTTTTATAGACAGTACATGTAGAGAACAAACTGACAATCCAAATCATTTTATTCAAGCACTTATATACATATACATAGACACACACACACACACACACACACACACACACACACACATATAATTTCAACAACAAGTAGCACTGTCTTTCGAAACTAACTTCAGAGGACTTGCTGCTCCTTGTTGCACTACAGGGCCTTCGGAGACCACATTATTTATTGGCTTATAGCAAAGACCATAATTTTAGGCTTAATTATATGGGCACGGGATTGACAAACAAAGAAACAATGGAATCCTTAAGCACTAGTTCGGCATGAGTAAAGCCATCTTCATACTTGTAATAACTTCATTTGTACGTGCAAGATTGAGAATTCGCAACAGAAGGGGCCTAGGAATGGTGGGAATCAGCCATTCTTCGTTTATGTCCTTCCATGCATCATTCACTTGTTTGGTGAATTCGATTGTTGTTTCTTCTTCTTTGGCTTCCTCGAAGTAAGCTCGAACTAGAACTTTCATCTGTGAAATCAACACGCAGTCTCTAATTAATTACTTTCCATATGTAATCTGATGATAATACAATTACAACATTATTTTTCATGATCAATTAAATTTGTTAATAAACAAGATTAATTTAATGGTGTAGTGGTATTCATATAGTTAACTTATTATGTGGTTTGAGCTCAAATCTCACACCCTTGACTTTATATAATGAGTTTTGGTAATTTTCACGATAGTGGTGCAAGTGTGACATTGAAAGTCAATGAAGTGTGGTGAGTCATTGAGACTTCCAGAAGTAATATGAGATTTGAACATAAAAAGTAAAAAAACCACAATAGGCCTTCTGAGCAATTATTATGAGGCACTAAAACGTGGTATAATCGATTCATTTATATCATGATAATAGTTTGATACGTTCTTGCTACTATATATAATATACGCATAAATTCACTTTTAACCCCTTATTATAACATTGATATAATATGAAGTGAATGTGCTCAGTTGAAAATATTAATCAGTCTTACTGCTTCTCTCGCATAGTGAATGCCATATAACTTCCCCTCTTTTGTAAGCTTTTCTTCGATTTCAACATATTCATCCAACTTAGCTTGATAACAGACTTTCATATACTCCGGCAGCTGGTCCATTACTGAGATATCCCACCTGCAGGTGATTAAAAAAAATTAGTAAGACCTTCTCGAGTGATGATTATATATTTAATCAGTGTTTAACTAAACTTGTAGTATAAGGTATGAAATTAAAAGGATAATTGACTGTATTAATATATAATCTATGAACCTTTCAACAGCTTTAGTAAACAGCTCTAGTTCTGCATATGTTCCATACGCATCATAAATGTCATCAATAGTGGCATTCATAGCAATAGCTTTGCATAATATTCTCCTAGCAAAGTAATGCTCGGGCTCAAAGAAGACTCCCAATGCCCAAAAGTAGCATTCAACCACTCTATCTCTTATAAAAGGTAGTTTGTTTACAAAGTCCAAATCCTTCCACCACCTGCCAATTAATACATAATAATAATGGAATTAGTCAATTTAATACATGTAGCTACGGAGAATGATAGGGCAGACTTCGATTAGTGTCAACAAATGTATTATAGTTTTATGTGTCTAAATAGCGTTATTCACACACATTCACATTCACTATTGTAAGAACTGACATGTCACTACAAGAAAACAGCCACAAAATTAACAAGTGTGATTTTTTTCCTTTTTTCTTGTAGCGTGTATATGGCTCGTGGATGCAATCAGAGTTAACCTTGTAATTTCACTTAATTCTTTCTGATGGACTTGCTGCAACAGATTGAAGTCCAACTTTGCAAAAGTTAGGAGAGTTTGATTTACTGAATGACCACGTTCTTCATAAATAGACAAGTAACTCCTTGCTTCTAGCCTAGGGAAGCCCTTCCAGAATGGTTGATACAAGGCATGAGTTACTTGTTTCGAAAGCAACGGGCTTAAACGGTGCGCTTCACTCGATGATTCAAGATGAGTGGTGGTGAAAGTCAGTGCTTCATCTAGAAAATCCTCTCCGTGAACTCTAACATGTGTGGTTTCGAACAAGGTTAATAGCCCTACTGCATCAGTTGCAAGTGATTCCTTGAATTTTCCATCGACGTCCTTGAACTTATTGAACATGTCTGCTAGCTCCACCAAATACACGTGTTAACGTAAACAAAATTAGGGAAAATCCAAACTTATAAACATTATTAATTAACAAACCATGACCGCAGACAGAAAACTGACCACCGGAAACCTTAAAACCTTGTTGTCTAAGCAACCGAAACCGGAGGGCGGTGGTGTAAAGGTCATCATCATTTTCTCGGCCATCACCTTCATAATAGCTCTTGTGAATTTGCTGCAAAACTTCCTCAATCTCATTTTCGAAATGGTAGGAGACACCTAATTGCTGAACGTTGTTGACTAAGTTCAATTTGTCGGAAGGCATTGATGGAACCATTACCATCCTCTTCACTTACTCTTTCAGTTCTTGGACATCTTTCTCAAGGTTTGTATCTGTTTCCTACATATACAAATTAAAAGGACGTTAACAAAAGTATGAAGTTCATGCATGGTGTATGCAAATTAAAAGTACTTATCAAAATTAATATACAATAACAAAGTATATATTCTAAATGTAACTCGCAGCTAGCACTTGATTAGTATTAATAGCACATTATTAATTAGTATTATTAGGCATAATTTTCTACCAGAGAAGCATATGAAAGAAAATAATCACCCCAAGCGCTGGGAGAGAAATTAGCTGAACGTCGTTTAACATCTTCCAAAACCACATTTAGTGATTGACCATGAGATGTAGCTAAAACTTGATGAGCTGACATTTTTTTTCCCTTATTCGGATCGACCAGGAGATCAATGTTCTTTTAATTGTGTATTGAAAAGGGCTGCTCTGTGAGTTTGAATAGGTGTAATACTTGGCTATTTATAGTGAAATCTGCCTCTCTCCCCCTCTCCCTCCCTCTCTGTGTGATCCCTGCTATATTTGAAAGCGACAACCTCTCAACGATTGTTACATCTGCTTCACAAAACAACGCTAAAAACGTTTGTAATGAAAAACTAGCTTCAAACGTTTTACTTTCTACATGTCATGATAAAGACTTAAATAGCAAAGTATCTATGAATTGGATGTAACTTGGCTGCTGAAAGAATCAGCAGCCCCTCCTGCTGATGGCCATTCACGACTGGACAAGTGTCCAAGTTGTGATTAACTTGGACACTTGTCCAGTCGTAATTAGCCATCAGCAGGAGGGGCAACTGATTCTTCAGCAGGATCAGGTGTGGCAGGGCGCAAAGGCACAACAGATGAACGCACGGCCTAGGGCTGGGATAAGATGTGGGCACGCTCACAAGCTGACACTGGGGCTGCAGGAGACTGGTGAAGCGAGCCTAGACGAAACAGAGGGAAGCAAGGGGAAAGTCTGTGGTAGGCTAGGTAGACGATGGTGATACCATATAGAAATATGACTCTTTGTATTAGTATGTGATAAATATTAAAATATGTATAAGGTTATAACAATTTCTATTTTGGTATGAGTACACTAATTATAATAAAACATTGATATAATACATACGAGAATCATGTAGATACGTTCGGATTAATTAACTCTAACCTAACAAAAGTAGGACAAGTTGGAGAGTATAGTATAACTTTATATGAAAAAGATGCACACAAATTTTTTGGCAACAGTCCTCATTTTAAAACTTTGTACTCTACTAACTCTCAAAGAATAAGCAGGGTCATTCCTAAGAGCATCTCCAATGGGAGTCTCTATTTATGGACTTCCACCACCACCTTTGATGACTCATTTAGGGGCTTCAAGGGAATCTTTCTGTCGCTAAAAGAATATTGCCTCTAATAGAATAGTCCTTATAGTAGAGTCCCCAAATTTGATGTTTTTACGATTTTAAGTAATAATTTGATTAGGTGAATTTTTTTTGTTTGTGTTAACTTCTTTTGAATTAATTTCCTATTATGTTGTCGTAAAATATTTTGTGAATATTTTGACAAAAAAAAAAATTCAAATTTGATATCAATTTTTTTCTTCGAAAAAAAAAGTAACTAGAATGACTACATTATTGAACATCATGGCTCCATTATTGGGCTCCATGATGCGATTTTTAACGAAAAGGATAAAAAAAAGAAAAAAAATGAATAAAAGGTCATCATCACGTCCCTATAATATGTTGAAAAGAAGGGAAAAAAAAACAAAAGTCTCCCATTATCCTAATAACAAAATGCCATCACCCGTTAAATCAGTGGAAAAGAAAAAGAAAATAGGAGCTCTTGTTTGTTTTTTACTGATGAGTGATGTTATTCGTACTATATTTACTGATGAGTATCTCAACTAAAGATGGATCTCACGTATATGGGTGAGTCGCTTCTCTATTATTGAGTAATGTATTCAGTAAATATTCTACAAATATCTAGCATTACTCTAAGTATATTACTCATATATAACTAGTATATATACGTTTATAGATATTGGTATAGGTAACCTTGTGGGATTTCATGTCATCCATGAGTCTGCCAAGGCGTAATAAGCGCAAAAACTCTTAGGCCTCGTTTGGCAGCTCGGACTGTACTGATTATTTCAGTCGGATAGGATAATCTGTCACCGGATATTAATGAATAAATTAGTCGGGCGTTTGGTGCAGTATCGGACTAAAAACCGACTATTTTGTCTTGTGTTGCTACCATACTGGATAAGAAGTTTTTCAAATTGTTGTTATTTTTTGTCCATAAAAATTAATGTTGGTATTATTTAGTTGAATGATTCCAAAATTGGGGATGTAGAAAAGCCCTCACAACCACCAATTTTTTTCCAGATAGCCATGCCAACGCCAACATTTGGGAGGAAACTGTTTAGAAATTATAATCCAACAAGCTATGGATACAAATTTCCATCTTTCCTTGATTGACGAATCTGCACCTGCAAAAGAATAACACCTAAGATTAAGGCCAAAAGCTTCACGCGCCCACGATGAATAGGGGGCTTTGGCCGAAGAATATCTGATGCCAAAGTTAGAATTCTGTAAAAGAATGTGTTTAAGTGTTTGTGGGAAGCAAAAAGCCTCTTTAGGGGTAGCCAAAAGCTTTTTCAATTTTGGGGATAAATGGTGTATTTATAGGAGAGGAAATGGATATGGGCCGGCCCTCTAGGGTTTAGGGGTGACCGGCCTTAGGGTGGAATTTATGTGGTAATATTCTAAGATATTTGTATAAATAAATCTATCTTAGAATAAATAGGTAAATATCCTAAATAAATGGGATTAGGATAACTTACTTGAAAGATGTCTTCTTTGATTAGGAATGTGTTTATGATAAGAATAAAGGATTATTCTGTCATAAATACCTTTGACTTTCCTACGGGCGGGGGTGCCTTGAACAGTGGTTGATCTCTGCCTGCTCTACCTCAGTTGCGCGTGGTGAATGAGGTTGCTCCCTGCTCATTTAATAGGGGCAGTCTTGTCTTTCTTGGGAAATAATCCACATGCCAGCTCCATGATTTTTAGGATTATTTTATTGAATTAAAATCTCTATGTCTCTCTATCCCCCCCTCTTCTCCCTCCCTATGTGATCCATGTTATAGTTGAAAGGGACATCATCTCAACGTGTGTTACATTTGCTCCACAAAACATAGCTAAAAACGTTTTTAATGAAAAACTAGCTTCAAACGTGTTACAGAATTAAAATTTCTATGTCTCTTTCCCTCTCTATGTGTGATCCATGCTATAATTGAAAGAGACAGGATCTCAACACGTGTTACATTTGCTCCACAAAACACAGCTGAAAAAGTTTTTAATGAAAAACTAGCTTCAAACGTTTTACTGAATTAATCTCTATATCTCTTTAACTCCCCCATCTCCCTCCCTGTGTGATCCATACTACAGTGGAAAGGGACAACATTTCAACGCGTGTTACATTTGCTCCACAAAACATAGCTAAAACTGTTTTTAATGAAAAACTATCTTCAAACGTGCTACTGAATTAACATGTATATATATTTCTCCCTCTCTTTATGTGATCTATGCTACAGTTGAAAGGGATAGCATCTCAACGCGTGTTACATATGCTCCACAAAACATAGTTGAAAACATTTTTAATGAAAACTAGCTTCAAATGTTTTATTGAATTAAAATCTCTATATCTTTCTCAACTGCGCGTGGTGAATGCGGCTGCTCATTGCTCATTTAATAAGGGCAGTCTTGTCTTTCTTGGGAAATAATCCACATGTCAACTCCATGATTTTTAGGATTATTTTACTGAATTAAAATCTCTATGTCTCTCTCCCCCCCCCCCCCCCCTTTTCTCCCTTTTTGTGTGATCCATGTTATAGTTGAAAGGGACATCATCTCAACGCGTGTTACATTTGCTCCACAAAACATAGTTAAAAATGTTTTTAATGAAAAACTAGCTTCAAACGTGTTACAGAATTAAAATTTCTATGTCTCTTTCCCACTCTATGTGATCCATGCTATAATTGAAAGAGATAGCATCTCAACGCATGTTACATCTGCTCCACAAAACATAGCTGAAAATGTTTTTAATGAAAAACTAGCTTCAAACGTTTTACTGGATTAATCTCTATATCTCTCTAACTCCCCCCTCTCCCTCCCTGTGTGATCCATGCTATAGTGGAAAGGGACAACATCTCAACGCGTGTTACATTTGCTCCACAAAACATAGCTAAAACTGTTTTTAATGAAAAACTAGCTTCAAACGTGCTACTGAATTAACATGTATATATATTTCTCCCTCTCTTTATGTGATTTATGCTATAGTTGAAAGGGACAGCATCTCAACACGTGTTACATCTGCTCCACAAAACATAGCTGAAAACGTTTTTTTAATGAAAACTAGCTTCAAATGTTTTACTAAATTAAAATCTTTATATCTTTCTAAACTGCGCGTGGTGAATGAGGCTGCTCCTTGCTTATTTAATAGGGGCAATCTTGTCTTTCTTAGGAAATAATCCACATCTCAACTCCATGATTTTTAGGATTATTTTACTGAATTAAAATCTCTATGTCTCTCCCCCCCCCCCCCTTTTCCCTCCCTGTGTGATCCATGTTATAGTTGAAAGGGACATCATCTCAACGCGCGTTACATTTGCTCCACAAAACATAGCTAAAAATGTTTTCAATGAAAAACTAGCTTCAAACGTGTTACAGAATTAAAATTTTTGTCTATTTCCCTCTCTCTGTGTGAGCCATGCTATAATTGAAAGAGACAGCATCTCAACGCGTGTTACATCTGCTCCACAAAACATAGCTAAAAATGTTTTTAATGAAAAACTAGCTTCAAACGTTAATCTCTATATCTTTCTCTCCCCCCCCCCCCCCAAATCTCCCTCCCTGTGTGATCCATGCTATAATTGAAAGGGACAACATCTCAACGTGTATTACATCTGCTCCATAAAATGTAGCTAAAAACGTTTTTAATGAAAAACTAACTTCAAACGTTTTACTAAATTAAAATAGGAAAATTTTATTTAAACTCATCTAACTTATTTCTACACCCAACTTACTCTTTGCACCTATTTGATTTTTAACTAAACTATTAATATCTCTTTAAACCCAAATTTAATACCTAATATACCCCTATAAACCCAATTCAATATGTGGATTTATCTTTGCACCCACTTGTTTTCCCTTTTGCATCGTGCTTCAGGCTTGCACAAAAAAAGTTCATTTGGATAGTCAAAATCTAGTAAAATAAGCACAGTTTGTAGGTACAGAAAGTCAAGTATAGGACCATTGCGTGTAGTTGTTACCAAAATTGAACAACATTTAATTACATGTTACAATGTATGTTTAAATGCAGAGTCTAATCTCAACGCAGAACAACTTTGTTGAGTAAATCCTAGCCTAGAAGCACCTACATCAAAATGTAGAAGGGTATCCTCCAATTGATAACCCCCTATTACCATTGAAGTCTTCAAGTTCAAACCTCCATCCAAAAACCCCAGACATATAACTTCATTGCTCACTTGAACCATCGAGTTTCTGCCGTGAATTCTCCACTTCACCAACTCACTCTGCAACACCAAATCGATAATCGGCACTTTTGGACCGATCAACGTGCCATCTTTTTTTCGCGAACTAAAACATTGCCCAAATGGTGCCACAGTAGAAACCCTAGTCATGTTCATAGACATTGCAGCCTGCTCATAAGCTTTAGTAAAAAAAAAAATTCATCGTCTTCTGTGAAGTTGAGAAATATGTAAAAAAAATTTACCCCAAATTTGGACAGAACTTAATTAACACTAAACTTTATTAATGACAGTAAATCATATTAGAGTCAAACTGCATTATAATTAAGTGTAAAATCGTAAATACTAGTTTAGTACATGAAATTTTAAGAGAATGTACATGTTAAAGACTTGAAGCTTATTTTTGTCTTCTACTCAAGAATCATTCTTGAGGGGTCTTGAGCAGTAAGTTTCGTGCATGATACACAAATTGAGGTCCATGGGTGTCGAGAAATGCTTCGATGTTTTAATCATCTTCAAGATCCACAATATCATTAGTGGCTACATTCTCTAGCCCTCGAAGTTGCTTAAATTGATCCACACACCCCTGGTATTTTGAGTACAAGTTTTTCACTCTAATATCACTGCTCGTTTGACTCTTTTTGTGCCACATGGTAGAAACTGGTGGCATAGGGTGACCTTCACACAAATATACCTACAATACACAAAGTCATCAATCAATTTAGAGTTATCAAATAAGATAAAATAAATAAATATGTAAAAAGAAAAAACATATCTTATACCTGGATAAAATAATGATCTTCAATTAGATAACCAATGGCAACCTCACGTAGGTCAGTATCACTTGATTGAGTTGATGACTCTAGAGAGTATGGAAGAAACGTAATGCATTGTGTCATGCTCAAGTGTATCAAAACCACGTTATAACATGTAGCAATTATATGCCCCATATCTGGCATGGTCAACCAACCATACTCTGGTGCAAAACCATCTTCAAAATAATCAAATGCTCGCTCAATCTCCGCGTACCTGTCGTTCCTTACAAAACACTCCTGAAAAAGGAAAGGCATTTGACGTAGTTGATGTAGTAAATCTCTTCGTACCTTACGCCATCCATTATCAATCCCCAACGTTATAGATATGACTCTGTATCCACAGTTTCCATTAGGATTAACATCAGTTTGACCAGTAATATATGTCTTGATAGCCTCAGGGAATTCTTCTCTATATATCCATGTCGGCAAGGGATCAATAAATTCAGGAGGTGAATAAATCTTTAAAGTAATGAAGGAAAGCTTAGCAATTATATGCCCCATATATGACATAAAGAAAATAATGAAAAAATGAACATTAGTTTCTTCAAAGTACTGAAGGAAAGCTTTACTGTATTTCAAGAGATGCTCAAATTTTTACCTACCTTAAATTGTTTACGTTGTGGCAATATATTAGTCTCAGGTGTTTGAATGTCACAACTCAATTGATCAAGGACAATGTTGGCATTCACGATTGGTGATGTGGCAGTAAGATTCATCTTTTGTTTCTTTTTTGGTTGGGTAATGACATTCTCTTTTCGTTTCTTGTTTGATGGTGCTGTGACATTCTCCTTTTTCTTCTTTTTTCTTCGTGAGACAATGCTAACACTCGCCATTGTACTAGTAATTGGTGTTTGGCAATCAAATCCAGATTGGGCAAGTTCGGCCTCTGTAATCTCAAATGCTGATGGGAGATGCCGAGTAGAATTGTCGACTTTGCATGGTTGCCCTTTTGTCTTAATCTTTTCTTTTGGAGCATTAAGTGAAGTCTTATTTGGGTTCATTAGCTCTTCAATTTTCATCTCGAGCTCTCTTTTCTTATCATCATCTTGTTCTTCATACCACATATTAAATCTTTCTACTCGTGACTTTTCCGGAGGAACTAGTTGTTCACTACTATTTGGCACATTGATAAAATCTAATTTTCTCCAATGCGGATGAAGAGCATCAAGTGGGATCGGCTTATCAAGCCTTCTATACTCTGCAATCTCATGTGCATACGGTAACTTATGAGTTTGGCGAATAGGGCAACCACAAGATACATCAGTCACTCTTTCTTTTTCCAACCTATTATTAAAAGAAATACAATATAATTTAAGTTACCTTGAAATACAATATACTTTAAAAGGCTAAACAATAATAATGTAAATGCAAGGCAAACCCAAACTACCTTTTGGACTCGCAGACAATTAAGTTCAAGGAGTGTATGTACCCACGAAGTCTCAAAGATAAGTTGACTGGAGTGAAGTTGTCGCTTCAACTTTGCTTGTTTGACTCAAACATTTTCTTGCACTTTGACAACACTTTTTTGTTAATATGCCATCTACACAGTAAATGTTGCGCACTAGGAAATACATACTTGATAGAATTCAAGAGTGCTAAATCTCGATCGGTAGCAATAACCCCAGGAAAACAATAGCCATGAAGCAATGTCTTTAATCTAGTCAGGGCCCAAGTGTAATTTTCTTCTTTCTTAGCGTCCATATACACAAAAGCAACTGAGAATGTCATATTAGTGGATGGCACACCCACAATTTGTAAGAGTGGCAAACGATACTTGTTAGTCTTATATGTGCAATCCATGATAAGTAAATGTGGGAATGCTCGTAATATCTCAATACTAATAGGGTGAGCCCAGAAAAGGTTAGTCACAGTATCACCACAACTCCTGTGCCACTCAACATACTTGTGTTCTGATAACTTATGAAGCAATTGTTGCATCTATGTCCTCCCGGCAAATTCTTTCATCCTACTTCGGTGCCTATCATTATATATTGTCCTTATAGTTGATACATTTAGTGCATCTCTGTCTTTGATAGAGACCAAGATATCTTTGGGCCTCACCAAACTCTTAGACATGTTCACCAACAATTCATTCTCCTCTTTAGAAAGTCGCCCCGCAAAAGAATGTCCTTTAATATACTCTGAAGCAGGATGATTATGCACTCCACATACTACCTTCAATGTCCAATCGTCCTCATCGCCAATATGTGACCTTTCAACAAGAATGGACATCCAAATTTTTTCGTACCAGAACTCATAGATTGTTTTTTTGTGTGACCAATCTCATCTGACCTTTGACCATATGCTACAATACACTTGTATGATGGATATGTACCATTTCTTTCACAAGCAAGTGTTAGTCGAGGGCGACTCACAATCTTACCTTCACCTCCTAAATCAGACCTTTTAATAACAATTACCATATTATTCAGCTTTCCCTGTTCACGAACCCATCTAATCAACGCATCTTTTCCTTTGAATATATGCATGTAACAAATATTTCATTTAGAAGTAAAATTCTAAAATTAACTAACACGTCAACGACACTATAAATATATGATTACCTCATAAGTTGTAAATTGGTCAGTATAATCCACTACAGATTCTTGTCCAACCTCATTGCCTCGATCAGAGGCATCATCGAATTCTTGTTGCTAAAAAATAAATGACAAAAATATGATTACAGTAAAAAAAAACCGATGTAAAAATGATTTGGGTTCTAAATCCACAAAAAAAATGGATATTAGCAGTCAAGCACAACTCAGCCTTACAAATTTGAAAATAACTTATATTCTTAGTCCTAGTATTGAGGAAACAACTAAGCAAGATAATGCAAATGAATCATGGTTTTCGCTTCAGAACCGCAAGAAAGGAGATCGTATCGAAGTCAGACCTGTATTAATTTAGAGGCACATCAAGGCTAATGGAAACAACCAAGGTTGAGCAGAATCGTATAGTATTCTAATTGCAATCAAGGCTAACGCAATTGCAGATCGTATCGAAGTCAGATCATGGTTTTCTAATTGCAACTCATGGTTTGCCAATTCAACCAATTACTGGGTGCTTTCACACCGGACATTTTTCATCGTTGGATACTTTTGTTGTTGTTTTAGCCAGAAGGTAGGATGCTTTCGTTGTATTTGTTTAAAAAAAATTACAATAAAGTAAATTCTACACTCTAAAAAATTGAAATCAAACGAACAAAAAATTCATAAATTAAGTCATAACTTGGTTGGAGGATTCAAAACTTCAAAATCACCATCCATCAATAAAAAAAACTTATTTTTCTCTATAAAAGCTTTGAGGGTTTTAACCAGAATGAACATAGGATAAACAAAGAGTGATCGTAGGGTTTAATTATAGTGTTTGAGTTTATTGATAAATTTGAGTTTTATTATTAATTTCATTTTGTACTTAATAGTAATTATGCAATAGGATAAAATAGACAATTAACATTTAAAATTTAAGTTAAGTGTTAAAAGAAGTTAAATAGGTTTAAATAAAAATTTTCATTAAAATATCTATCTCAATTTAAATAACTAATAGTAACAGATAAAGTATCGATCATAAGTCTTTATCATGACACGTACAAAGTATATATGAATTTTATATCATAGAAAGAAGGGAATGCATGGGACTGATGCGCCTGAGCCTGTACGAAACAGAAGCAAAGGGAAGGTCTGTGGTTGGCTAGGCAGACGTGGTGATACTATATAGAAATATGACTCTTTGTATGAGTATGTGATAAATATTAAAATAGGTACAAGGTTATAACAATTTCTATTTAGGTATGATATATACATTAATTATAATAAAACATTGTTATAATACATACAAGAATCACGTAGATGCGTTCAGATTAATTAACTCTAACCTAACAAAAGTAGGACAAGTTGGAGAGTATAGTATAACTTTATACGAAAAAGATGCACACAATTTTTTTGGCAACAGTCCTCATTTTAAAACTTTGTACCCTACTAACTCTCAAAGAATAAGTAGGGTTATTCCTAAGAGCATCTCCAATGAGAGTCTATTTATAGACTTACACCACCACCTTTGATGACTCATTTAGGGACTTCAAGGGAATCATTCTGTTTCTAAAAGAATATTGCCTCCAATAGAAGCGTTCTTATAGTAGAATCCCTAAATTTGAAATTTTTACGATTTTAAGTAATAATTTGAATAGGTGAAATTTTTTTGTTTGTGTTAACTTCTTTTGAATTAATTTCCTATTACGTTGTTGTAAAATATTTTGTAAATATTTCGACAAAAAAAATTCAAATTTGATACCAATTTTTCTTGAGTAAATTACATTTTCATACCTCAGGTTTGTGCTCTATTTCAATTCCTTACAACATCTTTAAAACATTTCACTTTCATACCTTTAGTACTATTTTATTTCAAAATAATACCTCTGTTACATTTTTCATCCATTGATCCGTTAAATACTGACGTGGCTGCCACATGTATGCCACGTGGCTGCCAAATGTCTGCCACATGATAAAATAATATTTTTTTTTTTTTTTAAAAACCTGAATTTTTACAACAAAAAAAAAAATTGAGAGAACCCAGTCCCGCACCCCATATCTGCAAAAGAAGAAGAAGTCCTGCACCCCCTCCCCCCCCGCGATAACCCAGTCCCGCATCCCCTCCTCCCCGCGAAACCCAGTCCCGCGACCCTCCTCATGTCCCCCCAGCGCCCTCCCGCACCCCCTCCCCCCCGTGAGAACCCAGTCCCGCACCCCCTCCTCCCCGTGAAACCCAGTCCCGCGACCCTCCTCCCGTCCCCCCAGCGCCCTCCGCCCGTTCCCCCCTCCCCCCCAGCCGGAGCCCTCTCCCCGCGCGACCCTCCTCCCTCTCCCTCTTCCTTCTTCTTCTTCTTGCAGATTTGGGTATTCAAATTTTTTTTTTTTGGTAAAAATTCAGGTTTAAAAAAAATTATTATTTTTGCCACATGGCAGCCACGTGGCATATATGTGGTAGCCACGTCAGCATTTAACAGATCAATGGATGGAAAATGTAACGAATGTATTATTTTGAAATAAAATAGTACTTAAGGTATGAAAGTGAAATGTTTTAAAGATGTTGTAAGGAATTGAAATAGAGCCCAAACCTGAGGTATGAAAATGTAATTTACTCATTTTTCTTTAAAAAAACATAGCTAGAAAGACTACATTATTGAACATCATGGCTCTATTATTGGGCTCCATTGTTCTAAAAATCCTTGCCTAGCACCGCCTAGGTGCTAGGCGGTTGGCCACTACCCTGATTAATGCCTAGGCTTTTGAAAATTAAGAAATGGCGCCTAGACCTGCTGAGGCGCCCGCCTAGACTACCTAGGCACCCGCCTAGCTCGTCCATACCCGCCTAGACACCTGCCTAGGTTACAACTCACTTAGATAGAAAATAGATAACTTTCTTTTTGCATTTTATTGTTTCCAATAAACTATAAGAGACTTATTAAACACTTAAATAAACACACATTATATGTTTGCTCCTCATGCTTTCATTATGTTCCAATACTTCATTCTATTTTATGTTTTCATCATGGCTCTATTATTGGGCTTCACTGTTTAAAAAATCCTTGCCTAGCACCACCTAGGTGCTAGGCGACTGGCCACCGCCCCGATTAATGCCTAGGCGTTTGAAAATTAAACAAGGGCACCTAGACTGCCTAGGCACCCGCCTAGCTCATCCATACCTACCTAGACACCTGCCTAGGTTACAACTCACTTAGATAGAAAATAGATGACTTTCTTTTTGCATTTTATTGTTTCCAATAAACTATAAGAGGCTTATTGAACACTTAAATAAACACACAGCTCCTCATGTTTTCATTATGTTCCAATACTTCATGATATATTTTAAGTATAAATAGATACTTATTTACACGAAATACAATAGATTTACTTAAATCTGCCTAATCCGCCTAGGCTCCGTCAAGCCTCCTAAGCGCTATGTCCCAACCTGCCGCCCGACTAGCGCCCAACGTCTTTGAGAATCTTGTTAGGCTCCATGATTGGATTATGAGTCATGACTCCCATCTTCTTTGAATCTGTTGGAAAGAAAAAAAAAATTCAAGAGCAATCACCATCTTCCTTGAATATGTTGAAAAGGATTAAAAAAAAGAAAAAAGAAAGAATAAAAGGTCATCATCATGTCCCTAAAATGAACAAGACTTGGCTGCTGAAGAATCAGCAGCCCCTCATATTAAGAGCCAATCACAGCTGGACATGTGTCCAAGTTGTGATTTTTTTAATCACAATTTGGACACGTGTCGCTCCGTGATAGACTCTCAGTTGGAGGGGCTGCTGATTCTTTCCGTAGTGAAGTTAAATCCCCCTAAAATATGTTGAAAAGAAAGGAAAAAAAAACAAAAGTTTCCCATTATCCTAATAACAAAATGCCATCACCCGTTAAATCGGTGGAAAAGAAAAAGAAAAGGAAAATAGCAGCTCTTGCTCTTCTTTTTTTCCACATTTAAAACGGTTCTAGCAAAGCCTAGCCACTTTTCCCTCTTTTCTAGCACAGAAGCCCCCCACAAAATTCCTGCTTCACCGCTAACTCTCTCCTTTTTGGTTGGAAAAAATTATCTTAGTGACCGGAATACAAGTGGTACGCCACATATTTTTATGTAAGTAGTGAAAAATTTTAATTTTTAAGTTATTAACTTTTTAACACACATATCACACTATTTGTATAGTGACACGTGGTGTACCATCCCGTGTTCCGGTCACACTGAAAATCTCTCCTCTAGTTGGGATCAGCAAACAACTTACTTGATGTTCCTCATTTTCCTTCTCCTCTCCAGCGTTCTACCCCTCCTTCAAATCATCTTTCATCCCTCCCATCTGGTCCCCCCCCCCAACTTACTTCTTCTTCCCAACCGCTCTCTGTTCCCTCCCATATTTTCTAGTTCCAATCCCCTCTCCTCAGTTTCATGGTTTATTTCTCTTCCTTGTTTCCGGTAACGTTCTTAATTTCTAGTTTTCTTGAGCTTGTCTCAGATATGGGCTTTTATGCCCCTTTCTTCCTCCGTAGCTTATCTCCGTCGTCAATCTTCCACGACCGACCTTTGCTACTCGGCCCATCACGTGTCTCTCAACGGCGGCTCACTTTGGTGTTGTGTGGTTGTTAAACTGTTTTTAGCACTAATTAGTAAGATTATTGGAGCATTTTTTGCGCAGCTGCCTCGCTCACCCCCATTTTTGGTTCATCCAACTTGTTCGTGGATTCTTCCTCTTAGTGGTGGTGGCAGATCTGCAATGGTGGTGTGGCTGCTGTGGTGGAGGCAACAGTCTTTTAGAACTAGGGTTTTCATTGTTGTGGACTTGCTCTTTTTGGGCATCTATGATGTATTTCCTTTTGAACTATGCTTGTATTTGGTATACCTTTGGGCTTTCAATTTCATGTAATAGTTTTTTAATTAAGAAAGTTTCTAGTTTGACCAAAAAAGAAAATAGGAAAAGGCCATTAAGCTAGGACCCAAGCCTACAGCTGGGTCAGCAGCTGTCTGGTGAGTCCAGCAGCAATCGCAAGTGTGAGGCAAGTAGCCTTTTAGCAGCACAGCGGCATTCAAGGTGATGGGCCACGTTTTTTACTCATTGTTGTCCCTAGATATGAGTACATACACTATGTATATCCGGTGAGTCTCTGTACTTTAGGGACGCACTTTACGATCCATTGGAGATTCGTTTTGTTCCTATATTTTTTATACCCATAAACGTTGATTGTCCCTATTATTAGGGACTTCACTGAAAATGCTCTGACCAACGGCGAGAAGATTGACTGCCTGAGGCCACTATCAAAGAGGGCCCCCATTTTTTTTTTATTAGTACACATATACACAAAAAAGAAAACGTAAATATTTAATATTAAGTTATGCGAAAGTAAGTTTTTAAATCTCAATATTGTTTTTAAAGACCCAACTGTAAAGGCCCAAACGAACAATATATTGATAGAATAATTAAAAAACAAGGAGACTTTTGATGTGGTCTTTAGCTACTAATGTTCTTGACTAAAACCTTATGCCATCTCTCATCGGTCCACCACCTTTCTTGTGCCTTGAGTTTGACTGATTTTTTCAGTTTCTTAATAATTAGCATGCATATGCATTAGAAGAACATCTAAACTTATTTAGGATAAACATCGATCACAAGCAGGAAAAAAAATATTATGTGTTATCAAGTGTTTCAAGCCTATTTTGTGTTGTAACGAGTTTTAACTTACTCACATGGCATTATGTGATAAATTTAAAGTACATTCTCATATGTAGTTAGTACATTCAGATTCAATATAAAATTAAATAAATGAAACTAACAAAATAGTTGAAAATACGATGCTATATTTTAGGTATTTTGCTCCTACCATTGGTTTAATAGACGGTTCATCGTGAATATATTACTTGGTACTCAAACCGTCAGTTTGTTCTTTCTATACATTTGGATGTATAGAAGATCTCCGAATTAAATGATTTTTTGTAAGAATTATCTGTAAATTAAGAAATTCAATGTTCCCAATAATTGAATTCATACGATGAATATTCACAACGGGTGAAATATGTCATTCTTCAATGATAGTAGGCATGTATTTATCCAAATTTACCATATGAGAGTATGTAGTTGGAAGATCAATAGTGCAAGAATGCACTGCACTGAAGTATTGACGCTCCCCATTACTCACCTACAAACCTAAACTCTTCTGCCCTAATTAATTACAAACAGGGAGATTAACATCCCACTCCAAAACACAAAGGGGAGCGACCTCAGGTCCGTTTCTACAAACCTTTCAGATCGAATGCTCGAAACCAGTAAAACCTACAAACTTCTCTCTTCTCTAACATTATATAAGAACACTACCACCCTCCTAATTCTAACCATCCAATCCTTGGAAGCTCTCCATCTTCCCACACCATTTCTCATCACCCTCCATTACTTCTCATTGTGTTCTTGTACTGCTTCAACGCTTTTTCCTTTTAGACAACAATATACGTACTATTCTTCTCTCGCCATCCCATCATTGCAGCCCTTCTCCCGTTCCTCATCATCACACCATTACTTCTCTCCATCTTCTCTATGACGACGACCTGCACTGACTCATCAGAAGATGAAAACGGGAATGCAACGACCTGCACTGACTCATCAGAAGACGAAAACGGCTCAATATTGCCTCGCACAATCTAGGCTAGATTCCCCCTAGGATTTAAGGATTTAAGGATTTGAGCCTGGCTTAAATTATTTTTTATTTTGGACCCACCAAACTGTCATATTTCAAACTTTTTTTTTGTTTTGTACTTATAATATAACAGCTATGATCTGTGAGAACTGAGAAAATGCAGAAGAAATGCAACAAAAATGTAGAAGACGTTTAGAGAGAGAGCTCGAGAGCTTTGTGAATTGATCTTTCTTGACTACCAAGTAACTGTTTTTTACAAGGGGCTTCATGGACGGAGCCAATGAAGGCTCATCGGGGGCAGATGCCCCCACTCAAGTAATTTGTTTGTTTAGTTGCAGACTACAATTATATAATATACATGGGTTATCTTTGAAGAAAATATATGTATCTAATATCCAACATACATTCATTCTACTTATACTCCATATCAAATATTACATGAGTAATAGTGCTCTTGTTCTGTCATTCAAACCGAAAAAACCATCTCCCGCCTATCATGTGCTTATATTTTTCTCATCACTTTGCCACTTTCCACTACTATATTGAAATTTTTGTAACATTGGAATTGTGATACATCATCATTTGAAATCATCCTTAATATCATATTGCGTATAACCATACTATAATAAGGTTTTCTTAGTTGTTTTCGGTTGCCCATACTAGAAGAAATTTCTGGCTCCGTCCCTGAGGGGCTTATATACTAAACCATTACAAAGCTTGCTAGTTAAGCTAATACAATGTGTAACCTTCTTACTTCAACAAACTACAATTCTAACAACCTACAATCCTAACAACCTCTATTTAACAACCCTCCTTATCCATTGACATGTGGCACAATCTTAACCATTGTTTCCTCTTCACTTAGATCACTAGCTTTGATATTTTTACATTCCCCTCAAGCTCATGCTTCATGGAACTGAGCATAAAATTGTTGCAATGTTGATGAAACAAAGATGATGACAACCCTTTAGTTAAAATGTCTGCAAACTGTTCAGCAGAAGACACCTGTTGGACATGAAGGTCACCCCTTGTTACACTTTCTCGGACAAAATGCTAATCAATTTCGATATGTTTTGCCTTAGAATGAAAAACTGGATTTGTGGATAGTGTTATAGCTAAGATGTTATCAACATTGGAGACATGAGAATTAGAAGATGTAGATCACAGAAAAATTGTCTTATCTAGGCAAGTTCAGCTGATGTGATTGCTAATACCTGATATATTCAGCTTTAGTGAATGAGCGTGACACTGTACGTTATTTCTTTGAAGCCCAAGATATGGGATTGGAACCTAGAAATACAACAAAACCAGAAGTAGATCGCCTGTCATCGGGATCACCTGCCCAATCAGCATCACTGTATGCCTGAAAATGAATTGGTCCTGGTTTAAAGTGTATTCCATAATCTAAGGTACCTTTGAGATACCTGATAATCCTTTTAACAGCGACAACATGGGATTCCATCAGGTTGTGCATGAATTGACATGCTTGATTGACAGAAAAGGTTATGTTAGGTCTTGTGAAAGTAAGATATTGCCAGGCACCCACAATACTTCTATATTGTTCAAGGCTATGATAGGGTTTTCCATCATCTTTCAATAACCTGTGACATGGCAAGCATGTGTAGGACAAGGTTTACAATCCTGCAAATCAACTTTGTCTATCAATTCTGAGATATAATTGGCCTGAGACACAAAGAGTCCTTCATGTGTATAGCTAATTTTTAATCCCAAAAAGTAATTCAATATACATCACTATGAATGACTTCTAGATGTTGTACAGACTTATTTGAAGAATACAAGAAAGGAAGTTTGGTAAATTTTCCTTCTAAACAAGGTGTACAAATGTTTGCAGTAGTGTCTTGTGATGCAAGAACTTGATTATTGTGCAATATAACAAAAGTGATTGCATTTTGATCGGTGTTCTAGTCTTTTATGCCATAGGGTTATATATACTAGCTTTGCAAGATAGCATGAGTGTTTGTGAGATGATGTAGATGACAACTTATGTGGTATATGAAATGGAATAGAGTAATAGCTATCCCTACACAGTCCCTTGAGGAGTATTGTCCTGTGATCTTGTCCTGAACCCAAAAATAAAATTCATCACATATAAAGCTGCATCTATTGTCTTTGCAAAATTGATAAATGGAGAGTAAATGTTGTGATAATTTTGGCATATGAAGGACATTTTTTAACTCAAAAGTATGATTTGGAGCATGCAACTTTGAAGAACCAATGTTGGTAATAGCCAAACCTGCACCACTAACAGTGGTTATGGTGTCACTGCCTTGATATTGATTAGTTAACTTAAGATTGGCAAGCTCAGATGTCATATGAGAGGTTGCTCCAGTATCAGCAATCCAAAATTGATCTGGTGGAGGTGATGATTAACATGCATTGCACTGAGAGAATGTGCATGAGGCCTTCCTCAGTATGCAAATTTCCCTATGTGATATCATTGAATAGTTGTATGCCCAAATTTCCAACAAATCTGACATTGAACAGGTGATGACGAACCACTTGAAGAACCTGTATGCCTTTGAAAATAGTCAGCTGCAATATGCCTCTTTTACTGCAAGTTTGTCATGTTGGAATATTAGAAGGATGATTAGGATTGTTTGTACCATACTTGACCAATCCCGAAACTACTGAGAACCGGTCAACATTATACCGTCAAGGACCCACAAGGTCAGAGGCCAATCACAAGGCAACACGTGTCAACATCAGATGCCAATCACAGCGCGACATGTGTCAACATCAGAAGCCAATCACAAGGCGACACGTGTCAACATCAGATGCCAATCACAGCATGACACGTGTCAATGTCAGAACAATGCTAGAAACTCTCTTCTATAAATAGGGATCATTCTCCCACAATAATCCCTAATGTCATTTGTACTAGACTATTCACTAGAACTCACAAAATGAGAGCTTGAACCTATGTACTTGTGTAAACCCTTCACAATTAATAAGAACTCCTCTACTCCGTGGACGTAGTCAATCTGGGTGAACCATGTACATCTTGTGTTGTTTGCTTCCCTGTCCCTGTCCATTTACATACTTATCCACACTAGTGACCGGAGCAACCAAGCGAAGGTCACGAACTTGAAACTTTCTGTTGTACCAAAGTCCTCACTGATTTTGTGCATCAACAAGGATAATTTGACTGATATGATTTTGGAGTCCCAAGAATTCCACGGTTGTTGTTTGGTGTATTGAATCTTGACCCTGAATTGTAGAAATAGCCTTGACTGTTTGAGTTGTTGGGTTGATTTGATCCACCCCCAGAAGATGAACCATAGTTACTTGAATCTATAGAACTAGAATCAATAACCAATGTTTTCCCTTTTGAAGCCTGAGTGTCTGCCATCATTGCAGTTCCAAAAGACATATTGGATTCTAGTGACTGATTAATAGTTGATTCTTCAACAAGCAACTGGGATTGAAAATCTTTGATGGAGATACCATTTTCCCTTCCTCTGATAACACATCTAAATGTGTTGTATTCTGCGGTAAGTCCCTTGAGAGCAAGAATGATGATATCATCATCTTCGAAGATAACTCCAGCTGTTGCAAGATGGTCTCTTGCATCTTTAATCTTCTGCAGGTACTCAAAAATTGAGTCAGACCCTTTCTTGATGTTTTGAAGCTCAATCTTTAATTTAAAGATACTTGTTTTAGTCACAGATGAAAACCTTTCCTTGAGATTCGCTCATTAGAACCTGTACTAGCAATGATACAAGATACTGCTGTTGATGACAAAGTTGCTGTAATGAGTTGCATGATTGCACGATCGTGCATTTTCCAAACTTGGTAGGCATCTGCCTCCACTCCTTTGACAGTTGAATCATTGACAAATCTTGTTGGACATTTCTCGGTGCCATCCACGAATTCCAAAATTTCATGGCCTTCAAGAAGCAATTTAATCTGAAAGCTCCATGTTAAGTAGTTGGTGTCATCCAATTTCATTGTAAAGGATGTTGATACTGTTGGAATAAGGCTGGTGATTGGTGACTGAACAATTTGTAGCTGCGCTGCTGTAACCATCTATGCAGAAAGGGAGAAATTTCTTCACTGATGCTTTTAATCAAACAGTTGATCTTCGTGACAAAGAACTCCAATTGTCTTGTGAATTCGATATGGGATTTGTCCAATTTTATCTTAGAAGTTGTACAAAATAGAGGATTGAGAATAGAAGATAATAGAGATTTCAAGGAGAATGCAGAAGCGGCAGATCATTTCTTGGCGAGGATACCATGTGAGAACTAAGAAAAATGAAGAAGAAATGCAACAGAAATGCAGAAGAAGTTTAGAGAGAGAGAGAGAGAGAGAGATGAGCGCTTTGTGAATTGATCTTTCTTGAATACCAAGTAACTGTTTTTACAAAGGGCTTATATACTAAACCATTACAAAGCCAACTCAACAAACCAACATATGTGGGTTCTAGTATGCTCAGAGACAAATATCGTCACGTTCCCACACCGTTTTTCCTTAATTTTCAGAAATGGTTTATAATTTAGAAAGTATATGTGATGTCAATTTCTAATTCTTCTTTTTTGGATTGGATACATTGCAGTGACGATGACTGGTTTTACAGAAGCCATAAGTATCCTTTGGCCCTTTGATTATGCTGCATTCTCCATTTTGTCTTTGTAATTCTTGCTGTTCCACCAATGCTCTTCACGCCAGTTGAAGGCTGCATTTTTGAATTCGGGTGAGGATAGTATGGGCTTAAACTTTGACTTAGTAGGACCATCTTCGCCACAACTTCCATCCTCTGTCTCTAAGTCAAGAGGCAAAGACTTTGTAAGCAAGAAATGGAGAGGGGGAAACCAAGATTTTACAGATAAGTGGCACCTAGACAAAGTTCTGAGCGGGACATCTTCCTGTGGGAACTCAGGGTCCAGTGATGAGATGAAACCCAAATCAAGCTTTATACAGTTGAAAGGAACATCCAGTTCCAAATCAAGTTCAGTTTGTAAAAGCAGTCTAACTGGAAATCACATACCCAATTGCTCTAAGCCAACGTCCTCTGGTGGGGATCCAACATGTAGTTTTACTTCTGTGACAAACAAGGCAAATGAAAGCAGTACAGCAAGCACCATTACATCTGAGAGTGGTCAGCAGCAACAACAGAGGTTTATGGAGAAATCAAATCCGGCGTTGAGTCGAACAAATGGGATATTTTCAGTAATAAAGGCTGGTTTCAGAAAAAAGCGGTATTACGAGGCCAGCAGCCAGAGTGGAGATTAGCTGTGATAGAAGGAAATCAAGAGGCCGTAAATCTTCATCCAGCAAGTCTAGTGTGGGAGATCATCTTCAAATCCTGGTTCGAATGGCAGGACCTCGACATCTACATCAATACAGTACAAAGAACGATCCCCAGATAGCAGGAATGTGGCAAGAATGAGTTATGCAACCAAGAACAGAATAAAACCTTCCAAAGTATCCAAGTTGTCTACGCATAAGAGTGAGAGAGGGACTGCAAACTACAGAATGGGACCTAATGTTTCAAAGTCAATCCACACGGAAGCTGCAAAACCAAAGGTGAGATGTCACAAATCCGAGACACAGATAATAAGAATTTTCTTGATTGTGATGTAATGTATGCATATCTGAAATAATCACCTACTCGTAAGGAGTAATATTATTCATACCATGTTTTTATACCATATTTCTATACCACCTTAGGTGACATCTGACACGCCCCGATCCCGATCAAGAAAAATAAGAATTATAAATATAAAAAAAAAAGTATGCATTTAAGGAACGTGTTCAGAGCACACATCTAATCTAGAACACTAAAGGAATTAATATAAAATTGAATTAATAAAAGAATGGGTCCTACACCGAGAGGACTCGAAGATGCCGTTGCAGAAGTGCCTTGACACTGGGATTGTATGCCTCGATTCTAAGTCCTGAAGGGGGCGCAAAACAAACATGAGTGGACCAATTTGATATATATATATATATATATATATATATATATATATATATATATATATATATATATATAGAGTAAAACATTTATCAACATACTAACCCCCAGGTTTTATGAAAATACGTATATATCATGATAAACATAGGTTTTCCGAAACCTAGCATGTCGTACACTGTCTCAAATCATAACTCATATATAATAATCTCTAGTGAATGTCCAATATAACTCTCTAGGCCCCATGCCAGCTCCCCGTCCCTGAGCAGACAGTCAGAGGAAAATACACTACAGGCCCCTTACTAGCTCCCCGTCCCTAGTCTTAAATGCCAGAGGAAACACCCTAAAGGCCCTATGCCAACACCAAACCATCGTCCGGGATGGACTGGAAACTATCCCTACGACCCGTAGCGGAATCAGGACCACTAGGTAAGTACAAAACCATTGAACATATATATATTGAAAAGCAACTTCATAGTATAAAGTCATCAATCATCTATACTATAAAGAGGTGTTCGAAACATGTTCTAAATATCATATCGTCATCCATCAGATGTTCTATAAGAACACGGGTTATAGGAAAAATAGTAGTAATTCAATCTAGCCTCAGTAAGCATGTTATCTCAAATCATTTTCATAAAATATAATTGTGAAATCATGTTTTTCATGTGTGCATTTCTACTATCAAAACATGCATTTTTGAAGGGGTCCACTCACCATACACCGTTGGTGCAAAGCCTTACTAACAGGAGTAATAGGAATCATCGCTAAGAATCACACCTATTCACATAAAGGGTACATGTAGTCAAACTCTACTCAAACGATTGAATTTGGGAAAACGGACTTCAAAAACGGGTCCAGGACGTCGGAATTAGTATAGGAGAGGTCTCGGACGAAAACCTGAAAGTCAACGGTCAACGGTCAACGGGTCAGGGTTCTTGGTTTTGGGCCGGACCGAGTTGGTCTTGGGTTTTGGGTCCAAAGGGTTTAGGTTTTAGGGTGCACGGGCCTAAGGCCCTAAAGGAAAATGGCCCAAAAGCCTTTTACATTAAAACAATAATTAAAATAAATAATGAAAACTGAAATGGGTTTTGGGTTTTGGGTTGGGCTCGGCAAGAAAGGCCCAAAGGCCTTGAGTTTTCTTCCACACGGCCTGAACGGCCTGGGTTTTCTGGAATGTGGGTCGCCGGACCCATTCAAAAGAGAAGGCCGGATTCGGCCGGAAAACTACACAAACTTTAAACGGCCATAACTCTGTTACTACTTAACAAAATAGAGCAATTCAAGAAGCAAAGTTATAGTTCTCGAAGAGACGAAGAGAATGGTACCTTGTACAACATCTAACTAGCCCTGGTTTGGTCGGAAAACGCCTCGAAAGCCTCGGAGGTCGCCGGAAACTGGGTAAGATTCAAATGGACATAACTTCTTCAATACTCAACAAAATTGGGTGATTCAAAAAGGAAAGTTGTAGTACTCAGCGAGACGAAGAGATTGATACTTGCATGCCAGCCAACTCATCGTGGTTTGGCCGAAAATTGCCTCGAAATGGGTGAGTTCCTCTTCGAAAAATTTGGAAAAGCTTCCTCAAACTATTTTCTGAGATTCAAACGTATACACCACTTAAAACAAGCTTCAATCTCACCCTAAAACACAACCCAAGGGTTTCTAGAAGCTTACCAACGTCGAAAAAATATGAAACTCGACGGAGAAGATGATGAACAGTACTGGCCGAATGGAAGAGAAGGGTCTGGGGTGTTCTTTCTTTGTTTTTTAGAACACAAGGGTAATGGTGATGATGTTTTTGTTGTTTTTGTGTTTGATGATGAGGGAGATGAGGGTGTGCAGGGAGGGAGAACACGGGAGAGTGAAGGAGAGCAAAAGAAGAGGGAGAGAAAGATGAAGTTACGGGGAGAGAATAGAGGAGAGAGAGCTGAAAGAGAAAAGAGAGAGATTGGGGGACACAAATCAGGGGTAGGCCCCTTGGGCACACCATTTAAGACCCAAAAATCATTTTTAAAAGGAAAATATCCCCAAACTTAGTGAAAATACAAAAATACCCTTTTTGTACTGTAAATCCCGGGACGGGTTGTTACAATCTACCCCCTTAAAAGAATTTCGTCCTGAAATTTAAAATCACTTACTAAACTGAAATACTCGAAAATAGTAAGAAGAATAAATATAAGGAGAAATTAAGTCATAGTGGGTGCATCAAAGAGAATATGCCACACCGTCACGAACGGGTTGCAAAATCCTCTATCATGCATCCAAGCTCTTACTTTCTTCCCCATCAGTGTAAAAGTAGAAACATACTTTAATAAGATATAAAGTCGAAAACGCAAAATAGCTTAAGGTGAAAAGTAAGAACATAAAATACGGTAATCGGCAAAATAGGTATGTACTAGGATATAGGTCGAAAACTCGTGCGGAACTTAAAACTGAAAACGGAAATACTTTCCCCAAAACATTTGTAACTTCGAAAATACAAATATATATAACTAAAGTAAAGAAGGTTTAAAAAAAATACTTATACTGAAAACCAAAACTGAAAAATAAGAGTGGGTCTTGCCCAAGAATTCAAAACGTCACGTACTCCGAGAATAGATGTGTCTTTAGGTCGAGCCCCAACAATAGCGAATTTGTAACAACTTCCGTACATGGATCTTCCTGCTTACTTGCTTAACGAACCCAATGAATAAGTTATCGATATCACAGTATGCAGCCCGCAATGTCGACAACACATTGTTGTCTCGATAAGCAAGTAGTAATTTCCTGGGGATGCACAATTTCTCATAACGTATTTTTGATCTTCCGAATACCAGTTCACTATGTTCCTCTGCTAACTAGTGTTGCTTGTAAAAGACTCTCGTCCCATGTCGCAAAAAGTGCCATACCCTAAGCCGAACAAAACAGAAACTATCGTCGTAAAACTCTATCCATCACCAAGCATCATATTCTCCTCAGTTCTTTCAAATGTGACCAACTACTCCAGTGTTTTGCCAACAAAGAACCCATTGAAAAATGTACCTTGGGATTCAAGAGGAATGGCTACCATGTTAGTAGTAAACCCAAAAGCTCGAACCAAGCAAGCAGAAAACGAGAAGTCGTCTTCCTCGACAAGCAGTATTTCTTGGGAATTGTTGTAGTACTCAATCCACCTCTCCATTTTTGCTTAGTAGCAGATTTCTAATCAAACAAGGTCAAAGTTGGTGGAAAGAAGAAAGACTCGCAAATGCTCAACCTAAAAACCCCATGCGAGAGCACACACTATTTGAGAAAAGTGTAAAGATTATCCGATTCTCACCTCGACCACGCTGTGATGCCATCCCAGAGTGCACCAAACAGAGCTGCTAGAAGCATTTCGACATCCACATACTCATAACAATAAAGTTCGAAAGTGAAGCAGTGGAAAAATGCGTTGAGAAGAACACATATCATTGGAAAAGAACCGATGTGATGCCTATGGATTATAGTAAGATGGTAATACAATCCGCTGACCTTTTGTACTAAAGCCTTCATCCAACTCTTACTAAAAGGTCGCTCAAACCTTACGCCCACGTGCTCGCGAATTGAAGGATCCTGGTGCGAGATAGTGGAAAGCTGCGTTGAGGCCAACACATCACGTCGTCTAAAAGGTCTACTAGAGCATGATATGATGGTGATGAATTGCAACAGGATAATGAATGGTAACCATTCACTTCAGGGTGAAGATAGTGATGCAATCTACTAATCACCTGCACTACAATCTTCACTAGTCTCTTACCAAAAGACAGCTCAAACCTCACACCCATGTGGAACTCTTTCTGGTAAGTCTGGTGAGCTTGTGAAAAGATTATGCTTCTAACGTTCCTGTCCGAAACGAGAAGAAGTGGGCGCACACTTTCGCCGAATGGATTGAACGTGAATTCCTCACAGATAAAACGAGAAACCATGTCGAGGAAACTGAAAGAACACTTAAGAATTTGAGGGTTAAAACAAGTCCGTTAAAATCTAGAGTACAAGATATCAGGATTTGAACCAAAAACCATGCCGAGAATAAAGGTTTTTTTTTTTTTACACCCTGTGTAATGTTCCAGTAAGATCCTGTTTACATTGAGAAACAAACAAGCGAAGGAAGGTGAAGATGCAGAGATAGAAGTCACTATTTATGATTATTTGGATTTGAAAAAAATACAACTCTGCTGTTTGAGTTCACACAAGTACTTAGCTCAACCGTTAGGGCTTTTTAACAGTTCAAGACCTGATGTCACACACCTGATAACATCACTGGTCACACAACTTCGTCCAACATCTTGTGAAGTGATTTGACTTTTTGAATCTCTTAACAAACTTATACGATTTCAGTAGATTCAGCTTTTCAGCTTTTCCAACCCAATATGGTCTCCCTGGATAATTGTCTGCTTAGGTTCGGATGCTTAAGATGAGATTTGTGTCTTTCCATTGAGGAGTTTCGCAATTGCACTTGCACAATCAAGGTGGTACACGATGTTGCAATCGTAGACATTTATGTACTCTGGTAAACAAGGATGCAACATTTCCCGCTGTAGAGAAACGTCACCAGATTTTTCAGCAAGGAAGGTTGTTACCAATTCTAGATCAAGGGTATGATGGTTCACATCGTGCAGTTCCAATCATCAAGAGGCACACGCGTGACTTGATCCTACTACATCAGCATGCAGCCAAACATTCAATTAATACACCGCTGCAGAATTCAAATGGTGTAAAAACTACGATCATATGAGACAATACTCCGTTGTCAAAGATTTCGTTCACTGCCAGCATCGCAACAAAATTGACTGGTTTCTTAGCCAAAAGGAAATAGGGTTAAGCTCAAGATTTGTTAAGAACTGCTAAATAAGATTTAACGAGGCCAAAGACAATTCGAAATTCACAATGCATTATGATAGTTGTTTCAACGTTCAAAAATTAAACATAGAACCTCTGAATCAACAAAATGACGAAGAAAAAAGATACAAAGCAGCCTGTGTATGCATGCAGTGACACAATTGGCTACCTTAAAGTGATGCCCTTGAGAAAACCAAAGCTCAATGAGTCCAGAGAAGTTCAGAGTAAAGTTCAATCTTCTTACAATGATGAATATGGTGGAGTCTCAAGCCATCACACTGAAAATTACAAGGCTGAACAGTTAGTGGACAAGAGCAATGATCAGTTGGGCTACAAGCAAGAGGCTAAGTTCACCTCTACCGAAAAGTACGTGGGCAAGGAACTAGGGTTTACCATCGAGTACCAAACCCAGGTGAAGTTTAAGGAGTCTGTTTATCCAAACAAGATTGGATCTTCATCATCCAAGTCCAACTACCACAACAATAAGAACCGCAACTCCGTTCTAGAAATTGATGAGAATAACGTCTGCTACCGAAGAGTTTCCCAAGAAAAGCAATTCATGTAAATGAAGTCAACACTCGAAGAGATTAGATGTGAGGCTGACGATCAAAGGTTAGGGAACTTGACTTCACTGTTGGAGTAAGTAAGAAGGTTATCGATAGAACAATCACCGACAATTGTTCTAAAGATCCACATGAATTTTCTCAGTAGAAACGATTCCGAGAACATGGATTTTCTCCCACCAATTACCACTTACTAAACGTCGTAACAACCAGCGCTTACTCGCTTTCTCCAGCACACACTTCGAAAGTTTCAAGTAGTTGTCACTAAGATATGACTCTGCCCGCCATTCCTGGGGAACGCATGTTGCAGAGTGATATCACCGTTTCAGAACTCCAATTGGTCTTAACCAATTCGTACCGTTACTATTTTTTCGCTTCCCAAGATTTCGTTGTAGAGCCGACTCCGCCCGCAATTCCTAGGGAACGCATGTTGTAGAGTGGCATCACCATTTAGGATCTACAACTGGTTTTGACCAGACTTCCTCAAACCGAGGTTTCTAAAACACGTTGCTTCCAAGTAACACCAACTTTCCCCGCCATCCCGAGAGAATGCACGTCGCAGAGTATCAATCTGATGTTGAAAGTCGTCCAACAATCCACTCCACCACTAATGAGGCACAATCCCGACATGAATCCTTGTATTTCAACTACAAGATGACAATTCAAACAGAGAAAGATTTGTACAACTGCGCTGAATGGCACCAAATCCAGAAGTCGTGACATCTAAATGTCGTCATGACAGACACACTACTACAGAAATCAAAGATCCTAAGTATGCTCTGAACGAACCATGCTCTGATACCAATCTGACACCCCCTGATCCCGATATTCCCCGAATACCAAGATAGACACATGCTGGCCGACACCCTAAGGGTGACGAAAGCCATTTATTGAACCCAAATGCTGAGAATAAGGAATAAATAAGACTTATAAATATAAAATAAAGAGTATGCATTTAAGGAACGTGTTCAGAGCACACATCTAATCTAGAACACTACAGGAATTAATATAAAATTGAATGAATAAAAGAATGGGTCCTACACCGAGAGGACTCAAAGATGCCGATGCGGAAATGCCTTGACGCCGGGATTGTATGCCTCGATTCTAAGTCCTGAAGGGGGTGCAAAACAAACATGAGTGGACCAATTTGATATATATATAGTAAAATAGTTATCAACGTACTAACCCCCAGGTTTTATGAAAACACGTATATATCATGATAAACATAAGTTTTCCGAAACCTAGCATGACGTGCACCATCTCAAATCATAACTCATATATAATAATCTCTAGTGAATGTCCAATATAACTCTCTAGGCCCCATGCCAGCTCTATGTCCCTGAGCAGACAGTCAGAGGAAAATACACTACAGGCCCCTTGCCCGCTCCTCGTCCCTGGTCTTAAATGCCAGAGGAAACACCCTCCAGGCCCTATGCCAACACCAAACCGTCGCCCGGGACGGACCGGAAACTATCCATCTGTCCCGTAGCAGAATCAGGACCACTAGGTAAGTACAAAACCATTGAACATATATATATTGAAAAGCAACTTCATAGTATAAATTCATCCATCATCTATACTATAAAAAGGTGTTCGAAACATGTTATAAATATCATATCGTCATCCATCAGATATTGTATAAGAACACGGATTACAGGAAAAATAGTAGTAATTCAATCTAGCCTCAGTAAGCATGTTATCTCAAAGCATTTTCATAAAATATAATTGTGAAATCATGCTTTTCATGTGTGCATTTCTAATATCAAAACATGCATTTTTTAAGGGGTCCACTCACCATACACCGTTGGTCCAAAGCCTTACTAACAGGAGTAATAGGAATCACCGCTAAGAATCACATCTATTCACATAGAGGGTACATGTAGTCAAACTCTACTCAAACGATTGAATTTGGGAAAACGAACTTCAAAAACGGGTCCAGGACATCAGAATTAGTCTAGGAGACGTCTCGGATGAAAACTTGAAAGTCAACAGTCAACGGTCAACGTTGACCAGGTCAACGGGTCAACGGGTCAGGGTTCTTGGTTTTGGGCCGAACCGAGTTGGGCTTGGGTTTTGGGTCCAAAGGGTTTAGGTTTTAGGGTGCACGGGCCTAAGGCCCTAAAGGAAAATGGCCCAAAGGCCTTTTACATTAAAACAATAATTAAAATAAATAATGAAAACTGAAATGGGTTTTGGGTTTTGGGTTGGGCTCGGCAAGAAAGGCCCAAAGGCC
Organism: Heteromeles arbutifolia; assembly: GCA_024362995.1. NCBI lineage: Eukaryota > Viridiplantae > Streptophyta > Magnoliopsida > Rosales > Rosaceae > Heteromeles > Heteromeles arbutifolia. Next base: position 34,808,558 of record JANCRC010000003.1, on the reverse strand, counting down.
TTGAGTTTTCTTCCACACGGCCTGAACGGCCTGGGTTTTCTGGAATGTGGGTCGCCGGACCCATTCAAAAGAGAAGGCCCGATTCGGCCGGAAAACTACACAAACTTTAAACGGCCATAACTCTGTTACTACTTAACAAAATAGAGCAATTCAAGAAGCAAAGTTATAGTTCTCGAAGAGACGAAGAGAATGGTACCTTGTACGACATCTAACTAGCCCTGGTTTGGTCGGAAAACGCCTCGAAAGCCTCGGAGGTCGCCGAAAACTGGGTAAGATTCAAATGGACATAACTTCTTCAATACTCAACAAAATTGGGTGATTCAAAAAGGAAAGTTGTAGTACTCAGCGAGACGAAGAGATTGATACTTGAACGCGGGCCAAATCATCGTGGTTTGGCCGAAAATTTCCTTGAAAGGGGCGAGTTCCTCACCGGAAAATTTGGAAAAGCTTCCTCAAGCTATTTTCTAATATTCAAACGTATACACCACTTAAAACAAGCTTCAATCTCACCCTAAAACACAACCCAAGGGTTTCTAGAAGCTTACCAACGTCGGAAAAATACGAAACTCGACGGAGAAGATGATGAACAGTACCGGCCGAATGGAAGAGAAGGGTCTAGGGTGTTCTTTCTTTGTTTTTTAGAACACAAGGGTGATGGTAATGATGTTTTTGTTGTTTTTGTGTTTGATGATGAGGGAGATGAGGGTGTGCAAGGAGGGAGAACACGGGAGAGTGAAGGAGAGCAAAAGAAAAGGGAGAGAAAGATGAAGTTACGGGGAGAGAAGAGAGGAGAGAGAACTGAAAGAGAAAAGAGAGAGACGGTGGACACAAATCAGGGGTGGGCCCCTTGGGCACACCATTTAAGACCCAAAAACCGTTTTTAAAAGAAAAATATCCCCAAACTTAGTGAAAATACAAAAATACCCTTTTTGTACCGTAAATTCCGGGACGGGTTGTTACAGCATCTAATGTGGACAGCCATATTATTTGAAAAAATTGCAAAACCCAATGAAAGAAAAGAGAAAGACTCCTCGTATACCACAATCATCATTTAATTAACTAGTTTTTCTTAATTATTAGTTTATTAAATAATGAACTAAATTTAAAAATCTGATTAATTCAAATGATGTAGCTGTCCACATCAAATGCCACTTAAGGTGATATGAAAATGTGGTACAATAACATGGTATGAATAACGTTACTCATTTAATTGTGATGTATGCATATCTTATTCTCTCCCTCTTTTTCGTTACACATCCCAAAAAGCATTTTTAGGGCCCCATATTTGTTCATGGTTTTCTTGCAATTTATTCCTACATTTTATTCCTACTGAATTTGATCTCGATGGACCACAAGATTGATATTAACATGAATCATACTGTTTGTGCAGGTTCAGTAGCAGATTCTGATAAGGAAACCTTTGGATTCTGTTCTAGTTAAAGAAACTAAACCAGTAAGGCCATCTCCAACCGAATGAGGGTCAGATGGCTCGTTTTAGCCCTATAGCCCTCCAAAAAATTAATATTTTAATGAACAGTGGCAGACCATATTTCATACTATCTCCAACCGAGGGGCCAAAGGTTTATAGGCAAAACATAGCCCTGTGACAAAAACCATCTCCAACTGAGGGGGCCAAGGGGCCATAGTATGGAATGTGAATAATTAAAATAAAATGAGGTAAGATAGTATGGAATAGTGAAAAGTATGTGAGAATTGGTGTAGGAAAAAAATTAGAAATTTTAAAATTAAAAAAAAAACAGTCCAAAAAAAAAAAAGGGCTGGGCAAAAAAAAGGAAATTTTATTTAAACCCATGTAACCTCTTTTTACACCCAACTTAAATTTTAAACGTTAATTGTCTATTTTACCCTATTGCATAATTACTATTAAGTACAAAATGAAATTAATAATAAAATTCAAATTTATCAATAAACTCAAACACTATAATTAAACCCTAGGAGAGCAGCGTTTGAATGATTTCTATCTTCCCTTTGAAACAGGCTTTATGGAGAACAGTCCAACCATGTAGGTCTCTTCCATTGATTGCCGCAACTGACATTGAAGAAGTCACCAGTGTTTTCTCCAGATTCTTGCGCAAACCACGTGTTCAAGGAGCCATAAGGTTTATTTTATTAAAGCTATTCATATCTCATGTATGCATACACGATTGAAGACTGGTGACATATGCATACGTGGTCTGCAAGAAATCGTCTAGGATGCATGTGGGAATGGTTTATGACGGAACATTGATGTTGAAGTTTGGTTTTTATGGGAGGTATGAGTAACCTCACTGGAGAGGCCTTGCAGAAAGATGCATTCAAGTAGCATGGAGATACTCAGAGAAGCCAAAATAGGCTTTCAGGGTGATTCTCTTCCCAACAAGTACCATGCCAAGTAAAAATCCATAGTTTCCTCCTCTTTCTGTACCATTCTTCGATTTCTTTTGAAATATGGACAATCCTCATCGTCGACAAAAAGAAATGACTAACCTCATTAGGCTTTTGTCTGTGCTGCAACGTAGACGGAAAGCATCATGTCTGGGGCAGTGATCTTAGTTGATATTGCTAGGGTACTTGTTATCTGAACTTATGCAATCTCTAATTAAATTTTGTGTTAATCCCAATCGATGTCCGATTTAGTATAGAGATTGCTGATGAATTGCAGACACTTTCACTTAATAACCTGATAATGCTGAGCTTCTTTTGAGCAGGGGAAAGTCGGCGGTCCAAGCCATTTGGTAAGCCTGAAGGATGTTCCAAAGAGACCCCATAGCAGATGAGAGACCAGTGCAGTCTAGCTGATTTGTATGTATAGTGTCAACCGAACATCACTTCTAACACTGGAGAAAAAGTTAAGTTGGTGGGATGACTAGGAGCGGAAGATGCTAGACACCGGAAGGACTTTGAAAAGGACCGAAATGAGGAGCTATAGAGGGGCCAGAAAGGAAAAGGTGCAAAGCAGAGTAACTAGCTAGTTGATTTAAAAGACATTCCTCTAGCCAGTCAGGAAAGCAATAGAGGTAAGATCAAAGCGGATGTAGAGTGAAACAGAGTTTGGCCCTCGAATGATCCGAGATTCTTGCTGGCCCAGAGAGTCCTCCTGTATTCCTATGGAAGTGAGTTGAGGTGATATCTTTCGAGAGCCGCTATTTTCACGCGCCTCATGCTAGTCTCGAGTGGCGCTGTTCTAATAGTCCTTTCTTAGTATTACGTACAGATCTACTGGAGAAAGCTCTTCTGGAAATCTTTTCATTTGACAAATAGAAAGAGGGAGTAGGATCTAGTTCACATCGTTTTTGAAAATATTAGAGGTTTTACTTTGAAGGTGTAATACAAGTTGATGTTTTCTAGATTTACGAGTCATCTCAGACAACGGGTTTGTTTCCAAGCTAAAACAAATCAGATGGATGTTGTGACCTCAAATTCCAGCCAACCTGCCCGTTGATACCATGGTTGCTTTGTCTGGTGGCCGGAAACCATGGCCGTCACCATGTTCACAATCTCTCACATCATGTATCACTCAAGACAGATTTGTACAGTACCCGAAAAAGAACATTAACTCGATTTGGAACAAAATCAACTGAAGCGGGCATCCACTCTTGTAACGATCAAATTACATTTTGCGACCTTTCGGAAGGAACATTCAAACAGCTTTACTGTAGACTTCCATCAGAAGCCTCTACGAATGGATTGTCTGTGTCCCAGCTCTCAACTCTTTAGCTCCTACGTCCTTCTGCGCCGAAATGGAGCTACATAAGGTTGGAACCGTGACATGAAGTTGGACTGCCTTGTCAAAGCATGGGCGAACTTTACTGATTGTTACCTTCTAAGAGCACCGTAATTTCTCGTGACCTACAAAAAAGGAGAATAAAAGCTCAGTACTATTAGAAATCTCTCAAGAACAAAAGCAGGCTGATTTTTAAAGAATACAGGTGAAATGAAATAGAAGAAAGAAGAACAACCCGAGGTAGAGGCTTATTTAATCTCTTTGTCACATCATCATCGTCGTCATCATCTTTGTTCATAAACATTCGGTTAACTGCAGAGCTATCTGATTTCTTTCCACGCTTAGATGGTTGTGTAGAGCCTCTACCTCTCCCCCTTGGAGCAGCCCTTTTCCGTCCTCTACTTGGAAGAATTTCATCATTTTCCTTCAATAATTGAAACCATATTATCTTATCAAATGAATATCATAAACAACATTGATTCGGTTTATGGAACGTGTAAATGTGCAAAATTATATAATGGTTGGCTCAAGGCAAAAGGAGGTTGTGTTGGTGGACTTAAAAAAGAAAAAAAATCATATGAAAGAGCTTCGCCAGTCAATTGACAGTAACTTAAGAACAGCCCTAAATTTCATTAGCTATTACTGATTTAATGCCAAAACTCAGTTGAAAAAGAAGGTAATCCATACCGAACTGTTATCGACCTCATCAATTCCAAGTTTCCCCGACTCTTCTTCACTCGAAGGAGAATCCACATCATCCCCATCATTGGCAATACTTCGTACAGCAGCAGTTGCAGCAACTGATGCAGATCTGCAGTAACTATATTAGCTAAGATACAAAACTGGGAACATGAATGTCTCGACTTATTAATGCAATATGAACCAAACGTGCAGCAGACTTCTAACTGCTTGCAATTAGCTACTTAGAGTACATCCTAATAAGTCATGATTTTTCAATGTCAGAACTTGTTTTCTTGTCTAACCGGAGTTGGTTTCTTAGTAAGAAGACTGCATTAGTTGTGTTCTTGGGATTTTACATTAGTTCTTTTGCATCCTAATTGCTTCTTTTATTGTGTTTATTAGTTCACATCAGAGTCAACGACTATGATGTATACAGAATGAAGTTGAACTGTCACATAGAGCAGCAATAAGGACGAAAAGAAAGGAATCCCCGGTTAGCAACACTACCTGTAGGGCGCAGAAAAAGGATACCATGTAGATATTTTAACTGAAAACATTAGTAAATACAGAAAACAGAAAAATGAACTTGTTATGGAAAAGATAAAGTCCTATAAAGGTTAAGGGTACTATTTGCAGTTTGTGGTAGACTTTAATGTTGAATACCAGAGAGAATCATAACACATATCACGCGGTGGGAGGACAAAGTTTTGCAGCTATAGTTGTTCCTACATATTTCTCTCTTACACCTCTAAAGCAACTAATTAAATTGCTGGTTATTAATTAAGTTTTAAAATGAAGTGGTTGCTTAATTGATTGAATATCTTCTCAAACTTAGGTCAAAGAAAAACCTCTGAGAAGACCGAAATCCAAGAGATGCATCGAGAGTCGTCTGCTTCAAGGTACTGGTACCCCTGCCCCTGCCTCTGCCCCTTCCTCTTGCAGTAGTTTTACCCTTACCAACTTCTGAGGTAGACGTTCTGCCCTTGCGGCCTCTGGCAGTGGATGTTGAGCCAGTCATCTGCGTTGCATCTTCATCGTCACTGAAGGAAACTGCACTTGCTGTTCCAGCAGCACTTGTACTTCTGAAATCCTACACGAAGAACGATAGCTTAAAAATGAAAATAGTAAGCACATGTATCAGCCAAAAGATTCTGAAATGGATGCAACACAGAAAACTGATGCAAATTCTCGAAAAAAACAGATTAAAATCAGAATTACCTCCCAAGGAGGGGCAGTGGAAGAGAATGGAGAGTTACTCTTAGAGTTCGTAGGTCTCTCCTTGACACGTTCCTGCACATATAATATAAATGTTTTGTCAATGTATAGAAGCAAGCCCTCATTAATTGCCACTGCGATGCTTAAGGCCACAACAGGGTGAGATGCATGTGGGAAAGTAGCTCCGTAGAACCTAAAAATCCCAAATTCAAGACTTCTATGTTTTTTCTTTTACGTCAAAACTGCCTACAATTATAATCAATGAATTGCAAACTTTGAATCACGTACATATGTTTTTCCCACATCTAAGAACTAAAACGAAACTATATGAAATTAGCACAACAGGTCTCAAGAGACTAAAAAGTCGACTGCTATGCATTTTGGGCCTAAATGCCTCATTTCAAACCCCAACGACAGCCCTGAAGGCCCCATCAGGGCAAAATAATTGTCCATGAAACTGACTTGAATAGGGTAACACTTAATCACTGATGAAAGAAAAATATTTGAAATTTAATCATTCTTACCTGCAAGCACTCCCCAACTTTAACGATTAAATCTTCCTCTTCAATTGTCACGGTATCTGGATCCTTAGCAATTTTCTTCTGTAGAAGTAGAAAAGAAAATTGTCAGTAGCATACTTCAAAAGAAAATACAATAAATAGTTGAAACTTGAATTTAAACAGACCAAGTACTCACTCGAGTTTCTTCAAGATTGTATTTCACACAAGAATAGAAAGCCATTTTGTCATCCTTACTAACAAAATTGTGTAATGCAACGTCCAAATCATTGACAGGAAGGATCTCCATTTTCTGCATGATCAGATATCACCATGAGGGTTTAACCTTAATATAAGATTTACATGCTGTAAACCTGTAAGCAATTGTAATGTCGTCTTCAATATTTTCCACATGACTTCTATTTTAGCAGTAATCCGATAAAGAAATCATATCCTGGAATCATAAACCCTTACTATGATGGCAAAAGGACAAAAAGAACCAAGTTTCAATCACGTTCAGTTTTCCACTGATAATGTTTTCCAGAAGTCAGTTGAGGTGTGTGTTTCTGAGCAACTTGTGGAACTGTTTATCCGCGAGAAACTAACAAAACTATATTCTGTATAAAAACAAATCCAGAGTTCCACTGGATGAAAAGTACTATATGCATGATATACTGAGTACAGGAAAGAAGGAATATGACGGCTGATACCAGATTATTTTCGGCAACCAAAGCCTCTATGTTTTGCTGATTTAGTTCTTCTGGGCGAAGCCGTTCAGAATCATCCATTTTAGCTACAATAAAAGATAAGAAATAAGTAACTGAAAATCTGTGAATATATGAATTCTAACATTTAATGGACTTCAGACATAGCTCTGACTGTAACGAAATCCCTGAGTAACAGAGTCTACTGTCGTAGTGATATCAGAACTGAACTTCCCTAACATGGAGAGAATTTATTTAAAGTCACATCAAGTTTTATTACCATCACTTTCGTTTGAGATATAACACAACTGTATGGAGAGAATTTATTTAATGTATGTGAAAGTCTTTAGACTAATGCCAGCACTAAGATTTGACTTGTGGGCAATCTGTTAATCTAATGGACCTACGAGGTTAATATAAAGAAAATCTCATAGGTCATACTGCACCAAGCTTTTTGTTATTCAAAAATTAAGTTAAGTGTTAGACTTATAAGATGGTATAAAAACAAATACTCAATCAATGCAAAATCCACTAGTGTGATAAATTGATAATAAGTACCTTCGCTCCGGCCCTTTGCTGAAGCCTTTGAAAATATAAGAATGTCTTGTGGGTTTGCAACCTTAAAGTCATTACAATAGCAATGATTTATTTCCAAAATGTGATACTAGAAAAATTAGCAGTGGAATACTGATCTAGGATTAGTGAATGTACCTTCCCCACATACTTCTGTCCAAATCTTTGAGGATTTATTGTCATAAATCCAGAATAGTCCACCTGCCAATTGTTCAAGCAGAGTTATATGGTCACACGGAAGGGGAGGTTAAGGTTACATTTGGTGAAAAAGAGAACATTCAGATGTACACAAATACTTGTGGATCTGAAAGCAATGCATGGGACAGGAAAAAGGCCTAGAGATGCAAGGATGCATATATGAGGATCACCATCATAATACCAACATCTTAAGTTAAATTGGAAATATTACCTTTATTCGAACTAATGGAAGTTGGAGCTGTGATCCGGTGACATTTTTCCTAGATTTCTCTATCTGAGCGTTGACCTATAGAAATTCCAATCTATACTATTAATATACAGCACATGCATCAGCGGGCATAATACAAGGAAAAAAGAAAGGCAAGGGAAAGTACAACAGTCCAATATTACTTGCAATTACACTTACCACTTTGTCCAAGTGTTCAAGAATTGAATTAGGATCATTGGGATCAATTTCAGGTTCATCTTTTAATACAATCTGTAGCAGAAAAAATATATTATTAATCAAAAGTTTTAATGTAGACGACAAGGTAAACATTAAATCACCTCTGTGTACTCAAAAGGCCTCACTGACGTCAAGGGAATCTTGGTTGGACGGTATTGATTCCCCTGCATAAAAGTATATCAGCATCCAACTCAGTTTGGGAGGAGAAAGGATCAAAAGATGCTGCTTTAAGGGAAAAAAAAAATAGATCTAACATTGTTTTGCAACCTTAATTTCTAAAAGGAGCACATGCTTTGGCTTTGATTCTCCGTCAATCAGTGATGTTGCAACTGAAGAACCAGGTTGTGTAATGTGAAATCCCATCCCCGGAACTTCCTGTCAGAAAAAAAATCATGTAAAGTCGTGTAAGGCACCCTCCCAACAAGGCCAAAACTACGCACCTAGAGACAGACACATGCACGGACACACTCAAGCTTGTATGCACGAGCATGCACATGTCCATGTTGCATATATTGATAAAGCAATATTCATTGGCACCTGAGGGTCCACGAGGCATTCATGTTCATGCCCCCACACTACGAAGTCTAGGAAGCATGGTAAAAAGTGCTCATTGATGGCATTTTTTGGGTTTGTCTTCACTCTGCACACAAAATTATATAACTTCGTAATAGGAAGATTGACAACTTAAATCAAATGAAATTCTGATATAAATCGGGATTCCTCCTTAATGATGATTAATCCAATCTCACCCACCCACCCACACACCAAACCTGTTCTGATGAAGCACCAGAATGTTGAACCAGTCTGACACTTCCAACCCTTCTTGAGATTCAGGTCTCATCCATTGTACAGCATGTGGTGTCTGACATATGAATAATATGCCCAACACAGATGTGTTTAGAAGCCTGCAAGTAAACAGCATAAAGCAAATTCTCAACATAAAATACCTGAAACATTCTATTGAGCCGTTCATCTCTAATATTTCCGAGACCATACAGAGCCACTGACGTTGCACCCTGCAATTCAGAAGGAGTTATGAGCCATGCAGCACAAAAACAAAAATACTCTATTCACCAAAAGAAGACATAAGATCCTCCCAATCCTACTATTAATTAAATCCATATACTAACCTTCCTCATGAGAATAGGATACACAGTGATCTGACCAACCCCAGAACCCCCAAGACCCATTTTCCCAAAATAGTTTACAAGGTTGCACGCTGAGAGAATATCGACAGCAGAAAGATTATCCTGTCAATAACCACAATGTTAAGAAGTAAAGATACATGGTACTTAAAACAGCTGTAGCAAACACATTTCAGAATATCGATAAATATCATGCATGAGCGTACGAAAGAGGGGGTCCTTGCACCTCTTTATGGCAATAACATAATTGTTATTTCAAAAATATCCCTATTCTTCCCAGAGATAACCATTAGCCTATTGTACCCTCCCTCTCCATCTTTTAAATACCCCCTCTCTTTTCCTCTCTTACAGTAATTGGATATAGAATAACAGAACTGGTAAGCTTATGGCCCATTTTTGGGGATCACTTTTCATGGGTTCAAGGACTGATCACATTAGATGCAGCTTACTCCAAAAGATAAACATATTTTTCTTGATATTTTAACAAGACCATCCAAATGATCAAATCCCTTACTAACTGTAAATCTATATTCTTAGAAAACACATAACTACAGCAAATAGTATGTCTGAATTTGCTGACAAGCCTAATAAGTTATAAGTTTCTTTCTTGTAGGAATCGATAGAAAGCTGATGAGGATTGTAAGCTCAATCCCGTGGAAACTTGAACCCTTTTATGGGTCTGAAACCTGGGGGGTTGCTCCGAGAAATCCTTTCTTTCTCATCCACATAGAAATAGAGAACGAAGTAACTAGAAAGGTTGTTATAATATAATCCCCCTCTTTTCTATTAATTACAACCAACAAACTTGACCAGTGAGCTACGATAACGAATTTGTGTAAAAGAATCTTAAAACATGGAGCTAAAAATGATTTCTGATGAGAAACATTGATAATGTTTTAAACAGATATGAAAAGGCAAATACGCAAACAACTTCACCAATAGAATCCATACCACTCCAGCAGGGTCGTCGTGATTTCCATGGATACTAAACACTGGCAATCCAACATTGAAGTGAGGATCTTCATAATTTACATGACCAAATCTGTTAGAACAAGAATTTTGTTATTAACAGAAGGGTGCCTATCATCCTTATCATAATTTACATGACCAAATTTTTACAGAAAGGCAAGGTTCCTGATACAAACTTGGATGCAAAAACACATCAGAGTGACATATCATTGCAGCAAAAATTCCGTATTTCTCCATTTGCTCAACTCATGGCATATGAACCTAAGGTCAACTTAGACATATCATGGCAGCAAAAATTCCAAGCAAACAACAAATGTGCAGTTCATTAATTACATACGTATTTGGAAAATTCACAGTCTGGTCGCTAACAACTTGGAAATGCACTGGCTGATCATTGAGGCAATGACGGCGGAGAATCTCAATAGCCTTAACTAGTGTTGACCTTGAAGGCTTATTCTCATGGAACAGATCACCACCCAGAAGCAAAAAATCCACCTGATAGAGGATAAATGCCAAAATGTGTTGGTTCACAGAAAGTATAAGAAACAGTTTCAATCGAAAAGAGCTTCGCAATACTGTATTTCTCCAAATGTGGACACAAAATCGAAAGGAATTAGAGAACGGGAATCAAACCACAATCGCAAAGTTGTGTTGCATGGAGTGAGACTACAAATACAGCTAGAATGAAAAATTGGCTATTACATTCTTTTGTTCTGCTATTGAGCATATCTCATCAAATGCCTGGAACGAATCATGGCGCCGTACTTCATCCTTCTCCATATAACCCAGATGGCAATCCGTAGCAACAAGTATTCGAAGCGTATTACTAAAATCCTCCCTGAAAATTGTTTCATTGAAGATAAAAATCGGAAAATACCATTTGTCCCGAAAATCTGAATGCATATTGCAGAGAAATGTACCTTGACGAGTCACCCATACTGACAGTTGATACTTTTTAAGCCTATAACTTGTCGAAACCACAGACTGTTATGATCATAAAATCCCCCGATTTCAATTAGAATTTGATTTTACTAACGCCGGCATTTCCACCGCATAACAATTCAAAATCCAAACAATTGAAAGGAAAAAAAAGATCAGAATTTACAGTTCAAGGAACGCATTTGCTACAAAGGTTGCAGTAAATGAAACACCCCAGCATGCAACTTTCGATATCGAAAAAATTCAAAGATCTCAAGTCGAATACTGAAAACCGAAATCCAAAACCCCTAAAACGCAGGGTTTTAGCAGCACAAGAACACAAAATCGAACAGAGTAAATAACGGAAAAGAAAAAGACAAAAAAAAAAAATCAGAGTGAAAGTTCCAATCTCTAGTTGCTGATGAATTTTGTGAATAAAAAGTTGGAACCAAAAATTAAAGTGCTACAGTAAGCGATTCAACGAATTCGGTAGTCAAATACCGAGTTCTTTTTTTTTCCCTGTTTTTTTCTCCGGAAACAAACAGTCGATATAGCGAGAGGTGATTACCTGTCTTATGGTGTTGTCAATACGACTGCGAGTGCTAATGCAGAAGCGGATTCGGCGAAGCTTTGCGACCGGAAAAGGGAACGGTGGCGGGGAATTTTGAAAGAGCGATGACAGTGGAAACAGCGAAGAAAGGTACGTTGACACTGTTTTTCAGCGATTTACGTACCAAAGTACCCTTGGTGTTTTCAGCTATTAACAATTGTGGCCTAATTTTGGTTCTGTATATTGGGCTGGATCTCTGGTTTTGGATTGGGCCAAGTCTTTGGTGACATGAAGAGTGATCTGATGGGCCGCCACCAATGACACCACCACCTTGTCATGACCATCATCAAACCACTTCCACCACCACCACCCCTGTTTCTGCCCAACCACCATCACCGTCACTACCAACTCGTCACAACCATTATCACTCCAACCTCGCCTAGCGATGAGTCAATGACTGCTAGTATCAGCAGTCCCACCACCTCTGCCATCACATTTCCATGATCATATTTACAACTCCATCAAAATCCATAGATTTATAACTTCATAGTATATAAAAGTTAATTAAATTCATACATTTACTACTTCATCAAGATCTTTCAAAATCTTTGTTGAATCCACCCCTTAGAAATAGTTGACACATACGTAAGTGATAGACAAAATATATTAAGAGAAGTCTCTTTGTTAATCAAAGAAGAGAGACTTGTATGTAATTAGTATACTATCACTGAGATGTACTGGCATGAATTAATATTACGTACAATTTGACATCAAATTTTAAACTTGAGAAACAGTGGGCTAAAGAGAAAATCCCTCCCCACCATGAATTAATATTATGTAACTTGACATCGAATTTCCTTTTCATGTAGTTGAAAGTTCAAGAGACAACTTTAGTTGGCATGTACGTGGGTACTACACATAAATTTTACAGTTTTTTACGCATTTTTCCTCTCCCACGACCGACCCTAGTTTGGTTCCCTCAATTAGTTAAAGATAGCATTGAGAAGCATCCGTACAATGATATAGAAAGATCAGATTAGATTATATTGACCAAACAACCGAGTCCTTGGAACGAGTGAGGATCCTCCCCGGATCCTCTTTGCGAGAATCCCAGGTCAGATTAGATTATATTGACCAAACAACCAAGTCCTTGGAACGAGTGAGGATCCTCCCCGGATCCTCTTTGCGAGAATCCCGGAAATCCTCTGATCATATATGTTCATCGTATATCGTGCAGTCAGTTTTCGTTAGGTACTGTTTATATTTAATTTTAAATAAAAAGATTTACAATGATTTATGGCCACATAATATACGATGAACGGATATGATTGGAGGATCTCCGAGATTCTCACAAAGAAGATTCGGAGAAGATCCTCATTCCTTGAAATATTATTCATTTCAGAAGTAGCAGTTCTTGTCCATCCTTATTGGGAGTTACGAGTCTTATACTGTGTCTTCATAGCTAACTACTTGGTTTCTGGCTATGCATGGCTCTTATCGATCACAAGAAAGAAGATATATAAGATCAAGAGAGGGAGATTAACTTCAAGACAGAAGATATATAAGAGAGGGAGATTGAGGGCCATTTTGGAATTGCAACGATTTTTTTTTTTTAAATTACTTCTACTGTGTTTTAAGAATAATCAGCTGTAAAATAAAGCATTTGAGCGTTTGGTAATGTATAAAGCAATGTAAAAGCACATGATAAATTTTACTATAAAAGTGTTATAATTGTATATAACAACAAAAATGGACATGGTAATGGGGTTAGTGGAACTGGCGAGGACAGTGGTGGTGGTGGTAGCGACAGTGGTGATGGCAACGACAAAGGTGGGGGTATGGTGGCAGTGCCAATAGTGGTATGTGGTGGTTAGGGTGTAGAGGTAACAATGGTGATAGGAGTAGCAGCGGCAGTAGTGGAAGTTCTGGTGGCAGTGGCGGCGGCTATGGTTATGGCAAGTATAGCGGCAATGGCGACAACAATGGTGGATATGGTGGTGGTAACGATAGTGATGGCAATGAAGGTGGTGCCGGTTGTGATGGAGGTGGTGGCATTATGGTTGTGATGATGTTAGTAGCAGCAATGGCGGTGGTAATGGCAGTGGTGGTGTAAGGTTAGTATTTGTAGTGGTAGGTGGTGGCGATCACTTTGTTCTCCAACAGATAAAATGTGTGTAGAAGGTTAAACAATGTCATTTTTTTAAAACTAATGAGGGTATTACAAAAATTGAATATACTCATTAAAGGCTCAACTCCATTTTTTATTAAAACAACTTTTCAAGCAACCTACTATTGTAAACTTTCCTAGTTTATATGTGATTGTATATTTGATTCTAGTTATCATTTCCTATTACAATTTGTACTCCTTGGGGATGAAGGAATTTATTCTCTCCTTTACTACTATAAATAAAGGCACTATGTAGGAGGGATAACATACACATTCCCCTACAATTCTACAAACACATCTCTCTCAATCTCTCTTCTCCTTGCCGCCGGCCCCCTTACCCTTGTTTGATAAAATAGACTACAACACGTTATCAGCACACTTCTACCACTGCGCTTATGAATTTGATGAGGAAATTTTATGCATCAAACCAGTTCATCCATATCATCACGCAATCAGGTTCTTTCAAAACAACGGTTTTTTATCTCGATATTTTTGCAGCCTTGATAGCATGAACATTCACCATAATGCATGACCCAACTTTACGTTTTTCGAATTTTAGATTCTACATAAATTGTGTATGCATTATATTCATAATTGTTGAATTATGTGAATTTGATATTTGCCATGAATTGCATCAGATATATGTACATGCACTAAACTATTGAATTGAATATGCTTTGAACTGAATTGTATATGAATTGAATTGAAAAAAAAAAAACAAGAAAAATTGAATTCGGAAAAGGCAACCTGGGTTCTTCAAACCCATAACCTTGTGCCATTAAACCAAGCCTGCAGCTTGGGAGGCCGAGCCGAGTCGAAAAACCCTAAGCCGGAGCCATGGACTCCTGGTTTGAAACCCAAAACAGACCCAACGCCATCCATGGCGTCTCCTTCCCTCGCAAATGAGCATGCAGCCTAATCCTAACCTTAGGTCCTCGTCTGACGACTTGTAGCTCGTCTTTCCCGCTCCCCCCCTCCGACGAGTTATTTGGTCGAGATTCGTTTTGAATCTCATTGGTTTTTCTTCGAAATTCCTATTAATTTTCCTATGGTTTCTAAAACGTTGAGAGTCGCCACTATCCGTTTACCTTTATGGGTCGCAATCGAAAACACAATCATTTACTGTGATTTTTGCACCAACACACGACCACCTGAAGCTGTGGCGCTGGTTATCCTCTTCGGCGAAACTCACCCAACACACGTTGGGGTGTTTGATTCAAAACCCAAGCCTTTGGGCTTGGCCCATTCCCAGTGACAGCTCCAGCCCGTTGGGCTTTGGAGTTCCTCTCGGCCTAACCGTTTTCCCCCGGTCTGCAAAGAAAAACAAACTTTTTTTTTGGGCTCACCTGAAGCAACTCGTATGGAAAGAAAAAAAAAAACTCTTTTTGTTTTGTTTTTGGGCTTGCCTGCAGCAACTCTTCTCCTTGGTTGGATCTCACCGTGGGCTTACAGTCTGGCCCGAGACACCCGAGCCCAATTCTTTTGGGCATGGGCTACACGATCCGACATTTTTAGCCCACCCGTGGGCTTAGGCCTTCTTTTGGGCCCCGAGTTTATTTGCCTAATATTTTAGGCCCAATGGGTTTTATATTTTTTTTCACCCACACTTTAAATTTGGCCCCAAGTCTAAATAATTAATTCAATTCTAATTATAGACCCGAAGTTCTATTTGCATATTTTCTTATTGCATATTTCTGTGTATATATTTGCGTTTGTCTACAGGAACATATGAACCTGAAGTTCATAATTATTTTGAAACCTGAAGTTTCTATAAACATGTCTTGTTTGAAAGCCTGAAGTTTTCATTAAACAAAACATCACCCATGAAAACCCGAAGTTTTTTCATGCGAATCTTAACCAATACATGTCTATTAGAACATGAATGTTCTACTCCTATATGAATGGATTGATTTTTTTCTCCATTACACTAACCACATCGTGTCCATCTATTTTGTGATAGGAACATGTCGAATTTGAACAAACTCAACTTCACCGCTTTGGAGGTCTCTGGAAGTAACTACCTTAAGTGGGTCCAAGATGTGAAGCTCCACCTCACTGCAAAGAACTTGCGTCCCACCATTGAAGAAGAAACAGACAATCTGGTTGGCGAAGCTGAGAAAGCCACTGCTATGATCTTCATCCAAAAACATATTCATGATGCCTTGCAAACCGAGTACCTTGCTGAGGAAGATCCATGTGCACTATGGGTCGCTTTGGCTGATCGTTTTGATCACCAAAATGACATATTATTGCCTAAAGCAAAACATGACTAGCAGGATTTGCGCTTCCAAGGCTTTAAGTTTGTGAATGAATATAATTATGAAGTTTGTCAAATCTGATCACTTCTCAAGTTTTGTAACGAAACTTTGACCGAATAGGATCTCCTAAAGAAGACCTATTTGACCTTCTATGCTACTAATATTGTCATGCAGCAATAATATAGAGCTCATAAGTTCACTAAGTTTTCGGATTTGATCTCTATTTTACTTCTCGCTGAAAAGCATAACTAACTGTTGATGAAGAATCATTAGGCTCGACCTATTGGGGCGACTACTGTGCCTGAAGCACATTATAGCACAAACCAACGCCAAAAGAGGCATGGTAGGCGCCGCCAAAAGCCATCCCGTGAAGGTCAACAGAGTCAAGGCCTATCCAATGGAGGAAACAAAGCCCAAAAGCGCTCAAACCTCACTCCCAAGGCCCCAAACTCCCCAGAAGATTGTAGCTGAATATCATTCTCGTCGTAAGAAGTTTGAATCAAACTTCGTGCAAGTGGACGAACCGGAGACTACAAAGATGGAGGTTTCTAACTTTCAAGAGGATACCACCCCTATGGAATATTAGAGTCTTATACATAAACTATTTTTTTTAGTTAAAGTTGCACAATGGGGCCGAATTCCACCTAGTGGCCGAACCCCCCTTGTTTTTTGGTTGATTTTTGAACAATTTTCCTTTATGTTTGGATTATTTGTTGGTGATTTGTTTTGGATATTAAGTTTTAATTAATTACCATCCTTGAATAAATGAAATTATTTGGAATCGATATTTGTTTTTAGAACTTTTATGCATGTGACCGATTCAAATTAATTTTTCATTCTAGGTATGACTAGTATAGAAGTTAGTTGTCTGGCAGATAGTGTAAACACGCACACCGTTTGCATGAACGCATCTATTTCACCAACTTCATACCTAAGTATGCACTTCTGACAACCCTCTCAAGCTCATCCAACTTGATAGAAGGATACGGTAAGGCACGTATAATGTTGTCCAATGGTACAATCTTGACCATTGTTGATGCACTCTATTCTCCATGTTCCGGAAGAACATTGTTGAGTTTCAAGGACATTAGAGATAATAATTACCACGATGAAACCCACGTATAAAACATAGTTGAATTTTTGTTCATAACCTCATACGAATATGGCCAGAAGCATATTCTGGAGAAGATGGAGCGTATCCCGAGTGGTCTATATACTACGACCATACGCCCCATAGAATGCCATTATGTGGCCAACCATAATACTGGGACAGCGCACAAAATTACACCTTGGCATTATCATTTGGGACATCCTGAACGAATAACGATGCGCCGTATCCTCAAATCATCACACAAGCATCCACTGACCCGAAGTTTATGTTCGATCCAAGGAATCGCCTGTCAAACATGTTTTATGGGAAAGCTTATTACTAAGCCTTCTTATGACAAGATTCGTTTGAATCCTCCTATTTTTCTACAACGAATTCAGGGGGACGTTTGTGGACCGATTCACCCTCTATGCAGATTTGGTTAACGTTTCCACATGTTGGCCACACGTGTGCTTGTTGTCCACAAGGAATGCTGCATTCTCCAAACTGTTGGCTCAAGTTATCAAGCTCATGGCTCACCACCCTGATTATCTGATCAAATCTATTCGATTGGATAATGCTGGAGAATCCACACCTAAAACTTTTGATGACTATTGCATGTCGGTTGGGGTTGAACTTGAACATCCCGTACCCCATGTTCACACCCAGAATGGTCTGGCAGAGGCTTGCATGACTATTGCATGTCATTGGTCATACGTACCAAGCTCCTGATCGTTGTTTGGGGCCATGCAATGTTGCATACAACAAAGTTGGTCCACCTAAGGCCTGTTGTGACACAACCATTTAGTGCCCTTTAGTTGGTTACCGGATACAAACCCGACATATCGTATCTGCGCATTTTTAGTTGTGAGGTCCATGTGCCGATCGGGCTGCCATTAAGTACAAAAATGGGGCTTCAGCGAAGGATGGGAATTTATGTCGGATATAATTCTTCTTCGATTATTTGTTACTTAGAACCTTTGACAGGCGATCTATTTACCGCTTGTTTCACAGATTGTCACTTCTATGAGACAGTCTTCTCGTTATTAGGGGGAGATAAGAACGTCAATGTTCCTGAAGAACGACTCGAATTATCGTGGACGACCCCCATTTTGTCTCATTTAGATCCCCACACCGCTCAGTCTGACACTAAAGTGCAACGCATATTAGATCTCCAGAGCATAGCTTAGAGCATGCCCGATGCTTTCACCAATCTAGCACGAGTGACAAGATCACATATTCCAGCTGCGAAAACGCCTGCAAAGATGGATGTACCAAATGTACGACAAACTTCCCTCCTGGAGGCCTGGGACGCCAATCTTCATGATCCACTTACATTAGCGGCTAGCTAATCATTTACCCATACACAAAAGCATGGTAGACCTCTTGGTTCAAAGCATTCATATCCCTGAAAGAGGAAATCCACGACATAAAGTCCTGAAGAGCCTACCGTGAATCCGACTATTGCTTACTCATTCTATCCAACTCACGAGGAAATTCTAAATTATGGAAGCGTCCTTGAAGAGACGAATCTTCCTTCCGAGAATCATGAGATTTCGGTCTATTATGCTAGCTTAGATGATGTGTGGCATAGAAATGAGATGATCGTCAACAATGCATTAGCATTTGTAGTAGCTATTGAGATCATGTTGAGTGATGACATTGAACCGTGTTTCGTTGATGAATGTCGACGTATAACTGATTGGTCAAACTGGAAACAAGCAATCCAAGTCAAACTCGATTCGCTAGTGAAATGTAAGGTGTTTGGACCTATAGCTCCTACTCCTCCACATGTGAAGTCCGTTGGCTACGAGTGGGTTTTCGTTCAGAAGTGTAATGAGAAGAACGGAATTATGCGTTACAAAGCTCGTCTTGTTGCGCAAGGCTTCTCACAACGCCCCGGGATTGACTATGATGAAACTTATTCACTCGTTATGGATGTGATTACTTTTACCTACCTTATCAGTTTAGTAGTTTCTGAAAAACTGAGTATGCAACTGATGGACGTAGTAACTGCATATCTCTATAGGGATCTTGATACAAAAATTTATATGAAAGTTCCCAAATGACTTACATTAACTGGTTCAAATATTTCCAAACCCTGGAACACGCTTTCAATTCGGCTGAGACGTTTACTTTACAGTTTGAAACAATCTGGAATAATGTGGTATAACCGTCTGAGTGAGTATTTGACTAGTCAGGGATATGTGAACAACGAACTATACCCTTGTGTGTTCATTAAGAAGTCACATTCCAGATTTACGATTATTGCAGTTTATGTCGATGACATGAACCTTATCGGAACTCCTAAAGAGCTCGCGAGAACTGTCGTGCACCTGAAGTTAGAATTTGAGATGAAAGATCTAGGAAAGACTCGATACTATCTCAATCTCGAGATAGAGCACCGTTCAGATGGAATCCTAGTACTCCTATGGTCATTCGATCATTAGATGCAAAACGAGAACTCTTCCATCCGAAGAAGGATAATGAAGAGATTTTGGAGCCTGAAGTTCCTTATCTAAGTGCGATATGCGCTTTATTGTACTTAGCTCAATGCACTAGACTCGACACCTCATTCGCTGTTAATTTTTTAGCAAGATACAGTAATGCACTAACACGCAGACACTGGATTTGAGTGAAAGACATCTTTCGTTACCTTAAGGGTACTACGAATTTGGGCTTGTTCTATCCATACAGATCCTCGAGTGATGCTGCACCCCCTATTTCTCGAGTCGATTCTCCCCTTATTGGTTATGCCAATGCATGATACTTGTCTGATCCGCATAAGGCGCGTTCTCAAACGGGTTATGTCTTTACCGTTGGAGGCACCGCAATCTCTTGGAGGTCAACTAAACAGACCTTAGTTACCACTTCGTCTAACCATGCTGAAATTTTCACCTTACATGAAGCAACTAGGTAATGCTTTTGGTTTAGAGCAGTTGTGAGCCATATTCGAAGCTCCTGAGATCTTTACCCCGTCGTTGATGTCCCGACAACGATCTTTGAAGACAACACAACATGCATCGAATAACTGAATAAGGTTTATATCAAATGAGACAACACCAAGCACATTACGCCGAAGTTCTTCTTTTCACATCAACAACAAGAGCATCAGAAGATTGAAGTCACGAAAATCCGTTCACAAGACAGTCTGGCCGACGCACCGCAATTTCTTGGTGGTCAACTAAACAGACATTAGTTACCACTTCGTCTAACCATGCTAAAATTCTCGCCTTACATGAAGCAACTAGGTAATGCTTTTGGTTGAGAGCAGTTGTGAGCCATATTTGAAGCTCCTGAGATCTTTACCCCGACGTTGATGTCCCGACAACGATCTTTGAAGACAACACAGTATGCATCGAACAACTCAAGAAGGGTTATATCAAATGAGACAACACCAAGCACATTGCGCCGAAGTTCTTCTTTTCACATCAACAACAAGAGCATCAGAAGATTGAAGTCACGAAAATTCGTTCACAAGACAGTATGGCTGACCTCTTCACCAAATCACTGCCGAAGACGACATTTCAAAAGCTTGTTCATGGAATTGGTATGCGTAAACTTTTTGAGTTGTAACATTATTATTTCTCTTTAGAATTGTGTCAAACTCAGGGGGAGTATCCTGAAGAATACTTGCTTGATCTTAATGTACTCTTTTTCCCTATGATTATAAGCATTTTTCCCATTGGGTTTTTGCTACCTAACTAGGTTTTAACGAGGCACCCACCTTGGGCTGGTCATATCCCTGATGACGTACCCTAGACGTTTCTTTTGACTTTTGCATTTCTCACACATTTTTCCTTAGACTATGGATTTTGTCCCTACTTGGGTTTTTTCCATAGCCTTAGGGTTTTTAGTGACTCACTTACTTCTGCAAGTTCCTACCTTATTGAGAATAAGCATTGTTCCTTAGAATCAATGCCGACGAGTCGACTTCCTCAACTTCTGCATGATGCTAAATCTACCTTGAAGATTTACACACTCAAGGGGGAGTGTTGTAAACTTTCCTAGTTTATGTGTGATTGTGTAAATCCTAGATTATATTTGATTCTAGTTATCCTTTCCTATTACAACTTGTATTCCTTGGGGATGAAGGAATTTCTTCTCTTTACTACTATAAATAAAGGCACTATGTAGGAGGGATAACTAGGGGTGAAAAAAAATACCGAAAATCCCAAACCATACCGAAACCAAACCGCAAAAACCCGAACAGGAAATCCCGAAAATTTTAGTACCAAAATCGAACCGATCCCGACTTATTCGGTATGGGATTTGGTCTCACATCTTAACGCCATTTGGTATCCATGTCCCGAACCGAACTTTAATAAATATCTATAATGGTGCAGAAAAGTGTGCAGAAAAGCACTTAAGCACATGATGTGTGCAGAAAACCCATGTCCCGAACTGAACTTTAATATCTATGATATATTATTAAAATAAGCAAAGTGTGCAGAAAATCACATGATATGTTGTGTGCTGTCAATATTTATAATGGCCTATTATATAATATTAAAATAAGTATAGTGTGCAGAAAAGCACATGGGTGCTGTCTAAAGACTCGGACTCTTTAGACAAAGTCTCTCCCATCTCACTCTGTACCATCTCTGACTTCGCCAAAGTCATAGACTTTTTATGTCATTCCTCTCGAATTCGAAGCTCAAAGGTCACCCACCCACCATCCTCTCACCATCTAACTCTGACCAACTCTCTCTACTCTAGCCACCACCACACCTCACTGCTTCATCCCCACCTCCGATTCTCTCCAGCAATTCTCTATGTGTGTGGGGTTTCAAATTAAGGTTGTTTCAAATTGAGGCTTATGGTTTTGAATTGGGGGCTCGGGTTAGGAGGAAGACGAAGGTCTGACTATCTCTTCACTTTGTCTCTCTCGACACCTTCAATCTTCACCGATTCACTCACTGACTCTGATTTTAAATTGGGGTTTAAATGCAGGTTCGGATGATTTCAGGTTCGGTTTTGGGAAATCCCGAAATATCGAAAATATTTCGGGAATCCCGAATTTCAGGAATACCCAAATTTTGGTTTGGGATCGGTCGTCAAATTTCCGTCTCGAAAATAGTCGGTTTGGGACTTGATATGCCATTTTCGGTTCGGTATCTCATACCGAACCAGCCCTAGGGATAACACACACATTCCCCTGCAATTCTACAAACACACATCTCTCAATCTCTCTTCTCCTTGCCGCCGGCCCCCTTACCCTTGTCAGATAAAATAGGCTGCAACACCTACATGTTTTTAATAGCAATTATATGGATGTCCATGCTTTTAAAAATAGTAGGATATTTTATTTTTACTAAATATTTTTTTATTGTTTAACTTTAAAGCGAAATAGGTTTTGATAAAAAAAATATATATATATATATATGTATATATGTATAAAGGGGGCAATACCAAACAGAACCTGAGTATGATCCAAGGGGTACGGTGGAATCGTCAATCATATACCTACAACACATCCACATGCATGCTTATGCCCACCATCTCATATTTTGTACAACAATAATTGACTGTATAGGGAAAACGTTCTACACTCTATAGTGAAGAGATTGATTTACTATCTACCTAAATATAAACACACACAAATTAATGGACCTCACTTTAAATTGATGTGTGCTATGGTACTCACAATTTTTTAAATACATATAACGAGATTCCTACTCCAAAAAGAGGAGTGTAACTTAATTCACATAATAAATCAGTCATAGTAATGTATCAAACTCAGTACAAATAGTAAATCTTTTTTGTTATACATGTGAGTCAAATTTGAGATCTCAATTATAATTGAAGAGAAATGTCTATTTTATTTACTTTTCATGCATATATAGAGAGACTAATTGATACAATTTTTAAAGAAAAACAAAGAAATGGTATTTTTCGACTTGACAAATATTGTCACATGATACTAATCTGCTCATGTTACGTTACATGTATCTACATAACAAATATTATGCCCTACTGATGTGAAATTTTCAATGTTTACTACAAGGTTTTTCTTCTCTGCGGCTCCATTTAAAGTATGCCACTTTCTTTTTTTTTCTTTCTAAAATAACAAATATAATAAAGTTATCAGAAATTTATACTAATAGTATAATATACAAATTTGAAAAATAAAAAAATAATGTTATATTTACCACATAATTATATTATTATTTGTATTAATATTTGTATCTTCTCTTGAATCAAAATGGAACCACCAATATATATAGGTCTCATCTGTAAAAGATACCATAAAAAAGTGATGCAATAATAAAAAGCCAAAAAGTAATTATGGCACAATTTAATTTTACTAGAGGACACAGAAAATAGCCTTTGTCCGAACTCGCAACCTTAACCCGGCGACAGTGGGGCTCATCCGAGTTGCACTAAACGCCAAATATCCCTGATACGGTTTTCTAGAACATAACATGCAAAATGTTGGCAAGTGACGCTTTACTATAGTAATAGAAATGGGTTGAACTTTTGCAAGACGACATAAGTTCGAATTCTGTCGAAAATTAATCTACATCTAATCTAATAAAATCTATCGTTTGACCCAAAAAAAAAATGCAAAGTGATGAATGTTTACTTACCCAAGTGTGTGCTACAACAAAAAATTTATCAAGAGTTTTTACTTAAAATAATTATCAAGGGTAGAGAGTAAATTATTGATTTGTTCTTTAAATTATTACGGTAGTGGAAATTAAGTCCTTAAACTCATTAAAAATTGTCAATTTTATTATCTTATTATAAGATTTGAAGTTGCTCTACCCATATTTTTCTCAATTTAAGTCACGTGACTTGCACGTGAGACGTTTTAAGAGGTAAAATGTTGGCATATTCTAGCTCATAAGTCCTTAACATTTCATTTAAGTTATGAATCTAACTACCAATTTACTCATCACTCAGTAGTACAATTTGGTGGTATTCTTCTTCACTTGTAAGTGAGAGTTTTTAAGTTCGAATCTCATAGATGGCGAATTCGATACCAAATTAGGTTACCCATTGTGTGGCTTAGCTGAACTCTCTCTCCCCTTAATATAAATTTATTGTTGTACTAAAAAAAACCAATTTACTCTGCAAAAGTTAACTTCATACATTATTTTTTCCGAAAGAATGTTTTTTAAACTCATTAAAAACTGTCAATCTACCTTCCAAAATTTATTACAAACAAGTTACGTGACTGAAATTGATAAAAAATAAATAAATAAAATAGCTTTGGATCTAAGATTGATATTTTTTTTTTTAACAATCGATATTATCTACACTAAGAGGAGGGGGTGGGCTTAACTTCACAATGAGCTAGCAATAATGTGATCCAAATTCGCCTTTGACGAAAATTGAACCTAAGACCTCTCACTTGCAAGTGAAGAAAAATATCACTACACCGTAATACTAATTGACAAGAATGATAATTAGTCTTATCATTTCTTTTTCGTTGCGACAATATAATGAAACTCATAATCCAACTAAATTATATTTTAAAACCCAACCCCAGTTTTCTCCCCCTTCTCAGCACTTATGTTAATCTTAGGGCTTAACTTGTGGTTATAATTAAGGTAGGGAAATCTTTCTTTTTTAATAATTCGATATTATCTACATTAAGGGGTAAATAGTGGACTATACGTCATAATGGACTAGCCATAAACAATTTGAATTTCGCTCTTGGAGAGAATTGAACTTAGGACCTCTCCCTTACAAGTGAATAGAAATTCACTAGACCGTAATACTAAATGGCAAGATATGAGAGAACTTTAGCCTCTGTTAAGCCATAAATGGTTTTAATTTACCTTTGACGATAACCGAATTTAAGACCTCTCACTTATAAGTAAATAGGAAGACCACTAAACAGTAAAACTAAGTGACAAGACAAGAGAAAACTGTAGTAGTCAATTAACTATTCCATACAGCCACTCAGTACTACGGTCTGGTGGTATTCCTCTTCACTTGGAAGTGAGAGGTCTTAGGTTCGAATCTCGTGGATGGCGAATTCGATACCAAATTAGGTTGCCCATTATGTGGCTTAGCCGAACTCCCCCTCCCCTAGTGTAAAAATATCGATGTACTCAAAAAAAATAATATTAATAATAACTATTCCATGCATGCAGAGGTCAGGACTGCGTTTCCTAATTATCAGTTATCATCATGCACAGAGATAATTAGAGTGCCGGCCGGGGAGATCTCGGTGATGCAAAAGATCCAGAGAAATATACAGCCACCGAAGGAAAAAAAAAAAGGTTACGTACTTAGTTAGATTAGATCGATATATGGTTCAGAATTTCGAAATGTGTCGATTGTCCAAGTAGGTATAAGTAACGTTCTACAGTACATATATTTTGACAGATAGCGATAAAATATAATTGATGACAATTGATGAGGAAACAAACAAAGAGACGAAGCTGCATGGAACCTAGCTTCTTCGAACTTATATGTAATCGTTACCACGTCCCTCTCTCCCCAGTCCCTTTCCTTCCCTTCCCCCTCACACTACTCTTTGCCCCCACCCTTCTTCCTTTGTTTCCCCCACCTCTATACCTAGCTTAATTAGCTCTCTGTCTATTTTCATTTCCCAAACTACCCTTTACAATGTTACAGACTTGCACTCTTACGACATCGTGATTCTTATTTCTGGATATTTTGCTAGTATTTTACCCAATAATGGGGGTCGATCCAAGATCAAGATCACTCTCACGGAGTTATTATAAACCAAACAAAGGTCGTTCTTATGGTTTATAACAATTACAAGTTGCATATAAATTTTATTTCAGTATCCAGTCTTTCACTATCAAATCCTTATGGTTCGAGAAATTATTCCTTTCAACATACATGTATATATAACGAAAGAAAGCTGATGTTTCATCATATAACCAACCATAAAAGAGGTAAACATTTCTCTTGTTAAACTTCCGGTGTAAGTCGATGTACATTTCTTTACATCCTCTCAATAAAGGAAAATATATCTCGTGAAACCACGCCAACAGAGAGACTTCTATTCTGTGGAGAACATGCACAGGTGATCTATGACAAGATGTATATATGTCATTCAGCTTTCGAGACTTCGAGTGTAGTCTAATCAAGCTTAGTAGCTATAATCCTATCACAGCATAGGATTTGAAAAACATGCTAGAGAATCTTACTTCACTTCACCTCTGGAATTTTTGACCGTTATAATTATATAAACAGCTGCCAGGTTGATTATTAGATCACAAAAAAGTTCACAATTATATTGGAAGATTTTTTTTTCCTTTCATATTTTCAAGTCTTGATTGAACAACAGTTGAATCAATTTTTTTTTTTTTAAAATGCTACATTTACCTCATATTTATACCATGAATAATGTTAAGGAGATTAAATTTTTAAACCAAATTTGCACACCAAATTATGTGTTACTAATTTAAAATAAGCACGGTAATCAACACTTAGGTAATAATTTAATCATCAACATACACATCATTTGATTTACAAAATTTGATTTAAAATTTTATTCTCCTTAGCATTACCCTTATACGATTATTTGTACCATCTTTCTAATAGAGATGAGAATCACATGTGTTTGCGAGTTCTACCTTTATCAGATAGATAATACAAATAATGGTACAAATATATAATCAGTGTAGCATTACTTTTTTTCTTTTATATAATCTCCACTATACGGAAATAAGACATGCGCATAATATTTGGACTATTGCATGCATTTATCACATGCTGTGTTCGAAATTTTGGAAATTATGGAGTCATTCAAAATAATGGCAATTATGATTTTCTTGAAGACAATGGAGATATCTCGAAGTTTTGTAAAACTTTCAATCCTAAATGATAGGTGGACTGCATGAGAAACCGTGCATGCTCTCAAAGCACGCCAAAATTCCTAAAACATGTTGCATTTCCTTCTTGAGTATTTCAATTCCTATCACAAAAATGGGCTCATCAATATTATTGATGCACCAAAATTGTTTAATCATATTGTGACTAGACTCTTTTTATTATTAAATTACCATGTTTATTTATGTGTAATCAGAATGTAAGGATAAGGAGAGTCAAAATTCGGTACGAGAATCAAATCAACTAATTTTAGTTTAACTCATTCCTTGTACTGAGGGTATTGAATTACTAATTTTAATGTCCGATCCACATTTTTTTTTATGGAGTGATGCTTACATGCAACCTTGTTTACATACTCCCATGTATTTTTCTCCCTTTTCACATTTCACGTGACTAG
Source organism: Heteromeles arbutifolia (assembly GCA_024362995.1). Lineage (NCBI taxonomy): Eukaryota > Viridiplantae > Streptophyta > Magnoliopsida > Rosales > Rosaceae > Heteromeles > Heteromeles arbutifolia. The sequence goes on along the minus strand of JANCRC010000003.1, from coordinate 34,781,211 downwards.
AGAGACTAAGGCCATCTCTAATGAAATGCCAAATGGTGGGATATAGCTCACTTTCATCATCACGCGTTGAATCTCTTACTAATTGATTTCTATCATATTGTGTATATAAATGAAACTCTGTACGATCTCTTATATTAGTATCTCCTAAAATATTTGATACATCCTATTCTATTTCTTCTAGTTTTAACATATCGGCCAGAGGGTGACCACCACGTGTAAGTAAGAGCTAAAATGTGGCTAGAGTTCATTCTATGTAGCGCACTGTGCACCATCCGTGATGCACCCGCGAATAATATAAGTCAATTTTCTTGGATCCAACGGTTGGAGATGATTGTATTATTATATTATGATTAATAAATTGCTGAAAATTCTTCTTCTTTTTTTCCTAAAGAACAACTAAATTTTAGCAATGTTTATTTTCTATTGAAAAAATGTCATTTGAAATTACACTATTATGAAAGAAAATGAATAAATCAGGTCTACTTAATTGAAATTGGAACTAAACTTAACATATACTTCACTTAATTATCGAAATAAAGAAGATACAAACAAAGGCACCTAGCATTTTTCCTTATTTAGTGAGAATGTACTCGTGATAGTTCAGCTCTTCAACTTGTGCTTGTATGCCTTAAAAAAATTGAGCAAATATTGTACTCATTTGGATGCTTAAAACAAAGTAAATAAATAAATAAAAAAACAAATGAAAATGTGAAAAAAAAACTTTAGTTTTAATGAAAAATAACAAATAAAGGTGTAGTGAATAGTACCAGAGCAAAGTAAAATTGTAGTTTTTCGTTAAAAGTGAATAGTACTGGAAATGTTTTGTTAAAACTCCTATAAATAAAATCATTCTGCCTCAATCCGAATTTTGCAAAGCAACATCAATTATAGTGTCGTGTACAAATAGATGGTAAAATAATATTTTTTATATGAATAGAGTAATTGGTGACCTGTCAAGCAAGTATACCAGAAATGGATGCTCTTCGGATCCCTTCCACCCAATCCTCCTCATCAAACAATCTGGGCCCTTGAAATTTAATCTAATAACTAAAGTTATTATAACTTTTAGAATGGATCCTTGTTTGTAGTCGTTGGATCAAATTTCAAGAGCCCAAATTATTTGATGAGAAGGATTAGGTAGAAGGGATCCGGAGAGGATCCATTTCCTACATCACCCTGTACAACTCAGAAATACTCCAGAGTGGATTTTAACTGGAGGGCAATCTGGTAATTTCAAAATAAAATTTGTCATCACCCTCTTCCCTCTGCCTAATTCACTGGTTCCGACCTCTCCAATTATTGCTGTCCTTGAGGCAAATACATATATCATTTCAAAGCTAGCAAAGCTGCTCATCAAAACGCACAAACTTAATTCCCACCCATCCCATTACTCACCACCATGCCTAGTGAGCACGAAATTTCTCAGACCTCTTCACGCATGCAACACTATATCTCCGACGAAGAATCCGAATCCGAAGATCACGAAGTACGAGAAGACGACGAAGAAAGTGATGGAAGCAGTACATCTCATGGAGGAAATTTTGAGAACAACTGCTTGTACAACATGTGTTCGTTGCAGCGGCGGAGGAGGCCTGGTTGGTCGCTAGGCCAAGTTCTCGACCCGAGGGCGAAATGGGTTCAAGAATGGAACAGGATTTTCCTCCTTGTGTGTGCATCGGGGCTCATCATAGACCCTCTCTTCTTCTATGCCTTGTCCATTAGCCAGAGCTGTATGTGTCTGTTTGTGGACGGGTGGCTTGCCATCACGGTGACCGTGCTCCGCTGCATGACGGACGTTCTGCACGTGTGGAACATGTGGTTGCAGCTGAAGATGGCCAAGCGCTACTCCTTCACTGCCATGGTTGGTGGGGATGGTGGAGGAGCCAATGGGCTGCGCGACACTAGTCCAAGGTCTGTGGCTCTCAAGTACTTGAAGTCAAAGAAGGGGTTTTTGTTTGACCTCTTTGTTATTCTCCCCATACCCCAGGTAAGATTAATTAATTAATTTTGGTTAGATGCTGTTAAAACACACAAAACTGACATAGTTACTTAGCATCTTCGAATATAGATGGTCCCACACATAACGTTAAAACTTATCTCTATGACAATGTGTGTGTGAGCTTAAGCGTGTGTGAGTTTAAGTGTCTGGGAATTTAGCATGTCTAAATATCAATATTACTAATTTTGTGGTGGATTTTTAAAGGTAATCGTTTACTACTCATCGTCATTAAATGTACTTTCTTTTTTTTGCTTTCTTTGTTGTGATAATTGCCGTGGTTTCTCTCTATATATATTTGTCATAGATATTTGGTCCGTTTGTTTAAGGTTTGTTGTAGAAAGGTGGCATTGAGAAATAAGAAGGTGAAAGATGCATGCCAATAACATGTTTTTATGCAATACAGCAAAAATGTACACGTATTTTGCAGGGAGGAAAGGTTGTAACATGTGAGTTAGCTATGTCCTACTGTCATCTCTCTTCGTTCCAGAAAAGGGTATAGAGCACAGACAACATAACGGGTTTTCTTTTCTTTTTTTGCAGAATATATTTTTGGAAACCAATACGTTTTTCTTTTTATTTATTACCCAAATTTGTGGTGCCCTCCTTTAGTTTTCTTGTGAGTAAGATTTGGTGGTGGAGGGTATTGTGGGGAAAATATTGGCTAAAGCTTTTGTTTTGGTTAAGGAATCTAGGGTCTTTGTTTTGATGATATTCTTTTTTAAAGGTATGCTTGTGGCATTTAATCATTCGTTTTTAATATATAATGAGAAGATAAGAAATTTCTTCCTCTAAGAAGTAGGTTTATTATAATTATTTTTCTTTTTCTTTTGTCAATTAAGTGGTTGGAGCACTTAATATATATATTGCGCTATTTTAAGTTGTAAGGGAATGCTGTTTACCACTAAAAAAAAAAAAGAATGATGTTTAACACTAAAGTTCGAAGTAATTTTTTGAGATACATATTAATTCAAGAATATGCCCTAAAGAAACAATATGATAGCATCATGTAAAAGTAATTAATAGTCCAGGTGTAATACTTGTGCATATAAAGTTTCTCCAAAAATCATTGATGTTGACAAATGTGTTGAGTCTAATTAGACATGAATTCTCAATTATTTTGTTGGAAGCAAGTGGTGGATTGGAGTAGTGATTAGGGTCTTTCTTGTCAAGTCACTGCGTCGTAGATTCAAACTCCCTCTCCTCTCCTTTTGTGTAGATTAGTGTAGAATTTCGCTTGTATTAGAAATTATTAGAAATTATTTATGGAACAAATTAATCAACATGATTATGTTCATTTTTCAGTACTGACAAAACATTTTCTGTAGACCTAATTTTTCATGCTGCTCTTACGAAAAAGAGAGGTTTTGTATATTGAAACAAAATATTTAGCTAGCAAATTAAGAATTATTTTGTGAATATTGTATTTCAGATAATATTATGGGTGGTAATTCCTTCACTATTGGAGAGAGGATCGGTGACCGTGGTGATGACAGTGTTCTTGATGTTCTTCTTCCAATATCTCCCAAAGATCTATCACTCTGTCTGCCTCCTGCGTCGGATGCAAAATCTCTCTGGCTACATTTTTGGAACTGTTTGGTGGGGGATAGCCCTCAACTTGATTGCATATTTTGTCGCTGCCCATGTAAGTATACATCTTCCACAAATCCTCCAAGCCCTCAACTTGATAGTTTGTTTTTATATAGGAAGAGTGCAACTAATTTCCTTTCTTAAGATGATTTAAGATGTTAGTGTTACATGATTTTGATATGTATATTGTTAGATTGTTAATTAGGTAAACTAATGCATGGATATTCTAGTACTAACAGTTTGCCAATATAATATACTAAAATAGAAAAGCACTACATGCTATCCTCTAAAATAATTTGAGTGTGACAATGACATAACCTCTTACGTATAAAAATGGTACATGCCATAATGAAAATTTCATAAACGAACAATAATAATAATAAAAAATAAATAAAATTAGTAATTTGATAACGTTATCCAGCACCGTGACCAATTATGCAGCCGAGTGACAAAAAAAAAAAATTTGAGAAAAACGATAAGGTGGCGCCCAAAATATCCGACAATAGAAATCATAACATATTCTTTTCAGGTAAAAAGGTGTTGGAATTTTGATGCCATGCAGGTCATTTAAAAGTCTTACGTCTAGGGTTTTCACTGTGTGTTGATGGTTGTGACGTCCACTTCAATCACTTCAACCCGACAATAAAGAGAAGGAAGATACCAAGAGGATTAACATAATTTTACCCATGAATGATTAATCAAGAATCGAAAACAGGAAGCTGGGCCCAATCGTTATACATGTGGTTTGGAAAATCGCTCTCATTGCCACGAATGAGGGCAAAAAATTGGACCTTCTTTTTAAGCATTGTGTCATTCACTCATAAGAGATTTTTTCAATATGACAGAAATACTGTTTAATATATTAAGTGTGATAATATAATTGATTAAAAATTTAATTAAAAAAAATTCAACTAATTGTATCATGATATTTAGTGTGTCGAATCGTGTTTGAGACACACTGAAATGTTTCTCCCCACATATGTTTCTCCGTACTTGTACTTCACATTGATAATTATTTCTGATCTTATAAACACATAGCCACAAACATATTATGTCATTTTACACCCTTTTTGTTTTCGCTTATAATATAATTGTTTTTTTTTGTCCAAAAGGAGTGTTATGAAGAGACAAAAGATGCGTACGTGATTAAGAATTATTAATTTTTTTTTAACAAATAGATTAAGAAATCTTTAGATTCTCTAATTATTTTCTGTGCTGATATTGTTTCCCGGATATACCAGTGCAGATCCACCTCAAAATTAAGTAGAAACATGTATAACTTATTTTTACCGAAAATTCAACTTTTCACCTCCAAACTTATTTTTTTCTTGCCTATAACCCATCATATTATCCAAATAATAAAAGTTTTTATTGTGTCAACCATCTTATTGTTTAGGGTTTCGGGTTTAGAGAATTAAGTTGCTAATTTGCGACCCGGGAGACTTGATTTAAATATGTTTAATTATCTTTCTCTGTCTATGATCTGATGTTAATTTGCAGGCTGCAGGAGCATGTTGGTACTTGTTAGGAATCCAAAGGGCAGAGAAATGCCTGAAAGAGCAATGCAGAGAATCAAGTGGATGTGGCCTCGGAATACTAGCTTGCAAAGACCCTATTTACTACGGAGCAACAAACACTCTCAGAGACGCAGCGAGACTTGCCTGGGCGGAGAACAGAAAAGCACGGTCGACGTGCTTAGACAATGCCGATCATTACGATTATGGAGCTTATTCATGGACTGTTCAGCTTGTTACAAACGATAGCCGATTGGAAAAAATACTTTTTCCCATCTTTTGGGGCCTAATGACTCTCAGGTACTATTCATTTTCACCTCTTTTTTCCACCCCTTCTTAATTATTTTATATTGTTATATTGTTTTAGCTTTGATTACCTTCAGTCTTTGTGTTAAGTGTTAAATGATTGAATTATATTTAATTATGTGCAGCACCTTCGGAAACTTGGAAAGCTCAACTGAGTGGTTAGAGGTTGTTTTCAACATCATTGTTCTAACTAGTGGGCTGCTTTTGGTCACGATGTTGATAGGAAACATAAAGGTAAAGAACTTTGCAAGATTTTTAGGATGTATTGTTTAGTCAAGATTTTTAGGACTGCAAATTTAGACATGATATCGTTTAGTCAAGAGTCTTTATTTATATTTTGATAACATAATATGTCAAACTATCTTACATAAGAAAACTCAAGACGTTTAAGAGGGATTCATGGTTAATTCTCTTTCTTTTGAGTACTGTACGTGTGTACAGGTGTTTTTGCATGCGACAACATCTAAGAAACAAGCAATGCAATTGAAGATGAGAAACATAGAGTGGTGGATGAGGAAGAGGCATTTACCTCAGGGGTTTAGACAGCGAGTGCGAAACTACGAGCGCCAGAGATGGGCCGCCATGCGTGGCGTAGATGAATGTGAGATGATCAGAAACCTCCCTGAGGGCCTCAGGAGGGACATCAAATATCATCTATGCTTGGACTTAGTAAGACAGGTATGTTTCTATACACACTTCTAATCTATTCACTTTAGTCAAATAATGGTTAGGGCCAGCCTCCAAAATAACTAGAGTTGGGCAGCTCTAAGTACAAAATTACAAACACTACTAGAGAGGTACAGAGTAGATAAATTTTTTAATATGAATACTATCTAGCTAATTCCTTAGTTATTGAAACTTGTTTCAGGTGCCATTGTTCCAACATATGGATGATCTGGTTCTTGAGAATATTTGTGACCGTGTGAAGTCTCTTATATTCCCAAAAGGAGAAACAGTGAGTTACCGACCGATATGCCTATTCTTTAACCATAACAGTACCCGTGGCATATGACTATTTATCTAGCAAAACTCAGTCTTCACTCTGTCAGAGCAAGTTCTGAGTTCAAATCTCATGGACGCTAATTGTTGATTAAAAAGAGCTGTGACTATACTTGTGGACCTTATAGTTTTGTGTGCAACTTAGGCCACATTCACAGCAACAGACGTTCGATTCTAGTTTTACTCTATTACATGCTCATTAAATGATAACTTTCAAAGTAAAATATGGTAGCAATAGTACATAAAATAAAATTGCGAGTCCTGCGTTTTCTTTCTGGAATTCAAATTTTAACAGTAACCTTTATGAGCTTCATACAGATAACTAGAGAAGGAGATCCAGTACAAAGAATGCTGTTTGTAGTAAGGGGTCACCTTCAAAGCAGCCAAGTTCTCAGAGATGGTGTGAAAAGTTGCTGCATGTTAGGCCCTGGCAACTTCAGCGGCGATGAGCTTTTGTCATGGTGTCTCAGAAGGCCCTTTATAGAAAGACTACCACCATCTTCCTCCACATTAGTCACTCTTGAAACCACAGAGGCATTTAGCCTTGAAGCTGAGGATGTCAAATACGTGACTCAACATTTTCGGTACACATTTGTGAACGAAAAGGTTAAGAGAAGTGCAAGGTACTACTCACCCGGTTGGAGGACATGGGCTGCTGTGGCAATTCAGTTGGCTTGGAGGAGGTACAAGCACCGGTTAACACTGACTTCGTTGTCATTTATAAGGCCTAGGAGACCTCTATCAAGGTGTTCTTCACTGGGAGAGGACAGGCTCAGATTGTATACGGCCTTGTTGACGTCTCCGAAGCCAAATGATCAAGATGACTTTTTTGATTGATTATAGAGATCAGTCAAAGGGTGTGTGCGTTGTGGACTTTGGTTATGTTTTAATGTCTCAATTTTGTATAAATAGAACAAGGGGAAGACATGATATTAGGGGTTTCTTGGGTAATAATTAAGTGGAAGTATGAGAACGTAAGTGGCAGTAATACTAGTGAAATATAAATGATTGCTTTTATTTAGACATCTAAAATCTCTATTAGCATATATACAAGCAGAGGCACCCGCGCGTTGCTGCGGGGTTTGTAAAATTACTGACAGTTTAGAAGTGTAGAAAATATGTGTTAAGGAGTACTGTTTATATACATACATTACATTCACGTGTCCTGCTGTTCTTTACAAATATATATGAATAAAACTATTCCTGACATTGCATTCAAAATATTTATATCAATCATGAGATTGCATATTCTAGATTTCCTCATTCGAAGGGCTAAACCTCCGCTTGAACTGTCGTAACCACATCACACCTCCAGTAATGCCATGCCTGAGAGAAAAATCGATAAGGATGAATAGCATAAAAAGCCATGTAGATTAAATTTGGCATAATTTGAGATAAACAAAAGGAACTGACCTAACACAACTACTCCACACCCTGCTCCAAGTTCAATCACACGTTTTCATTTCATTTTAAGATGGGGAGAACCTTCCATTTCTGCATTTCTTTTCTTGGGGAAAAAAAATCACATGCAAATTTATACCTCACAACATATGACACTGTATACCTATTCAAAGGTGCTATTCTTCCAAAGAATATAATTGGTGTGTAATCTTATGGTTTGAAAATTGAAAATTGAAAACTATTCACATAAAGGTGAGATATTAAGTGTCATATTTGATATTATGTTTGTACATTAAAAATCACTATAATGATTATATTATACAGATTGATATTCTTTTTCACATCAGATTACTCTGTACATTAGAACCTGATATTAATGTAATTTAATTCTGTCAGTAAAATTTAGTATTTAAAGGAAGATTAATTTCAATTTTGAAGTTCATAAAATGATAATCAAAGTAAATTCAGCATAAGAAGCTTATTAAAATCGTAAGTGGAACAGAGAGAAGCAAAAGCATAACGCACCTGTCGGAAATTCCATATAACAATGTAAAAGCCACATTCAGTTTAAGCTAATTTAACGCCCATATTCTAAATTATTATGATATCAGTAGCTACTAACAGTGTTCCATGATCACTTGAATACGCATTTTTCCATGATCACCAGAATATGTAGTATTTATATCTTAGAATACTTATCAATGCGTATGCAAGCTAACTGCTTTCACTAAATTCAAGCAGCATATTTTGTTCACCATAAAACTGTACCTCATGGTTTTTTCAGTCAAGTAGGGAGCAGAAGAAGAGCTTAATCTAAACCATTCTAGCAAAGAATAGGAACACAAATAATCTAAACCATAGTCTTCTTCCTGTCATTATGTTTACTGACTTGAAAAAAAATCACACACCTACTTAAACACATAAAGCATCAAACTTTACTCAATCTGAAATTTATATCGTATACACTTGCTTATTACTGATTAACCATTGAAAGAAAAGCTTTGAGTTAAGCAGATGCCATTGTCTTGTTCCACTTCCTTAAATCTCAGGGGTCTTATTATTTTCAAAGCATCTATCACCTCAACTCATTTTTAAATATTTTTGAAATATGGTGTCATTCAATAACCTGTTAAACAGAACATAGGAATGTTGATGGGTTTTGTGTATATTTCTTTGAATTGTTAGGTATTTGACAAGTCCAAATCTTTTCGTTATCTTAATTACAATTGCTAACCTTAGGGACTTGCAATCAAATTCTCCAAAGAATAGCCATTGACATGATGATGGTAATATACTTTCTTATAAAACAAAACAGATACAATCTGTTTTTCGTCAGATTCTAGAAATGAGTAAATTTTTAATTGCCTTCTCAATTAAACAAAAAAAATAGGCGGAAGCTTCATGCATGCCCAGAAATCAAAAGAATGCATAAATTTTTCATAAACAAAAAAAAGGCGGAAGCTTGAAGAACCTTTAACAGCAGTAATAGGGGAGCTGTCAAGAACTTCTTGTCGGCTTTGTGGACGACACCAGTAGTGGAGCTCTCCAACAGAAAACCTACTTTACACAAAGTGATTGAATTAAAATCAAAGTAATGAGATTTAACCCAAAATTACCAGAAAATGAAATTGAAATTGATCGAAACCCTAATCGAATTGAAGCCCTTGTTAAACAAAAAGGCCTCACTAATATTGAAATTAAACAAAACCCCACCCTGATTTTGAAACCTCAGAGTCGACTCATACCTTAAAATTGAGCTTCGAACCTAATAGACAAAGGCAAGAAGATTGTTAATAACAGCGAGGTCTGTATCGCTTGCGTCCGGCCGGAAACAATTCGCCAGAATTCCAATACCCAAAACGTAGCCGCTTGGTATTTGAAATAGAGTTTTTGGTTTGAGGGGTTGAGGGGTTTTGCGGGTGGCTGTGAGCGACAGAACAAATGAAGCGAAGAGTTTTCAGGGCAGCGAGTGTTTGATGGCAGATAGACCGATTGGGTTGCTTTAATTTTAGAACGATGTAGAGAAATGTGAGTTTGAGGGTTCTAGGGATTCGAGTAAACTGAAATTTGTGTGTTTCGGTATCGATTCGCAGCAGAGCAAGAAACAACCAAACGGTGAGAAAAGAAAAGATGCGTGCGAATGGAGAGGACGAACCACCGGGAGATGAGGAAAGTGGCAAGCCAAGGAGATGAGCGAGGGATGAGTGAGTTTTGGGTTGTGGGAAGCAAAGAACAGGGAGAAATAAGGAGAGCCCTCCGGATGCCCAGAAATAGAAATGATTTCTAGGGTTTGATGGGGTGTGCAGGCTGTCGGAGATTTTTTTGGTTCGAAATGAAGTCGAGCAGGAAAGTAGATGTGGAGGAGATTGAGTTTTCTCGCGGTGCAAGAACTCGGCAGACTTGTAATAACACAAACTAAGCAAGGACAAAACCTGAACTACACTGTTCTTACCAACAGTATTTCGCTTCATTTTCAGTTTTAGTATATATTGAATTTTCTTTAACCAGACCAGGTGCATGCATCATTAGTTCTAGTTATCCACTAGCATGCACACTTAGGCCCTGTTTGACACACCGTATAAGGCACCGGATAATACTAATAATCCAGAGTACTGTGTTTGGTGTTCGTTTGGATTAAATAATCCAACCCACCTTTTTTATACGGTCTATACCCGCTCGCTTGTACCATCCAAAACCACGGTACAATTTAGTCGGGCTCCTCTCCAGACGCACTCTCGATCTCCAAACGCTCTCTCTTCCTCTCCAGACGCACTCTTACTCTCTTGTCTGAATCTCAGGTTCATCTTCTCAAATTCTTCTTCTTCGTTTGAATCCCAGTTCGTTTTTCATTTTTCTTCTTCTTCCTAGGTTCTGCCCCTCCCTCTGTTCTTCCCCCTCCCTCTGTTCTGTTCTTCACCGTTGGCCAAATCATCATTGACCTAAAATAGGGCCTAAGGCTTTACCGTCCATTCTCTTTTGTCAGGGGCACAGAAGTGGAAACCCTTGATTCTTTTTCTTTCGTAGAGAGCTGCTTTTTCAACAGAAATTTTCCAGAAATAAAACTTGACGTTAGATGCTCTGATGCCAACCGAGGTACCTGGTCATCTCTTCAAATGAGAAAATGTACTAAATTGACAAACCCGCTTTATATGTTGGGCTTCTTCTGCAACTGGATCTTGCAAAGAAACATGGTGTATTTGCAGAGAGGTTCTTGACTGAAATTGCAGTGAAGGAAAACTAAGTCCATGGGTGTTAATTGCAGGGCTTTGGAGTCGGAAATCAATCAGGGAAGAAGAAGAAGGGAGAGAGAGGGAGGGAGTTTGGGGGTGTGGTGGAGAGTTCTAGGGAACAAAAGAGTTGAGAGATGATTTTAGTTTTTTTTTTAAATTTTTTTTTAAGTTTTATTCCTCTTGTCTGGTATAATACCAAACGCAGTATAAATAATACGGTCATTAGTCCAATACTGCACCAAACACCTGACTAATTTAGTCAGTACTATCCGATGGTTATTTATCCTATCCGACAGAAATAGTCAATACAGTCTGAGCTGCCAAACAAGGCCTTAATAGTTAATTAGTACTGCCTCTCGCTTAAACATTAAGGCCTCTCATTTGGCATACGTGTAGAATTGGTTTTAATTGAACAACTCATTAGATTTGATGTATGTAGGAAGAAATGAATGTCAACTTTTAAATTATATTCAAGCTTAAAGGTGGAAGATGGATTAGTCATTGTGAGAGAAAGCTATCCCTTCTAATTCCCCACAAAATGGTACGATTAGAAGCGATAACTTTCCAACATGATTAATCATTCTTCTACCTTCATCAAAGACAAATTAATGTAAACTTATCCCAAATCTAAAATTTTGACGTCGGCATTAATTTTTCCTTAGGAACTGCAGAATTTACACCAAACAAGGCCTAAAGAAGGCCTATGTATTGGATATGTACATCATAATTAGTATGTCCATAACAGATAGGCCACGTTAGCAGTATTGCCACATAAGTTGTGGCTTATGTCCTAAGCTAACTAAACTGAATATTAGTGTATAAATACTTTTTCTCTCTCATTTGTAGAGAGATAAGTTCAATTGTAATAATTGTTTTCTCTAGTGAAATACTTCTCAGCTTCCTTTTTTCTCTCTTAAGTTTTCTCTGAATCCTTGATTTCTCTGTTTCTTGATTCTCTACTGTGAGTGTTAATATGGTATCAAAAGCCAGTATCGCTCAACGGTTGATGCTGGATTCTTCTTCCGCTGTTAACTTCGCTGGAAAATAGGTGATATGGTTCTTTCTCTGTTGTCGAAATTACAACATTTCTGTTTGATTTCATGAAGGCCGATGCCATAATTGTTTGAGTTCTTGAAAAATTGATTGAAAATTGTTTGAAGACCGATGCCAAACTAGTTTTTAAGGACGATGCCATAATTGTGCTCAATTTCATGAGTTTAGTGAATTTATTAAAGGCCGATACCATACGAAGTTGTTGACTTTGGAAGATTTTTGTATACATATATATAAGGATTGATTCTTGTTCAGTTTTTGGTAACTTTACACAATTGTTGAGTGAAATTTCATTTGGGTAATTTTCGAGCCATCTGGGTTCTTGATCTGTTTCTTGATTTATGGTATTACAAAGATTGTTTGTGACCATCATGTCTACTAATGTGAAGATTGAAAGTCTGCTTGGTATGCTTACAAGTAAGCTTAGTGATGAAAACTTTATTAAATGGAGTTTTCAATTTTGTTATGTACTTCGTGGATATGATCTTCTTGATCATTTCACTGGAGAGTCGATTTGTCCTCCAAAGTTTGTTCTTACACCTGAATATGGGGTTACCAAAGAAATTAGTACTGCATATAAAGATTGGGTTAAGGAAGATATGGCTTTGTTAGGTCTGTTGATTACTACTTTAAGTGATGATGTTATTGAACATGTTGTTGGTTGTAAAACATCGTATGAAGCCTGGACTGCATTGCAAGATCGTTATATGGCTGTGTCTAGTGCTAGTGTTAATCACTTAAAAGCTTAGCTTCATACTATGCAAAATGATGGTGATATAATTGACAAATATATGTTGAGATTGAAAGCACTTAAAAATCAGTTGCAAGCTGCTGGGGAAAAAGTTTCTGATAATGATCTGATTATTGCTGCCTTGTCTGATTTACCTTCTAATTATGATATGATTAGGACTGTAATCTTGGCCAGGGATACTCCTATTACATTAGAGGAATTCAGAGCACAATTGATGCGTGGGTGTTGAGAAGAGTATTGAGGCTAGAATGAAATCTTTGGTACATAGTATGGCTTCTATGTATGTTAATGGTCCTATTCAGGGTGGTGTTGCAAATTCTTCCAGTTCTAGTTCTTTCTCACAGTCTTCACATGGATATCATGATGGAAATCAATCTTCATCTAATGTTGGTTATCAATCTCCCTCTCAGGTTGGTTTTCAATCTAATGAAACTAATTTTTCAGTCACAACAGAATTCTGGTCAAGGTCCTAGGTCTTATAATAACAACTCTTATAGGCCTAGAGATCATTGTGGATACAAGCCTCGATTCAATGGTGCTCGAAATGGAAATTCATGGCAACCTTGGTCTGGTAATTCTAATAATAGGTATGAGCTTATTCTTGAATGTCAGATTTGTTCTCGAAAGGGTTGCACTGCAGTGAGTTATCTGTACAGACATGAAACCAATAATCAACCTATTCTAGAATGTCAGATTTGTGGAAAACGAGGCCATATAGCTCTTAATTGTAGGCACAAAGACAATTATTCTTACCAAGGGAATCAGCCTCCTCAATCTCTTTCTGCTAACTATGCATATCAGGGTTTTCAATCAGTTCCTCGGCCTCAACCACCAATGTTTTCACCTCCTAATCAATATGTTGTTCAAGCAAATGGAGCAACATCTTCTGGTTAAGCAAATTTCATAGCAATGAATGCTCAGAACCCTTATGAATTTGCTGTAAGAGATTCTTGGATTCTTGACACATGAGCATCTCATCTTATGACTCCTAATGTCACATTACTTTCAAGAGTTACTTTATATAAAGAGTTTGAGAAAATAGTTGTGGGAAATGGTAGTTTGAGAAAATAGTTGTGGGAAATGGTGAGTTTGAGAAAATAGTTGTGGGAAATGGTGAAAATTTAATAGTTAAACATATTGGCAATGGAACTTTACAGACTCAATCTCATTCTTTATTTCTTAAGAATATTTTGCATGTTCTTATGTTGACCGTAAATCTGTTATCTGTGAAGATGTTATGCAAAGATAATCATAATTGGTTTATATGTGATGAAGCGCAGTTTTTTATGCAGGACAAGGTAAAAGAGGTGATACTTCATCAAGGAAAGAGTAGTAATAATGAACTGTTCAAGGTTCTTGTACATATTTTTGCGACATTGTTGAATAAAAGTGGTTTGTCTTGTGCTTTCTTGGGGCATGCAGTGAAGAGTTGCATGTGGCATCAAAGGCTTGGGAACCTTTATAATGAGTTGTTGACTACTATGTTGAGAGATTCTAAAATTTCTTGTATTACAGATGATCATGTAAAAGTTTGTACACATTGTCTAGATGGAAAAATGAGTAGGATTCCTTTTCTTGATCGATTAGATAAGATTGAGGTTCATTTTCATAAGATTCACACAAATGTATGGGGGCCTTCACTAACTATGTCTCTTAAGGGCTTTAGATATTATGTATCTTTTATAGATGAATTCACTAGGTTTGTATGGATTTACCCTCTAATCAATATAGCTGAAGTTTTTGGAACATTTCTAAAATGTTGTGCTCATGTTCATAACCAATTTCATACTCGAATTAAGATTTTACAATCTGATGGTGGTGAAGAGTTTATGAGTAATGCATTTCAGAGTTATCTTGCTACCAATGGAATTCTGCATTTTGTTTTATGCCCTTACACCCCACAGGAAAACAGGTTGGCAGAAAGGAAACACCGACATTTAATTGAGACTGCCATCACTTTGTTATCTGTTGCCAAGTTACCACAAAAATTTTGGTATCATGCAGTGGTACATGTTGTGTTCATGATTAATCGGATGCCTTGCAAGACACTTAAGATGGAGTCTCCCTTATGGATAGTATTTGGTAAGACTCTTGATTTGTCTTCTGTCAAGATATTTGGTTCTACCATTTATCCATATCTTAGGCCATACAATGTCAACAAACTACAAACCAGGTCCATGCAGTGTGTGTTTCTTGGTTATTCTCATGGATATAAAGGTGCTATTTGTTACAATGTTTTGACAGATAAGATTCTGGTGTCTCGCAATGTAATATATGATGAAAGTTTTTTTTTTCCATATCTGGATTTGGTTAGAACTTCTACTTCATCTCAGTCATGTTCAAGTACCAATACACAGTTAAGACCAATTGTTGTTTAGTTGTCTACTTCTGCTTCACAGTCACATGTATCTGCCCACAGTAATCTCATTGGTTCTCATAGTTCACTCTCCAATACCACTAAGTTCAGTAATTCTCAATCTTCAAATGAACAAGAGTCAGCATCCCCAGTTCATCTTAACAGTTCAAATGCTATTCTTTCCACATCACCTGTAATGTTGTATGTCCTTGACTCTGGTCAGTTAGAAATTGTTTTGCATCAAATACACTCATCGTTTTCACAAACATCATTGGTCTTACCTGTATTAAGTGGAATTCAGACAAGACTGAGAACTGGAACCACATCCAGACAAGATTACATTGCACTCACTACAACTTTTCCAGAAATTCAGTCTTTAAATTTGATTAATGACAGTCATTTTTCTTTGGGAGGGGGGGTTTACTTTTCTAGCTAATATCACTTATTCATCTGAGCAGGGGGGGTTTACTTTTCTAGCTAATATCACTTATTCATCTGAGCCTTCTACTTTCAAGCAAGCTTCACAAATTCCTCACTGGCAAGTGGCCATGCTAGAAGAATTTGATGCACTACGAACTCAAGGTACTTGGGTTCTTGTTCCCTGTCCTACTGATAAAAATGTCATTGGCAGTAAATGGGTTTACAAAATCAAGCGAAATTCTGATGGTTCAATACCTCGATCTAAAGCCTGATTGGTTGCTCAATGGTTTAGTCAAGAAAAGAGATTGGACTATAGTGAAACCTTTAGTCCAGTAGTAAGGCATACCATAGTAAGATTAGTTCTAGCTCTTACTGCCATTCATCATTGAGATTTAAGACAATTAGATGTTAAAAACGCCTTCCTTCATGGAGAATTACAGGAAGAGGTTTACATGAAGTAGCCTCAAGGGTTTGTCAATTCTAGTTATCCTTCTCATGTTTGTAAACTAGTTAAATCCCTTTATGGTTTGAAACAAGCTCCCAGAGCTTGAAATGATAAGTTCACAGCCTACTTAATAGCTATTGGTTTTGAAGCTTCCCTCTCTGATTCAAGTTTGTTTGTCAAAAATGAGGGTTATATGTCGACGATATCATCATCACTAGTTCAGATCCTATAGTGATTCAATATGTCATCAATACTCTTAGTGCACTGTTTGATCTTAAAGATATGGAAAAATTAGCTTATTTCCTTGGTCTTCAGGTTTCTTATAAATCAAATGGGGATATATTTGTGAATCAGTCTAAATATGTCAAATATCTTATTCATAAGGCTGTTGTGGATAACTGCAAACCATGTTCAACCTCGTGCAAGCCTCATAATCAGGTTCTAATTACTAAGGGTATCGTGTTGCCTGATCCTACTCTATATTGAAGTCTTGTAGGAGGTGTACAATACCTCACTTTCATGAGACCCAATATTGCATTTGCGGTTAACACATTAGGTTAGTATATGAGTACACTAACTGATGTCCATTTTGGAATGGTTAAACGGATCTTGCGATTTTTACAAGGAATAGCAAAATGTGGCTTGAACTTTATTGCAGCATCATCTTTGTCTCTTAATGCATATAGTGATTCAGATTGGGCGGCTGACTTGAACACCATGAGATCTATTACTGGTTATGTGGTATTCTTAGGTAATAACCCGATTTCATGGCAATCCAAGAAACAAGCATCTGTTTCTAGAAGTTCTACGGAGGCAGAATATAGGGCTTTAGCTCATACTACAGCTGACATCTCTTGGAATCGTTTGTTACTTAAAGATCTTCATGAAGTTTTGGTGTCTCCTCCAATTATTTATTGTGACAACCAATCTGCTATTCCATTAAGCTTGAACCTGTTCAACATTCTCGAATTAAGCATTTAGAAACTTATGTACATTTTGTTCGAGAACATGTTCAAAAAGGTGATTTGGTGGTACAGTATATTCCCACTCAGGATTAAGTGGCCGATGTTTTTACTAATGGCCTTCATGGACTAGATTTTCTCAATCATTGTTTCAATCTTAGACTCGGTTATCCTAGCTAAGATTGAGGGGGGGGGTATTGGATATGTACATCATAATTAGTATTGTCCATATCAGATATGCCACGTCATCAGTAATGCGACATAAGTTATGGCTTATGTCCTAAGCTACCTAAGCTGAATATTAGTGTATAAATACTCTTTCTCTCATTTGTAGAGAGATAAGTTCAATTGAAATAACTGTTTTCTCTAGTGAGAGAGATAAGTTCAACTGAAATAATTGTTTTATCCAGTGAAATACTTCTCAGCTTCCTTTCTTCTCTCTTAAGTTTTCTCTGAATTCTTGATTTCTCTGTTTCTTGATTCTTTACTGTGAGTGTTAATATAATGAACTATAGAATTTACTAACTCATCAATAACATAAATTGATAAGCAAATCAAATGAACTTGGTTTAATTTACTACAAATTATCATTTGTTGGTCTTGTGTTGATCTATTTTGTGGTATTTGCAAATAATCAAATTAGTTGCTTGTTAGATGTTTTTTGTTGTTGCCAGTGAATTTACCGTGTGTTACCTCCTTATGTGCTAGCATTTGTATGAATGATATAACTCCATTTCCTTTCTCTTGGATCTCAAGTGCTTTAATTTAACTGTCTGATGATATCACAGGTCGCTATGGGTAAGAATAAACTCCCAAATGGTTGTAACATAAGCCTTAACCAAACCGAAAATTACATAAGGATAACCCTAACTCTAGCAACACTAAGCTTATTAGCAACCAAGATGCCTACAGGGGAAGAGAGGAGGACCATTAAACGCATGAGTGGATCTATTAAGGGACCAGGGTGGTCCCAGGACCACCCAGAAGCTCGGATAAATGGCCTTGAGGATCCTCAAGGACCACCCAAGTTTAGGCAGTGGTGGAGAAGAACAGCAGCCATGGCTACTGCACGCTGTGCAAAACAGGAGGAGGAAGAAGAAAGCCAATTTTTTTCTTTAAATGACTTGGCCAAAACGACATCGTTTAGAGCCAAGTCATTAAAAAAATTTAAAAACTCACGTGAGAACCTTCACGTGATAGAGCACTCACCATCTTTCAGAATAGTAATCAAATTCACTTTACCAATATACCTAAGCCAGCCGATTCGCCGAAGGCCATCAGCATCCGACTCGCCGAAGTCACTAATTGTCTGCCGCTCTTGTTCCTCACACTACCCAAGCCAGCCAATTCGCCGAAGGTCATCAGCATCAACTTTAGAATTTTTGTAAGTTTTCTAATTTAGTGTTAGTTCTTACTTAATTTTAGTGTTAGTTGATACATATTTATTGTTAAGGCTGTCTTTGTGTTTGATTAGATAGGTTGCTTTAATTTTCTTTTGGGTGTTCTGTTTTGCCTTTGTATTGGTGGCTTCTGATGGTTCTGGTAAATATATAGCATGGATGAAGTATGATGGAGTTGATTGTAGTAACAAAGTGCCCACCATGTGCTTGAAGGAGTGCCAGAGTGGGTATTGGATAAAGGGGCGTGTCTTGAATCTTGATTGAAATCCGGAATCAGTGTGAAGAAGTTTATTTCTTCATCTGGGCTTTTTGCTTCGAGTTCCTTCTGTGGATTAGTTCCCGTTTGGAGGATTTTTTAATTCAAGTAAATAGTAGGAAAATGGGTTTCCCGTTTGAAGCTGAAAGAAGCTAGTAAATAGGTTCTTATTATTACTTTGGGAGATTGGTTGAATTGCTTCAGTATTGAAATCGGTTCACCCTTGCTATGATATGAAAGAGTTGGTCTCAGTTTATTGATTTCATGTATTTTGTGGAATTTAGAGGCATTGTTGAGTTGATTTGAACTCGTTGCATGCTTAAATAAACGGGTTTTTCCTTTACGGTGAATTCCTTTATTTACATGAGCTAGTGCCTAGTGATTAGGCTAATGTGTGATCAATGAATTTTTGGATGTGTTTTTCTATAAAGTAAGACGCCATATCCCTCTTTTCCATTCTCTCTGTTTAGGTACGATATGGTGTATCCGTCCTTAATGGATATATGTTGAACATCAAGGCTGCTCTAAGACCGAGCCGAAGCTGATGTTCTTTGTTTTTTTTTCTTGGTTTTTAGTAGCATACTTCTATTAGGTCTTCAAGAACTTTGAGAAATGGGTGGACTGCCGGCAGAAAATACTTCCTTTGAGACCGAGCCCAAGCCAACCGATTCACCGAACGCCATTAGCATCAACTTTAGAATTTTTGTGAGTTTTCTAATTTAGTGTTAGTTCTTACTTATTTTTAGGGTTAGTTGATATAGATTTTTTGTTGAAGATTGTGTTACAGAATGGAGGATCAATGGTTAAATAATAGCTTAGTTGTTTACATTGAGAAAGATGTTTTTTCTTGTATTGACAATGAAACTATCACAACATGTTTTCAAAGTATGAAATCCCGTCATGGACAAATTTAGTATTTCTAGCTTGTTTAGCACAAAGATTATAAATGAAAAGTTGTAGTTTGCCATTTATTTGTTCAATGATATTTTTTACCTTTTTTTTTTTTTGGAGCTTTTATATTGGGACCACCCTATGTTAAAATTCTGAATCCGACACTGATTAAACGCATGCATAAAAGTCATTTTTTAAACATGATGAAAATATGTATAAACAGCTAGCTGAATGGGTGAATCTTAAATTCAAACCCCAGAATTTCTCCTTCAGTCTGAATACCTAGTCTACACTACTACAAAGGCAGGGTACAGACAAAAAGCACAAAGTGATGAAGAAATAAGAACTTCATGATTGTACTGGCTCCAAGGCCGCTGCACACGGCTGCTTTGCCTCAGCTTCTGGACCTGCAGCTCCCCTGAACAGCAAAACTGCCAGGCTGCCCATGCAAAAATAGATGAAACAGCCTTGGCAATGTGTAACAAAGGAACCAAAATCTGTTCCTACAATGCACTGCCATCCAGGTCCATATGTCCTGTCAAACTCCTGCAGAAACAAAAATTTATAAATTTAAAAAAATTGTCAATAATTCGTATTGATTGTTATAATTGTTGATAATTAAGCAAGCTAGCACTTGTCAAATAAATTTTGAATTGAAAACAAATGTAATATGAGCACCTAACGAGTGGCATTTCGATAATCATTTCGTTTTTTGTTTTCACTTTTAATAATCATGTAATATGAACACCAAATCCCTTCTTTTGAAAACTGAAAGCGCATTTTCTAAGTTTTCAAATAATGGCATGATATTGTTTTCAGTTTTTAATTTTTTTTGAAAAATAAAAACTAAAACCTAAAATCCAAAATCTAAAAAATGAAACAACATAGTTATCAAGCGGTCCTAACTCCTCCTAAGTGATTACCTTTTTAATGAAGCGGCCTATCTCAGTGGCTTCAGTGACATCAAAGGAATCAAGGGCTTTGGAAGCTAAGTCAAGTGCCCTCTGCTGCATGGTTTGAAGCATGTCAGTCTCAACGATGACTGCTTTGCCTTCCAGCATGGTTATTAACAAGATGGAGAAGAAATTTACAAGAAAAACCTTTGTTGGAAAAGGGTAGTGAAGCAAATTTGATCTTTTTTGGATTTAGTTGTGGATATATAAGGTGGTAGTGGTGCAGCTTATATCGAGCTCGGAACTAAGGGATATATAGTTGGCGCTACTCACTCAGCCATGTATATGTGGATTTTCTTTCTTTGTGGCCACCATCATGTGCTGTGCAATGTGCCAAATTAGTAACCACCATTTGTCTTTTGATGCCGATGAGTCCATTAAGTCGAGGGAAAAGTCTTGGGTGTAATTGGGAAATATTTTTCTCTTTTTATCTCTTGCCACATGACCTGATCACATGGCAGCATCTCTCACGAAGTGTAGGTGGTAGGAAAAATTGCAATCAGTTTCCGGTTCCAATCAGTTTTGGGAGAGGTGGCTTGTCCTCTATGGCTTGATCATTGGGTTTCTGCCATGTGTCTATCTACTATACATGATTGCATGGTTATGTTTTGTCTAATTACGGCCATGGTTTGGAACAATGTGAAATGCATGAGGGGTCAGTATTCAAGCATTCCAAAGATTTGAAGAAGCTGGGAAAATCAAGTGGTTGCAGATGGATGGTGCATTGTTACGTGCAGGTTTTCCAAACTATATTTTTCTTGTCAGTACACAAAAAGATGAGAAAGTTTAAAATCCAACAGTTTTTGTAACCTTTTCGTTTTTCCTACTCTTATAAGTCATATCACACGATGAACCCAGAATCTTAAAGAATAATCTAGTGCACTTATCCTTATCACCAATCATCTGTTTTACAGATTTCCAAAATTCATGGAGAGATTATTTGCGTTTGAGACAGAATAAATAGAAGCAACGAAAGCAGAACTTGGACCTAAATTATTGAACATCCGTCCCACTCATTTGATTCTCTCCTTTTGGCTGGTGAAAATCCACTTGTCTAAACCAATTGGTAGAGCTAGAGCATCAACATGGCAGGTCAAAGAGTTTTAGAAGTGATACCACATAACATAAGGTCATACCAAACTTCATTTGTTTTCAGACGTTGAATTCTTGTATTCTTCAACCGTAAATAAATCTGAGTTTTCTATATATGTTAATGTTAAGCTAACTATGGCTAGAAAATGAGGACTAGCTCGGCCTTTCATCTTCAAAAGAGGCCCTGCTTTGAGTCTTGAACCATTTTGGATCACAGAAGTTTTTGGATTAGGCCTTTGCTCAATTTTATTTGGTCCACCTGTTCATTTCCATAGTCCGAATTATCATAAGAGCCGAAATATTATGTATTTCTTAAGGTTTAATTCCGTCGAAGTTTGCTCTGATTTCGAAAATTTTAATGTAGGAAATATTATGTATTTCTTGAGGTCTAATCCCATCGAAGTTCGCTCAAATGGTAGAGTGCTCGCTTTGCATGCGAGAGGCATAGGGTTCGATCCCCTGCATCTCCATCTTATACTTTTAATTGTTTCTCTTAATCTTTTTTAACCACGTGTCCAACATGTGCACAAATTTGTAGCTGAGAGAGTTTTAGTTCTTCAAACTTAAAATTACTAATTATTTGAGCTATTTTATGATTTTAATTATCATACTCACTTAACAAACGAAGAGTCTCAACTTTAGAACTACTTTTAGCCAAAAATTCAAGTTAATAAATACTAAATAAATTGATAACTGTAACTAAGACTGTAATTTAATAGTATTAAATTACAACTTTCATACCCCGACAAGGTGAATATTTAAAACTTTCAACATTGATTATTTTATTCATTGAAATAAATATCACACGCATTTCCTATCCTAGAAATAAAGAATATTTATATTATTGATTTGATATGAAAGTTTTGGAGGCTATTGCCTAGAGGGTGACTTTTTGAGTTTTGCGTTTGACAATTAACATGCGGTTGTCAAATGTCAATTTCAATTTTCATATAAGCAGATGTAATGTTAAAGAGATCAAAAATTTAAATTATATTTTGTGGAGTATATAATATAATATTAAGAAAGAGTTTGATTAACCATCATATCAACATAATATAGTTTAAAAGTTTGATTTCCTAACAATTTTTTAGCTATAAATTCCAGTTTCTAATAAGCCAAAACTTTTAGTTTCCTAAAGGCTAGAATTCTAGAACAAAAAGGCCATACATTTTTCCAGAAAGCCAATCGTCTACAAAGACATATGGAGAGACAAAGTCAAACATCTCTTTTTACTCTCCAAGTCTATTGATTCTTCTCATCAATTAGTAAGTTCTTGACCATTTTATGCTTATCCTTGATCGAGTTTATTTGTATATTTTTTGAATTGTGAGAGTTCATAATTGAAATTTCAATTAGGTATCTCTTCTTTTTAAGTATAAGCTGTTATGAACAAAATTTGTCGACTTGTATATAGTTTCCCACAATTTAGGATTCCCTAATTAGGGTGATCCTTGTAATATGGGATTGTAATTATTGTATTTATCCTTTCCTTTTATGTATGCCCTAGGATTGTATATTATACCTCAGATTTGGAATGAAACAAAACTTCAACGCATCATTTTCTTCTAAATTGATGATATATGTTTTATTCCTACTGCAGTTGCAACTTTAAATGTTTTTTGGGGCATCTAGGTCCAAAAATATAGATAGTTTTTATAAGTGAGTCCAGTTATCTAATTACATGTTTTTATTTCTTTTATAATCATTTATATTTTTTAAAAATATTAAAAATCAATTAAAATCTTCTAATATTATGCATTTTTCAACTCCAAAAAATCTAATTAATATCTTATAACAAAAAAAAAACTAATATACTAACAGAAATTATCTACAAAACATTCTACCTTAACTCAAGTAACAAATATATGAATGTATATTATACCTGTAAGCGAGATTTGAAACCTAATTAAAAGGTAGGAAAAAAACATAATATACCTACAAGCAAGACACATTAATCTGTGACACGTTGATTATAAAAAAGAATCTGTCATATAGATACATAAAAATAATAACCTGTGATATAGGTTGATTATAAAAATTAAAAATAAAATCTATAAATGGGGTTTCAAGCAGGAGGAAGAACAAGAAATAACAAAAAATAAAAAATAAAAAGAAATAATCAAAGAGATAATTAGGAAGAAATTTGATTTTTATAATAAATCTTATCATTGAATAGATAATTATTGATAATTAAATAATTAAATTTAAGGAATTGGACTTATATCAAGTTTCCCCATGTTTTTTTTAATTAAATCTAGATAAAACTTGATTTATGCAGGGTTATAACTTTACTACATCTACTTACTACTTTTAAGTTTACTATTATATAATTTTACATAGACAGCTTAAAAGCTTAGCATTTGATTTCGTTGTAACAAATTTAGCTTTGCCCGCCCCCGAATGACTCTGGACTCCGCCGCTGAAAACCTAACAACAATATCACATCCAGATTTCACACAGTGCGGGTCAGCCAGAAGCTTTGCCGTCCAATCCCGTGTCCATAAGAATGGGTTGTTTTTTCAACTTCTTTGGTCACCGACCATTATTTTTCTTTTTCTTTTGTTGTAACTTGTAATAAGCTTTAGAAAACACCGGCTGTCCTAGATCGTGTCTTCTGTAAAAAACCAATTAAAAAGGTGACAAAAAACGTAGCCAGAAGGTTGTCTGCGACTTCCATCTAACCCTCACGCTAAAACGACAGCTTTTCCATCTCACATGTGGCTGGTGGAATTGTTTTTTTATTATTTGTTTCACCAACGACATGCAACCCAACCCTGGCAACCTACGTGTCAACCACATACTCTTGCCTGCAACGGCACCGTTGCATTCAACACCGCCCCTAATTAACCAGCAACAAATTTATAGAATATTCTTGGCCACCTTTCCCTCTCAACCATCCACCTACTCTCCTCCCTTCCAATCTCTCTTTATATTCCCACATCAAAAACCTACATTTACTATTTTTTTTGTCTTCTCTCTCTTTTTTAGCTGATTTATTGATCTGCGTTGTCGCTGCCGCACCGCCGCCGCCACCAGCACCAGTTCGGCGACGAGACACGACGTAAATAATATTATGGCGCGTGGTCTCCTCGCTTGCTTTGGGTCAAAAGGAGGATCCCGCACGTCCCATGAAAAGCATGCTGCGGGGGCAACAGCGCATGTCTCCGCTGAGGAACAGCAGCGGAGCGGGCCGGTGCTGGTGGAGCTGTTCTCGTCGCAGGGGTGCACCACCTCGCCGGTGGCAGAGCTGCTGGTGTCGAGGCTTGGGAGAGGGGATTTTGACGGGACGGACCTGCCTCCTGTGGTGGTGCTGGCGTTCCACGTGGACTACTGGGACTACATGGGCTGGAAGGACCCATATGGGTCGAGCCAGTGGACTGTACGGCAGAAGGCCTATGTCGAGGCCTTGGGTCTGGACACCATGTTCACCCCCCAGATTGTGCTTCAAGGTAGGGCCCAATGTGTTGGCAATGATGAGAGTGCCTTGCTAACGTCGATCAAGGATGCACCTAGATATCCTGCACCCGCATTCCAGGTTCGGATTTCTCATCTGTTCTCGTTATTGTTTTTGTAAATTTTTATTTGCACTCTAAATTTTTTATTTCGTATTCTAAACTTTTTATAATTAAAAAAGTACATTTGTAAAGAGAGTTGATGAAAATTTTAAAATGTTAATAAATATATTTTTATATATTTAAAAATAAGCAGTATTTTATACTAATTTAGACGATAGGAAGATAGAGGATTTGAATTTGAGATGGAGAGGTTAAGGAAGAAAGGAAGGAAAAATTAAACTCGCAACGTGAGATGCAATGATGAATGTTGTCAAGTCAATGCATAACACGCTTTTTATTACCACTATATTTGCAAGTGCTTACATTCATTCTATGATTGTCACCCTAATTATTTAATCTAGATTCGTTGTATTAGTCTTAAAACTTGATATAATCAAAGGTCCATCACCACCTTTATCTTTATTTAATCATATTTTAACCTTAAAGCATGACTGCTATACTTATCTCGTACCAAAGTGGAAATAGTTTAGAGGAATTATTACATGACATGTACACCCCATCAACTTTCTGGTACACCTAAAATGCAATGTCAACTTTGACACTTCCCAAATGGTGGATGAAAACTTTCAAAGTGTCGAACTTTTGTAGAAAGCTAAAGACTAAAGTAGATTAAGTAACTATGTCTTTTAAAAGCCTATAAGATGTTATGTAGTTAAACTTTGAATTTGAATTATTTTATGATACATATTATGTCATGTTTGAAACGTTACGTTGTTAGATTTGAATCTAATCTATGTATTTAAACAAGAGGTCACGTAATTATTTGTAAGTCTAAACTAAGATTTGGACATTAAAAAATGTTGCCATTAGAAGGATTTTGGTTATTAGAGTAAATTCATCTCTTGTGGCTAGTCACACTTGGCTAATACCATTCACAAAATTAAGGCTATGTTTGATAATCATTTCGTTTTTGTTTTCATTTTTCTGAAAATTGAATTTTGTTTAGTAAGTAGTTTCAAAATTTAAAAAAAAAATATATGATAACTACTGAAAATTGAAATCTACTTTCTTGAGTTTTCACTTTTTGGTTTTCAATTGCATATATGAAAATTAAGAATAGTTACCAAATAGTGAAGGATAATTACTAGCAACTTGGTTTTGTTATGGATGAACAGGCAACATTCCCAAGGCCATCGCCGGACTCCCTGCAAGTATCCCTAACAGGGTCATTGAGGTCAAAGGTGGACAACTACGGTGTCAATGTGATGGTGGCGCTGTACGAGAACGGGCTGATCACCGACTGCCCCAAGGGAGAGAACCAAGGACGTGTCCTGTCCAACGACTTCGTGGTCCGACGACTCGAAAAGCTCTGCGCTGTCAAAGACATTGCTGCAAAGAAGACCATTTCTGGAACCATCAACTTCTCCTTGTGGGAAGGTTTCAATCCAGCCAAATGTGGCATGGCCCTCTTCGTTCAGAACCCTTCCCATCAAATTTTTGGTTTGCAGAACTTTCAGCTGCCGGACAATTGATACGGTTACATGTGTTTCTGCCGGCTGGATGGCCGGCCGGGCAGGATTGGAGGACAATTATGTACAGGATGTGTTCATAGTAGGGTTACTGATTTCTTTTTTCTTCTTTCAGTTTGTGTTTTTCCTTTCTTGTTTCTGCGATTTGATATTTAGAAGATGGGAGAGAAATTATCTGCATTCACGATTATAAATATTCTTTTCGGATTTTCCAATTTAATTCTTTTTTTGGAAACTTTCCAATTTAATTCTTTGAATCACAACTTACCTGTTTGAAAGATGATGGGGGACAATTTACACGCTGAACATTCAAACCCATAAAATTTCTTACCGTACATATGAGAAGTAGGTCAATAGGCCAGTTGGCCACGGCATTATACCCACCTTCTAGCACCGAAGTTCGAATCCTCATCCACGTAGATTAGGATAGTTTAAAATATCACCTTGTCAAAGAACGAGAATTCAAATTTCCAAGAACACTAGGGTACCTCAACATTGAAAATATACAAGTACAAGCACACTGATTGCTATAGAGTTGTCCACTTATTTTCACCCTGAAACAAAACCCATTATCTACAAAAGGGCAGCTCAACCCAGAGCCATCTACTTTCCATAGTAGTTCTCAATACCTACTTCCTCACACTATGATAACCTCCCCACCATTTATCCGAAAACCGATGAGCAAAAAGAGTACAACATTACAATATGAGAATCTCCCTTCCAATCCAAAAGCACTTACAGAAAAAGGTAATCACAGTTTTTACACCGAATCTACTGCTTCAACCTGTTGCCGGGCCAAGTATTTCTCCCTTCGCTCCTTCTGAAAAACAAAAAAAAAAAACCAAAATGTTATGCATAAGCACATAAGACTAAACGTTTAGCACATTGTACTACAGATCAGATTTTATATTGGTAAAATTCATACCCATTCGTCTATTACAAGGCCTTCCCCAACATCCCGAGGAGGGTCTGAGTCCGCAGGAGGCTTCTTACTCACTTCAAGTGCAGCCTCAGCTTCAGCCAACTGTCTGTTCAGTTTTTCCAGAGCCTATAAACCACAATGTCACATGCTGGAAAGAAGGTATTCTCTAAGAGATGGAAACACAAATCCCATTAAATAAGTTACAGTAACTTACAGGACTAGGGTGCTCTGCATTCAAAAATACAACCGGCAAAATTCGCTCAACAGTCACTTGATCCTTTTGTTCATCAAACTGGATGAAAAGAACAGGTCAGTTAAACAAAACTAAGGTCATCAATTGTATGATCCAATTCTATTGGATGACCCTGACGGACATCATCAATTGTATGATCTTAAAAGCAACAAAACACTAAAACTGACGATAATAATTTCCGACCACAGAACACAAATGTAAGCAAGCTACAAAATCAAATTCCACAAAAGCTGAATAAAGGTAGCATAAGCATAATATGAACAACTGGAAACTAGCACTCGATTATCCTGTCAATGTAGGCATAAAATACAAAACGTGCTATGACGATGAGCAGTAAGTCGGCGAAAGAGAAACTATATTACCAGCTCAGGCGCATATTCGATTTCTGCGTTCACCTTGAGGCTCATAATCTTGAACTTAACCTTGGTCTTCTGATCCAATTGTTTCTCATTTTTCTCGGGTTGCTCCACAAACCTAAACACTGTCCATCACCAAATCCATAGTCAATAAAAAAAATAAAAAAAAACAATGATTAAATCTAAAGTTAAAAATAAGTAAATTATCCACCAGTGGAGCATCCAAAACATAAACATTTGTTATTTGTAGCAACAGAGCAAGTGCAAGGCCATTACCGGTCGCAATTAGGCCTTCTCCCGGAGCAAGTATACCTCCGGGAGGACGCATATAACAGCTTTTCGGGGCAGTAGTTTGAAACTAAAGGAGCCAAAACAAAACAATTCAACGGGTCAATGAAGCTACATACAAAAATTGATAAAAATCACATGGAAAAAATGAACAACAAAATAAATTTAAGTAACGCATGTAAATAAATGCAACATACCCCACATAAGAAATAAATAAATGCATTCTAAATTCTTGCTTAAAATACAAGTAATTATAACAACATAACATTTAGGGTTGATGTCACAGAGGAATAAGAAAACACCTTAAAAGCTACATGTGACCTGCTACTGTTCTTCAACCGGATCGCACTTTTCACCTGTTTCCCTGGTTCATCTACAAAATTAAACCCACAAGTACATAATTCGACAGCTACGGTAATAAGTGCTTTTTCTAAAAGCACTTTATAACCAATGCAGGTAGAGTAAGCGAAAAGTCCAAACTTCAAACCCAATTGACCAAAATGGCAAAAGTCAGCGAGGGCGTTCAAATGAGAAACAACGACATACAAGGGAAGTAGAGTTTGTTGGCGGGGTCGAGCCGGAGTCGGCGGCGAGGAGGGAGAAGCGATCTCGCGACGGAGGACACCGTTTTGGGGTTGGATTTGAATCCGTAGCCGTGGAGGTTCTGCGTGGAAGAGGAAGAAGAAGACGACGTTTGGCCTCCCGACTGCCAGAAGGGGCAGAGGGTGAAGAGCTTCGTGTCGGAGGCCGACTTGTGCCGCTGGTGGTGGTAGCCGCCGACGATGGCCATGCTTTCTTCACCGGAATCCGATACGTGGCATCCAATTAGACAGCCGGTGATTGAAGTCGCGTGTTTTCGTCCGTCGGTTTGAATCTCTCTCTGTAGAATCGCCGGGACCTCCACTCTCTCTCTCTCTCTCTCTCTCTCTCTCTCAGACTCTCAGTCCATCTGTGATTTTAGAGTGGAAGTTTGCCAGGGTGTGAGACATAAATCGGATGGGAGGAAATGATCTGCTGCCACGCATTCCAGTTAATTCGCCTGAATCCGCCACGTGTAGTTGTTTTATTAGCGATTCTAGGGGTCGCTTTCTTGACATTAAGCTACGTGTCGTATTGGCCTTTGAACCCGCCACGTGTCTATTTATCTGACCGCGATGACCGCGATGATATTTTGGGGGCTTTGCAACTGCCGTGCTTAAAACGATAATTCGTTCCCCTGTGACGACGACGACGACGACGACGACATAGAGAGAGAGAGAGAGAGAGTTGGTGCGTGGGGTTTGGGTAAATGATGTCGTTTCTGTCGCTGAATGGGACGCATCCATTAATTGGCGTTTAGGTTATTTCTTGGGCATCAATTTCTCGTGTGGCAAATATTACTCTTCCTTATTATACTTTGGATTTAAGTTATTTTAAGGTTAAACTAGGATCTAAGAAATTTGTATGTTTTGTAGCGTTGATGTGTAACTAAGCAACATATTAAAATAATAAGTTATAGGAAATATAATTAGGTGTGAGATTTATTACTATTATTATTATTTTTTATTTAGAGTCATATTAAGTACGTCTTAAATTCTTATAGTAGTAAGACTGATTACGTTCCCCAGGTGGGTAACGAATTACCTCAAAGGTCCAAGCAATAAGAAAATTTTATTTCATTTGATTTAAAGAGTGATATTAAGCAACTTAGCAGTCTGGTCTAGTGATACTCTTCTCTAGTCTTCACTTGTAAATAAGAGGTATTTGGTTCGATTTCGTCTTTCTCCCCAAAGACAAATTCGAATCAAATTATCTTGATTATGTCTACTCCCCTACGTAATATTGAATGTATTAGAAAAAGACAGAGATATCAAACTTTTTTGGTAATTTTATTTATTAGTACTAGCATGCAAAGTAAATTAATAATTGTTGCATTTCACAAAACATTTGTAGAGATTTCTTAGAAGAAACTTTGTAAAGAAAACAAACGCTAAGTACTCACAAAAGAAAATAAACGTTAATAAAAATAAATAAATAGTAAAATTTTGTGATTAACTAAAGAAGCTGCTCAAACCACAAGGAGTAATTCATAAAACAAGAGCCACTTTGCAAAATTTCATGTTTATGATTGGAATAATTGATTTTATAAATCTTTGTAAAAATTAATGGAATATGAGATTGCTTAGTGTATAAAAACATACGAATGAGGTCGGTAAAAGTATTATGAACCATCTATTTATTTGTTATATTTAATGATTTTTATTTTAATTAATTTTTTACATAAATAATATTTACGTAATAATTTAAAATATTAATAGTTTTAATTTTAAACATAAAATTCTGTAAATCGATCCTAAAGTGATTTAAAAATTGATCTCTATTCAAGTAGCCAAACTTGAAACATTGTTCGAATCTAAATGCTAATACAAGTTCCCACGGTAACGGGCAAACCGGCTGAGTCTTATTAACTTGAAGGAATTAATTAACGTAAGCGAAAAGGCAATGGGAAATATTAATTAATTGGGTTGAGGTGGGTATGGGTACTTAATGATGGTATGAAAATGAGGGAAATTAGGTGTGGATTTGTTAATTGCATTTACAAGATTAGTTGGCTAAGGTTGTCGGTGTGCAGAGTATTTAGTGTGGTAGTTAGGAATTGATT
Organism: Heteromeles arbutifolia; assembly: GCA_024362995.1. Taxonomy (NCBI): domain Eukaryota; kingdom Viridiplantae; phylum Streptophyta; class Magnoliopsida; order Rosales; family Rosaceae; genus Heteromeles; species Heteromeles arbutifolia. The sequence continues at coordinate 34,750,092 of JANCRC010000003.1, read as the reverse complement.
AGGTGAATAATGACGCCTCTTTTCTAGGGCCTCATCGAACCCTGGATCATGACCCAAATCCAACAATCTTCGGGCCTTGTATCTTAAGCACACTAGATGAGCCCAAAAGCATAAACTCCGACCTTGAACTCGTACCCAACTTCAACGCTAGTACTAAAGTTTAATGATATTCTTTTTCATGTTTACTCTTATAAATAGCAAAGGCCTTGTATAGTTTTAGGATGGGTCCATAGAAAAATAAATTTATAAAAAGTAAAAGAAGGGTGTTTTTAGAACTTTATTAAATTATTTCGGGTGTCTAGAAACAGAACTTGGGTGTACATAGAACCACTCAATACCTACTAGCATATGCCCTACACTTTGTGTGAAAATAATTTTTATTTTTATTTTAAAATGGGAAGGAGAAAGGGAGAAAAAAGGAATGTGAATTAGAGAGAGGAGTTTTCTTTTTTATATTTTAATTTTTTAAAATTAGAACTGCCCATGATTTTGTTTTGTGGTAGAAGACAAAATTAGCTTTTTATCCTCTTTTGGTTGACAAATAGAATTTTATTAAGGTAGTTTAGATTAATAAACCCGGACCTAAACTTGAAGTTCTGAACCATGGATCTCGAAAACTGGTGGGTTGCCTTTGGGCCTTTCTCTTTAGTCCTTTGCAAACTTGCAATTCAAGTTCAAACACATTCTCTTCTGGTAAATTAGTGCATAATATTGTTTGTAATAAAATAATTTAATAAATAAATCATAGATCTCAAATCCCAAATCATGGGCTCAATCTCCATGGTACCACAACAAGAAAAAGGAAGCACTCTTTCCATAACGAGAAGATAAATATCAGGCGATTACAACAAAGAAAAATTATGCACATAATTTAATCTTATAAGGATATAAGATCTTCTAGTTAGAACTGAAGAAGGGACACATAATTTAATCTTATAAGGATATGAGATCTCCTAGTTAGAACTGAAGAAGGGACACTAATTGTGCAAGGGGATTCTTCTCTTCAATAGTTCAATGAGCAAATTGAACAAGATGAAAATACATACAAGTCTTTACTACTAGAAGCTCATGAAAAGGAGATATATTTGTGTTTACGTATCAAGAAAACTTATTACATATATCATTTTACGTGTATAACTTAAGTAAAGAAAAATACGTAGTGTTATAATTTAGGTGAAATAATATCACCCCGTGGCCACTTAATATTACGGTCTAATGATATTCCTCTTCACTGGTAAGTGAGAGGTCTTAGATTCGATTCTCGTCCAAGATGAATTTGAACCATATTATTACTAACACATTATGAGGTTTAGCCCACTCATCTACCTCCTTAATGTAAATAATATCGTTTGTTAAAAAAAAAAAAAAAATAACACCACGTGAGAGTCTTCATAAAAAGAAGGAGGCCTCGTGACTTATATACATCAAGTAAAAAATAAACCAGAAATTGTAAAATAGTTCCTGTTTATATTTATACATATCATCTCTTCCACAAACTGTTTGCAAGTTATAGGCCTAGCCACCATTTCTATCACAACAAATTTTTTAAAGGAATTTGCTGCAAATATCTAACCCCTCATCATCTTAACAGAAAACGATACAAGGATGATCTAATTTTTAATTAGGTCCCCAGCAGATTAAGTGAATAAGATTTTCAACCTTCTCTCTTCTTCTCTTATCCTCAAGGGCCACCGTATCTGGCGGACTCGTAGCCCTAGCAGCAGTAATATTGCGCCAACCGGTTTTGGCCTCATTGGCAGCAGCTGATGAGTGATCTGCCGCAGCCGAAACATCCATCTTGCGCTGCATGGACTTCAACGCCATCTCAAACTTGCACGCCTGCCTTTCACCTCCCATCTTTCTCTCTCTCTCTCTTCTTCTTTTCCTAATTTTATCAAAATCGCCGAGCAGAAAGAAAGAAAGATATAAAGATATGATTGTTTTTGTAAGGTGGGAAGATTGATCGCTCAACAAATAAAGGGAGTAGGATTTTTTTTTTTTTTTTTTTTTTTTGTTGCTGAGAAAAGCATGTCAACGTGTATGTATATATGGGGAAGAACTCTGAGTGGGATTGTTGAAAACTGTGACTGAATTGGAAATCCAGGTTTATGTAGCTCCCAGATTTGTGGTGCTGGTTTTCTAAATCAGCTGCTATTCTCTGGTTTTTATAATGTTTTAACACGTGGTTTAGAAAACAACCTTATCATTAAGTATCTCTAGTGTAATTAGGCAATCGCCTATTGACATCAGATTCGATGAAAGCTTTTTGACGTTTAAGAAATACTCCAAAAAAAAGCCGTCCTTCTATTTTTGTAAATAAACTAGGAATAAGTGTAAGATGCATGACGTTGTGGTTCGGTTTAATTTCGAAACATTTTGGTTCGATTTGGATTTAAGCCGGTTTGGATAGATTTAAATTGAAACCACACACTTCAATCATGAAAGATAAAGGTTTGACAAAAAAAAATCATGAAAGATAAAGGCTCGGCTCAAGTTGGTTTTATTTATGCATCAAACTAATAGCTTAATCAATCCATTAACTGATCAATTTGGCGTGATTGGTTTCCTTACATAAGGAATTCCTTAATATATATTAAAGAAAACTTCTTAAACTTCTTACATGTATGTTTTTTCTATAAAATATTTGTTATGAATTAATACTTTCTTATATAAAGTATTCATACTTAAAAGTATTATGCTAAGACAAAATAAGATAGATTACTTACTATGACGGAGTTCATTTTCAACAAAGCATTACCAAAGTTTTTTTTTTTTTTGTCCTTTTTGAATCTAGCTACCAAATCGTAACTAAGTCACAATTACTTTTTGGCAACAAATTTTGTTAAACGTGGGACGCATGCTTAATACTAACTCTTGGATTGAATAAATCAAATGAAGATTGAAAGACATAAAAAACAATAGTGTGCAGGAAACATTACCCTTCAATGAAATTTATAAGGATTTACAGTTCATAATTCTTGCTTTATAAGGATTTTACCCAAAGATCCTAAGGAATACATGCTAAAACCTCTAAAGTTCTCAAATGATCGATATTAATTTTTTTTTCAAGGTATATCGATATCAAAAACCAAAAGTGTGACTGACATGTAATTACAATTACATTTGTCACCAAAACAATGACCAATCACTCGATAGGCTAGTTGATTGACATGTCACGAAAACAAATTTCGCCTCCACCATGATATGTCTTATGTAACCCTTAACTATGACATATATTTAGTTTGCAATTAACAAAAGGTCAAAAATGTTTTCATTTGGCACCTAAAAAAGTAGGGGTAATATGTGACATTCATTTTTTTCCCTCTAGATAGATGTTATTTTATAAATGTAGTACTTATGTTATTTTATAAATGTAGTACTTACGAACAATTACTTAAAAAAGAAAAAGAAACATTAAATAGGGATACTTACAATTATTCAACAAAATTCAATGATTATGATACTTTCTAAAATTCTCAAGGAAACTCGATCATAAAAAGACATTAACCTAAATTCGTTTAATCTTTTATGAAGAGTAATATTGGGCGTACTAATAACTATTTTCCCATGCCGTTACACTCACTCTCTTACAGAAAATAAATCTTACATGGGTCCTACATGATAACATAATCTCATGAATCCCACATCATAGAAAAAATTGGCATATCTATTATTGTTGGAATAAAAAGTAAGCAATAGAAGAGGGCATTTCCTTAATATTCAAATGTCTACTTAGATTTTGTTTGCAGTGGACAATAAATTCAAGAGAAATGTGAATTAAGTGGCATTAGATTTTCACAGTTTACACTTATCATTGGTTCTTTAAACCAATACAAATGAACCCAGAAAGGAAAATATATATGTAAGTAATACGTACATGTATCAATAGGACTCCAACAACTCAAATACATGACTTTTTTTTCAATGATTGATCAGGCTCATTTTTACTTCTCATCATCTTATTGGACATAGCAGAGATGCTTGAACAGGAGGTAGTCTTTTAGATTGAACATGGGATCTGATATTTCTTCTCTTTTTTTTCTTTCAGTTGAAAGGTTAGCTTAAGTTCTGGTAATAAGTAGGTTTAGTTGGGAGATAAAGTAGGTTTGTTTGGTGTAAAGAGAGGTGTATGTACGTACGCGGATTTATAAAAGGTGTGAGGCAACCTGGATTTGGGATATATATTGAAATACAAGCGGCGGTTCCACAGGGTTTTTGGAGAAACAGCCCCCAGGTTGGGACGGGTTTGCGTAGTGACCAGCCCAACTAAGCATATGATAGCGACATCACTCCTTTCTTACGACTAGCACCTTTGTTTTCCTTTTCGTTTTTGTGAATAAGAAATCGAAACATGATTGTTTTCTGAGCTGTGGTCTCAACGGTCGCTTGTGTGTGCGAAACAGTCAGCCGTTTGTGGGTTGTGAGACATACTTCCGTCAACTGTTGACCCACACACGTAATGTGATAATATTTCTTGTGCGTTTTGTTTATCACATTGACAATCAATCAACTGCTATAACACTCGCACACACACATTTTCATATATATATTCTTGTTACCTCTTGAGGAGAAAAACTTGCATAGGGTTTTGCTTGTCACTGAACTTTGTTGAGTGATAGTACAATTCAATCAAAACTCATCAGACAAATCTTAAATTTAAGCTTTTATGATTTTTATATTTTAAACTCTCATAATTAATTATCCTACTAATTAATATGCACCATGAGATTAATCTAATAGTTTTTTTTTTCCCTCTCTCTCTTCTTCCCAAATTTTCTCCGTCGTCTTCTTCCCCACTCAGCGTCCTTCCTTTCTTCATAAGAATATGGAGAAGAAACAATTAAACCTTTGTCTCCAACTATCATGAAATGAAAAAAGAAAAATCCAACACATATTTCATTTTTTTGTTGTTTGTTCATTTTTTCAGTTATGAGCAATATTTCATTGCCCAGAACATCGCATATATTCTCAAATAATAAAAATAAATAAATTTGCTGATGTATTTTATATAGATCCTATGATGAGAGTTTGCAGCATTGAACAGAAAGCCTAACGGCACCTCTAAACTTTTATGTTAGTTTAACATGGAATTTTTTTATTTACATTAGAGGAACTGGGTTTTTTATTTTAGAGGTGAAAATCCCTTAGATATAAATTTTAATGGAGGTTGCGTTCACATAAGAAAAGTCAAGGAGATCTAGCAGAGAAAAATCAACTAACAGCGCCTGCAAAATCACAGAGTGGGGACGAAGACGGTAGACAAATTTTTTTTTTAATGTCTTAATTTTTTTTCCATATTCTTATGAAGAAAGGAAAGACACATAGTGGGGAAGAAGACGAGAAAATTTTAATGTCTTAATTTTTTTTTCCCCATATTCATATGAAGAAAGGAAAGACAGAGTGGGGAAGAAGTCGGTAGAGAAAGTTTGGGAAGAAAAATGAGAGAGAAGTGGAAAAAAAATGAACCATTAGATAATCTCATAGTGTATATAGTAAATTAGTAGGAAAAATAATTGTCAAAGTTTTAAATATAAAAATTATAAAAAATTATAAGACATGTTATGTGGCTAGTTTTGATTGAATTGTAATGTCACTTAACAAAATTTAGAAGCAAATAAAAGTTTTTCTCGCTTTTCCAGGGTTCTAAACCTGTACTTATAAATTAATCTAATCCCCAACTCAAACATCAAATCCAAGAGTAGCGGAAATTTCGTTGTAAAATCTGGAAAACATACAACATGCATGTTAACATCAGAAAGTGACCAAAAATTAACAACATTCACCACAATAAGTCGAACTTTAATTTATTTTTTTTTGTCGAAAGTTGAACTTTAATAATTATGTCAAGGCTTGAAACTTGGAAATAGAGTAGTATTGTGCACTTTTACCTACGAGGAAATTGTAGCAACGATCCTTTAATTTTAATCTAATTGGAGTAATAGTTCATCAACTAAAAATCCATGATCATTGGTCTCGTAATTCCTTAAAACGTGCAACTATGATCATTTTCTTCAACTCCGTTAGAACTTCCGTCAAAATAAGTCACATGCCAGGCATATGAGGCTAAGAGGCAAATATGTAAAATCAAATGAGAAAATTGTAGCAACGGTCCCTCAAATTTAGCTCAATTGAAGAAATGGTTCCTCAACTTTAACCCAATTGAAGCAATGGTCCCTCAACTTTAACCTAATTATAGCAAAAGTTCTTCCAACATAACTCATTTTGATGGAATTCTGACGGAATTAACGAAAATGACCATAGCTGCACGTTTTAATGAGTTAAAAGACCAATAATCATGAATTTTTAATTGAGAGACCATTGCTCCAATTAGTTAATGTTGAGGGACCATTGTTACAATTTTCTCCTACCTACACCTAGCATTTTGGATGGCAAAAACCATTGACTACTTGGCATAATGGTAGGCCTCCTTTGGTATCAAATATTAAATTTCATTTATACCCTCTCGAAAAATAGGAGGATTAATTAAATAAGGGAGAAGTTTCTTTCATGTCGTCTCAAATTTCATAGTTTCACCTACCTCTAATATACTTCGAATTCAATGGATAATTCATTCTAATTCAATTTAAAGACCAAACAAGAATTACTTTAATCTGAATCTCAATATATCTGTTTTTTAAGTCCCACAAGACGTATGAATCTTATGAACCGGCTTATTAAAACAAAACAAAAAATTTATGGGTTGTCGTATGCCCGTGGAGTTATGGTTATGGACCATTTCATACGCGTCTAGTTTTTATGTGATATTCCGTTTTAAAATTTATTGTTTATTTATTTTACAGTTTAAGAAAGGTGATTTAAAGGCGTTTTGGTTATTTTAATTTTTTTTTTATGCCTTCAGTTCCCCATTTATTTTTTAAGAACTTTAACGAAAAACTTCCGGTACTGTTCATTTTAACAAAAAATCACATTTTTACACTAAAAGTCAATTCTGGTACTATTCACTTTACCCTTTATTTTGTTCTTATTGTTAAAATTCAAAGTTTTCAAACCCTTTTCATTAGGTTTTTTTTTTTTTTTCTTTTTTTTTTCCAGTTTTCAGTGCCTTCACCAACCCACCTTATTCTTTTTTCCGATTTCAATTCTCTTTTGAATTTCTGGGTTAGTATGTTATTTTAATCTTGTGCTCTTATTTTCCCTTTGGGTAAATTACATTTTCATACATCAGGTTTGTGGTCTATTTCAATTCCTTACAACATATTCAAAACATTTCACTTTCATACCTTAAGTACTATGTTATTTCAAAATAATACCTCTGTTACATTTTCCATCCATTGATCAGTTAAGCGCTGACGTGGCTGCCAAATATGTGTCACGTGGCAATTTTTTTTTTTAAAAAAAAAAAAAAAAAAAAAACTTGAATCTTCAACAAAAAAAAACCTAGGAAACCCATATCCCATCACCCCCCACTTCTCGAAGCCTTATCCCCTTCATGTAACGATTTTGTGACGTGTGGGATCCTCGACCGCTTCCTTCCTTCTTCCCCACTCCATCCTCACGTCATATGGCAAACCTTCATCCCTCTTCACCTCATCTAACATCATGAACCGAAAGAGAGACAAACCCTACTTCTCCCGCCACGCCCCCTACTCCGGGTCGAAACGCCGTCGTCCCCTGCCTCCACATCTGAAACCCGAACCCGAGCTCGACAAGCCCACTTACAAGCAACCTACCATGCCGCCGACTCCGCTCAAGCCGCCATCGCTGCCTCTCTCGGCCCATCATTCGGTATCACCATCTAATCCAAAAAAGTACTGATCTTTCCTTTTTAATTGACCCAAATAAGCTTTCTTTTTACTATTTAATTTCTGGGTTTTCGAATTTTTGTTTAAATTTGGGGTTTTGCCGTAACTGCAGGTGCTTTGGGCTACAGACCCACTTGCCCAATAGCGGAAGGGAGTCGGAGCTGGTGCTGAAAATAAAGATTCCGATGCCGGGTCGTCGGCAAGTTCGATCACCGCTGCCACCAGTTCATGTAGACCTCATCTCTAAGCTTTGTGATCTGTAGACTGCTACAACTGCAGAGGTAAGCTCTGTGATAAATCTTCTAATTCACTCTATATATTTTTTTTCATCTGGGTAATTAACTAATTTCAGGCCAGGTCCAAATGCCGCAGCGGCCTCGCGCCGTTTTCCAAAATCGTCTTCACTTAGGTAAGCAATTCAGACTTTTGGTTCAGTTTTCATAATGCCCAATTTTGTATTTAAACCTAAATTTTTTTAAAACTGATTTGGGGTTACTGAAATAGGCATGCTCGATGAGTGCTGCAGCACTGCCATCCCTGAATCAGAAGATACTCGGAAGGAGGAAGAAGAAGAAGAAGAAGAAAGTCGTGGAATATAGCAAGCTTTTAGCTTTGCGAAGGTCTACTTTTTCCTACTTCTTTTTTCTGGGTTGCAGGTTGGGTAAGGGATAGGGAGGGAAGACGAAGGGGGGGTTGCGTTTGTTTTTGGGTTTTTTTTATTTTTTTGCCTTTTAGAAGATTCAGGTTTTTTTTAAAAACGTGGCACACATTTGGCAGTCACGTGACACAAATGTGGCAACCACGTCAGCGCTTAATGGATCAATGGATGAAAAATGTAACGGAGATATTATTTTGAAATAAAATAGTACTTAAGGTATGAAAGTGAAATGTTTTGAAGATGTCGTAAGAAATTGAAATAGACCCCAAACCTGAGATATGAAAGTGTAATTTACCCTTTCCGTTTTCATGTCAGTTTTGCATTTTCCCGTTTTCATCCAATTTTTAATTTTGATTCATCCTTTAAAATTCTAATAAAATTGATATCATGACGACACATTGTAATTAAAAGGAATGCAAAACAAAACAGAAAAAATCGAGTCCAAATCTTCCGCACCAAAAAACTCATGTGGCCTCTCTGTGCCTTTGATTTTATTGAGCATGTCAACAGTTACACCTAATCAAATCAAGCTTCAAGTCCCGAGTCCCAAAACATGCTCAATAAAATCAAAAGCACAGAGAGACCACATAAATTTTTGGATGTAGAAAACTCTCTCTCGAAAAAATCAGACTAGTATATATATTGCAAAATAGCTCTTAAATTGTATATTTAGGGAGGCAGCATTTAATCTTTTGACCAAATCCGCAAGTTAACTTTGGGCCCAAGTATACTTAATTTGCTCTCACTTTCAAGAAATGTTAATTCCGCATAAAAAATAAAATAAAATAAAAGGAAGTGAGAAAAGATTCAACGAGTAATCATGAAATTAAGCCATATAATTCAAGGGAAAAAAAGGGATGACAGATCCATACTCATAAACCTAAAATCTAAAAAATACCTAATTAACACCTAAAATCTAACAGTATTGGGACCCCAACAACTCAACTCCATGAGTTTTTTAACCTTCTCCTCCTGTGGTCTCTTCGTCGTCATAGAAATTGCAGAAGACGAAGAGTCGGACAGTTTCTTGGCTTGGGAATAGGATCTGATGTTGTTCTTGGCATGCTGGTGGACTGATCTCAGAACCCCATTCCACCTGCAGACTCCTTGGTCTTTCAGTGCCTCCACTGCTCCTATACTTGCTGCTACCACCCAAGCTCTGCAGGCTGCACTCATTTTTATTTTTATTTTTTTCTGATTTTTGTTGTGAGAGTATGGAAGGAGATTTTTGGGGTTTTCTTGAATTTTTGTTGTGGGTGAAAGGGTATGTGCTTATTTATATAGGCCAGCTGATATGGTAAAAGAACAGTGAGATTCAAGACAGTGGCACCAATTTAGGACAAGTGTTGGAGTGTTGACGAGAAAAAGTGGTTCGCGACTTCAACCAGTGGTATTGGTAAGACGCGGGTAGCAAAACGGCGTGCTGATGCTTGTTTTTTTTTATCCGGCCCAAGGGAAAACGCAAAAGTTGTTCTCCTCCATAGCCACGTGCATCCCTCTATTTTTTTTATTTTTTTTTATTTTATTTTTTTGTAAACTATCCCTCTATTGTTTTACCCAAAAAAAAAAGACAGGAAAATTAATGAAAATGGTTTGAAAACTTTAAGTTTTAACGATAAGAACAAAATAAAGAGTAAAGTGAATAATACCAGGATTGACTTTTTAGTGTAAAAATATGATTTTTCGTTAAAGTGAACAATACCGGAAGTATTTCGTTAAAGTTCAAAAAAAAAAAAAAAAAAAAAACTCAACTTTGAATACAGTGATATATTTCCTTAGATGTTGGATTTGGGCTAAATTACTTATAATTTGGTCACGAGATGTCAGATTTGAGCTAAATTACACAATGAGGAAATCATAATTTAATATCGAATTTAAGATGTGTTACTTATAAGTGAATAAAGATACCATTAAACCATAATATAAGTGACAACAAAATTTTTAATTTAGCTGCACGGTAAAGCATCAATTAAATTAAATTCATTTCATTTTTCAGTTTGTCATTGTTTTGCTACCTTTCCAAATTCACCAATTCAACGGGTTGGGATTTGATACGAATTCGATCCCAAATCAAGGGAATCCACAAATCAAATATGAATTTGAGTTGGTGTGATTCGGTAATAATTTAATTACGAATAGACCTCAAGTGAAACTTATGTTCAAACATTATGAGAAAAAATTGAATATCAACATTAAAAAAAAATGTTTCGATAACAATTTTGTTTTTATTTTTACTTTATTTAAAGGTAACTATTATTGGCACATCAAAAATTTAATTGTATGCTTTTCATGAGAGTCCTTTTTTTTTTTTTTTTTTCTCTAAATATAAAAAATTTGGAGTGCACAATTAAATTTGAGAACTGCTAGATCCACCCATGCTATAACCACACACACCATAAAAAGTTTAAAAAATTAAAATGCGTTGTCCCATCCACTATTACTTTTAAAATAACCTCTCATATTCTAAAATTATAAACTTGTCTCTTAGAAAAAAGAATATAAACAAATAATATATGTCATATCCCGGCCCGGACCCCACCACATCCCGGGCACGCCTCTACCGTAGCACGATATTGTCCGCTTTGGGCCCCGACCACGCCCTCACGATTTTGTTTCTGGAAACTCAAACGAGAACTGCCTAGTGGGTCACCCATCATGGAAGTGCTCTCGCGCGTTACTCGCTTAACTTCGAAGTTCCAATAGAACCCGAAGCCAATGAACTCCCAAAGGGCCTCGTGTTAGGTAGAGATGAAAATATACATATAAGGCTCATAGGATTCACTCCCCTAGACGATGTGAGATCTCACAATATATATAAAGCTAAAATTAAGTACATAATCGGGATAGAACTTCATCTAATATAAGAAAAATACTTGATTATTTCATATTAAAAAAACTTTTACCTCACATGCCTCAGAGTCAATTTTGTTCATTTTGGACAACTTGTACTCCTCCGATATCATATATTGTGCGCTAATTGAGACAATACTGAGAACTTCCATGAACTGAACTCTGAATGTCAAAAACCATGATGCTCCACTATCAAACTCTTTTCAAATGAAACCTTGATTTTAGTGTGCTGCAACTCAAAGCAAAGCATGTATACTTTCCCATGATGTCTTTCAAGGTTTTTATTGGTTATTTTATAATGGACAAACCTGTAGTTAAAAATTTCATTAAAAATTGAGTGGGAAGATAAAACACTGTAGTGAGAATAACAACACTCTTAAATTTTTGGAGAAAACGTTACTTTTTGCAAACCATATTCTCAAAAAATAACTTGTTAAGAAGTTAAATAAGACACCAAATGAGCTGGAAGACCAACAACCTTCCTATACTATTCTCAAAGTCTAAGGATGTGGTCCCGCATCCTAAATAGTTGATTGTGCTTTGATATATATTTACGAGCCAAAAGGATCACATCCATCTGTGTGTTGATTACTATTGCAGCAAAAGATCATCTTTTTATCAAATCCATGTTAAGACTGCTTTTATGATATGGATCTACCGGAAGAGTTCATAGTTCTTGTTCATGGGCTTGTTAAATGAGTTCTTCAGGGTTTAGAGCAATCACCAGAACACTGATTTGACGACGCCATGTTTGTCCAATGAACAATGAAATTAACTCGTTTAATTCTCATGGAAAAAGGGATGACATATAATCCAATACTCATACACCCTAAATCTAAATTACATAATTACAATCTAAAATCTTATGGTATTAGGACCCCAACAGTTCAATTCCATGACTTTTCTCAACTTGTCTTCCTGTGATCTCTGCATCTTCATAGAAATTGCAGAAGACGAAGAGTCGGAGAGTGTCTTGGCTTGGGAATAGGATCTGATGTTGCTCTTGGCATGCTGGTGGACTGCTCTCAGAACCCCATTCCACCTGCAGACTCCTTGATCTTTCAGTGCCTCAACTGCTCCAATACTTGCTGCCACAATCCAAGCTCTGCACGCTGCACTCATTTTTTTCTGATTGTTTTCTGAGTTTCCTGTGATCAAAGATCTTACGGGTGAAAGTTTGGAAGGGAGAGTATGAAATAACCGATATCCGAAAAAGGACCGTGTTGTTGACAAAAAAGTAATTTATGTGTTGTCTAATGTTTTGGGATTATGATTTCATTTTGTTTTAAAAGGAGATTCAGATTCCTTTCAATTGAAAGCGAGGCAAAAGCTGAAAACAAGCTTAAACTTACGATTCGAAGACCAAGTCAGAGACTACTGGCCGTCTCGCAGATGAGAAATCTGAATCTGGGGTTCTTGAATTTATTTATGCATATATATAGAGGAAGCTAATAGGAGAAGGAGAGTGAAAATCAAGGCACAGCCACCAGTATGAGGGAAATAAATCTGTGGTAATACAAATAGGGTTGCAAAACAATGGGCAAAAAGCTCATGCATTTTTAGGTCCTGACTCATAGGGTAGTGAAAGGCTCCTCTTTGGGGGAGTCAATAGCCACGTGCTTTTCTTGTTTTTCGGTTTTTCTGATTTTGGTATTCCAAAACACCAAATTTGAATTAGGGGTCTTTGATTTTCGCTCAATTATGCTATCTCCAATGTAAGGGGTTAAAAATTTAAAATGCAGTCTGTATTATTACTATTTTCGTATAGGTATTTTTTTTAGGAAAATTGTAGTCTGTTTACTTTCTAGATCATCCTCTAAAGATTAACTTAAAAAAAAAATCACCAAAGCAAAAATTATTTAACTATTTAATTAATGTTGTAAAAAATTTGTTATTTAACTGAGAAATATGTTATGGTTGTAGCCTATTTTATCTAACAAGGAGAAGGGGGTGGCGGCAAGGATAGAGAGAGGAGAGATGTGTTTGTAGAATCGTAGGGGAATTGTGTATTGAGGATGTGTTATCCCCCCTAAGTAGTACATTTATTTATAGTAGTAAAAGGAGAGAAGAAATCCTTCATCCCCAAGGAATACAAGTCTATATAGGAAAGAATAACTAGAATAAAATCTAATCTAGGATTTATATAATCACACTTAAACTAGGAAAGTTCACAACACTCCTCCTTGAGTGTGTAAATACTCAAGGTAGATTTAGCATCATGCAGAAGTTGAAGAAGTCGACTTGTCGACATTGATTCTGGGAACAACGCTTATATTCAATAAGGTAGGAACTTGCATAAAGTAGTAAGTCTCACTAAAAAACCCTAAGGCCATGGCAAAAACTCGAGTAGGGACAAAATCCATAGTTTAAGGAAAAATGCGTGAGACGTGCAAAGTCAAAAGAAACATCTACAAGATGTCATCAGGGATATGATCAACCCAAGATAGGTGCCTCATTAAAACCTAGTTAGGTAGCAAAAACCCAGTGGGAAAAATGCTCCTAATCGTAGGGAAAAAGAGTACATTAAGATCAAGCAAGTATTCTTCAGGATACTCCCACTGAGTTTGACACAATTCCAAAGAGAAATAGCAATGTTACAACTCAGAAAGTTTACGCATACCAATTCCTTGAACAAGCTTCTGAAACGTCGCATTTGATAGTGATTTGGTGAAGAGGTCGGCCAGATTGTCTTGTGAACGGATTTGCGTGACTTCAATCTTCTGATGCTCTTGTTGTTGATGTGAAAAGAAGAACTTTGGCGCAATGTGCTTGGTGTTGTCTCCTTTTATGTAACCTTTCTTGAGCTGTTCGATGCATGTTGCGTTGTCTTCAAAGATCGTCGTAAGGACATCTACGGTGGGGTAGAGATTGCAGGAGCTTCAAATATGGCCCACTACTGCTCTCAACCAAAAACATTCCCGAGTTGCTTCATGTAAGGCAAGAATTTCAGCATGGTTAGACGAAGTGGCAACTAAGGTCTGTTTAGTTGACGTCCAAGAGATTGCGGTGCCTCCAACAGTAAAGACATAACCCGTTTGAAAATGCTTCTTGTGCGGATCAGATAAGTATCCTACATCGACATAACCAACAAGGCGAGAATCGACTCGAGAAGCAGAGAGTACGGCATTACTCGAGGATTCGTAGGGATAGAACAAGCCCAAATCCGTAGTACCCTTAAGGTAAAAGAAGATGTTTTTCACGCCAGTCCAGTGTCTGCATGTTGGTGCATTACTGTATCTTGCCAAAAGATTAACAACGAAGGAGATATGTTGGGTCTAATGCATTGAGCTAAGTACAATAAAGCGCATATCGCACTTAGATAAGGAACTTCAGGCTCCAAAATCTCTTCATCATCTTCATTTGGACGGAAGGGATCTCGTTTTGCATTTAGCAATCGAACAACCATAAGAGTACTTGAAGGCTTCACTTTATCCTCGTTAAAGCAGCGCAACACCTTTTGGGTGTAGTTTGTTTGATGTACTAAGATGTCATCCGAACGGTGCTCTATCTCGAGACTAAGACAGTATCAAGTCTTACCTAGATCTTTCATCTCAAATTTTGACTTCAGGTGCCCTTCATGAGTTCCGACAAGGTTCATGTCATTGACATATACTGCAACTATTGCAAAACTGGAATGTGACGTCTTAATGAACACATAAGGGCATAATTCGTTGTTCACATATCCCTAACTAGTCAAATACTCACTAAGACGGTTACACCACATTCTTTCGAATTGCTTCAAATCG
This sequence comes from Heteromeles arbutifolia, assembly GCA_024362995.1. Classification (NCBI taxonomy): domain Eukaryota; kingdom Viridiplantae; phylum Streptophyta; class Magnoliopsida; order Rosales; family Rosaceae; genus Heteromeles; species Heteromeles arbutifolia. The sequence continues at coordinate 34,735,075 of JANCRC010000003.1, read as the reverse complement.
TAAAATGAACGCCTCAGTCGAATTGTGAGCGTGTTCCGGGGTTTGGAAATATTTGAACCAATCAATGTAAGTCATTCGGGAACTTTCATATAGATTTTCGTATCAAGATCCCCATAGAGATACGCAGTTACTACGTCCATCAGCTGCATACTCAGTTTTTCGGAAACTACCAAACTGATAAGGTAATGAAAAATAATCACATCCATAACGGGTGAATAAGTTTCGTCATAGTCAATCCCGGAGCGTTGTGAGAAGCCTTGTGCAACAAGACGATCTTTGTAACACACAATTTCATTCCTCTCATTACGCTTCCGAACGAAAACCCACTCGTAGCCAACGGGCTTCACATGTGGATGAGTAGAAGCTATAGGTCCGAACACCTTACGTTTTGCAAGCGAATCGAGTTTGACTTGGATTGCTTGTTTCTAGTTTGACTAATCAGTTCTACATCGACATTCATCCACAGAACGAGGTTCAATGTCATCGTTCAACATGATCTCAGTAGCTACTGCATATGTTAATGCATCGTCAACGATCATCTCATTTCTACACCACACATCATCTAAGCTAGCATGACAGACCGAAATCTCACGATTCTCATGAGGAAGATTTATCTCTTCAAGGACGTTTCCGTAATCTAGAATTTCCTCATGAGTTGGATAGAATGAGTAAGCGACAATTGGATTCACGGTAAACTCTTTAGAAGCCTATGCCGTGGGTTTCCTCTTCTGGGGGTGTAAATCCTTTGAACCAATAGGTCTGCCAAGTTTTTGTGTAGGGGCAGATGATTGGCTAGCCTTAATGTACGTGGATCACCAAGATTGACGTCTCGGGCCTCCAAGAAGGAAATCCGTCGTACATTTAATACATCCATCTTTGTAGGCACATTCGCAGCTGGAATATGTGATTTGTCACGCGCGCTAGATTGGTGAAAGCATCTAGCATGCTCTGAAGATCTAATATGCGATGCACTTCAGTTTCAGACTAAGCGGTGCGAAGATCTAAATGAGACAAAGTGGGAGTCGTCCATTATAATTCACGTCGTTCTTTAAGAACGTTGACGTTCTTATTTCCCCTAACGACGGAAATACTGTCTCATAGAAGTGACAATCCGCGAAACAAGTGGTAAACAGATCGCCTGTCAAAGGTTTTAAGTAATGAATAATTGAAGGAGAATCATATCCGACATAGATTCCCATATTTCACTGAGGCCTCATTTTTGTACATAAGGGCGACGAAATCGGCACATAGACTGCACAACCAAAAATGCGCAGATGTGATATATCGAGTTCATATCTGGTAACCAACTAAAGGACGTTATATGGTTGGGTCACAATAGGCCTCAAGCGGACCAACATGGCTGCGTGTAATATTGCATGGCCCAAGCAGCGATCAGGAGCTTAGTATGTATGACAAACGATCGAGCAATCATTTGTAAGCGCTTAGTGAATGCCTTTAGCCAGGCTGTTCTAGGTGTGAACATGGGGTACGAGATGTTCAACTTCAATCCCAACTGACATGCAATAGTCATCAAAAGTTTTAGATGTGAATTCTCCAACATTATCCAATCGAATAGATTTGATCGGATAATCAGAGTGGTGAGCCCTGAGCTTGATAACCTGAGCCAACAGTTTGGAGAATGCAGTGTTCCTTATGGACAACAAGCACACGTGTGACCAACGCGTGGAAGTGTCAACCAAAACCATGAAATATCTAAATAGTCCGCATTGAGGGTGAATCGGTCCACAAATGTCCCCCTGAATCCGTTGTAGAAAAATGGGAGGATTCAAACAAATATTGTCATAAGAAGGCTGAGTAATAAGCTTTCCCATAGAACATGTTTAACATGCGATTCCTTGAATCGAACCTAAGCTTCAGGTTAGTGGATGCCCGTGTGATGATTTGAGGATACGGCGCATTGCTATTCGTCCAAGATGTCCCAAACGATCATGCCAAAGTGTAATTTAGTGCGCGGTTCCAGAGGTAGGGCCGGCCACATAGTGGCATTCTATGGGGCGTATAGTCGTAGTATATAGACCATTCGGGATACGTTCAATCTTCTTTAGAATACGCTTCTGGCCATATTCGTAGAAAGTTATGCATAGAAATTCAACTCTGTTTTCTACGTGTGTTTCAACGTGGTAATTGTTATCTCTAATGTCCTTAAAGCTCAACAACGTTCTTCCGGAACATAGAGAATAAAGAGCCTCATCAATGGTCAAAATTGTACCATTGGACAACTTTATACGTGCCTTACCGTATCCTTCGATCAGGTTGGATGGGCCTGAGTGGGTTGTCAAAGTTGCATTCTTAGGTATAAAGTTAGTGAAATAGATGCGTTCACACAAAACGGTGTGCGTGGTTGCACTATCTGCCAGACAACTAACTTCCCTACTAGTCATAACTAGAATAAAAAATTAATTTGAATCGGTCACATGCATAAAAGTTCTAAAAACAAATATCCATTCAAAATAATTTTAAGTATTCAAGGACGGAAATTAATTAAAAACTTAATATCCAAAAAATGAATCACCAACAAATAATCCAAACAGAAAGGAAAATTGTTCAAAATTTAAACAAAAACAAAGAAGGGTTCGGCCACTACTGTGGAATTCGACGCCATGGTTTTATTTCAACTAAAAAATAAGCCTATGTTCAAGATTCTAATCTTCCATAGGTGTGATCGCCTCCTGAAAGTCAGAAACCTCCATCTTTGTACTATTTGGATCATCCACTTGCACAAAGTTTGATTCAAACTTCTTATGACGAGAATGATATTCAGTTACAACCTTCTAGGGGAGCTCGGCAAACACAGGACCATTGGTCATTTGAACCACAGTGATAGCACATGTCCGCATCCATAGTTTTAGGTGCCCTTATTCTTGAAGTTTGGGGCCTTGGAAGCGAGGTTTGGGCGCTTCTGGGCTGTGTTTCCTCCCTTGGATGGGCCTTGACTCTGTTGACCTTGGTGGGATGGCTTCTGGCCACCCCTACCAGAAGGTCGAGCTTGATGATTCTTCATCAACAGCTGATTCTGCTTTTCAACGATAAGCAAAACAAAGATCAAATCCGAGAACTTAGTGAACCTCTAAACTCTATATTGTTGCCGCAAGACAATATTAGTAGTAGATAAGTCGAATAGGTCTTCTCTAGGAGATCCTCTTCAGTCAAAGTTTCATTACAAAGCTTGAGAAGTGATCGGATTCGACAAACTTCATAATTATATTCATTCACAGACTTTAAAGTCTTGGAAGCGCAAATGCTGCCAGTCATGTCTTGCTTTAGGCAAGAAGATGTCCTTTTGGTGATCAAAGCGATTAGCCAAAGTGACCCATAGTGCTCGTGGATCCTCCTCAGCAAGATATTCAGTTTGTAAGGCGTCGTGGATATGTCTTCGAATGAAGATCATAGCGGTGGCTTTCTCAACTTCTCCAACAAGGTTATTCGTTTCATCTTCAATGGCAGGACGCAAATTCTTTGCAGTGAGGTATAGCTTCACATCTTGGACCCACTTGATGTAGTTCATTCTAAAGACCTCCAAAGCGGTGAAGTCGAGTTTGTTCAAATTTGACATGTTCTTATCACAAAATAAAGGACAAGATATGATTAGTGCAATGGAGAAAAAAAAAATCAATCCATTCACGTAGAAGTGGAACATTCATGTTCTAATAAACATGTATTGGTTAATATTCACATGAAAAAGCTTCAGGTTTTCATGGGTGATGTTTTTAAGTGAAAAACTTCAGGTTTTCAAACAAGGCATGTTTATAGAAACTTTAGGTTTCAAAATAATTATGAACTTCAGGTTCATATGTTCCTGCGGATAAACGCATATATATACAAAAAAAATATGCAAATAGAACTTCAAGTCTACAATTATAATTGAATTAATTAGTTGAATTTCGGGCCAAATTTAAAGTGTGGGTGAAAAAATATAAAACCCATTGGGTCTAAAAATAATTAGGCATTGAAAACTCGGGGCCCAAAAGAAAGAAAGGCCTAAGCCCACAAGTAGGATGAGTAAATTCGGACCGTGTGGCCCTGGGCTCAAGAATTTGGGCTAGGTTCGATCTCGGGGCAAGCAAATGGACTGACCTTATGCATCACAAGGTTATTGGGCCGCATGCGCAAGCCCAAAAAGGAAATAAAGGCCCGTAAAAGGCACGGTTCGTCTGTGATGCAAACACGGGAACATGGATACTCTAGCAAAGTTGGGATCCGGTGCGGGACACATGCGTATACCAGCAGAAGCTGGGATCCTGTGCGATGTGGTGCATGGAGATGCGACAGGAGCCCAGATGGGCTCAACTGGATCTCGGGCCAGGTTTTCACCAAAGCCCAAAGAGGTGGTGAAGTCGGTCGAAACGCTTGGTACAAGCAGGCCCAAAAAACATGGGCTATGCGAATGGACCATGAAGAAATCGAGGCCCGTTAGGGCTCAGGTGTGATTTCCAGGCCACCCCAGTGGCGTTGGGTGTAGGGATCCGTCGAAATCTATTGACAGCGTTGCTTCAGGCGACGTTTCCATGGTCGGTGCAAGCTATGGTTCGTCAGATAACCAAGTATTTATCGACGGAGATGAAATCTCAACATCGGGGGAAGGAAAACTGAAGGAATTCAATCGAATTCTATTGAAAACTCATGAAATTCTTCTGGAATTTCAAGAAATCATTGGTGAAAACGATGAGTTTTGTCCAAATTTCATGACTGTCGGTCATGTTTTGTCGGAAAAATCAATAGAGAGGACCTGGGCTTCAGGTCGTGGGTAGGGACAAGGTGCATCAAATGCACCATTTACGGTTTAGGCTTGCAAAACTAGGTTCCGATGTTGGGCTGGGCTCGCCAGGCAGTCGTAGGTTGCTGGCCTGGTGTTGGCGGCTTGCATGGTTCAAGGTCGAAGGTTCGAAGAACCCCATTGTTTCCCGATTTCAATTTTTTTTCTGTTTTTTTTTTTTTTCAATTCGATTCAATGCATAATCAATTCAAATATTTTAATGCATGTACATATATTTGATACAATTAATGGCAAATATCAAATTCACATGATTCAACAATTATGAATATATGCATATACAATTTATGTAGAATCTAAAATTCGAAAAACGTAAAGTTGGGTCATGCATTATGATGAATGTTCATGCTATCAGGGCTGCAAAAATATTGAGATAAAAATCGTAGTTTTGGAAGGACCTGATTGCGTGATGATATGGATGAACTGGTTTGATGCAGAAAAAGCTTCAACGTCAGATTCCTAAGCGTAGCGATAGGAGCATGCTGATAACGTGTTGTAGCCTATTTTATCTGACAAGGAGAAGGGGGCCAACGACAAGGGTAGAGAGAGAGGAGAGATGTGTTTGTAGAATCGTAGGGGAATTGTGTATTGAGTATATGTTATCCCCCTACAACCTACGTAGTGCCTTTATTTATAGTAGTAAAAGGAGATAAGAAATCCTTCATCCCCAAGGAATACAAGTTCATATAGGAAAGAATAACTAGAATCAAATCTAATCTAGGATTTACACAATCACACTTAAACTAGGAAAGTTCACAACAGTTACATCTATTTATTGGTTAACAATTAGATAATTAAATGATTTGGATTTAGTTAGTTTTTTGTATAAATAATCTTTGAAGAGTAATCGAGAAAGTAAATGATTATGATCAACAAAAAATATTGCAAAATGAGGAGAGCCAAGAAAATAGAACGAAAATGTCTCAAATGGGAAGGTCGCCAATATTCCTCATTTTTGTATAAACGTACTTTTTTTAATACACATTTTTACCCAAATTCCTTTTTGAATTAAGTCGTGCAAGAAAGAAAGGTCACAATTAGCAGTGTCCATAGCTTTTTCAGTTTAATTGACTAATATAATTTACTCATTTTCCACAAGATTGCTTCTAATTTCTCCTTCATAGTTTAAACTAAATTAAAGGGGTAATATTAGGGAGGTCAAATTTATAAACTAAATAGTGTAAATGTTGATAGTTTAATTATTACTTAACTATTGATTAACGTGTTTATTTTCTATTAATGACACATTATTTGATTTGCAAATTTAGTTTAAAAATTTAATCTCTCTAGTATTATTCAAATTAAAATATTGCTTAGGTCTTAATCCATCACGTACACATCAAATAAGACTTTACACCCAATTTCTATAGAAACTTGAGTAGTCCATATTGTTCGAGGATAATGTGCTTATTTGTTTTTTTAATCCAAAAAAGAACTGGCATTAAAGCGAAAAGCGATGAGTACAATCCTTTTCTAATACAATCAAAGTTAAAAGCAATAAGCCCAAACATGTGGAGGTTTCACAAAAAGACCAATGTGAGCCAATGCATTCGCGACAAAGTTAGCCTCATTGTAAATATGGTTCCACTCAACCTGCCTGATGGAGCAAGCAATACCACGGGCATCCTCGAAAATAACTTGTTAAGAAGTTAAATATGACATCATACGAGCTAGTAAGGCCTACAACCTTCCTATCATATTCATAGGATGTGGTTCCTATCCTAAAATGTTGACTGTGCTTGGATATATATATGCGAGCCAAAAGGATGACATCCATCTGTATGTTAATTGATAGCTATTGCAGCAAAAGATAAGCTTAAAATTCATCAAATCCATGTTAAGACTGCTTTTATGATATGGATATACAGGAAGAGTTCATGGTTCCTGTTCATGGATTTGTTAAATAAGTTCAGGGTTTAAAACAATCACCAGAACACTGATCATAACGCCATGTTTGTCCAATGAGCAATGAAATTAAGTCGTTTAATTCTCATGATAAAAGGGATGACATATAATCCAATACTCATACACCCTAAATCTAAATTACATAATTACAATCTAAATTCTTATGGTATTAGGACCCCAACAGTTCAATTCCATGACTTTTCTCAACTTGTCTTCCTGTGATCTCTGCATCTTCATAGAAATTGCAGAAGACGAAGAGTCGGAGAGTTTCTTGACTTGGGAATAGGATCTGATGTTGTTCTTGGCATGTTGGTGGACTGATCTCAGAACCCCATTCCACCTGCAGACTCCTTGGTCTTTCAGTGCCTCAACTGCGCCAATACTTGTTGCCACAATCCAAGCTCTGCACGCTGCACTCATTTTCTTCTGATTGTTTGCTGGTTGGCTGCTATCAAAGATCTTACAGGTGAAAGTTTGAACTTGAAAGGGAGAGTATGAAATGAGAAATCTGAATCTGGGGTTTCTTGAATTATTGATGCACATATATAGAGGAAGCTAATAGGAGAAGGGGAGTGAAAATCAAGGCACAGCCGCCAGTATCACGGCAACAAATCTGTGGTAACACTAACAGGGTTGCAAAACAATGTGCAAAGCCACGCGTTTTTCTTGTTTTTGGGTTTTTTTTTTTTTAATATATATATATATATATATATTTTTATAACAAACAATATTATGGTATTTAAAATCATTACTAGTAGTATACCGTACCACTACTATTAATATTATATCATTTATATATATAATTATGTATTATTATCATTATATATGCACTTTATATTTTGTTTCCTAGTCATTTATCCAATCATCTCCCTCTAACCTCTACTTTCCCAAAAAAAAAAACTTAAGTCTTCTTGCACTGCAACTCTTCATCTTTTCACTCATCTAGCCATCGACTTCATCTATGTTGCTCCCGTTCCGGCAACTCTCTCTCTCTTCACAGTCCATCTCATCTTCTCCTTCATCAAATTGGGATGTCTTTCTCCCTGGCTTTGTTTATTAAGTTAATTTTTGTACAATTTTAAAGAATGTAGAGATGGAATTTAGGAATCTTTGTACAATTTTTTTTAGGGATTTTGGGTTCTTTCAGCAATTTTTTCATCTATTTACTTCTTGTTTCTTAAATGAATCTCTATAAAATTCTCATAATTAAATAAAAAAGTTTTAGAAACCCAAAGAGAGTGGCAAAAACACGTTTGGGCCTTGAATTACGTTGAAAAAAAAAAAATCAAATTTTGGCCCAAAAGAATGGTCCAAAACAAAGTGGTAATTACCATCACCATACTATGCTAACCGAACTATTTGGCATGCCAAAATTCGGTATACCGAAAGTTTGGCACGGTAATGGTAATAGATTTTGTCATACCAAAAGTTTGGTATGGTAATTGGTACATGGGTTTTGGTACGATAATCGTACCAATACCACCCCTAGGTGTGGGAGTGGATTAAGCCTCGCAAAGGCCAAGCAATAATATAGTTCAAATTCGTCTTTGGCGAGAATCGAATTTAAAACCTTTCACTTAGACCATCTCCAACCGTTTGCCTAAAACCTAAACTTTTTAGCCCAACAATTTTAGGTTTTAACACAGAAACAGCTTTTCTGCTCTAACCTTTTTGACCAAAAATTTTAGCACCAGATTATTAAAGAATGAATTTAGGCTAATTTTTTTCTTAAAGTAACTTTTTTAAAAGAAAAAGTTATGTAGACTATCCTAATTTAATTTTATGAACATTTTAACCTTAAAAAAATTTAGATTATGACAAATATTGAAAAATCACTAACCGACACCATGAAACTTGTTAAACACTATGAAAAAAATATAAAACACATAAAAGATTTTTTTTTTAATTACTTTAGCCGTTTAAATTTGGACCGTTAAATTTTATTTTATTTTACCGTTGAATTTCATCACATTAGATCTTAACCGTTCGATTCAATGAATTTATAAATATAAAAATAAATAAAATATACATATATGGTGGGCCAGCCTCATTAATCCTGGGTTAAATTTGGCTTTGTTTTAGATTTTAGGTTTTAGGTCCAATTTTAAGCTTGGGTTGGGTTGGATTTGAGGGGGGAATAGAAGGGTAAAAATAGGTTATAGGCCAGGGTTGGAGATGGTCTTATGAATAGAGAAGAATACCACTAGACCGTAGTACTAAGTGTCTTTTTCTGTTTTTGGTAGAGGGGTCTTTGATTTTAGGTCAATTATACAGCTCCTGAGCTAAAAATCTAAAATGTAGTCGTGTATTTTCAATTATTTTTCTGTAAGTAAATTTTTGTAGGCAAATGCTAGCAACCTCTTTATTTCAATTTTCTTGGCTCTTTTACCGATTTTGTAATGGTGTTTGATGATTTGAACCGTTCACTTTCTAGATCACTTTTTAAAGATCAACTCCAAAAAAACCAACCAAATTAGAAATCATTTGTTTGGTTAATGTTGTCAAAATTTTGTTGTTTAAATGAGAAACGTGGTTCATCTATTCATTGGATCACAGTTAGATGACTAAATGATTTCGAATTTAGTTCATTATTTGCATAAATGATCTTTAAACGGTGATCGATAAAGTAAATCGTTATGATCATCAAACAACATTGCAAGACGACAAAGAGAACTAAGAAAGTAGAACGAGAATGTCCAAATGAAAAGGTTGCTAGAACTCATATTTTTGTATGATCATACCTTTGTTATGAAAAGGGCTTGAAAACTTTGAGTTTTAACGATAAGGACAAAATAAAGGGTAAAGTGAATAGTACTAGGATTGACTTTTTAGTGAAAAATTGTGGTTTTTCGTTAAAGTGAACAGTACTGTGGACTTTTCGTTAAAACTCCCTTGTTTTAATAAACATTTTTTTACCTAAATTCCTTTTTGAATTAAGCCGTGCAAGAAAGGTAGGTCTCAATTAACAGAATGTGCATAGCTTTCTCAGTTTAATTGGCTAAAATATAGTTCAGGTCTTAATCCATCACATACATACACATCGAATAAGACTTTACACGTTACACCAAATTTCGATAGAAACTTGAGTAGTCCATATCAGATTATTCGATGCATGATAGCAAGATCGCCGGAAAACAAAATTCACAAAACGATATAATCGAGAATATAAGGCTGATCCAGATGGTAGAAAGGAGGATAACCCATATAATATGATATTTCCGTGGATGAATATCTTTAAGACAGATGGATTTTTCTAAGTACCGAATATTCAAGCGGTACTCCACATGACATAATACAAGTGGAGGAAATGACATATTTTTTTATGTCTGCTTGAATACTACTCACTTACAAAAAATTCTGCTCAATACTCATTCTTGACACATTATTCTAGGCTAAGAAAGTAACCATTCTTCTAGATTAAGAAAGTAAAATCCGAAAGTTCCTCCAACAAATAATGCTGAGATAAAAAAGTAAAGCCATCTTGGCCCCAGTTTGGGGTTGAGGTGATTTTAAAAAAAGCTGTTATGAGAAAAAGCTGGAAGAGTTTTTGGTGTTTGATAAACATTTAGCTTCAGTTTTTTTTCATAGTTTTGGGTGAAAAAAAGCTAAAAACAAGAAGCTGCAAAACCCAGCTTTGAAAAACGGCTTTTTTCACATCTGTTTTATATAAAAGTTTACCAAACACCGTAATATTGCTTTTTTTTTTTCAAAAGCACTTTTACAAAAAAGTTTACCAAACACTCTGCTGCTTTATTTCATAGCTGCGTATTCTCACAGCACAGCAAAAGCAGCTTTTTTTCAAAGCACAGCAATACCAAACCAACCCTACGAGCCACGGCATTTGCAAGAACACATATCCTCGCGGTTTGCAAAGTTACAACACATGGGTACAATGGGGGTTTCAGTTTCCTAGTTTTGCTTTTATATAACAGAAAGGGACAATAAGGGTGCGTTTGGTACGTGGGATGGGACGGAACAAAGTGGGACGGACGCGTTCCGTCCCACGTTTGGTGCGCTAAAATTATGTGGAACGCGCGTCCCACGGAACGAAAATGGGTTAGATTTTGGTTCCCCCTCCCCCCCCCCTGGAATGGGTTTTTCCACCCCGTGGGACAGAAAATTATATTTTTTTGGACAACAATACCCCTCTTATTTTTCATTAATTACATTGTCTACCTCCCTTTCTCTCCCGTAACCTCCCTCTCTTCTACCCTTGTCTCTCCCGTAGCCCTTCTCTTCCTCCACCACAAACCAAGTAACCCAACTGCTAACCCAATCCCAGCAAACCCATCCGACGACGACGACGTCACCATAGCAAACCCTCTTATTCTCCGGCGCCGTCACCATGGAGCCGTCACCAGCAAACCCTCTTCTTCTCCGGTGCCGTCACCATGGAGTCGTTACCAGCAAACCCTCTTCTTCTCCGGCGCCGTCACCAGCAACCCCTCTTCTTCTCCGGCGCCGTCACCATAGCCAGGCCGACGACGACGACGACGACGCTGCACGGAAGACGATGACGACGCTGCAGGGAAGACGATGACGACGCTGCAGGGAGGACGATGACGAAGCTGCAGAAATTGATTGAAATGAATTTTGGGATTTTTCTGTGTTTGATTTTGGGATTTTTCTGTTTTTTTTCTTCTTGTAATTGTTTGCTGGTGACGAGATCCGAAACTGATTGGAGGGTTTGCTGGTGACGAGATCCGAAACTGGATTGGTTGCCGAGAAAACGAAGGAAAACGAAAACTGGGGGTCTGATTGTTTGAGTTCATACTCGCACTCAGCAATTGTACAAACAAGGCTAAGTTAGTCATTTAACACGAAATCCGAACCGTTCCGTCCTATGCGTACCAAACATAACACGAACCTCCATTTCGTTCCGTCCCGTCCCGTCCCGTCCCGTCCTGTCCCGTCCCGTTCCGTCCCGTCTGCGTACCAAACGGTACCTGTTGCATGGCTCAAGCCCTCAAACCCCTTATAATTTGACCTGAGATGCAATTTTTGCAAGAGCATTCCGTAACTAAGAAGCTTGTAAATACAGACAGGCAGTAGAGCTCTCTTCTTATATAGCTTTAAATACCAGAGTTTTGCTGCACAAGCTAAGGATTAATACCTACGGTTACAGAATCGAGTATTTGCCCTCTACAATCAAGCGATTTTCAGGTAAACAAGTGGATTTCAAATCTGAATCCGAAGATGTTACTAGAATTATGTATGCACACAATCCGCAAAATAGCATGTCTCGACTACACTGTCAGGACGGTGAGATTTCAAATTGAGGCTTAACTAAGTCAAGCTATGTCAGCCCCGTCAGGAAATTTAAACGTCTCAGATGCACCAAACTTCCTCCTCTCTTCCATTTCTTCTGCATCTGCATATTCTTCGTCAATACTATCATCATCCTCATCGTGGAAGCCCACTGGTGACAGGGGTTCATGTATGCTGTGGGAACGATTTAGTGGTGTGGCAAGTATGCTCACTTGGCCAAAGTGAGAAATTTCTACAACCACTGTGTCATCATCAGCTGGAAGAGGCTGTTTCCATGGCTCCCCATCAATTCTCATGAATGTATGGTCAGCTGCACCCTTGCAAAACTCGAAACGTACTCTGTTTGCCTACAACCAAAGGAAGAGAGAGCGACAAGAAACAGAAATAAAGATGAATTCTTCAAACGATGATCCTACAAACTAATTTGATTTGTGTTTATATAAAGATGACTGCAGCATTGAATGATCAGTGGAGGATATACTTATCGTACTTGTGCAATACGAGTCCCGTGTCCCTTAGGAGTAAGTAACACAAGACCATGCCAGGCATCTCTAAAACCAACAATTTCAATGAGGCCATCATCCACATATGGAGGAGTTAAATCCCGCTGTTAAGCACGCATTATTTGAAAAAAGTCATTAAAAAGTGTTGGCAAGAACAATTGCTACGCTTTTCAACTGGAATTTTGGAGGGAACTTATAACGGAACTCACATATTGCATTTTCTTCCTATTTGGTTTCCCCCATGGATCAAGACCACCAGAAAAACTGGGTAAGTTGAGGCAAACAATAGACCTGATGCTATACGTCAAAGATAAAAGATGGAAATTTAAAAATTATGAAAAGGCTAATAATGTTAATCGGAAAAATAGGAAAAGATGGACGTGGAGACGATGTAAGTTTGTCCCATAAGTTGATTCAGTTGATTACTGTTCAATAGATTATCATACATGTCATTCTAATCAACGATGTGCCTGGGATTCAATGTACCATTTCGTTTAAATGAAGCATGCAAAATGTAATGCTACACAACATAATCTGAAAAACAAAGGGTCAAAACAACCTTTGGGATAAGTCACTTTAGAGATTAAGAGAGGCATAACAATTAAGGAAAAGTTAAACAGATCTTTTGTATTACCTGCGAGGTATGAGGACGTCCTCCCATTGACCTTGTCTTTTCATGATCCTAAGCTTTATCTGCTGTGCTACGTTCCTGTGTTGAGATTACGGGCATTGTCACTAACATAGACAGCCAAACAGAAGGCTAACTTGAAGAACGGTTGATAACTATAGGTCTCAAAATGTTTAAATCAATTCACTAATCCTGATTTCGGATCATTGCAAAAATAAAGAGAACAAGAAGAGTCACGTATTGGTTTCTTTTTTCGTCTTTTTTACCACAAATTGGGCTATAACTCACTAGTCTTCACTCGAAACTATGCAAATCATATATCTGTCACAAGCCAATTCTTTCAATAACTAAAACTTAGACTAGGTATGGTGATTGAGGTTCAATGGAAAGGCAACGATTGGTTTAAGTCGAGTGGGAGTGCAAATACTGAATGGTGAGTCCAAAAGTGGTGATGTCATGAAGACGGTCAATAAATTTGAATTTTCTTTGATGAAATTTCTGCCTTTTTTTTAACAAGAAATTGTACTACTGTTATGAAATATAAAAAGAAAAACCAGAAGATGTATCATGTACAACTGAGAACAATAAAAGTAAAATTCCAAATGTTACATACAGTTGCTAGAAGACTAACCGTGAAGCTGGATGTGAAAGAGAAGCACAAAACCATCCTTGTGTACATCCAAGCTTCAAGTAAGTACCCTGAACAAATTACAAAATCAAAGAATTATGATAAGTAGAAAATTTATTTCTGACTTATCGGGACAAGTTAGACCCATGTAGTAGCAGATGGAAACACCTAGACACCAAAACAACTTTTTAACGCTTAGAATCCAGAACAAATGAAAACCCTGATTAGGTAACCATCATATTAGATGGATGAAGACTTCATTCATTAAAACTATAGTGATAAATAAATAGACATTATTTTACACTAATCTACTTTGGATCATGATGTTAAAGATTCAGAAAATGATTTAGTACTTGATTAACTAATTGGTTTCTAAACTTTTCAGCATGCAACTTCCTCTGTGCGTGAAAATCATATGATATTTGAGCATCCATTCCTGTATAAAACAAAATATATTTGTCAGAAAACCCGGAAACTGCACTCCGTATGAGTTCTTGTCACTACTTATGAGCCCAACCAATATTTACTTCGAAACTTTAGGAAGGGCAACACAGTGTAAATAAAAGATCAGGTTTTTCTTTCTTTCTTTTTAAGGTCAACTTATAGCATCAATACAACAGGGGGCATAACTTATTACCCTGCACATCGACAGCTATATCTTCAAAAAACAATTCCTTTATGAATAACTACCCGATTACCGCCATTCCTCTCCATAGCATGTCATATAAGCCTTATATCTCAATATATGGCAGACTATGCAAGACGCATTTATTTGACTGTATGTTATTATGAAATTATGCCTGCACATGATACTATGCTTACTTTATTTCATTTCTCCTTAACCATTGGAGGTTATGTTAATGAACTTTAAAACTATATTTAAATTTTATCCTAGATCCCTTCCTCACAACACACAAGCAGAATTCGAAAGACATTCTTGCATTCTTAGTTTCTTACCCATGCTAAAATAGTTCCAAAAGCCCCCGCGAAAAGTCTGGTAACCCTCCTGAGAACAGCCAACATTTTTTGCAGTAAGTTTACCTAATCGTGTTACAAATGAAGCTAACAAGAAAATGATATATGAATCGAGTTATCAATTTTCCGATTGGCACTTGACCAGGAAACAGAAATCATACCATATTGAGTGTATCATTTTGGGAGACCCGATGAAATGCATGTAAAGAATGGGGTAGTTCAAGAGGTGCAATAGGGTCACAAGAATCATCCATTGGAGACTTCATTCTCATTATTATGTGCCAGCTGATATACCAAAGACAAACGTAAAATAAATAGACTATGTCTCAACTATTCACTGAAGAGTATCGATTCACTGAGCAGTAATGTAGGCCGTACGGACCTGTTACATGTGTATATTTTTAAAAAAGCTGACTACCTCTAAATTCAAAGACAATAGATTTCACCTGTCAATTTGCATTTCCTTCGCAATCTTCACTTGATTCAAGAAATGCTGCACAGACTGACGGTCTGTGCCAGGATTTTTCTTCCCCTGTGAATTAAAAATCTGATGAGCTTACAAAGCTACGGCTGAGTTGAATTAATGCACATCCAGAAGAAGCCAAATAATTACCATAAATAGATAGACTGAAACACACAAGGTTGGCAAACAGAATAATTACCCAACCAAATGCGAAGTGGAGGTTGTTTCCAGTTCCTAACGGGACTGGGGCAATCGGAGGTGGGTTAGGTAGTTTAAGATCAGAAACTACACTGAGAAGCCAGCCTGCTGTACCATCTCCACCTGCAACCTACCAATTCAGAAACAATACAGAATGAAATCATGGGCATTTAGAACAACACAGGTTTCAAATTTTCAATACATAAAAGCTCAACTCACGATTATTCTTAACCTCTTCTCGATTTCAGCAGCCAAAACATCTCCACCGCTCTTGAGCGTTTCTAAAGTTACATAAAGCTTGTGTAGCACCTTGTCAGGAGCCTTTTCTCCCAAGTCAATAACCTGAAAAAGGAGTCAAGCCAATCATCCCATTACTTCAAACTCAAAAAAAAAAAAACATGTAAATCCACGAAGGGAAATTAGAAGTAGCTGCGGTGCAGCCTATAAGTAAACCTGGTTTTCATTGAGAAGGGAACGATACGTAAGAAGAAGTTCACCTCCAAGCTGACCACCACTTTTGGCATTAACAAACACAATGACCGGACAAGAAGGCACAATTCGAACTTTTGGCATATCAACTCCACTCACAAGTATGTAATTCGGAATGTAAAAGTCCCTCAACTTATCCTCAGTTTTCGTATCACCCATCATCATATCCCAACTGCAGTGTTTTTTCAATCACCACAGAACAACATTCACAGGCAAATATAACCCAATTTCAAATAAATGACAATGATAAAACAACAAAAATACTATATTTCGATCAATTAAAGTTCCAAACTTTCAAAAACTCAACCTCTTAGCAAGAAAACTATGAATGTGGGATGCCAAGCGATTCCTAGAACTGCCAGTAACCCGGTTCAGAAACTCCATTTCTGAGTAAAAAAAAAGGGGGGTTTTAAAGCTTTAACTCAAAAAAAAAAACAAAATGGTGGCAGAATCTTCCTCCTGTTTTTTTCTCAGCAATCAAACAGGGGTTGTGGGATTGCGGAGGACAAAACAATCAGCCAATCCGAGGAGTTCAAAAGGCAGCGGAGGATATAAAGATAAAGGGTCATCGATTGCCTTACCTGAAGAAGTTTCAGAGAAATTTCCAAGCAATAAAAAATTGAAAAGACAAAAGCCACTGTTTGGATGCCAAGCAATGCTCTGATATTCCGAATCTCCGATTGGGACAAGGAATCAATCAGATCATCATCAGAGCATTGCCTGGATCGGGAGAGGGACAGGAATTAGAATCTTCGCATGATTTTGTCCTCCGTGTTATCTAATTAATTTGAGAAATTTGCGGAATTGGATGGAATTTTGGTTTTTTTCAAATTTTAATTTAAGGTGAGAAATAAACGAGTTCGTCGAAAATTGGGGTTATTTTGCCGATCGGATTTCAAAATAATGGAGTAAGTAGAAGGGTGGTCATCGTGTGAGGTAGGGTATATTGTCTTGTAGTGGGTGCTGAGCTTGAACATGCCACGTGATGGCGGGAAACTGCGTCGGACTGGAGGTGGACTCAAAGGCTGGCTGCTAGCATGGGCCGAAACCTTCAAAACCCTTTGTAATAGTCTATTGCATAGAAACCCTAGTAGCCCACATAATTAGCTGAGGCATCAAACGATAAACATGTTTTTTTTTTTCGAAAAAAAGAAAAGAAAACTAGTGGCAAGCCACGGTTATCCACATCTTTCAGGCACAGAGAGGTTATGAAGAATTTCACTTTGCCCGTGGCCACATTTAAGCAGACTCACCCACTCGAAGCATCGGACCCGGGACCTCCCACATTTTCTTTGTCTTTTTGGGGAGCTGCAGTCCGCGCCTTTACCGCTAGGCCACTTGTTGTGGTTAGCCATTTTGTTTTAGTCTTCACTTTTTTTTTAAATTTATTGAAATTGTGTTTGATAACGTTTTCAAATTTCATAAAACTGAAAACGAAAAAGTGAAAACTCAATGCCAAATTTTGAAAAAAGAAAATAGTTTTCAATTTTAATTTTTTTCTTAAAACTAAAAATTGAAAATAGTTACCAAATAGATTTCAATTTTCGAATCTTAATATTTTGAATTTTCTCGAAATTGAACCTATAATGGATCCAAACCTCAATTTAGACGCTACTTTGTTATCATGCCAACGCAGACCGCAATCGTCGTATCCTAAATTTCCTTCAAACGATGATGTTCAACAAAACCCACTTGCCGTTTTACAAATCAATGATCAAAACCAATTTCAACCAGACCAGCTCCAATATATTGCCCCATTTTTAAACCAAACCCTAATCACTAATTTTGGCCACCCTCGTTCGTTCTACAAATGGAGCCGATCAGAGTAGTTTTGTTCCTATAACATTCCGGGACAAGATTACCAGTCCGCGTGCATTTCCGATAACGTTAATAATCAAAGCTCTCACAATACGTGTAGTTTTGGTTTCTATCAACCCCTTCCTCAAGTCCGGCCACCACTACCTATGTCAATAGTTGCACAGAAGATGAGAGGGATAGGATGGTTAATCTTTGACTTCACTTCATCAAAACTTCTCTATGATACATTCTCTTATTTTAGGCTAGTTACATTTTAGGTGTTTTTTTTTAATTGCGTCACAAAATTACAATTTTTTCACATTGCATCATGAGATTTTAGTATCGTATCAATTGTCTTAATTATTATTTTAAATACAAGTGATATTACTACTTTAATTTACACTGAGGGAGAGGGAGAGTGAAATGTTTGAACCCGAAATGCAGTTGGTTGAAAGAGAATGTCCTAACCACCATGGTAATTCACCACTTAGGCCTTTTATCGATTTTAATATGGTCGATATTTTGCAAAATTGATGATGTGGCAAAAGTTGGTTGTCGTTTTGGAATATGAGGTGTTGATTGAGGAGAAGGCAAAGCTCGATAAGATTTTAATTTATATGGTGCCAATGTAACTTCCACATAAACTCAAAAATAGGTGACACCCTTCATAACACAAGGACTAGATATAAGACATAAATTGATAATTAAGAAGAAACTAATGAGGTATGTACATTTAAAAAGCCTAAAGTGGATTGGAAGGGAAGCCTACGGTGGATTGGAAGTGAAGCAAAAGGGACAAACAGTTCCCCTATTCGAAGCTACATGTAATATACACACATATACTTCATTGGTTGGTTTTACCTAAAGGCTTTAAGCCTTTACAATTTCAAATTTTACAACAACACTCCGTCAACGTTTTAAAATGATTGTAACAAAAAAAAATTTGTTGCAAATTTGCTAAATATGATACCAACATGTATACGAAAATTTCTCGTGACAGAACATAAAAGCTAAAAGAGTAAGCTACACAAATTAATATCCTTAAATTTAACGTAATTTCATGTGTGACCTTCTAGCACAAAATCATGATTGGTAATGTGTGAAGACGTTCAAGATCTTATAATGAGCACTTAATCACAAAATTTTCATTGGCGATCTGAGATAGTCTGAACACTTTCATTCTCGCATAACATCTTTTGATCATGGCACGTATCTGATGAGGATAGAAAGTTGTAAACATATATATATATATATATATATATATATATATATATATATATATATATATATATATATATAGGACCCTTACCAAGAGGGATCCCCATTTTTCTAAAAAAATAGGGACACCCTCTTGATCGTTTGATTGACTTTAATGAAATTGTGTGATAGAGATTAAAACACAGACCGCACAATCTCAGCCACACAATTTCATTAAAGTCAGATCCAACGGTAAAGAGGATGTTCCCATTTTTTTAGAAAAATGGGGATCCCTCTTGTGAAAGGTTTCCTATACATACATATATATATATATATATATATCCCATATATATATATGTATAGTTTTGATGAGGATAAAATGGGAAGTTTAGTAAATGGATGAATGGATTGAACAGTTCGGGTCGTTTGTGATAAAGTTGTGATAAGTAAAGCCCATAAAAGTACCCGACCAAGAACGAAGACGGCGTTCATTCCAAGGTGAGACACTCCGTACAAAAAGCTCAGCGCTTTCTTTCTTCTGCGACACCAGAACCAGATCGACCTTCCAAGTTCCAACCATCCCGGTTCACTTAACCAAAATAGAATAAACAAACAAAAACCACAAACTACTCAGCCGCCGGAACCCCGACACATGTAACAAGCACCACCACCACCACCACCACCATGCGCCTCCCAATCATCACCGTCCGCGGCGGCAGATGGCCGGGGCACGCCGGACGCCGATGATTGTCTATAAGCCGTCGTTTTAATAGAAATGCCGGCGACTGAACAACTGCGCCACCTGCGTTTCCTGGAGTGCAACCGTCACGAGCTCAATCACCATGTCCAGGTCGGTTTCCTTGTCAAAGTTTCGATCTTTCGTCTGTTTGAATGTTCTCCTTGAATTCTTGCGTTTTATTTGGTAGCTGACAAAACTGAGGGAAAAAGAACAAATGGAAATCATTAGTCTTTTTCGTTTTCAGAAGCAATCCCAAACAGGTCCTTCGAGCTCAACTGTGTTTATTTTATTTGTTCATATATTCGAATTGGTTGAACTTATGCTTCTGTTGTGGCTGAGTTAATAATTCTTTTGCAGAATAATAAATATATATATATACACACACATACATAATTGATATGTATATAATTGATTCCCAATAAGCATGGATCAGAGGGCTATTCAAATCTTTTGGTTTCAGAGAAGTGATGGGGGCATTGGGTTCTCAAAATTTTTGTGCTTTGTCATTGTTTTATCGAGTCGAAATTCTAAACCAACCAACAAAAGTCTGCATAATTTTCATGCTGGAGTAGCATCTTTGTCTTGTTTTCATTTTCTGTTGTATTTTCGGTTTTATAGCTTAAGTGGACTGGTTATGTATGAAAGAGATTTTATGATATGCAGATTTTTGGCCTATGGAAATGTAAGGAGGGGTGTAAGATCCTTTCTTCAAGATCAGCGAACTGGATACGTAGAAGTTGCAAGTAACAAGGTGTATCACTCAGTTGAAGCTCCTTACACCCTATGCAGATTGTTTCCGAGGTATATGCATTGCTTAAGAGGGCAGTCCCCGTTTATGTTACATAAAGCAAGAAATAAGTTGTTAAGGAGCAGTGGTTCTAGGAACTTGTATACCCTATCGTCAAGAACCACAGTTTCTCACCATGCTCAATTTGCTTGGAAAAAGCTTTCTCAGTTATGTTCCGATAGGGGCCCAACTTTACCGCCAATTGGTCAAATTGCGCGTGCGGTGAGCTTGTCTTTGACACGCTCAAATTTAGTAGCTCCTGGTGTTATTGCCTTTGTAATTGGAGAGTTTGCTCAGACACAGAGAACATGTGCAGAAGCAGAAGGCCTCCCAACAAAAGACACTCTTTATCTTCATGCCCAAGATGGACATATTTATTTAACCTCACTTGTGTTTGCACTTGTGGAGTGTATTATCTTGTTTATCAGAGCAATTTATCTAGCAATTTTGTTCTCACCCTGTATAGCTATGGCACCTTTTGCAAAGTCCCTTGGCCGTCGGTATAGGAAAATATGGCTTCGTGTTCTCCATCTTACACTGGAAAAGGCTGGCCCAGCATTCATAAAATGGGGTCAATGGGCTGCTGCAAGACCAGATCTCTTCCCAAGAGATTTGTGCAGTGAACTTTCAGAACTTCACACTCGTGCTCCAGCGCACAGTTTTTACTTCACCCAAAAAAGTATTGAGAAGGCGTTTGGTCGAAGGCTGCCTGAAATTTTTGAAAAATTTGAGGAGGAACCTGTGGCATCAGGAAGTGTTGCTCAAGTCCATCAAGCTGTACTCAAATACAGATACCTGGGTCAGCAGATCAAACCCAGGGTTGTTGCTGTCAAGGTTAGACATCCTGGTGTTGGTGAGGCAATTAGGAGGGACTTCGTGATTATTCATTGTGTAGCCAAAATTTCAAGGTTAATCCCTTATTTGAAGTCGTTGAGATTGGATGAAAGCATTCAGCAATTTGCCGTTTACATGATGTCACAAGTTGATCTGTCAAGGGAAGCTGCACATTTGAGTCGTTTTATCTATAATTTCCGAAGATGGAAGGATGTCTCATTTCCGAGGCCTCTATATCCCCTGGTGCACCCATCCGTTTTAGTGGAAACTTATGAACAGGGCCAAAGTGTTATGCACTATGTTGATGAGCTGGAAGGAAATGAACCAATAAAGAATGCCCTTGCTCACATCGGGTCCCATGCTCTGTTGAAGATGCTTCTGGTAAAATTTACTATGTTCTGCTCGTTATTTTTTCCTTTTTCTTTCAATCCTTTTAACTTGTGTTAGTTTATGTTAATCCATCATCTTGGTTTACAGGTTTCTTTATGTTCTACCCTTGACCAGTCTCGAAAATGTAACTGACCAATAACAATATCTGCACAAACCGGCAATGATAGGACATGAACTAATTGAATGTTTGTTAAAGCATACCATTAAGAACATATACCATAGGCTAGTGGAAATTTATGTTTGTTTTCATTACATTGCGTGTATCGATCTATTTGCAGTACGTATGCCTTTTTAAGAGCCGGCCCAGTAAATAAATTTCTATTTAAAGTGAAAAAGTGAGGCTTGTAGTACCTAGTAATCAACATCATTCTTGTAGAACAGTTAGAGGTGATTTGTTGACGGAAGAAGCTAGTAGCTTGAATTTGAAAGTTCTCATCCTTTAAGTAAACGCTAAGATGTGTACTTTTTCTTCCAGGTTGATAATTTTATCCATGCTGACATGCATCCTGGGAATATTCTTGTCAGAGTATCCCGTTGCAAGTTACCAAGCAAACAACTATTTAGACTGAGGCCTCATGTTGTTTTCCTTGATGTGGGCATGACTGCCGAACTTTCTAAGAGAGATCAACTGAATTTAGTTGAATTCTTCAAGGCTGTAGCCCTTAAAGATGGTCGAACTGTTGCAGAGCGCACTCTGAGATTATCTGGACAGCAAGACTGCCCAAATCCAAAGGCTTTCATTGAGGTAATGCATCGCTGCCAAGCTTATTCGGTAGAAAAGACATTGTTAGTTTTTGCAATTCAAAACAATTTTACACTTGTCACTTTTGCCTCTTAGCTAAAAAACTTCACACCAAATCGAAAGATATATTTTAGATACAAAGTTCTTGGTCACCTTTTGATCTTGTTTAACCAAAATGTTTATTTTAAAGTTTCTGAAAAATGAGAAGACCACAACAGTCCGTTCTTATTCTTAAGGGGTAGGAGATACAACTTGGCTTAAAGGCCGTTGGCCATATTTTATCACTTACAAGCTACGTTATCTTCGTAATTTGCATGAATATGAATGACTGGTTCAACGTAATTTAAACTACGTAACTTTTTCTTCACAATAGCGTCGAACTTTGTGCATTTCATCTTTTTAACATGAATATATTCCTGGAGAACCAATTACGACATGTGGCTGGAGTTTCTCTAGATTATTCAATAATTGCAGAAATAATTTTGTTGTTGGCTCAAACTTACCGTGCAGTCAAGTCTTTCAGCCCTCACAGTTGACATATATCGTACTTTTATATCTCAAGAGCATGAAAACTGTGAAGGATTTCTTATCCTATTGTGATATTGATGACGGGGTAATTCAAAAGTTATTCTTGTTGGACAAAGTATTTTCTCTGCTCAGGCATGCCGCAACTGGCCATAATTTACCGATGATAATCTATAGTAGATGACTATTATGTGTTGTAAACTGTTACCTTTAAGTTTGTCAAGGTGTCGTGCAAGTTTCGAATTAGACTCTGAGGCCTTAACCAAAACTGTGCCCATGAGGCGTGTGTAAAAAGATACAAACGTAAACATGTCCTTAGTACGTTGATTCTTGAAGTCGTCCCATTTTCTTTTTCCTATAAAATTGGGTATTTGAATTCTGCATATATTCCTGTATTTAAACGTTTGTATAGAGGTTCAGATAGATAATAGTCACTTTTAACTTTATGTGTGCATTTCTCTAACAGGAAGTAGAAAAATCTTTTAAAATCTGGTACTCCCCAGAAGGAGACATCATCCATGCTGCCGACTGCATGCATCAATTGCTTGAGCAAGTTCAGCGGCATAAAGTTCGAATTGATGGCAATGTTTGCACAGTGATGGTGACCACTTTGGTTCTTGAGGTAACGCGCTTCTTCCTTTAACATCTGCATGAAAGTCGCACACCCTCACATACTAAAGTCTAAAATCAAAGAACAATACTCGATTAAACTTAGAATGTGATGCAGTTATTAAAAATCTATAGAGTTGGAGAAAGCAGAGGCATGTCTGACCATTGTCTTCCATGTTTAGGCTATTCTATGTCATCGGCGTTATATGAATGCCAACGAGTTAAAATTTACACGTTCATTCAAACTCTCTTGTTTTGTGTCTAGGGGTGGCAGCGGAAGCTTGATCCAGAATACGATGTGATGCAAACTTTACAAACATTGCTCTTTAAGGCTGACTGGGCAGAGTCCCTCACTTACACCCTTGAAGGACTCATGGCCCCGTAAAAGGTTCCATTTTTCTTTTTCTTTTATTCTCGTTACTAAACCCGTAAAAGTAAAAAATAAAAATAAAAAAGAAGACTATATTTCCTTTTATGTTGTAAATAGTGGGTATGTATGCCCACATGCATAGAGTAAACTTTTCATATGCTTAATAGTGTAATTTGTTTGTTTCCAAGGTTGTTGCTCTATAAATAGAGCATTATGAGTGATCAAAATATACGAGAAGAAGAACAATATAATAACCACAATAAGAGAAAGAAAGAAAAGTTAGAATATTTTCAGTATCCTCCTATTTCTCTCTTATCTGCAATCATTTTGTGTTAGTATAATATTTTGCAACAGCCTCGCTCATGTCCCTAGCAAAAGTTATTTATCTAACTTTTGCCTATTTATAACACGTTATCAACACGACTCTCTAACCATTTCTCATTTCTCTTTGCCGAAAGAAAAAAAAAAGTTTCCTCTAAGGATTTTACTGTTCTTCTTCTTCCTCTGCCTCAACTGCTGGATATACCCTCGCGAAGAACTGTTTGCACCATGCCTACTTATAGTTCTCAACCTAACAGTTACTTATATATTTGATTTCTTGTTTGGTGTAGCTCTTGACTACTAACCCAGTGTTTATTTATGCAATCCAAGATGAAGCGGTATCATCGCCTATCTTGGACTGCAGATCTAATTTTACTGCAAATTTTAGGTGGAGCAGTATAATCGCTCATCCTACCCTGCATATTGAAATTTGCCTGCTATTTAATTTTATTGCAATTTTAGGTGGTGTGGTATAATCACCCACCTTGCTCTGCATATTTAATTTTTCTGCTGCTTGAATGGTGTTGAATAATCGCCCATCATATGTTATGAGAATGGTGCGGTACAATCGCCCTCCTCATTCATTATGTAAATCTCGAGCCTGAAGTTTCGAGTACTTATCATTTTGGCCTGAAGATCAAAATGAAAAATTTGTAAGAACCAGAAGTTCTAACAATATATTCCTCCAGAATACATATTATTGCAAGTTCTTACACACCTCATTTTTCTTTCAGAAAAGAAAATGGCGAACTTGGCAAAACTTGATTTTGTTGCCCTGGATATTATTGGAAAGAACTACCTTACATGGGTAATGGATGCCAAGATCTATCTAGAAGCAAGGAATCTTGGGGAAACTATTAAGGAGGATAACAGTGCATCCTCTCAAGATCGGGTAAAGGCCATGATCTTTATTTGTCGCCACCTGGATGAGGGACTGAAGAGCGAGTACCTCACAGTTAAAGATCCATTAACCCTTTGGAAGGCACTGAGAAATAGATACAATCACTAGAAAACAATGATTCTTCCAATGGCTCGTTATGAGTAGACTCACCTAAGGATCCAGGATTTCAAGACGGTGGCTGAATACAATTATGCGATGTTCAGAATTAGCTCCCAGTTGACGCTCTGTGGAGAAACAATCAATGAGGAAGATATGCTGGAAAAGACTTTCAGCACCTTCCATGCCTCTAATGTGCTCTTGCAGCAGCAGTATAGAGAAATAGGCTTTACTGAGTACAACCAGTTGATATCTGTACTCCTTGTACCCGAGCAAAACAATGAGCTTCTGATGAAGAATCATCAGTCCCGACCTATCGGATCGGCACCATTCCCAGAAGTAAATGCTGTTTCCCTTGAAGGGAATACCATATCCTTTTATGGAAATGAACGAGGACGTGGCCACAAGCGAGGCCGGTGGAACGGGAAAGACAAGAACCATGGTGTCTAGTTTCACAACCAGGTTCCAAGGTATAATCCAGGCCCGAGCTTTAAGAATGCAAATCGCCTGAAGGAGTTTGCCATAGGTGTGGTGGCAATGGACATTGGGCGCGTACCTGTCGTACCCCAAAACATATGGTGGATTTGTATCAAGTCTCCTTCAAGGAGAAGGGCGTCGAGACCAATTTCCTAGACCAGGCTAAACCGATTGATATGCATGATCCAGTGTTCGATTTATCAAGACAATTGAACACAACCCACCTGGATGTTTCAGACTTCATTATTGAAAGAGGGAATGAAGTATATGGGTCTGAGTGAATCATTTATGTTTGATGTACTCTTGTTATTTGTACTTGTGGTTTAATGCTCGCATTTTCAATTCAATAAAAGTGGTATTCCAGTACGAATAAACTGCTTTTCAACTGTAATTTCTTTACTCAAAGAACATGGATAAAAATTATGGTTATTCTCAAAACAAGAGCAATGGCGGAGACTTTTGTCTTGTAGACAACGCAACCATGCATTCAATACTTCGAGATTGAAAATATTTCTCAAACTTGATACTTGCAAAAGTAAAGGTAACAACAATATCGGGGCAATCAGATGTAATTAAAGGCTCAGGAAAAGCACAGATCATGTTACCAAATAGAATAATATTGTCCATACAGAATGCGTTGTACACTACTCAATCCACTCGAAATTTGTTGAGTTTTAAAGACATACGTCTAAATGGATACCACATTGAAACGAAAAGTGCAAAAAATGTGGAATATCTATGCATTACCTCCAATGATACCCAGAAGCGTATATTGGAGAAGTTGCATGGTTTATCGAGTGGATTGTATTATACATATATATAGACAATTGAGGCATATACTGTCATGAACCAGAAGTTCATTGATTCAAAGGTTTACATGCTTTGGCATGACCATCTGGGTCATCCAGGATCCACCATGATGCGTAGGATCATTACCAACTCTAATAGACATCTATTATTAAGCAAACACATTGATGTCTCAAATGATAACCCTTGCAAGGCTTGTTCTCAAGGGAAGTTGGTAACTAGACCATCACAATTATAGGTTGATGCTAAATCCCCATCATTTTTGCAAAGAATTCAAGGGGATATTTGTGAACCTATTTAACCACCTTGTGGACCATTTCGATATTTTATGGTTTTGGTTGATGCATCTACCCGATGGTCACATGTTTGCCTATTGTCTACTCGAAATGTAGCTTTTGCAAGACTTCTTGCTCAGATAATTAAGTTGCGAGCACAATTCCCAGATCACCCTATTAAGTCAATTCGACTTGATAATGCTGGTGAATTTACGTCTCAAACCTTTGACGATTACTGCATGGCATTGGGCATTGATGTTGAACACCATGTTCCTCATGTCCATACTCAAAATGGCTTAGCAGAGGTATTTATCAAGCGGCTTCAATTAATAGCTCGCACTCTGCTCATGAAAACGAAATTGCCAGTCTCTGTATGGGGACATGCCATATTACATGATGCATCATTGGTTCGACTGAGACCCATAGCCAACCACCAATTTTCATCAATACAACTCGTGCTTGGGCATCAGCCAAACATTTCACATTTATGAGTTTTTGGTTGTGCTGTTTATTTGCTTATTGCACCGCCACAACACACTAAAATGGGACCTCAGCGCAGACTGGGAATTTATGTGGGTTTTGATTCACCATCTATCATTAGATATTTGGAACCCTTGACGGGTGATATATTTTCAGCTTATTTTGCGGATTGTCATTAAAGATGAGACAGTCTTTCCGTCATTAGGGGGAGAGAAGACTGTTCCAAAAGAACGGCAAGAGCTGACATGGGTTGTTCCCACTTTATCTCATTTTGATACTCAAAGCATTCAATGTGAAAATGAAGTGAAAATGATCATTCATCTTCAAAGTATTGCTAATCAAATGCCAGATGCATTTAATGATGCTTCGAAAGTGACAAAGTCACATATACCAGCTACAAATGCACCTGCAAGAATTGATGTTCCTGTTGGACAAAATAAAGTGGCAGCGAATGATTCATCTATCGCACTCCTGAAACGTGGTAGACCACCAGGTTCAAAAGATTCAGCCCTTCGAAAAAGAAAGATAAGGGCACAAATGAATCCAAATGAAATCATTCAAGAAAAGTAAATGAATGATAAATCCACAATTCATGATTCTGAATTCTCTGAAAAAGAAAATGTCCTTGATGAGACATCTGTCTCTGAAGAGATAGAAGTACATGAAAGCAAAGAAATATCCATAAATCATGCATGTACTAATGAATTGTGGGATCCAAATGAAATAATCATTGATGACATGTTCGCATTTGCAGTAGCCATTGAAATTATATTAAGCGATGACATTGAGCCCTGCTCTGTTGATGAATGCAAACAAAGATAAGATTGGCCCAAGTGGAAAGATGCAATCCAGGCAGAATTAAATTCCTTAGAAAGGCGAAGTGTTTTTGGACCGGTAGTCCAAACCTCGCCTGGTGTAAACCTCGTGGGTTACAAATGGGTATTCACAAGGAAACGCAACGAGAAAAACGAGATTGCAAGATATAAAGCAAGACTCATTGCACAAGGTTTTTCACAAAGACCTGGAATTGATTATGAAGAGACATACTCTCCTGTAATGGACGCAATTACGTTCCGTTACTTAATAAGTTTGGTGGTTTCAGAAAAACTTGACATGTGACTTATGGAGAATTAGATACTGACATATATATGAAAGTCCCATAAGGACTTAAGTTGCCTGAAGCAACTAACAAACCACGAGGTATGTTCTCAATCAAATTAAGGCAATCATGATATGGGCTAAAACAATCTGGAAGAATATGGTATAATCGTCTCGGTGAGTATTTGATTAAAGAAGGATATGCCAATAATGTCATATGCCCTAGTGTGTTCATTAAGAAATCAAATACTGGATTTGCTATAGTGGCAGTATATGTCGATGATATGAACCTAGTTGGAACTCCTGAAGAGCTCCATAAAACTGTTGAATATCTGAAAAGCGAACTTGAAATGAGAGACCTTGGGAAAACAAAATATTGTCTTGGCCTGCAGATCGAGCATTGTGCTAATGGAATTTTGGTCCATCAATCAGCTTATATTAAAAAAATACTGAAGCGATTTGGCATGGACAAGGCTTATCCACTTAGCACCCCAATGGTCGTTCGTTCTTTGGACATTAAGAAAGATCCATTCCGTCCAAAAGAAGATGATGAACTAGTCCTTGGTCCAAAAGTACCATATTTGAGTGCAATAGGTGCTTTATTGTATTTAGCACAATGTACTAGACCAAATATAGCTTTTTCAGTAAACTTGTTAGCAAGGTATAGCTCCGCTCCAACAATTCGTCATTGGAAGGGAGTTAAAGATGTTCTACGATACCTTCGTGGAACAACAAACATGAGTCTCTTCTACTCAGAGAAATCCACAAATGACCAGATACTTGTTGGATATGCAGACGCTGGTTTCCCTTCTAATACGCACAAAGCCCGCTCACAAACTGGATGTGTTTACTAATGGAGATACTGCAATTTCATGGCGCTCAACAAAGCAAACATTAGTTGCTACATCTTCCAATCACTCGGAAATAATTGCTTTGCATGAAGCAAGTCGTGAAAGTTCTTGGTTGAGATCAATGATCCATCACATTTGGAATTCATGTGGTCTACCTTCAAAGACAGACACTCCAACTGTCATCCATGAAGATAATGCAGCATGTGTTACCCAAATGAAGGAAGGATCCATCAAGGGCGATAAGACTAAACACATATCTCTAAGATTTTTTAGTGCACATGAGCTTCAGAAGGCTAAAGTTATTGAAGTCAGACAAATCTGTTCCAATGAAAATATGGCAGATTTGTTCACCAAATCTCTACCAAAGTGCACATTTCAGAAGATAGTGCAGGGAATCAGATTACGTCGGCTTACAAATTTGAAGAATGCGGAATCAGGGGAGATACAATTCAGGGGGAGCATCCATGATACATGCATGTTGTACTCTTTTTCCTTCGATTAGGATTTTTCCCACTGGGTTTTCCCTATCAAGGTTTTAACGAGGCAACATAAGCATGCTTAACACCAATCAACAATCTGGGTAAAGTTGTACTTTTTTTCCTTCGCTATGGTTTTTTCCCACTGGGTTTTTCCAAGCAAGGTTTTAACAAGGCAACTGATGTTGATATGTGGGCATCTAAGGGGGAGTTGTACATAGTGGGTATGTATGCCCACATGCATACAGTAAACTTTTCATATGCTTAATAGTGTAATTTGTTTGTTTCCAAGGTTGTTGCTCTATAAATAGAGCATTACAAGTGATCAAAATATACAAGAAGAAGAACAACAATATAATAACCACAATAAGAGAAAGAAAGAAAAGTTAGAATATTTTCAGTATCCTACTATTTCTCTCTTATCTACAATCATTTTGTGATAGTATAATATTTTGCAACAGCCTCGCTCATGTCCCTAGCAAAGGTTATTTCTCTAACTTTTGCCTATTTATAACATTTTAGAAAATTTTGACAGAGAGAGAGAGCAGGATTCATGCAATATTATAGTGGAGAGGAATAGTGGGTTTTCTACTACTCTCCTACATTCCTTATGTTGTATGACCTTGTCATTGTATTATTACATTTTTAGTTTTTTTTTTTTGGCCAATTTACACTTTTCATCTTCGTGGTTCGACTCAATTTGCATTTTGGTCCCTATTTTCGGTATGAACTAACATATATAGTCTCCTGATAATTCAATTTTCATCAATTGAAGTAGCGGAGAAACCAGATATGAATAAAAGAACGTCGAATACGATTACAAAATACAATCCAGAAAACTATTCATGTTTTATATTACAAAACCAGCACTCCAAAGGAGGAATTCGTGAAAAAAAAAAAAAAAATCCTTTAGATAAGGTGCCATGCCATCCATCTGATGGTGTCGATCAAGTCACAATCATCTGACCTCGTTCTTGCAGTATTTGCCTTGTACGGTGGGCTGGAAAAAGTGAATGTGATACCAATTGGAGACTTTGATGAAAAGTTGTATATCGGTCTCGTATCAAAAGATTACAAGGAACAAGAGTATATAGAAGAACAAAAGTGGGAGAGTACAATCAACAACACAACCCTCTCCGTACTTTAAGCCATACCTATCGACACTACAAGTGATTGGAAGGAAAAATGAACGTTTGACACACTATTACATTCTTTAGGTAAGGTGTCTGCTACAGCCTACAACCATACACAATCGTCCAAAACTCCCCCTCCCAAGCTGTGGAAAGTAGACGCGGCCACTGTTAGGTTGGTCCATTCAAAAGACCTCTACCGAGGTTGCAAGTTCGACTTGGGCACTTAACAGACCAGGATGCTAAACCGATTCCTCACCCAGATCAACCTCGTTCAAAACATTGATTTTGGACATCCAACTCAAGGGAACAAGAAACCAAAAACTCTAAACACAACTTGAGCTAGGCATCGGTCTCTAAATTTTTAAGCTCGCTCGGGCTCGGCTCATATAAACAAGAACGAGAAACTGCAATGCTTATGCTATGAAGTTCAACTTACTTTGAAAATATCACCGCTTTTTTTTTATTATTATTAATAAAATATCATTAGATTTTTTTTTATTTTAAAAGGTTTTTTATGCCCTTTTCATTAGTTCTCTTAGAAATATATATAAAAAATAATAGTGTACCAAATAAAAAAAAAAGAAAAAGAAAACTACTTAATGACACAATAAAAATCAAATACCCTTCAAGACCGTCCTTTTAAATGTTATTATCGTTCATAAAAAATTTCTTCATAAAGTACAAGGAGAACTTCAGTACGTTTAAAAGAAGAAACGAGTAAGGTCAGCTAAATCTGAATGCGGAACCTCAGCAAGCAAATGGCATCAATCTATGTAGCAAATTCAAACACCATCCCCCAGCATACTAGCAGATTACGGAGTTTCCACCAATTTCTGCACTACCTCTTTTCCAACTTTGAACATCTCCCACCTCATCCCCAATGTCTACAAATGTGGCGTCTCTCGACTCAACTATTAAGCCTCTCAAAGAAGTAAAGGTATCCCATGTCCTTGGGAGGATTAACGGAAGCTCCAACTTTGCTGTCATTGAAAATAACCCATCTGCCATCTTTTAAGATGTGCGCAACATAATGACCACATTGAGTAGACATTCCGATGTGGCTTACAATTCCCATGAGTCTATATCCTGCATAGAGCCAAGCGACAAAAAAACAGTAGTTACTTACGCGTATCATATATGCATCATACATATACACCTATAAGAAGAGGTATAAGATACTTACTCCCTGCTCCATCTGGCAGGCCAGCATCAATCGGAGTAGGTGCAGTGTCAGATGTTGTCGCATCCATGTCCGATGAAGCACAAGCATCAGGATTGTTGAATATCCAATCTGTGGCTTTCTCGATGTCACCACCCTGTCAAATATGCGTAATTTAAAGATAAGCAAAGGTGCGTAATTTAAAGATAAGCAAAGGTTGCCAAAATCTTCAGTAGTTAAACAAATACACAAGCAGCTGCCTATACTAAAAAGAACAAGGAGCTCCTAAAAAGTTTTACCGATGCTTTCAGTGCCTTCCGAGCAATGTCTTCTTGAAAACCAAATGAAATCAACATATCCACTTTTGATTGATCAACCACACACTGTCCCCCTTGAGAAATAGGAGCATCTATATCTGGACAAGGAAGCGGGTATCATTTAGTTCCCTTAACATAACTCAGCGTCGCAGCACAAAAACTAGCTCTTGCTAGAAAGATACTACTGTCCGGGATGAAAGAACTATCCTGGCAAGAAGAACCTTGTTGCATTACCTGCATCATCCATGTGAGAAAGTAGCCAATTCATTGCCTCTTCCACTCCAACATTTGACGTATTAATGGTAGCTTTCTGGCAGTGTAAATGACAGAAACCCATTGAAACAAGCTGGGAAACAATACTCTCGTCAGCGACAGGCTTATTCGATTCCTCCTCTTCTCCTGAAACGGAATAGTGTAGTCAACACATAATTCAGAAGCACATAACATTATTTTATATTACACAAGCACACGTACGCATATACCATACAGGACCAAAAATGCAAAAGGAACTCTCTCCTGATGCTGGCACATTTTCTAAATTCAATTGGCAAAGAACATGTCAAAGGAACATAATGCAATTAGATGCTAAAAACGTCATTTTAACAATTTTGTTTGCCTGCTACTTCAGAGACTTCAAAATATGAGACGACTTGGGTTTAATTTGGATGATAGCACAAGGAAGGTGCCACTGAAATGCATTACAAATTGGGTGAAAATTTCCACATTAAATAGTCTTAAGGAAATGTCTAAGAACAAACCTATGAACAGGCACCATTGAAAAGTTTTTACAATTTCTCCAAAAAAAAGAATTCTACAAGACATTGGGAAAAGAAAATTTGCAACACATACCACCCTCCGGCAACAACTCTTCACCAGGTTGGAGTCCCTTGCTCCGCATGTGACTGATATCGATGATATCAGGAACATCTATATATACATCTGCATAGACAGATACAAAAAACAATGAGAAGACTATAAAAACCCAACGGTATTAATGCATAAGAATTCAGGAACCCAGCAAAACATACCAAGTTTTTTTGGCACCCAGCCCACTTCCATTACAAACTTTCGCATGTGCAACACCAGATAATCAGGGAATGAAGTTAGACCTGTACTCCTGCAGTGCATTGAAATAGATTTAAGGGAGGAAATAATTTTTTACCAATAGACATCAGGATTATCATGCTGGGTACCAGTTCAGAAATACATGATAAAAGAACATCTTAACTCTGTAGTGGAACATTAACCAATTATCCTTCCTAAACAAATGGTCTACTGTTGAAAACACCCAAGACAAATGTCCAAGGTTAAAAAACCCTGACCCGCATATGGCAAGTTTGTGAATAACATGCCTGCCACTTTACTTGTTAGTTACTCCGTCCATATTTATATTTAAAAGGTTTCTTCATCATAAATTAGTGGACAGCTCCATCATTTTCTTTCTCCAAATTACTTCAAGTCCTCCACATGCATTCTTGTCCATCAATCAGCCTTCAGCAGACAAAATAATATCATCTAATAATAGTTTGATACCAGCAATCAGAAAGCTTACTTGACAGCTGTTGTCTTGGCCTTCAAGGCAGTGCTGTAAAAATCCTGTATCTCTTCTGGAGATGAAAAGCTTGCAAGGCATGCTTCTAGAGGAACCCTTGGACGTACAATCTCATCACTGGATCTGGAAGAACTCACCACTCTTAGTTCAAAATGTGCAAGGAGATTAAAAGTGAAAACATGATAGTGAATTTGAAACCATATGAACTTACACTTCCTTGCCTTCCGTAATCTTTTCAGCTTTCAATTTCTGAAATGCTTCAAGTTCTTCTGAATTTAAAAAGAAAGAAGAAAACAGGATTATCAGCTTTTGGATACATGTTTCAGCATCAATAGTGGCCCAAGAAGAAACTCACCTTTATTAGTGGCTGCATGAAGTGGAATGTTTAATGAGAGAATGTAGTCGAGCCTTCTATTGTACGCAACTTTCCCAGATGAACACATAATACGATCTTCAATGCCAAACTTAAAATTCCTAGCAGGATCCACCTCAGGTCTTCCAGAATGAACTCGTTCAACTTGGTCAAGAAAATGAAGGAAGAACTCCAAGGCATCCTAAACAAAATTTGGTTTTCAATAAGTTAAATTAAAGAGCGAACAATGACAGCAGTAAAAATCACATGTGAGATGATCAAAGAAGGTTCTCCTAGTGGCATATGATAGAGAGACAGAGAGAGAGAGAGCTTTTCAACTTCAAATTTCTATATTAAATAAGACAATACACATAAAAAAAAACGCCACACATCTTTTAAGGATTAAAAAAAAAAGACTTCTGTAAAAAATTGCAAATCTTTTGAGATAGATTATAAGAGATGGTGATTGTACCTGTTGTCTCATGGAGGAAAATTCCGGATGGCTGGCAGCTATAACCGCTTTAAACATACGAGGGGGTATGCCTTCCTGTTTCTAATATTTATTACAAGGTGCACAGAAACATGAGATACAGAACAAGTCAAAAGGAAGTCGAACACGAAACAAATCACTTGCATATTAAGTTCAAATTTACACTGGAAGACCAAAACATTAACAATGCATAAGCATAGATAAGTAAGGCAGGCCACTTAGAGTGTGGATGCTTATCCAGAGAGAGCTTACTGATTTTGTTGTAGGGGCAGCAGCATTTGTATGATCTTTTTCCTGGACAACATATAAGAAATCTCAGCCACCATCAAGCAGGAGCAGAAACCATCAAATCAAATAACCCATTTTGCTAAAACAAACATACCTCGGTTACAGGAACAGAGTATTTACCAGACAGCAAACCATGTGCCAGCTTTGTTCTGCCATATAAGACACAAGTCTTTACATACGACTTACGCAGAAAATTCCTTCCTAAGCCTGTTTTTTTATGACTCAACTTAATTTTCTTAGAAGGATAGGCCGAGGAAAGGGGGAAAAAAAACTACTTGCAGAAGTAAACAGAACTACACGTGCAGACACTTGTGTTTACACCAATGTGTAAAGCAATTAATGTTGAACACAAGACTCACATTAACAAGTTACACAGCGTAGCTTTCTTATCATGAATAGGAACATATAGTTAACCACAAAAGATGAAAGGAATGCATATAGAATCAACACTAAGAATCCACTAACTACTTACAACTGCATGTTCAGGTCTACAGTGGGGTCAGCTGGTGCTTTCTCAAAAGCCATTTTCAAACTTTGATTCTTGAAGTATCTGATCGAATGTAATAACAAAATATTAACCAGTATGAAACATTTATCTTCTAGATTGACTTTTTTTCATTGAAACTAAATAATATAAAGTGTAAACTCACCCGGAATAGAAAGAGTGCGTTGAAAATACGACTTGCATAGTCGCTGCCATATAGCAGCTGCAATAAAACAAAATGAGAAATCAAGACAGTTTTAATAGATACAATGTCTTCAGAACACTCCAAAGGTACCAAATATACCTGTTTCCAAGATTCACAAGTCCAGTGTAACCAGGTCCAAAAATCGGTTCGACTTCCTGTCCACTTTCTTGAATCCGGTTCCAGTCAAAATTGGTATTCTGGTCAAGCTCTCTTTCGGCAGTTGTCATTTCTGTCTGAAAACAAGGTGGTATCAGTTATTCTATCAAATTTTACACTGAAAGAATAATATTAATAAAATTACAGCAATCCAAATGCATAATTTCCAAGCAAACATAGAAATTTGAGGGAAACAAAATACTGAACTTCCAAAAAAAATCAGAAGTCAAGAGACATCTGGTTTTCATTGAAAATATTCATGATTGACCATACTCTTTAACCAAGCGGTCCACCAAGGGAGTGCTTTAACCAAAGGTAAAAGGAATAGGTGATCAATCCCCTGTTCGGAGAGTGCTGACTATATTGTGCAAAACAGAAATGCAACCAAAGGAGAAAACTTCAAGACCTGTTCAACGAGCTAGAGTCCAGAAATCTTCTGTATTTGTTACAGAACGTACAATATCATTACTGTATTCTAAATAATTAGATTACTCACATGCAACAGATTCCTTCACCTTAAAAGATGATCTTTAGCTTTTTCATACCTCAATGTATTATCAAACATAATTTTTTACCCAATCAAACATTTCACAAGTTTTGTTATCCCGCTAGAACATTATTATTGTCTTCAATCATATCTAAAACATATCCCGAACACACAACAAACTGAAATTTTATTCATAAAGAGATACAACTTTATTCAAATATGTGTGTAAAAACACAGTACCACATGTTTTATTTCAACCTTTGCGGAAAAAATCAACTTGTACATAATTTGACAATTATTACATCATTCCAAAATTGATATATAAGAATGCCACATAACGAATTAATTCAACTAATAGAAAAATAATAATTAAACTATCTGTTAAGAACATATTTTAGCATATGATAAGATTAGAGGAGCCGTGCTTGAAACCAAAATTAGTAGGTCATGAGCACATTTCAAAAAAGATGAAACTAACCTTCTGTAACGATGAGAAATCAATGCCAAAAAATGCCAGATGTTGCGCTAAAAGTGGGTCTAATACACTATCATCCTCTGGGTATGAAAAAACATCTGAGCTGCCACAATATGTTAGTTATCATTAGCAATCAATACATGTAAGACAAACTCATTCATTCGAAAGAATCAACTATTAGTTCATGTTTGCCAGGATTTGTCTGCTAAACATCATGTTATTCATTCATGAACATGCGCCACATAAAATGCATAACTTAAATGTACTCATAAACACCAGCACGTGGCTACAAATAGAATAAGTAATTGCAGAGATTTTAACAACACAAGGCAGCATTACCTGCTCCTTCCAGATCAGCTGTAATTGTTCCCAGCTTTACAGCAAGAGGATAGCCCGTCTCCTTATAGTGTTCAATGGCATGGTTGTTGCCACCAGTTCCATCCCAATTTTTTCTCCCACAAAGGATCATTCCATCAGTTAGATTTAACCAAAGATTTTCCCTTTTATCACACTTGCAACATTTCCAGCCAGATGAAGGAATAATAATACCATTGTCAATCTGTTGCAAATTCGTTGCATAAGCACTAACTTGCTTCTTCTCAGCTGTCCATGCTGCAAGTTGTTCTTTCCTCTCAGCACCCTCAGCCAATAAAATAGCATCAACTGCCAATCTTACCTGTAGAAAAAATCGTAAGCTTCCCTATTTGCTCTCTTTTTTAATTTCACTTCAATAATAATCTAAAACAAATAGAAAAGAATGAGCACCTTCTCTGGTAATTCGACAGATGGGAATGGAAGAGTTACATAATCAGGCAATAGGACTATACTCTGCGTTTCTTCATATTCAGGTTCATTGTTATCAAATCCCCCATCGACACCTACAAATCATACGATTCATACCACAGATTAAAATTTGTTTCAGCACAGTAGAACATGTACTACTAGTACACAGCACTATAACCATCGAGCATTGTAGAGCTATAGGTAGAACATCTGAGGCTTAAGCAATATGACCACATTCATTTCGTTTCAGTGAGAACTGTAAGATACTCCTACTGTCTGATGACTACACATATGCTGATTGCATTGTAGTCTAAATACTATCAAATCAGGATAATTCATCCAATATGCATAATGGTGCCTCCAAATAGCACAGATTGCATAAATACATCATCCAAACTCAGTAATTTCCAATACCACAGTTATAGATCATTTTGATTAAAATTACCTATAGCCATGAGTGTCGGTTTCTTCAAAGGCCTATCTTCAGGAACCAACACTTTTGTTTGCTTTATATGCAAATAAACTGGATTTCCAGTTTTTTCGTAGTTCCAGCCCACACAATCCTTCCCAAAAGCAAGAAATGTGTTCATATCCACAAACAAACCACCTTCTGATCTCTGAAAATCATCAATGGGATCGCCATTAGAGAAAACAAACCCACAAATAAACAAAAAATGGAAAATTGAATTCCTGATACAACGAAGATCTTTTCAACAATTAAAGGACAAAAATTCAATCACGACACACTAACACCAAACACTATTGATTACACAAGAAGCCAGGTAAATGAACCCTAAGAATTAGTTTCATGCTAAGTTTTCGGTATTTGCTTTTACAAGCATACAGAAATCCTCACCAACCATGCTTTCCTTCGGTTCAGTTTTTCGGCATCCACACTGACAAAAGGAATAAATAGTGGAAATTGCACAAAAACAACTTGAAACAAACAAAATTGATAAGCCATGAAAATCATCTAAGTGCAGCAAAATTAAAGCAGCACTTGGAAGAAATAGTCGAAGTCGAAAAATTAAAGCAGTCGTATTAGTAACTGAGCTATAGCAGCTTCCTGTTGTTTCCTATACTTTCTCAGCAGCCAAACAGAAGACAAGCAAACATAGCAATCCTCTGTTTGGCGAGCGAGAAAGCTCGAGAAAATTGAACAGAAAAACGAAAGCAAATTCAAAAGCTTGAAGTAGATGAAGTGAGTGAGAGGGAAATTGGTTACCGGAGTGTCGAAAGAGACGCAGCATTCTTGCTTGTAGATGCGGTTGGTGGGTTCCGGGATCCGAACCCGGGAGAGATTGGATCGGAGCAGGTCCATGGGGTCGAGCATCGCTCTCTGTGCAGAAAGGAAGGGTTTTGAAATTGGACAGGAAAGACGAGAGAGAAAGAGGGAGAGAGAGAATATGATTCCTTGCCCTAAATCAGTGCAAAGTTTTCTGTATGCTTTGCTTTTTGAATACAAAAGCAACAGGGAATACGTTTTGAAATTTCTCTGGTCTTCCTCGTCTCGTCTCGACTCTCGAGAAGTACAATGGTGGGAGGACTAGGCTTTCTTTTTGGGATGTTTTAACAATTTGGTAGTCCAGGATTGAGAATAAATGAATCAATTGTATTTGTGTCAATGCGTTTGAAGCTAAGGTTATTTCCAACCGAAAGAGTGTTAATGGACTCCCCTTAATCCTATAGTAATGTAAGAAATTATATTTTAATAAAGAATGTCAGGCTATATTTTATATCATCTTCAACCGAATGGGCCAAAGGGCTATAAGGTCAAACATAACATTTTGACAAAAAACCATCTACAACCAACGGGGTCAAATGGTCATAGGCCAAATATAATTTATTATTTTAATTGAATTAATATAATGACTTAAATTAAACTACCATATTAAAATAGAAGTAGGATTCTCTCCCCTCCTATTCTCATCTCCTTCCCTCCCCTCCTCTCACACATTGTTTTTTGTCTTATTATCTTTATAAAAAAATCAATATAAGATGTTGACGTGGTTTAACCGTGATCGTTCAAATAGGAGGGGAGGGAAGGGGAGAGAATCCTCCTCCATTAAAATAAGGTTTTCAGACAATTTTGAGTGCCACTTGTCGCCAAATGAATAAGCCTTCGGATTTCTTGTCTTTATATAATCTCAATAATTTTATGGATAGGATTTCGAGTGACACGTGTTGCTAACGTGAGTAACTCTCCAAATTTCTTTTCTTTATGCAATCTCAATAATTTTTCGAATAGGATTTCGAGTGTCACATGTCACTAAAGTAACTCTCCAGATTTCTTATATTTATGTAATCTCAATAATTTTTCGAATAGGATTTCGAGTGCCATGTGTCGAGATGTAATTGGTTGTGCAAATTTTAGATAAGATTCTTATCTACATGACATTTCTTATCTTCAGTTTCCAATGTTAATAAATTGGCTGGATATTGCGGTAGAATTCACACATTTTCATCTTTGCCCTGTCCAATAT
Source organism: Heteromeles arbutifolia (assembly GCA_024362995.1). Classification (NCBI taxonomy): domain Eukaryota; kingdom Viridiplantae; phylum Streptophyta; class Magnoliopsida; order Rosales; family Rosaceae; genus Heteromeles; species Heteromeles arbutifolia. The sequence continues at coordinate 34,695,090 of JANCRC010000003.1, read as the reverse complement.
CTCTTTCAATTCAATCTCTTTCCATTCAAGTTTGCAATGAATTCCAACTTTGGATCCTCTTCCCATTCCAACTGGGGGTTCTCATCCAATTCCAAATTGGAAGATAAATGGCTTAGGTATTTATGGGAAAAAAATTAGAGTTTTTTTTTTTTAAAATAAAATTCGTCCAAAAAAAAAATTTCAAATGCAACAGTAACCTGGCGTCAGCACGTTGTTACCGTTGCATTTGAATTGTTAGGCCGGGAGAGGGTTGGTTAGCAGGCTAGATGAGGCCAGCCCACTGGCCTGATTTCAGTTTTTTGGCCATGTAGGGCCCACAAGCCCTTTGGCCTAGCCCTCGGTTGGAGACCGTTTTCGTGTCATTTCGAGATATTTTTAGCCTATAGCCTTTTGGCCGGGTCAGTTGGAGAAAAGGACAGACCGACCTACCAGTTCTAAGCGGCAAGATCAATCAAACAAAATAGGCTCAAGAGAAAAGCCGATTAATGGCCTAAGAGGCCTACTCGAGCCCAACCTTATGAAATTAATTTAGGTTCTACTTGATGGAATTGGATCTCGTTTGGATTCAAATTGTGGAGATCCTAGGGATCCTCACATCTTAGCCATTTATCGTGGATCGTGCGGTCGAAATCATTTGACTTTTTTTATTTAAAATTAAACACAAATAGTACCTGACGAAAACTGGTTGCACGATATACGATGAACGACTAAGATGTGGGGATTCCTAGGATCCTCACAAAGTATATAAGGAGAAGATCTTCTTCCCTACTTGATTTTACTGAGTTCTTAAGATTGAGAATCCATTTGGTAATTTTTTTTTTCACTACTTGCAATAATATGGACGATATTATTGAACCCGAACTTCTTAGAGCATCTCCAATCCAACTTATGCTCCAATTTCACCATTAACATTTGACACCATGAATTGTATTAATGCAGGGTTTTTTTCTTTCTTTCTATTACGTCGATATTTTTACACTAAGGGGGAGGGGGAGTTCGGCTAAGCCATACAATAGGCAGCCTAATTTGGTATCGAATTCGTCATCCACAAGATTCAAACCTAAGACCTCTCACTTCCAAGTGAAGAGAAATACCACCAGACCGTAGTACTGAGTGACCATTAAAATAATATATAGTTATTGTTGGGCCTAATGAGATAGATCTAAAGAGATCCCACTAAAGGATAAGAAAGATCAAGACATTGGGCCTACAAGTCATCCCAAATGACTCAATAGATAGAGCATTACCGTAGCAACGAAAAGACCATCGCTACACTACCTATCTGAGCCTTGGACTTTCTGTCTACAAGAAGGAACCGACGCATGCCTTAAAGTACTTTATGAGCACTCAAGACAGTTAACAAGTCTGATAACTTTATGGCACAAACCTCTAAGAGCAGGTCTACACAGACATCAATTTCGGGCCACACGTTGACCATCAACGAGAACATAAGTCTATGAAGGGACGTAATACTGTCAAGCTTAATGCTCAGCTAAAGTGGTTTTCAACCACTCTTGGACGAGCGTTGCAGTCAGTATGTGTAGACCTAAGAAACTAAGCAAATAGCCGTGTATATCACTTCTTCTCCACGTGTCGAATGAGCAGTGGAGAAGTAGCTTATAGGTTGTGATTACATGTTTGGCCCATTTAATAAGGGGGCGGTGGTAGATTTAAGAACCCAAGACTTTTAGGGCTCACTTAGGGCCTATATGAAAAGGTCGAGTACCACTACAGTGGGCCTAACCCATTTCTTAAGGTGAATCTCTTAAATTTCATTGTTAATCATCTACCTTCATAATCCCGAACTCATCAAGAGTTAACCTTACTGATTTTTGTTGACCTCCCAATTTGAGCGTTGACAAATTGCTCCTACCAAAACATCATAATCTAACGTGGATTGGTAGCATGTGACTTTGGCGTCAAAGTTGCTGTAAACAAAATGTGGCGTCAATTCATATATATATTTGGTTTGGTCATAAAAAAAATTCAAAGTGATGCTTCAACTTTTCACATATTGAGGTGATATAAATTTAATAAAATAAATTATTGATTCAACGTTTCGGTTGGGGAAGAAAATAAAAGACATGTCAAATTACCACATAGACCATCAAATATAAATGTGAAGTTTTACATTGAACGTTTCCTTTGGAGTACCAAATTAAGTTGTTGTACTAAGTAAACAATGATTCGGTTTTTTCTCGTTTTGTCCAAAATGAGACCTAATGTTCTGAAAGGTGGAGACCAACAGTTGAACTGAGGTAAACACTCTCTACCATTCAAGTTTCAACCAAATAAAATTGTTTTAGATATAAAACAAAACAAATGAAAACTCGTTGGATAATATTGGCTGATTTGCATCTGAAAACCCTAAAACAGAAAATCACCATATCCATATTTGTCAAAAAATAGAACACTTTGCAATCAATTTTTTTAAAATAAATTTGGACTTAAAATGACCAAACTAATCACGCACAATATGGCTTGCCATTGAAAATTTTTTACAAGTTACAAATACAAACCACAAACACATGTTGCAGATAATTGTTTTCGACACCAAAATGACACCCACTTTGTTCCCTCTCACTCTCGTTTTCTCGGATTCTTGAATCCCAACTTTCTCAGCTGATAAACACAAACTAGCTTTCCTGAAAGTTCATGTCAATGAAGCCATGCATCGCAAAAACCACAACACGCTTTGTCCCCCAAGCACAGCAAGTGCCAATAGATATTCCACAACGACCCAAGTGAAGACCAAGAAGAAGAAAATTAAACTAACCAATTTCTTCACATGCTTTCGATCGTCTGATGTGGCCGGTTTGGAATCAGGACGACTTCCTAAGAATGTTTTCACATACATGGCTATAGGCGATAAGGAACGTGGGGTGTCTCCCAAGGTGGTACCAGTGTCTTCGTCATCGTCGCTGGCAACATCAGATGATGAAGGAGATGATGAAAAATGTCACAGTACTCAACAAGAAAAGAATGGACGATGTGGATTTTCTCAAGTTTTAAAGGCAGTTTTGGTCAAAACAAAACTGGTTGGTTGCTTTCTCTTTTTTAATTTCCAGTTAATAATGTCATGCATGTGTTTTGCCAAAATTTTGTGGCTATATCAAACTTGAATATTGCAATCAGTTTTTCCCAATTATTTTTCTGAAACACCCAACCCTACTCGCTCATTCTATTTCACGTTGGAAAATGTTTCGAATTCGAATTCTTCCCTCTCCCTTTTCTATTACCAAAAAGACCACATTTACATTAGTGAGAAGAAAATCCAATTTTCTTACTTTGTATTTTGATTTGAACTTTTCTTTTTTGCTTTAATTTTCTGGAAGGGGAGTGTTGTTAGCTCATGTTACCATTATTCTTAATTTTGCATGTATGCATGTATGTAAACATTGGCAGGTCAAGAAGAATCATGAAAGAAAATTTGAAACGAATTTTGCAAACACAACAAATGAGAGTTCAATTACCTCAGCTTCTAATCGAGATAAGGGAGATGTGCCGAAAGTGATCTCCAAGAAAAGGTCATACATTGGCATGGAAGAAAAGAGAGGTGTGGTGTTCCCGAAAGTGTCACCAATGGCTTCACCATTGCTATGTAATGAAGAAAATGATGAGAAACGTGACAGTCAATATTGGAGAAGTAAAGGCCGACGTAAATTATCGAATGTTTTGAAGGCGATTTTGTTCGATACATCTTTGGTGAGTTTATATTCATTTTAGTCTCTCTTTTTCTTCTAAATTCGTAGTTTTATTGTTTTGGTTTCTTCTTTAATTCCTAGTTTTTTTGTTGTTTCTTTTTAATTTTCTGGTTGTGGTTTCTTTCCAACTTTTTTACTTTATTCTTTTCAAAACTTCATGCTTTTGAGTGCATCACTCTTTTCCTAGACTTTTATTACGTATCTCACATTACCCTAGTTCATCATCTTTGTACATGGATTGTTAACTGCTTTGCGATATTATTATGATATCAATAATATAGATAACATAATGATGACATGTTGAATATCTCATAATCAAAAGTGAAAGTTTATGAGGTAAGAAAGTGATTCAATGCAAAAGTTTAAGTGATACTTAGAATATCATTTAGGACTCTTTAAGTAATAAGCCTTTCAAATCTATGATCTTAATTTGTTCTATGATATTGTTAATTCTTATGTACAATTTATTAATATTGACAGGCCAAGAAGATTCAAAAAAGAAAGAAGGGAAAGAAACTTGGAAGAAATGAGAGTTCAAAGTACAATTCCAAGGAAGATGACCCAATAGTGATGTCTAACACTGCTTCTTCTTTAACTAATTGTTCTGTCTTCACTTCATCTTCTATAAACTCTTCATCAAGTTCGATATCGCAAACATCCAATTCAAGCATCAGGTCTTTGTCCAAGATGATCAAATCTTTTCGATCAAGCTCGTCGCATAATTTTAAAGCCAATTTGAGGTACTTGTCCGTCAAATTTCGATCAACTTCAACTAGTACTAGTTCGAAGGCCAGTTCAAGGTCTAATTCTGCTAAAAACAAATTGTTTGAAGCAAATAAAAATGCTTCAAAAGAAGGGCAAGGACAACAAGATCAAGATGTTACCAGGATTGAGAAGAACAAGTACAAAAAAGGATGTTACAGATCGATTGTGAGTTTGTGTTTCCTGCTCATGGGTTTGTGGGGTTTGATGTTTTATAGTAAGATTTGTGCCATTTTATGCACTTTGGTGTGGCTCTTCAGTGTGCCTCTTTGGTGTACAAGTGTTGGATATCATGGTTCAACAAACAAGATTGACAAGAAGAAATTCATCATGGGAGGGTTGCTACCAAGGGACACTCAAACAATTCACAAGATTATACGAGATTAGCTTTGTGGCAATGGTTTTCCTAAAGATGTGAGGACCATTTCACCCAAAAACCCTAGTATCATATCATTTCATCACTAATATGTAATGAAATCGTGACATTAAATTTTATTTTTAATTCAACATAAATTATCAAGGTATTTAGGCATCCAAAAATACAAAATTGTGCGAAATCAAACTTAATTGAGGAAATTGTTGCGTTGGAGCTTAGTTATTGGGGTTTTATTAAAAAGAAAGTATGATGGGTTTTAGTTAAAGAAAATTAAAGTTCAAAAAGTAAAGTGATATTTTCAGTTTTTTTTTAATCACTTTCAATTTCTGCAACAACCACTCTATCATTGCAATACCTTTCTAATTATTTAGAATTCATCAAGCTATAAATAATTAAATATAAAGGGCAGATGGTATTTGATGGAGTAAAGAATTCAATGCTAAATAGCTTACTTTTTTTATCTATTTTTTATTTTTTAAAACAAAAATGATATACCAGCTTAATCTTAGCAAGTGAAACGAGATCTTTCATAACAACCAAACAAAGACATAATGCCAATAATAATTGAGAAAGTGTTTAAGAGATTGATTTGTAGAAAAAGTAGTTCAATTCAACAATCCTGTGAAAAATGCATGAGAAAAGTAACATCAAGGAGCAGTATGATTGAGAACAAAACACAAAAGATTCCCAAAAGGGCAGTTATATGGTTCTGAAGGTAGTCATATGAGTTTAAACAAAAGGCCAGGTTGAACCCATTGAATCCCTGAAACTAGAGTATGTTTTGTTCTTTAGTAATAGAGATTTTGGGCTGTTTACTTTCATGTGGTCATATTTCTTTGCTGTTGACATGTGATGTTTTCATTGGGATTGGTCCAATAGCAATGTCTGCAGCAAGGATTGTAAAACAAGTATACGCCAATGATTTGAATCCCAACGTAATTGAATATCTTGAAAGAAATAGTGTCATCAACAAACTTGAAATAAAGATTAAGGTATGAAAGATGTAATTGCAGTAGGATCATAGTATCTTAAAACAGTTGCTTTTTTCATACTTCAATCGAGAGGATTCATCATAAATACAACGCAAACTTTTTTCTGCAAAAAAGATGAAGTGAATAACAAGTAGTAGCACATCATGAAGATTCTAACAAAACACTGCACCAGATCAAATACTATGAGTTTAATTTGGTTAATGATCAGCTTATTAGCCTTATTTGGTGCAAATCTTAGTAAACACAATCTATTTTGGTTATTGATTAAAATTCGTTAGAGTTTGGACTTTGAATTACGAATAGTTCTAGTTGATAAAAGAAAAAAAAGGACAAACCTAAAGTTATTTGTATTGTACATTCACTAGCTTAAGAATTTAGCAGATTTTGTGAGTTAGGAACCGCACCCACTCACCAAATTGTTTCAAACTCAATTGTTTGATTGCTTTTTGTAGACTCTCTATGAATAGGACCATAAGTTTTTATTTTATATATATCTTAATATCTGTTTCATTTGAGAAACTAGTGTAAGCTACACATAAGGCAGTAGTTTTTCACTTCCTATGCCCAATTACCTGGCATGGTTGATCACGTTAGCAACAATTTTTTCCTTAAAATGATGCTTGATTTGAAGAGTAAAATGGTATGCTTCATTAAGGATCTGTTAACTGTTTACCATGTATTAGGTCTTCAACATAAATGGAAGAAGGTTCATTGGTGCTATGTTTGTAAGTGATAAGGCTGAGTCCATAACTCAAGTGGTAATGAATTTGCCAAATGATGTTGCGGAGTATCTAGGTGTGTTGGACTTATTCCCTTTTTACTTATGGGTTGCAAGTAAATTTCATCATTTTAACTAGTTGTTTGGGTAGTTCTTCATTTATACTTTGTCATAGTTCATTTTTTCGCCTGTCAACTTTCAATAAGTGATACATGAAGGATGGAAAGGCAAAACTAACTAATTTTTTTGTTACTAAGTAGAGCGATCACCTAGTTCTTGGGCAGTTGGGTTATATTTTCAGCTAGTTGGATCATTTAGGGATTCATTTTTCTAGAACCTATTGAAGGAAGAGATGCCTTAGTTGATGGCCATTATTGTTCTACTATGCTTGAAAGAGTAGTTGACTATAAGATTAGTTGGTTTCTGAAGTTGTTCAAGTTGGATTGTTGTAGAACTCATGACTTTCCTTAGGGAAAACTAAGACGTCTTTGCATGGCCACCTTCCGACATGCCTGGCATCGATCCCGAGATAGTTTGCCACAAGCTGCACATCGACCCCGTTGCTAAACTGGTGATCCAAAAGAGAAGACATTTCGCACCCGAGTGAGTGGTGATCATCGAGGCAGAAATTGACAAGCTACTGGAAGCCGAATTTATAGAAGAGGTAGCACACTCAGCATGGCTTGCCAATGTCCTGCTAGTCATGAAGAAAGAGAAGGGCAAATAGAGGGTTTGCGTAGACTACACCAACCTCAACAAAGCATGCCCAAATGATCCTTATCCGATCCCTCGGATCGATTTACTAGTAGATTCAACTTCCTGAAACCAGCTGCTCAGCTTTTTAGACGCCTACTTCGGCTATAACCAAATAGCCATGTACGAACTCGACTAGGAAAAAATCGCATTCGTGACTGAGCGAGGCACCTACTGCTACAAAGTCATGCCCTTTGGCCTCAAGAACGTGGTAGCCACTTACCAAAGGTTAGTAAACATGATGTTCAAGAAGCAAATTGGGGTAACCATGGAGGTCTATGACGACGACATCATGGTAAAAGGTAAGCAGCGGTCAGACCACATCTGCAACTTGGCAGAAACTTTCAACATCCTCAGAAAGTACAAGATGAAGCTCAACTCCACCAAATGCACATTTGGAGTATCTTCAGGCCGATTCCTAGGGTACTTAGTAACCCAACGAGGAATTGAAGCACATCCCAAGCAAATCCGAGCGATCCTAGAGTTGAAGTCTCCAACTACCTTAAAGGAGATCCAAAGCTTGACCGGAAGAGCAGCTGTCATCAATTGCTTTCTTTCGCAATCCACCGATCGATACAAGCCTTTTTTTAAGGCTATCAAGAGGGCACAACGAGACAAATGGGATGAAAAATGCATAAAAGCCTTCCAAGACTTGAAGAAGTATCTCACATCACCTCCCTTACTATCTAAGCCGGAAGCAGTGGAGGACTTATACATCTACCTGGCAGTCTCTGAAGTAGCAGTGAACTCTGCCCTCATACGAGAAGAGCTGGGGCCCCAGCTGCTGTTATTCTACACTTCTAAAGCTCTTCTCGATGCGGAAACAAGATATCCGAAGATCAAAAAATTAATTTTGGCACTAGTTGTTGCGGCTCGGAAGCTCAGACCATACTTTCAAGCTCATATAGTCATCGTCATGACTCAGTATCCTCTACGATCAATCTTATATGGTCCGAATACTTCTCAACGAGTGATGAAGTTGGCGTTGGAACTTGGCCATTACGATTTAGTTTTCCGACCCCGTACAGTAATAAAGGCCCAAGCATTGGTAAACTTCATAGTGGAATTCACGCCTAGCCTAGACGACTCAACAGAGCGGCCTAATGACGCCCCAGAAGCAGCCGAGCACACCTTAGCCATGCTTGCTCCATCCGATTGAGACTTCTGGCATTTGCATGTTGATGGCGCATCTAAGTATAAAGGCTTAGGAACAGGCGTGGTTCTTATCACCCCAGACAGTTCAATGCTCGAGTAGACAATCACTCTAGGCTTCAAAGCATCTAACAACGAAGCAGAGTATGAGGCCCTACTAGTAGGCCTCCGAATGGCAAAAGACTTGGCAGTGAAGAACCTCGCAATTCATTCCGATTCCCAGCTAATCACCAGCCAGACTACTAGGGAGTACATGGCAAAACATTCAATGATGATGCTATACCTAGAGAAGGTATGCAAGCAGTTTGAGGCATTTCAGACTTACAATCTCACTCAAGTTCCGATGGCAGACAACGCCCACGCAGATGCATTAGCCAGCTTAGGCTCCGCCTTTGATCATTAACTCAAATGCTCGATTCCGGTGGAGTATCTAGACAAACCAAGCATAGAAGCGGAACCGGCAGCCGAAGTGTCGTAGGTTAGTATAACTCCCAATTGGCAAAGTTCTATTATAGACTACATGGTCAATGACACACTCCCCCCTCCCCGGGAAAGATTGGAGTCTAGGAAGCTTAAAATCAAGGTAGCACGCTACTACATGTGGAACGACATTCTCATCCGAAGATCCTACACCGGACCATATCTTCTGCCTAGCGCCTCCCGATGACTTGAAGGTTCTAAGCTCAATCCACGAAGGCGTTTGTGGAAATTATTTCGGAGGATGATCTTTAGCATAGAAGGATCTTAACGCAGGGTCTACCATGCACGAAGATGCTAAGGAGTTAGTACAAAAGTGCGACCACTACCAACGTTACAAGCTGGTACCAACACTGCCTGCCAGCGAGCTACACTCGTAAACGAGTCATTGGCCATTCATGCAGTGAGGGCAGATGCATGATGATCGTGGCAACCTACTACTTCACTAAATAGGTAGAAGCAGAGCCCATGACGACCATTATTCTGACCGACATAGAACACTTCATATGGAGGAACATCATTTGCTTATTTGGCATCCCTCAGTCCATCGTCACCCATAACGGCCCGTAATTCGTGGGTAGAGATTTGGCGAAGTTTTTCTAAAAATATGGCATCAAGCAGCACATGTCCATGTCGAGATATTCTCAAGGCAATGGCAGGCTAAAGCATCCAACAAAATGATCCTCGATTACCTCAAGAAATCCTTCACCAATAAGAAGGGAAAATGGCCAAATGAACTCCCCGGATGTCTATGGCCATATCACACCACCAAAAGACGAGCAATCGGTGAGACTCTTTTCTTTTTGGCATTTGGCTCAGAAGCATCATCCCAATGTCATCAAGCCAAGTATCACCGTTCTACTACCAAACATTGAGCAAAACAGTAAGGAGATGGCCACAAGCTTAGATCTGGAAGAGGAGAAGCGCGAGCAGACCATCATCCGCATCATAGCTTACCAGCAGCAGCTCATCTCTAGGCAGTTCCAACCCGGAGATCTAAGCCTAAGAAAAGCCTTCATCACTGCCTCCAAAGAAGGCTCCAAAAAGATAGATCCCATCTGGAAAGGTCCATACAAGATTAGCAGAATAGACGGCAAAAGTAATTACACCCTCGCCACCATGAAATGACAAAAAGATCGAAAAATGATGGAACGCCTACAATCTGAGGAAGTACCATGTGTGACTTCCTGCTACATCAAAGCCCGAAGACTCAAGCAGCTCAACGGGCACTACCTCACAAGCCGATGACTATCCAATTGTTATGCAGCTCCTACCTTACAGTTAAGTTTTCGTTCGTTTCACTTATTTTTCAATGAGGAATTCAGAAGTAATCACAACTTGGCTCGGTTGCATGCTTACAACAACTGATCACTTCTGCACTTCAAAAGAAGATTGGCCATTCTTAGGGACTCATCACAGGTTTTGCGCCCCTCAAGACACCAACCATGCTTTTCAGTGCGAGAGGGTAAACCAATTCCCCGACACCTACATGGGTCAGCTTTCCAAGACGGAAGGATAAACTCTACACTCCGAATATCCAAACGTGGATGAGCCGGGCTGCCCTAGTATAACTAAATGCATGATGGCTTGCGTCGGTATTCCTAGAAGTAGCCAAAATGGACTTTTTCAAGGCTTAGCTAGCTAAAGGATTTTGGGGTCTCTTGGCCTAATCCACAGGGAACCGGGCCCTAGAGATTGAAGAGGCACATTACGCAGTATGCCCTATGGACGGCTGCCTTAGAAATTTAAAGATGCTACCGAGTGCACTAAGGTAGCCTACAGTTTATGGAAGACTACCTACGGCTTACCCTTCGAGCAGTAAAACCGCGCTAGACTTATACAACCACATATTCTTGTGAAGGGTTAAACAAACTAGTGTGCATATACGAAGCTTTATCCACTGCCAACATGCTACGTAGTCAATAAGTTTCACCTTTGCCAAGCGCGGAACAACCTACACCAAGTCCTAAAGTGTTGTGATACTTGCTACGCAACCTACGAAATTGGAGAAAGCCAAGGTTAACAGCCTAGTGGTTACACGGACTTGTCTGCTTTTGTAAGTAAGGCATCCGGCTGCCAACTCTATGGCTAACAACTTTGCAAAGTTCTACACCAACACCTACGGCTGCATAGGCTACGCGGGCCTGTCTGTTTATAGAAAAGTAGCACGCTTGCCACTGGTCTATAAAGTCTAAAGGTTAGGGCATGAACAAAAGAAGAGAAGATGAAGAAAAGCGAAGGAAGCATGTTTATAAACAACTAGCAAAGGCCGAACGAGTTCAAGCAAAACAAAAGCTACAAGGAAAAACAAAAAAAATCCTAAAGGCTACCTAGAAGGCTACAGCAGCTTGGACATCCCACAACTACTCGGTCGCCACACTTTCAGTAGCCGCGACGCTCTTAGCAGCGGTATTATCCAGCACTTCACCTCTGCCCCAGCTTGGGCACCAACTTTTCCCACTACTTCGCCAATGAAAGCCTCAAAAGTAAAAGCAAGCAAGTCTTCCAGAGAAATAAAGAAGGTCTCGAAACCTTGAGTCCATACTTCTCACCCTTCAGCTGCCCATTCTCCTCGACTAAACCAACACAGACGCGTTGCAGCTCATCCACTTCATTCTTCAGACTTTCGTTGATCTTCAACGTACCTTGGAGTTCCAACACTTGGGGTTCAAGCCTATCAATGACCTTCTTGAAGTGGATCACTTGGTTATAAAGAGCAATCAACTCTTCATCCTTTGCATAAGCAGCGGAACGAAGCTTAGAAACTGCAAACTCAAGATCTTGAATCTGAGGTATGTAACATCCAATCTCATTCTCTGCACTTTCATACTTAACTTGGATCGCGTCAAGCCTAGCCTTCAAGTCAATGAACTCTTGGCGAGCGGTCTCAAGCTCCAGAGAGGTAGGGGCAAAAATATTAGACCCCTTCAAAGCAATGAGCTCAGAATCCAACCTCTTGATCTCATCGGTCGAGGAATAAGCTTCAACTGCCACAGTCTTCGCTACCACCTTAGCAGCCTTGCTATATCTTCTGCATCATAGCAAGTAGAGTAATCTTTCTATATTGGGTCGTATGCTTTGTAAAGGAACTTGGGCAAACAACCTTTCTAACGCCATCGACAAACTTGGCACAAGCGTCCATGTCTTCAAGCATATCTGGTTTCAAAAGCACACAGATCTCAGCAGTCTCCCCAGACGCAGGCTTAGTGGATTTTTCACAACTGCCCATGCGAGCAGTCTCCTCTTTCCCAGCAGGCGAATCAGTCTCAGCGGCAGAGGAAGTGAGCCTTAGCGCCACTTTAGTAGCAGAGTCCACCTTATCGCTCTTCATAATAGCAAGCCTCTCTAAAGGAGAACCAGACTTAGCTCCCAACGGACGTCTTGGCATAGACTTCGACACTGGGGGCATGACAACACCTCTACGCTGAACAATCCTATTAGTAATCATACTAGCCATTCTCAACGTGGCAAGCGCCACAGGCTTAGATCTAGCAGCCTCATTTTTATTCCCATTAGAAGAAGTCATGTTAATCACAAGCCTATCAGCAGCAGGCGAACTCTCACGAGCAGCGAATGAAGTCTTCAGTTTTTCTCAACTGACATCTCTTAAGCAAGCGGGGAAGATCTCTTCTTTCCACCTTCAATCATAGTAAGCTCCACGACAGCGATCAGACGAGCCAATGCATTCGCCTTGATCTTCTTTACCTTCTCTTTCGAGAGCAGCCCACATTTCTCCCAACGAATAGGACTAAGCAGCCAACGCCATTCACGGTACTCAGCAGGGGAACTCAACCCAGCATTCTAGCAGGCAGGAGGCCTGCATGCCCATCATTTCAACAGCTCATGAGGCCCACGACGTCCTCATCTCTCTCAATCGTCGGCCTGGCCCCCGTCAGGTCCAAGAGCCCAAAGGACATGAGCCATGTGGCTCGCCTAGCACTGCGCCTCAGCGCCTCAATCCACGGCCCCAGTCGCACAAGCTTCCCTTGGATCTAGCTAAGCCAAGCAGCCCAAGCAGTGACCCTTGCTACAATACCTCATCGGCCCATGCCAAGCCGACTCCTAGCCCCTGCCAGCCGAAGTGCCGCACCACCCCTATGGCTGCCCTGCGACAGCACTATCCAAGAAGAAGACAAGGAAAATTAAATTTTTCTTACCTCGGTGCGGCACGAAGAAAATGAAGAAAGTAACGAAATACGGTCTTTTGCACGGGCAAGATGTAGAAGATTGCTAGATGAGGGGGAACAAATATCCTCTAAGGTCTCTCTCTCTCTTGTAGGGTAGAATTAATCACTCTCCAAAGTTGATTTAATAACCCACTTAGGTGGACTTAAATAAGCTTTGAGAGAAATTTATTTCCCTTTCCTAGAAGGATCTAATTTCTTATTAAAGAGGGAATCTACATCAAAATAGGAAACAGGCATATGTTTCCTAAAGCAAGAAAATCTCTACACCTGCTGCCCTTTCCTGCGAGCAGCCCAACATGTGTGGGGGCATTTGTGGAACAAAAAATAATCACAAGGCAACACGTAGACTTTTGGGTAAAAGAGGACAAAAATACCCTTGGGGCATACCGGAATTCCTACGTGCGAGCAGTAGGCAATCATCACTCAACCAAGTCAAAAATGCCCAAAATATGTAAACAATTCAAAACCTATCTCATACATCCTCATCCAATCCTCTCCACAAGGTAACTCCCTAAATCTTCCCCTTTTTATTATATTGATTAGCTAATCAATTAGGTAATTATTCTATTAATTAGCTAATTGATTAGGTAATTTTTCTATAACTCTTAATTTAACACAAATCAAGAACCTAGCCCACAAAGGGAGCTAGGTGGCCGGTCTTCTCTCACCCAAGGAGGCCAGCCACTCTCCTATTTAAACCCCATCATTCTCCTCAAAGTTCACTTCCAATTCTCTTGCTAAAATTCTCTAAAATTCTCAAACACTATTCTCTCAAAATTCTAACTTTGGCATCGGAGGTTCTTAGGCCAAAGCCCCCGTCATTCATCGTGGGAGCGTGAGGCTTTTGGCCTTGACCAAATGTGTTATTTGTTTTGTAGGTGCAATTTTGTCTAAGATCAAGGAGGAAGAAATTTGCATCCACATCGGCTGACCAGATGAGTTCGTGCGGACGAAGATGGAGTCTCTATGGATGGCCTGCGAGAGTGAGATTCCGATCCACCAGCAGAATTTAAATGCCTTCACACCAGAAACCCTACAGTCCCAAAGTCCAGCTTCTCATTTAACTCTTTGATTTACTCGATTTTTCAAAAATTACTTCAATTTAGGGTTTGTATCTGGGCTGTGTTTTTTCTCACAAACAACTTTAGGGAGACTCCTCCCTTTCTCCCTCTCCTCGCTTCTCTTCTCTTTCCTCACTTGGGTCGGGGGATAAGGTTTCTGGGTTTGTTTGCGGGGGTGAGGGGTTGCAGGGAGGGGGTTTTAATTTTTTTTTTATTTTTTTATTTTTTTATTTTTGAGAAGATTCAGGTTTTTTTTTTGCCACGTGGCACATATTTGGCAGCCACGTCAGCTCTTAATGGATCAATGAATGAAAAATGTAACGGATGTATTATATTGAAATAGAATAGTACTTGAGGTATGAAAGTGAAATGTTTTAAAAATGTTGTAAGGAATTGAAATTGATCCTAAACATGAGATGATAAACCCTAATTTACCCAAAAAAAAAATTCCAGATTCACTTGTTTTATCCGGTAATTAGTACACCCAAAAAGGCAAGGATAATTAGTCGGCTTCTCTCCCTTCGTCGTTCTTCTTCCACCAACCCAAAATCTTTCCTTCGACCCGACCAACCATGTCAGCAATCGGAGCGGATTCCGGCAGGCATTCCAAAGCCAATCGTCGCCGACCCTACTCTCTTATCTCTCTCTTTTCTTTTCAGATCTTCCCCATGCCCTGCCCAGTTCTCTTTTTTGGTTTTCTTTCAATTTTTTTGGAAGTTCAGAACCCTTGTTGGATTGCATAACACCCATTTGCAATTAGTGGGAAGAGGGTGGGATTTGATGCGTTTCATCTTCATCGTCTTCCTCCTCCTGCAATTTTAGTTTTTTCTTTTATTTTTCTCTTTTTCTCTCCATATCTTGGATTCTTCAGTCTGTGATTTTTTTTTTTGATGGATCTGTGATTCTCAATAATTTAAGAGAATATTTCTCTTCTATTTTAGTTTCCAAATCTCTGAGCACTTGGTGTTAGTATGGGTTCAAAGGGATCCCAAATCTCTGAGCATTTCTTCTTCCCGTTCGACTTTCTCTGATTTATTTATTTATTTATTTTTTTTTGTGAATTGTTATTTTAAAAACACATTTGTGATTCTTTTAATTTGAATTATTCAAAAAATATTATTAAAGTAATTAAAACAATATATATATAGGCAATACGGTCATTAGTTCGATATTACATCAAATGCTCGATTAATTTAGTCAATACTATCTGATGATTATTTATCCTATTTGACTGAAATAGTCAGTACAATTCAAGCTGTCAAACGAGACCTATAACATGCTTAGTTTGTGTTATAGAAATTACGATTAATTACTGTTTGCACTCTTAAATTTTCGTCCAATTTTAGATTCTTACTATGTTTTTCAATTTTATGCACAAAGTTATGTTTTACTTTCAATATCATACAACCGTCAAATATCCCATTAAATTGACAATTAAGTGAAAACTGCGGGATCCACATTTTCGTTAACGCTATCATTTTTTTTTCATGTGAAGCTTGTTTCCATGGTCATCCCCAATTCGAAGTCGTGGAGCTTGTTTCCATGGTCATGGAGTACATCGTCGAGACGATGCCGCAGGGAGATGGATCGTCACCAGCATTGGGGTCGCGAGTCGTCGTCCTGTCTGAAGCCTCAATTGCGTCGCACCAATGGCACAAGTCGTCGTCTTGTTTGCTGCACCAGTCATTCCTCGAAATATGCAATTTGATGATACCAGAGTCGATGAACCACACTGACCTGCCACCAGATCCTTCATTGACCTCTGCCACACGCTGCCTGAACCACCGTCACATACCTGAAACAGATCGTCGCGCGATGATCCTGTTATGCCTAGACTTGCATCACCATCACCCGCCCCCCTGCATTTCTAACACCAGACCTGACCCGCATCACCAACAACCATCCACTCTGGATCTAATCCGCACCCGCATCCGTCTTCATCACCTTGCGACTCTCGCGATTTGACGAAATCACCATTGTATTCTGACACGCCACCGCTCTGATCAACAGATTAATGATCGTTGCTAACGGTGATGGTGCAAATTTTGGTGGGGGTAGAAGGGGGATGACATTGAGTGGTAAGATTGAAGGGGTTGGAGCCCACTCTTTTTTTGGCAAAATATTTTATCTATGTGGATAAATTTGACTGCCACATCATCTTTAACAATCAATTGAACATATTTTCAAACAATTGTCTGACATTGATACGAAGTCGAGAACTGTTGTATGAAATTAAAAAATTGGAAGATGTTGTATAAATCTGAAATTAGACAAAAGTTGAGTGTAAAAATTTATATTTTACCCCAAAAATTGTGTGGTGTTGTAAGATTGTGCATGGCAACGAAGAAATCATGGGAGTTGGATGCTTTTTTGAATGAACTAGTTGCATTGAAATTGTCGATTGCTATCTTATAGCTAGGTGAGGATTTGGTGCGTCATCAAAGGATTGATTAGTTAATTACTAGAATTTGTACCTGCACGTTACTGCGGGATCAAAAATTA
Source organism: Heteromeles arbutifolia (assembly GCA_024362995.1). Lineage (NCBI taxonomy): Eukaryota > Viridiplantae > Streptophyta > Magnoliopsida > Rosales > Rosaceae > Heteromeles > Heteromeles arbutifolia. Next base: position 34,678,406 of record JANCRC010000003.1, on the reverse strand, counting down.
TATGAAAGATATTGGAAAAGGTCACCACTTCAATGCTTATATACATCGAACTTAATCTTAGATATATCCACAGAAAATTGGCTGAGAACGACGACTTCACAACGGCCTAGGATCTTGCACAAAGAGAATAAAAGTTAAAAAAAAAAAAGTCTAAAGTGACACACCCGAACCCGTAGGTAGGGCGTGACGGCCCAAACGCCCTACCTACGGGTTCGGGTGTGTCAACCCATCCTGGGAGGTTGCTCGTGAGTTCCCAGAAACAAAACCGTGAGGGAATGGTCAGCCCAAAGCGGACAATATCGTGCTACGGTGGTGGAGCGGGCCCGGGAAGTGATCCGCCCCGGGCGGGGATGTGACATAAAGAGAGTGAAAAAACATTATATTTCATTGCATTCTATTACTCTAATTATACACTTCACAACGGCCTAAGGATGTTGCACAAACAGAATAAAAGTTCAAAAATACTAATTAGAGTGAAAAAAAAACCATTATATTTCACTGCATTCTATAACTCTAATTATAGAGGAAAGTGATTTCTAATTGGTTTAATGAAGCCTAACCGACTCACACATACAGACTTTTCTAAACTATTACCTTCAAGAATGTGCATCTTCTAGAGCTCACTTGCCTTTGAAGCCTCATAGTCCTAACCGAGTTAAACCAATTAATAAAGCTCATTTCAATAAAACTTGCACACAGAATGAGAAGCCAGTCTCAAGTACAAATGCTTACTTGAGTAATATGAAAAGCATGCTCAAGTCGCTGAATTTGAATCCATTGTTCAGTAACAATGTCGTTCATCTGCAATCAAAGACAAAGAAGCCAATTGCAAACCATACTCATAGTCTCATAGACCGAAGATTGTAGGAAGCATATTAGCATATAGTATACGACTTTTTGAGCTTGCGAGGCAACTGTTTCAAGTCGATCCTTAGCATCCTGTGCTTTCTACTCTTAAACATGAAGATCAAAGTTGAACTTTCTAGACGCCTCCCATAAAATTCGTACCTAAAAAGCAATTCCAAAACTTATTTCTCAAAGTCCAACACTGGATTGAAAAATTGCAAAAACAGATTGGAAAATTCGAAAGAATTTATAAGGCGGTGGGATGTTGTACAAGGTTGGTACCTGGAGCTTGAGAAATCAAAGAGCTTGCCAGTTTGGGAAAAGATGATAACAACATCTTCAGATTCACACAGAATCGACAGCTCTTCAGCTTTCTTCAAATCCCCTATTCTCCTCTTTGAGAAGGTCACCTGCCTTGCCAGCAAGTAGTCGATTGTCCTGATCTTGATCTTCTCCCTCATCATTTTCTCCAATTCTTCCTACCCCCTTCAGAAACAATAATTCAGGTAAAATAAAATAAACCAACCACTTCGAATTTCCACATATATATAAATGTCCACAAACTCAAAAACTACCTTATATTTTCTGGGTTTGTGATAATTTTAAGGATTATTGACCACAAACCCTAGCATTTCAAATCTAAATAAGTAAAACAAAACCCAGATCAACCCATCAACCACAATCAATTGTCCAATATTTCGAATTTACCAAACTTGATTAACACCAAAAAAAAGAAAGAAGCAAAACTCCCTAATTTTACAAAATACAATCAAATCAATAAAACCCAGATGATTTCATGAAGCAAAAAAACAAATTCAATCAGAGGCAAAACCATATAAACCCGGAAAGAAATTCAAACATTCCAAATTTCTGAAACAACATATGACCATAGAGATTGAGCGGAGAAGACCAAACAAAACTCTAAGATCTTGAAATCACTCACCTTAAATAGATAGGGATTTGAAGGCTGCAAACAAAAGCCCCAAATCCGAAGAACCATGATTTCCTAAAGCCAAAAATAAAACAAAATTAAACACCATGATAGGGAATCCAAAGCTATAAACAAAATCCCCAAAATCATACCGGGTCACCACGTCCTTGTCTATGGAATCCGACGAAACCCACGCTGGTGAACCCCTTTGATTTTCTTTTGCTAAGCAGGAGAAATGGAGGGTGAATCGGTGTTGTAGCTAGTTGCGAGATAGAAACAGAGAAGTAGATGGAAAATAGGGAAAAGAAGAGGAAAAGAAGAGCAAGGAAGCAGGTGGAACACCCCAGCTTTTTCAGCCTGCTTCCATTTCACCGATGACAAACACGTGTAAAACATGGCGCAATTGAAATTAAACATACCAAGCAGGGGCAAATCCGTCATTTCACTGTTGGTGAACAGTGCTCTCTCTCACATGATGAACAGTGTTTTTGTTGCTGAGCTTTAGTATATATAAATTTGCTCGCCAAATATGGGATTATTTTGAATTTTTGAGAATTAATTCCGACGTATTGAAATACAGTCATCTAATATACGTGAATTTTTAGACCATAAGATGATCTTTCACTATTGTATTCTAGTAAGTGTGGTACATGAATCTCATAGTTAAACACGTCATTCACTTGTATATTATAACATGCAAATTGATTAAATCATGTAGTTGTATTTCAGTACCACAAATACTTTTTAGGGTCTTGGGATTGGTGTGAAGCATGAGACGGTGTAGTCCGGAAAGAATGTCATGAGATGATGTATTCAACTTGAAAGAGGCATATACTTTCTTCATATGCATGTGATTCTTAAGCCTAAAAATGGTTTTTGCTTGAGATTTTAGTGGTAATAATTATAAATGAAAAAGGGCAAGCACATAAATGAGCAGAAGAAAAAGAAGAAAGGGAAGATTGATTAGTGCAAAATTGGAATGTGTAGATGTTGAGATCTCACACAATTGCTAGAAAGAGTCAAACGCAAAAAAAATTTAAACACTCCCCACTTTAATTAAAAGAATGTCTAATTAATCTTTCAATAATTGGAACTTACGACGTTGTTTTTTTTATTGGTAAACTTATGACGTTGTTATGTAGGGGTCATTTGATAACTCTTTTATTTTTCAATTTTTCATTTTTGCTTTTCACTTTTCATTTTTTTGAAAACTAAAAACTAAAAACTAAAATTGTGTATAGAAACTACTTTCAGTTTTCAGTTAAAAAAATAACTAAAAACCAAAACGTGAAAACTCAAGGAAGTAGTTTTTTAGTTACCAAACAAGATTTCAGTTTTAAAAAAAAAAATTGAAAACTGAAAACGAAATAGTTATCAAACGGCTTCTTAATTAATTACTTTGGTGAAAGATTTTAACGAGGACATTGTTTTATTTGTCTGTAATATTTTTGTTAGTGTCGCACACATTTCCTCCTGGTGCATACCTCTATTTATTTTTGGTGTTCTAAAAAAATCTAAAGAAAATCAAAAGACAAATAAACAACAGTATACATAAATCATTGAGTGGTACTATTCACATATCCCTTTTTATCTTCTACACACCCTTGTTAACTTATGTCTTTTGATAATCTTCAATTCCTTTGATCCGTCAGTCAAGAATTGAAATAAGTATATGAAAAATAAAAAAGGGTACATGGATAACACCACCCAAATCATTTCCTCTCCGTTTAACCCTGAGAAGATAGTACCCTTTGAATTTAACAAGATTGGATCTATCTTAGTCAGCTTTGTGATGCTAACATGTTTGAGTAGAGTGTGGTACTACAAAGAGAAAGCCATCATTGCAAGGCTTATACATAGCAAGCAAGGCACATTCACTTGCCTCCATACATTACCAAATCTTAGTCTATATGATTTTGCCACAAAGCCACCAATATATGAGGCGGTTTCTTTCTCTACCTGCATGTACTACTACTGCACTAGTCTCTGTGTTCGACTGTTACTATCGTCACCCTTCAACGTCAACCACGGCCACCTGATCAACATCAAACAGCGCGTTTTTATCTACAGCCCCAAAACCCCACCCACACACACATACACAGATGTGTTGGTATATAAAATCTATATATAAAACTTGGACTTTTTAGTCAAAATGATCCATGAGATTTGCATAACTCATCACTTTAGTGTCTGAGATTTGAAATCAATAAAAGTGGTCCCTGACTTTGTCCACCATCAATCATTTTGGTCATTCTATGAAAAATTATATTAAATAACGACCAAAATGACAAAATTACCCTCAAGTTAATCAACAATGGGTCAAATGACTTGACAAAAATTGAGAATATTTTCATCATTTTAACCTTATTCAATGGAGATTTTTCATGAAATAACCAAAATGATTAATGGTGGAAAAACTCAAGACTACTTCTATTAATTTCAAATCTCAATGACTAAAATGAGAAATTATGCAAATATCAGAAATCATTTTGGCTAAAAAACCTACAACGAGAACCCTAATAATTATTTTTCCATATTTGCCAAGGCTAGAAACGAAGACCATATTTTCAACTATGCCACCAACTTTGCTTGTTTTGGGCCTTTTGGCACCTAGCAGCCTCCGGGACAAATAATTAACACTGTTTAGGGTTTCCTCCGACCAATGCCTGCACCTACAAATTGGCCAACCCTCAAACCCTCTTGCCACGTGTCCCCCGGTACTATGTTGTTTTAGCTCTAACTCCACCTGCACTCTGGGAGCGTGCATGGCACTTGGCTCTTGCATTGGAGAGTGACATACACTTGGGTGAATTTTGGGTGGGTTTGTGCAGACTGTAAACCCTGGATTTGTATTTTATCTGGAATTAGATACGATGTTATGTCCAGGCTTGGTTTTGCCGTTTCAATGTCCTTTTTTGGGAGCATATAGAGAGGACAAGGAGATTGTGGGATGGGAGTTAGTAAAAAAGATGGGTGGAACTAGTAAAATTCACTAGAGTACAAATTCCACAAACACAAATTAAGTAGCAAAACAGAGACATAGCCATGCCGTTTAAGCACTTCACACCCAGACACTCGCGGTAGTTCCACCTCTCTCTCTCTCTTTCTCTCTCTCTCTAGAACTTCATATTCTCTCTCAATCAAAAAACACACCCATCTCCAACCTTAAATCCCAAAATCCAAAGCCAAACCCAGAACACACACATACTCTAGCTCTCTCTCTCCCTCTCTCTAAAATTCATATTCTCTCTCTCTCTCTCAAAACATCAACCATTCGTCCATTTCAAATCTCCACACAAAACCCTAGTCTTTTTTCTCTCCCAAAACCCATTAAACGCACTAAAGTTCCAATCTTTGATCACCATTTTCTGCAGAAATGGCGACACCAATGCTGCTCATGGCCTCAGAGCGGAGCACAACAAAACAACCCGCCAAAACCCTTTTCGGGTCCTACGATGAATCCAAACCCGAGCCTGCCAAACACACCAAACCCACAAAGAAATCCACCGCCAAAGCCTGCTCAAACGCTAAAAAGCAACCGCAAAGAGGCCTTGGAGTGGCTCAGCTGGAGCGCCTGAGGCTTCAAGACTGGATGAAAATGACCGAAATACCCCAGCTCCAGCCCCGACCACAATTCCTCGATCTTCCTCCTCTTCCTGATCATCATCATCAGTACCAAAACCCCATAACCCTACCCGACCCGCTTAACAGCATTCCTGTGCAAGACGGTGCATCTGGGCTTAATGGACACGCGTTGATTAACGGCTGTAGTGGTTCTGCTGCTACTACAGTTGATTTTTATGGTTTGGTGGGTCAGAGGGTTGGGAATGGTTCTGGGTTTGGTTATGTTGGGGGGAATAATCTTGTGGCAAACCTGGATCCGGGTCCGTATGGAGTCAGCGCTCCGGATCCGAGGGTTCAAAGTGGGGCTGTGTACGAGACCTCGAGAGAGCTCTCTTCAATGCCAAAGATACAATCCTTGTCTTCTGATTGCTGTGATCTCTGCCTCAAGGTCTTTACTTTTTTGTGTTTTGTTATGTATTCTATTTTATTTTTTAAAATATCCAACTTGTTTGGTTTCCGAGAAAACGTGGGAAAAATGAAGTCTTTGAAGCCAATGTGTTCCCTTTGTTTATTAAGACTACTACTGTTACATTAGCAAGTAAGAGCTTTTTTATTTTAGGTTTAAATTTGCTGATCTCTTTTCTAACTCTTTTTTTAGGGGCTGCAGAAGAAGAGGTTCCATAGTGGGAGTTATATGGGCTTCAACGACAGGAGTGACAAATCTGCGGCTGTTTCACCTATCAAGAGTTCTGATTTCCTCGGATTGGATGCTGAAGCTGGTGGTTTCGGTGCCAGAGTGGTGAATAGATCCCCCGGGTACCTGTGCCCCAGCAATCTTGTTGATGATCAGGTAGAACACAGAAATTTTTTTTTAATTTTTATAGCTAGCTAGATAAAGAAAGAAAGAAAAAAAAAAAAAAAAAAAAAACCCCTCCAAGTATATTTACTTTTTCAGATATATTGAACAAATAAATTATAAATATTGTCTAGAGTGAATGATCAACTAATTTGATCGGTTGGATTATTGGCCTTGTAATATTTATTTGTAGGGTGTAGAGGTTAGGGCAGTGCACAGAAAGGGAGGGTCAGCTTGTGGTGGGATTTTCATGGAATACGAGTTTTTTCCAGCTGCTGATTATCAGAAAAGTGATGAGACCATGAAAAGAGGAGGAGGCACATATCCCAAGGAGCTAGGGATGTTGCAGCTGCAAACAGTAGTAGAAGAAGAAGCTTCTGATATTACTGCCGCAATTAAAAATGGCTATGGGATTGGGGCAGCTGACAGTTACCATGATCATGATGATGATGACGATGATCATCACCATCATACTCCTGTTGATTTGTCACTCAAGCTTTCATTTTAGATGCTGTTGATCTGTAATGAATTTGGGAAAGAAAGAAACCCAGCCCAGATATATACAGCTTTTTGGGCTTCCCTTTTGTTGTTAATTAAACTGACATATCTAGATATCTTCAGCTCCAAATTAATCAATACATTTGGATTAATGCATGTTTAAAGCTAGATAACTTTGAGTCCAATTAGTTTTGTTCATATATTTCGAGAAGCTAATTTCATCGCAGTCAGTTAACCAAATTTGGACTATTTTTTGCAACCTTGTTATATTTGGTCATTGATCTTCTTCAATTATCTGACGATCGAAAATTAAGAGAAATATGTAGGAAATTAAATGAGTGTGTGGATAGCAGTACCTTGTTTTAATTCTGCCCTTAGATGTAAGGAATGCCTTACTGTTTGATAATTGTGGTATTGGTTGCCATACATGCTTTTCTATTTAATTTAATTTTTCTGTTTAAACCAATGCTCTGTAGTATTTTAATTATAAGTTAACTATTTTGTAAACAAAGGAGGTCGAGAATCGAGAAAGCTATATATGTATGTAATTTATGAGTTCAGAATAAAATTGAAAAGAGTGTAAAATGAAAATTGTGTATAAGCTGCTAGTTGGTCTGAACTGATCAGACTGGATTTAATTAAAGGAATGAGGATTCTCTCTGGATCATTTTTGTGAGGATTTTGGGAATTCTACAATCACGTTCATTCATCGTATATCATGCGGTCAGAAATCATTGTAAATTTTTTTTATTTAAAATTGAATATAAAAAGTATCTAACGAAAGCTGACCGTACGATATACGATGAACGGATGAGGATCCGGAGAGGATCCTCACAAAGAGGATCAGGAGAGGATCCTCACAAAAGAGGATCCGGAAAGGATCCTCATTCCTCATTATAATTAAAGAAGCAAGCTATCATTATAATTAAAAGCTAAAACTGATCATACAGCCCTAGCTATATATATAGCTACAACCTTGAACTTTGTCCCCACTTGTCAGTTGAATTGGTAAAGATCGTTCTCTTCACTAGACTAAGACTTAAGTTTGAGTCTTGTTGCTGGCAGTTCCTCTTTGTTGGCAATCTGTAGAAATAAAAACAAAAGGTTAAGACTCCATTTGTAAATCCTCAAAGAGGCTTGTAGCATGCATTCGGAGGGGTAGCTTCCCTCCCCCTAAATTTTTTGTAACAAAAAATTTAGTAAAATTAATTAATTTTGTAATTTCTATTGAGAAAAGCTAAAGAAGACTCTTTCAAACGTTGGACTCTCTATAGACTTTCAGCCACGTTATGTTTTCGTCACAATATTTTATAATATTGGTAAAAGAATTAACGTTAAACTATGAGATGACAGAGACTCCATGGAGAGTCCCACGTTAAGAGTCTTCTTTGCATTTCTAATTTCTGTTTTAGAGTTTAGTTTTCAAACTCTCATGCGCTGAAACACAAAAAAGAATCTCTCCTTTCTGTTTACGGGAGATCAGATGATCAGTCAACAAACTAACCTTTGTGGTATATTTTGAAAAAAAAGTGAATTTATTAATCAATTAAGTTTATTTGTTTAACAACATGTCGTACTACAACTCTGATGTGCAGGGTATACTGAGCACACCAGGGCCAGGCTAAGCAAGGAGAAGAGCAGGTCATATTATTACATAAATATGCAGGCAGCAGCTGCCAGGTAACCTCACTGGGAGTCTGTAGGATTACTCTCTTCAGCACAAGTAACGAGTAATTATCTGCTATGCCCAAATACCCAATGCCCAGCCTGTTACAAGCACGTTGTTTTGACACCTGTCCTCCACATAACAGTGACTTTAATAGTGTTAGGCCATTTAGTACTACGGTTTGGTAGTATTTTTCTTCACTTGTAAGTGAGAGGTCTTAGGTTCGATTCTCACCAAAGATTATTACTAACTCATTGTGAGGCTAAGCCGACCTCTCCTCTTAATGTAGATAATATTGTTTGTTAAAAAAGAAAAAGGAGTTGGTGCGAAGGTGGTGACATTCGAGGAGAGGAGGCTTAAAAAAGAAGGGGCTTTCCGCGGTTTGAGTTGTCGGAGAATTGGATGGTGTTGAGATTGCTGGCGTAAATCATAGATAGTAAAACACAAGAAAACTGAAATTAAGAGTGAACAAAAGACAGCCGAATTTTTGTAAAAAAACTCTCTGATGTGAAGAGAAAAACCATAGGATGAAGTCCGAAATACTTCTACAACGAAAATGTAATGTTTCTTTGATTCACTTCACATTCACAATATAATATTTTGATTTGAATTGTCATTTTTCGATTTTTCTTCGAAAATCGTCCTGTAACGGCGACACAAAGTTCCATAATTCTATATTGACCAAGCTCTTAGCGCAATAAATCAAGCAAAAAAAATTCGAGAAAGATTATTAGGAGATGTAAAAAATTTGCATGGTATTTAAGCAGTTGCGACCTCTCTCACAAACTATGGCACATAACGTCTTGATCTGATTCAATGATTCTCCTTGAAAGATTTATATATCTCATAGTTTGGAGATTTGTATTAAAGTTGATGAGTGTAAATTTTTGTTAATCCACAAAATATGCCATCCAAAATAATTAGCAATTTAACTCGTCATTCCGGTTTTCAGTTGGGGTCTATCGAAGATGAAATTCGAATTTACATATAATGAGAAATATCACTAAATCTTAAGTAATTTTTGAGAAATCACTTTGACATTAATAAAGTTTTGTGCTTCTAAAGTATTTATAGAATCTAGCACCAAAAAAGTGTTCACCTACGCACTTGGGTTGTACACTTGAGTTCTAAAAATTTTCATTCGCAAAACATTTTCAAAACCCAAGTGCGCTCGGGTGTGCAAACCTCTTTCTAGCATAAAAATTACGAGTATAAGTGTTTTCTAGAAAACAACCCAAACGGTAATACCAACTAATGGGCTTACAAATTAGTGTTCAACGCATCATCATTAAATTATTAACCATCATAATTTCACTACATGAGTAGTTTTTTTTATTTTTTTATTTTTTTATTTTTAATGAATTTAGAAGAAGGATAATTTTGGAATTATGAAAGATTATATATGAATGTTGGTAAATCCAACTCACGGTCTTATTTACTCACTCACTTCTTAAAAATGTTAATACTAATTTTACACTATTGTAAAACGACATCTAAGGACCAAAGCAAAAAAAAGAATTCTCTTTCCTATTCACTATCTCTGTGCAGCTATTTCAGTTCTTTCAAATAAATATCTTCTTCATTTTATATTCCTCTAGTTTAATCATATATAATAGTTGTTCAAAAAATTTTTGACACACCCCATCCCGAAGGTAGGGCGTGCTGGCCGCCACGTCCTACCTTCGGGACGGGGTGTGTCATTTTACTACTAAAATAATTATTTAAAAACTGGAATGAAATGGGAGACCAGAAGAAGGAATTGAGCTTGAAGAGATGAGATTTGGTTGTCGCGAATTTGGAAGGGGGCGTAAGGATGAAATTTTGGGACTGCAGCATGACGCTTGATTGTGGGATTTGGAAAGGGGAGAGAAGGGGTTGGGTTGGGAGTCCAGAGAGTGCAAGAATGAGAGTTTGGAATTCATTAGAGATTTAGGAAGTGACCGGATTCTAAAATTCTAACTGGAATAAAAATCGGGAAGGGAGACCTTGGCTGTGAGTGGAGGCTCAGTTGAATTTACCAGCACTCTAATATCTATTCTTTTGAAAAATTAAAAAAGAATTTAGATATATATTAGAAGTTATTTTAGAATACTAATGTGTGTGAAAATAACAATTCAAATTTCAAATGGTGTGTGAAATTATAACGTGGTGGGAAATTAAAATATTGACGTGAGTCTAGCAGCACTCTTATATATACTAGTTTCTTGCCACACACCTACACGTATGACAATTGACTCTTTTTATTTTTCATGCACGTATTTTAGATATTATTTTATTTATTAAAAAATATTTGAAGAAAAGGAATGTAACCACCTACAATCTCATTACATTTGTTTTATTTTTTATTGTCTTTATTTTTTTGAAATTGTAATGAGAGAATGATAATTTGGGTTTTATGAAAGCTCAACCTTTTTGCCATTTTCAATCTATATATAACTATATATATATATAACTCTATATATATATATATATATATATATATATATATATATGCAAGCCTTTTATTGGAAGGGACATCTTTTTTTTTTTTTTAAATGGAAATTAGATATGGGACCTACTTTACCTCGAACTTTAACGATCGAACCGTCTACTTTGTAGGTTTCGGTTCATAGATCATTTCAATTTAATCTGAAATTATTTGTCCATTTAATTGTCACGATAAAATTTTAATGTTTCTTAGAACATGGTATTCGTCAACATCTTTGGACTCAATTGGATGCATCATATATTTTTGATTTGGTTAATATTTTGCAAGAATGATGTATAAGGTGCAACTTAAAAAATAGACGGTTCGAGTCGTTGAAATTCAACGTGATATGGCCCCACATACAACATCGTTAAAACATTTTAATTCCATACATTCACTTATCATTTCATTCAATTTCATAAATCCTTTAAAAAAATCTGTTAAGTTAACCGTTAAATGATGATGTGGCAAAGAAGGAGTCCTGAGGTGAGAAAAGGTGAGGGTGAAGGTTGATGTGCACATTGATTAGATGAGTTTCTGACACGCCCCGATCCCGGTGTCCAAAGAACAACGAGATGGCCACGTGCTGGCCGACACCCGAGGGTGACGCAAGCCATTTAATGAATGCATATGCCGACAACATGTGAAACGTGCATATAATTTTCACGCATAACCACACAATGTAATAAACAAGTACAAGCCTTACTAAAAAATATAATATTCAATAGCTGACAATTTAAAAGTGGTAATGCATGACATGTTCAGAGCATACTACTAATTCGAAATACAAGCTGAATGAATATTAGAAAGTGCGATTACAAGAGATGTCCTACGCAAAGAAGATGACGCAAATTCACTAATATGGGAATGCCTCGTAGCTTGGGTCGTATGCCTCGTTCCTAGGTCATGAGGGGGCGCAAAACAAAACATGAGTGGACCAAGTTTATATATAAGTAATACTAAAACAATTATACTTCAACGTACTAACCCCCATCTTTAAAAAACTCATATAGTATAATAAGTAAAAGGTTTTCCGAAAACCCTAGCATGCCATAAAACTTCCATAAAACATATATCGAACATAGTGTGCTTAGTAGTAGTATCACAATCGCCCGAAGGCCCTACATCACCCGCCCAAAGGCTTATATAAATCTTCCGCCCGAAGGCCCTACACCGCCCGGCTGAAGGCATATATAAATCTTCCGTCTGAAAGGCCCCACATCACCTGCCCGAAGGCATATATAAATATCATTCGCCCGTAGGCACATAGTATGAATAACCACTAAGTAAGCATAGAAAATCATGAACATAATCTTTCCAAAATATATCTCATCAGAGCTCAATAGCTCAAACATCATATTATAAATCATATTTATAAATATCCCAATAACGTAAATTCGATAAAGCATGATGATTCATAAAGCGTAAATCTAATTTACTCATAAATGTTTCATAAAATGTAGTCATAAAATCATGTTTTTCATGTGTGCATTTCTAGTAATAAATTCATGCATTTTGGAAGGGTACACCCACATATACTCCGTCGCTGAAGAGCCGTTCGAACTTGGGAAGACGGAAATGCCACTAACAAACACACCTAAACACATAAAGAACCAATTAATAAAACTCTACTAAAACGATTGAATTTGGGAAAACGGATGTCGTAAACGAATTCAGGATGTCGAAAAACCTAGAGGGGACCCATCATTCTTCCTCATAAATAGTACATGAGCGCCCCAGGGAGACATGCTGGGTTGGACATAGCCTTTATCCACAAGCTCCTGAAGTTGAATCTTCAACTCTCTCAATTCAGCTGGTGTCATTTGATATGGTGCTAAAGAAATAGGGTTAGTACCTGGAAGTAAGTAGATGGTGAATTTAACTTCCCTTGCAGGTGGTAACCCTGGAAAATCTTCAGGAAATGCATCTGTGAATTTATTCACCACTGGCACATCCCCAACACACAGGAAAAGTTCGCCTTGCGTGACCACGTGAGCCAAGAATCCCACACAACCCTTTTGCAATAACTTCGTCGCCCAGATGGCGGAAATAATACTATTTTGGAGAATCCTTCGCTTACCCTGAAATGTGATTGATGGTCGTCCAGGCTGATTAAACATCACCAATTTATCTCTACAACCGACATATGCATTGTGCTTGGATAAACAATCCATTCCCAAAATGATATCGAACTCCACAAATTTAAAGGAATCAAATTGGCCTTCATAAGTTCCCTTTCAACTATAACTGGGCAATCCCTAAATTCCCATTGTGCATAAAATAAATCTCCAGGGGGCAATTGTATAAACATATCAAACCCAAGTAATGTAGGTTGCGAGTTCACAACCCATGCAAATTGTGGAGATATGAAAGAATATGTAGCACCCGAATCAATCAGAACACGAGCCCAATGACCAAAAACAAGTAATGTACCCGTGATAACTCTAGGATCCTGCTCTGCCTCCTACTGAGTCATGGCATTGATACGTCTGTGGGCTTATCATCCTGAACCACTGCTACGACCTCTATGAGTGCTAGCACCCTGATTATTGCGGCCTGCTCGGTTACCTTGAACACGACTGCCAGAAGCTGCACCAGAGTACTGCGGTTGTCTCTGAACAGGATTCTGAGTACCCGAACTACTACTTCCACCATAACTTGAACCAGAAGTAAGATTCTCTGGTGGACGCACAGTAGTGCGATTATTGGCAATGTGTCCAGTGCCACCACACCTGAAACACGTGCCTGCATCTGCAATACATTCTCACCGATGACATTTACCACAACACGCATAAATCATGATCACTAGATTAAAGTGATTGAAAGACTGTCTCACCATCTTATTGCCAGATCCCTCACTAGAAGATCCCGAACTTTGACCACATCGTTTGAATGAAAATGATTGTTTAGGGCTGAAAGAAGAAGAAGAAGAAGTGGAAGGCTATTTCGTGCTCCGAGATCTGAAACCTCGACCCCGCTGATTCTGATTTCGAGGCTGATTCTGGGTAACTCTGTTCCAACACGAATGTTCAATCCTCAAAGCTGCCTGAATCATCTCTTCATATGATGCATAAGTTTGTGGTGCCCAGAGTTCGCAAATGTCATCATTCAGAGCAATTTCAAGTTGTACTATCATCTTTCGTGGGTTCCCATAGACCGAGATGTGGTGTCTAGCCAATCGTCGAAAAAATACTATCCAACTTCGTGATCGTTAAGTTGCCTTGGCAAAAACTTAAGAATTTCTGTCTCTTTCTCAACTGGTATTCGGGGTTTAGAAAGTGTTTACTAAAGAGTCTCCAGAAAGTAGCCCAAGTCATCATCGCGTTAGATGGCCGAGAGTCATTCACTGATTTCCACCAAAATCTCGCATTACCTTGAAGAAAGTAACTTGAGATCTTGTAAGATCCCACATCACCCAGGGGAGTGGATCATGTGAGCCTTATATATATATTCTCATCTCTACCTAGTGCGAGGCCTTTTGGGAGCTCACTGGCTTCGGGTTCCATTGGAACTCCGAAGTTAAGCGAGTAACGCGCGAGAGCACTCTCATGATGGGTGACCCACTGGGAAGTTCTCGTGTGAGTTCCCAGAAACAAAACTGTGAGGGTGTGGTAGGGACCCAAAGCGGACAATATCGTGGTACGGTGGAGGCGTGCCCAGGAAGTGGTCGAGCTTGGGCCAGCATGTGACAATTTGGTATCAGAGCCTAACCCTGGCCGCGTATGTGCCGACGAGGACGTCGAGCCCCTAAGAGGGGTGGATTGTGAGATCCCACATCGCCCAGGGGAGTGGACCATGTGAGCCTTATATGTATATTCTCATCTCTACCTAGCGCGAGGTCTTTTGGGAGCTTACTGGCTTCGGGTTCCATTAAAACTTCGAAGTTAAGCGAGTAGCGCGCGAGAGCATTCCCATGACCGGTGACCCACTGGGAAGTTCTCGTGTGAGTTCCCAGAAACAAAACCGTGAGGGCGTGGGGAAGGCCCAAAGTGGACAATACCGTGTTACGGTGGAGTCGAGCCTGGGCCGGGATGTGACAAATCTTCACCTACTCAGTTGATGGGCAAGACATACCGTCCAGAGTATCCTCTATATTCTCGAGCCAATCTTGGCCTCCTCACAAGCACCACTACATTTAGCTTAGTAAGACCGTGACTCCAAGCAATTTCTATGTAAGTAGGACTCTGCCCGCTATTCTTAGGGAAAGCATGTCGAGAGCGGAGGTCAATTGTTGAATCTCACCCATCAAACTAGAACGAGGTCGACAAGACATATTCCCATTACTAGTATCCATGATTTTGATAACAGGCAAACAAGATTTAGAAAGACGAAAGATTGTGGCTACATGAAGGATTATGACTACCAAGCGGAAATAATAAAGTCCTAGGTATGCTCTGATACCAATCTGACACGCTTCGATCCTGGTATCCGAAGGACAACGAGATGACGACGTGCTAGTCGACACCCAAGGGTGACGCAAGCCATTTAATGAATGCATATGCTGAAAACATGTGTAATATGCATATAATTTTCGCGCGTAACCACACAATGTAATAAACAAGTACAAGCCTTAACAAAAAAAAATATGATAGGAGCATATTTATGCGACTTAGTTAGCTTGTTTTCATGCATTAATGTCCTTAGTTCTTAGTTAATTTTGTATTTTAAGCTATTTTCGTGTGTTTGTAGGTTCTAAGTGTCAAAATGGCAAAAAGAAGCAGTTTGGAGCATTCTAGAGCATTTTTGGGCCAAGATTGGGTAGTGTAAGCATAGAGGCAAGTTGATGGACGAATTTGAAGATAAAAAGGCTTGAAATCAGCTCAAAAGATGGAGGAAAGAAGTCAAAGATAAAGAAGATAAAAAGTTAGCAAGAAATATGGAACATTATCCAAATCTTATCTCATCTTATCCAAAACATTATCCTATCTTATCTTGACTTTCCTAATCCAAATACACAAAGGTTTCAGCTACAAAGAAGGAGTCCTAAACACCTTGGGATACTTAATTCCCAGCTAGATAGGGATGCCGCACCTATTTCCTTATTCTAGAGGGATTTGGTCCATTTAATTCCCCAAAACTTCAAGGATTTTGATTTCTAGAAGGGTTAGGAGTCCAAAACTTACCTAAACACCTTCCCAGCCGTGACCTAGCCTTCCCCTATATATATATATGATTGTGCCGCACAGATTGAGGCTCTATACACATCCCTTCGCATCTCTACCATTCTAAACACCTTCCACCACCCATCCACACCACCTTTGCCCATACCAGCCACCTATGCCGCAGCCTTGCAAGGAGGAAGGAGTGGAGGAGCAGCTTTGGAGCGTGTTGCACCCAATCTGGATTGATGGGCGTTCTTAGGTGTTTTCTACCTTATGTTTTCATTGATTAATTTAATTTTCCTTTGTCTTGCTATAATCATGAGAGGCTAAATTCATTTTTAGCTAGAGGCTACTTTGAAACCATGATTTTGTGTGTGATATGACTTGATAAATTTCAGTTACAGATTCTTGAAGTATGAATGCAATTGGCTTAACTGTTTGAATTAGAACTTATTTCTATTTGTTGGTTGAGGGTCGACACTTAATTGGCATGCATAAATTTGATGCTAGGATATAAGTGAGTTTCACATAATCGTTACAAACTTATGTTCACAAGTAGTAAAGGTTGCTGGAACAATCGTGTTAAGGTCAATTCTTGGTGTGAGTAACATGATGTCATAGTTATGAATGCCTCGTCAATGCTTATGATTCTCATTGAGCATAATGATATCTGATTGTGTCTCTATTATGATGTCATGTAGGGAAATTGATGAGAATAATTTGGTTGTAGATGAGTTGTCCGTCCAATTCAATGAAATTAGGAGAATCTGAGGGTTAATTAGTGATTGACACGGTTAATCTGGGGCATTGTCATTCGTAATTCAATGAAAATGTAACTGGAAGTCAAGTTATATACATATAAATCATGTGTGGATAAGGAAACCTCTAGCTAGTTCACCATCCATCCTAAAAACCCAATTTCGTCTAAATCTGCCTAGTTTAAAGTCTTTGTTTGTTTTAGTTTAGTTTCACTCTAAAACCAATCCCCCTTCACTTGTTTGAGTCAAATTAGTTAGAATCTGTCTTAGTTTGTGTCTTTGTGTGTTTTGAGTCAAGTTTAATTCAATTTTCGTCCAACGTTGTGTCTAGTGTCTAGAATCTGTCCAATTAGTGTTTTTAAGCAGTTTTGAGTATTTTGAACCTGTTTTGAGTCTTACTAGTCTATTTAGAGTCTTTTGAGTCTTGTTTTGCTTATTTGAGTTAGTTTGTGTTAGATTAGCAAGCTCTCCTAATCCCCGGTCCAGAACGATCCCTACTTGCGTTTATACTACAATTGATAACAAGAGGGTTTAATTTGTGTGCTTAACTTTAATCACATCAAATTTTGGCGCCGTTGCCGGGGATTAGCAACTTTGCTATTCCTTTGGTTCTTTTCTTTTCGTTTATTTTGTTTTCATTTTAGTTTCTGACTTTCTTTTGTTTTCTTGTTTTCTTTAGCTAATCCCCTTTGTTTTTGTTTGTGTCTTTTACTTTTGATATTTGATTTAGTTCTCTTTCTTTGATTTTAGGTACTAGAGAAGCAAGACATGGCAATTGCTAACATTCAAGCTCAAATAGCGAATCTTAATTCTCTGTTGACGCAGTATGCCGAACGGACCACAATGCAAGAAGCCCCTACATTTGATACGCAAGGATATCAAGTTAATCAAAGAGGTTGGGAGGGTGTCAATACCTGGGGTTATCAAGGCTATAACCAATCAAGAAGCAACTTGTGTTCCAACGCATACAATTCAGATTGGAGTGATCATCCAAATATGCGCTGGAGGGAACCCCAACAACCTCAACAACAAAGTGGATTTCGGACACCAAACCCTGGGATGTTTCCAAAGCCATATGCACCCATGCAATCCCAAACACAATCTGCCCAAAATAACTCAGGTTCGTCTCTTGATAATGATCAAGTTATTCAATTACTAACTACTTTGGCACAGGGGCAGCAAAATCAAACCCAAGAGATGCAAAATTATGCCAAAGAGGTGCAAAATCAAGCCCGGGAGGTGACTGAATTGAAGAAACAAATGGGACAAATGGCTGAGTTCATGGGGCAGTTTCGAGAACATGGGAAACTTCCTAGTTCGACCACTGTGAATCCGAATGGAGGATTCGAATCTGTCAAGGCCATTACCTTAAGAAGTGGCAAAGAGGTTGGGATCGATCCAAAGACGTCCAAATCTGCCCAAAAGGAGGACGAGGCGTTGTTACAAGAGAAGGCAGAACAAGAGAAAGCCACGGCAAAGGTTGCTTCAACCTTGCCGCAGCTTTCCAATGCACTTAAACCCTCCAAAACGTCTAACATAGGTAAGTTGGGTTCAAATTTGATTAGTTCTAACTATATTCCGCCCAATGCACCATTTCCTCGCAGATTCATGTAATCAAAGAAGGAGGAAAGTGAAAAGGACATTCTGGACACTCTTAGGAAGGTACAAGTCAACATCCCACTCTTTGATGCAATTAAGCAAATTCCAAAGTATGCCAAATTCTTAAAGGAGCTGTGCACGAAAAGGAAAAGGATTTCAAATAAGGAGGTGGTACAGGTAAGTGAGAATGTCTCAGCTGTTTTGTAACGAAAACTGCCCCTTAAATGCAAAGATTCGGGTAGTTTTACAATTCCTTGTGTTATAGGAAATACTCGGTTTGAAAATGCCATGTTAGATCTAGGTGCATCAATAAATGGCATGCCTTATTCTATTTATGCATCTATGAACTTAGGCGAACTGAAAAATGATGGAGTGATTATTTAATTAGCCGATCGTTCTAATGCTTGTCCAAGGGGAGTTTTGGATGATGTTTTGGTGCAGGTTGACCACTTAATTTTTCCGGCTGATTTCTATGTGCTTGAGATGGAAGACTTCAGCCCATTCTTCCCTAATGCCGATTCTACTTGGAAGACTTTTATGAAAACAGCCCAAACCAAGATTGATGTGGCCAAGGGGACGTTAACTATGAAGTTTGGTGGCGATAAGATTAAATTTAATGTTTCTAAGTCTGTTGAGAATCCTAATGTTGTTCATTCTTGTTTTGCCATTGATAAAATAAAAAAGATAGGGCCGGACCGTTCAGCACCAAGCACAAAGGATGCATCAAGAACTATACAAGACGAGGGAATTGGAGTGGAGCACAAGGACCATACGGCCACTGCCCTCAAAATGCCCAAATTAGCCGAAAGCACAATGGGGAAAAATGTTCACAGTGCTGCCACTTCATCACAGCACATAGGTAAGCCACCTAATCCAAATCCAATTCCCATTAAAATTGATAGGTGGTTCCCTTCTTTGGTGCAGGTACCCAAGCAAATCCCCAATGGTGGGCGAATTTACATGAACTTTAGGGAACACAACGCACCAATTAGTAAACATCACTATCCCCTTCCATTCATCGATCTACTGTATGAGAACTTTGAGGGGAAGGTTGTGGAAGAAGTTCCCTTCCATGCCGTGGGCTCCAAGGAAGCTTGACGGATGGTATTCGTCCGGCTGCAAGACGTTAAAGCAAGCGCTTCTTGGGAGGCAACCCATGCATTCGAATAAAGAAGACCTAGGAACAACCAGCTCAAATCCAGATTTGCGTTCCTAACTCCACTCTTTATTGCATTTACTTTGCCATATGTGTCATGTTAGTTAGTTGTGTTGTTTGCTGTTTGCTTTCTGTGAGTTTATGTTTGAAACATTGAGGACAATGTTTAGTTTAAGTGTGGGGGGGTAAACAAGTTGTTTTTGCATGATTTTCGTGGGATTTTATCACCTATCATTTCGAATGCTGTTTTTCACTGTTTTTAAGTGTTTTTAGTGTGTTTTGAAGCATTTTAGTGTTTTTTGAAAAGATAATCCGAAAATTTCATAAAAATTTGAAAAAGTGTTTTGAAAAACCCAAAAAGAGTTGTTTTTGTGTGTTTGTTTGTGTCTTAGGGTACCTTCCAACACAATGATGATGATTCAGTTTTTAATTGCATGACTATTAAGGAAAGTTATAAACATGGATGGAAGTTTGAATTGCGCTCTGGTTTATGCTTGATTATGGTTATAATTCATGAATTCATGTTTAATCAAAAAGGAGAAAATCAGTTTTTGTAACATGCTTGAAGGAAGAAACTCAAACTAACGCTACAACCCTGAGAGACTTGAGCCTAAAACGTTCTTTGGAGAGTTATAAATTTGTGCATTTATTGTTTTCTAAAGTCGTTGCATGATCTCATCATTCTTTGCTTGGTTGCTACTTAAAAGGCGTTTCATCATTTAGTTCCAAATACTAGAACTCATACCCGTTTCATTCAAAGCATGATATTGAAGTGCATAACACATAGACAAGATGAAGTTGTGTAGTGAACCAGTGCCAAAAAGCCTTACCCCTGTGTATTAAGTTTTGTAGGATTAACCCCCGTTGAGCCTTGTTGAGCCATTTTCTTTGTTTACCCACGTTTTCCCTACCTAGCCTAGATTAGGACCATCCTTACCCTTGTTCTTAAGGCGTAGTGAAGCATGACCTAGAGTGAATTCCCTTTGTTCGTTATTGGGCAGCAAATAAGTGTGGGGGAAGGGATTTTTGTGTGTGGGTGTGTGCCAAAGTATCAAAAGAGGCACAGGTAGAAAAAAAAAAAAAAAAGAAGAAAATTCGTGAGAAAAAGAAAAGAAAAGGAAAAGTGTGTGAAAAAGTGTGAAAAGTGTTCAAAATAAGTGAGATTAAGCTCACAAGTGTTGGTTGTTGAAGAAAGGGTCCAAAAAGTTGATTTCGGCCATAAGTATGTGTGATCTTCCCTTTATGTATCAAAGTTTGTGGCTGCGTTTCAAAAGGGAGTTCTAAGTGTCATATTCATTACTTTGCTCGGTATTGCTTTAAGAACGTTTGTTTTCCTTACCTTTCATTGTTAGCCAATACCCCTAGCCCCGTTACAACCCTATACTTCAATCTTGAGTGTTGTGTGTTTTAATATGTGGAGTTTGGGATTGATATGAGCATATGGTATCCCTGGTTCTCACATCTAAGTAGTAGCATTCCATTCATGAGATCATATCTATACATGCTTAATAACTCCAGAAATTGCTTTCTTTGTTATAAACATATGTGAGTGTTCGTTTCCATGTTTACATCAATCTTCTCACATATACCTAGAATAGGGAGTGTAGTTAGAAAATCTGAGTGAAAATAAGAGTGTACCTAGTGAGGAATTGAGTGAATTCTCTAAGGCATGTTACTACATTCAAAACATTGTTTTAATTGATTAAATGCGAGCTAATGAATGGTGACTGTGATTAAGTATGTGCTAAAAGGTGGGGATGACTAAAATCTATGGTTATGAAGATCTTGAATATGTCATGTGTGTTGGAAATCCCTGAGGTGAACGTTGGAAGGTCTAGTTTGTTTGGTGTTTGTTTTGTTTTGTTTTGTTTCGTTTTGCTTGAGGACTAGCAAAAGCTTAAGTGTGGGGGAATTTGATAGGAGCATATTTATGCGACTTAGTTAGCTTGTTTTCATGCATTAATGTCCTTAGTTCTTAGTTAATTTTGTATTTTAAGCTATTTTCGTGTGTTTGTAGGTTCTAAGTGTCAAAATGGCAAAAAGAAGCAGTTTGGAGCATTCTAGAGCATTTTTGGGCCAAGATTGGGTAGTGCAAGCATGGAGACAAGTTGATGGACGAATTTGAAGATAAAAAGGCTTGAAATCAGCTCAAAAGATGGAGGAAAGAAGTCAAAGATAAAAAAGATAAGAAGTTAGCAAGAAATATGGAACATTATCCAAATCTTATCTCATCTTATCCAAAACATTATCCTATCTTATCTTGACTTTCCTAATCCAAATACACAAAGGTTTCAGCTACAAAGAAGGAGTCTTAAACACTTTGGGATACTTAATTCCCAGCTAGATAGGGATGCCGCACCTATTTCCTTATTCTAGAGGGATTTGGTCCATTTAATTCCCCAAAACTTCAAGGATTTTGATTTCTAGAAGGGTTAGGAGTCCAAAACCTACCTAAACACCTTCCCAGCCGTGACCTAGCCTTCCCCTATATATATATGATTGTGCCGCACAGATTGAGGCTCTATACACATCCATTCGCATCTCTACCATTCTAAACACCTTCCACCACCCATCCACACCACCTTTGCCCATACCAGCCACCTGTGCCGCAGCCTTGCAAGGAGGAAGGAGTGGAAGAGCAGCTTTGGAGCGTGTTGCACCCAATCTGGATTGCTGGGCGTTCTTAGGTGTTTTCTACCTTATGTTTTCGTTGATTAATTTAATTTTCCTTTGTCTTGCTGTAATCATGAGAGGCTAAATTCGTTTTTAGCTAGAGGCTACTTTGAAACCATGATTTTTTGTGTGATATGACTTGATAAATTTCAGTTACAGATTCTTGAAGTATGAATGCAATTGGCTTAACTGTTTGAATTAGAACTTATTTCTATTTATTGGTTGAGGGTCGACACTTAATTGGCATGCATAAATTTGATGCTAGGATATAAGTGAGTTTCACATAATCGTTACAAACTTATGTTCACAAGTAGTAAAGGTTGCTGGAACAATCGTGTTAAGGTCAATTCTTGGTGTGAGTAACATGATGTCATAGTTATGAATGCCTCGTCAATGCTTATGATTCTCATTGAGCATAATGATATCTGATTGTGTCTCTATTATGATGTCATGTAGGGAAATTGATGAGAATAATTTGGTTGTAGATGAGTTGTCCGTCCAATTCAATGAAATTAGGAGAATCTGAGGGTTAATTAGTGATTGACACGGTTAATCTGGGGCATTGTCATTCGTAATTCAATGAAAATGTAACTGGAAGTCAAGTTATATGCATATAAATCATGTGTGGATAAGGAAACCTCTGGCTAGTTCACCATCCATCCTAAAAACCCAATTTCGTTTAAATCTGCCTAGTTTAAAGTCTTTGTTTGTTTTAGTTTAGTTTCACTCTAAAACCAATCCCCCTTCACTTGTTTGAGTCAACTTAGTTAGAATCTGTTTTAGTTTGTATCTTTGTGTGTTTTGAGTCAAGTTTAATTCAATTTTCGTCCAAAGTTGTGTCTAGTGTCTAGAATCTGTCCAATTAGTGTTTTTAAGCAGTTTTGAGTATTTTGAACCTGTTTTGAGTCTTACTAGTCTATTTAGAGTCTTTTGAGTCTTGTTTTGCTTATTTGAGTTAGTTTGTGTTAGATTAGCAAGCCCTCCTAATCCCCGGTCCAGAACGATCCCTACTTGCGTTTATACTACAATTGATAACAAGAGGGTTTAATTTGTGTGCTTAACTTTAATCACATCAAAATATAATATTCAATAGTCGATAATTTAAAAGTGATAATGCATGACATGTTCAGAGCATACTACTAATTCGAAACACAAGCGGAAGAAATATTAGAAAGTACGATTACAAAAGATGTCCTACGCATAAAGGATGACACAAATTCACTGATATGGGAATGCCTCGTAGCTCGGGTCGTATGCCTTGTTTCTAGGTCCTGAAGGGGCGTAAAAGAAAACATGAGTGGACCAAGCTTATATATAAGTAATACTAAAACAATTATACTTCAATGTACTAACTCCCAGCTTTAGAAAACTCATATAGCAGAATAAGTAATAGGTTTTCCGAAAACCCTAGCATGCCATAAAACTTCCATAAAACATATATCGTATATAGTGTGCTTGGTAGTGGTATCACAATCGCCCGAAGGTCCTACATCACCCGCTCGAAGGCATATATAAATCTTCCGCCCGAGGGCCTTACAACGCCCGCCCGAAGGCATATATAAATCTTCCACCCGAAAGCCTTACATCACCCGCTTAAAGGTATATATAAATATCATTCGCCCGTAGGCACATGGTATGAATAACCACTAAGTACGCACAGAAAATCACGAACATAATCTTTCTAAAATATATCTCATCGGAGCTCAATAGCTCAAACACCATATCATAAATCATATTCAGAAATATCTCAGTAATGTAAATTTGATAAAACATTATAATTGATAAAGCGTAAATCTGATTTACTCATAAACGTTTGATAAAACGTAGACATAAAATCATGTTTTTGATGTATGCATTTCTAGGAATAAAATCATGCATTTTGGAATAGGTCCACTCATAGATACTTCGTTACCGAAGAGTCGTTTGAACTAGGGAAGACGGAAACGCCACTAACAAATGCACTTAAGAACATAAAGGGACCAATTAATAAAACTTTACTAAAACGATTGAATTTGTGTTTCAAGATGTCGAAAAACCTAAAGAGGGACCTCGAGTTCCCCCACGCACCTCCACGGGGCGATGGCCTGGGAGGCCACGTGCCACCGCACTCGCCGGAAAATTCACTGGCGCCACTATGGACGGCGGCGGAGGCACGTGTGCTCCACACGCTGGCCATGGTTGCCCTCTACGCGCACCCACGTGTGGCCCACGTGCCAACTTCAAAAATCTTGGAATTTCCCTGATTTTTCCTCCAACTTCAAGAGCCTATTCCGAGCTCGATACAAGTCCAAATCGAGTTATTCAAAAGCCAAAGTGTAGTTAAGAATATGGAGAAGAGATTCATACCAAGTTGGGACCAAGTGGTGGCCGGAGCTGGTCGAGAAATAGCCTGAAAGTTTACTGGTCCGTGGGAAACTAGGGAACTCGCCGGAAACTGGGTGAACTTTAAACGTTCATAACTTGTTCAATACTCAACAAAATTGAGTGATTCAAAAATGAAAATCATACTTCTCAATGAGACAAAGAGAATGGTACCTTTCTCGATGGCTAACTCGCCGTGGTCTACTGGGAAAATGCCTCGAAAGTGGCGGTCCTCGCCAAAAAACTGGGGAAGCTTTCCCTATGAGTTTCCTACATCCAAACATCACCAAAACTTCTTGAAATTACTTCCAAACGTACACCAAGACACGATCTACAACTTTTGAATGAGGTTCGAGGCTTACCTTCACCGAAGAACGTGGAAACTCTTCAGAAAACTTGGTGAACAGTGGTGAACACTATGTAGCGAGTTTGGAAGAGTTTGGAAGGTTGTTCTTCATTTCTGAGTTCACAGGGACGATGGTGGTGCCATGGTTGTTGTTGTTTGTTATGTGTTGCTATTTATATGTGTAAAGCCCTCAGAGAGGGTTGGTTTTGAGAAATAATAAGAGAGCTTAGAGAGACAAAGAGTTTTGAGATAGAGAGAGAGAAAGGTATATCAGGAATGGGAAAATTGAGAAGGGTTCACTGGGAAAAGGGAGAGGATTGGGAGACAAGAATCCATTGTAGGCCCCAATGGCTCACATATTAAGGTCACTAAAGACGAAACATGAAATATCCGAAAAACGTTCGACGTTTCGAAACGTAAAGTCTTCATTATTACTCCAAATTCGAAGCCGTTCACGCCCACGTGTTCGTGCCAATGAGTACGATAAGAATAAACTAAGAAAATTAGTCAGTAGCGTTACGTCGAGATGGTCAATGAAAGTCAACGTTCATGCCTCAAGGGCAATTTGCGATGGTTTAAGATAGATTTTGAGAATGCAGATGATGTTCTGGGTTTGAGATAATGGTGGCAATCATGGGACGGGGGAGAGAATAACGGCGGGTCGTGGGACGAGGTAGACGAAAGCGATGAACCTCACTTTTTTTCTTCTAACTTTTAAGTTGTTAATTATAAAAAACAATTGATTTTTTATTAATTAGTTTTTGTATTTGTTTTTTGTCCACATGTAAAGTTGCCAGTTACGTCAGCACAAATGTTGATCCCATATTTACCACTTCATCACTTACCGGTTGATTTAACAAATTTTTGAACCGATGTATGAAATTAAATGAAATAATAAGTAAATGTATAAAATTGAAATATTTTAAAATATTATATGAGGTTGCAATTAACACCAAAAGAGTAATTTACCAAAAAATAGAATATTGTTGCAGTCATATTTGTAATAGGAATGTGATTGTGTAAATCCTAGAAGATATAGGAATATCCCTTATATTCCTATTAGGAGTTGATTACCTATTAAGAGTTGTGATCCTAATGGGTAAGGTTTTTACCTATCCTACTATTATAAATAAAAGCACAATGAGGGTGATACAACACATACCTCACCATTAAATCTCTCTCTTCCATCTTACTACCGCCGACCCTTTCTCTCTCTAATCCCTAAGATTAGTTCAATCAAATAGGCATACAACACGTTATCAGCACGCTCTTGCCAGAAGTAGAGGAATTGATGGATCGTAAGAGGAGGCTATCTTCTACAAAATTCAAAGGCTTTTCTTTGTTTTCTGCCAATCAGGTACGCTTAAAATAAAGGAAGATATTTGAAACGTCCACGAAGTATGAAAACATTCCCCATGACACATGAACGCCTCTATGTTTATATTTTCCTTATGATATATACATATATATATATATATATTGTATATGTTCATATATTTGTTTCATGCATTACGCAATTAAATTGCTATGTGGAATTTGTGAGTCAAAGCATATAAATAAATTAGAAGCAACTCTAGGGTTTGTTTAAACCCTAACCATGTCAAAAAAAAATATACAATTTTTGCATTGGGCACTATGCGGCACCACCGCCGCACCCTCACCATGGCATCATCAAACCACCACTGGCTTGAAGCCCAGTCGAGTGGACCACACAGCAGCAACCTTTGGACTTGTTGCATTGACCTAAACATCCCAAAGCCTTAGGGCCTGATATAACTAATGGCCTGAAGTCCCTTAGCCCAAACCAAAAGCCTGCAATCTTTTGGCCCGATGTCCCGAAAGTCCTTAACCCACTGGGCTACGCCATGTCGCTTTGGCCCGCTTCCCGCAGCTCTGCCTGCTGGGTTGCGCTTGCCCCGACTTGGACCCAGCCTCGGCTGGGCTTCCCACGTGAACCCAAGGCCAGCATTCAATTGGGCCTGACTGTGCCCCCCATTCGGCCCAAATGCCAGAAGCTTGCTGCTAGGCTTCCTGTCTCGACCCGTGGCCTGTAGACACTTATGGACTGCTAAATCCCCTACTTATGACATCCAACCCAATTTTTTTGGGCTATGTTTTTTCGACCCAATGCTATTATTTTTGGCATTATTTTGCTTCCACAATCGACCTCGTTTGGTCCCAAATTATTAAATTAATTAAAAGTGACTTGCAGTCCATTAATTTGATAATAAATCCAAAATGATTGACCTGAAGATCACTTTTGGACATTAACGATTTAATAATTTATTTTTATACTTTGAGCCGTTGACATACTTTCGTAGTAACAAAGCTCTCACACTTGAGTTCCCGAAGAAACTCAAATCCACTACACTTAAATCAACATAATGCATTCTGTGTTTCTTACAGTAACCTCTCCTTTATGAACTAATCGTTCATAAAAATTAAATTGAACTTGTAGTTTCATATTTAGTGCCTTTGAAACCCGAAGTTTTCATTCAAAACTTACCATATGAAACCTGCAGTTTTCATGCATAAATTAAACCAATACATGTCTATAGAACCTGAATGTTCTACGATACATGTATATGGATCACCATATGACTAATCACGTTTTTTGTACCCTCCATTTTAGGGACATGTCGAACTTGAACAAGCTCGATTTCACCGCTCTAGAAGTCTCTGGAAGAAACTACCTGAAGTGGGTTCAAGATGTGAAGCTCAATTTTACTGCAAAGGGTATTAGAGCCACCATCGAGGCACCTACCGACGACAACCTTGTCGACGAAGCTCAAAAAGCTACTGCAATGATCTTCATTTGAAAACACATCCATGATGCTCTGCAGACCTCGCTGAGGAGGACTCACACACCATCTGGCTTGCTTTGGCTTACCATTTCTATCACCAGAAAGACATCTACTTGCCTGAAGCAAGACACGACTGGTAGCATCTTCGCTTTCAAGACTTTAAGTCCATGAATGAATACAACTCTGAAGTTTGTAAAATTTGATCACTGCTGAAGTTATGTAAAATGGAACTAACCGAATCAGATCTCTTGGAGAAAACCCATTCGACCTTCTATGTCGTCAATATTGTCATGCAGCAACAATATAGGGCACATAAATTCACCAAAATTTTCTGATTTGATCTCTGTTTTACTTCTTGCTGAAAAGCAGAACTAGCTTTTGATGAAGAATCATCAAGCTCGACCGACTGGCTTGAACGCCGCGTATGAAGCGCATGCGATCAATTCTAGCAGCCACAAACGACTAAAAAGTCATCGTGGCCTTGGTAATGGGTGGCAAGCCTAACCACGGGCCCAAGGTCAACAGAGCGCCAGCCCTAAGGGATGAAATGTGACCCAGTAGGGTTCACTTTTTGCCCCTAAGGCCCCGAACTTCAAGAACAAGGGCAAAGCTCCCGTTCAATTGACTTCAACGGAAATGGATATATGCTATCATTGTGGATCAAGGGATCATTGGCCACGCATATGCCGAGCTAACCCCGAGGCTATTGCCAAGTATCATTCCCGTCGTGAGTCTAACTTTGCACATATGAAACATCCGGAAGATGCTACTACATCAATGGAGATCTCGGATTTTTAGGAGGTGTCAGCTCCTATGGATGAATAAATTAGACATGTTTTTAGGGTGTTTACCCCTAGTGGCCGAACCCACTAGGAGTGGTCGGCCCCTCTCCACTATTTTTCTAGGTTTATGGTTTAATTTTGAACAATTTTTTCTAAGTCTTTGGAATAATTTGTTTAGTTTTGGTTTGTTTTGAATTATGGATTGTTACTTGACGGATATTATTTCTTGAATTGCTTAATTGAATGAATGGAATTATATTTATGCATGTGACCCATACAATCAATTTATTTCTATGTATGTCTAGTGGGGAAGTTAGTTGTCTGGCTGATAGTGCTACCACACACACCATCTTGTGTGAACGACACTATTTTACTAACTTAATACCCAAGAAAACACCTTTGACAACTTTCTCAGGCCCATTCAACCTGATTGAAAGATATGGAAAGACACGTATCATGTTATTCAATGGTACATTCTTAACCATTAAAGAGGCACTCTATTCTCCACGTTCCGGAAGAATGTTGCTGAGTTTTAAAGATATTCGAGATAATCAATATCATATTAAAACCACTGAAGATAATGGTTCTAAATTTCTTTGTATCACTTGGTACGAATATGGCTAGAAATGTATTCACGAAAAGTTGAAACGTCTCCCGAGTGAGTTGTACATCACAACCATTCGCGGCATAGAAGGCCACAATGTGGATTGATGTGGAACTACCTGTACCCTATGTTCACACCCAAAACGACCTGGAAGAAACTTTTATAAAACGCCTTCAATTGATAACTCAAACTTTGGTTATGAGAACCAAATTGCTGGTATCTGCCTGGGGCTATGCAATATTGCACGCAGCTATGTTGGTCTGCCTGAGGCCCACTGCTACCTAACCACATTCACCATTATAGTTGGTTACTGGATACAAGCCTGAAGTCTCGCATTTACGGGTGTTTGGGTGTGCCATTTATAAGCCAATAGCACCGCCACTACGTACCCAAAATGGGTCATCAGAGAAAAATGGGAATTTATGTCGGTTATGATTTGCCATCATTTGTTCGCTATTTATAACCCTTGACAGGAGATCTATTTACTGCACGTTTTGCGGATTGTCACTTTGATGAGACAATCTTCTTATCATTAGGGGAGATAAGCATGCTAACGTTCTTGGAGAACGCAGCGAATTATCGTGGTATGCTCCCACTATGTCTTATTTAGATCCCCGCACTGCCCAATCTGAAATTGAGGTGCGACAAATTATAGACCTTCAGAGCATTGCTTAGATCATGCCAAATGCTTTTAATGATCTAGCTAAGGTGACAAGATCACACATACCCACTGCAAACACACCTGTAAGGATAGATGTACCCCACGTACGTCAACAACCCGCCTGGGAAGGCCGGACCGTCCCTAAAGGTGGGGAGGCCACACCTTCCATGCGACATGATACATCGATAGCTAGCCAATCATATGTTCCCACCCTGAAGCGTGGTAGACCCCTTGGTTCAAAGGATTCACAACCCCGGAAGAGGAAAACAACACCAACTAATGACCCTAGTTTGAATCCGACCATCGCTCACTCATCCGTTCCAACGCATGAGGTTATTCTATATTACGATGATGTCTTAGACGAGACAACCCAACCTTTCGAGAATCGTGAGATTTCGGTCCACTACGCAGTATTGGATAAGGTTTGGAATCGGAGTGAGATGATCGTCAATGATGCATTTGCATACACAGTAGCTACTGACATCATGCTTAGCGATGACGTTGAACCTCATTCTATTGATGAATGTCAACGTAGAACAGATTGGTCAAACTGGAAACAAGCAATCCAAGTCGAACTTGATTTGCTCGTAAAACGTAAAGTGTTTGGAGCTATTGTTCCTACACCACTACGTGTGAAGCCCGTTGGCTACAAGTGGGATTTCGTGAGGAAGTGTAATGAGAATAATGAAATAGTGTGGTACAAAGCATGCCTCGTAGCGCAAGGCTTCTCTCAGCACATTGGGATTGATTACGAGGAGACGTATTCCCAGTAATGGACGTCATAACGTTCCGCTACTTTATCAGTTTGGTAGTTTCCGAAAAATTGAATATGCAGCTTATGGACGTGGTAACCGCGTATCTTTATGGGGATCTAGATACGAAAATCTACATGAAAGTTCCAAAAGGACTTCCATTGACTGGTTCAAATATTTCTAGACCACGGAACACTCTCTCAATTAGGTTGAAGAGATCACTTTACGGATTGAAACAATCCGGGCTTATGTGGTATAATCGTTTGAATGAATATTTGACAAGTAAGGGTTATGTGAACAACGATTTATGCCCATGCGTGTTCATAAAGAAGTCACATTATGGATTTGCAATCGTTGCAGTTTATGTCGACGACATGAACCTCATTGGAACTCCCACAGAGCTTGAGGAAATTGCTACGCACTTGAAATCGGAATTTGAGATGAAAGATCTTAGGAAAAGTCGATATTGTTTTGGCCTGAAGGTTGAGCATTGTTCGGATGGAATCCTAGTACATCAATCGAACTACACCCAAAAAGTGTTGCGACATTTTAATGATGATAAAGCGAAGCCTTCGAGTACGCTTATAGTTGTTCGGACTCTAGATGCTAAACGAGATCTCTTCCGTCCAAATGAGGATGAGGAAGATATTTTGGAACCCAAAGTTCCATACCTAAGTGCAATTGGGGCTTTATTGTACTTGGCTCAATGCACTAGACCCGACATCTCATTTGTTGTTAATCTTTTAGCTAGATACAGCAATGAGCCCACACACAGGCACTGGAATGGTGTTAAAGACATTTTCCACTACCTCAAGGGTATGACGGATTTGGGCTTGTTCTATACCCACGAATCGTTGAGTGTTGCCGCCCTCTATGGTTCTCGAATTGATTCTCACCTTGTTGGTTACGCAGATGATGGATATCTATCTTACCCACATATGACACGTTCTCAAACAGGCTATGTCTTTACCGTTGAAGACACCGTTATATCTTGGAGGTCTACCAAGCAAACCCTATTTGCGACTTCTTCGAACCATTTTGAGATTCTCGCCTTGCATCAAGCATCGAGTGAGTGCTTTTGGCTGAGAGCAGTTATGGAACATATTCGAAGCACATGTGGTCTTACTTCTGTGTTAACCTTCCTACGACGATTTTTGAAGACAATGCAACATGTATCGACCAGTTAAAGAAGGGATACATCAAGGGAGACAACACTAAGCACATAGCGCCGAAGTTCTTTTACTTACACCGGCAACAATAGCATCAGAGTATTAAAGTCAAGCAAATCCGTTCCCATGACAACTTGGCCGATCTCTTCACTAAGTCATTGCCCAAGTCTACTTTTCAGAAGCTCGTCCAAGGAATCGGTATGCGTAAATTATCTGAGTTGAATCACTTGTAGTTCTCTTATTTGGAAGTTATGTCTAACTCAGGGGGAGTATCCTGAAGCATACTCATTTGATCTTAATGTACTATTTTTTCCTACGATTAGGAGCATTTTTCCCACTGGTTTTTTGCTACCTAACGAGGTTTTGACGAGGCACCCATCCCGAGATGATCATACTCCGTTGAGTTCACTACTTTTGTCCCGTTTGACGTTTATTTTAGACATTATGGATACTTCTCACTTTTCTCCTTAGTCTATGGGTTTTCCCCTACGCCTTGGGTTTTACCATAGCAAGGTTTTGTGAGTTTTACTACCAGTGTATACTTTCTTTATATTTGAGACTCGCATTCACCCGTTGTGCTGATGACTTCATCAATTATTCTACCTTATCTGTTGAAGATCTGATGCGATGGTTTGTTGAGTATTTACACATTCAAGGGGGAGTGTTGGAGTCATATTTAGAATAGGAATGTGATTGTGTAAATTCTAGAAAATATAGGAATATCTCTTATATTCCTATTAGGAGTTGATTACCTATTAAGAGTTGTAATCCTAATGAGTAAGGTTTTTACCTATCCTACTACCATAAATAAAGGCACAATGAGGGTGATACAACACACATCTCACAATTAAATCTCTCTCTTCCCTCTTGCTACCGTTAGCCCCTTCTCTCTCTAATCCCTTAGATTAATTCAATCAAATAAGCTTACAACAAATATATATATAACTTTTAAGGGAAGGGATCCTGCATTTTTTTTTATAAAAATAGGAATTAGTATTTTTTTTTTATAAAAGTAGGAATTAGTTGCAGAATTCACACCACATCAAAATTTAACGATCCAAATCGTCTATTTTTCAAGTTGCACCTCATAGATCATCATTGCAAAGTCTTAACCAAATCAGAAATATTTAAGACATCTAATTGAGTTAAAAAAAATTAACGAATACTTTGTTATATAAGAAATAATAAAATTTTATCTTGATAATTAAATAGGCAAATTGTTTCGGATTAAATTGAAATTTTGTAAGAATGATCTAAGAAATGAAGACTTGTAAAATAGACGGTTCATATCGTTAAAATTCGATACGAAGTCAGCTCCACACCTAATCCTAATTTTTTTTTTATAAAAATGGGGATCCGTGACAAATTAGGCTTTTAGCCCACCTTCTCCAGTCCCTTCATCGCTATCTCTCACTTTCCCCTCAATTTGGCGACTATCCAAACAGAAAACAACACAAACCGAAACCTCTGCAAAACCTAAATGAATCACCCGCAGCAGCCTTCCCAGCCCCAAGATCTGTCAGATCCCCAACTCCCCCATATCAGAATCCACCACCCCAACTCTCCCCGACACCACCCCAACTCCCCTCGTCACCACTCCTCCTCCACCGCCACTCCCACGCCCACCGCCGGCGCCCGCCGCAAGCTCGGCGTCGCCGTCGACCTCTCTGACGAGAGCGCCCACGCCGTCCGTTGGGCTGTCGACCACTACATCCGCCCCGGCGACGCCGTCATCCTCCTCCACGTCAGCCCCACCTCCGTCCTCTTCGGCGCCGACTGGGGCTCCGTTGACCTCTCCATCAACACCAACGACGACGTTGATTTCGTCGACAACCACGCCCTGCACGACTCCGTCAAGCAGAAGAAGCTTGAGAACGACTTCGATGCCTTCACCGCCTCCAAGGCCGCCGATCTCGCCAAGCCCTTGAGGGAGGCGCAGATTCCGTACAAGATCCACATCGTCAAGGACCATGACATGAAGGAGCGGCTCTGCTTGGAGGTCGAGAGGCTAGGGCTCAGTGCCGTGATCATGGGGAGCCGAGGGGTCGGCGCTGCTAAGCGTGGGAACGACGGCAGGCTGGGAAGCGTCAGCGATTATTGTGTACACCACTGTGTTTGTCCCGTTGTTGTTGTCCGGTTTCCGGAGGATGACAATTGCGGCGTTGGTGATGGTGGTTCTGGTGCTCCTCCTGTTGCTGCTGCGGCTGTTTCTGTTAAAGAGAATGAGGAGGAAGAGGCCGTGATCAAGCCGGTGCTAAAGGAGGAGCATAAGAAAGGTTAGGGCTTTTTCTCTGATTTAATTGTAGTAACTTCAAGTTTCGATTTTTAATGGTTTTCGGAATCTAGTTTGTTTAGTTGGTGATTGTGTCATATTTGGGTATGATTGTTACACATTACACATATCTGAAATGTGAGCTACAAATGGGAACTTTGTTAATTGTAGCAGTTACTGATGCATCCGTCTAACTTTTCGCAAAACAAAATTTGAATTTGCTTCCGATGTATTTGCGAACTGCAAATGTTTTTCTATTATTGTATGTTATGGACTTACATATCCAAGGTTGATTAAACAAAGTTTGATCTTTTCGCAATGTCCGCAACTTATGCTTGTTTTGTGAAAGCATCATGAGGTTCTTTGAATGTGAAAATGTTATTGAACGAGAACGAGATGCATTTTATCGCTAGATTAACATGGAGCCTTCCAATTTAAGTTTGCTTACTTTTAGAGTTGCTTGGTCTTTCCAATCTTTCTTAACGATCATCAATCCTTTGTAGAATTTTGTTTGTGTATAGAGGTTCTACGCAGCATTTACCATTGCCATGCACTTGTGGCACTGGTTTGACCTTTTTGGATTTTTCAATTAAATATCCTACCTATGAGAATATCCTTTTTCTTTCTTCTGGAAAGATAAAAATTGCTTGGAATTAGCCTTCCCTTTACTAGTGTGTGGTTATGCTGCCAGATGCTTCATATAAACAAAAGCAAGTCTACCTCTTCTCTTGTTTAATGTTGGAATAAGTTCTCTATGCCAAAAGCCGTATAATTTTGACAACCTTTTCATATATATGACATGTTTGCAAAATTCATTGGTGATACTTCTAGTTGATTGTTTCCTAGTGTGCACTTCGTATAGGACTGTAGGAAAGAAAATTGTTTGAAAACTTGATGAGGAGCAAGGTTGCTCATATCGCTGGAAAGTTTAGCTGTAAATTCAGTAGGCTAATCTGCTCCGCATAGTTTGGGTAGCTCCCTAGCATTCTCACTCTGCTGGATAGTCCCTTATGTTGTACTTTTATGCGCAAACGTAAGCGAATTCGAACAAAGTACCAATATCAACGTCGTAGGTGAAAACTAAAACAAACAATCTCAAACTAACAAAAGAAATTTACATGGTTCGGCGTAAAGCCTACATCCGCGAGCGAAGCACGACGAGGAATTTCACTAAACAAAGGGAGATTACAAAAGAGTGTTTAAACTCTCACAACCCAAATCCCACAAATTACAAACCCTAAACCAAACGAGTACAGAACTCAAACAAATGGAGAAGATTCTCCCAAATTGCTCTCTAACTCACAAATTGACTCCCACCAAATTGCCACACGAATGAGCCACACGAAATACACTAACCCTAAGGTCCTATTTATAGTGCATAGGACTTAGGTTACAATAAGAATCCTAATAGGAAGTAAATACAAATCCTAATCAAATAGGTAATTAACAAAATCTCTCCACCAAGGAAACCAACTAAGAAGTCAAAATCCAAACCCAAATAGGACACCAAAACCAAATAGGTAACACAAACCTAATTCTTTGCATCATCCTAATTTTGAGCCGTAAAACCCAACACCTTGTTAGTTGCGATTTTGAGATGAAATGGCTTTGTTCAGGGACCTAATCAGGATTCTTGTATAATGTTTAAAAACAAAACACTAACCTAGGTTGTAAATTTGCTGTTGTCTACACGTCTAGTTGTCAGGGCCCGTCCACATCTTTTTGCATCTGCCAGTGCTGCTTACAAATTCTAAGTAGAACAAAAGAGTTTGTTTCATCAGTGAGTTTAACTGATATGACTGTATGACTCATATCTTCTTTCACCCCCTGCATGCCTCGAATCAAGTCATCGGGTAATATAACATTTCAGAAGGAATCCTCGAATTAAAATTTTGTCAAAATGCTTATTCATACTGGTTTTAAATGTCCTCTTGTTTATCATTTTGGCTTTTCCCTGAAGAATATTTTGTGCCTTTTTAATTTCTCACGTATGAATAGGTGAACGCGTATAGAGTTGGGATATGTTTTTCACCCTTAGCCATGATAGAACTAAGAACTATTTTCTAATGTGTTTATTCTGAACTAGTTGATTAAGCGATGCTTTACGACATTGACATGTGAGGTACATTAAATAATATTCTTATTATTTTGTTTCGCACATATTGCACTTTAAATAATATACATTATTTTTGGATGATCTTAGCCACTAAGCAGTAGTTGTCTTTTTGTGATTTTCAGTTGTTACTCAATTTGGTTTATTAGCTCTGGGATAGTGTTTCCTCTGTATAAGTTGGTGCATTGGTAACATTTTAGCGATTTTGCATGATAAAAATTTGGGCTGCGTGAAAGAATGGGCATGATAATAATGACAACATATACATATGGGTGGTGCTATGCACATACCCATTTTTACCTCTTGCACACCCCTCTCAATTTCCGGACGTTGGATTGAATGAATTGAAGATCAATGGACAAAAATTAACAAGGGTGTTTGGGAGGCAAAAAAGGGTGTGTGAATAACGCTACCCTATGCACATATATGTATTTACTATTTTAGCCTCAAGGTTGATTGATAATAAAGGCATATCGTGATGTTGTGTGAAAGAAGAGACCTTGCAACTAGTTCTGGAAGGGCTGAAATGCTGTTGCAGCTGTTAAGATTTTGTTTTGTTTTGTGTGCGTATGCAAGTGAGTTTGTATCGTTCAAAGAGAGTGGAGGGTGAGCAAATATTGTTTTGGCTTGAAATCTTTTGTATATTTTCATATTAATGACACTATTATTTGTTTTTTTTTTCTTGTGGCAGAAGCTTAGCAGGTATTCCGATTCGTAGTTGAATCCTCTCAAGTACAGGTCGCATTTAATGCCAAATGTCTCTATTTCTTGCTTGTAACTTGTTATTGTAAATTTATATTCCCTGGGGGCTTCATTTTTACCGTGTCTATGTTCAGTTTTTGAGTCGTTTATGGTGAATGAGTATAGGTGACCAATTCAACTCATTTTATATGGTGCAGTTTGTGTAGATGTTTGAGTCGACTGGGAGTGGTGTCAAGATACGTTGAGTCCAGACTGCTTTCTCTCCTCACTAACAGCTCTTTCTCATGTATGAACTTTGGGATGATTGGAGATGGTATTTGTATGGTGAATGAGGTTTAGGGTTTCTATGACGCAGTTCCTACTTTGTTCGACCGCTTTGTGACTCACCTAAACCTTTTAGTTTTGAGGGATGTGCTGCTTGTTGCTAGTATGATGCAAATTTAATTAGTGGATGTTTATATTTGGATTCCTTGGTATGGAAAGGTACTTTCTACCACAACCTTGATTGTATTACATTTCAAAGTCATTCATTTTCTCGTGTCGGATTTGTCCTAAAGAGTGATGCTAAGGATAGTCGCTCACGTCCGCATGAGTGGCTGTAAGCCGTTAATGCGTTGTGGGTTCCGCTGTGTGGTAGAGTCTGATGTTCTGGAGGGGAGCATAATGTTGGGCTTTGCTTTCAACTGGAATGGATATATGCCTAACAAGTGAATTGCTTTGGCATGCAAGCATCAAGCAACAGTCCAACAATGACGTCGTAATGCACTGAATCTTTTTTCAAACCGACTTTGTGATGCCAATGTCAACGGGGTATGATCGATTATATGAAATTGTTGGTTAGCCAAGTGTTTCAAAAATAATACTTTATTAATAGAAATGGTTTGGCCGCATTCGGATAAAGACGTACATGACACGGTAACAAAGATACCGTAATGTTCCGACACGTGCATACCATAAATAATCCGAAATAATATATATAGGGTAATGCTATTTACATATGTTTTTATTTTTCACATCCTTCTCAATTTTCGTACGTTAAATTTAAACACTCTCCTGTATATACCTTCCAAGAAGTGATGCGAATGAGGAAGCAAAGCAATCAAGTCGAAACTTAAAACTAAATTAAAACACACGATAAACATTTCTATTTCTTCACCAAACAAAAATGGAAATTAAAGTGACCTCTTACTTTCATACCACCAGCCACTTGGTCTCTCAACTTGTCAATCCGCGCCTAATTCTTTCCATTCTAAGTGCACCCACAGCCCCGGCGGGTCCCCTCTCCTCATATTATCTCCAATTTCTATGTTTTTCTTCTAGTTGTCATAAAAATTATGCTATTACAACGCTGGTACGGTTTGCAAATTTCAACTCAGAATGTTTCAAATCTCGTACACATGTTTTTGAAATGCTCATGGAAGACATTACTAATCCTATGTGATTCACAGTTTTTGCTTCATCCTTTATTACTTGGACTCAATCTCTTTGAATTCAGAAGTCTCCATCTAAGAGAAATGCTAAAAAGATTTTTTTTAAAAATGAAACTCTTTATGAACTCTTTATCATCTCATGTTTTATAATGCTAACACATAAACCACTTTTGAGAGAATTTAAAGTTTCATTTTGATAGAATATCCTTATCATTTATCTTCCATCTGAACATAATCTTAGAGTAAACATACGTGCAAAGATGCTATTATGAGTATACTGAATGACAGACTACTTTTCAGTAAGAACTAGTGGTACTAAGATAATACTAGGAAAATCAAATTTTATAGATAAAACTATATGCCATCAATAAGAAACAAACACGTTAATCAACACTTAATTAATAATTCAATTATCTACAACCACGTCATTTTATTTACAAATTTTGATCCCTTAAAATTATGAATGTATGTCCTACTTCGTATTCCCACACACACCAAAATCCAAAATTAAGGAATGTCATTACATTACTCAACATATATTAAATTGGATCTAATGAAGGGGGATAGATTCTATGCCACGTGGTTATGGACATGCAACAGCATTCAACAATTAGCTACTACACCTCTAATGTATTGTTAGAAACTAACAAATCGTTAAATAAACATAATTAAGATTAACGGCTCTCATCATCTCTTGCGGACGCACAATCATATCTTCGTTGATCACCTTGATCACCTGCTCACCATCACCGTTGATCTCTGTCGCTTCAACATCCTTAACGAACACGGCGACGTCGTCTCATCGCATCGCAGATCAGAAGCCTCGTCCGCATTTCCCCGCATTCGCTTCGACACCGAATATTCCTCTTCCTCTTCCTCTTCTTTACTGCTCGAACAACTAGCCACCGGCGGAGGCTCCGCCGCCGAATACGAACAACAAGACCACGGAACCACCTGATTCTCATCTTCATCACTCTCGTCACAATCATCATCGTCATCCTCCTCCTCCTCGTCATCATCATCGCCGTCATTCTCCTCTTCGCTTTCTTGAACCTCCGCCCGCCGCTCGAACTTACTCCCGCGGCGTTCCACGCATGTCTCGCAGACAGAGACAGTCGGCGTGAGCTTGGAACCCGACCCCGTCCACGGCGTCAGCGACTGGCATCCGTGGCAGAGGAGGCTCCTTGGATGCTTCGCCACCAGAAAGTTAGCTCCGTGAACCTTCCCGTCGCAGTCCCAGCACAGCCTCGCCTGGTCCGCCTCGCAGTGAACCCGCGCCCGAACTCCGCAAAGCTCGCACTCTCTCATTTTTCTCCGCCTCTCGTATTTTCTGCTTCCTCCGTCTCAGCACACCAAGATTTATGTACGAATCGCGCGCTCGCGGCCCTGTACCGCGTGGCGGAAATACCCCTATACTTCAGATTTAATTACGTGATTTTTTACCGTAAAGGGAAGTAGGATCGGGGGCTGTTTCGTCAATCCAAGAAGAGTGAAGCAAATTGGAAAAATATCTTCACCAGTTCCTTCGAAGTTGTTTTAGCTTCCTTCTCCACGATAGATATCCGCGGCTGCAGTTCAGCTTTTATATCCCGCGCCGAGGTCCACGCATTTTCCCCCACGTGACCAGCACGTGACGATTGGCGATTTGATTCCTCTCCGCGTGGCGGCGTTCTGGTGGCTGTCGAGTTTGAATGGCATGGGAGTTCCTAGGCCTTCTATTCCTGTACATGCTCGCCCTAAGACTACAATCACTCATCGGCACCGGAGTGCACCACGTGTCGTGGAGTTTACGGATGCGTTTTTCTTTCATTGTGATCCGAACATGATACATCACGTGTTATTATATAAGTGATATCCTATCATTTATGTAGAAACGTTCGATTCTGCGCTGACGTGGTGACCCACCAATATAGAGCCTGTAGTCTGTGGGCGCCTCCGGTTTCCAAAGTTTGCCAACGTGGACAGATGCAAGCCACAAGGGGAAGAAATTGGGGTGTGCGGCCACGTGACGCCCACCTGGCTTTCCTCTTAAAGGAGGGTTGGAGTTCAAATCTTCTGCA
Organism: Heteromeles arbutifolia; assembly: GCA_024362995.1. NCBI lineage: Eukaryota > Viridiplantae > Streptophyta > Magnoliopsida > Rosales > Rosaceae > Heteromeles > Heteromeles arbutifolia. Next base: position 34,638,234 of record JANCRC010000003.1, on the reverse strand, counting down.
CTAAAAAACTTCCAATCAAATCAAGCTTCAAGTCTCAAATCCCAAGACATACTCAATAAAATCAAAAGTATAAAGAGACTATAAAGATTTTTGGGTGCATAAAACTCTTTCTCTGGAGCCATTACACAAGTCTATGACTTATCGGCCGCCAATGGGTAATAATTAGTTATAACAATAATAATTCTTCTGCGTTAATCTTTTTGCTTTTTTAAATCGAATTTGTGTTAGCAGATGGCACGACTTGATTTGTTTGTTTGTTTATTTATTTATTTTTTTTTTTTAACAAATGATATTATTTAAACTAAGGAGAAGTGGATAGATTTAGCCTATCTACACTAATTGAAAGAGGGTGAGGTTAGCTTCATAATAAGCTAGCAAGAATGTGGTTCAAATTCGTTTTTAGCAAAAATCGAACCTAAGACCTCTTACTTACAAATGAGGAGGAATACCACTAGATCGCAATACTAAATGACAACATTATTGATTTGTTTTGTCTGATAGAAAATATACAAAGAATTTTGAGATAAATACTAGGGCCACAAGTTATGGGCAGGGAAAGGGTTTGATTGTGACCATGTCCTTAGGATGAGGATCCTATCCGGATCATCTTTGTAAGGATTTTCGGGATCTTCCAATCATGTTCGTTCATCGTACATCGTGCAGTCAGTTTTCGTTAGGTATTATTTATATTCAATTTTAAATAAAAGAATTTACAATGATTTCTTACTGCACGATGTACGATGATTGAATGTAATTGGAGGATCTCCATGATCCTCGCAAAGAGCTCATTCTTAGGGATTACATATTACAAGATAATGACATTAACATATAAATCAAGTCTGGTTATAGCTACTCAATATTACGAAAAACTGATATTCTTCTCCATTTGTAAGTAAAATATATTAGTTCTAGATCTCGTTTACAGCAAGTTTAATATCTATTTTTTCATTCTCATTATAAATATATTGGTATATTTAAGAATACCAGACATGTATAATCTAGTAACAGAAAATGAAAATAAATTGAAGATTTTCGTTGCATATAATTATGATTAATTACATAATGCGTTTGAACTGTTAATCATAACAAACAAACTTGATACCGGTTATAAATCAGGTTAAACATTGTTATCGAATGGATTTTTACATACTAACTGCTAATTAGAGCTTATTTTGAGGTTTAATTTTCTGATATTATTCTTCTCATCAAGCAGGGCAATATATATTGTACAAGATTGATTTACAAGGAAAGAAACACCAAATAATATATATCCTAATTACATTATGATTACAAGGACCCAAACAGGTAACTAAGCTAATTACAAATGAACACTCTCCAACACTCCCCCTCAAGTTGGTGCATAAATATCGTTCATGCCCAACTTGATGAGAGAGTTGTAAAACGCTTGACTGGCAACAGCTTTAGTTAAGATGTCCGATAATTGTTCCTCTGACTTTACGAACAGGAATCGAATAATATTCCCATCCAACTTTTCCTTAATGAAGTGTCTGTCAACTTCCACATGTTTTGTGCAATCATGCTGGATTGGGTTGTGTGAGATATCAATCTCTACTTTATTATCACAAAACAAATTCAAAGCCGACATTGAAGGACACCCGAGTTCTGCGAGTAACCTCCGAAGTCATAATAATTCACATACTCCTCTTGCGATACCCTTGTATTCCGCCTCTGCACTTGATAAAGCAACCACTTTCTGTTTCTTACTCCGCCAAGTCGCTAAATTTCCCCCCACAAATGTAAAGTAACCCGATGCGGACCGTCGATTAGTAATATTCCCTGCCCAATCTGCATCGGTATAACCTTCTATCTGGCAATGACCATTCTTGGAAAACATGATGCCTCTACCCGGGGAGGACTTTAGGTATCATAGAATGCGTTCAACCGCACCCATATGCGTATCACTCGGGGAATGCATAAATTGACTAACAACACTTACTGCATATACAATATCAGGCCTGGTATGAGATAAATAAATTAACCTCTCAACTAACCTTTGATAACGATCTCGGTTAGTGGGAACTTGATCAGGGTGCACAGTAAGATGGTGATTTTGGACTATAGGGTGTCAACCGGTTTATAATCAAGCATTCCGGTTTTAGCTAACAAGTCAAGAACATATTTTATTTGAGATAGAAATATACCCCGTTTAGATCGAGCTACTTCTATACCCAATAAATATTTCAATCCACCAAGATCTTTCATCTTGAATTCAGTTGCTAAGTAATATTTCAACCTTGAGATTTCCTCTTTATCATCACCCGTAACAATCATATCATCCACATAAATAATAAGTGCTGTCAATTTACCCATTCAATGTTTCAAGAAAAGTGTATGATCGGAATTGCTCTGCCTGAACCCATACTTCCTCATAGCCGTCCGGAACTTACCAAACCATGCCCGAGGTGATTGTTTCAATCCATACAATGCCTTATTCAACTTACACACCATTCCGGGTTGTGAAACTGATGCATAAGCGGGTGGAATATCCTTGTACACTTCTTCTTTAAGATTACCATGTAAAAAAGCATTTTTCACATCAAATTGCTGTAATGGCCAATCCAAGTTAACCGCCAACGAAAGTAACACTCTTACCGTATTAATCTTTGCTACTAGAGCAAATGTTTCTAAATAATCAACATCATACGTCTGAGTGTATCCCTTGGCCACCAATCGTGCTTTGTATCGTTCAATCGACCCATCAGCTTTGTACTTGATGGTGTACACCCATCGACATCCCATTCTCTTCTTTCCTCGGGGTAGCGGAACTAAATCTCATGTTTGATTTTTCTGAGGTGCATCCATTTCTTCCTCCATTGCCTTGGTCCATCGATCATTAGATACTGCCTCCTTCAATAAACTTGGTGTGCAATCATTGGATATTTGTTGTACAAAAGCTTTGCCGGGTTCTGATAATTTATGTGATGACACATAGTTGACAATGGAATATTTAGAGCATTTCGTTGTTTCCGGTGAATATCGATTGGGTGGCTTTCCCCGGTTATGTCTGAAAGGTAACTGATAATTCGGAACATCGGATACATCAATAGGGATAGTAAATCTTACCTCAGGCTCTGAAGTATGGTCATCTAGTGGTACTATATTTTGAGACGAGGGAGAAGTAGTATCAGTAGAAGTCTCAAGATTGGCAAGTGGTAGCACTGTTGCCGTAGATAAGGACGACACTGCCGTGCCTGCCACTAGTTCTGTGGGCAGCGATGCTGTTTCTGTTGGCTGGGCTGGTAGCGCAGCCACTGCGGGCTCGGCTACTGGGTCGGCTAATAGTGGCAGCGAAAGATCAGTGGTAGCAGCCATGGTCCAAACCTGCTCGTCATGCAATGTCTCCCCCTGAAGATGAGGGTTGGAAGAAGCCGAAGAGTAATACGTCTCAGACTCGAAAAAAGTAACATCCATAGTAGTATACATCTGAGGTGAAGGAGGGTGGTAGCAATGGTACCCTTTCTAATGTAGTCCATACCCCATGAAAACGCAACGGAGAGCACATGGGTCAAGTTTTGTCCGTTGATTTTTATGTAGATGAACAAAGGTCACACATCCAAAAACTCACGGTGGGAGCACCAAAACAGACGGTAGAGGCACGAATGTAGCAATAACTTGCAAAGATGTAAGAAAATTCAATACTTTGGATGGCATGCGATTGATAAGGTAAGTGGCAGTCTGAAGAGCAACATCCCAAGAGGAGCGGGGAACATTCACCCCAATCAATAGCGATCGAGCCGTTTCTAATAGATGACGATTTTTGCGCTCAGCCACCCCATTCTGTTGAGGAGTCTGAAGACAAGTAGTCTCGTGGAGGATTCCGTGATTAGTTAAATAATGTGTAAAATCATTATTAACATATTCACCACCATTATCAGAACGCAAAATCTGGATTTTAGTAGAAAACTGTGTTTGAACCATGGTGTGGAATGTCTTAAACGCCAGAAACACATCACTTTTATGCTTAAGAAGGTATAACCATGTCATCCGTGTGCAATCATCTATAAATGTTACAAACCACGTAATACTAGATGAAGTAGTAATCGGAGATGGTCCCCAAACATCCGAATGAACAAGACCGAAAGGAATAACATTTTTATTAGAATTCAACAGATAAGAAACATGGTGACTCTTGGCAAGTACGCAAGTGTCACATTTAAAGTCTGAAACCGAACAATCCATAAATAAATCCAGAAACAGATGCTGTAAATAACTGAAAGACGGATGATCCAAACGATGATGCCATAACCATATCTGACGCCGTTCATGATCAACGGCTCCCTGGGCGAGATTGACCCGTCCTGTACTGACATCGTCCACAAAATAGAGATCCCTCATTTTAGTACCACAACCAATTATCTCCTTCGTGAGAATATTTTGAATAAGACAAAACTTCGGATACAATAGTAAACAACAGTTCAATTGCTCAGTAGCTTGGCCATGAGACATCAATTTATGCTTTAGTGAAGGTACAAGTAGTGTATGCGGCAAATAGAGGGTAAGCGTGAGGTGTACAGTGTCAGCGCCAGTTACCGGTGAGGTGACACCATTAACATTAGTAATATTTCGTCGAAGTGGAACAGTATCGCAAGCTAAATCAGTGGGGTCCTAGGTCATATGGTATGTGGCACCAGAGTCAATGATCCAACCGGACTGAGTATCACAATTATTTATATTAAAAGCATAACCACAGTTACCTAAGGACTCCAGAAGCATGTCTGAAGAACTCGAAACAGGAGAAGGATTCAAGGTAGGGTCAGTTAAGGTAGTAGTGTTTAGTATAGGGGTATGATCGGTTAGGATGAAATTGTTTCCACCGCGGAATGGTGGTAGGTTCTCCATGGGAAGGCCGAGTTTGCTTGAGGGAACGAGGAGAGCAAAAATTCTAGGATCTCTGCTCTGATACCATGCTAATTAGGGCTTATTTTGGGATTTAATTTTCTGATATTATTCTTCTCACCAAGGAGGGCAATATATATTGTACAAGATTGATTTACAAGGAAAGAAATACCAAATAATATCTATCCTGATTATAAGGACTCAAACAGGTAACTAAACTAATTACAAATGTCAACTCTTCAACACTCTCCAACACTAACTTCTCACATGCTTCTTTTAATCTTGTCATTTATTTTCATTTGATTTATTTAATCCAACTACTAAAATCAAAGAATAGTGTATAAAACACTAAAATTGACGTGCAGAGAAATTTATCTCCCTTTGATTTAGTACGTCAAATAACATTATTATAACAAAACAGTGATGACTTGGAAAATTTTCACGTGATGATCCTATGCTGAGTACGTGATCGTGGTCGTTGAAATTTGATCCAACGGTTACAATTATTATAACTTTAAATGATCCATTTGTTTGTAGCCGTTAGATCAAATTTTAACGACCACGATTGTCTGCTCTGCAGGCTCAGTTTTTTATGCTCAGGAGGGGATCCTGATCCTATGATTACATCGTGGGAAATCTTTGTTTGGTGAGGTGGAGGTATGGCGAGTTGTAGAGAGTTTCTTGTGTGTGGTGGAGGTTGAAGATATGACAGGTTCTTTGGATCAAGACAGAGGGGAAGGTGCATGTTCATTTTCCTTGGGTATAATCCCCGACCATAGATGGAGGGCGACGGCTACGGTGATGTCTTGTAAGCACCCCACTAATAATATGGTGAGCAACTCGCGTAACATGACACACTATCAATGTGGTATCTGCATAAATAAAATAATCTTAACTTATGTATCGAAAAGTTTACACATAGCGTTGCACTGTTAGCAAGAGGTGCGACTCATGCAGTGTATCTTTTCCTATAACATGCCAATTTAAAATACAACTAATGGATTAGGGAATGTTAAGATTCTTAGATCAGTTGTACACACACAAATTCATTTATTCTTTATATGTTTATAAGATGTATTGTCTTCGTAGTTAAGGCTGTACTCATGTTTAGGGATGGACAACGGTTATGGCGGACGGGTAACCGTGGTTATTTACCCATAACCGTTTATGCTCATACCAGTATAACCGTTTACTCGTTGGATAATTGCCTAAACGGTTATATCCATACTCATAATCGTTTATAAACGGTTAACCATACCCATAACCGCACACTCATTTAACCATAACAGTTTAATACCCGTTTACCCATTTACCCTTTTTAAGCCGTTTATCTTTCTTTTTTTTTACCATTACCCCTTTTTCATCCGTACACATGTTTTTCAACAACTTGAAAATTAAAAAAAAAAATTGCCCTTATTTATTATATTTTTTTGACAATTAAACACCGTTATAAGTACATTCATCATACATTTCCGTATTTTAATTTTTTAAGTCCTTGTACCATTCTAATAATTGAAATAATAGTTTACGGACGATATTTTTAACTGTTCCCAATGAAGGTAATATAATATTTGCTCAGTATTCTTGGGTTACGAAAACTGTTTAGAAGACAGTATTCTTGGGTTATTTAACCCATAATGTAAAGTATTAACATAATATATATAATGAGCTACATTATATTATAATTAGCTATATAAACCATGCACTATAGTCAATAGCATTGATCTAAGTTTTGTCCCATAGAGATTATGGTTTGTGTTAATTTTACATATATAAAATAAATGAGTAAATGGTTACCCCTTTGTAACCGCGGTTAATACCTATAACCACCTATTTAAATTTCACGGGTAAACGGTTATAACCATGACCGTTTATTTATCTAAATAGTTACCCATAATCGTAACTGTAAAGTTTAAATGGATGGGTAACCGCGGTTACCTATATCTACGGATATTTTTTCCATCCTTACTCATGTCGGGTGTGATTTGCATAAAGACATCATCTCTTATATTTAACACTTAATCGACGTCAGGGTTTACTGTTGGCAAAATATTAGAGTTAATTCCATCAACTAGGCATGCTTTAGACGGCGTTAATTCTGAAGTAAGTGAAATTTGGTAACCACACTTGCCAGTTAGAAAAATGACATGGGATATTATTGCTCACAAATTTTCTTTGCATATATAAATTAAACTGATGTTGATCACGATAGTCGTGTGTGAGTGGTTGCTAGTTGCATGCTGACTATCCTGTAGCATGGCTCTTTCACTTGAGGATTTTGATGTACAATTTGAGTTTAATTAATGGTTTTCACATGTGAGCTCTTGATAGCAGCAAATTTTGGAGAAAAGCATCTCAGACTTAATAGGGTAGAGAAATTCAACTTACTTTATAACACCAGGAATTTTACAACTAATTAAAAATCAAGAGCATCCCAAGTGGATATATGATGAGGTCTCCAATTAAGCACTTGAAGAATTTGTTTTTCTTTATTGAAAAGTAACATTCATTAAAGAGAAAAAAAGTTACATGTACATGGGCCAACACAAAGGAAAGCAACCCAAAATACACACACGGGGAGTCTTAACTACATTTCAAGACCCAGCCCAATAAGCAAAAAGACAAACTAAAAAAAAAAATTTCTCTAACAACGAGTTTTTATTACAAATGGTCCCTCAAATTGACACGCTTCATCAAGATAGTTCTTGAAATTGAAAATCAATCAATGTCATCCCTGAATACGAGTGTTTGCAAATCAATGTCATCATTCCGTTAGAATAATTTAAAATTTCTGTTAATACGCTGGTACATTGTGAACCCCTATTTCAATTTTATGATGACATGTAAATTAGAGAAAGGTTTTAATTTTTTCAAAGAAAAGTGTTTCAAAAAAAAAAAAAATTCATCTTCTTCTTGTTTGAACTAGAGCTGGAAAAAATTCCCGAAAATTCCAAACCAAACCGAAAAAGTCCCGAACCCAAACCAAAAAATCTCAAACCAAAACCATTCCGAAGTTCAATAATCCCATCCCGAAAAATACCGAAGTATTCGGTATGGGATTGGTTTCCAAAACTTATTTATTTGGTATTCCCGAAATCCCGAAAAATACCGAAGTATTTGGTAAGAGATTGGTTTCCAAATCTCAATTATTCGGTTCCCACTTCCCAACTCAAAAGCAGGGGCCTTTTGGCTCCCACTCCCACTCTCTCTCTCTCTCTCTCTCTCTCTCTCTCTTTCATTATCTCTATTTGCAATGCCAACCCAGAAAGGCGAAGCCACCTAAACCTTCCTTCAACTCAATCCAAACCCAAGCCAACACATCCTTACTCTCTCTCATTTCTCATCTTTGGCCCTTCACTCGGTCTCAGATTCTTTCCGTCTCTCTGTCTCTCGCTTCTCGAATTCTAAGCTCAGCAGCCACCACCCTCTCACAATCACACTTTGACGAACTCTTTCCGCTCCGGCCACCACCACACTTCACGGCTTCATCCTCACCTCCGATTCTCTCAATTAATTCTCTATGTGGGGTTTCAAATAAGGTTAGGGTTTCGAATTGGGGCTTTATCCTCACCTCCGATTCTACCTGCATTTATATCTTTTCTTATGCAGACTATGATGTACATTTAACAGCAATTTAAACCTTTTTTGTGAGAATGCATGTTTAGGAGCTTGCATCATTTGTTCTTGTAAGGTTCTGTCTAGTTTACTTGAAAAAGAAAGCTGCTTTGATTATAGGTGGAAGTTTCATTAACTTGAAGATTGTACAGTTCTAAATCATGGGGAAATGTACGCATTCTCAATAAATGGGATCATGACGCAAGTTTCATTATACTTTATAAAAGTGGTACTGATCTCATGGAATTGATTCTCTCTGTAATTGTTTACAGTTTCTCACATAGAAATACACATGAGCACATGCACAGACAGACATTCTCTCACACTTATCTTTTGCTTTGCTTCTTACTTTTTTTGTTACTCCTTGATCAAATAAGTTGGCGTTATTGATATCTATATTTCTTACATTGGTTTTCCAATGGATTTTGTCACTGTAACTTGGTTACCTGACTGCCTGAAGACTCAAAACTATTTCGGGATTCCCGATTTGTCTCGAAATCCTGAAACTATTTCCGAATTCCCGAAAATTTGGTTTGTGATCGGTCTTGAAATTGGGATTCCCAAAAACTTTGGTTTAAGAATCGGGATATAGTGGTCTGCTGGTGAGCATTTCTCACTAGAAACCCTTATCTCTCCCCTCAAGAGTGCATCTCTGAAACAACAAACTTCAAACCCTTCCTCCGCCGGCCTTCAGCTCCCGCTTAGGGCCGGTGGAAGCCACCATTTCAATTCTCGTTTTATCCTCTTCCATCGTTCTTCCTCGCACTGTGATGGTCTCAATTCTCAGTGTGGATGGAGATTTATCTCCTGGCGTTTTGTCCCTCCCCGCAAATGCGATCGCCCCGATCCCCTTCATGGATCGGTGGAGCTACCTGCCATCTTCAGGTGGTATGGACGAAACTCTGTTTCAGGGTTTTGTGCCTATGTTTCAAGGTCCTACTCTGATTTGGGGTTTTTGGGATCAGATTTGGGGTTCTTAGGGTCGATTTTGGGGCTTTGCGCTCAATCACCTCCAATACTTCGAATCTGCTCTCCAATTCCTCATACCCGTCATTGCCTTCCACTCCAGCTTTGGGGGTTCTCATCTCATCTCTTGTATGCTGCTTCCGGTCAGAGACAACTATATGTTGTCACCCCCACAAAGGTTTGGTATCTCTCTAGAATGGTGTTTACACCACTTGATCTTTATGGTTACTGCATGTTCTGGGCACTTGCTTGCGTTTGTTTTTCATCTGTGGACCGGATGTGTGGCGTTCAGGATGGGTTTGTTTCTTCCTGATCTGCAGGTTGGGCTTTTCTTCACCAGCTTTGAAGCACTAATGGGTTTGTGTATTGCACTATGCGGTGGTATATCTCGGTTTTTCTGTTCATCGGTCGTCTCCACTGCGGTTGAGGCGGCGGGTGTTTCTCGTTTTAGGGTTATCAGAATTTTCAAGGGGGTCACTTTTGGGGCTCTTAGGGTGGTCTCTGGCTTTTGGGCCGAGCCACATCTTCTGTAATGTTTTTTTTTGCTTTAGATATAATTGAGATCTTTTGCTCATGTTATGTATACATAAGTGGCGTTTTATTTGTACCTACCTCATTTATGAGGCGGCTGTTGTTGTACAGTGTCCATTTGGACTTTGTTATAAAATTCTTCCTTGACCAAAAAAAAAAAAGAATCGGGATATAGTTTTTGGTTCCGAACCAGCCCTAGTTTGAAGCCAGCCACCGTCTTCTTCGAACCCAGTCACCAAACAACAATCGCCATCTTTTTGGATTAAATACGGCTCTACATATCTAATTCCAACTCCAATTTTTTATACCTATTCTCATTGCAATTTTTTCAATTTGGCTTAAATTTCATTATATTTTTATCTGATTTCAATTATATAGAATTTTCTTTCTGGAAACATGAACTTCATTAAAGGGCAAAAGCCCACCAACATACCCAGAGCACCAGAGAGCTACAAAAGCTTGTGCCATGGTTCCAGATTGCAACACCACCACTGGACATGGAACGCGTGGTGAATCCGCCATGAAAGAGAAATAGACAACAACATACCCCTTAAAATCCAATCCCCCACCAACACACCCCCATCAGAATTACTCGCTGAAAATCCCCAGGGGAATTCGGGGTTTGAGTTGTCGGTGAGTTCCCGTGAGGAAGAGAAGGCGATGGTGGTGGCGGAGGAATGGAAGCCGCGGGAGCTGAAGCCCAAGAGACCGTCGGTGACCGGAGTAAAGATCGTGACTGGTTTGGCTTTTGTAATGGAAGATGAGCCATAAAACTTTGATAATTTTTGAATTTTGTAAAGGGTTGTTATAGATATTGCTAGTTCTTCATGCAGCTGGACTAGTTGGCCTTGAGGGCTTGTGTTGTTGGGATTTGCAGGGAAGCTGAGAAGGTGGAGTATTTGAAGCAATTGGGGGTTGACCATATAGTGGACTCTAGCAGCGAAAATCTTATCCAAAGCGTGAAGGATCTCTGAAATCCCGAAAACTTAAAAGGCAATGAAGGTTTTGAATTGGGGAGGCGGAGAACATAACTGTTCATCATTTTACTTTTAGTTTTAAATTATATAAAAAAAAAAAATTGATTATTTAAATATTTTTAATTCTATGTAATATTTAATTAGATTTTGTGGGAGGAAAAGGATTCTCGCCGGATCCCTTTCCTAGGAATCCCATAATCTTATCCGTTTATCGTATATCGTGTGGTCAGTTTTCATTAGCTACTATTTATATTTAATTTTAAATTTTAAATTTTGAAATGATTTCTGATCGCACGATATATGATCAACGAGTTAGATCATAGGATCCATACGAAAAGATCTGGCGAGGATCCTTTCCCTTTGTGTGACTCAGTTATGTACCACATCAGCACATAACAGAACTTTCGATCGAATTATGACAAAATAATTACATTGATTTGCAACACTTATTTTTAGAGACTACATTGATTAATTTTCAATTTTCAATTTTAGAGACGAGATGGGTTAATTTCAAGAATAATTTACGATAAAAACTCTAAAACAAATGTCGTCTGACTTGTCAACAACCACCAAAGCAGCTAATTTGGAGAAAACAACCGACTAGTCAATTCGAGCATGGCAGCACAACATAAAAATTACAAACCTGCAACTAGAAGTACACCACAATCATATTTTGTCATTAGGTGCGCCCTCAAGAGAAAGTCATCGGATCTAAACCACCTTCACCAACCCCTACAAGTATATACAAAACCAGTAACAGGTGAAATGGGAGGCTAAGAGGTTGTGAACCCTTTGACAGAAACCGCAACAATTGAGAAAATCTGGCATGCCGGTCATGGATAGTGAAGAAAAGAATGAATTTGGCATCCATCTTCAGTTTATCGCTCGTAGATCTGAGCAAGGGTTGTGGTGGTTATGGATTATGAGGACGAGAGGTAGAGGGAAGAGACGTGGGGTGATGGTTGTTTGGATTTGAAAAGGGACAACAAGAAGATAGGATGAGTGGAAAATTAAGGGAACGAAAACAACAAAAACCGATGATAAAAACCGGAGAAACGATGATGAACACTGAGCAAGTATGTCACCGACTCTCAAAATGGCAACCGGAAGAAACGTTTGTGTGCAGAGCACGAGAAGTTGGGAGTTTTTTTAGGACATTAGTCGTCTTTTTTAACACTCGGAAGAGTTCTTTTATAAAATGGAAAACTAATGAAAATTGTTTGAAAATTTTGAGTTTTAACGAAAATGACAAAATAAAAGGTAAAGTGAATAGTAACATGATTGACTTTTTAGTGTAAAAATGTGGTTTTTCGTTAAAGTGAACAGTACCGAAAGCTTTTCGTTAAAGTTCCTTTTATAAAACTTAGTTTGGTGGCGTGTATTTTCTAATTCACTATTTAGTTAATATGCACTAACGGTGCGTTTGTTACATCAGGATTAAGCTGGATTGGCTTAGACTAGACTAAGCTGGACTGAGTTAGTAAGGTGTTTGGTGCAGTGTGGGACTAAAAAGCAGAATAATTAATAAATTCTAATATTATATTATTTTACTCATATCAATTAATATTTTATCATTAATTTATTTTTTCTTTTAGGAAATTTCTTCATGTCTCTCGAAAGGTCTAACATTTTTGCTTCCTCCCACTGTCTCCATTCCCTCTACCTTGTTTTCTATGAGTAATGCTATTCATATCATGTTTTTATATCATATTTCTATACCACCTTAGTGGCGTGTATTTTCTAATTCACTATTTAGTTAATATGCACTGAGGGTGCGTTTGTTACATTGGGATTAAGCTGGTTTGGCTTAGATTGGACTAAGCTGAACTGAGTTAGTGAAGTGTTTGGTGCAGTGTCAGACCAAAAAGCAGAATAATTAATAAATTCTAATATTATATTATTTTACTCATATCAATTAGGGTTTAAAGGGGGAGGAGGAGAGGAGAACGCACGCACATTTTAGATAGTTTTTCAAGTTTATTTTCTAGGTGTTTTCTATCCTTATTCTCAATAATATTTTGCTTTATGATTGTTCGTAACTAAGTTCTTTTGCTAAGGCGAAGCCATGAGCCTTATCATGAATATGTGATTTTATTAATTTGCTTATGAATGGATGCATGCTTGTTTTGAATTATTAATCACCGCGATTTAAACTATCTAATTGTCTTAGTGATTCGTGACCATTAGGGTTTTTAGATAAGTAATTTGATGCAATTTCTGTTGGAACATCACCCTGAAATTGAGGAGGGCTTCTTGTGATTAGTAATTGTAAGTTCACTTAAGGCGAACATCACGCTCTTAAGGGTTACATGGTTTTTCAAAGGGTTTTCACAAAACTTAATGAGTCTTGCATGTTTATATTTGATCTGAACATCACAGACGGGTTGCATGCTAGATATACGTTTTCGCTTGAACATCACAAGGAAAATATGTATTAGGAAAACCTAACCTTTAGAGCATGTATGTAGAAATTCATAAGTAATTAGTAAAATTGTGTAGGATTGTTAAGGGGACCGCAAAACCCTAGGCTTTACAAATTGACTTTCTTTAAATTGTTCTCTAGTTAATTTCTTTAATTGTTTTATTTTAAATTTCATTTTTATTTTATTAAATTCTTAAATCAATATTTTCCAAACTTTGTTTTAAATAATTAATTAAGAGTTGGTTTTAAATACAAATTATTCATTCAATCCTTGTGGAAAACGATCTTACTTGAGCTGCTATACTACGACAACCTTGTACTCTTGCAAGTATTTTTAAGTGTTTTTATCCCTACTTTTGCAGGTGGTAAAAATCCTATCAAGAAATTAGCGCCGTCGTCGGGGATTGTTTCAAATAATTTGTGTTTAACTTATTCTTAGTTAATTATTTTTGTATATATCTTTTTACTTATTTGTTGATTTTTTATTTTATTTTTATAATTTGTTTTACAGGTTATAGTTTGTTAATTTTGAGAGTAATTCCATGATGGAACCACCGACAGGAGGATTGCCGTTATGAGTTTCCGTTATGAGTTTCATTAGCATCTTTTTACTTATTTGTTGATTTTTTTTTAATTTTTATAATTTGTTTCACAGGTTATAGTTTGTTAATTTTGAGAGCAATTCCATGACGGAACCACCGACAGGAGGATTGCCGTTATGGGTTTTGTTAGCAGAAATGGGTTTTTATGGATTTAAACCTACAGTTTGTGCCCTTTGCTGTTTGAAGACCCATGATCTTTTGGAGTGCCCTGAAAGAGAATATTTTCCTGAGTTTGTCCAAAAGCATATCAATATGAGAGTAGACTCCAAAAGGCATTGGAACAATCCTTATTCAGAGTTCTACACTACAAGTTTGAAAAATCATCTTGAGCAATATTTTGAGCAGCCTAATATGCCACAAGAGCTCTCAGTGGAGGACAAACTTTCTATATTGTTGGAATCAACTGAGTTGTACATTGAAAGAACCCATTGAGGATTTCAAATTCAAGCATCAAACTGTGGGCACAACTTTAATGATCAGGAGGAGACTGTCTCAGGAATTGAGGAGCGCTCTGCCAACCATTCACGCCCAAGGGAGGAAGCAACACATACAGATCTCTTCCCAGAACCGAGGGCCACCCATGCTTATGTGCCACTAAAACCCTTCCCACAAAGGCTGCACGAATGCACAAAAATTGATGTGTTAGAAGCTATTCATACAAAATCAGCATTTGGTACATCACAAGGTCAGATTTTGAATACTCTGACAAATCTGAATACAGGTCAGCTGCTTACTGATCAAAAAATTTTAGCGGCGGTAACGGACAGTGCACTTGCTCAGCCCATCAAATTCAAAGAAATGCCAGATGAATCATGCAAAAAGGCAGAGATCTATATGGGAAAGAAGAAGCTTATTGACAGCCAAGTTCCTCATTTAGAAATCCAGCCATTGCAAAAATTGTGGACGTTAAATATAAGGTGGAAGCCAATTCAACAGATACAAAACCTTACTGGAAGGGAGTCCAGGGACCTTATTTGTTTACAAAGACTCATTCCCTTATAAGGGTGGACAAGAAAGATTCAACCAATGAATTCAAATGCACAGTTCAAGTCAGTCCTTACCTACTAACACTCTATGATGCTGCTAAGGAGTGGTTAATTCTGAAAGAATAAGTGACATGATCATTAGCCTCGTTCCTCTACGTCTAGCTATAAACGTTAACTAAAGCACTTTTTGGGAGGCAACCCAATTTTTCTAACTCTTTTCTTTTTATTTCGTTTAATTTATTTTCCTACTTTTATTCCTAATTACAAAAATCACAAAAAATAAAAAAAAAATAAAAAAAAAAAAAAATCAGAAAGAAAAAAAAATTGAAAATTTTAATTCTCGTTATTTTTCTTTACTTATCTAATTAGGTTTTTTTTATTGCAGGTTGCATTCGGAACTAATTCGGCCTAATCCCAACTAAGGGCGTGCAATCAACATTCATTCCCCCAGCACATTCATCATCTATTCCTCTACATTCATGAGATTAGGCAGTGCGGAGTGCAAAAACAAAGTTGAGGGATCTAAGTAGCACAGAGGACACGATTCATCAAGGCAGGATACAGTTTCTGTTACCCACAATTTTGGGCTCAAATATACATCAGTGGGTACAGGCAAGCACACAGATAGAGATTTATGAGCATGTGGAGAACAGTATCATGCATGATGCACAAATAAGAGTTAGGCATCTATGTTCTATACCTTTCCTTTTCAGATAAGCTCCAGACATCTACCGTTCTTTTCAATGTCGGATCAGCATTCTGCAGCTCATGCCGCAGAAGCACGCATACGTTAGATAATTTTCATCCATTTTTTCCCCAAATCTAAGCATCTGAAAAACGAAAAACAAAATCCAAGGGAGATGTGGAGAAAAATTACCCATGAATGTGTCGGAATCAGAGAGGGATGTGATCTGCGGTGTCATCTTTGCGGCTGTTGATAATACTGTTTGAGGGTGCTCGATTTCTGAGGTTCAAAGGCAGCGAGATGATGCAGGAGGACATCGTAGAAGAGTGGTAGATGCACTTGGATGGTCCTGGTTCGGAGATTAAGTTTGGGGGTATAGTGCGGCTCTGGGGTATGCGTTTGTTTTTTGGAGATAGAAATGGCTCTGGGCTCGAGGATGAGAAAAGAAGAAACTAGAGAGAGAAGCTCTCTGAAGCAGCTAGAGAGAGAAATGAGAAATAGGAGCACGGCGCTCGGGTAATTCTATATAGGTAAATGAGCATCCGAGTAAGCTTCGACAAGCTGGCTAAGACGTTTTGGATTTGGGCTTGGTAATCAAATGGGTTGTTTCATCTTTCGCTAGAATGAGCCACATCGTGGCCCACATTCATCTCTGGCTCAAATTTAGGCCACATTTGCTCCTAGTCCAGCCGCGCAACAACTTCATTTTCAAGCCCAGGTAATATCTTTCTTTTTCTTTGGTTTTGTTAATCATTTTCACTTTTATAATTATATTATATTTTAGTTTAAGTTTATTTTATTTTCCACACCTTGAGGACAATGTGTGATTTAAGTTTTGGGGGTGGGAAACAAGAATTTTTAGGTTTTTAATTTTTGTGTCAGTTTAAGAATTTTCGTTTTTAAGTTAATATCCACAGATTATTTTAAATGTTAGAACAAATGGACATAGTGAAGGCTAATCCCACATTAGAGTCTTTTCTATTTATCATTACTTAGACACTAATTCATGAGTTATACTTTGAAATTTGCACATCACACCAACATGGTTTGTGGGGAGTGAGATTGAAACACTTACTTTTAGTCTAAGTAATTTTTAATTTTTGTTCTAAATAGTAAAGTTAGTATGTGTTATAAAGCAATAATTGTTCCACCCGAAGCTTTGCCTAGTAACCGGGCCAGTCCTGCCTGATCAACAGTGATTCTCGCGTCAAACGATAGAGTCTTGGCATGGGGCAGGGTGGTTAGTTGGTTTCGTAGCCTTTTCAGCTCGAGTTAATAAGTCCTTAGGGGTGTTCTACACTTAGTGCCCTAAAGCCTTTGTGGTTTGGGAGTCATTGACCTAAAGCTCGCTACATGGGTTGGATAGAAAGCTTAAGGGAACTAACATTGCACGACCACTACTATTACTAGAAAAAAAAAATATTATGAAAAAAAAAGAAGAGAAAATTTGAAAAAGAAAAAAAATGTGAAGTTAGTATGTGTGGAGTATGAATAAAGAAGACGAGTGGTAAAGGTTGTAGTCGAGTTTCCTTAACTATGTTGGTTCATTTTACACCAAAGGAAGTTCATGAATTCTTTTCTAATTGATTCTAAATGGCTTAGACTCTGTGATGGGATTAGTTGGAACTTTTGGAAAGATGTTTTAATGTTTAACGTTTTCTATGGATTGCGACTTGAAGGTGAAAATTGGTTTATGTCAATTTTCGTTTAGAAGTTTAGTCTGTTAGTTTTTTGTTTTTATTTTTTGAGTATTGTTTTGCTTGAGGACAAGCAAAAAGCTAAGTTTGGGGGTATTTGATGAGTCCAAATTATATTATATATTTAACCCTATTCTTAGTATATTTTAGTTCTTATTTTAGAAGAATTTTGATACTTTGAATTGTATTTATTTTCAATGTAGAACATTCGACTTCCTTTGGAGCAAAAAGTGATCAAACAGATGAATTTTGGAGTGATTCTAAGGAGGTTCGTGAGTCTTTCAAGATGATTGTGTCAAAATTCTAGATTTTTCTACCAAGCCGTTTGACCGTGACGATGAAATAAAGGCCCAGCGTAGCTTTCTCAGATTGACATTTCTGGATGTTTTGGGTATTTTGGAGGTCAAGATGGCATATTTTGAGGAAGATTCATTCTAAGGATTTGTAGGAGACAACTTCAGCTTTCAAAAGAGACGTTTTGGGACCAAATCGGAATTGATTTGGTCAGTCAAAAGTCTGATTTTCTGAGAAGTCTGAATTTTAGTTCAAATAGGAAACCTTTTATTTTCTGTTTTATTATGTTTCCTAGTTTTATTCTAAGACCTTTTACGGTTTTATTTTGTAGTAGTATAAATAAAGATATTTAGCCATTAGGGTTTAAAAGAGGAGGAGGAGAGGAGAACGCACACACATTTTAGAGAGTTTTTCAAGTTTATTTTCTAGGTGTTTTCTATCCTTATTCTCAATAATATTTTGTTTTATGATTCTTTGTAACTAAGCCATGAGCCTTAGCATGAATATGTGATTTTATTAATTTGCTTATGAATGGATGCATGCTTGTTTTGAATTATTAATCACCACGATTTAAACTATCTAATTGTCTTAGTGATTCGCGACCATTAGGGTTTTTAGATAAGTAATTTGATGCAATTTTTGTTGGAACATCATCCTGAAATTGAGGAGGGCTTCTTGTGATTAGTAATTGTAAGTTCACTTAAGGCGAACATCACGCTCTTAAGGGTTACATAGTGTTTCAAAGGGTTTTCACAAAGCTTAATGAGTCTTGCATGTTTATATTTGATCTGAACATCATAGACGGGTTGCATGTTAGATATACGTTTTCTCTTGAACATCACGAGGAAAATATGTACTAGGAAAACCTAACCTTCAAAGCATGTATATAGAAATTCATAAGTAATTAGTAAAATTGCGTAGAATTGTTAAGGGGATGGCAGAACCCTAGGCTTTACAAATTGACTTTCTTTAAATTGTTCTCTAGTTAATTTCTTTAATTGTTTTATTTTAAAATTCGTTTTTATTATATTAAATTCTTAAATCAATATTTTCCAAACTTTGTTTTAAATAATTAATTAAGAGTTGGTTTTAAATACAAATTATTCATTCAATCCCTGTGGAAAACGATCTTGCTTGAGCTGCTATACTACGACAACCTTGTACTCTTGCAAGTATTTTTAAGTGTTTTTATCCCTACTTTTGCAGGTGGTAAAAATCCTATCAGGTGGCATCTAATGTGGGCAGCCACATCATTTGAAAAATTTGCAAAACCCAAGGAAAGGAAGGAGAAAGACTCCTTGTATACCACAATCATCGTGTAATTAACTAGTTTTTCTTAATTATTAGTTTATTAAATAATGAACTAAATTTAAAAATCTGATTAATTTAAATGATGTGGTTGTCCACATCAAATGCCACCTAAGGTGGTATGTAAATGTGGTACAAAAATATGGTATGAATAACATTACTCGTTTTCTACCCCTTTTTCTCCAGCCAACCGTCTCTCTTCCCTGTCTCTTTTTTTCTCCCCTTTTTTCTCTATGTTTTCTTCTTCAATGGAGGAAGTCGATTATGCACCTGATTTCATTTGGATCCAAAGACCAACATGTATTTCTTTTTGTTTCTCAAAGTAGAGAGTAGGGGTGGGTTCAAAAAACCGAAAACGAAAAACCAAACCGAACTGGACGGAACCGAACAAAAAAAAAATATATATAAATACTAAAAAGTACATGTTGGCGTTAGGGTTTGAACCCCTTCCCTGCAGGTTGGGGTTAGTTACTGCAAGCCAACTTGACTGTAGGCTTTGTGTTATTATAATTGTACCAGTAATTTATTTATAGGTTTCTTATGTTTAATGCTTTATAAAATTTCTGAACTTTATAAACCCTAGTCGTCTCACTCCCATTTCATTTCAGATCTCAAACACTTCTCTTAGTTCCGTCCGCTGCTTCCTCTCTACCTTTGCTTCCTCAGTCTGTCCCTCTCTCTCTCTCTCTCCCTCCCTCTCCTTCCTCTCTTCCTCCAAATCACTCTCTCTCCAGTCTTCTCCTGTCCTCCTCGCGGATTCCTTCTTCCAAACCATGATTTTCCCTCGCTCCTTTCGAGACCCGACGAAAAGAGGAATTGTAAGAGCTTGCGACGATAATGGCAATATCCCTGCAGCAAAGGTTGTGGGTTTTATTTATTTGTCAGTTCATGGGTTTTTAATTTTATGGTTACCCATTTGAAATTTATGTAATTTAAGGTGAAAAAGTTTGTATTTTTCTCTGAATATGTTTTGGAATTTTCTAGATCTATTGTGGACTTGACTATGAATTTGAATGTGGGCACTGGGCATGCGATATTGGAGTCCGATTATGGCATTTAGATGAACCCATTTGTTTTTTTTTGTTTCGATCTGCATCGATCAGTTAATTTGTTGAATTATTTCATGATTTTGTAAATTAAGTTTTTGAATTTTGAATCCGGGCGATGTACATTTCCTTGAAGAATATATGTTTCTATATTTGCTTAAGTTTTGAAAAGTTGAATTCGATATGCTTGATCATAAGTAGTTGAATTACTTGAATATATTCAGGATTTTGAGGCTCTTAATTCTTTGATATATGAGAACTGGGAGGTTGATAGGTAGGTTCCTTCCATTTACATCATTAAAAAAAAAAAAAAGCCGAAAGAAACTGAAACCGAACCAGAAAAAACCGAAACCGAAAAAAACCAAACTGAAAAAAAAATAAACCGAACCGAACCGAAATTTCGGTTCGGTTTCGATTTTGGTAAAAAACCGAACTGTTTAGAATCGAACCCAACCCTAGCAGAGAGAGCTATCTCTTTTACTCAAAAATCCCAAATCAAGTTTCTCATATAATTTATGATTTACATCTCCAAATTCGATTTAGTTTATGCCTACGGATTTCTGGAGAAGAGCATTACAACCCAAGGTAATTTATGGGTTTATCGCAGATTTTGGTGTTTTCTGTATTTGGGATTTATAAACTTTAATCTTCAAATTGAAGTTTTAATCTGATTTGGTGGCTGGAGAAGGGGGCTGCAACTCATGTACAAAGGAGAAGGCAAGATTTGGTAATTGGGTTCGCGGGATGATGGGGTCGGCGACACCAGACGATGTAGGCGCTAGAGACGGGATTAGCAATCCTCCAGTTTTGGACGGGCCTCACTAAGAGCAGCTAGTGAAGGTTTTAGTTGGAGCGCGTCCGACTTAACATCATTAAAGATAGTCTTTGTTTGCTCCAAACATGGGCTAGGACACCTATCTAAGGCAGTCCAGTCCAGTGAGACTTAAAGAGTCCAAACAAACATGCCCTGAATGTACTAATTGAATTTACAAGCTACATGGATTCCAAATAATCAAAGTAAACATTCATGCACTTCATGATCACTCAGCTAGATCCATCCATCCACATGAATCCCTGACTCTCACATCCCATCACCATCCAAACCCTAACACAAATGGACATATATGCAAACAGAACCCGCCGTACTTATCATGCATGCATGAAATTGGATAGGAAAATGGATAAAATCTAAATTTCATCACCAATAAATTAATTTCCATGCAAACAAGAAACCTATTGATAAGTACATGTACATTATTGTACGAAGTGGCTAGCAATTAGACAAAAAGCGAAAGGAGGAAACGGAGGGAGGACTTCCAGGAAAGGGAAGAAGCAGCCAACCAAATGTGCCGAGGGACGAGGCCCAGCGCTCATCATTTTCTTGAAAGTTTCTTCTTCTGCTTCTTGGAAGTTGCATAGATGTTGCTTATACCAAGCGCTCATCATGTTGTTTGGTCATCACACACACAGATATATATATATATATATATATATATATATATATATATATATATATAGGAATTGCTTAAGGGGAGGGATCCCCATTTTTTCAAAAAAATGGGGACACGCTCCCCACCGTTGGATTTAACTTTAATGAAATTGTGTGGCCTGTGTTTTAATCTCAACCACACAATTTCATTAAAGTCAATCTAACGATGGTGAGCGTGTCCCCATTTTTTTGAAAAAATGAGGATCCCTCCCCTTGAGCAACCTGTATATATATATATTAGCCAGCCATCTATTAACGTTGTTTCATATATTCCATGCTAGGTTTGTAATGAAGTGTTATATATATTAGCCAGCCATCTATTAACGTTGTTTCATATATTCCATGCTAGGTTTGTAATGAAGTGTTAGCTAGTTAGTTAACTTTAACTAGGTTGTCATGTATAATTACGTCAACATATATGCCATTACTTTTGTATATGGTTCCCAATCTCTAGGTTAAGGTGAGGAAACGATGAACTTTCAAAACGATGTGCTTTAGTTTCTTTTTTATCTACTACGTGCATGTATGGTTGGAATTCGAGTTGTCTTAGGTGCGAAAAGGTGATGTGTGGAAATTGTTACTAGGGTGGGATGAGCTAATTTACACTGAATTAGCTTATTG
This sequence comes from Heteromeles arbutifolia, assembly GCA_024362995.1. Lineage (NCBI taxonomy): Eukaryota > Viridiplantae > Streptophyta > Magnoliopsida > Rosales > Rosaceae > Heteromeles > Heteromeles arbutifolia. The sequence goes on along the minus strand of JANCRC010000003.1, from coordinate 34,616,138 downwards.
TGTGTTATGGGAACACCATGTGACGTACTGGAATGAATTACAAGTCCACAAAAACTTTAAAACGTACGTTTGGTATAGAGATTAGGGTTGAAGGTTTAAATACATATGATTGCCACATAAATTTGTACAATTAATTGCTGTCTTGGCTTGAAGGCTTATTAGTTCATGTTGATAACAGTTGGGGCCGTTATGGACATGCTAAAATAATGCTTCGGTTCACAACCTCGGTTCGAACGTTTAATAATTTCATACAGCTAAAGTTAAAGTTAAGTTTGTTACTTTTCGAGAAGAAAGAATAAAATTATAAAGAGAAGCCACAACAGCCCCTACTAGATACTGCGAGGCATACAACGCACCAAGAGGCAAGACATTACACCAAATTTGTAAATCATTTGTAACATGTCTTTTGGCTACAACTGCGTCCGCCACAAAATTCGATTCGCTTCACGAAAGATATGCTTGAACTGAATATCATCAAAGCGAGCAAGCAAACATATATTAGTCAAGATCGTTTTGATACGCCACGGAATTGCACAGTTCCGCATAATTGAATCAATGAGAGCTTTAGAGTCATCTCCTTCTACATGAATTTTATTGAACCCCTCCTGCCAAGTGATGAGTAGATTTTATATTACATATTTAACCCTATTCTTAGTATATTTGGTTATTATTTTGGAAGAATTTTGATACTTTGAATTGTATTTTCAATATAGGACTTTCAATTTCATCTGGAGCAAAATGTGTTCATGAATTTTGGAGTAATTTCAGTTGGAGGACGTTCGTGAGTCACTTGGCTTGATCTTGTCAAAATTTGGAATTTTTCTACCAAACGGTAATTTTTTGGCGATAGAATAAAGGAGCAGTGCGCGGTGCTGGAAAAGTGACATTTTGGGCTTGAATTGCGGTTTTGGCAGTGTTCTAAAACGCGGTCAAGGCGGCTGCCTAAGTGGTGCCTAGGCGTTGGGCATCAGACCACCGCCACAATTTTTCCAAAACGTTCAATAAATCGGCAAGGGTATTAGGCAGTGTCTAGGCGGCCAATTGGGTGGGCTAGGCGGTCCCGGCGGCGGACTAGGCGGTTTTGTTAAAAAATTATACGTCGTTGTTTCACTACACAATGTACAAGAGGAGGGCGACAACATAAAATCTGAAAGAGAGAGAGCGAGAGAGAGAGACCAGTAGAAGGAATCAGAATAACAGTGCAATTGCTGGAAAAAAAAAAACGAAAAATTTGACCTGGACTCTTCGGATTTCTTCGCCAGAGTCGGCAACGTTTTCGAGAATCTTTGCTGCGCTAGACTAGATTTTGGGAAATTTTGCACGGCAAGAAGATGGGGAATTAGGCGGAGAAGAAGATAGATATTTAGGTGGAGCAATCGAAGAAGAAGCGGAGGATAAGAAAACGGGACACCCCAAAATAAAAGCCCCTCAATTTCCAAGGTGTCAAAACCAACTCCCATTATCTGATTGATTTCCACTACTTGGGCTTATATGTTATAAATTATAATAAAAACAATTACCCACTCCACTATTAAATAATATATTATGTAAGAGTTTTTATCACAAATAGTCCCTGACATTGATCAAACACATCATTTTGGTCCCTGATATTGAAAATCAATAGAAATGGTCCCTGAGATTGTCCACCATCCATCATTTTGGTCCTTCCGTTAAAAACTCCGTTAAGTGTCACGGAGCTCTTGGCCGGAAGTTTGGGCAATTTTCAAAGCTTGAAAACTCGCCGGAAATGGGTAAACTTTAAACGTTCATAACTTCTTCAATACTCAACGAAATCAAGCGATTCAAAAAAAAAATCATACTTCTCGATGAGATGAAGAGAATGGTACCTTTTTGGATGGCTAAATCACTCTTGTTTTGCCGGAAAACGGCTCGAAAGTGGCTAACTCAAGACCAAGACAGCCACTTTCGAGCCGTTTTTGGCCAAACTAGGGCGAGTTAGCCATCGAAATAGGTACCATTCTCTTTGTCTCATTGAGAAGTATGATTTTTGTTTTTGAATCACTTGATTTCGTTGAGTATTGAAGAAGTTATGAACGTTTAAAATTTACCCAGTTTTCGGCGAGTTTTCAAGTTTTCACTCGGACCAGTCAACTTTGAGGCTATTTTTCGGCCATCTCTGGCAACCACTGGACTTCCAAATAGGTATAATCTTATTCTACACTTTCCTATCTTCATTTTGATATATTATGGGTCGAATTTGGTTAAGAAACGATTGAGTTACGAAGTTTTGAAAATTGCCCAAACTTCCGGCCAAGAGCCCCGGGACACTTAATGGAGTTTTTAACGGAAGGACCAAAATGATGGATGGTGGACAATCTCAGGGACCATTTCTATTGATTTTCAATGTTAGGGACCAACATGATGTGTTTGATCAATCTCAGGGACCATTTGTGATTAAAATCCTATTATGTAATTATTTGGGAGCTTTATATGTAGAGATCAAAACTTTAACTATATTTCAAGGAACTCTACTAGTTTTTAAACATGTCAATGAGAGACAAAAACATAAAAACCACCGTTCTAAAAATCCCCACCTAGGCGCTAGGCGACTGGCCACCGCCCCGACTAATGCCTAGGCGTTTGAAAATTAAGAAAGGGCACTTAGACCTGTTGAGACGCCTGCCTAGACTGCCTAGGCACCCTCCTAGCCGGCCCAGACTCGCGTAGACACCTGCCTAGGTTGCAACTCACTTAGATAGAAAATAGATAACTTTCCTTTTGCATTTTACTTTTTTTAATAAATTGTAAGAGACTTATTGAACACTTAAATAAACACACATTATATGTTTGCTCCCCATATTTTTATTATGTTCCAATACTTCATAATATATATGTCATTCTATTTTCTAGTTTATGATGAAATTATATATATATATTTTAAGTATAAACAAACACTTATTTACATGAAATACAATATATTTACCTAAATCCACCTAGTCCGCCTAGGCGCTAGGCCCCAACTCGTCGCCCAACTAATGCTTAGCGTTTTTTAGAACCTTAATTTTTGGAGCCCAAGATGACCTCTGATGGGTTCCTGGCCTTCTGGAAATGTGTTCAGAACGTTCCGATCTTCAAAACGGGCTATCATGGGCTGGATTTGGAGGATGTTTGAGGCTAAAATGTGGCTGGACAGTTACTTGGCAGATTCTCATAGTTTAATTAGGACTTTATTTTCTAAGATATTTTATTATTATTTAGTCTCCTAGTTGGAATAAAAGACTTGGTTTTTAGGATTGTGCGATGTCTAGGAGGGATATATGGTTTGGGCTATGTTCTTTTATGCAATTTTGGAGACAGAGAGAAATTGGCTAAGGTTCTTGAAGGATTTCAGATTTTTATTTTAAGGTGTTGTCATTCTTATTCATTATCATAACATTCTCTGTGATTTTAATTATGAATATGTGTAACTAATTCATTTTGCTAGGGCGAAGCCTTAAGCCTTAGCATGAATATGTAATTTTTATTTAATTGCTCATGATTGATTGTATGCATGCTTTGAATTATTAATCATCACTTTAAACTGTCTAATTGTCTTAATGCTTGATCACCATTAAGGTCTTTAGAAAAGTAATTTGATGCAATTTTGGTCAGAAGGTTCCTTGAAATTGACGCAAGCATCTTGTGATTAATATATAATTGTAATTTCACTTAGGATGAACACCACGTCTTAAGGGTTGCATGGTTTTTCAAAGGGTTTTCATAAAACATAATGAATCTCTCATGTTATATTTGATCTGAATGTCCGGACGGATTGCCTGTTAGATATACGATTTATGTTGGAGGTTCCAAGTGTAATATATATTAGGAAAACCTAACCTTCAAAGTGGCATGTGTAGATCATAAGTAATTGGTAAAAATACATTGCTAGGTGATGGTGGAACCCTAGTGCTTTTATAAATTGGTATTTAAAACTCTTTTCTTTTATCGTATTAGTTTTGGGTAAATTTACTATTTGTTTTAATTAAAATTCATTTTTAATATTACCCAAATTCAGAATCTCCTTTCTCAATTTTTAATTTTAGGGTAAATTACATTTTCATACCTCAGGTTTGGGGTCTATTTCAATTCCTTACAACATCTTCAAAACATTTCACTTTCATACCTTAAGTACTATTTTATTTCAAAATAATATCTCCGTTACATTTTCCATCCATTGATCCGTTAAGTGCTGATGTGGGTGCTACATATATGCCACGTGGCTGCTAAATGTTGCCATGTGGCAAAAAAAATAATGTTTTAATTTTTTTTAAAAACTTGAATTTTCTCAACAAAAAAATAAATAAAAATAAAAATTGAAACCCACTATCCCTTCCCCGCCCCAACGACCCATATCCATATCCCTAACCCAGAACCCAAAAACCTGCAACAAGAAGAAGAAGAGGGAGGAAGAAAAATAAAAAAAATAAAAAGAACCCCAAACCCAGTTCGTCCCCCCTCCCCAAAAAACTTGCAACCTAGAAGAAGAAGAAGAAGAGGAGGAGGAGGAGGGAAAAAAAAGCCCAGAACCCTTCCCCCCACCCCCCCGGGACGACCCACCTCTCCCCCCGCGACCCTCCTCCCTTCCCCGTCCCCACCCCCCCCGGGACCCTCTGGGCCTGGATCTCCTGATTTTCAGTGTGGGTGAGTTTTGAAAATACTTTGAGTTTGAGATGATTTTTGGACTGGTTTTGTGGTAGATCCACCTAATCTCGGGTGGGATTTTTGGGGGTGAGTGTTGGGGGATTTTTTGGAGGGGTGATGGGGGATGGGAGAAAGGGGTGGCTCGGGGAAGACGATTTCTGGGATTTTTTTTTTCCTCCTCTTTTTTTTTTTTTTTTTTCTTCTTCTTCTAGGTTGCAGGTTTTTGGGGGTTTTTGGGGGGGGGGGGGTGGTTGCGGGGAGATGGGATGGGTTTCAAAATTTTTTTGTTTTGTTGTTGAGAAAACTCATGTTTTTTTCAAAAAAAAATTAAACTTTTATTTTGCCATGTGGCAGCCACGTCAGCACTTAACGGATCAATGTATGGAAAATGTAACGGAGGTATTATTTTGAAATAAAATAGTACTTAAGGTATGAAAGTGAAATGTTTTGAAGATGTTGTAAGGAATTGAAATAAACCTTAAACCTGAGGTATGAAAATGTAATTTACCCTTAATTTTAAGTAATTAATTAGGAATTTTTTTTACGTAAATGATTGAAATAGTCATTGTGGAGAACGACCTGGCATGATCATCTATACTACAACATCTTTGTATTCTTGCAAATATTTTGTGTGATTTTAAACCTATTTGTGTAGGCGGTAAAAATCCTATCACCAAGCACACTGAAAGCCATCAAGTAAGGCCCAACCTTCAGTAATAAGAACATTTGTATCACCCGTGTTTCAAGCATCTGCATACAAAAGTAGACCACGAGAGTCTCTGACCGCAAAACCGCAGTTTGATTTTGAAATCTAACTGAGCCATCAAAATTTAACTTCACAAAAGAATCGGGGGAGGTTCCCAACAAATGATACTTTCATGATGATGACCAGCGATGACCAGCAGAAGGAGCTGTATCATTTTCATTAGAGAAACTAAAGGTATTTGTCAATTTCCTCCAAACTTGTAAAGAGCTGTTAATTTCTCCCTTGAATTTTAATTTTAGTCAAACTTTCCTAAACTTTTATAATTGATCAATTTTCCCTTTAACTTTAATTTTAGCTGATTACCCCCTTGAACTTTACAATTGGCCAACTTTCCCCCTAGCAGGCTAGCTAGCATTAGATTTTAGAATTTTTCATCTAATTTACTATCTATCTTGGTCATGTGCATGACACATGGCAATTGTCTGAAGGTAAAAAGGTAATTTGATCCATAACCTGGACACCATATTATTTTTTTTCTTCTTCTTCTCTTCTGCTAGTTTACTCCATACACTTTTTGTTTGAATTTTCTCCTTAATGTGGACAACTAAGAATCTTCTCCATGGTCTTGCTTTTTCAGCAACATGTTCAGGTTGTGATGCCATTTAATCAACCTTCCTTGTGACTTGATTCACATGACCGTCTCGGTTCACCTATTTCAAATCAGGACTCAAATTCAAATAAGAAAAATAATTACTCATCGTAATAAATTCATTACTAGGAATTGACCAATTATAAATGTTCAGGGAAGTACGTATTCGGCTAAAATTAAAGTTTAGGGGGGAAATTGGCCTGTTATAAAGGTTCAGGGGGTAATCTGCTAAAATTAAAGTTCAAGAAAAACTAACCAATTATAAAAGTTCAAAGAAGTAATTAAAGTTATTGGAGAAATTGATAGCTCCTTACAAGTTTGGAAAGAGGGAGAATCAGTGAGTACCTCAATAAACTATTAGCAACATGAGCAGCAAGGCAGATAACTTTTGTTGAGTGAGGTTTAACTTGTCTCAACACCAAACATTACAAAAAAAAAAAAAAAAAAAGAACTCCTTTTCAGATAAAGACTAATCGTTGGGAAAAATTGAGTTTTGTCGTCTACATTTTTGCTCGACAGAAATTTGTTGCGCAAATATTGTCGCTACAGAATTGACTCGACAAATAGTAAAAAGTCGTTTGGTAATACAGTTTACCCGATGAGAATATTTTGTCGAGTAAAGTGCGTTGATCAAGTACGGCCAACGAATCATTCTTGCTCGAAGCCATTGTTCCGTTGGGTTTCGATAAATAAATAAAATTTAAAATATTTTGCCAGGCAAACTTTTTAAACTTTTTTACTAAAAAAATCATAATTTAAATTATATTAAAAATAATATTAATCTGAAAATACAATATTAAATAAATTATTTAATTATATTAAAAATAAAATATTCGTATAAGTGTATATAAAAAATCCTAAACTAACTACTACTACTTGGGTAGCTGGTGGGATGGCGGCTGAAGGTCGATTAGAGGATTAGGAAAACGAATGCCAGAGGCTGTCACTGCTTGGGCCATCCCAGTAATGTACCGTAGAAGGCCTTCATCTCACTTGTGTGCCGCTACTTCTCGAGCTTCTTCTTCTTGCTATCGCAGATTTGCTAGCTCAATCTCCAACTGCTACAGTCTGGAAGACGTCCTTCTTGAAAGGCTGAGAGCTAGATGAAGAAGATCTCCCGAGGTCCTGAACCCTACCCATTTATAGGTCGCAGAGCTCTTTGTCTTTCTGTTGCCCAACCCCCTCCAGTAGCAACTACACCGACACCTATGGATCAAGTGTCAGCTCCTCCATTAGTGTGTCCGGTTGCTGCTAGAAAGGTTGACGAGGTACTAGTCATTCTTATGCAACGTAGTAGCCTAAAAAAAATTTTGAATGGAATACTTACATAAATATTGTCAGCCAACTGGTTGCCATAATTGACATGCTTATCCCCCCTTAAGCCTCGACTTTTGGGCAATCACGCTGTTCCTCGACCAAGGAAAGTGGAGGGCCGAGAACTAGAGTGATGAAGGTACGCTTCCCGATTAGCCTTATTTGTCGTCGATTTCTGCTATAAATTTAAAAAATTAATTAAACTAAAAACACTTAAATTAAAACAAAAGAAAAGAAAATTGGAAATAAATTGAAAAAAAAAAAAACTTACTAGAAATTTCGAGCTTTAAAAATGATGTCACAACCACTCCCACTGGTCAATTGTATTTGTAAACTCTAGGGGTGGATGGTTGGAGCTTCAGCAAGAGATGCACAAGTATTGTAGTACATGTGCAGCTCGTCTTTCCACTCCTTGTACCCCTCAGTCCACACCTAGTTTATATACTCTTTTGTGCCCAGGTGCTGCATATCGATGTAGAAGTTGGTCTGAAATCGACAAAATAAACAAATGTATAAGTATAAAAGTATGTTAAATAAGTAAAAATAAAAATAATAATAAATTAAAAAACTTTCACACTTTTCGAAATCTCTCTCATCATCTCCTCCTGCACTTGGAGGGAGAGCTTCTTCCATGAAGGGACGAGCATGAAGGAACAAAATCTCTCTGCATGGGTGCCGCTAAGTATCTTTGCCACCAAGTACTCTGATTTGACACAGAGGCTGAGTGGCGGCCACTGGTGATCAATTGCAATGACATCTGTGAAAAAAATAACATAATAAAGAAATAGTAATTTTCAATTATTATTTCATAACATGACATTCTTTCATAAAATTCTTTTGTTCCTACAAATTTAATTTCATTCCTCGAATTTAATTTCGTTCTTACAAATTTAATTTCGTGTCTTCAAATTTAATTTTTTCCTACAAATTTAATTTTTTTCCACAAATTTAATTTCTCTCCTACAAATTTCATTTATTTCCTAAAATATTTCAAAAATTGCACAAATTTCCTAAAAAACTTCAACCCATACCCCACACCCACCCACCCACCTCCCCTGTACCCACTCTAACTGTCGAAGGATTTCGTCCCGTTACCTAATTCCCGAAAGTTTATTTTTGGTGATTTTTGGCGATTTTTGGCATATGCTATCTCGAAGTAAATACAAACAAGTTTGATGGTTGAATCGTTGAAATTATTTCCGTAGACTATGTATCCCATCTAAACAATATATTCAACAAACATTTAGAGTTTATTATATACTTCCATTATGTAGAACGTTAGATTTTGGAGTAACTACTAGTGGAAATATTTTAAATTGAAGATTGGGTTTGTTCATTTTATTCTTCTAGAGTCGAGGAGTGTAGCTGTAAAAAATCATCACAATTAGAGCTAAAATAACCGTTAAATCTGTGGTTTTTCGTTTCTTGCCGTTAAAGGATTTCGTCCCATTACCTAATCCTTGAAAGTTTGTTTTTGTTGATTTTTAGCTTAATTGATCTCGGAGTATTTACAAACAAATTTGACGGTTGGATTGTTGAAATTAATTTTGTAGACTGCGAAAATTACCGAAGGAAGTAAAAATGTTAAAATGTCCCTCACCTTTGCCCGACGAATGATCAACCCTAAACCTTAAAACCCTGAATCATAAAATATACCTATGTGCAATGAAACTTGAATTGTTTGTTGCATAAACGATGTCATATTACACGCCAAGTTTTTCCCTTGGCGCGAAAACTATATATATACCTGACGAAGGAAACGTTGCCCATAGAACGATATCGTTGGGTAAAAACCTTTTAAGAAACCAAAATGGTGACCAGGTTTGCCTGACAAAGCATTATTTCGTTAGATAAAGTATATTTACCCGACGAACTAAATTTAGTCAAGCAAAATATCGTTGGGCAAATGATAATTTCTGATAGTGCATTGATTTCTCGTATCCCAGAGCTGACAATAGATAAGAACTTTACCATGATATGAACGAGTCTAGAAGAGTTGTCCTTACCGTTTAAAGTGGATAATCATTAAAGCAAACCTGTCTCACCATAAGGAGGAGCAATTGAAAACATCATGGTGCCAAACTTGTCTAGCGAAAGAGCTGTCCACATACAAATATCCATATCCTCCACCTCCTCGGAACAAAGAGCACATGTAAGATGTTGAGAGTGAATTCCAGGTTGGTGGGAGAAGGTACTTTGGATGGACTTATAAATAAGTTAGACCACTCCTCATATTTTCAGAGTTTTATGGTGAGACTGTTTTCATGATATCACAGCAGGTTGTCCCACGTATGAAGCTCAACAGCCACATGTGCTCCATATCACCCTGTTTGTGTTATCCACATGTTAGGTGAAACCTTAGATGGACTTATAAGTAAGTTGGACTATTTCCTGATATTGCCAATGGTTATGGTGAAACCTAAGTTTTCTTCCTAGGATTCATTTGAGGAATAAACCTGTGAAGTCTTCCTCTGGTAATAAGACTTTGGTGCGCTGAAAGCCAAGAAAAAGTCTTAACCTTGGGAGGAATAAGCCTCCAAATCCTTTTGAGCAAGCTAACTTGTTGATGGGGAGGGAGATGAACTGACTGCATATCAGAAGCAGACTTTATATAATATTTTCCATGCCATTTGGTGAGGGGCCCCAAAGAAATTCACCATCCATGTCAGATAAAGGAAAGAGGAACTGCTATCACTTTGTTGACATGCAATATGAGAAGGGAGAACCATTCGAAGCTTACTAACATTCCAAGAATGATTACAGAAAAATTTGTCCACAGTAAGAGACCATTCCAGCTGAGAACTTTGATCATGAGGGACAAGATTAGCTAGAGGATAAGGAAGCATCCAATTAAAACCCCTAAAATTAATAGAGTGACCGTTGCCAACAATCCATCTAATTCCTCTGTAATGAATATTTCTGGTGTCATGAACACCTCTCCAAGAAAGCGAGTGAGTAGTTTTCTTTCGACACAAAAGGAAGTTGCCATTCCTCAAATATTTAGCTTTGACGGTTTGACCAATCAGAATGATCAGTAAGAACTTTCCATCCTAGCTTAGCAATGGCTGCCTTGTTAAAATGCTTATTGGATCTGATTCCCAGGCCACCTTTATCTTTTGGGGTACAAACATCTTTCCGAGCAATGGGGTTCAACTTAGGAGAACAAGGAAAACAAGAAAAAAACATGATCCGGCATGACCAGAAAGAGAAGCCTCAATAAGAGTCAATTTCCCTGCCCTCGAGAGGGTGTTACACTTCCGTCCGGCAAGTTTATGGTTGAAAGAAGATGGTGTCACGTTTAATTTTCTTGCATTGGAGTTGTTTTTCAATTATTTATTTATTTTTTTCCATGGAGTTGTTCAAGATGTATTCATGTGTTTTTTCTTAGTTTAGAGATGTATTGTGTTGTATTATGCATATTAGATTCCAATGGATATGTGTCACTATTTTTTTTACATAGGTTTTTGTGCCACCCACTTCGTAATTAATGTATTTCAACGATCTCAACGGTTTATCTTTTAGGTCTATCCTCAAATATTGTGTCTATCAAAAACCCAAATTTGAAACCATATGATCATTGGATTAAGTGTTTAGGGTTTCTTTATAGAACCATATTCGTCAATTTTCTACATCACAAATGAATGTCTTAATAATTTTGAATTTGTCTAATTTTTTGCAAGGATGATTTATAAATGATGTTCTAAAAGATAATTAGTTTGGGTCGTTAAAATACAATATGAAGCGAGCTCCACAAAAACTTGTGTAAAAAGTTATGTAAAGAAATGGTGTTACGGATCCATCCCTTATTTCAATAAATAATTTGTCTTGGTCTCTAGATTATAAGTTTAAATCATGGATTTAAAAGAGTTTCAATCAAATTTTTTTTTGTTAGCGGCTCATCCCTTAACAAACTGTTACCAAGCGGTTAGGGTTGATCATTCCTCATCATTTGTTAGCTTAGTGATTCGTTAACAGTGACATGTTAAAAATACAGTTTGTGATATATCAACACGGACCAAATAAATAAAATGACTTGGTACCAGGTCTACTTTACACGCATTATTTTCAGTGGACATGTCACCTAATATTGCTTCAACACCATTTCCAGCATTCTGACATAGTTGTGGCTACCAATGAAATATTAGAATTATTCTTTTTTTCCATGTGGGTGTGTGGATAGAAGGCACCACACACAACTATAAAAGCCAGAATCCAACTGACTAGGATACTCATTTGAACTTCGTGGGTAAATTAGCACCTTATTAGCTTTTGAGGTTCAGGAAGCTTCAGGAGTTGTGCTAAGGGCTGGATAATGATCTTCAACTACGCGTACGTATTATAGCACCATTGCTTCCCATGCATGTCAACTAGTTGGGATTGAACCAGCAAGCATTTATACTGACATCGCAATATGTAATTAAATCAAGGAGAAAGTACTTAAAAGTACATATAGCATATGAGTGCTTGAACTAGACATATATATGTTACACAAATCAAAGGATGAGAAAAGAAGAAAAACGAATTGCAAACGCTGAATCTTATTCTATTAGAAAATCCTAATACATAAAATAGCAAAATACCATAACATAATAACGAATTAAAATTGCTAACTTACCAACTTTTCTCGTACAAAGATTGATATCTTCAAATTCACAAATTACAAAGTACGTACAACCATTGATACAACATGATCAAAGTCATTATTAATTAAAGAAGATACACCAAAGACAGACAAGAAGACAATACATTGATCATTGGAAGCCTACATGTATTTGATGATCATTTACACGACGATGATCGTAGTCTTCTATCCACAATTGCTTAGATCCATCCATTAGACCTGGACTTAACCTAAACATGAGAATACAAAACTCCATCTGACTGAGAGCTCCATCTCCATCCAAATCACCCTCCATCAACATCCACACAAGCTCATCATCTCCCATGTCATGCAATCCCAGCAGAAGGCAGTTACTCTTCAAGCTCTCAAAAGTGATGAGCCCCTTCTCCACGTCCATCAGCAATCGAAAGCCGTTGCAAAGCTCCCCTATAAACCTTTCGTCTCCCAACCTTGCAATCATGGATGGAAAGTAGTCCACAAATTCAACTGCAGTCATCATGTTTTGATAATGATAATCGAATGCTGTCATGAGTAATAAAACAATCAGTATTCAAAACTAAAATGATCGAAAACTTTATTTGTAACCTAATTGAGAGATATGTATGATGGAGAATATAGAGGCCGGAGGGGGGCTATTTATTAACGAGTGAGTGAGGACTGAGGAGTGATGAGCTGAGGTGCGAATATTTAAGGAGAATAATATTAATAAATTATTATTGTGACTTTCTTGGTAGCTCCTTCTAAAAGTTAGCAGCAACTTCTTTATTTGCTTCTTTTTTCGTTGGTTCTGTGACGAGCTCATCTCCTTCCTGGAAGCTGCATGGGATCTCGGGGATTTTATGCTTAATTATTGGCCCAAGTTTATAAAGTTATAAACTTTAGCTCAGTTTAGGAGAGGAAATTACAGATTAACCATACTAAATTCGTGCTTTAAAAAATTTAAATAAATTGCTTTGAAATACTCTACTTAGCTACCACTTAGTATTACGATCTATTGATATTCCTCCTTACTTGTTAGTGACAGTATCTAGGTTCGATTCTCGCCAAAAAAGAATTTGAACTATATTATTGCTAGCTTATTGTGAAGCTAACAATCTTCTCCTCTTAGTTTATATAATATTTTTTGTTCAAAAAAAAAAAAGAAAAAAAAACTCTACCTAGCTGCCTTAAATTTAGGAGTGATGCTGCTGTTGTTTCCTTCTTTTGGCTGATTTAGTGGGAGCGTCGTGGCCAAGCGGCCCAAACCGAAGGCTGTTTGTACTAACTCTAGGAATTTTCTTTTTCTTGGGAAATTGGCCGAAACAGTAAATTTTCAATAATTCAAAATCTGAACTAATCAGTTTGTCATTATGTCATTGATATCTTTTAGTGATTCACTACTTTGTTAATATTTTCGATATTGCTTTTATTAGTTCAACAATTGAAATTTAACTTCTGATTGCTTTAATTAATTTGTCTCTTTATCTTTTTTTTTCTTTTTTTTTTCTTTTTTTTTAAATCTTTATATATAAAACCAACAACTTTTTCTTGGGACCACAAACTTCACCAAATTTTTTTGGACAAAAATGCCCCCAAAACAAAAATTTTCAAAAACAACCCAAAATAATGCACCAAATAATGAAAGAGTATTTTTGTCATTTAAAAGTGTTTTTTAATAATTAATTCTTTTTGTATAGTTTTTTTTTTTAATTAGTATCTCACAATAGACTAGCAATAATGTGATTCAATTAGTTGTTTATTAAATATTATTTTCTCTATTTTTAAACACGTTCAAAACATCTTAAGAGGCGTGTAATGCTGGTTATAAAAAGACATTTCGCACACGCATAATAATGTGATTAAATTCGTTGTCAATTTTTTTTTTTTTGAACAAACGATATTATCTATACTAAGGGGGAGGGGGAGTGGGCTTAGCCTCACAATGGACTAGCAATAATGTGATTCAATCAGTTGTTTATTAAATATTATTTTCTCTATTCTTAATGTAAATTCAATAAAATGTAGATGAAAATTGAAAGATCAATTTTATTATGTGAATTCAGTTATTGTGAGAGTTTTTTTCTAGCATGATTTAAGATTATTCATTTACTTCAAATATTTGACTTTACTTTTGTCAATTCACGCATATAAATACATTTAAAACGTGTAAGTTACGCATAACATGCCGTGATTTAAAAAATGTCTTCCCCAAACACGTGAGCGCGTGCATGAATATTAGTAAATATATATTGATGTTGCGGTTGCTTGAGTTTTGTGCCACACGATTTCTTTAAAATAGAAAAGGAAAAAAGGTTAACTTAAATACAGGCAGATGAGGCAAACCACAGATTGCATGGTGATGGGAAGTGTAAGTAAATGCAAATGAGTACCCCACTTACTGCCTTATAATTTAGGTAGGGGAGTTTATGGTTAGTAGTGGAGCTTTGCCTCGCGATGGAGTACCATCCATAACCCACTCTCCAACAAAAAAAATTAGGTCAACTTGAATTTGGTTAAACGCTTGCAAAAAAAAGTCCGACCAAACAAGAAGCCATTGCATGTTGATGATGCCATGTTTGGAATGGCTTTGGATAAACCAGAAACCAGATAAAGCCTAAAGGAGCAATACTTAAACGCACACCTTCTTCTTCACCACTTCTACGTAAGTGTTTATCTGTGAAAATATACAACTCCTTTACAAACAGATAACTCGAAAACCCAGGCAGAAAATGCCCAATCATCAAAACTCAACATCCTACTATATGATTTGAACTTGGTACCTACTTTAAATCTTAGATTATTGTGCTGCATCTCCCATTTGAGACTTCTCAAGCTTCACATCCTTTTCAAACTTCATGATCGAGCCACATATACATTAACATTTGTAATCTTGATGTCACAATTACACTATGCTGATCTCGTGCTATAATTTGTTTAAAGTTTATTTTTGTTGTTAAAAATTACAAAGTTAAATTTAATACATGGTGATCAGTGGATGAGGCAACGTCCACATTGATTTGGTAGCATCAGTCCAACAAAAGGGAAATTTCTATGCAACTTCCTTCATCCTTTACTTTGTTAGACTTAGAGTATAGCATAAGTCTTAATATGTATATTTTAACCCTTCAACACCACCCTCATTTGAGTAAATCAATCGTACGTATGGTTGAAGAGTACTATACTAAGTATTTGACTTATTATCACGAGTGATGCTAGAGAGGTCATTTACTTAAATTATATTTTGTAGATCACATGATGTGGTAGTTGATGGTTCTATAATTTAAACAAGGAATTCAGCCATCAACTGCCACATCATGTGATCTACAAAGCATGGTAAAAAAAACTTCATCTTCCAAGCATTTTCCTTATTGGAATTTTGATAAGATGTTAAGAATCCAATAGCTCTATCATTGAAATCCAAACAATAATATGGGTCCTAAAGTAAATATATGAACATTAATCTCTCTCTTGCAAAAAAAAAGGGTATTTAATCTTTCTCACGCTCAAAGCCTCGTTGATGCCTCCGTCGTCTCTCCTGTAGGACTACCGATAAACTCGATCCAATCTTCCCACGTACATCTCCATAAAATCTGAAATATATATAGGAAAGATAAAACCCTAGAAAACTAGGAAACCCGAAAATAGAAAAATTCCCCATAACAAAAGTGCAACCGGTTGCCTATTAATTGATGTCGAGCACTCTGAGTAACTTGATTGCTTTATCTGCACCTTCTGACTTTGTTCATCCCCGATCGGTCACCCAAGACTTGGTGACACCGGTAAACTCTTCCGAATCTTCAATCGCAACATCAATAGTGAGTTAAACTTCACAACAATCATCACCTTGGCGAAAGGTGGTTATGGCTACAGTTATCATGAAAACAACCTTGAAACCTTCCTACAGCCTCAACTTTTGCACACCTACATTAATATCACTTCCTTTTTTAATGGAACCTGCAATCATATTCCTACAAATCTTTATTTTTTGAAAGGTTTTTTGTTTCGCTTAAAACTTTGGTGGTGGTGTTGAAAAGATTTTCCCACAAATGTTGTTTGTGTTGCTTGATAATATTGAATATCCCGCTTAAGCTTTTAATTAATTAGGACACTTTTTTTTATTATATATTTTTTTGAACAAACGATATTATTTATACTAAGGAAGAGGGGGTGAACTTATCTCACAATGAGCTAACAATAATGTGGTTCAAATTCAACTTTGACGAGAATTGAACCTAAGACCTCTCACTTACAAGTGAAGAGGAATATCACTACACCATAATATTAAGTGGCCTAAGACTTGTCAAATTCGCCCTTAGCAATAATTAGAAGACACTTTCTTTGTTCAACTAAGTTTTTTTTCTTTTGCAATAAAAAAGAAACTACAGTTCTTTAATAGCTTATGAGTTTCTTTTTTCTCTTGATTTTGCTCGTAATAACTAATTTATTGAGTTAACATACATTGAAAGATGGCCGATCTTAGAAGGTCCCCACTCCCCAAGCAAGACTTTACCTTAATTTCTTGTTTTTATTTTTTAAAACGGTATTAGTCTTCCATCACAAAACAACCAGGATACTAAAAATGATAAAAGGATGGTGATGCTGATGACATTTTTCATGATTATTCTGGTTTAGTCCTGATCAACATCCAATATTCAAAATCAAGTTGTCTATTTTAAATTTTTAACAAGCATCAAAGTATATGTATAGAGTATATATTACGATATTTGATTGATATATATGGTACGATCTCAAACTTAAACTTTCATTATATTGTTTTTAATTTTGGGAAATAGACAAAAATGACTCATTTTGTAATCTTGGGACTAAAATAGGATTTTTTTGGATATACACACGACATGCACAACAATATAACATAAATATGATTTTTTTTAAAATTTACAATTGTCAAATTACCCTTCCATATAAATGGGTTACCCAAAAATTCCAATCCTTATTTCTCATTTTGTAAAGAGAGAAACAGAAAGTAGGGAGAGAAATTTCAACCCAGCACCTCTCTCTGTCGCGGATTCTGGTTTGGCATTTCGTCGAATGGATTCCGTGCATGCGCTGCACACCTCTTCTTCCGCGCCACAACTCCAACGTCGCAAGCAATTCGGATGCCTCCACCTCGGCATCAATGCCTGGGAATCTTCGAGTGTCGTGGCAATGATTAATTTAGATTGCAAAATGTGAGCAATTTGAGTTTCGCGGCAAAGATCGGAGCTTTCAATTTTTTAATTTGGAATTTTTGTTTTTACTTTGAGAAATTAGGGTTCTTGATGCAATATTTGAAGGGAATCTTCGAGCTTGAGAGTTTTGGAGCAAACCTTTGAGGAATGTGGTGAGTATTTTGCCTCCGTTTTGGGAAATCAGGTTTTGGGAAAAGTAATAGAACTCGATGTTGGTCACGGTAGAGTTGTTGCCGTCGAGGTCGAAAATGAAGTTGTGGATGATACGTGTAACGATGTCGCTTTGTTGTAGATGTGCATCGTGCAATTAACGGCGTTAGGTGATATGCGGGGCCCAATTCTGGAATCCTTACAAGATCTGTAGTTTACAAATCTTTGACCTGAACCCAGATTCTAGAAATTCCATTAAAAATCATCTAGTTTCAGTGACATGCACAAGACATTCACACGACATGCATAGGATATGCACATTATATGTTCACAGATCTGAGCAACCTCAAAACCTAGAACTCACAACTCTCTCTTCGAAATTAGAAAAATAACGTCATCATCTGTGAGTTTTTACAATTTATATGTGGGTATTTTCGTCATTTCACTTTTGTGCATGGTGTGCATGGCTGGTTTGTCCTATTTTAGTTTAAAGATTAAGAAAATTGGTCATTTTAGGCAATTTCTCTTTAATTTTTGTAGTCCACACCACAACCTGATACTTTATGCAAATTATATATTATTTCGCAATTTGAAAAGAGTAGTGTTACACTTACCATCTATTTGTATTATCTTTCTAATGGAGGTAGAGCCCACAAATACATGTGGTTCCCCATCTCTATTAGAGAGATGAACAAATAATGGCACAAATAGATGGTAAGGATAACATTTTTATTTGAAAAACCACATAGAACCATGTAAACACTTGACATGGATCATCTGTTCTATAACTACTTTAATATTTTTGTTGAGAGTCTTGATCCCACACCAACATCAGAAAATAAGGACCTTGCATGTGCTTATATGTAATTGAGCTCCTTCCTATATTGCCAATTAATTTTGTTGTGGAACCTTACCTTCTTCAATTTTTGGCCAGCCAATAGCCAATAAGGCCCTGTTTGGTAGATCGGATAAAGGATCGGATAGGACTAGTTATACGGACGCGGGTGTTTGGCGTTCATTCGTACTAAATAAGCGCCGGATTAAATTAACCGGTCTGCTTATTTAGCACGGTATACGCCGGACTAATAAAACCAACCAAAAGGCTCGGATTATTAGTCGACCCTCTCTCTCTCTCGCCTTCTCTTGGCCCCATCTCTCTCGCATTCTCTCGGCCCTCTCTCTCTCTCTCGCCTTCTCTTGGCGTCGTCGTCCTCCCCGTCACCTTCTCTCACCATCGCCGTCCTCCCCGTCGCTTTCTGTCGCCATCTCTACTCTCCTAGTCCTCGTCGTCTTCCTCGTCGTCCTCTCCTTGTGGCCTTCCTCATCGCCTACTCGCCGTCCTCCCCTGCAACTGGGTCTTGCAAAGAAGCATGGTGCAGCGGAGAGATGATTTCAATTTGGGATTCTTCTGCAATCGGGGAAGAAGAAGAAGGGAGAGAGAGAGATAGGGAGTTTGGGGGGTGCGATAGAGAGATCTGGGGAACAATTATTTGGGATTCTTCTGCAGTCTGGGAAGAAGAAGAAGGGAGAGAGAGGGAAGGCGTTTGAGGGGTGCGGCGGAGAGAACTGGGAACAAAAGTGATGGTTTCAGTTTCTTTTGTTTTTTTTTTTTTTTTTTTTTGAAGTTTAATTTTTTTTTAAGTTTGATTCCTCCTATCCGGTATAAAACCAAACACAGTATAAATAATACGGTCATTAGTCCGATGCTGCACCAAACGTCCGACTAATTTAGTCAGTACTATCCGGTGGCTATTTATCCTATCCGACAGAAATAGTCAGTACAGTCCGAGCTGCCAAACGAGGCCTAAGTCAATGATGAGGCCGTTCTTTCTTTCTGCTACTTGTTGGCGCGTTTAATAATCCACGTTCATGGAAATGAAAAGTCATTGAGATCATTTTTTCGAAATGCTTAATTCCAATGCCTTATTGTCGTCCCTTGTTTGCTTGTTATTAATCTTATTGAATAATTGAATTTGACTATTACTGCTGATACCATAACCTCTAGCCAGCTTGCCAATGATTCTGAGACTTTAACTTCGTGGGTGGAAGATTTGAACTAGGCTTCTTTTCTCTGCTGGGAAACCCCATGAAGGTACTTGGGAATATGGTACATCAACATACCTAGCAAAGTTTTGTGGACTGCAAACAGAAACAGTCCACTGACTGATTTATATGGGGACCTCGCGATTGGCACCAATGGAAATCTTGTTCTTCTCAATTGAAATGCGAGCAGTATTTGGTCTTCAAATGTATCAACAACACCAAAGACGCGAGTTACGCAGCTCTTAGATTCGGGAAATCTTGTTTTGCTGGAAAATACAGGTAGTGCTGGAACTTATGTGTGGCAGAGTTTTGATAATCCATGTGACACATTGTTACTAGGTATGAAGATAATCTGGAACATAAACACCGGATCAGAGCGACATTTGACATCACGGAAAAGCATTGATGATCCATCCACTGGTGACTTCTGTTACAAAATTGACATGAAGGGGTTACCACAACTAGTTGTTGTCATGGGAGCATCAGCCATAAAGTACCAAACAGGGCCATGAAATAGAGTTCGATTCAGTGGTCTTCCTGCACCAGCGGATTCAATGTTCAATACAGTTATGGAATTACATGAAGATGAGTGGTATTATTAGTTTGAGGCTAATAAGAATGTAGCTGCCTCACAATTAAGGTTAGATCAATTCGGTTCTTTGCAATGCCTTGTGTTGAATGTCGGGGGAGCACAGAATGGGATGTTATATTTTCGTTACCAGATGATTCATGTGACAATTATGGATACTGTGGTGCTAATTGTATTTGTAGAAACAGGCATCCCATATGTGTCACAAGGGTTCACTCCGAGGTTTCAAGAAGAATGGGAACTTTCTAATAGAACCAGTGGATGCATGAGATGGACACCATTGGACTGCCACAGCGGAGAGGGATGTTTACTGCTTGTAGGGGTGAAATTGCCTGACATGTTAGAATTTTCACTCCACGAGTGTATGAATCTCAAGGAATGTAGGGCCCTGTTTACAAGGTTACAATTTGTTATGTACAGTAAACAAGAAGGCGTATGTTTTGACGTTCACCTGATTATAACAAAAATGCATGTTCAATATGATCAAATACAGGGCAGCTTTTCATGACAAGAAATAGCAGTGAAGCGGGTATCACACCCATGTCAGGGTCTAGAAGAGTTCAAGAATGTAGTAGTTTTGATTGCAAAACTTCAACACCGGAATCTTGTTTCACTTTTGGGCTGCTGTATTCATGGTGATGAATGTATGCTAATCTACGAGTACATGTCCAACAAAAGCATGTATCTTTTCATCTTCAGTGAGCATCTTGAATCTTCGGCACTTAATGTCTAGATTCTTTATTCTACAGCTTGAACCCTCCACGCATCTAAGATTCACAAGGGCTGAAATTGATTTGCAGATGATACAAGAAGTGCTTTATTGGGATGGGACACGCGCTTTAACATTATCATGGGAATCACAAGAGGGCTTCTCTATTTACACCAAGATTCTAAACTTCAAATAATTCTCAGGGATCTTAAAGCAGGCAATATTTTCTTGGACAGCTACATGAATCCTAAAATCTCAGACTTTGGCTTGGCTAGAATTTTCGGAGGTAATGAGAATGAAGCAAAAACAAAGAAAGTTGTCGGAACATAGTAAGTTCAGTGGATATACATCTTCAGCTAATGTACATTGATATTCACTAGTCAAATAAACAAACTTATATACAAATTTCTCATGCTGTGGCTATATGTCCCCAAAGTATGCAGTTCATGGGAAGTTTTCTGTAAAATCAGATGTCTTTGGCTTCGGTGTAACAAAAACAGGAGGTTTTCTCACCCTGATCACAACCATAACCTCCTGGGACATGAAAGCGCGAAGAGCTATATATATAGTACTACATGTCATTTCTCTTTAGCAGGATTAGTTAAGCATTGTTATTGAAATTTTGTAGGCATGGTTGCTATGGAATGAAGAAAAATCCTTGGAAATATTGCACAAATACTTGGAAGAATCCTGCAGTGAATCTCAAGTACTTAGATGCATTCATGTGGGTTTATTATGTGTTCAGAAATTTCCAGCCGAGAGGCCCAACAATGTCGTCTGTAGTTTTCTTGTTGGCAAACGAGGGAGCAAGGTTGCCTTGGCCTGAACAGCCTGGTTTCTTCATGGAAAGATATTCCACTGATCTAGATGCAAGGACAAGAGGGGAGCAATCTCATACACAAAATGAAATAAGCCCAACGGTGGAAGGTCGATAGAGAAGGCTTGAGCATTATGATGCTACTTAACCAATGCATGTATATTAGGAATTTAATTATATTATCTTGTCAGTTATAGGGTCTATGCCGTTATGCCAATTGGAAGAGAAGACTAAAGACGATCCTATAGTGTTACACGGTGTACCAAACATAATATAACCGTTCAAAGTCTAGGCAGAAAACGATTTCTGGTTTTCGAGAAATAATGTTTTTATGTTTTTCTATTGTTTTCCATTATATGAAAGCAATCATATAACTCAATTATTAGCACTAGTACACAAGCTACTTTTCTTGTTCTTTCTGTCAAAGCAATCATTTAACTTTATTCAACCTTCAATTATTTCAAACATCTATGAAATATCTTCCCTTCAACATCACTATTGTTTGCTGAATTGATGTTACACCTTGCTGTAAGTATAGTTGAAAGGTACCATCCAGTTCTCAAACATTCAATTTCCAAACAGTAGATGCCTTTCAGTTTCTGAGTGCTTTTGTTAGAGATGTAAGTGGCAGAAGAAACCGCTGAGGTTCATCATCCGACTCATCATTACAGTCTTCTCAGAGATGTAGGTAGTTTTTGTGATTATGCTATATGTGTCTGGTAATTTTGGACCTCTAGATAGCTTTTCATGCGGAGGACTAAACTCGTATGATCTGCCATTGTTCCAGGGATGAGGCGATATTATACTATATATTTTACCCTTATCTTAGTATTAACCAGAAATTACGCCCGCGCGTTGCTGTAGGAACCCTGTTTCAGGCGTAATCGGATGAATAAAACACATTTAAGTTGAATAAATTCAACACAATTATGAACAAATCATTTAGAATTAAAACCCTAAACCTCCATTGAACCCAACACACAACCAAGGAGTCTACACAGATTCAAGTTTCCGTATTCACAGATAACTATATTTCCATCACTTTCTCAAAAACCGAACAGAAAATAACTGAAAAAGTAAACACGAAAAATTGGAAAATGTTACCTTCCTGAGAATAAGGTCCAAAGGCTGCCTCAGATTTTGAGTTGCATAACTAAGGTTGATTACTGCTAAATGCAAAGAAGAAAAAATACATGTTATTACCTATACAAAAAGCACAATAACCAACAGGGTTTCGCTCTATCACGTTATTAATTAATTTACAACAAAATAAACTGAAGCAAACTAATCTGAAAACAGGGCTAACCATCGAATTCTCGGGGTTTGAGTTTCTTGGTTTCAGGTTTACATACTGATCTGCTTACTTTGTCACATTCAACTCTCGAGCATTGTAACAGACCGTCCCGGAAAATTATTCTTGAAGGTGTGAAATGACGAAAATGCCCTTGAGCGTTGGGTGAGTGTTTGTGTTTCGGGTTAAGAAATTAGGCCAATTATATCAAGTCCTAAATAATTGGATCCAATTAGAATAAAACTTGTTTTGGTCTTCGATTGGTGGCTTTTGGACCACACACACAAACCAACACATATACTTCTTCTCTCTCATCTCCCGTACTTTTTCTCTCTCTCTCTCTCTCTCTCTCATTTATACGGACAACACCAAAAACCCTTGGAAACGGGACAGATGGAAGGTGTGAAGCACACCATCGTGATTGTGAGGTCCATACGAGTCGATTGGTACGAGTTTCAGGTAAGAAAACTCTCGAAAACCCGTTGAAAACTCGAGCTCCGAGTTGAGCACTATTCATGAACTTTTGATTGGTTGTGTTTTAGGACAATCCAAGCTTACAGCGAGCTCTAGGAGGTCCCCATGAAGCTCGGAGTGCTTCGTTGGCTCAATTTTGACGTCGGGATCACGAGGTTTGAAAGTGGCCGATTTTGGTACGAATTTCCCGACGAGATTTCGAAGGATTTGAAGCTCCAAAGAGGTATAACCTTCTTCCTCTCGTGATTTGTGGCATTTTGGTGAAAATTTCGTGGAAAATGGTGCAAAAATGAAAAAGAAACCGTAGTTGGAAGTTTTTCCAGAAACCGGCGAACAGTCGCCGGAGGTTGGCGACTCGTCGGAGAAGACAGAGAATATTCTGTCAGTTTTGACGTAATATGCTAACGTCGTCAGTTAGTTTGGACGGATTCCGTTGGGTTTTAACGAAATATTCCGAGGAATATTCCTGACGGCGTTAACTGACGCCGTTAGTGTGCAGGTCACGTGGCCACGCGTGAGGGCGCGTAGGCAGTGCCCTTGCCCGCGGGTGGGTGGTCGGAAAATTTTTCTAAAAATATGGGGATGTTCATGAGGTTGTGTAGATCACTGTGGTATATTCACATACCTAAATTGAGCAATATATGAGAAGTTATTTCAAAGGTTTTGTTTATGTGCTTAAAATAACGTTTATACTGTTATTTCTCATATAGGCAAGACCTATACGGAGGACGAGTGTAGCCAGGCTAGGCACGGGGGTTACAACCCGGCTACTTATCAGTGAGTGGGCTTTTGTTTTCCGTATATACCTATATACTTACTTTTCCCAGAAAATGAATTTAAAGAATTATATGATTTGAAATGCCATGCAAAGTATCTATTTATTTTATTTATGCATTAGTGATTGCATATAATAATGATGGTGCTGCGGACGCACAGGTAAGTGGCAGGTAAGTTTATATACTGGTTACGATGAGAGTGAATGATGTGATGTGATGTGATGTTATTAGAGCTCATAAACCTGCACCTTGATATTAGTGCTCCCGCCCAGAGTTAGGGGCATAGTCTTTCACGTGATGTTCACTTCCCGCACCGCATGCTCGCCTTGGATCCAAGTTAGGTGCACAGTCCTGTCGAATAGACCACTATAGGTGGGTTCGACTCGTAGGTGACCCGCGAATCATTCGCACAGTCTTCACGTGATTGTAGCACTAGAGCATATTATTCTATATACAGTAATGTTGTGCAGACCATGAGAGGTGGTATTAATGTGTGTGCAGGATATACGATATGATTGAGTTGATTATGAGCTATATGATATGATGGGATTGTTATGAGCTATATACAGCCGAGGGCTGAGTTGATTATCTAGTATTCAATCACATTCACAGAGTTATGATTTGGCATTCAGTTGTGATACTTTGGCATGGCATACATACATTTATACTTACATATTTTCCAGCAAGATTTTGAGAATTATATATGAGTATATACTTTATTTCTGTGAAATTATACAGGTTTTACGGAGAGAGGTTATAACTTTTGAGAAAAGAAAGGTTTTGAAAAAATTTGTTTTTGCCCACTCACGCTTTTTGTTTTTCGCCCTTCCAGGTATTAGGTAGTGTTCGTTGGTGGCATACGAGGAGCTTATCAAATGTTCTGACAGAATTCACTTATGTAGGACCACCTTCGGGTGTTATCTCTATTTAGTACTTTTTGCTTAACTGCACGTAGACCATTTATGCTCTGGTTATGTAAACCATGTTAATTCTCGCACTAGCACACTATCTTGATTTGGGTTGCTGGTTGCATGGTTTTAAATTGTTTGTATCTTTCTGATTAATCTTGATTCCGCACTGTGCACATGGTTAGGTCACTCTCACGTGACGGCCAGCACGCCCCAATTTCGGGTCGGGGTGTGTCAAGCATTTTCAGACGCGTAAATTACCTTAACTACCACAACAATATATTAAAAAAATCTTCACAAAAAAAGTATCTAATTTCACAAAATATATGAAACCTAAATCATATTTTTTGATAAAACTAAGAATAACTCCACAAATTACTAACTTGTAAAAGAAATTCAGAATCCCAGATTAAATTTCAACTTAAAAAAGAAGAAATTAGGTTCTCATTCTTCCTTTTGCTACTCCATTGATTAAAATCATATTCCTTTTCAATTTTTGATCAAGGTCCTTGGGTATTAATAACATCATTAATTATTTCAATAATAATTTTTTTTATTTCTAAATATATTCGTTTAATGTTAAAAATGTTACAATTAGTATATTTATATTTATGACTAAATTTTTTATCATATATTTTTAGTTTTAGTTTGTACCCATTTTTAATTTGTAATTATTTTTTAATTTGTACCAATTTTCTTTTCAGTTTTAATTTGTACCCATATATTAATTTCTTTTTGTGCCCATGTTTTTTAAAGTTTATTTGTATTTGTACCCATATATTTTTTTTATTTGTACTTTTTATTTTGCTAAATGTACCCATTCATGTAAAACTTTTTAATCTTAAAATGTACTCATTCTTAAATATACCAATTTGTTATATGTAAAATGTACAATTTTTTATATAAAATCTATTCAATTTTTTTCTAATCCATTTTTAAACTTATATGGGTACATTCTTTTTTCTTTGATTTTAAAATGTATCCATGTCAAGTTTAATCGAAGAAATTTACTAATGTTATTAAGCCTAATATTTTTGTTGTTGTTGTGATTTTGAAGAATGTACCCATATTTTGATACAATTAATTTTTTGGTTAATTTTGATGAATGTACCCATGTTTACACACACACAGACACACACACACACACACAATAGTATATTTATATTTTAATTTTTTTAATTCCACAAATTATTATTTTTTATTTAAAATCTCATGTATATAAACAACTAAAATTTCTAATTTTTAATTTAAAAAATATAGTAACGTATATGGAAATAAATTATCACATTAATTTCAGGGACCTCGATCAAAAATTAAAAACCAACAAGGTTTCAATCAAAGAAGATTCATAACTAAGGACCGCATCCAAAGTCTCCCCTTAAAAAAACCCAATTCAGACAATATACCCACAATACCTCCAAAGACGCTCACCTTAACAGAATGAACAAAAACTGCCCAACTTAGTTGGACATACCCTTAAACCACTCCAATGTAAACAATCATGCTTTTAGCACAACACAAACCGTACGGGCACAAAAATTGAAATTTGAAACAGATCCAGATATCTTCTAGCCTCTAAAAGAAAGAGAACCCTAAATGTCAACCTCAACGTTTCAGACTCACTAAATTCTGGTGTTTCTTCAGCTTTTGTAGTAATGTGGTAGTTTCTGTGTGCGCTTGTGAGCTGAGAGAGAGAGAGAGAAAGAGAGAGAGATAGCTGTGTGTATTTATATCAAAGGGCATGTAAGAAAACATGCATTAGGAAGCAAAGTGCTAAACCTGTCTCTTATATATTATCTTAATAACAACACCTGCATAACATCCACTGTTTATTTGCAAAAAAAGGATACACTATTTGAATAACAGCACCTGGTAATGAATTGATACTAAAAAAATCCAACAAAACCATTCACAAATACATATTTCACTATAAAGCATGAAAAGAGAAAGATTAGCGCTCAAAGGTACCTTTTGGGTGAAGTACAGCGTGTTTGAATGATGGCTAGGTAAAAGGACCTTGTTTCAGAAAGGAAAGATGCCGAGGGTAGTGGGAAGTTCCACTGATTATGCTATATTTGCAATTTGTAGTGAGAGGAAAGAAGACGAAACAGAAAAGAGAGTTAGATGAGGAGGTAGAGAACAGAGGCATTACACAAAAGGGTAAAAAATGAGAGGAGCAGACTTGCAGAGACATAAAAGGGTCAAAAATGAAGAGGCAACAAATGGTATAAGGTATGTTGAAAACCTTCCAAAAATTAACCACATTTAGATTTGATCAATTACAAAAAAGAATTACCAACTGCATTATAATAACATCGTTGTCTCACTAAAAAAACTCGCCAAAAACAATAACCAGAAGGGTTTCACTCTAATATGTTATTAATTAATTTACAACAAAATAAACTGCAGCAAACTAATATGAAAACAGGGCTGAAGGGGGCGCAAAACAAACATGAGTGGACCAAGTTGATATACATATACAAAACAATTTCGAGATCTAATTGCAACAACTCGAAACCCTAGCAAAACGATCAATCGAAGCAAGAAAGAGACCTCAAGAGCGGGCATCATTTTTCTTTGAAAGATGACATCAGTTTTAAGTCCTGAAGGTTCTCTCCATTTATGTCCTAGTTCATGGGGAAAACAAAAAATATGATTGCATATATGTGATTCCCAACATTAAATCTTACCAAAATTTGATCCTTTCACCGGTACCCACCACCAATTGAATATCCCACCAACACTCCAAATTTTGATAGCCTTTACTGTTCTATGAAGCACAAAACGGTTACTATGTTTAAACCTCTGATTTATTGGTATCATGTGATTTCTTTGAAAATTTACATAAACCACAAAAGTAGTAAAAGTGGTTCAGCAACATGAGGGGTTTTATAACAAAGCAGTCATTCATTTCTGTTGATAAACTGAAACAATGATTGATACAAAAGTCTTCGCATCAGATAAAAATGACTGACTAAAAAGAATTCAAGTGCAAAATGACTGATCAAGAAGACTTCTATTTTTCAGAGAAGTAAAAAAATTAATCGTTATGGTACAAATTCTAAAATTAATAAGCCCTAAAGTAGGAAGCCATTAAAAGAGGAGAATTTTACAACATACACCTCATAAACAAATAGTCATTTGAAATGTTCTTAAAGAAATAATACAGTGCCAAATTGGAATCAAATCGAAGAATAAAGGGGCCTCAGATATTTTATCCATAACCCTAAAACCTACAGAGAACAAAAATAACAATCACTCAAATGGAAAGTATGGGGAAGCACTGCATCAAAGTCAAGTGGCATACCAGAATTTTGATTCAGATGTTATGGCTAAGAACCTTTGCATCAAAAGCAGCTGTAAAAGTAGATGATGATGCTGAGATAGGGGTTCAAACTAAACAACAAAAAATTAGAGAGAATAAGAGTAAGAATTCAAACAGAGTTCATGTGCTTATATTGTATAAATGGCTCTTAGCTTGTTTTACTTCTTGTAGGCTTATGGGATTCGGGGAAAATGTGTTATCTAGTTCCTCTCGTAGAACTAAAAATGTGTTTAACTTCTAAGATTTATACTTACCATAAAAAAACTAATGGCAAATATATATCAAGGATACAAATAGTTGCAGAGGTGTGGATTATACCTTTTCATCTTGGATTTGAGATACATTTTCATCTTGGATTTTAGAACTTCGTGTCATCCGCCTTATTTTTGAACAACAGATCTAACTCTGTGGTCATTTCTTTCATGCCTAAACACCGTCATCTTCAATCTCGTGGCTTCGACATAGAGAATACATACATGAGACATTCATCTTCTATTTTTCCCTAATCTACTATGATCGGAGCTGAAATTAAAGGCAGAAGGTGAGACAATTTTACTTGTGAGTGTGTCGACACCAAGATCTGACCATGGCGATGGAGATTATGTGCATGTTTCTCATTCTAAATCTTACTGTAATCCATGGCGGTGAGATCCTCACTCTTCCTTTTCCCTCTCTCTATGTCGCTCTGTCTCTATCTCCCTCTCTCCTTCTCCTACTCATAAAATCAAGGATTTGCAGCAATGGCGCTGAGATCCCCACTCTTCCCTTTCATTCTCTCTCTGTCGCTTTGTCTCCGTCTCCCTCTCTTATCTCTATCTCCATCAGCATGGCCTCCCAACTGCGAAACAATGGAAGCAGCAGCCCACAAATCATTTCAGAAACAGGGGCAGAGCAAGCAGACATTCAAACAGAACCCTTATTATCCGTCGTCTAGGGCAACCAAACAAAACCCAACAAATCTCCTCAAATTACAAATGGGAGCTTTTTTTTTAGGTGATTTGTTGGTTTTTATTTGGAAGCCAAATCAGCTAGGAATTTGAGAAAAATGAAAAACCCAAAGCTAATTAAATCCAAAAACAACAATCCACAATGAAAGTGAAAAACTTGGGGAGTTGAAATACCAAAAACCCACCAAATTCAAAACCTAAGTAAAACCCTCAATTAAACCTCAACTACAAACCTGAATTAAACCGTCAATTAATCTCCAAATTAAACTATTAATAAAACCCAAATTAAATCATCAATCAGGAAAGATAAAAATACAAAAGGAGGTTTAAGAGGTGTACCTGGAGTGAGCAAGTGAATGAGTTGGCGAGTGATGCCGCGACTATGAGAGGTTGAGAAGAACACGGAAATGGGATCGAAGAAGATCAAGGATCTGCAGCAATGGCGCTGAGATCCTCACTCTTCCCTTTCCTTCTCTCTCTGTTGCTCTGTCTCTGCCTCCCTCTCTCCCTCTCCCTCTCCTATCTCTATCTCTATCTCTATCAGAGAAAAATGAAAAACCCAAAGCTAATTAAATCCAAAAACAACAATCCACAATGAAAGTGAAAAACTAACACAATGAATAATTTTCTAAGGAAAAAAAGATATCAAGCACTGATTACCATACCTAAATAGAGTTCTCCGAAAGACCCACTCCCAATCTTCCTCCCCAACTTACACTTCCCAACAATCACATGCTCTATGATGCAACAATGTCCATTACGATTCGACCCACAGGCTCAAACTGGCTTTATTTCACAACAATTTGTGCAAAATTCTTCCTTCCCAATCAAATCCAGCTGCACGGCATGCTCAATCGGCGATAATATGCATATCCCCTTCTGATTCATCCACTCTGAAATCTGCAACCTATAACACATTATTACAAAGGCAGAGGAATTTCCAATTACTTATGATACAAACAAACACATTAACTAACAAAAATCCTAATTCCCTCTTTCACTCACTTTCTTTAACTAAAATTTAATTACTTTGATGCGTCTTTCAATTTTCTTTCATAACATTGAGCAGTAATAAACCCAACAAAGATATCAGTCCGGTAAAACTAACATCTCATTTCAATTTTTCAATTGACTATTTAATTATGTAAATTTCACCATCAAGTGTTTTAAAATCACAGAAGTTGTTAACTACGTCATCTGATAATCAATAATTTTTTTTATGAAAATATCAAACAAACTACAATTCCTCTCTTCTCACAAAAGAGTGTTTGTTTTAAATTGTTTATACTCGTATAATCTGACAAAAATCTTAGTATTGCATCTCATTCATGGACACTACTGATATTCTTTCGAGCTATATCGACGTGTGCAAACAAATCATAAAAAAGAAAACAAAATCAATCAGAAAAAAAAAAAAAGAAAAAAAAAAAAGAAAGCCTAATGACCTCTGGACAATGAGACAATGACCGTGACAACCAAGAATGAAAATAAAGTAGAAAGGAAATGAATAAGGTAAGGTGATCAAACCAAACAATCAATCAAAAAATCATAAAGTCGTGGTGCCTCAAACGGAAAGAATGAGAAAAGAATGCATTTAAGTTCAGGTGACATACCAAAGTGTTGATTCAAATGCACGCAGTAGCAAGAGCAAATTATAATGATGTGATGAGAGTCTAATCTAAACTACAAAAAATGAGTGAGAGTCACAGTAAGAATTCAAACCGTTAACAAACGGATTCAATAAACTAACTAAGACTATAACGCATCAATTGTATAGTTAAGACAGTTTTCACACTTATTAAACCATGAGGGTCAAGTCTGATTGAAATACATTAGAAGATTATGTTCGTCTAAGGGATCTTTGAACCAAACAATATATGGATAAGCGTCCAACTTGACTAAAGGATGTTTATTCCAATTTTGGCACTTGATTCCATTGGAACGACATATATAGAAATTAAAAAGAAAGTCAGATACCCATAACTAAAGGAAATAATAGAGTAATTATAAAGATTGCAGGAGCCCATTAAAAGATACTCCAACCAGTTTATTTTGCTTTACAAACAGAGAGAGCATATCGCATAATAGTGTTCGACCAAACGGAGACACCGTTAACAGCATAAAGACATTATTTGTAATGTACATATCCCGACTATATCTTTCAAAGCACTTGCACCTAGTTGCAGACCTATATATTGTATGGCCATACCAAAAGCTTGGCCAGACCTCAACCTAATCCAATCACTCTGCTACGACATGTGCTAAGCTATTAATAGCATAAAAGAAAAGAATTACATAACAAACTCACAATCACAATGAGCTACAATCTGAAATAAGAGGCTAACGATCAAACCATCCAATAAGAAACGATGAATTAAAGCGATTTTCTATCAAACAACTAAAGACCTAAATTGTAACGTCTACAAGGTCACCTGTAGTTAAAAGAATTAACCATGCCAATAACTATACAAAACTGATTCAACTAATTGAACAAGTATTTCACTCCTTAGATATTATATATAACAATTATGATATTATTTCTTATTTCACCCAAATATTAGTTGGTATAATCTTTCTTACGTCTTAACTGTCAATGTTCAAACTTAACAATCATTTAGCTAAAATTCACAAATTATAGTATCAATTAGTTGAGACTTTACCAAAGCAGCAAGGCAATGGTTGCAAAATTCACAGTCAAAAGCTTTCACTTTGTTTCGATCTACAAAATACCAAAAAGACATTCACGATCGAGGAAAGAAAACACATTTCATTAAAGAATGCAATTAAGCCATTATTAAATTGTCAACCGAGAGAAACGTATAAAACTATACACATTTACACAGCCAAACTCTATACTTTTGATTAGTGAAAAAAAACAACAATTTACCTAACAATAAACATAAAATCACATATTGAAATAGATTCGACAGTTTTCAAAGATTCAAAAATTGAACCAACAGACATTTTTTTGAATACCAAACTTCTTGTGTCATCTGAATTCACTTGTATACATAAGCTACCTATGCAATCACTCTGCAACCATATGTGGCAGAGGAAAAAAAAAAATTACAGAACAAACTCGCAACCAAAAAGAGTTACGACCTGAAATAAGAGCCTAACCATCAAACCATCCGATAACAAACGATGAATCGAAGCGATTTTCTATCAAACAACTAAAGATCTAAATCATAACGTCAATAGGGTCACCTACAATAAAAGATATATATAAAGTTTCAACATATCTAATTCAAATCAGCACATATCCAAATTCCAATTCAATAAACCACATATCCAAATCAATTCAAACTAAATACCTAATATTCAATCACATATCCAATTCAAACTACATGGCTAATATACAATAATATGTCCAATCTTTAAGCACATTTTCAAAACAAATTTAGAACACTGTAAAATCTACTCAGCAGCAAAACATAAACATAAAAATCCAACACAGAGACAAAGCAGCATACCAATTCCCTATCTTGTATGCTCTTTTCAGCTAGATCTTCTTAACTCGTTTCAAAACTTATCCCATGCGTTCTGTTGCATCCTGCAAATTTGTTAACTCAACTTAATAAGTAACACTCTAATGATTTCTTAAGCCAAAACTAAGCCGAAAATTGTCAATCTCATAAAAATTGCATCTTTTTCATTGTATTTTTCCAGACTTTAATCCCAGAGAATCGGTCCTAATCTGTACATCTGTTATAATATTTGTCAAGCACTGACCAGTTAGAGGAGTGCAAAGTGGTACAGATATTAACCCAATTGAAGTGGCAGATATAAGAACCAATTAGTTTTCCGTACACGTAAGAAGGTATAATAATTGGAGAGCTCTCCACTCCTATTAATCTAAGCCCCAAGCTTACATGTTTTGAGGGGGAGGAGCACGACTTGGTTACAAAGACCAATTTCTATCAATCTCTTTTAGTTATATAGAGATTTAATATTTCAAACATCAATGCATTGAACATTTGGTACTTGATATGAAGATTTGATAACCGAGAAGCATAACTTTTTGTCTTGTCCAACATTTAAGCTATAAATGTTTTGTTATTTGCAATTCTGGAAATACACAAATCGGTTTGTTGCTTTGATAATAATATAAAGTTTCAACATATCCAATCCAAATTAGCACATATCCAAATTCCAATTCAATAAACCACATATCCAAATCAATTCAAACTAAATACTGTGGATTAAAAAATTCAGAACCCAAATCAGACTCTTCATCATTAAAGTATTGATTAACAAAAAAACAATCATTAAAAATTGAGAATAAAATAATCCCTACCATAAAAATAGGCAAAAGATGGAGAAACTTCAACAGGAAAGTTGCAGTTGGAAACAGAGACATCATTCAGCACTTAAAAGGAAAATACTATTAAGAAAAATAACATAAGAAAGAATAAAGAAGATTATGACATGAAAAATTTTCTGCTTTTCTACAAAAGTAGAAACCCAAAAAGCAAAAAGGAATTCTTTGATTGCATAGAGCAATAGAAAACCAGAAGGGAAATGAGAGATAAAAGAAAACCCAGAAGCAGAAAATTGAATAGAAAAGCAACCCTGATCAAAAGAACGTCTCTTGAACTGGAAACAGAAAAGTACCTGAAGACATGAATTTAAGTAACAAAAGAAGGAACCAAAAGAAACAGAGAAGTACCTGAAGACATTCAAGGGTCGGAAAACTGGTTGAATTGGACGGCCGGAATCTGAGCTGAGCTAAAATGGAGGTGAGGTGGTCAGTTGTGGAGGTGTCTGGGTGTGTGTGTGCGTGCATGGGTGTGTGTGTTGAGTAAAACTGGTTGGATATAGTGGACGAAACAGAGAAATCAAGGGAGGAAATAGTGTATTACATGTTCAAGTAAGGGAGGGAACAGAGAAATCAAACTCTCCCATACCTCCCTCAATAACCCCTTCCTGACCGATTAACCCCACTAACTGCACATAACCATGCCTTCCCCATTAATTGTTGCCGAAATGGCTTCCAGTTGGAACCCTTACCCTTGATTTGCTCATCCTACCCCTCCCTCTCTCCTCCAGTCTTTCCTCCCATCAAATTTGCAATGCACGACTCTTCTCTCTCTCCTCATCTCTCACCCAGGACTTTTGCATCCCTCATCTTCTTTTTGCCATACACCCCTCTGTCACTCACATCACCGACCCTGCGCACTAACCTATTAATTAACCCCAAAAAATGCACACAGCCATGCTTTCTCCTCCCTTTGTCAATCTCTATCTCCCCATCCATCTCTCTCTATAAAATCATAAATCCCCCAAAATCGGACCTAACATACTAAGCAACAGTGCCGAGACCCTTACCCCTCCGCCTCGCTCTCCTTCCATCGCCATCTCTGTCTCTATGTCTCTCCCCCTCTTTTTCTCTCTCTCGCAGACCTTGCCCGAAACCCTAATTGAACTACAGCAAATGATACCTACCCAGTGACCCTCCATCTCGCCCAAAACGAAGAGGACAAAATTGTCCTTCATAATAGACCATCCCCACCTTCGGATTGTAATCTTATATGGGCAAAAATGTAATTAAATAATTTGGACCTCACTGAGGGTCGGTCGGGCTTTCTAGCCAAAACCAACACATTGAGGCCTGGCTGAGGGCCGGACTGTTGACCCAAAACCAACAGAAAGATCAGATTGAAACACTATTCATTTCTACAGTGCCATTTTCAACCTTTCTTTAGACTAAAGTAATTTATTAGTTATTTTGTGAGAACTTTGATACTTTGTTATGTATTTTTAATGTAGGACATTTGACTTCATCTAGAGAAAAAAGTGATCAAACGGATGAATTTTGGAGTGATTCCAATTGGAGGATGTTCGTGAGCCTTTCAAGATGATTGTGTCAAAATTCCAAGTTTTTCTACCAAGCCGTTTGACCGTGGCGAAGAAAAGAAGGTCTAGCGCGCATCTTTCCCAGATTGACATTTTTGGACATTGTGGGTATTTTGAAGGTCAAGATAACATATTTTGAGGAAGATTTCTTCTGAGGATTTGTTAGGGAGGTCTCAAGATTTAAAATAGAAATTTTGGGACGAAATCGGAGTTGATTTGGTTGGTCAAAAGATGGATTTTCTCTACAGTCCGAATTTTAGTTTAAATAGGAAATCTTTTATTTCCTAGTTATCTTATTCTATTATGTTTCTTAGTTTTTAGAAGACCTTTTCTAGGTAGAATTTTATTTTGTAGTAGTCTAAATAAGGCTACTCATCAATTTGGAGAACTTAGCTAGGTTTTGACGATTTATATTTCAAGGTGTTTTTTTATCCTTTTTCTACTTCGATTCCTTTTGTTTTATGGTTGTTCGTAACTAATTTCCGTTTGTTAGGGCGATGCCTTGAGCCTTAGCATGAATATGTAGTTTTTATTTAATTGCTTATGATATTATACATGCATGCTTTGAATTATTAATCACTGTGTTTAAACTGTCTCTATATCTTAATGATTTGCTACCATTCAGATGTTTAGATAAGTAATTGGATGCAACTCAGTCGGAATGTGACAACCCATCCCTAGTTCTACGATTTTATAAATTTAAAAAAAGTGAATTTACGAAAATGCCCTAGAGGCGAGGGTATTGAATTTCGTTGACCAATGTATAGTGAGACGCTAGAAATATTCTTTTTAGTGTATTCTTGAAGTACTCAACGATACGAACTCGTAGGTGCAAGCGAAATCGAATTCGGAGCTGCGGTTAAAATTTTACGGAACTACAAATCCGAAAAGTACTTTTGTAAAAATTACTATTTATTATTTTATATATCTCTCATAGTTTTTATTATTATTATTTTAACTTTACTTTTTTTTTTTTGTCAAAAGATAGAAATTTATTGATTTAAATTCGAATCGTTACATGCGCATCTTCTGCTAGAATATTAAAAAGAAACTCAGGTCCTAACTCATCCCAGCCAAATCTCCCGCTATGCTTAACAACGTACGCACTATCGAGTGAGTTGCACGATTACAATGACAAGAGGTAAAGCAAAACCTCACTGACTGAAATAAGCTTGCCATTCTCCAAATATCTTGGAGATAAATCTCAAGAATCACATCAACCGTAACCTCTTTGTTGATCATCTGAATCAAGCCCTTAGAATCCGTTTCAACCACCAACCTAAAACTAGTTCCCACATCACTACCCACCACCGCCTCTAATCCCTTACATACTGCCTCGGCCTCTGCCATAATTGCAGCCTCAAACCACCCCCCTCATTCCCCTCCCGCTAGCTTTGGAATCCCAGCAAAATCCCGAAGCACCCACCCAACCCCTCCCTCATTCGAGTGTTTCATCCATGCCGCATCATAATTTAGTTTCAACATTCCAAAACTGGGTTTCTGCCAGCATTCCTCCCCCGCCCTGCCCCATGTCCCCTGCTAATTCCCTTATCCAAATCCCGTGCCCTCCCCAATTCCCATATCCTCCCCGCGGCTATCCCCTAAACATCTCCCTACCCCAGACAACCGAACCCTTAAATCATCCATTCCCTCTCCCACCGTGTCCCCCATAGCATCCCTAAACTTTACTTCACTACATACTATTTTGACGTTATATTTTTATATATCTATTTTTGACCTTATATTTTTTTTATAAAAGTATTATATTTTGGTATTGTATTCAAGGAAATGGGAATGGTGGACGGAGGAAAGAAGAAAAGAGAGGGCTGCTACCCAATTAGAGAAGATAAAGGAGAAATGTGCTGCCAATATGGGGAAAGGCAGAAGAAAGACCAACGAATCGGAAAAGAAGAGAGGAGTGACCAGCCAGAGAGGGAAGAAAGGAGAGAAATTAGGGAGGTGAGAAGCACCAAACCCAGATCTTTTCCTCTTTGACTCGTACACCTCGACCTGACCCGCGCCATTACTACCAATTTCGATGGGTTTTCTGTCCATTTTCTGGCGAACCACATCATCTAACCACCTGGAAAACATTCCCCAATGTTCTCTCTTCCTTTTACACTCCAAATTTGATGAAAATTAGCTTCGATTTCATGAAACATTGGTGGGTGCGAGGGAAGTTTGCAGGCGATCCACCAATTCTGAAACAATTTCCCTCAATCACTACCACTTATAGCATCCTCATGAGCCCAGGAAAAAAGCCCAAACAAGTTTGGGGGCGGCGGAGCTGTTTTAGAGTTGAATCAAGAACACCCAAATCTAGGGTTTCCGGCGGGTTTGAGACGAATTGGAGCTTTTCCCGGAAAAATTGGACTTGGCCACAGGTATAAAACTTTCTCTACTCATTGAGATCTTCATTCTGGTAAACTTTGAGAATTTTTGGGAATAGTTGAACTTTTCGGTGAGTCGGGGCGGCCGGCCTTTGCCTGCGGCGGCACATGTGCAGAGACACCCCTTGACCTCCCTAGGTAAAATGGGTGCCTTAATGTCATATTAGACATCCGATTGATGAAATTCCATTGTTTGGTTATATTTCCGTTAAGGGCCGCCACTTGGTATTATGATTCGACGATCCGACCATTGAATCATCACCAAACTTTCATACATAATAGTACATACTATTTAAGGACATTAGGAACTGACGGATCAGGAATCTAACGTACGGATCTTCCCGGATGGGTTTTCTAAGTTTGTAAATCTAAACGTCGACAGCCACTTAATTTTAGCGATTAGCGGATATCCGACCGTTAGATCATTTCGAAACTTTAGTATGTTGTTCTAGAAGATTATTGAAACTCTTAGGAAGTTACTGATTGGAAATCCGAGTTGCGGATCTTCCGGATCGAGTACGTAGGGTTGTGGATCCTACTGTCGACCTTCGACTGACGATTGACTTTTGGTCAATGGGTTTCAAATCATTCTAGAACGTCCTTGGAGATGTGTTTTATGTAAGTTATGTGTTCTATCAATAAGAATTATGAGACATGATTTGATATTTGTTCCAGGTGATCGTTCGTGACGCCTCGATATTCGTGCTAGGGAGTTGTAGCGCGGACTTAAGGTGAGTGGGTCTTTTTCTTTTTATAGTATGTGTGTGTGTGTGTATTTATATGATTGATAGTTTCCATTTATGCATTTGAAAAAGAATTTCTTACGTACGCTTGGATTAGACTAATGTTTATTAGAATTAGCGAAATGACGGAATTTATGAAATATGCTACATCCAACGGGTTGCACAGGTATGCTTATAATCTTTGATGCCATAATTATATCTACGGCTATGAATGTTAGTATGTTGATTAGAACTATCAAATCACTATGGCATGCTTATATTTATGTAGTCTGCTAATCATTGCTGCACCCCGGTGTTAGTGCTCACCTAGGGCTAGGGCCAGTCTTTCACGTGTATGTTCACCTCCGCATCGCACGCTCTCCTTGGATCCAAGTAGGTGCCAGTCCTGTCGTACAGGTTGCATTAGGCAATTCCTACTCGTAAGTGACTGCGAATAGCGTCAGTCTTCACGTGATTGTAGTACTAGAACGTATATTATGATTACATCTAGTCTTGTCGTACAGGTCGCATTAAGCGACTCCGACTCGTGTGCTAGCATAGATTGATGAGCATCAGTTCAGTCGTACAGGTCGCATTAGGCGACTCCGACTTGTGTGCTAGCATAGATTGATAAGCACCTGATTTTACTTGTATTATTGTTGAGATTTTGTGATTTTGGATGTCCTGCCCTTAGTTACGAGATATTGTGGCGTAATGAATTCTTGAGATTTTGCAGGCTACGGTAAGTATTTTTATATTATACGTAGTAAGTATATTTTGGAAACTATACTTGTTTTACGGGGAGGGGTTACAATGTTTTCAGAAAGGTTTTTTATAAAACGTTATTTTCAGGCCCACTCACCCTTGTTTTTCGCCCCTCCAGGTTTTAGTAGTTGAGCTTTTGTATCGACGAGGATTCTTGGCAAATCCCAGTGTAGGTGTCTACCTATGATGGTATAATCCTTATCCTACCTTACTGTACTTCACTTATGCAATGTCATCACGTGTGAAATGAGTTCATTCCCGCTCATCAGCGCACTCTTATATTTAGGCACTTTTAGGTTTAAATTTATTCACATTTTCCACATCACTACACTTTATGACTTCGTTACCTTCCAGGTGTCGGCCAGAGTCCAAGTGGACATTTCGGGTCGGGTTGTGTCACAGAATGCCACCAGAGGATTGAGTATTGCTTCTTGTGATTGATAGTTGTAATTTCACCTCGGGTGAATGCCACATCTTAAGGGTTGAATGGTTTTTCAAAGGGTTTTCACAAAGCGTAATGAGTCATGCATGTTTATATTTGATCTGAATGCCACAGACGGATTGCATGTTTGATATACGTTCTAACTTGAATGCCACAAGTAGAATATGCATAAGGAAAACCTAACCTTCAAAGTTGCATGTGTAATTCATAAGTAATTGGTAAAACTACATAAGATTGTTAAGGTGATGACGGAACCCTAGTGTCATTTTATCATTATTTTCTAAGATTGTTCCCTTTCAAATTGGTTTCTTTAATTATTTTTTTATTAAAATTCGTTTTTGTTATTTTAAAATCCAAAACTAATATTTTCCAAACTTTGTTTTAAATAGTTAATTAAGAATTAGTACAAATTATTCAATGTGGAAAACGACCCTGCTTGAGCTGCTATATTACGATAACCTTGTACTCTTGCAAGTGGTAAAAATCCTATCACATGGCTACTGTGGAACAAAAAGAAGGGTTTGGAAGTAATAGATGAATGCTTGGAGGACTCATACATTGAGTTTGAGGTCTTAATTAAGATGCATTAAAGTGTGTCTAGTTTGCATTCAAAAGCTTCTGGAAGACAGACCAGCAATATCATCTGTGCTTCTCATGTTAAGCAATGAGGAACCAACATTGCCCCAACCAAAGGAGCCTGGATTATTCGTAAAAAGAAGTTCGATGGGCATTGATCCCTTAATGGGAGAAGGAAGAAGCCATACCCGAAATACTATTACTCTTTCTAGCATGGTAGCTAGATAATTGAAGCATCAAGAACCTTTAGTGATTAGTTATTGTGGTGAGCATGCCACTATCAGGCTATTAGCATTGAAAAATGCCTAATGGATTGTATGACTAATAGAAAACTTGTCGCGCAAGAAGAAACCTAACTTCTAACCAAGCCGCTGAACAGTGAGTGGGCAACTTGTACGACTAATAGAAGACTTGTCTCGATAAGTGTCTGCCAGATCTTGTAATCGTATTGCGCACGAGTAAGTTGAGTTTGCTTCTTTTTTCTGGTTTTGGATTATGTGGTTTGATGGAGGAGCTAGAGTTGCTATCTTAGTTGATAATGTAGTGATTTATTGTGAAAATTTGGGAAAACGGTCAAATATTTCAAGGGAGCTGAGTTTTGGAAAGAGTCAAATAGATGGGTAAATACTTACATATACAAGACCAGTGGCATTCTAATGCAGTTCCGTATGAAATGGAGGACAATTTTGTTCTCCAAGCCAACAAGACTTGGTAAAGAAGAAAACAACACATAACGCAAACTTTTTTTTTTTTATACAACCATATGAAGGATGAAGATATTGAATATAAGATCTCGTGTGTAAAGGAGCTACAACGAAACCAGCTTCGTATAAATAGACACAAAATAAAAGTATTATGAAGATGTGAGAGATTATTTAAGTCATATGATCTATGCCAGCAAGAAAAAGTCCCACACATCTTTTATATAATATCTCAAACTATTTTTTCTATAAATTGCTCTGACCATGTATATAAATATGCAATATATATTATCTTTTTCCAATAGTCCATCTTCTGCATTTTCCTTGCCAATTATACGGTCAATGCAAAGGCTTTTTTGAAAATTAATATGTGATCGGAAATTTTTTGAATGATGGACACCCTGAAAATAATGTGACAAGGAAGTTGAACACATCAACAGACAATTGAAAGGCTGCTTCAAAGAAAGTCCGTAAGGGCAGGCTTGGGTTTAGTTAAGTTGGGTAGAGCAATGTACTTCTCCTCATTCAAGTTTGAATCTCCCTTTCCGAGGTTTTGATGAATCTAGTGTAATTACCCAATCGTTTGTCAATAACAAAACCTGCAAGGTACAAAGTAATCAGTCTCCTTCCCTCTTCTTGCCAAACAACACAGATGAAGGGCCTTCCCTATTTCATCTTCTTTGCCTCTCTACTCCAATTTTTAGTCTTACGATTGTCCACAGCAACTGATACCATATCTGCATCACAATCCATCAATGGCTCTAATACCTTAGTTTCTTCAGGCCAAAGCTTCGAATTAGGACTCTTCCAGGTGGGTAATTCTAAAGCCTGGTACTTAGGAATATGGTTTAAGAACTTACCACATACTGTTGTATGGGTTGCCAACAGAGAAAACCCTCTTCCGGATTCATATGGAGCCTTGACATTAACCAAAAATGGAACTATGGTCCTTTTCGACCAAATGAACAACACTATTTGGTCCACCATTTCTTCCCAAATAGCAGAAAATCCTGTTGCACAGCTTTTGGAGACCGGAAATCTCGTTGTTCGAGACAAGGCTGCAACAGA
The DNA here is from genome assembly GCA_024362995.1 of Heteromeles arbutifolia. NCBI lineage: Eukaryota > Viridiplantae > Streptophyta > Magnoliopsida > Rosales > Rosaceae > Heteromeles > Heteromeles arbutifolia. The sequence goes on along the minus strand of JANCRC010000003.1, from coordinate 34,574,490 downwards.
TTCCGAATGTTATGCATGGCAAAGTTTTGATTTCCCATCAGACACTTCGTTACCAGAAATGAAGATTGGGTGGAACTTCAGAACAGGTCTTAACAGATACTTGACTTCTTGGAAAAACGCTAGTGATCCATCTCTTGGAGAATATACTTATGGGATCGATCCTCTTGGATTGCCTCAACTCGTAGTTGCCAAAGGAACAGAGAAATTGTACCGCACGGGGCCTTGGAATGGTCTTCGATTTACTGGCTTTCCTAGTTCTTCAAACGAGCTCATTGTGAAACCGATATTTGTCTATGATACCAATGAGTTATATTACATGTACATGGCTACTGATATTATGACAGGAGTAAAGCTTACTGAGTCGGGTTTAGCCCAGCGGGTGGTGCTCAACAGAGGAAGCACTGAATGGGCTGTTATGTATACTCTCCAAAATGATAGGTGTGATAATTACAGGGAGTGTGGAGCAAATGGTTTTTGCAAAATTTCCAAGTCACCCCCTTGTGAGTGCTTGGAGGGTTATGTTCCAAAATCGCAGAACGAATGGGAGGTGCTTAACTGGACAAATGGGTGCATAAGGGAAACATCACTGAATTGCCAGAAGGATGATGGGTTTTTGAAAGTTCCAAATGTGAAATTGCCGGACCTGTTGGATTTTCAGTTGAACAAGAGCATGAGTGTGAAACAATGTGAGGCAGACTGCTTAAAGAATTGTTCTTGTGTAGCTTATACTAATCCAGACGTCAGGAATGGAGGGAGTGGCTGCCTTATGTGGTTTGGCGACTTAATTGATATGCGAGAGTCCATTGAAGAAGCTAGCCCGGAACACATATATATTCGAATGCCATCTTCCGAACTAGGTAAATGATCAGTTTTCATCAACAATGTTTCTTAAATTTCAAGTAGACGGGCCATGGGTCCACTCCAACAACACCGATACTGTCCCCACTTGGCCACCTGCTCAATCCGTCAGGTGTGGGGTTTTAATACAAAAGGCCTCGGTGATAGTTAGAGTGGGGTAATTCTATATAAACGGCTTGTTCTCAAGCCTTCTGGCCGATGTGGGACAGAGGAATTCTAACAATGTTATCTAGCTAGGTTCTGCAGCCCTATTTTATTAAGTTCAAAGATTTATTGCTTACAATTTGTATGTCACAATGCTATATTTATTTAAAATAAAAATCCTTGTTTAGGCATCAATTTAAGGATGCCTAGTTGTAATACACCAAACTAGACCACAAGAGAATAATTTGTGAGATTTACTGAATAAGTCAGCATAATCTGTAATTTAATTTCTCAATGTTATTTACTACATGATCTTTAGGTAATTCCACTCAGAAGGATAAACGAGTAGTGCTGATCTCGGCCATATCTGCAGTTTCTGTGCTCCTTTTCCTGGGATTTACGTGCTTTTTGCACCTAATAATTCGGAAGAAGAGAGGAAAGAAAAGTGGTAAGCATGCATATACTTTAGAATTCAAATTCATCCGTTGATGTTGCTTTATATCATAATCTTTTCTTCCTCTTGTTTTTTCTATTTGAAAGGCTCAACATCTCCTAAGGACTTGGAATTGCCACTCTTTGATTTTGAGGAAATCGCAACTGCCACCAATAACTTCTCGTTCAGAAACAAACTAGGAGAGGGAGGGTTCGGTCCAGTTTACAAGGTAACAACGTTATAGCTGATGTACTTATACGAACTAAACTAAATATTTTCCTCTAAATTCTCAGGGGAGCCTAAGACAAGATGAACTAATAGCAGTCAAGAGACTCTCAAAAGATTCTGGGCAAGGTATCGAGGAGTTTAAAAATGAAGTTACTATGATAGCCAATCTTCAACACTGGAACCTTGTGAAACTTTTGGGATGCTGCATTGAAGGAGAAGAAAGGATGCTTATCTATGAGTACTTGCCAAACAAAAGCTTGGACTGCTTTATTTTCGGTCTAACACTCTCTCCTTCTTTCGGATTAATTACGTACCTAAAATTTTATTTTACTACTTTGCAGTGCAGTTTATGGAACTAAACAGTCCTATGCAGCTCTCTTTATATCATAGAGGAGGAAACTTGAACAAAAATTAATTCATGTGCAGATCAAAACCAAAAGGTGCTTCTGAATTGGCAAAAGCGATATGACATTATCATGGGAATCGCACGAGGACTTCTCTACCTCCACCAAGACTCAAGAGTAAGAATCATTCACCGGGATCTCAAGAGTAACAATATCTTACTTGACCATGAGCTGAACCCCAAAATTTCTGATTTCGGAATAGCAAGGATTTTCGAACGCAATCAAACTGAAGCGAAAACAAAACGTGTAATTGGAACATAGTGAGTTATACTAACATAGACCATGAATCTTCATTTCTCTAACAGAAAGGAAATGTCTTCAATGGTACTTTAAGTAATGTGTTTTTGCATGCAGCGGATATATGTCTCCGGAGTACGCAATTGATGGGAAGTTTTCAGTGAAATCCGATGTTTTCAGTTTTGGAGTGCTTTTGTTAGAGATAATTAGTGGCAGAAAGAACAGAGGATTTCATCATGCAGATCACAATCACAGTCTTTTGGGACATGTAAGTATTTTATGCTTAATCATATTTGTGTCTTACTAATTTCGAACTTCCATTTTTTCTTGTGTTTTACTAAATCAATTTAATTTTCAATTATTCCAGGCATGGCTACTGTGGAACAAAAACAAGGGTTTGGAAGTAGTAGAGCAATGCTTAGAGTACGCATGTGTTGAGTTTGAGGTGCTAAGATGCATTCAAGTGGGTCTACTATGCGTTCAAAAGCTTCCAAAAGACAGACCAGTAATGTCATCGGTGTTTCTAATGTTAAGCAACGAGGCAGCGATATTGCCACAACCGAAGGAGCCTGGTTTCTTCACAGAAAGAAGTTCCATGGACATCGACGATACCTTAGCCGGCAAAGGTAGAAGTCAGACAGGAAGCACAATCACCCTTACAACGGTGGAAGCTAGATGATTGACAAATGTAGACATGGATTCGTGCTTCCTGGTATTTTAACATGGATGCTGATTCATTTGCGTTTAGTCAGTACCAGAAAGACTCACCTGAGTGAGAGGTTGATTGAGAAATATAAAATCTGAAATTTTATTCAGACTTAGTATTGTTTATCAGAACTGTGAGAGTAAGGCCAAAAATTCAATTGCACATTTTGTCGTATAGTTAAAGGATTGCTTGTAATGTCAAATAATTCAATTCTAAGACTGAAAAATAATTCAATTGCACTATTTTCTCTGCAATTTTTCGTTTTGAAAAGTATTTCCTCCATATTTCAAACTAACCAGGTAGCATCCCCTTCCGATGCCAGCACCGCGTGGGGCAAAGGACTTTGACGGCCAAGAGCTTGCAGCGGGCATGAGAGTTATACATGTCAAGCGACATGGCCTGGTAGGAGAAGACATCATCTATGTTCAACAACTTGGAGTTGGGGACTCCTTAGTTGGAAACTCATACTAGGTTACTAGTGATTGAAGGGTCGTCTTCACATCAGTTGAAATTGAAATACTAGTAGTCAATACGGGCCCGGAAACCTGAATTAAGGGCCGATTAGGGTGTGATTGGTGAGTGTTGTCGCCAATGATGCAAGACATTCATGTTGCTTCAATCCTTGTCATAATTGTCAAAGTTTCATAGAGACGGGTTGCGGCACACATCGATACTTCCCCATCTGATCACCAGTGCAATCAACAAGACTAGACGCAGAAACATTTAATACAAGTTAAGCTTTTTTTTATATTTTATGATAAGGGTATTCAGCTAAGTCACAATGGGCAGCTTAATTTGGTATTGAATTCGTCATCCATGAGATTTGGACTTAAGACCTCTCATTTCCAAGTGAAAAGGAATACCACCAGACCGTAGTACTAAGTGGCGACAAAAGGGCACTTTAATACATAAGAACGGGGCGAGAATTTATCAACTATCTTTTTTCTAAAGAATCATTCAAAGTGGAATGGCATGGGAAATGAAATGTTAGTAGTTCTTATGCCTCAAGTTATATACTTGTATATATATGTATCTTGCGAAATCAACAATTCTCATAATTCTACATGGTATCCTGAAATAAAAGTCTAAATTATCAAGGAGAGAAGCCGGCTGCAAAGGCCAAACATTAAGGTCCAATACTTCCCATTTTCTGGACAAACAACACAGAATGAAGCCCAGCCCTTCATCCTCCTTACCTCTCTACTTCATTTCCTAGTCCTAGAATTCTCCACGGCAGCTGATACCATTTCTCCATCACAATCTATCACCGGCACGAATAACTTGTTTCTTCCGGCGCAAGCTTCGAATTTGGCCTCTTCTCTGCTGGCAGTTTTCGGTATTTAGGAATATGGTACAAGAATTTTCCAGATATTGTTGTACGGGTGGCCGACAGAGAAAATCCTCTGGCAGATTCAAATGGATCCTTGACAATATCAGAAAACGGAAGCCTGCTCCTCTTAGACCAAATGAACTACACTATTTGGTCGTCGAGTTCTTCACAAGTAGCAGAGGATCCTGTTGCACAGCTTTTGGAGATCGGAAATCTTGTTGTTAGAGACAAGGCAGCAACTAATTCAGAAGCATACATGTGGCAAATTTTTGATCTACCTACGGACATTTTAGTTGAAAATAAAGGGTTTAGGGGTAGATTTTGAATTTTATGCGATCTCACAATTCTCAAATACTACTTCTAAACTCTTTATTTTCAACTTGACATCAGAACAGATTACGATGCTGACTCCTCCTTACTGTAGCTGCAAAACTCTGAAAAGAACCAAAAGAAAATTTTCCAGCAACGTCTCGAAGCAAGAGACACCGCTGATAGAAACCAATTTTTCCTCTTGACCGAAGGAAGGTCAACACACATGATACCTAAGAAACCTAAAGCCATGTGTCTTGAAGCAAGAGACGGTGGCAACCAAGCCATGATTCCATCCTTGGCAGACAACCAAACAATAATTCACTCCTCGGATTCCGCGCTTGCCTTCAGTGCATCATCCAGCAATCCATGCGGCATTAATCTACAGCAGGCTGGGCTTGCAGAGCCTGAAGCCTAATATCCGAAAACGCAACAATCTGGTACGGACAGAAACAGCAAGGCCGGTGCAGGCCCATTTGGGCCATCCACATACAGCAGCCATTTTTTAATTCAGCCTCGGAAAATTTGGGCTCAGATTTCTCCCTTTTAAATTTAATTAATTACGATGCACACTCCGACGATCCAGGTAACACAGGCTCAGCCTTAATTGCATCTGTTAATTTTGATACAGGTTGGATCATTGACTCTGGAGCCATTGATCATATGGCTTATGATCGTACTCTTTTTAATTTGACAACACCACCACCACGGGAAAGTATTGTCAGTGCTAATGGCGGTATTGCTCCAGTTACGGGGGCGGGTTCGATAGCACTCACTCTTACTCTCTCCCTACACAATTGCTTACTTGTTCCCTCACTCTTTAGCCATTTGTTATTTGTTGGACAGGTCACTGAGCAATTAGACTGTGTTGTGCTAATGTTTCCATCGTTCTGTTTACTTCAAGATATGCGGACCCAAGTGATCATTGAGCATGGTACTAAGAGGAGAGGGTTTATTATGTTGATGATGTTGCACAAGGATGTGTACGTCAAGTTCAAGGTTGTAATAATGAAAGGTTGAAGACTGTTTAGTTGTGGCATCATCGTATGCCTCTTTTGGTTATCTACGAAAATTGATTCAGTCATTATTTGGTAATATTCCAGATTCTTCATTAAAGTGTAATATTTGCACATTAGCAAGCATTTTATTCTCCAAGTTTGTATAAGAGAACAATTCCGTTTGAGTTAATTCATTCTGATGTGTGGGGGCCATTACCGGTTACTACTCAGCATAGCGTGCATTGGTTTGTAACATTTGTTGATGACTGCACTAGAATGACTTGGTTGTACCTCATGAAAAATAAAAGCGATGTGGGTGGTATCTTTAAAAAGTTTTATCACATGGTCAACACTCAATATTCCCTCTCTGTTAAAGTGCTTCTGTTAGACAATGGTGGATCTTTCTCAGTTTTTTACAGAAAAAGGCATTCTTCATGAAACTATGTGTCCTCAAACTCCTCAGCAAAATGGAGTTGCCGAACAAAAAAAAAGGGCAAATCCTTGAGATTACCCGTGCTCTTCTTATTGGTAGCTGTGCACCTAAGACATACTGGGCAGATGCAGTCACCTATGTTATTTATCTCATGAATCGAATGCCATCACGTGTCCTTTCTTTTAGAACGCCCTTGGCCGTGCTTGCTGATCATGTTTTGCTCCCTTCCACTCTTCATCTCGAACCTAAGGTGTTTGGTTGTGTGGCATATGTCCATTTTCACAAAAATCAAAGAAGCAAGCTTGATCTCTGTGCAGTGCGATGCGTTTACTTTGGCTTTAGTCCTCCACAGAAGGGGTGTAGATGTTATCATCCCCTGACTAGAGATATATACGTCACCATGGATGTGACATTCTCCGAAGACGAACTCCCCTCCCCTCGCGCCATAATCTTAAGGGAGAGACGACTAGGGGTGTAGATTATGGATGGATGGATGGATGTCAGCCCTGCCGTCTTTGATAGAATAGCTAGCAGCGTTGCAAGCCCAAGTGGGCGTTGACAAGATAGCACTAAAAGCCTATATGGGCATGATAATTCAGCTGCTAAAAGCCCATCTGAGCATGATAATTATGCTACACATGACAGCGATGAAGGCCTATCTGGGTGTGATGAAGATGCTGCAAATGGCAGCGGTGAAGGCCCATATGGGCGTGAAAAAGTTACAGGTGGCAGCACACAAGAAAAGGCATGCCCAAATGGGCTGAGTGATTAGGTTGAGACAGCAAGGCCAAAAAATGCAAGCCCAAATGGGCTGGGTGATCAGGTCGAGACATCAAGGCCAACTGATGTCGTGTGGTAGAAGAAAGTGATGGGTGATGTCAGACCCAATAAACGTAATTTTGTCAACTCTAGTGAGTTTAACAATGCCTTTCAACCTCCTCAAGTACCCGTCAATGATCCTACGGATATCATTTCCAATGTAAGTACTTACTTAGAAACTATTAAACCAATTTATGTATTACCTCCTAGACAAAATCGAGGAAAACCACTAGATAGGTATGCTCCAGAAGGAAATGTGCGGTATTCAATTGCTAACTATGTTTCCACTAATCGACTATCGCCAAAATATTGTGCACTTGTTCAACAAATGGAAACAATTAAAATACCTACCAAAGTGGAAGAAGCCTTAAGAGATCCAAAGTGGACAGAGGCAATGCAAATTGAGATTGAGGCATTATAGAAGAACAAAACCTGGAGTGTGAAGACACTTCCTAAGGGAAAGAAATATGTGGGATGCAAATGGCTATTTACCATCAAACGTAAGACGAATGGGTCAATCGATAGATACAAGGCAAGATTGGTAGCCAAAGGGTATACACAAACCTTTGGCATTGATTACCAGGAAACATTTGCTCCGGTTGCAAAGATGAATACAAACATAGTTTTGTTATCTGTTGATGCTAACCTTAATTGGCCACTGAGACAGTTTGATGTGAAAAATGTATTTTTACATGGGGATTTAGAGGAAGAGGTATATATGGAGTATCCACTATGATATGGCTTTGAGCCAGTGGAAAAGTATGCAGACTTCGGAAAGCATTGTATAGGTTAAAACAGTCGGCGAGAGCTTGGTTTGGGCGATTCACTCAAGCTATAAAGAAGTATGGATGTCGACAAGGGAACTCAGATCATAATTTGTTCATCAAGATGGTAAAGTGACCTTACTTATTATATACGTGGACGATATGATTGTCACAGGGGATGATACAAAGGAAATTGAACAGCTACAAAAGTACTTGTCTTCTGAATTCAAGATGAAAGATCTAGAAGGACTCAAATACTTCCTAGGAATTGAAGTTGGTAGGTCTCGAGAAGGCATATACTTATCACAAAGTAAGTATGTGTTAAACTTGTTATCAAAAACTAGCATGCTGATGTGTAAACCAGCGAATACGGATTGTGCATAATCATCAGCTTGTGATATATCAAGATTAAGTCCTGACAAATAAAGAAAGTTATCAAAGGTTAGTTGGAAGATTGATTTACTTGTCACTTACACGACATGATCTTGCCTATGCAGTAAGTGTAGTAAGTCAGTTCATGCATACACCTAGTAAAGATCACATAGCGGCTGTAATGAGGATTCTCAGTTACTTGAAAGAGGCACCTGGAAAAAGGTTAATGTATAGAAAGCATGGACACATGAAGGTGAAAGGATATACCGATGCAGACTGGGCTGGAAATATTACTGATTGGCGGTCTACGACATGATATTTTAAGTTGGGTTTTAATCACAAATGGTCCCTGACATTGATCAAACACATCATTTTGGTCCCTGACATTGAAAATCAATATAAATGGTCCCTAAGATTGTCCACCATCCATCATTTTGGTCATTCCGTTAAAAACTCTGTTAAAAACACCATCAAAGCTTCGTAACTCAATCGTTTCTTAACCAAATTCGACCCATAATATATCAAAATGAAGATAGGAAAGTGTAGAATAAGATTATACCTATTTGGAAGTTCAATGGTTGCCGGAGATGGCCAGAAAATAGCCTCAAAGTTGACTGGTCCAAGTGAAAACTTGAAAATTCACCGGAAACTGGGTAAACTTTAAACTTTCATACCTTCTTCAATACTCAATGAAATCAAGTGATTCAAAAAAAAAAAATCATACTTCTCGATGAGACGAAAAGAATGGTACCTTTTTTGATAGCTAACTCCCCCTATTTTGGCCGGAAAATGGCTCGAAAGTGGCTGTCTTGGTCTTGAGTTAGCCACTTTCAAGCCATTTTTCGGCCAAACCAGAGTGATTTAGCCATCGAAAAGGTACCATTCTCTTCTTCTCGTCTAGAAGTATGATTTTTGTTTTTGAATCACTTGATTTCATGAAGTATTGAAGAAGTTATGAACGTTTAAAGTTCACCCAGTTTCCGGCTAGTTTTCAAGTTTTCACTCTGACCAGTCAACTTTGAGGCTATTTTCCGGCCATCTCTGGCAAACATTGGACTTCCAAATAGGTATAATATTGTTCTACACTTTTTTATCTTCATTTTGATATATTATGGGTTGAATTTGGTTAAGAAACGATTGAGTTACGAAGCTTTGAAAATTGCCCAAACTTCAGGCTAAGAGCTCCGAGACACTTAACGGAGTTTTTAACGGAATGACCAAAATGATGGATGGTGGACAATCTCAGGGAGCATTTTTATTGATTTTCAGTGTCAGGGACCAAAATGATGTGTTTGATCAATGTCAGGGACCATTTGTGATAAAAACCCTTTTATGTTCGTAGCTGGTAATCTTGTGACTTGGAGAAGTAATAAGCAAAATGTGGTGGCAAGGTCTTCGACCGAGGTTGAGTACAGAGGAATAACACATGGTATTTGAGAGCTCATCTGGCTTCGGATTCTACTAACTGAGACAGGGTTTAAACCAAAAGGGTCTATGATGTTGTACTGTGATAATTAAGCAGCACGAGAGATTGCTAACAATCCGGTGCAGTATGATAGGACCAAGCATGTTGAGGTGGATAAACAGTTTATAAAAGAAAAGCTAGAGGTTAAGTTTATTAACATTCCATTTGTGAAGATAGAAAAACAGTTGGCAGATATTCTAACTCATGCTGTTTCTGCTAGAAGATTTCAAGACTCACTCGACAAGTTGGTTTAGGGGATATCTATGCACCAACTTAAGGGGAAGTGTTGACGTGAGCCCTAGTTTGATTAGGAATATAATTATTATTATTGTATTTCCTAATTTGATTAGAAGTCATTAACTATTACTTGTACTACAAGAGATGTAGTTGTCTATATATAACCTCCAAGAGGAAGATGAATAAAGTGAACATATTGAAACCCTAAACTTAATTTTAACTACTTTATTGCCGGGAAGTAAGTTGGGGTGAACTTCGGGACATGCCTCAACATCTTGATTTCTTAGAAAAATACTAGCGACCATTCTCATGGAGAATATACTTATGGAATAGACAATGTTTTGTTGCCTTAGCTGGTTATTTCGGAAGGATCGAAGAAAAAGTTTTGCACTAGACCTTGGAACGTTGTTTGATTCACAGGTACTCCTGGTTCAGCCCTTACGTTATGTTGAACATCATGCAACATATGTAGCCATGTTGAGCATCATGCAGCATACATAGCCAACCTAGCTTAGCTTTGTTCTTGGTATAATATCCCTTAATTTAAGGGATGTTGTCTATTTGTTGTTTCATTTGCTACTTTTACAAAAGTGTGTTGGTTGTAATCTCAAACATAATATACGAAAATACATTGGAAACCAAATTCCAAATGGTATCAGAGCAGTATCTTTCTTAGGCTTGTCTATGCAACCTTTTTTTGTTGTGGTCTTTCACTCTTCTCACCAAAAAATATGGTGGAAGACAATTCAATCAATCAAGAGGCCGAGAGCACACTTGCCTCACCTCGTACAAGTTTCTCTGAGGTTGACATCAACCCAAATCTAAGACTCAGCTCAGTTTTGTGAAACGAGTTTAATTATCTCCTATGGTCAAGGGCTGTCACCTTAACTCTTAGAAGAAGAGCTAAGTTTAGCTTCATCAATAGAGTCACCACAGTTCCTGAAAGCTCATCTCCAAACTATGAATCATGGTTGTGCAAAGATCAATTGGTTATGTCATGGCTACTCAACTTTATGGAAAGAAAAATTGCTGAAATTTTCAGCTATTCAAAATCTTCACAGCACTTATGGGATAAGGTGAATGAGATGTATGGCAAACAGAATAACTCTGCTAGGGTCTTTTAGCTCAAAAGGGACATCGATGCTCTACAACAAGATGCTAAGTCCTTTGTCCAGCATCTAGATAACTTTACCACTATCTGGAATGAACTAGATGTTTACATACGCCACACGGTTGATCCTACAATGCTATTAAAGAGGGGTGAGGAAGATTAAATCTTCCAACTACTAGCAAGTTTGAGCATAGAGTACGAAGACTTGAGAAACCATATCTTGATGAACTTGGAGCTGCCTTCCCTCTCTATTGTGTGTGCTACCATATAACTTCAAGAAGTAAGGAGAAGAGTTATGGGTCTAGACTCTAAACCCAACATGCGAGATGCTCGAGCATACACCTCAAATCATATGATATCTGAATCAAGAATCTATAAAGACAAGAGACCTGATATGAAATGTGATCACTGTACTGGTATCGGGTACCTTGGAATTGGACATACCAAAGATCGATGTTGGGTGCTCCATCTTGAGTTGAAGCCCAAGTTCAACAACGATGGCAAGGGATTCTTTAAGGCAACTCCAGGACCTGCGTACAAAGAAAGCCACGTAGCCAACCTTGTAGCAACCTCTTCTACAAACCATGCAGTCTAAACTCACTACAGTGATAAATGATTTTGCATCTTATCTTCAACATAAGAACTGGAAAGGTCAAAGTGAAGAGACAGTGGGAATTGGAGTTGAGCATCACATTGCACTTCTGGGGAAGTTTGTTGGTTTTTTGAACATCACACATAAAGAATCTCTAGGTATCTTAAATGCCTTTTTCACTGCTCTAAATAACAACCACATGAAGACACTCCAAGTATCTTAAATGCCTTTTCCATTACTCTAAATAACAACCTTGTGTGTGACTGTTGGATAATAGATTCTGGTGCCACTGATCATATGACTAATCAAACATATAAACTTGCACGATTTTCAAAAAATGTCTTCCCAAGTTTCAGTTGCTAATGGGGAAGGAGTTTCAGTTATGGGAAAAGGAAAAATTAAGTTGATATCCAACCAAGTTCAGTCCATTGCTCTCTATGTCCCAACCTTTCCTTTTAAACTTATGTCAGTAGGAAAAATCACCCAAACACTAAATTGCCTTGCTATTTTCTCACCTCATAATGTGATTTTCAGGAGATAGATACTGGGAAGACGATTGGTGAAGGTTTCTTTCTAAATGGCCTTTACTACTTGCCAATGAAGTTATCTCAATCAAAAGGCCTTCAAGTTAGTAAAAGTACAAGTTCAAGTCATCCTCAGGATTCCATTTTGTGGCATTAACACTTAGCCTATCTTTCCCAACCTATTTTGTTTGAAACTTTTACCTAGTTTAGGTCACACTAATATCAAGTGTGACACTTGCAATTTCTCCAAGTTTTCTAGAGTACCTAATTCCTCTTTGTCTATGGCTAGTAAACCTTTTGAAATTGTACATACGGATGTTTGGTGTCCAATTAATGAATCATTTGATGGTTATAAGTATTTTGTGACATTTGTTCATGATTTTACAAGAGTTACTTGGTTTTATCTCTTAAAATTCAAAAGTGAGGTTGTTACCATGTTCAAGGATTTTCATAACCTTGTTACCAATCATTTTGATATTAAAATTCAAACCCTAAGATCGGATAATGGCACCGAATATATATCTAACATCATGTCACTATATTTGAGCACACATGGCATTTTTCATCAAACTACTTGTGTTGGTACTCCCCAACAAAATGGGGTAGCCAATGGAAAAAATAAGGATCTTCTTGAAAAGACACATTCACTCAAGTGCATGTTTTTGGATGTACGTGTTTTGTGCATATGCATGGGGTAGCCATAGACTTGTCACATTTAAGGGTTTTTGGATGTACGTGTTTTGTGCATATTCAAGCTCCATAATGTGATAAGTTAGATCCCAGGTCAATCAATTGCATGTTTTTGGGATATTCTTCAACACAAAGGGGATATAAGTGCTTTAATCCTACTACTAATAAAGTTTTGGTGTCCAGGGATGTTAAGTTCGAAGAAACCATTCCTTTCTTCGACAAGAAATGCATTGGTTCATCTGAGAGAGAGACTTGTGATGATCTCTTTCCCTTACCTCCACTCCTATGTTGACATAGATTTTGAGTTTGTTGGCACAAACCATGATCTTCCACTTGCTTCCCAGCAACAATCACCTCAATATGTCTATTCTCTTGATAGCACAACGCCATAATCTTGCGACAATGCTACATCACCTCCGCTAAATTCTCAAGAGACAGACATGCCTCCAATAAGAAGGAATCCTCTAGGGCACGTCAACCCCCTCCTAAATTGCTTGATTATGTCACATATACTGTCAAGCATCCTATCACTGATTCTATTGCATACCATCTTTGCTTTACATCTCATCAAGCTTTTCTTAGCTCTGTCTCAAGCCACACTAAGTCTAAAACCTTTCAAGAAGCCACTCTTCAGCATGAATGACGATGGGCCATGGATGAAGAGTTATATGCTTTAAGTGAAAACAATACTTGAAGTGTCATTCAGCTTCATCTTGGAAAAAAGGCAGTTAGAAGCCGACGGGTTTACAAACTCAAATTTCATTCTAAATGAACTGTTGAGAAACATAAAGCACGATTGGTAGCTCGCGGCTTTTCCCAAACATATGGGGTAGATTATAAGGAGACATTTGCTCATGTGGCAAAGATGAACATTGTTCGTGTACTACTTTCAGTGGCTGTAAATCAAGGGTGGTCCTTGTCTCAAATGGATGTAAAAAATGCCTTCCTTCATGGAGAACTTGAAGAAAAGGTATACATGAAATTGCCTCATGGTCTTGTGTGTAAGCTTCACAAAGCCATCTATAGCTTGAAACAATCTCCTCGAGCATGGTACACAAAGTTAAGCTCAGTCTTGGAAGAGGTATCTCAAGGAGTAATGCTGACTCATCTATGTTCATTCGACATGGGTCAGTAGGAAGATTGGTAGTTCTAATCTATGTTGATGATCTTATCATCACTGGTGACAACATGGATGAAATCATTTCGCACAAACAGTCTTTTCATAAAAAATTTGCCATCAAAGACCTTGGCCAATTGAAGTATTTCCTAGGCATTGAGATGGCTACATCACATAAGGCATTGTTTTTAAATCAAAGAAAATACTTGTTGGATATTCTTTAAGAAGCTAAAATGCTTGATTGCAAACTTGCCAATACTCCATTGGATTGCAAGCTTAAGATATATATGGAAGGTGATGCTCTCAGTAATGTCAATTACTATCAATGGTTAGTTGGTAAGCTCATTTATCTTATAATTACTCGGCCATATATTATCTTTGCTTTGAGTTTAGTTAGCCAATTCATATGTGCACCAGTCGTTAAACATCTTCATGTTGTTAAGAGAATTCTCAGATATCTCAAAGGGTCTGTTGGGCGTGGTATTGTGATGCAAAATAATGGTTCCACCCTTATTCAAGGCTACACCGACGCAGATTGGGCTGACAATGCCCTTGATCGAAAGTTAACCACTGGCTATTGTACTTTTGTTAGTGGAAACCTTGTCACATGGAAAAGCAAGAAACAACAAGTTATCGCTTGATCCAGTGTTGAAGCTGAGTATAGGGCAATGGCTTCAACAACCTGTGATCTTATTTGGCTCAAGAGTCTTCTTCTTGATCCGGGGTTCCCGAACATTGCGTCCATACCTCTCATGTGTGACAATCAGGCTACGATGCATATTGCATCAAACCCAGTTTTTCATGAGCACACCAAACATATCGAAGTGGGTTGTCGTTATGTGAGGGCTCAAGTCTAGTCCAAGGTTATTCGCACAGTTTTCACTTGAATTCATGATCAATTTGCAGACTTGTTTACCAAGGCTTTGGTAGCCACTCCTTTTCGAAGTCTCATTGACAAGCTTGGATCCATTAATCCCTTGGATCTAACTTAAAGGGAAGTGTTGAACATCATGCAGCATACGTAGCCATGTTGAGCATCATGCAACATACATAGCTAACCTAGCTTAGCTTTGTTCTAGGGTGGTGTTTTGCCCTTAAATGCTTTTTGTAGACTTTAGGGCCTATAGGGCTTAGTTTTGAACAATACTTGGCTACGCAAAGGATGAGTAGGAACTCATACTCAAAATTGTTCGTTACCAATTTATAGAACGTCGTGTTTATAATCGGAATCGTTCATAATATAAATCACCCTATAAAGATCCGCTATGGAAAAAATCAATTAAAACTAAGGTTATTAAGTCATCGAACTGTATAAAAACAAATGAACAGAATTGGTAAAAGCATTACGAACCGTACGTCTATATATTTGCTAGAATAGATTGACTAAACGATCTTAGTTTTAATTCATTTTTTGCAGAGATGATCTTTACAGTGTGATTGATAATATGAACAGTTTTGATTATATGCACAAAGCTTTGTGATTCAAATACTAAGAGTTTTGAGTAGGAGTTCTTACTCATCTTTGAGTAGGAGTTTCTACTCATTTTTGAGTAGCCAAGTAATGTTCCTTAGTTTTTCCACAACCCTAGATTATAGTTGACTTCTTGGTGTAATATCCCTTAATTTAAGGGATGTTGTCTATTTGTTGTTTCCTTTGCTGCTTCTACAAAAGTGTGTTGGTTGTAATCTCAAACATAATATACGAAAATACATTTGAAACCAAATTCCACACGTTAAGAATGGTTGTGAATCCAATTTATGTGTACAATTCCAATGAGTTATACTATGCATATGAGGCTGCCAATAATTCTACCGTCACGAGGTTAAGGCTTACTGTATCGGGCGAGATCCAGCGGTTACTTGTCAATAAAGGAAGCACTCAATGGGCTGTTTTTGCAGATTGATGCATGCAATAATTATGTACAGTGTGGAGCAAATGGCATGTGCAAAACTAACAGATCACCCGTTTGTCAGTGCTTGCCGGAGTTTTTTCCGACATCAACCAGCGAATGTTGGGTGCTTATTGGACACGTGGGTGCGGGAGGGAGACACCACTGAATTGTCCAAAGGGAGAAGGGTTTCTGAAAATTGAAAAAGTGAAACTTCTGGACCGATTGGATTTTTGGGTCAATAATAGAATTAGCACCAACGAATGCAAGGCTGAGTGCTTAAAGAATTGTTCTTGTGTAGCTTATGCTAACTCAGATGTCAGAAATGAAGGCAATCGCTGTCTGATGTGGTTTGGCGACCTAATTGATCTGCGCGAGTTCGTTGAAGAGTGATCAAGAGCAAGATATATAGATCGGGTGCCATTTTCAGAGCTAGGTAAGTCAGTACTTTGCTTCATTAATGTTAGCTCCTGATATTGATCAAGAGCAAGATCTATTTCTTTTGAATTGGATGTTGCAGGGATCAAATTGGATAGGTCAAAATTGGGCAACTTTGTTATGCTTCAATTTAGGGCCTAAACACATGAAGAAGTGCTGAAATCAGAAAATTGAAAATGTGTGGTTTAACGTCTACATCATGTATGGTCTTCAGGGAAAACGAGTCGGAAGAAGGATAAAAAAGTAGTACTCCTTTCAGTCATATCAGCGGTTTGTTTGCTACTTTTTCTGGGTTTGGGTTCTTCCTGGTGTGTAATTCTGAAGAGAAGAAATAAAAGAGGTAAAAAATGCAGATGCTCCCTGCTGTCATATTTGTCGACACATTATATTGAAAAGAGATGCTTCAATGCATTGTGCCCTGAAAGAATATATGAGAATTCTGAGACGCTTCTCCGCCAGAGGAACTCTAATGCATTGACAAAAAGACTGAATATTTATGTGTCCTTTACATTCTTCTCATTGTTTACTTTTTGTTTTTTCATTTTACAGCTTCAGGAGACAGTCAGGAGAACTTGGAGTTGCCACTGTTTGATTTTGATACAATTGCAGCCGCCCCCAATCACTTCTCCCACACACGACAAACTAGGAGAGCGTGGTTTTGGTACAGTTTACAAGGTAACAACGCGATACTTTACGATATTGGCTACGAATTTAAGCTAATAACCCAAGAAGAATTCGTAGCTGTAAAGAGACTCAAAAGATTCAGGCCAAGGAACTGAAGAGTTTAAAAACGAAGTTATGATGATAGCCAATCTTCAACATTGGAATCTTGTTAAACTTTTGGGCTGCTGCATCGAAGGAGATGAAGGGATGCTGATTTATGAGTACATGCCCAACAATAGCTTGGATTGCTTCATTTTCGGTCTGAGATTCTGCCCTTCATCTTCCAGAATTGTTAATATTTTTTCAGTTCAATTTAAGATTATCCTATGAAGCTCTGCTTGTGTCATCCAAATTAATTAAATATGGTGGATGACTTTTGCAGATCAAAATAGAAAGGTGTTGTTAAACTGGGAAAAGCGATTAGACATTATCATGGGAATCGCACGAGGACTTCTCTACCTCCACCAAGATTCCAGACTACGAATCATTCATAGGGACCTTAAGAGCAGCAATATCTTACTTGACAATGAGTTGAACCCCAAAATATCTTACTTTGGCATAGCAAGGATTTCCGGACGCAATCAAACTGAAGCAAAAACAAAACGCATAATTGGGACATAGTGAGTTATACCAAGACATGTCAAGAATTTCTTCATTTCTAGTTATAAACTACTGACGTTGTGTTGTTTACGTGCAGCGGATATATGTCTCCTGCGTATGCAATTGACGGGAAGTTTTCAGTGAAATCTGATGTCTTCAGTTTCTGTGTTCTTTTGTTGGAGATAATAAGTGGCAGAAAGAACAGAGGGTTTCACCATCCAGATCACAATCACAATCTTCTTGGGCATGTAAGCATTACATGCTAATGTGTGTTTTCCAAATGTTGAGCCTGTACAGACTACAGTTTTCCATGTGTATGTATGACTAAAGGTATATAATTATGTAACTGAAACCAGGCATGGCTATTATGGAACGAAAGCAAGTGTTTGGAACTAATAGATCAATGCTTAGAGTACTCGTACGTTGAGTTTGAGGTGCAAAGATGCATTCAAGTAGGTCTATTATGTGTTCAAAGCTAGACAGACCGGCAATGTCATCGGTGTTGTTCATGTTGGGCAATGAGGGTACGACATTGCCTCATCCGAAGGAGCCAGGTTTCTTTACAGAAAGAAGCTCTGAGGACATCGATACCTTAATCAACGAAGGTAGAAATCAGACGGGAAGCTCAATTACCATTACCACGGTGGTAGCTGGATAATCAACATATATATGGATTCATTAGTCCCATTTTCACACATTTGACATAGCGAATACTATGTATATTTTTACACTAAGAGAGAGAGAGAGATTGGCCTCAATGCTTGGGAAGGTAGATTGAGAAATGTACAAAAAAAACATCTAATGTATTTTCAAATTAATTATTATTTTCAGAATAACGCACAACATTCATAAACAACCACCATTGGAACTCAAGTTCAACCCACCTTGCCCCAAAACTTAAATTGCGTGACTTTGTCCTCTAAAACTTAAATTTGTAGTCACTTTATTTTATGTCAGTTCGGTTAAAAAATCTGTTAAATCCCTAATATGGCAGAAATGGGCCCTATTTATTGCAATATCAATGCCAAACGTTAAAAAAAAAAAAAAAAAAAAAAAAAACTATTTAATGAATTAAAAAGTCAGGTAATGATAGATAAATTAAATTTGTAGACTAAATTTGAAAACTAAATGATGTGTCACTAATAAGAAATAAGCACGTTAATCAACACTTAACTAATAATCCAATTATCTACATGCATGTCATTTAGTTTACAATATTTAGTTTGCAAATTTAGTCTTCACACCATTACTCTAAAAAGTCAGTTTAAAGAAAAATAAAACCTTTCCAACAAAAAATAGAAAAAGAAAACATCAAACATAAATGCTAGCTGGTCAATCTCCATGTTTTCTAGTTCGAAGATAATTTCTGATCCAAAAGTCACCTTCACTTGTATGAACATTGAACAGAAACGGTAGCTACACTACTAGAATTATGGCTATAGAACATTAATATTTACACACCATTTACAATTGGTGACTATAGACATAAAGATAATGCCACTAATACTAGTGACCTTCAAATTTGAGATTGGTGTCCTTTTTTTTTTTGGTGTCTTTTAAGCTGAGATTGGTGTCTTACTTTTGTGTAAAAAGCTAAATCCTCTCTCTCCCCTTCACAGACGTCCAACACCTCCTTCGCGTCATTCTCTCTCCTCTTCCTTTTCTCTTCACGCAACAGCGCCGACAACGGGAGTCGAAGACAAACAACGGCGATGAGAACACCAACGACCGTCAACTTGTACCTCCAAAATCCTCTTCCTGTCCTCTTTCCAACTCCCAAGTTAGTTTCATCAAATTCGAAGCCGAATTTCCTCAATTTCAGATCTAAGAAATAGTAACCACGGGTTATCCGACCAATTTACGGCCAAGCTTGCCAGAATTGGACCTCAACCTAAGACGTAAAGATGATCCTCTCCTTATGGGCTGTCCTTCAGTGTAAGTTCTTTTCCAAAATAAAAGCTCAAATCATGAGGACGCCGACCCCAAATGGAAATTGGGAACGTTGGAATTACAGAGATTTCAAAATCCTGGCTTTTTATTTAATTTTTGGAGTTCAATTGCTCAAATTCTCATGATTTTTTTTATTGTTTTTGTGATTGTTTTGTCTATTGGCAGGTTCTCTGATAAAACTGGTGTATTTCTCAACGAACAATGACGATTCGTTTTCTTCGAAAGAGAGTTTAGCGGCTTCTAATGGCGATAGAGGGTGTCCTGTTCTTGAAGGGAAGCTCCATTTTGCAAAGTTTGAAACTCAAAACAAAAAGGGGAAACTTTTTTTTTTTATTTTCTTTTTTTATCAAAGGGGTCCAATTTTTTGAGTCAATAGTAGGAATTGTCCAGTTTATTAAAATAAGTTCAATTTCTTAAATTTAATTATTTAATTATCAATAATTATTTCTTCAATGAAAAAATTTATTGTAAAAATCAAATTTCTTCCAAATTATCTCTTTGATTATTTCTTTTTATTTCTTTTTTTGTTATTTCTTGTTCTTCCTCCCACTTTAACCCATTTATAGATTTTATTTTAATTTTTATAATCAACCTATATGTAACAGCCTGTCCTGGAAAATATTTATCATTGGTGTGAAAAGACGATATTGCCTTTCGACATCGAGACGTGTTGTGTTTGATTTATATTTAAGTTGGATTTAATTATCTTTTTCATAAGTATTGGACCCAATTGGAACTAAAGGAATTAAGTTTTGTTTGGCTGGTGACCCAACTAAGACCACACACTCACTCTCTCTCTCTCACACTCGTTGACTCTCTCTCTCATCCTTCTCGATTTTCTGCTGTTGTCCGTACAAGTCGTACGGACAATGTTCGAACCCACACTCCCAGTCATGGATCGAGCTTGTGCTTAGCACCATTGTCTTCATCTCATCCTTGCGAGTTCATCCATACCAGTTTTTGGAAGTAAAACCTTTGAAAACCCGAGAACCCAGACAACCCAGATTTGGGCACTGTTTATGCACATGTGATTGTGAGGTTTTTCGAAGATTCTAAAGCCATAGGAAGCTTTAGATCATCCTCACGAAGCTCGGAGAAGAAAAACCAAGTGATTTGGACGTCGAGAAGTGGAGATCGACAAGTTTGAAAATTGGCCAAAATTATAGAGGCTTTTTGCGGTGAATCCCCGGCGAGTTGTGGGTCGAGTTAGGTATGGTTGTGTTCATCTTTGTGAGATCTTCAATTTGGTATAAATTTCATGGATTTTGGTTGAGAAATGAAGAAGATATGAAGATTTAAAAATTTTCCAGAAACCGGCGAGAATGCAAAGTTCAGACAGCGGGGCTGACGGCGGTGGACGACGGCAACCGGCGAGGTCCACTAGAGAAGAAGAGAGAATATTCCATCAGAGTTGACGAAATATTCCTAACGACGTCAGGTAACACCGTTAGTTTTAATGGAATATTCCTAACACTGTTTACTGTTTCCGTCAGGGTTCCCTACGCGTGGCCATGCATGTGGCCGTGCACTCGTCGGCGCGTGGCGGGGCGTGAAGGGTCAGAAAATTATTTTAAAAATATGGGGATGATCCTGTGATTGTGTAGATCACTGTGGTATATTCATATACCCAAATTGAGCAATATGTGAGAAGTTATTACCTATTGTTGGTTATGTGCGTTAAATAACGTTTTTCGGTTATTACGCATATAGGTGAGGCCTATCCTGAGGACGAACGCCATCAATCGAGGCTCGAGGGTTGCGACGCTTCGACGTATCTGTGAGTGGGCAGTTGTTTTCTGTATATACCTATATAAATGAGATTTTTCCCAGAAAATCAATTGAGCGAAATGTGATATGAAATGCGATATGATATGCCATGCAAAGTATATATATCTATTTATTCATGCATTAGTAGTTGCATATAATGGTAATTGGTGTTGTGGACGCACAGGTAAGTATCAGGTGAGTATATATTGATGATAGAGAATGATTATATGATTTGATGATTATGTGAGATGTATTGAAAGCTCATAAACCTGCACCACGGTGTTAGTGCTCCCGCCCAGGGCCAAGGCTCAGTCCTTCACGTGATGTTCACCTTTCGCACCGTACGCTCACCTTGGATCCAAGTTAGGTGCTCAGTCCTGTCGAATAGACCACTATAGGTGGGTTCGACTCGTAGGTGACCCGCGATTAGGGCTCAGTCTTCACGTGATCGTAGCACTAGAGCGTATTTATTTACACCCAGTCTTGTCGGTGAGACCACGTGAGGTGGTTCTGACTCGTGTGCAGGATATATTTTTATATGTGATGATGAGATTGATTATGAGCTATAGTTCAACCGAGCCGATCATTCGGTGAACATGTTATGAGATATGATGAGTTGTAACCTGATATAGTTATGTGATTTGATGAGATATATTTGGCATGGCATATACCTTGCATATCACTCCTTCTGAACATGGTTTTGAGATAAGTATATACGTATTATATATTTCTGGGAAATTATTACAGGTTTTACGGCGAGGGGTTATAACTTTTGAGAAAAGAAAAGGTTTTGAAAAGGATTTGTTTCTGACCCACTCAACTTTGTTTTTCGCCCCTCCAGGTTCTAGGTAGCAGAGTTTTGGTGGCCACGAGGGAAGAAACGGAGTTATGACAGAATTCACAAAAGTAAGATTCACCTTCAGTTGTTATATTTTAGCAATTGTCCTTGACTGCAACTAGACGTTCCTTTTGCTCTGAATGTGTATTTATATTTATCTTATTAGCTTCCGCACTGTGCACATGGTTACGTCACTCTAGCGTGACGGCCAGCACGCCCTCCTTGGGACGGGGTGTGTCAGTTGGTATCAGAGCCAGGTTTGCAGTCCTGTATATCTTGGAGTTTCTTAGTGCCTTCTGTCAGAACTATACCGCCTCGTAGAGAGCCACGTCGTTCAGATAAACCTAGTTTTCCGATATAGCTTAGTTAAGGAAAGCTATTGCTATTGTGATTCAGTCTATTAGTCAAAGGACTTTTCTTGAGATTGTTTATAAGTTGAAGCTGAATCATTTTATGGGATATGAAGAACCTGAGGGATCAGAGTGATGGCCTAATCATTTGGAAAAAACGTTTTGGGTTATGCAAAGTCAAAGGAATCTTCCTTTTGAAAGGTAGGTCGAGATGACTACCTGGTTTAGAGTATTGAATCTACATCCTATTGGAGACAGTAGTCTTATACATTGTCACCAGAGGAAATAGCTGATTGAGAGTTGTTTAAAGAATTGTTTAAGAAAAGGTTTAATCTTCCGGTATATGTTGATGGTAAGAAGCAAGAGTTTACAAATTTGAGACAAGCAAAGAGGACAGCGAATGAGTATTACATAAAGTTTACGGACTTGTCTCGTTATCATCTGGATGTTGCTGCTAATCCGACAGAAATATTATGTCGTTTAAGTTGGGTACTAAAAAGAAGTTGCGTTTCATGGCGACCACTATGCATAGTACTTCTTACCAGAAGTTTCACGAGATTTTGTTGAGTATTGAGGAGAATATGCCCAGCAAGAGTAAAGAAGAAGAAAGAAAAGAACGTCAGACTCAGAGTTTTAAGAGTCGTGAAGCTAGTTCTAATTCTTCAAGCTGAGGTTTTAGTGCCACTAGTTAGAGGCGAGGTGGTAATTTACCGGAGGTTCTAGATTCCAGAGACAGGGAGATGCTAGTGGAAGAAATGTACTTTTGTGTTGTAGGTGCAGTAATAGACACTTTGGAGAGTGTAGGTGAAAAAGCAGAGGATGTTTTACATGTGGATAAATGGGACATAGAGCTGCAAATTGTCCCCAGAATCAGTAAATGCCCCAACAGTCTTCTTTGCCACCACTAACGCCGATTTGGTAGGTTCCTGGATCTAGTAGTTTTGGTCAGATAGGCCGTGGTGAGCGTGGGCGAAGTAATCAAGCTAATAGAGGTCGTGGGGGACGACAATAAGCCCAAAGACGTGTTAACATATCACTGCAAGATGCTTAGAATCTTTTGGACTTGATTAGGGGTACGTTGAACATTTTCGGTCACTTTGCTAGAGTTTTATTGATTGTGATGCAGAAATTTTATGTTCTTGTCAACGTTGTAAGGAAAATATTGAATGAGCACGATCGAGGCGTATATATGTATTTCCTAATTAGGGGCAAAATGGTAATATTGCACCCTCGGGAATTGTTACTTACTTATCGAAACAACAGTGAGTTATCGGTATTGCGGGCTGCAGACCGTAATATTAATAACTTATACGTTGGGATTCGTTAAGCAAGTAATTAGGGAGGTCATTATATATTAGTATCGTGTTCATTCAGAGTGTTCCGTGTTGGTAGAAGTTATAGTTATGGCAGTGAATTCTAGTCCGTTAGAGATGGTGGATTTCGACGTTATTCTAGGCACATATTGGTTGCTTTATGATTGTGCCAAGATAGATTGCTACGGGAAATCAGTTACTATCTATCGTCGTGGATTATCAGAGGTTACTTTTGTGGTTGAGCTAATTGGAGTAAGGCATGCCGTTATTTCTGCTATGAGAGCAAAGAAAGGGTTATTGAAAGGCTGCCAAGGATACTTAGCTCATGTGGTGCTAAACGATGCTACTCTGAGTAGTGTGGAAGATGTAAAGGTGGTTAGACATTTTCCTGTTGTATTTCCGAATGAGTTACCTGGATTGCCGCTAGACAAAGGTGTGGAGTTCACTATTGATTTGTCTCCAAGTATAGGTCTTATATTATAGAATGGTTTCTACAGAGTTAAGGGAATTAAAAGTTCAGTTGTAGAAATTGGTTGATAAAGGTTTCATTCAACCTAGTTCGATACCTTGGGGAGCCCCAGTTTTGTTGTAAGGAAGAAAGACGGGACATTAAGGCTATGCATTGATTATAGGCAACTGACTCAGGTAACGATTGAGAACCGTTATCCATTGCCGCGTATTGATGATCGTTTGATCAGTTTAGAAGTGCCTGTGTGTTTTCAAAGATTGACTTGAGGTCTGGTTATTATCAGTAGAAGATTAGCAGTGAGGATGTTCCTAAGATAACTTTCAAAACTCGTTATGGTCTTTATGAGTTTTTGGTGAAGCCATTCAGATTGACGAATGTGCATGCTGCTTTTATGGGTTTGATGAATGAAGTATTCTAGGAATATCTCAACAGGTTTGTTATTGTTTTCATTGATGATATTCCGGTGTACTCTAAGTTGAAAACAGACCATGCTAGACATCTTAACTTGGTATTAAAGAAATTGAGGGAACATCGGTAGTATGCTAAGTTCAGTAAATACCAATGTTGGATGAATCAAGTGGCATTTCTGGGACATGTGATATCTGTTCATAGTATTCAAGTGGATCCTTAAAAGGTAGCAGCAATGGGGAATTTGGAATAACCACGAACCGTGACTGAGATTCGAAGTTTCTTGGCTTAGCAGGCTATTATAGACAGTTTATTAAGGATTTGTCAGTCATTGCCTTACCATTGGCGAGAAAAGAGGTTAAGTTTGGGTGAGATGAAATTGTGAGCAAAGTTTTCAGCAGTTGAAGTATTTCCTCACTCATGCACTTGTTTTAGCATTCCCAGATGATAGCGGTAATTATAAGGTCTTTAGTGATACTTCTTTGAATGGTTTGAAATGTGTGTTGATGCAACGTGGTAGGGTGATTGCCTATACTTCACGGCAATTGAAACCTCATGAGATGAATTACCCTACTCACGATTTGGAATTAACGGTTATCATCCTTGCTTTGAAGTTACAGAGACATTATCTTTTTGGTGAGGAATGCCAGATTCTACAGATCATAAGAGTCTCCAATATCTGTTTATTCAGAGGGATTTTAATCTTAGGCAACGAAGGAGGATAAAGTTGCTTAGTGATTGTGATTGCATGACTAGGGTGACCGTGCAAATGTTGTGGCTGATGCATTTAGTAGGAAGACTCCAGTGAGAATTAATGTCTTCGATGCTTCTCGTGTTCCTCTGCTTGCAGAGTTGAGGTATACTGGAGTGGAATTGGAAATAGAAGAGCGAGGAGAAGTCGTGAAAGAACAAGAAGAAGTCTTGCTTGCTAAATTTCAAGTCAGGTCAGTATCGATTGATCGAGTGCTCGAGGCACAGATTATTGATAAGGAAATTCAAGAGCTATTTCATTTAAGGAATCAAGAGAAAAGAAAGACTTTAGGGTTAGAGAATTAGATGGCATGCTTATACAAGAGAATAGAGTGTATGTGCCGAATAATTTTGGAGTTAAAGAAAGAAATTTTGGATGAAGCACACTGTTCGGCTTATGCAATACATCTAAGAGGAACTAAGATGTATCATACCATTCAACAATTTTATTATTGGCCGGGTTGAAAAAGGAAATTGCTGACATGTTAGTAGATGTGTCATTTGTCAGCAGGTTAAAGCGGAAAGAAAGAAATCTTTTGGATTAACGCAGTCACTTTCCGTTCAGCATTGGAAATGGGAAAATACTACTTTGGATTTTGCATACAAGTTTTCCTCGTACACTAAATGGTTGTGATGGAATTTGGGTGAATGTTGATCGACTTACTAAGGCAAGTATGTTATTCAGCGAGGGAGCAGTAACCTTTCCAGACAAGTGCAACAGTTATTTATTTGTTTTATGGAAAAAAGATTGAGGCTTACGGATCTGTTGAACTTTTTGGGTATGTTGGTCACTTCAGTGTTCCGGAAGTAACACCATAAGGCCCATGACAAAGA
Organism: Heteromeles arbutifolia; assembly: GCA_024362995.1. Classification (NCBI taxonomy): domain Eukaryota; kingdom Viridiplantae; phylum Streptophyta; class Magnoliopsida; order Rosales; family Rosaceae; genus Heteromeles; species Heteromeles arbutifolia. Next base: position 34,548,450 of record JANCRC010000003.1, on the reverse strand, counting down.
TGTCATGTGTGTTGATTTTTGGAATTGTAGATAAGATGGAATTTAAGTTACTGAGATAGAAGAGGATACTACTCAAAATGTTTAAGTGACTAAGTTTAACTTGAAAACGGCTCAGGATAGTCAAAAGCGCCTAACGGACCGGCGTGCCACTGATCGGGTGTAGGAGGTTGGTGATTGAGTATTTCTGAAATTTTCACCTTGGAAAAGTGTGTTTCGGTTTGGAAAGAAGGACAAGTTAAGTTCTAGGTATATCGGACCTTATGAGATCATCGAACGAGTCGGTGAAGTTGCTCACAAGCATGAGTTGCCTTCAGAGTTGTTTAAGGTACATGGTGTCTTCCATGTTTCGATGCTTCGTCATTATGTCGTAGATCAATTGCATGTGATTCCTCCTCAATCATTGGAAATTTATTTGGATTTGACTTATGATGAGGATCCAGTGCCTATTTTGGATTGGAAAGATAAGGTTTTGAGAAATAAGACAGTGCAATTGGTCAAATTTTATGGAGAAACCATTCAGTGGAAGAAGCTACTTGAGAAATAGAGAAATGGATGAGAGAGATGTACCCAAGGTTGTTTTATGAGTACTAGTGGATGTTTTTGGTTATGTAAATTTCGAGGACGAAATTTTGTAAGGTGGGTAGATTGTAACAGCCCGTCTCGGAAAATATTTATCATTGGTGTGAAAAGACGATATTGCCCTTGGACATCGAGACATGTTGTGTGTGATTTATATTTAAGTTGGATTTAATTATCTTCTTCCTAAGTGTTGGACCCAATTGGAACTAAATGAATTAAGGTTTGTTTGGTTGGTGACCTAACTAGGACCACACACTCACTCTCTCTCACATACATGTTGACTCTCTCTCTCCTCCCTCTCGATTTTCTTCTGTTGTCCGTACAACTCGTACGGACAATGTTCGAACTCACATTCCCAGTCACGGATCGAGCTTGTGCACTGTTTTTGGAAGTAAAACCTTTGAAAACCCGAGAACCCAGACAACCCAGATTTATGCACTGTTCATGCACACGTGATTGTGAGACTTTTGGAAGATTCTAAAGCCATAGGAAGCTTTAGATCATCCTCACGAAGCTCGGAGAAGAAACACCAAGTTATTTGGATGTCGGGAAGTGGAGATCGACAAGTTTGAAAATTGGCCGAAATTACTGAGACTTTTTCCGGCGAATCCCCGGCGAGTTAGGGGTCGAGTTAGGTATGGTTGTGTTCATCTTTGTGAGATCTTCAATTTGGTATAAATTTCATGGATTTTGGTTGAGAAATGAAGAAGATATGAAGATTTGAAAATTTTCCAGAAACCGGCGAGAATTCAAAGTTCTGACGGCAACGGACGGTGGCGACCAACGAGGTCCACCAGAGAAGAAGAGAGAATATTCCATCAGAGTTAACGGAATATTCCTAACGCCGTTTACTGTTTTCGTTAGGGTTCCCTGCGCGTGGCCGCATGTGTGGCCGTGCACTCGTCGGCGCGTGAGGAGTCAGAAAATTATTTTAAAAATATGGGGATGATCCTGAGATTGTGTAGATCACTGTGGTATACTCATATACCCAAATTGAGCAATATATGAGAAGTTATTACCTATTGTTGGTTATGTGCGTTAAATAACGTTTTTCGGTTATTACGCATATAGGTGAGGCCTATCCTGAGGACGAACACCATCAATCGAGGCTCGGGGGTTGCGACGCTTCGACATATTTGTGAGTGGGCAGTTGTTTTCCGTATATACCTATATAAATGAGATTTTTCCCAGAAAATCAGTTAAGCGAAATGTGATATGAAATGCAATATGATATGCCATGCAAAGTATATATATCTATTTATGCATGCATTAGTAGTTGCATATAATGGTAATTGGTGCTGTGGACGCACAGGTAAGTATCAGGTGAGTATATATTGACGATAGAGAATGATTATATGATTTGATGATTATGTGAGATGTATTGAAAGCTCATAAACCTACACCACGGTGTTAGTGCTCCCGCCCACGGCCAAGGCTTAGTCCTTCACGTGATGTTCACCTCTCGCACCGTATGCTCATCTTGGATCCAAGTTAGGTGCTCAGCCCTGTCGAATAGACCACTATAGGTGGGTTCGACTCGTAGGTGACCCGCGATTAGCGCTCAGTCTTCACGTGATCGTAGCACTAGAGCGTATTTATTTACATCCAGTCTTGTCGGTGAGACCACGTGAGGTGGTTCCGACTCGTGTGCCAGATATATTTTTATATGTGATGATGAGATTAATTATGAGCTATAGTTCAGCCGAGCTGATCACTCGGTGAACATGTTATGAGATATGATGAGTTGTCACCTGATATAGTTATGTGATTTGATGAGATATATTTGGCATGGCATATACCTTGCATATCACTACTTCTGAACATGGTTTTGAGATAAGTATATACGTATTATATATTTCTGGGAAATTATTACAGGTTTTACGGCGAGGGGTTATAACTTTTGAGAAAAGAAAAGGTTTTGAAAAGGATTTGTTTCTGACCCACTCAACTTTGTTTTTCGCCCCTCCAGGTTCTAGGTAGCAGAGTTTTGGTGGCCACGAGGGAAGAAACGGAGTTCTGACAGAATTCACAAAAGTAGGATTCACCTTCGGGTGTTATATTTTAGCAATTGTCCTTGACTGCAACTAGACGTTCCTTTTGCTCTAAATGTGTATTTATATTTATCTTATTAGCTTCCGCACTGTGCACATGGTTATGTCACTCTCGCATGACGGCCAGCACGCCCTCATTGGGACGAGGTGTGTCACTATATCACAAGTTAATTGTATTTATCTACATGACAGATTTTTTTTCATAGTCAACCTGTCACGATTAATGTGTCATATTTGTAGGTATATTATGTTTTTTCTACCTTTTAGTTAGGCTTTCATATCTCACTTATAGGTATAATATACATTCATATATTTGCTACTTGAGTTAAGGTATAATGTTTTGCAGATAGATTGATGTTAGTATATTAGTTTTTTTGTTATAAGATATTAATTAGATATTTTGGAGTTGGAAAATGCATAATATTAAAAGATTTTAATTGATTTTTAATATTTTTAGAAAATATTAAATGACTATATAAGAAATAAAAACATATAATTATATAACTGGACTCACTCCTAAAAACCCTTTATGTTTTTGGAACTGGATCTAAAAGCCCCAAAAATCAATGACTGTATAAACTTCATTCGATCCAAGCAACTTTGCCTTACTGGTATGCTTAATGCTTAAGAAGTATTTGATTGCTTTCCATCTCCTGATTCATTTGTATCATTTTTCGTTTCAATCAACTTGGGATATGGGAAGATTCACTTTTTCACTAATTGAGACTTTTTAACCTTGTTTTGTTAAACTAAGTGTTGATGTTGAAATCTTGGATTGAAAGTTCAAACTACCATTTTTATTGGTACATAAACTACTTCAGCTTAAGTAATTAGTACCCATATTTTTTACTGCAAAAATTTTGTAGTTTCCAAAGATTTGAACTTCTGAAAATGAAATCCGAAAGAAAATCATATATGCCCTGAATATAGCTGCCTGTTCAGTAGTTGTAGTTATCATTTTCTGGTTTTGGGTCATTGCTTATGGTTTTAGATGATTTCAGGCTCCGAACAACACAGAGCTTCTGGGAGCGCGAAGTGCGTTATTAAGGTAAAAACCAACTGTTTGGTTTGGCCATTGTATCACTGTTTTCTGGCATGTATAAAAGCTAATTTATTGACTCGTGGCAATGGTGAGCAGGCCACAGGTGGTAGGGCATTCAAGTACGCAGATCTTTTTAAAGAAAAGCTTGAGATTTCTCTTAACAAGGCAGATGAAATGGACTGTCTTCTTGTGTATGAAGTGTCTTTATATATATGTTTTACATTCAGTCTAATCCTGCAAGTGTTAAAGATATAACATTCAGTACTTACTGTAAGCATTTGTCTGATGCCTTAGCAATTGTTGTTACTGCACTTTAATTCTTGTAGACCAATGATCTAGCATATGCTTTGCATACTTCACTTATAGTTTTCTTTTATTGTTATATTCTGCAATATCAATTCATGGTCTAGAGTGAAACCGAGAGGAAAGATTTTCAAAAAAGAAATTTTGTATTTTTATTTAATTGCAAGTTTGCACACTTATGTGATTCCTCATTTTAATGGTTCAACTCGGTGGTGGTTATCTTTTTGGGCTACATGTTGGCTTTGTTACTGATTCAATTGGAGCCACTTTAGGTGCAGGGGCTGCTTTCCTTCTCAGAAGAACTGTATGTTTCTATCCTAAACTCTTGTATTGGAATTTCCTGGTTTTTTGGAGATTCTAAAAAAAGAGAAAATATTAATGCTTTTATATGTGTGAGTATGCGCGTGCTCTTCACTGATATTCCGTTCTCATTTCTGTTCTCCCTCATTCATATGTAAATGCTTTGTTTGTATCTTGTCCTCTGCCCATTGGTCATAAATATAGTATCTATGCTTTCTTTATCTTATTCTTGAATATCCACGCAGATTGGGAGATCATTTGTTGTTTCAAGGTTGAAGGTGGTCTGCATATTCATGAACTTGTGAATTTAATATGTTCTTAGTTGAAGTTGCAGAAGGGTTGCAGTGAATTTGTTGAGATTTTTGTATGGTAAATTACGACTGCAAACCCCTTGAAAATATACTTTTCCCAGGTATTTATATGATCATATCTCAGTGTTGTCCTCAACTCTAATCACTTTAACAGTTGGACTTAAGTTAACGTTATTCTTAAGAAATTTGTGGGTTTGATTTTGGGTGTAGGCTACAGCTGATGATCAGATTCAAGTTATTGAGATGATTAAGCTCTTGGAAACAAAGGGTTCGAAGACTTTTTAAAGTTTGTTTTCAACATTTGTACATAAGTGTATAAAATATCAGTTATGCAAATTTATAGTTGTATTCTTATATTTAATGATATTACAATTTGTTTTCTCACCAAAAACAGAAAAAGAAATATGATACTCTAATTTGGGTGCCCACACAGGGCATCTTTTTTTAAAAACACAATTTTCAACTTTGACACCAATGAATTAGGGTGGCATTGTTTTAGGTGGCACCGATCTATTAAGGGTAGCCATGGTTACACTAGACACTTCTCTATAGGACATGTACACCTATTTAGTGGCAGCTTGGTGGCAATTGAGGTTTGCCACCAATGTCAGTGCCCACTCTTTATAATAGACACGAATGAAAAGGTTGTCCTCTAGCCAAAATTCTAGTAGTGTTAGTTAATCTCCATGTGGAGTGAAAACTCGATTGATTTATCAGTTTAGAGTGTTTGATTGCATACATGAAGACGCGAAATGACATCCCAACCAGCAGACACGATTTGATTTATCAGTTTAGAATGTTTCTCTTGGAATACAATTCTCACCTCCCACCAAGGAATCCAATTCCTCCAAATGAGGAGTTGAATTCCATTTTTCATGTGGACCCCCATTCATATCTTAAGTAAACACAAGAATTATCGGTAATTGGAATCAAACTCCTTATTTTCATTCCGATTATGGGTGCGTAATCACGCCCTAAGAGAGACTGAGTGACACACCCCGACCCAGAATGTCCACTAAGACTCCGAATCGAGTTGTGCTGGTCGACACCTGGAAGGTGACAAAGCCAAAAAGTGATGATATGGAAAAATACGAATAGATTTAAACCTAAAGGTGCCTAACTATCAGAGTGCCCTGTCAGTGGGTATGGACCCATTTCACACGCGTTGTCAGAGCATAAGTAAAGTACAGTAGTGTGGGTAAGGATCATACCCTCAGAAGTAGCCACCTGAACTGAGATATGCCACGAGTCCTTGTCAATAAAGAAACTATGCTACAAGAACCTGGAGGGGCGCAAAACAAAAAACTGAATGGGTCAGAAACAAAGTTTTACAAAATCATTTCGATATCAAAAGCTCTAACCCCTCGCTGGAAACTTGCATAATTTCCCAGAAAATAGTACATAAACATATGTATATCATCATATTCTCAAATCATGGTTCAAAATCAGTATTATGAAAGTATGCCATGCTATATGCATCAATAACATAATGAAGTTACGTAAATATATCAGGTGAAATAATAAATCAATCGGAGACCCTACAGTGGTCATGTACGGCTAATCATATAGCTCAACACTTATGCCTGCACACAAGTCGGAACCATTAAAATGGTCTGTACAACAAGACTTGGTGTAATAATACGCTTTAGTGCAATTCTCATCAAATAGCTGTGCGAATAATCACAGGTCACCTACGAGTCGAAACCACAGAAGTGGTCTGTACGACAGGACTTACACCTACTTGGATCCAAGGGAGCATGCGGTGCGGGAGGTGAATATCAACATAAGCACTAACACCGGGGTGCAGGTTTTGAGCTCTCAACACAATTCACATCATCAAGACAATATAACTCACTTGATACTTACCTGCGTGTCCACCGCACCATTTCATACATATGCATCATATACCAATTCATACTTTTCATATCAATTCTATGCATGGCATTTTAAAACATACTTTCATTTAAATTCAATTTCTAGGAAAAATCAGTAAGTATATAGGTATATAACGAAAACAACTGCCCACTTACCTGGAGTCCACGCTATAAATCCCTAGAACGAGTACCGAGGCGTCCCGAACGATCGGTGCCTAGAACAATTATTAAATCACATCTCAGAATACTTGTCGATAGAACACATAAAACACATCCTCAAGGGCATTCAAGAGTGATTCAAGACTCATTGACCATAAGTCAACCGTCGATCAAAGATCGACGATAGGGTCCACAACCCTACATAATTCAATCCGTAAGATCCGCATATCAGATTTCCCATCTGTAACTTCTCATGACTCACATTATGCTTATAGAACAACATACTAAAGTTTCGTTATGATCCAACGGTTGGATCTCCGCCAATTTCCAAAATCGAGTGGCGATTAACCTTTTATTTTATGATTTTACAAATCCAATTCGGGAAGATCCATACGTCGGATTCTAGATCCGTAAGTTTCTACATTCTTCAAATATTAAGTACTACAACGTATCAAAGTTTCGTGACAATCTGAAGGTTGGATCGCCAATTCATATTTCTACCTAACCACGAATCGTAAAGAATCTGGCTCAATGATCCACTTACGTCAAACCACTATCAAAACTGAATTTAGGATATCAAACATAGCCTAAAAATAACATTGACGACCCATTGGCCTCGCGCCGCCGCCTGCGCCGTCGTGGGTGGCGGTCGGCCGCCCTGGCTCGCCGGAAAATTCAACTTTCTCCAAAAATTCTCAAAATTTGCAGAATTGAAAATCTCAACGAAAGGAACAACTTTCTTACCTGTGAACAAGGCCAATCCGGCCGAGAAAAGCCTCAAATCCTCCAAATCCCTACGAAACCCTTGAATTTGGGTGTGTTCGATCCGTCTCCAAAACAACTCCGCCGCCTCCAAACTTGTTTGGGCTTTGTTCCAGACCTTAAGAGGATGCTATGGGTGGTATTAATTGGAAGAAATTGCTTCGGGATTGGATGATTTGAAGCCAAAGCTGCCGCACCCCTCCTTGCGGTTTCACCCATTTTGAAAGCCAAATCTTCCCAAATTTGATGTGGAATGGATAGAGGGAAGGTCGATATAGGGATTGGGAGTGGTGGTTCGGCTCAATCCATCAGAAAAATTGATGAATTTCGCCGAAGATACATACGGGTCGGGATCGGGTTTGCAAGTCAAGGGGAAACCGGTTTGGTTCCCCTCCATCTCCTCCTTTCTCCTTTCCCTGCCTTCTTCTATTTCTGATTCGTCCATCACCTCTCCCTTTGCTCCGATTGGTCCTTCTTTCTCCCTGGTTGGGCAGCCCATGTCCCTTCTTCTTTCTCTTCTCTTTCTCATTCTGCCATCTCTTCCTCCCATCTCCTACGCTGCCATTAGGCAGTTTTCTTCTTCTTCTTCTTTTTTTTTTTTTCTTTTTTTTTTCTTCTTTCCTTTCATCTCCACCATCCAATTTATTTTCTTTTAATCTGGACCGCCCACGTGGCACTCCAGATTTTCCTAGAATTCCCCAAATAACAATTAAATTATCATTTTAACCCCCAACTTCAAACGTTAATATCTTCTTCGATATAGCTCCAAATCACGAACCGCTTGTGCCCACGCATCCGTAGCGACGAGTACTACAAGAATATGCCAAGAAAACAAAACTTAGGTGACACGACATCATAATTAACCTCAGTAAACACACATGCCTTGAAGGGCAATTTCGTAAAATCACTTATTAAAAATTTTATACAATTGTAAAATCAGGGACGGGCTGTCACACTAAGAGATTGGCCTCAATTTATTGGGCGGTGGATTGAGAAGTGTAAAACACAACAAAAAATCTAGTGTATTTTGAGATTGATGATTATTTCCAGAATAATGCACAACAATATCATATTCAATATACAATAGGCTTATTTTGTGTAATGCCCATTGGAACTCAACTTCAATATCACTCCCCACCACCCCCCAAAACTTAATTTGCATCGCTTTGTCCTCTGAAACGTAATTTTTTATTCACTTTGCCATTTTATGTTAATTTCATTAAAATATTTGTTAAATCCCTAAGAGCATCTTTACATGAGATGTCAGAATGTCCAATCAGCAATAACAGTAAAAAAAACAGCAGTAATATTTTTCAACCGAGAAGTCAAATTTGATATGGCATGACATATCTCCCCCTTGCTACCAAATTTGACATCACCTTCAAAAAATTTTAATTAATTATTAAATGCTTTTAATAAATTTTTATTGGTTTAAAGCATTGCCTTTTTGTTTCTTTTCATTACCAATACAATATTTAAATATTTTTATACCTTTTAATTCATTTTGTTTCATACCCAATGCAAAGAAAATAAATATGAATTTTTTTTTTATGTTTAAAATTTGGCATATCGGGTAGAGAGCAAAACTTTAAAAAATGTCAAAGTGCCATATCATTTTTATTTATGTTTAAAATGGCCCTGCTTATTGCCATATCACTGCCAAGTGTAAAAAAATAATAATAATAAACCGTTTTAAAGCATTACAAACTCACTTTAAAGAAAAAGAAAACATTTCCAACAAAAATAGAAAAAGAAAACATTAAACAGAAATACTAGGTAGTCAATCTCCATGTTTTCTGACTAGTTCGAAAATAATTTCTGATCCAAAAGCCACCTTCACTTGCATGAACATTGAACAGAAATTGTAACTAGTCAATCTCCATGTGCAGAGAAAACTGGATTAATTTATCAGTTGAGAGTGTTTGACAGCATACATGAAGACACGAAATGACATTCCAACCAGCCTACACGATCTGCCTTTTTCTTTCCCCTATTATGTCATCCCAACCAGCATTGGGACTTAAAAAAAATCCATAACCAATCGATGTTGGACCAAGTATATTTTGTGCCAGTTCACAGAAGACAGTCGTGGTTATGTTCATTAGCGACTTCTTTCATGGATAATCAAATGCGTCATTCATGTCAGTTGAATTTGAAAACTTTCACTTACAAATAGAATAAAAAGCTACTAGACTCCAGCTCTATTAACCCCTAAGATGAACATTAGATAACGCATAATGGAGCTCTCTTATGCACTGGAGTCCAATATCTCATTCATTAGGCATCGAGGCCTAAAATAAACAAGTGATAATTTGTTCAAAGTCCCAAAATATTTTCAACATTAAGACTGAGTCAATGAATTTTTTTTGTAGTTTTAAGGAGAGGCCAATGAAAATAAATTTTGCAAGTGGTGTGGACCTTAAATAGAGAGAAATTTTATTTTTTTTCACCTTGGAAAGAAAGAGAAAGAAAAATTGTTTCCCAAGATCTGCGTGGTTCATCAAAATGAATCTGACTACTCATTTGCCTGCTCCATTGAAAATGCTCTAGCCATAAATATAGCATCATTTCACCGTACCAATGTTATACAACTAACAAAATCCTTAGCAATACATCCATAAGCCACAAAAGGACCGTCAACTAAGAAGATAATAATATGGTGATCTGGATCATCAGTAAGCCGTCATCAATGACGGAGACATGATTTAGCATGTGAAGTGTGAACCCATTTTTTTCTATAAAAATGCAGCAGAGTTTTCCTTGTTTCTTTCAAATTTTCAAAACATGAAGTACGGGTGAATTTCTTTTACAAACACAAAAGACACATCTAATCACGAGTCCATAGTGATGCAATAAGTTGTAGGTGCCTGCTTGTTCGTCTTGGGGAATCATATGGGAGTGAAGAGGCTGGTGTAACGAGAGTCCAGCTCTTGACTTGGAGTGGGCTTGGCTTAAAAATGGGTGGGCTTGGGCTTTAACATACTTTTTACTAAATAAATAAAATAAAAAAATTGATCATTTGGTTTTCACTTTTCATTTTTTTCCTTTTGCACTTTTTTAGTTTCTTTAACCTTTAGGATTGAATGAAAAAAAAAAAAAAAAAACGCTAGTAAAAAACAAGAGAGGAGTGTTGTGACTTATGAGAATCAAGGTTCTAAAAGATCTTAGACATTAGTCGGGCTGTGGGTTTGGGGCTTAGGCGGGGACTTAGACGGACTATGCAGATTTAAGTAAATTTATTATATTATTATATAAACAAGTGTCTATTTATACTTAAAAAAAAACATATATAATTGTAATGTGATATATAAATTGCAAAATAAAATGACATATAGGTTATAAACTATTAGAGCATATTGAAAGCACCGGGGAACAATTATATAATAAGTGTTCATCCAAGTATTCAATAACTCTCTTACATTTATTGAAAAATTAAAGTGCAAAATGAAAGTTATCGATTTTTTGTCTATGTGAGAGTTGCAATCAAGGTGGGTGCCTAAGCGAGTTTAGACGGACTAGGCGGGCGCCTAGGTAAGCTAGGCAGATTCCTAAGCAGGTCTAGGCGCACTTTCTTAATTTTCGAACGCTTAGGAACTAATTGAGACTGTGACCAGCCGCCTAACGCCGCCTGAGATTTATAGAACAATGATGAAAATAAATTGGAAGTATGAAAGTCACTACACTTAATTAAACGGTTCACTCAAACCCTTCCATCTTGGTATATGCAATATCTGAGGTTTCTAATTATATGATTAATTGTTGGGACCATATATATATATATATATATATATATATATGAAATTTACTTTTTACTATATGAAATGAAAAAAGAGGAGAAAAAAATTCGAAACTATTACAATAATATAGATTTGAGAGTTTAAACAAAGAGCTTATGAATAGAAACGCATCATTGGATATTAGATCACAGGCGTTGGAGACTATATAATACTACATATAAATTCGTCGGCGGCTTCCGCAAGGGTATTAAGTGAGAAAGAGGATGGAGATAAAGACAGCTTCATTCGAAATGACACATTTACCCTTGAGCACCTTCCTCATAACCAAAGACCATCAGTTCGCTCATCCGCTCGTTAAACGCGCTTTGACAATCCTACCCCTCGTCATCACCTTCTCAGAAACCCAATGGCAGCTTCAACAAAACAGACCGACTCCCCATTATCTGTACCTGAGTTGTCTCCCATGGCCTCTCTTTCTTGGAAAACCCTGCCCCCCCACCCTCTTCCTTTATATACTCTCCCCTACTTCTCTCTTTCCCCATCAACAAACATACGCTTTCACTCGCTCGCTCATCATCATCATCTCTCTCTCTCTCTCCTCCAAATTGTCAATGGCTTCCCAGCAAACCCCACAATCCTGTTTCCAAAATTTGTTACCCACCATGGCCGACAAGCTTGGTGGGGACGGTTTAATAGGCGAGCTCTGTAATGGATTCAATTTGTTAATGGATTCCAACACGGGGGTCATCACCTTCGAGAGTCTCAAGAGGAACTCTGCTCTTCTGGGGTTGCAGGATCTGATCGACGACGATCTACGGTCCATGTTGGACGAAGGTGATTTCGACGGCGATGGCGCTCTCAATCAGATGGAGTTCTGCGTTCTCATGTTTAGATTGAGTCCTGAGCTTATGGACGAGTCCAAACTCTGGCTTGAAGACGCTCTTCAACAGGAGTTTCAACATTGTTATTGATTTTGGGTTTTTATTCTTTTAGACATAAATACTGCTTTTTTATTTGGGTTTTTTGTATTTTTATTTTCGGTGTTTGTTATTGCCCAGACCCATCCAATTGTCTTATTTTCTCATTCACGTTATAATCTCACCCACCTTAAAAAGTTAAAAAATTAAAATGTTATTTTCCAACCCACTATTATTCCCAAAATAACCTTTAATATATACATACATATGAAAATCCCAAATTGTCTCTTAAAAATATAACAAATAATATGTAAATAAAAATCACTAACGTCTGCAAATTCAAATGAAACCACAGATGTATCCAAATTCAAAAGAACTCGACAATGACAAATTCAAAAATACGATGGACAAATTCAAATAACCTACACACAAATTATTCTTCTACCTTCAATGGAAACATAATATCCTACTTCTTCCGTAGAAGCGTCATCTTCCACCTGTTCAATAAAAAAGTCATCTTATAAGTCCATTGATATTTTGTTACTTTCTCTGAATGAAATGAGATAAAATATAAGTCAGAGTTTAAGGTAGACAAATTGGCTAGCACGACCAACCTTTTTTTTTTTTGTAATTATGCAAAACAAGATAATTAATGTCCTTATCCTTTTTGCAAATAGACAAATTTTGTAATTAAAAAATTCATTAAAAGGTGGGTGGGAATATAAGATATTGGGGTGAGAATAACATTACTCCTATGGAATTACTGGGAAAGAAAAATACAGAAATGCAATTGACAGTTGACACATACTTGCTCTTGTATCTTGGGTGATTCAGTTCAGTTGTTTTGATTGATCACTGGTTTGGACTTCCTTTCAAAATGATTGCGCTTTTAGAGAAAATAATTTTGATTTCTAGAATACTTGAAGTTCTTCTTATAAAATGATTGCGCTTTTAAAATGATTGCACTTTTACTGAAAATGTTTTTGATTTTTTAAACACTTGAATTCTTTTTTAAGATTCACTTTTGTGACATCCCACATCACCCAGAGGAGTGATCCTTAAATGTATATTCTCATCCCTGCCTAGCACGAGGCCTTTTGGGAGCTCATTGGCTTCGGGTTCCATCGAAACTCTGAAGTTAAGCGAGTAGCGCACGAGAGCACTCCCATGATGGGTGACCCACCAGGAAGTTCTCGTGTGAGTTCCCAGAAACAAAACCGTGAGGGCGTGGTCAGGGTCCAAAGCGAACAATATCGTGCTATGGTGGTGGAGCGGGCCTAGGAAGTGATCTACCCCGGGCCGGGATGTGACAATTGGTATCAGGGCCAATCCCTGGGCGGAAGTGTGCCGATGAGGACGTCGGGCTCCTAAGGGTGGATTGTGGCATCCCACATCGCCCAAAGGAGTGATCCTTAAATGTATATTCACATCTCTACCTAGCACGATGCCTTTTGGGAGCTCACTAGCTTCGGGTTTCATCAAAACTCCGAAGTTAAGCGAGTAGCGTGCGAGGTCACTCCCATGATAAGTGACCCACTGGGAAATTCTCGTGTGAGTTCCCAGAAACAAAACCATGAGGGCTCGTGGTCGAGGCCCAAAGCGGACAATATCGTGCTACGGTGGTGGAACGGGTCCGGAAAATGATCCACCCCTGGCCGGGATGTGACATCGATGACTAAATAACCTTAGTTTTAATTGATTTTTTCCATAGCGGATCTTTATAGGGTGATTTTTTTACAAACGATTCCGATTATAAACACGAAGTTCTATAAATTGGTAACGAACAATTTTGAGTATGAGTTCCTACTCATCCTTTGAGTAGCTAAGTATTGTTCAAAACTAAGCCCTAGAGGCCCTAAAGTCTACAAAAAGCATTTAAGGGCAAAACACCACCCTAGAACAAAGCTAAGCTAGGTTAGCTATGTATGCTGCATGATGTTCAACATTTCCCCTTAAGCTGGATCCAAGGGATTAATGGATCCAAGCTTGTCAAGGAGACTTCGAAAAAGAGTGGCTACCAAAGCCTTGGTAAATAAGTCTGCCAATTGATCATGACTTCAAGTGAAAACTGTGCGAATAACCTTGGACTGGATTTGAGCCCTCACATAGTGACAACCCACTTCGATATGTTTGGTGAGCTCATGAAAAACTGGGTTTGATGCAATATGCATCGTAGCCTGATTGTCACACATGAGAGGTATGAACGCAATGTTCGGGAACCCCAAATCAAGAAGAAGACTCTTGAGCCAAATAAGATCACAGGTTGTTAAAGCCATTGCCCTATACTCAGCTTCAACACTGGATCAAGCGATAACTTGTTGTTTCTTGCTTTTCCATGTGATAAGGTTTCCACCAACAAGAGTACAATAGCCAGTGGTTAGCTTTCGATCAAGGGCATTGTCAGCCCAATCTGCGTTGGTATAGCCTTGAATAAGGGTGGAACCATTATTTTGCATCACAATACCACGCCCCAACAGACCCTTTGAGATATCTGAGAATTCTCTTAACAATATGAAGATGTTTAACGGTTGCTGCACACATGAATTGGCTAACTAAACTCACAGCAAAGATAATATCTGGCCGAGTAATTGTAAGATAAATGAGCTTACCAACTAACCGCTGATAGTAACTGACATTACTGAGACCATCACCTTCCATATCTATCTTAAGCTTGCAATCCAATGGAGTATTGGCAGGCTTGCAATCAAGCATTTTAGCTTCTTAAAGAAGATCCAACACGTATTTTCTTTGATTTAAAAACAATCCCTTGTGTAATGTAGCCATCTCAATGCCTAGGAAATACTTCAATTGGCCAAGGTCTTTGATGGCAAATTTTTTATGAAAAGACTGCTTGTGAGAAGTGATTTCATCCATGTTGTCACCAGTGATGATAAGATCATCAACATAGATTAGAACTACCAGTCTTCCTACTGACCCATGTCGAATGAACATAGATGAGTCAGCATCACTCCTTGAGATACCTCTTCTAAGACTGAGCTTAACTTTCTGTACCATGCTCGAGGAGATTGTTTCAAGCCATAGATGGCTTTGTGACGCTTACACACAAGACCATGAGGCAATTTCATGTGTACCTCTTCTTCAAGTTTTCCATGAAGGAAGGCATTTTTTACATCCATTTGAGACAAGGACCACCCTTGATTTACAGCCACTGAAAGTAGTACACGAACAATGTTATCTTTGCCACAAGAGCAAATGTCTCCTTATAATCTACCTCATATGTTTGGGTAAAGCCGCAAGCCACCAATTGTGCTTTATGTTTCTCAACAGTTCTTTTAGAATGAAATTCGGGTTTTGTGCTTTATGTTTCTCAACAGTTCTTTTAGAATGAAATTCGAGTTTGTAAACCCGTCGGCTTATGACTACCTTTTTTCCAAGATGAAGCTGAATGACACTTCAAGTATTGTTTTCACTTAAAGCATGTAACTCTTCATCCATGCCCCGTCGTCATTCACACTAAAGCGTGGCTTCTTAAAAGGTTTTAGACTTAGTGTGGCTTGAGACAGAGCTAAGAAAAGCTTGATGAGATGTAAAGCAATGATGGTATGCAATAGAATCAGTGATAGGATGCTTGACAGTATATGTGACATAATCAAGCAATTTAGGAAGGGGTTGACATGCCCTAGAGGATTCCTTCTTATTGGAGGCATGTCTGTCTCTTGAGAATTTAGCGGAGGTGATGTAGCATTGTTGCAAGATTATGGCGCTGTGCTATCAAGAGAATAGACAGATTGAGGTGATTGTTGCTGGGAAGCAGGTTGAAGATCATGGTTTGTGCCAACAAACTCAGAATCTATGTCAACATAGGAGTGGGGTGAGGGAAATAGATCATCCCAAGTTTCCCTCTCAGATGAACCAGTGCATTTCTTATCGAAGAAAGGAATGGTTTCTTAGATTTTAACATCCCTGGACACCAAAACTTTATTAGTATTAAGATTAAATCACTTATATCCCCTTTGTGTTGAAGAATATCCCAAAAACATGCACTTGATTGACCTGGGATCTAACATATCACGTTGTGGAGCTTGAATATGCACAAAACACGTACATCCAAAAACCCTTAAATGCGACAAGTCTGTGGAACAGTATTTTAGGACTTCATATGAAGATTTGAATCCAAAACTTGACTGGGAAGTCTATTAATTAAATAAGTAGCAGTGATAACTCCTTGAGACCAAAACTTCTTGGGAATATTTGTATGAAGCATGAGTGAATGTGTCTTCTCAAGAAAATAATTATTTTTTCCATTGGCTACCCCATTTTATTAGGGAATACCAACACAAGTAGTTTAATGAAAAATGCCATGTCTGCTCAAATATTGTGACATGATGTTAGACAGATATTCAGTGCCATTATCCGATCTTAGAGGTTTGAATTTTAATATCAAAATGATTGGTAACAAGATTATGAAAATCCTTGAACATGGTAACAACCTCACTTTTGAATTTTAAGAGATATAACCAAGTAACTCTTGTAAAATCATGAACAAATGTCACAAAATACTTATAACCATCAAATGATTCATTAATTGGACACCAAACATCCGAATGTACAATTTCAAAAGGTTTACTAGCCCTAGACAAAGAGGAATTAAATGGTAGTCTAGCAAACTTAGAGAAATTGCAAGTGTCACACTTGATATTAGTGTGACCTAAACTAGGTAAAAGTTTCAAACAAAATAGGTTGGGAAAGATGGGCTAAGCGTTGATGCCACAAAATGGAATCCTGAGGATGACTTGAACTTGTACTTTTACTAACTTGAAGGCCTTTTCATTGAGATAACTTCATTGGCAAGTAGTAAATGCCATTTAGAAAGAAACCTTCACCAATTGTCTTCCCAGTATCTATCTCCTGAAAATCACATTATGAGGCGAGAAAATAGCAAGGCAATTTAGTGTTTGGGTGATTTTTCCTACTGACATAAGTTTAAAAGAAAAGGTTGGGACATAGAGAGTAATTGACTGAAGGTTGGATATCAACTTAATTTTTCCTTTTCTATAACTGAAACTCCTTTCCCATTAACAAATGAAACTTAGGAAGACATTTTTTGAAAATCATGCAAGTTTGTAGGTTTAATTAGTCATATGATCAGTGGCACCATAATCTATTGTCCAACAGTCACGCACAAGGTTGTTATTTAGAGTAGTGGAAAAGGCATTTAAGATACTTAGAGTGTCTTCATGTGGTTGTTATTTAAAGCAGTGAAAAAGGCATTTAAGATACCTAGAGTTTCTTTATGTGTGATGTTCTCTGCCTTTGCTAAAAAACCAACAAACTTCCCCAGGAGTGCAGTGTGATGCTCAACTCCAATTCCCACTGTCTCTTCACTCTGACCTTTCCAGTTCTTATGTTGAAGATAAGATGCAAAATCATTTATCAGTGCAGTGAGTTTGGACTGCATGGTTTGTAGAAGAGGTTGCTACAAGGTTGGCTACATGGCTTCCTTTGTACGCAGATCCTGGAGTTGCCTTAAAGAATCCCTTGCCATCGTTGTTGAACTTGGGCTTCAACTCAGGATGGAGCACCTAACACCGATCTTTGGTATGTCCAATTCCAAGGTACCCGATACCAATACAGTGATCACATCTCATATCAGGTCTCTTGTGTTTATAGATTCTTGATTCAGATATCTTATGATTTGAGGTGTATACTCGAGCATCTCGCATGTTGGGTTTAGAGTCTAGACCCATAACTCTTCTCCTAACCTCTTCAAGTTATATGGTAGCACACACAATAGAGAGGGAAGACAACTCCAAGTTCATCAAGATATGGCTTCTCAAGTCTTCATACTCTATGCTCAGACTTGCTAGTAGTTGGAAGATTTTATCTTCCTCAGCCCTCTTTAATAGCATTGCAGGATCAACGGTGTGGGGTATGTAAACATCTAGTTCATTCCAGATAGTGGTAAGGTCATCTAGATGCTAGACAAATGACTTAGCATCTTGTTGTAGAGCATCGATATCCCTTTTGAGCTGAAAGACCCTAGCAGAGTTATTCTGTTTGCCGTACATCTCATTCACCTTATCCCATAAGTGCTGTGAAGATTCTGAATAGCTGAAAATTTCGACAATTTTTCTTTCCATAGAGTTTAGTAGCCATGATATAACCAATTGATCTTTGCACAACCATGATTCATAGTTTGGAGATGAGCTTTCAGAAACTGGGGTGACTCCATTGATAAAGCTAAGCTTAGCTCTTCCTCTAAGAGTTAAGGTGACAGCCCTTGACCATGGGAGATAATTAAACTCGTTTCACAAAACTGAGCTGAGTCTTTGATTTGGGTTGATGTCAACCTCAGAGAAACTTGTAGGAGGTGAGGCAAGTGTGCTCTCAGCCTCTTGATTGATTGAATTGTCTTGCGCCATATTTGTTGGGTGAGAATAGTGAAAGACCACAACAAAAAAGGTTGCAGAGACAGGCTTAAGAAAGATACTGCTCTGATACCATTTGGAATTTGGTTTCAAATGTATTTTCGTATATTATGTTTGAGATTACAACCAACACACTTTTGTAAAAATAGCAAAGGAAACAACAAATAGACAACATCCCTTAAATTAAGGGATATTATACCAAGAACAAAGCTAAGCTAGGTTGGCTATGTATGCTGCATGATGCTCAACATGGCTACATATGTTGCATGATGTTCAACATAACGTAAGGGCTGAACCAGGAGTACCTGTGAATCGAATAACGTTCCAAGGTCTAGTGCGAAACTTTTTCTTCGATCCTTTCGAAATAACCAGTTGAGGCAACAAAACATTGTCTATCCCATAAGTATATTCTCCATGAGAAGGGTCGTTAGTATTTTTTTAAGAAGTCAAGAATCTGTTGAGGCATGTCCCGAAGTTCCACCCTAACTTACTTCCAGGCAATAAAGTAGTTAAAATTAAGTTCAGGGTTTCAATATGTTCACTTTATTCTCCTTCCTCTTAAAGGTTATATAAACAACTACATCTTTTATAGTACAAGTAATAGTTAATGACTTCTAATCAAATTAGGAAATACAATAATAATAATTATATTCCTAATCAAACTAGGGCTCACGCCAATACTCCCCTTTAAGTTGGTGCATAGATATCCCCTAAGCCAATTTGTCGAGTGAGTCTTGAAATCTTCTAGCAGAAAGAGCATGAGTTAGAATATCTGCCAACTGTTCTTCTATCTTCACAAACGGAATGTTAACCAACTTAACATCTAGCTTTTCTTTTATGAACTGTTTATCCACCTCAACATGCTTGGTCTTATCATACTGCATCGGATTGTTAGCAATCTCTCGTGCTGCTTGATTATCATAGTACAACATCATAGACCCTTTTGGTTTGAACCCTATCTTAGTGAGTAGAATCCGAAGCCAGATGAGCTCTCAAATACCATGTGTCATCCTTTGTACTCAGCCTCGGCCGAAGACCTTGCCACCACATTTTGCTTCTTACTTCTCCAAGTCACAAGATTACCAGCTACGAACTTAAAATATCATGTCGTAGACCACCGATTAGAAATATTTCCAGCCCAGTCTGCATCGGTATATCCTTTCACCTTCATATGTCCATGCTTTCTATACATTAACCCTTTTTCCAGGAGCCCCTTTCAAGTAACTGAGAATCCTCATTGCAGCCGCTATGTGATCCTCACTAAGTGCATGCATGAACTGATTTACCACACTTACTGCACAGGCAAGATCATGTCGTGTAAGTGACAAGTAAATCAATCGTCCAACTAACCTTTGATACATTTCTTTATTTGTCGGGACTTAATCTTGATATATCACAAGATGATGATTATGCACAATCGGTATTCGCTGGTTTACACGTCAGCATACTAGTTTCTGATAACAAGTCTAACACATACTTACTTTGTGATAAGTATATGCCTTCTCAAGACCTAACAACTTCAATTCCTAGGAAGTATTTAAGTCCTCCTAGATCGTTCATCTTGAATTCAGAAGACAAATACTTTCATATCGTCCACGTATATAATAAGTAAGGTCACTTTACCATCCTTACACTTGATGAACAAAGTATGATCTATGTTCCCTTGTCGACATCCATACTTCTTCATAGCTTGAGTGAATCGCCCAAACCAAGCTCTCAGCAACTGTTTTAACCCATACAATGCCTTCCGAAGTCTGCATACTTTTCCACTGGCTCAATGCCATATCCTAGTGGATAATCCATATATACCTCTTCCTCTAAATCCCCATGTAAAAATACATTTTTCACATCAAACTGTCTGAGTGGCCAATTAAGGTTAGCATCAACATATAACAAAACTCTGTTTGTATTCATCTTTGCAACCGGAACAAATGTACGCCAAAGGTTTGTGTATACCCTTTGGCTACCAATCTCACCTTGTATTTATCGATTGACCCATCCGTCTTATGTTTGATGGTAAATAGCCATTTGCATCCCACATATTTCTTTCCCTTGGGAAGTGTCATCACACTCCATATTTTGTTCTTCTGTAATGCCTCTGTCTCAATTTGCATTGCCTCTGTGCACTTTGGATATCTTAAGGCTTCTTCCACTTTGGTAGGTATTTTAATTGTTTCCATTTGTTGAACAAGTGCACAATATTTTGGCAAGAGTCGATGAGTGGAGACATAGTTAGCAATTGAATACCGCACATTTCCTTCTGGAGAATACCTGTCTAGTGGCTTTCCTCGATTTTGTCTGGGAGGTAATACATAAATTGGTTTAATAGTTTCTAAGTGAGTACTTACATTGGAAATGATATCCGTATGATCATTAACGGGTACTTGAGGAGGTTGAAAGGCGTTGTTAAAGTCACTAGAGTTGACAAAATTTCGTTCATTGGGTCTGACATCACCCATCACTTTCTTCTGCCACACGACAGCAGTTGGCCTTGATGTCTCGACCTGATCACCCAGCCCATTTAGGCTTGCATTTTTTGGCCTTGTTGTCTCAGCCTGATCACTCAGCCCATTTAGGCTTGCATTTTTTGGCCTTGTTGTCTCAGCCTGATCACTCAGCCCATTTAGGCTTGCATTTGGGTATGTCTTTTCTTGTGTACTGCCACCTGTAACATTTTCACGCCTATATGGGCCTTCACCGCTACCATTTGCAGGATTTTCATCACGCCCAGATAGGCCTTCATCGCTGCCATGTGCAGCATAATTATCATGCTCAGATTGACTTTTAGCAGCTGAATTATCATGCCTATATGGACTTTTAGTGGTATCTTGTTCACGCCCACTTGGGCTTGCAACGCTGCTAGCTATTCTATCAAATACGGCAGGGCTGACATCCATCCATCCATAATCTACACCCCTAGTCATCTCCCCCTTAAGATTATGGCACCGGGGGGGGGTGAAGTTCGTCTTCGGAGAAGGTCACATCCATGGTGACGTATATATCTCTAGTCGGGGGATGATAACATCTATACCCCTTCTGTAGAGGACTAAAGCCAAAGTAAACGCATCGCACTACACAGGGATCAAGCTTGCTTCTTTGATTTTTGTGAAAATGGACATATGCCACACAACCAAACACCTTGGGTTCGAGATGAAAAGTGGAAGGGAGCAAAACATGATCAGCAAGCACAGCCAAAGGCGTTCTAAAAGAGAGGACATGTGATGGCATTCAGTTCATGAGATAAATAGCATAGGTGACTGCATCTGCCCAGTATGTCTTAGGTGCACAGCCACCAATAAGAAGAGCACGGGTAATCTCAAGGATTTGCCCATTTTTTTCGTTCGGCAACTCCATTTTGCTGAGGAGTTTGAGGACACATAGTTTCATAAAGAATGCCTTTTTTCTGTAAAAAACTGAGAAAGATCCACCGTTGTCTAACAAAAGCACTTTAAAGTTTACCCAGTTTCCGGCGAGTTTTCCAGTTTTTCCGCGGACCAGTCACATTTGAGGCTATTTTCCGGCCATCTCCGGCAACCATTGGGCTTCCAAATAGGTCTAATCTTGTTCTACACTTTCCTATCTTCATTTTGATATATTATGGGTCGAATTTGGTTAAGAAATGATTGAGTTACGAAGCTTTGAAAATTGCCCAAACAGATTTTAACGGAAGGACCATTTGTGATGTGTTTGATCAATCTCAGGGACCATTTCTATTGATTTTCAATGTCAGGGACCAAAATGATGTGTTTGATCAATGTCAGGGACCATTTGTGATAAAAACCCTTATTAAAATGATCAAGGTTATGAACACCTAACCCACCCGCACTTTTAGGTTTACATATGGCTTTACAGCTCACAGGGTTGCATTTCCTCTGCTTACCCCAAAAGAAATCCCTGCATTGCTTATTCAACCTGCTTGTCAGCTTATTAGGACATTTAAAGCAAGACATGATATGATTGGACATACCTATAAGATTTGAGTTAACAAGTGTGAGTCTTCCAGCCTTCGAGAGCGAGCTAGCTTTCCAGCCAGCTAATTTCTGCTTGACCCTTTTGAGCAGTTCACTGCCATTCATAGGATATTTCCAAAAAACTATATTATGGATTCCCAAGTATTTTTCTATAATAGTTTTATGCTGAATTTGAAGAATATTAACAATCTCATTTCTTGTTTGACTAGTAGAATTATTAGAGAAATACAGGGAGGACGTATGAAAGTTAATCTTTTGACCTGAAGCATTCGCAAAGTTGTTTAGAACTTCAAGAACATTTCTAGCACCCCTAGGGGTAGCTTTAGCAAAAATAAGACAGTCATCAGCAAACACTAAGTTGAAAACTTTATATCCAAATGGTGATTTCAAAACACCAACAATAGACTTAGGTTTACAAGCCAGATCATTAAGGCTTCTAATGAGCGGTTCCATACATAAAATGAAAATATAGGGAGAAAGAGGGTCCCCCTGTCTGATACCCCTACTTGGGAAGAAATAACCGTGGGAGTCACCATTAATGTTTACTGAAAACGACATGGATGAGTTACATTCCATGACCAAGTTAACCCACCTAACACTAAAACCAAAATTTGTTAGTACGCACCTTATATAATCCCAATTCAGAAGATCGTAAGCTTTCTCTAGGTCCAGCTTCAGCGCCATAACACCCGTTCTTCCTTTGTTTCTTGTTAAAACCTAAAAATAACTCATGAGCAATTAAGATATAATCATGGATTGATCTACCTGGCACAAAGGCACCTTGATTAGGCGAAATACAAGAATTAAGAAGTTGTTTTAGCCCTGTAATAATGATTTTTCGTAATAATTTTGTAGCTCACATTGCAAAGACTAATATGTTCATAGTTACTCACTGTCTTGGGACTATCAACTTTAGGGATTAAGGCAATGTTAGTGTGATTAATGAGTTTGAGGCTAGAATTATTAGCAAAGAAATCCTTCTCTATATTACAAAATGATGTCCTCACTGTCTCCCAACAATTTTGATAGAAGCTAGCATGAACGCCATCTGGACCTGGAGCTTTCAACACTCCAATATTATTAATAGTTTCCCAAACTTTCGCCTCTGAGGTGATAGATATTAGACTGTTATTTTGGTCATCAAAAATGCACGACCTAATCATCTTCGAAACCAAGGCCAACATCTGGGGAGAAGGAGCCTCAGAATAAGTAAAACGGAGCCTGAAGTTCTGCACAAAAACTTGTTCAAGGCCCTCAGCCTTACTCCACCGAAAGCCATTTGCATCCCTTACCTTGTTAATTTCATTCCGCTTCCTTCTCACCATCACATTCAACTGAAAAAAAATTACTATTTTTATCCCCGAGCTTAAGCCAATCCGTTCACGCCTTCTCAGCCCACATTACCTCATCTTCTTTAAGGACCTAGGAGAGCTTGTCATTTAATTGAGCTTCTAAGTTGATCTTGTCTAACAATTTTCTTGAAATGTTTTTACAATCATGGCCACCCATAATTTCCTTTTGTAACTTATCAATCTCATCCAGCAATTTGCCCTTCTTTTCCTTAGTGTTACCACAGGTAGTTCGATTCCACAATCTAACAAGAAACTTAAAAGACCCAAGACCACATCTAAAGAAATCCATAGGGGTCAGATTATCACCACACTTCCAAGCATCATGCACAAACTGCTTAAACTCAGGATGCAACAACCACATGGTTTCAAATTTAAACAATTTTTTTCCACTTTTAGTTGCGGACAATTAGTTACTAACAGAAGAGGGATGTGATTTGACCCAAAAATGGGGTAATTATGTAAGTTATAGTTACCATGCAATTGAAGCCAATCCGAGTTAGCAACTACTCTATCAAGTCTTTCAAAAATTATGGTATCATCTGAGTGTTTATTTGTCCACGTAAAAGGAACACCAGAAGCATCTAACGATATTAGTTTACCCGCTTTTAAAAAGCTTATAAAGTTGTTAATATGCACATTGGTACTTTGGTTACCACCCCATTTTTCCTCTACTTTAATAATGCTATTGAAATCACCTAAGATCATCCAAGGCTTATCTTTAGGATCAAGGCGCAACAACTCCTGCCCCATGTTAACTTGAAGCACTTTTTTGTGGGAAAACATACACAAACGTAGCAAAGTACTCAACATTCATTCTAATATCTTTAATTGCCACATGTATAAAACGAAAGCAAGCATCAATGACATTAATATTAATGGTTCCAGGGTTCCAGCAAATACAAAGGCCCCAAGCCCACTGAAATAGAAAGGAACGAAGTTACCCGAAAAATGTAGAAGTCTTGAGTTGTGAATGATTCTTGGGATGAGTCGCGGACTAAGTCACTCTCTTTAAGACGTTTCGCGGCTCTGCCCAAAGTGTGCAAGCAGTTCACAAACACCACATCATCCTCAGGATAAAACAGCCCAGAACCTTATTCTTCTGATAAAGTTCTTCATTGCACAGTGGAAGAACCTTCAAACTCACACCCTTTCAATATGTTGCTATTAACTCAATATATGTAAAACTTGTATTTTTTCTTATTTCTTTTTCTTCACTTCTCCAGACTAATGTCTATCCATATATGTGTGTGTGTGTGTGTGTGTATTATAAAGAAAGGGACGTTAAGGGAGTTAATCGGGGTTGAAAAAACCGTAAGAAATAAAGAGAATTATTGGGGGTGAAAAACTGTAAGAAATCAAAAGCAAAAAACGAAACGGAAGAGATCAAAACCGAAAGAAAACCAACACGTAATGATTATGGAAGGATTATGGATTAAGACTTGTTCTTCTTCTTTATACAGAGAAGGGATCTCAAAATATATTTATGTGGTGCCAATTACTCCTTATTAACTGACAAGGTTAATAGCAATTAACAATTATATACTTAATATTTCTAATAAACAAAACATAAATGAATATTTAAATAAAAACATAACTGCTTCAACACGGGTCGGATGTCAAAAAAAAAAATATCAAAATACTTCCAAAAAAACCTAACAGGGGCCTTAGCCATAGAGATCTTAGTTTCCACAACACAAAATAAATCTAGTTTTTCCAAACTACATAAATAACTAAAATACACTTAAACTCTGGTTTACCCATTCCCCTACAGTTCCAAACTATGCACTTCATTAATCCAGCTCGTTAAGGTAGGAACTCGGTCTCGCTCCTGCAGCATCCTCCTCACGGACACGTTTCCTTGGACTCAGCATCCCTATAATTAGTCTAGCACTCATAGAGGCACCCTCAACAGCATGACAAGCCGCAACCAGGCTCCCAAACTTGTCCTTATTATCACCCTCTTCACTTCTTATACTTGACATCACAACATCCTGATTATGAGTAAATTCATGCATAGCATCAAAGAAGTCAATATGCAATCTACCTCAGAGTTAACACATATGTCATCACAAATCAAAGCAAAGTAATTCTCATCCGCAAACATATCATCATACGAGATACCCCTAGCAAATTCAACTGAAATAGCATCCACACTTTTCCCTGCCCTTCTCCAATCCTGAACCAGATCAGCCTTGGCCACCCACTTAGTCTTAGGGCAAGAAACCACCTCCCTAAAAGACCTGTCATCTCTTAAACTCTCACCAACCCTTCTTTTCTCATATCTCCTTCTCCATTTTGGAGTAATAGTAGTCCAACCATCCTCATCAGGACCATCATCCTCCACACACTGTCCCATCTCCTTAATCTCAATGGTCTCCTCTTCTACCATAGCAGCATTAAGGAAGTTCAACATCACATCCTTTTGTAAATTAGCTTTGATATCTACATCCACCACCGTACCTTCTGGGAACACCGAAGTTTCATCCTCATACACCTTGTTGATCATGAAGTAGCCATCATCAGCCTACACCTCGAGGCAGACATAACCATCATACGTCATTCTCCCGCAATAAAAATAGACCTCAAAAAGTTTTTCGTATCTCACAAGAATGGGGCAGTCCTTATCTTGGTTAACAATAAGCATTCACTTCAGTGGAAACCTCAGATACACCTTCAGCAGAACCTTGACAAACAGGCCATTCAAACCCAAAGTCACTTCGTCCACCCTCAGCACACTCCCTAATGGCTGAGTAATATCATTGATTATAGTATCCTCCTTATATTGGGCAGGAACCTTAGGCAGTCTGGCCCAGATAACAAGCTTGGCAATCACGTCTGAATCCTTATAACCAGTGGTCTACCTTTCCAGATGGAATATTTGACCCCTGACATACCAGGTTCAATTCCTTATGACGAACTTCAGATCCCCCTCATCTGTAAACTCCACCGCGAACCATCTTCTACCAAAATGATCAATGTAAAAGATATTTTTTAATTCATTTCTCGATAATAGGCCAAGCTTCCACTTAATCAATCTTACTTCCAGGGGCTACCCAAACATTTTCCCCATCAGCACTCTAGATTGCACGTAAGATCATTCTTGTTAATTACCTTATTCTCTTTGAATTGCATTAATTTGTTAATGTTTTATAAAGTTTATGTTTTGTATGATTGTTTTGGGGTATTTTGGATGCAGAGAATGATGATGATTGCACAGAAATGTAGAAAGGAATTTCGGCTATTGCAGTCTGCTATTGCAGCAGCTCATAGCATTCATTTATATATGATGTCAGTAGGGTTTTAGGTGTGCATAGTCAGCCCTTATCTCCATTGGAGCTAGCTGACAAAAACATAACAACCTGATAGTACAAAGCTAATCTTAGCCCTTCTTTGGAGCTTTTAATCTAAGCCTTACACTTGTCAAAAACTATCTCTAAAAAACTAACTAGCCGTTACCATTCAAATAAACTAGCCGTTAGCTTCTCTTGGTGTTTGCTGCTGCATCCCTTCTCGATCAACCCGGAAGTGTTTAGCATCCAACACTCCCCTCTAAACTCTTCCTGGTGTTGACTCCAAGCAGGCTTCTGAGGTAAGTGAATCTTTCTTTTGGTAGAGCTTTTGTAAAAATGTCTGCTACCTGATCTTCAGTTCTGCAATACATTAGTTCGATGACATTCTCTTGTAGTGCATCTCTGATAAAATGATACTTCCTCTTGATGTGTCTTGTTTTCTGATGAAAAACTGGATTTCTTGTCATTGCTATTGCTGAGGTATTATCACACATTAGCTTAGTTGGTTCAACCTGCAATTCCCCAAAATCTTTGAGAACAAATCTCAGCCAGATTGCTTGAGATGTTGCTTCTGCAGCACTCATATACTCAGCTTCGGCTGTTGATAGTGCAACACTTTGTTGCTTGACTGAGGCCCACGAGAACACACCAGAGCCAAATGTAAACGCATATCCAAATGTGCTCCTCATGTCATCTTTACTGCCTCCCCAGTCACTATCACAGAAACCAACCAATATAGCTGTCTGTCTTTTCTTATACTTGATTCCAAAATCGATTGTTCCTTGTACATACCTGAGAACCCTTTTAGCAGTTCCCAAATGTATTTTGGTAGGATTATGCATGAATCTTGATAGTAGACTTGCTGCATACATGATATCTGGTCTTGTTGCCGTGAGATATAACAGGCTGCCAACAATTTTTCTGTAGAGACTTGCATCCCCTGGTTCACTTCCATCTTCACTTTTGAGTTTTTCATTTGCAATTAAGGGAGTGCTTACTGGTTTGCATCCCTTGAGACCAAATTTGTCTAGGAGTGTCTCTGCATATTTCATTTGATGAATGAAAATGCAGTCTGACCTTTGGATCACCCCCATTCCAAGAAAGTGGTGAAGTAACCCCAAGTCTGTCATTTCATATCTTTCCATCATTTCATTTCTGAATTTATCCACCATTTTCTTACTATTTCCAGTAAAAACCACATCATCCACATAGATAGACACAATGAGGATTTCTGACTTGTTTTTAAGCTTGGTGTAGAGTGTTGCTTCACTGAGGCTTTTCTTGAACCCACACTTAGTGAAATGTGCATCAATCTCACTATACCAGGCTCTTGGTGCCTGTTTCAGGCCATAGAGTGCCTTCTTTAGTCTATACACCTTACTCTCGGACCCTTTGACTTCAAAACCTTGTGGCTGATCCACATAGACTTCTTCCTCTAGCACACCATTCAGGAAAGCAGACTTGACATCTAACTGGTATAGTTGCCAACCCTTCTGTGCAGCTAATGCAATTAGAGTCCTAATTGTATCTAGTCTAGCCACAGGTGCAAATGTCTCATTAAAGTCAATTACAGGCTTTTGGGAGTAGCCTTTAGCTACTAATCTAGCCTTGTTCTTTTGCACTGATCCATCCAAGTTCAACTTGGTTTTATAAACCCACTTCATACCTATCACAGGTTTATCACTTGGCCTGTCAACTAAGGTCCAGGTTTCATTCTTCTCTATCATTGAGATTTCATCTCGCATTACCATCTGCCATGACTTGTCATTTTCAGCCTCTTCAAAGGTTTCTGGTTCAATAACATAGAAATTACAAGCAGCATAGATTTCCTCCAGGCTTCTCATTCTAATTGGTGTTAACCCTGAGCTTGAGTTTGAGCTTTGTTGTTCTCCCTGTTGGGATATTGAGCTTGCACTTGAGTTTTGTGAACTCTAAGGGGTTTGAAATGGTGAGTTTTGAGAGATCTGCAAGTTTCCTTCTTCAGATTCATGATTTGCACCACTTTCATTCTGTGCAGTTCTTTCCTCAGTAACACCAATCTGCAGTGATACTTTGTCTTCTTCCACTGCATTTGTTTCCCAATTCCACAATGTTTCTTCATCAAAAATCACATCTCTTGAGAGGTTGATCTTGTGAGTTTTCAAATTGTATAATCTGTAACCTTTTTCATTTGTTCCATATCCAACAAAGATGCACTTGTTGCTGGATTCTTGTAACTTATGTCTGAGTTGTGATGGCACAAATGCATAACACACAGAGCCAAAAACCTTCAAATGCCTGACCCCAGGCTTTCTTCCACTAAACACTTCAAATGGAGTTTGTTTCTCTAAAGCCTTGGTGGGACATCTATTCAAGAGATACACAGCAGTGTTCACAGCTTCTCCCCAAAATGAATAAGGCATCTTCTTTTCATGTAGCATAGACTTTGCCATCTCCACTATGGTTCTGTTCTTTCTCTCTGCAGTGCCATTTTGTTGGGGAGTGTATGCTACTGTAAGTTGCCTTTCTAGACCCAATTCTTCACAGAAAGCATTGAATTCCAGTGAGGTATACTCACCTCCCCTATCCCTCCTTATTTTCTTGATTTGATACCCACTTTGTAACTCCACCATTGCTTTAAACTTCCTGAAGATGTTAAAAACTTCAGATTTGAATCTCATAAAATATACCCAACACATCCTTGAGTAGTCATTTATGAAAGTCAAAAAATACTTGTTCCCACTGATGGATGCATTCTTTATTGGACCACACACATCAGTGTGAATTAGTTCTAGTGGTTTTGCAGCTCTCCAAGCCTTTCCAATTTCAAAATTGTCCCTGTGTTGTTTCCCAAGTGCACAGCCTTCACAAACTTCATTCATTTCATCCGGTTGAGGCAAACCTTGCACCATTTCATGTTTCTGCAGGTTTTTCAAACTCTGCACATTCAAGTGCCCAAACCTCTTGTGCCATAGTCTTTTTGAGTCAATTGTGCTTGCCTTCCTTGCCACTTCTTCCAAACATTTCAGCAATAATGGAAAGCTTCTGTTTTTCATTTCAACCTTCACAACCAGATTTGACAGAGTCATATCATCATATATTTCAACAATAGTGTCTCCAAACAGCAAAAAGTAACCATGTTCCATCATCTGTCCAACACTAAGAAGGTTTTCCTCCAGATTAGGTACCAACATGACTTCCTTAATGTGTCTTCTTCCCCTCTTGGTTTCTATGATGAGAGTGCCCCTGCCCGTTGCTTTCACAATGTTGCTATTTCCCATCTTTACTTTTCCAGTGTATGTAGTGTCAATGTCTGTCAATAGAGACTCATGGGCAATCATATGATTGCTGCACCCACTGTCTATATACCAGACTTCATTGTCTTTTACAACACTGGCACTAAAAGCACAAAAGACATTTGTTTCCTCTTCCACTTGGCTTGCAATGTTCACTTGCTGAGTAGTATTTGATCTACAGTCCTTCTGCAAGTGGCCAAATCTGTTGCATTTGTGACATTTTGGTTTCCCCTTGAACCAGCATTCACCAAAGTGTGTTTTATCACAGTGTTTGCATAATGGTTTGGTTTTACCACCACCACTGTTATTTCTACTGTTGTATTTGTGATCCCCATTTGGTTTTCCTTCCCACTTTTTGTTTTTCCCTTTCCAATCTTTCCTTGGTCTGTTTTAATGTTGATTAAAGTGGCTAGAGGACCCTATATTTAGTGACTGAAAAGCTCTCTCAGTTGCACCATCAGAATGTCTCTCGAGCCTTTGGTCAAAAGCTCTTAAGGAAGCCATTACATCTTGCACACTGAGTGTATCAGTATCTTTGGTTTCTTCTATCACACTCACAATAGAATCATAAGGCTTAGTCAAACTAATCAGAAGCTTTTGCACAATTCTTTCATTAGGCAGTTCTTCTCCATAAGTTTTCATTTGAGTCACAACATCAAACAGCCTAGAAAAATAGTCCTTAAGTGGTTCATCTTCTCTCATGCGTGTATATTCAAAATCACGTCTAAGAGACTGGAGTTTTACTTTTCGTACCTTCACATCTCCTCTGTATTCTTGTTGCAGAGTATCCCAAGCATCTTTAGCAGTTTCTTCATTTGCTATCCTGGGAAATATGAAGTCTAAGACAGCTCATTGAATGATTCCCAACGCTCTAGCATCATTCATCCTATTCTCCTTCAGTGTAGCTACTTGTTTCTCTGTGAGATCCTCTTCTAGAGCATCAAACTCCATTTCTGGTAGCTCATATTCGTGTTGAACCATTTCCCAGAGATCATACGACTTGAAGATGGTTGTCATCCGGATCCTCTAATAGTCGTAGTTTTCTCCATCAAAGATTGGAGCTTTGAGGCCACCACCCCCAGATCCTTTCATCTTCGACTTGTATTGACTCTTAGGGTTTCAGCCTTTACCTGAACAACCCCAGAAACAGATTCCACAACGCCCAGATTTCAGTGATCAAGAACCATGCTCTAAGGCCATGTTAATGTTTTATAAAGTTTATGTTTTGTATGATTGTTTTGGGGTATTTTGGATTCAGAGAATGATGATGATTGCACAGAAATGTAGAAGGGAATTTCGGCTATTGCCGTCTGCTATTGCAGCAGCTCATAGCATTCATTTATATATGATGTCAGTAGGGTTTTAGGTGTGCATAGTCAGCCCTTATCTCCATTGGAGCTAGCTGACAAAAGCATAACAACCTGATAGTACAAAGCTAATCTTAGCCCTTCTTTGGAGCTTTTAATCTAAGCCTTACACTTGTCAAAAACTATCTCTAAAAAACTAACTAGCCGTTACCATTCAAATAAACTAGCCGTTAGCTTCTCTTGGTGTTTGCTGCTGCATCCCTTCTCGATCAACCCGGAAGTGTTTAGCATCCAACATAATTGATATAGCATTTCGCATAGCAAATATATAAACCGTGTCGTTGCCTCTTACATTTCTCCTTCATTGGTCTCTTTTGGGTGCTATGCTGCTTTCACTATGCCAATACATTTTATTTAGACAGTTTCTCATATCTATTGGCATATATAATTTTCTTTTGCATCAGTTCTGTCTGTGTGATATTGGCATGCATTTAATTCAGTTTTTATTCTCAATAACGTTTGTTCAATAGCAACGATATATGTTTGTCTTAATTTGTACCTCTCCACATGTATTTTAAGAAGGCTAATTTATGGCTTGAAAGAGTAAAGATTATGAGATTTTGCTCTCTACCGTTGCTTTTAGTATTTGTGATACTTCTCATTAGTTTTCTGCTTAATAGTGGTGTAGTATTTAAAATTTTCCGCGATATCTTAACTCAGTGATTGAAAACTATATAATTGTTTCCCGATTTCTAATGGGCTTTAGTTTCTTTCTTGTTTGAACAAATTTATGTGATTCTCCTAATTTTTATAAGCATAATATTAACTGGCCTATGTGCTGCATATTCCATGGGGTAATGAGTTGTTCTGGAGGCAGTGGCCATACAATTTTACAAGAGACCAACATTTAAATTATGGGGGTTTAATTGCACTATATTTCAATTTTGTTTTATAAAACTTGTTGGTCAGTAGTCAAATTTTTGTATGCCTAGATTGTGGAGGTTATCGAAAATTTAATTGCTTGCTTTATGAAAGAAATCGATAATAATTTTATTGACTTCATGGTTATAAATGGGATAGAGGAATCAAATGCGGAAAATCTTTTTTGGCATTGTTATCTATTTCGTGATATATGAAAAATGGTTGTGATTAATTACATTCTTGGTATTGAAATTTTTGGTGGAGATATTATTATTCTTATAATCTTTCTACTGAGAACCAAAATGATACCTAGAGGATCTTAGCTTGCGAGATCTGATGCCAACAACACCCGTTTGAAGTGAGAAATAAGGGAGTACGTCCATCCTGGAATACTTGGTACTTATAGCTTCTTTGGCTAACAAAATATGTATATATCTTGAACAAGTGTACTCCAGATTTTCATGATCATTACTTTGAGGGTTTTTGTCATAAATAGTCCCTGAAATTGACCCACCCCATCAAGGTGGTCCCTGAAATTGAAAATCGATTAATGTAGTCCCTGAAAATGAGTGTCGCAAATCAATGTGGTCTTTCCGTTACAATTCCGTTAAAAATTCTGTTAAGTACTGACGTGGCACTTAAATGGGCCCCACAAATTTAATAAAATATTATTTTGTGAATTAAAAATATTTAAATAAATTAAAAAAAAAAAAAAAAAGGTAAATGACAAAAAACTACATTAACTATTGATGTCACGACACTTTCATACCTCATCTTTTAAAATTGACAATGTCGTACCTCATCTTTAGAATTTGGTCAATTTTATACCTTCCGTTAGCTTGCCGTGAATTTCTTAGTTAAATGCTAACGTGGCTTGATTCGAGACCCACTTTCTATTAAAAAAATTAAAAAAAAAATTAAAAAATAATAATTTACCCTTAAAAAAAAAACAAAAGGAAAACAAAACCCTCAGTTCGTCCCTTCTCCCCCTCTCTCTTCTTCCCCATCTTCATCTTCTTCTTTCTACCTGCAACCCAGAAAAAAGGCAAAAAACAAAAAAAACCAATTTGTCTTTCCCCCGCACCCCCCCCACAGTTTGTCTTCCCCCCTCCCACCCCCTCTTCTCTCCCACCTGAGCCCATCCTGCAACCCAGAAAAAAAAAAAAAAAAAAACCCATCTTCATCTTCCCCGACCCCCCTTCCCTGCAACCCACCCCTTTCTTCCCCCTCCCGTCGTCCGTAAACCCTCCACACCCACTACCTGCAACCCGAAAAAAAAAAAAAAAAAAAAAAAAAAAAAAAAGAAAAAAAAACCAGATCCCAACTGCCCCAGCAAAGGTCGATTCCGTGGGTGGAGAACCTGGACGCGGAGAAAACGGGGGGAATGGGTGTGGATTTAAGGAGTGGGGTGTGTAGATGAGGGAAGAGGGTGGGTGCGGGGAGAAGACGAACTGGGAAGAAGATGAAGATGGGGGAGAAGAGATGAAAGGATGAGGGGAAGGGGAAGGGGAAGGGGTCGGGGAAGTTTGGGCTTTTTTGTTTTGTTTTTTTCTTTTCTGGGGAAGAAGATGAAGATGGGGAAGAAGAGAGAGAGAGACAGGGAGGGGAGGGTGGAAGGGACGAACTGAGGTTGTGGCTTTTTTTTTTTTAACTTTTCTTTATTATTTTAATATTTAAAAACTATTAAGTAATTTTTTTTTTTTTAATAGAAAGTGGGTCCCGAAACAAGCCACGTCAGCATTTAACTAAGGAATTCACGGCCAAGCTAATGGAAGGTATAAAATTGACCAAATTCTAAAGATGAGGTATGACATTGTCAATTTTAAAAGATGAGGTATGAAAGTGTCGTGACACTAATAGTTGAGGTAGTTTTATGTAATTTACCCAAAAAAAAAGATGATTGAACACTGTTCATCATCTTCTTCCCGTGAGAATAATTTTTTTAAGGTTTTATGTTTTAAGTTCTTGACATTTCTTGTTCTTAATTTCTTAAAATTTCCTCGTTTTTAGCTTGATTTAGTGTTTTTTCATCCAGGTTCTCTGGGTTCTTGAAATTTTATGAGATTATTGGTTCCAGCAGATTTTTGAGTTAGATTTTTTGTGAAGAAAATGGAGTTTAGGTGAAGAAAATGGGTTAGATTTCTAGGTTCTTGAAAATTTCCTGAGATTCTTGAACTTTGTCCATGGGATTGTTCCGGTACCCGTTTCTATGACGGCGAAACCGGCTAGGAGGCCGTCGAAGGTTCGCCACACAAAGGTGGAGGAACGGGGTGGGAAAATCCGATGGCCACCATGTGTGTGGCCAAGATCTTTCAACTGACCCGGGAACTCAGCCATAGTTCCGACGGCTGTGCTATACCCAGAGAGTGGGAGGGGGTGTGGGGTGGGAGGGGAAGAAGATGATGAACAGCGTTCAATCATCTCCTTTTTAATTATAAAAACTAAAATTGTTTTTTAATATTTAAATCTTTTAATTCACAAAATAATATTTTAATAAATTTGTGGGACACATTTAAGTGTCACATCAGCACTTAACAGAATTTTTAACGGAATTGTGACGGAAAGACCACATTGATTTGCGACACTCATTTTCAGGGAGTACGTTGATCGATTTTCAATTTCAGGGACCACCTTGATGGGGTGGGTCAATTTCAGGGACCATTTGTGACAAAAACCCTTACTTTGACATCATATCTTGCATGCCTAACTGACACACCCCGACCGAGATCGAGGCATGCTGGCCGTCACATGAGCGTGACGTAAGCCATGTGCACGAAGCGGAAGCGTTAAGATAAGGAAATTTCGAATGAATAAAATCAAACATCCAGAATGGCTAGAAAGGAAATAAGTGTTAATACACCTTCAGAGCATAATTAAGTCTAAGTGCAGTCAAGCATAGAAATTACTAAATCAAACAGTAACCAATAATCCTACATGGATGATGTACTGTCAGAACTTCTACCCGAATCCTTGTGAGCCACCAACAAAGCTACCTAATACCTGGAGGGGCGCAAAACAAAGCTGAGTGGGTCAATAAAACAATGCTTATATAAAACTTTATTTTCCTTTGAATATACTAACCCCTCGCCGTAAAACAAGTATAATTTTCCCAGAAAATAGAATACGTAAATATAAGTCAAATCATGCTCAGTATATCAAGATTCATTTGAATGTATGCCATGTATATGCTATGCCCAATATCACAATATAACAAATAAGAAGCCAGGTGATGTAATTCAATATAAATCATCTGATAGCCGAAGTCACCTGACGTGATCTATACGGCAGAAACTAGAGCTCAGTCTAATCATATCTCAATCTCATATCTCAACATATTTATACATATCTGCACACAAGTCAGTACCACCTCACGTGGTATGACCGACATGCTAGGTGTATAATGAATACGCTCAAGTGCTACAATCACATGAAGACTGTGCGCTAATCGCGAGTCACCTACAAGTCGAACCCACTGAAAGTGGTCTATACGACAGGCTATGCACCTATCTTGGATCCAAGGTGAGCATGTGGTGCAGGAGGTGAACGATCATGTGAAGCTATGCCCCTAACTCTGGGGGGGGGGGGAGCACTAACATCGGGGTGCAGATTAATGAGCTCAATGTGCATCACAATATCATCAACTATCTCATAATCATTACCAGCATAATATACTCACCTGGGCTTACCTGGGTCTCCATAGCACCATGCAACAATATGCGTAATTATGACAATGCATATGCTAAAAAAAATGCAGGCATAACATGGCATTTAAATCACATTCCATTAAATACGTTTTCTGGGAAAAACGTCAAGCATATACATATATATACTAAAAATAACTGCCCACTCACTAGTATGTAGTCGGGTCGTAACCCCCACGTCTAGCCTGGCTATGCTCGTCCTACGGATAGGTCTCGCCTATATGAGAAATAACTATAACAACATTATTTTAAGCACATAACCAATCTAGCTAATAACTTCTCATACTTTGCTCAATTTGGGTATATAAATATACCACAGTGATCTACACAATCTCAGGATCATCCCCATATTTTTAAAATAATTTTCCGACCATCCACGCACCGCCACGCGCCGGCAAGTGCACGGCCACACGCGCCGCCACGAGCAAGGGACCCTGACGGAAACCCTAACCGCCGTTAGGAATATTCTGTTATATACTAACAGAAGTTAACGGCGTTACCTGACGCTGTTAGGAATATTCTGTCAACTCCGACGGAATATTC
Organism: Heteromeles arbutifolia; assembly: GCA_024362995.1. NCBI lineage: Eukaryota > Viridiplantae > Streptophyta > Magnoliopsida > Rosales > Rosaceae > Heteromeles > Heteromeles arbutifolia. Next base: position 34,511,666 of record JANCRC010000003.1, on the reverse strand, counting down.
TACTTCCTTCTCCGATGGACCACGCTGGTCGCCGCCGTCCGCCGCCGTCTGCAACTCGCTGGAAACTGGAAAATTTTCAAATCTTGATATCTCGCTCATTTTTCAACCATTTTTCATGAAACTTGAACCAAATGAAAGCTCTTGAAGAGTAGAACAAAACCTTACCACTTTGAAGTCCCAAAATCCACAGAAACTCGCCGAAGAAACCTCGATAATCCGGCCAAACTTAAAACTCGTCGATCTCCACTTCCCAACGTCCAAATCGCCTCATTGTTCTTCTCCGAGCTTCGTGAGGATGATCTAAAGCTCCTTATAAGCTTGAAATGCTTTGAAACCTTCTCAATCACGAGTGCATGAATAGTGCTAAAATATGGGGTTACGGGTTCTCGGGTTTTTCGAGGGTTCCAAGTCTCAAAGAGGGTATAGATGTTCTCAGGAGCTTGTAAGGATCACAAATACACTAATCTTAGCCTCGATCCATAACTGGAAGTGGCTGGTTCGAAGTTGTCCGTACAATTGTACGGATGAAGATAGAAAATCGAGAAGGAGGAGAGAGAGAGAGCACGGGTGTGAGTGTGTAGGTGTTTGTGTGGTCTCAGTTTGGTCTCCAACCAAACAAAACTAAGTCCTTAGCTCACTTAGGTCCAACACTTAGGAAAATGATAATTAAATCCAACTTAAATATAATTCACACACAACACGTCTCAATGTCCAAGGGTACTTTAGTCATTTCACACCAACGATACAATTATTCCGGGACGGGCTGTTACACTAACACTCATGTGAAATATAATCTAGTTTTAAATTCAAATGAGAATTCACGAGGGTCCCTATCCGTTCTGTTTTATCAATGTTCTTATTTCTTGGATGATTTTAATTTGTAATCATGATTGGTAACAAAAGGGAAACTGCTCTCGATTGGATTTACGCTTCGGGGAAAAGTTTTAGTCCATTATTGGAGTTTTCAGTTTCTTGGAGTTGAGCCATTCAATTTATTAAGTGATATTATTGTCAATAGTCTATTTATACAAATTTTTTCAAGTCTTTAACTTTACTCATGGTTAAACGAAATTGGGATCAAAAGTTTTTTTTTTAATTTTTTTTAATTTTTTTTTTTTAAAGTAGACAAACTCATTCTACTTCGTAAAGGTAATGTATGAGCTATTGAAAAATTATAGGTTCTGTTCAACATTTTGAAAAATTGGATGCTTGTTACAGTTGTACAGAATGCAAATGTCATCTTAATTAGTGCTTAATATTTTGGTTAAAAAGCTTTAATGTGGGTGTTACAAATTTTTAATTAGTTTATGCCAATTAAGTATGTTGATTAATATTATTTTTCAAGTGAATATTATATTCATATAATTTGTGAGTAAGTATTGAATGAGAATTACATGTTATGACATGAAATTATATTCTAATGTTATTTCATTACTATGAATTTGTGGGGTGTTTATGGTTAACATGCTATAATATTTATGAGATATATGTTCAATACTTGCAAATTTTTATTTTTATTTCTTCAACTTGTGGGGGTGGAGAGCCCCCTTCAAGGAAAAGTCTTTTTGCAGATGGTGACATACTAGAAAAATGTGGGGTACATCTCAGCATAAGGCATTGGAAAGTTATATTCTGGGTATAAAACACATACGAGGTAGTCTTGATTAATGACTGATGTGTGACATGCAGGTTGAAGAGTTGAGGCTAATTAAGTGGCCTAAACTTGTTTGAGATTTTCAATTATTTAAGGGAAAGACCATTGTGCATCTCCTTTTACAGAAGAGGTCAAGTTTATCTAAGTCTATGTGTATTGATAGCATAGCTATGATAGCTTGAGCTAAATATAAATTTATTTACCATATGCATATGCACTTGATATAATTAATTTGAATCTTCCTTCTATCTTATTTTCTAGTAATGGGGCTAAGAGAATAAGACAAGTTACATTTTAAATTGATTAATTCGCATTTCCTCACTGGTATTTATGGCTGCTATATTGTTTTCCACCGTGTCAATACAATTTAATTAAGAAACAATATTGACATATAAATTTTATAGCATCTTTAAATTGTGGGGGTCTCTCCATCTCAATTTTGCTTGGAGGAATTAATTAGATGCTTTGACTGTGTGATTATGAATATTATAAATGAGCTTTGCTATAAATCTTTTAGATGTAATCACTAATGAGTTTGTTCGCGTAAATTCAGGACATCATTTAAAATTGTGGGGGTTGGAGGAGAGCCCAGTATACTGGATAAATTTTGACATACTTGAAAATGTGGGAGTATGCTATGTTTCTGTAAGTTTCTATAAAACATATGATTTAGATTTGATAGTAATCCTGGCAAACATGTCTGCCTTGAAATTTTGTTCATATGGATGGCATTAGATTTATCTTGAATACGTTAGGAACTAATTTTGTTCTCACCAATTTTGGTATGAAAATTAAGTGTGGCCACTATGATACTAACACTCAGTTGGTGAGATGTAAAGGATTTAGGCAGGTGTATCGAAAAGTTCCATCGACCATTGCAGAGGCATATTCCGAATGCTAAATAGTTTGAGGTACTATACAGTTTATATTAATTAGAAATTGATGGTAATTTTGAGATGTCATGCTTGGGAGAGATCTTAAATAGATATGCAGGTTCACTTTGGATTGGAACATGAGTTGACACTCGTTGGAAAAGATATTTATTTGAGGCTTAACAATCTCATTGTTATATCCCATTTTATATGGAAGAGACCAACTTTCTTTGAGTCTATTATTGTGATATCCTTTTTGTGGATAGACCAATTTATTTGGTTTGAGATATCCCACTATTTGTGGAAGAGATAAACCGGTTCATCATCTGTGATATCATAGCTATAAGAGCATAAGCTCAATGACTTATGCTGTGAGATCCCACATCGACCAACGGAGAGGAGGTGATGTGCCTTATATGTACATGCTCCCCTCCCTATAGCACGAGGCCTTTTGGGAACTTACTGGCTTCTAATTCTATCAAAACTCCGAAGTTAGGCAAGTTCAGGCGAGAGCATTCCTAGGATGGGTGAGCCACTAGGAAGTTCTCGTGTGAGTTCCCAGAAATAAAACCGTGAGGGAAGGGTAAGCCCAAAGAAGACAATATCGTGCTACGGCGGAGCCAAGCTGGGATGTGACAATTTGGTATTAGAGCCACTCTGCCATTCGGTGCGGATGTGCCGGCGAAGACACTGGGTTCTCCTTAAGTGGGGTGGATTGTGAGATCCCACATCGACCAACGGAGAGGGGGTGATGTGCCTTATATGTACATGTTCCCCTCCCTATAGCACGAGGACTTTTGGGAACTCACTAGCTTCAGATTCCATCGGAACTTCGAAGTTAAGCTAGTTCGGGCGAAAGTATTCCTAGGATGGGTGACCCACTGGGAAGTTGTCTTGTGAGTTCCCATAAACAAAATCGTGAGGGAATGGTAAGCCCAAAGCGGATAATATCGTGCTACAGCGAAGTCGAGTCTAGGATGTGACAATGCATATCACTAGTACAAAAAACACTTTGCGCGACGCAGGTCCTTCGTCGCGCAAAGTCAAAAAACGTTGCCTGAAAATTAGCACGACAAAGGCTTCGTCGCGCCCCAACCGTCGTGCCAAGGCAGTAAAAGCAGGGTTTGCGCGACGAAGAAGTAACATGCGTCGCTCAAAGTGTCTTTGCGCGATGCAGGTCCCTCCGTCACGCAAAACTACTTTGCGCAACGTAGGTTATCCGTCGCGTAAACCCTTGGTTCTTTTTTTTTTTTGGCAAAAATATTTTTTATTAATTTTTAATAAATATTGTAATTAAATTCTAAACAATAATTAATAAACCAATCAAAAGTATTTAATTATAACATATATGAAAATGTACATACAAGATGTCCGAACAAAAAAAGAAAAAACTACAAGAAGTAGGCTTCTAAGTTTGATACATCAAGCTACTGGGTATCGGCTAGGCAAAGTGGTTGGGAGATAGAAGGTGGAGCAAGATCAGGTGCTGGCATCAGGATTTGGAGGCCAGACATCTGTAAGGCCCGTACAATAATACTCATCTGCTCACCCTAGGCCCTCATTTGCTCGCCCTGGGCTGCAAGCTGACTTTTTAGGGCTATCACTTCCTCCTTTAGGGCATTGACTTCTCCTATGGTCAATCTGGAAGATGAGGCACCCGTTTCACAATCCAACAAATTTTCACAATCATAAAAATAATAGTTTTAAAATGAAAAAAAATTACAACGTAGTGAGAATTAGAAAAAACTACCTGGCTGGGAGGCCCCACCCTCGACTCTGGATGCTGAGGAAGTGTGATCAGAAGGGTCCGACTCGCGGTGACGCTAGTGAGGCCGTCGTACACTAAGCGGGTGAACCGACACTGATGTGGTTGATGATACAGGCACATGGGGCGCCGTAGGAGTAGCCTCAGTATTGGGTGTAGGCTCCCCAATCAATGGAGCACTCACGCCTGGAGCAGTAGATGTTGATAATGCAGGAGGCGCATTGGTCACACTCTGATGACGAGTGATCAACTGCAACATCTATACACTTTTTGAACCATAAAAATATAACATTAGAAACTAATCCTTTCTTGCATTTGAAACTAATCAATTAGTAGACAAAGTAATATCATATCCTTTCTTGCATTTGTTCACATATATATAAAGCAGTAGTGCAACAGTAGAAACAATACTAATTAAAGATGTTAAATATACTTTAAACCAATGGGATCAGATGTTCCGTTTATGTGTATCTTTGATTATTTTGGTCGCAATCGTGATGCCTTCTCTATGTGCAACTGAGCTCTATTTTATATTTTTATTCTTAAAATAAGTGCAGCAAACAAAGTGGCCATACAACACAGTACGCAAGTTAAAATGATGAAAATCAATTTAATCTGTTGTATTTTTATTTGTCGTACTTTCATTGAAGATATCATGACAGCATGTGTAAGAAGCTTGAAGGCCTCAGCCAACTTTGAGTATAATATGAAATTATGCCAAGAACGTGCTAATACTAGAGTTTACCACACTATAAGCTTAGACTGTGGCTAGATAGCCTAGTTCTCTGACCAAAATTAGTTCACTATGAGACCCTTCAAGTATGGACTCCAATTAAATGGAGCTTGACTAGACACATTGTCGAAAGAGAAGAACCAAAACCAGAAGGTTTTCTGGATGGAAGGTCAACCAACATAGTTAGTTAGTCGACTTCTTCATTAGCCAACGGTTGGCTGAAGACCTTTACAATTTAAATATCCCATGTGATTGCCAATCACACTTCAGATTGAAGATAAGACAACAAAAGAAATATCCACTAAGTTTCTTTAATCCACTAGTGTTACCTTGTGTTTTCCAGACTCCACATATTTGAGAAATGGAATTTTATTAAAGAGCTAAAATTGAGATGAAAACCCTACTGAACCAGAGGTCCACCCACTATATGATACAACCCTAGAATCAAATCCAAAAATACACCTCTAACATTGCAATACAACTCTAAAAACAATCCTACAGCAGCTCCCCAATCTAATAAAATTACAGAAAATGCAAAATCTCTAAAGGGTTGGAGAAAGCAAGAAACCATAGTACACACACTAGAAGGAAGTTAAGCTCATGTCATTACCCAAGAAAGATAGGAAAAAACAATGCAGACAATTCATTCACTACCTCACTGAGAATCCATGACAATAATGCAGGCATCCAATGCAACAAGAAGAACCCAAGTGCATAGCATAATTAGCAGTTAACCACCATTGAAAAGAAAAGTGAATGAGTAATTAAGCTATGTATGTGGGTGCATTACATCGTAGTGCAATAATTAATTGTTATTTACAATCTTAAAATAAGCAACAGTCATGTTTTCTGGGCAGAAAAGAAAGAGAGAAAAAAATCCATATGCCACAAGGGGATTATACTACCTTACTCTTGTGGATATTATACTACCCTACTCTGTTTATGATTCTTTGTTTCTATCTTTTTTGTTTCTTATAACAGGAAAGAATACAGTTGGGGATGGCATGGCCCGAGGAAATTGATCAAGCTTTTTTTACTAACGTGATTATGATTCTTTGTTTCAAAAATATTAATGTCTTGAATATATTGTTGAACTAAAGCATCAGATTCTTTTGGGGGTCTGAGTAGTTTCTTTGAATCCTATGTTTTCATCTTTCGATTGTGAAAGAAAATGGGATACAACTTAGGTGACCATTGATGATCAATATACTTTGAAAAGCAACAATTTTTGGTTTCTTATTTCTTGACATGGAAGTGGTATTCATATCAAGATCTTTAACCATAATGTTTAGCTTCATAGTTGTTCATCCTTTAGTTGATCCCCTCTTTTGCTCATCTCTTGCAGAAATATTATCTTAATTACCGGATCATTGCAATAAACAGCATATGAAACTACCAATGATTTCGAAATGCAACGAAAACTTACCAAATGGCTTAGACCAACAGTGTTTTAGCTCCTTGGAAGTTTCTAAGGTATCTCTTCCTCCTCCTCTAGGAAATTTCTCCTGTATAAATCAAAAGATAAGAAAATCACACAATATCCATGTTTGGGTTAATATTTGAACATTGGGCTGCAAGTGTGAGAAAGCCCAGAGATGCCAATTAAAAGAAGACTTGCTCGAAGCCCAGCACCAGGTCTAGAGACAAATTGGCGTCTCCCCATTAATGCATAGACCATATGCCTATGATTTAAACGACAAGTGATGGAGACTAACTCACAATCAACCAAAAAGCACTTTTCAGTGGCAATACAAGTAAAAAGTTGCTGACTCACTACCCTTCAAATGCTTTCGAGCAAAAGCAGAGTTACAACAGTCGGGCTAATTGGCCTATAAAAGGAAGAAGGGGCCCCAGAGACAAGGACACTTAACCAATCAAACAAACAAACATACAAACTCTGCTCTCAAGCCAAATTTGCATCCAAAAGCTGAAATCAACCCAGATTCAGTCCCTTTCTAGCGACAAGCTATCTCTTTCTCTAGTTTAAAGCTCTGCTATCTCCTTCAGTGGTGTAGTATCGATTCCCTTGTGTAAACTTGTTTACCATCCATCCCTTTCTAGCATACAAACCCATGTAATCACAAAAAGAAGTGACTGCAAGAAGTTCCACCTTGACAGACAAGGTGAAATCTTGCTCGAAGCTCTTTGTTCGTTCTCTAAATTTGTAGATCTATTATGTAATGCATTCTCCAGTATGTATTCAAGCTATTTCCATCAGTTTTTCTACTCTAAAAGTCTTATTTGCATCTGAATCTGGTTAGGTTAATGGATATGTTATCATTAAAATCAATCAAGAACCAAACAAACGGATAAACGACTTAAAGGGGATATGGACTCCCTTCATTCAAACATACAAGACTATGAACTAAAAGTCCTTGTTCACAAGGCAAGAAAAAGAACTTATGTAGACTTAACCCATCCACGACAATCCTTTGATAACAAGAAGTCCGAGTAACTTGGGGCGCAATAATCGACTAAATACACTCTTGTTCTACATCTACTATACTGAGATAGTAGTGGCACGCCTAGCACTTAGTTAGTTTTGATTGCGAGCCTCAAGGCCTACACCTAAGGCCCCACAAAGGTACCTTTCAGAACTAACTTTGTCCTCTTCTTGTAGCACACCAGCAAGTAAGAGCCCGACTACACATCCAAAGTGCCAATCCCTCGGGAAGCTGTGCTGAGGGCCAAGGATCCTTCCCCGCGGAAATCTTCGCCAACCAACAATCCCTAAAACCGATGCTCAAATCTATCTGCTGAAATTAAACAATGTAAACTTCATAAAATAAAAAATATAAAAAATAAAAAATAAACTACATGAGACTTGAACTCTATGCAACTCTTCTAGAGCGAAAACGCCAAAAAGTGATGTGTGCCAAATGGCTGAAGGGGACATACAAATCTTTTGGATAAAAAATCAAATTCTTCAAGCAATAGAAATGTTTTGAATATTTTAAATCACATAAAAATGTCACTGCTTAGAAATCTTTCCTCAACTATTACAAAACTTCAAGTTTTGCCTCTCAATTTCGACCAAATGAAGGTTCATACTTGGAACTTAAAGTTCTTCTGTGTGTTATAACTAAATGAGTTTTGATAAATTATATGGTGAGATCTATGGCTGATTGCAGAGGGTGAAGAATCCACCAATACCGTTGAAGGACTTCGCCAGTATTTAATCCTAACCCTAAAATTTGATTTAACACTAAAACCCCCCAATTTCTAATTTAATTTCCAAATTGAATCTAATTACAATACCAAAATCTTCAATTAAGGCATTAAAGCCTGATTCTGACGCTAGAAAGAAGAAAAATTAATAATTAAGAAAAGATAGATACTGATTCGAGATGAATCTATGGCACGGTTTGCAGTCGCACGGTTTGCAGTCGGGAGTGGCTGAGATGAGCGATGGAAAGAAGCGATGAGCGAGAGGGAAGGATGAGGAGGATGAGGACCGGCTGAGATGAGCGATGAGGAGGAAGCTACGGGAAGAAGAGAGAGACCGAGTGAGAGAGGGGGAAGAGAGACCAACTGTTTTTCAATTGCACGGTTTGCACCACCATTTGGGAAAAATTTTTTTAAAAAAAAAACACCTATTTTTTACATGGCGCGACGCTAGTATACATTTTGACGTCGCTCTTTGCACGATATTTTAAAAAAAAAAAAAAAATTATTATAAAATATACTGAAAATATGACTTTATTCTCTTCAAATTCAATTTTTTTTAAATAAAACCCACAATAATATATTTTTCTAACAAAAACCGACCCGAACTACAATAATAAATTTAAAGCTACTTAATAAATGTACATACCATTAAATTTCTTAAGTGTTATACGTACAAAATAAATAAATTTAAATCTACTTAATAAATATATATACCATTGAAATGGATGGGATACACATTGTACGAAACTAGTTCCAACGATCCAACCGTCAAACTTGTTTGTATATACTTCAAGATCGCATACGCCAAAAATCGTAAAAAACAAACATTCAAATATCAAGTAAAGTGACAAAACTTTTCGACAGTTATAAACAAAAAATCACGATTTAACGGCTATTTTAACTCCGATTTTGATGATTTTTTATAGCTACACTCCTTGACCCTATATGAATACAATGAATGAATTCGATCTTTAATTTAAAATATTTACACTAGTGGATACCACAAAATCTTATATTATACTTAATGAAAGTATAAATAAACTCCAAGTGTTGGTGAATCCATTGTTTTGATGGGACACGCATTCTATGAAACTAATTTCAACTATCCAACCGTCAAACTTTTTTGTATATACTTAGAGATCGCATATGCCAAAAATCGCAAAAAACAAACATTCAAATATCAAGTAACGGGACAAAATTTTTCGACAGCTATAAACGAAAAATCACGATTTAATAGTAGTTTTAACTCCGATTTTGATGATTTTTTATAGCTACACTCCTTGACCCTATATGAATACAATGAACTAATTCGATCTTCAATTTAAAGTATTTACACTGGTGGATACCACAAAATCTTATGTTATACTTAATGAAAGTATAAATAAACTCCAAGTGTTAGTGAATCTATTATTCTGATAGGATACGCATTCTACGAAACTAGTTTCAACGATCGAACCGTCAAACTTGTTTGTATATACTTCGAGATCGTATACGCCAAAAATCGTAAAAAACAAACATTCAAAGATCAAGTAATGGGACAAAACTTTTCGACGGTTATAAAAGAAAATTCACGATTTAATGGTAGTTTTAACTCCGATTTTGATGATTTTTTACAGATACACTCCTTGAACCTATATGAATACAATGAACTAATTCGATCGTCAGTTTAAAATATTTACACTAGTGGACCACAAAAACACTTTGCGCGACGCAGTTTGTTCGTCACACAAACAACCTTTGTGTGACACATTGGTTGCTTCGTCGCGCAAAAAACCTTTACGTGACACATTGGTTGCTTCATTGCGCAAACAGTCTTTGCGTAACGCATTGGTTGGTGCGTCGTGCAAAGTGTGTTTGCGCAATGAACCAATTGTGACGTCGCACAAGTTATATTTTTTTAAAAATAAAATTATTATAAAATTTACTGAAAATATGACTTTACTCCTTTCAAATTCATTTTTTTTTACATAAAACACAATAATATATTTTTCAAACAAAAACCCGATCCGAACTACAATAATAAATTTAAAGCTACTTAATAAATATATATACCATTTAATTTCTTATGTGTTATAACAAAATAAATAAATTTAAAGTTACTTAATAAATGTGACTTTATTTCAATATAATTCTTAATTACCTGCGGTGCATTAGATTTACCCCCAATTCAACCATATAGCACAAATCAAGGAAATTTCAAGGGGAAACCAACATTTCTTACAATTTCTTCCGTGTAAGTATATAAGTTAACCCTGATAAAGCATTCAAATGCTAATTCCAAATGAAGCCCAAACAAGTCTTCAGCAATATATCTACAGTCTCACTCCTTTTAATAAGTAAAATTAATAAAGATTAATTAAAAATTCAATCCCACAAAACTCCACCATTACCAAAAAAAAGGGCATAGCAAGTAGGCAAAGGTACATATACAAAACTCCCATATGCAATTTGAAGAAAATACCTTCAAATTCATTCTTCAATGGTATTCGTATACAAAAATCCTGTACAAAACAAATTTAGTAGTGTGGAAAAATTCGTTGATTTTGCGCGACGCAGACTGACGTTGCGCAAAATAGCTTTGCGCGACGAAGGTGTAGCTCTGTCGCACAAAGCTATTTTGCGCGATGTCAGTCTGCGTCATGCAAAGTTCCGTTGCGCAAAATGTCTTTGCATGACATTTTGTTGTCATCGTTGCACAAACATACTTTGCGAGACGCAATTTGCTCCGTTGCGCAAATATGTTTTTGTACTAGTGTATGTTTTGATATAATTATTTTGAGGTCAGAATTGGATCTAGGATATCCTCTGACAAATCCACTAAGCTAAATGCTAGTGATGATTGTTACATCGAGGGGGATGAGACTTGTGCCTATAACATCGATCAAGAGTGATGGTAACCCAACCTATGTGAATGAAGATCCCATGAAGTAGGGTCATATGGGTAAGAACAAGTCACTTGTTGATTGGGCGTGCATTATCAATTTATGTCAAGAACTTTATTGAGCATCTATCCCTATGGTGTAGATAGTGCAACTACTGTAGCGTGTGAGGTTAAACTTGTGTTCTTAATTAATACCATAGCCAATATATAGGTGGTGTGCTTGACTGCAGTGCACAGTTGATGGATTCACCTATTTGAGTGTGGGAGTGGGGCCGCTTCTCATGAGAGCTTAGGCAGGTCCTCTAGAGCACTCATGAATATCCAGGTGGGCGCATGACCTATTTGTGCCAACCCGTTAGAACAAGCTCGATTCCAAGGATTCAATGTGGATGGTTAGTCCTATGATTCATGGAAAGAAATCTTGGTTCGTAGAAAATTTAATTTTCACCAAGTTTCTGTGAGTTACAACTAACTCGTCCTAAGACTGGTTCATAGTCCAAAAGACACCAGTTATGATGCGTTGGATTCTCCCTTTCCTTTGGTACTTCCTTGTCTTCTCATTATACTTGTGTTTCTCTAATTCCCTTCTTCTTGTGGGTCGATTTGTATTTTGAAATATGTGGGGGATTGTTAGAATTTTAATTGGGTATTTCAAAATACAATTCTTCATTGCTCACTTTAATACTATTCAATTTGTTTTTAAATTCCTAATTTCAGTTTTGATTTGTAAAACTGAAAAATGCTGCATTATAACGTTGAGGTATAATGAATGGTTTTGAATCACAATTGGACTTTGAATTACAATTGTGGTGCTGCCTAATCAATCATCTCTTTAATCCTCCAACGTTCTTTTGTAATTTGTCACACACACACACACATATATATATATATAGATTCTATTTTTTTTTTCCTTTAATAGATTTTGGCTATTGAAGTTCAAATTCTTTCTTTCCTACAAATTCCACTAGTTGAAAAGAATCACATCGTCCTATCTTCTCTTAATCTCATGTATTCTCTCAAATGCTATTATAATTTCCACCTCTTATATGCCAAGGGAAAGAATCGAGTTGTTCACTCAATCCATGTATTGCGAGTGTACGCTTACAAAGATCATAAGTTGTTGTATCCTAGAGGGTAGAGCGCCATAACATGTTACACCAAGACATTATTTTTTAGGGGCGAAATCTACTCTTAAGGACAGTGATTACACGCCTCAACCTAAAATATTGTTCTAATCAAGTATCAATGTAAAACGGTTTCTAGCCTACAACCCTAAAATTCTCAGAGCTTCCGATACCATTTTTAGGCTCATGGATGACATTGGCGGCCACAAGGTACAAGATATTATTCTTAGTACATTGAATAATATATCAACTATATTAAAGTGTTTGACAGTAAAAACTGTATTAAAGTGCAAATAGGGTACCACACATGTACAAAAGTAACCAAAATTCTCTTTGGTATTCAATTTTTGCAGTATTGACTACTACAAGAAGCAATAGGGGGTGTCGGAGCAAGAGACGCTTGATGTGTTTTACAAACAAGTAGTGGATATGTGGAAGGATATAAACGAGGAGTTACTTAGACCAGCTGCTGTGCCAGAGTTTGTCCTCATGCGTATTCTTAATTTGACAGGGGTTGTGGATCTGGTTTCAAAAGAGGAGACGGCTTCACACATGTTAGGAAATTTATGAAAGATATAGCTGCTTCGCTTTTTATCGACCCAATGCCACTTTGAGTTGGTTTCTTCAAGTGGTACTAGTTTCCACTTTGATGGAAGATGACGACCGGCAATGCGGGGTCTATAATCTATTCAGATGCGTTTGTTGCACCAGACTAATTCGAACTGGACTAGTTTCAGGGACTAAGCTGGACTGGCTTAGATTATACTAAGCTGGACTAACTTAGTGAAATGTTTGGTGCAGTGTCGGACTAAGAAGTAAAATAACAAAAAACCATATCACATTCATCACCGAAAAATCAACAAAGCAATTCAGAACAAAAATCATACATCTGAATTTAAAAGATGTAAATAATAGCAGGAAAGCAATAACCTCTGATAGCACTATAGCTAATTCTGAAAAATTTCAAGATTACATCTGAAAAATTCCAAGTCTGAAAAACTCCCAACACTTTATTGAATCAAGATGCTCCTAAACGACAACTTAATCAGTTTAAATCACCTTTGCAGAACAGGCCTGGCCATTTACATGCATAACGGCATGTTCTGCATCTAGAAGTTGAGCCGTTCATCTGCCACCAAGGGTTTTATTACTCATTGGCAGAAAAAACCATGCATAATGGCGAACCTCGGTAGCGGACTGGGGCCGGTACTCCCTGAAGTTGAGCCTTCCACATACTCAACTTTACTGCGGCTTGAGCTGTAATCCAAGGGACCGGAACTACGAACATTCCGCAGCCTGCTTTCTGTGCTCCGTAAGCTTCCGCTGTCAGTATCATACTCCTGGCCATGGGATGATGATCCTTTGACATAACTTGAATCATACTGAGTGGAGTCGCCATGAGGATGTCGCACTCCAGGAGATGAATGTGAAAGCGAAGCAGCAGGTGAATGGCGGGGTGGACCACTTAGTAATGCAAGCGGCATCGATGGAGAGTTTTCGTAATACTGGCTGTATATTGAACGAAGAATGGCGTATGGAACGTGGGGTTCCAGAGAGCTTCTTGGAAGATAAGGCGAGACCTCACAAAGTTGGTCTAGGAAGATTAGCTGTGCTACAAGATGAGATCTGTGAAGAAGGTTGAAATCATTAGCAGCTTTTGCGGGTTAAGTAGGAGTATCATAGACAGTGTACATGACTCATGAGCAAGCAAGTGAAATTTTGTCATGACAATCTTTACGTGCATTCAAATCACAAAACAAGTGAGAAGAGAAAAATGAACTTACCGGTTAGTTTCATTCCATGAATCCAGTGTAATGCCTGCAGAGAATTTGACGTAGAGCTGCATTGTGGATTTTATGCTTGCCTCAGCTGATGAACGACTTTGCATTTCAGTGTCCCCTGTATCGACAGCATGTCCATTTGAGAGAGATTGTGTTTGTTGATGCTCACGCTCCAGTCTAACAAACTCACTTCCTGCAATTACAGCAGTAATGCACCTGCCAACAAAATTTGTCCATGATAGGCTTTAATAAATTTTGCAAAAAGATCGATTATTTCTTAAATTAATGATCACAGAAGAACCAAGAAACTACATAAACAGATACTTTCCAATTGAACTTTACTAGTGGATTAGGTATGGGTTTGGATAATTTTCCTTTACGAACTTTAAGGACATAAGAATCCCATCTTGTATTCAGAAGTATCTGGCGTAAAATATAATTCTACTTAATGGTAAAAGTAAATGCAAGAGCACCTTGCCAAGCAGTGGATATTGTTGTTGAATCCTTGCGAAAAAATTTCAAGCCACCAAAGCTTGATGAATGGTATAGACCAGCTATCATAGAATGAGATTACTTTACACTGGTGAGGGTAGCATCTGGAAGTGAAAATGATAACCAAAATGTTGAAAATCTCCAAGAGCACATATTTTCTATTTTTACAGAAAATTTATCAACATTATTAGTTCTTTCCACCATTTAATTTCCATAACTTCCTGTGCAACTAAACACAAAATAAACATGACAGAAAAAACATACAGATTAAGAAGCAAACTTACTCGAATTGATCGGCATAACCGACGAGGTCGATGTTGGGAATAACAACAGGACCTCTCGAAGGACATGCACGGAACGATTTTCTCAAAGGAAGACGATTGTTCTCTGCAGGATCAAATATTCTCCTAAAACAATATGACTGATTTGTGGATCAAATTAAAACCCAGAAATCCCAGAAATAAATCAGAATGCAGAAATCCCAGAAGTAAATCAAAACCCAGAAATCGATCAAAACCAGAAATCGTTCAAAACCCACTAATAATTTCACGAATCTTCAAACCAAAATCGAAGAAAATGAAGAAGAGGAAGTGGAAGAGGAAGCCCTGAGAGACTTATGAGGACGCGGCGTTGGTCGTGGAATGGTCCAGCAAGGTTATGGAGCAGAGCGGGACGACGAGAGAGATGACAGTCTTACTAGTCCGCTGGTATTCGAGGGGTCTCGCTAAGACGATCTAGCGACCCCCTTAGTCGAGGCGAGTGAAGGGTAATCCCACTAAAGCTAGTCCGGTTGTGTAACAAACATGGAACTACCTTAATTTCTAATCTAGTCCAGTCAAATGAAACCTACAACCTACTGAAGGTAAACAAACACACAAGTTTCATATAAAAACGAACACGTCATATAATAATATCATATGTTTTGTGTGGGTGGGTATGGGTTTTGTGTGGGTTCGTAATTATTAGGTATTACTGTACTAATATGTGGGATTAGATTTACCGATCGGGGGTCCTAGATATCTTGCTTTTTTTATTCTGTACTCATATGTTTCTATTAGTTGGCAAGAAGTAAAATAAAAAAAATAAAAAGGCAGCAAATATTTATCCTCTAATTAACCTTTCCCAGCTGCGTACAAAGATATTTTTGCATAATTATTAACTTTGTCATAAAATATCAAATTAGGGTATCTTCAATTGAAAATGCTAGACATAGTCACGTTTAGTATTTTTCCTGCAAAATATTATTGTTAAATAAACAGTGTCAAACATTGTTCTAAAAACCACTGCCTAGCGCCATTTAGACGCTAGGCAGCTAGCCACCGTCCCAATTAATGCCTAGACGTATGAAAATTAAGAAATGGCGCCTAGACCTGCTAAGGCACCAGCTTAGCCCGCTCAAACCCACCTAGACACCTGCCTAAGTTATGACTCACTTAGATATAAAATAGATAACTTTCTTTTTGCATTTTATTAGTTCCAATAAATTTTAAGAGACTTATTGAACACTTAAATAAACACACATTATATGTTTGCTACCCATGTTTTGATTATGTTCCAAGATTTCATAATATATATGTCATTCTATTTTCCAGTTTATGTTGAAATTATATATATTTTAAGTATAAGTAGATACTTGTTTATACGAAATACAATAGATTTACTTAAATCCGCCTAGTTTGCCCAACGCCTGCCTAGGCGCCTAGGTGCTAGGCCCCAACCCGCCGCCCAACTAGCACCTAGCGTCTTTTAGAACCTTGGTGTCAGGTCATACACATATACACTGTTCTAAAAATCCCCGCTAGGCGGCTGGCCACCGCCTCGATTAATGCTAAGGCCGCCTAGACCAGCTGAGCCACAGCTTAGACCACCTAGGCACCCACCTAGACCGCCTAGGCACCCTCCTAGACCCGCCTAAACACTCGCCTAGGTCGCAACTCACTTAGACAGAAAATAGATAACTTTCATTTTACATTTTGTTTTTTTCCAATAAATTGTAAGAGACTTGTTGCATACTTAAATGAACACACATTATAACCTTATTTCACATGTTTTCATTATGTTCCAATACTTCATAATATATATGCATTCTATTTTGTAGTTTATGATGAAATTATATATATTTCAAGTATAAGCAGACACTTATTTACACGAAATATGATTGATTTACTTAAATCCGTCTAGTTCGCCTAGCCCCCGCCTAGGCGCTAGGCCCCATCCCGCCGCCCGACTAGCGCCTAGCGATTTTTAGAACCTTGCACATATACCATCTTCAGCCGTAGGGACTAAACATAGCTCTCTCAATAATTTATTAGCTTTAAGTTTATACTTTAAATTTATTGGTTATTTTAGTTAAACTACCGTTGGATGTTTTTAAATTTACCCGTTGAATTTGAATCAATTATTGCAATTAAGGAGTTGAGTCTCAATTGGCCAGACAATGGTCTGGTAGACTCCATATATTTATAGCTCAGTCATCGATTGAAGATGGAATTTTGAACAAATCAGGTTATTTTTTACTTTTAAATCTTTAACCCTCTCTATTGGAGATGACCTTAGATTACAGAATCGGGGTCCTAGATATCTTGCTTTTCTGATTTTGTGACAGTGAGAGTTGTTGGCTCTCATCAGGGTAAATAGTTGTGTGGTGTACTTCTCCATTCAAAGGGGCTAAGAAACTCACAGGATCAATCTTTCAAAAGACACGCCGCGTGGAGTGTGGCTGAATATAATTAGAACTTTCATCTATTCGATCATGTATCAATTGGGGTTATTATAATTGAATCCAGTTCCTTGTCGGATTCTCTTTGTGAGAATTTCAAGAATTCATAAATCATATTCTATCATCGTACATTGTGCGGTCATAAATCATTTTAAATTTTTTATTTAAAATTAAACACAAACAGTACCTGATTAAAACTAAATGCACGATGTACAATGAACGAACACAATTCACGAATTCTCAAGATTCTCACAAATAGGATCCAGAGAGGATCCTATTGAATTATAATTTACATTATCTCGGTTTGGTTTATATTTGTACACATGGATTTATAAGGAGAAGAAAAGTATAACAAACAATATTCACAATTTTATTTCGTGACATGGTAGAGAAATACCTGTGTACAAAACTGAGATGTTGTGTCTGACTAATAAATTTTTTGCACATAGCTTAAGTTTTAAATAATTGATGCATCAATCTGACTTGTTAACAGAGCCCGCCTGGCCTAGTGCAGACAATGCACCAGTCCAGGACCCAAAATTCATAGGGCACCAAAATGTTTTGTAGTACGTTTTAGGTGTGTGAAAACAGGATAATACTTGGATGAGTACCTATTAATCATCTTTTAATAAGTAAAATAACCAACGGTAGTTTAAAAACATATTAATAAGTACTCATCTTTTAATAAGTAAAATAACCAACGGTAGTTTAAAAACATATTAATAAGTACTCATCTTTTAATTTTGTCCAATGAAATTTTAATACATATTTTATTGTTTTAAAAAATAGACATGTTATTCAAATTTTTCTTAGACTTTGAATAAAAAGAACATGTGATATTTTTTTATTGGGCCAAATCAGGAATACTAAAGTATTATCCTAAAAAAAAGTTTGCTACAGCGCCCCTGCCGCCCTGCGTCTCTTCAGTCTTCTCTTCGTCTTCCAAGCCCAAATCTTCTATTTGTCATCGTATTCTTCACGACCAGAGTGACATAGTTACAGAGTTGCACCGTTCACCCAGTGCACCCACACCCAGATAACGATTTCGTCGATCCGCCATTGGCTCTCCGCTCTCCGCTGGTTCATCCGTACGAAGTTTGATACTCTTTCTCAGGTCTTAGCGTTGCCACCATCTTTCTTTTTTACTTCAGTTCTCAATTCTTTTTCACCTTTATTTTGCTTCAAATTCTTCTCAGGTTCACCATCAAGGCCCATCACTGAGACATCACGAATTCATCTTTTTCACCTGCATTTCTTCATTTTCTCTCTCAATCTCAGGTACCAAATTAGTGACTGTAAGACGTCTGCAAGTTTGCAACTTCAAGATTGCAAAAGTATTAAAGCTATAACCTGCAAAGCACTATAGCAGAAAAACCCTAATAGGCAATTTACTAATTTTTATAATATATTGTTATCCATTTATGAAGAAACTATAGTAATAGCTTTGCAACTTTAATCCAACTGGACTATTAGTCCCTCAACTATAAAGGTCCTTTAACTTGTTAAAATGTGCATAAAAATGAGTCAGTGAGATTGAATCAAGGGGCAAATATGAAAAACCAAATGAGAAAATTGCTACAATAATCCATCAACTTTAACCCAATTGGAACAATAGTCCATCAACTTTCATCCAAGTGTAGCAATGGTTCTACCACCATGCCTCATTTTGACGGGAGGTATGACGAAATTGACGAAAATGACCATAACCGTACATTTTAATGAGTTAAGAGACCAATGGTCATAGAATTTTAGTTGAAGGACTGTGGAAGCATGATTTTCCAGGACCGGAGTAAGGCTAATCCAAACATAGTTACTTCAGAAGTCCAATCATGGACTCACCAGCTTCGGGCGGAGCTGTATCAGACAGAGTAATGTTGCCACTGTTACCCTGTTCAAGGGAGATAGGCGAAGTCTAGCAACTCCACTGGATGACCAAACTTGTTCCGCAAGGCATGCGATCTGATCTAGATATGGACTCAATCAGAACCTATAAGTCTTGGAGTTCCTATAATTTAGGAATTGGCGTGCGCCGCAAGTAATTAAAACTCCTAAAAGGGTGCAATATCCACTCATAGATATCCTTTAGGATTCTCCCGACTTAGAAAGAGGATTTTATCATAAAAAGGTCTCTCTCCCATGATATAAATACACTTATCTAGAGTTCATCTATGGTAACGTAATCTAAACCCTTCAATTCTATTGCCCACTGCTAGAGTCTAAAATCATTCATTAACTTGACCATCGGAGAGCATTTGGCCGGCACACACCCACTCCCATGGTCTTAGGCTTGCTCACAATTGTTTACTGTTTTGCAGGTTGCTCGAGTTTGTGCTCAACCATCATTTACGGCGGTGCACGAATTTGGTTCCAACAAATCGCTTATAGATACTGAAATTAAAATTGCTATATATATGATTGAGCCTAGTAGGCCTATCTTGGTCATTGAGCCTCCTGAAGGATGTGTGCTTTTGTTTGTGTGCAAGTGGTACCTTACCGAAAATTACATGATTACTGAACTCTAGATGATATAATTAATATGTGTGATAGCTAGTATGAAGTGATAAGTTCTGGGTCATGTTAGAATTATCTCATAGAACTTGTATGTATGTGTGATTCAATATTCGTTTGTTGGTGGAATAGATCGTGTGTTGCTTACAATTGTAATTCACTTGGATTGATATATGATGTGTGATGACGAGACAAGGAATGAAAGAAAGATGTCGCGAGAAGAAAATCACTCCAAGATCCCTGCAATTTTTTAGCGAGAAATTACCCACGTTTCCTTCCATAGTGTTCTTGTCGTCAAGCTGCAAATCTCTGATAAGACGAGTCTTGACAGATAATGGATCAGAAGGTAATATTATATTTAAGGTGCAGTTGAAAAGATTGGCATCCTTAATAAAGCAATTTTAGAAGATCCATAGTCCAAATCCTTAATGGAACTCCGCTCTATACCATGGGGACAGTACAGCTCAAGGTACAAGCAAAAGCACCCGAACACTTGATGACCTTCCATGTCGTGGACAACCAATCTCCCTACAATGCTGTCCTCCGTCGAGAGTGGCGACATAGCATGGACAAAACGTTTTCTGCCATAATCCCTTGCCCCACTACCCAGCCATAACAGCAAGCCGCGAAAGGTCAAATTTTAAGGAACTGAAAAATTGATGCTGAGAGGAGAACCTCTGCTAACGAAAGACAACCCCCCAAGTGGGTCTCTCTAGGTGACTTAAGCAAGAACTATCAGCATCTGAACTACACGCAGTTTGATTCTCCTCCCAAGATATGTAAGCATTCCACATCGGACTCAATCGCAACGTTGCAGTCTGCGTGAAGACAAGTCCATGGAGAACTTATCTCCCAAGGCTCCACCATAGGCTTATCGTAAAAAATGATCCTAATGTAATTTTTACACCATATCATATTTTTCTTAGAACTACACCAGTGATTTGATTCCCCTTTATCAATTAATCCTATTTTGGTTATAAAGAAGGGAAGTTTTGATTTTTCAAATGTCTTTCCTCTCTCTCTCTCTCTCTCTCTCTCTCTCTCTCTCTCTCTCTCTATCTCTCTTGCTCTCTCTCTTTTCTTTGGTGAAGCAAGGAATATCTTAATTATCCCATAAACGCATAAACCTTGAAAACTTCGCACGAACGCACGTCTAAAAGTTCAAAGCAACACTGTCAAATGAGTCTCTTTTACCCCAGTCCGTCTTGAATAGTTTGCAGCTTGGGAGACTCGAATAGTAATAAGCGTGGTAATGATTGGCGAGATACGAGCACGGGCACATGGCACCCTGACCTGGAAGTCCAATGCATCATTCGGCCTTCGGAAAGTTTAAACAACTAGCAAAGTTGTGGATTATAACATTCAAACCCGAGCTCTACACTATTATAGGGAATAGTAAAAAATGCGACCCAAAAATCATCTGAAGGTGGCTCTGAACACCGACCTCAAGTACGACTACTTCTATCCCGAACCAACATACTCAATCAAGTATGTTCTCTATCATCGTATGTTAACAAGTCCGAAAGGGGCATCTAAACTAGTCAATCCCTAAGAGAAATCTTATTCCAACAGAGCTCCAATACACGGAAATGCTTTGGCTAAGCAGCCAAAGTAATCTGAGCGTTGACAAAAGGATTTAAAAAATGTTTCCGACCCATATGCGGACGACCAAGTCTCCAAAGAAATTTCGTGTAAGCTTTTCACTGAAGATGGACATGTAATCCAGTCTAGGAAGAAAAATCCCTTCCTGGTACTACATTGCAATAATTGAAGCATTTGACCTAAGAACTAGGACAAGGCATAGAAAAACCAGTTCATGTTTACAAGACATTTTCAGGTACAATTCGAAGCTTTGAATCCCATAAGTGTGTTTCAATAAGTGCAGAGCAAAAGTTTTCTCAGGGGTTTAATATTTAATTCCTGGTACCAAAGTATTGTGGTACTTCAGATATGGCAACAAGAATACTTTAAGAATGTAAAGTTTGGGAGGCAATGTTTCCCTGAATCAAAGTTGCCAAGGGGTTTTTGAGCTCTGTCCCGGGCCCACAAACTAGTATTCTGCTCTGACACTTATTTCTAATATAAAGTTTGTTTACTTTAGAGGTTTATCAAATTGAGATTTCTTCCATAAACGAAGAAGGAATAAAAAGGAATTTATATTATGGCAATTTTTTTTTTTTTTTTTTTTGAAATTATGGAAGAAACAGGCCTTCATCCTAGCTAGAGAAGCTTAAAGCCTAGTCTCATTTTCTGGTGGCTAAAGATTCTCTAGAAGTGTCAGGTGTTCAGACTTTTTCTCCTGCTCTACCTCGAAGTCCGAAATCTCATTCACCAGATGTTGCGAAACAGGAAAATCCATGTTTTTTTTATCTCTTCTAAGATCTTGTAGACGTCCCAACCAAAAAGGTGATCTCGTCGAGCCTAACCAGTAAGATACTGAGGTTATATCCTTCGTCATATTCCTTTACGAGCATTTTCCCATGTTCTTCACAAAGCACCGGCATCTCAAATACGTCCTTATCGATGAGTTGCTAGAGATCCACGATACGTATATTCTCTTTCTGATCAACCTCCTGGCGGAGCTGCCCAATCTCTAATTGAAGAGCCTCTCGCTTTGTCACCCAAGCACTCCGCTCCAAACCTAACACGTACTCTAACACTTCCCTCAAGTTAGTCAATGACAGTTCCACCTCAGCCTTAGCTCATTGCTTCAACCTCAACTCTTATCTCACCCTCACAAGGTTTTCCTGGTAATCATTATCCTTTAACTCCTCAAATGTAGTGGCATCGATATACTTGCGTATCTCTGCTTCGTGGGCATTTTTCAAGGCTTGCTGCTTAACCCATATTTTCTTAAGCTCCTCCAATAGGGATAACAGTCGTTGCTTTGCCTACACTCTAGCCCTAGTTTCTTAACCATATAACTGCTTAAGTTCTTAGATTCACCATACTCGATGGAATAAGGCCATCTCTGTCCATGCATTAGCCTGACGAACAAAAGTTATAAAGGAAAATAACCATAACGACACGTGCCGACAAAAAGGAAAGAAAGAAATGAAAAATAATCTTGTAACGGCTCTCATAGCATCATGCCAAGACGTCCTCAAGAGATATACAAACTTTCTTGTAATCTGCATGGGCAATTGCTGCTTCAAGGAAAATTGAAGCGTAGCCTGTATTATGAAATCTACTGGAGAAAAAAAGAAGAGCGAGATGATCAATTAAAGGCTGGATCACTAGAGGAAGTCGCACCATTCCTCTTGATCTCGTCAAGATAATTGGCAGATAATTGTCGTTCTGGGGAAGCGCAGTCACAAACACATTTGAGGGAAGAATGAGAGTAGAAGTTGATGCAGGCTAGGCAGTAGTGGCTTCGCTTGATAAAGATAGAAGAGCCATCGAAAGTATTGAAGAAAGAAATTCAGGCTTAGGCTCAAATGACAGGGGGCAATGTTGTTTCTAAAGGCAAAGAAGATGAAGCAAACATTCATTCACCAAAGATAATGGGGTAGGTGCTCTAGAGATTGAGAAGTTGAGGGGACGGTGCGTCTTGTTTCGGAAAAAGAACCTTTCCCTCTTTTCCCAGACATTCGGGTGTGGTATCCCTAATCAGCAGTTGGGGTTATGGAGAAACAACCGGTGGCTATGAAGAAGAGCTGCTAGGTCACTTTCGTTTGTTTAGACCAAAAGGCGAAACAGCCTGTAACCTGGAAAAGCAAATCTTTTTATGAGCGCCTCGAGCCTCCACCCGTTTCAGCTTCGGTATGGGAAATTTTGAACGGTGATTGATGGCTGGATCCTTTCCACGATTAGTGAAACGTTTAGGTAAGAAGCCACTCTAGATTGTGATGAGGGATAGCTCTAACTCTTTCCCAAGGTTCTAAAAAACGCTAGGCGCTAGTCGGGCGGCGGGGTCTAGGCGGGCACCTAGGCGGATTTAGGTAAATTTCTTATATATTATATGAATTAATTAAATTTACTATATCAAATGTAAATAATTATTGACTAATATGCTATTTCTTATAGAAGATCATACATATGTGAATGTTTTATGTACATATATGACATGCTTGCCTAGGAAAAAAAAAATTATCTAAATAATTTATCATTTGTATAAGATTTATATATATAAATACACACACACACACACAATATATATCCCAAACTTTTAAAAATATAAAAAGCCCACATAGTGGGTGGTTTTCATTGTTAAAACCATCAAACCGTCCATCACCCGTCCACCTTGGGTGGTTTTCATGATTAAAACCATCAGAGTTCATGGTTTTCAATTTTAAAATCATTAAACCGTCCATGCTCTTTCACATCACCCAAGCTTTTGAGTCCTCAACTTGCACCACCAACACATATTGAAATGTTTAAGTCTCTCTCTCTCTCTCTCTTTCTCTCTCTCTCTCTTCTCTGCTCTCATCTTCACAGACAAGCTGCATAAATTATCTGGCAGCACTTTTTCTTCCCTCATCTTCACAGAGACGAGCTGCAAAAATTCACCGGCAACCTCTCTCTCTCTCTTCACACTCTCTTTTCCCTCATTTTCATAAGGACGAGCTACAGAAAAATTTCCGGGTTTCTACTGCTATGTACAAGATCGGAAGTTGTAGATCCTTTGCGAAAATTGCACCAAGTTTGGGATTTGCAGCGAGATTCAAACCGCCTAAACTGCCGCCTAACGCCACCTAGCCCGCCTCAGGCGCCTAGCGAGCACCTAGACCGCCTATATCCTTCCTGCCTAACTGAACATTTTGGTCTAAATCGGGTCGGAGCTCCGCCGCCCAGCGCCTAGGCTGATTTTTAGAACATTGCCATTTCCAGTTGCAATGCAAGACAGGAATTTGCATTGCCCAATGAATTAATTCCGAACGACATGCCTCTAAACCTACCAACTCGTCGCTAAACTCTAGATTGTGAGGAAAGAGAGCTCTAACCCTTACTCAATTTATATCCCCCTTCTAATCTCCAACGGCAACCAGGACGTCTTTACACCAATCTTTGTCCTGACAAGGAACATCCTAGATATATGACCCCCAGACAAGACTAGGTTTGGCAGTGAAATAATAGTGGTCATCAAAACCCATCCTCATGCAGTGCAACATTGTACCCCACCTCACCATTGTACCCCATACCACCACCGTACTCGTACCCACCCCTGTCAAAAAATTGTACAAATTTCCTAACGTATAATAATATCAAAAATTAACAATTTCACATATTCACATCCATCATGATCCTCACAAATTAATATAAAAATAAATAAATAAAAGAGTAAGAGAGAGAAAGGGCTTACTGTGGGGGTCGAGAGCTAGATTTGAGAGGGAATAAAAAGACTGAGAGCGAGTTGAGAGAGAGGCTGAGAGTAGAGAGATTGAATTGCGAAGAGAGAGAGAAACAACGCTTACCCGAAAAAAGTTTGAATTATTTTGTCAGGCAACTTTTTTTTTTTTTTTTTTTTTTAATTCAAACAGTTTAAAGACCATCAAATTTGATGACCAGGTCCATTCAATGTGTGGTTTTACCCTCAATTTGGGACTCCAACAAAATGACCAAAATAAGAGATAAAACGATCGTTAAATCGTGATTTTTCGTTTCTGATCGACGTATGATTTCATCTCGTTACTTAATTCCAAACGTTTTATCATGCACTTGTGAACCTTGTCAATGAAATTGAGGAAGACATCGTAACAAAAGGAAAGTCATACACTATGCGAACTAGGTTGTATATAACACATGCATGCTTAGCTGGTTTGTTTAACTTTTACTTTTTAGGGGAAATCCCAGCTTACTACTCTCAAGTTTCGTGGTTTTCAACATTTGATACATGAAGTTTTTTTCGTCTCAGAGTCATACCTAAAGTGTTAATTTTAGAACAATTTCATACATTCGTTAGTCTGGCTGTTAAGTCTCCCGTTAACTGATGACGTGGCGTCCATGTGGACAATAAATTGACACCACGTGTTATTAAGTGGTCCACGTGGAAATTAAAAAAACCAAAAAAATAAAAAAACAGAACCCCTTCTTCCGCCTGACCCTGCATCTCCTTCAATCTCCATAACCACCGGCGCACCACCCCTCTTCCCCGACACCTTATCCCTCTCCTCCACTCTCTTCACCTTCCCTCCCATAAAAAAAAAACGCATAGCTTTACCCCCAAAATCCATCTCTCAACTTTCCTCCACTTCCTCTCTCTTTTCTTCTCTACCCAAACCCAAACCCCAAAATGCCTCTTTCTTCCAATCCCTTCCCAAACCAAAACAAACCCTAATTTCAAAATTCCCAAATCTTGGTGATGACGATGAAGACCCAAATCTCGGCGGTGGAAGCGGTGACTCGCTCCACGACCGATCGTGGCTCGACGGATGACGACCAAAGGGATCCTAGAAAAATACCTATTGCGAATGCAAATTTGAGAAAATTGTTTGTCATGTTGTAAATACAACCTAGCTGGGCTCCTTCGACGACCAAGAACGAAAGGAAGAAGATGGAAGGAAAAAGACAAACGCAAAATCAAGATACAACCCAGGTGAGAAAAGGGGTTCAAAGGTGAAATCGAAAAATAGGCCAGTTTCATCTCTTCAAGTTCCTCCAATTCGTCATCCGGAAAGTGCAATTTTCTCTTCATCTAAATAGAACCCAGATGAGAAGCAGCATTCTAAGCCCAAATCGAAATCTCAATCGTTTCATTCTCTGCTACCTTCTTCTAATTCTAAGCCCAAATCGAAATCCCTCTTCAGCCGTGCGCCGCCAAATCTGTGGCGAGACCACCCAACCCGCTTGTTCCTCCCAGTCCACCGAGACCACCCAAGCCGCTAGTGCCCCCTAAGCCACCCAAGGGAGAGTTCGAGAGAAAGCTGGAGGGGAACGACGCCGACGAAGGAGGAAGGAGAACGGCATAGGAGGAAGAGGAGGAGGGGATAATGGTTTTATGTGTTGGATGGAGAAGAAGAAACAGAGAGAGGAAGAAGGTGGAGTGCGAAGAAGGGAACGACGGCGGTGAAATTAATTTTAAATTTTTTAGGTTTAGTTTAAAAAAAAAAAAAAATTTTAATTTTTAATTTTTTTTTTAATATACATGTGGACCCAGATTGACACGTGACGTGCAGTAATTATCCATGTGAGATGCCATGTCATCACTTCACAGAGGTTTTAACGGAAAACTTAACGGAGGTATGAAACTGTCCCAAAATTAACACTTTAGGTATGACTTTGGAACGAAAAAAACTTCATGCACCAAATGTTGAAAACCACAAAACTGTTGAAAACCACAAAACTTTATGTTAGTAAACTGAGATTAACCCTACTTTTTAATAATCATTTTATTTTCACTTTTCATTTTTTTTTTTAAACTAGAGTAGGTTTTTTTTTTGTCAAACAGTAAATTTTGTTAGATTAGATATTAAATTAACCACCAATGAAGATTGAACTCATGCTATCATGTAAAGGCGTAACATCTTTTCAGTAGTAAAGGGCCACTTATGAAAATTTTTATATTAAGGTTTAGAGTTCAGGGTCCAGTAAAAAATGAAAAATTAAAAGCTTCTTTTTGAGTTTTCAAAATTTAGTTTTTAGTTTTCACTTTATGGGTATTAAAAGAGCTTCGGCTTTTTTCTTCTCAAACTATTGAACTTTACTTTTTTAAAGACTAGTTTAACTATCGAAGTTTAAGTTTTCACACATGTCATTGTCAAATACAGTGGATAGCTACTGCCCAAGCCTACTTTAATTAGGCTAGATGGTTATGCAAACGATGCATCCCAAGCATGGAGGAGTATGCACACGTTGCAACGGCTTCTGTTGGTAACACCTTACTTTCAACTGTATGTGTGGTTAGAGAGACTTTTCAATGTGACCGTCACACAGGATGGTACATTATATGTCATTATATAAATGACGGGATATGTGTGTTAAAAAGTTAATAGCTTAAAAAATAAAATTTCTCACCACTTACATAAAAACACGTGATGTATTATCTGTGTTTCCGCCACAACTAAAAATTTCTCATGTGGTTGACATGGAAGATAATGTAACGAATGAGATATTTCAATGGTTGTCCAATAGGCAATAAACCCTAAAATTCTCGAGCTTCCAATATCATTTTTAAGCTCATGAATGACATTGGGGGCATAAGGTACAATTCTCAATTCATTGAAATAATATAAGCTATATTAAAGTTACTAAATTTCTCTTTAAACCATCTTCAATATTTGGATTAAAACTTAAATTTTGTAACCTAGAAATAGTTTTTTTTGCTCCAATACTTCTAAGTTAAAATTTTAGCCTGAGATTATTAAAAAATAAATTTAGACTAAATTTTTTTTCGGTAACTTTTTTCAAAATAAAATTTATGTAGATTATCATAATTTATTGTTAGGAATATTTTAACCTAAAAATATTTAGATTCCAACAAAAATTAAAAATTCAATAAATTGACTCTATGAAACATGTATTTATAGAGTTTTTAGGTGAATTTATTTAAACATTTGTTTAATTGTTTTAATAGTTGGATTTAATTTTGGAACGTTAAATTTTTCTTTTTTTTTACTATTAGTTTTGATCATATTCGATCTCAGTCGTTTGATTTAATGAATTTTAAATTTTAAATTGCTCAAAGCTTAGGTTATTACCCAGAACTTATTTTCGAAAGGGGGAGGCATGTACTTTCTAGTATTGATTGCTATATGAAGCAATATAAGGCGTCCGAGCAAGAGACGCTTGATGTATTTAACAAACCAGTAATGGATATGTGGAAGGATATAAACGAGGAGTTCATTTTTTTTTTTTTTTTTGGAAAACAACGAGGAGTTCTTAGACCAATTGCCGGGCAAGGGTTTGTCATCGTGCGTGTTCCTAATTTCAGTAGGATTTTGGTCCTTGTGGATCTGCTTTACAAAAAGGAGACAGCTCCACATATATTAGGAAACGTTTGAAAGATATTGTTGCTTCGCTTTTCATGGATCCAGTGCCTTTTTGATGGAAGATGATGGCGGATAATGCCAGGTCTAGTGGTAAAAGCGAACCCGTCATATAATATCATATGTTTCGTGTGGTTCTGGGTTCGTATCTATTTACTGTAGTACCAAATTAGTTATTTTAAGGGGACAAACCCCTATTTGGTCTTCATTTTACACATGTTGATTAAGGCAAATCTTACGTAGTGACAGTGTTACATATCCGGGTCCTATATATCTTGCTTTTCTGACTCTCTGCTCATGTTTCTATCAGCTGGCAAGAAGTAAAATAAAAAATAGAAAGGCAGCAAATATTTTTATCCATTTACATATTGTCCACATCCGACTAAAACTTGGTAACAAATAACCAAGTAGAATCATCAACATTTACTTTTAAGATAGTGTTATTCACACTTTTTTATGCTTTTACACATTTTTATTAATTTTTGTATATTAATCTTCTTTAATTTATTTTATTCATAGCCGAAAATTGAGAGAGGTGTATGAGAAGTAAATATTGGTGTATGGACCTATTCTAATTATGAAATTAACTTTGCAACAAAATACAACCGTAATATCCATACAAATTGGGTTTTACCTGTCTGTGATCCTTCTCCCTCACATGTCAATATAGCATTGTGGAATGCCTGGCCGTATGGAGAAACTGCTAGAGCAGCAGCGGAATCATATGTAATATTTTAATTTCAATTATTCTAATTAGCTAGAAAATCATTGGTCGTCCAATAGGGGTTTGAAAGACATTCATCGACCTCTATTTTCGAGGCAACGAAACTATTCATTGTGCAATATAGTTATTTTCCGCACAAAATTGGGGGCAAAATTCTTAATTTACCGTTAATTTTTTCGAGTCTTTAACGACGAACAAAAAATGTTGTTGAGCAGATCATCCTCGCCCAACGAACTTTCTCATCACGCAAAGGTTTTGGTTGTATTTTTTTTTTTTTTTTTTTGACAGACATTTTGCACAACGGCATACATATTTTTTATCATGCAAAGTGTACTTGAGCACAAAATTTGCTTCGTCGCCTAAAGTTTTGTCATGCAAGTAGTTTTTCTACTAGTCCAATAATTGTGAATCTACTTTACAAAAGAGGAGACAGCTTCACACACGTTGGGAAATTTATGAAAGATATTGCATGTTGCTTCGCTTTTTATTGACCCTATGCCACTTTGAGTTTGTTTCCTTTTGTTTGTCTAGTAGTACTCAGTTTTCGCTTTAATTGAATATGGTGCTGGATAATGCGGAGTCTATAATCTATTCAAATTCCAAATGAAAACGAGCACGTCATATAATATGGTATGTTTTGTGTGGGTGTGGGTTCATAATTATTATTGTACTACCAAATTAGGTTATTTTAAGGGGATAAACCCCAACTGGGTCTTCATTTTACACATGTTGATAAGGGAAATCTTACCGAATGACTCTGTTACATATTCGGGGTCCTAGATATCTCGCTTTTCTGATTCTGTCTTCCATACGCGTGCGGGTGTAGCTGTTGTCTTTTTAAAATTTTAAATTTATGTTTTAAATCTGGTTACATATTTTTTAAATAAAAAATTCAAAACCAAAAGAAGAATAATTAACCCCCCACGATGTGTGCTTGAATATTGATTTAAAAAATCTAAAATTACCATTTTGTTCCTATTTTGTTTGAAGCAAAGCCATGACACTGCGAAGTGGTTTTTTTTCCGAATTATTTATTTTGTTTAAGATTTTAATTTCATTCAAATTGTTCTAAATTTACTATTTTGTCCCTCACTAATTAAATGGTAGTATTTTAAATCTCTAATTGTTGGAGGGTATTTTATAGTATTTTGAAAACTTCACCTTCTCCTTCTGATTTTATATGTAGAGATGTTTCTATCAGCTGACAAGAAGTAAAATAAAAAATAAAAACGCAGCAAATATTTATCCATGAATTACCTGTGTCATAAGCTAGGCGACGTCGTCCCTACTAGTAACAGTGAGAATGATGTTGGCTCTCATCAGGGAAAATAGTTGTGTGGTCAACGTCTGTCTCATGAATAATATATAGGATTTTAGACCCCATAAATATAGGATTTAAATCTCATCAATCTGTGCTTAAGGATCCCTTAAGTAATGATAATGAAGCAAATTATATGGGGATTAATTGTAATTTAAATAGTTATCATGTCGTAGATATCATGTGTATGAAGCACTCCACACACAATTTGCTTGTCTAATAAAACCATAATACTCTGGTAAATTTTGAGTAGGAAAAAGGGTAAACTACCCCTTAAATTATTTGAAATCAGCCAATTGAATCCTTATCGGTAGATTACATCCCCTATTTGGTCAAATTCAATGAAAAATTAGTCTTTCATTCATCAATTCTTACTTGTCAACTATAACCACCAATGAACTTATGACATTTGAAAACAAAATAATATGTAATGACAATGTGAGATAGTCTATTATGTAAAAATTTGGTTCTTTTATGTTTTCTCATTATGCTATATGTTTTTGAATTATTGTGAGTCAATATGTCAAAATTTTATTGATGGTTATAGCTGACAAGTAACAATTGATAAGGAAATGACTAATTTGGCCTTGAATTTGATGGAATTGATTCCGTAATCTAACGGCAAAAGGTTAATTGATTGATTTTGAATAGTTCAGTGGGATAATTTATCAAAATAATAGTTTAGATGGTCAATTTCAACTAAAGTGATAGTTCAGAAAGTCAAACCGCAATTTATTCTAGGAAAAACTAGATGTCTTGGTATTCTTGAATATAGGACTTCGATGAAATAAAAAAGATAAAGTCTCAGCCTATGTAAGTGTACAAACGCATCTTATTTTCTTATTCGAAACAAAAATTAAAGAACACATAATTACATTGTTAATGCTCCAGATCCATGATGATCTGTATGATGATAATTTCAGGATTAATGGCTAACGTTAGAAACATCAAACTCCAATTGAGATGACGCGTCAAATGTTGAAATAAATTTGTATGTCCCCTCCCACTTGATCTGGCAATTTATTACACGATCCGTTAACATGACATGTAAACGATACGAAAATACGAGTTTCGAGTTTACACGATAACTAATCAAATCGTTATTGGGTCACACGATAAGAACCATTTAATAATAGGGTCTTAACGGGTTTACACAAGAGTGACACTTTGGTAACCCGTTTTGACACATTAAGGAAAAAGTTATTTTGATGATTTTAATTTTTTTAAACTACTAAAAATGACACACCCCGATCCGGAATGTCCAAGTAGACACCTGAATCGCGATGTGATGGCCGACACCCAGAAGGTGACGAAGTCATAAAGCGTATTGATGTGAAAAAATGTGAATAAATTAAAACCTAAATGTAACTAATTTAGAGTGCGAATATGAGCGGGATTGAATCTATATCACACAAGTGATGTCAGAGCATAGATAAATTGCAGTAAAAGAAGAGTAAGGACATTTATATTGAAAGGAGGAGTCTCCTACATAACAGCTTTTACCAACAATCATCGTCATCACGAAACCTTTGCCACTAAAATCCTGGAGGGGCGAAAAAATAAGGGTGAGTGGGCCTGAAAATAAAGTTTGTAAAACCTTTTCGAAAAGTGTAACCTCTCGCTGTAAAACAAGTATATGGTTTTCCAAAAATATTATAATACCAGTATGTACAGTACCATGCAGCAGAAATGAGTGAAAAGATGTAGGGTACACCAACAAGGTATCTCAACATTAAATCTCATAACGTTATCACAAGAAATCAATGCTCATTAATTTACGTTGGCACACAAGTCCATTGTAGTTATATTCAGACAATGGAACAAGCTGGGTGTAAGTTTTACATTCTGGTACTACATCACGTGAGCTGCGCTAGTCGCATTGACACGCTCCGATCCCGATATTCCCCAAATACATAGATGGTCGTGTGCTGGCCGACACCCGAGAGTGACGAAATCCATTTATTGAGTGCAAATGTTGAAAACAAGGGATAGATAAACTTATGAATATAAAAATAATGAATATGCATTTCTGGAACGTGTTCAAAGCATACAACTAATTAAAACACTAAAATAAATAATATAAAATTGAATGAAGCAAAGGATGGATCCTACACCGAGAGGACTCGAAGATGCCGATGCGGAAGTGCACGGATGCCGTGATTGTATGCCTTGATCCTAAACCCTGAATGGGGGCACAAAGGTGAGTGGACCAAGTTGATATATATATATATATATATATATATATATATATAAATAATAATAATAATAAAACAGTTATCAACATACTAACCTCCATAGTTATATAATGAAAACTACTAGCATAATAAGTGATAGCTTTACTGAAAACCTTAGCATGCCATAAACATCTCAAAAGATATACCGCGGAAAGACATCGCGTAAAACCAAAGCATAAATCGTCTCAAAGGTCGTCTCATAAGCGCGGTGTGCTGCCAGTAAGATCACTGAATAATAATACTCCCGGCCCCTTGCCTGCACCTAATTCTCTGTGCCTGTAGCCAGAGATAACTCCCTCCCGGCCCAATGCCTGTCTCGGTGTCCCTCAACCTTTCGCTAGGGATTATTTCTCCCGGCCTCAATGCCAACACCAGATCCTCGCCCCAGGCGGCATAGTGTCCACTAGGTACGCACAAATAGTTACGCCTCTAAAAAATAACCACTTCATAGTATAAAGTCATCCATCGTCTATACTATAAAGAGGGGTTTCGAAAACATGTTCTAGCATCCTATTGTCATCCATCAGATAGTCTACCAATTCATGGTTTTTATAGAAAATACGATATATTAAAATATAGCTCAATATAGGCCAACAATTAGTTCCTCACAAAATAATGAGACGATAATCAACATTTCAATAAACATGCTTAATATAAAATCAATTCATAAACTCGTAAGGCATGCATTTCAATTATGCAATTAAACTATAAAATCATGCAAATTTTAGAAGGGTTCCACTCACAGATACTCCGTAGAGGTAGAGTTGTGCGGAAAAGGATTAAGAATTTCCCCACTAGCAACTTCACCTAAGCACCAAAAAGGTAGTAAACAAATAAAAGGGTCTCTAATAGATGAGGGCTTGAAATAAATAAAATAAAGGGTTTAGGTTGGATGGGTTATAGCTTAATGGGTTTTTAGGGCTCTAAGGGTTTTTGGGTTAAAAAAGATTAGGGTGCAAAGGTGGTTTGGGCCACACATACACTACACAAACACACCCGCATGTACGGCATGCACACACATGCACGACATGCATACACACACAAAAACATACCCCACAACACACACAGCCTATACACACCTACAAGGCACGGCCCGCATGCCTAGTTACCAAAATTCGGGCTTTTAGCCCTAAATAAAAGGAAAAGGCCCTAAGGCCCAGTGGGTCAACAAAATAAATAAAGAAAATAAAATTTATAATTGGGCTGGGTTTTGGTGTTTCTGGGCTGGTCCAAACATGGGCCTAAGGTCCGGGGTGCTTTGGGTGGCCTGAAGGGCTTGCGTGGTGATTGGAGGAGAAAGCCGGAGCTGCTATAGCTCCGGCCGGCGGTTTTCAAGCAAACTAAGGTCCAAACTAAACACCAAAGTGAAGAAGGAAGAGAGTAGAGTATTTTCACACCCTTGTTTCACTGTGAAACGGTCGTGAGTGCTCGAAAAAAGCCCTTGAAGGACACAGGTCCGCCGGGAAGTTGGGTGTGCCTTCCCCCGCGATGGTTTCATCCTCAACCTTGAAATAACGAGATAAACTCAATAATTGCATCCAATCAACAATCTAAAATGGAAGGAAGGAAACCCGAGGCTTACCTAACCGGAAATATAGAAGGGACTCGCCGGAGGTCCTTCTTGGGTTCGTTGACCTCGCAGAGATGAGAAAGAACAAGGTTTAGATGGTGATGATGGTTTCCTCGAGCGGGGTGCGGCTGTGCATGTGCATGGATGAGTTAGTGGTCACGGCGAGAGAGGGAATGAGAGGGTTTTGAGAGATTGTGGAAAATGCAGAGAAAGAGAGTATAAGACACATGAATGAGAGAGAGAGTTACGGGAGAGCTGAGGGAGAAGAGAGAACTAAGAGAGGAGAGAAAGATTTCAGAAAATGAAGAGAGAGGGCTCGGGAAAAGAGGAAAAGAAAAGAAAGCTAGGGAGCTGCCACTTGGCAGTTCTAGGTTAATTTGAAAACTAGATCAATGGTCCTGATTTAACTTGGATAAGGACTAAATTGATAGTTTAAAAGTAAGTTTCAGGGAGTAATATAGGAATAAAATTAAATATGGGGGTGGGTGTAACACGCATCACATACGAGTCCAAAACATCACACAAAAGGACAGGCTGTCACCTAACTCTGGATCCAAAGCGAATGTAAACGGTGCATGTGAACTACATGTGAAGCTGATCATTGGCCCAGGACAGTACAAATAAAAGCAATTGTCGAGAAAAATCACATATACATGTATATACGTAAAAAATGAAAAGACCTACTCACAAATACATGAAGGTCGTAACCGTCCAACTATTCTGCATGCGGTACTCCTTAGGGTGGTCTACTTCTAAATAGAAAAATTACTCCACTAATCACTAAACTGATAATACTTCTAATTTCTCCCAGTTTGCACAAGAACAGGATTTTCGTCGTAATTTTGGGAAGAAATTCAAATGCCCCGTTCGGAGCCGTTACACAACCAAATTTGACCCATAATATATCAAAATGAAGCTTAGGACGAGAGGAATAAGATTATACCCATTTTAGAGCTGCTCGAAAAACAGCCTAAAAGCTATTGCCCGACTTGGAACCTTCTGAACAGAAGGGATTCGAGCATGCAAGCTCAAATCCGTGGCCTAGAGATTAAAGTCGTCCTACACCTTCAAACTCGACCAAATCAACAAGGTTTGGCCAGGTTTGGCATGAAAAATCCTACAACTTGCCAAAAAACACGGTGGGTTAGATATTTGTCCTTTAAACACATAGAAATCCTGAGCTTACCGTGGCCCGAGAAGTTTCAATTCGCCAAAGTTCATCGAACACCAAAACGGGAACCTTGTTTCATCCTAGTGTGGCACCACCAAGGAGTTGCATATGGTCCTAGATAATTTTTGGGAGAATTTGGGAGGTGTTGATGGAGCTTTGCAGTGGTGGTGGTGATGTTCACCGAAAGGGAGAGAGTAAAGAGAGAGCTATAGAAAAGAGTTTAAAAGGTGAGATAAGGTTGAGTGGATACAGAGAGAGAATCGGCTGAAATGAGGAAAAATGGGGGAAAATACGATCGTGACGGAGAGAGATGTGAAGGAAAAATGACGGGATATGGCGTGTCTATGTGTAAGAGAGAGGGAGAAAGAGAGAAAGAAAATGTATTTAAAAAAAAAATAGAAAAAAAATGATGTCTGATGGATGATGGCACAAAAGTGTGGGTTTCAAAACTCATAAAAATGCAAGTGATCCTTTACCACAGTGGTGGTGAGGAATGACGTCCTTGCGTGATGACGTAGGTTCGAACCCTGTTAGTGGCAAACTAATTTCTAACTTAATGACAATATCGCTCAACTCAAAAAAAAAAAAACCCATAAAAATATTTGTTTAAGCACTTGCATGCCCATCCTTCATCATTAAGCCTATTTTAAGGCTGTTTTTTTTTTTTCCTAGGCCGGACCAAGCAGCGATGCACACGAGGTCAGTTTTTAAATTTTGAATTTATCTTAGGTAAATTTACACTGTTTCGAGCATAACTTCTTCGTTATAACTTCAAATTGAGTTTCGTTTGCAGCCACGTGCTTGTAAAAATGAGTACTTTTCAAAAATAGTAAAATAAGACTGAAAAAGTGAAAGGGAAATTGAGGTCCACGTGGAAGGCCTACGTGGCATCACAGAGATATTTTGATAATTTCATTACTACTGAGAATAAAATATAATAAATCTCGGGGCGGGATGTCACCAAAAAAAACTTATTATAAAATACAATAGTTTATAATGTATGTATATATTGTATATTAAATATGTATGTATATATTGTATATTAAATATGTATTATTGTATAATTATTTTGTATAAACTTTTTTGAATTTTATTTATTTATTTATTATAGTATACTATAGGCAAAGAATGAGATAAAAAAAATTATAAGGCACATTAAAAATAAAAATATCAAGTAATTTAAAAATACCAAACACATTACAAAAATAAAATAATTAATTTACAAGAGCAAAAAATGTGAAAAATATGCAAACGCTCGTGATTGCATCCTTTACGCTTTGAGGATGGGTACATCGTCATTTGAATTTTTAAAATCATACAAACCCTCATGAGTAGTATTTTAAGGGAGTTCAAAATAAATAAAATTCATAATTATTAATGTACGAGTTTAAAAAATGTGAAAGTATATATAAATGCTTGTGGTTGGGTCCTCTACGCTTAGACGATGATTACATGGTCGTTTAGTTTTTTAAAACCCTCCAAATCTCTTGAATAATATTTTTTATTTGAGTGCAAAATAATAATAATTATTGTAGGAGTGTAAAAATGTAAAAAAAAAAAAATATTGACACACACACACAACCACTCCTAATGACAAACTTTACAACTTTCGTGAATGGGTCAACTCCGAAATCCGACATCATAATCCATTAATCTTAGATTTAAATTTAACCGTCGATTGTTGTTTACGCTTTATTCTATTCACCGAATTTCAATTTTTATATTTTCATTATTGATTGATTTAAAATATCTTTTTTAACGAATAGCAGGTCAGGTCATATTACCCGATAATATTAACGAGTCGATTTAGGGTTGGGTCATATTACTCATTTACTTTAAGAGAGTGTTACACGACACGATCTGCTAAGATATCGGATATGTGATGAAAACGACACAAACATGAAAAACATGATACTAATGCCAGGTTTATCTGTCACATCCAACATTATGCATATTTCACGTCAGGCAAGACCAGATTAACAATAATTAGTCCGAACGATAATTTCAATTATTGAATATATATCGCACAGAACTTTAAGGGAATGAATCCTCATAGATTATCTTTGTAAAATATTAGCCAAATCGATAATATTTGAGACATCTAATTGAGTTCAAAGAAATTGACAAACACTTTGTTCTGTAAGAAATAATGAAATTTCATCATTATAATTAAATAGGCAAATGGTTTCAGATTAAATTGAAATTTTAGAAGGATGATTTATGAATCAAGATTTACAAAATAAAAGGTTCGGATCATTGAAGTTGGACGTGAAGTGGACCCTACTACTAGACCCCATTTTTACCCAAAAATGAGGATCTCTTTGGATAAAGGGTAACTGTAGATATCATTATGTCTGTTCCTTCCCAAGTTGAGGGGGCATATTGAGATTATGAATTTTATATCAAGAAAAGAAGGGACTTTGCCAGGGCCGGTCCTGAGAATTTGGAGGCGAGTTTTCGAAATGGGGCCCTAAATTCTCTCTAAAATTCTCTGATTTCCGGTTCTTTGTACGTTGATATGTATAAAAAAAGAATTTGCTAAATACATAAAAATTCTATTTCCACATCCAATATCATTAAAAATTAATATAAAAAAAGAAGATAAATACACAAACATTACTTAAACATTACACAGCTCATGTTTTTAAACGCAAATGTACTAAATGTTTGTAGTCAAGAGTCTAAGATTGAGAGTGAAGAACGATAAAACTTCATGATCAAGGGAGTAAAGAACTATAAAACTTGATTGATGAGTATAATAAATTCAACAACGCCAATTGTTTCTCGTGTTTTTTTCGTAAAATCAATATCATACTAACGAATCGAATACTAAAACAATCCATTGAATAAAAAAAAATTTGAAAAGCAAAATATAAATTCAAAGTTTTGATTACCTTAAAGATCAATCTTCAAGACCATGTGATAGTTGGTTTAAAAATTCGATAGAAATGGAGAGATTTGGAAGTTGAAAAAAAAAAGATTGCAAATGGACTTGAGTTTTATAACTTTATATGCATTTGGACAGATGAATTGACAGTAAATTTGAAAAACAAGAAAAATTTAATGACTAAAAAACAAATCTCCGTGTTTTGAACTCAACACCCTAAAGAAAAAGAAAGCCAAACATTTCCACTGCGCTAACAAATGAATTATGATATCTCTTATTTTTTTCTGTATTTATATGTTATTTACATGATATAAAAAAATTTTGGGGGCCCCTTCGAAGTGGGGGCCCTAGACGGGCACCTACTTGGGCTACCCTAAGGGCCGGCCCTGGACTTTGCATGTTGACAAGTGATGAATTATTCTCTAAATTGCCAATTGATTTTAGGACAGAGCCTCAACTTTCTTCAAAGCCATCACGCAACAGTTAACCCGTTTTATAAAAGTTATTCTCCATCGTGTTCAAAAATATCACGTACCAGACTAATCGAAAGGCTAAGAGAAATTTTATTTGAACCCATATAACCTAATTCTACACCCAACTTATTCTCTACACCCATATTATTTTTACGAAAAATTAGTATCAGGTCCCTTCTTACTAATGTTTATTGATTGCAACCTTATTAGTTTTTAGATTTTGATCCAAATCCTTAGCATTAATGTAATAATGAATTTGCATGTCAGTTACATAATTTTTTAAAATAAAAATTAATAATTGATTTAGAATTTTAGTACTCACACCTTTATTAAACTCCTAACTAATTTTCAATTCCAAAAACATTTCCAAAATAAATAAAAAAAATAGAATAAGTTTGTACCCATTAGCTTTTTTAAAAAATGTTTTCAATTTTTTAAGCTTATATGTACCCATTCATGTAATTTTTTCAAATTTTTAATCTTAAAATGTACTCATTCTTAAATATACCAATTTGTTATATATAAAATGTACCCTTTTTTTTTATATAAAATCTATTCAACATTTTTTCTAATCCATTTTTAAACTTATATGGGTACATTCTTTTTTATTTGATTTGAGAATGTATTTATGTCAAGTTTAATTGAAGAAATTTACTAATGCTATTAAGCTTAATATCTTCTTTTTTTTTTTCTTTTTCTTTTTTTTTTTGTAATTTTGAAGAATGTACCCATGTTTTGGTACAATAATTTTTTGGTTAATTTTGATGAATGTACCCATGTACACACACACACACAATAGTATATTTATATTCTAATATTTTTAATCCCACAAATTATGATTTTTATTTAAAATCTCATTAATATAAACAACTATAATTTTTAATTTTTAATTTAAAAAATATAGTAACATACATAGAAATAAATTATCACATTAATTTCGGGGACTTCAATCAAAAATTGAAAACCAACAAGATTTCAGTCAAAAAATATTCATAACTAGGAACCGTATCTAAGTCTTCCTTATTTTTAATTAAACAATCAATATCTCTTCAATAGCAGTTACAATGACCACACTTAACATTGATGCCTACGCCTTTGAACTTTGAAAATCTAAGTTTGAATAAAAATCATGTAGCAAATCTGTTAGTAATTATGCTTTGGATTTGAAATGAAAAAATTTGTATATATCGATTCATACCTTGGTGGATATAAAACTTTAAAATCATCATCCATCTTTTAAAAAAGTTTATTTTTCTCTATGAGAGCGTTTAAGGTTTTAGCTAGAATGATCGTAGGATAAGTTACATAATGGTTGGGTTTGATGTGATAGTAATGTTGGATTATTAGGTTTGGGTTTATTGATAAATTTTAATTTTGTTGTTAATTTCGCATCGTTCTTGATGGTAATTATGCAATAAAGTAAAAAAATAATTCACATTTGAAGTTTAAGTTAAGTGTAAAAAAAGCTTATATAGGTTCAAATAAAATTTTCCCAAAACTAATTATAATGCTTTTAGCTTCAATAATGCCCTAAAGTGGAAAGAGGACAAACTACTAAACACTCCCAGCAATGGTTTCATATGCCTTTTAATATCCAAGTATTACATGACACGTGGCAGGGGCGAAGCTGTAAGGAGGTGCGGCCACACCTTTTCTCGTCGGAAATCAAGCACAGGAACGATGGATCCGCCCCCCGTCGGAAAACCTGCAAATCCATGAGGGAATCCCTGCTGCTGCGCAGTCTGCGCTACGGCGGCCCCTTTTTTATTCAAATTACCTAGGCCGACCTTGATCAAATCGTCGAACTCTGATGCAGTCGTAGCAGCGTAGGTTTGCAGCGGCGTTATAAGTTTCTGGTTCAGAGGTGCGAAGAAGACGCTCTCAATTTTTTATTTTTGTTAAATCTAAATTCAAAACGTGCGTTAAAATTGGTTGTACTTTTTAAAAGTCAAAACGTGCGTTTTATCAAAAAGAGGCATATCCTATATATATCGTAAGTATATTACAGTTTTTTTTTTTTCAGTCCTACCAATTTTTAGATTCTTCCCTCAAGAAAGTACAAATAAATCAATATAATCTTTTTTCTGTTATTAAAACATTAATATAATTTTAGTTCTTTAATTTATTGTAATTATTTGTCATATGAATGATAAAGTATTTAGTCTCCACCTAATTATATTATGCTAATGTCTTTGTTTCCTCCCCTAATAGACTGCTAACATCTTCTTATTATTATGGTAATTTTATATACATACTGCCTTATTTTTCTACAAAATATATCATATCCTAAATTAATTACTAGATATTATTTACATTAATACCATCTCCAACCTTTTGGGTTAGAACCTAAAACTTTTAACCGAGAAACATGTTTTCTGCTCCAACCCTTTTGGGTTAAATTTTTAGCCTTAAATCATTAAAGAATGAATTTTTGGATTTTTAAAATAACTTTTGTTTAAAAAAGAATTATGTTGAATATGCTAATTTAATTTTATGAACATTTGAATCTAAAAATAATTAGATTCCGATAAATATTGAAAAAAAATCACTAAACTGACGCCATGAAACTCGTAGAACACTATGAAAGAATATGAAAGACATGAAATATTGTTTTTAATTATTTTAGCAGTTGGATTTAAATTTAGACCGTTAGATCTTTTTCTTTACAGCTAAATTTGTTTATATTAGATTTTAGCCATTGAATTCAATGAATTTATAAATATAAAACAAAAAAAATATACATATATGGTGGGTCAACCCACTAAACTGGGGGAAATTCTGGGCTAAATTTGCCCTAAAAATGAGTTTTGGGTTAAAACTCATATTTGACACAAGGGTTGAAGCAAGTTGGGGTAGGTTTGAAACCTAAAATTTGAGTTTTACTCCAAGGGTTGGGCTTAGCTTCACAATGGGCTAGCAATAATGTGGTTCAAATTCGC
The DNA here is from genome assembly GCA_024362995.1 of Heteromeles arbutifolia. Taxonomy (NCBI): domain Eukaryota; kingdom Viridiplantae; phylum Streptophyta; class Magnoliopsida; order Rosales; family Rosaceae; genus Heteromeles; species Heteromeles arbutifolia. Next base: position 34,469,729 of record JANCRC010000003.1, on the reverse strand, counting down.
CTTGGTGGGAATCAAAGCTAAGAGCTCCCACTCACAAGTGAAGAGGAATACCACTAAACCGTAGCAATAATGTGGTTCAAATTCGCATTTAATATAAAAAGTGATATTTAAAACCTTAAGTTTCATACTTAGTTCAGTTTGAGCTCATATTCATTTGATATGTTTTGTAAAAATTTCAAGAATTTGGGGTGCGAGCTCAAACCAAACTTAATTGGTCTTCAACTGGCTCATACTCAATCAAGGTTCTAAAATACGCTAGGCGCTAGTCAGGCGGCGGGCTGGGGCCTAGTGCCTAGGCGCCTAGACGGGGCTTAGGTAGGCTTCTAGGTGGACTAGGCAGATTTAAGTAAATGCATTATATTTCGTGTAAATAAGTGTGTGACAGCCCGTCCCGAAATTTTATTCTCGATGACGTGAATTGACGAAATTACCCTTGAGCGTTTCATGGGAATTTCATATTTGAGATTTTATTTGGAAATCCTAGTTGAGGAAATGGGATATTTGGTACAACCATGGTTATGTTTAGGCTTAGGTGAAAGTGTGAGGACCACCCTTACACACCCATCCCTTTCTCTCTATTCTTTCATTACCGTACCCTCTCTCTCTCTCGCATACTCTCTCTCTCCCATTTCGTACGGACACACCCAAAACCCTTTGGAACCTTGCAGATCGAGGAGTTTAAGGACACCATTGTGTTCTTCGTGGTGCTACGAGTTCAAAGACACCAGTTTCAAGTATGAACACCCTCGATTTCACATTAAAACCTTAACCCATGCCTATGCACTGTTCATGTAAATTTTATTGCATGATTTTTAGGAGATTTTAAGCTTCTGGGAAGCTGTAGGAGGTCCACACGAGGCTTGGGGACGTTTGTTTGAAGGATTTGGACGTCGGGAAGCCAAGATATGCAAGTTTGAAGTTTTGGCCGGAAGTTCGTGGATTTCCCAGGCGAGATCTAGTGGTTTTGGGAGCTTTTAATTGGTATGATCTTGTTCTATTCTTCGTGGGCTTCATTTTGATATAAATTACGTGAAGAATGGATGGAAATCGAAGAAGTTATAGTGGTTTAAAAGTTTCCCAGATTCCGGCTCCGGCGACGGTCGCTGGAGTTCCAAGGTAGAAGATGACGGCATATTCAGTCAGAGTTGACGGAATATGGTAACTCCGTTAGCTAACTTTAACGGTTACCGTTAGGAATAGACGGAATATTCTCGGTATATACCTGACGGCATTAACTGACGCCGTCAGTGTGCATGGCACGTGGCCGCGCGTCTGGCCGTGCCTTGGTCGGCGCGTGAGGGCTCGTGGGTGGTCGGAAAATTATTCTAAAAATATGGGGATGTTCGTGGTATTGTGTAGTTCACGTTGGTATATTCAAACACCCCATTTGAGCATTGTATGAGAAGTTATTACTCATTGTTGGTTATGTGCGTTAAATGACGTTTATTCAGTTATTTCGCATATAGGTGATACCTATCCAAAGGCGAGCGCCATCAATTGAGGCTCGGGGGTTACGACCCTTCGACTTAACTGTGAGTGGGCTTTTGTTTTCCGTATATACCTATATAAATGAGATTTTTTCCCAGAAAATCAATTTAAGTGAAATGTGATATGAAACGTGATATGATATGCCATGCAAAGTATATATCTATTTTATTCATGCATTAGTAGTTGCATATAATGGTAATTGGTGTTGTGGACGCACAGGTAAGTATCAGGTGAGTTATGGAATGATTAATATGAAATGATGATTATGTGAGATGTATTGAAAGCTCATAAACCTGCACCCCGGTGTTAGTGCTCCCGCCCAGAGTTAGGGGCACAGTATTTCACGTGTATGTTCACCTCCTGCACCACACGCTCATCTTAGATCCAAGTTAGGTGCACAGTCCTGTCGTATAGACCACTTTCAGTGGGTTCGACTCGTAGGTGACCCGCGATTAGCGCACAGTCTTCACGTGATTGTAGCACTAGAGCGTACTATTTACACTCAGTCCTGTTGTATATACCACCTTGAGTGGGTTCGACTTGTGTGCAGGATATATATATATATATATATATATATATGTGATGATGAGATTGATTATGAGCTATAGTTTCAGCCGAGCTGATCACTCGGTTGACATGTTATCATCTATGATGAGTTTATTTCACCTGATATATTTATGTGATTTGATGAGATATATTTGGCATGGCATATACCTTGCATATCACTACTTTTGGCATGATTTGAGTTTATGGGTTGAGATGAGTATATATGTATATATGCTATTTTTCTGGGAAATTATACAGGTTTTACGGCGAGGGGTTAGAACCTTTGAAAAGAGAAAAGGTTTTGAAAAGATTTGTTTTTGCCCACTCACGCGTTTTGTTTTTCGCCCCTCCAGGTTCTAGGTAGCAGTGCTTTGGTGGCCACGAGGGATCCAACGGTGTTCTGACAAAATTCACAAAAGTAGGATTCACATTCGGGTGTTATATCTTAGTCATTGTCCTTAACTGCAACTAGACGTTCTTATTGCTCTGAATGTGTATTTATACACTTAGACTCTCACTAGCATCCTTTCTTAGCTAGTATTTACTAGCGATTCGGTTTTTATTTATTTATTTATTTATTCATATTCCTATTTATCTTCTTAGATTCCGCACTGTGCACATGGCTACGTCACTCTCACGTGACGGTCAGCATGCCCTCCTTGGGACGGGGTGTGTCAAAGTGTCTATTTATACTTAATATATATATATATATATATAATTTCATCATAAACTACAAAATAGAATGGCATATATATTATGAAGTATTGGAACATAATGAAAAAATGGGGAACAAGCATATAATGTGTGTTCATTTAAGTATTCAACAAGTCTCTTACAATTTATTGAGACAAATAAAATTCAAAATGAAAGTTATCTATTTTTTGTCTAAGTGAGTCACAACTTAGGTGGGTGCCTAGGCGGGTCTGGACGGACCAGGCGAGTGCCTAGGCGGTCCAGATGGGCGACTCAGCAGGTCGAGGCGCCCTTTCTTAATTTTCAAACATCTAGACATTAATCGGGACAGTAGCCAGCTGCCTAGCGCTAGACGGGGATTTTTAGAACAGTGCACTCAATTGAAGAACAAGTATTTTCCACAATGAATGAAATTGTTCAGGCATACACCCGGTGACTTAGACTAAATTTTGTAGTAGATTCTTAAGTTTTCAAATTTTAGTTACTTAAATGCCTAATTACTGACTTCGTCACTGAACACGTGAATTAAGGATAACGTTTAGGCATCTCAAGTATTACCTATGAATTAAAGGCATCCCACTCAAAAAACGTGGGGATATATATCAGGATATCCAAAACGTGGAAGGGACCAGATCCATTGCCATTCGCAAGTATTATTTACGAATTAAGGATAAAATTCAAATTACTGCATGCTTTACAGATATTTCATGTGATTTAAGAATGTCCAGCTTCTGCTATGGTGAGTGTTATTAAATTCTATATTTGCTCGCCTACCTGCACTAACTTCCTTACGAAAAGCTTTTACGCAGTTTTGAAAGGTCCTACTTTTGATTGACCCATTCAAGCCACGAGGGTAGTTCACGGTTCTTAAAATTCTCACATGACACCGTCTAGACTCTGCTTAGGCGATAGGCGGCTAGCCACTGTCCCGATTAATCTTTAGGCATTTAAAAATTAAGAAAGAGCATCTAGAACTGCTTAGACGTCTGCCTAGCCAGCTTAGGTCATGACTCTCACTTAGACAAAAAATCGATAAAATTTCAATTTGCATTTTATTTTTTTCAATAAAATGTAATAGACCTGTTGAATACTGGAATAAATACTCATTATATGGTTTCCCGTGTTTTCAATATGTTCTAATACTTAATAATCTATATGTTATTTTATTTTGTAATTTATGTATCAAGTACTATGATGTTTTTTTTTTAAGTATAAATAGGCATATACAATAAAATTACTTAAATCCGCCTAGATCTCTGCCTGGACGCTAGGCCCAGCACGTCGCAGGCTCCAGCACGCCGCCCGACTAGTGACTAGCGTTTTTTAGAACATTGAGTTCATCCAAAATAATAATAAAAAAAAGCCACGAGAACATTGAGTTCATTCAAAATAATAATAAAAAAAAAGCCACGAGGTTACCTTTTGGATTAAATTCTATATGTAATTGCCTATAAATACATGATCGTCCACGCATTCTTCTTCATATACTGACTAAAATTCTCCAACAGGAAAACATGGCATTAATCCAGGATTCAGCAGAAGCTCAATCACAAAATGCTAAGCCTGAAGTTGCTCGGCGGACGGCAAATTTTCACCCAAGCGTTTGGGGAGATCAGTTCATAAATTATGATGATTCCCAAAACATTGTAATACATATCATGCATGCATGCACGCACATTATCTTCTACAATATCACAGCAATTTTTTAACATTATGAGTTATGATATAGTGTATGGCTATTTTTAAATACATAAAATTGACACTTTCTAATAGAAGCGGACTTTACCATTTGCAGATTACTCAAGCTCAAAGTCAACAACAGGTTGATGAACTCAAAGAAATTGTGAGGGAAGCATTCACAACTAGTGCAACTGAATTTTCACTTCAGCTAAAGTTGATTGATGCAATTCAGCGCCTTGGCTTGGCATACCATTTTGAAAGAGAAATCGGAGAAGCACTTGAACGTATGCATTCTACGTTTGATGATGACCATGGCAACGACGATGTTGATCTATACACTGTTGCTCTTGGTTTCCGGCTCCTAAGACAACATGGATATAATGTTTCATGTGGTAGGTGTAAACAAATTAACTTAATTAGTTAATTTGAGTTACTATTAGAACTTTCTTACTTCTTTTGTCCCTATTTTCTGAAAATCATGCAGCCATATTCAACAATTTCAAAGATGAAAGTAGTAACTTCAAGGAAAGCTTGATTGATGACATGTCTGGTATGCTAAGCTTTTATGAAGCAACACATCTGAGGGTGCATGGAGAAGACATATTAGAAGAGGCTCTAGTATTCACCACCACTCACCTTGAGTCAGCAGCAACCCGTGTAAGCAATCCACTCGCTACACAAATAACTCAAGCCCTAGAGAGACCTATGCGAAAAAGTCTAGAGAGATTATCTGCGCGACGTTACATTTCAATCTACCAAGAAGAAGCTTCACATAATGAATCTCTTCTGAAACTTGCAAAGTTAGACTTCAATCTTGTCCAGCCTTTGCACAAAAGGGAGCTTCAAGAGATCACTAGGTAATTAAGCTGATCTTATTAGTTTGTAAGATGGCACCAAATATACATACACACACACACACACATAACTTTCGAATTCGAAGTAATTAATAGTTAAGTAATAATTTTAGGTGGTGGAAAGCACTAGACTTTGAAGGGAAGCTGCCATTTGCAAGAGATAGGATGGTAGAGTTGTACTTTTGGATCGTCGGAGTGTATTTTGAACCCCAGTACTCTGTTGGGAGAAAAATTATGACAAAAGTAAGTGTCTTGCTGACAATATTGGATGATATCTACGACGCATTTGGTACATTTGAAGAGCTCGTGGTCTTTACTGAAGCTATTGACAGGTTTGAGATATTTAAATAATAATAATTTGTTAAAAATAATTAAAAACTGCTACTTTATTCCAATGATTACGATGATGATTATGCTAGCGCTTCAGGTGGGATGTCAATTGCATTGATGAACTCCCGGAATATATGCAAACATTTTATCATGCACTTTTAAATCTCTACAATGATATTGAGGCAGAGATGGCGAAGGAAGGAAGATCATACCGAGTTCCATATGCAATACAAGCTGTATGTAGTACATAAACATATGCAGAACTTTCCTTTTAAACCTTTTTTTCTTCCTGGTAAATTAACATAGCATTGGCTCGTCAGATGAAAGATCAAGCTCGATCCTATTTTAATGAGGCCCGATGGTTGCACGAAGGACGAGTTCCAAGCATGGAGGAGTATATGCGTGTTGCAACAGTTTCGATTAGTTACACCTTTCTTACAACCATATCTTTACTGGGCATGGGAGATGTTGTAACAACGGAAGCATTTGAGTGGTTGTTCACTGACCCCAAAATTGTTAGAGCAGCAAATACAATTTTTAGGCTCATGGATGACATTGTTTCCACAGACGTACGTATAATTTATTAGCTTCTTGTGTGATTATTTCAAAGCAGTAAGTTCCTAAGACAAATTAATTTTGGATTTAATTTTTGCTGTTTGAGAAAGAGAGAGGGCATGCTGCTTCTAGTGTTGACTGCTACATGAAGCAATATGGGGTGTCAGAGCAAGAGACAGTTGATGTTTTTCAGAAGCAAATTATGGATTTGTGGAAGGATATAAACGAGGAGTTCCTTAGACCAACTTCTGTGCCAATGCCTGTTCTTATGCGCGTTCTCAATTTAACAAGAGTAACTGATCTTCTTTACAAAGGGGAAGATGGATTCACACGTGTGGGAAAGGTGACGAGAGATAGTGTTACTTCAGTCTGTATCGATCCAGTGCCACTATGAGTTGGTTTCGTTGTCGTTAGAATATCGATGTTTTATGATGTCTCGTTGAATAAGATGACCTATGTACTTCTTTTTTATTTTGACGAAAGATCAACTCATAAAGCCTAAGACAAGCACAACAAGAATAAGGCCAATAAAAGCCCAAATAAAAAGCATAAATGATTGGTGTGAGTCAGTAGTTTGGTTACGAATATAATTATTATTATTGTATTTCCTAAATTTATTAGTCATTAACTATTACTTGTACTACAAGAGACGTAAGTATATATATTACCTCCAAGATGGAGAAGAATATATGGAAGAATATTGGAGCCCTAGAATTATTTTTAATTGGGTATGAGAGCAGATTTCGACGTGTCTCTAAACCCTAACCCTTGTTGCCGAGTTGGAGATCTTGTTGGCTGGAAAAACAGCAACCTGCAGTAAAACCAAAGGTGATCTCGAAACAAGAGAATCACCTTGAACCTAAATCCTAGGAACCTAACCGCATCAGTAAAACCAAAGATGATATCGAAACAAGAGGATCACCTTGAACCTAATCCTAGAAACGTAACCGCATAACTACACCACCGTTTCTTTTTTCAATGGCAGAAAGCCATGCAACAATTTCTACCGTGGGTTGAATCATTGGGCTTGCTGTGCTGACATACAGCGTGGGGTGTTTTGGGCTTACGGAGCCTGGAGCCCACACCCCAAGCAAACTGAATGCAGGTGCGATGGTGCCGATATTGTCAGCAGACTGGGCATGGGTCCGCTGGGTTCATCAGCAATTATTGATGGCATTGGTAGCAGACTGGGCATGGGTCCGCTTAGTCCACCAGCAATACTCAATGATGATGTAAAATCGGACCCAGAAAATCTAGGCCCGCAGCTTTCATTATTGAATTTGATTTCGTCCCAAGAACAATCCGATGATCCAGGTAACACAGGCACAGCATTATTTGCATTTGCTAATCTAGATACATGTTGGATCGTTGATTCAGGAGTCATTGATCATATGACTTATGATCGTACTCTTTTTAATTCGACAAGACCACCACTACGGGATAGTATTGTCAATACTAATGGCCGTATTTCCCTAGTTATGGGAACGGGTTTGATAGCACTCACTCCTACTCTTCTATCTACACTACTTACTTGTTCCATCACTCTCTAGCCATTTGTTATATGTGGGACAGGTCACTGAGCAATTAGACTGTGTTGTGCTAATGTTCCGATGATCCAGGTAACACAGGCACAGCTTTATTTGCATTTGCTAATCTAGATACATGTTGTATCGTTGATTCAGGAGTCATTGATCATATGACATATGATCGTACTCTTTTTAATTCGACAAGACCACCACTACGGGATAGTATTGTCAATACTAATGGCCGTATTTCCCTAGTTACGGGGACGGGTTTGATAGCACTCACTCCTACTCTTCTCTCTACACTACTTACTTGTTCCGTCACTCTCTAGCCATTTGTTATCTGTGGGACAGGTCATTGAGCAATTAGACTGTGTTGTGCTAATGTTTCTATCTTACTGTTTACTTCACAATATCCTAACTGAGGCAATCATTTGGGCGTGGTACTAAGAGGAGGGTGTTGTACTATGTTGATGATGTTGCACAAGGACGTGTCCATCAAGTTCAAGGTTGTAATAATGAAATATTGAAGACTGTTCAATTGTGGCATTGTCGGCTAGCTCATGCCTCTTTTGGTTATTTACGAAAATCACTTTTAGTAATATTTCAGATTCTTCATTGAAGTGTAATGTTTGCACATTAGCTAAAAGCCATCGAGCGTCTCATTCTCCAAGTTTAAATCAAAGAACAATTTCGTTTGAGTTAATTCATTCTGATGTGTGGGGGCCATCTCTGGTTACTACTCAACACAGTCTACGTTGGTTTCTAACATTTGTTGACAACTGCACTAGAATGACATGGTTGTACCTCGTGAAAATAAAAGCGATGTGGTTGACATCTTTAAAAAATTATATCACATGGTCAATACTCAATATTCATTCCTTGTTAAAGTGCTTTGGTCAAACGGTGGTGAGTATCTTAATCAAGATTTTTCTCAATTTTTTTTATTTTTTTATTTTTTTTTATAGAAAAGGGCATTCTTCATGAAACTACGTGTCCTCAAACCCCACAGCAAAATGGAGTTGCCAAACGAAAAAATAGGCATATATTTAAGATTACCCATGCTCTTCATATTGGTAGCTATGCACCTAAGACATATTGGGTTGATGCAGTCATCTATGCTATTGATCTCATTAATCGAAGCCATCACATGTTCTCTCTTTTAGAACACCCTTGGCCGTGTTGTCTGATCATGCTTTCCTCCCCTCCACTCTTCATCTTGAACCTCGAGTTTTTGGTTGTGCGGCATATGTCAATCTTCACAAAAATCAAATAAGCAAGCTTGGTCCATGTGCGGTGCGGTGTGTGTTCCTTGGCTTTAGTCCTCAACAGAAGGAATATCGATGTTATCATCCATCCACTCGACATATGTACGTCACCATGGATATTACCTTCTCCAAAGGCGAATTATTTTTTCCTTACCGCCATACTTCTCAGGGTAGACAACCTTAATTAAAGATTATGGCGGATTTGGTGTGGTGGAGTAGTACCACATGCTGACTTTGATCCACCTACAGAACGTGCCAGCCCAAGTGGGCCGACTGACCACCGAGACAGCGTAGAAGACAACACAGATGATGGTGCATCGGCTGGAGAAAGTGGGTCGCAAGACAGCCCAAGTTGGCGAAATGGATTCTCTTCTAATTATGAATAAGCCTTGTCAAAAGCCCATCTAGGTGTGATGATTACGCTGCACATGGCAGCGTTTAAAGCCCAGTAAGGTGTAATGATAATGCTACACATGGCAGTGGTGAAGGCCCATCTGGGCGTGAAGATGGCTTGATTAAGACCACGATAAGTGGGTTGTTTGATGTTGCCAGCCCACGTGGGCATTTCCCTGGACACGCTGGAATTGAGACAACAGAATGCGGTGGGCCTCCTGATGATGATGACCTCATTGAACCCACAACAAATAGGTCGGCTGATATTACCAGCCCACTTGGGCTTCTACCTGCTTCTGCAGCCTGCCTAAATGGGCTATTTCGTACTTCTGCCATCTGCCCAAATAGGTCCACTACTGCTTCCCCGATTAACATCTCAAATGACAACTCCTATCACACTCTTCCAATACCAGTCAATGATTCAACGGATATCCTCGAGGTAAGTACTCAATCAGAAATTAGTAAACCACTATATGTGTTACCTCCTAGACATAATCGAGGAAAGCCGCCATATAGGTACTCTCTAGAAGAGAAGGTACGGTACTCTATTGCAAACTATGTCTCCACCCATCGACTCTAGCCGAAATACCGTGCGCTTGTTCAACAAATGGACACTATCAAAATACCTACCATAGTGGAAAAAGCCTTGAATGATACAAAATGGACATGGGCAATGCAAATTGAGATGGAGGCATTACAGAAGAATAATACATTGAGCGTGGTTACACTTCCCAAAGGAAAAAAACCAATGGGATGCAAATGGGCATTTACCATCAAACATAAGGCCGACGGAACAATCGATAGGTACAAGGCGAGGATTGTACCCAAATGGTACACACTGACCTTTGGTGTTGACTATCAGGAAATGTTTGCTCCATTTTGATATGAAAAATGCATTTCTGCATTGGGATTTAGAGGAAAAGGTCTACATGGATTTTCCTCCAGGATATGGTATTGCAAACTCTAGTGGGAAAGTGTGCAGACTTCGAAAGGTGTTGCATGGTCTTAAGCAATCGCCTAGAGTATGGTTTGGGAGATTCACTTCAGCTATGAAAATGTACGGATACTGATAGGGGAACTCAGATCATACTTTATTCATAAAGCATAGGAATGGTAAAGTTACTTTGCTCATTATAAATGTGGATGATATAATTATAGGTGATAAGATGAATAAGCATCTGCTTCCTAAAGAAATTGAAGAATTTCTTGGATACGAAGGAAATTGAACAGCTATAGGGGTACTTGGCCTCCGACTTCGAGATGAAAGATCTAAGGGGACTTAAGTACTTCCTAGGTCTCGAGAATGGATCTACTTGTCACAACGTAAGTATGTGTTGGACTTGTTATCCAAGACTGATATGTTGACATGTAAATAGACGGATACTCTAATTGTGCAGAATCATCATCTTGCAATTTATCAAGATCAAGTCCCAACAAATAAAGAAAAGTATTAAAGGTTACGTGGAAGATTGATTTACTTGTCGCTTACATGACCTGATATTGCCTATGCGGTAAATGTGGTACGTAAGTTCATACATGAATCTAGTGAGGATCATATAGCGACGGTACTATGGATTCTCAATTACTTGAAAAGGGCTCCTGAAAAAGGGTTAATATACATAAAGCATGGGCATATGAAGTGGGCATATGAAGGTGAAAGGATATACCGATGCAGACTGGGCTGGAAATATTATTGATTGGCGGTCTATGTCAGGATACTTTATGTTTGTAGCTAGTAATCCTGTGACCTGGAGAAGTAAGAAGCAAAATGTGGTGGCAAGGTCTTCGGCCGAGGCTAAGTATAGAGGAATAACACATGGTATTTTTTAGCTCATATGGCTTCGGATTCTACTCACTGAGGTAGGGTTCCAACCGAAAAGGTCTATATTGTTGTACTGTGATAATATAGCAATGCAAGAGATTGCTAACAATCCGATGCAGCATGATAGGACCAAAAATGTTGAGGTGGATAGACATTTCATAAAAGAAAAGCTAGATGTTAAGTTGGTTGACATTCTGCTCATGAAGATAGAAGAACAGTTGGAGAAGAATATATCGAAGAATATTGGAGCTCTAGAATTAATTTTGACTTAAAGTACAATGGACAGTGATGACGATACAAACTAGGAAAAATGAAAGTCTACCTAGAAACAGACAAAAAAGCTATTAACGCTCTAAATGGTGACCAAAAGAAGGGGAGGCTAATAGAACTTAGCTATTTGATTGCATGAAAATCATTACTCAATATTAGAATAATTAGGTTTGGCATGAGAGCTTGAGGTGCAAAATGGTGTGCCTTAGGCGGTAGTTGGGCAGTGGCGAGGGTTAGCATTTAGGGGCCTATGCGGGATCCTAAGCGTATTTTTTATTTTTATTTAATTTGTTATATATTATAAGTTATAAGTATATGTGTAAAATTTAAAACTCTTTTTGTTGATTTTGTATCATATTTTATGCCCATAACTTTTGTGGGACCTTCTATTCTCATTAAATAAATGAAAGGTTGGGTCTTATATTCCTAGTTTTAATAGAATTTTTACCTGCTTAAAATAAAAAGCCCAAACCAAAGCTTGTTAAAGCTGCTAAGCTAATGTCGTCCTCAGTCATCTCTGTAATTGCAGAGCCATAACTTCTCTTGTACAACTCTCTCGTCTTGTAGACTATCGACAACTCCTCTTCCATTACATGTAGAGGGGGATGATGGAATCAGCGAGACGCAGACTTCTTTCTTTGTGAGTCTCGTGATAGGTTGTTTTTCCCAAGTTGCCGTGGCCGCCCAGTGTCTGCCTTACACCGCCTATCGCCCTTGCTGATTTCATAAACGATATCAGGTTAATCACGACGGAGCACCGTCGCGGAGAGCCTAGGCGGCTCCATAGACCACATTTCAGAACACTAGTCAAGATAGAGATTTCCAGCTTAGAGAAAAAATGTTTTTTCTCCTTTGCTTCCATTGCAGCATTGCTCTGCATTTAACTTGCTTTCATAAAGGGATAAAGCTTTCTATTATTGTTTCCATTCGTCCAAAAAAACATTTGTTGTTCCAAGAAGTTAAAAGGGGTTGTGGTTTCTTGTAATAACCTATGGATTAATGGAGGCATCAGAAATAGCTTATTTCCAACTGATAAAACAGGGATTGGAATTTTCTTATGCCTTATAGGTAAACAACGATGCTTGATTAGTCTCACGGGGAAACATGTTTTGATGTAGGAATAAATTCAATGGAAGACGTGTCTTGGTGCAGGAATAGAGGTCCACGATAGACTATGTCTTGATGAACTTCTGGACTTTTTAGAGACATTTTATCATGCACTTGTGAATCTTTTGATTAATGAGCAGAGGACTAAACCTCTTCTTCTCGAAAGATAATGGCAATGAATCATAACCAACACCAAAACCCGCAAAGCCATTCACGTTTGTTGGATGTTTTGCTATGTGAGGAGGACAAATGGGAGGGGGACGACGATGATCAAGAAGTAGTGGAACAAGAAGTGAGTAGTGGTGAGCACTGGCGGATGCACTAAGGGGCAAGGGGGTCAGCTGACCCCCCGAACTTCAGTGAACGTCCATTGACATCTTAGGTGCTGACCCTCCGAACTTCAGTGAATGTCTATGGATGACTTGGGTGCTGCCCCTTTAAAGGTTAGAGTTGCCCTTCATATATGCCCTTCAATTGCATGATAAAATGCATTAGAGAGGTGTTGCCCCTTTACAGTCTAGTCCTAATATTATTTACCTCTGGCTTGTTTGTTGGTTGTGATTACAATTGTTGGCAAAAAAAAAGAACCAAGTAAAAAACTATCCAAAAATGCAAAGTAAATGAAATGGTTATCTCAAAGAATAACAAAGCATCATCATTCTTGGACAAACATATTAATGGGATGCAATGATATCAAACATTGTTAGTGTGTTCAAGATAAGTGTATTTCTTTGTTAAGCATTCATATGGAAGCAGCCTTAACATGTTAGTTACCCATGCAAATGAGACATTAACAGGTGTGCAATATGCATTTCCAAATGACTTAAGGCCTATCAAGACTCGATGAAATGACGATATGCATGCTATTTCTGCTAAAAAAAATTTGCGCGCTATGCACATTATTCTTACTGACCCCCCGAATATTATTTCCTGGATCCGCCACTGGTGGTGAGGGATACAATATTGGTGCCAGTGGGAAAAACCTAAAATGTCCTTCTCTGTTTTCCGTGTTGCTGTTGGAACAAAATATGTTTTGGGGGGAGGAAGAGCTTGTGTCTATTTCATAAGAGAAGTAGCAACAAATGTATTTCATCAAACAATTGGAGGGCAATGGTTGTCGGTTTGAGCGGTGTCTGCAGGTTGAAGACGGTGTCGGGATTGGCTCCGCGAATTTGGTGACTTGTGCAAAGGTAGAGACGCAGATGTCCAAAACCATTTTGATGACGAAGACAAAGAGCAGCAAAATGACTATGGCTGATGTTGTGCGAGGGGGTTTCCAGAGGCAACCAATGCCGAGGATGACATGAAGTCCACAGAAGAAAAATACAAAAAGTCTAAGAAGATAGAAACAAGCAACTTGATGAACTCTCTCACAATTATGAGATATGATGGAGTGGAGAGTGTTTGTGAATACATTCTCAAGGTAATGGGCATTGCTGGAAAATTGAAGGCCCCTGAGGCACCCATATCCGAGACTTTTTTAGCTCATGTCATTATGAATTCTTTGTCTGATAGTTAGACTCAGTTAAAAGTCTCATATAATGCATTGCAAGCTAAGTGGGATATCAATGAATTGATATATGTATGTGTGGGTGAGGAAGTGAGAATTAAGAAAGAAAGGGCAAAGAATGAGAGGGTTGAATCCGTGAATTATGTTCAAGGCTACAACCAAAATTCCAAGCATGTACCATGATATTGCCATAAAAGATGCTGCTAAACATGCTCCCTCCTCTAAAAGGGTTTTCAAACCTAATAAACCACTGTTTTCAAATATTTCTTTTTTAGGTAAATTACACAAAACTACCGTAACTATGGCTCGAAATACAATCTTATATATTTTAAACATTGCAATATCATAGCTCAACTTATGAATTCATTGCAATATCAAACCTCCGTTAAATTTTCTGTCAACTTTGCTGTTAAGTGATGACGTGGCAGACACATGACTCGCTCCTCACCCAACTAAATTTAAAAATCAATTAAATAGTAATAAATTATTAATTTTTTACCACACTTGCCATTATCTCCCCAACTCCCAAACTCGGAAAATCATACTAACCAAAACCAAATCTAGAAATCATACCATCCCATCCCAAACTCATATAAGAAAATCATACCACATCCCCACCCTCTCCCGTCTCTTCCACCTATCCTCACTCTCTCAGTCCCAAATCTTATCGGATTCTCATGCTCATTACCGTTGAAAATGACTTCTATCGATTTTACAATCAAAACAACTATTGAAACTACGCAATCACTAGAAAAGGTGATGAACTCCGACAGCAAGTTCAGAGTGTGACGGGGGTGGAGCGTAGAGGTCGAGGACGACCATATTGTCATCATTTTCAACTCCAGATCAAGTTTAGACAGTTGGGGATGATTTCCTCGGTGTCGGTGGATCGCCCATTGCCAGTCAATGGAGAGACTGCTTCCAGTGTGTCTGTGGGCGACCGAGAACACAAGGAAAATGGAGAATGCTAACGGCACCCAGGTGGCACAAATTTAAGAGGGATCGTCTTTGACGAGGTTGGGAGCACGGAGAGAGAAATAGAGAGGAAAATAGGGCTAGAGATTGAATTATGGTGGGTTTCCGGTGATGAGAGGTGAGATTTGAGGTCGGATTTGGGTGTGGATACAATCTGGGTTGGATAAGTGAGTGACCCGTTGAGTTCGACCCATCTATGATGCAATCTTGATGGAAGACGTGGTCGGATTTGAGAAGCCGACAGCAGAGTAGATGACGAAGATAAGTGACACGCCTCGACCCCGATATCCCCAAATGCCGAGATGGGCACGTGTTGGCCGACACCCGAGAGTGACGAAGCCATTTTAACACATGCATACCAATAAAATAGGTGATTAGAAGGAGATACACAAATGCAGAATCGTGTTTAGAGCATACAATTAAACAAGAATAAGGTGAAATAATTATTATGGAAAGGTACGAACCGAGGAATGGGATCTATGCAGAGAAGGCTTGAAGATGCTTAAGCGGGAGTGCCCTAACGCCGGGGTCGTGTGCCTCGATCCTAACTCTTGAGGGGGCATAAAACAAAAAAGGTGAGTGGACCATAATTTATAATAATACTAATAATATGAAATTCATTTCCTTTATGAACGTACTAACCCCTTGTTTTGAAAACATATATAGTACTACGTATAGGTTTTTCCAGAGCTCTAGCATGCTAGAAAAGGCAGTACCTGAAAGCAAAACCATCTCTAAAACATGCATCTCGAAATGCCCGAAGGCAAAACCATAAATCCCATCAAAACTGTATTATCTAGGGGTATCATAGTCGCCCAAAAGCAGTACCTATCCATCACCTGAAGGTGAAGCTGTATAAATTGTCCATCACCCTAAGGTGAAGCTGAATCAAATAGCATAACATCCACACCAACACTAGCTGTGGCTAGTGAAGCTATCCAACACCGCTTTCGCCGGTGAAGCTGGGGGTATATAATATATCATATCTCACTCCTCCATCATCTGTGTCCTATGGCCATAGACATCTATACCTGTGGTGTGCGGATGTGCCGTATGATAACCCACTAGAATAGCACCAAAACGTAACTCATAAATCATATCAAATCACTAGAGCTTAAAGCATCAAAATCTCACCTCATAAATCATATAAAACCATGAAAGCTGTCCAACTCAAATCATTCTCATAAACCACAATCCATAATATTTCATAAATCCGTAATATCTCATAGGGCATAAAAGCAATAGTCGAAAACCTTTTTTAAGTGTAAAACCAATAGTTTATAACGTTTCATAAAGCGTAAATTAAATAAAACATAATATAGAAATCCATACAGCAAAGCATAATATAAAACATATTCAAAAATATGAATTTGCATGCTAGATGGTTAATTATAAAATAATCAATTGAGAAGGGGTCCACTCACCGGCATAGCAAGCACGATTCTTAATAGGTGCCTAATTCTCTGTGTTGTGACTAATAATAGTTGCACCTATAAAAATATTAATTTAAGCATTCCCCAGAAATAATCCCAAATTCGAAGCAGAGATAGAACCATTTCCAATCATCACCAAACTAAACTAAAATCTCATAGATGTGATTAGGAAAATTACCGAGATTTCAATTTAGGAGGATTTTGGACCAATTAATCTCGGATTCATCGAGATTCCACCAAGAAGGCACCGGTGGTGCTTACCCATTTTCTGGAAAACAAGACAAAACATGCAGAGGTTGAAAACCTGGAATCTCACCTAGATTTCAATCCAGTATCACACGAAAGGATTACAAGTTTTACCTAAACACATATTCGGGCACCAGGTGGTCGAGTGCGTCACAAATTCACCGGGAAAAGCCAAGGAATGTCACCGGATTTTCTGGGTATAAACATAGAACAATGAACGGAGGTTAAAACCTCGACTCACTTCGAACCTTCCCCAAAATCGCTTCAGAAGATCTGATAAGTTACCAGAAGGAAAATTTCGAGTCGAATCCATTTCGAATTAAACGAGACATTGCCGAACTTCTTCACCGGAAAAGGTGTAAATTATGTAGGGGTGGAGATGATGATAATCTGGTGGTGAGATGGTCTGAGATCGAAGGTTTGTGTGTGGGGTTGTCTCGGTGGAGAAGAGAGTGCAGAGAGAGAGAGGGCTGAGAGTTTTCGAGAGAGTTCGAGACTTTTCAGGAAATGGGAAGGGAGGTCACGGGGAAGAAGAGAAAAAAAGGGGGGAGTGTGGTGTGGGTCCCATGAACCACAAAAATCGAGTATAAAATAATATTAAATAAAATATAATAATAATAATATAATAAATAATAAGTAATAAAATCATATGTTAAAAATTATAAAACCGGAATTTTAAAGACGAGTCGTTACAAGAAGAGGGATAGAGACGCAGGGAGAGAGGTGGTCAGCTTTAGGAAGCTGACGGCAGAATAACGAGGGAGAGAAGAGGGAGATAGACGCGATGAGGGATGAAAGGGTTTATTAATAAATTTTAATTTTTTTTCAGATTAAAAATATTAACTTATTAATATTTAATTGATTTTTAAATTTAGTTGTGTCACTCCCCAATCCTAAGATACGTCCAGAATCAACGCACGACGGAATGATTGTAGCAGTACAATATAAAATACATAGTCATTGAGACTCATACATATAATATACATCATAGCTTAGTGGAAATAACTTACAACAAAGGGTGGCAATACCTACTTTCAAGTGCATTGCCCACATAGCTACACCGCATGCAAACCTCTTCTCTAACCGCTACCCGTTACTTTGCAAAATAACCCTACGCCGTAGGAATGGCGCACCGGGCATATCAAAACCCGGATAAGCTACACGAAGCTCGTGTGAGTGACAATAATATAACATATGTTAAAATAAATAACATCAAATGATTAAATGTCAAAGTAGTGCTATGTCCACCCATGACATTTCTTTTGTATACCGTATCAACTGTCAGTATCATCACCGTCAATATTATTCCGTCATTCTCTTTAGATTGTGACTCACCACTCGCCTTTCATCATTTCCGAGTAATCACAAGGGTCCAATTGCCACATATTTCATAATTTAACCACCATACGCCTCATTATTACGTATAGGAATGGTTATTCAATTCTGAATCTCACCATACATCTATTCGAGATAACATTGAGTCATCACACAACCCAAAGTTGTGTAGGAATGACACACCATCATAAATACAATCACGTGTAGGAATGAGATTGGTATCTTTTTCATGATTTCATCTATTCGTTACGAGTAGGAATGAATCACATCCGAAACCATTCTCTTTTAGGCAACACCATCATGTAAACTATTTCATTCAATCGTCACTTTCTAGATTGAGCCACACATGCTTTCAATCTCATCTTTCATATATGTAACAAACAATAATCTAGGGTTATAGAGAGACACAGTTCGGCCGAAGCCTACAATAGGCAATCGATCAGGATGTGGTCCCTCATTGCGGATTAACCAAGCAAAACCATCCTGAGAACACCATGTATGTAGTGACCACCCCCCCCCCCCAAAAAATAGCGGATTAACCAAGCAGAGTCACTCCTATGGATACTAATAGGTAGTGATCACCCCTAATTATGTGTAGCCATACCTAAGTAATAAGGATCGCCCATCGCAGATTAACCAAGCACGATCCTAAAGTATGGTCCTCCATTGCAGATTAACCAAGCAGGATCCATGTACCACTGCTATATGGTGCAAATTTCGATTATATCCCACATTACCCCATGTACTAGGTTAACAGTCCTCTACTAGCCCTCACATATCACAATCATTTCAAGCATAGCATATATATACATATATATATATATATATTTTTTTTTTTTTCCGATAGCACAATCCAATCATTTCAAGCATAGCATAGCATATATATATATATATATATATATATATATATATATATTTTTTTTTTTTTCCCGATAGCACCATCAAGTAAACATAGCATAGTAGCACACATTTCCATACAATCATTTGGAAATTCATGTCATATCCACATAATATATAACAAGGAATTTCATGGGTGATAGCCATATCACATAATATTAATGTCATTCACCTGGGTTATTTGCACTTCTAGATTCACCAACTCCGCCTCCAGGAACCTAATACAACACACAAAATCCCATTTAGGAAACTTAACAAGATCGACACGTAAAACGAGGCCATGTGCCACTTGCACGTAAATCAAGACGCACGTCAACCGGGAATGACACATCATCATGATGAGCCAACTAAGCTCCATCAAGCCTCAACAACATTCTAAAAATAATGACACACTAGAATATGGTACATTGACTAAAAAGCCAAATGTCGATCAAAGGTCCTCTAAGGTCAACAAAACTAGGTTATTCAATTCAGACGATCCGCTTATCGGATTCCCAATCCATAAGTTCTCAAAGGTCTAACAACTAATAACTAGGGTGCTCACAAAATTGCACTACGATCCAACGGTCAGATTGTCGTCAATTACAAAAATCGTACGGCGGTACAATTATACGAAGAATTGAATAATCAAACCATCGTATCGAATTTCAACGAACGGGCTTTAGATAAGGGCTCACGACATCGAGAACATCTTGTTGTCAAAAATCCATAAATTTTGACTATTCCCCACGCGTCGCCACACGCGCCGTCGCGTGTGGTGGTTTCTGGCGACCAGAAACCCACTTTTTTTAACTAACTCTAAATTCTTCCAAATTTTACAAGAAGATAGAACTCAACAAGAGGAACATGTTTTATACATGCCACGAAGTCCAAAAGTGGACGGAAGAGGGTTAATTTTTCCAATAAAGCCGGCGGGTGCCTAAAGCTTCTCGGCATCGATTTGCCGCCTACGATGGTCCAACGGGGTCAAGTCTGGTCGAGATTTACTCCTGGGATGATAGGCTACAAGTTCCAAGTGGTGGAATCAGCCATCGCTTTGCCGATTCACTGGAAAAATAAAAAAGGTGGCCGGAGCACGGTGATTAATCAAGGTGGTTCTTAGGTGGGTTTTGTAAAGGAAGTGAGATCTTCAAGATGGTTGTGGTGGAGTTGAAAAATACCGTCGGAGTTGGCCGGAATCAGGATCGGAAAGTCATGGGTCGCGGTGGGTCACTTGGGTTGGGTTTCTGGGCTTTTGGGTACAATTTCCCGAAATGGAAACCTTCAAGAATTTAGGCATCCACTTGTGGAAGCCCACTATTTATGGTAAGGTCTAAATAACCAAAATATCCCCCACTTTAAACGTTTTTAACTTCTTCGTTATAATTCGAAATTGAGATCCGTTTGCGCCTACACGCTCGTGGAATCGAACTCTACCTAACCAACTCAAGAGTTGACCGAAAAGATCGAGAAAATTAGAAATAACTAAAGTACCCCTCACTTTGCTTTTCTCAAAATCGAAGAATTAACGAACTAACTTCAATTAAATCTCCGATATACGATTAAAAAGAAATAAAATACTAATTTTGGGGACGGGATATCATAAGTTAGGTAAGGAGTGGGCCCTGCGCCTACCACGTCATCACTTAACAGCGAAATTGATATAAAATTTAACAAAGGTCTGACATTGCAACGAATTCATAAGTTAAGGTATAACATTGCAATGTTTAAAACATGAGGTGTGAGATTGTGGTTCGACCCATAGTTGAGGTAGTTTTGCGTAATTACCCTTTTTTTTCTATAAGAAAGCATGCCACATGAAAAGAGTTGCCTAAAATACAAAACTTGGCTTGCCAAGCAAGAAACAAAGAAAGGTAAAAAAGTTTTTGTGTGTTTTGAGTGTAATTCAGTTGACATACTTAGTAATGCATGGTGGCTTGACTTTGGCTCTTCTATTCATGTCACAAATTCATTGCAAGGCTTCACAATAAAAAGAACACCAAATAAAGATGAAGTGAAAGTCTCAGTGGGTAGAAGGGTTGAAGTCAAAGCTTTCGGGACTGTTAGACTTAAGTTAGAATTTGGTTTTTTATTTGGATTTAGAAAATGTTTCTTATGTACCTTTCATGAAAAAGGAAGTTAGTTTTAGTTTCAAAACTTGTTTTGTTAGGGTATTATTTTACTTTAAATAATATTGGCTTCAACATTTTTTATGGCTTTTTATATTAGCACCCCACAAAATGTTGAATGCACCCCACATTAAAATTTAATATTAAATGACTTATTTACCCCCATTATGCAATGACAATTTTGACCTTATTAGGATTTAAAAATAAATAAAATTTATAAATACATCCCAAATCACTTTTGGCGTATTATTTATCTTCTCAACTATCAAAACCCTCCCACCCTCCATTGTTGAACAAAACTACAAACATGTTGATTGAGAAAAATTGTTTTTGACGAATCGAACACGAAATCGATGTTTCGGAAGCTTCACACGAGATAAGACTTCATATTTTTCATGTTGATTGAAAAAAAGTTGTCTAAAATGTTTTTCGATAAAAGAAGTTTTGTGAGGAACTTTTTAGGAGTTCTTCCTAGATTTATTTTGGAATTGATTTACTCTGAAGGGTTACAAATTAACATGACAAAAAGTGAGTATTTGTATTACGACATAGATCACTAAGTGTGTATCAAAGCGGTACAAGCAGAGCAAACATATCATATTTCTCGGAAAAACACTGGCACCAAAATCTCAACGTCAGGAGGGTGGGTGGCTTCCCATCTAGCAATAAATTGGTAATAACAATAGAGATAAAGCCTAAAACTTGAAGTCCCTCTTCTTGTTTTTCCCTTGCTTGTCTTGCTTACGTTTCATCTTCTTCTCGTTCTCTACGACCATGTCACTGAAATCTTCCTTCTAACTTCGCAGCTTCTCCTCCTCCCTTGCTTTTTCGTACCTGTTAATGCGACACACTAGTTATAAGCTATCTGCTGTTGCTAAGGTACATTGTTAAAGTAAAGTTCAATTTTTTCATGTCTCGGACTTACTTTGTAGGCAAAACGGTCTCCATATCATCCAATTCTTCAAGTTGTATAGTGACCTCCACTTTATCTGCTTTCTGACCTCTAAGCAGCTCAACCTAAGAGAACAATGACAAATCAATCAATAATACACAATGAAGCTATTGCTGATGTTACCCTACTTAACGAAGGTATACATCTGTTATTTTAATCAAATCATCATTTTGAAATCATTCGGCAAACTAAATGTTCAGATGATTTGAAATCTTTCGACAAACTAAACGTTCAAATGGTTAGATTTAGTCCTTGAAAATAAAAAATGAGTGTTATAAGATTTGAGAAATGTGGGGTGTATGTACAAAATATAAGGTGTATATTGAGAATGTGGGGTGTGGGAGTATTATGGGAAAGCATGTGGGGTGTATTAAGATAATTTTTAAGTGAAAAAGCAAATGTGGGGTGTATTAAGTATGTGGGGTTTATTCAACAATTTGTGGGGTGTTAATAGAATAAGCCTTTTTTATATAATTCTTCTCATATTGGCGCTGGTTTTATGAGTAATGGTATGTTTTTAATTTAAACTAAATGTCGATAATGTAGTCCTTAATTTTGGAAAAGAATCCCTCAAAACCCCTTTAATCATCTCAACTTTGGCACAAAAGGCTTGGCCATATTTCAAAAACATGGATGGATCTTTTAATCAAAAATGACATTTTACCACCCTTAAACTTCAATGATTTCGAAATTTGTATAGAATGCAATAAGGGAAAAATGACTAATTGAAGAAAGGAAGGATCAACCAAAAGCAAACAACTTTTGGAGATCATTCATACATACATTTGTGGTCCATTTCCTACAAAAACAATTGATGGGAACATGTGAAATCCCACATCGGCAGGGTGAGGGTTGGTCCCTGGCCTTATATGTACATGCTCACCTCCCATTGCAAGATGCGTTTTGGGAACTCACTGGCTCTGGATCCCATAAGAACTCCGAAGTTAAGTGAGTTTGGGCGAGAGCAGTCCTATGATGGATCTGGGAAGTTCTCGTGCCGAAACCCAAGAACAAATCCATGAGGGCGTGGCCCAAAACAGACAATATCTTATTATGCGGACTGGGATGTGACAATTTGGTATCAGAGCCAAACTCACCATCCGTTCGAGTGTGCCGAGGGATTGTGAGATCTTACATCGGCGAGGTGAGGGTTGGATGTATGCTTTGAACATGTTCCTTAAATGCATATTCATTATTTTTATATTTATAAGTCTTATCTATTCCTTGTTTTCAGCATTTGCATTCAATAAATGGCTTTCGTCACCCTCGGGTGCCGGCCATCACGTGACCATATCGATGTCCTGATGACATCGGGATCGGGGCATGTCAGATTGGTATCAGAGCGTGGTTTGTTCAAAGCATACTTAGGACCTTCTGTTACTGTAGTAGTGTGTCTGTCATGAAGTCATTTGGATGTCACGACTTCCGAATTTGGTGTCATTCGGCGCAGTTGTGCAAACATTTCTCTGTTTGAATTGTCACATTCTGGTTGAAATACAAGAATTCGTGTCGGGATTGTGCCTCAACCTCAACAATGATGAAGTGGATTGTTGGATGACTTTCAACATCAGATCGACACTCCGCAACATGCGTTCCCTAGGAATTGCGGGCGGAGTCGGATCTACTTAGGAGTTTTGGGAAGCGAAAAAATCGTAACAATACGAGTTGGTTAAAACCAACTAGAAATCTGAAACGGTGATATCACTCTGCAACATGTGTTCCCCAGGAATGGCGTACAGAGTCATATCTTAGTGACAACTACTCGAAACATTCGAAGTGCGTGTTAGAGAAAGCGAGTAAGTGCTAGTTATGACGATGGTTAGTAAGTGTTAGTTGGTGGGAGAAAATCAATGTTCTCGGACTCATTTCAACTGAGGAAATTCATATGGATCTTTAGAACAATTCTCGGCGATTGTTCTATCGATAACTACCTTGCTTACTCCAACAACGAAGTTAGGTTCCCTAACCATTGATTGTTAGCTTCACACCAAAACCTTCGAGCGTTGACTTTGTTTACATTAAATACTTTTCTTGGGAAACTCCTCGGTAGCAAACGCTATTCTCACCAATTTCCAAAAGAAATTGTTATTCTTGTTATTGTTTTAGTTGGACTTGGATGATGAAGATCCAGTCTTGTTTGGATAAACAGACTCCTTGAAGTTCACATGGGTCTGATACTCGGTGGTAAACCCTAGCTCATTGTCCATGTACTTTTCGGTATAGGTGAACTTAGCCTCTTGCTTGTAGCCCAACTGATTAGTGCTCTTGCCTACTAACTGTTCATCCTTGTAATTTTTTAGTGTAATGCCTTGAGATTCCACCATATTCATCATTGTACAAAGATCAAGATTTGCTCTAAACTTCTCTGGACTCATTGAGCTTTGGTTTGCTCAAGAGCATCACTTTAAGGTAGCCAATCGTGTCACTGCATGCATACGCAGACTGTTTCGTATCTTTCTTCTTTGTCATTCTGTTGTTTCAGAGGTTCTATGTTTAATTTTTGAACTTTGAAACAGCTCTAAAAAAGTATTGTGAATTTCGAAATGTCTTTGGCCTCGTCAAATCTTATTAACAGTTCTTAACTATTCGTGAGCTTAGACCTATTTCTTTTTTTGGCTAAGAAACCAGTCGACCTTACTGTGATGATGATTAACCAAATAATCATAACTAGTGACTTCTATTTTTGCATCTTTACCTTCCTTCGCTTATTCGTCTTTCAATGTAAAACTGGATCATGCCGAAATGTTACACCAAAAAAAAAAACGTTTGTTCTCGGCATGATTTCTCACTCAACCAGATATCTTGTACTCTAGATTTAATGGACTTGTTTTGACCTTCAAATTCTTGAGTGTTCTTTTAGCCTTCTTGACATGGTTTGTCGCTCAATCAGTGAGGAACTCATGATCGATCGATTCGACAGAAGTGTGCGCCTAATTCTTATCGATTTGGACAGGAATGTTAGGAGCATAACCTTTTCACAAGCTTACCAGACTTACCAGAAAGAGTTCCATGTGGGTGTGAGGTTTGAGCTGTCTTCTGGTAAGAGACTGGTGAAGATTGTAGTGCAGGTGATCAGCAAATTGCATAACTATCTTCATGCTGAATTGAATGGTCACCACTCATGATCTTGCTGCAATTCATCAACATCATATCGTACTCTAGTAGTTCTTTTCCAACGATATGTAAATAAGTTCATTTGCCCAAATATTTTAAAGGTATCTTCCACCCAACCATAACACACATTTGATAGGCATCTATTGAGTTTATATTCCATCTTGAGTTCCGAGTCTGGTATCTGAACGAACTATCTAGATCTTGGAGGACGTATTGTGTTCACTTGTATTGTGGCTTTAGCACATTTAGAAGTTGCAATTCTCTCGAAATGTGTGTGCTCTTATGGGGTTTTTAGGTTGATCACTTGCGAGTCATTCTTCTTTCCACCAACTTTGACCTTGTTTGACTAGAAATCTGTAACTAAGCAAAAATGGAGAGGTGAGTTAAGCACTACAACAGTTCCCAAAAGATACTGCTTGTTGAGGAAGATGACTTCTCGTTTTCTGCTTACTTAGCTCGATCTTTTGGGTCTACTATTAACATGGTAGCCACTTCTCTTGAATCCCAAAGTACAATTTTCAAATGGGTTCTTTAATGGCAAAACATTGGAGTAGTTGGTCATATTTGGAGGAACTGGAGAGTATGGGGTGCTTGGTACTGGATGAAGCTTTTGCGACAATAGTTTCCGTTTTGTTCGATTTGGGTATGGTACTTTTGCGACATGGTACGAGAATTTCTACAGACAACACTAGTTGATAGAGAAGTTGTGTGAATTTGTATTTGGAGGATCGAATTTACACTGTAGGCAATTGTGCACCTTTAGGAAATCACTACTTGCTTATCGAGACAACAAATGTGTGGTCGATATCGCGGACGGTCGACTGTTGTATCAATAAATTATTCGTTGGGTTCGTTAAGCAAGTGGGCAAGAAGATCCGTTTGTGGCAATTGTTACGGACATGGTCTAAAATATCGATGATATCAGAAATATCGGTAGTCCAAAAACATGGAAATTTCAATGGAAATATCGGGATATTATCGATATCGATAAAAATTGAATAAAAACCATGGAAATTGTAAGAAAAACTTGGAAATTTTTATTGAAACTTTGGAGAATGTTTATTTAGTCAATTATCTATTAGTTTATCAAAAAAAAAAATTAGAAGGAAATGCATTACATGATGGATTTAACTGATTTAAGTTGATTATACAGTGAGCTGGCAAACACTGTGAGTGTAGAAAATATGTAGTAATTAATAAAAAAAAGATTAAACACACCATAATCATTTATATATAATGATTTACTACAATATTTTACACTTTTTACATTGCATGGTAAGATACATAAGTGATTTAGTACCACATAAAGTTCCTATGAGGTTCAAATTTTTCACTATCTTCATCATCTCTATTTGTAGATTAAGTTTATTGTGAAGAGTATTCATCAAATGATAAATCCCCAAAATAGTTTTGCATGTAATTGTTAACATGCCACTCACATAAATATAAATATTTTAGCATATTATCACTAAAACATAAGTGATATATGGTGGTTGAGGTGTTGGATGAGTAAAATGGGAGGGGTTCAAATCCCCTTTGTGTTTTTTTTTCCTCCCTTTTTTCCCTTTTTTTTCTTTTTTTTTTCCTTTTTTTTTTCCTTCCTTTACATCGATATTTTCGATATTTTAGCGATATTACACCGATATTTTGACAAAATATTGCTGAAGTGTGAGCGAAATTATCGACATCGATATTTTTCGATATTATCGTCGATATTTGTACGATATGTACATGGATATGTTCTGAAATATCCGTGATTCGAAAAAATCGAAATATCCTCGATATTTCGTCGATATTATCGATATTTCAGACTATGGTTACAGATTTGTAATTGTTGGGGCTCGACCCAAAGACATATCTGTTCTCGGAGTACGTGGCGTTTCGTATGCTTGGGCAAGACCCACTCTCATTTTCAGTTTTGGGTTTTCAGTACAAGTATTTTAATTTATTTTACTATAGTTATGTGTTTTTAGTCGTTACAAATATTTTGGAGGAAGACTTTTCTGCTTTCAGTTTTAAATTCAGCATGAGTTTTCAACCTCTACGTTGTTTCATCTCTATTTGACATTATCATATTTTATGTACTTACTTTTAACCTTTAGCTATTTTATGTTTTTGACTTTATACCTTTATAAAGTATGGTTTTTACTTGCACATTGACGGGGGAAGAAGATATGAGCCTGGAGGCATGAATGATGGAATCATTGCAACCCAATCATGACGGTGTGGCATTTTCCCTTTTATGCAACCGCTCTGACTTGATTTATTCGTTATCTGTATATATATATATATATATATATATTTTTTTTTTTTCTTTCTCTTCTTCTTATTTTCGAGTTTTTCAGTGTTGTATGTTATTTTAAATTTCGAGGACGAAATTCTTTTAAGGGGAGTAGATTGTAAAACCCCACCCTTGATTTTAAAAATAGTTTTGGGTTTTTATTTAAAAATTATTTTTGGATCTTAATTGGTGAGCCTAAGGGGCCCACCTTCTGGTTTTGTGTCCCCGGTTCCTTGTCTCTTTGCTGCCATGTGGCACCTCACTCCTCTCCCTCACTTCCCTCTATTCTCTCCTGACCCACTCCAATTTCTCTCTCTTTCTCTCTGTACTCTCTCCTCCCCGAGCTCCCACACATACACACACTCGTGCACACTCGCGCACACTCGCACACCAACTCTCTCTCTCGGACCTCCCTTAGCTCTCTTATCCTTCTCCCGTCTCTACGCGTGACAACCCCAGATGCTAGAGACCTTGAGCACCGGTACAAATGCAGGAGAGAACTCTGGCGAGTCTCTATCAACCTTGACATGCGTAGGTCTCGAAAAACACTCCAAAGCTTTCCATGTTGGTTCCCATATTTCACTTCTAATCATATGTGTGTTTTGTGGACGTTGAATCATCGAGAAATCACCTCGGATGAACTAAACCCGATTTTCGGCAAGACTTGTGGCTTCCAGGCCATTTTTTCGTCCAACTCCGGCATTTTCACGACCTCCAATTGGTATGGTTCGATTCCTTGCCTCCCGGGCTTCAATATGATATATTGGTTTGTAAGATTTGGTTATGTTTTGAGCTCCATTGGAGCTAGGGAAGTTCTCGGTCGAATTTCCGGCCTTCTTCTTTCTTTGGATCTGGCGACCCATGTTTTAGAACTCGGGCCGGGCTTTCAAGCCCAAAGCCCCAGTGAGCCGAGGCCTTTTGGGCCATGCATAAAGGGCCTAAGGCCCTTGAAACCCATCAGAAACACTTGGGAGCCCAACCCATTTTTTTTTGGCCCAAAACCCTTTTGTTTTAATTAGTTATTTATTCTTTTAAAAACCCAGAAACCTTTAGGCTGACAACCCTTTTTCTTAAGCCCAATCCCATAGCCTTTTAAACCCAAGACCCTTTCTAGGCCTTGAGCCGTATACCCCCATGACCCAAATCCTTGTAAACCAAGTCCAAAACCCTAAACCCTAGCTGGTCCCAAACCCTTTATGTGGAATATTTCGTTAGGGAATATTCCATTAGAGAATATTTCGTCAGGGAATATTCTCTAGAATATTCTTGTGTTGACTTTTATGAAATTTACCCGGGACCCTCCTTAGGGTAATTCGATGTCTTGGAGCCGTTTTTGAAGTCCGTTTTCCCAAATTCAATCGTTTGAGTATAGTTTTATTAATTGTACCCTTTATGTGCTTAGGTGCAATTGATAACGGTGTTCCGTTATTCCTTTTGGCACGGCTTTGCACCAATGATGTACGGTGAATGGACCCCTTCTAAAAATGCATGTTTTAACAGTAGTAATGCATACATGAAAAACATGATTTAATGATTACATTTTGTGAAACGCTTTGAGATAACATGCTTACTGAGGCTATTTTGAATTATTACTATTTTTCCTATAACCCGTGTTCTTTATAGAATATCTGATGGATGACGATATAATAACATTTTTCGAACACCTCTTTATAGTATAGATGATGAATGACTTTATTCTATGAAGTTGCTTTTCAAATATATGTATGTTCAATGGTTTTGTACTTACCTAGTGGTCTCTATTTTGCTATAGGGCGAGGGATAGATTCCGTCACGGGCGAGGTTACGGTGTTGGCATAGGGCCTGAAGAAATAATCTCTAGCTACGGGCTGAGAGACACGGGAAGCTAGCATGGGGCCTAAAGGTGATTTTCCTCTGGCAATTGGCATAGGGACAGGGAGCTGGCATAGGGCCTGGAGTGAGATTGGACATTCACTAGCGATTACTATATATACGAGATATGTTTTGAGACATTGCACGGCATGCTAGGTTTCGGAAAACCTATTTTTATCATGTTATACGAGTTTTCATAAAACCTGGGGGTTAGTATGTTGATAACTGTTTTATTATATCTATATCAACTTGGTCCACTCATGTTTGTTTTGCGCCCCCTTCAGGACTAGAATCGAGGCATACAACCCCGGCGTCAAGACACTTCCGCATCGACATCTTCGAGTCCTCTCGGTGTAGGACCCATCCTTTGTTTCATTCAATTTTATATTAATTCATTTAACACTCTAGATTAGATGTGTGCTCTGAACACGTTCCTTAAATGCATATTCACTATTTTTATATTTATAAATCTTATCTATTCCTTGTTTTTAGCATTTGCATTCAATAAATGGCTTTCGTCACCCTTGGGTGTCGGCTAACACATGACCATCCCGATGTCCTGAGGACATCGGGATCGAGGCGTGTCAGAACAAGTATTTTATAACCTTTATAGATGATTTTTCTCATTTTTTTTATATACTTGATCTCTAAGAAGTCAAAAGCTTTTGAAGTTTTTAAATTTTTTAAAATTGAAGTTGAAAACCAATTGGAAAGAAATATCAAAGTTGTTAGGTCTGATAAACTGGCAGACAACCAGAACCATTTGCATTGTATCTTCAAAGTCATGGGATCGTAGCTCAGTACACAACCTTTGGGACACCTAAGAAAAATAGGGTCTCAGAAAGAAGAAATAGGACGATGATGGACATGGTTAGAAGTATGATGTGCAAGGTTGATTTGCCATTATTTCTGTGGGGAGAGGCAGTCAAAACTACCAACTATATTGTTAATCGAGTACCTAAAAACCCTTTTCGAACTTTGGACATACATGTAAAAAACCTAGTCTAAATCGCTTACATGTTTGGGGATGAAAAGCCGAAGCCAAGATTTATAACCCTAATGGCAAGAAACTTGATCCCAAGACACTCTCTTGTTACTTCATGGGTTATGCTAAGAGATCTAACGGGTTTCGATTCTATTGCCCTAATCACAACATAAAGATTGTTGAAACTAAAATGGCAGTATTCTTGGAGTTACATATGGATATTGATTCAAGTATTAGAACTGATGATTTTGTTTTTGAAGAAGAGGGAGAAATGGGGAATGGAGAAGAAAATGAAATGGATCATCATCAGCCTACAATAGTAGTGGTTGAGATCACTGATCTAAGCAAAGAATGTGACACTGATGATGATCGAGCCATGAACTTAGGAAATGAAACTGAAGCATCAACCCATGGAGAGTAACAACCAAGAGTGGGTACAACCAAGAAGCTAAAGCAGTCAACAATATTTCGTGCCCTGGAGAAAGTCAACTAGGGTTAGAAAATCAACACACTCAGGTGACTTCATGTATATGGCAGAAACAAAATTCAATATGTCAGAGTTCGATGATCCAGAGAACTAAAAAGAAGCTATTTCGAGTATAAAGGCAGACAAGTGGATGGAAGCTATGAAAAGTGAGCTTTCTTCATTGGAGTAAAATGAAGTATGAAGTCTTGTAAAGCCGAGAGAATGAGTCAAACCAATAGGTTGTAAGTGGTATTTAAAACCAAAAGGAACTCAAAGGGTAATGTAGAAAGACACAAGGCAAGATTGGTGGCCAAGGGGTTTACTCAAAGAGAGGAAATTGATTATAAAGAAACTATCTACTAAGGATGCTTTCAGAATTGTAATGGCAATGGTGGCTCATTATAACTTGTTTTTACATCAAATGGATGTAAAGACAACTTCCTTGAATGGTGAATTGGAAGAGGATATCTACATGGTGCAACCAGAAAGATTCAAAGAGGACGGGAGAGAAAACAGGATTTGCAAGTTGAAGAAATCCATTTATGGATTGAAACAGGCATCCAGGCGTGGTACTTGAAGTTTCATCATGTTGTCAAGGAACATGGCTTCACAGAAAATCCATTTGATGCTTGTATATATTTGAAAATCTATAGGAGCAACTTATGATACTTTACGTGGATGATATACTGCTAGCATCCAATTGCTCAAGTCTTTTGGATGACACCAAGTCTTCCTTGCAAAGTAACTTTGAAATGAAGGATCTAGGTGAAGCATCGTATTTTTTGGGGTTGAGCTTAAACAAGATAGAGAAAGGGGAATGTTGGGACTGTCTCAAAAGCGTTATATAGAAAAAGGTGTTAAAGAGGTTCAATATGACTTCATGTGGGACCACTGAGATGCCAATATCAAAGGGTGACAAGTTAAACAAAAGCCAATGTCCCAAGAGTGCTATAGAGAAGGATAACATAAAGGAGATACCATATGCTTCATTAATGGGGAGTCTAATGTGCGCACAAGTTTGTACAAGGCCGAATCTTACATTCACAATTAGTGTCCGTGGAAGTTTTCAATCCAATGCAGGTGAAGCACATTGGAATGTAGGAAAAAGAGTTTTAAGATACCTCCAAAGAACCAAGGACCACATGTTGGTTTATAAAAGGGCTAATAGTTTGATTTTGGAGGTAGTGATGCTGATTTTGCTGGGTGTCCAGATGACCTAAAGTCAACATTGGGTTATGGTTTTACAATGGGAGGAGGAGCAGTATCATGGAGGAGTGTCAAGCAAGACATATTTGCAACCTCAACAATGGTAGCTGAATACTTGTCATGCTGTGAGACAGTTAATCAAGCTATATGGTTAAAGAATTTTATCATGGGACTTAAGAGTGGTGGATTCGATTGAAAGGCTTATTCAGATATTTTGTGATAACAATGCAGCTATATTTTTCTCCAAGAACAGCAAGGGGTCTACTGCAACAAGGAATTTGGAGATCAAATATCTTATTGCTCGAGAGAGGGTGATGGCAGGGTTAGTTAAATTTAACTATTTGGAAACTGGTTTGATGATTGCAGATCCTCTGAAGAAACCAATTCCAGTTGTAGTCTTCAAGAAGCATGTTGCAAAAATGGGTATGTTACCAGACTTTGATGCTGTGGAATTGTGGGAGCTATAATATTTTGCATGTTATGTGCTCTTCTAGACAGCTTTGTTTTATGCATTGAGATACTGTTATTGAATTTTCTTAACTACTGTTGGTTGATTAAGTTTTCCCTAAAGGTTTACAATAATAGTTATGATGATATACATTGTATATATCAGGATGACAATTTAACTTCTTGTTTTAAGAATGCAACGAAAGGGCTTCGAAATGAAGCATGAAGGAAGACTGCATGGGCAGTCATGAAGAGGACCACATGTTAAATGTGTTATAGTACATGTTCAGTCACATTTACGTATAGTTCATATCATAATGGTGTTTTATGTGTGACTGAGTTTCATGGATGTGATTATGGGGATGGTATTCATAAAGATTGAATACAAATCCTTTTAGTTCTCTCTGAATACTCAGTAATGACAAAAACTTGAACTCAGGATCTTGTTGAGCTCAAACTCGTGGCCATTTAAGTATGATCACGAATATGGAGATAACGTGATAAACAAGTGTTAGCCCTAGTGGGAGAATGTAAGACTTAAGAAAGCTGCGCACTTGTTTCACGTGTGTTTGAAGGTTGTGATCATAGAGATTGAATATAACAGTGTTTGTAGCTTTGACACTCCTGATAAACATATATATTGATATATGTACTTACTGATATAAACACTTGGGTAAAGTAGTGATAAGGTTGAGTTTGATAAGGATTGGTATTAGGGAATCGTCTTACTGATCACCACTGCATGCAATATAAATAAAGGGTCCCTGCACTCTCAGTTGATATGCAATATAAGTGCCTCACGCCCCATAGAACTGAGTAGTTGCATTCAGAGATTGGCGAGTAGCAGAAGACTCTTAACTTCAACCCTAGCAAGCATGGTTTTTTCAGGTCGGTGGTTAATCATTTGGTTTAGTGAACAAGTTATGTGTTAATCTAATCTTACAGGTTGGGTTTAGGGTCACAAGAAATTCATCCAAAATTCATTCAAATCTTGTCAAGTACGCGTAAATGCATGAGTACAAAATTTCGAGGCTCAGACTTGTAACCCTTGGAGGAACACTCCATTTCTTAAACGGCTCGTACCATTGTGAAAACAGGTGCAAATTGGATTTGCCCAATAGTGTAATTATCTGCAACCAAATAACCGAACAAGGAAGAGAGAGAGCACAACCATTGTGAAAACAAACAGGTGATTACAGTGATGATCTCGTATTTGGATGTCGCATAAGAAATAATAAATCCGCTTCCTTTGTCTGTCTTGACAATCTGCGACTCCCAACGGTGAGTAGTCAAACCCCAATTTTCTACTTTTTACTCTCTTTCGAAATTTCAGAATCAGTTGAGCTCAAATCTGAAAAAAAAAAATTGAGCCAAAATGCTCTAGTCTCTTTAGTTTAATTGAGGCAGTAAAACTGTAGATCCTTGAGTTGATTTTCAACTACCTGAACAGATATCAATGACTGGCATAGTGGCACAAATATGTGGCATGACGCGCACAGCAAAATTTGTTCCAGAAGAAACCAGGAGTAGGTATGAAAATTTCTTTTTCTTTCACCTTTTTTTTTGGAGAAGGGATAAGATAATTACACCAAGTTCATCTAAAATATGGAGAGGGCGGAGCACACTGTTCACGAGCCAACTTGGTTAAACTTAGATCTGCTACTAAAGATCATAGTTCATTACTAGATAGTTAATTATGGTTCCCTCCCTTTCTATTTCCGATGAATGAAACCACAGGGTCTTCCCAAATTATCTTATCTGTATGAGGTCTTTTCGGTTGTTGGTATATGGTCTTATCGTTATGATTATGAACCACAGAGATCTTTTCCTTCTGCTTCTAATCTTTTGCTTGAATCAAATCAGTAGTCAGGGAGCTCAAGAACAAAATTTTTATGGGTGGTCTTTGTTTTTCGTTTATGATCAGTGCTTATTTGTTCCATCTGTTATTAACAATTTCCCTTGCAGTTGACAGCAGTACACCTTCGCAGTCTGTCCTTGGTGGAACGACGTTGGTTTCATGATGGAAGATTTGAACTCAGTTTCTTTAGTTCAGGTAGTTCTAAGAACCATTACTTGGGAATTTGGTTCAAAAATGTCCCAGTTAGAAATATTGTTTGGGTTGCAAACAGATGCAAACCCAACAATGATTCTTAAACAGCACAGGCAATCTTGTGCTCTTGAGTCAGAGTAAGAGTGTTTTTTGGTCAACGAGCTTAATTAATCAGGCCCAAAGTGAAACGGTGGAGCTCTTAGACTCCGGGAATTTGGTACTTAGAGATGCGAAAGATGGAAATTCAGGAACCTATTTGTGTCAAAGCTTCGACTATCCTTCTGATACATGGTTACCGGGAATGAAGTTGGGGTGGGACTTGAGGACAGGCCTAAAACAGCGTTTGTCATCATGGAAAGATTCAGAGGACCCATGCCCAGGAGATTTTACTTATGGAATTGAAACGAAACTTCAAGCACACCAGCACATGCAATGGACAGACAATCTTTCATCCACCCAACGGTCCTAAACCTCGTTATAGTTTCAAATTTTTCTACAATGACGACAAAGTTTACATCGCATACAAACCTAAGATTGACTCTACAATCTTAAGAGTGAACCAAACCACCAGCATGTGTTCGGTTTCAGTGGAGGGTGGGAGATCAAGCTTGGAAGGGTTTTTCATCAAGACCTACAGAATCGTGTGATCATTATGGCTTCTGTAGAGCCAACGGAAATTGTACCTGTGAAGATCCGGTCTGCCAATGTATACAAGGACAGCCCCAAGTCTCAAGAAAATTGGAATTTGATGGACTGGTCTCTAGGTTGCTTGAGCAATAAACCACTAAGCTGCCACGAAAGAGATAATGATGAGTTTCTCAAATTTTTGGCTTGAAAATGCCAGATACTACAAATTTTTGGGTGGAAAAAGGTATGAATCTCAAGGAATGCAGAGCCAAATGCTTGAAAAACTGTTCCTGTACTGCTTATACAAGCTCAGATGTCAGAGGAGGAGGTAGTGGCTGTGCCATCTGGTTTGGTGATCTAATAGATGTCAGATAGTTTCCTGTTGCTGGGAAGGAAACATATATCCGAATGTCAGCTGCTGAATTAGGTATTGACCTACACAAAACGAGCTTCTTGTTTATACTTTTGTGTCACTTGTAGTTCAACTATTGTTTTTCAACATGTTTCAGTAAGAAGTTCGTTTTTTTTTTTCTGGCAAAGTTGAACTGCCCCTGCTGTTTTTTTTTATTTGCTTGCTTCATCTTAAATTTGTCTGCTTTATTTGATCTGTCAACAATAAAGGAAAAAACAACAGAAAAGTGAAGATAGCAATTATAGTTGCTCTTGGCATAGCAATAGTATTTTCGGGAGTGCTATTAGTTGGCTATTTCATTTGCCGAAGAAAGAGAAAAAAATAAAGGTATCATATCTTACCCTGACCATCCTTCAAGTATTTGTCAATGTTTTTTGTGTTTGGATATGCATTTTTGAGAGAACGGGATTATAAGTTTTATCGAGTTTAATTGGGTGGAACTGTACATGTAATCTATCTGCACATACAAGTTTTAGTTTGGTTACTACATCTAGGCTCTAGCTAACAGGAACCCCATCACGGAAATAAGGGAAAGAAATCAGGACAATGAAGGGACACCAAGAGGGGACATGGAGCTCCCACTCTTTGACCCGATGACAGTAGCTAGCACCACGTATAACTTTTTCAAGAGATAAAAGCTTGGAGAAGGTGGATTTGGACATGTTTACAAGGTAGATTTCGAAGTTGCTTCATAATAATGACCGGACTAACGAAGAATCAAATCCATGATGAATTTCACAACATTGGAAATTGTGTAAATTTCCAGGGGACGCTCGCCGATGGACAAGAAATTGCTGTGAAGAGGCTTTCAAGAAGTTCTGGCCAAGGATTGAGAGAGTTCACAAATGAAGTTATACTGATTGCCAAACTCCAGCACCGAAACATGGTAAAGATTCTGGGGTGTTGCGTTCAAGGAGAGGAGAAAATGCTGCTTTATGAATACATGCCCGACAGAAGCCTAGACTCCATTTTGGTTTGAATCTTTGAAACCCTATAAGTTAATGCAGATTTAGTTATTGCTTGGTTGCTTTAAAATAATTTCATGGAATCATATATAGGTCATTAAGTGATTTGGATTGAAATTGAAACTATGTGGAATTGCTCGGGGTCTCGTCTATCTCTATCATGAATTTTTCGTTCTCATTGGAACAGTAATTGACCAAGGATTTTGATTTGTTTCGGGCATGGAGATTGTGGAATGAAGGGAATTCTTTAGAACTGATTGATGCATGCTTAGGAAGCTCAGGCACACTATCGGAAGTGTTGCGTTGCATCCACATTGGTCTCTTATGTGCGCAACATCATCCTGATGATAGGCCAACCACGGCGTCTGTGGTTATAAAGTTGGGAAGTGAGACTACTTTGGCTCAGCCGAAACAACCCTGTTTCTTCATGGAAAAGGAATCACATGAAGCAGGTCCTAATTCAGGTAAACAGTCAGCTTCAACCAACGAATTATCGATCCTGCTTTTGGAGGCTCGATAGGAATCATTTTATTCATCTCAGACTACATCTATAAGCCTTCGTTCGTATCAGACATTTGTTCAAAATAAATTTTGAGAACAAAGCAGACAAAGGTTTATGAAAGAATATATTTATGAATCATTTGGTGTAAAAATGCTTAATATTCCGACGTTTTGCAATAGGGCCTTCTGGGCTAATGCTTGTTGAACAAGTAAATGACGCTTAAAACGGCCCAATCCATTGAGCAGTTGAAAACAATTGGTTTTATATTCTTATATACACAAACACTTAAAATGATCGGATTAGACAATAAATTAAAGGTTATTTAGTGAAACCTCAATTTTATTTTATTTTTTTTATAAATTGCACATCGAGAAAAGAATGGATCTTGCATATACTTACAAGTAATGGGCTATTCCCATATTTCCAATTGGTTTTATAGTGGAACCTCAACTTTGTTCGAAAGAGAGAGAGCACAACATTGTGGAAACATAGATTACTCATTGCGGAACAAAAATCAATTGCCACCAAGTTTACTAGTGAAACGTCAATTAATAAATGCACCACATGGACCCCATTTTATGCATTCTATTTTCAACAACCTCTATGCAATAGGCGGCAACGAACTAAATATTATAAGATTGTACCATTTACACGCCTATTTTTACCGATTTTTATAGCTCAAAGCTTCTTCCATCACTTGAAACTAATGTGGTTCCATCAATGATAGATTGCGAGGGTGTAATGTTGTGAACAAAATAAACATCAACCTGGTACAGTGTTGATTAAGCAGAAAACAAACATGACCCGTGGAAGTTTTGTTCCCGACCTACCAGTTTCATACAAGTCAAAGATAAGATTAAAAAGGATTCTTGTGGTTGATAATTTGAGAGAAGGCCATATACCAACAACCGCGACGAATTGACACATATAGTTAAGAAGGCCAAATACCAACAACTGCGACGAATTGACACATAGTTAATAAGACCCTTGTGTTCTCTCTTCAGTCTTCTGAAAGGCCAAAAGTGCACACGTCATCTTTATAAAAACCGGGGCAACCGTTGATCATTCCCGATTCTGCTATGTTGGCGAAGGATAAGCAATTAAGCATAATAATATATCCACAATTATTTGTGGTATGCATTTGGATGGAAAATGACTGAATCACAAGAGTCTTTTTGTTCTGATTATGTCTTTTACTTGAAGGATACGATTACCATTAGGCATTGAGCTCAAAAACAAAAAGAATTCAATGGGGGGTTTTGGTTTTCTGCTCATCTGTACTAATTTGCTCCTTCTGCTGTCCACAATTTCTTTTGCAGTTGACAGCATTGGTCCATCGCAGTCTATCCGTGATGGCACGACCTTGGTTGCAAAAGGTGGAAGCTTTGAGCTTGGTTTCTTCAGTCCGGGTAGTTCCAAGAATCGTTACTTGGGAATTTGGTACAAGAACATCCCGGTCCAAACTGTTGTTTGGGTGGCAAACAGATGCAACCCCATTAATGATACATCCGGCATGTTGATGATAAATGGAAAAGGGGATCTTGTGCTGTTGGGTCAGAATAAGAGTGTAGTTTGGTCAACGAGCTTAGTTGAACAGCCCAAAAGTGCAACGGTAGAGCTCTTAGATTCCGGGAATTTGGTACTAAGAGATGCAGGGGCAGGAATCTACTTATGGCAAAGCTTTGACTATCCATCTGATACGTTGTTACCAGGAATGAAGTTGGGATGGGACTCGAGGACAGATCTAAATCGTAATTTATCAGCATGGAAGAACTCAGAAGACCCATGTCCGGGAGATTTCATTTGGAAAAACTCAGGACAGGTCGAAATGGAACGTCATACATACCCCGAGGCATATTTTCTTAAAGGCACTGTAAAATACTATCGTTCTGGCCCATGGAATGGTTTAAGATTTAGTGGTGCACCAGAATTAATGCGTAATCCACTTTATAGTTTCAACTTTGTGTATAATGACGATGAAGTGTACTACATGTACACCCTTGTAGATAAGTCTGTAATCTCAAGATTGGTTATGAACCAAACCACGAGTACGCGTGATCGCTTAACATGGATTGAAGCGGAAAAAACTTGGAGGGCATATTCAACGGTACCTAGGGATATGTGTGATCATTATGGTCTCTGTGGAGCCAACGGAAATTGTCTCATTGATGAGAATCCAGTCTGCCAATGTCTAGAAGGATTCAAGCCCAAGTCTCAAGAAAGATGGAACTCGACGGACTGGTCTCTAGGATGTGAGCGCAAGAAGCCCCTGAGTTGCCAGGAAAAACATAAAGATGGGTTTATCAATTTTTCCGGCTTGAAATTGCCAGAAACTACACATTCTTGGGTGAACAAAAGTATAAATCTGAAGGAATGCAGAGCGAAATGCTTGAACAACTGTTCCTGTATGGCTTATACAAGCTCGGATATCAGAGGAGGATGTACTGGCTGCGCCATCTGGTATGGTGATCTAATAGATATCAGGCAGTTTCCGGCTTCTGGACAGGATCTATATATTCGAATGCCAGCTTCAGAGTTAGGTAAGAAACTTCGTAACATGAGTTACTTTTATCTTTTTCTTTTTCTTTTTTTTTAAATAATTCACTGGCGGCTATTTTAATTTATCTTTATTGCATCTCACAATCATGATGAAGAAAATGATGATAAAGCGAAGAAAGCAATTATAGTTGGAGTTCTCGCAGGAGTAGTGTTTTCTGGAATGCTGTTACTTGGATATTATTATTACCTTCACCGAAGAAGAAAGGCACAATTAAAAGGTACCCTGACCGTCTTTGCAAATCATTTGTGAACGCTGTTTGATTTTACTTGGATGAGTATTTGAAAGAAGGGGAGTCAGATTTCTATGGTGTTTCGTTTGCGTAGAAGGGATATGGTTAAACTAGGAAATATTTCATCTTCATAGTGCATATATGAGTTTTAGTTTGCTTACTCTTACTTGTAAGCGGATATCTAAATATTCATGGATGTTCGATTGTTATTGGACAAGTTTAATTTGCTTAGAAGAGATATGGTTAAACTAGTACATATTCCATCTGCATTTGTAAGTTTTAGTTTGATAGACATACTTATATGCTATAGCTAGCTAAAATTAATCCCATTTCTACTTTATGGGAGAAAACAGAAATAAGAGAAATGAATCGGAACAATGAAGGGGAACCAGAGGGGGAACTGGAGCTTCCGGTCTTTGACCTGACCACAATAGTGAGTGCCACCGATAACTTTTCAAGTGATAACAAGCTCGGAGAAGGTGGCTTTGGACCTGTTTACAAGGTAAATTTCTAATTTTGTTCATAGTAAGGGCCAAATGAACAAAGAATTACTTCATCCCAAGTTTCTCAATTTCAAAATACGGTGAATTTCCAGGGTACGCTAGCAGATGGACAGGAAATTGCTGTGAAGAGGCTTTCGACAAGTTCTGGCCAAGGATTGAGTGAGTTCATGAATGAAGTCATACTGATTGCCAAGCTCCAGCACCGAAATCTTGTAAAGCTTCTTGGATGCTGTGTTCAAGGAGAGGAGAAAATGCTGATTTATGAATACATGCCCAATAGAGGCCTTGATTCCTTTATTTTTGGTTTGTATCTTCGGAACCTTATAAGTTTAGACAGAATTAATTATTCTTTTTAATAGCTCTAGAATAATTTCATAAATAGGTTTTGGAGCATTTTTTTTTATATATAGAAATAAAGTTTGATTTTTGTTAAACTGCCAGATAAAACCAGAGAAGAACTAGTCCTAGATTGGCCTACACGCTTCAACATTATTTGCGGAATTGCTCGCGGTCTGCTCTACCTCCATCAAGATTCCAGGCTCAGGATTATTCATAGAGATCTCAAAGCAAGTAATATTTTACTTGATAATGAAATGAATCCAAAAATTTCAGACTTTGGCTTGGCTAGAATATTAGTTGGAGGAGATCAGGCTGGTGGAAATACAAACAGAGTGGTTGGAACATAGTAAGTTTGTATTACCCTCATGGACTCACCAAGGTTTATTTTGTTCTCACTTCTAATGATGTTTCTACTTTCTACAGCGGTTACATGGCACCTGAATATGCCGTCGATGGACTGTTTTCTGTGAAATCGGATGTCTTTAGCTTCGGTATATTGATGCTAGAGATCATTAGCGGCAGGAAAAACAAGGGATTCTACAATAAAAACAGCCAGAACCTTATTGGACATGCAAGTATCAGGCGTAAAATTTCTTTCTCTTACATATTAGACCCTATTAAATGTGTAATTGATGAAGGAGCTTTGATGTTTTTTAGGCATGGCAATTTTGGAACGAAGGAAGGCCTTTGGAAGTCATTGATACAGGTTTAGGAAATTCGTGTTCTCTATCGGAAGTGTTACGTTGCATCCATGTTAGTCTCTTATGTGTGCAACATGAACCTGAGGATAGGCCAAGCACGGCATCTGTAGTTATAATGTTGGGAAGTGCTGGTGCATTGGCCCAGCCTAAACAACCTGGTTTCTTTATCGAAAATAAATCATATGAAGCTGCAGGTTTGTCTTCAGATAATCAAACATCTTCTACCAACGAATTATCAATCACGCGTTTGGAGGCTCGTTAGAGATCATTTTGTTCGTTGTAAAATTGGTTCATACTGCTTATTTAGCTATTCACCTCAGACTACATCTATATGCTTTGCTATCAACTATTGTTCAAAATATGCTTTGTCTACAAAGCAGCAAAGGTATGTGAAAATATAAATGTATGTAGTAGTTAATAGGCTCCATAAAGTCTTTTTGTTCTTAGATTACTGGTGTTTGCACCTAAAATGTACCCAATTTTACTCATTTGAGCTATTCGGGCTAATTATGGCATTTGGAGGATTATTGTGCAAGAATGCTAACTTGGAAAGATATTTAGCTGCAAGTGGGGTAGTTTGACACTATACTATTGTTTTTCCCTTTTGTTTGGGTGGTGGAGGTTTGTCAAGAACTTTGTTTAATAAAGAAAATTCATGCTGCAAGTGGATGAGAAGGCACACAGACATTCTGTCAGATGATACATGGTGAAAGAGGCCCACTTGCTTCTTTTAATTATTAGTTTATTGCAAGTGGTGGAGACATGTGGTGAAAGCATGTGGTGGAGATTCAAACTTGCTTACTTTAATATTATTTCACAAATGCAAGCTGGCAGTGGAGTGCATTCGGGCAAGCTCAATGTTCTCAGCAAAGGACTTTCTCATATCTTTATATAAAGAAGCAGAGGCACAAGGATCATGGACACTCAAACAACCAATCAATTAACTCTACTCAAATCAGCTCATCAGCTTCTTTATAGACATTTAGCTTTAGCCAAGCATCCTTTGCTTTCTTAGTTTATTAGCTCCGCTACTCATCCGGTAGTATCGATCTCATTTGTAGTTCATGTACAACTCATTTCCAGTCATTTAATTTACAAGCCATCTACAATATTAGTCATTCACTCTCTGTCATTTACATTTCCAGCAACCTTGCCATTTACATATTGTTCCATCTCTCCATATAAGTAAAGTCCTTATCTTTAAGGCAAACAAAGAACCTTGATTTGAGCCACTCCCACTCAATGGCACAATCTCTTGGTTTGAAGTCAAATCCAGGCGCAACCTCAATCAATCAAAACCCGTCTACTAGCGGCATCTAGTAGTGGCACGCCCGCACCCACCAATCTCATGTTTGAGTAAATTCCCGGCATGCTCGCGAGGCCCATGACGAATTTAGGGAGCGAACAACTGGCTCTCGTCGATCCTTGTTGGAAGGCGATCCAATAATTTAATTCCGTTGAGGGAATCTGGACTGTCATCTTTCTTAAGGAAATGAAATGAACTAGCTAGAAATCAAGTTTGATATTTAATTACAAGAAGTTTCACATTGTGACTAAAGTGTTGCTTAGCGTCCTGGATGACCATATTTACAAGTGCCAGTTTTATTAAAGACAAGATTAGAAAGGATTCTTTTGGTTGATAATCGGGCTAGAAGACCATATAGCGACAACTGCTAAGACTTGTTACATAATTGAGAAGCCCCTTGTGGTTTCTCTCCCGGAGGCAGGCACGGCTAACCTCTGTTGACTAGTATGCAAGTCGTCTTTAAATAAAACAGTGCAACAGTTCATCATACCGATGTTGCTGTATTTGCGACGAATACGCATAATATCCACAAACTAGGCAAGAACCGGTCTTTGCTCAGCACCACTGATACATCCATCCTCGTTCAAACGTCAAATAAACGTGGAAATTGGACAGTGATTGATTTGTCAACTCAAAAGGCAAAAGTGAAGTGCTTGTAACCTTACGCTACTTGTTCAATAATACTGTTAGGGTGCGTTTGTTGCACCGGACTGTCTCGGACTGGATTAGCTGCAGGGACTAAGCTGGACTGGCTTAGATTAGACTAAGCTGGATTAGCTTACTGAAGCGTTTGGTGCAGTGTCGGACTAAGTTATAGACTAAATTATTTTTTGAATAAAATATTTTGTCATTTTTTTTAATTCTTTCTCTGCACGCTCTCTACCTTCTTCTTTTTTTCTCTTTTTTTCTTTCCAGAGGCTTCTAGTCTCTTATTTTTCTCTTCCTTCTGAATCTCAAATCTTTCTTTGCCTGCTATCCCCGCAGGTGCTTCTAGTCCCTTACTTCAAATCCCTATTTTTTTTCCTAATTTTTTCCATCCCTCTCCCTCTTTTTCTCCCCTCTC
Source organism: Heteromeles arbutifolia (assembly GCA_024362995.1). Taxonomy (NCBI): domain Eukaryota; kingdom Viridiplantae; phylum Streptophyta; class Magnoliopsida; order Rosales; family Rosaceae; genus Heteromeles; species Heteromeles arbutifolia. The sequence continues at coordinate 34,426,137 of JANCRC010000003.1, read as the reverse complement.
CAGCTTTGCCTTCTCGATCTCAAACCAGATTCCAAATTCTTAATGTTGCTCTGATTCTCCTGCACCTAAGCTTCCAAGCTGGACATCAATTGGCAAATCAGAATCAGGGTAAGCTCAGGTGTAACAAACGCAAGACCCACCTCTTCGGTCAAATTGAGCGAGCTCCAAGTCTCGGGAATTGAGGGCGTCGGCTATTCGAATAGGAAGAACCATATAACGTTGGGGATCCGGAGAAGAGGAGCTTGCTGAGGTAGACGACGAGAGAGGCTCTAGATTCTTCAACGGTTGGGAGGGACGAGAAGAAATATATGAGATTGTGGGCGATGAGAGGCGATGAGGAGGAGAAGGCGAAGGATGAGGCCGTCGACGACACTCTCTCGCAAGATGAGCGAGGATCTCTCTCGCATGAGCGCATGAGGTCTTACGAATCCGGGCGTTTTTAGGGTGCTTCGCTAGGAACTCCTAGCGAGGGGTTTAATCCATGCGAGTCGGATCTAATCCCATTAAACCTAATCCTTGTCCATACCAAACATCAGACTATAGTGTAGTCTAGTCCAGTCCCACTTAAGAAGGTCAAACAAACACCCCCTTAATCCGTTACAACAGTTTGTGTTAGAACCTTATCAGGACCATGCTATAGTATAGACCTTACTACTTTACCTTTATTTTTTTTGGAAAATCTTACTACTTTATCTTTATTACTCTTTATGATATTTGTAATGGTTGTTGGCTGGTGACTCGGCACTGTCTCTTTTGTCTGTTTTGGGCTATTGGAGATATATGCCTCCTCTGTATCTCCCTTTTGGATTATGAAATGAATTAGTCTTTTATCTTTTTTCTGCATTTTGTCTTTTATTCTTCCTTTTCTTCCTCTGTGCGATTGGTACATATTATTTGGTATCAAGAGCCAGGTTGTGCTTCCATGGGCAAGAGCAAGGCGTCGATGATGGTGGCCGAGGTCTCTGAGGCGAAGTTTGACAGGGAATTTCAGCAGCAGCAGATTTTCACACAGCTCCATGACTTCCATGATACGCTGACCATGATGAATCTCCGCCACAACGATCTGCAACACCACATAGCTGGCCTGCAACACTCTCTTGCCGATCTGTCAGTCCACCGAGCTCGATAGGAAGACTTCAAACAGACTGTGCTCGAAGAGCTCCATTCTCTCAAAATCCAGAACCCAACCCAACCTGTTTCCCAGATCCCAATCGGTTCCATACCGATTTCTCTCGGCTCTACCCCCTTTTCAGCAGTCCACACCAACCTCCATCCACCCACATGGGGTTCTTCATCTTCCCAACCTATCCCACATACCCACCCGTTTACTTCCCATTTGGCCACTGGTCCGTCATCCTTTTCCTTCACCACTTCACACCCTTTATAATTCAACGAGCTGTCCCCCACCCTCCAATTATATACCACCATTTTCTGGTGACCCACCACCTTACCAGCCACCTTCCCTACATTTTGCTGGACCTAAACATTTGAAGATTGAACTTCCTCGCTTCTTCGGGGACGATCCGTATGGGTGGATTTCCATTGCGGACGAATTTCTAGACTACCATGAGATTGAGGACCGCCGTCGCATGACTGTTGCTGGCCTACAACTCAGGGATGACGCTGCCCATTGGCTTCGTTGGTTCAAAATGTGTTTTCCTCTCTCTTCTTGGGCTACTTTCATAACCCAATTGCTGCAACGATTTAGGCTGGCCGAGTCTTTGAACTTTCACATGGCTCTTTCTCACATAACCCAAACTGGGTCGGTGGAAGAATACGTTAGCCAGTTTATTCGATTTTCTTGTCGAACGCCGGATTGGTCGGATGCCCAGCTATTAGGGGACTTTTTAGGGGGCCTCAAAGATGAATTGCAGGATGATGTGGTGGCACAAGGGCCTTCTTCCCTAGCCCGTGCAATCGAACTCGCTCGTATCTACGAGCATAAACAGGGGCGTCGTCCTTCTTCTTGTCTGGGATTTCCCCATTCCTTCACCAGCACGGCCAAACCCATTTCTTCCTCTCCAACCACACCATCTACCCATCCCTCAAATACCCACCCATTTCTACCACTAACTTCCCTACCCTCACCTAAACTGGTCTTGAGACTCACACAAACGGAAATACGTGCACGTAGGGAGAAGGGTCTCTACTTTAATTGCGATGAACAATATCGGCCGGGACATCGGTACAGCCAATCTCATGAGCTCATGCTTCTTGCTGAAGAAAGTTTTTCGGATCATGATGCCTCTACTACCCAACCCCTAGTTTTGGTGGAACAACCGAAGCATCTTATTGCTCTAAAAGCTATTTCAGTCACTAAGCGTTCTCAAGGCCAAGCTATGTGCTTGGAGGGCTTCCTTCTCAATTCTCCTATTCATGTTTTTGTGGACTCAGGAGGGGACCAGAGCTTTCTCAATCCTCAGGTCGCTACTCGCTTGGGTTTGACAATTGATGCAGCGCGCACTACGGCGATGATGGTCGCAACCGGCCGTTCTTTTCGTACTAAGAGTATGGTTCACTAGGTTTCTGTGTGGCTCCAGGGATATGGATTTACTAGTGACTTCCACCTACTAGCAGTGGCAGGGTGCGATATGGTTCTCGACGTCGACTGGTTAGAGACTTTAGGGTTTATTGGCTAGAATTTTCTTCTTAAGGTCATGGAATTCTCTGTTCACGGAACCAACTACAGGTTGGTAGGGTCTTCTAACCCTGTCTCCCTTTCCTTAACCCCGTCCACGGCTCTAGAACCTACTCTTGGTGATGAGGTTAGTATAGTAACTTAAATCTCCAGTCTCACGACATCGGCTCTACCGGCATCTCAAACACCGGACTTCATTCAAGACCTGCTAATCCAATTTTCTGACCTCTTTGCACCACCAACCACTTTGCCACCCTTCCGTGCCATTGATCATCGTATTCCTTTTCTACCCGGAATCAGTGGCGAAGCCACGTGAGGGCAAGGAGTGGCGTCCGCCCCTCCTCTCGTCGGAAAACACTCCTAGAGCAAAGGTTCAACCCTTCCCCTTGTCGGAAAACTAGACTGGTTCAGCCCCTCCATGTTTCGGTGCATTGGTTCTGCTGCTGCGTAGCAGAGGTGATTCCCTTTTTTTGCATCCATTCTTCTTTTTTGTTTGCAATTTCCAGGTCCCAAGTTATGGATCAAATAAATTGACACACACCTTGTGATCAATTCTCTCTTTTTATACTACTTGTTGGTACAAACAAAAAAGGGCCTTCTGCAATTTACACAATGGATGCAAATCTTAATATTGACCCTCTTAACATGTAGTTTCAAAATATTTACCAAAATAATTTTAGTAAACTAGAAATACCAGTCTAACATTAACTAATAACAAATAAGAAAGCCTGGATCTGGAATATGGAGGAGTCATAGAAGTGTGGTGGTCGATGACTCGACGGCCAACGTGTTGAGTCTGTCGATAGAGGGAGGAAGATGAGGAGAGTAGAAAGTGCGGGGACGATTCGAGAGATTGGAAATGTGTTGAGTCTATTGATAGAGCGGAGGAGGAGAGGAGAGACCGAGAGAGTGCAGAAACGATTCGAGATGTCTGAGCGCGAGAGAGTGCAGACTCTTTGAGAGATAAGAGAGAGTGAGGTCTTTTACCCAACGGTTGAGATTTAATCTCAACCGAATCCAACGCTTACTATTTATTCTAATATATATATATATATATATATATATATATATATATATATATATATATAGGTTCAAGTAAATTTCACGCAAAATAAGCCTAAACTCACTTTTCTTTCAAATTTTATTATTATTTAGGATTCGATATTAGTACAATAATTTAGAGGAAGAGTTTCGAACCCGGTACGCATGAGACCCAATACCTTATCTATTAGGATATTGGATACATGCAAGCTTAAAATCTTGGATTGTGGGTGTTTTGACATTTTAGCTTGATTAGATAGGCTTTTGTGGAGGTGCCCGTTTGATTATTATTTCATTTTAATATTTGTGTGCAATAAATAGAGGATAAAAATATGTAGATATATGAAAGAAATGATGAATAAAAAAGAGTGAACAAACAATATGCATATGAAATGGGATCTTGGATAAGCTCATGTTCTTAATTAGCTAGTAAATGAGTTTGGTTGTCTAAATTTTTAAGGACCTTTTACCATTTGAAGTCCCGGCCCTCCCCCCGAAAATTCCTGGCTTCGCCACTGCCCGGAATAGGTCTAGTAAGTGTACGGCCCTACCATTATGGTCACGCTCAGAAAGCGGAATTGGAACAACAAGTGGATGAGATGTTATCTGCTGGCATTATTTGGCCAAGCCTCAGTCCTTTTTCTTCGCCAACCCTGTTGGTTGCCAAAGATACAGATTCTTGGCGTTTTTGTGTGGACTATAGGGTCGTGAATTCCTTAACCGCCAAAGCCTGTTTTCTGATTCCAATTATTGATGAGATACAAGTTGAATTACACTGTGCGGTGATTTTTTTGAAATTGGATCTACGTTCTGGCTATCACCAGATACGGATGCACGAGGCTGACATACATAAAACTGCATTCCGCATGCACAAGGGGCACTATGAGTTTATGGTCATGCCGTTTGGACTTACCAACACACCGGTAACTTTTCAGGCGTTGATGAATTCCATTTTGAAGCCATTATTGCGCAAATCGATCATTGTTTTCTTTGACGATATATTGGTTTTCAGCACCTCAAGGGAGCAACATGCTGCTCATTTAACTGTTGTCTTTGAGATTTTACGCACTTACCAGTTGAAATTGGAGCCTTCAAAGTGTTTTTTTTTTTTGCCAAAGTTCTATGGCTTATTTGGGTCACATCATCTTTGCAAATGGCAAGACAGTGGATCCTTCTAAAATCTCGAGGATTACGGATTAGCCAACACCCTCCAATCTACGTGATCTTCGGGGATTTTTGCGACTTGAGGGATATTATTGTAAGTTTGTTCAGAATTTCAGGGTTATAGCACGGCCTCTTACTGATTTATTACGTAATGATAGCTTTCGATGGTCCGAGGTAGCAGACGAGGCCTTCTCTGCCTTCAAACTTGCTCTGGCGAGCACACCGGTTCTTGCCCTTCCGGATTTTGCTAAACCATTTAATGTTGAATGCGATGCCTCCAATTTCGGGATTATTGCGGTTTTATCCCAGGAAAATCACCCCATTGAATTTCTTAGCAAGCCATTATCACCGAAAAATCAAGCTCTCGGTGTATGATAAAGAGATGATTGTCGTGGTTTTTGTTGTCCACAAGTGGTGTCCTTACTTGATTGGCCATCAATTCAAGATCTGACGGACCATCAAACTCTAAAATATTTTTTGGACCAACGGATCACTACTCTGGTTCAACGGAAATGGTTGCTGAAATTACTTGGTTTCAACTATACTTTAGAATATAGACCTGGTTCTTCGAATACAATTGCCGATGCTCTATCTCGTCGACCTGAGATTCTCTCACTAATGAGTCTCTCTTAGCCTCTTTTTTACTGTATTGCCGACATTCAAGCAACTTATGCATCTGATCCTCATGCCGCTACTCTTGTCACAACATTGCAGCAAGAACCAACAAGTCCAGGGCCCTTTCAGCTCCACGGTGATCTCCTATATTACAAGTTCGGTATCTTTGTGCCTGCCTCGTCTCCTTGGCGTTCTCGCCTTCTCGCAGAGTTTCATTCGTCTCCATCGGCGGGACATTCTGAATTCTTACGCACTTATAAGCGCCTGATAACCAATTTCAACTGGCTGGGAGTGAAAAAGGATGTCAAAACTTTTGTGGCTACTTGCAATATTTGCCAACATATTAACTATGAGACCATTAAACCCCCTGGTCCGTTGCAGCCTCTATCCATTCCCACATAAGTTTGGACTGACATTGCGATGAATTTTATTGAAGGTCTTCCACCAGTCTATGGCAAGAATGCTATTTTGGTGGTTGTCGATCGACTTTCAAAATATGGGCATTTTATTCGTATCAAACACCCATATTCCGCGCCCAATATTGCGGAGATCTTTATTCAAGAGGTTTTCCGTCTTCATTGCATGTCGGCTTCCATAGTAAGTGATTGGGATCTTATTTTCATTAGTGAATTCTGGACAGCTTTCTTTAAACAGCAGCACACAAAACTTTGCAAGAGCTCTGCCTTTCATCGCCAATCCGACGGGCAAATGAAAGTGCTCAATCGCACCCTGGGACATTACTTGCGCAACTATGTGATGGACAAACCCTGTGATTGGATTTAGTGGTTGCTTTGGGCCGAGTGGTGATACAATACCACTTTCCAATCCACCATTCAATTGACACCATTCCAAGCAGTTTATAGGTGCCCTCCTCCCATGGTGTCAACTTATCTTCCAGGGTCTTCACCGGTTCATCTTGTCGATATCACTCTTCGTTATCAGGATGCATTGCCCAAGCACTTGCATGAGAACTTGCACCTGGCACAACACTGAATACGCCAACAAGCGGATAAACAGCGGTCCGAGAGGTCATTTCAAATTGGGGATTGGGTTTTTCTCAAGCTGCAGCCATACCATCAAACTTCGGTGTCCAAAAACCATTGTCCGAAGCTGGCTCCTCGCTACTATGGTCATTTCCAGGTGCTTGCTTAGGTTGGCCAAGTCGCTTATACATTGGATCTTCCTCCCCATTCCTGCATTCATCCGACATTCCACATGTCCCTGCTTAAACCCAAGATTGGGGTTCAAACTGTAGCTTCTCCAACTCTGCCTCCCGTAGCCTCTGATGGTACCTTCATGTGGTCCCCTGAAAAAATCCTTAAGCGTGGTATGTTCAAACGTGCCAACCGTCCAGTCACTCGTTGGTTAATCAAATGGGAGGGCCTTCCAGATCACGATGCCACATGGGAGGATGTAGATTGATCTTAGCTCGTTTTTCTGAGTTTGTCGCCTGAGGACAGGCTCCTTGTAAAGGGGGTGCAATGTTAGAACCTTATTAGGACCATGCTATAGTATAGACCTTACTACTTGGGGTGTGCTATTCACACACCCCTTGTTAATTGCTGTCCATTGATCTTCTTTAATTCATTCGATCCGACAGCCGAAAATTAGAAGGGTGTGTGAGAAGTAAAATGGGATGTGTGAGAAGTAAAATAGGGTGTGTGGATATCACATCCCTACTACTTTATCTTTATTATTCTTTATGATATTTGTAATGGTTGTTGGCTGGTGACTCAGCACTGTTCTCTTTTGTTTGTTTTGGGCTAATGGAGATATATGCCTGCTCTGTATCTCCCTTTTGGATTATGAAATGAATTAGTCTTTTATCTTTTCTCTGCATTTTCTCTTTTATTCTTCCTTTTCTTCCTCTGTGCGATTGGTACCTATCAGTTTGCTACTGGTAGGGTCTCACCAGTTGACGTATCCATTAATTAACATTAAAAAAAAAAATCTAGTTTTGGCTTGTCAGGGGCCAACCATTTTCTGAATTTTGCACAATTATTTGCCTGTCTGAGGTGGGATAGAAAATGAATGATCCACAACGGTCTTCTCTTCTTGATTATATCTTTAACTTGAATGACACTATAACCATTAAGGGAGAGAGCTCAAGAACAAAAAGAATTCAATGGGGGGTTTCGGTTTTCTGCTCATCGGTACTAATTTGCTCTTTCTGCTGTCCACAATTTCCTTTGCAGTTGACAGCATTGGTCCATCGCAGTCTATCCGTAATGGAACGACCTTAGTTTCAAACGATGGAAGCTTTGAGCTTGGTTTCTTCAGTCCAGGTAGTTCCAAGAATAGTTACTTGGGAATTTGGATCAAGAATGTCCCCGTAAGAGCTGTTGTTTGGGTTGCAAACAGATGTAAACCAATCAATGACTTGTCCGGCACATTAATGTTAGACATAACCGGCAATCTTGTGTTGTTTGGTGGTCAGAATAAGAGTGTTGTTTGGTCGACAAACATAGTTAAACACGCCCAAAGTGCAACGGTACAGCTATTAGATTCTGGAAATTTGGTGGTAAGAGATGTGAAAGATGGAAATTCAGGAACCTATTTGTGGCAAAGCTTTGATTATCCTTCCGATACACTGTTACCAGGAATGACGTTGGGATGGGACTTGAGGACAGGTCTAAAACGGCGTTTGTCAGCATGGAAAAATACAGAAGACCCGTGTCCAGGTAATATCACTTATGGGATTGAAATGGAAGTTGAAGCATACCCTCAAGCATTTATTCGGAATGGAACTGCAAAGTTCTACCGTAGTAGCCTATGGAATAACCTGACATTCTGTGGTGCACCAGAAAAGCCTAGTTCCCGTTTCGCTTTCAACTTTGTGTACGCTGACGATGAAGTGTACTACACATACAAACATAAAGTTCAGATAATCTCAAGAATAGTTTTGAACCAAACCATCGGTAAATGTGCTCGCTATTATTGGGATGACATAGATCCACATTGGGGGGAGTTTTCGTCAAGGCCAAGGGAGCAGTGTGATCAGTATCACCTCTGTGGAGCCAATGGAAAATGTACTTTTGATAATAATCAGGTCTGCCAATGTCTGAAAGGATTTAGGCCTAAGTCTCAAGAAAAAGGGAACTTGACCGACTGGTCTCTTGGATGTGTGCGCAACAAACACTTAAGCTGCCAAGAAAAGGATAAGGATGGTTTTCTTAATTTCACTAGCCTAAAGTTGCCCGATACTACACACTCTTGGGTGAACCAAAGTATGAATCTCAACGAATGCAGAGCAAAATGCTTGGGCAACTGTTCTTGTACGGCTTATACGAGCTCGGATATGAGAGGAGGTACTGGCTGCGCCATTTGGTTTGGTGATCTACTAGATATCAGGGAGCTTGTGACTGCTGGGCCGGATCTATATGTTCGATTGTCAGCGTCAGAATTAGCTTTAGGTAAGAAGTAACAGTAGCTGCTTGTATCTGCCATGTAGTTCAATTACTTTTCCATTGTGTTTAGGGAAGATTTACATTTGCTTCTACAAAGTTAAATGGTAGTTCACCTTCCTTCTCAGGTACTTCATCCGGCAACCATGAAGAAGGAAATGATGGTAAATGGAAGACACCATTGATAGTTGTAGTTGCAATCACAGTAATGTTTTCAGGAATTCTGTTAGTTGGATACATTCGGCGAAGGAGGAAAAACCTAAGAGGTTGGTAAACTAATCCGACCATCCTTGCTAAACACTTTTTGGTTTTAGTTTATTGTATACTCGATATGAGCATCTGAGAGAAAGAGATGAAAATTTTTTTCCAGTTTGAATTGATTGAACTAATATTTATTGCATCTTCATATATAAGTTTCATTTTGCTGACATGAAGTATATTACAACAGAAAAAACAGAATTAGGAGAAAGAGATCAGAGCAATGAAGGGGAAGGAAAAGAAAACCTAGAGTTGCCACTCTTCGACTGGAATGAAATAGCTAGTGCGACAGACAACTTTTCAGCCGAAAACAAGCTAGGAGAAGGTGGCTTTGGACCTGTTTACAGGGTAAATTTGTAACTTTCTTTACAGCAAGGCTCAGGATAACAAAGAATCACTATAGTGAATTTTGCAATATTTGATGCAGTGTTAATTTTCAGGGGACACGAGCAGATGGACAAGAAATCGCTGTGAAGAGGCTTTCTAGAAGTTCTGGTCAAGGATTGGACGAGTTCATGAATGAAGTCGTACTGATTGCCAAACTTCAGCACCGAAATCTGGTAAAGCTTCTTGGTGGTTGTATTCATGGAGAGGAGAAAATGCTGATATATGAATACATGCCCAATGGAAGCCTAGACTCCTCGATTTTCGGTTTGGACCTTTGGAACCCTATAAATTTAGGCAGAACTGCATTCGTATAGGGAACTGAAGTTGGAATTTTTTATTTTTTTTTAGTTTTTTATTTTTTTTAACTTGACAGATAGAACCAGAGAAGAACAACTCATAGATTGGCCTAAATGTTTCCACATTATTTGCGGAATTGCTCGCGGTCTCCTCTACCTCCATCAAGATTCCAGGCTAAGGATTATTCATCGAGATCTAAAAGCAAGTAATGTATTGCTTGATAATGAGATGAATCCGAAAATTTCGGACTTTGGCTTGGCTAGAATATTAGTTGGAGGAGATCAGGCTGGTGGAAATACAAACAGAGTGGTTGGAACATAGTAAGTTTGTATTACCCTCATGGACTCACCAAGGTTATTTTGTTCTCACTTCTAATGATGTTTCTACTTTCTACAGCGGTTACGTGGCACCTGAATATGCCGTTGATGGACAATTTTCTGTGAAATCCGATGTCTTTAGCTTCGGTATACTGGTGCTAGAGATCATTAGTGGAACGAAAAACAAGGGATTCTACAATAAAAACAGCCATAACCTTATTGGACATGCAAGTATCAGGCGTAAAATTTCTTTTTCTTACATATTAGACCCCATTAAATGTGTACTTAATGAAGGAGCTTCGACGTTTTTCAGGCATGGTGATTATGGAACGAAGGAAGGCCTTTGGAATTGATTGATACAGGTTTAGGAAATTCGTTTTCTCTGTCGGAAGTGTTACGTTGCATCCATGTTAGTCTCTTATGCGTGCAACATGAACCTGAGGATAGGCCAAGCATGGCATCTGTAGTTATAATGTTGGAAAGTGATGGTGCATTGGCTCAGCCTAAACAGCCTGGTTTCTTTATCGAAAATGAATCATATGAAGCAGGTCTGTCTTCAAATAACCAAACATCTTCTACCAACGAAGTATCCATTACACATTTGGAGGCTCGTTAAGGCTCTTTTTTTTTGTTTTAAAATTGGTTTGTACTGCTTATTAAGCTATTCATCTCAGATTACATCTTCGCTGTCAAGTTATCAACTATTGTTCAAAATACTCTAACATTATAAATTTATGACTTAGATCCTCTTCATTCTTGCGGAAAATGAAATACACTAGCTAGAAATCAAGTTTCCACAATCATAAGGAGTAAATTTTACAATTTTAATGTAAATGAACCTGTAAATTACGGCATCCCTTAAGAACTTCATACCCCATCCGGACCCTGCCTGCTGGCCCGTCCTGCTAAATATGGTCCTGCAATCAACAACGTGACATGCCACCTTCTTTCTTCAATGCATTTTCCAATCACATTGTCCATCTCTTTTGGCACAAGTCTTCCATTTTGTATGAAGGATGTCCCAATGTATCTGCCTAATACCACTGCATCTTCCAATGCCTTGCAACCTCCTTGTCCTAAATCAGGTGTCATGGGGTGCATGGCGTCTCCAGCCACCGTGATGTTTTGCTTGCCTAGATTCCCCAATACTACATGCCACGGGTACCTGAACATTAGTGGAGCCCATGTCAATGTTGAAAGATCTGAGTGCTGCACAACGTCTAGATATATAGGAGGAAAGCCCTTGGCATAATTCTGAATCACTTCCCTTCTTATAACTTCGGGCTCCTCCGCCAGATTTTCCCGTACAATAACAATAGAAATAGGCGCGGTGTTTTGATAAGTGCTCAATTGGTTGTTGTTAGAATTCATATCAGAACTTGTAATTTCACAAGAAAATAAGCAATCACAGAGATGAACAATCTCGGAGAAACCTAGATTTCTAGAGAGAGAGGGAAATGGAGTCTTTAGAGAGAGAAGTTCGTTGCTGCACAAATCATGGCAGTGCACGTAGACCTGGCATTCGTGTGTCATGTTTCCTGTGCTCGTGTCGTTTTCGTGTTATACCCGATATCTTAATGGGTCGTGTCGTGTAACACCGGTTAAAATAAACGGGTAAAATGACCTGACCCGATAATATTAACAAGTAAAATGACCTAACCCGATAATATTAACAGGTAATATGACCTGACCCGTTACCCATTAAGGAAAATATATTTTAAACCAATAAATAATCAAATGAAATACATAATACTAAATAAGTATATACATATCATATTATCACATTCAACACATAAAAAAAAACGCATTTGTCTTTCAAGTATTACATATTTACATACCCAAAATAAGAGCATAATAAAAAAAAAAACATTAGAACATTACAAAATATCAAATGTTCAAAAGATTTGCAAAATTAAGGGAGTTGTGTTTCAAGGTTTGGAACCTTGCACATTTTCTTGCAATCAAACTCTTCAATTTTCATCAATCACCATGGGAAACGGTATTGGAACTTTGGCTTGATATATTGTCTTCAAGAGTTATATTGATGATATTTTCGATGAGGCTTTCTACATTAGCACTCTCTTCCCATTTATCCTATGGCTATTGTTTAAGTAAAGTCTTTAATAGTTTTTTAATTAATGTAGAAGTGTGAAAAATATAGAAAAAATATATAAACGCTCGTAATGACAAGCTTTACAACTTTCGTGAATGGCTGAACTTTGAAATGTGCCACTATAATCATATAAATCATAGATCAAAATCTAACCGTCGATTGTTGTTTACATTTATGCTTCATTTTTCTCACCAAATTTTGTTTTTTCAGATTTTCTTTTTTGAAAACGTGATCTATTAGAGGATACATGAAGATGAATGGTTCGGATCGTTGATATTATGTTCAAAGTTTTACCGTTAGTGAAAATATTGTTTGGTGTTTATAAAGTCTCTACAAACTATATAACATCGACTCATATTTCAATTAACCGTAAATATCGGGACGTGATATCAAATATCTGAACCGTTCATCTTCCTACATCCCCCAGAAGATCATGTTTTCAAAAAAGAAAATTTAAAAATGAATTTCAATATAAAGAATAAAGCCTAAACGACAATCAACGGTTAAATACAAATTTAAGGTTTATGGATTATAGTGTCGGATTTCGAAGTTGACCGCTTCACGAAAGTTGTGAAGCTTGTCACTACGAGTGATTGTATATTATAATTTTACATTTCTTACACTTCTACAATAATTTATTACTTTTACACTCAAATAAAAAACACTATTCATGACGGTTTAGAGGGTTTTAAAAATCTAAACGATAATGTAAGTATAACCATTGTCTACTTGTGGATGAATGATGAATCACGAGTGTTTATATATTCTTTCACATTTTTCATACTTGTAGGGATGTCTTATTGCCTATACTAATTAGGGGTGGTTCGGTATGGGAGCCCATACCGAAACCCTTGTCCCGATTCCCAAATCAAAATTTTCGGGAATCCCAATTTCAATACCGATCCCAAACCAAATTTTTGGGAATCCTGATTTTTGGGAATCCCGAAACTCCCATACCGAAACCCTTGTCCCGATTCCCAAACCGAAATTTTTCGGGAATCCCAATTTCAATACCGATCCCAAACCAACTTTTCGGGAATCCCGAAATAGTTTCGGGATTTCGGGACAAATCGGGAATCCCGAAATGGTTTTGGGCTTTTGGACTAAAATTTGACATATTATGATTTTGGGCTAAAATTCAACATTTTATATTGAAAAATTGACATATAGGCATGCCCAATCTGCCAATTTGTTTCTACTAATCTGTGCACACAAATCTGCCAATTAAATGGTAAGGCCCAGTTAGTATTTGCCTATTCAAAAGCAATCTGCCAATATGAAACGTTAATATATGCTTGAGTAAACTAGTAAATCTATCTATAATCATGCTAATCCCCAAAATTACGTCTAAAATGTTAATATATGCTTGAGTAAACTTCTGTACATATATAATATAAATATTATAGATAGATGTAAAGTTTTATCAAGCAAATTGTAACTTATAATCTATCCATGTATCCATCTATCAATCTTATGTGATTTAAAAATTCTGCATATGTTCCACTATCTATCTTAGGGCTCCTTCCTATATATGTTCCGTCATCGATTTCCAGTGCTCCTTCAGTACTTCAATTTTCACTATTGTAGGTAGATGATGTTCTCCTTAAAGATGTGATCCTATATATTTAAAAATTAAATAATATATATATATATATTTTTTTTTTCGGTTTGGTTTGGGAATACCGAAATCCCAAAAACTTGAGACCGATTCCCGTACCAAAATTTCGGGATCGGTTCGGTATTGGGTACCAAAATTTTCGGGAATTTCAGTTTGGGATTTTTTCGGTTTGGTTTCGGGAATTTTTTGGTTCGGTTTGGGATTTTTGAGATTTTTTTCCAGCCCTAATACTAATACTATACTAGTTGATTTTAATTTTGGACAACAACATGTTAAGTAAAATTTATCCTATTATTGATAATAAGAAACTTTCATAATAAAAATAAATAAATGAATAAAACTTAATTTTTTTTAACTTATATAGAATAATAATACAAAAATATATATTTAATATAGAATATACCAATATATACAATATGGCTATTGTATTTTATAATAAATTTTTTTAGTAATTAAACTTTAAAATTATAATTTATTTTTCTTAACGGGTCGAAACGGGTTACCCACGTATTACTCCCGTGTATACCCGTTAATAACGGGTTCTTAACAGGTCACCCGATAATGACCTGATTAGTTATCGTGTTGACCAGAAACCCATTATTTTCGTGTCGTGTAAGAAATTGCCGGGTCTAAGTGCACGCATTCTCATACATTCCCAACGGAAATATTCCCTTTTACATATATTTGGATGGCATCACAGCCTTACATTTGACTCAGCAATATTAGCATGACACCTGTCCTAATCTGAGACATATAAGTCCTACAAACAAAGATTAAATCAGGACCTTACACTTGGCAAACTTAATTCAAGCAAAACATGGCTGCGATGAATTAAATTAAAAAAAAAAAAAACTAATGAAAATGGCTTGAAAACTTTGAGTTTTAATCAAAATGACAAAAAGGTGTTGTAAGTGAATAATACCAGGAGTGACTTTTTAGAGTAAAAATGTCATTTCTGTTAAAAGTAAACAGTACTGGGAGTGTTTCGTTAAAACTCCCTTAAATTAAACCAGTGAAGAATTTACATTTCAACATTCCCTTCTAAATTGTTAACTAGTTTAACTCCCAGCAGCCCTCTTAAATAATTGAATCGATCATTTGGTAGTGCCTTTGTGAATATATCAGCTACTTGCTCCTCAGACTTGTAGTATATTAGATCAATAACACCATCTTGCAAAGCTTCATGAATAAAATGAGACATGTGATTGATGTGCTTAGTCTTTTGGTGAAACACTAGATTTTTTTGTGATTGCAATGGCAGAAGTATTGTCTACCATCAATGGTCTAGCTTTTGTTTGCAATTCTCCAAAGTCTTTGAGCACAAACCTCAACCATATAGCTTGAGTAGTTGCCTCACTTGCACTGACATACTCAGCTTCTGCTGTGGAAAAGGCTACACTATGTTGCTTGACTGATGCCCAAGAAAACACACCACAACCAAAAGAGAAAGCATAGCCAGAGGGGTTTTTCATGTCATCTTGGCTCCCACTCCAATCATTATCACAGTACCCTATAAACACTGCCTCATTTCCTTTCTGATGTTCAATACCATAATCAATTGTACCTTGTATATACCTCAAGACCCTTTTGGTTGTCCCATAATGTTTCTTGGAAGAGCAATGCAAGAATCTCGTTAGTAAGCTAGCTGCAAATATTATGTCTGGCCTTATAGCAGTTAGGTACAACAGACTTCCCACAATTTGCCTATATTGATTCTCATCTGCAGGTTCACTGCCATTATCTTTGCACAATTTATCACTTGTCACCAAAGGGATACCCACAGGCTTGCATTGTTCTAATCCAAACTTATTCAATAGAGTCAATGCATACTAACCCCCTGTTTTGAAAAGCTCATATATAATACTACATTTAGGTTTTTCTAAAACTCTAACATGCCAAAAGTATCCGTAGTAATAAAAATCATCTCTAAAAGTGGTATCAAAACGCCTGAAAGAAAAACCCAAGAATCTCAAAACTCAAATCAATGGTATACTTAGCTAGGGGTATCATAGTGGCTCGAAGGCATAACCATCATCAAAGGTGAAGCTATATGACACTGGGTTACGCTAGTGAAGAAATCATGGTCCATCACCCAAAAGTGAAGTTGTACGACTCTGGGTTACGCTAGAGAAAAGATATATATAATATATATGTATATGCAGTGGGTCTTATCACCCGAAGGTAAAGCTGTACGACTCTGGGTTACGCCAGAGAAGAAACATAGGGTCCATCACCCGAAGGTGAAGTTGTACAACTTTGGGTTACGCCAGAGAAGAAACATATACATATAACATATCACACCAACACTAGCCCCGGGCTAGTAAAGCTGGGGGTATGTCATAAATATCATCAATTGTGTCCTATGGCCATAGACGTCTACATACCCGGTTGTGTGTATGTAATGTATGATAACCCACTAGATAAGCACCGAAAACATACCTCAAAACTCATATCAAATCCAGTGCTCAAAAGCCCAAAGCCTCATCTCATTAATCCATGATAAATCATATTCATAAACCATAAATAAATCATATTCGTAAATCCATAGGATTTCAAATACAAGAATCCAATAATTTATAATCTTTTGTCAAACATAAATTTGATAAATCATAAATATTTCGTAAAAGCAATTTAAATAAATCATAAATTCTTCGAAAAGCATAAATATAGCAATCTGTAAATCATATCATAAAACGTAATCAATTCATGAAATATGAAATGCATGCAAGCCTAATATTTTATAAAAACATGCAATTTGAGAAGGGGTCCATTCACAAGCATTCCACTACCGAAGAGCCGCTCGAACTAGGGAGGACTGGATCACTTCCAACCGTTGCACCTAAACACAAATGGAGACCATTTAATAAAACTCTACTAAAACGACATAATTTGGGAAAACGGACACGGGATTTGGATTTGGCACGTCGAAAAACCTAAGAAGGAACCTTGGGTTCCCCTTCGCGCCACCGTGGGGTGACGGCCCGGAAGACCACGTGCCGAGATGGGTGGTTGGAAAGTTTGCCTGAAAAGTCGTCGGCGTCATCGTGGACGGCGACGGAGCACAGTACCTCCAGCAGAGGCGTGTCTGCTCCACGTGTTGGCCATGTCGCGCGCCCACGCGCTGGCCCAGGAAACTGGGATTGGGTCCGGGTCAGGTCGGATCTGGGCTTGGGTTGCTAGGTTGGGCCAGTTTTTAGGTCAGATTTAGGCCTAGGTTATAGGGTTAATGGGCTGGGTTATTGGTTTGGGTTACATGACCCAAATGTTTGGGCCTGGTTTGGGTCCAGTTTAGGTTACGGGTCGGGTCTGGTCGACCCGATTAGGCTCGTGGGTCGCACCTGTCTGATTCAAGGAAAAAGAAGGCCGAACTTAGGAGTTTTGGCGGGGAAACTTCCCCGGCTCTGTTTTAGGGTCAAAATCTAACCAAAACCTGTCATTCAAAAACCAAAATGAAGCTATGCGAGTGAGGATTCGAGTCGTACCAAAATGATGTTGTGTCAAGGTCGGGATCGGTCGAAATATGGCCTGCAACCCACGGTCATTCGTCGGAAAAACTAGGAAAATCTTCCCGAGTTGATTTCTACGTCAAATCAAGTGTACAACCCACAACTAAGCTCAGAAGTCAACCATTTTAACGAAATGAAGGGAAAGGAAAGGACCCTGAAGCTTGCCTTGGTCGAAAAACCTGAGATCTTGTCAAAGTACACACGCACAGTGACTATGCACAGTGCAGAGCAAGGGAGAAAGAGTGAGATCGGAAAGGGGTGAGGGAGAGAAGGGAAGGTCCAAATGGTAGTGATGATGGTGTGGTCGTTGTGGTTGTTGTATGTGTATGTGTGTGTGTGTGTGTGTGGTGCTCGAGGAAGAAGGAAGCATAGAGTTAAGAGGGAGAGATAAAGTTCTAGAGATGGAGAGAAATCACAGGAGGGGGAGAAAAAGGGCACCAGAAATTTGGGGGATGAGGGGGGGAATTGCCACGTGTCAGCCATTAGGGGTGGGTTCAAAAAACCGAAAACCGAAAAAAACCAAGAACCGAATCGACCGAGGTCGAAAAAATCGAACCGAAAAAGAACCGAACCGATTATATATATTAATTATTTTTTTATAATATTTAAATTATAAAAATTAAAAAAAAAAAAAAAACTCTGAAATCCTGGAGGCATGAGGGTTTGAACCCATGCGCTCCAAGTTGAAAAGCTTCACTAAAACTAACTTGGCAGTAAGTTTTGTTTTGTTATGATTGTATGACTAAACTATTTATACAGATTGAAATCTAGTCTTTTGTGGAATGACAAATCAACAAAACCCTAGCCACTAGTAGTAGCAGCCACACCTTTTCTATTTTTCATTCCCCTCTTCTCTCTCTCTCGTCCATGCGCCTTCAAACTCCCTCCATGTCCATGCCTCCAATTTCTCCATTCTTCTCTCTCCGTTTCTCGATCTTCTCACTCCAGGGTAAGATCTCCAGTCTCTCTTATTTATTTTGTCAATATATGGGTTTTTTAAGGCTAAATTCCAGAGGGAGACTGAAACTTTGGTGTAAATTTAGAGGGGGGTTGTTTTGGTTTGTATTGCAGATTTGATTTTTGTTTTGTGGGTTTGTTAGTTATTTGTGGGTTCATTATTGTTTGATGATTTGTTGGGAGCAAATTTTCATGGAGGGATTGGTTAGAACTCATGTTGAAGATTTATTGTATTCTTGTTACCCCGACTAAAGGATTATTCAACATTAAGGACTTTAGGATTTACAAAGGTTTCTGTTCGTATTGCAGATATTGATGATTTGTTTGATGCAGCCATTGCGAGTCGCCCCAGTTCGTATTCAAGCACCAATATCTAGATTAAAACAAAAATTCACGGAAAAAACCGAAAAAAACCAAAATCGAACTGAAAAAAAACAAAAACTGAAAAAAAATCAAACCGAAAAAAAATAGACCAAACCAAAATTTCGGTTCGGTTTCGATTTTGGCAAAAAACCGAACCGATTTGAACCGAACCCAGCCCTATCAACCATGGAGAGGCCCAAAGTGGAGAAATATCTTTGATAGTGAAATTACCAAAATGCCCTTGACGTTCAAAAATTCGTAAAAGCTTTGTTTTAGTTCCGAAATCGATTTTGTTCATGCCAGCGCATTCATATCGACGAGAGCTATGAAAATCAAATAAAAGAAAATTTCTAGCATGTTAGCAGACGAAGGTCAATGAAAGTCAACCTTTTCATCATTAGGGGTATTTTCGTAATTTTAACTAATTAAAACGTAAATTACGAAATGGGTCGTTACAACACCATTAAGGAAAGCAGATTTGACATCTAGTTGATACAGCTTCCAACCTTTTTGAGTTGCCAATGCTATGAGTATCCTAATGGTGTCTAGCCTTGCCACAAGAGCAAAGGTCTCATTGAAATCAATCTCAGGCTTTGTGTATAGCCTTTGACTACCAACCTAGCCTTGTGCTTCTGTATTGAGCCATCAAGAATTAACTTAGTTTTATAGACCAATTTAACCCTTATCACAGGTTTCTTCATTGGTCTTTCAACTAGTTCCTAAGTCTCATTCTTTTCAATCATCTTCATTTCAGTTTCCATTGCTTGCTACTAAGCTTTGTCCCTTGAAGCTTCTTCATAACTCTCTAGCTCAATGATGCTCATATTGCATCTAGCATAAATATCAGTGATGTCTCTAAGTTTTGCAAGAGTAGAACTTGGTGTTGTGCTATGTGAACCAGCACCACTTGAGCTTTTCACACTTGCCATAACCAACAAAGATACATTTGAATGTTGATCATCCAGTTTTGATCTCAATTGACTAGGCACGTGGCAATAAAAGATTGATCCAAATACCCTCACATGTTTGACTCCAGGTTTCCTACCACTAAAAGCTTCAAATGGGGTTGAATTGTTTTAAGCTTTTGTAGGACTTCTGTTTTGAATATAGACAGATGTATTCACAGCTTTCCCCTAGAACTTGTATGGTAATTTCTTCTCATGCATTATTGCTTTACTCATTTCTACAATGGCCTTGTTCTTTCTCTCAGTTACCCCATTTTGTTGAGGTGAGTAGGCTACTATCAATTGCCCTTCAATGCATCCATCTTCATAGAATTTCAAAAACTCAACTGAGGTATACCCCCCACCTCTGTCACTTCTAAGTCTCTTTATCTTGTAACCACTCTGCAACTCCACCATAGCCTTTAAACTTTCTAAAAATGTTGAATACCTCAAACTTGTATTGCATGAAATACACCCATCACATTCTGGTGCAATCATTTAATGAAGGTCAAGAAGTATCTGTTACCTCCAATGGTTGTTAACTGCATTGGTCCACAAACATATGAGTGGATGAGTTCAAGTGGCATGCTTCCTGTCCAAGTTTTCTCACTGCCAAATGTCTCTCTTTGTGCTTTCCCCATTGCACAGCCTTGACAAACTTTCTTTGCATCTCCAATCTCTGGCAATCCATAAACCATCTCCTTTTGCTGTAACATCTTCAAACTTTGAAGATTAAGATGTACCTTGTCGAAGATTTCAACCCGATCGAAAAGAAAATGAGCATCCCGTACAAACAACTTTGGAAAGTTAACTATCCTCCACAAAGATACATCATTAAACAATATAAATCAAGTAGAGATATCCTCAACTAGAACATCATTGATAAGACCTTTCCTCGGAAACCCCGTCGTCATAAGAGAAATTGTCATAAGACTTCTTATTTTGTTATACAAAAATATTTTACATTAAGAGTGAAAAAAATAAATTGGTTGCAAACTCGTTGTTCCTGAAATTCAAACTCAAAATCTCTCACTTACAAGAGTAAAATAACACTACTTAATCATAGTGGTAAGTGAGAAATTGTGTCATAGAAAATTAATTAACTTTATTATCACATAAACATAAAAGAGAACATCGTCCCCAAATTTCTCAATTTGAACTAATCTCCTACTCAAGAACCAACACCAAGTAACAAGAAACAAGTGTCTTATATAAATTTATAAGTACACCAACCTTATGTTTGGACGAAGTAAATAAATTTGAAATTTGGACAAAAATCAGAATTTACAAATTGACATGCAAAAATTCCCCATGTTTGGATGATAAACTTGGAATTTTGGCAAAAAGTCAGAATTTATAAATTGACATGCATTAACTCTTTTGTTTGGCTTCATAAACATAGAAATTAGAATTTCTGTATGGAAAAAAACTTGAAATTTGGGACTTCCAATTCCCAACCATGTAAATAGGTGTAATTTCCAATTTCTTATGTTTGGATGAGGGAAATAAACTTGGAATTTTGACAAAAGTCTGAATTTATAAATTGACCTGCTCCAATTCTCTTGCTTGGATTCATAAACATAAAAATTTAGAATTTCCGTGTGGATAAAAACTTGGAATTTAGGACCTCCAATTGCCAAGTTTAAATTCCAAGTAAATAGGTGTCATTTTCAAATTTCTATGAGTAAGAGTTTAAAAAATTACAAATTCTGTATTCCAATTCTATTGTTACTTTACGTTACCCAAACAAGAAAATTCACAAATGCTAGAAAATAACATTCCGTCATTTTCAATTTCCGTGATTTTAAAATTCCTTAGTAATCTTAAAAATTTCATATCCAAGCACAGTGTATTTGGATTCATAAACATAAAAATAGAATTTATGTGCGGAACAAAAAACTTGGAATTTAGCGCCTCCAATTTTCTAGTTTAAAACACCATGTAAATGGTTGTCATTTCCAAATTTTCGTGAGTGAGAGTTTAATAACAAAAGATAAAAATTAACTTAACCATGAGTGGCATCACTGTTAGTTTGTCACTGCCAACATCATCACTATGGTGCCGCAGCCGCCACCACCTATCTCCATCACTGCTCCTCTTGTCGCCACCAACATCACCTACCATCATCATCGTCAATGCCACCCACCATTGTCATCACCATCCTTGTCGCCACCTCTACCCACATCATCTTTGTCGTCGTCACCACCACCTACCATCATCATCGTTGCTGCCGCTACTACTGCCCCCACCACCGCTGTTGTCCCCGCCACCACCACCACCTACCATCCATTATCGTCACCATCACCTTTGCCACCTCCATCTGCACTCACCGTCATCTTTGTTGTCGCCGCCACCACCACTCACTCTCATCACCACAATCGATCATCATCCCACCGCCATTGCCGCATCCACCATCATCACTATCATTTTTGCCGCTAGCATACAACATCATTACCATCATCACCACCACTCACTCATCATACCCTCCACCACCACTCACTCATCATCACTGCTACCGTCATCACATTACCATTATCACCACTGCTACCCATTATCGCCGCGGCCGCTTCCTACCATTATCCTTGTCTTCACAACCACCACTACTAGCACATTTGCTAACTACCATCTCTCATTCATATATTAATGATCTAGAAACACATTAAAATTTTCGTATTTGAATTTCCTTCTTATGCTGGGTTAGCCAAATAAAACTAATTCTGACTATACTTGATCACTTGGCCGTGGATTTAGGAGGTTTCTTTAGCTCATGTTTCACATATTGATAAAAATAGATTTCGTTTCATTTTTCGAAAAGCGAGTCATATTATTCCACATTAGCTGAGCTATAGTATAGTTCATATATTTTTGTAAACACTCAACAAAGCGTGAGCCCACTCACTATTCTCATATTGTCGCTTCCGTCTGTTGTTTCTCTTTTAATAAGGGGTGTGCTATCCCAAACCTTATTTTACTTCTTACACATCCTTTGTTAATTTCTATCAGTTGATTTTCTTCAATTCATCCGATTCGATGACTGAAAATTAGAAGAATGTGTGAAAAGTAAAATGGAATATATGAATATCACACCTCTTTAATAAACTCCTGCTTGAGCTCCACGGCCAACTCTAATTCTTTCGAAAAAAATCATGATTTATTATAGAATTCTGTAGTAATATTAAATTATTACAAACTCATCACACAACCCAAAGTTGTATAAAAATGAGATTCAACTTGGCCATCATGCAACCATCAGTTGTATATAATTTCTCACCCCCCGAAACCGGAGTCGGTAAAAAAATAAACCACATGCATGTTGCGCGAATAAAAAGTAAAAACACTGAATTAACAGTGAAAAATAAAATCCCTTCTTAAAAAAAAAAACTGATTAAAACGGATAAAATGGAACAATTCAAATTAAGTTCTTAGCTTAATATATTAATATATTTGATTAAAATATAAATTGTCACATATTTTTTTTTTGTCAAAATAAATTGTTACATATGAGTAGAAACTCAACGCTCTATTTACTAAGATATTAAATCACATTGTTGTTGATCATAATAAATGTAAATTATGTGATCGCTTGACCCAAAATCCAAAATTTCTACGTTTTAGTCTACTTTGAAATTTATTTATAGATAAAAAGATCAAATTTCTTTTTCCTTTTTTTGACAATATTTCAGTTGAATGTCATCCAATTAGAATTGATAAAGACATGACTTGGAAATCAATAGAAGTTTCATCTAAAACAATCAATGGAAATTCTTTCATCATGAAAAGTGTATCTGTTAACTGACGTGTAGTAGGGCCTCTTCGTCATTAGTGGATTCAATCAATGTTTAAAATATCGATATTGGTCAAAATATAAATATGTAAATTTATAGAAATATAGACGGGTATATCAAATATCGATAAAGACTCACGTGGAAGACTAATGAATTTAACTTTTACCTTCTTTTTTTTTTAGGCCGAAGGGGAATCTTCAGTAGGGACAAAGCCCAGGAGAGAAAACAACCATCCGGAAAAGGAAAATACCAAAGAAACAAAACAGAGCAGCATACAAAAATTAGAAAAACGGGCGAAAAAGGGTCTCGCCCAGAAGCTAAGACGGGGGAGAAAAAGCAGAGCACAACACGAAAACGGGGCTATGGTCCAATCTGCTATCCTCACCCATCTCAAGCACACATACCTTAAGAGGGTCAGGGGAGACCATCTTTGGGACTAGAGAGGATGGGGGCCTTATGATCCAAACATCTGAACGCATCCCTCTTTTACAATGCCAAGCAACCCAATCGGTTGCAAAACTCGCTTGACGAGGAATCCACCGCCAGCTAATCGAATGAAAGCGATGAGCGAGATTCCGAATTTCGATTAATAGGGGAAAGATGGTCCAATTGTTGTGTGGCTGAGTCTAATCCTTTCTTTAGCGTAGAATATCCACCCCACTTAAGAGTAGAACCTTTGTATGAAATTTTTTTAGCAATAACTGTAAACATCAACACTTGTTTTTACATATTAAACTGATTAAATGGTAGATGATGAAGGAGCTTTGACATATTTCAGGCATGGCGATTATAGAACGAAGGAAGCCCATTGGAAGTGATTGATAAAGGTTTAGGAGATTCGTCTTCTCTATCGTACATGTTACGTTACATTCTCATTTATACACAACTAGCATATACTGCTTATTTAGCTATTGATCTCAGACTACATCTATGAGCTTTGCTATCAACTACAATGCAAAATACACTTTGTCAACAAAGCAGCAGAGGTATGTGAAAGTACAAATTTATGTAATAGCTACTAGGTTCCATAAATCTTTCCTGTTCTTCTTAGATTCCTGTCTCTGGTCGATCCTTGTTGAAAGGTCATCAATAATTTAATGCCGTAGAGGAGGGAAGCTTGATCATCTTCTTTCTTGTGGACAATGAAATGCACTAGCTAGAAATCAAGTTTTCCACAATCATAACGTGAAAGTTTAACAAGTTTATTAAAAATGAACCTGTAAAATATGGTATCCCTCAAGAACTTCATAACCCCCCCAGACCCCGGCTCCTGTATCCATCCTGATAAATATGATCCTGCAATCAACAGCGCGACACGCCACCTTCTTTCTTCCACGTATTTCCCAATCGCACTAACCATCTCTTTTGGCACGATTTGTCCATTTTGTACAAAGGATGTCCCTATGTATCTGCCTAAGACCACTGCATCTTCCAATGCCAAGCAACCTCCTTGTCCTAAATCAGGTGTCATGGGATGCATGGCATCGCCAGCCACCGTGATGTTTTGCTTCCCTAGGTTCCCGAATACTACATGCCACGGGTACCTGAACATTAGTGGAGCCCATGACAATGTTGAAAGATCTGAGTGCCGCACAACGTCTAGGTATATAGGAGGAAGATCCTTGGCATAATTCTCAATCACTTCTCGTTTTATAACTTCCGGCTCATTGGCGAGATCCGCCCCTAAAATAACGATATAAAAAAGTGTGGTGTTTTGATAAGTGTTCAGTTTGTTGTCTATCACCAATTAAAACAAAGGGAATGGTTTATTTTGAACCTTTAGCTAGATATGTGCCAAAGAACCAATAGATCTCTTTGTCATTGAGGGGAACAAAACCAGCCCTTCTGTTAAGTCCTACATATTGCTGCACGTTATTGTCCAATCCGTGGCCTTGAGGAAACACAGCCAAGCCACGAACTCCTGATCGACCTGCATACACTGGTTCGGCAAGTCCTAACGAGCGGGCAACCACTGAGTGAATCCCATCGCAGCCTATCAGAACCTGTAGCGGATGATCATCCAATTAAAACAAAATATAAACAACAACAACAACAACAACAAAGCCTTTTCTCACTAAGTGGGTCGGCTATATGAATCCTAAAACAAAATATAATGGAAAGAAAAAGATAACTTAAACTACTGCATTCCATGAGTGACTCTCTCATTCTACTACTTATAAACAGTGTATTTTGGTTACTATATACCTTTGCTTTGATTATTGTCCCATCTCCCAAGTGAATAACTGAAATGGACGAGCCTTCATGTTCTTGGGTCTCGATAGCAGTAAGTTTGGAAGCGAAACGGATGGAATTTGGTGGTAACTCATCTGCCAAAGCCTTGAGTAAAGCTTTTCGGTGTACTGATCGTGGTCCAACTAGGTCATTCCTAAATTTCATGTAAAAGATTGACAATATTCAAGTCAGCAATCTGCATTCCTAAATTCCTAAAGCAGTACATACCAGCTGTAAAACTGAAAAAATAAATAATACTATGGTTCGCTTACCCATTGGATGCGGCGAAAGAAACTTCTTGGATTTCTCCGGTATCAATGTTAGTTACATATCCCCTGCCAGACAACCATTCCCAAATGCATAAATAAGTTGAATTTTGATTTTAAACATGGTTCATGTGGTTAAGATTGACTTTGTTAGAAATTCCTGACAGTAATTGTAGTAGTCTCATTGACTTTCAGCTTGTAATTATAACAGCGATCAGCTTCATGCGTGTCTAGATATGTATTAGTCTTACTGACTTTGCATCCAAACATTAGTTTTTCTTTGTTTCTTTTCAGACAGATATTTTAAACTAGTCTAATACATGAAGGAGATTCGAGCACTCACCTTTTTATTGTAGCATAAAGAGAAGTGAGGTGGTGGGAAACACCCAAGGCGTCAAGGGCACACCAAGCGTTGGGGAAGAGGGTTAAAGCGGCACCGGTGGCTCTGAGGCCGTCTGATTTCTCCAACACCAACGCTTTAAGTCCAGCTTTCTTGAGCGCCACGGCAGTCGCCAGCCCTGCTATTCCTGCCCCTACTATCACCACATCCTCCACTCTTGCCATCGTCGATCTTTTCTCTCTCCTCTTTCTCTCTCCTCTCTCTCTCTCTCTCGGAAGAATGTATGAACTTGTTGGTAAAAATGCCAAAAGCGAATATGATGCTTTTATATTAGACGCAATGAGAAGCAGCAGCCGAGTAATGGACATTTGTGGTTTACATAATATGAAGATATCCATAGAAGATTGAAAATTCTATACGCTTCATACCAAAAGCGAATTTGGTGTTTGCCACTTGGAATTGTATATTTCCGATTCTAGGTTGGAATCACAAACAAAACTTTCCACCAACAGAAACCATTTGAACTTTTTTAGGTCAATGAAACCATTTAAACTTGAAAAGAATTAATAGTAGGGAAATATGAGGGTGGAATTATGACTCATTGGATTTATTTATATATAGAAATTACAACGCCAAAAAAACCTAGTGTAAATACAATAGAGAATCCAATAATTATATGAAAAGAATCCTAATCACTGTATTTTTTTGGACATGAAAAGACAATCATACCTTTTTTTATACAAATATTTTATATTTTGTTAATCATACCTTTTTTTATACAAATATTTTATATTTTGTTGGAAACTTATTTAACTGAAGAATTATAAAACGGAGAGAGAGGTGCGGCAAGCAAGATAGAGAATTTGGTAGATTCGAAGGTGTATATTATTATCTCATACCATTGTGCCTTTTTTTTATAGTAGTAGAAAGGTAAATTGCTTATCCAATAAGTATTACAACTTAAACAGGATATTGTCTAAAAGATATGATAGAATCCCAAAAAGATTTTGTAGTGTTTATACAATCACATTCCTAACTAAGACTGCAACATATTTTTCATAATAAAAAATTAATTAATTTCAAACTCGTAATTTCCTGTCTCCCTCCTCTTACACTTAATTAGAACTTATAAAAAAGACTTTTGTAAAAACTCATGCATTACGAAAATAGTAATGATAGATAAATTAAATTTTTAGATTAAATATGTAAACTAAATTATATGGCATAAAAATTTTCTATAGTGAACGCAAAAGAAGTTTTTTTATTTTTTATTATTTTGGTAAACACGCCTGAAGGAGTTCGGTTTTGAATAGATGACTGACAGGTTGTAGGGCCCTTGACCATTGGATTAAGGGCTGGTTTGGTATTGCTGTGCTTTGAAAAAAAAGCTGCTTCTGCTGTGCTGTGAGAATAAGCAGCTGTGAAATAAAGCAGTAGAGTGTTTGGTAAACTTTTTTGTAAAAGTGCTTTTGAAAAAAAAAAAGCAGTATTATAGTGTTTGGTAAACTTTTATGTAAAACAGATGTGAAAAAAAGCCGGTTTTTCAAAGCTGGGTTTTGCAGCTTCTTGTTTTTGGCTTTTTTTCACCCAAAACTGTGAAAAAAAGCTGAAGCTGAACGTTTACCAAACACCAAAAACTGTCCCAGCTTTTTTTCACAGCAGCTTTTTTTAAAATCACCTCAATCCCAAACTGGGGCTAAGTTTAGCTACAGCACTGATGCATGAATTAACTTTTATGTTGACAACGACCATTCACAATCATATGACGTGTCTGTGTTTGTTGAAAAGTTACTACACTTATGTTTTGCCAACATAAATAACGAAGACTATATAATATTTGTATTGAATTCGAAACTGTTTAATTGTCTGCCCAAGTTTAAGTTCTTTTTTATTTGTATATGTAATGTCTTTTGTAAGAAATAGCAGTAGAATGTGGATATTATGTGATGAAATGCATGAAGAAAATTATTGATGAGTCGAATTGTTAAATTATTACCAAGGTTAGTACTACTATTACAAATAGTACTTTAGCGAGTGTATTCACTACTATCTTATTAGTATGAACTGAAGCACATTCCATTTATTTGCTATTTCCTGTCTTTTGTATTTGTTTGCTATTTTCAGTCCATACATCCCTTATCTTCTCTTCACACTGAGAACCATTCAATTTGTTTGTTGTTTTCTGTCATTTGTATTTGTTTTCTTGTATAAATCAATTATTAGTTGTTGGATTCATAGGTTTGATTAGAGGTCATAGTAAACTTTCATTTTTTAAAAGCACTCCCTTAACACCCTTACTGCTAACTGCTGAGTAAAATTGATTATTTATTGATTACCTTGTTTCTCTGTTTTTTTTTAAATGATCATATAGCTAATGTTTTAATTGTTGGAGTTTTGAGACTTTTAGTGTCCCACATCGGGGAACATTCAATTTCCAATGGCCTTTATTTAGGTCTGCTTCTTTATTCTGGTAGTTAGAATTTGGACCATTTGGAAATGGATTGAAGGCTTGGACAATATGGTTGTGTGGATTAAATTTGTATAATATAGCCTAATACAATTAATATTAATTAATTCAAGTTCATTAATTTTAATTTCAGTTTAAGTTTTGTAATTAACATTAATTAAGAAACGCAGCTCTTTGAAAGAGTTGTATGTTTTCAAATACACTGAACATGTATTTGAAAGGGTGTGAAATAGCCTATATATCTGCAATCTCAGTTTCCAAATAGAATCATCTTTTTCTTTCTCTTTCTCTTCCGTACCAAATTTCCAGAGAGTAAACACACAAAACAATTCGCTAGAATTCTATAATCTAGTGCGGGTTATAGAATTAGGTAGTTGTATCCTGATCGAGCAAACATTGTAAAACCACAAGCACAAGAGTGGAACGGAAATACTGTTTGAATGACAGCTTTTGAGCTAACCTCTACCTGTGGTCAATCAAGTTAGTATCAATTTAATTTATGTGTTTATTCCTATTATTTCACTCTGTGTAAGCAAGTATTTTTTATCAATAAAGTATTTCAAGTTTCTGTTATTTTTTATTTATTTCTGAATTGTTCTCCAACATTAATTTTATTGATTTGTGCATACGGATGAGTCATGTACTTGGAGATGAACTTTGATTTCAAAGCTAATGACCCTAGATCTCAATTAAGTTTTCCAGTAAATATATGTAATTGGTCTAACCATTGAGTAGTTTGCCTGATTGCCATTGTGCCTAGATGAATTTCCTGCAAAGTTGTAATTGAATTTCTCACAAAAGTTTGCAAATGATTACCATTGTGACATGTTTCCTTCGGTTGTGATTTGTTGTTCAAAGAAAAAGCTACATACACCCAACAGGAAATTGATGCATTAAGAATAGAGTGGGCTGAGTATATTGATGACTTCATCCCAATAGATGAAACATTAGATTAGCTAAGTTTGTGAATTTTTAAATTAAGTGAACTTATAGTTTTACTTTAGTAGGAAAACTATACAGATTTCATTAAATGTCTTGACTGTGAGATTGTCTTTTATAATGCTTGGTGGATGAATTACAAATTTATGAAGCAATATTGGTTTATTTGAGGTAAATATATTGCTTTTTGTTTGAATTATGTAGGTCTTGTTTTCAAACTAAAAGTACATATATATGTCAACAAACATAGTTCAAGACACGTATTGAACAGTTTATGACACACTTTGTACTGGTTTGGTACTAAAATGCTTTTATAAAAAAGTAGGTAACAAAAAAAGTTGAGCTCAAAAAGTTGTTTGGTAAACACTTAAAAACAACTTATTTTCACAGTTTTGGGTGAAAATAAGCTGAAAACGTGAAGCAGCAAAAATGTGCTTATTCTCACAGCACAGCAGAATCAGTTTTTTTTCAAAGCACAGCAATACCAAACCAGCCCTTTGTGTGTCGTTGCTAATATTAAATGACGCTGCAAATGGTTTCAGTGCTATAGTACATGACGCTATACAGATGTCATGTTTAGTATACCATGACCCTCATTTCTCTGTTTATGACACATATTCCGCATCTCAAATTGAAATAGATGGCACGTTTTTTTATTTCAATAAAGCTTGGTAGGTGTCTTTAGAAGTTATACATGACACTGTGCGTATGTTATGTTTAGTATACCGTGACGTGATAGGAGCATATTTATGCGACTTAGTTAGCTTGTTTCCTTGCATTTACTTAGTTAGTTTATGTTTATTATAGTGTTTTAAGCTATTTTCGTGTGTTTGTAGGTCCAATTGGCAAAGTTGGCAAGAAAGTGCATTTTAGAGCATTTTGGAGCAATTCTGGGCTGTAATGGATTGCATGCATATGGAGCACAAGGAATGGACGAATTTGAAGTTCAAATGAGGCTAGGAATGTGTTTAAAAGTTGAAGAAACAAATTCAAGTCAAAGAAGATAAGGAATCAGCTACAAACATGGAACATTATCCAAACCAACCTTATCTTATCTTATCCTTATCTAATCTTATCCTATCTTAATTCCAGCTGCAAGGGAGACTCCTTTTCATAATAGGATGCCTAAAACCTGTTTTTAGGAGGTCTTTTCCATCTAGAAACATGCCACAACACTCCTTTCTAGAAGTCCTTAAAATCTGGTGCCCCAAACCTTTCTAGAAGGCCTTCGCCTTGCCTTGCACTCCATCCCCTTCCCTCCAATTGCTGCCGCACCTTCCCTATCCTTATTCCTCTTGGATTCTGATTTAATTAGCCTATTCCCTTGTGGATTTGGATTGTGCAAAGCCTTTTCAGAAATTAATTGGGCTAAACCCTTTTTCCTGATGGATTTAAGCCTTGTGCCGCACCCTAGGGCCCTAATCCTTTATTTCTGCTAAGTCCAAGTCGTAACCTGATTTCCCTAGGGTTTGCCATACCTATATATACATATTTTGAGGCTTTGCTACAGGTTGCCACCCCCTATACCACACCATAATTCGTAGCCATCACCATCCATACACAGAAACACCCTTTTCCGCAAGAAAGAGAGGAGGAGAGCTTTGCCGTGGCTTCCATTGGAGGAGGACCTTGTGCCGCAACAACCTGCAACCATTGGAGACTTCCTGAGTTCTTTCTTCCTTTGTTTTAGTTTCAATGTTTATTTCAGATTGCTTTTCAATTGTCATGAACATGTGTAACTAAGTTTTTCTTGGTTAGAGGTGAATTCGAAGCCATGGACATATGTTTAATATGAATTGATTACCTCCAGTTATTGTTTCGTAAAACATGAATGCGATTCACTTATCTGTTTGATTAAAACTTATTCTTGTATGTGGGTTAAGGGTGCACACTTAGTTTGCATGCATGAATCTGATGCTAAAATATAAGGGAATTTCACCTAATTGTTATGAACTTATATTTATGAGTAGTAAAGGTTGCTAGTCACAATCGTGTTAAGTGAATCCATGGCAGGAGTATCATCATGGTTTTTATAGTTACGAATGCTTTGTCAATGCTTATGATTATCATAGAACTTAATGATCTTTGAATGTATCTCTATTATGCGTATTCCATGTAGAGAACTTGATAAGAATAATTTGATTGTCGATGCGTTATCCATCCAATTCAACGAATTAAGGAAAATCTGAAAGTTAATTTGTGCATTCACGATTAATTTGGGGCATTGTCATTCATGGTTTAAAGAAACAATACTGGAAATGAATTTGTATGCATATGTTTCATGTGTGGAGAAGGATCCTCTAACTAGCTTTTCATCCTTGAATTCACCTTAATTTTGTTTTAACTTACTTTGTTTGCTGCAATTTACTTAGTTTTGTCAAATTATGATTATCATAGAACTTAATGATCTTTGAATGTATCTCTATTATGCGTATTCCATGTAGGGAACTTGATAAGAATAATTTGATTGTCGATGCGTTATCCATCCAATTCAACGAATTAAGGAAAATCTGAAAGTTAATTTGTGCATTCACGATTAATTTGGGGCATTGTCATTCATGGTTTAAAGAAACAATACTGGAAATCAATTTGTATGCATATGTTTCATGTGTGGAGAAGGATCCTCTAACTAGCTTTTCATCCTTGAATTCACCTTAATTTTGTTTTAACTTACTTTGTTTGCTGCAATTTACTTAGTTTTGTCAAATTCGTCCAAAAACCCCCTCAGTTCTTATTTGTGTTTTAGTTTTGTCAAATTCGTCCAAATCTGTCCCCTTTCTGTGTTTTGAGTCTTACTAGTCTAGACTTTGTCCAATTCACTCTCTAGTATCTGTTTTGAGTCTATTTAGCTTAGTTTGTGTGTTTTGAGTCAATTTAGTCAGTTTTGAGTCATAAGAGTCTAGTTTAGTGTTTTAGAGTTTAAATTGTGTAGATTAGCATCCCTTCTAATCCTCGGCCTAAAACGATCCCTACTTTCATATACTACGTCGATAGGGTTTTAATTTGAGTGTCAAGTAATTTTTCACATCATGACGCTCAATCCTCTGTTTATGACACTTATTCGGCGTCTTAAATGGTAATAGATGACACAAGTTCTTATTTCAATGACGCTTATATGACGCTCGTTCTTTTGTTTATGACAAATAATTCCACGTCTCAAATTGAATTAGATGACACGTTATTTTAATTCAATGACGCTTGCCAGGTGCTTTTAGAAGCTATACATGACATTGTGCGTATGTCATATTTAGTATACCGTGATGCTTATTCCTCTGTTTATGACACTTATTACGTGTCCTAAATGGTAATAGAAGACACAAGTTCTTAATTCAATGACGCTTGTTAAGCGTTCTTAAAAGTAATACATGACACTCTTCAACTTCATAAAACATATCTTTAATGACACCCACAAAGATGACGCTAAACCCTTGCGTCATAAAACTTTTAACATGACTCATAAACTGCGTCATGTATGTAAAAATTTGTAATAGTGAACAAGGGCAAACAAATTGATTGTTCCTTAACTTCCCTCTTTAAACAACATTTGAGAGTCTTCGTATTTTCTAATATTGCTTCAACATGCATTACGAGTCAATGTCGGTGCATGTTTCCTTCAACATAGCATTAAATCCGTAAAGAATTTGTCTTAAAATCAAAAGGCTTATCTTCCTTAAACTTTAAATAAACCAGTAGGTAGGAGGCTCAAGAACAAAAGCTCCATGGGTTATCTTTGTTTTTCGTTTTCGTTTATGATCATAACTATATTGCTCTTCATGTTATTCACAGTTTCCTTCGCAGCTGACTGGCCTGCTCCCAACCAAACCACTCTATCATCGGTAATGGCACTGTGGATACAAATTTTCGCCTCCTTTTTCTTAGACAAAATTGCACCTACAAAACAATTAACACCTTAGGGTCAAGGCTAAGAGCCTCACGCGCCCACGATGAATGTGTGTTGGGGGGGGGCTTTGGCCGAAGAACCTCCGATGTCAAAGTTAGAATTTAGAGAGAAAAGTGTTTAGAGAGTTTTTGGAAGTTTTGCAAGAGTGTGGACTTAGGTTTTTAGAGAAAATGAGGTTCTATATAGAGCATGGCTAGTCCCCTTTGGAGAAAAGGTGGCCGGCCCCTTGGGGTATTTTTGTGTGAAATGGGTGATTTAATTGGTAATTAATAGATTAATTAGGAATAAATCCATTAATTAGCCAATTAACTCAATTTATATGGAATGTTTTGAAGGTTATGAAATAATTACCTTGTGGAAAATATAGGATGAGGATGGATGAAATAACTTTGAATTTGTTACCTATTTTGGGCATTTTTGACTTGATTGACGGATGATTGTTCACTGCTTGCGCGTAGGAAATCCGGTGTGCCTCAAGGGTAATTTTGTTTATTTCACCCAAAAATCCACGTGTCGCCTCTTGATTATTTTTGGCTCCACAAATGCCCCCGCACATGTTGGGCTGCTCGCAGAAAAGGGCAACAGGTGTAGAGATTTTCTTGCTTTAGGAAACTTTGGATTGTTTCCTTCTTTGATGAAGATCCCCACTTTAATAAGAAATTAGATCCTTCTAGGAAAAGGAAAATAAATTCCTCTCAAAGCCTATTTAAGTCCACCTTAAGTGGATTATTAAATCAAATTGGGAGAGAAACTTATTCTACCATACAAGAGAGAGAGCTTAGAGGATATTTATTCCCCCTCCTCTAGCCATCTTCTACATCTTGCCCATGCAAAGGATCGTCTTTCGTTGTTTGCTTCGTCTTCTCGCTGCTTCTAGGTAAGAAAAAATTAATTTTCTTGTCTTCATAAATTTTTTGGAAACTTCGGGACTTGAAATTGGTTCGACGGGGGTCGAGGATTTGTGAAAAATGACTTGGGATGGTTGCGGCACTGTTGCCGTGTGTGATGGGAATGCACTAGCCAAGCCGTGGGGCCTGGCTTGGACGCTGGGTTTCTGCGGCCTTGGTCCTCCACCACCATTCTTTTTTTTTTCTTTAGCTAGGCATGGGCCCGTGCTTGGTGTAAGAGGAAAGGAGAAAAGGTCAAAATTTTGGCCTATTTGAAGTTTGGGCCGAGAACTTCTTTTTCCCTTTTTTTTTTTTTTTTTTTTTTGGTTTGGGCAATGCGGCCTGTTTATGCCATGCCCTTCTCCCTCCATTTTTTTTTGAAGCAACCGTCTAATGAATTTTCCTTGCAACCTTGTAGAATTTTCCTCAAGCATGTCTTCCTCGAACCTCAAGAATGATGATGGCGTGCCGCCGTTGTACCGTCAATGTGGGTCTTTGAGCAAGGTTGGCTACTTCAAGGCTGCTCACTTCAAGATTAACTCCGATGATTTGTTTGGAGACTTCCTCGAAGCTTACTGGCATGCTATTCCTCCGGGAGTGAGTGTGAAGTGTGTCAAAGATGGTATCAGCTGAGAACCGTGTGATGGGGCAAGACTGTTTCTGGGGAAGTTGTTGAGATTTGTGTGCTTTTGAAGCCATATTTGCTTAAAGACATGGATATATGTGCCAAGTTTGTTGATGGTGTTAAGGAGGTTGTTGGCTCGAGTCTCTTCGCGAATCACACATCCGAGTATAGGAAGACTGCTTTGCTAGCCATGATGCAGAAAATAACGATTCTAGCAGCCGAGTCTATGTTCCTTGACCAAGAAGATACCAAGGCTGCTAAAGATGTGGCAAAAACTATGGCAGTCGAAGCTTACTCCTTGGTCAAAAAAGTCAAGAAATTAGAATCGGAGCTTGTTGTTTTGAAGGGATCTAGCATTTCTACCCCCACTTCTCTGTAGCTTGAGACCGCTCGCTAAGAGATTGTGGATTTAAAGGCTAGGCTTGACGCGATCCAAGTAAAGTATGAAAATGCAAAGAATGAGATCGGGTGTTACATACCTTAGATTCAAGATCTTGAGCCCTCAATCTCAGAATTTTGCTCCGCTGCTTATTCAAATGATAAGGAGTTGATCGCTGCTTATAACCAAGTGATCCATTTCAAGAAGGTCGTTGATAGGCTCGAGCCTCAAGTTTTGGAACTTCAAGGTGTTTTGAAGCTGAACAATAGTCTGAAGAAAGAAGTGGAGGAGTTGCAGCGGATCCATGCTTGTCTGCTTGAGGAAAATGAGCAGTTGAAGGGTGAGAAGGCTGGGTTTGAGGCTTCGCTTTCTCAGAGTCAAGCTGATTTTTACAAGCTGGGTTATGTGGACCATCTCTTCGGGAGACCATCTGACTTTGAGTTCTCTGGTAAAGACTTCGAGACCTTATCTATTTCTCCGGAAGACGTGTTCGTTTTCACCTTCGAGTATTCTATTAGTGAAGTGGTCGGAGAGGTTGGTGCCCAGATCGGGGCAGCTAGTGATGAAGCGCCAGATGGTTCTGCTGCTGAGAGTATTGCGGCTGCTAAAGGTGTGGCGACCGAGTAGCCGTGGAATGTCCAAGCTGCTGAAGAGTAGTCTTCTAGGTAGCTTTTAGGATTTTTCTTTATTTTCCTTGTCGCTTTTGCTTAAACTCCTTTGATCTTTGCTAGTTGTTTATCAATTTTGCTAGAAAATTTAATAAACTTGCTTCCTTCGCTTTTCTCCATCTTCGCTTCTTCTGTTCATACCTTTAACCTTTAGACTTTATAGGCTAGTGGCGAGCATACTACTTTTCTGTAAGCAGACAAGTTCACATAGCCTATGCAGTCATAGGTGTTGGTATAGAACTTTGCAAAATTGTTAACCGTAGGGTTGACAGCCGGATGTCTTACTTACAGAAGCAGACAAATCCACGTAACCACTAGGTTGTTAACCTTGGCTTTTCCTAATCCTGTAGGTTGTGTAGCAAGTATTCACAACACTTTAGGACTTGGCGTAGGTAGTTCTGCGTTTGGCAGAGATGAAGTTTATCGACTACATAGCATGTTGGTAGTGGATAGGACTTTGTATTTGCACTCTGACTTGTTTAACCTTTCACTGCTCGAAGGGCAAGCCGTGGGCAATCTTCTGAAAAACCGTAGGCTACCTTAGTGCACTCGGTAGCATCTTTAGGTTTCCAAGGCAGCCGTCCAACGGGCGTACTGAGTAATGTGCCCCCTCCATTTCTAGGGCCCGGTTCCTCACGGATTAAGCCCAAGAGACCTAAAATCCTTTAGTTAGCTAAGTCTTGAAAAAGACCATTGTGGCTACTTCTAGGAATCCCGGCGTAAGCCATCGTGCATCTAGTTATACTAGGGCAGCCAAGCTCATCCACATTTGGATATTCGGAGTATAAGTTTATCCTCCCGCCTTGGAGAGCATGGTTGGTCCCTCGAGGCGGGTATAATTCCTGCGATGAGTCCCTAAGAAGGGTATGATCTTCTTTTGAAGTGCAAGAGAGATAAGTTGTTGTAGACATGTAGTTGAGCCAAGTTCTAAATTACTTCTGAATTCCTCATTGAAAAACGAGTGAAACAAACGAGTAACTTAACTATAAAAAACTGCATATCAACTAGATAGTCCTTGGCTTACGAATTGGTGCCCTATGAGCTGTTTGAATCTTCGGGTCTTGATATAGTAGGAGGTCATACATGGTACTTCCTCAAGTTGTAGGTGTTCCATTGTTTCCCAATCTCTTTGTCGTTCATGGTAGCGAGAGTGTAATTACCCTTGCCGCCTACTCTACTGATCTTGTACGAGCCTTCCCAAATGGGATCCACCATTTTAGAGCCTTCTCTACGAGCAGTGATGAAGGCTTTTCTTAGGACTAGATCTCCAAGTTGAAACTGCCGAATCTTGGCCCTTTTGTTGTAGCTAGAGAGAAGCTGCTGCTGGTAAGCTGCAATGCGGGTGATGGTCTGCTTGCGCTTCTCCTTTGCCAGATCTAAGCTTGTGGCCATCTCCTTACTGTTCTGCTCAATGCTTAGCAGTAGAGTGCTGATTTGGTACGATAATGTTGGGATGAATGATTGCTTCTGAACCAAATGCCAAAGAAAAATGAGTCTCTCTGGTTACTCGTCTTTTGGTGGTGCGATATGCCTAAAGACATTTGGGGAGTTCGTCTAGCCACTTTTCTTGCTTGTCGCTGAGGAATTTCTTGAGGTAATCGAGGATCGTCTTGTTGGATGCTTCGGCCTGCCCATTGTTTTGAGGATATCTTGGCATGGACATGTGCTGCTTGATGCCATACTTTTGGCAAAACTTCGCCAAATCTTTGCCCACAAATTGCGGGCCGTTGTCGGTGATGATGGACCGAGGGATGCCAAATCGGCAAATGATGTTCCTCCAAATGAAGCGCTCTATGTCCGTCTAAGTCGTGGTTATCATGGGCTCTGCTTCTACCCATTTGGTGAAGTAATCGGTTGCCACAATCAGCATGCCTCTGCCCCCAGTAGCAGGAGGCATAGGTCCCACCAAGTCGATTGTTGATTGCATGAATGGTCATGGACTCGTCTGCGGGTGTAGTTCGCTAGCAGACAGTGGTATCGGCTTGAAACGTTGGCAACGGTCGTACTTCTGGGCTAACTCCTTAGCATCTTGTGGGCCAATAGTAGTCTGCGTTAAGTGCCTTCTGTGTTAAGGATCGGTCTCCAGAGTGATTTCCATAAATGCCTTCATGGACTGAGCTTAGAACCTTCAAGTCATCAAGATGCGCTAAGCAACGGAGGTGTGGACTAGTATAGGATATTCGGATGAGAATTCCGTTCCACATGTAGTAGTGTGCTGCCTTTACTTGGAGCTTTCTAGACTCCAATCTTCCTAAAGGTAACATGTCATTGACCAGGTAGTCTATAATAGAACTTTGCCAGTTGGGAATTACACTAACCTGTGACACCTCAGCTGTCGGCTCTACTTATATGCTTGGCTTGTCTAAATACTCCACCGAAATAGAACGTTTGGGTCGGTGGTCAAGAGCGGAACCTAGGCCGGCTAATACGTCCACATGAGAGTTGTCTGTTCGCGAAACTTGAGTGAGAGTGTAAATTTGAAATGCCTCAAGCTGCTTACGTACCTTTTCTAGGTATTGTGCCATCCTTGGATGTTTTGTCGCGAACTCTCCAGTAGCCTGGCAAGTGATTAGTTGAAAGTTGGAATAAATTGCGAGTTTCTTCATTGCCAAGTCTTTTGCCATTCGAAGGCCTGCTAATAGGGCCTCATACTCTGCCTCATTGTTGGATGCTTTGAAGCTTAGAGTGATTGCCTACTCCAGCATTGAACCGTCTGGGGTGACAAAGACCACACCTGCTCCAGAGCCTTTGTAATTAGACGCGTCATCGACATGTAAGTGCCAAAAATCTCTATTGGAGAGAGCAGGTACGGCTAAAGTGTGCTCAGCTGCTTCTGGGGTATTGTTGGGCTGCTCTATTGCGTCGCCTAAGCTAGGCGTGAATTCTGCTATGAAGTCTGCCAAGGCTTGGGCCTTTATCGTCGTGCGAGGTCGGAAAACTAAGCCGTATTGGCCAAGTTCCAATGCCTATTTCATCACTCGTTGAGAAGCGTTTGGACCATGTAGGATTGCTCGTAGAGGATATTGAGTCATGACAATGACTATATGAGCTTGAGTCATGTAAGATTGCTCGTAGCGCCAAAATTAATTTTTCGATCTTCGGATATCTAGTTTCCGTATCAAGAAGAGCTTTAGAAGTGTAGAATACTGGCAGTTGGGCCCCCAGCTCTTCTCGTATGAGGGCAGAGCTCACTGCTACTTCTGAGACTGCCAAGTAAATGTATAAATCATTCGCTGCTTCCTACTTGGATAGTAAGGGAGGTGATGTGAGATATTTGTCCAGGTCTTGGAAAGCTTTTTCACATTCTTCATCCTATTTGTCCCATTGCCCTCTTGATGGCCTTGAAAAATGGCTTGCATCAATCGGTGGATCATGAAAAAAAGCGATTGAGGACAACTGCTCATCCGGTCAAGCTATGGATCTCCTTCAAAGTAGTGGGAGACTTCATTTCTAGAATCACTCGGATTTGTTTGGGATGTGCTTCGATTCCTCGTTAGGTTACCAGATACCCTAAGAACCTGCCTAAAGATACTCCGAATATGCATTTGGTGGGGTTGAGCTTCATCTTGTGCTTTCTAAAGGTGTTAAAAGTTTCTTCCAAATTATGGATATGGTCAGACCGCTGCTTGCCCTTTACCATGATGTCGTCAACGTAGACCTCCATTGTTACCCCAATTTTCTTTTTAAACATCATGTTTACTAGCCTTTGGTAAATTGCTCATGCGTTCTTAAGACCGAAGGGCATGACCTTATAGCAATAAGTACCTCGCTCGATTACGAACGCGGTTTTCTCCTTGTCGAGCTCGTATATGGCTATTTGGTTGTATTCGGAGTATGCGTCTAAGAAATTGAGCAGTTGATTCCCGAAAGTTGAATCTACGAGCAGGTCGATTCGGGGAATCGAATAGGGATCCTTCGGGCACGGTTTGTTGAGATCGGTGTAGTCTACACAAACCCTTCATTTGCCTTTCTCTTTCTTCATGACTAGCACAACGTTGGCCAGCCATACTGAGTGCGCTAACTCTTCAATTTGAACCATGGCTCATTTTTTACATCGCGAAGGATTTGGTGGATCGGAATCGAAAACTTTGAGTAGCTTTTGGTCGTCGAGCTTCCTCTAGTCGGGGATCGGTCTCTACGGTTAACCCCCTGCCTGCTTTTGTTGTTCGACTGCCTTTCATCCTCATTCTTTTCTACTACTTCTTTTCGAGGCTGCTTAGGTGCCTTATCTGCCCGCCGAGCTTCGTCCCAAAGTGCGTGCTTCTCTGCTAAAGCGAATGAGTCTGCTAGGGTTAGATCTTCTTTCAGGATTAATTCTCCGAACAATGGGTGGTCTGCTGGGAGTCATTTTTAGAAGGCTGCACTAGTTATTGAATTGTCACATCCAACTATCCTCGCATTCTCTACTTTGAACCTCTTCACATAGTCGCGGAGTGACTCTTTTGGGTTCTTCTTCATGTTAAACAAGTGATTGGACTTCTTCTTGATCGAGTGGTAAAATGAACTCTCTGGTGAAAACCAAGGAAAGATCATCAAAATTCTGGATGGATAGAGGCAGTAGGGTGTGAAACCAATCTTGCGATTCGCCTTGTAAAGTGGTGGTGAATATTTTACACATAAGAGCATCATTGTTTCGATAAAGACCATCGTACTTCGGTAGTGCTTCAAGTGCCTTTCCAGATCTCCATCTTATTTGAAAGACGTGAACTGCGACATGCTAAACTTTCACGAAGGCTTTGCCTGCTCGATCTCGTCTGTGAAGGGTGACCAGCTTATGTTGGTCATGTCTCGCCGTAATGCCTCGTTGGCGACTTCGTTGCATTGGAAATCACGCAAACACTCGTTCATGAGCCTCTATACTTCTTCCTGAATTTGCCTTTGTTGGGGGTGGCGGAGCTCTCGACTACCTCTGATTTTGACCTGCGGGTCTAGGCTGCTCTTCTACATGTTTGGCTTGTCTACGCTGCGGTAATGGTGCATGTGATCCACTCCTGGCAGGCGAGGGAATTCTTTGCAGGCTACCGGTTGAAGTTGAGCCAAACTGAGTGATTGTTTTTCTCCGTCCGTCATGCTGCCTGCTCCGATATGATGTGGATGATACTTCTTATGGGGCGAGCCACGAATGAATGTTTTGCCTAGAGCCTATGTTGATTATCGGAGTGTGGCCCCAATCGTGAGTGTATACTTGCTCTCAGGCTTAGTCGAGAATGTACACTGCCCGAACGCTCGGCTCGAGGCTGGTCAAGTGGCTGCTTGCCAGGACGCTGCTGGAAGGGTTTGTCTGCCCTTGTCCTACTTTGAGACTCCTCGTTTGGGGCACGTTGGATCTCGATGCGTTGTAAGAGTTGATTCACCAAGGTCGTCTGTTGTGCAATGGCGCTCGTCAACTCTATGACTTGTCGAGGCAAGTTTTGTTCGCCATTTGGATTGGAAGAGCTTGGAAGGAATCCACCTCCTTGAATAATAGAAAGGTGGTAGACTCTGGGTGCGAGATTTGAGTTGGGGAATGTCAAATCCGCGGAGAAATATGGTGAGAATACCCCCGGTTCGATCGTGGGTCCCGAAACTAGGAGTCGGGATAATTGTACTACTTTTGGGCCGACTTGGGCTACTTGGGGAATCACGAGAGCAGGCTGGGCCGTGGGAGCAGGCTGGGCCACGGGAGCAGGCTGCTCAGTGCGTGATGCATGCGAGTGCGAGGCTTGGGCTCAGGCCCGTGCAAGCTTGGATGGCACAGCTTGGGCCATGGTGGAACCTCGTAGTGGTGGTGGCACTCTGCCTATGACCACATTTAGCCTCGTGGATCGCCGCGGTCCCATTTCTTAAGTATTGGAATTTTCACTTGTGGAATTTTCTAAATTTCTAGCCATTATATTCCTCTTTTACGTTTTATCAAAGAATCTTTGCAAATAAAAAAATACTAATAATAAGAACGTATGAAAAATACAAGTGGACTAGAAAATAGAGAAAATAGAGAAAAAACCTTATTACGCAAGAGTCTTCTACGAGTGTGGATCTCAGGCTCTCAATGAAAGCACCAATTTGTGGATGCAAATTCCGCCTCCTTCTTCTTGGACAAAATTGCACCTACAAAACAATTAACACCTTAGGGTGAACGGCAAGAGCCTCATGCGCCCACGATGAATCGTCGGGGGGGGGGGGGGGGGAGGTGGGCTTTGACCGAAGAACCTCCGATGCCAAAGTTAGAATTTAGAGAGAAAAGTGTTTAGAGAGTTTTTGGGAGTTTTGCAAGAGTGTGGACTTAGGTTTTTAGAGAAAATGGGGTTCAATATATAGAGCATGGCCGGTCCCCTTTGGAGGAAAGGTGGTTGGCCTTTTGGGGTATTTTTGTGTGAAATGGGTGATTTAATTGGTAATTAAGGAATTAATTAGGGATAAATTCATTAATTAGCCAATTAACTCAATTTATATGGAATGTTTTGAAGGTTATGAAATAATTACCTTGTGGAAAATATAGGATGAGGATGGATGAAATACCTTTGAATTTGTTACCTATTTTAGGCATTTTTGACTTGATTGACGAATGATTGTCCACTGCTCACGCGGAGGAAATCCAGTGTGCCTCAAGGGTAATTTTGTCTTTTTATACTCAAAAATTCACGTGTCGCCTCTTGATTATTTTTTGCTCCACAGGCTCGACCTTCGATTTCAAATGATGGAAGCTTTGAGTTGAGCTTCCAGTTAACTCAGTTAAGTAAGTTGTCTCTTGTTAGATATATTATCGCGTGACCGTGCCCAAGGTTTTTTTTCCTTCATATGTGGAAGGTTTCTCTTGTAAAACTGTTTAGTATTCTCGTTTCGTTATTTAATTGATTCATTTTTCTGCTACGTCGTAGGATTGAAACTGTACTACAATTCAGCGGTCTGAACAATTTTAATTAGTTGAATTTGTTCTTCTCGGTTCATCCGTGTCTTTAAAGATACCAAAGACGAGTAACTAACATGTTGGCGAAAGCGAACTTGGTGTTCGCCACTTGGAATCGTATATTTTAGATTTTGGGAATCACCCACTGAACCTTCCACCAAAAAGACGCCATTGAAATTTTCTACTTTTAACTTTTTTTTTGAAATTTCATTCGTCACCGAAAATTCTCTTTCCACACAATGACGACACAAAAAGTGCTTGTGCAATGTCGTGTTTAAAGAGAAAAACTTTAATAGCGTTTTTACTAATCCGTAATCAAATTGAGAGGAATTGAATTGGGGAGGAATTGGATTGAGGAGGAATTGGAATGAGGTGGAATCAGAATCAGATTCCTGTTAGAGTTGTTTACTAAAACTGTCTGGAATCGGAGTAAGAAAAACATTGATTTATATAAACTGTTTACTAATTCTTATGAATCGGAATGAAAACTAATATGATTACTAAAATACCCCTAATTGAACTAATCTATTTTATATGCTAATTATTTTTAATAAAACTTTTAATCTTTCATTTTTTTTATTTTTGATGAGAAAAGGTCAAAACCCATCATTTTTTTTTCAGTAGAGAGAACAAATTTCTTTTTTATTTTTTAGTAAAACTTCTTTATTCTTCATCTTTCCATTTTTTTTATGTGACCCTCTCTCTCTCCCTCCCTCTCTTCCCCATCTTTCTCCCGACCCACCCCCTTTCTAAAATTTATCCCATCTTTCTCTGCTGCCTACCTATTGCCCGCCCACCCCATTCTAAAATTTCTACCTTTTTCTTTGTTGCAGATCCACCCCACCTTTGCGAAGAACCTTTCATGCTCCCTCCCTCCATATCCCAGCCTTGACTTTTTTTACCCTTTTTTCTCTGCTGCAGATCCACTCCACCTGGGCAAGCTGTTCAACTTCTTCATCTCGTCCCAAATGGTGATCTGTAATGGTGAGGTGCAGGAACGAAGCTGCAGGGGTGTTTTGAGATATCAAAAGAAGTACAAGGGCAGTTTGGGAAGAAAAATTTGATTCCTGATGGGTCCTTTCTTCCGGAATTCAATTACCATGTATTTCTTGGTAATCGGATTCCGGGTATATCCGGAATTGAATTCCTTATTTTGGGTGGACCCCACCTTTATTTTGATTCCCCAAATACAAGTAAACACATGCATCCTTTAGAAGGAATGCGATTCCGTTTCCACTCACCCCATTCCCGTTACGTAAACATGCCATAGATGATTGGCAATTTAGAGAACATCCTTCGGATTATCAATACTGATAGATATGGGAAACCTTTAAGGGGCATTCCCATGTTTATAAAAATAAGGATTAGTTGTGGAGTTCACAACGATCCGAATCGTTTTTTTTTTTTTTT
The DNA here is from genome assembly GCA_024362995.1 of Heteromeles arbutifolia. Classification (NCBI taxonomy): domain Eukaryota; kingdom Viridiplantae; phylum Streptophyta; class Magnoliopsida; order Rosales; family Rosaceae; genus Heteromeles; species Heteromeles arbutifolia. The sequence continues at coordinate 34,381,730 of JANCRC010000003.1, read as the reverse complement.
TTTTCAAGTTGTATTTCATATATCATCTTTGCAAAATATTAGCCAAATTGAAAATATTTAAGATATCTAATTAGGTTCAAAGAAATGAACGAATACTTTGTTATATAAGAAACAATAAAATTTGATATTGATAATTAAATAAGCAAATAGTTTCGGATTGAATTGAATTTTTGTAAGGATGATCTATGAATCAAGACTTACAAAATAAACGGTTCGAATCGTTGAAATTCGATGTGGAATTGGCTCCAAACCTAATCCTTATTTTTTTCAAAAAATGAGGATTCTTTTGCATAAAAGGCCTGGATAGATATGATAATATAGCACATCACAAAAGGAATTTCCCTTGCCTACGTTTTCTCGTGCAATGTTAATACACCACATGGGTTCTATTAATTTCTATTGATTTCTGTTTTCAATATTATAAAACAAAATATGTGGGTGACCACGCTAACCTAATATTGTTATATAACCACTTAATACTACGATCTAGTGGCATTCTTCTTCATTTGTAAGTGAGAAATTTTAAGTTCGATTTTTGTCAAAAACAAATTTGAACCACGTTATTGCTGTCACATTGTAAGGCTAAGCCTAACCCTTCCCCTTTACTTAGTTTTTGTCCACACTCAAACAAATACAATTATGTAGTGTAATGAAATTTCTTTTCAAACGTTGTAGCAGTGTTCAACCTTATATTATTTATTGAAAAAAAAAACTCTTTATTTTAAGGAAAAACTAATGATAAGGATTTGAAAACTTTGAATGTTAACTAAAAATCATGTAATAACACTATTTGATGGTTAAGACAAAACCCAATATTAAACCAGTTCAATTAAAATGGTCCAAACACTAAGTTTCCAATTTTACCCTCAAATCCTTCAACACTAGGCACGCCCAATCTCGTTTAACATTTCTCTTTCTTTCTGGATCTATCTGCTATTCTTTACCTCCATAACCTCAAATCCTTCGATACTCGGCACGCCCACTCTCGTACACACGCATTCGGAGTTAAAGAGAGCAAAATTACTTTGAATATCAATAACCCAAAAAAACAAAAAACAAAATAGATACTTATGTGATTGAAGCTTTGACTGCACATGTTGTGCACAGTCGCCTAGAGCTGAACTTGCCGTCACTAGCTATATATGGTCACCCACACAGAGGAGGATTGTCTACCCTCCCATTTCTGGTGCCCTCCCATACTTTCCTGTTTTGTGTGGTCACGGTTAAGCGACGTCAACATTTTATATTATTTTTTTATAAAGATAATAAGACAAAAATAAATAGTAACGTGACTTAACCGTGACCACACAAACAAGAGGGCATGGGAGGGCACCGAAAATGGGAGGGCAGACAATTCTCCTCCCACCCTCACACACAAATCCATAATTTTCCTTAAAAAATTAACATAAAAAAAAAAATTGGGGTTTTCGCCACATGCCCCCATAAGAGCAATTTCAGTGTGTAAGGGCTCCACATGACAATTAGCAATTGAATCCCCACCATTGAATAGTAACTGCCTTTAATGAACAATAATTTTCTTTTGCATCTCCACCCATAAACTGAATAGTCATGGACGTTACAATGAAAGACTCATTCAACGATATACTTCACTCCAATCCTCATACTATCACAAAGCCCAGGAAAGTGACTTGATAGAGCATTTGTGGGGATTGAAACAAGCTCAAGAAACTTACAAACAAGCTTGTGGTGGAAGAAGAATGCTCTTAGTTTGTTTGGTGTGTTTTTTAAGTTCATATAGTGTGTTTTTTTTATTTGGTGTGTTTATGTAATTTTATTTGGTGTGTTTTTTAAGTTCATTTAGTGTGGTTTTTTATTTTATTTGATGTGTTTATGTAATTTTGTTTGGTGTGTTTTTGTTCTTTGAATAAAGATTCTCTTAGTTTAAATGAAGTACCAAATTAAATATTGTTCCACATTTTTCGTAACTGCATCTTATTACTCGTAATCGAATCATGAGTAACTTCAACCCAACTAGATCACAACGCAACATCTTCTATAAGCGTCCAATTCGAACCTGCATCATTAGCCTTTTTTTTTTTGAAACAAAAGTATATAGAAACTTTGAAAGAAAGATTGGAATGTGGTTGAAATTATTTGAGAAAAATATGAAAGTGTGGTGTAAGGTGGAAGATAATGATAAGGTATTTATAGAAAAATAAAAATTTTCGGATTTTTTATTAATTTTTAACATTTCTTTAATTTTTTATTAACTTAATTAATTTCTACCGTTGGATTACAGAAAATTTGAAATCCAACTCCTAGATTGTGACACATGGCATAACGGTAACATATCAGATTTTTTTTCTTTTTTTTTTTTAAATTTTAAAGCCGAAAAACGTGGACCGTTGATTTGGAATCGAACAGCTCAGATTGTGCCACGTCATCTAGCCATTGGGGGAGTTTTGAATTTTTTTTTTACCGTTGGAAATCGAACGATAAAAAAAAAAAGAGGTGTTGAAATCCAACTGCTGAGAGCAGTGGCGAAGCTAGGAATTTTCAGCAGGAGGGGCGAAATTTAAAAGCGTAAAAAGTTCATAAAAAATATAGACAACCAAATTTTTGTAGATAATATACAATATTAATATCGTTCATAACTACCTGGAATACTCGAAGGAGGATTTGGAGTAACCAAAATATTCAAAGAAAGACTATTCGGAAATATTCGAAGAAGGACTATCCGTTGTACCCGGAATGTTTGAAAGAGGATTTAAACACTATTTCTTATAGTATTGTTATGTACATTACGTAATTGTACAATAGAAACAAAATAGATAAAAAGCATATTACGCTAATTCTATATCAATTAAACTAATGCAAACCACTTACAAATTGTAGGTATTATAGTAGTCAAACAATGTGCATGGTTATTATTTTTATACAAGTATGGTAAATGTTTTATATAAAAAATAGATAAGTATACCTAGTTCATAAAAGGAAAAAAAAAACATATAAAACATTAAAAAAAAAAAAAAAAACGAATGAAAAATTAATTAGAGATGCTTGGGTTCAAATGACGTGCGGGCCATAAATGTCAAAGGATTTGTTCTATTTGAATAAAACGTCATCGTCCACTTTAAGTACTCAGCCAAACGACATCGTTTGCTAAGATTTGTTTTATAATATTGCTTCTTCTTCCTCCTCTTGACCTGGCCACTGTTGCTGCTCGGGTTTTGCCTTTCCTCACAAGGTGGTTTCAGGCAGTCTGGGTGGGTAAAATGGGCTTCGGTGAAGGGGTTTTTCGGGAGTCGGATGGGCAACTTCCCACTCTTTCCATAACGTGTGTCCGCCCACGGCAGCAGCAAAAGTTGCAGAACATTCTTACAGGTTTTCCGACTAACGAGAGGGGCGGCTACATTCCTGGCCTTATCTTCCGACGAAATGAGGGGCGGACCCAGAAATCCAGCAACGGCTACAAACAGCCTGTCTAGCGCGGGCCCTATCGCCTGTAAACCCTGTCGGTGACGTGCCCCCACGTGCGCTTGTTAGCCCCGCGCCTGACGCAAATTTTTTATAATGTGGCTGACGTCAACCTTGCATCACTTTCCCCTCAGGCGCTCGGGCCTTGGGTTTGTGCCTGAGCTGTCCCTTGGGCTCCCCCTCGACCCAATAACCCGAATGGGCTGAAATCTGGAATCACTTTGGCAGGTGATTGGGTAGCCGGATCAGCTTGTCCACAGGGCTAATGCCCACGCTTGAGGTGCTCTAAAAAGACCAACATGAGTAGTGGTAGAGAGAGTTTTTTTATTTTTTTTTATTTTTTTTCCTGCCTTCAGCTTTTTCCTCACTTGCTATCCATGGTATGCTTCTGAATTTTTTTTCTTGTAAATTTCAATTCTTTCTGGGAATTTAACTTATGCTTCTTTTTTTTTGGGTCATTTGGGTTGAGTGGCATGAGTAATTTTGTACCTTTAATTGCTTCTTTCCCTGATCCGGGGGCTTTATTTATGATTCATACTTTTGTTGAGCTTTAAGAGGAAGTGAGTAAGTGAGTGAGGAGAGAGATAGCTTTGGTATTGGAGAAGGAAGATTACTATTGCTACTAGTTGATGATTTTGTTTGATTTGGCGATGAGAAAATGACGGGTTTTGTGGTGGTGGTGGAGGAGAAGAAGGAAGGTGGGCCTTCTTAGTTTTGACCATAGAAAAAAGAGATGAAATGAAGTAGGAAAAATTGGGTGAGAATGAAAAAAATAAAAGAGATCCCCTTTGGAACTTTATCAATTAATTCCAAATCAGAAAAGGGGTTAACACGCATGATAAGTAACAAAATAACTCACATTATTTTTGAACTGAACCAAAATAATCCACATTATTTCTGAAGTGAAAAATAAACACTATTTATAAATCTATAGCAAAATTACACATTATTTGTGAAACTGAACCAAAATACTACACACTATTTCTGGAACTACAACAAAATAACTCACACTATTTCTGAAATTGAACTAAAATATCACACACTGTTTCTGGAACTACAACAAAATAACCACACTGTATTTATGAAGCTATAACAAAATAACTCACACAAACTTAAACAAAATAATTCACACTATTTCTAGAACTGCAGCAAAATAACCACACGATTTCTGAAACTTAACCAAAATAATCCACACTATTTCAGGAACTTAACCAAAATAACTTATGCTATTTCTGGAACTACAACAAAATAACCACACTATTTTTTTAACTTAACCAAAATAATCTACATTATTTCTAGAACTACAGCAAAATAACCCACACTATTTCTAGAACTACAGCAAAATAACCAAACTATTTCTGAAACTTAACCACAATAACCATTATTTTTGAAACTTAACCAAAATAATCCACACCATTTTTAAAACTACAGCAAAATAACCCACACTACTTCTGATCGGTAGCTAAAATGTGTCGGGGGTCGAGTTCCATCTTCCTTGTAAAACTGGGCCCAATTATCTCGACAGTGATCCATCACTCCTCAAGAATTTTTTCTAGGTGACAAGTACATTGACCGAGCTTGAGTTCCCTTCCAGTTAAATAATGCCACATATCTATACATGAGCTAGCAGGTAGAAATATTATTAAAATGTTTAGTTTGAGTGGTTATTGTAACTTTATTAGCCAGGGTGATAAATGACATAAGCTAAAGAAATAAAGGTGTCATTTGAGCAATTTTTATTAAAATCTAATTAATTAAGACTCTACGCATATAGGATTTAAAATGGCCCTTGGCCTAACAGTAATTTGCAAGTAAGAAATCAATAAGGATATGAGATTCGTACCTCTATTTACCGCTTTGCTTTAAGAATTTTCTGAGTTTCTTTCTGCAAATTGCAATTTACTTTGAGAAATTCCTAATTTGTTGTGCCATTGTATGGTTTGAAAGTGGGAATCCAAGTTCAAATAGAATTTAATTTGAACTTTTAAGTTTTGTGAAATGAGATTTGTGTTTGTGGAATTGTACGATTGCAAGTGGTTTAATAACCTAATTGATAGGGCGTTGAATTTCCATCCATACATTCTGTGTTCGAAAATTCCATTTTCCTAAATTATTATAATACTAACTCACACCCTCTCTTTAATAATTATAATTAAAAAAATTAAAAAAATAAGAAATAAGAAATTGAAAAATTGCACGACTTGCATGCTCTGTGCCTTAATGGTGGTGATGAAAACAGTTGTACAACTTGAATGCTCTGCCTTAATTGCAGTTAAAGAAATTGTACTACTTCGAAGTTACCGTTTGATGAAAGCGGTTGGTGCTCTGCCTTAATGGCGGTGAGATTTATATGGTAAATCTTAATATTTGTAATTGGGCTAAGGGATTGGTTTAGGCACTGTTAGTGGTAAATATGGAAAAACCAATTTTATTGTAAATTGGGCTTCACTGCGGCCCGTGTTTGTAATGTTTGTAGAGCTATTTTATGAATAGTTTTGTCTTTATGGTTAAATCTCAAGTCTTTTGGTTAAATGAAAGTTTATGATGATTTTTATTAAGAAAAAGTTGGCCCAAATGTTTTTTATTAAAACTCCTTTACTTTAACTAAATTTGGGTTCCAAATCTTTTAGAAAATATTGTGTGATATGGTATGACCACGTACGTACTTCACTCAGTATTTTCCATGTGTTCAAGTTTTGTACAGGTGGATTTGGCACTGTATTTTCATCCTTAAAATAAAATAAAAAAAAACAAAAATAAAAAAGAAAAATATTGAAGAAAGTTGAGATTCCACCATAATACCAATTGGCAATATGAGGAGTAGCCTTATTAACACTCAAAATTGGAAGGTCAGCCCTTTGTGGGTGTGGGAGGTATGGCAATTTAACTTGTCAAACCCGATCTTCGTGGGTAACCAATCCGACAGTTTGGTTTCAAAGATTAAATTTTGGGTATTTTACAATTATGGGTAACTGTATGGTAAATTTTTCGGTTTCGATTTCGGATTCAATTATGGTTATTGGGGTATCCGTTCCAAACCCATACTTAAAACCGAACTGTTTTCATTCTTATTAAAAAAAATGTAAATATTTATTATTGTTGGAGGCCTATTTAACTTGTTGATGTACAAAATCGGGTCAATCTTGGATCAATGTAAATCTGACTGTAAATCACACAAACGCACAAGAAAAGAAAGATATATTGTGGTTCACCCCAAGTTGGGGCTACATCCACACTGGTGTCGATACGGTTTCACTATGTAAACTGAGGGTTACTTAATGTACATGGAGGCTATAGATGACACACCTCGACTCGGAATGTCCACTAGGACTCTGAATTGAGCTGTGTTGGCCGACACCTGGAAGGTGACGAAGCCAAAAAGTGATGATATGGAAGAATGCGAATAGATTTAAAACTAAAGGTGCCTAACTATCAGAGTGCGCTGTCAGTGGATATGGACCCATTTCACACGCGTTGTCAGAGCATAAGTAAAGTACAGTAGTGTGGGTAAAGGTCATACCCTCAGAAGTAGCCATCTGAACTGGGATATGCCACGAGTCCTTGTCGATAAAGAAACTATGCTACAAGAACCTGAAGAGGCACAAAACAAAAAGCGTGAGTGGACAAAAACAAAGCTTTTTGAAAACATCTCATTTATCAACATTTATAACCCCTCACTGAAAAACCTGTATACTTTCCCATAAAATAGCATATAAACATATGTATATCATCATATTCTCAAATCATGACTCAAAATCAGTATTATGAAAGTATGCCATGCTATATGCATCAATAACGTAATGAAGGTTTGCAAATATATATATCAGGTGAAATAATAAATCAATCGGAGACCCTGCAGTGGTCCTGTACGGCTAATCATATAGCTCAATACCTATGCCTGCACACGAGTCGGAACCACAAAAGTGGTCTGTACGACAGGACTTGGTGTAATAATACGCTCTAGTGCTATACTCATCAAAACGGTCGTGCGAATAATCGCAAGTCACCTACGAGTTGGAACAACATAAGTGGTCTGTACGACATGACTTACACCTACTTGGATCCAAGGGAGCGTGCGGTGCGGGAGGTGAATAACATCATAAGCACTAACACCGGTGGTGCAGGTTATGAGCTCTCAACACAAATCATATCATCAACACAATATAACTTACCTGATACTTACCTGTGCGTCCACCGCACCATTTGATACATATGCATCATATACCAATTCATATATTTCATATCAATTCTATGCATGGCATTTTAAAACATACTTTCATTTAAATTCGATTTCTGGGAAAATCAGTAAGTGCATATATATATATATATATATATATATATATATATATATATATATATATATATACTGAAAACAAAAGCCCACTCACCTGGACTCCACGCTACAACTCCCTAGAACGAGTACCGAAGCGTTCTTAACGATCGATGCCTAGAACAATTATTACATCACATCTCAGAATACTTGTCGATAGAACACATAACTCATATAAAACACATCCTCAAGGGCATTCAAGAGTGATTCAAAACTCATTGACCATAAGTCAACCGTCGATCTTTGATCGACGGTAGGGTCCACAACCCTACATAACTCAATTCGGAAGATCCGCATATAAGATTACCCATCCGTAACTTCTCATGATTCAAATTATGCTTATGGAACAACATACTAAAGTTTCGTTATGATCCAACGGCTGGATCTCCTCCAATTTCCAAAATCGGGTGGCGATTAACCTTTTATTTTATGAACTTACAAATCCAATTCAGGAAGATCCATACACCAGATTCTAGATCTGTAAGTTTCTACATTCTTCAAATATTAATTACTACAATGTATCAAAATTTGGTGACGATCCAACGGTTGGATCACCGATTCACATTTTTACCTAACGACGAATCGTAAAGATTCTGGCTCAATGATCCACTTACGTCAAACCACTATCAAACTGAATTCAGGATATCAAACATAACCTAAAAATAACATTGATGACCCATTGGCCACGCGCCGCCGCCTGCGCCTCTGCAGGTGGCGGTCGGCCACCCCGGCTCGCCGAAAAATCCAACTTTCTCCAAAAATTCTCAAAATTTGCGAATTGAAGATCTCAAAGAGTAGAACAACTTTCATACCTATGACCAAGGCCAATTCGGTCAATAAGAGCTCCAATTTCATCAAAAACCGTACGGAACCCTTGAATTTGGGTGTGTTCGATCCGTCTCCAAAACAACTCCGCCGCCTCCAAACTTGTTTGGGATTTGTTCCGGACCTCAAGAGGATGCTATGGGTGGTGGTAATTGGAAGAAATTGCTTTGGGATTGGGTGATTCGAAGCCAAAGACGCCGCACCCCCTCCTTGCTTTTTCACCCATTTTGAAAGCCAAATCTTCCCAAATTTGATGTGGAATGGATAGAAGAAAGGTCGATATAGGAATTGGGAGTGGTGGTTCGGCTCAATCCGTCGGAAAAATTGATGAATTTCGCCGGAGATACTCACGGGTCGTGACCGGGTTTGGGGGTCAAGGGGATCCGGCCGATCCCTTTCCTCCTTTCCTCGCCTTTCTCTCCTTTCCTCGGATTCTAATTGGTCCTTCTCTTCTCTCACTATTCCGATTGGTCCACCTCCTTCTTCCTTGGTTGGGCAACCAATCCCCCTTCTCCTTTCTTTTGCTTCTGATTGGCAGTCCCTCTCTGACTGCTCTCTAACTGGGTAGCGCCCAACCTTTAATTCCCCTTTCCAAAACTGAAATTCTACCACGAATAATTAAATTACTAAAATGTCCCAAACTTCAAACATTAATATCTTCTTCGATATAGCTCCAAATCACGAACCGCTTGCGCCCACGCGTCCATAATGACGAGTACTACGATAATATGCCAAGAAGCAAGTCTTACGTGTCATGACAAGCGATCTACACAAATCAATGCATATACTTCAAAGGGCCTTTTCGAAATTCCATGTAATAAAATTATATAATAATCATAATTTTTTGGGATGGACTGTCACAATAGAGGCTAGAGTTTGCTCTCTTTGCCCTACTTGCCATCCTAAGCTATCCTTCTAAAGTGAGGGTGAAGGATCCCTTTTATATAAGGGCTTCCCTCCCCCTTTACACACATCATGGGCTAAGTAGTGAGACCCAAATATTGAGGATCAATATATGGTACCAAATAACTGAGAAATTCAAGAGAGGGATAGAGGGGTGTGGCGGCAAGGAGAGAAAGAGTGAGAATTGGTGAATTTTGAGGTGTGTATTATCTTACCCTTAGGTATTACAACTAAATCAAGACAATGTCTAAAAGATATCACAGAATCGCAATAGGATTTACATAATTACATTCCTAACCTAATTAGGACTGCAACACTCCCCCTTGAGTGTATAAATACTTAAACAAATGTTGCATCAGGTCTTAGCGGTAAAGTAAGTTCAATTGATGAAGTCGCCAGCACAACGGGCAAATACGAGTCTCAAATTAACAGAAGGATGCATTTCAGTCGTTTTAGGATTTCTTAGTAATCTTAAATTATTACAAACTCATCTCATAATCCAAAACTGTATAAGAATGAGATTCAGTTTGCCCATCATTGATGTAGAATAAATGGCAGAATGGATCAAAGAGGAAATGTAATTCGTCTTGGTTTATGGATCTTGCATTGCTTACGTGAAATGGTTATATTTCAGTGTTTGTGAGATGTCGAATTGTGTGTTTGTGGCTTAGTGAGAGTTACATTTAGATTGTGTAGAAAATGTGGGCTTCGGAGGAGAAGTATTCTGAGCTGCAGTGGGTCTCGGTGAGACCATGCCGTCGGGAAAAAGAGCGAGCGAGTAGAGAGAGAAGAGGGAGGGGGGAGGGAGATGGGAGGGAGGGAGAGAGAGAGACAGGGATTTGGTGAGAGGAAGAGAGAGGAGGGCTGTGAATTTTGACTTGGGGATAGATGACTGTGCCTGTTGCTTCGGTCAGAGCATCGTTGGGGGAGGAGGACAGAGGGACTGACAAATTGGAGAGAGATGTGAGCTAGGGGTTTCGACTCAGTGAGATTGTAAGGGAAAACGGGATGGCAAAGACAGATGAGAGGTAGCTGGGCGTGGGAATTGCAAAGAGAGAAAGAGAACTTAGAAGATATTTGTTTTGTTGAGAGCTGACAAGAAAAGGGGAGAAACAACGACAAAGTGACAGAATCTGAGAATCTGAAGTAAAAAATGATCAGTGGGGTTTTAGCTTCTGACACTTTCTTCCCTACTTTCTAAACCCATTTTTCTCTACACCCCTTCAAGCTCTGGAAGTTTTCGTACAGATTGGAGCTCAAAAGTGTCAGATTTTATGGAACAAATGGTCTCAGAGAAGCAGATTACACTGCGCAGTAGCAGCGCAGGACCCGGTGGGCCTGGATTTGGTATTGTTCTTACCTCTGTTTCTTCAATTTTTTTTAATTTCTTTTATATGCAGTTTCTGTGCTTGCTGTTGAAATGAATATGGTGGTGGAAACTGTTGTTTTATATGAATTGGTTTTTTCACTAAATTAATAAAGATCAAATCTTTGTGGTTCTTTGTTGTTTATCTCAACCTTGCTTCGCCCGCAGCCGCTTGAAGATGACGTGGTCCTGATAGTCGATCACTTCCGCGACAGTTCCAAACAAAGGATTCGGTTCCCAAACTCCGACGATTGTGTCTGTGGCAAAGAGAATTCAAGAAGAGTGGAAGATCCTGGAGAAGGATTTGCCGGGCGAGTTCTTTTGTTTTTTTATTTTGAATTTCCTTTTAAATAACTGTTTTGAATTAATAGTGGTGAAGTTTTCCCATACTTAGCCTATTCATTTTTATCAAATATTTTGCACCGACTATTTCATGATACCTAGCCTATTCATTTTTATCAAATATTTTGCACCAACTATGTGGTAATAAATAATTACACGCTACACTTGATAGAGAAAATGCTTTATATTCTCTTTTATGGTCTATGTTTGTATCCCTGTTTACGTCCTGGTATTAACCTTGGCCTTACACCTCATAGTTGTTATTTCGGGATCGAAGGAGCCACAGTTGCCACAGGGGAATTTGGACTGGATTTGGAATGTATTATTTATATGAAGTGTATGGAGTAGCAATTTAAACCTATGTGGTATGTTTCATATGGCATTTGCAAAGTGATTGGCTTTCATTCCCTTAAATTAATTGGAATAAAATGCCAAAGCAATATGATTATTATGTTTGATTAAACTCTGAATGTAGTCTTGGAATCCGTGAGGAATTGCATATATTTGCTGCTTTAAATTAGTTAAATTGGAGAAGGTATTGAATTTTGTCTTTAATCCAAATGTTACCTTTGAATGTCAGTGTAGGTTTCAATGGGGATAGTGCAATTTTGTCTTCCCACCCTTTTTTATGTATTCCAAGATTTGTGAATCTTACTTCTCTTTATCTTAGTCTGAAGTACTTGACTTCACCTTAGAATGTCCAGTGTTCCATTCATCATTTCTACTTTAAGTGGAATTTTTGGAAGAGATGCTCTTACCCATGAATTCAAAGAGATTTTGTGGTTGTGTTTTTTGTGTTTGCCGGGTTTTTGTTTATTAATTTGCAGCAAGTTCAAGTCTTTACTGATTTCGGATGAAATGTGATTGTTTAGGTTAAGTGGGGAGAGGTTTGTGGTGATGGAAGTGATGAAGATTGCTCTGTACCAGCAAAGGATGTGACCTATGACATCCTTTTGACTGTTGGCTTTGTGCCAGGATTGAAAGTTGATGCCATCCTGCTGTTACGAACAATAAAGGTGCCAAATTTTACATTTTCTGTTACCTTTTCTTTGATATGCTTTATTGGGGAAATATTTACATTTTCTTGAACATTATCCTGATGCATCAAATTTTTTTTTTCCGTTACAGATATGGAACTATTCACCTGATGAAGGTACTACAAATGTGTCCATCTTTGCATTAAATCACCGGATTCGTTTAGTTTAATGGTCAAATTATTAATTCAGACATTTGCTAACTGTTTGATCTGTTTTTGGATTGTTGTGTGCTATGGAATTGTGTAATATGTTGGATGTTGAGATGGCATTTATTAGAAATGCATGCTTCAACTGATAAATGTTTTGAGATTGCTGCTGAAACTTTACTTGCACTTTTTTTTTTTCTCCTGCCATATCTTTTTTCGTTTCTTTTAAGCATAGTCATGATTGGTTATCTACTTTGTTTTGACATCCGATATTCGTGTTGATCAGTTCTTTAAAACATCATATTTCAAGACCCGGAGCCACCCACTCCCAGGTGCTCAAGAGGTCAGATTTTTGTAACATGTCTGCAGTTTGAATAATGGATTTTCTTGACACAAATAGTTTCTAATGATATCAGGAACCTCGAGAACTCATTCATATTTTTCATAGAAATTCCGTCATTATGCACTGCTATTTAATTGCTCTTTTTGGGTTTTTTTGCGGAAATGTAGGTCAGTGTATATTTAATTTAGTTCCCCTGATTTTCTTTTTAATTTATTTATTTTTTGTTTTGTTGGGTGATGCAGTTTGATCGAATCGGTTTGAATTGAAGAATACTTGAAGTGACAAGAAGGAACTGACTAAGCAAGTAAAAATTCTTAATTGCTTACATATTTTCATTTTAATTTATGATTTGATTGGCCCTTTCTTATATAAATTTCGAGCTCCATAATTGTTGGACCATTGATATGTTATGAGTGCTGATTAGCGTATGTGTGTAAATATAGTGTATGGGTGTTTAGTACTTCAGATGTTATTGACGATCTCAGAAGGGAAGGGGCATCCCCTTCTTATTCTCCTTTTTCTTTTCTTTCGAATTCTCTCTCAAAAAAACTAGACCACGGCCGCCTGTTTTCTTATCCTTAATTGCCGATCTCCTCAGGTTTGCACCAGGCCGGCGAAGGAATCAGGGGAACGGAGCTCAGACTGTCAGAGGTATAAATTCATGTCCCTAATTTTTTTTTATTTTATTAATTTCAACCGGATCTGAGAAATTCTAGGTCATGGATCTATGTATAGTGTGTGTTGGATCTCTGAGCATCTCTATTTTTTTTTTCAACAAATGGTCTAAGTAGTGTCTGTGTGTTTGTGCATCCATGTATGAATATGATCTCTGCAAGCTCATTATTGTCCTGGGAAACCACCTAAATTATCGATTCCTTGCTTTCTGAGTACAATGTTATCAAACTCTAATTTCAAATTTTCTGATTTTGGGGTGGAGGGAGTGCTAATATAGTAATTTTCATGTATTTTGGTTCTTAGCGGGATTTTTTTGGGTAACTTTGTGATTTGCAGTTGATTTTAGGAATTGATTTATGGGTTTGGTTTGAATGCACTGACAGAAGTTATTGTTTCTGTTAATGCAGATGACGGAAATTGACCCGAGTTCAAACTGAAATGATATGTTTATTTTGGTTATGGTGAGAACTCAGAACCCTTTCTTAATCTTTCCTGTTTTTGGAATTGAGAAATTGGGTTAATTTTATGATGATTCACCAAGAATTTGTCAATCATTATAATGCATATGAGATAGGGTTTCTGCTTTCTAGGATCTGTTTTTGGTCTTTAGAAATTGCTTGATTTGGTATTGTCAAATGGTATATGAATTTCCATGTTCACTTTGTCAGTATGTTGTTGTGGTAGGTTAATTGGATGCGATAGAAGTTGAGGTGTTGACATGAAATCGAACACAGGTAGTTTTTGTTGGAACCTAACCAGCTCCTGGAGTCGAGGTGTTGAAGGCAGCAACGAACTCCTTGAGCAGAAAGGAGTCTGTCTGCATCGAAGAAAGAAGAAGAAGAAATGAAGGGTTGGCCTCCAATGGCTAGTTTTTTGTTTAAATGTGTGAGTGACAAATGTACACTCCAGATTAGATCTCTTAAATCCCAATGAAGGGCTAGGATTTAATCTGGAGTAGTAAGGTGTTTTAGTGTTTAATACTACCTAAATCACCAACTCCTTTACAAGAAGCATGGGTGATGGAAATGTGCCTTACCTTTGATATTTTCTCTACATAAATGAAGCATGGCTGCTGCATCCTGCGGCACAGCTTAAAAGTTGAACTCAACACTCCAAAATCCTCTCAATTTTCTGCCATTCAATCCCTAAGAAACCGATCAAAACAACCAACCAAAATATAAAACAAACAAAAGTTAACATGGTATTAGAGCCTAGTTACTGATCTTGCAACTTTCTGGGCGTATTCTGTGCAAAACTGAGATTTTTGGGAGCACCAACGTAGTGCCCTCAGCAACAACAATCCTGAAAATGAAGGGATCCAGCAGCAGCAGTGAGCTAAAAGCTCCAGTCTTTGATGGGGAGAATTATGATTTTTGGAGAATAAGAATGACAACCATTTTCAAATCCTATGATCTATGGGATATGGTTCAACACGGGTATGAACTACCTGAGATGGAGATCGATGCTCTAGAGGAGGATTTCATAGAAACACAACTCAAAACACTAAAGCAGAATCGGATGGAGGATGCTAGAGCACTTGGAATCATCCAAGGTGCTATCTCAGACACCATTTTCCCGAGAATAGCAAATGAAGAGACTGCAAAGGGAGCTTGGGAAGTTTTACAGCAAGAGTACAGAGGAGACACCAAAGTCAGAAAGGTAAAACTTCAGTCCCTTAGAAGAGATTTCGAGTATACAAGAATAAAGGAAAATGAGATGTTAAAAGACTACTTCACTAGGCTATTTGATGTTGTAAACAAGATGAAAACATATGGTGAGGAACTGCCAAATGAAAGAATTGTCCAGAAACTGTTGATTAGTTTGACTAAACCTTATGATTCAATAGTGAGTGTTATTGAGGAAACCAAAGACACTGAAACTCTTAGTGTGCAAGAAGTGATGGCATCTTTGAGAGTTTTTGATCAAAGACTCGAGAGGCATGCTGATTCTGCCACTGAGAAAGCTTTTCAAACACTCTCTGTTGGATCTAGTAGTCAAGCCAGTTCAAGTAAGCAAAAACCACAGTGGAAGGGCAAGAACAAGAAATGGGAAGGAAAAGGGCATCAAAACCCTAGACCTAACCAAGGAAACAACTCAAATGAAGGTCCAAGAGCCAAGCAGCAATGCAAGCACTGTGACAAATTCCATCTTGGAGAGTGCTGGTTCAAGGACAAGCCTAGATGTCATAAATGCAACAGGTTTGGGCACATTATGAAGGACTGCAGATCGAAGAATGTGCAGCAAGTGAACTGTGCAAACCAAGTAGGAGAAGAAGCAAATGTGTTCTGTGCTTTCAGTGCAAAAGTGGAGAAAAACAATGAAGTGTGGTACATAGACAGTGGCTGCAGCAACCACATGACTGCACATGAGTCATTACTCATTGAAATTGACACAAACTTCACTGGAAAAGTGAAAATGGGCGATGGAAACATTGTCAAGGCCACTGGAAGAGGAACTTTGGTTATCAACACCAAGAAAGGAAGAAGATGTATAAGGGAGGTGATGCTAGTGCCAGGACTGGATGAAAACCTACTTAGTGTGGGTCAAATGATGGAGCATGGGTATTTTCTACTCTTTGGGGGAACTGTGGTTGAAATCTATGATGACAGATCCCTATCAAATTTGGTGACCAAAGTGGAGGTGAAAAACAGAAGCTTTCCACTTATGTTGAAGCACTTAGAAGAAGTGGCAAGGAAAGCAAGTGTGACAGGTTCTATGAAACTATGGCACAAGAGGTTTGGTCATTTAAACATGACAAGCCTAGAAAATCTATAGAAGCATGAAATGGTGCAAGGAATACCTAAGATGGATCACTGCAATGAAACCTATGAAGGATGTGCATTTGGGAAGCATCACAGGGATCCATTTGAAGTTGGCAAGGCTTGGAGGGCAACAAAGCCACTCGAATTGATTCACACAGATGTGTGTGGACCAATGCAAACAACAACAATCAGTGGAAACAGGTATTTCCTAACCTTCATTGATGACTACTCGCGGATGTGTTGGGTGTATTTCATGAGGTTCAAGTCTGAAGTGTTCACAATATTCAAGAAGTTCAAGGCAATGGTGGAATTGCAAAGTGAGCACCAAATCAAAAGACTGAGAAGTGATAGGGGAGGAGAGTATACCTCTCTTGAGTTCAATACATTCTGTGAAGATGTGGGATTGGAGAAACAACTCACTGTGGCATATTCACCACAACAGAATGGTGTTGCAAAAAGGAAGAATAGGACTATAGTCGAAATGGCTAAGTCTATGATGCATGAGAAGAACATGCCCTATACATTTTGGGGTGAAGCTGTGAACACCTCAGTGTACCTATTGAATAGGTGCCCTACTAAAGTAGTGGACAAGAAGACTCCATTTGAAGTGTTCAGTGGAAGGAAGCCCTCTGTGAGGCATCTGAGAGTGTTCGGCTCAGTGTGCTATACACACATTCCTCTACAACTAAGGCACAAGTTGGAGAAATCAAGCAACAAGGGTGTTTTTGTAGGCTATGGTACTAGTGAAAAAGGGTACAGAGTCTACAATCTGACAACTCAGAAGATAATCCTATCAAGGGATGTTATCTTTGATGAAGACTCAACATGGAACTGGGAAACAAGGATAGAAGAGAATGACAGCGTCTCTCTACAACTTGATCTCAGCAAAAGGCAAACAAGGGAGCCTATAGAGACCTTAGTTCAAGAAGAAGTCACAGATAATGGTGACATACAAGAGACTCCACAGCAAGCTATTATGAGTCCACAATCAAGTCAATCACAGATAACAACTCCAAGTTCAACTCCAGTGAGATTGAGAAACTTGGATAAGATATATGCTACATGTAACTACTGTGCAGTAGAACCAGAAACATATGAAGAAGCTGAAAAAGACAAAGTTTGGAAGAAAGCAATGAAGGAAGAGCTTGAAATGATTGAGAAGAATGACACTTGGGAAATTGTAAATCGACCAAGTGACAAGCCTGTGATTGGTGTGAAATGGGTGTACAAAGTGAAGCTCAACCTAGATGGTTCTGTGCAGAAGAACAAGGCCAGATTGGTAGCTAAAGGCTACTCACAGAAGCCTGGTGTAGACTTCAATGAAACCTTTGCTCCAGTAGCAAGGTTAGACACTATAAGGACCTTGATAGCTCTTGCAGCCAA
Source organism: Heteromeles arbutifolia (assembly GCA_024362995.1). Lineage (NCBI taxonomy): Eukaryota > Viridiplantae > Streptophyta > Magnoliopsida > Rosales > Rosaceae > Heteromeles > Heteromeles arbutifolia. The sequence goes on along the minus strand of JANCRC010000003.1, from coordinate 34,364,180 downwards.
GAAAGGCTGGAAGCTACATCAACTGGATGTCAAATCTGCATTTCTAAATGGGGTGCTAGAGGAGGAAGTGTTTGTGGAACAACCTCAAGGGTTTACAAGTTAAGAGTTTCCAGAAAAGGTGTACAAGCTAAGGAAAGCTCTCTATGGCCTAAAACAAGCTCCAAGAGCTTGGTACAGTGAGATTGATTCTTATTTCACTGAAAAAGGATTTCAGAAAAGTCCTAGTGAAGCTACACTCTACACCAAGACAGAAAGCAACAACAAGACACTCATTGTCTCAATCTATGTAGATGATGTAGTCTACACTGGAAATGATGCTGCAATGATTGAAGAGTTCAAGGAAGAAATGATGAAGAGGTATGAGATGACTGACCTAGGCCTCTTGCATCACTTTCTTGGCATTGGGGTGATTCAAGGAGCAAGTAGCATATTTATTCATCAAAAGAAGTATGCTGAAACCTTGCTTGAAAAGTTCGGATTGAAAGGATGCAAACCGGTCTCTAGACCCCTAATTGCAAATGAGAAGCTCAAGAAGGATGATGGAAGTAAACCTGCAGATGCTAGTCTCTACAAAAGCATTGTTGGCAGTTTATTGTACCTAACTGCAACAAGGCCGGATCTAATGTTCTCAGCAAGCCTACTTTCTAGGTTTATGCAGAATCCCAGCAAGACACACATGGGGACAGCAAAAAGAGTTCTCAGATATGTGCAAGGAACAATTGATTATGGGATCAAGTATGAAATGGGGAAGTCAACTATCCTAGTTGGATTTTGTGACAGTGACTGGGGTGGCAGTGAAGATGATAGCAGAAGCACATCAGGCTACGCTTTCACCTTTGGTTCAGGGGTGTTTTCATGGGCCTTAGTGAAGCAACAAAGTGTTGCACTGTCCACAGCCGAAGCAGAGTATGTGAGTGCATCAGAAGCAACGGCTCAAGCTATTTGGCTAAGGTTTATACTCAAAGATTTTGGCGAATTGCAGGTTGATGCCACACCACTCTTGTGTGACAACACCTCTGCAATTGCCATGACCAAAAACCCAGTTTTCCATCAAAGAACAAAGCACATCAAGAGAAGATATCATTTCATCAGAGAAGCATTGCAGGACAATACAATCAGACTAATCTATTGCAGCACAGAAGATCAGATCGCAGACATATTCACAAAAGCACTACCGAAGGAAAGATTCAATTACCTGAGGGGTTTGCTCGGAATGACTCCTAGAAGCAATTTAGAAGGGAGTGTTGGAACCTAACCAGCTCCTGGAGTCGAGGTGTTGAAGGCAGCAACGAACTCCTTGAGCAGAAAAGAGTCTGTCTGCATCGAAGAAGGAAGAAGAAGAAATGAAGGGTTGGCCTCCAACGGCTAGTTTTTTGTTTAAATGTGTGAGTGACAAATGTACACTCCAGATTAGATCTCTTAAATCCCAATGAAGGGCTAGGATTTAATCTGGAGTAGTAAGGTGTTTTAGTGTTTAATACTACCTAAATCAAGAAGCATGGGTGATGGAAATGTGCCTTACCTTTGATATTTTCTCTACATAAATGAAGCATGGCTGCTGCATCCTGCGGCACAGCTTAGAAGTTGAACTCAACACTCCAAAATCCTCTCAATTTTCTGCCATTCAATCCCTAAGAAACCGATCAAAACAACCAACCAAAATATAAAACAAACAAAAGTTAACAGTTTTCCTCGATTTCGTGGGATAAAGTTTTAGTTTGATTTAGGGTATAAATGATAACCAAATTATGTTGAATGAATTGTCACAATTAGAGATGGCTGATGGCATTTTGAATTGCTCAGATACAACTGAAGTGGAGAAGGATAGCTCAGTGGCTTCCTAAGGTGCAATTCTACTTCAGAATGCTTTAGTTCAGAAGCCCGCAGAATCGAATGACAATAACCAAAAATTTATGTGAAGAGAACCAAGAATTTTGAAGCCAATTACATTGGCTTAAGAATTGCTTAGGGGACAACTTGCACTCCTGGAAGCTTATTAGTATTCGCTTTGCGGCAATATATTTTGTATCTAAAATTTGTTCCTTATGCTAAAAAATTCAAGGATGTACTTGATTTAATGCGTTTTCTCTGTTTGCTATCTTGGTTTTATGTGATTGTTTATTTTTGGCTATGGAGTTGTGTAGTTTAAGTTTGGAGTATCAAAAAGGCAATGTTTTAATCTTTCTTAATAGTTCCCATTTGCATTTATGGACAGACACAGTTGAGGGAGGTAACATTGCAGGAAGAGAATGCTGAATATGAAGGGCAATATCGTGTGAAAATAAAATACAAGAGAAAATTCAAGAAGCAGATTTGCTGAAGAGGAAGCCAATGGTGAGACTTGAGTATATCATTTTTTTTTTTGTTAATGGAGACCTACACTCTTTCTGAAAATTTATGATTTCTGTTATCAGGAGATGGAAGAGAATGAAAGGAATTTGAGATATGAACTCGAAAATGCACATACGGCATTGGATGCCAGTCGATCTGGTCAATCAGATGAATCCATTGGTGACCCAAAGACGACATTTGAAACCAAAAATGACGTAGAAGCTTTAAAGAAGGCTATACTTGAAAAATTAGAGGAGAGTAAAAAAGAATTGGTCAGTTTCATTTTTGCTTTCGATCTTACAGTTGTTTTGTCTTCGTTCATTGCAAATGTGTTTGTATTTTGAATTTATTTTACCCTGATTACTGAAAAGATGTTGTGATCTCTTAAGAGTTCAATGGAAGCACTCGAATCGATTGTGTGAATTTTATGATAAATTATGCAGTTTTGGGTTTGAATCTTTGTTTGGTGATTGGAGATTGATTTCTCTGTTTCTTCGTTGCCGATTCAGGTGCTCCAATGGCTTCATCGGAGAAGGTTATGCCTGCTGCTGGTATGCTTCCAGTCGTTTCTCACATTGTTAATTGTTTTTTATTTTTGTTGATTTGATTAACGGTACAAGCATATCTTCATTTATGTTAGTATTCTTGATTTTGCTTAACAGTTCAAGCATATCTTTTCTATGTTTATTATTTCCTTGGTGTTTGATTTTATTTGAATTTCTTAATTTGTTCAAAGGATGCTTTGGGTAGTATCCACTTTCTATGTTTTTTAGTAACTACTAAAATAGGTGCTTGCCCTACGGGACATATAGTTTGCCATCTTAACTACAAGGGCAAAATATGTGTGAACTGCATGTTCCTTTTGTTTCTTCTGTTTCTTATGGAAACAGAACATTTTTTGCGACCATGTGTTTGTGATCAAGGACGTTAAGTTTCGTTCAATTAATTGTACAATGTCTTTACATGTCAGCTCAGTTGAATGTATATAAAAGCCAAGCTGCTTATCTTATCGACCTCATTCACTCATGTATTCCTCTGTTTATAATTGTGTTGAATTTATTCAACTTAAATGTGTTTTATTCATCCGATTACGCCTGAAATAGTTGGTTCCCGCAACAACGCGCGGGCGTACTTTCTAGTATAGAACTAAGGAAGGCCTTTGGAAGTGATTGGTAAGGGTTTTGGAGATTTGCGTTCTCTATCGTAAGTGTTACGTTGCATTCTCGTTGTAGTCGATGCTCACGTACTTTTCTTGTAGAGTATGGCATCTGTAGTTATAATCTTGGGAAGTAATGGTTCATTGGGTCATCCTAAACAATCTGAGCTTCTTTATCGTACAGAAACAGAACCGTCTTCAGATATATAATCAAACATTTTCTATCAACAAATTATCCATTACGCGTTTGGAGGCTCCATAAAGATCGTTTTATTCATAGTAAATAAGTTCGTACACTACTTGAATTCCGGGCAAAGCACACTTTTATGAAGTGTGCCTATTGCCATTTATACACAAAGTATATACTGCTTATTTAGCTGTTCATCTCAGACTACATCAATATGCCTTGCTGTTAACTACTGTTCAAAGTGCACTACATCAACAACAAAGCAGCAATATGTGAAAGTATAAATTTATGTTATATTCCTGTCTCTCGTTGATTCTTGTTGAAAGGCCATCAATAATTTAATTCCGTAGAGGAGGGAATCTTGATTGTCTTCTTTTGGACAAGGAAATGCCCTAGCTAGAAATCAAGTTTTCCACAATCATAATGTGAAAGTTTAACCAGTTTAGTGAAAATAAACCTGTAAAATATGGCATCCCTCAAGAACTTCCTAACCCATCCAGACCCTGCCTGCTGCGCCCATCCGGATAAATATGATCCTGCAGTCAACAGCGCGACACTCCACCTTCTTTCTTCAACGTATTTCCCTATCGCACTATCTATCTCTTTTGGCACGAGTCGTCCATTTCGTACAAAGGATGTCCCTATGTATCTACCCAAGACCACGGCATCTTCCAATGCCAAGCAACCTCCTTGTCCTAAATCAGGTGTCATGGGGTGCATGGCATCACCAGCCACCGTGATGTTTTGCTTCCCTAGGTTCCCGAATACTACATTCCACGGGTACCTGAACATTAACGGAGCGCATGATAATGTGGAAAGATCTGAGTGCTGCACAATGTCTAGGTATATAGGAGGAAGGTCCTTGGCATAATTCTCAATCACCTCTTGTCTTATAACTTCCGGCTCATCCGCAAGATCTGTCCCTACATTAACAATAGAAGCAAGCGTGGTGTTTTGATTAGTGTTCAGTTTGTTGTCTGTATCAATTAAAACAAAGGGAATGGTTTATCTTGAACCTTTAGCCAGAGATGTGACAAAGAACCAATAGATCTCTTTGTCATTGAGGGGAACAAAACCAGGCCTTCTGTTAAGTCCTGCATATTGCTGCACGTTATTGTCCAATCCGTGGCCTTCAGGAAACACAGCCAAGCCACGAACTGCCCATCGACCTGAATACACTGGTTCGGCCAGTCCTAACCAGCGGGCAACCACTGAGTGAATCCCATCGCAGCCTATCAGAATCTGTGGCGGATGATCATCCAATTAAAACAAAATATAAAGGAAAAGAAAAAGAGAGCTTAAAGTACTGCATTCCATGAGTGACTCTCTAATTCTACTACTTATAAACAGTGTATTTTGGTTTCTATATACCTTTGCTTTGATTATGGTCCCATCTCCCAAGTGAATAACTGAAATGAACGAGCCTTCGTGTTCTTGGGTCTCGATAGCAGTAAGCTTTGAAGCAAAACGGATTGAATTTGGTGGTAAGTTATCTGCCAAAGCCTTGAGTAAAGCTTTTCGGTTTACTGACCTTGGTCCAACTGGGTCGTTTCTAAATTTCATGTAAAAGATTGACAACATTCAAGTCAGCAATCTGCACTCCCTAATGCAGTACATACCAGCTGTGAAACTGAACATATAAACAATACTATGGTTCGCTTACCCATTGGATGCGGCGAAAGAAACTTCTTGGATTTCTCCGGTATCAATGTCAGTTACATATCCCCTGACATAACATAAATAAGTTGAATTTCATTTTAAACAACATGGTTAATGTGGTTAAGATTGACTTCGTTAGAAATTCGTTACAGTAATTGTTTTAGTCTCACTGACTTTCAGCTTGTAATTATACCAGCGATCAGCTTCATGTATAAACATGTATTGTCTCACTGACTTTGCATCCAAACATTCTTTTTCTTTATTCTTTTTTAATAAAGCGATTTTTAAACTAGTCTAATACATCAGGAGAAGATTCGAGCACTCACTTTTTGATTGGAGCATAAAGAGAAGTGAGGTGGTGGGAAACACCCAAGGCATCAAGGGCACACCAAGCATTGGGGAAGAGGGTTAAAGCTGCACCGGTGGCTCTGAGGCTGTCTGATTTCTCCAATACCAACGCTTCAACTCCAGCTCTCTTGAGCGCTACGGCAGTCGCCAGCCCTGCTATTCCTGCCCCAACTATCACCACATCCTCCACTCTTGCCATCATCGATCTTTTCTCTCTCTCCTCTTCTCTCTCTCTATCTCTCTCTCTCTCTCTCTCTCTCTCTCTCTAGCAGAAGAATGTACCGACTAGTTGGTTAAAATGCCAAAAGCGAATATGATGCTTTATATTAGACGAAATGAGAAGAAGCAGAAGCAGCCAGGAAAAAGACAAAAAAATTTAAGATCGAGTAATGGACATTTGTGGTTAAAAAAAAGTAATGGGCATTTGTGTTTATATAATATGAAGATATAGATAGAAGATTGAAAATTCTATACGCTTCATAGTCATACCAAAAGTGAATTTGGTGTTTGCCACTTGGAATTGTATATTTCTGAATCCAGATTGGTATCACAAACAAACCTTCCACCAACAGAGACCATTTGAACTTTTTTTAGGTCAATGAAACCATTAAACTTGAAGAGGATTAATAGAAAGGAAATGTGAGGGTTGAATTATGACTCATTGGATTTATTTATAGGGACTTTTAAATCTAGGTCCAAAAACATAGAGTGTTTTTAGAAGTAAGTCTAGTTATCTAATTATATGTTTTTATTTCTTTTATACTCATTTTATATTTTCTAAAAATATTAAAAATCAATTAAAATCTTCAAATATTATGCATTTTCCAACTCCAAAAAATAAATTTAATATCTTATAACAAAAAAACTAATATACTAATATAAATTCATCTGCAAAATATTCTACCCTAACTCAAGTAACAAATATATGAATGTATATTATACCTATACGTGAGATATGAAACCTAATTAAAAGGTAGAAAAAACATAACATACCTACAAGCAAGACACATTAATCTGTGACAGGTTGATTATAAAAAAAGAATCTGTCATATAGGTAGATAAATATAATTAACCTGTAATATAAGTTGATTATAAAAATTAAAAATAAAATCTACAAATAGGGTTTAAAGCAAGAGGAAGAACGAGAAATAACAAAAAGATAAATAAAAAGAAATAAGCAAAGAGATAATTGGGAAGAAATTTAATTTTTATAATAAATCTTATCATTGAATAGATAACTATTGATAATTAAATAATTATATATAACAAATTGGACTTATTTTAATAAACTGGACTATTACTACTTTTGGCTCAAAAAATTAAACTTATATTAAATTTCCCCTTATTTATATATAGAAATTACAACCGAGAATCCTAGTGTAAATATGATAGAAAATATAATAACTACACAAAAAAGAACCTAATCACTGTCATTTAAAATGGCCTATTTTTTGCTGTAAGCATCCTCGTCGGATCCTCTTTGTGAGGATCTCGAGGGTCCCCAAATCACATCCGTTCATTGTACATTGTGTGGTCAAAAATTATTGTAAATTTTTTTATTTAAAATTGAATATAAACAGTACATGACGAAAACTGACCGCACGATATACGATGAACGGATGTGATTGGAGGATCCCCGCAATCCTCACAAAGAGGATCCGGTTCTCTCTCAATTTTTTGGACATGAAAAGACAATCGTGAACTTTTTTATACAAATATTTTATATTTTATTGTAGGCCTATTTAACTGAAAAATTATTGAGTAGAAAGAGAGGTGCGGCAAGCAAGAGAGAATTTGGTGAATTATGAGGTGTGTATATCTTATTCCATTGTGTCTTTATTTATAGTAGTAGAAAGGTAAATTTTTTACCCAATAGGTAACTTAAACAAGATGCTACCTAAAAGATATGGTAGAATCCCAAAACAATTTCGTAAAATTTACACAATTACATTCCTAACTTAATTAAGATTGCAACATATTATTCATAATAAAACAACAAATTAATTTCAAACTCGTTCTTTTCTGTCTCTCTCCTCCTACACTAATTAGAACCGATGAAAGGAATTTTATGGAAGTTCATGCATTACAAAAAGGGTAATACTAGTTATATTAAATTTGTAGACTAAATATGCAAACTAAATGATGTGTTACCAAATTAAATTTGTAGACTAAATATGTAAACTAAATGATGTGTTACCAATAGAAATAAGCACGTTAATTAACACTTAAGTAATAATCTAATCACCAACTTTTATGTCATTTAATTTACAAGATTTTGTCTATAAATATAGTCTCTCGAGCATTACCCTTTCCTTTCGCTTAATATAGAATATTCCCTCTATTTATAGCAAAATATCTTTGTTTAAAAAACTAAATAATCTAAAACTATACCAATGTCTGTAAAGCTCACTCCTGCTTTCTTCTTAAAAAAAGCAGTCATACGTTACCAGTCAATTGATTCTTCTCAATTATGAAACTACAATATTGTCTTTTGAATTTGGGGTGTATATATGCTTATTTCTCTTCTTTGTACGCTCAAATTTCGTCTTTAAATACCTCATCATATTTATTTAAAAAAAAAAAACTTTTATACTCATATATGAAATTATCGGGCTTAGTGATTTCTTACAACAACAACAACAAAGCCTTTTTTCACTAAGTGGGGTCGGCTGTATAAATCGTAAAACGTCATTTCGTTCGGTTCTGTGTCACGTCTTCCGTTAGATTCAAGTACTCTAAGTCTTTTCTTAAAGGAAGACTTTGGATGCGGTCCCTAGCTATAAATATTCTTTGACTGAAACCTTGTTGATTTTCAATTTTTGATCGAAGTTCCTGAAATTAATATGATAATATATTTCTATGTATGTTACTATATTTTTTAAATTAAAAATTGAAATTTATAGTTGTTTATATTAATGAGATTTTAAATAAAAAAAACCATAATTTGTGGGAAAAATATTAAAACAAAAATTATATTATTTTGTGTGTGTGTGTGTGTGTGTATATATATTGGGTACATTCTTCAATATCAAAACAAATTATTGTACCAAAATATGGGTACATTTAATCACAAAAAAAAAGAAAAAGATATTAGGCTTAATATCATTAGTAAATTTCTTTGATTAAACTTGACATGGATACATTCTCAAATCAAAGAAAAAATAATGTATCCATATAAGTTTCAAAATGGATTAGAAAAAAAATTGAATAGATTTTATATATAAAAAAGGTACATTTTACATATAACAAATTGGTATATTTAAGAATGAGTACATTTTAAGATTAAAAATATGAAAAAATTACATGAATGGGTACATATAGGATTAAAAAATTGAAAACATTTTTTAAAAAAGCTAATGGGTACAAACTTATTCTAATTTTTTATTTATTTTAGAATCCTTCTCCGAATGAAAGGACTAGAATAAGTTTGTGGAATGGAAAAAGGAGGAGAGATAATCCTAGTCTTTTTCCTTCATGTGTTGAAGGTTTCTCTTGTAAAAGTCGTTAATATTCTCGTCTCTTTATTTTATTAATGGATTTATTTTCTTCTGGGTCGTAGGATTGAAACCGTACGTACTTCAATTCCTCCGTCTGAACAATTTTAATTAGTCGAACTTGTCTGTTGAATTTGCTTTTCTCAGTTCATCCGTGTTTTTAAAGATGCCAAAGAAAAGAGTAACTAACATGTTGGCGAAAGCGAACTTGGTGTTCGACACTTGGAATTCTACGTTTTAGACTTGGAATCACACACCGAAGAGATTTTTTAGTGTACTGGAACGTCAAATATGATAATACAATTGATTATAAATTTGAAAAAAAAATTTACAGCTAATTATATTATGACACTTAATATACTCGATTATGTTCTCCTACACTAATTTTTTTTTCCACCCAGTAAACCTTCCCCCAAAAAGACGCCATTGAAATTAATTTCTTTTGAAATTTTTACTTTTTCGTCACTTTTGAAATTTCTTTCTTCACGAAAAGTCTCATTCCGCGTGTTGATGACAAAAGAATTGCTTGTATAATGTCATGTTTAAATTGAAAAACTTTAGATGTCAATTTGGAGAACGTCCTTTGAATTGACATTACTTGAGATGATAGATATGAAAGCATAGCACAACAAAAAAGGAAGGAGAAATTAGGTACTCATCCGTATTTTTTCTACTTCATTGATTAAAACCTTATTCATTTTTAAATTTTGATCAAAATCCTTCGGCCTTAATAAACTCCATTAATTATTCAAAAAAAAAATATTTACATGTCAAGATAATTAAGTTTTATTTTTAAATATATTCATTTAGTGTTAGAAACGTTACATTTGATATATTATATTTATGGCTAAACTTTTTATCATATATTTCTATTTCTAGTTTGTACCCATTTTTAATTTGCAACCATTTTTTTAAATTGTACCAATTTTCTTTTAAATTTTAATTTGTACCCATATATTAATTTCTTTTTGTCCCTTATTTTTTAAACTTTTATTTGTACTCATAATTTTTTTAACCTTTTATTTGTACCCATAATTTATTTATAATGTACCCATTTTTTTTTTTACAAATGTACCACTTTGTTACATGTAAAATGCATCCCTATTTTTTTTTGTAAGTACCATTTTTTAAGTAAAATGTACCCATTTTTTAATGTAAAATCTATTTATTTTTTAATCTAAAATGTACCATTGTTTTTTTTTAATATAAAATGTACCCACGTTTTTATGTAAATGCACCAATTTTTTATATATAAAATGTAGCCAAATTTTATTATATAAATGTACTCATTTTATAAATAAAAAATAATAATAAAATGCCATTTTTTTATAATCTAAAATGCACCCATAACCAATTATTATTATTATTTTTTTATGAAAACCCATAAGCAATTTTGAATAATTAAATTGGTAGTGTAAATAAAAGCAAAAAAAAAAAAAGGGTTGAGTCTTTATTGGTATTATTGTATCTCTTTTATTATTATGTCATTTATGTCGCTAGAGAGAGGGACTTCAATCAAAAATCTAAAATTCATAAGGTTTGAGTCTATAACAGTCAGGGACCAGGGACCAGGGACCGCAACTAACTATTCCAATTTTTTATTATCCAATGAAAGGATGATAACGAAATAAGTGAATTGAACTGCACATAAAACTTGATCGTCAAACTATAATAATAGCCTTACTCTCTAAACAAGACGGTTAGAAATAATGAAGACCCTGGATTAGCCATCAACTACAAAACCACAAAAAATTTATATGTTCCTACCCTTATGAAATTTCAAAGTTGACCAAAAAAAAAATCAGGAAATTTCTGTTAGCTTAGCAAGTTGTGATGTAAACTCTTGGGTTGGTTTCTGTCTAATCAGAACTGATAATGACTGGACTGGTATTTATATCGACAACAAATTTTGGAGAGGAAGGAACCAAGAGGATTCCTTTCCTTTACTCCAAAACACGCTTTGTCTTCAATTCCAGGCTTGTAGGGCCTCACCATTCACGGACGTATCCACTAAGTTAGACTACTACAGATAAAGCAGGAGGCAACGAAAAAATCTACTTTTGACTTGTCCGAGGTTAACCATTCTTCGGAATTTTGCACAATTATTTGCCGTCTGAATTGGGATGGAAAATGATCGAACCGCAAGGATCTTTTCTTTCTGATTATATATTTAGCTTGAATGATACCATTACCATGAGGAAGGGAACTCGAGAACAAAAAGAATTCAATGGGGGGTTTTGGTTTTTTGCTTATCGTCAGTACTAATTTGCTCTTTCTGCTGTACATGTCCACAATTTCCTTTGCAGTTGGCAGCATTGGTCCTTCGCAGTCTATACTTGACGGAACGACCTTGGTTTCAAAAGATGGAAGCTTTGAGCTTGGTTTCTTCAGTCCAGGCAGCTCCAAGAATCGCTACTTGGGAATTTGGTACAACTACAAGAACATCCCCGTTCAAACTGTTGTTTGGGTGGCAAACAGATGCAACCCGATCACTGACTTGTCTGGCGTGTTGATGATAAACAGCACAGGCTATCTTGTGGTGTTGGGTCAGAATAAGACTGTTTTTTGGTCAACAAGCTCAGTTAGACACGCCGAAAGTGCAAGGGTACAGCTCTTAGATTCTGGAAATTTGGTACTAACAGATGGGAAGGATGGAAATTCCGGAACCTATTTGTGGCAAAGCTTTGACTATCCCTCTGATACATTGTTACCAGGAATGAAGTTGGGATGGGACTTGAGGACAGGTCTAAAACGACGTATATCAGCATGGAAAAATGCAGAAGACCCATGTCCTGGTAACTTCACTTATGGGATTGAAATGGATCTTCAAGCATACCCTCAAGCATTCGTTCGGAACAGCACTTCAAAAATCTATCGTGCCATCCCATTGAATGGCCTTACATTCTGTGGTTCATCTGAAAAACATAGTACGCGTTATAGTTTCAACTTTGTCTACAACGATAGTGAAGTGTACTACATGTACAACCCAACCATTAAGTCTATTACCTCAAGAATAGTTTTGAACCAAACTACCAGTTCGTGCGCTCGCTTTCATTGGAAGAAAGAAAGTCAAGCTTGGACGGTACATTCATCAAGACCTAGAGATTTGTGTGATCGCTATAGCTTCTGCGGAGTGAATTCGAACTGTATCATTGGTCAGAGTCCGGTCTGCCAATGTCTAAAAGGATTCAAGCCTAAGTCTCAAGAAAAATGGAATTTGACGGACTGGTCTCTAGGATGCGTGCGCAATGAACCTTTAAGCTGCCAGGGAAGAGACAAAGATGGGTTTGTCAAATTCGTTGGTTTGAAATTGCCAGATACTACACATTCTTGGGTGGACAAAACCATAAATCTCAAGGAATGCAGAGCCAAATGCTTGAAAAACTGTTCCTGTACGGCTTATAGAAGCTCGGATATTAGAGGACGCACTGGCTGCACCATTTGGTTTGGCGATCTAATAGATATCGCACAGGTTTCGGCTGGTGGGCAGGAATTATTTATTCGAATGCCAGCTTCAGAGTTAGGTATGTATTTTGTATCATGATTCATGAGTTGCTTGTTAAATACTTTTTACCCTATTACTCCCTTTTGCTTCTATCAAAGTAAAAGAACTGACCCTTCTTTTTATTGCTGAAGAAAAAAATGATGGAAAAGTGAAGACAGCAGTGATAATTGCAGCTGTGATAGTAGTAGTGTTTTCTGGATTGCTGTTAGTTGGGTGTTACATTCGTCGAAGCAGGAAAAAATTAGAAGGTAAATTAACTTACCCTCACCATCTTTCCAATATCGAGTTTAAATTTGTTTAAAGATATATGGTATATGTATATATAAGCTTTGGTTTGCTTTATTCTTTCTAAAGGCTATAGCTAACCACAATGTCCATTTCAACTACATGTGAGAAAACAGAAATAAGACAAAGAGATCAGGACAATGAAGGGGCACGAAATGGGGAACTTGAGCTCCCGCTCTTTGAACTGACTACATTAGTTAGTGCAACAGATCACTTTTCAAGCAATAACAAGCTTGGAGAAGGTGGCTTTGGACCTGTTTACAAGGTTTTTTTTTGTTTTTTTTCCAAAGTAAATTTTTATATAAAGGTTTTTTTATTACACCCCACATTAAAATTTAATATTAAATTATTTGTATACCCGAATATGCAATGACAATTTTGATCTTAAAAGGTATTTAAAAAAAAAATGAATTCTAAATACACCCAAATCACTTTTAACCTGTATATTTCAAGATTATTTATCTTCATAACTCTCTAAACCACTCTCACTCTCAAGATAACATATAGAACAAAACCCTAACCAATGAACTACAAACACATTAATTAAAAAAAAAATTATTTTTGACAAATGTAACATGAAATCGACGTTTCAGAAGCTTCACATAAGGTATGACTTCATATTTATTATTGTTTTAGTGAGTTCAACGACATCGGCATGCCTACAGCTGCATTATGAATGATATTCCTTGAAAAAAGTATGGTTGATGATGACAATCACACACTAATAAACTCTAGCCATATGTGATCACAAAAATCCGAAGATGTGAAGAGTGTGGTGGTAAAAAATAAATAAAAAATAAAAACATAAAATATGTATTTGCACCTAAGATGTGAAGAGTATGAGGTGTATGTAGAAAATGTGGGGTGTATGTTGAGAGTGTGGGATAAGGGTATTACGAGTAAGCAAGGTTCTAAAAGACGTTAGGCGCTAGTTGGGCGGCGGGTTAGGGCCTAGTGCCTAGGCGGCTAGGCAGGGGTCTAGGCGGGCGCCTATGCGGACTAGGCAAGGTCTAGGCGGGAGCTTATGCAGACTAGGCGGATTTAATTAAATCTATTATATTTCGTGTAAATAAGTGTCTATTTATACTTAAAATATATATAATTTCATCATAAACTACAAAATAGAATGACATATATATTATGAGCTATTGGAACATAATGAAAACATGGGAAACAAGCATATAATGTGTGTTCCTTTAAGTATTCAACAAGTATCTTACAATTTATTAAAAAAAATAAAATGCAAAATGAAAGTTATCTATTTTCAGTCTAAGTGAGTCGCAACCTAGGTCTTGGTGGGCTACGCGGGCGCCTCAGTAGTTCTAGGCGCCCTTTCTTAATTTTCAAACGCCTAGACATTAATCGGGACAGTGACCAACCGCCTAGCGCCTAGGCGGGGATTTTTAGAACAGTGCGAGTAAGTATGTGGGGTGTATTAAGATAAATTTTAATTGAAAAAGTAAATGTGGGGTGTATTCAATAATATGTGAGTTGTTAGTAAAACAAGCCTTATATAAATAACAAATAAGAAGGATTACATCCAAAAAGGGAAGACATGGAGGGAAGAGAAAAGCCTATATCCTGTAATAAAGAATCTGTAACAAATTTCCATAGAAAAAGAGAACTTCAAGGATGAAACTAAGAATTCCAAACCTAATGGTCCCAAACTACCAAAGGTCGCTTGCTTTGTTTAATATCATAGGCACGAGAAAACGTGAGATGACCATCAAAATAATTAGCCCAAACCAAAGTCTCATCAATTTATGTAGTCCTAGGCAAACAATGGACCAAATTTGATCCAAATAGGATGTAAACTATCATGGAGAGAGGCAGAACAAATCTAATTCCCATCCACAATAAAATTGGAGACCCGTGCATGCAAAGTTTTTCCCAAAGCCTTTGGAATATTTGAAACTTCAATTAAGGATTTATCCAACAAATTGGCATGCAAAAAAGAATTTTTTTGACATGAACAAATAATCCAACATGACTTGTGTTGTAATTCAAAAAAAGAGGACGAAGACCAGGCCATATAGAAGAACTCTTGGACAAGGAGGAGGGCAAACCATGATTATTGAAAAAAAAACGATCTCGAAAAAGTGAAGAAGCCGAAAGAGAGGTCACCAAGATGTCTCAAAATTTTTCCAAAAACTAAGCCTGATTCAAAGAAGTGAAATTTCGAATGCCAAGACCACCCTCATTTAATGGAGAACAACACTTTTCCGTGACTGCAATAAAAAAAGAGGCAAAAGTGGATCACCTTGTCGAACACCATAACTGCAACTGAAAAAGTCCACCAGAGAGCCATTAAGGAGAATTGGTAAGTGCGCTGAATGAAAAATAGAACCAATCTATTGAACAAAAGAAGAATGAAAATCAAGGAGTAGGATTCTCTCCTCTCTCTTTTTCCCTCTCCTTCCCTCTCCTTCTATTTGAACGGTCATGGTTAAGCCATGTCAACATCTTATATTAATTTTTTATAGAAAGAGAAAAACAAAATAGAGAATGTGAGATGAGAAGATGAAAAGAGAAGGAGAGAGAATCCTAGTCCGAAAATCAAAAGCCCGAAGCACTCGAGTTAGGAAAGCCCAATAAAGAGTGTCAAAAGCTTTAGCAACATCAAAGTTGCTATATTACCCTCATAGCATTTATTGTCAAGCAAATTAATACATTCCGAAGCTTTTCAAGTTAGCAGTATTTGAGATAGAGTGAATTTCCAGGGGACACTAGCAGATGGACAAGAAATTGCTGTGAAGAGGCTATCAAGAAGTTCAGGCCAAGGATTGAACGAGTTCATGAATGAAGTTATAGTAATTGCGAAACTTCAGCACCGAAATCTGGTAAAGCTTCTTGGTTGTTGTGTTGAAGGAGAGGAGAAAATGCTGATCTATGAATACTTGCCCAACGGAAGCTTGGACTCCTTCATTTTCGGTTTGGACCTTTGGAACCTTATAAAGTTTTGCAGAACTAATTTGTTAATAGCTCTAAAATAATTTTGTGTATCGGTTCTAAGCAGTTTTCCATTCGGATTTACCTGTGCCAGATCAACCGAGTGGAGAACTTCTGTTAGATTGGCCTAAACGTTTCAACATTATTTGCGGAATTGCTCGTGGTCTCCTCTATCTTCACCAAGATTCGAGGCTGAGGATTATTCATAGAGATCTGAAAGCAAGTAATGTTTTACTTGACAATGAAATGAACCCGAAAATTTCAGATTTTGGCTTGGCTAGAACATTGACTGGAGGAGATCAAACTGGTGGAAATACAAACAGAGTGGTTGGAACATAGTAAGTCTGTGTTTCAGTACCTTCTATTGATCCACTTGTAGACATCGAAATTTCGGTAAAACAAATGTTGGCCAATAATTAAATACAAAACATTATTTTGTACACGTGTTCTTGTTTCGTTCGTTTCAGGAAAATTCGTGTTTACACCACTTTTGTCACGAATTGTTTGTTTTGTGATCTCACTTCTCTATAATGTTTGTACTTTGTACAGTGGTTACATGGCACCTGAATATGTTATAGATGAGCTATTTTCTGTGAGGTCTGATGTCTTTAGCTTTGGTGTTTTGGTACTGGAGCTCATTAGTGGACGAAAAAATAAGGAATTCTACCATCCAACCAGCCCTAATCTTATTGGACATGCAAGTATCAAGCGTAATATTTCTTCTTCTTCCATAGTAGCTAGGCCTATAATTGACGAAGAAATTTTGGAATGTTTCAGGCATGGAGATTATGGAATGAAGGCAGGCATTCAGAACTTATGGATACATGTTTAGGAAGCTCATGCGTGCTATCAGAAGTGTTACGTTGCATACACATTAGTCTCTTGTGTGTGCAACATCATCCTGAGGATAGACCAAGCATGGCGTCTGTGGTTATAATGTTGGGAACTGAGATTGCATTGGCACCGCCCAAACAACCCGGTTTCTTTATGGAAAGAGAATCACATGAAGGAGGTCCTTGTTCAGGCAACGAATTATCCATTACGGTTTTGGATCCTCGATGAGGATCGACTATCCATTATTGAAAAGTAAATAAATAGCCGTCTTTACTTGGTTCAAGCATTGAGGCAAGATAAGGAACATTTGGCTATAATATCTCAGTAGGCCTCAGTTGAGTCAGTCTTCTCCAAGCAGCGAGCTTCTGTTGCACTTCATCAAATGCAGCCTTGTTGTTCCTCTTATGAATCAGAAGGGACCCCTAATTTAAATGATTGTCTTTGATTCCATGCATAAGTAAACCCCTGATTTAAGGGATTGGGTTTTGGATTGGAACCGATTCCACTCTGGTTCTTCACCACTTGTACAAAAGCTGAATCATTGGAGTTTTATATTTGCGACAATATTTATTGAGAAGATAATCTGGTTGTTGATTGGTTAGAATTTGTAGCCCGTGCTTATTTTCCCAAAGGATAGGTATCTCACATGCAACCATTGATAAAGAGCTAATCTTGTCAAATTCTTTTCTCTATTTTTATGGAAACATAAGAAACTAAGTCTTTTATTTTTATTTTTATTCTTCAATACAACAGTGGAAATGGAATCAAATATAAGACCTCAAGTAGTACAAAGAAAAATAATCTTAATATTGTAACTAAGCTACCTACATAACGCTTTAATTGTTAAAATCCAGTTCGACAACATATCTGATATTCAGGTTCGGCGCAATTAATAGCCCAAAACGAATTCAACCAAACCGCTTCTACTGTATCGAATCTTGATACTCATTTAAACTTCAGTATATATTTTACTTGAGAAAAGTTATTTCCACACATATTATACATACTAGCCTTTCTGCATGCACTTTGCGCATGCGAAAGGCTTTTTTTACATAAAGGCGCGCTACGCGCGGCATACAAAGTTTTAAAGAAGCTAATAATTTTGAATACACTAAATACCCATGGCCAGATTCCCACACGCAACATATGTCAACATAGCGCATTCTATCAAAGAATTAAAGATAACTTTCCCATTGTAACAACTCAATATAAAATTCATTAAGTGGTTACCACAGATTGATCCTGGACTGCATTGTCTTTGAAATTTGATGGTTAAATAGTAACCGTGAAAACTGAAATGCATGGAAACTCATCAACCAAAACCAAGAGGCACATCAGGGTCCTCATCACTACCATCACATGCTCGCTTGTGCTCCATTTCCGTAGACATGCAAGGTGGCGGTTTGTTATCATCGGGAGCCAGCCTATCCTACAGCTGACGTGATCTTTCCTTCCGTCCGTCCATGGCTCCCTTTACATGAGGTACTTAATGGATATCAGGACAAAAAATAATCATCAAACAAAGAAAGCGGACAATGGTTAAGGGGATGTAATTAAAAGTGGCTTCCAGAACTACAGGATCAATAACATTTGGAAAGATGTTAGGGTAGAAGAACTATAATGTTGGCATCAAATGAAACCTTTCTCATCTGACCAACAAAGTACATTACACGTCATATGCCATCATCATGGCTGCAAAAACCTTTTCGGTTAACACTCATAAACTTGGAACAAACTCCAGAAAGTAAACATTTCACAAATAGTCAAATAGGTTAGAAAAAAAAAATTGAACTTTCAGTCAAATAGTCTACCTTGTCTTCTTTTTTTTTTTTTTTTTTGCATTACTGAAAGGGCAGATTTTTCTATTTCTTTTGTCCTTGGCAGTGTTTGTTGGAATAAGAGTGTGTGCACCTAATAGAATCACCAACAAAGTGATTCAAACTTTTGCAGAGCCTGGAGTTACTCTCTAGAGGCCCCATCATTGTTCGTAATTCTGCACAGAAAAAAGAAAATGAGGATGGCGATTGAAGTACTCACCAATTCAAAAATGGACCTTCAAAAAATTTAGATGGTGATTGAAGCCTCAAAGAGCTATATTCTTCTCTACCAATTGGTGCAGAGAAGAGTAATTTAAAAGACAAAAATTCCCCAAACCTAAGTCATGGAGGCGAAGCATACACATGGAACCAAAAGACAGACCATCAAATTATCAAAATCCAATCAAACATAAATGAGTTAAACATAAAAAAGAAATGAACTCCATCATCAAAATTAAACCGTGCCTTTGCATCGCCTACTCATCCACGGGAACAGCACATAGAAACCTCGCACTGGAATTTTCAGAAAGCATCCTCATCCATCGAAACAACACATAGAACCCTCGCCCTGGAATTTCCTTAAGGCATATGAATTAATAAAGTTTAAGTTTCTCAGGAAGATAAGGGAACATATCAAGAAGGGGATAGAGTTTACCTGGGATAAGGGAACATATCAAGAAGATAGTATTTGGGCTTCGAGGTATCAATTTCATCTGGGGTTCGAAAAAGTCTGATTTCCACCCAATGATGCTGCCATTTGAACTCGATTTCGTGGAAACGATAGGGCCTCACCACCGGTTGCTGCTTGGCTTCTGCTCCACCACCCGATTGGCTTTCTCGGCCATCGAGTTTATGAAAACAGAACAATGGAAAAATTGGATTAACATAACCAATAGTTCGTTGGAAGCTAAAATTAAAGCGCATGATAGAGAAAAAAATTAAACACCAAAAATACCAAAGAGGAGAGAAAAAAGTGAAGAAAAATACTTGGGAAACCAACGAATAAGTTTTTGCGTGACGGAAGAAAGAGCTAAACCAAACACAACTGCTCAGAGCAGTTTCAGACAACACCACGTTCTTTTTCTCTCCTGTGAAGTCGCAAGTTTTTATCTTTTATTTATTTATTTTATCTTTTTTCCTTTGATTATCTGATACGTTTTTGTACCAAAATGCCCTTGCAAATTATAACCCTTTTGATGTTGGTAGTTGTAATTTTATTTGTTTGGGTGGCTTTTTAGTCTAAATATTTTTGGTGAAGCCTTGAGACACAAGCTTGACTTTTAATTTTTTAATATTAGAGATTAGAGATACTAAAACTCAACACAAAGTCACTGTTCATTAACAGTGAACGGACTAAACACTCCTAGCCTACGAGTCATCATCGCTTCACCTTCTCCTTCGACATAACACTCTTCACCTGTGCACGTGTCAGTCATCTTGGAGTGGGATGGGGGACGAAAGGACTCTTCGTTCTCCAATCTTCCAGAAACCACGACGATTACAAATCTTTCTCCCACAAACCCTTCGTTCTCCATTTGCCGTTTTCGTCCAAAATTTCACTATCAACTCCACTTAAAATCCCTAGAATGCCAAAACCCAATTTTCTCGAGCCAAAGAAATCGATCAGCCTTCACCCATAAAAATTTTGCCAGAAATTTGCCACAGATATTCCAAATTTTCTCTACTTGGACAATTGGGGAAGATGTTTGATTATTTTTGCACTTTCTCAAATCGATTTAGTGAATTTTTTGATAAATTACTCAGTTTTGGTTTGAATCTTTATTTAGTGATTGGAAAATCTCTGTTTCTTCATTGTTGATTTCATAGGATTTGGGTTTGGAAAGATCAATCCTGTAAACCGCTTCAATAACGTGTATTGAAACTCGATTGGCCACTATCTGCACGGCCTCCATATTCTTGGTAATACACCAGAAGCAATCATCTCATGGCTTGAAAAGGATGGAAATACTAATCCAAGGCAATCACATAGCATTAACTCATCAGACATAATCAACGTTTGGAAATGCTTTGTCTTATTTATTTATTTTTTATTTGATTAACAATTCAAACATACCTTTATATTTATTAGTATGTTGATTTCCTTGACAATTCAAGTAGATCTTTTGTGTGTGTGTGTGTTTTTTTCTTTTCTGGGTGTTTAATTTAATTTAAATTTCTTAATTTGTTCAAAGGATGCTTTGGTTAGTAGCCATTTTATTTATTGATTTTTTTTTTTTTTTTTTTGGATTTATATCACCAAGGGTGTTGGTGAATGGTGAAGAGGTTTGTATGGGTTCTCGTATCTTAAACCTTAAACATGTAGTGGGAAGTGAGTGTTTTGATTTAGTGTTTTAGATAATTTGAGGAACTTGCAGATACTATGATTTGTGGTTGCTTTCTTAAACCATGATAAAGCAATCCATGTAATTTTAACATAGATATCATTTTTTATCTAATGCATGAGTATATGAAATGTTAAGATGATAATATATTGGGCAACACTCTGTGATTTAAAATGCAAAGAGAGACAATGAACCATGTCACATCCCCGTCCGGGTCCCCACCACACCTCGAGCACACCTCCACCGTAGCATGATATTGTCTGTTTTGGGCCCCGACCACGTCCTCACGGTTTTGTTTCTGGGAACTCACACGCGAACTTCCTAGTGGGTCACCCATCATGGGATTGCTCTCGCGCGCTACTCGCTTAAATTCGGAGTTCCGATGGAACCCGAAGCCAGTGAGCTCCCAAAAGGCCTCGCGCTAGGTAGAAATGGGAATATACATATAAGGCTCATATGATCCACTCCCCTGGGTGATGTGGGATCCCACAATCCACCCCCCCTTAGGGGCCCCACGTCCTCGTCGGCACACTCGCGGTCAAGGTTAGGCTTTGAAACCAAATTGTCACATCTCGGCCCGTGTCCCCACTACACCTCAGGCACGCCTCCACCGTAGCACGATATTGTCCGCTGTGGGCCCCGACCACGCCCTCACGGTTTTGTTTCTAGGAACTCACACGAGAACTTCCCAGTGGGTCACTCATCATGGGATTGCTCTCGCGCGCTACACGCTTAACTTCGGAGTTTCGATGGAACCTGAAGCTAGTGAGCTCCCAAAAGGTCTCGCGCTAGGTAGAGATGAGAATATACATATAAGGCTCACAGGATCCACTCCCCTGGACGATGTGGGATCTCACAACCCATGTTTGATATTTTGTTTGTGTCGGTTGATTTAAATTTGTGCTTTTTTGAGTTGGAATCATGTGTTTTGTTTAAGATATCATTTTTGGTTCATGAATGGTTTGCCCGTGCGAAAGTTTGCATCTTTTTTATGGTTGGATTCATGGGTTTTTTCTTAGGCTTTGAAGTTCTTAGTTTTTATCAAGAAATTTAATCTGGGTTTCATTTATTTGTGAAACTAGCACTTTTTTGTGAAAGATTTTTAGTAAATGATTGCTTATTTGGCTTTAAATTTGACCTCTTTAAATTTCCAGGTTGTTCTAGACTTTGTCGACAGCGCAGAGTTGTCTTCGGTAGAGCTTGATAGCAACTTTGGGTGAGTCTGAATTGCCAGTAGATATGATTTTTCTTTAATTTATTCATCTTCTTTCGAATTTATTTGCAAATATTTTTTAAGCCCATGTGATTCAAAGTTCAAATTTATTTGTAAAGTATAAGTGTGGGTGTGGACACCCAATATGACTTTTAAATGGGGTTGCTATCTGGTATTTGACAAAATTATATTGGGGATTGTCTAAATTTTGGTTTAGCTGCAGATGAAGCGAAATCAAAAGGTTATAAATTAGAGGTATAATGTGACAACCCGTCCCTAATTTTACATGTTTATTAATTTTAAAAGCGTGGATTTACGAAAATACCCCTAGAGGCAAGGACTTTGACTTCCGTTGACCATCGTCTAGAAGAACATATGACTTATTCTTTTAACGTATTTGTGTAGTATTTGTTGGTACGAAAGCATAGGTGAAAGCCGTTTGCGAGTCCGGATTATAACGGTATAGTTACAGACGTTTGAATTTGGTTATTTATATTTTAGATTACAAATTATTTGAATTCCCACCTTGTGGCATGACGCCCAATCAGTTTTTGTTTCAAGGACCAATTAGATTAGAGTTTAAAGGACCAATCAAAAATTGAGAAGAAGAGAGAGAGAGAGCCAATGAGGAAAGGCGAGAGAAGCTCCCAACTCCCCCAAAATCGTGACCCGTCCCGAACGTTCCCAGCCCCTCCCGCGACGGTTCCGAATAGAAATTCGTCGGTTTTTCCACTGAATCGCCACCACCCTTAATCAACTCCCCTTGGACCCAGGAACAAGACCCAACCAGTGATAGGGTTGTTGGAACACCGGAGAACTCAAATCGACGAACACCCATTCTAGGGTTTCTGGCGGATTCGTGGCGATTTGAAGCTTTTTCCGGCCAAATTGGACTTGGCCACTTATATAAAACTTGCTCTACTTGTTGAGATATTCATTTTCGTAAAATTTGAGAATTTTTGGAATTAGTTGAATTTTCCGGCAAATCGGGGCGGCCAATCGCCACGTACGACGGCGCATGGGCTGAGGCACCCCTGACCTTCCTAGGCTAAATTTGATACCCCAATTCCATATGTGAAGTCCGATTGATGAAATCTCATCGTTTGAATATAGTTTTGATAGAGACCGCCACTTGACTATTAAATTAATCGACGATAATATTTGAGGATATTAGGAACTTACAGATCGGGAATCCGATATATGGATCTTCCTGACTTGGATTTGTAAGCTGGTAAAATAAAACGTCGGCCGCCACTTAATTTTAGCAATTGGCGGAGATCCGACCGTTGGATCGTTCTAAAACTTTAGGATGTTATTCTAGAAGCTTATTGAAACTCTTGGGAAGTTACCGATTGGAAATCCGAGATGTGGATCTTCCGGATCGAGTTACATAAGATTGTGGACCCTATCGTCGACCTTTGACCGACGGTTGACTTCCGGATCGATAATAATTCTGAGACATGATTTGATAATTGTTCTAGACTCCGATCGTTCGAGACGCCTCGATATTCAATAGTAATTCTGAGATGTGATTTGATAATTGTTCTAGGCTCCGATCTTTCGAGACGCCTCGATATTCGTACTAGGGAGTTGTAGCCCGGACCTCAGATGAGTAGGTCTTTTCCCTTTTTATGGTATATATATATATATGATTGATAGTTTCCAAAAATTCTTTTGAATTGATTTATGCATATCATGCCATGGTTAAATATTGTTATTAGAAATGTTGTACTATGGTGAAACGCTCAATAATCCTACGGGATGCGCAGGTAAGTTTATTGACAGGTAAGGTTATTACATTGATTGAAATGGTTGAATCATTATGGCATGCTTTATCATATAGTCTGCTCATCATTGCTACACCCCGGTGTTAATGCTTCCGCCCGGGCCAGGGCATAGCCTTCATGTGTATGTTCACCTCCCACACCGCATGCTTGCCTTGGATCCAAGTAGGTGCTAGCCTGTCGTACAGACTGCATTAGGCAGTTCCGACTTATCGGTGACCTGCGTATAGCGCTAGCTTCACGTGATCGTAGCACTAGAGCTTTTATTATTACACCTAGCCTGTCGTACATGTTACATTATGTGACTCCGACTCGTGTGTTAGCATAGACTAATGAGCGATAGGTGCAGTAGTACATGCCACATTAGGTGACTCCGACTAACATGCCAGTATGGATTATTGTGCACATGATCATTTTTATATCGCTGTTGAGATATTCTGTTGTGGCATACTCTTGGATTTACTGTTGGCATGCATTTGATTTCATACTTATACGTAGTATGAATTTCTAGGAATTATACATGTTTTACAGCGAGGGGTTATAATGTTTTCAAAGGTTTTCTATTGAAACTTTATTCTTGTTTTTTCGCCCCTCCGGGTTCTAGTAACAGAGTTTTCGTACCGACGAGGATTATTGGCAAATGTTCGTGTAGACGATTACCATCGATGGTATAATCCTCACCCTATTTTACTGTACTGTACTTATGCTATGTCATCACATGTGAAATGGGTTCATTCCCGCTCACCAGAGCACTCTTGTATTTAGGCACTTTTAGGTTTAAATTTATACACATTTTCCTCATCACTACACTTTATGGTTTCGTCACCTTCCAGGTGTCGGCCAGCACAGCTCGATTAGGAGTCCTAGTGGACATCCCGGGTCTGGGTGTGTCATATAATTTAATTTTATATTTGATGCATCATTTGATTAAATGAATACAGTACGAACATTGACTTGACGTATGTGCTTTCATATGGAAAACTGAATTTTGTGTGTTTATAAGTGTGTATATACTCAATATTTATTTTAATTACAATGGAATTGACTGAAAATTATGGAGAATTAGTATAAGTTTACACACCGAAAGAAATAGAATGAAAATGTAAGTAAAGAAAAATTAGAATGTAATGCATAATATCTTAGTGTGTAAGGGATTGATGACTAAATGTGCTACGTGAGGAGATTGCTTATTTCGTTAGTTAAGGGCAGCACTTGATAGAAGCATAACCAAAACCAGGTAAGAGTCAGAATTTGGTTGCATTCCTATCCTAATTTTGTGTATTATTCTCTTAGCTCTATGTTGTTAACTGCAAATTTTGCTATTTTGTTCCCTTTCGTTTTATCTACTAATTATTGTTCTATGAATTGTATTCTTCAGTTAAAAATAATGAATAACTAGAATGTCCAGAAAAAAAAAAAAAAAAATCAAACATTGCAGTGTTCAGGATGATAATTTGTATCCAATATGATCATTAGCTAGTCAAAGAACCTAATTTGGGAAGTGGGTTTTAAAGTTTTAATAGTTTTGTTGTGTGTAAACTTCGTGCTTTGCCTAGCTACCAAGAATCTAATAACTAAAGGCTTAGTTATTTTCCCCAAATGGTTTCCAATTTGTTGTAGGTAAACGAGAGCTACTGTATTGTTATGCACAGCAGCCCAGGGGAATGGAAGGAAAGTAAAAATTCAAGCTTTTAATACAAATTAGAAATTGAGCAACGCTAAACAAAAGATAGGTAAAACTGACCACTACTTTTTTTTTCCATTTAAATATAAATCAATTGATTAAGTGTGTGTTTAAAATGAAGTTTCAATTATTTTCAAGTTCTAACAACGAACTCCTACGCGTTAAGATAATCTATTTAGAGTTTTGATCCACTTTGGAATATACATATAAGGCTCACAGGATCCACTCTCCTGGACGACGTGGGATCTCACAACCCATGTTTGATATTTTGTTTGTGTCGGTTGATTTAAATTGGAGCTTTTTTGAGTTGGAATCATGTGTTTTGTTTAAGATATCATTTTTGGTTCATGAATGGTTTGCCAGTGCGAAAGTTTGCATCTTTTTTATGGTTGGTTTCATGGGTTTTTTCTTAAGCTTTGAAGTTCTTAGATTTTATCAAGAAATTTAATCTGGGTTTCATTTATTTGTGAAACTAGCACTTTTTTGTGAAAGATTTTTAGTAAATGATTGCTTATTTGGCTTTAAATTTGACCTTTTTAAATTTCCAGGTTGTTCTAGACTTTGTCAACAGCACAGAGTTGTCTTCGGCAAAGCTCGATAGCAACTTTGGGTGAGTCTGAATTGCCAGTAGATATGATTTTTCTTTAATTTATTCATCTTCTTTCGAATTTATTTGCAAATATTTTTTAAGCCCATGTGATTCAAAGTTCAAATTTATTTGTAAAGTATAAGTGTGGGTGTGGACACCCAATATGACTTTTAAATGGGGTTGCTATCTGGTATTTGACAAAATTATATTGGGGATTGTCTAAATTTTGGTTTAGCTGCAGATGAAGCGAGATCAAAAGGTTATAAATTAGAGGTATAATGTGACAACCCGTTCCTAATTTTACGTGTTTATTAATTTTAAAAGCGTGGATTTACGAAAATGCCCCTACAGGCAAGGACTTTGACTTCCGTTGACCATCGTCTAGAGGAATGCATGACTTATTCTTTTAACGTATTTGTGTAGTATTCGTTGGTACGAACGAATAGGTGAAAGCCGTTTGCGAGTCCGGATTATAACGGTATAATTACAGACGTTTGAATGTGGTTATTTATATTTTAGATTACAAATTATTTGAATTCCCACCTTGTGGGATGACGCCCAATCAGTTTTTGTTTCAAGGACCAATTAGATTAGAGTTTAAAGAACCAATCAGAAATTGAGAAGAAGAGAGAGAGAGAGCCAATGAGGAGAGGCGAGAGAAGCTCCCAGCTCCCCCAAAATCGTGATCCGTACCGAACGTTCCCAACCCTCCCGCAACGGTTCTGAATAGAAAATCGTCGGGTTTTCCACTGAATCACCACCACCCTTAATCAACTCCCCTTGGACCCAGGAACAAGACCCAACCAGTGATAGGGTTGTTGGAACACCGGAGAAGTCGAATTGACGAACACCCATTCTAGGGTTTCTGGCGGATTCGTGGCGATTTGAAGCTTTTTCCGGCCAAATTGGACTTGGCCACATGTATAAAACTTGCACTACTCGTTGAGATATTCATTTCTATAAAATTTGAGAATTTTTGGAATTAGTTGAATTTTCCGGCGAATCGGGGCGGCCAACCGCCACATTCGACGGCGCATGGGCCGAGGCACCCCTGACCTTCCTAGGCTAAATTTGATACCCCAATTCCATATGTGAAGTCCGATTGATGAAATCTCATCGTTCGAATATAGTTTTGATAAAGACCGCCACTTGAATATTAAATTAATCGATGATAATATTTGAGGATATTAGGAACTTACAAATCGGAAATCCAATATATGGATCTTTCTGAATTGGATTTGTAAGCTCGTAAAATAAAACGGCGGCCGCCACTTAATTTTAGCAATTGGCGGAGATCCGACCGTTGGATCGTTCCGAAACTTTAGGATGTTATTCTAGAAGCTTAATGAAACTCTTGGGAAGTTACCGATGGGAAATCCGAGATGTGGATCTTCCGGATCGAGTTACATAAGATTGTGGACCCTACCGTTGACCTTTGACCGACGGTTCACTTGTGGTCAATGGGTCTCAAATCATTCTAGAACGTCCTTGGGGTTGTGTTTTATGTAAGTTACATGTTCTATCGATAATAATTCTGAGACGTGATTTAATAATTGTTCTAGGCTCCGATTGTTCGAGACGCCTCGATATTCGATAATAATTTTGAGACGTGATTTGATAATTGTTCTAGGCTCCGATCTTTCGAGATGCCTCGATATTCGTGCTAGGGAGTTGTAGCGTGGACCTCAGGTGAGTGGGTCTTTTTCCTTTTTATGGTATATATATATATGATTGACAGTTTCCAAAAATTCTTTTGAATTGATTTATGCATATCATGCCATGGTTAAATATTGTTATTAGAAATGTTGTACTATGGTGAAACGCTCAATAATCCTACAGGATGCGCAGGTAAGTTTATTGACAGGTAAGGTTATTATATTGATTGAAATGGTTGAATCATTATGGCATGCTTTATCATATAGTCTGCTCATCATTGCTACACGCCGGTGTTAGTGCTTCCGCCCGGGCCACGGCACAACCTTCATGTGTATGTTCACCTCCCGCACCGCACACTCGCTTTGGATCCAAATAGGTGCTAGCCTATCGTACATACTGCATTAGGCAGTTCCGACTTATAGGTGACCTGTGTATAACGCTAGCTTCACGTGGTCGTAGCACTAGAGCGTTCATTATTGCACCTAGCCTGTCGTACATGTTACATTATGTGACTCCGACTCGTGTGTTAGCATAGACTGATGAGCGATAGGTGCAGTCGTACATGTCACATTAGGTGACTCCGACTAACATGCTAGTATGGATTACTGTGCACATGATCATATTTATATCGGTGTTGAGATATTCTGTTGTGGCATACTCCTGGATTTACTGTTGACATGCATTTGATTTCATACTTATACGTAGTATGATTTTCTAGGAACTATACATGTTTTCAAAGGTTTTCTATAGAAACTTTATTTTCAGGCTCACTCACCCTTGTTTTTTCGCCCCTCCAGGTTCTAGTAGCAGAGTTTTCGTACCGACGAGGATTATTGGCAAATGTTGGTGTAGACGATTACCATCGATGGTATAATCCTCACCCTATTTTACTGTACTGTACTGTACTTATGCTCTGTCATCACGTGTGAAATTGGTTCATTCCCGCTCACCAGAGCACTCTTGTATTTAGACACTTTTAGGTTTAAATTTATACACATTTTCCTCATCACTACACTTTATGGTTTCGCCACCTTCCAGGTGTCGGCCAGCACAGCTCGATTAGGAGTCCTAATGGACATCCCGGGTCAGGGTGTGTCATATAATTTAATTTTATATTTGATGCATCATTTGATTAAATGAATACAGTACGAACATTGACTTGACGTATGTGCTTTCATAAGGAAAACTGAATTTTGTGTGTTTATAAGCGTGTATATACTCAATATTTCTTTTAATTACAATGGAATTGACTGAAAATTATGGAGAATTAGTATAAGTTTACACACCGAAAGAAATAGAATGAAAATGTAAGTAAAGAAAAAGTAGAATGTAATGCATAATATCTTAGTGTGTAAGGAATTGGTGACTAAATGTGCTACGTGAGGAGATTGCTTATTTCGTTAGTTAAGGGCAGCACTTGATAGAAGCATAACCAAAACCAAGTAAGAGTCACATTTTGGTTGCATTCCTATCCTAATTTTGTGTATTATTCTCTTAGCTCTATGTTGTTAACTGCAAATTTTGCTATTTTGTTCCCTTTCGTTTTATCTACTAATTATTGTTCTATGAATTGTATTCTTCAGTTAAAAATAATGATAACTAGAATGTCCAGAAAAAAAAAAAAAAAATCAAGCATTGCAGTGTTCAGGATGATAATTTGTATCCAATATGATCATTAGCTAGTCAAAGAACCTAATTTGGGAAGTGGGTTTTAAAGTTTTAATAGTTTTGTTGTGTGTAAACTTCGTGCTTTGCCTAGCTACCAAGAATCTAATAACTAAAGGCTTAGTTATTTTCCCCAAATGGTTTTCAATTTGTTGTAGGTAAACGAGAGCTACTGTATTGTTATGCACAGCAGCACAGGGGAATGGAAGGAAAGTAAAAATTCAAGCTTTTAATGCAAATTAGAAATGGAGCAACGCTAAACAAAAGACAGGTAAAACTGACCACTACTTTTTTTCCATTTAAATATAAATCAATTGATTAAGTGTGTGTTTAAAATGAAGTTTCAATTGTTTTCAAGTTCTAACAACAAACTCCTACGCGTTAAGATAATCTATTTAGAGTTTTGATCCACTTTTGATTTTCCATATAAAGTTTCCATTTTTCTTTTGTGTGAGAGAAGCTTTAATTTGGGTTTACAATTTTTCCCTTTGTAGATTTTCGAAGTAGGACTGAGCTTTCAAAAGGCACTTCAAGTTCTGGAAATTTTTTTTGTTATGCTTTTGTTATATCAGGTTCTAAATTGTGCAAACCATTTCTTTAATTAGAGAAAATTAAGCACAATCCTGCTTATATACATATTGTTATTTTAAGAAACAATTTTGTTAGTCTTTTCTAAGAGAAATGATAATAAGAAACTGCAATTTACTTTTGGGTTTCATCCTTAACTGATTTTTGAATTTATGCCTAAGTCTAATCTACTCCAAAGACAGGCTGAGCAAAAGGAGGAAAGGTTTAAGCAGGTATGTGTACTATGTGTTTTCATCAATTCTTTCTCAGAATGTGCCTTTATTGTTGGTTTCTGTACTATTTTTCTCGAGGAGGATTGTCTGCCCTCCTAGTTCCAGTGCCTTCCTGTTTTATGTGGTCACGGTTAAGCCACGTCAACATTTTATATATTTTTTTTTATAGAGATAATAAGACAAAAATGAATAGTAATATAAAATATTGACGTGGCTTAACCGTGACCACACAAACATGAGGGCATGAGAGGGCACCGAAGCTGGGAGGGCAGACAGTCCTCCTCTATTTTTCTCTGCCTAAAAAATTGAAATAAATATGATCTTTTCACTATTGCTTCTGCTTCCAAGTTTTTTGCACAGAATATAAAAAAGGAAATAAATATTTGTTCCCCTTTTTCTACTTTGTTCTTTTGCAGCAAAACAAGCATGATTTTGTTGGTACTGCTTATTTAGTGAAGCAACGATTTCATATTGTGAATTGTCTTTGTGTGTTTATCACTTTATTCTTTACGATTCCAGCTTCCTAAATGAAGTTTGACATGTATGGAATTTGACAATTTATAATCATAAACTTCATTTTGCCCATGGACACCTATTTTGTTCCTTATTGTTGATAGAGTTGTAAATAAATTTGCACATGCATGTGAATAGTATTGTCTAATGTATATACATATATAAAAAAAAAATTAGAACTTCTACATGTGTTAAACAATTTTTAATCCCGTAACAACAAGCGGGCATCCTTGTTAATCTTTTTCTACATGCGCACATCCATGTTAGACATAAATAAAATAGAGAAAGGACGTGTGAGAATTCCTTTTACTGGAAAAGGATCCTCGCTGGATCCTTTTCCTGGGGATCCCGTGATCGGGACTGTTCATCATATATCGTGCGGTCGGAAATCATTTCAAAATTTAAAATTAAATATAAATAGTATGTAACAAAAACTGACCGTATGATGTACGATGATCGATCACGATCACGAAAAAAAGATTAGGCGAGGGTCCCTTTCCCTTTTACCAGACAAAACCGGGACCACATTGTTTATTTTACACAAAACTTCAACGACAAAATAAACCAACAATAAAAACGCAAAGAGAGGTTACAAATCAGAGTGATATCAGTTTCGTTGTCGCTGCCAGAAGAAGAAAAACCACCTCTGCAGCCTTGCTGTATCGAATCAGGATCCTCTCCGGATCCATTTCCTAGGGATCCCACAATCCTATCCGTTCATCGTATATCATGCGGTTAAAAATTATTTAAAATTTAAAATTTAAAATTCAAATATAAATAGTACCTAACGAAAACTGACCGCACGATATAAAATAATCGGATATGATTGCGGGATCCCTAGGAGAAGATCTGGAGAATCTTGATTCGTATCATCCTCTTTGCTGACGTGCGACTGCCAACTATCACTCGAGTACCCAATACCCAGTTTTCTGCTTTCAATCCTCTTTCAAAATTTTAAATTCGTCTCAAAATCTACAATTTTTCTTCATTGACATGTAACATATTTTTTAAGAGTAATGCTAAATAGATTAAATTTTTAAATTAAATTTGTAAATCAAATAATATGTCATTAATACAAAATAAGTATGTTAATCAACATTTAAGTAATAATCAATTATTAATAACTACATCATTCGGTTTACAAAATTTGATGTAAAAATTTAGTCTTCCGAGTATTATTATTATTTTTTAAATTAAAACAACAATGTCACTTCCACTCTAGCATTGCTATCATGGAAAATACATTGTTGTGAACATATTGCTACCATGGTATGTAACATTGAGTAATACGGAAGATGAATATATGAGGTTGAAAATAAAAGATGTAGTAGTTGTAGAAATCAAATCTAACAGCTAAAACACTCGTACTTGAGTGTTACGTAGCATTGAAGACGGACCTCAAAATCTGATGATGTTGGATAGAAATAAGGTTATTTCACATGCCATGAAAGTAAAAGGAAGCGGCGAGCAATCAAGAAAAGTAATTGAAGAATTGGTTTATTTGCTGCTGTCATATTCAGAAAATGGATATTTGGGTACCGTTTGGTACTTGGTACAGGACGGAACGGAGTGGGACGAGGCGTTCCGTCCCACTTTTGATGTGCCTAAAACGGGTGGAACGCGCTGTTCCACGGGACGAGTTCTAGGTGAATTTTGGTTCTGCCTCACCCCCTGGAACGACTTGTTCCACATCCGTAGAACACAAAATTATAACATTTCAAGACAAAAATACCCCTGATCTTTTTTAATATTTACACCATACAAAAAACAAACCCTAAAAATTCTATCTTCTTCGTTCCATCTTCTCTGCCTGCCGCTTCCTTTTCCCGTAGCCTTCCTCCTCATCCTCTCCCGTAGCAGCTGCATCTCCAGGTTCGATCTTGATCTTCTCCCGTAGCCGCTGCATCTCCAGGTTCGATCTCGATCTTCTCCCGTAGCCGCTGCATCTCCATGTTCGTTTTCTTGATTTTTCCATGGAAAATTTCAATCGGAGTCAGAGCAGCGACTACACGTCGTAGGACGAAGGCACGGAGGACTACCGGCGCGGCGCCTACCACGCCGTCCGAATCGGTGACACTTTCAAGAGCGGACGGTATATCGTTCAGACCAAGCTCGGCTGGGGCCATTTCTCCACCGTCTGGCTCGCCTGGGACACCCAACACTCCATACTCCTCCTTCCCTCTCTCTTCTCTTTTTACGACACTGCGTTTTATTGCTTTTTGATCTGAGGTTGTAGATATTAGTCGTTTGAGAATGTGGGGGAAGTAGTTGAAATTTTAATCTTGTTCTTGGTTTTTTTGATCTTTGACATGCTTAGTTTTAAGTAAATTAATGGAGGATTAATGACAAATGTGTTTTGTTTTTGTTGGGTGGGTGTTGAGTTGCACAAAAATGCCAGAGATTTCTTGGTTTGAAAGTGCAAAAGAGTGCTGAACACTACACCGAGGCGGCCATGCATGAGATAACCATCTTGAAACAGATTGCAGAGGGAGACCCAGATGATAAAAAATGCGTGGTGAAGCTATAATGGAACAAGGGTAAATTAGTCATTCAATCTTTTGGTTTATTTCCGTCCAGCACGTACTAAACGCAGAACGGAACAACCGTCCCGTTCTGTCTTGCGCATACCAAACATAACACGAAACCTTCGTTCTGTCCCGTCCCGTCTGCGTACCAAACGGTACCTGTTGATTCACAATAGGCCAGAGTCAAAATTTGGCCTAATTCTACCTTTTAATTACCAAAAACGGGATTTTAATATTTTAAGATCTTTTTAACATTTTATTATTTGTTTAATTCCTTTCTTATTTGGTTTCCTAGGTTTCTAGGTTAAGAATATTATAAATAGGTCATCTTGGTTTGTAATCTTATTCCTATTATTAGTCAAATTGGAGTTTATTCTTTCTTTCTTCCTAGAGAATTCTAGGGGTTTGCTAGTTGTTTTCTAGCCAAGGAATAACGTTCGAGCTTCCTTTCTTATATCTGCTGTGTCATCTGCCCAAAAAAAAAAAAAAAAAAACTCAAAACTTGTTTTAGACCTTTTAGTTTCCCATGAACTCTGAGCTCCGGAATAATATTCTCTCCCTTTTCATTCCTCTTTTCTTCCCTTCCATCCTCTCACACATTTCATTTTATTTTCTCTCTATAACAAATTAATGTAAAATATTAATATAACTTAACTGTGACATTTTCAAATATAAATGGAGAAGATGGAGAAGAATCCTACTCCCCTACTCCTCTGTTGATTTTCAACTTCCTACGACTGATAGTGATATTGACAGGCTGCCATATTCACATGGCAGAAAACAACAACCAAGAGCAAGACGCAGCCTGTATGAATGTGGAGGGACTCCAAGGAGTTGGTCTTTCATTCATTGATGGGCCCGATCGTTGATGCACTCTTTTGACCTACCATTGTATGAATCGATTGTACGGAAATATCTTGCTAGAGTAATGTTTGTAAGATTAATTTTTTAAATTAAATTCTATAAATCATATGACGTGTTTGTTGATAATTGAGTTATGATTAAAATATTAATTAACGTGCTCATCATTATAATGATTATCATTAAATGAGTTTCAATTTTAAAATTTGTGTAATAGAATGATAAAATCACAGTCCTCTAGCGTTGGTGAAGACGGTAGTGAATAGTGAACAAAAATGGGCCCTAGCTAAATACAGTTACGTGATGGATCGGGGCAGCAGGCAATAAAAGACTCAGTTTTGTTTTTATTTTTTTTACTTGAAAACCAGTCATATTCCACCACTGTTGGATGCTTGAATGAGAAAATGCATATTCTTGAGTGCTATACGGAAATTGGAGCATGTACTATTTAGTGTTCATTATTAACAAATGTAACAACATCCTGGAAAGAACAAGAGTTAGCCCCGTTTTCTATACGTAGTTACCGGTCAATAACGAATCCTTCACGACATATATCTCCGGTCTTCTCAATTAACAATCACTGGGGTCTTTTTTAGTTCTATCCTTAACTTGGATCAAACCCAGTAGGAAGGGACGTCAAGAACAAAAGTTCAATGGTTCATCTTTTATTTTCGTTGATGATCCGTACTAATTTGCTCTTCATGTTATCCACAATTTGCTTTGCAGTTGACAGCATTAGTCCCTCCCAGTCTGTTCCTGATGGCACGACCTTGGTTTCGAAGGATGGAAGCTTTGAGCTTGGTTTCTTCAATTCAGGTAGTTCCACGAACCGTTACTTGGGGATTTGGTACAAGAACATTCCAGTTACAACTGTTGTTTGGGTTGCAAACCGATGCAACCCCATCAATGATTCTTCCGGCATGTTGATGATAAACGGCACAGGTAATCTTGTGCTGTTGGGTCAGAATAAGAGTGTCGTTTGGTGGACAAGCTCGGTTCAAAATGTCCAAAGCGCAAGGGTAGAGCTTTTGGATTCTGGTAATTTAGTCCTAAGAGATGTCGTCGCAGGAACCTATTTGTGGCAAAGCTTCGATTATCCTTCTGATACGTTGTTACCAGGAATGAAGATGGGATGGGACTTGAGGACTGGTCTAAAACGGAGTCTATCAGCATGGAAAAATTCAGAAGACCCTTGTCCGGGAGATTTCACTTACGGGATCCAAATGCAACTTAATACATATCCTGAGGCATATGTGCGCATAGACACTGCAAAATACTATCGTACTGGCCCATGGAACGGCCTGAGATTCAGTGGTTCACCAGAATTAAAGCCTAATCCACTTTATAGTTTCAAATTTGTGTGTAATGAAGATGAAGTGTACTACATGTACAACCTTCAAGATAAGTCTGTAATCTCAAGAATAGTTTTGAACCAAACCACCAGGTCGCGTGATCGATTTACATGGATTGAAGCGGATCAAACTTGGAGGGCCTATTCATCGGTACCGAGAGACTTGTGTGATCATTATGGCTTCTGTGGAGCCAATGGAAAATGTATCATAGGTGAGAATCCAGTCTGCCAATGCCTGAAAGGATTCAAGCCTCAGTCCCAAGAAAAATGGAATTTAACCGACTGGTCTTTAGGATGTGTGCGGAAGAAACCACTGAGCTGCCAGGGAAGAGATAAAGATGGGTTTGTTAAATTTTCTGGATTGAAATTACCAGATACTACACTTTCTTGGGTGAACAAAACTATAAATCTCGAGGACTGCAGAGCCAAATGCTTGAACAACTGTTCATGTATGGCTTATACAAGCTCGGATATCAGAGGAGGAGGCACTGGTTGTGTCATCTGGTTCGGTGACCTAATAGATATCAGGCAGTTTCCGGTTGCTGGGCAGGAGCTATATATTCGAATGTCAGCTTCTGAGTTAGGTATGGAAATTTCTTTGATACAAAGTCCATTCTGCTTCTATCAAAATTAACTAATTGACATTTAGTTTTCCCTGTTCTCTTTTTCGTTGCAATTTTATTTTGTCTACAATCATGAAGAAGACAATGATCGTCGATTGAAGACAGCAATGATAGTTGCAATTACCGTAGCAGCAATAATTTCTGGTCTTCTGTTAGCTGGATATTACATTCACCGAAGGAGGACAAAATTAAAAGGTAGATGAAGTGGAATGAGCCATCTTTGCACATTATCCGTGGATACTCTTTGACTGTATTTGAATAGATATTTGAGAGAAAGGATTTGAAGTTCTATTGCGTTTAATTTGGTTAGACGAGATGCTTAAACTAACACATGTTCCATCTGCATATATAGGTTTTAGTTTGCTTACTCTTACTTGAAGGCTATAGCTAAATATTCTCGTCCCGGATGTTTTTTATTTTATTTGGATGAGTTGGATGAGTATTTGAGAGAAATGTACTTAAGATTTTATCGAATATAATTTGGTTCAGAGATATGGTTAACCTAGTACATATTCCATCTGCGTATACAAATTTTAATTTGCTTACTCTTACATATAGCTAACATGAAGTCCATTCTAATACATGAGAAAACAGAAGTAAGAGAAACAAATCAGAACAATGAAGCGGAACCAAAGGAGGACCTGGAGCTTCCGCTCTTTGACGTGACCACAATAGCTACTGCTACAGATAACTTTTCAAGCGATAACAAGCTCGGAGAAGGTGGTTTTGGATCTGTTTACAAGGTAAAGTTGTAAGCCAAACTAACAAACAGTCACTTCATCATGTGTTTCGTTATATTGAAATACTGTAAATTTTCAGGGGACGCTAGCAGATGGACAAGAAATTGCTGTGAAGAGGCTTTCAAGAAGTTCTGGCCAAGGATTTAATGAGTTCATGAATGAAGTTATACTGATTGCCAAGCTTCAGCACCGAAATCTCGTAAAGCTACTTGGATGTTGTGTTCAAGGAGAGGAGAAAATGCTGATTTATGAATACATGCCCAACAAAAGCCTGGATTCCTTTCTTTTCGGTTTGAAACATTGTACCTTATAAAATATGGTTGCTTTAAAATAATTTCATATATAGGTTTGTATACAGAACTAAAGTTGGATTTCGATTGAACTTGCCAGATCAAACAGGAGAATTGCTGTTAGATTGGCCTAAACGTTTCGACATTATTTGTGGAATTGCTCGGGGTCTCCTCTATCTGCATCAAGATTCCAGGCTAAGAATTATTCATAGAGATCTGAAAGCAAGTAATGTTTTACTTGATAATGAAATGAATCCAAAAATTTCAGACTTTGGTTTGGCTAGAATATTAGTTGGAGGTGATCAGATTGGCGGAAATACAAACAGAGTGGTTGGAACATAGTACGTTTCTCTTGAAATTATTGGCACGATCTACTTTTCATTCTCATCGGTGGATTATTATGTTCTCACTGCTCTATGATGTTTCTGTGTTTTACAGCGGTTACATGGCACCAGAATATGCTCTTGATGGGCTATTTTCTGTCAAATCAGATGTCTTTAGCTTCGGTATTTTGGTCTTGGAGGTCATAAGTGGAATAAAAAACAAGGGATTCTACCATCCAAACCACAGCCAAAACCTTGTTGGACATGTAAGTAGCAAGAATAAACTTCAAACATAGAGACCAATGGATAACAATTGACGGAGTTTTTTGACATGTTTCAGGCGTGGAAATTATGGAACGAAGGCCGGCCTTTAGAACTGATTGATACATGTTTAGCAAGCTCATGTATGCTATCAGAAGCGTTACGTTGCATCCACGTTAGTCTCCTATGTGTGCAACATCATCCTGAGGACAGGCCAAACATGGCATCTGTAGTTATAATGTTGGGAAGTGAGATTGCATTGACTCACCCCAAACAACCTGGTTTCTTTACAAAAATGGAATCACACGAAGCAGGTAACCATTCGTCTTTAACCAATGAAATATCAATTACGCTTTTGGAGCCTCGATAAGGGTCGTTTAGTTGTGTATAGGTAAAACACCTAACGCGTGCGTGGTCAGGAAACAAGCAGTTTGATATACAGATCCAAGTGATCTGTCTGTTATTGACCAATAGATGGGGCTCTTTATAGATGGTTCAAAGCAGACAAGAATGATAAAAGAAAATTTGGTTATTCTTCTATACTATATTGATATACATCTTTCTTTACCAAAGTCTTTGTATATAAACAGTGCCTTGTTGAACAATTTTTGAAAGAGGCTACGAGTGATTCGTATGTTCTTTCCAACAGGCCCAATAGAAGGGCTTAGTATTTTACTGTCGGACATGACCTTTGGGTTGTAATTTTCATATTATTCAGTCAATAAATTTGGAGGTTTTCTCAATTCCTGATAAATTCCAGATTGGTAGTGAATTTTATAACTTAGGGTACGGTGCATATTTACGACTTTATGGTCAGATATTAATTTGTATGTTGCTCAAGGTTAGCATCAGGGCGGCCTTGAGATTTTAGGGGCCTGTACAAACTTTAAGCAGAAAACACCTAAAAATAAGCTAAGTGTGGTGGTGGTCAGACGCTTCAACTCATACAGAATTGTTTTGGGTTCGAAAGTGCTTGATACTTTTTGTGAACTTCCTTTTGGAGTTAATGATTAATACGAAAAAAGGGAATATCGGGGAGATTCGAACTAGTTTGTTAAGAAGCGGAAGAACCACAGTGTGCACGTTTAAATATATTCCCCCACTTCTCTTCCTTCTCCAAGTTCAACCATTGAAGGAAAATTTGTAAACTAAGTTCATTAAGCAACATATTGCATGCATTTAACAATTAAATGGCGGAAGTATGTTTGTATGCACTTTGAAACAAAACTTTAACTACGAAATTCAAAGCCTAGTAGTTGTAATGAACCTAGACTCAACTCAAATCAAAGAGATAGAGTTGATATTTCTTTATACCTTTGGAGTTCCTCGTTGCATGAGGAAAGGCTAATCACCAATGAGAGGGCCTTCATTCCTCTCCTGGAGTTACGACTTCATGGCCCTCATCTTCATCTTGTAGCCTCCTTGGATTCTTGAATTTGGATGCTTGAATAATTCTCCAAAAGTCCCTAAAGTTGGAGAACTCTGAGTTCCGACACCAAAGATGGTGAAGGAAGAAGATGAGTGACCATGGGAGTAAAGAGTACTAGTAAAACTCCCATGGTAGCCAGCCTCCTAGAGGAATAAGAGAGCTTTGTGTTTTCTCTTTTTGCATCTTGGAAAACCCTAATGAGGTTAAGCCTTATAACTTCACTTATATACCATCCAACAATTGAGTGGCAAACTTGAAAATAAAGGCAACCCCTCTTTATGGCGGGCCTCACTATGTTAGAGGGCCTTGTGCCATTTTGTGTTTAAGTTGTCATACAACTTAAGATTATGGGCATGACTTGGGCCTTGAGGTTCAAAACTAACCCGAGGTCTAAAACGAACTTATTCATTTAATTAATTAACTTAATTATAACCACAAACAATTAAACTATTACTTATTCTTACTCATCTTCATCAAATCCATCAACATTTACCTTACACGGTGTGTAATCCATTAGGCTCCTTTTAGCGAGGCAGTGAACGATCAAAACGTTTTCTAATTGATTGTTACTTTCAATTCTCCCTTTAGTGATTATACACCCTTAGGGCTTCCACAAGCCATGAGTGACACCTAGTAGTATGTCATGGCTACCCAAGCTAATCAAAAGAGGTTGGAGAACCTATTCAGTTTGGGATTACAAATGCAATATTGTCTTTCTCTAATACAATACTCTTGAACAATTGTTTGGTTTGATAGTTTATTCATGTCTACTATCCAATATGATTCTCTTACTTATATATAATTACCTTGAATGTGATTTGGAACGACTTCCTAAATCTCATTCATACTTGGCCAAAGATTTTTAATTGTATCATAGAGTATTCTCCCCCAACGATTTAAAGGTTAGAGATCCCTTGTTGAGTATTCACTTGCCTCCACGGTTAAATAGCTTAACCCTAACTATGTCATGGACACCCTATGATAGAGTGCCTTTGACACGGTCAAAGATCAAGGACCTAACCACAATACAACTATGATTAGGAGTGGGCAAACGGGTCCTAGACCCGTAGGTTAGGCCTCGCACCTGCAATTCTAAACACAAAACGCAAAATGGATCAGGGCTGGGCGGGTATACGAAGTTAGTGGGGCGAGGCGGTTCTAAAAATAGAAGGGAACGGGCCCTCGGCCCGGCCCGTTTCTAGCATAGAACTAATTGGATTGGAGTTTTATCCTCATCCCAATCTTCTCAAATACATAGACTCAGACAGAGAGTCATTTGGTTTCCATTTCTTCAATTAGTTTACACTTCGATCTCTCATCCTGACTTGCTCTCACCATCCCAG
The DNA here is from genome assembly GCA_024362995.1 of Heteromeles arbutifolia. NCBI lineage: Eukaryota > Viridiplantae > Streptophyta > Magnoliopsida > Rosales > Rosaceae > Heteromeles > Heteromeles arbutifolia. The sequence continues at coordinate 34,323,623 of JANCRC010000003.1, read as the reverse complement.
TTCCGTTTGCCGCCATCATCATTAGACCTCGATCCAAGGTAATTGAAATCCGCTATCCTCTTCTTTTTTTTTGTCAATTTATAGCGAATTTCTTCCTTTTTTGTGGGTTTAATTTTTGAATGCATGCAAGGAATTCAGATCGGAAATGAAATTGTGGTCGATGATCCGGTGCTCCTTGATTTCTAATGTAACCCTAAACCTTTACTCTATGTCTCTCTCTCACTCACTCTCTCGAAATCAGTCCCTCTGGCGAACTCAAAGGGACAAACGATGAAGTCAATGAACTAATCATCCATCCCCTCCATCTGACTCAGATTCATAGTTTTTTATAAGGTATTATGTTTTAGGGATTTAGGATTGAAAATTAAATTAGGGTTTTCTAGATTTAGGGATTTTGTTGGGTTGGGAATCTTGACCTCTATTATGTTCCAATTTCAAATCTTTTGTTCAAATGATTTGAGTGGATGAGGTCGAAATTAGGACTAAGCATCAACTAGTATCAGTTTCGGAATTTAACCAATGTTAAAATGGGATCATGGTATCTTTGAAAACTCCACTTTTAATGATTTGGTATTTATATGTTGCCGTGCACAATCTGTGTTTCATTACTCCTAATGTGTAATATGTAATGCGGTTGTTGTGCACTGCAGTGTAGCGGCTACTGCCCCATTTTAAAAAAAAAATTGGAAAAAAAATATATAGTTGGACCCGTGGACCCGTCCGAAACTAGTCCGTTTGAAACAGGTCGGGTAAGGTTCGGTTCCAAAACTAAAAATCTTTGTACTCGGCATGGCCCGCCCCGTTACAATTTAAAATGGGTAGGGTCTGGTTCCTTCAAAATTGGGCTCGGCCCAGCCCGTGCCCACCCCTAATTATGATGCGTCAAGTCAAATGACTACTTTGTATTATCTCAACCATGTGTTCTCATGTGACATGAGTATGAGAACTCCTTATTGATCGCGTTCAATGGACTCATTCTCTATTGAGCACCTATATATTTGTATTGATGTCAATCACACCATTGACTCGAGACCAGTCACTCTCTCGAAGAGAAGACATAACATGTACCGATCTTAACGGATCGTCAATGTCCAATCTTATGATCAGGAACGTTTAGGATATGTGTACAAAAGAGAATGGTCTCATGAATTTAACTTCTATATATCACATTCTCCTAATTACATATTCCTTAGATCGATGGGGAAGGAAGGTAGGGGCTATCGAGGAAGACAGGGAGGTATGGGAGTCTGGTTGATGGGAAAAGGATGTTACGGTCTAGTGGTATTCCTCTTCACTTGTAAGTGAGAGGTCTATGTTCGATTCTCGCCAAAGAAAAATTTGAACCATATTATTGCTAGCTCATTGTGAGGCTAAGCCCACCCCTACTCTTTAGTGTAGATAATATCGTTTGCTTAAAAAAAACATGTGAAATGTCTGTAAAGTATCTTCTTATGATTGGGTTTAGAGCACATTTCCAACAAACATGGCCAGCCGCCCCCAACAGCAGACAAGCATGGATATATAAAGTTACAAATGCCACAATCAATACCATAGAAGCATCAAGGAGGGCTTGAGTCTGATGTTGCGGTTGCGGCTCCAAAGGATGATAAGGCAACGAGTACCTTGACGAAGACTTCATAAATTTAGCTGATGATTTGGAAAGCAACGTCCTTGAGAAGGAGCAGAAGGAAGCAACGCAGCATGAGGAGGCAACGCAACAATAGGCGGGCAAAGAGTAAAGATCTGAATGTCATTTTTTTTATGCATCGAGAAATGTCTTAAGAGTAAGAGAGAGGATGAAAAAAAGGTGTGTTGAACAATGTTTATTGTGTCGATCTAATGCTGTGTGTCACCGCCAATCGATGATGGAGGTGGGTGCTAAGTGTGGCTAGAGTAATTATCTGAATGGAAAATTTTGGGTGTTTTGAAATATTATTCATCAGATTAATGAGATTTTAAATTTGTCATCATCATTGAATATGTATCCCGACAAACATAAAACACAACTATATATATACTACGAAGCACAAACCTATACAGGATCAAGTAGAGATTAGGGCATTTGATTTTGGTAAAAGATAATAGTTTGGAGGGTGCAGATGAAGAGGCAAAAGAGTTGGACATCTGATTAAAATTAGTCATTTAGGAAGTTATTATTAGCACTTCAAAAATCTAATTATGCATTTCTCATACGAATATTCTTCTTTCTAAACATAGAAAGTTTGGAGTGCACTATTTGGTATTGTTGTGTTTTGAAAAAAAACTGTTTATGCTGTGCTGTGAGAATAAGCAGTTGTGAAATAAAGCAGCAGAGTGTTTAGTAAACTTTTTTGTAAAAGTGTTTTTGAAAAAAAAAAAAAAAGCAGTATTATAGTGTGTAGTAAATTTTTATGTAAAACAGATGTGAAAAAAAACCGGTTTTTCAAAGCTGGGTTTTGCAGCTTCCTGTTTTTGGCTTTTTTTTCACCAAAAACTATGAAAAAAAACTGAAGCTGAATGTTTATCAAACACAAAAAAACTACCAGCTTTTTTTTATACCAGCTTTTTTCAGAATCACCTCAATACCAAACCAGGGCTAAATTTTTGGATTGCACAATTCTCTTGTTTTTTTTTCATTTTAAAAGTGATTTATCTAATGTTTAACCTTGTTATAAACTTTAATATCTTTATTTTATTTTTGGGCCACATGGCATACAGTAGAAGGGGGTCCCATTCATGCCAGTCAACAATTTTAACAGATTTGGTAACGAACTTGATGACATGGGACAAAGTGAAACACAATTTGAGTTTTAAGAGTTAAGTGACACAATTTAAATTTCAGGGATAAGGTGAGAATGAACTTGAGTTTTAGGGAACATCGACATAAATAAGCCAAATAATAATAAATTAATAATAACAAATAAATACAAGGCTAAATTGGATTAATGGTCCCCGTGGTGAGAGAGTAATCGGAAGATAGCCCTCGTGGTGAAAAAATTCGGATTTAAATCCTCGTGGTGAACTCCGTTAGGATTTAAGCTCAAAATTAACATCTTCCTCATCTGTCTGTTAACCCATTCAACCTTCATAACCAAAAGAGAAAAAAACTCATTCATCCAAGGCTAAAATTTGTTGATCCATGCTTCGATTCCATTCAAAGATCTTTTGTCCATTAATCAATGAATTCCCTAAATATGCCCATTTGAGAAAAAATGATTTCAAAGAAGATCCTTCAGTTGTCAGATTACCGAAAGATTGTGATTTTCTGCTCGCAAAAAGCAAAACGAAAATGAATATTACAATTATAAACAATAGGAGGAGAAAATTGGCGATGAAAATCCAAAATACGTAGTGGTATTCATTTACAGGGAAATGGGTTTCTTCTGTTGGATGCGTCTATGGAGATTGAAGAAACATGAAAATGGGTTTCTCTTTTGGATGGGAGATGGATTTGGATTTTTTTTGGTGCCATTTATTTGATGGTAAGAATGTTGCTTCTTTGATTGCACTCTCTATCTCAACGCTTACACAATTTTTCTTTGTTCTTTTGCTTTTCTGATCAAAAGATTGAGGTTGCAGCTATTCAAATACGACGTAGGGAGAAAAATGCAGGACAAATTGAGATTGAACGCAGCAGACTTCGTGGTTTTAAAATCCAATGAAATCTTTGGGAGAAGGGTGGGATTGTTAACTTTGGGTTAACGGAGAGTTCACATAAATGTTAATTTTGGGCTTAAATCCTAACGGAGTTCACCACGAGGGTTTAAATCCGAATTTTTTCACCACGAGGGCTATCTTCCGATTACCCTCTCACCACGGGGACCATTAATCCAATTTAGCCTAAATAAAAAGATGACAATTGGGGACCAAGGGAACTATGACTAGAATTTTAGATGGCAAAGTTGTAATTAACTATGCACGTTTGCTATCCCCAAATATCCAACGGAATTACCCTTTCCTATTTGTTCTTTCTTGTTTCTATTATATTGGACACCACGCCACTTTAGTCCAAACATGACGTTTTCTTCCAAATTCCTACTTGTTTGAAATAAAGATCTTTTCAGACTTTGGTTTGGCCATAACAATAGTCGGAGGAGATCAGATTGGTGTCAATACAAACAGAGTGGTTGGTTGGTACATAGTTTTACTTATAATATTTGGCACAATCTACTTTTTATCGTCATGAATGGTTTCTTTTGTGATCTCACTTTTCTATGATGTTTATACTTTCTATAACGATTATATGCCACTAGAATATGCTATTGATACGCTATTCTCTGTCAAATTCGATGTCTTTAACTTCAGCATTTTGGTATCGGAGGTCATAAGTGGAATGAAAAACAAGGGATTCTACCATGCAAACCACAGCCAAAACCTTATTGGACATGTCAATAGCAAGAATAAACTTCTTCATACATATAGACCGATGAATGGCAATTGACCGAGTTTTGACACGTTGCAGGCATGGAAGTGATGGAATGAAGGCCGACCTTTAGAGCTGATTGATACATGTACGCTATCAGAAGCGTTGTGTGGACATCCTGAGGATAGGCCAAACATGGCATCTGTGGTTATAATGTTAGGAAGTGAGATTGCATTGGCTCACTCAAAACACCTGGTTTCTTTATAGAAAGGAACCACATGAAGCAGGTGACCAGTCGTCCTCAACCAACGAAAAATCAATCACGCTTTTGGAGCGTCGATAGGGGTCGATTGGTTATATAGGTTAAATGCTTAACGTGTGTGTGCTCAGTTTCGCTTGATTTCTCTTTTTAATATTTCACGCTACGCTAGATTCTGATAATTGTTAAACTCAAAGTTGGTATCTGCGGTCAACAAGAATATGAAGTTGAGGCAAACCAAAGTCCAAAGTCAATGCGGGGGATAATTTTATTTTTTATTATTTGTCAAGAAAAGCACATTACTTAGAAAAGAAACAACACATAAGGATTTCTACTCTGAGGAACTTTATATATTTCGTACTCTCGAGTCACAACTCGAAATGAACAACAAAGAGTGAGAGAAACATAATGGGGAAACTCTATACCTAAGAAATAAAGTTGACTCATCAATTATCTATTTTAATGACAATAGTTCTTGGTTTTTTATAGAACCCAATATACAATTTGCGGAAGAGATGTAGATGCATTTGTAAGGTTTAGGTAATTAAGTAAGGGAATTGATATTAGCACTCCAAAAATTTCATTTGGCATTCTAAACTTTTTATAATTAAAAAGAAAAATACACTTGTGAGGAGTGTAGAATGAGATTTTTGGAGTGCTAATAACAATTCTCTTAAGTAATACCCTTTAAAGCCACTCAGTACTATGGTCTGGTGGTATTTCTCTTCACTTGGAAGTGAGATGTCTTAGGTTTGAATCTCGTGGATGGCGAATTCGATACCAAATTAGTTTGCCTATTGTGTAGCTTAGCCGAACTCTCCATCCCCTAGTATAAAAATATCGATGTACAAAAAAAAATGTAATACCCTTTAGAAGACAAACCACTAAAGGAGATGGCTCCGTTGCGCCACTCTTTGATGCATAACTTTTAACATTAAACTGACTTATTTTTCATTCATATTTTAAAACTAAATATTACAATAATATATAATTTCCCTCAGAGCCAACCACAAAAGGATGGAACAGGTGCCGCCGGCGGCGAAAACAAACACCAGTCGAACAAGAACAGAGCTTTTGGAAAAACGAGGGAGATGTTGTTTCATGGAGGGTTGGAATCCTCCAGTCAATGGGTGGATAATAAGACATAGAAATGCACGTATATTTAATGGCCGTGACCTGCGACTTTATGGTTAGATATGATATGTTTTGACAAATTAGGTTAACATGTTTCGAGAGGTTCAAAGAGACCTTAATATTATAGTAACCCAGTGATGTGATTAAATTTGTCATCTAATTAGATGGATTGTGATTGAATATGCACGCCATTAAGATATTTGACTATAAGATTTAAGCGGTGTTCTTTCTAGAAGCTTGTTGACTAAGATTTTTTTTTTCATTTTTATTTTTTAAACAAACGATATTATCTACACTAAGAGATGAGATAGTAGGTTAACCCTCACAATAAGTTAGCATAATATAGTTAAAATTCACATTTGGCGAGAGTTGAACCTAAGACCTCTCACTTACAACTTACAAGTAAAAAAGAACAACACTAGATCGTAGTACTAAGTGGGTTTTAAAACAATAAAACATGTGTTAAAATATTATTTGATCAAATTTCTTTTTTTTTTTAACAAAAGATTGTCTACACTAAAGGACATGGGGTGAACTTAATTTCATAATGAACTAGTAATAATATTGGTTCAAATTCGTCTTTGACGAGAATTGAACCTAAAACATCTCACTTACAAGTGAAGAAGAATCTCACTAGACCGTAGTACTAGGTGGCAGGTGAAATTTGGTTGGTTGCAATGTTGACTCTTGGTTTTCATGATTTTACTCTAATTAGAATGAATCGTTACAAATTCCTCTCACATATTTATTTCAAAACAAAGAAAAATCGTATAACCTGGTGATTAAATCAAGATTTACAGAGTCAACTATTAAAAATTTAAACCATCGTCATTGCAACCATTCATTCTCATTAACTTAAAGTCACTTAGTACTACGGTTTAGTAATATTCTTCTACATTTGTAAGTGAAAGGTCTTAGGTTCGATTCTCGTCAAAAACGAATTTGAGCCACATTATTGCTAGTCTATTGAGAGACTAAGCCATCTCTCCTCTTAGTATAGATAATATCGTTGTCCAAAAAAAAACTCCACCTGCTACATCTAAGATGTATAATATTTGAATACTCACTGAATTTATTCACTTTTTAATTTGTCAAATAATATTTTAACACATGTTTTATTGTTTTGAAAAATAAAAGATGTGTTATTTAATTTTTCTTAAACATTAAAAAAAGTAACACTTGACATTTTTTATTAAATCAAATTAAAAAATAAATATATAGAGTATTTATTAGTGATTACTAAAGTATTATTCTTAAAATGAATAGCCACTTAGTACTACGGTCTAGTGGTATTCCTCTTCTCTTGTAAGTGAGAGTTCTTAGGTTCGATTCTCGCCAAAGGCAAATTTGAACCACATTATTGCTAACACATTGTGAGACTAAGCACACTTCCTCCTTTGAGACTAAGCACACTTCCTCCTTTTAGTATAAATAATATCGTGTGTTAAAAAAAAAAACGTATAAGTGACAGTTACTGCAAATTTTGCTAACCGAAACCAACCCCAACCAACCCCTTTTGGATTTCTTCGAATTATCTTCTTAAAATGCGTAAGTGGCAGTTATTGCCAATTTGCCAACCCCAACCAACCCCGTTTGAAAAGGGTCGTTCGCGACTTATGACGATGCAATGTAAAACCTTGATCAAAACTAAGAGGAATGCTTTCTTCCTTAACGTTGTGTTTTAGTCCACGTTTCTCATTGCAATTTGAAAGCCTCGTCAGAGCTTTCAACTTCCCACTAGAAGTCTTTTTACAGTTAACTGCATTTTGCAGAAATTTATTGAACACACATTGATAATCATATGGTCTGTATCTTTATAGTCTTTGGTAGCGCGACCATCATGTACCTGAAACATTTTTAATTAGTAGTCAACATCTATTATATATTTTGATATGTTACATTTGAGATCATGATTTTCCTGAGCGGGAGTAAGATGAATCAAAATATGAACACTTTCGATAAGATTTGAGTTGCTCAAACAGACCATCGATGCTAACACATCTTGTTGTGCTCCGGAAGGTAGACAAAGTCCATCGACTTCGCTGAGATTGACAACTCTTATTTCGCAAGACACGGAAACCTTGATCTAATTAGGGATCAGACATGTTTCCTATATTCTTGTAAATTCTTACAATCTAGGGATTGACTTGTGCTACGTGTTATCACACTTTTAGGAGGAAACAATATCTAATCCTAGACATCCTCTTGGATTCTCCCAGTTTAATATGGATTTCATACCTTAAAACGTCTCTCGCTCAACTAATATAAATACGCTCATTTAGGGATATTTGGTAACGCAACTATCACATACATTATTTTCTTGCGTACTACTTGAGTTTTATATTGCTTACTAACTTGACCGTCTAAGAGCCGTTAGCAAGTACTTCACCATTGTTTGCTCTTTGATATTGTTGACCCTAAAAACTACCAAGCCTACGTGGCGCGCAGGCCGAGTAACTAATAAGCTAACTACGTCCTTCGGTTGTGTGCAGGGCGTGCCAACTCGTCGGCCGAGGAGTAAAATTTGTTGATGTTGCGTTGAGCGCGCAGCTGACCTCTGCGTCTTGCAATTACGGCCGAGGAAGAAACTCGACTCGGCTCTTGGATTCTAAAGCCTGAAGACAAGGCTACTAATTATACGAAGTTCACAGATCGTTGTCGTCAGATTCGGCCACAGTAATGGTATTCGTCAGAGTAAACTCACGCCGAATTGACACCAAAGTGTAAGGGCACAAATACTCAAAGCGGATGTACGTCTTGATGGTGAATGTGGTTCGGCCGTCAGAATGCCGAACTCTAAAGCCCACTTGTGAGTATCCAATCATAAAACAACTCGGCATTCAATGTGCCGAGCCCTAGTAAATTGTAACACCTCACTTCGCCGAGAAGGCTGATGAGATGACCTCTGCCAATAAATATTCGGAAATCCTTCTCGACCGAGACTTAGATAGATAACCAGTCGGCCCCTTCGCAGTGCTTTTTATCCAAACTAAAGGTGCTCTGCGGTCGGCTGATTCTACGGCGATAGTGTTGTTTATCCAAACTGAAGATACCACCGGTTGCCTTCACAATGCTGTTTATCCAAACTGAAGATGTGTTGGCGAAAAGGAAAATAAAAATCTCAAGGTTGTTGAGAGGTTTCGCGTAGAGCGAGGGTTTGTGCATGGCAGATTTGTGTGTTGAGTTGGAGAGCTCGGAAATGTTGCACGACGTCTTGTATTTATAAGGACGAGTATGCAGTTCTATGTGTTTCTCGCGTACCATCTGTTGAAACCCCTGAAGATAAGCACTCCATACAAATAAAAACTCTTGATAACCATCCCAACGTCAATTAGCCGTTTAACAATGACCCATCTTAATTGGCTATTGGCCATTGGATTTGATGAAACCAAATCAATTTGCATGCACATGAAACTCTTCCTATAGCATCTTGAGAAACCATGCAATGTTAGTGCCCATATTCGCGTCTAGGTGCATTAGCCCATGACGTGCTTCCACTTGAAGGATATGCTAATTATTAGCATATATTTCTATGCTAACAATTATCCCAATTCGGAATATGCCGCACCATTATCTTTTTGTGATTATCAGATACCACCACTAATCAAAAGGTAACCTTCATGTATGGTTAACCAACTCCAAGCATACGTCTAAATGCTGAGAATCCCAAATCAAATTGTACTGTATGGCTTGCTTCCAGGTTGGAGATATAATTTGCATCCTATCTATCTGGTTGAAGAAGATGCCAGGATAATTCATATTAAAAAATAATTATTATGATAAAAAACCATAATATTATCCTTTAATAATAACAAAAATTATCTCCATTTTTCCATCCGACGATTGAGAGCTATGCTCACTCAACGGCCTTGATTGCACAGGCCGATGGTGTAAATTTGGGCCCAAACAGATATATAGCCGGATTTGCCCAACCCCTTTGTCCATGACAGTGCGCAAGTTTAATTCCAATACTACAATAAAATAAAATTAAGTATACAAACTGAATGTTTGGATCATCCAGTCACAACGATATGCATTACTCAACATCTATTCATTTTTTGACATAAAGAAAATATCTTACACGACAGAGAAAAATGCTTCTATATTAGTATTTTCTTACTACTGCTAATGTATAAAAATTGATACAAAGAGGAAGTGTTCCATCTTGATTAGCCAACACTTATAAAAACGTACCAACTCTTACTATGTCAAATGCTAACAAAGAGAATAAGTATTTCATCTTGATTAACCAACCACTGTATTATGCAGGTGGGTTTATGTTATTACATTAAAGTACTTACTGTATTACCTTTTCTTCACTTCTATATTTTTATACTCATTTTACATTTCTTTAATATTAAAGATAATTAAATCCTTCTAATTTTATGCCCCATTTTGTTTGTATTTTTGAATTCCGAATATTTAAAACATTGGTTTATTTTAATCTATCTAATATCTCCTAACAAAAAACTAATATACTGAGTACTAACATAAACCCACCTGCATAACATATGACTTAACTCAAGGAACAAAAACATGAATGAATAATATACCTATAAGAGACATATGAAACCTAACTAAAAGGAAGAAAAAAAAAATATATACCTACAAATAAGATACATTAATATGTGCTACGTGTTGGTTATAAAAAATAAATCTTTCATATATGTAGATAAATACAATTTATGTGATATATATAGATGTTTGGGCCCAAAATATTGTTTTGGGCTGAGCTTAAAGTCATTCTCGGCCCAATAGCATTTATCTTGAATCTTGTTATGGGCCGTCTAGTCAAGGTTGGCCGAATCCTGTTGCGAGAATGACTGGTTTAGATAAAGGTGAGGAAGTCGAACCCTAGTGCAATAAGGAGTCTTAAAGCTGAAGATGCTTAGAATTAGGGGATGAATGTGGTTCGTTATGGAGCTTGGTTCAAAGTCCTATTAGAGCTAGGATTGGCTGAAACCTAATCAGATTGGGTTGAGGAATTCTAATCTGAGTATATTTCTAGTTAGGCTATGAGGGGGGTTCGCTACTATAAATAGAGAAGGGAGTGCATTATACAAGGCCCATTTGAAATCAACATACAAATTGCCCTGTGCAAAGCTTCTTAACAACCTTGAGATTTATTCCTTCTTCCCCTTTCTTCCCACCAACACATCTTCAGTTTGGATAAATAGCACTGTGACGGCAACCAGCAACATCTTCAGTTTGGATAAACAGCACTGGAGCCGTATAATCAGCCGACCGAGGAGCACATTCAGATTGGATAAACAGCATTGCTTTGAGATCGATTGGTTACTATCCAAGTCTCGGTCGACAAGGATTTTCAAGTTCTTGTTGGTAGAGATCATCTCATTAGCCTTCTCGGCGAAGTCAGGTGTTACAAGTTACTAGGCTTGGCACATTGAACGTCGAGTTTGTTTTATGATTGGTTATTCACAAGTACATTTTAGAGTTCGGCATTCCGACGGCCGAACCACATTTACCATCAAGACATTTATCTCATTCGAGTATTTGTGTCCGTATAGTCTGGTGCCAGTTCGGCGTGCTTATACTCTTACGAATATAATCACCGTGACCGAACCCGGCGCTGACGATTTGTGAACTTCACGGAACTAGCAGCCTTGTCTTCAAGCTCTAGAACCCAAAGGCCTAGATGTGTTCTTTCCTCTGCCGCAGTCGCAAGATCGAGAGGTCAGTAGCCTTCCCAACACCACATCAACATATTTTACTCCCCAGGCGAACTTGGCCGATGAGTTGGCACGCCTCGCATATAACCGAATGACGTAGTTAGCTTATTAGTTACTCAGCCTGCGCGCCACGTAGGCTTTGTAGTTTTTAGGGTCAACATTTTGGCACGCCCAATGGGACCCAGTGCTAAAGCTACGAAGTTCATGACCATTAAGACACGGTCAGTAAAAAAGAAAACAGCCATGAGAAAGTCGACGACTAATCTTCAAGTCCAAAACCCACGACAAGATGGCTTGTTATAGGCACAGAATCCTCCTCCTACCGTGACACCTGAAGCCATAAGTGCAACACACCTAGAAAATGAAGTTAATCTAGGCAGTCAACCTCGTGATGCAAAAATCCCCACCAAAATGACAAAAGGCATTTTTGTTGAAGGACTAGTGGAGGATTGCGACGAGGACGGTGGTGAGGCCTTTGATCTACCAACTAGATCGTTTCTTCGACGATGACTTGAAGAACAATCCCGGCAATTTGAGCAAATGTTCAGCCAAAAGGTAAAAAACATACTTGAAGAGATGCGTGATAATAGCGTTGTACACAATAGATTGCTCGAAGTTCTGGTTAGTAAAGTCCATGACATTGGGCCTGCCGATCTATCCAGGCAGCCTCTTCTAAATAGTAATCCTCTGCCAGCGATACAGGCCGAGACAGGATCTGCTTGGCTCAAAATGATTAACTTGGAGAAAATAGGTGGATCAAGTAGTAAAGCGGACAGATTTGACCAAGGAGCAAAAGCGGTGTCTGTTGACATGGTTGAAGCCCAGAGAATGATTGATTCGGCCTTAACAAAGAGGCCGAAGTTTCCAAAATTTATTCACCCATATCCAGCCTTTATAGAAAGGTTCGAGTATCCCAAGGGATTCAAGATTCCAGACTTCAGCCTTTTTGTTGGAGAATCGTCCTTGTTTTCGTTAGAACACGTGGCTCGTTTCACTGCTTAATGTGGAGACGTTAACAGTGATTTTCATAAGCTACGACTGTTCAATTTTGACGGCCGAACCACATTTACCATCAAGACATTTATCTCATTCGAGTATTTGTGTCCGTATAGTCTGGTGCCAGTTGGGCGTGCTTATACTCTTACGAATATAATCACCATGACCGAACCCAACGTTGACGATTTGTGAACTTCGCAGAACTAGCAGCCTTGTCTTCAGGCTCTAGAACCCAAATGTCGAGACGTGTTCTTTCCTCGGCCGTAGTCGCAAGATCGAGAAGTCAGCAGCGCGCCCAACGCCACATCAACATATTTTACTCCGCGGGCGAACTTGGCCGATGAGTTGGCACGCCCCGCATATAATCAAAGAACGTAGTTAGCTTATTAGTTACTCAATCTTCGCGCCACGTAGGCTTTGTAGTTTTTAGGGTTAACAATAGCTGATCATAAAAATTAAAAATAAAATATAGGAACAAAGTCTTTTTTTTTTTTTTTTTTTTTGAACAAACGATATTATCTACACTAAGGGAGAGGGGTGGGCCTAGCCTTACAATGGGCTAACAATAATGTAGTTCAAATTTGCCTTTGGCGAGAATCGAAGATAAAACCTATTACTTACAAGTGAAGAGGAACAAAGTTTAGAGGAGGAGAAGAAGACGAAATAACAAATACATAAAAAGAAATAAGAAGAAATAATTAAAGAGATAATTAGGAAGAGATTTAAATCCTATAACAAATTTTATTATTGAAAAGTTTTATTTTTAACAAACGATATTATTTACAGAAAGAGAGTGGGCTAGCCATAATAATGTTATTCAAATTCGTCTTTAGCGAAAATTGAACCTAAAACTCTCACTTGCAAAGTAAAAAAGAATATCACTAAACGACTGGCTATTTAAAATATATTTGGTGAAAATAAATAATCCTAAGTTCAATGATAAAAAATAAAATAAAATAAAATGCTAAGTTCAAAGGATTGTATCTATTTTAATTAAATGGACTATTGTTCATATTAGCTAAAAAAAATTGGACTTATATCAAGTTTTCTTAAATACACCAATATTGTAAGACAATGAATAATCAAATTGTTAAAACAAACAGATGTTTAATCTAAAAAACTTAAAAACGACGAGTCTATTTCAAAACGCCTATATGTTTTGACACTGTTGACCCTAAAAACTACCAAGCCTACGTGGCGCGCAAGCCGAGTAATCTATTAGCTAACTACATCCTTCGGTTGTGTGCGGGGCGTGCCAACTCGACGGTCAAGCTCGGCCAGTGAGTAAAATTTGTTGATGTAGCGTTGGTCGCGCTGCTGACTTCTTGATCTTGCTACTGCGGCGGAGGAAGGAACAATTCTCGGCCTTCGGGTTCTAGAGCCTGAAGACAAGGCTGCTAGTTATGCGAAGTTCAATATCAAATTCGGCCGTCAGTGTGCCGAATATAGTAACCTGGTAACACCTCACTTCGCCGAGAAGACTAATAAGATGACCTCTGCCAATAAGGATTCGAAAATCCTTCTTGACCGAGACTTGGATAAATAACCAGTCGGCCTCAACGCAGTGCTGTTTATCCAAACTGAAGGTGTTCCGCGATCGGCTAGTTCTACGGCGATAGTGTTGTTTATCCAAACTGAAGGTATCACCGGTTGTCTTCACAGTGCTGTTTATCCAAACTGAAGATGTGTTGGCGAAAAGGAAAATAAAAATCTCAAGGTTGTTGAAAGGTTTCGCGTAGAGCGAGGGTTTGCGCAGGGTAGATTTGTGTGTTGAGTTGGAGAGGCTTTCCGTTGCCTCTATCTCTGTATTTATAGGGACGTGCTGACTTGACTCGATCAATATCGCATTTGATCTTTAACGCGATTTGGCGTGGATCAGAACCAATTAACTGCACGATTTTATTATGCAATTGTCCAATCCAATAAAAATCTTCATCATTATCTCTTTTTAATTGACCATATCTGACCAAACAATGGTGGTTTTATCCCATCATCATGTGATCCACGGTCAAGAGATCACCACATCACTATCCTTGTGCTAATGGACTCTTCCCAATGTATCCATAGGTTGAAGCCTACTCTTTTGCTCAGATGTCTTCCTAATCACATCACCACCAAAAGCCTAGCTTTCCTAGACTTCTTGTCTCATCCATCACCAAAAGCCATCACCATGTATCCTGATCCCAACTAAATGAATTTTAAAATTCATTTTGAATTGTGCCGCACATCCACATCCACTCGAATTGTGCTGCCATGTTTCCAGTTGGAAATACATCTCTTTTTTTTCACAATAAACTATTATTAAAAGATAATTATGATAAAACATCATAACATTATCCCTTAATAATAACAAAATAGATTATCTTTACCTTTTCATCCGTTGATCTGGAACTATGCTCAACCAACGGTCTCGATTGCACGGACCGATGGTATAAATTTGGATCCAAACAAACACATTGGCTTAAAATGTTTTAATGTTCAAAGAAACCGTAATAATATATTCCCACAGTGAACTTGCTCACTCAAGTTAAAATAAACTGATGTGATTAAATTTGTCATCTAATTAGATGGATTATGATTGAATATGCACCCCATTAAGCGGTGTTTTTTCCCAGTAGCTTGTTGACTAAGAAATTTGACTCTTGGTTTCATAATTTTACTCTATTTACAACTAATCGTTTACATGTCTTAAACTAAAATTGAATTAAGATTTTATTTCAAAACAAAGCCAAATCATATAACTCCTGCAGTATATAACCAAGATTTATAGAATTAGCGCAAAGTCAACTATTTTAATTATTAATTTAATAATTTAAGAATCGTCTTTGGAACCAACGAAACTTTACCTGTTACATAAGAGATGATACTTGGGCACTCATTACTAAGTACTCATTTTTTAAGAGTAAATTGTAGCTATGGTCTTTTAACTTTAATTCAATTGGAGCAATGGTCCTTCAACTAAAAATCCATTACCATTGGTCCCTCAACTTATCAAAACGTGCAGCTATGGTCCCTCAACTAAAAATTCATTCCCATTGGTCCCTCAACTTTAATTCAACTGGAGAAATTGTCCCTTAACTTTAACCCAATTGTAGCAATGGTCCTTCCAATGTAACTCGTTTTGACAAAATTTTTGACATAGTTGACAAAAAGAACCATAATTATACACTTTGATGAGTTGAGGGACCCTAATTGTATAAATGGTCATTCCAATATAACTTATTTTGACAAAATTTATGAAAATGACTATAGCTACACATTTTGATAAGTTGAGGGACCAATGGTAATGGATTTTTAGTTGAGGGACCATTGCTCCAATTTGATTAAAGTTAAGGGACCATTCGTACAATTTACTCTATTTTTTAATTTTGTCTAATAGTATTTTAATTTTAGCACATGTTTTATTGTTTAAAAAAATAATAGACATATTATTTTTCTTGAGTTTCAAAAAAAATAAAAAACATGTGATATTTTTTAATTCAGTTAAATCAAAAAGTGAATATATAAATTACTCACCGGTAAGCACTATTAGCCCTAAAATGAGTACGTGGAAGTTATTGCCAATTTGCCAACCCAAACCAACCCCTTTTGGGATTTCTTCGATTTACCTTATCAATAGGGTTGGTTGTGACATGTGAGGATGTAAAGTTAAACCTGACCAAAACCAAGAGCACTGCTTTCGTCCTCAACGTTGTGTTTTAGACCACATTTCTCATTGCAATTTGAAAGTCTGATTAAAGTTTTCAACTTTCCACTCAAATGTTCTTTTTATTATTTGTATTTTGCAATCAAGTTCATCGACCACATATTAATAATCATATCACTTATACATCTACAATCATGGTAGGATTAAATTATCAATACTATAGGCTACATGTCTGTCGTCTAATCTATCGACAATCATATCATCTATACATCTATAACCGTACAATTAAATTATCAATAATACATACAACATGTCCGCATCTATAAAAAAATAAAAATAAAAAGTTAAAACTCACGATAAAAAAAAAAACTCATTGTTAATATCGGCGGTACATCCGCATTTTCAGTACCAAATCTTCATCGTAAGAAAAAAGGGAAAAACAAAATCTGCGATCCTAATTCAATGTCTGATACAGCCGAGTCAACTCCCGTTAATTCAATGTCTTTGCCCTCCAAATCCTCCATCAAATAATATCAAAACTTGAACTTTTTAAGCAGTAATCTGGTATTCAATGGAGCTCCTCTGTTTCATGGTTTTCAGCATTTGTTTGCTCTTCTCTCAGAGCCAAACTTCATCAGCTGCTGATACCACCACTGCATCTCAGTCCCTCAGCGATGGCAAGTCGTTGGTTTCTTCTCCCGGCGGAATATTCGAGCTTGGCTTTTTCAGTCCAGGCATTTCCAAGTCTCGTTACTTGGGAATCTGGTACAAAAATATCCCAGTCCAAACCGTTGTTTGGGTTGCAAATAGGCAGTCTCCAATCAATGGTTCCACCGGGAGTTTGACGATCAACACCACAGGGCATCTCGTCCTTCTCGAGAACAACCGGACAGTTATTTGGTCTGCAAATTCGTCACAACAAGCCAACAGCCAGAGTCCTGTCCTGCAGCTGTTGGACAATGGCAATCTTGTCCTGAGAGACGAGAGAGATGCCAACTCAGGAATCTACTTGTGGCAAAGCTTTGACTACCCTTCTGATACTTTACTGCCGGGAATGAAGCTCGGGTGGGACCTGAAAACCGGACTTAACCGGCGTGTAACAGCGTGGAAGAGTCCGGACGACCCTTCTCCGGGGGACTTTATATGGGAGATGGTGCTGCACAACTATCCTGAGCCTGTTATGTGGAAAGGGTCTAATGAGTTCTTGAGAAGCGGTCCATGGAACGGTGTTTTGTTCAGTGGAAGACCCCCTAAGGCGCTTCCGGCTTTGAACTTCACTTTTGTCTCCAATGAGGATGAGGTTTACATGATATTTCAGATGGTGAACGAGTCGTTGCTTGGACGGATGATTATGAACCAAACCATATCATTTCGCCAGCAGTGGATTTGGTCACAAGCAGAACAGAATTGGACACTCTACGGATCGTTTCCGAGAGACCCTTGTGACAGTTATGGCCACTGTGGTGGCAATGGCAATTGTGTTCTTGGTTCATCCCCAATTTGTCAATGTTTGGAGAGGTTTGTTCCTGCGTCGCTAGAGAAGTGGAAATTGAACGATTTTTCAGAAGGTTGCGTGAGAGGAAAACCGTTGAGCTGCAAGAATGATGGGTTTGCTAAGTATCACGGGTTGAAATTGCCGGATACTACGCATAGTTGGATAAATAAAAACATGAACCTCGATGAATGCAGGGCCAAATGCTTATCGAATTGTTCTTGTTCGGCTTATACAAACTTGGATGTGAGAGGAGGAGGCAGCGGTTGCGCCATCTGGTTTGGTGATCTTGTTGATATTAAGCAAATCCCGGGTGGTGATGAAGATATATACATCAAGATATCTGCTTCAGAACTAGGTATAAACTCAAGTACAATTTCTCTGTTGTGTGTTTTTTCTTTACTAGTCCAATTTGATCATTAGGAATTTAACATCCCTTATAGCTTAGTTGTGTAATTTTGTCTGGTGATCAATTATGTATGTTAATAATGTCTCGATTCATCTACAAAGGAGGGAAAGACGAGAAATGGAAGATAGGAGTGATAGCTGCGTCTGCATTTGCTGTAGTTGTTGGGATGCTCTTCGTTGGCTATTGTTACATTCTACGATTCAGAGGCAAGAAATATCTCAAAGGTAAAACTATCTGCTCTAACCTCCAGTGATGCAATTCCCAAAAGGTTTTCGATATTTAATTATAGAATCACTAGTTTATTATCACTTATTGTTGTTACTTTTTAATGATTATATAAGGTGAGGACATTGAAGAACAGAAGGAAGATGACCTGGAGCTGCCATTGCTCGACTTCCCAACAATAGAGAGTGCCACTAATTACTTTTCGATCAACAATAAGCTTGGAGAAGGTGGTTTTGGACCTGTATACAAGGTAATTTTTGGTCTGCTAGCTCATGAAAAGTAATTTAAGGAAGCACTTGATTCCTGAAAGAGTAACAATCTTTCGGAAACTCTGAATAATCTTCAGGGTAGATTAGTAGAGGGACAGGAAATTGCAGTCAAGAGGCTTTCGAGAAGCTCTGGACAAGGAATAAAGGAGTTCAAAAATGAAGTAATACTGATTGCCAAACTTCAACACCGAAACCTTGTAAAGCTTCTTGGTTGTTGCATTCAGGGAGAGGAGAAATTGCTGATTTATGAATACATGCCCAACAAAAGCTTGGACTACTTCCTTTTCGGTATGTTCCCTTAAATTCTATTTCTTGTAGGACTTTATTTTTAGTTTGATCCCTTGAGATTCTGATAGTTTATGGGACTTCAAATTTACAATTTTCTAGATGAAACACGGAGTAAGTTGTTAGATTGGCCTCAGCGCTTCCAAATTATCTGCGGGATTGCTAGGGGGCTTCTCTATCTTCATCAGGACTCCAGACTAAGGATTATACACAGAGACCTCAAACCAAGTAATGTTTTACTCGATAGAGATATGAACCCGAAAATCTCAGATTTTGGTCTTGCTAAAACTTTTGGTGGGGATCAAACAGAAGGAAATACAAACAGAGTGGTTGGAACATAGTAAGTATTTTTGACGCATTCTTCGCATAATATACATTATTTGTTCTTTTGTTTGCATTTAACATGCTCAATTGTTTCAATGATCTCCTCTACAGTGGTTACATGGCACCTGAATATGCTACCGAAGGGCAGTTCTCCGTAAAATCTGATGTCTTTAGCTTCGGTATTTTACTGCTAGAGATAATCAGTGGAAAGAAAAGTAAAGGATTCTATCATCTGAACCACCGGCTTAATCTTATCGGAAATGTAAGTTACAACAGTATGTTAAAGCACAATTTCGTTTCATTCTGCATGCTAAAACAATTGATTACTGATTAAAATGCTTAACATGTGTTAGGCATGGAGATTGTGGAAAGAAGGAAGGCCACTAGAACTGATTGATAAGGGGCTTGGGAACTCATGCACTCTATCAGAGGTGCTGCGATGCATCCACGTCAGTCTTTTGTGTGTGCAACAGCAGCCTGAGGACCGACCAACCATGTCATCTGTCGTTCAGATGCTATGCAGCGAAAGCACCTTGCCTCAGCCTAAAGAACCAGGATTTGTTCCGGAAAAGGGTTTACTCGACGGAGAGTTTCCCCTGATCAATGAACCGTCATCTAATGGATTAACCATTACACATCTTGAGGCTCGTTGATCATATAGATCTATGCAGTGTTGTTTTGGCATACATAGTATATAAACCTTAAATCCTCCAGCATCCTAGTTAAACTAGTCTTTTTTATTCAAAAGTTCTTGTTTGCAGGGGATGAATGTCATTTTCTACCTGCAACAATGTACTCAATATTAAAACCACCAGTGCCATTTTCACTCTACTTGATATCTGGGGTTATAACGATAATCTCTCCAGCGAATAAGAAAATCCGTTCAAGTATATATTGAGCATGCATGAACCATTAATTTCAAACAAAGTAGCAGGGCCGGTCCTGAGATTTTTGAGGTCCAGTTCGACGTCAAAAAATATGCCCTAACTTCATGTAAGAAAAATTATTTGTTTTCTCATGTAAGATTTCGAGAAAATTATACTTAGAAAAGCTTTTCAAACTCAATAATTTAGAAACACGAAAAAACCAATTTAATTTGTACTGAGAAAAGGAAACGAAAAAACCCCACCCGTGGATGATGAGTTTTGTTTCCCCTGTATCTGAACTTTTAAATTATTTTCATATAATCGTGAGGTGTTTTTTCTTATTTACTAACCTTTAAACTTCTTGGCCATTTAACCAAGTTTCGTAAGCTTATACTCTTATGGAAAGAAATTCATAAAAATTAGAAAGTAAAATGATACGGTTTTGAACCCGGACCTCCTCTTTATTGAGGAGAAACCACCGCTTCTTATTAAACTTCTTCATAAATTAATCAAATTTTATAAATTTATACTCTTATGAAAATATAAATGGATCTACGGACTTAATATTTTTTGTGCCTCCAATTGTTTGAGGTCCCGGACCATCACCATGTTCGCATTGGGCCAGGGCCGGCTCTGCAAAGTAGCCTAAATAACTCATAACGCAATGAAGGAACGAAGGAAGACTACTAAAACCGATTCATGAAGGGCTCGGGAATTCCTGCACTCCATACGACTACTGCGTTATGCATCCATATGATTTTTTGTGTGCCTTGCCTGAGAACAAGCCAAGATTGTCCCATGTAGCACATGTATGCTATGCGAAGAAAGTTAAGATTTTCACGATAAAATCAATTGACAATAAAGAAAGTAACCTTACTAAACACGGCACGTTTGTTCTAGTAAAATGATTTACTCAACGAAGATTGTCTCTACTTAACAAGGCTCGTTAAGGATCATTCGGTTTTATCATCAATTTGATGCAGTGTTTTTTATCACATATTATACAAGTCCAACCGCAAAAACAAACTTTCAAATAAAAATAAACTATATTATGTTAATTACCAAACGTATCAGTCATCCAATAACTATCTTCTGCGTCTGCTTCTCCTTTTTTTTCAAACTATAAATTCTTTGTTGTTTTGAAATGTTGGATATCCCATACTTTTTAGCTGTTAGATTTGTAGATAGAAATATAATACTAATTTGTTCAGAATATCAAATTCTCAATCAGACCCCACACCCTCTAGAACAAGTGAATATTTCACCACTGTGGGCGCACAGGAAGTCAACAATCTTGTGGGTGGCGCTCAATTGCAGTATACAATATTGTATTGTAACTTGGAAATATGTATGTGCCAGCAACCTAGCTATACTTGTGGTAATTAAGCAGAAAACAAGCATGACACACGGAAATTTTGTTCCCGACCTACCAGTTTCATACAAGTCAAAGATAAGATTAAAAAGGATTCCTGCAGTTGATAATTTGAGAGAAGACCATATACCAACAACTGCGAAGATTTGACACATATAGTTAAATAAGACCTTTGTGCTTGTGTTTTCTCTCTTCAGTCTTCTGGAAGGCCGAAAGTGTGCACGGCTACCCTCTGTTGACTAGTATGCACATCATCTTAATAAAAACAAGGGCAAGCGTTGATCTTTACCGTTGACGGACTCATGTAGCCAAAGGATGTATCCATTAGTTAACTCTACCATAGATGAAGCAGGAGGCAACATAAAAATAAATAAAACTAGTTTTGACTTGTCTCCTGGAGCAAGATTTTTCCGAATTTCGTACAAGTATTTGTCGTATGAATTGGAATGGAAGACTGAACAACAAAGTCCTTTTCATTCTGATTGTATCTTGAAGGATACGATTACCATTAGGCAGAGAACTCAAAAACAAAAAGAATTCAATGAAGTGTTTTGGTTTTTTGCTAGTTTGCATCTATTTAGTACTCGTGTGTGATGCGTTTAGCCCAAAAACAAAAAGAATTCAATGAAGTGTTTTGGTTTTTTGCTAGTTTGCATCTATCTAGGACTCGTGTGTGATGCGTTTAGCCCGAGTTTCACGTGTATGTGATACTTGAGTGCAATTTTCACACAAAGATTGTTCATGTTTGAGACCCTCTGCATGGACTCGTATGTCTGCACTACTGTCGGTGCACATGAGCATGCTCTTACCATTTTCGTTGATGATGGTTTTATAATCTTGACGATTTTGGAATATCATTTTTTATAGAAAATGCTTATGTTTTTCATACTTTTTACGTAGTATGATTTTAGAAATGATATGGGTTTTGAAGCGAGGAGTTAGTATGATATGAAAAGAAAAGAAATTTAGAAAAGAATTATTTTTGCCCACTCATATTTTCTGTTTTGCACCCCCATGACTTAGTAGCTATACTCTGGAGGGGATGAGAAATCACTGGCAGTTATGACATCCACTTCCGGTAATGTAAGAAGATTTTTTTTTTATTTTTTATTTATGCTCTGACACTGCATGCATTATAATAAGGGCTCATCTCACACATGTACACTCTTATTCTAATTTTGTTTTCAAACTTTAATTTATTTGTAATTTTTTTTTACACATTACTTGCATGTTATGGATCTGTCACCTTCGAGTGGATATCAGTGTCCACATGAATATCGGAGTCGGAGTGTGTCATTAACTTTTAACTAGTTACCTTAAGCATTTAGCCCAATATTCCCATAAACTAAAACCTAACTATATCCATAGTGTCGTTCCCAATTATAAGACACACGGACGACCTAAACCTAAATCTCATGGCCTTTTTAGTTGTCCACCTCTTATTCCTTCTCTCTTGTTTCTCCTCCTTGTCCTCTCCCCCACTTTTCTTCCTTCCCCAATTCATCTTGGCCAACGTTGAACAAGCTCTCCCGGAAACAGACAAGTATGGATTCATAAAGTTACAAATGCCACAAACAATGCCGTTGAAGCTGCAAAGAGGGCCGGAGGCATCACAAAAGAATGGAAGAGGTGCCGCTTCATAGGGCGGCGAAACAAACCCTAATCGAGCAAGAACAAAGCTTTGAGAGAGAGATATTGCTTGATGAAAATTTGGCGGGGTACAATCCTCCAGTCAATGGGTGGATAATAGGACGTAGAAATGCATAATATCTGATGGCTGCTAAAAGCATGGTGTATATTTGCGACTTTAAATTATATGTTTTGACACATTGGCTTAAAATGTTTCTAGGTTCCAAGAAAACCTTAATATTATAGTCATCTAATTAGATGTATTATGACTAACTCAAAAGTGAAATTTTATATGGTTTTTTTGTCACTTCACACTTTAACGTCAATTTTTGTATGCTGATATTATAAATATTATGTCAAAAACATAAAGTTGCAAAAAAAAAAAAAAAAAAAAAAAAAAGACCTGTTTATAAGAGAGTCTGTTAACATTTCTCTTATTTATATGCACGTCATTAACCGGTATTTCTTTTTCTAGAAGATTGTTGACTAACACAGGAAAACAAAGAAGCACCCATCGCGATTCTCAATTCAATATCCATTATGCACTTGATTGGAAAAAAAGTTATTTGACTCTTGGTTTTCCAAATTTTATTCTGTTCAGGAGGAATCGTCTACAAAGACAAATAAAGTTGAATTAAAATAAAATTGATTTAAGAATTGTTTCAGAACAAGGACAAATCATACAAGTCGTGCAGGGAGCAAATCAAGATTTACACTCGATAAAGAAATCAACTATTAATAATTTAACAATTTTCCTTACATTTGACCTAAAAAAAAAAAAAAAATTGTCCTTTCAACCAACTAAACTTCACTGCTCTATGAGAGATAGATAAAACGTCGTTATTCACTTTTTCATTGTCAATGAAATATATGTTTTATTGTTATAAAAAATAATAGACATGTTATTTAAATTTTTTGGACTATTCAAGATATAAAAAAATGATATTTTTTTATTTAATTAAATCAAAAAGTGAGTACATAAAATTCTCTAATGAGTATTTAAATATTATCTTAAAGTAAATATGTTAGTTATTGCCAATTTGTCGAATGAGGATCCTCTCTGTATCTTCTTTGTGGGGATCATGAGAATTCTTAAATCATGTTCCTTCATCATACATTGTGCAATTAAATATTATTTTAAATATTTTTATTTAAAATTAAATATGAATTGTACCTGACGAAAACTGACCGCACGATATACGATAAACGGACACGATTCGAGCATCCCTAGGATCTTCACAAAGAGGATCCGCGAGGATCCTCATTCCAATTTGCCAACCCAAACCAACCACTTTTGGAATTTCTTCGAATTACCTTATTAAAAGGGGAGCATTTTTGCTCAATATCATAACCTATGGTGTATGTTCACCATTCACTTAATTATTTATCATGTGTCCTTTCAACAAACTATGGTTAACTTTCACATTAAATGTTACTTTTTTCAATTTTGAAAAGAATTAACCAAAGTTAAGTGAAATGACACATGACAAATGATTAAATGTATGATGAGCATACATCAAGGTTTAGGGTGGAGAGCAAAAATACGGGTTGTTTGTGAATTGTGAGGATGTAAAGTAACACATTGACCAAAATCAAGAGGACGGCTTTCTTCCTCAACCACCTTTTTTTTTTTAGCAAACAATATTATCTATGCTAAAGGGGAGCAGGTGAACTTAGCCTCACAATAGGCTAGTAATAATGTGGTTCAAATTTGTCTTTAGCGAGAATCGAACCTAAGACCTCTCACTTACAAATAAAGAGAAATATCACTAGACCGTAATACTAAATGGTTTTCTCAACCATTTTTAGTCCACGTTTCTCATTGCAATTTGAAAGCCTCTTCAAAGTTTTCAACTTCCCACAAAAATAGTTTAATTATAATGTCGTTAACTGCATTTTGCAGCTAAATTTATCGACCGCATATGACAATCATATGGTTTATATCCATTACATATTTTGATATGCTACAAGTAGGATCACGATTTTTCAGAGCTGGACTAAGACAGATCGAAATACATATACCTCAAAAGTTCAGTTATGACTCAACAGTTCCGATCAGATTGAGTTGCTCAAACGGGAACGACTCCACATCTCACTGTGCTCCGGAAAGGTAGGTGAAGTCCACCAACTTTGCTGAGATTGACCATTCTTGTTTCGACACGGAAACCTGATCTGATTGGGGAGCAGACGAGTTTCCTATATTCTTGGAGATTCCTACAATATAGGGATTGACGTGTGCTGCAAGTAATCAAGCTTCAAAGAGGAAAAAAAATATCTAATCCTAGACATCCTCTTGGATGCTCTTGGCTTAATATAGATTTCATATCTAAAAGGTCTCTCTCGACTAGTATAAATACCCTTATATGGGTTCATCCATGGTAATGCAACTATCACATACATTATTCTCTTGCATACTGCTTGAGTCTCATATTGCTTACTAACTTGACCGTTGGAGAGTCTTTGGCCCATACCCCACCGGTACCTTAAGTTAATCGTGGTTGTTTGCTCTTTTACATTATAAGTAGTCGGATTTGCCTAGCCCCTCCTGCGGTGATGTGCAAATTTGATTCTAACACTATAGTAAAATAAAATAAAGCAAACAAACTAAATGTCTGGATCATCTAGTCAAAATGATATTCATTACTCAACATCTATTCCTTTTTTTACATAAAGTAAAAATCTTACATGACCGATAAAAATGCTTTTATCTCAGTATTTTCTTACTACAGATAATGAATAAAATTTGATACAAAGAGGCAAGTGCTCCATCTTGATTAACCAACACTTTCAAAACGTACCAACTCTTACCATATCAAATACTAACAAAGAGATAACTCTTGCATCTTCATTAACCAAAACGTACCAATCCTTCCCGTACCAACTGTAATCTAATTATATAATTGAAAATAGAACAAATTTAAACCAACTATTAAACGATAACCAATGTACAATCAGAACTAGCGCACTAAAAATAAAAACATGTGACTTTAAAAGACGACCAAAACCAACGTACCAAACTAATAGTTTGAATACAAAATGCAGTACTGGAATCTCATCAGTAACATTGACCTTGGTACGGAAAGAGGGCGTTTAAAGCTTATGGTACGTTCATCTATAGGAAGAATGTGCCGCTAAGAAATACACTTCACGGGAGGAAATTAACATGATTAATATCCTTAAATTCAAATCCTTCTTATCTTGAGCTGTCAATATTCTTCTTGGATTAAAACTCTAAGACATCAGTTAGCAAGAATCTAGGAACGCTCACTTCTTTCGCGTGGAGAAACTGGACACCAAAATCTTCTTTGTTAAACGTTATGGCAAGTCATGTAATTTAAGTGCATTAAAATGGGTTAATTAAAATATGGGCATTTAGGTTTGGGTCAAAAAATTCAACACACTATTAGGTTAAGTTCATTATTACCTTTTTCACTTTTATTTGTTACTCATTTTACATTAAAAAAAATATTAGAGAGTTAAAATCTTCTAATTTCATGCATCCTTATGTTTATATTTTTGAATTCTGATTCTGAATATATGAAATTGGTTTATTTTAAAGGTGATTTTGTATAAAATCAATAGAACGTTACAATATTAGTAATATATTAACAGTATTTATGTTCATTATAAATAGGTCAATCATGTCATGTAATGTAATACTTAAATGCATTTAAGATAACCAGAAATTACAAAATCTTCCATTATAGCTGCCACCCACTTCAACTGACACTCTCTTCTCATATTTTTCTATTTTGGAATAGATCAATTTGAATTCAAGTTTTCTGATTCTGGTTTTATTGGATTTAGACGCTGTGTTGTACTGTTTGTTTCTTGGTTATATTCTTTCCATCACTCACACGCCTCCTACACTTCACACCTCATGCGACTCTAGATTTTTGTATTTGGATTCAAACATTGCAATGCATTGTCCGTTTATTTGTTATGTTTTTACATTTAGATTCAGACATTGCAATGTCATGTTCTTTCCTAGTTCTGTTTTTTACATTCTGATTCAGACGCGGTGTTGCAGACATAGATTCTTTCTCTTCTTCTTCCCGCATCAAAGAGAGCGAGAGAGCCTCGATTTCTCCCTCTCATTAGATTCAAATTTCACGTAATGGATAATTGGGGTCGCAAATTCGACTAAATTCCTATGGAATCCAATCTTACGATGGCAGGACCTTCGCAAATGTTGGATTAGACCTCGATTTCTCCATCTCCGTCCTCCGAGCATCATTGTTGTAGGTCAGAATTCAAAACTCTCAATCTTCCCTGCATTGCGTTAGGGTTTTGTTTGTTTTCTGTTATTCAATTCGTGTGCATATGTAATTTTGGTATTGGCTAAATTTGATTTCTTGATTCAAAGGATGAAACCTAATTTGTAAGAATGTCATTAGTTACTTCCACTTCAAAATAATAATCACATTTTAGTGGTTGGATTTTGGCCGTATAGAAAAATACATGGTAATCCACCCAAGACACCCACTTCCATCCATTCAATTGAATTCAATGTGAATTGTTTGTATTTTGGATTTTTGGGTTGTAAGAGAGGAGGCCAAAGGAGATAAGGAATAGCAAAAAGTGAAGAGGGAAGGGTATATTAGTTATTTCAAATTAGCTTAAACTTATGTGGCATGCTTCATTGATTATATGACTAATATCAAAGATTTTATTGACCTTTGGCTAACAAAAACTAATATATTAACATACAGGTCCTTTAAGGGAAGGGATTCCCAGTTTTTTCAATCTGAAACCATATGCCCATTTAATTGTCACGACGAAATTTTAATGTTTCTTAGAAGATAGTGTGGGGCCAAAAATAATCCCAAAAATCCAGAAGACGACACGTCAAGAAAGATAAGATTGCCCTCATTAAATAGGTAGAGTTCTCAAATACTCTCAAGCGCAGCTCAGCGTCTATGAAGGTGCAAGTAGCTGATTACGACTGCTCAAGGCATGAAAAATTCAAAGGCATTAAAGATAGGATTAATCACTAAATCCTATCTTTAAATATTCCCAATTGAAGATCAAATTCATTAAGTAAGGAATTTCTATCACAATCAATTATAGATGCTTTCATCATTATCCCGGGATATTATCTGCTAGTTAATACCTTGAGAATATTATTCATCCAACGGAAGACACACATTGGCTAATAAGATGACACCACGTGTAGTGTAAAACCCTAACCCCATGGCCGGTCACCTCCTCCTATAAATACCTCAATCGGAGATCCAATGGCCAACACCCTCCCCCACCTCGTGGGCGTATATGAGGCTTTGGTCTTTGATCAAATGTGTTAGTTGTTTTGTAGGTACATATTCGTCAAGATTGAAAATGGCGGATTTTAGCCACCACAAATTTGTGCTTTCGAAATTTTTGTTATGTTGAACTTTTCACACGCTGTGTCATTGATTCTTTTAGAAAGTTCATTGATCAGTCCATGGAGAAAGAATACAATGGTAGGAAATTCTGAAACCATAACGAACGAAACATCCAACCTTTAAAACTTTGACTGGAGAAATGAGGCGAAGACGCAGCCTAATGTCGACGATCCACAAGGCTGAACGAGGCGGTAGAAGGAGCCCCATCATCGTGGAGCACCACCATCACCATCACCATTGCCCAGTAGCCCACGCTGTCGTTGCAGCTGCAACCTCAGGTAGAAGGCCTAGGTTTTTCAGGCTATAGGTCCAAGGTAGGAGACCCAATCCATAGCAGCGGCCTAGAAGGCCCATGATGGGCAGACGCCAACTCAACATGCAGCGTGCAGTTAGGCAATCCACGGGTCTCAGGCCCAGCTCGCTGCAGAAGCAGGCCCAAGCCTAGGAGTGGCAGACACCAACCCAATGTGCAGCGAGCGGCCCAGCAGCCAATTAGGCTTGTTGGCCCGCACCATGACCCACTCAAGTGACCCGCTTCACTGCCTAGACCAGTCCAAAGTCAGTTCAATCGACCCAAATTCTGGCTACCAGACTGGCAATTGAACTGAGGATATTTTTATCCCTTTTTTTCGCATGATTGCTCTTTCCGGGCATAAGTTTTGCACTTGTATCTCACTACACTTCCACTCCTCATGAAGATGCCCATCATCCAAGCTCTTCCACCCCAAATGGCGATTAAAACATGTACTGGCAGGTCGCAGGCTTAACCAGCACCCTCCCGCAGCAGACGACTATGGTGAACTAGTCCTTAGAGCACATCAAAACGCATCGTGCCCCCGACAAGATGTCCAGAAGCAAGACAAGGGCAAATGATTGTGACTCTTTCCAGCAATGTTCTGACAAGTAACCACTTAACCTGCCACGAATTGAGCATTCTGGTAGTGTACACTCTTAAATTGAACCTCATGAAAACGTCTTCTCCTGCTTTAATGTGCAGAGGCGTTCACTCCCAACTCGGCCCACGAGTCAGTGTGCATTCGTGGTTGGGCTCATACTCCGACTAGCTCTCTAGACATTCCAGGCGAATTGTCCACTCGCGGCTAGAAGTTCTTTCTACCATGCACCGGAGTAAGTAACATGACAGACAGAGGAAAGCATGAGAATAGTCCAGCTCGAGTTCAACTGGTAGCCTAGGCCATATGTTATTGTGAGCATCTCGCTCACTAACCAGACATGAACCACATGCACGACAGTCGCGGCACGGACGAGCAAGAAAAGTGGAAAAGCAACACAGACCAGCATGTCAACACCGGAAGTGGCCTAAGGCTCCGCTGCCAACAAAGGCAAATCCAAGATGAAATACAAAGACTCGTAGTAGAGCAACTGAGCAAATTTCAGCGCATCACACCACTGACAAAGCATTATGAAATGATATAATGTGTATGACCAACTTACTTTTCATTGACAAGATCGAGTAGACAGAACTACCCCGCATACACTGGCGGATGCAAAGATTACTTATATTCCAACGAACGCAGTAACTCCTCCCAATTGCACGCCCGGGGCAAACAAGTACCAGAATAACACACCAGCTCAACTTGCAGAAAAATTCCTCCAACGACTAAGGATCGGGGGCAGGTCTTGTTCTCATCATCCCAGATGGTTCAACACTAAAGCACCACATCGCCAATAGTAAAGCACCACATACCTAGTGTCCCAATTCTTCTCGCTACGCATAACTTGGCTCAAGTCGGACCGAATCCTCAGCTCACAGCCATGCTTACTTGTTCTACAGCTCCAGACTGCCCTCAATCTTGTACCACGGCTCACGTCCATGCTGACTTACCCTCCGTGGCTCCCAATCACATCGACCAGGTCCGTGACACTTTAAGATTCAAAACATTCAACGACGAAGTAGAACACGAGGTTTTAACCAGTAACCTCCTGCTAGCAAAAGATATAGCGGTGAAGAAGCTTGTAATCTATTCAGATTCCCAACTGATCACCTAGTAAGCCTCAAGAGAGCACACAACGAAACATCCAATGATGGTGCAATACTTTGAGAAGGTTCGGGAGCAGCACATTGCACTCTCCACTACACCCTTATGCAGATTGTATAAGCAGTTCGAAGTCTCAAGAAAATCGCTGATTAAAACCTGACAGGCTGATGATTATTTCAGTTGTCCAGTAATCCAGCTTTCCTTAGCTGCACTCATAATAAATTCAATGTTCTCCAATGTGAGAGGGTAAACTAATCCCCTAACACTCATATGGTATACTCTTCCATGTTCTCCATTATGAGACGATAAACCAATCTCCTGACACTTATTAGGGCATGCTCTCCAGCGCAAGAGGATAAACTAATTCCCTGACACCCATCTAGGTCTGTTCTCCCATACGAGAGGATAACTAATTTCCCAACACCTATATGGGTCTGCTCTCTAGTGCGAAATGATAAACTAATTCCTTGACACCCATCTAGGTTTGTTGTCAAGTGTGAAAGTGTAAACTAATCCCTAGATACCCATTTTCACACAACTACACACTTTTGATATGATTAGTTAACGATTTTCATGTCCCATAGATCTTTATCATGTTATGATGCAGCCCACGCAGCTCAAATGATCAAATATTCAAATACCAGCGAAGCAGCACATGGTCAGAGGGTAGTAGCTCACGACAAGCTCAACATCTTGACGCCCCAAGAAGCCACAGTTCACGATCATAGTGGCTCTGTAGGATTGTCTGCTTGTTTCAAAGTAGCATGCTTAACTGACGGTCTATGGCTAAAATTTTTGCAAGACGTTTCAAGCAAGCAAAGTTTCAAGAAAAACAAAGATGGAGTAAAGCAAAGAAAGCAGTTTATTAAATTTCTAGCAAATTGATAAACTTGCATGAAGGTCACCAAAATTCGACACGAGCTAAAAAAAGCAGACTACTCATTAGTAGCTTGGATAACCTTAGCTCTCCAGCAGCCACCTCACCTTTAGCATGCCATCCCGTCTCTAGCAAGCCATCATGCCTTCAATAGCTCTGATCTTGGCAACTTCATCCTCAACTACACCATCTCCAACATCTGAGAAATCAGACTCGAGCAGTTCCTTCCTTCTTGGCAAACATCACAAACGTGGTAGTAGTAGAATGAGCAAGCTTTGATGCCTCTTTGGTGTTGAAAATGTGCCCTAAATCCAATCATATAATGATACTTTATGGACATTTCACATGTTAAACTAATCTAGTTTAATATAAGAGCAAAGACCATTGTTTAAAGTTGTCTAATATAAATGTTATATGCTTGAACAATAAGTCTAAGGAATATGTAATTAGGAGAATGTTATCTAAAAAAGTTAGATCATGAGACTATTCTCTCTCGTACATATATCCTAAATGTTCGGGATCATAGGATTGCCAATTGGGCATTGACAGTCCGTTAAGATTAGTACTTGCCATGCCTTCTCTCAAGAAGAGTTACTGGTCTCCAGTTGTTGTTGTGACTGACACTAAGACAAGTATATAGGTGCTCAATAGAGAATGAGTCCACTAAATGTGATTAACAAAGAGTTCTCATACTCATGTCACATGAGAACTCAAGGTTGGGATAATGCAAAGTAGTCTTTTAACCTGAGACATCATAGTTGTCTTGTGTTTAGGTTCTTGATCTTTGACTGTGTCAAAGGCACGCCATCAGAAGGTGTCTACGACATAGTTGAGGTTAAGCTATTTAAATGTAGAGGCAGGTGAATGCACAACAAGGGATCTCTAACCTTCAAACCGTTGAGGAAGAATACTCTATGATATGATTAAGAATCTCTGGCTAGAGTATGAATGAGAGTTAGGAAGTTGTTCCAGATCACATTCAATGTAATCATATAATTAAGAGGATCATATTGGATGGTAGACATGAATAAACTATCAAACCAAACAATGTGGTCAAGAGTATTGTATTATAGAAAGACCGTATTGCAGTTGTAATCCCAAACTGAATAGGTTCTCCAAACTCTTCTGATTAATTTGGGTAGTCATGACATTCTGCTAGGTGTCACTCATGGCTTGTGGAAGCCCTGAAGATGAGTAATCACTAAAGGGAGAATTGAAGTAAGTTTCAATTCACAATCGATTAGTAAGAGTTCTAATCTCCCACTGCCACGCTAAAAGGAACCTAATGGATCACACACCATGTAAGGTAATGATTGAAGAAAATAATAAAGATGAGTAAGGACAATTAAATAGTTTAATTGTATATGGCAAGGATTAATTAAAAATTAATTAATCAAGAATGAAAGGTTCGTTTTAGGCCTTAAGTTAGTTTCGGGCTACAAGGCTCAAAAGGGTTTTGGTCCACAAGGCACATAAGGTTTAAGTTGTGTGACAACTAAAACAAAATGGGCAATCAACCCACTAATAATAAGGAGGCCGGCCTTGCTTAGAGAGTGAGTGATTTTGGACTTATTACAAGTTTGTCACTCCATTGAAGGTAGGTATAAAAGTATCTTTATAGCCTTTTCTTTATTTAGGGATTTCTTTGAGGAAAGATGAGAGAATACAAGCTCTTTTTTCTCTCTAGAGAGGCCAACCACCATGGGAGACATTGCTAGCATTTTGTTCTTCCATGACCACTCATCTTCTTCCTTCACCATCCTTGGTGTCGGAACTTAGAGGTCTCAAACTTTGGAGACTTTTGGAGAATCCATTCACCCATCATTCTCCAAGAAAGCATAGAGCAAGGAATGAAGGCCCTCTCTCTTGGGTGATTAGCCTTTGCTCATGCAAAGAGGATTCATCAAAGGTATAATATTTCTCAACTCACTTTGTTCTGAGTTAAGTCTTGGTTCACCACAACTACTAGGCTTTGAATTTCATGGTTTAAGTTTTGTCTTAAAGTGCATAGAAACATGCTTCCACCATTTAATCGTTAAATGCATGTAATATGTTGCTTAATGAATTTAGTTTTTCACATTTTTTTTTCTTTATTTGGTAGCTGAATCCACTTTCCTTGGTGCTGAACTTTCATCCCTACTTCTCATAGTGGTAAGCCTTTCAGAAGCCTATGCAAACTTAGCCACAGCTAGGTACTGCACTCTATCTCTAGAACCAAATGCTGGAAATTCTAGATAATAAGCTTTTTTGGAAGCAGCAAAACTCCCACAAGCAGCAGAATAAGTCTTTGACTCTTTCTCAACTGAAGGTCCAGCAAGCGACAGACTTACTAGCATGGCCCCGTGCCTCTTTCGTGACCCTATCTCTGCTACTCGGCTCCCAACCACGTCAGGCTTGGCCCGAACCGAGCATGCACTTGGCCCACGGTGACACTACCCAATATAAATTAGAGGAAGAAAAAATTCAACTTTTTCTTACATTGGTGCGGCGCCGAGAAGAAAAACAACGACAACAATCAATTCTTCGCAAGGGCAAGCAAAAAAAAATAACTAGGGGAGGGGTTTACAATATCTTCTAGTATTTTCTCTCTTTCTTGTTGGGAAAAAGTTGTTCCCCAAATTTATTTAGCCCTCTGCTTAAGACATGCTTAAAAAATATTTGGCGGCAATTGCTTTCCCTTTCCTAAGAAGACTATATTTCCAAGTCAAAGTGGAAGGTCTACATCAAATTGAGAAACAACTCTTTGCACACCTAAGCAGCTTCAGATTTCTACTTATACTGCTTTTTTTTTTCTCATAGCCCGACATGTGTGGGGGCATTTGTGGAGCAAAAAATAATCTTAAAAATTCAGAAGACGACACGTGGACTTTTCTCAAGGAAGACAAGATTGCCCTCATTAAATGGGTAGGGCTCTCAAATATTCTCATGTGCAGCTCAACATCCCTGAAGGTCCGAATAGCTGACTATGACTGCTCAAGGCTCCCCTGCTCATGGCATAGAAAACTCAAAGGCATTAAAGATGGGACTAATCACTAAATCCTATTTTTAATACATTCCCAATTGAAGATCAATTTCATCAAGTAAGGAATCTCTATCACAATCAATCATGGATGCTTCCATCATTATCCCAAGATATTATCTCCTAATTAATATCTTGGGAATATTCTTTCCTCATTCATCCAACGGGCACGCCTTGGCCAATAAGATGCTGTCATGTATGGGTAAAACCCTAACCCTATAGCTAACCACCTCCTCCTATAAATACATTCATCTCCACCAAATTTTGGTAAGCTTTGTGCTACGCATACAAGCCCCAGACACTCACTCTTCTTAGAGATACTAACTTAGGCATCAGAGATCCATTGGCCAAACCACTCCCTTCCTCGTGGGTGCGTGGGGCTTTGGCCTTTGATCAAATGTGTTAATTGTTTTGTAGGTACAAATTCGTCAAGATTGAAAACGGCAGATTTTTACCACCACACATAGTATTCGTCAATTTCTTTGAACTCAATTAGATGCCTCAAATATTTCCGATTTGGCTAATATTTTGTAAGGATGATCTATGAGGTGCAACTTGAAAAATAGACGGTTCGGATCATTGATGTTCGATGTGGTGTGGGCCTTACAACTAATTATCATTTTTTGAAAAAGTTGGGGATCCCTTCCCTTAAAGAATATGTACTAACATAAACCCACCCACATATGATACGACTTAATTCAAAGAACAAATACATGAATGAATAATATACCTATAAGAGAGATATGAAACCTAACTAAAAGGTACAGAAAC
The DNA here is from genome assembly GCA_024362995.1 of Heteromeles arbutifolia. NCBI lineage: Eukaryota > Viridiplantae > Streptophyta > Magnoliopsida > Rosales > Rosaceae > Heteromeles > Heteromeles arbutifolia. Next base: position 34,288,634 of record JANCRC010000003.1, on the reverse strand, counting down.
AAATATATACCTACAAGCAAGACACATTAATATGTGATACAGGTTGATTATAAAAAAATAAAAAAATTATATATGTAGATAAATACAATTAATCTGTGATATAGGTTGAGTATCAAAATTAAAAAAAGTAAAATACACGAATGAAGTTTAGAGGAGGAAGAAGGATAAGAAATAGCATTATGACTGGCCGTGAGCTGCTATTTTATCTGTCATGGCGTATTTGCGACCTTAAGGTCAGATATTGAATTATGTTTTGACAAATTGGCTTACAATGTTTCGAGGTTCAAAGAAACCTTAAGATTATATTCACCCAGTGAACTTGCTCACTCAAGTTAAAATAGATTGATGTGATTAAATTTGTCATTAGATGGACTTTGATCAAATATGCACGCCATTAACTGGTGTTCTTTCTGGAAGCTTGTTGGCTTAAGATATTTGACTCTTGGTTTTTATAATTTTACTCTATCTACAAGCTTTGTTACAGATGTTTTAGCTCACCTTGGTCTATTCTTCTTGAATCCTTAATTTGGGGATTTCTGTTTACCTGATATTGCTCTTCCTATCTTTAATTTTGATTGTATTAAAAACGATTATGCTAGAGGTTTCGTACTTTAATGGAAAAAAAAAAAAGGTTCTGAAAGACAATAGGCTCTAGTTGGGCGGTGAGTTGGGGTCTAGAACCTAGCGGCTAGGCAGACGCCTAAGGAGGTCTAGGCATCCTTTTTTTAATTTTCAAATGCCAAGAAGTTAACAAGACGGTGACCAGCCTTCTAGTGACAATATTTTTAACATATGCTTTATTGACTTCAAGTTTCGGCCCAAAACTGTTTCTGACTTGTGAGGATGTAAATTAAGACTGCTTTCTTCCTCAACGTTGTGTTTTAGTCCACGTTTCTCATTGCAATTTGAAAGCCTCATCAAAGTTTCCAACCTCCCACTAAAATATTCTTTTTACACTGCAGTTAAATGCACTAGTTAAGTTTACCCATTACATATAAATAATTATATAAAAGTCATGTTAAGTAAATTAATTTTTAAGACTAAATTTACAAACTTATTAAATATGCCAATAATAAAATATGAGTCCGTTAACCAACACTTAATAATAACTTAGTAATATGGTATATACATCAGCTTTTGCAGTACCAAATCTTCATCGTAAGAAAAGAGGAAAAAACAAAAGCTGTGATCCTAGTTCAATGGCTGATACAGCTAAGTGAACTGCCCTTAATTCTGAGTCTTTGCCCTCCTAATCCTCCATCAAATACTATCAATACTTGAACTTTTAAGAAGTAATCTAGTATTCAATGGAGCTCCTCTGTTTCATGGTTTTCAGCATTTGTTTGCTCTTCTCTCAGAGCCAAACTTCATCAGCTGCTGATACCATCACTGCATCTCAGTCCCTCAGCGATGGCAAGTCGTTGGTTTCTTCTCCCGGCGGAATATTCGAGCTTGGCTTTTTCAGTCCAGGCATTTCCAAGTCTCGTTACTTGGGAATCTGGTACAAAAATATCCCAGTCCAAACCGTTGTTTGGGTTGCAAATAGGCAGTCTCCAATCAATGGTTCCACCGGGAGTTTGACGATCAACACCACAGGGCATCTCGTCCTTCTCGAGAACAACCGGACAGTTATTTGGTCTGCAAATTCGTCACAACAAGCCAACAGCCAGAGTCCTGTCCTGCAGCTGTTGGACAATGGCAATCTTGTCCTGAGAGACGAGAGAGATGCCAACTCAGGAATCTACTTGTGGCAAAGCTTTGACTACCCTTCTGATACTTTACTGCCGGGAATGAAGCTCGGGTGGGACTTGAAAACCGGACTTAACCGGCGTGTAACAGCATGGAAGAGTCCGGACGACCCTTCTCCAGGGGACTTTATATGGGAGATGGTGCTGCACAACTATCCTGAGCCTGTTATGTGGAAAGGGTCTAATGAGTTCTTGAGAAGCGGTCCATGGAACGGTGTTTTGTTCAGTGGAAGACCCCCCAAGGCGCTTCCAGCTTTGAACTTCACTTTTGTTTCCAATGAGGATGAGGTTTACATGATATTTCAGATGGTGAACGAGTCGTTGCTTGGACGGATGTTGATGAACCAAACAACGTCGTTTCGCCAGCAGTGGATTTGGTCACAGGTAGACCAGAATTGGACACTCTACGGATCGTTTCCGAGAGACCCTTGTGACAGTTATGGCCTATGCGGCGGCAATGGCAATTGTGTTCTTGGGTCATCGCCAATTTGTCAATGTTTGGAGAGGTTCGTTCCTGCGTCGCTAGAGAAGTGGAAATTGAGCGATTTTTCAGAAGGTTGCGTGAGGAGAAAACCGTTGAGCTGCAAGAATGATGGGTTTGCTAAGTATTACGGGTTGAAATTGCCGGATACTACGCACAGTTGGATAAATAAAAGCATGAACCTCGATGAATGCATGGCGAAATGCTTATCGAACTGTTCCTGTTCGGCTTATACGCACTTGGATGTGAGAGGAGGAGGCAGTGGTTGCGCAATCTGGTTTGGTGATCTTGTTGATATTAAGCAAATTCCCGGTGGTGATCAGGATATGTACATCAGGATATCTGCCTCAGAACTAGGTATAAACTCATGTACAATTCATCTGTTGTGTTTTTTTCTTTACTAGTCCAATTTGATCAGTAGGAACTTACCGTCCCTTTCTGCTTAAATGTGTAATTTTGTCTGGTGTTCAACTATGTATGTTATAATGTCTCGATTAATCTACAAAGGAGGGAAAGACGAGAAATGGAAGATAGGAGTGATAGCTGCATCCGCATTTGCTGTAATTGTTGGGATGCTCTTAGTTGGCTATTGTTACATTCTACGATTCAGAGGCAAGAAAGATGTCAAAGGTAGTGATACAAATTCCTGAAAGATTTTTTTTGATATTATATATAGAATCACTTGTTTATTATCACTTATTGTTGTTACTTTTTAATGATTATATAAGATGAGGAGATTGAACAACGGAAGGAAGATGACCTGGAGCTGCCATTGTTCGACTTGCCAACAATAGAGAGTGCCACGAATTACTTTTCGATCAACAATAAGCTTGGAGAAGGTGGTTTTGGACCTGTATACAAGGTAATTTTCGTTCTGCTAGCACAAGAAAAGTAATTTAAGGAAGCACTTGGTTCCTCAAGGACGTAACAACTTTTCGGAAAATGTGACTATCTTCAGGGTAGACTAGTAGACGGACAGGAAATCGCAGTCAAGAGGCTTTCGAGAAGTTCTGGACAAGGAATGAAGGAGTTCAAAAATGAAGTAATACTTATTGCCAAACTTCAACACCGAAATCTTGTAAAGCTTCTTGGTTGTTGCATTCAGGGAGAGGAGAAATTGCTGATTTATGAGTACATGCCCAACAAAAGCTTGGACTACTTCCTTTTCGGTATGTTCCCTTAAAATTCTGTTTCTTGTTGGACTTTATTTTTAGTTTGATCCTTTGAGATTCTGATAGTTTATGAGTCTTGAAATTTACAATTTTCCAGATGCAATACGGAGCAAGTTGTTAGATTGGCCTCAGCGCTTCCAAATTATCTGCGGGATTGCTAGGGGGCTTCTCTATCTTCATCAGGACTCCAGACTGAGAATTATACACAGAGACCTCAAACCAAGTAATGTTTTACTCGATAGAGATATGAACCCGAAAATCTCAGATTTTGGTCTTGCTAAAACTTTTGGTGGGGATCAAATTGAGGGAAATACAAATAGAGTGGTTGGAACATAGTAAGTATTTTTGACACATTCTTCACATAGTATACATTATTTGTCCTTTTTTTTTTTTTGCATTTAACATGCTCAGGTTGTTTCAATGATCTCTTCTGTAGTGGTTACATGGCACCTGAATATGCTACCGAAGGGCAGTTCTCTATAAAATCTGATGTCTTTAGCTTCGGTATTTTACTGCTGGAGATAATTAGCGGAAAGAAAAGTAAAGGGTTCTATCATCTGAACCACCGGCTTAATCTTATCGGAAATGTAAGTTACAACAGTGTTAAAGAACAATTTCGTTTCATTCTGCATGCTAAAACAATTGGTTACTGATAAAAATGATTAACATCTGTTTTAGGCATGGAGATTGTGGAAAGAAGGAAGGCCACTAGAACTGATTGATAAAGGGCTTGGGAACTCATGCACTCTATCAGAGTTGCTGCGATGCATTCACGTCAGTCTCTTGTGTGTGCAACAGCAACCTGAGGACCGGCCAACCATGTCATCAGTTGTTCAGATGCTATGCAGCGAAAGTGCCTTGCCTCAGCCTAAAGAACCAGGATTTGTTCCGGAAAAGGGTTTACTTGACGGAGTGATCAATCCGTCATGTAATGGATTAACCATTACAGAGCTCGAGGCTCGTTGATCATATAAATCTATTCAGTGTTGTTTATCATACATTATATAGAAACCCTAAATCCTCCAGTATCCTAGTTAAACTAGTACTTATTGAGAACTTCTTGTTTGGAGGGGATAAATGCCATTTTCTGCCTGCAACAATGTACTGATCAATATTAAAATAACCAGTGCCATTTTCACTCTACTTGGTATCTGGGGTTATAACGATAATCTCTGCAACGAATAAGCAAATCTGTTCATGTATATAATGAGCATGCATGAACCGTTAATTTCAGTAGCCTAAATAACTCGTGAAGGAACGAAGGAAGACTACTAGAACCGATTCATGAAGTGTAAAAACCCTCCCCAAAAAAAATTTCTTTGTATTTCCACATTTCCCCTAAAAGTTAATGGAATTTTCATTTGGGTCCTTTGACCACTTACCTTATCCGGATCCCTTTTGGGATTTCCTACCTATCACAACTTGCCACGTGGCAAGTCCCCATCTCCTCCCTCTCATCACCCCGATCTCTTCTCTCTCTCTCCTTCTCACTTTGAGTTCTCTCTCTCTTTCTCTATCTCTCTCTCTCTATCTCTCTCTCTCTCTCTTTCTCTCTATCTTTCTCTCTATCTATCTATCTATCTATCTATCTATCTCTCTCTCTCTCTCTCTCTCTCTCTTTTTCACTCTCTAACTCTCTCACTCACTTCGATCGAATCCATACCCACGCACACCCACACCACTACCCTGACGAAGACGCAGCATCACCACCACCCCAAGGACCTTCCTTCCTTCTCTCTCTCGTCTCTATGAAGTGGGAAAACCCAAAAAACCCCGGCAAACTCCCATGGGTTTCGAACAAGATTCCGGCCACCACCAGTCGTTCCATGGTGAACCCTAAGTACCAACTTACTCATCTCACCTCCCTCTTCAATTTGACACCTAAATCGGAGTCCAGGGTTTAGTTTTGACGTCAACCGGAGCGCGGGAGGCTCTGGCCTCCTTCCCCAATGGGAAATGCATCGGTGACCCAAGTTCAGTAAAACCAGGCCTTGTGGGCCATTTTAGAACTCAGGCTTAGGCCTGTTTGAAACCCAACCCAACCCTGTCTTTTTATTTTATGGTATTTTTTTAATTCTAAAACCTAAAGGCCTTTGGGCCGTTTCCTTTAGGGCCTTAGGCCCGTAGACCCTTTTAAGCCAAAACCCTGGGTCGGGCTTCCAAGCCCAGGCCCGTGTGAGCAACCCAGGGCTTCAAGCCCTTTCAGACAGGCCTTCAGACCATGTGAGAAGCCGGGCCTTTTGGCCCATTTACCCAAAACCCTTGGGCCTTAAAACCCAGCCTAGTGGCCAATCCCAGGGCCCAACCCGAACCAAGCCCAGACCCGGGTTGACCCAATTGACCCCAATTGACGGACCCTACCCGTTGACCCGATCCGTTGACTTTGACTGGTCAACGTTGACTTTTCGGGTTTCATTCGGAACCCCTCATAGGCTAATTTCGAAGTTCTGGACCCGTTTTTTATGTCCGTTTTCCCAAATTCAATTGTTATAATATAGTTTTATTAATTGGACCCTTTATCTACTTAGGTGCATATATTATGGCGTATCTGTCTTCGCTAGTTTGCGTGGCTCTTCGATGGCGAAGTATCTGTGAGTGGACCCCTTCTAAAATGCATGTTTTAATAGTAGAAATGCATACATGAAACATTTTATGAGATATTATGCTTACTTAGAATATTTTGGAATACCATACTTTCTATCGAACTCATGTTCTTGTAGGGTATCTGATGGATGATGATATACTACTTAGAAGCTAATGAGAACGCCCGACTAAGGTGACGGCCCAAAAGCTCCTAGAACCAGGATTGTTTCTCACATGGGAGGAATGGGATAGACCCCATATTGTCCTGAAACCCCAACACCAGTAATGTCAGAACAAATGAGAAGAGACTAAGTAGTTGCAGTCATGTCACATCCCAGCCCGAGCCCTCACCACAACCCAGGCACGCCTCCACCATAGCACGATATTGTCCGCTTTGGGCCCCTACCACACCCTCACGGTTTTGTTTCTGGGAACTCACACGAGAACTTCTTAATGGGTCACCCATCCTAGGAATGTTTTCACGCGCTACTCGCTTAACTTCGGAGTTAAGATGGAACCCGAAGCCAATGAGCTCCCAAAAAGCCTCGTGCTAGGTAGGGATGGGAATATACATATAAGGATCACTCCCATGGGCGATGTGGGATCTTACAACCCACCCCCATTAAAGGGCCCGACGTCCTCGTCGGTACACACGCTGCCAGGATTAAGCTCTGATACCAAATTGTCGCATCCCGGCCCGAGCCATCACCACAACCCAGGCACGCCTCCACCGTAGCACGATATTGTCCGTTTTGGGCCCTTACCACACCATCACGGTTTTGTTTCTGGGAACTCACAAGAGAACTTCCTAGTGGGTCACCCATCATGGGAGTGCTCTCGCGCACTACTCGCTTAACTTCGGAGTTCCGATAGAACTCGAAGCCAATGAGCTCCCAAAAGGCCTAGCGTTAGGTAAGGATGGGAATATACATATAAAGATCACTCCCCTAGGCGATGTGGGATCTTACAAGTCAGGTCCTTAATCAAGATACTATTGGTGTATGGAGGATAGATGAAGCAAGAAAGATAAAGCTGTTGCCCGAGCATATGACAAGAAGGTAAAGTTAAAAACCTTCAACGAATGGGAATTAGTGTGGAAAGCAGTGCTACCTTTGGGAGCTCAAGTAAGAGGCCTTAGAAATGGAGTCCTACTTGGGAAGGTCATTTTATTATTCACCGAGTACTAGACAAAGGGGGATATTACTTGACAAATTTGGAGGAAAACTTGCAAAGACATCCAGTTAATGCTAAGTTTTTAAAGAAATATCATCAAACTCTCTGGGATGTTAAAGATTGTTATATTGAAGAAAGTTAGTGATTTCAAAAAGGAGTAAAGTTAAATGGTGCAGTAGGAACTTCAATGTAATGCAAGAAGTGAAAAAGTTTAGGCAAAGAATAATTTTATTTCATAAAAATGATGTTACAATGGCCCTAGCCTAACAGATTTACATCTTCACCCATAGTGATTATTCTAAAGTAGTAAGTCTACAAAGTTGTAAAAATTCTGGTATGCTCAGCTAAAACAGTGATACTATTAACAAGTTGAGACTCAGCATGTTCCAGTTCCAAATTTGCCTTTTTCACTTCTTCAATTTGTTGTTTGAGTGTGCCAAGAAGAGTCGCATGTTCAGCCTTTAGCACAGCAAGTTGTTCTTCTAACTTCTGGATTTCAGAAGTCACCACCTTGATCCTCTCCTTTGTCACTGAACCTTCATCCACCAGCTGTTGAATATGAATGGAAGTACTGGATTGTTTCTCCTTAAAGCATTTCACTCGATCGGCTTGCCTCTCAACCCTTTGATGCTGATCCCTAAGAGCCCTCAAGTTCTCAAAATATGAGAGGAATGACTCATGCTGAACTCTTGGTAGTTGATCAGCCTTAAACATATCTATTATGGCCTTCACTACGTCGTAAAGAGCCTTAAGGCTGAAGGAAGCTGAAAAGTCCATCTTCACCCACTCTTGAAAGACTCGGCGTTGCTCTTCAAAACCAGAAGACTCAGAGGGATGCTTTGAGGATCTCAGCCTTGTCTTGAGCTACCCGAACTCTTTAAAAAGCTCAAGTAAAGCTACAGTTCTAGAAATTGGGGTAAGAGAAGAGGGTAGTGCTCCAGCTTCTTCAGAGGGCGCAGTAATGGAGAATGTCTCAATAGAGGAAAGAGCCCGAGAGGTAGGAACAATGGTGGTCTTAATCTTTTTCTTAGGCCCAGGGATAGGAATCCATGTGACCCCAAAAGCTAAAAGAGAATGTCTTGCTCACCAGACGTGGGGGGAATTGCCCGAGTCCTCTCCAAGGCCCTGTTGCAAACCAAAAGAGACAAGTTGACTAGAAAAGTTTTACAATTCATATTAAAGGAAGGCAAATAGAGAAAATTTAATATACCTGAGCTAAGTCTGAAGCCTTAGAAGTAGGAGGATGAGGAGTTGCTTCTCCTGTTTGATGAGAAGAATTATCCTAGCTAGCTGGAGGAGGAGATATGGTGCCCGAGACTTCACCAGAGGCTTTTGAAATTGAGAAAGATAAGTGTCAACAGACTAATTGCGCAGAAAAGAAAAACAGAAGAAGAAAAGCCTACATACCTTAGCAGGACCTTGAGAAAGAGCGGGCGAGCTAGCCCGACCTACAGTTTGAGAAGCCAGCGGGCTAATCACCTCTAAGACCACGGGGATCTCAAAGACTATGGGCTCCCCAAATGTAGTTATTGCCGACTGATGTGACTCGTGTGCTGGGGTAGGCTAGTAAAAACCCCAAAAACACATAAGTATAAAAAATAAAAATAAAAAATGGTGGTTAAAACAGAAAGATTCAAGCTAGAGGTACTCACCGGATTGCTGTCCTCTTCCACAAAGTGCAACATCTCCCTAGTTGACAGGTCAAATTGAGAAGTAGGAGTCACCACCAATGGAGGAGAAGTTAAAGGAATAGAGGTAGAGCTTTGCCCGACTGAGGGTGCAGCTACTCCAACCTTAGCCTACAAAAATAAGGTTAGGTATTAAAACTCTATAGTGATGGGAATACAAGTATAAAGTGTGGAAAAGAGATATACCTTTGAAGGCTTAGCCTAAGAGGGGGAAGCATGAGTTGGTTGGGCAGGTAGAGATGAAGCCTCGGGCCGAATAGACCATTCACCTCTAATGTCCTATTTAAAAATACAAGTAAGAAGTCGGTGCAAATACTGAAAGAATCAAACCTTTACCTCCAATTCCTTAAGGGTAGCATCAAGAACAGGCTCGTCTTTCTGATACAACTTTGCTCTCAATGGCTCATCCCTGGAAACGACAGTAGGCTTCTTGGTTGGTTGGGGCCCTAAACCCAAAAGAAATGGAGTTTTTTAGCTCATTAAACACAAAATGCAAGTAAGAATGAAAGGTTGAAACAAAATTCACTTACTTGAGGCTTTTTGTTTCTTTCTACCCATGCCCGCCTCAGCCACAGAAGCAGAAGGCTTGGAGGATTTAACGGCCTATGCACTTGTTCTATTTTTTGTAGGGGTTGCCCGCAGACCTGGGGTGGAAAGCTGAGCCCAAGGTCGTTCTTCGGGCTCGGACTGTGAAGATTCTACTACCGTCGCCCTTGACCCTCGTGTGGCCTGAGTTTCCACAACAGGCTTAACCTCGCCCTCTGAGTCTCCAAGTAGCTCAGAGACATCCCCACCTGCTCCAATACCTTGCCTCTCTGCCTCAGCTGTGGCTTCTTCAAGGACAAAGGCATCCCTAGCTTCTTCATCCTGGCCGACGTCCATTTTTGTGGAGTTACCTTGAGTTGCAAGTATAAGTAAACCAAGAAAAGTGTTAGAAGAAGGCAAATTCATGAAAATTCATAAATTACAAGTTTAAAAAAAAATTAAAAAATAAAAAAATAATAAAAAGGTAAGGGGTATCTATCAGAAAGAGTTGATTCTTTTGATGAATCATTTCCTTCCAATCTTCAAGCTCATTTGGCTTTGGATATGATTTGATTAAGAATTGCTTGAAAATGCGGTCATGGGCTTCGCACAGGTCTCCTCCATACTTCTTAGTCTGTTCTGTTTCCCACCAAGAAGAGAAGCTTGAAGTGCATTCAAAGTTCAGGGCCATGGGCTTTCGGGTAACCTTGCTTAATACCTCGAGGCTTCGTCGGGCAGCTCGGAAGATGACTTCTTATGGAGAGTGAAGACGATAAGAGGTGCTACAATGAACGGAGTCGAAGAAGGGCATCGGGATAGCTTGTCTAAACCCCAACTGTCTAGCATAGAAGTTGGGGTGGTAAACCTCTAGCCCGTACTCATAGCGGTCACTCTTTACTCCCCAAGCTAGGTCCCTTGGTTGAATACAACTGATAAATCTCTCTCTAAAGAAAGGACTAGCGTCTTCTCCAAAGGCGTATTGAAAGGCTTGGTCAAAAAACCAAGGATACCTCCTAAGAACTGAATCTTCCCACTCCAAGTCCGCCCGAGTCTTGCAGATTCTGAGGAAATAGAGACAAACGAATGTAGAGTGGTTGGTTGGAGAACCTTCGGTTAGAATTCGGGCAGGAACAACACCCTCGGGGAATTCAAGGTTGGGAGCCCGAAGCTCGGGGAAATACCATTGAAGCCAAAGCTGAATCATCCAAGTAGGACCATTAAGGTTGGTTTCAAACGGTTCACCCTTGGTAATCTCTTACAGGAGATGATAAAGATGAGCAAGGAGGAAATGGCATGTTGCCACATCATCGAAATTGTGTAGAGCTTCCACTAGAGGGATCCGTTCAACTTTCACTCCTTTAGACTTGTTTGAGAAGACCTGTTTGTTGAGCCAGTGGAGAAGGAAATACATGTGCTCCTGATCTCTGTTGGCAGAAGAAGAAGAACAACCAAAACTCTTCTTGGCAAACGGGATGAAGCCTGCAAACGAGGTCCCGTAGCTCTTGAAGGTCGAGAAGTTATACTCTATTTGAAGGAAGGGATCAGAGCTGCCCGAGCTCTTTGCAGTCGGGCGAGAGTGAGGATACCAATTGTGAGTGATGTCTACAACCCTGCCCGAGGGCCTTAGCCCAAAGACCTGCGCCATATCGAGGATGGTCGAAGACATGGGGCCCATCCTAAAGTCGAAGGTATTATTGCCCGAGTTCCAAAAGAGAAGAGCTGTTGTGAGTAGCTCAGGCTTGGCAATGACCGTGGTCTTCGAGATCATTATCAGCTCGTAGATTCCGTTGTTTATCCACTTCTGCTTAAAGGTGGGCTCGAGCTCATTGATCCACTGCACCCAAGCCTCATCATTCATCAAAGGGAATCCTCGATGATGGGTAGCCCATTTGGAGGGAGAAATGCCAGACTTAGCCATGAAGGGGTTCGGGGTGAACCATTTCTCTTTGGGCATGTTACTCTCCACAACGATTGGGACCTGTGAAGTCCATGCAGGTCCTAGGGAGTGCACGTCTTCCTCCTCAAAGAAAAGTTCAGTGTGCAGGCCTGCCCGAGGGCGATGCAGACGATTAAGCAAGCGGCGCATGGTGGAAATGCCCTCGCCAGATTCATAAGAAGATTGAGTTCGAACAACTTTGGGTGCCATTAAGGATTTTGAGAAAAAGATGGGAAGAAAAGTTGGAATTAGAAGTAAAGACTGAGAAAGCAAAGAGAAATTTTTGGAAATTATGAAAGTTCTGAGGATTCTGGGAAGTTCTAGAAATTCGAAGGTTTGAAAGTGCTAAGGTACTTGGCCGAGGAGTTTAAGTGAGGATTATATAGTAAGTGGTTAGTTAACGTTCATAATCGTGGGTTAGTGCAAAGGTTTTTAACAAACGGTTGCTTTAAATGGTACAAGTCTCGAGTAAAAGCATGCAACGGCTATTTAATCATTATTAGCGTCTCGGGTTGCAAACTCAACAATGATTAAAGGGGGCACTGTTTGGGTTAATATTTGAACATTGGACTTAGACGAAGGAAAACCGAAGGTTGTCAAATTAAAGGAGACTAGCCCGAAGCCCAGCACCAAGCCCAAAGGCAAAGTGAAGCCTTCTCCGCCAAAATACTAGCCACGTGCTGACCATTAAAGTGACAAATGATGGAGACTAACCTACTACCAGCCAAAGAACACTTTCTAGTGGCATTCCAAGTAAAAAGCTAATGACTCACTACCCTTCAAATGCTTTCAGGCAAGAGCAAAGTCATAGCAGTAGGGCTAATGAGCCTATAAAAGGAAAAAGAGGCCCCAGAGATAAGGACACTCAACCAATCAAACAAACAAACATACAAACTCTGCTCTCAAGCTAGATTTGCATTCAAAAGCTGAAATCAACCCAGATTCAATCCTTTTTAGCGTCAAGCTACCTCTTGTCTAGTTTAAAGCTCTGTTATCTCCCTTAGAGGCGTAGTATCGATTCCCTTATGTAAACTTGTTTACCATCCATCCCTTTTTAGCATATAAACCCTTGTTAATTCAAAGAGAAGTGATTGCAAGAGGTTTAACCTTGCCAGACAAGTTGTATCTAGATCTGGCCACTTTTTTGGATTTACTTTCACTTAGAACCAATCTGGAACTAAGTAAATGACTTAAAGGGTTCTGGACATCTTTCCTTCAAGCATACAAGATCATGAATTAAAATTCCTTGTCCACAAGACAAGAAAAGAACTTAATATAGACTTAACACATCCATGACAATCTTTTGATAACAAGAAGTCCGAGTAACTTGGGGCGCAAGTAATCGACTTAAACAACACTTGTTCTACATGTGCTATACGGAGATAGCAGTAACACGCCTAGCACTTAGTTAGTTTTGATTGTAAGCTTCAAGGCCTAAAGGCCCCACAAACGCACATTTTATAACTAATTTTGTTCTCTTATTGTACGTCAACAATCAAGAGCCTGACTACATATCCACCAACATCATTCTCCTTTTTTTTTCAATCTATAAATTATATTTGGATTTGAAATGTTGGATACGCCAGATTTTCTAGCCGCAATTTGTTCAGAATGTTAAATTCTCAGTAGTCTGACGACTCTGACCCCACACCCTCTAGTTTCGATTTATTTAGGCCAGATGTGGGCCCACATGTAAGTCAAAAATCGTATGTGAAAGGAATCCCAAAATCCAGCGGAAAAGAATTCACTCCGGGGTGTGGGTGACGGTCCATTGCAGCATATAATATTTTATTTTATTGTAATTTGTGAATATTAATGTATCTACCTATTTTATTTTATTTTATTTTATTGTAATTTGTGAATATTAATGTATCTACGTAACTCAGAGAGCTTCTTTGGAAAAAGAAAAAAAAAAAAAAAAAAAAAAACTCAGAGAGCTTCTGCAACTTGAAAGCAATGGAAAATCATAATGTTTTTTCATTCATTTTTGTTGGAATTCATTTGTCCCTCTCCTTCCTCAAACCCTCACTTGCAGCTGATACCATTACTCAAAAATCCCAACCCCTCAGAGATAGCAGCACCTTGATTTCCAAAGACGGCAGCTTTCAATTGGGTTTTTTCAGTCCCCTAGGTTTTGGCTTTTCCCAGAAGCGCTTCTTGGGAATTTGGCACAACAGTTCGGTCCCATCGGTCCCAAATGTTATTTGGGTTGCAAACCAGCACAACCCCATCAATGGTTCATCTGGTTTTTTGATGATAAACACCTCGGGCAGTGTTGTCCTTCTAAGACAGGACAACACTGTTGCCTGGTCAATATCTTTGTCCAAACATCCCCGGAATCCGGTCTTGCAGCTCTTGGATACCGGCAATCTTGTCCTGAGAGAAGCAAAAGATGGAAACCCAAGAAACTACATGTGGCAAAGTTTTGACTATCAGCCTGATAGGAGTCTATTGACATCAACTTCGAGAGATTACTGCGACGATAACCGACGTTGCGGCTCCAATGGACTATGTTATATCACTAAATCACCAGTTTGCAGTTGCTTCCAAGGATACGAGCCGAGAGCATCAGATAAATGGAGCTATGGAGACTTCCAAGAAGGTTGCGCGCGGGCTCAGCCCTTGAGCTGCCAAAAGAAACATGGGTTTGTGAAATATAGTGGGGTGAAATTGCCAGATATCACAAATTCCCGGGCCAACCAAAGTTCGGGTCTCGCGGAATGCAGGGACAATTGCTTGAGCAATTGTTCTTGTGTGGCTTACGCAGTTAGCTCCAACGCCGGAGGAGGAGGAAGTGGCTGCACCACCTGGTTTGGTGACCTTCTCAACAGCAAAGAGCTTTTGGATGGTGGGGAGGATCTGTACATTCGAACTGCTTCGGAATCGAGTATGCGTGCAACAGATTTTCCTTTTCTCATCAATAATAAAATTAGGTGGATTAAGGGGCTCAATCTTTAGTCGATTGTTGTGTATTGCCTGATGAATCCATTGTTTTTCGTAAACTTTTACTTGTTTCCGCGGTTTTGTGTTCTTCCAATGATTGTCATTCTAGCTGTGATTTAACAATGGTTGGTTTTCCCTGTTGGAATGAACTATGAAGAATCGAATTGGCCGAAGACAAAGGTAGCAGCGATAGTTGTGTCAGTTGCTTTCGTTGTTGCCGGGACACTCTTGGCTGTTTATTTCATTCACAGAAAGAGAAGAAAGTTGAAAGGCAAGTAGTTCTTCTATCACCACCTTCAAATTTGTAATACTATGGTCATATCGCCTTTTCGGTTTTTCAATTTGGTACTATAAGGTTAGATTTCTCACATTCACTCTGCATCCCAATATCCTAAGCCAGTATACCTTTGATGTATTCTCAATCATTTACCTCAAGTTTCAATGCTTAAGATTGTATTTCCATAATTGATACCATGTCAAGTCACTGGATTTTGAAGCTGGCATGGTGAAACTAGTACATACGCCATGAATTACATTTCACGCAATCGTTAAAAAGAAGAACTTACCCGGAAATGTTTTGAGGCATCGCAAGTCAGATACCGAGGCATCAAGTGCTGCTCCTTAAATTTGTAGTAATTTGTTGTATAGGTTTAGTTACCTGAGTAATGAGTGGAAGAGTGACCTTATGAATGCATGACTACAGCCTACATGATTCAAAAACAGAAGATTTATGTTGTATAGGTTGTGTTGATTTTTCTTCTCATTCACAAGTTGACGTTCTTTATCTTTTCTCTCTTTATATTAGATAGAATGAGGAACAACAACGAAGGACAAGAAGACAACCTGGAGCTACCGCTATTTAGTCTCTCCACACTAGTCACCGCCACTGATAACTTTGCATTCAACAGGAAGCTTGGAGAAGGAGGGTTTGGATCTGTGTACAAGGTAAAGTTCCTTTCTGTGAGCACAATAACTGTAAACATCAATGAAACACTACCTTTTCCCTTCAAAACTTCGCAACCCTTATTCTAATACAAATTTTCAGGGTAGACTAGAAGATGGGCAAGAAATTGCTGTGAAGAGGCTCTCAGAAGTATCGGGGCAAGGATCGAATGAGTTCAAAAATGAGGTATCACTGATCGCTAAACTTCAGCACCGGAATCTTGTAAGGCTTCTCGGTTGTTGCGTCGAAGGAGAAGAGAGATTGTTGATTTATGAATACTTGCCTAACAAAAGCTTGGACCTCTACATTTTCGGTTCGAATCCTTAAAACTTACCATGTAGTGTTGAAACTACTTTGTTGCAGTTATTCTTTTCGTTCTAAAACTCTTGAATTTGTTCTTATGAGAGTCAAAATTTGAGTAACATGAATTAAAACTTACCAGATGAAACTCAAAGTATACTGTTGGAATGGCCGCAACGCTTTCACATTATCTGTGGGATCGGCAGGGGTCTTCTCTATCTGCACCAAGATTCCAGATTGAGGATTATTCATAGAGATCTTAAAGCAAGTAATGTTTTACTTGATAAGGAGATGAACCCGAAAATCTCAGACTTCGGCTTGGCTCGAATGTTCGGAGGAGACCAGACTGAAGGCGTGACAAGAAAAGTGGTCGGAACCTAGTAAGTAGCATAACATCTCTGCTTACTATCTACTGATTTCTTAGTTATTCTGTTTTCTTTCTTCTTGCATTACATCTCTGCGTATCACCTTATAGTTTCTTAATCTATGTGTTTTGGTTCTGGCCAATATTTTAGTGGTTATATGGCACCAGAATACGCAATTGATGGTCAATTCTCTGTAAAATCAGACGTGTTTAGCTTCGGAATTTTGGTGATGGAGATAGTGAGCAGGAAGAGAAGTAGAGGGTTTTATGATCCGGATGACAACCTCAACCTCATTGGATATGTAAGTATGCGCCATCGACCTCCTCATTTACCGGTGTTTGATCTCGTCACTGACAAACTAATCGTGTGCCTTAGGCATGGAGGCTGTGGAAAACCGGGAGATATCTAGAGTTGATCGACGAATGCTTAAGGGACTCACTCACTCTGTCGGAAGTCGTGCGTTGCATACATGTTAGTCTTTTATGCGTGCAGCAGCTTCCTGAGGACAGACCAACCATGGCATCTGTGATTCTGATGTTGGGCAACGAGTGCCGCTTGCCAGAACCCAAACAACCAGGCTTCTTTGGTGGAAAAAAATTACCTGAAGCATATTCATCTTCAAGTAAGGCCGAAACATCTACAACCTACGACTCAACCATAACAGTACCGGAGGCTCGATAAGACTCAACTAATCGCACATCTTGTGCAGTGTAATTTATTCAAGTTATTGTTCATAACATTGGAAGATTGAAATAGTTTCCGAATGCGGCTTCGGAAACTTGTAAAAAAGTTCTCTTTTTAGTCCTCTTTTAATTCTTTGGGCCATAAATCACACAAAGAGTTGCTCAAAAAGCAACTGAGAAAAATTCAAAGTTCAACTGCACACCCAACACCCGAAAAATTATGTGATGGACACCCAAACTACCCTAAAAACAAATAACAAGAGACACCTCTGCTGAACGCTTGAGCCTAAAGGAACACCTACTACAAATACTTGTTGAAAAAGTAAGTCCCTATTTTCCCTTTCTTTGTAGTCCTTCTCTTATCTGCCCTATGAACAAACAATCTCAATGTGAGCACTGCTGTATCTCTAGAACAGCTGTCACTGTCCGTTTTCAACAGATACTCACCTCCGTTGTCGGAACCGCTGAGTATTATGAATTCTGTTGGACTTCCATATGGGATTGTGACAGTTGTGTTTGAAGAAAACTTCTCTGCAACTACAACTCCGCTTCCACTCGGCCCTCCTCCACTACACTTTATGCTGTAAGCTCCCCGCTTTATGGCCAGTGTTGCGGGTTCCCATATGTTGAGGTATTCGGTGAACTGAAGTATTTTGAACGAGGCTTGGCCCTTGTGAAGAATCTTCTCTATCTGTGATTGCATTTCGGGGTTGCAAGTGATCTTCTTGTTCTCGTTGGCAAACACCTTTACGAGATCCCCCTTTCGCTTCCTATTGTCCAGAGGGTGGACTTCGATCGCAAGGTATGCATCGACATCATCAGCAGTTACAAGGTAGTTCGGTTGCTTTGCTCCGTCAATGTAGTTAACTGATCCGTCTTGTAGATGTCTTACCCACTCAAAGTTGCAACTGGTTGTTCCGTTGGTGGAGTATCCAGATGCTTGAAGCTCGTTTCCTGGAAAAGCTTCACCCGAGATTTGGAGGCCCTCGATAGCTGGTGATGGATCATCATCTGCAGCTTCTGAGTATGAAGAAGAGCCCTCTTCAATAACTGGCGGTAAGTAATGGGGATATGGGGAGCTGGATTCATTGAGCGGTGATGCATAAGGAGACGTTCCTGCACTCCAATTGGACGAGTCTCTCTCATTGTGGTTTCCCTCTGCATCTTGATCATCCATCTCTCTGTGTGTGTTCCTGACAGGATCACGAAATGTCACCTGTCTATTACTCGTTACTTCATTATACCGATTTACTTGAATATCACCTTGAGTGACAGCATGAGTTGGAGGCACATGTTGGGCTACAAAAGTCGGGTTTGGAACAGGGTGATACGTATTCCCCACGACCAGATCCTTGTGTTCCACATTGTTGGCGACACCGCCACCAAAACCACTCTGCTGATGAGGATTCCATTCCGCAGTTGTCTGCGCATCGGAGGTAGCAAGCGCCTTGCTTCCACCAATGTAAGAATATGCTTGCTGATTCTGAGCAACCATTTCAAGCCCATTTCTGCTTACATTCAGCAATGCTGCTCCAGCAACGGACTGAGGTGGTGGCCGTGGCGGTGGTGATAACTGCGGCGCAGAAACATTAATGTTACTCGGCTGCTGATTTGTATCTGTTCGCCAAGGCGTTAACTGATACTGCGACTCTTTCAATTTGGACTCAGTTAGAAGCAACTTCTCCTTCATATACCTAAACAAAACCTTCACACTCCCAACAATCGATTGCGCATCGGGGACGGGTGGCTGCAACGAGTACTCAGCCAGAATCGGCAGCAAAGACGAAACAAACGTCGATCTCTCCTGCTGCGCATCCTGCACGGCGTAAGCGAGCCGAATGTTCTCCTCAATTATGTCTTGCCTGTAAGACAGAGACTTTGATGCAGCATCCACAAGGTCCTGCTGCTGCTGATCAAATGCCAAGCGCATGTAAGCAATGCGCTTCTCCAGCACATACTTTTCGTTCCGAATTTGCGCCTCTTTGATCGAATAATCCGCCAAATGCCTCCGCAATTGCATAATTTCCTGATCGTGCTCATGAACCCTAACGACCAGATCGTTCTTCAACATGTTGCTATTAGGGTTGTTCGATTCGGTCAATGCCATCAACCCATTTCCGTAATCCCCCTCCGTGCTCGACCTGCCTGGTGAAAGCGACGTCATGGTAGACGGCGACGACAATCTCAATATCCCGTTGCTTGCGTTATCAGCCGCCGACGGAGTACCCGAAACCCGAACCACCTTCATTCCTCCATTGATTTCGCTGCCGCCCAACTGGGTCTCTCTTGTTTCCGATTCCCCACGACTCTGCTGTGACGAACCGTGATTCGCAATCCTCTCGATTCGATTGTCGACGCCGGCGGCAGCTACCTGATGAGCTTGGTCCTGAGATTCGAGGGCGGAAGGCGGCAACTGGGCGGCCATGGATTCGTGGAATTTGTACCTGTGCAGCTCGAGAATCTTATGTTCGAGCTGAGTCCGCAACCGAATATTGTCTTCCACCTGCTGCTTGATTGTGGCCTCCGCAGCTTCCATGGCGTACATAACCTGAAGCAAGCTGCTGTCTTGATTGTCTGCGGTGGCGGTGGGGGTAGAAGAAGCAATTGGGTCGGCGGTGGAAACCGTCAACCCTGAGAATTTCTCCGCGATTTTCCAATCGTGACCGTTCTCCATTGTGTTGATTTTCTGGTCTTGGTGGTGGTGGTTTGGGGTTTTTCTGCTCTCTGTCTCACTTCATTATTTGTTTTTTGTGTGTGGGGAAGTGTTTGTGAATTTTTTTGGTAAGTTTTATATTTGATTTGAAGGTCCATGCGTTATTTATATTTGACCAGGTCTTGCGTATTGAGCCCATTTGATGGTCTTGAATCATCTGTGGGGCTTCTTTTGGAGATTCTTCTTTGCTTATTTGACCCACTCTGGTCATTTTTTAAATTTCAATCTCTTTTTTTGCAAGTAGAGGATGGTTATTGATGTTAAAATTGTTTATTCTTGCATCGTGGTTTAGTGTTCAGTTTTTCCTCGGCCGTGTTATATTCAAATTACAAATTAACTTATTGTTGTTTGTAAAGACCTTGTAACTCAAGTAATTAGTAAATTTGCTCTTGTTTCCAATGATTTGTGTTCGTTTCCTTTTTTGTCAGTATGATAACATCTCACATCTAAAGTAATAAAATAAAATTTAAAATTGATTCTTGAACTTTACTCTAGTTTAGATTTGATTCTTACACAAAAAGTTTATTAATTGAGGTCCTTGAGCTCGTTTAGAACTGCTCCCTTGAAATCACTTTTAGTAAAAACGCTTATACTAGAAGCACATTGAAATGCAAGTGTTTTCAAGATAAACACTTGACGTGCTTCTAAAAAAAAAAACACAACAAGTGCTTCTTCCATAAAGCATTTTAAGTGTTTTTTTTTAACTCATAAGCACTTTTAACTTTTTAGTTAAAAATGCGTTTAGTTACTTTAAAAGCACTTCCAAACAGAATGTGTATTGGAATCATACTTTGCTACCAAATAGCGCACATTTTGTTAAGTTCAGCGAGCTTGTTTAACAAATTTTTAGTTCAATGATCAATTGTGAACTAGAGTAAAAAAATTCAAAGACTAATTCAAAGATTTTCTCTAATAAATAAATGAAGGTTGATTGCTATTGAAAAAAGAAAACACCTTGACAAAGTGGAAGCAATCTTATAGTATGTGTTAAGCTTTTATGATTATTGGGAACCCAATGATATGCAATCATGAGCTCTATGTAATGAAACATTGGAATCGTCATGAGAAGTGAGAACAAATCAATAACCAACCCATGATATGCAAGCATTCTCAAAAGCCGAAAGCCAAAACAAAAAACAAAACGAATTGTGGGGTTTTAAAGCTCGAAGCCCATTGAACATTGGCAAACAGCCGACTCCCCAGTGATGCAAATTTCATTAGGCAAGGGCCATAATTGTCACACAAGTCTCTTTACACCCAAGCAAAGACATCCGAGTTCGAGTTGCCTCAGTCCATGAGTAGAGCTAGGGCTGGTTTGTTTTAGGATACTGAACCGAAAACCAAACTAAAAAGTTTCGGTACTGGATTTTGAAAACCGAATGAAAATTTTCGGTTTTTCTGAAATTCGGTAAAATACCAAAAACAATTTGGTTTTTGGATTTGGATCGGGACTGGGCCTTCAAGTCCAGTTTGTTGGGCTTTTTTATTTGATCTAAATTTTGGGCTGAAATTTGGTCATCCCAATTTTTTGCTGCTTCTAGAAGTGCAACTAATTCAAACTCAATTCGTACCAATTTAGTTAGCGCAATTCATACCAATTTTATTTTATCACCACAATTCTTTACGCAACTTATAATTTTTTACTAACAAACTATTACCAAATCATGGTCATCATTAGTATCAATGTAGCAACTACTATCTTTATAGACTATACTAGCAAACTACTTAAATTAAAAAAATGAAATAAGTTAATTAAGTTACAAACCCAAAGTAAAAAAAATTCAGTTACAAACCAAACTTTCAAATGAATTTAAAATTGTGTGGTCAAACTTGAAAGTTCAAATTGAGGATGTGACAAGCACATTTCATGTGCAAGTGAGCCCCGTCAAGTAAAAGAGTACCATTTGACTTTAGCCTTCTCTTTATGTATGCAATAGCAGTGTCATTTGCACTAGCATTGTCAACGATAATGTTAAATACCTTGTCTATGCCCCAATACTTGGCTCAGAGAGCAGCTTATCCAATACTTGGCTGTGTATGTAAGCGATATGATTGTGGTGGACAAAAGCTTTTCATACATATCAGATGTCTTTGTTCCAAAAAAAAGCTTTTGTTTCGTCAATGTAAGATAGCATAGACATGGGCGGACAACTTGTGACCCCTCCTACTTAAGTGTACTACACGTATCATCATCAGTCACGTTCATTTGGATGTCGTGGCTCAAGAAGTTTCTTGTTCACTCACAAATGGATGTAATCTAAAGAATTTCTTTCAATAAAATCAAACAAAAATGGTTATTGGTGCAGTGTTAGCATCCATCGTTAGATCAGATCCAACAGTGAGTGCCTATTAAATTTGTTTGGACCACAGCGTCACACATATATACATGTGTTAAGCCGCTTGTTATGGGTGATTAGTTGAACCCAAATGATTAATATCAAGAGTAAAAATGTGTAACTTTCGGGACAAGGAAGTTGAGATTCAACATTATGGGCATGAAAAGGTATATAATTCTTGAAGCAAAAGCCAATTTCCAATTTTTTTAGTTTTTATTTCTGGTGGACCTATTCAAGGAATTATGAAGAAAAATATAGGCAGGCATGGCAAGTTTCTGATAGACCAAGGGAAACCCATCCCTTTTCCCATCACAGTATGAAAAGTTAGTTTTGTTTGTTGGCCTTTGAGATATATCTAATAATCATTAAACAAAAAAAAAAGCATTTGATAAAAGATTAATATTATTTTTTAAAGGGCGACATACTACTTTAATCTTAAATTGAGGAAGAAATTTCGAATCCAAATGCATAAGGGGAGTACTTAGTACATATGCTCTAGCCAATGTAATCACACCCAGGTCAGCAACATGTTTTTTTAATTGAAGGAAAAAAGAAGTTGTGAATTGTTAGTAATTGAATTTCACTCCAAATAGTAGCTAGCCACACATCGTCATGTTTGTTGTTCGGTGTGAACATTAGGCACTAAAACACCACATCAAGTCTGCTAATCTTGATTTGGATTGGGGATGCAAAAAGTTAGAAACAAAAGCTGGGAGTTGGATTTTCTTTACCCAAAATTTTCAAACAATTTGTAGGCAGTGGTACGTAAGTAAATGCGAGTTTATTCTGAATATCATGAGGTTATGTAAGCGTTTAGCACAACGCAATCTTTGAATGTAATATTTGTTCTTCTGGCAAGTGGTCATCACTTAAGTCTTAAGGTATTAAGTGGAGGACTTAATAAGTACATTAAACATCATTGGATACTTAGCTCAAGTTCTCAACAAAGATGTCATAGCTGTAACACTTTACAGACTTAATAAATAAACTTAATTAATTACTGTTAATTAACAGATAAGATAAGGGACAGAACTTGGCTGTTGAAAAAATCAGCACCAGCTCTTGCTGTTAGTCAATGACAGATGGACACGTGTCTAATTTGTGATTAAGAAATCAATTATTGGGACACTTGTCCATTTATAATTGGCCAACAGCAAGAGCTGCGGCTCATTTTTCAGTAGCCAAAATAAGACCACGTAGGAGTTGGTACGTAGGTAGGTTAGTTTACTTCTATAAATTTCGATGATTTTCTAGTTTGTCCCCATTAATTTTTGGTAAGAGTCAAATGCCATCAACTTCTTCTGTCTATTTTTTGCACTAACTTCCTTTGCCATTTGCATTCTTTACCTTTTACACATTGCTTTTTAGTTTTTATCTTTTGATTTAATTCAATTCACTCGATTTGAAAGTTAAAAATTGAGAAGATTGTGTGAAAGATAAAAATATGTGTGTAGATAGCACCATCAATTCTAGATAAAGATTAAAACGTAATCATTAGTTATAATACTTACACGTATTTAGATTAATCATCATTAAACTAGTAAAATTTTGAAGCTCCATTGATGTAATAATGTTTTATTTAAAAAAAAAAAATCTACTCTAAACCTCATCCTCATTTATTTATTTCTTAATTAAAATTAGAATTACCTTTTGTTGGGTCTAGTTTCTCCCGCATTATTGAAATCAACCCTCTAAATGCTAAACTCACCCCAGACATTACTTCCATCTCCATCAACGACAGAACTAGAAATTTATGGGAACTTTAACGAAAAGCTCCCGGTACTGTTCATTTTAACGAAAAACCACATTTTTACACTAAAAAGTCAATCCTGGTACTATTCACTTTACCCTTTATTTTGTCCTTATCGTTAAAACTCAAAGTTTTCAAACCCCTTTAATTAGTTTTCCTAATTTTTTATAATGGGGCAATCGAAAACCAACTAACAACCCTTATTATGATATAGGTATACCCAAGGTATTAAATATCGATGATATCGGAAATATCGGTAGTCCAAAAACATGGAAATTTCGATGGAAATATCGGGATATTATCGATATCGATAAAAATTGAATAAAAACCACGGAAATTGTAAGAAAAACTTGGAAATTTTTATTGAAACTTTGCAGGATGTTTATTTAGTCAATTATCTATTAGTTTATCACAAAAAATTGGAAGGAAATGCATTGCATGATGGATTTAACTGATTTAAGTTGATTATATAGCGAGCTGGCAAACATTGTGAGTGTAGAAAATATATAGTAATTAATGAAAGAAGTTTAAACACACCATAATCATTTATATATAATGAATTAGTACAATATTTTACACTTTATACATTGCGTGGTAAGATACATGAGTGACTTAGTACCACATAGAATTCCTATGAGATTCAAAATTTTCACTATCTTCATCATCTCCATGTGTAAAGTAAGTGTATTGTGAAGAGTAGTCATCAAATGAAAAATCCCCAAAATAGTTTTGCATGTAATTGTTAACATGCCACCCATATGGATCCGAGATTGGTTGACTAAGTCCATAAGCAAAATCATTTGAAGATTGAGTCTCAGATTCTTTCTATGAGTCGCTCGATTCCATCCCAACAGGAATGAGATATGAAGGGTTCGGGATTACCAAACAAATGGGATTTGGAAACCAATCCCATATCGAAAATTTTGGTATTTTTCGGGATGAGATTCCTGAACTTCGGGATGGTTTTGGTTTGGGTTTGGGACTTTTTTGACACAATTTAAAATATAATACCACAAAAAATTTGGAACATGTGCAAATTTGTTTCTTGCAAAAAGAATTCAAAACAAAATCATATATATAAATATTTTAGCATATTTTCACAAAAACATAAGTGATATGGTGGTTAAGGTCTTGAAGAAGTGAAATGGGAGGGGTTCGAATCCCCCTATGCCCAAAATTGAGACTTTTCAGAAATTTTCAAGTATTTTTGGGTTTCATATCGCGATATTATCGATAATATTAATGATAATAAGATGATAAATCACCAAAATATCGTCGGACCAAAAAAAGGATAATATTTTCGATATTTTGGTGCATGGGTATACCCAATATGATAATGTGATGATTTCAAATGATAATATATCAGCAAGTGACCTTCTACCACAATGATGGAAAAAAATATTACCCTTGCACCACGGCGTGTTGTTCGAATCCCGTCGGCTCCCTAATATTAATCTAACAAATCCATCGTTTGACAAAGAAAATGATGATATATCACAATTTCAATATTATAAAAAATTTAGTGCAGTAACAAAAAGTGGCAAAGTGAAAAAGAAGAGTTGGCAAAGTGAAAAAGAAGAGTAATACATGAGAGACGGGAGATGGATTTTTTAGTTTGAATGATGGAACAAGAACATTTTTATTCAATTTGATATGGGGATATATGCTTGATATTAAATACATATACTTTAATACTTACATCAAATATATAAACGCACGTATATAATTGTAGTATACAACTTAACAATTAGTTACTTGAACGAGGACATCTGGCTCTAGTGAGCCTTCATTGGCTCCATCCCGTCTCTCCACATACCAACACCTTCCATTTGTCCTCTTATATATATATATATATATATATATATATATATATATATATATATAGAGGAATTTTTTTTAAAAAAAATGGAGTCACTCTCTTGATCGTTAGATTTGGCTTTAATGAAATTGTGTGGTTGAGATTGTGTGACCTGTGATTTAATCTCAACCACATAATTTCATTAAAGACAATCTAAAAGTCAAGAGAATGTCCTCATTTAAAAAAAAATAGAGATCCCTCTTGTTAAAGAGCCTATATATATATATATATAAAGGAAGCCTTTAAGATAAGGGATCCCCATTTTAAAAAAAAAATGAGACATCCTCTTGACCGTTAGATTTGGCTTTAATGAAATGTTGTGATTGAGATTCTGTGGCCTGTAATTTAATCTCAACCACAGAATTTCATTAAAACCAAATCTAATGATCAAGAGGGTGTCCCCATTTTTTTTGAAAAATGGGAATGTCTTCCCTTAAAAGGGCCTATATATATATATAGGAAACCTTTCACAAGAGGGATCCCAATTTTTCTAAAAAAATGGGGACACGCTTTCCACCGTTGGATTTAACTTTAATGAAATTATGTGGTTGAGATTGTGTGACCTGTGTTTTAATCTCAATCACACAATTATGTGGTTGAGATTGTGTGGCCTGTGTTTTAATCTCAACCACACAATTTCATTAAAGTCAATCTAACGGTGGGGAGCGCGTCCCCCATTTTTTTGAAAAAATAGGGATCCCTCTCCTTAAAGGCCCTGTATATATATATATATTTTTTTTTAAATTTTTTATTTGTCCTCTTATATATATTTCCTCTAAAAAGAGCGAAAACAAATTATATCCAATAGTTCACCCAAAAAAAAAAAAAATCCAAAAAATAATAAAGTATTAATTAAAATGACTTCTTCATGATCCTTTGCTAGTAGACGCTCCCACGATGATGAGCATGACACCACCCTAGCGTCATTATTCCATTACTTCAATCACAACCAAGGATTCATTTACTACCGTCAGCAAATAAATAAATAAAAAATCAGCCACCGTTAAGAGAAATTAAAATAATAATTAAACTTTAATCCCATATTCCGGTCCACTATAAAATGGGTTCTGGCTGCTTCCGCTAGTTGTGCGAAATCGTCAACGTCCCCTGCATTTAGCTCAAAACTCACAACAAACAGTAAAATCACAAAAGACTCCGGAGGACTACATTCATGGCCACCAAAGTGTATATTGTGTAAGTCCCAGTTCTTTATTTTAATTTTTGCTTTTTTTATTTTTACACCAATTCACTATGAAGTATGAACTGGGAATGTGTTAATGAATGATCGGTTTTTTAGTTTTTTTATTTGATTTTGTTGTTGTTGGGTAATGGTAGTTTGTAGTCTGTGAGAGCTTCAATCTGTTGGAATTTTGAATTGGTTATTGCTTCATCGGAATATGGCTGATTCCGAAATTTTAATTAGAAGGAACCCATTTGATTAATCTTTCTGTTGGATTGGATCTCTGTGTTTTTGCATGTTTTGTTAAGTGGGTGTTATGTTTCTTATTCAAAGCGTTTAAAGGTTGAATCTTTATATTTTTAGGAAGATTTCGGGGTGGTGAGTCAGAGGCTCTGGCTTTTTTTTTTTCTTTTTTTTTTTTTGTATGTTTTGCTGAAGAGTGAGAAAGTAAGAGCCAGTTTAAGATTAAGAAACTTATGCATTTCTGATAAATAGAGATCAGCAGCGTCCTGATTTATTTTGTTTTGAATCCATCATCGAAGAATTCCAGCCACGGAGAAAAATAGAACGGTTCAAGTGAATTAGATAATTTCTTTTGTGAATTACATGAATTACACTCTTTCACTGAATATAGGTAAAGATAAAACACGAGGGTTGTAGTTTCTTCATTTCCTACCGTATAGACGATGTTTGGAACTTTGGATTCCCCCCAAGATCTGATTTTTGCGTAGTAGGAAATGTGATTGATTTATGGTTATAGCCATGGTGGTTGTTTAATGGTGTTGAGTCTAATTGGAGAAACTGTTTCTTTAATGTGTTCCTCCTGTTGTGGGATTTGTAATGTTGAAAATCACTTGCTTTGAATCCTTCAGAATAAATTAGCTTAGCTTTGTAAAGTAATATAACAAGGAAATTTTCTGGAGGAATGGGAAAAAACAGTTTTGCTTTGCTGAGGCAGTTTTGTTTAGATTAATGGATGTTATAGTGCATTTTGAAACCTAAGTAAGTTATCGTCTAGAATATGGATTCGTTTTTCGAGAATCTCTACTAATCAGTTTGCGGAGGAAAACATTTATTAGTTTCAAATTTTAATGCTTCTGGAAAGTTAGAGATCTGCTGAACGTCTTGGAAGTTTGGAATAGTAACAATTTTGTATACTACACACTATGACCTATAGTTCCTTTAATGTTATGATCCATTTGAATTGATAGGAAATGACAAATACTGAATCCATCATCATTCATTTCCGCTACTGTTTTTCTATGCCAATGTTCATTCCACTCTGTTTCACTAGACATAACCTTGGTAGTCAATTTAAAGTCCAAACAAGTGCCTGTGTTAGGCTAGGAATTGAAAGGGGAGGATAGGAGAGGTGATTGGCAGGGAAAGGCAGAGTTGTAGGTTGCTCTTGAGGTCTTTTACCGACTTGTGTAACGTCGTCCCAGACCTGGTCGATGAAAGAGGCTTCTTCTCCATTCGGGTCCACGGCTTGACCACAGAGCTATCTTCTGGGCATTGCTTCCATGGGGTAGAGTAATCTGGTCGAGAGGAATATGGGCACCAATTATTGGAACCAAATTCGAGAGGAACATGCATGTGGGTTGGTAGATAGTGTGTCGAAGATAGTTGACCTTGATTCCTAGAGGTAGTGGTATCATACTTTGGTAACTACCGGTGACAAGTCGGGCAATTTGGGACATTGAATATTTGGACTTTGTGACTACTGCTAGAGATGGGTTGAATAGTTTTTCTACAGATTTGGAATTTCCTCACTGGAAAGGTTCAAATGTCAAATTTGGATATGAATGGATATGAACTCATATTAAGTCTCTCAAAATCAGGACAATATATCTGAGATAGGATGAAATTTGTTCATTGATTCTGTTGGTGAAATAATGGAATAATTGGTTCTGGAAAACTGACAGAATCCGGCCGTTCAATTAGAGTCGCTTTTGTGAGATATATTTCCCAAGAATTTCTAACTGAGAATGCTAAGAGAATGTGACGGTCCCATGGAAACAATTTGTAATACAAAAGAAAAGGGAGCTGTTATTGGCAACCAAAAATACTCATTCTGCCTGGAGGATAGCAAAATGAATATTTCTCCCTTATACCGTGTAGGATGATTTTTTGGAGTGCCAAAAATGCTTTACATCCAATTGATTTTCAAGGATGCTTTACTTCTTTTTCATAAATAATGCAACCCTCTTAATCAAAATCCGTGTTTGATTTTACAGGTACTACTCCATGTATGGACATGTCGGGAGACTAGCAGAAGAAATAAAGAAGGGGGCTTCATCTGTTGAAGGTGTAGAAGCCGTCCTATGGCAAGTGAGTGTGCATTTTCTTTAATTTATTCATTTCACTCTGAACACTTCAAGACATTGAAGCATATGTTTAGTTGAGCACGCTGCATAAACTTTGGACTGCTGATTTTGGGAAACAAGCCATTTTAAATAAAAATCAAACTTCATGTTTTGCACGAGTATAAACATGAGATGATTCTAAACATTATAATTAGTAGCCCTATGCCAAGGTTTTAGGGTTCCACCTTGCGCGGTGTTTAGCTCAACATCATGACAAACATTTTTCCATGACATGTCTCAACATTTTATGCCTAGTTTTGAGCTTTCAAGCTGACCTCTTTTAAAGCCCCATCCACCATAGGTGATAGAGTTTTCTTATACACTCTTAGGAGTGCCAGATTAGTGTCCTTATGTTCGGTTGAAAAGTCTGCATAGTAAAGATTGGTTCTCACTGATTGTCCGATGTATCAGGTTTACTTGTCTATATTTGGTGCACCTGTACATTGTTTTCCATCACTTTCTTTGTGTCTTGCTCTCCTCTCGTCTACAGTCCTCTTTCTCAACTGTGTCCGGTATGCTAGTTATTATATTAGAGCTTCGAAATTGGCAAAACTTGTATGAATCCTTGTCTAATCTTCTCTAGTTTTATTTTAATTTCATCGGTGCCTTGTACAAATCATGATCTTCCTTTTCTCATTTGCTTACACACGGTTATGCACCTCCCATCTACTTACCTGTAGATGCTAGATATGACGATCCTGGTTCTTAGTAGAGGAGGAAATTTTGATTATTTTTTTCATGGATTTAATAATAGTTGGTTGGTTCTCTTTTGTTTCGTGATTAGTTTGTCTTCTCTATCTCGTTAACTTGATTGAATAGTAAGACTGACTATAGTGGGTTTATAAAACAGGTCCCTGAGACACTCCCAGAGGAGGTGCTTGGGAAAATGAGTGCACCACCAAAGAGTGATGCACCAATCATCTCGCCAAATGAACTGGCTGACGCAGATGGATTCGTTTTTGGCTTCCCAACAAGATTTGGTATGATGGCTGCCCAATTTAAAGCCTTTCTGGATGCAACAGGTGGTCTATGGAGAACACAACAGCTTGCTGGCAAACCTGCTGGAATCTTTTACAGCACTGGATCTCAAGGTGGCGGGCAAGAGACTACTGCGTAAGTCATATCACATTTAATCAACCATACGAACATTGAAAATTTGTCCGTATATAAGGTGGAGATACTAATAATGTTGAGATTGTTTTTGTGTAGATTGACTGCCATCACTCAGCTGGTTCATCACGGGATGATATTTGTACCCATCGGTTACACATTCGGAGTTGGCATGTTTGAAATGGAGAATATCAAAGGTGGAAGTCCTTACGGTGCAGGAACTTATGCTGGGGACGGTTCAAGACAGCCATCTCAGCTTGAGCTGGAGCAAGCATTCCACCAAGGGAAGTACATTGCCACCATCACAAAGAAGCTCAAGGGAGCTGCTTAAATACTCGGTGCAATTACTCAAATGGAAGCCCTTATCAATTCTTTATGCCTCTAGTTTCGATTTAAATTTCCGATTTCTATTTGTCTGCAAGTACAATTCTCGCTGTATCTTATATATGTGTTTTTTCTGTGTTTTATGAATAACGGTTATTTAGTCATAAATATAAGCGTTTGTTTGCTCGCGATGCTACTGCCTGACAACGTTTGAACTGATGGACAAGCTTTACTAGGTTGATTCGAAGCGTGTAACATGTACGTCGAGTAGGTTCGACGATGGTAGAGGAGGCGTCTCCGCTGAAGAACTCGCATACGCGTGCAAGTCGAGCGCATGCATCAGCTTGCATCATTGCTGATGCATTTTTTACTTCTGATTAACAAATGATTCAATGTTAATAAACAATTAATGACTGTTAACAGAGAAATGATTATGAGATAAAAGATAAATACTACTTTTCCAAGAAACTCACCTGGAAATGATTAATGCTGATGAGACTTTGTCAAAGTGATACTTTTATGAACTTTCTTTCATTACACAGTTTAACGTTCGTTTCAATATTATAAAACAGCATCACAAAAAATGAATTGAGCATTTCTCATGGAAAGTAACATATTATGCATCTCCAAGTTCCAACATCCTAAATTAATCAGGTTTTTTGGCTACTTAAACAGAAAATTTAGCAAAACTCAAGGAAAATTCAAGTCCAACGGACTTTAAAAATAAATTAGTTTGGTGAACAGGACTCACTAAATTCACGTCCAACCATCCTATCACCACGGAGACTAGTAAATCAATTAGGCCAAATTGTATATTCACAGTTTTTTCTCTCCTTCCACCTCTTTGTAACGCTGGCATGACGATGAAAAAGATGATCGATGGCAGGCCTCAAGTGGCACGATTTCGGGATGAATTTGTGTCAAGATGGGTTTCAAAGCCGGAGTTTGTGAAAGAATGAGTTGTCCTCTGGCGAAAACCGGACATGGAACTCGTTCGATGCAGCATCTGGCTTTGGATGGACACTCCGACATTTGGAATTGAAGCTGCATTGGTGGTGGTGGATCTGCTGCTATGTGGTTGGAGGGGGAGAGAGAGAGAGAGAGAGAGAGTAAAGAGATGGTAAAGCTGGAGGTAGAAATTTTTCCAAGTTCCGGGTTCATAAGCTGACCTGGAATTCCACCAATCATAATTTGACATTTGTACACAATTGAACACCACCCCACTATCTAAAAATAAAAAAATAAAATATATTGGGGTTTGGGCCCCAATGGTCTCTCCTTCCTCTCTTTCCTTCTTCGGGAAACTCAATGGCCTTTTTGTGAACGCAGCACCGGCCTTCTCTCGTACTTTCCTTTAGCCGAGCAGACCAAAACGTTTAGCATTTTTGCATTTAAATTATTCAAAATCATAACTCAACAATTTAATTTCAAAATTATCCAATCTCTTTCAAATTCATGTTTCAGTTGGGCGATACTGGAGTTTTGGGTGGGTGATCTTGGCTGTGGCAGTGGTGGACGTTTGGATGCAGGTAGGGGGACGTTTTGGTCGGAGATTGCCTGGAAATATTTCTGATGTAAGGCTTTCATTTTTTTGGTCAACAAATAAAAGGATCTTTCAGTTTTCGAAGAAGGGAAGGGAGAGAGGAAATAGAGACTAGTGGGGCTCAAACCCCAATATATATATATATATATATATATATATATATTTTTTTTTTTTTGGATAGTGATGTGGTGTTCAATTGTGTACAAATGTCGAATTATGATTGGTGGAATTCCAGGTCAGCTATGAACCCGGAACTTGGAAAAATTTCTCCCTTGGCTGCGGTGCGGGCTTCAAGAGAGAGAGAAAGAATTGGGTTTGTTCAATTTTGGGGAAAAAAATTAAAATATTTTAGCTTATGATAAAATAGTTAGTATTATTGGAAGTGACATTTGGGTCATTTGGTAAGTTGCAAGAACAAAAATTTAACAAGTGTTTTAAGAGTTAATTGATAATATGATCTAATGATATTTTTCTTTACTTGTAAGTGAGTGGTTTGATTCTCGCCAAAGGCAAATTTGAACCACATTAGCCCTATCCTCCTTTCTTAGGGTAGATAATTCGTTTCTTTTTTAAAAAAATAAAAAAATAAAAAATAAAAAAACTGGTGTTGTAGGTGATGTTGTGAATTTCTGAGAGAAAGACAAAAGTAGATAATGCAAGATAGTATAATATATCTTCTTTAATTTTGACATGTTATGCAATAATAAAAATTATAATGATTAATGCTCAGATGGTTTCCTTCCACATTCATTTATGTTTCTTACTAAAGTTGATGTTATTAGAGATTCTTTAAAGGGGACGGATATGTGACACTAATATTTTTATATAATGTTTTACACATGTTTTTGTAGGGTCTATTTTATAACGTGTTTCAACAATCTGAATCATTCATCTTTTGGAACATAATTTTTCTTTTATGAGTACCAAGTATTTATTTGCATATTTTGTACTCATTGACAATTATAAATAGGTAAATAGACAAAAATATGACATTTTCTTAATCTTGGGACAGAAATAGGATTTTTCAAATATGCACATGGCATGCACAACAATCGGACATAAATAGAATTTTTCATGCACCTTGAAATGATTTAATTTCCCTTGTATAAATTTTTTTTTATTTCCCCCCATTTCTGATTTATCTCTCTCTACTCTCCCTCCTGCTCTCTCTCAAATTGATATTTGTTGGATGTTCTTAGATTAGTGAAAGATAATGGAAAACCCAGTTAGGAAATTTGATTCATTTGGAGATTGTTTGTGTTTGCTGATTGGCCCCTTTGAGAAATGAACACATTTCTGTGCTTGCGGTTGCAGATCGAGGATTTCTTCCTCAAATCATCACCTTCTTCCCCAAATTTGAAATCCCATTTAAAACCCATCTAGGTCAAAACCAATCTGTAGTCCAAAATTTTTTTAGATGTCGAAGAAAATCCATTAAGAAAAAACTAAAGGCACCATTTTCTACTGCAATCTCTTTCTCTCCTTCGCTGATGAACGCCTTCTCCCTCTAAGTTCAAAGAAAGTCCAAATTTTTTATTTGTATCAATACGTGTAACGAGTTGGTTTTGTTGCGGACGTGCATCATGCAATTAACGGCATTGGGGGATATGTGGGGGCCTAGATTATGGAAATGAGATTATGTAGTTAACAAATCTTTTACCTGAACCTAGATTCTGGAAATCCCACTAAAAATCATCTCTTTTTAGTGACATGCACATGATATGCTCACAGATCTGTGCCAACTCAAATACCCAGAGCTCACAACCCTTTCTTCGAAATCAGAAAATGACGTCACCACTATATACACTATATGCACACCACATGCACATCATATGAACAGTACATGCATGATATGCACAGAATTGGAGATCGAGCACCAAGCTGCTTTTCACATTAATAAGAAACTTTAACGGCAACTTATTGGTATAATGGATACAATTAAAACATAATTGTTACGTATATAAGGTTACAATGGCAGTTTGAAAAGTCTTGTTACGTATATCAACCACTGTTTAACTGTGCACGTGGAAAACATGATACTCGTTGTCGTTATTTCATGGACACGCATGACCCTTAACATCCTCTAAGTTTTTTCTTAATTTTGTTTTTCGCCGAGTCCAACTAGGTTGTGGTCATACTCGCTAAATTCCAAGGTAAAACATACGTGCATCATAACTAGTGAACATTCCCGCTTCTCATATTAAGATGTAGCCATGCACACCATATGCACACCACATGCACATTATGGAAAAAATTTCACAAATTTTTGCAATTGTACACTTGAACCAGAAATTGTTCCATCTCAATTTTGTAGCACGTCAAAACTTGAAATTTATTCCACAACCCATAGGCCCCAACATGAAACACAAACCCTAACTTAACTTCTAAGTATTAATTCATCTTACAAACGACTCATTTATTCCATAAATCATTGATGAAAGAACTTGGAACTAAACACCTTACCTTACTATGCCTGCTGAAGCTTTAGTCACCCGAAAAAATGGAACTTTTTTGGCCAAAACATAAAATATGGTACAAAACCCAGCTCATTCTTCTCATCTCTCTCTTGCATCCCTTTGTTCGAAATCAGACGTATGATGTCAACCCAAAACCTAGCTCACTCTTCTCACCTCTCTTTGGAATTCCCTCTCTTCAAAATCGGAGCTTAGAGATCTAAGCTCAACCCAGAAACCCAGAGCTTACAGAGCTCTCTCGACATCCCTCTCTTCCATATGAGAAAAATGATTCAATAGGCTGATGATTTTTAGTATTTATATGTAGGTATTTTAGTAATTTCGATTTTGTGCATAGTGTGCATGGTTTGTGCATAACCAGTTTGTCCTCTTTTTGTCCCAAGATTAAGAAAATATCCTATTTATGTCTATTTCCCCCATAAATATGTGGAGCCATGTTTCCTTAAAAGGAAACTAAGAAAAATCATAACTTATTACAATATGGAATTTTTTCCAATACATAACTGGTCACCGGTTGGGACTAAATTTTTTTTATGACTTTAAGAAAGTTATTCCATTATAAAGTATTATTTTAGAGAAATTTACCTTGGCAATTGGTTAATATTATTGAAGGAATTTTTGACTTAAAAGTTAGTTTAATATGAATTTAAACTTAAATCAATAATATACCTAAAATATATAGTTTAATAAAAAGCGAAAGCACTTTTATCTCGAATTAATAAATACTAAATGTTTAATATAAAAATGCTTAAGATGAAGCATCTGATTCTAATTAAACCAACAATAAAAGAAAAAAGTTTGGACCTCTGAGCTCCCAATGGAAGCCCCTCAAAGTGAACCATTCGATAAAAAGCACCGATCATGATTGACAGCATCTAAAAGAAAACATCTAATTTTAATAACAAAATTGAAAATCCAAAAACAAATTGTAAAAAAACCTGAAAGGAGGAGCACTGGGCCATCTTCTGACTTCCACTAACATATTCTCATCACATACACAAATAAAAAGTGAGATCTCCAATCAAATGCTATCCCCACACTTACTTAACCCCATTTTTCTACAAATTCAATTATTCCTTCCAAATTTTCTCCATCTTCCTTTTGGTTAAACTAAAGGTAGTGCCAACTCTACTCACAATATAGCAACAAGGAATAAAAGCTCCTTTATCTTTCTATATTAAAATCAGCTTCTATAACAACAATTTTTTCTCTCTAAAGCTCTAATTGATCATAAACTTCCCCTAAATTCAGCATCTGTTCTTATTCTTAATCCACCTCCTAATCATAATTCTTCAATTATTACAACAATTAATAGGCTCCAATTGGTCCCTATTGGCCAATTCTGCATCATTTTGCCTGTAGCTGGCCCAACAATTTCATGTTCTTTGGAGGGTCATTTGCCTTTTCTCATGTCCCTCACCAGTTTTATTACTTCCTGTCCATTGCAGACCAGATCACAGATGTGGGATATCTCTGTTCGTTTCCCTCTTCTCTTTCTTGTTCACCTTATCATTCCCAACTTGGCTAGGGATTGATAAGATACATACATGTACGCACCGTACGTACGTACATAATTATACTACCATTTCTCTTTGCTCTATCTGAAAGTCCCTCCAAATGTAGGTGTCCAAAAATCAACTGTTGTCTCATGTGTCACCGGGAATGTGCTCGAAACCGGTACTAAACACAGCCCTCTGCTTCTAAGATCTTGCTTTGGACCATCGGGGTCCTTAACTTTTTCAGAATTCTGCATTGACAGGAAAAAGAAAAATTGCAAGTACAAAATTAATCTACAGTAGATAAAAAAATTAAGTAGTACCAAGAAGCTGATTGCGTCGATTGGAATCAGTACATAGGTATTATTTTTCCGAGTAGCAGAAGGAGAAGAATATATTATACCTGCTGCTGGTGTTGTATGACAGCTCCACTCTTCATGTACGGGGTGCTTAAAACCTGATATTATAAGATCAAAACATATTACATATATACATTATTATTTAGCATATATACATTATTATATGTGGTTAAGATGCCTATATGATATAGCTTTATGGGACTTACATTAACTTGTTCATGGAGGAACTTGATATATTCGATGGCTTCAGAAAGCACTGAGGCTGTATCAGTCTGACACATAATAACATGGCTATTTAAAATCATCATACACAATCAAAGTTTTCATTTTATAACTTTGAAAAGATAAAAAATAAAGTAAAAAACACTTTTTAAATCCAGAAAGAGAATGATATCTCAGTCTCTAGCTAGCTAACTCTTGTGAAAGTAAAGAAGATATATAGATAGTGTTTTGGAGCTAAATTTACTTACCTTTCCGAAAGGTGAAACTAATTGTTGAAGGGCAGTGATTCTGTCCCCCATCTTCTCTTTCCTCACCTAAAACCAAAGCTACAAGTTATCATCTATGTCTATGATAAAAGAAAAAGCTTAACACAACTCATCGCTAGCTTCTTGTCAAACCTAAAAAGAAAAAAGAAAAAAGAAAAAAGAGAAGATAAAAAAGGTTACTGCTCATTTTGTACCTTAAAAGCTGGCAAAGGTGATGAGGTTTCATTCCGAGGCCTTTTGGATGCTGCTTCACTCCCACTTTTCTTCCCCACTGCACCCGATTCCTGAACTTCAGATATATTCTGCTCAGCCAATATTTAACATGTTAACTGACTCCAATCATGACTATAAAAACCCTAATCATGATGAATATGAAACACAATTGATAATTCTCGTATAATTGTTGCTTGACATATAATTTTTTTTTATACATGCGATATTAGGAGAGGATTCAAACTTAATTAGCAACTTGAGTGCATTGGCAACTGTTCTTAACCAATTAAGCTACAATCAAGTTGGAATATAAAACGTTGATTCATTCCTTAACAAGTTTTTGAAATCCACTAATTGTCTTTAACAACAATTGCGTACCTTTGGTTTTTCATCAAATCGTGCCGTGGGAAATTGTGGCTGCAACGAGGGGTAAAAGCTTGGCCGGATGTCTTTCATGGCGGCCTCATGAGGTGCATTCCAAAAGGGAGCATCATTAGAAAATTGTAAATGGCTCTGAGGAGGTTGTTTGGGAGGTGATGTTCTTAGAAACTGGGGTGCTTTAGACCAAGACGGCAATAGCTCACTAGAGTTATTAATTCCATAATTTCCTTGATAAGGAAAATTGATGGTTGCCGAACTAGGCTGCTGTGGTTGATTATCATGATGAGGTCCCAATAGTCCTTGCAATATTGTAGATGGGCTTCCGTACAGAGCTGCTGATGCTGAATCCATTTGAAAACTAGAAGGCAATCCTTGACATGTCACCGTGCTTTCGCCGGAGCTGTACCGAGGACTAAACTGTGTTTGATCTAAAGAAAATCCCCGGGTCATTTGCTTAAACTCGTTGTTAGAAGAATCACCACAACCACCAGCAAACAACTTATCCCTCCATTGGAGCTGTGGGTCACTTTCTTGCTGAAAGTTAGCAGTATTGGAGTTCATGTTTTCTTGTAGTATTGATCGAAAACTAGTCTCCTTCTCGCCACGACTGTATACATATCAAATTATACAAAAATGAATGAAGTGAAAGACAAATTCCCTTTTAGGGTTTCTGCAAATTGAGCATCATAACCAAGTTATATATATTTGTTCATCCAAAATATAAAATCAAATAATTAGTAATTTTATGTACAGTTATTTTGGACTTACAATAAGGCTTGGTTCCAATCTGTGGCCTGAGAGGAAAGCCCTAAACCCATCATATGCAAGTTGGGGTCGCTGCCGCCGCCCGCGGAATCAGTCCCTTCTTGCAGCTTGTGAGTATCATGGAAGACCATAGATGAAGTACCTGAGACCGAGCCGGAATCCATAGAAGACCTAGCCTTGATGTCAACTATGTCAGGTTGCCATCCAAAGCTTCCCAAGGTATTCAGGCTCGAAGACGAGGGCGATGCCCCCGTCTCGAACCTGGTTCTTGACGATGAGTCCCACCAGTTCCCAGGTGTCTGAAATTCATCTGCCATGGCTAACTGCAACTCAAATTAGTTATAAAGGTTGATGCCCAACGGGTGCTGGAGTGGTATTCTATTCTTTTGTTCTTGTTGTCTTCAACGTCTTGGACGCTACTAGTCTGTTTGGAATCTACAAAGCTGTGGTTTCATAAAATGATGAGAAGCGGTTCGCTGCATCTCAGAAGTTTATATATATTTATATTAGGTGAAGTTCAACCGTTTGGGTGTGAAGGAATGAAAGAAGTAACCGGAATGTGGTTGACATTTTAGGAGGTGATTAGACAATGAAAGGACCATTTCTAATTAAATTTACTTCCTTCATTCCTTTATTTTGTCTTTTAATGCTTTTTTATATTTCCACTTTTATTTTGTTTCTTCGTTTAATCCTGTGGCAATTAGGAGGCATATACTTTGATTGTGTGGTACTGCATGCTATGCTAGGCCGAATTATACATGTATTTTAGGGTTTTTGTTTTGGTCTCAATACATGTATGCTTGGTTGGCCACTCAAAGGGATCCACCCTTCCAATTATAGAGCAAGACAAAAGGGTAAAGTCTAGTTAGTACGTCAAAAACCAATTCCTCTGAGGAACTCACAGTAGTTGGAAACTAATTGGGCATTTGGTTTTCAGAGATTCAGAATGTAGTGTTTTAACCTATAAACATTGTATTCTGTCTATTTGGTAAATAGGATAGATGTCTAATTAGTTTGTTATTTTGTATGAATAATCTTTAAATAGGTTTCTTAAAAAAATCAGATTATCAAACCATATTTTTGGATTTCTTTTAAGGTAGTAAGTATTTTATTAATCCAATAAAACGAACAATATCAACAATCAAGAATATAATTCCAAAAAATAATAATGATGTAGTGTACCTTGTTTTGATAACGAATCACACTATCATTCTCAATCTTAATGTAGTGAGTTTTATTCACCCAAACCATGTAGAAAATAAACATTTCTAATGCACGAGCCGGTCCTTATATAGGTACACATAAGTACATATTGATCCAGTATGGGGTTCTGCCTTACCGCTCTCTTATCGTCATCAAGAAATAGACTAATTGGCTAACAAGATGGATGCCCGTAATGTTTAAGCAAAGTCCCCTGAACATTTAGGCATTTTGTGAAATGAAAAGAGCCCTACTGGGGCTGGAAGAAGGACTTTTTACCTACAATTCTCCTGATGAGCTCTTTAGTTAACTATGATAAAAAAGTGAGATAACCTTTGAACCTTCTAAGACTTAGCTTATTATAAGCCATCTGTTTGGTAGCAACTTTTTTTCTTTCGTCTTTTACGAAAGAAAAGAGAAAAATAGCAAGTCAATTGATTATATAATTAAAATTTTAGTTTTGAGTGTTAGTGGAGTACAAAGCTGAACTAAGAAGTTAAGTGAGAAGGTTGTTAGTATTTCTCAAAGAAAAAGGTACTATAGCGGCCTAAAAACTGACCTTGTTACCATGATTATAATACCATTTTGTATTGTTAACTTTAATCTTACTATTATTTTGTAATTTTGGATTGTAAAGTTTGACAATATTGTAATCATACCATTTTAATTGTAATTCATGCCTTGAATTTTAACGACATGTGTAGCATACTAAACGTGAAAATAGAAAGCTCAAAAGTGAATAACGATAATGTGTAGTTCCATGGAAGCCTAAAAACTGACTTTGTTGTTATCATAATTATAATACCATTTTGTATTGTTAACTTTAATCTTACTATTATTTTGTAATTTTGGACTGTAATGTTTGACAATACTGTAATAATACATTTCTTGTAATTCAAGCATTGAATTTTAACGCCATGTGTAGCATACTAAACATGAAAATAGAAAGGTCAAAAGTGAATAACTATAGTGTGTAGTTCCATGGCAACTACTAATAATAACTTATGTATGTAATATAACACACTACTAAGAAACCAGTTATTAGTGGCGTTTTGAAAACCGACAAAAAACATGTATTACTGTCGGATTTTAAGCAAAATCCAACAGAAAATAGTTGCAGTGACGGATATAATAAGCGACAGAATTGCCTGCGTCAGGAAATGAATTTTCCGACAGAAAATAGTCAAAAACCGACAGAAATTGTGTCGGATATAACCGACAGAGAATATATTAATAATAAATAAATAAGCGCATTTCTGTCAGATAAAACCGACAGGAATGAATTAATAATGAATAAATAAAAGCATTTTCTGTCGGATAAAACCGACAGAAAATATATTAATAAAAAAAATCACTTTCTGCATTTTCCATATCCTGCATTCACCATCCGAAACCTCGCCGGAGCTCGATCACGCCGGAGCAATGAGCATCGTTTTCCACAGTTCCCCATATGAGAGACACAGAGAGAGAGAGATCACAATCCCCATGTCCTTCAAAGCACTATCCACTCTATCCCCAGAATTAATGTCTGCCCAAAACAGCAGGATTGCTTTCTCAGGATCCTTCTCCACCAGCTATTCAAATTTCGAAACCCATCAATCAAATAATGAATTAAAAAAAAAACCATAAATCAAAACCAGAAAAATTCAAGTTCTGAGAACCAAATTTTGAAAGGACACAGAAGATTTATTTACCTGAACATTCTTGGCTTTGACATAAGGATTTTCGCCTACCGGGACTTTGTGAATCACGTGAAACAACTCCGTCCCGACAAAGCGAGTCCTCCAAACTCCGAGAGGCTTGGCCGGAGAGGAAGGAGTAGACTTGGTGGGTCTGAAACCAGGCGGAGCATTCCACATATCCTGCAACATCTTCGAGATAGCTAAAGCTAGGGTTTATGAACTTTGGTTGCAAGTGTTTGAACTGAGGAGAGAAGAGAAGAGAAGGAGAAGAACATGAGGACAGGAGAAAAGGGAAGGGAGAAGCACCGGCGCAAGGAGGATGTAGGGGTTTTATTTTGGAAAATTTTCATTCCTGTCGGTTAAAACCGACAGAAATATTTTTTTAAAATAAAAACCGACAGAAAAAAATGGCGGCAACACTCCCCCCCCAGAAAATTTTAAATTTTCCCCCAAAATTTTAAATTCCCCCCAAAATATAATACTAAAATAATAAAATAATCAATTTCTGTCGGTTATAACCGCCACCATTAACATAAAAACCGTCACTAGTAATTTAAAAACCGCCAGAATATGTCAAAAATATTTTTTTAAATAATTCAAAAATACTGTCGGTTATAACCGACAGTATTTTTATAATATCCGCCAGGAATTTATGTCGGATATAACCGACAGGAATTTTATAATATCCGCCAGTAATTAAATACTGTGTCGGATATAATTTATCCGACATTATTTTTCTAAATCCGCCACCATCATCCGTCACCTAAAACTAATATTGTAGTAGTGACAAGACATTTGGAGTGTAGCAATCAATATTGGTAGTGCAATTTACAATATCATTTTGTAACCTCCTCGTTGTTATTATGTTGTAAACAATGAGTGTCAATACCTTTTTGAGTATTGTAGAACTTTCATAAAATAAAATAATTTCTTAGCTTCTTTCTTCTTCTTCTTTTTTCCATCCAATCGCTTCCCTCGCAAATCCATTCTGGAAAAAAAAAAAGAAGTAAAAAGAATGGAGTTTTAACGAAACACTCTAGGTACTGCTCACTTTTAACGAAAATAACATTTTTACTTTAAAAAGTCACTCATGGTATTATTCACTTACAACACCTATTTTATTATTCTAAAAAATCACTCCTGGTACCAAACCGTAGCATCTCCTCCACTTAGGATTTGATATCTCAATCAAAGATACTCTAATGCAATATTCAATATGCTACTAAATTGGAAAAACAAAAAACAATTAACCTATACGAACAAGTAATATTAAATGAGTAAGGGAGGGGGATACCAAAATTTTGTAACCAAATTATATGGATGTTTATGACTGAACTATGGATAATGCTAGGGTGATCAAATTTTGTAAAACAAATAATGTGGTGATTGATAATTGAATTATTACTCAAGTGTTGATTAACATACTTATTTTTTATTGGTAACACACCACTTGATTTGCAAATTTAGTCTTCCTAACATTAACCTGAACTTATTAATTAAATATTTATTTTTTATTGATAACACATTACTTGATATACAAATTCATTTTAAAAATTTGATCTCATCAACATTGTCCGTATTTAATTTTAACTGAAGACGAGGATGGGATAAAGAGGCGGCAGGGGGGTGGCAGATGAAGGAAATTAGATTAGATTTTAAATATCACTGACTTTTGCAACACGGGTCAATCAGTGAGTGTCCACGAGGCGTGCAAGCGTGCGAAGACAGGTGGGACCCATTTTTTCAAATTTCCAGCCACCCTAGGAGTCAGAGCCCTGAATGTGACCGGATTGTATATTCTTCTTCCTTCCTAATCATTTGGCCTACCCAAACACCCAACACAAAACACACATGACACATGCACCCACCATATGACCCGATGACCAACCATCCGTCGTGGTCATCAAAATATCAGTTATTCGGGATAACAATTTATATGGTACGTGTTAATTCTCACGTGGTGTTAAAGTTCGATAATATATTGTTATTTAAAAAAAAAATTTACACATGATATTGTATTTCTGAATTAAAATATCAATACGACGATAAGCTTAATCATTTCATGCAGGTTATTACAGCTAATTAGCTCAAAAAATGCTACTAGTATACTACCAAATTACCAACTGTTTGCGCGTTGATGATTATTGGTTGTTAAGGAAATCTCATAATTGATCAACAATTCGATATCAAATTAATGATGGCTTATTACGTGGCTATGACAACCTCTTATCTTAAAATTATAATATTAATTAATAAAAAAACAGTCACCTAAATTCTTGTGAGTAGCTGTTCCTAACACAACTCCAATAATCACATATAATCCGCACATGTATGTGAAAGAGAGACAAATATCGATCAACGTTGTGAAAGAAGTGGTACGACTTAGTGGGGGCACTTGAGGAGTGAAGTGGGTCAAACAAGTATACAATTTCTCTACAAGCTCTCTTGAAATGGAAAGTGCATGGTGGTTCTAGGGTTTGATTACAATTGGATCATGATGAAGAAATCATAAATTTAACCAACGAGGGTGTTCTTGAGCGGTTATTGTAGTAAGTCCGAATTAGTGAAAGTTTGTTGAATTGGTGAGCAACTAATCATATTTGCATATTAATTGAAGAGCCTCAGTAAAATGATGACATAAGCCTCGCAAATCATTATTATATATTGATCGTGATTTTTATGTCAAGAAATTTGATTGAACTGCCAAATTTAATCTCTAATCCGAAGATCACACCAACAAATAAAAACAATAAAAAAGCTAATAAAATAGTAATTAAGTACAAACTACATAAATTATGTGTGGTTCCAATTCGTCTTTGACGAGAATCGAACCTAAGACCTCTTACTTACAAATAAAGAGAAATACCACTAGACCGTAGTACTAAGTGACTACATAAATTACGTGTTAAAAGACTTAACTAACACTAATTGCATTGAACCTTTTGCCTAAGTTCCCATTGCTCGAGATCCCCTAGGAGACAACTGTAGCCCAAATTGACACACCTCAAGTAATACGGCAACAAACAAATATAGCACGCGAACAAAAAGATGGCTCGACAAGCCCTCGGGTTGTTCTTGAGCGGGGTTGGGGATCGAGTTATCAAGCAATGGGAAGTAGGCAAAATCTTTGAATCCATTTAGGGTTAGTTGGCAAAGTTCTAAGAATTTTATAAAGAGGGATATAAAAATCTTCTTAGTCTCTAGGAAACAGCAGTTTTTCAAGTATGCCTTTTAAATTTATGTAATTATCCGCTTATCACTAGAAAATAGATTAGACCACCCAACCCATCGATTGCCTTAAATCATGAACTCCTCCTCAAATTTGTGAAAATTATGACTGTGAAGTGTGAACAGCAACAACAACAACGGTAAATATCTCGGTCACACTGAAAATCATGATGGTTTATGACGAAGGTGTTGTAATTGTGTTCAATTGAAAGGTACAAAAAATATTCAGATTTTTTGGTTACGAGCTACTAAAAAATGTGCACAATTTTTGGTTGGCTGTTACCTAATATTGGGATTCATAATCAATTCCCAATATATTACAGAAAGTAATCAAATATTTTGAAGGTTTTCGATTGCTGACTACTACTGATTTGTTACATAATTTTCAGTTGATTGCACTTAACTATTGCATACTTTTTGGTTGATTGCTGTTGTGGGACTCAAAATGTTCTAGAATTCAATGAAAATCAACTAAATATTTGGGGAATTGTC
The DNA here is from genome assembly GCA_024362995.1 of Heteromeles arbutifolia. Taxonomy (NCBI): domain Eukaryota; kingdom Viridiplantae; phylum Streptophyta; class Magnoliopsida; order Rosales; family Rosaceae; genus Heteromeles; species Heteromeles arbutifolia. The sequence continues at coordinate 34,244,136 of JANCRC010000003.1, read as the reverse complement.
AGTTATTATTTATTGAAGCGTTACGTACTTTTGATTATTAGTTGCGACTGAATAATATATAGGACTTATGATGGTCTCAATAATCATTCATGATACAGAAAACAAGTTTTTCATATTAAACTTTAAGGGTGTCTTCAACATAAACATGAAAATATATGCAATGAATGATGATTTAATATAGTAATACTAGTCTAATTAGGATTGATTTGAAGTAATTGGAACAATTCATTTCCAGTATTCCCCAAATCTCTCAACATTTTACTAAGGAAGCCTTGGTTGGTGCTATTTTACTGCGGGAGGAACTCATTGGTTTCATAGAGAAGATGATGTCAAATCGCAGTAAGCATGAGGTGTGCAAGCTGACAAACTCAAAGAATATGCTTACTCAGAGATTGAGACACAAAGTAGTGACATCCATCGTGTGAGAGAGAGAGAGAGGGGGGGGGGGGGGGGGAGAGAGGGGGAGAGAGAGCGCCACACGAGTGAGGAATGAGTAAGAGAGACGATGAAGAAGTAGCATGAGCTGACCAAACTACATAGATTGACAGAGAAAAGCAAATACAAAGCACATGACATTAGCATTGAGCAGCATGCAAGTGCAAGAAAGAAAATCTTTCACAAATCAACACTACTACTACTACTGCTGCTGTTCCTTCGTACCTTTATTTTAGCTCCATGCGTTTTTGTCAATACAAAGCAGCTTTACTGTCTAACTTTCTCATCTTTCATACTTTATACATTTGTATATATATATTTTAGGTCAGCCCCAAAAATTAGATTGATACACGCACCCTCCATTCTCAATGGGTAGGTTTAGTTGTGGAAGACATTCACCAAACTTATAATTAGACACTTCTTTCTCCAAACTAGATTAACTTATTGGAGCTTAATTACTTTTAAGGGTTTTTATCACAAATGGTCCTGAAATTGACCCATCCTATTAAGATGGTCCATGAAATTGAAAATCAATCAATGTAGTCCCTGAAAATGGGTGTCGCAAATCAATCTAGTCATTCCGTTACAATTCCGTCAAAAATTCTGTTAAGTGATGACATGACACATAACTGGACCCTACAAGCCTAATTAAATATGCCACGTGGATTAAAAATATTTAAATTAAAAAAACAATTTTTAATTTTTGTATAATTAAAAACTTAAAAAAAAAAGAAAAAAAAAAGAAGATGAGCGCATCTTCTTCTCATCCCAACTGAACACAATCACACCTGCACTACACCCAAACCCCTCCTCACGATTTTAATTGCCAATACATCAACAACTTTGAAACGTTTGGTGATGGAATTGATATAACAATAAGCCAAAAAATTAGCTACCGCTTCTCAACCCCATCATCTACTGTTTCTCCACCCCCGTCATCACCTCCTCCAGCATAGCCACCACTTTCTCCACCAGCTGCCTTTCCTTCGGCTACGTCAGAACCCCCACCAGATGCTTCCCCACCACCTCCATCAGAAGGTTCCCACTCCAAAATCTTCCCTAACACCTCCAGCAGAAGCCTCACGTCACCTCCACCTAAATCCACAGAGTCCCCACCTCCTCCAACTGATGTCCTACCCCCTTCGTCCGATTCTCCACTAGCACCACAAGGAAAAGCACCCGAAAAATCTCCTCCATCCCCCACCGTCACACCTCCTCCATCTAGTTCCAAATCTGCTCCTCCACCAGCTAATAACTCACCCCTGCACCCCCGATGCAATCATCACCTCCTTCGGCCCCTTCACCCCCTGGTACTTCGCTCCTTTAACTTCCCCATTAATTGAGAAATTAATACAATAAGCAAGGATTTGGGTGTGGTTGTGTTCGGGTGGGAGGAGAAAAAGATTGACGCATCTTCCCTTTTTTTTTCCTTTTTTGAAGTTTTTAATTATACAAAAGATAACATTGTTTTTAATTATTTAAATATTTTTAATCCATATGGTAATATTTAATTGAATCAGGATTCTCTCCGGATCAATTTCCTAGAGATCCTAGGGATCATACAATACTGTCCGTTCATCGTATATCGTGCGGTTAAAACTTATTTAAAATTTAAGATTTAACATTCAAATATAAATAGTACCTAACGAAAACTGACTGCACGATATAAAATAAACGGACAAGATTGCGGAATCCCTAGGATCCCTATGGAAAGATCCGGCGAGGATCCTGGTTCTATTTAATTAGACTTGTGGAACCCAGTTATGTGCCACGTCATCACATAACATAATTTTTTACGGAAATGTAACAGAAGGACTAGATTGATTTGCGACACCCATTTTTAGGGACTACATTGATTGATTTTCAATTTCAGGAACCATATTGATGGGATGGGTTAACTTCAGAGACCATTTGTGATAAAAACCCTACTTTTAAATACATTGTTATGTCATTAGCTAGGCACGCTGACACTCACTAATAGCTACTAGTAGCTAATTATGTGATAGTTTGATGTGATGGATTGCAGTAGTGATCTTCATCGGCCATGCGTTTTCCTAAGTCAAAAGTCAGAGTTATTTAGATATTTAACAAGGTCAACTGGCATGATTTTGGAGATTGACTATGGGCGTGGACTTCAGGAGCAATTCGGACGGTTCAGATTCAATGGGTTTTGACTTTGATTATTTTCTGTGTTTGCTTGTTTCATTCAAGTTGGCTAACTACTTAATTCGTGCTCTATTTGTTTACATGTGAACGCTTTGCACTAAGCTAATCGGTGAAAGGCCTTTCTTACACGTATATCACGAAAAGTTAGGTGTGATCGTCTACGTATTTTTTTAATATTATATAATATTATCTACATTTAAGAAGTGGGTTAGTGGGTCAAGTCTCTAATGGGTCAGCCATAATAATTTAGTTCAAATTTGCCTTTTGTAATAATCGAGTCTAAAACTTCTTACGTACAAATGAAGAGAAATGTCGTTAGTCCGTACTACTAAATAGCGATCATCTACGTATTATTCATCACGTGTTATATATTATATAGTATGTTGCCGTGAATCCAAGGTAGAATAAGAATGTAATTAGATTATGTATTAATGTAATGTTAAGCTCCACATGGAGATTGCTGCTCTGCTATATTAGAATGTGAGTGTTGAATCTTAAAAACTAATAGCCAATAGAAGGGAGTTGCATGTCCAAAATTATATAAAATATTAGACATACATAGAATTTACTTTCTTAATGTGAGATTCGTTCTCTCAACACTACCTCATTCTCTCAGTAAATACCCTCCTTCTACATTTCTATTTTTTGTAAATTTTAATTACATTATTCATCAAGAAAAAAATTACAAAGAAAATTAAATTCAGAAATATTTCCATTGCCTTCATCCCCTCCCTCTTGTTCAACCATGACCAACTATCCACGGCCAAATGCCTCAATGATCCCGTATCAGTCTTTTTCTCCTATTGAGGATGACAGATATTTTTTACAGAATGTCAACGGTAGTGGCTTCTCCTTTATTTGTCGCCAAGATAATGGAGTCATCACATAATTAAATTACCTCTCGATCGAGACAGATGTGCAATGGTAGGAGGATCCTTGTTATTTCATTCAGCATGATCTCAAAACTAATACTTTACTAATGATTGTAACCCTAAACCCTAATATTGTATTAATGATTGTACACGCATATTATACGAGCAAATACAAAATATCAAACATGCCACATCTTTTACCGTCACACACCCAATAAGTTTTAGAAATGATTAATTAGGGGACTCAATAGGCAAGGGGCTAAAATAGTGATATATGTATGTGTGTGTAATTATGTTGTTCGTTTTATATTTTGTTTTCTGCTTACTCAGCCACTAGAGAGACCAACTAAGACTTCCACTTTGTTCATCTACACTATACAACCTGTATAATATTAGCCGAAAGACTGTAGGCCGACTTTCTAAAAGTTTGCTCTCCAAAGGACAAAAGGGCTCCATGGATATGTATAAAAATATACAAGATATTTTTTAAATATAGCAACTAAAAATAATTCAATCAGATCATTAAAAAAATGAGAGGCAGCTATAGACCTTAGGCCATATATAGTTTCTTATTCAAGTAAGATACACAAATGGATTAATTAGTGGAAAATAATATTATTAAGTGGTTTGTTATCACGATCATAAGTTGGTTGATTAAGTTTTAAACATGTGGTATTCAGCAAATGTGCAAGTATCCTTTTCTTAAACTTGTCCAAGTTCTTGTCACCTTCACCAACCTTCCCTAATCTCACCGTTCATTTCCTGCATCTGTTTTTTTATTTTTTTATTTTTGGCAATTTTACAATGTTACGTAAGCCATGCTAGGTCAAGGTTTCCCTTACATTATTGTTAGGGTTTACTTATGTGCCTTATAAGACCATCTCTCTTTTCGTCGACTTTGTTTGAATTTTGTAGGTTGAAAATTTGAGTTGAATATATTCTGTATACGTTCAATAAGACGATGATCATGAATTAATAATATGACTAGTGGCTGATGCCTTGTCGCCCAAATGAGTCTTCCCGCAACTGGTGGGGTTGACATGGATCTTGACCTTCTTTGATGAAACATTCCCTAAGTCATGATTGGTCACCCCATCTATATTCTGACCTTGTTATAATCCTACAATATTTGAGGACTAGGATGGAAAGTTGAATGCTGATTTATATCTTGTCCTCTTATGCTTTTATTTCAATACCATTCTATTATTTTTGTTGTCAATCTGGCTGTGATTGATGTTATGTATGAAAATTTCTTAGTCTCTTGACAACTTGAAGTGAATACTAGAAAGTGATGACATGCATCTCACTTAAGAAAAAAAACAACTTTTTTTCTTCTACAAATTAATTATGTTATCGTGAATCGAATTTCTCCTATAGTCTATTGAATATTAAATAAAAAATTACTTTTCAATAATATCACTTTAATAACACATGTTTTGTAAAAAAGAAAATTAAAAAATAAAAAAGACTTACCAGCTATTACTATGATACTTTATTATGTTTTATGAAACCATTTTTTTTTTTTTGAACAAACGATATTATCTACACTAAGGGGGAGGGGTAGGCTTAGCCTCACAATGGGCTAACAATAATGTGGTTCAAATTCGCCTTTGACGAGAATCGAACCTAATACCTCTCACTTACAAATGAACAGAATTATATCACTAGACCTTAATACTAATTGACCTATGAAACCAAATTATAGTTCGAAGTATCAAATATTTCATGGAAAGGCTATAAGGGTTATCCTAGTAGTGAGGGTGAGCACAGCGATAAGTAGGAGTAGGCTAGGTCTCGAGTTTAAGAACCTCCAATGTAAAAAAAGGTATTAAGATATAGGTCCAAAAAATTGACGTACTATTGACATTAGTCCAATTTTTTGAAATTTCTGATTTAGGTCCACTTTACTCTTTTTTTAAACCTATTTTGCCTTTTGTTTTCAAACTTTGAATGTTTAAACATCTCCGATCTACTTATTAAATATCTAGACAAACGCAATCTTTACTTTTAATAAAGTATAATATTTTTAATATTGATCCATTTGCAGAAATATACAACCTAACTAAAAAATATAAATACACACACGTACATATACCTATAAACAAGATATCAAACAAATTATGATAAAACAGATAGTATGAAATCTATCTAACCAGTAGGTAGATAAACCAACTGAAAGGTAGAAATACATAATTTCCGTACCTATAAGCAAGACAAATTCCCATGTAATATAGGAAAGCAAATAAAAGTAATTTGTGATAGAGATAGATAGGAAGTAATTTGATTACAACAATTATCCTAACATTATTGGAATTATATTCTTTAAACCTCACATAGTCAAAACTTATCACAAGTCTTAATCTTAAAAGAACAGTGCTTGGCTACTTAAGGATGAGTAGGAACTCCTACTCAAAACTCTTCGTGTTTGAATCACGGAGCTTTGTACTTATGATCAGAACCATTCAATCACTGTATAAAGATCATCTTTGCAAAAAAAAAAAAAAAAAAAAAATTAAGACTAAGGTCGTTTAGTCAAATATTATATACAGCAAATACATAAACGGTTCGTAATGCTTTTACCAATTATGTGCATCTGTTTTATACAGTTCGATGACTAAACGGCCTTAGAGCTAGTTCGGTATTGTTGTGCTTTTTAAAAAAAATTGCTTCTGCTGTGCTGTGAGAATAAACAGCTGAAACTAAAGTTGTTGAGTATTTGGTAAACTTTTTTTTTGTGCTTTTAACAAAAACAATAGTATCTGAGTGTTTAGTAAACTTTTATATAAATTGTTGTGGATATGTTAAATGACTAAAAAGGATATGATATTTAATGTAATATAATAGTTGTCAAAGAGAATAATGTAGGGGCAATGATTGTAATTTTGTAAAATATGTAGGGGTATGCTTGCCATTTGAAAATTTCATTAAATGCGCACTGATTACTATGCTTTGAAAAAAAAAAAACATTTTTTTTAGAAGTATGATAGACCCTGCTTCTACTTTTCTACTATCATTGACAACAGTTTTAAAAAAAAAAAAGAACTTTTTTTTTTTTGTTTTACCAAACACATTTGATGTTTCAGATTTTTTAATAAGCTGTTTTTATTTTTAAAAACACCACAATCCCAAACCAACCCTTAGTTTAATTGGTTTTTTTTTTCCCAAAGGGGATCTTTATAGAGTAGTTTATGATATGAACAGTTCGGATAAACATGAAGTTTTATGAATCGGCAACTTACAATTTTGATTAGGAACTCCTACTCATTCTTTAAGTAACCAAGTCTTATTCATCTTAAAATCAAGGGATACTTCTGATCACTTACAAGTTACAAGTGATTTAGGGGTAAATTGGGTATGGAAATGAAAGAAAGCTAACACGGAATATAATTGAATTTATCTCAAAAGTAGCTTACAAAATTGAATTTATATCAAGTTTTTTCAAAAAAAAAAAAAAAAAAAAAAAAAAAAATTGACCTAACCAAGTGAATTTGATTTTCATTTTTTCTAATTTGTTGAGCGTGTTGGCATATTTTTCTGTTAAAAAAAAATTAACTGACTAATGAAGTCTGTTAAAATAAAGTAATATTGGGAAGAACACCGCCTACATATATGCTTAATTAAGGAGTTCTCAATTGCCACACCATTTTTTAACCGAATTGGGTGATGAGTTCCTAATCCAAACAGCAAGTGCACACATCATGACTTCAGATTGGCGTCACTGAAATCATATAGGATATTTTATTTCCTTTATAGGACCGTAATGGGGATTTCGAAAGCGGTGAGTGTAACTGTGTAGGAGCTTTCGGATATATTTTTAAAGGTTAATTTCATGATGTATATATGAAGTAAAGGTCTTCTGTATGTGGACCTACTTATTTACAAACCCTTTCTTCGGTTGTCATGATTGACACTGATGAAGGGCAAGAAATTTTTCAGTGTACCGAGAGTACGGTTTGGCATATTAAATGTATTTATAAAATTTGTTGAATTTTTTTTTTTTCAGTTTTTAACCATTGTATTATTATATTTAATATATCGAATCGTATTTTCGATACATTGAAAAATCTCTTGATAAGGGCAGCCCCCTAACTTCTTTTCGTTTACAAATTTCCAAGAAAGTCACATGACCATTATCTCGACTTCAACCTTTGTTTGCTAAGCCTCAAGAGAACAGTGCGTATTGCAATTATGTAGCATTTGTATTTCTGATCTTGAAATATGTGTCCTTGAACCCAACCCTTATCGATCGATAGTGGCTGATGAAGGTGGTTCCAAAATCAATTAATTGGCAACGCTGAGTCCTTACAAGGTTTTCAAATATTCCAATGTGCTCTCGTCAATCACTAAGGCCTACCGTCAAGCCAACGGAGTTGCCAATAAACTAGCTCGTTTTGGTCTATCAACTAATCATGTTTGTATTTGGGTTGAATCCCCACCGGATTTAATCCTTGATTTACCCTTTATATGCTCTGATTTGTTAGTCTAACAGGAAGAGATCATTCACACGTTAGTAGACCTGCTCTGATTCCATGACAAAAGAAGTTGCTGAAACCACCTTTTTTCTAAGAGTTAAATACGGATAACTAATCTACCTTTAGATAATTTCAAATTGGTTTATCTTTTAAAAGATTCCAAATAACTACCTAATATTTGAAGTTGAACCTTCGTTAGGTCACTAGCATCAAGTGATGAAGTCAATAGTGTTAACTAATGACATGAACAACTATTGAACCTGGTTTCACTTGTAAGTAAGAGGAGTAAGTTTAATTCTCGCCAAATTCGAATTTGAACCACATTATTGCTAGCCCATCATGAGGTTTTGCCCACTTTCCCACTCGTTTTGTGTAGATAATATCATTTATTAACAAAAAAAATCCCATGAATTAAATAAAAAAAATCCCATAAATTAAATGTCAAACACATCCTTAAACAAAATAAATCCAAACAGAGGATCTGAATGTCCATTTTAGTAGAGTTTAACACATTGGGTTTGGTTTTTAAAATTGGGTTCAACAAGAAAGTCATTTTGGGCTTTCCACAAAACGAAATAGATTTGGGCTGAAACTAAATCCAAATATTTAGTGGAGTGGTGAAACCTTTTTTAACACTTAGAAGAAAAATACCACTAAAGAAAGAGTTGCTATTTTTTTTTAATTAATCAATTGTAGTAATTGGCTATGGCATTTATATTAAGTCATATATGCAAGAAACAAACTAATAAAACTATTAAGTGTAAATTCATAGAAAGTGGGCCTTTACCACAGTGGTGTAAAGGTTTTGAACTATTGCATGACGGCTTGGGTACGAACCCAATCGGGGGCTAATCTAACAAAATATATCATTTCAAAAAAAAAAAAGGGCTTAAATCAACAGATTTCATCAATGTTTCTTAAAAATCGATTAAATATTTGAAAAACTCTTATACTTGGTTTAAACCAGTGTTTGACAGTCCCTGATGTATCATTTTAAATTTCAATCATTTCCATCATTTCCATCGAAAGAAATAGATATCAATATATTCATCAATGTTTTCAAAAATTTGCATATTAATATTTTCACCGATACCAATACTTTAAACACGATCCTAAACATATTACCTTATCCTCCTTCAGTACTTGGGCTAACCACTCACTCTCCAAAGCCTCCAAAGTCCAAACTCCAAAGTGTTATCCTTATGTAACTTATGGCCCATTTGGTTCATGTTAAGCTTAAGTCCAAGTCCAGTAAGCTCTCTGCTCTCATGTCGTAAGAAGAATTAACACAAAGTTTCAGTCTTTCAGATTTTTCAGAAAAAGGACCTGCTCTGCAACGCATACTCTAATCCCTCGGACAACGAAGAAGAAGAAGAAGAAGAAGAAGAAGAAGCAGCAGAAGGAATTAAGCAAATCATCACGCCCCCGAATCCGAAGCGACTCAAACCCGACAACCCATTTGCACATACCGAATTTCACCATCCTCTGCCGGAGTCAACCCAGTGTCTGACCCTCCAAGCAGAAGCTCCGGTTCCTGGTCGATACATATCCAAGAGGGAGAGGGCGTTTTGGCTTCCCAACCTACTGTCCCCGACCCGCAGCCGAACCCCAATGCTCCTGTCACGACCTTGCCTGGTACTTTGTTACTTTCATTTGGAATTATCTGTGAATTATTATTATTATTGTGTATTTAATTTTATAGAAACATAGACTGTTAATTTGGAGAAGGACTTGCTGAAACGTGTTCGTTGCCGCAATGACATCCCGTCATTATTGGACCATAATGTCATGGTCCTGCTAAACCCTTTTATCTAAGTTGTTCTCGTCGATTTGTAAGAAAAGGAAATGCTCGTGACAAGTTCACTGAAGTTGACAATGCCACTCATATATGCATGTTGTTGTAGGCAGTTTTTGGGAGTATTTCGGATTCAGACGTTCCTCGAGATGTGATGTTGTTGTTGAGAAACAAAGCGAAAAAGGGTCGATCGCAGCTCGGCCAATTGCCCCAAAGAATGTCTGTAGCTCTAAATAAGCATACCAAAGCTGTCAATGCTGTACATTGGTCACCAACCCATGGTGAGCCCTTCTTGTTCATGAACCCTTGAATTAGCACTTACCCCTTAGGATTCGTAGCCTCGTGACACTAAAGATTGTTTCTTGAATGTTGTTTTAGTGTAAATTTTGATTTTAACAAAGGGTGCTTGCCAATTTTTCAAGTTGAAGAATCGAGCAATAGTATACTTTTTATATGCCAATTATATTTGTTCACTTTTCTTATTGATCTGTTCATTGGAGTTAGTCAACGGCTCATCTTCTTGCGTCTGCTTCAATGGATCATACAATCTGCATATGGAATGTGTGGAGCAGTGATCAGAAGGTAGCCCGCTGTGGTCAAAGATGTGAAATGGTCACTGCAAGGGTTGTCTGTTCTTTCTTGTGGATATGACTCCTCATCAAGGCTAGTAGATATTGAAAAGGGGCTAGAGATTCAGGTTTTTAAGGAGGATCAAGTTGTCAGTGTTATTAAATTCCAACCTCTTTATAACATTGGGGGGGGGGGGGGGGGGGGGGGTGCGTGTAAGGCGGAATCAGGTTGTGGGATGTTAGAAGTGGCAAGGTTGCCCATGAATTCATTCGTGGTCATGATCCCATCCTTGATTTAGAATTCAGCACCAATAGCAAGCAGATTATCTCCTCTAGTGATGTATCTGGACACAACCTCAGTGAAAATTCTATTGTTGTTTGGGATGCTTCGCAACAAGTTCCACCATCTAATCAGGTAAGAGACTTCATCCAGTCTTGCTTCAATGTGTGTTGCAAATGCGGTGTTCAATTATTTATCAAAATATGGTTACTGAACTGAGCTTGTATATAATGTAATTCTTCATCATCCTGTAAAAACTTACATTCATCCCTGTAAGCTTGTTCTACGGTCTTTTTGGATTTTTCTCTTTTATTTGAGCTTTCTAGATTTCGATATATGTTGTCATCTAGTCTTCTAGTTAATGTTTATGAGACGTGGACTATAATGATTTAATCTATGTAGGATGCATGGTAAGTAAGATGTAGATATAACACAAGGCCATTTGTAATCATCTTCTTAATGATGGAAGACATGCGCTACTAAGGATGATGACTACGTTGGCTAAAATATGTGACACAATTCATGTTGAAGAAGGAAGTTCCACAACGCCATGTAATCTGTTTTACTGTCATATATGCGACACAGTTATAGAAAAATCTCCTATGTTAGGATCTCTTACTGCTTTGTGCTCATAATACGTTCCTTTGAAGGTTGATAGTTCTCATTTGGCAGCAAAACAAAACTGTAATTGTTTGACAACGTAGATGTCGACATCTCTAGAATACATCAGTTGTATGTTTACTTGCTTGGAACAGTAAGGGAGTGAATGAGAGTCATTTTGCTTACTATTGTCTTTACTTGCAAATTTGCAATAAAAGAAAAATATGTCGAGTTCACAAAATCAGGAATCTTGTTTCACATTAACATTATTCGGGGATGCATTCCTGATGGAAGACTTTGGAGTTGGAACTCCACTACCATACTATAGTTACTAGAGTATGATAACTTCTTCCACCAATTGTTCCTACCGTAGTACCAAAATTGCCCAACTATTTTCTCAGAATTCTAGAAGCACTTATGTATGTGTACAAAGAATAAAGTTTATACGAGTGTGAAAAATGCATTATTTGCTACCTCTTCTGAAAAGAAAAACTGTCTATGTTTTTCCTGAGAAAGTAAAAATTCGTTTTTAGGAGAGATGTAATAATATTTTGAATAATAATTATTTACGTTTAAATGTGTTGTAAGTAAATGATGGAATTCTTTGACCAAAAAAAAAAGAAGAAGGTAAATGATGGAAGGTACAAAAATACATTTGAAAAGAAAAACAACTTCGATAGATATTTATTATAAGTAGTTGAAAAATTATAATGGAATCTGTTTGGAGTGCACAATTAGATTTTTGGGATGCCGATAAAAATTCCTTATAATTTTCTTGTACAAGGGCATTAATGATCATATTTATTTTGATTTTGATTCCTGAAAGTTAATAAACATTTAAGTTACTCTGCTTTCATAATTTGGTAATCGGATAAGAATATACTTGGACAAGTATCTGATGTTATACACTGCTTAAGTATTAATATTTTGATAACAAACCTTTGAGTTTTCGACATCCAATGGACATCATTCTCATAGACACATCTGTGAAGTGCAAACCGAAGAGTCCTGAAGCCTTTTAGTTTGTAAGATTATTGTAATGTAAACTTTTATTTTCGTCCCTTTTCATGTGAACAGTATATGGAATATTAGATGACTTTATTTCATTTTCGTTCATTCTGTTAAAGAAAACTCTTTAGTCATCTCTCACTTTTACAAGTCTTCTCAGATACGGTCATGACCAAGTTCTCAAGAGGTCATGTTTTTGTTGGAATCCCACATCGGTGGGGGTAAAGAAAAATAATGACTTTAAATAGGATTACCCCACATCTGACGGATTAGGCGGGTGGTAAAGTTGGGAACAATATCGGTGTCGTTAGAGTGGGGCTCCCCGAGCCCGTGGATCTAAAAAATTTTGCTACTCGAAGATCTATAGAGACATTGCACATGCTACTCCTATTTTTCATTTTATGTGGATTTTTCTTCAGATAATGTTTATTGTATCCACATTTGTGATCATTTATGCATTTTTTGCCACCTCACATCAATTTTAATCTTGTTTAACCATTTATTTACTCGTAATAATCACATTGCTTTATTCATGTTCCATTCTCTTAGGTTAAACTGATATTTCGATGTATCAGGTTTATAATTTGTTGTTTAGCATTTGAAAGTTATTGGGTTCTACTTACTTCTAGGGATAGTGGAATTATTTATCCTAAAGATTTGGCTTTAAAGAGGTCATGTCGCAAGGATATTTCACATCATACGTAATGTTCGATAAAATGTATTTGGAGCTTTGCAAAGTTCAACTTTTTATTTTTTAACTTTAGGATATGATTTGTGGAAGTGCTATAATTTTTATCTTGTCGACTTGACACCCAACAATTAACGTTGTGTATTTGGTCAATCAAATTGGCTATCATAGATCACAATTAATGTAAATATTGACAGTGAGCCATTGAGGAATAAGTAGCTATCCCAAGTCATGCCAAGTATCATCATTGTTGCTAGGTTCCGTGTTGCGCACTAGAAACTCAGCAGCAATTGTACAGGGTGAAATGACAATCTATGCAATTTAACGAATACAAGCGATGTTAGGAGATAGGGTAATTGACACTGAAACTTTGGGAACGGATTAATGATCTTAAGTTAACCACTTGAGCTTCGAATCGCTTGTAGATAAATGTATAGATGTAAAGTTGACAATATAAAATGAGGGCGTGTCACAGCTCTACGTTTTTGAGAGTCGGTGGTGTAGTTGTCCCTGAGCCTTTGCTCCAGGGTTTTGGGTTTCATGCCTCCTGTTTTCGAGTTCTCAGGTTTTTATTTTATTGTTTCATACATAGTACCTAAATCTCTTAATCTCATCTTTTCACCATCTCCTTATTTCTCATCTTTCCTTTACCATAAGTTTGGGATTTTTACGTGTTTCCTATTTGAGTGAGTTTGTCGTTTTGTCGTGGTTGATTTTGGTTCTATGTTTTTCATGTTTTAGTTTGATTTGGTTGGTGCCTCTTGCTCTAGTGCTTATTTAAATCCAAGTTATTGTCATTGCTGTTATATATGTTAACTACATTGAAATATTTGAGAATCGAAATAACAAAGAGAGATAAACTAGAGAGAGTTTAGAGAGAGAAATATAAGACTTGTGTTCAATGCTCAGAATAATTACACAATTTGTTTTTATAACAGAAATCCGAACAACTCTAATCAAATACTAACAAACTTACTAACTGTATTGCTAACTTGTAAAATCACTACACTAATCATCTAACTAATGATGTGGAACACTTAATAATATGATCCCGGTTGATTTCCTCGTAGTGGTTGACAATGAAGGTGACGGTTATGGTGACGACGTTTTTAGTTTTCTTGATCTAGGGTTTGTTTATGGTTGTTGCATTTGGTCTTTCCTTTCTCTTAGAGGCTTTGAGCTGCTATTGTTATGGGCTTGAGTTTAAAACTTTTAATACATGTTGTTCCCCTTTGAAAAAGGGCTCTTGAAAATATATATGCCAAGAGTACGTAATGGAGTTTTATCCAAAATGAATGGTGAACGTACGCGTTGAAAATTATAAGCCTTTAATTGATTAGAGGTAAGGCCTTTTAGACTTCGGATGTGTTGAAAATTATAAGCCTAACCGTTTCTTTAAACATCAATGTCAGACCTTTAAGTACTAAACAAAAAATAAAAGAAAACTATATAATAAAGAATAAATTTTGCTTAACCTAGGATCAATATAGGAAGGATGTGGAACAAATAAATAATGGTGTTGAAGGAAGTTCATATATATACATATATATATATATATATATATATATATATATATATATATATATAGGACCCTTACGAAGAGGGATCCTCATTTTTCTAAAAAAAATAGGGACACCCTCTTGACCGTTTGATTGACTTTAATGAAATTGTGTGGTTGAGATTAAAACACAAGCCACACAATCTCAGCCACACAATTTCATTAAAATCAGATCCAACGGTCAAGAGGGTGTCTCCATTTTTTTAGAAAAATGGGGATCCCTCTTGTGAAAGGTTTATATATATATATATATATATATATATAGAGAGAGAGAGAGAGAGAGAGAGAGAGAGAGAGAGAGAGAGAGAGAGAGAGAGAGAGCGCTGTTAGGTATGGGGCAATCTGGCAATGTGGTGCAGTTGGTAGCAATACTGTCCAGGTGCTTCTAACTTAACTAGACCTACCATGAGGAACTGAATTATGATTCAATTAAGAGGGGCGGTGTGGGGGGATGCTCAAAACAGTGCTTTTGTTCATCATCCACGTCCCTTTTCATCAAAGAGGAGAGAAGACGAGGGAGGGTGGGTGAGGAGGCCCAGGAGGGTGAGTGAGGAGGGGGAGGCAACAAAAAACCAAAAAAGGATACTAAAACAAGACACAATTATGCAATTCCCTTTCCAATTGTTCATGGGGGTCAATTGTAGGGGGACATGACACACCACTTCTCCCCCTTCTTAGATGCATTTGCAAATGGGACCAAACCACCCCCTCCCTTCTCTCTAAACCCCAATCTTTCAAATACTACCTCAATCACAAAACGCAGACACAAAGCACAAACCCACCAAAAACAAGTAAAAGAAACCAGCAATTTTCCTCTAATCCAATTATTAAATATATTAGAACTATTTGTTAATATATAAAAGCATGCTTGTAACTCCATTTTTCCATTAGCACTATCTAGACATACTTTCAATTCTTGAAAACATTGATGGTCCATATACAAAACTGTTTGTATTGGAAAATATGGAAGCAAACCCTAATCCCATTTAAAGCAAAGGAACACAGTCATGCATACCTAGTTGCCTATATCCACGTTATATATAATATATATGTATATATTTTTTCGACCTTCATATGAATATGCTCCCCACCTTGGCTGGGTCTCAAGCTACAATCTTATTATTATGTCCATCTCTTTAATTGTCACACCATTAAAATTCAGAATCAAATGAGAAAAGCTAGCTATAGCTAATTAAAAAATAAAATAAAATAAGAAAGCAAATCAAGGAAAGAAAAAAACTGAAACGAGAAGCTCGAGCATTCTTCCTACTACTCCGTATGACTTCAATCATCATCTAAAAAGATAAAAAGACAGACTTCCTTTTACAATATACATACATACATATATATATATATATATATATTTATATATTAAATAATATCCATATGTGTGTGTGTGTACATGAGGTCAAGGGATTTGGATACTCGCCCGATCCCCTCCCTGGGATCCTAGGAATCAATAGACGTGGACTGTTGATAAAAAATCATGTAGCTTTCCTTTTTTATATTTTTCACGCAAAACGAAACTACTTTACTATTAAAAATATAAAAAACATTTAATTGGGACCGCACGATTTTTGATCAACGATCCACGTACGTTGATCCCTAGGATCCCCAAGGAGGGGATCCGGCGAAGATCCAAATCCGAGGTCAAGCGGGTATTCGCTTCATGGGGGCTCCACCAGCTTGCCATTCAAGCGACATGAAATGATGGGTTGAAAGGTTTTGACCCCAACACGATCCTCTCCGGATTCTTTTGGTGATAATTCTAAAGATTTGTGAATTATGTCAGACATCATACATCTTGCGGTCAGTTTTTGTCAAGCACTGTTTATGTTTTTTTTTTTAAAATAAAAATAATTAAAATGATTTTTGATTGCACGATTTACAATGAACGAACACAATTTACGGATTCCCGAAATTCTCACAAGGAGGATCCGGCGAGGATCTGAACCGGTTTTGACCTAAGCCAAGCCCGTTCATCTTTAGGAGGATTGGACATGAACTCCATGATCCTAATCAATTAATTTGATGATGCTTTTGCTTTTGATTAGGGAACCAAAAACAATATTATAAGGAATCTAACCTCATGCTTAACGACGCATAATCGTTGCGTTTGAATAAAAAACCCTAGCTCTCTCTCTGTCTTTAGTCTCCTTCATTATCAATGTCATAGTTTTTTATCCATATATTTGTGATCCATCTTATCATGTCTTCTGTTTTATTTTCAACTTTAGATAAATTTGTATCCTCTCCTACATGCTAGATCATAATCAAAATGTTTTATGTTAGATACAAATTAAGTGTTACATATCACCAACCTCTCTTCCAATCCTGGCCTTGTAAAGTAGCCGACAGACTCATATTTATTGACATCACCATGTGATTTGTGGCCTCAACTAAGTCATCCCATTTGGTTGGTTATTCTTTAATTTTTGCTTTCCCTCTACTCTCAAATGGATAAAAAATTGTAGTGTATTTGGAAAAAAAAAGCAACCAAATCCAAATCATGATTTTGTTAAGTGACTTGTTCTTCCCAATTAGGAAGTGTGTTCCTTTACTAGGTTTTCTATGTAGATATATTTATTTATTTATTAAAATGATTAAGTTTCTTTGTTCATGTCGTAGACTGCTCCACAGAGACATGACAGACATGATTGCAATCTAATGTACACCTAAAATTAATTAAACAAGAATTAATCATATTTTATAATGGCAATGATATCCTAAAATGCTTAAGCTGAGTCCAGCTAGATTCCAGTTTAATTGGATATTAACTATTTAAGCATTTTTCATTTCAGCTTTTCAAAAGATTTGCTTTTTCCTTATCAGTGGTTGAATTATTAAATAGTAACACTGTTCATGCATAAATTGCTGAAATTATAGTCAACTTAGATATTTGCTTAATTAGTGAAAGGTAGCTAGGTGCAATGTTTGCCTTATCTAAACGTAAAAAAGAATCCTAGCTGGCCTGGAGAAAATTCAGCCAAACATTAAACAATGTGACGTTATATCAACTTATATCAACTATCCACGGAATCACGGGGTTAATAACTTAATACTAGAAACTATATGGACACTAACAGTAGTGCCCCCTCTCCTGATTTTTGTAGTCAATATATGGAAAAAGAAAATAAAACACACAAACGAAGTGGGTAAACAATCAAATCATATCGAGCACAAGCTCAAACAAAAGAAAAATGAACGAGAAACGTTATTTCTAGACTATCTGTCAGCATAAGATTCTCATTATGAATTTAATTTGAATTGTTGATCAAGTAGTGTTGAATGCAAATCTTTGGTCTATATTCTCAGTCTTGCAACATAAAGCATGTTATATATAATGTCCGACAATTTATTATAAGACACACTACTTTGCAATAAACTTACGAAAAGTTTACATTATAGACAATATGCTTAACTACATATAGGGAAAACCTTCGATGAGGCTAATATGATGGAAGAGATACAATCTTTGCTCCTGAGATTAGTTTTAAAACTTTTGTATTCACTTTATTAGGGGGTATTGTATTTTCACTTGAATTCATCTTCATATATCTTTTTTAGCTAATCATTGATCAATTATCATGAAGGAGGATGCTTGCAGTAATAGAAATGGCAAAATATTGCTTCTACCGAAAGAAAAAAGAACGTGAAGTGCTAACAAGTTTAGGAAAATACTCAACATCCCAACCTAGGTGACAAGCTATGAACACCACATTATCGCACCAAAAGATAGCAAATTGTATTATCCAACATAAGAAGGATTAGATGTATTATCCAACCTAAATTTGTTTGAGTTTGCGAAGACTCTTGTCCTTGAGTAAAGGATTGGATTACACAATTATGTTGTAGCTACTGGCTAGGTCATGGGCACGTATTCGGTATACACCAATAACTCTGGATTGTTCGACCAGGTGGCCGGGGACTGACTTACTAATATCGACATCATGAACAGTGTCCCCTAATTTTTAGGGCACTAGGCCGACAAGAGTGCACAAACATCTAGCTTTAAGCTCTTGTAGATAAAGACCTTTTACTAGGCTAGCTATAGCAGTCCCCATAATCACCATCTATCATCCATGAAGGTGAAGCTCCCATTTCTGTAACCGGTAAAATCACTCTATCGTATGAAAGTGAAAGATCGATAGAGATATATGTTTCCTGTTTAGAAGTGTTTAAAATATCAATATCGGTGTAAATATCGATATGTAAATTTATGAAAAATATCGATTAATATCTCGATATCGATATTGGTTGCTTTCAATGAAAATTATGAAAATTTGCTAAAATAGTTTGTCGATATTTAACTAATATGTCTAAAATATTGACGAAATCTATCAATTTTAGCTGAAATCTAGGAGTTTATTTGATATCTTGTGAAGTTTAGACTTCAACCGCCCCCTCTCTTTCCATATTTTTCTCTGATTTTGTCAATACATATCGAAGAAATTTCAACCACTGTTTGTATGCAATGCTTACAAAGTGAAGGTCCTGCATAAGCATTTAGGATTCCAAATGAGATCAGTGTATATTATGGATGATCTACTTTATGTATGGGAGTTGTTGTTCTTGGTTTGAGGAACCTCCTCTTCTTAGTTTGGATGTTTTGTTTGAATATTGTAATGGGTAATTGGAGGGTTTTTCTCAATCATATAATTTGTCTGGTGTTTTTCGATATGAAATATTATCATCAACGTGCTCATCTAAAATATTTCTTCACTTAAAGCAATGCATGTTCAATGCATAGATAATCTGCTATGATGATACCATATTAGAATTAGGTCATTCAACTAAAATCAATTGACAATGCATGAAGAGTGCAATAGTTTTTATACAAATTGTGAAAGAATTTTTTTGCTCTAAGCGAGAAATTTTATTTCTCAACACAATGTCAAAAGTTAAAGACTAATTCTGAAGTAGCTTTTTGTGATAGTGGGAGTGTGACAGTTCTTGTTGTCTGTTGATCAATGAAAATTTGATAGCGATTTAGGCTTTTGAAGTAATGGAGTAAATTATACATCGTGTTGTCAAATTTTGGTTTGGTTCATGCATGACGCGGAAACCATGGCATCATATATTCTCCTTGAGATGAACTCTCATTTGCTCTTTGGTTTCAATTTTCATTATTTCCCTTTATGCATGTGATTGAGGACATGCCTTAGGGCAGGGTGGTACAAGCCAAGTACTGAAATCTCAACGTCCCTTCCATATTACCTTTCTGCATATGATCATGGATGATCTTGTTGTCGGCCAATTAATCAACAAAACTTACTATATATAAATGATTTGAAAAGAGTATAGTTATATATCTTTATCTTCTTTCTGTATAGCTAATAATGCTTATGTGATCAATTGTTTCCAAGTTAAAAGTTAAATTGTGTTGCAGTGTAACTGTGTAAGTGAGATTATATATATATATATATATATATATATATATATATATATATATATATATATATTCTGGTTGAGCAAGTTTTGGTAGATCGCAATGTGCAAAAGAGTTCGCTATTTCAAGCTTTTAGCACTTATGTTTTGTCCTAGTATTTTTTTTTTAAAGAATGTATGCCCTAGCTTTTTCTTTTTTGAGATGAACAATAACGATTTAGTATAATATTAAGAACTAATACAAACATGAAACATGACATATATCAAAACACCTAAATAAACCATTTGACCTTAATTTCAGCTATGAAAACTTTCCACCTTTGATTAGGTACATAACTTTTCATTTGTTTTTATACCAGTTTTACCCTCCATACGCATCTAATTTGTTGTATTAATTGTTAATTAATTATTGGATGAATTTAGTGCTATATTTTGTATACATTGAGGTTGTTAGGGAAAAAAGAAAAGAAACGTTAGATCTGTTGTAAGCCTATTTGATTGAACGATCTTAGGGTTCAGAGAGAGAGGGGGCCGGCGGCAATTAGAGAGAGGAGAGAGTGATTTAATTGTGAGGTGTGTTTGTAAACTTTGTATCACCCCATTGTCCCTTTATTTATAGTAGTAGGATAGGTAAAAACCTTTCCCTTTATGATTAAAACATATAATAGGTAATCAACTCCTAATAGGAATATAAGATACATTCCTATATCTACTAGGATTTACACAATCACATTCCTATTCTAAATATGACTGCAACACTCCACCTTAAGTGTGTAAATACTCAACAAACCATCGCATCAGATGTTCAGCAGATAAGGTAGAATAGTTGATGAAGTCATCGGCACAACGGGTGAATTCGAGTCTCAAATTTAAGAAAGTATGCATTTGTAGTAAAACTCACAAAACCTCGCTATGGTAAAGCCCAAGGCATGGGGAAAACCCATAGACTAAGGAGAAAGTTGAGAAGTATGCATAATGTCTAAAACAAATGTCAAACAGGATGAAGGTAGTGAACTCAATGGAGTATGATCATCCCAGGATGGGTGCCTCGATAAAACCTCGTTAGGTAGCAAAAACCCAGTGGGAAAAATGCTCATAATCGTAGGAAAAAAAGTACATTAAGATCATGTGAGTATGCTTCTAGATGCTCTCCCTAAGTTAGACATAACTTCTAAATAAGAGAACTACAAGCGATTCAACTCAGATAATTTACGCATACCAATTCCTTGGACGAGCTTCTGAAAAGTAGACTTGGGCAATGACTTGGTGAAGAGATCGGCCAGGTTGTCCTGGGAACGGATTTGCTTGACTTCAATGTTCTGATGCTGCTGCTGCTAGTATGAGTAAAAGAACTTCGGCGCTATGTGCTTGGTGTTGTCTCCCTTAATGTATCCTTTCTTTAACTGCTCGATACATGCTGCATTGCCTTCAAATATTGTCGTAGGAAGGTCAACGACTGATGTAAGACCACTAGTGCTTTAAATATGTTCCATAACTTCTCTCAGCCAAAAGCATTCACGCGATGCTTCATGCAGGGTGAGAATCTCAACATGGTTCGATGAAGTCGCAACTAGCGTTTGCTTGGTAGACCTCCAAGATATAGTAGTGTTTCCAATGGTAAAGACATAGCCCGTTTGAAAACGTGCCCTATATGGGTCAGACAGATATCCAGCATCTGCATAACCAAGAAGGTGAGAATCAATCCGAGGACCATAGGGGGCGGCAACACTCGGAGATTCACGGGTATAGAACAAGCCCAAATCCGTTGTACCCTTGAGGTAGCGGAAAATGTCTTTAACACCATTCCAGTGCCTGCGTGTGGGCGCATTGCTGTATCTTGCCAAAAGATTAACAGCGAATGATATGTCAGGTCTAGTGCATCAAGCCAATTACAATAAAGCCCTAATTGCACTTAGGTAAGGAACTTCGGGTTCCAAAATCTCTTCCTTATCCTCTTTCGGATGGAAGGGATCTCGTTTAGCATCTAGAGTCTAAACGACCATGGGTGTACTTGAAGGCTTCGCTTTATCCTCATTAAAACGTCGTAACACCTTTTGGGTGTAGTTCGATTGATGTACTAAGATTCCATCCGAACAATGCTCGATCTCCAGGCCGAGACGGTATCGAGTTTTCCTAAGATCTTTCATCTCAAATTCCGATTTCAAGTGTGCAGCAATTTCCTCAAGCTCTGTGGGAGTCCTAATAAGGTTCATGTCATCGACATAAACTGTAACGATTGCAAATCTGAAATGTGACTTCTTTATGAACACGCATGGGCATAATTCGTTGTTCACATAACCCTGACTTGTTAAATATTCACTCAGATGGTTATACCACATCAGCCCGGATTGTTTCAATTCTTAGAGTGACCTCCTCAACCTAATTGAGAGAGTGTTCTGTGGTTTAGAACTATTTGAACCAGTCAATGGAAGTCATTCTGGAACTTTCATGTATATTTCCATATCTAGATCCTTATAGAGATATGCGGTTACCATGTCCATAGGCTGCATATTCAGTTTTTTGGAAACTACCAAACTAATAAGGTAGTGGAACGTTATAACGTCCATTATGGGGGAATACATCTCCTCGTAATCAATCCCAGGGCACTGAGAGAAGCCTTGAGCTATGAGGCGTGCTTTATATCGCACTATTTCATTCTTGTCATTATGCTTCCTCACGAAAAACCCACTTATAGCCAATGGGCTTCACGCGTGGTGGTGTAGGAACGATAGGTGCAAACACTTTACGTTTCACGAGCGAATCGAGTTCGACCTGGATTGCTTGTTTCCAATTTTACCAATCAATTCTACGCCGGCATTCATCGACGGAACATGGTTCAATGTCATCACTAAGCATGATGTCAGTAGCTACTGAGTACGCAAATGCATCATCGACGATCATCTCATTCCTATCATCCAATACTGCGTAGTGGACCGAAATCTCGCGATTCTCGGGAGGCCAATATGTTTCGTCTGAAGCATCACCGTAATCTAAAATAACCTCATGCGTTGGAATGGATGAGTGAGCGATGGTTGGATTTAAACTAGGGTCACTAGTTGGTGCCATTTTCCTCTTTTGGGGTTGTGAATCCTTTGAACCAAGGGGTCTGCCACGCTTCACGGTCGGAGTAGATGATTGGCTAACCACCAATGTACCTTGCCGCGTGGAAGGTGTAGCCTCCCTACATTCTGGGACGGTCTGGCCTTCCCAGACGGGTTGTGGACGTACGCGGGGTACATCTATCCTTACAGGTGCGTTTGCAGCGGGTATATGTGATCTTGCCACCTTTGCTAGATCATTAAAAGCATCTGGCATGCTTTAAGCAATGCTCTCTGAAGATCTATAATTCGTCGCACCTCAGTTTCAGACTGGGCAGTGTGAGGATCTAAATGAGACATAGTGGGAGCATACCACGACACTTTGCGGCATTCTCTAGGAACGTTAGCATGCTTATCTCCCCCTAACGACGAGAATACTGTATCATCAAAGTGACAATCCATAAAACGTGCGGTAAAAAGATCTCATGTCAAGGGTTCTAAATAGCGAACAATTGATGGCGAATCATAACCGACATAGATTCCCATTTTTTCTCTGATGACCCATTCTTGTACGTAGTGGCGGCACTATTGGCACATAAATTGCTCACCCAAACACCCGTAAATGTGAGACGTCAGACTCGTATCCAGTGACCAACTGTAACGGTGAATGTGGTTGAGCAGTGGTGGGCCTCAGGCGGACCAACATAGCTGTGTGCAATATTACATAGCCCCGGGCAGATATCGGCAGTTTGGTTCTCATAACCAAAGTCTGAGCTATCAATTGAAGGCGCTTTATGAAAGCTTCTAACATGCCATTTTGGGTGTGAACATGGGGTACAGGATGTTCCACATCAATCCCTACTGACATGCAATAATTGTCACATGTCTATGACGTAAACTCTCCAGCATTATCCAGCCGAATCTACTTAATCAGATAATCAGGATAGTGAACCTTTAGCTTAATGATTTGAGCTAGGAGTTTAGCAAACACAGCATTGCGTGTGGACAACAGGCAAACATGTGACCATCGTGTCAATGCATCAACCAACACCATAAAGTATCTAAATGGTCTGCAGGTTGGTTGGATAGGTCCACAAATGTCCCCTTGAATCCTCTAAAAAAACTTAGGGGGGTCGTGAATAATCTTTGTATGTGAGGGTTGAGTATTTAACTTCCCTAAAGAACACGTTTTACATGGCGGAACTCCAACATAGGGATGTAACTTATGCGGTGTGATGATTTGAGGATGCGACGCATCATGTTACGTCCAGGATGTCCCAAACGGTCATGCCAAAACAGCAAAGTATCCTGGAACTCAGGCATAAGGCTGGCTACACTGTAGGCTTCTATGCCGTGAATGGTTCTGACGTACAACCCACTCGACAGACGTTCCAACTTCTCGTGAATACGCTTCTGGCCATATTCGTGCCAAGTGATACAAAGAAATTCAGAACCATTATCTTCAGTGGTTTCAATATGATATTGATTATCTCGAATATCTCTAAAACTTAGTAACGTTCTTTAGGAACGTGGAGAATAGAGTGTCTCCTTAATGGTTAAGATTGTACCATTGGATAACATGATATGGACCTTTCCGTATCCTTCAATCAGGTTGGATGGGCCTGAGAGAGTTATCAAAAGAGCTTTCTTGGGTATTAAGTTAGTAAAATAGTGTCGTTCACGCAATATGATTTGCGTGGTTGCACTATTTGCCAGACAACTAACTTCCCCACTAGACATACCTAGAAATAAATTGATTGAATTGGTCACATGCATAAATATAAGTCCATTCATTCAATTAAGCAATTCGAGAAAATAATATCCATTCAAATAACAAATCATAATTCAAAACGAGCCAAAACCAAACAAATTATTCCAAATACTTACAAAAATTGTTCAAAATTAAACCATAAACCTAGAGAAATAGGGGGGGTAGGGCCGGCCATTCCTAGTGGGTTGGGCCACTAGGGGTAAACATCCTAAATACATGTCTAATTTATTCACCCATAGGAGCTAACGCTTCTTGAAAATCCGATATCTCCATTGATGTAGTACCATTTTCCGGATGATCCACATGTGCAAAGTTAAACTCACGATGGGAATGATACTTGGCAATAGCCTCAAGGGAAGCTCGGCATACACATGACTAATAATCCCTTGATCCACAGTGGTAACACATGTCCAGTTCAGTAGAAGCAGGCTTAATGAGAGCTTTGCCCTTGTTCTTGAAGTTTGGGGCCTGAGGGGCAAGTAGCCTTTTGACCTTCGTCAATAGGTTTGTCGGCGATGGGTGCCTTGATGGTGGCTTTAATACCCTTTGCAGTTAGATGAAGCTTCACGTCTTGAACCCACTTTAGATAGTTTCTTTCAGAGACTTATAGAGCGGAGAAATCGAGCTTGTTCAAGTTCGACATGTCCCTAAAATGGAGGGAAAAACGTGATTAGTCATATGGTAAACCATAGACGTATATCGTAGAACATACAGGTTCTATAGACATGTATTAGTTTAATTTATGCATGAAAACTACAGGTTTCATGTGGTATGTTTTGAATGAAAACTTCAGGTTTCAAAGACACTAAATTTGAATCTTCAGGTTCAATTTAGTTTTTATGAACAATTAGTTCATAATGAGAGGTTCCTACAAGAAACACATAATGCAATATACTAATTTAAATATAGTGGATTTGAGGTTCCTCAAGTGTGAGAGCTTCGTTACTACGAAAAGTATAAAAATAAATTATTGAATCGTTAATGTCCAAAAGTGATCTTCAGGTCAATAATTTTGGATACATTATCAGATTAACGGACTACATGTAACTTTTAATTAATTCAATAAATCGAGCCATACGAGGTTAATTGTAGAAGCAAAATAATATTAAAATAATATTATCGGGTCGAAAATACCATAGCCCAAAAATTGGGCTGGGTACCGTGAGCAAAAGGGGTGCTCAGAATGGGTTATAGGCCAGGGGTCCAGCGGGTAAGCCCAGCAGCCAAGGCTGCTGGCTTTGGGCTTGGGGGGGGGGGGACACAGGTACGTGAAGGAAGTAGGCCCAGCGAATGCTGGCTTGTGGGTTGGATCACACTAGGCCTAACTGAGGTTGAGGCCGAGTCTATTGGGTTGTGGCACAAGCTGAGCAACCAAGAAGGTTGCGACATGCAGGTCGAGGAAGGGATCCAGCCAATTGGGCTGGTTGAATGGCTGCGGGCTGGGACAAAAAAAGAAAGCCCAGCAAGTGCAAAGGCTTGCGGGCGAGTCAGGCCAAGGTGCAGGCGGGCTCAAGGCTTCAGGCCCATCAAAATTTATCCCAGGCCGAGGCTTGGTGGTGACGTGCACAATGGTGGTGCGGTTAGTGGGCCGCACCATGTCCAATTTCCCTTTTTTTTCTTTTTGAAATCCCCTAAGGTTTAGGAAACCCTAAATTTGCTTCTAATTTATGAATATACTTTGACTCACATATTCCACATAGCAAATATAATTGTGTAATGCATGAAACAAATATATATTGACAATTATATAAACATATACAATATATATATATATATATATATACTGTAAGGAAAATATAAACATAGAGAGGTTCATGCATCATGGGGAATGTTTTCATGCTTCGTGGACGTTTCAAATATCTTCTTTTATTTTAAGCGTACCTGATTAGCAGAAAACAAATATAAGCATTTGAATTTTGTAGAAGATAGCCTCCTCCTACGATGCGTCAATTCCTTAGCTTCTGGCAAGAATGTGCTGATAACGTGTTGTAGGCCTATTGGATTGAACGATCTTAGGGTTTAGAGAGAGAGGGGGCCGGCGGCAATTAGAGAGAGGAGAGAGTGATTTAATTGTGAGCTGTGTTTGTATCACCTCATTGTACCTTTATTTATAGTCGTATGATAGGTAAAAACCTTTCCCTTTATAATTACAACATTTAATATGTAATCAACTCCTAATAGGAATATAAGATACACTCTCATATCTACTAGGATTTACACAATCACATTCCTATTCTAAATATGACTGAAACAAGATCTTTTTATTTTTTATTTTTGGGTTACCTTCTTTTTTTTCTTTTCTTCCCCTTTTCCAATTTTTTTCTCTCTCGGTTACCTATGTAATTGTTTTATGTATGAATGAGTCTCTTGCATCACTCATCATTCTGGAAAAAAAATTACAATAAAAAGTAAAGCAAAATCTATCAGTTCAAAACTAGAAGTTAAAAAATTAATTTGAGATATATGGTGGGATTGTAATACACTTGGAACAAATAATAGAGATTTAACAAATTAAAAATTCCTAAAGGTAGTACCTTTGGAAATTGGTTTTGCTGAAAAACCTGCAAGAAATACACGCATGTCAGTAAATACATATGCGTTTGGCAGAAATCTGGCAGATATAGTCTTGTACTTGTTTAGCGGATATTTAAATTGGCGAAAAAAAATGTTTAACATTTCTGCAGCGTGATTTTTTGATAAAAGTAGATTACTTTAGGTCTAAATCTCATTGACAATAAATCCTAATGAATCAAAATTGATATCCTTCCTGGAGAATAATGGAGGGGTGGCTGGGTTTTTTTTTTAATCTTTTGTATTTAATTCAAATAAGGGTAAAAAAGGAAGTTCAAGTGAGAGAATAGAAGTATATGGTGTCTTCATAAGATTATAGCGTGTTAATAGAGTTACCCTATCTCATTTATAGGTAGATCAAGATAAAGAATTTTATAAATAGAGAATTGTATTGTATATGATTTCAACAAAAAAAAAAGTGTTGTATATCATTGTCATAGGTAAATAATTTTGTCGTCAGGTATACATAACATATGATTCAATTTTCAATTTTCAATTTAACATATAATTTGCAATTCAATTTAATTACATATTTACTATTAATAAGGACAAATAGTCATAAAAGGAAGATATAAATACAAGATTAGGGTTTGAATTAAAGCACATAAATGCTGAGTTAAGCCTGAAAATTGCTATATTGACTAGGCCTAAATTAAAGGGGCATTTGGATAGATTTTTTTTTTTTTTTTTTTTTTTTTTTTTTTTTTTTTTTTTTTGAACAAATGATATCATCTACACTAATGGGAGGGGATGAGCTTACTCTCATAATGAGCTAGTAGTAATATGGTTCTAATTCGTCTTTGATGAGAATTGAACTTAAGATCTCTCATCTACAAGTGAAGATGAATACCTTGGACCGTAAATTTAAATGGCTTGGATAAAAATATTTAAATTGATTAACTTTTGCATCGTTGAGTAATTACTGAAATAGGTATTATACATAATGTAGATATCGAAATTTCTGTGAAATAAATATTGACCAATGCATTAAAATTACAACCTCCATTCATTTCACCTACATCATACACTCACTTCACTTATAACCTACACTCATTTCACCAACAACATACACTCACTTCACCTACAACCTCCACCAATTTCACCTACAACCTCCATTTACTTCACCAAGAAAATTTGTGGTGGTAATTCATTCTCAAAGCCTATAAATAGGCTTCTCCATCACAAGACAAAGACACCAATTCACATCACACCAAAACCTTGAAGCTTTGAAACTCTAAAAGCTCTCAAGCAAATTCCGAAGGATCAAGAAAGATTTCTTCATTCTTTGTTAAATCCTCCTTCAAGATCAAGCTCCCGACGGCCCTTGAAGAAAGTGTTCATCGTTCATCATCCGTTAATCCTAAGATCAAGCCCCAACGACCCTTTGGATCAACAACATCAACAAATCCACACATCTAACCGTTCTTCAAGATCAAGCCCAAAAGCCCTTGAAGATCCGTTCATCACCGTTCTTCAAGATCAAGCCCAAAAGGCCCTTGAAGAAACTTCCAAGCCTCGACGGCCCTTGGATCAACAACATAACCCACAAATCTACATCTTACGAAGATAGAATCAGATGACTAAATTGTAAAAGAGATTGTAACCCAAAAATTAATACAAAATATTATTTTGTACACGTGTTCTTGTTTCGTTCGTTTAAGGAAAATTCGTGTTTACAAATTTGGCACGCCTAGTGGGACATTCTCTACCTCTCATCTCTATCTTCAAATTCGCAAAAAAGCACAAATGGCATCAAGAAAAGATCAAGTTGTTCCCGCAACCAAAGTGAAGAATAAGAACATCCTAGCCGTAAGTGGTGACATTTCGGGCATCACAACCCGAAGCAAGGCAAGAACTTTCTTTGCCACGGCTTCCACCCCTGCATCAGCTCTGCCGAATGAACAAGAGCACCTGAGGCACGAACCCATGATCACCCTGGCCTCACTAAGGGCGCCAAGAGAGGAAAGCCCGAGGAAGTACTCAGAGTCCTTACTTTCCGATGCCAACTCGAGCGGCAACTCAGCCATGCAAGTCATGACCACATGAGTGACTTCAATCGAGGAGCAGCTGGCTCAAATGAATGAAGCGATCACAAAACTTATACGGACTGTGGAGGAGAAAGACTTGTAAATCGCTGCACTCGCTAACCAACTGGAGGCGCAGCACGACGTAAAAGTCGACCTAAAGGGTAATCCAGTAAAGAAAGAAGCCGGCGAAGAAGAGGAGCTTCCGGTGGAGAAAGTCGAAGAGAAGCGGGAGCCAGACCAAGCAGCGGCGCTCATGGGATCTCTCTATAGCCAGCAACTGCAGAAGATGATCGCAAGCACAATCAAGACGCAGTACGAAGGAAGCTCACATGACTCTGTGCTGTACTCAAAGCCCTACTCTAAGAAGATTGACGCTTTGAAGATGCCGAGGGGTTATCAGCTGCCAAAGTTCATGCAGTTTGATGGAAAGGGGAACCCAAAGCAATATGTTGCCCATTTCATTGAAACTTGCAACAATGCTGGGATGGAGGGAGACTACCTCGTCAAGCAATTCGTGCGCTCGCTGAAAGGTAACGCCTTTGACTAGTACACCGACCTCGAGCCTGAGTCTATCAATAGTTGGGATCAGCTAGAAAAGGAATTCCTCAACCGCTTGTACAGCACCCGCCGCACCATAAGTATGCTGGAGCTGACTAGTACAAAACAGTGGAAGGATGAACCTGTCGTCGACTACATTAATATATGGCGTTAATTAAGTCTGGATTGCAAAGATCTGCTTTCTGAAACCTCCGCCATTGAGATGTGCATTCAAGGCATGCACTGGGGGTTACATTACATCCTCCAAGGCATGAAACCAAGAACGTTTGACGAGCTGGCAACTCGTTCCCACGACATAGAGCTGAGTATCGCCAATCACGGGAAAAAGGAGCCGATCGTTGACTTCAAGAAGGATAAGATGTTCGCCCCAAATGTAGACAAGGCTGGGAAGAAGCCCGCAAATGAAGCTTTTACCGTCAACACTACCCCCATTAAGACCTCATCCGTGCCCGTCAAAATCTCCTCAAAGAACAAAGTGAAGGAGATAAAGAGAAATGAGCATTCTCGTACTCAAGACACACCTTGAGGGAGCTGGAGCAAAAGACGTACCCTTTTCCTGACTCAGATATGGGTGTAATGCTAGACGACTTGCTGGAAAAGAAGATGATCGAGTTACCAGAATGCAAGCGCCCTGAGGAGATGAATCGCGTTAATGATCCCAGGTACTACAAGTACTATTGTATCGTGAGCCATCATGTTGGCAAATGCTTCATCCTCAAAGAACTTATCATGAAGCTAGCGCAACAAGGGCAAATCGAGCTCGACCTTGAAGACACGGCTGCAACACATACTACTACGATCATGTTTGGATCATTCGACCCCGTTCTCCTCCAAAGGATTCATGACCATTCCCGCCAATGCTCAAGCCATAAGGCACCTTCTGCACAACCATCGCTGGGGGTCAGCAACGGAGATGCACCTACTGATGATGAAGAAGGGTGGACATTGGTGACCTATAAAAAGACGAGGAAGCCAAGATCGCAAGCCACAAGGACAAATGGGGAGCAAGGGAGAAAGCACCGCCGCCGCAACAATAGGAAGCCCAAATGAAGCATAAGAGCTGCTAAGCCAACATACAGTAGGGAACCTATGGAGTAAGAGCCACGTATTCTTGTTTCCTTGCATGAGTATTTCCCGAATGACTTCTTCCAAAAGTGCACTACCGCTGCCTGTCACATGGTTGAAGTAGAGATGGAAGAGCTCTCAAAAGGCAAAGATATCACCACTGAGGAAGAAAAGACCCCCACAACCAAAGAAGGTCTGCCAACACACTTTAGCATCGAGGAAGCGCTACGATTGCCAAAGAAGATGCGAAGAGCACTAGCAACGGTTTTAGCAAGTCCCGACGACCACGAAGTACAAGAAAGCAAGGATGAAGGCTTGAAGCTTCAGCCACATGAATGTGCCACATGTTGTGCTGCCCATGACGTAATCAACTTCACGGACGAAGACTTATTGCTGGGATCGAAGCCTTACAACCGTCATTTCTTCATCTCGGGGTACGTAAGGGAGCATAAAGTCAACCACATGCTTGTAGATGATGGGTCGGCTATAAACATCATGCCAAAGTCAATAATGACCACAATCGGCATCAAGGTGGATGAGCTGTCCCTAAGCTGTCTGCTGATCTAGGGTTTTAACCAAGGAGGACAAATGGCGATGGGCATGATCCGAGTAGAGATGACCATTGGTGAACTCAAATCAAGCACGATATTCCACGTGATTGATGTAAGAACTTCATACAGCTTGCTCCTAGGAAGGCCTTGGATCCACAGGAATGGAGTAGTGCCATCCACCCTTCACCAATGCTTAAAGTTCTACCGAGAATGAGTAAAGGTGATCCAAGGCGATACCAAGCCATTCACTGAAGCCGAATCACACTTCACAGATGCCAAGTTCTACATGGATAAAGACATGGTGCCCGAAGCTCTTCCAGAAGAGATTCAATCCACTGGCAAAGCATCACCTAAAAAGCAAGAGTGGCAAGCTATGCCCAAGAAGCAAGAAGGGCAAGCCATGCCGTCTTCAAGCAAAAACGATGATGAGCTTGCTAAACTTGCAACAACCAAAGGGAGTAGGACGCCTTCAAAAAGACCGAACACACCCGTCTTTCGATACATCCCGATGTTGAGAAGAAAGAATGGTCAATCCCCGTTCGAAATTGGAGTAAACAAAACCGACATACACCGGCATAAGGATAATGTGCAGTTGCTCAAGACAAATGCAGTTTTGCCTCTGACACAGCTAGGCGACGCTAAGGTTACAAGACTACCACAAGGCTTCATAAAAGCTCTGCCAAAAGGGGTGGAACCAAGCTTTCTCCCAACCAAGAGGACCGAAGAAGGTTTTGATCCAAACGCCTACAAACTCATGTCAAAGGCTAGGTACGACTTCGCTTCCTCTTCGAATCCTGGAAAGAAGGTTTCAAACACCGTCAACGATAAAGAACGTGACCTCACCAAGACTCAAAAGAAGTTAAAAGAGCATGGTTACGGAGTTGACAATAACAAGGCTGGACTTGGCTTCACACCAAATGTACCCGTGAAGATTTCAAACAAAGCAAAAAACACTAGCACTCAACACATCAGCGTGAGCATTGAACAAGATCAAGATGAGCCTCAACCTACCCCTTGGATGTCAGTCTTCAATAGGATGAATCGTTCAAGGTCCATAATTTTGGCACTTAATCGTATTGGTGGTCAAGACCGAACTTCCGTCTTTAAGAGGCTTAACTCGCCAACATCCCAAAGTTCTGTTTTCGAAAGGTTGTCGAAACCTAAGAGACAAAGCAACACGACTGGCTCTCCTCCGTGATGGTCAGCGTTAGAAAGACTTGAAGACAACAAGAAGCCTTCTAGAAAGAAGGAGACAACGCCAAAGGAAGAAAAGCTCGACGAGCTAGCAGAAAAAGGCGACGTTCGAAGCTCGGTTTCTTCAAGAATGAGGCGCTAAGTAATCTTGGAGGTTGACACAAATGGACCACTGAAAGTAAGAAAGCGCACCATTATCCACACTGGACAATCTTCATGCCAACAAGCTCGAGAAGACAGCACTGAAGAGGAGGTCCAAGATGTCTTCCACATCACGATCCAAGAAGGCAAAGAAAACGAAATCCCCGAGGAAGATGTCACTGCTGCGCCACCACAACTTGAAGATTGGGGGCAAGCCACGGTTGATGATCTCAAGGAACTCAACTTAGGCATAAGCGAGGAACCAAAGCCTATCTTCGTAAGTGCACTACTAAGTGCAGACGAGATAGAGGAATATTACCAGTTGTTATTAGAGTACAAAGACGTCTTTGCTTGGACCTACAAAGAAATGCCCGGCCTTGACCCTATCATCACTGTACATCATCTTGCAGTCAAGCTTGGAATGCGACCGATAAAGCAAACACAAAAACGCTATCGATCCGAGCTCATCCCACAAATTGAGACTGAGATTGACAAGCTAATCGAGGCAGGCTTCATTCGAGAAGTGCAATACCCCAAGTGGATCTCCAACATCGTCATTGTCCTTAAGAAATCCGGACAAATACGTGCTTGCGTAGACTTTCGAGACCTCAACGATGCTTGCTTGAAGAACGACTTCCCCTTGCCAATCATTGAAATCATGGTGGACGCAACCACTCTCTATTAGGCACTGTCATTCATGAACGGCTCTTCTAGATACAATCAAATTCGCATGGCTCATGAAGACGATGACCTAACAGCCTTCTGCACTCCAAAAGGGATCTACTACTACAAGGTGATGCCCTTTGGTCTAAAGAACGCTGGAGCTACATATCGACGCGCTATACAGAAAATCTTCAATGACATGTTACACAAAAACGTAGAATGTTACGTAGACGATGTGGTGGTCAAGACAAAGAAAAGATCAGATCACTTAAAAGATTTACGAATAGTGTTCGAAAGGCTGCGAAAATACAACCTCAAGATGAACTCGTTGAAATGTACATTTGGCGTCACCTCTGGAAAGTTCCTCGACTTCATTGTCAAGCACCATGGCATTGAAGTGGACCAATCAAAGATCAAGGTCATTCAAAGCATGCCTGAGCCAAGAAACCTACACGAGCTGAAAAGTCTACAAGGACGACTAGCCTTCATTAGACGCTTCATCTCCAACCTTGCAGGGCGTTGTCAACCGTTCAGTCGACTCATGAAGAATGGTCTTACGTTTGTATAGGACGAAGCATGCCACAATGCTTTTGGAAGCATAAAAAAGTATTTATCAAGTCCATCTGTCCTAGGGGCGCCTGTGCCTGGAAAACCGCTCATATTGTACATCGCAGCTTAGGAAAGTTCAGTTGGAGCACTCTTGGCACAAGAAAATGAATCCCAGAAAGAATAAGCGCTCTACTACCTCAGTCGAACCCTCACCGGCGCTGAGTTGAACTACCCCCCAATAGAAAAGATGTGCCTAGCCTTGGTGTTTGCCATCCAAAAGCTCAGGCATTACACGCAAGCTTACACTATCCACTTGGTTGCTAAAGCTGACCCGGTCAAATACGTTATGTCCAAACCAGTCTTGACGGGGCGACTTGCTAAATTGAAGTTGATTCTTAACCAGTATGAGATCATTTACATCCCAGCTAAAGCCGTCAAGGGACAAGCTCTAGCAGACTTCCTTACCGATCACTCAATCTTAGCTGATTGGAAAATCTCAGACGACTTGCCTGACGAGGAAGTGTTCTACATCGACATCTTCCCGACATGGACGATTTTCTTTGACGGATCCGCACGAGTAAACGGAGCGGGGGCAGGAGTAGTATTCATGTCACCACAAAGGCAAATACTACCTTATTCCTTCCAACTAAGCGAATTATACTCCAACAACGTCCCTGAGTACCAAGCATTGATCATCGGGCTCTAAATGGCGATCAACATGGAAATCACAACCCTTGAGGTATATGGCGACTTCAAGCTCATAATCAATCAACTCTTAACTGAATATAAGGTGAGGAAAGATGATCTCGTCCCATACTTCCGGCTGCAACTCAACTGCTACAAAAGTTCGAGGCTATGACACTAGAACATGTGCCAAGAAAAGAAAATCAAATGGCAGACGCTCTCGCCAACCTAGCCTCGAGCATGACGCTAGGAGAAGACGAAGCTGCAGACGTGCCAGTTTTCCAAAGATGGGTGATCCCGCTCATCATTGAAATGCTATTGGACGATACTAATGTCATCTCAGTACTTCCAGTTGACGCTAAAGAATGGAGACAGCCGCTGATCGATTACTTGGAGTATGGAAAACCTCCAGATGATCTTAGACACCGCTTTGAAGTACGTCGATGAGCACCTCGCTTTCTATACTACAAAGAAATGCTCTACCGACGCTCTTTTGAAGGAATACTTATGAGATGCCTTGGTGAGGAAGAAGCCAATCAAGTCATGGAAGAAGCACACTCAGGCGTATGTGGGGCTCATCAGTCTGGACCAAAGCTACATTTCCAGCTCAAAAGAATGGGTTACTACTGGCCAAGCATGGTGAAGGATTGCCTGGAACATGCCAAAAGGTGCCAAGCCTGACAATTTTATGCCAACTTCATACATCAACCACCTGAGCCATTACACCATGCAGTTGGTTCATGGCCATTCGATGCATAGGGATTGGATGTCGTATGACCGCTTATGCCAAAATCATCTGCATGAGAAGCTTACATCCTAGCTGCAACAGATTACTTCTCCAAGTGGGCTGAAGCCATACCCCTAAAGGAAGTCAAGAAGGAAACTGTCGTCCGTTTCATCAATGAGCATATCATCCACCGATATGGTGTGCCTCGCTACATTATCACTGACAACGGAAAACAGTTCTCCAACCGACTCGTGGACGAGCTCTACAAGAAATACAAGTTCAAGCAGCACAAGTCTTCCATGTATTATGCTCCGGCCAACGGTCTGGCAGAGACATTCAACAAGATATTGTGCAACCTCCTAAAGAAAGTAATCGGTTGAACAAAGAGAGATTGGCACGAAAGAATAAGCGAAGCACTTTAGGGATATAGGACGACACATAGGACTCCTACCCAAGCTACGCCTTATTCTCTCGTATATGGTGTGGAAGCTGTTCTACCGCTCAAAAGTCAAATCCTTTCACTAAGGATGGCTATACAAGAAGGCTTAACTGATGAAGAGAATGCAAAGTTGCGCCTTCAGGAGCTGAAAGCGCTGGATGAGAGAAGGCTCGAAGCTCAACAACACTTGGAATGCTACCAAGCACGGCTATCCAAGGCATTTAACAAGAAGGTCTGCCCAAGGTCTTTCCAAACTGGAGATCTCATCCTCGCATTGCGTAGGCCTATCATCATAACTCACAAGACAAAAAGCAAGTTCACATCAAAGTGGGATGGACCATACGTAATACAAGAGGTCTACACCAACGGCGCCTACTTAATCAATGACAGATTCTTGAAGCGCTACTACTCCTAAAAAAAACACACAAGGCTCCTCGCCTGCATGAGCTTAAACTGCACACGGTACAACACTCTTGGCCCGCAAGAGTATAAACTGTGTACGGCAAAATCATCATCAAAATCACCATTAAAACCATCAAAAGCAATCCATCACTCTTTTGAACTACGTTATGACTTGATCCCTCTTTAATCGAGGGTACATAGGTAACTTGAAACTTCAAAACTTCGAGTACAGTCACATCACCGACAAAAAAACACAAACACTTTAAAGAATAAAAAGCAAATTCAAAATGTGAATACTTTATTTCTTTAAAGGAATGATTTGGTTACAAAGTCGTATTACAAAGGTGAGCATCACACCAACGTCACCACCAAGGGAAAACCGTGACCAAAAGGCACTACACAGCGAAATCCCGCTACAGTATTTTGCACAGCACCACACGGTAAAAAGTGATGCACTACCGCAAACTACTGTGGTACTCATCCTCACACAAGCTGCCATGCCTTCTGCAAGCTTCTCCTCTCCCACTGCAGTGACTGTGCAAATGATGGTCTCCAGAGAAGCAAATGAAAATGGTCCGCATGCGGAGAGTGCGGAACCCATCTGAGGAACCCATCTGTGCCATCTTCAAGCCACTACTCACAAGCACTGTTCTAAAAATCCCCGCCTAGCACCGCCTAGGCGCTAAACGGCTGGCCACCGCCCCGATTAATGCTAAGGGCGCCTAGACCTACTGAGGCACTACCTAAACCACCTAGGCACCCGCCTAGATCGCCTAGGCTCCCGCCTAGGCCGCCTAGACCCGCCTAAACACTCGCCTAGGTCACAACTCACTTACACAGAAAATAGATAACTTTCATTTTGCATTTTGTTTTTTTTCTAATAACTTGTAAAAGACCTGTTGCATACTTCAATGAACACACATTATATCCTTATTTCATATGTTTTCATTATGTTCCAATACTTCATAATATATATGCATTCTATGTTGTAGTTTATGATGAAATTATATATATATTTCAAGTATAAGCAGACACTTATTTACACGAAATATGATTGATTTACTTAAATCCGCCTAGGCGCCCGCCTAGGGGCTAGGCCCCAGCCCACCGCCCGACTAGCACCTAGCGACTTTTAGAACCTTGCTCACAAGTGCATGCTACTATTAGCAAGTCAAAAAAAAAAAAAAAAAAAAAAAAAAAAAAAAACAGAAAATGGGTGGTGGCGACAGAATAATTGAAGAATAGAAAGTAGGGGGAGGATAGTTCATAGGCATCGTCTAAAAAATAATGGTTTAAAAAAAAAAAAAAGGAAGTAACACATCTTGGTGAGATATATGTTTTATTTGTATTTAGCACAATACACTGAATAAAATAAAGCATGTCTATTGATATCTCTGGGAAATTACAAATATATACAAAAAAAAAAAAAAAAAGCGGGAGCCTTCACAAATGTCACTTATGTGAAGCCTCAGTACTCGGCGAAACCCTAGAAGCAGAAGGCATTGGAGATAGATTATTCGGAGCCTCAATACT
The DNA here is from genome assembly GCA_024362995.1 of Heteromeles arbutifolia. NCBI lineage: Eukaryota > Viridiplantae > Streptophyta > Magnoliopsida > Rosales > Rosaceae > Heteromeles > Heteromeles arbutifolia. Next base: position 34,206,392 of record JANCRC010000003.1, on the reverse strand, counting down.
TGGTCGAACTCTAGATGTTGAAGGCAAAAGGTGCCTCTGGAAGAAAGCCACAAACCTCTGATGGTCACTTTGAATCCGACCTTTGGATTTCTGCAGCTGATCAAGCTTTCTCTTCATGCTCGCTGAATAATTATCTGCAAGCTTGAGCAACCCTCTATTCTCACACTTGAGTCGCCTGATTTCTTGTCTAAGACTTGCCACCTCGACCGTCAATGATTCAATTTGGCGAGTTCGAGCAAGTAGGCGTTGGCCCATATTGGACACAGAGCCCGCACACTGAACACTGAGAGCCCGGGACTCTTGGACAACCAACTCATCGGACCGTCTTGAAAGCAACCTATTATCCCTAGGAGTAAGGAGGTTCCTAGCTACCACTGTAGTCGTTGTTGCATCCCCCATCATGGAGTCGTTAACTGTAAGAGGGCCATTAGAAGATAAGAAGGACATGCGCCATATATTACCCTGACGTGGCGCACCTGTATCACTCATGAGACTCAAATCTAGGCAAATGTTAGACGGGTAAGCCATTTTCAGAAATATAAAAGAAAAGGGTTAAATGGAGTAAAATCTCATAAATACACCAGAGATAATTTTCACGAGCAGGTAATCTTCAAAGTGTGCATGTTGGATGTGATCGACACCTCTATAAAATGAGAGGTAACACAGCCATTAATTCAAAAATTGAAGAAACACCACTCTTTGAATTTCAAAAGCCAGATTTTCCTGCATAAAGTCCTTCAACACTTTTCAGGCGCAATCTCAACTTGTTGGATAACACGTGCAACTTTGTCAAAAAAATCTCTGATAAAGTTGAAAACGCGTTTCACTATTCCAACTACCACACTTTTGCCGACAAGCGTGGGTGACAAGGCCACATCGGCACCACTACCTGCTATTGCGCCTTTCTCTATATAGGTCGACCTTCATCCTTCATGGCAAGGCACACATCCAAAATGCTTGGCTCTTCTCCCTTGCCAAGAATGCATGTGCAACCAAGCCTCTCAGCATACTCAGTTGTCTTTCTCTTCGAGAACACCTCTTCGATCAAGTCACTCAAAATGATCAGCTCATTTCCTCAACCAGAAACCCCTCTCGATCGAAAAGTTTACACCCGCAACAAAATCTTATACTCTTTCCTCCAAGAGCAAAAGTACCTCATATCATCAGGGTTGAGGGCAAGAGTATTTCATAGCATGCTTTCTCCCTATCATTTTCTTTGTCCTCCATCTTCACTGCAGGACAAGAAGAAAGAGAGCAATCAGCCAGCGCTTGGAATCAACCTTCCGAGTTGGAACCGACTGCCTGGAACCCCTTCCCTGATTACTTACCTAGCCTTGCTCTCGAGTACTCATCTTCAACATTTTGTGCTTCCATAGAAGATACCACATCTGCCTGGAGAACAGATAAGGCAAATTGATACATCGAAGCATGTGGAGACAAGCGCAACCAATACATGCGCTGATCCATCCGCTACTTCTTTAAAAGAAAACGTATCTCATATCATCAGGGTCGAAAGCAAAGGTATCTCATATCATGCTTTTTCCCTGTCTTTTCCATTGCCATTGCTCTTACCTGCAAGACAAGGAGAAAGAAAGCAACCAGTCAGAACCTGAAATCAAACGTTCGATCTGAAACTGATTGCTTGGAACCTTTGCTTGATTGCTTTCCTCGCATTGCTCTCGAGTGGTCATCCTCAACTATTGTCAAGGTCACGAATTCCTCCGGCAAATACCTCATGACAGTTGATCAGATATTGGCTCTTTACACTGAAGCTGCCAAGCAGGGATAAGTCACTAAGAAGTAGTGTTATGAAGGACCATTCAAATGCAAAGGTTGCGCACCACTTCTGCTATACCACAAATTGAAGCAGAAGATTCAATGATGAGCTGGAACAGGCCACTACAACACAACGCCTTTCCTGCAGAACCGCATAATCCAGACAAAAGAGTCTAAGTTAGATCCAAGCTCGGCATCGCTGCCCTATCTAAAGAACTCGAGAAGCTTTAACAAACCTTTCATTAGCACCGTCGTCGAAAAGCAAAGCCTCGTCGTGCAACGCTGTCAAATCACCACTACTTCTTCAAAAGCAAAAGTATCTCATATCATCAGGGTCGAAAGCAAGAGTATCTCATATCACGCTCTCTCCCCGTCATTTTCCTTGTCTTTGTTCTTACCGGCAGGATAAGGAGAAAGAGAGTAATCAGTCGGCACTTGGAATCAACCTTCCAGTTTGGAACTGACTGCCTGGAACCCCTTCCCTGATTGTTTACCTAGCATTGCTCTCGAGTACTCATCTTCAGCTATTGATGTACTTCCAGAGAAGATACCACATCTGCCTAGAGAACAAATAAAACCAATGACAATGAAACATCAATCTTGTGGATCATCAGCAAACACAACAAATGTACATGCTGATTCATCCCCTAACCCTCTTCAATATGAATTGGAAAGAATGAACAAAGAAACAGGCCGTCACCTCCACCTCGTGCCTGCCTGCCAGGTATTCAAATCCTGAAACCGCTCGTGGTCCTATCTAAGTTCAAGATCAAGCCCCAATGGCCCTTGAAGAAATCACAAGTCCAATTAAAAATCGAGTGTCCACCACCCTTGAATCAAATTCAGGTCAAGATAAAAAGAGTAAGTTCAGACCTTTGGAGGGAACCAGGAAACCCTCCAGCCTAGTTCAAGATTAAGCCTGTGGAAAATCGACAATTGGAGGAAACCAGAAAATCTTCCAGCCGAATTCAAGATCAAGCCCCGAAAGCCCTTGAAGAAATTTCCAGCCAAATTCAAGATCAAGCCTCGACGGCCCTTGGATCGACATCTACATTAAGGAACTTCAAAACGCATCTTTTACACGTGACAAGCACATGTATATGATGTGCCTTGAAGTGGGGGCATTTGTAGACATCGAAATTTCTGTGAAATAAATGTTGACAAATGCATTAAAATTACAACCTCCATTCATTTCACCTACATCATACACTCACTTCACCTACAACCTACACTCATTTCACCAACAACATACACTCACTTCACCTACAACCTCCACCCATTTCACCTACAACCACCACTTACTTCACCAAGAAAATTTGTGGTGGTAATTCATTCTCAAAGCCTATATATAGGCTTCTCCATCACAAGACAAAGACACTAATTCACATCACACCACAACCTTGAAGCTTTGAAACTCTAAAAGCTCTCAAGCAAATCCCGAAAGATCAAGAAAGCTTTCTTCGTTCTTCGTCAAATCCTCCTTCAAGATCAAGCCCCCGACGGCCCTTGAAGAAAGTGTTCATCGTTCATCATCCGTTCATCCTAAGATCAAGCCCCAACGACCCTTTGGATCAACAACATCAACAAATCCACACATCCAACCGTTCTTCAAGATTAAGCCCAAAAGGCCCTTGAAGAAACTTCTAACAGTTCATCCAAGATCAAGCCTCGACGGCCCTTGGATCAACAACACAACCCACAAATCTACATCTTACGAAGATAGAATCAGATGACTAAATTGAAAAAGAGATTGTAACCCAAAAATTAATACAAAATATTATTTTGTACACGTGTTCTTGTTTCGTTCGTTTCAGGAAAATTCGTGTTTACACATAACATTTGTTTTTTTTAAAGACAGAAATAGTTCTAAAAAAATTCATATATTGTGTGAAATCCTATTCTTGGATTTCACTATTGCAAACTACGTATTTCTATTAAGGAGATTTTATATTATTTTCAGGAATTTATATTAAATTTAGATTTTAATTAAACTAATTACGAAGTTTGAATTTTGGTAAGTAATCATTAAAAATTCGTGGACTTACGGGGTCACACTAAGTATAATTGGATTGGGCTCGACCCTACGAGCGCGTAGACGAAAACCGTTCGCGAATCAGAGTTGAAATGAAGGAATTAAAGACGTTTTAATTGTTAAAAAAAAAAAAGAGACTGGAGTTGCCTTATGGCAGCGGGAGAGAGGGGGAAAAGGAGAGAAGGGGTAGAGTGCCCAATCTCACCCAAAAATTGACAAAATTTGGCTCGGGTTCATAAAGAACCGCATCGGTAGGTGCGGTGGTTCCACGTCGGCGATTGGGCATTTCTGAATGCAATCACATCGATCTCCACCACCATTAGACTCTCCTTGAGGCCAGGAACAAAGCCCAAACAACCTTGGAGACGGCGGAGCACCAGAGAAGTCGAATCAAAGCCACCCATTTCTAGGGTTTTCGGCTGGTTCGTGGTGATTTGAGGCTTCTCCCAACCAAATTGAGCTTAGTCACAGGTATGAAACTTGCCCCACTCATCGAGATCTACATTTTTGCGAAATTTGGTAATTTTTGGAAATAGTTGAATTTTCCGGCGAGTCGTGGCGGTCGGGGGCGCTTGGGCCAAGACCCCACCTGACCATCCTAGGCTAATTTTGATGTCTCGATTCCATATTTGACATCCGTTTAGTGAAATTCCGATGTTTTAATATAGTTTCGTAGTTGGCCACCTAGTTGGCCACCACGAGATCATTATATGAATTGACGATCCGACCGTTGGATCGACACCAAACTTAAATATGTAATAGTATGTAATATTTGAGGGCCATAGAAACTAACAGATTGGAAATCCGACGTATGGATCTTCCCAAATTGAAATTCTAAGTTTGTAAAATCAAGCATTGATAGCAACCTAATTCTAGCAATTGGCGAAGATCTGACTGTTGGATCGTTTTGAAATTTTAGAATATTATTCTAGAAGATTATTGAGACCCTTGGGAAGTTACGGATCAGAAATCCATGGACGGATGTTCCAAATTGACTTGTATAGGGTTGTGGACCCCACCTTTGACAGAGACTTGACTTTTGGTCAATATGTTACGAGTTGATCTTAAATATTAAAATTAGTATTACTAGAGACCATGTAGGGCTTAGTGGACCTATGTTGCTTAGTGAGTTATCCCAGATAATATATACATCGGTTTATGTGTATGGGATGCCATATTGTGATATATATATATATATATATATGTTTATTTATCTTCTTAATAATGTGAATGATAAGTATGATAAATGTTATGACAATGTGATCCTAGAATCGTATTAGAAGTATTATGTGGAACTTATATGCTTGTGTGACATATTAGTTGGTGGCTATGAGAAGTTGATGGTGTAGGTGACTACGTAGGTGCCATATTTTAGTTGGATTCCGTTGAGTGGTCCGGAATCCTTGCTCTTGCTCATTTTCATAAGGTTAGTACGACCCTGGATTCGAGTGAATGGGAGTAACCATAGTAGACCTTGTGAATATAAATGGAATTCACCATGTTATTACTTATAATCCAAGTGGGGATTTATGTTATTATTATGAATAGATTAGTAGATCAATGTGGCATGAGAATAATATTGTACTTCGTTGGTTCTTTGATATGTTACATGTGGATTGAGGTACCATGATGGAAACATAGTGATTTATATGATGGATGGAATGGAAATCTTGAATGTCATGTGGGTTTGTTATGTAGCTCTGGACCTAGTAATTTCATGCTTGTCAAGTTCTAATAAATGATGGAGAAATGCGATGCTTTTCTGCTTGAACGTACTGCGATAAACACCGAAGTGTAGTGAAAAGGTGAACTACGAATGGCTTGATCCCTATTTAGGGTACGTAGGCAGTCTAACGAGGAGGTTAGATGCAACAAAAAAGTATACGAAAAATTATTACGCAGTTATATCTCGAGTTGTGCTTTGCCCATATCCCGGAGGCGGGGTATGATAAAGATATGGGTAGTTGGTGACATCACGTGTCGATCCTGGACATATATTGGGATCGGGGGGTGACATATTGTGTTCAGGGTGGGTTTAAAAAACTGAAAAATGAAAAAACTTAACCGAACATCGAACCGAAACCGAAAAATAAAAAACTAAAAAACAAAAACCAAATCGAAAAAGAAAAAACTGAACCGAACTATATTAGTTTGGTTTCAATTTTGAAGGTTCGGAAACTAAACCGAACTTTAATAGAGGGAGGTAGATTACAAAATGAACGTGTAATGCACGTAGATTATTAAAAGGAAAAAAAAAAAATACTTGTGTATACAGGTAAAAATATACAAATAATTTGTGATGGAGTTACGAGACCAAACAAAAAAATTTAAAATATATGGTAGACATGGATAGAGCCAAAAACATTTTTTGGTGGGGGCAACTTCGAATGATGAAATTAAATTAAAATTTTGACACAATCCTATTAATGTATTGTCTAACAACATGATTTTGGGTAACTAGTGTTTAGAACGGCAAAATTGTAAACCATTAGCTAATGTAAAAGCTACATGGCTCGGAAGGGTGGGTGGGTAGGAAAAGTATATAACTTGAGAGGGTATTTTGAGTTGAGTGTTTAGACTAAGACTTTGTTCCCAAATATATATAGGTAATTTACTGTTTAGTTGGAGCGTTTTTCATGGCAAAAGAGTTGAGTAGGGGCAGTTGCCACTGTGGGAATATGTTGCCTTTGTCCATGGTGGTAGAGTTAGATAAAATAATGAAATATAGGTACATTATACAAATAATTTGTGATGGAGGTATGAAGCCATGAAAAAAAACTAAAATCTGGGGTAGAGGTAGATAAAAAAAAAACATGAAATACAAGTAAATTATACAAATAATATGCGATGGAGGTATGAGACCATAAAAAAGAACTAAAATGTGTGGTAGTGGTAGATAAAAAAAACATGTGTTATAGGTAAATAATACTATGTTGAATTAGGAACAGCATGATGATACGCCAACAAAAACAAAAAGAATAAGAAAAGGCCAACACAAAATCACAGGAAAAGAAGAGGATGATGGATGAGGAAAAAGATGGGTGAGGAATATACAAAATAGAGAAGATTTTATGAGAAAATGATGATTCTAAACTACCTATTAGCAAAATCTTCTTTACAACTAAGAGAGGCTGAAAAGACAACCCAATTAAGAAAAGAAAATAAAGATGAAAATGGATTAAAGAAAAGAAAAAGACGGGGAAGGACACGAAGAAGAAAACTGAAGTAAAATAGATAAAGTGTTCTTCCGAGTGAGTCAGATAACTTGCAAAGAAAAAGGAGGAGACGATTTCTAAATCAGTTGGAGAATTTATAGGAAAATGTTTAAAATCTATAAGAAAAATAATAACAATAAGATAACGTGAAATCATAAATATTAGACCAGCTTCAACAAATTGGACTATTCCTAATAAAGCACAAAAAAATGAACCTATATCTTGTTTACTCTAAATTAAAAGAGTAAATTGTAGCTATAGTCCCTTAACTTTAACTCAATTAGAGTAATGATCCCTCAACTAAAAATCCATTACCATTGGTCTCTCAACTTATCAAAACTTGCAGTTATAGTCCCTCAACTAAAAATCCATTACCATTGGTCCCTCAACTTTAATTCAACTAAAGAAATGGTCCCTCAACTTTAACCCAATTGTAGCAATGGTCATTCCAACATAACTCGTTTTGACAAAAATTTTGACGAAGTTAACGAAAATTATCATAGCTACACATTTTGATGAGTTCAGGGACTTTAATTGTAGCAATGGTCATTCCAACATAACTCAATTTGACAAAATTTTGACAAAGTTGATGAAAATAACCATAACTACACATTTTGATGAGTTGAGGGACCAATGGTAATGGATTTTTAGTTGAGGGACCATTGCTCCAATTTTATTAAAATTAAGGGACCATTGCTACAATTTACCCAAATTAAAAGACCCCTTTACAGTAATATGGATTGTAGCACCTAGTTTTGTTTTTTATAAGAAACACTTGTCATGGTTGAATATCGAAAATTTTAGACTGAAGAGCGACGTTTATGATTGAATGTCGCATGCATTCATTACTTACAACTTAAAAGACAACCTGAAACTGCTAGCTAATTAATTCAGACCCCCTAAAATTTAAAAAAATAAATAAAAATAAAAATAAAAGAGAAAACCTAAACCGCAACACCATCTCTAATCTTTTGGTTAAAATCTAAAATTTTAACTCAAAAAATGTAGGTTTTATCCTTCTGCTCCAACCCTTCTTAATTAAATTTTTAGCTCGAGATTATTAAAGAATGAATTTAGGATAATTTTTTTTCTTAAAGTAACTTTGAAAAAAAAAATTATGTAGACTAGCATAATTTAATTTTATGAACATTTTAACCTAAAAATATTTAGATCCCGATAAATATTGAAAAATCACTAAACTAACACCATGAAACTCGTGGAACAATATGAAAGAATATGAACACATGAATTTTTTTTTAATCAGTTTTGGGATAAAACTCATATTTAGCCAAAGGGTTGGTACAAGTTGGAGTGGGTTTAGAACCTAAAATTTGAGTTTACTCCAAGGGTTGGAGTAGGTCTAATATGTACTAATCAGGCACCAGGAAATTGACAGTTAATCTTAATTTGCTCATTGTCCAGCCAGAAGATTTTACTGCAAAAGTTAAATTGTTTAAGTAATTATTAAACAAGTAACACCTGATATTGGAGATATTATGCCCTAGCTTGAATCACTTGTGCATTGCTATGCTTCCATCATATATAGATGGCATGATGATACATGCTTTAATTTCCTTTCCTAATTAGGACACCAATGCACAGAAAGTCAAATGAAATGACAAAAACACGTTTGATTAAGATTTTCTCTTTTGTAGCTTGAGTTACATTGCATGGGGTAACTTGCCTAATAGGCTAATAATGGTGGAACCACTTAATTAGTGCTAAAAAGCTCAAGATGCAAATCAGTTAGGGGCCATGGACATATGGGTTAGAATGTGCCCCATTTTTCCTGCTTAAGACATGTTTCACAACCCTCATCATTTTGTTACTTTAATTACTTTTTTACCTGAAGAAGATAAAAAGATTCCACCAATAATTCAACAAGGTAGGGCTTGCCATCAACCCATTAGCATCAGGGTCCGCTCTCCATCATTACACAAATAGGAATTGCGAAAACAAGTTCCTTGCTTATTAATTTTATGTCGGCAGGGTTCAAAAGCCAAAAAACTATCCATGTAAAATTAGTGGCGGATTCAGGACTTTAGTCTGTAAGGGGCTCAAAAGCCTCAATCTGAAATGCTATCTTGGTCTTACAAAATTATTGTCGTGTGGTGAGTAACTAACCACCATTGTTTCGGTCTGCTATGGATTGTTCTCGTCATTCTTTTCCTTAAACCTGAACCCCAAAGCTTCTCTAACTTTCTTCCTCTCTCTCCCTCCTCCTTAAAGCTCACAAGCAATGGATGGTTTGAACTTACAAACCTCAAATCAAACCTAATGAAAGAAATTGAACTAAAAGCGTTAGACTGAGGCTCCGAGCCTATAGAAAAACCTTAAAAATTATAAACATAACACTAAATTTTTCTGTGTGAAAAAAAATGTCTAAATAGGCACGAGACCATCGTGCTCCCTTCATGGCTCCGCTCCTGTGTAAAACCGTATGATTTTGTACCATGTTAATTAAAAGTTTTCTTATCAATAGGTTAGTTAAAAATTAAACTCAAGATAATAAAACATGTATGCACAATCTCCGAAGTCCCCTTTCAAGAATTGTCAAATGTAACATAGGAAGTTTACCTTGATCGATCAGCCATGAATCCAAAAGTTGCATGTGATTAACTAATTGTTTATACAGATTGCATCAAAATTTGAATCTGTCGTGGCCAATTAACTTTTAAGTCAACTTAGTTGGCATCACTTTATTGAAGCACGGTAGTTAAACCCAAATATTTTACTATCACATTAGGGCAGCAGGAGCCTGGCTTAACGATACGGTAATTATTCCTTTTGCATATCCAATAAACTGCTTCCAAGCATGTTTGTGCTCTCAGTGACAATTTTTTCCATGTTACACCCAAAGGGCAGCATGTATTAGGGACCACATTATGGGTCTCTTAAAGTTAATCATATCTTAAAAAGCTGTTAAACTCAAGATTTAGGTTTTCTGTGTACTCTGTGCTGGAATTTGGTTTTATATATAGTGTATATGTACCTAGGAAGCCCTTAAGGGAAGATATTCTTATTTTTATTTTTTTTATAAAAATAGAAATTAGTTGTGGGATCCATATCACATCGAATTTTAACGATTCAAACAATCTATTTTTTAAGTTATACCTCATAGATCATCATTGCAAAATATTAGCCAAATCGAAAATATTTAAGACATCTAATTGGGTTCAAAGAAATGAACGAATACTTTGTTATACAAGAAACAATAAAATTTGATCTTGATAATAAAATAGGCAAATGGTTTCGGATTGAATTGAATTTTTGCAAGCATGATCTATGAATCGATACTTACAAAATAAATGATTCGGATAATTGAAATTTGATGTGATGTAGAGTGAGCTCCACACTTAATCCGCATTTTTTTTCAAAAAATGGAGAACCCTTTGCATAAGGGGCCTGTACGTATTAAAGTGATTTCTAATTTCTGCCATGCAACAAGAAATCATCATATGAACATATATACGTGCCCCACAAATTGCAGTACCATCATTGTTCAATGTGAATGGCTGTGGTCTAGCGCCTTTTGTAGTACTTTTACATGCACATTTTTTAATTCACACTACGTAGAGACACCTATGCATGAAAGAAATGTAACTCTCAAAGAAAGTTGAGATTACATCATAAAATTATTTGACAATATAAGGAATATCTCAACCTCTTATAAGTCCTTACACGGTTTGGTCTCTCATCCATGTGGGAGTTTATCCTCACATTTTCACACGCCCCTGATGTGTAGCGAATTTTCAAGCCTAACACGTGGACAACACAAACGTGTGGGAAACGTGTGGCCTTTGGGTTTTACAGGTGGGCCAACCTGCTCTGATATTATGAAAAAATTTGAGGTTCCACCATAAACCAATTGACAATATGGAGAGTAGTCAAACCTTTTATAAGCCTTTGCATGGTTTGGCATGTCACCAATGTGGAACTTTGTCCTCACATTTTCACAATCGCAACCAATTAATCGATAATTTTCTCAATTTAACTATAACCCTGACACATGTTATTATCAATTCATACATTTTATAACATGTGTTTTATTATTGATATTGTATCTTAAATATAAATTCTTCGTCTACCCTATTACAATTTTTTTTTAACAAACAATATTATCTACACTAAGACGGTGGGGGAGTGGACTAAGCCTCACAATAAGCTAGCAATAATGTGGTTTGATCATTTGGCGAGAATCATACCTAAGACCTCTCACTTACAAGTGAAAAAGAATACCATTAGACCGTAATACTAAGTGGCACCCTATTACAATTTTAAGACATGCAGATTAATAGCAATTTACACTTTCTTCATCTATTAATAACTTAAAAATAAGGTGGATAACTAAAGATGCTTTTATGCTAGCTGCCTCAAAGACCAATTCCCACCATCTTCCTTAAAATTATAATATTTCGGTTTTTTTTTTCTGCCTGTCATACCATTGATTTTTTTTTTTTTGAACAAACATACCATTGATTTTTATACCAAAAGATTTTACTAAACAAAAGCAATCGGTCGGTTTTTTTCATTAGGTTTATTTTTGTCCCTAATGTAGTTATTTACATTGGCTTGTTGATGAAGAGTTAGCTAGGAGTACCCATTTTCCAAGTATTGTACATTTTCAATGGAGCAATATCGGGGACTCATGGTAGATCGAACACTCCATTACTTATTGAATCAACAAATGTTGCCCCTTCAATAATGCCCAAATTTGGTTGAAGCTTCCGGTTACTCGGGTAATTTCACGCCTTGGTACTCAGGTAGATCACAACCACAAATCCCAATGATTTATGTGAGTAACGATTCAAATTAACCAATAAACAACAAGAACATACTAGGTACCCCATATTCCAATTGTATCTATCTCGGTTTCAAAAGCCAATCTCAAATTCCAATTTGGAAGTGTCTTTTAAGTTGCTTGGCGACCAAATTGAAAAGGTTTCTTGGCAAAGAATTTAAAAAGGGACAACATAAAAAGAATTTACATTGATCAATCATTTCCAAAACTCCAACGTAAATAAACCTATTTATTTTTTAACAAATACTAAAATATCTACACAGAAAGAATTTACAGTGGAACAATATTACTCTACAAAACAAAATCATTTCTTTGCATAGGTCGAACATAAAACATATTTCGAGTAAATAGACAACTACCAGTCTAATAGAATCGTAGTTACCAGCGAAATAGAATCGTAGTCGATAACCATTGTTGACCTCAAGTTATGCATAAAATGTGGAGAAGAAAACTAGGATAATAACTTAATCACTGGACTGAAACGTGGATATATGTATTATATATTATGTCTCTATAATCAACATATACTTTACACATTCACGTCTTTTGATATTTATACAATACAGAATGTTTATCCATATATAATCTTACCCTCTTCCTCGAGATGTTAAATGGAAAATTAGTTTTTATCTGCAAGTCAAGAAAAATATCTGTGGTGGAAAAAAGTTAGCGGTCAAAGATTTGCATTACTCTCTCTCTCTCTCTAACATTGACACATCTTCAGTCAGTCGTTGGTATAAATAAACATTCCCAAATTCCCTCACACTCACACCAAGCACTATGCGTCCAACCTGGGCGCGGGCCTACCTGCTCCTCGGTGCACCCGTCCCCTCACCCCAATTCTCCTCTCCTTCTTCTCCACTGAATGCCCTGTGGGTACCACTTACCCGTAGAGCTTTGGATCACATTTTCCCACCATTACTTTATGGTTTTCTGACCCCTGATCTTGCTCGGTTCCTAGCCATCCGATCATATTACCGGTCGCGGGTTTGACCAGTCTCTGCGTCGCTGCGTGCAACGCGTGAGTCTTAGATTAGGGACAAAAGGGTGGACAAACGACGAGTCTGGTGGGGCGTTTACACGTGGTCAGATCGAGACAATCTCGCTGTGGAGTATATTATGGTGAAGGGAAATTGGCGTCAGATTGAGAAACCCTAATTTAGTTAACCTATTCATAACAACCATTCTCTTTTGTATTTCTGAGTTGAAAACTTATCAATTATATAAAGGGTACGTTCTTACCTTCAATTGCATATAAACCTCCATAGTTTGTGCATGGGCTTTCTTAGGACTACGAATTCAACAATATTTGGCAACTTATGTATAATCACGGATTGTTGTAGAATGCATTACGTCAATCGGTGAAATACTAGGTCGATACGGGCTAGATAAGTAATTAGCTCTTATGACTTCCAAGACTTCCAAGACTTCAAACACAAAAGATTAAGGTCAAGTTAGTAAGAGAAGGATCCCAAAATGTTTGATAAGAGAGAATAGAAATGCACTATATGAGCATTGCAAATGCATGTAAGAGGGGTTTGCAGATCCTATCATATGTCTTTGTAATGCTCATACGGTACATTTATAATTTCTCTTATCTAATTTTATTTATAATTCATTCCTTACTTAATTGTCCTTAATACCTTGAAATTTAAAAATCCTCACTGAAACATACCGTTGAAATTCAGTGACGAGGTGCAAATGAGTGTTTCCTTCAGTTGTGACAACTTGGTAGCAATGTTCTACCAAATGACAAGACTTGCCGTTTTGTATTTTAGGTTCAAATTTCGTGAATGATAAGTTTGATACTAGTTTTTTCACCTACACCTTAATATAAATATATCTTTGTGTATAAAAAAAAAAGTTTTAATGAAACACTCTTGGTACTATTCACTTTTAACAAAAAACCACATTTTTACCTTTCCCTGGTACTATTCACTACACCTTCATTTGTCATTTTTCATTAAACCTAAAGTTTTTTTGGACTTTTCGTTAGTTTTCCTTAAAAAACAAGTATCGTCTTAAGTTCGTAGCTAGGAGTAATATTTTATTTATATATGTGCTTATGGCTATATTCTTGACTTCTTTGTTTTTTCATCATAAGCAATAATTATAACTCATTGATTCAAAAAATACGATTAAAACACAAATACGAGGGTGTCAATTGAGTACAACTTCTCTAGTGATCAAATCCTTGATCTAGAGAGAATAAGCACACAACCAAACTTAATTAATCCTCTATATCGCAACCACGAAAAACAAAGAAACTCACAAGAACCGCCGCTATAGATTTTCCACAATAGATTAGTGGTGGCAGTTCCAAACCTAGGAACACAAAAGCCATCACTTAGAAGTAAGGCCACACAAATCGATAGGCGACACAAACATACACAAAAGACAACTAAACCGAGAAGAAAATTATTGTCAGCTTTTCTCCACAACGACAAAGCAGGGCACGCTGGTCCCAAACATTTGCAATGAAACTGGATTTGCATCGATCACGAGCCATGTAAGGTGTATTGTCACATATTTGTTCATGGAAGGCGACTTGATTATAGATCTGGCTATGGGTCTGCAACCATCACCGAAATAAGCTAGATTCACAACAGTTATAACCCTTGGAGGGTAGTTGGACTTAAATCTGAAACCAGGTAATGACTCATTCACAACAGTTATAGCCATTGAAAAATTGGGGGGCGCACGATCACTGTGGAATTAACCTGTAGAAGGCGATTTCGACTGTCACATCCCAATCCCGATAAATGGCTAAAAACAAACCATTAGTACTACAATGTAGTACCCATTCATTTTATTTTATGGTTGCACCTAACCTTAGGTTTAGATTGCCTACGTATCCGGTGAAGGGATCAAGCCAATCGTAGTTCACCATTTTGTTAAAGTAAAAAAATTCTTGTATTTGCGATGACTTCAAAAAAATTCTCATGGCATGGGCTAGCTAGAAAACACAGAGTTCCATAATGACTCAATGGAATTCAACAAACATGATTCATGAGATTCCAAAGTAGTCCAACAAAACCAGCCAACAACCAAGATTCCAGACCAACTCAATGGAATCCCAATATTAGACCAACTCAATGGAACCACGCACGAAGTAAGATTCTAGACCAACTTAATGAACTCTAAAGAATATAGTGCTCCGGACCAACTCAATGGAACCATGCACGAAGTAGGATTCCAGACCAACTCGATGGAATCCAAAAAATATAGGGCTCTGGACCAACTCAACTGAATCAAGTACAAAGTAAGATTCTAGACAACTCAATGGAATTTAAAGATATAGAGTTACAAACCAACTCAAAAGAACCATCCCCAAAAAGGCTAGAACGCTTATGGTCCTTCAATGCAGATTAACCAAGAAGAACCCTAGGCATGCATCTAATAGTATGGGTCACTCAATGCGGATTAACCAAGCAGGACCACTCTTAAGAACAATGTAACCAAGTAGGTAGTTATCCCCCAATGCAGATTAACCAAGCAGGACCATCCATGTACCACACTACTACATAGTGCAATTTGATTATCACACAACCTAAATCATGCTTCATACATCAACCCACATGATTTGCATTGAAGGCACATGCATTATCAATTCCACATGACAAACCAATATCTAGTCACAAAGACGTACTAGCTCTACAAGATAATTCTAATATGATCCTTTTCTCTTGTCCTCATGCTAGCAATCATACATATCATTAATCTCATCTAGAAGCCAAATAAACACTTAAATCCCGATAAGGTTCCACATGCACGCAAATTGAGGTACCCATCATCCATAATGGCACGCTGAGCAAAGTAGGCCCACAAGGCTCTACTGGCTCTCTAGTAATGCTAACCTCATCATTTAAGAATAATTTGGGACATGTTAACCAAAAGTTAACCTTCAATCAATGTGTTCAATGGTAGGGTCGACAACTCTACTAAATCTAATTAGGAAGATCCACACATCGAATTTATGATCCGTAAATGCTTGAGAGCCTTAGTTAATAACATAAAAATATACTATAACTTTATGATGATTCAACGATTGGATCTTCGCCTACCACAAAGATCAAGTAGTGACCATTTACGAAACTAGATTCAAACAACAGGTTTAGGGCATCGCAAGTAGCTTAGAAAGACAAGGTTAGGTAACTGGTCACACCCCGCAGCATGCAACGGCCAGCGGCTAAGCCTCGACAGATTTTCTGACAAACACCAAATTGGCTTATACTTCACCATAAGATATATTACGAGTGAATTTACGAGATATCTCCAAAATTTAATGTACTTCTTCAAGTGTGGGACACATCTCATGTTTCAAGAATGTCGAATCAGGTCACCCCTTGCCTTGAAATAATTCACAGAAATTGAGACTGTTTAACCTTGGAAGCTAATTCGCGTGTAGGGGCTCGTGATACCTGCTGCCCACCCTTCCTCCTCTACTTTGAGAACCGTGCGAACGGAGAGTGGGCCAACAATTACAAAGGATTAGGTCTAGTCAAAGAAATAGAGCTCATCATAGAGCAACTTTCATACCTTCACCATAGTCTGAAACTGGCCAAAGGACGATGAAATCATTATGGAAGTCACGGATCGTCGGAGTTTCGTGGTGTCGTCACTTTATCTTGGATGCTTCAATGAGTGATCAAGACCCAAGAATCTTCTCTTGGGTTCCTGGGTTGTCGACTGATGGTGGTGGGTGATGTTAGGGTAGACGGAATCACGTGATCGCCAGCCAGATAGCTCAGAGCAATCGAGCTTCGAGTCGTCGGGAATGGAGGCCAAACGGGACAAAGTTTGGTTGGGTCTTGTTCGTGGGAAAGAGAGATGTCAATCTAGGGTGGTGGATAGGTTCGTCAACATCGAAATCGGCCGGAAAAAACGTTAGAAAAAAACTGCTCAGAAACAGGTCAGTTTTCGCGAGTCGTGAGGAAGAAATCTAGGTCAACTCAGGTTGACATTCCAAATTGGGCAAGGCTGCTCGAATAACGTTGAAGCCTCCTATTTAGTCCAAAAGACCATTTTACCCCTAGCTTTGTTTGCTTATTTCTCCTTCATTACAACTTTGTTTCACGAACGGTTTCTGCTTACGCATTCGTGTGATCGAGCTCTATTTGAAGTGATCTTGAAAGGTTTACAAATTTTCAATGACTAATTCCGATTGTAACTAACTAACTAAAACTCTAAAACTAATGAAAATATGATTAAATTCCCAAAAATACGAATTATGAAATTTTTTAATAGTGAAATCTGATGACGTGATTTCACATCGACCCACCACAACCACAAGCCCGACTCAAAACCCATGAATCTATCTCAAAATGATGACATATAGATTGTTTTGAGAATGACACCCCATTAAGGCCTAGATGGTTGCTCACAAAATAGTGGGTAAAGAGATGGAGAAGGAGGAGGCGCAGCAAAGAGGTGGAGAGATGGAGTAGAGGGAGAAGGAAGGGGGTTGCCGCAACCCTAAACCGTAGCAAGAGGTTAGCAGTTGGAGGAGCTTTAGCTAGGGTTTGGTGTTTGGGTCACAGGGGAGAGGAAAGGCGAGAGGATTTTTTTGGGCTGTAGTCAACTACTATTTGACTTCTTTGTTATTTGAAAGAGTTTTTGGCACTAAGAAAAGCACTCCTTAAACTCTTAATTTTTGTACGTGACCCAAAAAAAACTTCATTTTTGTAAAATCATAAACTTGCCCTTGCTCGTTTAAGGATAAAGAGGAATTGTTCATCGAGTTAATGTCAAATTAAAGCACTGTCGATCAAAAAGGTACCCGTAAAATCTCTGACATTGACAGTTTGGCATTGCGTGTGGTATGATTATGATTTCTTTGACCTAAATTTCCTTTATAATTGGATACGTTAGGTATCGAATGTTGGGACTGAACTGATGACTGCTACCACTTTTAGTTGTATGCATTATAATTCTTCGTAATTTAGTTAATATCGGCTCATTCTAATTTTCAAGCAACAAGTGGAACACATTACTATCTAGGACATGTCAAAAAAATATAAATAATTATGTAAGCTTGTAAACAACAAAATGTTTTATTTTTTATTTTTTTTGAGATTTAAGTAACTCATTTTCTTGGAACAAGGTACGTAACCCTTTTCTTTCTCTTATTACATTAGAAGCAATTGAACCCTCGAGCTAATCATGTTCTACACATTTTCCAAACCAATTATTTATTTCTAAGATTTATGAGTTATTCGTTGCATACGTGCAACTTTGAGATAGCATGATTCCGTACTTGTAGGTTTGACAGAGAAATGTATTTGAATAAATAAGCTTAATCTTTACAGGAGGCAGCTTTTTGCTAAGCTTAACCGAGTACGTACGTAGTGGCACCTGGTGCTTTCGTCCTTATCCTATTTCTAATCAAGAAGTACATAAATAAGATACAAACGAATATCAATACCTTAAGAGGGTAGAACAACTAATACAGGCGAAATTATTTTCTCACTGTATCTGGCCTTTGAAAAAGTTAATTCCACCTTGATGTGTACGTGTGTCCTCTCGTTTCTCTCTTTGTAGGAGCAAAGAATTCATGCATGCCAACTTGTCACCCAACAATGTAAACAAGGCAAGCTTCAACTACTCACTTATGATAGAAATTCTCCCCAAATTTGTTAGAGAGAAAAGAAGCTTTTGTGGCTTTCGAAGTCTAAGGTTTTTCTTTTCATATATGATAGAGCTATTCACATACCATTTTTACTTTTCATATACTTTTATTAATTAATTTTAGACTATTGATCTTCGTCAACTCCTTCGATCCGATAACCAAAATTAAGAGAAATATGTGAGAAATAAAAATAAGTGTTTGAATAGTACTATCCTTCGTATATCCCACTTCCATCCAAGTTCTTCAAGAAGTAACAAAAATAACATTTTATAAATAAATGACGAGTCTTTTTCTTATCCACCCACTCTACTAGGGTTAGGTTAACTTTCTTTTTATTTCGTTATGTTCTATTATCAAAGATTCAAAATTCAACCATCTTACCACTTCAAATTAGGAAGCATCTCCTCAAACACAAAAATCCAACAGTCTCGAGTCTTTCCTATAATCGCATAATACTACTAATCCCTTGAACATTATGGGAAACGTTAAAGGAGACATCTTAGAAGCGTGTATGAAACTCCATGTACTAATGTTCTATTCTATATAAGGTTATTTTTTGAATTAGATGATCCTCCATGAATTGAATGTTAGGTCTAACAATTTCTTGCACGACATGTTAATCTGATACGAAACGGCAAGAAAAAAAACATGTTTCAGGTCAATAGATTCACGAATCGGGTCATTAGCGGGTCACCCAACCGTTAAGAATACATCAACGAATCGGGTCGTTAACGGGTCATCCATTAGGAACCCGTTAATGAGACAAAACTATTAATTTAATATGATATTTATTCAGCGAGTAATGTCAAAAAATTACATTTTGATACCATATATATGCAGCATTAGTACAAAGCATCTAGAGAGAGATTATGCAGCGTAAGCTGAGAACCCCTTATATACCATATCTTTCAAAACGTGTGCCAATTACATGATGAGTGTAAAAACAAAATCACGTATCCCTAATTATATATAAGAATGTCTCATAGAATTTTATTCAATTGTCGTATTCAATTATGATGGATGAAAGTCCAACTATTGAATTAAAATAGTTTAATGACCAAACAAAAGAAAAAAGAATTAGAATAGCTTTTTTTCTTTTTGTCAAGCTCATTCAATCTCATTAGTAAATAGTCACAACAGTAGTTGGCCATCAATATCTAAAAAGGTTTATATATTATCATTCATCATCTTTAGTCACTACCTTTAGTTGGAAATATAAATGTGCCTTTTATATTTCAGGTTCCACCCCTTCTTCAAATGGAATGAAATTAATGCTCTAATTATACTCACTATAAACATCAAGAACAAAAAACGGAGATTAACTTGTTTAGGATTTAGGGTTAGAAACATGTTGTTTTGCATGATTTAAAGGCATTGGAGGAGTTCCAGCCGAAGAAAAATGTACACCCGGACAAACTAACAACGTGAAGACACCTCTACTTGTATAATGACATATGGCGTATGTGCTCGTGTTCTGGACACATTGAAATTCTCTCAACAGCTAGCTGGCTGGTCCCACTTGGATACTTGAACAAGTACCCCTTCAACTACTTTAACGTACACAACTGCACATACTATTCTTCTTCCCCCGTATTATAGTCACTATACATTGACTAAAAGTATCACGTTCAAATCTCGTGGTTCGCCGTTTTCCAGTTCTGATTACCGGGTAATGTAAAATCACTGGTGATAAAAAATAACTCTAGTGGCTGCCAGTATTTCCGTGGTGCATGACCGCATGTAAAGAGTATACTTACTGCGAGTTTGTCGGATATTGCTGGTTGTGAATGTTTTTTCTTAAGAGTTTCAATGGCCTTTAAACACCTTCCGAAGGTGGGTTATACATTGTGTAATTTGCCACCTCTAATTCTGTTTTATTTCCTTGTACGACAAGTACCCTTTGATATGCACTATAGTACGTACTCCACTACTTTCCCAAGACAGAAAGTCAAAATTCGTTTAAAAGTGAATTTCTTTTTAAGATTTTTAGTGAATAAAGATTTCATTTTGCGCTAAAGTTAGTGGGATTTCCATGAAATAGAATTGTCCAATTGGGAAAGAGAAATGGGTTTGCAAAGAATTGTCCCATAGGAAGTTGCTTCACTTTTTTTTCGAAAATATTAGTTTGGTAGTGGCTTGCTATGTTATGTTATCATAATTTCGTCTGATAGAATAATTTAGAATAATAGTATAGTTTGTAGCTAGCAATTTAGCATGTTGAAAATCTGACGTTGTCATATTGCCAAATTTTTCAATGAAAGAGTGATTCAAATTAAAAGTCTAGTTCAGCTAACAGTATAACATGTCGACAGTCTGATATGTGAGGTTGTTAAACTTTTTGTTGAATGGATGATTAAAATTAACAATCTAGTAGTAATGTAGCGTATCGTTGGTCTAACATATCATATTATCGTACTCTTCGTTAAATAAATAATTTAAAGTAACAATCTAGTTTAGTAATGCGCTATAATCTAACATGTTTTTCTATCGAACTACAATCTCGCATCGGTTGCATATTGTCAAACTCTTGATTAAATAAATAATTCAAGTTCACAGTCTAGTCCAATATAGCAATGTGTGAGATACTTAAAGGAATTAGGTATAACCACTGACGACAGTGAATGCATAGAAACTCCATGTTTTCATGTGTGAGACAAGCAAATGTTGAGAGAAGGAAAACAAAATGATACTAATGGTGGATATTTACAACTATGCCCTTCATTACACTGTTGTGTTTACCTTCTCATACCCAAAGCCCTATAGGTGAAAGCAAAGGCACCTTCATTTCCCCGCTCTATATAAACACCGTTCTCCCTTTCTTTTTCCCCCACACCTAAACCATCATCTCTCTCTCTCTCTCCAAACTACACACAAACACCATGCCTGAAGCACCAAAGAAATTTCTGAATCCCACGGAGGACTATAACCTCCAAGACAAGAACAACAAGATCCTTCACTTCATTGAAGAAGTCACAAAAAACCCCGACGAGGTTCAAAAACGAGTCCTCGCTGAAATCCTCACCCGCAATGCTCACGTCGAGTACTTGCAGCGTCAAGGCCTCAACGGTCACACTGACCGTGATACTTTCAAAAAAATGATGCCCGTTATCAAATACGAAGATATCCAGTCCGATATCAACCGTATCGCCAATGGTGACACCTCCCAAATCCTCTGTTCCAAGCCCATTTCTGAGTTTTTGACCAGGTGGATTTTTCACGTTTTACATTTCTTTCATGCCTTTAAATTTCTTTTTACAATTGGTTATTTGTATGGTTTTGTTGATTCGAGTGATATTCTAAATAATCTAATTTATACTACGGGAACGGTGGAGAAGACTGTTGTAGCGTTACGTCCATGTCTGCGGTTATTTAGATGGTTTGACTAAATGGTTTAGTTTTTGTGGCAGTTCTGGGACATCTGGAGGGGAAAGAAAACTGATGCCAACAATTGAAGAGGAGCTTGAGAGGAGGTCACTGCTTTACAGCCTGCTGATGCCTGTGATGAGCCAGTATGTCCCCGGACTCGACAAAGGCAAAGGAATGTACTTTTTGTTCATAAAATCCGAGGCCAAAACTCCCGGCGGACTAGTTGCTAGGCCAGTCCTTACCAGCTACTACAAAAGCTCACATTTCAAACAAAGACCCTATGACCCTTACACTAACTACACCAGCCCCAATGAGACCATCCTCTGCCCGGACTCGTACCAAAGCATGTACTCCCAACTCCTCTGCGGCCTCTGCCAAAACAAGGAAGTTCTCCGAGTCGGTGCAGTTTTCGCCTCTGGCTTCATCCGGGCCATCAGGTTTCTCGAGAAGCACTGGACTCTTTTGTGCAAGGACATAGCCTCCGGGACTCTAAACCCCCAGATTACAGACCCATCAGTCCGCGAGGCAGTGATGAAGATCCTCAAGCCTGACCCGAAGCTTGCAAGCTTCATTGAGGCTGAGTGTGGGAAGGCCTCCTGGCATGGGATTATTACCAGGCTTTGGCCAAACACAAAGTATGTGGATGTGATTGTGACCGGGACTATGTCGCAGTACATTCCCACGTTGGAATATTACAGCAACGGACTGCCTCAGGTTTGCACTATGTATGCCTCTTCAGAGTGCTACTTTGGTGTAAATCTAAACCCTCTTTGCAAACCCAGTGAAGTGTCCTACACTCTTATTCCCACCATGGGATACTTTGAGTTCCTCCCAGTCCAGAGGAACAATGGGATTAATTCTGTCCCCAAATCCCTCAATGAGAAGGAGCAGCAACAACTGGTTGATCTTGCAGACGTGAAGCTTGGACAAGAATATGAGCTTGTTGTCACAACATATGCTGGTAAGTGGTAACTTTTTATTTTTTGTGTTTCAAGTAGTTTAATTCATGAAATTGCAAATTGGATTTTTATTTTTTGAACTGAAAATTGACCTGGGACTATTTAATCCGCAGGACTGTACCGCTATAGAGTGGGGGATGTGCTGAGAGTGGCCTCCTTCAAGAACAAGGCACCACAATTCAACTTCATATGTAGGAAAAATGTTGTCCTGAGCATTGACTCGGACAAGACAGATGAGGTGGAGCTCCAAAACTCAGTGAAAAATGCCGTGAACCATTTAGTACCGTTCGATGCCACTGTGACGGAATACACTAGCTATGCGGACACAACAACAATCCCGGGACACTATGTGCTCTTTTGGGAACTTAGCCTCAATGGGACAACTCCAATACCACCCTCTGTCTTTGAGGACTGCTGCCTCACCGCCGAAGAGTCCCTGAACAGCGTCTACCGGCAAGGCCGGGCCTCCGACAAGTCCATCGGACCACTCGAGATCAAGATTGTCGAGGCGGGGACGTTTGACAAGCTCATGGACTATGCCATTAGCTTGGGAGCTTCCATTAACCAATACAAGACCCCTAGGTGTGTGAAATTTGCACCCATTGTGGAGCTCTTGAGCACAAGGGTGGTCTCAAGCTACTTTAGTCCCAAGTGCCCCAAGTGGGTCCCAGGCCACAAGCAATGGTGCAACATTGATTAGGAAGGGATTAAAAATAAAAATGGAAGGGGGATGGATTAGCTTTTGGCCAATTGTGTTAGAAGAAGCTGCTTTCATGGAGGTTCACAAGAAGTTCTTTTGTGATCATCTTAGGGAAAGAGTAACTACTGCCCATTTTAATTAGGTTAACCTTGTTTTTATTTTCATCTCTCTTTTTTTTTTTTTTTGGAAGTTTTTAGAGTACTACTTTATTTAGCTAGCTCCTTTCCACCATGTACAAAAAAAAAAGTTCCTGTTTCAAGGAAGCTCTTTTTCTTTATTTTTTTTTCTTTCTATTTTGTTTAATTAGCTATTTTTATTAACTTGAATTAATAAGTTTCATGGGAATTTGATTCCTAAATCCAGCCAGGATTCCTGCCCACTGAAGTCTCATGTGTCTAAGAAATCCAGCTCCTTTCTTTTTCACTCAAGAAAAAAGGTGCCAAACTTTTCCCACATTATATGTTGTAATTGAGTTACTAATATAAAATCAATGAAAAATAAACACTTTCCTAAAGATGAATTATTATATTCCCCCCAATTACTTGTTATACGAGCTAGTCAAAGTGACCAAATAATGTGACTAAAGGAAAAAGGTTAAGTCCCATATGGAGTATAGTAATCGCATGAAAAATATATTTAGGTCCAACGAAGATGTGGTTTAACCAAATTGGCTAAAGTCGGATGCTCCATAATATGTACTTAAGTCTGATAAAATTATAGAATTTACATACTTAGGTCTAGATGAATTTAGTGTAATTATTCAATCGTTTGTAAAAAAAAAAATTAAAAAAAAAGGAAGTTGTAGAGTTTATCCAAGAAATTAGGCATATGAAAGCTAAATAGAATTGGATAAGGATAAATTTTCCGTTTCTTTGCTAGACAATCCACTAATCCTATCGCTCTACTAAAAAAAATATTGTATCATTTTTTCAAGAAATTAGGCGTATATACAAGGCAAATAAAATCGAATAAACTAGAATTCTTGATAGATCCTCTATGAAGGCTATATATGGTCATGTCAAAATTTAGATTTATATTTAGAGTAGCGAGAACCACAATTTATGAAGTATGCAATAATGTATGTGACAAAGTTGCATGCAATAGCACCAATAATTTGGCAATAGTTATATTTTGTATTCGAGTGTTTGTTTGGGTTGGGGCATTGACATTTATCCCGGCGCAAACAGTAAAAAACTCAAGAGACGAAGAAGTTCTTGGTGCTATGCTTTGGAAGGGAAAGGACAGATGAGGTTGAAGCAGAAGTTGTTCCCTGTTTGGCCATTGTCTTTGATAGGAGCAAACAAAAGCAGTTTTTTTTTTTTTTTTTTTTGAATTAAAGAAAAAGCCAAAACAAATTTCAGACAGTCCATTAGCTAGAGAAAATTATAATAGCCACAGCAGACAAACTCAGAAAAAGATGGAGACAAATTCAGAGACAGAAATCCAGGTCTCAGATAAAAGGAGAAAGGCCATTTTCAGCAGCAGTGGTTGTAGTAGTAGTAGTAGTACTGTTTGCTGGTGAAGAAGATAAGATAAATCATAAAGCACTACTGTATTCATATGGCCTTTCTCTTCTCCATGATTTTTCCATTTCCTTACATATTGAATCAAAGCAGTAATCACCAAAAGCAACAACACTGTCCACTCCAGTGTTTGCCACCCAACTAAATACTACTATAGCCGAGGACAAGGATAACACTGGTGTACCGATACTAAATCGTTCCATTCTAATAATACAAGATTGACGCGAGACTCTACGTTAGCAATATATTTGTGTCATGTATATAACTCTTCTAGCTGATATATATTTAGTACAAAATGGTAGTTAAAATTTAATGATGTACAAATGTTGGGTATTTTTAATAGGAGAAATTAGGTTATCATCCTTCATTTTGCTACTCCTTTGATTAAAATCTTATTCATTTTCATTTTTTTTATCAAGGTCCTTGATATTAATAACATCATTAATTATTTCAGTAATAAAATATTTTTTATTTCTAAATATATTCATTTAATGTTAAAAATGTTACAATTAGTATATTTATATTTATGGTTAAATTTTTTTATCATATATTTTTATTTTTAGATCGTACCCATTTTTAATTTGCAACCCTTTTGTAATTTGTACCATTTTTCTTTTCAGTTTTAATTTGTACCCATTTTTAATTTTGCTAAATGTACCCATGCTAATTATATGTACCATTCATGTAATTTTTTTCAAAATTTTAATCTTGAAATGTACTCATTCTTAAATATGTCAATTTGTTATATGTAAAATGTACCCCTTTTTTTATATAAAATCTATTCAATTTTGTTGTAATCCATTTTTAAACTTATATGGGTACATTCTTTTTTCTTTGATTTGAGAATGTATCCATGTTAAGTTTAATCGAAGAAATTTACTAATTTTATTAAGCCTAATATCTTTTTCTTTTTTTTTCGATTTTGAAGAATGTACCCATGTTTTGATACAATAATTTTTTTTTTAAATTTTGATGAATGTACCCGTGTTTATATATATATATATATATATATATATATATATATATATATATATAGACACACACACAATAGTATATTTATATTTTAATATTTTTAATCCCACAAATTATGGTTTTTTTTTATTTAAAATCTCATTAATATAAACAACTATAAATTTCAATTTTTAATTTAAAAAAACATAGTAACGTACATATAAATAAATTATTACATTAATTTCAGGGACTTGGATCAAAAATTGAAAATCAACAAGGTTTCAATCAAAGAATATTTATAGCTAGTGACCGCATCCAAAGTCTCCTATTTTAATATGACTTTCTTTGGTTGGAGCAAAAGAAAATTGAACTCTTAACCTAACAAATTAAGTTCAACCTATTTCTCCCCCTCAAACACAAGGATTTACATGCATTCCTCAAAGAGAAATATTGTTTAACAAATAATGTAAACATTTTTTTATCAACGAGTCAGAATAATTTGAACTTTTATATATTGTTGAGAAGAAAAGGTCCAGTAGAATAATAGCAAGATGGCAGAATCGTGGGTTATGAATTAATTAATCATACCAAGTGAGAGCTTATTAATATTTTACAAAATAAGTATTGGACATTCAAGAAAATTGATTCCAATTTTTTTTTTCGATAAACAACAAGAACACAACTTAGTGTCATTCGTCAAAGATTGGACAAATATATCCATCCTGTATTCTAAAAAAACCAGGATGGTCAAAGACTCATAGATGCTTACTTAAGCACCTTGTTAGAGAATAAATACCATAACCAAGTTCTTTTTCTTAAGACAACATTTTGTCTTTTACTTTAAATTGAAAAACAATCAACGTTATCCCAAATACCAACTTCAACTTATACACACGGAGAGAAAACAATCTTACACATGAGAATCCGAGATAATTATCAAAAATAGGATAACAACAAATCAATCTATCACCAGAATGAGAACTCCTACTTCGAGTGACGAGACATTTGTTTTTGGTCGGAATGATATGAAATTTCATGTGCATGCACCTGATGGTAGAAACTCAACTCATACTTTTTTTTTTCTGAATACAGCAGTAAGGTACAAATTGAGTTTCAGAGGCGGCTTGGGGGACTGAAAGGTACAATCGCAAAGGGTTCTAAATTTGAAGGGCTCTTAAAAATTTTTGCCTTTAAAATTTATATGTAATGATGCTATATATTAAAAATATTGTTTTTATTAGCACTTAAAAATCTCATTGTGTACTCCTAATAAGTGTAAATTTTTTTCTTTTCAAATATAAAAATTTGGATTCAATGTCGCTACATCATTAAGTCCTCGAAAGGAGGTTTAGTCCGAGAAAGTCGGAGCTGAAAGTTCTTGGCGTTATTGGAGGTTGCAAACCCTAGGTTGGTGAGGTACGTAGAGGAATTACGGGATCTGCTGGGGTGCTGAGGCTGGTCTGTTATGGAAGATCACGATACTAAGACTGATATGGAGGAATTAGGGCAGATTTTGGGAGAGAAACTGCAACTTACTGAAAGAGAAAGGGATGGAATTGTAATCAATATGAAGGATGTGGAAGAGGCATTGATTGGCTTTCACTACATGTTGTTAGCCGAAGTGTTAACTATGAATGTTGTGCATGGGGAGGCTTTTGTTGATCATTTCACTTCATTGTGGCGTGGGAAGGAAGGTGTTTCGATCAGGGATCTTGGTGATCGGCAATTTTTGGTCAGATTTGTTGCTAAAAGAGATAAGCAGCGTGTTCTTGATTCTGAGTTCCCTTGGACGTTTCGTGACGATGTGGTGTTAGTCGGGGACTGCACGAATAGGGGTGAGGCACGGTGGAATGTTTTAACCATGGGGGATATGTGGATTCAGATTCATAAGGTTCCACCATTGAGCATGATGGCAGCGGTGGCCTCTGCCATTGGGGGAAAAATAGGCAAGGTATTAATGGTGGACAAATCGGCGAGTTGGGAATGTATTGGGCGGTTCCTGCGGGTTCGTATTCGTTTAAACCTAAGGGAGTCACTGATAAGGGGTTTGATGGTTACGTTCCTGGATGAATGGCGGGTGTGGGTGGAATTCCGATATGAAGGTTTGCCCAACTATTGCTTTTATTGTGGCAAACTCGGACATTGGAGTAAAGCGTGTGTTGTGCATGTGGGGAACAATTTCCGTGGGCAACAAGGCATGAAGCATGCACGGGACAGCAGAAGGATAGGTGATAATATGTCATATGCAGACTTAGAGGCACGTACTAATCTGCGGGGTAATGTGATTATCATCATCGCGGAAGTCTAGTAGTCATAGTACGAGGGAGAATAGTGGAACAACAAGGGGGTCTTGGAGAAAGGGGTAGGAAGTGGGGAGGGAGTGCAAGAGTTGGGGGGAGACCGTGTTGAACGAGGGTGCACAGGGTTAGGTAGTGGAGGTGAGTATAAGGGCGGATGGGGGATTTAGATGATAATGTTTCGTCACCGGAGGGGTTACGTCAGGGTGGGGGGACAGTTGGGAATAGGGTTGCAAGCAAGATGGGTTTCATAGTTCAACAAAGATTGGAGGAGGAGAAGGCATGGAAGGCAAGAGAACGAGCATTTGATGCTGGGCTCATTGGGCGTGGAGGGGAAATTGCACCAGGTGTGGCAGATGTCGTCCTGCTTGACTTTGTGGAACCGGTGGGAGAGGTGGCTAGGAATGTAGGAGAGAGCCATAGGGGGTTCTTGGTGGACCTGAATGTTCCATTACAGTTGGATGACAATGGTGATCCAAATGGAGAGCATCATGAGGATGAGGTTTTTGGGGGCTTGGGAGGGACGGGGCAAAGTGGGACTCAAGATTCAGATCCTTTTGAGTTAGATCCCATTATTGAGGCTGTTTTCAGGGAGAGCAGGACACGGAATCGGAGAATTGCGGAGGTGGATGAGGATGTGGGGAAGATCGGGGATAATGGTGTCGGACATAAGCGAGCTCTTATTTTTGTAGATGCGGAGAAGACCAGCCGTGAGGGGTCTCCACGGTCGCCATGAACACACTATGTTGGAACTGTCAGGGAATTGGGGGTTCCCTGACAGTGGATGCCTTGGTGGAGCAGGTGAGGCTTCACAACCCGGGGGTAGTGATTTTACTAGAGACAAAGAATAAAAGTGATCGCTACAAGTATTTACTTAAGTTAAGGATGGACTTTATGCAACCGGTGGAACCAAAAGGTATTGGTGGAGGATTATGTGTGTTTTGGAAAGATGAAGTGAACATTTCTAGTGTGGTGTGGAATAGTTTCTTTATTGAGCTGGGCTTTGGTGGTGATCCATTACATTCCTATTGGAGGATGATCGCAGTTTATACGAGTACGGATGACAAACGAAGAAGAGGTCAATGGAGTGAGCTTAGCAAGAGGATTGGTAGTTCACAAGGATCATTGGTGACTTTAACGATATTATGGACGATAAGGAAAAAGAAGGGGGAAATTACCGTTCGATGGCGAGCACAAGAGATTTTAGGGAGTTTCTAGCTGACAATGAGCTCCTGGATTTGGGATTTGATGGTTATCCATTTACATGGCTGAACAAGCGGGATGACGGCCTGATTCAACAACGATTGGATAGAGGTGTGGCGACTTCGGGATGGATGAATTTATTCCCGCGGGCAAAAATTAGTCATGTGGTTCTGGAAGGCTCTGATCATTCTATGATAATTCTCGCATCTGAAGGGACACTTACACAGGTACCGCGGTGGATTATTTATGATTCTCGATGGGGAAATAATCCGGAATGTAGGGAGCTTATTAAGCAGGCTTGGATGATATCGGTGGAAGGTTCTAAAGCCTTTAAAGTTAGTGAGAAGCTGAAAGGGACTCGATACCGTCTTGGATGGTGGAAGAAGATGACAAAACCAAATTCCCGCAAAAGAATTGAGGAGCTTAAGAGTGAGATAAGGAAGGGGATGGTGGAAAAGGAGTTGACAGTAGCACTCAAAGAAGAAGAATTGTATTGGAAGGTGAAATCAAGGAATACATGGCTTAGAGAAGGGGATAAAAATACCAAATTTTTTCATGCTCAAACGGTGCAACGGCGGAGGACTAATCGGATTCAGGGGTTAGAAGATCATTCTGGAGTATGGAAGAATGATGCGAAAGATATACAAGATATTGTGGTTAATTATTTCACTTCTTTATTTAAATTCGGAGATAGTAGTCAAGGAGGTGAGGTGGCGGGTTATGTGGAGACGAAAGTTACAGCTCGGGATAATGAGGAATTAATTCGGCCGTTCACGAATGAGGAAATCCGAGAAGCAGTGCTTCAGATTCCACCTACTAAATCTCCAGGTCCTGATGGTTTTACAGCTAGTTTTTTTCAGGATCATTGGGAGGTGGTGGTGGTGGATGTAATCCTCATGGTTCAAGCTTTCCCTCATTCGGGACGATTATTGTAGAAGATTAACCATACACATATCGTCTTGATACCGAAGGTGAAGGCTCCACGGAGAATGATGGAGTTGAGGCCTATTTCTTTACGTAATGTAGTAGACAAGATTATTACAAAGATCTTGGCAAGAAGGCTCAAATCGGTCATGGATAGGGTTATTAGTCATAATCAGTCAGCCTTTGTTCCAGGGAGACTGATTCATGACAATATCCTTGTAGTGCATGAAATTTTGCATTCCCTGAAGCAATGAGTGGATGGGGAGGAGGGGAAAATGGCGATTAAGCTGGATATGGCAAAAACGTATGACCGGGTGGAATAGGGTTTTTTGATTGAGGTTATGGGTAATTTGGGGTTTCACCCCAGATTTTGTGAATAGATCCGGGAGTGCATTTCTACGGTTTCATTTAGTGTTATGGTGAATGTTATTCCATTTGGTTATTTTTGCCCGGAACGGGGATTAAGACAAGGTGATCCATTGTCTCATTTTTTATTTCTCTTTTGTGCGGAAGCGCTTTCGTCATATGAAAGAAAGAGATGGAGGGCCGGCTTTGTGGGGTACGGGTGGCGCCGTATGCTATTCCTATTACCCATTTATTTTTTGCGGATGATTCAGTAGTCTTTTGTAAGGCGAACGAAACAGAGGCGGAAGAGGTGATCAAGGTTTTGGAGGAATATGGGAAAGTGTCCAGCCAGATTATTAACCTGGGGAAGAGTTCTATATTTTTTGGTAAGGGTTGTCCGAAGAAGGTAAAAAAACAAATTCTGTTGCGAATGAACATTCAGGCTAGAGATGGTTTCGAGAAATATTTGGGGATTCATGCTGATTTTGGGCATTTTAAGAATGCGGTGTTTGAATCTGTTCAGCGAGGGATTAAGAGTCGTATTGATGGTTGGGCTGAGCAATTTTTATCACCGACAGGGAAGGAAATTTTGATTAAATCAGTTGCCATAGCGATGCCAAATCATGCTATGGCGTGTTTTAAATTACCGATGGGTACCTGTAAGGAAATGGAGCAAGTCATTGCCCAATTTTGGTGGAGAAGACAAGTGAAGTCTGAAGGATGTCATTGGGTAGCATAGGAAAAAATGACTACAAGTAAGAAGTTTGGAGGATTAGGGTTCCGTGATCTTATGGGATTTAATCTGGCTATGCTTGCCAAAATAAGTTGGCGGGTGATACATCATCCGGAATCACTGCTTGGTGTGGTACTTTGTGATAAGTACTTTTCTAACTCCTCATTCTTGGTGGCAAATAAGCAGAATAAGTCATCATGGGGCTGGAAATGTGTTTTATTGGGACGGCAAGTCCTTAATCATGGGCTTCAGTGGCGAGTGGGCAATGGGGAATCCATTCAGATTGCTAGTGATCTATAGATCTCTAAGCCGCATTCGTTCAAACCCAAGTTACGTAATGGTGCTCCTAAGTTGAAGGTGTGTGAGTTGATGACTAATGATAGGAAGCAGTGGAAGATGGATAAGGTTGCGGCTTTAGTGGTTCCGGAGGATTTGGATCTGATTCAGACTATCCCGATTAGTAGAAGTGGATGTCTGGATAAACAGATATGGCATTACACGAAGAACGGGCGATACTCGGTGCGTTCAGGATACTATGTAGTAATGGAAATGATGAAGAACGGAGAGTTTGGCCAAAAAGGTGGTGGTATGCCAAGTTCTTTGACTGTGAAGAGGGGGGACGTGGAAGAGTATTTGGGAGCTGGTGGTGTCGAATAAAATTCAGTTTGTCATTTGGAAGGCCTGTCTCAAGGCACTGGCGGTGCGGCATAATCTGGAGAGAAGGCGGATTCAAGTGGTAAATAAGTGTGAATTTTGTGGTACACTTGATGAAACCGAGACTCACCTCTTTTTTGGGTGTGAGTTTAGCCGTGTGTTCTGGTTCGGGACGGCATTACAAATTAATATGGTGGATATAGGGGCATGGGATTTTTTGGAAAGATGGCAAATTTTAGTGGAGAGAATGGAAAAGGATAAGGATATGGATTTACTTCTACAGCAGGTGGCATTTGGGTTATGGAGAATTTGGAAGTGTAGAAATGCAGTGGTATTCACAAGAACTCACACTCTTCCGCAGGTTGCTTAAGATTAAACTTGTTAACGCAAGTTCCTTTCTACCCTCAATAGTATAGGCCGGGAAAAAGACTGAGAGATGCCCAAGAAGATCAAAGCCCCAAGAGAAAAAGGAGGTCCACCTAGTGGAATTAAAAAAAGGTATTTTCAAGCGCTATAGCTGACCGCTCATCGGTCTGGTTTGATGAATCAACACGAAGCACTTCCCTACCAACAAGGACACGTGGGTAGACTAACAAATTTATGGCACAAAGCTTTAGGACATGCCTACTCTAACATCAACCCAGGCCACGTGTTGGTCACCGATCAAACGCAAGAGTCTAGGACATCATTTAAAGGTAGATGGATCCCTACTCGAAAGGAACACCATTGACTAGTCAAGACCGAGCAAGTTATTCGGTACGCATTGATTCAGAAAAACATGCAATCCCGACGGAACTACTGTCACTTAACCGCCGAATGTCGACTGATGGGTGAAAAGATTGTCAACACGCTAGTCTACGTATATGGCTCATTTAGTGCAAAAATAGTAAAGTATGTGAGCCAAGACCTTTTGAGTTCATTGAGGACCTTTTTAAAAGGGTAAGCACCTTTTGAGAAGGGGTCGGACGACTGAGAAAAGAGACAATTGTAGCCTATACAAGAGCATTTCTTGTAATCTTTGAATCAATATATCAGGAGTAACATAGTGGATGTATCCTAGTTTTGAGGGGTGAACTACTTAAATCTTGTGTTCATTTTATTCGTAGTTATAATCCCAAGCCCACCAAGGGCTAATTGTTCTAGTTTGTTAACTTGCATATTTTGAGCGTTAACTGAACTGCTTTTGATTATTTAGTGAAGGTTATATTTGTAGCTCTTTTTACTTATTATTTAATGACATTTGTGAACTTATAATCAGCGAGTCGTAAGGTTTGTTTTGATTTAAGTTATTGCTTTCTAGCATCAATACATGTTCTAATTTTTTTTTAAAACTATCTTAAGGATAGGCTCTTCTGTAAATTTAACACAGGACCCTGAAATCTTTGAAGATGGCATGTTGAGTTTCTACCATTAGGTGCACATGAAATAATGTTTCCTCATCTTTGCATATGAATATAATGTTTTTTTTTGGCCAATGTATAACCCAAGTATAACTATCTTTATTATATGGGTTGTTTTATTAGCACCTCACATATTGTTGAATACATCCCATATGCTTAACAAATCTCATATCTACTTTAAGTTACAATTCAACTTAATACACCCCCACATATTTTTCAATCAAGGTTCTAAAAGACGCTAGGCCCTGGTCGGATGGCGGGTTGGGGCCTGCGCCTAGGCGGCTAGGCGGGGTCTAGGCGGGCGCCTAGGCGGACTAGGCGAATTTAATTAAATCTATTATATTTCGTGTAAATAAGTATATGTTTATACTTAGATAATAAGTTTCATAAACGGGGGTTTTTTTTTAAAATATATATGATTCATCATAAACTACAAAATGGAATGATATATATATTTTGAGCTATTGGAACATAATGAAAACATGGGGAACAAGTATATAATGTGTGTTCCTTTAAGTATTCAACAAGTCTCTAACAATTAATTGAAAAAATAAAATGCAAAATGAAAATTATCTATTTTATGTCTAAGTGAGTCGCAACCTAGGCGGGTGTCTAGGCGAGTCTAGGCGGGCTAGGCGGGTGCCTAGACGGTCTAGGAGGGCGCCTCAGTAGGTCTAGGCATCATTTCTTAATTTTCAAACACCTAGCATTAATCTGGACGGTGGCCAACCGCCTAGCTTCTAGGCGGCGCTAGGCGGGGATTTTTATAACAATGCTTCCAATACTACCATCACATCCCACATTATATAGATATACCCCATATTTTCCACTTCAACCTCACATCAAACTCTTTGTTTGTTTCAAAACAACCAAAAAACTCAGTGTGTTTGTCCCACTTTCAACTCAAACACATTATTTTTTTCTAAAGATCAATCAACTTACATTGGTTAGTACTTTAGCTACTACTTATATTGGAGATGTACATTTTTTTTAGGTGAAATGGAGATGTACATTAATTAGGGAACATCTTGCAATAAATTTTGCTACTAAGGTTAGGGATTTGTGGAGTAGTGGTCTTTGAAAGATATGTTTACAACCTTAGTGTTCAGGGTAGGGGAGTTTCATGGGACTCGAAGCCTGCTTCTAAAGGCGATGTTGGCAACTTGCTCATCGCAAGAAAGGCCTCTACCATAACCATTAGGATATTTAGAAGTAGATATTGCATCTTCTTTAAGATTGTGATTTCTTGGGGTACACGCCAAGTCCTAGATTGTAGGAACTTCAAGACATATAGAGAACTTGGCTGATTCCATGTCCGATAAGATCCTCGTGTCTTGCAGAACAAACATGGTCATTCTCAGCGAAGTCGCTGGAACTTTGCCCACTGCTCTGGAACAGAATGATGGTGGCACCACTACTATATTAATCGAGCTCTGCTCGAAGCTGTTAAGTTTATGACTGGACTTCTGAGGTAACATTATTTCAATCTACCTTACTCTAAATCATGGTCCCACACCAAATGTTAATAGTATGACTAATCTTGAAGATGAAGCAATTAACAGAGAGAAAAGAGAAGTTAGGGAAAGAAAGCTGTGAATAACTGTTTTGTATTTCTCATTTTAGAACCAGTCTTATCAAACTTGTCTGGACAAGGGATAGTATCATCAATAAAACCTATAATGTCATTTCCCTCCAATAGGAGGTCCATTTGAAAATTCCAAGTCACATAATTGGAATCATCCAATTTTACAGCGACAGTATTACCAACGCTTGGAATTAAAGATGAAATAGGAGACCGTGTAAGTGCCAATTATGTAGATCGTAACCACGATGGATCATAAATCTCAAACAACAGTAGTAACTTCAATTCGAAGTAAATAGCACAAATCAACGAATGCAGCAACCAAATCTTAACACAGATGTCACAAAATCCCAAAAGTTAGGGTTTCATATAGAGTTAACAAAATCAATAACCAGCTGATAGATCTTGAAACAGAATATAGACCCACACTACAAAGAAGAGAAAAATCTCACAAATCAAACCAGAAATAGATCAAACTACAGAAGATCAGGTAAAAGTTAATTACCAGAAAACCCAAATTTCTAGGGTTTACAAATCAATCGACGACCGGAGAAAAAGAAACTCCAACGAGCAGAGCTATCAACACGACACGACGAGTGACAATAACGAGATCAACGACACATAATCAAGCGGAAACACAAGGATTGTGGCCACAAAAGTATCGTTCATCGGTGAAGATACCATGTCAACAGTATGACTAATCCTGAAGATGAAGCAATTAACGAAAAGAAGAGATAAGTTAGAGAAAGAAACCTGTGAATAACTGTTTTGTATTTCTCACTTCATAAATGTGGAATAATTATAACCGAGTATTTATAAATTACACCTTATAACTACCTTCAGACAACTCCACATTAATCTAATGACACATGGCATAATCCTAACTACACATACACTTATATATTCTATCACCAACTACTTGAGACTCAGGATTTTGTAGGCATCAACAACATCCCATGATAGTTGGGATACGGTTAAGGTGAACTCCCATATAAGGAGACATCCCTGCTTATCAGAATTCATTCCATAAGGCACTAGGGCTACCAGTAGTTGGATATACGGTTCTGAGTAAGTAGAAGGCCTTCCTTGAGAACTAGGGTTTTCTCTACACTTGTTAGACTCGTCACCTTCATCCTAAAGCAAGTCATCCACAGGTAACCGTGTTAACTTCGTAAGCTTTCTTCCACATGGTGTATAGCTACTTATTTATATACATATATCAGTATATGATTGATGATCAATGATGTACGTAATACATGTTCTGTCGTTTTTTATTCTCATGCATGCAATCCTTGTATTGAGCTAACCCTAATCAATAAAGTTCTTACAGGTAGTGCCACTGGAGGAATGTGGTCTAGTTTGATTTGGTGTTGCCATGTTGGAAAAACACATATGACATTTTTTAGTGATTGGTGATACCACAACTTGACTTGGAAATTCTCATTAGGTGGTGTTGACTAACTCCTAACTCTTGTTATCGAATTATCCAACTTAAGTGCAATAATTAAGAAGTTATGGGCTGATTTTGCCGTTTTGTTTGAACAGTTGAGATCCGTGGTGTTTCTTTTAGCCTCTCGTCTATGCAAAGTAGCACATGCAATTGAGTAGGAATATTTATTCTGATGAGTTACATAGGTAAAAACTAGCTTTAATAGCATAGCTAGGCAATTGAGTAGGCAAACTATAAAATAGGCAAATGGAGCCCTACATCTCATTTTTTTTATAAAGTATTTTATATGGAGAAGGATGACAAAACTAAGAGAAAAAAACTGTATTTTATAGATTAAAAAAAATATAAAAAAAATTATGTTTTTGCGTACTAATTAGTTTGCCTAATTCATTGTAGTTAGAAACTTTTTTCATGAGACAATTGAATAGACAACATGTTGCATCAATCCTTATAACATTGAAGATGCTCTTATATAGTAAGGGAATTCACAACCAAAACTGTTATGATTATTATTTAGCAAAGAATGTTAAGGAAATTCACAACCAAAACTGTTATGATTGTTTAATATTTAGCAAAGAATGTAAACGTTACTACTTGTATCTAGTAGACTTTCCTAGTCTGAAGAGAAAAAAAAATCTTGTATTTTCTCCAAAGATATGTCCAAGGAAGAAACAAACTCTAAGATATATTGTTCACTCAAAAAAACTCTAAGATATGTTGATTAGGCTAGTCAAACAATGTGTCTACTCTTTACATTCAAGTTTGAATGTCTTTGTCCTCCGAGTTATATGGATGGTTTTATTGCAAACCATTAACCATTCACTTGAGAAATTTCTAGGCTTTCGAAACAAAAATAGAGCAATCACAAGTATGTACATCATTACTAGCAGTGGGGAACACCTAGCTATCAATTAGCATTGATGTTCAGTTCAAGGGCAGAGTACCAGAGCAATCATAGAACAACGAGATATGATTGAGGGTAACCGCAAGAGAGGTGAATGAGAGAGGAGAAAGTTGGATATTGATAGAGAAATTGGACCATGCTTTTTGCGACAATTTATCCAACAGTGATGGAGATTGCAGTCGATAAATGTACCGAAATAAGGTGAAAATGATAGTAAAAATATACCAAAATAAGGTGAAAATGATTGAATGTCAATAAGAGAGAAATTTAAATCATTGGTTTATTAACTTATAAGAGTATTTATCGAAAAATGCGAGGAGATAAAATGTCTCACATTAAGCGCTAGTTTGGTATTGCTGTGTTAAAAAAAAAAAAAAAAAAGTTGTTTTTGCAGTGCTGTGAGATTAAACAGCTGTAAAATAAAGTTGTTGAGTGTTTGGTAAACTTTTTTTATATGTAAAAGTGCTTTTAGTAAAAAAAAGCAGTATCTAAGTGTTTGGTAAACTTTTTTATGTAAAAGTGCTTTTAGTAAAAAATACAGTGTTTAAGTGTTTGGTAAACTTTTATATAAATTGCTTTGAATATGTTATATAACTAAAAATGATATGGTATTTAATGTGATATAATAATTGTTAAAGACAATAATGTAGAGGCGAAGATTGTAATTTTATAAAATATGTGGGGGTATACTTGTCATTTGAAAATTTCATTAAATGAGCATTGATTACTATGCTTGAAAAAACAAAGTAGACCATGCTTCTGTTTTTCTATGTTTTTATACTTTCATTGACAGCAAGTTTAAAAAAAAAATGTTTTTTTTTTTGTTTTACTGAACACATTTAATGTTTCAGATTTTTTTATAAGTTGATTTTTTTTTAAAGCACCACAATCTCAAACCAACCCTAATTATATGCTTACATGAGTAGTCATTTTTTTTGTAAGTATGTGTCTATATATGGACATGCAAAATAGAACGATTAATTACGACATGACATGAAATTTAAACCTAAGGCCATCTCCAATCGACTCGGCCAAAGGGCTATAGGGCTAAAAATAGCTCAAAATGACACGAAAACCGTCTCCAACCGAAGGCTAGGCCAAAAGGCTCGTGGGCCCAACCGGGCCAAAAATGTGAAATCCAGCTAACCGATTGGCCCGAACCAACCAGCCAGCCAGCCCCAGGTCGACCTAATAATTCAAATATAACGGCTACCTGGCGTCATGCTGGCGCCAGGTGACTGTTGGATTTGAATTTTTTTTTTTTGGGACAAAATTTAATAAATAAAAATAAAAAATTCTAATTTTTTTCCTATAACTACCTAAGCCATTAAACTTAAACAACATTAAACAACACAATCTCCACCCTAGTACTACTTGGGGGAGTTATTCAAACTTAAACAACATTAAAAAAAATATTTAACAACATCAAACTTAAACACCTACTCCATGGTTCTTTTGGCCCAAAGATGTGCAACAAAATCCTGTTGTAGGTACTTGTTTGTGGCACGTGAACGTCCTATGGCGCCTCATGTACTTATTTAAAGAGATATTACCAATTCTTGGATCCAAAGGCAAATTAGACTCATCATATATTTTCGCACGAGCCCTCCATCAGACTCTTCATCAATATAGCCATCTCGCTCATCCTCCACAATCATGTTGTGTAATATGATGCACGACATCATGATGGAGTTTAATTTATCTCAACTTCACCCTTTTGTCAATTCCTTAATGATCTTCCATCGTGCTTGTAAAATACCGAAAGCTCTCTCAACATCTTTTCGGTATGCTTCTTGGTGTAAGGTAAACCATTTTTGGGCATCATCCACAAGGTTTGCAATTGCTTGGACAAGTCTCGCCCACTTTGGGTAGATGTCATATGCCAAGTAATACCCCATATTGTAAAGACGTTGATGTAGTAGTCAAGTTGAGGTGATTTACCCTCCGTCAGGTTATTGAAGAGGGGTGAACGCCCAAGTACTGTAATGTCATTTTGGGATCCTGGGACTCCAAAGAAAGCACGCCAGATCCATGTGTCAAACGAGGTAACCGCCTCTAACACAATGGTTGATTTTCTCGATTTTTCACTAAATCCTCCTTGCCATCTGGTGGGACAGTTCTTCCACTGCCAATGCATGCAATCTAATGACCCTATCATGCCTGGAAAGCCACGGTCTTCAACTTTGCGAATGAGCCGTTCCAGATCTGCTTGATTTGGTTCACAAAGGTACTCCTCTTTGTAAATCTGAACAACTGTGTGAAAGAATTTAGCAAGATTATCAAGGCATGTAGACTCAGACATACCATATGTATCATTCATCGCATCAGCTGGGGAGGCACAGGCCAGCATTCGAAGTGTAATAGTAACCTTTTGATGAGATGAGAAACCAGGGCAGCCTGCTCTGTCCAGCTTCTGTCCAAAGTATGAATTGACATGTTGGACATTATGAAGTAAACACTCGAAGACATGATGCCTCATCCGGAAGCAACGTCTGAAATCCTCTTCTGTGTACACCGAGTTGGGGTTGAAGTAGTTGTTTATCAAAGTCTCATGCGCCATCTCTCTATTTCGTGGTTTGTAAGAGTGACCAGCAACAGAGCCACCCCATTGAGGTTGTTCTTCAGTTGTCTTACACGCCATGACCCCAGCCATTGCTGCTATATATGTTGTGGTTGTGCCATGCTTCATCTTCTTCATCAGACTCTTTATCATCTCGTCTCATCTCCGCCCATTTATCTTCCAATTCGGAATTAGATGAGGACCCCCAATTGGAATCCAAAGAGAATCCAAAGTTGGAATTCATTGCAAACTTGAATTAAAAGAGATATTGGAGAGGGCAAAGATGAATATGTGTGAATTATAGCCCAATATCCACCCTATTTAAGGACATTGGAAGCTGAAGATAAGAAGTGTCACGCAGATAAGAATCATATCTAAAATTCGCACAACCAATTACATCTCGACAAGTGGCACTCGAAATCCGATCCAAAAAATTATTGAGATTACATATCGACAAGAAATCTAGAGAGTTACTCACATATCGACACGTGGCACTCGAAATCCTATCCGAAAAATTATTGAGATTATATATCGACAAGAAATCTGGAGAGTTACTCATTTTAGCGACACGTGTCACTCGAAATCTTATCCGAAAAATTATTGAGGTAGTTTTTTTTTTTGAAAATGAGTACGATATTCATTAATAACTGGAACAACGTACAAACAGGGAAAGGGTGCTAACAGAGGGCCTCGATAAAAACCTTCCCGGGACGTAACCCGAATGAAGGGAAAAAGAGTGTCCCGCACCAATAAATAATGAGTACAAAAATCCCAAACAACCAAATGTTAGCTGTGAAAACCATCCTCCAACAAGATATCAGAAATTAAATCAAAAGGTTCCTCAAACCACGAAACCGGATGATCCAAAGTTAAACTGAACCTAGCAAGACGATGAGCCACCCAGTTTGCATCTCGACGTACAAAGCATATTTTCCACGATTTAAAGGACTACAAAATCCTCCTGGTGTCCTCCAATTACAACCCAAACGATTCGTGGTTAGCCACTGCATTGTTTTGGATTGCAGCAACTACTAACAACACATCACCTTCCAATATAACCAGGTCACGACGCCACTGAAGTGCAAAAACAGCAGCTTCCCGTGCTACAGCAACTTCCGCCTACATCTAAGACCCAATGCCTGCCAACCTCATAACCAATGCTGCTACAAATTCTCCCGCTGCATTCCTAATGATAACGCCGACACCACCCATAGTTGCATTCTCATCCCATGCCCCATCAAAATCACACTTGAGCCATCCTTCCTCTGGAGTCCTTCATGGCTGCGGAACGATGGGCTTGTCATGCTTTTAAACCACAATCCACTTTTTAAACTCAATCAGCCAAGTCTGCGCTTGTAATTGAATGTCCTGAGGTCGTAAAGCTAATCCCTGCCAAAATAATTCATTACGGGTATTCCAAATCTTCCAGAGCAAGACCAACGCCAAATCAAAGTTGTCCCGAGAAATAGACCGAGCCAAACTAGATAACCACTCCTGGAAACCAACCTCTCTATGCCGCAACATTTGTAACCCCAATGGACTAGAAAACCATACTGCAGCAACTCGAGAACAATATAGAAAGCCATGCTCAATTGTTTCAGGGGCGTTGTTACAAAAAGGACAACAATCATCAGCAAGAATCTTCCTCTTCTTTAAGTTAACCCTGGTTGGTAATGCATTCAAGTAGGACCGCCAAATACAAATTTTTACTTTACTTGGTACCTTAGCACGCCACAGAGCCTTCCAAAGGAATTGAGTCTCCTCCGTCATAGCAGACCCAGTCGGAATATCACCGCAAACTTCACTGCATGACCGAGCAACGAAGTATGCGCTTTTAGTTGTAAACATTCCTCTTGGTTCTTTCACCCAAATCAACTCGTCATGGAGA
This sequence comes from Heteromeles arbutifolia, assembly GCA_024362995.1. Classification (NCBI taxonomy): domain Eukaryota; kingdom Viridiplantae; phylum Streptophyta; class Magnoliopsida; order Rosales; family Rosaceae; genus Heteromeles; species Heteromeles arbutifolia. The sequence continues at coordinate 34,164,501 of JANCRC010000003.1, read as the reverse complement.
TCAAATAGACTCAAAGGAATGCTTAAAATAAGATTGGCCTCCTCTTCAAAAAAACATTTTACAAATCAAATGCTCATTCCACTGCACACGGTTCGAATTCACCATGAGGGAGCGCACAGTGAGGTTTAGGTGAAAACCGTCTGGTATAGGGCTAAAGACCTTGGCATAATTTTCTCTCAGGAGCCAATTATCCCCCCATATTTTAATATTCAAACCATCTCCCACCCTCTAACGTGCTCCACGCTGAAGCAATATTCTAGCAGCCGCCACACTCTTCCAACAGTAAGACGAATTGGACTTTACCGTAGCATGGAGAAAATCCGTAGCAGGAAAATAACGGGCTTTAAAAATTTGGGCAACAAGAGATTGGGGGTGGTGAATAATACGCCATCCCTGCTTAGCTAGTAAAGCAAGATTGAAAGCATACAAATCTTTAAACCCCAACACACCGTCACTTTTAGGCTTACACATCTTCTGCCAACTTACCCAATGTATACTCATTTTCCCTGCTTCTTTTCCCCACAAAAAACATGCTACCATCTGATTTAACTCATCGCAAAACGTTTTCAGAAGCAAATAAGTCTACATAGTATAAAAGGGAACTTCCTGAGCCACAGACTTAATGAGAATCTCTTTACCCGCACTGCTGAGAAGACTACCACGCCAATCGTTAAGCTTCTTCCAAAGCCTATCCTTAATATATGCAAACGTCTTTTTCTTAGATTGACTAGTGAGAACCGACAAACCAAGATAACTATCATGGACTTCCACTCGAGACATACCAAGACAATCAATAAGAACTTGGGCATCAATTTCATTCACATTCGCACTAAACGATACACAACTTTTGGTAAGATTTACTGTTTGTCCGGAGACCAATTCATAATGTTTTAATAACTCATTCAATTCACAACATTCCTACAAAGAGCTTCTGGCAAAAATAAAGCTATCATCGGCAAAGAGAAGATGATGAACACTTGGAGCACCATTACAAACCTTAATACCCTGAATCCAGCCTTAAGCTTCCCAATCATCCAACAAAGCCGAGAGGCCTTCTGCACATATTACAAACAAGAACGGAGAGCCGAATTCCACATTTAGGGTGTACGAAGTCCACATGATCCCCATTAAGCTTGAAAGAATAAGACACAGAAGTAACACACATTATATTCCAATTAATCGATTCCTCAGCAAACCTCAAATGTCTCATCATTTGCTCAAGGAATGACAATTCAATACGATCATATGCTTTACTGATTTCTAGCTTTAAAGCCATCACACCATTCCAGCCACTATTCTTCGTTTTCATAGCATGAGCAATTTCAGAAGCCACCAAACAATTATCGAAAATTAACTGACCTGAGATGAACGCACTTTGGGAAGGCAAAATAATATCATGTAACACCAACTTCATCCTGTTCATGAGAACTTTTGAGCAGATTTTATATATGACATTACATAAACTGATCGGGCGAAGTTGAGACATGGAAGTAGGGTCCGTTTTCTTAGGAATAAAAGTAACGTGCGTAAAATTAATTTTGCTCATCATACTCTTTGAAGAAATGAGAGAACGAACCCCTTCACAGATGTCATGACCAACGATAGTCCAATGTTTGTGCTAGAATCCCTGAGTCATCCTATCTGGTCCAGATGCCTTAGTGGGGTGCATTTGAAAAAGAGCATTCTTGATCTCGTCATCAAAAAACAGTACCAAGAGCCCTTGATTCATCTCAGCCGTCATCTTTCGGGAAACCATGCCAAGAACAGCAGATGCATCCACCCGACCCGTGGAATCAAACAATTTCTGAAAATAATTAACTATTACCGCAGCCATGCCATCCTTGCTTTCCTGCCACTGCCCATCATCATCAAACAAACCATACAAACCATTACGTCGCAACCGCCTAGAAGCCTTTTGATGAAAAAAATCTTGTGTTTTGGTCACCAAGACGCAACCAATTCTCTTTTGACCGTTGATGCCAAAACGCCTCCTCTTGTGCCAGTAGCGAATGTAAACGAGTATACAATTCGTGCCTTTAAGCAATAGTACTATCCGTGAAGGGCTTACCAAATAGGGCCCAAAGTTTATCTTCAATTTCAACAATCTTCCCAAGAATTGACCGCTCCGTATTCCTCACCCAGTTTAACAATTGTACCCAAGTGGCCTTAATTTTTTCAACCACTTGAAACATAGGTGAGCCTACACAATTTGTAGCCCATCCATCTTTAACGGCTGACTCACAGCCTTCTCTCACAGACCACCCATCTTCATACTTAAAAATCTTCTTAAACTTGGCGAGCTTCCTTACCTCTCACTCCAACAAAATCGGGACATGATCAGATGACGTAGGCTTTAGAAGAACAACTCTAAACCTTGGGAACAAGTCTAACCAATCTTGTGAAGCCAATGCTCGATCTAGTCAAACCTTTATTCCCCCACCCCGTGTCGTTGTCCAAGTGAATTTGTTACCTGTAAATCCCAAATCCTTAAAGTCACAATCCCTCAACGCATTTCTAAACCTTTCCATTTGTCTTTCACTACGTACATCACCCCCCTCATGCTCAAAGGCTTGGAGAACTTCATTAAAATCTCCTAAACAACATCATGGTAAGGTCGAATTCTCCTTCAAGTGACAAAACAACTCTCAAGATTTATATCGATCAGCTTCAACTAGAAAGCCATAAAAGAAAGTTAGCCTTCAGTGAAAGGCATCTCCAAGTCCACCCACCTCAAGATCGATGTGATTTGACGAGTATGAACGAAGTGACAACTGCACTTCCTCCTTCCACATAACACACAGGCCACCAGAACGACCTGAACTTAGCTTCTCCATATGTTCTCTAGAGCTTTTTGTTTCGCACAGAAAAATCATAGTGGGGACTTTAAAGAAAACCAGTCTCTTAAGAGCTCGAATTGCGCAAAGGTTCCTAAGCCCCTGGCAATTACAACTGATACAACTCATTGCGCTCGGCGGGGCTGAACCGCGTCAGCCTCCGCCGCTTCACAAATCATAGAGTTTGAAATAGCACATTTTTTTGTAGCCCTTGAACAAACAACAACATCCTTATCTCGCTGCATTATTTTCCCCAGTTCACGGAGTACTACCCTCTCACTTTTCAACTTCCGTTTGCCCTTCATGCGGCTCAATCTCTTTAGGTTCTCTCTCCCATTACTACTCCCAATCCCAAAGATGAACGGATCCATATTAAAAGGATCAGGGCCTAAAAAGAGTGCAGACTCCCCTAGGTTCTCAAAACTTGGTGAAGAATCCATCCGGTTCTCATAATGGGTCCGGTCAACTCTCAGACCCGCCTCAATTTATGTCCATGCATTCGATGGCAATATCTCAGTACCAAACAAAACCAAAGGTTGACCGAGGGATAAGTCAGTCTCACGGATAGGTGTCTGATATGGCACTGTTGCCCTGTCAGCCGTCTTTTCCCTAGGTACAATATTAAGATCAGGAATGTCCTGACGTACTTGCCTCCCTTCTACCAAAGGGTGCGAGCATAACATCAAATCACTCTCCTCCATAATTCCTTCCACTGGGACCTGGACCTGCAAAAGTGTACCACTCGGCTTCTAACCCCCAACATCTCCTCATAAGCCTCCACATCCTGCATACACTCATCCATATCCTTAACACGCATCCATATCCTTAACTATTGGTACGAACATCGACCAACCTCCCTCAAGCCCCAAACCAAACCTCTTGCTAGCAGGCTTCCTGTAATCCTTTCCGAAGATATCATCTTGAAACCATCTTCCATACGGCTTAGCAAGGTCATCATCTTGTCGTCCCTGATATTTATCACATTGGCCCTCCCCATGATCCATCATCCCACATAAGAAACAAGTGAGTGGCAATTTTTCATACCGAATATCAACATTCAACGTACGACCTTCTAACTGCAATGACACGTAACGTCTCAAGGGTTTCCGTATATCCAACCGAACTCTAATACGAAGAATACTTCCAAATTGTTTATCTTTGCAGCTTTGGTCGGTGAGTACATATTCCCCCAAGGTATTACCCAAAAACTTCTCTATCTGCCTTGTCATATAGCAGAAAGGTAAACCCTTCACTTGAACCTAAAAATCCTGATGCACCAATGGAATCCTCGCAGGGTAGGTCATATTATATGCTTCTTCTAAGACCAACAGAAATTCTTTATTAAATAACCAGGGACCACCCCTCAGAATTATGGTTTGTTCAGTTTGAGAATTGAAGCCAAACGCAAACCTATCGTCTTCAAGATCAAAAATCAAAAAATGCTCCTTAGGACGCCATAAGATCCGCATCTGTCTATTAAATGCTTCCTTATTAAAGGATTTCAACGTCAAGACCTTGCCCACTAGAAAAACCCTAGGCGACTTTAGCGAACCAACCTCCTGCTTGTCAACCACAATGACTTCTTGCTCCTCCTCAGTTATTGCGAATTTCCCAGAGAACTTAGAATCGATTTCCTCTATTGACATCAAACTTGTGGTAATCAGGAACCAAAACCACATACACACTGTGAAACCCTTTACGAAGAACTGTACGATGCACTCCCACACCATGAGATAGATGGGCCACTCCCAGCCTTTGCGCCTACCTCCTTATTGTAATGAGCAACTTGAAAACCGCGCCGGAACTCAAGTTTTGCGAAACTTTCAGTCGGCGCTCTCCTAGGGTTTACGTAGAATAATAATAAATTATGTTTGGCCTACGGCCCTTTGGCCCCCTCGGTTGGAGATGGTAAGAAATATGGTATGGCACTATTCATTAAAATATTAATTTCTTGGAGGGCTACAGGGCTAAAGGGAACCCGCTGACCCTCTTTCAGTTGAAGATGGCCTAACTATATTGATTGAAATGATCCATTTAAAAAAAATTAAATGAAAGATTTTTTGTTTACGTAACAATATTCAATAATCAAACCATTTCAAGTGGCAAAATTTGTTTTTAGGGTATCACGTATGCCTACAAAACACTCATTCATCCATATTTTTCTTTTTTCTTTAACAAAAAGTTTAGCAGAAGGGAAGGCTACCTCATTCCAGGATCATGGTATATATACCACAAGTCTCTTTGAGAACTTATAGAGGGGGTCATAGCCCCTTCATTGATTTTTTTTAGATCACCCATCAAGAGAGACTGCCGAAAGCGAGATCAAACCTAAGTCTTGGTCAGGTGAAGAGAACGATTATTACCAATTCAATCAGCCTTCATTGGCCTCATTCATCCTTATTTGCCACATACTAAACTTTGCCATTTTTATAAGAATTAGCTCACTCACAGTGGCATAGTCGCATTACACACTCTCTCAAGAACAAAACTAGAAATTACAGAATTAAGATATAACTTATTTTTCTCAACGATTATAATGTGTGAGTGACAAGCTAGTATTGTCTAAGAGATATGTGAATGGAGTTAGCTAATTTTTGTTGAGGGTTCATTTCTATTAAGCAGGGTAAACTTCTTAAAAGTTAGGAATGAGGATCCTTTCTGAATTCTCTTTGTGAGGATCCTAATGATCCTCAAATCATGTCCGTTCATCGTACATGGTGCTGTCAGAAATCATTTTAAATATTTTTATTTAAAATTAAACATGAACAATACTTGACAAAAACTGACCGCACGATGTACGATGAACAAATATGAATTAAGGATCCCCAGGATTCTCACAAGGAGGATCCGGAGAGGATCCTTATTCAAAAGTTAGCACTAAATGTTTGTTATTTCAAAAACTTAAACTAAGCTAGAGCGAAACCCTGATCTAGGGTGCTCTCTTTATCTCCTTCTAGCTTGCTCCTATTAAATTGCAGCACATATGACTAATACATCAGATTTAGGATTTTGACAAAAAAAAAATAATAATAATCATATAAGAAACACGACCTCTCTGAGATATATGGTTTATGCCGGAAATGTACGAAGTTGGACTGGTTTGGAAACATTGGGCAATTTACTTTATGCCTACTATTCTGTCAGGTTTTTGGTTCCTATCTGAAAAAACAATTGATCCACTTAAGATAAGATCGATAGATAGTGTACGGGACATGACACTAATAGGGGACGTAGAACAAATTTATTTAAAGAAATCGCTAGACAGATTAAAAAGTTAGAAGAAAGATGACCAGGGTCGAGAATCAAACTATAGTACATGAAAATAATGATTTTTAAATCACAAGGACCCCCAAAAGTAGCAAAACGAGTGTGTGTAACAACAAAACGCCACACCAAAATCATTATAATATTTAAAATGATTGGCCAAAGAGGCAAAGGGCCAATTAATTTAACTTAAATTAAATAAAAGGATCCGAAAAATGGCCCAAATTTCACATGAAATGTCACCGTCGCGTCCGACTGAGGATGGCGATGGCCTAACTTTGGCCGTTGTAGTTGTGGCATGTCACCTCACACATGGGCTGTGGGGGCTTTCAAAAGCCTCTGACTTTCCCCACCCCTCCAGCACTCGCACGTGAGACATATCTGATTTGCTTTCTTGACGGGCTCACACCATGGGCCCTCTTGGGTCGGGTCGGGCCCAAAACTTCGGTCATCCACAGTCTTATTGTTACTCGTTGCTATTACTTATAAAATTGCAAGGGAAGAAAGAGAGAACATTGTTCTTCTTTTCTCTTCTACCAGGGTTTTGATGTGAGTTTGTTTGGTTATAGTTGTTTCTTGAATACTAATCTTTTGTTTTCATCATAAATATTTGGGAAATAGTAGTTGGTAATTGTCAATTTGTGGGATACAGCTTGTTCGTTTATATGTATTTGTCAATCTTTCACATGCGCGTGAACGACTGACGCTAGCATTTCTCTCAATTAAGAAACGTGAATTAACCGAAACTAAAACCATTAAATAATTGACAAATGAAACAACAAAAAATGCAACCACACTGCTACCTAACTCCATTCAAACATACATTGGTTTTGATTGGTTAATAACTTTTTGGACAATGGTTTTCTCTTTTTAAAATTACATTGTAGAGAAGTATGGAAGCATTCTTCTGGATTGGCCAACCATTAATGGCGTGTTTACGCATCCGGAATGGAGGTAGAAGAAAGGGAATTGAATTCTTCCACGGGTGATTCCAACGTTTACCAAATTTTGGGAATGCAAAATATTAGTGGGCTCCACCCAAAATCAGGAATCAAACTCCTGATATTCCCGGAATTGAATTACCAACTTGGATGAGGTATTTGAATTCCGGATGAAAGCCAGCATCCGGAATCAGAATTTTCAACCGAAACTACCCTTATGTGGAAGAATTCTTCATTCACTGACTGGAAGGACCTCGTGGATGCCCAATGCTACTGTCAGTTTCATCAAGGCAAGTGCAGAAGTTTCCTTGAGTTGTTTTCGTTTCAATGTTTGCGTATTGCACCTGCACTGCTGGTGTGAAAATCGCTCGATGTTCTACAGGGAACCAATTAAACTTATAATTTATCAACGGTGGCCAAGGAAATCTTAGTAAACATTTCAGATTCAACCCCTTCCATCTGCCTCCTGCGATTCAACCACCCAAAGCACACCCATCCCCACCCTTGAACCAACACATACCACCGCAGCACCTCCCAGACTGCCAAAGTGCCAATACCCATCACCAACCCACCCCAAAAATTCTACCCAACAGACTCAGATCCAAACCCAAATGGAGGGAAAGAGAGAGGGAGAGAGAGAGAGAGAGAGATATGCAGAGAGAGGTTGACGCATTGGAAGCAGCAAGAGTTGGTGGATGATCGGAGAAACAAATTGAGGAGGATGCAGAGGAAGAGTTTAGAGGGTTCTGGTGGAACCGTGGAGGTTCCAGAAATTTCTATTGAGTTTTAACTCTTTTTTTTTTTTTTCTTTTTTTTTTTGGGAAAAGTTGAGTTTTAACTCTTTAAAACACATATATTAGTGTGAAATCGTATAAAAAATTAAAATTTGTCTATTATTAGTGTGAAATCGTATAAAAAAATTAAAATTTGTCTATTATAAATTAAGGACATTTTAGTAATCAACCTAGTTTTCATTCCGATTGAAATGAATTAGTAAACAACTTATATAGACTCAACATCATTTCTACTCTGATTCTAGACAGTTTTAGTAAACAACTTCAACGTGAATCTGATTCTGATTCTGATTCTACCTCAATTCAATTCCTCTCAATTTAATTACAGATTAGTAAACGCGCCCTAAAATTATTCCTGAGGGCAGTACTGCGGTTTCATGATATAAACTACTCGTTATTTTTCAATATTTGTGTTTAAAAATGGATTTAAATATGTATATTAAGTAGGAAGAATTATTATTGTTATCCTGTTTGGGTTTGTTGGGAAAGCTTATAATTTTTCTAGGCCATAGTATTTTTAACACTAGCACTGTTGAATTTGACAACCCCTGACATGATGCTATCATGTTTCATCATAGCCATATAAAAAAATAGGATACAATTAATTAAGTAAATGGGTGTTCCTTGTTAGAACAGATAAAAAAAAATTATATAACATGATTTCATCGACTATTCTATTAAATGGGATCGGCTGTATGATTATTAGAGTGCTACTGCGCTTGGTTTTGCGCCAAGTCCTTCGTTAGCTCCAAGTACTCTATATATTTTCTTGTAGTCTATTTCTAAGTTTTCCTAGGTCTTCTTCTACTTCTTTTGCTATGAGCCTCCTCATCCCATAGTTGCATCTTTTAACTGGCACATATCTAAGTTTTCGATTCACGTGTCCAATCAAACCACCCGAATATATTAATATGAGTCCTATGTTAATCTTCACCTGCCACTGAAGACTGAAGTCATTTGGAAGAGAAAAATTTATTAAACAAAACAACTTTGGTTGAAAGCTCATATCACTAATAATAATTAGGGACATTCTATACAAAATAAGCAAGAGGAATCTGATGATAATCTTTTTTATGTTCAAAATGTAGAGCGAAAAAAGAAAGAAAACATGTCGTATGTTCAAAGATGGCGTCCTCAGACTTTAATGAGGAAACCCTAATTAAACTAGTAAATTAGTAAACCCTAAACCCAGGAAAGTCTATATAGTTGTTGCAAATAATTAGCTTTCTCCAGTCATACTGCTGTTTTTCAACCTTCTTTAGCCAGGAAAGTCTACATTTTGTAAAGATCTTTAAGAATAATTGCTACACATATAAATGTGTAAGCTAAGCTATCACATACCATTCATAAAATGAAATTACATCCGAATAAGCAAAGAAATCCATAAGAGAATCTCCAATAAAAGATGTAAAATGTCCTAAAATGGATATTTTATATTTTTTTTCTTTGACGAAAAAACTCTTTAATGGCGAAATGTAATTTATCCATCTTCGACATAAGATATGAATAAACTATTTCACCGTTCAATTATTGGGCTAATTATTGTTGTTTAGCGTTGTGTTAAGCTGTTAATATCATTACTGTCAATGTCTTCCAACCGCCATCAAAAGATTATGCTAAAATAAACAACTACAGTTCATGTGTCAATGGTTACGTCTTTAAAACTGTAATACAGAAAATGTATAAACAAGTTAACAGATAATGCTGACGAAGATCAAGGACACTAAAAACTATTGCAGATAATTTGACTAGTAGGAAATGGTGACACGGACTTGGAGGTTGCTTCCTCCTACTATGAAACAGTTCTAAAAACTACTAGTTGCAGTTGGTCACGCAAACAGTTGCGTCTTCCAAGATAAATGATTAAGAATTAATTATGTATTACATAAATTAGTGGATATATATCTAATCATGCAAGATACGACTGAACGAGTTAAACCTGAATAATGATGCAGTTAATTATTCTTCTCAATTCTTATCCTTAGTTTTGACCTCTTGGGTGCTGTGGTTAGCTTGGAATACTTACACTATCATCCGACTGTAGTAATGATATTGAGAATGACTGTAGTAAAATCTTATTCTGAATGTTAATGGATTACCGTTAAAGTCACTTAGCTCTCAAGTAACTTGCATATCAAGTTACTTGATACTCAAGTGATCTTAAATGATTTGGTTAGTATCTCCTTCTTGTAATAGGCTAGATCGAGAGAAACCTTAAACATATAAACAGAGGTGTCCCTGTTCTCACACGGATCCTTCTTCCCATTGTGCTAAACCGTATTCATAAAGCATAGAACATACTGAGTGATGAGAGTAGAAGATCTCCTCCCATTTGCCAGCCATGTCATCTGCAGTTAACTATACTTGCAGTCTACTACTTCTAGTCATTATATTGATGCGCGTTTGTTTGCATCATCTACTGTAATTCTATATACATGTTGATGCTTTTATTTAATGTCTTACTAAAGGAACCTTGCATGGACGTATAAGGAGTTGGACTAGGGTGTGGGCACATTCCCTTAACTAATTTCCTTAGCCCATGTTTGCAAAGAGGCTGTGTGTATTAAGAAGTCATTAATTTCACATAGTGCGGTAAAGTGGGATAATATTTAGAATTATGATAGGTCAAGAATTCAATCCTTCAAAAATTTCAAATATAGCAATAAAAAAAAAATTATAGAAAAAAAATGAATTTATCTAATGTATTTATTTCGTGTTTGTGGATTAAGATAGTCAATGAAAGAAAGTTGAGATTCTACTAAATAACTAATTGGAAAAATAGAGAATAATCCACACTTTATAAGTACATGCAAAGTTCGGTAAACTTCCTATATGCGACATTTCTTCACATCCTCAGTCAGTAGGCTCATTATTGTGGCAATATAACACAACTAGATTGGAACATTGGTATATAATGTCAAACACAATAGCATATATTTTGGGTCATGTGGATGTACTGGTCAAATCTTTCGGTACATTCAGAGGCTTTCATAATCAGCAGACCCAGCCCAAAGAAACTTGTGTGTAAATTGTAGCCCAATACTATTAGCCAGTATAACGAAGCCAATTCCAACTTGGGTAGTCATTTTCCAACACCATCTTTAACCTCCAATGCACCTTTGTTTAATCTTGGCCATTAATTTTGTTTGATTTATTCGATTTCATGTTCATAAATTAAGAGCGGGTGAAGCTAAAAATGATGGGTTAAAATCACTTCCCTTCCAATTTTTAATTAGATTTGTGCTTATTTTTGGTCAAATTAGAACTCAAACATTTTTTTTATTACAATGATATTTGTTTATGCTAAAAATTTATTTACATTAAGAAACGAAAAATTTGAACTAAGTTTCTCAAACTCACCTTCAATTTTAATCTTATAGCTTCAAACACTTCTCAACATATATAATCTTTGTCTTATCCTTTATTTCTTATTCCTCCGACATATGCGTTACTTGTGTAGAGACGAGCCATGTGCTTGCGTGGTTTTGAGGTAGGCGAGATAACTAGGGTTTGTTTCCAATGAGACAATACCTATAGTTGGATAAAGAAGATGAGGTTCAACTTTCATGCTATGTAAGTAATAATCCAAACCAATCTAGGTCATCTAATGCTCCATAACATGAAAGAATTTTCAAGACGGTGATGTACAAAGAAAGTTAAATTTCATCAAGTAAAACGAGGGCATTGTGGAAATATCAGAAAAATTATTTTGGGTGTCCAGGGAATGGTAATAGAATTAGTGAATTGTCAAAGGAACATGGTGTGCAGAAACAAAATTTTATTTGATAAACGATATGATATATACACTAAAAACTCACTTATTCTATTACCATTTTATAGACGCCAAAAACAATTTTTCCTAATCTTTCGACAATGCCTTCTTCCCATAGGTTTGAACCTGGAACGCATTGGATTAAAGATAAATCTTTTATCTACCAGTGCAATCAACCTCTTGCATCCAAAGACAAAAATTGACTGTAAACAAAACTTTCCTTTATTAAAGAATTTTTTCAAGCAAAATCTATTTTTGCTCTTCAAAAATTATGATGGGCCTTACACAACCAAAAAGCCCAATTCCCTTGGCCCAGCCCAAATAATAAAAAACTATTCAATATAAAACCTGAAAATATCCCCCTTTCTCTCTCCTTATCTACGCTTGCTCTCTGTCCCTCTACTGCGAACTACGAAAATGGCAATGGCGCCGAGCCTCTTTCTCTCATCCAAAGCCCTAATACTAACCCCAAGACCCTCCCTTTTCCCTCCTTCTCCCCAACCCTCTTTCTCTACGCTCCGATTCAACTCGGAGACTCGGCCTTTGACTCGCTCCGTTCCCTCTAAGCTGCGCGTTCGAGCTGTGAACGACAGTGATTACTCGTCGAGGAGAAGCAGCAGCAATGAGCAGCGAGAGACGATTATGTTACCGGGCTGTGACTATAACCACTGGCTTATAGTCATGGAGTTCCCTAAGGACCCTGCCCCAACTAGGGAGCAAATGATTGAGACCTACCTCAACACTCTCGCTTCTGTTCTGGGAAGGTACTTCTTCACCCTCTAATTGTCCTTCAATTTCTATGACTTTTACAGTTTTTGATTGTTTTAATGGAAAATGGGTTCTGGGTTCTGTTTGTTTTGGGGGAAAATTTATATCTGTGGTAAAAATTTTAGTGAAATGTGGACGAGTATAAGGCTTTCTGGATTGTTTTGTTTCAACTGGGAGTAGTTGTTGGATTTTTGTGTGTGGAGATAAGTTCAGATTGTGCGTAAATAGAATTTTAAGTCCCAAATAACAAGTTGAATGAAGTATGCTTTGTAAATTTGTTCAATAGTTGCAAGGAAATGAAATGTTTATGTAGGTGATTAGGTTCTTAATCTGTTGGTATTTATATAGAACTCGAAAATAATTGTTAAATAATTACTAAGTAATGCAGTGAGGCTTGGAAATTGTAGTATTGGTTCATTACTTAGCATTGAGCAAGAGATTCTCTTTATTTTGGAAGTAGGTTTTGTAATTTATTGGATACACTAGATAGTAAGCTATCTTTTAATTTTTGAGTTAACCGCTGATACATTTTTATTTACGAAATCAAGTTCATTCTCGTATTGTAAATCTCATTAATCATTATAGTAAGCTAAAAACTTGATGGTGTGGGACAATGAAATGGAATCATCTCGAATTAGTTTTGGTTGATGATGGTTAAGGCTCTGCTGGATTAGTTAACTTAAGATTGTTTAACTTAACCTGAACGTGTGGGTTTCAGTACTCTGCTAGGTTACGTACTTAGTGAGAGTCCTTAGTTATTAATCTCACAACCTCCCATGGTTCTTTATGTTACAGCATGGAAGAAGCAAAGAAGAACATGTATGCTTTTAGCACCACCACCTACACCGGATTCCAATGTACTGTATCTGAAGAAACATCTGAAAAATTCAAAGGTAGGCATTGTAGTCGGGTGCATCTTTGTGCGATTTTCTTGTGTAACAGTGAATTTGTAGAGCTAACTTGGTTCATCCTGATGCAGGATTGCCTGGTGTTCTCTGGGTGTTGCCAGATTCATATATAGATGTTAAAAACAAGGATTATGGTGGTATGTTTTGTTGCAACAAAGGGTTTGTTTTACTGCTTACGAATCAGTATAATGATTTCATCTTGGGGGTTATTTATAGGTGATAAATATGTTAATGGAGAGATAATTCCTGGAAACTACCCCGTTTATCAACCAAAGAAACGGAGAGAATCAAAATTTGAGAGCAGAAGATATGAAAGACGAAGAGATGGGCCTCCTCCTGAACGAAGAAAACCAAAACAAGAAGCAACTCCATCAGAATCAGCATCTGGATGAGGTAATCAGTATACCAGAATGCCATTTATCCAAGCATTGTTTTGTTCTTTTCAAGTTGTTTTTAACTACAATTTCCATTACTCCACAGTTAATGAACGTGGGACTGCAAAAGCAAATAGTACTTTATGAAACTACTAGTGAAGGTTATCCAATGGAGGAACTCATCCAGGGGTGCACGTATCTGTGCTTAGATTTTTCTGGTGAAGTCTTCTTGTCGTCTGCTTGGATAAGGAATGGTGTCATATGAGCTTGTTATCAAAGACATCAGTATTTGTGAATTATTCAGTTGGTCCAGGATGACCTTTGTGATATTGTTTTTGCATCGAACATTAAGAATTTGAGTTCAGCTATGTAGTTGAGTTTAGTTCTACGGATGTTTGATTTAATCTTATGATTCTATTTTCTGATTTCTTCGATTGAACTCTTTCTGGTTACGAAGCTCATCTCCCTTTTATCTTTCCTTATCCTTGCGGGTGTTCTTGTGCATCTGGGCGCTTAGCACCAAACGCTCATACCGCTATGGTTGATTGTATCCTCTCATCGGTGTGATTTTTCTTGAAAAGGGATTTCTTGTTTATTATTTTTCCAGAAATGCTCATATGGTCGCGAACTATTTGCTTAATCAGGGCTGTCTGGAAGTGATTCTGGCTGAGGAACATCAACCAGTAGAAACCATAAGGTGCTCAAACTTGTGTCCATGGTAGTCATGTTTATTGATTCTTCCGTGGCGGGAACTCCACTCCTATCTTCACTTGGTACTTCACAGGAGCATGATTTCTTCAACTGAGACTGTCTCTTCTACCTTCTGTATAGTTCACGTTCATCGAGCCCGTGCTTCTTCAAGATCGCTAGCATCGAGCAACTGCGAAGAAAACCATTATTCGATCGCGTTGCTACATGTACATTATATCCAAAACTCGATTCTCATTGCGCGCAATATTTGTGTATGCAACTAAAAGCTAATATTTGACCAAAAAGAATGTCACAAGTTAATATCTGCTTGCAGTGGAAAAAGGTGTCGACTTTGAACTACATGCTCGTGGCTTTTGCCTTATCTTAGAATAGCTAGGGTCTACGGATACATTGAAGCAATCCGTTCTCTTGGTCACCTGGTGAACAAAGATATATGATCACTCATTTTTTGATTTGATATCAAAGGTTGAGATTAAAACATTAAAAGTACATCTAATTGTATTTTACTCCTAATATCAAATCAAAAGACGTGTGACCATATATTCATTTCTACCGACTCTGATATTGGAGATTGGGCGCAGTAAGATACAAACAGAGAAAGCTCGAGCATCGAAATTCGCCAAAAACCAACTTATTGCAAGTGAATAAAAAGGAGGAAAATAAGTTAAAAGGGCAACTACAAAACCACAATTTTTGTTTAAAATGTTGATTGGTTTTTGAAAAGAAGTAAGATCTTCAAATCCATGAAAAGACAATGCGGTGAAAGCAAAAGGAACATATTTCTGATAGGCTACCATGCCATCAGAAATTCACAACACAAACGATCAAACCTGTGATATCTGTGAAGGAGAATGTGATGGTGGATTCCTTGGGTGGACAAAGCTCTGAGAATCCTGTCCTCCAGGTATGCAAATGATGAAAACTTAAAGGCAAGGCCTGTAGGTCCTACCAACAAACCTCTTGAGTCCATGAGTCCGCAGTTGATTTTTGCTAAATTTGAAGTGTCATGTGGGATTGCCACTTAATACTATAGTCTAGTACTATTGCTTTTTATTGGTAAGTGAGAGGATTTAGTGACACACCCCGTCCCAAGGAGGGCGTGCTGGCTGTCACGTGAAAGTGACGTAACCATGTGAACGGTGCGGAAGCTAAGAAGATAAATAGAAATACGACTAAATAAAAACCAACTACTAGCCGTACTATCCAAATAACATGCTAGAGAGAGTATAAGTGTATAAATACACATTCAGAGCAATAAGAACGTCTAGTTGCAGTCAAGTAGGACCATTACTAAGATATAACACCCAAAGGTGAGTCCTACTTTTGTGAATTCTGTCAGAACACCGTTGGATCCCTCGTGGCCACCAAAGCACTGCTACCTAGAACATGGAGGGGCGAAAAACAAAACGCATGAGTGGGCGAAAAACAAATCTTTTCAAAACCTTTTCTCTGTTCAAAGGTTCTAACCTCTTACCATAAAACCTGTATAATTTTCCAGAAAAATAGCATATATACATATATACTCATCTCAACTCATAAACTCAAAATCATGTCAAAAGTAGTGATATGCAAGGTATATCCCATGCCAAATATATCTCATCAAATCACATAACTGTATCAGGTGAAATAAACTCATTATAGATAATAACATGTCCACCGAGTGATCAGCTCGGCAGAACTATAGCTCATAATCATTCTCAATCATATCGTATATCCTGCACACACATCAGCACCACCTCTAGTGGTCTGCACAACATCACTGTATATAGAATAATATGCTCTAGTGCTACAATCACGTGAAGATTGTGCGATAAATCGCGGGTCACTTACGAGTCGAACCCACCTATAATGGTCTATTCGACAGGACTGAGCACCTAACTTGGATCCAAGGTGAGCATGTGGTGCGGGAGGTGAACATCATGTGAAAGATTGAGCCCCTACTCTGGGCAGGAGCACTAATATCAGTGTGCAAGTTTATGAGCTCTAATCACATCACATCACACCACATCATATCATTTCATATTGATCATTCTATAACTCACCTGATACCTACATGTGCGTCCACAGCACCAATTACCATTATGCAACTACTAATACATGAATAACATAGATATATATTTTGCATGGCTTATCATATCACATTTCACTTAAATTGATTTTCTGGGAAAAATCTCATTAATATAGGTATATACGGAAAACAAAAGCCCACTCACAGATAAGTCGAAGGGTCAAAACCCCCGAGCCTCGATTGATGGCGCTTGTCCTCTGGATAGGTATCACCTATATGCGAAATAACATAATAAACATTATTTAACGCACATAACCAACAATAGGTAATAACTTCTCATACATTGCTCAATTTAGGCGTATGAATATACCACAGTGATCTACACAATCTCAGGATCATCCCCATATTTTTAGAAAAAAATTCCGACCACCCATGCACCGCCGCGCATCGGCCAAGGCATGGCCAGACACGCTGCCCACACGCAGGCACATGTCAGGCACACTGACGGCGACCGTTAACGCCGTCAGGTATATACCGAGAATATTCTGTCTATTCCTAACGGTAACCGTTAAAGTTAGCTAATGGCGTTAGCACATTCCGTCAACTCTGATGGAATATGCCATCATCTTCTACCTTGGAATTCCGGCGACCGTCACCGGCACCGGAATCTGGGAAATTTTTAAACCACTATAACTCCGTCGATTTTCATCCATTCTTCACGTAATTTATATCAAAATGAAGCCCACGAAGAATAGAACAAAATCATACCAATTAAAAGTTCCCAAAGCCACTAGATCTCGCCTGAGAATCCACGAACTTCCGGCCAAAACTTCAAACTTGCATATCTTGGCTTCCCGACGTCCAAATCCTTCAGATGAACGTCCCCGAGCCTAGCGTGGACCTCCTAAAGCTTCCTAGAAGCTTAAAATCTCCTAAAAATCACGCAATAAAATTTGCATGAACAGTGCATGGGCACGGGTTAAGATTTTAATGTGCAATCGAGGGTGTTCATACCCAAAACTGGTGTCTTTGAACTCGTAGCACCACAAGGAACACAATGGTGTCCTTAAACTCCTTGATCTGCAAGGTTTGGTGTGAGTTTTGGTTGAGTCCGTACGTCGAGGGAAGAGAGAGAATGAGTTCGAGAGAGAGAAAAGGTATATGGGAGAGAAGATAGATGATGTGTGAGTTTTGTGTGTGGTCCAAAAGCCACCAATCACCAACACTAAGGATTTAATTACCATTGGCCCCCAAAACTTAGGAAAATACTAGATTGGGTCCAATTAAAATTTAACTCACAAAACGTCCAAGGGCAATTTTGACATTTCACATTTTCGAGAACAATAATCCGGGACGGGCTGTCACATTTAGATTCAATTCTCTCTAAAGGTAAATTTGAACCGAATTATTGTTAGGTCATTATGGGGCTTAGACCATTTCCTTACCCCTTGGAGACTTGCTATCCCACTAAGCAAACATATTTTTTGCCAATTATTAAAAGTTGTCTTTCTCAACTTTTTCCAATTATTAAGTAATGAAATACTAAAAACGAAAGTTAAATGGTGGAAAATAATAAAACACTAAGATTTGTAAGTTTGTTGAACTGTAAAATTGTCAAGGAACAAACTTTAGTCTTAAACTGCAACAAACTTGTATTTAAAGAAGTCAAATTGGCGTACTTTCTTGGAGATGTTCTTATTTGTAAGTTTAAATTTAAAGTAAAGAAAACAAGGACAAAATTGACCAAAACATAAAAATCGTACTATTTCGGTTTATGTAAGGAGTGGTACTCCTGGATGTACATCGAGGAATTTAACGACTTCCAATGATGCATGCTAAAAAATTCGGCCAAATAAATCAACTAAAGGGAGAAATTCTTTAATGCGGCTGCTATATTGCTTCCACATCCTTGTGAGTGTGTTGCGTATACGTGAGCCGCACAATAGAATTTTGTCACTAGGGCACCATCGAGGCACCGGGGCCTATGGCCTACTTAACCAGTAATCTACAGTTGAAAATCACTCAACATGAAATCTCCATTCCATGAAAACAGATATAAAAGTTGTTGAAAGGTGAAACTTTATGATGGTTGTGGTAGATGAATTGACCCAGGTAGGGTTACATGGTTGTATTTTTGTCAAACAAAGACAAGTATCCAAGGGGCGTCCAAATGCTTGTTGAGTTGGAAGAGTTGATATATGTTCCTTGCGGAGGTACTTCCATCCAATATTCAAGGGAGGAGGAGGAATTGGTCCTAGTTCTTGTAGAGTTGGGGGCTAGTCGCATAATTTTGTCGAGGTACATATTTAGTGAAGTTAATAAATGTTCTATATCAGAGAATTAAGAAATCTTGCATAAACTTATTATTAAAAAATTATATTTATCTTTGCAATTCGGTTAATTGATTTCGAGGTGGAACTCCAACTTCTAATGTATTTGTGGGAGTAGGATTCTCTCCCCTCCTATTCTCATCTCCTTCCCTCCCATTCTCTCACACATTGCTTTTTATCTTATTGTCTCTATAAAAAAATTAATATAAGAGGTTGACGTGATTTAACCGTGACCGTTCAAATAGGAGAGGAGGGAATGAGAGAGACATTAGGAGGGGAGAGAATCCTCCTCCTCCGTATTTGTGACTATAAAATTTCTTCGCATTGCAACAAAATTTTAATAGCTTTGACCTCTTGACTACACAAAGGGCGTTCCAGATGAATACTAACTTAACCTATGAGTTCAAAAAGCTAGCTTTAGATTTCCTTAAAAAAAAGAGAAGATGATAAACTTTCAACTTCCCTGAATCAATTTGTTAACATGGGGTTGATTTAATAGAGTTCCATAAAAGGACTCGTCAACTATATACGATTATCAACCACCACAGGGTGGTTTAATGATTATGAATGAATTTCATGTTCGTATTTTATACGGCACGTTTTGAGTCTAATTTCTGATCGATGTTAGTGAATCAAATAGTGGTAAGGAAAAGACTGAAATACCTATGTGAGTCTCTCCAGCCTCGAAAAAGTGGATTATCATGACGAAGCCACCCTCTGCTGATCCTTTAATAAAATAAAAATAAAACTACATATGATTATCAAAGTATTGACATATCCTACGTTTTTTCTTTTGTATACAATTAATGTTTTGTATTGAATGATTGAGAATAAAAATAATATGAAAAATTGTCGATTAAATCTTATATACAAAGATTTAATAGATATTTTGAACAGTACATTTTACATAAAACTCATACTACATGTGACATAGGATTTTAACCCAATCCGATTCATACATCAAGGATCAATAATATACCAACAGGATCCTCTTCAGATCTTTTTAGTGAGGATACTGAGAATTCGTAAATTATGTCCGTTTATCGTACATCGTATGGTCAATTTTTATCAAGTACTATTTATATTTAATTTTTAAAAAAAATATTTAAAATAATTTCTAACCGTATAATATACGATAAATGGATATAATTTACGAATTCCTATAATTCTCACAAGAGAATCCGATGAGAATCCGAATTTAATAATATAGAAGAAGAAGTGACGCTCATGTCATGCATGGGACCCGCAAGCAAACACTTGCATATACGCGCACTAAATTTTTTTCATTGGCAACACTACAGACGCTCACTGACAGGATATTTTCGTAGTGGGGCCTGGGGGAGCATTTACCAGGAAACTTTTAATCATTGCCTCGTAGAAATTTTTTGTTCATTGTTCAACGCAGGTTTCTTCTTTCACTGTGCGAGTCTTCAATGGCCAAATAGACAATATGAAATCTTCATCTCTCTTTTTGTAGAGCAGTTCCAGAGTGGTCCATTGTCCTAGGGCAATCCACTATGTTATCTATTCAATAAACAGTAATCATTTCTATTCCTGTACTTAATAGCTCTGGTTATTGGTAATAAAATATTGATATTTTTTTTATTTATAAAATAATACAAAATAATTTTATTTGTAATTTCGGATAAGATTTTTAATCGTTCTCGTTGCGCCACGTGTCATTATCCGAAAAGACAATAGCAATAAAATATTAGTATTTTTTTTATTTATAAAATAATTCAAAATAATTTTATTCGTAATTTCAGATAAGATTTTTAATTGTTCTCGTTGCGCCACGTGTCATTAGCCGAAAAGACAATTATTGGTGATGGATTTTCGATAAGATTTTTAATCGTTCTCGTTGCGTCACGTGTCATTATCCGAAAAGACAATTATTGCTGATGGATTTCCGATAAGATTTTTAACCAATCACGTCGCGCCACGTGTCACAATCGGTTTACAATCTTTGAGGATAGATTTCCACCAGATTTTTAACGAATGACAGCATGCCATGTGACATTATCTACAACCTAATCCTTTCTGAATCCTCCATATAATCCACCATCTATCCTCAGAAATCTCACACCAATTTTCTCAAGATCTTTATTATTATTCATAGTTTCTGCTTCCTTATTCACCTAAATCTCTATCATTATTCATAGTTTTTGCTTCCTTCTTACAATGTCTTCTTCTTCCTCAAGGATGATGTGGGAAATCGATCAGTAAAAGGAAGAATTGTTTAAACAATCAAAAGGAATGTTCAAACGCCAGGCGGCCCAAAATGAGAGGGAAGAGGATGAGGAGCATAGACGGAGAGACGACGAATCAAGAATGGCAAGAGCCTCACATTCCCGTCGAGTCATCCAAGCTGTGGCTCAGATACACAGGCCCAGCCGTGCTATAAACATTGATAAAAGCAGGCAACAACAAGGTCAGGATCTCTTGGACGATTATTTTGTCCGTAACAGTGCATTCCCTGATATGTACTTTAGACGTCGTTTTAGAATGGAACGTCATTTATTCAACAAAATCATGGGCGCTGTTTGCAAACATGATTCTTACTTTGTGCAAAAGCCGGATGCTTTTGGTGCTATGGGTCTCCTGCCTGAGCAAAAAATTACTGCTGCCTTGCAGATGCTTACATATGGAGCATCTGCAGACCAAGTGGACGAGATAGCGAGGATGGGAAAATCAACCATTCTTGAGTCCCTGATAAGGTTTTGCTCGGCAATCGAATCTATCTACACTGCAGAGTACCTCCGGAAACCTACTGAGATGGACTTAGAAAGGCTTCTGAAGAAAGAGGAGATGCGAGGTTTTCCAGGGATGATTGGAAGCATTGACTGTATGCACTGAACTTGGAAAAACTGTCCAAATGCATGGCAATGCGCTTATGGGGACAGAAAATGATCAAAAAATATCATTTTGGAGGCGGTGGCATCTTTTGATACATGGATTTGGCATGCCTTTTTTGGGGTTCCGGGAGCTGAAAATGACCTCAACGTGCTTGCACAATCCCCAATGTTCAACGATGTCCTGCAAGGAAAGGCACCAAAAGTCACATACTGGGTCAACGGACATAAGTACGAATGGCCATACTACCTAGCAAACGACATTTACCAAAGGTGGGAAACATTTGTCAAAACAGTGCCACGTCCACGAAGTGCAAAGGAAAAACACTTTGCAAGCTATCAAGAAGGGTGCATGTAGGATGTGGAGCGTTGTTTTGGCCTCCAAGCTCACTGGGCGATTGTTATGGGTGCTGCCAGAATGTTTCATTTAGAGTCGCTTCGATCCATCATGATGACGTGCATCATTCTCCACAACATGATTGTGGAAGATGAGTACGATTATGATGCCGTTGATGAATATGAGCCAGACACGATGAACAATTCCAAATCACAAATATATTGTGCTCATGACGTCACTGAAGAACCCGTGCAACACGAGCCATTAGAAAGGGATGGACGTTACAATGATAGGGTAATTCAACGATATACTGCACTTCGAAGGCCATATATGCACAATGCCCATCAAATTGACTTGATAGAGCACCGGTGAGAATTGAAACAAGTTGAAGATACTTAAGTTCATTAGTGTTTGTTTTTATTTGGCGTGTTTATTTAATTTTATGTGGTGTGTTTTTTTTAGTTCATTTAGTGAGTTTTTTTTTTTTGGGTATGTTGATGTAATTTTATTTGGTGTGTGTTGATGTAATTTTATTTGGTATGTTGATGTAATTTTATTTGGTGTGTTTAAATGTGTTTTGAATAAAGATTCTCTTAGTATAAATAAATTACCAAATTAAATAAATATACTCTTAGTTTAAATAAAGTACTAAGTTCAATAAATTGGAAACAACATAAAGTACTCTATTCAATAAATAAGAAATTACAACCCAAATTGATTGGAAAATTATGGGCTCCGATTACAAACAAAGTGATTGGAAAATTATGGGTTCGTGAATGGATAATCATCACCTAACCAATTTGTGGTGCTAGGATGATCTTCTCTTGTCGTGCTAGGATGATCTTCTCTTGTTGTGCTAGGACCATCTCCTCTTGCTCTCGCTTCTCTTGCACGCCTCATTCGCACCATGTCCGCTTTCTTCGACTTCCAAAAATATTTAGAGTTTAGAGACTTCCCTTCTAAAGGCTCATTCATAATGTCATGATCTCGTTGACCCATTCTTTCTTCTCTAACCTGTTCCCTTTCTTGCCGAAGTAGTTCTCTTTCTCTCTCATTAGCTTGAAATTCTTTCTCAATAGCTGCAGCTTTTGCATCCTCTCTAGCCTTATCAGCCTCAAAATTAGCCATTTCCCGGGTCAAAGTCAATTCACCTTGGCGGGCAAGTTCTTCCATATACTTTGCATAATCATTCTTGGAAGCATTACCTTTTTTCTTTGAAGCCTTCTTACCTTGTTGAGGCCTAATTGGAAAACGGGTCGACCCCGACACTTGTTCAACGGGGGGCGTTTCGAGCACTTCTTCTGCATCATCTTCATCATGATCATGCGAGGCATGATCGGGCGTAGAGTGTAGAGGGGTGCTGTTAAAGTCCACTTCTGGACCGATAGGCATAACTTTGAATTTAGGACAATCTTTGACAATATTCCAACACTCCCACCGGTTGAACAATTTGTTTTTGCTTGTGGTTTTGGCATTATACCAAGCTTGTGCTTGAAGGTCCTACACAATGCGGGAGAAGAAATAATTATAAACAAAGTAGGTAATGTAAATTTGGGTATAGTACAAACAAATAAAAAATATATCGTTACCTGATCCGCTAAACTTTCCCCACTTCGAAGATTAGCACTAGCTTGTGCCAAGGCATCTCTCCACGTACTAAACGATTTGCTCAGTAGTCTCCAACGACTGGACAAAGATTCTTTAGTTCTTTTCCCGCCAATTTTCTCAAGATAATTGGTATGAATAAGACCTCACATTTCTCTCAACTGCATCTCATTACCTGAAATCAGATCATGAGTAACTTCAACCTAGCTACTACACAACGTAACATCTTTAATAAGCGTCCAATTCGTACCTACATCATTAGTCATTTTCTTGGAAAAAAAATTGGATTGAAACTTTGAGAGAAAGATAGGTATTTAAGAAAGTATGAAATTGGATTGAAACTTGTCAATATATGAAATTAGATTTATAGAAAAGTAAATATATAAAAGTATGAAATTGAATTCAAACTTGACAATATATGAAATTGGATTTATAGAAAAGTAAATATATAAAAGTATGAAATTGGATTCAAACTTGACAATATATGAAATTGAATTTATAGAAAAGTAAATATATAAAACTATGAAATTGGATTCAAACTTGACAATATATGAAATTGAATTTATAGAAAAGTAAATATATAAAACTATGAAATTGGATTCAAACTTGACAATTTATGAAATTGGATTGAAACTTTGAGAAGATATGAAATTGTGGTGTAAGGTAGAAGATAATGAGAAGGTATTTATAGAAAAGTAAAATCAATTTTTTTTTTAATTTTTCAAATTTTTTTTCAGATTTTTAATAATTTTTTTACATTTTTAAATTTTTTTATTCACCTAATTAATCTATACCGTTGGATTTAAACCAATTTGAATTCCAACACTCCAGATTGTGCCACGTGGCACAACGGTAACATTTCTGATTTTTTAACCCTTTTTTTTTTGAAGTCTAATAACGTGGACCGTTGATCTCAGATCTAACGGCTGATAATAAATGAAGTTTTATTAATTTTTTTACCGTTGGAAATCCAACGGCCCACAATTTACATCCTTTGAAATCCAACGTCCGTGGGGAAGCCACGTGGCTCCCCAACGGTAACAAAAAATAAGTGGGCCGCGGGCTCCGTTTCTGATATTATGTTTCCTGACGCGCGCCCACGCGCGCTTGAACTGCACGCGCCTTACATAAAAAAAATTAAAACTGGCATCTGACGTCAGCTGACGTCAGACAGCCCTCAGGCCCTCGAGCCAACGTGAGTCCACAGGCCTAGCGCTCGGGCTTGCTGGGGCGCCCTCGCCAGCCAACGCTGGAGCAGATTGGGCCCTGTGCTGTCCACGGTCCCTAGAGCAATTGCTCTCGCTGGAGCTGCTCTTATCTAATCCACATGTAAAAAGTAGGAGAAATTGTTGAGATTATGAATTCTGCGTTAGAAATATAAGGAGTTCCACTAGTTCTTATATTGTAATTGTTTTTTTGATAGAATTTGAATTTTCTTCACGTACACAAAATGTGCAGAAAAACTTGAGTGGTAATTTACTGTCGCATGTAAAAATCTTGAGTTAAAACATAATAAGTGTTATATAATTCAATTTATAAATGAATTAAAAGCTCGGAAAACATGTGTTATGTTTCAAATGAATGATGTTTACAACATACAGCATATTCGTAAAAGTGAGCTAGGCGCGGGACTACGACCTAGCGATATTTGGAACATTAGCCACATGACATCAAATGAAATTCCCAACACATGTTTTTTCTTCTTCTTCTGTAGATCAAATCGAATTTAACAGTAAAGGAAAAGAAAAGGGTATGCATTTCTCTTGCAAGTAAAACAATTAAATGTAGAAAGAGAAATACTCTGGAGACTCTCTCAAAAGTGGAAGTTCTCTATGAACTCTCTATCACCTCATGTTTTAGTATAATATTTTATGATGTTGGCACGAAAATTGACTTTATATGAACTCTCTGCAAACGCAAATGGACTCTGATGTCAAAAGAATGTCAGTTTGGAGAAATTTTTCGGTGTGCTGGGAACACAGCCTGGTACACTAAGTGTCATAATACAAGTTTGGTCACTTGAATTTTTTTTTTTTAACCAATTGTGTTATGACACTTCGTCTACCGAACCGTGTTTCAGACACACTAAATAATATCTCGTTACCTTGAGTTACTTATGAATTAATTGAGAAAATTGGAGTATTAATTTCTAAATTTTGATCTAATTAGAGCTTTAATTATTGAATTAAATACTTGTCACGATCTGTATTAATAATCCTTTTGTATAACATCATTAGAACTTTCATCCAAAATAAAGAATTTTAAGGGACGAAAATTATAAAAGTGTGACAAATATAAAGATCAAAACTCCAATTAAGTCATAATCTAAAGACTAATGCTCTAATTTTTTTTTAATTAATAGTTAATGAAATAATACATAGTCCTACTTTGTTGTCAATTTTTATGACGAAATGGCCAGCGGGAGGTCCGTTGGCTGAGCTGTTTGGACCACCTACAGACCTTTTATGGTACATTTTCTTGTATTTAAATGATACTTAGCAAATTTAATAAGAACAATAATGTTCATACATGATTATTAGGTCATGAAGACTGTACGGACCGCAACATTTGTCTTTTATTCTGGCTCTTTTTAGTCTTTAGTTGGATTTTATAAAGAAAAAATAGTTAAGTGCGAATCATTTTGTTCAAAATGATAGCATTCTTAAAGTTTTATTATACGATATGAAATTAAGCACTCCGTGAAGCTACTTTGTTATGAGTGTTGTTACAAATCTAGGTATCACTCGTTATATAGTCTCTTTAATCTTGAGAGCACTGCTATTTGCCTCTTTCCGTTGTAACTTCTTTTATAATTTTGTTCGACTACATTAGATTCTTTTTGTAACTTGAAAATACTTTGTTCTTTAATTTTTTTCGCCAACAAAACGAAAAGACAATATTTCGAACAATATAACTAGTTGATATATCAATCAAAGTGAATTAACAAGAGCAAACCCATTCAATGGCAAGGGCGGACAACTCCCCACTCGACCTTGAAAAAAATTCTCGTTGTTGGTGTTGGATTTGTGTCACCCAACAGTTGGGCAAGGCAGGATGCTACACGGCTATAAATCTCATCTTCGACTTGAAACAACAATCATTTTTGTCTTTTTATCCTCTCTATTTCAAACTCATTTCACCTAAATTCTCTGAATTCAATCAAATTTCTCTATCTCAACTTTCTTTCTCAATCATTCAGACGACACCATTGCTAAGACTTGCTCACCAACAAAGAAGAATTAAGGCAAGAAGGTCATAACAAGTTTCTAAGATGTACCTCAGTTTAGTTGCTCCTACAAAAGCTTACATATAATTAAACATTAATTTAAGTTCCAAGTAAAAAAACTACAACTAAGACTGAGATGGAATACATGATTAGTAGGTGGCAAGAAAATGTAATATAATATAATATATTTATGGTGTAGAATGTAGATATACTAGATACAACTTTAAGCAACAATTTAGTACAAGAGCAAGCAAGACAGCGAATGATTAAGCTAACTCCATAATTGGGTGCTACAGTACAAACTAATTAAGCTCATTGCCCCCACCCCCACCTCAAAACAATCACCAATCTAGGGCAAAATAGTCAATTCAGACACCAGTCCTCCTTTAATAAACACCCAAATACATATCATCATCCCTTAAAATCCACACACACACACTCTCTCTCTCTCTCTCTCTCTCTCTCTCTCTCTCTCTCTCTAGACATTTTCCATCCAAACCATCACCATGTCGCTGTTTAACACCCAGTTCTCCTTCTTCTTCCTCAGAGTCTTTCCATGGACCTTTCTCCTCTTTCTCTCTCTACCCCTCTCTCTCTCCTCCACGAACATCCATGACCTCCTTATCTCCCAGGGGCTGCCACCTGGCCTCCTCCCAAAGGAGGTCAAGTCCTACACTCTCTCAGACAACGGGGAGCTCCAGGTCTTCCTTGATGCCCCATGCCTCACAAAATATGAGAACAGGGTTTTCTTTGAGAGTGTTCTGAGAGCAAATCTCAGCTATGGAAGCCTCATTGGGGTCGAGGGTTTGTCTCAGGAGGAGCTCTTTCTTTGGCTGCCTGTCAAAGACATCATTGTTGATGATCCAAGATCAGGTCTCATTCTCTTTGACATTGGGGTTGCTCACAAACAGCTTTCTCTATCACTCTTTGAAGATCCCCCTAACTGTAAACCATCAGGTAATCAATTCACAGAAAATGATTTTCACACAATCCTATTTATTTTTGTCGTTGATTCTCCTTTTATTTATTCAATCAAAGGACGGATATATACAAAAGTTTCTAGGGTGAAGAGTAGGGTATGTAGAAATTACTGATCTTAATTCATTTCTAATTTCTTTCATTTAATTATGGTTTTTAAGTTTTGTTTGTGCAGTTAATCTGTAACATGTGTTGCAGTTTCTGTTGATGTTGATTTCTGGGTTCTTTTTTTTTTTATTGGATTTTAATCTGTAATGTCTCATTTCTGATGATAAATATTGTGCATGTTAGTGTTTTTTTTTTTTTTTTTTTTTTTTTTTTTTTTTTTGTTCTTTGTTTGTTTTATTCCTTAAAAGAGATATTTTTTCTTTGCCCTTATTTTCTGTTCCTACACATGATGTATCAAAATTTCCCTATAAACAACTAAAAAATGATAATATTGGTAGAAAAATTTCCTGTATAAAAACAAAAGAAACAAACTTTTGTTGTTGGTTGATCTTTTGAGGGAATTGATCAGGCTTCTAGCTAGCTAGCATTTCATATTATAAGTGTACTGATTAATATATATATAATTTATACAACCGATAGTCTAAAATCCTAGGATTTATAGATATTTTTAAGCGACTTTTTAGTATTACGGTCCAATAGTATTCTTCGATTTCAGATTTGATTTTCGTTAAAAGCAAATTTGAATTACATTATTGCTAGCCTCATTTTGAGACTAAGCTCATCATTTCCTCTTTAATATAAATAATATTGTTTATTCAAAAGAAAAAAGAAGAAGATATTTTTAAGCGGGTATATACGGCATAAATACTATCATGATCGACTAACCAAACTCATGTCAGCAATAAATATTACATACTTTTAAAGTTTGCATGTAAAATGGTGGTCTTGATTCTTGAGCGCCTAACAATTTTCATGTGACTGTTTGCAGGTGTGCTGAAGAATCATGTGAGGAAGGAGAAAGGCTTTTGGGGTCTGAGATGGGGAGAGTAGAGATGCCAACTTGTTTCCAACTATGTCCTCTTCTGCTTAATATTAATGCAATTTTTAATATTTTAATTAGCACTAAGTGTAAGTAGGTCCAGTTAATTGGCTTGATATTATTAGAGGGTTTTGAGGAAGGAGATTGTAAAGATGTGGACTCCTGGAATCAGATTAACGGTTCTCATTAATCTTCTAACTTTTTTGTTTGGAGAAATAAGGTGACCAAGTTTTTTTATTTATTTTTTATTTTTAACAAACAATATTAGGTGGAGAAGTGCGGTAAGCTTCACAATCGTCTAGTAATAATGTCGTTTAAATAGCTTTTGTCGAGGATCGAATTTAAGACCTTTCACTTACAAGTGAAGAAGAATATTAATATACCGTAATAAATAAGGTGACCAAGTTTTTTTATTTTTTTTATTTTTTTTTTATTTTTTAACAAACAATATTAGGTGGAGAAGTGCGGTAAGCTTCACAATGGTCTAGTAATAATGTCGTTTAAACAGCTTTTGTCGAGGATCGAATCTAAGACCTCTCACTTATAAGTGAAGAAGAATATCACTATACCGTAATATTAGATGGTGGTAACTCAAGTTTTTAAATTATGTGATGTATTGTCAATAAAAAATAATTACATCACCGAATCATCAATAATTACATCATATTGTTTATAAAATATAATTTTATTAGGTTTGTTATCTAACGTCTAATCTGTTTGATTTTTCTTTTTTTGGTCAAATTCTAATCTGTTTGATTAAGCGAAACAAAAGATCAAATTCATTTATTCCCTTCGGCTAAATTATAGTATATTTTCATGTTTGACTTGGCAAGGAAAGAATTTTTGTTTCTGTAAATGGTATTTCTATTAAACTAATCTCTGCGCCGAATCTGCCGACTCTCTATCTGCTTGGTAGTAAGTGAGCCACTTTGAAACTGTCAAATCTACATCCTAATCCTGGTTCAAAATTATAGAGGCTAATTATACTTTCTGTTTGTTTTTGTTTTGTTTTGTATTTTTTGTTTTTATTAATGATTGGGATGACGGTAGATAGATCATCTATTTGAATTTTTATTTTGCCAACTGTATGATGTGGCGATTGATAATTGATTTTTTTTTAAATTAGAAAAGAAATAATTCAATCATCAACCATCACATCATAGATCAATAAAATATAGTTTAAGTAAATAGTCTTTTTAGCATCATCTTTTTTGTGGGCCGTATCCTTTTCCTGGGGATCCTAGAGATCTCATAATCATAATCGTTCATCGTATATCGTGCGATCAGTTTTCGTTAGGTACTATTTAAAAATTTTAAAATAATTTTTCATCGCTCAATGTACGATGAACGGTCATGATATCGTCGGATCCTTTTCCTTTTTTGTGTAATACTAGGAAGACCATCAATTTAAATCATATGACGTGGTTGTCGATTATTGGATTCTTAAGTATTGAATAACGTGTTTATTTACTATTAACGATATATCACATAATTTACAAATGTTTCTAAAAAAATGTTTTACCTAGCATTACTCTCTTCCTAATGTTAAATCTTAACTATTTATTAACACCTATTTCTCCACAACACAAGGTGAAGTGACAATTTGGTCTTTCATCAACAAATAAAATCTTGGGCAGTAATGTATATCCGCATAATTCAAATTTTGTTGTTTTTTAATCCTCACCTATATGTCATCATAATACTAATTAAAAATAGTAATAAAAAAAAAACCCCACATTTTCTCTCTCTATGTCTCACACACATTTCTCTCAAACTTCATATATTTTTTTCGGGAATTATTATTGGCACCCCAAAAAAATTCATTTTGCATTTCAAGTTCTATAATTAGAAGGAAAAATACATTTGCTAAGAGAATAGAATGAGAATTTTGGAATGATAATAACAATTTTTTTTTTCTTTTTAAGTGACAATCTACCACATTGGTGGAAATAAGTGTTACCCTTACATTACTGTGGAGCCAAAAATAATCACAAGGCGACACGTAGATATTTTAGCAAAAAAGGACCAAACTACCCCTGAGGTATATCGGGATTTCTACACGCGAGCAACAGACAATCGTCCTTCAACAAAGTCAAAAATGCTCCAAAGAGAGGTAACCAATTCAAAATCTATCTTATCAAATCTTTTTTTGCAAGGTAACCTCCAAAATAGTGTTAATTGGTTAATTAATGGATTAATTACCCAATTAATCCATTAATTACCAATTAAATTATACAAATTAACCCCAAAAACTATCAAAGGGCCGGCCACCATTCCCATCCTCACCTTTCCCATTTACTCTATTTTATTACCCAAATTAAAATAGACATTTATTTTTATAACCACCCATTTATGCCTTTCATATTTAATTAGCCAATAAATTGGCTAGTTAAATCAAAAATTGAACCCAAAGAACCCTTGAGTGGCCGGCCATCTCTTCTCAAAATTGGGCAAAGCCTAACCCTATAAATAGGCACCCATTCTCACCAAAAAGTGATTCCAACACTCTTGCAAAAATCCCAAAATTCTCTAAACACTCTTTCTTTCTAAATTCTAACTTTGGCATCAGAGGTTCTCCACCACACCCCCTCCCCCCCCCAATTCATCGTGGGCGCGTGAGGCTTGTGGCCATAACCAAATGTGTTATTTATTTTGTAGGTGCAATTTTGTCCAAGATCAAGGAGGAGGAAATTTGCATCCACAAATTGGTGCTTTCATTGAGAGTTGAGATTCACACTCGTAGAAGACTCTCGCGCAAAAAGGTTTTTTCTCTATTTTCTAGTCCACTTGTATTTTTCGTACGTTCTTATTATTAGAATTTTTTATTTGCCAAGATTCTTTGATAAAACGTAAAAGAGAAATACAATGGCTAGAAATTTAGAAAATTCCACAAATGAAAATTCCAATATTCAAGAAATGGGACCACGGCGATCCACGAGACTAAATGTGATCTTAGAGGGAGCGGCACCACCACCACAAGGCTCCACCATGGCAACCACCGCGGTGGCCACCACGGCAATCACCCGCGGTGAGGTCCATGGCTCTACCACCACGGCCCAAGCCGTGCTATCCAAGGCCCACGCCACCAAAGCCACGGCCCGAGCCATGTCACTCCATGCCCAACGCGAGCCCAATGCGTTGCCAAACCGAGCCCAAGCCTCGTATTTGTGAGCATTACACGCCGAGCAGCCCACTCTCGTGGCCCAGCCTGCTCTCGTCGAGCAGCTCACTCTCGTGGCCCAGTCTGCTCCCACGGCCTAGCCTGCTCCCGCCGAGCAGCCCACTCTCGTGGCCCAGCCTGCTCTTGCCGAGCAACCCACTCTCGTGGCCCAGCCTGCTCTCGCCGAACAGCTCACTCTCGTGGCCCAGTCTGCTCTCATGGCCCAGCCAATTCCCGCCGAGCAGCCCACTATCGTGGCCCAACCTGCTCCCGCCGAGCAACCCACTCTCGAGGTCCAGCCTGCTTTCGTAGCATTCCAAGCAGCCTAAATTAGCCCAAGACCATTTTGACCATCCGGACCAACCATTGAGCCATGGGCATTTTCACCACGCTTCACCGCGAATTTGACATTTCCCAATTAAATCTCGCGCCCGGAGCTTACCAGACTTCCATTACTCAAGGAAGCACATTCCTTCCAAGCTCTTCCAACACAAATGGCGAACAACATTTGTCTCAACAAGTCATAGAGTTGACGAGCGCCCTTGCACAACAGACAACCTTGGTGAATCAACTCTTGCAACGCATCGAGATCCAACGTGCCCCAGACAAGGTGTCCCGAAGTAGGACAAGGGTAGAAGAACCTTTCCACCAGCGTCCCGATAAGCAACCACGATCCAAGCGTTCTGGCAGTTTACGCTCCCGTTTGGGTCCTTGGATAGCGTATACTCTCATCTTAGCGCGCGGAGGAGCGTGCATTCCCGATCAAGCCCATGGACAAGCATACGTTCACGGTTGAGGTCACACTCCGATTATCAACATGGACAACCTTCCAGGCAAAGTGTCCATTCGCAACTAGGATCGCAAAGAATATTCTCCACCTCGCATCGGAGTAGGCAGCACAGCAGACAGAGAGAAGCAGTCACTCAATCCGACTCAAGTTCAACCGGTAGCTTGCAAGCAACCCGTTTGCTTGCCAGAAACATGCCGCATGCACCGCAGCCATGACATAGACGAGTCGAGCGTAGAGAAGAACGACCCAAACCCATAAGTCATGACCAGGGGCAGCCGAAAGTTCCACTGCCCCAGCAGAGGCAAATTCAATAAGAAGTTGAGAGGCTCCTAACTGAACGATTGTGCAATTTCCAACGTAATGAGGCTACTGAAGATGCGTTTCGACGAGACATGACCAACATAAGCATGTCACCATTCACAAATGAGATCGAGCAGACAGATCCACCTCGCGGGTTCACTATGCCTCACTTCACTCCGTACAAGGGAAACGAAGACCCGGATCAACATCTCAAGCATTACCGTAGTACCATGATCCTCTACAGGAACAATGATGCTCTTATGTGCAAAATTTTTGCCACAACTCTACAAGGCGAAGCGCAAGACTAGTTTCACACTTTACTGCCGCAGTCGATCCGGAGTTTCAACGAACTTTCCTTTGTTTTTATTAAGGAGTATTCGTCTAACCGCTCAATCAAAAGGACATCAGACCATCTCTTAAGCATCATAAAAGACCCTTGGGAGACGATTCGCGACTATGTCAAGAGGTTCAAAGCGGAGAAGGCAGATTGTTGGCTGCAACAAAGACATAGCAACGATAGCATTCAGAAATGGGCTTCCCACTAAACATCCTTTATTCGGAAAACTGATCATGGGAGAAGAACTGACCCTAGCAGCTTCGTATGCTTTGGCGAAAAAACACGCACTATGGGACGAGGCCAAGTAGTCTAACAAAAACAAGTCAGAAAAGAAGCACATGGAATGTTCCCCTACCAGAGAAGACTCAGCACCTGAAACATTCACCAAGTTCACAGTTCCAATCGGCCAACGGCTGCCTGAAGTGGAAGCAGTACCTTGAGAAGTTGACAAATGAAGGCCGGTGCAACGAATATCTTGACAGGTCAACAAAACGGCTTACACAAGCAGGGGAAGTCTCCATCACCCCCTAAACCCCGTTAGGGCTTTTCCAAATAAGTTCGAAGTCTCAAGCAGCTTGATGAACAAGGCCTTGCAAGCCAATGATTATCCAGTTTGTTATACAGTTTCTACCGTTGATTTATTTCTTTATTCTCAATGAAGATTCAAGAAGTTATTCATGAGCCTAGCTCAACTGCTGTCTACAATAACTGCTCAAAAGCCTTTATGGGTCTGCTCTCCAGTGCGAGAGGATAAACTAATTGCTCTCCAGTGCGAGAGGGTAAACCAATTCCCCGATACCCATATGGGTCTGCTCTCCAGTGCGAGAGGATAAACTAATTGCTCTTCAGTGCGAGAGGGTAAACCAATTCCCCGACACCCATATGGGTTTGCTCTCCAGTGCGAGAGGTTAAACTAATTGCTCTCTACTACAAGAGGGTAAACCAATTCCCAAACAACCAAAAGGGTCTGCTCTCCAGTGCGAGAGGTTAAACTAATTGCTCTCCAGTGCGATAGGGTAAACCAATTCCCCGACACCCAAAAGGGTCTGCTCTCTAGTGCGAGAGGATAAACTAATTGCTCTCCAGTGCGAGAAGGTAAACCAATTCCCCGACACCCATATGGGTTTGCCCTCCAGTGCGAGAGGTTAAACTAATTGCTTTCCAGCGCGAGAGGGTAAACCAATTCCCCGACACCCAAAAGGGTCTGCTCTCCAGTGCGAGAGGTTAAACTAATTGCTCTCCAGTGCGAGAGGGTAAACCAATTGCTCTCCAGTGCGAGAGGGTAAACTAATTGCTTTCCAGTGCGAGAGGGTAAACTAATTTCCCGACACCCATCTGGGTAAGCTCTCTAGTGCAAGAAGGCCACATAGCTCAAACGATCGAATGCTTGAAGATCAACTAAGCAGTAAATGGTCAGGGGGCAACATCTACTTTTGCATTTAATTCTTCGCTCATCTGATATTTCATCTTCAGCAGCTTCGATCTTGGCAGCTCTATCCTTGACTGCTCTATCTATGGCAGCTGAGAAACCAAACTCAAGAAGTTCATTTTTGGCAAGCAGCCTAGACGTGGCAGCCAAACCGTTGTCCATGCAACGCCACTTCCTCTGCCCATGCCGAACCAATCCTTGGCTTCAATCAAGCCGAGCTGCTTAAGCAGTGGCCCCTGCCACATCACCTCCTTGGCCCATGCCAAGCCGACTCCTGGTCCTTGCCACCCGACGTGCCGCACCACCCCGATGACTGCCCCGTGGCAGCACCACCTAAGAAGAAGACAAGAAGAAATTAAGTTTTTATTACATTGATGCGGCACGGAGAAGACAAAGAAAGCAACGAAAGACGGTCCTTTGCACGGACAAGATGTCGAAGATTGCTAGAGGAGGGGGAACAAATATCCTCTAAGCTTTCTCTCTCTTGTAGGGTAGAATAAATCGCTCTCCAAAGTTGATTTAACAACCCACTTAAGGTGGACTTAAATAGGCTTTGAGAGAAATTTATTTCCCTTTCCTAGAAGGATCTAATTTCACATTAAAGAGGGAATCTACATCAAAATAGGAAACAGTCCTAAGTTTCCTAGAGCAAGAAGATCTCTACACCTGTTGCCCTTTCCTACTAGCAGCCTAGCAGGTGTGGGGGCATTTGTAGAGCCAAAAATAATCACAAGGCGACACGTGGATATTTTATCAAAAAAGGACCAAACTACCCCTGAGGTATACTGGATTTCTACACGCGAGCAGCAGACAATCGTCCTTCAACAAAGTCAAAAATGCTCCAAAGAGAGGTAACCAATTCAAAATCTATCTTATCAAATCTCTTTTTGCAAGGTAACCTCCAAAATAGTGTTAATTGGTTAATTAATGGATTAATTACCCAATCAATCCATTAATTACCAATTAAATTATACAAATTAACCCCAAAAACTATCAAAGGGCCGGCCACCATTCCCATCCTCACCTTTCCCATTTACTCTATTTTATTACCCAAATTAAAATAGACATTTATTTTTATAACCACCCATTTATGCCTATCATATTTAATTAGCCAATAAATTGGCTAATTAAATCAAAAATTGAACCCAAAGAACCCTTGAGTGGCCGGCCATCTCTTCTCAAAATTGGGCAAAGCTTAACCCTATAACCAAACACCATGTTTCTTCTTCCTTCCTTTCCAAACTTCCATGACATATCCTGCCGTGGTTCTTCGTCTACCCTACCAACCCAAGCCCATCTCCTCTTTTAATCTGACACTTTAGAGCATTTTTAATGGAGATTTCAAAAGATACATATACATATTTATTTAATGGCTGAAGTGGCAATATCAAATTTTTTACTTTCTCCAACTCATATATATATATATATATATATATATTTTGTTATAAATGATATTTGCAGGATCCATTTTTAAAAAGAAATCAATTAAATTAAATTTTCAAGATTTATGATTAGTGCATTAATGGGACCACACAACTAAATAATTACAAAAATTAATTGACAACATCTTTTCTCATATTTCAAAATTGATCACAACAAAAAATTCATATGTCAATCTACATAAGATTGACATATCAATTGGAGCTTCTTTCTACTTTCAAATTTGATTGCATGATATTCTATGTAAGATTTGACAAATTCTTTGGAGATGGTCTTACTTGTCACTAATAACTCCATCAACATATACAGCAACATACATTCCTGTTCAATTTTGATCTGAAACCAAAAATCCAATTCATGAACTCGTTTTCTACGATTTAGGTTTTCGATTTCGGTTTGGGGTTGGGTTTTTGGTGCTGGTTTAGCTTTGTTTCAAGTGAAATCCCAGAGCAACAAAAGTTGTGATGATGCTTTCTAGCTTCTTACTACGTATGGCAGAAAACTCCATTCTCACTTTCGATAGAGTGGAAGCAGAACGTTGGGCAATTTTGGGTGAGAGAGAATAAAGGTGTTGGTTCAGTAGAATGAGTGCATGTTTGCTACCAAAATAGTTCATGGGATATGGGTGCCTTTTTGCTCACCACCTCAAGTGGCGGTAGTGGTGGTAATGCTCATCATCCTACTTATTATCAAGGAATGAGTTTCAATTTTGAGATTTGTGTCTATCCACCGCATAGATCTCAAAATTTAAACTTATCTAATGGTGATAGATAGGGTGGTGAGCAAAAATATTACCGACGAGTTATATGTTTTGTGAGTTAAAGAAAGACATGTGTTGTTTTCTTGTTGTGCCACATAACAAGGTCAATATATTGGGTACTAACCGGTCAGTACTCAAGTATTATTCTTAAAAAATGATAATGGTTTTGAATATTTTTTTGTTTTTTTGTTTGTTTGTTTTTCTTTTGAACAGAGACGATATAATTTCATTACCATAACCAAATACTTACAAGGATGCCAGATGGGTACATGTACTTCAGTGATCAATTTCTTGATCTGAAGGTAATAAGCACAAATTATAATAATTTTTAAAACCCCTATACGGCGATCCCACAAAGAACACACCACTAGAACGAGTAGTCCCGAGAATGAAATGTCCCATGAGTGACATAACAAGTATCGAGACCCTCACCAAAACCCACGCGAAACAATGAGGTCACAAAATCGCAAAAGCGACACAAAATCGATTGTCGAAGCAACACAGACCAGTAAAAAAACTAGACTAAAAAAACTAACAAGCAGGTGACGTGTCCATAATGGAGGTGCAGTTGTAAGTTTGCAGTAGGTGTGGGGAGCATAGGCAGATGTACGTGCAGAAATGTCGAGAGGTGTGCGAGGCCAGCAGAAGTCGGGACAGACTCAGAGAGGTAGGGCGGAATGGAATACAGCCAGAGCCACCGCAGCCGTCGGAAACGCCACCATAAACCAAAACCCAACATGAAAGTACCAATTGCCGCTAGAGATACCTCCGACCGGAGTTGGTCATAGTAACGGCAAGAAATAGTGGCAACGGCATGGATGGAATAGGGGAAGCCAAGACCACTGACGCCACTAAACCGCCATTCCTACCACCACCACGAACCCAAAGAGGGCACAACGATATTTCCAAGGGCAGAGCCCTCAGATGTCCAAACAACCGATATAAAACAGCTGGCAAATATGCAACCCACCATGGCGGAGCCCAAAAGCCACCGCCTAGGAGCTACACGAACACCATCATCCCGGCCAGAAGAGCAAAACAACCCAAAAAGCAAGGAAAAACCACGAAACAAACCAAAACCCACCCAAAATCTCAAATCTAAGGCCCAAACAGGAGCCCTATGCGGCAATAAATTGGGGAAGTGGGTCGAAGGCTCGCTACGACGCCAAGGGAATAGGTTACGCACGGAAGAATGCGGGGAAAAAGGTTCTGGTCAGACCAAGGAAAAGGGAAGGAAGAGAGAGCAGCGAGGGGAGGGGGTCGGGGGTGCGGATGGAAGGAAATGAGTGGGTTGCAGCAAGGGGGAGTAGAAGCAAGGGGTGGAAAGACTAGGAGGGGGCGCTAGAAAGAGGTGGGAGGGGCTGCCGCCGGCCCAAGCCTAAGCAAGGGACTGGCGGCTGGAGGTTTTCAAGGTTAGGGTTGTCACCAAGGCCAGTAAGGTTTTTGGACGCTCATAGTTGCATGGGCTTTTAGGAAAACGGAAAATATGCTGGTTTTGAAATTTAAACTTGAAGGCATGCATGTTTGCTAGGTAGACCAAACCTCAAAATTTAAACTTGAATATGGAAGGTGAAGTATACTGCTTTAGCCAACTTGACAAGGTTTGCGATAAAAGTTTTGAATTTTTTTTTGAAAAAGGTAAATTCATTACCAACAAAGCAATATTATAGAAAAGGAGGTTCAAACACAAAAATAAGCACAGAACAGAGGAATGACCCAAATGCAAAAGTAAGCACAAAACATAAGAATGGACCCTCTATACAAACAAAAGTTAGAGCCCAGTACAGATATTAGAGCTCACAACAGAAAAAACCAAAACACAAAGAAGCCATATCAACTTCTGCTATCTCTCTATTACTGTCGTCGCCAAAAGCTTGAACACCAAAGAGGGGATTGAAGCCTCAACAGGAGATCTGGAGAGAATGGTGTTGTAGCATCTTACCAGAACCAGCAACCAACATCATCATCAAGCGATCAAAGGATGGGTCAAATGTGACCCATGAACTACACAACTCACCACCGCAGACGTGAAATCCACAAAAGTGGTAAGGTGAGATAGGGGCACCAACAACAAACGAATACAAGAAGACATCAAAAGCAGTAGGCCCAAAAGAAAAAACATCCGATAAAACCTTAATCCCCATAAAATACAAGCCACATGTCTCTGTCTAGCAAGTACCGAAATAGCCGCCGTGTGAAGAACCAAATCCAAAGTGAATCCGCAAAGGCCAAGGCACAGCCGAATCAACCCAAAAATAGTTTTTGTTTGGAGTGTTTCATTGGCAATGGACTCTTTGGGATGGGCCTCATTTTCCTAGTTGTTTTAGCTTGTGTATGTTTATTTTGATTTAAAACGTTGGTGTTTTGATTTTTTTGGGAGATAAAATCAAATCCTTATCAACACAGGCAAATCCCAGTGCGGTTAAATGAGTAGCAATTCAAAGAAAAGCACAATGGGCAATGGGGATGGGCCTCAATGGTGATGGCCTCAAACCGTTGATTTCGAAATGGAGAAGTTAAAAATACGTATATGTTGTAGCCTGAAGAAAAAAAATTACATATTTTGATGGTTCCGTTCTTCTAAATTTTATGATCAAAGGAAATTATGGTCACTCAACGTTCAATCTTAATCCACAAATGAGTGGTAATTTAACTTTTTTTTATTGTACTTTCTCCCCCATCGTTAAATTAAAATCGAACAGGAACTGACCATAATTTCTTTGAACCATGTGAGTAGGACGCTGCATTTTGAATACCAATATATAGAAAATGAATGAAAATCGGAATGAAAAAAACCTGATGTTCATACTTCTATGTAAAATCCTTTTATATAGAAAACCCTAAAGAGAGCTTAAACTTATAGATAAATCTCTCCAATCAACTTGAATGTAAAATGATCTAAATTTTGAATCTTGCACACTTAAATGAACAATGATATTGCTAAATTAGAGAAATCAAGATAATTCTATTTAAACCTCTTTCTTGCATGTCACACAATAAATCTTACCTATTTTATATCTAATTAAAAGAAGTTAAATAAAAATTCTAACTA
Source organism: Heteromeles arbutifolia (assembly GCA_024362995.1). Taxonomy (NCBI): domain Eukaryota; kingdom Viridiplantae; phylum Streptophyta; class Magnoliopsida; order Rosales; family Rosaceae; genus Heteromeles; species Heteromeles arbutifolia. Next base: position 34,124,543 of record JANCRC010000003.1, on the reverse strand, counting down.
AGAAAAAATAATTTATATTCAAAATTTTCTACTATGCACCAAATCGTTGTGTCACTAGTATACACCAGAGTTTTAGACAGTTGAATTTCTTGCACATTTTGACCAAATAAAAACGTTACCTTTAATATTGAATGCATATCATACACCGGAACATGATAAAATTTTACTTTCTTTCTGTCCTCATTTGACTATTTGCGTAACTACGACCTCTGTTTTTAATTTCTAGTTCTTGGTCTAAATTATGTTTAAAATTAAACCTAAGGGAACTTTAACGAAACGCTTCCGGTACTGTTCATTTTAACGAAAAATCATATTTTTACACTAAAAATCAATCATGGTACTATTCACTTTATCTTTTATTTTGTCCTTATCGTTAAAACTCAAAGTTTTCAAACCCTTTTTATTAGTTTCCCTTAAACATGAAACCTAAAAAAAGTTGGATGAATTGAAAATATCGGGTTTTAATTAAATAAAAAATCGAAGATATTTTAAAAGAACAGCAACCAAAAACAAGTGAACAAAAATAATATTAATAGTCTACGTGGCAACCCAACAGCGATCATTAAAGATGACAGTGCCTGTGTCGAGGTAATACGGAAATTCCTTAATTCCCTCGCAGATTACGTTTCCATTCAATTTCTCACAAAAACAGAAAATAAATAAATAATCTTTTTCTCTCTCTCTCTCTCTCTCTCTCTCTCTCCCCTCCACAAATTCGTATAAATCCGATTATCCTCCGATAAACATCAATCGGAGAGAGAGAGAAAGCGCCAGAGGTTTCACGTTTGTACTTTCTAGGGTTTTACCACTCTCACAGCCGTAAAAAATTATGGGAGGTGGCGGAGTCATGAGGTCGGTGGCAAAGGTGGCCGGGATCGGCGGCGTTGTCCACGGTAGCATGCTCCGAGGCGCGCCGGGCGTTTCTTCGCCGACTGGCCATTCGGTCCGCAAGGCCTCAATTCCCGTGGCAGCTACCCTCACGGCTCAGAATAACGGCGGAGCTGAAGTGGCGGCGATCGAGAAGCCTGCGTGGGACGCGGGCGACGAATTTGTCGACTGGCAGGTGGTTGGCGCCGGAGAAGATGATCTGGTGATGTCGGGCGGCGAGCCGATGCCGAGGGTTGTCTTCGACGCTGCGCCGAGCTTCAAGGAGGCCAAAGAGGCCACCGCTGAATTGAAAGACGCCCTCGATAAGTATAATTTCTCCACAAATTAAAATAATAAATTAATTTAATTGTGTTATTTATTGTTTATATTTTCCAATGAATTTCCATTCTATTTTGTGTGGTTTGTGTTATGCTCTGTTTGGTTAACGAGAAAAGTAAGAGAGAAAATTGCAAAATTATGAAAATTTACTTTTCTGCAATTATTGGAAATTTACATTTCTTGTGGAATTGCTTTATTTGAATTACAAATTGCAAAATAGAAAGAGAATGTTTGAGATTGTGCTTTTCTAGTTTTTGGGAATTTTTCATTTGGGATAAATGAAATTATTGAATTGTTGAAGCCGATTTTGTTGTTGTATATGAATGGGTGAAGAAATTATGTACTTTTTTTTGGGTCAAATGTGGAAGAAATTAATTATGGAAATGGTTTCGGTGTGAAGAAAATAGATTTTTTGAGTTTATTGGTTTTTGAATGGAATTAACAATTTCTGGTTATCCACATGACGTCGATTGATCCGTAGATGTTTTCCCCTTCTATAAGCGTGATCGGTTGGACCGTTACGAGGCACCAAATTTTATTGAAAGAGTTTTCCTTTATTTTATTGATCTATATGTGTAATCTGTAGACTAACGTTCGTTCTATCACGCATACTGTACATGAACTTTCAGGGTATATCTTTCTTCACCCAAATCTACTGATTTTGGGGAACTGTCTGCTGCTGATAATGTGGCTGGACTGTCTCTGATCACAAACCCTGAACCTGAGGAGATGGAATCCCTACTTCTTACTAGGTCTTTGGTGCCGAAACATGCTCTTCATGCATTTGAAATGCTGAGTCGAAGTTCTGAAGCTCAGGTAATTGATTCCATCCATTGCCCGTTCCAGGATCCAGTTTCTTTGAACATGAAATTTGGTATATGACTTTTCTTCTTAAAATGTAAAGATGGATGTCTTTGTATAATTTGTTAGCGGACTTAATTTATTTTCTTGGTTTCATGCCCCCAGAATGTTGTTGCTTCAATTGCAAGTGACCCGAATATCTGGAATGCTATGATGGAAAATTCTGCAGTCAAGCAATTTATGGCCAACAAGAACTATAATCTTTACATGGAAGAATATGCGGCAGATACCTATCCAGTTTCCCACAAGAAGCTTGAAGACGAATCAGCGAAATCTGACTGCTTGGAAGATATGCTCGGTGGTTTTGTGCAGAAAATCAAGCTGACAGTGGAGAAGTGGGTCAGTGATTTGTCGTCATTCATCCAGAACATTTTCGAACCCCCTGCAGCTGAGACTGCAGCAGATGGAGGGAATACAAAGTCAGTTGTAGCATCTGCGTTCATGGGACTAGCAGTTATGGTTGTTATGGTGGTCTTGCTGAAGCGTGCCTAGTTAATTCTAGGTGAATCTGCCGAAAAAACAATCCCAAATGTGTTTGTCTCTGCCTAATGAGTGTTGTGGAATAAATAAAAGCAAATTTGATGCCGAAAGTATTGCCATCAGATGAGCAAGCTGCGTGCGTAGGTAAATCTTTCTCTTTTTCTGCTGGTAAATGCTTAACTGATCGTTTAATCAAATAGAGAAACTAGTTAGATAACATGTACAGCTTATGCAGCTTCGGTGCTTGGATTTTTGTTATGGTTAACTTTCTGGGAATGTTTTGTTGTCAGGTTTTCGTTATGATTTATGCATTTAGAATGCTTGATCTTGACTAGTTTGGTGTCTAAGGTTGGCTGACGGCTACCCACCGTCTTGATTAATCTATAATGGTAAAAAAAATGACAAGATTGAGAAACTGAGGATGATGAGATGAATTGAAGAAAGTAATTGTTGTGTGGCTTTAGCTCCATGCCAATGGAAGAAGTTTCCTTTTGGTTTTCCTGTGTGTTTGTATCTTGTTTTTAATCACTGCTAAAGTAAACAATGTCGTCCTCCGATAAATCCATATTTCCTTTGTGTCGTCTACGATTCCCATGCGTCCGATCAGGTTCCTCTCGAAAATTAGACAGGTGTGTTCTTCCAACACACATTCATAGCCAAACAGACTTCAATAACGTAACTGATTCTACGTATAATTCTGAAAGTGGTCATGCAAAAATAATCGAAGAGGGGTTAGACTGATGGCACCTATGTAATCTCGTTGAAGTTGTGCGGGTTGGGCTTCATTAACTAACATATCTGTTAGGTGAATGAGTCGTAATTTTAAAAATTAGTTCCATGTTTTTGGGCTCCCTAACCATTACTCTATCAAGCTTAATACTGTTTTTTTTTGTCTGTTTGGCTTTGCGCTCTGAATTCAGTCAGTTTTTTCATCACATATTCCTTCCTTTTTAATATAATTTTGTTTTACGTTTTATGAAACGAATATTGAGGAAGAGAGAGAATCAAACACAGGATCGTATGCGACGAGATAAACGTCGTTAAACGCCACAAAGAAAATACAAGGTAAAAAGAGTAACCAATGTTATTCATTTGTTACATTTGGCTGGGGTTCACTACTGAGTAGTTAAAACTATTTCTCATAACTACAAACTGTTATTTCCGACGGAGCGTTGATTACGATGAAAGTTACAAATCTTGGATCATTGTAAATCTACAAAATCGATAGTAGCTAGCCGAGTCACTCAGCATTACGGTCTGGTGGTATTCTTTTTTACTTGTAAGTGAAAAGTCTTAAGTTTGAGTCTCATGGATGACGGAAAAAAAATAGTAGCTAGTCAAACATTGTGGGGAGTCGGGCTCTTCGGCTTTCCCATTTGGCCAAGCACGTCTCTCCTGTGCTGCCGATCATTCTCTTTTGCTGTAAAAATGGAACTTCGAGTCACAAATGGTGTTGCACTAGTCATTACTTATGTACATGACGTCCTCCTTTGATATGTTCATCTTCCCTTTGTCTCTTCTACCGTTTACTTGTGTCCGATCAGGTTCCCCTCGCTGAAAACAACAGACTTAACACACAGCAAATGCAAACAGACTACAATAATGGTAACAGCAACACAATAATGAAAAATCGCATTGGGTACTACGAGCGTGCGCTCACCTTCCTCAAGACAAATGCCAAATAGAGATGAGCTACTTCCCATTCGTCTTTTGATAGTGTGCCTGGATATTGCAAAGCGGAATGAGATGCATTATCAGACACAAGCAACCGAAACCATATTTTCACAGTTGATAGGCAACAAACGTACTTTGATCTTGGTTACCATCACCTAATGCACCAAGCCTCCGCATTAACTCCACAAATTCTGGTTTTTTCATATATTCATGCACAAATTCGTGGTTGTTCTTCACGAAAACTAGCTCCATATCATACTGCAAAAGGTGAATTCATTCATATGAATACGAGAAGATTCTTCGCCTAACAAGTAGGAAAACGTTTCAGATAGCTCCTATCACATAGCAGTGTGCTTCTGAATGCACTTCTGTCACCGTTTGTGCTGATAACCTTAATAGCAATTTCAAGAGGATGAAAGAAGATAGTATACCTCTTCAACCAACGATTTGAAAACATGAAAGGGGACAATCCATTCCGGGCAATCAACAGCATCCTCCAGGTGAAACTTGTACTTGATACCAAAGGGGCTTGAAGACTTGAATTTCTGCAACCATACATGAAGTATTTGTCAAATTAGGAATAATTCCAAATAGTTTATAAATACTAATGTCTCGGGTCGGAGAATAGCCAAATTGGAAAACAAAGCATCTGAGTAAAGTCATACCTTTTCAGAAAAGTCATCATCAAAACGTATCCAGTAGACGCTATTACCAAAGACCAATCCTTCAGCTGGACATCACAACGAAAATAGCATCTCCGATAAATAATGGTTAAAGTAATCTGCCATGCCCAAAGATCTTAATGCTAAACATAAGAGAATGAAATGGGAAATACGTATTTCTAATGAATTTCACCATCTACTCGCCCAGAGAGAAAATATTGCTTATGAGACAAATGACAGTGTCAAATTTGTTTCCTTTTCCTAGGTCACAGTTTAACATGACTCTCAAAGGAAATGAATCAACAAGGAATAAAATAAACCTTCTCTAAGCTTTTTGATAATCACATTCGCATCGGGCATTGTTCCAATAAAAGTACCGCCAGGTCGCAGTAAAGCCGATACATTAGCCAAGGCTCGCCGCGCACGTGCCTCAGTAGACCAGGAATAATGCAAGGCAAACTTCAAAATAAAATGTGTTTTAATGGGTCAGTTTCAAAGGTTTTCCTTCCCTCAAATCTTTTAATTACTATACAGTATAAGGTAGAAACTAGAAAGCCATTAGTGCCCGAGAGGCTCACCTGGCAACTGACAACATCGAAGGGGGCATCGTCAGCCAGGACTTTATCCAGGCGAACCTGAAACCATGCAAATACATAGCATTAATAATCATATGGTATATAAGCACCACACAGCGTTTCCACATATGCTGCTTCCTAATGGCTTCTTTTTTGATAGAGTGAAGCAAAGGGCAAGCTCCTTAGGAACAAAACAATCGCTTAGTTAGCAGCTATTAAATTTGCAATTACCTCATAGCAATCTCCACACATAAGATGCGCAGGAAATGTAAACTTTTTACGACGCTGATGATGATCGGCATCACCATTGTAACGGGTACGACAATCTTCTATCTGTACAAATATTTGAACACAATAATAAGATGGTTGATGACGGCACACTTTTAAAAATAATAACACTGTGCGCAAGAGGCAGACAACAAAAATGACTTCCAACATTCTTGCTAAGGTCTTGAGGAAAAATGTCACTCATTTTTCATCGGACAAATACATACGCAAAAAGAATATTTCATACATGAAAGAGAAGGATGACATTCAAAAAGATCTTTACTGTCATAAAAACTGGGTAATCTATCACTACATGATGAGATGGTGCAAATAAAAGAAAAACTAAAAGTAAATCACAAGCAAAGAAAAAACAGAAGTTGCTTAGGTTGGAAAAATAGCCTTAAACCCTCTCAAGTCTCAACTCACTACGGAACAATACCATATCATCCTAACCTGGATTTGTCCACATATGATACAGTTCGCCAAACTCATACCTCGTTTGACAAGGAAAATACTTTCCTTCCATACCAAATAAAAACTAAACAACTATCGAAAATAAAATTTCTCCCAAACATTAATGAATTGAATAGAGGACACTTCACAATAGCAATAATGTAGGACAAATATAAGTCAATCAGTACTAATGCAAATTTTCCAACATTGATGAATAGAATAGATGACAATTCACAAAAGCTATAATGTCAGGCAACTAGAAGATGCAAAATTACACATCCTGAAATGTAGGTTAGTGTAGAAATACAGCAAAAAATGGTCCTCAGATCAATTTTTCTACTCCATTAAAAGATAACTAGTTGATTATGATGAAGAGCTTAAACAGACCCAACAAAGCTTTTATCAAAAAGAAAAATGATAACAAATAAGGTAAGTATAACCAAATTTAAGTACTTACTGAGCCTTCAGCGATATCAATTCCAACATAATACGCAATTTTAGCCTTGTCCCATTTGATGAGATCACCTCCCTAGCCAATAGAATACATTCAAAAGAGAACGTTTAGCGGAAGGAAGGGTAAGAAAAAATATACAAATGAACCAGCAATACCTTGCCACATGCAAGATCCAGGACAGCATCTCCTCTACGAGCATATAGCTGGATTAAAACACTCTTAATCTGGTCAACAAGATAAGGAACTATAATCAACTAAAAAGTAAGGAGTGTGATCAAACCATTTTGGAGTATTTAGAAGACTAAAAGACAAACCCAATTGTTAAGCTTCTTTAAATGGATGATTGGACTAGCTTCTCGTTCTTCTAGAGTTTGATTCGTCCTTGCACTGTAATGATCGGCCACTTTACGTGCAAATTTTTTTGTGGTTTCATCCTCCAAGAACTCTGAATCACCTAAGACCACAATGTAATAAACCATGATTAGAAAAACATGAAGATAAATTGTCATTTGTTGGCTATTACACACACACATACACAAAAAAGAAACCATACATATTTTCTTTCCTTTGTTTCTGCCATAAAATATAGTAAGAATTAGAAAATTCAAAATTTTAGTCACATTCCCTTCTTCTCAGTTTCCTCTGTTACAAAATAAGTTGGGGAACTAAAAATCCCAGGTTCGAATTAATCACCCTAGTAATCAGGCACACAGAATAATTGAATACAGGGTAAATTGGCAATCCAAAACAAGAACAAATAAGAAAAAAAGGTTCAAACTTGTACAATTCTCTTCAAATTTCTTCACTTTATCAGCAAAAACCCACAAAACCCAGATCCAAAAACTCCCAAATAACCAAAAAGATTACCAATTCAGCACAAGGAATCACAAATCCGAACCAGAAAACAAAAGGGTTTATGATATTTACCTTCTGGGTTGTGTTTGAATCTCGATTGGGGAGGCCCGAGAGAGGTGGATGACGATTCCGAGTACCCTCGTTTCATGGGTACGAATCGAAATAGCAGCGGCACACTATTCTGCGAGGAAGAACCGAATGCCGGCACAAAATTAGAGGTTTGATATCAAGAAGCAAAGAGAAGCAAAACAGGGACAGACGGCAACGTTATTTTTGTTTATATTTGTTTGTTTGATATTTATTTATTAGTGAGGTGAGATTTGAGAGAGACAAGGAATGAAGGAGAAAGGCTTGAAAGGTAGCTTTGAGTAGTGTTTTTATGTATCAGATTTTATGTCCGCAGGTTGTGCGGACCTCTCATTTGTTTAGAGCATCTTTAAACGAGATGAAATTTTTAGTGTGTCGAAAATATAATCTGTTATACCAAATATACAATTTCATTGTTTGAATTTTATTTTTTAAATTTTTAATGAATTATATTATTACACATAGTGTACCGATCGTGTTTTTAATATGCTGAAAAATCTATCTTGAAGAAGATGTCAAATACAAAACCTTAAATTTAAATTTGATGGCTTATTAAAATTTTATGAGTCCACCCAATGTCATAATGTTTGATTTTATATTATTTTCTCGTGTTATATTTATGAGTTATATATTAAAGAAGGTGGAAATTAACAATTTCAAATAAACCAAATAAAGTAATGATTGAAATATTATATAAATATTGATTAACGCGCTTATTTCTAATTAATGAAGTTCAAATATTCTGTACCCAAAACCCTACGCCTCTTTGCGACCTATCTTATTTGTTGACACCTAGCTCTTCATTTAAACCTCACTTAACAAAGTTAACTCTTCAATTTATTTCCTCAATGAAAAATAAAAATAAAAACTAATGATAAATTAAGTCAAAATGAGACGTGTCACTCAAATAGATAAGACACAAAGAAACCACACATAAATTTGGGTGCATAAGATTTGAACTCCTATTGATTACACATCACATAATTTGCAAATTTGATCTAAAAAATTGGTCTACCTAGCATTACTCAACTAAATAAATTGTATTTATTGTGAGTCCTACTATTATTAATCAAATTAAAAATAATTTGGCATGACGAATTTTCAAGCCAAACACAGGAACAACATGAAAACATGGAGCACGTGCAGCCGTTGGGCTTCACATATGAGCCAACCTGCCCTAATACCATGAAAAAAGTTGAGGTTCCGTAATAAAACCAATTGACAATATGGGAGTAGCCCAACCTCTTATAAGCCCTTACAATATTTTTTTTTGTTTACCAATGTGAGACTCTTTTACCTTCACATTTTCACATCTTATTGTCATTTTTTTAGCTTGGGAGCAACTCCTTCAATCCAAGTCAACATTTGGCCCATCGGTTAAAGCCACTTTTACCGTTAAAAATACCCGTTTTTGTTCATTTAATATTTTTGACATTTTCTTTAGAGATAAAAGTCATTTATACGACCACCAAAACACAAGTATTTATGTCAAACGCCGTCAAAAATGTGTTTTGATGGACACAATCTATTTTAGCACTTTTGAATTCCCCAAATGTCTATCGTAGCAAAGCTCTGGTCAGTTTTGAGCGAATACGATCTAGATCTAGTTTGGTAGATTAAGGCTCTGATTGCATGATGAATTTGTGCTGCACCATAGAATTGCAAAACTAGTGAGGATCATACGGGAAAATTAGATTTTTTTTTTCTCCGACAACTTGACCCTAAGAGCTTATTTGGTAAGTGTTTTTAAATGACTAAAAGTGATTTTAGAGAAAATGTTTTCAGGTTCCGAAAACACTTGAAGTGCTCCTTGTTAAAAGCACCAGTTATTTGGTTCTTGTTGGAAGCACTACAAGTGTTTTTCCAAAATTAACTTGCATTTTACTAAGATTTGGTTCCAAAAACGTTTTATCTAAAAACGCTTTCAGTTGTTGAAAAACACTTGCCGAACGAGCTCTTATGCAAGTAGCCCAAAATTAAAACCAATCTATACCTTGCTGAGGCTTTTCGCACAGTACAAACTACAATCTGTCTTCTTTCCGGACAACAAACTTAGGCTGCAACGGTTCCGAACCCATCGTTCCTATTCTTGCCACGCTCTTTATTTCATTTCTCCATAAATTATATATTTTTCGTTCGTTCAGAAACACAGTTAATTGAAAATTTAAAGCAATTTGGGTTGCTGTAAATTGGAATGTACTTTGTCGGGTTGCCATCAATTTTGTGATGCTTGATTCATGCACTCATGTCTTTTGTTTTTTTTTTTTTTTTGCATAAATGTTGTATGTCTAATTTGTTAGTTGGAACTTGGAACAGACAAATAAGAAGGTTCGAACTTGCGATTGCATCATTGAAATTTTGAGTTTTTTCATAAATGCTTGATTCAATGCATACCACAAAATGTGCTTCATCTAATTTGTAAAAAAATAATGTTGTTAAATATGACGTCTTGGATCATCGTTAACTTGGAGAAGTGTTGTAAGCCATTGAACTGGTTTTAGGAATCCTTGTAAGGTTCTTGTAATCCACACAGTAGAGACCAAACCGAACAGTGCAGCCCATGTTCCATTCCAGTTGTCTAGTAATGACCACACAAAATAACCATGCACATCACAGTTTTCTTGCCTTGTGAACTTTCGAATCTGAGTCCTGTCATTTTGAGCATATGATGTGGTGTAGTGGTTTATGTCAACAAAGTTCATGGTTCCAACCAGGGATTTTGAGAGTTCCTGAGAAATCTCTTACCTACAAGTGTCTTCATTGAAAGAGGATATTCGCCAAAAAAATAGTGGATCAAGGAACCTGATTAACTTTTCTGCGTAATGCGTGTTTAAATACAATTTTCGGAATCTCCTAAACATGAAGCATAAAACATTTACAAAGAAATTACCATCCCAATGAGAAATTCAATTGCTCTATGTGCTGCATCTATGTCCTCCTCTTTATCAGATACAGGCTCATACCATTTGACATCCAATGAAATTCCTACTTGACCTCCTCGTCTCTCCTAGGTGGTCCAGGTAAAATAAGTAAGAAAAACGTAACATTCTTTTCGTTTTCTTTAACATATAGCATAACGGTTACTATTTGTATTAGGAAGTATAATCATACAGAGAAGTGAGGGTACCTTGAAAAATTGCTGGTAATTATGATAAGCGGCAGCATGAGACAGGAGTTGTGCGCAACAATATACAGTTCAAAAGATGAATTTCCTTCTTACAAAATAAATGACATAGAGGCTCGTTGGAGCGCGTTACCATGAGGCTCGTTGAAGGTGATCCAGTTCTTAACTCTGTCGCCAAAAGTTTTGAAGCAGGTGAAGGCATAAAGTTCGAAGTCTTTTCTGTAAGTGAGTGAGGTAATGTTAAGTTTTTTCAGTAATTTCAAATCCTTTTCTGCAGCTGTTTGATACTTGCACTATCTTTGCGCCCAAACCACCCCTCATATATGTCTTCAATCGTTTGCGGAAGATCCCAGGGTTTATTGAGTTACAAAAGGTTTCATCCCTGATTGAAAAGAATAGTTTGCCTTCAATAATGTTGTACTTCAGAAAGAATTATTTTCTAAGAATCTGTTATGCATTTCAATGGCGTTATAAAAGCAAAGCAATCGAATTATATTCTTGTAATAAAATCAGTTTGTTTATTTTGGGGAAAAGTAGGGGTGCCCTGTTGAAAAATATTAGTATTTAGGTTTATTTTTGGTATTTGAGTTTTGCTTGTTAGTTTAGGATTTGGGCCCAGCCCATCTGAGATAGAGTTTCTTAGGTTTAATTTCCTATAAATATTGCTTGTAATTTAGTTTGAGAATTAAGTCATTCACAATGTAGTCTCTTAGCGTTTTGTAGCTGTTTCGGCATTCTTATTGGTTCAATAAAATTCCTGTTATTTTGTAATCTTGTTCGTTTCGCACTCTGATATTCAATTTGGTATCAGAGCAGGTTTAGTCTTTGGATTTAATATGCTTGGTCGGTCAGGTTGGTATTCTGTTTGTCAGTATGTATGTATTCTTGTTGTTGTCGTTGGTTTAGTTTGCAAAAGAAAACAAAAACCTGAACCTTCCCTTCTCCAGATCTTGCCCGCACCACCATCTCGCACCAGACCACCAGCCATCCTCGTACCCGCCATCTGCACACCTCCATTCGAATCTGCTACACTACTTGTACCCGCATCCTCGCCGCCGCTTGATCCGCACTTCACCATCTCCGCTGCTACATCCACCCGTTCACGGTACCCGCACCGACTCTGGATCTGTCACTCCCCTTCTGCAGGTTGACCTTGCACTAGAAATTTTGTTTGTTTGTTGCAATTGGTTTTGCAAGCCTTGTTTGCTGCAATTGGTTTTGCCCGAAGAAAGGCAGAGAGAAGGAAGGAAGAAAAAAGAATAAGAAAAAAAAAAAAAAAGAGTAGAAAAGAAAAAAAGAAAAAAAAAAGGTTTGGTTATTAGTATTTTAGGCCCACACGGCTTTCGGCATATTTTTTGGGTTGTTTTTTCATTTATTGAGGCCCACCTGACTTGAGAATGGAGTATGCTACCCACCCCTCACAATGATTGCTCGAGTGCTTGGATTTGTGACTATTCGAGTGACATTGTATATGTGGTAAGAAATTTTTGCTTGTTTGTTGAGAAGTTAGTTTGGAAGTTTGCATTGGCATTGGAATCGGCATCAGCATTGGCACTGGAATTTGGAGTTTTGCATCCACATCTACTTTGGCAAACCCATGTCATGGGTGTCGGAAAATATTAGTATTTAGGTTTATTTTTGGTATTTGGGTTTTGCTTGTTAGTTTACGATTTGGACCTAGCCCATCTGAGTTAGGATTTCTTAGGTTTAATTCCCTATAAATATTGCTTGTAATTTAGTTTGAGAATTAAGTCATTCATAATGTAGTCTCTTAGGGTTTTGTAGCCGTTTCGGCATTCTCGTTGGTTCAATAAAATTCCTATTATTTTGTAATCTTGTTCGTTCCGCACTCTAATATTCAACTGCCCTATGATTGAAACTCATTAAACATTTTCGAAATGTGAGAGTGATTAGTTAGGTAGAATAGTGTGGCTACATGTTGAACCTAAATGCGAAATCCTGAACTCATTAAAGATCAGCATTTTTTTTTCTTCTGCTTTTCTGGATTTTAAGTCTGGGATGTCGTCGAGGACTCGAGGAGGACAATCGAGGTTGCTGGGCTGTCGTGGTGGTCACCAGGGCCCAGACTTGCAAAGGCGGTGATGTCGGGGTGGTGATGACTTACGGAGTGATAGAGTGTGTGTGGAACGGTGGAGGGGAGAGGACGATGCACGCGAGATGATGAGAGAGAATCGAGTGACAGAGTCGAGCTAGTCAGTCCATTGCAATTACAAATGTGTCGGTCCGGGGCCCCCTTTTTCTATACATCTGGAGCCAGCCCGTTCCTAAAATTTCATCGCCCCACCCTGTTTCTCTTAGCAAAAAATTGGAACAGGCCCATACTTGCCATGAACCTTGATTACCCGCCCCGACCCGTGGTTCCTATACCTTGTTTGCCCACCCCTGCACCCAATATGTCATAATGTTTGATTTTATATTATTTTATTTTGTTATATTTATGAGTTATTTATTAAAGAAGGTGGAAATTAACCATTTCAAAGAAACCAAATAGAGTAATGCTAGGGAAACCAACCATTTACGCCAAAGTTTGTAAACCAACATGACATGATTATTGATGATTGAATTATTATTTAAGTGTTGATTAACGTGCTTATTTCTAATTGGTGGCGTTCAAATATTTTGTAAACAAAACCCTACTCCTCTTTGTGACCTATATTATTTGTTGACACCTAACTCTTCATTTAAATCTCACTTAACAGTGTTAACTTTTCAACTTATTTTCTCAATGAAAAATAATAAAAAAAAACTAATGATAAATTAAGTCAAAGGAGACATGTCACTCAAATAGATAGGGCACAAAGAGACCACACATAAATTTGCGTGCATAAGATTGAACCCCTATTGATTACATATTACATAGTTTGCAAATTTGGTCTAAAATTTTGGTCTACCTAGCACTACTCAACCAAATAGGTTGTGTTTATTGTAGTCCTACTATTAATCAAATTAAAAATAATTTGGCATCAACCTCTCTTGCTAACATTTTTTAGGCTGGAAGCAACTCCTTCAATCCAAGTCAACATTTGGCTCATCGGTTAGAGCCACTTTTACTACTAAAAATGTCCGTTTTTGTCTATTTGACATTTTTGACATCTTCTTTAGAGATAAAAGTCATTTATATGACAACCAAAACACAAATATTTATGTCAAACGCAATCAAAATGCGTTTTTGATGTACACATTTTTTTAGCACTTTTGAATCCCCAAATGTTTATCGTAGCAAAACTCTCGTCAAATTTGAGCAATTATGATCTAGATCTAGATCTAGTTTGGTAGATTAAGGCTCCAATTGCATGATGAATTAGTACTTGCAAAACTAGTGAGGGATTTATCTTCGGCAAGTTGACAACTCCTATATGGATTAAGCTAGCAACTTATGCAAGTAGCCCAAAACTAACACCATTCGGTACCTTGCTGAGGCTTTTCGCACAGCACAAACTACAATCTGTCTTCTTTCCGGACAACAATCTTAGGTTGCGACGGTTCCAACCCCATTGTTTCCATTCTTGCCATGCTCTTTGATTCTTTTCTCCATAAATTATATATTTTTCATTTGTTTAGAACACACAGTTAATTGAAAGTTTAATCGAAGCAATTTGGGTTGCAGTAAATTGCAATGTACTTTGTCGGATTGCCATCAATTTTCGGAATCTTCTAAACATGCTGCATGAAACATTTACAAAGAAGTTACCATCCCAATGAGAAATCAACTGCTCTATGCGCTGCATCTATGTCCTCCTCTTTATCAGGTACATGCTCATGTTAGGAATAACGGTACTACAAGATAGAGAATGCACAAAGTAAAGTAGAAAATAGACACCAAGAATTTACTTGGTTCGGCAATTTATGCCTACGTCCACAGAACAACGATCAATCTTCACTATATGAAAATAATGAGTACAACAAGAGTAGTCTTACCAAGCCAATGACAAGGCTTGATGGATACAAGAAAGTATAACAACACTTTCTCTCGCACTAAACTTCACTCACACAATGTGTAGTGGAACACTCTCACTCTCACTATTGGAGTGGAACTCTAGCTTTGGACTTGATCCTTTGCTACTCACTTCGTTTTTTGATTGGTTGCACTACACTCATATTTATAGGTGAGGGCTTGGCATTCTACTAGTTTCTAGTTCCTTCTACAAACTAGAACTATTTTCTTGTTTCTAGAATATTCTACCAACCTCTAACTTAGATAATTCTAGACTAGCCACAAAATTGTAGCTTCTAGATCTTTCCATTTGCAACCAAGGAAACTAGTGCTTTCTAGCTTCTTCCATCAACTTAATAACATGCTAGAATTGTCTAGCATGCTCCAGCCACCTCACTTGCTTACTAGAATAATCTAGAACATTCATCATGGGGTGGACCATATACCAACAATCTCCCCATCCAGTCCATGAGGGAGGAATTCCGATCATGACTCCAAGTTACCTGGAGTCCATCCCAGCAACCTTAATGCAGAATTCCAACTTTGATTTTGTGACTACCTTTGTCAACATGTCTGAGGAATTATTATCGGTATGAATCTTCTTCAGCTGTAGCAACTTGTTCTCGATAGCATCTCTAATCCAATGACAACGAATATCAATGTGCTTGGTACGTGAATGATATGCAGTGTTCTTGCTCAAATCTAAAGCATTCTGACTATCACAATAAACGCCATAATCACTGTGCTTCAAACCCAACTCTTGGAGAAACCGTTTCAGCCACAACAACTCCTTGCATGCTTTTGTAGCGGCTATATATTCAGCCTCGGTTGTGGACAAAGCAACACACTTTTGCAACTTGGATTGCCATGAGACGGCTCCCCCTGCAAAAGTAAACAAGTACCCAGACGTAGATTTTCTACCATCCAGGTCACCTCCCATGTCAGCATCTGTAAATCCTTTCAAGATTAGTTTAGAACCGCCAAAGCATAAGCACATCTTAGAAGTCCCTTTCAAATATCTGAGAATCCACTTAACAGCTTCCCAGTGATATTTCCCTGGATTAGAGAGAAATCTGCTCACCACACCTACTGCATGAGCAATATCTGGTCGTGTGCACACCATTGCATACATGATACTTCCTACCGCTGAAGAGTAGGGAACAACTGCCATTTTCTCATTTTCTTCATATGTTTTTGGACACGACTCTTTGCTTAACTTGATATGATTGGCTAAAGGTGAGCTTACCCGTTTGGCTGCTTTCATGTTGAACCTTTCAAGCACCCGTTCAACATACTTTTCTTGTGACAGCCACAACTTCTTGGATTTTCTGTCACAAATTATCTTCATGCCCAAAATCTGCTTGGCTGGCCCTAAGTCCTTCATGTCAAAGGACTTAGATAACTCTTCTTTGAGGATTTTAATCATAGAAGCATCTTGACCGACAATCAACATGTCATCAACATAAAGCAGTAAAATGATGAATTTACCTCCAGAAAATTGTTTGATATAGACACAAGAGTCAGCATGAGTTCTCTTATACCCATTATTCACCATGAATGAGTTGAACTTCTTATTCCACTGTCTCGGAGCCTGTTTAAGACCATATAAGCTTTTCTTTAGCTTACACACCAAATTTTCCTTACCTTTGACTTCAAAGCCTTTGGGTTGCTCCATGTATATCTCCTCTTCTAAATTGCCGTGGAGAAATGCAGTTTTAACGTCTAACTGCTTGAGCTCAAGATCCATGCTTGCTGCCATACCAAGGATAACTCGAATAGAAGTCATCTTCACCACCGGTGAGAAAATCTCATCAAAGTCAACTCATTTCTTTTGACCAAAAGCTTTGACAACCAAACGAGCCTTGTATCTTGTCATGTTGTCGTCTCTTTTCAATTTGAACACCCACTTGTTTTTCAATGCTTTTCTGCCTTTTGGAAGCTCCATCAGCTCATAGGTATCATTCTTTAATAAGAAATCCATCTCTGACTCCATTGCCTTCATCCATCTGTCACTATCGTTATGAGCTCTAGCCTCCTCATAAGTTTCGGGCTCTCCATAATTAGTCAACATGATATACTCTGATGAATAATACTTGGTAGATGGTCTTCGACTTCTGCTAGATCTTCTGACATGGTCTTCATTCTCTTGCGGGGCTAGAGGCTCCCCCTGATTGGGTTCCCCTTGAATCTGCTCTTCAGGCTCTTCCTGATCAGCAATTTCATGGTCTGGCTCATCTTGATCGGGCTCCCCCTGATCAGCATTATCTGGTTCTGTAGGCACTTCATTAGCAGCTGCTTCAGAGATGTCACCGTGACTTTCTTCATTTGAAGCTAATGGATCAACTCTTCTGACTGCGCCATCTGGCTGAGCCTCTTTATCCGAATCCCCAATTGTTTGATCTTCATAAAAGATCACATCTCTGCTTCTTATAAACTTCTTCTGGTATGGGTCCCATAATCTATAACCAAAATCTTCACCGTCATAACCAAGAAAGATGCACGGTGTAGCTTTGTAGTCTAACTTCAATCTCTGCTCTTTGGGTACATGCACAAAAGCTTTACAACCAAACACCTTCAGATGAGAGTAAGACACATCATTACCAGTCCATACTCTATCTGGAACATCAAGACCCAATGGTACTGATGGAGATCGGTTGATCAAATAGCAGGCTGTCCTTACAGCTTCACCCCAGAACTGCATAGACAACTTTGCAGTTCTCGGCATACACCTGACTTTCTCTATGATGGTTCGGTTCATTCTTTCAGCAACACCGTTATGTTGTGGAGTTCCAGGAACTGTCTTCTCATGACGTATGCCATGTTTCGCACAATACTTTCTAAACTGATGAGATGTGTACTCGCCGCCGTTGTCGCTACGAAGGCACTTGAGAGGTTTTCCAGTTTCCCTTTCCACCATGGCATGGAACTCCTGGAATGTTTGAAACACTTGGTCTTTGGATTTCAACAAAAACACCCAGACCCTTCGTGAAGCATCATCAATATAAGTAACAAAATATTTATTTCTTCCAAGTGACTCAACTTCCATGGGACCACACACATCTGAATAAACAAGATCTAACAAATTTCCCTTCTTTGTAGATGGAACAGAAAAACTAACTCTTCTTTGTTTTCTGAATAAACAGTTCTCACAAGAGTTTAACGACGTACCTTTGGCAAATGGAATGTGAGACTTCTTTGCCAGAACTTGTAGGCCTTTCTCACTCATGTGGCCTAGCCTTTTATGCCACAAGTCTAAAGATGAGTCCTCCACAGCATTCAACTCACCTTTCAAAACCTTGGCATTTGACCGGTACAACGTACAACAAAGTCGTGATCTTGCTACCACCATTAAGCCTTTAGTAAGCTTCAATTTTCCTTCGCCAATATGGTGATAATAACCTTGTCGATCAAGGGTACCGATGGATATCAGATTGAGACGTATATCAGGAATATGTCTCACATCTTTCAACATCAACTGGCAGCCGAGATTAGTTCTTAGGCAAATATCACCAATTCCAATAATTTTGGAATAACTTTCATTCCCCATTTTCACTATGCCAAAGTCACATTCTTTGTATGTGCTGAAGAACTCCCGTTTGGATGTAGCATGGAAGAAAGCTCCATTGTTAAAGATCCATTCAATGTCTTTGTCAGAATCACCCATATGCAAACATTCACCAACAGACAATATTTCTGGTACATCACCACATAGGACTGCGGTGGTATTGCCCGTATCATCTTTCTTCTGATTATTTCTTTCCCTTTGCTCTCTCTTCCAAACTCGACAATTTTTCTTCATATGGCCTTCTTTGCCACAATGGTGGCATGCACCCCTGAACCTTGACTTGGAACGGCTAGGACTTCTGCCATGATCTCTAGGCCTTCTACTCTTGCTTCTTCCGCGATTCTCTGTGACAAATACTTGGCTGCTATCTGTGCCAGAAGTCTTCTCCTCGTTTTTTCATTGAGCATGCTATTTTTAACATTATCAAGAGTAAGAACACCATTAGAAGCAGAGTTACTGATACTCACCACAAAGGTCTCCCAACTGTCTGGCAAGGATCCAAGTAACAAGAGCGCTTGTAGCTCATCTTCAATCGTCATGTTCATAGTAGCCAATTGGTTGATGATATTCTGGAAATTGTTCAAGTGTTCTGCTACACTTAAACCATCCTTGTATTTCACATTGATGAGCTCTTTGATCAAGAAGGCTTTCTTAGCTGGGGTCTTCTTCTCGAACAAGGACTTAAGCTTTGTCCAAAACTCGCGGGCATTGGTTTCATTAGACATATGGTGAAAAACACTATCGTCCACCCATTGTCTAATTGTGCCAATTACCTTGCGATTCATCTTCTTCCACTCGGCATCGGACATGCTCTCGGGCTTAGCGGCATCTCCTTCAATTGGCTCATGCAGATCCTTGCAATAGAGAATGTCCTCCATCCTTGGCTTCCATGTTACCCAATTGGAGTTGGTGAGTTTGATCATAGTGCCACTTCCTTCCATCTGGTAGTACGAGCCAACCTGGCTCTGATACCACTTGTTAGGAATGACGGTACTACAAGATAGAGAATGCACAAAGTAAAGTAGAAAATAGACACCAAAAATTTACATGGTTCGGCAATTTATGCCTACGTCCACGGAACAACGATCAATCTTCACTATATGAAAATAATGAGTACAACAAAAGTAGTCTTACCAAGCCAAAGACAAGGCTTGATGGATACAAGAAAGTATAACAACACTTTCTCTCACACTAAACTTCACTCACACAACGTGTAGTGGAACACTCTCACTCTCACTCTTGGAGTGGAACTCTAGCTTTGGACTTGATCCTTTGCTACTCACTTCGTTTTTTGATTGGTTGCACTACACCCATATTTATAGGTGAGGGCTTGGCATTCTACTAGTTTCTAGTTCCTTCTACAAACTAGAACTAGTTTCTAGTTTCTAGAATATTCTACCAACCTCTAACTTAGATAATTCTAGACTAGCCACAAAATTGTAGCTTCTAGATCTTTCCATTTGCAACCAAGGAAACTAGTGCTTTCTAGCTTCTTCCATCAACTTCATAACATGCTAGAATTGTCTAGCATGCTCCAGCCACCTCACTTGCTTACTAGAATAATCTAGAACATTCATCATGGGCTGGACCATATACCAACAGCTCATACCATTTGACATCCAATGAATCCATTAAAAATAAGAAAAACGAAAGTAACATTTTCTTCGTTTTCTTTAACATACAGCATAACGATTACTATTTAAGTTCGGAAGTATAATAATACAGAGAAATGAGGGTACCTTGAAAAATTGCTGGTAATTATGATAAGCGGCAGCATGAGACATGAGGAGTTGTGCGCAACAATGTACAGTTCAGCAGATGAATTTCCCTTCTTACAAAATACATGACATAGAGGTTTGTTGGAGCGCGTTCCCATGAGGCTCGTTGAAGGTGATCCAGTTCTTAACGTTGTCACCAAAAGTTTTGAGGCAGGTGAAGGCATAATGTTCGAAGTCTTTTCTGTATGTGAGTAAGGTAATGTCGAGTTTTTTCAGTATATTTTCCTTTTCTACAGCTGTTTGATAATTACACTATCTTTGCGCCCAACCACCCTTCATATCTGTCTTCAAGCGTTTGCAGACGATCCCAGGGTTTATAGAGTTCCAAAAGGTTTTAATCTCCGATCGAAAAGCATAGTTTGTCTTCAATAATGTTGTACTCAAGAAATAATTATTTTCCAAGAATCTGTTATGCATTTAAATGACGTTATAAAAGCAAAGCAATCGAAACGTGATTGAAACTCATTAAACATTTCGAAACGTGAGAGTGATCAATTAGGTAGAATAGTGTGGCTACATGTTGAACCTAAATGCAAAATCCTAAACTTCGAATATAGAATAAAGAGGAAATATTTCTTAGCCACTAGAATTATAAACAATGCTAGAAGAAGATTCTCGAATGTCCCCTCTAGTCATAAGATTCTAGAAAAATGGAAGAGATTGGAGAGCTGGTTGGTGAAGTTGGCAAGCTCAGAACATAAAATGATCCACCATTTAGTACTACAGCCTGGTGATATTCTTCTTTACTTGTAAGACAGAAAGACAAATGGGTCGGTCAGATCGTACTGGATTCTTGAACCCAAGTCCAACTTTGAAGTGGTTGTTGCTTGTTGGGCTCCCTCTTCGGCCTGAAATTTGTATAATTGTTGGACGAAAATATCCATATCAAATTTAACCATTTTTAGACCGTTACTCAATAGAAACGGAGGCCAATATCGTAACTTCGCAAACCAGCTCTCCAATCTTCCTCAACCTCTCTCTAGAAAGCCAACATCGCGGGTTTAGCGAAAAGGGTTTTAGGCTATTTTGCAGCATAAACCCTCGAACGCAAAGACAATGGCTTTGACATTGAGAGCAGCGGCGGCCGCCGCGGCGGGGTCCACTCGCCGCTTGAGTCGGCTCTTCTCAACAAGTTTCATTCCCCCAATTAACTCTGCAACGCCCTCGGCTCGAGAGCAGGCTGAGCCGAGCACCAACCTCTTCGTCTCCGGTATGCCCCTCTCTTCCCCCTTTTCCCGTTTTCCCCCACATTTACTTCATATTTACCGATATATATCTTATGGATCGTCGGTGTTTTGGTCTATTTTTCTTTAATCTGTAATAAGCTCGCATCTTTGTGTCGCTTATTCAATGATTTTGGAGTTTATGAGTTTGTGGTTGCTGAGAAAATGAAGAAATAATTACAGGAAATCATAACCTTTTTGTTTTGTTTAGTATTTGCTTATTACTTGCAACCTAGAAACTGAACGCCCCCACTTATTTGATTGGTTTGCTTAACTTCTACAGTTTACCATTTTGTTTTTAGTTACAGAAACCCTAATTAGTTACAGGCTGTTGTTTTTCAATTTTCCATGTTTATTTTTTGACAAACCAAACAGAGTGTTGCAGGGTTAAATTTTGCAACTTCTTAATTATAGACTCATATTAGATGTTGGATATGTTCAGTCCCGTTTGATAACTACTTTGTTTTTAGTTTTCACTGTTGATGCTTCAAGAAGGGTGGTGGAGGGAGGGAGGGGAAGAAATAAAGAAGAATGAAGGATAACAATTTCGTTTTTAGTTTTCACCATTTGCTTACTATTTCGTTTTTGTACCTGTACATTTCGTCTACGCCTGTCTGACCATCCTTCCTCCACTTATGTATATCCCTCCATATCTCTTGTTTCTTCCATGCATTTCCCCTCCATCTCTAACACAAAATGAAAACTAAAGATAAAAACTAAAAGTGGAATTGTTATTAAAGGGGCCAGAAATTTCGAGTTTTTGTTATCTCTTTCCTTGACATTAGTCGTTAGCAGGTGGTTGGTTTTTTTTTTCTTATACGTTTTATGTCAGGTATAATAGAAGGAGTAAATAGTATCTTTTGGAAATGATTGTTTACTCCTCGGTCATTGTAATTTGTGAGTGTGCAAATGACTAATGTATTTAATGGGTATGAAATTGAATTTTGAAAATCCATGAACCACATGAACCACTTGATGCTAACAGCGAATAGGCGACTCTTCATCAATGAGCTACTGTTTTGTTTCACATGGCCCGTCAGTCAGATGTATCTTCTATGATCTGTTCTGACCACCTTTTGGTACAAATTTGAAGATGATTAGTTTTGGATTTATTTATTTTCATTATTAATGGTTGGGAGTGAGAATTTATTTTTTAAGGCAACAATTTATTTTTGTTAATCACCTGAAGAGTTCCGGAAATGAACCGTGTACATTGATTATCTTGAGAGCAATTTCTCCGTCTTCCGTTTATTTTTAGATTAACTTCTTTCATTTTTTCTTTAGTAGATAAGTGCTTCGCAGACTTCAGTAGTGTAGACTTAATCACACTTGAGTTCCCTTTTGATGTACTATGAATTTTACTAGGTCACTTATCTGTTTGTTTTCAGGGCTCAGCAAACGTACTACGACAGAAAAACTACACGAAACCTTTTCTCAGTTTGGTGAAGTAGTTCATGGTGTGTAGTTATTCTGCACAATTGTTACTTTTATTTAATATTTTCTTTCATAAATACTGATTACTGATTCTGTGCCGTTTACAGCTAGAGTGGTAACTGATCGGGTATCAGGATATTCCAAGGGATTTGGTTTTGTAAAGTATGCTACCTTAGAAGATGCTGCCAAAGGCATAGAGGGCATGGATGGAAAGGTCAGTTGACAGTATTCCTTGCATCGTTGGATATATTAAACACTACATGATAAATTAATATGAAAACACAATATTTTGGCTATTTTCAGTATGGCGTCTCCCAACCCAACAAAAGGGTTCTCCTTAATTGTTGGGTGGTCTATTTCCACTGGATATATTGACATCACGAACTTCAGAACTGTAAAAATGAAAATGCTTAACAAGTTGAAACTCTTGCTTCTAAAAAATAGTTCGCCAACTCTTCATGAAAACATTAATTAAAGAAAATTCCTCTTGAAAATGTTTTCAGTTACTTCCCGCCAGCTCAAGGCAAACAGAATGCACTTACTTTGCTTCCATTCAGAAGGAAGCTCTATGACTGATATGAGCACAATATAAGGAATTTCCAGTCGGAACCCTGATGATTGCATGAACTTAACATTCTAAGCACTGAAGCAGTTTTAGCATATGTAGTTTTCTTTCAAAGACATCTATCCTAAAAACCAAATAAGTTTACTTTTTTTTTTTTTCTGACTAAAAAAAGGTTACTTCCTCTAGGATATATCAAATCTCAATCTGCAAGCTCCATATCTCTAATTTGGTTGCACGTTCATCCCCTAACCTGCAAACCACATGGTCTGGTGTCCAAAGATCATTGGCCACCATAATGTCACGTTGTCCAAACTCATAAGTGCAGGAAGCTTTTACGAGTGTGAAAATAAGTATTTCATAATACAGAGGTTATGGTTTTTAGTTATCATGCATTGAACAAACAAATGTTATTGAGGCCTGTTTGGGAATTTACTTCACTTTTAAGGCCTTTTAAATACGAAAGTTTCTAAGTTTTGATATGACCCTTTCTCTGGCACTTCTTATACACACTTATCTATCTTGGAACTGAAGTTTTTGTTTTGTTTGTGCATAGTTTCTTGATGGTTGGGTCATATTTGCTGAATACGCAAGACCCAGACAGCCGCCTCCACCACCTCAGAACAATATGGCCTCTCCATATAGCCGTTATTAAATCCTGTATCCAAGGCGAGAAAGCTTGTCAGGTTAATAATATTTATCAACAGCTGGAATTTATTGATCATACTTCATTTTTTGGTTCGAGGTTGGGTGGTCTTCATTGCCTGGGATTTCTGAAATGAAGTGGAGATTGTCCTAATCTGACCAATAAAGACAGAGAAGTCAAATGTAGTATAATTCGTATGTTTTTATGTAGTCTGCAAGACTGTTTGCTTTTGTAAACTTGTTGCGAAATTTCTTCTGATATATCATCTATTCCAGACCTCGTTTTGAACTTTAATTTTAATGACTTTGCTTGGTGGTTGTTTGGTATTGTGTTCTTTAGAAAAACTAATAATTAAGGTTCAGAGGCAGATGTACTGCTTATATTTAATTTTAAATAAAAAATTTAAAATGATTTATGACCGCATAATGAACGATGAACGGACACAATTGATTGATCATCTATATCTCCACAAAGAGGATCGGGCTATGATCCTAGCCTGCCTCAATCCGCGGTTGTTGGAGGTTGTAAGGCCTGAGCAACTTTTTATTTCGGAAATTGATCTCTCCTCTTTTGGTTATCATCCAAATTCTCCCTATTTCTCGGCATTGTGTTCTAGATTTCCATTGGTCCCAAATGAACCTCAAATCTCTAACCCATACTACAGATCCAGCCCTCAAGATTGTCTTTTGCTGTCAATTTGTCCGCTTTCGAATGAGAGGTCCAATTGAGCTCTTGTGTCAGCTGCCCACCTAGAGAACGAATCGTCGCTCATTCAGTTGAAGGTGTGGGAAATCAAGGCATTGGGTTTTGTGTGGAGCTTTGCCCCGCCTCCTTCTTTCGTTTTGAATTCTTGTCCTACTTCGTCGGCGTTGGAGCTGTGTTGTTGCTGGTCCTTTGGCAATGGATATAGTTGTGAGGTTTGGCTACTCTTTTCGGTTTGCAGGCTAATTGGTGATAATTTTCATGTTTGTTTTGGCTATTTTGATATTGTTGATGTGGTGTAGAATTGTTTATTATTTGGGGTTTTTGAAGGTCTGTATATGGTATGATGTAGGGTGAATAACTATTATTTTGTGGTGTGAAATTGGCGGTGTGGTTGGTTGGCTGCTTCTGGGTTCCGAGCAGTTGCGACGGGTCATCCCTTACCTAGGCTTCTAGGGCTTTCTCTACTAGACACTTTTGGGTCTCTACTGTTTAAGCCCTTATGGAGGATTTTTTTTTCTTTCCTGGATTGAAACTTTTGCAATTGTTGTAGAAAATAACCATTACTCATGCTTTGTTTGCATAAGTGTCGTTTTCTTTCTGTATGCCGGTCCTTTCTAGGGCTACGTTCTTTGTAATTTGTCCGCTGGGACTTTGTTTATGAATGTTTCTCTACATTTGACAGAAAAAAAGGTTCACCAATTGTTATGTATCTTCAATTTGTGTGACAGGTTTTCAGGTTCTCTGAACTTGAGGTTGATGCCTCGACAGGGTTTTGAGGCATCTGTGTAGAATTAATGTCTCGTCTAGTGCATAGAATTAGAACTAGTTGAATCGGTTTTAGTTCACTAGTTGAAATTTTGAGTTCGAGTTCAATCTAAGGTTGGGGTCTCGCTATGTTGCGAGCTGTTCATTGTTATTGGCCTTCCATGGGTTCAATTACAAGGTATGTGGCTTCCATCGTCAGCTTTGTGCGATATCCGATTAGTGCTACTGAATGGCATTAAGCCTAAACTAGCACAGTAGTACTCAGTTCAGCGGAGGGTCCCCATTGTCTTCCCCATCGACGCCAAGTCCTCATCCTCGTGATAATTGTTGCCGTTAGTCCCAAGTCGGTACTCAATTAAGCAAGAATTGTCCCTCTTCTCGTGTTTCTCCTCGATGTCAAGTTGCTTAATCAGGCCATCCAAACCATCTTAGCTCCCGTCAAGTCGGCTTTCATGGTGTGGGTCCTGCCTTGCCTCGTTGAGGAGATCGTTTGGTATCTAGCGATTGGTCGACCTGGATTATCCGAAACCAATCTTTTTCCAGTTGCAAGTTGTTGGGTAATTGTTGTAGAGTTAAACAAAATCTTTGCTTGCTTAGTCTTCTTTCAGTGTCAATTATGTATGATCTGGCACTTTTATAAGTTTTGTGTGTTTTGGTAGATACATACACATGGTGGCTATAAATGCAGATGAATTTAACCAGAATAATACAAACCCAGATTCTGATAGCTGCTCCTGCCATTAACTACACTAGGGCAGGTGTGGCCTGAGTCAGCCAACAGCATTCACACAATTTCGTGAAATGGCCCAATGGCCGTCGAGCACCGCCTTGTCACCGAAGCAACCCGAGAAATATTGTGACAGTGAAAGTAACCAGACGTTGGATATTTCGAAGTTAATGCCCCGTCATCGAATTAGGACAAACAATCGTTTTTTTTTTGTTGTTGGATGGAATTTATTGGGGGAATATGAAGATGACGGTATTAGATGCGCCTTCGTTTCTCAGCAGCTATGTAGCAACCATTTTTCGGGACAACTAGCCCTGTCAGATTTAGTGAGTCACAGATGTTCGATTTGTTGCTTTCCTTCGAGAGTGAATATTTGGGCAGAAAGAAATAGTTTTCTGGTAGAAGGTTGGAAATAAATATATGAAGTCTTAAGAGCCAATTAGAAGATACTCTTTCGTTTGCTAGAATCAGAATTGTGGTGGAAATGAATTTGGATTGCTGAGCAAGGTGTATATTGTACAACCTTTTATGTGGCTCGAAGAACCTTGCATTAGTCACTTGCATTGTGACGAACTATCGTTGACTGATATGAGTCTCATTGATGAAACTTATAATACTATTCCACGATTGTGTATGACAAAGCTTGATAAATCAAAATGTTATACATTCTATTTTATTTCATATAATTATGGGAGATGAGGGTTTTCAAACTCAGAACTAAACTTCTTCTAACATTGAGAAGAAAAATATCGCTGAACTTTAAATCATACGACGATTAGGCCTATAAAATACAAGACCTATTAAAAAGTGTGAAAATAACTCCTTGATTAGGCATTTCGATAAATAACAAGTTTAATATGGCACATTTCGTTGATTGAGCCAAGTTAATAATATACACAAAATTTGTAGTATATTTGTTAGTTTGTGGTGGATGGACCAAAAGTTGTCCACCAAGTTCTTTATCCCCGTAGGCAAAGCACTGCGAGTAACCTTTTGTCATGTGGCAATCCGACGTCAAAGATTATGACCTATCTATTGAAAATAAGACTGAATTATGTGTTATAATTTACAAGGGTTAAAGAATTTGTTGAAAAAATGACAATAATCAAATGGTGCTTCTGGGATAATAGGGTATTTTACTATTTTTGGATAAGCATGCCCCTCGATTGACATCAATTAATTAATTTGCTGGACAATTCACCATTGCATCTTTATTTCTAGTTGAAATGGAACTATCGGTTTGATGCAGGCAGAACAAATATGGCCCCCTCTCACCCTTTCTTTAGGGCATGTTTAATGCTTTTTTATTTATTTAGGTTTTGGAAGTTATGCGTTTAGTAATATTGCTTGTGGAAGCACTCTAAATATTTCTTTAATTTTTGAACAAAGTCATAAGAGCAGTAAGTGATAGATTATTCTAGTCGATATGGTTTCCTTCTTCAACTTATTGCATTTTAAATTTAAAATCTGTCTTTTTTTAAGTGTAGCATGCTATAGTAATATCTACCGTATAAAAAATAGGAGCCATGATAAGCATTGTATATTTTGTCATGATGGAACATAGATAGGTTTTGCACCAAAAGAGAAAGGTCATATGGTTGAGTTGATTAATGTCAATGAAGGAAACAATTAAGTCGCCAAAATTATATTATTGATTTAGTAGCTCATAACTTGACTTACTACCCACCACGAGTCCAGGACTGCGAACCACATCAAAGCAAATTTATGACAACCCGTCTCTAATTTTACGATTCTATAAATTTTAAAAGTGTGAATTGACGAAAATGCTTTAGAGGCAAGATTGTTGACTTTCGTTGACCGCCTTTGTGAAATCCCGTCCCTGGAATTTCACTATTCATTACGTATCTCGTTATTTAAATTCGTATTTAACGTTTACGTTATCTTTATTAGTTAATTTTAATTCTGTTAATTTTAGGAGTTAAATCGAATAATTATCGGGTTTGAAATTTCGTAATTAACCTTTAAAATTCGTTGATCCTTTCGACGTCACAAGTAATGTTTTCGAATAGATCTCGAAACCACTAACGCATAGGCGAAAGCTGTTTGCGTATCTGGGTTTTAACGGTATAGTTACAGTGACACACCCCGACCTGGAATGTCCACTAGGACTCCGAATCGAGCTGTGCTGGCCGACAACTGGAAGGTGACGAAGCCATAAAGTGTAGTGATGTAGAAAATGTGAATAAATTTAAACCTAAAGTGTCTAAATACAAGAGTGCGTTGGTGAGCGGGAATGAACCTATTTCACACGTGACGTCAGATCATAAGTAAAGTATAGTAGAGTGGATTGAGAATTATACCCTAAGAGATAACCATTTATACTGAGATTTGCCAAGAGTCCTCGTCGATACGAAAGCTCAGCTACTAAAACCTGGAGGGGCGAAAAACAAGGGTGAGTGGGCCTGAAAAATAAAGTTTTAATAAAAACCTTTTGAAAATGTTATAACCCCTCGTCGTAAAACATGTATAGTTTCCAAAAAATCATACTACGTATAGGTATGAAATCAAATGCAAATCAACAGTAAATCCAGAAGTATGCCACATCACAATATCTCAACAGTATTATAAGTAAAATCAGGTGCTCTTCAATTTATGCTAGCACACAAGTCGGAGTCGCCTAATGCGACTTGTACGACTGAACTAATGCTCATCAATCTATGCTAGCACACAAGTCGGAGTTGCCTAATGCAACTTATACGACAGGACTGGGTGTAATCATAATATACACTTTAGTGCTACAATCACGTGAAGATTGGCATTATTCGCGGTCACATACGAGTCGGAGTTGCCTATTGCAACCTGTACGACATGACTGGCACTTACTTGGATCCAAGGCGAGCGTGCGGTGCGGATGTGAACATACACATGAAAGAATGGCCCTGGCCCTGGACGAGCACTAACACCGGGTGCAGCAAACGATGAGCATAAAACATAAATATAGTCATGCCATAGTGGTTCAATAGTTCTAACCAACATAATATCATTCATAGCCGTAGGTTTAATCATAGCATCAATAAACATACGCATACTTGTGCATCTCATAAGATGTAGCATATTTAGTAATTTCCATCAACATGCTAAAACTTATAAGCATTCCGCTCAACTAGGCGTTTTGTAGGGAACTCTTTATGACATGCATTAATGGAAACTAACAGTTATCTATATATATACTGTAAAAAGGAAAAGACCACTCACCTGAAGTCTTTGCTATAACTCCCTAGCATGAATACCGAGACGTCACAAACGATCGTCACCTAGAACAAATATCAAATCACGTCTCAGAATTCTTATCGATAGAACACATAACTTACGTAAAATGCATCCCCAAGGATGTTCTAGAGTGATTTGAAACCCATTGAACAAAATTCAACCGTCGGTCGAAGGTCGAAAGTAGGGTCCACAACCCTACGTAACTCGATCTGAAAGATCTGGACCTCAGATTTCCGATCCGTAACTTTTGAAGTGTTTTAATAAGCTTCTAGAACAACATCCTGAAGTTTCGGAATGATCCAACGGTCGGATCTTTGCCAATCGCAAAAATTAAGTGGCGGCCAACGTTTAGATTTACAAACTTAGAAAACCCATCCGGGAAGATTTGTTCGGTAGATTCCTGATCCGTCAGTTCCTAATATCCTTAAAATATTATATACTATTACGTTTTAAATTTTGGTGACGATCAAATGGTCGGATCGTCGAATCATATAATAACCAAGTGGCGACCCTTAACGAAAATATAACCAAACAACGGAATTTCGTCAATCGGATGTCTAATATAAAATCGAGGTACCCATTTTAGCCTAGGGAGGTCAAGTGGTGTCTCTGCCCACGTGCACGCGGCGGCTGGCCGCCTCGACTCATCGGAAAATTCAACTATTTCCAAAAATTACCAAATTTCACAGAAATGTAGATCTGGATTAGTGGAGTAAGTTTAATATCTGGGCCGAAGTCCAATTCGGCTGGGAAACACCTGAATTTGATCAAGATCCATCGGAACCCTAGAATTGGGTGCTTCTTGATTCGTCCTCAAATCGACTTTGACGCTCCTACCAATGATTAGGCATTGTTCCTGAGCTCAAGGGAATTTGTTTGGTGGTGGAGATCGATGGGAAAGGTTGCAGAAAACGACGAATGGCCGCCGGGGCTTCGATTTTTCCAAATTCGAGCCCAAACAACTCTATTTTTGGATGAGAAAGAAAGGTGGGACGATGGTGAGACGTTTCTAGGTGGTGGCTCAACTCAATTCGTCGGAATTTGGCCAGAGGAACCAACGGTTCCATTGTTTCCGATCGGGTCGAATCGCAAGAATTGGTTAAGGGATCCGTGATCCCGTGCTTCTCTCTCATCTCCCTTCCCTCCTTTCTTCTTCCTCCATTGGTCACCCTCCTTCCTTTCTACTCTCCCCATTCGGCCAATCTCTCACGCTCTTCTTTCTGATTGGGCAGCAGCCCCTTCATTTTCTCTCATTTCTCCCTTCTTTCCTTCGTTCATCCTTCTCAGTTCCCTCATTTCTCACAAAAATAATCTTAAAATAATAATATAATAATTTTGAGAAATATATAAAATAATAAATAGTAAACTTTACAAAAGTACTTTTCGGATTTGTAGTTCCGTAAAATTTTAACCGTAACTCCAAATTCGCTTCCGCTTGCGCCTATGCATCTGTATCGTCTAGTACTTCAAGAATACGATAAAATAATAGCCCATACGCTTCACGAAATGATGGTCAATTGAAGTCAACGATCTCGCCTCTAAGGGAATTTTCGTTAATTTACTCATTTAAAATTTATAAAAACATAAAATTGGGACGGGTTGTCACATACGGACATTTGAAGTTGTTTTACTAAACAATAAATTTTAAATTAATTAAAACTCCCACCATGTGGGAATGGTAACCAATCAAAGTTGAGGACCGGCCCAATCAGGTGCAAGTTTAAGGGGCCAATTAGATGTGAGGGAGGGGAATAAGGACCAATTAGGAAGAGAGAACCATTCTTGTGGACCCGTACACCCACCACCAACCCAGTTTCAACCCGGTTCTAATTCCAGTCAAATTCTGCCATTTTTCAGGCGAAATCCATCCATCCATCACTTGCAATCACCACCATAATTATTCTCCTTCATTTTCACCCAAGATTCGATGAAAATTGGGCAAATTTTGTGGTATTTGGCGACAGTGACACCGAAGGTTCTTGCGACGATCCAACAATCCGCCGATCCGGCGAATTTCACCACCCACCACCACCCTTAATCAAATCCCCTTTGACCCAGGAACAAGACCCAACCAGTGGTAAGGGCGTCAGAACACTGAGGAAGTAGAATCGAAGCTCACCCCTTCTAGGGTTTTCGGTGGGTGCGAGGCAATTTGAGGTCTTTCCCAGCCAAATTGGACTTGGCCACGGGTATAAAACTTGCTCTACTCATTCAGATCTTCATTTTTGTAAAGTTTGAGAATTTTTGGAAATAGTTGAATTTTCCGGCGAGTCGGGGCGGCCGGTCTCTGCGTGCGGTGACGCGTGGCTGCGGCGGGTGAGCCGAGACCCCACATGACCTTCCTAGGCTAATTTGGATGCCCTGATACCACATTTGACATCCAATTAATGAAATTCCATTGTTTGGGTATAATTTCGCTAAGGTCCGCCACTTGAACATTATAGCAATCGACGATCCAACCGTTGGATCAGCACCAAACTTAACACATTATAGTACGTAATATTTGGAGCCCATAGAAACTTATGGATCAGGAATCCAATGTATAGATCTTCCCGAATTGGATTTGTAAGTTCGTAAAATAAAACGTTGACTGCCACTTGAATTGTGATTCGTGGAGATCCGACCGTTGGATCATGGTAAGATTCTAGTATGTTGTTTTAGAAGCATAATGTGGATCTTTGGAAGTTATAGATCAGAAATCCGAGGTGCGGATCTTCCGGATCGAGTTACGTAGGGTTGTAGACCCTACCGTCGACATTTGACTGACGGTTGACTTTTGGTCAATGGGTTTCAAATCATTCTAGAACGTTATTGGGGATGTGTTTCATGTAAGTTACGTGTTCTATAGATAAGAATTTTGAGGTGAGATTTGATATTTGTTCTAGGTGACGATCGTTCGTGAAGCCTCGATATTCGTGCTAGGGAATTGTAGCGCGAACTTCAGGTGAGTGAGTTTTTTCTTTTATATAACATATATATATATATATATATATAATTATTACTTTCCATTTATACATTTTATAAAGAGTTTTCCACAATACGCCTAGAATAGCGTGGCGTTTATAAGATTAGCACATTGATAGAAATTATGAAGTTATGCTACGTCCTACAAAATGTACAGGTATGAGTACTATTATTGATGCCATAATTATATGTACGGCTATGAATGATATTATGCTGATTAGAACTATCGAATCACTATGGCATGACTATATTTGTGTTATCTGCTTATCGATTGCTGCACCCGGTGTTAGTGCTCACCCAGGGCCAAGGCCAATCTTTCACGTGTATGTTCACATCCGCACCAATCCCAGTCACCTTATATTCTAGATTTGTTGAACTTGTTTTGACTCTGAAATTCTTGATTGTTCTTTTCGCCTTCTCGACATAGTTTTTCACTAAATTCGAGAGAAATTCACTATGAATCTGCTAGTTAAGGTAGTGTGGACTACTTTGTTTGACTACATGGTATGTTTGTCACTATTGTGTCTCACCATGATGCGTGTTTTACTTCCAAGTATTGGGAAGTCTTCTTGAATGCCTTGTGTAGTAAGTTTTGTCACATATCACATTTCATCCTTAGACTAACGGCCAATCCGAATGAACTATCCAGACCTTAGAGCACATATTGCTTTGTATGTTTTACAGTTTTAGCCGGTTATATTAGACATCTATCTATGCTTACGTTGTGTACGACGATAGTTATTATGCTAGTTTAGCTATGGTACTGTTTGAGCCGTGGTATAGAAATTCTATTCATAATACAGAATTAACAGATGAGTATTGCGAACGGGTATTCGCATGATCAAGATTGCGATGTAGCAAAATTGCGCGTTACTGACGATATCACTCGAAAGGGTAGTGTATGAGCACGATCGAGGCTTTGATCAGACGATGTATGTGTATTTCCCAATGGAGGGCATGATGGTAATATTGCACCCTCGGGATTGCTTGCTTATCGTGGAAACAGTGAGTTGTTGGTATTGCGGGATGCAGACCGTAATATTAAGAACTTAATTGTTGAACTCGTTAAGCAAGTGGACATTTAGGTTCGTTTACGTTAGTATTTCTATTTATTTATACGTTTAGTTATTTATTTATTGTTCGGGCTTGACCCAATGATACTACACGCTTATTCTCGAAGTACATGATGCCACGAGTGCGTAGGTGAAATTTTTCTACATTCCGTTTTGATTTCAATACAACTATTTTAACTTTACTTCACTAAATACGTATTGTGACGATATGTTACTATATATCTATTTTTTACTTGATGTTTTCATAAAGGATTTTATATTGTAGTATCATACTGAAAGAGAATGAAAGTTTGAGTTTGGAGGCATGAAAGAGGAATCACTGTACTCCAATCGTGACGGAATGACATTCTCTTTTATGCAACCACTCTAACTTGATATCTTCTTTACATATTTATTTCCCTGCTGTCTTTTCATTACTTTTGTATAGCAAATGATTTAAATTTCGGGGACGAAATTTTTTTAAGGTGAGTAGATGGTGACAACCTGTCCCTAATTTTACGATTTTATAAATTTTAAAAGTGTGAATTGATGAAAATGCCTTAGAGGCGAGATTGTTGAATTTCGTTAACCGCCTTTGTGAAATCCCATCCTTGGAATTTCACTATTCATTACGTATCTCGTTATTTAAATTCGTATTTAACGTTTACGTTATCTTTATTAGTTAATTTTAATTCCATTAATTTTAGGAGTTAAATCGAATAATTATCGGGTTTGAATTTTCGTAATTAACCTTTAAAATTTGTTGATCATTTCGAGGTCACAAGTAACGTTTTCGAATAGATCTCAAAACCATGAACAGATAGGTGAAAGCCGTTTGCGAATTCGGATTTTAACGGTATAGTTACGGATATTTGAAGTCGTTTTACTAAACTATAAATTTTAAATAAATTAAAACTCCCACCATGTGGGAATGGTAACCAATCAAAGTTGAGGACCGGCCCAATCATGTACAAGTTTAAGGGGCCAATTAGAAGTGAGGGAGGGGAATAAGGACCAATTAGGAAGAGAGAGCCTTTTCTGTCAACCCGTACACCCACCACCAACCCAGTTTCAACCCGGTTCTAATTCCGGCCAAATTCTGCCATTTTCAGGCGAAATTCATCCATCCATCACCTGCAATCACCACCATACCTCTTTTCCTTCTTTTTTCACCCAAGATTCGACGGAAATTAGGACAATTTTGTGGTATTTGGCGACGATGACACCGAAGGTTCTTGGCGGCGATTTGCCGATCCGGCTAGTTTCACCACCCACCACCACCTTTAATCAACTCCCCTTAGACCCAGGAACAAGAGCCAACCAGTGGTAGGGGCGTCGGAACACCGAGGAAGTCGAATCGAAGCTTACCTATTCTAGGGTTTCCGACGGGTGTGAGCCAATTTGGGGCATTTTCCGACCAAATTGGACTTGGCCACATGTATAACACTTGCTCTACTCGTTGAGATCTTCATTTATGTGAAATTTGAGAATTTTTGGAAATAGTTGAATTTTCTGGTGAGTCAAGGCGGCGCGTGGCTGCGGTGCGTGCGCGAAGACCCCACCTAACCTTCCTAGGCTAATTTGTATGACCCGATTCCATATTTGACATCCGATGAACGAAATTCCATTGTTTGGGTACAATTTCGCTAAGGTCCGCCACTTGAACATTATAGCAATCGACGATTCGATAGTTGGATCGGCACCAAACTTTAATACATTATAGTACGTAATATTTGGGGACCATAGAATCTTACAGATTGGGAATCTGACATATGGATCTTCCTGTATTGGATTTATAAATTCATAAAATAAAACGTTGACCGCCACTTGAATTGTGATTGGCGAAGATCCGACCGTCGGATCGTGGTAAGATTCTAGTATGTTGTTTTAGAAGCATAATGTGGATCTTTGGAAGTTACAAATTAGAAATCCAAGGTACGGATCTTCCGGATCGAGTTACGTAGGGTTATAGACCCTACCGTCGACCTTTGACCGACGATTGATTTTTGGTCAATAGGTTTCAAATCATTCTAGAATGTTCTTAGGGATGTGTTTCATGTAAGTTACGTGTTCTATCGATAAGAATTCTGAGACGTGATTTGATATTTGTTCTAGGCGACGATCGTTCGTGACGCCTCGATATTCGTGCTAGGGAGTTGTAGCGAGGACTTTAGGTGAGTGGGTCTTTTCTTTTATATAACATATATATATATAATTATTAGTTTCCATTTATACATTTTATAAAGAGTTTTCCACAATACGCCTAGATAAGCGTGGGACTTATAAGATTAGCACGTTGATAGAAATTATGAAGTTATGCTACGTCCTACGGGATGTACAGGTATGAGTACTATTATTGATGCTATAATTATATGTATGGCTATGAATGATATTATGCTGATTAGAACTATCGAATCAGTATGGCATGACTATATTTATGTTATCTGCTCATCGATTGTTGCACCCGTTGTTAGTGCTCGCCCAGGGCCAAGGCTAGTCTTTCACGTGTATGTTCACATCCGCACCGCACGCTTACCTTGGATCCAAGTAGGTGCCAATCTTGTCATACAGGTTGCAATAGGCAACTCCGACTCGTATGTGACCGCAAATAGCGCCAGTCTTCACGTGATTGTAGTACTAGAGCATATATTATGATTACACCCAGTCCTGTTCATGTCAGAAATAGCGCCAGTCTTTACATTTGATTTCATACTTATACGTAGTATGATTTTCTGGAAACTATACAGGTTTTACGACGAGGGGTTAGTATGTTCAGAAAATAAATGTGTTTTATTAACTTTATTTTTAGGCCCACTCACCCTTGTTTTTTGCCCCTCCAAGTTTTAGTAGCTAAGCTTTCGTATCGACGAGAACTCTTGGCAACTATCAATATAAGTGTTTATCTCCGAGGGTATAGTTCTCAATCCACTCTACTGTACTTGCTTATGCTCTGACGTCACGTGTGAAATGAGTTTTGATATGGATCACAATCATGGGGCTCTATGTATTTTCTATGCTTCCTCTTTCCACAATCTTCTATTACAAATTTATTTTTCCACAGAATTGGGATAAAACCCTACATATCCTCCAAAACCAAACGCATTATAAAATCCTCGCTCTCCCACCAAAACCAGAGGAGAGCCACTCTCCAAACCCAAACCCTTCTGTCTCTTCAGCCTGAAACCCAAATAAATA
The DNA here is from genome assembly GCA_024362995.1 of Heteromeles arbutifolia. Classification (NCBI taxonomy): domain Eukaryota; kingdom Viridiplantae; phylum Streptophyta; class Magnoliopsida; order Rosales; family Rosaceae; genus Heteromeles; species Heteromeles arbutifolia. Next base: position 34,088,043 of record JANCRC010000003.1, on the reverse strand, counting down.
ACCATGACGGAAGTGAGATCCCGCCGATGTCACAAACCGTAAACCTCAACAATTCCGAGCCCCTCTTTCACACAATTCTCAGGTAACGCACATCGACATCGTAACAGCAAAATTGCGCCATGAAGTTCTTGTTGGAGTTTGTCCCGTGCTGCGGGGCCACTCGCCCCACAACATCCGACAGCGAGCCTCGGCTCTCAGAGGAGACGAGATCGCTGGTGAGGGCGCCCAGCCGAATACTACGCCGCAGAAGAAAGCGCGGGAGCTCCGTAAATTCGTCTTATTGGACGCCGTCGCTGAGCTCAATTTCCGAGGATAACGTTGCTGCGAAGGTGGTGGATCGAATGGCTGCGACTGAGAGAGCCGTGAAGAGGAAGAGCGGACAGGATCGAACAAGAGTTCAGGTCCGCAGCCACGGCGAAGATTACGGGTACGTAAATAGTAAAAATATAGTAAATAGCAAAATAGTACAATCTTGGGATGTTTTGCTTTCCTGGGAGCACGACGTCGTTTTAGTTGTGTTTGGTTTTGCCATTAGGAAAATGTTACCCATACCCCCTTTATTCCCATATACTTCACTCTTTGTTTCAGACAATGAGATTTAATAAAGCGGTTTTTTTTTAAACTTTAATCCTTGAAAAAGATTGAAATTTAATAAATTAAATTAATTATCATTTCCGTTATTATTGGTTGTAAAATTGATTGGTTACATTTTGTATGGGATTTTTTTTTTCAGGCAAGCTTCATTTGCGATTCCGGCGTTCTCTCCGACGCCTTTTATGTTTTGAAATCATGGGATGAAACTTGCATTAACAGACGGTTATTCACGTTCGAAACTGGGTTGGGATCATGAAGCGAGAGTGTGTGTATATGAAATAAGGAAAATATATAACAGTTAAAGAGCTTTCTTGTATTGTACCATTGTACTCGAATAGTGCATTTGTATATTTTCCATTTATTTGTTCAGATTTCCCTATTGTTCATCCAACTTGCATTTGGCTTATGTTTCATAATTCAATGATAGACTGTAAATTGTTTTGTTTTTAATTTTAATAACCACTTTTGAGTATTTTTATTTATTTAGCTTAATTAAAAATATCTTAACAATAATAATACATGACATTTTTAAAATCCAAAACAACATGGACAATGACGTGACATTTTTTCTCACCAAATAATTTTAGTGGAATTGCACATGTGTATGTATCGACGTAGACTAGAGCAGAGCTTGATCTCCTTCTGTACTTAAATTTGAATTCTTCTTCTCACAAATCAATTTAGGGTAGAAAATATTGCTCGTAAAAAAAACAATTTTAATCTAAAATTATCTCTTCAAAAGTAAAAAATCTCAAATTCAAATCCAACTATAACAAAAGAAAAATCAAAATTTCAAATTTCACCAAAAAAGAAGAGAATCCAAAATTAATGCAGAACCTTCGAACAGTCTTGAAACAAGGTTTCCTATATCGCATCACTACTTAGTCTGTCCAAGGTGTATAGTATTAGGAGTTGATGCAGAATCGCAGATGTTCATACATGGTAAACTGTTGGATATATCATATCACCATGGACAGGCAATACTGGTGTACATTTAACGTACAAAGTGTAAAGCAGGATTAGAAATATCGTTTCAATTTTCATTGAGCCTGCAAGACTAGAGATAAATAAGCTGAGCAGCCGTAGATCGTCAAATGAATCACCAACTTAACAGAGTGACTCATAGTCTAGTGCGTAATCTAGTTCGTTAGGTTTTCTGTTGATTAAAATTTGTAGGGATTCATATTTTTGCCACAAGGGTTGGGAGAGTCTAAGACCATCTCCAAAGGAGATGTCAAATATGCCAAATAAGATTAAAAGATATTTAGGTGTTATCCAATGGATATGCCATATATGATGTGGCATGTGAGTCATTTGACTCTTTGCTTTCTAGCTGTCTTTTTTGACAGCAAATAAAGAAGGAGTCAAATATATTTAATTGAATTTTTTAATACATGGGTCTCATTAACAATCAATAAAATAAAAACTACAATTAATTTTGATTATTTTTTAATAGTTAATGCAACTCTAGGCCCAACAAAATAATAAAATAAATATTTGACACATCCATTGAAAAAGAAGAGAATTTAGCACTTGTATTCAATTTGCCACATCAGCCATCAAATAACATTTTGGCATGTTATATTTGACATTTCATTTGGAGATGCTGACAGATTGATGGTCAAGCCCAATCATAGTAAACCTTTATAATTGTCAACTACTAGTTAAAAGGAACTTCACCCCAAAAACAAAAAAAGGCACATGAATCTTACAGACTTACTCTAATCAAGAAGTGACAAATTCACACACTTATGCAAGCACCCTCCTTATCCTCCATCCCAGCCATTGTGTCATACAAAGGCTTATTCAACGTCTCCGGCAAATAAAATGCAAACATTCCACCCACAACCCCACACACGGCAAACACTGAAAATGGCAAACCCCCGCCCAAAACCACCACAAACGGGGCCAAAATCGCCCCCATTTGTCCGGCTTGTGTGGCACATCCAAGCGCTGCATTCCTCACCACAGTTGGAAACAACTCCATTGTGTAAATAAAAAGCAAATTGTAAGTCCCCGCCATCCCAAAAATCCCCAAAATCCCGCACACCATCCTAACAACTTTCCACATCCCAACATTCCCCACCAAGCTCCCAATAAAACAAAACACCCCACTAAACCATAACGTCCCAATTGCTAATGGCTTCCTTCCATACTTGTCTAGTAAGATTGCTGTGATTGTGAAAGCTGGCATTTCCGCCACAGCGTTGAGTAACACGTTGATATAGAGGTTGGTTTCAAGGTTGACAACGTTCAAGCTCAAACCATAGTACACGACCGAGCACAAGAAATTTATGGCCACAGCTAGGAATAACCGGATTCGGGTAACTGGTGACTTTATCACATCAATTAGAGAACCACTTATTGCTTCTTTGCTCTCCAATAGTTCCTTGTACGTTTGGTCATCCTCATTTGTAGTAGTAGTATCATTGCTTGCTTCTTCATCTAGGGTTAGGACAACTCCCTCAGGAAGGTGGTTCTTGTTGGACTTTGCAATCGTGCGCATTAGTTTCATGGCTTCCGATATTCTTCCTCGTACGAGGTACCACCTTGGGGACTCAGAGACAAATGGTAGGACAACGAGCAAGAAGAGCAATGATGGGATTGAGGAGGCAATGTAGAGTTCGCGCCATTGTGGGAAAATATACGCAACGCAAGAGAGGATTGCAATCCCGGTTGAGAAGAAGTAGAATGTGGACATTCCTGCTGCACCGCGCTTTGTAGGACCGACAGGTTCAGTAGCAAGGACGAAGGCGCAGAGGCCGACCCCCCCTGTGCTGAAGCCGGTGAGGAGGCGGAAGAGGACGTAGGTCCAGTAGTTTGGGGAGAGTGCTGTTAGACAACCGAAGATGGTGTTCAAGATGCAAACAACGGTTAGGGAGCCTTTTCTTCCTAAAAAGGAGTCTGACAAATGCCCAAAAACTCCCGCACCTGAATGAATGTATGATATAAATATGAATCTTAGTAGTCAGTTAAAATATAATTGGAAAAAGAGAGTTTATTGTATGGCGTTAATTTATAATATCTAGTACATTGTCTAAATTATACTAATATTTGGTAATATCGGCATAATTAATATCAACAATGTACCAAAATGCTATATATATACAGCCAAATCACCATTTACATACACAAGGAGTAGAACAGTACCAAGTCTGAAGAAAGAACAAAAAGAGAAAAAGAATATGCAGCAAGTATTTAGGTATATAATGAAATTTCGCCTTATTACAGAACATGGACTGGGAAAATGGTAGAAGGCATGTTGTAGTTTGGCCCAATCTTCCTAGTGATTTTTGTCAAAAAGGGCACTAACCAAATTTTCCTCCATCAATTTGGTTGCTCTTCTTTTTCATTTTATTTTAACTTTTTTAATACAACGATATATTTACTAAAAGATGAAAAATTGTACTAAATCACAGAACGAGCTTTTCATAATAATTTAGTGTCAAATTCATCATCTACCGAATCAAACCTATGATCTTTTACTTATAAATGGAGTAAAATATTACTAAAATGTAGTATAAGGTGTCATTTGATACTCTAATTGTACATGATTCATGTGCTTTTAACTAGAATTAGTATGACTTACTAGTATGATTTTATGATAGGATCAAAGCATTGCTGACCAAGATAATAGTGGTAATTCTATATCGCCAGTTATTGGGAACGCTTTGCACACATACATGTAAAGGAGGACAGATACATGCTACCCGTCGAGGCCTAACGGCCTGCTGCTAGGTTATTGCATGCATGCGTTTTGTTTCGATTGAATGAGAAAAAGAAAAGGAAAATTGAATATATATGAATGTTATTCAATACCATGGGAGTTGAGTAACATTTTAATTTTTATTTTAAAACTCTGAAACTAAATATAATTAAATTGTGCATTTGCAGGCTTCATTGGTATGAAATCATCTTTAACTCAATCATGTAACCCCCATTTATCACCCTTTACTTTTGTTGCATGTGAATTAGCCAGTTAATCAGGATAAAGGACAGTGTGCTCTCGTCTTTACCCTTAAGTTCTAATGTTTTCTCTGTAAATTAAAATATATTGTTTTGTTAGAGAGGAAAAGATAAATTAAGGTCAAATTATTAGTATTTGTTTTCTGTTTTGGGTAAATTAAAAGGTAAACTAATGTGAGACATAATCATTCAAAACTAGGGTTTAGTAGTTAAAGGCCAAAGAAGTACTCTTGAGGTAAGCATGAACGGATATGCTTTCTATATGAAAAAGCCTGCATTTGGATGTGCCCTTTTTATGTGGAAAACTTTGAAATTTGTCCAGAATGAGTGCACTTTTAGAAAAGAACGAACGAAAGCATCTCCATTCTTTTTCAGTGTTTTTCCTTCTTATCTTCGCTACTTTTAGTAAAGTAGCATCTTCTTGTTCTTTTTTTGGGTGAAAGAAGTGGCATCTCTCTTTAGTTTGTTAGATTTAGATAAAGGTGAAATGGCACCGTACATGTTTTATCATGTGAGTAGGCCCCATGTAAAATTGTCTACAAATTTTTCATGTGTTTATGTCTTAAGTGATGCTATTCACACGCTTATTTTTACCTTTTACAAGTTATTCTTAATTTCTGGCTATTAGAGCGAATGAATTAAAGAAGATTAGGAGACAAAAATTAACAAGAGTGTGTAGAAAGTAAAAGAGAGTGTGTGAATAGCACTACTCTATATAAGTGAAGGAAATTAAACCCTTGGATTTGTCTAATCTTTTCATATATATTTTCCAGTTTACTTCCATTACTTAAGCTAATTCCAAGTGTTTAGTTTACATGTGTGTTTTTGTTTTATATTCTATATTTGAGAATAAATTTCTACATCGAGTATATGATAACATAATATACAATTAAATGATGAGAAATTTCACTCCTAATATTATGAAAGTCTTTTGTAACAAAACTTCACACCTAAAAATAAGTTATTAAGTTAATATTAATATTGGTGTCTATAGTGGACTGTGGTGGGTCTAAAAGTCATGAACATAAATTCATCTAATTGTACAGAAAGAAAAAAGAAACTCTAACTCAAGTGCGTGTTCTAATCAACATGGGACTGCAATTTTCATATGTTCTGTTAAAAAGATAAAAAATGAGGGAAAATTGAACGTAACCTTTTCTGTTATATAAAATGATATATATATAGCAAGATAAACGAGAAGAACACGTGAGACCTTAGACCTGTTCCATATAAATTTAAGAAATGGACAAAAATGACACCCATATTCTCACGCCGATAAAACCCAACAAACAAACTGAAGCTAGCTTGATTTCTTAAATTTACATGCGGACACGGGAACCACATCCGCATATTTTGACTTCACGCTTCCACGCTATCGTGTCAGTACCCTAGCTTGTTCCTAGGGATGGTTCGGTATGGGATCCCATACCGAAACCCTTGTCCCGATTCTCAAATCAAAATTTTCGGGAATCCCAATTTCAATACCGATCCCAAACCAAATTTTCGGGAATCCCGATTTTTGGGAATCTCGAAAATTCCATACCGAAACCTTTGTCCCGATTCCCAAACCGAAATTTTCGAGAATCCCAATTTCAATATCGATCCCAAACCAAATTTTCGAGAATCCCGAAATACTTTCGAGATTTTGGGACAAATCGGGAATCCCGAAATGGTTTTGGGCTTTTGGACTAAAATTTGACGTATTATGCTTTTGGGCTAAAATTCAACATTTTATATTGAAAAATTGACATATAGGCATGCCCAATCTGCCAATTTGTTTTTACTAATCTGTGTACACAAATCTGCCAATCAAATGGCAAGGCCCAGTTAGTATCTGCCTATTCAAAAGCAATCTGCCAATATGAAACGTTAATATATGCTTGAGTAAACTAGTAAATCTATCTATAATCATGCTAGTCCCCAAAATTACATCTAAAACGTTAATATATGCTTGAGTAAACTTCTGTACATATATAATATAAATATTATAGATAGATGTAAAGTTTTCTCAAGCAAATTGTAACTTATAATCTATCCATGTATCCATCTATCAATCTCTCATGTTTATTCTGCATCTATGTATCCATCTATCAATCTCATGTGATTTAAAAATTCTGCATATGTTCCACTATCTATCTTAGGGCTCCTTCCTGTATATGTTCCATCATCGATTTCCAGTGCTCCTTCCGTATTTCAATTTTTACTATTGTAGGTAGATGATGTTCCCCTTAAAGATGTGATCCTATATATTTAAAAATTAAATAATATATATATTTTTCGGTTTGGTTTGGGAATACCGAAATCCCAAAAACTTGAGACCGATTCCCGTACCAAAATTCGGGATCGGTTTGGTATTGGGTACCAAAATTTTCGGGAATTTCGGTTTGGGATTTTTTCGGTTTGGTTTCGGGAATTTTTCGGTTCGGTTTGAGATTTTTGGGATTTTTTTTCAGCCCTACTTGTTCCTCTCCGAAGTCCAATTATTAATTCGTTTGTTTTACATTCTGGTTTAACCTATATTATATGTTTTATTTACCACTAGTATGTATCTTTATAATTTATATATATTTTACTGCTTTCTAGCAGTCATATTCTGCCAGCTGCTAGTGATAATGATGACAATATAAGCATAAGATTTTCTCTCATCATTTCATAGTTTAACATCATTTTTCATTTCAATATAATAAAAGATTGTGCCAAGATAACAGAAAGTATATGAAGAATCTCGTTTTGGAGAAACTCTTCTTAGCATTTATCTAACTAGTATAATCTCGAAATATTAATCTAATAAATACAAGTGGCACACCACTTATTATTTTATAAGTGGAGAAAAACTTTTCTTTTTACTCTTTTATGTTATTTATATTTTAACATAAGAGTTTCACCACTTGTATAGAAACACCTGTGTTTCGATCCCATTAAAAAAATCTCTTCTCTATTTCTATCAGTAAGGGAATCCAAATCCATGGTGCATCCGTAACTTTCTAAACTACTATTTTGCAATCATGAAGAGTCCATAACCAATTTTTCAGTAAGGGAATCCAAATCCATGGTGCATCCGTAACTTTCTAAACTACTATTTTGCAATCATGAAGAGTCCATAACCAATTTTTCAGCAAGGTAATAATTAAGTGGTTTATGCCTTTTTTTTAAGGAAAACTAAAGAAAAATTAAAAAAAAAAAGTTTTAATGAAAAAAGATAAATAAAGGTGTAGTGAATAGTATCATGAAAAGGTAAAAACATGATTTTTCGTTAAAAGTGAACAGTACCGAAAGTGTTTTGTTAAAACTTTTTTTTTTTAATACAAAAAATATTTTACAAAGTAAGAGTGGGGTAATTGGACCAAGTCATACATGTTAGTCATAATAATTTGACTAATCTCTTAGGTTAAATTTTTAAATATTATCAAAGGTATAAACTACTTGAACAAAACAAATAGTTATAAACTACTTTATTATCGCCATTACAATACCAATTAAACAAATATCTCATTTTCTCACACAAATCCACAAGTGGAAAAACCTATACTATCTTCTAAAACTAGTCAAGACAGGTCATACCATGTGCTGCAATTGCTTAAGCATTGAAAAATGTCTACATGCTGATATTCAAAATAAAACTATTTGGACCATATTTGTAGTTCGTAACGTTGATTGTATCTTCCTGAATCATGAATCTTAGTTTTATAACAAACGAAAACGCTAAAGATGGAAAATAAAACTAAGACGAAAAAAAAAAATGTGTATTGCATTTGTGTGCTTGTTGTCTTTGCACATGTAAACATTATATCATCGACAAATTCGCTGTCAAACAAGTTGTTCCAAAAACGTAATTAAACCTTCACCGTTGCTTCTAGTTTATCTTATATGTTATATCTTCTCGTGTTTTGATTTAATAATCATAAACTAACAAACCAATAGATAAACTTGAGCGGGAGAGGAAGAGTAGGATAACTGACCAATCATACAGCCACCGAAGAACAAGGCCTGCGCCAGCCCAACCTTATACTTCTCCTCACAAATCAATCCCCATTCAGCAACGGTTGAGCTTCCTAGACCGCCCATCCACTCCCACGAACCCGGTTTGAGTCCACAAATGGTCTTGGCCCTGGCATCGCAACCCGAACCAGCTGCTCCATCCAAGCACCGCCAAGCCGGTTCACGGTCCGCAAATATCATGACCATGGTGTGGAAGGCCTCCAGAGCCCAAGCCAAGCTGGTCAGCACAAAGTGCTTCATTTGGTACGGACCAAACTCCCCGCAATACTTTTGTAACATGTCGTCGATGCATAGCTTTTCTGATTCAGTCTCTCTGACGGGTTTATATGCATCGGAGAGCAGAGGCGACCGGAGCTCGTCAGGGCTCTGATCACCTCCCGAATCAGATGACAATGATGATGGGCTGGTGGGCATGTTATAAATTGGCCTAATTAATTTCTTGGGTAAGAGGTGGCGGTGGTGTCGAAGGTTTTAGGAGGTGGTGGCTAAATTGCTATGTATTCGTATATGTATGCTTGTGTTTTCCCTGTCACTAGAAGCGTGATGCTTTTGGCTTGACACGTGGAGGGAGCTCCAGCCGTTGGTTTGTTGGATCATGCTCTTTGACGGACATAGGTATTATGTGGAGAAATATTTATATTATACAGGTAGACTGTGATCCAGACATTTCGTACGAATTATATAATATGACATGAAGATAAACTTAAATATATATTATTGTCGCAACACATCATTTATAACGGCGTAAGCGTCTCTCTTAGGTAGGGACTTAGGGGCGGTCTGTGAATATTAGGGAATGTTCTTGGGATCTCTTTCCTTTGCATTACCCCACTTTTCATGAAAGTAATAACTATTCTTTTGTTCTTTGTCATTCAATATCTCAAGGACAGAGGTCGGTCAGGGTCAGAAAGGGTTCATTAGGTTTATAGCCCAAATGCTAAATTTGTGAAGCTGTAGATAAAATGCACAGAAGTCGTGTGAAGGAAATAAAAGAAGAAAGGGCTTTTGCACATTGTGTTTTTGCTTTAAGCTCTCACTGGGATGCACATTGTGTTTTTGCTTTAAGCTCTCACTGGGATTCCTCTACAATTTAGTCCCACACCTAATACGTTTATTCGATAATTCATAAGTCGTTTGTTTATTTTATACGAGAGATATTGACGGAGACGAATAATTAAACGGTTTTAAATACTTTTCACAAACTATTTAAAAAATTGCTAGAAATAATCAGTGCTGAGAGCCTGCCAAAAGGGTGGGAGGGCTTGGGCCTTTGAGTAGTTTAGGGGATAGGGAGGCGGTTGGATTCATTGAACTTAGTTGGATTAACCAGTCTAACGGAAATGTTTAACTATCAGAAGAAAGGAAATCTGTTGATATGTAAGCATGGTTGCTGGATCAAAGTCCATGAGGATGGAGCTCGGAGTCGTGCAGGATTTCTTCTAAGTGTTGAAGGTGTTCTTATTTGTAATGAACGAACAAAATTATAACATCTTAACGGTATATAGCTTGACACGTGTATTAGTTTGTTACGTTTAAATGAAACCGTGTGTCTTGCACATGATCATAGTCACGTTCTTGTCTGAGGCAATGGTTCTAATGGCCGGCTTTGATGCCGAGAATCTAGTAATCGAATCCAACGTGATTTTGTGAGCAACAAACTCCATTTTCGTTTCTGAGTATTCTCTATAATCCCAGGTCATCTCTGAGCTCTTCAATTTCTTGTTGAAATTCAAACAAGATCAACCCTAAAATTTATCCAGAAAATACTAAAACACTAACATGGCCCCAGAGCTTGGTTCGAAGTGAATCAAGGGGCGTGAATCTATGTGTGGTTCTGAGTTTTCAACGAAGAATTCAGGTGAATCGAGCTACAAGATGGTTGGATTTGGTGCTGATCCAGTCTTCAATGGCATCAACTATGAGTTTTTGGTGCATCAGGATGAAAACAATCTTCAAATCCCACAATCTGTGGAAATATGTTGAAGAAGGATTTGTGTTACCTTCAGATGAGAAATTAACTAATGAAAAGCAACTACTTGTTGCTGAAGATCTGGTTGCTCGCGATGCAAGAGCTTTAGGATTGGTCCAAGGAGATGCGAGTGATGAGATCTTCCAAGAATTGCTAATCAAGAAACTGCAAAGGCTGCTTGGGATGTATTGCAGCAAGAGTTTAAAGGTGATTCTTAGGTAATGGCAGTTAAATTGCAAGGCATTTGCCGAGATTTTGCGTATGCTAGAATGAAGAATGGTGAAGCATTGTCTGATTACTTGACTAAACTGTTAGCACTGATAAATGAAATGAAAATGTATGGTGAAGAACTGCCTAATAAAAGAGTTGTTGAGAAGATCTTGATTAGTCTTTCGCCTCAGTATGATAATATTGTTGCTGTGATTAAGGGGACAAAAAGTATAGGTGGAGAACTACCGAATGTCTGGATGGGTTGCATGTTTAGTATACGTTCTAACTCGGGGATCCAAGTAGAATATATTTTAGGAGAATCTAACCTTCAAAGTATGCATGTATAAGTCATAAGTAATTGAGAAAATTACATAGGATTGTTAAGGTGACGGCAGAACCTTAGTATCTTTTAAACTTGATTTTTCAAACCGTGTCTTTTACTTTCTCTGCTACTTTTGCAATCTCTTTTATTGATTTTATTTCGTTGTCTTGTTATTTCAAATCTTTTTCTAAATTTTGTGTTAAATAATTAATTAATGATTAGTTTAAATACAAATTATTCATATTAATTCCTATTGAGAAAAACCTTGTTTGAGCCGTTTATACTATCATGTTCTCTTGCAAATATTTTTAAGTATTTTTGTCAAACTAATCACTTTTTAGTCAAATCAACATTAAACAAAATTTAAATAGAAACTAATCACTCATTACATCTTGGAAATTGTATTGACTTAAGAGCAAGTCCAGCGGAGGGTATAGCCCGGTGGACAGTGGACCAAATTAACCCAATCGCCAGCCTTCCTTTCTCCAGCCCATCCAAGTAATTGGGCTAAGGGGGCCCGTGGGAGAGGTGAGGCACGAGTCCAATGTCACATCCTAGTTTGCATAGTAAGATATTGTTCATTTTGGGCCACGCTCTAACGGATTTGTTCTTGGGCTTCCACCTAAAACGCGTCTCACAATAGGGAGGTGGGCATGTACATATAAGGCACATCACCTCCTCTCCCTCGAGCGATGTGGGATTTTACAATCCACCCCCCTTGGGAGCTTGACGCCCTCGTCGGCACAGTTCCAGCCGGGGAATGGCTCTGATACCAAATTATCACATCCCAGTCCGTATAGTAAGATATTGTCCGCTTTCGGCCACGCCCTCACGGATTTGTTCTTGGGCTTCCACCCAAAATGCGTCTCACTATAGGGAGGTGGGCATGTACATATAAGGCACATCACCTCCTCTCCCCCGAGTGATGTGGGATCTTACATCCAATGCCCGAGCGCCTGAGGGCTCTCTGATGCAAGGTTGACGTTAGCCACGTTATAAAAAATTTGTGTCAAGTGCGTGCATCACAAGCGCGCGTGGGGGCGCGTTACCGACCATATTTCAGACGGTGGGGCCTGCCGTTTGAATTATGCTACGTTATCGTTGTTGGGTGCCAAGTGGCACCCTTAAGGCCGTTGGATTTCCAACGGTAAAAAAAATGCAAACCTCCCCCAACGGCTAGATGACATGGCACAATCTTGGGCGTTGGATTCGAGATCAATGGTCCACGTTATTCGCCTTTAAAAAAAAATTTGAAAAAAAAAGGAAAAAAATCTGATATGTTACCGTTGTGCCACGTGGCACACTCTGGAGGGTTGGATTTCAATTTTTCTTTAATAAAACGGCATAAATTAATCCACATGGCGCAAAAAGACCAATTAAAAACCCTATCCGAAATTACAAATAAAATTATTTTTTATTATTGTATAAAATAAAAAATATTAATATTTTATTGCCTATTGCCATGGCTATTCAGTTTTAGGGGTGGAGATACAAAAGGCAATTACTGTTCATTAAAGGTAGTTACTATTCATTGTAGGGGATTCAATAGGCAGTTGCCCTGGGGGGCCTTCCTACACTGGAAGTGCTCTAAAGGAAGCCTTTCAGGAAAGGGATTCTCATTTTTTTTATAAAAATGGGGATTAGTTGTGGGGTCCACACCACATTGAACTTTAACGATCCGAACCGTCTATTTTTCAAGTTGTACCTCATAGATCATCCTTGCAAAATATTAGCCAAATCGGAAATATTTAAAACATCAAATTGGGTTCAAAGAAATGAACGAATACTTTGTTATATAAGAAACAATGAAATTTGATCAAACTAATCACTTTTAAGTGTTTTTATTAAACTAATCACTTTTTAGTCAAATAAACATTAAACAAAAGTTAATTAGAAACTAATCACTCTTTACATCTAGGAAATTGCATTGACTTAAAGGAAGCTTTAAGGGAGGGGATTCTCATTTTTTTTTTTTTTATAAAAATGAGGATTAGTTGTGAGATCCACACCACATCGAACTTTAACGATCCGAACCGTTTATTTTTCAAGTTGTACCTCATAGATCATGCTTGCAAAATATTAGCCAAATCGGAAGTATTTAAGACATCTAATTGGGTTCAAAGAAATGAACGAATACTTTGTTATATAAGAAACAATGAAATTTGATATTAATAATTAAATAGGCAAATGGTTTCGGATTGAATTGAATTTTTACAAGGATGATCTATGAATCGAGACTTACAAAATAGATGGTTTGGATCGTTGAAATTCGATGTAGAGCGGGCCCCACACCTAATCCCCATTTTTTTTCAAAAAAGTTTGATGCCCTACCATGATTAAAACACATATAGCTACAGTCATAATTTCTAGGAGAAAGGGAATCCCTCATAAGTGAAGTGATCCCCAATATTTTTCAACATACCCAGCTCCTAAGTATGTATATATATTCAACCATAGTAGGCAATCGCAACTGCTTTAAGATGGTACTTGCTATGTATGGTTGAACCGCTAGTAGATTCAGTCATGTCTACGTGCTCTTCTACTGTTGCACCACCAGGAAATTCCCAGTCGAACTTGTGCACTAAATTCGCCAAAGCAAATTCTTTGATAGCCAAGGCCTACTGAACTCCTGGGCATCCATGTCTGCCAGCCCCAAATGGAATGAATTGGAACTCATTTGCTTTATAATCTATGGCATTATCCAAGAACCTTTCTGGCCCATACTCATCTGGTTTGTCGTACGAATTGGGATCTCTTCCAATTTTTCATGCATTCACCATAACTTGTGTGTTGGCATTAATGTCATAGCCGTTTATTTTCACATCTTTACTCGACATCCTAGGCAATAGCAGTGGAACCGGAGGGTGTAGGCGAAGAGTCTCCTGGATCACTGCTTTCAAGTAATGCATTTGGACCAGATCATCCTCCATAATTATGTCTGTTTTGTTGCAGATTATTTTCCTTACCTCGTTCTGCAATTTTTTCATGAGATTTGATTTCTCACAAGCTCAAACATCGCCCACTCTAGGACTGTGGATGTGGTATCAGTGCCAGCAGAAAACATGTCCTATAAGAGTATTGATCAACAAAAGTAATTAATTCCTCTAACATAGCTAGTTAATATGACTAATTACATACTACTGCCTGTCGGGATTTCATGTGCCTATTCGAAAAATGAAAATATATGATCAAATCCAATTACGAATGTTTTTTGTTTTATAGAATGAATTATTTAATTCCAATGTGATATGACCACATAAAAATTAATTATACAGCGACAGAAGGATAAGAATAAGTAAGAGAGAGAATGTTAAATATAATACCAAGAGGGTAGCCTTTATGGTAACTCGATCAATCGATAGACCTGCAGCCACGTTTTCTTTTTGAACTGAAAGCAAAACGTCCACAAAGTCTTTTTCATCCTCGCTCTTGATTGGAACATCATCCATATGCTCTTGCACAACTGTATCTAAAAACTTGTCGAACCGTTTAGACAGATTGCCTAGTTCAGTGTCCAAACCATCGAGACGTGTGAACCAAGCAAGCCATGGAATATAGTCTCCAATATTCACACGTCCAATTAACTTTGTCAGATCCATGGAAATCTCTTTAAACATCCTCCCTGCTTCGTCATCATCGTTGTACTTCCTCCCCATAGCCACTCTACAAATAACATCTCGAATAAGCGCCCCAAATAGTTCAATTAAATCCACGACTGATGTTGAGGAGGAGGAGGATGAGCACTGATTAAGTATGTTGTTGATCATGGATTTGGTTTCTTCTTCTCTCACCCTACAAAAAGAGCGAACCTTTTTGTTGGTTAACAGATTTAACACACATATGCCTTCCACCTGCCTGCAATATTCGCCATAGGGTGACGATGCCACGTCTTTGAAATTGTAGCAAAGCTTCTTATTAAAGAATGCGATCTTGGGTCTGTTGGAGAATGTGATGTCATGTGTTTTCATGATCTCGCGAGCAGCCTTAGCCGTTGAGATCGCGCACTTCCCAAATGGAGAAGCATGAGATGTCCGTGGCATTGAGCTAAGTTTTTGAATGTGCGATGAGGGTACATGCCTACTTGGTGAAGGTTTCCAATGATAGACAGCCTTGGAGGAGAAGGTGGTGACGATGATGATGATTTTGTGGAGTTGGAGGACAATTTATAAATGAGGATGAGTAAAATGGGAAGAGGCACTAGAAATTTGAAGAAGAATGGTTGCAATATGATTGAGAAGGTTTCATTAAGCTTCAGCTCCATCATTTGCAGAAGACTTAACATCTTTTCCTATTAATATTCTTCTTCTCTCCAGGCTCTATGCTTGGATAAGAAAATGCGTGTATCGGGTGACTATTTATAAGAGCAAGGGTTGCAATAAGTTTGAGGCAACCTCTAGATGATTCTCAGAAATCAACACTTTTTTGTTTTTACTTTTGAATTGAGACACTTGCACTTGCTACATTTTAATGGAAATCGATACAATACTAACCTTCGTATTACTTCTTTCTCCTCTTTTTATTTATTATATGTCAGGAGACTTCACAAGTGGCTTGTCAAATCAAAAAAAAAATTCTTTAGAAATTTAGAGGAGTAGCGACAGTCCATTGCAAAATTTTAATTCAACGGAGCCCTAGATGGATCGGAGTAAGATTTTCTCCCCTCCTATTTCAATCCCCTTCTATTCTTTCCTCTCATATTATATTTTGTCTTATTGTTTCTATAAAAAAATCAATGTAAGATGTTGACGTGGCTAAATTGTAACCGTTCAAATAGGAGGGAAAGGAAGGAGAGAGAGATTGGGAGAGGAGAGAATCCTCCTCTAGATGGGTCATGGCTGGTCAAGGAAATGAATCAATCTATGTAATCAAACCTCCCAGCCAAGGGCACTACCCTACAACTAGAACATGTGCCCAAAATCATATACATGCCCCCTGTGGATGCAAATTTTCTCCTCCTTGGTCTTGGACAATTTTGCACCTACAAAACAAGACCTTAGGTTAAGGCCAAGAGCCTCACGCGCCCACGATGAATTGGGGAGGGGGGGGGCTTTGGCCGAAAAACCTCCGATGCCAAAGTTAGAATTTTAGAGAGAAAGAGTGTTTAGAGAATTTGGGATTTTTTGCAAGAGGATTGGCATGAGTGTTTGGTGAAAATGGGTCCCTATTTATAGGACTAGGTTGGTCCATTTTTCAAAGGAAGTGGCCGACCACTTTGTCTATTTTTTGGTGAATTTGTGATTTAATTAGCCAATTTATTGGCTTAATTAAATATGAGAAAAATAAATGGGAAGTTACCAAATTGAATGTCTAGCTTTATTTGGGTAATAAGGTGGAGAAAATCAGAAAAGGTATGGAGCAAAGGGAGGTGGCCGGTTTTTCACTATTAATTTGGGTGATTTTAGGAGATATGGAAAGAATATATTATTTAGCTAATTAATTAACTAAATAATGAAATAGATAATTTAGGCTTTGGAAATAATTACCTAAAATGAGGATAGATGAGATAATTTGGAATTGGTTACCTCTTTTGGAGCACTTTTGAATTGGTTGAGGATGATTACCCGCTACTTGCGTGTAGGAATCCTGTTATACCTCAAGGGTATTTTTGTCTTCTTTTATCCCAAAATCCACGTGTCACTTTGTGATCGTTTTTGGCTCCACAAATGCCCTCACACCTGTTGGGCTGCTTGCAAAAAAGGACAATAGGTGTAGAGATTTTCTTGCTTTAGGAAACTTTGAATTTGTTTCCCTCTTTGATGTTGATTCTCTCTTCTAATAGGAAATTAGATCCTTCTAGGAAAAGGAAATAAATTCCTCTCAAAGTTTATTTAAATCCACCTTAAGTGGATTATTAAATAAACTTCCAGAGAGAAACTTATTCTACCTTACAAGAGAGAGAGAGCTTAGAGGATATTTGTTCCCCCTCCTCTAGCAATTTTCTACATCTTGCCCGTGCAAAGGATCGTCTTTCGTTGCTTGCTTCGTCTTCTCGTTGTTTCTAGGTAAGAAAAATTTTAATTTTTTCTGTCTTCATAATTTTCTTGGAAGTCTTGGGTCTTGAAATTGGCTCGATGGGGGTCGAGGATTTACGAGAGAGTAGCCTAAGATGTCTCGGCTTGTGCCGTGTGCACCTCCACATTGGGCGCTGGGGTGCTGTCACGAAGAGACATAAGCTAGGCCGTGGGGCCTAGCATTTTTGTTGGGTTCCTGCGGCTGGTTCCCTTTTTTTATTTTTTTATTTTTTATTTTTTATTTTTCTGGCCGAGAGGCCTGCTTGCGTTGGGAAAGGAAAGTGCCCATTGAGGGCTTTGGGCCATGGGGCCATTTTGTGTCGAGAGGAAAGTGCCTCTTTTTTTTTTTTCTTTTTTCTTTTTTCTTTTTTAACAACCTTCTAATAAATCTTCCTTGCACTTTTGTAGAATTTCTTCAAGGATGTCTCCATCGAGCCACAAAAATGATGATGGTGTGCTGCCGTTGTACCGTCAAGGCGGTTCTTTGAGTAAGGTTGGGTACTTCAAGGCTGCTCACTTCAAGATTAGCTCCGATGATTTGTTTAGAGACTTTCTTGAGGTTTATTGGCATGCCATCCCGTCGGGAGTGCGTGTGAAGCGAGTTAAGGATGGTAGCAGCCGTGAGCCATGTGATGGGGCTCGGAGAGCCATCAAATTTCACCCCTACTATTTTGTGTTAGGGTTTACCTTTCCTATGCCGCGCTTTTTCCAAGAAGTACTTTGTTCCATGAAATGTGCCCCTGCTCAATGTTCTCCGAATGCGATCCGAGTGATGGTGGGATTCCATAATTTAAGCCAATTTTTCGACTTAGATCTAACTGTCAACGAATTTTGGTACTTCTTTGACATAGGTCACATTGATGGAGTCGGGCAGTTACTATCCCGTCATAGGCTTTTTGACAATTCGAGCAAGGGAGATCATGACTGGGCCAAGGAGACTTTGGACATAAGTGGAGAATGGGAGTCTGAATCTTCCTCCGAGCTACGTGTACCAATAATCTTCATATCCGGTAAGTAGGTTGCTTACTTTCTTTGGCTGCTTTATTATAATAACAAGCTACTCTTCAATTTTCTGATTATCTTCCACTGCTTTTGTAGATTCGGATTTTGGCTCTACTCCTAAGACCTCCCCGGATGTGAAAAAAGTGCATGTTGCTCTGGGTATCCCCTCCGAGTACTGTGAATGGCGTTGGCTGCTCAGTCCTCTTCGTAGGGAAAAAGGTGGGCTGCCCCGAGAGAAGAGATAGAACTAATCAAAGCTGAAGCATTAGCTCGTCCTATTGTTGTAACAGAGCCTGTTTCAAATGAAGGTGGGAAAAAAAGGCCTTCGTCTTCCGTTCAAGAAACGCCTGCTGAGAAAAAACTGAAGACTTCTTCCGCTGCTCGCGAAGGTTTACCGGCTGCTCCCAAGATTGTGATTAACTTGTCTTCCTCCATGGGCAAGAAAGAAGATAGGCCTAGATTTGTGCCAGTGACACCTATTGTTCCAAAGGCTGCCAGCTCGATCACGGAAAGGATTGCCCTACGCAGGAGTTCCTCCGTGCCTCCGAAGCCGAAGTTTATGGCAAAGTATTCGTCTGAAGCTAAGTTTGGCTCACCTTCGGAAAGACTTGCTACTATGAAGAGTGACAAGGCACTCTTGCCTACTAAGGTGGCGCCAAAATCTGCTTCCTCTGCTGTTGGGGTTGATTCATCTGTTGAGAAGAAGGAAACCGCTCAAACAGACAAACGTGAGAGTTCCACCAATTCTGTTCCTAAGGAAGCTGCTGAGATTTGTGCGCTCTTAAAGCCGGACCTGCTTGAGGATATGGATGTATGTGCTAAGTTTGTTGATGGCATCAAGAATATTGTTGGCCCGAGTCTCTTTGCGAACCATACACCCGAGTACAAGAAAGCTGTTTTGTTAGCCATGATGCAGAAAACAACAATTTTGGCAGCCGAGTCTATGTTTCTTAATCAAGAGGATACCAAAGCTGCCAAAAAGATGGCAAGAATTATGGCTGCCAAATCTTATTACTTGACCGAAAAAATCAAGGAGTTGGAATCTGAGCTCACTATTTTGAAGGGATCTAGCACTCCTGCCTCCACTTATCTGCATCTTGAAACCGCTCGCCAAGAGATCGCAGATTTGAAGGCTAGGCTTGACGCGATCCAAGTAAAGTATGAAAGTGCAGAGAAGGAAATCGAGTGTTACATACCTCAGATTCAAGATCTCGAGCGTTCCATCTCTGAATTCCGCTCTGCTGCTTATGCAAAGGATGAAGAGTTGATTGCTACTTATAACCAAGTGATTCACTTCAAGAAAGTTGTTGATAGGCTTGAGCCTCAGGTGTTGGAACTCCAAGGTGCCTTGAAGATCAATGATAATTTGAAGAAGGAAATGAAGGAATTGCAACGGGTTCATGCTTGTCTGCTCGAAGAAAATGAGCGATTGAAAGGTGAGAAGGCTGGATTTGAAGCTTCGCTCACTTAGAATCAAGCTGATTTCTACAAGCTGGGTTATGTGGATCATCTTTTTGGGTGACCATCTAATTTTGAGTTTTCTGGCAAAGACCTCGAGACCTTTTCTGTTTCTCCAGAAGACATGCTTACCTTTACCTTTGAATCTTCCATTGGTGAAGTAGTTGGAGAGGCTAGTGCCCAGGTTGGTACCGCTGCTAAGGACATCAGGGTTGCTGAAGGTACGGTGACCAAGTAGCCGTGAGATGTTCAAGTTGCCGAAGAGTAGTCTTCTAGGTAGCTTTTAGGAGTTCCTTTATTTTCCCTTGTTGCTTTTGCTTGAATTCCTCCAATCTTTGCTAGTTGTTTATCAATTTTGCTAGAAAAATTCAATAAACTTGTTTTTTCTTTCACCTACGCTTCTTTTTGTTCATGCCTTAACCCTTAAACTTTATAGACCAACAATGAGCATGCTACTTTTTTATAAGCAGACAAGCCCGCGTAGCTTATGCAGCCATAGGTATTGGGGCAGAACTTTCGTAAAGTTGCCAGCCATAGGGTTGGCAGTCGGATGCCTTACTTACAGAAATAGATAAGTCCGCGTAACCACTATGCTGCTATCCTTGGCTTTCTTTCACTCCGTAGGTCGTGTAGCTAATACTACAACACTTTTAGGACTTTGAAATAAATTGTTCCGCGATTGGCAGCCGTGAAGCTTATCAATTACGTAGCATGTCGGCAATGGATAAGGCTTCATATAGTCACGCTAGCTTGTTTAACCTTTCACAAGAATGTGCAGTTGTATAAGTCTAGCGTGGCTTTACTGTTTAAAGGGCAAGCCATAGGTAGTCTTCTGAAAATCGTAGGCTACCTTAGTGCACTCGGTAGCAGCTTTAGATTTCCAGGGCAACCGTCATTCGGATGTACTGCGTAACGTGCCCCCTCTGTTTCTAAGGCCCGATTTCCTACGGTTTAGGCCAAGAGACCTTAAATCCTTCAGTTAGCTAGGCCTTGAGAAAAACCATTGTGGCTATTTCTAAGAATCTTGGCGCAAGCCATTGTGCATCCAGTTGTACTAGGGCAGTCAGGCTTATCCACATCTGGATATTCGGAGTGTAGAGTTTATCCTCCCGCTTTGGAGAGCATGGTTGGTCCCTCGGGGGGTGCAATTTCTGCGATGAGTCCCTCAGAAGGGTGATTTTTTTTTTTTTTGAAATGCAGGAGAGATGATTTGTAGTCTAGCTAAGTTGTAAATTATTTCTGAAACAAATGAAACAAACAAATAACTTAGCAGTAAAAGACTGCATGATAATTTGATAGTCTTCGGTTTGCGAAGTGGTGCCCGTTGAGCTGCTTGACTCCTCGGGTCTTGGCATAATGGTAGGTCACACATGGTACTTCCTTAAGTTGTAGGCATTCCATTGCTTCTTGATCTCTTTGTCGTTCATGGTATTGAGGGTATAACTACCTTTACCACCTACTCTACTGACTTTATACGGACCTTCCCAGATAGGATCCATCTTTTTTTAGCCTTCTCTACGGGCAGTAATGAAAGCATTTCTTAGGACTAGATCTCTAGGTTGGAACTGCAGGATCTTGGCCCTTTTATTGTAGCTGGAGATGAGCTGTTGCTGGTAGGCTGTAATGCGAGTGATGGTCTGCTCACGTCTTTCCTCTGCCAGATCTAAGTTAGTGGCCACCTTTTTGTTGTTCTGCTCAATGCTTGGCAACCGAGTATTGATGCTCGGCACGATGATATTGGGAGGAATAATTGCTTCCAATCCAAATGCCAAAGAGAAAGGAGTTTCGCCGGTTGCTCGTCTTTTGGTAGTGCGATATGCCCATAGACATCCGGGAAGTTCGTCTGGCCATTTTCCCTTCTTGTTGGTGAGAGATTTCTTGAGGCTGTCGAGGATCGTCTTATTAGATGCTTCAGCTTGCCCATTGCCTTGAGGATACTTTGGCGTGGACATGCGCTGCTTGATGTCATACTTTTGGAAGAACTTCGCCAAATCTTTTCCCACAAATTACGGGCCGTTGTCGGTGACAATGGATTGAGGGATGCCAAATCGGCAGATGATGTTCTTCCATATGAAGGGCTCTATGTCTGCCTGAGTCGTGGTTGTCATGGGCTCTACTTCTACCCATTTGGTGAAGTAATCGGTTGCCACGATCACCATGCTTCTGCCCCCAGTGGCATGTGGCATAGGTCCTATTAGGTCGATTGCCAACTGCATGAATGGCCAAGGACTCGTCTGCGGGTGCAGTTCGCTGGCAGGCAGTGCTGGTACTGGCTTGTAGCGTTGGCAGCAGTTGCACTTTTGTACTAACTCCTTAGCATCTTGATGCATAGTAGGCCAGTAATAACCCGTATTGAGAGCCTTCTGTGCTAAGGATCGCCTTCCGGAATGATTTCCACAAACGCTTTCATGGATTGAGCTTAAAACCTTTAAGTCATCGGGAGGTGCTAGGCAGCGGAGATGCGTTCCAATGTAAGATCTTCGGATGAGAATACTGTTCCACATGTAGTAGCGCGATGCCTTGATTTGGAGCTTCCTAGACTCCAATCTTTCGGTGGGAAGTGTACCGTTGACCAAGTAGTCTATAATAGAACTTTGCCAGTTGGGAGTTACACTAACCTGTGACACTTCGACAGCCGGCTCTACCTCTATGTTTGGCTTGTCTATATATTCCACCAGGATAGAGCATTTGAGTTGATGGTCTAGGGCGGAGCCTAAGCCGGCGAGTGCATCTGCGTGGGCATTGTCTACTCGTGGTACTCGAGTGAGAGTATAAGTCTGAAATGCCTCAAGCTGCTTGCGTACTTTTTCTAGGTATTTTGTCATCCTTGGATGTTTTGCCGTATACTCCCCAGTAGCTTGGTTGGTGATTAACTGGGAATCAGAATAAATTGCAATCTTCTTCACCATCAAGTCTTTTGCCATTCGGAGGCCTGCTAGTAGGGCCTCATACTCTGCTTCATTGTTGGATGCTTTGAAGCCTAGAGTAATCGAATGCTCGAGCATTAAGCCGTCAGGAGTGACAAGGACTACGCCTGCTCCTGAGCCTTTATGTTGGATGCTCCATCGACATACAAATGCCAGAAATCTTCATTTAGAAATGCAAGCGCAGCTAAGGTGTGCTCGGCTGCTTCTGTGGTATTGGTAGGCTACTCTGCTGCGTCGCCTAGGCTAGGCGTAAATTCTGCTATGAAGTCCGCTAAGGCTTGGGCCTTTATTACTGTGCGGGGTCGGAAAACTAATCCATATTAGCCAAGTTCCAACCCCCACTTCATCACTCGTTGAGAAGCATCCGGGCCGTGCAAGATTGACCGCAAAGGGTATTGAGTCATGACGATGATTGTATGAGCTTGAAAGTATGGTTTAAGCTTCCGAGCCGCAACAACTAGTGCCAAAATTAACTTTTCAATTTTTGGATATCTTGTTTCCGCATCGAGAAGAGCTTTAGAAGTGTAGAATACCGGCAGTTGGGCCCCCAGCTCTTCTCATATGAGGTATAAATCCTCCGCTGCTTCTGGCTTGGATAGTAAGGGAGGTGATGTGAGATACTTCTTCAAATCTTGGAAAGCTCTTTCGCACTCTTTATCCCACTTATCTCGTTGCGCCCTCTTGATAGCTTTGAAAATTGGCTTGCATCAATCAGTTGACCGCGAAAGGAAACGGTTGAGGGCAGCTGCTCGTCCGGTCAAGCTTTGGATCTCCTTCAAGGTAGTTGGAGACTTCATCTCTAAGATCGCTCGGATTTGCTTGGGATGGGCTTCAATTCCTCGTTGGGTTACTAAGTACCCTAGGAATCAGCCTGAAGATACTCCAAATGTGCATTTGGTAGGATTGAGCTTCATCTTGTACTTTCTAAGAATGTTGAAAGTTTCCGCCAAATTGCGAATGTGATCTGACCGTTGCTTGCCCTTTACCATGATATCGTCGACATAGACCTCCATGGTTACCCCAATTTGTTTCTTGAACATCATATTTACTAACCTTTGGTAAGTGGCTCCCGCATTTTTGAGGCCAAAAGGCATGACTTTGTAGCAGTAAGTTCCCCGCTCGATCACGAATGCGGTTTTCTCCTTGTCGAGCTCGTACATGGCTATTTGATTGTAACCGGAGTATGCGTCTAAGAAGCTGAGCAGCTGGTTCCCAGAAGTTGAATCTACTAACAGATCAATCCGGGGGATAGGATATGGACCTTTTGGGCATGCTTTGTTGAGGTCGGTGTAGTCTACGTAAACCCTCCACTTGCCCTTTTCTTTCTTCATAACTAGTACGACATTGACAAGCCATGCTGAGTGTGCTACCTCTTCTATGAATCCAGCCTCTAATAGCTTGTCAATCTCAGCCTCAATTATCGCTACTCGCTCAGGTGCAAAATGTCTTCTTTTTTGAATCACTGGTTTGGCCGCAGGGTCGACATGCAACTTATGGCAGGCCACTTCAGGATCAATACCGGGCATGTCAGATGGTGACCATGCGAAGACCTCTCGGTTTTCTCTTAGGAAAGTCGTAAGTTCTTCCTTTTTGGCAGGGCTTAGTCGTGAACCAATTCTGGCTGTTTTTTCTGGCTGCTGGGGATCAAGAATGATGTCTTCGGCATCCTCTTCAGGTTTCCATCCTACTTCGTCTGCTCGGACGCCATCTTCTTGATCCACTTGTTGTAATTGCTATTTGGCAGCCTCTTCATCCCCTTGAAATTCAGTAACTTCCATGGGAGTAAAGATCTTCTTCCTTGATTCTTTCAACATTTCCACAGTGCATCATCGGGATGCAGCTTGGTCAGACTTGATCTCTCTAACTCCTCCTCCCGGGATGCGGAATCGAATTTTTTGATACTTGACGGAAGTGACGGCATCCAATTTGATCAACCAAGGTCTCCCAAGAATCCCGTTGTAGGGAGATGGGTCACTCACGATCGTGAAAGTCTGTCTAGAGACAATTGACGGTGTTTATACGTCAAGTGTAATGTGGCCGATAGAGTTCGAGGTGTGCCCATTGAATCCAGTAAGTACCTCTACTCGGCGTATGATCGTGCTTTCCAAGCCCATCTTCTGAATGACTGAAAGTTGAAGTAAGTTGACTGCACTTCCGTTGTCAACCATTATTCTGTCAACTATAGCATGGGCTAGTTGGACAGATACTACTAGCGCGTAGTCATGTGGGAAATCAACACCTTCTGCATCCTGCTCAGTGAAGCCAATGATAGGACCAGGTTGAGTGTCAACTGCTCGAACTTGTGAGACTAGCAAAGCCTGTTGTATCTTCCTCTTTTTAGAGTTGCTAGTGGCCCCTAAGTGTTCAGATTCGGCGAAGATACCATTGATTCGAATTGTCTTGTTTGGTGGTTCTTCGTCGTCGTCTGCTCTCCTTCTTGACCGCGCACCTGGCTGCACAGGCTTGTCCAAATACTTAACGACCTTGCCTTCTTTCACAAGCTTCTCTAGGTAATTCTTCCAAGTGTAACAGTCATTGGTTGTATGACCAGGACCTCGATGAAATGCGCAATACTTGGTACTTAGAAGTATCTCCTTTTGATTGTTTCGGCAGCTTGAACCATGACTCGTTCTTGATGTCACGAAGGATTTGATGGATCAGAATTGAAAACTTAGAATAATTCTTGGTTACCGAGCCTTCCTTGGTCGTGGGTCGATCTCTATGCTTAGCATCCTGCCTGCTCTTACTGGGCTGCTTCCTATCTTCCTTCCTTTGAGCCGTTACCGACCCTTTTAGAGACTGCTCGGGTTCCTTCTCTGCTCGTCGAGCTTCATCCCAAAGTGCATGCTTCTCTGCTAGGGCAAAAGAGTCTACTAAAGTTAGATCTTCTTTCATGGTCATTTCTCCGAACAGTGGGTGGTCTGCTGGGAGTCTTTTTTGGAAGGCTGCACTTGCTATTGAATCATCACATCCAACGATCTTTGCTTTTTCCGCCTTGAATCTCTTCACATAATCGCGTAGTGATTCCTTCGGGTTTTTCTTCACATTAAACAAGTGATCAGACTTTTTCTTGATTGAGCGGTAAGACGAGTATTCTTTGGTGAAAACCAAGGAAAGTTCATCAAAATTTTGGATGGATCGTGGTGGCAAAGTGTGAAACCAATCTTGCGCCTCGCCTTGTAAGGTGGTGGCGAATATTTTGCACATGAAAGCATCATTATTCCGATATAGGACCGTCGCGCTTCTATAGTGCTTCAAATGTCTTTCTAGATCTCCATCTCCTTTAAAAGATGCAAAGTGCGGCATGCTAAACTTGCATGGTGGCTCTGCCTGCTCAATCTCATCAGTGAAAGGTGATCTGCTTATGTTGGCCATATCCCGCCGTAATGCTTCATCAACCACCTCGTTGCGTCGAAAATCATGCAATCGTTCGTTGAATAGTCTCTCTACCTCTTCTTGGATTTGTTTTTGTTGAGGTAATGGAGTTCTCGGCTGCTCCCGTTCTTGGCCTGCTGGTCTAGGCTGCTCTTCTACCTGCTCGGCTTGCCTCTGCCTCGGCTGTGGTGTATGAGGTAGATTTCTAGCAGGCGAGGGATTTCTTTGCAGGCTGCCAGTTGAACTTGAGCTGGATTGAGTGACTGCTTCTCTCCGTTTGTTACGCTGATTGCCCTGATGTGATATAGAGAATTCTCCTTGCAGGCCTAACCGCGAATGAACAGTTTGCCTTAAAGGCTGTTCACGTTGATTATCAGAATGTGGCCCCAACCGTGAATGTATACTTGCTCGTGGGCCTAATCGAGAGTGCACGCTTCTCCGCAAGCTAAGACGGGAGTATACGCTATCTCGAGGACCTAATCGGAAGTGTACGCTACTAGAATGCTCGGTTGGGTTGAGTAGCTGCTTGCTAGGACGCTGCTGGAGCATTTCCTTGTCTGCCCTTGTCCTACTTCGGGACACTTTGTCTGGAGCACGTTGGATCTCTGTGCATTGCAAGAGTTGATTCACCATTCAGATTGGATGAGCTTGGAAGAAATATGCCTCCTTGAGCCGTAGAAGGATGATAGACCCCAAGTGTGAGATTTGAGTTGGGAAACGTCAAATCTGCAGAGAATTACGGTGAAAATGCCCCCGCCTCGATGATTGGTCCTGATGGTTGTGATGATCTTGGGCCAACTTGGGTTGCTTGGGAGACCACGGGAACAGGCTGCTTAACGGGAGCAGGCTGCTTGGTGGGAGCAAGCTGCTTGGTGGAAGCAGGCTGGGCCGTGGGAATGAGCTGCTCCACGTGTGATGCATGTGAGTGCTAGGCTCGGGGAGTGGCCCTTGTGCCGTGAGTCGCCTTGGATGGCATGGTTCGAGCCGTGGTGAAGGCACCATGGACCTTGCCACGGGTAATTACCGAGGTAGCCACCGCGGTAGTTCCCATGGTGGAAACTAGTGGTGGTGGTGCCGTTTCACCTATGATCATGTTTAGCCTCGTGGATCGACGCGGGCCCATTTCTTGAATATTAGAATTCCCACTTGTTGAATTTTCTAAATTCCTTGCCATTGTATTTCTCTTTTACGTTTTACTAAAGAATCTTTGCAAGTAAAAAAAAAAATTCTAATAATAAGAACGTATGAAAAATACAAATGGACTAGAAAAATAGAGAAAAAAACCCTTTTTCTATGCGGGAGTCTTCTACAAGTATGGATTTCTTCTCTCAATGAAAGCACCAATTTGTGAATGCAAATTTTCTCCTCCTTGGTCTTGGACAATTTTGCACCTACAAAACAAGTAACACCTTAGGTCAAGGCCAAGATCCTCACGCGCCCACGATGAATTGGGGGGGGGGGGGGGGGGGTGGCTTTGGCCGAAAAACCTCCGATGCCAAAGTTAGAATTTTAGAGAGAAAGAGTGTTTAGAGAATTTGGGATTTTTTGCAAAAGGATTGGCATGAGTGTTTGGTGAAAATGGGTCCCTATTTATAGGACTAGGTTGGTCCATTTTTCAAAGGAAGTGGCCGGCCACTTTGTCTATTTTTTGGTGAATTTGTGATTTAATTAGCCAATTTATTGGCTTAATTAAATATGAGAAAAATAAATGGGAAGTTACCAAATTGAATGTCTAGCTTTATTTGGGTAAGAAGGTGGAGAAAATCAGAAAAGGTATGGAGCAAAGGGAGGTGGCCAGTTTTTCACTATTAATTTGGGTGATTTTAGGAGATATGGAAAGAATATATTATTTAGCTAATTAATTAACTAAATAATGAAATAGATAATTTAGGCTTTGGAAATAATTACCTAAAATGAGGATAGATGAGATAATTTGGAATTGGTTACCTCTTTTGGAGCACTTTTGAATTGGTTGAGGATGATTACCCGCTACTTGCGTGTAGGAATCCCGTTATACCTCAAGGGTATTTTTGTCTTCTTTTGTCCCAAAATCCACGTGTCACTTTGTGATCGTTTTTTGCTCCACACCCCCTAAAGATCTCTAGCCCCAAACTATATGGCCCTAAAATGGACATGTAAAAAGCTTGAAAAACTTATGATCCAAAAGCCACGGCCACCACAAAATACCATAAAAATGCCAACCTTGTTTCATTTCAAATTTGCATTTCGACACTTGAATTTTATCTGAACAAAATCAGATACATGCCTACCAAAGATCCCTGGTCCCCAAACTATGTGGCCTAAAATGAACATTTAAAAGGCTTGATATATTAGAGTATGAGTGTGATTCTTACGAATTGAGATAATCCTTGTGTATTTCTAATTGATATAAAGAAGTTTTAATGTGTCTATAAGAGTTAATCCAACTTTGGTTTAGATTGAAACTCTGTTATTGGCTTGAGAGTAGAATTCATACTTGTACAAGGATTGAGTTTTGTAGTCCTTGTATGATTGTTATAGGGCAATCCGGGCCTTGCAGTATAAAACCACATGCCACTGCTCTCACAAAGATTGCGCTCTTATTGTTCCAATAACCTATAATTTGGAGAGCATTGAGTTTTGCAGAAAAGATAAGGTTTTGTGTGTCGATTGGTATGGCTTCTTCTTCCACCGGCATGTCTGCATGTATGTTTTCCTTGCTCAGTTTAGTTTGACAATGTTCTTTCTAGTGCTTGGTTGTGAGATTGTGGTTTAGTTGTTCAATCTTTGTGTTTATGGTTTAGAGTTATTAAAACATTATCTTACATGTGGTATCAGAGCCTAATAGATCTGACAATTAAGTTCAATCAAATCTAGTTTCATATATTTTCCTTCGAACTGGGTTAAAGAATCAGAATGATCAAATTGACTGCAAGAATACGCCATCGTTTTTAGACAAATTTTGACTGTTGGAAAATAACAGAAAGCCAGGGTTTAAATTTTTTGACCGTTAGAAAATGTAACTCCTGTTTTTGAAGCTTTTGCTAACAAGGGCGATTTTCTGCAATATCTTTCGAATGAACCATGTATTGATTTGAGAAAGTTTAAGAATTCTCTGCTCTTGTGTTCCAATAACATCATCGTTGATTGCTTCCGCTGTGTAAATCTAGTATTGCAACTTTGAGGTAATAATTATTTGTGCTTAATCTCATATTGTAATTATATAAATGTCTGCAAGAAATCTTGCTTTCTGATGTTGTTGTGAATATAGAAATCGAATGATGTGAATAGTTAACATTGTATAAACATTCTAATCCTGTTATGCATATTTAACTTATTCATTGGTTTTGTTGTGTTGATCTGATCTGTTGGAACTGCAAAATCGTGAGGATTGAAACTTCAATTGAGTATGATATTATAACTACATAATTGTTTAATCTATATATGCTTTTCACTCATACTGAAAAAACTATATGTATGACTAAATTGATTCATTGGTGTCATGTAATTAGTGAAAAATGTGGATTGAAATCAGAACTTACAGTTCTTTTTGTGATTTCATTTTGAATGTCTGCAGTTTCACTTAAGACTCTCAATCTTGCTAGTGTTCCAATTCTCAATGGGGGAAGTAACTATAAGAAATTAAGGCGTGAGATTGGACTGTTGCTAACTCTAAATGAGTTTGACATTGCCTTGGACACACCCAAACCACCACCATTGACAGACAAAAGCACAAAATATGAGAAGACTGAGTTTGAAAGATGGACTAGGGCAAATAAGATTGATGTGTCCGTTCTTGAAAGTGCGATGACTGACACAGTAAGAGAGGGAATCAAGAAGCATGACCTTGCTATTGACTACCTCAAGGCTATTGAGAACAAGTTCAAAGAATCTGAGAAGGCAGAGAGCAGTCAATACATGTCAATGCTGACAACTTTCAAGATTGAAGGGATTGCTTCCATCAGAGATCATATCATGGAGATAACAGATGCTGCGGAGAAACTCAACTCAATGGATGTGAATATTGGTGAGAAACAACTGGTCTTCATGATATTACAAGCTCTCCCAACAAAGTACAATCAATTGAAAGTGTCATACAACACTCAATACAAGACATGGACTGTAAATGAGTTAATAGCCCAATGTGTACAAGAGGAAACTCGGCAAAGACTAGAGAAGGGCAAAGAAGTAGAAGCTATGAATTTTGTGCATACTGGAAATAAAGGGACCATGACTGCTTCTGGTAAGACATCTAATCTCAACAATCATGCTGATAAGTCAAGTAAACCTGCTAAATACTCAAAACCCTCTAAATCTAACAATCTTAATGTCAAAATAAAAGATGAGACTAAACTTAAATGTCATCATTGCAAACTTAAGGGTCATTTTAGAAAAGATTGTGAAAGATTCAAGGATTGGCTGAGGAGTAAAGGTAGAACTGATGTCTATGTTTGTGTGGAGTCTAACTTGATTGAAATTCTTGCTAATTCATAGTGGTTTGACACAGGCTGTTTAGTTCACATTACAAACACATTGCACGGTTTTGAAAAAAAAAAACAAACAAATAAGGTTTCTTATAATGTTTTTGTAGGAAATGGAACAAAAGTGTCTATTGAAGCAATTGGGGTTGTAAAACTCAAAAATGAACTAAGGTTTTGTTCTTCAATTAAAAGATGTGCTTTATGTCCCAAATATGAGAAGAAGTTTGATTTCTACATCAAAATTAGTGAAACAAGGTTTTGGTTTTCTCTGTGATGATTCATGCATAAAAAATTTTCAAAAGAACAAATTAAATCATGTATTATGGACAGCTACTTTGCATGAAGAGTTATGGAAATTAGATTACATATTTGAGGAAAATTCACCACTAGTTTTAAGTACTACTTTTAAAAGAATGCATGAATCTGAGTCATCATATAGTTTATGGCACAAAAGATTAGGCCACATTTCAAAAGAAAGAGTTTTACAACTAGCTAAGCAAACTTAATTCCTGCACTTGATTTCAATAATGCAAAAGAATGTGTTGACTGCATGAAGGGGAAATTGACTAACACAATAAATTTTGAGTCCAAGAGAAGTCAAAATCTACCTGAGATCGTGCATACTGATGTCTATAGTCCTTTTCCTATTAAAACCATCTGTGGGAATAGCTATTTTGTGAATTTCATTGATGACTTCTCTAGATATGGTTCTACTTTTCTCATTAGTGAAAAGTCAGATGTGCTTGACTGTTTATAATCTTTAAGATTGAAGTTGAAAGGCAATTGAATAGAGAAATTAAAATTGTTAAATCAGATAGAGGGGGAGAGTACTTGGGCAAGTACACTGAGGCTGGACAACAGAAGGGTCTCTTTGCAAATTATCTCCAGCAACAAGGTATTGTGGCACAATATACTACACCAGGCACACCTCAGCAAAATGGTGTATCAGAGAGAAGAAATAGAACTCTAATTGGGATGGTTTGTAGTATGATCTCTAGGTCTAAGTTGCCTAGTTTTCTATGGGGTGAAGCACTCAAGACTGCAAACTACATCTTGAATAGAGTACCAACTAAGTCGGTTAAAGGTACACCTTTTGAAGTCTGGACATGAATGAGGCCTAGCTTTAGACATTTCTATGTATGGGGATGCAAATCTGAAGGTCGTTTTTACAATCCAATTGAGAGGAAATTAGATGCAAAAACAACAACTTGTTACTTTGTTGGATATTTTGAGAAATCCAAGGGTTTCAAGTTTTATTGTCCACATGCTCATTCGAGAATTCAAGAGACTCATAATGCTGTTTTTATTGAAGAATAAGACGTATCAAATTTGGCAACTGAAGATTTCGTATTTGAAGAACTTAATGAACTCAATCCCACAAAACCTGATTCTGCAATCAACAACTATGTGCAGATTCCTATCTTCACAAATGCACCACCTACAATTAGGAATGAGGACTATGAGATGACTGAATATGAAATACAACCTGAAGTAGATGATCATCTGGAGCCAGCTATTGAAGAGATTCAAAATCAAGACCATCAGTATGTGCAACAACCTTTAAGAAAGTCAACAAGAATAAAAAAAAACCAGCTATTTCGAATGATTATGTGTACCTACAAGAAAATGAGTTTGATTTAGGTGATATTGATGATCCAGTAACTTATTCTCAGGCAATGACAAGTCCACAAGTAGCCTTATGGAAGAAAGCTATGGAAGAGGAATTTGAGTCTATGTCAAAGAACAATGTCTGGACCTTGGTGGAGTCTGATTCCAAAACTAAATCCATAGGTTGCAAGTAGGTTTATAAAACCAAGAGAGATGCTCAAGGAAGAATTGAAAGGTATAAGACTCGATTAGTAGCAAAAGGTTTTACACAGAGAGAATGGGTTGATTTCCATGACACGTTTTCTCCAGTTTCTTCAAAGGACTCCATGAGGGTTATGATGGCATTAACATCTTATTTTGATCTTGAATTACATCAAATGGATGTAAAAACGGTTTTCTTCAATGGAGAATTAGAAGAAGATATACATATGAAACAGCCACCTGGATTCATTGAAATGGGGAAGGATAGTATGGTTTGCAGGCTCAAAAAGTTGATCTATGGACTTAAACAAGCTTTTAGACAGTGGTATCTTAAATTTGACAAAGTTGTCACATCTCATGGGTTCATGGAGAACAAGCTAGATGACTGCATATACTTCAAGTTTAAAGGTACCAAATTCATCTTTCTGGTACTATGTGGATGACATTTTGATAGCTAGTTCTAAACTGCAATTGCTCAATGAAACTAAGACTATGCTCAGTTCTAATTTTGAGATGAACGACTTAGAGGAGGCTCATTATGTTCTAGGGATTGAGATAACCAGAGATGGGAAAAAGAAGCTTATGGGATTGTCACGAAAGGGATATATTGAGAGGGTCTTAACTAGATTTAATATGGAAGATTGCAATGGTGCTGATGTGCCTGTGAACAAAAGGGACCAGTTCACTCGAGACCAGTGTCCAAAAACTGAGTTGGAGAAGAGAAAGATGAGCTTAAAGCCATATGCTTCCTTGGTAGGTAGTTTAATGTATGCCAACATATATACCAGGCCAGATCTTGCCTTCATTGTTGGTTTATTAGGTAGATTTCAATCGAATCCAGGTGAATCGCATTGGATGGCTGCAAAGAAAGTGCTAAGATATTTGCAGAGAACCAAGGGTTTTATGCTGGTATATGGCTGTGAAGATGAATTAGAGGTGATAGGTTTCACTGATTCTGATTTGGCTGGAGACTTGGATGAAAGGAAATTGACTAGAGGATATGTGTTTATGCTTAATGGGGGTGCTATTTCTTGGAAAAGTGCTAAGCAGCTTGTGATAAGTATTTCTACAATGGAGGTAGAGTTTGTAGCATGTTTTGATGGCATAAAGCTGGCTATATAGCTTAAGAAGTTTGTCACTGAGTTGAAGGTTGTTGATTCAATTCAAAAACCAGTGAAGACGTTTTGTGACAACAGTTCTCCAGTGTTCTTCTCGAAGAACAACAAGAGAACTTCAGCCTTTAGACTAATGGATGTGAAGTTTCTCAAAGTAAGGGAAAATGTCAGACAAGGTGTCATCATTATGGAACATTTGACTACTGATTTGATGATTGTTGATCCTTTAACAAAAGCATTGCCTAATGGAGTCTTCAAGTCACATGTTACTCGAATGGGAGTGAAAGAGGCTTTAGAAAAGTGGGAGTAGTTGCTGCAAATACAAGAGTTGTTTTAGAGCTACTGGAAAATGATTGTGGATTATTTTCATGCAAAGATATTCTGCAACAGCTTCTGGAAGCTAAGTATTATAGTTTGTTTTAGCTAGTCTTGTTATTCTGTTTTACAGATAGTTTGAGGTTTTCATTGAGTGCAACTTTTCTAGATGTGTCTTTGATTGGTTGTACTAGGAAGACAATTTTATAATTCAATAAAAGTTCTTCAGTCATTTTAATTTGATGATGTGGTTGTTTGAATTATAGTCAGGTTATTCATATTGATTAGAATGATTTTGAGTTGATAAGCTTTCTGTTGAAAGTTTTGATCTAATTTGAATCGTTGGGCTATATGAGTGGGAGTAAACAATTTTTGGTTTACTTATGAGTTGAGAAACATTGTTGTATGCATAAATTGGATGTTTGTGACTTATAAGTTGATTTTGTATTTAGTATTGTAGAAAAGATTATAAATTCAAATGTTTTGATTTGTGCAAACTGCAGTGTTTAAATTATGACATGTTGGGATAAGACTTTTTGTGTTCACTTTATACAATTTTGAGATGATTATCTGGTGTAATGAATCATACTCAAGTGGGAGAATGTTAGAGTATGAGTGTGATTCTTACGAATTGAGATAATCCTTGTGTATTTCTAATTGATATAAAGAAGTCTTAATGTGTCTATAAGAGTTAATCCAACTTTGGTTTGGATTGAAACTCTGTTATTGGCTCGAGAGTAGAATTCATACTTGTACAAGGATTGAGCTTTGTATTCCTTGTATGATTGTTATAAGGCAATCCGGGCCTTGCAGTATAAAACTACATGCCATTGCTCTCACAAAGATTGCTCTCTTATTGTTCCAATAACCTATAATTTGGAGAGCATTGAGTTTTGCAGAGAGGGGAAGGTTTTGTGTGTTGATTGGTATGGCTTCTTCTTCCACCGGCATGTCTACATGTATGTTTTCCTTGCTCAGTTTAGTTTGACAATGTTCTTTTTGGTGCTTGGTTGTGAGATTATGGTTTAGTTGTTCGATCCTTGTGTTTATGGTTTAGAGGTATTAAAACATCATCTTACATGATAAAATTATGATCCAAAAGCCTCAGCCGCCACAAAATACCATAAAAATGCTAACTTTGTTTCACTTCCAATTGCATGCCGACACTTAAATATTATCTGAACAAATTGTGCATGGGCACACACAGATAAACACTCCATTATCCGCAAATTGTGGAAAAGTAAAAAATATTCTTTGCACACAAATCACAGTTTGATAAATGTGTAGAAAGTATTATCTTTGTAATTTGAAGAGTTATCTTGACATATGTCTCTTACTATAATTTTTTATTTAAGGTTAAGAAGAAATAGTTTTTTACATGATTTTGCAGCTAATATATTGTCCTAATGTATCACCACTGTAACAAATTTATATATACTCAAACTCAAACTAAAAGTTACTGTTCATTAACAGTGTGCTTCCCTTTTTGCCTCTGCTTGATTTGTATAATTTCAATTTTGCCTCTTCTTGCCCTCGAATTCCTTTGTTGTTAGCCCCATTTTCCATCTTTCCTACAGCAAAAAAACGCCTTTGCCCTTCTAGACCGCGTGGCTGTCATCCGTGTGCTTCTCTCACAAATGTCCACGTTGCCCACAAGTCGATCATCCTCGGCAACTCTGCTTCGACTTCTAGACTTTTCCTTTCCTTTTCACTTCTGTCTCTCTCACAATTCTCGACTTATGTCGTTCTGAATCCTAGATTTCTTTCACTCCCAAATGCTAATGTTCGCGACTTCGCCGTCGATTTGAACACCACCAGCTTCGATGCAGTCCTTAGAGACACCCCTACCTCTTTTGCCGTAGTCGAATTCTTCGCTCACTGGTCAGCTTTTCTAATTTCTATGTAAACCATTGATTTTATTTGGGAAATAAATGTAACCCCTTTTGTTTTTTGCTTAAAGTATTGATCTTTGAGTGTTACTCAGTAGATATTAGATCGATTGGTGGCTATCCATTTGAAAAATAAGATAGATCACATGGATGATGGATCATGTAAGGTTCTCCAATTATTTGAGATCACATGGAAATATTTAATTCCTTATTTGTAATTGTTTCATTCAGTTCGCTAAATTCATTTAATTGTCTTTGTAATTCTTAGAAAGCTGGAGAGGTCAGCCGGCCCTAACTCTCTTCTCTTTTGGTTAATCCTGTGAATTAGAGATCGGATCTCGCTGTTCTCTCTCTCTCATTTGGGTTTTATGCATTGCCATGGTGGTGGGAACATTCTGGAGAAGCTTTGAAAAACAAACCGAGGAAATTAACTTTAAACAGGTAAAGGAAACAAAATTGGAACAAAAACTTCCAGTGTTTATAGATGTGAGGTTTTCAGTAAGTGTGCTTTGTAAAAAGGTTTTAATCTTTCTTAGAAATATAGCTTTCTCAGTTATCCAATGCTTTGAATGAAAAAAAAAATCATTGTAATGTTGGGGTTTTGTGTATCTGATTTGTAACTACATCAGACTACCAAGCAGTGTCAAATTTAGAATTTACAAATCTTTGTTAATCATATTGATAATTGTTTATATATATATGCTGCTATTTGTATGGTTCTTTAAAATTTTATTGCACATAAAATTATTTTCTTTGTATACACAGTGGAAAGCCTGTTGCTCATAGGTGCAAAACAGGATGTATGTTTATGTCATATAAGAAAAAAATTAAGGTTAGTATGATTAAAATCACTCTTTGTTTGGTTGAAATACAAATGCAAGAGCTTTACTCTAATTAGGTAAAT
Source organism: Heteromeles arbutifolia (assembly GCA_024362995.1). Lineage (NCBI taxonomy): Eukaryota > Viridiplantae > Streptophyta > Magnoliopsida > Rosales > Rosaceae > Heteromeles > Heteromeles arbutifolia. The sequence continues at coordinate 34,051,718 of JANCRC010000003.1, read as the reverse complement.
ACTACAGTCATACCAAACGTAATACAATGAATTTCAGCATTATATCTCTTACTCTATATTTCTTGAATGTAATTGTCTAAACACTGATGGCATTTGAGTTTACCTGCGATTATTCAAGTACTATCATCATCATCATTGTTTGTCTTCTTTGTTTAAAAATTGCCACAACCTAAACTTCACTTGCAAGTTTTTATTCACCAGGTATTTGAAAAAAATAAGGAATTGACTCACTTCTTCAAAGCTTTGATGTCATATTTAATGCTGGGACCTAAACCTTTGCTCTCCTTCTTCAAAACGTTACTTTTGTGTGAGTTATCCTTATTTTAAAGTTTTCATATTTCATATTCTTCTTTGCACAAAATCACTGGTTGATTCCTCATTTCATGCGTATATATATGTTACCATTTCTGCGATCATTTAATATTTCCTGCTGGATATAACCTCATTACATATTTGTCAAAGTTTTACTCAATATGTCATCTTTCGCTGATTTAACCATTTGGTCAATACTTATTCTAGATGAATCACTAAATTTCATTTTTTTTAAGTACATTTTAAACTTGACTTGAAAAAAAAAATGTCTGCGAACAAAACAATCTTAATACTTTCTATACAATTTTATCATTAAATACAGGAAAAATGTAATCAAGGTTTTACAGCAATTTCCCTGTGACAGGTAAATACTTCTTCATTTTATGCTTGCCAATGCGTTGACAAACACGGTAAACAATTTAACCTCAGTTCATTTCTTAAATTTCATTTTTATTATTAACAACGTAACCTTATTTTAGATATACCCACTTATTTGAGATATGTCTGTATTGTGCGTTTAAGCCAAATTTAACAAGTGTTTTACTAGACATATCACGGTTTTAATATAAAATAAAAAAATCATTCGCTTTTATCTTTTTCAATTTCAGGACAATAATTTTGAATCACACGTTATAATTAGCCTACAAACGTGCATCTCTTGGTGACAACATGCCAAATCACAGCATTTTCTACGCTTTTGGTAAGCAAACACTTGAGAGTTCATAGTTTGATTCTTATTGGTTTTGTTTTGGTTTCGTTATTATCCAATTCTAACAAATGCTTTTTTGTTGTTTGTAGATCATGTGTTCAATCAATATTCTGCAAATTGTACAATGTTAGACCTCCTCACTAAAGACATTATTCACGCTAGACCTAAAGGATTCAATGGTATCATAAAAATTTAAGACTTTATCATCTTTGTTTTCTTCGCATTTTTTGTGTAAATTCAATTTATATCTAATGCAAGTTTATGTTTTCCAATTTTTACTATATATTTGCAAAAAAGAAGCTAAACAAATCTGAAATACACATCTGCAGAACTTTGGTGATGTTCCTATCAAATCACTGAAAGAAAAAAAAGATCCTCTCCCAAGCATACTAGCTGCTCATGCTTTATCCTTATTTTCAAATTCTCGCTTTTCAATTTTATTCTGCAATTAAGTTTAAAATTTTTTTTTATTCTGTGAGTTACATGCTTGAGAATTCATTTGTCCTTTGTTTTTCCTGCATCTGAAAAATGCATCAATATGTAGCCGTATAGTTACATTTGTTTTCTGTTTCAGATAACCCTGCCCTTTTGTTTTTCCCAGTTGTATCTGCATCCTTGCAAGCTATCTATACTGAAGGTGAAAAATTTAAGCTTTTACCTTTACAGCTTTTGAACAGCTAAATGTAATTACAACTTTTAAACAATTTTTTTTACATAACTGATCATTTGCAGACCAGGGTCTTCCATATCCACCTATACTTTCTCTCCAACTCTGCTGCACAATCATCAGTTCCAAATCTATTTGATTTCTCCTTTCCCGTTTTAATTGCACTTAATTAATAGGATTTAGATGTTTTTACTCTCGATTCATTTAGTTAGTCAAGGTATTAATCTTCTGCATATTACAACTAACATTTTGTTGTTCATCTGTCATTTCTTTTCATATTTATGACACACCCTGTTCTGTGGCTGCCAAGCTTACTTGGAAAGTACTGGCATTGCAATTAGCTTAAATCAAATTTGAAAATTACGTTTTATGTACCAGTATTCCAAATATATTGCAATTTTTTTCATTTTTTTTCTCTTTTTTTTTTTTTTCTAGGCAAGTGAACGCCGATGTAATGAGTTGATTACCCAATTGCCAGAATATAGTATGCCTCTTCTTAGACGGATTGAAGCTTTGCAGGTAAATGCAGAGTTGAATACTTTATTACGGCATATTCTCGGCTTTTTAATGCATTTTCGATGCGGGTGTTTAATTTGTTTCAGTTAGACTCATGAAGTTTGATTAGTCTTCACTTTCAATTGTACCCGTTTGGTGACAATTTACTTAGAATTTGTCAATCATTTAATGCATATGACGGTTTTTGCTTTTTAGGATGCTTTTCTAATGGGTAAAGTACAAAAAACTACCTCAACTATTGGTGTCACGACACCTTCATATCTCATCTTTTAAAATTGACAATGTCATACCTCATCTTTAGAATTTGGTCAATTTTATACCTTCCGTTAGCTTGACCGTTAATTTGTAGTAAAATGCTGATGTGGCTTGATCCAGACCCCACTTTCTATTAAAAATTAATAAAATATTATTAAAAACTAAAAAAAAATAATTTAATATGTTTTAAATATTAAAATAAAAAAAAAGTAAAAAAAATTTATTTAAAAACAACTTTCGTCCGCCCCCCTCATCTTCTTCCCTTTCTCCCCCCGCCCACCTCCCCTCTTCTCCCCCTTCATCTTCCCGTACCTGCTTCCCGTACCTGCTTAACCTTCAACAAAAAAATTGAAAACCCACCAACCCCCCCCCCCCCCCGCCAGATCCCGTCACAAACCCCCCCTGCGCGCCCAGATCCCGTCACCCCCCTCGGTCCAAATTTGAAAACCCATCTTCTCCCCCTACCTGTTAAATTTGAAAACCCATCTTCTCCCCCTACCTATTTCTCTTTTCTTTTCTGTCTCTCTTCTTCTGCAGGCTGGGCGGTTTCTTTACTTTTTTTTGCCTTTTTTCCTTCTCCTCTTCTTCTGCAACTTGGGGGTGTTGGGGGGGGGGGGGGGGGAAGAACGGACGAACTGGGTTTTGGGGAGCTGCTGCTGCTGCAACTTGGGTGGGGTGGGGTGAGGGGGGAACGGACGGACGAATGGAGGAAGAGAGGGCCGACGCGGGGAGGAAGAGAGGGTGGACGCGCGGGGGGGAAGGGTTGGAACACAGTGAATGCACAGTGAATGCAGGACGAAAGGGCGGGCGCGCGCGCCGGAGGGGGGGCTCATTGTGTTGGGGGGGGGACACGGGGCTGGGCTAGGGGTACCTGGGTCTGGGTTTTTGGTGAGGATGGTGAAGGAAGGTTGGGGAGGGACAGGTGGGAGGGTTGGGTGGGAATTGGTCTCGGGGATGCAGAGGAGAGAAAGACGAGAGAGAGGTGGGGAGGAGAGAGATGGAGATTTTACTATCATAAAAAAAAATTAATTTTTTTAATTTTTAATTATTAAAAGTATATTTAATAATTTTTTAATCCAATTGGATTAGTGAGTGGGACCCAAATGTAGCCACATCAGCACTTAACAGAAAAATTAACAGAAAAACTGACGGAGGTATGACATTGGCATAAATTCGTAAGATGAGGTATGACATTGTCAACTTTAAAAAATGAGGTATGAAAGTGTCGTGACCCCAATAGTTGAGGTAGTTTTTTGTACTTTACCCTTTTCTAATCTTTAGACATTACTTGATTCGATTTTTGTAAATGGTACATGAATTTCCCAACCATTAGCTAGGTCTCCTGCATATTGACACTATACAAGAATTTCCCAACCATTAGCTAGGTCTCCTGCATTTTATAAAGATAATTACCACTACACAAATAGCTCCTTTATACGTTATTGGATTTGAAGTTTATGTTAAAATTAGTATAAAAAAATTATTATTAACACTCTTTCGTTATCCTTTAGAGAAATGATTTTTACACCCCAATTATCCCTCGGGGTTCTCATTCTTTTTTTTTCTCTAATACATGTGTTGAATAAAATATGAGTAACTGAAAGACTTTTGCATGGTAGCCGAGAAGAAAGACGTTTGCATGGCGGCCGAGACGGCGAGACAAAAGAAGTTCTCCGGCATATCATAAGATATATTAACTTTTGTTACTAAATCAAGTCAATAACGTATACGTATAAAGTATAAACACCATTGTTGCATTAACATAATCTTCCAGTTAGAGAAAGAAGGCATGTTGCTTCTGGTATTGGATATTGATCGTTAAATAAAGCAACGACGAAAGATTCTTGTATTTCGTCATTGCTTCATGGCAAACACTAAAGTGAAAGAAATACTTGGTAAAAGCAAAAAATGTAGTGACAAAAAGATCAAGTAAAAGAAACCCTACGTTATGATTACATACAACTCTATCAAAGATAGCAAAGGATAGATGAACAGAATCATGTATACACAGCGGTAACACGTTCGGTGGTAGGGAAACACATTCTGCAGCGGCATACAAACGCCGGCCATCCCAAGTACAACAGTGATCAAAAGCGTTCCATTGAATGAAACTATAGGGCTGTGTGTTACGCATCATGAATCTATTAACAGAAAAATACAAGCTTGTAAATTCTACTGCTACCTCTGTATCTTTATTTCTATACTCAGTGCCAGGCAGAAGCCGATACTAAGTTCCTGTCCTTCCATCCCAAGAGCATAGCGCCGTCCCTCTCCACCAGTGTATAATGCTCCGAGTAATACCTCAGCAGACTCCTAATGACAGAGTTTACATAGGAGCTCAACGGGTATTGCCGAAACCCTGCCATTGTCAACCTGGACTTCCACTTGCCAAAGAGCTCGTGGCGTTCCACCCTCTCCTTCCCCTCGCAGGCAATGACATTCACCATATCTCTTGCCAAGCAATGCTGCTCCACATTGATTCTCTCCTTGCTGCTCCTTGGCAGGGCCACGTCAATAGACTCGAACATCGCCATGTAGTATTCAAGAGCTTCCACAAACCTATTGAAGAAAGGGGTTGTGTTTGTGTTTGATTCTTGCTCCACCAAAGTGGTTACCTTTGGATTCAGAGACCTCACTGTTCTCAGCAGCCCATCCCTTGGATTGTTCTCATCAACACTCTCATCTGGTGTGTGATGAAGCTGCAGAGGGAAGTTCACAGCAAGAGCCTCTCCGGGCCTGACATCAAGCATGTCCCGTGTGACATTGGGTGAGAATACTGGAACTCCATGAAATTCAACTGGGATGTTAAATTTGTCAGAGATGGCTTTCAACCGTCTCCCTACTGCCTCCAACCCATCACCACGTGCATGTTTAGAAAAAGGATCATCGATACCTGTAATTCGAACATGGGGAGCCCCACCGGGTCTTGCTGCAAGTGCTTGAAGGAGAGTGACCCACTGACTTCCCTGAGCAATCTGGAAGTCTATAATGTGGATGCGGTCCTCATTTCTGCATGCCTCAGCAATGGCCCCATTGGCTGCCATGTAACCAAACTTTAAGTATGGGCATATCTCATACAGAATCTGCATGTAGGACAGCAATTCGTTGCTCTCAGGCTCTCTACACCTAAGGGCATGGTAAATATTGGCACCCGATATCTCCTTCCTTGCTATCAGCCCTTCTACCAAGTAAGCTCCAAGTCGCCGGATTGGTTCTCCACTGATAGACACAGCTCCTCTAGCCTTTTCAATCAACTTGTCAAAACTATCCATGTCGTTGTTGGAGAGAGCTCCAGCACATGCAATCAGCAATTGCTTCAGATTACCTTCTGGCAAACCCTTTAGAGATGCATCATCTATCACTTTATGACGTTTCTCAATCTGAACTTCACCCAACTGCCTTTTCCTAGAAACAAAGGATGTCTGGCGTTGAACTGGTTGTGAACCCTGGTGCTCCTGGATCCATGACATGGACCTCTGCATCTGCCTCCTGCTACTTTCTCCAATAGAAGTGTTTGGTGTGGTGACTTCTTCTTCCTCATCGTCAGGCCCCATTAAAGCACTCTCCAATTCTTGCAAAGTTTGTTTTATATTCTGGCTACTATTTGCATCCTTTAAGGCAGAAGTTCTACCAGAATAGACCTGCAGACTGTCTCGACTACAGTCCACCGAAGTGCTTAAGCTTAACTGATGGATGTAACTGTTTGTTTCAAATGAAGAGGTACAGGAAGGGGTGGCTCCTGAGAGATTCTCGGAGGAGCTGCGCTGCTCCTGACTGTCGCTCAGTGTCGTAAGAGAGTCAGAATCAAAGTGAGTCAAAAAGGGTGAATTTGGTGAGTTCCTATTATCAAATTTCAACGACCCAAGTAACCTTTTCGGTAAAGATGGAACAGTGGGAAGTGGAGCTGTATATGACAATCCTGCACCAGTCGCACCAAATCCAAAATGCTGGTCCATGCTACGAGATTGGCATCAGCTATTCCATGTGACAAGAAATCCGACTGTATAGCTTATCAACTAGAATAGGGTCAAGCTTTGTGCTTTCCCCAGAAACACTCTTGGCAACCTTTGTGAACTTTCAAGATAACAAAATAAACCTGCAATATTGATACAGAAAAAGGCCCATTAACTAGAGATTCTGAGGGGAAAATTGCAGATAACCGAACCTTCAAAAGCAGAAATTATAACCAACCCACAATCTTTCTTTGCCTAAATGTTTTATCGAATCAATAAACATCGAGAAAAGTTTTAAATCTTAAACGGACTTAAATCAGAATAAAGAGCACCAAGCACCACTCAGGAGGATCTACATCCCAGAGTACTTGAGCTACCCTTTGGAAGCATAGGAAGCAACGAAATGGGCCGCCCTATTCGACTGATGGAATCGAATATTACTTCAGCAAGTGATATCTCATCTAAGAAGTCCCAAGTCTTCCTAGTTCTTGACACTTTTTCCAACACATAAGGCACCACCTACCCTTTGACAAAAAGAATCCCAAAGAAGGCAAAGGCCTCTAATTTTCCTAAAGCATCACTAGTCCTTCTATCGATTGGTTAGTCAGGAACAGATAACCAAATGGAGATTGATTCAAACCGGGCGAGACTAATCGGCCTCATCAATCGAAAAACAGAAGATCAATTGACCCGACACCAGGAGAACATAGTTTATAAAATTAAAAAATTGACAAACTATGTTAAGGTGTACAATTTATAAAATTTAACTTCCATGTGAATAAATTAGGAGTAATTTTCCATTTGGGACCAAAAACCAATATTCAAAAACCCTTAAACCATAACCAGTTGAACTGATTTTACAAAACCCAACACTTCAAATCACAATACGCTCCAAACCCACTCACCCTCTGTTTGTTTCCCGAGAAAATGATAGAAAAACACAAGAAAATTAGAAAATCCCAAGATTTCCTCGCTTTATGTGACACCAATCAACCTACACCCTCCAATCAAAGAAGCCCAATACGAGCTACAACTTCAGATTTTCCCTTTCCCCAAAACCCCAAATCAACAAACTACAAAAAAATTCAAAAGAAATCAGATTCCACCCAGCTTTCCTTTCACCTCAACTTTCTCAGCTACCAAACAAATTATACCCAAACATATACATATCTACGAGCAAGCTAATTTGTACGAACAAATACCTGTATTTTCTCTTCTGGGCCTCCTGGGTCGTCTGGGTCTTTAGCTTAGACAGCAAGTTTTGGTAGTGGGTAAGCTCTGGTTCGGTCCAAGAATCTGTTTCGGTGAGGTTGTGGGAGCTCTGAATTCGCTGAGTTTTCGAAAGCAGCGGTTGCTAGGCTTCCAAGGTATATATAGCAGAGAGAGGGAGGAGAGAGAGAGAGGGGGTTTGACTCTTTGACGGCGTGTTTGTACGGAAGTAACGGTGACGTAAACAGTGCTGTGTAAAATACTGAATTACATAAGTGATGATGTCATAGTAAACGGAGAAAAAGGGGTGAGGCGTCAGCGCCAACCACACGTTCCAGTGTCTGAACAACAGAACATTCCCAGATTTGGGTTCGTTGAAAGTCATGGGGGAGATGTCAATACGCGCTTCTTCTCAGCAAGTGGACATGTTGGTAAAAGGAAATGATGAGATGATTGAAAATTCGAAATTTTCTAACATGGACTGATGGATACAAGTTTTGTGCCCTTTTTTTTTAAAGGAAATACTTTATTTTGCAATCGAATTAAAATGTTTATATTTTGACGGTAATATGAGGACGACACCTCTCCCATGAGGCCTATAATCAATGATATTTGTGCTTTTACTCCAAGACTTCCCGAATTCAGCCATATTCGACGACATGCAAATCAGATGGCTCATAGACTTTCACGTGCTTGGATTATGTCGCAACAAGAGCTGACTTGGTTCGAGGAACCACCCGATATAGTTGCAAATGCTTTGATAGAGAATAAGTCTATTTGAATGTTTTTTTCTTACTTTGATGTATTGGTGACTCCTTTTTTTCTTCATTCCACATTGAAAGTTCGGGCATGTTTTTTTTTCCAAAAACCACTCTTTTAAATCTTTTATACTCTTGTACTCTTTTCCCATCTTTTTAATAAATATCGTACTTTTTATCAAAACATACAAATCTTGGTGACATCTCTTCTATTGTAAATCGTAGAAACTGCAACGGGGAGATCATGACAAAATTTTATTGAGCTTTTTGAAATTAAAAAAAAAAAAAAACTATTGTACTCTTTTAATTGTATTTGTAGTTGTGTCATCCCCTAGTGTGAAGGTCAATTTGAGAGAATGGATGTGTTGAAAAAACCAATTGGGATAGTGATAAAACATGACCAAATATAAAAATATTGTTTTTTCTAGTTTGAATCGCGGGTGGAAAGCAAAGATTGTTGAGCTTGAACGATTAAACATAGTTTGACTGGAGAAAAATTTGTCAAACTTGCAGACTTTTCTTTTCTTAACTAATTTAAAAAGTAAAACCTTATTCATTAAACATAATTAATTCAAAAAAATTAAGGTCAAAAGAAAGATTTTAATGTCCGGTATGACTTCAATGCTTGTAACACTTAGTGTCATGAGTATTTTAACTATTAAATTTGATTTGTACAACTGTTAAATTTTAGATTTTCAATCTCATATCTTTTTTGTATCACTCAATACTACGTATCATTAAAAAAAATTTACTTATGTCTTTTATGGGGTTAATGTTTGTTGAAAAAAAATGGTTCAAATTATGCACTCCAAACAAATAGAAATATACGGGAAAATTTTATTTGCTTTCGTCTCAAAAGGTCAACAAGATCTGGATCAAACATTAAAGGAAAATTTTATTTAAACCCATATAACCTTACTCTACACCCAACTTAAATTTTAAATGTTAATTATCATTTTTATCCTATTGCATAATTACCATTAAGTACAAGATGAAATTAATAATAAAACTAAAAGTTATCAGTAAACTCATACTCAATAATCAAACTCTACCATCCCTCAATCTTTAACCTACGTTCATTTTGACTAATGGATGATGATTCTGAAGTTCCGAATCCTTCAACTAAGATATAAATCGATTTATGCAAGTTTTTTTCGTTTGATTTTATTTTTTTTAGAGTTTAAAAGTATATTGCTTTCAAAGAAGGTCTTTGTTAGCCCGTGAATAAATTTCTCTATAGGACTCATAACTCTTCCAAAAGGCATTGGGAATTCAATACTACCACCAACTGAAACATAAAAATAATGAAGCTAAAACACTAGTAAATAGCTTGGCATATACATAACAAAACAGACAAGGTAAAAACAACTGAAGTGAAGAAATGTACTTTTTGAAGTTCTTGAAAGCAGCAGTGTCATCCATCAACCAATGCGAATTCGAAAGGATTCATCTCCAAAAGTGAAGTCCAGATCCGGAACACAGTGATAATTAGCAAAATTGTTCTTACTTCTAACAACTTGAAATACAGCAAATACGGCTTTGATAAAGTCCTTGAGTTCTGCTTTGCTATATATTCAAGAATAATTTAAACCGATGAACATGAACTCAACAGATAGCATACGATTGATGCATTGAGCAAATATGGTTTTTGCGTGGCACTAAAACAGAAGAAGATTGGGACATTGATGATAATGATTATCATCCGTCCTAGACAGATGAGGACAATGTATACCATTGTGACTATAATTTCAACTCTAGCGAAAGAAAAGGATCATCATCCTGCATGGGCACTTTCTTCATGAGAAATATTGGAGTAGCAAGTTCGTACATTTAAGAATCAGATATGAAAATAGTTTCAAAAACAGAATTGTCTCCGACTGATTTTGGGTTTATTTTCTAAATGGGTGTAAAGATAAATATATATATATATTGAATTAGGTTCGTAAGGGTAGTTTAGGTAGACATTTGGGTTGAAAGAGATATGGATAATTTAATTGAAATTAATATGGGTGTAGAGAGTAAGTTGGGTGTAGAAAGAGGTCATGATGACTTTTTATATTGTCTACTTTTTTATATTGACTATCGAAGTGGCTAATTGCCAAGAAGAGGAATGCTAAGAACATTCTTGTTCTACTTTTTCGGTTTTTTTGTTTTTATTCTCCAATATTGCATGATGATTATATTGTCTACATTTTAACTCTTTAAATATCATCTATGCAAAGTGTTTATTAAATTTGTTTAATTATCTAATGTTCATCTAATAGATAGACGAACTATGTTTCTCACTTAAACACTTAAACACTTAAACGGGTGAAAATAATTTAATTTGATTGATTTTTTGTATAATTAATCTGCACGGCATTTGTAACAGCCCGTCCCGAGATATCGTATCAGGGACGTGAAATGACGTTTTTACCCTTAAGCGTTAGTGATTGTGTGTGTGTGATTGGGCTATGTTTAGACCCAATTGAAACTTAGCCTAATAATTTGATTTTGTTAGTTGGGATTGGATAAGAACCAAACACACACACACACACACTCACATGCACACGTGTACACCCTTTCTATTTCTGTCTGTCTCTCTCTCCTTCTTCTCGAGTTTTCTCCCACTTTCTCTGCAACCTGTACGGACATCATTGCACCTCTCGATCGTGGCACGGATCGAGACTTCAAACTCCATTTTCATGTTCCTTGCAACCTTGTGAACCCAACCATACCCTTAGTTTTGGTTTGAAACCCTCGAAAACCATTGAAACCCGAGAGCACTATTGTTGGTATTGTTCATGTGCTCGCAAACCAGGGAGTTTTAGGGAATTCTAAGATCACTGGGAGTCTTAAAACCTTCTCACAAAGCTCGGAGAACAATTTTGGTGGTTTTTGGACGTCGAGAAAGCTAGTTTCGAAGTTGGCCAGATTTCGTGGTTTTTCTCCGGCGTGATTCCGTCGTGTTCTGAGCTTTAAAGAGGTATAAAACTCTTCCCTTTGTCCTAAGCTTTGATTTGGTGTAAATTTCAAGAAGTTTGGTTGAAAAATGAGTGAGAAATTAAGGTTAGAAGGTTTTTCCAAAATCCGGCGACGCATCGGTCGCCGGCGCCGGATTCCGGCGACTGGAGGTAGGGGACAAGGGAATCTTCCGTCAAAGATGACGGAATGTAACGACGTTAGGCTAAAGTTGACGGAATATTTTGGTTTCTGACGGAATATTCCCTAACGGTGTTAGGGATTCCGTCCGTGTGCCAGGCACGTGCCTGCGCGTGGGCGGCGCGTGTTGCAGTGCCTTGGCCCGCGTGTGAGGGCGCGTGGGGCTTCAGAAAATTATTCTAAAAATATGGGAGTGTTCATGGGTTTGAGTAGAGCATGTTGGTATATTCAAACACCCCAATTTAGTAATGTATGAGAAGTTATTACCTAAGTTTGGTTATGTGCGTAATTAACGATTGTATAGTTGTTTCGCATATAGGTGAGATTGATCCTGAGGACGAGCGCAGCCACGCTAGGCTTGGGGGCTACGATCCGTCTACTTATTAGTGAGTGGGCTTTTGTTTACAATATATATATATATATATATATATATACACTTGGCTAATTCCCAGAAATACGTTTTGAATGATTTTATGAAATTGAATGCCATGTTGAATGCCATAAATATTTATTGCTATGTTTATGCGATTATATGTTGCAGCACTACGGACGCCAGGTAAGTCAGGTGAGTATGTACTTTCGTTATGATGATTATGGTGATATCGGTGAGATTAGCATATGACTCATTTACATGCACATCGGGGTTTGTGCTTCGCCAGAGTAAGGCTTAGCTTTCACGTGATCATTCACCTCCCGCACCGTACGCTCACCTTAGATCCAAGGCAGGTGCCAGCCTATCGTACAGACCACTATAGGTGGTTCCGACTTGTAGGTGACCCACGATTCGTCGCCAGCCTTCACATGACCGTAGCACAGAGCGTCTTTATATACCCAGCTTGTCGTGCAGACCACTACAGGTGGTTCTGACTTGGGTGCAGGTTATTGATTGAGAGTTTGGATTAAGGATTTATTTGATGAGTCATAGATTCAGCCGTACAGGTCACAATAGGTGATTCCGGCTGACTTATATGCATTGCCGGCATGTTATGCATTGAGATATCACCTGATTGACTTTGAAGATAATTGTTGCATGCTTTGATATTAGATATGGTTTATTCGGACATGGCAATATTTGAATGTTGGTTTTCAATATGAGTACATATATATTTTTCTGGGAAGTATATATATTTTACAGAGAGGGGTTATAACTTTTATATCGAAGTGATTTTGGAAAAGCTTTGTTTTTGCCCACTCACGCTTTTGTTTTGCGCCCCTCCAGGTATTAGATAGCATTGGTGGCAAGCGAGGTTCCAAGGCAAATCTGACAGTACACTACCCCTGTAAATATTCTGGTTATGTTATTTTAGTACTTATTATTTTTATATAATTTCCGCACTGCACACATGGCTACACGTGACGGCCAGCATGCCTCGATCTCGGTCGGGGTGTGTCAGCATTATTATAAAAGAAGTAGCATGTCCGATTATCAAGCAATATTATTTGGGATGTGATATCCACACACCCCTTTTTACTTCTCCCACACTTTTTAGATTTCGGCCGTCGGATTGGATGAATTAAAGAAGATCTAATAGATAAAAATTAACAGGGGTGTGTGAGAAGTAAAAATAGGTGTGTGGATAGCACAGCCCTATTATTTAAGATTGTAAGAGACAAAAAAAGTTACAGAGATATCTATCTCAACATGTTTCGTTTTGAGTTAACTGGTATCCAAGTTAAGGTTTAGGGTGAGGTGAGTGGTGACAGCTGCAACTTTAAAATTCCAATCAATGACAGATCGCGACGATTAAAGTGTTTGGCGAGTACTTTAATTGACTAAAAGTTTCTAAATCAAATAAGTAAATTTTGAAAAAAAAACATTTAAAGTGATTTTGATAAAAGCACATAATTGGTGTTTTAATAAAAATGTATGTTAATTTTAAAAGCACTTTTAATGATTTAAAAACACTTATCAAATGAGATCTAAGAGTTCAAAGACCACCCAAGAGCATTTTATGCAAAGTTTAGTTAATTAAAATTGATACTAATGGCGTTAAATACAATGCCCGCGCGCTGTCAGTGACACTAATGGAGCATACGCATTGCCACGTGGAATTTGAATCTTCTTTTTTTTTTTGACTTTTTGACATGACTTGGCACGCATTAATAAAGCAAAGTTTACATCCCACGTTTGTTCTCCTTCTCCTAACCTTCGTTATCTTTTACTAGCAACTAGCAACTAGCAACTTAAGTTTATTGATATTAGACATTTCTTCTTGTATGTATATAAGTATCTTCAAAAATAATGTTAGGAATATTAAATTTTTAAAACAAAATTTATAAATTAAATGATGTGATTATAGATGATTGAATTAATAATTAAGTGTCGTTGACGTGCTCGTTTCTTGTTGGTGACACATAATTTGATTTACAAATTTGATCTAAAAATTTGATCTAATGTTGTCCATCTTAAAATAATAGCATCACGAAAGCAAACGACGAATTTTCCTGACAAATTGACTTTTCTTTTTCAACTTAGTACAGCTTGATTCAATCATTTCTTTTTCAAGTGTAATTTAAAGTAGCTAGCAACATCACTTATACTATAAAAGCTTTTTAGCTAAATGGTCTTTTAAATTTACATAATTCTTCACTTTGGTGTCTGACAATGAAAATCAATAAAAGTAGTCCTTGAGTTTTGTAAATCATTTTGGTCGTTCGTGAAAAATCTGTTAATATTCTCGTTAAGTGAAATGGTTGGCTTGACCAAAAAACTCTTAAAAATATGGTCACATAACGAGGATATTAATAGATTTTCACGAAATGACCAAAATAATTAACGGTAGGCAAACTCAATGATCATTCTTATCAATTTTCATTATAAAAAAAAACTGAAATTGTTGCAGTCCTATTAGCTTAGGAATGTGATTGTGTAAATCTTAGTAGATATGGGAATGTATCTTATATTCCTATTAGGAGTAGATTACCTATTAAATGTTGTAATCCTAAAGGGAAAGGTTTTTACCTATCCTACTACTACAAATAAAGGCACAATGGGGTGGAATAGAACACACCCACAATTACACATCTCTCTCTTCTTCTCTCTATGCCGCACCTTCTTTTCTCTATATGGCCTTCATAATTGTTCAGTAAATTATGCCTACAACACATTATCAGCACGCTCTTGACGCTGTGCTAAAGAGAGTTTGATCTTTAATCAGGGGAGTATTACGTTTTAATCATTCTTTTTATGATTATTTTATTATTTTGAATTGATCTACATGCTATTGATTCAATTTAATTTTTCTTTGTTGAACGTGATACAACGTATTGGAGATGAAATTTTGGCTTTTTGCAAAGGATCTTCTACAAATTCAAAGGTTTTTGTTGTTTTCTGCCAATCAGGTACGCTTAAAATAAAGTAAGATATTCGAAATGACCTTAAAGCATGAAAACATTCCCCATGATGCATGAACCCCCTATGTTTATATTTTCCTTCCGATATATATATATATATATATGTATATTGTATATGTTCATATATTTGTCAATATATATATTTGTTTCATGCATTACGCAATTATGCTATGTGGGATTTGTGAGTCAAAGAATCGAAAGAAATTGGAAGCATATTAGGGTTTTCTAACCCTATAAATTTCGAAAAAGAATTTAAGATTTATGGGAACAACTTCGACTGAGCCACGGCCTAGGGTTTTTGCATGTTGTTAGGCCCGCAGACCTATATAGCAGCATACCAACCCGTGGGTTTTCTCCTGGTCCAGCCCGTGCCAGACCAAGCCAACCTGTGTTGGGCTTGTTCGCACACTCGACCTATCTTCCATCAGCCTGCAGTTGAATGAGTTAGCTCATGTTTGGGCTTACTACCCGCGTAGTGACCAAGCCCGATTAATTGGGTTCTTCGGTGCTGGGCTTCATGCCCCCGACCTCTAATCCAAAATGCCAGCGCATGTTGCGCCCCGTTCTTTCCCCTCGGCCCGATCTGTTGATTGTAGCACGATGGGCTCCATCTTTCTTTTTCCTAGCCCGTGATTGCAGCAAGCCTGCAAAACTTGTTTTGCAGGTTGTTGGGCTGCCTGCAGCAGCCTCACAAGGCCCACCTTCCCACTGCAAGCCTGTAGCTTGCACACGCTGATTGGGTTGCCCCGTGTGGCCTGTCCAAGCTAAATTGGCCCATTTCTGCTTCTAGCTGTACCCAACCATGGGGTGCCCACAGCTAAGCAAAAAGTGGGGCTATATTTTTCGACCCTATGCTATTATTTTTGCTTCTACAATCGACCCCGAATGGTCCCGATCTATTGAATTAATTAAAAGTGACATGCAGTCCATTAATCTGATAATGAATCCAAAATTATTGACCTGAAGATCACTTTTGGACATTAACGATTCAAAAATTTATCTCTTTTCTTTGAACCATTGACTCACTTTCGTAGTCCCGAAGCACTCACACTTAAGTTCCCGAAGAATCTCAAATCCACTACACTTAGTTGTATATTGCATTCTGTGTTCTTGCAGGAACCTCTCTTTTATGAACTAAACGTTCATAAACTAAATTGAACATGTAGTTTCAAATTTAGTACCTTTGAAACCCGAAGTTTTCATAAAACAATATACCCATGAAAACCCGATGTTTTTCATGAAAACCATGTCTTAGAACTCGAATGTTCTAACTTTGATACTTATGGATAATTCATTCCTATAGCACCAATCACCATCATGTTCCCTTCAATTCTGTGGATTGTCTAACCGTCGCAAGTTTGATTTTCCCTGCTTTGGATTCCATGGCTCTTTGGCTCGCTCCTATGGACTGTCTAATCATGAAAGACATTGCCTGAAGCACACCATGATTACGTCCATGAATGAGTACAATTCTGAAGTTTATAAATCTGAACGAATTTTGACGAGAGAATACTTTTCTCGTCTTTCCATGTTTCTAACTAGCTCTTGAAGCAGCAGTGTAGAAAGCGGAAGTTTACCAAATTCTCGGATCTGATTACTACCACAAACGTGAGAGAAGGATATAGACCCAGTTCGGCTGGAGTCTACGGAATGGCTCAACCCAGTTCGGTCAAAGCCTAACCGAATGGTGATGCACTGTTTCGGCAGGGATACACTGAATGGTATACTCTCTCACAATCCAATTTCGAGTTTGTTTTTACAACATATGGTAGAATCAGGGCCTGCCAAGGTGTGGCATCATGCCCGAAGCATGATCCTTGGCACCTAAAACCTAAAACTTCAAGAATAAGGGATAATATTGCCAAACCTCAACCCTGCAGAATCTACTTCCGTCTCGATGGAATAGATCATTGGTTATGCACTTATTCGTGCCCCTACCAATGTTGTTGAGAAGTACCATTCTAGTAGTCAATATGTGAGACTAATTTTGCTCCGCCGAACACCGTTGGAAGAGCATAATTTTGACATGGATAGCCTTGTTGGCCGAATCCCCTTAGTAAACCACTTACTTTGTGAACATTTTTCCATGTTCCCGGATTCAAGTTTGGTGTATGTTTTACTTATGGATAATCTTATTGATATTGTCCTCGAACACGAGTTAATTGAATCATGTTTCTTAATACACATGACCAATTCAATTAAACACGTGATTAGGTAGGAATGTGGGAAAGTTAGTTGTCTGGATGAATGCGTACTACACACACTAACTTTACACCTAAATCACATCTCTAACAACGACTTCAGGTCTATCCAACCTGATTAAGAGCATTGGCACGCTCCTCATTGTATGAATGGTACTAAATCACCATTTAAGGGACCTTAAATTCTCCCTGTCGTTGAGTTTTTAAGGATATTCGAGTTGACAATGATCATAAATGAAACCACTAAAGAAAATAGAGTGAAATATTTTTGCATCACCTCCAAGAATGAGCCTGAAGCTTTGATTTGGGGCCAATGGGTTGTCCCCTAACTGGGAACATACCATATATGGCCGGCCTGGAGCCTAGTGATTGAGCAGTTTACTTGCTTTGGCACGACATTTTGGGACACTTAGGTCGAACAATGATGCTACGACACATCTTCTTACCCGAAGTAAGGATCTTATGCCTACAAACACACTTGCCAAGCCTGCTCATTAGGGAAATTGATTTTCTATATCATTCCTCGCAAAGATACGACACGACTCTCTTTTCACAGTGGATTCAAGTGAATATATGTGGAATAATCCAACCAAAATGCAGACCATATAAATACTTAGGGTTTTGGTTGATGAATCGACAAACTGGTCACATGCTTGTCCATATACATTGCTGCTAAACCTCCTGGCCAATTAAGGGTTCACCACCTTACTTATCCCTTAAGGTCCGGGAGACTGGATAATGCTGTAGAGTTTATATCTACGGCTTTCGATAAAGTATTGCATGTTTTTTTGGGTTTTTAATTGAACATTGAATTCCCATGTTCACCCCAAATAGCCTCGCCTAGTGATCATAAAGCGCAATTTAAAATGATTGCCCGGATTTTGGTAAACATACCAAGTTTTCGGTTTCTACCTAGGGCTATGCAATCTTGTACGCAGTTATGTTGGTCCGCTTTGAGGCCCATTGCCACCCAACCTATATGACGTTATAGTTGGTTACTGGGCACGAACCTAATGATTTTCATATTTACGCATTTGGGTGTGCATTCCATGTGCCAAGTTGTGCTGCTGCAACGTACCACCATGGGTCCTCAAAGAAGGATGTGTATTTTTTGTCGATCATTATTCTCCTTCACACTAGCTCTCTTCGAGCACTTGCACACGATCTCTTTACAACTCATTTGCGGGTTGTCACTTTAATGAGACAGTCTTCCCACCGTTAGGGGGAGATAAGAACGTCAACGTTCATGTAGAACGGTGCGAATTTGCATGGACATTGCCCACTATGTCTCATCTCGATCCACGTACCGTACAAGTGTGACAAGCAAGTGCGATGAATTCTAGTTTTCAAAATGTTGCTCCAGACGTATTCCTGTAATCTAGCTAAAGTGACGAGATCATATACCAGCTGCAAACATGCCTGCAAGGATAAACGTACTTAACGGACATCGAGTCAACATTTCTAGAGGATGTGTCGCCCATGTTGGACGGTTTGGTACACCGACGGATAGCTAATCAATCTGTCTTGGCCTATAGCACGACAAATCACTCGGTTAGTAGGATTCACTTCCCTAGAAGAGGAAGACACGGCATAACAATGAATCTAAACTCAATCGCTGTCTCAAATCATTTCCATCTCATGAGATTAATCCAGATTACTCCTAAGACTTGAAGTTCTTGGTCCAGTATATTAGTTTGGATGAGCTAAATGGAATTGAAATGAGATTAGCATCAATGATGTTTGCACTTATATGGTAGCTACCGACATAGATGAAAAGCGACGATATCGAACCATGTTCCGTTGATTAAGTGACAACGTAGAACTGATTGGACAACTAAAGTTACAATCCAAGTCAAATTCCTTACCAAAGTGTATTTGACCTGTCGTTCCTACACTACTCAAGGTAACCCTGTTATGTTACAAGTGGGAAAGGAAGCGTTATGAGATGAATGAAATAGTGCGATATGATGCACGTCTTATGGTGCAAGGTTTCTCTAAAAAAGTCCTGTGATTGATAGCAGCATTATGAAATGTGGTTAGTGTTTTCTTCATGGGGATATATAGATACATAGATTTACATGTAAGTTCCCGAAGAATTACATGGACTGGTTCAAATAGTTCCAAACCATGGAACACCCTCTTAACTCGTTTTGAGGGGTTCACTTATGGATTGAAAAATCTGACGGATGTGGTATACCCGTCTACGTGATTATTTGATCAGTTAGGGATGAATTATGCCTTTGCGTGTTAAACTATGAAGTTTTATTCCGAATTGCTAAAGTTACAGTTTATGTCATTGACACGAATCTCACTAAGACTCCGGAAGAGCTTGAGAAAATTGCCTCGCACCTGAAGATGGAATTTGAGATGAAGGATCTTGGGAAAACTCGTTTATGCATTGACCTGAAGTTCAAGCATTGTTTTGACGGTACCTTCGTCTACCAGTCAAACTACACCCCGAATGTGTTACCTTTGAGTATACCTTTGATCGTCCATACGTTATGTGCAAATGAGACCCTTGAAGAGGTTATGGAATCAGAAATTCCATATCTAAAGTTCAACTTTGCACTTCGTTGTACTTAGCTCATTGTATTTAGACAGAACATCTCATTCACTGTTGATCTTGGTAAAGATGCAGCACCACGCCTACACGCAACCACTGAATTGGTATTAAAGACGTACCCTAAAGGTATTACGAGGGCAAATCCCAATGCATCTCGAGCGGATCCAACCCCCCTGATCCTCAAAATGATGTTTGCCTTGTTGTTATGCTGATGCATGTTACTTATCAAACCCGCACAAGGCAAAATCCCCAAATGGTTATGTCTTTACCGTTAGGGATATCGCAATATCTTGGGGGTCCACGACATGACCTTAGTTGCGAAATCTTCGAATCGTTCCAAGACTTACCTCACTTCACTACGCCACATGTGAGACATGGTTAAGAGTTCTTGTTGAGCATATTCAAAGTACTTGCTGTTTTCATCCATCATTGAGTCCCAACAACGATCCATGAAGATTATGTCGCATGTATCCACCCGACCAAGCCATGATACATCAACGAAGCCAACGCCAAGACATATTGTGTCTACATCTACATCAGCAAAGCATCAGGAGATTGAAGTCATGCAAGCCGATCCCAGACAACCTTGCCGACCTCTACACGACGTCACTGCCGAAGTCAACCTTCCAGAAGCTTGTCCGAGGAATTGGTATGCCTAACTATTCATATGCAATGCTTGTAGTTCTCATTTGGAAGTTATGTCAAACTCAGGGGGGTATCCAGAAGTATACTCACTTGATCTTAATGTACTCTTTTTCCCTACGATTAGGAGCATTTTTCCCACTGGGTTTTTGCTACCTAACTAGGTTTTAACGAGGCACCCATCTTGGGTTGATCATACCCTTGTGAGCTCTTCTACTTGCGTCCAAAAGACGTATAGTTTTGACTTAATGCAACTTCTCACTTTTCTCCTTAGACTATGGGTTTTTCCCCACCTTGGGTTTTACCATAGCGAGGTTTTGTGAGTTTTACTTTTTATGCATTCTTCCGTGGATTTGAGACTCGCATTCGTTCATTGTGCTGACAACTTCATCAACTGTACTTGCTTCATCACTGAAGACCTGATGCGCCATTTACTTGAGTATTTACACACTCAAGGGGGAATGTTGCAGTCTTATTAGATTAAGAATGTGATTGTGTAAATCCTAGGAGATATGGGAATGTATCTTATATTCCTATTAGGAGTAGATTACCTATTAAATGTTGTAATCCTAAAGGAAAATGTTTTTACCTATCCTACTACTATAAATAAAGGTACAATGGGGTGGAATAGAATACACCTACAATTACACATCTCTCTCTTCTTCTCTCTACGCTGCACCTTCTTCTCTCTATATGACCTCCATAATTGTTCAGTAAATTATGCCTACAACATAAATAATAATTTCAGAGACATTTTTTTATTAAAAAGCCTAACATAAATCAAATTTGGTTGCATACATTTTTTCAAACTAGCGCATGCATGTTTCAGTGTTGGTAGTTGGTCTAATAGATTCCCATTGTGTGGTTCATATTATGCATATGATCCATGCTTTCTTCTTTTCCATAATATAGGCTGGAATCTATTTTATACCAAGAAAATGTTCATAATAGCTGTGGATTGAGTTAATTCCAAACTATATAATGGGCATATTCGGATAGTATGTAATATGTATAGTAGTTGTTTATTACGACATAAGATTCTCTGTCTATTGGTGAAGATTGCGGCCGAGTTTGGTTACAATATCTTATTAAAGTTTATTGACAGTCTTCCAAAAAAAAAAAAAAAAAAAAAAAATTAAAGTTTATTGAGAATAATTTTGGAAGACAATCTATTTAGATCATATTTTGTAAATTGTATAACGTGATTAATAACTTATTATATGATTTACAAATGTAATCTAAAAAATTGATTTATCTAATATTATTCGGTTCATTGGTAACTTTCTTTCAGTACCATGTTGAGAGACAGCACCTAAGAAATGAAATATATTTATGACTTGGACATTGCAAGTGAGCCCTACCTGAATGCAAAATTAGCATCTCTCTTATTCTCTTTTTTTTTTTTTTTTTTTTCTTGTTCTCTTGTGTTCTTAGTTTATATATTTGGATTCCCTTTCCTATACGAACTCCTTTACTTAAATGCAACATACTCCCTTCTTGGAGATTCTAATGTTCATGGAGTTCCAACATATTTATTGAGTAGAAAATCTTGTTAAAGATGTTCTAGCAAACTGTGGACATACTATATCGAATATTTGTGTGGTATTGTAATTTTCTCAAGTTGGTGGTTCTAAAATCATCTTCGATAATTGACAGTTAAGTTAACGTTCTTTAACAATTTGACGTGGCATGTTATGTTGTTCGTTTATAATCTAAATCGTAATTTTACTTTGCAAAAGTGAAACTCGGATGGATTACAATAAACGTTTAATCAATAATCATAATATTAACAATATCGTCCATATATTTTGTTATGGTATAGATGCAGCCATGTGGATACGTACGACAGACAATGAACTTGAAGGAGAAAGGTCAGAATCAATTTATCTACCCAAATCATCCAATCTTTATCCTTAAAATCTGCAATCATATATTTGTCCAAAAGAGCAGATATGATTCTGTTCAATCAAACCCTAAAAATCACGTCAGGATTCTGTCACGCTTTCCATATGGCCAAATAACATGTTTACTCCCCCCTTTTGGTATGATCAACAAATTTAAACTCTAATCTCATGTTACTTTCACCTTCTCTTGATTTAATCTGTGTTTTTTTGTAAACAACCATGAACTAATGACGAACAATAACTTTACAGTACTTTGCTTTTTGCGTAATCAAGGATTAAAAGGTTACTTATAATTAAGGACTACTAATTGAAAGCAAAGATTTGCATGCATCCGATACTTATGCTAAGTAAAGATCATGAACGTTAACTAAAACACTTTTAGTACACAAAAGGATAGATAAGCATTAGTTATCAAGTGATTTGCTTTTGCTTATGACTGTGGACAATCATGATCACCAACTTCCTCACATTTTTATGTACTATCCTCGTTCACACTACATGCAATATCTAAGTTACTATGTAAGGATGTTAAAGTAATTAAGTGTCGCGACTACTATAGCTATTCTTATGAAATAAGATCAAATTTAACATTAACATCATGTCATCGACATACTAATCACGCTAGAATTAACTATGCATGGATTATTAATTAGATAATTGAATGAAAACTTTTTAGGGTAACTCACATATCGTCACATAGCATTACAATTTATGTGTTATAATATGAGTGACTGACGAGTTTATGTATATACTTTCAAGATAGAGACTCAAATAGGTAAGTATTGTTAAATTAAAAACGTGTTTCAATATGAGTGAACTGTAAAACTACATTATGTTGTGATGGCGACACTGGAATTTTTTTCACATAGAAGAATGACGTTAATCATGGGACGTGAAACGAGAAATTTTTTATCCCTATCAATCCATTACATCTTATATACAACCAATCTAAAAAATCGTAATGCTCTTAATTAGTAAGAATGATCATAAACCTCAGATAAGATAGAGTAATGAAAAAATTATTTTACAGACTAGAGAGTTTAGCGTCTAAGATTTAGGATTAGAGTTTACTTAGAGGGACTCCCCAAACTAAACAAGAAACAGTAACAATTGAAGGTTACACTAATTGATTAGTACAAGTGCATAATATATGCACTATTGTGTCCCCAGGTCCCAACCCTTATTCCAAATTCCTTCAATTTCATTTGTCTTTCTATTCACTATTGGGTCATGATCTGCATGACATAGTGTTTGGACGTACTTTTGCACGCACTTGACCCATATACTCTAAGTTGTTGGATAAAAAATATATTAAGAATTAGGATTCGTTTTCACATAAAGGTTGAATCAATCTAGGTTCAGAGTCCTAGTTGAAGACAGTGAGACTTGGCGATGGTAGAGTTTCAACCGGAATAATTCCCAGTATATTCAGAGAATATGCAGAGGAATTGGAATACTATAAGAATTTAACAACTCGACAGACTTAGCCATTGTGAAATTCACCCCTATAAATATGAGGTTTTGCAACTTAGAGCGAGGCTTCAACTCAACACACAAACTCAAATGTTTTACGCGAAACCTTGCTTTATGCGAAGCCTTCTTACACCTCTGAGAAAAATACTAATTATCATTAACCCTTTGTTAGCACATCTTCAGTTTAGATTAACATCATTGTATTGGCAACCCACGACATGTTCAATTTGGATTAACACCACTAGAGCCGTAGAATCAGTCGATCTAGAAGTACCTTTAGTTTGGATTAACAGCACTACTTCAAGTTTGGTTGTTATCTATCCAAGTGTCAGCCGACGAGGAATCTTTGATTCTTTCGTCGAATGAGGTCAATTCATTATAGCTCTCCAGGGAAGTGAAGCATTTATGATTGGTAACTCTTAGGTGTACTTCAGAGTCCAACATTCAGACAGTCGAACAACATTCACCATAAAGACGCTTATATCATTTGAGCATCTTTACCCTTACAACCTGATACCGATTCAGAGCTCTTATATTCTCACGAGTATAGTTGAACCTGTAGAAGATCCTGAATTTTGCAGTGAATTAGGTAACCTTGTCTTTAGGTTCTAGAATCCTAGGCCGAGAGTGTTCTTTCCTCGGTCGTTGCCACTCAAGTGAAGAAGTCAGCAATGCGTTCGACTGCGTGCAAAAAAACTAGTTTTTAAAATTTTAAGAGTTAGTTGGTATTCATGTGCTTGTTAAAAAAACTGTTTCTGCTGTGCTGTGATAATAAACAGCTGTAAAATAAAGTTGTTGAGTGTTGGTAAACTTTTATTGTTAAAAAAAAAAAAAAAAAAAAAAAAAAGTGTCTGAGCGTTTGGTAAACTTTTGCATAAAACTGTTATGAATATGTTAAATGACTAAAAAAGATATAATATTGAATGTGATATAATTATTGCCAAAGAAAATAATGCAAAGGCAAAAATTGTAATTTTGTAAAATGTTAGCGAGTATATTTTTCATTTCAAATTTCATTAAATGTGCACAGTTCACTGCTTTGATTAAAAAAAACATGTTTTTAAAAGCATGGTAGACCCTACTTCTGCTTTTCTTTTCTTTTTTAACTATCATTGATAGCTATTTAAAAAAAAGTTTTTTCGTTTTATCAAACACATTTGGCGTTCTATATTTTTTAATGAACTATTTTTTCTAAAAGTAACGTATTCCCAAATTAGCTCTTATTTTACCCGACTATTGAACTCAATCACAAATTAACACGTCTGCATTCAAAGAAGAATGTAATTAGATCAATAATTATTATTCGGTTTACGTGCCACATAGCTTTGTAATTTCTATTGTCATCACACAGATTCAATCACGTCATGGCACCAGTCACTTTATTTGTTCCTTCCCATCTTTGGGTCTTTAGATTATCTGACCATTACTCACGTACTTCCCGACTGTTTAAAACTGGAAGGCGGCACATATAAATTGTATTTTCCAATCTCCACATAAATTGAAAAAAATAAATAAAATATATATCGTACATTTGGTCAACCTTGAGAATTTCTCAATCATTCCGTGCGTCACACGGGAAATGAAAAGCCGGAAAAGCCGGAAAAAACTATAGAACGGGAGGGTGCGTTCCCATTTCTCACCTTTAGGCCTCCAGGGATACAGTATTAAATCCGCACGTGATTAAAAAACGAAGTATCTATCTGTAATTCTGTTGCATGCCACGTCACCAGGGTGTCAAAGTTGATGTGATTAAGGGCTGGTTTGGTATTGCTGTGCTTTGAAAAAAAACTGCTTCTACTGTGCTGTGAGAATAAGCAGCTGCGAAATAAAGCAGCAAAGTGTTTGGTAAACTTTTTTGTAAAAGTGCTTTTGAAAAAAAAAAAAAAAAAAGCAGTATTATAGTGTTTGGTAAACTTTTATGCAAAACAGATGTGAAAAAAAGCCGATTTTTCAAAGCTAGGTTTTGCAACTTCTTGTTTTTGGCTTTTTTTCACCCAAAACTGGGAAAAAAAGCTGAAGCTGAATGTTTACCAAACACCAAAAACTCTTCCAGCTTTTTTT
Organism: Heteromeles arbutifolia; assembly: GCA_024362995.1. Taxonomy (NCBI): domain Eukaryota; kingdom Viridiplantae; phylum Streptophyta; class Magnoliopsida; order Rosales; family Rosaceae; genus Heteromeles; species Heteromeles arbutifolia. Next base: position 34,026,000 of record JANCRC010000003.1, on the reverse strand, counting down.
CATAGCAGCTTTTTTTAAAATCACATCAACCCCAAACTGAGGCTAAGCAACCGGATTCTCTAGTGGAGATTCAGATGATCAATCAATTGTCCGTTCATCGTATATTGTGTGATTAAAAATTATTTTAATATAAACAATATCTAACGAAAATTGACTGCACGATATACGATAAATAGACACCATTGATTGATTCTTCAGATCTCCACAAAAAAAAAATATTCATAGAGGATCTTCATCCCAAGCAGCCAGCCGGTAATCGAGATGATGCGTTTAATTATTTGTTTATGTTAAGTTTTGGTTTCCCACCTGGATTGTGCTGGAATTTCCTTCACTTTTCAAATTTGGCCATATTCCGAAGTGTCACTTTTGTTAAACAAGGAAATACTTAGTTTTTTAGCACATTTCAACGGCTAATTTATCTTTCATACATGCCACGAAGAACATTTTTTTATCAAATAATGTCGTGAATATTTGTCTCATATAATTTTAGATGAGTTGATTTTTACACGTTTGTTTACTTTTTCACAAAAAAATTAAATAAGAATGTTTGAGAAGTGAAAAATAACGTGTTTATAAATACTCGAAACTTAATTAGGTACTAAAAAGTATAATGATAAGGATTTAAAAAAGAAATTAACATGTTAATAGTAGTAGGTAGGATTATGGGTGGGTTCGGTACGGTTACCGTACCAAAACCCTCGTACCAATTACCGTACCAAACTTTCAGTTTTCTAAAATCTATTACCATTACAGTACCAAACTTTCGGTATTGCCAAAAGTTTGGTTGGCATGGTATGGTAATGGTAATTGCCATTTTGTTTTGGGACAAAATCTATTTTTGTTTTTTTAACCCAATTCAAGGGTAAAACTTTTTTGTGTGTACCTTTATCTCATACATTGTAGCTTAAATTCATCTATTATTCATCGTTCACAATTCACACACACAATAATTCAAATGATGCATCAAGATTCATGATGAAAATTAAGCTTACAATCCAAATAGAAGTTACGAACCAAAACAAATAGAAGTTAACAATCCAAATAGAAATTAAAGTTTCAAACCAAATGAAAATTGGAACTAAACTTCAAAAAGTAGAATTCATTGATCAGTTATTCAAGCTTGAGATGTCGAAGCTTTTGGAGGAGGCATTGAACTTGTAGAAGATTGAGTTTGTGTCAAGCCTACATTACAAACAAAGAAAACATATTAATTAGTAGCAAGAAGAATTAAAGTTAAAAACCATTTAATAACAAATTTACAAAAAAAATTAAAGCATATCTTTCTTGTTTCCTCTTTTTCCATTTCCTTGTAAAATTGAAGCATATCTTCCGTTTCCTTGTAGAAGTTTACTTCATCTGCCCTAAGCCAACCACTAGTACACACTAGTACCTTTACTATTTTAGGAGTCAAGGATGCCCTAAAAGGGTCCACAACCCTCCTCCCTAGGCTAAATGCATTTTCACTAGCAACGGTAGAAGTGGGGGTTATAAAGATATCTAGGCTATTTGTGAAAGAATTAGGAACTATTTTGTGTTTGATTTCCACCATTTCAAGATATCAAAGTCACCAACAACAATGCTAATATAAGTAGGGTTTTATTTTCAAATTATTGGAATATTATAAATATGTGTTATATAATTATCTATTATATAATTTATAAATTATATATTATATTGTATTTTCGGTACGGTGCAGTAATACCATGGTAATGGTATATATTATCAATACCATACCATGAAATTTCAGTACAGTACCATACCATACCATTACCGGTTGACACAAAATCGGTATGTCACAGTAATTTGGCAAAAAAATCCACCCCTAGGTAGGACCCTACTTCTACTAACTTCACAGTGGTCTACAGAGTAGCCATGTGGTGTGGATTTTGAAAATCTAAGTTGTGATTTAATCTCAAATACGATATTTCGTACGTGTAAGAGGAGCATATATGCATGAGGTCCACATGTGTATTGTGAATGGCATATACGTGTGCTGTGAGTTGTGATCAAGGTCTAAAATATCGATATTATCGGCGATATTTCGCCGATAATATCGTTTTTGTGAGATGGCGATATTTTCACACTTATCCACTTAATTATCGTCAAAATATCGCAATATTATCGATAATATCGCGTCACCGACCCGTTCGCCGACTTCCCCTTCCTGAACTTCTCGCCGTTATTTCCCGCCTGGGTTTGCTGCTGCTGCTGCGGGTGCACTGAAGACGCGTAGGACGCACTGTAGCACCTGAGATTCTGCATCCCATTGACCCCTGACGAAGCGCCGCTGCCGCCATTGTTGGTCTCCACCTCCATTCTTCCGTGGCCGCACGATTTGGATCTGAACATAGGCAAAGCTATATCGCCCCTCCCCTCGCCGAAAATGAAGCCCAAGCGCGATTGTCCGCCCTCTGCTCAAGTCGGAAACCTGCAAGTCGTGAAGCCCCTCCTGCTGCTGCGCGCTGCTGTGTTTTTTAGAGGTGTGGAGGTGTGGCTTTGAGAGGCGCAATGTAAACCTTGGCGTGTATAGAGCAGAGTAAAGAGAGGAACAAGAAACGCTGTAGTTGACGGACGAGAGAAACAATTTGCAGAGTATACAGAGTTGAGAGAGGAAGAAGAAAAGCGTTTGGCTATAGTTACTGAGTGTGCAGAGAGAACACGTGGCCTGTTTCAAGCCATTCTCACGTCTCACTTCTGAGGATACGTGGCTTGCTTCAAGTCACTATTCTCTCTCTCACTTTTGAGGATTTGAATTCTCATTCAATCCAGTTTGAACCGGACCCGTGACCAACACAGCCACTCAAGGGTCGGTATAATGTGGATGTATTTGTTACATAAGTGATAAGTCATAATGGATGAAATGGACTCAAACTTGGTAATTGCCAAAATTCTTGTTTTGTCAAACTTATTTAGAAATTTAGGTTTAATTTTCACGTACCTTGTTCTCCTTGCTTGGATCATTAAGAAATAATCTTGGACATATAAACACATAAGATTTAGGATCATTTGTTAGTGTGTTCCTAAAAAAAACACAAATGTAACACATGCCAGTCTTGGTTTTGTTTTAGTGCAATGTGTTTGTTTCTTTATATGAAATCTCGCTGGCAACAATTGTAACTTGTTTACAACAACCACAACAACAAAACCTTATACTATTAAATGGGGTCAACTGTATAAATCGTAGAATGTTACTGCGGTTACCATGCAATGTATAAAGTGTAAAATATTGTACTAATTCATTATCTATGAATGATTATAGTGTGTTTAAACTTCTTTCATTAATTACTACATATTTTCTACACTCACAATGTTTGACAGCTCGCTATATAATCAACTTAAATCAGTTAAATCCATCATGCAATGCATTTCCTTCCAATTTTTTGTGATAAACTAATATATAATTGACTAAATAAACATCCTGCAAAGTTTCAATAAAAATTTCCGTGGTTTTTATTCAATTTTTATCGATATCGATAATATCCCGATATTTCCATCGAAATTTCCGTGTTTTTGGACTATCGATATTTCCGATATCATCGATATTTTAGACCTTGGTTGTGATTAGCTAGGGCTAGAGTTCGCAAATTAATCTCTTGGATTGTTAATGAGTACCGGCTTAATTTGATATCACCATAATATAGATGATTGTGTAAGGTGAAATCAAACAAAATAAGTCTTAATGGATACCCGTTGACCAGGGCTGTCTCTGAAATTTTGGGGGCCCTGTACGAAATTTATAAAATGACTCATTTTTAAGATTTTTTATTTTAAAGTATGACAAAATATTGGTACTAGAAAGTAATAACTTAAATCGAAACAAACTTTAGGATTCACTAATTGTAAGTTTGCAAATGTCATTGAATAATAAGTAAAAAGAGTTACAAACATAACCTTCACTAAATAAACAAAAACAGTTCAATCTTAGGCAACCAAATTAAAAAAATTCAAAAAATAAAAAAATAAAAAAAATTCAAAAACTCTAACTTCAAAGTTTCACTTGAATATATAGCATTATTATATAATAAAATTGAAAAGAAAATCATTTTTAAGGTGTTATTGACATTCCTAATTTCTCATTGTGCACCCCAAATTTTTATAATTAGAAAGAAAAAAAATTTATACTTATAAGAAGTGCACTATGAGATTTTAAAGTGTTAATAAAAGTAATGTTTTTTTAGTATATAACATTATTACATATAAATATAAGATACAGTCACTTAGTACTACAGTCTAGTGATATTCCTCTTTACTTATAAGTAAGAAATATTAAGTTCGATTTTCGTCAAAGACGAATTTTAACTACATTATTGCTAGTCAATTGTAAAGTTTAGCCAACTCTCCACCCTCTTAGTATAAATAATCATTTGTTCAAAAGTTAAATATAAAATACCAAAACTTTTTGGGAACCCTGTGCGATTGCACCTTTTGCTCCCTCTCAACGCCGCCTCTGCTGTTGACAACCCAAGATTGATTTACCACCTCTAGCTAAGGCACGGTTTATTTTCTTTTGGCGGTTGTGGCGGTGGAGGGTAATAATTTAACAAAAAATTCAATTTGGCATGAGAAAATTTCTGGTTCTGCATTCGTTGAGAAGGATTATTTCAAATTAGAAATATGGGATGGGCAAAAGAAAACGGGAGGTCTTGTTGGGTTATTGTATGACATTTATCCGATGGGCCCATAATAAATTAGAAGACGTACAGAATTCTAACTGGACAAAAGGGCCAACCAAGTTTCCAACCCATATCTTAAGCCCGCATTTAAAAATCCAGGACAAACAATAACGTTAACCAAAAACATAACTCATGCACAATTTCGTGATGACAATGATGCATCAAGGGCTAATTACAATTATTTTTGTTGATAGTGTGAATTTTATGTCAGGAAATTAATTTTTTTATACAACTATCATCTCAACGGTCAAATAATGATTATATTAAATACAAATGTTTATATAAATTATATATGACCGTTAATAAGTATAATAAATACACGTAATCAGTCTTCAAATGATATTCAATCTATCCCTTTAGTTATCCATTAATTTTAATAGATGTTTGCATTTTAATAATTTTCAATCCAATTTGACGAAATAACATTAGATAGAGATTAACAAAAACACTTTTGCCTTTTCTTTTTGTTAACAACGAAAAATCATTTTTGTAATTTTCACTCTGATTTGATGAAATACAAAAAGAGAAAACCCGAACAAAATCAATAGAGTAAAGGGCATATTACCACTGAGAACGGCTAGTGTTAAAGTTGAAATTAAGCACTCTTGTGACCATTTTCATCTGGATTCGAGACTTCTCCACCCTCTTTCTCCCTCCCCCCTCAGAACCCACCTAACTATTGATAAAAAAAAAGGGGGACATGTAACCACTTTTATATCCTTTTTGAATGATCAAGTGGAGGTGACCCTTTACCATAGTGGTGAACAAGTATTGAGCTATTGCATGACAGATTGAGTTCAAACCCCGTCAATGACTAATCTAACAAAATCTATCGTTTGACAAAAAAAAAATCAACGGAATCATGTAAGTTACTAATGACATGCTCGGATGACGGCTTTCTAAGTGTTATGGGATTTAGGCTACAAATGAACTACACAACACTAGATTGAGAGATTTTTGGTTTGAATAGATAGAGAGAGATTGAAAATAGTATTACCAAGCTACTAATATACAGGATTTCCAAATGACTTCTTTATAATACGATTACGTGTATTGCATCTATTCATTTGAAATCCTTGCATTTAATAAATTTAGGGTTTATGTATCACAATAAAAACTCAACTCTCCATGTTATTTAAAGTTTAAAGGTCTTCGATTTTCAATTAAGAATATATGGCCAACAAGTTTGGTTTGGTTTCTGTCATTCTCTCAAATTTACTACATCCAACACCCAAAATAATTTGCTAACATTATTTCAGTTTTGAAAGTTTAGAATGTTCTCTAAAGTTGAGTATTTAAAGTGCTTTTGCATAGTTGCACTTTTGGATATATCATGATGACTATATGGAATCAGTTAGACCATTTATAGTAATTTGTTGTTGTGGAAAAATCTATGAATTAAACAAATGAGTTTGATATAGGACATACCAAGCGGAATTAACGAATTTCAGACCGTCGTACAGTTCTTATAAACTATTTGTACGAATTTTGGATCTAACGTCTCATTTTTACAAATTATTACACAAACCACGAACAAGAACGTCATTAAAATGAGAATTCAGTTGCAACAAACCTAGTTAGATTGCCTATGGAATGAGATTATATATGGACAACTCGAAGCGAACAAAATCACATGCAGTCACATGGTGCTTCTCACATGCTCCATGGACCCCGATCAAGAGGACATTTGCTTGCTTCAACCTCATGCTACAATTAATAGGATAACTCAATATCTTTGTGATGGGAGCACACATTAATTATACACTAATTAGTTCTACGTTTCGTTAATATTCTTTTTCATTTGTAAGTAAGAGATTCACATAGAAGACAAGAACATAACCTAATCCTCTTTCTCTTAAAATATATAGTTGTATAAAAAAAAATTGATCACACGTTCAATGGTGAATAAGCATACTTCAACATGATTTGCTTTGTTATCATATCTATTATTGGGGGAGTGACACTTTATTTGTGCTCCTCTCCTACACAATATAGACCCACTGCGTAACATGAATTTATCTGCGCTTGTATTATATATTAGGGCCAGAAATCTTGCTTGCAAAATATTCAACGTCCTCAAATAATAATGTTGCAAAAAAAATACATTGCTAATTGCTACTTAATACAAGAGCAAATTATCCGTACATACGCTTACGGTTATACCTTTTATGAATGCAATTGTCATGAGATAAGATCTTATGGTAAGATTCCATAGCTTCGTTTGGTGTTTAGGATTGGAAAATAATGTGTGTCGAATAAAGAAATGATGCAATTTTAAATTTTGTCCAAATCTAAGGTAGGTGATGAATTAATATGAAAATAATTTCTCTCTCTCAATTCTACTATTTTTTTTAGAATTGTAATATATAGTTGAATTTGTTACTAATCTAGATTGGAGTAGATAAGTTGTGTTTCTACTTTAAATTTGGACAAATTCAGAAGTTAGTAATCATTTATTCATTCAACGCATATTGAATTTAGTAAGTTATCCAATACAATCTTATATTAGAAACTAAACAATGCCAATAGATAAGATCATCCGTAAATCACATCTACCAATAATTTAGCTTAACCAAACCGTCGCAATAGAAAGGAAATGAACTCTTGCACACCACTTTTTTACTTTATGCACTTTTTTTTTCTTACAGATTGAATTGAAAAAATCAAAAGAGAATCAATAAACATAATTAACTCCTGCAAAAGTTGATAAAGAGTGCAAAATCTCCCATGTCACATAAAATTCTCCTTTCGAAAACTTTACAGTAGTACGCTGGGTCTAGGGACAAGCACTACCTTGAACTTGAAGCCTCCCAATTTGAGCTTTGTTTGAGCTCACTTGACCGTTTAGCTAATAATTAACTTCCCATCTAGCATTACTATCGTAATATGAGAGTTAATAAAGTGAATAAGGTGACCGACTATCTACTCATTTCTACAACAAAACCATCATTGCAAACATTATTTAGGGTTTAGAACTACACGCCACTAAGGAAATAATTGCTCAGGTAATTGGCCAAAGGCAATTATTGCCTTAGTGCATAGTGATTGCATTAGTGTATTTTTATCCTGTAAACGAATTGTCTTGGCAATTGGTATTAAAAATTATTTACAAAAAATTAATACAAAGATAATTTTATGTTTAATTTCGGATAGGATTGCCACTTTATACTATGGTCTAGTGATATTCATCTTTCACTAGTAAGTGAGAGGTTTTAAGTTCAATTCTCGTTAAAGGCGAATTTCAACCGCACTATTGCTAGCCTATTGTGAGGCTTAACCCAGTCCCCCACCCCCTTGGCATAGATAATATCGTTTGTTCAAAAAATTTCGGATATGATTTTTAACCAATTTCGTCACACAACGTCATTATCCAAAATTATGATTTTTTTGGATAGATTTTCGATTGTATTTTTAACCAATCCTGTTGATGATATATCCGTTACATATTCTAATGGTAGACGTTGTGCCACGTGTACTAATCTTTCGGGGTTGAATTTAAATTTTTTTAACCGTTGGTAATCCCACGGCTCAAAAATTTAGGCGTCGGAAATCCAATGGACGACAATTGTCCACGTTGCCCCCTTTTAGACGGCCTGAGTGCGGGCCTAGAAAATGCTTTTGGTCCGCTCATTCTCTTTCACTCGTGCGTGAAGTCTATGCGCTTGACGCATAAATAATATTAACGTGGCTAACGTCAAATGGATTCATGCGCACATGTTGCCCAATTGTTTGGTCCGGAATCCTTGGGCCCACATAACCCGACCTTTTGGTCTGGGGTGGAGAGGATTTTTTGCGTTTTGGGGGATTGAATTGCGGAATTCCCTTTGTAATTGGGATGAGGTGGAGTTCCTCTCAACAATATGAGCCTTTTCTTTCCTTTAACCCAGAAAAGTCCTTGTTTTGAGCATCGTGCGTCTCTTTTTGAAGCATTCTTCGATATCAACAAACATTCTTGTATTGATCGCTTTTATAATATATCAATTTACTCAATCAGCCCTACATGTCTCAGACAATATATATCGTATCCTCTTGTATATAAATAAGTACAAGTTGGCATTGTTTTATTCGTTGTTGGTTGTATTTATATCGATCACATTAAGCCGCCCGTCATGACCTCCACACCAAGACGCACTCTACGTAATTTGGACGTATAAATAAGCATGACCTAGTAGTAGGTATGATTTTATCCACATTTTCAGTTTATATGAGGCAACGTCCACCGTATGTTCATGCATATCGTATATGTGGAGCCAAAAATATTCACAAGGCGACACGTGGATTTTTGGGTAAAAGAGGACAAACCCTTGAGGCATACTGAGATTCCTACGCGCGAGCAGCGGACAATCATTCGTCAATCAAGTCAAAAGTGTCCAAAATAGGTAACCAATTCAAAGATATTCTCATCCATCCTCATACCATAGCTTACAAAACCTCTACAAGGAAATCATTTCATAACTTACAAAACCTTCCATATAAATTGGATTAATTAGGCTAATTAATGAATTAATTCCTAATTAATCCATTAATCACCAAATTAATCACCATTTTCACCCAAAAAAGCCTCTAAGGGCCGGCCACACCATGTGTTATATATATGACTCCATTTTCTCTAAAAAGCTAGGTTCATACTCTTGCAAAACTCCCAAAATTCTCTTAACACTTTTTCTCTCTAAATTCTAACTTTGGCATCGGAGGTTCTTCGGCCAAAGCCCCCCCCCCCTAAATTCATCGTGGGCGTGTGAGGCTCTTGGCCTTGACCAAATGTGTTAATTGTTTTGTAGGTGCACTTTTGTCCAAGAAGAAAGCGGCGGAAATTTGCATCCACAAATTGGTGCTTTCATTGAGAGTTTGAGATCCACACTCGTAGAAGACTCTCGCATACAAATGTTTTTTTTCTCTATTTTCTCTATTTTCTAGTCCACTTGAATTTTTCATACGTTCTTATTATTAGAATTTTTTATTTGCAAAGATTCTTTGATAAAACGTGAAAGAAAAATATAATAGCTAGAAATTTAGAAAATTCCACAAGTGAAAATTCTAATTTTCAAGAAACGGGACCGCGGCGATCCACGAGGCTAAACGTGGTCATGGGTGGAGTGGCACCACCACGAGCTTCCATCATGGCAACCACCTTCGGCGAGATCTATGGCACCACCACCGTGGCCCAAGCCGTGCCATCCAAGCTTGCACGGGCCCGAGCCCTAGCCTCGCACCCACGTGCTCCACGTGCCGAGCAGCCCGCTCCAGTGGCCCAGCCTGCTTTCGTCGAGCAGTTCGCTTCCGTCACCCAGCTTGCTCCCGACGAGCATCCCGCTCCCGCGGCCCAGCCTGCTCCTGCGGCCCAGTCTACTTCCGTGGCCTTCCAAGCAGCCCAAGTCGGTCCAAGATTAGTTCAACCGTCCCGGCTTCAAATTTTTGGGCCTACGATCAAACCAGGGGCATTCTGACCACATTTCTCCGTGGATTTGACATTTCCCAACTCAAATCCCGCGCCCGGAGTTTACCACTCTTCCATTGCTCAAGGAGACGACCTTGGTGCACAAGCTTCTGCAGCGCACCGAGATCCAATGTGCCCCAGACGAGGTGTCCCGAAGTAAAACAAGGGCAGATGAAAAACCCTTCCAGCAGCGTCCCCTTAAGCAGCCACTTAACCAGCCACGAACCGAGGGTTCGGGCAAGGTACACGCCCGATTGGGCCCCCAAAATAGCGTATACTCCCATCTTAGCGCACGGAAGAGTGTGTATTCTCAACTAGGCCCACGGACGAGCATACACTCACGGTTGGGGCCACACTCTGATAATCAACATGAGCAGCCTTCCAAGCGAAGTGTTCATTCACAGCTAAGCCCGCAAAGAGCATCATCCACCTCACATCGGAGTAGGCAACACGACGGACGGAGAAAAATAGTCACTTAATCCGGCTCAAGTTCAACTGGCAGCCTGCGAAGAACTCGCTCCCCTGCTAGAACGCACCACATGCACCACATCCGTGGCATAGACGAGCCAAACACATGGAAGAGCAGTCTATACCAGCAAGTCACGATTGGGGGCAGTTGAGAGCTTTGCTACCCTAATAAAGGCAAATTCAGGAATAAGTAGAGAAATTCTTGACCAAGCAATTGCGCAATTTCCGTCGCAACAAGGTCACTGACGAGGCACTACGACGGGACATGACCAACATAAGCAGGTCACCTTTCACGGATGAGATTGAGTAGGCAGAGCCTCCATGCAAGTTCAACATACCATATTTTACATCATTCAAAGGGGATGGAGACTCGGAGAGACACTTCAAGCACTATCGAAGCACAATGATCCTCTATCGAAACAACGACGATCTCATGTGCAAGATATTCACCATCACTCTACAAGGCGAGGCGCAAGATTGGTTCTACACCCTGCCGCCACAATCCATCCGGAGTTTCGACGAACTATCTTTGGTTTTCACTAAAGAATATTCATCATATCGCTCGATCAAGAAGAAGTCCGACCACTTGTTCAACGTCAAGAAGAACCCAAATGAGTCGCTTCGCGATTATGTGAAGAGGTTCAAAGCAAAGAAGGCAAAGATAGTCGGATGCAACGATAGCTAGAGCAGCCTTCCAAAAAGGACTTCCAGTAGAATACCCGCTATTCGGAAAATTGATCATGAAAGAAGATCTAACTTTGGCAGATTCTTTCGCTCTGGCAGATAAGCATGCGCTTTGGGACGAGGCTCGCCAATGCACATTCAAGGACTTGAAGAAATACCCGACATCACCGTTCTACTACCAAGCATTGAGCAAAACAGTAAGGATATGGCCACAAACTTAGATATGGCAGAGGAGAAATGCGAGCAGACCATCACCCGCATCGTAGCCTACCAGCAGCAGCTATTCTCCAGCAACAAAAAGGGGCCAAAATCCGACAGTTCCAGCCTGAAGATCCAGTCCTAAGGAAAGCCTTCATCATTGCCCCCAGAGAAGGCTCCAAAAAGATGGATCTCATTTGGAAAGGTTTGTATAAGATCAGTTGAGTAGGCAGCGAGAGTAATTACACCCTCACCACCATGAAACGACAAAAAGATAAAAGAGCAGTGGAACGCCTACAATATGAGGAAGTATCATGTGTGACCTCCCTCTACATCAAAGCCCGAAGACTTAAGCAGCTTGACGGGCACCACCTTACAAGCTAAGGACTATCCAGTTATTATGCAATTCCTACCTTACAGCTAAGTTCTTGTTCGTTTCACTCGTTTTTCAATGAGGAATTCAGAAGTAATCACAACTTGGCTCGGCTGCATGCTTACAATAACTGATCACTCCTGCACTTCAAAAGAAGACCGCGCCTTTCTTAGGGACTCATCGCAGGAATTGCGCCCCCCAAGGGACCAACCATGCTCTCCAGTGCGAGAGGATAAACTAATTGCTCTCTAGTGCGAGAGGGTAAACTAATTCCCCGACACCCATATGGGTCTGTTCTCCAAGGCGGGAGGATAAACTTACACTCCGAATATCCAGACGTGGATGAGCCGGGCTGCCCTAGTATAACTAGATGCACGATGGCTTGCGCCAGGATTCCTAGAAGTAGCCACAATGGTCTTTTTCAAGGCATAGCTAACTAAAGGATTTTAGGTCTCTTGGCCTAATCCGCAGGGAACCGAGCCCTAGAGACGGATGGGGCACATTACGCAGTACGCCCTACAGACGGCTGCCCTGGAAACCTAAAGCTGTTACCGAGTCCACTAAGGCAGCCTACGGTTTCCAGAAGACTGCCTACGGCTTGCCCTTCAAGCAGTAAAACCATGCTAGACTTATACAACCGCATATTCTTGTGAAAGGTTAAATAAGCTAGAGTGCATATACGAAGCTTTATCCGCTGCCGACATGCTACGTAGTCGATAAGCTTTATCTCTGCTAAGCGCGGAACAACCTACACCAAGTCTCAAAGTGTTGTGATACTTGGTACACAACCTACAGAATTGGAGAAAGCCAAGGCTAACAACCTAGTGGTTACGCGAACTTGTCTGTTTCTGTAAGTAAGGCATCCGGTTGCCAACCCTATGGCTAACAACTTTGCAAAGTTTTACAGCAACACCTATGGCTGCATAGGCTACGCAGACCTGTCTGCTTATAGAAAAGTAGCCCGCCTGCCACTAGTCTATAAAGTCTAAAAGTTAGGGCATGAACAAAAGAAGCGAAGATGAAGAAAATCGAAGGAAGCATGTTTATAAACAACTAGCAGAGGCCGAAGGAGTTCAAGCAAAACAAGAGCTACAAGGAAAAATAAAGAAAATCCTAAAGGCTACCTAAAAGACTACACTTCAGCAACTTGGATATCCCACAACTACTCGATCGCCACACCTTCAGCAGCCGCGACACTCTTAGCAGCGGCATCATCTATCACTTCACCCCCGGCTGCCCCAGTCTGGACACCAACTTCTCCAACTACTTCATCAAAGGAAGCCTCAAAAGTAAAAACAAGCAAGTTTTCCAGAGAAATAGAGAAGGTCTCGAAACCTCGAGCCCATTCTTCTCACCCTTCAGCTACTCATTCTCTTCGAGCAAACCAACACGGATGCGCTGCAGCTCATCCACTTTCTTCTTCAGACTTTCGTTGATCTTCAATACACCTTGAAGTTCCAACACTTAGGGTTCAAGCCTATCGACGATTCTCTTGAAGTGGATCACTTAATTATAAGCAGCAATCAACTCTTCATCCTTTGCATAAGCAGCGAAACGAAGCTTAAAAATGGCATGCTCAAGATCTTGAATCTGAGGTATGTGACATCCGATCTTCTTCTCTACACTTTCATATTTAAAGTTGGATTGCGTCAAGCCTTGTCTTCAAGTCAACGACCTCTTGGTGAGCGGTCTCAAGCTGCAGAGAAGTGGGGGTAGATATATTAGACCCTTTCAAAGAGACGAGCTCAGATTCTAACCTCTTGATCTTCTCGGTAAAAGAATAAGCTTCAGCTGCCACAGCCTTTGCCTCTTCCTTGGCAGCCTTGGTATCCTCTTGATCAAGGAACATAGACTCGGCTGCCAGAATCGCCATTTTCTGCATCATGGCCAGCAGATCAGTCCTCTTATACTCGGTCGTATGCTTCGCAAAAGAACTTGGGCCAACAATCTCTTTGACACCATTGATAAACTTGGCACAAACGTCAATGTCTTCAAGCAGATCTGGTTTCAAAAACGCACAGATCTCAGCAGCCACCCAGAAGCAGGTTTAGTGGATTTCTCACAGCTGTCCACTCGAGCAGTCTTCTTCTTCCCAGCAGGCGAATCAATCTCAACAGTAGAGGGAGTGGGCCTTAGCACCACTTTAGCAGCAGAGTCCACCTTATCGTTCTTCATAGTAGCAAGCCTCTCCAAAGGTGAACCAGACTTTGCTCCCTACAGACGTCTTGGTATAGACTTCGACATTGGGGGCATGATAGGATCTTTACGCTGAGCAATCCTATCAACAATTGTACTAGCCATTCTCAACATGGAATGCGCCACATGCTCAGATCTAACAGCCTCATTTTTCTTCCCATTGGAAGAAGTCATGCCAATCACAGGCCTCTCAGCAGCAGACGGATCCTCACAAGCAGCGTATGAAGTCTTCAATTTTTCTCAACTGGCATCTCTTGAGTAGGCGGGGAAGATCTCTTCTTTCCATCTTCATTCATAGTAGGTTCCACGACAGTGTTCAGACTAGCCAATGCATCTGGCTTGATCCTCTTTACCTCATCTTTCGGGAGCAACCCACATTTCTCCCAGCAAAGAGAACTAAGCAGCTAACGTCATTCACGGTACTCAGCAAAGGAGCTCAACCCAGCATTCTAGCAGGCTGGAGGCATGCATGCCTAGCATTCCAGCAGCCCATGAGGCCCACGACTTCTTCATTTCTCTCAATCACCAGCTTAGCCCGAGTCAGGTCCAAGAGCCCAAAGGACATGAGCCATGGGCTCGCCTAGCATTGTGCCCCAACGCCACAATCTGCGGCCCCAGCCGCACAAGCTGCCCTTGGCTCTAGTCAAGCCAAGTAGCCCAAGCAATGGTCTCTGTCACAACTCATCCTCGGCCCATACCGAGTCGACTTCTGGCCCTTGCCAGCCGACGTGCCGCACCACCCCAACGGCTGCCCCGAAATAGCATTATCGAAGAAGAAGATAAGAAAAAATTAAATTCTTCTTACATCGGTGCGGCACAGAGAAGACGAACAAATCAATAAAAGACGGTCCTTTGCACGGGCAAGATGTAGAAGATTGCTAGAATATGGGGAACAAAAATCCTCTAAGCTCTCTCTCTCTTGTAGGGTAGAATAAATCACTCTCCAAAAGTTGATTTAATAACCTACTTAAGGTGGACTTAAATAGGCTTTGAGAGAAATTTATTTCCCTTTCCTAGAAGAATCTAATTTCCAATTAAAGAGGGAATCTACATCAAAATAGGAAGCAGTCTTAAGTTTCCTAAAGCAAGAAGATCTGTACACCTGCTGCCCTTTTCCTGCGAGCAGCCCAACAGGTGTGGGGGCATTTGTGGAGCCAAAAATATTCACAAGGCGACACGTGGATTTTTGGGTAAAAGAGGACAAAAATACCCTTGAGCCATACTGAGATTCCTATGCGCGAGCAGTGGACAATCATCCGTCAATCAAGTCAAAAGTGTCCAAAATAGGTAACCAATTCAAAGATATTCTCATCCATCCTCATACCATAACTTACAAAACCTCAACAAGGAAATCATTCCATAACTTACAAAACCTTCCATATAAATTGGATTAATTAGGCTAATTAATGGATTAATTCCTAATTAATCCATTAATCACCAAATTAATCACCATTTTCACCCAAAAAAGCCTCTAAGGGCCGGCCACCCCATGTGTTATATATATGACTCCATTTTCTCTAAAAAGCTAGGTTCATACTCTTGCAAAACTCCCAAAAATTCTCTAAACACTTTTTCTCTCTAAATTCTAAACACTTTTTCTCTCTAAATTCTAACTTTGGCATCGGAGGTTCTTCGGCCAAAGCCTGCCCCAATTCATTGTAGGCGCGTGAGGCTCTTGGCCTTGACCAAAGGTGTTAATTATTTTGTAGGTGCAATTTTGTCTAAGACGAAAACATTGGAAATTTGTATCCACAGTATACTCATAAGTCTCAAAATGTAGCTCCATATATATATATATATATATATATATATATATATATATATATATATATATATATATATATATATATATATATGCAATCGAGTCTCGTTCTCTATAAGAAAAGTGATTAAAAAGGCGATAGACTAATTGTGTAATAGTCTGTAAATACTTTTAATATTTACATAATCAGTGTTTATATGTCTTCGATTTTGGGTACTTATGTTTGATATTATAACCCTAAGGATTTGGATTGTTGCCTCACTTCAAAATTAAAAAGACCTTGTATGTCTTTATAAAAAGTTAAATTATTTCATATATTATCAAACGACATCGATTTTTGCATGTTGTTTCAATTATAGACATAACATGAGCACATACATATAAGCAGTGGCAGATCTATTAAGGGATCAAGGTGGTCCTGGGACCACCCGAAGCTCGGAAAAATGGCTGTGAGGATCTTCAAGGACCACCCAAGTTTAGGCAGTGATGGAGAAGAACAGCAACCATGGCTGCTGCACTTTGTGCAAAACAGGAGGAGGAAGAAGAAATCCAAATTTTTTTTTAAAATGACTTGGCCAAAACGACGTCGTTTTGAGCCAAGTCATTAAAAAAATTTTAAAAACTCACTCACCTCACATGAGAACCTTCACACGGTAGAGAATCGGTTCCTTCACACGACAGAACCTTCACCTTACGGATACCTAATTGTCCGCCGCTCGCCCCGCTTCTGTTCCTTACGGCATTGATCGACTCTTTGCACTCTCTGCAACTTGCATCGACGGGTGACGACATCGGAGGCTGGTCTGGTCTCTGCACGGCATCAATCTGTAACCCTTCTGCAGCTCTGCATTTTTTCTCCGTGTAAAGCTTTAGTTTGGACTCTGGAGGTTGCTCATCTTCTTCTTGGTCGAAGAGGTTTGTACTCTCTTTGACTCTGTCCATTAAATAATCTGTTGCTTTTTTCGTATGTAGTTGTAGATGATATTTTGTGTGATTGAGAATTTGAGAGGGCAATTCGAATGATTTTTGTGAAAAGGTTTAAACTTTGATGTTGTAAATTGTGAAAATTGAGTCTTGATTCTATGTTAGCTGTGTTCACTTATTCGTGCTTGTAGAATTTGCATTCTTGGAGTGAATAGAGTTACATTTTCCATGAAACTGGATGCTTTACAATTACAAGTGTTTTTTCGATTGAGTTGAGTCTGTTTGTTTACATTCTTGGAATTAGCAAATTTAGAGGAAGATAGGTTGGGAAATCAACTGTGTTGGATCAAAGTCCAAGTGTAAAGAGTTTGTTTGTTAATATTGAGTTGAGTCTGTTTGCATCTCTATTAAAGCATGATGTAGCCGTATATAGGATATATTGCATTTGTTCTTTTGCATCATGTAACCCAAACATGTGTCAGTTTTTCTTCAATTTAGTTCATACCGCAGACAATTAAGTTTCAACAGTGTGACTACTAGCAAGTAATTGACATTATTGCATAAAACTGTGATTTTGGAGTATGTTTTAAAGCATCCAACAAGTCTCAACCTTGAATACAAGTTATATAACCAAGGTGCTTAGCTAGAAATGTTAACAGTAAGATTGAAACTTCATTAGAATTGAGTTTTAGTTGCAGAGGTGTGGGGGTGATTGTTGACTCAAAAGATAGTTTCTTATTTTTCTAGCCACGGGAAAAGCTCGTGTAGAACAAGTGCTGCTTTCGCCTCTTATAGGAAGATAGTTTTTTATTTGTCGGTCTATTTGTGGCATGCATCTCTTTGTCTTTGGCATTTATAAGTTGAAATCCTAAGTTTTTTCGTCTTTTTTTTTTTTTTTTTTTTTTGAGCTTTTATATTGAGACCACCCTAAGTTGAAATCCTTGATCCACCACTGCATATAAGCATATGGCATTCAATTTGCCTCAATATTCGAAATTGAACTTACTCTCCACAAGTAGATTTCCATTACAAGATATTAATTCTTCAAAGATAAGTTCCTCCAAAACCCAAGTTTCTATCATCAAATCTAATTATTTTATCCTAAAAATCATGATATCACAGAAGAAATTAAATATATACAAACACTACTCATCCAGGACAACAGCGATGCTAATATTATTTTAATTACCAAAACATCAATGCTAATATTATTTTAATTACCAAAAGATGTTAATATTATTTTATTGTTTGAGCAAAGTTGATAATTTTAAGAGATATATTATTAATCAGTTCATGCCAATCAAAGGTCAAACTATACACACACCCAAACAAGACTGTCTGGTTTTTTCTATGTATATATACACACATCTTGGTACAGATAGATGCATGCATGAGGTGGGTATTGCAGTTTGCAGACAAATATAATTACTGTAATTTTTTTCATTACGTGTACTTAATCTCACATCTGATGACATTAATCTAAAGTCATTTTCATTGAGGTCATTTGTCTAATATTGTTTAATATTCATCTAATTTCATGTTTTTTTATTAGGTGTGTTTGGTTGACAGTTGCTCACTACCAAGTTACCAACCTCTATATTTCACAACCATTTAACTGCTATAAGATCAACCACTGCATATATTCTAAACACATCAACAGAAACAGATGTGACCACCAGTCATCGATCTATTGCATATTTGCTTTTCATTCAGTTGCTAATTAAACAAGTAATTATGATTGATTAATCAAACTGAAGTAGTAAATCCCTGATAAATTTCAAGTTTATGCCTTCTTATTCATCAAATAAATTTATGGTTTTCTAAAATTACTGTGTCGATATCCTTTTTTTCTTTATAATACAAGTGATAAATGCGGTAGGAAGGGCTTTGAGTGCAGATGTAAATGATTTTAACTATCTAAGTTATATGCTATCTTGCAATATATATGTATATGTGATCCAATATCCTACTGGATAGGTTGTTGAGTTTCAACTCATGTGTTATGAGTTCAAAACTTCTCCCTCTTCTAAATTATTGTAATAGTCTTGAACCTTCCCCTCCCCTTAATAATAAGAAATGTGACTTTGGATGCGGTCCCTATTTGTCAACGTTCTTTGATTGAAACCTTGTTGGTTCTCAATTTTTTATTGAAGTCTCTGAAATTAATGCAATAATGCATTTCTATGTAGGTTATTATAATTTTAAATTAAAATTTGATATTTGTAGTTATTTATACTAATGAGATTTTAAATAAAATTCATAATTTGTTGAAAATATTAAAAGAAATTATACTTTAAATAAAACCCATGATTTGTCATTACTTATATTAATGACATTTTACATACAAAAAATTGGTAATTTTTATACGATGCATTTTACATACAAAAAGTTGATACATTTTATACAAAAAAGGTGATACGTTTTATATAATGGGTACATTTCATATAAAAAAAACAATGGGTACATTTTACACAAAAGAGATGGTACTTACAAAAAAAAAAAAAAAACGGGTACATTTTACATATAACAAAGTGCTACCATTTTAAAGACAAATGAGTACACTATTAATAAATTATGGGTACAAATAAAAGGTCAAAAAAATATGAGTACAAATAAAAGTTTGAAAAATATGGACATAAAAAGAAATTAATATATGGGTACAAACTAAAACTGAATAGAAAATTGACACAATTGAAAAAAAAAAAAGGTAGCAAATTAAAATGGGTACAAACTAAAAATAAAAATATATGACACAAAATTTAGCCATAAATATAAATATATCAAATGTAACGTTCTAACACTAAATGAATAATTTAGAAATAAAATTTAATTATCTTGATATGTAAAATATTTTATTATTGAAATAATTAATGATGTTTATTAAACCCAAGGGACCTTGATTAAAATTTGAAAAGGAATAAGGTTTCAATCAATAGAGTTGAAAAAAAAGGATGAAAACCTAATTTCTCCTAATAATAAATTGTTTTAATGTGTGTATATATATAGCTTCTATGCTCTGTAAATAAAATCCTTTTTACTGACAAATCTCTCATACAAATTGTGAACTATTTCTTTAGAAAGCTACTAGACCCATTGACACACCCCGACCGAGATCGAAGCGTGTTGGCCGTCACGTGAGGGTGACGTAGCCATGTGTGCATTGCGGAAGCGGAAGGATAAAGAGAAATACAGATAATTGAAGACCAAACCACTAGCAATACTAACTAAGGTAATTTGCTAGTGCGAGATTAAGAGTGAATCCCAATAATTCAGAGCATAAGTAACCTAGTGCAGTCTAACAGGACAATTATTAATAATACAGCATCTGAAGATGATCCTACAAGGAAGGTGAATTGTCAGAACTTCCGTCAAGCCCTCACAAGCCACCAACGAACCATTCATACTTAATACCTGGTGGGGCGAAAAACAGAAAGCATGAGTGGGCAAAAACAAAGCTTTTCAAAATCATTTCATTTCTCAAATATTCTAACCCCTCGCTGTAAAACAAGTATAGTTTCCCAGAAAATAGAATACATATGTATATATCTCAAAATCATACTCAGAAATATCAAAATCTGCATATAAAAATGCCATGCATATGCCATATCCAGTACTTGCGCCATGTCTATTATCACAATATCACATAAGTAAGCCAGGTAATATAATTCAACATAAATCATTTGTCGGCCGTAGTCACCTGACGTGACCTGTACGGCTAAATCTAGAGCTCATAATCTAGCCGGAGTCACCTTTTGTGACCTGTACGGCTCAATCTCTATCTCAATCATATATCTCAACATGTATATACCTGTACACGAGTCGGAACCACCTCACGTGGTCTGTCCTACAGGATTGGGTGTAAATAAATAAGCTCTAGTGCTACGATCACGTGAAGACTGTGCGCTAATCGCGGGTCACCTATGAGTCAAACCCACTTAAAGTGGTCTATACGACATGACTGTGCACCTAACTTGGATCCAAGGCGAGTGTATGGTGCGGGAGGTGAACATCACGTGAAGGACTGTGCCTTACTTTGGGCGGAAGCACTAACACCGAGGTGCAGGTTGATGAGCTCAATATCTCAACATCATCATTCTATTTCATAACCACTACCAGCATAATATACTTACCTGTAGCTTACCTGGGCCTCCGCAGCAACATACGACAAATAGCATATTTATGCTAATGCATATACTCAATTATCATGCATGTATGACATGGCATTTCAATCACATTTCAATTAAATATGTTTTTTGGGAAAAACATCAAGTGTATATATATATATATATACTGAAAACAAAAGCCCACTCACAGATATGTCGAAGGGTCGTAGCCCCCGAGCCTCGATTGATTACACTCGTCCTCGGAATAGGTCTCACCTATATGCGAAACAACTATATAAACGTCACTTAAGAGCACATAAACAAAACTATGTAATAACTTCTCATATATTGCTCAATTTTAGTATATGAATATACCACAGTGACCTACTCATCCTCAGAAACATCCCCATATTTTTAGAATAATTTTTTGACCTCTCACGTGCCGCCACGCACCGGCCAAGGCACGGCCAAACGCGCCCCCACGCGCCGCCACGTGCCTGGCACACTGACGGTAACAGTAACCTCCGTTAGGAATATTCCGTCAAAGTTGACGGAATATTCCGTCATCCCCTACCTTCTAACTCCGGCGACCATCGCCGTCGCCGAAAACTGGAAAAACTTCTAACCTTCCTAACTCTCTTAAAACTCAACCAAATTTCATGATTCTTTACCAAAATGACGCTTAAAATGAGGAGAAGAGATTTATACTACTTTTAAGACCCAAAACTCGACGGAGCTCTGCGGAAAAGCTAGATACTCTGGCCACCTCTGCAACTCCCTATTCCCGGGCTTCCCGACGTCCAAATCACTCCGATTTTCTTCTCTGAGCTTCGTGAGGATGATCTAAAGCTTCATGTAAGCTTAGAATGCTATGAAACCTTCACAATTAAAACCACATGAATAGTGCTCAAATTGGGTTCTTTGGTTCTCACGATCCCGATGTTCAATCTTAACCAAAACTGACGTAATAAGCTAGAAAAGATTAAAGCTTACCTTTTTAAGCCTTAAAATGCCTTAAAATCTCCCCGATCATGTCGGAGTTACTGTGCTCCAAAATCGGGGTTTCATATAACCCGAGTTCTCGACGTCCACACATCGAACCAATAACAGTGACGAGTTCTTGAGCTTGCTAGGAGTCTATAACCAACCTCTAAATCTTCGATCCGTGCGTGAAAGGGTTTGGTTCGAAGCTTGTCTGTACGGTTGTACGGTAATGGAAGGTAATCCGAGAGAGAAAGAGAGTGCACGGGAATGAAAGAAAGTTGAGTGTGTGTGTGTGTGTCCAGCTCGCAGCCAACCAAAAACAAGGACAAGTTTAGATCTAATTGGGTCCAATAATTTAGGAACTAAAATAATTGGCCCAATCTCTTAGCCCAAAACACATTCACAACCAAACGTTCAAGGACAATTTCATCTTTTTACACATTCGAGAATAATTTTCTGGGACGGGCTGTCACAATTTACCCTTCTTATAAAAATTCCGTCCCGGAAATTTATACAACCAAAACAATCCACTAATAATCATAAAACAATGTGGGATACATCTCTCTCATCCGATCCTCTGTCTCCCAAGTAGACTCTTCCATTGAATGGTTTCTCCACAAAACTTTGACCAATTGCACTGTCTTGTTTCTCAGCACCTTATCTTTCCAATCCAATATCGTCACTGGCTCCTCATCATAAGTCAAATCCGGGTTAATTTCCAAGGGTTGAGGAGTTATCACATGTGAAGGATCTGAAACATAATGTCGAAGCATCGAAACATGAAACACATCATGCACCTTAGACAACTCTGACGGCAACTCAAGTCCGTAAGCAACCTCACCAACTTTCTCGGTGATCTGATACGGTCCTATGTATCTAGGGCTTAGCTTACCCTTCTTCCCAAACCGTACAAAACCTATCCACGGTGACAACTTCAAAGATACCAAATCACCAATCTTATACACTCGATTAGTAGCTTGCCTGTTTGTTAGGCGCTTTTGTCGATCCTGGGCTGCTTTCATGTTAAACTTAATCACCTGAATATTCTAAGTAGTATCCTCTACTATCTCAGGGCCTTAAATTTCATCATGCCCACAAATCCAAAAATCAACACACATGACACCGTTTTCATGGGCTCCATGGTGTTACGTCCGGGAAACTTAAGTGACTAACATACTCAACAAGCTCAACAGATCCGTAAGCCCAAATCTTTTTTCCATAAAACAAATAAATAACCGTTGCACTTGTCTGGAAAGGTTATTACTCCCCCACTGGAATAAAATGTGCCGACTTAGCAAGTCGATCAACACTCACCCAAATTCCATCATAACCCTTTAGTGTACGAGGAAGCTTGTACACAAAATCCATAGTAATATTTTTCCATTTCCACTGTGGAACGAGAAGTGGCTGCATCAATCCAAAAGGCTTCTTCTTTTCAGCTTTAACTTGTCGACAAATGGCACACCTACCTACATACTCAACAATTCCTCTTTTCATACCCGGCCACTAATAAAATGGTCGAATGGTATAATACGTCTTAGTGCCTCCAGGATGCATTACATAAGCCAAACAATGCGCTTCATCCAAAATTTCTTTCTTTAATTCCATATTATTCGGCACATACATCTTATTCTCTTGCATAAGCATGCTATCAGATTCCCGAACTCTGAGATCTTTCTTTTTTCCCTGATTACTTAACCAAATTAACTCCTGAATTTCTTCATCATTAATCTGTGCCTCGAGCACTCGATCAATTAATACTGGCCTGACTTGAAAACTAGCAAGCAAGGCTACTTCTCGTTCTTCTATTCCCAAATCCACTTCAGTATACCTCAAATCTGTAAGGAGAGGAACATGAGAAGCATACAAAGCATTAATCCGACCTTGGGATTTCCTACTCAAAGCATCAGCCACTACATTAGCACGTCCAGGGTGATACTCAGTTGTGCAGTCATAACCACTAAGCAACTCTAACCACCTTCGTTGCCTAAGATTAAGCTTTTTCTGGGTGAAAAGATATCAAAGACTCTTGTGATTTGTGAAGATCCTACACTTTTCACCATAAAGATAATGTCTCCAGATCTTCAAAGCAAAAATAATGGCCGCTAATTCCGAGTATGATAATTCATCTCATGAGGCTTTAACTGACGCGAAGCGTAAGCAATTACCCTACCATGCTGCATCAACACACATCCGAGAACATTCAAGGAAGCGCTACTGTAAACTTCAAAATTACCGATATCATCTGGGAATGCTAAAACAGGTGCATGAGTGAGATAATACTTCAACTGCTGGAAACTTTGCTCACAATTATCATCCCACTCGAATTTAACTTCCTTTCTTGTCAACCTCGTCAGTGGCAAGGCAATGACTGAAAAATCCTTAACAAACCGTCTGTAATAGCCTGCCAAGCCAAGAAAACTCCATATCTTAGTGACGGTTCGTGGCTGTTCTCGATTCTCCACAGCTGCTACCTTCTGAGGGTTTACCTATTCACTTACTTAACGAATCCAACAAATATGTTATCAATATTACGGTATGCAGCCCCCAGTATTGATAACTCATCGTTGTCACGATAAGCAAGTAAATAATTCCCGAGGGTGCAATATTACCATCTTGTCCCTCATTGGGAAATATACACACACCAAAAACAAGGACAAGTTTAGATCTAATTGGGTCCAATAATTTAGGAACTAAAATAATTGGCCCAATCTCTTAGCCCAAAACACACACACAACCAAATGTTCAAGGGCAATTTTGTCTTTTTACACCTTCGAGAATAATTTTCCGGGACGGGCTGTCACACCTAACCTATTGTCTTATTTTCCCACCCACTATTATTCCCAAAATAACCTGTAATATAAACGTACATATGATGTCACATCCCGGCCCGGGGTAGATCACTTCCCGGGCTCGCTCCACCATCGTAGCACGATATTGTCCGCTTTGGGATTACCATTCCCTCACGGTTTTGTTTCTGGGAACTCACAAGCAACTTTCTAGTGGGTCACCCATCCTGGGAGTGCTCTGGCCCCCTTCTCGCTTAACTTCGGAGTTTCTACAGAACCCGAAGCCAGTGAGCTCCCAAAAGGCCTCGTGCTAGGTAGGGTGGGAATATACATTTAAGGATCACTCCCCTGGGCGATGTGGGATGTCACATATGAAATTATAAAATAGTCTTTTAAAAAATATAACAAATAATATGTAAATGAAAACCATTAAGGTCTGTAAATTCAAATGGAAACGACAGAGGTATCCAAATTCAAAAGAATTCGACAACGAGAAATTTAAAAATGTGATGGACAAATTCAAATGACCTACACACAAATTATTCTTCTACCTTTTCAATGGAAACATAATCTTCTACCTCTTCTGTAAAAACGTCATCTTCTACCTGTTCAATGAAAAAGTCATCTTCTAAGTCCATTGCTTTTTTTTTTTTACTTTCTCTGAATGAAAGGAGATGAAAATATGAGTTAGGGTTTAAGGTAGACAAATTGTCTCCCATGCCCAACCTTTTGTTAAAAAAAATTAAGCAAAACAAGATAATTAATGTCCTTATCAGTCTTTTTGTAAATGGACAATTTTGTAATTAAAAAATTCATTAAAAGGTGGGTGGGAAGATAAGACATTGGGGTGAGAATAACATCACTCTTTCTTTATTACTTTATTCATGGGTAAATTTCATTTCACCCCTTCAGATTTCGGTGCAATTACAACCTCATACAACATCTTTAAAACATTTCAATCTCATACATTTAGTATTTTTTTTTCAATTTCATACAACCGTTAAAAAAATCTGTTAAATTAACTGTTAAGTGATGGCGTGGCAAATATGTGGTCCCCATTTGTGCTAACGTGGCTGCCACATTTGTGCCACGTGGCTAAACACTTAATAACAAATTTAAAATATTGAAATAATTAATTAAAGAAAAGTAAAAAAAAAAAAATTTGAAAAAAAAACCCAAAATTCCCCTTCGTCTTCTTCCCCACCCCCTTCTCCCTACCTGAGCCCATCCTCCATCACCCACCCCTTCTCCCATTCCCCTGCCCGAGCCACCCCTCCATCTACACCTTCATCGTCCTTACCCGAGCCACCCTTCATCCCCTCCAGGGCTCTAACCTGTTCCCCATCACTTATACATCTTTCTCCCTCTCCTTCCAGACGGCGCGCCAGGACTTGAGGACGGGGCGGGGTGTGATGGCATGAATCTCGAAGGGGGTGGCGAGGCGGGCTTCGAGGATGCACCTGATCATGAGGGAATGGGAATCCGGGTTGAAGGTGTATAATTGGGAGGAGATATGAGGCTCTGGGGAGATGTAGATGGGCTGGATTTTAGGGTCGGATTTGGGGTTAGGGTTTGAGACGTCATCGTTTTCATCGGAGGAGTGGCAGGGGAAGGAAGAGGGGGAGCAGAAGAGGTTGATTTCCGGGGGAAGGAGGAAGACGATGTTGTTTGTAGGGAGTGAAATGAAGGGCGGGGATTCCATGATCTGGGGGGTTTGGGTTGCGGGGAAGGGGAAGGGGTCGGTTGGGGGAAGGGAGTGTTTTTGGGTTGTGGGTGGGTTTTTTGGATGGGAGGGGAGGTGAAGAGAGTGGAGGAGAGGGAGAAGGTGGGTCGGGGAAGATAGGTTTCAGGTTTTTTAGTTTGTTTTTGTTTTTTAAGGGTAAATTATTATATTTTAAATGCATGAAAAGAATTTTTTTGCCACGTGGCACAAATTTGGCAGCCACGTCAGCAAAAATATGGATCCCATATTTACCACGTCATCACTTAACAGTTTACTTAACGGATTTTCTAACGGATATATGAAATTGAAATAAAATAATAAGTAAATGTATGAAATTGAAATGTTTTAAAGATGTTGTAAGAAGTTGCAATCAATCCCAAACCTGAGGAGATAAAATGTAACTTACCCTTTATTCATTTAAAATAATGTTCTAAAAACAAAGCATACTATATGAGATAAAATGGGCTAATTTCATTTTTGTTGTTAATTGGAGTTAAAATATGAATTTTAAGTTCCAGTATTTTGAGAATCCACTTGAATTGATTGGAACTCATTTATTTGATGTTATGATTGGAATCTCCATAACTTGAACTATTTATAATAATTTATTGAATTAGCTTTAGAATGATCTAAATTATTTAGTTTTAGTGTGATCTACCCCTTATGTTACCAAAACAAAACGTAGATATCATATGTTTAATATTAGATACTGATTACATGTATTATTTTTCTTTAGACCAAAGTTGAAAAGTCAAATTAAAACTCTCCACATGATTGATAATCTAGTTCTCAGTACCAATTTGAAATAGAGTGACAAACTGGAACAAGTATGGTTACGATTACATTTCATGTCAAGATTACAATGTTACGTGCAAGTTACTTTTTATATGGTATTTATATATTTTTCTCCTTTTTTTATAGTATAAACGACAGTGAGGATGATAAAATTAAATCTAAGACCACTTGAACAATTAAACTACAAGCTTCTTCTTAACATGGCGTTTGTATTATTGTTTCGGGGCATTACGGTAGTGGTGTATTTGGTTAATGTAATACTACCTCATTTGGGAGTGAGCCTGATAAACTAAAGTAAATTAGACCAGTACTGCTCATGGGGAGAAATATATGTTCTGTCATGGGCTTTAAAAGCGTCCACTACTAATTGAGATCATTGTTTATGCACTTATCATTTATGAAAAGTTCTATGGTGTTAAAATTTTAAATCGTTTAATCTAAATGTTGTGTCGTTTTATTAAATATCTGATTATTAAAAAATTCTAAGAATCAAATGCCCCGAAATATCATAGAAAATTCCTCATAGAAAAACTTAAAAAAGAAACTAATAAGTATTAAATATCTTATATCTCTATGACTATTCGATACAACATCTTCTCGAGAAGCTGTAGCTTTCTTAGCAGAAAATTGATCATTGACTTTCGTTTATACCTAGTCATTAGCCAAATATCTTACATTTTTTTTCTTTAAAAAAAAATAAAAATTGAGCATGCCTTTACATGCCTAATGACAATTAAACCTTGAATTTTGATGCCATATAAACCCAACTTCCCAAAAACTGACAACAAATGGGTTGAGGAGAAGTTGAACTCATACCAAATCCAAGACCAAATATTATATCCATGAAACAAATTCTACAAAGTCAACGTCAACTAACCATGAATTCAACCTAATCCCAATCCCTAAATGCCATCAAATTAGCCCTTTATTAGGCAACCAAATGCAGACCTACAAACCCCTCCTTATATTGCTTAATCAAGATCGGAGTAGGATTCTCTTCTTCTTTTTTTTCGCCTCTTTTTTTCTCTCTTAAGCCACGTTAACATCTTGTGTTAACTTCTTTATAAAAAGAGAAAGACAAAGTAAAAAGTGTGAGAGGATCCTAGTCCATCAAGGTCACACCCACAAATTTATGTGCTACTTGGGACCATTCCTGCATCCCATGGGAATAATTTAGGTTGGAAAGTGCTCCCAAATTTACATAAAGAAATCAATACTCCTTGAACCATGCACCAACCGAGTATTCAAAATTCATCCTATGTCGAGAAAGTTAAGTAGGGATGCTTCTTGCAACGACACACTTACAAGTGAGTAGGATCACTACGTGTAAATCTCAATTGGGTTTCAACCTTTGTGAGTGAACTGCACGTGGAGTGGTCGTACCTAAGGCATTCTTCCCTCCCTCCATTTCCTTACAGTAACAGTAACAGTACAACTCTGAGATCTTAATAACAATTTGGACTTGGATCGACACCATAGGTAACGTATTCATACAAAACCCAACTCGTAAATGACTCGCGTTGACAACCTACGAGATATACCTCTAAAAAGACATTTATTTAATTTACAGTTTAAATTAACAGCTTGACAACATAATATTTGAAGTTCTATTGTCTTCTACCTATTTTGTTTTCGTGGCAAAACCCCAAATCCCAAACATTTTTAGAGATTAGGGAGGCGCGTTTCTTTTACTTTATGCCAGCGGCGACTCAGGGAATTTAAAAAGCAAGGAAAATAACCATAATACTATTCACTCTTTCCTTCTTTCTGCATTTGCTTCCATTACTTTCTCACCACCAACTTGGTTTTTTTCGACTATTTTTTCATCATCTCACATATTTTTCTGTAATTCCCACCCTTTGAATCTCTCTCAACTCTCAAACCATTTGGTTTCACTATCACTTGTTTTCCATACGTCTACAGAACGTGCAACTGTTTCTCTGCATATGCAGGTAGTATCCAAAGCTGTAAGTCGAATGCTATGGTTTGATTTCTTCCTTTTGTTTTTGTTTTGGTTTTGGTTTTTGAATGTTTAATTTCTGTTGTTTTGGTTTCCTGGTCATGATCTGTTGGTGGGTTTCTCTTGAATCCTTGTTTGGTTGCCGAGAAAATTAGTTTGAGTTGAATAAAAGGAAAGAAAAGTGGAAATAACTCTACCTTGGTCCCATACACTTTGCATTTGGCTAAATGGGTTTTCTTTTCTTATGACTATGTTGTACTTTCTTTTGCTTATTTTCTGAGCAACCAAACAGAGCATTTTGGGTTTGTGGTTGACCCAATTTCCTAGCTTTTCCAGCATCTGGAAATTTCATTGGTAGCATCTCTTGGTATCATATGGGATCTCAGTTAATTTGATTTGAGCTAAATGGTTGGTAGGTCAAGTTATGATATTTCACTAGTTTTGCTAAACATAGACAGTTAGACTGCTGAATTTTCTTTTCCCACTTTAATTAAGCTTTTATTTGGATAAAAAACTGGTTGGGTTTTTATTCGACCCTGCCCCAGAGAAAAAGTTTGTGATAAATGATTAGTACAAACTGTTATTTTCCCTAAGTAGTGTTAAAGGCTTTTAAATTCATAAATAATTGAGTTAGTTAATGCTTATTCAATGTTGGTTTCCTGTTCAAAATTGTAAATGGGAGCTAGTATTGTACACTGGATTGTTCTTTTCTGAACAATTTGGAGTTTGTTATTTGATTATTTTGATGGCCATGAATTTCGACAAATTGCTCAAAATCGACCTCACAACGCTGATAGTTTAGTAGGCTACAAACGAGTGGCACCTCCTGTTTGCTTTGCTTAGCCTTGATATAATAAGATTGTATTTTGCAGGTATTTTACTGGGATGGATAATTAAACAGGCAGTAAAGTATAGTTGATGAGATGAAGGCCGAGGCAGCTGTGCTTATAGTTGGATTATCTGCAGGGGTAGTGATTGGAGTGCTTTTGGCAATTTCTGGATTCTTCTGCATTAGGTACCATAGGAGGCGTTTGCAGATAGGGAATAGCAGTTCTCGGAGGGCGGCTACTATTCCTATTCGTGCTAATGGTGCTGACGCTTGTACTATATTGTCAGACTCGACCCTTGGTCCAGATTCACCTGTAAGATCCGGACAGAATGGTAAATCCTTCTGGCTTGAAGGATTTAAGAAGAGTAATGTGGTCTCAATGTCTGGAATACCCGAGTATTCTTACAAGTAATGTTTCCAGAAAACCTATTTCTCTCGTGTCCCTTAATTCTTGATTTAGAATCTTAGACGATGTCTTTTTGTCATATCCTCCTTTTTTTTCTTTGTGATGAGCATCTTCAGTATGATGAATTCAGAACACCATTTCTTGACTAATATGGTATGTATCGATCATGTCTATGGGAAATATGCAACATTCTATCTTTAGACTGTTAGTGATAATATGAGCAGACTAACTGGTAATGACAACACAATCACAAAAGCTTTAAATGCCTAGATATATACTGTGTTTTGCTTCAGTTGTTATGTGGGATACCAAATGCCATACATCTATAATTGCAAACTTGACTAGATAGATCCGTTCCAATTGTATTCTCGTTAGATGATACACACCAAGAAACAACCCGCCTGTTTCATCTTGAAATTTTAGGTGTGTCTTTCTTCTCAAGTCTTAACTGCTTACTGCTCAGTACTCCCTTGTTTGACTTTTTGATGAATTCACAATGAATTTTTAAAGAAGACGTAGCTTATTTTGCACACTTAGTTCTCGATCTTCTTTTCCATTTGGTTTATTATTTTTTTGTTAATGGGGTTCATACAGGGATCTGCAGAAAGCAACATATAACTTTACAACATTGATAGGGCAAGGTGCATTTGGTCCTGTGTACAAAGCTCAGATGTCAACGGGTGAGACTGTTGCTGTTAAAGTGCTTGCAACTGATTCTAGGCAAGGGGAGAAAGAATTCCAGACAGAGGTAATGTTTTGTTTGATGGTTAATAGTGTACTAGTTTTATGGTTCCAGCAGCAATTATTGATTGACGCTATAAATTTATTGGATATCTGTGCAAATGTTTGGGAGCTTGGTGAAATATAAGGACGTTAGTCCATTAACGGATATTGTTAGGAGATTGCTTGCTGCAGAATTTGGAAAAACATAAACGTGCTTAATGTCATGTAATAGTTTTCCTTTTAAAGTAAAATATGTAGTCCAGATTGTTTCATCAATTATAGACCCTTACTTTTAAAAAATTTCCCCTTCAGGTTAACCTATTGGGAAGGTTGCATCACCGAAACCTCGTGAACTTAATTGGATATTGTGCAGAAAAAGGCCAACATATGCTTATATATGTTTACATGAGTAAAGGCAGTTTGGCCTCTCATTTATACAGTAAGATGGGCTATGAACTTCAAATATGTTTGTTTTAATGTAATCTTATAAATTTATCACGCAATATGATCTCCACTAGATATGCAGGCACAAGATATATAACTGAGAATAGCATGGTTTTCGTTATGCAGGTGAAAAACATGAGCCATTGATCTGGGATTTGAGAGTTCTAATAGCTCTTGACGTAGCAAGGGGCTTGGAGTATCTTCATGATGGAGTAAGTGAATCTCACTGCGTGAGACAGTGCATTGCATCTGTACCTGGGCATGCCGGCACATGTTTTTATTTATTAATTTCTAATTTTTTTTTTTACTTCAGGCAGCTCCTCCTGTAATACACCGTGATATTAAATCATCCAATATTCTGTTGGACCAATCCATGAGAGCTAGGGTATGTCTTCCAACTTTTCTGTGATAACTATTTCCAACAGCAGATTCCAAAATTATATCATGCTGCTGCGGTAAGGAAATATTTAATTTACTTCCATTCCAAATATGGAAAAAATTGTGCATTTTGGATTACATGTACGCGTAATATATGCTTTTAAAACAATAAAAGGTTAGGCTGCCGATTAAGAAATTTCAGAGGGTTATGTTGGGTCAAGCAGGTAGCAGATTTTGGACTTTCAAGGGAAGAAATGGTGGACAAACATGCTGCTAATGTCAGGGGAACTTTTGGTTATCTTGATCCTGAATATATATCAACAAGGAACTTCACCAAGAAAAGTGACGTTTACAGCTACGGAGTTTTGCTCTTTGAGCTCATTGCTGCAAGGAATCCTCAACAGGGTTTGATGGAATATGTTGAACTTGTAAGATCTCTCTCTCTCTCTCTCTCTCTCTCTCTCACACACACACACACACTCACTCTGCCTATGCGCACGTCTCATGCACACTCACACAGAGGTTATCTAGAAGAAACAGGAACATATGCTATTCCAATATTGAAGTAATTTGACCCTGTGATAATATGGATAACATAGGAACATAGTAGAGTACATGAAAACGGATACGACGTGTTTGTTTGTCTGTGGGTTTGCTCTCACTTTTTCCTCGCTCCAGCCTTAGAAGAAAAATGAAAGGGAAGTCTATCATTTACTTTTTATTTTTGCAGATGTACTCTTCCACTTTGTCCCAACAATGCTGTTTATTTTGCACATCTAATGATATTTCTGGTTGAAAAATAGGCAGCGATGAATACAGAGGGGAAACTTGGGTGGGAAGAAATTGTGGATTCACGTCTTAATGGGACTTTCCATGTGCAAGAGCTCAACGAAGTGGCAGCTCTGGCATATAAATGTGTCAACCGTGCCCCCAAGAAACGGCCTTCCACGAGAGACATTGTACAAGTGCTATCACGGATGCTCAAAATGAGGCACAACAAGAATCACATGAAATCCTTGTCAGCGGTAACAGATGAAGGCACAACTGACGTGAACCAACCAGAAACCAGAATCCAAATGGCCGAACACCACAGAGAAGAGTCTGTAGACAGCCTAGCCGATACCTATGAAGTATAGACGGTGGCTTCCCCATTTTTTCGTGTTTTCTTTCTTCTTTCTTGGGTTTTCGACTTTGCTTTTTTGATACATGTGCAGTCTTTGGGCTAGAATTAGTGGATTTCCAGTAGTTAAGATTTCTGGTCGAGTGACACAGGATTTTCGGTTAAATATTCGACCCTGTAACATATCCTTTTTCTCATTCTTCCTCCCTGTTTTGCTCAGATGACAGATTTCTAGATTTATATGCCGTACTTAGCAATGGAAATGAAGGAAAAGTTGACCCCCTTTTGAACTTATTTCCCAATTATTTGCAGTGTTGCATAATTTACAACTTTTGCGTCTTGCATTGAAAGCAAACCTTTCACCAACAAAAAAACAAGGTGGGGAACATCACCAATGCAATGCTGTGTGCTCTGCATTGAGCAACCAATGATTGTGCTGTGATAGGGAAATGATCTTGCACTCCCCGTTTTCTGTCTTAGTTCGAAGAGTGCTTTTAAATGACCGAAAGTGTTTTTAGAAAAAATATATTTGGTTTCCAAAAGCACTTGCTTTTCCAAAATGAAATTAATGTTATCTATTCAAATCCAATCTTAAAGACGAAACGAGGTTTTCGAATCCAATCACAGTCGTAACCAAACAGCAGTCAAGACACTAGTCCTGTCATACGATTTGGGCTGGGCTTTAGCTTATGTATATGTCAGCCCATCTTTTAATTACAAAGACCTGCCACTCTCTCTCTCTCTCGTAAGCTACTGCTTCTCTGTATTATCCATTTCTGTCACATTCAGAGCCAAGCAACGAGAAAATGGCAGCCATGGCTGCACTTCAGAGCTCCATGACCTCTCTTTCTCTCTCCTCGAACTCCTTCCTCGGGCAACGCCTCTTTCCCCCAACTCTGTACTCTGTCCCGGTACGCTTTCCTTTTCTCCTCCAATTCTTATGTCAAATATAATGATACATACATATATAGATATATTTACACATGTATTAGTATTTTGCTGCATTTCAGTTCTTTGCTTGTAGCACTGAAGTGGGTCTTGCCTAAAATGAACACTCTCTCTTTGTTCCAGTGGTTTCTGCAAATTGATGTGATTTTACTTTTCTTTGTGAAATTGAATTCCTTTATTAATATGTAAAAGTTGGGTTTCTAAGAACATGAGAAATGAAAAGGAAAAGGATAATTTTTAATGTGTTTGTGTACAATTTTGAAGAAACTGCATCTCTGGTTATGGTTCTGACAGTGTTGGATTCTCTGTTCAAAATTCTCCAACCGGGTATTGTAAAGTTGAATTATTTTGTTGAAAGTGAATAAAAACAGATGCAGGAATTGACTGAGAGGTTTTAGTGGTTAACGAAGGTTTCCGGTAAGAGTGGTGCTACGGAAACCACATTTTGTAGACCACAGTAGGGTCTACAGTCCAAGTATGTCTCATCTCTATTAGAGGGATTGTTTAGATGTGGTCTACAAAACGTGGCCTCCGTAGCATTCTTTTGTTTCTCAGCGAAACTTTTGCTGCACTTACTATGTGATATTCAAACTATATAAGAATGACAATGTTATGTATAAGATTTAGTAATAGGTGTCCTTAGTACTTTGTTTCTTAATGAAACTTCTGCTACAATTTCTTAATTCTATTCCCACTACCTTAGATGACAATGCGGTAATTCCCTAATCAAAGATTTGGTTTTCCGGGTTTATAAGTGGCCCTATATTAGTGGATGACAATGTTTATGCTTTATACTTCGTTGACATAAAACTGAATTGTATGAAATGAATGTTTAGCTGGAGTGAGCTTTCAGTTTACATAGTTATGAACAGGATTTCTGTAACCTACATACTGACCGTGACACACATATCGGTTCATTCTATTAGAATTATTTCATTTCTTTTCATATTTTTTGAGTTAACGCCTTCAGGAGATGGGATCTCATAAAGTTTTTTCACCAAACGTGTCATGTTGAAATTTACTAGTAAGTTTCTTAAAAAGAATCTGATATGTTTTCCAAGGCCATATTTCTGCATGGGTTTTCTCTTATGTTTTGTTCTTTCTTGTCATCTCAAAGAAACAAAATTTTATACCGTCAAGGTAATGGGAATGGTTTTTATACCATTCACATTGTAGTTTTCAGTTTGAATTACTCTGATCACTGGGAGGAAAAAGGAGAATCATTTCATAACAATTTATCTGCTTGTTTCGTGCGCAGGCCAAGTTAACAGCAAAGCCTTGCCTCATTGTAGTGAAGGTCAGTATCATGAGTCCTATCTATTTTTTCTTTATTTTTGTCAATAAGTTTTTTCTGTTGTATACAATCAAAATCTGATGCATGTATGGTGGAATTGCTAACTTACTAGCTTCTAGAAAGTGATGCTTCTGCTTGTTTGAAACTGGATAATATGAAAGCGATCTTTGAGCATGTAATTTGACTCATAATATCCGCGGACGTGCACCACTAAGTGGGACTTACAATAGTCACAAAGAAGGCATTTGATTGCAACTTATTCACGATTGGGGTGGAGAGTCTTTTATCTTGATTTCCTGGCTAAACCAAGAAAACGTTATTTCAATGTCTGGTTTACATAATTTAGCATCTTTTTCTTTTTAAAAAACTATTTTGCTAAATGGGATATGATGTAGCACATTAGGGCTGTTCAGCTCCTGAAATATTGCTTTTTCGTCCTCTGGCAGCTCAAAAGATGGGAGCGGAAGGAATGCAAGCCAAACAGCCTTCCAGTTTTACACAAAATGCATGTTAAGGTTGGGGACACAGTGAAAGTCATATCTGGACATGACAAGGGTAAAACTGGAGAGGTGACAAAGATCTTTAAGCACAACAGCACCGTGATAGTCAAGGAGATAAACTTGAAGACAAAGCATATGAAGAGCAGGGAAGAAGGTGAACCAGGACAGATACTTAAGGTTCTTTTTCTTTCGTAAAATTTGTAATCATCAACTTATTAGTTCTTTTTTTTACTTGCTTGCTAGTTTCATTTAATTACAAATAAACATTTTAAACTTCATATTCCAGGTAGAAGGAGCAATACACAGCTCGAATGTGATGCTTTTCTCAAAAGAAAAGAATGTAGCAAGTCGGGTGGGTCATAAAATCCTGGAAAATGGACAACGAGTTCGCTACCTCATCAAAACTGGTGAAATAATAGACAATGCAGAGAACTGGAAGAAATTGAAGGAAGGAAAAAAGAAAACTGAAGAAGCCGTCACTGCTGCATAAGGATCAAATTCTTACCTGAATGCGGTTGTAGCTTAGAAACTCCAGATGTATTAATATCATTTTGTAAGTTTGTATTAATTCAATACCTTGTTGTGCTCTCGAGTATTGCACTTACAACTGAGTTATATAATTTTGTTATTTGTGTTGGTTGAATGAGAAATTAGAATGTTGGTCTTCCTCCAAAACATGCTAGTTATCTTTTATTTAGTTTGCATTTTGCCGAGCATGGGATTTTTCTTCAACACTATACGTTTGGTGCTTAGGATTATAGAATTGGCTAATTCACTAGATTCGATGTTGTAGAAAGAACGTAACTTCCAAATTTAGTGAAGCTGAAGGTAGACGATGGATTACGATTGGAAGAGAAGTTTTGTTCGTAACTAATCCATCCAATTCCTTCAATTTGGACAAAAATTTGGAATTTGACCTTTATTTCTTTCTTCAAACGTACCTTCAATTTTGTGAGTTATTTAATCCAACCCATGCTATGGACCAAGATTCAAACTCTCAAATTCTCATTTTTGCACTTCTAAATTTCTAGTTTCGAATTTCAAGCTTCAAAGTCTTCCCTTATCACTTCATAACATTCCGAGTAAGTGCATGGAAATTCTCTTAAACTTGTTTGTCTTAAGATTGAATCAAATTGAAGAAATTGTTGAAAACTTAAAATGTATGAAAGCACAAACTTTGCATATTTTGATTTCGTGTTGATATGACGAACCAATTTTACTATCTTCGTACACAAAATAATTCATTTTGAGATTTTGAAGCACTTAAAAATGTTAAGAAATAAGAAAGTTATGACGGAAATTTGTAGCTTGAACTTGCATAGACTACAACTCGTAGAGGCTCGACTTGCTTCTGTTCGGTTCGACAATAAACCAAACTTGAATATTGGTACAATCAGCTCGTACAGCTCTTAAGCAAACAATATTTTCTTCACCAGACCTCTTGAACTATACTCTATTAAAGAAATTTGCTTAGAAGGATCATCTCTCTGATTTGCTTTTGAAGAATTATCTTCACTTTTTTTTTTGAGTATTGATTGACTATCTTCATTTTAACTTTTTATTTCCCAAGACAGAGGTTGATATTATAGGAAAGAGATCATCTCCGGATCCCTTTCCACCTAATCCGTCAAGTTCGGAATTTAATCTAACGGTTACAGTTATTATAACTTTTAAAGGGATCTCCTGTTTGTAGGCGTTGGATCAAATTTCAACGGCCCGGATCACGAACTTGGTGGATTAGGTGGAAAGGATTCTGGAGAAGATCCCTTTCCGATATTATATTCCTCAATCTTTTTTTGTTTTTAAACTACATGCGTGATAACCTAGCCTCTTACTGAGTTTCAATCATCTAAAAAAGAAAAGAACGTCTATTTGATCATTTCAAAGTATTATTCATAAAATTTGTATGTTATATTGTTCATGTGTTATTATAGCTCACTCAATAAAAATCATCTAAGCAAAATTTTTATTAAAACAAAAATCGTTTGGTTAATCAATTATAACAATTAAATAAACTGTTCGTAACATTGCAATTGAGGCTAAACGAACCGTCAAGTCCTAAGTTCGGACTTCTTCACCGTTAATCACATGCAATTCTGCATCATATGTTGGACAAAATTAAATATGGATAACAGTAAAATACTTTTCTTTTCCATTTTGGGTTATATGTTATCACAATTGTATGAATCTGGAAGCGTGTACAATTCACATCACATGGATGATTTAACATTTGGCAACCATGCATGCATTGACAAGTGACTACACACTCTCATTATCTTACATCTTCACAAGAGAGATACTAAGGAACTCTTTTGAAAGTGAGATTCTTTATAAATTTTTTGTTATCTCATATTTTTAGCAATGTTTTATAATATTAGCACAAAATTTGACGTTACATTGTAAAGTAACGGAAAATCTTTAAAGAATTTTGACTTTAAAATAATCTCCTTGGCATTTATCGTCTCGACAGTAGTACATTTGTGATTGGTGTAATTTCCATATATATGATATAGACCAGGCGTGGAAAATATTTGCTTCCCAAAAATTTTAAAAAAGATTTATTAATTACTATCTCCTCACATGCTTTGTCGATTGTCTAGTGGTTTCTTATTATACTATTTTAGGGATATGAATATTATATTAGCTACATGATTACAACGTCCAATACTAAGATTAATTCAATGTATATGTGCGTGTGTGTATATATATATATATCGCGGCCTGCGGTGGAGAGCAAAAGAAAAGGAAGCTATGGCAACATACTGTGTTACCGGAGCAACTGGTTTTATAGGGTCTTGGCTGGTGAAGACCCACCTGGAGAAAGGGGAAAATACTGACAAGCAAAAGAACCCCACAGAAAAGAGGATTGTAAAGCATCCCATCTAAAACTAAGCAAAGCCGTCAAGTTCAAGGAAGCTAAATCACGAAGACCAAGCCCACCTTAATTTTTAGATCCACACACTATGCTCCAATCAACAGTTACCAACTTCTGAGAAGCTAAATCCCCTGACCAAATAAAACTCCTTGCGCAAGCAGAAAGATGTTTTAAAAGACAAGATGGCAATTGATAAACTGAGAAACTATGGAAGAACAAGCTTTGATAAACAAATTGCACTAATTGAAGTCGTCCAGCCATTGAGAGGAGTTTTCCTTTTCAACCTGAGAGGGGCTTTAGTCTTGTCAACCAAAGCTTGAAAGTGAATTCTCCTTGGCTTACCACGAAAAGTGGGTACCCCAAGAGAAGTGAAAGGAACAACACCCAAACGAAAGCCAAGGTGTCTCGATACATGCACTCTACAATGAACAGAGGAGGGGCCAAGATAAAAAGTACTCTTAGTTGCATTAACAAGTTGCCCTGATGGACAACCATACTTATCCAAGAAATTTCGCAGAGAACAAAGAGATTGAACATTCCCACGACAAAAAATGAAAAGATCATCAGCATATAACACATGAGTAGGAAGGCAACAACCTCGTGGGGCTGAAATAGTAGCAATTTGTCCAGTAGAGAAAAGCGAAGATAAACCTCTGCTTAGAGCTTCCTCCGCTAGACAGAAAAGAAGTGGAGAAAGAGGATCACCATGATGTACCCCTTGGGAGCAAGAGAAAAACCCATGACGTGTGCCATTTACCAAAATTGGAAGGCGAGTTGATTGTAATAAAACATGTACCCAGTTCACAAAGATGTGTGAAAAACCAAAGCTAGAAAGCACATGGAGAAGAAACTTCCAGTTCAAAGTATCAAAAGCTTTAGCGATGTCAACTTTTATGCCTACGTTACCACCAAAAGTCTTTAAAATTGAACCCTTCTGAAACCAGCCCGATACAATCAGAAATACTTCTACCTTTTAACAATGTCGTTTGTTGAGGAGAAATAATGCGAGTGGCAATTGGGCCAAGGCAATCAGCAAGAATCTTTGGAATAATTTTGAATAGAAAATTAGTAAGAGCAATGGGCCAATGCTGAGCAATAGTGGCAGCCCCATCAACTTTAGGGATAAGCACCACAAAGTTGCAATTACCATTCGGATAAAGCCAACCATGCTTAAAAAAAATCTTGTACAAAAGCAATAACATCCAAACCAACAATATCCCAGCAAGACTGATAAAAGGAACTAAGAAAGCCATCAGGTCCCGGAGCACTGGAGGGATCCATAGAAAAAACAGCACTTCTAATTTCTTCAGCTGAAGGTAAACAAGAAAGAGAAAAAATTTCCTCTTCACTAACCATAGGTGTAATTACACCACAAACATCCTCAATTCCAGTTGGTGCAAACGGAGAATTATATAAAGACCGATAAAAGTTTACCACATGATCAACAATAGCAGTATGAGAAGAAAATACATTATCACCATCCAAAAGAGTAACAATCCTGGAAGAAGAATGCCTACCTCGAGCATAAGCATGGAAAAAAGCAGTATTACAGTCACCCTCAGTAAGCCATTTAACTCGGGCATGATCATGCCAGAAAGCTTCTTCCATACGAAAAGCATCGAGGACAGCCGTCTTAGCCACAACTTCCTCATTAAACCTCTCTTCAAAATTCCCATCAGAAGAAATAATATTTTGGATATTATGAAGTTTTTCCTTAGCAATAGTGACATTTTTTTGAACATTGCCAAAAACATTAGAGTTCCAATCTCAAAGGCAACGCTTAAGGGCTTTAAGCTTTTCCAACATAACAAACATGGGAAACATGGGACACCCATATGCAACAGTTGACTGCCAACACTTAGCAACCAAACTACAGAATCCTGAATGTAATGTCCACATGGACTGAAACCGGAAAGGTCGCGGTCCTCCAAGACAAATAGCGGAAGCCGAGAAAACTAGACAATTATGATTAGAAACTACCCTGGGCAAAGCTGAACAACTAGTATGAAGCCAAGATTGTAACCAGCGTGTGTCACAAAGAGAGCGGTCAAGATGTCTCTCCATGTAACCACGAACACTCCAACCATTGGTTCAAGTGTAAAAAGCACCAGCAGTATCCATATGAGTAAAGTCACAGAGCTCAGTAGTACTGCGAAAGTCCTCGCACGAAGTTCGAGCAGGTAAGTGACCACTCATTTGCTCATGCGCTCCAAGAATAGCATTAAAGTCACCAATTGCCATCCACGATACTATAGTATTAGAAATAATATTTAACAGATCGCACCATAAAGCACTACGAAGAGTTGAAGTAGTAGCCGCATAGACAATAGTAAACTGAGAAAGAACACCATCAAAAGAAGCCTGAAAAGTAACTTGTTGCCTTGAAGAAGAAATCACAGTAGGAGAACAATAACTCGTAGAATGCAAAACCCAAATATTAGGCATTAAATCACCCCTGTTATTAACAGCAAGCAAAGATAGACCTAATGAATTCCAATAAGCAGAAGGAATAGAATCAAAAGTAACCATAGGTTCAAATATGCAAACCCAGTCGGGATGATGGGAATGACAAACATTAGAAAGCTCTGTATGCATATCAGAATTCCCAATACCACGAATATTCCAATAAATTAACTTCATTTGGAGGTAGAGATAACGTGTCTTCCTGCCCTCGTAACATAAGGTTCTTCTTGCCTACATACGTCAACTTTTTGTTTTTTTTTCTTTCTGTTTCTTTTGTAGAGATTTACAAAGAACTAGAGTAAAGTCATTGGAAACCTTCCCTGCATCCACAACATTGATCTCATTCCTCAGACCAAAACCAGGTGGAACATTAATCTGATAATTCATGGATTTACAGTTAGATACTAGGGTATGATAATTAGTGGTGGAATCAAAGCCTTAGTGTTTCTTACATTCCAATCATATTTTTGTTTAATCATTGTTAACTTTAATTCTTCTTCGACGCAAACCCAATGTTTGTTCCAATTTGTTAAGTAATAGTTATAGGATTCAATTGGTAATTCAACCCCGATGGATTCGATCTCGTATTTACATACTTCTACTACAACCGATTCGTGCACTTGCGAGTAAATTTGGTTTGAATTAATCTATTTATTAGGTTAGTTTAAATTCACATCAAGTTTTTTGGCGCCGTTATCGGGGAATGTTTTTCTCAATTTAATTCTTAAATTGTTGCTTATCATAATTAGTCTAGAATTCTTATTTGTTCGCAATTTCTTTTTCTCTTCTTCCTGATAGGATTAAATGCACACCACAAAGTAGCACACAAATGTCCTATTGATTTTCCTTATTAACACCAAGATTTGTCAATTGTAGCATATGAAAATAAGGGTCTTTCCCGCAGAAGATTGTTTTATCTAACTACTTAAAATGTCACAAAAATTAGGCTGATGTCCCTACTGACCAGCCACCGAAAAATAATTATTAGACCGACTTACACTTATCTAAAGTCTACAAAATTTTATATGAAGACACTAAACACACAGAGCTACACTCACACAATTTTTTGGGATTTTTGGAGTTGATTTTCTATTTAAATTAAATTTCACAAAAATAGGACAGAAACAAATTTTAAGTAGTTCACAAATTAAGAAAAACGAGTTAGGGGAATTGCTATCCACCACCAAATAATCATGCAAACATGTTACGTTTTATTCAAATTCCTTTTATTTTTGGATGAAGATGCTCAAGTTGGCTCAATGTTAGAACTCAACCTATTACTCTTTCTTATGTAGTATGTTAAGAGAATGTCGTTTTCAACTTAACTTAGTCCCTAATATGCAATCTAGAATGGCGTGTTCATAGATTTAACAAGTAGAAATCATTAAGAACAAAAAGAGTTTGAGTCATCACAAGGCATCGTAAATACTGGTGTTGTCTTACTTATCCTAGAAATTGGTTCACATGTTGATCGCAATTAACAAGTATTACTCTAGAACATATGTAGGTCCTCATTCGACAAGGGCAGGCACACACATATTCATAGCATTAGAATCCTAGATATGCTTTCTAAGTATCCATCCGTAGAAAACACATAAAGAATTGATCAATGAGACAAGTAGTGAAGCAATTTTCATCCGTTCATAAAAGAAATTGAAACGAAATGTCATAACACATTTGCAATCATATTCGGGGCTTCAACACAGCCCCTAACTACTAAAAATTTAGTTACACATTATTCTCAAATTAAACCAAAAGAAAGACATGGCTTTGAGAAGATAAAACCGAAAGAAGAGAATGCCAAGATTTCCTCCTTCCTCTATTGCTTCCCTCTTCCTCGTCCAACTTCTTGCTGCTTTGCTTTCTTCCCTCCCATTTTCGCCAGCTGTACCTTTCCATTTTTTTTTCTTTTTTTTTTCTATTTTTTTTTCACTTTGCTGCTGCAACCTGCAGCCTTTTTGTTCTTGCTTGCTGCCCCAATTTCTTCTCCATAACTCACCCCACTAATAGCCATTTAGTGATGACAATAAGTGAGAGGAAATGGCAAAACAATTGTAACTCTTTAGGTAGCCTTTATGCCCATTACTCCCACTTAATCCTCATCTTTAATACCATTTCCTCTGATATTTAAATAGGTGTCAGCTGGCTTGTTCTTGGCTGCATCAGTTTTGGCTGCTAGATTTATTGGATTTATTGCTTTCAATGCTTTCTTGTCAGTTACAAACTGCTCAGCCTCTTGGGAACCTTTCAGTGTTAAAATGGCCATAACTTCTTCTAAAAAAATGATATTAGCAATCCGTGAAATTCTCCAGAAAATAGATATCCATATCTTTCCAAACATATAAGACTCATTCAGTTTTGGCTGCTAGATTTATTGGATTTATTGCTTTCAATGCTTTCTTGTCAGTTACAAACTGCTCAGCCTCTTGGGAACCTTTCAGTGTTAAAATGGCCATAACTTCTTCTAAAAAAATGATATTAGCAATCCGTGAAATTCTCCAGAAAATAGATATCCATATCTTTCCAAACATATAAGACTCATTCTCTAATTCATTCTGAGCTATTCGCAAATTGCTTCCAAAGTCAGCTGATCTGCACAGGCAGTTTTGACGAATTTGTTACTTAAAATCCCACTTGTGCTATTTTTCTTTTCTTTGCTTGACAAATCCCACAAAACACAAAAACAAAGTAAATAGCTAAAAAATATAAGGAACTAACTAAGAAAAGACAAGTGAATTTGATGTAAAATATATATAAATATGAGCTTATCACTTCCGTGTGTTCTATTTTAATTTTTGTTTATTATTTTTAGGTACCATTTTATTGCTGCTTTATTTTGGGGGATGCAAGGACGTCGATCGCTCAATCTATCTCTTACTCCCATTGATCACGAACTTGAGTGTACTCTATGCAACCTAAAGGGGCAGCAGCGACACCAATTGATTCCAAAAGAAGCGAAGATGGTTGAGCAAGAGCGTGAAATTGTGCCGGTTAGGAAGCCTATGAGAGATTCTTTTGACCCTCAAGATCTGGATCAACCCTCGTGTATTGCATTGCAACCTAAAATTGATGGGACTTGTATGTTATCTCCTCAACGACTCAACATGCTTCCTCACTTTAATGGAGAATCTCTCAAAAAAGA
This sequence comes from Heteromeles arbutifolia, assembly GCA_024362995.1. Classification (NCBI taxonomy): domain Eukaryota; kingdom Viridiplantae; phylum Streptophyta; class Magnoliopsida; order Rosales; family Rosaceae; genus Heteromeles; species Heteromeles arbutifolia. Next base: position 33,981,809 of record JANCRC010000003.1, on the reverse strand, counting down.
TCCTTATGCGCACATTCAAGAGTTCTTCGACATATGCAAGACGCAGCACATTAAGGGACTTGGTGCCGATGAGATTAAATTGCTTTTATTTCCTTTTGCTTTAAAAGAAGATGCCAAAAAGTGGTTGCGTTCATTACCTACCAATTCCATCACTGCTTGGGGACAGTTGGCTAAAAAGTTCATAAAGAAGTTCTTCCCTGCGCACGAGAAAAAACAATTGAAAAGAGAGATTCAATCCTTCATTCAAAAAGATGGCGACTCATTCTATGAGGCATGGGATCACTTTAATAAGTTTCTCACCAATAGTCCTAATCATAATCTACTGAGAGATGAAAATGTACAAGCATTTTATGAGGGATTAAATTATTCAAATAAAGCTGTTGTGGATTCCGCTTGCAACTTGCTGAGAACTCACAGCAATTTAATACGAGGGGACATCAGACTAAAAAGGGTACATATGCGATAAGTGCTAGTGATGGTATGCAAGTGAAGATGGCTTCCATGAACAAGAATATTGAAGCACTAATCAAGACCTTATCGCCTCAGAATTCTCAACAAGCTCTCAAGTCTGATGTATGTGCAATTTGTTCAGAAAATGATCATGCCACTAATGCTTGTCCGATAACTTCTTTTTCAGATAAAGAGCAAGTCAACTTTGTTGGCCAAGAAGGGTACTCTTCAAAGAACAATCCATACTCTAATACATATAATATGGGATGGCGGGATCACCCCGAATTTCAGCTATGCAAATCAGTGGAACATATTGAATTCTTTGCAAGAGAACACACAACTTCAAGGGACTGGTCCAGGTTTGTCCGAACCTAAGAAGTCATCTTTGGAGGATAGCATAGACGTGCTTGCACAAAGTCAGCTTGCGTTTCAACAAAGTACCCAAGTTTTCCAGCAACAAACACAAGCTGCTATTCATGTAAGAACAAGTTTATGACTTCTTATCCAAGGAACATGAATTCATCCAATTGAATCACAACTTATATAAGCCTTTTATTAAACACACTCAAGAACCAAAACCATAAAACATATCTGCATTATTCGATCTTGATGATGAAGTCATTGCAACTTTTGTGCTCAAAGCCTTCTCCTCTTTTGCGATAGTAACAGCTCTTCCAATCAATAGGCCTTAGAACAAAATAAGCCAGTAATCGCAAGAGCAATGGTTTAAGCTATATATATAGTACTCCTCCATCTATTCCTTATCAGAATCAGACTGGGATTTAAACTACACAAACCATAATGAATTATGAGACCTTATAGAGTTCCAACACTAAGTTCTTTTCCCAAACCAATTGAACTTCTCACAATTCCGTTATCCTAAAACTTTGAAGACAACCAAATAGCTTTAATCAAGACTTTTCCATATCAATCTCAAACATTATGACTGGTTCTATCATATATTTCATACTCATAATCTTACATTCTCCCACTTGAGTATGAAACACAACAACCAGTCTTTAAGATTTATAGAAGTGATCACTAAGTCTTGTTCAAGCCACATTCATACTCACATACTATACAATTATGCATTTCAAAATAAGGAACTGAAGAATGTACTATGTTACAAAAACCATTCAACAATTACTACATATTCAATATGCAATCAATATTTATGTGAACCAAAGTGCAGAGCACAAAATGTATAACTCCTACTTATGTGAAACAGCTGTCAACTCAATAGCATCAAGCTCTTAGTTAATGACTATATTCATTAACCAAATTGACATATCAATAATTCTAACAAGTATGCATCAAATAAAATCACAAAATTGATGCAAACTTACTATTATTGAACATAACTTGTTTTCTGGAACAATTGATCACATTACTGGAAGAATTGAACACTTATTGAAAACCAAAATAAGCTGTAAAACTAGCTAAACAAATGCTACCAACTTTAAACAAACAAACTACCTAATTATGAAGACATGCAGCCTCAATGGCACCATACAGTAATGAAACATCACAACAATCTTCCAATTTCTAAGTAGTTCACTCTCACTGTTAAAAAAAACTTTACAACCCCCATTTGTGTAACATATTCCTTGCATACATTGTTTGGCAAGGCTTTATTAAGAGGATCTGCAATCATTGCACTAGTAGATAAGTACTGAATATCAATCTCCATTTTCTTAACCATTTCTCTAACCTTAAGGAACTTCACATCCATTAACCTTGAAGCTGAAGTTCTTTTGTTATTCTTTGAGAAAAATACAGCAGCATTGTTATCACAGAACATCTTTATAAGCCTCTTAACAGAATCTACAAGCTTCATATCAGCGATCAAGTTTCTGAGCCAGACAATTTCCTTCATCCCCTCAAAACATGCTATAAACTCAGCTTCCATAGTTGAAGTTGACACTATAGTCTGCTTAGCACTCTTCCACAACACAGCACATCCACTTAGCTTAAAAATATATCCACCAATTGATTTCCTTTCATCCACATCCTTAGCAAGATCAAAATCAGTAAATCCAATCAACTCTAATGAATCATTGTGCCCATAAACTAGCATAAACCCTTTAGTTCTCTGCAAATATCTCAACACCTTCTTGGCTACCACCCAGTGAGCTTCTCCAAGATTTGATTGAAATCTTCCCAAAAGTCCAACAATGAAAGCCAAATCAAGTCTAGTGCAGATATTAGCATACATAAGACTGCCAACTAATGAAACATACAGTTTCATCTTCATTAACTTAGTCTTAAGTTCATTCTTGGGACATTGATCTCGAGAGAACTTATCACCCTTATTCACTAGAACATCGGCCTTGTTGCAACTTTCCATGTTAAACATGTTAAGTACTCTTTCTATGTAGCCCTTTTGAGATAACCCAAAGAGTTTTTGTTTTCTATCTCTCACGATCTCAATTCCCAGAACATAATGAGCTTCCCCTAAGGTCCTTCATTTCAAAATTTGAACTCAGCATGCTTTTAGTCTCTTTCAATAGTTGCACATTTGAGCTTGCAAGCAAGATGTCATCAACATATAAGACAAGAAAAATGAACTTGGATCCCTTAGACTTAAGATAGATACAATCATCCATCTTATTTTCAACAAACCCTTGTGAAGTAACTATTTGATCAAATTTTAGAAACCATTGTCTTGAAGCCTGTTTTAAACCATAGATTGATTTGTTCAATTAGTAGACCATATCTTCTTTCCCCCTTTCAACAAATCTATAAGGTTGAGACATAAAAATCTCCTCATCAAATTCACCATTCAAGAATGCAGTTTTCACATCCATCTGGTGCAATTCCAAGTCAAAATGAGTTGTCAAAGCCATAATTACTCTCATGGAATCCTTGGAAGAAACAGGTGAAAAAGTGTCATTGTAATCAACACCCTCCCTTTGTGTGAATCCCTTTGCAACTAATCGAGCTTTGAATCTCTCAATTCTTTCCTTAGCATCTCTCTTGGTCTTAAACAGCCACTTGCAGTCAACTGCTTTAGTGTTAAGTACTATCACTGCCAAAGATGGCAACGGAAATGCAAGAGCTGTTGTTGATGAGTCTTGCCAAACTCCAGTTGATCAAGTTCTAAGTGCAAAAGCAAGTGGATGGGTAAATGTTTCCTCTCCTGTATATAAATCTCATTTTTCTTACAATTAGAAAATAGTTAGTAATCCGACACACATATTAGTCTCTCTAGGTGAAATTGTCACTATTGTCCGACGTATCAAACAAGGCCTCATTGTGCATTAAAAACATTCTTTCTTCAATTTATAGGTTTATGTACTTTCCAAGATTCTCACAGAGGAAGTAGCATTCAGATTTGCAAGTGAAAATGGGATTAACCATGTATCAGTCATAACAAGTACTGTTGGGGGCAATTTTCTCACTTCCAAGGTTCCATCAAGCATTCAAGTTCTCTTATCTCCAATAACTGGTGCTTCTGCTATATCTATCTTCTTCTTTCTTTGTTAAAGAATTTTGATGGCACGAGAAAGATTTATCATTGAAATATACAAATACACTATGTTAGCCTTTCCAATAGGGGTGTGTGACTACAATACCCCTTGGCCGCAAGTGTATCGGGTTTTTTAATGGGGCAAATGAAAGCGATGAAAGTATAGGACCTATTTCTTTAAATCTCACCCGTTCATTTTATGTTACATTGAATGCAACGTGCTATTGTTGATTTTCCGCAAAATAAGAAGTATGGATATCATAAAGACAATTGAAGCTATGGATATGATCTTCTATGTAGGTGACTCTGAACTTTATGGCATATTATTTGTTGTAAATGCAAGGATTGGATCAATTGCTTTAGCTCATGTTGAAGATATATGCAATGCCCACATCTTTTTAATGGAGCACGCCAAAGCGGAAGGTCGTTACATATGCGTTGCCCAAAGTTGTCCAATAATATTATAGTATATTATATTATATTATATTATATTATAGTATATTATATTATAATATATTATAGTATATTATATTATATATACACACACATTGCTAGAGGCAGTTCAAGAAAAAAGGTCTTTCATACCATTTTCTCAGTCACCAAATGAACAATGGTCATAAATAGTAGGGATGGAATGAGAGTTGATTAATGGACTTAGCTTCTTATTCCTACTCAATATATATTTGAACTCTGCTCGGGGTTTGTAATTCAAATGGTTAACTACTAATTACACGCACCTCCTAAAAATGTACGAGATTTCCCTTTATATACATAATGATGTTCTGTACATATTTTGCAGGTACAGAGTAATTGAGGAAGAAAATGATGTAGTACCTTCCTAGATCTCTTCAAAGAAGCTAACAGATTTGGGATTCACTTACAAGCATGGAATTGAAGATATTGTTCATCAGACAGTTTCTTGTTGTCTGGGTTATGGCTTTCTACCTCCTATTTAGAGTTTATAGTTTTTCTACGTTTTAATGTATGGTCTATATGGTTGTCAGTACATCGTGATATTTTATTTGCAGGTGCACCTAACCGCAATTTAAAAAGAAAGTTTAATTAAACTAAAGCCTTTGTTATTGATCAAAGATGTGGGCTTGTTGGCAAACAGACATTTTCATTCCTCTGTATTTTCATGCCTCTCCGAATAGAGCAAATGGTGTTCACTGTCCAACCGCAACAATAAATATAGGAAGTGATATCTTCAAACCCTAGCGCATGATCCAGCAAGAACTAGGGATAATTTAGTACTCCAAAAAATTGGAAAATTACTAAATTTGAATTGTTGTCCGTATCAGTCTATCAGAGTGCTTCCATCTGCGAGCCAAGCAAACCATCCACCAAGCGAAACTACGAGCTTGCTCATGGGCGCTTTTATTAATAGTGTCTTTTACGAAAAATATATAAATAAATAATAACTCTATTAGACCATCTCTAACTCTTGATTTAAAACTTAAAATTTTTAACCTAGAAAATTTAGAGCCTGTTTAGTATTCTACTTGAATCCAACTTTTTAAACTCAAAAACAATTTTTAAGTTTTAGACCTTAAAAACTTATTTGGTAAGACTATTTTCAAAAACTGAACTCAAGACTAACTAAAAAATATAGTTTATTATCTAAAAACATAAAAAGTGAGGTTTTAGAGTTTTTAAACTTAAACTCACTTATTTCTTTTCTCACCCTCCTCCCCTCTCACTCCAAATATATATCTCTCTCTTTTCTTCTTTCTCTTTCCTCTCTTTCCTCTTTTTTTTTTTTTTTTACCTTTTTCGTCTCTCCTCTAATTCGCTTTCTTCATTCTCTCAGTTCTTTCTCTCACTCCTCGTCCTCTCTATCTCGTCCAATCCTCTCCCTTCTTTCTCTTTCCTTCAATAATCTCTTACTTTCTTTCATCCTCTCTCCTCTTTCTTCCTCTCCTACGACCCCCTCTTTTTAGATCTCTTTGTCTAGTATAAGTCGTAAGATTTAAAAATTTTAAATCGCAAACCAATCAAGTTTTTGAGTCTTAAAGAAAATTGTTTTCAAGAAATGTTCTTAAGAAATGCTTTGAGAAATGATAAAAATTTTCAAATATGATACTAAACAGGCCCTTAGGTTTTAGAAAATTTAGGTTTTAACTCAGAAACAGTTTTTCTCCTCTAACTTTTCAGAGGTAAATTTTTAACCCGAGATTATTAAATAATGAATTTAGGATAATTTTTTTCTTAAAGTAACTTTAAAAAAGAAATTATGTAGGCTATCTGTGATAGTCCGTCCCTGATTTTACAATTGTATAAATTTTTAATAAGTGATTTTACGAAAATGCCCTTTAAGGCATGCGCATTGTTCGAGGTTAATCGTTGTGTCATTCCATCTAAGATTTGTTTTCTTGACATATTCTCGTAGTACTCGTCGCTACGGACGCGTGGGCGCAAGCGGTTCGTGATTTGGAGCTATATCGAAGAAGTTATTAACGTTTAAAGTTGGGGGTATTTTAGTAAATTAATTAATTTCTAGAAAGTCCCAGATTTTTGGAGCTAAATCTGGAATGCCACGTGGGCGGCCCAGATTTAATGATGAAATCGAATGGATGGTGGAGATTAGAAGGAAAGAAGAGAAAGGGTAAATAAATGGAAGAATGAGGAGAAGAGAGAGAAGGGGCTGACCAATCAGAAACAGAAGAAAGGAGGGAAGTGAGGGAGAGTGAGGAACGGGGGAAAAAAAAGGGGAGAAACGGGTTCCCCTTGACCCACACCAAATGACCCGTTTTCACCATAATTTCCGGTGGTTTTCCACCGGATTTACCACGAATTGGACCAAGCCACCACTCAAAATCATCATCTAGCCCTTCCCTCTTCCTATTACACCCAAAATTTGGAGAGATTTAGCCTTGATTTTGGACAAAACCGTGCAAAAGGGGGCGCACGGGTTGGGTGTCTTTCCGTCACGAGTTGAAGCAATTTCTTCCAATTAATACCACCCATGGCATCCTCTTGAGGTCTGGAACAAATCCCAACAATTTTGGAGGCGTCGGAGTTGCTTTGGAGGTCGAATTGGAGCACACCAAATTCAAGGGTTTCGTACGGTTTTGATGAAATTAGAGCCTTTCTTGACCGAATTGGCTTTGGTCACAGGTATGAAAGTTGTTCTACTCATTGAGATCTTCAATTCTACAAATTTTGGTAATTTTTGGAGAAAGTTGGATTTTCCGGCGAGCCGGGGCGGCCGACCGCCACCCACGGCGGCGCGTGAGGCTGCGCGTGGCCAGTGAGCCACCAATGATATTTTTAGGCCATAATTCATGTTCTGAATTCAGTTTTAGTGAATGAATGACGTTAGATTGCTCAATTGAACCTAGTTCATTACGATTCGGGGTTAGGTAAAAATATGAATCGACGATCCGACCGTTGGATCGTCACCAAACTTTGATACATGGTAGTACTTAATATTTGAAGAATGTAGAAACTTACGGATTGGGAATCCGACGTATGGATCTTCCCGAATTGGATTTGTAAGTTCATAAAATAAAAGGTTAATCGCCATTCGGTTTTGGAAATTGGCGGAGATCCAACCGTTGGATCATAACGAAACTTTAGTATGTTGTTCTATAAGCATAATGTGAATCATGAGAATTTACGGATTGGAAATCTGAGTTACAGATCTTCCGGATCGAACTACATAGTGACGTGTTTTATATAAGTTATATATTCTATCGATATGATTTCTGAGGCATGATTTGATGATTGTTCTAGGCGCCGATCGTCATGACGCCTTGATGGGTTGTGCTAGGGAGTTGTAGGGCGAACTCCAGGTGAGTGGGCTTTTGGTTTTCAGTATATATATATACAATTGATTGATTTTCCAGAAATGCGTTTTAAAATGTTTTTATGAAATGAATGCCATGTCGAATGCCATAGATATATTTATATATATATATATATATATATATATATATATATCTATATATTTGTGTGATTATATATTGTTGCATCGCGGGCGCCAGGTAAGTCAGGTAAGTGTGTGTGTGTGTGTGTGTGTGTGTGTGTGTGTGATGTGATGATTGAGGTGATATCGATGAGATTGGTATATGGCTCATTACCTGCACATCGGGGTTGTGCATGCCTGAGGGCTTAGCTTTCACGTGATCGTTCACCTCCCGCACCGTACGCTCACCTTGGATCCAAGGCAGGTGCCAGCCTGTCGTACATACCACATTAGGTGGTTCCGACTCGTAGGTGACTTGCGATTTGTCGCCAGCCTTCACGTGATCGTAGCACAGAGCGTATATACCCAGCTTGACGTACAGACCACATTAGGTGGTTCCGTCATGGGTGCAGGTTACTGATTATTGATTATTGATGATTGATTGAGAGATGGATTGAGGATTTGATTGAGGAGCCATAGATTCAGCCGTACAGGTCACTAGAGGTGACTCCGGCTGATTGATATATATATATATATATATATATATATATATATATATATATATTGCCGGCGTGATTTGAGTTGAGATATCACCTGATTATTTGATGGTATTTGGTATATGTTGATTATTGGTTATGGTTCATTCGGGCATGGCATTGCTTATTTGATGAGATTGGCTGATACATGGTTTTCGGTATTAGTACGTATATATATATATTTTCTGGGAAGTATACTTGTTTTACAGAGAGGGGTTACAACTTTCATATCGAAATGATTTTGATAAAGCTTTATTTTTGCCCACTCACGCTTTTTGTTTTGCGCCCCTCCAGGTTTTAGTAGCATGGTTTCTTTATCGACAAGGACTCGTGGCACATCTCAGTTCAGGTGGCTACTTTTGAGGGTATGATCTTTACCCACACTACTGTACTTTACTTATGCTCTGACAACGCGTGTGAAATGGGTCCATACCCACTCACAGCGCACTCTGATAGTTAGGTACCTTTAGGTTTAAATTTATTCACATTCTTCCATATCATCACTTTATGGCTTCGTCACCTTCCAGGTGATGGCCAGCACAACTCGATTCGGAGTCCTAGTGGACATTCCGGGTCGGGGTGTGTTAGTTTGGTATCAGAGCATAAGTTGGGCAGTATTGCATTCATCACACGCGTAATGTGAGCATTCTTGGTTTTCGTGTCTAATATTTGGATTTTGCCACTTTGTCGATTTCGAGAAAATATGTTAGCTTCTCTAAGTTGTGGTAATTTGGTCGACTTGTTGACGTTTTAGAAGAGCATTTGGTGAATGTCTTTGGAATTAAAGTGAAGAATTTCTTTTTTAAGGATTGATGCAGAGGCAAGTGGATGGCATAAATCTGGGTTAACATATTATTGGATGTTATCAGGTGCTTTACCAATTGATGTGATACTTATCCTCTAGCCATCAGTATTAAACGTTGAGATTGGAATCTCAGAGTAGTTTGATTCCTTGTCAGTATTGGTTAGGCTATCACCTATTGGAATCCTTGCGAAGTCTGCCTTGTTAAGACTCTAGGATAGTCTCGTGTGACGATGGTGCTAAAGTGGTAGTATTTAACGGAAAACCACTTTGGGAAGATCACTTTCGGTGTACGATTGGATTTGGGAAGTAATATTGTACACTCTTAGTGCGAAATATTTTGTATATGTTGAGAATGGGAGAATCAGTAATTATGGTGCTGAACCTATGCTATGTTCATGTGGTATTTCAATTGGTGGTACTTTGCTTAAGTGGGAAGTTGTATTCTTCCAGCCCTAAAGCTTAAAGTATTGGCGATGTTTTTCTTTCCTTAAGTGGGTGCTAAAATTTTGACGACAAAGCATTGGTGGATTAGCTAAGATAGAAAGGTGAGTTGTTATTAATTTCTCTCACCTTGTGATATAAAAGTTGTATTCATGATCTAATCAAGTGTGGAGATATAAAAGGAATTAAAGTCGAGGCTCCACTTGATATGATTGAAGGAAATTTTCAGTTTAGGCGAGTCTGCCTTTGGTTAGAGCAGAAGAATGTTTGAGGATATACAGTTTAACTTCCTGGGCAACCACAGTTTCTTATTGGTTGTTCCAGAGGATGATGGCATTATGAGAGAGCTATTTTTGGACTCTTATACTAGTTCAAGCAAGCAGAAATCAGAACAGATTGCTAGCTGAATATAATTATATTTCACCGTGTTACACGTTTCATTTCTAAGCTTTGGGAAGTCTCTCTAAAATATTATGAATGCTAGATAGTATGTGATGTACAGAAGGGCATTGTAATTAGGTACCTGGATGACCAGAGGTTACTTTTGGGGGTATGCAAAGTGGAGTGAGGTATGCCGTTATTTCTGCTGTGAGAGCAAAGAGATCGTTATCGGAAGGCTGCCAAGGATATTTAGTTCATGCGGTACTAAGAGATATTGCTCTGAGTAGTGTGGAAGAGGTCAAGGTGGTTAGACATTTTCCTGACGTTTTCCCTGAGAATTTACCTGGATTGCCGCCAGGCAAGATGTGGAGTTCTCTATTGATTTGTTTCCAGGTACGGACCTTATATTAGAGATTGGTTCATGATGAGTTAAGGGAATTGAAAAGTCAGTTGCAAGAATTGGTTGATAAAGGTTCCATTCAACCTAGTATGTCGTCGAAGAGAGCCCAGTTTATTTTTGAGGAGGAATGTGGACATTAAGGCTATACATTGACTATGGACAATTGAATCGGGTAACGATTGAGAATCGTTATCCATTACCGCGTATTAATGATTGTTTGATCAGTTTAGAGGTGCCTGTGTATTTTCAAAGATTGATTTGAAGTCTGGTTATTACCAATTGAAGATTAAGAGTGATGATGTCCCTAAGACGGTTTTCAGAACTCGTTATGGTCTTTATGAGTTTTTGGTGATGTCATTCGGATTGACGAATTTTATGAGTTTGACGAACGAAGTATTCCAGGAATATCTCGACAGGTTTGTTATCGTTTTCATTGACGATATTCTGGTATACTTAAGACTAGAGCAGAGCATGCTAGACATCTTAAATTGGTATTACAAAGTTTGAGGGATTGTCGATGTATTCTAAGTTTAGCGAATGCCAATTTTGGATAAATCAAGTGGCATTTCTGGGACATGTTATATCTACGTAAAGTATTCAAGTGGATTCTCAAAAAGGTAGCAGAAGTTGAGAATTTGGAACAATCGCGAACCGTGACTAAGATTCGGAGTTTTCTTAGCTTAACAGGCTATATGGCGGTTTGTGAAAGATTTTTCAGTCATTGCCTTGCTATTGACGAGATAGACAAGAAAAGAGGTTAAGATTGAGTGGGATGAAAATGGTGAGCAAAGTTTTCAACAGTTGAAGTATTTCCTCACTCATGCACTTGTGTTAGCACTTTCAGATGATAACGGGAATTATGAGGTCTATAAGGATGCTTCTTTGAATGGTTTGGGATATGTATTGATGCAAATGGTAGGGTGATTGCCTATGTTTCACGGCCATTGGAACCTCATGAGATGAATTGCCCTACTTGTGATCTGGAATTTGCAACTATCATCCTTGCTTTGAAGTTATGGAGACATTATATTATTGGTGAGAAGTGCAAGATTTTTACGGATCATAAGAGTCTCCAATATCTGTCTATTCAGAGGGATCTTGATTTTAGGTAACGAAAGTGGATTGAATTGCTTAATGGTTATGATTGCACTTGCCTATGTTTCACGGCAATTGGAACCTCATGAGATGAATTGCCCTACTTGTGATCTGGAATTTGCAACTATCATCCTTGCTTTGAAGTTATGGAGACATTATATTATTGGTGAGAAGTGCAAGATTTTTACGGATCATAAGAGTCTCCAATATCTGTCTATTCAGAGGGATCTTGATTTAGGTAACGAAAGTGGATTGAATTGCTTAGTGGTTATGATTGCACTTGCCTATGTTTCACGGCAATTGGAACCTCATGAAATGAATTGCCCTACTTGTGATCTGGAATTTGCAACTATCATCCTTGCTTTGAAGTTATGGAGACATTATATTATTGGTGAGAAGTGCAAGATTTTTACGGATCATAAGAGTCTCTAATATCTGTCTATTCAGAGGGATCTTGATTTTAGGTAACGAAAGTGGATTGAATTGCTTAGTGGTTATGATTGCACGACCAGGGTGACCGTGCAAATGTTTGGGCTGATGTAGTTAATATGAAGACTCTCGTGAGAATAAATGCTTTGTGTGCTTGTTATGTTCCTCTTATTGCAGATTTGAGATCTACTGGGGTAAGGTTGAAAATAGAAGAACGAGAAGAAGTATTGCTTGCTAGTATCCAAGTTAGGCTTATTTTAATTAATCGTATACTCGATGCCCATAGGATTGATGAAGAAACTAGGAATTAATTGAGGCAAAGAATATCGAGAAAAAGAAAGATCTCAGAGTTAGAGAATCAGATGGCATGTTTATGCAAAAGAACAAGATGTATGTACCTAATGTTATGGAATTAAAGAAAACAATTTTGGAACGAAGCGCATGGTTTAGCTTATGCAATGCATCTTGGAAGTATTAAGATGTATCATACCATTTAACCATTCCACAATTGGCTGGGTATGAAAAGAGAAATTGCTGAGTAGGTAAGTATGTGTATCATTGGTCAGCAGGTTGAAGCGGAAAGAAAGAAGCCTTTTGGATTGATGCAGTCATTTTCTGTTCTACAGTGGAAGTGGAAAAGTATTACTATGGATTATGTGTACAAGCTTTTTCGTACATGAAATGGTTATAATGGCATCTGGGTGATAGTTGATCGACTTACTAAGTCAGCGCATTTTACTCCAGTGAAGAGCAACAACCTTTCCAAACAAGTGCAACAGTTATTTATTTGTTTTATGGAAAAGAGATTCGGGCTTACGAATCTGTTGAACTTTTTGGGTATGTTGGTCACTTAAAAGTTTTGGATAGCATTTCAGGAGGTTTTGGATACAAGGTTACTTTCTAGTACGGTTTATCATCCTCAAACAGATAAGCAATCTGAGAGGACGATTTAGATGTTGGAGGATATGCTAAGATCTTCAATATTGCAGTTTGGTGACGCTTAGCATAAGCGGTTGGATTTGATCGAATGTAACTATAACAACAGTTTTCATTCGGGTATTGGTATGTCGCCATTTGAGGCATATATTGGAAAAGCTTGCCGTACATCTTTATGTTGGTCAGAAGTTGTCGAAAGAATTTTGCAGGCCTTGAGATTATGGATGAGTCTACTCATAATGTTTAAGTGATTAAGTTTAACCTGAAAGCAGCCCAGGAGTGGCAAAAGAGCTTAGCAGACATGCCACTAATCGAGTGTATTATGTTGGTGATTGGGTGTGTTTGAAATTTTTACCTTGGAAAAGTGTGATTCGGTTCGAGAAGAAAGGTAAGTTAAGTTCTAGAGACATCGGACCTTATGTGATCACCGAGCGAGTCGATGAAGTTGCTTACAGGCTTGAGTTGCCTCCAGAGTTGTCGTAAGTTCATGATGTGTTTTATGTTTTGATGCTTCGGCACTATGTAGCGGATTCGTTGCATATTATTCCGGTTCAGCCTTTGAAAATTAATCCAGATTTATAAGATAATAAGGAACCATTGACTATCTTGGATTGGAAAGACAAAGTTCTAAGAAATAAGACTGTGAGCTTGGTAAAAGTTTTATGGAGGAATCATTCAACGGAAGAAGCTACCTGGAAGACAGAGGATCGGATGAAGGAAATCTATCCCAGGTAATTTTACGATTGTTAATGGATAGAAATTATTGTTTAAATTTCAGGGACGAAATTTTTTTAAGGGGGGAAGATTGTGACAGTCCGTCCCTGATTTTACAATTGTATAAATTTTTAATAAGTGATTTTACGAAAATGCCCTTTAAGGCACGCGCATTGTTCGAGGTTAATCGTTGTGTCATGCCATCTAAGATTTGTTTTCTTGACATATTCTCTTAGTACTCGTTGCTACGGACGCGTGGGCGCAAGCGGTTCGTGATTTGGAGCTATATCGAAGAAGTTATTAACGTTTAAAGTTGGGGGTATTTTAGTAAATTAATTAATTTCTAGAAAGTCCCAGATTTTTGGAGCTAAATCTGGAATACCACGTGGGCGGCCCAGATTTAATGATAAAATCGAATGGATGGTGGAGATTAGAAGGAAAGAAGAGAAAGGGGAAATAAATGGAAGAATGAGGAGAAGAGAGAGAAGGGGCTGACCAATCAGAAACAGAAGAAAGGAGGGAAGTGAGGGAGAGTGAGGAACGGGGGAAAAAAAAGGGGAGAAACGGGTTCCCCTTGACCCGCACCAAATGACCCGTTTTCACCATAATTTCCGGTGGTTTTCCACCGGATTTACCACGAATTGGACCAAGCCACCACTCCCAATCATCATCTAGCCCTTCCCTCTTCCTATTACACCCAAAATTTGGAGAGATTTAGCCTTGAGTTTGGACAAAACCGTGCAAAAGGGGGCGCACGGGTTGGGTGTCTTTCCGTCACGATTTGAAGCAATTTCTTCAAATTAATACCACCCATGGCATCCTCTTGAGGTCTGGAACAAATCCCAAACAATTTTGGAGGCGTCGGAGTTGCTTTGGAGGTCGAATTGGAGCACACCAAATTCAAGGCTTTCGTACGGTTTTGATGAAATTGGAGCCTTTCTTGACCGAATTGGCTTTGGTCACAGGTATGAAAGTTCTTCTACTCATTGAGATCTTCAATTCTGCAAACTTTGGTAATTTTTGGAGAAAGTTGGATTTTCCAGCGAGCCGGGGCGGCCGACCGCCACCCACGGCGACGCATGCGGCTGCGCGTGGCCAGTGAGCCACCAATGATATTTTTAGGCCATAATTCATGTTCTGAATTCAGTTTTAGTGAATGAATGACGTTAGATTGCTCAATTGAACCTAGTTCATTACGATTCGGGGTTAGGTAAAAATATGAATCGACGATCCGACCGTTGGATCGTCACCAAACTTTGATACATGGTAGTACTTAATATTTGAAGAATGTAGAAACTTACGGATTGGGAATCCGACGTATGGATCTTCCTGAATTGGATTTGTAAGTTCATAAAATAAAAGGTTAATCGCCATTCGGTTTTGGAAATTGGTGGAGATCCAACCGTTGGATCATAACGATACTTTAGTATGTTGTTCTATAAGCATAATGTGAATCATGAGAAGTTACGGATTGGAAATCTGAGTTACAGATCTTCCGGATCGAACTACATAGTGACGTGTTTTATATAAGTTATATATTCTATCGATATGATTTCTGAGGCATGATTTGATGATTGTTCTAGGCGCCGATCGTCATGACGCCTTGATGGGTTGTGCTAGGGAGTTGTAGGGCGAACTCCAGGTGAGTGGGCTTTTGGTTTTCAATATATATATATATATATATATATATACAATTGATTGATTTCCTATAAATGCGTTTTAAAATGTTTTTATGAAATGAATGCCATGTCGAATGCCATAGATATATTTTTATATATATATATATATATATTTGTGTGATTATATATTGTTGCATCGCGAGCGCCAGGTAAGTCAGGTAAGTGTGTGTGTGTGTGTGTGTGTGTGTGTGTGTGTGTGATGTGATGATTGAGGTGATATCGATGAGATTGGTATATGGCTCACTACCTGCACATCGGGGTTGTGCATGCCTGAGGGCTTAGCTTTCACGTGATCGTTCACCTCCCGCACCGTACGCTCACCTTGGATCCAAGGCAGGTGCCAGCCTGTCGTACAGACCACATTAGGTGGTTCCGACTCGTAGGTGACTTGCGATTCGTCGCCAGCCTTCACGTGATCGTAGCACAGAGCGTATATACCCAACTTGACGTACAGACCACATTAGGTGGTTCCGTCATGGGTGGAGGTTACTGATTATTGATTATTGATGATTGATTGAGAGATGGATTGAGGATTTGATTGAGGAGCCATAGATTCAGCCGTACAGGTCACTAGAGGTGACTCCGGCTGATTGATATATATATATATTGCCGGCGTGATTTGAGTTGAGATATCACCTGATTATTTGATGGTATTTGGTATATGTTGATTATTGGTTATGGTTCATTCGGGCATGGCATTGCTTATTTGATGAGATTGGCTGATACATGGTTTTCGGTATTAGTACGTATATATATATTTTCTGGGAAGTATACTTGTTTTACAGAGAGGGGTTACAACTTTCATATCGAAATGATTTTGATAAAGCTTTGTTTTTGCCCACTCACGCTTTTTGTTTTGCGCCCCTCCAGGTTCTAGTAGCATAGTTTCTTTATCGACAAGGACTCGTGGCATATCTCAGTTCAGGTGGCTACTTTTGAGGGTATGATCTTTACCCACACTACTGTACTTTACTTATGCTCTGACAACGCGTGTGAAATGGGTCCATACCCACTCACAGCGCACTCTGATAGTTAGGTACCTTTAGGTTTAAATTTATTCACATTCTTCCATATCATCACTTTATGGCTTCGTCACCTTCCAGGTGATGGCCAGCACAACTCGATTCGGAGTCCTAGTGGACATTCCGGGTCGGGGTGTGTCACTATCCTAATTTAATTTTATGAACATTTTAACCTAAAAATATTTGGATTCCAATAAATATTGAAAAATCACTATACCAGCACCATGAAATTCGTGGAACACTACGAAAGAATATGAAACACATAAAATATTTTTTTTAATTACTTTAACCGTTTGATTTAAATTTGGACCGTTATATACATTTTTTTTTTACCATTGGATTTGATCAAATTAGATCTTAGCCGTTGGATTCAATGAATTTAAAAATATAAAACTAAAAAGAATACACATATACGGTGGGCCGGCTACACTAACCACGAGGGAATCCGAGACTAAATTTACCCCATAAATGAATTTTGGGTTTTAACTCATATTTGCCTCAAGGGTTGGAGCAAGTTAGGGTAAATTTAGAACCTAAAATTTGAGTTTTACTTCAAGGGTTGGAGTAAGCCTTGGAAATCCAATTGCTTTCTATGTATTCATCTAAGGTTCTTTTTCAGGTATTGCTGAAAAGATTTTTTTTCTTGTTAAAAAAGCACTTGTTTTTTTTTATTTTAAACAAGAAAAAAAAAAGAGCACTTGTTTATCTGTAATAGTTGGAAGGAAAAACCTTTTTGACCATGGAATATGCTTTTGCCTTTTGGCAGTACCAAACGCACCTTTACTACCAAATATTGTGTCCAAGTTAACCGTTTTGGCTAGCCGAAGTATGGATTGACTATCTTCATTTTTAACTTTTTATTTGCCAAGACGGAGGTTGATATTATAGAAAATGAACCTCTCCGGATCTCTTTCCATCTAATTCATCAAGTTTGGGATTTTGGTCGTTGAAATTTGATCAAATAGCTACAGTTATTATAATTTTTAAATAAGCCTTCTATTTGTAGGCGTTGGATCAAATTTCAACGGTCTGGCTTGCGGACTTGGTGGCTTAAGTGGAAAGGGATCCAGAGAGGATCCCTTTCTGATATTATATTCCTTAGTCTTCTTTTGTTTTTAAACTACATGCATGATAACCTAGCCTCTTACTGAGTTTCAATCATCTAAAAAGAAAAGAACGTCTATTTGATCGTTTCAAAGTACTATTCATAAAATTTGTATGTTATATTGTTCATGTGTTATTATACCTCACTCAATAAAAATCATCTAAGCAAAATTTTTATTGAAACAAAAATCGTTTAGTCAATCAATTATCTACACTACTATTAAGAAAACCCTTCTTGTCAACTTTTTGCTCCTTTTTTTTCTATTTTGCCCTTATTTTTTATACATAATATTTACCTAAGGCAAACAAAACAGTAATTTTGTACCTTTTGAGAAAATGACAATTATATTCCTATTTTTCCTATTTTATCTTTTTTTTTTAAGAAAATGACAATCATATGCCTATTTTTCCTATTTTACCCTCACTTTTGATACACAATATTTACATAAGGAGGAAAAAACAATACTTATGTAATATTAAGAAAAAATATGCACTTATTAAGAGAAACTGTCACATCATCATTATCTCATACTCTCTTTAAAAAAATTAAAAACTAATCACACTCTTTAATAAAAAACAAAAATAAATGAAATTGTTCACACACACAAAATATGTGCTCATCTGCTTCTAACAATTAAATAAACTGTTCGTAATATTGCAATTGAGACTAAACGAACCGTCAAGTCCTAAGTTCGGAATTCTTCACCGTTGATCACATGCAATTCTGCATCATATGTTGGACAAAATTAAAAATGGATAATAGTAAAATACTTTTCTTTTCCATTTTCGGTTAGGAGGCAGATTCTCTGCTCCTTTTTTCCCATACATTTTCATCCTCCCTCTGTTTATGTGGTCACGGTTAAGCCACGTCTTTTTGTCTTATTATCTCTATAAAAAAATAAATATAAAATGTTGACGTGGCTTAACCGTGACCATACAAACAGGAGGAGGATGGAAATGTATGGAAAAGAAAGAGCACTCCTTTGGGTTATATGTTATCACAATTGTATGAATCTGGAAGCGTGTACCATCCACATCACATGGATGATTTAACATTTGGCAACCATGCATGCATTGACAACACACTCCCATTACCTTACATCTCCACAAGAGAGATGCGAAATGAATTCTTTTCAAAGTGAAATTCTTTATAAATTCTTTGTTATCTCATATTTTTAGCAATGTTTTATAATATTAGTACAGAAATTAAGATTACATTGTAAAATAACAGAGAATCTTTAAAGAATTTCACTTTAAAATGGTCTCCATTGGCATTTCTCGTCTCGACAGTAGTACATCTGTAACTGGTGTAATTTCCATATACATGATATAGACCGGGCGTGGAAATATTTGCTTCCCAAAAATTTTAAAAATGATTTATTAATTACTATCTCCTCACATGCTTTGTCGATTGTCTAGTGGTTTCTTATTATACTATTTTAGGGATATGAATATTATATTAACTACATGATTACAACGTCCAATACTATGATTAATTCAATATATATGTGCTTGTGTGTGTGTGTATAGCAGCCTGCGGTGGAGAGCAAAAGAAAGGGAGCTATGGCAACATACTGTGTTACCGGAGCAACTGGTTTTATAGGGTCTTGGCTGGTGAAGACCCTCCTGGAGAAAGGCCATATGGTTCATGCAACAGTCCGTGATCCTGGTCTGCACATCTCTTTAATCAATTAGCTCTCTCTTTTCTTTTATCTGGTTTTATTTTTCAGGCTTTTATTTTCATCCAAGTAGAAAAAAATTATAGCTTTCTTTTTGTTCAGATTTTGTTTGTGGTTTTTATAGTTGATCTTTTAACTAGAAAGTGAGATGAGAGATAGAGAGATGAAAACTGGTGAAAAATCTCTGAGTTGGGGGAGAGAAAAAGATGAAATAAGTTTACCGTTATTGTGGACCCGCCACTAATACGAGATCTTGTTCAGAGAGAAGAAATGATAATATTAATAGTTAATAGTTAACTCGTTTCATTTTCTAAGTTGAGAATTAGCTTTCTGAAATTTGCACAAAACTTTTGGTGAGATCATCAATACTTGCATATGGTAGCTAGAAGCCTAGAAGGATCTTATTTGAGTTAGCATCAGGTTCTAATATTGGTATTCTATTAGTCAAAGATTGTTTTAGCTAGAAAGTTCATGAATGTACCTGCCTAGAAGTCATTTGACAACAAGGTTGTTAAACATAATTTCATGCATTTTAAATTATCTCAAGATATATGTGTATCAATGAAATTTCTGTACCATACTATAAACTGTATGGGGTAACCCTTCCAAATAAGAGTTTGAGAATAAATCAAGCATGACATTTTGATTGGTAGACCACGAATGTAAGTTTATGTCAGCCCGGCTCAACTGACAAGTCTAGTTTATGGTTGAGATATCCTTAATTAATAGGATTGTTTGCAATTGAAAGATGTAAATTTGAGATGTAAAAATTATATTTACATCCCATTTTATATTTTCGTCATAAGTAAATAAAATTATACTCGAATGAGTAGAGATATAAATATAAGATCTCATTTAATTTCTTTCTTTGATTGGAACCCAACACCAAAAGATGTAAAAAATATATATATAAATTTAGGTTTTTATTTACATGTTCCAACCATGATTTTACATCTCTTCATTGGAGTTTTCCAGCCAACCATGAATGTAAAATACACATTCCTAGGCATTTTGCATCTCACATTGGAGATGCTCCAAGCATGCTAATTTTCTTCTATGAATGTTTCAATAAGGGTGATGAGTTTCCACTTAAAATCGCACAGCCAAGTGTTTGCAGCTATTATCAATGTGGACAAGCACTGATCGGTTGAGATTGTTCCAAGCTGATTTGCGACAAGAAGGAAGCTTCGACGAGGCTGTGAAGGGCTGTGACGGCGTATTTCACATTGCAGCATCAATGGAATTCAGTGTTAATGTAACAGAAAACATTGGTAAGGCATAAAATATGTGCTACATTTTCACTACACAAATAGCACATAGCCCTACACTCTTAATAAACCCTAATTGAGTTCCTATCTAAATTGTTTTTATGTCTAGAGAGCTATGTTCAATCAAATATCATTGAGCCTGCAATCAAAGGAACCTTAGACCTCCTCCAATCCTGTGTGAATTCTGGAACGGTGAAAAGGGTTGTACTCACCTCTTCCATTAGTACTATCACTGCCAAAGATGGCAACGGAAATGCAAGAGCTGTTGTTGATGAGTCTTGCCAAACTCCAGTTGATCAAGTTCTAAATGCAAAAGCAAGTGGATGGGTAAATGTTTCCTCTTCAGTATATAAATCTCTCTTTGCTTTATTCTTACAATTAGAAAATACTCAGTAATCCGACGCACATATTGAAGGAAAATTTGTGAAAAACATGTTCATTTGAGCAACATCTATGGCATGCAATTAACAATTAAAGGCGGAATCATGCTTGTATGCACTCAAAACAAAACATTACCCATGAAATTCAAAGCCTAGTAGTTATGGTGAACCATGACTCAACTCAAGAACAAAGTGAGTTGAGAAACTTTATACCTTTGAAGCACCTCTTTGCTTAGCAAAGGTTCATCACCCATGTGAGGGCCTTCTTTCCTTTGTCTCCTTGCTCCTTGGCTCCATGGATATGGATGGAAGAATTGATTCTCCAAAAGTCCCCAAGATAGGAGACCTCTAATTTTCGACACCAAGGATGATGAAGGAAGAAGATGAGTGACCTAGAGGAAGTAAGATTGCTAGCTAATTTCCTCTAGGGTGGCCGGCCTCTTAGAGAGCAAAGAGAGCATTGTGTTCTCATCTTTTCTCCAAAAGAAACCCTAAGGATGAAATGGCTATAAAGTTGCCTTTATACCACCTCACAATGGAGTGGCAAACTTGCAATTAAGCCAAGTTCACTACCCCTCTCTATATGGCCGGTTTTCCCATGCCTTTGGGCTGTTTTGGGCTTCTTGAATTTTGGTTGTTAAGTTGTCATACAACTTAAGCTAATGGGCTTGACGATTCGAAGCCCAATTTGGGCTTTAAGGCCCAAATCTAACTCAAGGTTTAAAACGAACTTATTCGTTTGATTAATTAACATATTAATTAATCCTTGCCATAAACAATTAAACTATTTAATTGTCCTTACTCATCTTCTTTATATCCTTCAATCATTACCTTACTCGGTGTGCGATCCATTAGGTTCCTTTTAGCGAGGCAGTGGGCGATTAGAACTCTTACTATTCGATTGTGAATTGAAACTTACTTTCAATTCTCCCTTTAGTGATTATACATCTTTAGGGCTTCCACAAGTCATGAGTGACACCTAGCAGTATGTCATGGCTACCCAAGCTAATCAGAAGAGGTTGGAGAACCTATTCAGTTTGGGATTACAATGCAATACGGTCTTTCTCTAATACAATACTCTGGACCACATTGTTTGGATTAATAGTTTATTCATGTCTACTATCCAATGTGATTCTCTTGCTTATATGATTATCTTGAATGTGATTTGGAACAAATTCCTAAATCTCATTCATACTCTGGCCATAGATTCTAAATCATATCATAGAGTATTCTCCCTCAACGTTTGAAGGTTAGAGATCCCTTGTTGCGCATTCACTTGCCTCCATGGCTAAGTGGCTTAACCCCAACTATGCCGTGGACACCCTCTGATGGAGTGACTTTGACATAGCCAAAGATCAAGGACCTAACCATAAGACAACTATGATGCCTCAGGTCAAATGACTACTTTGCATTATCCCAACCAGGAGTTCTCATGTGACATGAGTATGAGAACTCCTCGTTGATCGCGTTCAGTGGACTCATTTACTATTGAGCACCTACGTACTTATCTTGGTGTCAATCACACCAATGAGTTGAGACCAATCACTCTCCCTAAGAGAAGACATAGCACGTACTGATCTTGACGGACTGTCAATGCCCAATTGGCAATCCTATGATCAGGAACATTTAGGATATGTATACGAAAGAGAATAGTCTCATGAATCTAACTTCTTTAGATCACATTCACCTTATTACATATTCCTTGGACTTATCGTTTAAGCATATAACATTTATATGAGACGGCTTAAAACAATAATCTTTGCCCTTTATATTAAACTAGATTAGTTTAACATGTGAAATGTCCGTAAAGTATCATCATATGATTGGTTTTAGGGCACATTTCCAACAATCTCCCACTTGCACTAGAGCCAATCAGCTTGGTCATCAATGATGATACCTCTTCTGTAGTCATTTCAAAAATGGCTGAGTAGTAGGCCTAGACAATGGATATCTATATGTTATCCATAGAAGCAACCTTGAGAATAACGACATCACCATTATACATGATTCTTAATCATGTGGTTCAATCTCTCATTTGAGTTTGGATCTTGATGAGACCTTGATTCCCTGGCTTGAGCTATTGCCCCATTAGTGTCGTAGTGTCGGCACACTAGAGACACTTTCTGGTTGGAACCGAATGGAGAGTTCATAAGTGAACTTTCCCATCCAAACAACATTGTTGTAAACTTCTATATGGCGATATATATTTTGCATTCATGATGGAAGACACCAAAGTCATTACCTTTAATGTTTCCACCCAAATATCTCTTCAGTCATAATAAAGAGATATCCAATTATCTCTTCGTTCAAAATAAAGAGACATCCAATGATGGATACGATATTAGATTCATAATCTAATACTTTTACGCTTCCATTGCGTTACTCTAATTCTTCCTCATTCTTGAGGAATCTATCCTTTAGTATTTCTTAAATACATAAGGACTCACTTGACAGTTGCCTTGGTTCTGATCCTGGGCTTGCATTGATATCGTCTTGTACCAATCTTGGTACAACTCATATCAACGCTTTTCATACAACATGAAATACATAAATCACCTTTCTGCGTACGCATAAAGGATTCTATTTACGCATTAATTCTTTGGGAGTCAAAGGGGTACGATCCCTTTGTGAAGAGCAACTTCCTAGTCTTACTAGAATTGTCCTTCTGACTAAAGTTTATCATCATATGAGAAACTTCCTAGCATCTTTTGTCTATCATTAGGGATTGATGTAATCAAATTATATATACTGAAATCTATCATTATAGATTTCCATCCCATGTATATAGACTATGTCTCCCATATACATTCTATCATTATAGAATGTTTAAAGTCATAACTTTAACGAAGAAGAATTCCTTTCATTTCCAAAATTAATATATCATATATATGTTAAATTTAGGAATACGATTAACTCCCACTAATCTTTTGTAAACCTAGTAAACAAAAGATTCATTTACATCTTTATGAGAAATCAAACGATTTGATGTTTCTCTCATAAGACGCTGGCAGCTCCCATTAGCTTGCTAAGATTCATGATGGATGGATGTTTACAACTTACATGTCTTATGATTCTTAGTTTTAGACATATATTATCAAGACTATCTTGGTAATGGTTTCGGAAACCCATATTATGTCCAAACATTCAATCACCGTTTAGTTGTAGTTAGCAATCCTCGAATTAATGAAAACCAAGACTACGTCAAAGATGGTTTCTTCCAAGTCAACCAATCTCTTTGATTTTAGTCATCTTAAGCTACCAATTAGCTACGAAGGTTTCATTATTTCGGGTCAAATGGTACTATACCATTTCCTTGAGTATATGTCGTATATACACTCAATGTAGTCATAAGGATTTTCATTCTTGATTCTTTCGAATTAAGTGGTGTAACTCTATGACACAGTCATAAAGTTCAAACCTTTCAACTGAGACGGTTTATAAATCCTTCTCGACTACCTTAGAGCTAGTGGTGTAGGAACTGGTTGTTATATTTGTTGATTATCATCTTGTCTCTCAAAGAACCCATTCTTTGAGTTCTATCTCTCGTTCATTTGCCCTATCTTAGGTAAATCCTACTGTAGGATTACAATGAACTACCCAACAAATAACATTTATTAGTTGGTTTATATAAGTGATATCCAAAAGTTAATTTAAGGATATCCCACAAGATTGTTCTCAAACAAATATTGCTTATTAGCACACAACCCCAAATCTTAACATGATTAAGACTTGTCTTTCTTTCCAACTACATCCTATGGAGTTATGAAAATTTTGGAAGATCTTCTAATTGACAATCATATTGTCTTAGAAGTATATATATCCTATATATGTGGGTAATTGATAACATCGAACGAACTAAGTCTTATTCGAGTTCATTATTCTCCTAATGGAGAAATCCGTTATCTTATGATGCTACTTTCCTTGATTTCTATCAAGGAAACTCTTCTAAAGTGTTCATTTTCCTTGGATCAAATCTAAGGAGGTAAATACTTTAGACGTCTTACTCATCAACTTACATTCTTGAATTCTTTGAAACCTTTTGCAAAGTATTCGGACTTGTGTTTATTCAAACTAAACGATAGTCCAACCGAGAGCGATCTTCGGTGAATGTCATACAACATGAGTAGTATTATGTTGTGGACAAGTGCCACTAACATCTAAGTGAATTAACCTCAACAACTTTGTGATTCTTTCTTCTTTCCTAAAGAATAAAGATTCGAACATTTCGCCTCTATACAATTTTAACAAGAAGGTATTGGATCCGGATCTAACGATCCTAAGCATCCATCTATGACCAACTCGTAATTTATGTTTTAGAGGTATCACAACTCAATTTGGGATTAGTCACTACCTTGCAACCTTTTGGGTTTTAAGCATCGTCATATTCTAAACAGTTAACACTACCACATTATCTCTACTATAGAGACAATCAATTAGATTACAATAATCCAATCATTGATTAATAAAGAACAATGTTTTGTCAAACAAAACATTCATCCATCTCTTATAGTGACGGAATTAAGTTCCTTTATTCAAACTGGAATGTAAAGACAATCTTTGTTTTTCCAATTCTTTTGGTAGTTCATATGAGGAAGTAAGTACTATCTGCTTTCGCAGAGATCTATATTTGATTCACGTTCCGAATATGAAGTACTTTCTCTTCTCTCATTAATCTTCTACTTCTTATTAGCCATACTTTTACAACGATTGTAAAACATAGTTACTAATACGGAATCAAGCATTCAAGTAGAAGAACCAACTGTTTTGAACCTTTCAAGAACTTTTTACAACACCTTCAAAAGGTGTGTTCTTGACACTTGCAAGACATTTCTTGCATATACCCCTTCCATTGTCCATCCTTTCATAAAGAAAGTTTGTTCCCTTGGAGTTATTTTGCCTTCTTCATTTGACTTCTCCCTTGACTACAATAGTCATGGTCCCTAAACTACCACTGTCTCTCTTGAAACTTATTTCAATTGTGTTAAACACATCAAACGATTTGGATAGCGTACGGCTATTGTTCACTATATAGTTTACTATAAACTTAGTGAACCATATGGATAGGGACACCAAGGTGAAGTCCTAGCCTAGTTTCCCTCTCGTGAAGTGGTTTAACACTTCAACACTCAATGATTCAAAATCATCATAAGTCCATATTGATGGACTATTTTTGTCAACCAACCATCTTGTTCTAAACAAGATTACAAACTTTCAAGAGTTGTTCAAGGCAACTCTCATTTCTTCATACAACGATTTGTAAGTGAAGAACTATGACACTAAAAGTGTTCATGTCTTTGTGCTAATCTTCATAAGTTCCTTTGTTCATACAACAAAGGAATAAGCATTGGTTGTTTGTGTTGTCCTCTTTATGATAGACTTATCTAACATGTTCTTCCAATGATACATTATCAATAGGAAAATTGTGAGGATGAGACTACTTAGGCACATATACAATCCATTTAAGACAATCTATGGGATTGTGGTACCAAGTCCGGAAACTAAAGCCTTTGGCTTTTCTTTGTCAAGTTTTGGATAGCGTGTGCAAATATATCAGTAAATAAATACATAACGAATATAAATTGATTGATTTTAAGCCATTTGATCCGGGTCTTTAAATCAAATAGCACCACCCACTATTTTCGGCAAATTCCATATCCCTCATCGGAATTCGAGAGTTTTGGAGAAAACTCTTAGTAGGGTATGGGAGGCTCACTATTACCAAGCCCACCTCACAATGATATGATGTTGGCTAGCAACAATAATAATGAGAGAGTACGCTTACTCATTTACATCTAATGTAAGTACCCATCTTATTTGGCCTCTAAAGAATGAAACCTCACAATGATATGATGTTGGCTCCATTGCACTTAGTTAAGTCATTCCCACCATGCAAGTTCGAGTAGGGGTTCAAGAACAACCTCACAATGATATGATGTTGATCATTCTCGTTGCCTACCTTCACAACATCATGTATGCATATAGGACTCTTCCTGAGTGTAAGCACGCACTTTGTACTCCCCCATGATAGGGTGAAGTCGGTGTACGAGTCACAAACGATCGGAGCCTACCACGGTGGAAGGCCACGAAAGAGTGTTCAAAGCACTCTCACGCTTATCAACTTAATAATGGTTTAGTTGAGGGTTTTAGGTCTCATCACATTTAAGCATACATTTTAATCTTATTAAAACAATTCGGTCCTATTACAACCATTGGTCCATTTGATTGATTTAGTAGTATATGATACTCCCACTAAGCTTGTAAAACGGTTTTTAAAGCAAGAGTATATGGTACTACTAACATCAGCTTTGCATTCATTGATGGACTATATAGTTACCTTAGGGCCTTAGGATGACTATGAACCTTTGATTCGATCCAACACGAGCCTAGTGTTGGATCTCGGTCTAGGAATGGTGATTGATTTTAGTTACGCGTTTAATCATATTAAGGCGTGTTTTTCCTATTGGGCGTTGGACCCAACTACTCCAATTTCATGCATATCAAATAAACAAGAAAGGAGTACTTCAAAGTAAAGAAGAGCTTATGCTCTTTTACAACATTTGATCAAAACAAATTACTTTAAAGTAAAGAAGAGCTTATGCTCTTTTACAACATTTGATCATATCAAATTACAACCAAAATTAATCTACACATTCCCATGGTTCAAACAAATTTGAGACGGCCTTTCACATAGCTCAATTATCGTAGGCTTAGGTTCATAATCACCCTTTCTTTAATTAATTAACGCTTTAACTAATTAAACTTGAATGCAACATTTTCATTTGGTTTTTGTATCCATAGAGTTGATTTAAATAGAGCTAAATAAATGAAAATCCAATTCTCATTTAAAGATACAAAACTATTTTGTTCTCAACCTAATTTGGGCCAAAAAGCAATAACCTCAACCATTGGGCTATATTGCAAAACACAAACTTTTGGGGTCACTTTGTAAAAACACAAAAGTCCACTACTTCATGTAATTACAACTAGAACCCAAAAAATTTCAACAAATACAAAAACTTCATTAAAGGAGCAAAACAATTTGTCATTTAGTGATTTTGGGCCTTTACGTAAAAACGAAAACTTTCGGGTCAAAATACAAATACACAAAAGTATCAAAACTTTATGTAATTGCATAAAAGCCCCAAAAGTACTCCCTTTAAAGGAGTGGCCGGCCAAGGAGTAGTGTAAGTGATTTGTGTGAGTTGATTTTTAGGTTTGAAAGGTGATGGAAATGTGTAAGTGATTGGTATGGTGTGAATAGTAAAAGAAGTATGAGTGTGTAAGAGAAGTACCCATCATGTACAAAAAATTCAAACACACTTTCAAATTTCAAACACATTTTCATGAAAAAAATCACACCAACCAACACAAAACAAAGACTTTATGTAAACAACCAAAACTTTGAATCAAACCACCAAACTTTTTGTTCTTGGTAAGAACATCAAGAACATTGAAGAACACACATGAAAACTCATAAGAGCTCCATGAATGTCTTCACTCAATAAAATTCAAAATTTCACTACTCAAAAAAGGGGTTAACATCCTGGGGTACTTAGGGGTTCCAAAAGTCACTTTAAAAAACTTTTAACAAGACAAACATGAACCCAAAAATCCACCCTTTGGATTTGGCCGAATTTTCCCATAAACATGGCACCAAATTTTAGCTCCAAAATTCATGCTCATATGAACTACATCTACAACATTTGAGATGGCAAATTTTCTAACAAAATTAACATTCAAAGAAGCAAGAATAAAGCTTGTAACAATTACAACATTCAAATCACAAACTATGAACTACAAAACCCAAAAGGATTCACCAACTACTAGACCTAGGCTCTTGATACCACTTGAAGGAAAATTTGTGAAAAACATGTTCATTTGAGCAACATCTATGGCATGCAATTAACAATTAAAGGCGGAATCATGCTTGTATGCACTCAAAACAAAACATTACCCATGAAATTCAAAGCCTAGTAGTTATGGTGAACCATGACTCAACTCAAGAACAAAGTGAGTTGAGAAACTTTATACCTTTGAAGCACCTCTTTGCTTAGCAAAGGTTAATCACCCATGTGAGGACCTTCTTTCCTTTGTCTCCTTGCTCCTTGGCTCCATGGATATGGATGGAAGAATTGATTCTCCAAAAGTCCCCAAGATAGGAGACCTCTAATTTTCGACACCAAGGATGATGAAGGAAGAAGATGAGTGACCTAGAGGAAGTAAGATTGCTAGCTAATTTCCTCTAGGGTGGCCGGCCTCTTAGAGAGCAAAGAGAGCATTGTGTTCTCATCTTTTCTCCAAAAGAAACCTTAAGGATGAAATGGCTATAAAGTTGCCTTTATACCACCTCACAATGGAGTGGCAAACTTGCAATTAAGCCAAGTTCACTACCCCTCTCTATATGGCCGGTTTTCCCATGCCTTTGGGCTGTTTTGGGCTTCTTGAATTTTGGTTGTTAAGTTGTCATACAACTTAAGCTAATGGGCTTGACGATTCGAAGCCCAATTTGGGCTTTAAGGCCCAAATCTAACTCAAGGTTTAAAACGAACTTATTCGTTTGATTAATCAACATATTAATTAATCCTTGCCATAAACAATTAAACTATTTAATTGTCCTTACTCATCTTCTTTATATCCTTCAATCATTACCTTACTCGGTGTGCGATCCATTAGGTTCCTTTTAGCGAGGCAGTGGGCGATTAGAACTCTTACTAATCGATTGTGAATTGAAACTTACTTTCAATTCTCCCTTTAGTGATTATACATCTTTAGGGCTTCCACAAGCCATGAGTGATACCTAGCAGTATGTCATGGCTACCCAAGCTAATCAGAAGAGGTTGGAGAACCTATTCAGTTTGGGATTACAATGCAATACGGTCTTTCTCTAATACAATACTCTTGACCACATTGTTTGGATTAATAGTTTATTCATGTCTACTATCCAATGTGATTCTCTTGCTTATATGATTACCTTGAATGTGATTTGGAACAAATTCCTAAATCTCATTCATACTCTGGCCAGAGATTATAAATCATATCATAGAGTATTCTCCCTCAACGTTTGAAGGTTAGAGATCCCTTGTTGCGCATTCACTTGCCTCCATGGCTAAGTGGCTTAACCCCAACTATGCCGTGGACACCCTCTGATGGAGTGACTTTGACATAGCCAAAGATCAATGACCTAACCACAAGACAACTATGATGCCTCAGGTCAAATGACTACTTTGCATTATCCCAACCAGGAGTTCTCATGTGACATGAGTATGAGAACTCCTCGTTGATCGCGTTCAGTGGACTCATTTACTATTGAGCACCTACGTACTTATCTTGGTGTCAATCACACCAATAAGTTGAGACCAATCACTCTCCCTAAGAGAAGACATAGCACGTACTGATCTTGACGGACTGTCAATGCCCAATTGGCAATCCTATGATCAGGAACATTTAGGATATGTATACGAAAGAGAATAGTCTCATGAATCTAACTTCTTTAGATCACATTCACCTTATTACATATTCCTTGGACTTATCGTTTAAGCATATAACATTTATATGAGACGGCTTAAAACAATAATCTTTGCCCTTTATATTAAACTAGATTAGTTTAACATGTGAAATGTCCGTAAAGTATCATCATATGATTGGTTTTAGGGCACATTTCCAACACATATTAGTCTATCCAGTTAAATAGTCACTATCGTCCGACGTATCAAACGAGGCCTCATTGTGCATTAAAAACATTCTTTCTTTAATTTACAGGTTTATGTACTTTCCAAGATTCTCACAGAGGAAGCAGCATTCAGATTTGCAAGTGAGAATGGGATTAATCTTGTATCAGTCATAACAAGTACTGTTGGGGGCAATTTTCTCACTTCCAAGGTTCCATCAAGCATTCAAGTTCTCTTATCTCCAATAACTGGTGCTTCTGCTATATCTATCTTCTTCTTTCTTTCTTAAAGAATCTCGATGGCACGAGAAAGATTTATCATTGAAATATACAAATACACTATGTTAGCCTTTCCAATAAGGGTGTGTGACTACAATACCCCTTGGCCGTAAGTGTATCGAGTTTTTTAATGGGGCAGATGAAAGCGATGAAAGTATAGGACCTATTTCTTTAAATCTCACTAGTTCATTTTATGTTACATTGAATGCAACGTGCTTTATTGATTTTCCTCAAAATAAGAAGTATGGATATCATAAACACAATTGAAGCTGTGGATATGATCTTTCTATGCAGGTGACTCTGAACTTTATGGCATATTATCTGCGGTAAATGCAAGGATGGGATCAATTGCTTTAGTTCATGTTGAAGATATATGCAATGCCCACATCTTTTTAATGGAGCACGCCAAAGCGGAAGGTCGTTACATATGCGTTGCCCAAAGTTGTACAATATCGAAGTTGCTTAACTATCTAGCTCAGGCGTATCCTTGCTCAAATTCAAACAGGTATAGTACATTTTTCCGTTAGACTTTTCGAGCTGCATACTATTTCAGTGATACTTCTCTTCTTAATGTTCAAAGAATTCCCGAGTTCAAATCTCCCTCTCAGTTGGGTGAGCTTTATGTTCTCAATTTAGATCCTCATCAGATCATTGTATATGTGTGTGTGTGTGTGTGTGTGTGTGTGTGTGTGTGTGTGTGTGTGTGTGTGTGTGTGTACACATTGCTAGAGGTAGTTCAAGAAAAAAGGTCTTTAATACCATTTTCTCGGCGACCAAATGAACAATGGTCATAAATAGTAGGGATGAAATGAGAGTTGATTAATGGACTTAGCTCCTTATTCCTACTCAATATATATTTTAATTTGCTCGGGGTTTGTAACTCAAATGGTTAACTACTAATTATACGCACCTCCTAAAATTGTACGAGATTTCCCTTTATATACATAATGTTCTGTACATATTTTGCAGGTACAGAGTGATTGAGGAAGAAAATGATGTAGTACCTTATTCCAAGATCTCTTCAAAGAAGCTAACACATTTGGGATTCACTTACAAGCATGGAATTGAAGATATTGTTCATCAGACAGTTTCTTGTTGTCTAGGTTATGGCTTTCTACCTCCTATTTAGAGTTTAGAGTTTTTCTACGTTATGGTTAATAACATTTTTTTTTCCTAAATGTGGACATGCCGTCGATGTTGTTCATAATTATATCATTGATACTATGAACTTACAGTTGTCAATGTATGGTTGACATGGTTGTCAGTACATTGTGATATTTTATCTGCAAGTGCACCAAACCGCAATTTAGAAAGACAGTTTAGTTAAACTAAATATCTTGTTATTGATCAAAGATGTGGGCTTGTTGGCAAACAGACATTTCCTTTCCTCTGTATTTTCATGTATTCATCTAGAAGCATTTTTAAGGTTCTTTTTCAGGTATTGCTGAAAAGTTTTTTTTTCTTGTACAAAAAGCACTTGTTTTTTTTTGGTCGAATAAAAAAAAGAAAAGAAAAGAAAAAACACTTGTTTATCTGTCAAATTACAGTTGGAAGGAAAAGCCATTTTGACCATGGAATGTGCTTTTGGCAGTTCCGAACACGCCTTTACTACCATATATTGTATCCAGGTCAACTGTTTCGGCTAGCCGAAGTGAGAAGCCAAGTTGGTTGCCACCTTACACAAAGCTGTAGATTCATCTGTGAAACAAATATGTATTCAAGTCAAATCACTTAGATTTAATGCTTTTGGCACGTTCATCGGAGGAGAATTAATGACAGGGAGAAAAGAATCTCGAATTTGGACCCGGAGGCTTTCGAATTATGTATGGCATAAATAAGAATTTAGGTTTTGTTGTAAACATTTTTAATTTAAATATGATTGTGTAAATCTTAAATTAGATTTGATTCTAGTTATCATTTTTTATTACAACTTGTATTACTTGGAGAAGAAGGAATATCTCCTCTCCTTTTACTACTATAAATAAGAGCACAATATATGAGGGATAACAACACACATTCCCCTATAATTCTACAAACACATCTCTCTCAATCTCTCTCCCTCTACCGCCAGCCCCCTTTAACCTTGTCAGATAAAATAGACCACAACACGTTATCAGCACGCCTCTACCACTGCGCTTAGGAATTTAACGTTGAAGAATTTTTCTGCATCAAACCAATTCATCCATATCATCACACAATCAAGTTCTTTCAAAACAACGGCTTTTATCTCGATATTTTTGCAGCCCTGATAGCATGAGCATTCATCATAATGCATGACCCAACTTTACGTTTTCCGAATTTTAGATTCTACATAAATTGTGTATGCATTATATTCATAATTATTAATTCAATTATAATTGTAAACCTAAAAGTTATATTTTGCATATTCTTGTTGCATATTTATGTATATATTTGTGTTTGCCTGCAAGAATATATGAACCTAAAGTTCATAATTATTTTGAAACCTGAATTTTCTTATAAACATGCTTTGTTTGAAAACCTGAAGTTTCTTATTTGTTGGTGATTTTTTTTTTTGAATATTAAGTTTTAATTAATTACTATCCTTGAATAAATGAAATTATTTTGAATTGATATGTGTTTTTAGAACTTTTATGCATGTGACCAATTCAAATTAATTTTTCATTCTAGGTATGACTAGTGGGGAAGTTAGTTGTCTGGCAGATAGTGCAACCACGCACAGAGATTTGCGTGAACGCATCTATTTCACTAACTTCATACTTAAGAATGCACCTCTGACAACCCTCTTAGGCCCATCCAACATGATAGAAGGATACGGTAAGGCACGTATAATATTGTCCAATGGTACAATCTTAACCATTGCTGAGGCACTCTATTCTCCACGTTCCGGAATAACGTTATTAAGTTTCAAGGACATTAGAGATAACAACAATTACCACATAGAAAACGGAGTTGAATTTCTGTGTATAACCTCATACGAATATGGCCAGAAGCGTATTCTAGAGAAGATTGAGCGTATCCCGAGTGGTCTATATACTACGACCATACGCCTCATCGAATGCCACTATGTGGCCAGCCCTACTACTGGGACCGCGCACAAAATTACACTTTGGCATGATCATTTGGGACATCCTGGACGAATAATGATGCGCCGTATCCTCAAATTTTCATACGGGCATCCACTAACCCAAAGTTTAGGTTCGATCCAAGAAATCGCATGTCAAACATGTTCAATGGGAGAGCTTATTACTAAGCCTTCTTATGACAAGATTCGTTCAAATCCTCCCATTTTTCTACAACGGATTTAGGGGGACATTTATGGACCAATTCACCCTCCATGTGGACCATTTAGATACTTTATGGTTTTGGTTGACGCTTCCACACGTTGGTCACAAGTGTGCTTGTTGTCTACAAGGAACAATGCATTCTCCAAACTGTTGGCTCAGGTTATCAAGCTCAGGGCTCACCACCCTGATTATTCGTTCAAATCTATTCGATTGGATAATGCTGGAGAATTCACATCTAAAACTTTTGATAACTATTGCATGTCGGTTGGGGTTGAAGTTGAACATCATGTAACCCATGTTCACACCCAGAACGGCATGGCAGAGGCTTTCATTAAGCGCTTAAAAATGATTACTCAATCGTTAGTCATACGTACCAAGCTCCCAATCGCTGCTTGGGACCATACAATATTGCACGCAGCAAAGTTGGTCTGTCTGAGGCTTGTTGTGACACAACCATTTAGTGCCCTTTCATTTGGTTACCGGATACAAACCCGACATATTGCATCTGTGCGTTTTTGGTTGTGCGGTATATGTGCCAATCTCGCCGCCCTTACGTACAAAAATAGGGCCTCAACGAAGGATGGGAATCTATGTCAGATATGATTCTCCTTTGATTATTCGTTACTTAGAACCTTTGACAGGCGATCTGTTTACTGCTCTTTTTGCCGATTGTCACTTCTATGTGACAGTTTTCCAGTCGTTAGGATGAGATAAGAACGTCAACGTTCCTGAATAACGATGCGAATTATCGTGGACGACTCCCACTTTGTCTCATTTAGATCCTTACACCGCTTAGTCTGAAACTAAAGTGCAGCGCATATTAGATCTCCAAAGCATAACTCAAAGCATGCTAGATGCTTTCAACAATCTAACGCGCGTGACAAGATCACATATTCCAGCTGTGAATACGCCTGCAAAGATGGATGTACGAAATGTATGATGAACTTCCCTCCTGGATGCCCGAGACGCCAATATTGGTGATCCACGTACATTAGCGGCTAGCCAATCATCTGCCCCTGCACAAAAGCGTGGCAGACCCCTTGGTTCAAAGGATTCACACCCCCGAAAGAGGAAACCCACGGCATAAGGTCCAGAATAGCCTACCGTGAATCTTTTATCGCTTACTCATTTTATCCAACCCATAAGGAAATTCTAGATTATGGAAGCGTCCTTGAAGAGACGAATCCTCCTCCCGAGAATCGTGAGATTTCGGTCTATTATGCTAGCTTAGATGATGTGTGGTATAGAAATGAGATGATTGTCAACAATGCATTAGCATTTGCAATAGCTACTGAGATCATGTTGAACGATGACAATGAACCGCGTTCCGTTGATGAATGTCGACGTAAAACTGATTGGTCAAACTGGAAACAAGCAATCCAAGTTAAACTCGATTCGCTTACGAAACGTAAGGTGTTTGGACCTGTAGCTCATACTCCTCCACAGGTGAAGCTCGTTGGCTACAAGTGGGTTTTCGTTCAGAAACATAATGAGAATAATGAAATTGTGCGTTACAAAGCTCGTCTTGTTGCACAAGGCCTCTCAGAACGCCCCGGGATTGACTATGACGAAACTTATTCACCCGTTATAGATGTGATTACTTTTTGCTACCTTATCAGTTTAATAGTTTCTGAAAAACTAGATATGCAGCTGATGGACGTAGTAACCGCATATCTCTATGGGGATCTTGATACGGAAATCTATATGAAAGTTCCCGAAGGACTTACATTGACTAGTTCAAATATTTCCAAACCCCGGAACACGCTCTCAATTCGGCTAAGGCGTTCACTCTACGGTTTAAAGCAAACCGGAAGAATGTGGTATAACTGTCTGAGTGAGTATTTGACTAGTCAGGGATATGTGAACAACGAATTGTGCCCTTGTGTGTTCATTAATAAGTCACATTCCGGATTTGCGATTGTTGCAGTATATGTCGATGACATGAATCTTATTGGAACTTCTGAAGAACTCGTGAGAACTGACGCGCACCTGAAGTCGGAATTTGAGATGAAAGATCTAGGTAAGACTCGATATTGTCTCGGTCTCGAGATAGAGCATTGTTCGGATGGAATCTAAGTACATCAATCGAACTACACCCAGAATGTGTTGCACGGCTTTAATGAGGATAAAGCAAAGTCTTCGAGTACTCTTATAGTCGTTCGATCGCTAAATGCAAAACGAGATCCCTTCATCCGAATGAGGATGATGAAGAGATTTTGGAGCCTGAAGTTCCTTATCTAAGTGCGATAGGCGCTTTATTGTACTTAGCTCAATGCACTAGACCCGACATCTCCTTTGCTGTTAATCTTTTGGCAAGATACAGTATTGCACCAACACACAGGCATTGGACTGACGTGAAAGACATCTTCCGTTACCTTAAGGGTACTACGGATTTGGGCTTGTTCTATCCCTATGGATCCTCGAGTGATGTCGTATCTTCTGCTTCTCAAGTTGATTCTCGCTTTGTTGGTTATGCCGACGCATGATACTTGCTTGATTCGCACAAGACACGTTCTCAAACGGGTTATGTCTTTACCGTTGGAGGCACCGCAATATCTTGGAAGTCAACTAAACAGACCTTAGTTGCCACTTCGTCTAACCATGCTGAAATTCTCGCTTTACATGAAGCAACTCGGGAATACTTTTGGTTGAGAGTAGTCGTGGGCTATATTCGAAGCTCATGTGATCTTTATCCCGCAGTTGATGTCCGGACGACGATCTTTGAAGACAACGCAGCATGCATCAAACAACTCAAGAAGGGTTATATCAAAGGAAACAACACCAAGCACATTGTGCTAAAGTTTTTCTTTTCACATCAACAACAAGAGCATCAGAAGATTGAAGTCACGCAAATCCATTCACAAGATAAACTGGCCGACCTCTTCACCAAATCACTGCCGAAGACGACGTTTCAAAAGTTTGTTCATGGAATTAGTATGCGTAAACTTTCTAAGTTGTAACTTTGCTATTTCTCTTTGGAATTATGTCAAACTCAGGGGGAGTATCCTGAAGAATACTTGTTTGATCTTAATGTACTCTTTTTACCTACGATTAGGAGCACTTCTCCCACTGGGTTTTTGCTACCTAACTAGGCTTTAACAAGGCACCCACCTTGGGCTGGTCATATCCCTAATGACATCTCGTAGACGTTTCTTTTGACTTTGCATTTCTCACACATTTTTCCTTAGACTATGGATTTTGTCCATACTCAGGTTTTTGCCATAGCCTTAGGGTTTTTTTAGTGAGATTCATTTACTTATGCATGTTCCTACCTTATTGAGAATAAGCATTGTTCCTTAGAATCAGTGCCGACGAGTCGACTTCCTCAACTTTTGCATGATGCTAAATCTACGTTGAGTATTTACACACTCAAGGGGGAGTGTTGTAAACATTCCTAGTTTAAGTGTGATTGTGTAAATCCTAGATTAGATTTGATTCTAGTTATCCTTTCCTATTACAACTTGTATTACTTGGGGAAGAATGCATATCTCCTCTCCTTTTACTACTATAATTAAAAGCACAATGTAGGAGGGATAATAACACACTCCCCTACAATTTTACAAACACATCTCTCTCAATCTCTCTCCCTCTACAGCCGGCCCCCTTTAACCTTGCCAG
Source organism: Heteromeles arbutifolia (assembly GCA_024362995.1). Taxonomy (NCBI): domain Eukaryota; kingdom Viridiplantae; phylum Streptophyta; class Magnoliopsida; order Rosales; family Rosaceae; genus Heteromeles; species Heteromeles arbutifolia. Next base: position 33,944,284 of record JANCRC010000003.1, on the reverse strand, counting down.
ATAAAATAGACCACAACAGTTTTCTCGTTCTTTAAGATTATATGCAATTTGATATTTTTTTTTCCTTGTTATGATGCGTCAAGTCTCTTTACTATGAGGTGTATAAGGAGATGTATGATATATAAACAAATCTCTTGTTAGCCGGACGAAATGTAACTTTATTTAAATTCTGATGGCGACTAGTGTTTTTCTAACCGGAAAACAATTTTAGTTTGGAGCAAAAACTACATTTGCATTTCCCAAAAATGTGTGAAATGTAATTGTATAGTTCTATTGACAATGCTCTTCATAGGTTCTCCTGATAGCGACTGATGCTTTTATTTTTATGACAAACTATTAGATAATTTACATTATATTTATCTATACTACGAAAAGCATAAGAATTTCAACTCACAACCTAGTGAGTTAAAGAGAAATGCAATATACATCACGGCAATTCAGCACTTGTTTACGTGGATTAATGTTAATACATTACTGAAGTATTTATTAAAACTTTCTATTGTCAAATTTTGTCTGTACAGCCATCAACTCCTAGCGGCACATTTGAGAACCCAAAGCCTCTCTGCCGCTTCCAAATTAAATCACACTCAGAAGTTTGACATGATTTCTGAATTCCAGCCTGCCCCGATGAATACTAAACCGAAGAGTCAATATGTCAAAGGAGTAACTGTCCTCTGCATACAATTAAACATTTCCAAGTATTGAGTTCATATGCAAATGCAACCCCAAAACCATGAGAGATTTTTCTGTGTTCAAAGCATGAACATGGACATACTTTTATGTTATTATACAAATAAAGGGACATTTGAAAAAAAAAACTTCTCTACTTGTATAATAACATATGGATAGCTTACGTTCAAAAATCTCTCCAAAACCAAAAGCTACCTCTCTTAAACATTTAATAAGACTTTAAATTCAAGTATTCTTTCAATTTCTTCACATCATGGTTTCAGACAAGTGTTCTGGAGGGGTAGGAAGGATTCATTTATGAGGTGCATGTGCCACATTGCCTTGAAAAGCTGTACAGATGCAGACTTTAAAGCTCACAACTGATTACTATTTTGAGCAAGGAGGGAAAGGAGCAAATTTTTTGTGTGGCGTAACAATGTCACGTGATTTTATCAGTTTATTCTAAAGCATAGACTTTTCATTAATATATGTTGTAATTATAGTGAAATAGTAACATTATGCAACTGTACTTTGATGAATTAGTAACAGAATATGGCATAAGAGAGAGAAATGGACTTTTGATGTAAGTTATAATTATAAAATTGTCACGCAATGTCATCAATTCGCATAAAACATAAACGTTATTGATATTATAGGACAGTGTTACATTCACAAACAATAACGTACGGAGAGGGAGAAAGAGAGATATGACTAATGAGTCCCTGACCTTATCTGGAACGATAACAGCTTATGCACCAAGAGTAAGCACCAAGAGTAATCACCAAGAAAATCAAATCTCTGAGAGGGGAGAGAGCGACAAAGAGAAGAATTTACAGAAAACTATCAATCAAAGAGTGATAGGGATAGAAATATACAAAACAAATTGGGGCTGGACAGTGAACTTATGTCATGCAATGCAATCGTTCTTTATTTTTATCCTCTGGTTTTGGACTAACCTTGACATAAACTTTCCAACAAGGACCACTAATGCCCTTCTCATCCTTTCATATGGTCCCTCCTCCCTTTAAGAAGTAGATAGAATCTTTGGCTTGGAAATGATTTTTAAATGACTGCGAGCGTTTTTTAGAAAGAAATAGTATTATTTACACACTTATTTTTATTTTTAGGAAATGACTTTTAAATGACTGAAAGCGTTTTCTAGAAAGAAATAGTATTATTTACACAGTTATTTTTATTTTTAACAAATTTATTAATTTTTTTCATTGATCATTTTTAATTCATTCGATCCAACGGTTAAAATTAAAAAGGTGGGTGAGAAGTAAAAACGAGTGTGTGAATAGCACTATTCTTAAAAAAAACATTTTCAAAATCAATTTTTATTAAAAATGCAAGTTAATTCTGAAAAAGCAATTGAGGTGCTTTATAGAAGAAGCCCAAACGGGTGTAAGTACAAGAAGCTCAAAACTGGTGTTTCTTGCATAAAGTGTTTTAAGTATTTTTAGAATCCAAAAATATTTTCTGTAAAAGCGTTTTCAGTCATTTAAAAGTACTTCCTAACCAAATTCTAATTTTTTATTAATTAATGTACTAGTAGTGCTAATTCTTTTTGGAGTAATGCTATTTATACATGTTTTTATACCACATTTATATACCACCTTAGGTGGCATCTGATGTGGACAGCCACATCATTTGAAAAATTTGCAAAACCCAAGAAAAGGAAGGAGAAAGACTCCTCGTATACCACAATGATCATTTAATTAACTAGTTTTTCTTAATTATTAATTTATTAAATAATAAACTAAATTTAAAAATCTAATTAATTCAAATAATGTGGCTGTCCACATCAAATGCTACCTAAGATAGTATGAAAATGGGGTTAAAAAACATAAGATGAATGGCATAACTCTTCTTTTTGTACTTTGGATTTTCAACAATTAAATGCTCCAATAGCTACCTGGTTTGCACCTTGATTGTTTCAAAGTTATATGATTACTTGTGATTTTTGTTATATCCTGCCTTCCCAATGAACTATTGAAATTGATGCTCAACTTCACATTTCGGGGTTAGAGATAATCACTCATTTTGATGTTATTAATTAGATAAGCACACAATTCAATCATTCAATCACAATGATTAACTTAGAGAAATCTTGGGAAACTTTTTTTTAAGCTATCTGTGAAAATATAAAGTAACAAAAAGTTTATAAAAAATTATACTTAAGAGTCTCCTAACATTTTTCGATGATCTTTTATTTTTTAAACACTACACATGACTTACTCCTATCAAAAATAATTAGGTCGTCTAGAGTAACGTCTTGTGCATCCAAATTCAGTTCCATACCCGATAATTTAGATTGGAATAGAATATTGATTTTTCCCTCAAAAGCACATTGTTTTTTGTATGCCCCAACTTTCCCAAACACCAACTGAATAAGCAGCATACAATTGATTTGAGACTGAGAGAACTACAACTTTTACATGATGGAGGTTTCACCAAAAAAATTAGAATAAAAAAAGAAAGGAGAGCACAAGTACAGATGCACCGAGCCATTTTTTACTCCCAAAAAAAAAGGAGGAAGAAAAAAATCTTCAGGGTTTGCAGATGACCAGAAAGCAGGGAAGGAGAGCTCTGGGATTTAGCAGATAAAGCTCTTCAATGTTGGAATAAAGCCCCATTTTTCCAGCCAATGAATCAAACCCCATTTGCCCAGCAATTTGCTGAATATTTTCCAATGGCTTATGAACCCTCCCAGCAATCACTCTGCACACAATCAAAGCTTTCCTTATACTTGCATCTTCCTCCAATATTTCAATCGCTTCAAAAGCTCTTCCACTTGTAGAAGTTGTAAAAACACCAACACCTTCCTTGAGTTCCTTTTTTGCGGAGAACCCGTTACGTATGATCCTACAAACGCTGCATTTCTCCGACACGCAAAGGCTCGAGGATCCATTTAGGCCGAGAGAGCAGGCCAATGTGGTGCCGTAAAACCTCAAGAGCTCATTCCCATCAGCAATGCACCGAGGGTGCTTCTTGGGCAGCTTGCTGGCCTTGATCTTGACAATCTCTCGATACTCTTCGAATCGCGCTAGAGTTCTTTGCATGTTGTGGACTTTGAGCACTCTCTCAATCCGGCCGCAGTGGTTCTCAGATTTTAACCAGCTTGTCCGGCAAATTATCTCAACGATTTTTCGAGATGAGTCGCCTTCCATCAGTTCAGTAACTGCCAAAGATACGAGGATAATGTGAGTGGGAAAGCTAGTCTAAAATCTGGAGTGAAAAGCAAGCAATTGAGGAATCAAAAGATAGTTCATAAAAATCGTAACCTTTTTAGAAATGTAAACAACCCCCATACTATACCAAACCGAAAGATCGAGTTTCAGGCGATTAAGTGAGACTCGAATCAAAAGATGAACTTGAATCCAAAACCAGTTTCTGCTAGATTCGTTAAACAATGTCTGGTTTAATTTCCAAAGTTAAAATATATAAATAAAGATACATTAAAAAAGTTCAATTCTTTTCTGCTGGATTAATAATAATCTTTGCACATTTCCTCTTTTCCCAGCTTGAAGACAAAAGGTGCTAATATTTTTGTGGACGTAAAAATATAGTACTTTGAGCCTAAGAGGATAAGGAAAAAAAATATAATAAATTGGTCAGAAAAAGATTTACGGTATGTAAACCAAAGTGTTCATATTTCTGTGGTCAGAAGAATTTAGACACAAGTCCTAAAAGGATAAGGAAATTTGGAAGTAGAAAACACTCAAGAACAAGAAAGAAAAAGGGTTGGAAACATGGAATAAACTAAAGAATTGTTTGAGTATTCAATAAAATTTTACCAAAAACAGAGTTTAATTAAGTTTCAGCGAAAGGGTAATTTCTTACCAGCATGTTTAGAGAGATGATGAGCTTCAGCAGCATCCCATTTGGTAAAATGCTCTCCGCATTTGTGGCAAGTAATTGCAGAAGAGCCATTAGAATTTTCTGTGTCGAAAGAAATCCTATTGCTTTGTCTAATTCCGCCAGCACTTCCAGAAAAAGCAGAACCCTTGAAGCCAGCATGCCCTTCTGTACTATCAGCAGAAGCCAGAAAATGGCTTTTTCTTGGAGGAGTTGAGGAAGTCCTAAAAGATGGATTGAAGTAGTGCATTGTAGGGTGCCCACCAGGACCAGGTGTCCCAGGCTTTAGGGTATCCATAAACGTTGAACCACCACCGCCACCGCCGCCGCCATTGTTGGCATTTCCACCCCCAACACCGTCATGGAAGCCACCAAGGCTGGTGGTGATTTTGAGCTCACACCTTGAGTTGCTCAAAATTACTTCATGTGTTATTGGGTTGAGAAACTCACTGCTTCCAATGGATCTTGGGCTGCAATTACTTGGTGGCCTTTCCATATGCCTCTTGCTTCCATGAATCACATCCTTGAGATTTGCTATGGATCTTGAGCACCCTAATTTTCCTCCTCTTGCCTTTCTTGTCAAGATTGTGCTCAGTTGCTTCCTGGCTTTTGGATCATGAACATCTGATGGCTCTGATTGGCAGTGTAGAGATTTCTTCAGAGAGAACCACACTGTAGGCATTTTTGATTAATTTGGTGATACCCCTTTTTTTTCTGCTTCCTCCAAAAGCACTTTTCAAACCCTTCCCACTTTTTTCTTCAAGTTTTCTCCATTGTTTTCAAAAGCAAATCATCACTCTCCATTAAAAGCTGGAAAAAGTAAGCTTGGATGCCAATCACTTTCTCTTGAACTGCAACTTCTAATTTGGCACACAACTCCCTTTCACTCAAACTTTAACTCCTTCCCACTTCTAGCAAAACCCAACCATTAGTCAAGAATGTTCAGAAGGCTAAAACCCCACCCCCCCCCAAAAAAAACTTTTATGAAATGGATATTAGTTTATAAAAATAAATAAATAAACACTAAAAATATTGTAGGTACCATAATGTTTTTTATACTCTCATTCAAATGAAGCATTTTGGAAGCTTCTTCGAAACTGGTTCATGCCTCAGAGTGGAAAGATTTTTTTTTTAAGTACTGAGTATTTAACCGGTACTTCACATCTTGTAATATAAATAGAAGAAATAACATATTTTCTAGTGTTTGTACCTGCTTGAATTTGAGACACTTGAAAAACCTTCTCCTCAGAGTGAAAGAAGGGGAAGTGTTCACAAAATCGAGAATAACTTATATGAAAATGTATTTATTGTCACGTAACGTTTTAATTTTTTTTTCTTTTTCTAAAGATAGAGATTTATTAAATACGAATTGAAATGTTTACATCAAATGCCAGAGCATTGAATAACCACTCCGGTTCAAAATAATCCTACATATGACATCCCCCCACACGTAACATGAGTTGCCACCAAGTGCGCAACCCCATTACAGGAATGCGGGGTAAAGAGAAACTGAACATGACTTAGTTGTTGCTTGAGATGATTAATGTCCCATAGAACACTCTCCATAGTAGCCTCCAATTGTATAACACTTGTGAGCATATTCACCAAGACCTGTGAATCTGTTTCAAATTTGAACACACCCAAATCCCCTCTCCACACACGCCACCAATGCAGCTCGCACCGCTTCCGCTTCCGCCATTAAACTTGAATCACAGTAAATATTTCCCACACCGCCAACTGCTTTAAACACCCCCTCAAAATCTGTAGCCACCCAACCAAATCCACCCCTACGCATTTGCTTAAGCCAAGCTCCATCACAATTTATTTTAATTGTTTGAAAAGGAGGCTTCCTCCACCTAACATGATCCCCTTCTTCCCCCCTTGTCGACTGCTGCAAACAGGCAGCGTCTGTGCCCCATCACACCCTTCAATCTCCTCTCATTGATTTTTCAAGAGCTCCAGCGCTACACTAGGCTTCACCATAGACTTCTCAAAAACCATGCTATTCCGACACTTCCAAATCCTCCACAAACCACCCACCTCATCAGCCTATCACCTTCCTCTGCAACACCATATTTTGCCGACAACCATCTCTAGCATGCCAAAAAATCTTCTCCCTCTACCGACACCACATCCAGCTGCAAAGGAGACCCAAACCAAAACACACGGGCAAAAGGGCATTTAAAAAATAAATGAACCTGTGTCTCTATATCCTTCTCGCAATGGGGACACCCAGACTCTAAGCGGATACCCCGTCGTTGTAAATTAGATCTCACAGCAAGAACATTTTTACATCCCTTCCAAATGAAATGACAAAGCTTATTAAGAACCTTCAACTGCCATATATCCCCCCAAATAGGATCTATAGCATGATCCATACTTGTTTGTCCTCCACCCTTCCTCCCAAGCTCTCCATTTTTATTCATTTCCTGAGCGACCATATATCCAGATTTAATGGAGTAGATCCCATTCCGTGTATATTGTTTTATGTAAGTTTAGCATTACATAAGGCCATCTCTAACCGAAGGGTTCAGAGGGCCAGAGTGCAGAAAATAGCCCGAAAACTGTCTCCAACCGAGGACCAGGCCAGAGGGCTGTGGAATCTGAGAGGGCCCCACGGAATCGAAGAGGGCTGGAGGGCCAAAGGGCTCGCCGCTTCCAGCCAGCCCCGGGCTGGCCAGAATTTGTTTAAAAGTGTCGGAATTCCTGTCGGTTGTAACCGACAGTAATACGTTTATACTAAATAATATGAATGTATTCTTGTCGGTTATAACCGACAAGAATGCTTTGAATTTTTTTTTTTTACAGTTTTATTATTATTTTTTATTTACAAAATTTTTCCTATAACTTCTATTTTTCATATTTTTTTTAATTCTATTTTTTTCCTATAACTTTTATTTTACAAAATTTGTTTCATATTTTTTTTTAAGTTCCATTTTTTCCTATAACTTCTATTTCACAAAATTTGTTTCATTTTATTTTAAATTCTATTTTTTTTTCTATAACTTCTATTTCACAAAATTTGTTTCGTATTTTTTTTTAATTCTATTTTTTTCCCTATAACTTCCTAAGTCATTTACAACATTAAATTAAATTAAGTAACATTAAACAACATTAAACAATATGAAACAACATTAAATAACATTAACCAACATAAAAATTATACAACGTAAAAGAAAACATTTAACAACATGAAACTTAAACAACATTTAAGTTGTAGTTTTTAAATAATAAATTATGTTTGGCCCTTTGGCCTTCGGTTGGAGACGGTTTTTTGTGACAGGGCTAAAACAAGCCCCCTGGCCCTTTGGTCCTCGGTTGGAGACGAAGGCAAATATGACACTGTACTGTTCATTAAAATATTAATATTTTGAAGAATCTTGGAGGGTCAGAGAGCTAAAACGAGTCATCTGGCCAGCCATCAATTAGAAATGATCTAACAATAATTTGTTAAACTAAGACGTCGCATAATAGTAAACCTGTGCATGAAACAGTTATTCACATAAATAACCATAAAAGTTCAAATATTAGGAGTCTTGGAGCCATTCACCAAAACCTTGGTCAGGATTCAGGAACACTAATAAATGGAGCATCGTTAGTGAGGAAGGTACACGTGAAAGAAAGGACACTAAACCCTGAAATCTGAATTGGCATTAATTAGATGGATTCTTATGAATCTGGCATAATATCTTTTAAAAAAAAAAAACAAAGTTAACGTTTACTCTCTTTGAATTACTTGGTCTGAATCTGAAACAATTTTTATATGATTGTGCTATCCACACACATTATTTTATTTCTCATACATTTCTTGATAATTTATGTCCGTTGATCTTCTTCAATTCATTCGATCCGATGACCGAAAATTAAAAAACTGTGTGAGAAGTAAAATGGGGTGTAGATATCACACCCCTTTTTATGGTTGTACCACCACACAAAATTATTAGATGGACAGAGATCACAGCCGGATCTCATCCCACCAAATCTTAAGGATATAGAGATTCGGATTGTTTAAAATTTGATCCAACAGCCACAAATAGAAAACTCTCCTAAAAGTAATAATAATTGTAACTATTGAATCAAATTTCAAGAGATCTGCAAATCCTTAAGACATGGTGGGGAAGATTCGGCAGCGATCTCTATACTCATTAGATGGTAAAAAGTTTGAACGATGGAGTCCAAAGCTCAGCGCCCAATTTCTGTCCCCACATTTGCCAATTGGCGCAGCAAAATTGAAGACCTATGTGAATACTGAGTAATGAGTACATTTTCGTACATTCCTATGGATCCATGCATTCATAAAAGGGGTGAGTTTGCAAACACTAAAACGAGGGTAATTCTCCCCTCTTCTAATCTCTTTTTTTTTTTGCTTTTTTCTTACTTAAATGATTACGATTAAGTTATTTCAACATTTTATATTTTTTTTTATAGAGACAATAAGATAAAATGCAAAGCATGAGACGAGGGAAGAAAAAGAGATAAAAATAGAAGATGAGAGAATCTTACTTCATACAAAAAATGATGAGAATTGGTAAAATTAGATCACTGGTAAAAAGAAATGGATTTTTTATTTTTTATATCACAAACCCGATGTATGGGATGCGTCAATGTTCAAATAGTTAAGTTGTGATTGTTAAAATGTAGTCATCCATTGTATTAGTGCATCTCATACACCGATGCATTGTTAAATTTTTGAAAATGAAGTTGGTTAATCTTCTTCATTCTTACATTATATGATTACCTACTTAAGTACTTATGTTTTGGTATTATATTGTGTTTATGTCTAAAACAACGTGGTTTTGAGTTTTTAATAGCTTAAGGCGACGGAATCGGTGCGTTGTGCTCTGCTGAAACAAAGAATCGCCCAAATGCACCCAAGGAAAAAACAAAATCCAACTGAGGGAGGGTTATTAAATCCAAACTTAAAAACAAAAAAAAACAAAAAAAAGTCTTGGTAAAAGTACATCAAAAACAAGTTGGGGTGTCGCAAAGACAATGATCATTTATCAGCCTTGACTACTAATTTAAAAGGAGGTGCAATGAGATTAAATAGAAAGGGTATACCGATATTAGCATTTCGTGCCACTAAAATAAAAATATTTACAAACTTTTTGTTTATGTGTCTTTGTGTTATTGACTTGAAAAGCTATATGATAATGTACTCTTGTCATACAAGTAGTTCTCGGTGAAATGATATTCTGATTTTTCACAGTGTACCCTTGTAGCATTTTGAAGGACTAGTCAATTGACTAGACAAACTCATTTGATGCGTTATGTCAACAAAACCTCCCTCCAATTAGGTAAACAAGTTTATGGTGGTTTGACAAGCTTAACTTACCTTGTGAAAAAGTTTAGGCAATTAGATCCCACCACCTATTTAATTAACAAGAGACATGACACAAATGCAAAAAAATAAATATTTTACTAGGCATTTGCCTCATCTCTTAAAATGTTCTTAGCTTTTACATTTATCTTTTGCCTTAATTCTAGTTTGCCAACTTACCATTTTTGTTAGAATTTGAACATAGAATCTTCTTCAACAAATTAAGTACAGAGGGTCACTCACCTAAACGATCAATTACGATTTACATTTTACTTAAAGACGATTGTTATTAACACTCCAAAAATGTTGGCATGCACTTGTTTTTATTCAAAAACTTAGTCATGTTTTTATACAAAGTTTCAATAATGTTTTTATAAATTTAAAGTATAAAATAACTTTTCAAAAATACTAATAACAACGTCAGTTATCCAAATTATTTGTCAATCTCTATCCTCTACTAATCACACTTGATAATGAAATGTTGCCAACAAAAGGTTTACCACCTGCCAAAGTAGGGATAAAAACACTTAAAATACTTGCAAGAGTAGAAGGTTATAGTGGTATAGCAGCGCAAGAAATGTCGTTTTCTATAAGGATTGAATGAATAATTTATATTAAAACTAAATGTTAATTAATTATTTGAAGACAAAGTTTGCAAAAGTTGATTTTGTGACCTAAAATATTAAAAACGAATTTAATTAAAAACAATTAAACAAATTGGCAAAGTAAAGAAAACAAAATAAAATAGTCTGCAAATCTATTTAAGCACTAAGGTTCCGCTATTACATTAACAATCCTACCCAATTCTTCCAGTTACTTATGAATTACACATGCATATTTTGAAGGTTAGGTTTTCCTAAAGTATGTCCTACTTGGAACCTTCAACATAGAACGTATATCTAACATACAACCTGTCCTTGGTGTCCAGATCGAATGTGAACATGCAAAACTCATTAAGTTTTGTGAAAACCTTTTGAAAAACCGTATAACCCTTAAGACGTGTTGTCCATCATAAGAAGTTACACATAATAACCACAAGAAGCCTTGGTCAATTTCAGGGATAGTACTCTGCCAAAGTTGCATCAAATTACTTTTCTAAAAATCATAATGGTGGCCAATCATCAAGACAAGTAGATAGTTTCAAACACGGTGATTAGTAATTCAAAACCTACATGCATTGACACACCCCGACCCAAAAGTGGGGCGTGTTGGCCGTCACGTGAGCGTGACGTAAGCCATGTGCACAGTGCGGAAGCAATAGAGAATAGAATTTTACGGATCAATTAAAACCGAAACACTAGCAATACTAGTGTAAAAGAAGTGTGAATTCCACTAATACAGAGCATAAAAGTCTATGTGCAGTCAAGCAGAATTACTAAATAGAAATAACACCCGAAGGTGGTCCTACATAAGTGAATTCTGTCAAAACGTCCGATGAGCTCCTCGTATGCCACCAACGAACACTACTTAATACATGGAGGGGCGAAAAACAAAGTTGAATGGGTCAAAAACAAATCTTTTCAAAACCCTTCTTTTCTCAAAAGTTATAACCCCCATCGCCGTAAAACCTGTATAATTTCCAATAAATAAAGTATATACTCATATATATAATTCTCAAAATCCTGCTGAAAAATATGTATGTATGAAAGTATGTATGCCATGCCAAAGTATCATAACTGAATGCCAAAGCATAACTCTGTGAATGTGATTGAATACTAAATAATCAACTCAACCCTCGGCTATATATAGCTCATAACAATCATCATATCATATAGCTCATACTCATCTCAATCATATCATCATATATATACCCTGCACACACATCAATACCACCTCTAGTGGTCTGCACAACATCACTGAATATAAACTAATATGCTCTAGTGCTACGATCACGTGAAGACTGAGCGATAAATCGAGGGTCATCTACGAGTCCAACCCACCTATAGTGGCCTATTCGACAGGACTGAGCACCTAACTTGGATCCAAGGCGAGCATACGGTGCGGGAGGTGAACATCACATAAAGGACTGAGCCCCTCTCTGGGCGGGAGCACTAATATCAGTGTGCAGGTTTATGAGCTCTAATCATATCACATCACATCATTTGTTTACATCAAACTAGTACATAAATTTACCTCACTTACCTGTGCGTCCTCAACACCAACATCAATATAACCAATCAATAATGCATAATAAATAAATAGATACTTTGCATGGCATTTCATATCACATTTCATTTAAACTGATTTTCTGGGAAAAACTCATTTATATAGGTATATACGGAAAACAAATGCCCACTCATTAATAAGTAGACGGGTCGTAACCCCCGTACCTAGCCTGGCTACGCTCGTCCTCCGAATAGGTCTCGCCTATATGAAAAGTAACTGAAATAACGTTAATTAACGCACATAATCGAAACCTTAGAAATAACTTCTCATACATTGCTCAATTTGGGTATATGAATATACCACCGCGATCTACACAATCTTAGGAACATCCCTAAATTTTTAAAAAAAAATTCCGACCACCCACGAGCTGCCACGCTCGGGCCAAGGCACGGCCAGATTCGCCGGCCACGTGTAACGGAACCATAACAGCGTTAGAAATATTCCGTTAAAACGTAACAGAAACTGTTAAAGATACCTGACGGCGTCAGACTTGACGGAATATTCGCTCTTCTTCTCCGAGGAACCTCGCCGGTCGCCGCCGTCTGAAACTCCGATTCTCGCCGGTTTCTGGAAAAAATTCAAATCTTCATAACTTCTTCATTTTTGCACCATTTTCTACGTACTTTATACCAAAATGAAGATCTCACAAAGATGAACCCAACCATACCTGACTCGACCCCCAACTCGCCGGGGATTCGCCGAAAAAAGTCTCGATAATTCCGGCCAAAACGAAAACTCCTCGATCTCATTATTTTGACGTCCAAAAACTTCAAACGAACTACTCCGAGCTTCCTTAGGACCTCATAAAGCTTCCTATGAACTTAGAATTCCCTGAAAAACAACATTTCACGTGTGCATGAACAGTGCACAAATCGGAGGTTATGGTTTCGTGACGAATCGAAGGTTCCAGGTTCTAAAACTTGTACTAATAGCTTCCTAAGATCACAAGGAACATGAAAATGCTTACCTTAGCCTCGATCTGCAAAGTTTACAAGGGTTTTGGTGCTTGTCCGTACAAAAACCGAGAGGGTGAGAGAGTGAGAAAGTCTGAGAGATAAAGAGAGAGTGCGGGAGTGAGAGAGAAAAAAGGTGAATGTGTGAGTGTGTGTGTGGTCCAAATACCACCAACCAAACACTCCCAAATGTATATACACACACATACCTTAATTTATGCCTAAGGGCATTTTTGTCATTTCACATCCATCGTACGAAATTTCCGGGACGGGCTGTTACATGCATAATATCATAAGTAAATTGAAAAGAAACTACATATTCTTGCTAAGGCTTGTGGCCTCCCCCTAGTAAACAAAACTAGTTACGAACAATCATAAAATAAAATATTATTAAGAACATGGATAGAAAACACTTTGAAAATAAACTTGAATCCAAAAGCTCTCTGAACTGAGTTCTCCAAAGTAGTGTCTTCCCTAAAGTAATGTGTTTTTTACCCTAATGGCAACTAAGCCTTATTTATACTATTACAAAGTAAAATCCTACCTAGAAAAGGTCTTCTAAAAACTAGGAAACATAATAGAATAAGATAACTAGGAAATACATTCCTATTCTAACCTTGGGAAATCTGTCCAGACATAAATCAGCCACATTTTTGGACTTTCAGGGATCCACACCAGGCCCAAAATTTCTTGAATTAAATCTTGAGATGTCTTGAACATATCCTCAGGAGGAATCTTCCTCAAAATATGCCATCTTGCCCTTCAAAATACTCAAAACGTCCAGAAATTCGGGAAAGATGTGCGTTAGGCCTTTATTTCATTGCCACGGTCAAACGGCTTGATAGAAAAATATGGAATTTTGATACAATCATCTTGAAACACTCACGAACATCCTCCAATTAGAATCACTCCAAAAATCATTCGTTTGATTGTGTTTTGCTCTAGAGGAAGTCAAATGTTCTACATTAGAAATACATAACAAAATATCAAAGTTCTACCAAAATAACCATTAAATTATAACTAAGATTAGGGTGACATATATGATATAATATCGACTCATCAAAATACCCCCAAACTTAGCTTTTTGATTGTCCTCAAGCAAAACAAAACTAGAAAACAAAATAAGAACTATCAAACTAAAAATTTTAACGAAAATTAACTAAGACACAAACATGTTCACCTTCAAGTTGCCAACCATAGAAATGGTAAAAATTAGAACATCTTTTCAAAAGTTTCAACCAATTCTACCACAGAGTCTAAGCCATTTAGAATCAATTAGAAAAGAATTCATGAACTTCCGTTGGTGTAAAGTGAACCAATATGGTTAAGGAGACTCGACTAAAACTCTTACCTCTCGTCCTTGTTATTTAATACTTCACACATACTAACTTGAAACATAACTATTTTTTTCTCTCTCTTTCTTTATTTTTTTTTTTCCTTCTTTTTTTTCTTTCTCTTTTTCCAATTTTTTTTCTACTTCACTTTCATATTTTATTCAGTAACAGTAGTGGTTGTGCAATGTTAGTTCCCTTAAGCTTTCAATCCAACCCATGTAACGAGCTTCAGGTCAATGACTCCCAAACCATAAGGCTTTAGAGCAAGTCCACCGCTAAAATGCGCCATCACCTAGCCTATTTAATCCACTCAGTGAACAGTGATAGACCCCAATGAACAGTAATAGACCAAATGCATCTCTACCCCTAACAAAAAATAGCCTAGTCAATTTTATTAAAATATTATTATTTTTATTATAAAATAATAAAAAAATTTAATTTCTGACTTTATAAAAAAATATTATTAATTGTTTACTTTCTTAATTTCTTTGCATTTGCCCTTTTCTTTCGACTTTCTAAATGGGTTCCATCACTTGGTATCACTGGTTGGATGAGGACTGGGTTGCTCTTTCTTTCTCCTTTCTATATGGGGTTCCGTCCTTGCCAGTGAGATCCATTCAAACCTCATCACACTTTCCACCACTGGGTTAGTCGTCGGCGCCTTCAAGCCCTAACTCCACCATAGCGCCGCTGCTGCTTTCATCCCCGCCACCACTTATCTCCATTCCACAGGTGGCGCCACTTACTGTTGCTCTTAAATCGGACCGTTCTCAGGCGCCCTCTGTCTCCGCATGTTAGATCTGCGTGCCCATGATGGCGACTCTGCCCAACGATGCACACTCGAACGATTCAGTTGCAGTCACAGTGGGCTTTGACGTCAGGCTGACGCAAGCCTGACGTCAGGTGGCCCGGTTGTTGGGTCTGTCGATTATGGGCCGATCTCTTGCCTGACTTGGGCTGGGTGCCAGCCTAATAGGCTAGGGATGAGTGATTTGGCTGAGGGCCAGCCTGTTTTGGGTGCTGGGTGTCGGGTAATCCACTCCCGATGGACTTGCTTTTAGGGCACTAGGTGTAGAACACCCCTAAGGACTTACTAACTTGAGTTGAAAATGCTACGAAACCAACTAACCACCGTGCTCCATGCTAAGACTTTACCATTTGGCGAGAATTGCTGCTAATCAGGCATGACTGGCCCGGTTACTAAGCAAAGTCTCGGGTAGAACAATTATTACTTTATTTATGATAATAACGAACTTTACTTTACTAAGAACAAAAATTAAAAATTACTTTAGACTAAAAGTAAGTGTTTCAATCTCACTCCCCAAAAATCATGTTGATGTGAATGTGCAAATTTTTAAAGTATAACTCATGAATTAGTGTCTAAGTAACGATAAATAGAAAAGACTCTAATGTGGGATTAACCTTCACCATGTCCATTTGTTCCAACGTATAAATGAAAACTAACGAAAAGTCCAAAAAACTTTAGTTTTAATGAAAAAGCACAAATAAAGGTGTAGTGAATAGTACCAGGGAAAAGTAAAAATGTGGTTTTTCGTTAAAAATAAACAGTACCGGTAGTGTTTTGTTAAAACTCCCTCAAAATAATCTCTGAATATTAACTTAAAAACTCAAATTTTTAAACTTTGACTCAAAAATTAAAAATCTAAAAATTCTTATTTCCCACCAATCATTTAAAGGCACGCGGAATGGTTGTGTTGGGGAAGTGCTTCAACAATTTAGTGGCCCAGCTCATTAGAAGCCTGTTTTTGGGCCTCCGACTTCCACATTCCCCTCGGCGTTTTTATTGGGCTAAATTTCAGCAACACGCCCAAGTACAAACTAATAAATGGGCTATTACCCTTACTAATTTTAATATTATTTTTAAAATTTTCAAAATTAAACAAGAGTTCTTAACTAAAATGCTACGAAAATGCATTTTTATTTTATGTTTTAGAATTTTCCTGTAGGATAAGAATTGTATTCCTGTCTATTAAGATTATGATTAGTTCCTTGCAAATAATGTGTTTTGTAACTCAGTAAATACAAGCCTAGCAAGATGTAGTTTCTTCGGATTTATATAGCCTTAAGCAATTTTGCCTTTTTTTTTTGTTTTTCAGTAATTTTCGTTCGTGGTTTTTATTGGAAAATATTACTATATTATGATTATTTGAATTTGCTTGTTAGTTAGTATATGGGCCTAGCCCATCCGAATTAGGGTTTCTAGGTTTTGCTCTCTATAAATATAGCTTATAGTTTAGTATGAATAACAAGACCACTTCTTCTTTTTATCTTCTTTTCTTTCTTCATCCATTCTCTCGTTTTTCAAGGTTTTGCGGGGTTCATTTTCTCTTGATGTTATCTAAATCAAAATTTTCTTTTGGGTCGCCAAATTTACAGTTGCATCAATTTGAAGAATTGACTACAATACTTACATGTATTTAATACAATCATCATGTAAAAGTCAATTACTATTAATATAAATATAAGTTTAATGCAATCATCACCATCGAAATAATGATTATATTAAATACATAGAAGTATTGTAAACATTTTCTAATTTGAGTGATAACATCAATACTACCAGATGTTTTGTAGGTCTAATCTAAAATTGTACTTAGATAGACTCAAATACTTCATTTATTTAAAACATAATTTTGCAAATATAAAAGAGGGTACAAATTGCCACGTAGTACTATGGTCTAGTGGTATTCTTCTTCACTTTTAAGTGAGAGGTCTTATGTTTGATTCTCGCAAAAATCGAATTTGAACCAAATTATTGTTAACCCATTGTGAGGCTAAGCCCACCCCCTCCCCCTTAGTGTAGATAATATCATTTGTTCAAAAAAGAAAGGTACAAATTCTCATAACTTATGCAACCTAACTGAAAATAGGATAGATTAAGATTAAAAAGAAACCCATAAAAAAAAATTAATGAAATAGAATAATGAACATCAACTCAATATTAAGGGACCATTTGATAACCATTTCGTTTTCATTTTTTAATTTTTGATTTTTCGTTTTCACTTTTTGAAAACTAAATATAAAGTGAAAGCTCAAAGCCAAATTTTAAAAATTCAAGAAAGTTGTTTTCAGTTCAAGGACTAATTGACTATGGATTATGTTAACACTCAAAATTGTAAGGTTAACAAAGTCAATTTAATAACATGGGATAGGCTGATAAGAGGCCCTGAAATTAAATGGACTCAAAGATGTAAGTGATTCACCTCTCAAAATTGGACTACATCCACTGAGTTGCTGTCAATATATTGATTTCAGGACTAAATAGCGTTGGCTAATACATTCACTCATTTCTCTTTGATTCATCCAACCCATAATGGAGGTCTCTACCCCTTTATATAGCTCTCACCTCCTTAAGGCCTTTCAAACTGGCATTTAATATGTTGGAGTAAATATGTTTTTATTTAAATATTTTAAATATATTTATATTTTGGTTTATCACAAATATTAAATATAAAACGTAAATAGTAATTAACCTTATAAATTTTATTTAACCTATGATTTGACAACTGATAAGGAGCATTATCATCCACAAAAAGCAACGTGAGACAGCTTCTCACTTTAAAGGTGAGATTCCTCTCTGAAGATAAAGAACAAGTCCATGTACTTAATTTTGTTCCGTTGTTGATTCGTACGTTTTGATTTCTTCTGCTTTAATTCCTTGCTGTTTTCAAGGCTCTAATTTATTCAGCACTACAACGTCTATTTCATATATCTGTATATATTGATCCCCTGTACGAAGGAAGATTAGCGAAGAAGAAAAAAATAAACAACAGTTTATATTTTTTCAAAACAAAAAAATTGAGTTCTGAAAGCAACATATTGAAAAGGGTGTGAGTTCGAAGGTTCTTCAGGTGTGCAAGGAAGAACTTTATCAGAAGAAGAAGGTTCTGAGCTGTTTTATCCTGGGGACGACGTGATGTTTGTGAACTGCTTGCACACTTTGGGCAGAGCCGCGAAACGTCTTAAAGAGAGCAACTTAGTCCGCGACTCATCCTAAAAATCATTCACCACTCAGGCTTCTACATTTTTCGGGTAACTTTGTTCCTTTTTATTTCAGTTGTCAATAATTTTAAGACGATATCAATATGCCATGCATTATAAGAAAAACTTTGCTTCTTAGGCAAGTCTTGTTAAAGAGCAATTGATTGCAATGATATTAGAAATCAACCTAGTTGACGGATCCAAAGGGTGGTGGGTGGACACTGGCGCTTCTCGCCATGTTTGTTATGATCGTTCCCTTTTCAAGACCTATTGTGTGGCTGAGGGAAGAAGGGTGTTGTTGGGTGATTCGCACTCAACGGATGTTGCTGGTACTGGACAGGTGGAGTTGAAGTTCACCTCTTGAAAAACCATGATACTGAAAGAGGTGATGCACGCTCCAGCGATAAGGAAGAATTTGGTCTCAGGCTTTCTTCTCAACAAGGCTGGATTCACTCAAACCATTGGAGCAGATACGTATACTCTTACTAAAAATGAGGTTTTTGTGGGAAAAGGATATGCTACTAATGGAATGTTTAAATTGAATGTTGATGCTAATAAAATGTCTACTTCTACCTACATGTTGTCTTCGTTTAATACTTGGCATGCTAGACTTTGTCATGTTAACAAACGCTTGGTTAAGAACATGAGTAACTTAGGCTTTTTACCCAACTTATCATTGAATGATTTTGAAAAATGTGAATATTGTAGTCAAGCTAAAATCACTAGAACTTCGCATAAATCTGTCAATAGAGAATCTGAACCACTTGACTTAATTCATTCCGATATGTGCGAATTTGATAGAGTGTTAACTAGAAATGGAAAACGTTACTTTATTACCTTTATTGATGATTGTTCGAATTACTGTTTTGTCTATCTTATGAAAAATAAAAGTGAAGCTATTGACATGTTCAAAACTTTCTTGACTGAAGTTGAAAATCAATTTAATCGTAAAATTAAAAGATTTCGTAGTGATAGAGGACAAGAATATGAATCCACTTAATTTGTTAATTTGTTTAAGTCTCACGGAATTATTCACGAAACTACTGCTCCTTATTCTCCTGAAATGAATGGTAAAGCTGAAAGAAAAAATCAAACTCTTTGTGAATTGACTGTTGCTACTTTACTTAGTTCTGGAGCTGCTTCTTATTGGTGGGGTGAAATTGTGTTGACTGTATGTTATGTGTTAAATAGAATCCCTAACTCAAAAACGAATATTTCTCCTTATGAAATTTGGAAAAATAAGAAACCAAATGTGTTGTATTTTAGAACTTGGGGTTGTTTAGCTTATGTTCGTAAACCTGATCCAAAAAGATCGAAATTGGCTAGTAGAGCATATGAATGTGTTTTTATTGGTTATGCATGTAATAGCAAAGCATATAGATTTTATGATTTGCAAAACCATATCATAATTGAGTCACTTGATGCTGATTTTTATGAGAATAAATTTCCTTTTAATCTTCAAAATAGTGGGGGTTCTAATTCTTCTAAAATTTATGAACCTACTGTTGTAGAACATAGTGAATCTGCATTAGAACTAGGAAAAGTAAAAGAGATCGAATAGCTAAAGATTTTGGGCCTGATTTTCATGTATATAACTTACAAGAAGATCCTAATACAATTCAAGAAGCTTTAACTTCTTTAGATGCATATTTGTGGCAAGAAGCTATAAATGATGAAATGGACTCCCTGGAGTCAAATCAAACTTGGCACTTGGTGGATCTTCCACCTGGTTGCAAAACAATAGGTTGCAAATGGATTCTTAATAGAAAATTAAAACCTGACGGTTCATTTAAAAATTTTAAAGCCCGACTTGTTGCCAAAGGTTATAGACAAAGAGAAAATATTCATTTCTTTGATACTTATTCACCTGTGACTAGAATAACATCTATTCGTGTATTGTTTGCTTTAGCTTCTATTCATGATCTTGTTGTGCACCAAATGGATGTTAAACAGCTTTCTTAAATGGTGAATTAGAGGAAGAAATATATATGAATCAACCAGAGGGTTTTATTATTCCAGGACAAGAAAATAAAGTCTGCAAGTTAGATAAGTCACTTTATGGATTGAAACAAGCTCCTAAACAATGGCATGCAAAATTTGATAGTTTGGTTACTTCGAATGGTTTTAAAATAAATGAAAGTGGCAAATGCATCTATTATAAGTCTGAAAATAATTTGTGCACTATAGTATGCCTATATGTGGATGATTTGCTTATTTTTTGTTCGAATATTCATTTTGTGAATAATGTTAAATCTTTCTTATGTGCTAATTTTGATATGAAAGACTTGGGTGAAGCTAGTGTAATACTTGGTTTGAAAATAACTAGGTCCGAACATGGGTTTTGTTTAGATCAAACTCACTACATAGAAATTTTTTTAAGAAAGTATAATTATTTTGATTGTAAACTAGCATGTACTCCTAGTATAATTATTTTGATTGTAAACTAGCATGTACTCCTTATGATCTTAGTGTAAAATTGTTCAAGAACACTGGTGACAGTGTTAAACAATCCGAATATGCGAGTATTATTGGTAGCCTTCATTATGCTACTGATTGCACTAGGCCTGATATATCTTATGTTGTAGGAGTTTTGTCACATCCCGGGCCCGCTCCACCATCGTAGCACGATATTGTCTGCTTTGGGCCCCGACCACGCCCTCACGGTTTTGTTTCTGGAAACTCACACGAGAACTTCCCAGTGGGTCACCCATCATGGGAGTGCTCTCGCGTGCTACTCGCTTAACTTCGGAGTTCCCACGGAACCTGAAGCCAGTGAGCTCCCAAAAGGCCTCGTGCTAGGTAGGGATGTGAATATACATTTAAGGATCACTCCATTGGGCAATGTGGGATGTTACAATCCACCCCCCATAGGGGCCCGACGTCCTCGTCGGCACACCTCCGACCAGGGATTGGCTTTGATACCAATTGTCACATCCCGGCCCAAGGTGGACCACTTCCCGGGCCCGCTTCACCATCGTAGCACGATATTGTCCACTTTGGGCCCCAACCACACCCTGACGGTTTTGTTTCTGGAAACTCACATGAGAACTTCCCAGTGGGTCACCCATCATAGGAGTGCTCTCGCGCGCTACTCGCTTGACTTCGGAGTTCCCACGGAACCCGAAGCCAGTGAGCTCCCAAAAGGCTTCGTGCTAGGTAGGGATGAGAATATACATTTAAGGATCACTCCCCTGGGTGATGTGGGATGTTACAAGTTTTATGCAGGTTTACTAGCAAACTTGGTTTGGAGCATTGTCATGCTATAGAGAGGCTTATGAGTACCTTAAAAGGACGATGGTGACAGTGTTAAACAATCTGAATATGCAAGTATTATTGGTAGCCTTCGTTATGCTACTGATTGCACTACGCCTGATATATCTTATGCTGTAGGAGTTTTATGCAGGTTTACTAGCAAACCTGGTTTGGAGCATTGGCATACTGTAGAGAGGCTTATGAGATACCTTAAAAGGACGATGAATTTTAGATTACACTATGAGAAGTTTCTCGCTGTACTAGAAGGTTATAGCGACACTGATTGGAATACCCTTTTAGATAACTCTAAAGCCACTAGTGGATATATTTTTAGTATTGGTGGCGGGGCTGTGTCATGGAAGTCTAAGAAACAGACTATCTTGGCTCAGTCTACTATGGAATCAGAATTAATAGCGCTAGCTACTGCAAGCGAAGAAGCAGAATGGTTGAGAAACCTACTATTAGATACCCCTTTATGAGAGAAACCGATTCCAGCAGTTTTGATCCATTGTGATAGCACATCGGTAATAGCTAAAGTGCAAAACCGTTATTATAACGGGAAAATGCGACAAATACGTCGTAAGCACTGCACTGTAAGAGATTACCTCTCTAAATGAGCTGTTAGAGTGGATCATAGACAGTCTGAAGAAAACTTAGCTGATCCTTTGACGAAAGGACTAGCACGAGAAAAAGTTTGGAAAACCTCGAAAGGGATGAGACTAAAGCCCTTAGAAATTTGAGTCATTTGTGATAGCAACCCAACCTATAGACTGGAGATCCCAAGACAAAGGTTCAAAGGGTAATAACAAGTCACAAGTGATATGAGTGAAGTCTTGCTAATTTTAATTTGGAATATTATTCCATGTCCATCCCTAAGAAGCATGACATTCTGAAGCGTTTTTAGGTTGAGATTTTTTTTTCTCTTAGTAAGGTCTATGCTCTATGTTGAGTGGGATATCTAGCTACAGGAATATCCTTTATAGTCTTACCTACGTGAATGTGGAAGTGAGGCCGCTTCCTATGAAATCTTGGGCAAGTTTCTAGAGCGTTCACTAGACTGAGATACAAGCACATGGCCGTAATGTGCTGGCTTTTTGAACTTCACCTTAATAAAGTTATGTGTGTGGTGTTGTCAAAGATAGAGTTCAAAACTATAAGTTACTCTAGTATAATCTGGATCACTAACACTATGTACAGGTTCTAGTTAAGAAATACCTTTACTTATGCATAGCTTTATAATATGTTGCTTGATTAACGATTTTTAAACAAAAACAAGTGGGGGATTGTTGGAGTAAATTACTCCAACAAATTACAAGTCTCCTTGCTGTGGGTCGGTCCTCTCAGGATTCCTTGGGCCTTGGGCTTCCTGGCATTTCCTTGGGTCTATGTCCTTGAATGGGCCTGAACTAGCCCAAGGTTAACAAATTACAAGTCTCCTTGCTCTAACCTTGTTTAGGACATTGCTTCCATACCATAAATAATAACAAGACTCATTCATAGTATATATCTCTATAATATAAAGTTAAAACTCATGAATAAATTACTCCTGCCCTAATTAAAACGAAGTTGTTACATAATTTCAATATTACGAAATTGACTTTTAGGACACAACTTCAACAATATCGACACAATGTAGGAATTCATATAAATAATTACAATTCTAAGATCATTGATAAAGTATATTTTTACATGTCTATAATTAGGGTAAATTTGTAATTTTAATTCTAAAACTGGTTCGACAACGAACTAAGCCAAGAAATCATATATATAAAAAGGTTAAGCAAACTAAGACTACATTGACGTAAAGTTGTTTAATATTAATATGGTCTAAAGTTGGGGAGAAATTGGCACTATTGTTAAGCTACAGTGAATATTTTTTTACCATTTTATCATTTGCTGCTTTAGAGTGATTTTGTGCTTCCCGTTTTGTCCCTGACAAGTTTGTGTTATTACCTCTTCTATCACTGTCTCATAAAATATATATACACTTCACTTTTTTTCTTTTGCCTTATCTCTCTCCCTCTCGCTCCTCCCCGGCCGCGACTCTGACTCCCCGCTCTTCTCTCTCCCTTCTCTTTCTTCCTTCCCGCTCTTCTCTATGCGACTCACTGGATACACAGTGGCGGACGACGATGATTTCGACGATTCTGGCAACGACCGAGGTTGATCTCAATCGATTCCTTATCACATGAGGTAGCTTCTAGATCTATTGCATGTACACATCTACTTCAAATTTCTGGATTTTAGTAAATTTTTCATAACTTGTAGAATTTTTCGTTTAAATTCTAGGTTTTGGAGAATTGTTCACTGACCATTTTATGTGATTTCATTTTATCTAAATTATTTATTTAAATTCTCTCATATCAGATTTCTTTATGATTTTAGGAATTCTTTTATTAAATATTATCTTTTTTTTTCATATTTATCGTCTGTAGAATTTTTCTGATTTTCTTATATTCTGATTATGTTTTGCATAGGTTGTATAAATTTTCCTTTGACTGGAAATTGGGGGTTTCTTAAGGTACAATGATAATATACTGATGTTCTAATTTTGGGGTTTTATAGGGAGTGCTAATGTACTGATTTTCTGGGACCAGAAATGAGATGCTGATTTATCTGGTATTTATTTTATTTTGTTTTATTTCTTTTCCTTTTTTGTTTAGTTTTTTTTCTTCTAAATTTAGGCTTGATGGAAAGAATCTTGAAATAACAGCCCTCATGCACATTGCAATTATTTTCCCTTAATTGATGCGTTTTTCATAGCCTTCATGAATTAAGTATTGGACTTAGATGCAGGGGGTTGCAATGTGAACATGAAGACATATTTCTTCGATGAGAATCTTTTCCCAGAATCGAATTCTTAGTATAATTTTGTATTGCAGTAGTCCACATTAGTCATTGTGTGTTGCAATAGTAGTTGTGTATTGCAATAATACTTCACAATATTTAACATCTCAGTTTACAATACACAATGTTTTGCAATTGTAAATTATAATTTCGTATATCTAACTATCATTCATATATGATAGCGATATGCGATTTTGTAATCAACGTGCATCAAACTATGAACTCCACCTTGTTAACATTTCATTTGATATAACAATATCAAATGAACACGAACCCAATTAGACGATGAAGAAAACTTGGTGCAAGTTTTGACATCGTTTATGTCAAATGAACACGAACCTGACTGGAGTATTCTATGAACTCATATGCAGGCATACCAAATTTATGAAGTGCAATTATTAATCAAAAGCCACTTACATTTTAGACAATACTAATCACATTCTCATAGATCTCCTGTTGTATATTGCAAATAATATAACATTATTTGAGTTGTCAATTTAATGCGTGGTCATTGCCCACCCCATTAAAATACTTGCCTTAAAAGTGTAAATCATTTTTTCATTCTATTATTTCCAACAATAGTACTTCCTATTAATCAAATAGGAAGTGTCAGTATATATATGGTGTTTAAATTATAATAAAGAATCCACATACTTACAAAACCAGATTCCTTTTTTTTTTTTTAATATCTACTTTTGCTATTATTTTGATTTGTAATCATACTATATTGGTTTCGAGTACTCTATTATGGTTGTAGTTCCTCTATCTTTCGTAATGGGCCTTCGCATCAAGGTTTGTACCTTTGGAAAATTTTCAGGTTCTAATAGCTGCCCCTAACAACGCAACAACTTTTTTGGACAAGGAACAGGTAAGTACCCTTATCCTACATTGTTTCAGAGTTTCTACTTTTTGTTATGTAAAAATGAATTCAATTTTCCTAAATTTGTTGTTATTCGTTTTCCTAATTTTTTTTTCTAGTCTTCTAAATTAGTGCAATTGTTGCATCACAATTGTTGTATAGGCGACTGTTGAATGCATCATCTTGACATTATTATTCAATTGATTTAGTTTAAGAATTTTGTCATGTCTCTGATTTTGCATATAATTATGGATTGTTTGATTGGATCGCTATATCTCTTCTAACTTGGAAAATTCTTGGAGCTTGCATGTGGACTTAATTGTTAAGTGGTTTCTCATTTCATGAAGGTAGTACCTCAAAGTGTTGATGAAATACAGAGTGAGTTAGAACTTCCATGTTCCAATTCCACTTCAACACCTCTCGTAGCTGCTCAGTTAAATGGTAGGAGATATGAAACCTTAGTTTTTATGTTGTGAAGTGGAAATCACACTGAAGTTGACGCATGTCATGTTTCTCTGTTAATTGTTGAAATAGGTGTGGGACTAAAGTACCCCGTTCTGTGAATAAACAGTCTAATTTTGAAAAAGAAAAGTAGCATTGTGCTAAAGTTTATCGATATTCTATTTTTTGGTTTAAATTTTGTAAATGGTGCACATTGCCTACATAATATAACAGTTGTCGAGTTAAAAAGAGAATATGTATGGTGCAAATTTGGCAGTTTTATTTATGGGTTTTGATTATTATTTTTTGTTTGTCCCTGAATTGCAGTGAGTGAAGTTGCAAAAGAGGACGTTCTGCAGACATTCTTCAAAGAAAGGCAATTCAATGGAGACTTTGTGTCAAAAGTTTTTGATGTGTTTTGGAAGCGAGAGTGTGAGAAATGTGTTGATGCTGGTGATAGTGCTGAATTTGGTGACATTCCTCAACTAGCAGAGCAGGTAACAGAGACCTTTTTCCAACTCAAATTTAATGATTCAAGCCGCTTAAGATTTGCAATGGTTTTTTTTTTGGGGGGGCGGATGGTGTGTGTTAAGAAATAACATTGCTAATTCTGGATTTAGTGATTCGAATTTTTGTATATGATTCTTGCAACAAAGTTGTAAATAGAGTTTTAAACGCACCATTGAACACCTAATATATTTTAAACACCCTCAACGTCACGTGGCCACACTTTTGCTTGTTTGTTACATATACATAAAAGCACCCTCTCAGGTTTTAATTTCCTTTCATATAACCCCTTGAGTCAAAATTTTGCTTATAATAATTTAGAAAACTCTATTTATTGTTGAATAAAAAAATCTGTATAAATATATATAAAAAAAAAACAATTATCAAATTAAAACAGGACAATCTATCACTCTCTCTCTCTCTCTCTCTCTCTCTCTCTGTGTACAAATTCAGAGTGGAAAATTTTAATTTCTGGCTAAGAAATTTTAATTCCCGGAAACTTTATATTTTTCGCAGAAAACCCATTTTTCCACATTTTCTCGGAAACTTTATATTTTTCGGAAAGTGAAGAAAGTATGGGAATTGCAAACGTGAGGGGGTTTCGTGAAATTTTTTTTTACAATAACGGTCGATAGTGTATTCATAGATTGGAAAGCGCAATCCGGCTTTAGTTCAGGTAGTACATCAGATTTAACAAAAAACTTCTTAGCCAAGAGATTACATACAATCCTCGACCAGAAAGTCCACAATAAAGTTCGCCCCGGGGGGGGGGGGTCGCAGCCCACTCACATTGGCTGCCAATTGCGAAGCTATAATGAGCTAGCCTATGTGCTATGGTGTTGGCTTGGCGGCAGACATGGTTAACTAAATCTTCAATGACCGAAGGGAGAAGTGCTTTCATGTCTTCCACCACTTGTCCAAGAACTGAACAATTGGGTGAAGGGTCTGAGAGTGCCCTAATAATCTGAAGAGAGTTGCCTTCGATTAATAAGTTTGTAAAACCCTTTGTCGTCGCCCACATAGCTAATTCCCTAGCAGTCAAGGCTTCCGCATGTTGTGGGGAAGTAACATCATGAAAATTTATGCATGCACTGCTATAATATTAGCATTAGGTGGCAGATATTAGAAAAATCATGTCGGTTATATTCGAAATAAAGTCCTGGCGGATATTTAGTGGCGGATGTCAAAAAAATCATGTCGGTTATAACCGACAATATTTTTGAATCTTTTTTTTAAAAATATTTTTGACAGATTCTGGCGGTTATAACTGATAGAAATTGACTATTTTATTATTTTACTTTCTGGTGGTTATTATTTTAGTATTATGGCGGTTATAACCGACAAAAATTTTATTTTATTATATTAAAATGTTATATTGATTAAAAATAAATAAATAAACACATATTTTAAATTTTTTTTTTTTCACTCATGACCCTAAAGTCTAATGAACCCAATTCCAGGAGCCATAAATTTTCTGAGAGAATAATAACAACAGACTACAATCTGAAGCTCTATCATTTTTGTTATAAGAATTATGCTCCCTCACAGGCAAGCAACAAGATACAAAGAAATTCAAACAATTTTTTTCAATGTGTCACAAAGCACATTGTCTGGCACATAAACATACATGAACATCTGGTGTGTTCTATCATGTCTGATTTTATTATTTTAAAATGTTATATTGATTAAAAATAAATAAATAAACACATGTTTTAAATTTTTTTTTTTTCACTTATGGCCTGATCGGATATAACCGACACGAACAAAGCAAAATTTTGGACGGCCGCCAGAATAATCTCTTAATGTTTTTTTTTTTTTTTTTTGCAATTTTTTACACATGCTATCTCGGAGTATATACAAACATATTTGACGGTTGGATCGTTGAAACTATTTTCTTAAAATGCATATCCTATCAAATTGATAGATTTAACAAACACTTAAAAGTGTTAATGTTATACTTCCATTAAGTATAAAATAAGATTTATCCACTAGTGTAAATATTTTAAATTGAAGATCGAATTCAGTCATTGCATTCTTATAGGATTGAGGTGTGTAGCTGCAAACAAATCATCAAAATCGGAGCTAAAATAACCGTTAAATTGTGATTTTTTGTTAATAACCATCGAAAACTTTTGTTCCGTTACCTGATCTCTGAATGTTTGTTTTTTGCGATTTTTTACGTATGCGATCTCGGAGTGTGTACAAACAAGCTTGATGGTTGGATCGTTGAAAAATGTTTCGTAGAATGCGTATCACATCAAAACGGTAGATTAAACCAACACTTAGAGTTAATGTTATACTTCCCCATCAAGTATAAAATAAGATTTTGTGGTATCCACTATTGTAAATATTTTAAATTGAAGATCGAATTCATTCAATGCATTCTTATAGGGTCGAGGAGTGTAGCTGTAAAAAAATCATCAAAATCGGAGCTAAAATAACCGTTAAATTGTGATTTTTCGTTTATAACCGTCAAAAACTTTTGTTTTGTTACCTAATCTCTGAATGTTTGTTTTTTGTGATTTTTTACGTATGTGATCTCGAAGTGTGTATAAACAAGTTTGACGATTAGATCATTGAAAAAAGTTTCGAAGAATGTGTATCGCGTCAAAACGGTAGATTAAATAAACAATTAAGAGTTAATGTTATACTTCCATCAAGTATAAAATAAGATTTTGTGGTATCCACTAGTGTAAATATTTTAAATTGAAGATCAAATTTATTCATTGCATTCTTATAAGGTCGAGGAGTGTAGCTGTAAAAAATCATTAAAATCGGAGGTAAAATAACCGTTAAATTGTGATTTTTCATTTATAACCGTCAAAAACTTTTATTCCGTTATGTAATCTTTGAATGTTTGTTTTTTACGTATGCAATCTCGGAGTGTGTACAAATAAGTTTGACGGTTGGATTGTTGAAAAAAGTTTCGTAGAATGCATATCACGTCAAAATAGTAGATTAAACAAACACTTAGAGTTAATATGATACTTCTATCAAGTATAAAATAAGATTTTGTGGTATCCACTAGTGTAAATATTTTAAATTGAAGATCGAATTCATTCGAGGAGTGTAGCTGTAAAAAATCATCAAAATCAGAGTTAAAATAACCGTTAAATTGTGATTTTTTGTTTATAATCGTCGAAAACTTTTGTTCCGTTACCTAATCTCTGAAAGTTTTTATTTTATTTTTTTACGATTTTTTACGTATGCGATCTTGTAGTATTTACAAACAAGTTTGACGGTTAGATCATTGAAACTAGTTTCGTAGAATGCATATCTCTGTTAAATTTGCCTAAATTTTTAAGTGGGAAAAGTAATTTGTGCTAAATTTTTATTTATGTTTTTAAAGTATTAATTAGACAATATTTAGTTTGTGTGATGACATTTTCATTCTACAATTATCTTTTTGTTTCTTTATCGCATATTTTACATGAGTTATTATCTATTAAACTAAACAATTATTTTTTTAATTTTTAAAATGTAATCTATTTAAATACATATTATTTATTTATTTATTAAACCAAACAATTATTATTTTATTTTTTAAAATCGTAACAAAATTTTGGGGGGGAATTTAAAATTATGGGAGGGAATTTTGGGGGGATTTTTGCCGCCATTTTTTTTTTGTCGGTTATAACCGACAGTAATGAAAATTTTTTGTCGATTTTTATTTTAAAAAATGTTTCTATCGGTTTTAATCGATAGTAATGAAAATTTTTCAAAACAAAACCCTTCTATCTCTTCCTTGCGCCGGTGCCTTCTCCCTTCCCCCTTCCTTCCCCATTTTCTCCTCTCCTCATTTCCTTCCCCTTTTTCTCCTCTCCTCATTTCCTTCTCCTTTTTATTTTTTTTTGTTGAGCATTCTCCCTTCTCCCGTTACATGGTTTTTGGATTTTTGCTTTCTACATTTTCACCCTGCACAGATGGGAGATGTTTCCCTGGAACTGTCTGTTCTTGGAGACTATGTATCGACTGACTGTCTTTTGGATCCGGAGGAGGTTAGGGACAGTGAACGCCCCACAAAGCTACGCCTCCCCACTCCTAACATTGATGTCAAGAGCGGCATGACCATCAGAGAGAGTGTTCGGGATGTTTTCATTGGTGGTGGGGGATATGTAAGTATCTATTTAGTTGTACATTATGTCAAAAAACATTGGAACATAGCTTCTGTTGTTATTTTGATATAAATTAAAACAACTAGTGTTACACCTTGGTATAGCCAATAAGATTTGTAGATTGCTGTTGATATTGGATGTGCACTGTAAGACATTGAAAACATGTGTAAATTGCGAAGGTTGCTAATTGATGTCTATGGTTAGGTGATAACTGTTTGCGGAAAAGAACGGATACAAATTTTTCAGATTGAAACTGTTCTTTTTTTCTTTCTCTAATATGCTTCAATATGTCCAACCATCTTTTGAATTGAAAGATAGTTGGTATCTACATGAAACCAGTTGATTGTGGGTCATGGTGTAGGCTTTTTTAGTTTGGGTTCTGAATCTGCTCTTTGCCTCGACTACAAATTGTGCAAGATGTGAAGTTTACAGTAACACATGAGGAGAAGAATGCTCAACGAGAAGGAGAAGGGAGAATGCTCTCATGTCTTTTTTATATTTTTTTTATTATTAATATATTTGATGTCGGTTTTATTCGATAGAGAATGCTCTTATTTATTATTAATATATTCTCTGTCGGTTATATCCGACACAATTTCTGTAGGTTAGAGTATTTTTTGTCGGAAAATTCATTTCCTGACGCGGGCAATTCTGTCGCTTATTATATCTTCCACTACATCCATTTTCTGTCGGATTTTGCTTAAAATCTAACAGTAATATATATTTTTTGTCGGTTTTTGGATTGCCAGTTATAGATAATTTTGTAGTAGTGCTGCAACAAAAATTCCTACATCATCTCGCACTACAATTCCAACTCAACCCAGCGATCGATCCTTGCTCCACGTCTCATCAAAGTTCAATTGAGAAACCTTGATGGCGGGGTGGACCACTTAGGAACAGTCAAACCTTGTCAACTGGGTTGTCCCGGGGGGTATTTGCTTGTAGGAAGACCTGCCACCAAGTAAAAGCATTTTCTACTGTCAAATCCGGCGTATCACAGTGATTGTTCCACAACATATTGTTCCTGCATCCCCAAATTGTCGAGCATATCAATATGAAAGTTTCAAACATATTATGCGACAGACTTAATGCCAAATCTGCCGCCCACAATTTGAGTGAAATGTGCTCATTAAGGAGGTGTAGAGGGCCAATAGGTGATGATAACCATGTGCAGCGAGCAAAGTGACAATCCCCAAGAATATGGGATACAGACTCCTTGCAAGAGTGACATAGTACGCATTTTAGATCTGTCGTAATATGTTTGGTGGCAAGGTTTTTCTTTGAAGGCACAATATTGTTGCAAAGTCTCCAAAAAGTCATGCGGACCTTCGGGGGAATGTTTATCTTCCATATTATAGACCACAAATTGGAGAAGGAATTCTCATTTGAAGAAGACGATCCTCTTTGTGTAATAGCCCGTCCCGGACTAATTGTATCGTTGGTGTGAAATGACTAAAGTACCCTTGGACATTGAGACGTGTTGTTTGTGAATTATATTTAAGTTGGATTTAATTATCATTTTCCTAAGTGTTGGACCTAAGTGAGCTAAGGACAGTTTTGTTTGGTTGGAGACCAAACTGAAACCACACAAACACCTACACACTCACACCCGTGCTCTCTCGCTCCTCCCTCTCGATTTTCTGTCTTCATCCGTACAATTGTACGGACAACTTCGAACAAGCTCCTGAAAACATCTATACCCTCTTTGAGACTTGGAACCCTCGAAAAACCCGAGAACCCGTAACCCCAGATTTTAGCACTGTTCATGCACTCGTGATTGAGAAGGTTTCAAAGCATTTCAAGCTTATAAGGAGCTTTAGATCATCCTCACAAAGCTCGGAGAAGAAAAATGAGGCGATTTGGACGTCGGGAAGTGGAGATCGACGAGTTTTAAGTTTGGCCGGATTATCGAGGTTTCTTTGGCGAGTTTCCGTGGATTTTGGGACTTCAAATGGTAAGGTTTTGTTCTACTCTTCAAGAGCTTTCATTTGGTTCATGTTTCATGAAAAATGGTTGAAAAATGAGTGAGATATCAAGATTTGAAATTTTTCCAGTTTCTGGCGAGTTACAGACGGCGGCTACCGACGTGGTCCATCGGAGAAGGAAGTGGAATATTCCGTCGAAGTTGACGGAATATTCTTAACGTCGTCAGGTAACGCTGTTAACTTCTGTTAGTATATAACGGAATATTCCGTGGAATATTCCTAACGGCGATTAGGGTTTCCGTCAGGGTCCCTTGGGCGTGGCCGTGCGTGTGGCCGTGCACTTGCCTGCGCGTGGGTGGTTGGAAAATTATTTTAAAAATATGGGGATGATCATGAGATTGTGTAGATCACTGTGGTATATTTATATACCCAAATTGAGTAAAGTATGAGAAGTTATTAGCTAGATTGGTTATGTGCTTAAAATAACGTTGTTATAGTTATTTCTCATATAGGCGAGACCTATCCGGAGGACGAGCATAGCCAGGCTAGACGTGGGGGTTACGACCCGACTACATACCAGTGAGTGGGCAGTTATTTTCAGTATATATATATATGTATGTATATATATATATGTATATATATATGTATATATATATATGTATATATATATATATATATTATGTATATGCTTGACGTTTTTCCCAGAAAACGTATTTAATGGAATGTGATTTAAATGCCATGTTATGCCTGCATTTTTTTAGCATATGCATTGTCATAATTATGCATATTGTTGTATGGTGCTGCGGAGGCCCAGGTAAGCCTAGGTGAGTATATTATGCTGGTAATGATTATGAGACAGTTGGTGATATTGTGATGTATATTGAGCTCCACCACACGCTCACCTTGGATCCAAGATAGGTGCATAGCCTGTTGTATAGACCACTTTTAGTGGGTTCGACTTGTAGGTGACCCGCGATTAGCGCACAACCTTCATGTGATTGTAGCACTTGAGCGTATTCATTATACACCTAGCTTGTCGGTCAGACCACGTGAGGTGGTACCGACTTGTGTGCAGATATGTATAAATATGTTGAGATATGAGATTGAGATATGATTGAATTAAGCTCTAGTTTCTGCCGTATAGATCACGTCAGGTGACTTCGGCTAGCAGATGATTTATATTGAATTGCATCACCTGGCTTATTATTTGTTATATTGTGATATTGGGCATAGCATATACATGGCATACATTCAAATGAATCTTGATATACTGAGCATGATTTGACTTATACTTACGTATTCTATTTTCTGGGAAAATTATACTTGTTTTACGGCGAGGGGTTAGTATATTCAAAGGAAAATAAAGTTTTATATAAGCGTTGTTTTACTGACCCACTCAGCCTTGTTTTGCGCCCCTCCATGTATTAGGTAACTTTGTTGGTGGCTCACGAGGATTGGGGTGGAAGTTCTGACAGTACATCATCCAAGTAGGATTATTGGTTACTATTTGATTTAGTAATTTCTATGCTTGACTGCACTTAGACTTAATTATGCTCTGAAGGTGTATTAACACTTATTTACTTTCTAACCATTCTGGATGTTTGGTTTTATTCATTCAAAATTTCCTTATCTTAACGCTTCCGCTTCGTGCACATGGCTTACGTCATGCTCACGTGACGGCCAGCATGCCTCGATCTCGGTCGGGGTGTGTCACTCTGGGCAACCGGGCTTAGCCATATCTTAGCCACATGGTACGCCGTTTTGACCGAGAAAGTCCTCTTCGCTTCGGAATGCCAGGTCAACTCATCCTTAGCATCACGAATACTTAGTGGGATATAGCGGATCAAGTTCACCTCAATCGAAGAAAATAGTGCATTAATAGTGTCAATTTTCCAAGAACGTGAGGATGAATTGATCAGGTCAACGACATTGTGAAGAGATGTATATGCGGGCTTGGGGGGTTAAAACCATGAAGGAGGAGGAGAGGGGAATCCACGGGTCTCCCCAAATGCTTACCGATATACCATTCTCGATTAACCACTTAGCCCCCTTGTTGATTATAACCCTTGCACCACACAAGCTTTTCCAAGGGAATGAACAATTTGGTTTTATCTGGGCCTCCATAAAGTAACAAGCTGGGAAGTATTTTGCCTTTAGGATCTTCGCCATAAGCGAATATGGTTCCTTGATAATTCTCCATGCTTGCTTTGCTAGTAGCGCCAGGTTGAAGGCATATAAGTTGTGGAATCTGAGACCATTCTCCGTTTTTGGCCGACAAAGCTTATTCCATGATATCTAATGTATTTTCCTCTCTTTTTCAAATCCATTCCACTAGAATGAGGCCACAAGTTGATTCAAATCATCGAAAAATTGATTGGGAAGGAGAAAAACACTTATCAGATAAGTGGGAGTGGCTTGGGCAACACACTTAACCAAAAACTCATTTCCTGCTGCACTTATAAGCCTCTATTTCCAACTTTGGAAGCGGCTCCATAATATTCTTTAATAAAACTGAAGCATAGTTTTCAACTTCGTCCACATAATGGTTGGTATACCTAAATATCTATTGTGGCGATCAACCGTTTTGACCCCTATTACCGCAACTAGTTTAGCTTTCTCAGGACACTTGATGTTACGAGTAAAGCAAACTTTGCTCTTCTGAAGGTTTACCATTTGTCTCGATGCTCGTTCATAGAGCTGAAGAGTGTTCGCAACCTCTTTGCAATTATCCTCAGTGGCCCGAGTGAAAATGAAACTATCATCAACAAAGAGGATGTGGTTCACGGATGGAGCCTCATTCTAGATCGAGATTCCTTGTAATTGACCAATTTGTTCTTTTTTAGCAATTAAGGCCGAGAGTCCATCGGCACAGAGAATGAATAAATATGGAGATAATGGATCGCCTTAGCGGAATCCCCTAGTAGGCATTAAGTAACCCCTTGGGGTGCCATTCACCAAAAAAGAATAGGAGACAGTGGTAACAGTGGTCATCACCAAATTTATCCAAGTTGTGGAAATTCCCATTTTAACCATGATTCTCTGCAAATAGGCCCATTCGATTCGATCGTATGCCTTATTCATGTCGAGTTTGAGCGAAAAAAAACTTTTCTTCTCCCTCTTCATTCTAAAAAGAAAGTTGGCAATCTATGTGGCAATAATGGAATTATCAGAAATAAGCTGGCCTGGGACAAATGCCGATTAATGTATTGAGATTATTAGGGGGGGGGGATGATTCCTTTGAGTCGATTAACAAACACCTTGGAGATGATTCTGAAAATTACATTGCAAAGGCTAATAGGTCGTAGATTAGCCATCTTCATAGCACCCTTCAACTTTGGTATTAGGCATATGTGGGTAAAATTTATTTGTTTTAGGAGTTTCCTAGAGGAGAAAAAGGAATGGATCGCCACAGTGAAATCATTCCCGACAATGAACCAATACTTTTGGAAGAACAATGAGGACATTTCGTCCGGTCTAGGGGCTTCGTTTAGCTGCATTTGAAACAGGGCGTCTCGTATTTCCTCATCCTAGAGGCTATAATCCAATATCCGTCTCATATCCTGGGAAACTTTGGTTCAATGGCATCGATCACATCTTGATTGTCACCCACATGGTCGGATGAAAAGATATCATGAAAATAATCCAAGACAACACTTTCCACCTCATTGTCAATTTCAACCAAGCACTTTCTGCGATCAGTGAAGCCTCTGATGTAATTTTTTGATCTGCGATTTGATGCCCTCTGGTGAAAAAAATGAGTGTTACTATCCCCCACATTCATCCAGTGTATGTGTGACATTTGTTGCCAGAAGCATTCCTTGTCCTCTAGGAGAGAATCGAGCATCTGCATGAGTGTCACCCTTTCGGAGACCAAGTTCCCATATAATGGTTGGTGGATGATGGTTGCCAGTTCAGCACGTATGTCACTAATCTCCACCTTTCGGGAATTGAAAACTCGATTTTGCCATTTAATTAAGGCCACATTCGTCGCCTTTATCTTTTGTACAATTTGGAACATTGGGACCTCAACCACTGGTTATTCCCATGCTTCTTTCATGATCCCAAAACACTTCTCATGTTTGGTCCAAAATTCCTCAAATAAAAACGGTGACGCCGTCTATTGCCTAGCGGTGGCAGACGTTGATTTGAGTCAGACTTACTTGGGTCAAGATGGATCACACAATAATTGGGATATAGAGTTTTCCATGTATCAGTCGCAAACACTTTGTCTAACTACTCCTTAATCTCCCCATGGTGAGAAGTCGTCTATGTAAAGGGAACCTCAGCGAAGCCTAAATCCGACAAATTAAAATCATTAATGGCGTCCTGGAAACTGAGGATTTGGCGGATGAGTCTCGAATGATCCCCTTCTTTTTCATGCATGTGGAGCAGCTCATTGAAGACTCCGTCCACCACCTATGGGATTGAAAACTAGTTTGCCAGGGCTCAAAGGATGTACCACACGCGACTCTTCTCTTCAGTGACTGGGTGCCTATAGAATCCCGTGAACTGCCAGTGATCAGTGTCGTCTATACCACCAAATTCCACATCGAGGAAGTGCGCTGAGGCATTTAGGACCCTGACATTTAGATCAGCTTTCCAAAATAGACCAATGCCTCTCGGTTGTCCCCTTGAGGTTACCCCACAAAATTTATCAAACCCCAACTTAACTTTAAGAAAGTTAAACGTATACATCTGGCATTTAATTTCATATAGGAACACCAGAAGGGGATCTTGCTGTTTGACAATGTCAAGCAACGCTTGAACTATTCGGGGGTTCCCAAGCCCCCAACAGTTCTATAGTAGGGTTTTCATGGTTCTTGGCAGGGCTGACAGTTGTCAGCCTCTACCGATGGGACATTTGTTATTCTTCGTTTTCTTCCAATCCACCTTGAGTTTTCGCCACTACAAGCTCATTTGAGGGACTGATAAACACATCGCACATACCATCATCACCTAACCTCATCAAAACCCCTTATTTTTTGGAGTGCCCAATTCTGGTTTGATTTGACACTATTTGGAGCACTGTCATTGCCTTTGGTTCTTCGGCCGCTAAAATTTGAGAGATAGAGAGGACGATAGCTGTTAGGGCTATGTGTTACTTTAGCCTTTTTTCAGGGAAGGTACTGTTTTGGGTATGTGGGTTCCATCCTAGGAATGTGCTTTATCCTGCAAGTTTGGTTTGGGCCCAATGCTAGTGTTAGGCCAAGATCATTTATATCTGTCAGCTGGTACCTATGAGGAAAACAATCTTTCATATTAAAATGAGTTGAGCTAGCTCATAATTCATTTGCTGCCTTAAGCAGCCCTTCTACGTTAGAGATAGCTTGTAGAGGTAAGCGTTTAGGGTAACACCAAGACTTAGAGAGAGATAAACTGTTGACTG
Source organism: Heteromeles arbutifolia (assembly GCA_024362995.1). Taxonomy (NCBI): domain Eukaryota; kingdom Viridiplantae; phylum Streptophyta; class Magnoliopsida; order Rosales; family Rosaceae; genus Heteromeles; species Heteromeles arbutifolia. The sequence continues at coordinate 33,906,650 of JANCRC010000003.1, read as the reverse complement.
CAATGGTCAAAGTGTCATTAGTGAACTGTGTCCCAAAGCTATCAAGGTGCCACATATGCCCATCATCTAGTATATTGTTCAACCTAGGCAAATGAGGTCTACTTGTCCCATGAATCAGAGTGTCAGCCCCAGACAAGTCAGCGTTAGGGGATTTAAATGCGACAGGTAGTGTATCATCATATTTGTCTTTTGTTACAGCAATGGTTTTCTCCCAATTTGCAGGGATAGCAATCTTTGATGTTTGATCAACCATTTTTTGCCTTGCCGTGAACTCTTTCGCCGGCATTTCCCAGTTAACACCCACTAGGCCATAGAAACCTCATTCCCTTGCCTATTTTTGTGTCCAATACTGCTCATCAGCCCTCGTTGCATGTCTGACCTTCTTTATTGGCGGGAAAAGTAGAGATGATGCTTGGGAAGGAGAGGCAACACAAAAATTGTCAGAGAAATGACTTGTTCCTAAAGCCGTTAGTGTAGCCGGCCACGGGCAACCATTGGTATGACCAAGCCTCCCACAATGGTAACTGAAGATCCTCAGCCCCTTATATTTCAAGCGGATAAACCCAGATCCAGTCTTTTGGCAAGGTCTTTGGAAGTATTTCAGCAGCGGTTTTTTGACCGTTGAAGTTAACTCACAGCCGTAAGAAACCGCGAAAGCCAGTTTCAAAAGGGTCTTCAACCTCCAAGTGTGCTCCCAACTTCTCCCCTATACTTCTTGCTTTTTTCATGGTGCAGAGATGTCATGGGAACCTATGCTCATAAATCCAATACACTGCCCAGTCAGCGGCGATATCATCCAATGAGTGGAAAGACGGCCACAACTTGATAGACCAAAGGTTCTTCTCGAGGAGTCGCCTAGCCACCGCCTCCTCGCCCACAGTGATAGCATAAATGTTGGGTTTGGCCTTTAAAACCTTGACAACTCCCATCTTATTCCAGGCACTTCGCATTACCTCCTTGACCAAGTGTTCATATGGCTCATTATCAGCCAACAATCTTCCCACTAGATGTATATTATCATCAACCTTCTCCTCTAGATCTAGATTATCTTCGAAGTTAACACTCAGGTAGTCAATAGCCTCCTCATCAACACTCAGGTAGTCAATAGCCTCCTCATCATTGGCCATTATGAGAGGATAAAGGAACCTAGTGGCGAGAAAAACCACATACACAAAGATGAGAGAATCTTACTTCACAGTGGGTAAAAGTAGATCTCCACACTGAGTAGCTTGAAACTCACCGAAAAAACATCGCTTATGGTCGACAAAGATGGGTTGAAGTTAGGGTTGGAGGATTGTGTCTTGTTTCCTTAAATTGACTAAACTTAGTCATGATTTCTCCACCATCCCACTATACATATCTATTTGTGTATCTATATAGTTTTCTTTTGTGGAATAATTTGTGCACCTATATGTACGATGTGTATAAAAGTTACATTTGTTGTGTATTTTGGTTGTTTGTGTGAGTTTTGGTTGTAAGTGTATGATTACAAATATTTTCCATTTTGAAATTTAAATATAGCAATTGCTTAATCTAATTGGTAGGTTTAATTTAAATTAGATTTACAAAACCATTTAGGTTATAATCTAAAAATCATCTTATTTAGGTCCTCAAATCTACATGCTCCTACATTAAAACTCTTTAGCATTTGACAGAAATTTTTCAGTGTACCAGGAATACGGCTGATTCACCAAGTATCATAATACAAACGATATGACACTTGGTGCACTAGGCCGTGTTTCCGGCACATTAAAAAAAAGGAAAACTAATTAAAATGGCTTGAAAATTTTGAGTTTTAACGATAAGAACAAAATAAAGGGTAAAGTGAATAGTATCAAGATTGATATTTTAGTGTAAAAATATGATTTTTCGTTACAATGAACAGTACTCTGAGTTTTTCGTTAAAGTTCCCTATAAAAAATTTCAGCGTTTAAAGTTATAGTAGTCACCTAATTGGTTAAAATAAAAATAAATCCATAAAATTAACACAAAAGACAGGAGGATCCTCGCTGAATCCAAGAGATCCTGTAATCGTGTTCGTTCATCGTATATCGTACCGTCAATTTTTTTAGTTACTATTTATATTTAAATTTTAAATAATTTCTAACTGCACGATATACGATAAATGGATACGATTGCGAGATTTCTAAGATCCTAGGAGATGGATCCGGCGAGGATCCTTGTAGAGAAGACAGGGCCACTTTCGCCACTTCAACAAGATGCAACCAGAACAGAAAGGTTATAAACCCTCACTGAATCCCCGCCGTCCATAATAATCTAATCGACGGTTTCTGTTCTCGATCCGCGTACTTCAACCCATTGGCTCACATTCAAATCCCAACCCCTATAAATACCTAAAAACCATGTCAGTCCACCTCCATAGCACCAATTCTGTGATTCTCTCAATCACTTCGCGTTTCTTTCCTCTCTCTCTCTGTGATATTGTTCTTGGAGGTCCGTCAATGGCGGGTCGTGGGAAAGCTTTGGGATCCGGAGCAGCTAAGAAGGCCACTTCGCGGTCCAGCAAGGCTGGTCTGCAATTCCCGGTCGGTCGTATTGCCCGTTTCCTGAAAGCAGGAAAGTACGCCGAGCGAGTCGGTGCTGGGGCTCCGGTCTACCTCGCAGCTGTCCTTGAATACCTTGCCGCTGAGGTATAACCCCTCTTTGTCGATCTTTTAATTCCTCTTTATTTGTATCTGCATGTGTGTTTTTCTCCCTTTTTGTGAATCTAGGTTTAGGGTTTCGAATTAGGAAATATTTTGTTTCAATTTAGTAATTCTGTGCAGAAATGACGTATAGAACATGAGAAATGTGAAATTTTGCTAATTTGTTCTTTATCTGCGTCTGATCAACCAAGTTAGGATCTTGGATCTAGGTTTCTTCTAATCTTTGAATTAATTAATTATTTTATAATATATTATTCGTATATTTTATTTTTGGCTGAATTAATTTGGTTTTCTTTTATTTTTGGTAATGAATGGAGGGGGCTTTGAACTTAATTTAATCGAATTCCTCATCTGTTGATCTTTTGAGTTATGATCTGGAGGTCGATACTGTTGCGGTATTGTTCAATTTTAAAAATTAGGGTTCTTTCTGTTATTCGTAATTGTTTGACAACAACAAAATTGTTATTTTTAATTGTAAGGATATTGGACTACTGTGATTGAAATTTATTAATGGTCGAACCATATCGATTTGAATGAGAGTTTGTTCCTCAATGTGCTTTCTCCTCCAATTTAGATGTTATTGCAGTTAGGGTTTGTGCGACTTTTGAAATTGGGATATTTTCTTTGGTGAAGCTATGATTCTGCAACTGAATTGATTTTCAACTTTCAAATTCAGGTTTTGATTATAATGTTGTTTCAATTTGGTTGATTTTACAGGTTCTGGAATTGGCTGGCAATGCAGCAAGAGACAACAAGAAGACTCGTATTGTGCCGCGCCACATTCAGCTTGCTGTGCGCAATGACGAGGAGCTCAGCAAGCTTCTTGGGGATGTGACGATTGCAAATGGTGGTGTGATGCCCAACATTCACAACCTTCTGCTTCCAAAGAAGACTGGTGCCTCCTCCAAGAACGTTGGTGGTGATGATGACTCTTAGATTCAAAGCAAAATGACAACCGTTGCCGGACTAATGTGTTCCTTTCAGATTTAGTTCTGTCTGGTAGGACAAAGTAGGTTATTGGGGTCTCTGTTTCTGGAAATGTAGTTGGGTTTAGGGTTAGGGTTGTAGGTTAGTAATGTTTGTGAATATAATCATCTTCTAGCTTCTTGTTAGATAGAAGATTTTTGTGGGAATGACTTTTGCGTTGGCTTTTTCGATGTGTTCTTTGTGGGTTTAAATACTTAATGACAGTGCTTCAAAGTTGAAGCATAATATGATTCTTCTGCTGTGTTGTATCTCAGCTTTCACCTACAAGTGCTGGTTGACACATTTGACCGTTGAATTTGATGTAGCGGCTTAAATTGAGTGATGGAGGACTGTTGGATAAAATTCAATAGTCAAATATGTTGCGTCCTAGTCAAATATATGTGTATCTAGGTGTTCAAATTGAGTGATGGAGGACTGTTGGATAAAATTCAACAGTCAAATATGTTGCGTCCTAGTCAAATATATGTGTATCTGGGTGTTCAAGAAAAATCCACAAATGATAATTTTCACTTGCCCTATGATCTAGAAAACTTCGTTGCATGTTAGTATTTGCTAGCAATTATGAAACTGTCGTTACTTTGTACCCATGGTACTGAAACTGTTTGCACTTTGCATGATAGTGAAACTGTAGGAACGTATTTTTAAAAAGTTATGGCAATTCGTGTTTCGTGAGCGTGTGTCAAGAAGCTGCTCACTCATTTATAACTTCTTGTGTTCGGGTTGACCATTTTATAATCGTGTGACGAGCATGTGCAGCATGCGTCTTAGGTATCCATAAACAAGCAATTGAAAGACAATTACAAGAGGTTATATGTGGTCAACAAGTAGAAAGGTTTGGACATGAAAGAACCTATGGATCAGCTTCCTAAGGCTAAAGAGCATCAAGCAGTGAGTGAGCGCCATCAATGATCAACGATCATCATTCATCAAGACTGCGGAGTGTCGTAACTGGCATGGGAAAGGGAACAGATAACCACAGCACTCGACGCTGCTGCCATGCTTGCAGAAGAGGCAACAGAAAACAGTTTCGAGCTGCTTCTCCGTTAATCGCTTCCTGAGTCGTCTTTGAGATTTTGGGGCTTGTGCGAAATTTATAAGTCATTTGTTAAGATAGTTTTTTTATTTTCTTTTTGAAAAGAAAGTAGGACAATATATTGTTATTAGAAAATAATAACTTAAATTAAAACAAACTTTAGGACTCATTGATGGTAAGTTTATAAATGTTATTAAATAATAAGTAAAATGGGTTACACAGATAACCTTTACTAAATAATAAAAAACAGTTCAATCTTAAGCAACCAAATAAAGAAAAAAAGTTTCAAAAACTAGGTTTCACTTGAATATATAGCATTATTATATAATAAAATTGAAAAGAAAAGGGTAAATTACATTTTACCATCTCAAGTTTGGGATCGATTTCAATTCCTTACAACATTCTTAAAACATTTTACTTTCATACCTCAAGTACTATTTTATTTCAATATAATACATCTGTTACATTTTCCATCCATCATCCATTGATCCATTAAGAGCTAACGTGACTGCCAAATATATGTCACTTGGCAAAAAAAAATTTAATTTACAAAAAAAAAAAAAACCTCAATCTTCTCAACAAAAAAATAAAATAAAAAATTAAAACGGAGAACCTACCCCCACCTCCCCCACAACCCCTCCCCACCCTTCTTCTCCCTCCCGAGCCTCGCAACCACCTCCCTCTCCTGCACTCTCTTCACCTGCCCTCCCATCCAAAAACCCACCCCATCCCACCCCACCCCCACCTTCCCCGACTGTTTGCAGTCACACGTTTTACACCAACACAGACACAGAACACACCGTCGAGAGAGATGAGAGAGAAGATAGAGAGAATGGGAGAGTGCTGTCCTCCGATGGATCTGTTCAGGTCGGAGCCTATGCAGCGCCGCCGTTGTCCTCCTCCTCCGTCGTAGCAGTGTACAGGACCCCTCCACCATATCGCTCCACCCGCCATGTCTCAAAGCTGACCCGATTTGATCAATGCACTCGTCCACCCATTTCGGGATTTCGGACCTCGACGACATATCGAATAACCTTTCCGGCGAAGAGCACGACGACGACGAAGAGTTTGAGTTCCTCCGGCGACGATCCACGGCGGCGTCACTCCAGAACTCGACCCATCTAGGGGTTTTGGTTCCTGAACCGAAACCAGCGTCCAGGCTCCACCGCGAGAAATTCGAAGACGACCCGACCGATTTCTCGCTCACTGATCTTTGCTTCTTAAGGATATACAGGTCGGTCACCGATTTCCGAAACGTTGTCAGCTAAAGAGGAGAAGGAGAGAAGGTCGTTCCGTACAGGAATAGTGGATTTTGCGGCAGTTGTTGGGGTTGGTGGGCCGGCGGCGGCTCGGCAGGGAGGTGGTTGGGAGGCTCGGAAGGGAGAAGAGGGGTGGGGAAGGGTTGCAGGGGAGGTGGGGGTGGGTTCTGCGTTTTCAGTTTATTTTATTTTATTTATTTTATTTTGGAGAAGATTCAGGTTTTTTTTTTTAAAAAATTAAATTTTTTTTTTGCCACATGGCACACATTTGGCTGCCACGTGGCAAAAATATGGCAGCCACGTCAGCTCTTAATGGATCAATGAATGAAAAATGTAACAGATGTATTATATTGAAATAAAATAGTACTTGAGGTATGAAAATGAAATGTTTTAAAGATGTTATAAGGAATTGAAATCGATCTCAAACTTGAGGTGGTAAAGTGTAATTTACCCAAAAGAAAATCATTTTTTAAGATGGTGTTATTGACACTCCTAATATCTTAATATCTCAATGTGTACTCCAAATTTTTATATTTCGAAAGAAAAAAATTTAGACTTATAAGAAGTGCCCTATGAGATTTTCAAGTGCTAAGAAAAGTATTTTTTTAGTATACATTATTACATATAAATATAAGATACTAAAAATTTCTGGGGCCTTTCAAATTTGGGGGTTCTGTGCAATTGCATATTTCGCGCATATTTCGCTCCCCCTCAACGCTGTCTCTGATCGCTTCTTAGCTGCTGCTGCTTCTCCGTTTAAGGTGTGTCGAACTTAAGATATTCCATTACTAGTAGAGAAATCTCACTAGCTCGTAGTCAGTGACAACTCAGTTTAATGGTTCATGTCTAATTCATGTTTGACCATATCGTTTTCGAGTCGGATTGTCCTGTTTCCGAACCTATGTGATAAACTCACGATGAAACCCAAGTGCCACTGCCATCGTTGTTTGTCTGGCACTCAATTGAAGGGCAATTTTGCAACCACTTCCACCACCATATACCTTCAGTACTCAGTAGAAAGTTTAACACATCAGTTTAAATATCATACTCCAACAGACTTCACAACTTTAAAAACTAATATTGATGATATAATAAACGATGATAATCTTAAATCGAATACAATGTACTGTGGGTAAAGATAATGTCATTTAGCAAAAACTTCAAAAAGAACAGAATACGGCTTTGGTTTTTGTTATAAATCCAACTACGATCAGACTAGCAGTCACAACAAACGCAATTGCTTCTTCCCTAAAAGAGAGCAAATATATCTATATCACTTGTGACATGTTCATACGTATATCAAAATTTCCGTTACAGGGGAAAGTTACGGTACATCAGGTCCAGACTTCTTTCCAGGGCCTAGATATCACTAGCGGCCTTAGCCCTGCAAAATCACAGAAACATGCCGAGTTAAGTGCGTGATTTCCATTGCACCGAGAAGTACACAACATTTAACTGATTAACAAGCTAATAATGGATCAACACACACCTTTTTAACGCTTACGCTCTGCCCGCCATTTGAATACAGGGTTGGATGTTGGGGAGACAATCTCATCTTCACGTAGTTTGCGTTTTTTACCCTTTTTCTGTAATTTGGACGGAAACGTTTTCAAAACTATCCATGGACCAAAAAACTCTCACAACTAAGCAAAGAAATTTAGATGTCAATACCTTTAATTCCTTCTGCATTGCCATATCCATATAGATTTTCTCCAACTCATTGACTCTGTTACTCCTTGCTTCAAGCTCTCTGTAGGAACCAGCTGTTTTCCTGCACATTGAAGACAACAATACAAGACTTAAACAAAACAATGATATCGGGCTACAAGAATCCTTGCTGACAATGAGACAGGAAAGAAGATGCGAGCATTATTCCACAAATTGAAAGGTAGCATAAGAATAACATGAATTTGTTAACGTGAGTGAGCTACCTAGGATTCGGGAAAAAAACGGCATAAAGGAATTTCTCAACCGAAATACAATTCCAACTAGCACCTAATAGTTGGGCCTCAGACCAAATTCTAATTTATTGTTTTTATTTCAATTACAAGTTTGCCAGAGAGCTGTTTACCCCATGCAAAGTTGGGCTTTAGTTGGCATAGCAGCAAAGAGCTGTTTATCAAACCGGTTAATAACTTAAGATACAGAACAACTTTTGCAAGATTATTTTTTTATTTTTTTTTGACATATACTTGTAACCATTAAGATTTGTTTATGCTCTTTTAGGTCAGTTGACATATTCCCAAATCACAATCACATAACAGTATAAAAGCCAAATTGCAGCCTTTGGACTAAACGTTAAGAGACTAGGTTTGCTTAGAACCTTTCATCTGTTACAAAACATTCTAGTCTTATTCACTTTACGACTGATGGCCTGGTATCACAAAGTAATCTTATTCCTTTTAGAATGCAACCATGCAAAGTGCAAACAGATCGCTGCACAATTATTCTTTGCTAGCAATAATGCCAAGATCTTACAACATAATCGATGCATAGAAATACATAATTGATGCAATATTGAATTATTGATGAAAATCGGAAGACCAAAACTACCAGAATAAACCTGACTCCTAAATCTGTCCTCTATCACTGAAAATTTTGTTTCTACCTTTTTATATGATCAGGAATGTCCTCAGAAACCGGCATTTTTCCACTTCTTGAACGTGATTGAATTTCTCTAGCCTCCTCTCTGCCAAAAAAATAATTAACAAGATATTTTTTTTAAATGTGCAAAACCAGATAAAACATATTTGGCAACCGGGAACATAAATGACGAGAAATTAAGAGACTACTTTTCTTCCCAACTCTTTCACCCAGAGTGGTCTCACATGAATTCTATAACATTATAGGTCATATCTCCACCTGAAAGAATTGAAGAATAATGTCTTCCCAGGAAACAATTAATAACACTAAGAAATTAGCCTAGTGTCCCCAGTCAAAGCCATGAGGATCTACTTTTAACAGTATCAGAACTACTATAACTACATGGGCCAGAAGGAAGCAGTTTGCAGATTTGTAATAGCACGCTTATAGTCCTTGTATCACTGTATTTCTATGTCCCCTTTCTCAGGGCCGTAATAGTTTTTGTAAATATACTCAAGTACATAGGATGAAAAACATTTCATACATGTCCAAAACGGGATCAGGAGAAACACACTATTTCATTTATTGATCAAGTTTTATGTATGCGTCTTCCCATTTGTTACAGTATTCCTTTTCAGTGTCTATGGGTGCATGTGAAACTTCGGGTTCATGTACACTACATGTGTGTTTGTGTTTATGTGTGTTCCGTGCTGTGTCTTTGCTTGGAAAAAAGGGTTAACAAATCACTCTAGATACTTATGCCTACTGATGAAAAAACCAATTCAATGAATATGAAAAAAATACATAACAAAATCAATTAGAACAATGGAAACAGACAACCTCTGGGGATAATAAGGGGCAACAAAGAACCGAAAAATGGTGAAAATGGTCTTTCACCATATCCAGTCTGATTACAAATAACAGCAGCAACGAAAAATTACAAATTAAAAAATCCACTAATTCAGAATTAAGATTCTCCATGGATAGAAGATGTGAAGGAAGCTCAAACCTGTCTTCGGCAAAGTAAACGTGTCTACTTGAAGGCCGATTATCAAGAGAGTGCAGCGTCGCAGTTAACTTTTCAATTTTCTGCATTAATTAACACCATAATTATAACCAACATGTTAAATTCATAAAACCAACTGGTAGACCATAGCTTCATGATATATATATTTATAACCTTTTTCTCACTCTGCACTTTCTGAAATATGTATCCAATATCTTGGGTCTTCATAAGCATGAGCTCTTCTGGAGTGTACTTGTTTGCCTGACTCCTGTAGTAAAAATCCATATCACGTGAGTAGCAAGTGTGAAAAAGGAAAACGATATAGAAGAGTAAACAAGAGTTTTATGTTACTCTAATTTATGGACTCCATTAACAGTTCGTGTCTTGATCATCTTGAAGTTGAACTCATCTGGGTTTCTGTAGAAGGCTTTCTGCTTCAGTATCTGTTGAGTGAAAAGACAGATGAGACATAGCCTAAGATGTATACCATATCAGGAAGTTAAATTACCAGACTATTCATAGATGACGAAATCCAAGGAGAAAAACAACAAAGCCATCATAAATCTACCCGTAAAGTCTCCTCCTTTTTGTGATATGCTTTCGCACGCTCAACATAGTCCTTGTGCTTTTCAAGAAGCCCAAATTTTTTCCTCGATTCCCTATCAAAAATTTGGACCCAAACACACAAAAACATTAATCCCATCATCTGATGCAAAAAAACATTATCCGAAAGTCCAACAGCAAAAGAAATGTGGTCACTCACGGTTGAGCTCGCTCCTTGTGAGCCCGTCGGCTAACAGCATTCCTTAAAGACGACATGCTGAATAGTTCAAAGCAGCCACCACAAATTAACTGCGAAGGTAGCACTAAAGCTGAATTTTTTAAGCTGTGGAATTACAGATACAACAAATATTCATAACCATGTCAAACAAATTTGATAAACCACAATGTCGAACAATTAGGGAAATTAATTCTTGGGTAAGTTCCAAGAGCTCAAATCTTTACACGTCGCCTACAACAATTGAATTGAATTGAATTGAATTAAAACCCTAAAATCTGAGCAGCAACTAGGTTGTTAAAGTTGAGCAATTTGAAAGATGAATAACAATAACAAAGATTAAAGCGAAACAAACCTTGACGATGAAGAATTGGGATTCCTGAGCAGCCGAATGGAATTCCGAATCCCTCCTTACTCTTCAGATGGTGGAATTAAAGCGCAGGCAAAAACCCTAGATGGAGAAGTGGCCTTTGGAACACGCAGACTAAAACCCTAGAAAATGATTAGGGTATAAGAATTGGTGATTACAAGTTACAACTAAGGAGGAGTGAGCAGTGGTTGTGTGTGGGGCGGCCTACGGCTGCTGGGTGTGTGAGTGTTCAGATGTAATTTGGTAAAATTGGGTTTCCATTCCACACGACTTTTCTTTGCACTTTTAAGCTTGAGGGCGATAATAAATTAAATTGATTTACGATACCAAAGAAAAATACATTTTAGGCTAATTTGACGAAATTTAAATACGCACATCATTTTTTACTTTTTATTTGTAAAAACATCATAATTATTAGTACTGGGTAATCATGGTGACGCCAATTATACTCGGAAGACATATTAAAGAAATGTGCATCTTTCAAACTAAGGATTAGGTATGGAGTTCACTCCACATCCAACTTCAACAATTCAAACGTCGATTTTGTAAGTCTCGATTCATAGATCATCCTTGCAAAATTCAATTCAATCCGAAATCATTTGCCTATTTAATTATCAACATAAAATTTCATTGTTTCTTATATAACAAAGTATTCGTTAATTTCTTTGAACCCAATTAGATGTCTTAAACATTTCCAATTTAACTAATATTTTGTAAGGATGATATATGATGTGCAACTTGAAAAATAGACGGTTCAGATTGTTAAAATTCAATGTAGTACCTCACAATTAATCCTCTTTTTTTATAAAAAATTGAGGAACGTTTCCCTCAAAGATTTCCTATAAATGTATACCTCAAAGATTCATATCTGGATACGCCTCCTCCTTTTGATGATAACCGACAACTATTTCTAATTTGATCCATTTTTATTCGTATGACTACTAATCCCTAGAGGCAAAACTACATAATCGACAATTATGATCATTAATTAGCATGCAAGATTGGGAAGGATGTTCACATATTTCTTAAATGTCAAATATTCTTACCTAAAATGGGTTAGCAAGTGAAGATGAATATCACTAAATCATAACACTAAATAGCACTATAATACCTCTTTAGTACAGTCGCTTTATAATTTAGGGTATTCTTCTCATTTTCTTGGCACGTCCATCAAAGAAATTGTGAAGTCATGGCTCTCATCACTCTTCACGTGGTCAAGTTGGTTACGTGATTATATAATATAGTGAACTATCAATTTAGTTTTTAATATTATATTCAAAATTACTATATTTAATTTTTCGTCAATTTAATTTAAGTCATGTTACTTGCATATGATACACATTGGAGGGTAGATTATTAGTTTTTCATAAAGAAATAGTGTATGAAGTTAACTTTGGAGGGTAAATTGGTAGTTTTTCATAAGAAATAGTGTAAATGAACATCGGAGGGTAAATTAAACGTTAGATTCGCAACTTATAGGAAATGTTAAGGTCTTATAGGCAAGAAAATGACGGTATCACTTTAAAGTGTGTTAAGTGACTTAAGTTGACAAAAAATTTGATAAAATAGCTTTGGATGTAATAGTAAGGATGAAATTAGCAATTTTTAATGAATTTAGGGACTTATTTTACCGAAAAAATAATTCAAGAACCTAATTTTCATTGATGTGATAGTTCAGAAACTAAATTGGCACTTCACCCTATATAATGTAAAGATGCACAAACGTTTTCTTTTCTTATCATAAGTTGTATACCTTTTTGTTGTTTTATCAAGCATCATGTGATATAGTCACGTGATGTGTGATGATGGATAACGGTGTATACACCTCGGGATAGGATGTCTTTCTTGTGGCCATAAGATCGTTTCTTTTTTAAAATGGAACAACAAAAAAAATCGAGTACAAAGAGGAGAAAGTGCACAAGTATTCTCTCGAACAGGTAAACTTCATTCCCACGAGTAAGTTGAACAATTCTATACATAACAAAACTACCTTGCTACACCTTTCACTCCCAAAAGGTCAAAATTATGAACAAAAGAAAACAAATACAAATAATGATAGGTGGAAGAACAAAAAATAGGAAAAAAATCAGTAAGTCTAAATCGCTGCTGCGGACGTTGGGCTTTCTGAAGGCAACAACGTTGTTTTGTCATGAGTTCATTCTCAACAGGACACCAATTTACAACGAAGGTTGCTGTACTATCGCGATGTTAGGTCCAGTAGTTACAATCACTCAAGAAATTGTTCGCCTTTTGAATGATGACCAGCCACAGTTCTGTATAGTATTGGTGTTCTGCGACACTAGTCCTGTCGTCTGCCTGATCAGTGAGGAGTCATTGATGTACACAGTCAGCCATGAGTAGGTGTCAAACATCACCAGAGGTACCTTCCAAAGCGACCGTCGGTTCAATCCAGTGAAATTCCACTGTGAAGAGGGGCATAGTCCGCAGGCTCAACTCTAACTCCCTTTCACTTATCCTTCTGTGATCAATGGATATGGATAACATCTTGAGAAGAACCAAGAAAGCATTTGTTGTCAAGATTGTACAGTGATGATCACCTGAGAAGATGCAAAGACAAGAATTTCTTATTTGGTATCCTTAACTCGCTTTTTTACTAATTAAATTGCACGCGCACGCACACATGGATTGAACCTCTATACAATATAAGAGAGATTATCTTTCTTCAACTAGGTTTAGAACATACCTTCTCCAAATAAAATCAATTAACTTTCATCATCTGAACTAGAATTATCCATTCGTCGATCTTGGATTGCCGGGAAAAGCCGCTTATGAAGATCAGGAGAAGGAGGCTGCCGAAGATCAGAGGAAGGTGTCTCTTTTTTCTGGACTTTTGTCGACTTTTTAGGTGCCAATCTTACCTCTCTACAAACCTTATCTAGCATTATTAGAAAATCTCGGACAATAATAAACAGTCGTAAGCCTTCATCCTTCCCTGCATTCCCATGAAAGTAGTCACCGGTGCTCTTCACCAAAGCCATGATTCTCTTTTCTTCCTCGAGGAGACCTGTGATATCAACCTCAGCATTCTGCACAAAACTCTTCAGTGTTTCATGGAACTCACTATCTTCCCCTGAATCTTTCATGTCCGTGTTCAGGAAGTCCCGGGTCTTTATCAGTGAATGACCAAGTTTGGCAACAGTTCCTGTTAAGCTTTCAGCATCCAAAACAGATGCTTTTCTAACATTCTCAAGTTCATTGCTTAAACCTGAAACTTTCTCAAGTCCGAGACTGCGATAGTGTTCTTCTGTTTCGTTGGAAGTGTCCTCAAGGAGATCATCTGTTTTGACGCTAGAGAAACTCCTGCTCTCTTTTGCTGTACGAGCAGCTCTGACACCCTCAGAGCGGATTATTTCCTGAACAACAAAGTGCAAAAGCGTTGTCTTGCCATCTATTCCTTTAACATCTGACAATTTCAAGAGTGTGTCAAGTTTGAATGCTTGTGCTCCACCACGAAATGTTCCGTCATTCATGCGATTTCCAGTTTTAAGAACAGCTTCTAAAAGCTTGAGGAAAAGCCGGCTGCTTCTCAGTTCCTTACATGCAACCTGCCGTAGAAATGAGGTGCATATGATTTAGATATTTTTTAGAGCAACGTTTCAAGATATGGACCAAAAAACACTCGCAGACAATGTCATGCACATACAAAAAAATGATAGGTTACAACAACAAGAAACTGCACCCCATTTTAATATAAACTGAAAGACATTTTTTATATATGCTGTAAAAGTACATTCGTATACACCCTCATGCCAGATTATCTTCAGGAGTCTCCCCCAGATGCAGATAGATACCATATCTCCAGGAGTCCCCGAGATGCAGATAGATACCATATCTTACGTCCCAAGGACAGTATGGTCTGGGGCATTTGAGCATTTAGCTTTGCTGATATGACTAAGCCTAAGCTATCTAATAGATATGATATCGTTTCGCCTCAAGAAAGCTATCTAACAGATAGTTTTAATATGATATTGTCCTTTGCTTCAACATGCGAATATCATTAGCAATATAAAAATGAAATCTGAATAAACTCGTCATCGCAGAAGTGATGTGAACTTCAACCATAAGCAGACTGTACAAAATATCTGTGAACATTTTCCAATCTCTTCAGCAGTCTCATCTAAGGAGAAATAGCAGTCATGGGACATTTATCATTAGAGCTTGTAGATGAAGTAAAGCAAGAGTTGGAGTCCAAACCCCACCAGAAATAAAAGCGACCACAGGTCTGCCACTACATAAAGTTCTCAACACATGTGCATAGTGGCAACCAATCCCGTCTGTACTTTGCAATCATGGCATTCATTTTTCTCCTGTTACATCAGACTTATTCATGCTATTTCAACTTTACATTTTTTTTTTTGCGATTGGCATTTGGCTCTTTATCGGTTTAGGTTTTCAAACAAGGGGTGTGCATTCTCCATTATCAACTGATAATTCGCACAGCTCAAAAGACTGTCTTTGTGTAGGGTAGGAGAACATACGAGGCTAGCTTAACATAGATCTGCACTGTGTTCTATGTTTAATTGTTTGTTAAGGTTGTATAAACATAATTTAGGTAGCTATATTAATTCTTTTTAGCACTTTCTGAACAAGAAGTTAATCTAAGAAAATTAAAAGCATGCGTAGATGAGCTATGACACGCAAAATCATATAAATGATGCAATTCAGAAACACAGTACCTCTAAGGTCGCAAAAGACTCTTTAAGGTGGGTGGCCTCCTCCTGAAGAGTGCACATAAAAAGTAATGCTTCCAATCGCTTAAAAGCAAATGGGATGTCAATCAAGGCTTTCAGGAACCGCTCAGCAGGCCCAAGTTGAGAAAGTGGACCATTGAACAGTCTAAGCTTTAGTTCTTCTTCTTGTGTCGGTGCCATCTTCAACAAAGTTTCTAAGAATTCTGAGGGAAGCTCATTTCCTGATCCAATTAAGAAAGTTAAACGTATGTTAATGGCTCACTGTAGAAACGGTCTTTATTAAGAATTCTTTATATGTTATTCTATTAGTCAGACAAGATGTTCCCTCAAGAATTTTGAGAAGATGCTCCCATAAACAAAGTGGCCCCCCAACTTTCAATTGCTTCAATGTGACCCTCAAAGTCTTGTACCATGCATAAAGGTGGCTCCAGACTTCTGATCCTTCAATTCCTGTTCAAATCGATCACATGCAAAGCGGATGACCAAATATTGAGGGCAGTTTTCACTTATGGGTTTCAAAAACAATGCTTTGAAGTCCTACAGCAGATAAGCATGTTTGGTAGTTTATGTTATTCTTTGTCTACAGTGTTTGATTACATGGTTAATTAGTTCAATTAGGTTTTTTGTAACGTTTGTTTAGATATGTCCTTTGTAAATCTTCAATTTAGGGTCTAATATACTATTCTACTACTTTCGACCAAAAAAAAAAAAAAAAAAAAAAAACTATTCTACTTCTACCCCTGAAATTACATTATGTGCTTGCTGCATGACAATTTTTAAGTGAAAAACTAATGGATCAGAAGCCGTGGGGTACATTGATGCATAATCCCTGAGTTTGGGAGGCATATTGATGCATTTCAGTGACCAATTTGATTGTTGGGAAACAGTTCAGGGGGAAATGGTTATAAAAAGCATAATCATAAGCAGAGTGAACAAACTATCTACGCATCAAGATGTACAGAATTCCCAGTCTACCGGCTGTTAAGTCCACCATAAAATTTTAAAGATAATACAACAGAAAAACAACAAATCACAACTACATCAAAGATTGCTGCCTTCCAAGCTGCGTGAATGAGGAAGAAAGGTATATCAAGTAAATCAAAACACATCAAATCCTAATAACAAACTTTGTCCCACAAGCCCTTTGGCCTTCACTTCCTTCCCTTAATCTTTAGAAGTTTTCTTACTCCACAAGCACTAGGTTAATTTTGTTTCAACTAAAATGCTGTACAGATAAGTGGACAAGTAACTCCTCAAAGAAAATGTTTCGCCAAGAATTTGCAGAGTAACATTAGCCCTAATTGCATCTGCCACTTGAACTGACCTAAGTCAAACTTCATAAAATTACTAAATGTTTCGCCAAGAATTTGCAGAGTAACATTAGCCCTAATTGCATCTGCCACTTGAACTGACCTAAGTCAAACTTCATAAAATTACTAACTTGCAGGCTTCCCTCTAGGAAATTCATACATCCCTTCTAGTACATTTCATTTCGACACACTGTAAAATGAGGAAAGGACAATACTTGCATATTATTTAATGCCATGGAAAGAAAGAAGGAGAGAAGTTACCTTCACGAATTGCATCACAGACTTCTTCTATGGTCACATTCAATGCCCGCAAAAGAATTGATAGATTTTGTGCCTTCTTGGGATTAGTAAGTTGAATGAGCTGGGGCGTAGGATTTTGGGATGAAGACTCTTTATTAAGTTCATTTTTGTTTTTATCAGCAGCGTTATACCCAAAGAGAGTTTCAATCATATTTTCATCGAACCTGTATAAGAACCACATTGCTTTCAGAGGCTTATAATATCTAATGATTCATGGGTCATAAAGAAGAAAAGGTAAGTAAACTGCGACTTACTGGAACGATCCTGATTTAATCTGATGCCAAACCATTGAGTGATCTGGGTTTGCTAGAACCTTATCCCAAAAAAAGGGCTTCAGCTTGGTTTTAGGAGCATCACCATCAGCCTCCGATCCAGCATCCAGTGGACGTTTTGGTGCAAGAGGTGGAGGTCGAGCTACCTTTGAACCAATAGCCATTGCTGGAGGTGGCCGAGGAGGAGGAACGCCGCTCTTTGGAGGTGGTGGGGGGCGAGGGCCTGGAGGTGGTGGGGGATGAGGACCAGGAGGTGGTGGGGGGCGAGGACCAGGAGGTGCTGGAGGAGGTGGTGGGGGAGGGCCTGCACTTCCTGGGGCTTTTAAAGCAGCAGGTACAGGTGGTGGAGGAGGAGGACTAGCCCTGCTGGGAGGAGGCCTAAAAGAAGAAGGTGGTTCAGGTGGGAGAAGCCTTGCTCTGCCAGGAGGGGGCTTCAGAGGAGGCATTCCAGGAGGAGGTGTGATATTGTTGGACGCGTCAAACTTGGAAGCACCTCCAGGGGATCCTAATTCTGCAATTTCATTTAGTGAAGCATTGAGAACACGAGACTCGATGCGAAAATGCTATTAAAGATTAGGCCTTCCAGAGATGACTTTGAGTTATTACCTAATGATTGATGGTCAAGCTTCTCTTCTTTCATTGAATTTCCCATAGCATAAGACTTGTATGAAGAACCTGAAACATAAAAAATTTCAAAGAAATGTCGAAATGGAAGGGCTCCAAACAACTGAAGATAATATAAACAATATATCTGAGAATTATACCAGCAGAATCAGTTAAACTCAGGCTAAGGAGGGGCCTCTCATCATTTTGTCTACCCTTTTTCCCATTCCTACAGATTTTAGTACAGCATAAAAAGAGCAATGCTGCAACAATAAATGTTACTGATGCAGTTATAACAACAGCAGTAACAATTGTTTTACGTTCATCTCGTCCTTTATGTTCCTGTATATTTGAACCAGAAGCTGGCACTGATTCTTGAAGACTCGAATTTCTGGGATTGGACGGAAAAAATGATCCTTGGGGAGAACGGCGTGCAGGCCTGGGACTAGGACTTTGAGAAGTGGAAGGTGCTACACCAGGAGATGGTGCTGGACTATGTTGAGAATATCTTGGTGCAGAGGCTGGAGAAGGTACATCAAGAATGCTGTGAGGCAATTCTCTAGCTAAATTTCTTCTTGGAACATAAGGTCTGGGAAATAGGGACTCAATATACTTGGCATACCAAATCTTAGAGGCACCCTCTTCTCCAGAGACACTGAATAAGAGATTATGTTTTCTTAAACAATCTGAAAGAGTATGTTTCACCTCAGGATGCAGGATATTAATAAGCTTTTGAAACTTTTCTCTTCCCAATAACTGTGTTTTTGAATTAATTTCATCTGTGTCACCAGATGTTTCCTCTGCTAACCACAAGTCAAGATGTTCAATAGCTTCCGTCAAATGGATCAAATCTACCCTGCAACTTATCCATAACAGCTGTGCCTGCAGGCCATAGAATTTCATATGTTTTAGTGTCAACTTTTGCAAAAATGAGCACATTAGTGAAGAATACAAACTTTACTGGTGAAGGCTGGTGAAAGTGAAGCTTAAACACATCAAAGTATTATTTTTCATATAAATTGTCTTCTGGTAAGGCCTTGTATCTGCAATATATAATTTGTTAAAATTACCGAGGCACTGCTTAAGCCAAATACTACTTCTGGTATCGAAATAAGTTACCCCCAAACATTCTTATTAAATTAACATAATCAAGATAAATTTCAGTAAAAAACAGCTTCGTCCCTTAAAACATTTCATAAGCTCCACACGGACTTCCACGAACTCAAAAGCTTAGACTTTTTAACCAACTTTTGAATCTACTTTTCCATCCACAAATAAGATATGATGCTCCCCTACTTTTGTGATCTTTACATAAGATGCGTCTATATAAATTTAAAACGAACAACGTTATAAAATGATCAAATTTATCATGTATTCAGCTAATCTACAACACACAAATATGATAAGTTATCAAGCTGAAACAAAAAGAGTTATATACCATGTCCCCATCAATCTTTCCAGTTGCTGGATCAACTAGTTGACTGAGAAAAGCTTCCTCTGTGGTTCTGCTCTCCTCTGAGCTCATTGATGCTGAAGCACATAGCAGAATAACAAAAACAATAAAATGACTTGTCTTCATAAGACCCATTTGTTGTCGGATCGTCGTTCTCAACGTTCAATATCCTTCTCATTTCATCAATCCCTAAACCTCTCATAACCAAAACCCTAGAACACCTTCATCACGCAAAACCCTCACAAAAGCTTCAAACTTTCACGATTTGGCACCAACCCAATTCGATTACCCTCAAGAAAACACCTATAATATCCCAATTTCCAGCAAATACAAGCAAATCTTCACCTACCTACAAGAAAATCTTCACCAACCCACCAAATATTTTCTCATGAGAATTTGAACTCTGAAAACAATAGGAAGATATTCAATACCAAAATGAAGGAAAACCCAGAATTTTTCTTCTTCAAAGCAGCCAAAATATTGAACCAAATCACAAAAAATTCAAAACCATGAAAGAAACAGACCAGAAATAGCTCATGTGGAGCTGAAAAATTCAATATTCACCTTAATTTCCTTGAAGAAAAAGCACTGAAATTGAATAAATTTCCAAATGGGTTCCAAATGTCAAATGGGAATGCAAAAATCAAAGGCTCCTCGTATGAAAATCTTATATATGTGTGTTCGATGCTGAGCAGATCCACCCAGAGGAGCTTAAGGAATGTTTTGTCAGCTTTTAAATTCTGATAAAAGACATTGGCGGTATTGACCAGAACATGTCGACAAAGATTTAAGTTTTCATTTTTTCTTCAGAACGTTTCCCGTCTCTTTCCTTTTCCTATTTCCTTTAATTTTTAATTTTTTTAATTTTTTTAATTTTTTTACCACAGTACGTGTGTGGTGTCCAAATTGGAATATTATCATTGTCTTATCCACTAATTTTATTTCATGTAAAAGACATTCAAAATTGAGTTTTTCCTTTTTCATCAGTGGTAATACTGAAGCATTTGATGACGTTATAAATTTAGAATATAGCATTTCTGTTATCGTTTGACAAAAAATATTAACATACTTTTTAAAGTGAGATATGCAATTTAAGAGTGTTAATTCTTGACACGATAAGATAATTCTATTTGAAAACATCACGAAATAAACATGTTTTGGTTTGTCAAAATCTTGTCAACTTGTTTAACATGATTAATATACAATTCATGTTTTGGGACAACTCGTCCAACCAGAATGATACAGTTTGACATGTAATTGTGTAAGACATTAGCACGTACATGACGCATATAATCCTATACCACGAGATAACACTTTGAAGTTGAAATGATACGTTTAAACAATTTATTTGATGTGCAACTTATTGTGGAGCCAAAAATAATCAAGAGGCGACACGTGGATTTTTGGGTGAAAATGACAAAATTACTCTCGAGGCACACCGAGATTTCTACGCGCTAGCATCGGGCAATCATCCCTCAACCAAGTCAAAAGTACCCAAAATAGGTATTAATCCAAAACCCATTTCATCCATCCTCATCAAATCTTCTCCATAAGGTAACCCCAAAATCATTCCTTTTTAATTATATTAATTAACTAATTAATTGATTTATTATTCAATTAATTTGCTAATTAGCTACAAATCAATAACCTAGCCCAAAAAGCCATCTAAGTGGCCGGTCCATCTCCTCCCAAGGTGGCCGGCCACACCCCTATATAAACACCTCATTTTCTCCAAAAACCTAAGTTCGACACTCTTGCTAAAATTCTCTAAATTCTCCAAATACTTTTCCCTCAAAATTCTAACTTTGGCATCGGAGGTTCTTCGGCCAAAGCCCCCCATTCATTGTGGGTGCGTAAGGCTCTTGGCCTTGACCTAATGTGTTATTTGTTTTGTAGGTGCAACTTTGTCCAAGAACAAGGAGGAAGAAATTTGCATCCAAAAATTGGTGCTTTCATTGAGAATTGAGTCACACACACGTAGAAAACTCTCGCATTCAAGGTTTTTCGATTTCTTGTTCATTTGTAGATTTTTCATACATTCTTATTCTTGGAATTTTTATTTCTAAAAATTCTTCGATAAAAAGGTAAAAGAAAAGTACAATGGCAAGAGATCGGAAACCTCGACGAACGGAAATTCCAACATTCAAGAATTAGGACCGCGACGATCTACAAGGCTCAACGCAACGATGAGTGAAGTGGCACCACCTCCACAGGGCACCATCGTAGCAACCACCACGGCAAAGCCCAGGGCACCTCGATGAGTGAAGTGGCACTACCTCCATAGGGCATCATCACCACTCCCGCGGCCCAGCCTACTCACGTGGCCTTCCAAGCAGCCCAAATCGGTCCAAGATTAGTTCAACTGTCCCGACTTCAAATTTCTGGGCCTACGATCGAACTGGGGGCATTTTCATTACATTTCTCCGCGAATTTGACATTTCCCAACTCAAATCTCGTGCCTGGAGTCTACCACACTTCCACTGCTCAAGGAGACGTATTCATTCTAAGCTCTTCCAACATAAATGAAGAACAACACTTATCTTGGCAAGTCATAGAATTGACGAGCGCCCTAGTACAGCAGACGACCTTGGTGAATCAGCTATTGCAGCGCATCGAGATGCAACGTGCCCTAGACGAGGTGTCTTGAAGTAGGGACAAGGGCAGACGAAGAACCTCTCTAGCAACGTCTCGGCAAGCAACCACTCGACTAATCACAAACCGAGCGTTCTGGCGGTGTACACTCTGAACTGGGCTCTCGAGATAACGTATACTCTCGTCTTAGTGCACGGAGGAGCGTGCACTCTTGGTTAAACCCACGGACGAGCATACACTCATGGTTGGGGTCACATCGATAATCAACATGAACAACCTTTCAGGTGAAGTATTCATTCGCGTCTAGGCCCGCAAGGAGCATTCTCTACCTCACATCGGAGTTGGCAGCACGACGGACGGAGAAAAGCAGTTACTCAATCCGACTCAAGTTTAACTAGCAGCCTGCGACAAACTCGCTTGCTTGCTAGGAATGCACGACATGCATTACAGCCACGACATAAACGAGCCAAACAAATGGAAGAGCAGCCTAGACCAGCAGGTCATAACTGGGGGCAGCCGATAGCTCTGTTACCCCAACAAAGGCAAATTCAGGAAGAAATAGAGAGGCTCATGACCAAACGATTGCGCGATTTCCAACGTAACGAGGTCATTGACAAGGCACTACGACGTGACATGACCAATATAAGCAGGTCACCATTCACGAACAAGATTGAGCAGACAGAGCCTCCACACGAGTTTAGCATGCCACATTTCACATCATTCAAAGGGGATGGAGACCTAGAGAGTCACCTAAAGCACTATCGAAACGCAATGATCCTCTATCGAAACAACGACGATCTCATGTGCAAGATATTCACCACCACTCTACAAGGTGAGCCGGAAGATTGGTTCTACACCCTGCTTCCACAATCCATCCGGAGTTTTGACAAATTTTCTTTGGTTTTCACCAAAAAATATTCATCATATCGCTCGATCAAGATAAAGTCCTACAACTTGTTCAACGTCAAAAAGAACCCAAATGAGTCGCTTTGTGATTATGTGAAGAGGTTCAAAGTCGAGAAGGCAAAGATAGTCGGATGCAACGACTCGATAGCTAAATCAGCTTTCCAAAAAGGACTCCCAACAGACCACCCGATGTTTGAAGAATTGATTATGAAAGAAGATTTAACTCTGGCAGACTTTTTCGCTCTGGTAGAGAAGCATGCACTTTAGGACGAGGTTCGTCGATGCACACTTAAGGCAAATAAGAGCAATCTTGAATATGAAATCCTCTACTACTCTGAAGGAGATTCAAGATCTGACTGGACGAGCAGCCGCAACTGAAGCAGCAATAAGCTTTACCCTTATACGAGAAAATCTAGGGTTCAAAAGCTTTCCTTGATGCGGAAACCGGCTACCAGAAATTCAAAAGCTAACTTTGGCGACAGTTGTTGCAACGTGGAAGCTCAAGTTATACCTTTAGACGCATGCAGTCATCCTTATGACGCACTATTCTGCCCAATCCAGACGCGTGATGATAAAAGCGTAGACACTGGTGGTGCAAAAATTTTTGACGAACGCAACAACTTAGCTTAAAAGGCACGCCAAGGGCAGACAAACACTAGAAGGACAATCGGAAGTAAGTTTTGTCCTCATCACCCTAGAAGACTCTACATATGAGTAACATATACCGGCAAGTTGAGCACCACCTCTTGTTGAGCGTCACACGGCCTCAACCAACCCTTGCTTCATAATTCAGCTCTAGAGCGGCTCGATACCAGCAGTTGAGTATCTCCTGCTACGTGTAACATGGCCCCAGCTCCTCGGCTCCCTATCGCACATTCACACTTAGCCAAGGTGACGTAACAGAGCAACTTAACGATACTCCGGAGGCAGCCGAGCACTCCTTAGCCACGCCTGCTTCGCCTAATGGAGACTTCTGGCATTTTCACGTCGACGACGTATCCAATTACAAAGGCTCGGAAGCAGACATGGTCCTTGTCACCCTAGATGGTTCGATGCTCGAGCAGGCGGTTACTCTAGACTTTAAGGCATCCAACAACGAAGTAGAGTATGAAGCCCTACTAGCAGGCCTCGAAATGGCAAAAGACTTGGCGGTGAAAAAGCTTACAATTCATTCCAATTCCCAGCTAATCACCAGCCAGACTACTGGGGTGTACATGGCAAAACATCAAAGGATGTCGCAATACTTAGAGAAAGTACGCAAACAACTTGAGGCATTTCAGACTTACACCCTTACTCAAGTTCCCCTGGCAGACAACGCCCACGTAAACGCACTAGCGAGCCTAGGCCCTGCCCTCAACCACCAACTCAAACGCTCTATCCTGGTGGAATATCTAGACAAGCCAAGCCAAGCATAGAGGCAGAGTCGGCAGTCGAAGTGTCAAATGTTAGTATAACTCCAAACTGGTAAAGTTCTATTATTGACTACCTGGTCAATGACACACTTCATGCGGAAATGTTGGAGTCTAGAAAGCTCTAAATAAAGGCAGCATGCTACTACATATGGAATGATCGCCCAAAGATCCTACACTGGACCACATCTCCGCTGCCTAGCGTCTCTCAACTACCTAAAAGTTCTAAGCTCAATCCACGAAGGCGTTTGTGGAAATCATTTCGGAAACCGATCCTTAGCGCAGAAGGCTCTTAATGCAGGCTACTACTGGCCTAACATGCATTAAGACGCTAAGGAGTTAGTGCAAAAGTGCGACCGCTGCCAACGCCACAAGTCGGTACCAGAACTGTCTGCCAGCGAACTACACCTACAGACGAGTCTTTGGCCTTTCATGCAGTGGGCAATCGACCTGGTAGAACCTATGCCACATGTACTGGGGGCAGAGGCATGATGATCGTGGCAACCGATTATTTCACCAAATAGGCAGAAGCAGAGCCCATGACGATCACGACTCAGACGGACATAGAGCACTTTATATGGAGGAACATCATTTGTCGATTTGGCATCCCTCAGTCCATCGTCACCGACAATGGCCTGTAATTCGTGGGTAAAGATTTGGCGAAGTTCTTCCAAAAGTATAGCATCAAGTAGCACATGTCCATGCCGAGATATCATCTAGGTAATGGGCAGGCCGAAGCATCCAATAAGACGATCCTCGATTACCTCAAGAAATCCCTTATCGACAAGAAGGGAAAATGGCCAGACGAACTCCCTGGATGTCTATGGGCATATCGCACCACCAAAAGACGAGCAACCGATGAGACTCATTTCTTCTTAGCATTTAGTTCAGAAGCAATCATTCCTCCCAACATTATCGTGCTAAGCATTAGCACTCTACTGCTAAGCATTGAGCAGAACAGTAAGGAGATGGCCACAAGTTTAGATCCGGTAGAGAAGAAACGCGAGCAGACCATCACCCGCATCCCAGCCTACCAGCCGCAGCTTCTCTCTAGCTACAACAAAAGGGCCAAGATTCGACAGTTCCCAACCTGGAAATCTAGCCCTAAGAAAAACCTTCATCACTGTCCCCAGAGAAGGTTCCAAAAATATGGATCTCATCTGGGAAGGTCCGTACAGGATCAGCAGAGTAGGCAACAAGGGTAATTACACCTTCACCACCATGAACGACAAAGAGATCAAAAAGCAGTGGAACACCTATAATCTGATGAAGTACCATGTGTGACCTCCCGTTACATCAAAGCCTGAAGTCTCAAGCAGCTTGACGGGCACCACCTCACAAACCGATGACTATCTAGTTGTTATGCAGTTCCTACTTTACAGCTAAGTTCTCATTCATTTCACTCATTTTTCAATGAGGAATTCAGAAGTAGTCTACAACTTGGCTCAGCTGCATGCTTACAACAACTAATCACTCCTGCACTTTAATAGAAGACTGCGCCATTCTCAGGGACTCATCATAGGAATTGCGCCCCCCGAGGGACCAACCATGTTCTCCAATGCGAGAGGGTAAACTAATTCCCCGACACCCACATGGGTTTGCTCTCCAAAGCGGGAGGATAAACTTACACTCCGAATATCCAGATGTGGATGAGCTGGGCAGCCCTAGTATAACTAGGAGCACGATGGCTTGTGCCGGGATTCCTAGAAGTAGCCACAATGGTCTTTTTCAAGGCTTAGCTAATTGAAGGATTTTGGGTCTCTTGGCCTAATCCGCGAGGAACTGGGCCTCAAAGACGGAGGAAGCACATTATGCGGTACGCCCTATGAACGGCTGCCTTGGAACCCTAAAGTTCCTACCGAGTGCACTAAAGTATCATACGATTTTTGGAATACTACCTTTCGAGCAGTAAAACCATGCTAGACTTATACAACCGCACATTCTTGTGAAAGGTTAAACAAGCTAGCGTGCATATACGAAGCTTTATCCATTGTCGACATGCTACGTAGTCGATAAGCTTCACATCTGCCAAGCGCGGAATAACTTACACCAAGTCCTAAAGTGTTGTGATACTTGCTACGCAACCTACAAAATTGGAGAAAGCCAAGGTTAACAGCCTAGTGGTTACGCAGACTTGTCTGCTTCTGTAAGTAAGGCATCCGGCTACCAACCCTATGGCTAACAACTTTGCAAAGTTCTACACCAACACATACTGCTGCATAGGCTACGCGGGCCTGTCTGCTTATAGAAAAGTAGCACGCATGCCACTGGTCTATGAAGTCTAAAGGTTAGGGCATGAACAAAAGAAGCGAAGATGAAGAAAAGCGAAGGAAACATGTTTATAAATGACTAACAAAGGCTAAAAGAGTTCAAGCAAAACAAGAGCTACAAGGAAAACAAAGAAAATCCTAGAGGCTACATATGAGACTACACTTCAGCAGCTTGGACATCCCATGACTACTCGGTCACCACACTTTCAGCAGCCACAACGCTCTTAACAACGGCATCATCCAGCGCTTCACCCCCGGCTGCCCCAGCTTAGGCACCAACTTCTCCAACTACTTCACCAATGGAAGCCTCAAAAGAAAAGGCAAGCAAGTCTTCCGGAGAAATAGAGAAGATCTCGAAACCCCGAGCCCAGCCGTCTCACCCTTTAGCTGCTCATTCTCCTCGAGCAGACTAACACGGACGCGCTATAGCTTATCCACTTCCTTCTTCAAACTTTTTTTGATCTTCAGTACACCTTGAAGTTCCAACACTTGGGATTCAAGCCTATCGACGATTCTCTTGAAGTGGATCACTTTATTATAAGTAGCAATCAACTCTTCATCTTTTGCATAAGCAGCGAAACAAAGCTTAGAAACTGCAAACTCAAGATCTTGAATATGAGGTATGTAACATCCAATCTCATTCTCTGCACTTTCATACTTAACTTGGATCGCGTCAAGCTTAGTCTTCAAGTCAACGATCACTTAGCGAGCAGTCTCAAACTACAGAGAAGTGGGGGCAGAAATATTAGACCCCTTTAAAGCAACGAGCTCAGAATCCAACCTCTTGATCTCCTCGGCCGAGGAATAAGCTTCAGCTACCATAGTCTTCGCCACCTCATTGGCAGCCTTGCTATATCTGCATCATAGCAAGTAGAACGTTCATTCTATATTGGGTTGTATGCTTTGCAAAGGAACTTAGGCAAACAACTTTTTCTAATGCCATCGACAAACTTGGCACAAACTTCAATGTCTTCAAGCAGATTTGGTTTCAAAAGCACACAGATCTTAGCAGCCTCCCCAGAAGTAAGCTTAGTGGATTTCTCACAGCTGCCCACGCGAGCAGTCACATCTTTCCTAGTAGGCGAATCAGTCTCAGCAGCAGAGGGAGTAGGCCTTAGCGCCACTTTAGCAGTAGAGTCCACCTTATCACTCTTCATAATAGCAAGCCTATCCAAATGAGAACCAGACTTAGCTTCCAACTGACGTCTTGGTACAGACTTTGGCACTGGGGGCATGACAGGACCTCTATGCTGAGTAATCATCTCAGCAATCGTACTAGCCATTATCGACATGGCAGACGCCACAGGCTCAGATCTAGCAGCTTCATTTTTTCTTCCCATTGGAAGAAGTCATGTCAATCACAGGTCTCTCGGCAGTAAGCGGACCTTCACGAGCAGCAGAAGAAGTCGTTAATTTTTTCTTAACCGGCATCTCTTGAGCAGGCGGAGAAGATCTCTTCTTTCTACCTTCATTCATAGTAGGCTCCACGATAGCGATCAGACGAGCCAATGCATCCACCTTGATCCTCTTTACTTCATCTCTCGGCGAAGAGGACTAAGCAGCCAATGTCATTCACGATACTCAGCAGGGGAGCTTAACTTATACTGGCTTTTCCCTTATTTTTTCTCTCAGACCAGCGGGCAGGAAGCCTGCATGCCTAGCATTCCAACAGCCCATGAGGCCTGCCACCTTCTCATTTCTCTCAATCGTCTGCTTGGCCCACGTCATGTCCGAGAGCCTAAAGGACATGAGCTATGCGGCTCGTCTAGCATTACGCCCAAACGCCTCAGTTTGCGACCCCAGCCGCACAAGTTGCCATAAGCTCTAGCCAAGCCGAGTAGCCCAAGTAGTGGTCCCTACCACAACACCTCATCGGCCCATGCCGAGCCGACTCCTGGCCCCTGCTAGCCGACGTGCCGCACCACCCCGACGGTTGCCCCGCGATAGCACTATCCAAGAAGAAGACAACGAAAATTAAAATTTTCTTACCTCGGTATGGCGCAGAGAACACGAAGAAAACAACGAAAGACAATCCTTTGCACGGGCAAGTGTATAAGATTGCTAAGGGAGGGGGAACAAATATCCTCTATCTTTTTCTCTCTTATAGGGTATAATAAATTGCTCTCTAAAGTTGATTTAATCATCTACTTAAGGTAGACTTAAATAGACTTTAGAAGTGATTTATTTCCCTTTCCTAGAAGGATCTAATTTCCAATTAAAGAGGGAATCTACATCAAAATAGGAAACAATCCTACGTTTCCTAAAGCAAGAAGATCTTTACACCTGCTGCCCTTTCTTGTGAGCAGCCCAACAGGTGTGGGCGCATTTGTGGAGCCAAAAATAATCAAGAGGCGACACGTGGATTTTTGGGTGAAAATGACAAAATTACCCTCGAGGCACACCGATATTTCCACGCGCGAGCAGCCCTCAACCAAGTCAAAAGTGCCCAAAATAGGTATTAATCCAAAACCTATTTCATCCATCCTCATCAAATCTTCTCCACAAGATAACCCCCAAATCATTCCTTTTTAATTATATTAATTAGCTAATTAATTGATTTATTATTCAATTAATTTGCTAATTAGCTACAAATCAAGAACATAGCCTAAAAAGCCATCTAAGTGGCCAGTCCATCTCCTCTCAAGGTGGCCGACCACACGCCTATATAAACACCTTCATTTTCTCCAAAAACCTAAGTTCGACACTCTTGCTAAAATTCTCCAAACACTTTTCTCTCAAAATTCTAACTTTGGCATCGGAGGTTCTTTGGCCAAAGCCGCCCCCCCCCCCCCCCCCCCCCCCCAAATTCATCGTGGGCGCGTGAGGCTTTTGGTCTTGACCTAAGGTGTTATTTGTTTTGTAGGTGCAATTTTGTCTAAAAACAAGGGGGAAGAAATTTGCATCCACACTTATTACTATGGTCTACTGACATTCATCTTCACTTATACGTAAGAGGTCTTAGGTGTGAATTTTGAAAATGATGAGTTCGCAACCAATTTATTCTCTCACCCCTTATGATTTCTTTTAATGTAAACATTATAAAAAAAAAATTACACCTTCCAGCGTCGAAGACACTAGAGTTGAACGAGATACAATTGCAATTTAAAATTTTCTCATCGAAATCGACATGCAATGGTTGGTTTAAACCATAACTATGTTTGTATGCTAATTCCTTACAACAGTTGAAAGAATGATAATATTTTAAGCTTTTAGATCTAAACTAATATAATTTTGTAGTTAATCTGTATTTAGTCCTCACTGGTACTCAAAACAGAATTGATATATAATAGTCTTTTAAGTGAATCTTCAAGAGAAAGGTTCTGTTTAATCCACTGGGATTCTTCGAGAAGATCTCAAGGAAGAGACCATTTAACTCTTGACACCTCCCAAGAGCTAAGAAAGTATGGTTTAACCCAAGGGTTTAGGGGCCCTTGTTTGGGCCTTTGTCACTCATTTAACCTAAATTGGTTTAAGTATCATGTCCTACATAGGCCCATTTTAAACTTGGTTTATTTTCTAAACTTTTATAGTCGCATTTGAATAATAAATTTAATTAATTAATTTATTCAAATCTTAGAAATTTACATTTTAATTTTTATATCACTATAACATATTTCTTTTAGCTTTCGTATTAGGTGTACGATCCTTTATGTTCTAATTGACAAGGTAATGAGATTAATTCGACTCTTTGATTTTTTTAACGAATTTAAAACTTATTTTAGTTTACCTTATATGATAATGATAAGTTATCACTCCAAGATATCTCATTGACTACAAGCAACGCCTAGCTGCATATCGTAGCCCCCAAGCCAATTTAGGACAAGTGTAAAAAAACCTATTCAGCTGGAACTACAATGCAATACAATAATTTCGATTTTTTTATTTTATTTTTAATTTTACTATTAATAGGGAGAAGAGGAAGAGTTCAAAACTATTACTATAATTTCAGGGATCAGGGACTTCGGGATCCAAGACACATGGGTAAAAGTCCAACACCCTACCCACTAGGATATTGGACGACATGCAACCAATACTCTTAATCTCATCAACAGCGTAATACAACCTCAAATGTGATAATCCATTTACATTAATGATCCAAACCTAAGTCTTTCAATACTTGTTATCGAAAATTACTTAAAATTCCTGCTGAAGGATTTTTAGAACATTGTGAGTATTCGACTTACTCGGAGGTGTAATGCAGAATCACAAAATCACAGACCTATCCGCATGACAAACAATGATAACTTAGGTTTAAGGATAAATTTGCATTATTAAAACTAGAGAGTTACTTGCTTGACATGTTGATAAAACTCCATGCAAGAACTCGATTGATTATGTGCAGTATAATCAATCACTTCTAACCACGTACTTACATACTTACCTTAGTGTCAAAACATAAATGACAAAAGAATCACCATTATCTGTTTGAGAGGATGCCATTTCCAGTTAGGAAATGGT
Organism: Heteromeles arbutifolia; assembly: GCA_024362995.1. NCBI lineage: Eukaryota > Viridiplantae > Streptophyta > Magnoliopsida > Rosales > Rosaceae > Heteromeles > Heteromeles arbutifolia. The sequence continues at coordinate 33,875,683 of JANCRC010000003.1, read as the reverse complement.
ATTGAGCAAAATAAAATAAATAAATTGTTGTATCAAGCCCGTCAATTAGGATCCTATCTCGCAAGAGTTATGAGCTCTCACAATTAGGCGGTAAGTCAATATCTATTTTTATCTTCAACTTTAATAAGAGCGCTACCATGTGCGTCCACCTATCGAGAAATAACAAGAAGAAAAAGAATTTACAAATAGATTATGTTTGGGTTAATATTTAAATATTGGGTTTGAATGAAGGAAAGTCCAAGGATGCCAACTAAAGAGAAGACTTGCCCGAAGTCCAGCATCGAGCCCAGAGCAAGTTGAAGCCTTTTCAACCAGAATGCAAGCCACGTGTTTATGAGCGAAGTGACAAGTGACACTAACCAACTATCAGTCAAAGAACACTTTCTAGTGGCATTACAAGTAAAAAGCTGATGACTCACTACCCTCTAAGTGCTTTCGGGCAAGAGCAAAAGCTACAGCAATCGAGCCAAACTGCCTATAAAAAGAAGAGACAATAGGGACAAAGACACCCAACCAATCAAATAAACAAACATACAAACCCTGCTCTCAAGCCAGATTTGCATCCAAAAGCTGAAATCAACCCAGATTCAGTCATTTTTAAGTGATAGTTCTCTGAAAAGCTATCTTTTGTCTAGTTTAAAAGCTCTACTACCTCCCTCAATGGTGTAGTATCGATTCCCTCGTGTAAACTTGTTTACCATCCATACCTTTTTAGCATATAAACCCTTGTAAATACAAAGAGAAGTGACTGCAACAAATTCAACCGTGCCTGACAAGGTGAAAACTTGCCCGAAGCTCTTTGTTTGTTTTCTGAATTAATAGATCTATTGCTTAATGCATTCTCCAACATGTATTCAAGTTATTCCCACCTGTTTTTATATTTTAAGAGTCTCATTTGCATCTGGATCTAGTTAGCTTGATGGATATGTTTTCATCAAATGTAATTTGGAACCAAACAAATGACTTAAGGAGCTCTGGACTCCCTCCATTCAAGCATACAAGATTATAAACTAAAAGTCTTTGTTTACAAGGCAAGAAAAAGAACTTAATGTGGACTTAACCCATCCGTGACAATCCTTTGATAACAAGAAGTTTGAGTAACTTGGGGCTCAAGTAATCGACTGAAAACACACTTGTTCTACATCTGCTATACTGAGATAGCAGTGGCACGCCTAGCACTTAGTTAGTTTTGATTGCGAGCCTCAAGGCCTACACCTAAGGCCCCATAAAGGCACATTTCAGAACTAACTTTGTTCTCTTCTTGTAGCACATCAATAAGCAAGAGCCCGACTACGCATCTAAAGTGCATATCCCTTAGGGAGCTGTGCTGAGGTTCAAGGAGCAATCTCCAGAGAAATCTTTGCCCGAATATAGTTTTGGCACGCCCGGTGGGATCCATTTAGTCTTGTATGCCAAGAAGGAAGAGAAATGAGCGAACCTTCAGGTGGAACATAGAATACGGGCCACCACAATGTCTACCGAGATCAAGCATGACAAATCATCCAGAAGATTTCCCCTCTCTACGAGGACAAGCCATTTTGGGAAGCCCGACTTCATCTGAGAAGTCAGGAGGAAAGGTGACCAATGAGGACTTGCACGCTACCATGGTACAAGTATTGAGAAGTATGGAAAATATCTATCTGGAGATCAGAGGAGAAGTGAGTAGACTATGTTCCTTAACTGGGAGTCTACAAAGAAAATTAGATCTGGAATACTCTACTCCAAAAATGATTATGCCAGGGAAGTGATGAGAGAAGCAAGCCTTGAGAAAGAACTAGTTATTCCCCTTTTCCCTTTGCTCGAGGAAAAGAAGGATAAGGAAAAAAACAAAGATGGACCTGGAATTAGTCAGCCAATACTGAAAGAGGTCCTGGAAACGGAGTTGCCCCGACCCCCTATTATTCTCACTAGATAGTAGGGGGCAGAGCGAGTAAGAAAGAAAGAAGTATGGGATGGCCCAGTTAAAGAAATGAGTATAGGATGCCCCAATTAATTGGAGAATCCAGCGGGAAATGTGAGCTCACAACTATGGATAAACCTCCTTCTTATAGGCCACCACCATTGGCTAATAAAGGAGGATGGGCCAGATGAAGAAAGCCTGAACAAAAAAAAGGAAACTTTCTTAGGCAATGATCGTAGCCCGAAGTGGGAACCTCTTCATACCCCACACAATAATACAGCCAACCAACAACTCAGAGAAGAGTTGGCCGAGTTAAGAATGATGGTGGTCCAGAATGCTCAACCCCAGGCTCGCTCGCTGCTTAGGATCACTTACCAGAAGCCATATCTTGAGTATATTGATGAGCATAATCATTTTCCCCTCAACTTCAAGATGCCCGAGTTTCCAACTTTTAGGGGAGAAAATGACTATGTGTCTTCTAGAGATCACATTTTCAAGTTCTCCAATCATTGCGTAGCATTTGAAGATAATCCTAACTATAAGTTAAGATTGTTTAGGAACTCGTTGGTTGGTTTAGCATCTCAGTGGTACTCTTTGTTGCCCCCCAATTCTATTGCTGACTAGGGGCAAATGAAGACTGCCTTTCATAAACAGTTTTATAGAGTGGAGCTCGAGATGACTATCAACGATCTAGTGGAGGTGAAACAATATGAAAATGAGTCCACAGAAGACTTCATGAGGAGGTTCAGAAGGACAAGAATCCGGTGCCAATTCCCTATCAATCATGCCCAACTTATATCCATTGCTCAGAAGGTTTTGAGGCTGCCTTTGAGAAAGAAGTTTTATGATGTACAGTTCAATGAGTTGCAAAAGTTGATAATTGCTGCCATAAAGTATGAAATGTTGTTGCTTGAAGAACAACAAGTGAAACACTCATCCAAAGTCCCTCATTTTTACAAAAATAAAGCTGCAATTCACCAAGTAGAGTTTGAAGAACAGAGCCAAAAGCAAGTGATGGCCATGAAAGAGAAAGTGTCACACCCCGAAAACTCGAGGTGCGAGGTTTAGAGAAATAACTAGGACAAAGCGATTTATCAAGGGTATAAAACAACCCTCATCTTAAGATTATGTCAACGAAAATTTATATTTCACAATTTCATTAAATCAAACTACAAAAGTCAATTTAAGAAATGTAGTTGAAGATCTTATAGTAATGCAAACTGCAAAATCGACCTAAGCCATAAAATTCACCAAAAATAATTCGTTCAACCAAAAATTGTGAAAATTTCCAGATCCAAAGTAGACACATGAAACTAAGTTGTATCAAAATTTCATTGAATTTCGAGTTTGGGAAGTATAGGAAAATTTAAATCCAAAACAGGAATACTGCTGTCTTCTAAAAAAATTTTCAGCAGCACCAAGTTTCTTTGCATATAAAAATGTCTATACTCCAAAGAACAAAAATCTGAAATTTTTGCAAAATGCCACCTAGGTGGTAGATACACACCCACAGTTTTAAACGTAACCAAGATCATAGGGGTTCTTTCCAGAAGCTATTCATAACCCTTACAGATTTTAATAAGGTCACAAAAGACCCCCAAGTCTCTTACAAGAAAACATATTCAAGCCATTTGATGAAATGTACAAGAGCAAAACATACAAGCCCAAAGGACAAATAATTACACATACATGGTGTTCATAGCCCAGGTAAGTAGATACTCCAACCCACCAAGGTCTACATCATTTTAGTCTACTACTCCACAAAAATGTCATTTTCAAACAGAAACTAACTATACAATACTTTGGCAGCTCACCCAAAAGATGCCTACGTCTGGACTCCTTTCTACTAGCCCACACTAAAGCTGCCACTTTGAAACCCAGCTAGTCGACTCTACACACCTGAAAATACATGTTTAGAAGAACGGGGTGAGCATAAAATGCCCAGTAGGGGTTTTTCAGTAAGTCCGAAATCATTTAAAATTTTATGGTGCATGCCAGAAAGTAATAAAAGTGATTCGAAAACCATTTATATCCATAACCACGAAATCCAACAATATGCAATATGCTTTAAAAATGCTTAGAAGCAACATATGACAGAGAAACCAAGGTTTCAGAGCATTAGTAGCTTTGATAACAACGGTACAACACATAGTTTCAAAGACATTTCCTTTGTCTAACGGATAACAAAGCCATTATCATTTAAATATCCACTAGCATAATAAATCACAAAGATTTTCTTTTATCTCAAACGAGGGACAAGTAGATTGGAAAGAATCGTAATATACCTGGCCAACATTCACATCACATATACTCATTACTTTCATAACTCATTCTCACAGCTCCCACACGTGGAGCTTTCCCCGGGGAACCTTGGGTCATTGTGCCCATAATCAACAACTTCACGGGTCATTGTGCCCATTCATACATTTCTCAACATTCTCAACTGCACAGGTATTATACTACTTTCCATCTACTTTCAAAAATCAAACATTTATCTCAACATACTTCAAAATCTCAAAATGAGTATCCAAAGAGGCATGCACATTAAAACCACAATCTTGAAAAATCATTTCAACTACTTTAACTCATCAAAGTTTGTAACAAACGAGATTCAAATCATTTAGTTCAAACCATAGAGAACATTTGCTTCACTTCTTTCACAAAATCTAAAAAGGAAACATTTTAAGTAAGCTTCAAAAAAATGCTCAAATGCCAACAAACCTTGATCAAATAAAAATGAAAAACCAAAATACTTTTATAGTTAAAACCCCCCTACCTCAACTCAATTTCTTGATATTCAACTTCTAGGGTGTTCGTCGACTTGCTCCTTTGTCACCTGGACCTTCTCTTCCTTATCTATAAGCAAGAAAAATCATCACACACCATTTATACCAAATACCAAATAAAAACCCTAATTCAAGATTAATTGAGGACTTTAATCAAACACTTGGTGCCCAACTATAAACTTATGACATGAACTATGCTACTTTCATATTTCCTACTTCCACCCAAACTAATTTGTGGTTTATCAAATCAAATAATAATTAGATCCCAAAGGTAAGAAATAAATACCTTAAATGGAGACAAAGGAAGGATTCCTCACTTGTTCTAACCTTCACAAGCAAGGAAAAAGAAAGCTCCTCCTCCTTGGAATTTCTTTTTGACAATTTAGGACCTAAAAGGGGTGAACCCCTTCTTCTCCTTCGGCTGTTGGAAGGAAAACAGAAAAGTGAGGGTTTTTCTAGAAACCCATCACCCTTTTATTTCTTTTGCTAACGTCAGCCATATTTTTTTTTTTTTTGGGATATTACAGAAAGGATAGAGATGTGTGTAGCGGAAATGACCACTCCTTTTAAACCTTTAATGGTAAAGGGGTTAGTCTAGCCAGTCAAAGATCAGAAAGTCGTGATGAATGATGGAGGATTTGTCCTTATGAAGCCCCCTAAATACCAGAGTTATTCTTTTGATTTGACCAAGGCTTTAGCGATCTATGAAGAATTGGTGCGAGCAAGAGTGATTATGCTCGACAGCACCAAAAAGATACCTAAGCCAGAAAAATTAAGAGGAAAGAAGTATTACAAGCTGCACTATACCTTCAACCACTCCATAACCAATTGTGTCCAATTCAGGGATTGGATACAAGACCTCATAGTGAAGAGAAAGTTGTTTTAGAGAAACCGCATGCCAATATGATGATTGACACAGATCATTTCCCAGAAGCCCCAATACACATGATCAACCTGACTTGGGCTGAGAAAGGGAAGGGAAAAGCCACCTGGGAAGTTAAAGCAGAAAGAAGGCAAGTTGATAAACCGACAGAATGAACTATCAAGTTCCTTGAGAAACCCAAAGCAGCCATAGTTAAAGAGCTGGTGTTGTTTAGCAAGTGCCAGTGTGAATATGAGTTAGAGGTGCCAACATCAAGAGCTATTATTGATCAAGAATTGATTAGAAAAAAAGAGAAAGAAGAGCAAGAAGTCTGCAGAAGCATCATGTGGGTAGCTGAGAAAGAGACATCCATAAATGTTTTCAAAAGGTTGGGAGGGGATTCTCAACCAAAAGGCTTGTCAGAGGTATTCAGAAATTACGAAGCCTCTGAAGAAGTGGAAGACAAAGAAGCCAAAATGCCAAAATGGGCGGATGTAAGGCCTTCCCAACCAAGTTATAATGATGTCAGAATGAGGGGAATAACAAAGAGCATAGTATCCCCAGTCACCAAGAAGGGTTCTGCTCGACTTAGGCGGAAATGGTATGTAGTTGGAAAGGATGGGAGCCCTATCAAAGAAATGGGAGCTTCTATGATCAGGAGGGTTCAAAGGCAGCACAAAGCTCATATAAACTCACTAAAGGTCCCTACTACATCGGAAACCTTTGAAAATGTAAAGTTTGAAAAAGTACCTCATGGGGGAAGAAATCAACTTCAATGGAAGAACAAAAAGGATGTGGAAAGGGCTAATAGCAAGACTGAGGGGGAAGAAGACCATGTGCCATAAAGCCCTCATCCCGAAAAGTACAAAATCTTGAGGAGAGCTCAAGAGGATATGGTGATGATGCTTACCCCAAGATGGAGCCCAGAACCAATATGTTTTGAAACTATCTCACCTGAGAGAGGAATGCCCTCACCTTTGCTGGTTGATACTCTCTATAAAAACCTAGTGCAGGTACAAAACTTTGGTATAACTTAGGAGGAAAAGTTGCCCGAGCTAATGTTGCCAAAAGAAGCACATGCCTGGTTGGATGAATTCATGGACCACATTGGGGGCAAGAAGAAGGATTTACCTGACCTAGCAACTTCCACGTAAACATGGCATACGTTATATCTGTTATGTTTTGCGCCGAGCCTGATCAACCTGCCACGATGGAAGATGATTACTTGGCAACAGAACTTATGATGACATATGTTAATGTTGAGGAAGCGGAAAAAGGAGAATAAGACAGAACACGTTTGCCCGAGCTTGCAAAGAAATAGCCTGAGAGGGTATATTCAGATAAAATGGTCTTTAGCTGCCCGAGCTTAGCCCTAGCTAACCATCTCAAGCCCATATATGTAACTGCTCATTGGGAAGGAGTACCCATCAAGAGGGTCTTGATTGATGAAGAAGCTGCAGTCAATGTGATACCATTAAAATAAATGAAGAAGTTAGGAAAAAGTGAAGAAGATCTTATTCCCATTAACTTAACAGTCTCTAACTTACCAGAACTCATGGAATATTGCCTTTGCTTGGTAGAGATTGGATTCATCAGAGTCTCTATATACCATCCACCTTGCATCAATAAGTAGTTGTTTACCACGAGAAATGGACTATGTGACCAGGATTTTGGGAAATGGTGGAGGCCGAGTCACGACCATTCCTTCCTACAGCCAATGTTGTAGAAGCTAGGTTCTACAATCCCAGTATTGGAATTCTCCAGTGCTTAGGAGCCGATGAGAACGGCCGCCCGACTAAGGTGAAGGCCCAAAAGCTCGTGGAACAAGGATTGTTTCTCATTATGGAAGAATGGGATAGACCCCATATTGTCCCAACTCCCCAACACCAGTAATGTCAGAACAAAGAAGAAATGACCAAGTAATTACAGTTAGGTCCTTAATAAAAAAATTGTTGGTGTATGGCAGAGAGAGAAAGCAAGAAAGTGAGAGGTTAACAAAGAAGAAGAGAAATGGAAGGAAGAAACTTCAAGCAGCCAGAACAAGGGTGAAAAAGAGTTTTTTAGGAAGGAGTTGGAAGTAACCATACAAATGGCTGAATGTATATATGACTTGGATTGGCCAGAAGATATGCCCGAGAGTTCTGAGTTAGTTGAATTTTTGTGTACAGAACCTGACAAGCCAACACCAGAGGTAGAAAACCCCTTAGAAACCATTGATTTAGGGATTGAAGGGGATCCCAAGGCCTATACAGATCAGTGGCCTGTTAGAAGATGAAGATCGAGCAAAGATAGTTAGTATTCTGCATGAGTGTAGAGACTGTTTTGCTTAGCATTACACTGAAATGCCAGGTTTAGATTCAACCTTAGTAGAACACAGAATGCCTATTAAGGAGGGATGTAAACCTGTAAAGCAAGCACCACAAAGAATGTCAAAAGAGATCGAAGAAAAGGTCAAGGAAAAGATTGAAATGCTAGTAAAGGCTGGATTTATTAGGCCTGCCAAGTATGTTGAGTGGTTGGCCAACATTGTACCTGTATTAAAAGCTATAACCAATGCAGTTCGGTGTTGTGTTGACTATAGAAACATTAATGGAGCTACGCCCAAAGATGAATACCCCATGCCTATGGCTGACTTATTCGTGGATGTAGTTGCAAAACATAAAGTGTTATATTTCATAGATGGGAATGTTGGTTATAATCAGATAAAAATGGCTAAAGAGACTTTTAGGTGCCCAGGTCATGTTGGAGCATATGAATACTTAATTATGCCATTTGGGCTTTAAAATGCTGGTGTAACCTATCAGAGAGCAATGAATGCCATTTTTCATGACTTGATTGGCCATAGCATGGAAGTATACATTGATGACATTGTGGTAAAATCTAAAACTGAAGAACAACACCTAGTAGACCTCAGAAAGGCCTTAACAAGAATAAGGACCTATAAGTTGAAGATGAATCCTAAGAAATATGCTTTTGGGGTAAGATCGGGCAACTTTTTGGGATTCCTTGTCCATAAAAAAGGGGTGGAGGTTGACAAAAATAAAGCTCGGGCAATAATGAAATCACCTCCTTCTACCAATAAAGTACAACTACAAAGGCTACTAGGGAAGATTAATTTCTTAAGGAGATTCATTGCTAACTTGGCGGGCAAGATTCAGCCGCTAACTCCTCTGTTAAGATTGAAAGACAAAGAAGAGTTCGAGTGGGGCCCACCACACCAAGAGGCCTTTGACAGAATAAAGGCTTGCTTGGCCTCTCCACCAGTGCTCATGCCACCTCAAATAGGAAAGCCTTTAAAGCTTTGTATTTCTGCCTCTGAAAAGTCAATGGGAAGCTTGTTGGCTCAAAACAATGAAGATGGGAAAGAACAAGCAATATACTACCTTAGCAGAATCCTAACTGAGGTATAAACAAGATACACCCTAGTGGAGAGGTTGTGTTTAGCTTTATACTTCACTGCCTACAAGCTAAGGCATTACATGCTGCCTTGCCACATCCATATTATTGCTAAGACAGATGTGATCAAATACATGCTGTCAAAACCAATGCTAACTAGAAGGATTGGAAAATGGATTTTAGCACTCTCCGAATTCAGTTTTCAATATGTACCTCAAAAAGCAATCAAGGGACAGGCGATTGCCGACTTTTTAGCTAAGCACCAAGAACCACATGATGAGTTTGTCAACGTCCCCAGAACTTTGGAAGTGGCCAGTGTATGGATTCCACCAAGCAAAGTCCTCTCGGGCAAAGAAGAATGGATTCAGCAAGAGATGAAGAGGATAACTAACCTCTGGATCATTCCTTGAAAACCGTACTTTGATGGATCTTGCACTCAAAATGCTGTTGGGGCTGGGATTATCATCATTGATCCCAAGGGCACTTATCATTGTTATTCATTTCTCCTGGATTATCAAGAAACTACCAACAATCGGGCAGAGTATGAGGCACTGATAATTGGTCTGGAGATCTTAATAGAGTTGGGGGCAACTAAAGTTGAAGTGTTTGGTGATTCAGAGTTGTTGATCAATCAGCTAAATGGAGACTACAAGTGCATGCACATTACCATGACGGGCTATTACTTGGCAGCCATTCAATTGTTAAGCTATTAGGACCCTGAAATATCAGTCAACCATATCCACAGAGAATCAAATGCAATGGCTAATGAGATGGCACAGATAGCTTCTGGAGCACAGATCCAAGAAAGAAGATTCAAGGAAGATGTGGAAATGCAAAGGAGAAATCTCACTTCTATCTTTGATAGAAGATTCAGCCTAGATGTGATGACTAAAGAACCAGAGATAGAAGATTGGAGATCACCTATTACTCAATACCTGAAAAATCCTTTTTTCCCTACAAGTAAGAAGAATAGACAGCAAGCGTTTAAGTATGTCGTGTATGAGGAGAATCTGTTAAGAAAAACTCCATATGGACTTTTGTTAAAATGCCTAGGCCAAGAAGAATCAATGAGAGTAATGGTCAAAGTACATGATGGGATCTGTGGAGAACATCAAGCTGGAACTAAGATGAGGTGGTTGCTCAGGAGATATGGTTACTTTTGGCCCGATATGGAGAAAGATTGCAAGGCTTATGCCCAAAAGTGTAAAGAATGTCAAAGGCATGGACCTCTCCAACATGTGCCTTAAGTACCCTTGAACCCTGTAGTCAAGCCTTAGCCCTTCAAAAGATGGGCAATGGACTTTATCGGGCAAATTTACCCAGCTTCTAGTAAATGACACACATTCTTAATAATGGCCACAGATTACTTCACCAACTGGGTAGAAGCTTCAGATGTGAAGACCATTACCTCAACTGCTGTCAAGAAGTTCATTGAAACCAAGATCTTACACAGATATGGGGTGCCCGAGATAATTGTCACTGATCGCAAGCCATCTTATATTTGAAAGGAAGTAGACGAATTTGCAAGTAAATTCAAGATAAAGATGATCCAAACAGAGGCCAGTAACAAGATCTTGGTGAACATTATTAAAAGAATGGTGGCAAATAGTCCAGAGAAGTGGCATGAGAAGTTAGGAATACTTTATGGGCTTACAGAACCTCCAAGAGGGCAGGAACTGGAACTACTCCTTATGTCTTAACCTTTAGGCAAGATGTTGTACTCCCCATGGAGATTAATATGAGTTCTGTTAGGATTCAAAACCAGTTTGGGTTGCACAGTGAACAATACATTCAGGCTATGTGTCAAGGAGTTGAAGATCTAGATATAGCCCGAATTGAAGCTTTAAATAAAATTCAAGAAGGGAAGAGAAATGTTGCCTGAGCATACAACAAAAAAGTGAAATTAAAAGCCTTCAAAGAAGGGGAGTTAGTGTGGAAGGCAATTTTGCCTTTAGGAGCTCAAGTTAGAGGCTTTGGGAAGTGGAGCCCTACTTGGGAAAGTCATTTCATTATCAATCAAGTGCTGGATAAGGGAGGATATTACTTGGCGGATTTGGAAGGGAACATGCAAATGCATCCAATTAGTGCTAAGTTTTTAAATAAATACCATCCAACTTTGTGGCATGCAAGAGATTGTTATATTGAAGAGATCTGAGCAAGTTAAGAAGGGTTGGAGTTAGGTTACTACAATTAAAATTCAAAGGGAGGTAAGACATGACAAAGATGAAGAAGAAATTCATTTCATTTCATAAAAAGATTACAAAAGATTCTAGCATAACAACTTTGCATCTTCGGCTAAGGCAGTTATTCTAGAATAGTAAGTTTGCATAATGGTAAAGATTCTGCCCGGTTTTCCTAGATACATGTTGCTATTGGCAAGTTGGGTTTTTGAATCCTCAACTTCCTGAGAGATCTTCTCAATCTCTTCCACTTTCTGGAAGAGGTGAGTGGCCAGGTTCATCTTCTCAGCCTTCAAAGAAGAAAGTTTCTCATCCAATCTCTGAATTTCAGCATCAACCACTACAATCCTATCTTCCATAATTAATCCTTCCTCCACCAACTGCTGGAAAATGGCTGAAGATTTCACGTGTTTTTCTTGGTAGCACTTCACTCTGTTAGATACCCGCTCTACCTTCTGATACTGGTCTCTTAATGCTCGCAAGTTCTCGAAGAAGTTGAGAAAAGACTCGTATTGAGCCTTGGACAATGACTGCGCCTTGTAAAGCTCGGTCAAGGCGTTCTTAGCATCATGGAGAACCTTAAGGCTGAAAGAAGTAGTAAAGTCTCTCTTCATCCAATCCTTGAAAATCTGGCGAGCATTCTGGAGAAGAGGAGACTCGGAGGAAGGTGGAGGAGAATACAGTTTGGTTTTGATCTGCCTGAACTTCTTGACCAGCTCGGGCAAAGATGTTGTTGATGGAGTAGGGGGCATCTCTCCAGCACATTCAGTAGTAGCAGAGAGAGCAGCCTCGATTGGCAGAGAATGAAGGATCTTAGAAGCATGAGCATAAGCAGGAATGGAAGTAGCAGCAACAGTCTTAGCTTTCTTCTTAGGCCTAGGGATAGGGGTCCCTGTGACCCCAGAAGTTAGAGGAGGTTGAGGAAGATATGTCTTGCGCACCAAGATCGGTGGAGATTTGCCCGAGCCCTTTCCAAAACCCTATTACAAGGCAAGAAAAATAAAATCAAGAATGAAGCCTTCAAATAAAATTAGAGAAAGATAGGGAAGAGAGTTAGTATACCTAAGTGGAACCTAAAGCCTTGGAATGAGGGGGATGAGGAGTTGTGACATTTGGTTGCTATGGGGGATCATGTTTGCTTGCTAGAAAAAGGGAAATGTTGCCCAAACCCTCACCAGAAGCCTATAAATATCAAGGGAAAAGAAAAATGCCAGTGAGTTGGTTTATAGAAAGCAGAAAATAAAAGATTAAGTATTAGTATACCTGAGGCAAGATTTGACAGGATTGGTGAGGCACTTCTGTTACAACTGCACCCTGAGAAGCCCGCGGGCTAGTTACCTCTGAGACCACGGGGATCTTAGGGACTATAAGCTCCCCAAATGCAATTGCTGCTGATAGATGAGACTCTTGCACTGGGAAGGACTACAAAAAGTAAAAAAAAGATAAGTATAAGAGAGAGAGGGCCTTAAGCATAAAATATCAAGACAAAATACTCACTAAGTTGCTGTTATCCTCTACAAAGTGTAGTATATCCCCAGTGCTTGGATTAAATTGAGAAGTTGGAGTCACCACCAAAGTAGGAGGAGGAATGGAAGACTTGGGAGTTGAGCCTTGTCCGATCAAAGACACAGGTTCCCCAACCTTGGCCTACAAAGGATTGGAAGTTAATTATTAGCTTCCAAAGTAATAAAGTTACAAAATTTAAGCCAAGGGTGGGAAAAGTATACCTTGGAAGATTTGGCCCAAAGAGAAGAAACATATGCTGTTCAGGCTGGGGGTGAAGAGGTCTCGGGTTGAGAAATCCTTTCTTCCTTTATGGCTTGTTTCAAGTAGTTGGGCAAAGAGTTAATAAAAAAAAGAAAGGGGGGAAAACTGCAAAAGGATAACTTGGGAAGCAAGCCATACCTCCAGCTCATCAAATGTGGTATCAAGAAGATTTTTGGCCTTCTGATGTATCTCTGCACCCAACGGCTCTTCCTTCGACACAAAAGTGGGCTTCTTTGTTACTTGAGGCCCTAGTGACAAGATAAAAAGAAAATATCAGCTCACACTTCAGGAGAATTTAAAACTGCAACTAAACAAGAAGAATGGAGAATAACTTACTGTAAATCTTCTGTTTCTTCCTATTCGCCTCAGCTACAGGAGTAGAAGATTTAGAGGATTTGGAGTTTTGAGCTCTTCAGGCTCGAACTCTGAAGATTCTATTACTGTTTCCTTTGTCCGCCGTGTTGCCCGAGTCTCCACCACGAGTTCAACCTCGCCCTCCAAGTCTCCAAGTAACTCAAAGACATCTTTGCCCTCTCCAGCACCTTGCCTTACCACTTCAGCCTCATCATTTTTAAGGACAATGACGTCCCCAACTTCTTCATCTAGCCCGACATTCACTTCGGTGTTGCCTTAGGCTCCAAGTGTGAGGAAACCAAAGAAAGGATTAGAATAGGGCATATTCATAAAAAGCTCATAAGATACAAGTCAACGAAATAAAGGATACCTATTAGAAGAAGTTAGTTCTTCTGATGGATCATTTCCTTCCTGTTTTTAAGCTCACTCGAGCTAGGATAGGACTTGATTTAGAGTTGCTTAAACAGGCGATCATGTGCTTCTCGTAAGTCCCCTCCGTACTTCTCTGACCACCTTGATTCCCATCAAGAAGAGAAAGATAAGGTACATTCAAAGTTTAGAACCATAGGCTTTTAAGCAATCCTGCTCATGACCTCAAGACTGCGTTGGGCAGCTCGGAATGTGACTTCTTGTGGAGAGCCAAAACGATAAGAGGTGTCACAATGAACGAAGTCAAAAAATAGAACAGGGATGGCTTGTCTAAACCCTAACTGTCTAGCGCAGAAGTTAAGGTGGTAAACCTCCAGCCCGCGTTCATAGCGATCGCTCCTCACACCCCATGCTAGATCTCTTTGCTGAATACAGCTGATGAATTTCTCTTTGCAGAAGGCACTGACATCCTCCCTGAAGCCATCTTGGAAAGCTTGGTCAGAGAACCAAGTATATCTCCTAAGCACTGAAGCTCCCCACTCCAAGTATGCCCAAGTTCTGCAGACTCTAAAGAAGTAGAGGCAGCAGAAAGTAGAGTGGTTGGTGGGAGAAGCCTCAGCCAAAATTCGAGCAGGAGCAACACCCTTAGGGAATTCCATATTAGGTGCCCGAAGCTCGGGGAAATACCATTGGAGCCATAGCTGGATCATCCAAATTGGCCCGTTGAGGTTAGTTTCAAAAGAAACTCAACGGGTCATCTCATAGAGAAGATGTTCTAGATGAGCAAGAAGAAAGGGGCTCATAGCCACATCATCAAAATTATGCAGAGCTTCCACCAAAGGGATCCATTTGACCTTCACTCTCTTGGACTTGTTGGGGAAGACATGCTTGTTAAGCTTATACAGAAGGAAGTACATGTGTTCTTGGTCTTGATTGGCATTTGAAGAAGAGGGCCTAAAAGCCTTCTTGGCGAACGGGATAAAACCCGTGAAGGAAGTCCCATAACTCTTGAAAGTAGCAGAGTCATACTCCAACTGAGTTATGGGACCAGAGATCCTCGAGCTTTCAGCGGTCGGGCAAGAATGAGGTAACCAGTCCTGAGTAACGTCCACAACTTTGCCCGAGGGCCTAAGCCCGAAGACTTAGGCCATATCGAGGATAGTCGGGGACATAGGGCCCATCCTGAAGTCGAAAGTATTGGTGCCCGAATTCCAAAAGAGGAAAGTCGTGGTCAACAGTTCAGGCTTGGCGATTACAGTAGTTTTGGACAGCATAATTAGCTCGTATATACCGTTGTTCATCCACTTCTGCTTGAAGGTAGGCTCGAGCTTATTTATCCACTGCGTCCAGCTTTCATCCTTCATTAAAGGAAAGCCACGAGTCGACCACTTGGATGTTGAAATACCAGCATCGGCCAAAAATGGGTTTGGGGTGAACCAATTTACCTTGGGCATGTTGCTTTCCACTACAATGGGGACATGAGAGGTCCATGCAGGCCCCAAAGAGTGGACTCATCCCCCTTCAAAGAAAAGTGAGGTATGAAGGCCAGCCCGAGGGCGATGGAGGCCATTGAGCAAGCGACGCATGGTGGAAATCCCCTCACCAGTCTCACATGAAGATTGAGTTCGAGCAAATTTGGGTGCCATTGGATGATCTTGGAAAAGATAGAAGAAATTTGAAGACAGAAAGCAAGAAGGAACTAAGAACAAGAGAGTATTGAGAAAGTTGGGAAATCTAGGAGATTTTGGAAATTCTAAGGTTTGAGATTGCTAAGGTACTTGGCCGAGGGATTTAAGTGAGGATTATATAGTAAACGGTTAGTTGACATTGGAAATCGTGGGTTGGTGTAAAGGTTTTGCTAAACAACGGTTATCTTTAATGGTGCATGTCCCGAGTGAAAGCATGCGACAGTTGTTTAATCATTATTAACGCCTCGTTTCGCAAACTCTACAATGATTAAAGGGGGCACTGTTTGGGTTAATATTTAAACATTGGGCTTGAATGAAGGAAAGCCCAAGGATGCCGACTAAAAATGAGACTTGCCCGAAGCCCAACATCGAGCCCAGAGCAAGTTGAAGCCTTTTCAGCCAGAATGCAAGCCACGTGTTTATGAGCAAAGTGACAAGTGACAGAAACTAACCAAATATCAGCCAAAGAACACTTTTTAGTGGCATTACAAGTAAAAAACTGATGACTCACTACCCTCCAAGTGCTTTCGGGCAAGAGCAAAAGCCACAGCAGTCGGGCCAAACTGCCTATAAAAATAAGAAGGGACAACAGGGACAAGGACACTCAACCAATCAAACAAACAAACATACAAACTCTGTTCTCAAGCCAGATTTGCATCCAAAAGCTGAAATCAATCCAGATTCAGTCATTTTTAAGCGATAGTTCTCTGAAAAGCTATCTTTTGTCTAGTTTAAAAGCTCTGCTACCTCCCTCAGTGGTGTAGTATCCATTCCCTCATGTAAACTTGTTTACCATCCATACCTTTTTAGCATATAAACCCTTGTAAATACAAAGAGAAGTGACTGCAAGAGGTTCAACCTTGCCCGACAAGGTGAAAACTTGCCCAAAGCTCTTGGTTTGTTTTCTAAATTAATGGATCTATTGCTTAATGCATTCTCCAACATGTATTCAAGTTATTCCCACCTATTTTTCTATTTTACGAGTCTCATTTGCATCTGGATCTAGCTAGCTTGATGGATATGTTTTCATTAAATGTAATCTGGAACCAAACAAATGACTTAAGGGGCTTTGGACTCCTTCCATTCAAGCATACAAGATTATAAACTAAATGTCTTTGTTTACAAGGCAAGAAAAAGAACTTAATGTGGACTTAACCATTCCGCGACAATCCTTTGATAACAAGAAGTCTGAGTAACTTGGGGCGCAAGTAATCGACTGAAAACACACTTGTTCTACATCTGCTATACTGAGATAACAGTGGCACGCCTATCACTTAGTTAGTTTTGATTGCGAGCCTCAAGGCCTACACCTAAGGCCCCATAAAGGCACATTTCAAAACTAACTTTGTTCTCTTTTTGTAGCACATCAACAAGCAAAAGCCCGACTACACATCTAAAGTACCTATCCCTTGGGGAGCTGTGTTGAGGTTCAAGGAGCCTTCTCCAAAGAAATCTTTACCCGAACAGATTACTTTGCTCCACTCGCTGAATTTTATGCTCCAAGCAGAGAGTATAATTGCCTTATCGAGCACCAGAAATAATTGCCTTATCCTAGCTGCTCCCATCATACTTCAGTCAGTGGGGGATGAAGATGATGAATCACAATACAGGGTCAATTATTCTAGCATTTGCAGCAGATGTTAGTCCTCACCTTTCATGATAAACTGCACCACCCTTTGTGGCTGTGTCCCACTATCTAAAGTTGCCCCAGAATTTCGCAGTGGACTTAGAAATTCAGCATCAATCATGCAGATACTAATCCTGCTTTTGTAAAAAGCAGCTCTCCACAGAAGCTTTTTTTTTAATTTTATTTATGGGAGGAGGTGCAAACATTTACGTTTACATTTACATGACAGAGAGAGATAGACACCCAATAGATGTAAATGTGTGACAAGTATGCCTTTCCCGCAAACTTTGAGTACCAGATCGGGATATTTGTATCTAAAAAGCAGAGGTATACTCCCTTATTGGAACTTTAATACACTTTAGTTTAGCTGGAAAACAAAGGTAGTTTGCATGGAGAACGGCACAATGGGTGTATTTGATGTAGCAAAAGCGAGTCTAGGTGTTTACAGTTTGGGGTTTAGTCTCTAATATAATAATGGCAGCATGTTATACACGTGTAAAATGTAACAGCCACATATGCTTCCACGTCACTTAATTATTATAAATTAAACATGTGTTACATATCCATGGGAAATGCTAGACATGAAATGTCGTGCGTTCCAGAATATTTCAAGTGAGAAGATCTCAAATCTTTGCACTTATTGTCAATTTATTTTAAATTGGACACTCGCATTCTAACACATATTCATGCTACAAGAAATTGGTCATTTTATCGTGTGCAGTCTATGGTGTGCAAATTATCCGTGCTGTTAATGATAATTTTTAGCGCAAACTTCTTGTGCGCCTTAAATTCAGTTTAAGGTACGCAATATGACAAAAAACAAAAAAAAACAATTTTGATGTAGTGATTACTCCATCGGCACTCATCTATGGTTACAAACTAGTCTTAGAAATGGATCATAATTTCTTGTTTTGTATACCGATGAACAAAAACCAACCTTGTGTCGTTAGAGAAAAATGAGAAAACATCCATGGTTGAAACAAAAGAAGAACATGTTACGTATTTAGCCCTGGGGCTGCCGCAAGTGATTTCTTCACACCAATGAGAAAAACTCTAGAAAAAGAAAATATTCCAAATAGCTTTCCAGCCCTCCAAAATATTCTCGGCAGGGAATTTGTGCTCTACTTTTCTCAAAAGTGCTTCTCCTTCACTATAAACACCAAGCAACCCACTAACCTCTCTCCATCATACGCTCAAAAGTTGATCTCTCTAGCTCCTCCAATCTTCTCCAATGACTACTAGTAGTAGGAAGCAGCTCGAAGTCGTACGAGACGATCAAACTCCGCAGAAATGGTGTGTTTTATTGAGAGAAGATGTGTTCAGAAGATTCATGGCTCAAGGCAGCACAAATCCAACAGTACAGAAGGTCTTTGGTGGTGCATCTTTTTTTAGTCCTTTGCTGTTTGGGAAATTTTTTGATCCTTCTGATGCCTTCCCACTGTGGGAATTTGAGTCGGATATCTTGCTATCTGGTCTCAGAAGCTCTGGCCAAACCAGTATTGATTGGTTTCAAACAGATCAAGACTATGTCCTAAAAGTAGAACTACCAGGTAAGTTTTTCAACTACTTTTAAAATATTCATTTTTCAGAAATTAGACTTCTTAATTTCCTAATTATGATTTAGATTTCATGAACTAAGAAGACTGCATCTGCAAGACTGCAAGTATTGGGATTACTCCTTAATTCATGAATAAACCTTTTAAGACAAGGGGAGAAGACTTTATTTTCAAAGAGGTTGCTTATGAGTTTTAAGGATTAATGAATATTGAATGGGGTTTTTGGTTTCTGAAAGGGGGGAGGGGGTTTGGTACATCATATGGGATCAAACGCATAAAATCTTAGACCTATAATCAATACGTGCATTAAGTCAGTTGATTAAGGCACGTTACTCGTCTCTTTACACTCAAGTTGAAATCTCCTAATCGGTGAATTATAATCAGTTTAAAATATTATTAGAGGGAGGGGGGGGGACGTAACGTGTAATTGCAAAAGGTCCCCAAAATCTCCTAATCGGTGAATTATAATCAGTTTAAAATATTATTAGAGGGAGGGGGGGGGGACGTAACGTGTAATTGCAAAAGGTCTCCCAAAATTTTTGTCATCTAATTTTTATACGTAAATGCTATATATTAAAAAAATTACTTTTATGCACTTTAAAATCTCGTTATGCACTCCTTATAACTGTAAAAAAAATTCTTTCTAAAACAACACCCTAAAAAACGATTTTTTTTCCAATTTTATTGTATAATAATGATGTATATTCAAGTGAAACTTTAAAGTTGGAGTTTTTGAAACCTTTTCTTGTTTCGTTGTTTAAGATTGAACTACTTATGATTATTTAGTGAATGTTATGTTTCTAGCTCTTTTTACTTATTTAATTAATGACATTTGTAAACTTACAATCCGTGAATCCTAAAGTTTATTTTGATTTAAGCTATTGTTTTATAGCATCAATACATTGTCCTACTTTTTTAGGAAACCTGATCTTAAGATGGAGCCTTTTATAAAATTGCACATGACTCTTACAATTTCAGAGACGGCCCTGACTATCATGTCAAAATGAAAAAACCATAATTAGTTATATTGCCTCTTTCACAGCCTAACTTACTAGCCCAATAGCCTTATCAGACTCATTACGGTTTTAACTATAAACTAAATTCACGAGAGCAGTGAAACAAAAACTTTGATCCACATAACTTGTAGCTAAAATGATTAAGAGTATTTTACCCTAGATTCGATGTTCTGGATTCATTTCTCAAACCCGAAATCACTGGTATAATGGTTTGGTGAAACAGGAGAAGGGAAAAATAATGTTCAAGTGTATGCTGAAAATGGAAAAGTGGTGGAAATAAGCGGGCAGTGGAAGCAGCTGCAAGGAGGAGAGTCTAACTCCTTGAAGAGCACAAAGGATTGGAGAAGTGGGAATTGGTGGGAACATGGTTATGTTCGGAGGCTTGAGCTCCCACAAGATGCTGATTCCAGAAGGATAGAGGCTTCTCTCACGAATGACCTACTTTTGGAACTCAAAGTTCACAAGATCAACAAACCCTTGGATTCTAATGCCAATGCAAAAGATAAAGATCCAATGTGAGTTTAAAAACCTAAACATAATATTTGTGACTTGTTAAATTTTGACATACCTATAGTATAGATATATGTGATATGATGATGTATCTTTATACAACAGAACTTTTTTTTACATCTATCGTAGATAATAACTTACATGAAACAAGTTTACCGTTATCTTAATGTCTCGGTCCAATAATACAGTAATATTTATATGTTTTTCTTCATGTAATATAGAATTATTATATCGGAATGTTACGTGGCAATGAACCCGTTTCAGCAGCTCTCCTAAGCGTAATTAGTTAGGATATAATAATTAAAAAAGGAGAAATGACGGGCGATGGGGATGTAGCTCAGATGGTAGAGCGCTCGCTTAGCATGCGAGAGGTAGGGGGATCGATACCCCGCATCTCCACTTCTTTTGCCTTTTTTCATGTTTATTCAGACGGCTATGAGCATGTTGTCGTATGAATTAGGTCACAAATAGTAAACGACGCTAAGGTTAGCGAGTCACAGACGGGAGTTTCAGCTAGACGACAATAAATTAGCATGCAAAGGTATGTGATTCTAATTTGGTTTTTTTTTTTATTTGATGAAAATCCTATTTTCTTTCTGTTTCTGTACCAAAAAAATGTGAGGTTGTTTCCTTCCTGTTTTAGCCTGAAGAAAAAGGAACGAGAGACTATATGATGTTGATCAAATCGACAAAATTTCTGCTTAATTCAAATGGATATTTAACGAAAAACTTCCTGTACTATTTATTTTAATGAAAAATCATATTTTTACACTAAAAAATCAATTCTGATGCTATTCACTTTACCTTTTATTTTGTCATTATCGTTAAAACTGTTTTGTTAATTCTTACAAATATACATTTGATAGGATTTTTATCACATGCAAATGTAGGGATAAAAACACTTAAAAATACTTACAATAGTACAAAGTTATCATAGTATAGCAGCTCAAGCAATGTCGTTCTCTATAGGGATTGATTGAATAATTTGTATTTAAACTAATTCTTAACTAATTATTTCAAACAAAGTTTGGAAAATATTGATTTTGAATTTTAAAATAACAAAAACGAATTTTAATAAAAACAATTGAAGAAACCAATTTGAAAGAAAACAATTTTAGAACATAATGATAAAAGGACAGGTTCCACCATCACCTTAACAATCATATATAGTTTTATCAATTACTTATAGATTACACATGCAACTTTGAAGGTTAGGTTTTTCTTATGCATATTCTATTTGTGGCATTCAAGTTAGAACGTATATCAAACATGCAATCCGTCTATGACATTCAAATCAAATATAAACATGCATGACTCATTACACTTTGTGAAAACCCTTGAAAAACCATGTAAGGCTCAAGACGTGGCATTTGCCTTAGGTGAACTTACAATTATTAATCACAAGAAGCATTCCTCAATTTCAGGGTGACATGCCAACAAAAATTGCATCCGATTACTTATCTAAACATTCTAATGGTCGCGAATCATTAAGACACAAAAACAGTTTAAACACAGTAATTAATAATTCAAAGCATGCATGCATAATATCATAAGCAATTAAATAAAGACTACATATTCATACTAAGGCTCAAGGCATCGCCCTAACAAACGGAAAATAGTTACAAACAACCATAAAACAAAATGTTATTAAGAACAATGATAGAAAACACCTTGTAGGTAAAAAGTCTGAAATCCTCCAAAATAGTACGACCTCTCCTAATAGCTAAATATCTTTATTTATACTGCTACAAAATAAAACCCTACCTACAAAAGGTCTTAGAATACAACTAGGAAACATAATAAAATAATAAACAGCAAATCAAAGGTTTCTATTTGAACTGAAATTCGAACTTCTCAAAAAATCAGACTTTTGATTGACCAAATCAACTCCGATTTGATCCCAAAATGTCTCTTTTTAAAGCTTGAGACGTCCCTAACAAATCCTCATGAGGAATCTTTCTCAAAATATGCCATCTTGATCTTCAAAATACTCAAAACGTCTAGAAATGTCAATTTGGGAAAGCTGCGCACTTGGCCTTTATTTCATTGCCACGGTCAAACGGTTTGATAGAAAAATCTGAAATTTTGATACAATCATCTTGAAACACTCACAAACATCATCCAATTGGAACCACTCCAAAATTCATCCGTTTGATCATGTTTTGCTCCAGAGGAAGTTGAATGTCCTACATTGAAAATACAAAAAAACAAAGTATCAAAGTTCTACCAAAATAATTAATAAATTAATACTAAGATTTGGGTAAAATATATAGTATATTATCGACTCATAACGTATCGTGAGAGTACGTGACTGTTAAACCTAAGAAATGTTCAACGTTCAACTTTTATTATGTAATGTGAGAGTACAAGATTGTTAGGTCTCACACATGAATAACCATCAACTTTAATTAGTACCGTTTGTGAGAGCACGTAGTTGTTAGGTCTAACAAGTGGATAAATATCAACTAATTATGTAATGTTAGAGCACATTGTTGTTAGGTCTAACAAATAAATAATCGTCATCTTTTATCATGTAATGTGAGAGTATGTGAGTGTTAAGTTTAACACATAAATAACCATCAACTGTTGTTATGTTCCATGAGAACACGACTGTTCCGCCATTGTATTAGACAATTAATGATTAGTGTTTGAATTGCGGAATTATTTTATTGTTACATTATTTAGTCCGCAAAAGCCCAATCAACCTAATAAAAATCCACATAGCAAACACATCTAAAACTAACAAATCATGAAAACCCAAACCAGGCCAACTTTCTAATGGATTGAATTTACAAATCAAGGAGATGGATTTGGACCATAGTTGTGAATGATAAAAACTCGATTGTAATTAGACTGGGTGAAACATACTCTAAGTTGGGTCGGATGGAAGAACTTATCAATATCTAACTAGTTAGTTGCTTTATAATATTATACTAATAAAACAAGTGATAAAAAAAAATATGGATGTGAGAACAAATTAGGGACGCAGATCCTCTCCAGAGCAAAAGAAACATGCCAAACTCCTACAACAGCTACTCTCTCCTTACGTCGCTATCTCCTTCTCTCACCACCTTCATCAGATCTGCATTTCTATGAAGCTTCAAGCCTCTACTTATCTCTCTTTTTTCTTCTGAGCAAAATCCAGTTCTCAATATATTGGGAAAGCAAATAAAAAAACTTGAAAGACAGTCGTGAAGCCTTTCTGAGATGAGGGAGAGAGGGAAAGGGTGAGGGAAAGTGTGAGGGATTCACTTTGAGCCGTACGATTTTATGTGAACGGTTTAAATATTTGGTTCCGAGGGTTCGAAAAAACTGCTCTGAAGAAGATCTAGTTCCCAAAATTAGGAGTACCAATACTAGCGGCAATCAAATAATAATCTTAAAGCGGACAAATTCTATGGTTTATCAGTTAGGTCAATAGTCACACATAAGAAGTTCTTTGTACTTAATTGCACCCTAAACTATTCTCATACGATTGTCTATGATGCCATATGTGGGCGATCAAACATAAGATGCCTCTCGTTGAAGCTTACGTTTTTGGTTCAATTAATACCAAGTTGACAAAATAAGAAGACTCAATCAACAAGACATGTCGCCACTCAAACATTTTGATCAATTCAACATATATGTATTATACTAAGCAATCCCCTTTTTGTTTCGTAACATATTTGTTGTTAGAAATGGGTGGTTTATATGTAGTATTCAATTGACTTTGTGCGTACAATATTAAAATACACTGACAACTTTTTTATTTTACAATTTAAAAATGCTATTGCTATAAGTGTCTTTTGAATCTTGAGAAATGCTAAAAAGGATTCTCTTAAGTGGGAACTCCATAAATTCTCTGTCACGCCTTATAATTTAACATTAATTTTTGTGTCAAGATAATAAAACATTGTGCTAAAAGATGCTAGGCGCTAGTCGGGCGGCGAGCTGGGGCCTAGCGGCTAAGCGGATTTAAGTAAATCTATTATATTTCATGTAAATAAGTATCTGTTTATACTTAAAATATATGTAATTTCACTAAAAACTACAAAATAGAATGACATATATATTATGAAGTATTGGAACATAATGAAAACATAGGAAACAAGCATATAATGTGTGTTTATTTAAGTATTCAACAAGTCTCTTAAAATTTATTAAAAAAAAATGCAAAATGAAAGTTGTCTATTTTCTTCTAAGTGAGTCGCAACTTAGGCCGGTACCTAGGTGGGTTTGGGCAGGCTAGGTAGGTGCCTCAGCAGGTCTGGGCGCCCTTTCTTAATTTTCAAACGTCTGGGCATTAATCGGAACGATGACCACTGCCTAACGTCTAAGCGGGGCCTAAGTGGCATTAGGCATGAATTTTTAGAACAGTAATCGAGAGTCCTATTTTAAGAAATATAACTTAGCATTTCTCTTGAATCTTTGATTGAAAAATGTATGATTTGTTCATCTCATGCAGGCGGACACTCCAAAGTAATCCAAAAATCATGGGACACCGTACAACGCACAAGCTTGAAGACCATGACTTGTAAACAAGTTTTTTTATGGTCAATCAGTTCATTGGAGTTTGCAGCCGCCCAAGCATTTAGAAGTTTTTTATTTATTTTATTTAATCCTTGGATAATTGGATTAGGGTTCGAATTGGCATTCACAAAAGAATAAACACTTGCCAACAACAATAAGTGACACATCCTGACCGAGATCAAGGCATGTTGACCATCACGTGAACGTGACGTAATCATATGTGCTTTGCGGAAGCGATAAAGATAAGAAGAATTCTAAATAAGTGTGAATTACACAAACAGAGCTTAACTAGCCTAAGTGCAGTCAAGCATAAAAATACTAATTAAACAACACCCGAAGGTGATCCTACATAGAAGGGAAACTGTCAGAACCTCCGTCAAACCCTTGTAAGCCACCAGCGAACAATTCCTACTTAATACCTGGAGGGGCGAAAAACTGAAAGCATGAGTGGGCAAAAACAAAGCTTTTCAAAATCATTTCATTTCTCAAATATTCTAACCCCTCATTGTAAAACAAGTATAGTTTCCCAGAAAATAGAATACATATGTATATATCTCAAAGTCATGCTCAGAAATATTGAAATCCACATATATGTATGCCATGCCCAATATCACAATACAACAAATGTAAGCCAGGTGATACAATGTATTATAAATCATCTGCTAGCCGAAGTCACCTCACGTGATCTATACGGCGAAATCTAGAGCTCATATCTCAATCTCATCTCAATCACATAATTCATCATGTATATACGTCACATATCTCATCACATATCTTGTCATGCATATACATATCTGCACACGAGTCGGAACCACCTCACGTGGTCTGTCCGACAGGATTAGGTGTAAAATAATACGCTCTAGTGCTACGAACACGTGAAGACTGTGCGCTAATCGCGAGTCACCTACGAGTTGAACCCACTGAAAGTGGTCTATACGACAGGACTGTGCACCTAACTTGGATCTAAGATGAGCGTGTGGTACGGGAGGTAAACATCACGTGAAGGACTGTGCCCCTAACTCTGGGCGGGAGCACTAACACGGGGGTGCAGATTATGAGCTCTAATATATCTCATCATCATCATCATCGTCATCATATCTCGTAACCGTTACCAATATAATATACTCACCTGTAGCTTACCTGGGCCTCCGCAGCACTATGCAATAATATGCATAATTATGATAATGCATATGCTAAAATATGATGCAAGTATGACAGGGCATTTAAATCTCATTTCCTTTAAATATGTTTTCTAGGAAAAAACGTCAAGTGTGTGTACATATATATATACTGAAAACAAAAGCTCACTCACTGATATGTCGAAGGGTCGTAGCCCCCACGTCTAGTCTGGTTACGCTCGTCCTCCGGATAAGCCTCGCCTATATGAGAAATTACTAAAATAACGTCACTTAAGAGCACATAACCAACTCTAGCTAATAACTTCTTATACAAAGCTCAAATTGGGTATATGAATATACCATCGTGATCTACACAACCTCACGAACATCCCCATATTTTTAGAAAAAATTTCCGCACGCGCCGCCACACGCCGGCCAAGGCACGGCCTTACGCGCCCCCACACGCGACCACGTGACAGCCACACTGACGGCGTCAGTTAACACCGTCAGGAATATTCCTCGAAATATTCCGTTAAAACCCAACGGTAACAGTTAAAGATGACTAATGGCGTTGGAATATTCCATCAAAATTGACGGAATATTCCGTCGTCTTCAACCTCAGAACTCCGGCGACCGTCGTCGTCGTCGGAAACTGGGGATTTCGTATTTTCGTCCTATCTTCTCCAATTTTTCACCATTTTTCACGATCTAAATACCAAAATGAAGCATACGAAGAATAGAACAAGTTTATAGACACTATATCTTCTTCCTTGTGACAAAAAGAAAAATATGCATAGTTGATAACACAAACCAGACGGCTTAATTAAATCTAACTTAATCTAATTAGATGCGCTTATATTGCTAATAGTCGCAAACTACACATGCAAATTTGGTCCCCAGCAATTATAACGACATTTTATTGTTAATCTTTGTTACGTTATGTTGAAGTAGGTTGTTGCTCCCTTGGTCAATTTTTTTACTTGAATTATACTAATTAAGACACAGGAAATAGGGTACTTTATGTTTTAGAATTAAGATATATCACCTTTGTTCATTAATTTTTACTAATTAGTAATTAATCAATCATATAAATTTAATTCTTTAACGCAATTCACCATTGACAAAGCAAGTTACATCGCGTGAATGCTTACTAATTATTAAGTTGCATACCGTATTCATTCATTCTCTTCTTTATTCACGACTTCCCTTTATTTAGAGTAAGTAATTTAACATGCAATATATTCTTTTTCAGCACAAAATGCATTCTTTTGAAACAAGCCAAACCATACCTAGATAAACATTATTAGTTGTTATTGAGAACTGAACATGGAACAAATAAGCTCTTAAATAAATTTATAAGATTTTTGAGGTTTTTTTTCCTCTTGAAAATGAGAAGAAAAGAGAAAGAACTTATAGTGACACACCTCGACCCAGAACGTCCACTTGGACTCTGAATCGAGTTGTGCTCGCCAATAAACTGGAGGGTGATGAAGCCATAAAGTGTAGTGATGTGGAAATGTGAATAAACTTAAACCTAAAAGTGCCTAAATACAAGAGTGCGTTGTGTGAGGGAATAAACCCAATTCACATGTGATGACAGAGCATAAGTACAGTACAGTAAAATAGGGTGAGAAATTATACCATCAAAGGTAACCGTCTACCCCAAGATTTGCCAAGAATCCTTGTCGATATGAAAGCTCAGCTACTAAAACTTGGAGGGGCGAAAAATAAGGGTGAGTGGGCCTGAAAATAAAGTTTTAATAAAACCTTTGAAAACGTTATAACCCCTCGCCGTAAAACATGTATAGTTTCCAAAATATACATACTACGTATAGTATGAAAATACTTACCGTAGCCTGCAAAACGTAAATAAGGCATGACATACCAAAATCACATAATCTTAACAGTAATATAAGTAAAATTAGGTGCTCAACAACCTATGCTAGCACACCAGTTGGAGTCGCCTAATGCGACCTGTACGACTGACCTAATTGCTCATCAATCTATGCTAGCACACGAGTCAGAGTCGCCTAATGCGACCTGTACGACAGGACTGGGTGTAATAATATACGCTTTAGTGCTACGATCACGTGAAGACTGGCGATAATCACGGTCACCTACGAGTCGAAGTCGCCTAATGCGACCTGTACGACAGGACTTGCACCTACTTGGATCCAAGGTGAGCGTATGGTGTGGGAGGTGAACATACATGTGAAGGACTGGCCCTGGCTCGGGGCGAGGACTAACACTGGGGTGCAGCAATGATGAGTAGACTACATGAATATAAGCATGCCATAATGATTCAATAATTCTAATCAACATAATAAACTTACCTGTGCATCCCGTAGGATTATTTTGGCATTTCACAACAATGCAACATTTCTTGTAACATTATTTAATCATGGCATCAAAGATTATAAGCATACATGTGCATCATGTAGGATTTATGATAACTTCATAATTTTCCGTTATTTCGTTAATTCTTATAAACTTTAGTCTAATCCAAGCGTACGTAAGAAATTCCTTTCCAAATACGTAAATGGAAACTATCAATTATATATATATACTATAAAAAGGAAAAGACCCACTCACCTGAAGTCCGCGATACAACTCCATAGCACGAATATCGAGGCGTCACTAACGATCGTCACCTAGAACAAATATCAAATCATGTCTCAGAATTCTTATCGATAGAACACGTAACTTACATAAAACACATCCCTAAGGACGTTCTAGAATGATTTGAAAGCCATTGACCAAAAGTCAACCGTCGGTCGAATGTCGACGGTAGGGTCCACAACCCTACGTAATTCTATCCGAAAGATCCGCACCTCGGATTTCTGATCCATAACTTCCCAAGAGTTTCAATAAGCTTTTAGAACAACATCCTAAAGTTTTGGAACGATCCAACGGTCGGATCTCTGCCAATTGCTAGAATTGTGTTGTTATCAACGTTTTATTTTACGAACTTACAAATCCAATTCAGGAAGATCCGTACGTCGGATTCCCAATTCAAAAGTTCCTATGGTCCTCAAATATTACGTACTATAACATATTAAGGTTTGGTGACGATCCAACAATCGGATCATCGATTCACATAATGTCCAAGTGGCGGACCTTAGTGAAATTATACCCAAACAATGGAATTTCGTTAATCGGATGTCAAATATGGAATTGGGGCATCCAAATTAGCCTAGAAAGGTCAGGTGGGTCCTCAGCCCACGCGCCGCCGCCACATAATCTCAGCAGTAATATAAGTAAAATCAGGTGCTCAACAACCTAAGCTAGCGCACCAGTCGGAGTCGCCTAATGCGACCTGTATGACTGACCTAATTGCTCATCGATCTATGCTAGCACAACTTGATTCGAAGTCCAGATTGATGTTTCGGGTCGGAATGTGTCATATAGAACCTCAAATACAAGGGAAAAAAAATCTCAAATTTGATCAATTGAACACAATTTGAATTTTGACCAATGGGTTCATTCTTGACTACGATCGATCGATTGAACCTAACACTTAAATAAATCTCATAATCTCCAAAGTCTACATGTGTATATATTTTAAAATTTGACTGATGTGCACGGTGCACCGGCATGACATTATGATGCCTTAGTGTGTTTAGTGATTACATTTTACTTAATTAATTAAAAAGGCAAGCTATGAACATCAAAATAGACAGAAAGAACATAATTAGCTCTTTATTCCATTTGGTAAAGTCACTAATCCACATTTAATCAGCAGCTTCTAAGCAAAAAAAGTCATCATGAATCATGATAGCGCATATATCACCTTGAAATATAATATATTTTTCTTTTAATTAATCATTATATAAAACATTAGCATAGCATGCACGTTTGGCATATTATCTTTAGAGAGAGATCTAGTTTACGGGATAAATCTTCAATAGTTCAGATTATTAGGTAGTCTGACTTTATATTTATTAGATTGGCAAATAAGTAAAAATATTGTTTTCACAATTCAAACTTGACCATTCATCTTCCGTATTATTGAAAAAAAATCTGCTAATTTATGAGAGTAGCTTAATTATATAGAATGAGTTTACTAGCATCATGATATCTTGAATAAATAATGCAATGTATTATTGGACTTGAGTCATTACAGTAGCAATATATCCATAAAACACATGATATATATTTATTGGCCAAACATTATAATGATGGTAAGTACATGATATTATATTATTGAACTGATACGCCACAATGACGACAAAATGAAACGATGGCTATTAAAGAAGCTTCCTGAAAAGGATCATATAATTATCATCAGAAAGTGACCGACGAGAATGCAGCTGAGCACCAAGAAACGAAAAAGCAATATTACCAACACAGCTAATTGCACCACACCACCATGCATGATGGGAACTTGTCTCCCTTTGTTTGTTACAAAAGAAAACTGGTAGAAAAGCTTTTCCGGGAAAAATTATAAAAGTGAAATACTTGACCTTCATTTGACGCAAGGGAAAAAGATATATACAGTTTTTTAAATTCTTAAGGTTTTATCTGGGTGGAAAGTCGGGGAGCCAGAGCTGGCCCTTGGTTGCTTCAGCTACATCAAAAGAGATCATCACATATATATACACACACACACATATATACATACATATATATATATTTATATAGGGTTGCCAAGAATATGACAAGTACTATAAGAAAAATTAAGAAATTAGTTGCACCAAATGTTTCTTGAATCTAAGAATTATTATCTAAAGTTGAATTATTGGGTTAATTATTAATGATTCTTTGTGTTTTAAATTTGATGAAAGATAAAATACTACATAATCATTATATGTAGGTCTCCTAACCGTACCTATAGCTCAATTCCCCACCAAACCATGATGTAGAAATATAAGTTAGGCCAAGTTACTAATATTCTTTGTTGAGATAATCTTTACAATGCGCGAGAGTTATAATAAAGAGGATAAAAATGTGCCCAGTGAGGGAGGCTGACTCGAAACTTGACCTCCAAATTTTTTTTTTTTTTTTTTTTTTTTTTTTTGTGTGTGTGTGTGTGTGTGTGTTGAATTGGACGGTTTTGAATCTTTAACCTAACATACTCACATACAGCCTCTCCACTAGGAGTACTTTAGTGACTTGCAAAATACAGTCTTTCAATAGAACGTCCAAAATAAAGTCAAGTAACACCTCAAACGACTCAATACAATCTACAATAGAAAAAGCATACTTAATCAAGCTAATCAGAGCTCGTTTGGAAATGCTTTTAAAATATCCGACAAATAATATAATGAGTGGTCATTCAAATATCCGACATGTTTCTCACAATTTATTGAATGAATAAAATGCAAAACAGAAGTTATCTAGTTTTCGTCTAAGTAAGAGTGGTGACCTAGGTGGTCTAGGGGCGTGGCTGGACAGGTTTAGGCGCCCTTTCTCATTTTTAAACACATAGGATTAATCGTATTGGTGACCAACCACCTATCACCTAAACGGGACGCAAACTACCCTAGACAGTCTTTTAGAATACTGATGCACACACTATACATGTCACTTTTCTTCCTTCGGTCGACAAATTTAACAAGGAGAAAACTTGATATAGGTCCCATTTTTTTAAAGCTAATATTAGGAATAGTCTAGTTTACTAAAATAAGTTCGATTCCTTGAATTTAACGATAAGATTTACTATAAGAATTAAATTTCTTTCTAATTATTATATATATATATATATATATCTGTATTGTTATTTCTTATTCTTCTTCATACCCACCCCCCCCACCCCCCAATTCATAGGTGTGACTTTTAATTTTTATAATCAACCTATATCAAAAGTTAATTGTATTTATCTACCTATATGACATATTATTTTCTATAATCAATCTGTATCCATATTAATGTGTCTTACTTGTACGTACATTATGTTTTTATACTTTTTAGTCAGGTTTCATATTTCGGTCATATATATATAATATACATGAATATATTTGTTATTATATTAGTTTATGTTATTATGTTAGTTTGTTGTTAGACGATATTAAGTAGATTTTTCAAAATTAGAAGATGCATGAAATTATAAGTTTTAATTTATTTATAATATCTAAAAAAATATAAATTTATTATAAAAAATAAAAGTGGAAAAAAGATTATGCCGGACTTAACCTAATAGCTATGTTGATTTTTAGACCTAGATCTAAATGCCTCTTTAACAAATTGAATTTTATTGCAAGTGCCTCACATTTGTTATTACTTTTTACACCAAAAAATGTGGTTAAAATAAAAAAAGAATAAATTTGGTTCACATCCCTCATTTCTCCTTCGCATTAATTGAAACAATATTCCTTTTTAATTTTTGATCAAGGTCCCTTGACTTTTATTGATGTCATTATTTGAATATTAAATTATTTTACAAGTCATTATATGTCAATTTAAAATTGAAAAATTATTAATCATTTTCAAATATAATCTTTTTAGTATTTTTTTCTTCATATATTGCTATTTATAATTTGTATCCTTTTTTTTTAAATTTATATCAATATTATTTTTAATTCTAACTTGTACCCATAATTTTGAATTTTAATATGTACCCATATTTTCAATTTAATTTGTACCCATAGTTTTGAATTTTAATATGTACCCGTATTTTAAATTTAATTTGTACCAATATTTTTTATGAACGTACCCATGCTAATTATACGTGTTTATTTTATATTTTAAAATATATCAATAGTTATTACTTGCATTATGTTAATAATTACGTGGGTGTGTGTATATATATATATATATATATATTTTTTTTTTTTTGCTAGAACTATGTGAAGAACAAATTGCTCTATTATTGATTTTTAAGTAATTGTTATATTTGTAACAATATTTGGATTTGTTTAAATTTCATAATTTGTGGAATATAGAATGCATAAATGCATGAGTTAAATCCTTAAATGATGTTAGGAACCTTGATCAAACTATTTAAACAAATAAAGTTTCATTCTAATAACTAGATTAATTAGGGTGCTGAACCAAAATGATCAATAAAAAAAGCGCATGAAACCAAAAAATCAAATTGGGCGCCTGGTAGGGATGGCAATTCTAACCGTTAAACCCGATAACCGTGGATAACCGCCTGAATGGATTGGATTTGGATATGAAAATTCGGGTATGGTTTGGATATGGGGAAAAACCGTTTACATTATTCGGTTATGGTTTTGGATATGGTTATAGAGGTCCCCAAACCGTATCCATAACCGAATCCGATCCGATTAGTAAATAATATAATTTATATATAATATAATAGTATAATATATATATATATATATATATATGTATGTATATCCATTATTCACCAAACCATTAGCTTGAGAATACAAAAGTTGCATTATGTAAGAAAGTAAAGTTTTGAATCAAAATCAATGCGAACTCAATGGTGTTTTTAGGACATAACAAAGACAAGCCAACATCATCAGTGTTTTAATTTTTATACTCAACAAGATCCATTTATTTGATCATTTTATACATCAAATGTTTAATGACGAAATTGATATCTACTAACTTATAATTTCTCAATTGAACGAATATATTTTTTGTATTGACGAAGATGGATATACCCGTTAACCGATGGGGAATCCGTAACCTAGTAGGTATGGTTATGGATAATACCCGATGGTTAATTTGCGGTTATGGATATGGTTAATTTTCGTGGTTATGGGATGGATATAGCATTTCCGTCCCCAAATCGAACCGTTGATATCCCTACCGCCTGGTACCACAATTCAAAAACATTCAAATACCAACGACCGTAAAACCAAACCTTACCCATTCCAACAAGCAACAGCCAATGAATAAATGAAATAATCACTACAAAAATAGAAATTGTACTGTTTTTTTAAATTGAATAAAAAAATGTAAAGATTTGTTTTCCCTGAGAAACAACAAACGCATAAAAATTTCAAATAAATATTGCTGTCCCTGGGTTTCTTGCGTGTGGATCATCCATCTTCCTGCTCGTTGAAGCAACGGCTGAGATTTCACTGTTAGCTTTGAATGCAATCCATGGCCCCACACAGCATCACTTTCTGAACTCTCTCTCTCTCTCTTTCTCTCTCTCTGCTTATTCAAATAGTTTTCAAGAGAGAGATTTAGTAGTCTTCATTCCCTACAAGATACAATACAACCCCATCCCATTTGTTTTTCACATTTGGGTTCTTGGAATCCGTGCTTCAATTTGTTTACTTGGTGGATTTTTCCTTCTGGGTTTCAGCAGAAAGAGAGCTAGGGCACCCAATTTCACACTCACGAAACGTTTGGATCACCTTTCACTTTTGGGTTGCTTTTGTTTTCACCCTTCTTTTCTGGGTTGTTCTTGAAGATTGTTGCTTTTTTTCTTGGAAGTGTTGGGTTGGTGAGATGAAGTATTGAAGTGGGCTTCTGAAAAGTGGCGAAAATGGTGGGCACTGCGCAAAATTGGAGGGTCCGGCACGCGTTCTCGGTGGTGAACGGGGGCCAAGACTTGGGTCCGAGCAGCGCTCCGGCGAGTAATGCCGGTTCTGAGAGCGGTGGTATTGAGTTTACCAGAGAGGATGTTGACGCATTGTTGAAAGAGAGACCCAAAAGAAAGGACAGATTCAGTCTCAAGGTCTGAGCCTTCACTTCTTAATTTTATTTATTATTAATAATTTTGTTTGCTCTCTGAAATTTGAATGTATGATTTTTTGAATTTTATTTGGATTAGTTTACCTGAGATGGGTTTTGGGTATTTCTCAACCTTATGAAATTTTATGTTAATTGATTATAAAGGAAAAATGTGAGACACTGAGTGAGTATGTTAAAAGGCTGAAACTTTGCATAAAGTGGTTCCAAGAGCTTGAGGAAAGCTACTTATTAGAGCGCGAGAAGTTAGAGAATGATGTAGAAGTGTCAAAGCTGCAACGCGATGAAATGGGTATGATTAACATCTTTTGTGTGTTTGAATTCTCAATGAAGTTGTTTGCTAGAGTAATTCTGTTTGTTTGATTGTAGGGATCTTATTGGAAAACAAGGAAGAAGAATTGAATTCGATTATTGTGGAGCTCAGGAAAAACTATGCTTCTTTACAAGACAAATTTACGAAAGAAGAGTTGGATAAGATGGTAAGTAGGTGGGTTTGATGTTCATTGTGGATGAGTTTGATTAATTTCTGTGGATTATTAAATGTTTGAAATATGTCTATCAGGCTGCAATGGAATCTCTCACTAGGGAAAGAGAGGCTAGACTTGAAATTGAGCGATCACAAAATTCCCTCTCGGATGAGCACGCGAGAGTTCAAAGAGAGCTTTCAAGTGCTACTCAGAAGGTAAAGTAGAATATGCATTCCTTTCCTTCTTTTGCTTCCATGTTGACTGGTATGGAGTTTCCTTACAAATGCTTTAATCTGAAATTTTTTCTTTTGGGAGCTCTGCAGATAACTTCACTGAATGATATGTACAAACGATTGCAAGAATACATTGCAAGCTTGCAGCAGTACAACAGTAAACTGCACAATGACCTCTCTACAGTTGAGGAAGACTTTAAGCGCGTAGAGAAGGAAAAAATTAGTATGGTGGAGAACCTGAGCATGTTAAGAGGTCAACTTTCAGTGTCCAGAGTGAGTTTCTTATCTTGAATTGTTTCTATTTGCATAAGGAATTTCTCTTATTATGCATCTACAAATCTGACTTCCGTGTTCTTTTAAGTAGGCATGTATTGAAAATTCTATATAGGGTGGTGTTAGTTGTACGTTGTATGATTCGCATTATGATCAAAGATTCTTGAAAAAGTTCGTACCTTGTTCTGCAGTTCTGACTTTTGTGTCTACAGTGCATTTTAGATGGGTAAGAAGTGGGTCAAATAGTATGAAAATTAAAGTTGGGTCAAAATGAACTGTTTCAAACTTTTATGTGGTGGATGACATACAGCAAACTCAAGATGATGCTATAAAGCAGAGGGATGCTTTGGTAAATGAAGTTGCATCCCTTAGGATGGAGTTACAACAAGTGAGAGGTGATCGGGATCGACATAAACTCCAAGTGCAGACCCTAACAGCTGAATATACGACGTACAAAGAATCCACCGAGAAATCTAGTTTTGAGCTGGATGACCTCAGATCAAAATACACCGAACTGGAGGTCATTTATATAATTCTTTCTGGTAGTTCTGTGGGTTTTGTTTCTGATAGCGTTTGTTAACATACTATAGTGGCGGGTATTCTTCAGGTAAGATGTCTGTCTCAGAGTGACCAGATAAGGACATTGAAGGACCAACTAATGATTGCAGAGGAGAAAGTACAGGTGATAATATCTGGTTCTTTTGTGACTATGAAAATACGGGTTATCAACATTGTTGTTGTGGAATGCAATGTTGAACGACTTATCATCATATTGATTAAATGTGCTAAGTATAGATATGTTTTCTTCTAGATGTCTGACTTATCTACACTGGAAACAAGAACTGAATATGAAGGGCAAAAGAAACTTATAAGTGAGTTGCAAACTCGCCTGGCAGATGCAGAATTCAAACTTATTGAAGGAGAAATGCTGCGTAAAAAGTTGCACAACACTATCTTGGTAAATCTTTTGCCGTAGCTTTTTTTATCTGCTAAATTTGTTTTCAGCTTATAAATTCTCTCATTCTATAGGAACTAAAAGGGAACATCCGTGTATTCTGTCGAGTGCGACCTTTGTTGGCGGATGAAGACTTAAGCATTGAAGGGAAGGTCATCTCTTATCCAACATCAATGGATGCTCTTGGACGGGGCATTGATTTAGTGCAACCTGGTATGTTAAGCAATAGTGGATAGCTTTCTCTTTCAGGCTATCCTATTCTCTGTTATTCAAACTCACATATTGCCTGTATTTGTCATCAGGGCAAAAACATTCTTTCACATTTGACAAAGTTTTTATGCCTGAAATATCACAAGAAGATGTGTTTGAAGACATTTCACAGCTTGTACAAAGTGCTCTTGATGGTTATAAGGTGATTAAAAGTTTGTTATCTTGTTTAAGTTACTATTTTCATTTCATACAAAGCAATGCCTTTATCGTTTAGTTTTCTCAATTCCTTTCCAACTTTGTCTTATTAGTTTCGGTAGAAAAGCTTTCAATTCGTAGCAACATTTAACTTTATATGCATGTATACTATATGCTTCATCGATGATCTTTAAAAAAAAATTCATTCAATATGTGAAGATAGATGCATCCTGTATATTTGTTAGAATGTTATCACATTTTTGTTTCCTTTTTTACAAATTGATAACCTGATGTATTGGCAGTGCAATATATGAATGTATCTTGTGCATAAGCTTGCATGTATGTGCTTTTGCGTCTTTAGGAATTAGGAGTGTATATTGTATTTGGTTAGGAATTTTGTAACATGCATATTCTTTTGCATTCACTTTATTGGTTTTTTTATATATCCCTTCATCGTTTGAATTGTGCACTCTTAGCCTGATGATGGTGGCTTCTTGTTTCAGGTTTGCATTTTTGCCTATGGTCAGACAGGATCAGGGAAAACCTATACCATGATGGGTCAGCCAGGAGATCCAGACCAAAAAGGATTGATTCCTCGTTCATTAGAACAAATTTTTAAAACCAGACAATCTCTTCAACCACAAGGTTGGAAATATGAGATGCAGGTGAGGGGAATCTCTCTCTCTGTCTCTCTCTCTCTCTCACACACACACAATTAGTTTAGTTCTGTGAATGCATTAAATGAATATATGCATTTCAGATGTAATTTCTTTTTTGTTTGACAAATATATGTAGGTGTCGATGTTGGAAATATATAATGAAACTATTCGTGATCTGTTAGCACCCAATCGATCATCTTCAGATATGTTGCGAGAAAATGGTATTGGTGGAAAGCAATATACAATCAAACACGATGCAAATGGGAACACTCATGTCTCTGATCTTACCATTGTGGATGTGCGCACTGCTAAAGAGGTCTCATATCTCTTAGAACGGGCTGCACATAGCAGGTTTCTGTATCTAACTATCGACTCCTGTTTTTTTTTCGGAGATATTTGGTTGTCTAAATACAACATATAACTAGTCTTCCAATGCATGTTTCTGTATCTTTTTAACTTTCCCCAGCAGTACTAATGCTTAACAGTGGGGATCTAACTCTAACTCAATGAAAAATGGAATTGCTGATTTTGTTTAAAGGATGAAAATTGCTGTTGAAAGAAAGGCGCTTACTTATCTTCTACTTAGTTCCTTTCAGGTCTGTAGGCAAAACTCAAATGAACGAGCAATCTTCAAGAAGCCATTTTGTTTTCACACTACGAATATCTGGCGTTAATGAGGTAAGCAACATCCATTTTCTCTGCAGATACTCTTCTGTATGCAAAAATTAATTTTTTGGCTTCATCTTTTTTCATATTTTTGTTATTGTGCTTACTTTTCTGAACTTACCATCTCATCTTAAGAGCACTGAACAAGAAGTACAAGGTGTCCTGAATCTTATTGATCTTGCTGGGAGTGAACGACTTTCCAAGAGTGGGTCAACGGGGGACCGACTGAAAGAAACTCAGGTATTTTATGAAAACCTTCGTAGTCTATTTTGTTTATATGTTTCTTATTTTTCGTTTACAGAAATCATTTTTCCCCTGAAATCAGGCCATCAACAAAAGTCTGTCATCTTTAAGCGACGTAATATTTGCCTTGGCAAAGAAGGAGGACCACGTACCATTTAGGAACTCAAAGCTTACATATCTTCTTCAGGTTGTTTACTTGTTTAAGTGATACGTGAAAACGATTTTGAGTTTATTTTTAAAGCATCTCATCATATCTTCTTGAAAGCTAAAATTCTAAACTCTTGTGAAATTTTGACCAGCCATGTCTTGGAGGAGACTCAAAGACGTTGATGTTCGTAAACATTTCTCCCGATCCCTCCTCAGCAGGTGAATCACTCTGTTCGCTTCGCTTTGCTTCACGGGTAAACGCTTGTGATATTGGGGTTCCACGACGTCAGACCAACATGCGGCCTCTAGATTCACGTATAAGCTATGGTTGATCTTTGATCGAAGATTTCTTTTTTGATTTAAAGTAATCAGTGGTTTGTATTACGTTCCAGCAGTATCATAAAGAGAAATTTGAGAGTGGTTCTAACGTAGGCTTATCTGTACAGTGAAGAAATAGGGCGTGTATCAGTACACTCGGAAAATTCTCTATTCAACTAGTGATTTGATTGAGCTTCATTTCTCAGTAATTTTTCCTCCTGAGTGTTCTGTACTAATGCTTGATTGCCTGTTGTTGTATGTCGATGAAGTAAAACTGACTAGAAGCGGAAAACAGTCTCTGTTCATGGTCATAATCTCGAAAACTCATAACTCAACCATCATGTACAAGTTCTATGCTTTTACATTTGCAGATTCAGTTTAACAGAGTATGAACTTACACATTGGTACAAATAAATTTGTAGTTGGACTAATTTGCTCTACCAGAAGAACAGATTTTAAGAATTCACGCCATTCGATCCATGACCTCTTGGAGAATAACTGTTGTGTCTTTATAGTATGTTTCTGTCTGAAGCAGGTCGCGTTGCTTCACGGCACCATCAAGCTGTTGACATATTGGAAAATAATTTTAACATTTCTCAAGCTTCAAACAATCTGAATTAAGTGTTTGTTTTAAAGTTACCTTTTCGACCGTGTCAAATAATCTGTTGGCAAGATTAGTAAGGGGTTGTTTCTCGTCGACTGGAGCTGCAGAGATAACTTGATCGAAATCAAAGTACATGAACGTGGATTTTAGCCGCAGATACCTTCGAACATAGTTTAGTGTATCTTTTGCAATCAAATCCGCCATTGCCAGGAGATCAAAAGCATATTTCTTAAGCCTGAACTTCCTCCCTTTCGTTCCAATATTTGCCATGTAGAGTCCCCTCTTCAGAAAAGATCGCGTTCCTGTCTTCTCATTTGCAATTTCTGCATCAAAACACATGGTTGGAGTGAATGACAATACAGCAAATGTTGTAACACTAAACTGCTCTGTACGAAATTGAATTTACTGTTTTCAGCAGAAGGCACAGGCAGAGGGCCGTCGAGCCAGAACCCGTTGCCCTCAGCAAGAGAGACACCATTGCAGCAGTTGCCAATAAGTGCAATAGAGGCAAGGCCTAATGCAAGTCTTCTTGTAGTTTGTAGTGGCTGTTCCTGCAAACCATCACTTTTCTTGCTCATAAAGCAAATAATGCTCGCTTTCTTTTGGGTTGTTTGTACGCTCGGAAACCTTGGAATGACCGGCAGTGTTTCGGAGACTCCATTTAAGTTTGCCAGGCGAGACATTGCAGAAGAATTGGCTGAGAAAAGCAGTCTTGAGCAAACAGAGAGTGGGTTGGCAACAATTTGAGCTGTATCCTTGTGCAAATTGCACGTTTGCTACGGACCACCAGAAGGATATCCTCAGAAGAAGAGATATATATGCTTAAGGCCACATGGGCCCGTACCAGAAGATTACACAAACAAATTCTTGGCATGATAATATTATTTATACTAAAGGGTAGGGAAGTAGGCTAAGACTCACCATAGGCTAGCAGTAATGTGGTTCAAATTCACTTTTGGTGAGAATCGAACCTAAAAGGTCTCACTTACATATGAAGAAGAATACCACTAGACTGTAAGGCAGCATGACCATTTTAGTAGACCATTGGTTACTTTTCTTTTATGTTTTTCGTTATTTTTGGAATTTTTTTTTTTTGGTCATAGTTAGTGAGTTCTAGGGGGGAAGGGGAAAAGGGGCAGGAGAGTCTCGAACTCAGGTGAGGATGACTACAAGGGACGAGGATCCTCTCCGGATCCTCTTTGTGGGGATCTGGAGAATCAATCAATCGCAATTGTTTATCGTACATCATGCGGTCAATTTTCATTAGGTACTGTTTATATTTAATTTTAAATAAAAATTTTAAAATGATTTCTAATCGCACAATGTACGATGAACGAACACGATTGATTGATCATTTGAATCCCCACGAATAGGATCTAGATGGGATCCTATTCCGACCACAAGGGTGGTTGACTTCCACTATGGCACAAGTCCGTCTTGAAATTTGTTTAGGAGTAGGATTCTTTCCCCTCTTTTTTTTCCCTCCCCTTCCCTCCCCTCCAATTTGAACGGTCACGGTTAAGCCACGTCAACATCTTATATTAAATTTTTATAGCAAGAGAAAGACAAAATAAGAGAATGTGAGAGGAGGGGATGGAAGGGGATGGAAAGAGGAGGGGAAAGAATCCTAGTCCATTTTTTTATTATGGGACGCGCATTTTTTCAGAGAAATGATTTTCACCAACCATTTTTCTTTTTCTTCACATTAATTTTTATCCTTTATTTTTTTTTTTACTTTTTTCAATTTAACCGCCAAAAAGTAGAGAGAAGTGTATAGAGAGAAAAAATGATTCGTGAAAATAATTCACTTTTATTACTCCATCTTCCCTTTCCATTTGCCCACACACATTTTGGTTTTGGTCAAATGAAAAGAGAAACGAACTTGGATTGTTTACAAAAGGGATGTCGCCATCTTCCCTTTCCACTTTTATAATGTATAGTCATAGCTTCGCCTTCATCTTTTAAATATTGGTACATACATAAGATAGTGCATTCGACTCGTCGGGGACATTTATGAATGTTCCAGTTGCATCTGAAGTAGTATTAGGCTTCGTTTGGCACGTCCTATAAGATCATCAGATAGTACTAATAATACAAAACAGGTGTTTGGCAAGTTTTGTATTAAATAAGCACCGGATTATTTAATCTGGCCCCACCATTTTAATACCCCTCCCACCCGCTTCACTATCCCCTCCAAAACCTTGGTATTATTAGTCGGACTCAGCCAAAGAAAAATCATGCCCACTTTTCTCCGACCTATCCCGAC
Source organism: Heteromeles arbutifolia (assembly GCA_024362995.1). Lineage (NCBI taxonomy): Eukaryota > Viridiplantae > Streptophyta > Magnoliopsida > Rosales > Rosaceae > Heteromeles > Heteromeles arbutifolia. Next base: position 33,834,190 of record JANCRC010000003.1, on the reverse strand, counting down.
GTCTGCTCTGCTCTTGGGCATCGAGACCTCCGATCAACACTAAGGAGATAGGAACAAAGATCCAGAGATATGAGATCGAACTATCCACACCAAGCAGATACGAACAGAGAAGAAAGGTAGCAGATCGAACCCTGGGCATGGCGACCTCCATTCTTGGGCATCACGACCTCCGTTCCTGGGCATCGCGATTTCCGTTTCTGTTCTGACATCTATGGTGGCGGTTCGAATATCTGGGTTTGTGGCTTAGTTGCCAATTGATTTTGTTGATGTGAGGGAATTAAATTCAAAATTGGGAGAGATTTCATGTGGGTAAGGTGTAATGGCTGCTGGGTTTTCAAGTATTTCTGATGTGGATTAAGGTCTCAATGGATTAGAGACCACAACGAATACGAGGAAGCCAAAGGTGGCGGTGCCACCAACTGGGTTTTTTTTTTTTTTTTTTTTTTTTTTTTGCAGTTGACAACTTTGTTATGCATCTCCAACTTGATGGCAGATGACAACTTTGTTTTTTTATTCTTGTTCTTTTTATTTTTTAGTTAATCATCAATTTTTCTCTTAAAAAATAAAAGTTTGAAGTTCTCTTATCCGGTACAGTATAAATAATATGACTATTAGTCTGATACTGCATTAAACACTCGACTAATTTAGTCAGTACTATCCGACGACTAATTATCCTATCCGACTGAAATAGTCAGTACTGTCCGAGTTGCCAAACGAGGCTTTAGGGTATTTGGAGCGACATCTATCGAAGCATGTTTATTGATGTCTGACTTGGGAACTGCCTGGCAATAGCCATTACCAATATTAGTATCCAAATTAAAGTCTCAAAGCCTACATATTAGTAGCTGGACATATAATTAGTACAATTTCTCAAGAATCAATAGTTGCAGTACGACATAGGGGGAGATTAATTACCTGAATCAAGAAGAACAAGAATACTTAAAAAAAAGCTTATTACTGACGTTGCTTTGGCCATCTTAATCTTACAATTACTATTTTATGTAAGGCGAAAATATTACAAATAACTACTATATATACCATTGTTTTTGTAGGATTGAAATGTGGGTAGGTTTAAACAGAGATAGAATAGGATCTAAAATCTGGAGAGAAAACGGATAAAAACTCGAAAACAATGAATAATTACAGCTCTGTATATTCCTGGGGCATGGCTCATGGTCAGGACTTGGATGCTAATTATTGGAGATTTCCTGAATTTTTTGCAGAATTCGCCACACTACAAATACAAAGTATCCCCTCTCTCTCTCTCTCTCTCTCTCTCTCTCTCTCTCTCTCTCTCTCTCTCTCTCTCTCTCTCTCTCTCTCTCTCTCTCTCTCCCCACAATTAATACGGAATTGGATCCCCGCCGGATCTAATCCCTGTGGATCCTACTCTCTCTCTCTTCCTCTCCCTCTCCCTCCCCACAATTAATATGGAATTGGATCCCCGCCGGATCTAATCCCTGGGGATCCTAGGAATCAACCCACGTGGACCATTAATAAAAAATTAAATCATACAACGTCGTCCTTAGGATCAATACATTGTTTGGATCCTCTTTGCAGCTTTCTGTTTGGATCCTTTTAGGATCAAAAATTAACTCATAGAACGTCGTCCTGGGGATCCAAATGTGCTCTTCAAGTCATCCACACTACCTCCCCAATCACTATCACAGAACCCATACAATTTTGGTTCAACATTCATTTCATACATAATACCAAGGTCAAGTGTACCTTGTATGTATCTTAGGATCCTCTTTGTAGCTCCATAGTGAATGTAAGTAGGCTTGTGCATAAATCTGGACAACAAGCTTGCATCATACATAATATCGGGTCTAGTCGTTGTCAAATACAACAAACTCCCAACTAGGCTTCTATACACAGATTCATCAGCATCACCACTACCATCTTCTCTTTGAAACTTTTCATTCACAACTAGAGGTGTTGCAACAGGCTTGCAACCAACCATTTTGAATTTTTCTAGAAGTGTTTTTGCATATTTCTTTTGAATAATAAAGATACCATCATTTGATTGAATGATACTAATTCCCAAAAAATAATGCAACATGCCTAGATCACTCATCTCATAATTCCTCGTCATGTCATTCTTGAAATTCAAGATCATTTTATCACTACTTCCAGTATAAACCAAATCATCAACATATAAGGAAACGATAAGGATATTTGAAATAGCTTCGGTTTTGACATAGAGGGCAAGTTCATTCTCACTTCTTTGAAATCCCCTTTCATTGAAATATGAGTCGATCTCTCCATACCATGCTCTCGGAGCTTGTTTCAGGCCATAAAGTGCCTTCTTAAGCTTGTACACCTTGTGCTCTTGTCCTCTAAGAACAAATCCTTGAGGTTGATCAGCGAACACCTCTTTTAGGACTCCATTTAGGAAAGCGGACTTGACATCAAGTTGGTGTAGAAACCACCCCTTCTGAGCAGCTATAAAAATAAGGCCTTTGATTGTTTCATGCCTAGCTACCGGTGCAAAGGTTTCTTGGAAGTCAATCCTGGGTTTCTGGGAATAACCTTTTGCTACCAATCTAGCTTTGTTCCCTTGAATGGAACCATCTTAATTGAGCTTAGTCTTATAAATCCATTTCACTCTAATGACGGAGTTGTCACAAAGTCTGTCCACTAGTTCCCATGTCTTGTTTTTCACAATGACATTGATCGCCTCTTGCATTGCAACCTTCCATATATCTTCTTTCACTGCATCATCAAAGTTTTCCGATTCTACAACACAGAAATTGCAGCTTTCATAGACTTCATTTAAGCTCCTTAACCGAACCGACGTTGAACTTGGACTCGAAGGTGTGGGAGAGTGAACTTGAGGACTGTTTTCTAGTGACAATTGTGGAATTTCCGGCTCAATTTCCTCTTAATTTGGCTGATTTTCTTCTTTAATTCTGATTAATGCAGATTCATCTCGGATGGTTGCTTGATTTCAATCCCATGAAGATTTCTCACTAAATAAAACATCTCTACAAACCACAACTTTCTTCTTTTTTAAGTTGTAGAGTTTGTACTCTTTTGTGTGTGAAGCATAGCCTACGAAAATACATCTTTCACTTGACTCATCAAGTTTTTTTCTTAGTTCTTTCGGAACATAAGCAAAGCAGATTGACCCAAACATTCTCAAGTGATACATGAAAGGCTTTCTTCCACTCCATACCTCAAATGGTGTCTTGCCTTCAACCACCACTGTCGGATGCCTATTCATCAAGTAGACTGCTGTATTAATTGCCTCACCCCACAAATATTAAGGCATTCCCTTGTCATGCAACATTGCCTTAGCCATTTCGACTATGGTTCTGTTTTTTCTCCCAGCTACACCATTTTGTTGTGGAGTGTAGCTGACAGTAAGTTGCATTTCCAAGCCAATATCTTGACAAAACTTATCAAATTATGTGGATGTGTACTCTCCTCCTCTGTCACTTCTAAGAACTTTGATTAGATAACCAGATTGTCGATCAACCATAGCTTGAAACTTCTTGAAGATTGAGAACACTTCTGATTTCTGTCTTAGAAAGTATACCCAAGTCATTCTGGAATAATCATCCACGAAGATTAGGAAATACTTGTTTCCCACTTGAGTAGATCTTCATGGGTCCCCAAACATCTGTATGAATCAATTCCAATAGAGCTTTTGCTCTCCAAGCTTTAGCATGTGGAAATGAATCTCTATGATGCTTCCTAAGTGCACAACCTTCACAGATTTCTTCATTTTCTTGGATACTCAGCAACGCATGCACTATTTCTTTTTCTTGTAGCTTCTTGAGACTTTGAAAATTCAAATGGCCAAGCCTTCTATGCCATAGCTTTGCATCTTCTTGCACTTCCATCTTGAGTGCAAATTGAGTTACATACTCAATTGTAAGAGGAAAGCTTCTACTCTTCATCATCTCAATCTTAGCCAAGAGTTGTTCACGATTCCTCCCATCATATATCTTGCAAGTATTGTCTCCAAAATACAAGTAGTAGCCATGCTCAATAAGTTGTCCAAGACTTAGCAAATTTTGCTTCAAATCAGGAACTAACATGACATCCTTAATGAACATCTTTCCATTCTTTGTATGCATGGCAATAGTACCTTTTCCCAATGTATCGACTAGCTGCCCATTTCCCATCTTCACTCGAGTTGGGTTTGTAGTGCCAATATTATGGAGAATGTTCTTGTTTGCCGTTATATGATTGCTATAGCCGCTGTCCACAAACCAAACTTTAGCTTCTTCTTGGACGGTTGTATCATGACCAACATAAAACATATTCGTCTCTTCACATTCTGCTTCGGTGTAGTGAGCTAGCTGATTATCTTTGTAGGTACAATCTTTTTGCATATGCCAGAATCTGCTACACTTGTGGCATTTCAACCAACATTCATCGGAATGAGCTTTGTCACAAATTTTGCACTTTGAAACATACGAACTCTTCTCAACCTTTTTCTTCTCTTTAAAATTACCATTTCCTTCCCACTTTTTGTTTTTGCCTTTCCAATTCTTATTGGACTTGGCTTGGCTTTGCTTTGACTTGAACTAGCTTTAGTTTTTGGATTCACTGTAAGTGTTTGGAAAGCATTTTCTACATCATTGTTGTCATACCTGGATAGTCTTTGAGCAAAACCTTTGAGTGAACCAATCAATTCTTCAACACTCAAAGTTGACAAATCCTTAGTCTCCTCTATGATTGAAATTATGTTGTCATACTTTCTTGGCAAGCTAATTAGATACTTCTGAACTGTTCTCTCATTAGACAAGGTTTCACCATAACTTTTCATTTGATTAATAATCTCAGACAATCTACTTAGGTAATCATCTAGCAATTCATCATCTTTCATTCTTATGTACTCAAAATCTCTTCTTAAAGATTGGAGTTTGACTACCCTTACGTTAATAGACCATCTGTAGACTTTCTCCAGCACATCCCAAGCTGATTTGGCACTTGTCTTGTTTGAGATTCTCGAAAAAATTTCATCTGAGATAGCATTTTGGATGACCCCAAGAGCTTTTGCATCTCTCTTAATGTTTTCCTTCAGTTCCCTTGTTTGAGCCTCTGTCAAAATCACAGTATTTAGAGGTACCACATAGCCATCTTCAATCAAGCTCCACAAATCATGAGATACAAAAATTGTTCTCAACTTTGTTCTCCAGAAGTCATAATTCACTCCACTGAAGATAGGAGTTCAAATCTCTCCACTGCTACTTAAACCAGCCATGAATTTGAAAATCTTGATTCTAGGGTTTCACTTAGAATTTTCCCCCTTTTGAGAATCAAAAAACGCCCCACTCTTTGATCAGATTAGCTCTGATACCATGTTGGTATTCAGACCATCTTCATCATTAATAAAACTTCAATAAAAATGAGAAATATGGAAATCTTCATAAGAGGCAGTAGCAGCAGCAAAATGAGAAAATAGAGGAGAGAGAGGATACGGGAAAAACAGAGGGCAGAGAGATCTTTTTCCAAAGAGATATTTTTATGATATTATTGAATGTCCCAGTACATGGGACAACTGATAAGGCAAATGGTCAACCCTTTTACAAAAGATCTATGCCATACATGTGGCAATAGATTAGAGATCCAAAACATTTCAAATTACACAAAAGGATTAACTTTAACATGCACTTAGTTGAACCCATTCCAGAACAGCCCGCAAACTCCTGCACACCACATAAATGTGACAAAGATCAAGATGTGAGAAATGTTCAGCTACTTTGTTTAATATATCAATTGGAAGTTCAGACCATATTCGAGCCATAATAGAGTATACTTTTCTTGATATTGGTGATATTCATTACTAAATTCAACTGAACTACAATGGGGGATTCAAATTTGTCTACGAGGAGGGATTCGAACTTGTCTACGATGAGAGATTTGAACAGAACTCTACTCTATCTTCTATAGGAATTCTTTGCTCTAGCTTCGAAAGGAATTCTCTCATCTTTATGTGTGCACAGAGGCACTGGCGAAGCTACAGAGGAGCAAGGATGGGCGGGCGCCCCTCCGGTCATCGGAAATCGCCACTAAGTGTGAGAATTTCGCCCCTCCGATCTTCTAAACCTGCTGATCTCGGTGCGTTTCACTGCTGGGTTTTGGTTTCAAGGGAAGACGACGACCTAGTTTTGTTTAGACGGCGTAGTTTACCTTTTATAAAACTCAGTGTTCCTTTTAATGAAACAATGCAGTTCGGTGGGCTCTTTTAGTTTCTTTTTAATTTTTAATTTTATTGATGTGGTTTTCTTTCCCAACCGCACTACCAGCCCACCATTTTAATTCTCTTCCCTCTCTCTCATTTGTTTAGACTATTCAAAAACAAAGGTTGACGTTTGTAATTGTTCTTTTTTAATTCTTGTTATTATTTCCGGTATTTAAAATTATTTCATCTTATTTTCTTTTAATTCTTGAGAAATGATGACTTTGAAGGCTTGTTTCAAATATACAAAAGTTTTGTGAGGAAAATATCATTAGTGTTCCTATTATGTGAGAGTGTTTTTTATATTACTACGAGAGATGTTTATATTGCGAGAGATGTACAACAGTTGTGTGATAGCTTGATTGTTTATATTGAGAGGGATGTTTTTGTTTTTATTGACAATGAGTCTATTATGCGATGTTTCATGACAGGAAATCTTGCCGACAATAATTACAACTTGTTTGTATTGACAAACTGTGAACGACATTAAATATTGTCTACTATCTAAAATGATTTGATTGTCTACATTTTTGTGGAACCTATTACGCTTTTAAATTTCGCCCCTCCTCTAGAAAATTTCCGACTTCGCCATTGCATGGAGGACTTTGCAGCCCTAGCTAGGGTTTCAAACTTCGCTTCATTTTACACAAAATAAATAAAAGCATGATGAAATAAGCCCAAGCCCAAGCCCAAGCCCAAGCCCACGACATTATTATCTACGCCCAAACCCAGCAACCCAGCACGAAGCGTGAGTTAGATTTTGGATCAATGACGAAACACACCCAGCACACAACCCACTCCACCTGTGCTGTGCCATCAGTCCCCACACCATCATCATCAGCACACAGATTCTTCTCCGCCCCCGGTTTTGGTTTCGAGGTCCCAACCGGAAAACCAACATTTTTTTTTCCGGCAGCCTCCAAACATGGCCTCCCCGGAAAACACCAATTGGCTCTTCGATTACGGGCTCATTGACGATACCCCTGTCCTGGATGGGAACTTCGCTTGGCCAGTTCAGCCCATCGCCGGCTCGTCCAGTGCCAGGTACTTTCATTTTTTCTGTTATTTTTTTTACTAATTATTGATTAATTCCTGCTTTGTGCAATTAATCTAACTGAGACGAATTAGGGTTTTTTTTTTTGGGTTTTCAATTCTGCTTTTATTTTTTGGGTTTCTGGATAATCTCTGAACAATTGGGTGCTTTTTGGTTCATGGGTTGGGACTGAGTGGCTGGAAGTTGCTAATTTCAAGATGCTTTTGTTTTGTCTTATTCCCAATCTGTTGTTTGGGGTTTTGCTTGTGGTTTTGAGTGTTTGGTTAATTGGGTCTGGTTAGGACTGGGAAATGTGTGTAGAGAGAGGCTTAGATTCAAGCTGGTTACTGTTTGAATGACTTGAGATTGTACTGTGTTCTATGTTGGTGGGAAAAAATATATCGAATTTAACCGATGCAATCACATTTTTAGGGTGTTTGGCTGAATAGAAAGAAAAAGTAGCTTTTGTAATAACAAAGAAGTGACTTCTCCAACAATTTAGGGATCTCTAGCTTTAACGGACCAACTGCTTGTGCTATAGGATTTGAGCGAGACATTTGTGGGACGAACAGTACTTGTCCACTAACTTGAAGTTTTCTTGGAAGTTACTGTGAGAGAGATAACATGTCAGTTTGTTTCGATCACTTGAAATCTTTTTCTATGAATTGTAACTTTAGTGTATTACATTTGCTGAGTACTAGTGGTTGTTGGAGTTGTGGGGGTCTTCGGTTATTTTCTACTGAGAGACGAATGACTTCAGTGGTGGGGATTTGTACTTTAGGGGTAACATTCAGTTCTTCTTGCAGTGAGGGTTCCTGATGAAACGTGGTACACATATATGCGTATATTCTTGCATTTCTGTATAAAGGTTTTACAGTTATAGTTAAGCAATGACCTTTACATGTACTGCTGGACCCTTTTTTGAACGACTGTTTACTGAAGGCTTCATGGCCTTGGTTTACATTGTGGATTCGTTATTTGAGCATCTATTATGTTGATGAGCTCAGAAAGGTTTGGTTTAATTGTATGTATTTTTTGGTCGGTTGGAGGTGATAGAGTTCAGAAATGTTTTGGATGTTTGTATCATGATCTTTTTTCTATTGAGTAATGTTTACTTTGTCCTATGCAAGGGTTTGTGTTATTCATTCATTTTTAGATTGGGTCGTGTTTATGGTTGCTCATTTATTATTCTGTGGCGACTGTATCTATTATGTAGTGTTGAACTTGATGGGTCATTGGGGGATGCAGAGGGACTTAAGGAATCTGGCTCGAAAAAGAGGTGCAAACTTTGACTTTTTCTCATCAAAGAAATCAGAATGCGTAACCACTTCAAAAAAATTTGTTCTCATTAACTCTGTTCTGTACTTTATACGTTCTCACATTTGACCTTTTTTTTTTTAATGCCTGTGCTGCTGTGGAAGAGATTATAAATTTGTGTTACAGCAGCCTTAGTCGAGGATTCTATACAAAATTTTGTAATCAGCTCTTCAATCACTAATAAGCATGCTTATTTGTTAGTGTTGTCTGGATCATCTATGAACGGTTTTTCAATTGCTGATGATTAATTTCTTTCAATTTCGTGTTAAAACACCTCATGTCATATCTTGACAAATTATCATGTCTTGAAAATCACTGCCCAGAAGTTACATTTTAGTATTACAAGTGAGTTGATCAAAGCTAGTAAGTTCATTTCAAATTCATCTTATTCCAGCTGTCTTCCTCTGTCTGTTGCATTTTTCTCCTCGCAGGGTCAGAACTGAATCATGCAGTGGAACAAGCTCCAAGGCATGCAGGGAGAAGTTGCGAAGGGATAGGCTAAATGACAAGTACCTCTCTTTTCTTCTCTGCCGTTTATTTGTCTCCCCTTCTGTCCCCTCTCTTTTGGGGCAGGCTTGTCTTATCGCTTGACATGTACCAATAATAGGTTTGTGGAATTGGGCTCTATTTTGGAGCCTGGAAGGCCTCCCAAGACGGACAAGGCTGCTATTTTGGTTGATGCTGTACGAATGGTGAATCAATTACGTGGTGAAGCCCAAAAGTTGAAGGACACAAATTCAGGCCTCCAGGAGAAGATCAAGGAATTGAAGGTAAGCCTTTGTGTTAGCAGCTGATAGGACTTACCGACTTACATTAAAAAAAACTGCTGATGTGACAATGTGCAAAACCTTTTTTTCCCTTGTGCAGGCAGAGAAGAATGAACTTCGCGATGAGAAGCAGATGCTGAAATCGGAGAAAGAGAAGTTGGAACAGCAACTTAAATCCATGAATGTCCAGCCCGGCTTTTTACCTCCCCCTGCTGCATTTGCTGCTCAAGGCCAAGCTCACGGAAACAAGATGGTGCCTTTCATTGGCTACCCCGGGGTCGCCATGTGGCAGTTCATGCCACCTGCCGCGGTGGATACTTCGCAGGATCATGTACTCCGCCCACCGGTTGCTTAAGTCGGCAACATCTAAAATTGATTGGGGTGATTTGGGATAACATTGTCCCAAACAAGTGTACTATCATGTCATTGGTCGTGTATTTTTGTTTAACTGTCTACTAACTGAATTTGGTGGGTGACTTGACTGTATTTGCAACTGCAATTGCAAACCAAACCTGGCTACTTTTTATGTATTAATATGCTGGTAATATTTACATGTAAATCGTATGAACTAATAAGTTATTCTGGCAACTTCTCGTTACCAATTTTTAGGTATTATAGTTATGCGGATCTGCACAAATGGGTTTACTTTATATAATTTTCCAGCACCAAGCACAGTATAAATTAGGATGATCAAGATGTTATGCATCGATTCAGGGATTGGATGAGGACCTATGTGGAACAGATTCACTGCTATTGTGGCGTCTTGATCCAATAATACAGAAATTGGGGTACTACGTGATAGTATGTGGTAGTGAATTTATTTCATGCAAGTTGCTCTTGAAAGATGGGCTTCTCTTTGGACAACTCCATCCCAATTTTTGTAGTCGTATGCCCACTAGCAGAGGTCCTACGTGGATAAGAGTTAGATTGCTCGTCACCAAATAAAAAGCTATTTTCAACGGTGGTGCGACGATGGTAGCATCATAAGTCGAATACACGTTATCATGTAACTTTGACATAACAATGCATAGTTGATCTGAAATACCGTTGATTTGGCATCCAGTTACATCGAAGTTCTCCGAGAAAACTAGGAATTCAAGAAGAGTAGGGGAATCATATTACAGCTGTGGTAGAAACTAGAAAGGTGAACTAACAAAAACTATCGCAGAAAAAAGTTAAAAGTAACAAAAGGTGGAAGTGCTTTTACAACCTTATCTTGAAGTGCTTCTGGCAAAGTACCTATTTCCCTTTCAGCTTTCTTCCCCTACTCTGTCAAAACGCAAATGGCTTCCAACCTTCTCAAAATCCACACACAAACCATCAAAACCCCAAACCCACCACCAACAACCCACCCGTTCCCATTTCCCAAACACCAACAAAACTCTCACATCTCCTTCCCCTCAACCCTCCACCACAAACCCAAAATTACCCCCCCATCCCCACTTTGCTCCTCCTTATCCTCCGCCGCCAGCCCACCAACCTCCAAAGAAGCCGCCATCCAACAGGCCAAAACCTGCCTCTCCGCCACCCTCTCCAAGCCCCTCAACAACCTCCGCCTCACCACCAAGCTCAAGAAGCCCAAACAACCCCGATTCCGATTCGAAATCCCCGTCGCCGACGACTCCCCGGAATCCCTCTCCAACCTCGCCCTCCAGCTCTTCCAAGACCTTCCCATCAAACGAAGATCCTCCAAAGTCAACGTCTTGATCATATGGTCAAACGCTGCCTTCGCAGAAGCCGCAGTGAAAGCCTTCGGGGCTTCCCCTTGGAGCCCGGTTGAGCATTCGGACATTTCCTCCATCGCCAACGGTAATACCGGAAATTTGAATTCTGCTGACGTGGCGGTGTTTTTGGCGCCAGAGGGAACCCAACTGGCGGTTATAAAAAGGGTTACTGATTTGCTGTTCCCGAGGCCGGTGGTGATTTTCAACCCCAGGTGGGCGTTCGAGGAGGAGGCGGAGTTGGGCGAGCTGGGCGTGTTCGTGGATTCGTTTGAGGTGATTTTTTCGTTCATGGGTTTGGAGGTGAAGGGGCTTTTGAGCAGCAGGAGTGGAGTGGTTTTCAAGTGCGTGAGAGATGGGGTTGTGAGTGGTGAGAAATGGGCTGTTTTTGTTGAAGAAGAAGGAGGGGAATTCAAGATAGTTTCGACGTTTAAATCGCGGCCTTCAATTGGTGAAGTTGAGAACGTTTTGTATAATCTGATGGCCATTAATTCGCCTGTGACGAAATCAGTGAAGTTTTTCAGGGATTTGGTGTCGAATGTGACCGGAAAGAAGTAAGTTTTCTCCAATGACTGTTTTGTGTAATCTCCGATTGATAAGTTTTGAAGGTGTAGAAGGTGTTTGTTGAATTGTCTGAATAAATGCAATTGCAATTGCAATCTTACTCACTTGTGTGTCTGTTACATGTGCTGAGCTCGCGTCACGTTTTTTGTTGCTTACAAGGTAAAACCGAATCATGACGCTCTCCTCCCTTCGACCATGCTTTTCTTTTAAAGAGCTTGCTTTACGTAGTCACACAATTCATAATTTGATGAATTTATAAGGATCTGATCTTTCGATGTAGTCAAGAAATCCGACGTCTCATTATTGTCTTATAGACTGTCAAATTTCAATCTCGTTGTCTTGTGTATCTTATCATTTGTCAGATTGCAGTTCTCATTGAGTCTTAGAAGTACGTGGTCTTGCATTTTATTGCATGTTCTGCATCTAACATGTTGTCGTTAAACAAAACTTTATGACCGGAAGTTCTAATCACAGCGTAAGGGGAAAAAGGAAAGAAGAATACAGAGTGATAAGTGAAGGGAAAGTGCACTGAGGGAAGAGAGTTCTGCAGATCAGATGCCCGGTGCTGTTTTTTCATCTTGCATTTAAGTATTGAACGCCGTGAATTGGGGAAGAACTCTCTCTCATTTTCCTTTGCCTCATATACAATACACTCTTTATCATCAACATTTTCGACATATTCCTCTGAAAACCCAATTTAGGTTGCCATGATATGACAGCTCTTGATGAATTTATCTGAGAAATCAACATATTTTGCCCAAAATGGCCGAAGTTTTGGAAATGCGATTTCTAGCCAGGGCTTTGCTCTCCCGTTGTAATGGATGACACCGGCACTCTTTACATCAGCAGAACTTGTGTTTTCCTGATATCCCAGTCCCAACATGTGCCAGAACGGATCAATAACTTGGACATGACCGTGGAATGCTATTAGGCCGGGAGGCAACGTTCCTAGCTGCCAAAGGCTCAGGTCTGATTTCAAGTTCTGCATAAGATAAGAATCATAATTAGGATGATTTAGAAGATAATAACGCATTTTCTCGATAAATTTTTCTCGGGAAAATTTGAAAGTTATAACGTTAAACTTCTCTCACCTGTTCAAGCCAATGGTGGTACGTAAAGCTTATGTTGGTTTTTCTCCAAGCATCTAGGTCGAAGATGTTCATGCCATAAGCCCAGGCACATGCACTGGGGTCGAAATTCTTGGATATCAAAGGATGAGAGAAGTTCAGATAACTCCTATACCTCTTTGACATCACAAAGTTATCTTCTCCCTCGCATGTTTCAACTGCTCCATTGACCTTTCCGTTCATTTCGATATCCCATAGCGGTGAAAGATCAGTTTGAACTACTATGTCGTCGTCCAAGAACACTATCTTATCAAGACTAGGAAACAACTGCATCGAAATTTACTGTTGATCAGCCAAAATGTGGGCAAAATAAGCTTATAGAAGCATTATAAGCTGTCGTAAACGCTATTAAACCATGGTTAACATGGTACCTCGGGTAGATGTATTCTGATATGATTCATCAGTGAGTTGTACTTGGGACTAAGTGCTTGCAGCTTTGCTGCAATAACATTAGGCTTCTCAGTATTATTCGCCACAATGGCCGATGACCCGCCTCTGAACTGCGACCTCACCCTTTGGTCCTTCTCCATTGCTTCCAAAACTGGCACCTTCCCCTTTGTAAACCAATCGAAATGGTGCAACGCCTTGACCTCAATTATGGCAGGTGACAACGGATGCAGAGAAAACCACGCTTGCATCGGGTAATATGTCTTCCTGTCTGTGATAATGTGGAGGACAACTTTGTGAGGGCGCAATGAGTTGCGGACAAGGGACGTGGCAACAACGGAGGCGGCAAGCACATTGTCGGAAGCAAGGACAAAGTGGTAGTAGGAGTTGTCGACGAGGGCAGGGACGAGCTCAGCAGAAGGGAGCTGCAGGCGAGCAGCTGCATTGGAGGCGTGCTCGCTGGCCAACCTCAGGGCTAGGCAGTGAAGCTGTTTAGGTATGCTGCTTGACGCTACATGCCGGTACAGGTACTCTAGGATTTTGGCATTTCGGGTTCTTTGCTCAAGAAGTGTGACCTGAAAATTTTGCACTGTCTTATTAACTCAAGATACTCTTGCACTAAGTACATGAGACATCATTTGGTAGGAATTTCGCAACCCTAGAGTTATCAGATTTTTATTGCCGATTACAGAAATGTGTTATTGATTACTTTTCGGAAAACTAAAACATTGAAAAAAGAAGTACCATTTCTCGGAGCTTGACAGCGAATATCGTTGCGTCTGGTTTTCCGTTCTTTATTTCAACCATAAACTCGTCTAAGGTTTGAGGAATATCAGATCTTCCTTGTAATTCATGCTTGCCGATGGGTTCTTCTAATATTTGGTATATTACTTCTGGGACCTTTCAGAAATTAATTACATTGTTATAGACAAAAATAAAATCAAGTAATTAAACAATATCTCTTCAACCAGAAGTTGGGATTTACGAAATTACCCTTGATTCCGTTCTTCCCAAAATCTTTGGTCCTAGTCTTTTCCCCAAGCAACCTATCATTAAAACAAAAATTATGACTTACAAAATAAATATAAATAATAATGTGTTTAATTACCACTTAATACTACGGTCTATTGATATTGTTCTTCATTTGTAAGTGAGAGATCTTTTATTCGATTAATGTGTTTAATTAAAAAAAATTGTACATGAGCATTCAAGCACTAACTGGTTAATAATATTAAAAAAAAAAAGTGAAATGATGAAGAAAATTAACATTTTTAAAAGATCAAGCCTACATCCAGAGTGTGGTGGCTTCAAATCATTATTATTGTAATAAAATACAGAGAAAAGACGCTTCAAAACAAATAAGATTTTGTTCATTTTAAGAAAAATTAAATAAGAGGAGAAAAATTAAAATAAGAGGAGCAAGCCTACGTCGATTGACCAAGTTAGCTTTAAACATTTATTTAAAAATAAATAAATATAATAATAGGGATTATATTAATTTTTGTATAAAGAAAATGAGATTCCTGTCTGTCAATCCACATATATACTTGACTATCAAGATCATATGACATTTTCAGTTCAACAAACTTAATTAGAAAATTACTGAGGATATACCTAATTATAAACAAAATAAAATAAATTAAAAGGGAGTGCATTCATCTGATGGCTCGGAATTTATGGGTTAAAAAAATGAAAATTAGTGTTGGGATAGATTATTATGCTGCAGAGACAACAGTTGCAAGCAGCACATTTATCATATCCTGAATGGAGCTTCGAGCCTTAGCATATAACAGTCCCATTTAAAATAATTAGAGATACTTTTAAGGTACAATTACTCGTATATACAAATTATAGGACAATATTTTCGAGAAACACTAGGTTTTTTTTTTTTTTTTTTTTTTTTTTTATAATTTTAGAAAGGAGCAATATCTGTGTGATAGGTGATGTCATGAAATTTTAATATTTTGATTTGCTTATTTTTTGGCTAGATTTGTTGAGGTTTGAGATTTTATCTCTTTGAAATGATTCAAAACTAGTAGAGTTCTATGAATTGTATTTTGTATTTTTGTTTCTATAAGTAAAGCTCCCTACTTTTAATTAATTGGGCATAGTTCAGTAGATTGGGTAGCACAGGACCAAAAGAAAGAGAAAATTGTACGGAGTTTTAACGAAACATTTCCCGTATTATGCACTTTTAATGAAAAAGACATTTTTACTTTAAAAAGTCATTTCTAGTACTATTCACTTACAACACATTTTTGTCATTTTGATTAAAACTCAAAGTTTTCAAGCCATTTTTATTAGTTTTCCTAAAATTGTTGCATTGTTCTTGAAACTTTAGGCTAATTGGAGCTTGACACTTGTTATGACAGCCCGTCCCTAAAAATTATGGTTTTTATAATTTTAATGCATGAACTTACAGAAATGCCCTAGGGGCAAAGCGTGATTTTTGAGGACGTTTGTGATTCTCGTATATTTTGTCATATTTCTTGACATAGTTGGATAAAGTTCGATCTTACGAACGCGTAGGCATAAGTAGAAGTGAATTTGAAGTTACGGTTAAAGTTTTATTGAATTACGAACCGGAAAGTAATTGGAATGAAATACTATTTTAATTATATTACACTATATTTTTATTAATAAATAATTTATAGGCCAGGGGTGTGTGTGTGTGGAGGGGGAGGGAAAAAAAAAAAGAGAAAGCAGTGACTGCCGGATGGCAGCGAAGGAGTGGAGAAAATGGAAAAAAAAGGGGGAGACCAATCGGGGAAAGAGGGAGGAGAAAGGAGGACCAATGGGAAGGAGAACAGGAGGGAAAGGAGAGAAGAGGAAAATGAGGGAAACCCAGACGGGTTTCCCTTGACCCGTGCGACCCGTCTCCTCAGGCCGGCGGCTCCTCGACGTTTCTCGTCCAATTGTCCGACGAATTGGACCTATAAACTGCTCCCAATCATCACCTTGGCCCTCTCTCTTCTAGTTCCACCAAAAATTAGAGGGAATTTGATGGTATTTTGGTACAAAAATAGTGAGGGGTGTCGCGGGAGACCTTGCCCAAAATCCATCAATTGTGAAATGATTTCTTCCAATTGCCACCACCAATAGACTTCCTTTGAGGCCTGGAACAAAGCCCAAACAACCTTCGAGGCGGCGGAGCACCGGAGGTGACAGATCGAAGTCACCCAAATCTAGGGTTTCCGGCGGTTCGCGGCCAGTTTGTGGTGTTTTCCAGCCAAATTGTCCTTAGCCTCAGGTATAAAGTTTGCTCTACTCTTTGAGATCTTAATTTCTGTAATTTTTGAGAATTTTTAAAAATAGTTGAGTTTTCCGGCGAGCCGGGACGGCCGACCGCCACCCGCGGCAGCTGGTTCAGCGGCGCACAGCCAGGGAGCCATGTTTGTGTTTTTATACGAATTCCGTTATTCTAATTATGATTTTAAGATATAATTGTTGTGGTTTGAATATTAATACGATTGTAGTATATGTTGGATTAAATGAATATATTCGGATTTGGTTTGAACCTTGGAAATGTGAACTACGAATGACTTGATTCCTGTTTAGGTTACGTAGGCAGTGTAACGAGATGTTAGATGCAGCCAGACAATAATTGAGACAAAAGCCTTGTTTGGGAAATTGGGCAATGTGAAGGAAATTGGTAAAAAGGTGAGTTTTAGTTTTATGATTTGGTGGTTAATTGTTGGTCATAAATCATGTGTGGTTAATTGTTGGTCATGAATCATGTGCATTTTAACTTTATGTTTTGGTAGTTAATAGTTAGTATGCCGTAATATATATTTGGAAATACTATGTAATGGTTGAGTTTTAGATTGCATTCTGGCATATTCATATGTATATTACTTGAACTTAATCATTGTGGATGCTTTGAAGTGCGAAGAGGAACGTAGGACACACAGGTAAGTTGAGGTGAGTTTATGGTGTTAATGTCACGACTATAGTTATGTATTAGGCAACTCCGACATTGTCGTATAGGTTGCAATAATAGGCAACTCCGACATTGTCGTACAGGTTGCCCATGAGTCGTAAATGTCATATGAGATGCAGTTAGAGCTCATAAACCTGCACCCCTGTGTTAGTGCTCTCGGCCAAGGATAGGGTCTAGCCTTCATGTGATTGTTCACCTCCCGCACCACACGCTCACCTTGGATTCCAAGGTAGGTGTCAGCCTGTCGTACAGATCACATTAGGTGGTTCTAACTCATAGGTGACTTGCGATACTTCGCACAACCTTCACGTGATCGTAGCACTTGAGCGTATTTATTTACACCCAGCCTGTCGCACAGACCACAAGAGGTGGTTCCAACTCGTGTGTAGGGATATTGGATATTGGATGAGCTATAGGTTCAGCCATACATGCCACAATGGATGGATCCAGCTAACCTATTACTTGGATATTGATGAGATATGGATAAGTCGTACAGGTCACTATAGGTGACTCCGGCTTATGTGCTAGCATTGCTTGATGAGATATGGATAAGTCGTACAGGTCACTATAGGTGACTCTGACTTATGTGCTAGTATTGATTGATGAGATATGGGTTCAGCCATACATGCCACAATAGGTGGATCCGGCTGACATATTACTTTTCCTGGATTTATTTCACCTGAATTACTTATTCTTTGCTGAGATATTTGACACGGCATATTGTGATTTTGCTATGCTGATTATGGTTTTGAGATATAGATATTATGCATGCTATATTCTGGGAATGCATAAATGTTTCGTGGTTCTAGTAGCAAAGTTTCCGTATCGACGAGGATTAGTGGCACTTCCTAGTATAGGTGGCTTTTGTGTTGGTATAATCATTATATTACCTCACTATATTTTACTTTTGCTCTGCGTCACGTGTGAAAAGGGGTCCATAACCACTCACGGCGCACTCGTGTGCTTAGGCACTTTTAGGTTTAAATTTATTCACATTTTACACTCTATCACACTTTATGGCTTCGTCACCTTCCAGATGTCGGCTAGCACAGCTCAATTCGGAGTCCTAGTGGATATTCCGGGTGAGGGTGTGTCAAATGATTGTGAGATCCCACATCGTCGAGGGGAGTGGATCTTGTGGGCCTTATATGTATATTCTCATCTCTACCTAGCACGAGGCCTTTTGGGAGCTCGTTCACTGGCTTCGGATTCCGTAGGAACTCCGAAGTTAAGCGAGTTCGCGCAAGAGCAATCCTAGAATAGGTGACCCCCTGGGAAGTCCTCGTGTGAGTTCCCAGAAACAAAATCGTGAGGACGTGGTCGGGGTCCAAAGCAGACAATATCGTGCTACGGCGAAGGCGTGCTCGGGATGTGGCGGAGGATGTGACAATTTGGTATCAGAGCCTAACCTTTTCTGCGTGTGTGCCAACAAGGACGTCAGGCCCCTAAAGGGGTGGTGGATTGTGAGATCCCACATCGCCCAGGGGAGTGGATCATGTGGGCCTTATATGTATATTCTCATCTCTACCTAGCACGAGGCCTTTTGGGAACTCACTGGCTTCTGATTCCGTAGGAACTCCGAAGTTAAGCGAGTTCGCACGAGAGCAATCCCAGGATGGGTGACCCCCTAGGAAGTCCTCGTGTGAGTTCCTAGAAACAAAACCATGAGAGCGTGGTCGGGGCCCAAAGCGGACAATATCGTGCTACGATTGAGGCGTGTCAGGGATGTGGTGGGGGCCTGGGCCGGGATGTGACATTTGTCACATCTTTAAGTAACGATTTTTTTTTGGATAATTTCGTTAGAATTTTGATCCCTTATTTTCTACGTTAATCCTTTTTTTTTTTACGAAAATTGTAACGTAGTTACTTAAAAAGACTATTGATCTAGGCTTTAACTAGTTTAAGAACCAATACTCATAACTTTTAATTTTAGAAACCGAAGCTCCAATTAAACTAAAATTAAAAAACTAATACTCCAAATATCTCTAAAAGAAAATAAAAAGAAAAACTAATGAAAATTACTTGAAAACTTTGAGTTTTAACTAAAAGGATAAAAATGTGTTGTAAGTGAATAGTACCACGAGGGACTTTTTAGAGTAAAAATGTCCTTAACGTTAAAAGTGAACAGTACCAGAAATGTTTTGTTAAGACTCCCAAAATAAAAAGGTAAATGTTATAAGTTCCTCTTGTTGACATAGTGATTAGAATCTTTGTTATCCGAATAATTTTTTCCTAGCAGATCATTGTTTGTTGCCAAAGACTTAATAAATTAAACAAGCCAATTGTCGATCACCAAAGTTTATTATTGTATTATTATTTGCCTGCAATTAATTTTTTCAAGACAGAAAAAGACATCCTTGTATATGAAACCTAGATAATAACTAAGTACTTTGAACACCCTATGATAAGTTATGTACTTTGTTCTTTACCTTTTGTATAGGAACTATTTTCTTATCTACAAGATTTATTTAATTTCGACATGTTATGTTGTTAAATTCTAAACATGAACTGCACACTTAAACACGAATTCGCTAATAAATTATTTAGGTTGATAATCGGAAACCCTGAAACCAAAGTTGCTAGAATAATATTAGGTTTGAAAGTACATGCACATACCTATTGAAGAGCACTTGCTTTCTCCGTCAATGGTATCCACAGCAGTCATCACAAACACAAACCTGAGAAGAAAAGTGAAGAACAGAATGGAGTAGAAGAGCATCCGGTACGAAAGCCGCCTCGACCCGACTTTTACCTTGATGAACTCCCTCACTCCTTTCCCCGGAAACACTGTGACATGCCTCAGGCTGGGTGATATGTGAAGCTGCATTTTTGTTGTTTTGCTCAGGACACCGACAAAACTAATACATACACCCAAAATGTTGTAATTTTTGGGTGAGAAATGGCAAATTCCAGTCTGATCAGGCAAACAAGGACAGAGTAGAATTGCAAGAAGCAATGTCGTGTAAAAGGAGGGGTTTTTGTGTGTGTGTGGGGGGGGGGGGGGGGGGTGGTTTGGAGGGGTGTTAAGGTAGCTATCTGTTACCTAACCTTGCTTAGTTTTTGGGCTATAGTATTATTATACATGTTGAGAGAGATACGAGGAGAGGGTTGTTAAAGAGACAGAGACATGGGACTGGTCGTGTTTGCTTTTCTGGTTTTGGGGGTTTGGCTTTGTTCTGAAGGAGGGAAGTTGAGGGAGATAAGAGAAAACAAAATTATAATTATAATTATAAAAGATAACAAAATAATAAAGCATTCAATGAGTGTTCACTTTTGCATTCGATGTTTCAAATTTAATTTTATATATATATATATATATATATCTATATATATATATATATGTAATACAATATATTAACGTATTCAATGTTTGGTTTGGTGTTTGCTTGGCTTTGCCTCCACATTAGGTTCTTGTTTCAAAGAGCTTGGACTGTGAGAAAGAGTGTTTGACAGAACAGGGCTTGTACATGGAAAATGACTCTTCCTCTCTCTCTATGGGCTTTGGTTGTTGGAGTGAAATTGCAGGAACATTTGATTCTTATATATATTTATTTTCAAGCAATTATAATTTGTAAAAATTTGTAATTGCCTCACTGCTAGTTTTCCTATTTGTCATTGTTTGAACCTTTGACTACCAACTGCAACAGTCTTGGTTAAGAGTATTTGTATTTGCACTCGACATATTGAAAACAGAAAAGGAAAATAGGACCTTTTTATTGCAAAACTCATAGATGGTATTTATTTTTATCTTTTCCTTTCACATAGTATGCACACTTTTGGGCAAGGTAATTTTGTTTAGGGAGACTTTGGATGTAATCCCTAGTCACTAGGGATGACAATGATTCGGTTTAGAGATGGAAATGCTATATACATCCTCATAACCAAGAAAACTAACCATATTCATAAGCACAAATTAACCATCGAGGATTATCCATAACTTTATCCACCGAGTAACAGATTCCCTATCTGTTAACAGTTATATCTATCTTCGTCAATAAATAAAAAATTATTTATTTCATTTAAATATCTACATATAAATCATCAAAAATATATATATAACAATACTTCGTGGAGATATTCATGATAAGCCAAATATGATAGCAAATTAATGTATATTGGCCGCATGAAAAAAGCAAAGGGATGATAAAAGCAAATACAAATGCCACTATGGGAGAAAACGAAACAAATTATCTAATAATTCCAAAACTGGTGAATATCTTTCTGCCTACTTCTAGAATAGGGTTGACACTACCTATGCATGTAAGGCAATCAACAATCTAGTCAGTAACATAATAGGGTTGTAAATTTGCTCGAACAATTTGAGCTCGACTTATGTTTAGCTCGTTCAAGCTCAGAGAACGAGTTGAGCTTGAACAAAATATTAGGATCGTTCGACAAAATGAGTTGAGCTTTTGAAGGGAAAATTTGACAAAATTAAAATCATTTGAACAACATAAATAGAGTTATTAACAATTAAAAGGCGGAAGCATGTTCATATGCACTCAAAACAAATTTTAACCATAAAATTCGAAGATTAGTAGTGTGGTAAACAATGACTCAACTCAAATTTACAAGAAAGAGTTGAAAATCCATTATACGTTTGTAGATTTCTCTTTGCATATGCAAATGCTAATTGTCCAAGAGAGAGCTTTCATTCCTTTACTTCTTTCTCCATGGATTCATGATGAATAGAATCTCCAAAGTTTCCAAGTGAGGGAACCTCTAATTTCTCCATAATAAGGAGAGATGAGAAGATGAGACAAGGCCATCTCCAACCGAATGGTCCATAGGGCTAAAAATAGCCCGAAAATCGTCTCCAACCGAGGGCTAGGCCAAAGGGCTCTGGAATCTGGGAAGGCCCCACGGAATCGGAGAGGGCTGGAGGGCTGGCCAATTTTTTTTTTAATGTTTTGTTATTTATGTCGGTTATAGACGACAGAAATAATATATACTATATTATTGGTGTCGGTTATAACCGACACTAATAAGGAATTAAATATAACGGCTAGCAGGGATATTTTATTAATTACTATTAGTGTCGGTTATAACTGACACAAATAGTAATTTGAATTGCAAATAGTGTCGGTTATAACCGACACGAATAGTATGAAAAAATTTGAATCCAATGGCTAGCTGACGTCAGCTAGCCGTTGCTAGCTGGCGCCAGTTACCGTTGGATTCAATTTTTTTTTTTGTTTTTTTTGGTTTTTTGGGCCTTTTTTTTCCTATAAATACCTAAACCATTCATTCACCATTCCTCACAAAATTTTCACCATTCCTACACCATTTCAATTCTCATATTTTCTTTCCTCTTTCAAAAATCTATCCTTCAATTTTTTCAATAATTTTCAAATGGCCTCGTCTGCAATGAAAGGTAGGGCTTGGACCCGAAAAGAAGATGAAGTTCTTTGCAAGGCTTATAGATGGGTGTCGGAAGATAGTGTGAGAAGGAATTGTCAAACAAATGGCGGTGTTTGGACTTGTGTGTCCAAAAAATATTTAGAGTTCTATGAAGGCACCACTCCAGTGAATATTCGAAACCATGAGAGTTGTTCTTCAAGATGGAAGAAACATCTTCAACCAAGTTTGAACAAATGGCGTCAAGCATTGTTAGCAGCCGCAAGTAGACATGAAAGTGGCGCTAATTACTACGACAAAGTAAGTATTTTCACAATTTATTTTAAATATTTAATTATATTACATTTAATTTCATAAATTAATTTCCTTTAATTTTTTTCTAGGTACGCCAAGCGGATGAATTGTATATCGAGAGCAGCTCGAAACCCTTTCAGTTTCACAGTTGTTGGGAAATTTGTAAAGGGTGGGTGTTATTTGAAGATCCACCACAGAGAGCTCCTACGCCGGTGTTCGGAACTGCATCCTCAGCTACAGATATGGATGAAGCTGGATCTCCAATCATTCAACAAACAAGGGTAGAAAATCCATCTTCGGGTGAAGGTTCCATACTTAGGGCTATGGGACGAAACAAGGCGCGAAGGTTGAAGGAAAAGGGCAAGGCAAATGATGATTACGCCGCTCAACATGAAGTGGCGGCCTCATTGCAATTATTGGTGGAGCAAAATGCCCTTGAGGCAGAAGAAAGGAAGTGTAGGCATGAAGAACGGGCCAAACAAATACAAGAAGAGATGGATGATAAGAATATGGAAATGAACACTTCGAATTACACTCCAATGAGTAAGGCCTATTTTGATAGGAAAAAAAAAAGAAATTATGAGCCAACGGCAGTTGTTTACCTCTGACTATACTCCTACGATGGCGGATGATGATGTTGATTATGGATATTAAATTTAAGTTGTTGTAATTTTTAAATTTAATTTGTGGTTTTTAAATTTTAGTTGTAGTTTTTAAATATAAGTTGTAGTTTTTAAATTTAAAGTGTTGTTGTTTTTAAATTTAAGTTGTTGTAGTTTTTAAATTTAAATAATAAATTATGTTTGGCCCTATGGCCCTTTGGCCCTCGGTTGGAGACGGTTTTTTGTGACAGGGCTAAAATGAGCCCTCTGGCCCTTTGGCCATTGGTTGGAGACAGAGGCAAATATGGTCATGTACTGTTCATTAAAATATTAATATTTTGGGGAATCTTGGAGGGCCAGATGACTCAAACGAGCCCTCTGGCCAGCCATCGGTTAGAGATGGCCTAAGTAACCTAGAAGGAAGATTGATGCTGGTGAATCTTCTCCTAGAAGCTGGCCTTGTAGAGAGAAAATGAGAGAGAAATGTTTCACAATTCTGCCTAACAAAACCCTATAGTGAGGCTAAGGTTATAACTCCCCTTCTATAGTCCCTCAAACTTGAGTGACTAAATGAAAAACCTAACCCCCTCTTTCTATAGTCGGCCATTGGGCCTTTATGCCTTTTAAGTTTCTGTTTGTCATACAACTTAAGTTAATGAGCTTGACAGTTCAATGCCCAAACTATCTCAAGGTCTAATACGAACCTATTCGTTTGATTTATTAACTTATTAATTAATCCTAGTAATAAACAATTAAATCATTTAGTTGTACTTACTCAATTCTATTGTACTCTTCAATCTCTACCTTAACAGTGTACAATTTATTAGGTTCTAATTAGCGAGGCAGTTAGCGATTCGAACTCATACTAATCGATTGTGAATTGAAAACTATCTTTCTTTCAATTCTCCCTTTAATGAAGATTAGTGATTTCTAATCTTCAGGACTTCCACAAGTCATGAATGACACCTAGCAGTATGTCATGGCTACCCCAAATAAGCATAAGAAGCTGAGAACCTATTCAGTTGAAATTACAATGCAATACGGTCATTCTCTAAATCAATACTCTTGATCACATTATTTGGTTGATAGTTTATTCATATCTACTATTCATTGTGATTTTCTTATTTATGAATCTCGTGAATCTGATTTGGAATATACTTCCTAAATCATATTCATGTGCTATGGCCAGAGACTCTTGAATCATATCATAGAATATTCTTATTCAATAGTTGAAGGTTAGAGATCTCTTGTTGTACACTCACATGCCATCGTGGATAAATCAGTATCCCAACAATGCCCTAAGCAAACCTTGGGCTTATGACGCATCTTCAAATAACCAAAGATATATCAACAAGACAACTGTGGTGTCTCAAATCAAAGGACAATTTTGCGTTATCCTAACTAGTGAGTCCTCATATCACATGAGTACAAGAACTTTTGTTTGATCGTGTTCAGTGAAATCACTCTCTATTAAACACCTACATACTTGCCTTATTATCTTTTACACCAATGACTCGATATCAATCGCTCTCTAAAGAGAGAAGACGTAGTATGTACTGATCTTACCGGATTATCAATGCCCAATTGACAATCCTATAATTAGGAACATTTAGAATATGTGTATGAGAAAGAAAAGTCTCGTGAATCTATCCTCTCTATTACATATTCCTTAGACTTATTATTTAAGTGTATAACATTTAATGAGATGACAATAACCTTTGCTCTTAGAACAAACTAATTAATTTAATATGTGAAATGCCTATAAAATCTTATCTCTTGATTAGCCTTTAGGGCACATCTTCAACAGCTTAAGCTTTGGTATGTTGGTACGTTCGGCTCAGAAAACTCATGAACAACTCGTATCTTGTTATGTGTTTTTTTTAACAAACAATAGGATAATCTACACTAGATACATTTAAACTACGGGAAGGGGGATTCGAACATGGGACCTCAGATGCAAAAATGAATACTCTTAACCAAGTAAGCTACAAGCCACTAACTCATATATACTTTTGTTGGATGTGCAATTCAACTTATTATTTGTGCACATATCCTTGCAATACTAATATCAGCAGTTTGGTATTATGATAATTTTATTAGAATTTGATGAAACTTAAGTCCAACTAAACTTGAGCTTGAACTTATTTAAAGAAAGAGCTGAGAAAAGCCAATCAAGAGCTCACGTTTAGATATGCAATCATTTTTAAGTAGTTATCTTATTATTTTGTGCACATACACTTGCAATAATAATACCAACACTTTGTTACTAATTTATTTATTAATTTTTTATGAAAATTAAGTCGAACTAAACATAAGCTCGAGCTTGTTTAAAGAATGAGTAGAGAAAAGCCAATCAAAAGCTCATGTTTAGTTTACAAATGAGTCAAGCCGAGCTTGAGCTTGAATTATTATCGAAGCCGGTCTTAAGCATGAGGTTTCGAACTTGAGCACGAATAATATTATCTCCCCATTTACACCCCTAGGTACATTCCTCCGAACAAAATGGGTCCATCCATGATCCAAACTGCTAGCTGCTGGCGTGTTTGATTGCAAAGGACAAGTCCCGACATGGGGATTCTACGTACGGCATTGGGATGTTACTTTACATTTCTGCACATGTTCTCTGGTATGACTATGGCTATCCCGGTTTCAAGTCATTGTTGACTGACCCGGATCAGGTGTATTATCTTCTTTTGCTTTTTATTGTTCTAATTTGCAAATTTTTAACATTCTATAGGGGTCATAATGAATTCTATTTTTATTCTATCGTGTATGGTATGTATCGGATTAATAAATGGTTTAATGTGCAGTCAAAGATTTATGGTTCGTTTGATAACCATTTCGTTTTCGCTTTTCACTTGTAGACAAAAAAATGAAAACTCGTTTGGCAACGATTTTCAGTTTTCATTTTCCAACAAATGACCAAAAAGTGAACTAAAAAATGAAACTGAAGCAAGTGGTGGATTGATATGGTGGTTAGGGTTTTCCTCTTCAATCCCGGTTCAAACCCTCCCTCATCCTATAAGTTAAATTATTGTTTGTAATAAAAAAATAAAGATTAAAAAATTATCCAACGGTTAAGGATGCCAAGGTGTACTACTAAATATTTGGTGCATACTAGAAAATCTCAAACCTTAAAAATATTAACAAAAATCATGTTTGTTGGGTGTATTTATTTGTAGTTGGGTGTCCTTGGTAGTTGCAGTAGTAAGTCTAACAAAAAATGGGAGGGTAACTTCTTAGTAAAGAAAGTTGAGATTCCACCATAAAATCAATTGGCAATATGAGGAGTAACCCAACCTCTTATAAGCCCATGCAATGTCCGTCCTCCCATCAATGTGGGACTCATTCTTAACACGCCCCCTCACGTGTGGCGAATTTTCAAGCCTAACATGTTGACAACACAACAAGGTAACCTGGAGCGCGTGTGGCCGTTTAGCTTCACACGTGGGACAACCTGCTCTGATACTATGAAGAAAGTTGAGGTTCTACCATAAAACCAATTGGCAATATGGGAAGGAGCCCAACCTCTTATAAGCCCGTGCAAAGTCCTTCCTCCCATCAATGCGGGACTCATTCTTAACACTTAGGACAGAATTCAGGTTTCAACTAAGTGGTAAAAGTAGTTTGCTGATAAATGAGTTGTGGACTTTGGAGTTTATATTAGGGTTGAACTTGAACCTATGGTTATTAATAAGCCCCTAAGAATTCCTTTCATAGTAAAAACACTTAAACCCCCATTTCGAAGAAGAAACTTAATCAGGATCAATTGTTCTAGAGTGCATTTTTGCTCACCAACATGTAGTCATTAGATGAGTATGATTTAATCTATCTGCTACACAAGTCTTGGAATTTAAACTGATCTAACGGAAATTAGTTATGGTGACGATTTTCACCACCACCGAGCAACTATATGCACTCATTGAACTATATGTGAGGGTTTGTTTTCTTCTATATATGATATTTAAGCTACTCTTGTTGTTTGGGGAACTACATCTAATCCTTGTTTTGCGTGAGACAGGTCCAAGAAAAGACGCATGTCCTTACACTAGTGTCTCTTTGGTGCTGTGTAGCTGCAATCATTTCAACAACCAGAAACATGATGGCTCAGTCATCCAAGAAACCTGGAAGTTTTGGCTTATGGTTACTTAGTTTTACGATTTATATGCACTGCCGATGATTCTGTCGTAGTCTCGGGACACCATACCACATCTCCCACAGTATGGACGGGAAGTAATATGCACAAATTTCATGATTTCCACTAGGAGATGGAGAACATATTTGTCTGTTGCCTTAGGAACCTGGCATACATACTCGGCATTGAATATTGGGGAGCCGGGTAAAACAAAGACATGCTTCACATTGTTGTAAACTAAGAGTGAATAAAATCGAGCAGGAAGTTTAATCACACTTTCCTCAGTTTGAACTTTATATCAGATGTCATAGAAAACAAGTTTTTCTTGTTCGTGTTTCCTTCTCTTTCCCTTGCCTATTATCGTCCCTCGATGATTTTCATTTCTCTCTGTGTTGCTTATTCTAGGTTTCTGAGACTCTAATACATTATGACCAAAGAAACACTGGCTATAAAACCATATGCTTGACAACGATTATATCCTAATCTCAAACCAACTACTGAGCTCCCATAACTCCAATATGGTATTTACTCCCAAAACTCCAAAAGTGTATCTACTCGCCTTCTATTGTCCTTTCGTCCCTTTTGAACCCCAAAAACCAAAGAAAAAAAAACAAAACCAAGTACTAGTATTGTGAAACCATGCTGGAAATCGTGGGTGCTATCAATGAAGTTAGTAGGTGTGTCGGCAACTTCACGTTGTCACTGTTTTCCACCCTGAGAAAGTTCCAGAAAAACATCCAAACTTTGAAGTATGAGCGGCAGAAGCTCTCTCGCTGCAAGTATGGAAAAACAGAAGAGGTCAATTTATCAAGATTAGAAGGGAAGCAGCCCCCTTGGCAAGTTATGGAGTGGCTTGAAAGGGTGGAGAAGATCGAACGTGAGGTAGAGGGGATTGAACATGAATCCAGGCTACTTTTGGAGGCAGATCCCATTGATGCTCCCTGTGGCCTGGGGTGTATGCTTGACTCTAACATGCGCCGCAAGTACCAACTTAGCAAAGTTGCAGCAAAGAAGCGTGATGAGGTGAGAAAACTTACTGAGGAGTCATGCAATCTTCCAACTACGGAAGATAGGAAGCCAAGTGATATAGCGGTTGAGCATATTCTGGCACCATCTCTTGTTGGTCAGAAAGCACCAGAGATCCTAAAGCAGCTTATGGAACTTTTGGCTGTTAAAGAGATCACAAGGATTTCTGTTTATGGAATGGGCGGTTCTGGGAAGACTACGCTAGTGAAAACCTTGAATAATCAGCTTGAATCTTCTGGCAGGGAGCTATTTGATATGGTCATTTGGGTCCCTGTGTCAAATGACCTGGATATTAAAAAGGTTCAATCACGAACTGCTGAGAGGTTGAATTTAGCACTGAATGCAGAAGAGAGCACGGAGCATAGAGCTGACAAACTGCAGCGAGTATTGAAGTCGGGAAAAAGGTAAGGTTAATGTTAACTTCGTTTCTAGTCTTGATTATATATTCACTTTAATATTATGTTCCTGTTAAAGTTAGTTACAGCATTTGGTTTCCTAATTCATGATGGCAAAGCTCAATGATGTTTATATACTACAGGTTTCTGTTCATTCTGGACGACGTTTGGGAGAAAATTGATTTGCACAGCGTGGGGATACCACCAGTCGATGGCCAAGCAAATTGTAAGATCGTTTTGACAACGCGAAATCTTGACATGTGTAGGGAAATGATGACCGATAAAGCACTAAAGATGGAACTTCTGACTGAAGAAGAGTCCTGGAGTTTATTTGCTCAGAATGCAGGAAATGTGGTGGAGTTAGAAGGCATAAATCCTCTAGCTAGAGAAATTGCTAGGGAATGTGGTGGTTTACCTCTGGCTATCGAGACTATCGGGGAAGTCCATGAGAGACAAAACAATGATACAGCTATGGAGGAATGCACTCTGCCAACTGAAGCTTTCCGAACCACACTTCGGGAGCTTGGACAAGGTGTATCTGCGGTTGCAATTGAGCTACAATGCACTGCCAAGTAAGATTTATAAGTCGTGCTTCTTATCTTGTTCTCTGTTCCCAGAAAATTTCTCAATTCAGATAAGGGAACTAATATTGTTCTGGTTATCTGATGGAATTATTGGGGAACGTCAAACTTTAGAGGAGTCCATCAATGATGGGCATGCTAAACTTGAATATTTGAAGGATTGTTGCATGTTAGAACAGGGTGAAGGCATTGGCACCGTAAAGATGCACAGTGTACTGAGGGAGGTTGCCATTGGGATATCCTCAAATGAGAAAGAAACCGGGTTTTTCAGCAGCTCAGTGCAAGGAATGCTAAAGCTGCAAAAACCGGTCAGAAGAGCTTCGTTTATGGGCAAATCCATCATGAGTGTGCCATCTCGATTGCTTGGGGGATCCGACCTAACTGTGTTGTTCCTGCAGTGTAATCCTTTATCTAGAATCCCTGATGGTTTCTTTCAAGAAATTAGAGTGCTAAGATTCTTGAATTTAAGTAGCACTCCAATAAGTTCCCTGCCTTCTTCTATTCTTCAGCTAAGGGAGCTACATACTCTTCTCTTAAGAGACTGTCGTGCTCTAGAAATCCTACCCCCACTCGGAGCTCTTTATAAACTTCAAGTGCTCGATCTCTATGACACTCGAATAAGAAAGCTTCCGAAAGACATGGGAAAACTGATTCATCTGAGAGATCTCAATTTGTCACACTCGCTTTTTACAAGTCATCGCATATGGAAGCATGTTGGGATTAATTAGTCTTGAAGTCTTAGACATGTCTTTCAGTGGTTATAAGTGGGATGTGAAGCGTAATGCAGGAAGAGGAGCAGCATTTGATGAGTTATTATCCTTGCAGCGACTTTCTGTTCTTCACATAAGGCTAGACACAGTTGATTGCGTTGCCTTAGACTCTGCCGGTCCATGGTTTGGAAGGTTGAAGGAGTACACCATACAGATTGGTCCAAATTCAATCTATCTACCGACTCAGCATGAGAAAAGAGTCATCCTTCGAGGGGTTGACCTCCTGCAACGAGGCCTCAAGGGGCTATTGTGCACAGCAAGTGCCCTGGACCTGTTCACATGCGGAGGTATAAGTAGTTTGTCTGATATAATTACTAACAAGAGTGTGTGTGGCCTGCCAAACTTGAAGTCGCTCACCATATCAAATTGTGACTGCATAACTACATTATTAGTCGGCGAAACAACTCTTCGGAGCACATTGCCAAATTTGGACCACTTAACTCTGAGTCACCTGGATAACTTAGCAACCTTGTTGGACAATATGGTCCCCAGAAGATCCCTTGGAAATTTAAAGACCATCAAGGTGGAGGGATGTCGACTTCTAAAGAACCTCATATCTTTTTCTTTACTTCGACTGGTTTCAAACCTCGAAGAAATCAAGGTGAGTGACTGCAGGAGGATGAAGCAGGTTATCGCAAAAGATTTCTATGAAAAGATTCCAAAGTTGAAAACCATAGAAGTCAGGGATATGGAAAGCTTAAGTACTATCTGTTCAAGGGGAGCGGAACTGTCAGCTCTAGAGAGGATTGTGGTGAGCAACTGCCCCAGGGTGGTGAAGCTTCCCTTCACAGCCCGTGATGCGTTGACTATTAAAGAGATCAGAGGAGATTTAAACTGGTGGGCAAGTCTTAAATGGGAAAATCGTGCAGATAAGATCAGTCTTCAGCAACGATTCCAAGCGTGCGCAGACACCGCAGTGCAGCCGATGGAGGATTAAATAGGTAAAGACATTGTCTCATAGCATCATCTCTTGTAGTTTTTTTTTTTTCATTTTCGAGTTTACGTAGTTTTCATCTATGAATCCAACCATCCATTTTCTTTTATAATAGCAATGATATTCATGTGCAAAAATTGCTGCATGGTAAATGTATTTTCTGTTGGATTCTTTACGTAATCGAAAATGTTCTTGTTTGTAGGCATGAAGATGGGAGGATGCATAAGTCCCAGAAACAGTTCACGGGTTTCATCTCCTTGTTTGTAGCAGCAGTCTGTTATTGCTTGTAATGTAATACATAGACAACAACACCGTTGTCTGCTGTAAGGATTTCACTATTTAAGACGCCGACTTTGGCTGGAAAACTTGTTCTGTAATACTGGTGTGGACTCCATTGTTTGTACTTTTTGAGACGATAAATAAAGTGTGTGCGCGTTTTTTTTCAAAGGAAAAAAATTATGTTACATTTTTGTTTTGTTGACAAGAAAATATTTTAAATTACTTTAAATATATAAGAATCGAGAATTTGAACTTTACTGCAAAAAGAGCACACGCACTATTCTACCAACTAGCCTAATTCACATATGTAGCTTTACTCTTGTCTCACGCATAGATTAAGAAATTTTAGGTGGTGTTTAACTCAAAGTCAAGCCTATTCAGTATAACAAACAACCCCTTAAGGAATTTGAAGGTTATTATCAGCATGATACTAGAGAAGTTGGCTTAGCTAATTTGTAACAGCCCGTCCCGAGATATTGGAATATTTTAGGCTCGAGGACGTGAATTAACAAAAATGCCCTTGAGCGTTGGGTGAGTGTTTGTGTTTTGGGTTAAGAGATTGGGCCAATTATATCAAGTCCTAAATAATTGGACCCAATTAGATCTAAACTTGTCCTTGTTTTTGGTTGGCTACGAGCTGGACACACATACACACACTCAACTCTCTCTTATTCCCGTGCACCCTCTCTCTCTCTCGGGTTACACCTTCCATTTCCGTACAACCGTACGGACGAACTTCGAACCAAACCCTTTCTGCACGGATCGAAGTTGTGGAGGTTGGTTTTAGACTCCTAGCAAGCTCAGGAACTCATCACCATCTTTGGTTGGACGAGTGGACGTCGAGAACACGGGTTATTTGAAACCCTGATTGTGGAGCATAGTAACTCTGACATGATCGCGGAGATTTTAAGACATTTTAAGGCATTAATCCTTCATTGCATTTTAAGACAGCTTTGGTTAAGTTTGGACGTCGGGATCGTGAGAACCAAAAAACCCGATTTGAGCACTATTCATGTGGTTTTGATTGTGGACGTTTCAGTGAATTCTAAGCTTATAGGAAACTTGTGGACGTTCTCACGAAGCTCGGAGAAGAAAAACGGAGTGAATTGGACGTCGGGAAGCCCAGGAATAGGGAGTTGCAAAGGTGGTTAGAGTATCGAGCTTTTTCGACGAAGCTCCGTCAAGTTCTGGGCCTTAAAAGTGGTATAAACCTCTTCTCCTCATTTTAAGTGTCATTTTGGTAAAAGAATCATGAAATTTGGTTGAGTTTTGAGAGAGTTAGGTAGGTTAGAAATTTTTCCAGTTTCCGGCGACGGCAACAGTCGCCGGAGTTCAGAGGTAGGAGACGACAGAATATTCCGTCAAGTCTGACAAAATATTCTGACGCCGTCAGTTAGTTTGGACGGTTTTCGTTGGGTTTTAACGGAATATTCTTGACGATGTTAACTAACACTGTCAGTGTGCATGGCACGTGACCGCGCATGGGGGCGCGACTGGCCGTGCCTTGGCCAGCGCGTTGGTGGTCGAAAAATTATTTTAAAAATATGGGGATGTGTCTGAGGATGAGTAGGTCACTGTGGTATATTCATATACCCAATTTGAGCATTGTATGAGAAGTTATTACCTATTGTTCGTTAAGTGCATTAAACAATGTTTATTCGGTTATTACGCATATAGGTGAGGCCTATCCTGAGGACGAGCGCCATCAATCGAGGCTCGGGGGTTGTGACCTTTCGACTTATCTGTGAGTGGGCTTTTGTTTTCCGTATATACCTATATAAATGAGATTTTTCCCAGAAAATCAATTAAGTGAAATGTGATATGAAATGCGATATGATATGCCATGCAAAGTATATATCTATTTTATTCATGCATTAGTAGTTGTATATAATGGTAATTGGTGCTGTGGACGCTCAGGTAAGTATCAAGTGAGTATATGTTGATGATAGAGAATGATTAATATGAAATGATGATTATGTGAGATGTATTGAAAGCTCATAAACATGCACCCCGGTGTTAGTGCTCCAGGGCCAGGGCATAGTCCTTCACATGATGTTCACCTCTCGCACCATACGCTCACCTTGGATCCAAGTTAGGTGCTCAGTCCTGTCGAATAGACCACTATAGGTGGGTTCAACTCATAGGTGACCTATAATTAACGCACAGTCTTCACGTAATCGTAGCACTAGAGCGTATTTATTTACACCAAGTATATTGTCGGTTAGACCACGTGAGGTGGTTCCGACTCGTGTGCAGGATATTTTTATATGTGATTTGATGAGATATGATGAGATTGATTATGAGCTATAGTTCAGCCGAGCTGATCACTCGGTGGACATGTTATTATCTATGATGAGTTATTTCACCAGATATAGTTATGTGATTTGATGAGATATATTTGGCATGACATATACCTTGCATATCACTACTTTTGACATGATTTTGAGTTATGAGTTGAAATGAGTATATATGTATATATGCTATTTTTCTGGGAAATTATACAAGTTTTACAGCGAGGGGTTAGAACCTTTGAAAAGAGAAAAGGTTTTGAAAAGATTTGTTTTTGCCCACTCACTCGTTTTGTTTTTCGCCCCTCCAAGTTCTAGGGAGCAGTGCTTTGGTGGCCACGAGGGATCCAACGGTGTTCTGACAAAATTCACAAAAGTAAGATTCACCTTCGGGTGTTATATCTTAGTAACTGTCCTTAACTACAACTAGACGTTCTTATTGCTCTGAATGTGTATTTATACACTTAGACTCTCTCTCTAGCATGTTATTTGGATAGTACGGCTAGTAGTTGGTTTTTATTTAGTCGTATTTCTATCATCTTCTTAGCTTCCGCATTGTGCTCATAGTTACGTCACCTTCACGTGACGGCCAGCACGCTCTTCTTGGGACGGGGTGTGTCATAATTAGTTGTCTGAAAGAAAAATGGCACGTTTGGTAATCACTTTTTTTCACTTTTTGTGCTTAAGATAATGGAAGAACACTACTACAATATTAGCTTTAGGTGGCGGATATTAGAAAAATTTTGTCGGATAAAATATATCCGACACATCATTTAATTAGTGACGGATATTAGAAAAATCATGTCGGTTATATCCGACATAAAGTCCTGGTGGATATAAAAAAAATCTTGTCGGTTATAACCGACAGTATTTTTGAATCTTTTTTTTAATATTTTTGAAGATTCTAGTGGTTTTTAAGTTAATGGTGGCGGTTATAACCGACAGAAATTGACTATTTTATTATTTTACTTTCTGGTGGTTATTATTTTAGTATTCTGGCGGTTATAACTGACATAAATGAAAATTTTATTATTTTAATAAGTTATATTGATTAAAAATAAATAAATAAACACATATTTTAATTATATTTTTTTTTTTCACTCATGACCCTAAAGTCTAATGAACCCAATTCCTACGAGCCATAAATTTTCTGAGAGAATAATAACAACATACTACAATCTGAAGCTCTATCATTTTTGTAATAAGGATTATGTTCCCTCACAGGCAAGCAACAAGATACAAAGAAATTAAAACAATTTTTTTCAATGCATCACAAAGCACATTGTCTGGCACATAAACACACATGAACATCTGGTGTACTCTATCATGTCTGATTTTATTATTTTAAAATGTAATATTGATTAAAAATAAATAAATAAACACATGTTTTAAACTCTCTTTTTTTCACTCATGGCCCTATCGGATATAACCGACACGAACAAAGCAAAATTTTCGACGACTGCCAGAATAATCTCTGAATGTTTTTTTTATGCGATTTTTTACACATGCTATCTCGGAGTATATACAAACATATATGACGGTTGGATCCTTGAAACTAGTTTTGTAGAATGCATATCCTATCAAATTGATAGATTTAACAAACACTTAAGAGTTAATGTTATACTTCCAATACGTATAAAATAAGATTTATCCACTAGTGTAAATATTTTAAATTGAAGATCGAATTCATTCATTGCATTCTTATAGGGTCGAGGAGTGTAGCTGTAAAAAAAATCAAAATCAAAGCTAAAATAACCGTTAATTTGTGATTTTTCGTTTATAACCGTCAAAAACTTTTGTTCTGTTACCTAATCTTTGAATGTTTGTTTTTTGTGATTTTTTACGTATGCGATCTCGAAGTGTGTACAAACAAGTTTGACAGTTAGATCATTGAAAAAAGTTTCGTAGAATATGTATCGCGTCATTTTTTTGTTTTAACATAGTTAGCAAAAATAAATTAAAATAGTTTTTGGTTTTAAGTGATGAAAACAAAATCTTGAAAGTGAAGAATGAAAAAGGGTCATGGAAGAAATTAAGGAAAGAAACAAACAAGAAGTGATGAAAACAAAATCTTGAAAGTGAATATAACTTAACATAGTTAGTAAAAATAAATTAAAATAGTTTTTGGTTTTAAGTTTTCTTTTTTATCTCTTTTCTTATACATTTCTTCTAATTTCTCTGACCATTCTTCCTTCAAATTTTATTTCCCTCATTTCTCCTATGTTTTCCCTTTTATCTTAAACACAAGAAGGAAAACTAAAAACTAAATAATGTGGTTGAACTACTCATTAAAAAAACCCTAAGACGATCTTTCCTTTCCATACCAAAACCCTATATCAAAAAACTCCATAGTTGCTAGTCCCTTGTTTCGACTTGGGGCCAATGGTACCCTTTCTCTCGTTTTCCTAGTCCTCCTCATTTCTCTTCTCATGGATTGGGCAATTTTGTTTTCAGCTTTAGTATTTTTCGTTTAGAAGTGCCTCCTTAGTGAGGATATTTGTGAGTATATTCTAGTGATTATTTTAATTTTGTGTCACGTGTTATCAGCTCCTCATGGTTTACTTCGTTGTTTCTAGTGGTTTCGCTAATGGTGTTGAGCACAAAATTCATGTTGGTTTGGACACTAGTTCGTTCCTTGTTAATTCCTCTTCGGGGCACTGTTCGTTGTCAAACGGTGTCCTCATGTTTGTTACATTGCAGTTTTTGTGCGTAGAATTTCTCAAGTTCCAAAATGTGATGTATTTGACTCTTATACTGGGAATGGAGTTCATTTGGTTTTAGAGTGTCATCTCTGTCTTCTAAGTTTGAGTGTGGATGATTTCAAAACTTGGATGATTTCCTTTGCCTATTCCCGGGCATGCATGTTTGGCCCTCAAATCCACCAGTACAGTGGCAACTAGTTTGGCCAAGTTGGCATTTTATGTTTTGTTGAAGTTTCTTTGGATTGAGGACCTATTAACTTTATCTAGAATGACCTAGTTAATGTTTGTATCAATTATTAATATATATAATACACCGCTATCGTTTCGTCTAAAAAACTAAAAAATAAATACAAAAAAAAGGTTATTCATGAATCCAAAAATAATTCCAAAATTTTTGGAGATGACACATCGACCCGAAGAAGAAAATATTGCCCTCATTAAATAGGTTGACATCATCAAGCTCCTCAGCTCGTAGCATGGAAAAATCAAAAGCATAAGAAGAGAATTAATCACAAAATATTATCTTCAATACATTCTTGATTGACGATCAATTCAAACAAGTAAGAAATTCTCATCATAAACAAATAAGGATACTTACCTGATGATCCCAAGATATTATCTTCTAATTAAAATCTTCGAGATTATTCTTTCCTCATCCATTCCTACATATGATTCACCTTTACCAATGGAAAGCCGCCATGTGTAGGGCAAAACCCTGCCATGGCTACCTACTTTTGGCTACGTATACACGCGCTAAACACTATTTTCGAAGATACTGACGTAGGCATCGGAGATCCATTGACCACACCCACCAACCCCCTCCCAACCTCGTAGGTGCGTGTGGCTTTGGTCCTTGATCAAATGTGTTTATTGTTTTGTAGGTACAAATTCATCAAGACTGAAAATAGCAAATTTTTGCTATCACAAATTGGTGTTTTCATTAAGAGCCTGCTTTAGTACGCTCAAAGAAGGCTCTCCGGAACTGCTAGCTCTAGAGAGAATAGTGGTGAAAGCATCCCCAATAGGGGCTTTATCCTCCTTGAGGCTACCACATTTGTAGCTTTAATGAAAAATTTCATCCCCAATAGACCGGAAAATAAGGCTACATCCACCACATGGGCTAGCAACTTCAATCCTTGGGTAGCAAAAAGTTAGGCTACATGTAGCCCCAAAAAGTAGGGTGATCCACACCAAATTGAGGGCCCAATCTTGGTTTTTTGTTTGTTTTTTAGTTTAGAAATGGGTAAGCCCCATTTTTAATTCCAAAACATGATTTTAAGGTTATTTTTCAACCGTTTAGGATTTTAAGGTTTTATTTTCAACTGTTTGTTTGATTAAGAAAACACATACAAACAACGACTATTTCTTGTGTGATTGATTAGAAGAAGAAAAAAAGTGTAGTACTTTGTGTTTAATTTTCTAGATTGAAAAATTCATAAAAAGTGATGAAATTTAACATTGGTAATTAGAGACCTAAACTGAATATATAAACAAATAACATAACTTGTGATAAGATAATCCCAATCCAATGGTTGTTATGAAATGAAAATCTTGTTTGATTTCAGAGAATGTGTCAATCAGAGAAATAAACCAACGTATGAGATTGAGATAAGATAATCAAATCCAATGATTGTTATGAAATGAAATTTTATCTTGTCCGATTTCATAGAAACAAACCAACGGATGAGATTGAGATAAGAGAGCCTACAACAGTGCATAAGTGATGAAATTTAACTTTGTCAAAATTTGAATTTTTTTAGGTTAAAAAGTTCATAAATTAAAATTTAAGATAACACGTCCAAAAATCAAGTTAGGAAAAGTTAAGACAAAATAAATTTACCGTGTAATCAAATTACTCATAAATAAAATATATAGCCCCATATAGAGCCCGAAAGATGTATAGCCCCTCAATGGGAGAGATTTTTTTTAGAGCCCCAAAGATTCCTCAAACCTCTAAATTGGGCTATATCTACCACTTTTCTAGCCCTATATAGAGCCCCTCGTTAGGGGAATTGGATCCTCTCCTGAGCCCAAGGAGAGGATCCTCCTGACTAAGGAACGTGGGCCGTTAGATTTTCATCCAACGGCTATAATTATTATAACTTTAAAGGGATCCCCTGTTTGTAGCCGTTGGATAAAAAGCCAACGGCCCACGTTTTTTGGTCAAAAGGATCCTCTCCTTGAGCTCAGAAGAGGATCCAATTCCCTCATTAGCGATGCTCTGAGCAACTGCCCCGGGGTAGTGAAGCTTCCCTTCGCAGCCCGTGGTGCAGTGACTATTAAAGAGATCAGAGGAGATTTAAACTGGTGGAGAAGTCTTAAATGGCAAGATCGTGTAGATAAGATCATTCTTCAGCAACGATTCCAAGCGTGTGCAGACACCCTAGTGCAGCTGATGGAGGATTAAATAGGTAAAGATAATTGTCTCATTGCATCATCTCTTGTAGTTTTTTTTTTCATTTTCGAGTGTACGTAGTTTTCATCTATGAATCCAACCATCCATTTTCTTTTATAATAGCAATGATATTCATGTGCACAAGTTGCTGTATAGTAAATGTATTTCCTGTTGGATGCTCTTAACGTAATCGAAAATGTTCTTGTTTGTTGGCATGAAGATGTGAGGACGCATACAAAGGTGGTGAGCAAGTCCAAGAATAAGTTCCAGAAACAGTTCATCGGTTTCATCTCCTTGTTTGTTGCAGTAGTCTGTTAGCTGCTTGCAATGTAATGCATAGATAAAAACACCGTTGTATGCTGGTGGAATTTCACTATTTAAGACGCCGACAACTTTGGCTGGTAGTTGTTCCGTAATGCTGATGTGGAGCCGGACAACTTGAAAGTTAATATAACTTAACATAGTCAGCAAAAAGAAATTAAAACATTTTTTGGTTTTAAGTTTTCTTTTTGTATCTCTTTTTTTATACGTTTCTTTTACATCTCTCTGATCATTCTTCTTCCACTTCTCATACCCCTCATTTCTCCTATGTATTTCCCTTTTATCTTAAACACACAAAAGAAATGAAACCTAAATAATGTGGTTGAACTACTCGTCAAAAAACCTTTGTAGCCGTTGTCTCCTTTCCATTCCAAAATCCTACATTCATAGTCGTCGGCCCCTTGCTTTGACTTGAAGCACGTGGCAACCTTTCTCCCGTTTTACAAGCCCTCCTCCTTCCTCTTCTCATGGATTGCCACGATTTTGGTTTTTAGTTTTAGTATTTTGTACAAGTGCCTCCTTGGTGAGGATTTTTTAGAGTATATCCTAGTGATTGTTTTATTTTTGTGTTCGTGTCTTATCAGCTCTTCTTGGGTCTATTTCATTGTTTTTGCTTATGGTGTTCACCACAAAACTTATGTTGGCTTGGATATTAGTTGGTTCCTTGTCAGTTCCTCTTCGAAGTCAGCGCTATTCATTGTCAAAGAGTGTCCTCATGTTCATTATATTGCAATTTTTTTGCACATAATTTCTGAAGTTCCAAAACGCAAAGTATTTGACTGTTTCACCGGGAATAAAGTTCATTTAGCTTTTGTGTGTCATCTCAATCTACTAAGTTTGGATATGGATGATTTCAAGACGTAGATGATTTCCTTTGCTTATTCTCGGGCAACTAGATTGGCCTAGTTGGCGTTTTATGTTTTGTTGAAGTTTCTTTGGATTGATAACTTAATGGATTTTATCCAGAATGTCATAGTTAAAGTTTGTATGAGTTAGTAATATTATAATAAAATCGCTATCATTTTGTCTCAAAATAAGAAGTAAAAACTAAATACTAAGACAAAAGGTGATAAAAATAAGAAACATGAAGGGAGGGGCGGAGACGGAAGAGTAACCTTGTAGGTTTTATGCTGCAACTCCAACATATCCATAACAAGACTCTTTGAAAGCCACTTGAGTTCATAACTTAATCAGGGAAGCAGGCAGCATGTAGTATCCCATTTTAATATTGGTCCTTTATGTTGTGGTGCAGAGGTTGTATATTCTCCATTATCTTTTTCATCTCATAACACGCATGACAAGAAAGATGTTGATAAGATTAACTTCTTTTAGATTTTTCTTCGCATGGGATGCTAAAATTAAGAAATTTCAACCTCATGGTCCTTTTTTTTTGTCAAAATCAGAAAAGAAAGGTCCATGTTGACTCGTATACTAATCTAGTTTCTGGGTCAGAGTTGCTCACTGAATAATTCAACTTGAAACATCCAAGGAAAACAAAATTTAGAATGATATCACCTCATGTCGTATCAAATCTGCATTTAGAGGGAGATTTAGTCGTCAACGCGTGGTGGCATACCTTCTTTATTCCAAAGAAAAAAAAGGTTTTTCCATCTAAACGTCAAAAACCTTTGAACTATAGAAATTTACTGAATTTGACCAAATTTTGCGGTTGAGTTTTTAAAGAATAAATAATTGATCTTATTAACCAAACTGATTTAAACCAGTTCAGACCGAAAATCACCTCCATATCCGTATACTGGGGTATCCCACCCTTAATATCGTTGAGTCATTTTGTAATAAAATTCAACACCTAATAATTTATAATAAAGTTGGCATAATAAAAATAACGCTATTGACGGACTAAGTTGGGCCTACAAAATTTATCACATACAACACAAGAAGGTAAGAAACTTCACTTCAGGTACCTTCTAGTCAAATTGAAAAAAGAGTGGTCCACTCATCCTCTATAGAGATTCCGGTTCAAAGGTGAATCCTTCTCCAGTAATGAACTTGAACATCCAAGAAAAAGAAATCTCATGCAGCATGAACAAGTGGCATATGGTAAAGCCCTTGGTCCAAAAATGACAAAACAGATTGCATGAATAGTCAAACTTCAAATGGAAAACCACCTTAGTCAAGTTGATTAGAGCGGTTTGTTTCTTCTGCACGAATTTCTATTCCCGTGGTTTAGGTGAAGATATGGCGACTTTGGATACGTATTTATATAATTTTGGCTGACATTTCTTGAATCCAAAGCATCATTTTCTCATGTTCTTGCCTATTGAACTTTATTAAGCTTCTGCCATGGAAATTGTGGGTGATGTTTTGGGTGCTTTTGTGGGAGAAACTGTCTCGATATTATGCGGCTGTCTATGTTCTGCTAGCATAGACACTGCCAGATTCCGAAAGAACCTCGACGAGAGAAGGAGATGAAACATCTTGAGGATCTTAGGAACGATTTCAGGCAAGAGATGGTCGTATCAGAAACGGAGAAAGATGGAAAGGTACCTGCTGCATAACGAGAAGTGTGGTTTGGAGAAGTAGAACTGCTTGAGTGTAAAGTAAGTTTGTTGCAAGCAAGAGTGGTTGTGATGAACAATAACAAGAAGAAATTTTGTGGGTGTTTCGTAATTGCGGTAAGCGGTGTAAGACCGCTGGAGAAGCGACGAGATTGCTCAGGGAGGTCGAAATCCTGCAGAGTAAGGCTAGGCGTTTCCCAGAAGCTAAAGATGGACAGAAAAAGTGAAGAATGTAGATTTCAAAAGCTCAACAGATATGATAAATTTTGCGCACGCTTAATTAAGACGCATCAACACAATACGTACATGAGTTGTTTCTAAATGTCTTTTGTTCTTCTTCTTCTTAAGTTCTTACAAGCGTCGTTACCAATCTTTTGTTTTGCTTTCCAGTCATGGCAAGAATATCCATGCCGCTGTACGCCCGCCTTCGCCTGTTGTTTCTGCATGGCTTTTTATTCTTCTTCTTCGTACTTGCGTTGCTTCTCAGCGGCAGCAAGGACATCGGAAGTTTTTCATGGATTATTATTTCCTTCAGTGGAAAACAAAGCAAACTGAGTGTAGGCATCAAGGTAGCCGCTGCAGAAGAGGACTCAAGGTGGCTTGTTTGGTTGAAAGGTAAGGATAGCTTGATTCACCGATTGGTTACAAGGATAGTATGATTGAGTTCTTGTTGCTTGGCCGAGGCTACAAGGGAAGGGTGGTTTTGCTTGTGAGTCGAGAGAGGGATCGGATCAAGTGCCACAACCGGCCTAAGGGAGGCAACCTATTCGCTTGCCATAGCGGCAGTGGTCATTTACCTCGACCAACCGCCTAGGCAGGCGTAGCACTTGAAAATAATAGTGTCTCGATCACAAGTTGGTTTTATTTCGTTTACAAAAACACAAGCTCCTAATCCTAAATCATGGCCGTCTGACATTTCGGAGACCTTGTGCGAATTTAATAAAAAGGCTCTCCTTGTTTAAAAAACTATAATTTTTTTAGCGATATATTCATACAAATTTCAACAATTTTTTAACGATATATTAAATACAGAATTCAACGGTCAATATTCAAATTTAATTGAAATCAACCTTTCACTCTTAATAATTGAATAATCTTCAATTTCTTTTAACGATCTTTTTACGATATATTTATACTCACATGTCATATATAGGAGGATGAAAAATTTTAGGAGCCCTCTGAAATTCGGGGTATGTACCACTACACCTTTTGCACACCCCCAACTCCGCATATGAGTAGGGCACAATTATCTTGTTCAGGCGAGAGAATTTCCAAGGGGCGGCCAACGCCACAACGGTTTTCCTTTAAGAAATCTTAGAAGCTAACAAAGGTTGTACTAGGCATTCTTCAAAGCTTTTACTTTAAGTGATCCCCTATCAAGGACTTTGACAACCTTCCAAACCATTTGAGGATACAGAGTTGGTCCTGGCCACTTTGCAAACCTAACAAGCCCTAGCTGGCCAGACCAATGTCCATACCCCAAGGACTCGTTTGGTGAGCTGGATGGAATTTGACGTTAGGGATAGGATTGGATTGGATTGGAAGGGATTGGTTAGGCTTTGAGTCCCAGTCTATTGTCACATGCTCTCTGGATGGGACCGATGTCGGTACCCTAAGAGTACCTAAGTTAACAAATTGGGCCCTGCAAACCACAAGTAGAACAAGCAAGAATAATAACCCTAGGAAAGTGTCAAACTAGCTGAATAAAAGGCGAGAATGAAATGAACATAACAACTTAACGCTGTTATTTACATATTATGACTGATTATGGAAATATATATTCATACCGTCACTTATTTACAACGTAAACATAAGATGAAACCGCAACAGAGTATCCACAATTCAGCATCGGTAAAAAGCCCCTGTTGCTCATGCTTCTCTACAGGCCACCCCCATTATATAAAGAGTGTTAATATCCCAGTAGAAGTAAAGAAAATCTGCACACCTGAACACATAAATGAAAACAAAGACGGACTGAAAAATAGCACACAGAAAGGTACCAATGAAAAACCCATAGAATAAGGAGAAAAGTGAGAAGTTGCAAGGGAAAGAGTGAAAATCATGCTTCTCTGCATATAATTTGCTTGTTAAACAATTCATTTTTACAAAAGCCAACAGTAATTCAACAGCTCAGCATTGCCACGGTAAATGCCTGCGTACATAAGTAGGCAAGTGCCTCGCTCGACTTATGTACAAAGTGTGCAGTGTGTTTAAGGATATGACAAACCGTGATGGATAGTTTTTTCCTTTGAGTAGGAGAATTTGTGACACATTGAGAATATATGCAA
Source organism: Heteromeles arbutifolia (assembly GCA_024362995.1). Taxonomy (NCBI): domain Eukaryota; kingdom Viridiplantae; phylum Streptophyta; class Magnoliopsida; order Rosales; family Rosaceae; genus Heteromeles; species Heteromeles arbutifolia. The sequence goes on along the minus strand of JANCRC010000003.1, from coordinate 33,790,251 downwards.
ACCATTTTCGTAGAAGATTTGAAATTTAAGAAGGAAAAAAAAAAAAAAAAAAAAAAACTGAATACCAAGTGGGAGAGAATGAATGTCATGCCTAGAATATCAAGCTTGTACCAGGTCGTTAATTTCAAATTACGACACCTCACTGACTATATCATTCTCACTTCATTCAATGAAGACATTTGCAGAAGATCACCCAAGCTAAATCATTATCCCGAACTCAGTAACCTTACTAATATATTCAACAAACAAATCTACAACAGTAAGAGGAACATACCTCTAATCAAACTCATCGCCTTCATCTCCAAACAGATTCCCCAATCCCAGGCCTTCTATGTCATTATTTACAAACTTAAGTTGGGCCTCTGAGTTTAAGCTGCTCTCTCTATTATTTACAGTCTCAAGCTGAGTCTCTGTCTTCGGGCTGTCATTGTTATTTACAAAGCCCTTTCTTTCTATGGGCGTCTGAGAACCACCCCGTCCAGTTTCTTCAATCCCATTAGCAAGTTGTGCCACTCCAGCACCACTTTCAGTCATGGTGTCAAGAGAGCTTGAACTGTTTCTGCACGAAAGCCCGCTAATTTCAGTTACACCAGACCTCTGATGCGAAAGTTGCCCACTAAAATTGCTATCTACAGAAGCAACCCTGTATAAGAAAAGATGGTAATTCACACATTATTATTAGCACTCCGTGTTGTACATGATGAAGCATACATAATATATGCAGAGAGCATGTGAATATAAGCAACAATGACATGACCAGGGGCTGATAATAAATGGATACATAGAACCTCAGCTCACCTTGTTTGTTGAAATATGGGAGTTTGAAGATATTCAAAAACTGGGACCAAATCCTTTGATCTTGCTTCAATCATGCAAGTTGGAATTCTCTCGATCTCAATTTCCCCTACTGAAGCAGTTTCATCATCCATTTTGACACCTTCCACTATTATCGACTGAAAGTATAGCTGGCAAACAATTTTACAAAAGCAGAGAGCATGTCGAACATCACAAACACAGAATTTGTATGAAAAGAAAGCATAACCACAATTTTGCATTTTCCAACTCTCAAAATACCTCAGGTTTTGCCCACACTGGACTTTGAGCTTCATGCATCTGCAGTTCAGCTTCTGAAATATACAACTGATGTTTTTCCTCAGGGCTGATCTTTGCTTTTGTAACAGTACTGCAAGCTTCAGGGTAAATGGTGTTTCCCTTCTTCTTCCCTTCGCGATATATCTTATTGTTGTCGAAATTTCCATTCTCACCGTATATGTCAGAAGTATCCTCACGCTCCCTTCGGTTTTGCTTTTGACATATATTCCACTTCTGGATAGCTTCAACTACTAATCTTGCATCATCCTCCAGGCCTGACTCATAAGAAGTGTTCAATCCAGCCACAGCTGTCGAATCTAGATCATTTGATATTCGCAATGCGTATTGTATCAGGGAACCAGAAGGAGAAAAAACCAAGAGATGGTACTTAGCCTTCGAAGAGTTGCGATCCACATAATGAGCATTGCCTTTGCAATTGTGGAATGAAGAAGCAACTGCCCCAGAAAGGGTAGTCATCTTGCCTGTTGCAGCTGCTGCAGCACCACTTACAGTGCCTCTCCAACTATTATTTCCATTTCTTATTCTACTAACAACAGAAAGTGTAACTGGGGGACCAGCTGAGCAAAGGCTTCGATGATTAGGCGTTTGCAAACCTGGCCAACGAACAGACGATCTAGTTGTAACACCCAATCCTGTACTTTTGGTGGTAAAACCAGCATCAGCAGTTGGGAGATTTACTAATCCTCCCCAAGGATTTATAGCAAACAAATGGCTTGTCCCCCTAGAGGAACTAACCATGATCCAGTTGCTGTCATCACTAAAACTGATGTCCTGTATGATCTGGAAATGAAAAATGAAAAACAGGAAATTAATATCAAACACGTGATAACAAATGGCATACCCAACAAGGAATTCTGAAACAAGAGAATGGCTCCTACTGCATTTGTTAATCCACGCTGCAGCCTGTAAAGATGTACATATGATGCACCACCATCAGTTGAAGAAGAGCTTCCAGGCATTATCTTAAAAACATTGATGTTATGCCCCTGAGTTGATGCAGTCACTAAAAGGGTGCCACTAGGATCAAAGCATAATGCAGAAATAGGACTCGTGTGCGCCCTGAACTGGGCAATAACAGCCTTACTGACAATATCTCTGACAATTACCTGACAAACCAAAGAACATGATAAGCACAGGGGACCCAAATAACGCATGAAAGGATCAGAACAGTATCACTTACCCTTATAACAAACTTGATTTGGTAAAAAAATACAATATAACAAAGCATGCGCATGCATTTACTCATGCAAAGTTAGAAAGGTAACTCACTAAATATACGAACTCCAGTCAAAGTCTAAAAAAGAAAAGTGAACTGACAACTACAAGTGAAAACAGAATTGAGGTCAACAATATGTACCATACCATTCCAACATTATCAGTGTCTGTGGACTGGCCATTGACAGTACCATTGACTTTCCACACCGGATTCGCTGATTGAAGAGAAGTATTACTATCAGGTATAAGCTCAGAGCAGTACCGGGACAGCTTCTTATATCCCATGTCTCCCAGGGTTACAATCCCAGCAGCTAGTTGCTTGCTTGACTCTTTTGCATAGTGAGCAACCAGGCTTCCATTTGAAGGAAACCCAGAAAAACTTGCAGAAGGTTCCAGATGCTGTGGACTGACACGCCCAGAATTAGATACAGCAACAGGACTTCCACTATAAGCCAGCCATCTATTGCCTAATGCAAGAGGTCCACAACCTATACCTCCAGAACCAGGGAATCCCGTAACTATCGGATTGGTAAGAATGGTATATTCTCTCTCCAATGTCATGGAATCAAAACAGTGAATCTGCAATACACGAGACTAGATACTCAAATACTGGTTACGCAGAAGATAAGAAATAATGGAGAAACTTTACATAAACAGTTATCTACCTGAGCTGCTAGAGAAATAGCAACAACTCGAGAACTGCACTTTACTGAATAAACAACTGATCTGAACTTTAGAACATGAACATAAGATTGAGATTTCAAAGAATAAAACCGAACAACAGTAGGCACAAAACTGCTGTTCACTGTGTCATGGCTGTATGCAGTAAACCCATTGCGAGGAGTGGCAGTGCCATCCTGTACGATATTACCAACAGAAATGGACCCATCGGCACAAACTACCAGCAATGGACGGCTTTCTTCAAACTTGTCTTCTGATCTCTTTGATGCTATTGGTTTAGGTAGCATTTGCATGAATGAGGCAGGACCATCACATCTGGAAACCAGGTCGCGGACATTATCTGCTTCTTCAACATCCCAAACCTGGAATCCAGAATGGTAACCCAGAAGGAGAACTTTACGAGTGTCATTCCCCTCACCTTCTAACTTGTCAAAGCCAGCCCAGTTCACCTTTATTTATTCAAAAGATATATGAAAAGTCAACTCCATTCTCTACTACTTTGAAGACTCCAGAAGGGAAAAGTACATCTTAAAGTCATGCCCATATCAACATAAGAAAGAATGTAGTATCCTAATGTTTCAATGAAAAAATCAAATACAGGAAAAATGTAACAAAACCAAGTTTAAAACAAAGGGAGAAAATTTACAGAAAACAAGATTAAGAGTCATCAACCTGAAAGTGCACAATGAACACCAACTCTTAGGCCTTATATAATTTTCTTTTTAAATAACCCTTGGCGGAAAAAATGTTGAAAGAGAAAGAAAGACCTTGATGGAGTAACATCGAATTCAAGAATAAAAAAATATGATCATGTGTATCCCTGTTGAATGGGAAACATGTAATGGTTAAAGTGCCAACAAAATATCATTTTATCACTTCTAACATATAAACAAAAAGCTAAAATTTCCAATCAATTACATACCTCCATTCAGAGATTCATGTTTTGTTCATGTATTTTATACAAACATTAAACTTTCTAAACTGCCATATAGACAATAGAATCACGAAACTTCTTAACAACAAATGCACCTCAATTGCTCCTTCCAAGTTCTAGTGCACAGGCATGTTTGATGTGAAATAACTATTTACTTGGGTGTCAAACGCCAAAAAAGCACTGCAATTTGCATCAAATATTTTCATTATGCAACTGCTTTGTTGTTTCCAGGGTAGCATTGCACAAAAATAACGAGCAAAAATCCGTTAGTATAATGTTTTCTGGATTCAATACAGTAGATATAAGTATAATGTTCAAAACTCCTCCATCAGTGAATCACTATTACACCTTGTAAAAAATATGTATGTCATCTTCATCATAATGTTTCCCAAAAAAATCATAAAATGTATCCTCATCAGAAAGGCTTAATTTTTGTAAACAAATCATTTAATTCAAAAAGATAAATAAAGGCTCTGTTTGGCTGCAATTATCACTACCTTAAAATGATGTTTTCCTGATCAATGTTACTTTAAAGGAATGATCACTTCAGATGCATTTCCATTTCTAATGAAATAATTAGCCACTACGTGAATTGAATTATGAAATCTAGTTTACAATAAAATAATATTAACTATACTTATCACGAATTCCACTACACCAATCACTAAACATTATTGCTAGTTGCAAAATATCTTTTAAAAAACTCCATGACAACTATAATGTAACACCACTTAAGTCGCACAAACCCACACTCCATACATTGAACAGATTAGTTATGACTCTATTCTGGATATGCCAAAGGATAACATGCAACCAAAGCCTTCTTCTTACCATGCCTGAAGTAATTTTGTAGCAACTCCTTTATATAATAATATGAAGGATAAACTCAAGTTGTTAACCGGAATGTATAGTTCCTGTAGCATCAAGTCAAACATGATATGGAAACCTCCTAATCCTAACAATCTAACAATGAATAAACAAAAATGCTTCACTAAATGTTTTTCTATTGAATCTGGAAATTAGGATGTGCACTTGTAACAGACTTACTCAACAAAGTTTCCTTTACATCTGACCTGATTCACAAACTTTTGTCACAACCAGGATGGAAAGCATGATCTAATTGAAGTGATGCAATCAAAGCTCAATAATTTAACCAAATATTTCCAAATTAATATAATTAATTGCAAAGAAAAGAGCTTAAACAAATAGAAAATTAATGTCATTTGAAATCAAACACGTGGAATATGTAGCACAAATCCGACAAAAGGTACCCACCATACCTCCCATAAGGCTCATGTATATCAAAACATACACGTGTAGAGCCTCATTACGCAACTGAACCAACTAACACCTATGCTATCCGACATTAAACAAGCGACAAATCACATTAGCTTGTTGCGAACACCGCATCTGAACTACCTATGACCCCAAACTGCCACTATCTTGAATACACGTGGATCTTTATTTTACAAAATAATCTACTAGATTATCCAGTATGCCGACACCAAAACAACAATATTCATTAAAAATATTGCGTCACCAAGAATCAAATATTGCGATACATTTACAAAATAATCTACTAGGTTATCCAGTATCCTGACATGAAAACAACAAACCCTTAAAAAAATTGCGTCAACAAGAATCAAATCTTGCAATGCATGCATAACAACCTCGACCACTACAATCACCCTCCGAATGAATTGCAACTGCTCCACAACTAGTATAAACACTAATACCTCCTAATTCAATCAGCTTCCAAATCAAGCTTTCTTAAACAATTTTCATCCCTACGATTATTTGAGGAAATAATCATCACCTCCATAAACAATTTTCATCATTCACAGACCTATTTTGCATTCTCCTTCAGGCTCAAAACTTCAGATGCAACATGTTGAAACTAAGTATTCACAGCTAACAATTTTGGCAACTTAATTACTGCACATATTATTTCAAGTTCAATCTGCATTTCAAAGTTTGTATTCATAAAAATAAAATAACCAATTTACACTATATCCAGACTTTATTCCCAGATTTTCATAACAAGTTTAATTTATCTATCCACAAAAGGTAGCAACATCTAAAGTAGATTACACCATCATATGAACAGATACTTGTACATATACACAACAAATGAACTGAATTCTACACTTCTGAACTAATTTTCAACCGGAGTGTTACAATTTCAAATTAAGAAACCAAACATTCAGCAACTCATACCTGATCATGGTTGGTATCATCATCCCTCTCCACAATCGAGGAAGCCACCGACGCCGCGGACCTCGCAACGGTGGAAGCACCGGACGAAACGATCCTCAAGTAGCTCGAAATGGCCCGAAAAGAGTTGGGAATGAAGCTATTGGACCGAGCGGGGCGAGGAACACCACCCTGCTGCTGCTTCTGACCGCCATCATTCCTCATCCCCAGAACCAGAGAGATCAAACTAGTCAATACCCAGATCACGAAAACCGATGATTCTTCGAAAACTGCCTTAATCATAACCCCAGAGCTGTTTCCCTTTGAACTTATAAGGCAAAACCCAAATAAGAAACAGCCCCAAATTCACAAGCTTTAGGTCCCAAGTGTCTCCATCTCCTCCTTACACCAAAAAGCATCCAAATTTTCACAAAAACCCAAAATTATAAAACCCCAAATCAAACCAAATTGGAAACACCCAGACACAGGGCCTTCGCCTCTGATTCCACGTCGTCTCCTCAATAAAAAGACAAAGAAACTCTTATGTAACTGCTTTCAAATACAGACAAAGAACCCCGAACGAACTTTATCTTCAATACCCACAAGCTGAAATTTGAAAAAAAAACCTGTGAAAAATGTACAATTTTGCTGAAGAATGAGGGGGTCTTTATACTACTACAATGAAAAAATAAAAAATTATGGGCTTTTTTTAATTTCAAATTTGAAAAAAAAACAAAAAAAGAATGGGTGGAATTGGAATGGAAAGAATTTGTGCAGAGGATTAAAGGAGGGATTTTTAGGGTTTTTGAAGGGAAATCCGCCGAGAAATCACCAGAAAACCGGGGGAGGTCTGTGGAGAGAGAAAGGTGTGGAGAGAGAAAGAGATCGGATGATGGCAATGTTTTTTTGTGTGTTTTTTTTGTTTGTTTTGTTTTACATTTTTTCCGAAATAAAATAATAAAAATAAAAGACCATCCTTCGTTTGAAAGTTTTTAAAATGATTAAACTACTTTGGTGAAAATGTATTTTAAACCAATTTTTAATAAAAATTCGAGTAAATCCTGGAAAAATATTTTAAGTATTTCTTACAAAAAATACATATATGATGCTTCTTAAAAAAACATTTATAGTGAGTGCTTTTGGAACTCAAAATTAATTTCAACAAAAACACTTAAGTCATTTTAAAAGTACTTCCAAACGAGCCATATAACTTTGGTCAAACGGTTTTCACCCGTTTTCGAACTTAAATGATCACTTAGTTTCAAGAGAACGAGACTGCTCTTTTTTGTTTTTCATTTTTTGTAGGATTTCTTTTCATATTTGTGAGTTAATTGTGGAATTGTGATGACACATAATGTACATTTGCTTGAAACTATGTTAGTTAGCGGTGTGGCTACAGTACTCGTGGCTTTAAGTGTATCTGGATGTTACTGGAGTATATGAAAGGGATGAACGTATAAATCTGTTATTTTAAATCTTACTGGTTTAAATCACTTTGTTAAACCTCTCCATTAGTTAGATTGATTTTTTTTCAACCAATAAAAGTACATTGTAACTAGCATTGTGTCTACGTGTTGGTATTTCTCCTCATGTGTAAGGTTTTGAATCACATACGTAGCATTGTGTCTATGGCCTAACCCAAATTTCTTTAAAATGAAATATTGATGTTTTAGGAAAAAAAAAAAAACCGATATAAATACATTATTCAATGAAAAAAAGACTTGGGTTCGAGGTATGAAGCTGGTAAAAACACGAGTAATGTTTTGGTTGAAAACTTTAGGAGGACATGCTCCATTTGATTCTGGCCAAAGATGGCTGAAATGTCTTTAGCCTCTTCAAACCCCACTGCAAGATTAGTTCTACACATTAGGCATTTATTTATTTTTAAGATATTGATCACCTTGTTTGCAAGAAAGAGAAGGTGCCTTGCATTCTCCAAGGGACGTAGATTGACCTCATCTTTATTATGGAGTTGAAACTTGAGTTGCTCACATTGTCAAATGATAGATTTTGTTAGATTAAATGTTACATTAGTCATTGACGGAGTTCGAATCCACGCCATCGTGCAAGGGCTCAAACGATAAATTTTGTTAGATTAAATGTTAGATTAGATGTTGATCACATTGTGATTGTGGTTTTCATGTTAAATAAGTAAAAATTCCATGCATGCACGTGTGACACTCAATCATAATAAAGGTATCATTAAAATACTTATTAAACTGTAAACAATTCTGTATTTATTTTTTAACTTTCGTTCCCTTCTTTTCTTGTGTTCAGGGAACAAAAGAAATATATCATGAAGATTATGTATATGTTTTGTTAGCGGCCTCTGGAGTCTGGACTCCATGGAAATTGTGAGCCACATTATTTATTCTACATTTTTTAAAATATCACGAAAAATATGAATAAGTATAGCGGAGTAGTGGCAACGTACAATTTTGAGTAGAAACTCCTACTCATCTTGTGAGTAGCGAAGTATTGTTCTTCGTGCATTCTCTCTTACGTGAACTAATGAAATTATAGGGGGTGAAAACCACTGAAATAGCATTTTGATGTCTCACATTATGTTTTTCCCTACCGTAAACTAATGAATATGTTAACTAATTAATACTTTTAATTATTTTGTGTTCTGGTAAACGTAGTGGATAAAGAAACGTATCCTAAATTGGAAGTTTACGTGATCCAACGGAGGAGACATTAATAAGCAAGCAAGACATTTTAGGAAGGGAATGACCCGTTTGTATTTCATTTTCTTGGAGGTCAAGCATAAAATAGGCGTTGATCAATTCTTTTTCTTGGAGGTCAAGCATAATATAACAGTTCAAATCCCCCCCCCCCCCCAAATATTCTTTTCACATCTTTTTCCATTTAATATCTTAATTTTGTTGTGTTAATTACCATTGCATATCCTTCTTTTCTTTAAAATAATTACCTTACGTATGAAATTTGTATTTGATTTAATACATGAAAATCCACACAATTTTTTTCTGCATACTTACATCTATATATTTTGGATAAAAAAAAATCAAAGTAATTTTACACAATTAATCATATTTTTAGAGAAGTGAGTGTTTACAAAAGCATTTGAGGTCAGTAGAAGTTCTGCTAATTTAGGATCGGTTTTGAGTCAAAGTGATTGTTTAATACTTTGGCGTCTGATGTAAACGTTTCCATTTGAGTTTAAAGAATTTTCTATCATTTGGAAAAAAAAAAATATGACTACCGATGGTTTTGCTAATTTGGCAACATATCTATAGTCAATATCTTGTATTTGGTTTAAGAATTTTTCTCAAGCAATAGTTCATAGATTAATTTTTTCAATAAGTTCGAAAATCAAATGCGTAAGGATCCTAGTTGTAAGTTATTTTATTCTTTCAAAAAAATATAAATCAAAGTAAATTAAGCGACAAAAATCAATAAAGTGTGCACAGAAGGAAACATTTAAATTTAATCTTTGGCCAACTTGCCTTGCACAAGTAACATCCAATTATTTTCAATGAACTTTTTGCCTGCTAATCAAACTTTGCAAGTTGCAAAGCCAAGAAGTTGTAAGTTGCCCTGCAATTTGACTGCATTTTTTCCAACTTGCAATATCAAGAGAAGCTTAATTTGGCTTCCTCAAGGCTTCCCATGCAATCATACAAATCATGACCATATATAATTGGAAGGGAAAATATATGGGCCATATGATTACCAAACTCATATATAATTGGCCTTGGTGCAATTTTTGGAGCATAGTTGTGCTTTCTTTTGATGTCTCAAAATGGGACTCTTTATGGATTTTCCATGAATTATATGATACCTTATGTTTCTGACACAATATTTTATAATGTTGGTATGAGAATTAACGTGAAATTGTGAGGTAGTAGAGAATCCCACTTTGAGGGAGTCTCCTTAGCACTTCTCTAGATTTAAAAAAGAAATACTAAGAAGACTCTCTCAAAATTGGACTATTTATGGATTCTCTGTTATCTCACAGTTTAACGTCAATTCTTATTCTAACATTATAAATATTATACAAAAAAAAATATGAGGTTACAAAATCTCAAGAGAATCCCCGAACATTTCTCTTTAAAAAATAGTGTGAAATGGTGAAATCACCTTTTGCATGCATGGCGTGTAAATGTTTCGATCTGCATGATGCTGATGTCAATTGGTAGAAGACAATCATATGCCGCAGTGGCGGTGGTGGAAACTAGTGACTCAAAGACAAGAAGATGATGTAATCTGTAATAAATAAATAGGGGGGGATAAATTTAAGCGAACTTTAACAAAAAAACTTCCGGTACTATTTATTTTAATGAAAAATTATATTTTTACACTAAAAAGTCAATCCTGATACTATTTATTTTATCTAAAAGTTAAGAAAAGACAGTACGGGGACGTTTGGTTGTCATCCAAATTATCAATGAAGGGAGAGGATCCTCTTCGGAGCCGGTTCCACTGGAGCCTCCATATCCTCCTCCTTCCTCTTTTTTCTTTGCACTTTTTTAGCCCCCAAAGTCGACGTCGTGCTCCCCCGGAGTGGGCATTGGCCAGAGTCGACGTCGTGGGCTCCCCGGAACTAGTTATCGGCAGCTAATTATCGGAAAACTTCAAAACCACACAGTCGGCGACGACTACTACGACATTGCCGATAACTAGCTCTAGGGAGCCCACGACTCCAACTCCGGCCGACGCCCACTCCCGGGGAGCACAATGCCGACTCCGGTGGCCGAAAAAGTGCAGAGAAAGAAGAGGAAGGAGGAGGATCCGGAGGCTCTGGTGGAGCTGGCTCCGGAGAGGATCCTCTTCCATCAATGAAAACTACTAGAGTTTTTTATTTCATTGTTTATTTTTGAAACGATATTGATACGAAGAAGGGTTATATGACCCAACATGATTATTTTGGTGAGAATTTTGGAAATTCATGAATCGTGTATGTTCATCATATTTCGTGTGGTTAGTTTTTATCATGTATTGTTTGTGTTTAATTTTAAATAAAAATATTTAAAATGATATCTGACCGCATGATGTATGATAAATGGATACGATTCACGGATCCTCACAAAGAGGATTCAGATTGTTGTATGACAATACTTGACTACTCAAAAGATAATTAGGAGTTCTTACTCAAACTGTTCGTTACCAATTCATAAAACTTGGTGTTTGTTGTAGAGCCTAAAATAATTCCGAAAATTCTATAGGCGACACGTTGACTTTTGCTCAAGAAAGATAAGATGACCCTCATTTAATGTGCAGGCTCTTTACATACTCCCATGTGCAGCTCACACTCCTGAAGGTTCATATAGCTGAATATGACTGCTCACAGCTCACCTACCCTTAACAAGGAAAAGTCAAAGCATTAAAGATAATGATTAATTACCAAAGAGATCCTACATTTAATACATTCCGAATTGAATATTGACTTCATTCAAGTAAGTAGTCCATATTTAAATCAATGAGGGATATTTACTCCATTATCTCAATATATTATTTCTTATTTAATATATTGAGAATATTTCTTCATAAACCTTGGCCAATAAGATGCTGCCATATGTAGGGAAAAATCCTAACACTATGGCCAGCCCTCTCCCCTATATATATTCCTAATTGTACCAAATTTCGGTAAGCCTTTACAATCCTAAAAAGCCCTAAACACTTATTCCTCTCAAGGAAACTAACTTAGGCAACGAAGATCCATTGGCTTAACCCCCACTTGTGGGCACGTGAGGATTAGGTCTTTGATCAAATGTATTGATTGTTTTGCAGGTGCATTTTCGTCAAAACTAAAGACGGCGGAAATTCACATCAACATTTATGATCGGTACCGTCCATATTAATAACTCCATAAAGATCACCTCTGCAAAAAATTAATTAAAACTAAAGTCATTTATTCATCTGATTGTCTAAAAACAAATTAACGGAATTGGTAAAAGTATTACAAACCTTCTATATATTTGCTACAATATATTAACTAAACGACCTTACTTTTAATTAATTTTTTGTAGAGAAGATCTTTACAATGTGATTCATAATAATAATATGAACGGTTCTTATCATAAACACAAAACTATATGATTCGAACTAAAAGAGTTTTGAGTAGGAGTTCATACTTATTATTGAGTAACCAAGCATTGTTCATATGACTTTTGTTAAGTCACACAATATATTGATATTAAATTTGTTATTCATGAAGTTTGTATGAAATATTCAAACTTAAGGTATCTCGCTTACAAATTAAAAGAAATGTATCACATAAGCTCATAGTACTAAGTGACGTAAATATTAAAGTTTATAAACACCGCAAAAGTGTAAAGACTCTACTGGGATAATTAATCCAACTGCTTCGATCACATTATCGTTCATTCAAAACATGGCACCCAGGATTCGGGTCCAGTAGACCTTGGACCCCAAGGCCACGAAGTCAATCAGAATTTGACTTGAGGACACTTGGTTTAGGAATTTCAATTGTTAGAACGGGGACGCTGAATTTTCCAAAGGGAGTTTTAACGAAAAGTCCACGGTACCGTTCACTTTAACGAAAAACCATATTTTTACACTAAAAGTCAAACCTGATACTATTCAATTTACCCTTTATTTTGTCCTTATCGTTAAAACTCAAAGTTTTCAAATCTTTTTCATAGTTTTCCTTTTTCCAAATTCTGATGAATAGGACCGGTTTGACATTTCAGGACCAAATTGAATACAACCGATTTTTAGAACGTGGACGCGAATTTCCCAAACTCAAGATTCAACCTGAAAAACTCGGATGAATAAGACTGGCTCCGACGCTTCAGGACCAAATTGAGGGAGCCGCGACCGCGACCTGTGGCCCATCTACATCAAAAGTGATACTGATGGTCCTTTAGTTGGACGTCATTAGGGGAGAAAAGAAGAACAAAGGTGAAAAGCATGATTTAAAAAAGTTTATGAGATTAATACAGTTTGTTGAGTGGGACACAAGAAAGAGATTAATTGGCAACATATATATATATATATATTTATACTCACATATGTATCATATAAAAATCTTGGGTAGGCCGTGTACCAAAAAAAAATAAAAAAATTGAGTAGGCCTTGGATTACAGTTATCTTTATCAGGCACTTGTCTATCTAAAAGATAACCTAAATATTTTGTGACCCAACAAATAAGTTACGTGTATCGGGTCCTCATCAAAAGAAACTTAAATGAAACGGGTTATCCATCACGTGAAATACAAATTTAATAATACATTGTCATGTGAAAAAAAACTTACACATCACAATGCATTACTGGACAAGGAACGTCAAGTGACGGTAAATCCGTTCTATGTAAGTCATTCTCCTTCATCAAAGATAACAATGATAAGATGATAACAAATGAAATTGTTTTAGCTGTTTTGCCTTTGAAAGTTGACATATACATAGAGAGTTATATACAATTTGTTGTAAAATTTGGCCTTGTCCCCTTTTTTTTTATACAACTACATTTTATATCCAAGGGGAGGGGTGAACAATTGAGGTAGACCACACAATGGGTCAATTACTAACTAGATATCGAAATAGACACAAAATAATACGCCAACAGCCCATCACCAATTATTTGAGTTGAATATGAGACATTTCACTTATAAGTGAAGAGAATTACCACATTACCGTAGTACTAGTTAATTGTCTTGTCTCTTATTAAAGATGTTTTTAAGAGTCACATTGCCTTTTTTTTTGGTTCGAAAATTAAGAGTCACAATGTTGATGCCAAAAAAATCTACCTTGCCACTAAGGGTTTGTTTGGTATGCTATTTGAATTTTTTTATCATTTCTCAAAACATTTCTTGAAAATAATTTTCTTTAAGACTCAAAAACTTGATTGGTTTGTGATTTAAATTTTTTTAAATCTTATGACTTAAACTAGACGAAGAGACTTAAAAAGAAAGGGTCACATAAGAAGGAGAAATAGGAGAAAGGAAGAAAGAAAGTAAGAGAAAGAAGAGAGAGGATCAGACGAGATAAAGAGGAAGACGAGTGAGAGAAAGAACCGAAAGAATGAAAATGGCGGATTGGAGGAGAGACAAAAAAGGTAAATAAAAAAAAAAGAGGGGAGAGAGAGAGAGAGAGAGTTGGAGTGAGAGGGGAGGAGGGAGAGAAAAAGAAAGGAGTGAGTTTAGTTTAAAAATTCTAAAAACTTACTTTTTATATTTTTAGAGAATATACTATATTTTTGAGTTAGTCTTAAGTTCATTTTTTGAAAATAGTCTTACTAAACACGTTTTTAAGGCTTAAAACCTGAAAATTGTTTTTGAGTTAAAAAAGTTAGATTCAAGTAGAATACCAAACATGTCCTAAAATACCAAATCTTTTATAATTTTTAGGAACTAATACCAATAGCCATCTCAATCTAATCCCACGATTTTTGGGCTAAATATTAGTAAGAGTCCAGCTAATACCAGTTCACTTAGCATTGTTGTCAAGCAAAATTGCAGAGATTATTATTAATTAATCATTTGAGTTTGCAAAGCAACGGAGAAAGCAAAGAACCAACTGAGTCTTGGCACAAACAAGGCATATATTCAATTTCACATATTGTGGTCGGTTCAATATAGATAAAGTGGCAGATTTAGAATTCTAATTTCCACGGATCCTAGTGTAAAATAACATTTTTTTTTTTACCAAAAATAGTGCGTTATTTTATTATATGTATATATATATATATATTTTAATTCAGTTGGGTATTTCGTCGAATATTTAGTGTATTTGTCGTCCTATGTTGAGCCATGTAGCACCACATGCTGACATTTACCGAGTGTTTTCAAGACCCCCTTGCTGCATGATGTTGACACATCCTACCGAGGGATGTCGACGCGTCTTATCGAGTGCTATCTAAACATATAAAATGACTATTTCACCAAACACTTAGTGAACACTAAAAGGTCCCGTATGGACCGTACTAGACATTCGAAGAGTCCCTAGAGGTGGAGGACATTCCAGCTTTTTTTCTCATCCTCCAAAAATGTCATGTAACAACCAGCCCTCCCTATGTAGATCTGTCTCTAAATATATACAAAATCTCAATTCTAGCTATATTTCTGAACTTAATTATACAAGCTTTACTTTCATACATCTTTTTTTTTTTTTTTTGGAAGCTCTTCTTTGACACTTCTTAAACTCATAAATTCATTCATAAAGATGCCTTAATTGTATACGGAACTGTAAGATTAGAGATGCATAATCATTATATGCATCATCTCTCCATTAAATAAGACTTATATCATATTGGTGTATGTCACCTCTCTTTTTTCTTTTTATTATTAAAAAAACAAACTTTTTCTAATTGTTTAATATGTAGTTGAGATTGGAATAAAATATGAAAGGAGAATTACTTACAGCTTTTTTTTTTTAACAAAAATATTATCTACAATAAAGGTGAGGGTAGAGGTGTGAGCTAAGCTTCACAATATGCTGGTAATAATATGATTCAAATTCGCATTTAACGTGAATCAAACTTAAGAATTTTCACTTACAAGTGAATATGAACATCATTAGACCGTAGTACTAAATGATTAAACAATTTTAACCAATTTTAAATTTAATTAACTTTATTTTTTGTGAATATAATTCTCAAAACGTCACTTAAGAAAATAAATTGTTACCAAATTAGGTTCGAATCTCGTGAATGACGAATTCGATACCAAATTAGACTGCCAATTGTGTGACTTAGTCAAACTCATATTTTTCCTAGTGTAAAAATATCGAAGTACTCAAAGTACTCAAAAGAAGAAAATAAATTGTTGAAATCTATCGTATAACATTGCAAAATGATAATGAGCATCAACAGAGGGTCCAAAAATGAAGATGGTCATAGCATTTTGTATTTAGAAATTGCAATGCGTTACATGTTAAAAATTGGTAAAAAGAAAAAAATGGCACTCCAATTACCACTTTACGAATCACTTTTCCCAAACACGAAGCCACGCCGACATCCACTGCTCTTCCTCTGTCCCCGATTCCGAATTTCTGACACCCCAGAAAACCCCAGATCCAATGCACCCCAATCCACCCTCTCGTGTCAATCGTACGTCCCCCTCCCTTTCTCACGTGCCTCCCCATCCCCGCCTCTTTCCGCTCCCACTCTTATGAGATTCCCTCCTGCAGCAAGAGCAAGAAAAAAAGCAAAAGCGGAAAGGGAAACAAATTCCCACTCGGTTTTGTGACCCCAAATGCATGTTCCACCCGCCACTCGCAACCCCCGATCCGAACTCGATTAGGGTTTTCCGCATTTCGCATCGGCGCAGATCCGCGGAGCTTCGGCGAGAAGCTTCCATTGACGAGTTCTCTGAATTCTCGACGGGGTTCTAGAAGTTCAGGTTCTGCAAGTTTTCTTCAGCGATGGAGTCGATATTGGCTCGGGCGCTGGAGTACACTCTCAAGTACTGGTTGAAATCCTTCTCCAGAGACCAGTTCAAGTTGCACGGACGGACTGTTCAGCTTTCTAATTTGGGTAAATTTCAGGGATTTATTTGCTTTAGTTTTGATTTGGTCGATTCGTTGTAGTTAGGGTTTCATTGATTTGTTTTTGGATTTGGCAGATATCAATGGCGATGCTTTGCACGCGAGCATGGGATTGCCGCCGGCACTGAATGTAGCCACGGCCAAAGTTGGAAAATTGGAGATAGTGGTTGGTGACTGTTAATTCTGCATTCTTTTATCGTGTGTATTCGATATAATTCAATTGGTTTTGATTGATGTAGTGTCAAATCGGAAATCGGAAGTTAAATGGATTAGAAAAGGAAATGAGAAGTTAAAATGTGTTGGCTTTTTGTGCATAGTCTCTTAATTGTTACAGTAATCTCAAATTTAGTTGAGTGTATCGTTGTACAAGACGTGATGCTCTGGTGAGAGGTTAGGGTGGATGTATATTCCTGATGGTTTTCTTTATATGCATTATTTCTCAATTCATTTTTCAGATATGAGTTAAGTAAATGACTCTTCTTTGTGTGATTTGATAGCTCCCATCTGTGAGTAATGTGCAAATAGAGCCGATTGTTGTGCAAATTGATAGGCTTGATTTGGTTTTGGAGGAGAAGTCAGATTTGGATGAGAGGAGTCCAAGAAGGTAAAAAGCCCAAGTGCATATATTGCTTTGTTTTACATTTCAAGATTGAAACAAGTTTTGTAGTGCAGTCATGGATTTACTGAGCAAATAAATTCTTGCATGCAGTTCCCCATCATCCTCTAGCTCAGCAAAGGGTAGCGGTTATGGATTTGCTGATAAGGTGAGGTTCAGTCAGTACAGTTATGTGTTTTCTATACAGAATGCAAATAATCTTGTCATTCTTTCTGACTAATGGAACTTGGAATCTCAGAAAGAACAAAAAAATTAGCTAAGACTGGTAAAGGGAGAGATTGTTACCAAATGCACTAGAGCTTTATATTGTATCTTGAATTCTTGGTGCGGAATGGCGATTATAACTTGTTAACAAGATGAAATTTGTCAAGTTACAATGTAAAGCTCCAGTCTTATTTAGTGTGTCTACCTAATTATCACCGAAGTATGGCAGATTGTATGTGTTTGGTTGGGTTCCGACCTTTCATTCATTCAATTCCTCCCTTGCTCTCATGCTTTTTGTAAACTTTCATTCCAACATTTCATCTATTTTACGTTCTTGTGTTGTTCTGTGAACTAGAATTTCTGGTCCTCTGCTTTTGTGTTTTTCCACAATTTTAATTGTTCAATAAATTTTGTTTCTTAAAAAAAAAAGTTCACCTCATACTGACTTTTTCAATGATATCATTAAGTAGCTCAAATCAATTGAGAATCCAGACCTGTAAAGTTTTATGCAAGCTTCCTTACTGACAAGTGTCTTCTTTGGTTTTTTTGGAGCATGCATAGAGATTTGAACATTTATTCTGGAAGTTACGTTATTGATCTTTTTAAAAACTATCAGATTGCGGATGGAATGACTTTGGAGATTCTCACAGTTAATCTTCTACTTGAGACTCGTGGGGGTGGTCGAAGCCAAGGAGGTGCTAGTTGGTAATTTCCAAAGGCCCAGTTCTCTAGTTATATCTTTTCGTATACGAATATGGCCAAAAATGCTCTTATCCGCAATGAACTGGCCTTTTAAGAATACAACTTTTGGGCTCCAAACAAGGAATTGAGTTTATACCAATCAACAAGTAGATCTTTTACCTCTTAAAATGACATATATATCTGTTCTAACTTATCATATGGGCCTGTAATATTTGCTAAAAATGATCTTTTTGTTGACATAGGAGGACAGAGTAGGAATTAGCCTGTGTGATCGCTCATATGGTAATCATGGTTTATGAGGATTTACATGTTTAAGTTCTGGGTCTGTAAGAGGAGGAAGTATACTTTAGGAAAATAACAGAAAGGTAGTAGATATTGATGGCAGGAAGTCGAAGGTTTTGCTTGCTGGAGGTTTTTTTTTGTGGGGGGGGGGGGGGGTTATATCTTAAAGATTCAGGACGATAGTTTAGAATATTTAGATAAAAAAGTGCAGGACTGACAAGTTCAGGCTTTTTGGCAAAAACTTGTATAGGTTAGTGCATATGCTCATTCTTCTGTCATTTTTTTTATTTGTCCCACAGGGCATCACCTCTGGCCTCTATAACTATACGCAACCTTTTGCTGTATACTACCAATGAAAATTGGCAGGTAATGTGTTAGTTGCTCTGGTCATACAAACATTTTATGACCCGTAACTTCACCGGCTTATTTGAACTAAATGTCCTGTTACAGGTTGTAAATCTTAAGGAGGCACGGGAATTCTCCAGCGACAAAAATTTCATATATTTGTTCAAAGTAATGTGCTAATCTTTGTGCATCAGATCACTATTGTGTGTTCCATATTGTTCTCTGTCTAGCAGTGTTAGACTTCTCAATTTTGAATTAGTATTAAATGATGACGAATTCTTTCTTACCAGAAACTTGAGTGGGAATCTTTGTCTATTGATCTCCTTCCCCACCCTGATATGTTCATGGATGCTAACATAGCACGTACTGAAGATGGAAGAAACCAGAGAGACGACGATGGTGCAAAGCGAGTTTTCTTTGGTGGGGAGCGCTTTATAGAAGGAATTTCAGGACAAGCTTATGTAATGCAGTTCTAAACTTTTTAGTTAATTATTGATGGATTTAGTTAATTATTGATGGATTTATTTTTACTCCATATATCAGTGTGAATCTAGAGAGCGTCCAGTGTTTTCTGTGCTTTTTTTTACGGAATCTTTCTTCACTTTGTGACTATGACCAGATCACAGTGCAAAGGACTGAATTAAACAGTCCACTTGGACTTGAGGTTCAGTTACATATCACAGAGGCCATTTGTCCTGCTATAAGTGAACCAGGTAACAAGTGAATTATATTTGATCACCTGTTTCGCTGGTTCTATAATTATAATAAGACATTGTATACATATAGCTTGGTGCTAATATGTAATCATGTGGCACAGGACTGCGTGCTCTTCTCCGCTTTATGACAGGATTGTATGTCTGTTTGAATAGAGGAGATGTTGATTCAAATACTCAGCAGGTATGCTGTTGGCTTTACTTCATTCTCAATCTATTTTTTGGCTAACATTTTATGATTCTCTCTCTCTCTCTCTCTCTCTCTCTCTCTCTCTCTCTCTCTCTCTCTACATCTCATGGAATTTTTTGCAGCGATCCACAGAAGCAGCAGGACGTTCTATAGTCTCAATTGTTGTGGACCACATATTTCTCTGCATTAAAGATGCTGGTTTGTGATTTTCCTTTACAAATGTTATAGTGACTTAATACTTGTGTACATTGAAAAGACAGGATGTATTTTATGCAACCCAATTTATTGACAAAGAAAAATGGGCCAGGGAACCCAATTTGTTGGTATCTACAAGGTTGCATGCTACATTCATTCAAATTATTTCTTTTGTTATTTTTGTTTTTTAAATTGAAGCATTCTTAGAAGTGTTGGATTTACTTGCAGAGTTCAAGCTCGAACTTTTAATGCAATCACTCTTCTTCTCACGGGTACTGTCCTATGACTCTTACATATGTGATTAAACTTTTCTTTATCATCATCTCAGTCTTTGATCAAACTAATACGTATTTGACTCTTGGGTTTACATGTTACTGAAATGAGATTCAGTTTAGAATGCTTATGATCCAAGGAGGGTCCTGTAAGAAAAATATATTATACTTCCCAAATTTGTCACAATCAAAATTAAAAATATTTGGCATTTGAAATCTGTGCAATTTATGTCTATTTGACTCAATTAGGAGTCCAGAATCTTATATGGGGATCCACTTTTCCAGGCCAGTGTTTCAGATGGAGAAATTGACAACAACTTGTCGAGGGTTATGATTGGTGGACTGTTTTTAAGGTAAATATTGTTAATTCAGGATATTGCAAGAGATTTGGTGGTGGTAAGTATGTTTTCCCATCATTCTCCTGGAGCTCAGTTGGTCTTTGACTAGCTTTAGGGTGTTGTTTCTGCATTTGTGCATTTCTTTTCCTGATTTCTTAGGTAGAAGTTCACACATAACTCTAACAATCGACAAGGATTATATGTTAACCATAGATTGTTTGTTCATACCTGCATTGTATCTGCAGCGATTTTGTGACTAGACCTATTGCATTTCTATTTTTTGTCAAAGCCACGATGAATTATGGATGTAGTTTTAAAGATAAGTATGATTTTGTACATAGCTCCATGTGGGAAACGTTTAAATTTGAGAAATGCCTTCCCCTTTCAATTCGATAGATGTTCAGTCCTATGGCTAAGTTATAATTTATGTTGGTGGCTGGAATGTAGGGATACCTATTCACGGCCTCCATGCACTTTGGTTCAACCATCAATGCATGCAGTTTCTGAAGAACCTCTGCATGTTCCTGACTTGGGTACGGGATAAATTTATTTATGTTGGTGGCTGGAATGTAGGGATACCTTTTCACGGCCTCCATGTGCTGGATGTTGGGTATCTGTAGTTTGAAATTATTCTCTTATCAGTTTTGGATTATTGTTTGGACAGGTAAGAATTTTTGCCCTCCCATATATCCTTTGGGAGATCAGGAGTGGCAATTCATTAAAGGTGTCCCTTTTTTGTGCCTCCACTCTCTTCAGATCAAGCCGTCCCCAGTCCCTCCATCTTTTGCTTCACAAACAGTAATTAATTGTCAACCCTTAATGGTATGTGTTGACATCTTTTATTTGTTCCATCTTTTATATGTTTTCCTTTGTGAATCTTCAAGTATCATTTTTCATTTTTTTCCCGTTTGTTTTTGGTTTAAATTCTAGATTGATCTCCAAGAAGGATCCTGTTTGAGGATCGCTTCCTTCCTGGCTGATGGAATTGTGGTCAATCCTGGTGCTGTTGTACCAGATTCCTCAGTAAATTCCTTGATTTTCACCCTCAAGGAGTTAGATGTGACTGTTCCTTTGGACATAGATAAGTTGTGTGACTCTGCTAACAACAGGGACAATATCTACCAGAGTGCCTTTTCTGGAGCAAGGCTTCATATCAAGAACTTGTTATTTTCAGAGTCACCATCACTAAAACTAAGGTTACTGAATCTGGAGAAGGATCCTGCTTGCTTTTGTCTTTGGGAAGGTCAACCAATTGATGCCAGCCAGAAGAAATGGAGTGCTAGAGCATCACACATTAGTTTGTCATTAGAAAAGTGCACTAAGTCAGCTGGCCTTCAGAGTTCTATTGATTGGAATTCAGGCATGTGGAGATGTGTTGAGCTGAAAGATGCTTGTGTTGAAGTAGCTATGGTAACTGCTGATGGGAGCCCATTAACAAATGTTCCTCCTCCCGGTGGTATTGTCAGGATGGGGGTAGCTTGTCAAAACTATCTCTCCAACACATCTGTTGAACAGTTATTTTTTGTTTTAGATCTTTATTCGTACTTTGGCAGAGTTAGTGAAAAGATTGTTCTCGTTGGAAAAAATACTGGAAAAAAGAAGAAGAGGGATCATTCTGTTGAATTAAAGCTGATTGACAAGGTTCCCAATGATACAGCGGTAAGCTTGGCAGTAAAAAATCTCCAGATTAAATTTCTGGAGTCATCTTCCGTGAATATTGAAGGAATGCCTCTGGTTCAGTTTATTGGTGATGATCTCTTCATAAAAGTTACTCACAGAACTCTCGGTGGTGCAATTGCTGTTTCATCCACTATTCATTGGGATAGTGTTGAGGTGGACTGTGTAGACACTGAGGGAAACTTGGGACATGAGAACGGCTCAGGTTTAACTTATGTTGAAAATGGTCTTTCAACAAGTGGAAATGGGTACCCTCAGCTAAGACCTGTATTTTGGATACATAACCAAACAAAACATCAATCAAATGGCAAAGCTTTTGTGGATCCATTTCTGGACATAAGTATGGTACACGTAATTCCTTTAAATGAACGTGATGCAGAGTGTCATAGTCTGAATGTGTGTGCATGTATCTCTGGCATACGCCTAGGTGGGGGAATGAACTATGCTGAATCCTTGCTGCATCGCTTTGGAATACTTGGCCCTGATGGTGGTCCTGGAAAGGGGCTCTCTAAGGAGTTAGAAAAATTGCAAGCTGGACCACTGTCGAAACTTTTCAAACCGTCGCATCTCATTATTGATCTGAAAGAGGGTATGGGACAATATGATTTTGGTAATTTTGTTTAGTTACATACACGCAAAGTCTGTTTATCCTGTTCTTTTTTCCCTTGTCATTTACTATCAGTACTGATTTTATTCACTGTTACACAAATCGCTCTAATATTCCATCTTCTTCCAGATGGAAGTTCACGAGACGGGAAAGAAAGTGGGGTCTTGCACTTGGGAAAGCCAGATGATGTCGAAGTGTCCATAGAGTTCAAAAATTGGTTATTTGCTCTTGAAGGTGAACGGGAGATTGCAGAAAGATGGTGGTTTGATAATCATGAGGATGTGCAAAGAGAAGAGAGGTGTTGGCACACAACGTTCCATAATCTGCATGTAAAAGCAAAAAGTAGTCCAAAGCATAGGCTGAGTGGCAATGGAAAGTCATACAAGACCCAAAAATATCCTGTGGAATTGGTTACAGTAAGGATTTCTCTCTCTTTCCATTGCGGCTCTCTCTTTTTAAGGTTTTAATGCGCTAGTTGAGCCTGCTAAAGGCATGTTGGATGAAGCATACATGCATATTGATTATTAAAGGTGACATTTTTTGAAAAGGGTCAGCTTTACATGAATAAGCCAGCATCATTGAAGCGTTTTGTCATTTTATTTTTGGGTCTTTTCTTGGGGGAAACAAGTAAATTATGGTCTTCCTGGGTGATATCTTAGGTATTTTAAAATTTGTAAGTTGCATGCATTGCTGAGATGATGTCCCTGTTATGGTGTTGGTTCACTCTATTATACTTGATCTCTGTGGTCATAATAGTAACACTCATGAGACGGTCACAGAACACACCCGATGCACTCTTCCACTTCATCCATCCAGATTGTATTCTATGGTTGAGATCTCCATCCTATCTTGCAAATGAACGGAGATTTGGATGAAGATTTCAACCATAGAATACAAGCTGGATGGATGAAGTGGAAAAGTGCACCGTGTGTTTTGTGCGATCGTTGTATGCCACTAAGGCTTAAGAGAAAATTTATAGGACGTTAATAAGGCCAGCAATGCTTATGGCACAAAATGGCCGTCAAGCATCAACACGTGCAAAAAATGAGTGCAGTGGAGATGAGAATGCTTTGTTGGATGTGTGAGCACACGAGAAAAGACTGAGTTAAGAATGAGGATATCCGAGGTAGAGTAGGAGTGGCCGCAATTGAAGATAAGTTGAGAGAAAATCGGTTAAGGTGGTTTGAACATGTGAAACAAAGACTTATAGATGTTCTGGTTAGAAAATGCAATTATGAGATCGAGGCTCAGGCCAAAAGGGGCAGAGGAAGACCTAGGGAAGAGACTTAAAAAAAAGACATGGATACTTAGAGCTAACAAAAGACTTGGCGCAAAATCGAGCGAAGTGGAGTTCTAGGATTCATACAGGCGACACCACTTAGTGGGATAAGGCTTTGTTGTTGTTGTGGTTAAGTAGTAGTGAAGTATGATTATTCTGGGGTTTACCATAAGTGGGTCCTTATAGTAGGGTGAGAAGTTGTCTTTCTCATGCACTCAGAACTAGTTGTCTTGCTCATGCACTCAGAACTATCTCACGGTTGGGATTCAAATTGCAGATATCTAATAGTAATAGAGACCTAACAATTGGTAAGGCTTTATGTTAGAGTACAACTGAGTCAATGTCTAGCAAGGATTAGTTTGAGATTTAGGCAAAATGAGCAAAGTACATTCATGCAAAGATTTTGTTCTTTTGTTTGTTTTCCCCCTTTTTTCTTTTTTTTTTCAAATTTTAAATTTTCAAAATTCTAGTGAGCTGATGATACTAAGCATATACTTTGGTAGAACTTGGTTGGTTGTGCCTGTGCTGCATTCAAGATCAAATGTTCTGACACAATAGATATAGTTTGCTTCTATTAGAACATTATCGAATGCAAATATGTGCAACTGTGTGATTCATTTCAATTTCGTCATTTATGCACCTTCATTTTAATCAGAGATATCGAATTCATTATCTCATGCATTTAAATATGGTTCCAGGTTGGTGTGCAAGGCTTGCAGACGCTAAAGCCCCATGCTCAGAAGTCTAACAATGCTGCTATCTTACCTGCGAATGGGATCAAGGAAGCTACTGAGACATCTGGAGGTATAGATCTTGAAATTCGCATGGTGATACCAGAGGACCCAGTCGATCATGAAATGGCGGTATGGGCTGTGGAAAATGTGAAATTCTCTGTTAAGCAACCGGTAATGTGTTTTTTCAAGTTAACAACTGTATTTTATCTTCTAAAAACTGTTCTGCATTATGACACTTTTGTCTCCATAGATTGAGGCGGTCGTAACAAAGGATGAGTTGCAACATCTTACTTTTCTGTGCAAGTCGGAAGTTGAATCAATGGGTCGAGTCACTGCTGGAATTCTGAGGCTACTCAAGCTGGAGGGTTCCATTGGCGAGGCTGCAATGGAACAACTGAGCAACCTCGGTACGTTACTAAACATTTTGTCAGCCTATGAATGCATCTCTCCATTAATTCTGATCAGAGTTGAGCTGTTATTTTCTTCCAAGTCCTTAGAATGCTAAAAAAGTTTATCAATTGACACCGATGTTTTACTCAATTCATTTGTACGTTTTTAAAAAGAATTTAGCCAACAAGTTTTATCTGGTATATGTTATTGGGATACCACTGGAAGATTATCTATTTATTATTTTTGGGCCTTATGTAATTTGGATATGAGTATGACTTTCAGGAACAGAGGGCATTGACAAGATATTCTCCCCTGGAAAGCACACCAGGGGCGGCAGCTTTTCCAGTACTGGGCTATCTCAATCAAACTTGGTTAATGAAACCCCAAGTACAACTGCCACCTTGGAATCGACAGTGGCTTCACTCGAGGAGGCATTTACAGAATCACAGGCCAAGTGCACTGCCCTTGTTGCCGACCTAGGTAGTTCAGAACTGTCCGCACAGCATCTTGCAACTCTAGAACAACTCAATGAGAAACTTCAGAGTATGCACAGTTTATTGACGCAATTACGGTTGCAGATATAGTAGGTCATTGTTTGCTATTCTTTTGCCCCGTCCCCTGTAATACCTTGGGATGAAAATGATCCCAATCTGTCTAGCTTACCCATTCTTTATCTGTATATAAAGGGGAAAAAGTTGCTGCAGAGATTATGCATGTATTCATGTCTGCTATAGCAGTTTTGTATCTAAGGTCCTACATATGTATCGATTTAAATTTCTAAAGAAATATACCCGTCTTGCATTTCGTGTTAGCTATCGTCGTTTGCAAACCGATGATATTTGTACTCGATTTCATGTTCTGCAAGCGTACATCAGATTAACAAGCAGTTGCTAAAATAACTCGGACAACTAAGGGTGATTCCCTTACAAGCCTAAGTAGGGGTGACAATTTTGAACGCGACTCAAAATCCGGCGTGAAATTGTGGTGGATTTTAGTTACTTTGGTGCCGATATGTTTTTCCATTGATAAAAGCAATATTGTTTGGCAGTGACTCGAACTTGTCTTCAGCATTAAATATTTTTAGCCACTCGAGTTACAAACACCCTGTAAACATTTGGCTTAAACTTAGGGAACTTTTGATGTCTACCTTGGATAAGTTACACAACTATGCTAGAGGAAAGGTTCGTCAAAGTATGATTGTCCGTGCTCTAAATTTCGGTCACATATTACATATCACTAGCGTTGCTCTATCATGAATGCCACCAAATGCATTACCACAATCAACCAAAGCTGATCCCAATCGAACTGCGATAAGCATTTTTCTATAGTAGCAGCAACAAACCAACTTGGATGAGCCTTAAGAACTTTCCATAGCATCCCAACGCCAAATAGTTCCGTCCTCACAGCAGCTTAGAATGGTGCTGCAATATAGAATAATGCAACGAGGAAACACTTTCTCATTATCGCGGGATATGGCAATTACAAGGTCATATAAAGAATAATGTCAAATAAAATAGTTAAAACAATGAGAAATAAACCATGCATGAATCACCTTCCATCAAAAGACGTAGCAGTTTGCCTAATCGGAGATTTTGATTGAGGATGTAACAACCTGAAAAAACGGTGCAGGGTTATCATTAGTGGTTTACATTTCAAAGTTACAACTTTCTTCAGCATGTAGTTTTGGTAAACAGAAACCCGAACTAACTTTGCAATAAGAACAGGAGGGCTGGATTGTAGTTCCCAAATGAAAATCTTTCCTTCTCTATTCCCTGCAAGACAGAAAACAATAGAGCGCTAAGAAGTCGACATATAGTTGTGCAACAGTTGGAACATCTAAAGTTACATGGTCCCTTAGATTTTGAAAGAATGAAGAATTATATCAACTGGTGCAATTACAACTGTTTAAGAAATTCCTTGTGCAGTTTGCAGTACCTATAGCAGCTGCATTGTAGTGGAAATCACAGGAAAACTTGATGAACCAAATATCACACTCCGGAACCGGATATTTTTGAAGGATGTCAACAGTACCCTAACCAGAAAGCAGCCAAATAACATTTTAGGCCACCATAAAGTAAATAACTGGAATTCTACAGAGTCAACTAAAATCAGCAATAATTCATGGAACAGACAATAAAGACTAAGAAAAGTGGGGATTTCTTACTTTTTTGTTTTTAATTAGAAAAATAAAGGAAAGTGAGTAGCCAGATGATAGAGGTGAAGAAAAGACTATTTTGTTTTAGAATGCTTTAGTGTTTAGTGTTAGTTTTATATATTCCACCTCATTTCTTCCTCACCTTTCTGACCTCCTCTCTGTCTTCTATACATTTCCTCTATTTCTTTAATTAAAAGGAAAACACAGAAAACAAAAATGTTACCAATTGGCCCTTAACATTTAAAAACAAGAGGAGCAAGAAGTTCTAACCTCCCCAGGAGACTGTTCCTTCATCTTCGGTTCCCACAGCACAATTTCATTGTCAACACTCTGGAAATTCACAGAATAATCTATTAATGTAATCATTAGAGAATCTAAGGAATTCAGCTACAACAGGCATCTAAAAGCAATTCAAGCTACTCAAATCCGAAATTTATTTGTTAATATTAATATATAGACGCAATTTATCACTCCATGCATGTTATTCTAAACAGCTATTAAACTAAATCTTGCTTTTAGGTGATCCAATAAGCTATGCAGAGGTTGATGCCACAAACAGATAAATCAACGTTTCCGGAATTGATGTGTTTCTCATTAACACATTCGAACCAGCTGATTGTGCTGATTTAAGTTTTTGCCAATTAGTAAACGAAACAAACGATTTGACATATAAAGATTTTGCATCCTATACAATGTTTACATTTTCCATTCCCAAATAACCTTCAGATTTTATACGGAAAAGAATGAAAATAGGGATGAAATTGTTATTCACCTTTGAGAGGAGAAAATCACCAAGCCACCTATTACAGTCAACATAGTTTGTATGAATGGAAGCTATGAATACCTGAAAGGTTAAAGTAATCTCAGATAATAGGAGAATGAAAATGCTAATTTGTAACACAAAGAACAGGTACTTACAGGAAATTGCACATATTTTGTAGGAAATTTTGACGGAAGATCTGTCCATGTGAAAGATTTCTCTACATATGTCCAGAACTCTAAAACAAAGCAATGTATAAGAAAAGAAATTAGAAATAACACTCTGTTTTCATAAGAAATTAGAACTAACCATTGTGATCCATGCCATATAGTTACATAACTATGGTTTACCAAATCAAATTATGTAAATTGTCATATGGAGCAAAACCATGAAGTCATACCTTTCATTGACCAGATCTTAACGGTGTTGTCCATGCCACAACTCGCAATACGATATATGTCAGAAGGATGAAAGTCCTATCAAAACCATGAAGAACAAGGTAAACATGATTAGCTCTCAGTCGTTTTCTTTTATCAAAACTTCACAACAAAAAGAAAAAAGAAAACAATAAATTTATATTTTAAAAGATTTCATGGAAAGGTGGCGGGATATAACTCCCCGTCTGATATGCTTACCACACTTAGGACTTCATTGCGGTGACCCCCTGCTCCAGCAAATATCAAAATGCATATTCCAGTCTGAACATTCCATAGCCGAACTGACTCATCCTGGAAATTTCTAAGATTACTAATAAAATAAACAACAAACAACATCTTAAAAGAAGAGAAAAGGAAAAGGTTATCGTGTTCACTTTGCTTGCTGACACCACAAGTGATGACTTCAACGGTTGCGTCCTGATCTCATTTATTGAGTCCCCATGGCCAACAAAACTCTGCACATAGATGAGTACTTTAGGGAGAAAACAGATGCAAAGAAAGAAAATCCTCTATTTTTATGGCCACTCAAGCACTTTTAAAATTTCAAAGATTTCAGATGTACACTTTCATCCTAATTGTATGCTAAGTATAGTTAAAAGCACCATTATAAGGTACAGGAGTACTAAGATACCTTGTCTATCTTCTCACTTCCACAATCGATGACACGCATTATACCATTAATTCCTCCAGCCACAAGCAATGGGGATCCATCACTATTGCATGCCCAGCTCACAGTGTAAAAAGACTCATCCTTCTGATCTATACAAAGCACATGAAAATCACATATCCGCAAAAAGTTCTAAACATTAACAAATGGATGCTTAACTGTTTGATAAATGACCGAGAAAAGAACACTAATCCATTTGATCAATGATGGAATGATGACTGTCTTTACTTACATCTTCATCAATGTAGGACTGCAACACAGCGATCACACCCCCTTCTAGGCATTGGTATACAGTCACCTGAAACAAAAAGAACAATATAACAATCACAACACTTCACAACAAATAGTGGAAAGAGAACCTTGCATTTTGTCTCTCTCAGATAATTTTTTTTACGCAAATGACCACTTCGGCGAGCAAATTCACGTTGTTTATTTGAAAACGGAGTAATGAACTACACACTACCAGCTCAGAACAACCATGATTCACCACTACCCAGCCGCATTGTAATCCAATGCTGTTAATGTTAAAGATGATGCCTTGTTTTGTTTTACTCAGATTCCCGGAACACTAACTTTAGTCCATATAACGATCATGTACAAATAAATTACTAATCCACTCAATCTAACAAAACCCAGTAAACCAAATTACAAGAAACCCAAAAATTTACTCAATTTTCAGCCATAAAAGTATAAAACCCATGTTTGGTTGCAGAGAAAACGCAGGAAAATCCAACTAACAATCCCGGAATTAGAACGGAAGAGTAACGAACCCGATTGCCACCGACTGTGGCAAAGACGTTGAAATAGCGAGAGTCGATGAAGTTGAAAACGATGGCGTATAGGGGCCGCTTGCCCTCTTGGAGCCTGTTGGTGACTCTGTACTCTTTCTTCTTCGAGGGTGCGAGCGAACCCACCACCGGTTCCGACCCTAAAGCGAACTTTGCCGCCATCTCTGCGGCGCAGGATACCGACAGACCTAACCTCTTCCCAAACAACGGAATTTCTGTTTAAACTGGGCAAAGACTACATCGTGTAAATGTAATAGTTCCAGCTTTAATTATTTACCAAAAAGTTAATAATTATCAAAAGAAAAGTGATTTAAAGTAATTTCTGAATTTCTAAGTACCGTCAAATTGAATAAATTAATAGTTATTTTATGTGTCATTTAGTAAATAAAAGGTCTTAAATTTGATTTCCCATAATTGTTAGCATATTGTGAGGCTTAGCCACTCTCTCACCTGTAAATAATACTATTTGTTTAGAAAAGAATTTTTTTTATGTAGATTTCAAGGCTGATTTGGTAAAGAATCAATAAAAAGTTACAATATTAATAACATATCAATAATATTTATATTAATTGTAAATAAGTCAATTATGTATTGGGATACTTAAATGCATTTAAGATAAACAAAAATTACAAAATCTATCATTATAGCGGGCACCCACTTTAAATGACGCCCCTTTCTCATATTTTTTTTATATTTTGGAATGGGTCAATATGAATTCAGACGCTTTGTTGCAGTGTTTGTTTTCTGGTTCAACATTTTTTTTTATCACTCACGCGCCTCCTATGCTTCACACCTCGTGCAACTTATGATTTTTGCATTTGGATTCAAACACTGCAGCACAGTGTCCCTTTACTGTTTACAAGAACTAATAAGCAACAGATTTGCCAGCGTCAGGAAATGAATTTTTTGACAAAAAATACTCTAAAATCGACAGAAATTGTGTCGGATATAACCGACAGAGAATATATTAATAATGAATTAATAAGAGCATTTATGTCGGCTAAAACCGACAGAAAATACTAAAATCGACAGAACTTCTGTCGGGTATAACTGACAGATAATTTATTAATAAAAAAATAAAAGCATTATTGTCGGATAAAACTGACAGAAAATATATTAATAATAAAAAAAATATAAACAACCACTTTCTGCATTTTCCATATTCACAGCAAGATCAGACATAGCTTCATTAGGAAGCCGCTTAGGACACGTCATGCTAGCCACTGTTACAACATCGTTTGTTTCTACTTGCACACATTCACATTCCATTAGAATCACTCAATCACAGCAAGCATTGCTTATTCAAATGAATCTCTCCCCGAAATCGAAAGAAAATCGAAATACTTATAGTGTTGATGAGATCTATGATAACAGAGAGTATACCTGGCATTCGTGTCGTGTTTCTCATGTTCGTGTCGTTTTCGTGTCATACCCGATAGCTTAACGGGTCGTGTCGTGTAATACCCGTTAAAGTAAACGGGTAATATGACTCGACCCGAAATCAACCCGTTAATATTATCAGGTAATATGACCCGACCCGTTACCCGTTAAGAAAAATATATTTTAAATCAATAAAAATGAAAATGAAAATCATAATTTGACTCAAAAAAATGTAAAACATAATACTAAATTAGTATATACATACTAAATTTCGGAGTTGACCCCTACATGAAAGTTGTAAAGCTTTTCATTACAAGTGATTACATTTTTTGTACTTCTACAATAATTATTATTAATTTTATTAATTTTGCACTCAAATAAAAAACAATGTTAATGAGATTTGAAGGGTTTTAAAAATCTAAACGACCATGTAACCATCGTCTAAGCATTGAGGATGCAATTATGAACGTTTATTATGCTTTCACATATTTCAGACTTATACATTAATGATTATGAATTTTGTTTATTTTGAACTCCCTTAAAAATACTATTCATGAGAGTTTGTATGGTTTTAAAAATTCAAAATGTCATAACCCATCCACAAAGCGTAGACGATGCGACTACGAACGTTTGCATATTTTTCGCACATGTAAATGAATTATTATAATTTTTTTAATGTGTTTGGTATTTTTAAATTACTTGATATTTTTATTTTAATGTGTTTTATGATTTTTAATCTCAATCTTTGCCTATAATATACTATAAAAATAAATAAATAAATAAAAAATAAATTTTAAAATAATAATAGAATAATAATTAATAAACAATATATACATATTCATTATATCTATTGTATTTTTATAATAAGTTTTTTTTAGTAGTTTACAAAATTAAAAACATCAAAATAACTTTTTTTCTTATCGTGTCGAAACAGGTTACCCACGTGTCACTCTCGTGTAAACCTGTTAAGGACCCGTTATTAACGAGTTATTCTTGTGTGATCCGATAATGACCCGATTAGTTATCGTGTTGACTCGAAATCCGTTATTTTCATGTCGTTTACGTGTCGTGTTAATGGGTCATGTAAGAAATTGCCAGGTCTAACATAGAGCTCCTAGTGCACCAGCTGCAAGTTCTCCACCATGCTCTGCCATTGCCACTGCATCACCGCGCTATCTTTCAAGCTCTTCTTCTGCTTTTTGTTCTCGTCATTCTCCACAGCCCAAGCGAAATTGATTCTCCGAATCAAATTCTGCCGCTTCTCGTCGTAGCCTACATCACTTTAATCGAAGAAATAGATAATTAGGGTTTCCGAGAAATCAAAAGTTGATGCCTGTTTGGTTGTCGAGAAAATAAAATCAGACAAAAAAAGGATAAATCGAGGTAGCACAAGAGCTCAGCCTCTCAATTGAATCTGGCAGCGTGACAACTGTGCTTGAACTCATGTCTAGCACATGCATATACGTAAGTGAATGAATTATTTCACCTTGTCCTTTCCCAAAAGCTCTTAGTTGCAAGTGTTGAACCCGACATAAGGAAGGGAGGGGAGAAAATGGGGAAGGGCAAAGGAAATGAGGAGAGCAGAGAAGAGAAGAGAAGAGATGTAAGATCCCACTCAGCTGGATAATTCGAGCTTTGACAAGACAACCTATCTAAAAATCTCCAGAACTTAAGCTTACATGTATACTGACTAACTCATTTGCATGATAACAAACGACAGCCTTTGCTCTTATTCATACTCTCGACCTCTCTCCCTGCTTCTTTGCGTTGCTCTCTGCAAAACTGCTCTCTGTGCGTGCAGATGAAATGAAAAAGTTTGAGGGAAACAGAGATATGAAATAGAGAGAGATTGAGTGGCTGAGAAGGAGTGACGTGAAGGAGGGAAGAGTGCATGGGAAAGTGGGGTGCGTGTCAGAGAGAGAGAAAGATGTGAGGGAAGAGAATCGGCTGATATAGGGAGAAGAAATAAAATAAAATTGGGAGGATGGGGCATGAGAGAAGAAGTGAGAGAGATTTAATAAAAAGTAATGATAGTGCTGTTGAAAAGATAAAAAGGTCATGATGATGTTTGTAGAAAAAGAAAGAAGGCCAGCTGATGTAAGTGGGGAAGGATCCCATTTTCTGATCTTAAAACTTCATAGAAACCTAACCAAAAACGGGTTCCCATTTTCATTATTGTCAGTTAAAACCGACAGAAACATTTTTTAAAATATAAACTGACAGAAAATTTTCATTACTGTCGGTTAAAACCGACAGAAAAAAAATGGTGGCAAAAATCCCCCCAAAATTCCCTCCAAAAATTTTAAATTTCCCCCCAAAATTTTGTTACAATTTAAAAAAATAAAATAATTATTGTTTGGTTTAATAAATAAATAAATAAATAAAATGTATTTAAATAGAATACGTTTTTAAAAATTAAATAAATAGTTGTTTGGTTTAATAGATAATAACCGATGTAAAATATGCAATAAAGAATCAAAAAGATAATTGTACAATGAAAATGTCATCACACAAACTAAATATTGTCTAATCAATACTTGAAAAACATAAATAAAAATTTAGCACAAATTATTTTTCCCACTTCAAAATTTAGGCAAATTTAACGGAGATTTGCATTCTACGAAATTAGTTTCAATGATCTAACCGTCAAACTTGTTTGTAGATACTACAGGATCGCATATGTAAAAAATCGCAAAAAAAAAAAAAAACATTCAGAGATTAGGTAACGGAACAAAAGTTTTCGACGGTTATAAACGACAAATCACAATTTAACGATTATTTTAGCTCTGGTTTTGATGATTTTTTTCACAGCTACACTCCTCGACCCTATAAGAATGCAATGAACAATTCGATCTTCAATTTAAAATATTTACACTAATAGATACCACAAAATCTTATTTTATACTTAATGGAAGTATAATATTAACTCTAAGTATTTGTTTAATCTACTGTAGATATCGAAATTTCTGTGAAATGAATGTTGACCAATGCATTAAAATTACAACCTCCATTCATTTCACCTACATCATACACTCACTTCACCTACAACCTACATTCATTTCACCAACAACATACACTCACTTCACCAACAACCTCCACTCATTTCACCTACAACCTCCACTTACTTCACCAAGAAAATTTGTGGTGTTAATTCATTCTCAAAGCCTATAAATAGGCTTCTCCATCAAGGCCAAACACACCAAAACCTTGAAGCTTTGAAACTCTAAAAGCCCTCAAGCAAATCCCGAAGGATCAAGAAAGCTCTATTCGTTCTTCGTCAAAATCCTCCTTCAAGATTAAGCCCCGACGACCTTTGAAGAACATCCATTCTTCAAGATCAAGCCCAAAAGCCCTTGAAGATCCGTTCATCCTAAGATCAAGCCCTAACGGCCCTTTGGATCGACAACCTCAACAAATCCACACATCCAGCCGTTCTTCATGATCAAGCCCAAAAGCCCTTGAAGAAACTTCCCTCAACCTTTAAGATCAAGCCCCAACGGCCCTTGAAGAAACTTCTAACCGTTCATCCAAGATTAAGCCTCGACGGCCCTTGGATCAATCGCACAACCCACAAATCTACATCTTACGAAGATAGAATCAGAAGACCAAATTGTAAAAGAGATTGTAACCCAAAAATCAATACAAAATATTATTTTGTACACGTGTTCTTGTTTTGTTCGTTTCAGGAATATCCGTGTTTACAAATTTGGCACGCCCAGTGGGATATTCTCTACCTCTCATCTCTATCTTCAAATCCGCAAAAAGAACAAATAGCATCAAGCTGTTCTCGCAACCAAAGTGAAGAATAAGAACATCCTCACCCCAAGTGGTGACATTTCGGGCATCACAACCTGAAGCAAGGCAAGAGCTCTCTTTGCCGTGGCTTCCACCCCTGCATTAACTCTGCCGAATGAACAAGAGTACCTGAGGCACGAACCCGTGATCACCCTGGCCTCACTAAGGGCGCTAAGAGAGGAAAGCCTGAGGAAGTACTCAGAGTCCTTACTTTCCGATGTCGACTCGAGCGCCAGCTCAACCATGCAAGTCATGACCACATGAGCGACTTCAATCGAGGAGCAGCTGGCTCAAATGAATGAAGCAATCACAAAACTCACACGGACTGTGGAGGAGAAAGACTTGCAAATCGCTGCACTTGCCAACCAACTGGAGGCGCAGCGTGACGTAAAAGTCGACTTAAAGGGTAATCTAGTAAAGAAAGAAGCCGACAAAGAAAATGAGCTTCCGATGGAGAAAGTTGAAGAGAAGCAGAAGCCAGACCAAGCAGCGGCGCTCATGGGATCTCTCTCTATCCAGCAGCTGCAGGAGATGATCGCAAGCACAATTAAGACACAGTACGAAGGAAGCACACATGACTCTGTGCTGTACTCAAAACCCTACTCCAAGAAGATTGACACTTTGAAGATGCCAAGGGGTTATCAGCCGCCAAAGTTCATGCAGTTCGATGGAAAGGGAAACCCGAAGCAACATGTCGCCCATTTCATTGAAACCTGCAACAATGCTGGAACAGAGGGAGACTACCTCATCAAGCAGTTCGTACGCTCGCTGAAAGGCAATGCCTTTGACTGGTACACCGACCTCGAGCCCGAGTCTATCAACAGTTGGGATTAGCTAGAAAAGGAATTCCTGAACCGCTTCTACAGTACCCGCCGCGCCGTAAGCATGCTGAAGCTGACTAGTATGAAACAGTGGAAGGATGAACCTGTTGTCGACTACATCAATAGATGGCGTTCATTAAGTTTGGATTGCAAAGATCAGCTTTCTGAAACTTCCGCCATTGAGATGTGCGTTCAACGCATGCACTGGGGGTTACATTACATCCTCCAAGGCATAAAACCAAGAACATTTGAGAAGTTGGCAACTCGTTCCCACGACATGGAGCTAAGTATCTCTAATCACGGGAAAAAGGAGCCGGTCGCTGACTTCAAGAAGGATAAGGTGTTCACCCCAAATGTAGACAAGATTGGGAAGAAGCCC
Organism: Heteromeles arbutifolia; assembly: GCA_024362995.1. Taxonomy (NCBI): domain Eukaryota; kingdom Viridiplantae; phylum Streptophyta; class Magnoliopsida; order Rosales; family Rosaceae; genus Heteromeles; species Heteromeles arbutifolia. The sequence goes on along the minus strand of JANCRC010000003.1, from coordinate 33,753,922 downwards.
GCCAATGAAGCTTTTACAGTTAACACTACCCCCTTCAAGATCTCATCCGCGCCAGTCAAGATCTCCTCCAAGAACAAAGCGAATGAGATAAAGAGAAATGAACCTTCTCGCACTCAAGACAGGTACAAAAACACCTTGAGGGAGCTGGAGCAAAAGACGTACCCTTTTCCTGACTCAGATATGGTTGCAATGCTAGACGACTTACTGGAAAAGAAGGTGATCGAGTTACCAGAATGCAAGCGCCCTGAGGAGATGAATCGCGTTAACGATCCCAGGTACTGCAAGTACCATCGCATTGTGAGCCATCTTGTTGGCAAATGCTTCATCCTCAAAGAACTTATCATGAAGCTAACGCAACAAGGGCAAATCGAGCTCGACCTTGAAGACACGGCTACAACACATACTACTACGATCATGTTTGGATCATTCGACCCCGTTCCCTTCCAAAGGATTCATGACCATTCCCACCAATGCTCAAGCTACACGACACATTTTGCACAACCATCGCTGGGGGCAAGCGACCAAGATGCACCTACCGACGATGAAGAATGGTGGACATTGGTGACCTACAAAAAGACGAAGAAGCCAAGACCACAAGCCATAAGGCCAAATGGGGAGCAATGGAGAAAGCACTGTCGCCGCAATAATAGGAAGCCCAAAGGAAGCATAAGAGCTGCTAAGCCAACATACAGTGGGGAACCTATGGAGCAAGAGCCACGCATTCCTGTCTCCTTGCATAAGTATTTCTTGAAGAACTTCTTCCAAAAGTGCACTACCGTCGCCTGTCACATGGTTGAAGGAGAGATGGAAGAGCCCTTAAAAGGCAAAGCTATCGCCACTGAGGAAGAAAAGATCCCCATAACCAAAGAAGGTCTGCCAACACATTTTAGCATCGAGGAAGCGCTACGATTACCAAAGAAGATGCGAATAGCACTAGCAATGGTTTTAGCAAGTCCCGACGACCACGAAGTGCAAGAAAGCAAGGATGAAGGCTTGAACCTTCGGCCACATGAATGTGCCACATGTTATGCCGCCTAAAACGCAATCAACTTCACGGACGAAGACTTACTGCTGAGATCGAAGCCTCACAACCATCATCTCTTCATCTTGGCGTATGTAAGGGAGCACAAAGTCAACTGTATGCTTATAGATGGTGGGTCGGCCATAAACATCATGCCTAAGTCAACAATGACCACGATCGGCATCAAGGTGGATGAGTTATCCCTAAGCCGTCTGCTGATCCATGGTTTTAACCAAGGAGGACAAATGGCGATGGGCATGATCTGAGTGGAGATGACCATTTGTGAACTCAAATTAAGCACGATATTCCATGTGATTGATGCAAGAACTTCATACAGCTTGCTCCTAGGAAGGCCTTGGATCCACGGGAATGGAGCAGTGCCATCCACCATTCACCAATGCTTAAAGTTCTACCGAGAAGGAGTAAAGGTGATCCAAGGCGATACCAAGCCATTCATTGAAGTCGAATCACACTTCCCAGACGCCAAGTTCTACATGGATGAAGACATGGTGCCCGAAGTTCTTCCAGAAGAGATCAAATCCACGAGCAAATCATCACCTAAAAAGCAGGAGTGGCAAGCTATGCCCAAGAAGCAAGAAGGGCAAGCTATGCCGTCTTCAAGCAAAAACGATGATGAGCTTGCTAAACCTGCAACAAATAAAGGGAGTAGGACACCTTCAAAAGGACCGAACACACCTGTCTTCCGATACATCCCGATGTTGAGAAGAAAGAATGGTCAATCCCCGTTTGAAACCGGAGCAAGCAAATTCGACATACAGCGGCACAAGGATAATGTAAAGTTGCTCAAGACAAATACAGTTTTACCTCTGACACAGCTAGGCGACGCTAAGGTTGCAAGACTACCACAAGGCTTCATAAAAGCTCTGCCAAAAGGGGTGGAACCAAGCTTTCTTCCAACCAAGAGGACCGAAGAAGGTTTTGATCCAAACGCCTACAAACTCATCTCAAAGGTTGGGTACGACTTCGCTTCCTTTTCGAATCCTGGAAAGAAGGTTTCAAACACCGTCAATGATAAAGAACGTGACCTCACCAAGACTCAAAAGAAGTTAAAAGAGCATGGTTACGGAGTTTACAACAACAAGGCTGGACTTGGCTTCACACCAAATGCACTCGTGAAGATTTCAAACAAAGCGAAAAATGCTAGCACTCAACACATCAGCGTGAGCATTGAACAAGATCAAGAAGAGCCTAAACCCACTCCTCGGATGCCAGTCTTCAATAGGATGAATCGTTCAAGGTCCAGAATTTTGGCACTTAATCGCATTGGTGGTCAAGACCGAACTTCCGTCTTCAAGAGGCTTAACGCACCAACATCCTTCGAAAGGTTGTCAAAACCTAAGAGACAAAGCAACACGACTGGCTCTCCTCCGCGATGGTCAGCGTTGGAAAGACTTGAAGACAGCAAGAAGCCTTCTAGAAAGAGGGAGACAACGCCTAAGGAAGAAAAGCTCGACGAGCTAGCAGAAAAAGGCGACGTTCGAAGCTCGGTTCCTTCAAGGATGAGGCGCCAAGTAATCTTGGAGGTTGACACAAATGGACCACTAAAAGTAAGAAAGCGCACCATTATCCATACTGGACAATCTTCATGCCAACAAGCTCTAGATGATAGTGCTGAAGAGGAGGTCCAAAATGTCTTCCACATCACGATCCAAGCAGGCAAAGAAGACGAAATCCTTGAGGAAGATGTTACTGCTGCACCACTACAGCTTGAAGATGGGGGGCAAGCCACGGTTGATGATCTCAAGGAACTCAACTTAGGCACAAGCGAGGAACCAAAACCTATCTTTGTAAGTGCACTACTAAGTGCAGACGAGATAGATGAACATTACTAGCTGTTATTGGAGTACAAAGACATATTTGCTTGGACTTACAAAGAAATGCCCTGCCTTGACCCTATCAGGGCTGTGCATCATCTTGTAGTTAAGCCTGGAACGCGACTGATAAAGCAAACTCACGGATGCTATTGATCCGAGCTCATCCCACAAATTGAGACTGAGATTGACAAGCTAATCGAGGTAGGCTTCATTCGAGAGGTGCAATACCCCAAGTGGATCTCCAACATCGTCATTGTCCCTTAAGAAATCCGGACAAATACGTGTTTGCATAGACTTCCGAGACCTCAACGATGCTTGCCCAAATGACGACTTCCCCTTACCAATCATTGAAATCATGGTGGACGCAACCACTGACCACGATGGACGGTTCTTCTGGATACAATCAAATTCGTATGGCTCTCGAAGACGAGGAACTAACAGCCTTCCGTACTCCAAAAGGTATCTACTGCTACAAGGTGATGCCCTTTGGTCTAAAGAATGCTGGAGCTACATATCGATGCGCTATGCAGAAAATCTTCAATGACATGCTACACAAAAACGTAGAATGTTACGTAGACGATGTGGTGGTCAAGACAAAGAAAAGATCAGATCATTTAAAAGATTTACGAATAATGTTCGAAAGGCTGCGAAAATACAACTTGAAGATGAACCCGTTGAAATGTGCATTTAGAATCACCTTTGGAAAGTTCCTCAGCTTCATTGTCAAGCACTGTGGCATTGAAGTGGACCAATCAAAGATCAAGGCCATTCAAAGCATGCCTAAGCCAAGAAACCTGCACGAGCTGAAAAGTCTACAAGGATGACTAGCCTTCATTAGACGTTTCATCTTCAACCTTGCAGGGCGTTGTCAACCATTCAGTTGACTCATGACAAATGATGTTCCGTTCGTATGGGATGAAGCATGCCACAATGCTTTTGAAAGCATAAAAAAGTATTTATCAAGTCCACCTGTCCTGGGGGAACCTGTGCCCGGGAAACCGCTCATATTGTACATCGCCGCTCAGGAAAGTTCAGTTGGAGCACTCTTAGCACAAGAAAATGAATCCCAGAAAGAAGGAGCGCTCTACTACCTCAGTCAAACTCTCACCGGCGCTGAGTTGAATTACTCCCCAATAGAAAAGATGTGCCTTGCCTTGGTATTCGCCATCCAGAAGCTCAGGCATTACATGCATGCTTACACTATCCACCTGGTTGCTAAAGCTGACCCAGTCAAATACGTCATGTCTAAACTAGTCTTGACAGGGCGACTTGCTAAATAGGCGTTGCTTCTTAACCAGTATGAGATCATCTACGTCCCAGCTAAAGCCGTCAATGGACAAGCGCTAGCAGACTTCCTTGCCGATCACCCAATCCCAACTGATTGGAAAATCTCAGACGACTTGCCTGACGAGGAGGTGTTCTACACCGACATCTTCCCGACATGGATGATGTTCTTCGATGGATCTGCACGAGCAGACGGAGCGGGGGCCGGAGTAGTATTCATGTCGCCACAAAGGTAAATACTACCTTATTCCTTCCAACTAAGCGAATTATGCTCCAACAACATCGCTGAGTACCAAGCACTGATCATCGGGCTCCAAATGGCGATCAACATGGAAATCACAGCCTTTGAGGTATATGGCAACTCCAAGCTCATAATCAATCAACTCTTAACTGAATATGAGGTGAGGAAAGATGATCTCGTCCCATACTTCCGGCTGGCAACTCAACTGCTACAAAAGTTCGAGGCCGTGACACTAGAACATATGCCAAGAAAGAAAAATCAAATGGTAGACGCTCTCGCCAACCTAGCCTCGAGCATGACGCTAGGAGAAGACGAAGTTGCAGACGTGTTAGTTTGCCAAAGATGGGTGATCCCGCTCATCACTGAAATGCTACTGGACGATACAAATGTCATCTCAGTACTTTCAGTCGACGCTGAAGAATGGAGACAGCCGCTGATCGATTACTTGGAGCATGGAAAACTTCCAAATGATCCTAGACACCGCTTTGAAGTACGTTGACGAGCACTTCGCTTTCTATACTACAAAGAAACGCTTTTCCGACGCTCTTTTGAAGGAATACTTCTGAGATGCCTGGGTGAGGAAGAAGCCAATCAAGCCATGGAAGAAGCACACTCAGGCGTATGCGGGGTGCATCAGTCTGGACCAAAGCTACATTTCCAGCTCAAAAGAATGGGTTACTATTAGCCAAGCATGGTGAAGGATTGTTTGGAACACGCCAAAAGGTGCCAAGCCTGCCAATTCTACGCCAACTTCATACATCAGCCATCTGAACCATTACACCCTATAGTTGCTTCATGGCCGTTCAATGCATAGGGATTGGACATCGTAGGGCCGATTGCACCAAAGTCATATGCATGAGAAGCTTACATCCTAGTTGCAATAGATTACTTCTCCAAGTGGGCTGAAGCCATACCTTTAAGGGAAGTTAAGAAGGAAACTGTCGTTCGTTTCACCAAGGAACATATCATCCATCGATATGGTGTGCCTCGCTCCATCATCACTGACAATGGAAAACAATTCTCCAACCGACTTGTGGACGAGCTCTGCGAGAAATACAACTTCAAACAGCATAAGTCTTCCATGTATCATGCCTCAGCCAACGGTCTTACAGAAGCATTTAACAAAACATTGTGCAACCTCCTAAAGAAAGTGATCGGCCGAACAAAGAGAGACTGGCATGAAAGAACAAGCGAAGCACTTTGGGCATATAGGATGACACACAAGACTCCTACCCAAGCTACTCCTTATTCTCTAGTATATGGCGTGGAAGCTGTTCTAACCCTCGAAAGTCAAATCCCCTCACTAAGGATGGCTATACAAGAAGGCTTGACGGATGAAGAGAATGCAAAGTTGCACCTTCAAGAGCTAGAAGCGCTGGATGAGAGAAGGCTCGAAGCTCAACAACACTTGGAATGCTACCAAGCACGGCTATCCAAGGTATTCAACAAAAGGGTCCGCCCAAGGTCTTTCTAAACTGGAGATCTCATCCTCACATTGCGTAAGCCTATCATCACAACTCACACGACAAAAAGCAAGTTCACATCAAAGTGGGATGGACCATACGTAATACAAGAGGTCTACACCAACAGCGCCTACTTAATTATGGCAGAAGACGGCTTGAAGATCGACCCCATCAATGACAGATTCTTGAAGCGCTATTACCCTTAAAACAAACACATAAGGCTCATCGCTTGCATGAGCTTAAATTGCACACGGTACAACACTCATGGCCCGCAAGAGTATAAACCCTGTACGGCAAAATCATCATCAAAATCACCATTAAAACCGCCAAAAGCAATCTATGACTCTTTTGAACTACGTTATGACTTGATCCATCCTCAACCTAGGGTACATAGGCAACTTGAAACTTCAAAACTTCGAGTACAATCACATCACCGACAAAAAAACACAAACACTTTGAAGAATAAAAAACAAATTCAAAATGTGAATACTTTATTTCTTTAAAGGAATGATTGGTTTACAAAGTTGTATTACAAAGGTGAGCATCACACCAACGTCACCATCGAGGGAAAACCGTGACCAAAAGGCACTACATAGCGAAATCCCGCTGCAGTCTTTTGCACAGCACCACACGGTAAAAAGTGACGCACTATCACAAGCTACCGTGGCACTTTTCCTTTCCCGCTGCGGTGACTGTGCAAATGATGGTCTCTCGAGAAGCAAATGAAAATGGTCCGCATGCGGATAGTGCAGTAGAGTGAGGAAGCCCACTGAGGAACCCATCCATGCCATCTTCAAGCCATTACTCACAAGTGCATGCTACTATTAGCAAGTCAAAAAAAAAAAAAAAAAAAAAAAACAGAAAATGGGTGGTGGCAACATAATAATTGAAGAATAGAAAGTAGGGGGAAGATGGTGCATAGGCATTGTCTAAAAAATAATGATTTAAAAAAAAAAAGAAAAGGGAAGTAACACATCTTGGTGAGATATATGTTTTATTTGTATTTAGCACAATACACCGAATAAAATAAAGCATGTCTATTGATATCTCTGGGAAATTACAAATATATACAAAAACAAGAAGAAGAAAAAAGCAGGAGCCTTCGCAAATGTCACTTATGTGAAGCCTCAGTACTTGGCGAAACCCTAGAAGCAGGAGGCATTTGAGATAGATTATTCGGAGCCTCAATACTTGGTCGAACTCCAAATGTTGAAGGCAAAAAGTGCCTCTGGAAGAAAGCCACAAACCTCTGATGGTCACTTTGAATCCGACCTTCGGATTCCTGCAGCTGATCAAGCTTTCTCTTCATGCTCGTTGAATAATTATCTACAAGCTTGAGCAACCCTCTATTCTCATGCTTGAGTCGCCTGATCTCTTGTCTAAGACTTGCCACTTCGGCCGTTGATGATTCAACTTGGCAAGTTCGAGCAAGTAGACGTTGGCCCATATTGGACACAGAGCCCGCACACTGAACACTGAGAGCCCAGGACTCTTGGACAGCCAACTCATCGGACCGTCTTGAAAGCAACCTACTATCCCTAGGAGTAAGAAGGTTCCTAGCTACCACCGTAGCAGTTGTTGCATCCCCCATCACGGAGTCGTCAACTGTAAGAGGGCCATTAGAAGATAAGAAGGATGGGCGCCATATATTACCCTGTCGCAGCGCACCTGTATCACTCATGAGACTCAAATCTAGGCAAATGTTAGACGGGTAAGCCATTTTCAGAAATGGTAAAAGAAAAGGGTTGAATGGAGTAAAATCTCAGAAATACACCAGAGATAATTTTCATGAGTAGGTAGTCTTCAAAGTGTGTATGCTGGATGTGATCGACACCTCTATAAAAGGAGAGGTAACACAGCCACTAATTCAAAACTCGAAGAGACACCACTCTCTGAATTTCAAAAGCTGGATTTTCTTGCATAAAGTCCGTCAACACTTTTCAGGCGCAATCTCAACTTGTCGGATAACATATGCAACTTTGTCAAAAAAATCTCTGACAAAGTTGAAAACGCGTTTCACTATTCCAACTACCACACTTTTGCTGACAAGCGTGGGTGACAAGGCCACATTGGCACCACTACCGGCTATTACGCCTTTCCCTATATAGGTCGACCTTCATCCTTCATGGCAAGGCACACATCCAAAATGCTTGGCTTTTCTCCCTTGCTAAGAATGCATCTGCAACCAAGCCTCTCAGCATACTCAGTTGTCTTCCTTTTCGAGAACACCTCATCGATCAAGTCACTCAAAATGATCAGCTCATTTCCTCAACCAGAAACCCCTTTCGATCAAAAAGTTTACACCCGCATCAAAATCTTATACTCTTTCCTCCAAGAGCAAAAGTACCTCATATCATCAGGGTTGAGAGAAAGAGTATCTTATAGCATGCTTTCTCCCTATCATTTTCTTTGTCCTCCATCTTCACTGCAGGACAAGGAGAAAGAGAGCAATCAGCCGGCGTTTGGAATCAACCTTCCGAGTTGGAACCGACTGCCTGGAACTTCTTCCCTGATTGCTTACCTAGCCTTGCTCTCGAGTACTTATCTTTAACATCTTATGCTTCCAGGGAAGATACCACATCCGCCTGGAGAACAGATAAGGCAAATTGATACATCGAAGCATGTGGAGACAAGCGCAACCAATACATGCGCTGATCCATCCGCTGCTTCTTCAAAAGCAAACGTATATCATATCATCAAGGTTGAAAGCAAAGGTATCTCATATCATGCTTTTTCCCTGTCTTTTCCTTTGCCTATGCTCTTACCTGCAAGACAAGGAGAAAGAAAGTAACCAGTCAGAACCTGAAATCAAACGTCCGATCTGAAACTGATTGGTCGGAACCTTTGCATGATTGCTTTCCTCGCATTGCTCTCGAGTGGTTATCTTCAACTGTTGTCAAGGTCACGAATTCCTCCGGTAAATACCTCATGACAATTGATCAGATGTTGGCTCTTTACATTGAAGTTGCCAAGCAGGGATGAGTCGCTAATCAGTAGTGCTATGAAGGATCATTCAAATGCAAAGGTTGCGCACCACTTCTGCTATGCCACAAATTGAAGCAGAAGATTCAATGATGAGTTGGAACAGGCCACTACAACATAACGCCTTTCCTGCAGAACCGCATAATCCAGACAAAAGAGTCTAAGTCAGATCCAAGCTCGGCATCGCTGCCCTATCTAAAGAACTCGAGAAGCTTCAACAAACCTTTCGCTGACACTGTCACCGAAAAGCAAAGCCTCGCCGTGCAACGCTGTCAAATTACCACTACTTCTTCAAAAGCAAAAGTATCTCATATCATCAGGGTCGAAAGCAATAGTATCTCATAACATGCTTTCTCCTTGTCCTTTTCCTTGTCTTTGTTCTTACCTGCAGGACAAGGAGAAATAGAGTAATCAGTCGGCACTTGGAATCAACCTTCCGGTCTGGAACTGACTGCCTGGAACCCCTTTCTTGATTGCTTACTTAGCATCGCTCTCGAGTACTCATCTTCAGCTATTGATGTACTTCCAGAGAAGATACCACATCTGCTTGGAGAACAGATAAGACGAGTGACAATGAAACATCAATCTTGTGGATCATTAGCAAACACAACAAATGTACATGCTGATTCATCCCCTAACCCTTTTCAATATGAATTGGAAAGAATGAACAAAGAAACAGGCTTTCACTTCCACCTCGTGCCAGCCAGCCAAATGTTCAAATCCTGAAACCGCTCGTAGTCCTATTTAAATTCAAGATCAAGCCCCAATGGCCCTTGAAGAAATCACAAGTCCAATTAAAAATCAAGTGTCCACCACCTTTGAATCAAATTCAGCTCCAGATAAAGGGAATAAGTTCAAACCTTTGGAAGGAACCAGGAAACCCTCCAGCCCAGTTCAAGATTAAGCCTGTGGACAATCAACAATTGGAGGAAACTAGAAAATCTTCCAGCCGAATTCAAGATCAAGCCCCGAAGGCCCTTGAAGAAATTTTCAGCCAAATTCAAGATCAAGCCTCGATGGCCCTTGGATCGACATTTACATTATGGAACTTCAAAACGCATATTTTACATGTGACAAGCACATGTATACGACGCGCCTTGAAGTGGGGGCATTTGTAGACATTGAAATTTCTGTGAAATAAATGTTGACCAATGCATTAAAATTACAACCTCTATTCATTTCACCTACATCATACACTCACTTCACCTACAACCTACACTCATTTCACCAACAACATACAATCACTTCACCTACAACCTACACTCATTTCACCAACAACATACACTCACTTCACCAACAACCTCCACTCATTTAACCTACAACCTCTACTTACTTCACCAAGAAAATTTGTGGTGGTAATTCATTCTCAAGGCCAAACACACCAATTCACAACACACCAAAACCTTGAAGCTTTGAAACTCTAAAAGCTCTCAAGCAAATCCTGAAGGATCAAGAAAACTCTCTTCGTTCTTCGTCAAAATCCTCATTCAAGATCAAGCCCCGACGGCCCTTGAAGAACATCTATCCTTTAAGATCAAGCCCAAAAGCCCTTGAAGATCTGTTTATCATCCGTTCATCCTAAGATTAAGCCCCAACGACCCTTTGGATCAACAACCTTAACAAATCCACACATCCAACCGTTCTTCAAGATCAAGCCCAAAAGCCCTTGAAGAAACTTCCCTCAACCTTCAAGATCAAGCCCTAACGGCCCTTGAAGAAACTTCCAACCGTTCATCCAAGATCAAGCCTCAACGACCCTTAGATCAATCGCACAACCCACAAATCTACATCTTATGAAGATAGAATCAGATGACCAAATTGTAAAAGAGATTGTAACCCAAAAATCAATACAAAATATTATTTTGTACACGTGTTCTTGTTTCGTTCGTTTTAGGAATATCCGTGTTTACACTACCGTTTTGATGCTATATGCATTCTACGAAACTTTTTTCAACGATCCAACCGTCAAACTTATTAGTACACACGTCGAGATTGCATACGTAAAAAATCGTAAAAAATAAACATTCAGAGATTACGTAACGGAACAAAAGTTTTCGACGGTTATAAACGAAAAATCACAATTTAACGGTTGTTTTTGCTCTGATTTTAATGATTTTTTACAGCTACAATCCTCGACCCTATAAGAATGCAATGAATAAATTTGATCTTCAATTTAAAATATTTACACTAGTGGATACCACAAAATCTTATTTTATACTTAATGGAAGTATAACATTAACTCTTAAGTGTTTATTTAATCTACCGTTTTGATGCGATGCACATTCTTCGAAACTTTTTCCAATGATTTAACCGTCAAACTTGTTTGTACACACTCCGAGATTACATTCGTAAAAAATCACAAAAAACAAACATTCAGAGATTAGGTAACAAACCAAAAGTTTTCGACGGTTATAAACGAAAAATCACAATTTAACGGTTATTTTAGCTTCGATTTTGATGATTTTTTACAGCTACACTCCTCGACCATATAAGAATGCATTGAACGAATTCGATCTTCAATTTAAAATATTTACACTAGTGGATACCACAAAATCTTAATTTATACTTGATGGGGAAGTATAACATTAACTCTAAGTGTTGGTTTAATATACTATTTTGATGCAATACGCATTCTACGAAATGTTTTTCAATGATCCAACCGTCAAGCTTGTTTGTACACACTTCGAGATCGCATACGTAAAAAATCACAAAAAACAAACATTCAGAGATTAGGTAACCGAACAAAAGCTTTCGGTGGTTATAAACGAAAAATCACAATTTAACAGTTATTTTAGCTCCGATTTTGATGATTTTTTGCAGCTACACTCCTCGATCCTATAAGAATGCAAGATCTTCAATTTAAAATATTTACACTAGTGGATAAATCTTATTTTATACTTAATGGAAGTATAACATTAACTCTTAAGTATTTGTTAAATCTATCAATTTGATAGGATATGCATTCTACGAAACTAGTTTCAACGATCCAACCGTCAAATATGTTTGTATAAACTCCGAGATAGCATGTGTAAAAAATTGCAAAAAAAAAAACATTTAGAGATTATTCTGGCGGCCGTCCAAAATTTTGCTTTGTTAGTGTCGGTTATATCCGACCGGGCCATGAGTGAACAAAAAATAATTTAAAACATGTGTTTATTTATTTATTTATAATCAATATAACATTTTAAAATAATAAAATTAGACATGATAGAGTACACCAGATGTTCATGTGCTAGACAATGTGCTTTGTGACGCATTGAAAAAAATTGTTTGAATTTCTTTGTATCTTGTTGCTTGCCTGTGAGGGAGCATAATCCTTATTACAAAAATGATAGAGCTTCAGATTGTAGTCTGTTGTTATTATTCTCTTAGAAAATTTATGGCTCGTGGGAATTGGGTTCATTAGACTTTAGGGTCATGAGTGAAAAAAAAAAATTTAAAATATGTGTTTATTTATTTATTTTTAATCAATATAACATTTTAAAATAATAAAATTTTCATTTCTATCGGTTATAACCGCCAGAATACTAGAATAATAACCGCCAGAAAGTAAAATAATAAAATAATCAATTTTTGTCAGTTATAATTGCCACCATTAACTTAAAAACTGCCAGAATCTGTCAAAAATATTTTAAAAAAAGGATTCAAAAGTGCTGTCGGTTATAACCGACAAGATTTTTTTGATATCCGCCACTAAATATCCCCCAGGAATTTACATAGGATATAACCGATAAGATTTTTCTAATATCTGCCACTAATTAAATGATGTGTCGGATATAATTTATCCGACATGATTTTTCTAATATTCGCCACCATCAACCACCACCTAAAGCTAATATTGTAGTAGTGGCAGTGGCGGCTCTGCCTTGGCAACTGCAGCTTTTGTTGTGTATGGTTGCTAGGTTTTAAGGGTTTGGGTGGTGGCGTTGGTGAAAACCCTGAAAAAGGATTCGATGGAGTAGAAGCGGAATAGGTTGAGTCAGCAACAAAGGGTTCCATGGACAGTGGTTTGTTGGCCAGAAACCCGGACTTGTTGGTGATTCCTGGCGTGGGGCTAACTTGAGAATGCTGGTAGAAATGGGTATTGGGGGAATTGCCCAGCTCAAGCAATTATATATATATATATATAAGTACAAGAATGTCTGATACATTGAATCCATATTATGAGAACATTGAATCTGGATTTTAGGTATATTGACTCAAGCTAGCATATATTGAGTCCCTATAGTACATTGACTCGCGCCAACATACATCAAATCCCTATGGTACATTGACTCATGCCAACACTTACCTGCAAGTTGGTGCGTAGATCCCTCCCAAGCCCAACTTGTCAAGTGAGTTAAGAAACACTTTTGCGGACATGTATTAAAACATATGCAGATGTTCCACCCCACGATATGAATGTCTTCTAACTGAACATCCAGCTTCTCCTTGAAAAAATGTCGATCCACTTTAACATGTTTAATTCGCTCATATTGTACCGGATTATTGGCTATCTCTCATGCTACTTGATTATCACAACATATGGTTATACGCTCATGGGCTTGAAACCCGTCTTTGTAATACTAATAAACCTCCAAGAATGCACGCTACTGCAATTGCATCTTTTTTTTGCTGCGATGGCTCGGCGCTGGCAATTGCAGCTTTTTCCATGGAGGGTTTACAAGGTTTTAGAGGAAAGTTTTGAGGGTTTGGGCGGTGGTGTTGGTGAAAACCCTGAAAAAGGGTTCGGGGGAGGAAAAACCGAATAGGTTAAGTCGGGGACAAAGGGTTCCATGGACGATGGTTTGTCGGCCGGAAGCCCGAACTTGTTGGTGATTCCTTGCGTAGGGCCGACTTTAGAAAGTTGGTGGAATATGGTAATGAGGGAGTTGCCCCTGCTCAAGCAATTGTATAAAGATAAGGTGGGCAGGGCAGGAATGGCAGCCAAGCCTGCGCGAAAAATATTTTTAATTTTTTAATTTTTTAATTTTTTATGTTGTTTATTTTTTTTTAAAATTGTCCATTTGCAGCCATAATGCCACATAGATGCACAATCATCGTTCAATCAATGAATCACATCAACAATTAAGTTAACTGAACTCTTGATGGAAAGATTAACGGAAGTATGAAAGTGTCACACAAAAACAAAGCAAGATCCTTTTAGAATAGGCCTAATCGGATAAACAGTCCCTGTGGTCATAAGGTATTCGGAAGGTAACCCCTGTGGTAAAAAAATTTGGATTTAAACCCATGTGGTCTAAGTCTGTTAGGATTTATACCCAAAATTAAAACTTCCATTATCCCTCCGTTAGTAATAGTCTCATATGAGGATAAGATGGTCATTTCATAATTAACATCCTCATGATGGATTGTCTTTTTTTCTTGCCGCCAGTTTTTGGTCTAGAATATGCCCCTCAAGATCAAACCTGTTCCCAATTCCAAAGCACGAACATACCCAGAGGTTTGGTTCGTGTGTGAAAAACCACATCGATGGCTAAGCGCAGAATTGAGGGAGACATCACACCAACATACCCAGGTATTGCTGCAATCTTGATAACTTTAGGTGATTGTTCTATTTTGAAAATCGTTTGTTCGTAATCGTATCCACCACGTGCGGTTTTATGCTTGAAGGTCTCCTCCTTATTATGCTTCAAAGGCTGGAGTTGATGGTTTTTCGTTGGATGAATCATAGGTTCTATTTTTTTTTTTCTAGTTTCTTTCTTAGTGGTATATATATGGGTTTATGTGTAGGGTTTTGAAAGGGAAGAAGGCGACGAAAAGGAAACAAACAGAGCAAACTAGAAGGCAAAAAGCCAATTAGTTGTTTAATAGCAGTATAACAAATCTTATTGTTTTTTTGGATTCCACATTCCATCGCTTGTCGGTTACCTTTGAAATTTGCATTTGATTGATTAAAGTATGCAACTTTATTTTCATATAGTGCACTGCCATTTGATTGATAAAGTATGCAATTTTATTTGAATTATAGGTACTGATAGGTTAACTCTGAAGTTTATATGTGGAGGGCAGTTGATGATATTGCCCAAGCATACATATTTCGATGGTAAGACAGTGTACTTTGACAATGTGGATCCCGATTTGTTGTCAACGATTGAACTAAAGTACATGATGGAACTGGTTGGATATACAAATGTGAAGAAATACCATTATACTAAACTCAGAGAGGAGCCCAAACATGGTTTGTATCCACTAGTTTCTGACAGTGACATAACGGACATGGTGAAGCTTATACCTAGATCAAGGGAGATGACTATTTATGTAGAGCATGATGTTGATACACCACATATAGCTACAGAACCCCCTCAAGATCAAACATCAAATTATTCCAATGTATTCGATGAGATACCAGATGATGTGTTCTCTCAAGTACCAGTAGAATTATTCTCTCAAGCAACTTATTCACACCCTGATGAAGTGAACAATGAGGAGCGGGTTGGTGTGAATGCCAATGTAATTGCTGGTGAGGAAGGTCATGGTCCATATGAAACTTTTGTACAAGAGAGTGGGCAGTGCACTAATGGTTTTCATTTCGAGCATGGAACAGATAGTGATGACTCTGATTACGAGCTCTATGACAGTGAGAATGATGCTGCTATAAAAGATGATGATTTGCTATTTGATAAATATGTGGACTTGCCATTATCAGGAACTATTACGAGGGATCGTGTAGACGAAACAATTCTACCTAAAAACGTAGCTACTGAGAATCTCCCAACAGAAAAAGAGCTGCCAACAGAGGAATTACATAGCCCTGTAAATTCAGATGATGAAGAACAATCTAGTGAGAGGGATCCTGAGTTTAATGCAAGCACAGATATGGAAAACCCTAGTTTGAAGATTAGAATGAGGTTTGCAAACCATGAAATTTAAAAAAAAAGCAGTGAAGTGATACTCAATTCTTGGTGGTTACGACATTGGTTTAAAAAAAAATGATCGAAGAAGAGTTACAGCTTTGTGTGCAAAACCTTGCCCTTGGAGATTGCATGCTAGTCAGATGCAAAATGACACCACTTGGCAAATCAAAGTACTTGTTGACGAGTATACATGTAGTCGAGTATGGAGAAATAAACATTTCACTTTCAAACTCATGGCTGAAAAATACTTTGATAGGTTTAGAGATGATCCACAAACAGATGCAAAAACTTTGCAAACCGTAATTAAGAGGGAGATGGAATTGGAGGTATCCTTAGATCAGTGTTTCAGGGCAAGACATGAAGCGTTAGAAATGATAAGGGGGTCAATTGCAGAGCAATATGGTAAGGTTTGGGAATATTGTGAAGAAGTTATACAAACCAATGTTGGAAGTACTATGAAAGTACATGCAAATCCTCCATTCTTTTAGAGACTTTATGTTTGCCTTGATGCTTGCAAAAGGGGATTTAAAGCTGGGTGCAGGCTAGTGATTGGAGTTGATGGCTGTCATCTTAAAGGAGCTTTTAAAGGTAAATACATTTTTTCTTTTTCTCAGCCTTGAATGATTAACATTTGAAAGCATGATTTCAATTTATTTAAGAAATATACAACATGGTTACAGGTCAACTACTAACAGCTGTTGGCATTGATGCCAATGACAATATGTATCCAATAGCCTATGCTGCTGTTGAAATTGAAAATAAAGATACATGGTGCTGGTTTTTACAGATTCTTATTGATGATCTTGGACCAGTTCATGAGCATGAGTGGACATTTATATCGGATCAACAAAAGGTAAACTCTATGTTTCCTTTTAAGTTATGCAAATATAGTGGCTTATTTAATTTGTATTGATGTATCTAGTAAATGTTGCAGGGTTTGGATACCGCTTTTACTATGGTTGTGCCAGAAGCTGACCACAGATGGTGTGTGAGGCATTTGTATGGAAATTTTAAAGCCATTCATAAAGGTAAGACATTAAAAGATTTGTTATGGAGTGCTGGAAGAGCCCCCAACCATGTTGACTTTGAAGCTGAAATGGAGAAGTTGAAGAGCATTGATGGTGAAGCCTATAATTGGTTGGTAAAAAGAGATCCAGATAGGTGGGCTAGGTCTAGATTTAGCACAAGGGTGAAGTGTGACATGCTTCTTAACAACCTATGTGAAACCTTTAATAGTTGGATACTTGCTGTTAGGGATAAACCAATTCTAACCATGTTGGAGATGATACGGTGTAATTTAATGAAGAGGTTATGTGCTAAGGGGACAAAAATAAGTAAACTTCAGAGGAATGTCTGTTTTAAGATTCAACCAAGGTATTAAATATCGGTAATATCGGAAATATCGGTAATCCGAAAACACGGAAATATCGATGGAAATATTGGGATAATATCGATATCGATAAAAATTACATGGAAACCACGGAAATTGTAAGAAAAACTTGGAAATTTTTATTGAAACTTTGCAGGATGTTTATTTAGTCAATTATCTATTAGTTTATCACAAAAAATTGGAAGAAAATGCATTGCATGATGGATTTAACTGATTTAAGTTGATTATATAGCGAGCTGTCATGTGCAAATTTGTTTCTTGCAAAAAGAATTCAAAACAAAACCATATATATAAATATTTTAGCATATTTTCACGAAAACATAAGTGATATGGTGGTTAAGGTGTTGAAGGGTAGCAGTTCCGTTGGTTTAAAATCTAAATCCATTAACCGAGTCCAATTGTGCTCAAAACCCTCAACAACAACAATCTCCCATTCTCCCAAAATACCCCTACTGCACCTCCCATTCTCCCACCCCACCACCAAACAGTCTCCGTCATTTCAGTCACAACCCAGGTCCTCTTTCGTCCACCCAAAATTCCCCCACCCTTCTACTCTGTCTGAACTTCATCGAAAACCAAGAAAGGCAGAAAGGGGAGTGAGAGAGAGAGAGAGAAAGAGAGAGAGAGAGGAGAGAGAGAAATGAAGTTCAATTTCAACACCAACAGGGCGAGGGTGGAAGCGGAGAGCCGTGAAGCTATTGTCGGCGCATGACTTGCAGTTGCAGGAAACCAAGACCTTCGCGATCCGAGCCCGAGAGACTGACCCCAGGCTCGAGGCCACCGAGCAGATAATCGCCGTCGCCGACACTCTGCTCGCCGCTGAATCCCAGATCAACAACCAAAACCAGCAGCCCGACTGGTACGCTATTCTCCAACTCGCCCAGTACACTCAGAACCTCGAAATCGTCGCGACTCAGTACCGTCGACTCGCTCTTCTGCTAAACCCCCACCGGAATCGCTTCCCTGATTATGCCTTCCGGCTGGTCTCCGAGGCCTGGAACGTCCTCTCTAACCCCACTAAGAAGGCCATGTACGACCACGAGTTGAGCATGTTCAACCGGTTTGACTCGCCCCCATCCGGGTCGACTTAGCTGTTCGAGAGGCGATATTATCGGTAATATCGCGATATTATCGATAATATCGCGATATTTGGACGAAAACTCATTGGATATGTGTTAAAATATCTTTCTCTCCCAAAATCGATATTATCGGCGATATTTCGCCGATAATATCGGCATTTTAGACCATGGATTCAACACAAGTTAAACAGGGAGAAGTTTGCATCTAGGAATTATTTGGCAACCAATTCAGGAAATTATAAATTCCAAGTTGGGAGTGGTTTGTCCGATTTGTTTGTGGTTGATATTGCTAATAGGACATGTAGTTGTAGACGGTGGGAGTTGACCGGGATACCATGCTTGCATGGTTGTGCAGCAATTTGTCGTAATAGACAGGAACCAGAAGATTATGTGGATGAGGTGTACCATAAGGCAACCTATCTGAAAGCTTATGAACCCATGATTCATCCATTGAAAGGATGTAACATGTGGCCTAAGTGCAACATGGACCCCCTTCTACCCCCAGTAGTGAAAAAACAACTTGGTAGACCAAAAAAAGCAAGGAAAAAGGATCTTGAAATGGAGAAAAATGTAAATGATAATAATAGTGATTCTAAGTAAGTTGTGAGTAGGAAGGGAAATACAATACAATGCCATAAGTGTTGGGGTTGGGGGCATAACCAAAAGTTTTGTAAAAATGAGCCTAGAGATGCCCCACAAGGTGTATATGTTGACAAGAGATGGGCATATTCTAGACCAGAAACTGGCAGCAAGAAAAAGAGACAAAGTAGTGGTTCATCTGCTCAAATGAGTGGTACAAGTACAACTGTTGGAAATGAAGACCAAGTAATGAATCAACATACAACTGTTGTTCAAGTTGATGTTGGAGATGTTGTACATTCAATCGATGGAGGTCCAGCACCTAAAAAGTTCAAAATCATAGCAAGGAGAAACAACCCCAAGCAAGCCTTGCATTGTGATCCCCATGAAGCTACAAAAGTGAGTTCTTATTTATATTCAATTGACTTATAGTTTGTAATTTTCACAATGATATGTGAATAATTTCATTTCATTATGTTACTATCACAGGTTCAAGATAACAGTCAACCAACCATTACTGGAGGGGTAAGAGGTGCCACATTTACCACAATTCCTAAAGTGAAGATGCCTCAAGGTAGAGTTGGGAGTTCAAATCCTATGACTGGAGTATCTCCTCATCCTCCAACCTTTACTGAATGGGCAAAGGGTGCCACATTTACCACAATTCCTAGAGTGGAGATGCCTTAAAGTAGATTTGGAAGCTCAAGTCCTACGACTGGATGGCCTCCTCATCCACCAACCACTTCTAAACAAACTGTTGCACCATGGAAACCTCCTAGCAAGAGCTTTGTCCACAAAAATTAGAACCTATGGTAGAAGAAAACCTGATAGTGCTCTTATTTTATTTTGGATACATTGTGTTTTGATACTTTCATATGTGGGAGTCCACTGTTTTTTTTTTGCTCTTTTGTAATCGAGTCAAGAAAGTTGAATTTCGTAAACGATTGAATGTCTTTTGGTAGTTTGTTGTGCTTATTGATTGGAACCATGTTTATCAATGGTGATTATAAATCTTAGAGAATGAATGGTCATTCATCCTTTCCGTTCAACGTTCATGAGAAGTGAATAGCAAAACCATATGTTTCGCCCACTTCAAGTAATACATTGGGTTGCAAACCTCAATCTGCTTGACGACCGCGATCTGACCCTTTTCAGGAGGGGATCGTCTGTTTGTCGATATGTTGTTAAAATGGAGAGAGAGATATATTATTGTGAAACTATGGTGGGGCTCCTCTGGTTTTGCTGGGTTACCACCCTAACGAAACCTTTCCATCTCCTATGGTTTTGTTCCTAAACTACAAGGTAGAAGAGGAACATCAATCTAAAATCAAAATGAAAAAAAAATCAAAATCCAAAATGAAAAACCAAATCTAAAATTGAAGGAGAGTGATTATGGAAGGGATGGATGGGGGGTGAAATGACCATCTTATCCTCATATGAGACTATTACTAACGGAGGGATAACGGAAGTTTTAATTTTGGGTATAAATCCTAACAGACTTAGACCACATGGGTTTAAATCCGAATTTTTTTACCAAGGGGTTACCTTCCGAATACCTTATGACCTCGGGGACTATTTATCCGATTAGGCCTTTAGAATAATAATGTTGAGAGAGAAAGTTAGTGATGAGACAGAGAGGTGAGAGAAAGTGAACCAAAGCAAGATCTTTCGGTGGGAGAAAGAGTTACAGACACTTATCTTGAGATTTCAAGGTTGAACAAAAGGTTTTTATTATACAAGTGAAAAATGAATCTTTTGAAGAAAAGGTGAGACTAACAGAGAGGACCAGACTCAAAGGTTACCAGATTTCTTTTGACTTGGGTTATGCTTTATGGCTCATAATCCAGTTAAAGGCAGCGTTAGAATCAAAGGGTCAGAGGTGCTTTAGACAGTACAGAAGGCACAATTACAGTTTTGGGTGGAAAGTTTCAACAACAAAAATGGGGTCTTCTTAAGTATTTCCAAAGGTGAGGCAGATGGTTTTGTAAGTAACATTATTGTTCCCAAAAGGATTAATTTTTTCGGTTGGAAGAGGTTGGTTGAATTTCTATTTGAAATTCTGTGCGGGGGAAAGAAAGTGGAGAAATTTCGTTGCAGTTCTTCTCAGGTGAATAGGAATTTGTTGGAGGTGTCAAAGGAACCACAGAGAAGTAAGTCGAGAGTTGTCCCTCAGATTTCATTTAAAGATGCAGCTCTAAGGGGAAAACTTTCAACTGAATTTTATCTCAATTTGAACGAGAAAAAGAAATTGTGGGTAGAGAACAACTAGAATAAGAGAAGCAATCCTCTAGAAGATTTTAAGTGGGGGTGCGTGATTGTTTACGAGAGACAACTGGTGCATTAGGCCTGGAAAGAGCTGTTGAAAACACTTCTGAATTTGCTTGGAAGAGAGATTCGTTTGTCTCATTTTCAATGCCATAAAGCTTTATTTGTTTACCAGAATTCAGATGAAGCAATGAAGATCGCAGAATTGGGTTTTTTTTTACTATGAGTGAGTATCCAGATGTGTTGTTGTCTGGATGGTGGCAAGGCCTCAAAGCGGATGATCGAAATGCAGTGAGTTATGGTGGCTGGATTGCTGTTGAGGGATTACCACCTCATCTCGGGACTAACTTTTGGTTTCAAAAGATTGGTGAAGCTTGCGGTGGTCTGGTGGAAGTTGATCGTAGGACTGCAAAATTTGGTTTATCTGTTTGAAGCAAGGTTAAAAATTCAACATAATTTACCAGAGTTTGTTAATGTTGTTGATGGAAATCCCACTTTTAGAGTTAAAATCAGACAACTCTCGCCAGCAAGAAGACCTAAACCTCTGGTTTTCAAGCTTGGAGAATCTTTGAATTCTAAGTATTTCCGAAGGCCTGAGAAAGGTGATCAAAATTTGCAGAGGGTGATCAGACACATTTCTCCAGCAATTCCAGCCAAAGTGACAGTTCAAAAGTCAGCATGGAATATATGGATACCTGACTATTCTTGAAATAGGGAGCTTGATCGTCAAATTATTATAGATTCTCGAAGAAAGGAAGGGGTGCTATTGGAGAATGAGCCTTTGGTGGATGGGTAAATTTCTCGAGAAGGGTTAATTGGGGAGAATTCTAAGCATGCAGAGGAGGTCAGTCTTAAGTCTTCTACAAAAACATGGGTTTCTAAAGTCTCTGGAAAATGATAAGTCTTTGGTGGTAAGTGGATCTCTCTTTAATGAGGTTGATATTAATGAAACTTCTGGTGGGATTGCACTCCTTTATTCATCAACAAGGTATTTTCTTGCCAACTTCTATGCCTTCTCGTCAGAGTGACATTAGGCCCGCTTTTATCAAAGAAGCAGACTCTAATTGGACTTCTTTATCCGGATTTTTTTAAGAGATTTGGGCCATTAAATTGTCTACAGAGAGATTTAATTTTGTGAGTCCTTCTTAATTTGGGTCTCTGCAAGAGATAAGATTAAAAAAGCAAATAGATTCTAATGTTTCTCAACATGGTGCTTCATCATTGTCTTAGGATGTTAAGGAGCTGGCTGAAGATTTGTACGTTTTAAATGGAAAAAAAGCTTCTACATGAGAAAAATGAGAGGTGGGTCTAGTTGATCCCATTAAGGTCTCAAATGATTTGAATGTCACAAGAGAGGAGTTTGATGTTGGGGATGAGATGTTCTTTAATGAAAATAATTTACAAAGTCTTCCTTTGGAGGTTGAGAATAAGAATGGGGATTTTGACGGGGTTCGGGCTTTTGTTGAACATTTTGAGTCTACGGAGTCAAAAGAAGAGGAGGAATCATATTTTTCTAGTGATGCTGAAAATATTGTTGAAGGGGATGATTGGTTGGAAGGTTCTATGGTGAGTCTTTTTAACGAAGATGATGCTTCTCTCAATGAGATTGTCAAAATTTCTGGGTTTTGTAATCCTTGTGTAGATGGTAAGCTTATTCTTGAATAGAAGAATGAGAGGATGACTGTCTCAGATAAAAGGGGTTCTAGGGGGATTTCTAAGAAGGGAAAAACATTGGTGTTGTAAAACCCCGTCCTGAATTGTGTATTTTGTCGTATTTACAGAACTATGAAATGACTATTTTGCCCTATCACTTACCCAATCAGGTTTCATTTTTTGGATTTCCTCTAAATTCCCATCCTATCTCTGCATGCCACGTGGCAGTCTCCCATCTCCATTTCTCTTCTTCTCTCTTCTTTCCTCGAGACATTCTCTCTCTCAGCTCTCTCTCGGACCCCTATCCTCTTTCCTCTTCTCGGCGACACACACACTCACCAGCACACCCAAAGGACCACGACACCACTACCACCATCGAGTGGACATTTTCTCTCTCTCTCTCTCCCTCTCTCTCTCTCTCTCTCTCTCTCTCTCTCTTTCTCTCTCTCTCTCTCTTTCTCTCTCTTTCTCTCTCTCCCTCTCTCTCCCTCTTTCTCTGTGGAGCACTGAAACACCAGAGGCCACCCCACTCTCTCTGCGAGTCCGACGGCTTCAAACCAACTTTCCGACCACTTCCCGGCCATGAGGAGAGACCACGAAGGTATGAAACTCTGCCTTTTGTCTCTATCTTCATTTTGGTAGTTAGATCGTACACTAGGGTTGTGAGCATCGGGCCGGGCTTCCAAGCCCAAAACCCTTTTGAACTAAGGTTCTTAGGCCGTGTAACCACTGGCCTTCGGCCCGTTGAACCCCAAACCCAAAACCTTGAAACCCTGAAACCCATATTTGTGACCCATTAGACTTAGCCCAAAACCCCAAAGCCCAAACTCCAAATCCATTCCAAACCTAGCCCAAGCATTGGGCTATAGAACCTGGCCTAGTCATGGAGCCCAGGCCTAATTGCCTTGGCCTAATCCGGCTTAACCCAGAGAACCCAAAAACCCAGCCGTGTGTGGGCCACGTGTGAGCTTGCGTGTGGAGGCGCGTGAGGGGTTGCGGTGCCGACACATAAAGCACACGCACCGCTGAGGACGACTTTTCCAACCAACTTTCCAACGACCCATGACGGCGCGTGGGGGTACCCGAGGTCATTCTTTATGTTTTTCAACGTCCTGAATCCATTTATGACGTTCGTTTCCTGAAATTCAATCGTTATGATAGAGTTTCATTAATTGGACTCTTTATGTGCTTAGGTGCGACTATTAGCGGCGATTCTGTCCTTCCTATTTCGCACGGTTCATCGATGACGAAGTATTTATGAGTGGACCCCTTCTAAAATGCATGTTTTAATAGTAGAAATGCATACATGAAAAACATGATTTAATGGTTACGTTTTATGAGTAAATTAGATTTATACTTTATGATTTGTCATGCTTTACTGAGAATATTTTGGAATACCATACTTTATCGAATTTATGTTCTTTGTAGTATATATGATGGATGACTATATACTATTTATGAACATGTTTTTACACTCTTTGTAGTATATATGATGGATGACTACATACTATGAAGATGCTTTGAGATATATGTACTTATGTTGGAAAGATTATATTCAATGATGTTGTACTTATCTAGTGGTTACTATATATGCATTCAGGTGGGTCTTGTAGGAGCCTACGGGTGATTGTTACTATATATGCCTTCGGGTGGGTGCTATAGGAGCCTACGGGCGATTGATACTATATATGCCTTCGGGTGGGTGCTGTAGGAGCCTACATGCGACTGATATGTGAAGTGTTCTGAATGAAGGCCTTCGGGCAAATGAAGAGTTCTATATGCCTTCGGGCGATACTGATACCACTATTTAGCACACTATTTACGATATATGTTTTACGAAGGCTTTATGGCATGCTAGGGTTTTCGGAAAACCTATCACATATTATGATATTAGTTTTCATAAACTTTGAGGGTTAGTACGTTATTGAATAACTATGTTTATACTACTTATTTATCAACTTGGTCCACTCATGTTTGTTTTTCACCCCTTTAGGACATAGGAATGAGGCTTACCATCCAAGCTATGAGGCATTCCCCTACCAGTGACATCATGCCATCCTTTCTGCTTTGACATCATTGTAATCGCACATTCCGTTTGTATTCTGAATTAGATGTATGCTTTGAACATGTCATGCATCATCACTATCATTATCATTGTTAGCAGTTGAATACTATTATATTATTTTATAAGGTTTATGTGGGAATATTACATTGTGTAGTTCGCGCGAAATTTACATGCATGTTTCACATGTTCTTAGCATATGCATTCATTAAATGGCTTATGTCACCCTCAGGTATCGGCCAGCATGTGGCCATCCCGATGTTCCCCGGACATCGGGATCGGGGCATGTCAGGTGTTAGGAGCAGATGCCAAGAAGGGACCAAAGTCTTTAAGTGCGACCTTCAAGCCTTCCGTTTCAGGTTCCAAACCAGATATTGGTGATTCTGAGCAAAATCTGGAGCATATGGGGAAGTTTTTGTCGAAACTAAAAGTGTCACTAATTCCTTTGAAAAGGAACTTGTCACAAAAAAAAGGGGTAAATATCAGTTTACTACCCTCATGTTTTGTGGTTTTCAACATTTAGTACATCAATTTTTTTTCGTCTCAGAGTCATACCTAAAGTGTAAATTTTGGGACAGTCTCATACATCCGTTAGTCAAACTGTTAAGTCTCCTGTTAAGTGATGACGTGGCACCCGTGTGGACAATAACTGGGCGCCACATGTCATTAAAGGGTCCACGTGGAATTTTTTTTCTCTTCTTCTTTTTCCTTTCTTCTCTTCAGAGGGGTTTACGTTTTTTTTTTCTTTTTCTTTTTTCTTCTTCTTCTTCTTCTTCCTCATCCTTTCTTCTCTTCAGAGGAGGGGTTCACCTTCACCCCTTCCAACCCCCTCCCTTCTCTTCCCTGCACCCATCCTCCCCACACACCCAGAAACCCAAATACCAAACCCCACAAAAATAAAAACCCAATTTTTTTTTTGTGCAGAAAAATCAGTTTCAAGCAAAAAAGCTTCAATCTTTACTCTACCCAGCTGGGTTTCCTCAAAGTTTTCAAAAACCCATCTCAGGAACTCTAAGAACTAACATGATTTGATCCAAAAATTGCTGAATCTTCCACTGACATCACCTCATTGGAAGAAGTGAGCGGGAGGGTGAGTGTAGAGGAGGGGAATGGGTGGGTGTGCAGGGAGGATGGGTGCAGAGAAGGGAAGGAAGGGAGAAGAAGGGAGAGGGTCGGGAGGGGTAAAGGTGAACCCCTTATCTTTAGAGAAGAAAGGAGGAAGAAGAAGAAGAAGAAGAAGAAGAAAAAAAAAACGTGAACCCCTCTGAAGAGAAAGAAGGAAGGAAGGAAGGAAGGAAGGAAGAAGAAGAAGAAGAAGAAGAAGAAGAAGAAAAGAAAAAAAAAATTCCACGTAGACCCTTTAATGACATGTGGCGCCTAATCATTATCCACATGGGCACCACGTCATCACTTAACGGGAGACTTAACAGTTTGACTAACGGATGTACGAGACTGTCATAAAATTTACACTTTAGGTATGACTCTGAGACGAAAAAAAATTTATGTACTAAATGTTGAAAACCACGAAACATGAGGGCAGTAAACTAATATTTACCCCAAAAAAAAATTACAGGCAAAATTGTTAACAAGAAAAAGGAATCTGGAAGTAGGTCTACCTTAATCACATACCAGAAGAAAAAGGTTAGAAGTGATTTGGGGGTTAATCCTCTGAAATGAAGGTTTTTTCTTGGAATGTTAGAGGGCTATGAAGGAGAAATACAAGAAGAGTGGTTAAAAAGCAGATTATAAATAGTGGGGCTGACATTGTTGTTCTACAAGAAAGAGAAAAAAAAAACTGAAATTTGCAGAAGACTTGTTGGAAGCATCTGGAGGTTTTGTTACATAGAATGGGTGTCATTGCCTTCTAGCGCGTTTACTAATCCGTAATCAAATTGAGAGGAATTGGATTGAGGAGGAATTGAAATGAGGTGGAATCAGAATCAGATTCATGTTGAAGTTGTTTACTAAAACTGTATGGAATCGGAATGCAATTCCATAAAGCTGTTTACTAATTCAACATAATCGGAATATAAACCAGTATAATTACTAAAATGCCATTGTCTGAAATCAAATATTATATATATATTTTTTTTAATAAAATTTGATATAGTATATAATAGTAAGAAAAAATTAAATTGCTTTTTTTATTTCATAGACATACTAAAATGATTTTGTTTATTTTTTTTTTTATAAATTTAAGTATTGACTTTACTATCTAAATTTTCTCGCTCAAGTTGTAGTTTTTTCTCTTTGGCATATGTATGAAGTTGTGCATAATGTGAATGAGCATAGAATTAGGCTTAATGAGCTAGAAGGACATGGAAAGAAATTGTTAGGAACATTTTCAGTCTTAACTCTTCAAGAATATATTTTGTTACATAATGTCAAGGAGTAGAATAAATGATTTTTACCATTTCAAATAAAAAACTTGATTATCCTTAAACTAAAGAGATCTTCACGAGGTGGATTTTGTATAATAGTAAATAAATGAAGAAAAAACATTAGGCACAAACGAAGAGTAAGAAATAACTTCATTAAAGTTAATATTTTACATCAAAGAACATCTATCTAACCATCATAACCAACCTAAGCAAACTAGTTATACCTTGCCTAGGCATCATATTATCAACAAAATATTCATAACCTGCCTACACATCAAATTGTCAACAAAATATTCCTAACCTGCCTAAACATCATAATGTCAACAAAAAGTAGTTCTTCACCATCATGGTGTCATCTAATCAATCATTAGATTTACAAAACATTCACAATTTTCCCTGATATGTCATCATGGCAGCAAGCATTTCATAGCAAAAAACTAGCATTCACATTCTTTGGACCATCACTTAGATATCATTATGCATCCAAGTTTGCAACAAAGTAGTCACATATGCACTCTTCCTTTCATCAAACATGTTGAAAAACACCCTTAAAAGGTCATGTTCTTTGGCCAAGAAGTTGGTGACTTTAAATAATTCCATGGGAGCCAAAAACTCCATTTTGCTCAACTCACCGTCAAGTTTTTGTTGCATTTCGGTCAGATTTATATCGGTTGACAGTGCATGAACTAGACCATCAAGCTTATGTCCCACATCGGCTATAGCTTTAGCCATAATAGAGAATTGCTTAGTCATTTCATCCCCTACTCTTGCTCTCTTGCGACTAATGTTTGATGTGTTACTTTCTGCATTCCTTTGTTGTTGGGTATTTGGTACTGAGAAAGAAGTATCAAAGTCATTTCCACTTTCATCCTCACCTTCATGTTGATTGACATTGGCATCTTCAAGTCTAACTTCTTCTTCATCGTCATCAGGGTTACCAACATTTGCACCCACAACATGATCTTTTGCATAAATCTCTCCCAAACTGTGGTAGTGCGGAAAAGGCTTATCGTACAATCCACTTGCATCCTTTTTACCCTACAAACAATAAAAACAAAATACAAGGCATGTAACAAAACTATTTAATGCTACTACACCAGTCTGAAATCAATGAAGGATAAGGATAAAGCTGGTGGAAGCATGAAATCAATGAAGGATAAGGATCAATCAGGTAAGGACGGCAAAGAAGTATAGGAAGCTACTGGTTTGAAGACCGCAGGTCCTGAAGGAGAAATAACAGGAGGTTTGTATGCAAATGCTTGCAATATTGACTTCTTGGAATAGGATTTATGTGAAACAGTTCTATTTTATTGATATCTTTGGGAAACAGGTCTGCTGCTGCCATTTTTTTCCCTTGAGTTTTCCTAATTGAATGCCCTTTAAGTGGTATTTAATTTTTCATTTAGCTGAACACCAACACTTATTATATGTGAAACAGTTCTATGTTATATTGTAACTTAGAATTACCTAAACAACGTTCCATGGAGGTTTTTCTTTTTCTATGCATGTTGTTAGTGCATTATCCTGAACTTAGAATCCTTGAAAAATATTTGGCAATTAGTGGGAAATTACGTCATTTTATGTATAAAGTTTTGCAAAAAATGCATGAATATATTCTTTAGAGACCTTTGAGGGTCACCCAGGAAATGTTGAAACAAACATGGCAGGTCTTTTATGTTCTAATTCAATCATCCGTCCCCTGATTCGTAATTAATAAGATGATGATATTAACTCTGAGATTTTGAACTCAGTGTAATTAATCAAGGAACTGAGATTCTAAAAACAAAACACAATCAGATAAAACACAAAATACAATCAGATATATGCAAACCTTCGTAGTCTCGTCATATGCACTTTTCTCACAAGCCAACATCATTTTCTCTTCATTCCACTCAAACCCACTGAGAGCTAGCAATTCAGTTTAAGGCAAAATATTTTGCCTTCAAAGTCTTGATGCGTGATTCAATGTGGGGAGACGCCTTTAATCCTCACCTTGGGAGTTTGGCTTCCATCATAACTTCTATCTTCCCCAAATGACTATTCTTGAAACTAGTGTCAGCTCGCCAAGTTGGGTCACTATGCAACTCAAGCAATGATTCAACCAATATTGTATCCTCAGTAGTTGTCCAATAATGTTTCTGTTGTCCCCTTCCTCGTTTCGCAGATGAAACACAAGCCATTCTACATAACAATATTAAAAATCATAAGCATTTCAAATGATTTCAATTACGAATAGGATGTCTTTCTTAACTTAGAAACAAATACAACATTCCAAATGTTATTACACAAACAGTATTAGCATAAGCATTCCAAATGATTTTGATTACAAACACTAATGTCTTTCTTAACTTAGCAACAAAAAAACCATTCCAAATGTCATTACACAAACAGTGATGTCTTTCTTAACTTAAAAACAAAAGAAGCATTCCAAATGTTATTCCAAACATTATAATATAAAAAGACACTAATGTCTTCATTAAAAGAAAAGGACACATCAAACACCGACTCAATGAACCGCCCTATTGTTCCACATTTCTTAGGCAAGGTTATCCCTCCATGCAGTCCACTAATTAGAGGACTCAACAGTGGTAATATAGTTATTCTCATCTGAACTCCCATCTTGAAATTGCCCGTCCGCATCGGCTTCTATAGGATCTACAACCATTTCCCTCCTTATAAAATTATGGAGCATACAACACACTGAAATTATGCAACGATGTGTCCTAACGTCGTAATAGGATGGGCTCCTAAGAATTCCCCAACGCATTTTCAATAGCCCAAAACACCTTTCAATGACATTCCGAGCACTTGAGTGTTTCATATTAAAAAAACTCATCCGGTGTTGTAGGACGATAACTATCTCTCCACTCATTTAGATGATAACGAGTTCGTCTATAAGTTGCAAGAAAACCTTTTCCGTTTGTGTAGCCACCATCAACTAAATAGTAACAACATATTGTTGACAAAGAATTAAATTGTCAAACTTACAACTCTATATCACTTGCAATTCAAAAGCTAAGAATTTTAATTACTAAAAAAAGTTGTGAGTGTTACCATTAGGGACTTTCAATCCATTTCTCCTAGTCACAGCATCTCTAAGAACTCGACCATCATGTGCGAACCCTTCCCATCCAGGTAAAACATATATAAACTGCATGTCCGGAGTGCAGACTCCCAAAACATTCGTTGCTATTTCATTTTTCCTTGTTCTGTACTTTGGTTTATCACATTCTAGTACATGCACCTTAACAGGTGTTCCATCTAGTGCACCTAAGCAATTCTACAGTATATAGGACACTAAATTAACAAACTAAACTGTGAAATAAAAAGCTAGTAATTATTAAGTAGTGTAGGCATGTAGATACTACATACCTTAAACCATTTCCACTTTGTATCGGTTGAGTTCTCAGGGATAGGCTCAGGTGTTTGCCAGAAATCCTTTTGGCATCGAATCACTGCTTTAATACACTCACGGAAATACTTACTAATTGTTCGACCAGACCTTTTAAAGTGGTGGTTAATTGTGCGATTCTTAAGATGGTGTGCAAGAATGTATTGAAAAAATGCAACCATCTCCTCTATAGACACATTTCGAGTAGCTCGTAGCTGTCCTCTAGTCACAAGAACTTGACATAATCTATGAAAGGATCATCTATCCATTCGTAGTTCAGCAATACATGTCACATCACTCTCATAAATTAAACCATGTAAGTATTCTAATTGCTTGTAAACTCTTATAACTGTTTGACAAGGTGAGGGACTTCTAAGGCGCTTTTGGAAACGATACCAAGAATAGAAACAAGAAGTAGCACATGAAACAAATATAGTTCGAAGATAGACAATCAACACATTCAACGTAGCATGTAATTTCCTCTTTGTGGACAAACTTAGATGAGCCATTAGTCTACACAAAATAATGAAGAAAAAAAATGTCATGAAGGACTTCAATTAACAAGTTAATAAACATATCTGCAAACAGAAATAAATTAACATTACAGAATACAATCAGTCACAAAAATTTACATTTTGTTTCCTCCATACCTAGTCTCACAATTAATGGAAAAATAACAACATAAATCATAGTATACTTGCAACCATTGAAGAGAGCTGAACCCACAACCTTTTCCTCACTCTTCCTAATTTCATAAAGATGATAAATATTTGATTAATAAACATTTGTGAGCATAAAAAATTGGGGATAAAGTACTCTTCCTAAACAATACAACATTTCAAAGATCACAAGTACACAATCCTGCATATCAATATTTTTCTTAACAAGTCATATCATACCAAACAATGATAATCTTGTACCAGATGATCTCAAAAACACTTCCCAGGAATGTTATACTGATTAGGAAACTAGACCCCTCACATAAAACACAATAATCCTCCTTCCTTTTCCATAAAACACTGAGAAATGCCTCCCAGATCAAGTTATTTATGGTAAAAACGAGTTCGCCATATAAAATGCAACTATGCAAGGAGTGATGCTTAACTATGAAAAGAAAATTTTGCATCTTTGATTCTTTATGCACCTAACTATCAAAAGATCCATTCTGCAAATAAATAATTGTAAATCAACATTCAGCTCAATAACTTCCCAACAACCAAATAATTCAAGTAAATTACATAAATGTAGAATATGCAACAAAACAACAGATGTCAATCTACTTCAATCCACCATTTTCCCACATTTTCTCAGCAACCAATCACCCCCCCCCCCCCCCCCCCCCCCCAAAATACAAGATACCAAACAAAAAACATCAAAACAAATCAGACCCAATTCACAAATCCAAAAATCAATAATTTCAATTCATAGTTAATTTCAATTCATACCCAACCAATCACTCCCACATTTGTCTGACTATAAATTCAAAGTAAAATATCTCTCTCTCTCTCTCTCTTTCTCTCTCTCTAAAAAGTGAAGTGAAGTCAACTCAGGCCGTCCAAGAACATGCACAGACAACATTATCATTAATTTTAATTCATTTTTTTTTTTGCTTTTCTCCTCCAAAGTCCAAGTTTTTCGCACACCAAAACATAAAAAAAAGAAAGAAGAAAATCAGGAAAAAATTTGAACGAAATCGTGGAAAGAAAATCCATCGCGGAGAAGAAAGAAACGCGCAAGAAACGAGCAGCGAAACGCTGATATTCATCGTGCTCTATGAGCACAGAGATAAAATCGCAGAAGAAGTAGGAATTTAACTATCCGTAATTGTGACGAGAGCTGCGTTGAGAGAAGACAAAGGCCTGGGGCTGAGAAAAGATAGAAATGAGTTGGGTGAAAAGAAAAATAAGTGTAGGGTTAAAAGGATAATCTTGGAAATAATGAAACTGAGTGAGGGCATAAAGGAAAAAAAAATAGCATTCTGATTGCCCGGAATCCAAATACCTTCCTTTTGCTGGGAATCCAATTTAGCCAAATATTGGAATTGGATTCGAAAATTTGTGTGGGACCTACTAAATTTTGATTCCTCCAGATTTGGTAAACACCGGAGTATACCGTAATCGGAATTCAATTCGGTTTCTTGATTCTGATTACCCTTACGTAAACGCGCTATTAGAAAGGTCTGGGGGAATTCTTGTTTTGTGGAATACCAATTGTATCTCAGTTTTGGAATCTGTGGTAGGTGAGTTTTCCGTTTCAATCAAAATAAGTGGTTCTGACGGCATAGATTGGTGGCTGATAGAGATTTTTACCACCTGCAAAAGTAGGGATAAAAACACTTAAAAATACTTGCAAGAGAACAAGGTAGTTGTAGTATAAACGACTCAAGCAATGTCGTTTTCCGCAGGGGTCGATTGAATAATTTATGTAAATACCAAATCTTAATTAATTATTTGAAAACAAAGTTAGGAAGAGGTTGATTTTATGACCTA
Organism: Heteromeles arbutifolia; assembly: GCA_024362995.1. Lineage (NCBI taxonomy): Eukaryota > Viridiplantae > Streptophyta > Magnoliopsida > Rosales > Rosaceae > Heteromeles > Heteromeles arbutifolia. Next base: position 33,720,950 of record JANCRC010000003.1, on the reverse strand, counting down.
AAACATTAAAAACGAATTTTAAATTAAAACAATTAAAAAAATTAGCAAAGTAAAGAAAACAAAAGAAAACGTTTTGAAAACCAAAGTGTAAAAACCTAGGGTTCCACCACCCCCTTAACAATTCTATGTAGATTTACTAATTACTTATGAATTACCCATGCAACTTTGAAGGTTAGGTTTTCCTAATGCATATTCTACTCATGGCATTCAAGCTAGAATGTATATCAAACATGCAATTTGTCTATGGTATTCAAATCAAATATAAACATGCATGACTCATTACGCTTTGTGAAAACCCTTTGAAAAACCATGCAACCCCTAAGAGTGGTATTCGCCCTATGTGAAATTACAACTATTAATCACAAGAAGCAATACTCAATTCCCTGGTGGTATTCTGACCGAATTGCATCCAATTACTTATCTAAACATCCTAAAGGTAGCTAAGCATTAAGACACAAAGACAGTTTAAAGCACAGTAATTAATAATTCGAAGCATGCATACATAATATCATAAGCAATTAAATAAAAACGACATATTCATGCTAAGGCTCAAGGCTTCGCCCCTAGCAAACGGAAATTGTTAGAAATAATCATAAAACAAAATATTATTAAAAACATGCATAGAAAACACCTTGAAAATAAACTTGAATTGTCAAAAGCAATTCTCCAAATAGTGCGTGTGTTGCCCCTAGGGCTAGCCCAAAAAGGCTTATTTATACTACTCTAAATAAAATCCTCCTAGTAAAAGCCCTTCAATTGGCTTATTTGGACCTAGATGCTGTCATACAAGAGACTTTAATGTGGAATGGTTTGTATCAGAAAAATCCAACGGCGGTAGATTTATAAGAAGTATGAGGGTGTTCAATAATTTTATTCTGGAAATAAACCTTAGAGATCCAAATTTATTTAATGCAGAATTTACATGGTCAAATGTCGAAGGCTTGATAGGTTTCTATTCACAAATGAATGGGAAGCGTGCTTTCCTAACTCTCGCAAAGAGCTACTGCCCGGTTAACTTCAGGTCATTCCCCAATTGAATTGGATACAAGTTCTGTAAAGTGGGGACCTACACCGTTCAGATTCGAGAATTCTTGGTTGGACCATCCGTCTTTTAGGGATGGGTTCAAGTTCATGAGGAAGCATAAAGAGTTGAAACCTAAAGTAAAGGAGTAGAGCAAGGAAGTTTTTGGCAACGTTGGCCAAGAAAAGAAGCAAGTGGAGGCTAAACTATTGGAGCTTGATGCAACGGAGATGAGGGAGGGTCTTGATCTCTTCTTGAAACTGGAAAGAGATGGTATACGGGCAAGAGTTGAGGAGTTGTTGCTTGAAGAGGAAAGTCATTGGAGAATTAGAGCCAAAGTTGAATAGGCTAAAAAATGAGACAGTAACACTAATTTCTTTACAAAATTGCAAACGGGAGAAGGAAAAAGAATTTTATTGATAAATTGGAGCTGGAAGGCGGAGGAATTGTGGAAGATATTGAAGTCATCGAACAAGAATTGATTCAATTCTTTGAAAAACTTTATTCCATAAATTCGAAGGTGAGGTGGGGTTTAGAAGGCATTGACTGGAGTCCAATCAGGGAAGGGGAAGCACTATGGCTGGAGAGGGCTTTTGAAGAAGAGGAAATAAAACAGGTAGTGTTTGATTGTGGGGGTGATAAATCACCAAGTCCTGATGGTTTTACTGTGGAATTATTTCAGCAACATTGGGAGGTGGTAAAATAAGATATTGTGAGGGTTTTCAATGAATTTCATAGCAGCGGAATCATCAACGCAGCCACAAATGAAACATACATCTGTCTCATACCAAAGAAAGCAAATTCAATTAGTGTTGCCGATTATTGGCCTATAAGCTTGACAACGAGTTTATACAAGATTTTGTCAAAAGTGTTGGCCTCTAGACTAAATGAGGTAATTAGTGGCACAATCTCACAGGCTGAAGGAGCTTTTGTGAAAGGAAGGCAGATTCTTGGTACAATTCTAGTGGCCAACGAAGTGGTTAAGGAAACAAGGGTGAAAAAGAAGGAAGGTCTTATGTTCAAAATTGATTTTGAAAAAGCTTATGATCACATTGATTGGGATTTCTTAGTTAATGTGTTGGAAATAAAAGGGCTTGGTGATAGGTGGAGAAAATGGATATTGGGCTGCTTGAAATCTACCAACTTTTCCATCATAATAAATGGCCGACCAAGGGGTAAGTTTAGAGTGTCAAGAGGACTTGGACAAGGCGATTCTCTTTCGCCTTTATTGTTTAATATTGTAGTAGACATCCTCAGTAGATTACTGGGAAGAACCATCGAGGGTGGCCTGCCTGAGGGGTTGCGTGTTGGTAATGAGGGTGTGGAAGTTACTCACTTGCAATTTGCCGATGACACTTTTTTTTTTTTCTCTATTTGGCAGTGAGCAAGGTTGGACTAATCTTTTATCAGTAATTGATTGTTTTTGTTCTATCTATGGATTGAAGTTGAATAAGGGCAAATGCTTTTTAATGGATATTAATGCGGAGGAAGAAAAATTACAGAGATTGGCTGGTTTGTGGGGATGCAAAGTAGGCTCTTGGCCTGTCAAGAATTTGGGTATTCCTTTAGGAGGTAATCCCAGAGCTATCTCCTTCTGGAACCCAATTGTGGAAAAAGTCGAAAAGAGATTGCAGCGCTGGAAGTGTGCCTTTCTTTCAAGAGGGCGAAGATTAACTTTAATTCAATCAGTGTTAGGAAGTTTACCAATTTATTTTCTATCTTTGTTCAAGATTCCTCAAGGAGTAGTCAGGAATTAATGCGGAAATTCTTATGGGCTGGTGTTGGTGAAGATAAGAAAAATCAACTCATTAATTGGGAGACAGTTTCAAAACCGAAAGAGGAAGGGGGTTTAGGTATTAGCAATCTATTGGTAATAAACAAAGCTTTGTTAGCTAAATGGTTATGACGTTTTCGTCAAAAGTGATTCCATTTGGCATAAAGTGATTAGAAGCAATTATGGTCTTAGTGACAATGGTTGGGATTCCAAGATAGTTCAGCTTGGAACAAGTAGAAGTCCTTGGAAGGATATTTCCAAAGGGTATAGTTCTTTTCTGGAGTGCTGCCGTTTTGTTCTTGGTAAAGGAGATCGAATTAGATTTTGGGAAGACATTTGGCTGGGCGAAAGATCTTTACAATTCTCATTTCCTAGGTTGTTCAACTTATCCATATTTCATAACAAGAGTATGTCTAGTGTTGCTGGTATTGCTGAACATTCTTTGAATTGGGACTTTGGGTTTCGAAGGAATTTACATGATGTGGAATTAGACGAATTGTCATCTTTCTTGACAAGTTTGGATCGGGTTCGCATTCACCCTTCAAGGGTTGATGCAAGAAATTCAATACTTGATTCTTCAGGAAGCTTCTCTTTTAAATCTTACTGCGATTGTCTTCTCAAAAGCTATGCTGATAGGGTATTTCAAGCTTATGGCCTGGTTTGGAAATCTAAAGTTCCTAATAAAGTGAAAGTCTTTACTTGGTTAGTGGCTCATGGGAAAATTAACACTTGTGACATGCTCCAAAAACGACGACCTAGCTTATGTCTACAACCTGATTGGTGCATTTTATGCAAGACAAGTTCAGAGTCTGTTAACCATCTGTTTTTTCACTGTCCGGTGGCTTTAAATCTCTGGTTGAAGTTGTTTAAGGAGTTCGGTATCAATTGGGTTTTACCCAGGCATTGCTATTCTCTTATGGTAGAGGAACATAAATTATCAGGAAAAGGGAAGAAATCAAAGTCTTATGGGGATGTATAGTTTTAGCTATTTTTTGGGTCATTTGGATGGAAAGAAATAAGAAGATTTTTCAGGACAACGAAGGCAGTAGAAGGGAGGATATGTGGGATAATGTTTGGTGATGGTCATCTATGTGGGCTTCGGTTACTACAGAATTTAGAGATTTGTCTTTTTTTTTTCTTCAGAAATTTGGCATAACTGGAATGTGGCTATTAGTTAGTTTTGCGTTGTTTTTAGAGTTTCTTAAAGTCTGGGTGATGGTGCTTTTTATCTTGTTTTGTTTGTGCCTTTGCGGACTTCTTGTCTGCTTTTGTATTTTTATTGTTTCTTTGCAATAAAAATTTGTTTCTTCTTAAAAAAAGTGTCACAAAATTCAACTTTAAGTACGAAAGTTTAAATTTCTCAATATATATTGGGGTAGTAAAGTGAGAATTACCAAAAAAAAATGATAAAAATCCTTCTTTATGTTTGGCTTAAAACTGCAATTAAAGCCACTTAGTATGATTTAGAACACTTCCAGTGTAGGAAGGCCCCCAGGGCAACTGCCTATTGAATACCCTTCAGGGAATAGTGAATAGTAACTACCTTTAATAAACAGTAATTGTCTTTTGCATCTCCACCCTTAACTAAATAGCCATGACAATAGGCAATAAAATATTAGTATTTTTTATTTTATAAAAAATACAAAATAATTTTATTTGTAATTTCGGATAATATTTTTAATCGTTCTCGTTGCACCACGTGTCATTATTCGAAAAGACAATTTTTGGTGATAGATTTCGATAAGATTTTTATCCAATGCTGTTGCGCCACATGTCGTTACTTTTTCAGAATCGTTGAGGATATATTTCCGATAAGATTTTTAACTAATCACGTCACGCCACGTGTCACAATCTGTTTACAATCTTTGAGGATAGATTTTGATCATATTTTTAACAAATGCCGGTGTGCCACGTGGCATTATCTATAACCTAATCCTTTCTTTTTCCAGCATATAACCCACCATCCATCCTAAGAAATCACACACCAAAATAAAAATCTCTATCCTTATTCATAGTTTTTGCTTTCTTCTTACAATGTCTTCTTCACAATGAACAAAATGTCGATAATATCAGCGATATCGCTGATATTATCGGTTTTTCACATTACCGATATTTTAATTACTATCCAAATGGTTTTCGTCAAAATATCGCGATATTATCGATAATATCGCGATATTTCTGAAAATATCGTGATATTTTCGAAATTTGCTAATCGGAGAAGAACGCCGGAGCTTCTACAGCTCCGGCCGACTGTAAAAGAATACCCTAGACTCTGATCTAGGTATCAAAATGAAATAGAAGACGAGATGAATGTTTTTATGTATTCCGTTTGCCGTGAAACGGTCGGAGATGTTCGGAAAGTTCGTCGACACCCACGGCCTCGCCGGAGATGGGTGTGCCTAATCCCGAGCCGATTTCGTCCCAAAAACCTTGCAAAAACACGATTTTGAACTTAAATTTCACATATAAGCTTCAATCTAGAACAGAAAGAGCCAAACCCGAAGCTTACCTAATCGGAGAAATTCAAAACTCGCCGGAGTTCCTGCGTTCGCCGAGTTGCAGAGACGAGAAGGAGAGAGACGGCGCAGAGAGAAAGGATCCTCGGTGCAATGGTGTGCGTGTGTGTATGTGGGTCTCGGACCCACGGTGCAGAGAGAAAGGAGAGAGACGGCGCCGCGCCGACGAGGGAGGAGCAGAAGACGATGTGGGAGAAGGATCGAGAGACCTTGGGTCTCTGTGCATATGTGTGGGTATGGGAGAAGGATCGAGAGACCTTGGGTCTCTGTGCGTGTGTGTGGGAGATGATCTCTGTGTGTGTGTGTGGAAGAATGGAGAAGGGGGAGAAGGATCGAGAGAGAGAGAGAGAAGGATCGAGATGGGCAGATAGACTGTCTGCGTGTGATGTGTTGTGTGTGTGCGTGTGATGTGTGTGTGTGTGCGCGTGTGTTGTGTGCGCGCGTGTGTGTGGTTAGGTTGGGTCACTGACTCACCCAACAATTTTACAATCACTTTTTACAATTTCAGAAGAAGGACAAAAATAATAGTGCTTTCATAATGAAACCGTGTGCCACTGTGAGTCTGTGATATTCTTTCACATTCAAAACCGTGTGCCACTGTGTGTGTGTGGTTGGGTCACTGACTCACCCAACAATTTTACAATCACTTTTTACAATTTCAGAAGGGGGACAAAAATAATAGAGTGCTTTCATAATGAAACTGTGTGCCACTGTGAGTCTGTGATATTCTTTCACATTCAAAACCGTGTGCCACAATTTGTTATATTCTTTCACATTCTCAGAGGTGGAGTATCAAAGCCATTCAGAGCATTTTCGTTTCTTCTTCTTCCCTTACCCCTTTCAAAGCCATTCCAGATCCATTCCAGAGCTTAAACACAAAGGGTTCCATATTTAAGGTAAGTTTAAAAACTTATATTTATATTATTGTAATTTATACAACAAAAAAAAAAAATTTGTATGTTAATTTTTGTTAATACTTGCGTGTTCATTTTTGTAATTAATTAAGTAATGTTAATTTTTGTATGTTAATTTTTGTTAATACTTGCATGTTAATTTTTGTAACTAATTAAGTAATGTTAATTTTTGTATGTTAATTTATACAACAACAAAAATATTATTGCAAGTATTAAGTAATTAATACTTGCATGTTAATTTTTGTAACTAATAATACTGGCATGTTAATTTTTGTAACTAATTAAGTAATGTTAACAATTACATGTTAATTTTTGTAAGTAATTAAGTAATGTTGTATAATAATTCCCTAGGATAATTTTAATATGTTTAATGTTATTTATTATTTTATTAATATTAGGTTTTATTATCAAATTAGATTATTATTCATTAATATTAGGTTTTTTTTATTATCAAATTGGATTATTATTCATTAAATTGGATTATTATCAAATTGGATTATTATTCATCACTATGTTTTATATTAGGATTATTTTTTTATCAAATTGGATTATTATTCATTAATATTAGGTTTTATTATTCCATATTATTTTTATAATTACTTAAATTTTTACAATCATTTTCTTTACTTCGTATTTAATTCTTCTGTAGAATAACTTTATTATTTAGGTTCTCTTATATAACCGTCATCACTACTATATTTTTTGGCCAAATAAAAATTGTCTAATTTTCATGAAAAATAAATATAGGTACATTTAAGATGTCCAGTGGAGTTACTAAACATGATCCAGCTTGGGAACATGGAGACCCAATAGACGGAAACAAACATGGCACAATTTGCAAATATTGTCATCGAGTAATGAAGAGTGGCGGAGTGACACGACTTAAGTACCATCTTAGTGGATTAGATCCAGCAAAAAATGTCCAACGATGCGATAATGTCCCCCCAGAAGTGAAGGCATTCATCAGCACATTATTAAAAAATAAAAAACAGCAGAAGGAAAAGATAACACATGGAATGGAAAATATTCGAGCTGGACTATGAGGAGAAGTCATTGGCGAAGCGGTTGACAGTGATGATGATGACGATGAGGACGAATGTGATGATGACATGGGACCTGAAGAACGACGCAGTTTGAAACAAGCATTACGTGCTTCCAAACAATCAGCATGGGAAAGAGAACACCTTCATAAAATTCCTAATAGAGCACAAGGTTCCGGGACAAGTGGTGGTGCACAAATGAGACGGGGAGGCAGTATTAGAGAATCACAACCAACACCACCAATAGCCCCAAGTTTATATAAGTTATCCAAAGCACGTCAAAAGAGTGTTTGGAGTTATTTCACTGGTGGTAATGTGAATGAGGGAATGGGGCGTCTAATTAGCAAGTTCTTTATCTATGAAAATGTCCCTGCTGAGAAAGCATCATCACATCATTTCAAAAATATGGTAGTGGGATGTCAACAGGTCGGTGTTGGAGTACAACCTCCCACTCCCTATGAGATAAGAAACAAATATTTGGATATGGAGTATAAAGACATTGGCGAGTATGTTAACAAGTTGAGGTCAAAGTGGGAAACTAATGGTTGCACAATCATGTGTGACGGATGGACTGGCCCGACCAGATTGTCTATCATAAACTTCATGGTATACTCCAAGGGAAAGACAATTTTTTTGAAGTCTGTTGATGCTTCAGACCATATAAAGAACTACAAGTATATTTACAAATTATTGAGGGATGTAATCATGGAGGTTGGAGAGCATAATGTTGTCCAAGTCGTGACCGACAACGGTTCTGCATTTGTCAAAGCTGGAAAAAAGTTAATGAAGCATCATAATGTGTTTTGGACATCATGTGCAGCACATTGTTTTGATCTCATGTTTGAGGCAATGGGGAAGAGAGAGAATGTTGCTACTGTGGTAAAAAGAGCTAGAACGATCACAAATTATATTTAAAATCACGGTTGGTTGTTGGCAAAGATGCGTGAATTTTGCAAAGGAGAAATTATTCATCCAGTTACCACTCGATTCGCCACCAACTATATTGCATTAGACAACTTACTTAAGAAGAAAGCAGGGTTGAAGCATCTATTCACTAGTGACGATTGGGCCAACCACAATTTAAGCCGCTCAAATGCAGGTCGTATGGTGGAAAGTATAGTGCTTGATCATGCTTTTTGGACTCAATCAGAACATGTGTGCCAAGTGTTTGAACCTCTTTACAAAGTTTTACGGATCGTTGACACATAAGTGTATCCTACTATGGGGGCAATATATGAGTTGATGCGTGTAGTGAAGGATGAATTGGAAAGAAAACATGGTGTAAGGTGGGTCATAAAGATAATTGAAGATCAATGGTATAAAACATTATACCACGATTTGCATGCAGCAGGTATAAATTATGTCATAATTTGCAATTCATTTCTTTAGTTGCATAAGTATTATTTCTCTTATTAGAGTATGTGTTTCTTTGAACAGCATATTATTTGAATCCTCGATACCAATACAGACCCGGTGTTGGAGATGATGGTACCCTTATACTTGCTGTACATAATGTATACTCTAAATTAGACCCTGCATCACCAACAATTAGCCAATTTGGAAATGAGGTACACAATTACTTAAATTATAATAATTACTTTGTTGGATTAAACTAACACGATTTATTGAATTCAGCTAACATGGTTAAAAGATGCAAGAAGAACTTTTGGAGAACCAACATCAGTTGCTGCTTGAACAAAAATGTCTCCTAGTGAGTGTAAACATATTTCACTATAAGTTTATAATAGAATTTGTTGGAGTTATTAGGCTTATCAACATTGTTTTTCATTGTAGCTGAATGGTGGATCATGTATGGGACCGATACACCAACTGTGAGAAAGTTAGCAATCAAAGTATTATCACAAACAGCTTCCTCATCTGCTTGTGAAAGAAATTGAAGCACATTTGCACTCATACACACAAAGCAAAGAAATAGGTTGGCTCATAGTAGGTTGGAAAAATTAGTTTATTGCTACTACAACATGAAGCTTCAAGTTCGAGATAAGGAAGCAGAAATAGATCATGTCGACCGTGGTGACCCACTAGATGTGTTTGATATTGTTGCTGAAGATGATGATACAGAGGGTAACCAACTTTATCAGTGGATTAGGCCTCTTCATTTAGATGATGATGAAGGCAACCCAGTTCCCAGAGTTGCTGAAGAAGCACGTAATGAAGGGATAAATGTAGAAAGAGTATTAGAGGAGGAGGTGGGATCTAGCAGCCCTGACTCTTTGGAAGAACTTTTGCGCCCAAGACCAAGAAACACTGGAATTCCACATTCTTCCAATCCTACACAACCACAACATCGTGCTGATACTAATGATAACTCTAGTACAAGATCAGGAGACTCACCTACCACCGGAGGTGGGAATGATGAAGGATATAGTGGAGTTGGAGGTAGTGGTGGTGGATATGGAAACTATTATGGACCACCTCCCAGATTTATGAGCCCCTTCACTGGTGAGGCAAACTTCACGTATGCAACACAGGATGATGACCATGGCAGTAGGCGGGCAAGACCAGGAATTGGTGCCATAGGGAAGAACTATACTCGTAGAGAAAGAGGCAAGGGGATTTTGTCAAGTCAAGAAGATGACTCGTTATCTAGAACTTCGGACTCTGTTGGAGTGGGAAGTAGTAACTATGGTTATACTCATAACCAACCATTTCCCTACCCTTCATATCCCATTCTTGTTGGGATGGAATCGAGCGACTCATGGAAAGAATCCGAGACTCAATCTTCAAATGATTTTGCTTATGGACAACGTCAACCAATCTCGGATCCATATGGGTGGCATGTTAACAATTACATGCAAAACTATTTTGGGGATTTATCATTTGATAACTACTCTTCACAATACACTCACTCTACACATAGAGATGATGAAGATAGTGAAAAATTTGAACCTCATAGGAACTCTATGTGGTACTAAGTCACTCATGTATCTTACCATGCAATGTATAAAGTGTAAAATATTGTACTAATTCATTATATAAATGATTATGGTGTGTTTAAACTTCTTTCATTAATTACTACATATTTTCTACACTCACAATGTTTGTCAGCTCGCTATATAATCAACTTGATAATGTTAAATCCATCATGCAATGCATTTCCTTCCAATTTTTTGTGATAAACTAATAGATAATTGACTAAATAAACATCCTGCAAAGTTTCAATAAAAATTTCCAAGTTTTTCTTACAATTTCCGTGGTTTCCATATAATTTTATCGATATCGATATTATCCCGATATTTCCATCGATATTTCCGTGTTTTCGGACTACCGATATTTCCGATATTACCGATATTTAATACCTTGCTTCTTCAATGATGTTGTGGGAAATCGATGAGCAAGAGAAAGAATTGTTTAAGCAAGGGAAATAAATGTTCAATCTTCAGGGGGCGAAAATGAGATAGAAGAGGAAGATGATAAGGAACATAAAAGGAGAGATGACGAAGTAAGAAGCGAAAGTGCCTCACATTCTCGTCGAGTCATCCAAGTTGTGGCTGAGATCATCAGGCCCAGCCGTTCTGCAAACATTGATAGAAGCAAGCAACGACGAGGTAAGGATCTCTTGGACGATTATTTTGTCTGTAACAGTGCATTCCCTGATACGTACTTTAGAAGTCGTTTTAGAATGGAACGACATTTGTTCAACAAAATCATGATTTCTGTTTGCAACCATGATTCTTACTTTGTGCAAAAGAATGATGCTTTTGGTGTTATAGGTTTCATTCCTGAGCAAAAAATTAATGCTGCCTTGCAGATGCTTCCATATGGAGCATCTGCAGACCAAGTGGATGAGATAGTGAGGATGGGGAAATCAACCATTCTTGAGTCCCTGATGAGGTTTTGCTCCGCAGTCGAATCTATCTACACCACAGAGTACCTCAAGAGACCTACAACAATGGACTTGCAAAAGCTTTTGAAGAAGGGTAAGATGCGATGTTTTCCTGGCATGATTGGAAACATCGACTGTATGCACTGGACCTGGAAAAACTGTCTGAGTGCATGACAATGAGCTTATGGGGATAGAAAAAGAGTAAAAAGTATCATTTTGGAGGCGGTGACATTATTTGATACATGGATTTGGCATGCTTTTTTCCGTGTTCCAGGAGCTCAAAATGACCTCAATGTCCTTGCCTAATCCCCAGTGTTAAATGATGTCTTGCAAGGAAAAACACCAAGAGTCACATATTGGGTCAACAAACATAAGTACCACGGACCATACTACCTAGCAGACGGCATTTACCCAAGGTGGACATTGTTTGTCAAACAATGCCACGTCCACAGAGTGAAAATGAAAAGCACTTCGAAAGCTATCAAGAGGGGTGTAGAAAGGATGTGGAGCGTTGTTTTGGTATCCTTCAAGCTTGTTGGGCGATTGTGATGTGCAATTAAATTGCACTCAAATTTAAACCCTATCAATGTAGTATGTGTAAGTAGGGATCGTTCTAGGCCGGGGATTAAAAGGGATGCTAATCTACCCAAATTATACTCTAAACACTTAACTAGACTTAAAAACAGAAAACTAGACTCTAGACAACTCAAAACAGCAAATAGAACTCAAATTAGACAGTTTCTGGACTCTAGACACTCAAAATAAGCTAATTACTCAAAACACACAAAACATGTTCTTAAGACTCAAAACTAACACTAGGGGATGATTTGGACGAAAATTAAACTAAGTAGACTCAAACTACTAAATGGGGATTGGTTTTGACGAATTTAACTAAAACTAAGCAAATTAAAGAAACAAACTTTAAAAGGTACGAATTTGGGTGAATTAAAGGGTGAAAGGTTATCTAGAGGGTTATTCTCCACACATGACACATATGCAACACAAATCAATTTCCAGTTATTCTTTCTATAAACCATGAACGTTAATGCCCCAAGTTAAATGTGACAGCACTGCTTTAACTCTTAGATTTTCCTAAGTTCATTAAATTGGATGGAATACGCATCGTCAACCCAAATTATTCTCCAATAGTTCTCTACATGAAAAGCATAATAGAAATACAATCAAAGATCATTAAGCTCTGTGAAAATCATAAGCATTAACAAGGCATTAATGACTATGAAAAGCATGACACTCCTGCCAGGAATTTACTTAACGCTATCATGACTAGCAACCTCCACTACTTGTAAATATAAGTTTGTAACTATTAGGTGAAACTCCCTTATATTTTAGCATCAAATTCATGCATGCAAACTAAGTATGCATCCTCAATCAACACACAATAATAAGTTTTAAATCAAACAGTTAAGCAACTTGCATTCACGATTTATGAAATAATAACTGGATGTAATCAATTCATATCACATATATGTTCATGGCTTTGAATTCTCCCCTAGCTAAAACGAGTTTAGTTCCTCATGTTCGCAATTAAACAAAGATAACTTAAATTAAACATTGAAAACAAAGGATAGAATACACCTAGAAACGCTCCAACAATCCAACGTCTTGAATGGCAAGCACGGCTCCAAGTTCTCCTCCTTCCTTCCTTGCAAAGCTGCGGCACAATGAGTGTGTGGTGGATGGATGTAGGTGAGTTATGGTAGAGGGTGGTGGTTTGAATGGTGCGGCATCAATGTATATTTATAGGGAAAGAATGCGACACAACTTAGTGTAGGAAAAGGATTGCAAGACATAGTTTGTATAGGAAAATAATAACACAATCCTAGGAGGAAAAGGGTCATCTAGAAGTCAGAAATCCAAAGGGGAAAAAGGATCAGGCGCCAGATTTGTAGGGGAAGGATAAGGCTTTTAGAAAGGTGTTTAAATGTGTCCTAATTTGAAAATAAATCCCTTTTGCAGCTGGAAATAAGTTAGGAAAGGATTAGGATAGGATAAGATAAGGTAAGGTTAGTTAGGATAATGTAAGGTTGGATAAGGTTTTGGATAATGTTCCTTCTTTTTAGCTGATTCCTTATCTTCAATGACTTGAATTAATTTCTTCAACTCTTTTGCTCATTCCTAGCCTCTCTTGAACTTCAAATTCGTCCATCCATCTTACTTTATACATGTGCTATCCATTCCAAGCCCAAAACTGCTCTAAAATGCTCCAAATTGCACTTTCTTGCCAACTTTGTCATTTGGACCTACAAACACACGAAAATAGCTTAAAACACTCTTATAAGCAATAACTAACTAAATAAATGCAAGAAAACATGCTAACTAAGTCGCATAAATATGCTCCTATCAGATTGTCAAGGATGCTGCCACATTGTTTGATTTGGAGTCACTTCGATCAATCATGATGATGTGTATCATTCTTAACCACGTGATTGTGGAAGATGAGTATGATTATGATGCCGTTGATGAATATGAGCCATACACGATGAACAATTCCAGAACACGAATATATTGTGCTTATGACGCCACCGAAGAACCCGTGGAACATGAGCCATTAGAAAGGGATAGACGTTACAATGAAATGCTCATTCAGCGATATACTTCAGTTCAATCCTCATACATTCACAAAGCCCGACAAATTGACTTGATAGAGCACTAGTGGGAATTGAAACAAGCTCAAGAAACTTAAGTTCATTTAGTGTGTTTTTTTATTTATTTGGTGTCTTTATGTAATTTTATTTGGTGTGTTTTTTAAGTTCATTTAGTGGGGTTTTTTTTATTTGGTGTGTTTGTAATTTTATTTGGTATGTTTATGTAATTTTATTTGGTGTGTTTATGTCTTTTGAATAAAGATTTTAAATAAAGTACCAAATTAAATAAATATACTCTTAGTTTAAATAAAGTACTAAATTCAATAAATTGGAAATTATATAAAGTACTCTATTCAATAGATAAGAAATGACAACCCAAAGTGATTGGAAAATTATGGGCTCCGATTAAAAACAAATTCCCTAGTCCCTCGTGAATCGGAGACATCGCCTCTACAGGCTCTTTCATAATGTCACGATCTTCTTGAGCCCTTCTTTCTTCTTTAAGCTCTTCTCTTGCTTGCCTAAGTAGCTCTATTTCTCTTTCATTAGCTTGAAATAATCTCTTAGCAGTTGCAGCTTTTGCCTAATCTTTAGCCTTATCATCCTTAAATTTAGCCATTTCCACGCCAAAGTCAATTCACCTTGGCGAGCAAGTTTTTCCATATATTTTGCATAATCATTCTTGGAAGCACTCCCTTTTTCTCTTTGAAGCATTCTTACCTTGAGGCCTAATTGGATAACGGGTCAACCCTGACCCTTGTTCAGGGGTCGCTTCCGGCACTTGTTATGTGTCGCTTTCATGAACATGGGAGTCATGATCGGGCATTGAGTATAGAGGGGTGCTGTTCATGACAACTTATGGACCGACATGCACAACTCTGAATTTAGGACAATCTTTGACAATATTCCAACATTCCCACCGGGTGAATGATTTGTTTTTGTTTTTGGCATTATACCAAGCTTGTGCTTGAAAGGTCTACACAATGCGGGAGAAGAAATAATTATAATCAAAGTAGCTAATGTAAATTTGGGTATAGTACAAACAAATAAATAATATATTGTTACTTGATCCGCAAAATTTTCCCTACTTCGAATATTACTACTAGCTTGTGCCAAGGCATTTCTCCAATGAGTAAACGATTGGCTGAGTATTCTCCAACGACTGGATAACGATTGTTCCGTTCTTTCCCACCAATTTTCTCAAGAAAAAGGGTATGAATATTGCTCCACATTTCTCGCAACTGAATCTCATTACCCGTAGTCGGATCATGAGTAACTTCAACCCAGCTAGAACACAACGTAACATCTTCAATAAGCGTACAATTCGTACTTGCATCATTAGCCATTTTGTTGGAGACAAAAGTACATAGAAACTTTGAGAGAAAGATTGAAATGTGGTTGAAAGTATTTGAGAAAATATGAAATTGTGGTGTACGGTAGGCCTGGCAAACGGGTCGTGTCTGTCATGTTCTTGTCATTTTCGTGTAACACTTGTTATCTTAAAGGGTCATGTCGTGTCACACCCGTTATCTTAACGGGTCGGGTCACTTTAAAGTGACCCGACCCGTTAAGAAATTTTTTTTTTCCCTTAAATTTGCACATACCACACATTGCCACATAAATATTACTTTAAAACATTAAAACACATTTTTCGTTTAAGTACTACATCTACACTCGAAAATTGAGCCACACACACACACATTCACACACTATTTCTCTCTTTCACTCCCGTACTCTCTCTCTCCATCTCGACTTTTGTACGGACACACCCAGGAACCCTTGTAAACCTTGTAGATCGAAGGTGTGAAGCACCCCATTGTGTTCCTGAGGTCCATACGAACACATTGGTACCCATTTCTGGTAAGGATACCTTCGAAAACCCTAATTCTCATAACCTCCGATTTGTGCACTATTCATGCTCACGTAAAATGTTGTGTTTTTGGAGATTCTAAGTTCATAGGAAGCTTAAGGAGGTCCTTAAGAAGCTCAGAGTGCTTCGTTGGAAGAATTTGGACGTCGAAATCGCGAGATCGGGGAGTTTTATTTTGGCCGGAATTATCGAGGCTTTTTTCCGGCGAATCCCCGGCGAGTTGGGGGTCGAGTTAGGTATGGTTGTGTTCATCTTTGTGAGATCTTCATTTTGGTATACAGTACGTAGAAAATGGTGCAAAAATGAAAGAGAAACCATAGTTGGAAATTTTTCCAGAAACCGACGACCGACGACTCGCCGGAGAAGATAGGGAATATTCCGTCAGTCTTGATGGAATATGCTGACGCCGTTAGTCATCTTTAACTGTTACCGTTGGGTTTTAAAGGAATATTTCGAGGAATATTCCTGACGGCGTTAACTGACGTCGTCAGTGTGCAGATCACATGGCCGCGCGTGTGGGTGCGTGGGTGGTCAGAAAATTTTTCTAAAAATATGGGGATGTTTGTGAAGTTGTGTAGATCACTGTGGTATATTCATATATCCAATTTGACCAATGTACAAGAAGTTATTTCTAAGGTTTCGATTATGTGCGTTAATTAACGTTATTTCAGTTACTTCTCATATAGGCGAGACCTATCCGGGGGACGAGCGTAGCCAGGCTAGGCACGAGGGTTACGACCCGGCTACTTATCAGTGAATGGGCTTTTGTTTTCAGTATATACGTATATAAATGAGATTTTTCCCAGAAAATCAATTAAGTGAAATGTGATATGAAATGCCAAGCAAAGTATCTATTTTATTTTATTATACGTTATTGGTTGCATATATTAATGATGGTGTTGCGGACGCACAGGTAAGTGGCAGGTAAGTTTATATACTAGTTTTGATGTGAACGAATTATATGATGTGATGTGATGTGATGTGATGTGATATGATTAGAGCTCATAAACCTGCACACTGATATTAGTGCTCCCGCCCAGAGATAGGGGCTCAGTCTTTCACGTGATGTTCACATCCCGCACCGCATTCTTACCTTGGATCCAAGTTAGGTGTTCAATCCTGTCAAATAGACCATTATAGGTGGGTTCGACTCGTAGGTGACCCGCGATTTATCGCACAGTCTTCACGTGATCGTAGCACTAGAGCATATTAGTTTATATTCAGTGATGTTGTGCAGACCACTAGAGGTGTGATTGATGTGTGTGCAGGATATATATGATATGATTGAGATGATTATGAGCTATATGATATGATGAGATTGTTATGAGGTATATACAGCCGAGGGCTGAGTTGATTATCTAGTATTCAATCACATTCACAGAGTTATACTTTGGCATGGCATACGTATATTCATACATACATATTTTCCAGCAGGATTTTGAGAGTTATATATATGAGTATATACTTTATTTCTGGGAAATTATACAAGTTTTACGGCGATGGGTTATAACTTTTGAGAAAAGAAAAGGTTTTGAAAAGATTTGTTTATGACCCACTCAACTTTGTTTTTCCTCCCTCCAGGTATTAGGTAGTGTCATTGGTGGCATACGAGGAGCTCATCGGACGTTCTGACAGAATTCACTTATGTAGGACCACCTTCGGGTGTTATCTCTATTTAGTACTTTCTGCTTGACTGCATGTAGACCAGTTATGCTCTGGTTGTGTAAACCATCTTAATTCTCGCACTAGCACACTATCTTGTTTTGGGTTGCTAGTTGCATGATTTTAAATTGTTCGTATCTTCCTGTTTAATCTTGCTTCCGCACTGTGCACATGGTTACGTCACTCTTACGTGACGGCCAGCACGCCCCACTTTCGGGTCAGGGTGTGTCAGTGGTGGGTTAGGATTAGGTAATTTGGTAATCCAACTTCTGGTTGCCTAATTGACTAATATTCTAATAATTAAAGTCATTGTCATAAGTACTTTCATTGTTACTTATTAGGATGTGTTATTTTGGTTCTGTTCAAAAATAGTGGGGGTTATTTTATTGTATTTCCATAAATAATGGTTATTTTGTTCCCTTCTAGAAATAGTGTGTTATTTTGGGTTAGTTTTCAAAAAATAGTGTGTAATTTTGTTGTAGTTCCATAAATAGTATGAGTTATGTTGGTTCAATTTCAGAAATAGTGTAGGTTATTTTAGTTTAATTTTGAGAAATAGTGTGTAATTTTGTTATAGTTCCAAAAATAATGTGAGTTATATTGGTTCAGTTTTTGAAGTATGGGTTATTTTGCTGTAGTTCCAAAAATAGTGTGTGTTATTTTGGTTCTGCTTCAGATATAATGTGGGTTCTTTTGCTGTAGTTTCATAAATAGTCAGTAAGTTTAATAAATAGTGTAGTACCCATGTCAGTTTCATAAATAGTCGGTCAATTTAATAAATAATGTAGTGCCCGTGTCATAAATATTCAGTCAGTTTAATAAATAGTGTAGTGCCCGTGTTAGTTTCATAAATAGTGTAGTACATGTGTCAATTTCATAAATAGTCAGTCAATTTAATAAATAGTGTAGTACATGTGTCAGTTTCATAAATAGTTAGTCAGTTTAATAAATATTGTAGTACCCGTGTCAATTTCATAAATAGTTAACCAGTTTCAGTTTCATAAATAGTGAGTTTAATAAATAGTGTTGTACATGTGTCAGTTTCATAAATAGTCAGTCAGTTTAATAAATAGTGTAGTACTGTGTCAGTTTCATAAATAGTAAATTAGTTTAATAAATAGTGTAGTACCCATGTTAGTTTCATAAATAGTGAGCTTAATAAATAGTGTAGTACTCATGCTAGTTTCATAAATAGTCAATTTAAGAAATAGTCTATGTTCAGTTTAACAAATAGTAATAGTACTAGTACTCAGTTTAAGAAATAGTGATAGTACCCGTGTTTCGTTTTAAAAAATAGTCAATATTTAGTTTAAGAAATAGTGTAGTATCTGTGTTCAATTTCAGAAATAGTCTGTTTAAGAAATAGTGTAGTGTCCATATTTAGTTTAAGAAATAGTATCTGTGTCCAATTTCAGACATAACCATTTAAAAAAAATAGTGAGCGGAAAAATAACATTTCAATTTTTTAACTTTTTATGGTGGATGAAATTAAAATATAGGTGAAAAAAAAAAACAATCGATATAAATAGCCTTGGTCAAGATTGTAGCACAAGTAGTACCTGCATGAACAATTAAAATTTGTAATTACCAAGCCAAACAAAACTTTGAGCAAGATCAATCCTTTACATAATATTTAATTCAACTAAAAGAAAGAGAGAAAAAAATAAACTTGTTAGTAAACCGTAGAGCTATAAAATAATAGTATTATACCTCACATGTTCGATCCAATCTTCCGTTCTAAATTAAAATTAAGGAAACAAAATACAGATTTATACATGCATAGAGAACTAGATAGCATTTGATGAAAATAGGATTTGGCACCTTGCCACTGTCTCTCACTCCCTCACTCATCTAACAAAAGAACAACGAATTTTATTATTATTTTTTTGCATTAATTTGTGGTTTTTATTTTCAATCGCTTTGGAAGATAAGTTCAAAGGGTTGCGAGGGATTTTAAAAGGTTTGTGAAAGGCAGTGTCAAAAGGCTTGGGAGTTGAAGAATGCTACATAGAGAAAGCTTTTATTTCCCATCTTAATTAATCTCAATTTTCTCATCAATCAAACAAAAGATAGAAAATCAAGTCGCATACCTATCTACCCAAAAGTATCCTGGAAATTGATGGGGTTGGAAGGGATGTCCTTGCAGTCAGAAGATGCAGGTAAGCGTCTGAACACCCAGAAGCCGCCCTTTGCAATTCTTGCATGGCGGCCATGATCCAACTCTGCTAGGTTTCTTCAGCGGAAGGTAGATTAGGTAAGGGCGTGTCGTCTAGGTCGTACAACATCTCCACTTATTTCCGAAGCGCGATCTGCATCTGTTCATCACATGCATTAGGTTTCCATTGCCATTTTTCAGAGTTGGTGGTTATTGATGCGTGTGTTGGAATTGGAGAGGGAAGACAGAAAGGAGTTGAATCTTAATTTAGTTGGAAGAGAAAATTATCTAGTCAGTTTGAGAACCAAAGAATTAAGTAAAATGGGAGCTCGTTCATTTGACGGAGCAAAAGATCTATAGACATCAAAGAGAAAATTATAGACATCACAGAGAGAAAATAAATTTGAGATCTATATACCTTTTCTCTCTCGCGAAACGGACCAAATAAACGGGAAAGCCAAGACGATAGGGACAAAATCGAAAGTTCGATGAATTACATTTTTTGGGCTAGTTTGATATTAGGTTTTGTCCTAACCATTAAATAAAGTTATTAGATAGTTTTTGGTTAAAACTCAAAATTTTGAAGCATTTTTCATTAGTTTTTCTTACCAAAAATCGTGAAAATGAACTATGAGAATAAAAGTAAAAATCCGTCCAAATTACACACCAAAATCATAATTTAAACACATACCATTTGTTTAAAGGAAAACTAATGAAAATGGCTTGAAAACTTTGAGTTTTAACGACAATGACAAAATAAAGGGAAAAGTGAATAGTACCATGATTGACTTTTTAGTGTAAAAATGTGGTTTTTCGTTAAAGTAAACAGTACCGTGAGCTTTTCGTTAAAGTTCCCTTTGTTTAATTGGATTTTTTTAACTTTTGACCCACCAAAACCAACCCTCATGCTCAATTTTTTTCTTTGGGTTGAAATTTTTTTTATTGTTGTATTTATACTAATTTTTTTTTTTTTTTGGGTCAAACGATAGATTTTATTAGATCAGCATCGATGAGATTTGAACTCAGGCCGTCATATAAAGGTTCAATACCTTTGCACCACTGTGATAGAAGAACACTACTTAAAATCTATTTTGATCATCGTGTTTTACTGTACGAAATTCACACAGTGGTCAAAGTGTGGTCCAAATTAAAACTAGGATTTTTATCACAAATGGTCCATGACATTGATCAGACACATCATTTTGGTCCCTGACATTGAAAATCAATAGAAATGGTCCCTGAGATTGATCAAACACATCACAAATGGTCATTCCGTTAAAAACTCTTTGGGCAATTTTCAAAGCTTCGTAACTCAATCGTTTCTTAACCAAATTCGACCCATAATATATCAAAATGAAGATAGGAAAGTATAGAACAAGATTATACCTATTTGAAAGCCCAATGGTTGCTGGAGATAGCTGGAAAATAGCCTCAAATGTAACTGGTCTGCGGAAAAACTGGAAAACTCGCCGGAAACTAGGTAAACTTTAAACGTTCATAACTTCTTCAATAATCAGCGAAATCGAGTGATTTAAAAACAAAAATCATACTTCTCAACGAGACAAAGAGAATGGCATCTTTCTTGATGGCTAACTAGCCGTATTTGGCCAAAAAATGGCTCGAAATTGGCTAACTGGAAAATGGTTATCCAATTTCAAGTCGTTTTCCGGCCAAACCACGGTGAATTAGCAGTTAATAAAGGTACCATTCTCTTTTTCTCGTCGAATAGTATGATTTTCATTTTTGAATCACTCAATTTCGTTGAGTATTGAAGAAGTTATGAACGTTTAAAGTTTACCCAGTTTCCGGCGAATTTTTCAGTTTTTCCGCTAATCAGTCACATTTGAGGCTATTTTCCGGCTATCTCCGGCAACCATTAGGCTTCCAAATAGGTATAATCTCATTCTATACTTTCCTATCTTCATTTTGATATATTATAGGTTGAATTTGGTTAAGAAACGATGGAGTTACGAAGCTTTGAAAATTGCCCAAAGAGTTTTTAAGGGAATGACCATTTGTGATGTGTTTGATCAATCTCAGGGACCATTTCTATTGATTTTCAATGTTAGGGACCAAAATGATGTGTTTGATCAATATCAGGAACCATTTGTGATAAAAACCCTTAAAACTAACCCAAAATCAGGTTGACCCGATCCAATAACTAAAGGGTCGGGTTCGGACCGAGGGAAAACCCAACCCAATAAGCAATATGTTAACTATGATGTTTTCATTTGTTTCTGGGCAGCGGCGGCGGCAGCAGCAGCAGCCGCAGCCTCCTGGAGCTGCAGCCGCAGATACTGCTTTTTGTCTGCTACCTCCAGACTACTTACATTACACATATATACATACATACATATGTCTCCTTCTCCACCTTTTTTCTGTAAATTCAATGCTTCAGTTCTATGCCTATCAAAATTCTCTGTGGTGCCCTCCATGGCAATTTTGTACAGGCCAGGGGATACAATTTTCACCTTTTCTTTGCACAGGTAAATTCAAAATTCAATTTAATTTTTACCATTTTTACCTGCCGTTTCGTCAGTTACTGCAAAATTCTGCTTTTTTGTGAAACGGGAAAGGTCTAAACATTATATTGTTTCTCAATTTAGATTTATTTTTTTGAATTTGGTATTTCTTGTAATGTATATTGGTCTTGTATGATCATCCAATGCAGAAAATTGGAAAGAGAACAAATATATGAACAATGGGAACCCACAAAGTTTAGTAATTTTTTACCATTATTAAATTTAATGGCAGTGTTTAATTCATATGAATGGATTATACCCATTTTTCTTATTTCAGTTGGGTCTGTTTCTAAATTCTGCAGGATAAGAGGATTTCGGTTTTGGTTGAGTTAAGAGGCTAGTTATTTGGTTCCTAAGTTGATAAGACATATAGGGAATGAAACAGAAAGTAATTTAGAGTAAAGAAATGGATTTTTGTTAGGTGGGATGAAAATTCAAGGATTCGATTCAAGCTTCCCTTTTGAAGAAAATGTACATTCAAAGTCCTTATCTTTTTTATAATCTATCATCCAGTCTAACCGCAGGATTCACTTTACTGTGGAAGGCTTTATGCGCTAGCGATGTAACATGTAATTGCATTTGAATGAGTCTTGATTTCTGTAACGAGTCGATGAGTTTATGAGTTATAAGCTATGGATGTCAATCTTACTACTAGCAGAAACCCCTTCGTTACTTTATAGTCATGATTTGGTACCTCTCCTACTATGACTTCAATTGGCTCATGCCAAGTGAATCGTATATTTATCATGAGCAGTTGATTTGTTGTAAGCAACCATGTATGAACAGAAGCATTTATTTCATCAATTTTGTTTCTTGGGTTTGTGAAAAACTGATCATTCTCTTTTATAGCGGGCGAATAAGAATTGATCCATGTTTGATTACTTAATTTCGGTACATCATTACAAAAGATATGCCTGTTACTAGCATGAATGGTCATTTTTCTTTTGTTCTTTACAAGGATGTAGAGAAATTTTTGTTACCCCAAATTTTTCACGGAGAGATATTTCAATGGTGGCAACCTCTCCATGTTTATTTC
Organism: Heteromeles arbutifolia; assembly: GCA_024362995.1. NCBI lineage: Eukaryota > Viridiplantae > Streptophyta > Magnoliopsida > Rosales > Rosaceae > Heteromeles > Heteromeles arbutifolia. Next base: position 33,697,987 of record JANCRC010000003.1, on the reverse strand, counting down.
ATCTCTTCTATAGGTCATTGCATATGGACATTCCCTTCAATGATATGTTCGGCCTTGTGGTGTGTGGTCCTTTGTTAGGTGAGGCCAATGGTGGAATAATTTTGTTTATTGAATTTGTTTTATTTCTGTAGAAATGAAGGAAATAAAAGAAAGTTAAAGAATGTGACTTGCAATGGCTTATGAAGGCAATGATCATGACAGAAAAGTTCTCTATGCGATTTGTGTGAATACTAAATATGAAGACGACAGAAAAGTTGAAATTCAAGTGAAAACATCAGCATAAGCCCATGTCCAACCAGAAGTGAATGGTAATGTTAGAACTTTGTCAATAAAAAATTAATTTAGCAATGAACATAGCTTACAAGCATTTCATTTCTTAGCAGAAATTATCTCAACCTTGGCATTGGTAAAACCATGCTAAGATATAAGTACGAGTTACACAATATAAACAAGCATTGCATTTCTTATACATAATACTTGTATGAATAACTATTACAAAATTGTTTCTGCACAATGTTATAGTATTCATCGTATTTAGAGTAACTTGTTGGATATATTAGTCACTATTATCACAAAAGGTAACAAGTTATTTACTGGGTAAGTATTACAACTAGGTTAAGAAAAGAATCCAAAAGATTGGCTCATTACGGGAGCGGGATGAAAGAGTAATATGGAAATGTATCGGTACCCTTTATTTTCTCAGGATTCTCGCTACCTAATCGGCTAATCTCGTTTCACCTACCACTTGTTGCAATGCATGAAAGCTTCGATTGCCAGGTAGCGAGAAATTTTGTTGGTTGTGTGCTTTATAAGTTATCTGTTTCTTTCTCCCTTGCTCAGGAAAACAAATTTTCCCGTCTCTTTACAAAAAGTGGCCTGAAGGGTTATTGTTATTGGTGAGTTCTTTCTAGATCTATCACTACTTTTACATTGTTTTAATTATTTTCACTTCATCCAGCAAGCAAGATTATTACTTATTAGTCAACAAAAGATTTATTCTGAAAGAGGGAAAAATTCCAAGGAATTTCATAATGTAATTGCGAAATTGTGTCGTCTGAAAAATTATTTCCGTTCCTTCACATTTTTATTAGAATGCATAATTTCAGGCTACAATCAGACTTGATCTTGGTATGGAATGAGGGTACTCTGATTTCGTTGTTGATCCCCTTTACCTGTGAGTGCTGTGATCTTCCAAACTTGTGCATGAGGTCATACCTTTTCTTGCACCAATTTGAGAGGGATTTGAGCTTGTATCATATGTTTGTTTCTGATGTAACTCTCTCTTCGTAAACACTGTCCAGCTCTCAGAATTATAAAATTGTCAGTTTCATTAATCGTATCTTTATCTAATCACTTTAAAATTCTCTAGATATCTGAATTGTTATATGATTATAATTGGATCTGGTTGACCACATGAATGTTCTTGGCGCGTTAGTAAAGAAAATTTCAGCGTTTGATGTTTATGTCCATTTGTATTAGTTTTTTACCCTTCCTTTTTTCGTTCGTGATAGAGTTCTTGGTTACTTTGTTTTCTTTTGACCTTTTTTGTCTGTCAATTCTTGCAATTATTTGTTGACATATCCAGATATATACCTAGTTTAACTACAATAGCTTGAACTCCAGCTATTAGTGGAGATTGATTTGTTGCTACGGGGCTACAAACATCCGCAGGAAGAACCTGATACCCTTCGAGTCAGTCTTTTAAACCTTATGAATTCCTCATGTTTTGTGTGTGTGTGTGTGTGTGTGTGTGTGTGTGTGTGTGTGTGTGAGAGAGAGAGAGAGAGAGAGAGAGAGAGAGAGAGGTTATTGGATACAACAATCCCATAGTTTAATGAGATTGTACTATCATTGTAGAGTGATTTCAGAAGTATGTCCCTGTGAGGCTGTGAGCACAGCTCTGTGGTACATTTGCTTTCCAAGGGAACAACCTGTGGGTTAAATCCCTGACCGTGTCCTCAGTTGCTTGTTTTATCAGCCGGTTATGGTTTCAGAAGTGTTTCCACTTATTTCCTTTAATTTTTTGTAGATGTTTTGATAATTATTTCAACTTTTCCTAGCTTTTTATTTTTCAAATCAATGGTCATTTCCTGAATTCCAAGTGTTGGTAAATATTATATGATAAAATTGTTGACTCTGAGAATGATATATACAACCAGGAGAATAACTTGCAAGATGCAGTTCTACATGGCACTATGGTAACTTGCAAGATGCAGTTCTACATGGCACTATGGCTTGCTCAATTTGATAGTTTAAAATGATTATTCGTTACTGTGAATTTGTAAGTGAGAATTGGAATGGGTTTCCCAAGATGAAATATGGTATTATTTTTGTCATTTGTAAATACTGATATTACTAAAGACAAATGTTTGTTAACAATTCTTGTTAAGAGATACTACTATCAAAATTTTGAGATGCTCTCCATGTATAGTGTGTTTATTTTTTTGGTCCAGATTTTGCAATTGCTTTTGAAATAGAAGTTTGGACAAATAAATAGCTTAGCTGAAGTATATCTCTTCGTTTTTCTGAGCTTCAATTGTTGTCATTGTTTCTCCATGATAAACATATGAAACAAAAGATTGACCTATTCATGCTGCAGGCGGGCCCATTTGGAAAACTGTCCAGGTGGTATAGTTTATTACTCTTGAAACAAAAGCCCTGAGAGCAGACTGAAATGGATAGGGCTGTTGCACAACGTACCTCAAATGTTCTGCCGAGAAATCGCAGTGCTTGGTCTCATGTGGAATGTCTGGAAGAATTGTTCGGGGATATTCTGTCAAGGCTTCCTGTTCAGTGCCTCTTAAGTTCCAAGTTTGTTTCTAGACATTGGTGTGGACTGATTCGCAGTCCACAATTCGCTGAATTGCATTTTAGCCGATCAGCAGAAGATGTGCTCTATATAGTTTATTCTTGTACGGATGCTGTGAAAACTTTGCATTTGATTGATGGTAATGGGGTAATCACCGAAGTAATAACTCTTCCTCATTCTGAAAATCTGTCATCCCTTAGAATGATTTGTTCCTATAATGGGTTGACATGTTTCACCAACTATCCCTGGTATATTCACTCGAGAAGGATTCAAGCATCAGAGGAAGACCTGAAAATCTATATATGCAATCCTGCTACTCATGAAACTAGGGCACTTCCAATAGTTAGCCCATCAGAAGCGGAACTAGGCATGGGGGTTGCCTTTGGCCCAGGAGTCAGTGAGTACAAAGTATTTCGCTTTTTCTCCTCCAACTTCGACGACGACGACGAAGAACTCAACCCTGTGTGTGAGATATTTTCATCAAGCACTGGAGCCTGGAGAGGCATAGGTCGTGTTCAGCAAAGTCCTCTTGGTGCACATCACATATTTTGCAATGGAAAAGTTTACTGGTTTATGGCTGGAGAGGAAGACCGCGAAACCGTTGAAGACGTTCTTTCAGTGGATATGGAGGGGAATTTTAGAACTATCGAACTTCCAGATGATACAACTGACTGGTCCTTCCTAATTGATCTTGATGGTTGCTTATCATTCGTTGTTGTAAACTGCGATGATCGTCTGTATATGAAGGTATGGATTTTCAAGGATGAAAATGAATCTGTTTGGGAGTTGAAGTGCTGGGATTATACTCCATTCGCAGATGATTATGAGTTGCTCAACTCTGTAGCTGCTAGAAAAAATGAAATTGTTTTCATGACTACAATTTATTGTTACATTCTTAACACCGACAAGACTACCTGGAAGCAAATTTATTTTGCTGAGTTCGTTGAACGGGATTTTTTTATTGTCTTTCCATACAAGAAAAGCCTTCTCCCTTGTAAGTACTCTAACTGCTTTCAATCTATATGTTTTTGGAATAGTTATTCATTGATTTTTGTGTCTCTTCTGCTTTAAATTAGTGGGTGTTTATCGAAAAGTATTTTGAATTGCGATATTTACCCAGTAGAATCCTATCTTAAATTGGACCAACTATTTACTTGTAGTGCAACCATTTTGATAACTTGGGCTTGGCATTAACCAAGCAGTTTTTGATATCTATTACTTATGAACTTTTCTTAAACAGGTAACTGATTCTACAGTCATCAAGAGGGGATGGAAATTAAGCGAGAAGGAGAAGCATGATGCTCGCTCTGGTGGGTTTCTTTTCAGTTTGAAAACATTTCTGGTGGGACTCTTATTCTCCAGTTTTAAAAGTTTCTTTTACCTTGGTTATTTTAGTTTCCCTGCTATGTACTCGAGGAGTAACAGTTGTTTATGTATTTCTTTTGTTGCATATCCTGGATATGTTGAGCGTTTTAACATTATCCCGTATGAACTCGTAGAGTAACAGTGGTTTATGTATTTCTTTTGTTGCATATCCTGGATGTGTTGAGTGTTTTAACATTATTGTCTTACCCTTATAATTCTACCTTGTGTTTGATTGCTGTCTTCCCATTGCATTTTGCATTACCGACAAGCATTTTTTGGGGGGCATTCACTCTGTGAGATGTTGTCTACTCGATAGGACTTATAGACGAATAAGACTTCTTCGCATCTGACATTTCGTTCATTGGTTTCACAAGAATAGTTTTACATGAGCCATAGGCTGTTCTTCAAGAATCTTTCCCACAATGATAATAGTATACATCATTCTAGCACCGACCACTAGTTTTACATCAGTCTCGTTGCAGCCAGTTCTCCTGCTGTTATCCAAAGATGGATTCCTCTAGGATTGATTGCAGGAAACTCTTATTTGCTCCCGGCCTAAAAAGATAGGTTAGTCAAGTGAGCAAATAGGGGTTCAAATGAAGTTTAAACAGAAAAAGTTCTGCGGATATTTCTCTTATCAATGTTGAATTCAGTTTACGGGTTTTAAGAATGGACGCACATACAAATGTTCAATCTACGTCGGGAAAAAAAATACAAGCTATTCTTGTGCAACTGAACATAGACTTCGTTTATTTCTTTCACGAGCCAAATTTTAATGAGTAAAAAATAAGTCGTCTCTGATACAAACTCGAGTTGTTTCGAGAAGTCAAACATGATAAAATCATAATCTACGATGAACACTTTTCTAACGAAAATTAAAAAAAATTAAAGGTGAGATAAATTGCTTAAATTTGTGTAATCGACTAAGAACAAAAATTGTACTTAATGGCGTTATCATGGCAATTTCCAAATAAATTGTAAATCAATACATGTTTGACCTATAAATGTATTTTTTTTTTTTAGTACATCGATATTTTTACACTAGGGGGAGGGGGAGTTCGGCTAAGCCACACAATGGGCAACCTAATTTGGTATTGAATTTGTCATCCACGAGATTCGAACCTAACACCTCTCACTTCTAAGTGAATAGAAATACCACCAGACCGTAGTACTGAGTGTCATAAATGTATCTTTTCTTAAAACAAATGTATTATTGGAAGCAAATTTATATTCAATCAATTTGGCTAGAGCAGTGTGATCCACTCTATACACCCAAGTTTGAATCTCTTTGCATTTAGTTGACATAAATTTAGTAAAATTATCATACTTATTGTAAAAAACCGTTGTGTATTATAGAAAAAATTATTCGACTAAAATTTAAAGAAAGATTAAATTCTCGGAGATGATGCTTTACGTAGTGTTGAAAAGTAATTATGTGTATGCACTTTGGTACGAATTTAATCTCCACTGATTCTCCGCCTCACTAACAGCTAATTACTTAAAAAAAAAAAAAAAATTCTCAAATTCAAAATTAGGAAGAAGTAAAAATATATTTATTTTTATTGCTTTTTACGTAAATATATTTTATTTGTTAATTACTTTTGCCAAATAAAGGGATAGTATTTGACTAATCTTGGCGTGCAAGGATTATCCCAACGCGTGGCGGTGATCCATTGGATTAGTCCTCGAAGGATTCCCTAATTAAGTCGGTAATCGCTGTATAAAAACACGACTGCCCCCGTCCTCAAACCCTTCATCGTTCAGAATTCAGAGAAAAATCAGACGCTCGCTAATTCCTTCAACCTCTTCAAACTTCTCTCTCGATTCGCTTCCAAGGTTCGTATTCTGTTACCTTGAATTCCTTTTCGCTTTTCTTTTTGCTGTTGATATGCTATTTGCGGATGAAAGTTCTGATGTAGGGATGCTATTAACCGAAATCTGCTTGAAATAATTGTTTAATTTTCCGATAATCCATAAATCTGTAGGGAATCCTTTGATTTAATTATTTAATTATTTATGTTTTTATTTGATTATTTGCCGCAATCCAAATTTGTTTTTATGAATTCCAATAAATACTACGAATCATCGACCGATGTTGGATGGAATTAGGTCAATTTTGTCAAGATTTCCTAAGGTTTTGATTATTCTGTTGTGATTTGAGATTTTATTGTGATTTTTTATGAATTAAATTGTGTTTTTTCATATATATTATCGATGATGATGAAATCTAAGGCTTGTTTCTCAAGAACATTCGCAGTGGCCGCCTAAGAGCTTTCGCCTTTCGCCGGGCTTGAGAGCTAGTGCTGCTTTATCCTTCCTTGGATGTCTGAGATTTTGTTAAAATTTAAGGCTAATCTGTTCTGACTCTACTACCACCTGGATTTTGTGTTGATTTAGATGTAGAAATGTATCGGATGGTATTTTTGGTTTTGGTTTGTGTTTTTTATTGCTTTCATTTTTTGAATCACGGCGTGCTATGCGCGGTTTACATGTTTTAAATGTATTTATATGCGTAAATTGACAAAGTAAATGAATAATCTTAGATCATGCTAGAAGAAACTCCTCATAAACCAATTAAAGCAGCTGAATCCACATAATAAAATCGGTCTCTATAAAATTTACATTAAGAATAGAGAAAATAATAATTTACATTAAGAATAGAGAAAATAATATTTAATAAACAACTGATTGAATCGCATTATTGCTAGCCCATTGTGAGGCTAAGCCCACATCCTCCTCAGATAATATCGTTTGTTAAAAAAATTCAATTATTTGACAACTAATTTAATCACATTATTATCTCCGTGCGAAAGACCTTTTTTATAACCAGCATTACACGCATCTTAAGATGTTTTGAACGTGTTTAAAAATAAAGAAAATAATATTGAATGAACAGCTGATTGAATCAAATTATTGTTGGCCTATTATGAGACACTAATTAAAAAAAAATGTACCAAAAAATTAATTATTATAAAAGCACTGTTAAAATGAAGAAATTGCCTCTGCCTTATTTGATGCATTATTTTGGAATGCATTTGAAGTTTTTTGTCTTGGTGACACTAAAATCACTGTTCACCTTTTGTGTTGGCTTTATATATAAGATGTGTTTTCACTCAGTTGTTTAGTAGTGGATGAAATTGTTAGTATACTAGTAACAAAGTTGAACAAAACTTTTTAGAATCTTCAATCTGTCTTAAATAATTTATATTAAAGAAGCTAAAGCTGATGTGATTCGAGAATTTTCAACTTCTGAAGCATTCCCTAGGATTTTCTGGATGTCATTTGAGATATTTATTATGAAGCAAATTGTGTATCATATATTGTATCTATGATGACAACATCTAAGGCTTGTTTCTCAATAACATTCACAGTGGCCGCCTAAGAGCTTTCGCCTTTCGCCAGGCTTGAGAGCTAATGCTGCTTGACTCTTCCTTGGATGTCTGAGATTTATAAAAATTTAATGCTAATCTGTTTTAAGTCTATTAGTACGACGATTTTTGTTGATTTAGATCGTAAGATATACCGTGTGGAATTTTGGGTTTTGATTTGTGTTCTGCAATTTACTATTGTTTTAGTCGTTCTTTAGTTTTTGATGCTCGTGTACTCGTATGAAATATTTAGGATCTTCAACATCTGTATGAAATATATTTTTTTGATTAAATATTTGTGTGATTAAATCAGTTATATTTGGACATTCAGTTTTGCTTCAAGAATGAACACTGATCGATAGGGATGTTTTATGTGAACAGATGCAGATCTTTGTGAAAACCCTCACAGGCAAGACCATCACCCTCGAGGTTGAAAGCTCTGACACAATTGATAATGTCAAAGCCAAGATTCAAGACAAGGAAGGCATTCCCCCAGACCAGCAGAGGCTGATCTTTGCTGGCAAGCAGCTTGAAGACGGCTGCACACTCGCTGACTACAACATCCAGAAGGAGTCCACTCTCCACCTGGTGCTTCGTCTCCGTGGTGGCATGCAAATCTTTGTCAAGACACTTACCGGAAAGACCATCACCTTGGAAGTTGAAAGCTCGGATACCATTGATAATGTGAAGGCAAAGATCCAGGACAAGGAGGGTATTCCCCCAGACCAGCAGAGGCTCATCTTCGCTGGTAAGCAGCTTGAGGATGGTCGCACGCTTGCCGATTATAACATTCAAAAGGAATCGACTCTCCACTTGGTGCTCCGACTGCGTGGTGGTATGCAAATCTTCGTGAAGACCTTGACAGGGAAGACCATCACTCTGGAAGTTGAAAGTTGTGATACAATTGATAATGTGAAGGCCAAAATCCAGGATAAGGAGGGCATTCCTCCAGACCAGCAGCGGTTGATCTTTGCAGGTAAGCAGCTTGATGATGGAAGGACACTTGCTGATTACAACATTCAAAAGGAGTCCACACTGCACCTGGTACTTCGTCTGCGTGGTGGGATGCAGATCTTTGTGAAGACATTGACTGGGAAGACGATAACGTTGGAGGTAGAGAGTTGTGATACCATTGATAATGTGAAAGCAAAGATCCAGGACAAGGAGGGCATTCCTCCGGACCAGCAGAGACTCATCTTTGCCGGTAAGCAGCTGGAGGACGGAAGGACTCTTGCGGATTACAACATCCAAAAGGAGTCTACCCTTCACCTTGTCCTTCGCCTCCGCGGTGGTTTCTGAATTCTGAATGATGCTTGTGATCTCATCCTGCACTGAACAGGTTACAGGGAAGGGTTTAATTTTGGTTTTGGATTTTCGTACTCCAACTTTGACCAATGGATGGGTCACCCTAATACTATGTAGTTAGTGAATAAAAGTACTTTTATATGCATCTGCTGGGTTTCCATTTCCGTTTGCATTTGAAATTTCTATTTTACGTGCCTTTGTATTGCTCTTTGATCTTGTGTTTGGATGTTCGGGACTGAAGATGTCGATACCTCTTCACTTTTCCTACGTGACCGCCGATGGATTCGTTTGGGACCTGCACAAGTTGTTTGCTAATATTCTTTCAAGTGTCTGTTGTTCTCCTTGGACCTTGGTGTTTGCTTGTACATTTCATTAAAAATAACGTAGTTTAGTAGACGAAATCGTTGTGTATTATTGAAAAAACTATCCGACTAAAATTTAAAGAAAGATTAAATTCTCGGAGATGAGGCTTTACGTAATGTCGGAAAGTAATTATGTTTATGCACTTGGTATAGATTTAATCTCCAATGATCTCCTCCTCACTAACGGCTAATTACTAAAAAAAAAATCTCAAATGCAAAATTAGGAAAAAGTATTGTTTGTTAATTACTTTTGCCAAGTAAAGGGATACTACTTGACTAATCTTGGCGTGCAAGAATTATCCCAACACGTGGCGGTGTTTCATTGGATTAGCCCTTGAAGGATTCCTTTTTCTAGATACTTTTAAAAAGTATTTATAATTCCCAATTGATTACAGCTAAACTTTTATAAATACTCCTGAAATTATTAATTCCTTAAAACTGTCTGAAAATCTGAGTCGGTAATCGCTGTATAAAAACACGACTGCCCCCGTCCTCAACACCTCCATCGTTCAGAATTCAGAGAAAAATCAGACGCACGTCAATTCCTTCAACCTCTTCAAACTTCTCTCTCGATTCGCTTCCAAGGTTCGTATTCTGTTACCTTGAATTCCTTTTCGCTTTTCTTTTTGCTGTTGATATGCTATCTGCGGATGAAAGTTCTGATGTAGGGATGCTATTAACCGAAATCTGCTTGAAATAATTGTTTAATTTGCCGATAATCCATAAATCTGTAGGGAATCCTTTGATTTAATTATTTATGTTTTTATTTGATTATTTGCCGCAATCCAAATTTGTTTTTATGAATTCCAATAAATACTACGAATTATCGACCGATGTTGGATGGAATTAGGTCAATTTTGTGGAGATTTCCTAAGGTTTTGATTATTCTGTTGTGATTTGAGATTTGATTGTGATTTTTTATGAATTAAATTGTGTTTTTTCATAAATATTATCGATGATGACGAAATCTAAGGCTTGTTTCTCAAGAACATTCGCAGTGGCCGCCTAAGAGCTTTCGCCTTTCGCCGGGCTTGAGAGCTAGTGCTGCTTTATCCTTCCTTGGATGTCTGAGATTTTGTTACAATTTAGATGTAGAAATATATCGGATGGTATTTTTGGTTTTGGTTTGTGTTTTGGATTGCTTTTATGTCTATTTGTTTTCACTCACTTGTTTAGTAGTGGATGAAATTGTTAGTATACTAGTATCAAAGTTGAACAAAACTCTTTAGAATCTTCAATCTGTCTTAAATAATTTATATTAAGAAGCTAAAGCTGATGTGATTCGAGAATCTTCAACTTCTGAAGCGTTCCCTGGGGATGTTTTATGTGAACAGATGCAGATCTTTGTGAAAACCCTCACAGGCAAGACCATCACCCTCGAGGTTGAAGGTTCTGACACAATTGATAATGTCAAGGCCAAGATTCAAGACAAGGAAGGCATTCCCCCAGACCAGCAGAGGCTGATCTTTGCTGGCAAGCAGCTTGAAGACGGCCGCACACTCGCTGACTACAACATCCAGAAGGAGTCCACTCTCCACCTGGTGCTTCGTCTCCGTGGTGGCATGCAAATCTTTGTCAAGATGCTTACCGGAAAGACCATCACCTTGGAAGTTGAAAGCTCGGATACCATTGATAATGTGAAGGCAAAGATCCAGGACAAGGAGGGTATTTCCCCAGACCAGCAGAGGCTCATCTTCGCTTGTAAGCAGCTTGAGCTTGGGGATGGTCTCACGCTTGCCGATTATAACATTCAAAAGGAATCGACTCTCCACTTGGTGCTCCGACTGCGTGGTGGTATGCAAATCTTCGTGAAGACCTTGACCGGGAAGACCATCACTCTGGAAGTTGAAAGTTGTGATACAATTGATAATGTGAAGGCCAAAATCCAGGATAAGGAGGGCATTCCTCCAGACCAGCAGCGGTTGATCTTTGCAGGTAAGCAGCTCGAGGATGGAAGGACACTTGCTGATTACAACATTCAAAAGGAGTCCACCCTGCACCTGGTACTTCGTCTGCGTGGTGGGGTGCAGATCTTTGTGAAGACATTGATGTTGAAGATCAACACCTGCCCAATTGGTGTTTGGATTCTAGAAGATTCTAGCAGTAAGTCTGGAAGGCAGAGCTTCTGAAAGACTTGCACTTTGTCCAGGTGCAATGGAACTAGATTTTTCTAGTTCAAAGATGCATGGAAGGTGGTCCGTGAAGAAACATTAAATATAGAATTATCTAAGCTAAGTAGTCCTCTGTAGAAAGGACTAGAAGGTGAAAATTCTAGTGATAGTATAAGTCGGCAAACATGCCTTATAAATATGTATGCATGAGTGTTTTAATACAACCAAGTAGCCAAGAAGAAGCAAGAAAATAACTTACAAGTGAGGGTGAGTCTCTAGAAAGGGAGTGTCATAGCTTCTAAGTTGTGTCCTTGAGAGTTGTTGTGTTGTAATATTTTGTGAGTGTAATATAAGTAATTTGTTTACTTGTTTTGTCTCTCCAACACTTGACTGGGAAGACGATAACGTTGGAGGTAGAGAGCTGTGATACCATTGATAATGTGAAAGCAAAGATCCAGGACAAGAGGGCATTCCTCCGGACCAGCAGAGACTCATCTTTGCCGGTAAGCAGCTGGAGGACGGAAGGACTCTTGCGGATTACAGCATCCAAAAGGAGTCTACCCTTCACCTTGTCCATCGCCTCCGCGGTGGTTTCTGAATTCTGAATGATGCTTGTGATCTCATCCTGCACTGAACAGGTTACAGGGAAGAGTTTAATTTTGGTTTTGGATTTTCGTACTCCAACTTTGACCAATGGATGGGTCACCCTAATACCATGTAGTTAATGAATAAAAGTACTTTCATTTGCATCTTCTGGGTTTCCGTTTCCGTTTGCATTTGAAATTTCTATTTTACGTGCCTTTGTATTGCTCTTTGATCTTGTGTTCGGATGTTCGGGACTGAAGATGTCGATACCTCTTCACTTTTCCTACGCGACCGCAGATGGATTCGCTTGGGATCTGCACAACTTGTTTGCTATTATTCTTTCAATTATCTGTTGTTCTACTTGGACCTTGCTGTTTGCTTGTACATTTCATTAAAAATAACCAAGTTTAGTAGACGAAAACGTAAAGGCTTGTTTCTTTTTAAATTAAAAAAATTGCTGGGTTTGAGATTTAAATTTTATTTTAATCTTAACAATTAAAAAGAGAAGAAGAAAAACCTCACCCTACAAGATCGGAGGAAAGAGATATTGAAAGAGAAATCTAAACAGAGGGGATCGGAAAAGAGAGAGATTGGAAGAGAAACAACTCCAAAGTGGGAGGACAGGAAAAATAGGGAGCTTTGAGTTCATAAATTTTAAAAATTCACTTTTGATGTATTTATTAAACAGGCTAACTTTTTAAGTTAACTTTTGTTAATCTACAAAAAATGTAGTGAGAGAAGAAGAGATTCGAGACTTTCTAGAGAGAGAAGTAGAAAAACAGAAACTTTCAGTATATTGATTTTCTTAACTACTAAGCAATCGCATACAACAGTATTTATACATTTCTCAATATTCCTAACAAACTAACTCTCTTACTCTCTAATCTGAATACAAGTGGCAGTATCTCAGCCACACAACAATATATGTCTATCAACTTTGAGTCCAAATTTTAGAATAGTCCTGCCAAACACTTGCTCAAGCTCTAAAATTTAACAAGTGTTTTTTGAGTTTCAAAGTTCGAATCAGTATCAACAAGCAACGTTTTTGTATCATTCACATAGAATGCTATAGTTGTGCGATCGTGTCATGAAAAATTTACAAGGACGTATGATGAGACATAGTCTGTAGGGTGATGGGCATAGTGACACCATACTAGCTCATACCCATTGGAAGAAGGATAACGCTAGAGAGACTAACTATTTAAATCAAATTTGTAAACTATATGACGTGTTATTGGTGATTGGATTATTACCTAAATATACATTAACGTGTTTGTTGATTAACATGCTTATTTCATATTGGTGACATATCACATAGTTTGCAAATTTGGTTTAAAAAGTTAGTCTACTTAGCATTACTATTGAAAGAAATAGAAAGAAGAGAACAGCTCCACAAGCACAAGTCCATGAAAAGAAAATTAATTTGAGTTTTTTAGAGTAGGTATTCTTTGTCTCCAATTTAGGGCGATAATAGGTCGTTTCAAAGAGAATGTCGAGTTGAGTGAAGATGTTGCAGTGCTGCTGCATATTTGGTGTTTTTATTGTCGTTTGCTAGTTACGATTTTTAGTACATTTTAGGTATTTTGTGAATTTTATTTTTGTTTATTATATATGGAGCTAATGTTTGGGAGTATTGAAACAACTTTTGGAGGTTGAATTCGACTTAATCTGGTCATTATCAATAAACCTTGGGCATTCTGTCATCTCCATAAATAGACTCCATTGTTGGTTTGCCCTTTATCCAGGGCACATTGAGTGGGAGAATACAATGTTGGTTTAAGACAGAAAATGATCTCATCGACAGATGTACCATGAAAATACTGATTGAGACTCTAAAAAAGCGGTCTTGCACTTCAATTGAATTTTTTTCCTTTTGATTTTTGTTCATAAAGAGTGCATGATGACCTTTTAGGGCACCAATGGCAGCTCCCTTAACAAAAGAGAAACCTTAAAATTAGAAAGATGTTAGCTTTTATTAAGCGTAAAATTCTTCCACCCAAGAGATACAATTTTAATAATAAACGTGTACATTGTCACATAACATTCTGTATTAATTAAATAACAATATATATAACATTGTATCAATAGATTTTATTATCATATAACACTATCATGAGTTGTACCGATAACATGTAAGTCATTCTCTTATCGACGTTTGCTATGTGAAGGGAATGGGAAAGACTCATTATCGAGCACAAATGTCCTAAAGACAGAGATACAAGGGCAACATTCGTCGGACCCACCTTTGAGAATTACAGCAGAGAAAAAAACAAAACAATGAAAAACAATGGGATCGCAGATTATTTATTTTAATAATAATTGGGTTGCTTTTACAAAGGGTAATCTTACAATTAATAAAAGAATCTAAGAGTAAATTGTAGCTATGATCCATTAACTTTAATTCAATTGGAGCAATGGTCCCTCAACTAAAAATCCATTACCATTGGTCCCTCAACTCATCAAAACGTGCAGCTATGGTCCCTCAACTAAAAATTCATTACCATTGGTCCCTCAACTTTAATTAAACTGGAGAAATTGTCCCTTAACTTTAACCCAATTGTAGCAATGGCCCTTCCAACATAACTCGTTTTGACAAAAAATTTGACGTAGTTGACAAAAAGGACCACACTTTGATGAGTTGAGGGACCCTAATTGTATAAATGGTTATTCTAACATAACTTATTTTAACAAAATTTTGACGAAATTGATGAAAATGATTATAGCTACACATTTTGATAAGTTGAGGGACCAATGATAATGGATTTTTAGTTGAGGGACCATTGCTCCAGTTTGATTAAAATTGATGGACCATTGCTCCAATTTACTCAGAATCTAAAGTCGCAAACAAATTGAATGGACTTTGTTAATAAGAGATTTTCTTCAATGTGAACGGAATGCAGCGTAATACATCACGTATTATTATATAAATAGTAGGATATGTGTGTTAAAAAATTAATAATTTAAAAAATACAATTTCTCACCATTTATATAAAAATACGTGGTATACCACCCGTATTCCGGTTACAATAAAAAACTTCTCGTCTTTAACCTAATATTTGAGATTTGGATTCCATCCGGATTCTCTTTGTGAGGATCCCTAGATTCTTACATCTTATCCCTTCATCGTACATTGTGCGGTCATAAATCATTTTGAATTTTTTTATTTAAAATTAAACACAAACAGTACCTAATGATTTTTTACTGCACGATATATGATAAACGCATAAAATGTGAGGATCTCTATGACAGAAAGAATTCTCAACCTAATATTTGGACTTAATTAATTTGAAAATTGCAGGCTTTGGTATCTAATGATTGAAAAAGAAAACAAACCATATAGTTGTTGTTAACCGAATTGAAATGTGTGACTTTTATACCCATTTGTAACAATGGAAAAGGCAAAAGAATGTTACAAAACAACGATCGAAATCCTCACTTATTGTTAATTGGTTTGTTACTAGATGTGATGCAGATACATAAGTTGGCCAATTAAACTTTTGCTCGTTGTAGTTGAGAGAATCTTTAACTTTGGTTCTCGTGGTTTCGACTTTAGAAAAATTAATCATGTAGTTTGCTTACTTTTACAGTTGTGATCCGCGAACACGATGGCTTACCCCAATAGAATTGAAGAGAGAAATATGATGTTCTACCTACGTGACCATTTTCAACATTTCAAGTGTGTTGTTTGTGTTGTTCCGTGTTAGAAAACTGAGAATTTTATGCTCATAACGTGAAGCTTCAGGGTTCTGGAATGATGATTCAAGCATGTTCTCACAAAGTCTTTTTAAAAGGAGGGACAATTTGTGACAAATCACGGTTATCCACTTTTTTTCGGGGGTCGAGAAGACTCACAGAGGCATTTCAACATTTCCTTATGCACTTTAAAATGTCAAAGATGCTCATACACGATACACACACATCTTGTCACGTCAAACTTTCGTCGTTGATTCTAAAGGAGTTGACGGTTGGGACCGAAATTGTAAAGTAAGCAAACTACAGAACCAAAATTTCAAAAATAAGTAGACAAGAGGGCCATAGTTGGTCAAATTTAAAACTGCGGGGAGCAAAAGTCTAATATGTCATTTTCAAATTCGGCAACTCTAAAGTGGAATATTTCTTATCATGTTGAATGAATGCATGAAGACAAATAAAGCCTTGGATTATGAACTAATTGGAATTATACCAACAACCATTCATTGCTTACCAACGTACAGGATGGGACTGCCGGCTTGTTTAAAAAATTAAAAAAATATAACAGATAACAAGCTGCCGATATTCTGCCAAATTAAATTACTAAAATACACATTATATTATGCATTATAAATCTTTCTTCTTTATATCTGTGGTTAAATAGGTGATGAAGTTGTATAACACTCGAGAGCTTTGACTGTTCTAACGTTTCAAATCCTACAACAAAAATGGGGCTCAAAAACAGCATGTTTCGATACGCCGATGGCACCGATAAGTTGTTGATGTTCTTCGGGACTTTAGGCAGCATCGGTGACGGGTTGCAGAACCCTCTCATGATGTATGTTCTTAGTGAGGTTATTAATTCTTATGGGAAGAGTCAGGTAACAAATGCAGATGTGGACAAGGCATTTCACCGTGTTGAATATTTGCAGCACTTGCTACTTTTGTTGGAACGTAAATTCGAACGTTAATTAGTAATTACTACTTTTCGGGTTATCTGCAACTTTTTCCAATAATCTGTCTTGAGTTTTCTTGCTTGAAGGAAAGAATGGAATATCTGAAATCTGTTCTTAGACAAGAAGTTTCCTTCTTTGACACTCCACTGTTGGTTCTTCAACAACATTCCAAGTTATCTCAATCATCTCCTCCAATGCCACCGCAGTCCAAGTTTCCTTGTGAGAGAAGGTAGGAGTTAATTTCATCATAAATCCAACTAAAAATTAAAAGCTCTATGAAAAAATATTTTCCTGCACCGAATTGAAGAAAATGCGCATGAAGCTGGAGATAAATTAAATGTTTGGTGTTTTCTTTGATGCAGATACCTGACTGCTTGACTTACATGTCAACTTTCTTCTTCTGCCATATTTTGCCTTCAAGCTGTCATGGAGGCTGACGTTGAACTTATACTCTAGCTTTGCTATGGCAGGAGTATTTTAAGTGCACTCCCAAACTTAACTGCCATCACAGAGGCATTAGCAGCTACAACTCGAATCCTTGAAATGATTGATCGAGTTCCTAGTATTGACACTGAAGATAAAAAAGGGAAGGCTTTGTCACATGTCAGAGGAGAAATAGAATTCCAAGACATTTATTTCAGTTACCCGTCGAGACCTGATACCCCGGTCTTACAAGGCTTGGGTCTTAAGATTCCGGCCGGTAAGAGTGCAGGTCTAGTTGGGGCAGTGGTTCTGGAAAGTCAACCACCATTGCATTGCTCGAAAGATTTTATGACCCCATTGAAGGAGAAAATCTTCTGGATGGACACAAAATTCGAAGACTTCAGGCAAAATGGTTGAGATCTCAGGTCGGTCTGGTTAATCAAGAACCTGTTCTGTTTGCAACTTCCTTGAAAGAGAACATACTTTTCGGAAAGGAAGTGGCATCGATGGAAGAAGTAATAATCGCAGCTAAAGCTGCAAACGCACATGACTTCGTCGTTAAGTTACCAGACGGATATGAAACTCAAGTATGCTATCTTCCACTCGTGGAATCTATTTTGGTTTCCATGCTTAGTTCTTAAACCTTGAATTATATTTCAATAATGTTATGGTAATAAAAAAAAATTTTAACGTGTACAAATTGACCTGATATGAACTTCTTTGAAACTGATCTCGTCACATGATTACCGCTCATAACATCATTTCTATGGTTTCCCCAGGCTGGTCAATTTCGATTCCAACTGTCTGGCGGGCAAAAGCAGCGAATTGCCATTGCACGTGCTCTGCTTAGGGATCCAAAAATCCTGCTTCTTGATGAGGCAACTAGTGCACTGGATGCGCAGTCCGAAAGAGTAGTGCAGGAGGCAATTGATCTGGCATCAAAAGGGAGGACAACAATCATCATTGCCCACCGCCTGTCTACAATCCGAACAGCAGACTTGATTTTTGTTCTTCAAGCCGGGAAAGTAGTTGAGTCAGGCTCACACAATCAGCTAATGCAAAAGAAGGGAGAACAGGGAGGCGAATACTTCAAGATCTTACAAATGCAGCGGACAGCGGCCCAAAACGAGGCTTCTGATGATTTCAGTTCTCAAATATATGAAAAGCCTCGCCGTAGGAGGAGTGTTACACCAAGCCCCATTAGTTTCAGATCGGTTTCTCCTTCTCCAGCCTTCAACCCCACAACAATGCCTATGTCCATGGGAACACCCTACTCATTCTCTGTCCAATACGATCCTGATGACGAAAGTGACGATGAAGACACCAAGCGCCCCAATTATCCTCCTCCATCCCAATGGCGCCTGCTGAAAATGAATGCACCAGAATGGGGACAAGCCTTACTCGGATGCTTGGGTGCAATAGGTTCCGGGGCAGTGCAACCTATAAACGCCTACTGTGTTGGATCACTTGTATCAGTCTACTTCCTCCAGGACAAATCTGAAATTAAGAGACAATCCAGAGTCTTGTCCCTCGTTTTCTTAGGAATCGGTGTTTTCAACTTCTTCACCAATCTCCTCCAACATTACAATTTTGCAGTCATGGGAGAAAAGTTGACGACAAGAGTAAGAGAGCAACTGCTTGAAAAGCTGCTGACTTTTGAGATCGGGTGGTTTGATCAAGATGAGAATACAAGTGCAGCTATTTGTGCAAGGTTAGCCACCGAAGTAAACACGGTTCGATCTCTTGTTGGGGACCGGATGTCATTGCTGGTCCAAGCAGTTTTCGGGGCTTGTTTTGCTTATGCAGTAGGACTTTCGCTGACATGGAGGCTAGCCCTTGTTATGATAGCAGTGCAGCCACTAGTTATCGGGAGCTTTTATGCGAGAAGCATCTTAATGAAGAGTAGTGGTGAGAAAGCACGAAAAGCTCAAAAGCAAGGAAGCCAATTGGCGAGCGAAGCTGTCATTAACCACAGAACTATAACCGCCTTTTCTTCTCAGAAAAGAATTCTGGGGCTGTTTGGTGCAAACTTGAAAGGTCCGACGAAGGAGAGCATCAAACAGTCCTATGTTTCGGGTGCTGGCTTGTTTAGCTCCCAATTCTTCAACACTGCTGCTACAGCTTTAGCATACTGGTATGGTGGGAGGCTACTTGTGGACGAGCTGATAACTCCAAAGGAACTTTTCCAGGCATTTTTTATACTGCTATTCACCGCTTATACCATTGCAGATGCTGGAAGCATGACTTCTGATCTATCTAAAGGAAACAGTGCCATTACATCAGTTTTTGCAATGTTAGACAGGAAAAGTGAGATTGATCTGAATAACCAATGGGGTTTGGAAATCAAGAGGAGGATAAAGGGTCTGGTTGAGTTCAGAAATGTTTTCTTTTCGTATCCAACAAGACCTGACCAGATGATCCTTAAGGGATTGACCCTAAGAATCGACGCAGGCAAGACAGTGGCGTTAGTTGGGGGGAGCGGTTCTGGAAAATCCACCATCATTGGACCCATTGAGAGATTTTACGATCCAATGAAGGGAACGGTATGCATAGATGAGCAGGATGTCAAGAACTATAAATTAAGGATATTGAGGTCACATATTGCATTGGTCAGTTAGGAGCCTACTCTTTTCGCTGGAACTGTCCGCGAAAATATTGCATACGGTAAACAGAATGCAAAAGAATCTGAGATAAAGAGGGCTGCAAGTCTGGCTAATGCTCATGAACATACGAAAAAAGATTGTGTCGTTTTGCAGTTTCATAATATGCTGACATTTCTCTCTTTTCATATATTTTGCAGTGGAATGGACAATGGTTATGATACGTATTGTGGAGAGAGAGGAGTTCAGCTATCAGGAGGTCAGAAACAAAGGATTGCAATAGCTCGGGCGATACTCAAGGACCCGTCAATCCTTCTACTGGACGAAGCTACCGGTGTGCTTGACAGCGTGTCGGAAAAGGCAGTTCAAGAAGCGCTTGAAAAGATGATGGCTAGCAGAACATGCATCGTCATTGCTCACCGGTTATCTACAGAAGGCCAACTCCATTGCCGTGATCCAGAACGGGAAGGTTGCGGAACAGGGTTCACATAACGAATTGATTTCGTTAGGGAGCAATGGAGCGTACTACAGTCTGATAAAACTGCAAACTGGTAGCTCACCTCCTAGGTGAACCAGAGAAATGGTGACATAATATTTAAGGATGTTGCATTGTGATATTATGTAGATTTGCTTTGAATTAGTTACCTCATTTTTTGTTAAATATGAGAAGGAATTTGATTGTAGGTTGTACTTTGTAAGATTTAACATGGCAGATGGAGATTAATATATATACGCTTTGATATAAGAAATCCTATTGCAATTAGTATATCTGTGTTACGGGGAATTATACTAAACTTAAACCTGACCCATTAACTTATTGTGTCCAAATATGGAAATACAAACTCATTTGCAAGTTTAAAGCGTCGTGTCTCGTTTGACCATTTTCTTTCTTATCAACTAAACAAAATAATATCAAGTTCAATATAAAATAAAATAAAAATCTTACAATACTAAAGTTACAGTACTGGTGTAACACATTACATAACCAAACATCTGAACATATTCCACGAAATGCGTCCAAAAAATTGGAAGTATATACAACATAGAGATGGGGACAAGGGGGTCGTTCTATCGGGAAGCTAGCCCTTTCTAATCGCTTTGAGTGGGAAGTAAGTAGCCTACTTTTATAGTTCGGCAAGCCTAATAGGTAGTTCGACTCTCCTAATCCTTCAATGTCCTCATTAAATTTTTTATGTTTTTTTAAATGTAACTATCCTGCGGAACCATGTCAACCCATCACAAAATCGACCCGTTTAACTCAAAACTATTTTTCAGGTGTATTTGTATCATATTAAATTATTAAACGTGACCATAACCAAATTCACTCCAATTAAACAGCTTTTGTTGGACTCTCTCTAAAAAGTCTCCCCTTTTCTCTCTCTAATTTTCTCTTTGTGAAAACCTCCTAGCAACTTCGCCACCGGCCTTAGCCTTTGGCTTGGGTGCCGGAGGCATCCTCATTTTCTCCCTCCCTTCCTTCCTTTCTTCTTTTTCTTCCTCTTCTCCTTTTCCTCCTGAGTTTTCTCAGATTCTCCTTCCTTTGCACTTTCCTTATTTTCCTCCCCCCCCTCTTCTCCTCTGCTCCTCCCCCATCCCTGCTTCCCTCCTCATCTTCCTTCATCTTTTCCAATGTTCTCCCTTCCTTTTTAATTCTCGGTTCTCCCCTGAGTTTATTCTTCGTTTTCCTTGAGTCGAGTCTCAACCATCCGGGGCTTCTTGCCTCTTATCCGGCGTTTTTTCGCCTACTTTTACTGCTTTTCTGTCTTTTATTTCCCTTCCTCCCTCCTCTTAGTTGTGATACTTCATCCCTATCCCACATCCCACCATGTACTTGGATCAACGGGCTCTGATAAGAAATTGGATATCAAATCCACTTCCCTTCCTCACTTGCCCTCTCCCAACCGGCATGCCAGATCTTCATCGAGGCCGTGTTGGGTATCTTTTATACACCTGAGCCTCATCTTCTTCCCATATGTTACTTTGTTTGTATATATTTTCAGGGGTTCGTGAAGGGGACTTGGATCTAGTGTTTACTTTCTCAGTTCGGAGTTTGGCTTCCTCCAAGGATATGACGACGGGGGCGATGCGGTCTTTGCGGTTGGAGATTAGGGTTTTTTATTGTCTATTTCTGTTGCCTTCGGGCCTAAACTTTGTGGGCCTCCCTTTGTATGTTGGGTTGCTAGTCTCCCCAGTCCTTTTTGGGCCTTGTACTAATTTTTTTGTTTTTTTTGACCCTTCAGTGTGGCCTTGTACTAGTTTTTATTGTAATGAAAGTAGTCTTGTGATTAAAAAAATTAAAAATATTAAAAGTGTCATATATGATTTTGCCAGATCCACTAACAAGAACATAAATTCATGGTCTAATGCCAATCTAATCTTGATAGTACCATTTCAAGTATTGTAGGCTAATAAAGTGGTCGAATGGCTCCATGTCACAGCCTTTACAGCCTCAATGGAAATCTGATTCCGAAAGCATCAGAATTGGTCGCCAATTGAAATCCAACCACGTTTTTTTGTGGGACTACCTACTTTTGCAAAACTGTACCAGGAATTTTTCAAAAATGTATTTTTCTTCTTGGCATCATTATTTCCAACCCGTTTAGTTTTCTCACTCACACACACCACTCATCAACTCCAAAATTTAAAATAAATGGTGAAAGTTTGGGTTAGGCCGATTAGTCAAGTTAGTGTGTTTGAAAAATAAACAACGCCACGATGTGAAATTTTGGGTCATTAGGCGAGCGCAATTGTGATTTGACTAAGAACCCTGCTTGGCTGCTGAAGGTTTTGCAGGAGCTCAATCTTACATCCAATCTCGGGTGCTCACGTGTCCAAATTTTAATTTTTTTAATTAAAACTTGGACATGTGTCCACCCGGAATTGGGAGTAAGCAAGAGCTCATACAAAACCTTCAGCAGCTAAGTAATTTCCTTTGACTAAAATTACATTGTCTACAGTCTATCTAAACAACTGCCAAAAAATTTGAAACGCAAATAACAAGAATGAATATCCAATCATTTAGGCAACCCAAATAAATAGCCACCAAAAATTTGAAATTCCAATTCAAGTAGAAAATATTTTGGGCACAAAAAGTTAGCACCAATTTCTTCCCAAGTTAAAGAATACCACTAAATGCAAATCAACATATGGAATTATAAAATAAGAAACTATAAAAAAATCACAAAAAAATAAGGAAAATCAAAACCAAGAAATTGGACAAAACCCCCACCAGTCCAGAAAAGAATCCAATCAGGTGATGATCTGGTGCAGCAGAGAGCTTGATATCCTTCCTGTTGACTTTTCCACCAGAGCCATTGACCAGCACAGCGGCCCCAACATTCAGCCCATGCCTCTTGGTCCTCCAAAACATGATCTTGAACCTCACAGCAGTGGCCAAATCCACCCTAAAAATCACACTTCCATTGGTGTAGACCCCACTGGACACCGCCGGCCAGTTGAGCCCCTCTTGGGGCCCCACAACCACTTTCTTTGTGGCCGTCTTCTTGTGCCCCTGGTAGAACTGGGGCACAGCATAAGTTGCCACCGGTATGCCGGTGGCGTTGGGCTGCAGCCGGAAGGTGAGATTGACAGCGTCGTAGTAAACGCCCTTGTCCTTGTTGGTGTTTCCGAGCCTGAGGGTGACGAAGAGGGTGGTGTTTTTGGTGTCGTTTAGGGTCCGGTTGAGGGCAGGAAGGTAAAACGAGCGGATGGTGCACTTGGGGTTGGAGGTGCGGAGGCTCAGCCACACGAAGAGGGCTGTGAGGCCGAGGGTGAATATGAAGCTGAAGCAGCACCTGCAGCACCCGCCCGATTGATCCGGCATGTTTGATTTCCACAGTATTTTTTAGAGAGAGAAATGTGAAGAGGGTTAGAGTGAGAAAGTGTGTGAAGGAAATGATTGGAAAATATATTATTGATGTTCTTATTTAATATTAATTGAAGTCTTTGGCACTGTTTGGGTTTTTGGATGCTTTTGCTTTTCTTTGAGTGGTTGGTGCCCTCAGAATACTCCCCTATATTTTGTAACTTATTGCTTCCTGAAACCTGAGTGTTTATACTCTTGTGTCAATCTCACGGAACTAGCGTGAAACAATCTACAGCATTCGATGCATAAGCTCTTGCATCAATCTCACTCGTCTCCCCATAGACGAGTGAGATAGAATTTACGGTATCCGATGTATATGCTCTTGTATCAATCTCACTCGTCTTGCATCAATCTCACTCGTCCCAGAGACGAGTGAGATTGACACAACAGGGCATTGACTTGAATCTTGAGTGTGATAAAATCTACGATATCTGATGTATATGCTCTTAATCAATCTCACTCGTCATAGAGGCAAGTGAGATTGATACAACAGATCATTTACCTGAATTCTTGAATGTGATAAAATATCCGAGGGAGACTGATACAAAAGAGCATTGACTTGAATTCTTGAGTCATCGAAGGCAAAAACTTGGCAATTTGCTTTATCTATTGGACGTT
Source organism: Heteromeles arbutifolia (assembly GCA_024362995.1). Lineage (NCBI taxonomy): Eukaryota > Viridiplantae > Streptophyta > Magnoliopsida > Rosales > Rosaceae > Heteromeles > Heteromeles arbutifolia. The sequence continues at coordinate 33,673,930 of JANCRC010000003.1, read as the reverse complement.
TTACTCATTCTCCCATTATTTAAAGGAAATAGCTACTTCCACCAAAATTCTTGGAACCTTCCTTTAATCTTTTTTTTTTTTTTTTCCTTTCTTCCGAAGTCCTTTAATCCTATTTTTAATTCAATCCAAAATACCCAAGTACTTTTTGATATTTTATTTGAAAATAAAGACAATTCTCTAAATTTCCTATAAACTAAAAAAATAAAAATAAAGAACGCAGTAATTTCTTATAAAGAATAGAAAGGTGTGAGTCGCGTGATGAACATTTTTTGTGAAGCTTCTCTAAGGTTTCACATGAACCGTCTAATTTGTTGGAGACTTAAAAAGCATCAAGTTTAGTTTCTATGGAGAGAATCCAAACAAGCATTGACGATGAAAATAATGCACGATGAGTATGGAAAATTGTTTTTCACAGTAAGGGTTACCTTGTCCTTGGCTACATTATTGCACAAATAAAAGATCAAACCTTTGATGCCACGCTTGCTTCAGCCTCTTTCTGACCTTTTTCCTCCTCAAACTTGTTTATAGCCACTTGTAGTTCATCTGTGCCTCCAACAGCTCTCATGGTGTAGAAATATACTCCGAAAACAAAAGCTGACAAGCCCCCTGCAACGATAGCATTCTTTGTTTTAGGTGCAAGGCTCTTAAATCCCAAAATCCCAGCCATTTACAGCTAAATTCTGCATCAACTTCTGCTTTATGCTTCCATCTGCAAATCCGAAAAGAGAAAGATAAGACTAAACTAAATTTGTCTGCCCTCTGAAAGAAAGATGCTGTTCAGGCTAAAGAAAACACCGTAGCACAGTACCCTGTTCTTTTTCTGTTAAGTATGGAAGAATGATTCTGCCGAGCAATTGAAGGGGCAGAGAAAATATAGACACATCAAATATCAAACAGTTGGGAACATTACATACAGCAGCCCAAATTACTCCCTTATACCCCATTGCTAATAAGAAACCCAAAACAAGAAATTAAGATTAAAGGGGCGCAAATAATGATCAATATCAAGCACACTGAAAATACATTTTCGAATGACTAATGCAAGGAAAATGTAATGAAGGATCTAATGGATATGCACTTTCTAGGCCTATGTTCGAGAGTCCAAGTGATTTTATGAACACAATGCTCAATGATCCGAAAGACGGGATAGAATCTTTATTCCAAGTGACCAAAAGACGGGATAGAATAGCTAAAAAACTTTTCAACTATCCTTTAGCTCATAAAGTTAAACAACTTTCAACCTAGACTTCCACAGTTTTCCAACACTTCACGAAACTGGTTGAGGAAGGGCTGGACCTCTCTTGGTTGACCGAAGGCCCTACTTCTCTTCCCGAGCTCATGGACTGTTCATGGAGGGTAATAGGCAACCGCGAAGTCACTAAATGAATTGCCGAAAGAATGTTTCACTTTTTATACCACTGGAAAAAGATGGAGCAGGGGGAACAAGTATTTGACTGCCCCAAAGGCTGCTACGGCCTTCTTGCCATGGTTACTTAGCGCTTGCGCTAAGGAACAAAGAATAGATAGGGTTGACGACAGAATGATCAACTCCTACCCTACTAATGTAGTGTATAGAAGGTGAGCGAGTTAGCATCTAACTTGAATGAAGAAAGACAGAGCTCTTTAGCAAAGACACGTCGAAAACCCCCTGGGATTATTGAACGTTAATCCATCACTCTTGGAGGGCAGTGCAAAATGAATGCACGTAGGTAAACAGCAGGGAGTTGTCCAACAGAAGTCATGTCGCTTCCTCATCCACTAAATTCTTTTGAAGCTTTAGACCACATAACAAAGCATGGAATCTAGATGCAGTGGTAATAGGTATCAGCTAAAAATCATACCAAAACTTAAAAACACACAAAATATCATATGCAAGTTCGTTCATAGCCTTGTTAATATAAGCCAGACTTTCTCTACCCAAGTCCTTTATTGTGTTTACGGTGTTTACAGAACATAAGAACAAAATGCGATATCCTTATAGCATAAGCTTAACCAAGAGTGGAACTTTACATAGATATTTCTACTTATATCCCTTTTCTTTCAGTTTCTACAAGCTTAAAGGATAGTAGTTTGTAAAAAAAAAAAAAATACCAAGAACACCTAAATTTTCAAATTCCCCCTACCTTCTTGCGACATTCTTAGCTCATGTTTCTGCCGAAAAAATAAAGGGATTCTCATTCAAAAAACAAGAAAAAAAAAAAACCCTGAATCATCAAATTCCAAAACCTAGCTGCGATTTGCCTAACTCGTGCTTTTCTGGAAACAGTAAAGGAAATCTTATATTTATATAACAAGAAACGAACATCTAGCTTTTATCTGCAAGAACAATTATAAGCTTAAACCCTGTATGGTTTGCTAAGTCCATAAATCCAGTTTGATCCAACTTGAACAGAAAGAAGAAGCACTTCAAACCCAACTTCTAAAAGGTCCCAAGAATCGAAGACTTAATGACAACAACAAGAATTCAACTTGCCTATGATTACATTTACTTTCAGTAAAAAGCAATCAAATTTTGCAAATGAGGATTGAAACCTTCACTTTTAATGCCAACGTTTCCAATTTTCAGACAAACAGGCAAAGATTTCTAACAATATTGATCACCATTTTCAAAATTGATTCAAACCCAAAATTTGAAATCAACACAACTAGAGAGAGAGTACCTGAAAGTAAAATCGACCGAGATGGGGAGAGAGGAAATGAGAGTGTCTTTCTGCTGTGTTCTTGTTTTAGGTTCTTTGGTTTTGTGTAGTGTGGTATTCCATTTCGAATTTGGGCTTTTCATCTTCGGTTTCCATTTGGGCCCGTTTTAGGACGTTTGGGCTTTGTCAAGAAAATAAATCCCTAAACAAGAATTAGAAAAAGAAAAAATGAACTATCATGTAGTAGACTAGTAATACGATTTTACACAAAATTTTCCCTTGTTTTGCAGTTAAAACCAAAAGTCTCACGATAAAGCGGGCTTTTTTTCACGGTTAAAATAAACCGATTACCGTCAAAGCTGCCATGACCAATGTTTCTTAGCGCTTTAAACTAAAAGGATAACGACATAATCATCGTTGTGTTTTTGTTTTTTTTCACTAAGGTTTTCTTAGCACTTCGGTTTTAGGGATGTTGGAAGATTTCTATTTTGGACCTGAGGCATTCACAACAAGATGTCAAACTGGACTCGATGATTAAGAGTTGTTTCATACTTTTCTACGAAGTGGTTTTGCCTTGATTAGTTAATGGAGACCAGAATCTTTCTTAGTTACTTAATTCTCAAGCTAATTAATGTTTGGACTTAACTGTTTGGTTTCGATAATTATTTAGTCTGATAAATTAAATAAAAAGGTGGACTTTACTGTGTGCGCAAGTGCGTTATGTTTTTATACAACGATATATTTACACTAAGTAGTGGGAGAATAAATGGGTTGCAAATTTGACATTCACGAGATTCAAATTTAAGGCCTCTCACTTACAAGTTAACAAGAATACCATTAGACCGCTATATTCAGTGGCGCGTGCATTTGTTTATAAGAAATGTAAAAACATAACAATAGCTATTTTTCTGAACATATTGGATTTGAGGTAGGAACGTCCATGTTCAATGCCTTCAAGGAGTTTCTATAAATGCATGCTTGTTGCAATTTTTGTTCCATAATCATGAAATCTTGAACTTTACGAAACTTCATTTTATGACGAAATATTATTGTTATACAAAAATATTATTGCTAAGGATGAGGAATTACGCTAAGCCACACTGTGGACAAATAATAATTTGTTATCGAACTAGTCAATCAACATAGAACATCACACTCACAAGTGGCAAAGAATACTACTAGATTGTTTGAATAATTGAAGAAATTATAGGTAATAATTTGCAACACCTTATTATGTTATATTTTACATGAAACTAAGTCACCATTTTTCCTCCACACAAATGCACAGGAAAATGGAATCGAAAGAAGGCCTTTAACTTCTACTGTTAAAAAGCCCAATGAGAGAAGTGAGAGAAATGAGAGAATGAGAAATGACCACATTCAATAGATTCAAGAGGTACCCTTTCAGTTTGGAGTTTTCGTACCATAGGAAAACAAATGAAATTCAGAATAGACTACAAACACTGGATCTTAAGAGATAAATGCTCCTTATTTCTTGAGTTACAAGTCCCCTGCGATCGGTATATATACTTCATTGCTTACCAAACAATAAACTAACTTGGTCCAACTCATGTGACTAGAGTTGATTTTTTTTAGTACAATCGGAGGTATTAGTTGAATATCTAATCGCATGTATTGTCAGATTTTCTCGGTCACTAGAAGAAAATAAAAAATAATAAAAAAACTCAAAAGCAAACACGAGACTAATTGAATAGCCATCAAAGTTGAAACTTATTATATTTCAGTTAGACAGAGAGCAGGAACTATCATCAAGATAAAATAGACAATACCAAAACTATTGCAAGCTCTTAGGAGTTAGGTCTACCTTTAAACAAAGTGCTTACAGGGATCAAAAGAAAGGTGGACATTAACGAGTACATTAATAATATTGCACTCGAAACTTGCTCATTTCATTTTGGGAGGTGATTTTTATGCACTTTTTCTAGTTTCTCACACACCCTCTTTATTTATTGCAATCAATCAAAGAAATCAAAAGAAAACAACGGACATGATTAAACATGACTGTGTGAAAAGGTAGAAAGAGTGTTTATCGTTTCGCGTCCATTTTTGCTTCTCTAAATAGAACATGACGATTTACCCGAGGGTCATATTTTCGGAACTCAAGCGCCTCTTGCACCCTCTTCGGCTTCTTCTTGACATAGTAAAATCCAGTGCTAGCCGCTGAGAGAAGTCGGATGAAAAAGTGGGTAGCCTTCTTCTTTTTCTCACTCATTCCTAATTTAAACAACAGATAGAGAAAACCAATAAAAATGTCGGAAAACACAATGTTTCACTACGCAATAAGGATGAACAGATGTGTCCAACTAAAGTTGTGCATCTTAAGGGAAACATGAAACTCCTACCTAGATTTTGCTCTTCACATGAGCGCCACAAAAACACATAAGAGGAATTTTGCAATGACTGCATGGAATGCGTCATTTATCAATCTCATATACATGAGTTGTAATGTTCATGAAGTGCATTTCTAATCACTTTAGTTGACTATTTCTTCCTTACTTATCCAAAATGTCTTGGGAGTTGGTACTTGGAAGCCCCTCAAAGTATGGTACATGTGATCACATAATTTCAAAACTCTAAATAACATCCGAAAAGTATGTTGTTATATTATGTAACTTGCCTCAACTGGTATGATATTTTATATTTTGAAATTATGATCATATGATGCTTACCTCTAAACAAATGCACTACTACCAACTATAAATCAAAGACAAACGTTGATTCTGTAACAAAAAAATAAATGCATGCTCAAATGGTTTCCCACCCAAATTTCACAATTTAGGAACTGTAAATTTAAGAAAATAGAAAAAATAACATCTTCAACAAGCCTGATGCAAAAAATAATGGTTCAGTTTTTCTATCTTCCATCAGTACAACACCATCCAATTACAGTTACTTTCAGTAAAAAACAATCATCTAATTAATTTTGGAAATCAGGATTGGAACCTTCACTTTGGATGCCAAAGTTCCAAATTTTCCAACAGAGGAAAAATTTCTAAGAATACTTCAAAACCCTAAATCCTAAACACTAAACCCGTTGAAAACAACAGTAGACATCCCAGCAAGAGAGACAGCATACTTGAAAGTAAAATCGACCGTGATTGAGAGAGAGAGAGAGAGGTAGTGAGAATGCCTTTCTACTGTTCTTGTTTAGGTCGTTTGTTTTTGTATTGTGTGATTGTTTGGCGTGAAAGAAATCCAATAAAAAAGAAAGAGGCATTAAAATATTTGGAGAGTTTTTTCTTGGAATCCAAGTAAAAGAATGTCCTAATACGGACTAAATAATCTCTGTAAAAATCTGCACTATCGGCTAGCCACTTAATTATTTGATTTGCCCGCAAGGTAAATCGTCTTGCCTTGCAAGTAAAGCAAAGTCCACGAAATTCGAATAATTAAAGAGTCACGACTCATGTGCCAGATGCTGTCAAGCTCCATGAATTTCTAGGGGATGGTACCCCGCCAAAATTGAACCAAATTCACTTTGAACCGGTGCTCTCTTTTGCTTCTCCATGCCAAGAAAGAAAACGTCAGTTAATGAGAGGAAATATTCACTCAAAGCTTTCCAAAATTTACATGGCACCAGAGCCCCTCTTGGGTTCTTTGTTTTTTTCGTTCTCGTTTTTTTTAAGGCTATGGGAAGGATTCTATGTCTGAAGACATTTCCAGTGTTGAACAAAAATCAACGATGTTCAAGCCTCTAGTGCTCCCGCTAGCCCCTTCTACATTCATCATTCCGATCACTTGGTGCTGCTCTATGTCTATTGCACTCAGTGCGAAGAACAAATTCAGGTTTGTTGATGGAAGTGTTGAACAACCATCCGCAGAGAAGAAGCCTAAAGAATCTGCTATTTGGCAACGGTGCAATGACATGATCCTTATGTGGATTCACAATGCGCTTTGCGGACACCTCGCCACCAGTGTGGTGTACATGAAGACAGCCAAGGCGGTTTGGGATGATCTCCGAGAACGTATTTCTCAAAACAAAACGTGTCTCGTCTCTTTGAAATTCAGCGTGACCTTGCACGCCTTTTACAAAACCAACAGCCCATCAACGTGTACTTTACCAAGCTTAAGAGTTTGTGGGATGAGATGGATTCCTACCAAACGTTTGAGCAATGTTATTGTGGAGCCGCCAAGTCCAACCATGAGCAGGCTGAAAGCACCAAGGTTTTGCAGATTTTGATGGGATTACACGATTCATATTCAGCGTTTCGTGGCCAAATATTGTTGATCCAACCTCTCTCTTCCATAAGGTTTGTTTATTCCATGCTCACGCAAGAGGAGAAACAACGAGGTATGGCTGCTGGGCAGCCCTGTGCGAGACTCGAACGGGGGCCTTACAAGGTTTAAAATTTGGACTGCTAAATTTTCTTTTATATTTTATATTATGTATAAATTGATATAAAGCAAAAAGAAAAAAAAACATGAAGCATAGTGTGGTGGTATGCACCTATCTACAATCCTATATTTTTTTGTTCTAAACTCCTTACTTTTTAAATACAAAAAGCATGGAGTGATGGCCATGTAGTTATCATATCACCGTACAAATACAATAATGATAACCAATAATGCTCTTTATTATCATCTAGAGTTCATCTCATGAAAAATTTGTGTTAAATGAATCACTGGTTATATTGATAGCATCTTATAATGAAGTGTTATTTTTTATTGCATTTTTGCTCACGCCCTAAAGCAAGGATTATTCTCACCACACCCCTCGGTTGATTGCCGTTAGATTAGTTGAAATTTCGAGATTCGTGTCTTAAACAATTAAACCAAATAATCTAACAGGAATCCGGATCCTCTTTGTGAGGATCATGTGGATCCATGAATCATATCCGTTCATCGTACATTGTGCGGTCAGAAATCATTTTAAATATTTTTATTTAAAATTAAATACAAACAGGTACTTGACAAAAACTGACCGTACGATGGACGATGAACAGACACGATTTACAGATCCCCAGGATCCTCACCAAAAGGATTTGGAGAGGATCCTGTTGGATCTAACGGTAGGTATGAGCAAAGTTGTATTATAATTTTCTTTTGATATATGGATGACTAAAGTCTTCAAATGGATGACTAAAGTCTTCAAATGGATGAAAATTATAATTAGATAACTTTTAAACGGTGACTGAAAGAATAAATGATTCTTATTATTACATGTATTCTATTAAATGATGTCATATAAGAAAATGAGCTTATAAAGATTATATTTTTAGACTTTTAAGAATTTTAATTTATTATGATATTCCTAATTATAGGTTTATTAGCAAAAGTTATGTTATATAATCAAAGAATTTTTTTTTTTTTTTTTTTTGAACAAACAATGAAAGAAATTTTTTTAAAAAAAGGAAACAGATAGTCTAGCTTAAAAAGGCCCAAAATGATTACCTGGAAAGAAAACCTAGCACATCTGGAAAAAAATCAAAATTAATAAGAAAATGAGCTTTTAAAGATTATATTTTTAGACTTTTAAGAATTTTGATTTATTATGATATTCCTAATTACAGGTTTATTAGCAAAAGTTATGTTATATAATCAAAGACATGATTTTTTTTTTTAACAAATAATGAAAGAAATTTAAAAAAAAAAGGAAACAGATAGTCTAGCTTAAAAAGGCCCAAAATGATTACCCGGAAAGAAAACCTAGCATATCTGGAAAAAAAAATCAAAATCAATAAATATGAGCATGTGACGAGTCGAACCCGTGCGCTAGTAAATGACAGTATTGGCACTTGACAACTTTGCCAAGAAAGCATTGTAATCATGTCTACGCTTTTACGTGTATGTATGTATTTAGCATTTAAGGGCCCGAGGGCTTGTGCGGTTGCACACTTTGCACCCCTTCAGGGTCGGCCCTGCTGCTGGGCCAAGTCTCCTCGAACCCACGACCATGGTTTTGCAAACTGGACATGGTAACAATAGCAGGAAAAGCTAATCCTCTGATAAGAAACCAATGTACTGTTCGTATTGTGATTATGACCACCACACCATCGAAACATGCTGGAAACTTCACGACTATCCACCGGAGCATCGCCTTCATGGGAAATCAAATGGTTCTGGAGGACGTGAGAAGAAGGATGGTAGAAAGCCTAATCTCACGGCAGATTAGTTTCAACAACTTTTATCCCTGATGAGTCAAAAATTGGGAGTTGATGCTAAGGCCAATGTTGCAGGTGGGTCTCTTACAAGTTCTCCTCAATAGGTGACAGATAGTGGTGCCACTGACCACGTATCTTGTCTCCTGTTGACTCATGCCATCACAAATCCACCTTTGCCGCCAGTGGCATTGCCTAATAAGACTCGGGTTCTTATCAATTTTAATGGAACTTATCATTTTGGATCCAAAATACCACTTTACAATGTTCTCGTGACAGCTTCGTTTTTTATCAATTTAATTTCCGTTAGTTGGATAACCCGATCACTACGATGTTCAATAACCTTTTATCCTAATTTTTGTATTTTACAGGACTTGGAGATGAGGATGATGATTGGTTGGGAGACAATGTAATGGGCTCTATTATATGGTGGATTCTAAAGGACGCACGTCATCTCCAACTATCTCACAACCCAAGGTCTTCTCAGTTACTTGGCACCGCCGACTTGGCCACCCTTCATCTTTGCAACTACAATTGTTAGCTAAGAGTTTTCCATGAATTTCTCATTCATCAAATAAACCTCGTGATGTTTGCCCTTTGGTAAAACAAACTCGATTATCTTTTGGATTAAGTCGTATTATTACAAAGCATGCTTTTGAACTTATACATTGAGACATTTGGGGGCCACATAAAATTCCATCTCGTTCTGGTGCTCGTTATTTCCATACTATTATTGATGATTTTACCCGTTGTACTTGGGTCTATCTTATGCATCATAAATTAGATATCCAAACATTACTTAAGTCTTTTATTGCCTATGCCGAAACATAATTCCACCACCAAATTAAAACAATTCGAAGTGATAATGGGAATGCGTTTGTTTCCATGCATGCTTTTTTTAGCGATAAGGATATCATTTTTCAACGTTCTTGTGTTTCCACCCCTCAACAAAATGGGGTTGTGGAATGTAAGTATCGACATATTCTTCAAACCGCACGGGCTTTACGTTTTCAATCTCATATACCTTTTCACTTTTGGGATGAATGTATTCTTACAGCTGTTTACCTTATAAATCGCATTCCTACCCCATTATTGTCAGGCCTAGCCTCATGAGAAATTATTTGGACATCGTCCTTCATATAAACATCTACGTACTTTTGGGTGTTTAGCTTATGCTACTAATCTTCACCCTACACACAAATTTGATGTTCGGGCTAGAAAATGTGTTTTCATTGGTTATCTTTTTGGACAAAAAGCATATAAATTATATGATCTTAATTCCAAACAAGTTTTGACAAGTCGAGATGTCACATTTCATGAGCATATTTTTCCCTATCACGAAACCAACCTTAACTAGACCCCCCTCCATTAGCTCAAACACCAACCCAACCAAATCATTTTCCTAATTCAGCACCAATGCCTATAATTGCTTCACTTAGCACCTTTAATAGCCCAACACCACTTCAAATGTCAGCCCTGCCTATTGCACATGCTAACCTTTCCACTGACCCTCTTGATCAGTGCCATGCTGCCTTCATTGATCAGTGCACTGCAGCTGATCTTACTGCTACAAATGATCAGAGCATTGCTGCTAATTTTTCTCTAGCACCTTTGTGTCATTCTAGTTACATTAGAGTGCTGCCAGCTAAATTGCAATACTACATTTGTTTTAATAATACGTTGCCCCCGACTACTTCTTCCCTATTCGGCCCTAGTACAAGGTATCCCTTTTTCAAGTACTTATCTTATAAAGGACTCTCAACTCAATATCAATCTTTCATTGCACAATTATCTTCCGATTTGGAACCTATCAGTTATGGAGAAGCTATTAAACATCCGCAATGGCAACAAGCCATGCATGAGGAAATTCAAGCTCTTGAAGCCAACGACACTTGGACCTTGTCTTCATTGGCTCCTGACAAGGTGCTCATTAGTTGTAAATGGGTCTATAAGATAAAACGAAAATTCGATGTTAGTATTGAGCGCTACAAAGCTCGTTTGGTGACTAAGGGTTACACTCAATTGGCAGGAATTGACTACTATGACATTTTTTCCCCAAAGGCTAAACTTGTTACTTTCTGATGCTTGTTCTTGATGTTGCTTACTCATGGTCTCTTCAACAACTTGAGTCCATAACGCTTTCCTTTGTGGTGGTATCATGGAGGAAATTTATATGCTCCCATAGCCTGGTTTTCGGCAACAGGGAGAGGATATAGTTTGTCGCTTCAACAAGTCACTTTATGGATTGAAACAAGCTTCTCGACAATGGTTCTTCAAGTTTTCACAAGCTATCCAGTCCGCCAGGTATGTTCAGTCCAAAGCAGACTACTCGCTTTTTACTAAGTGAAAAGGAAAGTCATTTATTGTGTTTCTTATTTATGTCGATGACATTTTAATAACAGGAAATGATTTGGCAGCCATTAATGATCTCAAAGATTTTTTAAATACCAAGTTTCATATAAAAGATTTTGGTAATTTAAAATATTTTTTGGGAATCGAAGTGGCACAATTAAAGCACAGTATTTTCATTTTGCAACGAAAAGATCTACTGGACATTTTGAATAATGCGGGGTTTTTGGGTTCACGACATGTAAGTTTTCCAATGGAGCAAAATCTTAAATTGCTTCCAGATGATGTTTATGCACTAGATGATCTAGCCAAGTATCGACGATTAGTTGGCCGTTTGATTTATCTTACCATTACACGACTGGATATTACGTATTTTGTTCATTTATTAAGTAGATTCATGCAATCCCCCCGAAAGCCTCACTACGAAGCAGCCTTATGTATTTTGAAGTATTTGAAAGGTACACTGGGGCAAGGTATGATGTTTCCATCTCAAAATTCATTAAAATTAAAGGCATATTGTCATTCAGATTGGGCGGATTGTCTTACTACACAATGCTCAACAACTGGCTATGGTGTTTTCCTTGGAAATTGTCTCATTTCATGGAAAAGCAAATGTCAGAAGACGGTATTTTTATCCTTTGCTGAGCTGAATATAGATTAATTGCAGCAGCATGTTGTGAACTCACATGGTTACAAAGTCTTTTTCGTGATTTACATATTCAAGACAAAAGGTCAGCCACCTTGTTTCGCGATAATCAAGATGCTCTTCATATAACAGCAAATCCAGTAGTTCACGAACGTACAAGACATATTGAGATTGATTGCCATTTTGTTTGTGATAAGATTATGGAAGGAAAGGTTATAACAGGATTTGTTCCATCTATTTCTCAACTAGCCGACTTGTTCACCAAGGCTCTTGGAAATGAGAGATTTCATTCTTTGCTCGGCAAGTTGGGTGTTCACAATATTCACTCACCAACTTGAGGGTGAGTGTTGAGAAAGTCAAAGATTATGTGAAAATACTCGTATCAATTAGTATTATAGGGCAAGTATTTTGTATTGATTACTTTCCTATCATGTAATATAGCAAATCAATTAGCTAGTTTGTAGGAGTTGATTGTATAGTCTTACAACTATTTATACTTGTAGTTTGTAGAAAGAAAATTATCAGTTAATGAGAGGAAATATTCACTCAAAACTTTTCAAAATTTACACTGGTCCCTGTAAAAAGGCAACCAGAGTGTAACTGAAGCGAACAACCAAAGCTCTATGCCGGAACAGCCAAGGAGCAAGCGGAAAACAGTTGAAGAAAATAAAGAACCAGCAAAAACAAAGTGACCTCTATGAGATGTCATTTTACAAACAATTCCTTAAAAAAGTCCACAATTTTGAACGCGGAAGCACTAACAAAGGAGAAAGAGAGCTTCAAGGCCCCAATCATAACCATGATGGGCTCTTGGACCAAGACAAATACCTTGACAAAGGCACCAGATCCAAGTTAACCTGTCAACAGTGGTATTCCATTTCGATTTGGGTTTTGATCTTTTGGACTATTATTCATTCTCGTTCTTTAATTCCCAATTGGGCCTGTTTCTGATCCTTGCATTCAAGTTTATGAAGAAAAAGAAAACCCTAAACAATTAACAAAAACAAAAATACAAAGTCTATGCTCCATCATCAACCTTGATGCCATAATATCACTAAATCATAGTACTAAGTGAGAGTTCTTAGTCCACTACTAGTAAATACAGCTTGCCTTACAATATTTTACGTGATGGAAGAAATTCTTTCGAGTTAAAAACCTTTACTCGATGGATGTTTGAGTTGGTAGGGCGAAGACGGTTAACATTTAGAGTTTAATGAAAATCTTTAAGCAATGGCACACCATTGTTGGGCAAGTAATACGTCGTCAGGCAAACTTTTGGCGCGAAGATGGAAAACTTTTGCCCGACGATGTGTGGAAACGTCGGCTAGGAAAAATCTGCCCGACAAAACTGTTCGTCGGTTAAGTGTAACATCGGTGATAAAAAAAAAAGTCTAAAAATGGGGGTGTGTAATAAATATCCTCTGACAGAACTTTTTGCTCAACGTTTTCCTATTCCTTACCCGACGGAGGGTTCATTGGGCAAGCCCTTATTCATAAATTTATAAGTCTGTGCCTTCCTCTTTCTTTTTCTTCTCAATACCTTCATTTTCCACTTTCTACTCTGTGCCTTCCTATTCATGTTTCTCCCTTCTCCCGTTCTTCTTTGCTTCAATACCCTCTATGTCATGAAAAACACCAACAACAAAGGCATGGCTATTATGGCCGAAGGTCTAGGAAGTAAACAGAGAGGATACTAGGATACCACCGTAATGTCGAAGAAGGTGGTGAGCAAAAGTTACTCGGATATATTGCATGTGGAATGTTGGAAATATTCGGCGATATGAATGCTACTGCTCTTACAATAAATCACATAAAATAAATATTAGTGCATAGTAATTTATAATATTGCCACAACTGATTAGATAAAACAAACAAATACTTATCTTTTATAGGGTAGAAACCGCTCTTCATCGATACTTGATTAGAACAAGATTTTATGTAGAGGCATGTAAGTTCACTGTCCTTAAGAGTAGATTTCACCCCTTATGGCGCCCTACCCTCCAGGTTAAAACAACATGTGATTCTTGTAAGCATACATTCGCAATACTTGGGTCGAGTGAACAACTCGATTCCTCAATTGGTACAAAATAATTGAATACATATCAACATTTGAAGGAATGAGGAATCCATAGACAGGAAATGAGAGAATTTTAGAGAAAGAGAAATAAATGAAACCAAATACAAGAAATAAAAAAAATGGTCTATATATTTGCCACAACGTAAAGGGGATTTTATGTAGGATAATGGGTAATTAAATGTTAGACATATAATTACAAATTGAATGAGGAAAACGTTACTATAGAATTGCCCAATAATGACTTAATCAATGGCATCTTTAAAGACAAAATGTAGTTAAAGCCCTAACATTATAACCCTTTTAACACGTCAGTTTTGGTTTGCAAACAAAACTGAAATTAAGAATAAAAGAAATCATTAAGAATGATATTAAGTTATTAACATGATCAATGAGGAGTTGTATTTTGAAATACCTAATTAAAATTCCAACAATCCCTCACATATTTCAAATTACAAATCAAATCACCAAAAGGGAAATTGAATAACACAAGTTTAAAGAGGACAGTGAAGTACCAAATGAGAGTGAGAATCCAATGCATCAGAACTGATGGTCACCAATGGTCGCCGTTCTGCTTCCACCTCTGCTCAGAGTAAACGGTCAATTTCGAGTGCCACTACGACCGAGTCAGCCGTCGACGTGCGTTCGTCTATGCCATTGCCCAGGTAGCCCGAACTGCCAAGTGACTCCACAGCAGTCGTCGCCACTAACCGCCCCCACCATTCTCCTCAGTCACTTGCCACCCTTCCCAGGATAGGGTAGAGACCGAATCGATGCCCGTGGAGGGAGTGGAGGAGGAAGGACACCTCCCTACGAACTAAGGAGTAAAAAGGCTCGAGGCATTTGTTAGGGCTTGAAGACAAACCGAATCACTCGGACCACGCAATAAAGGATTCGGATTGTATACCTCCCCAACCACCGCCGAGTGAGTGCCAATGTTAATAGTTTGTTGACTTATGACTGCAGTGCCCTCTTCTGCAACAAATGCCCCATAAACGCCGAATCAAGGATTACGCCTAGGGATGAGGTTTGTAAGGAGATGAACCGCCAGCTTTTGGTAAGTGTACTATTACTTGCTTAATTTAATGTTGTTTTTTCTTTAATTTATTTTATGTGGTTTTAAACTAATTATTTGATTTTTTTTTTTTATTTAGAAATTGCAATCCAACTTTGACTGGAACATGCAGGACAAAGGTTGTGTCGATTACATCAAACATGAGTGAAGCGGCTGGTACAAGGAGTCGAAGTATGAGGCACAAGTACTACTATGGTTCTAATAGTCGCTAGGTGCTAGTCGGACGACGGGCTGGGGCCTAGCGGCTAGGTGGGGCCTAGGCGGGCGGCTAGGCGGGGCCTAGGCAGACTAGGCGGATTTAAGTAAATCAATCATATTTCGTGTAAATAAGTATCTGCTTATACTTGAAATATATATAATTTCGTCATAAACTACAAAATAGAATGCATATATATTATGAAGTATTGGAACATAATGAAAACATGTGAAATAAGGATATAATGTGTGTTCATTTAAGTATGCAACAAGTCTCTTAAAATTTATTACAAAAAAAACAAAATGCAAAATGAAAGTTATCTATTTTCTGTCTAAGTGAGTTGCGACCTAGGCGAGTGTTTAGGCGGGTCTAGGCGGTCTAGGCGGGTGCCTTAGTAGGCCTAGGCGTCCTTAGCATTAATCGCGGTGGTGGCCAGCCGCCTAGCGCCTAGGCGGCGCTAGGCGAGGATTTTTAGAACACTGAGTACTACAAGACTTGTCTGACGCCTTAGGCAGCGCTGGCAAAACTACCCAAGGAGATTGTGGAGAAGGTGCCAAGAGGGAGTGGCTGTGTACTCATTTTGAGAGTGAAAAGTATAAGGTAATCAAATTTAATTTAATTTATATTGTTTTTTACTTAAGTTAAACTATATTTTTGTAATAACCAGAAAAAATCGACAACAAATAAAGGAAATCAGGACAAGAAGCTGTAAGATCACCACTCCAGTTCTCGACCCCTATCTTACCGGGGTCGAGGAACGACGGGAGACTAGGGAGAAGTTGTGGTTTGGGTGGAGACGCGCGAATTATAGCAACGAGGTCACAGACGGAGTTTATATAAGTATTTACTCTTATTTTTCAATTATAATTTTCATTACAATAATTATGGTTTAACTTAATATTGACATCCCTTGTTTCTATGGTACAGAAGAAGGATGAGTAACTCGCCAATTCCTCTCCCAGTATCTAGACGTGCCTATAGAGAAGCTGACACCTAAACCAGAGGTGTCTCTCTAGATGTTGATGGACGGGGTTGGACGAAGGAGGGGCAAGCAAGTCTGCAGCCTAGGAGCATGTCGGGTTCGGGAAGTCGGGTCTTCTTCTTCATCCAGCTCTACTCCATTAACCGAGACTGACTCTAGACTTCAACATGTGGAGATGGAGCTGGTGCGCCAAAAGGAATTAGTGTGCTTGTACTTCATTGCCATATCCCAATCCTAGTAAGCTTCTGGGATTACGATTCCCGGGCAGCTACCCGAGCTTGTGCAGCCATACCAGAAGCCCCCTAGCAGCAATGTCAAGAGCCGGCTTAGCAGTCATGGGACCCCCTAGCATAGTAGTTTACTATTTCCTTTTTTTAATTTTTCTATATTATAATTGTACGAACAATTGTTTTTGGCTGTAAATATTATTTTTCATTTTTACAATATATTTTTTAAAAATATTCGAATTTAATTTTATTTTTCTTTCTATTTTTGTATTTATTACTATTTTTTATTCTTTTAAATTTTTTCCAAGTTTTGTAGACTTTTGGCCGATGGGGCTGTTATCGCTCAAAACCTTCTTTTACTTGACGACCTTTCCGTCGGGGTAAGTTCACCCCATTATTTAATTATGTTCTAGTGGACGAGGTATATTTCGTTGGTTAAACACACTATTGCCTGACAATGCATTTCGTCGGTTAAACCACCACTTAATCGACGAACTTGTTCATCCGTTGTTTAAGTCACCGCACGATGAGTTTTACCCGACTACTCTTTTTCAATGAACGTCCGTCGATTAAGATTTACGGCCACAAATTTTTCGTTTTAGCTGACGACTTTCTTCCATCTGGCAATTAATGTGTTTTTTTTTTTTTTTTTTGTAGTGGTCATTCATATGTGTCGAATAAATCGATATTTACTGTAATAAGTAGCATCGTCATAATGAACTAATAATTTCTTTGATTCATATGGATGACTAAACAATTTTCAACTCAAATATGTTTTGAATCATTGTGTGCTACGCTTGACTTACATATTTTAAATGTATTTACATGCGTAAATTGCTTCAATTTTTTTATTTTTTTATGACAAAAAGAGAGTCAAATATTTGGACTAAATGAATCATATTATACCATGCTAGAAGAAACCTCTCATAAACCAATCAAAGTAGCTGAATCCACATAATAAAATCGGTCTTTCAATTTCTATCTACATTCTATTGAATTTACTTTAAAAATAGAGAAAATAATATTTAACAAACAACTGATTGAATCACATTATTGTGCGCGTGAAAGGTCTTTTTTATCACCGGCGCTACACGCCTTTTAAGATGTTTTGAACGTGTTTAAAAATGGAAAAAATAATATTTAATAGGCATTTTTATGTTATATTTGGTGAAGCCATGTCCCCAAAAAGGGCTGCTGACTTTATATATAAAAGATAAAAGAAAGAAATAATGGTTCACATCACATACCATACTTTGTCATTTTATGATTATTGTCCTCTTTTACATATATCAAGTAGAAAGATAATATATATATAATTTTAATTGCCATCAGCTTCGAGATATGTTTTTCAAAGGAGAAATCTTGAGAGCCCTACTTTCTCACCAGTTTCCTGAACATCAATTTGAGTCTGGAGTTTATACTCCCTCAAAGTGAACTGCCTATAAGTTGATGGTTCATCACCGCAGCTTCGGACCACTACATCGTAGGAGGGGCAGTAGAAATATGCCACAGAAAACCTCTCAACTTCTTGTCCGGTAACCACTCGGTGTTTGATGCTCTTGTATATGCCATTGCTCAAGGCCTGCGTTATACGACACATACGAATACGCATATATTAGGGTATATGTTTTCCAAGAGACATTTTTTGAAGCTGGAATTGGAACATATGTAGTACATATTTATGATACTATTTCCCCAATATGTATGAGAAATACCCATATATATATATATATATATATATATATATATTCGAAAAACATTCTAATTTTCGCAAAGCAAGATCTTGATATGTTGAATTTTAAAATATATCAAAGTTCCTATTTAACATAAAAATAAATAAATTGAGTCAAACCCTATTCCCAATATCTAAAAATCCGATTATACACTTATATATATATATTTTTTTATTTTTTTTTTTATTTTTTTTTATTTTTTTTATAATAAAAGTAAGGGTAATGCTAAAGTGACTAAATTTTTAAATTAAATTTGCAAACTAAATGATGTGTCACCAATAAGACATAAACACGTTAAAATCAACATTTAAATAATAATTCAATTATCAACAATCATATCATTTAGTTTTTAATATCCTTCAACAATCATCCTCGTAAAAACCCTACTAAAACTAAAACTTTTACCCCTCTTAAGTTAGACAAAGTATAATTTGAACAATATAACTTAAAGATATATGAATATTACCTCAAACAAGTCCCCAATGTTGACAATGAGAGCTTCAGGATTAGGTTTAACAGCCATCCATCTTCCATCTTTAAATATTTCCAGACCTCCTACTTGGTCCTGGTGAACTATAGTTAGGAAATCGGTATCAGTGTGCGAGACGAGGCCAAACACTTGCGAAGGAAACGGACGTGGAGCGTATCTATTCAGTCGAAGATAACTACTTCTTGGTGGGCAATTCTCTTCAAAGTAAATCGATTTGACACCCAAAGGCTGTGCCAGAATTTCAGCTAAGCTTTTAGCCAAACCAGACACCATCTTCACGAATGCTTCAATTGTTGACCTATAAGATGGCAATTAACCAAACATGGAAAAAAAATTGGGGGGAAATAATAAACTAAAGTCGTTTGATAACCATTTCGTCTACAATTTTTGCTTTTTTGACAACTGAAAACCAAAAACTTTTGGTTAAAGTTTTCAATTTTTATTCCAATGAACAGAAACAAAAAACTGAAAGATATTTTTTTGAGCTTTCAAAATTTATATAGTTTGGTTTTGATTTTCAATTTTCTTTTTTTTTTTTTTTTTAAACTACACATAGTTACCAAATAAGTTTTCAAATAAAAATTAAAACGATTATCAAATGGACCATAAATAATTTGCTAGTCTATGATCATAAGCATATTGTGGCGACAAAATACTTGGGGTAGGAGCACAGCATTTTCACGTGGTTTTGTTAGCTCATGTGATATAATTACGGTTGAGAAACATATGAATTTTTTTTAGCAGGTGACGCTAGCTTTATCACACTGACAAAAATCAATTACAACTATGCACTTCGATTCCCATTAGTTCTCGTCCTTCTTAACAATTAACTATTTAACTCATTAACGTTATCGTTATCTTAAACAAATATACGACTTTTTCTTTTAAGCCATGATATCAATCAATAAAACAAAACACATGTTTATAATATTTGTGGATGAAATTACCACAGTAACAAAAACACGGGTTTATAATATTTGTGAATGACAAGTAGGCTATGCAAGCAACATAAAGTACAAATATTCGTACTTTCTCAAGCTAAGTATGAATATTCGAATTTGTGAATGACCTCTATTGAAATTTACGCAAAGCCTGTCGGGCCAAAGACATTCATGCATGTTATGCATATGTGGTAATCACGTGATAACGACTGATCCATGCATGTGGCAGGCCAGGCAATGTATGGTGCCTGCCTGCAAGAACGTAGTAGGGTTAGACGTCCCCCTGCTGGATTGACAAATGACAACTCTCCCTTCAAGTACGAAATGCGACATATTCAGGTGCTCTTTACCCTACAATCCCTATTCATATAATGCAGATGGATTCTAAAAAAACGTACTATATCCATCCACATATAGGCTATAGCTAACAATGAGTCCTCATACCCAGCTAATGATATGTTTCTTCACGGGCGGAGGTATAAAGGGACCAAGATGATCCCAGACCTAACATGAATTTGAAAAAAATAGAGATTAGTATACACCTATTTCTATTGCTTTGCAAACCCTTTTATTAGGCAATGCTTCAAACAATTTCAATCGTTCTCTCTTTTTTCATTCCAACAGATCGTCCTCTCTTTTTTCATTCCAACAGATCGTCCTCTTATTGCATAATTAAGTATATTTTATCAGTACTGCTCTCCTAAAGTTCTCATTTTGAAGACTTGTGAGGCCCAAATGCATATTAGTCACAAGATTATATTAGTTTAAATATAAGGGCTTGAAATATATAACAACTTAATAAACCAAAACCAACTTAAAATCTATGAACCAATGGAAAACTCAATTTTTTGTTTTGGTTTAAGTTGCCAAATATTTTAAGCTATTGAATCTAAACTAATATAATCTTGTTGCTATTACTCATTTAGTCTTCACAAGTCCTCAAATGAGGACCTTAAGAGAGCAGGACTCATATTTTATATGATCATTTATCATATATCATCAATAACCTATAAATTAAAACCCATCATTCAGTTTTAATTAAAAAGAATTATTCCTTCACAATCTAATCTCTTTCATGATGCACTGCAGACGATTCCCCCTCTTCTTTTGAAATTTCATATGTATTTTACCATTCCAAATTCTAAATCTATTGAATAAGCAAACAATAAGGCTTGTAAAACTCTATTATTTTCTATAAACTTTTATATGTTTCTACTCTACTCTACTATATCTCTTACTTTGAGTACTAGGATTTGTAAATTTTTGTTAATTATCCTTATTGAGTTTACTAATTCTTTCAATAGTATAGATGACATCATGGAATAGTTTCAAAATATGAAAACTGGTCTAGAATAGTTATGATTATTTTAAATAGATAAGATTGTTGATGAGATGTTAGCTTTGACTTTTAATTACTTTGGATATATGTCACAGCCCGTCCTGGAATTTTGTATTATTTGGTTTCAAGCGTGGAAGTTACTATTATGCCCTTGGACGTTATGTGTGTTGTGTGTATTATGTATCTATGTGGGACAAATGCTAAGTTTTCTAAGCTTTGGAACACTTAGGACTCTAAGGGTTTTATTTGTTTTGGTTGGAGACCACGTGGACACACACCCACACACAAACTCTCACTCTCTCCCGTGCCTTCTCTCTCTCTCCTCCCTCTCGAATTTTCTGCAACGTCCGTACAAGCGTACGGACAAATCTCTAACCAGCCATTTTCTTCACAGATCGAGGAAGTTAAGGTCATCGTCTTGTTCCCTGTGACTTCATGAGTTCATCCATACCATTTCCAGGTAAGAATGCCTTCGAAAACCCAGAGAACCCTAACCCCCCGATTTGAGTACTGTTTATGTGGCCGTAATTATGGATGTTTCAAGGGATTTGAAGCTTGCAGGAAGCTTTAGGACATTCCTACGAAGCTCGGAGAAGAAAAACCAAGTGATTTGGATGTCGGGAAGTGGAGATCGACGAGTTTGAAGTTTGGCCGGATTATCGAGGCTTTTTCCGGCGAGATTCCAATGGTTTCAGGGCTCGAGTCAGGTATGGTTTTGTTCGTCTTTGTGAGATCTTCAAAATGGCTCAAGTTTCATGAGATTTGGTTAAGAATTGAAGAAGATATGAAGATTTGAAAATTGTCCAGAAACCGGCGAAAATTCGAAGTTCAGAAGGCGGCGGACGGCGGCGACCGGTGAAGCCTGTCTGAGAAGAAGGGAGAATATTCTGTCAGAGTTGACGGAATATTCCTAACGGCGTCAGGTAACACCGTTAGTTTTAACCGAATATTCCTCGGAATATTCCTAACGCCATTTACTATTTCCGTCAGGGTTCCCTGCGCGTGGCCGCGCGTGTGGCCGTGCACTTGTTGGCACGTGGATGGTCGGAAAAATATTTTAAAAATATAGGGATGTTTCTGAGGATGAGTAAGTCTCAGTGGTATAATCATATACCCAAATTGAGCAATATATGGGAAGTTACTTGCTTGTGTTGTTTGTGTGCGTTAATTAACGTTATTTCAGTTATTTCTCAGATAGGCGAGGCCTATCCAGAGGACGAGCATAGTGAGGCTAGGCACGGGGGTTACGACCTTTCTACATACCAGTGAGTGGGCTTTTATTTTCAGTATATATATATATATATATATTTGACGTTTTTCCCAGAAAACATACTTTAAAGGAAATGTGATTTAAATGCCATGTTATATATGCATCATATTTTAGTATATGCATCATCATGATTATGTATATTGTTGCATGGTGCTACGGAGGCCCAGGTAAGGTCAAGGTAAGTATATTATGCTGTGAATGGTTATGATATGGATGATGATGTTGAGATGTATATTGAGCTCATCAACCTGCACCCCGGTGTTAGTGCTTCTGCCTAGGGCCATGGCATAGTCATAGTCCTTCACGTGATGTTCACCTCCCGCACCATACGCTCACCTTGGATCCAAGTTAGGTGCATAGTTCTGTCGTACAGACCACTATAAGTGGTTCCGACTCGTAGATGACTCGCGATTTATAGCACAGTCTTCACGTGATCATAGCATTAGAGCGTATTTATTTACACCCAGTCTTGTCGTACAGACCACTACAGGTGGTTCCGACTCGTGTACAGATATATTGCCATACAGGTCACTTTAGGTGACTTCGGCTAGATGGAGCGATGATTAACCGTACAGTCCACTGCAGGGGCTCTGGTTAATATGTTATTTTATTGAGATTACTTTACTTGGCTTACATTTGTTGTATTGTGATATTGGGCATGGCATATGCATGGCATACACATGTGGTTTTGGATATATATATTGAGCATGGTTTTGAGATATATACGTATGTATACTATTTTCTGGGAAATTATACAGGTTTTCCAGCGAGGGGTTAGAACTTTTGAGATATGAAATGATTTTAGAAAACCTTGTTTTTGCCCACTCACACTTTTTGTTTTGCGCATCTCCAAGTATTAGGTGAAAGTCTTGTTGGTGGCTTACGAGGATAGGGCGTAGGTTCTGACAAACCATCATTCATGTAGGACCACCTTTAGGTGTTGTTTAATCAGTACTTTTGCTTGACTGCTCTTAGGCTAGTTAAGCTCTGGTTGTGTATTTCACACTTATTCTCGCTCTAGCACGCTATCTTAGTTAGAATTGCTAGTTGCTTAGTTTTAATTTGTTCGTATTTCCCTTATTAATCTTGCTTCCGCACTATGCATATGGTTACGTCACGTTCACGTGATGGCCAGCATGCCTTGATTTAGATCGGGCTGTGTCAGTTTGGTATCAGAGCCCTAGGTTTGCAGTCCTGCATATCTTGTGAATATTCTAATTGTCTTGGTGTCTTATGTCAGAACTATGCCACCTCGTAGAGAACCACGTCGTACAGCTGAGCCTAGGTTCCCTGATATTGCTCAGTTAGGGGAAGCTATTACCAATGCCATTCAGTCTGTAATCCGCCCTCCTTAGCGGGCTCCTTTGGAATCAGTGTATAATCTTAAATTGCCTACTTTTCTGGGTAATGAGGGCCATGAAGGGGCTGAGCATTGGCTTAATCAGATTGAGAAGACGTTTCGTGTAATGCAGAGTCAGGAGAGTCTTCCCGAGGATAGGTGGGTAGAGACCACTACTTGGTTTTTGGGCGAAGAACCTGCATCCTGGTGGAGACATGAAACTTATGGATGTACGCCCGAGGAGATTGCAAACTGGGAGAATTTTAAGCAATCATTTTGTAAGAGATTTATTCCTCCAGCATATTTAGATCGTAAGAAGCAGGAGTTCACGGGCTTGAAACAGAGGAAGTTGACTGCTAATGAGTATTATAGGAAGTTCACAGATTTGTCTCGCTATGGTCCCGAAGTTGCTACTAATTCAGTGGAGATGCTTCGACGCTTTAAGTTGGGTACTAAGAAGAAATGGCGATCGATGACGACTATCTACCCCTGTGATACTTATCAGGAGTTCTATGAGATTTTGTTGAGGATTGAGGACTCTGAGAATATGCCCAGTGAGAGTGAGGAAGAAGAAGAAAAAGACGGAAATCAAAAAAAGGATAATAAAGGTAAAGGTCATTCAACTCAGGGACCTCGCCAGACTCAGAGTTTTAAGAAAATTGGAGCTAGCTCGAGTTTTTCCAGTGAGGGTTTTAGTGCCACGGGCCAGAGGCGAGGAGGTAGATTTACTGGAGGCCCTAGATTTCAGAGGCCGAGAAATTCAGGTGTTGCTAATGTTCCCTTATGTTGTAGATGTAATAATTGACATTTTGGAAAGTGTCGACGAGGCAGCAGTAGATGTTTTACTTGTGGGCAAATGGGGCATAGAGCTATGTATTGTCCTCAAAATCAGCAAAGGCCTCAGCAGCCTCATTTAACACCGCCAGTCTCGACTCAGCAGTTTTCAGGACCGAGTGGTTATGTTCAGGCAGGTCATGGTGGCACTTACCACTATCAGGGGGATCTAGTTCCTTATTCTTCAGGGCAGTATCAGTACCCTCAGGATCCTTATCAGCAGAGTGGTCACGGCCAGTATTCAGGAGGTTATATGCCTTATCAGCAGAGTGGCTACGGTCAGCAGTTTTCAGCTGGCGGGTCACAGTGGTATTCTGGAGGACAACCCCAGCAGGTTAATGTTGCTACTAGTAGTGCTGGATCATCGAGGCAGCACAGTCAGTCTGGTCAGGGACGTAGCTCACAGAGTAGAGGTGTTTATGCCAACAGAGGTCGAGGAGGAAGGCAGCACGCCCAGGGACGTATTCATAACATTTCACTGCATGATGCTCAGAACAATCCTGACTTAATCATGGGTACGTTAAATATTCTTGGTCATTTTGCTAAAGTGTTGTATGATTGTGGTGCTACGCATTCTGTGATTTCTCATACTTTTGCTTAGTTGACTCAACCTCAATCTACACCCCTTTGGGTATGAGTTAGAGTTTGCAATGCCTAGAGGCGATAGGTGTTATGTAGATTTTGTATATCCGGAATGTTCTGTTTTGGTAGAATATATGGTTATGCCAGCTAACCTCACTCCGTTGGACATTGTGGACTTTAATGTTATTTTAGGCACTGATTGGTTGCATTACAATCGTGCAAAGATCGACTGTTACGGGAAAACGGTAACCTTCTATCGTCCTGGATTACCTGAGGTTACATTTGTAGGAGATCATAGTGGGGTGAGGCATGGAGTTATTTCAGCTATGAGAGCTAAAAAGTTACTCAAAAAAGGTTGTCAGGGATATTTAGCTCACGTAGTGCTGAATGATGATACTCCTATTAGCACGGAAAACGTTCAGCTAGTCAGACATTTTTCTGACGTCTTCCTTGACGATTTGCCTGGATTGCCGCCAGATCGTGATGTAGAGTTCACTATTGACTTGCTACCAGGTACAAATCATATATCATTAACTCCTTATCGAATGGCTCATGCTGAGTTAAGAGAATTGAAGACCCAGTTACAGGAATTGGTTGATAAGGGTTTTATTCAGCCTAGTATATCACCGTGGGGAGCTCCAGTCTTATTTGTTTGGAAGAAAGACAGTACTTTGAGGCTTTGCATTGACTACAGGCAATTGAATCGGGTGACGATTAAAAATCGTTATCCATTGCCGCGTATTGATGACCTCTTTGATCAACTTCGAGGTGCCTGTGTGTTTTCCAAGATTGATTTGAGGTCTGGCTATTATCAATTGAAGATTAAGAGCGAGGATGTTCCTAAAACTATTTTTAGGACTCGTTATGATCATTATGAGTTTCTCGTGATGCCGTTTGGGTTAACTAATACACCAGCAGCTTTCATGGGTTTGATGAACCAAGTATTCCAGCAATATCTTGACAGGTTTGTCATTGTGTTCATCGATGATATTCTGGTATACTCTAAGTCTGAGGCAGAGCATGCTAGACATCTTAGGTTGGTGTTGAAGAAGCTGAGGGAACATCAGTTATACGCTAAGTTCAGCAAATGCCAGTTCTGGTTAGATCAAGTGGCATTTCTGGGGCATATCATATATGCTCAAGGTATTCTTGTAGATCCTCAGAAGATAGCAGCGGTGGAGAATTGGGAGCAGCCGCGAACCGTCACCGAAGTTCGAAGTTTCCTTAGTTTAGCAGGATATTATCGACGGTTTGTTAAGGATTTCTCAATTATTGCTTCACCGTTATCGAGATTGACGAGGAAATATGTTAAGTTTGAGTGGGATGATAAATGTGAGCAAAGTTTTCAACAGTTGAAGTACTGTCTCACTCATGCACCTGTTTTAGCACTTCCAGATGATAACGGTAACTTCGAGATCTATTATGATGCTTCTTTGATTGGTCTGGGTTGTGTGTTGATGCAGCATGATAGGGTAATTTCTTATGCTTCGCGACAGTTGAAACCTTACGAGAAGAATTACCTTACACATGATTTGGAGTTGGCAGCTATTATTTTCGCTTTAAAGATTTGGAGACATTATCTTTATGGCGAGAAATGTAGGATCTTCATAGATCCTAAGAGTCTCCAGTATCTTTTCACTAAGAGGGAGTTGAATTTTCGGCAACGAATGTGGATTGAATTACTAAGTGATTATGATTGCACGATTGAGTATCACCCAGGTCGTGCAAATGTGGTGGCTGATGCACTTAGTAGGAAATCCTAAGGCCGAATTAATGCCTTATACACGAGCCATATTCCACTTCTTGCATACTTGAGGTCCACTGAAGTGGAATTGGGAGTGGAAAATCATGAAGAAGCCTTACTTGCTAGCTTCGAGGTCGGGCCAATTTTGATTGATAGAGTGCGAGGCTCAGATTAATGATGAAGAAACTCAGGAACTTATTCGGTTAATAAATGAAGGAAAGAAGAAAGATCTTCGAATTAGAGAATCAGACGGCATGCTTATGCAAGAGAGTAGGATGTATGTGCCGAATAGTGCAGAGTTGAAGAAAGTAATTTTGGACGAAGCGCATTGTTTAGCTTATGTGATGCATCCAAGAGGTACTAAGATGTATCATACCATTTGACCATTTTATTATTGGCCGGGTATGAAAAGAGAAATTGCCAAGTATGTGAGTAGATGTGCCATATGCTAGCAAGTTAAAGCCGAAAGGAAGAAACCGTTTGGGTTGATGCAGCCACTTCCCGTTCCACAGTGGAAATGGGAAAATATCACTATGGATTTTGTGTACAAGCTTCCTCGTACTCAAAATGGCTATGATGGAATTTGGGTGATTGCCGATCGGCTTACTAAGTCAGCGCATTTCATTCCTTTGAAGGAAAAATATTCCTTAAGCGGATTA
This sequence comes from Heteromeles arbutifolia, assembly GCA_024362995.1. Lineage (NCBI taxonomy): Eukaryota > Viridiplantae > Streptophyta > Magnoliopsida > Rosales > Rosaceae > Heteromeles > Heteromeles arbutifolia. The sequence continues at coordinate 33,646,692 of JANCRC010000003.1, read as the reverse complement.
GCTGAGTTTTTCGTAGTGAAGATCGTGAAGTATCATGGCGTTCCAGTTAGTATTATCTCAGATCGTTGATAAGCTCATATTTATATATATATTACATCAAATTCACTTATTTTTTCTTAGTTAGTTCCTTATATTTTTGAGCTATTTACTTTGTTTTTGTGTTTTGTAGGACTTGTCAAGCTAAGAAAAGAAAAATAGCACAAGTGGGATTTTAAGTAACAAATTCGTCAAAACTGCCTGTGCACATCAGCTGACTTTGGAAGCAAGTTACGAACAGCTCAGAATGAATTAGGGAATGAGTCTTATATGCTTGGAAAGCTACGGATGTCTATTTTCTGGAACATTTCACGGATTGTTAATATCATTTTTCTAGAAGAAGTTATGGCCGTTTTAACACTTAAAGGTACACAAGGGGCTGAGCAGTTTGTAACTGACAAGAAAGCATTGAAAGCAATAAACCCAATAAAACTAGCAGCCAAAACTGATGCAGCCAAGAACAAACCAGCTGACACCTATTCAACTATCAGAGGAAATGGAATTAAAGATGAGGATTAAGTGAGGGAGTAATTGGCATAAAGACTACCTAAAGAGTTACAATTGTTTTACCATTTCCTCTCACTTATTGTCATCACAAAATGGCTATTAGTGGGGGAGTTATGGAGCAGAAATGGGGCAGCAAGCAGGGGCATAAAGGCTGCAGGTTGCAGCGGCAAGGGAAAGAGAATTGAGAAGAAATAAGATAAAAAAAAAAGGCAAGGCTGCTGCGTTGGGGAAGGAAGGAAAGGAAGGAGGAAATCTTGGCATTCTCTTCTTTCGGTTTTATCTTCTCAAACTCATGTCTTTCTTTTGGTTTTATTTAAGGATTATGTGTAACTAATTTTTAGAAGTTAGGGGCTGTTTTGAAGCCCCAAATATGATTGCAAGTTTTTTATGACATTTTGTTGAAATACTATTATGAAAGGATGAAAATTGCTTCACTACTTGTCTCATTGATGAATTCTTTATGTGTTTTCTACGGATGCATACTTGTAAGCATATCTAGGATTCTAATGCTATGAATATGTGTGTGCCTGCCCTTGTCAAATGAGGACCTACATATGTCCTAGAGTAGTACTTGTTAATTGCGATTAACATGTGAACCAATTTCTAGGATAAGTAAGACAACGCCAGTACTTACGATGCCTTGTGATGACTCAAACTCTTTTTGTTCTTAATGATTTCTACTTGTTAAATCTATGAACACGCCATTCTAGATTGCATGCTAGGGACTAAGTTAAGTTGAAAACGTCATTCTCTTAACATACTATGTAAGAAAGAGTAATAGGTTGAGTTCTAACATTGAGCCAACTTGAGCATCTTCATCCGGAAATAAAAGGAATTTGAATGAAACATAACATGTTTTCATGATTATTTGGTGGTGGATAGCAATTCCCCTAACTCGTTTTTCTTAATTTGTGAACTACTTAAAATCTGTTTCTGTCCTGCTTTTGTTCAATTTAATTTAAATAGAAAATCAACTCCAAAAATCCCAAAAATTTGTATGAGTGTAGCTCTGTGTGTCTAGTATCTTCATATAAAATTTCGTAGACTTTAGATAAGTGTAAGTCTGTCTAATAAATATTTTTCAGTGGCTGGTCAGTAGGGACAGCAAACCAGTTTTTGTGACATTTTAAGTAGTTAGATAAAACAATCGTCTGCGGGAAAGACCCTTATTTTCATATGCTACAATTGACAAATCTTAGTATTAATAAGGAAAATCAATAGGACATTTGTGTGTTACTTTGTGGTGTGCATTTAATCCTATCAAATTTTTGGCGCCGTGTCGCCGGGGTTGTTATTTCTAATTACTTATTTTTCTATTGTTTTCTTGTCTAATTAGTGTTTTTGTTTTTGTTTTTATTTCAGGTACTCTTTGTAGTATATGCATACTCGAAGGTCCAAGAGTATTGATCTAGCTTCCTACGATCCTGAGCTTGAACGAACACTTCGAAAGCTTCAAGGAACAATCAAGCAGAAACGTGCATCGGTGTCTTTACCACCATCTTCTCCACCACATTTGAGTTCAGAAGAGGAGGAAGAACCACAAGAAGACATGGCTGATAACCGTACTTTGAGGGAGTTGGCGACGCTGAATACGGATCAACAACCATTGTGCATCACATATCCAAATGCAGAAGGAGGATTTGAGCTCAAGTCCGGCATGATTCACTACTTGCCTAAGTTCTATGGCTTTTCAACGGAGGATGCCAACAAGCATCTCATGGAGTTTCACGTGGTATGCTCGGGAATGAGACCGGCAAATGTGGATGAGGAGCAAGTCAAGTTGAGGGCATTCCCATTTACATTAGAAGCTAAGGCAAAGGAGTGGCTTTACAATTTACCTCCGGGATCAATGAACACATGGAACCAAGTGAAGCAAGCATTCTTGGAGCAATATTTTCCGGCCACAAAAGCTGCAAGCATAAGGAAAGACATATGTGCAATCCGACAGCAACATGGAGAGCCTTTTGGAGATTACTATGAGCGATTCACACATTTGGTTGCATCTTGTCCTAATCATCAGATTTCAGAGCATCTTTTAATACAGTATTTTTATGAAGGATTGTGTGGTACTGATCGTGTAATGCTTGATGCAGCAAGTGGAGGAGCATTCATGGACAAGACACCAACAAATGCTAAGGCATTATTAAAGAACATTGCTGGCAACACACGACAATTTGGAGGGAGAGATGAGCTACCTTTTAAGAAAGTTAACGAGGTAAGTGCTAATTCTAGTATTGAATTACAATTAGCTAATTTGACTAATCTTGTGCAACAGGTTATGGTGGCTCCAAAACAGGTGTGCGGTGTATGTTTAATGATGGGACATGCCACGGACATGTGCCCTTCGTTGATGGATCAAGGTGGTCTTGAGCAAGCTAATGCGTTAGGAGGGTTTCAGGGGCAACAAGGGCAAAAGTATGATCCATACTCCAACAACTATAACGCGGGGTGGCGCGATCATCCACACTTAAAGTGGAACAATCAAGACAACGGACAACAATCTGTTCCCAAGCACTATAATCGTCCACCTGGCTTCTTTCAAGCAAGACCGCAGGCACCATTTCAGCCTCAACAACAACAAGCTCCAAGTAAGTCTCTTGAGGATTTAATTGCTTCTTTAGCTAACTCTACTCAATCTCATCAACAGAAAACAGACAAAGCAATTGAAAACCTTGAGCGCCAAATGAGTCAGTTAGCAAGTTTGATGGGGCAACAACACCAACCAGGAAGGTTGCCTAGCCAAACTGTGGTGAATCCAAATGCAGAGCAGATGAATGTTGTGACTTTAAGGAGTGGAAAATAAGTTTTTGAGCAGCCGAGGATGGAAAAGAGGACCAGAAAAGATACAAATGAGCAAGATGAGGCATCAACAGAAACTGAAAATTTTCCTAAAGTTACAGAATTGAACAAAAAAGATTCTGATACGGTAAGTAAAGAAGTTCAAAATTCATTTAACTCATGTGTCCCTGTTCCTTTCCCTCATAGGTTTATGAAGTCTAAGAAAGAGCAAACTGATAAGGAAATCTTGGATACTTTCCGGAAAGTCCAAGTGAACTTACCTCTTTTAGATGCCATAAAACAAGTGCCCAAGTATGCAAAGTTCCTTAAAGAGCTTTGTACGAACAAGAGGAGATTCAATGATCAAGAAACTGTGGCATTAAGCGAGGAAGTATCAGCTGTTTTGCAAAGGAAGCTGCCACCGAAGTTGAAGGATGCCGGGAGCTTTACCATTCTATGTGTAATCGGAGGGAAAGAGTTTGGGAGAGCATTGTGTGATTTGGGGGCATCCATCAATCTGATGCCATATTCAGTGTATGAATCACTAAACCTTGGAGACTTGAAGGAAACAAAGGTAGTAATCCAGTTGGCAGATCGTTCAAACAGATATCCCAAAGGCCTATTGGAGGATGTACTTGTGCAAGTGAATGAGCTCATTTTTCCAGCTGACTTTTTTGTTCTTGAGATGGAACATGACCCTATGCCTACTGCACTTCCTCTTATATTGGGAAGACCATTCCTTAGAACGGCGCGTACGAAGATTGATGTCTACGATGGTACCTTAACCATGGAAATTGATGGAGAAAGCGTCAAGTTCAAAATCTTCAATGCTATGAGGTACCCTAGTGACTTTGAATCCTGTTTGTCTATTGATGCGTTTGACTATTTTGTGCAGGATTGTTTTAATGAAGGTGTGGGACAAGATAATTTAGAGAAGGTGTTCGTGCATAGCATTACACATGGAAAGCTTAATTCTTCCGAGCACATTGAAGAAGAATTAATCCAGACAGTGGCAGCCCTTGAGTCTCTTTCACCAATTCGTGGTAAGTCTTCTTCCTATTTTATTTCTCTTCCCACTTCTAACGAAAAAACTCTTCCTTCTGTGATTCAAGCACCCAAATTGGAGCTTAAACCGATTCCTGAACATTTGAAGTATGCATTTTTGGGAGAGGATGAAACATTACCAGTCATCATATCGTCACAACTCACAGCAGAAGAGGGGGAGAAACTGATCAGGGTATTGAAGGATCATAAAACTGCCATAGCTTGGAGCATTGCAGATATCAATGGTATAAATCCAGCTACATGTATGCATAAGATTCTGCTGGAGGAATGTACAAAACCAACAAGGGAAGCTCAACGCCGTTTAAACCCACTCATGATGGAGGTCGTCAAGAAAGAGGTTATCAAACTTCTTGATGTTGGCATCATATATCCTATCTCGGACAGCAAGTGGGTGAGCCCTGTTCAAGTAGTTCCGAAGCGATCCGGAGTCACAGTTGTTAAGAATAAAGCTAGTGAGCTAGTGCCTACACGTGTGCAAAATAGTTGGAGAGTCTGTACAGACTATCGGAAGATTAACAGCACCACACGCAAGGATCACTTTCCAGTCCCATTCATTGATCAAATGTTAGAAAGGTTAGCTGGTCATTCTCATTATTGCTTTCTTGATGGCTATTCTGGATATAATCAGATTGCAGTTGATCCGGAGGATCAAGAAAAGACGACTTTCACATGTCCATTTGGCACATTTGCATACCGAAGGATGCCGTTTGGACTTTGCAACGCCCCCGCCACATTTCAAAGGTGTATGGAACATTTGGCTATGTCCACCTTTGGAGTTTATTGCAGAATTGAAGTTTGGGGGTCATCGCTTGATTTTACTGCAAATTGGGGAAGTTTTCAGTCCAAATGCTTTATTTTGTTTTATTTTTATTTTTTGCATTATAGTGTTTTCTGACATTGGGGACAATGTCCAGTTTAAGTTTGGGGGTAAGGATTGAAAACATGGCCAAATTATAATTTTTCGTACCTTCGACTAAAAACTGGTTTGATTTGTTTCCTTGTTGCCTTTTGTTTTCTTAATTAGTTTTGTTTACTCTACATAAAAAATATAAAAAATTCGGAATATTTGAAAATCTAAAAATATTGTCTTGTTTTCTTTATTGTTTTGAATTAGATTTTTGTTAGTTTCCCGACCCAATGATATAATTGGATTGAATTTGAACCACGGTGATCAAGAACTTAGTAAGCATGTGTTGTGTGAAATTCCTTATTCTCTTGTTAGCCGTACATGTTTAATCATCTTTGAAAAACTAAATGCACATAGCCTTGTTGATGTGAAACTAAAGCATGACTTAAAGCTTCATATGTGAATATAGTGACCATATCTAGCCTATGTGAGTTTTTGAGCCTATTGAAAGTGTGCATTCTTCATACACTCCTATTCTTTCATGTGTGATGAACTTATGTGAATTACATCTCTAGAACTTGCGTAACGATCTTTCGAAATGTTTTCATTTGATTGCATGAACTTGAAAAGGATAGAGGCATTAGGTTTATCACCATGGCCCAAGTAAGCATGTTTCCTAAAGAAAAATGATATCATTAGATTGCCAATTTGAGCCGTATATATTGAGCCTTTTATTTCTTATCACCAGATATGTCTACCCTTATACCTTAAACATTTTTCCTTACCCTTTCCAAGCTAACTAATGAGCAATATGAGATTGTCTGATGAGAAATGTTTGTGAAGTACTTTGAAGGAGTTTGGCAACAGAATAAGTGTGGGGGTATTTCATGTTTGTATTTAGTTATGTGGAAAATTGCTTCAAAAAAAAAAAAAAAAAAAAAAAAAAAAAAAAAAAAAAAAAGAAAGAAACAAAAAATAGAAAGAAAAAAAAAAAGAAGAAAAAGAAAAATTGTATACAAAGAAAAATTTTAAGTTTTAGTTTAGGGGTGTGGTTGGAAGTATTATTTGAGTGGTTGGAGAGCTCGAGTTCTTATAAATCTTAACAAGAGAATTGCTTACAATTTAGCTTGGAACTTGTGTTTACCTATCCTTTCATTTCTATAACCCTCTCCCTAAGCCTCATTACAACCAATAAAAGTCCTCTTGATTTAAGTTGTGCAATTATGATTGTGGAGATGTGATCTTTATGCAAGCTTATGGTAGAACTTTCACATTTGATTCTTTGAGTGAAACACGTTAAACTAAACATATGTGTGATTGAGTGTATGTCCCGTGAGAAGGTCACTAGTTGGCATGTGGTGTTTTAAAAAAAAACTTGAAATTGCATTAGCATGGCTATTACACACACTACACTTCAAGGATGATTAAAAGGTTACTGCTAACATTTGAATAAGGAAGATGAGCTTGGATTAGCTTGTTTGGTGCTAGCTAAGGTTCTTGATGATTTGTTTTCTTGAATGAAATTCTATGAGGGTCACATAGGGGGAAGCTAATGTATTTCATGTTGCTACTTTTTCAAGTTTTCTTTGTTTTGCTCGAGAACTAGCAAAAGCTAAGTGTGGGGGTATTTGATAAGCTCATATTTATATATATATTACATCAAATTCACTTATCTTTTCTTAGTTAGTTCCTTATATTTTTGAGCTATTTACTTTGTTTTTGTGTTTTGTAGGACTTGTCAAGCTAAGAAAAGAAAAATAGCACAAGTGGGATTTTAAGTAACAAATTCGTCAAAACTGCCTGTGCACATCAGCTGACTTTGGAAGCAAGTTACGAACAGCTCAGAATGAATTAGGGAATGAGCCTTATATGCTTGGAAAGCTACGGATGTCTATTTTCTGGAACATTTCACGGATTGTTAATATCATTTTTCTAGAAGAAGTTATGGCCGTTTTAACACTGAAAGGTACACAAGGGGCTGAGCAGTTTGTAACTGACAAGAAAGCATTGAAAGCAATAAACCCAATAAAACTAGCAGCCAAAACTGATGCAGCCAAGAACAAACCAGCTGACACCTATTCAACTATCAGAGGAAATGGAATTAAAGATGAGGATTAAGTGAGGGAGTAATTGGCATAAAGACTACCTAAAGAGTTACAATTGTTTTACCATTTCCTCTCACTTATTGTCATCACAAAATGGCTATTAGTGGGGGAGTTATGGAGCAGAAATGGGGCAGCAAGCAGGGGCATAAAGGCTGCAGGTTGCAGCGGCAAGGGAAAGAGAATTGAGAAGAAATAAGATAAAAAAAAAAAGGCAAGGCTGCTGCGTTGGGGAAGGAAGGAAAGGAAGGATGAAATCTTGGCATTCTCTTCTTTCGGTTTTATCTTCTCAAACTCATGTCTTTCTTTTGGTTTTATTTAAGGATTATGTGTAACTAATTTTTAGAAGTTAGGGGCTGTTTTGAAGCCCCAAATATGATTGCAAGTTTGTTATGACATTTTGTTGAAATACTATTATGAAAGGATGAAAATTGCTTCACTACTTGTCTCATTGATGAATTCTTTATGTGTTTTCTACGGATGCATACTTAGTAAGCATATCTAGGATTCTAATGCTATGAATATGTGTGTGCCTGCGCTTGTCAAATGAGGACCTACATATGTCCTAGAGTAGTACTTGTTAATTGCGATTAACATGTGAACCAATTTCTAGGATAAGTAAGACAACGCCAGTACTTACGATGCCTTGTGATGACTCAAACTCTTTTTGTTCTTAATGATTTCTACTTGTTAAATCTATGAACACGCCATTCTAGATTGCATGCTAGGGACTAAGTTAAGTTGAAAACGCCATTCTCTTAACATACTATGTAAGAAAGAGTAATAGGTTGAGTTCTAACATTGAGCCAACTTGAGCATCTTCATCCGGAAATAAAAGGAATTTGAATGAAACATAACATGTTTTCATGATTATTTGGTGGTGGATAGCAATTCCCCTAACTCGTTTTTCTTAATTTGTGAACTACTTAAAATCTGTTTCTGTCCTGCTTTTGTTCAATTTAATTTAAATAGCAAATCAACTCCAAAAATCCCAAAAATTTGTATGAGTATAGCTCTGTGTGTCTAGTATCTTCATATAAAATTTCGTAGACTTTAGATAAGTGTAAGTCTGTCTAATAAATATTTTTCAGTGGCTGGTCAGTAGGGACAGCAAACCAGTTTTTGTGACATTTTAAGTAGTTAGATAAAACAATCGTCTGCGGGAAAGACCCTTATTTTCATATGCTACAATTGACAAATCTTAGTATTAATAAGGAAAATCAATAGGACATTTGTGTGTTACTTTGTGGTGTGCATTTAATCCTATCAATCGTGATCCTAGATTTACTTCTAAGTTCTGGACAGCATTCCAGGAAGCTCTTGGTTCGGAATTATTCTACAGTACAACATATCATCCTCAAACAGACGGTCAATCAGAGAGGACGATTTAGACCTTGGAGGATATGCTCAGATCTTCTATTTTGCAGTTTGGCGACGCTTGGCATAAGCGATTGGATTTGATGGAGTTCGCCTACAACAACAGCTTTCATTCGAGTATTGGTATGTCACCATTCGAGGCACTTTATGGCAGGCCTTGTCGTACACCTTTGTGTTGGTCAGAAGTTGGCGAAAGAGTTTTAGTGGGCCCTGAGATAGTAGAGGAGACTACTCAAAATGTTCAGGTTATTATGTCTAACCTGAAAGCGGCCCAGGATCGCCAGAAAAGCTTTGCGGACATGCGTGCCACTGATCAAGTGTATAATGTTGGTGATTGGGTTTTTTTGAAGCTATCGCCGGGGCGAGATGTGGTACGGTTTGGGAAGAAAGGTAAGTTAAGTCCTAGATTCATCGGACCTTATCAGATCATCGAACGAGTCGGTGAAGTTGCTTATAGACTTGAGTTGCCGTCGGAGCTATCTAAGGTACATAATGTGTTTCATGTGTTGATGCTTCAACATTATGTTGCAGATCCTTCACATGTGATACCTCTTCAACCATTGGAAATTAATCCAGATTTGACTTACAACGAGGAGCCAGTGACTATACTGGATTGGAAAGAAAAGGTTATGAGGAATAAGACAATGCAGTTGGTTAAAGTTTTGTGGAGGAATCATTCAGTGGAAGAAGCGACTTGGGAGACAGAGGATCGGATGAAAGAGATGTACCCGAGAGTGTTTTATGATTACTAGTGGATGGTACTTGTTATATGAAATTTCGGGACAAAATTTTTTATAAGGTGGGTAGATTGTCACAGCCCGTCCCGGAATTTTGTATTATTTGGTTTCGAGCATGGAAGTTACTCTTATGCCCTTGGACGTTATGTGTGTTGTGTGTATTATGTATCTATGTGGGACAAATGCTAAGTTTTCCTAAGCTTTGGAACACTTAGGACTCTAAGGGTTTTATTTGTTTTGGTTGGTGACCACGTGGACACACACCCACACACAAACTTTCACTCTCTCCCGTGCCTTCTATCTCTCTCCTCCCTCTCGGATTTTCTACAACGTCCATACAAGCGTACGGACGAATCTCGAACCAGCCATTTTCTTCACAGATCGAGGAAGTTAAGGTCATCGTCTTGTTCCTTGTGACTTCACGAGTTTATCCACACCATTTTCAGGGGATTTAAAGCTTGTAGAAGCTTTAGGACGTTCCTACGAAGCTCGGAGAAGAAAAACCAAGTGATTTGGACGTCGGGAAGTGGAGATCGACGAGTTTGAAGTTTGGCCGGATTATCGAGGCTTTTTCCGACGAGATTCCGGTGGTTTTAGGGCTCGAGTCAAGTATGGTTTTGTTCGTCTTTGTAAGATCTTCAAAATGGTTCAAGTTTCATGAGATTTGGTTAACAATTGAAGAAGATATGAAGATTTCAAAATTTTCCAGAAACCGGCGAAAATTCGAAGTTCAGACGGCGACGGACAACGGCGACCGGCGAAGCCCATTGGAGAAGAGTTGACGGAATATTCCTAACGGCGTCAGGTAACACCGTTAGTTTTAACGGAATATTTCGAGGAATATTCTTAACGCCGTTTACTGTTTCCGTCAAGGTTCCCTACGCGTGGCCGCGCATGTGGCCGTGCACTTGCCGGCGCGTGGCCGCGCGTGGGTGGTCGGAAAAATATTTTAAAAATATGGGGATGTTTCTGAGAATGAGTAGGTTTCACTAGTATAATCATATACCCAAATTGACCAATATATGAGAAGTTACTTGCTTGTGTTGTTTGTGTGCGTTAATTAACGTTATTTCAGTTATTTCTCATATAGGCGAGGCCTATCCGGAGGACGAGCGTAGCTAGGCTAGGCACGGGGGTTACGACCCGTCTACATACCAGTGAGTAGGCTTTTGTTTTCAGTATATATATATTTGACGTTTTTCCCAGAAAACGTACTTTAATGGAAATGTGATTTAAATGCCATGTCATACATGCATCATATTTTAGTATATGCATCATCATGATTATGTATATTGTTGCATGGTGCTGCGGAGGCCCAGGTAAACTCCAGGTAAGTATATTATACTGTGAATGGTTATGATATAGATGATGATGTTGAGATGTATATTGAGCTCATCAACCTGCACCCCGGTGTTAGTGCTCCCGCCTAGGGTCATGGCATAGTCCTTCATATGATGTTCATCTCCCGCACTATACGCTCATCTTGGATCCAAGTTAGGTGCATAGTCATGTCGTACAGACCACTATAGGTGGTTCCGACTTGTAGATGACCCGCGATTTATCGCACAATCTTCACGTGATTGTAGCACTAGAGCGTATTTATTTACACCCATTCTTGTCGTACAGACCACTACAGGTGGTTCCGACTCGTGTGCAGATATATTACCGTACAGGCCACTGCATAGGCTCCGGTTAATATGTTATTTTATTGAGATTACTTTACCTGGCTTACATTTGTTATATTGTAATATTGGGCATGGCATACACATGTGGTTTTGGATATATATATATATATATATATATATATATATATATATATATATATATATATATTGAGCATGGTTTTGAGATATATATACGTATGTATACTATTTTCTGGGAAATTGTACAGGTTTTCCAGCGAGGGGTTAGAACTTTTGAGATATAAAATGATTTTAGAAAACCTTGTTTTTGCCCACTCACACTTTTTGTTTTGCACCCCTCTAGGTATTAGGTGAAAGTTTTGTTGGTGGCTTACGAGGATACGGCGGAGGTTCTAACAGACCATCGTTCATGTAGGACCACCTTTGGGTGTTGTTTAATCAGTACTTTTGCTTGACTGCTCTTAGGCTAGTTAAGCTATGGTTGTGTATTTCACACTTATTCTCGCTCTAGCACGCTATCTTGGTTAGAATTGCTAGTTGCTTGGTTTTAATTTGTTCGTATTTCCCTTTATAATCTTGCTTCTGCACTGTGCATATGGTTAAGTCACGTTCACGTGATGGCCTGCATGCCTTGGTTTAGATCGGGGTGTGTCATATATATTTTGGTATTTTCGTTAGTAATTTTGTAAATACTATTCTTTTTTTTTTAGCCCTCTCACATGATATCGTATGAGTCTATATATTCTCCAATGACCAATTGTGAAATCCTATCCCCAAATTTCACTATTTAAAATTACATATTTCGTATTCTTAGTTTAGACGCGTTTATAATTACGGCATATAGTTTTTTTTTTCGATAAGTAAAAGGACGAAAACACCCTTAATGAACTGAACGGATTTCTCAAGGACGTATTTAATTCCTATATGTTTTGTCTCTCTTATTTACATATTTGGATAGAGCTCGACCTCACAAGTGCGTAGGCGAAAACCGTTCGTGAAACAGAGTTTTAACGAAGAAGAAATTAGCTGTTAAATGCAGGGGTAAAATAGTAATTAGCCACTAATCTGGAAGGCTCCAGATTTGCTGAAGCAGCAATCTAGGTGCCACGTGTACGGCTAAGTTGGGAAGAAGAGAAAAGAAAGGAGGGACAAAATGGGAGAAAATGACAAATCATAAAGGAGAGAAATGAGGGAAATGAAGGGATAGAGGAACCAGCCAAACCCGGACCCTCCCTTCGACCTGCCGACCCGACCTAACTGTATCTCCCTATTTCGGCCATTGTTGACGATGAGACCGGTGCCATATTGATCCTCACTTTGAACCCAGTCAATCCCTATTCCTTTTTCACCCAAACTCGACAAGGATTGGCTTTCTTTTCTCGAAGAATAGCATTGGTGGCGCTGAGAGGTCTATAGCGATGATCCGCCATTCCTGAAAGTATTACAGTCAATTACCACCATCAATCAACTCCTTTCAACCCCAGGAATAATGCCCATAGGTTGGTTGAGGCGTCAGAGCTTGTTTTGGAGTCGAATCAAGAACACCTATTTCTAGGGTTTTGACGGATCGAGGTCAATTTCAGGTATTTCCCGGCCGCATTGGAATTTGGCCTAGGTATAAAAGTTCTTCCCCTTGTTGTGTTCTACAATTCTATAAAATTTGGTAATTTTTGGAGTTTGTTGAAAAATTGGGTTTCCATTCACCGGAAACTGACACAGGCAGCAGCGCGTGGCCAATGGGCCGACGATGCCTTTTTAAGTTAAATTAGATGTCCTAATTTCAGATTTGATATCCATTTGATGTGATTTGATTGTTTGAACCTAGTTTCATTATGGTACGCCACTTGATCATTATATGAATCGACGATCCGACTGTTGGATCGACACAAAACTTTAGTACATTATAGTATGTAATATTTTAGGACATTAGGAACTGACGGATCGGAAATCCGACGTACATATCTTGATGAATTGAATTACTGGGGTTGACTTTGATCTAGATGTTTGTAACCGTCCTGAAGTTCTAAAATTAGTATTACTAGAGACTTAGTGAGGCTTTGCAGACCTATCTCGATCAATGACTTTAATATATGTGATATGGTTATTACCCTAATTTTGTATTTAGTATCCTTTGTGGATATGACTTGGTTTTATAAATGTGATTTCTATTAAAATGTGATTTTTAATAATTAGCCATCGATCTATTATTATGAAATGTGATTTGACTTGTGCATTGGGAATATTTGTGAAATGTGATTTGAAATTCATGTTGGATTGTTTGTTAAATGTGAAGGCTAGTAGTGGACCATTAACCCATTGTCATGGGGATTCATTGCTTCGATATCGTTTCATTTCTTGCTTCTTTGATCCATTCTAAATTTAGTACTTATGCTTGTTTCATTTCGTTGAGCCTTCGTGAATTGAGTAACTTGATTCATGTCTCGTTTCTTCGAGCCGTTGTTATGTTTCTTGGACTTCCGCTCGATTCCATTGAGTGGTCCAGAATCGTATCCTACTTTGGAATTTCGTTGAGTGGTCTCATATCCATTGTACTCCGTAATTTCGTTGAGTGGTCCCATATCCATTGTACTCCGCAATTCCGTTGAGTGGTCCGGAAACGTATCCACTCGGATTCCGTTGAGAAGTCCGGAATCCCTTCTACTTTGCAATTCCATTGAGTGGTTCGGAATCATATACTAGTTTGAATTATGTTGAGTGGTCCAGAATCCCACTTAGTATTTTGGTTCCATTGAGTGGTCAGGAACCTGATGTTGTTGGATTTCGTTGAGTGGTTCGAAATCACATCCTTAACTTTGTTGATTCGTTGGATTCAGTCTAAATTGAGAAACCTTCGGCCGAACTGTGTCGCTCTAGCCCTGCATTTTGGTGTATTGTATGAGTTATTAATTGACGTGATTGTGGAATGGTGTTGGAAAGCATATGTGTGTGTGAATGGCAAGATGACAACTCTTGTTTGGCTTATGGTTGATGTGTAGTGTGGTACTCTACTTTTTCTGCTAGGAAGTATTTTACGAAAAGTTCATGGTTTAACAAATGGTGAACTACGAATGGCTTAATCCCATCGGAGGATACATAGGCAGTTTAACAAAGAGGTTAGATGCGGCCATAGAGTAAACGAAAAATTACTACGCAATTCGAATCTTGAGTTGTGCTTTGTCCATATCCCCGGAGGCAGGGTATGTTAGATATACGGGTACTTGGTGACGTCATGTGTCGATCCTGAACGTACGTCCGGATCGGAGCGCAACACCAATACATTGATCTGAAGATAATTCGCACAAAAATACATAAAAGTAAACTCCTAAGACTACCACAAATACAAGCACTTCCATACTATAGCGCAAGTACCACAATACAAATCTACCAAAAAGACCGCAACCATAACAGTAGATATGCTGCTGTAGGGGTTGGGATTTTTCTCATTTTCGCAAATGTAGATATTATGAAATCATAGAAAAATACTCACGCAAGAAGTTTAGTTTAGAGTTCAATAATATTGCTAAAAATAAGTAATTTTACTAACCAATGAAAATATATATGGTCCAATTGGTAATGCGTATACTTTTAGGTTCTTCAAGACTAAAAGTTTTTATGTGTAATAGTTCCACCGGTATGTTAAGCAAATGACTCATGTTATAAGCAATTTATTAATTTCATATTCTACATTCACGGTATATAAATTATGTCTTTCACGCCTATTATAATATATCAATAAATAATACATGGCGATAATGTCGCATTAAAATTTAATTCATCGGTATGGTTGTTACTTGATAATAACCAAGAACATCTGTCCTATATTTTCCTATAGGTTAATCCAAAACTTCCCATGTTAATTGTTACGACATGTAGCATTGTAAAAATGAATATAAATATACCTACTAAAAGCATATGAATCTAAATATATATATTGTCTACTTGGTTTTTATAAAGCGTTTATGTATACGTACATGATATATATTAAATAGTTTACACTAGGTTTTTATAAAGCGTTTATGTATACGTACATGATATATATTAAATAGTTTACACTAATTTTAAGGGAGGGATTTTTTATTTCAAGGGATTTAAGGCAAACGAGAAAGAATGTGCTACAAAACATTAATTGGATATGAGAGATAAGAAATGCATGATTATTACAAAGATATGTAAAAAGGCATTTGCAAATGACTCCTTTTAAGTGGTCGATTGTAAATCTCTCTCGCATACATTTGTAATAATCATGTGGTGCATTCTAACTTCTCCTATCAATATTTTCTGATCCATTTCTTGCTAATTTGGCCACAATCTCTTGGGACCTAATAAAAATCCTTAATCACAGAAGTAAACTTAAGATTTATAGTTCAAGCTTCAAAGTTTATGATGATTTAGTACTCAGATTATTGCACTACAAGAAAGTGACTATTTAGTCACAACACGTTAATCTTTGTATGAAACTTCTTGTAACTAAATGCATATTAGTCGACAGTTTAAAAACATGAG
This sequence comes from Heteromeles arbutifolia, assembly GCA_024362995.1. Taxonomy (NCBI): domain Eukaryota; kingdom Viridiplantae; phylum Streptophyta; class Magnoliopsida; order Rosales; family Rosaceae; genus Heteromeles; species Heteromeles arbutifolia. The sequence goes on along the minus strand of JANCRC010000003.1, from coordinate 33,631,097 downwards.
TCGCATTCTTAATTTTAACAAGATATCATTATCAAGGGTATATTCTTATTCTATACATATACAAAGTACCATTCTTACATTATCCACGTCATTTTCATTCTCGGAAAAGTAAGCATCTACACTGCTATTGTGTTTCTTGTAGTCATAAGCCTAGCTAATTAATTAAAAAATATATTATCATATATTTTTGTTCGTTTTTCTTTTCAGAATGTATTAAGGTGAAAAGAAAATTTTAAAGGTGAAATAGTAAAAGTACGTACTTGAGACTCTTGTGAAGATCATTCATTGTTGGAATTTCGTCGAGTGATATATGAAATGCTTCTGACCATAGGAACTGCCTCGAACAAGTAGCTTGTGGATTTCCCCAGCGGTAACAGTTGCTGGATAAATTCAAGAAATTCTTTTCAACCTTTTCTGCAAAGGGCATGTGAAATAGCCTCTTTTGCTCATATTGCATGCTCTTTATAACTTTTTGTGAAACTCCATGATTCACAACTTGGAAGAAACCCCATTGGTTTGCAGCTTGAGCGATATCATTCATACACTTGTCTCTCTCTAAGTGACCCAAATTTAGATGGCTAAGATCTATCAGAGGCAACTCACATTCCTCAGCAAGAGAAAGCTTGTCATGATCATGACTTGTTAATAATGCTTCATGGCTGGAATTCTGCAAGAGTATTGCCTTCCAGGTTTGTTGGAATGGAGGTTCGAAATCCATTAGTACTGCCTTGGAATCTGAAACATGCTTTTAAACCCTCAGAATTTGCAATATTTGAACCCTAAGAATATGAAGGATGTAATTAATTGAATACATCCCACGAAATTAGAAACATTATGAAATTAAGCCATATGCACAAACTTAATATTTAATATGAAGCACAAGCAAATGATTTATAGCTCAGTTATATATTAAGAGCACACACTCTTTCTTATGTCTTCCGATATCGCTTGTATCACAGAAAAGCAGCACATCCACAACTTTTACAATCCTATATTACCTTTGTGTTCACAATATATAGGGTCAAGTACATATACCATCACATAGGAAAGGGTAACATTATAGAGTTGAATTTCCAAAAGAATAAAGTTTTTTTTTTTATATAACAAATGCTGCAGTTATAAAAGGTTACTCCACAATGCAATTTAATGATCGGAAACGTTAAAATGTATTTAGTTCTTTCAAGGATTATCCTTGTAAAATCATCAAGCTAGATTAGAAAAATTGTTTGGTCAGACAAATTATGCCTATAAGCACACCAATTTTCATATCAAATTATGCCTATAAGCATTTGTGCGTCATCAAATACCTGAAAAGCTGTTAAACACTGGTCTCATGCATATTGCCATCTGTTGGCTATATATATGTATATACACACACATGGCGATATATATGTATATACACACACATACTTTACAACCATTAAGACAAATTCATAATCACTAAGATATCTACTTTTAGCAATAACAAATTAATATGCGAGGTAATGTTGGGGAGATTAAATTTATAGATAAAATTTTGGAAACTAAAAGACATGAATATTAATGATTGGTTTATTACTTAATCGTTAATAAACATACTCATTCTTATTTATTAAAACGATAGCAATTTAATTAAGGGATTTATTGGTTTCATACTAGAGTGGTTTTTATAACAATGATCATTGAAAGAATACCTAAATTTATAAGTGTGTGTGTGTGTGTGTGTAAAATAGTTATATATGTACGGGTCTGTTGAACTTATCCATTCACCAGCTTAACCGGCGAAGCTAACAAATTTATTAGCTTCAATTTTTTATTTTCGGCGGGTCAGTTGAAAATTAGATTCAACTAGCTACACATAACTATGATCTTCATGTTTCCATTTCTCTTGCAGACGATTTTAGGAAGATGGATGATGAAACCCTAAGATTGAAGAGACCAAGATAAACAGGAATGCATAGAAAGTGAAAACAGGTGTGCGGACTGTTCCTGTTTTTATCATTCTTTTTGTGCAATAACTAAACGAACCGTGATGATCAATAAGTGCACCCGATTACCTGTAACCTTCTGATGTTCTCCTCAGAGCTCCAAATTAAGTCATTCTTGCAAAGCAATACTTCGAAATTGACTAAATATGACAGAAAATTCTAGGATTCCAGGACATTACGAAGAGAAATATATAGTGATCTACGCCATGAAGTTTGGAATAGAATTGACAACAGCTTAGGTGGAGTGATTAGTAGTAGTGTGTTGATTAGGAATCTATGGCTGAAATGGATAAGACGCGTTTGAATACGTCAACATACAAAATGTATAGATAATATGATCATGTTTTAAAAGTGCAATTAAGCCTTGAACATCTGGTGACTTTACGGAATTTTTATTTTCTTTCTATAAAACAAATTTTCAGAATTTTATTTGTTGTTTTTTCTAAGAGTACTTTTATTTTGACACATAAAGCTAACACTAATATATATATCATGTGTGTATGTTAAGTGGTGCATTGTCTTGGTTGATAAGGTTTTCATTTTTAACTCATTTCGTTTGAGTTCAAACCCTTCACTCCCTTTAGTCTAAGAATTATTTTGCTTGATAAAAAAATATGAAGGTAGGTCTCACATACAATGGTAGGGCTCATTCTTAATTAGTTAACTGGAATTTCTAGTGGAAATTATAAAATTAAAATGATCATTCAGTACCTTTTTTTATACAACTGTATATAGGAGGCTGAGAATTTGTTCTAAATCACTTGTAAGTTATTTTTATAATTACGTATCGAACACATTATTTATAATAGTCGAAATTCAAAACTCTCACTTACAAATATAAAAAAAATACTTACGCTTAAGTGTTAGTTACTAATGACAAATAATAATTTATTTTACATTCTACAAATTCGAAATCCAAATGCAATCCAACTATCCAAGTCTACCTGTCACAATGGGGCCAAATAATTAAGGTTTGCCAATCTCTTAGCCATCTCTTTAACAAAAAATGGGTGCCACGAATCCGTCTGTTGATATTATAATAGGGTAATACTAAATAAATCATCTATTTAAATCATATTTTATAAATGATAAAGTGCGACTGTTGAGTTGAATTATCACTTAAATTTTAATTAACGTGTTTATTTTTTATTGTGACACATTACATAATTTACAAATTTAATCTAACACATTAATTTATCAAGCCATACTTTTCTATATATCTCAAATGTAGTTGTGATATAACATCGGAGCTGAACTAGAAAAGTTTTATTGAATCCAAATATCCCTTTTTATCCAAACATCTTAGTCTGCCCCCCTAATCAACTTCAGTTTGTCTTTTTTCCTTTTAACAGTTTCTAATTAACAGTTGCAGAGGAGTCCGATACCGCAACAGTTCTTTTCTACAGTGTTTCGAGATATGAGATAATTTGTAGAATTTTGGGCCTTTACATTTAAATGCGTCGTTGTTCTATTTGTTAAATTAAACATTTATATTTTTTAAATTTTTTATTAAACATTTTTTTTACATTTTAGGTGCCACATGTATTATACATTGCATTTTTTAATGCTCAACGATTTAACATTATCTAATGTACCGATAACAACAACAACAACAAATCATTTTCCCACTAAGTGAGGTCGGCTATATGAATCATTTTCAAAATCCTATTGAAAAGGTCTGTGGGCCATGCTATACTCGTCTCTCCCAAGACTTTACACACTTCGATCGGTATATCATATGGGCCCACTACTTTTCTATGCTTCATCTTTTTCAATGCTACAACCACTTATTTCTTCCTAATTCGGCGGTAAAATGAGTAGTTTCTACACTCTTCTGAGTTACTCAACTCCCCCAAAGAAGTACTCATTTCATGTCCTTCATTGAAAAATTATGAAAATAACCTCTCCATCTGTCTTTGACCGCGTTCTCTGTAACAAGAACCTTTTCATTCTCATCCTTGATGCACCTCACTTGATTTAGGTCCCTTGTCTTCTTTTCCCTTGCTCTAGCTAGTTTATAGTACCTATTAATTTGGCATGGTACATTTCTAGTTGATATGTTGGTACGTTTCAAGTTGGCATGAGTACATTTCATATTAGTATTGGTACATATCAATTTGACGTCGGTACGTTTTCAGTTAATATTGGTACGTTTCAACATGGCATGGGTACAATTCAAGTTAGCATTGATATATTTAAATTTGGTTTCAATTTAAAATTCACATTCATTTATCTCATGCCGAAGGGCACTAATCTCAGTCGAGGTTGTCCTACTCGATGATCCACCACAAGTTATTGTGTGTTTATAGAAAACTAGCTTGTCTCATGGAAGAGAAAATGCCAGAAAATAGTGTCTCTATCGTTAGTTGAAGCAGAGTATCGGTCTATGGCAGCTACGTGTTGTGAAATAGCATCGCTGCAAAGTTTGTGTCATGATTTACGGATTAAAATCAAGGGCTAGCCACCCTTTTTGTGATAACCAAGCGGACTTCCATATTACTGCCAGTCCCGTGTTTTATGAACGAACAAGACACAATGAGATTGATTGCTATTCTGTTTGAGATAAGATTATAGAAAGAAATATTGTCACCGGTTTCGTTCCATCCACATCGCATTTGGCAGACTTTTTTTATTAAGGCCTTAGTAGGCAACGCTTTTTTTCTTTGTTAGGCCAGTTAGGCGTTCATGACATTCACTCTCCAACTTTAAGGGGAGTGTTGAGAAAGTTAACAATTATCCAAGATATTTCCCTGGATTAGCATCTAATCAGCGTTGCTTTGAGCAAATACGATGGAATGATTACCTAGATATGTATCAATTATAGGAATCAATTATGGTAATCTTTCCTATAAATACTTGTATACTATAACTTTGGAAATATTCAATCAAAAAACTATTTAGAATCAATTAAACTTGAAACGACCGACCAATTTCTCGATGGTGGAGGCTGACATTCAGATCCGGTTTCCCGTAGCCATCCAATTTTGGAGTTGCTGTCTGAATTTTATGGCTGCTTTCTGCGAATTTTGGGACTCAAATTCGTGGGTTCTTTAGGAAGAAGAAGGGAGATTTGTCGATTTGATCAAAATATCCTTTAGTCTTTTGTCAAATAGATGCCACATAAGCAATGTTTCTTTCACCTCAGCATATTTGACAACCTTTTGACTGAATCGATGGAATTTCTCTGTAATGGAGCAAAAATTGGATTTTAAAGTATAAAGTGACGATATTTTTTATTCCAAGGAAAAAAAAAAAAAGATTAAAGTTGAGTTGCAAGCGTATTGCAAAAAATAAGTCTTTTCTTTTTCTAACTAGGGTTCTTTTGTTTCTTTGTCCCTCGTTTTATATGAGGCCACCGGGACCCATGCCAACTGGATAAATCTTATCCATGCTTGCTGAACTTATGGGCCACCACTTAGAGACGTTATTAAACAAAACAGCGAGTCACACACGCACACAGGTATAATTAGAAATTTAGAAATGTTGTCTTTCAGAGGTTCAAAATGGACAACAATCACTGGGTGGTCCAGTGATTAGAGACGAATTCTAGATCTGTATTTCACACGGCATATTCTAGGTTCGATTTTTTACGCTGGTTAATCACACGATTGTGGCCAAAAGGAGGCTAAAAGGCCTCTGTAACTATTCCCGGCCTCCGGAAAAGTGGACTGTGGTAGTGAAGCCACCAGCCACTAGCAGAGCCAAGTACAAGGCTCCCCTAGGCTATAGTATAGGGAGAGTTTTGGTTCTTCAAGCTTAAAAAAAATAATCTTTTGGTTTATTTTATGATTTTTAATTGTCATATTCCACTTAGTAAATTAAAACTTTGAATATTAAGGATACTTTTGAGGAAAATAGAGATAATAAATGTTAAATAAACTCATTACTTTAACTAATATTATATTTTAATAGTAATGAATTAAAACTTTCATATCACAAATAGTTCCGTATTTTACTCACATGATAGTTTTGAAGACTAGAAGCCTAGAAAACATAGCATAAAATTCTTGCTTCAAATTATTACATTCAAGTTTTTAATATTATACTAGCCTTCATGCACGTGCTCACACGCGTGTAGAAGGCATTTTTTGAATTACAGCGTGCTACGCGCGACTTACACGTTTTAAATGTATTTATATGCGTGAAAAGGAAAGTCAAATATTTGAAGTAAATGAATAATCTTAGATCATGCTAGAAAAAACCTCTCACAAACTAATCAAAGCAGCTGAATTCACATAATACAATCGGTCTTTCAATTTCCATCTATATTCTATTGAATTTACATTAAGAATAGAGAAAATAATATTTAATAAGCAACTGATTGAATCACATTATTACTAGCCCATTGTGAGGCTAAACACACCCCCCTGCGTTATTTGGTGCTTTATTTTGGATTGCTTTTGAATTTTTTTGTTTTGGGGGCATTTTTGTCCAAATTTTTTTGGTGAAGCTTGTGACCTTGAAAGGGGTTGCTGGCTTTATATATAAAGATAACTTTATGTAGGCAACAAAAGATTAAAAATTTGGCCACTCAGTACTACGGTCTAGTGGTATTCCTCTTCACTTGTAAGTGAGGAATCTTAGGTTCGATACTCACCAAAAGCGAAGTTGAACCATATTATTGCCAACTCATTGTGAGACTTAAGCCCACCCCTCCCCCTTAGTGTAGATAATATCGTTTGTTCAAAAAAAAAAAAAAGGTCTTAGGTTCGATTTTCCCTAAAGGAAAATTTGAACCACATTATTGCTACCAGCCAGAATCGACTGTTCAAGTATTCAAAATTGCATCATGATCCTAATAAGAAAAAAGGATCATTTATAACAAAGTTTCCGTGTGTTGATTCTTAGGAGAGTGTTTCTTCCCCTATGCCCTCTATTGGTGGAGACTTAACCCGTAAGAGTAGTGATTTCTTGTGGTTCATTGTGAGACTTAGGGTTGGTTTGGTATTGCTGTGTTTTGAAAAAAAACTGTGTTTGCTATGCTGTAAGAATAAGCAGCTATGAAATAAAGCAGCATAGTGTTTGGTAAACTTTTTTGTAAAAGTGCTTTTGAAAAAAAAAACAATATTATAGTGTTTGGTAAACTTTTACGTAAAACAGATGTGAAAAAAAAGCTGGTTTTTCAAAGCTGGGTTTTGCAGCTTCTTGTTTTTGGTTTTTTTTCACCCAAAACTGTGAAAAAAAAAGCTAAAGCTGAATGTTTACTAAACACCAAAAACTCTCCCAGCTTTTTTTCATAACAGCTTTTTTTAAAATCACTTTAATCTCAAACTGGAGCTTAACCTACTCTCATACTTCTTTACTGTAAAACAGGTCAACATAGTAAAGAAAAGGAATATATAATCAAGATTACGTGCCACAAGGATAAACCACGAAGTCGTAGTACCATAGCGTGCAATCCGACGAGCCACCTAATTAGTGGTCCAAGGAGCATGCTGAAGCACAAGCTGATGGTGTTTGGCCAAGACAGAAAACAACATGGACGTGGGATCCCTCGTTTGCCATGCATTCATCCTCTTGTGGTACCAATGTGACAGCATCAAGGAGTGACTCCACCACCACCAATGGCAGCAAACCTGACAGCATTCAACGAGTCTGACTTCGCCACCAATGGCAGCAAACCTGCAACAATGAAAATGAATATGAACCTACATAAACAAATTTTATAGAGCACACCCATTTTTACATCTCACATATTTTTTTAATTTTTCGTCTTCGGATCAGATGAATTGAAGAATATCAAATGACAAAAATTAACAACCGGTATGTGAGAAGTAAAAAAGAGTTGTGTGGATAGCACACCCCATTTTATAATGTCCCTGACTCATAAAATGATTTAGAATCTTTAAGAGTTAAGAAAGCGGAATTATACTGATACATACACAATTAGTAGCGGAATCAGAAATTTACAACAATGAAGTCATAAAATAAAAACTTCCAAAAATTGATCATATGTTTCTTTTAATTGCCAATTTATTTATATATTTGCAAAAAATTCATTTGAAATCAATAAACCAATACGAAAACACTAAAAATCTCAATAAACTTGAGAAAAAAATACTGATATGACTGGAATTTTGTGTACAACCAAGTGCGATGAAGGGTGTTGACCGAACTTGAACACCAGAGAAGCATGAATTAATTAGGAGATATGAAATCTAGACAGAGAAGACATTTGCGTGTTTGACTAGTCTTCATCTTGTTTGAGAATTAGTTTGCTAAACTTTTTTTCAAGTGAAATAGAACACAAACGACATAGTTTTGGTTGGTGTCAATTTAAAATACAAATTAAAGGTCTCCTTATTTCATTTGTATTTAGCTAGTATAAGAGTCAAACGAAATTCTAAAGGGAGGATTTTATCAGTTACTGGGGTCTGCAGCAGCCAATGCCCCACCTTGGCTCCGCCAATAAGGCTTCTTGTCAAGAACACCATGGCTCACAAGTCAATAGTCGTTTAACTAGAATTAGCGCTAAGGATGATTCCAAGTGAGCAAAGACGCAAATTGTACGAAGGAAGGAGGGAAGTCGAAAGAGAGATAGACAAGTGAAAAATAATAACTATAAAATATCTCTTTCTCCCCCTCGTACACACTTTATACAAGTCGTTATGTTCTTGACAAGAGTTCTTATTGCGTATTTATAGGTACTATTCTGCTTTCTTAATTCTCAAAGATTCTAAATGACTTTGTATTTATTCTCGCTCAAGGCGAATTCGGACTAAATTATTATGATTAGGCCATTGTAAGGTTTAGCTCACTCTCTCACTCATTAACGTAGATAATATCAAAGGTACTAAAAATAAATTAAAAAATTAGCTCAAGTCCCAAATTAATTCAAAAGCAAATTGACAGTGACCATTAGGTTAACGAGGCTCATTGGCAAGCAATTGATTGTCTTGATAGTTAAAATCTTTCTCTTCAACCTATTGCGTCTAGCGTTCAAACTCTCCCCCTCCTGTCTTCTCGTATGTAGATTAGTTGTAGAATAATACAAGAAAAAAGGAGCAAATTAGTCTTGGAGGACTGATGACAAACTTTCTGGTTCAGTAAAATAATTCATTGTTAGTTCACGTTACAATACACTTTCTTGGAAACATATACCCATTACATGAAAGAAAAATATGGTTGAGAGTCACAAAACATGCAAATTGCACATTTAGTCGTTTCCATGGTTCATCGGAATGGTAAAACCTGACGGAGGGTAAATAAAGACACGGTTATCTATTCAATGTGCCCGCAAATGCATACTAAATATATAACATTTGATTTCAAGGAATAAAACAGTTTACATCTAAGGTTACGCTGTGCAAGCATTTTACTCATCATCTTTGTACGGGTACTCTTCTGGAATTTGCTTGAGGAGCTTAACTTGCAACTCGAATGCATCATCTCCTCGAAGCATATCACGGATCCAACTGATTTCAGTCTTCATCGATACCTGACCACAGAATCAAGGTGTAACTGTAAGGCAAGGCAAGAGAAAGAGTAAAGACGCGGAGAAAATTCATGTATATGTCTGACGACAAAATAGACCCTCCACCACCCTTTCACATTTTTAGGTTTTAAGTAAATGTGCATAAGGGAACCTTCAAAACCCCTATATTCCAATCAGGAAGTAACTTTTAGCCTTACGAACCATGTGGATACCCTCAATCTACAGCGATACAAGTCTTCTTTGATACTTCAAGTAAATGTGCATAAGGGAATAGAAAATAAGGACCCTTCCATTGGCGAAGCAATGGAAAACTTTATACAAATACATTGTGTAAGAAATGAATTAATAAAACTAAACTGTGTCTGAAGCTGAAAAAGTCAATGCACGGTAGATTCATGTAATTGTGAGGAATATAACTACAGCAGGGTTTGAAAATATATAAATATAAATAGATAGACAACGAGTTTACTAGCAGCGAGCTAGCTTTCTCAGTTGCAAGTGCTGTAACTAATACTTTTAATAAAAGGAATAAAACCAAAACCATCCGTGTTATTCTCTATGGGAGTAAAAATAAAATCCAACATCAACGAGGCAAGTATACGAGTAAGAAGTTGTCTTCCGTTATATAGGCACATAATTGCAGTGGAAAAAAGGGAAAACCATAAATCACATAAAGGGGGGAATATTTCAAAGCAGTGCAGTAGAAGAGGTTACAAGTACAACTCACCATTTCTAAGGCCCCTCTTACAACTCCACTTAAGATATTGCAATAGTAAAGACCTTGGCAAGTATCTGGAAGCTCAACAAAGTCTACAAGAGGATTGTCCTCCAGAACAATACTGCAACATGTTCCATCAGCATCCCAATTTGTAACAGATGCGGTGACCCCCAAGAACATTTTGAAACCAACCTGTAGAAAAAATATCGATGGAGCTATTATGACAAAAAACTACTTCATATCTTCATCTGGAAGTTTGTGGCAATTAAAAACACAGCAAAAATGAACATTCTAGGTTCAGCGAAGCATGAAAATAGTGCAGCAAACACTTGAGTAACTGTCTTGTGGAAGCCAATACATGTACTCACAAATCACAACCCAGTCCCATTACCATTTTTCCATCACAAGACAGCCTCAAACCCAAACAAACGGATAGACTACCCTTAAATCCACTTCTTAAGATTCTAAATTCAATATTGTTAGGCCTACTAATATGCTTTGTTGCACAATCAGTGGACTGGATTCAGCATTTAGCATTTTGACAAGTATCAATCAGATATATTAGCCATTAACCATGATCCAAATCGTGGTTTTCACTAACAAACCTCCGTTGTCATCCTCAAGAAGGGAGAAGATAGAATATGTGGATTACATTTCCACCAATATTTGGTAAAAGATATTGGTATACTATGGGAAGTAATAGAAGCTTCGATAACTACCATGCATCAGGTGGTAGATTGAAGTGAAATGTACAGCACATAACAAAGTTCAGCACAAAAGAAACAGTTACCAGGTTTTAGAACAATTAAGATCCGCAGAATATTCAAATTTAAAAGGAAACAGATGTTAATGACAAACCTTTGCAATTACTTCAGCTGTCTCCTTGAAGTCAACACATCTAGATACATTAGACTTTGCTAGAAACTCATCAATTAATCGAATGCCGATATTATAGCCCCTGAGATGCAATAAATTGTCGCGTAATCAGCTAAACTGAAAATTAACTACATTTATATCAATAGTCACGGTTACTGGCCATCAAACATTCAATGTAGCCAAATTGTCATCGTTGCAGCACATTTATAGTTCAAATCAAAGATTGACATAAATTAATAGCCATAAACAGAATCATACAGAACAAAAAAACAAAGAAACCAAGATAGTTACCGATGCACGCAAGCACATACTTCCATATAATTTAAATGCTAGAACTACACTTCTAAGAAGGGCATAATTCTCAGAGAAAAAAGAAAGAAATGTAACATCAAATTTGGATATAGAGGATTAAAGAAGAGAAAAAGAAATTACATTTGATCAAGCTGCTTGTTAACCTCTTCAACCTCCTCAAGATCCGTGAGCAGCTGGCGCACAATTGCACCATACGTCAACGTAAATAACTCCGCATTCTGAAACCATTTCAATTTCCAAATTAAAAGGATAAAGAAATAATTTAGTTATTTAAAACATGTTAGGATGCTGAGAAAAATTGAAAAGTTAAGACAAGGCAAGTTGGGGTTTCACTTACCACGCGTTCAACGTTGGCGAAGATTGCGTCACCAGATCGAGGGCCAGCTGGAGGCATGGTGATCTGAGCTGAGACTGAGAAGCTTGAAGGTTTCTGTGCAAAATTCAAAAAAAAAAAAAAAAAAAAAAAAAAAAAAAAAAAAAAACTCAAATTTTAGGCCTGGTTTGATAACAATTTTGTTGTCATTTTACTCTTTTTTATTTTGAGCTTTAGTTTTCATTTGAAAAACACTTATAACATAAAGCTTTTTTTTCAAAAAGAAACTAAATACCCACCAAAGCTGATTTCTTTTCACTTAATTCTTTTACGTGACTAATAATGTATGTTTTCACATAATTAAACAAACTACACAACTATAAACATAAGAACAAGTTAAAAAGGCAAGAAAACACTACTCTGTAGTAAGGATAAACCAAATAACACAAATCAATATACATTCATCCACCTTCGCAATAACATTTCCAATAACATAAAAGAAAAACACCCCAAGAAGTCAGGTTGATCCGCTATGGCCATCAATTCACTGTTCATGGTTTCTCTTCTCTTGCAGGGAAAGTTCACTTAAACAATTGGTTGGTCCATATTTTTAATAAAAAGTGTGAACACAACCCAGTTCAGTTTCTCATCAATTAGTTCAATAGAACAATTCAAACAAAACCCAATCCACCAATCTTATAAGCCTACAAGGCAATTTCTCAGGACATGGCTTTCCACAAGCAGCTTTTTAGACACTTTTAATTGCCTTCAAGTGAATATCAATTTTTTAAAAACCCAAGGCGTTTCATGGATAGCCCCGCCTCGGCAAAAGCCTCGAGGCGTGAGGCAATAGCCTCACTGTACCTATAACTATTAATATAATATGTATGATGAATTGAAAATAATAGAAGTAAACAGATGATGAATTAAAAAGAAGTAAACAACCTATCAAAAAGAAGTAAACAACCCATCAAAATTGCAAATAAATTTCAAACATATTGCCTATAGGTGAGAAACCATGACCAATCAAAAATTTCAAACATATGATCATTAATTAGAGGTTTCCTTTGCTTGCGACCGAGAATACAGTTTGAATAAGGCACAATTTCAAACATAGAGAGTCGTTTGAAGAAGAATAATCAACAATAGGTGAGAAACCCTAACCTAAATTACAAATTTATTGTGAACTTGAGGGAGATTGACGGGTTAGACCGAAGATGGGAGAAGAGACGTGGCTGAAGGTGGGAGAAGAGACCGAAGAGGGGCGTCGGGGCTCGGTGGTGCAGGTCTGCGATTCTGTGTGCAAGGCTGCTCCTTTTTCAGCGTCGAGGAACCCTGCCCAAAACGAGTTTCAGACTGAGTTTTTGAGTTTTAATTAAAAAACCTGCCCAGAACAACGTTGTTTTGGGTTTGGGCTATTTTTTTTAAAAAAAAAAAAATATATATATATATATATATAACCCCAGCAAAACGCCGCAGGCGCCTAGGCGGTGACCTCGCACACGTCTAGGCAAGTTTATAGCGTACTCCCGCTGGGCAGAGGCGTTTTCTTCATATCCCCCCCACAAAAACCACGTACGCGAGTATTAAAAATAGTTTTTTAAAACACTGGTAAATATAAATGGTATCGTAATTCCATGACATATAGACATACCTTATTGTCCTTTTGAATATAGGACATATAAGATTAGAAACTAATACTATGGATGGTAATTTATCACTCCACTTTTTGCTACGGAGTAGTCTACGCCTCTAAGGTCTTGTTTCCTAAAGGAAGAGCTTTCTTATATAAGTTTTCTTTTGCAAAATGGATCTGACCTAATGCATTTATCAATTCCTTATGCCATGTTTAGATGGGGGACTTTCAAAGTCCCAAAAAACATTGAACTCTATTCTTAAAACAGCACTACAAGACGACTACCAATGAACTACTCAAATACTACAAAGCTACTCTAGAACACCAAAATTGCACTGCAAATGTACAACACCTACTCTAGAACACTACAAATGCACTGCATCACGTCATTTTCAAAGTCCATCCACACGATTTTTGTAGTGCTTTTGTAACTAATTTACCCTAGGTTCTATAAAACTTTAAAAGTCGTCATCCAAACGCACACAGTACAAATCAGAAAAATAAAAATATAACCTTTGGCACAAGAAGAAGTAATGGATATCTAGGCATTTATTAGTTGCCAACGGTGATATGTCAAGGGAGCTCACACAGGTGAAGGACTCAAGGCACAGAGCTTGAGTGCATGTCAGGGAGTTGAGATATGCCTTACGGCCATAGTCAATACATCCAAATGTGTCAATTTTCAACCCCTCTCAACAAAATCAAATTACCCATGATCCTTTCGGCCATGGCCGTGTCGATTAGAAGAGGACACCAAGAGCTTCAATCATCAAATTTTTTCTAAACCCCAATCACCAATTTCTTCCATACATCGATCGAATACGAAAAAATCCCAATTCCCCGATTGAAGCAAAACTCATAAATTCCATGAGGAATCAGTGAACAGAACTAAATCCCATACAAAAATCATCACCAAGAACCAAATCTCAGTGCAAATTATCAAGAAATCACAAGCAAAACGAGTTTACTGACACTGACAGGCCCTTGAAGAAATCCAATCAAATATATCAGTCGCACTTGAAAGAAAATTCAAAATACAGAAATTTTCATACCTTTTCAGCGACAGATTGCAATTACAATGAGTTTCTACGATGCCGGGGTGAGGAGGAAGAGGAGAGTGAGACCACAGAGCGAGGGGAAGCGAGTTCCAGAGGTCGTGTTTGGACTGAAAATGGTATGGGCCTTTCTACGTTGGCCCAATGGACCTTTAATTTTACAATAGTTTAAGAGCCCGTTTAAAAATGCTTCTTTACATGTGTTCTACGCATTTTCTATATACTAAAACCCAAACTCGCTGTAACAGTTCATTAATAGTAAAATGCCGAAAGTGCCCTCCAACATGTGTTCTACATGTTTTTATGTTGTGTTTTTTAATTATTTTTTGTGGTGGATAGGCGCCCTCTCTCTATCCATTTTCAACATTTGTTTCTCTCCCTCCCCTTTTTTGTTCTCTTTTTTTTCTACATGTTCCACATGCTTTGTTGTTTTTTTTTAATTATTTTTTTTGTGGAATGACGTGTATCATAGCTGCCAGGTGTCGATGATCGATGCATTCATTGTTGTGTTTGTTTGCTTTTTCTTTCCCGGCTTTTCATTTCTCTTCTTGCTCTCGCTTTCTACTTTGTCCTTTTGTTTCGTTCTCAGAGATCATTTTGTTTTGCTCTTCATATTTTCTTCCGCTGCTCACAAATTTTTATTCAATCGTCATGGTCTTTTCTTGTGTTATTTTGTCAGGTTTTTCATCAGTGAAAAAAATGGCAGCAAAAAGCGGCAACACTTTATATTTCTTTCATTGTGATATCAATTGTTTAGAGTAATTTGTTTTTAAACTAATTTGGGGTTTTACCTTTGTTTTGGATTCTGATTGGTGCTAAGAGGGTTAGTGGCCAAAGTTTATATATTTTTTTGGTCATTTTTATCCTGTTTATGACATTTTTGTGCTAGGGTTATTGAGCTTTGTTGCTTACCCTTTTGTTTTTTTTTTTTTTTTTTTTTTTTTTTTTGTTGCTTGATTTGTTTTGTAAGTTGCATTTACAAAAGGAGAACAACATCTTGGATAGTTTCTGTGCTTATGAAATATTTGAGGGTAAGATTCACATGGTTATTTTAATCTGTGGGTTTTGTTTCTTCAATTTTAAAATGGAAAAAACTTAACTTTTTTTTTTCCTTAGATTTTAATTAGAATGTGTTGTAAAGCTTTTTATGTATTGTTGTGGTTTATTGTAATAACTTGGCAAGTATGTATAATGAGCTATTAGTTTTGGATTTACAGAAATTAGGTGTTCAATTAGTTGAGGTTATTTGGTTTGCTTTCAATTTTCTTTGTTTTTTACTTTCTCTTATTGTCATGTATTTTTGTGACTTATTCTTTTTCTGCGGTTGTAGTATTATGTTAGTGTTGCATAACATTATTATTTAGTCAATGGTGGTTCTGTTTATGCCTAGAAAATGGTTAGCTAAAGTGTATTGAAAAATGGTCTTTTTTATCAATGTGTTGTAAATCTTTTTATATGTTGTTGTGGTTTTTATGATAATTTAGCAAGTATATGTATAGGGGGAAATGCTTTTGCTTTCCCATGTTTCCTTTTTTTCGCAGAAAGAAAAATTTCATGCAATATTTTTCTGTTTTTGTTAAAATAATGTCCTATTTTTGTTGAAACTAAACCAATTCATTAACTTTTACAAAAAAATTTAGAATTTTTGAGACATTATTTGATCGTTTTTCCATTTAAGTTTCAATTGGCATTTCATCTTTATTTCCAAATTGATCATAAACTATAACGAGATGCTTAAGGATGTGCACCTTTTTTTTTTAAGTATTTTTTGTTCAACTTGATTTCTGATAATGCTCTCTGAGTTTGTGAACTATTTATATTTGTGGTAAAACTCAATATAAAAAAATGTTTGCTGCCAGTATATAGTTGACAACGGCCTACAAATTCTTGATCCTTAGCTAATAATAGAGGATGTATTTTGGTCAATGTTTTTTATGGATTTTTTTTTTCATTTTCTTAAACAAATTTTGTTCTCCATTATTTCAATGTCTCTTTTAAGTTTTCTATCATAATTATTCCTAGATTTAAAAAATTTATATTTCATTATAGCAGGCTAAATGGAAAACACAGCTGCTACTCCTATCCATCTATTGTGCCCTTATACAAAAGTACTACAAATAAAAGTTCGAGTGTGCAGAATATGGAGACCAAGATTTCCTGGAAGTGTTGAAAAATATTCGGGCATTCATTGTATATTAGTCGATAAAATGGTGAGAAGTCATTATTTTATTATTTTAATTAAAATTTATGATAAGAATAATTAACAATGTTCATGACAATTTTCTTTTTTATCATTTTTTTTACATATTAACCAATAAATTTTGTGTTCTTCAAATTAATAAAGGGTTTTTTTGCAAGTATTCTGTTCTTAGTTTCAAGTGGTTGTTTGGTTTGGTAAAGTTAAGGTTACAAATTTTTTTTCGACGGAGTGGTGCACTGTCTTCAGTTTCAGCCAAATTAGGAAAATCGTACACATTCTGTATTTTTATAGTTACTATTCAATGTATACATGCTAATGTTGTTAGATCCCACATCGCTCAGGGGAGTGGATTCTCTATGCCTTATATGTACATGCCCACCTCCTTTAGCACGAGACCTTTTGGGAGCTCACTGGCTTCGGATTCCATAGGAACTCCGAAGTTAAGTGAGTTCGGGCGAGAGCAATCCCAGGATGGGTGACTCACTGGGAAGTTTTCATGTGAGTTCCCAGAAACAAAACCGTGAGGGAATGGTAAGCCTAGAGCGGACAATATCGTGCTACGGCGGAGCCGAGTATGGGATGTGACAAATGTTGTTAAAAACATAATCTTCGTTTTATTTCGTTTGTTAATTATGCTTCTGACCTTTTTTCCTTTTTCTGCTATAATGAATTGTAAAGCAACATGCAGTTGAGGCA
This sequence comes from Heteromeles arbutifolia, assembly GCA_024362995.1. Taxonomy (NCBI): domain Eukaryota; kingdom Viridiplantae; phylum Streptophyta; class Magnoliopsida; order Rosales; family Rosaceae; genus Heteromeles; species Heteromeles arbutifolia. The sequence goes on along the minus strand of JANCRC010000003.1, from coordinate 33,613,889 downwards.
TGTATAGCTGACATAGTGTCACATCCCGGCCCGGGGCGGATCACTTCCCGGGCCCGCTTCACCACCGTAGCACGATATTGTCCGCTTTGGGCTTACCATTCCCTCACGGTTTTGTTTCTGGGAACTCACGAGTAACTTCCCACTGATTTATGTTGATGCATCCATATTATGTTTTTGGCGCATGGCATGGCATATTTTCTGAAAAGTGATAAAGAATGGTGTTTTGAGATTTTTGAAGCTATATATATTTATATATGCTATTTTCTGGGAAAGTATACAGGTTTTACAGTGAGGGGTTAGAACTTTGATAAAGAAAAGATTTGAAAAGACTTGTTTTACTGACCCACTCAACTTTGTTTTGCGCCCCTCCAGGTTCGAGTTAGAGCAGAGCTTTGGTGGCCACGAGGAATCCAACGGTATTCTGACAAAATTCACAATGGTATTTTAAAGCTTCCGAACTGTGCAAATGGTTACGTCACTCTCACGTGACGGCCAGCACGCCCTCCTTCGGGACGGGGTGTGTCAGTTGCACGCTCTCCTTCGGGACGGGGTGTGTCACATAGACTATGAGATCATAGCTTCCAAAATTGAAGTTGGTGGTTGTTATGAAATTATAGATTTTCGTGTGAATAGAATGATAGGTCAATATAAAGTTGTCCTGCATGACACTCAGGTTGTGTTCACTGGAAAAACAGCTTTCAAAAAATTGACGAGTGTATTCCCGCCCATCCATCGACATCAATTTTACTTGAATGAGTATAACAGTCTTTATCCTCGGCTGAATAGGGTTGATATTAACAAATAATAATAATAGATACATACATGTATTAAAAAATGTCTTTATTTTTTAAATGAATTTTGGCAATCTAACTATATTTATTGTTAAATTACGAGATATCATAGGTCGTATAACTGTTGTACAACATCTAGAACAGAAACAAGTTAATCAGATAATCGAACCCAAGTGTGATATAATCATTCAGAATATCAGGTTACTTCTTCTTTTTCAATATTGTATAAATTATTTTGCATTGTATTATATTCATAATACACCAAGTTTTAAATATTCTTTGACAATTCTATATTATTAAACAATTATATCATGTTCAAAATATTAACTTGATAGCTTATTAATAGAAAAGTCAACACATTTTTCACTGCCTCTTAAATTTTTTCTTCTTCTTTTTTTTCAAATTTACTTCTCCTGCAAAAGAGAAGAGTTGGGAGTTACGTCATAGGCAGATGTTGCAGAAAGTTTTTCTTCTTTATCAATTGAAGTGTTCAACCACTGATCATGATTGTTTTGACAAGTTTGAAAGTAAAGTTGTACCTAGGTATTTAATTTGATTAAAAACCAATCTATTTAGTCTCTTTTTTTATTACGTTGAAATATTTTTTAATTTAGACTTTCTTAGTGTTTTATTATGGAGCAGTTTAAACATATTTACTGTCCTCGATATGGAACCAGTGTTCATATTTTTGGTTTACAAATCCATAGTTGTCATCACAATTCTGACTACAATTGTTATTTTTTCTTGCTACTTTGTGACACAGTTTTACTTTCGATTAAGTGATTTCTTTGTCTCTGAGTAATTGACATAGAAGTATTACACTGTATAGGTGCTTATTAACTATAGTTAATCATTTTCTTGGTTTAGTTAACTTTCTGTGTAGCTGTAAATACAAATTGTAATGATGTTGATCTAATTAGCTGTTGCCCAGCATGTTATAATTATTTAGACAGACATTAACTTTTATGAGACAATTTTTATTTCATTTTTAAAGTTATATAAACATGTTTAAAGTGTTTATTAATATTTTCTTCTTGCTTTTTACATTATTTTTTCAATGTGTAGATAACATTGTCTTGAACAGTAATGGTTATTCGTTTTTCTTCATTAATTCATACATTGTAGAAGTGAATGCTTACAATCAGTGTGAGTGTATTTACAATTTTTAATATAAAGTAAAAACATATTCATTATTTTTGTAACAAAAGACATGTTATTTTCATCAAAGAACTCAAATAATATTACATTTTAAATCTTGCAGGTTTGCCAATTGCATAGAGGCTGTAAAAAAATTGCCACCCTCTTTAAAACAGGCCAATGAAGCTGAAGTCTTGCAAGCTGCCAAAAAAGTAACCATCGAGGAATTAGTTTTTCTAGATCCAGATTTACACAAGGTATAAAAGCTTTTACATCTCTTTATCTTTTTTAAAAAAAAAATCTATAACAATATTTTTATATCTTTGGTTAAAACTATATATATTTTCAATCATCTTTATACAAATCTTTGTTAAAATATTTTACAGGACGATACATTTTTGTGCAAAGCGTCTGTAAAACGTTTTGACACACGTTATGATTGGTGGTATAGTGCTTGCCCAAACTGTGCCACACAAATGCAGAAGGATCCGACAACTGGGCAATTGGTTTGTCAAACACATAGAAGCCAGATTCCGACTGCTTGCTAATATCTAAAATGCAATAGTTTAGTTTTGTTATTTATCATTTAAAAAATTTGCTATGTCTTTTATTTTTTTGCAACTTCTAACAATATTGTCAATTATTTATTTGTTTGCTAATTTGATGTAGATAACATTGCACGTTTAACATATTGGTACAAAACATTCAAACTTTTTAAAATATTGTCCAAAACTATAAACCCTTAAACAAAATTAAAAAGTTAATCATCTACTCCCTTTGAAAATACAAGAACTCAACATGTGTTCCAATTTTTTACCATGTTTGTCTACACATAATATTTGTATGGTTATGTAAAGTAATTTTAGGTGTTTAAAACACTTGGACAAAATCTTTTTCACCTATATGTTATTCAACTTAAAATTACTACGTGTATGCACATTTTATCCCATCATGCTTAGTCATTTGTCAATAGCTCTAGGTTTTACTACTTTCATGTACAAGCCGACTTGCAAAGGCGCACTTCCACTACTCAAGGAGATACATGCCTTCCAAGCTTTTCCAATACGAATGGTGAACAACACTTGTCCCGACAAGTTATACAGTAGACGAGCCCCCTAGCCCAGCAGACGACCTTGGTGAATCAACTTTTGCAGCCCACCCGAGATGCAACGTGCCCTAGATAAGGTGTCCCGAAGTAGGACAAAGGCAGACGAAAAACCTCTCTAGCAGCATCCCAGCAAGCAGCCACGAACCGAGCGTTTCGACATAGTACACTCCCGACTGGTCCCCTAGATAGTGTATACTCCCGTCTTAGCGCGCGAATGAGAGTGCACTCTCGGTTAGGCCCACGGACGAGTATACACTCATGGTTGGGACCACACTCCAATGAATAACATAAACAACCTTCCAGGCAAAGTGTTTATTCACGGCTAGGCCCGCAAGGAGCATCTTCCACCTCACATCGGAGTAGGCAGCACGACGGACAGAGAGAATGAGTCGCTCAATCCGGCTCAAGCTCAACCAGCAGCCTGTGAAGAATTCCCTCGCCTGCTAGGAACAAACCACATGCAGCGCAGCCGCGACATAGACGAGCCGAGCATGTAGAAGAGCAGCCTAAACCAATTGGTCACGATTGGGGGCAACCGAGAGCTCCGCTACCCCAACAAAGGCAAATTTAGGAAGAAGTTGAGAAACTCTTGACCGAGCGATTGCGTAATTTCCAACGCAACGAGGTCACCGACGAGGCACTACGACGAGACGTAACCAACATAAGCAGGTCACCCTTCACGGACGAGATCGAGTAGGCAAAGCAATATTCCAAAAATGACTTTCAGTATACTACTCGCTGTTCGGAAAATCGATCATGAAAAAGATCTAACTCTGGCAGACTCTTTCGCACTAACAGACAAGCATGCGCTTTGGAACAAGGCTCGTCGATCAAGATGCAAGGACTTGAAAAAGAATCTAACGTCACCTCCCTACTATCCAAACCGGAAGCAGTGGATGACCTATTCTCATGCTTGACGGTATCTGAAGTGGCAATAAGTTCTACCATCATACGAGAAGAGTTGGGGGCCCGACTACCTATATTTCATAGTTCAAAAGCTCTCTTCGATGCTACCAGAAATTGAAAAGCTAACTTTGGCTATAGTTGTTGCAACCTGGAAGCTTAAGTTTTGCCTTTAGATGCACGCAGTCATCCTCATGATACGCTATTCTGCCCAATCCAAACGCGCGACGATAAAGGCGTAGACATTGGCGGATGCAAAATTTTCTGATGAACGCAACAACTTGGCCCAAAGACGCGCCAAGGGCAGATGAACACTAGAAGGACACTTGGAAATAAGTTTTGTCCTCGTCATCCCAAAAGATTCTACATATGAGCAACATGTACCGGCAGTCGAACACCACATTCTGCTATGTGTCACACGGCCCCAACCGACCCTTACTCCATAGTTTAACTCTAGAGTGGCCCAATACCCGCAGTTGAGCATCTCCTGCTGCGTGTAGCATGGCCCCAGCTCCACGGCTCCCTACCATGCATTCACGATGTAATAAGGCAACCTAACGACGGCTCCATGACTCCCTACTGCACTTTTACGCCTAGTATAGGCGATGCAACACAGTGGCCCAACGACGCCCCGGAGGTAGCCGAGCACGCCTTAGCTGCGCCTGCTCCACTCGATGGAAACTACTGGCATTTGCATGTCGACAGCGTAGTCCTTATCACCCCAGACAGTTCGATGCCCCAGATGGTTTGATGCCCAAACAGGCGATCACTCTAGGCTTCGAAGCATCCAACAACGAAGCAGAGTACGAGGCCCTATTAGCAGGCCTCCGAATGGCAAAAGACTTTGGGGTGAAAAAGCTCGCAATTCATTCTGATTCCTAGCTAATTACTAGCCAGACTACTTGAGGCGTTTTAGACTTACACCCTCACTCAAGTTCTGCGGACAGCCAACACTCACGCAGATGCACTAGCAGGCCTAGGCTCCGCTCTCGACCACCAACTTAAATACTCTATTCTGGCGGAGTCAAGCCAAGCATAGAGGCGGAGCCAGCAGCCGAAGTGTCACAGGTTGAAGTTTAGAAAGCTCCAAATAAAGGTAGCACGCTACTACATTTGGAACGGCATTCTCGTCCAAATATCCTACACTGGACCACATATTCGCTGCCTAACGCCTTCTGATGACCTAAAGGTTATAAGCTCAATCCACGAAGGTGTTTGTGGAAATCACTTCGGAGGCCAATCCTTAGCACAGAAAGTTCTAAATGCAGGTTACTACTGGCCTACCATGCACCAAGACGCTAAGGAGTTAGTACAAAAGTACGACCGCTGCCAATGCTATAAGCCGGTACCAGCACTGCCTGCCAGCAAATCATACCCGCAGACCAGTCATTGGTCATTTATGCAGTAGGCAATCGACTTGGTAGGGCCAATGCTGCTCGCTACTAGGGGCAAATGCATGACGATCGTGACAACCGATGGGTAGAAGCAGAGCCTATGACTACCACGACACAGACGGACCTAGAGCGCTTCATATGGAAGAACATTATTTGCCGATTTGGCATCCCTCAATCCATCGTCATCGACAACAGCGCCGCAATTCGTGGGCAAAGATTTGGTGAATTTCTTCCAAAGATATGGCATCAAGCAACACATGTCCACACTAAGATATCCTCAAGGCAATAGGCGGGCCGAAGCATCCAACAAGATGATCCTCGACTACCTTAAGAAATCCATCACCAACAAGAAGGGAAAATGGCCAGATGAACTCCCCGGATGTCTATGGGCATATTGCACCACCAAAAGATGAACAACCAATGAGACTCTTTTCTCTTTGGCATTTGGCTCAGAAGCAATCATTCATCCTAATGTCATCAAGCCAAGTATCACCAATCTACTACCAAGCATTGAGCAGAACAGTAAAGAGATGGCCACAAGCTTAGATCTGGTAGATGAGAAGCGGGACCAGACCATCACCCGTATCGCAGCCTACCAGCAGCAGCTCATCTCCAGCAACAACAAAAAGGCCAAGATCTGGAAGTTCCAGCCCGGAGATCTAGTCCTAAGAGAAGCCTTCATCACTGCTTGTAGAGAAGGCTCCAAAAAGATGGATCTCATCCGGGAAATTTCGTACAAGATCAACAGAGTAGGCGGCAAGAGTAATTACACCATCGCCACCATGAAACAACAAAAAGATCGAAAAGTAGTGGAACGCCTACAATCTGAGGAAGTACCATGTGTGACCTCCCACTACATCAAGGCTCGAAGACTCAAGCAGCTTGATGGGCACCACCTCACAAGCTGAGGACTATCCAGTTGTTATGCAGTTTCTACCTTACAACTAAGTTTTCGTTCGTTTCACTTGTTTTTCAATGAGGAATTCAGAAGTAATCACAACTTCGCTTGGATGCATGCTTACAATAACTGATCATTCCTGCACTTTAAAAGAAGACCGTGCCCTTCTTATGAACTGCCGAAATTGCGCCCCCTGAGGGACCAACCATGCTCTCTAGTATGAGAGGGTAAACCAATTCTCCGACACCCACATGGGTCAGCTCTTCAAGACGGGAGGATAAACTCTACACTCCGACTATCCAGACGTGAATGAGCTAGGCTGCCTTAGTATAACTAGATGCACAATGGCTTGCGCTGGGATTCCTAGAAGTAGTCACAATGGTCTTTTTCAAGGCTTAGCTAATTGAAGGACTTTGGTTTCTTGGCCTAATCCGTGAGGAACCGAGCCCTAGAGACAGATGAGGCACATTACGCAGTACATCCGATGGACGGCTGCCCTGGAACCTTAAAGCTGCTACCGAGTGCACTAAGGTAGCCTACGGTTTCTGGAAGACTGCCTACGGCTTGCCCTTTGAGCAGTAAAGTCGAGCTAAACTTATACAACCACACATTCTTGTGAAAGGTTAAACAAGATAGCATGTATATACAAAGTTTTATTCACTGCCGACATGCTACGTAGTCAATAAGATTCACCTCTGCCAAGCGCGGAACGACCTACACTAAGTTCTAAAGTGTTGTGATACTTACTATGCAACCTACAAAATTGGAGAAAGCCAAAGTTAACAGCCTAGTGGTCACGCGAACTTATTTGCTTCTGTAAGTAAGGCGTCTGGCTGCCGACCCTATAGCTAACAACTTTGCAGAGTTCTACACCAACACATACTGCTGCATAAGCTACGTGGCCTATCTGTTTATAGAAAAGTAGCACGCATGCCATTGGTCTATAAAGTCTAAAGGTTAGGGAATGAACAAAAGAAGCGAAGATGGAGAAAAGCGAAAGAAGCAAGTTTATTAAATTTTCTAGCAAAATTGATAAACAACTAGCAAAGAACGAAGGAGTTCAAGCAAAGCAAAAAGCAACAAGGGAAGCAAAGAAAATCCTGAAGATTACCTAGAAGACTACTTTTCAGCAGCTTGGACACTTCACGACTACTTGGTCGCCACACCTTCAGCAGCCGCGACATTTTCAGTAGCGGCACCATCCGGCTGCCCCAGCCTAGGCACCAACTTCTCCAACTACTTCACCAATGGAAGCCTCAAAAGTAAAAGTAAGCAAGACTTCCAGAGAAATAAAGCAGGTCTCGAAATGTCGAGCCCAACCTTCTTACCCTTCAGCTGCTCGTTCTCCTCGAGTAGACCAACACGGACGCGCTGCAACTCATCCACTTCTATCTTCAGACTTTCGTTGATCTTCAGTACACCTTGAAGTTCCAACACTTGGGGTTCAAGCCTATCGATGATTCTCTTGAAGTGGATCACTTGATTATATGCAGCAATCAACTATTCATCATTTGCATAAGTAGTGAAATGAAACTCAGAAACTGCAAACTTAAGATCTTGAATCTGAGGTATGTAACATCTTATCTCTTTCTTTGCACTTTCATACTTAACTTAGATCGCGTCAAGCCTAGTCTTTAAGTCAATGATCTCTTCGTGAGCGGTCTCAAGCTGCAGAGAAGTGGGGGCAAAAATATTAGACCCTTTCAAAGCAACGAGCTCAAAATCCAACCTCTTGATCTCCTCGGTCGAGGAATAAACTTCAGCTGCCATAGTCTTCACCACCTCCTTGGCAGCCTTGCTATATCTGCATCATAACAAGTAGATGAGTAATTCTATATTGGGCCGTATGCTTCACAAAGGAACTTGGGCAAACAACCTTTCTAACGCCATCGACAAACTTGGCACAAGCGTCCATTTATTCAAGTAGATCTGGTTTCAAAAGCACACAGATCTCAGCAGCCTCCCTAGAAGCAGGCTTAATGGATTTCTCACAGCTACCCACATGAGTAATCTCCTCATTCCCAGCAGGCGAATCAGTCTCAGCAGCAAGGGGAGTGAGCCTTGGCACCATTTTAGCAGCAAAGTCCACCTTATCGCTCTTCATAATAGCAAGCCTCTCCAAAGGTGAACCGAACTTAGCTCCCAAATAGAGGTCTTGGTATAGACTTCGACATTAGGGGCATAACAAGACCTCTAAGTTGAACAATCGTACTAGCCATTCTCAATATGGCAGGTGCCATATGCTCAGATCTAGCAACCTCATTTTTCTTCCCATTAGAAGAAGTCATGCCAATCACAGACCTCTCGGCATCAGGCGGACCCTCACGAGCAGCGGAATAAGTCTTCAGTTTTTTCTCAATCGGCATCTCTTGAGCAGGCGTGGAAGATATCTTCTTTCCACCTTCATTCATAGTAAGCTTCACGACAATGATCAGACAAGCTAATGCATCCGCCTTGATCCTCTTTACCTCATATTTCGAGAGTAGCCCACTTTTCTCCCGACGAAGATAACTAAGCAGCCAACGACATTCATGGTACTCAGCAGATGAGCTCATCCCAGCATTCCAGCAGGCAAGATGCATGCATGCCCAGCATTTCAGCAGCCTATGAGGCCTGCAACTTCCTCATTTCTCTCAATCGCCGGCCTGACCCACGTCAGGGCCAAGAGCCCAAAGGACATGAGCTATGCGGCTCGCCTAACACTGTGCCCCAGCCCCTCAATCCGCAGCCCCAACCGCCCAAGCTGCCCTTGGTTCTAGCCAAGTCGAGCAGCCCAAGCAATGGTCCTTGCCACAACACCTCATCGGCCCATGCCGAGCCGACTCCTAGCCCTTATCAGCCGACTTGTTGCACCACCCTGACAGCTGCCCCGCGACAGCATTATCGAAGAAGAAGACAAGGAAAATTAAATTTTTCTTACCTCGGTGGGCGCATAGAAGACGAAGAAAGCAATGAAAGACGGTCATTTGCATGGGCAAGATGTAGAAGATTGCTAGATGAGGGGGAACAAATGTCCTCTAAGCTCTCTCTCTCTTGTAAGGTAGAATAAATCGCTCTCCAAAGTTGATTTAATAACCCACTTAAGGTGGACTTAAATAGGCTTTGAGAGAAATTTATTTCCCTTTCCTAGAAGGACCTAATTTCCAATTAAAGAGGGAATCTACATCAACATAGGAAACAAGCCTATGTTTCCTAAAGCAAGAAGATCTCTACACCTGCTGCCCTTTCCTGCGAGCAAACCAACAGGTGTGGGGGCATTTGTGGAGCCAAAAATAATCACAAGGCGACACGTGGATTTTTGGGTGAAAATGACAAAATTACCCCCGAGGCATACCGGGATTCCTACGCGCAAGCAGTGATGTAATACTCCGTATAAAAATAAATAAATAAATGTTTATATGTATATATGTATGTAGGTGGGTAATTATTTTTAAGTACAATAACCTATTTTTGATATGTAAAATAGTTTCAATGTAAAAATCCTTTTTACTTCAAATTATTTCAAAAACTAGTTAGTAGTATTTCATGTTTATATGTACTTAGAGGTATTATTTAGTTTGAATTGGTTATTTAAAACTTAGTTTTAAATAATTGTTAAACTCCCACCTTGTGGGAAGACTGACCAACCAAAATAAAAAGGGACAAAGGACCAATCAGAAAAGGGAGGGGGAAAAAAAGAAAAAAAAAAGAAGCTCACAGCTTCCCGTGCAACCCGTGCACCCGCACACCCCAACCAACCAATTCCGACGGTTTTCGCCATTTTTTCCGTCGAACCATCATCATCCAACACTAGAAACTTCTTCCTCATCTTCTCCTCTTCCATATCACCAAAAATCAAGGGTTTTTAAGGCCTAAACCGTGAAGAACTACACCGGAGCACCGGAGGTGCTCGACGGCGATTCTGCTGTTCCGGCGAGTTTCACCACCCAACACCACCGACCCAAGAGCAAGACCCAATAGGTTGTAGTGGCGTTGGAACACCGAGGAAGTCGAATTGAAAAACACCCACCTTAGGGTTTCCGGCGGGTTCGAGTCAATTTGGAGCCTTTCCCGGCCAAATTGGACTTGGCCACAGGTACAAAGTTTGTTCTACTCTTTGAGATATTTATTTCTGCAAAATTTGAGAATTTTTGGAAATAGTTGATTTTTCCGGCGAGTCGGGGCGGCCAACCGCCGTGTGCGGCGGTGCGTGAGCCGAGATCCCACCTGATCTTTTTAGGCTAAATTGGATACCCTGATTCCATATGTGATGTTCAATTGACGAAATCTCGTCGTATGACTATAGTTTTGATAGAAACCGCCACTTGGTCATTATATGAATCGACGATTCAACCGTTAGATCGTCACCAAACTTTAATATGTTATAGTACGTAATATTTGGAGACACTAGGAACTTATGGATCCGAAATCCAATGTGCAGATCTTCCGGATCAAATTATGTAGAATTGTAGACCTTACCGTTGACCGAGAGTTAACTTTTGGTCAACATGTCTCGAAACGCTATAAATACTAAAATAATTACTACAGGAGACTAAGTGAAGTTTAGTGGGCCTACATTGGTTAGAGAGTGCCTTGAATATATGTAATATGGTTATTACCATGATTACTTGTGTTAAAATCATTTGTGAATATGACTTGGCCTTAAAATGTGATTTCTATTGAAATGGGATTATATATATATGTAGCCCTAGACCCATGTTTATTAAACATGATTTGGCTTGTGTACTGATGATGATTGTGATGTATATGTGTTTAATTATTATTTTTGTAATGTGAATGATAAGTATGATAAATGTTACGACAATGTGATCTTAGAATCCTATTAGAAGTATTCTGTAGAATTTATATACTTGCGTTGCATATTATATGCTCGTGTTACATATTAGTTGGAGGCCATGAGAAGTTGATAGTGTAGGTGACTATGTTGTAATTTATAGAGGTTTGTTATGTAGCCTTGAGTCCAGGAATTTCATGCTTGTCAGGTTTTAAATAAATGATCGATTGATGAATGTTATATCTTTTGGCTTAAAAAGACTGTGATATATATCAATCGTAGTGAATGATGAACTACGAATGGCTTGATCCCTATTAAGGGTACGTAGGCAGTCTAACGAAGAGTTTAGATGCAACCATAAAGTATACGAAAAATTACTTTGTTATTAATATTATATTACTCTTGTTACTAATCAAATTAATTTATGTTGAAGCTTGCAGGCTTGTTAGATAAAATGTGAGTATAGACATATATATATGAGCATGACATATACATATGCATTGCAAAGTAAGAAAGAGAGTTCAGTTGTGTTGAGTTTGTAAAGTGTTTGAGTTATGAGGATATTCAAGGGCTGAAGTTTGCCTTGAATATTAAAATAGTGAAATCTTGTATATGTCAGGCGTAGGGTGCAGGGCTTGAATATACAATTGGGCGTCGGGGGAAGTGCCTGTTTAATAAAGTGGAAACTGAGAGTTTAATTACAAAAATTGGGATTAAGGGATGAACGGGAGTTAACTCATGTTCTAACGTACTCAGAGCCAAGTGGTATAAGCTTGGTATGGGACGAGCAGGCTTGGGTGCTTTAGGTATGTGTTGACGGGATTAGAAGGGAGTGAGTACATTCATGCATCTCATTGCATACATTATATGTATTTGCAAGAGCTACTCATTCAATTATTATGATTTTTAGTTGCTACTTTTGTATGAATTAATTTTGTGTACTAATATTTTATTTCCACTGCTTATTCAATAAATTATATGCGGTAAACTCAAGCATTTATTATGTACGATTTGTTATATGATGTATGGTGTAATTGTTATAATTTTATTTTATTTTCCACCATATCTTGGTTGTAGAATTTATTTCTATAGCTAAGATATGGCTCACACCCTAGCTCGTGGATAGTCTTTATTCGTGGGTCGGGGCGTGACAAGTGAGCAATCATCCTTCAACCAAGTCAAAAGTGCCCAAAATAGGAAACAATTCAAAACCTATTTCATCCATCCTCATCAAATCCTCTCCACAAGGTAACTCTCAAATCATTCCTCTTTTATTATATTAATTAGCTAATCAATTAGGAAATTATTCTATTAATTAGCTAATTAATTGATTTATTATTCAATTATTCCTAATTAGCTACAAATCATGAACCTCACCCAAAATACCAACCAAGTGGCCGGTCCTCCTCCTCCTAAAGGGGCCAGCCACACCCCTATAAATACTACCTCATTCTCTCCAAAACTCAATTCCAATTCTCTTGCTAAATTCTCTAAATTCTCCAAACACCTTTCTCTCAAAATTCTAACTTTGGCATCGAAGGTTCTTCGGCCAAAGCCCCCCCATTCATCGTGGGCGTGTGAGGCATTTGGCCTTGACCTAAGGTGTTGTTTGTTTTATAGGTGCAATTTTGTCCAAGAACAAGGAGGAAGAAATTTGCATCCACAGCTTTCATATGTCATTCTACGGTGAATTGAAATTTATTGTTGATGGGGTCAAAGACAGTATATTTTTTCTTCGCTGAGAATGCATAACGAGGATCTTGTTTTTCTTTAACTTCTACAACCTCAGTTCCCTATTTATTTTCCTCCTCAAAGAATTTTTTTACAGACAAATTGCCAATGCGTACTTCTAGTGATGAAAATTTGCCTTCGATGCACAAAGTATTGTGCATCATCAAGAATTTTCACACATATGCATGCATGGAGGAAAAAATAGCAAGAGAGTGGTGAGTGAAACAAGTTAAAACACAAATTTTAGTATCCGACTTCTCCAATTTAAGCACATTATTAGTAACATTTAATTAGGAAAAAAAAATTTTGAACTCGTCATATGAGATTTGAACTTTTCTTACAAAATTCGAACTTAAAATCTCTTATTAACAATTGAAAAGAAATACCGTAGTAAGAATTGAGAAGTAGGAGTAAGATTTTAAGAAAGATTACTTTTATCAAGAACTGCCCTTCAAGCTGACCTCAATTACCAGCATAAAACGTCGCCGTTTAATTCGAGAGCAGACAAGGTCAGTAGACCGACTTAGGCCATCTCCAACCGAAGGGTCCAGAGGGCCAGAGGGCCGAAAATAACCCGAAAACCATCTCCAACCGAGGGCTAGGCCAGAGGGCTCTGGAATCTGGGAGGGCCCCACCGAATCAGAGAGGGCTGGAGAGCTGGAGGGCTGGCCACTTCCGGCCAGCCAGCCAGCCCTGGGTTGGCTTTTTTTTTTTTTAATGTTTTGTTATTCCTGTTGGTTATAACCGACAGGAAAACATTGTATATTATACTAAATAATATAGATGTATTCCTGTCGGTTATAACCGATAGTAATTCTTAAGAAAAAATTCAAATGCAATGGCTAGCTGACTAGCCATTGCATTTGAATTTTTTTTTTTTTTTTTACAGTTTTATTATTATTTTTTATTTACAAAATTTTTCATATAACTTCTATTTTACAAAATTTGTTCATATTTTTTTAAAATTCCATTTTTTCCTATAACTTCTATTTCACAAAATTTGTTTCATTTTATTTTAAATTTTTTTTTTCCTATCACTTCTATTTCACAAAATTTGTTTCATATTTTTTTTAAATTATATTTTTTCCTATAACTTCCTAAGCCATTATACAACATTAAATTAAATTAAGTACCATGAAACAACATCCACCCTATTTAAAGAGATTGAATTGAAAGTTGGAATCCGAAGAGGATCCAAAGTTGGAATTCATTGTGAACTTGAATTGAAAAAGATTGAATTGAAATAGATTGAATTCAAAGTTGTGTGAATTATATCCTAATATCCACCCTATTTATAGCAAAAAAAAATTCAAATCCAACGGCTAGCTGACGTCAGCATGATGTCAGCTACCAACGGCTAGCTGAAGCTGACATCACTTAGCCATTGGATTTGAATTTAAGTTGTAGTTTTTAAATAATAAATTATGTTTGGCCCTATGGCCTTTTGGCCCTCGGTTGGAGACCGTTTTTTGTGATAGGGCTATAACGAGCCCTCTGGCCCTCGGTTGGAGACGGAGACAAATATGGCCATGTACTGTTCATTAAAATATTAATATCTTGGGGAATCTTGGAGGGCCAGATGGCTAAAACGAGCGATCTGATCAGCCATCGATTGGAGATGGCCTTAGCAACCCAAAAAGTAATACGTAGCTGGTCTTATTTACCTTTACTCGCTCCCATTAACCGACAGCTGTCACTCAAACCAACAAACCCCAAAACCGGTGCCCACATCAGCGCGTATACCATCTAATCAAAACTTGTGCGCGTGAAACTCAACCAAAGCCCACTATCCTACCTTTCAGATAATTTTAAATTAAATTAAATTAATTAATTAATTTATATCTCTCTGAAATCCCCAATTTTCTATTCACTTTTTCCGTCTTCCCAAACAGAGTTATCTTGTAAACGCGAGAGGGAGGTCGAGAGAGCTCGCTCAGGCTTATCTGATATTTGGAGTTAGGGTTTTTTCTCGATCCGACGTGCCAATTCCAAAACCCTAATTATCGGATCAGGTAATTCGCCCTTCGATTCCCCTCGATTCTTTTCGTCTCTGTTTTAGGGTTTGGATGGTTTAATTTCTGGTCTGAATTTTAGGGGTTTTGTATAAATTCGAGATCTTTGCTTGGTTTGTTTTTAAATTGATAATATTCTGAGAGTGTAGAACTCATTTTTATTGTTTACAAGATGAATTTTTAAATTTTCACGCCCTGATCTGGAAAAACAAATGTAAATTAAGTTCTCTTTTGGTGTTCTGATCTTTAATTTTTCCAGTAAATTACTTGAAAAATATATTATTATCATATTTGATTAGATGAATCCGAAAAGTTTGGTGCGTTTTTAGAACCCTCGTTTTGTTTTTGGTTGTCAATTTTTATTTTTTCCTAGGGCAAGATTGCAATTGATTTGATATAGATTTTGTTTACCCCCTTATGATTACACAGTTGATGATTGTGGATGAGTTGCGAAACTTCCTTTCGATTATGTGATCTGTGCCTGTTATGTTGTTCTTATCTTGATTATATTTGATTCAGGTCATGATGGTTTATGGGTTTTTTTTTTATTTTTTATTTTTATAAATATGATTCAGGTCTGAGCATTCTGGTTAGCAGGCCCGCTTAGTTGAATCAGCTAAGTTTCATGTCTGACATCGACGTACAGCTTCCCACTGCCTTTGGTATGTTTTCTGTTAATTCATAACTCATTTGAGTGTGTTTGTGCGCTTGAATGCATGCCTGTGTACCTAGATGCCGGAGAGATCATTTTTTTTAATTGAATTCAATTGGATAAGTTTTTTAATTGAAAACGTGGGTACCTAGATGCTTGAGAGATCATTTTCAGTCATCGATACAGTACTGTTGTAATTTAGTAGTTGTGCAGTTTGAGAATTGGTGTGTAGTTGTTTCTTCAGCAACTTGACCAACCTGATCTACTCAAGAAACCAAGCTAAGCTGCTTATCTGGGCATTATTGGCAACCTAAATGTTTTGGTTTGGTTTGGCTTGGCTATAATTCATATGAATCTGAAGTCGTTAGTTCAGGTGTTAGGAATGTGGTCTTTAAGATCTGATTTAACGACCTGGAGCAATATGCATATGTACTGGTGAAAATATAAGGTTGTGAGTGTGGGGATTTGAACTGTAGGCATTGAAGTTATTGTTTACTGTTGCTTCTTAGCCTCTTCTCTGCTAGTCTGTCATTTTCTTTTTTATATGTTTTAAGCACAGCAGAGATGAGTGCATCAAATCCCACATTCACTTGGATACATCACTTTTCCTAGAACTTATGAAAAGTGATGGTAGGCTACTCCATTTTAATTTATTGGACTTTTACTTCAAGGTATATAGATGTGATCATGTGACTCTAGTTGTTGGATGACACTTGCCTTATAATTATACATCAAGTGAGAGAGCATACCCTTTTATGAATCTGAATTATGCTCAAAAACTAAACAATTTCACTGCTTGGTACGTGAGAGAACAATGATACGAATCAATCCATTTTTAAGGAGTTATACTCTTGTAGAAGGCTACCCGCTTTATTTCTCTCTCTCAGTTCTCTTGATTGTTGATGATTTCCGTGCACGTTCATAGTTGGAAACCAAAAAATTCTGATTCAATGAACCTTCAGAGTGCGAAACGAGCGTGTAGAAAATTTGGTAGTGGCCGTGGAAAAAATCTCACGTAGATGACGTTTACACTATTTGGATACTAGATTAGTGCTTTATATTTTTCATGAGATATGAGCATTTATTGTTGCCTTGTTTGTCTCTCATCGTTTCTTATGCATCCCTCCATTTATCTAATGGAATATCTCTTTCTTGGGTTCAGATCCCTTTGCCGAGGCAACTGCTGAGGACTCTGGTGCTGGGACAAAAGAGTATGTGCACATCCGTGTACAGCAACGCAATGGCAGGAAAAGCCTGACTACTGTGCAGGGACTGAAGAAAGAGTTCAGTTACAACAAGATACTCAAAGACCTTAAGAAGGAGTTTTGCTGCAATGGTACCGTTGTCCAGGACCCAGAACTAGGGCAGGTGCGTGCGTAACGGTAAAATCTATAATTTAGTTTCCAATACACACCCCCTAAATGTCGTCTCGCTGTTGGTCTGCAGGTCATTCAACTTCAAGGTGATCAGCGAAAGAATGTATCTTCGTTTCTAGTCCAGGTATTTATGCACTTCACCACATGATGGTTTGATGATGTTAAATGTTCTATATGTTGTATTTTAAAATTGTCAAAGTTGCTGCCTTGATTATTCCATTAGCGGGTCTTATAATGCACAATTTGGAGGAGTCTGGACCTGATTCACGTTTTTGTTTTCTACAGGCTGGGATTGTGAAGAAAGACAATATCAAAATTCACGGTTTCTGAGCCGTTGCAGCAACTTCGTTCTCTGCAGAATGAGTCTCTCTGAACCCTCAGTTGAGAACTTTGTTATCTGAATATTATATCATCTATAAAAGCTAGTCTGCTATGCAAATCTTGTTTCCGGTCTCTTCTAAGTTTCAAAAAACTCTGTGATGTGGTATACTTATGGAGTGTATGACCATTTGTGGCTGTCTTGATTTCAATGTCTATAATGATATTATGTTTTTACCTAGATTTTACATGTAAATTATTTACCGTGAAGGATATAACAAATAAATATGAAATTTTTTGATGGTGATGCACTCGTAATGGTTGTGCACCTTCGTGAGTTCGGAGTGCATCACCACCCTCCCCCATATGACCCACTGCCAAACCCACCCAAACCCCATCTTGGTAACCTAGCCCTGATGCTACATGCCCAATCCCCCCTCTGCTAACCCCCTCGCTCCTCTCCATGTTTCCCGGTCCCGTAGAGCCACCCCTGAACCATTAGCATGCACTTCCCCAGCCACCCCTTGCCGCCTATCTGAACCAGTGAGCACGCACTTCCCCGCCCACCCCTAATCGCCACTGTATCTGAAAACCTGAAGATTAACCCAATGCCGATGTGACAAGTAATGAGTAGAAATCTTTGCTTGAAACAGCATGAGTTAACATATAGGCTAGCTGGTCCGCACTCTTGATGTATGGAACTTTGATGGTACCATTCACAAGATTATATTTGATAAAATGTCTGTCAACTTCAATGTGTTTAGTTCTGTCATGCCGAACCGGATCATTAGCAATTACAATCGTTGCTGTATTATCACAATACAACACCATTAGCTTCTTAGGACCAAATCCAAGCTCTTGCAATAAGATATTTAGCCCCAGTTTGGGGTTGAGGTGATTTTAAAAAAAGCTGCTGTGAAAAAAAGCTGGGACAGTTTTTGGTGTTTGGTAAACGTTCAGCTTCAGCTTTTTTTCACAGTTTTGGGTGAAAAAAAGCCAAAAACAAGAAGCTGCAAAACCCAGCTTTGAAAAACCGGCTTTTTTTTCACATCTGTTTTACATAAAAGTTTACCAAACACTATAATACTGTTTTTTTTTTTTCAAAAGCACTTTTACAAAAAAGTTTACCAAACACTCTACTGCTTTATTTCACAGCTGCTTATTCTCACAGCACAGCAGAAGCAGCTTTTTTTCAAAGCACAGCAATACCAAACCAGCCCTTAACCAAATCAACTTTGTAATGGCATGGTGTAGAGCTCTGTATTCAACTTCTGCACTAGACAAAGACACAACCTTCTGCTTCTTGCTTCTCCACGTTATTCCCTCCAACAAATGACACATAACCTGTTGTAGCACTACCTATCAAGCTTAGACCCTGCATAATCAGAGTCGGTGTAACCTTCTACATCCAAGTGCCCATTCTTAGAGAACAAGATACCTTTACCAGGAGATGACTTCAAATACCGGAGGATTCGATCCACTGCTTCCATATGTTGGGTACTCGGGTTGTGCATAAACTGACTCACCACACTAACTACATATGACAAGTCAGGTCTAGTGTGAGCTACATAGATTAACTTCCCAACCAACCGTTGGTATCTTTCTTTATTGGTTGGTACCTGATTTGGAAAGATCGTCAAGCCATGATTCACTTCTATTGGAGTGTCAATTGGTTCACGTGCTGACTTTCCAAGAGGTCCAAGATGTACTTGCGTTGGGAAAGAAATATCCCCTTCTTAGACCGTGATACTTCTATTTCCATGAAATACTTTAGAGCTCCCAAGTCCTTCATCTCGAATTCCTTGGCTAGGTAACTTTGGAGCTTTTCAATCTTATGCACATCACTGCCTGTAACCACCATGTCATCCACGTACACAATTAACATTGTAATCTTGTCACCATCACGCTTAATAAACAAAGTATGGTCAACTTGAGACTGCTTAAATTCATACCTTTTCATTGAACGTCTGAATCTTGTGACCATCACGCTTAAATCCTTACCGTTTTCAGGCCATAACGTGCCTTTTTTAACTTGCACACTTTTCCCTTTTTTGGTGTAATTCCTGGAGGATGATGGATCCATGTAGACCTCTTCTAGTAAGTTCCCATGCAAGAACGCATTTTTTACATCAAATTGGTGTAGCGGCCAATCCAAGTTTGAGGCAAAAGATAAGATGACTCGAATAGTGTTTATCTTAGCTACTGGAGCAAATGTTTCCAAGTAATCAACTCCATATGTTTGAGTATAGCCCTTTGTTACATGCTTGACTGTAAACACCCACCTACATCAAACAGTCCTTTTCTTCGTAGGACGGTTCACCATGTCCCAAGTAGCATGGCAGATTTCCTCTTTGGATCTTCAATGGCTTCCTGAAATGACTTAGGAAGGGAAACAGAAGATAATTGAAATGTAAAGGCTAGATGAGACTTAGAAAGACGGTGATAGGACACATAATTAGAGACAGGATAGTCAACACAATTACTAGAAGAGAAACCAAGACGATCTGGTTTATTTCTAACACGTGAAGGATATCTCCGCTTAAGAGCTTCACTACTTGGGACTACAGAAAGAGGTTCTAAATTGTCAAGGTTAGATTCAAAAGGATCAGTAGATAACGGATAAGAATTAGGGAATTGTACCTCAGATTGTACTGCTGCAGGTGCATTCTCATGAGAAGCAGACTGGAATTAAAGGGTGACTTGGAGAGAGAGATTTACTCCAGACTCAACTGGTACTGTTGTAGGCTACTTCTGCCTTTTCTGATAAGTTTTGTAGACAGCCAGAGCCTTAATAACAGGAAGGGATTGAGTAGGCTCAATGTCTTCTACAGTCAAGGGCAATTCCCCTGAAGGGATTGAGTAGCCTGAAAGGCACACTGAGTTTCAAAGAAGGTTACAGAACACTTAATTGTTTTGTAATTTGACAGATAGAAAGCAAGTTATTTGAGAGAGAGAACATATAAAACAGAGGATAATGAAAGCTTTGGAGTAAAAGAAAGAGAACCAGCTCCTTCAACAGGAGTAAGATCACCAATGACAATTCTAACCGAACTTCGATGAGGTTTGGTTAAAGATTCAAACCTAGAAGGTTCACTAGTCATGTGATCAGAGGCTCCTGAATCAATGATCCAGGGCTTATTAGATTTAGAAGTAAAGGCAGACCTAATATTACCTGCAGTAGTAGAAATATGTGAAACTTGGGAGGTGGTGGCTGGTGTTGAAGATGCTTCTTGGCTACTAAGGTAGATGCCTTAGAGCTACCATCAGCAGCCATGGTAACTTGATGTTGAGCCTCGCTACAGACCATTGTATATGCTTCGTTAAGATCAGGGAGAGGGGCGGTAGCCAAAACTCGACTACAAACTTGGTCAAGATTGTGGTCAAAGTCCTGCCAAAAACATGTAGACATGCTATTCAGAGGTACGCTTCTTCAATTTAGAAACATCAGATGGATTTTCTAGGTCATTGGGATGGCGATAATCCAACTCCATAAATATGGAATTCATAACGGTAAAATAATGGATGGTGATCGGCCATCTTGACGCAATTGAAAGGATTTCTTCATCAACTCATATACTTGAAAAGAATCAAAGGATTTCTTCACCGTATCTTATACACCATTCGCGGTATCACATTGAATAAAGTTCAACATGAGATTAGTGGTCATGGAATTTATTAGCCATGATTTCACTAAGGCATTATCTGCCTCCCACTCTTCATACTTGGGTTTAGATGCCTTAGGTGCAATCTTATTTCCTGAAATATAGCCAAATTTCTTACGAGCAGCAATATGCATCTCCAAGACTTTGGATTAGGGGCGGTAGTTCGTGCCATCAAGCTTGACGTTGATTGAAGAGGAAGAAACTTCTTGTTGGATGGTCACAGGAGAGTCATCTGATGAAGAGGCAAGGGGATTTGAATCACTTGTCATATCTGACATGTTTGCAGCGGAATTACTGGAGCTGAGTTACTGGTGCAGTAAGCAGTCAGCAGCACAGAACAAGTGTTTAGAGGTAGAGGTAACACTCACCAATGTTTGTATACCCTTGGTGAAGAAGACAGAAGTCAGCAGCAGCAGGGTAAGAAAGCAAAAACAGATTGTTTGCTTAAAATTATAAATCTGCAGTTGCAGTAAGAGAGCAAACAAGATTGCTTTGCTCTAATACCAAGTTAAAATCAGAGTAGTTCCTCTTGATTGTATAATTCTCTAAATTGGATGATATATATATAGCAATATAAACTATCTAGATCAAGTATGAAACCAAATACAATAATTCAAATATGACTGCTATGAATTTAGTCCGTGGAATTATCAATTACATGGTATTTAGCACGCACATAAACAAAATGACACATACTTATTTTGTTTAGGGAACAGTAACATGACAACATATACTTATTGTGAGGAATTGGTTAATATCCTAGTTCTTTTCCTCTCCTCTTTCATGTTTGGATTTCTCAAAAGATTGGTAATGAATATTAGAGTATAATGATTTAGATTATGACACGTGTCACACAAGTTTAGCCTATTTAGGAAACAAACCAATGCAAATGAAGGAATACTTTGAGCAAACATTGAGGAATTTATCTTTCTTATTTTGTTTTTGTTTGGTTCTTTCTGTTTCATACTTTGATTTGGTTAGTTTAATAGAAAGCGGATGAAAAGGGTTCGAAGTATAGTGTTTAAGTAGATCGGTTTCCCCCAACAACTTATTAAAAATCATAAATTCTTCATAAAAATTGTACAATTCACATTTGCGTTCTTTCATTTTCTTTAGAGTAGTTCTTCAATCATGTATTAAGGTAGAATTTCATCAACTAATGATGAGTGTGTAACTTGACTGTAGTTGCATGTAACAACTAAAAAGACCCATCACAAAAAAAAAAAAAAAAAAAAATGAAAAAGGGTGCATGCATTTGTTATGAAAGATTCATATTTTTCATAGGGCAAGTGTTTTTTTTTTTTTTTTTATTTTTTATTTTTTATTTTTTAATAAATTATTATTATTAAAAGGAGGTGAGGATTCGAAACTATTATAGGAATTAAGTGAGATTTCGAACCCAGTAGACATGGGTGGAAACCTGATAGTGTAATTAAGTTGGCTATTTCTTAGCAAATGTAAAGAGTCTGTAAGTTGTCTATTCCTAGTCTTAGGATTAATTGTAACTTGCAAAGGTTGGAGCTTGCGTTAAATGAGGAGCCTGATTGACCAATATTACACGGCAAAGCTCTTTTCTGGTAAGAATCATTTGCATTCATTTAGGATTTGTTTTTCCTATTAAAGATTGATTTGGTGTGGGATTCTAGAAGTCTATTCAAATTCTGCATAGAGTCTTAAATAAGGAAGAGGTTCAAATAAGGCCAATCTCTTCGTTTATTTAAAATAAATAAATAAATAAATAACCTAGTATATAAAGAGTTGTGCTGGGGCTTTTAAGGGAGACCTTTTGTACGCAGATTATAATTGTGAGATTATTTTATAAGGTCAGGGGGAGAGAGAAAAGGCTATTAGGTTCTTAGCTTTATCTAGGTGATAGTCTGAGAGCATAACATATCATTCATTCATCATGGAACTTTGTGTAAGCTTTGCCTGTGAGGAAGATCATCAACATGCGTGAATCGGTGTTCATCCAAGAGAAGGTGAAGATGACGTGTTCTATAAGACAAGAGTATTTGTTCAAGCTTCTGTTGTGGTGTAAGAAAGTATCAATTGAGTCTTGTATAAGTCCTTGCGTTTTTCTTAATGAAATTGGCTGTGTGCCTTGAGGTTTTTCTCTCCTGTGTGGAGGGTTTTTTTCCTCGTGCGAGATTTCGTACAAATAATCTGTCTTTGTTTATTTTCTTAGTTTGTTGTGTTTTAATTTTGTTGTGAAGAACCAGGGTTGATTCTTATTTCAATCCTGCATATTGCGTTTTAACATTGATCCATCCAGATTTGCAATTTCAATTGGCACCAGAGCAGTTCTCTCAAATTATTTAGAGTGATCCTAGGGACTACTGTGATGGATCGAGCGGCTGGATCAATCTCACATCCATCGTACTTTGATGGTGAGAACTATGGGGCTTGGAAAGCAAAGATGAAGGCGTTTCTTTGGTCACTAGATGCTTGTGTTTGGAACACGGTAGTTTTTGGTTACTCCCCTCCAACCAAAACTATGATACACAAATCAAAGAAAATCTCTGAAGAAGGTAAGGCAGATAGTGATGTTGTCGCTGAGGAAGTTGTTCTTAAACCTCATGAAGAATGGACACTGGCTGATCAAAATCACTCCATGAATAATCAAAAAGGGTTAAATGCTCTATTTACTGCCTTATCTCCTGATCAGTTTTCTAATATTTCAAATTGTGAGACCTCCAAAGAGGCTTGGGATATCTTGCAGGTCACATATGAAGGAACAAATGTTGTTAAAGAGTCAAAGCTTCAAAGGTATGTCACTCAATTTGAGATTATTAGAATGGAAGAAGATGAAACCTTTTCTGATTTCTATGCTAAGTTAAATAGTATTGTCAATGCTTGTGCTAATCTTGGGGATCAAATTCCAGAATCTAGAGTTTCAAAAAGGTTCTTAGATCACTACCTTCTAGGTTTCAACCTAAGAAAACTGCAATTGAAGAAGTTAGAGACTTAAACACAATGAACATTGCAGAATTAGCTGGGTCTTTGAAAACCTATGAAATGGAGCTTCCTACTGTGAAAAGGAGTAAAAACATTGCTCTAAAAGCTGTAAAAGAAGAATGTGAAGAAAGTGAGGAAATTGATGATGAGGAATTTGCTCTAATCACTAGACAGTTTCAAAAATTTCTCAAGAGTAAAAATTTTAAGGGAAAAGGTACAAGTTCAGAATCTAAACCCTTTAAGTCAAACAATTTTAATTCTGAAAAAGGTTCCAGACTTATTAAACAAACTGAGGGTCGAAAATGCTATGAATGTCAGGGTTTTGGACATGAGGCAAAAGAATGTGCTAACACCTTGAAGAAATTAAAATCTGAAAAAAACAAAGCCATGAAGAGTACTTGGAGTGACAGTGAATCAGATTCAGATTCGGAAAGTGAGATAGTTGCATTTGTGGGATTTGCAAATATCGCTGATCTTGAGGAATCTGATAGCCAGGAGCTTGATGCTGATGAAATACTTCAAAAATATAATGAACGTTATCATGTCTCTGTCAAAATTAGAAAGCATAGTTCTGATATGAAAGAAAAATTGAAAAATCTGGAAACTGAGAAAAATAGGATTGAAACTGTGTTTCAATCTCGGTTGTCTGAACTTGAAAAAGAAAACAAGTCTTTGACTTCACAGCTTGAGACTTCTAAAGAAAAAATCATAAGGTTAACCATTGGCGTGGAAAAGATTGACAAAATGCTTAGTATTGGAAAATCCAGTGGAGATAAAACTGGTTTGGGTTTTGATGGTTCCACTGATAGTTCATCGGGAACAAAATTTGTGAAAGCTTCAGGTACGTGTGCTACGCCTAAGACTTGTGTTCTTACTTGTCATGCTTGCGGTGAGGTAGGTCATATTCGACCTTTTTGTGACAAAAAATACTTGAACCATTCTGATAAGTTTTCTGTTGGTGTAGCACGTACTCATCTCTCAAATCTCTTGAGAGAAGTGAATAGGGTGTCTAAACTCGTTCATATTCCAAATTCATATTTGCCTAAGATGAAACTTGTGTGGAGAGAAAAGAAAAGGACTAAATCAGTGAATGAATCACATTGCTGCTTACTTGCTCATTCTTCAATTGAGTCTAATGATTTCAAATGTTTTGTTGCCTTTACTACCTTGGATTCTTGCAACTCTAACAAGTGGTACTTTGACAGTGGTTGTTCGAGGTATATGACAGGTGATAAACGTTGGTTTCAGTCATTCTCAGATAAAAAGGTAAGAGGCACGGTGACCTTTGGTGATGGTAAGAAAGCCAAGGTCTTAGGTGAAGGTACAGTTAAAGCTCTTGGTTTACCTGCTTTGCATAATGTTTTACTTGTTGAAAACCTTACTGCAAACCTTATGAGTATTAGTCAACTATGTGATGATTTTGGTAAGGTTATATTTGATGAAATTGAATGCATAGTGAGTACAAAAACAGGTGAAAAAGTCATTTGTGGACCAAGGTCTGATGATAATTGCTATTGTGCTATGACTAATGGTTTGAATGTTGGCTACAGGGTTGAAAACAATATCACTAATCTATGGCATCGAAGATTAGGACACATGAATTTTAGAGATCTAATCAAAATTTCGAAGAAAGAATATGTAAGGGGGCTGCCCACATTAAGTGGAAAACAAGAAGGAGTCTGCGGTGATTGTCAAATAGGAAAGCAGACCAAAAGCTCACACAGTCCCACCAACTTCTCATCCACATCAAAACCATTGGAACTTATGCATATGGACTTGGTTGGTCCAATGCAAACTCTAAGTTTGGGAGGTAAAAAGTATATACTAGTTCTTGTGGATGATTTCACTCGCTTTACCTGGGTTGCTTTCTTGCATGATAAATCTGAAGCATTTAAATCTTTCTCTGTTTTGTACATGAAAATTCAGAATGAAAAACATGATAACATCATTAGACTAAGGACAGATCATGGGACAGAATTTGAGAATCATTTCTTTTCTGAATTTTGTGATGAACATGGCATTACACATGAATTTTCTGCTCCTATCACACCTCAACAAAATGGGGTGGTTGAAAGGAAAAATAGAGTCTTGCTTGACATGAGTAGAGTGATGCTTAATTTTGCAAATTTGGCAAAACATTTTTGGGCTGAGGCAATATGTTCTGCTTGCTATACTGCTAATAGAGTGTATTTAAGACCAAAGTCAAAAGCAACTCCTTATGAACTTTGGAAAGGGAAAAAACCTAATGTGAGTCATTTGAGAGTCTTTGGGAGTACATGTTACATATACAAAGATAGGGAACATCTTGCTAAATTTGACTCTAGGAGTGACATTGGTATTTTTCTTGGTTACTCTCTAACTAGCAAGGCTTATAGGGTCTATAACACTCGAACTAAGGCTCTAATGGAGTCCATAAATGTTGTGATTAATGATTCTGATTTGGAGCAGGTCAAACAGATAAAGGATGATGATGATCTTACTGGAATGCAAACAGAAAGTAGAAGTGATCAAGCTACTGCAGTGAATGATGCTTCAAGTATCATAAACTCAGAAGACATCCATGACACATCATCTCAAACACTTCGAATTGGAGCTAAGCAAGTAAAAAGAGATCACAAGCTTGAAAACATCATTGGGAAGCTCAATGATAAAATGAGAACTCGAAGTCAAGATGTTGAAGAAATAAGCTACTTGTGTTATGTCTCTCAAATTGAGCCAAAAAATGTCAAAGAAGCCATAGTTGACAATGATTGGATCTTAGCCATTCAAGAAGAGTTAAACCAGTTCGAAAGGAATGATGTTTGGTACTTGGTTCCACGACCCAAGGATGCAAATGTTACTGGTACCAAGTGGATTTTTAGAAACAAGACAGATGAGAAAGGGAATGTAATTCGCAATAAAGCTAGATTGGTAGCTCAAGGTTACACTCAAGTGGAAGGTCTTGACTTTGACGAAACTTTTGCTCCCGTAGCAAGATTGGAATCAGTAAGATTACTGCTAGCAATTGCATACCATCTCAAGATCAAGTTGTACCAGATGGATGTCAAAAGTGCGTTTCTGAATGGGGTGTTGCAGGAAGAAGTTTACGTGGAACAGCCAGCTGGATTCAAAGATCATTTTCATCCTCATCATGTCTACCGACTGAAAAAAGCATTGTATAGTTTGAAACAGGCACCCCGAACTTGGTATGAGAGGTTGTCATCGTATCTGCTTCAAAATGGTTACACTAGAGGAGCAATTGACAAAACTTTGTTTGTCAAAAGGGTTAAAAGTGATTTAGTTGTTGCTCAAGTTTATGTGGATGATATTGTGTTTGGTTCTACCTCCAATTTTCTAGTTTCTGAATTTACTAATATTATGAGTAATGAATTTGAGATGAGTATGTGTGGAGAGTTGAATTACTTTCTTGGTTTGCAGGTCCAACAACTTAAAGATAGCATGTTTCTCTCCCAAACAAAATATGCAAAGGATCTTGTCGCTAAGTTTGGTTTGGAAAGTGCCAAACCAGTGAGAAATCCCATGAGCACCACAGAGAAGCTCCACAAAGATCCTACTGGAGAACCAATTGATCAAACGTTGTATAGAAGCATGATAGGGAGTCTACTATATCTTACTGCTAGTCGTCCCGACATCTCCTTTAGTGATTTTCGGATGCAGATTGGGCTGGTAATATAGATGATAGAAAAAACACTTCAGGCGGTTGTTTTTATCTGGGAAACAACTTAGTCGCGTGGCATAGTAAGAAACAAAATTGTGTCTCACTCTCCACCGCCGAGGCTGAATACATAGCTGCTAGTAGCTGCTGCATACAACTGTTATGGATGAAGCAGATGTTGTGTGACTATGGTATAGTGCAAGGTAAGTTGATCATTTTTTGCGATAACCAAAGTGCAATTAATATCTCAAAGAATCCTGTTGAGCACTCTCGCACTAAACACATTGATATAAGGCATCACTTTATACGTGATCTTGTAGAAGATGATCTTCTTGCATTGGAATATATTCCCACTGATAAACAACTTGCTGATATCTTCACAAAACCACTGGATAATAATCGATATGAACATCTCAGAGAATCCATTGGTGTGTGCTCTATTGCCTGACTCTGTAGCTTTCAAAATGCCAGTAATGCATGTCGTTCGTCTGCATATGTGTCTTTCTATCTATATATATATATATATTATTTTTTTTAATCCCTCTGTGCTGCTACGATTCTTTTGATCTCAGATTGGATTACTATTATGGTTTCACTGCTCCATTAGATATGAGGTGGTATTTTGTTTATCGAGAACCTGACATTCCTATTTCCTATTTCGTTTGTTTTGTCATGTCTCAATTTCTCACTGTCTCAAGTGTTTGTGGGGGTACAAATTCATGATCAATCATACCTTTCTAATTAGTGGGGCACTTACGCTAGTTCTTTTGTCCCCACTCTGGTTGACTAAGGAGTGTTTGTATTGCAATTACAATAATATTCATTTGGTCTATTATCTAAGACATGCGGTAGAAAGTTCAAAGTTGCCAGGCAAACAACAAAGATATGTAAATGTCTCACCAATGTGACAACCGCTAGCAATAATGTGTCTCAAATAAACGATGCAAGGCACACAATGAAGATATGTAAACGTCTCACCGTTGTGACAACCGCTAGCAATAATGTGTCTCAAATAAATGATGCAAGGCACACAACGAGGATATGCAAACGTCTCAACGTTGTGACAACTGATAGCATCGGTGTCAATTTTTAGTTTGGTCTCTCATTTCCTTGGCTTAATAGAAATTTCCAATATGCCCAGAGTTTGGTCAAAACAGTTGGTTTGTATGGGCTCTTTTGGTTCGTAAGGGGTGTTGTCTATGGTTCCTTAATCCCACACTCTTGAGACTCACTTACACTACCTCACACAAGCTGTTTAAAATTCCCATACTCTTCCTTTGGTTGTCTAGTTTTTAAATTTCATCTTATCTCATGTGGTTTTAGTTAAACTAAGTAGACTATCATGTATGATGTGCCTAAGAGGAACTAGTACTGCACTTTGGGATTGGTATTCTATTTTTTTTTCTATTTATCTCATGCATATCTCTCTCTTCATCTACTTACTGGCAATTTGAACTACCATTTATTGGCTTGGCATACCTTAGCTATGTGATTTCTGCTCCGCTGCATTTGAACTCTCTTGCTTGGTTATTTTTGTCTATCTTTGGATTTCCCTGGACAAAAAGGGGGAGTGGTAATATGTTTACTGTTTGTTAGATTCAGGGGGAGAACACGTTCTGTCAATCTTAATATATCTTTTGTGCTTCACCGGTAATTCGTGCCTGTGCAGATAAATGAAAGTCCTTTGGAACGGTTGTTATTTTTTTCATTGGGGATTTTGTCTAGGAAATGCCAAAGGGGGAGATTGATAGTGTAATTAAGTTGGCTATTTCCTAGCAAATGTAAAGAGTCTGTAAGTTGTCTATTCCCAGTCTTAGGATTAATTGTAACTTACAAAGGTTGGAGCTTGCGTTAAATGAGGAGCCTGATTGACCAATATTACAAGGCAAAGCTCTTTTCTGGTAAGAATCATTTGCATTCATTTAGGATTTGTTTTTCCTATTAAAGATTGATTTGGTGTGGGATTCTAGAAGTCTATTCAAATTCTGCATAGAGTCTTAAATAAGGAAGAGGTTCAAATAAGGCCAATCTCTTTGTTTATTTAAAAAAAAAAATAATAAATAAATAACCTAGTATATAAAGAGTTGTGCTGGGGGTTTTAAGGGAGACCTTTTGTACGTAGATTATAATTGTGAGATTATTTTATAAGGTCAAGGGGGAGAGAGAAAAGGCTATTAGGTTCTTAGCTTTATCTAGGTGATAGTCTGAGAGCATAACATATCATTCATTCATCATGGAACTTTGTGTAAGCTTTGCCTGTGAGGAAAATCATCAACATGCGTGAATTGGTGTTCATCCAAGAGAAGGTGAAGAGGACGTGTTCTACAAGACAAGAGTATTTGTTCAAGCTTCCGTTGTGGTGTAAGAAAGTATCAATTGAGTCTTGTATAAGTCCTTGCGTTTTTCTTAGTGAAATTGGCTGTGTGCCTTGAGGTTTTTCTCTCCTGTGTGGAGGGTTTTTTTCCTCGTGCGAGATTTCGTACAAATAATCTGTCTTTGTTTATTTTCTTAGTTTGTTGTGTTTTAATTTTGTTGTGAAGAACCAGGGTTGATTCTTATTTCAATCCTGCATATTGCGTTTTAACATTGATCCATCCAGATTTGCAATTTCAAAACCCAATACCTATATGTTAGGATATTAGACCGCAAGTTTATTGGTGCATGCGTAGTTTTTTTTTTTTTTAATTTAGTTTAGAAATTTCACCTAAACTACGTCGACCATTTGCCGTTGGCTTGGTCACAAAAAACATGAAAATTGAGAAGTTGTTTA
This sequence comes from Heteromeles arbutifolia, assembly GCA_024362995.1. Lineage (NCBI taxonomy): Eukaryota > Viridiplantae > Streptophyta > Magnoliopsida > Rosales > Rosaceae > Heteromeles > Heteromeles arbutifolia. Next base: position 33,583,753 of record JANCRC010000003.1, on the reverse strand, counting down.
CTACTTCGCATCCAAACAAGAAAGGCAAAGATACTTGTTCGCCCCCTAAATTCGTCATGGGCATCGTGGGCATGCCGGAAATTTACTCGAACAGGGAACTAGCGGGTGCAAGCGTGCCACTACTAGATGCCACTAGTAGACGGGTTCTGAATGATTGAGGTTGCGCCTGAGTTCGACTTCTAACCAAGAAATTGTGTCATTGAGTGGGAGTGGCTTAAATCAAGGTTCTTTCTTTGCCTTAAAGATGAGGACTTTACTTATATGGAGAAATGTAACAACAAGTAAATGGCAAGGTTGCTGGAAGTACAATTGACAGAGGAAAGTAAATGACTGATATTGTAGATTGCTTGTAAGCTAAATGACTGGAAATGAGTTGTACATAAATGTATTTATTTAAAGTACAAAGCATTCTAAGTACAGAGGGATGCTAAATACAAGGTTCGAGCTTGTTTCCAAGGGATCGGGCAAGTTGCTCTAGTCTTGTGGCAATTTTTGGTGGTTTGAGGAATGACTTTGAGGGTTGTAAATAAAACTACAAATGAGATCGATACTACTAATGAGCAGCAGAGCTAATAAACAAGGAAAGTAAAGGATGCTTGGCTAAAGCTAAATGTTTACAAGGAGATTAATGAGCTGATTTGAGTAAGTTGATTTGATTGGTTATTTGAGTGTCCATAATCCTTGTGCCTCTGCTTCTTTATATACAGATCTGAGAGAGCCCTTTGTTGAGAACAATGAACTTGCCCGAAACAAACTTCATTGCCAGCTTGCATGTGAAATGATATTAAAAAGGGCAACTTGTACTTCAACCACATGTTTTCACCACATGTCTCCACCACTTGCAATAAACTAATTATTAAAAAAAGCAAGTTGGCTTCTTTCACCAGATGTTCACTTTCATGTCTGTATGTTGCCTTCCAATTCATTTGTAATGAGAAAGTATGCAATTCTTTTGATTAAACAAAGCTCTTGGCAAACCTCCACCACCCAAACAAAAGGAAAAAACAATATTATAATGTCAAACTACCCCACTTGCAACCAAATATCTTTCCAAGTTAGTCTTTTTGCACAATCATCCTCCAAATGCCATATTTAGCAAGAATGAGCACATTTTAGGTGCAAACAATACTACTTCTCAATGATAATGACAAAAGCCTTTAATAAGTATCAAACACATTCCACATATGATAAAAATCTTACAAGTAATGACTACGAAGTACGATTATTGCGTAAGAATTTTTATTTTGTTTAGGTGAGAATCACAATTTGACGTACAAAAATAAATATTAAACTTAAAAAAAAATTACACACATATATCAAATAGTAATTTGGCTATAATAAAAAGAAGTGGAAAATTTTTAATTTTTTAAAAAAAGCAATTCTGTTCACAAGTAATTCTATTGAGAGTTAATCCCTGATTTATAAGAAGCAAGCAGGAATATATTTCAAGTGTTTTTAAATCTAAAAGCATTTTTAATTTTTTTAAAGTATTTTTAATTTTAATTGTACTTCTTAGAAAATATTTTAAGTGTTCTTTTAAATTTCTATTCATACGTAGATGAGAGGTTTTAAATTCAATTCTCAAGGCAAAATTAAATCATATTATTATAACAAGCTCATTATAAGACTTAACTCACTTCTCCACCCTTAATGTATTATTTGTTTTGAAAAGAAAAAAAAAGTTTGTTTTAAAAGTATTTTTAATTTTTTAATTTTTTAAAAACATTTCCAAAGCCTTGAGCCAGTATTTTTCATTTGTGACATCTGCGATCTCTCCTCTCCTCACGCACAAACACAGACCATGGCCTGGTTCATGTTTGCCACTTGTGTACCTCCAAGAGATTCTAGACCCTTCATATCCAATCCTCTTTCCACGTGTCCTTCTTCAATTTCACAGATATTTCACCTCCTCCTCCTCCTTAAATAACCACTCTCCTCACTCGCATCTTGTGACTTGCAAACCCTAAACCCCCAATTCACCCCATCTTATCATCTACTCTCTCTTCTCCCATCAATCGATGGCATCCATGGCTTCCACCCTCACCTCATCCTCTCTCACCACCAAGCTCCAGAAGCCCTCCCTCCTCGACTCCTCCTTCCATGGCGCTCCCATGGTCCGCCTTCAGCCGGCCAAGGCGGCCCCTGACAGCAACGGAGGCCTCTCCGTCTCCATGTCCGCCAACGGCTTGAACCCCTCGTACGACTTGAGCGCCTTCAAGTTCGACCCCATCAAGGAATCCATCGTCTCCCGGGAGATGACCAGGCGCTACATGACTGACATGATCACCTACGCTGACACCGACGTCGTCGTAGTCGGTGCTGGCTCCGCCGGGCTCTCCTGCGCCTATGAGCTCAGCAAGAACCCCGACGTTCAGGTCGCCATCATCGAGCAGTCCGTCAGCCCCGGTGGCGGTGCATGGCTCGGTGGCCAGCTCTTCTCTGCCATGGTAATTAATGTCATTTACGATGAATTTTTTTGTTGGTAAATTATTAATTATTTTGAAATTACCTTAATTAATGATTTGTTATTGTGTAATTACCAATATTAGGTGGTGCTTAAATTTTTGCCCTTTCTGGGGAATTGCTGTTTAATTTGAAATTTATATTTGTTAGTAAAATAATCGAAGATTTTGACTGATCGACACGTGTATCGCATGCAGCGTCTTGTATTTTGTAATACTAAAGATTTATTTTATATGTTTGACATAGGTTGTGCGCAAACCCGCCCATCTCTTCCTAAACGAGCTCGGCATTGACTACGATGAGCAAGACAACTACGTCGTCATCAAGCACGCCGCTCTATTCACGTCCACCATCATGAGCAAGCTCCTTGCCAGGCCCAACGTGAAGCTCTTCAACGCTGTGGCCGCCGAGGACTTGATCATCAAGGGTGGCAGAGTTGGTGGGGTGGTTACCAACTGGGCTTTGGTCTCAATGAACCACGACACACAGTCGTGCATGGACCCCAACGTCATGGAGGCCAAGGTTGTGGTGAGCTCATGCGGCCATGATGGACCCATGGGAGCCACCGGGGTGAAGAGGTTGAGGAGTGTCGGAATGATTGAGAGCGTTCCTGGGATGAAGGCATTGGACATGAACACAGCTGAGGATGCTATTGTGAAGCTCACAAGGGAGATTGTGCCCGGAATGATCGTTACCGGCATGGAAGTTGCTGAGATTGATGGATCTCCAAGAATGGTACATTTCTCTCTCATTTGATTTATTCTTGTTTATAATTTCTGTTTTACTTTTTGGTATAGATGCCACTTTTTATTTCTGACACATCTATTATTAATTTCTGTCATTTGGTAAAGGGTGTGTGAGATGTAAAAAATGGGGTGTGGATAGCACACTCCTAGATATTATTGTGCTTGGCTAATTTGAGATGAACACTTGTTTGACTGATTTCTGATTTGAAATGAACACTTGTTTGAATGATCTAACTCATTTCACTAAATCATCATTAGTGTCTTATCCAATCACTCCAAGCCATTACAATCCCTTTCGTCAGAATGGGATCGTGGTGGGGGGCCTAGACGGTTTAGATAAAACATCAAGGACTGGGAAGTTGATCTTATCAAGCATAACTTCTCAGTTAGATTTAAGCTCTAAGTGTGCATGGTTATCAATAAAATTTTTTATATGTAAATGCGTAGCGTAAATAGACACCAACACTCAAGTGTTTGCACTACCACATCGCAACGGAAATAGACTCCCATACCGGAATAGTGCCCGAAACTTTCGGGAGGAGCGAATATTTGAGGTGGTACAATATTGATCCCCTACAATCATAGTAAATTTGAAATCTATGTCCTTTTAATCATGAAAGTTGAAGTAGACCCAACCTAGATTTGCATCCTCCACCATAGATGGGTCCCAAACTTGTTTCATTCGCTAGCCTTTCGTAGTCGATAATGACATATATAATGGCCCCTACCGGGAAAACTTTACTACTATGTCCTGTACCTCTCCCTCCGCATTTAATTACGAGACAAAAACACCGTTGGAGGACGACAATTACTTTAGCCTCAATCCATACATAGTTAGTGACTTCAAAAGAACATGGGTCCAAAAGCTTTTCCCTTCTTTTCTTGTTCTTTAATGTTTGGAATAGTACCATATATTGCTTGATTTTTATGTGGTCCTAATAAAATTCCCACTTTGTATAATGTACCATTTGTGTTTGGAATTCGTCGATTACTTATATATCAATGTGGACCTAATATCATAATTTGCTACATTATTGGGGATGCAGGGGCCTACATTCGGAGCCATGATGATCTCAGGGCAAAAGGCAGCGCACTTGGCATTGAAGGCACTGGGACTCCCCAACGCTTTGGATGGATCGTACGTTGGTGGCATCCAGCCGGAGCTGATCCTAGCTGCTGCAGAATCCACTGAGATCGCCGAGGCTTAATGTTCGCGTTAGATGTTAATAAACAAGGGAAAACCCAGAATCAAGCCGAAAATAATAGCGGTTTAGGAGTGAGTTTTTATGGTGGATATTTGATGCGGTTTGGGACTTATGTGAGTTTTGTTAATAAAGCGGATGGAGGGATGTTTGTCATCATCTGTGTGTGTGTGTTGGATATTTGGCTCAGACTCTGTTGGAAAAGCAATGGTAGTGTCACTTGCGCTTGCTTCCTTAATTATCATCTTCTATGATCTGCAACCCCATTTGTGTCGCTCTGGTTTCAATTTTCTGATGTACGACGAGATGACCTGCATGTAGTTTCTTTGGCGTATTGTTAAAAACATTTATGGGTACTTTTAAACAATTGGACTTGAGCACCACCACAGTGATATTCTGTTTATTAGAAAGGTTGAATTCACGTACCCTTTTTCATTTCTTATAAATCTCTTTCAATTTTTGGCCGTTGAATTCATTGCAGAAAATCTGTGAACAAAATTAACAATTGTGTGTGGGAGGTAGAGGTGTGCGAATAGCAATATAGCACTGCCCTTAACCCAATACTGGTGATCCCTATTGATAAGTAGAGTGGCTTGTAATTCCTATTGATTGCCTTGTTAGTGTCCTTTGCTGTTGAATTCTAATGTTACGAACAATTAGTATTGTTGTTACATTGTTACTCCAGATTATAATTTGACAAACATATAATTTTCAACGGTAACGTACTAACGTAGTATCAACAAAACAAAATGCTTAACAAAACTAAATATGAATTAGAACTCTAAGATACAAACCTTTGAATTCTCACAGGATGTCTCATTCGCTAGATACGATGACGACAAACGATGTGCCAAGTAATTATCAAGTTTCCGTCGATGAATGATGAGTAGAAATAGGATATCAGGGGATGTAGATAGATTTTTTGATACAACGATGTATTTACATTAACGGATAAAAGAATAAATTGGTTACAAATTCATCATTATCGAGATTTGAACCTAAGAGTCTAAAACTTTTCACTTCTAAATGAAGAAGAACACCACTAAACTATAGTACTAAATGACATAAGATGTAGATGGATTTAGAAGTGAAAAATTGAACATGTGAAACTTTGTTAGATTCTTCTATTTAAATAGAACTATTCACATCCCTTGAGAAAAGACATCTCATTTAAACTCAACGTGTATGACTCTTTATATCACTACTTGTTGATCGATTCCTAATTTTAAGCATTGATTATGAATTTTAAGAGAAAATTCACTTTTTCGATTTTATATGTAAGATGACTTCCTACTCACTATTTAGGTGAGAATGCACCACCTCCATTAGTTTAAATTAAAAATTTAGTTCGAATGTATCTGTTGATCCTAAAAACTACCAAGCATACGTGGCACGCATGCCGAGTAACTAATAAGCTAACTACGTCATTTGGTTGTGTGCGGGGCGTGCCAACTCGTCGGCCGAGCTCGGCCGAGGAGTAAAATTTGTTGATGTTACGTTGGTCGCGCTGCTGACTTCTTGATCTTGCGACTGCGGCCGAGGAAGGAACAATTCTCGGCTTTCGGGTTCTAGAGCCTGAAGACAAGGCTGCTAATTTGCAAAGTTCAATATCAAATTCGGCTGTCAATGTGCCGAATGTAGTAACCTGGTAACACCTCACTTCGCCGAGAAGGCTAATGAGATGACCTCTGCCAATAAGGATTCAAAAATCCTTCTCGACCGAGACTTGGATAGGTAACCAGTCGGCCTCTTCGCAGTGCTGTTTATCCAAACTAAAGGTACTCCGCGGTCGGCTGATTCTACGGCGATAGTCCTGTTTATCCAAACTGAAGGTATCACCGGTTGCCTTCACAGTGCTATTTATCCAAACTGAAGATGTGTTGGCGAAAAGGAAAATAAAAATCTCAAGGTTGTTGAGAGGTTTCGCGTAGAGCGAGGGTTTGCGCAGGGCAGATTTGTGTGTTGAGTTGGAGACCCTTGAATGGTGCCACTGCCTCTATATTTATAGGGGCGTCTCTGCAATCAAGTCATACTTGGATTAGGACTCCGTATTCTGATCCAAAACTATCTCGATTAATCCTTCTCCAATCAGGACTTTGAACCTAGCCTTTATCATGCCGCACACATCTCCATATCTCGTCAACCTCATCCTTACCGAAACCCCTTAATGAATCAGGATTCCTGTTATCCGTAAGACTCTGCCTGCTTCACCTTTATCCAAACAGCACTTTTCCTAACAGGACCTGGCCGATCTCGGCCCATGGGCTAAATAAACCACCAGCCTCCAAATAGAACCTTCTGGGCCGAGAACAATTCTAATTCGGCCCAACCTAATATTTTGGGCCTAAACATTGCCCCCTCGCTTCTAAGGTCTTCGGCCTGGAGATTTACCGGGCGAGCCCTGACCTTGAAGAAGTGAATCTCTTCATCACCCTAGTCCTCGATTTCCAAGGAGCATTTATGAAGCACGATTTCACGATCTTCTTTCTGCCAATCGTCTCACTACGTGGCGTCTTCTGCCATAACTGCCCATAGTAATGACGCCTGAAGCATGCGGTTCACTAAATTGTCGAATCTCTTACTAAGCCTAATCATTACACCTTGATCCGCGGGTTTTTAAATAACCTGGCGATCGTGCAAGCATCAAAATGTCCTTTCCCATAAAACTCGCCGCCATACGCAAACGTGCATCCTCAAAATACGAAAAACTCGGTCTTTTCACCTGGATTCTCCGGATATTCATAATGATCAGAGACTTTTCGACTAATTTCCTTTTTATTTCGAATTCTGAAACGATTGATCTTCCTCCAAGGACCCTATAAATACCAGAACTCTTTCATTTGCACCTTTACGCTTTCCAATTTTCTGAAATCTCTTACTCTCACTCCCGAAACACCCAAGGAAAACCCTTTTCCTCCAAGATCCTTGCACTCAGACTCCAAACCAGAAACCCCTTTTTCCAGAAACCTTCCAACTATCAGCAATGGCTTCCTTTACCTCCCAGCTCTCCAAAGAATGCAAGAAATGCGAGAAGATCGTCGATCCCTGCGCCATTAAAACCATTCGCTTCGAATGCGATATGAACACCCCCCATCAGATCCTTGGTCCTCTTTTCAAAGCGGCCGTGCCATCCCCTATTACTGAAATTTTCAAAGCCGAGAGCCTGAAATTCCTGTTGCAAGGCTTTAAGTAGTCAAAATGGAGTTCGGCAAAACCTCAAGGCTCCTGGCCCTCGACCATTGCAACCTGGGCGGCCTGGGTCGAGCGAATGGAGAAGGTTTTCGGCGAGCAGTGGAAAACACTCGGCATCTATGACGCCATCCGCCTTTCATCACTGGAGATAGCTATGGACAAAGAGCTTCTCATAGCCGCCACAAGCCTCTGGTGCTCGGCTACCAACACCATGGTCCTCCATCTCGGCCCTGTCAGTCCCACCATCCTCGACGTCATGGCCCTTCTGGCGACCTCCCCATCTGGCATTCCAATCGATGCAGCCCTCTCTGGGTACCCGTCGAATCTTGACTTGAAAGCGCTTTTCGACCTCGAGATACTGAGCGGTGAAGGTCAAACACCCTCGAAGGAAGAGGTTCAAAAACTTCACAAGAACTTCTTCAACTACAACACCATTTACCTCCATTTCGCCGGCCGAGGGGACGAGGATCTGCGAGAAGGAGAGCATGAGGCCTTTCTCTTCTATTGGTACAATAAATACATCTGTTGTACCAAGTCGAACAAATGTCTGGTCGAGAACATGCCAGTGGCCAAAGCTCTGGCTAGCGGCCACACTTTGGCTCGTAGCCCGACTATCCTTGCTCACCTCCTCTGCTGTTTGGCCGAGATGACCCTTCACAAGGTCGACCCGCACCAAAGTGGCCCTCTCTAGGTCTTCCAACTCTGGCTGCAAGTTTACTTCGTCCCCATTCGGCCAGAAATCGCTAACTTCTTGCCCACCGAGGTGCTTGGTGCTCAGTTGGCTTCCCGACCAGCGCCCCCGCACAAGGCCGAGGAAGTATTCAAATACTTCTTCACCCTCGATGCTTTCTCCGACGATGAATTTTTGATCTGTCGTCGTCGGGAATACCCTTCGTCGGTCACGCTCCTTTGGTCAGCATGGAGCACGGAGGAAGACGCCGATCTCCGTCAATCCTGGGGGTCGTTCGTGCTCGCTCGTGACCTCCCTCTTGGCTGTGACGCCCGCCGAGCGAGTTGGGAAGTCTATCATCCAAACTTCACCGCCCAGCAACTCGGCTACTTCCAAGGCTGCCCGGTCCCCCTTCTCACTTCTCGCACTCTTTTGAGCCGATGACGCCTTTCTAGTTCCTCGGAAAAGGAATGCAAAGATGTGAAGAGAGAGTTTCAGGAGCGGTGCCAGAAGCTTCGTCTTTGACCGGTCGTCCCTGAATCCTTCAGCACCGATACCTTTGGTGACTGGTAGGAAGAGTGCACCCAACAATTCTTTGGCGCACCGGTTGAAGATATCACAAGCAGACTCTTCGATGACCGTCCGAATAAGACCCTAGCTCTCCCGCCTAAAGAAACGGCCCAAGGTATACAGCTATTTTTACTTTGCTTCTGAAAAAATTGTCATAATTTTACTGACTCGATCTTATCTTTTCCCAGGCAGCTGAGCGCCAAAGAGGGTAGAGGTGGTGGCCGCCGTTGCGGCCAAGAAGAAATTGATTCCCTCATTCAGGCCAAGCAAACGACCCCGACAGGAGACCGAGACAGGAACTATGGTCCCTCAACCTTCCAAGCGTGTCAAGAAATTGGCAAAGAAAGGGGAACAAGAGATCCATGTCGTTGATAGCCAAACGACAGGATCGGCCGTGGCTGACGTCTCTACCTTCATCGGCACCGAGACGGTCGTGCAGCGGGCCCAAACTGGCCAAGCACCCGAGGCTCGATCTGAGCCACAAGTCACGGCTGAGCTGGCAACTGCCCAGCTAGCCGAGGACACGGCACCTCCGGCCCCGGCCGAACCGGCTGCTTCTCTGCCGGTTGAGAGAACGGCCACTTCTGAACTGGTCGTGGCCCCTATCTTGGAAGAGGTAACCGCAGCGACGAGAAGAACTCCTTCCAAGACTCCAAGACAGTCGGCAATCATCATGGAGGTATAATGATGTGGTTGTTAATTCCTTCTCTCTTGAACAACTTCGAACAATTTTAACAACTTCTATTTCAGGATGATGAGAGTGACAACAACCCCAGCAGTCCTCTTCCGACGGTTAAAACAGCCGGCCGGTTCAAGACACCTGCAATCGCTGAAGCGGTCGGTCAGGTCGATCATCCTGCAGTTGCTCATGGGAAAGGCCTTGCCGCCGAGCCTGAAGCAACAGCAGAAATGTCGATCCACCCGCAGGATCAAGACTTCGGCATCCCTCCTCAGGAAGCCACCTCCGCCTATGTAAGCACCCACTTCATTGTTCTGTTTTATCAACTTTCTACCTTAGAATGCTAAACCAGAAAAATACTAAATGTCAGGTGCCCGCGTTCTCTTTTCACCGAAATTTTGATGCGCCGAAGGGCGTTATCTATATCTCTTGGCCACCTCAGTGGCCATCAAATGTAGATAACCTTCATCGGCCGCGTGAATTGAGAAGTAGTCTAAAACACTAGGCTCGGCCATTGAGCTCTCTGGGTTCGAGCAACAATCCAGCAGACATGGCCGAAGTCTCTTCTTAGCAGGTCTAGAATTTCCCTCTTGCTTGCTTGTCTGATGATTCAACATATTCTGACCTTTCTTTTTCGTGTAGCCTTCGTGGGAAGTCGAATTCGACGCCCTCCTCTCAGCTGCGTCAGGAACTGCTGGTCCTTCGACGACCACGACTGGGTCCTCGGCTGACTCCTCTACTCTTGTCAAGCTGTAAGAACTTCTGTCGCTTTCGGCCCCCCAAATTCTCGAACGCAAGGGCCTCGACTCCGTCAGTGAATGTCTCAATGACCTCGCGGTTAATGGTCAGTTGAGCCCTGAAGCTATTACCCGGGCATCTTCGGCCTTGGAGCGGACTCGAGAATTCTTTGGCATTTTCGAGAAAGCTCTTCGGGCCGAAGATGACTTGAAGGCTGCGTCGGGTGTCCTCAAAGCTCTTCGGCCAAAAGTTGAAGCCATGAAAGCGAAGAAAGACGCTCTAGCCGACCTGGACCGTCAGATCGTCGAACTTCAAAATCGGAGATCGGCCGTGGCTTCTGAACTTGCGAATGATTTCGAGTTAGGTGGCAAAACCTGCCTAACCGATTATGCGGCTAGCGTGAAGCGGGTCGAGCAGCACAAAATGGATAAGAGGATTCGTAAAGCCGAGGTCACAATGGGCGAAGTGAGGTGGCTGGAGCTGAAGGCCGTGCTTGAAACTCTTCTTCCTTCGTCACCATAGATTTACTTATGTGCTGACTGACCGGCTCAAGCTGTACTTTTTGACAATCTTTAATAAGATGAAATTCTTATTCTCGCATTTCCCAAGTAGTCGGATAGTATTTCTTTAAAAATTTCCCATTGATTGGTAACTTGTGAACTGCGCTGGTTTGATCTTGAAGGTGATATGGCCCCTAGTTTCCTTGAGCTTCGGGCCGTAAGCCGAATGGTTAAGGAAATTAACGCAGTCGAAGAAATATATCATCGAGGAACCCACTCCACAGCCTGACACGTCTTGGAAGAGACATCGACAAGTTGGCCGAGAAAAACCAAATGGGATCGAAGTCTTGAAGATCCCCGCTTACTGCTTCTTATGATACTCAGGATATCACGACCCAATAACACCATGGTTCTCTTGGCCCTATGGTCGATAGCACAAGCACTCGGCAATAATGCCTCGCCGAGCTCGGCATATGTGTTATATATTAATAAAAGTGACTGAACCTTCTCAAGAGGGGCCTGTCTTGAATATCAACAAATGCAGGCCGAGGTTTAGAAATATTATATTCAGCCACCACTGTATCACCTTCTTGATTCAATTGATGCCTCAAAAACCATGATCACCGAGAAGCAAACCATGATTCATCCTTCTTCTCTCTTCTGCACCAAGTATCAGATTCCACCAAGCAGCTCATTTATATATGTGTCCTCGGCGAGATTAAAATAATTTTAACCACCGAAACTGTCGAAATGTACAACCTGTGCCCCCTTTATTTTCTTATGCATCGGCTTAATTAGCCAGATGATTAAGAAAATAATTTATTCTGTTCGTTTTTTTTTTTTTTTTAACGAAAGAAAACGAAAGGAGACGATCTATAAAGAGGAGGAGGCCAACGATGCTTGATTCCAAACCGAGATCTTAGGCCGAATAAAGAGTTTTCTCCAAATACTTTTGGCTTGACGAAATAGTTTTCATTTTCAGTTGCCGAATGTGTTGAACAATTATTATGCCCTCCAGGCATAATGTCGGCTTTTAACTCGAACAACTGAGCCGAACGGGATTTCTCCATATCGGCTTTATCGCCAATAATCATATCGATTGGCGTTGTTTTGGCGTCTAAGACCATTGAAGTCGTATATCGGTCTTGTTTGTCATTGGAACACTCTGACAAATCATTTTCTGAGTCAATTTTTAACTCAGAAACTTGAACATTTTCTTCTAGGCCTACCAAAATTTCAGTCTTGACCGACAAAACAGGTGGCTTAGGTTCTTCTTCGGCCGTCTCGACAATTTTCTTAGGCCGAATGTTGTTTGTGGCCGGAGCGAAAAATTGCCCCCCGGCCTTTGGACTTAACCATTTTTCAAATGGAATTGATCTGTAATCAGAAACGTAAGGAAAACGATCGTCATCTAGCCAGGCATTAAACCGAGCCCTGTCTTCGTTTACCCATTGCTCTTGCAGGGTAATAGGAGCTTTTATTCTCAACATGTAAGCGAATGACTTTTGCATCTCTTTATGGCCACGAAGAACTTTTTCCGCTTCCAAAGATCTTTTACTTTCCTCATTGTGTTTTTTCAATTCCTCTAGGAGCTCGTACAATCGGCTAAATGGAGCCGGATCGACATCTTGATCTATCATGTGAACTTCGTAGTTTTAGCACTGGGTCCCACTGGGCGTGCCAAAATGTTGACCCTAAAAACTACCAAGCCTACGTGGCGCGCATGCCGAGTAACTAATAAGCTAACTACGTCATTCGGTTGTGTGTCGGGCGTGCCAACTCGTCGGCCGAGCTCGACCGAGGAGTAAAATTTGTTGATGTTGCGTTGGTCGCGCCGCTGACTTCTTGATCTTGCGACTGCGGCGGAGGAAGGAACAATTCTCGGCTTTCGGGTTCTAGAGCCTGAAGACAAGGCTGCTAATTTGCAAAGTTCAATATCAAATTCGGCTGTCAATGTGCCGAATGTAGTAACCTGGTAACACCTCACTTCGCCGAGAAGGCTAATGAGATGACCTCTGCCAATAAGGATTCGAAAATCCTTCTCGACCGAGACTTGGATAGGTAACCAGTCGGCCTCTTCGCAGTGCTGTTTATCCAAACTGAAGGTGCTCCGCAGTCGGCTGATTCTACGACGATAGTGCTGTTTATCCCAACTGAAGGTATCATCGGTTGCTTTCACAGTGCTGTTTATCCAAACTGAAGATGTGTTGGCGTGATAGGAGCATATTTATGCGACTTAGTTAGTGTGTTTTCTTGCATTTACTTAGTTATTTGTTGCTTATTATAGTGTCTTAAGTCATTTTCGTGTGTTTATAGGTCCTAGAAGCAAAGTTGGCAAAAAGATGCAATTTGGAGCATTTTAGAGCAGTTTTGGGCTTGGAATGGATATCACAAGATTGGAGCAAGATGGATGGACGAATTTGAAGTTCAAGAGAGGCTAGGAATGTGCAAAAGAGTTGAAGAAATAAATCCAAGTCAAAGAAGATAAGGAATCAACTACAAAGAAGGAAAATTATCCAAAACATTATCCAAACTACCTTATCTTATCCTTATCTTATCCAAACCTTACCTTATCTTATCCTAATCCTTTCCTAACCTAATTCCTGTTGCAAAAGGGATTCAATTTCAGTTTAGGATACCTAAAAACCTGATTTCTAGGAACCTTATCCCCTCCTACAAAGGTGCCGCACCTATCCCCTTCTAGAAACCCCAAAATCAGCCAAATAACACCCTTTCTAGAAGTCCCTAAAAAGGTGGCGCCCCAAGCCTTCTAGATGCATGATCCAGCCGCACCTTTCTCCTAAATCCCTTTGGTTTTTGACCTTCTAGATGTCTTATTTCCTGCTAGGATTACATAACCTTTTCCCCTTAGGATTGTGATTTTATTTTCCTACACAAACTACATTTTGTAATCCTTTTCCTACATAACTTGTTGGTGCCGCACCCTCTCCCTATATATACATATTTTCTGCACCATTCAGACCACCACCCTCTACCATAAGTCACCTACATCCATCCACCACACACTCATTGTGCCGCAGCTTTGCAAAGGAAGGAAGGAAGAAATCTGGAGCGTTTCTAGGTGTATTCTATCCTTTGTTTTCAATGTTTAATTTTATTTATATTTGTTTAATTGCGAACATGAGGAACTAATTTCTTTATAGTTAGAGGTGAATTCGAAGCCACGGACATATGTTTTATATGAATTGATTTCCTCTAGTTATGATTTCATGAATCGTGAATGTGGTTTACTTATCTGTTTTATTAAGAACTTGTTCTTGTGTGTTGATTAAGGAGGCCTACTTAGTTTGCATGCATGAATTTGATGCTAAAATATAAGGGAGTTTCACCTAATCGTTACAAACTTATATTTACAAGTAGTGGAGGTTGCTAGTCACGATCGCGTTAAGTAAATTCCTGGCAGGAGTGTCATGCTTTTCATAGTCACGAATGTCATGTCAATGCTTATGATTTTCACAAAGCTTAATGATCTTTGTTTCGTGTCTCTATCATGCTTTTCATAGTTAGGGAGCTTAATAAAGAATGATTTGGGTTTTCGTATGCTTTTCATCCAATTCAATGAGTCTAGGGAAATCTAAGAATTAATTAGTTCTACATAATTAATTTGGGGCATTGTCATTCATGGTTTGTCGAAAGAATAACTGGAAATCGATTTATATGCATATGTTCATGTGTGGAGAAGGACCCTCTAACTAGCCTTTCACCCTTTTCAATTCACAAAATTCGTTTTTATAAGTGTTTTATGCAAAGTTTCTGTTTTAAGTTTTAAATTCGTCAAAAACAATTCCCCTTTCATTTCAACTTGTTTTCAGAGTCAAAATCTGTTTTGTTTTAGTCTTTTGAGTCTTTTAAAGTTCTATTTTCGTCAAAATTACTTGTTAGGTCTAGAATTGAGTCTTTTTGATTGTTTGTTGCTGTTTTTATTGTTTTGAGTCAGTTTTGAGTTTATAGAGTCTAGTTTAGTATTTTGGAGTCTTATTTGTGTAGATTAGCATCCCTTCTAATCCCCGGCTAGAACGATCCCTACTTACACATACTACATTGATAGGGTTTAAGTTTGAGTGCAATTTAATTTCACATCATGGCGAAAAGGAAAATAAAAATCTCAAGGTTGTTGAGAGGTTTCGCGTAGAGCGAGGGTTTGCGCAGGGCAGATTTGTGTGTTGAGTTGGAGACCCTTGAATGGTGCCGCTGCCTCTGTATTTATAGGGACGTCTCTGCAATCAAGTCATACTTGGATTAGGACTCCGTATTCTGATCCAAAACTATCTCGATTAATCCTTCTCCAATCAGGACTTTGAACCTAGCTTTTATCATGCCGCACACATCTCCATATCTCGTCAACCTCATCCTTGCCGAGACCCCTTAATGAATCAGGATTCCTGTTATCCGTAGGACTCTGCTTGCTTCACCTTTATCCAAACAACACTTTTCCTAACAGGACCTGACCGATCTCGGCCCATGGGCTAAATAAACCACCAGCCTCCAAATAGAACATTCTGGGCCGAGAATAATTCTAATTCGGCCCAACCTAATATTTGGGCCTAAGCAGTATCATCTACAATTTACACAATACTTTTTCAGTTTTCTCTTGAATTTTTATCTCAAAGCTGAATTTTTATCTCAAAGCCACATATATGACTACAATAAAATTTTTGTTGACTAAAACTTGTGGAAACTTAACTTCTACCTCCTTCAAGACAAATTTATGTCAATGGAATTCTTACTCCAAATTGTTTAGGAGTCTCGAACGGGTGAAAATACGCATAAAGATGCAACACGGTAACTTGGAAGGAATTCGTAATAAAGATTGACATAGGTTATCCACACTAAAAATAGAAGTCTTGGTGAGTTGGGTGGTATTTGTGGCCACCTTTTATTGTCTCGGTACTGTCAGGGAGAATAAACGTGAAAATTAAATGTTGCAAACTAAATTACATCGAAATTGATGAGTAGATTATTATTTAAGTGTTGATTAATGTATTTACTTCTATTAATAATATATTATTTAATTTGTAAATTTAATTTACCTATTTAATTTACTTAGCATTATTCTGTTGTCAAGTGGTATGACAAGTTGGATACCAAATTATTTTCGGTGCGTTATTCTGAGAACTAAAGAATAACACCGCGTTTTGATTGAGTAACCTCAAAAGGGGCTCGTGAGGTCGTCTCGTTCTCCGCAGTTCTCTCAGTAATAAATCCAGTTAATTCATCCTCCATTGATTATCCGAAGCTTAACCGCTCTCAAGGTATCTCCTTACCCTAACTCTCTGTTTGGTTTCCGAGAAAAACCAAGAAATAGAGAAAATTTGAAAAAAAACCCCCTCAAATTCGTGGTGTTGTTGTTGTTATTGGCAGAGCCTGAGATTGAGAAAATATGGAGGAAATGTTGGCAATTTTTCTTTCCATGCTTCTTGTTTTGGGATTAATTCCACTATATCTATGGAAACGCCGCCAAGATTCTCGACCGCCGCATGAACACGAAGAAGAACCTCAGGTTTAATTTTTTGAGCCCTAATTTCGTTGCAGCCTAATTGTTTTATTTATTTTTTTGTTCTGTTCATGATTTTTGGCTCAGAAAGTAGGAATGGTGTTTTGGATTTAATTTTTTGAATTTTTTTGGATTGTCATTGATTTAGGTTGCTCAGAGGGAGGCGGTAGTGCGTGCGCCTGGCGGTCGCCGGATGCGTAGGAGGCCGGCTTCTGGAGCAAGCACATCATCAGCTACTGCACCGGCTGTAGAAGGTTTGTGGTTTACGTTGAAGTGACTAATTTGAATTTATATTAGTAAGAGGTTGGATTAAGTTCCTAAGTAATTGCGACTCTTTGAGGTTTCGCGATGTTAGTTTCTCTTTGATTGGAGAAGCGTTTGTAATTTATGAATCGTGATTGAAATGGATATCAATTGGTAAGCGGTGGTGAGATAATCAGGGACGAAAATATAAGTAACCGCATCTGTGAGAGATAAAGGTGTGATCAAATTAGGATTTTTTTTTTTGGGGGGGGTGGGGTGGGGGGCGTGGGTAATATGGTTTACACGGTTTGATCTGTTGGGGTAGACCGATGATTATTCCAGAGACCGAGTCATAGGGTGTATGGCTTCATGAGGAGGGTACAAAAATTGAGGAAGTAAAGGATGTAGAATTAGGCAGTCCAGAGTGTAAGTTGACTCATCAGGTATTTTAGAAGACGTACCCGGCATAGGAAGTGTAAATTTGGACTTGTATGCTGGACAATTTATGCTTCAGCTATTGCATTGGTTAGCTTGCTTTAAGTGCTTATGATATTAAATAAGTTGAAAAATGAGTTATTCTGGCAATGAACTGTTAATCTATATTTCTAAATACAGAAACCGTTGATGGAAGTGACGAGGAAGATGTTGAGGGCGAGTATGAAGACAAAGCATCCAAGAAGAGGGAAAAGAAGCGTCAAGAGCGGGAGGCACAACGACAAGTATTCTTTCTTCCTTTTACTTCTTGATTTGAAATTTTGCACACTCTCTCTCCCTATCCAGTCCTGATTAAGCTTGCACACACTCTTTCGCTCTCCGGTCCTGATTAAACTTTCTAGTAAATGTGTCGTGTCATGTCATGAATACCCAACAGGCCTTAAATTTTAGCGAGTTTCTAGATATTCGAATATCTACATTTAATAAAGACATAAACCATTCCTGTGTAGTCACTGAGGTGTAGGAAATGTTAGAAGTTTGATTACTATATCATTCAATCGATTTAAATTACTGAATGACTAAAACATTTAATTGAGTTTATGCTTATGTTCTCTGAGGATCCTTGATTTTGGGTTACTTGCATTCCTTTTATATTATTTTCTTCCCTTTTCCCTTCATTTGAAGCACAACTAATTATTTACTTGGGTCCATTCTTTGTTTGAAGGCTGAACAAGCTGCACGTGAATCAAGGGTAACAAAACAAGACCGCTATGCTGAAATGCGGAGGAGGAAAGATGAGGAGCGTGAGGCACAGGAGCGTCAGCTGGTGTGTTGATGTCCCTCTTTCATTTCTGTTTTGGCAAATTAGGATGTGTATTTTTATGTCGTTGGATTACTGCCTGAAGATTTGGCCACTGTTTTGTAGGAGGAAGAAGCCAAAGCTCAAAAGGCTAGGGAGGAGGAAGCTGCTGCTTTAGAGTTTGAAAAGTGGAAAGGCGAGTTTTCAATAGATGCTGAAGGTACTACAGAGAATGAAGTGCAGGATGGACGTCAGGATTTGCTGTCTGATTTTGTGGAATACATAAAGGTAGAGTTAAATTAACTCATTAAAAAAAATATTGTTCTATACTCTAGCTCCCAAATACGTCCATCGGGTTGGTATCAAAACTAGGGATGAAATGTGTTACTAAGATTTGGGGGGTGGGTTAAGGTTGGATTGTAGTTTGTCCAATTTATTCAACCCAGTTGAGACAAACTCAACCTGGTCACAAGCTTATGTGCTCAACTTTTTCTAAGCCCTAGCTCAGGTTAGCTGCGCCAAGCTGAGATTAGAGGAATCTGTTTTGGTCAACTCGATCTGAGCTTGTGCTCATGCCTGAATGAATGGACCATGGTGGGACGCTTGGGCATGCAGCTTGCCATTTCCGTCCCCTCATCCTTAAGATAGCTTTATTGTTTAGAGTTTATTAATCTGTTAGCGTCCTTTTGTAACGATATGAGACCCCAATCATATGAATTAATGGTTGAGAAAGTAAGCATTTGAAGTTGAGGTTGTGATTTTGTTATTAATACTACCGTTAACTCTGACATTGCAGAAACATAAATGCATTCCCTTGGAAGATCTTGCTGCTGAATTTAAGTTAAGGACTCAGGTAATTTCTCCACATATTCATCCTAAATTAACTCCTAAATCAACAGTTTTCATGTCTCCTTACGTACCTCAAATTTCAGTAATAAATGAAGTTTTTAGTTGAAAAATAGTAAGGCATGTGGAAATAGGGTTTTTGTCATGGTTGGTCCCTGAAGCTGGACCTTTCATTCATAATGGTCCCTTAAATATCAAATTTTGATTGGAAATTGCTGGATTTTCTATTTGAGGGATCATTTTGATTGGAAAGTCCAATTTCAGGGACCAACCGTGATAAAAACCCTGCGGAAATATATTTTCTCAAAAGTGATTGGTCAACTTATTGTTGATCTTTTCGTTTAGAACATGCTTTTTTTTTTTAAACTCTGTCACAGAAATAATCCGTCCTTTTGGTATATCATACATCGTTTGGATTTATGCCAGATTTGGCTTTCTAATTTTTCGATACTAATGATTCATGCAGGAATGCATCAATCGAATTACCAATCTGGAGAGCATGGGTACGTTCAGAGGCATTTCCTCATTGAGTTGCTTCACCCAAATGAATAATGCCCTGCTTCTGAAGGTAAAATGCCAATTTTTTTGGTTGAGAATGAAAATGTTGTATTTGTTTGTGTTAGGGCGACTTTCGGGAGTCATGGATGACAGAGGGAAATACATATACATCTCCCAAGAAGAGATGCAAGCTGTGGCAGACTACATTAAGCGTCAAGGAAGGGTAAGCATTTCGCATCTCGCTAGCAAGTCCAACCAGTTCATAGACTTGGAGCCCAAAGCGCAGTTTGTTGAAGAAACCGGTACTGGGGCGGAGATAACTGTCGCTTGATTTGGTTAAAGTACTTAGTACATGTAAGGGACAATTACAAAGGTAATGAAAATCGCGCACGCTGAGTTAAGTTAATTAACAGGAAATATAACTAGAAGAGATTGTCGGGGGTAGGTTTCTTAATTAGCGTTTTGATATCATCTTCGGTTATAGCAGCATCGCCTTGTTTAACGTACTAACTGTAAACCGTCGTTCTCAAGTATTAGCGAGGAACTAACTTCTTCAACAAACGGTAACTATGCAGCGAGTACACATGGAAACAAGCAATTCCTTTAAAATTAGATGAAAATGTAGGGTTGAAGAAGTTTCTATTCTTTCTTTCAGTTGCTGTATAATCTTAATGGAGCACTTCTTCAAAGACATGGTAATGTAGCGAGTACACATGGAAGCAAGCAATTGATATTAGGGAACTTTAACGAAAAGCTCCTAGGATTATTCACTTTAACGAAAAATCATATTTTTACACTAAAAAGTCAATCCTGGTATTATTCACTTTTCCCTCGATTTTGTTCTTATTGTTAAAACTCAAAGTTTTCAAGTTCTTTTCATTAGTTTTCAATTGATATTATTGCTTTCAGTTCTATTTTTTCTTCCAGTTGTTGTATATTGATCACCTACGGAGTGCTCTATTTATAGAGCCACATCCGTGAAGGTTTACAGAAAAAAAAAAGTTACACCCGTGACAAACCAAACAACACCTGTGACAATACACTTTTGAAAAAGCACCACACAACAAATTATCCCTTACTATTCACTACTATTCCCTACTATTCCCAAGTCTCTTTCACTGTGTGGGCATTCAATCATCCACCAATTTTACAACACTTCCCCTTGGATGCTCACATATCAACATCAGTTGCCTAGTTAAAACCTTGCTTGGAAAAACCCAGTGGGAAAAACCATAGCGAAGGAAAAAGAGTACAACTTTACTTGAATTGTTGATATAGTGTTAAGCATGTTTATGTTGCCTCGTTAAAATCTTGATAGGAAAAATCCAGTGGGAAAAAACCAGCATCTGCATATCCAACAAGAATCTGATCATTTGTGGATTTCTTTGAGCAGAAGAGGCCCATGTTTGTTGTCCCACAAAAGTATCGTAATACATCTTTGACTCCCTTCCAATGACGAATTGTTGGAGTAGAGCTATACCTTGCTAACAAGTTGACTGAAAAAGTTATATCTGGTCGAGTACATTGTGCTAAATACAATAAAGCACCTATTGCACTCAAATATGGTACTTCTAGACCAAGGACCATTTCGTCATCTTCTTTTGGACGTAATGGATCTTTCTTAATGTCCAAAGAGCAAAAGACCATTGTCGTGCTGAGTGGATAAGCCTTGTCCATGCCAAATCGCTTCAGGATTTTTTCAATGTAAGCTGATTGATGGACCAAAATTCCATTAGCACAATGCTCGATATGCAGGCCGAGACAATATTTTGTTTTTCCAAGGTCTTTCATTTCAAATCCGCTTTTTAGATACTCAACAGTTTTATTGAGCTATTCAGGGGTTCCAACTAGGTTCATATCATCGACATATACTGTAACTATAGCAAATCCATAATTTGATTTCTTAATGAACACACAAGGGCAAATGACATTGTTGGTATATCCTTCTTTGATCAAATACTTACTGA
Organism: Heteromeles arbutifolia; assembly: GCA_024362995.1. Taxonomy (NCBI): domain Eukaryota; kingdom Viridiplantae; phylum Streptophyta; class Magnoliopsida; order Rosales; family Rosaceae; genus Heteromeles; species Heteromeles arbutifolia. Next base: position 33,562,690 of record JANCRC010000003.1, on the reverse strand, counting down.
GACGATTATATCACATTCGTCCAGATTGCTTCAGCCCATACAATGATCGCCTTAATTTGATTGAGAGCATACCTCGTGGTTTGTTAGTCGTTTCAGGCGACTTAAGTCTTTCTGAGACTTTCATACATATGTCAGTATGTAACTCTCCATATAGATATGCGGTGATGACATATATAAGTTGCATGTCAAGTTTTTCTGAAACCACCAAACTTATTAAGTAACAGAATGTAATTGTGTCCATTACAGGAGAGTATGTCTCCTCATAATCAATTCCAGGTCTTTGTGAAAAACCTTGTGCAATGAGTCGTGCTTTATATCTTGCAATCTCATTTTTCTCATTGCGATTTCTTGTGAATACCCATTTGTAACCCATGGGGTTTACACCAGGCGGGGTTTGGACTACCAGTCCAAAAACACTTCGCCTTTCAAAGGAATTTAATTCTACTTGGATTGAATCTTTCCACTTAGACCAATCTTGTCTCTGTTTGCATTCATCAACAGAGCGAGGCTCAATATCATCGCTTAATATGATTTCAGTGGCTACTGTGAATGCGAACATGTCGTCGATGATTATTTCATTTCAATCCTACAATTCACTAGTATATGCATAATTTATGGAGATTTCTTTGCTTTCATGTACTTCTGTCTCTTCAGGGACATGTGTCTCATCAAGGACATTTTCTTTTTCTGAATGTTTAGAATCATGAATTGTAGATTTGTCATTCATTTTCTTTTCTTGAATGATTTCATTTGGATTCAGCTGTGCCCTCATCTTTCTTTTTGTAGGGCTGAATCTTTTGAACCTGGGGGTTTACCACGTTTTAGGCGTGCACTGGATGAATAATTCGCTGCCACTTTATTTTGTCCAACATGGACATCAATTCTTGCAGGCGCATTTGCAGTTGGTATATGTGATTTTGTCACTTTCGTAGCATCATTAAATGCATATGGCATTTGATTAGCAATATTTTGAAGGTGAACGATCTTTTCACTTCATTTTCACATTGAGTGCTTCGTGGATCAAAATGAGATAAGGTGGGTACAACCCATGTCAGCTCTTGTCGTTCTTCTGGAATAGTCTTTTCTCCCCTTAATGACGGGAAAATTGTCTCATCATAGTGACAATCAGCAAAACGAGCTGTAAACATATCACATGTCAAGGGTTCCAAATATCTAATGATAGATGGTGAATCAAAACCCACATAAATTCCCAGTCTGTGCTGAGGTCCCATTTTAGTGCGTTGTGGCGGTGCAATAGGCACATAAACAGCATAACCAAAAACTCGTAAATGTGAAATGTTTAGTTGATGCCTAAATATGAGTTGTACTGAGGAGTATTGGTGGTTGACTATAGGTCTCAATGGAACCAATGATGCAGCATGTAAGATGGCATGTCCCTATGCAGAGACTGGCAATTTTGTTTTCATGAGCAGAGTGCGAGCTATTAATTGAAGCCGCTTGATAAATGCTTCTGCTAAACCATTTTGAGTAAGGACATGAGGAACATGGTGTTCAACATCAATGCCCAGTGTCATGCAGTAATCATCAAAGGTTTTGAGACGTAAATTCACCAGCATTATCAAGTCGAATTGAATTAATGGGATAATCTGGGAATTGTGCTCGCAACTTAATTTTCTGAGCAAGAAGTCTCACAAAAGCTACATTTCGAGTAGACAAGAGGCAAACATGTGACCATCGGGTAGATGCATCAACCAAAACCATAAAATATCGAAATGGTCCACAAGGTGGTTGAATAGGTCCACAAATATCCCCTTGAATTCTTTTAAAAAATGATGGGGATTAACATCAATCTTTAGTTGTGATGGTCTAATTACCAACTTCCTTTGAGAACAAGCCTTGCAAAGGTTATCATTTGAGATAGCAATGTGTCTGCTTAATAATGGATGTCCAGTAGAGTTGGTAATGATTTTACGCATCATAGTGGATCCTGGATGACCCAGATGGTCATGCCAAAGCATATAAATTTTTGAATCAATGAACTTCTGGTTCATGATAGTATGTGCTTCAATTGTCTTTATGTATGTATAATACACTCCACTTGATAAAGCACACAACTTCTCCAATATATGCTTCTGGGTATCACTAGAGGTAATGCATAGGTATTCCACATTTTCTGCACTTCTCGTTTCAATGTGGTATCCATTTAAACGTATGTCTTTAAAACTCAACAAATTTCGAGTAGATCGAGTAGCGTACAACGCATTTTGTATGGACAATATCGTTCCATTTGGTAACATGATGTGGGCTTTTCCTGAGCCTTCAAATATATTTGATTAGCCTGATATTGTTGTTACCTTTACTTTTGTAAGCATCAAGTTTGAGAAATATTTTCGATCTCGAAGTATTGTACGCGTGGTTGCACTGTCTGCAAGACAAATATCTCAGCCATTGCTCTTGTTTTGAGAATAACCATAGTTTTTATCCATACTCTCTGAGTAAGGGAATCACAGTTAAAAACAGTTTATTCATAAAAAAAGGAAATTGAAATGCCACTTTTATTGAATTGAAATGCGAGCATTAGACTACAAGTTCAGAATAATAAGAGTACATCAAACAGAATTGATTCAATCGGACCGATACACTTCATTCCCTCTTTCCATAATGAAGTTTAAGACATCCAGGTGGGTTTTGTTCAACTGCCTTGATAAATCGAACACTGGATCATGTATATCCATCGGTTTAGCTTGGTTGAGGAAATTGGTTTCGACACCCTTTTCCTTGAGAGAGGCTTGATATAGGTCCACCAGATGTTTTGGGGTACGACAGGTACGCGCCCAGTGCCCATTGCCACCACACCTATGGCAAACTTTTTCAGGATTTCTAGGAGTGTTATACATATGAGTTTTTCCTTTGTGGCGATTTGCATTCTTGAAGCTCGGGCCTGAATTATGCCTTGGAACCTAGTTATGAAACTGGAAACCATGATTCTTGCCTTGCCCGTTCCACCGACCTCGCTTGTGGTCATGTCCTCGTTTGTAATTATTGCCACAAGAGGATGTGGTGTTCACTTCGAGGGAAACAACATTCACTTCTGGGAATGGTGCCGATCCAGTAGGTCGGGACTGGTGATTCTTCATCAGAAGCTCATTGTTTTGTTCAGCCACAAGGAACACATATATCAGCTGGTTGTACTCAGTAAAGCCTCGTTCTCTATACTGCTGCTGCAGGAGCACGTTAGAGGCATGAAATGTGTTGAAAGTATTTTCCAGCATATCTTCCTCAGTGATTGTTTCCTTACAGAGCTTCATCTGGGAGCTAATTCTGAACATTGTAGAATTGTACTCAACCACCGACTTGAAATCTTAAATCCTTAGGTGTGTCCACTCATAACGAGCCATTGGAAGAATCACCGTTTTCTGGTGATTGTATTTATTTCTCAGTGCCTTCCAGAGGGCTAATGGATGTTCAACCGTTAGGTATTCGTTCTTCAGTCCTTTATCAAGGTGGCAACGGATAAAGATCATGGCATTTGCCCAATCTTGAAAGGGTGCACTGTTTTCCTCCTTGATGGTTTATCCAAGATTCCCTGCCTTTAGATGGATCGTGGTATCCACTACCGAGGTAAGGTAGTTCTTCCCAGTAATGTCCTGGGCAACAAAATCAAGCTTTGCCAAGTTCGCCGTTTTCTTTTCTTAAAAAAAAAGGAGATGTGTAAGAACTTGCAATAATATGTATTCTGGAGGAATGTAGTGTTAGAACTTCTGGTTCTTACAAATTTTTCATTTTGATCTTCAGGCCAAAATGATAAGTACTCGAAACTTCAGGCTCGAGATTTACATGATTAATGAGGAGGGCAATTGTACTGCACCACTCTCATTGAAACAATATAGCATAGGATGGGCGATTCCGCACCACTCAAGCAGCATGGAAATTTAAATATGCAGAGTAGGGTGGGCGATTATACCGCACCACCTAAAATTGCAGTAAAATTAAATCTGCAGTTCAAGATGGGCGATGATACTGCACCATCTTCGATCGCAGTAAAATTAACATAAATAAACACTGGCTTAGTAATCAGGAGCTGCACCAAACAAGAAATCAAAGATGTAAGTAATTGTTATATTGAGAACTAGAAACAGGCATGGTGCTAGCAGTTCTTCGTGATGAAACATCTAGCAGGTGAGGCAAATGAGGAAGAAGAACAGTAAAATCCTTGGAGGAAGCATTTTTTGGCGAATGGAGATGAGAACTGTTTAGGGTTAGAGAGTCGTGCTGATAACATGTTATAAATAGGAAAAAGTTAGAGAGATAACCTTTGCTAAGGACAAGGACGAAGCGGGTGCAAAATATCACACTGTCTAGTTTTGTAACTATAACACAAAATGATTGTAGGTAAAAAGAGAAAAGGGAGGGGTACTGATATTATTGCTTTCAGTTCTTTTCTTTCTTTTAGTTGTTGTATAGTGATCACCTACGGAGTGCTCTATTTATAGAGCCACATCCGTGATGGTTTTCAGAAAAAGAAAAGTTACACCCGTGACAATGCACTTTTTAAAAAGCACCACACAAGAAGTTATTCCTCACTATTACAACCAAATTACTTCCGGCAACTTCCTTTGCCAACCCAAAAATTCCCTCGCCTCGACCTCCCCTGCATCTCTCTCTCTCTCAATTTGCGGCATACTTGAATGGTAAACTAGGCATTTCTATGTGTTGTTTCATGTTCTTTAGATACAAGTGGTATTAGGGCAGTGGAATTTTAAACTTCAAACACAAGAGTTTGGGTGCATGTTATAACCCGTTTTTAACTACAAATCTCTTTGCATAATTAAACCCTTTATTGAAAGTGAGTGTTTTAAACCACTTGAGTTACAAGTCATTGTCACAAGGGATGTTTTGGATGTAGTCCCTAGCCACCAATGTTCTTTTATTGAAACCTTATTAGTTTTCTGTTTTATTAGAGTTCTTGACTTTTGTACACCTTAGCATATTAGTATTACATGTCACTTATTTTATATTTTAATTTGAAAATTATAATTTGCAGTTACTTATATTTATGACGTTTCAAATAAAACACATAATTTGTGTGATTTAAAATACTAAAGATAGATTAGAAACTTAAAAACCATCATCATCATAATCTTCACCATCTTCATATCAGTCAAGACGCCAAAACCTAGAGAAATCATGTTAGCACAGCTAACCACTAGGCTAGGAAGAAGGTCGGTCAAACACTTAAAAGCCGATACAAGATCATGGTCTTGCCATAAAAAATAATGTACATATAAAAATAAGAAAAGTAATGTAAACATACATATATATATATATATATATATATGCATGTAGTTCAATATCATGTGGATAGGGTGTTGGGTTTCCACCGATGAGTCCCATGTTCGAAACTCCTTCATCTCTTAAATTATTGTAATAATTTTGAACCTTCTCCTTAATAATAATAATAGTTTTTATTTTTAAATATATACATATGTATATATATAATTATGGGTACATTCATCAAATCAATGACAAAAAATAATGTATGACAAAATATTGATAGATTCTTCAAACCCATAAACATGGATAGATTCTTCCAAAAAAACAAAAAACCTAATAACAAACTCCACATGGATACATTCTCACATCAGAGCAAAAGAATGTACCCATATATATACATACATACATACATACATGTATATATATATATATATATATATATATATATATATATTAGCCTTCATGCACGCACTCACGCACGTGCAAACCTTGGGGCCATGTATCAGGTCCAACCCATTAACCCTAACCTAATTCAAATAAGTAACCCCGGCCCAATCCAGCTATCTAAGCCCAGACCCTAACCCAATTCAACTAAGTGCCTGCGCGTGGATGCACGTCATGGTCGGCGCGTAGAGCACATGCACCTCCATCGGAGGTACTGTGCTCTGCCGTTGTCCACTGCGGCGTCGATGACATTTCTAGTGACCCATCTCTGCATATGGCCCCCAGGGCCTTTGCCTAATGGCAGCGCGTGCGGCGGCTCGTGGGGTAACCCGAGGTCCCTTCTTAGGTTTTTCGACGTGCTGAATCTAAATACGCTGTCTGTTTTCCCAAATTTGACCATTTCAGTAGAGTTTTACTAAATGGTTCCTATATGTATTTAGGTGCGTCGGTATGAAATGGCACCATCCTCGCTAGTTCGAGCGGCCCCCGGACAATGGAATACCTGTGAGTGGACCCTTTCTTAACTTACATGTTTTTATAAAATATTAGCCTAGCATGCATTTCATATTTCATGATTTGATTATGTTTTATAATATGTTTTACGGATTTCTGTAATTATGGTTATGGAGAATTTACAATTTATTTAAATTGCTTTTATGGAATATTTATGATTTATCGAATTTACATTTTACTAAAAGTGATGAATTATTGGATTTGTGTATTTGAATTTCTATGGAGAATATGATTTATTTTACGGATTTGCGAATATGAGATTCCATGTATATACGGATATGACTTACTACGGATTTATGAGGCGAGGTTTTGAGCTCTGCTGATTTGGCATGAGTTTTTGAGATATGTTTTCAGTGCTTATCTAGTGGGTTATCATACAACACATCCACACAACATGGGTATGTAGACGTCTATGGCCATAAGACACATTTGAGGATGTTTATGTACATATCTCTCATATGGTGTAACCCAGAGTCGTATAGCTTCACCCTCGGGTGATGGACAAGTACTGCCTTCGGGAGATTATGATAATACCCCCAGCTTCACTAGCCCCGGGCTAGTGTCGATGTGTGATGTTATATATCTTTTCTCTAGCGTAACCCAGAGTCGTACAACTTCACCTTCGGGTGATGGACCATGATTTTCTTCACTGGTGTAACCCAGTGTCGTACAACTTCACCTTCGGGTGATGGACAGGTATTGCCTTCGGGTGACTATGGTATCCCTAGTTGAGTACATCACTGATTTGATTTACAAATGTTTTACGGATTTACCTTCAGGTAACGATACTACCATTTCTGAACATTGGTTTATACACACATGTTTTATGAACGTTTTTCATGGCATGTTAGGATTTTTAGAAAACCTACTATGTAGTATTATATGTGTTTTCAAAACAGGGGGTTAGTATGTTCAGAAAGAAAATGATTTTCTTATTATTAGTATTATTATTATTATAAACTTTGGTCCACTCACCCTTTGATTTTTGCACCCCCTTAGGAGTTAGAATCGAGGCATACGACCCTGGCGTCAGGGCACTTCCGCATAGGTGTCTGTGAGTCTTCTTAGTGTAGGTCTCATTCATTTATTCATACATTTTTATTGTAATTCCTCCATATTATTCTTGATTAGTTGTATGCTCTGAAGGCGTTCCTGCTTTGGCATAATCTTTCTAATTACTTATTTTATTTGTATTTATGTTTAAAATGGCTTTATCACCCTCGGGTGTCAGCCAGCACGTGCCTACCTTGATATGCGGGGATATCGGGGTTGGGGTGTGTCAGTTTAGTATCAGAGCATGGTTTGCTCAGAGCATACTTAGGATCTTTTCCTATTCTAGTAGTGTGTCGGCCTTGATATCATTTGGATGTCACGACTTCTGTTTATTGATGCTCTTAGGCATGGTTGTGCCATCCTCATTCCGCCTGAATAGTCACGTCCTATTAGATGTATAAGAAATTCTTGTCGGTATTGTGTATCAAGTTTGACGTAGTTGATCGATGAATGACTTTCAACATCGGATCGATACTCTGCATCATACGTTCCTTAGGAATGGCTGGTAGAGGCATACTTATTGGGAGATCGCTTAAGACATTCGAAGTTCTTGTTAGAGCAAATTAAGGAAGCACCAGTTGTAGGTGGAGTTAGTAGGTATTTGTGGGGTAGACTAAACCATTTTCCTCGGGCTCACTGTTTCCTTTGAGAGAATTTGTGTGAACCCCGAGGAAATTTCTCAGTGATTGTTTACTGATAATATCCTTGTCTACTCCAACCACGAGGTCAGTTATTAAACATCCACAGCCAGCTTTATATCGAATTCCCCCAAATGTTGACCTTGCTTAGATTATATACCTTTCCTGGGAGGCATGAACGTAGTAGAAGATATTTTTATCAAATCCAAAGTTGTGATGATTGGAAATCGAAATCCTCTCGAGTGTCGTGAATCACGAAATATCATTGACCTTTTCGATTTTTATTGACAGTTGCCATCATTTCTCTGACCATAACCTAAACCCTCATCTTCGACTTGGAAGCAAATCAGTTTTGTTTGAGATGTTGCCTCACCCTACCATTGTTCATATACTCTTTGATGCCATTAATAAATTTCAAATCTTACGGTGATGTCTTACGGAAATGGTGGTTGTGCGCTAATGCAGCATGATCTTGAATAATCTTGTAATGTTACTTTTTGGTTATCAAGAAACCTTGTTAGCTAATTTTCAAGTTCGAACTTTCTACCTTTGGCTTGAGAGGACAAAGGAATTGTTTAGTCATTTGGCATAATTCTTCATTTTAGAATTTGTCAGACTCTCTGACGTTTTGGTTTGCATCGACTTTGTTCGTAATCTCAGTTTTACCTCCTGGTACTAAATGATGTTTTAGCCAATCTTGGGTCACCTTTCTGTTCTTTGTATCATTTTTGCAGTAGATAGACCGTCCAGGAGGACAACCTAGATGTTGGAAGTTTTTAGTTGAGATCATCAGTCCTTAAATCACCCAATCAACATCCTATCGAGCGAATCTCACCATTGGTAATTTAATATTCCTGGAGTTACCGTTGTAATGAATAGTTATGAATTTTGAATCGAGGGAAAAATCCAAGTCTCCATTCATCAGTTTCCTTAGGCCATCGTTCAAGTTGAGTTAGTATTTGACCATTTCAAATTGCTATCACATGATCAAGTTAGATACTTACACGCCTTCAAGCATCAAAATTGTATATTCAATCCAAATATCTTGTACTTTAGATTTAATGGACTTGTTCTGTAAAGACCCATCCTGAATTTTTCGGATTTTGGAACAAGGGTGAAGTGGTAATTTCACTGTGGTTGATAGATTATTTGTTATATTGCTTTTGGGTCTTAATTGGTGTGCCATGTGGGGCCCACCTTTAGAATTGGGTCCCCCGACCCACTTTCCTTTTTTTTTCTCCTATCTCTTCTCGTGTCTCTCCCCCAAAGACTCTCAGACCTTTCTCTTCTCGATTTCGTCTCTTCCTCGCTGTAAATGCAGAGATGCCAACCCAGCCACCTTCCCTCCGGTGAGCACCACAAACCATCATTCTTGGACTCCATCAACCTCTCTCATCCCCCTCAACCCTGCAACTCACCATAGCGGTAGAGCCACCATCTCCGATGAGTTTCTCAACACCCCAAGTTGGGGTAAGCCTCGGGACCATTCTAATGATTTCATTTTAGGGGATTTAGTCCTATCTTTGACCCTTGTATGTTGTTTGGAGGGAGATGGGTGCAGAGAACACCCAAAGAGCGTAACCAGTTCTCCGGCGATGGGCCCGCGACTTTACATGGATTTCCGGGTCACTTTCCGACCACGGCTAGACCAGAAATGGGTATAACTCAATTCCTCTCTTTCGTAGCTTCAATTTCATAAATGGCATGCTTATGGTGGTTGTGAATTGGAGCTAGTTGGACTTCGTTTTGTTCCTTGGCCAATTTTCCAAATTCCGGCCAACTCGGCCGTTAGCCTTAAACCAGATCCGAACCCAACTCTGGGCCCAACTTTTTAACCTGGGCCCAACCCAACATTGCGATCCGGGCCCAACCCATAGCCCAGGCCTTTGGCCCATTAAACCAAGCCCAAATCCTAAATTATGACCGGGTTAACCCAAGAACCAAGCCCAGACCCAATCGGATCCCAAAACCCAGGCCGCGCGTGAGTGGCACGTGGGCGCGCGCGAGCGCAGGTCTTGGCCAGCCTATGGAGCACACGCACCTCTATCAGAGGTACTATGACGGCGGTGCCGGCCTTTCCGGCGAACTTTCTGGTAACCCAAAATGGTGCGTGGCGACGTGTGAGGGCGGATGGGGGTACCCGAGGTCCCCTCTTATGTTTTTCGACGTTTTGAATCCATTTATGATGTCCATTTCCTGAAATTCAATCGTTATGATAGAGTTTTATTAATTGGTACCTTTATGTGTTTAGGTACAATTGTGTATATGGTGTCTCCGTCCTCTCTTGTTTGCATGGCTCTTTGACGGCGAAGTATTTGTGAGTGGACCCCTTCTAAAATGAATATTTTACTATTAGAAATGCATACATGAAAAGCATGATTTAATGGTTACGTTTTATGAAACGTTTACGAGTAAATTGATTTTACGCTTTATGATATTCATGCTTTATCGATTTTATGTTCTTCTTAGTATATATGATTGATGACTATATACTACGAATAGGTTTTATGATATGACATCGTAGCTACCGAACTCCGATTAAGATATATATATATATATATATATTAGAAATAGTATTTTAATGTCTTTATGTACTTATTTAGTGGTTATTCGAATGTTACTGCCTACGGGCAAATGATACTTCTATATATATGCCTTCGGGTGGGTGCTGTAGGAGCCTACAGGCGAATAAAAGCCTTTGGGTGAATGAAGAGTTCTATATTGGTTGGTGCTTACGGGTGAAAGATACTTATATATTGGCTTCGGCAAGGAGATGATACTGCCTTTGGGCGAATGAAGTTATTTATATATATGCCTTATATATATCACTACTAAGCACACTATATGATATATGTTTTATGAAGTTTTATGGCAGGCTAAGGTTTTCAGAAAACCTATTACATATTATGCTTTTGTGTTTTGTAAACTTTGGGGGTTAGTATGTTGACAATTAACTATGTTAGTATTACTTACATATCAACTTGGTCCACTCATGTTTTGTTTTGCGCCCCCTCAGGACTTAGAATCGAGGTGCACAATCCCGGCATCAAGGCACTTTCGCATCGGCATCTTTGAGCCCTCTCGGTGTAGGACCCATTCCTTTGTTCATTCAATTTATTATTATTCATTTCTAGTGTCTTGGATTAGTTGTATGCTCTGAACACGTTCCCTAAGTGCATAATCATTATATTTAAATTTATGAGTTTTATTTATGTCGGTTAATTGTTCTTAGTTCTCATGCATCCTAATATGGCTTCGTCACCTTCGGGTGTCAGCCAGCATGTGCCTACCCTGGTGTTCGGTGAATATCTGGGTCGGGCATGTTATGTTCTGACCCTCAAATTATTGAGTGTTCTTTTAGCCTTCTTGACATGGTTTCTTGCTAAATCCGTGGGGAATTCACGATGGATCGACTCGGTTGAATTATGGGCTCAGTTTTATATCGGTTTTGACTGGAACGTTAGAAGTATAATCTTTTCACCAGCTTATCAGACTTACCAGGAAGACTTCCAAGTGGCCTAGAGGATTAAGCAATCTTTCAGCATAGTATTGATGAAAGTATAAATGTAAATGCTGAGTTTGGCTATTGGGGCATCAATTTCTATGTGTGGCTCGAGATTGCAACTATCATTCGAAAGAAGTGGTCAGAGTGATAGTTCCTCTATTATAGGTTTCAAATTTTATATTTCTCGATTGGAGAACGACGATTGTGATTAGTTACGAAAGAAATGTTTTACGACAAGTGTTCGCCTTTACGCATCTTTCAACTATTTCACCCCAGGACTTTACTGTTCGTGTGTATGTGGATGTCGAAGCACTTCTAGCAGCTCTAGTTGGTGTGCTTTGGGGTAGTGTGACAATGCAATCGAAGCATAAATTAGACAATCTAGGCACATTCTCACATTGAGGAGCAAAATGGTAATTATGGCACCCTCGGGAACTTCGCATTTGCTTACCGAGACAACGATGAGTTATCGGCATTACAGGCTGCAGACTGTAATATCGATGGCTTAATTGTTGGGTTCGCTAAGCAAGTAGGCAAGTCATCCTGTCTACGGCATGAGTTATTAGTTAGCTATGATTAGGACTCGACTTAAAACACACCCATTCTCAGAGTACGTGACATGATGAGTGCTCAGGCAAGGCCCGTTTTCATTTTTTGGTTTTGATTTTCCGTGCAAATATTTTTAAACTACATTATTTTATATATATGTGTGTGTGTGTGTGTGTGTGTGTGTGTGTGTGTGTGTGTGTGTGTGTGTGTGTGTGTGTGTGCGTGTGTTTTGTTTTTTTCGCTATTAAAAATTTTTGGGTGGGTAATTTTCATTTCAATTTTAAACTCAGGACAAGTATTCGAATCCTATGTTAGTATATATTTATTTTAACGTCATCTTATTATATGCATATATTTTTGACCTTATGTTAGTGCATAATAATTTGTATTTTCAACTTTATATTTTTATACGAGTATCATACTATACTATTATATTGAGGAAGGAAGAAGTTGGAGGCATGAAAGAGGAATAATTGCAATCCGATCGCGATGGAATGACATTCTCTTTTATGTAGCCACTCTAACTTGATTTCTTCCTTATATTTATATAAATATTTTCTCCCTATTTTTGAGTATATTTTTTTTTTATATAGCATGTTATTTCAAATTTCGGGGACAAAATTTTCTTAAGGGGGTAGATTGTAATGACCCGTCCCCAAATATCACGGTTTTTATAATTTTAAAGCGTGAATTTACGAAAATGCCCTTTGAGGCAAAAATGTTGACTTTTGTTAACCTCTGTGTTATGTAATGTAAGGTTCATTTCCTTGGCGTATCTTTGTAGCACTCGTCGCTATGAGTGTGTGGGCGCAATCAGAATCAGAATTAGAGTTATGATGAACGTTTTAATAAACTTCGAAGTCGAGGGGTAAAATAGTCATTTCACTATTCTAGATATTAGGGTTAGATATTGTTATTATTTTAATAATTTCTGCCACGTGGGACCCATATATTGGTCCCTAATCTTTTGGAACTCTCTCCTGTGACTTCTTTCTTTTCCTTCAGCTCTTATTCATTCTCTATCTCATTGTCTTTCCCTCATCTCTGCAACCCTCTCCCTCTCTGAGAATCACCACAACCACTCGCCATTCTTTACGACAAGCACCACAACCAATGTTGTTACCAACCCTCTGTTGTACCCTCGGAACTCGAACGGAGACACACAGATTACCAAGCTATGGCACGAAGGAGAAACTCTAACGAATCTCCATCGTTCCCAACCCAGGTAAGCTGCAGTTCATCTTCCTTCTTATTCCTTTCGATGTGTGGAATCGATTTTATGCCCTTAATGTTTGATTTGGTGGAAATGAGATGCATAAACAGCTCAGGAGAACCTTTCCCAGTTTTTCCGGCTAGGACCATGAGTTTTTGCAGGGCATTTCTAGCCAACGCCAACGATAACTCGGCCCCACTTTGGTATGGACTTCTTCTTCATGTTTCTAGATTCAATATGGCTTTTGAATCATCGATTTTGGTTGAGTTTTGACCCCAAAACGGAGCCGGGGAAGTTTCCTGGCCAAAATCTTGAGAATCCGGCTTTCTTCTTCGTTCGATTCAGCGACCCATGAGTTCAAACGGGTCAAACCTGACCCGTAGCCCAGAACCAGCCCAATCCAATAAATGGGCCAAGTTTAGTAACCCAGCCCAACCCATTAACCCTAACCTAATCTAACCTAGTAACCCCGACCCAAACCAACTATCCAAGCCTAGACCCGGACCCAATTCCAGTTTAATGGGCCAGCGCGTGGGTGCCCGTCACGGCCGGCATGTGATGGTGCGTGCGATGGCACGTGGCCTCCCGGGCCGCCGCCTTGTTGCGGCGCGTGGGAGAACCCAAGGTCCCTCCTTAGGGTTTTTGACGTTCTGAATCTGAATACGCTGTCCATTTTCCCAAATTCGACTATTTCAGTAGAGCTTTACTAAATGGTTCCTATATGTGTTTAGGTGCGTCGGTGAGAAGTGGCACCATCCTCGCTAGTTCAAGCGGCCCCCGGGCAATGAAATACTTGTGAGTGGACCCTTTATTAACTTACATGTTTTTATAAAATATTAGCCTAGCATGCATTTCATATTTCATGATTTGAGTATGTTTTATAATATGTTTTACGGATTTCTATAATTATGGTTATGGAGAATTTACGATTTATTTAAACTACTTTTACGGAATATTTATGAATTATCGAATTTACGTTTTACTAAAGGTCATAAATGATTGGATTTGCATATATGAATTTCTATGGATTTCGAATATGATTTATTTTACGGATTTACGAATATGAGATTCCATGGATTTACGGATATGACTTACTATGGATTTATGAGGCGAGGTTTTGAGCTTTTGGCCCGTGGTGATTTGGCATGAGTTTTTGAGATATGTTTTCGATGCTTATCTAGTGGGTTATCATATAGCACATCCACACAACATGGGTATGTAGAAGTCTATGGGCATCGGACACAGTTGAGGATGTTTATGTATATATCTCTTCTCTAGTGTAACCTAGAGTCGTACAGCTTCACCTTCGGGTGATGGACCATGATTTTCTTCGCTGGCATAACCCAGTGTTGTACTGCTTCACCTTTGGGTGATGGACATGTACTGCCTTCAGGCGATTATGATAATACCCCCAGCTTCACTAGCCTAGGGCTAGTGTCGGTGTATGATGTTATATATCTTTTCTCTAGAGTAATCCACAGTCGTACAGCTTCACCTTCTGGTGATGGACCATGATTTTCTTCACTAGCATAACCTAGTGTCGTACAACTTCACTTTTGGGTGATGGACAAGTACTGCCTTCGGGCGACTATGATACCCCTAGTTGAGTACATCACTGATGTGATTTACGGATGTTTTACGGATTTGCCTTCGGGCAACTGTAGCACCATTTCTGAACATTGGTTTATACACACATGTTTTATGAACGTTTTTCATGGCATGCCAAGATTTTCAGAAAACCTACTATGTAGTATTATATGTGTTTTCAAAACAGGGGGTTAGTATGTTCAGAAAGAAAATAATTTTCTTATTATTAGTATTATTATTGTTATTATAAACTTTGGTCCACTCACCCCTTGGTTTTTGCGCCCTCTCAGGAGTTAGAATTGAGGCTTACGATCTTGCCGTCAGGGCATTTCGCATAGGTATCTTCGAGTCTTCTCAGTGTAGGTCTCATTCCTTTATTCATACATTTTTATTGTAATTCCTTCATATTATTCTTGATTAGTTGTATGCTCTGAACATGTTCCTGGTTTGGCATAATCTTTCTAATTACTTATTTTATTTGTATGCATGTTTAAAATGGCTTCGTCACCCTCTGATGTCGGCCAGCACGTGCCTACCCTGGTATGTAGGGATTTCAGGGTTAGGGCGCATCATTATTATTTGCGTGCGAAAGACCTTTTTTATAACTGGCATTACACGTCTCTTAAGATGTTTTGAACGTGTTTAAAAATAGAGAGAATAATATTTAATAAACAACTAATTGAATCACATTATTGCTAGCCCATTGTGAGGCTAAGCTCACTCCTCCCCCTTAGTGTAGATAATATCGTTTGTTAAAAAAAAACAATCATTTGACAACTAATTTAATCACATTATTATCAGTGCGCGTGCGAAAGACCTTTTTTTATTACCGGCATTACACGCCTCTTAAAATGTTTTGAACGTGTTTTTTTAAATAAATAACTAATTGAATCATATTATTGCTAGGTTATTGTGAGACACTAATTAAAAAAAAACAGCACAAAAAAATAATTATTAAAAAAACACTATTAAAATGACAAAAATGCCCCTGCCTTATTTGATGCATTATTTTGGGATACCTTTGAAGTTTTTTGTCTTGGGGGCATTTTTGTCCAAATATTTTTGTTGAAGCTTGGTGACACCAAAAACACTATACACACTTTGTGTTGGCTAACTTGGCTTTATATAGAAGATATATACTAACAAATATAGTGCTCATAAAAGTTTAAGTTACCTATATCCTCATAAAAGATAGATGAAAATGTACCAAAAGTGATCTACTGACAAATTAGTACATTTTACAACGAAAAACAATATACATATAATGATCTGTACGCATATGGATACATAAAATGCAACAACCAAATGAAATTATACCTATATTATTACGTGGAACATATACTAAAACAACGCAAAAACATTGTACCCATAGAAATATGTATAATGAAATTTAACTAATAAAAGAACATTGCACCTAAAGAAATACATGGAGGGAAACTGAATTGTACCTGTGACATATAGGTATAGACAACCACATATTAAATAATAAATATTAATATTGGTTTAAGAAAAACTGAAAAGAAGAAAAAAAATTAGTGACTGAAATGGGTGGAGGTGCTGCACGGGGGAGTCGGAACTTTGGAGAAGACAAGGAAACAAGAATAGATGGAGATGATTAAGAAGGAACGTGAGAAAATAGGATGTAACATGTAAGAACATATTAAATATAGAATGATACTTAATTGCCTTAAATTTAGGAGATAAACACTCAATTTTAGGTTGTTTTGTTAAAAAATAATAAATATATAATGTTGAGTTAGCAAGTTAAATGGTGATGTGGACAAAGTCAAAGATCTTTGGTAAAAATTTGAAAACTAATAAGGTTTCAGTCGAAGAAGAGTGAGATCCTATTTTTCCATTTTAATCATACCCTTAATAGAATTAATAAAAAGGAAAATGAAAGAAGATGAAACAAAATAAACCTAATTTTTCATGCCAATCCCTTTGCGCAATGCATATCATAGATTCATAGTGTCCAACAGAGATTCAACTCTTTCACATTTTGTCTTTGTTTAGTATGTACTATGTATGACTGAATTGAAATAGATAACATTGTAAGGGCATGCTTACTTAATATATACAGGAGAATGGCTGAATTAGAGAATTTAAAATTAACTAGGGTAATGCTAGGAAGACCAATTAAAAAAGATCAAATTTCGTAAAAGCATATAATGTGGTTGTTGACAATTGGATTATTACTTAATTGTTGAGTAAAATGCTTATTTCATAATGATGATGCATCACATGGTTTGCAAATTTAGTCTAAAAAAGTTGGTCTAACTAGCATTACTCAACTAAAAAACACATTGAAAGTAGATCAAAGTGAATGATTTTTCACCTTGAGAGGATTCGAAGGGCATTAAACATGAAAACAATTTCTTCCTTCTAATCCTTTATTTTGATTGGGATCGAAAGAGATAAAATTTCTGTAAGAAGTAGCCCTTCTTCTATATATGTTCAAGTTAGGCACAATGCGTTCATGTATTCCTTTAACACATGCAATTTGAATATAATGAATTATCCACTCCGATCCAATCTTATACGCCATACGATGCCCTTCTTTACATAACCTTAAGAATCGCATTGCACCAATAAATGAACTTTTCCGCGTACCGACTTCAACACTGAGTATTTGATCACCATCTTCGACAATAATTAATACTCCAGATCAGTAAAACTACATGATAAGCTCAGTTATATATATTTATGTTCCCATACTTCTCCCACAACAACCCCCCCCCCCCCCCTCAACACACACACACAGAGACATAAAAATTCACTTTAGCTTAATATCTCCTTTATAGAAAACCCCATACTTCTCCCACCCCCACCCCCCCCCCCCCCCC
Organism: Heteromeles arbutifolia; assembly: GCA_024362995.1. Taxonomy (NCBI): domain Eukaryota; kingdom Viridiplantae; phylum Streptophyta; class Magnoliopsida; order Rosales; family Rosaceae; genus Heteromeles; species Heteromeles arbutifolia. The sequence goes on along the minus strand of JANCRC010000003.1, from coordinate 33,545,107 downwards.
CCCCACACACACAGACATAAAAATTCACTTTAGCTTAATATCTCCTTTATAGAAAAACCTATGGAGTGGTGTGTACATGGTTTTTATTGCTTTGAGTTAGTATTGGAATTTTGAGGAATTAAGGCAAAAATCTGTACGTTATTACATTTTGGTTTGAGTAATTAGATCTACACATCAGTATATAAGGGTGGTGCTATCCACACACCCCTCTTTACCTCCCATACATCTTTCTCAATTTTCAGCCATTGTTGAAGTGAATTGAAGAAAATCAAAAGGAAAAGATTAACAAAGAGTGTGTGAGAAGTAAAAATGAGTGTGTAAATAGCACCACCCTATTCAATGACATGGTACGACTATTCAATTGAAGTATGTCTTAAGAGAGATTGAATGTTTTGCTCGATCGAGTAGTTTGGTGACCGATCAGATTGTTGACATGGAACGTGAAGCCAATTTTATTTAAATTTTAGTAATTAGAATATTGTGATTACTAAAAATAAAAATAAAAATAGTTCGAAATTCCACGTTAGCAATCCGAGGTGACCAAACTAGTCCAATGAAAATTATGTGACGATTTTTGCCAGATCAAAACAGTTAGAAGGTGATGATCACAACAAACTCCGTTTCGAGGTTTTTGGTCCAGAAAGAAGAAGAGAAAAAGAAAGTCCAAAAACGGCATCGTGTCTCGACACCGAAATCTATTTATAGCGTGTGTAACATATATATGTTCCGTACAATGTGTACCAGAAAACAAACATTTTCGGTTGCATGGAAAACGTTCCGAACCTGCCGCTAAAACTAGGGGAAGAAAATAGAGCTTGACCCAGTCTTTTAATGTCGCTCCTCTTCTTTATACCTAGCCATCTCTCTCTACCCTGGGGTTTACACAGACCTCCCAGGGCTTCATAGCTTCTCTCACACGCCGCGTTCTCGCGCGGCCGTCTCCTGTTCAATAGATCACTCTCTCTGTCTCTCTCCCAAGCGACACACGCAAACAACCCTCAACCTCAGAAAAATAGACAAAAGCAAAAGAAAATATTTGAAACCTCAAAGCTCCACATTATTGTGTAAAACAATGGCGGAAACAAGTTATCTGGGCACGAAAATGCCCTGGAGGTCCCGCACGTCCTTTTTTCATGCAATGCTCACGGTTGTTTTGGTGTTTTCATGTTTTAGGGTTGAGATTTGTTATGGACAAGACGAAGACGCTGTTGTGGCAGCTCCTCCTCCCGAGCAAGAAGACTGTGATGGCATTTTCTTGTCGTACACGTTTACCTCCAGGGAGAAGTTGCTGCCGCATCTGAAAAACGTGTCGGCGCAGGCTTGGGCGTTCAAGTCGGAGGCGTCGATCTTGAACGCCGGGTCGACCGAGCTCAAGGCGTGGAAGATGTACATAGGGTTTCAGCATCGGGAGATCTTGGTGGCCGCGGAAGGTGCTCAGCTGGTTGACGGTGGAGATATGCCTGCCGAGGTTGGATCCAAAGGGGCATACTTTGCCGGGTATCCGATGACAGATTTAAAAACTATGATTGATACCGCTGGAGATTATACTCAGATTCAGGCTAAGATTGCGTTCAAGGGAACGCAGTTTGGGATGGGAGAGAAATCCACTCCGATGCCCAAGTCCATCGCCATTGTCAATGATGGCTTCAAGTGCCCTGCTGCTAAATTTAAAGGTAATTGGTTAATTAATTATTGGATACGCTTGTTTGTGCTATTAATGATCATGTTCTATATGTATTACTTATAATGATATACATGTGATATTTTGAGAAATATGTTTGCAGAACATATGATTATATTCAAGATTGAATATTTTGATTTTGGTCAAATTTGCATTCTTATTTTCTAGTTAGGTTGTACATCTTTTAGGACGATCGATTAGATTCAATATCAAGACAATTTATATGGTTTTTAATCCAAGACAATAATGCTCTTGATACATATAAAACTGACATCGACAAGCTCTTCAATTCAGACAAACTTTATCGTTGTATATATACTAGAGAGTGCGTGTTAATAATAATGCTAGTATCGTGTCCCAGAATAACACTATTTTCTAATTCACTATCTGACAAGATAACAAATCAAATATTTTGGCAAACATTACACACTGATTTAAGAACCTTGAAAGGGTTCAAATGCATACATCAATACGTATCCATTTTGTTTTCCTCGTGCAGGGAAGACTGCAATGTCCGTGTGCTGTAAAAAGGACCCAAAATTCAAGGCAAAGAAAGTCGAGAAAACAAAATTCATGCCTCGTCAGAACGGTGATCTCTCAATCACATACGATATACTCCAAACCTACACAATGAACTACCTGGCTCAGGTCACTATCGACAACGTCCACCCGCTCGGCCGCCTCGACCACTGGAACTTAACCTGGGAGTGGATGAGGGGAGAGTTCATCAACACCATGAGAGGAGCCTACACTCACAAAAAGGACACAAGCGAATGCCTCTACGGCCAAGCCGGAAAATTCTATAAGGACTTGGACTTCTCTCAGGTCATGAACTGCGAAAAGAGGCCCGTCATCGCCGACCTCCCCGCTGAGCGAAAGGATGATCCCAAGGTCGGCAAGCTGCCCCGCTGCTGCCGCAACGGGACCATCTTGCCGGGCCTCATGGACAAATCACAGTCCCAGTCCATTTTCCAGCTGCAAGTGTATAAGATCCCACCCGACGACAACAGAACTGCCATAACTCCTCCTCAGCAGTGGAAAATCAGTGGCGCCCTCAACCCTACTTACAGATGTGGGCCCCCTATTAGGGTTGACCCTACTCAGTTCCCCGACCCAAGTGGGCTTCAGGCCACGTCAGACTCCATTGCCAGCTGGCAAGTGGTGTGCAACATCACCAAACCCAAGGTCCCCAGATGCTGCGTCTCGTTTTCGGCCTATTACAGCACCTCTGTGGTTCCATGCAGCACGTGCGCGTGCGGGTGCAAAACGTCTGAGACGGACAAATGTAACCCTAAGGCTCCTGCCATGCTTTTGCCTGCCGAGGCTCTTCTCGTGCCATTCGCGAACAGAACCGTGAAGGCAAAAGCATGGGCCAAGCTCAAGCACTACGACGTGCCTAAAAAGCTTCCGTGCCCTGACAACTGCGGTGTCAGCTTGAACTGGCACATCGACTCCGATTACAGCAACGGGTGGACCGCCAGACTCACTCTCTTCAACTGGGGAACCGACCAGTTTCAAGATTGGTACACAGCGGTGAAGATGAACAAGGCCTACCAGGACTACGAAAACGTCTACTCCTTCAACGGGACGAGGATGGAAAAGGACGTGAACAACACAATCTTGTTCACGGGGCTCAAGGGTTTGAACTACTTGGTGGGGATAAAAAATGGGACGGATCCGAAAAAGAATCCGATGGTCCCCGGGAAGCAGCAATCGGTGATTTCGTTCAAGAAGAAGCACTATCATAATATCGATATCAAAGCGGGTCAAGGGTTCCCAACGAGAGTGTTGTTCAATGGAGAAGAGTGTGCACTTCCTAAAGTGTTCCCCAAGAACAATGCAGGACATCTCAAGTCTAATGCTCTTTTGGTCCTTTGTATAGCTATCATGTCTTTCCTTTTCATGACAGACCGGTTCCACTAACCATCAGCAAGGCTAGTTCTATCTGCAGGTAAATTAATAGTTAATTATATTATATGTCTAATTACTTTTGTTCATTTGTTAAAAAAAAAAAGAAAATTACTTTTGTTCATCGATCGCAGTTGTCATTGGAATATATGAATAAACGTGGTTCAAAGTGGGAAATATAAATAAATGAAATGTCATAACATCAACTAGGGTGTGCTTTTTTTTTTTTTTTTTTTAATTTAGCCCCAAGTAAGATTTTAACTTTACGTTGCTTTTCAAACACAGTAGAGACTGAGTGACACTAAACCAAATAGTAATGAACACCGGCCAGTTATAGAAGATAGTTTTTCAAGTTAGTTTCTGTTGTTAGTTAAATATTATTAATATTTCTACCTATCACTTTCTAGGAAATTAATTAGTTTTAATATTTCTGGGAATTCATGATTATGATCGGGTTTATGTTTTTTGTCATTCTCATATGGTGGGTGCTGTGTCTCGTCAGCTGCAAGAAGACCGATGTTTATGCACTCAAGGCTGATAAAGAACTATGTATGAGTGATGATGCTACCAAGATTTCGAGGCCTGTCCATACTCGAACCCGAGACACATAAAGCAGATGATGAGGAGATTGTAACCAGTCACAAAACAGACGTTATGATAATTTGTATAAGATTTTAACTGCAAGTAGCTATTATATACAAATCATGAGGATGGATTCGCGTGGTCTTTTTGCTTTCCTAGCTTCTTTTTTTGTGTGTTTACCTAGCTAGGATCGATGCAGTCTCTAATGTTTGTAGTAGTTCCAAATGTTGGAACAGGGTAACTAGAAAATTCAAGATAACATATTACAATACAAGCATCGATTTAAAAAAAAAAAGCCAGATCGATAGTCTTGCAACCTGTTTCTAAGATTCGAAGCATAGTTTAGGTCTCATTGAAGGGTTATCCGTATGTCGAAGCATGCCAATATATAGATGAAATAATCATCATTATACTATTCCAATGGCTAAATGATCATTTTCTATTAGCTGCTCTATGCAAAGGATAATGAACCTAAATTTGGACCATGGGACTATGATCATTAATTAGTAGTGTCAAATCCAATTATAAGGATTTGCCACTACACGAAAATGGCGTTGAACATGTTAATGTTTGTTAGAGTATATAGGATATGGAGAATGTGGATCATGACACATGTCATTAGTTAAATAGATTAAGGTAGTTAGGGTTGTTGGTATTGTAAGATTCGGATAAGGCAATTAGGTGAATATCCATCTATATAGGAAGAGTATCTTTGTAACCAGAAAATTATCTATTCTAAAATTTAGGAATTGACTGTTCATTCAGCTACAGTCAATTGTTTGCCCCTTGATTTCATCTCATTTACAATAAACCCATGAGATTTGGGCTGGGTTTGAAGGGTATTTATTAGAACTTAGAAGGGTAATTTTGTCCACAGGGTTTAGGACGGACTACCCCTTGATTTCACCTTATTTACAAGAAACCCATCAGATTTGGGTTGGGTTGGAAGGGCAATTTTGTCCTATCAATTTTGAGCGAATTCGGGGGTTTCCGTGTAGGTTTTCATTTGTTGTCCTTCAATGAGGGTTTCGGGGGGATGGAGGCTCTGACAAAGAGAGGAAGAGAGAGAGAGAGAGAGAGAGAGAGAGAGAGAGAGAGAGAGAGAGAGAGAGAGAGAGGGAGGGAGGGAGGGAGGGGGAGAGATAGACAGAGATCGAGATATATGGAGATGGAAAGAGAGCAGGGGAGGGGTATGGGTGATGGATTTCAGAAGTGGGAGAATGGGGATGGTCAGAGAAAACCATACGGGTTGTCCAGATCTACTGCTGCATGCCTGGATTTCCAAAGATAAGTTCATTTTTTTAATTCATTTTTTTACTGCCAGCTTAGATTGTCATCGTTTCTGCCTTTTTGTTGTGGATTATTTTCGAATTTTTTAGTGTGTTAGGTCAGGTTTTGGGGGATTCATTAGAGATATTACTTTCCCTTATTTGTTTTGTTTTCTCTCATTTTGGACATTCATCTCTCTTTCTGTCTGTTTGTTCTCTGTTTTAAGGTCGGTTGTTTTTTTTTTGGGGTTTTTTTTTTTATGTTTCCAGGTTATAGATATGATGGTTTTTTGTATACCAATCTAGGCTTTGTTTTTCCTGGAAAATTGTTTTTATCTGATTGTGGGTTCGTGGGTTTTAATTTCTTTCGTTTGTTTCAGGTTGCAAAGCAGGAGGTTCTGACCTGAGGGTTCAGTTCAAGGTACTGTTATTATTATTATTAGTTCTTACAGTTTAATGTTTCGAACTGATATGATGATTTGGTTGTGAAATGTGGGATTTCTGTTCGGCTTCTGTTGCCTATGTGATGTTCTCTATTTTTATTGCTAGGTAGAGATTCCATATATTCTAGGTCTCTAGAAAACACCTCTTTAGTTCTACGAGAGGAACTAAATAACACATTTTTCCTGAATCCCATAAGCCTGCAATAAGCAAAACAAGCTAAGAGTCATTTATACAATATAAACACATGAACTCTATTCGAATTCTTACTCTTATTCTCTCTACTTTTTAGATGTTTAGTTTGGACTCCCATCGCAGTGTCATCATTTTTGTATCCATATGTGGTTCTTGGTTTGAAGAACAAAAGTTACCTTTGTTTTGAAATTGCAATTTAGTTGTTGTCTGTGTCTGTGTGAGTGTTTTGTGAATTTGTTTTTAGGACTAAAGTTATATTGGTTTTGAAATGGTCTTTGAAGATGATTGTATTATTATATAAATTGCATATAATTTGGATATGATGAGAAAACTAATTAAACTGAATCTTGGTAATGATTTTGTTCTTGAGAAGTTGTCGAAAAACAAAGTTTAAATAGGAAGAACATCATCCTTACCAGATAAGTCATTCATAGCATCTTGAGACCTTGAAAAAGTAAATGAGAGTATGATGCGATTCAATATTCAATATAGTTGCAAATTGACCGACTGTTAAAGGCAGAGGCTGAGCTCTAAACTATTGACTCTTTAAAAGAAAATTAAAAATTTAATGTCATTATATCAAGCCGTTACCTAAGTTCTCTCATCCTAATCCCTTGCATTCAGTTACCAGTCCATCAGAAGCTACCATTTAGACTCACAATAGAGTATTAATAAAAATAAATTAACCATGCATTCCGAAAGATAACAGAAGTAAAAACTTAGTATCTAATTTAGTGTTATGTAATTTGAGAACTAGGGTTTTGTTGCTTTAGAATCTTTAGGGGTATTTGTATTTACTCAGATTCTCATTTTTTTTTCGCTGGAACAAATTGCTTTATTTTAAGTTTAATTAGTTACTTTTAATTTTTTTATGAGCTTTGAATTATTGGAGCTCTGGATTGCAAATTGTTTATGGTGGCTATTTTGAATGAAGCATAAAGGTGTGGCCTTTTAGGTGATGGTTGTTTTAGTATAACTATAAGTAGCATAACTATATTACTTGCTACTAACTGAGAGAGTGCACCTGCAATTCAAGCCCTTAACGTGTTCTTTATTTTTTTTAATTGAAAATCATGTTTTCGTACCCTATGTTTCCACCTTTAATTAAGGAAGTGGTGAGATGTTGGATCGTCTATTGATGTGTTATTTGATTGAGTGTTTGGGTGATGCCTAAATCAGTTGTGGCTCTTGCTGATTGTTCACATGTTCTCGAGCATAAATCAATAAATCTTAGAAAGAAAAAAAAACATTTTTTTTTTTTGATAACTTTTTCAGGTGGTTCTTTTATGTGATTTCAGAAATTGAGGATCCATTTGAAAGACAGTAGTACCGATAGACACTTGCACACCTATATATATGTAAGTTATTGTAAATATGTTAGTCATTGTAAATGTGGTTGTGAATAGATTTTCACATGCATGTAAATATGTTAGTCATTGTAGTTTCTGGTCTTTTTTACTGAAATTGTTTTGGTCCCTGCCACTAAACTCTGATTTCTGCTATTAATTGCTGCTGAAATGTGACTTTTGCTATTAATTTTTTCCCTTTCATATTTATGCTGCTTTTGGATTCCATTCGAATTAAATAATGTAGTTAATCTTGATATGAATTCTCTCTGCAACAATAATTAGGGATTTCAGTTTAAATTATTACTAATTTGTTCTTGATCTGGCATTGAATCTTTCTTAATTTGGACTGCAGGTGGTTCTGACGCAGAGGAGAATCTGTAAGAGGTTATGATCTTGCTGCACTTAAGTATAGCTGTTCTTCAACTCATATAAACTTTCTAGTAGGGTTCAAACTGTTAAGAGTTTTATGATTTTGTAAAAGCTTTTTAGCAACATAAGCTTGGTCTTTTGTAGTTGCGTTATTACACTATACAACTTGAGTTAGTATGGGTTTCTTGCTAACTGATATCACTTAGGAATTCTAAAAGTAGTTGCATTTTACAATATACAACTTCAGTTAGTATCAGTTTCTTAATTAGTGGCATGTGAATTCTTAATTTAATTTCGGAAGGAGATGCGTTTAAAGTTGGTGCTATGTGATGAAGTTAGCATTGTGTTTTTTATTATATACTGGTGGTGAACATTTTTAGCATTCCATTGTTAAAATCACCTAATGTACATACCATAAGAACATGTTTATTATGTTTTGCAACTGTTGGAACAATAGAAAGTCTTGCAGAACATGTATTTTGTCATGTTGCATGAACAAACAAAATGTGTAAACTGCATGGTACTTCGGTCTCTAATGCAAAGATACTATATTTTGTCCTTGCAACTTTTGTCAACGTAAACTTTCGTTCAAGTAATTTTGATTGTATATTGACTCTCGATGTCGGCTTAATAAAGTAGCAATGTAAATTAAATTGCTTATTTTATGGATCAATTCACCCATCTTTTGCTTTTTCTTTCATTTGGAGATAATTGTGTAAATGTATGGTTTTGTGAGCGTTACTCATGTAAAACATGCGTCTCTGACTTGCTACATTTATGAATGCAATTGTATTGCTGTAGCATTTTCAGTTAATTTTTCTATGAATATTATTAATAGTCTGAAAACCCGCAACAAAGCGCGGGCATTCTTGCTAGTTAATCAAGAAAATACAAGTGGAAAATCATTCTCTTTCTCTCTATGTTTTCTCTGTTTCCTTCTTCTTCTTCTACAATCTCTCTGTTCTCTTTTCTGTATAATGCTTAACATGGTATCGTCGCCGAATAAGCTTCGTAGCAGGCTTTTTCAATCCTTAGTTCTTTGCTTTCGCTACCTATTTCTTTCTTCTACGATCTTTCTATAATTTCCTTTCTGATTTTCTGGGTTGTGTTTCGTACCGATTCCTGCGTTCTGTATTCTACAAGTTGTTGCACACCAGGTGTTTGTTTTTTGTTTTCAAAGAAAACTGATCAACCAGGTGTTTGTTTTTCATCCGTTTCAACATCAGTTTCAGTCAAGTTGGATGAGCCCAACTACCGACAACATGGTTCCGCTCGTTTCTCCTATACTTCGATCGATTTCTTGTTCGACTTCTTAATTCTTGATCAAGATTCATTTTTTCTGATGTATCTGCAATAACTTCTGATTTTTCTGCTCGGTTTCCTTAGTTTGATTTGTCTGCAACAAATTTGGGTTTTTCTTCTAAATCTCTGTCTGGGTTGTTCATTTCTACAACAAAAGTTATGGTTACAACTGCACAATTACAACTTTTGCAATCCCCAATTGTATCGTTGATTCCGTCTGTTTCTCTCTCTGCTTCTGTAAAATTGGATGACACCAACTACTTGCAGTGGCATTTTCTAATGAAGATGATGCTACAAGGTCATGGCATTATGGGATTCATTGATGGATTGAATCCTTGTCCTCCTCGGTATGCAGCAACCTCTACACATTCTGTAATCACATATGAGTCATCTGCCAGACCAGAATTAGATGAATTTAAAGTGTGGAAATGCATGATCATGCTTTGATGTTGTTACTTACTACAACACTTTCTTCATCTGCAATTTCTTGTGTGATTGGTAGCAAAAGTTCTCAAGAGATGTGGGTTCGTCTTCAAAACGATTTTTTCTTACCAATCACAAAAACTAGTATCATCAAGTTAAAGATTGATCTGTACAACATTAAGAAAGGATCTAATTCAATTTCTCAGCATCTTCGAGGAATTAAAGAAGCAAGGGATGCACTTTCTATTCTTGGTGTTACATTTCTTAATGAAGACATTGTGATTATTGCCTTGAATGGACTCCCTATAGAATACAACACATTTAAATGTGTAATAAGAGGGCGTGAAAATGTCATTTCACTCGAGGATTTTCGTGCACAATTGCTCGCTGAGGAAGCCATTGTGGATTGTGTTCCTGTGCCACCTTTATTGTCTGTTATGGTATCTAAATCTGAGGCAAAAGGTTCTTCTTTTCCTCTCTCTAGCTCTCATTTTCATGCTAGTCAATCAAGTAATATAAATGGTAATAGTGTTGCTGGTTACAATGGTGGCTATCATGCTCAATCCAATTGTAGTTCAGGCCAATCTAGCTATGATAATGCGGTTTACAATGGTTATATTTGTGGTCAGTCGAGCAATGGTAAAAATGCCGGTGGTTATAATGGTGCTTATAGGAATTTTCAGTCCAAGAATTATGGTAAAGGTCCGTTATCGTTACAATAATGGTGAAAGATTTAATATCTACAATTCTTTTCCTCAATTTCCACTAGGAGTTCTTGGCTCACCTCCATCTCCATATCTTAATTCTCCACCACCTGAATTCTTACACATCAAATTTGTTCACAGAAAGATCATTTTGATGCTGATTGTTATCACATACATAATGCTCAATCTGCAGTTTCAACCCCTGAATCATGTCAAAGCACATTGGATCAACAACTCAAACCAGTGTGTCTAGTCATCTTGCAAAATTATGAAACACCTTTACAGAGCAATTCTAATGTTGAAATTCATACAGCTTACGATTGCAAGTCTGGTTTTCTCTCTCACTTCATTGTTTCAGAAGATGAAATGTTTTTAGATGATGCAGAAAAACAAGTTTTGGAATGTATTGACAAGGAAAGTGCAGACTCCCAGCTGATTTCAATGGGTTTACAACTGTGTATTCAAGTGACATTTCCAGTTCTTAACTCTGACAACAAGGCAAAAATTGGTGTTCCTACTCAAACTGTTGTACATGAGTTCCGAGGATTTTATGTACTTCGGTTATGCAACGGTGGAAGTATATTTGATATTCAGTTAGGCTACCGTATGAGAATTTTTGATAAGGGTGGGGGCACCAAGTCTACGTTGATCTGGGTACTATAGTATACACGATGTAATGGTAAAATACAAGCTCCAAATGCTAAGAGGTTTTCTTATTGCAGAGTATGTGTGCAGCAGTGACCAGATACTCCATTCTCCAATTGCAAGGAATACTATCCAAAAAGAGTTTAGATTGCCAAAGCTCATGGTTCATGCTAAAAGCCATATTTTTTTTTTAAGTTTCTACTAGTGGCTGGAGTAACAACAACAGATCTTCATCAACGAGTTGTCTACACTTTGCATTGATGTTTTTTTTTTTTTTTTTTTGACAACCTGAATGCTTCAACCTCATGATTGGGTGCCCAATCTTGAGTTTGAGGGGGGATGTTAGAGTATATAGGATATGGAGAGTGTGGATCATGACACATGTCATTAGTTAAACAGATAAGACAGTTAGGGTTGTTAGTATTGTAGGATTCAGATAAGGCAGTTAGGTGAATATCCATCTATATAGCAACAATATGTTTGTAACCAGAAAATTAATCAAGAAAATACAAGTGGAAAATCATTCTCTTTCTCTCTAAGTTTTCTCTGTTTCCTTCTTCTTCTTGTACAATATCTTTGTTCTCTTTTTTGTATAATGCTTAATAATGTTTTGGCTGAGAAATTAAGATAGCAGCTTGTTTGAGGAGTTCTTTCGGGTCAACCAGAGGAAAGAAAGAAGGATTCAAACTGCTATCTCAGGCTGATCTCCTCCTCATATGGGCAATTTCAAACTCAATATTGATAGAGCTTTTCATCCACAATTTAGGGCTGGTGGTGTTGGTGTAGTCATTTGTAATGACAAAAGGAAAGATGGAAAATTCGATCGCTAGTTTTACATCAGATTGAAATTGTAGTTAGATGTTGGGTTTTCCTCTATAATGGCTGAACCATATGCTCTATCTATAAGAGGAGGAGAATCTAGCTTGCGCCTGATGGTAACCTCTTTGTAGAAGTTTAAGGGTGCATGTGTTCCAAAATAAAAATGTTTAAAGGGGTTTATGGATCAGTTTCATAAGGTTTCGGTTTATAATTCCTAGAAGTTGTAATAGTATGGCTCATAGATTAGGAGGCTCCTCCTTGGCTGGAGAAATCCTTATTGGATGATATGTTTGTACCCCTAGGATTCCTTCTATACTGAAATTTTTGCTTTTGCTCAAAAATAAATTTCACTTTCTTTGTTCTTTAGGTTAACAATACGACAACATAAGATGCTAAATAATGATTTTCATAGGTAATATTCATGCATAAATAGGTATTGAACTATGAAGGTCGAACATAAAACCTTCCACTTACAAGTAATTAAAAGTAGAGAGGAATACTACTGGATCACAGTACTAGTAGAGACTATATCATACTTTCTACCCATTTAAACAAACTTCAAATTCTTCGATACTCCTCGCAAGATACAACAATCTATAATTCACCAAGTCTAAACTAATCTTAGTATTGTGCCTAAGATCTTCTAAGATCTCCAAGCAGTGGGATAGTGTAAGTTACACTACGAATCCGTTGAATAACCATTCGTTTTTAATTTCGTATTTTTACCTTTTGTGCTTGTTATACCAGGAAAGTTTTTTTTTTTTTTTTTGGACAAAAGTTATACCAGGAAAGTATATATATTGAAAAAAATAAGAGAGGAAGAAAAACGATGAATGAGAGGATAAGAAATAAAAAAGAAAGAACACAATATACCGACACAAACTTAAAAAGTTTATCCAGACTTTTGAAAGAAGGGTTAGTCAATATTCATATTGGCTACACTAGAAGAGGCTTAACATACTTGGCTCATTATATGCACTGTTCTAAAAATCCCCGCCTAGCGCCGCCTAGGCGCTAGGCGGTTGGCCACTGCCCCGATTAATGTTAAGGACGCCTAGACCTACTGAGGCATCGCCTAGACTACCTAGGCTCCCGCCTAGACCGCCTAGGCTTCCACCTAAACACTCGCCTAGGTTGCAACTCACTTAGACAAAAAATAGATAACTTTCATTTTGCATTTTGTTTTTTTTTTTCTAATAAATTGTAAGAGACTTGTTGCATACTTAAATGAACACACATTATATCCTTATTTCACATGTTTTCATTATGTTTCAATACTTCATAATATGTATGCATTCTATTTTGTAGTTTATGACGAAATTATATATATTTCAAGTATAAGCAAACACTTATTTACACGAAACATGATTGATTTACTTAAATCTGCCTAGTCCGCCTAGGCCCCGCCTAGCCACCTAGGCGCTAAGCCCCAGCCCGCCGCCCGACTCCTAGCGACTTTTAGAACCTTGATTATATGTAAGAGCCATTCTTTCTTATATGAAGACGTGACAATGTTTTAAGGTATAAATATTATATTTGGAACTATTTATTCTCATTATCATTATTTAAATATTATCTTTAGAAAAACATTTAATTTGGAAACCGTTTGGCCATTCATATCTGTCCAATAAATTAACGATTATGGTAACAAGTAGCATCCTCATTATGAACTTGTTGACCTACCAAGCCTACGTGGTGCGCAGGCCGAGTAATCTATGAGCTAACTACATCTTTCAGTTGTGTGTGGGGCGTGCTAACTCGTCGGCCGAGGAGTAAAATTTGTTAATGTTGCGTTGAGCACGCGGCTGACTTCTGCGTCTTGCGATTGCGGCTGAGGAAGGAACTCGACTCGGCTCTTGGATTCTAAAGCCTGAAGACAAGGCTACTAAATATGCGAAGTTCACAGATCGTTGTCGTCAGATTCGGTCACAATAATGGTATTCGTCAGAGTAAACTCATGCCGAATTGACACTAAAGTGTAAGGGCACAAATACTCAAAGCGAATGTATGTCTTGATGGTGAATGTGGTTCGACCGTCAGAATGCCGAACTCTAAAGCCAACTTGTGAGTATCCAATCATAAAACAACTCGGCGTCCAATGTGTCGAGCCCTAGTAAACTGTAACACCTCACTTCGCTGAGAAAACTGATGAGATGACATCTGCCAATAAGGATTCGAAAATCCTTCTCGGCTGAGACTTGGATAGGTAACCAGTCGGCCCCTTCGCAGTGTTGTTTATCCAAACTGAAGGTGCTCCGCGGTCGGCTGATTCTGCGGCGATAGTGCTGTTTATCCAAACTGAAGATACCACAGGTTGCCTTCACAGTGCTGTTTATCCAAACTGAAGATGTGTTGGCGGAAAGGAAAATAAAAATCTCAAGGTTGTTGAGAGGTTTCGGGTAGAGCGAGGGTTTGCGCAGGGCAGATTTGTGTGTTGAGTTGGAGAGGCTTTGAATGTTGTACAGCCTCCTCTATTTATAGTAGCAGATCCCTCTTCAATCGAGTTTAAGTCATACTCGGATTAGGACTCCTTACTCTGATCCAATACTATCTCGACTAATCCTTCTTCAATCAGGACTTTGAACCTAGCCTTTTATCATGCCGCACTCATATCCATATCTCGTCAACCTCATCATCGCCGAGACCCCTTACTACATCAGGATTCAGGCTAGTCGTAGGATTTTGCCTGCTTCGTCTTTATCTGAACAACTCTTTTCCCTGACAGGATCTGGCTAATCTCGGCCCACGAACTAAATAATCCACAAGTCTTCAAGTAGAACCTTCTGGGCAGAGATTGATTCTAAATTCGGCCCAAACTAATATTTTGAGCCTAAACATTGCCCTCTCGCTTCTGAGGTCTTCGGCCTGAAGACTTCTAGCCGAGCCCTGACCTTGAAGAAGCGAATCTTAGCTCTTAATATTCTAAGTATCCGAGTTCTCTATTTCCAAGGCCCATTTATGAAGCACGATTGCACGATCTTCGTTCTGCCAACCGTATCACTACGTGGTGTCTTCTGCCATAACTGCCCCTAGTAATGTCTTCTGCCATCGAATCTATTACTAAGCCCAATCATAACACCTCGATCCATGGATTTTCAATAACCTGGGGATCGTGCGAGCATCGAAACGTCATTTCCCATAAAACTCGTCGCCATACGTAATCGTGCATCCTCAAAATACGAAAACCCTGGTCTCTTCACTTGGATTATCTGGATATTCATAATGATTAGAGACTTTTCGGCTAATTTTCCCTTTATTTTGAATTTTGGAACGATTAATCTCCCTCCAAGGCGCCTATAAATATCAAAATTCTTTCATTTGCACCTTTACGCTTTCCAATTTTCTGAAATCTCTCTTGCTCTTACTCCCAGAACATCCCAGGAAATCCTTTTTTCTCCTAGATCTTCATTCTCAAACCCCAACCCAGAAATTCTCATCTTTTCCAGAAAACCTTCCAAATATTCGCAATGGCTTCTTTCACTTCCCAACTTTCCAAGGAATGCAAGAAATGCGAGAAGATCGTCGATCAATGCGCAATCAAAACCATTCGCTTTGAATGCAACATGAACACCCCCCATCAGATCCTTGGTCCTCTTTTCAAAGCGACCGTGCCATCCCCCATCACTGAAATTTTCAAGATCGAGTGCCTGAAATACCTGCTACAAGGTTTCGAGTGGTCAAAATGGGATTTGGCAAAACCCCAAGGCTCCTAGCCCTCGACCACCGTAACCTGGGCAGCCTGGGTCAAGTGAATGGAGAAGATTTTCGACGAGCAATGGAAAACGCTCGGTGTCTACGACGCTATTCGCTTCTTATCACTAGAGATTGCCATAGACAATGAGCTCCTTATAGCCGCCACAAGCCTCTAGTGCTCGGCTACCAACACCATGGTCCTCCAACTCGGCCCCGTCGGTCCCACCATTCTTGATGTCACGGTCCTCTTGGGGACTTCCCCGTCCGGCATTCCAACTGATGCTGCCCTCTCTGGGTACTCGTCAAACCTCGACCTGAAAGCGCTTTTCGACAAGCGAGCCCTCGAGACACTGAGCAGCAAAGGTCAAACACCTTCGAAGGAAGAGGTTCAAAAACTTCACAAGAACTTCTTCAATTACAACACCCTCTACCTTCATTTCGACGGCCGAGGAGAAAAGGATCTACGAGAAGGAGAGCATGAGGCTTTCCTATTCTATTGGTACAACAAATACATCTGTTGTACCAAGTCAAACAAGTGTCTGGTCGAGAACATGCCAGTGGCCGAAGCCCTGGCTAGCGGCCACACTTTGGCTCTTAGCCCGACAATCTTCGCTCACCTCCTTCGCTGTTTGGCCGAGATGACCCTCCACAAGGTCGACCTGCACCAGAATGGCTCCCTCTAGGTCTTCCAACTCTGGCTGCAGGTTTACTTTGTCATCATTCGGCCAGAAATCGCCAACTTCCCGCCTACTAAAGTGCTTGGTCCTCAATTGACTTCTCGACCAGCGCCCCCTTACAAGGCTAAAGAAGTATTCAAATACTTCTTCAATCTTGATGTTCTTTCGGACGATGAATTTTTGATCTGCCGTCGTCGGGAATATCCTTCATCGATCATACTCTCCTTGTTAGCGTGGAGCATGGATGAAGACGTCGATCTTCGTCAATCCTGGGGATCGTTCATGCTTGCTCGTGACCTTCCTCTCAGCTGCGACGCCCGCCGAGCAAGCTGGGAGGTCTACCATCCAAACTTCACCGCCCGACAACTCGGCTACCTCCAAGGTTGTCCAGTCCCCCTTCTCACCTTTCGCACTCTTTTGAGCCGATGACGCCTATCTGGTTCCTCAGAAAATGAATGTAAAGATGTGAAGAGGGAGTTTCAAGAACGATGCCAGAAGCTTCGCCTTCGACCGGTCGTCCCTGAATCTCTCAGCACCGATACCTTTGGTGACTGGTGAGAAGAGTGCACCTAACACTTCTTTGGCGCTCCGGTTGAAGATATTATTAATAGAATCTTCGACGACCGTCCAAATAAGACCCCTGCTCCTCTGCCTAAAGAAGCGGCCCAAGGTATACAGCTATTTTTACTTTACTTCTGAAAGAGAAATCGACATAGTTTTACTGACCTAATCTTATTTTTTCAGGCAGCCGAATGCTAAAGAGGGTAGAAATGGTGGCCGCAGTTGCTGCCAAGAAAAAATCGATTCCTTCCTCCAAGCCGAGCAAACGACCTCAATAGGAGATCGAGACGGCAGCCGTGGCCCTTTAACCCTCCAAACGTGTCAAGAAATTGGCGAAGAAAGGGGAACGGGAAATTCACGTCGTTTCTAGCTAAACGACGGGATCGACCACAGTTGACTTCTCTCCCTCCATCGGTACCCTAGTGGTCGTGCGACAGACCCAAACTGGCCAAGTACCTGAGGCTCGACCCGTGCCTCAAGTCACGGTCGAGCCAACAGCTGCCCCGCTAGCCAATGACATGACACCTCTGGCTTTGGCTGAACAGGCTGCTTCTCTACTGGTTGAGAGAACGGCCACTTCGGAATCGGTCGTGGCCCCCGTCTTGGAAGAAGTAACTCCAGCGACGAGAAGAACTCCTTCCAAGACTCCAAGACAGTCGGCAATCATCATGGAGGTATAATGGTGCGGTTGTTAATTCCTTTTTCCTCAAACAAATTCAAACAATTTAAACCTCTATTCCAGGATGGCCCCAACAATCCTCCTCCGATGGTCGAAGCGGCCGGTTAGGTCGACCCTCCTGCAATAGTCGAAGCGGTCGGTCAGGTCGATCCTTCCGCGGTCGCTCATGGGAAAGGCCTTGCCGCCGAGCCTGAAGCAACAGCAGAAACGTCGATCCACCCACATGATCACAACCTCGGCATCCCTCCTCAAGAAACCACCTCCGCTTATGTAAACACCCTTCTTACTGTTCTTTTAATTAATCTTCTGCCTTAGAATGCTAAACCAGAAAGATATTAAATGTCAGGTGCCCGCGTTCTCTTTTCACCGAAATTTTTATGCGTCAAATGGCGTTATCTATATCTCTTGGCCACCTCAGTGGTCGTCAAATGTAGATAACCTTCATCGGCCGCGTGAATTGAGAAGCAGTCTAAAACACTGGGCTCGGCCATTGAGCTCTCTGGGTTCGAGCAACTATCCAGCAGACATGGCCGAAGTCTCTTCTCGGCAAGTCTAACATTTTCCTCTTTCTTATTGTCTGATGATTCAACACATTCTGACAATTCTTTTCCGTGCAGCCTTCATGGAAGGTCGAATTCAACGCTATCCTCTCAACTACGTCGGGAGCTGCTGGTCCTTCGGCGGCCACGACTGGGTCCTCGGCCGACTCATCCACTCTCCTCAAGCTGCAAGAACTCCTGTCACTTTCGACTTCACAAATCCTCGAACACAAGGGCCTCGACTCCGTTGGCGAATGTCTGAACGACCTCGCGGTTAATGGTCAGTTGAGCCCTAAGGTTATTACCCGGGCATCTTCGACCTTGGAGCAGACTCAAGAGTTTTTCGATATTTTCGAGAAAGCTCTTCGGGCCGAAGACGACTTGGAGGCTGCGTCGGGCGTTCTTGAAGCTCTCCGCCCGAAAATTGAAGCCATGAAAGCAAAGAAAGACATTTTGGCCGACCTTGACCGTCAAATCGTGGAACTTCAAAATCGGAGATCAACTGTGGCTTCTGAACTTGCGAAGGATTTTGAGTCGGGTAGCAAATCCTGCCTAACTGATTATACGGCCAGCGTGAAGCAGGTCGAACAGCTTAAAATGGACAAGAGGATTCATTAAGCCGAAGTCACAATGGGCGAAGTGAGGTGGTTGGAGCTGAAGGCCGTCCTCGAAACTCTTCTTCCTCCATCACCCTAGATTTACTTATATGTACTGACTGACCGGACCAAGTTGTACTTTTCTGACAATCTTTAATAAGATTCACTTTTTATTCCCTCATTTCCCAAGTAGTTGGATAGTATTTCTTTAAAAATTTCCCATTGATTAGTAACTTGTGAACTGTGCCGGTTCGATCTTTAAGGCGATATGCACCCTTGCCGAGGACTTTATAAACGATGAACGGTCCTTCCCAATTCGGTGACCACTTGCCGAACCTAGGATCTTTAATTCCCATAGGCAACACAGTTTGCCAAACTAAATCTCCTTCACCGAATGTTTTCTGTCTAACCCGTTGGTTATAGGCTCGTTCGGCAATCTTTTTTTGCGCTACCAGTAAATTATATGCATCAAGTCGCGCTTCTTCTAATTCTTCTAACTCTTGCCTCATAGACTGACTATATTCGGCGCTGAACAAACTACTTTGCTCGATTATTCGCAACGAATTTATGCTCAATTCGACTGGTAGCATTGCGTCGTGCCTGTAGGTTAGTGCATACAAGGTTGTCCCAGTTGCCCTCCGGAGCGATGTTCGATATGCCCATAAAGCCTCATTCAACTTCAAATGCCACATGCCAGGCCTTTCCCATATTATTTTCTCAAGAATACCGATCATCACCTTATTACTTGCCTCGGCCTGTCCATTTGCCTGTGGATAGTACGGCGTGGATTGTTCAAGCTGAATTTTTAGATTCGCCGTATACTCTTTAAACCTTTCGGCTGTAATGATTGTGCCATTGTCAGTTATGATCGTTTATGGTACCCCAAATCTGGTCACGATGTGTTCCTCCACAAAGTCGCAAACCTCTTTAGAAGTTAATTCGGCATACGATTTTGCTTCGACCCACTTGGTGAAGTAATCGGTCACCACAAGTATCCATGCACGCTTGGCACCCTCGGAGGATGGTGTGATTTTGCCAATTACGTCCATAGCCCATCTTCTAAATTGCCATGGTTTAGTGACCGAGTGTAATGATTCGACCGGGACTCTTTGTATGGGACTATGAATTTGGCATTGCACATATCTCGGTGCGAACTCAATGCAATCTTTTAATATACTTGGCCAAAAGTAACCATGTCGTCGAAGCAACCATCGCATTTTCTGGCCGGACTGATGAGATCCACAAATTCTTTCATGAACTTCTGTGATTACTTGAGCAGCCTCTTGGGGGCCGAGACATAACAAGAGTAGTTCATCTTCACTTTTTCCGTATAATTCATTTTGATACATGACATAATTCGTGGCATGAACCTTTGTCTTACGGTCGTGTTTGCTAATAGGATTATCAAGATACCGCATAATGGGCTTCCTCCAGTCATCTGGCATTGCCTCGACTGCGCAAACATCTATAGGGTCTTGTCGGTCCAACAACGAAGGTAAGGACATGACTCTTGTGCATATCACGTTATCGCGTCGGAGAACTTGCTGATTAACCAAGGTCGGGTATGGTCGTCGTAACACAGGTATTTCCCGGCCTAGCTTGCCCCCAGGAGTTGTGCTTCGGAGGCTATTTATGCCAGTTCGTCTGCATCAATGTTTCGAACGCGCAAGATGTGTTCGAATGTAATCCTCTCAAACGACTCAGCCAAATAGTTGGCGACCATGTGATAAGGTGCCAAAGTACAACTTATGCAACGAAAAACGCCGGTGAGTTGGTTAATCACGAGTTCTGAATCACCAAGAACGAGGATACGGGTCGCTCATAAGTCATGGTGGACATGAAGGCCGATGATAAGAGCTTCATATTCGGCCTGATTATTCGTACAATTGAAATCGAGCCGAAGAGAAAAATACCAACGGTAAGGGCTAGGGGATTGAACGATGATGCCAACACCAACCGAGGCTGAGGTACTAGAGCCATCAAAGTACATCATCCAGTAGTTATCGCGTGCTTCAACCATGCTGATTTCGATGTCATTGCCCCCGACACCATATAGGGAGGGGTGTTGGGCCAAAAAATCGGCCAAAGCTTGGCCCTTAACAGCTTTCTGAGGTACGTACTGCAAACTGAACTCTGATAATGCCATTGTCCATTTCCCGATTCGGCCTAGCATGTAACGAATGACATCGGTTTGGGCGATGACTTGCGTGACTGATGGAAGCATGTAATGGCGAAGTTTTGTGGTGGCGAAAAACAAAGCCAAGCAAAGTTTCTCGACAGGTGAATAATTGATCTCAGGTGCATTCAGACTACGACTGAGATAAAAGATAGCTTGTTCGCAGCCGGCATCGTTGTCTTGCGCGAGGAGGCAACCAATGGACTCTTCGGCCGCTGAAATATACAACTTAAGAGGCATACCGCGCCGAGGTGGTACGAGGATCGGTGACGTGGTAAGGGAAACCTTGATTTGTGTAAACACCGCTTGATGCTCTTCACCCCCTCAAACCGATCCGAGTCCTTTAGTAGAGAACGCCTTCATTTTTCCCGCCGAATTAGATATAAAACGGCGGAGAAAATTTATCTTGCTGAGTAAGGACTGCAATTGTTTCTTTGTCGTTGGGGGTGGGGCAGCGACGATTGCACGTGCCTTGTTTTCGTCCACCTCAATTCCTCGATGATGCACAAGGAATCCTAAGAAGTTACCGGCCGATACGCCGAATGCGCATTTAGCTGGGTTCATCTTGAGATTATGTCGTCGTATACAAAGGAAAGCTTGCCAAAGATCATCTAGATGTGTTCGGCGGCTTTTTGATTTAACCACTACGTCATCAATGTACACCTCAACTATTGTGCCAATCTGGTCATGAAAGATAGTGTTCATAGCGCGCTGGTATGTGGCACTAGCGTTTTTAAAGCCGAATGGCATAACTACCCACTCGAATGTTCCAAGTGCCTCCGGGCAATGAAAGGCAGTTTTATGAACATCGGCCTCGGCGATAAAGATCTGGTTATAACTGACATGACCATCCATGAAAGACATCATGTCATGAGTAGCTGCAGCGTCAATTAACAAATTTGAGATCAGCATGGGATATTCATCCTTGGGAGTTGCCAAATTCAAATTACGAAAATCAATACAAATGAGTAAGGCACCGCTTTTCTTCAGTACTGGCACGATATTCGCCAACCATTCGACGTATCGAGCAGTTCGAATAAACCCGGCGTTTAAAAGTCGAACCAGTTCTTCTTTTATGCTGAGTTGAACTTCGGTTGAGAACCTACGAGGAGGTTGGCGAAAAGGCTTGCAACCAGGTTTGATGCGTAATTCATGCTCAACGAGGGTTCGGTTAAGACCAGGCATCTCATGATAACTCCAAGCGAAACAATCTTTAAATTCGCCAAGTAACTTACAAAGTTCAGTCTTGGTATGTTGGGGTAACAAAGCGCTAATAAATAATGGCCGAGGGTTATCGGCCGTCCCCACATTTATTTCGTCCAATAGGTCTTTGACTTGGGGCAGGTTATCCTCGAGTTCGGCCGGGGCAGCCTGGACCTTGTCGAGAGAAAGGACAGGGCCATTTTCGTCTTCGACGAGGAACTTCATGAGGTTGACGCCCAAATTCGACTGTTGGAAGATAGCGTACCAATGAGCCAACAATCGTTCCATAATCGATGAAACTGCGGCCCGACGTTTGGCCTGACTGGTGTCAGACATCAGGTTCGGTGATGAAGTTGGCCAACCCAAGTCTCGCCGAATCTTGGTGAACAGTATAGGCGCCAACCTCGATGGCCTTCTTAACAGAAATCTGAGTCGGCCGACCTTCTTCGTTGAGGCCGTGTAAAGTGATATAGCTGATATGATCATCGTAGTATCGTGCGTGGATCATGTTAGCTTTGAATGGCTGCTGATCAGCTGGGTGAACCACGACTGTTTTGCCGTCCCAAAAAATGAGAACTTGATATAGTGATGAAGGGATACAACTTATTTGGTGAATCCAATCTCGTCAGAGCAATGCATTGTACTCGGTTTTGGAGTCGACTATAAAGAAAGCAGTCATGTGATTGCGACCTGCAACGATCACCTCTAACGGGATGACTCCTTTGGTTTGGGATTTGTCACCAATGAAACTGCTCATGGTGATCCCTGATGGGATAAGCTCATCGTTAGAGCGACGTAACGCCTTCATGATCGTCACAGGCATGATATTGATTGTCGCTCCGCAATCAACAAAAATTTTGGATACTGGGTATCCCTCGATATGAGCCGTAACATACAACGGCTTCAGGTGATGGAGATTGGCTGATGGCGAACGAGGAAATAATTCGGCGAGAGCTGCCTTGAGGTTGTTTTCTTTTGTTGCCGACTCGACTTCGGTAGTGAGTACGAAGTCGACTTGAGTAGCCTCATCGGCCACTACGTCACTGTCGAGGAAGTTCGGTTGGGACGTGTATGGTTGAAAATCTGCAGGCAGAACGTGTACCATACTGATTTCCATGTTGTCAAGGACCGAATGACCCATCGGCTCGGTATCTTCCACCTCTGTCGGCCCTTCGTCTGCCGGGCCTTTCTCTTCCGGATTCTTGTCATGGATAGTATCTGGGTCGACCACGTCGACCGTTGCCGGGGTATGTTCTTGCAAGGCGTCGTTGAGAATTTTCTTCCGTTGGTTAAGGGGCTCAAGTTCATTGGGAACCAAAACAGGGTCCGGGGCTTGCGTCGTGCCACGAGCCTACTTTTTATATATAATACGAGCGTCCCTGACATCTAGGTAGGCATCTAAGTGTGCCACGCCCTTCGTTTCATCGGCCGTAAGGCCGAAAAGAGAAACGGCTGAAGAAACTTCAAAGTGGTATCGTAAGTGCTAGAGATCCTCAAGAGAGAAGGGAAGCTCCCTCGTCTCGATATCGGTATATGGGTCGACGTCAAAGTTGAGGACTCAAACCTTTTTTATGTGCTGGAACCTAGCTTTCAAGCCTAGGTCTGAATTCTTTTGGATAATTCGCTCAGCATCAGGACAGGTCAAAACGAGATCAATCGTATCTTGGCATGCTTTTGGCAAACCATATAAATCGTTAGCCGAATGCTTTTTGTGGAACTCTCGCATATACTCCAATGCTTTTCCGAGGAACGGTGGATGTAGGTTTCGTCTAACTCTGATCAAAGGCTCATGTATGGGTGATGGGGAAAGTTTGCTCTCGGCTTCCTTCTTGAAATGTTCAAAGCGCGCCTTCATTTCCCCGGGTCGAAGGAGAAGTTTGATTCGCTTGTCAGTCTCCTCAAATGTGGTTTCTACACCAGGATTGATCACTTGTCTTTCTAGGAGCAACTCTGTCATATTGGTTAGAGGTCGTCGCTTGTCGTCACTGTTAGTTTTATTCTTCGGCTGCCACTTGGGGGCCGAAGTTTCCTGGGCTACTTGCCGTCGAGCCATGCAATCTATTCTTTGGCGTCGACGCTTTTGTGATTTGGACAGTGCAGTGTATACACCTTTAGGGGAATGATAGGTGTACCAACGTTGATTGCGAGATTCAGGAGGTTTGAAGGTTTTCTGTTTTGTCGAAGAGTTCGAGCTGCTAGAACTTCGTGCATAATAATCCTCGTTATAGAATGGTGTATCGAAGTCGAGGCGCCGTCTGATTGGGGGTGGTTCGGTCGGTCGCGTTTTGGGGCCGAGTCTGTCGAAAACTCACTGACACTGGCTTGCACTGAGCGTCTTCTGATGTATTGCGGCCATGGAAGGTGATTGTTTTATCATAGCTTGAAACAGTCTTTGTTTGGCTCGGTGGTGACGTTTGTCGCACACTGGCTGCATAGAATCGTCGATTTATCTTCTTCTTCGACGCTGGAGTTTGTCATAGACTCGATGATAGCCGGTCTTGAAAGAACTTTGGGTGGCTCGTTCGAAAATAAATCTATCTTGAGCCGTGGCTGAGAATTCTGCTTTGGGATGTGTTGTGATGGAACGAACTCAGCCTTCTCTTTCCCTTTGTCCTTAGGTAGACGGGCATCTACCATATTATACGTCGCCGTAGGAAATGAGTCGGTGTCAACGCTCATTTTCTTTTCTGGAAACTTGAGTTTGCCGTTATCAATTCAGCTTTGGACGACATCTCGAAATACGACACAATTGTTTGTCGTATGTTTATGCGAGTTATGGTACTTGCAATATGTTCTTCCCTTCAATTCTTCGACCTTAGGAATATTATGCCCAGGCTGAAGCTTGATGATCTGGGCAAGTAGTAGTTGGTCGAAGATGGCGTCGGCCTTAGTGATGTCGAAAGTATAAACCTTTGATGTTTTGGTGATAGATTCTTCGATGGCCGAACGAGTTTTGACATCCTTGGGATTGGCATAAGTCAATGCTTTGCAAATATAAGGTTTATCGATGACTATCTCGGCCGCATCAACACTAGCATACTCTTCAGGTTCAGTCGAGGCATAGCTAACCGTGGGGTTTTTGTAAATGGTTCCCCGGGATGGAGACTTTGAGACTTTTTCTTCTCGGAGTAGGTAGTCATATTGCTCAACATGTTGAGCTAGTTCGTACATGTCTCGGAAGTTTGCTCCCAGGAATTTCTTCTTATACTCCACGTCCAGCCCATTCAAAGCCAGTCTAACAAATTCGACTTCAGGAATGGGTACTCGGCACCAATTTCTTGCCGACTTAAACCTGGTAAGATAATCCATTGGCGACTCATCTGATGCTTGAGCCATTCTGGGTAGTGATGAGACCGACATTACCATCCCCGGCCGATAAAATTGCTCAAGAAATTTTTCGGCCAACTCCTCCCAACTCTGGATGGAGTTTGGTGGGAGATTGATGTACCACGCAAAAGCTGAGCCTGTCAATGAGAAGTTAAATAGCCGCAGTTTATGAAAATCGTTATTAACATCTCCACATTGAGCAGTGAACCGAGCCACATGTTCTAACGAGGACAAAGATGATTCTCTAGCAAACAAACTGAAATCTGGGATTTTAAAACCTTTAGGATATTCAAATTTCTCCACGTATATGGGTGGATGAATTTTGGGAATTTCGGCCCATTTTTCAAGGCCGAATCGATCATCCTCTGGATCTCGGTCATATCGATGGATGTCGTTTCTACTTTCTGGTCGGATCCAGCCAATCTACTGCTTGATCCTCATTTCTTTTCCAAGTCAATTGACTTGAGCCGAGCAGGCACTGGCTCGGCCTGTACTACTGGTAAAGGATTATTCCTTGGTGGCAATTGCCGAGAATGATCGGCGGGTCTATTTTCACAGATTTTATGAACCAGCATTTCGAGCAATCTGGTGTATGTCTCATTAGTACTGCATATTACCTCGCGTTGACTGTCTATTCCTCGGCTGAATACCTGTTCAACTTGCCGAGATTGTTCATCCAGTCGTCTTCGGAGAAACGACCTTGTTGGTGGATCAGCGCATTCACCACCATCTTCATCGCAGTCTTCCACTACCACCGCATTGAAAATGCATGTGGTTCTATTAGGGACCTCTGCATTGCGAGGCTGACCGCCAAGACCAGCTTTCTTTTCTCGGCGTGTCGCACTCGAGAACTCTGGTGTCGCGGTAACAATGGGGTTTTGTGTCTGCGGTACTGACAAATCAGTTGTTGATTTTCCCATAACTGTTTTCTTCTTAACTGATCGTGTCTCAATTGGCATGAACTTCGTAGTTTTAGCACTGTGTCCCATCGGGCGTGCCAAAATGTTGACCCTAAAAACTACCAAGCCTACATGGCGTGCAGACCGAGTAATCTATGAGCTAACTACGTTATTCAGTTGTGTGCGAGGCGTGCCAACTCGTCAGCCGAGCTCGGCCGAGGAGTAAAATTTGTTGATGTTGTGTTGAGCGCGCAGCTGACTTCTGCGTCTTGCGATTGCGGCCGAGGAAGGAACTCGACTCGACTCTTGGATTCTAAAGCTTGAAGGCAAGGCTACTAAATATGCGAAGTTCACAGATCGTTGTCGTCAGATTCGATCACAGTAATGGTATTCGTCAAAGTAAACTCACACCGAATTGACACTAAAGTGTAAGGGCACAAATACTCAAAGCGGATGTATATCTTGATGGTGAATGTGGTTCGGCCGTCAGAATGCCGAACTCTAAAGCTAACTTGTGAGTATCTAATCATAAAACAACTCAGCGTCCAATGTGCCGAGCCCTAGTAAACTGTAACACCTCACTTCGCCGAGAAGGCTGATGAGATGACCTCTGCCAATAAGGATTCGAAAATCCTTCTCGGTCGAGACTTGGATAGGTAACCAGTCGGCCCTTTCGCAGTGCTATTTATCCAAACTGAAGGTGCTCCGCGGTCGGCTGATTCTGCGGCGATAATGCTGTTTATCCAAACTGAAGATACCACCGGTTGCCTTCACAGTGCTGTTTATCCAAACTGAAGATGTGTTGGCAGAAAGGAAAATAAAAATCTCAAGGTTGTTGAGAGGTTTCACGTAGAGCGAGGGTTTGCGCAGGGCAGATTTGTGTGTTGAGTTGGAGAGGCTTTGAATGTTGTACAGCCTCCTCTATTTATAGTAGCAGATCCCTCTTCAATCGAGTTCAAGTCATACTCGGATTAGGACTCCTTACTCTGATCCAATACTATCTCGACTAATCATTCTTCAATCAGGACTTTGAACCTAGTCTTTTGTCATGCCGCACTCATATCCATATCTCGTCAACCTCATCCTCGCCGAGACCCCTTATTGCATTAGGATTCATGCTAGTCGTAGGATTTTGCCTGCTTCGTCTTTATCTGAACAACTCTTTTCCCTGACAGGATATGGCCGATCTCGGCCCACGAACTAAATAATCCACAAGCCTTCAAGTAGAACCTTCTGGGTCGAGAATGATTCTAAATTCGGCCCAAACTAATATTTTGGGCCTAAACAAAACCGTTAATTGATTTATCATGATTAAATGGCCTCCAAATCAAATGAATTTTTTAAGAGAGAGTCTTTATATGAAGATAATAAAGAAAATGAACACACTGAACATTTATGATTATGACATTTATATGGTAAAATAATGCAACGTCTTCTCAGACTCTTTATATGTAACGTAGAGGGTGAGTAATAAGACTCGGTTTAAGGAAATGGCCTTCCTTTTGTGAAACTTGCTTTTACTCATCGTTTCTTACATTTCTATAGAAGTTTGCCTTGGCAAAATAAGGGCATGTAATGGGATTGCCTATCAAAAGGCTAAACATATTTGACAACTAAAAGTGTTTTTGACTATGTCTGGTAAAAAAATTTAAAATGTTTATGAATCGTATAAGGGCTATGTACTTCTCCACAAAGCACTTGCAATTTCAATAATAAAATGGCTTATTAGTCGAAATGCCCCTTGAAACTGTCATTGAGTCTTAGTTTACCCCTTGAAACTGATTTTGTCTCACTTTGCCCCTTGAAACTGACATTTTCAACTCTTTTATCTCACTTTACCCATTTTTGTTAATGGACTGTTAAATTTAAGGGTATTTTAGACATTTTCAGTTTTTAAACATTTGTTTACCTCTAGCCCCCGCACTAAACAAGTCTTAATTTTATTTTTGACAACTCTAATTCAAACGCATAAACTTGGGGCATTTTTAAAAATAATTATTCAATCAATAGAAAAATTCCGAGCAGTAAAATCATTGTATCAACCAAAATAAGGGTTACATTTGTTCGTAAAGTCATTTCACTTGCAAGACATCCATGTATTGGCTCGAAACTGCAATTGAAAAATATTCATGGCAACAAAATCATTATGCCATTAAGCTATCCTATCCAAAATACTTCCCAAACCAAAAAAATCATTGAAAGCAAATGTGCACAGTTTGAAACAAAAAATTTCACATTGTTGAGCATTGATTCCACTAGGCATGAGCTTGTTCAAACTGTGCACATTTGCTTTAAATGATTTTTTTTGGTTTGGGAAGTATTTAATTTGGATAAGATAGCTTAATGGTATAATGATTTTGTTGTAATGAATATTTTTCAATTGCAAAGTTTCAAGCCAATATATGGATGTCTTGCAAGTGAAATGACTCTATGAACAAATGTAACCTTTATTTTGGTTGATACAATGATTTTGTTGCTCGGAATTTTTCTATTGATTGAATAACTTATTTTTAAAAATGCCCAAAATTTATGCGTTTGAATTAGAGTTGTCAAAAATAAAATTGAGACTTAGTTTAGTGTGTAGGCTAGAGGTAAATAAATGTGTAAAAATTGAAAGTCTAAAATACCCTTAAATTTAATTGTCCATTAACGGAAGTGGGTAAAGTGAGACAAAAGAGTTGAAAATGTCAATTTCATGAGGCAAAGAGAGAAAACCAGTTTCAAGAGGTAAACTGAGACTCAATGGCAGTTTCATGGGGCATTTCGACTAATAAGCCTAATAAAAAACTTTATATATTTATAATAAAAGTTTTCCTTGCAAAAGCATTTCTGAACATAAATGTTTCTTACATAAGCAACCCTAAATTTGCCAACTTGTGGCCAGTCTTTTGTTGTGTTTATTTTGCAATGAACTTTTGTGCTGCATGTTCACTTCTTTCTAATCACAGGTAAAATGAGCAACACTGACAGCACAGCTTCTCCGAATATGACTACATACTGAATGAAAAAAGTATGTGCCTGCACCGGGAGGAAGAAGGTAATGGAACAAGATATTTTCAACAAAGAACACTGTAAATTATTTTCATTGATTAGGGTTGGAGCACAGCATAAGCTTAAGCACTTTCCACCCTTTATAATATCATAACGAACAACGTACCGTTAATACAAAATATAGGCCTCGGTTATCGTTGTACAAAATACAGGCCTATAAAGAATGTTTTTAATGTACAAATAATTTGGACTAATTTCACAAACAACAATTGCTCGTGGGAATGTTTTGCAGAATGGACCAACTGTGCAGCTCTCTCAACTATGAGCCAAGATTATGTGGAAGTAAATTATAATCTCTTGCCAAATCGGGTAAAACAATGTAAGGAACATCGTCTTACTTCTTTCGGGTGGCCAAAAAATTATGTGTAAAGTGATGCTATGTCTTCTTGGGCACCTGCAGTAACAAATCAGCTAATGATATTGCAACTTTGAGTGATTATTATACGAATATTTGAAGTGAGCGCATCCACACGCACAAGAAATGCACGAACATAGACATGCAAATTTAATAACAACGTCATTTTATACTACACTGCTTCAAAATAAATTGAAGTACCTTTTTTAGATATTTCTTGTGGAGTTTCAATGCCCCAGTGCAAGCTTTTTTGGCATCTAAATTTCCAGTTATGTCATTCAATATCTGGCGGAGAGAAAGAGTGAGGTAAGTAAACAGACGGGTAAAAGTTGTACAAAAATTAAGTTTCAATTCAACCAACTGAAAAATTGACAACTCTAAGCACTTGTTTATTACATGGGTCAAAGATTCTTCACCAGTCCCTAACGACTCTAGAGAATTATTTTGAACTTCTCCCTTGGGGCATTAGAAATGGCTAAAGACAATTTTAGTCCATGCGGTTTGCTAGGGCTTCCAATTTCGTCCTGCAAAACTTGTAACTATATCCTGCTAGTTAACATTAGGTTGCAATCAAGCCAAAAAAATCCTAAAAACGATCACTTTTCCTGTTTTCTTTTTAAGGATTAGGCAACGCATTTGAAATTTTTAAGAAACTTTAAGGAATAACCATGTCAAATTCAGGGTCCAATCCCTTACAAAACGACATGAAGATGTGATTATTTTTCAGGGTTTTGATCTTGATTGCAACCTAATGTAAGTTGTAAAACTACACGGACAAAATTGGAACCCAAGATAACAACATTGGAACAACAGTTTCATTTGGCTTTTAGAATTTTCATATAATCATTTGTGAAAGAACAAAACGATAGCATCATGTTTGACTACC
Source organism: Heteromeles arbutifolia (assembly GCA_024362995.1). NCBI lineage: Eukaryota > Viridiplantae > Streptophyta > Magnoliopsida > Rosales > Rosaceae > Heteromeles > Heteromeles arbutifolia. The sequence goes on along the minus strand of JANCRC010000003.1, from coordinate 33,514,779 downwards.
GTAGATGAACCACTTTTTCAAGGAAAGATGCAATAGGGTTGGCCGATAAATGTTGCTGCTCCAGTCTCCTAATCCGTTCCACTTTATTACTTATTTTTACTTTCAGATGTAAATTATAATTTATTATATATGTCAAATCCACCCAGCATCCTGGACCCTTTTTTGGCCACGGCAAGCGGCTTCTTACATTTAGTAACTCTTGTTTATTGTTTTAGATGAATTGATAACTAGGCTGTCCCCACATGGACATGTTTTCTGTTTAAGTCATGTAATATCATTCTCAATATAAGCTGAAAGTTGAACGGCTCTAAGAATAGCAAATCGTCAACTGATAATGCTAACCTTAACAACATCATCCAGACCCCGAGCTTCTGTAAGTAGCTTTGAGCTCTTATCTTTCAGGACACTCGCAACAAGGAAAACAGAAATTGGGAGCGGTGCTTCTGAATTCTTTGCTCCACTTTTCATGTTTTCCCTCTCATACTTCCCACACTGACGTGTTGACTTTGGTTTCCCTTTAGATCCCTCGGCCTTCTCACTATCAGTATCAGATTCTTCGTACACACTGACCAAGTCTGGGTCGTACTCAAGAGCCCACATCATCTGTCAAAGTTTAAATCAGAAAAATTCTTACCAATATAAATAAGATCTTTTAAGTTCAAGATGCAGCATAACCATGTATACATACACAAAAAGGAAAAAAGGATATATTTGGCCGAAAACGAAAACAAAAAAGCAATATAACTATATAGCTACAGAAATTTACTGTGCAGGACCCCCTTTCTTTATTATAGAACAGGTGTGCATCGATACTATTCTATCAGGAACACATACATCCAATTACACAAACAAATGATCTGGAGTTTGGTCTTTAATATCATGTGCGTGCGATAGTTCTTAAAGTCTATTTTCGAAAATTACTTGTCAAATAAGTACTAACTTGCCAACTTTTTACTCGGAAGAAATAAGGTCTAATACAAAAAATTCTGCATATGTATCAATGTATTAAAAGCGTGAGGCGTGGGCGAGGCGTCCGAGGGGAAGCCCGGCCTAGGCGTGAGGCGTGAGGCGTGAGGCGAAGCCTCACGGGACCTAAATTTTTTAATATATACACTGAGCATACACATATATTATATTAAAAAGAAGAAGATTATTAATCAATAATCACCCTGAGCACACACATATATTATAAATATATATATACACACATATATATACATATATTATATTATATATGTATAAAATAGAGGATGAAAAGCACAATGAGCACACATATAACAATGCACACAAACACACATCCATTATATAAAAAATAAAAATCAGAAAAAAGGCATAGAGACAAAAGTGTAAGGAAGAGGTATGAGGTAGTTAAAATCCTACCCAAAATTTGGGTTTGGGAGTAAAGAAGGAAAAAAAAAAAAAAAAAAAAAAAAAAAAAGCCACTGAGGCGCGCCTAGGCGGCTCTGGCGACGCCTAGGCGGCTCCGGCGAAGCCTTTCGCCCACTCCAGCAAAACTGAGGTGTTATCCATGGCGCCCAGCCTCAAGGGCGCCCTAGGCGCGCCTTGAGGCGAGTTTTTTAAAACATTGATATGTATTAAAATTCAAGGAACTATATATAAGTGGAATTGGGGAGAAATATTTGATGATTAGGAAAAAATGAAGTGGTTTCCCAGAAACAGTCTGAAGGATTCCGTAAAAGTATTTATACATGCAATGTAGATATATTAAAAAAAAATCCAAAGGGGAGAACAGAAAAATATCAAAAACGTACCGACAGAAACTCATTCTTACCTCCCAAAGGTATAAAGAATCACAAAAAGAGAATTCTCGACGGAACAAAACCATAAGCATCCGGAAAGCAAATAAATAGTCACCTCCACCTAGTGTCTCTGCACTCCAATTTAACATGTCCGTTAATATCTTCCTCATTTTTGAGCATTATGTTGAGCGATGTAAGAGAGACATGACAGAAACACACAGCGAATTTGATATTCAAATCATAATAAACGTCTCTAAAAATAATCTCAAAAATGGATTTTTTTCCTAAATAAATGTATCGAATATTCATCCAAACGGTTGGCGAGCATGAATTTTCAAGATCAGTTCTGACAAGAAGATTATGAAAAATGATGAAAATCACATATGATGTCTGTCTCCAATGTTTTAGATAATCAAAAATTTTCTCTGTCTGACAAGTAAATGGACAAAATTGTAGAGCTTAGTAAAGCAAATGAAAAAGACAATACCCAAGTGCTGATGAAGTTTTGGATCAATGACTTGAGTAATTGAAGCCAGATTACTTAGTTGTGCCTCCACCCCAACAGAGCTATCGGTACATCTGAAATTTCCTCGCTTTAAATTTCAAATAAGAACAAGACCCATAAGAAACTGGAATCCAAATTAACCGTCACCAAGTAACTTTGTAGCTTTAAAGAAAAAACATGTAACTTCAAATCGAAAGAAAAATATTGTAGCAACTTTTCAAAAACAGAAGTAGATCAACAAAAACATCTAATGAATCTCATTAATACAAGGATTTAAGGTTGCACATCTCCTCTGTTAATTTCTGGAAAAAAGAGCCTAGCAACCCTAGTTTTTTTACACACATGGTAGGCATTAATTTGATGCAACATCAGAATAATATACAAAGTGAAATATTTAGTCCAAAGTTTTACCAGTCTGCGCATCAAGCGTTCAAAGCACCAAAATGCATCCGCTTCATCATCAAGAAGGATAATCATGGGGGAGCAAAGGTCACTCATTCCTGATCATTGTGTCATGAATTTCGGAGTTTAGAAACATCAAATTTTTTTTTTTCTTTTGAAAAAATCAAAATGAAATTTTTTTTTTTCACCACCCAGAAGTGTAGGGAAGGGATGGTTTCAGTAGAAAAATCACTCCTAAGTTACCAACCTTGACAATAGCCGACATCTGTATCTATCCAGGCATAAACAGCTAAAATATCCCAAAGTTTTGACAAGTTTTCTTGCTTCTCGTAAAACACTAGTGTCCTGTCAGTACGAACCACGTCAAGACCTGGCATACAAATAAAGATAATCAGAAAAGCTGTCTAGCAAATCATTATTAAACATGAAAATTCTGCAATCCATCAAGTTCAGTACTTTTCACATGTTGCAGGTAGGTGATGTAAAGATGTGATGAAAACATAGAATTGAACAATAAAAAAGTCTAAGGGCACTGACAACAAAAAGAAAAAATGCCTGACAATGAAAAAAAAAACAAACTCCTCCAAAATAACCAATGTATGTATACAAACGCATAAAAATATATCACAAACCTATTTGATGTAGAGTAAGCATCCACTGGATTACTTTCTTGTCCGTTACTGGTTCCATAACATTCTTACGGTTTGTACTTGAACCATTGTCTGGATTTATTTGTGAAAGTACAATGGGATCCTGAATGGGCTGACCATCTTCAGTGATTACGGGGGCAGTGATAAACCTACCACTTCCAACAACAGGAAACATTTGACGGCAATCTTCCTTTGACCGAGCATATTGCACTCTGAAAAGGGCAAAGCATGATACTTAACAAATAATACCGAATAATGGGACAGGTTAAGCATAACATGCTGGAATCTGACAAGATAACATTATGTACAGCCTTATGTTTGGAAATATTCACATCCCACACAAAATAAAGACGCTGGAGCCTGGATCCCTATCGTATGAAGAGGAAAACCTGAGTCTTTTGCTAGCATGTTTCGCCATTGTTGTCAACTAAATTACTCACTTGGGTACATCACAAGTTATAAACCTCAATTCATGATATTGATTATTTTCCCAAAAGATCATCTTTAAATTACAAAACTTAACGAATTGCAGTACTAAAAGATACATGAACCAGAAATCATTTCTCCTTAGACCATTCTCATCAATTGCGAGTGTACTACCCACTAGGAAACTTCATTACATAAAGAGAAAATAAAAGGTAAGTGACTAAATAAATTTGAGGTAACCCGAGTAAGGCAGGAAACAAGATATACCTTCGACGTTGCCGAATCTGCTCTCTTTCATCAAATGTGCTCGTAGGATCATAACAACCTAGCAGAAACTCCCAAACTTCTCCTCTAATTGATGGATGGATTCCCTGATTGCCAAATATAATATAATTATGGATTGAAGCTGACTACTAGCCTTGCAAATTGATTATTTCATAAGAAAAACTACTTAAAAGAATAAGTTCTAGATATCCACAAAATGTAGATGAACTAGTACCAGGCTTAACAACAGCTGGACGGTCAAACAGTGAAGCATCTATGTTATTTCGTGTGCAAATACGAATAAAATTAAGTAATAGTTAATCTGATTTTTTCACTAAGCCAATGGCTTTGGTTTCCTAGATATTCCCTATCATGTAAGCAGGCTAAGGATTAAATATGCCCGTAGGAGCACCAGTAGGTTTTTCATTTGATTTTACAATAAAAGAACAACAAAAAAAATAAAGAGAAAAAGGTGAATCCATAAAGACAAGTATTGATAGGATTGTCGAGACACTCTGATAGCTACACAGAATCCATAACTGAGTTTTATAAATAAAATATAACGAAAAAATTTAGCATACTAAGTGGTAGCTATGAATCATTAAGATTCACTCACCCCACGATGAATCCGACTTAAAGTCTTGCCTATATCCAGTTGGCCTTCTGGACTAAATGCAGCCTGCCATTTCCTTACACTTAGAGTTTTACCTGCCTGCATGAGCAAATAGAAATAAGGCATGGAGATTGAAAGAAGCACATCATGGTAACGAGACATTAAAATCACTATGAAGTAATAAGACAATTGCAGACATATTTGATAGAATACACAATGAATCTATATCACTTTCTCATTGTTTACAAGCCTTAATATAATCAAATCATATTCTTATTAGGGCCAACCCCCATGAACCATAATCCAGATCGATGTTCCGATTCATAGTACTTTGGTGATCCAGTTCACAATATTGGCGTTACAAACGTATCCTGATATATGGAGATGGAGAAAGAGATAAAATGTCCAAACTTTAGAAAACTTTCAAACAAAAGATTCTGACATGCTGGAGTTTGAGGCAAGGTTTGTGCAAATATAGCTATATTTCCCCTAAATGCTCACAATTATCAATTTCATATTCGTGTACATAAGCGTTCACACATTCATTTACAGATTTCTTTGAAGTTGTGCATAAGCAACACCAGACTGAATATCCCCAACATATTGGGTAGGCGTTACCAGGTGGGAGCATATTGACTCTCGGATACGTATTCAGAACCAACAAGATCCTCAAAACTCCGTTCTCAGTCACCCGAATAATCCTAAATCTGTCCTACATTCTCCTTCCAAGATTCAGCAAGGTGATCAATTAACATTAACACTATCCCCAACATTCTCCTTCCGAAAAATCTAAAAATTTGCAAATTCATCACTTTGTGATTCTATATCAACACCACCAATTCATGATCTTAACTAAAATCTAGCACCCCACATTATAAAATCTGATTCATTACACAATATCTTGGTTTTCAAATAGGAAAAAGATCAAAATTAAGATAATGAGTATCTAAAAAACCAATCTTTATATCCAAATCCAACAATCAAACAAAGAACAGAAAGAAAAACCTTGATCTTGAAGCGGGTTTTGGGTACATCTGTACACTCAGGGCGTACTTCATAGAAAGAATCTGCAGGAGTCCCAGCGTCCCTCCACATTCCAATCCTCAAAAGCACCTTTCACAGAAAACACAAAAGCACTGTCCCCAAACCAACAAAAATGGCCCCCAACCAGCACACAGAGCTGGAACCCCTTTTTAACAAATCAACCAAAACCCAGAAAAATTAAATTTCCTCATACCCTTTTGGATCAAGCTCAAAACCCCACAAAAAATATGCTATGATTTTCCTTTTGTGCTTTTTTGGGTATTATTTGTTTCTTTTTTCTGTGTAAATTAGCTGGTGTGGGGGTGTGGTTGGTGACGACAATGATGATTGTCGCGGTAAATACACTGTCAAAGTCGTGACGAGACGGCTGCCATCGCACACCACACCTGAAAAACCCACACAAATATTTATTAAACTTTTTAACCTCCTCTGTTTTCCCTTTGTTTTTCACTCGCTCTCGCTGTCTAAATTTTCTCTGTCATCTATTTATTACGCACGTAATTACCGTACATTTTTATCCTGAAATAAAGGAGGGTAAAAAAGAAAAAGAAATTACCTGTACTTGGGTCACCTTTTTCTGTGTGTTAAATAAATTTACTATTTTCTGGGACTTTCTCATTGGTTTTTTCTTTGGTGGCAGAAATTTGACTGGGTGGTTGAGAGATTTCCAAGGCCATCGCTTTCGCGGGAACGTAGAAAACCATGGAAGTTGAGAGACTAAGTCAAGTCAACGCATTGGGTGTTCCATGAGGAGAGGGTGAGTAGGATGGATTGGATGGTTTTGGAGTCGGTCAACTTCGTTAGCATCTCGCTTAACATCAAACCCATATACAGTTGATCTATGTGCATTGCATGTCTATTTTTTTGTACGGTCGTATGGCCAATCTTAATTATATTTACTAAAAAAAATAGTTAACAAACAATGAAGTATACTTTATGCCAAGTATATTTCTTTAAACTCCGACACTTACAAAACTCACATGTATCTAGATCTGGCATTCATGTCGTGTTTTTCATGTTCGTGTCGTTTTTGTGTTATACCCGATATCTTAACGGATCGTGTCGTGTAACATCCGATAAAATAAACGGGTAAAATGATCCGATCCGAAATCGACCCGATAATATTAACAGGTAATATAACCCGACCCGTTACCCGTTAAGGAAAATATATTTTAAACCAATAAATAATCAAATGAAAAACATAATACTAAATAAGTATATACATACCATATTGTCACATCCAAAACATAAAAACGCATTTTCCTTTTAAGTATATTTTCACTTACCTAAAGTCTTTAATAGTTTTTTAATTAATGTAGAAGTGTAAAAAAATATAGAAAAAATATATATAAATGCTCATAATGACAAGCTTTACAATTTTCATGAAGAGCTTAACTTCGAAATTCACCACTATAATCATATAAATCATAAATCAAAATTTAACCGTTGATTGTTATTTACATTTACGCTTCATTGTTCTCATCAAAATTTGTTTTTTCAGATTTTCTTTTTTGAAAACATGATCTATTAGATGATGCAAGAAGATGAACGGTTTGGATCGTTAATATTATATTCAGAGTTTTACGGTTAGTGAAAATATTGCTTGATGTTTATAAAGTTTCTCCAAACTATATGACATCGACTCATATTTCAGTTAACCGTAAATATCGAAACGTGATATCAAAGATCTGAACCGTTCATCTTCTTACATCCACCAGATGATCATGTTTTCAAAAAAGAAAATTTAAAAAATGAAATTTAGTAAGAAGAATAAAGCGTAAATGACAATCGACGGTTAAATATAAATTTAAGGTTTATGGATTATAGTGTTGGATTTCGAAGCTGATCCCTTCATGAAAGTTGTAAAGCTTGTCACTATGAGTGATTGTATATTTTTTTTACATTTTTTACACTTCTACAATAATTATTATTAATTTTATTAATTTTGCCCTCAAATAAAAAACATTATTCATGAGGGTTTGGAGGATTTTAAAAATCTAAACGATAATGTAAGTGTAACCATTATTTACTCGTGGAGGAATAATAATGATTCACGAGTGTTTATATATTCTTTCACATTTGTCATACTTGTATGTATGTCTTCTTAGTTCTTGCCTTTGCAAATACTATACTAGTTTATTTTAATTTTGGACAACATGTTAAGTAAAATTTATCCTAGTAATGTTAATAAGGAGCTCTCATAATAAAAATAAATAATGACAAACTTTTTTTTTAAACTTATATAGAATAATAATACAAAACTATATATTTAATATAGAATATATTGTATATATTAATATGGCTATTGTATTTTATAATAAATCTTTTAGTAATTAAATTTTAAAATTATCAAAATAATTTTTTTCTTAACGGGTCGAAACGGGTTACCCACGTGTATACCCGTTATTAACGGATCCTTAACGGGTCACCCGTTAACAACACATATGAAGTTAATAATTCTTATTTGGTAAGACTAATTTAAAAAAGTGAACTCAAAACCAACTTAAAAAATTAACTTACTTATGAAAATCGCAAAAGTCAGTTTTTAAACTCATTTATTTCTCCTCTCCTCTTTCTATCTTATCTCTTTCTATATTTTTTTCTCTCTCCTCTCTCTCATCTCTCCTCTTATTTTCACTCCTCTCGAATCCGTCCCATCTTTTCCTTGTCTCTCCTCCCTCTTCCAATCTATTATGATTATTCTCTCATCTCTCTTCCGATCCTTTCCCTTTAACTTTCTTGGTCTCTCTCGCTCCGGATTCCCTTAACTTTCTCTATCAGGCGCATGTAGCGCACGCGCTTGTGTGAAAGAAATTTTTGATCGTGGCCTGAGGCGAGGGCTGGAAATTGGCAAGGCTATTCAAAATGGGTGGGAGATGTTTTGGAGTGGTTTTACCATGCCAAAAAAACATAGGCAAAATGCGCTAAGTAATAGATAATCTTTGATTGGGTAGGTTCGATGGATTGATTTCTTATTTTAATTAGTCCAGTTAATGCCAATGCACAATTAATCAACGTGAAATTTGTATGCCATCACCATAGAAATATTACTTGAGCTACAGGATATGTGCCCTCAGCCACTCTTGATATATTTTCAGCATAGACAATCACAGCGTAGTCAAGCTGGGGGATGATTCTCACAGTAACGGGGACGCCGGGGATGGGGATATATACTGAATATTCACATTCACATTCACAGTAGGAGTCGTAGGAGAAAAATCTTTCCGTTCATCGTTGCTAACACATGGCTTATATGGTAACACGGCCTTCTCCATTTGTAACTACATCTTGCAAACCTGCATATATGCATGTCCTATAACATTATGGGCGCATTATCAAAGAGATTAAAAGGATAAAAAATGAGGATAGGGTTAGTAATATTGTCTAGTGATATTTCTTTCTACTTATTGTGGAGCAAAAAATAATCAAGAAAATTATGGAGGCGACACGTGGACTATTGGGTTAAAAAGACAAAATTATCATCGATGCACACCGAGATTCCCACGCGCAAGCAGCGAATAATAACCACTCAATCAAGGAAGAGTCAAAGGTGATCAAAATGGTATTTATTCAAAACCCTCGCATCACTCCTCATCAAATCCCCACTCAAAAGGTAACTCCCAATTTTCCTATTCTAATTGGGATTAATTACCAAATTAATTGCAAGATATTATTTGATATAATATCTTGCAATTATATTAAAAAAACCACCACAAGTGGCCAGTCCCTATTTCTCCAAATAGGGCCAGCCACACCCCTATATATAGTCCTATTTTTCTTCAAAAAGCTAAGTTCATTCTCTCCCAAAAATTCTCTAAACACTTTCTCTATCAAATTTTAACTTTGGCATCGGAGATTCTTTGGCCAAAGCCCCCCCCCCCCCCCCCAAATTCATCGTGGGCGCGTGAGGTTCTTGACCTTGATCTTAGGTGTTATTATTTTACAGGTGCATTTTCGTCAAATGAGAAGAAGGAGGAAAGTTGCATCCACAAATTGGTGCTTTCATTGAGAGCCTTGATTCACACGCTCGAATAATACTCTCATATTCAAAGTTTCTCATTTCTTGTTCATTTGTAGATTTTTCATACGTTCTTATTCTTAGAATTTTTTATAAAAATTCTTTGATAAAAGTAAAAGAAAAGTACAATGGCTAGAAATTTGAAAACCACAACAAACGGAACTTCCTACGTTCAAGGATTTGGACCACGGCGATCCACGAGGCTCAACGCGACGATGAGCGGAGTGGCACCATCCCCATAGGGCACCACCGTGGCAACCACGACAGCGACCCTCAGAGAGCCCATTGCCCACGGTGAGTAAGCCAACTCGCAGCAGTAGGCCAAAGCCCGTGCCACAAGGCAGCCAACCCAGATTCAACAGGTCCAAGCAGCTGTGGTAATTGGAGCAGCCCATACCTCGTGCGCCCAAGGCCAGCGCGAGCCCAGTGCGCCGCAAGGCCAAGCCACGTCACTCTAACCCACACGGGCTTAAGCCCAAGGCGAGCTGGCCCGAGCCGCGACCCAGCGTGAACCCAAAACGCTCTTGAGCCGAGCCCAGGCCCAGCACCCACGTGTGCCGCACACAGAGCAGCCCACTCCCATGGCCCAGCCCACTCTTGTGGCTCTCCAAGCAATCCAAATCGGTCCAAGACCAGTTCAATCGTCTCGGCTTCAAATTTCTGGATCGACGAATGAACCGGGGGTATTTTCACCCCATTTCTCTGCAGATTTGACGTTTCCCAACTTAAATCTGCCTGGAGTCCATTAAACTTTCGTTACACAATGAGACGCATTCCGTCCAAGCTCTTCCAACCCAAATGGAGAACACTTGTCTCGACAAGTCACAGAGTTAACAAGCGCCCTCACACATCAAACGACCTTGGTGAATCAGCTCTTGCAGCGCACTGAGATACAACGTGCCTCAGACGAGGTGTCCCAAAGTAAGACAAGGGTAGACGACGAACCTCTCCGCAGCGTCCTGACAATCAGCCACTCGATTAGCCACGAACCGAGCGTTCTAGTAGCGTACACTCTCTACTGGGGCCTCGAGATAACGTATACTCTCGTCTTAACTCACGGAGGAGCGTGCACTCTTAGTTAGGCCCACGGACGAGCATACATTCACGGTTGAGGCCATACTCTGATAATCAACATGAGCAACCTTCCAGGCGAAATGTTCATTCGCGGCTAGGCTTGCAATGAGCCTTCTCCACCTCACATCGAAGTAGACAGCATGACGGACAGAGATGAGCAGTCGCTCAATCCATTTCAAGTTCAACCGGCAGTCTGCGAGGAATTCGCTCGCCTGCTAGGAACATACCACATGCACTGCAGCCTTGGCATAAACGAGCCGAACACATAGAAGAGCAGCCTAGACCAGCAAGTCAAGATCGAGGGCAGCCGAGAGCTCCGCTACCTCAACAAAGACAAATTCAGGAAGAAATAGAAAGGCTCTTAACCGAGGGATTACGCGATTTCCAACGCAACGAGGTCACCGATGAAGCGCTAAGACAGGACATGACCAATATGAGTAGGTTATCCTTACAGATGAGATCAAACAGGCAGAGCCTCCATGCAAGTTCAGCATGTCATATTTCACATCCTTCAAAAGAGATGGAGACTTGGAGATACACTTGAAGCACTACCGAAGCACAATGGTTTTTTATCGGAACAATGATGCTCTTATGTGCAAGATATTCGCCATCACTTTATAAGGTGAGGCTCAAGATTGGTTCCACACCCTGCCGCCACAATCCATCCAGAGTTTCGATGATCTTTCTTTGGTTTTCACCAAAGAATATTCATCCTACCGCTCGATCAAGAAGAAGTCCGACCATTTGTTCAACGTGAAGAAGAACCCAAAGGAATCGCTTCGTGACTATGTGAAGAGGTTCAAAGCAGAGAAGGCAAAGATAGTCAGATGCAATGACTCGATAGCTATTTCAACCTTCCAGAATGGATTTCCAGCAGGCCACCCACTGTTCAGAGAATTGATCATGAAAGAAAATCTAACTCTGGCAGACTCTTTCGCTTTGGCAGAGATGCATGCACTTTAGGACGAGGCTTGTCAATGCACATTCAAGGCAAATCCGAGTGATCTTAAATATGAAATCCCCCACTACTCTGAAGGAGATTCAAGGTCTGACCAGATGAGGCACTCAACCATTTACCCTTGCAGTCCATCAATCAACGTGAGCCTTTTTTTCAACTCAATAAAAAAAGAGCAACAAGATGAATAGAACGACGAGTGCGAGAAAGCATTCAATGGCTTGAAGAAGTACTTGACATCACCTCCCTACTATCCAAACTGGAAGCAGTGGAGGACTTATTTACATGCTTGATGGTATCTGAAGTAGCAATAAGCTATACCCTCATACAAGAAGAGCTAGGGGCTCGACTACCTATATTTCACAGTTCAAAAGCTCTTCTCGATGAGGAAACCATTTACCAGAAATTCAAAAGCTAACTTTGGCGACAATTTTTGCAACCTGGAAGCTCAAGTTATATCTTCAGATGCAAGCAATTCTCATGCCGCACTATTCTGCCTAATCCAGACGCGTGACGATAAAGGCGTAGACATTAGCAGATGCAAAGTTTTCTGACGAACGTAACAACTCAACCCAAAAGGCGAGCCAATGGCAGACGAACACTAGAAGGACATACTCAAAAACAGGTTTTGTCCTCGTCACCCCAAAAGATTGTATATAGGGGCAACATATACCGGTAGTTGAGCATTACCTCCTACTGCGCATCACATGGCCCCAGCTAACCTTTGCTCCATACTTCAGCTCTAAAGTGGGCCAATACCAGCAGTTAAGCATCTCCTGCTGCGTGTAACATGGCCCTAGCTCCACGGCTCCCTACCGCGCCTTCACGCCTAACCTAGGCGACGGAACAGAGTGACTCAACAATGCCTCGAAGGCAACCGAGCACACCCTAGCCACACATGCTTCCCCCGATTGAGACATCTGGCATTTGCACGTCGACGGCACATCCAACTATAAGGGCTCAGGAGCAGGCGTGGTCCTTGTCAACCTAGACGGTTCGATGCTCAAGCATGCAATCACTCTAGGCTTCAAAGCATCCAACAACGAAGCAGAGTACGAAACCTTACTAGCAGACCTCCGAATGGTAAAAGACTTGGCAGTGAAAAAGCTTGCAATTCATTCTGATTCCCAGCTAATCACTAGCTAGACTACTGGGGAGTACATGGCATAACGTCCGAAGATGGCACAATACCTAGAGAAGGTACGAAAGCCACTTAAGGCTTTTCAGACTTACACCCTCACTCAAGTTCCTCGAGCACCAACTCAAACGCTCTATTCCGATGGAGTATCTAGACAAGCCAAGCATAGGGGCGGAGCCAGAAGCTGAGATGTCACAAGTTAATACAACTCCAAACTGGTAAGATTCCATTATAGACTACCTGGTCAATGCCACATTCCCAATGGAAAGATTAGAGTCTAGAAAGCTTTAAACAAAGGCAACACGTTACTACATATGGAACGACATTTTTGTCCAAAAATTCTACACTGGAACACATCTCCGCTGCCTAGCGCATCCTGACGACCTAAAGGTTCTAAGCTCAATCCACGAAGGCGTTTGTGGAAATCACTCCGGAGGCCGATTCTTACCACATAAGGCTTTTAACGTAGGCTATTACTGGCCTACTATGCATCAAGATGCTAAGAAGCTTGTACAAAAGTGTAACCATTGCCAACGCTACAAGCCAGTACTAGTACTGCCTGCCAACAAACTACACCCGTAGACGAGTCTTTGGCCGTTCATGTAGTAGGCAATCGACTTGGTAGGGCTAATGTCGCCCGCTAGTGGGGGCAGAGGCATGATGATCGTGGCAACTGACTACTTCACCAAATGGGTGGAAGCAGAGTCCATGACAACCACAACTCAGACAAATATAGAGTGTTTCATATGTACGAACATCATTTGCCAATTTGGCATCCCTCAATCCATCGTCACAGACAACGGCCTGCAATTCGTAGGTAAAGATTTGCCAAAGCAGTACATGTCCACGCCAAGGTATCCTTAAGGCAATGGGCATGCCGAAGCTTCCAACAAGATGATTCTCGACTGCCTCAAGAAATCCTTCTCTGACAAGAAGGGAAAATAGCCAGACGAAATCCCTGGATGTCTATAGGCGTATCGCACAACCAAACGACGAGCAACCGAACAGAAATAAAATGGCCACAAACTTAGATCTGGTAGAGGAGAAACGCGAAAAGGTCATCACCCTCATCGTAACCTACCAGCAGCAGCTCCTCTCCAGCTACAACAAAATGACTAAGATCTGGCAGTTCTAGCCCAAAGATCTATACCTAAGAAAAGCCTTCTTCATTGCCCACAAAGAAGGTTCCAAAAAGATGGATCTCATCTAGGAAGATTCGTACAAGATCAGCAGAGTAGGCGACAAAGGTAGTTACACCCTCGCCACTATGAACGACAAAGAGATCGAAAGCAGTGGAACGCCTATAATCTGAGGAAGTACCTTGCGTGACTTCTCGCTACATCAAAGCCCGAAGACTCAAGTAGCTCGACGAGCACCACCTCGCAAGCCGAAGACTATCCAGTTGTTATGCAATTCCTACCTTACAGCTAAGTTTTCGTTTGTTTCATTCGTTTTTCAATGAGGAATTCAGAAGTAATTTACAACTTGGCTCAGCTGCATGCTTACAACAACTGATCACTCATGCACTTCAAAATAAGGCCACACTCTTCTTAGGGACTTATTGCAAGAATTGCACCCCCTAGGGACTAACCATGCTCTCTAATACGAGAGGTAAACCAATTCCCCAACACCCACATGGGTTTACTCTCTAATGTGGGAGGATAAACTTTACACTCCGAATATCCAGACGTGGATGAGTCGGGCTGCCCTGGTATAACTAAGTGCTTGATAGCTTACGCTGGGATTCCTAGAAGTAGCCACAATTGTCTTTTTCAAGGCTTAGCTAACTAAAGGATTTTGGGTCTCTTGGCCTAATCCGTGGGGAACCGGGCCTCAAAGATAGAGGAGGCACATTACCCAGTACGCCCTATGGACGGCTGCCCTAGAACCCTAAAGCAGCTACCGAGTACATTAAGGTAGCCTACGGTTTCCAGAAGACTGCTTACGGCTTGCCTTTTGAGTAGTAAGTCGCGCTAAACTTATACAACCGCACATTTTTTTGTGAAAGGTTAAACAAGTTAGCATGTATATACAAAGCTTTATCAACTGCCGACATGCTACGCAGTTGATAGGCTTCACCTCTGCTAAGCGTGAAATGGTCATTTAGATCTATGCTAATTCTTAAAGTGTTGTGATACTTGCTACGCAACCCACATAATTGGTTACATAAAAGTAAGGAGTTCTTTTGGACCTTTGCTTACGAAATTCCATACAACCATATACTTTTGATACTAAAGGTTAGCGAATTTCATGACCGAAAAATCTTTAGTATGCTGTGATGCAGGCCACACAGCTCAAAGGATAGAAGAAAGCCAAGGTTAACAGCAAAGTGGTCACGCGGACTCGTCTGCTTTTGTAAGTAAGGCGTCCGGTTGCCTACTCTATGGCTAACAACTTTACAAAAGTTCTACACTAACACCTATGGCTGCATAGGCTACGCGGGCATGTCTTCTTATAGAAAAGCAGCACGTCTGCCGTTAGTCTAAAGGTCAAACGTTGGGCATAAACAAAAAAAGCGAAGATGAAGAAAAACGAATGAAGCAAGTTTATTAAATTTTCTAGCAAAATTGATAAACAAGTAGCAAAGGCCGAAAGAGTTCAAGCAAAGCAAAAAGCAACAAGGAAAACAAAGAAAATCCTAAAGGCTACCTAGAAAACTACTCTTCAGCGGCTTGGACATCCCACAACTACTCGATCGCCAAACCTTCAGCAGCCGCGACGCTCTCAGCAGCGACATCGTTCGGCGCTTCACCCTCGGTTGCCCCAGCCTGGGCACCAACTTCTTCGACTACTTTACCAATGGAAGCCTTACAAGTAAAGGCAAGCCAGTCTTCCGAAGAAATAGAGAATGTCTCGAAGTCTTTCCTAGCAAACTGAAAGTCAGATGGCCTACCAAATAGATGATTTACATAACCCAGCTTGAAGAAATAAGCCTAACTTTGAACAAGCGAAGCCTCGAGCCCAGCCTTCTCACTCTTCAGCTGGTCATTCTCCTTGAGCAGACCAACACGGATGCATTGTAGCTCATCCACTTCTTTCTTCAGACTTTTGTTGATCTTCAGTGCTCATTGGAGTTCCAACACTTGGGGTTTAAGCCTATCGACGATTTTCTTGAAGTGGATCACTTGATTATAAGCAACAATTAGCTCTTCATCCTTTGAGTAAGCAGCGAAACGAAGCTCAGAAATGACATGTTCAAGATCTAGAATCTAAGGTATTTAACATCCAATCTCTTTCTCTGCACTTTTATACTTAACTTATATCACATCAAGCCTAGTCTTCAAGTCAACGATCTCTTGGCGAATGGTGTCAAGCTGTAGAGATGTGGGAGTAAAGATATTAGACCCCTTCAAAGCAATGAGCTCAAACTCCAACCTCTTGATCTTCTCGGTAGAAGAAAAGCTTCAGCTGCCATAATCTTCGCCACTTGCTTAGCAGCCTTAGTATATTCTTGGTCAATGAGCATAGACTCGGCTGCCAGAATCGTTGTTTTCTGCATCATAGCAAGCAAAGCAGTTCTTCTATATTTGGCTGTATGCTTTGCAAAGGAACTTGGGCAAACAACCCCTTTAACGCCATCAACAAACTTGGCACACGCATCCATGTCTTCCAGCAGATCTAGTTTCAAGAGCGCACAAATCTCAGCAACCTCCCTAGAAATAGGTTGGGTGGATTACAACTGCTCACGCGAGCAGTCTCATATTTCTCAGCAGGCGAATCAGTCTCAGCAGCAAGGGCAGTGGGCCTTGGCGCCACTTTAGCAGTAGAGTCCACTTTATTGATCTTCATAGTAGCAAGCCTCTCCAAAGGTGAATCAGACTTAGCTCCTAACGGACATCTTGGTACAGACTTCGGCATTAGAGCATGATGAAGTCTTTGGTTTTTTCTCAACCAGCATCTCTTGAGTAGGCTGGGAAGATCTCTTATTTCCACCTTCATTCATAGTAGGTACCACGACAGTGATCAGATGAGCCAATGCATCTGCCTTGATCCTCTTTATCTCCTCTCTTGGGAGCAGCCCACATTTCCCTTAGCAAAGAGGACTAAGCAACCAACGCCATTCACGGTACTCAGCGGAGGAGCTCAACCTATGCTAGCTTTTCCCTCATTTTTTCTATCAGACAAGCAGGCAGAAGACCTGTATGCCCAACATTCTAGTAGGCCAAGAAGCCTGCGACTTCCTCATTTCTCTTAATCGCCGGCTTAACCCATGTTAGGTCCAAAAGCCCCAAGAACATGAGCTATGCGGCTCACCTAGCACTGCGCCCTAACGCCTCAATCTACGACCCTAGCCGCACACCTGCCCTTGGCTCTAACTATGTCAAGCAGCCTAAGCAGTGAACCCTGCCACAACACTCCTCGGCCTATGCCGAGCTGATTTCTGGCCCCTGCCAGCCGACTAGCCACACCACTTTAATGGCTACCCCGCGATAGCACTATCCAAGAAGAAGACAAGAAAAATTAAATTTTTCTTACCTCGGTGCGGCCCGGAGAAGACGAAGAAAGCAACAAAAGATGGTCATTTGCACGAGCAAGTGTAGAAGATTGCTAGATGAGGGGGAACAAATATCCTCTAGCTTTCTCTCACTTGTAGGGTAGAATACATTGCTATTTGAAGTTGATTTAATCATCCACTTAAGGTATACTTAAATAGACTTTAGAAGTGATTTATTTCCCTTTCCTAGAAGGATCTAATTTCCAACTAATGAGGGAATTTACATCAAAATAGGAAACAATATTAAGTTTCCTAAAGCAAGGGAAAATCTCTACACTTGCTACCCTTTCAAGCGAGCAACCCAACAGGTGGAGGGGCATTTGTGGAGCCAAAAATAATCAAGAAAATTATGGAGGCGACACGTGAACTTTTGGATAAAAAGACAAAAATACCCTCGAGACACGTCGAGATTCCCACGTGCAAGCAGTAGACAATAACCGCTCAATCAAGGAAGAGTCAAAGGTGATCAAAATGGTATTTATTCAAAACCCTCTCATCACTCCTCATCAAATCCCCACTCAGAAGGTAACTCCCAATTTTCCTATTCTAATTGGGATTAATTACCAAATTAATTGCAAGATATTATTTGACTAATATCTTGCAATTATATTAAAAAACAACCATAAATGGCCGGTCCCTATTTCTCCAAATAGGGCTGGCCACACCCCTATATATAGTCATATTTTTCTCCAAAAAACTAAGTCCATTCTCTCCCAAAAATTCTCTAAGCACTTTCTCTCTCAAATTCTAACTTTGGCGTCAGAGATTCTTCGGCCAAAGCCCCCTCCCCATTCATCGTGGGCACGTGAGGCTCTTGGCATTGATCTTAGATGTTATTATTTTGCAAGTGCATTTTCGTCAAATGAGAAGAAAGCGAAAATTTGCATCCACACCAAAAAACTGCAAAATGTGCAAGCCAATTTCAATAAGTAATCAACACATGCCCACCACCCCATGAGACAAAGTCCTCGCAAAAGAAATCCGAACTAAATCAGATGAAGTTCAACAAATGGAGAAGTAATTGAGAAGGAAAAAAACAAAAAATGAAGAGTAATGCTAGGTAGATCAATTTTTAGAATAAGAAATAAGTGTTGGAAATAAAGGGAATGCGGATGATACTTCTTCTACAATAAATCACATGAGATAAATATTAGTAAATATCGTTTCGTATGAATATAACAAAATAGATAAAACTAATCTGATAACAAAATACTTATCTTTTGTAAAGAAGAAATGCTCTTGGTCGATGCTTGATTAGAATAAGATTTTAGGTTGAGGTGTGTAAGTTCACTGTCCTTAAGCGTAGATTACGTCCCTCTAAGACAATATCTCGGTGTAACAGGTTATGGTACTCTACACTCGCAATAGTTGGATTGGATGAACAACTCGATTCTTCCTTTGGTATGGAGAGAGTGAAGAATATAATGGAAATTTCAAGAATGATGGATCAAAAGGATAGAAGAAGAAACAAGAGGGGATGATTGTACGCTTTATTCTTGTCAATAAAGATTAACAAGTATATATATGTGGTTAAAAAACGTTAGGAAGTCAAACCCTTAAATTCAATATTAATCAATAACGTTATAAAGTGGTATTAATGGATGCAATATGAGTGTTGGAATGAAACGGTCCAATAGGAATTAAACACCTTGAATTTCACATACTTAATACACCTTATATTTACTTTTTCAATTAAAAATTATTTTAAGACAACCCACATATTTTCCTATAATCCCCTAACACCCCACATTTTCAACATACACCTTACATTTTTTACATACTCATTTTTTTTAGAAAAGGTATGATATTCATTAATAAGAAATGAAATACGTACATCAATGAGGATAGGGTGCAAACAGAGGGCCTCGATAAAAATCTTGCTAGGATTTTCAACCCGGTCGAATGGAAAAAGAGTGTCCCGCACCAACATAATTGATTAGGAATTGCTATCCTCAAAGAGAAGATCAAGAATTACATCAGGGGGTTCCTCAAACCAAGTCACTGTCTTACCATAACTCAAGCTCATATGTGCTAGCCTGTGTGCCACCTTGTTCATCTCCCTTCCACTAAATTCAACCTTTCACTTGAGCAATGAATGAATAATTGAACGCGTGTCATTTAGAATGTTTCCAAAATGTGAGCTGTCATCACTTCATTTTTTAGTCCTGCCATCACAAGCATTGCATCACCTTCAAGAACCAAAGTTGGGAATTGGAACTCCTTGACAAATAGAGTCGCGTCCCTTGCTGCCATCATCTCAACCAGCAGCGGGGAGCAAATGTCAGCGTGATGTGAAGCCATTGCCGCTATAAACTCCCTTCTCTTTTCGAATCACCACCCCAACGCCACCTACCTCATGTTGTTCATCCCAGGCCGCATCAAAGTTACATTTTACCCAACCCAATTCCAGTTTCTTCCATTTTTTTGGTTCGTTACTGCTCCATGTTTGGTTTTTCCCATGCCATCGTTGGAATTCTTGTAACCAACTTTGTGCTCTGCAAACCAACTCCAACGGTTCAAGCGCCTTTCCCTGCCATAAGAACGAGTTCCGTTCTTTCCAAATGCTTTAAATAAGCATAAGTAACAAATCAAAATTTTCTCTTGATAAATCACTAGCAAGTCTTGTTAACCAATCCACCAAATGTCCCCTAGTGTCTGTTCTACTTCATAGACCCAACGGGCTTATTAACTAAATCGAAGCCATTCTAGGACAATTCCTCATCAAATGCACCAAGGTTTCTTATTCGCTGTTACAAAACATACATGCAGCATCCCTAGTGATTTTCTTTATTTTCAGATTGTCCCGTGTTGGTAACGTATTCATACAACACCGCCACACACATATCTTCACTTTCTCAGGTACCCAAGCTATCCACAAAGCCTTCCACAAAAATTTCACCTCATGTGTAACTAAAGAACCGCTACTCTCTTGTCCATTTACTTCTCCACCAATCTAAGCTAAAAAATAGGCACTTTTTGTTGTAAACTTCCCATTCGACTCTGTGAACCAAATTAAAACATCCGGTGCCTAAGAGATACTAAGTGGTATGGTCTGAATCAATCGAGCTTCCTCCTCTAAGAACAATGGCGTAGCCAGAAATTATTTGGTGGGTGGGTTAAGCTAAAATTATTATTACGAAATCAAATTTTTAATCTTATATTGCCTACATAAAGTTATATAATAGTAAAAACTTGAATATAGTAATTTGAACCAAGAATTTTATGCTATGTTTTCTAGGTTTCTAGCCTTCAAAGCTTTCAAGTGAATAAAATAAGAAACCATTTGTGGCATGGAAGTTTTAATTTATTATTATTAAATATAATATTGGTTAAAGTGATGAGTTTATTTAACATCTATTAGCTCTTATTATTCTTAAAAACAGCCTTACTAATAAAAAAAAATTCATTTGTTAAGTGGAATATGACTATTAAAAATCATAAACTAACCCAAAAATTAATATTTTTAAGTTTGAAGAACCAAACTCTCCCTATGCTATAGCCTAGGGGAGCCTTGCACTTGGCTCCGCCCTTGTCTAAGAAAATACTATTTATCACTTCCATGTTCCATGCAATCCCTCCCTCCACCGTGATGAACTTCTCCACTGCAGTGGAATGATCCATTCCCATTGGTATAGGGCTAAGAACTTTGAAGAAAGTTTCCCTTGACAACCAACTATCACCCCAAATTTTAATAGAAGCACCATTCCCCACTCTCCACCGAGCTCCCGTTCGAATTATTTTCCTAGCTTCCACAATGCTTCTCCAACAAAATGAGGAGTTTGGTTTTATCGGAGCTAGGAGGAAGTCTGTGTTATGTAATACCTGGCCTTGAATAGTTGAGAGACCAATGATGATTGTTGGTGGATTAGCCGCCACCCTTGTTTTGCAAGCAAAGCAAGGTTGAATGCATAGAGATCCTTAAATCCTAACCCACCCTTTCACATCGGTTTGCATAGTTTCTTTCAGTGAATCCAGTGAATACGACGCTTCCCATTTTCTTTGCCCCACCACAATTGTGCCACAATTTGAGTCAGTTCATCACATAAAGCTTTGGGTAACAAGAATGTTTGCATGGTGTAAAGTGGCACAGCTTGGGCCACGATTTTAATCAAAATTTCTTTCCCTGTGCTGCTCAAAATACTACCTTTCCAACCATTCAGTTTCTTCCACAGTCTATCTTTTATGTACACAAACGTTTCTTTTTTTTCCCGTAGCTTTTTGTTTAGTTTCAATTTATGGTGCTTTTCTTAGATTTGTTCTACCACTGTAATTTTGAGGGATTTTAGGTAATAAATTTGGTTGAGAATCTAAGTTAGGTTTGTAATTTCTTTCTAGGCTGCCCAGGTTTAAGGATGATTAATCCACTTTTTAAATTTTAAGAAACTGCAATCAATTGTGAATCTTTGCACCACATCAAACAATTCCTATGTTTAATCAATTGAAATTAGGGTCATGTTACTAATGAAATTGTCGGGTTAAGGTTATATGATATTTGCTTCTAGGATTTGTGTTTTTGTTTTTTAATCTTTTTCATTTTCTGTCTATTATTAATTCCTAAAGGAGAACACCAATTTGGGAATGCGTATGTGGCATTAATTTATCTTCTATCTTCATTTTATTTAGTTTGCTTCTGATTTATGCATGTTATTTAGATTATTGATCAAATCAACTGTGTAGGAAGCTAGGAGCTCATATAAGTGAGTAAAAAAAATATGAATTGTCCTATTGTGCAGAACACTATGAGCAAGGAGCTTTATGCAGGTAAGTTTGATTGTGATGAGAATATATTTTTATATTTTGTTTTCCTCTGCCTTGTGTTTATCCTAAATACATTGATGACATCCATTGCATTTTCTTGCATGTCAGAGTAGTTTGATTATGTCTAATGCTAGACATGAGCAAGAAGCATACTGGAACAATGAGCACAGATTGGCCTGCACCTTTGAGATGTGCACCTCCTCTGAGGGTGACCGCTATGAGAAATCGGTCATTTTCTCATTACTCTCCCTGGTTTTTATTGCTTTTAAAGTTCCAATATTGCATCAAATTAATATTCTAGTAGTAGATATCTTTACAATTGGGCTGTATATTTCATGAAAAATTTGATATGTGGTCCAATTCTTCTGTTGCAATCCTTTATTGTTCTCGGGTATATTGGATGTGACAAGAAATGGGTCATTTTCCCATTACTCTCCCTGGTTTTTATTGCTTTTAAAGTTCCAATATTTAATCAAATTAATATTCTAGTAGTAGATATCTTTACAATTGGGCTGTATATTTCATGAAAAATTTGATATGTGGTCCAATTCTTCTGTTGCAATCCTTTATTGTTCTCGGGTATATTTTTTCTCATTATTTTGACAACCACCAGTCATCTGGTACATGATTCATTTTCAAGTCAATAAATGTTTAGTAACTATTTAACTTTCTTTCATCATTAACTAGTTAAATTTTAATCCCAGCCTCTGTAGAAATGTATAGTAACGGCACACATTCAGTTTGGTGGATTAGATTCATTTTTCACTGGTGTTTCTCCGGCATTATTTATCTTCTATAAAAATAGTACTTGTACAAAACGAGCTTGGGAGGCAAACAATGCCTGCTCTATGCAAAGAAGCGCAAGATCAAAAAAGCTCTAGAAGGTTCGTCATCTCTATAGTTTATAACGTATTTATGATCAATTATATATGAAAGTTACTTTTTTTCTTTTGTTTATAATGTATCACTGTCATAAAGTTCTTATGTAATCGGGTAGTAATTTGAACATGTAACTGTATAGTTTTTCATTTAGTTATGCTATTGATTATTCATATCTTACATTTCTGAATCTCAGTCCCAAGGTCACATTAACAATACGTATGCAAACGCATGTCAAAGAGACCTGAAAATTTTGATGACTACTTCCTGGGACCCGAGTGCTCCACTAATACAATTTGCAAAGGTTTGCCTAGCCTTTTTCCTTACTTATCACATTATTCAAATCAGTTTTCCTGCACACTTGTGTTCATTTTGGTGGTATCATGTTGTATTGGTTATTGATTGTCGTTTTTGTTCCACGCATGTCCATTTTGGTGATATTATACAAGGCGGGTGTTGATTATTGATTGTCATTGAATCACACTGGCACAAGAACTGAAACTCTTTTTCCCCAATGCCCTACAAATGAATTGTGGTGGCCAAGTTGGTGCACTTTTTCAATGAGCCTTCTAACTATTAATGATCATTGGCTGTGTTAAAACCTCTGCCTTTTTCAATCGAACTAGAGACACTAGAAGATAGACATAGCAGTACTCTGAATTGATGCTGCTTGATCACTTCTTATGAATCAACATGCATTACCCAACCGTTGAGTTGTGGGAAGATAATTTGTGTCTTTAATTTGTTTAGTATTTTGAGTGAATTTTTAGGTTTTTACATTGGTCATTTTTTGTTTACAATTATTTCTAGATTGACCTCTTTACTTGAGAACATGATGACATTTAAGAATGTGCCTACTATGAATGTTCTGATGCTTTGGTCCTTTTCTATAGTTGAGCATCTACTGATTTCCATTTTTTTTCAAATCCTGCAGGTTATTTCTGAAATTATTGAAACATCGTGGTGCACCAGATGATTTAGATTCATTATTAAAATTGATTGTGAGTCTATGGCTATTGTATTGTCAATTTGTACCTATTTGGTTATGTTTGTGTTTTGTAACATTTATTTTGCAGGTGTAGGATGTTTTGTGAAGCTACATGGCAGACAATTTTAAGGAATGACAGTAGGATAATTTTATTGTGTAACATTTGCTTTCTTATAAGCACTCTAGATGTACATTAAAAATTTATCAATCAATACAGTATTATTTCTTAACAAATTTGCGTATTGTATTTTGATATGTTTATGTAGTTGTTGAGCATTAAAGTATTTTTTTTTATAAATTAAATGTCCCTCCCAATGAAACCAGTTTTGTCGAGATAGAGAAGACTATGCACAAGAAATATCTATGGTGCCAAACATATTTTGTTGGCTGAAAAGTACTATTGGTCGGCTAAAATGCCCTTTACCGACAAAAATATTTGTTGAGACACATGAAAATGCCGACAAAAAAGAGTTTGTCGGTAAAATTTGAACCTTAGCAGGGAAAGACTCATTGCCGACAAATTTTGGATTTTGCCGACAAACTAGTTTTGTAGGTAAAGTCAAAATTTGTCATAGTGGGAAAAGATTAACCCAATTCTGGTTAGCTAAAACTCGGTCAAGTCGACCTTTTATCCCCCTTCCCCTTGTTGTTTCCCAAGTGAATTTATTTCCTGTATAACCAAGGTCAAGGAATTGACACTTCTCCGCAATCTCCCTGAAGCCCGTCATCTGTCTCTCGTTTCTTTGGTCTCCGCCTTCTTGCTCGTCCGTTCTTAGAATTTCATTAAAATCACCAACAAAAACCATAGTAGAGAAAAATTGGCATTGAGGGTATCAGGTAAACGCCATGATTTATAACGGTCTGCTTCAGCCGGAAAACCATAGAAGAAAGTGAATCTTCAATGGTCACCAATGCCACCAACTTCATAGTCAATATGATTCTGAGAATAAGTATGCAACGAGAGATTAGCCTCCCCCTTCCACATCACACACAAACCTCCTGAACGTCCTCTACTTGGAACCGTAAAAATATAATCAAAGCTCAATTGTGATTTTAATTTATTCATATGCTGTATAGAGTTTTTTGTTTCACATAGACAAATCATAATGGGATCTTTGGAGAGAACTAGTCTCTTTAATGCATGAATTGCACGGAGGTTCCCATTTCCCCGGCAACTCCAACTTGTACAACTCATTGCTCCCGGTGAGGCTGAGCCTCGTCAGCCGCGCTGCTGTAGAATACATAGAATCCTCGAAAAAAATCCCTCCGTTTTCTAGCATGACTACGTCTCTCCAAGTCCTTGTCATGTGCACTCCGCTTACCGAGTTCAGGGAGATGTTGTTTGCCTCTACTTGTTTTCTTTCGACTCATGTTTTTCCCACCTCCACGTCTCAGAAGTGTTTTCCCCAGGCTGGATTGATTCCCATAAATGAACGGATCTAAATTAAACTAATCCAATCCTAAGGAAAGTTCAGTCGATACTCTGGGTAAATGTCGTCTCTGTGTTATAAGTTCCTTGCTCTGAAGCAAATCCTTCTGTTGTTCATCATTCTCTAGCAGTACTCCTTTTGGACCCAAAACCTCGTCATCCTCAACAAGCACATTCGCGGACTCAAGCAAAGGGCGAAATACCTGATCAATCCTGTTAAGTTCCCCCCATGTGGCATGTGATTGACTTTCGAAGACTTGATTTCCAAAAATCTTGACCCCAGTCATACCATCAGCAGACAGGGGCACGGAAGAGTTGGAGAAAACGGCTGCAGTAATTGGAAGATGTACAAATACATTTGGAGCAGGCAACAAAGGGCATAATTGCATGGGAAATATTAACTGCATCTGTTGATAGCGCCATTTCATTCAAATCAGGTATTAAATGCCTTGATTGTTTCGTCATCATAACCGTCTGAGAATTTTGTCCCTGCTAGTTGACTGAGTCGCCGTCTGTCAGGTCATCCCGTCGCTGGCTCTTCCTTTGCTGTCATGCGACTCAGTATCATCATCTACCAACATCTCATCCTCCTTCTCAAAACCAGGAACTTTCATCAACCAACCAAATTCTGGTTCTAGCCCAAACTTCTTCCCCATTGGTTTCCTGTAATCCAGCGCGAGGATAACCTCTTGGAACCATCGGTCGTATGGTTTTGATTTGTCGTCAAGCCCAGTTCCTTGGTAGCGTTCATATTGATCTTCAACATGGTTCATCATTCCACACAAGAAGCACATTAGATGGATTTTTTCGTATCAAACACCCACCTCCATAATTGTGCCATCAATCTTTACTGCTACACATCTTCTTAGAGGCTTTGTGATGTCAAGACGAACCCTGATACGTAAAATGCTACCAAATTGTTTTGTTTTCCTGCTTTGATAAACCAAAATGTACTCACCCAATTGATTCCTAAAAATTTTCCCATATGACGTGTCATATAGCAAATTGGGAAGCTTTTGATCTGAACCTAAAGCTCTTAGAATGAGAGCGGCACTTCCAGTGGCTGCCTAGCATCATCAATCTCCTCCAGTACAAGCAGCGACTGTTTGTTGTATAACCAAGGTCCACCTCATAGAATCATCGTTCGTTCATGCTTCATATTGAAACCAAATCCAAACCTATTATCTTCCAAATTAGTCATAATAACATTGGCTTTCGGTCTCCACAGATTCCGCATTTGCTTTTTAAAGTATTCCTTATTGAAAGCTTTCTGCGTGAGCACTTTCCCCCACCAAGAACACCCTCGACGATCTCAGGGTTAACGCCTCTTGTGTATCAATTACGATCACTTCTTTTTCTTCTTCAGTGATCGCAAACTTCCCTGAAAATTTGGATACCATGTCTTCCATTGTTATCAAGCCTTGAACAAACCGCTACCAACCCCGCACACACACGTTCAGAAACTTTTCTGTGAAAATCGGACACACCATGAATAAATTAGAGGACAGAGACCTCTGTAGCTGCATCTAAGATCAGACCGGTCAGAATCGTTGCCCTGCAAGCACACAAGTCTCACGGCGCCCACCTAGGGTTTCCTAGAGAGCTTTTTTTTTCACTGTCATTTTTAAACAAAAAAACACATAACCTCCTAAGGGCGCACTGATGCGGTACGAGAGGAATGGTCACAGAAGGTGGAGGGCTCACAAATATTCCAAGTTATAAAGAAAATTAAGATGACGAGGATGAAGCTCAATAATTGGGCTTGTAGTAATGTAAGAGTGGGACCAAAAGTAATTAGAGAGGTGGAGGTTAAGCTTACCAGTTTGTTGAGACAACCATTCACTGATGAGTCTATGGAGCAGAAAAATAAGCTAATTGGGAAGTTGAACCGACTGCTTGAACAAGAGGAGCAATTTTGGAGACAACGTTCGAAGGAAAATTAGATTAAACTTGGAGATCGCAATACCAAGTATTTTCAACAGAAGGCTAATAGGAGGCAAAAGTGGAACTATCTTTACGGGTTAATGGATGATAATGCTTGTTGGCGTAAGGACCATAGGGGGATGAAGGAGGTTGTGGTGTCCTATTTCACAAAACTCTTTAGTTCAAATGGAGTGGAGAATTTCGATGATATCTTATGTCATATTACGCCTAAGGTTACGGAGGAGATGAATATTTCCCTGACAAATCCATTCACGAATGAAGAGATCAAGTGTACAGTGTTTCAGATGCATCCTACGAAGGCGCCGGGCTGGATGGTATGTCACCGGGATTTTACCAAAAGCATTAGGGAGTGGTCGGCAGAGATGTTTGTAATGGGTTTCGGTCTATGGTCCTATCTAGTCATATCCTACGGAAAATCAATTATATCCATGTTACATTAATCCCCAAAGTCAAAGATGCCACGATGATGACACAACTTCGCCCTATTAGCTTGTGCAATGTGTTGTACAAAATAGTGGCAAAGGTTCTCACGAATAGGTTGAAGCTTATCCTTCCACAGGTTATCTTCCCTACCCAAAGTGTTTTCATTCCGGGACGTTTAATCTCGGATAATTATTTGGTAGCTACTGAAGTTGTTCATTATATGCATAAACGGTCCTCGAGATCTAATGGTCTTATGGCATTGAAATTTGACATTATTAAGGCTTATGATCATATGGAGTGGAAATTTCTAAAGGCCATGATGTAGAGATTGGGGTTTTCAGAAATGTGGATCTATATGGTCATGTTGTGTGTTTCAACGGTAACTTATTCATTTAAATTAAATGGTGATCCGGTAGGTTACGTGTGTCCAGAAAGAGGAATACACCAAGGGGACCCTCTCTCCCCCTTTCTTTTTGTTATGTGTGCCGAGGGCCTCTTAGCCCTATTGACAAAGATTGAGCTTCTTAGTGAGTTACAGGGGATCAAAGTCTGTCGAGCTACTCCTAGTATCCATCAATTGTTTTTCGCTGATGACAGTTTCCTTTTTGCCCGAGGTACCATTAGTGAGTGTCAGTCTATTAAACAGGTGTTGCGGGCATATGAGTTGGCCTCTGGACAAGCGGTTAATTTTGAGAAAAGTTGTTTTCCATTCAGTCCCAATCTCAATGTTTATGATAAGCAATTATTAGCTTACTGTCTTGGGATGAAGCGAAGGGAATTTCATGATAAATACTTGGGTCTACCGGTATTAGTTCGTAAATCGAAGAAGGAAACCTAAGCATATGTAAAAGATAGGGTGTGGAAGAAGTTGCAGAGTTAGAGAGGTGGCCTTTTGAGCAGTGCAGGCCGAGAGTTATTGGTGAAGACGGTGGCGCAAGCTTTACCAACGTATTCCATGCAATGTTTTCTACTTCCTAAATCGTTTTGCGAGGAGTTGAACACAATGATAGCGAAGTTTTGGTGAAATGGAGATCCGGGGAAAATGAAGATACATTGGCTTAACTGGAGGGTGTTGTGTAAGCCTAAACAAGAATGTGGCCTTGGATTTAATGATCTTTATACTTTTAACTTGGCTTTGTTAGCCAAGCAGGCATGGCGGTTTCTGCATGATACCGAGGGCTTTGTGTATCATGTGTTCAAGGCTCGGTATTTTCCTATTACAGATTTGGTTGATGCTTGAGTAACACCTAATAGTTCATATGTCTGGCGCAATATTGCTGCTTTGAGACCGGTGCTTTAAAAAAGCCTTCGGTGGCAGGTGGGTGGTGGGAAGACGATTCGCATATGGAAGGATAACTGGGTACCGAGAGAGTCCTGCCTTTAGATTTTGACTCCGCCACTTGTACATTAGAATAATGAGGCCACGGTGGAGAGATTGTTGTGGGTGGAACCTAAGCAATGGAATGTACGATTGTTAAATGAGATGTTTTCCCAGGAGGAAGTGGAATTAATTCGAGGGATTTCGCTTAGTCTACGTAATATTGTCGATAGAAGAGTTTAGCATTATGATCTACATGGGAAGTTTACGGTTTAGAGTGCTTATCATGTTGCTCGGGGGATAATTGCAACTAGTGGGGAAGAGGATGCAAGCTCTCATTCGGTTGCTAGTAATAGTGGGGAAAAGATATGGAAGAAGTTGTGGGCAGCTTGTGTCCCGGGGAAAGTAAAGATTTGTGTATGGCGCGCATGTTTGAATTCTTTGTGTACAAAATTAAATCTTTGTAAGCGGAGAGTACCAATTGAGGATGGTTATGTAATGTGTGGAAGTCATGTGGAATCCGTGGAGCATGTCCTGCGGGATTGTCAGGTAGCTAGAGCGGTGTGGTTTTGAGGATTGGGCTTACGTGTGGATGCTGGGCATGGTGTCAATCTCATGAATTGGTTACAAGGTCATGCATCGAGTTTTGATCTTTGTTTAATGTTGATATGGTCACTATGGCAAAACCGGAATAAAGTGTTATGGAATGGTAAGCCTCTAAACCCTGTAGAGATTGTGCTTCAAACTAAAGGGTGGTTGCAGGAATTCCACAAATGCCACAAGACAGATACAAAGAAGGGAAAGCGTGAATTACAAAAGTGGAGAAAACCTGATGAGGGATGGGTCAAGTGCAACTTTGATGAAGCATAGAATCAAAGCCAGAACCAGGGTGGGTTTGGAGTGGTGATACGAAACCAGTTGGGGGAATTTCTCGGTGCTGCAGCAGGTCCATTTGAAAGGATCACATCTGCCTTGCATGCGGAGTTTATGGCAGCTAGACAAGCAATGCTGCTGGTCAATAGGTTCTACTCGGTCGATGTGTAAGTAGAGTTCGAAGGTGATGCGGCTTTGGTGTTGTCAGCGATGAAGGGCCAAGGAGTTGACAGTTCTGTCTTTGGCCCCATTATAAATGACTTGCGATGCCTTCTTATGGAGTGGTCAAGTTCGAAGATTAGTCATGTCCAACATGAACGAAATTCAGTGGCGCATCGCCTTGCTCGGTTATGGATTACTAGTGCCCAGGAGGTGGTTTGGTTCGAGGGGCCTCCAGATCCGATTCAAGATATTCTTTTCGAGGAAGGATTGTAAGTTTGATTGTTCATTTGAGGATAGGTTTTCTGTTGTGCGGGACACTCTTTTCCTTCGATCGGGTTGAAATCCCGACAAGATTTTTATCGAGGTCCATTAAGCACACTATCCTCAGTTGGTGGATTGAATGTAGATACCCTGCCATTCCCAGATTAATTACTTCTCTGGTTGACTTGTTTTTAGTTTCCAGCTTGGTAGTCATTAACCACTTTGAACGCTTACGCTCATTTAACTTTTTATTTTTTTATTTTTATCTTTGTGCAGATTGGAAGATCTTATGTCACTTCCAAACTCAAGAATTATCCAAACTTAAAAGCTTATGTAACTTTTCTCAAACAAAAAAGCTTATGTAACTTTTCTCAAAAAAAAAAAAAAAAAAAAAAAAAAAAATTATCCAAAGTTTCAAACTGTTGCTATTGCAATTTACAGATCTGGTTTTAAGGCATAAGTTATGAACCTTTTCGACATAGTAAATGCCGGGATGTGAAGGGAAGAAAGGAAAAAAACCAAAAACGATTATCGAGAGGAAAAAAAACCTAGCCACCTAGAGAGAAATTGTGTACTACATTATTATTACCTATTGATGAGTCAAAATTTGGGATTTTTCAACCAAGTGGTTATTTTCTAGCGATGGAATAAATGAGCAGTGCGTAGTGCTGGAAAATGACGTTTCTAGGCTTAAATTGCGTTTTTGGAGCCCAAGATGACCTCTGATGGGTTCGTGGCCCTCTGGAGAAGTGTTCAGAATATACCAAACCTTAAATCTAGCTGTATTGGGCCATTTTTGGAGCAGTTTAGGGGTTCAAAACGTGGCTGTGCATATTTTAGGCGAATTTTTTCATTTAATTTAAGGTTAGGTTTCCTATTTTATTTTGGTAATTAGTTTCCAAGTTGTATTGGAAGACCTTTGTTTTAGGAGGATTTTAATTTTTCCTAGGTTAAATAAGAGCTTGGCCGGCCCTAGTTAGTCTGCTTCTTCTCCGTGTGTTCTTGAAGAAAGGCCAATCGTACAGATTTTCAAACTTTTTCATTCAAGGTGTTTTCGATCTTTTATTATTTCAATAAAAAACTTTATGATTTTTATTATGAATATACGTAACTAATTCTCTTTTTACTAAGGTGAGGCCATGAGCCTTAGCAAGAATATGTAGTTTCTCTTCAATTTGTTTATGATTATATGCATGCATGTTTTCGAATTATTAATCATTGGTTTAAACGAGAGATACTTTGGATGCGGTCTCTAATCCTTAACATTCTTTGATTAAAACCTTAATGGTATTCAAAGTTTGATCAAAGTCCCTTGACCTTGTATACCTCATTATATTACTATTAATATTTATATTTGTATAGTTTTGACATTAATTGTTTGATATTTTATGAGATTTATAATCCTATAAACGGTTACAATAAAAAAATTCAAACATTTTGATTGAATAAATGGATCAAAACTATGTAAAAATAAGAAATAATAAATGGCAAAGGAATGTATCCATAGTGTTAAAAAAATTGATACATTTTACAAAAAAATTGGTGCATTTCACATATAACAAAGTGGTACATTAATAAAGAAGAATGGGTACATTATAAATAAATTAGGGTACAGATAAAAGATTAAAAAATTATGAGTACAAATGAATTTTTTTTAAAATATAGGCGCTAAAAGAAATTAATACATGGGTATAAAATAAAACTAAAAAGAAAATACTACAAATTTTAAAAAAAAATGTTGCAAATTAAAAGTGGGTACAAACTAAAAATATAAATATATGATACAAAGTTTAGGCATAAAACATAAATATACCATATGTAATTTTTCTATCATTGATTAAATATACAATGTCACGTGACGGTATACACATGAGTACAAATACAAATAAAACTTTAAAAAATATGGGCACAAAAAGAAACTAATAGGGTAAATTACATTTTATCCCTTCAGGTTTGGGGTCGATTTCAATTCCTTACAACATCTTTAAAACATTTCAATTTCATACATTTACTTTCATTTTATTTCAATTTCATACATCCATTAGAAAATCTGTTAAGTAAACCGTTAAGTGATGACGTGGCAAATATGGGATCCACATTTGTGCTGATGTCAAATTTGTGACACATGGCACAAACAATTAATAAAAAAATTAAAATCTAATTTGAATATTAACATATTAAAATAATTAATTAAAAAATAATAAAAAAATACAAATTCTTCATCTTCCCCACCCTTTCTCCCACCACCACCCCCTTGCCCACCCGAGCCACCCTTTCGCCCGTCACCAACCCCATGCCCCATCACCACCCCCTTCCCCCATCACTTCCGCCCGAAGCTTCTCCCTCCAGCACCACCATCATCCCCCATCCCACTCTTCCTCTTCTCTCTCCTTTCTCCCGTATTCCTTCTCCCTTGCTCCTTTTCACTCTACAATAGCAGCAAAATGCATCACCGCCGGTGGCACTGTTCACCATTTCCTGGAAAATCGACGGATGACAAGAAAGGGGAAATCAAAGGGCACCCCATGTTTGAATCCGGATGATATCCTGCAACAGAACTCGTCTGAGAATCTCAACATGAATTTAGGGCTAATGGGGATTTTAGGGTTTCAATTTTCAATTTTCAATTGATTTGATGATTTTAGGGTTTCAATTTTCAATTGATTTGGGGCCAACACTCATCTCCTGGTTGTAAACATGTATAGCACTGACGGGGGAAGACGATGTTGCAGATGAAAAGGTCGTCCATGGTGGTCTCTTCGAACAGGGCCTCGGCGCTTGCGAATCAGCCCAATGGAGACAGCAACGCGAAAGCGACAAGCTTTCCGACGATGGGTTAGTGAGAGAAGGAAAGGCCTGCCTTCGTGAGGAAAGCTTGGGCGAATTCGACTTGTGCCATGGAAAAGAAATGCAGAAGTTGCAAAAGCTTAGAGATAGACCAGATCGTCGGATCTTAGTTCGCCCAGCGAGCAGTCGTGAGGTAGAGAGAGGTTGCTGGAGAGCATCGGGAACAGAGAGAGGGGGAAGATGAGGCCCTTCTGATTTTAGTGGTGAGCATGGGGAGGTCGGAGAGGGGGAGGTCGGCAAGGGTGGATGTGAGAGATGACAAAGAATTGAAGGGGGTGGGGATCACTCATTTTTGTTTTTATTTAAATAATTAAAACTTATTTGTTTATTATTTTTTTATTTATGTAAACAAATTTGACTGACACGTCATCAATTAACAGTGTACTTAACAGAATTTTTAACGGGATGTATGAAATTCAAATAAAGTGAAAGTAAATGTATGAAATTGAAATGTTTTAAAGATATTGTAATGAATTGAAATCGACCTCAAACCTGAGGGGGTAAAATGTAATTTACCCAAACTAATATATGGGTACAAATTAAAAAATATTTGCAAATTAAAAATAGGTACAAACTAAAAATAAAAATATATGATAAAAATTTTAACCATAAATATAAATATACTAATTGTAACATTTTTAACACTAAAGGAATATATTTAAAAATAAAAATATTTTATTATTCCAATAATTAATGATGTTATTAATACCCAAGGACCTTGATCAAAAATTGAAAATGAATAGGATTTTAATCAATGAAGTAGCAAAAAGAAGGATATGAACCTAATTTCTCCTTTAAACTATCTAATTGTCTTGATGCTTGATCACCATTAGGATATTTAGAAAAAGTAGTTTGATGCAATTTTGGTCGGAGGTCGGCCCTTGAAATTGATGAAGGCTTCTTATGATTAATAGGTGCAAGTTCACTTAGGATGAATACCACGTCTTAAGAGTTGCATGGTTTTTTAAAAGGTTTCACAAAACTTAATGAATCATGCATGTTTAGATTTGATCTAAATACCACAGACGGATTGCATGTTTGATATACGCTCTATATTGGGGGTCCAAGTAGGCATATAGTAGGAAAACCTAACCTTCGAAATATGCATGTATTAGTCATAAGTAATTGAGAGAACTATATAGGATTGTTAAAGTGACGGTGGATCGCTAGTGCTTTCTTAATTTGATTTCTACAAAACTGTTTCCTTTTTCCTCATCTTTAATATTGCAGATTGGTTTACTTTTATTAAATAAATTCATTTCTATTAAATTAGGACATAAAATCAATCATCTCAAATATCTGCTTTACAATAATTAATTGAAATTTGGTTTACTATGAATTATTTAATAATCCATGTGGAGAACGATCTTGCGAGAACCATTTATACTACAATATCCTTGTCATTCTTGCAAGTCTTATTGGATTTTTTTAACCCTTTTGCGTGTGTGGTAAAATCTCTATCACGTATAAACTATAAGCTCGAAGAAAACAAATACGATATAACATCTTCCTCAAAGTAGATTTTGTCAAAGCTTGTGAAAAGCTCCGCACAAGATTATGAATGGATAATCGGTTTTACATAAAGAAGTTGAGGTTTCCTCATAAAATCTCATGTGTGACGAAACTTAATACAGTTAGGCTTTAAATCGTGAAGGAAGTTGAGGTTCCACCATAAATCAAATGGCAATATGGAGCTAGAGTGGCCAAATTCCGTATAAGCACTTATTAGGTCTCTTATTTTCCCGTTGTGGGGTTCTTATATACACTCAACATTCACACTAAGAGGTGCTCAATTAGGGCCAAGTCACACAATGAGTAAGCCATAATAATTTAGTGTCGAGTTCTCCTTTACAACTGGATACATAAAAATAACACTAAACCGTAGTATTAGTGGAACGTCAATCTTTATTTTGATTTTAAACAATTTTGTTTTTTAATAAGGTTTTAAACAATTTTATGTTAATGATAAGATCCTTATTAAATGTGATGCACATATACCCCCCTTGAACAATCATTCAACGAATTTGCAACATCCACAAGAGCATGTGTTTGCAGTTCTAATCCAAAAGGGTACTTCATTACCCTCTCACAATGATTTGATTAATTTGTATCTTTTAAAAAAATTTGCATCCGTTCGTCGGAGGGAAAAACAAAGTTAAGCTTCCACTTGAGCTCTACAATGTGGAACCTGTGCTCGATCACTGGTCAGGAGGTCAGTTCTTCAATGCAAAATACCATTCTGCAAGACTTTATTGCTAAGTTCCAGAACTTCACTGCAAAGACATATAGGGAAATGCCTAGAGGAGAGACAGAGAGAGACAGATCACGTACGTTCAATAATTAATTAGTCTAACCCAGAACACAAGCCATGAATATTCTTGATAATGTTTAAGCAAAGAATAAACCCATACAATAACAAGTTATTTAAAAGTTCCAAAAAAAATAGTCCCAAAGAATTACTATTGAGTGTATTAATCTCACATTGGAAAATCAAGGCATCTTGTATGTACTTATAAGTAATTGAGTTACTTTTTATATTGTCAATTAATTTTATGATTGGACCTCAACTTTCTTCATGGTATTAAAGTAAGATTGTCACATCTATGAAGCTGAACGGACAAGTTGTTCCATGTGTGAAACCCAAATATGGTTACACGTACTCCACAGATCGCCTGATGATTTGTGTTGTCCACATACTAGGCTTGAATTCATCACACATGAAGGAGTATTAATCCCACATCTCAAGAAAAAAACGGATCTTGCATTTGCTTATTAGTCTACACCTCATATTGCCAATTAGTTTTATTATGCAAGTCAGCTTTCTTTAACAACCCTATAACAATTTGAAAGAGCAGATATGCTTTGCATTGAGAGCTAAGAAACCTAAAGGTTAAAGAAAGAATAAGAAAAAGTAGCGAAAGCTTCTCTGACAACGTTAGAAAGTATTCCATGCAACTTGCCCTACAAAAACCCTTCTAAGAACACCATTCATTCCACCCCATTTTTCTTCGTCTTCCAAAAACGACAGGGAAATACAAGCAATATTTGGTCCAACAATGGCCAACCAAATTCACAAAAATAATATTAATGCATTTTTTGTACTTGGGATTGTATGCGTGACGCTGTTGATACAGAAGAGTGGTGCAACTGACTTTGCAATTGGAGGCTCAAAGGGCTGGTGTGTTCCTGATTCTTCTGTTCACTATAATCAATGGGCAGAAAGAAACAGGTTTCAAATCGGAGACTCCATAGGTGAGTTTTTTATGCTCTACGTTATAATTAAGGTTCTACATATTCATCTCAATTTTCGGCATGTCAATAGAAAAGCAAGTTTTGCGTAAAACCTATTTTATTTAAACACTTTGACTCCTATGCCACCCAGGATAACCTTCCTATTTTGTGTGTGATAACTTAGTTTGATGCATTAATACATTATTTTCCATTTCAAATTTGCCCATAAGGTTAAAAATGGTTAAGAACATGATTTTAGTCCACCACTTATTTTACTTTTATTAAAGAATTATGTTACTTTTCAAGGAACGCTCGTCATTGTTCATGTTTTTAAATTGATTACGAGGATAAAAACCGAAGATACGTGATTAAAATTAAATACAAAAGTAAATTTATCGATTTTACAAGAGTCTATGTTGAGAATATTAATTACATTTTGGGGGAAAAAAAAGAGATTTATTATGTGCTTATAAGTAATTGGGATACTTCTCAAATTGCCAATTGATTTTATAGTAAAACCTCAACTTTTTTCAGTCTGCTATATATTTTACATAACTAGACAAGCCAACTGTAATTAAGATTGTTGATTTGATGGAATTATGTGTATGCATGTGATTGTAATTTATAGTGTCTCACGACAACATAACAGATCAAATAAAAGATCATTGTATTCTGAGGCTTGTAGCTCCAATGGTAGTAAATTACGTCCACCCCGAAAAAGGGGGTTCTGGTTCCCCTCCTCCCTTCCCTTCTCTGTAACAAAAACAAAACACAATCAAAATTGTACAAAATAAAAATAAAAGGTTTGTGACTACCACATACCCTTGCTTACCTTTGTTTATTTACTTGATATATATATTTCAACTGCAGTGTTCCACTACCCTCCTGGCCAAGACTCAGTGGTTCTAGTAACCCAGGACGACTACACCAACTGCAACACGGATTCACCTACGGCTAAGAAATACACCGATGGCCACACTGTCTTCAAGTTCAATCAATCCGGGCCATTCTACTTCATCAGTGGGAACAAAGATAAATGTCAGAAAAATGAGAAGGTGGTAGTGATTGTCTTGGCAGATAGAAGCAGAAATGCAAAACCTCCATCTTCAAACTCAAAAGATATGATCCCATCTCCAGCTCCTTCTGATGAAGCATCTCCACCTCCACCGCCGTCAGGGACTACTGAGATTAACCCTACTCCTGCTCCTGAAGGTGAAACACCTCCTCCACCTCCGAACGCGGCTTCTTCAGTTTTCATGAGTTTTATTGGGTCCGTCGGAGCATTTGCTGCATCCTCAACACTTTTACTACTCTAACTGGATTGGATTCCTTGAGTACAAAGTTTGTTTTCTTTTGAGAGTATCTTTTTATTACTCAATGTTTTATTTTATGTTCTTTTTTCCTTAAAGCTCAGTGTACATGTTTGTACTGGTGCTTGATATTTGTTTGATTCTCATTTGTATGTACTTGTGAGACTCCACAATAAAGGCCAATAATGTAGATGTATGCACAAATAAATAAATTGATTAATTTTACTTAGTGCATGTTAATGTATATGTGAATTCCCGTGGGAAATGCAAGTATTATCTTTGGTTTCATGACTTGCGATTGTGGAAGCAATAAGATACAAGGTGTTCGACTATACAAAGCCGTTAAATTTAGCTGGTTAATCCATATTCGATCCGTTACACATTGTATTGTGAATTCATGAGTTTTTATCATTTACTGTCAAAATTTAGTTCCTAATTTCACAATTTTCTGTTTTTATAAAAACTTTTAAATATAAGAAAAATCTCAATTGAATAGACCTAAAAACCCTCAAAACTAAAAGTTAGTTATACCGACAAGCTAAATCCCTTTAAATGTTAGGATTTGTTGTTTAATGAGGGAGGGGAGGGACAAATCGTTTTGCTGTATTATGAAACCCTTTAAATCTTATGCTTTGCTGTAGTTCTGTGAAATTTTTATCATGGATTTTGTAGTTGTGTCTAAAACAAAAACTGAATGGTAAAGAAAAATATTTGGCTTAATAATATGTAGCATAGTCTAAAAAAATGAAAATCCTTACCTATGCGTGAAAAATATCATGCTCTATTGAATTGTATGAGTGGATTTTTGCAAGGAGACTCAACACAGAAATCTAATGTAGTCATGTCTAAAATTTTTGAGTGAGAATTTAAACATGGAATTTTGACAAAAGTTAAAATTTATAAGTTGACACACATCACTTCCTTTTATTTCGATTTATAAACATAGAAATTAAAAATTTTCATATGGAAAAAAAAAATTTCGAAATTGGGACTCCAATTCCCAAGTTTAAAATTTCATGTAAATAGATGTCATCTCTAAATTTCTATGAGTGAGAGTTTAAAAATAAAAATTTCAGTATTCAAATTTCCTTGTATTTTTAAGTTAACCAAAAAAGAAAATTCACAAATTCTAGAAAATAATATTCCGTTATTTCTATTCAAACATAGTGTTAATGAAATTACGAATCCAATCCAATTGGATAAGTAAATGAAACAAACGGTACATGTATTTACTTACTACATTCATCATCTAATGGTAAGATATTATATTATCTCTTCGATTACATATCTGGCCATTAGATGGTGAGTGTATCTCTTTGAATACATATTTGACTATTAAATGGTGAATGTATTAAGTAAATGTATGTAGGCGTATAATGGGTGCTTGCACTATCCCTCGTTGACATATCCCACAACAATTAGTATAAAGTATGCGTTTCCTTTTTTAGTATAAAGTTATCTAACTAATAATCGCATGAGTTGTGAAGTATAGAATGTTTGTAAAATCGTTTCGTGTTTCGAAAACTTGAACCGAAAAATTGGCGCTTGTAATGCTTCATTCCACATTCTTCTTTCTAAGAGGAACATGTTGTCATCGTTAACAAAACAATCCTCACTAAATCAGATGTAGCTTGTACACTAACGAACACTTGGCCTATCTATCAGAAGTTTTTGCCGAGTTCAACCTTCCTCATCATTCTAATAGTATTGTGCAGAATTGAGTCCATTATTCCCGCTACCTGCAAACCCAAACGAAAGAAAAAATAGGTAAACTCTTGAGACAAGTAAACAACTACAAAAATCAAAGATACTAACCGTGAAAACGCCTCCGATAATAGCGCACACATTTGTGATAAAATGTGAAAAGGATTTCGGGTTTTCTGTTATTAAAACCTGGTTATAGAAGACAAAGAAAGAGAGAAGGTGAGAGAAGGTGAGAGAGTAAAAACTAAAAGACATTTATGTTATTGTTGTTTTTTAACGAAAATTAAACCTGCATGGGGGAGAGCTCGAAATGGAACTTCGCAACTGGTATTTGGAGACTCTGCGCCAAGCTGCTGTGGGCCGTGTACTCATATTCCTCAATTAATTTATGAGATCTCCCAGTTATGACTTCCGATTTAACTATTTGAAGGTAATGCTCTATCTGCACATACAATTACCAGATATTGCAATTATAATGAGCTTAAGCATTTGCTACTCTTCACCAGCCCAATAAACTTCATTAATGAATATACTTGTAAGTCCACAAATTTATGGAAAAACGAATAACGATGGACTATCACCAACAACGAACAGGAATAAACACTATTTAGTACCCAAAAAAGGGAATTAAAACAGTTAGTATCCACTCAGAAGGAGATGTTTATGGACCGTGACAGCATCTTTAGGGAGGTAAGAATATCCATACAACTACCAAAGAACATTGCCAATACACTCGCACACACATTGGCATGTTAATGGACAAGCACAGAACAATAGAGAAACAAACAGAAGAAAAAGATAGGAAGAGTCATGCATAGAGACAAACTTACTGTAACATTAGCACCTAATTCACGGTGATTTATGAAAGACCGACCATTCAACCTATCATGGCTCACACCAAGATAAGGTACCAATCGCTTGACATCACTCATCACCTTAGGAGCAATCATCCTACCGAATGAAAAATGTGAAATGACATGAGAAATGTTCATTTGAGAAGCATCGAAGGAATGAGCTCCCGAATGAGCGGAAATGACAAGGTTTCCTGGAACCTGCACAGCACAGGACAAATCATACCTATTTCCAACAGAATAACAGCTAAGAGTTTTACTGTAAGGTCAATTGAAAGGTCAAAGAAGGCCAGAATTCTGACAATGATAAATTGCATTTTACTGGTACAATATTCTCTTCTGTTTATTCATGTTAACCACCAAGTACAAGAAATTTAAAAATTTGAGGAGGTAAACCATAGCTTAGTTGCTAAGGTGGCAAATTTTTTTTTTTTCCATGAAGAAGCCAAGGTCAGCCGCTGCTGTCATGACTGCACATGTGATTCTCAAGTGTGAGGGAGACTCTCGTGTGCAGCTCTGCTAACCAAATTGAGCAGTCACAGCTGCCCTTGGCATTTCTCTTTATTCTTACCGATTTCAAGCATGTGAAACACCTGAAGGCATGCTCAGACAAAGAAAAAAAAGGAAATGAGTTGTTCAATCCCTCTTTCATCGCATTTCCAAGAATGTGAAGCACCTCAAGCCATGCTTTGGGAGCAGAGGAATAAAGCAAAGATTTCTACGGGTATCATCACTGTCCTGCGATTAGGTCTAACATGCCCAATGGTTCTATTAATTTCAGCTTCAATTAGAAGATCACCTTCTTTACACGCACATATCCTTCAATTCTACACCCTCCTGTCAATGGTGCTGGTCTTTTTGCATTCTCACCCCCGTTGTTAGATTTACCCTCCAAAGCGAGTTTTTCAGACTCCACAGGGATAGGTGCAACCAAAGTTTCCATTGTCTGCAAGGATAGAAGCTTCATATCAGATTTACAATTTCATTGAGGCACTGAATATCAAGAAGCACCAACAAGTTCAAAGTCAAAGTTAAACATGGGATACAGTGACACTAATTAAAACTTATGAATGCTTGTACCTTAACAAGGCTATCTGTATCTCGATCACCATAATAAGATTCATGCTCATGGTGTCCATGGTCATCCCTGTGAAAGAATGCCAGATAAAGAGGTTGCCTACGTTAAGCTTCATATGTACAAGACAGGCATGGCCGAGGGAGCAAAAATTGAGAATCAAATGTATAAATCAAATTGGGTCCATTAAAGAATATAAACTGAAACATGAGCTTTTCTAAAACCCAGGACATACACTTGAGAATGGAGAAACACCCCTGGGGGAAAGGGCAAGAGAGGGAAGACAAGAGAGAGAATTGTCTTTTCGATACTATTACCATCTTAGAAAGATCATAGAATGAATACACTATGCATGCAGCTCCACAACTGAAGGACCAGAAAAACATAGATACGACTTAATTGGCTACCCAAAGATTGCATTTAGATAGATGACTTGAAATTGAGGATTTCGATTTGCATTTTTATTATAAATTGTATGAGATATTAGGCATATTAAAATTCTTTGCAAATTGAAAGTACATGTACATGACAATATAAGATCAGTTAAATATTCAAGAACAAAATGTTATTTCAAATTAACTCCCTAATGTACTTGACCAAAATTTTCTTTCAGTATATCAAAACTATACTTCATCCCTTCTTTTGACATTTCACACTCAATATATCAAATAGTCAAATTCAAATCTTGCATATAAATCCACATGTTGAAATGGAGCCTTAGAGCACGTAAAAAACTACTCTCCAAATAGATACAGATAAATACGCATACGAGTAAGATGAAGATAGAACAGACAAAAATAAAAAAAACGATAATTTAAATGCGACTTAAAACGTAATGTTAAGACTCCAAAGTTGAAATCATTTCGATAATAAATAAATGAGTAGAAATCAGTTTGGAAAGGAAATAAACTTTGCGAAATTTTGTAGCATTTACCTCACATCACTTCCTTTACGAAAAATACGAATTGATGGATATCCTTGAATGTGATTCCTGAACATTATGAGGAAGCATAGTTAATAATGGCAAAAACAGGAAGACAGTGGTACATGAAGCACACTTGAGAGGTAAGTAAAGAAGAGAACAATGTATCTGGAGATGTAAAGCAATGATGTATAACTAGTTAAGATGGCACATAAAGCTTAAGTTGGTGGATATGAAAATAGTTCAAATGGTGATTCAATTCTGGGATAGGCTTAACTATGGCGACATACAAGAATACCACGTGAAATTGCATAAGATAGAGACAGACTAAAACATGAGCTCATCCATGTTCCCACCTTGAGGTTAACAGTTCTCTTTTCAACCAGAATGTCAAAATATACTGATCTGCCAGAAAATGCTACATGGGTAAGAATACTACCACTACTACAACAACACCACCACCACCAACAACAACAACAACCAAGCCTTATCCCACTAAGTGCGTTCAGCTGTAGGAATCCTAGAATGCCATTGTGCTTGGCTTTGTGCCATGTCTTCCATTAGCTCCAAGTACTCCATATATTTTCTTAAAGTCACTTTCCAAGTCTTCCTAGGTCTAATTGGTAAGAATACTACCCTAGA
The DNA here is from genome assembly GCA_024362995.1 of Heteromeles arbutifolia. Taxonomy (NCBI): domain Eukaryota; kingdom Viridiplantae; phylum Streptophyta; class Magnoliopsida; order Rosales; family Rosaceae; genus Heteromeles; species Heteromeles arbutifolia. The sequence goes on along the minus strand of JANCRC010000003.1, from coordinate 33,471,818 downwards.
AATAAAATCTAGAGCTCTAATTGACATTTCAAGAAACTAAATCCTAGTATTGTTATTTTGAAAACCACCCCAGTTAGGCCCCAGTAGGTAGCGTATAGTACTTGTTTCAAAATCTTCTTCAACGACAAATAGGTTCCTCTTCCACTTTTAAGTCTCGACCACATTTTTAAGCAAGAATAAAAACAACCCTGATCATTTCAAGTTAAATTTATTGTTTAATATATTCATTAATAGTGAACAAAATCTGCTATTTAGTATTTACAAATGTACAGTTGCAGCGGATTAAGTGGAGTTTGGCCTTTCAGTTTTCTTGTCCGCTGTAAGTCAGCTATTAAAATATAGAATGTATAAATCTCTTTTTCAATAAGAAAAATTGCAAATATACTTATAGATTGTTTTTATCCAACTAATAAAAACTGACAATGCATATGGCCACAATGAAAAGTAACATAAAACAAATTGTATTCCATAAAAAATCAAGTGGAAAGTAGGACTCAGCAATTTAAAACATACCTCCTACACAAGTCACCTTCTTCAGTACAATCCACCTTCGCCATAAGTATACGGCCATCTATTTCTGGATCATACCTGTTAACCAAGGAAGCATGAGAGAAAGTGAGATAGGAATTGTAAACTTCATATTCTGGACTGCACAATTAGAAAGGGGAAATGTTATTAACACTCTAGAACAGCCCTTCAGCACTCTTCCTGAATGTAGAACATAAGGAATGAGTGCAGGATGACTAGTGCCAATAACAGCTCCCTCAGAAAAATCATATTATGTGGAAGAAAAGCAGACTTTCAGAGTGAAGCACCTCTCTCTTATTATTTTGGCGGCCTTCTCCCATGAAGGTTTCTGAAAAGGAAAGTGATAACATGAAGCAAGAAGTAATAAAAGAGGAAGATAAAAATGCAGCAAGAAAGATACGCTTTTGGATGGATTCAACTAAATAGTTCAATTACGTCAACAAACAATAAATTAATGCACACAAAGTATCTTCCAATTATACAACAGTTCCATCGAAAATGAAGAAAGAACAACATTAATTGACCCAAGGATCTTGTGACTTGTCATAAGATAATGCATATTCACAAGCACATACATGATCAAGGGTATGAAATGAGGGGAAACAATCGAAGTAGTAAATGATAGTTAAACAACTCCAAAACCCAAGAGCAACGTATGTAAGAAGTCAGATACAACAAATACACATATTACAACCTTTTAGATTTCTTTCATTCGGCAAAACTAAAAGATATAAGTTGAAATCCTCAGCTAGTAATGTTCTCAATGAAAACTGCATTACAAGAAGTTTTCCCATGATTGAATGATCGCATTATTGGCATACATGAGTTACACTTTAGTTTCGGGCCAAAATATGAGATTCTAAATTCTTTGCAATCATGCCAAAACCATAGAATATGCATATGCAAACGCAAGAATAAAACAAGAATTGTAGAAATTGATTGATTAAGAAAGCTAAAAATTTCATGAAAAGAGATTTGAGACGTGTGAAGCTATTTTATTTACCAAGCGATTGCTCCAGTAGCACCACGGAGCATAAAAATTAACCACCAAAATTGGGTGCCTGCAAAAGAATTGTTTAATACAAAATTAGGAAAGGTATCAATTTGCAACATAAAAGTGTTCCACATCAGTAGCATTAAATATCAAAGGTATGGAAGTAAAAGTTGGCCCACTTACTGGTGAGTAAACTTTTCAAAATTCTGAGCAGTAAGAGAAATAGAGCCATCACCAGAAAAATCGTCTCCATCCCCATGCTTAATATTATGTAAAGCCGGTCCCGAGTGGAACTCAGTGCCAGTTGGTCTTAAATCTGTCCCTATGGAGAACTTGCGAATTGTTTTCGTAATATTCAATCTGTTCTGAGAATAAGAGGGAATGGATTCAGGATAGATGGATACCACATAAAGAATATAAAAATTACTAACAAAGGATAATTAGCATTAGGGATGAAAATCAGGACCAGAGTAAATAATATTGAAGAAAAAAAAAGCTAAATGAGAGAGAAACTTACTGTTCCCAACACGTCACTCACGTCAAGAGATGCGAATTCACATGAAAGTGCAGGAAAACTACATGAAAATGGAGATAACATTATGCAGGCAGCCAAGGAAATGAGAGATGCAGGGGGTGAAGGAAGGTTATATAAATTGATACTACACAAATAACACTGTTCTAAAAATCCTCGCCTAGCGCCGCCTAGGCGGGGGCCTAGGCACTAGGCGGCTAGCCACCGCCCCGATTAATGCCTAGGCATTTGAAAATTAAGAAAGGGCACCTAGACCTGCTAAGGCACCCGCCTAGACCGCCTAGGCACCCACCTAGCCTGCCCAGACCTGCCTAGGTCGCGACACACTTCGACAGAAAATAGTTAACTTTCATTTTGCATTTTATTTTTTGCAATAAATTGTAAGAGACTTGTTGAATATTTAAATAAACACACATTATATGTTTGTTCTCCATGTTTTCATTATGTTTGAATACTTCATAATATATATGTCATACTATTTTGTAGTTTATGATAATATTACATATATTTTGAGTATAAACAAACACATATTTACATGAAATATAATAGATTTACTTAAATCCGCCTAGGCCCTATCTAGTTGCCTAGGCACTAGGCCCCAGTCCGCCACCCGACTAACGCCTAGTGTCTTTTAGAACCTTGATAAATAATAATCGAAAGTGATAGCCAAGAGTTTTCTTTGAGTATAGTTTGCATCAGAAAGGCAAATCACCAAATTTTCCAGGACCAGGAGTAAGAGAGGGAACACCCTCATAACCTAATGCTCACACAATATAATTGCCTCTTTCGGGCCGATTAAAGCATTTCCTACAAATTCCCATGTAGTGCACCTTAGAATCATTTGGACCTAATTTAATTAAATGCACATGGAGCCATGAACCTAATAAGGCATCATTTTGTCACCACATCAAAAGTCCTACTACTCTCAACCATGATATTTATGCCATTCTTAATATAAATAGTAATAACGATTGATTAAATAGGGCTTGGCAATATCACATCGACCTAGTATCTGTAAGTCCTAACCACATGTTCATATATGGGATCTGGTTGTGTACCACCACTAAGTGAAGATAATGTAAAAAATCAAAATGAAGGTTAAGAAGAATATCTTTGAATAAAATTCCAATTACACGAAGGACAGTTTTTCAGTGACATTCTAAAATCAATAAAGCTACAACTGGATCAGTATAAAATTTAACTCCATGCATGTACATAATAACTTCATAAACATCAAAAACACCAATGCAAGCTATGAATGTTTACCTGATATTAAATTCAATACGTAAGAAATCCCCATCAGAACTCTTGTCGACAATAACAGATGTAGAGGTGCTGACGGTTAAATAATTATTCAGTTCCTGTAAAATGAACATCATAAGTCCCATCAGGATTTAAAGAAATGCCATTATTACTAAATTTAGTAATAAAGTGCTGAAACAGATTACTTAAAAAAGGAAAAAGGAAACAGCAAAAAAAAGAAGGTAAATACAACAAATACAATAAAGTGTATTAACTACAAGCATATTTCAACAAGAAATAATTACGAATAAAAACCACGGATGGAAAAGAAAACAAAACTACTGGAAATTCTCATAGATATTATAAAAATAGAAAAAGGTTAAACATACATAAAAGGACCAAAACAAGCATCAATTGAGAAAAAAGAATCATTACTCAATGTCCATTTGTCGAATTTGAATATTTTGAACACATAAGTAACGAACTATAGAAATATGAGCTGCTTACCATTCCAAATAAAAACATCATGGCAAGAGCTGCTACAATAGATAGCCCTGCACCCGATAATGATGCTTCTGTCAAATCTCTAGGAATTTTCCTGTACACAGGAAAGGCATTGTAGCATAAATACATATCAGGACAACCCCTGTAGGTGAATTTATTGCCCACTAAATTATAGCATAGGTTTATTTGTTTATTTAACAAACACCAACTAGACTATTAGGGTGTGCGCAAGTACCCACCAGATTGCAAATTCACCACCCAGACTCATGGTTTACCGTGAATATACCACCTCTATTAATTTTTGCGAAACTTTTAGTCAAAATGTATCATTTGCAACACATGTGAGCCATTTACAAGTGTATTTTTGCCACTTAAAGACCTCTAGATGACTTACAGTAACAATTCAGTAGAATAAAGCTCGTGTGACATATCTTCTGCTTCCCAGAAGACAAGCTGTAGTCAACGAAATTCTTACCCCAAAATACGTATGAAAAAGTGCTCATGTGCTCATACTAGATGAGATTTAATGGAATTTTCTAACGGTAATTGACAGATGTGATACATCCACACTAAAAGCAGAGTGCAGGTAGTAAATTGGCAAGATTTTATTGTTTGGGCGGTATTTTACGCACATTGCAAAGAGATGCAATGTGACATTTTTGCATACAATTTTAGCTCCTTAAATGTGTGCCATAAACATCAGACACAGAGCAGCTAAAACCCTTGAATCATTTGCTCTGAATGCTTCCACTAAGCACCTCCAAATGATCTAGTAATGCCTCCTTACTCTCAGGTAGTGGTGATAATATGAATCTTTCAATGGCCTGGACGTATCTATTGCACAACTAATTCATCGTTTCTATGAATGCCAAATTCGTTGCTTCGTCGGCCAAAAAACAAAAAATAAAAATAAAACCAATTACAAGCAAACGAAGGCCCATTCCAAAATTCATGGATAATACCAATTACATTACTTTCCAATGTTCATTCAATCAGTCAAACACTACTTCATTTCCTCACAACAAAGAAGAATTACTCAATCCAAATACTAATTTTAAGCAACCAAAGTATTCAAATCACCAATCTTATCCATTAATATTAATTTAAATTCTTAATCCTAATTATATCCACTCCAATTCATTGATAAATCCAAGCCATTCATTCACTTATCCATCACAATTCACAATCCACATGCACCAAAAAGCAATTACGCAAAATCGAATTGAATTTTCCACGATCAGATTCAAATTACACATACACACACAGAGCTGATGAACAGTGAAAATGAGTGAAGGAAATGCGCGAGATCTGACCTATAAAAATCGACAGACTTGATCTTGCCGGAGGAAATCATGGCTGAGATAAACGGACTGGATTTGATTCCGGAGCAACGGAGAGCTCTAATCCCAATTTTCCCGAGCAAAATCACAGAGAGAATGAAATGGGGGAGAGAGCTGCTGCCTTCGCCTCTCGCCTCTCGCCTTCTCTTTTTGTTTTTGTTTTTTTTTTTTTTTTTGCTCCGATTAGTGATCACGCGTGCGACGATGCACCGTACTTACTATCACTGTCGCTATGGGACCAGATCTACCGCCGCTTATACTCGGATTCTCGATTCATCAAGCCTTTAGCTTTGACGTACGATGAGAATTAAGATTTATCTTTTTTGTTTGGTTACTTTATCTTGCTTAGGTAAGAATAAGACGTTTTTAGTAGTTGACCATTTAATATTTTTATCTTCGATAAATTGAGGATTTATTTTTGAGAATTTTAACGAAAAGTTTATCGTACTGTTCATTTTAATAAAAAAAATCATATTTTTACTCTAAAAAGTCAATCTTAGTACTATTCACTTACAACACTTTTTTGTCTTTTTTTGCTAAAACTCAAAGTTTTCAAACTGTTTTAATTAGTTTTCCTTTCTTTTATATGGAAAGTTATCAGGTTTTGGAATTTGACTATAATACTTATAAAAGTCTAAATGAGCCGAGTTAAGTTAAATATCATAGTGCTCAGGTCGAGTAATATGAACATGATGATTAAACGTAACTTATTTAAAGTTTATTATCTTTCATTGGGCTTGGCTTATTATCGCGACCACAAATTAATAAGTCGTGAAACAAAAGAAGAATGTGTACACATGAAGTGTTTTTGGATAGTTCAAAACTAGAATTGGCACAATATTGTGAAATGGCCGTCCTTACTCAATTTGGGTCAGACCTTGAAGTCGTGACTCAGGCATTACTTAATAGAGGTGCAAGGCTTACAAAAGTACTGAAATAACAACAATACGCACCACTTCCATTTGAAAAACAAATCCTAGTCATTTATGCAGCTATCAATGGATTTTGTGATCGAAGGCTAGTGGACAGAATCTCCCAATATGAGAGTGAACTCATAGTTCCCCAATCTAATCACTCTACCACAACTATATATGCCTAAGATAGTTTAGTCAACGTTGACGCCAATACTTCGACTGGAGACCACCCGCTCCCTGACGCCTCTGTCACCCAGGTGCGAGCAACCAACTCCTTGATGCCTCAGTTCCATGGAACAACGACACCCCCATTGTTGGAACTCCTCCCACCATAGAGCAAATCTGGGAGGCTCTAGTGAAGATCAATACCTCTGTCAACGATCTTCAAAAGACTTCCAAGTAGAACAACTCAATTTTGTGGACATATAGAGACGTATGAAGGCCATGAAGTACGTTGATCTAAACAGGCCTGTAGTGCTACTCCGCAAACCTAGGTCCCTATCTTTAGGTATAGAAACATAAGTACCATAGGCCCCGAATGATAGCTAGTATCACCAGCATCCATGTCAATCCTAGTCGAAGCTGTTGATTCAAAAGGGTACATAAAGCTACGTGATGGCCAGATTGTCAGTCATGCCCCTGCAAGCAGGATCTAAATCTAATGCAACTCTGATCCCTTGGACACTACAAGAGGCTCTCAAATAGATCCTAGACACCTCAACTTCATTGATCTGGAGTTATATGAGGATTAAGAATGACGCCGACCACTAAACCGCAATAGTCTTAAGGATGCTCTGTTAGACAAATTGCCTTACCAGTAAGGTCGTTGCCAATGTCAGGGATATTCTTTCCTTAACAATCGAATTCGCAACTCCTTCAGTGAAGTTTTCTCAACCAAGGTTCAAGTACTTTTGCAGAGACTCTGATCCGAATTACCACATCATGCACTACCGAAACGATATGGCTCTCTGTAGCAATAATAACAAGTGGATGTGCAAGATGTTCCCATCTATTTTAAAAGGGCTTGCTATGAGATGGTTCTTGGAGTTGCCATGCTTGCTCCATCGAGAGTTTTGAAACTTTTGCTGACATCTTTGCGAATTCCTAGTCGATGTACCATAATGTTTGCAAACGCCATCAGGCCATCTTCAACATCGGGCCCAAACTAAGAATAAGAGTTTGAGGACCTACTTGAAGCGATTCCACACGAAATTGGTTGAGATAGAAAAGCCAAATGACAAGTTAGCCACAACGGATGTGTTCAATTGCCAAAATGAGAAACTATTTCATGTCATGATCTTTTGACCTCATAAATGCAAAAACACTCCAAAAAATAAAATAAAAAATTGTGTACAAATGACACCAAATAAGCATTCGATCTTTTGGTTATCATTTTTAAAGGTCTAGTAGCAAATTGAATGTGCTCGTTTGCCAAAATGAGAAACTATTTTGGATCGCAATCTTTTGATCCGGTAAATGCCAAACCAATCCAAAAATGAAAAATGTGTACAAATGCAAAATAAGCATTTAATCTTTTAAGTACTCATTTTTAGAGGTCTAATAGCATATTGAATGTGTTCATTTGACAAAATGAGAAACTATCTCGGGTCACAATCTTTTGACTCCATAAATAAAAAATACGTACAAATGACACCAAATAAGCTTTTAAGTACTCATTTTTAGAGGTTTAGTAGCATTGAATGTGTTCATTTGCAAAAATGAAAAACTATTTCGGGTCACAATCTTTTGACCCCCTAAATGCAAACACTTCAAAATAAAATAAAATAAATGTGTGCAAATAACACCAATATGCTTTTAATCTTTTTGGTACTTATTTTTAAGGGTCTAATAGCAAATTGGATGTGTTCATTTGTCAAAATGAGAAACTATTTAAGATTGTAAATGCAAAAACAATCCAAAAATGAAAAATGTGTACAAATGGCACCAATAAATGTTTAATCTTTTGAGTACTTATTTTTAGGAGTCTAGTAACATGTTGAATGTGTTCACTTGCCAAAATGAAAAATTATTTTAGATCACGATCTTCTGACCCGTAAATGCAAAAACAATCCAAAAACAAAAAATATATACAAACGACACCAACTAAGCATTTGCTCTTTTGAGCACTTATTTTTAGGGTTCTAATAGAAATTGGATGTGTTCATTTGTCAAAAAGAGAAACTATTTTGGCAAAAACGTCATCAATAATAGCGAAAGCATCCGTGATAAAATGTGAAAAGGGTTTTGGATTTTCTGTTATTAAAACCTGGTTATAGAAGACAAAGAAAGAGAAAATGTGAGAGAAGCAAAGAGTAAGAACTAAAAGACATTTACGTTAGGGAACTGTTATTGACACTCAAAAAAACTCATTTTGCACTCCTCACAAGTATACTTTTCTTTCTAGATATGAAAAATTTAGAGTGCAAAATGAGAATTTTAGAGTGCTAATAACAATTTCCATCCGTTATTTAAAAAAAACAAAAAACAAAAAACAAACCTGCATGGGGGAGAGCTCGAAATGGAAGAGTCATGCATAGAGACAAACTTACTGTAACATTAGCACCTAATTCACGGTGATTTATGAAAGACGGACCATTCAACCTATCATGGCTCACACCAAGATGACATCACTCATCACCTTAGGAGCAATCATCCTACCGAATGAAAAATGTGAAATGACGTGAGCAAGCATCAAAGGAATGAGCTCCCGAATGAGCGGAAATGACAAGGTTTCCTGGAACCTGCACAGCACAGGACAAATCATTCCCATATTCCAACTGAATAATAGCTAAGAGATTTATTGTAAGGTCAATTGAAAGGTCAAAGAAGGCCAGAATTCTGACTGATAAATTCATTTTAGTGTACAATATTCTCTTTTGTTTATTCATGTTAAATCCATTTTACTGCCCTTGGCATTTCTCTTTATTCATACCAATTCCAAGCATGTGAAACACCTGAAGTCATGCCCGGACAGAGAAAAAAAGGAAATGAGTTGTTCAATACTTTTTCATCGCATTTCCAAGCATGTGAAGCACCTCAAGCCATGCGTTGGGAGCAGAGGAATAACGCAAAGATTTCTACGGGTATAACAATTGTCGTGCGATTAGGTCTAACATGCCCAATGGTTCTATTAATTTCTATTTCAACTGGAAGATCACCTTCTTTACACGCACATATCCTTCAGTTCTACACCCTCCTGTCAATGGTGCTGGTCTTTATGCATTCTCACCCCTGTTGTCAGATTTACCCTCCAAAGCGAGTTTTTCAGAATCCACAGGGATAGATGCAACCAAACTTTCCATTTTCTGCAAGGATGGAAACTTCAGATTAGGTTTACAATTTCAATCGGGGCACTGAATATCAAGAAGTATTAACAAGTTCAAAGTCAAAGTTAAACATGGGATACAGTTTGAACTTAGGAATGCTTGTACCTCAACCAAGCTATCTGTTTCTCGACAACCATAATAAGATTCATGCTCGTTATCCCTGTGGAAGAATGAGGTTGTTAAGTTAAGCTTCATATGTACAAGACAGCCATGGCCGAGGGAGCAAAATTTGAGAATCAACTGAAGAAATCAAAATGGGTCTACATAAAGAAAATAGACTGAAACAGCGAGCCTTTCTATAACCCGGGACATACACTTATCATCTTATAAAGATCATCGAATGAATAAACTATGCATGCAGCTCCACAACTGATTGGCCGCCCTAAGATTGCATTTAGATAGATGACTTGAAATTGAGGATTTGGATTTGCATTTTTATTATAAATTGTATGAGATACTAGGCATATTAAAATTCTTTGTTAACTCAAAGTACATGTCATTGACTATTTAAGATCAGTTAAATATTCAAAACAAAATGTTATTTCAATTTAACTCCCTAATTTACCTGACAAAATTTTTCTCTCAGCATATCAAAACTCTACTTTATCCCTTCTTTTGACATTTCACACTCAATGTATCAAAATGTCAAATTCACATCTCGCATATAAATCCACATGTTGAAATGGAGCCTAAGAGCACATACGAATCTGCTATCCGAATAGATACAGATATACATGTTAGATGAAGATAGAACAGACAAAATAAAAAGGACAAGTTAAATGCAACCTAAAACGTAATGTTAAGACTCCAGGAGCTGAAATCATTTCGTTAAAAAAGGAATGAGTAGAAATCAGTTTGAAAAGAAAATAAAGTTCGCAAAATTTTGTAGCATTTACCTCACATCACTTCCTTTACGAAAAATACGAATTGATGGGTATCCTTGAATTTCATTCCTGAACATTATGAGGAGGCGTAGTTAATAATAGCAAAAACAGGGAGACAGTGGTACGTGAAGCAAACTTGAGAGGTAAGTAAAGAAGAGAACAAAAAGGTTGTATCTAGAGAATAGAGATGCAAAGCAACTAAGTATAACCATTTAAGATGGCACACAAAGCTTACCTTGGTGGATATGAAAATAGTTCAAATGGTGATTCAATTATGGGACACTAAAAGTGATGGCTTAACTATAGCAACATACAAGAATACCACAATGCATAAGGCAGAGACAGACTAAAACATGAGCTCATCCATGTTCCTACCCTGAAGTTAACAGTTCTCTGTTCAAGCACAGAGTCAAATTATAATGATGTGCCAGCAAAATGCTACATTGGTAAGAATACTGCACTTGAAACAAAATCTAGAGCTCTAGTTGGCATTTCAGAACACTAAATCCTAGTACTGTTATTTTGAAAACCACACCGGTTAGGCCATGGTAGGCAGCTTATAACACTTGTTCAAAATCTTTTCCAACGGTAAATAGGTTGCTCTTCCACTCTTAGTCTTGACCACATTTTGATGGCAAGGATGACTTCACGGATTGGCAACGGATGATGAATAATGTACTGATGGGTAAAATTCCAAATTAGGAAGACTCTATGTAACCAAGGGATCACTGGTGATAATGCAAGGTGACCTACAACACAATACGTTGTACAAGCTAATTGGGACTACAATAGCTGAGGGAGCAGTTGTTTCCACAAAACAGAGTGAATAACACAAGGCTGAACTCTGACATCACACGCCAGAGCACATAAGTCAAAAGGTTGCAAGAATTGCACAAGAATCAAAAGGTTGCAAGAATAGCACAACAAAGGCCTGTTGGAAGGCTTGTCACATTGCAAGCTGAACTTTTGGGAATATTGTGTTCTCGGGAAGCAAAGGAAGGTATCATTCGCAAGTAGCAGTGCAGATAACCGAAGCAAGGAGCAACTCAACTATATTCACTCAAATGTTTGGGGCCCTGCACCAACTAAGTCTAACGGTGGAGCTACGTTTTTTGTTACTTTCATGGATTATTTTTGTAGAAAAGTTTGGGTTTATTTCATGAAGCAGAAATCCGAGGTTTTTGCAAAGTGCAAGGAATAGAAGACATAAACCGAGAATCCAAGGTGAAGGTTCTTAAAGATTTCCAAAGCTAATTCAAGAAGGTTCAAAGATACTCTAGAGTGCAACGATCAAGACTTGGTTTGACTCACCAAGGTGGAGATTGTTAGGATTTTTGGCTCATCAATCAGTGTCCTTATTTTGTTTAGAATTGTTTTAGGGAAATAAAGGGTGCACCTATTGTTCTCCTAAAAGGACTAGGAAAGAATCTTAATTTCCTTATTCAATCAGATTAGGAATCTTAGAAGGAAAGTAAATTCCTATTCCATTTAGAATAGGAAAGATAATCTGAAAAAAAAGGGAATGTGAGCCGCACCCTGTACTTATAAATAAGGTGCGGCAATGCTGGAAAAGTGTCACAAAAAAAAGCCAGAGACGGCCGACAAGGTTAAAGAGGGATTAGTTCTAGGGTTTTGCAAAAGTACTGGAACTCTATTATTAATCTAAAAAGCCATGGTTTCTCCACCCAGGAAAATCACAACTAGACGTAGGCAAAAGTTCTACCGAATCAGTATAAATATTGTGTGTTTCTAGTTTTCTCTATTTTGCTAAGTTTTAGTCTATTGCTGGATACATCAAAGAGCAAGATCCAGAGGGAGTCAGAATTATAACAGCTTAACATTTGGCGAGAAGTGTTGGAATGTAAAGGTCTTCACCTAAGTAGGTCAAAGACATAGTATATGGAGTGCAAGTAAGTGGGAATGGGGGGTCCAAATGAGATAGGGATGAAGATTGGAGATCAAGAAGTACCAAATAGTGAACACTTTCGTTACCTTAGATCCATCTTGCAAAAGAACGGAGATTTGGATGGAGATTTCAACCATTAAAAAAAAAAGCTGGATGGATGAAGTGGAAGAGTGCATCGGTGTGTTGTGCGACCGTCATATGACACTAATGCTCAAGGGAAAATTTTATAGGATAGCAATAAGGACATCAATGCTTTATGGCATGGAATGTTGGGCGGTCAAGTATCAACATGTGCAAAAAATGAGTGTAGCAGATATGAGAATGCTTCGTTGGATGTATGGGCACACGAGAAATGACATGATTAAGAGTGAGGATATCTGAGGTAAAGTAGGAGTGGCCGCAATTAAAGATAAGATGAGAGAAAATTGGTTAAATGAAGACCTACAGATCCTCCGGTTAGAAAATGCGATTATGAGAAAAAGGCTCAAGGCAAAAGGGACAGAGGAAGATCTAGGAAGAGTTGGACAGCGACTTTAAGAAAATAAATGGAGTACTTGGAGCTAACGGAAGACTTCGCAGAAAACCGAGCGCAGTGGCATTTTAGGATTTATACGGCCAATGCTTTGTTGTTTGTTGTATATTTATTAATGGTGAACAAAATCTGCTATTTACGGATCTACAATTGCAGCGCATTAAGTGGAGTTTGCCTTTCAGTTTTCTTGTTCGCTGTAAGTCGGCTATTAAAATATAGCAAGCATGTATAAATCTCTTTTTCATTGAGGAAAATTGCGAATATAATTTTAGATTGCTTTTATACAACTAATAAGAACTGAAAATGCAGATGGCCAGAGTTAAAAATAACAACGAAACAAATTGTACTCGATGGAAAATCAAGTGGAAAGTAGGACTAAGCAATTTAAAACATACCTCCTACACAAGTCACCTTCTTCAGTACAATCCACCTTCGCCATAAGTATACGGCCATCTATTTCTGGATCATACCTGTTAACCATGGGAGCATGAGAGGAAGTGAGATAAGAATTGTAAACTTCAAATTCTGGACTGCACCATTAGAAAGGGAAAATGTTATTAGCACTCTAGAACACTCCTCCTGCACTCTTCCCGAATTTAAAAGATTAGGAATGAGTGCAGGATGACTCTTTAGAAATGCCAATAATAGCTCCCTTAGAAAAATCATATTATATGGAAGAAAACAACAGACTTTCAGAGTGAAGCACCTTTCTCTTATTATTTTGGCGGTCTTCTCCCATGAAGGTTTCTGAAAGGGAAAGTGATAACATGAAGCAAGAAGTAATAAAAGAGGAAGATAAAAATGCACCAAGAAAGATACGCTTCTGGACGGATTCAACTAAATAGTTCAATTACATCAAGCAAACAAAAAGTTAATGCACACAAAGTAACTTCTGAATATACAACAGTTCAATCGAAAATGAAGAAAAAACAACATTAATTGACCCAAGGATCTTGCGGCTTGTCATAAGATAATGCATACGCACAAGCACATACATGATCAAGGGTGTGAAATGAGGGGAAACAATCGAAGTAGTAAATGATAGTAAAACAAGACCCCAAAACCCAAGAGCAATGTATGTAAGAAGTCAGATGCAACAAATACACATATTACAACCTTTTAGATTTCTTTCATTCGGCAAAACTTGAAGGTTTAAATAAGTTGAAGAAATTCCCAGCTAGTACTATTCTCAGTGAAAACTGCATTACAAGTAGTTTTCCCATTATTGAATGATCGCATTATTGGCATGCATGAGCTAACCTTTAATTTCTGGCCAAAATGTGAGATTCTAAATTATTCGCAATCATGCCAAAACCATATAATAAGCATATGCATACGCAAGTATAAAACAAGATTTATAGAAATTGACTGATTAAGAAAGCTAAAACTTTCATCAAAACAGATTTGAGAATGTGCGAAGCTATTTTATTTACCAGGCGATTGGTCCAGTAGCACCATGGAGCATAAAAATTAACCACCAAAATTGGGTGCCTGCAGAAGAATTGTTTAATAAAAAAAATTAGGAAAGGTATTAATTGGAAACATAAATAATGAAGTGTCCAACATCAGCGGCATAAAATATCAAAGGTATGGAACTAAAAGTTGGCCCACTTACTGGTGAGTAAACTTTTCAAAATTCTGAGGAGTTAGAGAAATAGAGCCATCACCAGAATACTCATCTCCATCTCCATGCTTAATATTATGTAAAACCGGTCCTGAGTGGAACTCAGAGCCAGTTGGTCTTAAATCTGTCCCTATGGGGAACTTGCGAATTGTTTTCGTAACATTCAATCTGTTCTGAGAATAAGAGGGAATGGATTCAGGAGTCAGGACAGATGGATACCACATAAAGAATTTAAAAAAAATAAAAATACTAACAAAGGATCATTAGCATTAGGGATGAAAATCAGGAGCAGAGTAGATAATATTGAACAAAAACAAAATTAAATGAGAGAGAAAATTACCGTTCCCAACACGTCACTCACATCAAGAGATGCAAATTCACACGGGAGTGCAGGAAAACTACATGAAAAAGGAGATAAAATTATGGAGGCAGCCAAGGAAATGAGAGAGGCAGGGGGAGAAGAAGGTTATATAAATTGATAGTGAAGGCCAAGAGTTTTCTTTGAGCAAAGTTTGCATCAGAAAGGTGATATCACCAAATTTTCCAGAAGTAAGAGGGATCACCCTGATAACCTAATGGTCACACAATATCACTGCCTCTTTCGGGCCGATTAAAGCAGTACAAATTCCCATATGGTGCACCTTAGAATCAATTGGACCTAATTTAATTAAAAGCACTACTGGAGTTAAAAAAAAATTCCATATAGCAGTTAATTAAAAGCAATACTGGATATAAACACAATATTGCAGTTAATTTAAAAAAATCCATCTTTGAATAAATTTCCAATTACACGAAGGACAGTTTTCAGTGACATTCTAAAATCAATAAAGCTAGAGCTGGATTAGCAATAAATTTGAACTCCATGCATGTACATAATAACTTCATAAACATCAAAAACACCAATGCAAGCTATGAAAGTTTACCTGATATTAAATTCAATACGTAAGAAATCCCCATCAGAACTCTTGTCGACAATAATAGATGTAGAGATGCTGACGGTTACCGAAAAAGGGAAAAAGGAAACCGGAAAAAAGAAGGTAAATATAAGTATAACTAGCATATGGGCACACTCTGTGAGAAATTTTTTTATTTTTGTTTTTGAAATAGAAGGAGAGAGGGAGAGAATGATAGAGAATGTGGGATTGAGAAGTTTTTTTCTTTTTTTAATTTTTTAATTTTTAAATTTATTTTTTTAATTAGAGATATGTTATGATTACATTTAGATGAGGCTTTGAAAAAAAAAACAGCAAAATTTGGTTGTGTGAAATTACATTTCTGCCCCATATTTCTTATTCATATTCTGTTTTAATTAGAGGATTAAACTGGTAATTTCATAGGATTTTGGTTGACAATGAATGTTTTATTAATTGGTAGAGATAAAGTGACACACCCGAACCCGTAGGTAGGGCGTGCTGGCCGTCACGTGATACCTACGGGTTCGGGTGTGTCATAAAGTGTATTAACCACAAGCATATCACAATGCATCAAAAAAAATAAATATATATATTAGGTTCTCATCTTTCCTTTTGCTACTCATTTGATTAAAACCTTATTCCTTTTCATTTTTTGATCAAGGTCATTGGTATTAATAACATCATTAATTATTTCAATAATAAAATATTTTTTATTTCTAAATATATTCATTTAATGTTAAAAATGTTGCAATTAGTATATTTATATTTATGGTTAAATTTTTTATTATATATTTTTATTTTTAGTTTGTACCCATTTTTAATTTGCAACCCTTTTTTAATTTGTACCAATTTTCTTTTCAGTTTTAATTTGTACCCATATATTAATTTCTTTTTGTGCCCATATTTTATAAAGTTTTATTTGTATTTGTACCCATATTCTTTTTATTTATTTGTACCCATTTTTAATTTTGCTAAATGTACCCATGCTAATTATATGTACCATTCATGTAATTTTTTTCAAATTTTTAATCTTAAAATGTACTCATTCTTAAATATACCAATTTGTTATATGTAAAATGTACCCTTTTTTTTATATAAAATCTATTCAATTTTTTTCTAATCCATTTTTTAACTTATATGGGTACATTCTTTTTGCTTTGATTTGAGAATGTATCCATGTTAAGTTTTATTGAAGAAATTTACTAATTTTATTAAGCCTAATATCTTTTTTTTCTTCTTTTTTGTGATTTTGACGAATGTACCCATGTTTTGATACAATAATTTTTTGGTTAATTTTGATGAATGTACCCATGTTTATACACACACACACACACACACACACACACACACACACACAATAGTATATTTATATTTTAATATTTTTAATCCCACAAATTATGGTTTTTTATTTAAAATCTCATTAATATAAACAACTATAAATTTTAATTTTTAATTTAAAAAAATATGGTAACGTACATAGAAATAAATTATCACATTAATTTCAGGGACTTGGATCAAAAATTGAAAACCAACAAGGTTTTAGTCAATAAATATTCATAGCTAGGGACCGCATCCAAAGTCTCCCAAAAAAAAAAAGACAAGCATATCGCAACAAAAAGTAACTTTGATAAAAAAAAACAAGGATGGAAAAGAAAATAAAACTACTAGAAATTCTAATAAATATAATAAAAATAGAAAAAGGTTAGACATACATAAAGGACCAAGCATCAATTGAGAAAAAAAAATAATAATCATCACTCAATGTCCATTTGGTCGAATTTCAATACTTGGAACACATAAGTAACCAACTATAGAACTAGGAGCTGCTTACCATTCCAAATAAAAACATCATGGCGAGAGCTGCCATAACAGATAGTCTTGTACCCGATAACGATGCTTCTGTCAAATCTCTAAGGATTTTCCTGTAGATAGGGAAAGCATTGTAGCATAAATACATATCAGGACAACCCCTGCAGGTGAATTCATTTCTCACTAAATTATACAAAATGTGTATTTGTTTATACATGGAAAATTGTCACAGACACCTCCTGGACTATTAGCGTGTGCGCAAATACCAGCAAGATTGCAAATTTACCACCCAAACTCATGGTTTACTGAGAATGTACGACTTCCATTAATTTTTGCGAAAATTTTAGTCAAAATGTATCATTTGCAACACATGTGAGTCAATAGAATAAAGCTCGTGTGACTTATCCTTAAAGAATAAAGCTTGTATGACTGTAACGACCCATCCCAAATATTACGGTTTTTATAATTTTAAAGCATGAATTTACGAAAATGCCATTTGAGGCAAAAACTTTGACTTTTGTTGACCACCTTAACGTGTCACGTAAGATTCGTTTCCTTGGCGTATCCTTGTAGTACTCGTCATTACGAATATGTGGGCTCAAACGGAATCGAAATTGGAGTTACGATGGATGTTTTACGGAATTACGAAGTCGATGGGCAAAGTAGTCAATTCACTATTCTAGATATTAGGGTTGGATATTTTATAATTTTCTGTCACGTGGGGCCAACACCCCACTTCCCCTTCTTCCCCGTGTCCTCCCATCCCCCAATCACTTAGACTCTCTCGAACTCTCCCTTCCTCTCATCACTATCTCCCTCTCTCCGAGCACAGACGCACATCACCATCACCATCACCATCACCACTCACTGCCTTCTTTGGCGAGCTTCGCCATACCACCACCCTAACTCTCTATCTCTGATTTCTCTCTTTCTTAATCACTCCCTACTCTCTTTGCACAAAAGCAACGAGCCACCACAACCTCTACTCCGATGAACCACCTAGACCATCATCCCTCCTCATTTTTAGACCACACGAGTGCAAAAGCACTGCAAACATCATGTCTGGGCAGCCACCCCGAGAACCCAGCTACTGCTGTCGAGCCAAGATGCTCTGGCAGGGAGCTGTAGTTTTTCCGACGAATGTAAGTTTAAAAGCCACCCAAATCTTCGTGGATTGTGTTTTACTATACGTTCTAGTGTTTCTTAAGGATTCTGGTGACGTTTGAACGCAAAGATACCTCGAGGACCCTTTTTCAATTTTTCGATGAGAATCCGGCAGGTTTAAGCCATTTTTCGGCTAACTTCGGCCACGGCTTAGTACCATTTAGGTATATTTCGAATCTTTGTCTTCCTAGCTTTAATTTGGTTTTTAAATGGCGAGTTTTGACCCCAAAACGAAGCCGAGGAAGTTTCCCGGCCATTTTTCTAGAATCCAGCCTTCCCTTTTACCAGTGACTGAAACCGGGTCAACCCGACCTGCAATCCAAAACCAGCCTAAACGTTTGGGCCATGTAACCCAAACCCTTGTCCTATTAACCCTAACCTGGATCTAACCCAACTACCAGGCCCAATCCAGCAACCGGCCCAACCCAACAACCCAAAGCCCAGGTTCGACCCGGATCCAAGCCCAGTTTCCATGGTCTGCGAATGGGCCGCGCGTGGGTGTGCGTGAGGGCTGTCATGGCCGATGTGTGAAGCCGCATATGGGTGCGGGTAAGGGCTGTCTCTGCCGCCGTCCACGGCGGTGCTGGCAAATTTTCCTACGACCCATCTCAGCACGTGGCAGTGCGTGGGGGAACCCGAGGTCCCTCCTTAGGTTTTTCTACATGCCGAATCCAAACCCACTGTCCATTTTCTCAAATTCGATCGTTTTAGTAAAGTTTTACTAAACGATTACTATTTGTGTTTAGGTGCGTCGATGGGATGTGACACCATCCTCTCTAGTTCGAGCGACTCCCCGGCAACAAAATATATGTGAGTGGACCCCTCCTCATATTGCATGTTTTTATAAAATATTAGGATTGCATGCATTTCATATTTCACGAATTGAGTATGTTTTATATTATGTTTTATGGATTTCTATATTTATGGTTTACGGAGAATTTATGATTTGTTTAAATTGCTTTTACGAAATATTTATGATGTATCGTATTTACGTTTTACTAAAGGTTTTGAATTATTGGATTTTTCGTATATGAAATTCTATGGATTTACGAATATAATTTATCATGGATTTATGAGATGAGGCTTTGAGCTTTTGAGCTCCGGTGATTTAATACGAGTTTTTGGGATATGTTTTCGGTGCTTATCTAGTGGGTTATCATAGAACATATACACAACACGCAGTGGCGAAGCCATAAATTCTCGAGGGGAGGGGCGAAATTTAAAAAGTTTAGGGTCCTGGAAAAATGTGAACATTCATTCGAGGTCTAAGTCCAGGATTTGCAAGAAGATTATTTGAACTACCCGTAATATTTATAGGAGAATTTGCACTAACCAAAATATTCAAGAGGATTTGGACTACTCAAAACAGTCGAAATAGGGTTTGAACAACAATATTATTTGAAGGATGATTTAGCACCGTTTCTTGTTGTATCATCTTATTACTTAACTGTATAATTAGCAAAGTTTAAAAAGATGCTAAGCTCTAGTCGGGCGGTGAACATGACTTTACACTTAGGCGAGGACCTAGGCAAATTTGAACAAATTTATTATATACCGTATAAATAATTGTCTATTTATTATACACCATATAATATCCGAAAAACATTGATTATAAAACATATAATATAAAAATATTAATAAATTTTCTTTAGTACTTGGTTGAATTTGAAGGTAAGAGAAAAAAAAAAACAAATAATTACGAGTTCGTAATATTTTACAAATTATTTTTTGAAGCTCGTATAAATTTATAGTGAATTTTAAGATAAATAACAGTGTCAAATAAGTGGCTTAAAAAATCTTGGAAGAGTGTCAAATTAATTGGACAATAATTAAAAAACAAAACAAATTCCAATATAAATAAGTAATAGCAAGTTAGGTGGCACAAATTGATTAGCCACTAGTTAAAAAACATAAAAATTGTAATTGCACGTGGGATGGGAGAGAGACTCTCTCTCTCTTCTTCCTTTCTCTTCTTCTTCATCAGAACCTCTTCATTTGCAGAAGCTGCGAAATGCAGATCTTTGTTCCTCCTTTCTTTGGCCTAGGTATTTCTTTTTTTGGAAAAAAAAGAGAGCTCGCGATCAGCCTGCGGTGCGGTAGAGAAGGGAAACTCAAAATGCCAGAAAACCACACGAAATTTCATCACTTCCGACGAGATTGGAGGGGTGGAACCACCGCTCCTGGGCTTGATTTCTGGCGTGGAGAGGGGCGGCCGCCACTCCTTGCCCTCACGTAGCTTCGCCACTGACAACACGAGTATGTAGACATCTATGGCCATGGGACACAGTTGAGGATATTTATGACATAACTCCCAGTTTCACTAGCGAAACAAGTGTGAGACAGTTTCACTAGCCAGGGCCAGTGTCGCTGTGTTATGTATATGTTTCTTCTCTGGTGTAACCCAAAGTCATACAGTTTCACCTTCGGGTGATGCAGCCTACCATGTTTCTTCACTGGCGTAACTCAGTGTCGTACAGCTTCACCTTCGGTGATGGACAGGTTATGCCTTCGGGCGACTATGATACCCCTAATTAATTATACCATTGATTTGAGTTATGAGATTCTTGGGTTTTGCCTTTGGGCATTCCGATACCACCTTTAGAGATGATTTTTATTACTACGAACATTTTTGGCATATTAGAGTTTTAGAAAAACCTATCTGTGGTATTATATATGTTTTCAAAACAGGGGGTTAGTACGTTCAGAAAGAAAATGGTTTTCTTATTATTAGTATTATTATTATAAACTTTGGTCCACTCACCGCTTGTTTTTTTTTTTTTTTGGAAGAAGTCCACTCACCCTTTCTTTTGCGCCCATTCAGGAGTTAGAAACGAAGCATATGATCCTGATGTTAAGGCATTTCCGCATAGGTACCTTCGAGTCTTTCCTATGTAGGATCCACTCATTTGTTTGTACTTTTATAATGATTCTTTCACATTATTCTTGATTAGTTGTATGCTCTGAACACGGTT
This sequence comes from Heteromeles arbutifolia, assembly GCA_024362995.1. Taxonomy (NCBI): domain Eukaryota; kingdom Viridiplantae; phylum Streptophyta; class Magnoliopsida; order Rosales; family Rosaceae; genus Heteromeles; species Heteromeles arbutifolia. The sequence goes on along the minus strand of JANCRC010000003.1, from coordinate 33,450,633 downwards.
CTGCATTGATGTATTTCTTTCTCAGATGTCGGCCAGCACGTGCTTTTCCTGATATTTGAAGATATCCAAATTGGGGTGTGTCAGTGACTTATGTTGAAAGAATAAAGCTCGTGTGACTTATCTTCTACTTCCCCAAAGACATGTTGTAGTCAGCGAAATTCTTACCCTAAAATAGTATGAAAAAGTGCTGATGTGCTCATACTAGATGAGAATTAATGGAATTTCTAACGGTGAATTACAGATGTGATACATCCACACTAAAAGTGGAGTGTGGGTGGTAAATTGGCAAGATATTTTTGTTTGGGTGGTATTTTACGCACACCCCTAATAGTCCAGGTGGTGTTGGTTAAATTTTTCTTCCTACTCCTATTCGCAAGGAAAGTTTGAGAAGATATGAAATGTTACATTTCTGCATATAATTTAGCTCGTTAGATGTGTACCATAAACATCATACAGCAAGCAGCCGTAGAATCATTTGCTATGAAAGCTTCCACTAAGCACCTCCAAACAATCTAGTAATGCTTTAGTGGTGATGAATTGAATCTTTCAATGACGTTGAAGCAACCAAACTATCACCAACCAATCTTTTCCATTTGTTTGGATGAGAAAATTTAAAATTAATAAGGAATTTTAAAATGACGAAATTTTATCTTCTAGAATTTGTGAATTTTCTTATTTGGCTAACTTAAAAGAACAATGGAAATTTAATACGGAATTTGTTATTTTTAAATTCTCACTCATAGAAATTTAGAAATGACATATATTTACATAGAATTTAAACTTGGAAATTGGAGTTCCCAAATTTCACCTTTTTTTTCACATGGAAATTCTAAATTTTTATGTTTATGAATCCAAACAAGAGAATTGTTGCCTATCAATTTATAATTCTGACATTTGTCAAAATTCCAAGTTTATTTCTCTCATCCAAACATAGTGTTAATATTAGTTTAAATTCTTAATCCTATTTATAGTCACTCCAATTTCACTGATAAACTCAAACCATTCATTCACTTATCCATCGCAATTCACAGTCACATGCACCAGAAAGCAATTACGCAAAATCGAACTAAATTTTCCACGATTAGGTTCAAATTACACATAAACACATAGAGTTGATGAACAGTGAAATGATGCGAGAGATCTGACCTATAAAAATCGACGGACTTGATCTTGCCGGTGGAAATCATGGCTGAGATGAATGTATTGATTTCAGAGCAATGGACAGCTCTAATCACAATTTTTCGAGCAAATTACAGAGAGAATGAAATGGGCCAGAGAGAGCTACTGAACATTTTAGGAGTTGACCTTTTATATTTTTATTTTAATGTTGTGCGATCAAAATCCCTGAAAAACAGACAAAGATGAAAAGTCAACGACGGAAGAAATGAGGAACTTTAGGACAACCTTTTTGGACACATCCACTTGCCCCCCCACCCTGCCGCGACGGGCGGGAACTTCTGCCCCTAAATTTTTTTAAGCTTTTGGGGAATAGACAATTCAATCTCCCAAGTAAAGTTTTAGGCCATCTGCAACAGATGGCTGGCCAGAGGGCTCGTTTTAGCCTTCTGGCTTTCCAAGATCCTCCAAGATATTAATATTTTAATGAAGAGTACAGGGCCATATTTGCCTCCGTCTCCAACCGAATGCCAGATGGCTCATTTTAGTCCTGTCACAAAAAATCGTCTCCAACCGAAGGCCAAACATAATTTATTATTTAAAAACTACAACTTAAATTCAAATCCAACAGCTAAGTGACGTCAGCTAGCCGTTGGATTTGAATTTTTTTTTGCTATAAATAGGGTGGATATTGGGATATAATTCACACAACTTTGAATTCAATCTATTTCAATTCAATCTCTTTCAATTCAAGTTTGCAATGAATTCCAACTTTGGATCCTCTTCAGATTCCAACTGGGGGTCCTCATACAATTCTGAAAAGGAAGCAAAATGGGTGCAAATGAGACGAGAATATGAGGAGTCTAATGAAGAAGTTCAAGTAAGGCGCAACAAACAAAACAAAGCAACAGCCATAATTGCGGCCATGGTGTGTCAGCCAACTGAGTGGGGTGGCTCTATTGCTGGTCGCTCTTACAAGAAACAGAGCGATGACGCATGCTAATCTGATGAACAACTACTTCAACCCTAACTCGGTGTACACAGAAGAAGATTTCAGACGTCGCTTCCGGATGAGGCGTCATGTCTTCGAGCGTTTACTTCGTGATGTCCAGCAGGTCAATCCGTACTTTGGACAGAAGCGGGACAGAGCAGGCCCCCCTGGTTTATCACCTTATCATAAGGTTACTGTTGCACTCCGAATAATGGCCTATGGCTCCCCAGCTGATTCGATGAATGAAACTCATGGTATGTCTGAGTTTACATGCCTTGATACTCTTAAACAATTTTGTAACACAATTGTTCAGGTTTACAAAGACGAGTACCTTTGCGAGCCAAATCAATAAGATCTAAATCGGCTCATTCGCAAAGCTGAAGACCGTGGATTTCCGGGCATGATAGGGTCATTAGACTGCATGCATTGGGATTGGAAGAACTATCCCATTAGATGGCAATGAGGCTTTAGCGGAAGGTCGAGAAAGCCAACTGTTATGTTAGAGGTGGTTGCCTCATATGACACATAGATCTGACATGCTTTCTTTGGAGTCCCTAGATCCCAAAATGACATTATAGTTCTTGGGCGTTCACCCCTCTTTCATAACTTGACCAAAGGTAAAGCACCTCAACTTGACTACTACATCAACGGTCGTCAATACAATATGGGGTATTACTTGGCAGAAGGCATCTACCCAAAGTGGGCGACACTTGGCCAAGCAATTCCAAACCCTAGGAATGATGCAGAAAATTTGTTTACCTTACACCAAGAGGCATACCGGAAAGATGTTGAGAGAGCTTTCAGTATTCTACAAGCACGGTGGAAGATCATCAGCGAACCGGCAAGAGGGTGGAGTCGAGAAAATTTGGACTCCATCGTGCTGTCTTGCATCATATTACACAACATGATAGTGGATGATGAGCGAGATGAGTATATTGATGGAGAGTCCGATGACGACCAAGAAGATCCAAATAGGTCAAGAAGGGCTCGTGCAAAAATATATGATGGGCTTAATTTGCCTTTCAATCCAAGAACTGGTAGTATCTCTATAAATGAGTACATGAGGCGCTATAGAATAATACATTCTCGTGCCACAAATAAGTACCTACAACATGATCTTGTTGCACATCTTTGGGCCAAAAGAAACATGAAGTAGGCGTTTAAGTTTTATGTTGTTAAATGTTTTTAAAAAATTTGCTTAAGTTTCATGTTGTTAAATGTTTTTTTATGTTGTATAATTTGTATGTTGGTTAATGTTATTTAATGTTCTTTCATATTGTTTAATGTTGTTTCATGTTACTTAATTTAATTTAATATTGTATAATGGCTTAGGAAGTTATAGGAAAAAAATGGAATTTAAAATAAAATGAAACAAATTTTGTGAAATAGAAGTTATAGGAAAAAAAAGAATTTAAAATAAAATGAAACAAATTTTGTGAAATAGAAGTTATAGGAAAAAATGGAATTTAAAAAAAATATGAAACAAATTTTGTAAAATAAAAGTTATGGGAAAAAATAGAAGTTATATGAAAAATTTTGTAAATAAAAAATGACTAGCCGTTCCATTTGGATTTTTTCTTAAGAACATTACTTATATAAATGTATTAATGTTTGTTATAACCGACAGTAATACATTTATACTAAATAATATAAATGTATTCCTGTCGGTTATAACCGACAGGAAATCCGATACATTTAAAAAAATTCTAGCTAGCCCGGGGCTGGCTGGTTGGCTGGAAGTGGCCAGCCCTCTAGCCCTTTGGCCCTTTCCGATTCCGTGGGGCCCTCTCAGATTCCACAGCCCTCTGGCTTGGCCTTCGGTTGGAGACGATTTTTCGGGTTATTTTCGGCCCTCTGGTCCTCTGGACCCTTTGGTTGGAGATGGCCTTAGTAAACAGTAATTGTTTGGACAGTTGATATTAAAAAATTTAATAAAAAACAATATTTTATTTTTTCTTTGTTTTTTTGTTTTTGGTTTTTGTCTTTATTTTTTTCTTATAACTTCGGAAGAAAATCGACAACTACCTGAAGTCTGAATGAGATCAATCATAGTGCTCAAGCCGAATAACATGAACATGATGCTAAACATAACTTATTTAAAATTTATTTTCAACTGGACTCGGCTTGTTGCAGCATCCACAAATTAACAAGTTATGAAGCAAAAGAAGAAAGTGGCATGAGTTTTCTGGGAGGTAACTTTTTTCTTTGTCAATTGGAGATTTCAAAACAAAAGTCCAAAAAGACAATGTACAAAGATAATATGAACGCAGGTAAAGAACCAGCCAAAAAATGGAGAAGATACAAATAGGACGTCTCTCGTGCACGCTTTGTACCAGTAAAGGTTCTCGTTCGTACCCAAAACAATAAATTACATAAAATGGTCAATACTAAGGATGCCTACCCAAACATGCCCAAAAGTGGTTTAGGCAGAGAAATAACCCTTCTCCAAGTTGCCACAAATCAATCCTCAACTGAAAGCAAGCACACACGGGGCAATTCTCCAAATCAAGCAGAATCGAAAGTTTCAATTCCTGAAATGGTCATGGATACCTCGGTAAGTGAACTCTGCAGCTGATTAGGTTGCATCGCATTGTAAAAGAGGGATGTGTCCGGATGTCTAGGTACCCAGACCCCCATCCTCTCTGGTCCATATTTTATCGATCGACGGCCTCCCTTGTCCTCACTAGACTCAAGCCACACAATCTCAACCACACAATTTCATTAAAGATAAATCCAACGGTGGGGAGCGTGTCTCCATTTTTTTGAAAAAATGGGGATCCCTCCCCTTAAACAATTCCTATATATATATATGTATGTATATATATATATGTATGTATATATATATATACACATATATATATATATATATATGTGTGTGTGTGTATATATATACATATATATATATATATATATATGTGTACATATACATATATATATATATAGGGATGTGCTATCCACACACCCCAAATTACTTCTCACACACCCCTTGTTAATTTCTGTCCGCTGATCTTCTTCAATTTATCCGATCCAACGGCCGAAAATTAGAAGGGTGTGTGAGAAGTAAAATGGGGTATGTGGATATCACACCCCTATATATATATATATATATATATATATATATATATATATATATATATATATAAAATTTTATTATATTATTATATTATTCGGTGCAAATTTGGGACGGATACGGATTAGAGACCTCTATAACCATATCCGAAACTGTAACCGGATCATATTCACGGTTTCTCCCATAATCGTTGAAAAATATTTGAATTTTCATCCGAAATCAGCGTCATTCGAACGGTTATTCACGGCTATCGGGTTTAACAGGTTGAATAGCCATCTTACAGAGCCTGGCCTATACATCTGACTCAATGTTGAAGGAGAATTACTAGATTTTAAGGGATTCAGTTGAAGGTGTGAGGGATGGATGATTCAGTCGAAGTGAGAGAGGTTGAGAAAAAAGCCCCAATTTCGAACCAATAAGCTCAATATCAAAGATGTAAAACTTTGAACAGTGGCCACAAAGCCATGTATGAGAGACAATACTGTTGGCGCGAGTCAACCATTTAGTTTAGGAATGTAATCTTATAATTTATTCCTTGTATAATTGGGATTCTTATTTCCTGTTATGTGGGATATTGTACAACTCTATATTTACCTCCTAGAGAGAAGAATAGATATACAATTCAAACCCTAAACACTTTTATCTTGGCATCAGAGTAGGTTACTGCCTGTCTCTTCCCAAACCAAAAAAAACAAAACCCTACCTTACAAATTGTTCAAGTCGCTGCAACCTGAAGCAAAGGAGTGCATGATAATCTGTCTTGGTTTTTTAGAAGTTCAAAACCAGGCAATTAATCAGAAACAAAACACACAAAAAACAAAAAACCAAAAACAGAAAAAAGAAAGGGAAAACACCCATGCGATGGCTAATGAAAGGCAGTCATACGAGTTGAGTCCTATTCAATCTGGATCCACCTTCAGTGAATCCACCAGCACTAACTTTAACGCGTTCGGATTTCGGTTGAATGACACAAACTTCGAAGTCTGGTCAAAGATGATAGAGGTTAATGCTTCCGGACTTGGCAAGCATGGCTACCTCACTGGAAAAATTCCAATGGTCGATGAAGACAGCATGGCTGATGTCGCAGCAAGTGGGCCTAGAGTAGGGCCTAGCGTAGCTGTTGTTGCAGCAAGTCGGTTTAGGCCCAAAGGTAGCACGACTTCAAATCATGACTTGGAGCATATCAAGGATGCAGCAGCCAGAGATAAGGACATGGGTCCAATGTTGTCCCTAATTAAACAAATTTCAATGACTGACGAATCTGAAGAATCAGGTAAAATAGGTACTGCTTTAATGGCATCCACCATGGGCGACTCGGGTTGGATAATAGACTCTAGGGCTACTGACCATATGACCTACAATGTATCCTTGTTTCACCACATGACCTCCCCACCCAAGGAGAACGTCATCACAGCTAACGGTGAAATTGCTCCAGTTACAGGAGCGGGTTCCATCGCCCTTACTCCCTCTCTATCTCTGCATAACACTCTTCTTGTTCCTTCACTATCGAATCATTTACTTTCTGTTGGTCAAGTCACAGAACAATTAAATTGTGTTGTACTCATGTTTCCCACTTTTTGCCCATTACAGGATATCCAAACACGGGCGATCATTGGGCATGGTACTAAGAGGAAAGGGTTATATTATGTGGATGATGTGGTACCGGGCCGAGTCAACCAAGTGAGCAATGGTCACAACAACAAAGTTAATAGAATCTGGTTATGGCATCGTCGACTAAGACATGCATCTTTTGGTTATTTAAGAAAATTACTTCCGTCTCTATTTAATGGCGTTTCAGACTCTGATTTTCAATGTCAGGATTGCATTCTTGCAAAAAGTCATCGTACTTCTTACCACTTAAGTCTCAATAAAAGATCAGTGCCTTTTGAGTTAATTCACTCCGAGTATGGGGTCCCTCACCAATTACGACGCGCCACGGTATTCGGTGGTTTGTTACCTTTGTAGATGATTGCATCAGAATGACTTGGCTCTATATCATGAAACATAAAAGTGACGTTGGGCAAATTTTCCAACAGTTTTATCGGATGATTGGAAATCAATTCTCTCTTCCTATCAAAGTCCTGAGATCCGATAATGGTGGAGAATATCTTCATTCTGAACTATCACAATTTTTCGCAGAGCACGACATACTTCACGAGACTACTTGTCCTCAAACTCCTCAACAAAATGGTGTGGCAAAACGTAAGAACATACATATCTTGGAAACTACACGGGCACTTCTAATTGGGGCGCATGCTCCTCATGCCTATTGGGCAGATGCAGTTACGTACTCTGTTTATCTTCTTAATCAAATGCCCTCTTGAGTTAACAACTTTCGACCTCCTATGGAAGTTTTGACGAATTATGTCACTCTACCATCTTCTTTTCAATTATCACCTCGCATATTTGGATGTGTGGCGTATGTGCATCTTCACAAAAACCAACCCACTAAATTGGACCCATGTGCGGTTCGTTGTGTGTTTTTGGGATTTAATAGCCAAAAAAAAGGACATCGGTGTTATCATCCACCAACTAGGCACTTATACATCACCATGGATATTACATTCTCCGAAACAGAGATGTTCTTCGCTACTGATCAAACACACCTTACTCGTCAGGGGGAATTGGGTAGTACACGGGATGAATACAGGTGGTTTGATATACCACTGGAGCTACCAAGTGGGCAGCTTAGAGTCAACCAAGAAGAAAATACGGGTGATCAGCATGCGGCCCACATGGTTGACCAGGTTGCTGCAGGGCCACTTTGCAAGAGCCCAAATTTGGGTGATCAAATTATTGACCAAGGCCCAATTGTCCCCAGCGCTGACCGAACAGAGGGTTCTGACCAAACTGGTCAGTTTGACCGAGAAGAACAGGCTGCGGAAAACAGCATTGGGCTTGGAGGAACATCTCGGAGTTGGCTTGGAAATAAGCCTAATTTGTTTGGGTCAGCAAGTGGACAAATGGACAGCACCAAAGCAGCAATTCCAGTAAAGAATAACCCTCGTCCACCTCTGTCAGTGCACACTCATGTCCCCGAGGATATCCAAGAGGTACGTTCTCATAACCCGGGTATTATTGAGAATTCTTATGTCTTACCTTCTAGGCAAAACCGTGGGAAACCACCTGACAGGTTTTCTCCAGAAGGAAAAGTGAGATATGCAATTGCACAGTATGTGTCCACTCATCGACTATCACCCAAGTACCAAGCCATGGTGAATCAAATGGCTGGGATTAAAATTCCAACAAAAGTGGAAGAGGCTTTGCGAGACCCCCGTTGGGTAGAAGTCATAGGAGTAGAAATAGAAGCCTTACAACGAAACGGAACGTGGAGAGTAGTGTCACTACCACAAGGGAAGAGACCAGTGGGATGTAAATGGGTATTCACCATAAAGCACAATTCGATGTGAAGAATGCTTTTTTACATGGAGATCTGGAATAAGAAGTATACATGGATCTTCCACCAAGATATGAAACACCGAATGAAGCAGGGAAAGTATGTAGACTCCGAAAGGCTCTCTACGGACTCAAACAATCACCCAGAGCATGGTTTGGAAGGTTCACTGAAGCAATGAAAAAGTACGGCTATAGACAGGGAAATGCAGACCACACCCTGTTCATTAAACGCATGGGAGGTAAAGTTACTTTGTTAATTATCTATATGGATGATATGGTAGTTACTAGTGATGACATAGAAGAGATGAAAAGGCTGCAAAGGTATCTTTCATCAGAATTTGAGATGAAGGATCTAGGAGGCTTGAAATACTTCTTGGGCATTGAAGTTGCTCGTTCTTGTGATGGTATTTACTTGTCTCAGCGAAAGTATATTCTTGATATTCTCTCTGAAACTGGAATGTTGGCTTGTAAACCAGTTGAAACTCCCATTGTCTAGAATGATCACTTGGCGATATACCATGATCAAGTTCCTACCAATAAAGAAAGATATCAGAGATTGGTAGGACGGTTGATTTACCTAACACTTACACGTCTAGATATTGCGTATGCAATTAGTGTTGTAAGTCAGTTCATGCATGCTTCTAGTGAGGATCACATGACAGCAGTGATGCGAATACTGAGTTATCTGAAAGGTGCACCGGGTAGAGGACTGATCTTCAAGAAGCATGGACATATGGAGGTAAATGGGTGTACTGATGCTGATTGGGCAGGAAACATTACTGATCGTCACTCCACATTTGGTTACTTCACATTCGTAGAAGGAAATCTAGTAACTTGGAGAAGCAAGAAGCAAAATGTAGTGGCTAGATCCACGGCCGAGGCAGAGTACAGAGGAATGGCACATGGAATTTGTGAATTGTTATGGCTCAAGATTCTTCTCACTGAGATTGGATTCAAGCCTCAGGGAGCTATGTTATTACACTGCGACAATCAAGCTGCGAGAGAAATAGCCATTAATCCCGTTCAGCATGATCGTACAAAGCATGTGGAGGTAGATAAACACTTCATCAAAGAGAAGTTAGATGTCAGATTGATTGATATTCCATACGTGAGGTCTGAAGAACAATTAGCAGATGTGTTAACTTATGCGGTTTCAGCAAGGGTGTTTCAAGACTCACTTGACAAGTTGGGCTTAGGAGATATGCACCAACTTGAGGGGGAGTGTTGGCTCGAGTCAACCATTTAGTTTAGGAATGTAATCCTATAATTTATTCCTTGTATAATTGAGATTCTTATTTCCTGTTATGTGGGATATTGTACAACTATATATTTACCTCCTAAAGAGAAGAATAGATATGCAATTCAAACCCTAAACACTTTTATCTAATACTCCATGTACACCACCCATCAGGAGTAGGTTGCATGTTGCGTCGTCGTTCCCATACAGAAATTAGGGTCATCGCAAATGTGGGGAAGAAGAAGACGTGAAGAGAGGAGAGGAAATGTAATTAAGGGGCTTAAGCGTATTTACCATCGACCCAAGAAAGAGCTGGAGGCCGACGACTGAAAGGAGCTTTATTTCATTTTTCTTGGGGAGTTCGAATCAATAAGCCTAACTCAGAGGTGTAAACTTTGGATAATGGCCACAAAGCCATGTATAAGGGACAAAGCTGCATCTACACCACCCCTTAGGAGAGGGTTGCAGGTTGCTTCATCGTTTCCATACGAGAATTAGGGTCACTGCACATGTGGGGAAGAATGAGAGGTACGTTACCATCGACCAAAGCAAGAGATGGAGGCCAACTACTGAAGGGAGCTAAGATTGGGGAGTTTTTTCTTTCACGCGATAGAGATAAAATGAGCTAAGTTGCAGTAATTGGTATAGTCAGGGAGGAAACTTAATATATAGTGGAAACGAAAACAACACCGGCGTGAACATAGTCCAACTTCAAGTGAAGCACAACACATCCCATGTTGTGTGATTTTACTATCTCATTTTAGTTGGTCCAACTATTAATATCAATAATATATCACATAAGTCAAAGTCCAATCTCATTCCAATTCCAATATCATCCCATTTCAATTTCTTAATGAAATTGTATAAATTGATGTTTGATCAAACAAGGATTGATCACCAGTTGCAATTAGAAAAAGATGTGATATTTGGTCTTCTCACCGGCAGGCAACCATATACCACCAGTTGCAATTAGAAAAAGATATGATATTTGGCCAAATTGGAAAGATAGTTGCGCCGGAGTTGTACGTGGATTTTGGTGTTTCAGGAGCCATTCAACACTTAGCAGGCATGAGAGATTCCAAGTTCATTGTTGCTGTGAACAAAGATGCAGATGCCCCAATCCTTCAGGTGACGGCTTGAACTCTCTCTCGTAGTTGTCAAGGGTAATAGTATTACTATATATACAAGATGCATTCATTCTTAAAGTCTGCACAATTTATTCATTTCTCAAAGAGCCAAAAGTCCAAGCCATTTTTGCTTCCCTCAGCTTCCGAAAAGAAAAGGAGAGAAGTGTTCTTGAAATGTGAAGCAAATTATATGTATCACGTTTAACGAATTTGCAGTAAAACCTCAACCTGCTTTTCATGTAGTTTTCTTAGTTGCAAGGCTTTTCGGAATGTTACGACATGGATGCACTTACATAATAAGTAATGTTAACAAACTCTTTGATCATCACAGGTCGCTGACTATGGACTCGTATGCGATATATTTGAAGCGATAACGGAATTGCTAGAGAAGCTTCCTGAGAAAAAATAAACCTGAAACCTGATCGTTTGAAGGTCCAAAAAGTGCTGCAAGATTAGGTGGCCTTGTTAAACCTCTCGGAGTATATCTAGTGGGAAAAACCCGTTGAGCCGCCAATACCACGTAAGGTAACAATGGCAAACAGAAAGCGATCTCACTTTTATATTCACTTTTGCAATGGCACTGAGGTTAAGACCATCTCTGCTAGGAAAATAGACTAATTATGATGATAAGAGTGAGTGATCGATCAAGTAACGCTTTAGGTGAAAACTTTTGATATGGTTCAGCCACTTTGTAGTGATAATGCGAATATATGTACTAATAACTCAAAAAAATTTCAGTGTGTGGAGCCAAAAATAGTCACAAGGTGACATGTGGATATTTGGATAGAAAAAGACATGAATACCCTTGAGGCACATTAGAGTTCCTACGCGCGAGCAGCGGGCAACCATCTTTTAACTAAGTCAAAAGTGCTCAAAATAGGTAACAATTCAAAACCTATTTCATTCATCCTCATCAAATCCTTTGTACAAGGTAACTCCAAAACATTCCTTTTAAATTATGTAATTGACTAATTAATGAGTTTATTTCCTAATTAATCCATTAATTACCAATTAAATCACCAATTATACCCAAAAGAATACACAAAAGGCTGGTCACCTTCTCTCCCAAAGGGACCGGCCATGCCTTATATTTTCTACCTTTTCTTCCCTTTTTTATTAGCTAATCAATTATGTATTTATTTTATTAATTAGCTAATTGATTAGATAATTATTCCATAACTCCCAATTTAAAACAAATCAAGAACCTAGCCCACAAACAAGGCTAGGTGGCCAGTCATCTCTTACCCAAGGAGGCTGCCACACCCCTATAAAAAGCCTTACCACATTTTCTCCAAAACTCACTTCTCATTCTCTTGCTAAAATTCTCCAAAATTCTCAAACACTTTCTCTTTAAATTCTAACTTTGGCATAAGAGTTTCTTCAGCCAAAGCCCCCCCCCCATTCATCGTGGGCATGTGAGGCTCTTGGCCTTGACCTAAGGTGTTAATTGTTTTGTAGGTGCAATTTTGTCCAAGATCAAGGAGGAAGAAATTTGCATCCACAAATTGGTGCTTTCATTGAGGAAAAAAAGACATACATGTTCTGAAGAAAAAAAGACATCAAACTAATAGTTGTGATTTTTTTTTCTTTCTGAAACTAATAGTTGTGAATAAGTAAGAGGAAATTAGCAGGCAACATTAATGAAAGATATAAGATGGATCCCGAATATTGTTTGTGGAGCCAAAAATAATCAAGATGCGACGCGTGGATTTTTGGGTAAAAAGAACAAAATTACCCTCGAGGCACACCGAGATTTCTACGTGCGAGCAGCGGGCAATCATCCCTCAACTAAGTCAAAAGTGCCCAAAATAGGTATTAATCCAAAACCTATTTCATTCATCCTCATCAAATCTTCTCCACAAGGTAACCCCAAAATCATTCCTTTTTAATTATATTAATTAGCTAATTAATTGATTTATTATTCAATTAATTTGCTAATTTGCTACAAATCAAGAACCTAGCTCAAAAAGCCATCTAAGTGGCCGGTCTATCTCTTCGCAAGGTGGCTGGTCACACCCTTATATAAACACCCTCATTCTCTCCAAAACTTAATTCAAATTCTCTTGCTAAATTCTCTAAATTCTCCAAACATTTTTCCCTCAAAATTTTAAATTTGGCATCGGAGGTTCTTCGGCCAAAGCGCCCCCCATTCATCGTGGGCGCGTGAGGCTCTTGGCCTTGATCTAAGATGTTGTCCGTTTTGTAGGTACAATTTTTTCCAAGAACAAGGAGGAAGAAATTTGCATCCACAAATTGGTGCTTTCATTGAGAGTTGAGTCACACGCTCGTAGAAGACTCTCGCATCTAAGGTTTCTTGTTTCTTTGCATATTTGTAGATTTTTCGTACATTCTTATTCTAGGAATTTTTATTTCTAAAAATCCTTTGATAAAACGTAAAAGAAAAGTACAATGGCAAGAGATTCGAAAACCTCGACGAACGAAACTTCTAACGTTGAAGAATTAGGACCACGGCGATCTACAAGGCTGAACATAGGGTGAGTGGAGCGGCACCCCCACGAGGCACCACCATGGCAACCTCCACGGTGGCCACCCACGGCAAGGTTCAAGGCGCCACAACCACGGCCCGAGCCATGCCACTTCAACCTTTAAGGGCCCAAGCCCTAGCCGAGCTGGCCCGTGCTGCTTAAACTCAACGCGATCCCAATGCATTGTCAAGCTGAGCCCAAGCCTCGTGCCCACGTGCGCTACACATCGAGCAGCCCACTCCCGTGGTTCAGCCTACTCCCATGGCCCAGCCTGCTCCCGTGGCCTTCCAAGCAGCCCAAATTGGTCCAAGATTAGTTCCACCGTCCCAACTTCAAGTTTATGGGCCTACAATTGAACCGGGGGCATTTTCACCACACTTCTATGGGGATTTAACATTCCTCAATTCGAATCTCGCGCCTGGAGTCTACCACACTTCCACTGCTCAAGAAGATGCATTCCTTCCAAACTCTTCTAATCCGAATGGCGAACAACGCTTGTCTCGACAAGTCATAGAGTTGACGAGCGTCCTCACACTACAGACGACCTTGGTGAATCAGCTCTTGCTGCACACCGAGATGCAATGTGCCCCAAACGAGGTGTCCCGAAGAAGGACAAAGGCAGACGAAGAACCTCTCCAACAACGTCCCAGCAAACAGCCACTCAACCAGCCATGAACCAAGCGTTTAGGCAGTGTACACTCCTGATTGGGTCCCCGAGATAGCGTATACTCCCGTCTTAGAGCGCAGAGGAGCGTGCACTCTCGACTAGGCCCACAGAAGAGCATACACTCAGGGTTGGGACCACACTCCGATAATCAACATGAGCACCCTTCCAAACGAAGCGTTCATTCGTGGCTACGCCCGTAAGGAGAATCATCCACATCACATCGGAGTAAGCAGTACGACGGATAAAGATAAGATGTTACTCAATTTGACTCAAGCTCAACCAGCAGCCTGTGAAGAATTCCTTTGCCTGTTAGGAACGAACCACATGCACCACAGCCGTGGCGTAGACGAATCGAGCACATAGAAGAGCAACCTAGACCAATAGGTCACGAGTCGGGGCAGCCGAGAGCTCCACTACCCCAACAAAGGCAAATTCAGTACAAAGATTCTTGACCGAACGATTGCGTGATTTCCAATGCAACGAGGTCACCGATGATGCGCTATGACGGGAGATGACCAATATAAGCAGGTCACCCTTCATGAACGAGATCGAGCAGGCAGAGCCTCCACACAAGTTTAGCATGCCATATTTCACATCCTTCAAAGGAGATGAAGACCCGGAGAAACACTTGAAGCACTACCGAAGTGCAATGATCCTCTATCGAAACAACGACGATCTCATGTGCAAGATATTCGCTACCACTCTACAATGCAAGGTGGAAGATTGGTTCTGCACCCTGCCGTCATAATCTATCTAGAGTTTTGACGAATTTTCTTTAGTTTTCACTAAAGAATATTCATCATTTTGCTCAATCAAGAAAAAGTCATACCACTTGTTCAACATCGAGAAAAACCCAAAGGAGTCGCTTCGTGACTATGTGAAGAGGTTCAAAGCAGAGAAGGAAAAGATAGTCGGATGCAACGACTCGATAGCTAGAGCAGCCTTCCAAAAAAGACTCATAGCAGACCATCCGTTTTTCGGAGAATTGATCATGAAAAAAGATCTAACTCTGGCAGACTCTTTCGCTCTGGCAGAGAAGTATGCACTTTGGGACAAAGTTCGCCGATGCACATACAAGGCAAATCCGAGCAATCTTGAATATGAAGTCCCCCACTACTCTGAAGGAGATTCAAGATCTGACTGCACGAGCAGCCACATCTGAAGCAGCAATAAGCTTTACCCTTATATAGGAAGAGTTGGGGGCCCAACTACCTGTATTCCACAGTTCAAAAGCTCTTTTCGATGCTGAAACTAGCTACCAGAAATTCAAAAGCTAACTTTAGCGACAATTGTTGCAACCCGTAAGCTCAAGTTATACCTTCAGACGCACGCAGTCATCCTTATGATGCATTATTCCACTAAATCTAAACGTGTAACGATAGAGGCGTAGACACTGACGGATGCAAAGTTTTCAGACGAGTTTAACAACTCTGCCCAAAAGGCGCGCCAAAGGTAGATGAACACTAGAAGGACGCACTCAGAAGCAATTTTTGTCCTCGTCGCCCCAAAAAATTCTATATAGGAGCAACATGTACCGGCAGTTGAACACCACATTTTGCTATGTGGCACTCAGCCCTAGCCGACCCTTGCTCCAAAATTCAACTCTAAAGTAGCCTAATACCGGCAGTTGAGCATCTCCTGCTGCGTGTAACATGGCCCCAGCTTCACGGCTCCCTACCACGCCTTCACGACGCAACAGGACGACTCAATGATGGCTTCACGGCTCCCTACTACGTTTCATGCCTAGCCTAGGCGACATAATAGAGCAGCCCAACGATGCCTAGGAGGTAGCCGAGCACGCCCTAGCCATGCCTGCTACACCCGATGGAGACTTCTGGCACATGTCGACGGCGCATCCAACTACAAAGGTTCAGGAGCAGGCGTGGTCTTGGTCACCTCAGACAGTTCGATGCTCGAGCAGGCAATCACTCTAGGCTTCAAAGCATCTAACAATAAAGTAGAGTACGAGGCCCTACTAGGAGGCCTCCAAATGGCAAAAGACTTGGAGGTGAAAAAGCTCGCAATTCATTTTGATTCCCAGCTAATCACTAGCCAGACTACTTGAGGCGTTTCAAACTTACACCCTAACTCAAGTTCCACATGTAGACAACGCTCACGTGGACACACTAGCTAGCCTAGGCTCCGCCCTCGACCACAAACTCAAACGTTCTATTTCGGTGGAGTATCTAGACGAGCCAAGCATGGAGGCGGAGCCAGCAGCCGAGGTGTCACAGGTTAATATAACTCAAAACTGGCAAGATTCCATTATAGACTACCTGGTCAATGGCACATTTCCCATGGAAAGATTGGAGTCTAGAAAGCTCCAAATAAAGGCAGCATGCTACTACATGTGGAACGGCATTTTTATCCGAGGATCCTACGCTGGACCACATCTCCGCTGCCTAGCGCCTCCCGACGACCTAAAGGTTCTAAGTTCAATCCACGAAGGTGTTTATGGAAATCACTCCGGAAGCCAATCCTTAGCACACAAGACTCTAAACGCAGGCTACTACTGGTCTACCATGCACCAAGACTCTGAGAAGTTAGTACAAAAGTGTAATCGTTGCCAACACTACAAGTCAGTACCAGCACTGCCTACCAACAAATTACACCTGCAGATGAGTCATTGACCATTCATGCAGTGGGCAATCGACTTGGTAGGGCCATTGCCACCCGCTACTGGGGGCAAAGGCATGACAATCGTGACAACCGATTACTTCACCAAATAGGTAGAAACAGAGCCCATGACTACCATGACACATACAGACATAGAACGCTTTATATGAAGGAACATCATTTGCCTATTCGGCATCCCTTAGTCCATCATCATAGACAATGCCCAGCAATTCGTGGGCAAAGATTTGGTGAAGTTCTTCCAAAAATATGGCATCAAGCAGCACATGTCCACTCGAACATATCCTCAAGGCAATGGGCAGGCCGAAGCATCCAACAAGATGATTCTTGACTGCCTTAAGAAATCCCTCACCAACAAGAAGGGAACATGGCCAGACGAACTCCCCGGATGTCTATGGGCATATCGCACCACCAAAAGACGAGCAACCGGTGAGACTCTTTTCTCTTTGGCATTTGGCTAAGAAGAAATCATTCATCCCAATGTCATCGAGCCAAGTACTAGTACTCTACTGCCAAGCATAGAGTAAAACAGTAAGGAGATGGCCACAAACTTAGATCTAGCATAGGAGAAGCGCGAACAGACCATCACCCGCATCACAGCCGACCAGCAGCAACTTTTCTTCAGCCACAACAAAAAGGCCAAGATCCGGCAGTTCCATCCTGGAGATCTAGTCCTAAGAAAAGCCTTCATCACTGCCCGCAGAGAAGGCTCCAAAAAGATGGATCCCATCTGGGAATGTCCGTACAAGATTACCAGAGTAAGCGGCAAAAGTAGCTACACCCTTACCACCATGAATGAATTGAAAAGTAGTGGAATGCCTACAATCTAAGGAAGTACCATGGGTGACCTCCCACTACATCAAAGCCCGAAGACTCAAGCAGTTTGATGGGCACTAGCTCGCAAGTCGAGGACTATCCAATTGTTATGTAGTTCCTACCTTACAGCTAAGTTCTCGTTCGTTTCACTCATTTTTCAATAAGGAATTCAGAAGTAGTTTACAACTTGGCTTGGCTACATACTTACAACAACTGATCACTCATGCACTTCAAAAGAAGACCGCGCCCTTTTTACGGACTTATCGCAGGTATTGCGCCCCCCTAAGGGAGACCAACCATGCTCTCTAGTGATAGAGGGTAAACTAATTCCCCAACACCCATCTGGGTTTGCTCTCCAGTGTGAGAAGATAAACTAATTGCTCTCAAGTGCGAGAGGGTAAACCAATTCCCCGACACCCACATGGGTCTGCTCTCTAAAGTGGGAGGATAAACTTACACTCTGAATATCCAGACGTGGATGAGCCGGGCTGCCCTGGTATAACTAGGTGCACGATGGCTTGGGTCGGGATTCCTATAAGTAGCCACAATGGTCTTTTTCAAAGCTTAGCTAACTGAAGCATTTTGGGTTTCTTGGCCTAATCTGTGGGGAATCGGGCCTAAGAGACGGATGAGGCACATTACGCAGTACGCCCTATGGACGGTTGCCCTGGAACCCTAAAGTTGCTATCGAGTGCACTAAGGTAGCCTACGATTTTTGGAAGACTGCCTATGGCTTGCCCTTCGAGCAGTAAACCAACGCTAGACTTATACAATCGCACATTCTTATGAAAGGTTAAATAAGCTAAAGTGCATATATGAAGCTTTATCCACTGCCGACATGCTACGTAGTCGATAAGCTTCACCTCTGCCAAGCGCGGAATAACCTACACCAAGTCCTAAAGTGTTATGATACTTGCTACACAACCTACGAAATTGGAGAAAACCAAGGTTAACAGCTTAGTGGTTACGTGGACTTGTCTACTTCTGTAAGTAAGGCATCCAGCTGCCAACCTTATGGCTAACAACTTTGCAAAGTTCTACACCTACAGCTACATAGGCTACGCGAGCATGTTTGTTTATAGAAAAGTAGCACGCTTGCCACTGGTCTATAAAGTCTAAAGGTTAGGGCATGAACAAAAGAAGCGAACTTTGAAAAAACGAAGGAAACATGTTTATAAATGACTACAAGGAAAGCAAAGAAAATCCTAAAGGCTACCTAGAATACTACACTTCAGCAGCTTGGACATCCCATGACTACTCAGTCACCATACCTTCTGCAGCCGCGACGCTCTTAGCAACGACATCATCCAGCGCTTCACCCCCAGCTGCCCCAGCCTGGGCACCAACTTCTCAAACTACTTCACCAATGGAAGCCTCAAAAGTAAAAGTAAGCAAGTCTTCTGGAGAAATAGACAAGGTCTCGAAACCTCAAGCCCAGCCTTCTCACCTTTCAGCTGCTCGTTCTCCTTAAGCAGACCAACACGGACGCGCTGCAGCTCATCCATTTCTTTCTTCAGACGTTCGTTGATCTTCAGTACACCTTGAAGTTCCAACACTTGGGGTTCAAACCTATCGACAATTCTCTTGAAGTGGATCACTTGATTATAAGCAGTGATCAACTCTTCATCATTTGCATAAGTAGCGAAACAAAGCTCAGAAACTGCAAACTTAAGATCTTGAATCTGAGGTATGTAACATCCAATCTCCTTCTCTACACTTTCATACTTAACTTGGATCGCGTCAAGCCTAGTCTTCAAGTCAATGATCTCTTTGCGAGCGGTCTCAACCTGTAGAGAAGTGCCAACGAGCTCAAAATCCAACCTCTTGATCTCCTCGACTGAGGAATAAGCTTCAGCTGCCATAGTCTTCGCCACCTAATTGGCAGCCTTGCTATATCTACATCATAGTAAGCAGAACAGTCATTCTATATCGGGTTGTATGCTTTGCAAAAGAACTTGGGCAAATAACCTTTCTAACGTCATTGATAAACTTGGCACAAATGTCCATGTCTTCAAGCAGATCTGGTATCAAAAGCACACAGATCTCAGCAGCCTCCCCAGAAACAAGCTTAGTGGATTTCTCACAGTTGCTCACGCAAGCAGTCTCTTCCTTCCAAGCAGGTGAATCAGTCTCAGCAGCAGAGGGAATGGTCATTGGCGCCACTTTAGCAGTAGAGTCTACCTTATCGCTCTTCATAATAGCAAGCATCTCCAAAGGTGAACTAGATTTAGCTCCCAACGAACGTCTTAGTACAAACTTCAGCACTGGGGGCATGACATGACATTTACATTGAGCAATCCTATCAGCAATCGTACTAGCCATTCTCGACATGGCAGACGCCATAGGCTCAGATCTAACAAACTCATTGTAGACATTGAAATTTTGGTGAAATAAATATTGACAATTGCATTAAAATTACAACATTTCACCTACATCATACATTTATTTTACCTACATCATACCTTTAATTCACCTACAACCTCCACTTACTTCACCAAGAAAATTTGTGGTGGTAATTCATGCTCAAAGCCTATAAATAGGCTTCTCCGTCAACACAAAAAAAAAAAAAAAACCAAAGAACATCACACCAAAACCTTGAAGCTTTGAAACTCTAAAGGCTCTCAAGCAAATCCCGAATGATCAAGAAAACTCTTTTCGTTCTTCGTTCATCGTTCTTCCAAGATCAAGCCCCGACGGCCCTTGAAGAAACTTCGTTCAACCTTCCAAGATCAAGCCCTGACGGCCCTTGGATCAACATACCCGTTCCTTCAAGATCAAACCCTAACGGCCCTTGGACCAACAACATCCGTTCTTCAAGAATCAAGCCCAAAAGCCCTTGAAATTCGTTCATCGTTCGTCGTTCATCCGTTCTTCAAGAACAAGCCCAAAAGCCCTTGAAGATCATTCATCGTTCGTCGTCCATCCAACCTTCAAGATCAAGCCCAACAGCCCCTTGAAGAAACCTTCATCCACCTGCAAGATCAAGCCACCAACGGCCCTTGAAGAAACTTCCCGTTAATCCAAGATCAAGCCTTGATGACCCTCGGATCAACAACATCCACAAACCACCATCTTACGGAGATCGAATCAGAGGAACAAATTGTAAAAGAGATTGTAACCCAAAAAATTAATACAAAATATTATTTTGTACACGTGTTCTTGTCTCTTTCATCGCAGGAATTTTCGTGTTTACAAATTTGGCACGCACAGTGGTACAATCTCTACCTCTTATCTCTTTCTCCGTTTAAGAAATCCAAACACACCTCAAAATCAATGGCATCAAGGAAGGCTCAAGCTGCTCCCGTAACCAACGCAAAGAACAAGAACGTCCTCACAAGTGGTAGCACTTTGGGCATCATAACTTGAAGCAAGGCAAGAGCTTTTTCTGCCATATCTTCCACCCCTACATCAACTCTGCCAAAGAAACAAGAGCACCCGAGGCACGAGCCCGTGATCACCTTGGCCTCGCTAAGGGCGCCAAGGGAGGAAAGCCCGAGGAAGTACTCCGAGTCCTTGCTTTCAGATGCCGACTCGAGCGACAGCACAGCCATGCAAGTCATGACTACCGGAGCAACTTCAATTGAGGAGCAGCTGGCTCAAATGAATGAAGCGATTGCAAAACTCATGCGGACTGTGGAGGAAAAAGAGTTGCAAATCGCCGCACTTGTTAACCAACTAGATACAAAGCCCGACATAAAAGTTGACCCAATGGTTAATCTATTAAAGAAAGAAGCCAGTGAAGAATAGGAGTATCTGGCAGAGAAAGTCAAAGAGAAGCTGAAGCCAGACTAAGCAGCGGCACTCATATGATCTCTCTCTATCCAGCAGCTGCAGAAGATGATCGCCAGCACCATCAAGACGCAGTACAAAGGAAGCTCGCATGACTCCGTACTATACGCAAAACCCTACTCCAAGAAGATTGACGCTTTGAAGATGCTGAGGGGTTATCAGCCGCTAAAGTTCATGCAGTTCGATGGAAATGGAAACCCGAAGCAACATGTCGCCCATTTCATTGAAACCTGCAACAATGCTGGAACAAAGGGAGACTACCTCATCAAGCAGTTTGTGCACTTGCTGAAAGGCAACGCCTGTGACTGGTACACCGACCTCGACCCCGAGTCTATCAACAGTTGGGATCAACTAGAAAAGGAATTCCTCAACCGCTTCTATAGTACCCGCCGCACCGTAAGCATGCTGGAGCTGACTAGTAGAAAATAGTGGAAGGATGAACCTGTTGTCGACTACATCAATAGATGGCGTTCATTAAGTCTGGATTGCAAAGATCAGCTTTCTAAAACCTCCGTCATTGAGATGTACGTTCAAGGCATGCACTGGGGGTTACATTACATACTCCAAGGCATAAAACCAAGAACATTTGAAGAGCTGGCAACTTGTTCCCACGACATGGAGCTAAGTATCGCCAATCACAGGCAAAATGAGCCGATCACCGACTTCAAGAAGGATAAGGTGTTATCCCCAAATGTAGACAAGACTAGGAAGAAACCCCCATTAAAACTTCCTCCACGCCCATCAAGATCTCATCCAAAAACAAAGCAAATGAGATAAAGAGAGGTGAGCCTTCTCGCGCCCAAAACAGGCATAAAAACACCTTGAGGGAACTAGAGCAGAAGACGTACCCTTTTCCTGACTTTGACATGGCTGCAATGTAAGATGACTTACTGGAAAAGAAGGTGATTGAACTACCCGAATGCAAGCGTCCTGAAGAGATGAATCACATAAACGATCCTAGGTACTGTAACTACCATCGTATCGTGAGTCATCCTGTTGGCAAGTGTTTCGTCCTTAAAGAGCTCATCATGAAGCTAGCTCAATAAGGGAAAATTGAGCTCAACCTTGAAAATACGGCCGCAACACATACTACCATGATTGCGTTCGGATCATTCGATCCCGTGCCTTTCCAAGTGGCACCTGATCTTTCCCGCCAATGCTCAAGCCACACGGCACCTTTTGCACCACTATCACTGAAGGCAAGCAACCAAGACGCACCTACCGACGATGAAAAAAGGTGAACATTGGTAACTTATAAAAAGACGAAGAAGCCAAGACCGCAAGCCACAAGGCTAAAGGGGGAGCAAAGGAGAAAGCACCGCCGCTGCAACAATAGGAAGCCTAAAAGAAATATAAGAGCTGCTAAGCCAACATATGCTGAGGAACCTATGGAGTAAGAGCCACGCATTCCTGTCTCATTGCACGAGTACTTTCCTGAGGACTTCTTCCAACAGTGCACTACCGCTACATGTCATATGGTCGAGGTGGAAATTGAAGAACCTTCAAAAGGTAAAGCCACCGCTATCGAGGAAGAAAAGACCCTCATGCTCAAAGAAGGTCTGCCAACGCACTTTAGCATTGAGTAAGCACTACGATTGCCAAAGAAGATGCGAATAGCACTAGCAGCGGCCTTGGCAAGTCCTGACGACCATGAGGTACAAGAAAGCAAGAACGAAAGCTTGAAGCTTCGGCCACACGAATGTGCCACATGCTGTGCCGCCCAGGACGTTATCAGCTTCACGGATGAAGACTTACTGCTAGGATCAAAGCCTCATAATCGTCATCTCTTCATCTTGGGATACGTAAAGGAGCACAAAGTAACCGCATGCTTGTGGATGGTGGATCAGCCATAAACATCATGCCAAAGTCAACAATGACCACAATCGGCATTAAGGTGGATGAACTATCCCTAAGCCGTCTACTAATCCAAGGTTTTAACCAAGGAGGACAAAGAGCGATGGGCATGATCCGAGTAGAGATGACAATTGGCGAACTCAAGTCAAGCACGATATTCCACGTGATTGATGGAAAAACTTCCTTCAGCTTGCTCTTAGGAAGGCCTTGGATCCACGCGAATAGAGTAGTACCGTCCACCCTTCACCAATGCTTAAAGTTTTACAAAGAATGAGTGAAGGTGATCTATGGCGACACCAAGCCATTCACCCAAGCCGAATCACATTTTGCAAATGCCAAGTTCTACATGGATGAAGACATGGTACCCGAAGCTCTTCCAAAAGAGATCAAATCCACGGGCAAAGCAACACCTAAAAAGCAGGAGTGGCAAGCCATGCCCAAGAAGCAAGAAGGAGAAGCTATGCTGTCTTCAAGCAAAAATGATGATGAGCTTGCTAAACCTGCAACAACCAAAGGGAGTAGGACGCCCTCAAATAGACCAAACACACCCATCTTCTGATACATCCTGATGTCGAGAAGAAAGAATGGTCAATCCCCGTTTGAAATTGAAGTAAGCAAAGCCGATGCACAGCGGCGTAAAGATAATGTAAAGTTGCTCAAGACGAATGCAGTTTTACCTCTAACACAGCTAGGCAACGCTAAGGTTGCAAGGCCACCACGAGGCTTCATAAAAGCTCTGCCAAAGGGGGTGGAACCAAGCTTTCTTCCAACCAAAATGACCGAAGAAGGTTTTGATCCAAATGCCTACAAACTCATGTCAAAGGCTGGGTACAACTTTGCTTCTTCTTCGAATCCTGGAAATAAGGCTTCAAACACAATCAACAACAAAGAACGTGACCTCACCGTGACTCAAAAGAAGTTGAAGAAGCATGGTTAAGAAGTTGACAACAACAAAGCTGGACTTGGCTTCACACTTAATGCACCTGTGAAGATTTCAAGCAAAACGAAAAATGCTAGCACTCAACACATCAGCGTGAGCATTGAGCAAGATCAAGAGGAGCTTAAACCCTCCCCTCGGCCATCAGTCTTCAATAGGATGAATCGTTCAAGACCGAGAATGTCAGCACTTAATCGCATTAGTGGTCAAAACCGAACCTCCGTCTTCAAGAGGCTTACCATGCCAACATCCCAAAGCTATGTTTTTGAAAGGTTGTCAAAACCTAAGAAGCGAAGCAACACGACTAGCTCTCCTCCTCGTCTGTCAGCTTTGGAAAGACTTGAAAACAACAAGAAGCTTTCTAGAAATAGGGAAACAACGTCAAAGGAAGAAAAGCTCGACGGGCTAGCAGAAAAATGCGATATTCGAAGCTCAATTCCTTCAAGGATGAAGCGCCAAGCAATCTTGGAGGTTGACACAAATGGACCGTTGAAAGTAAGAAGGCGCACCATCATCCATACTGGACAATCTTCATGCCAACAAGCCCAAAAAGACTGCATTGAATGGGAGGTCCAAGACATCTTCCCCGTCACGATCCAAGAAGACAAAGAAGATGAAATCCCTAAGGAAGACGTCATTTCTGGCTCTTTCGTCTCAAAGTCTTCACCTCGACGGTTGGGGGCATGTTCCAGGTCAAGTGAAGATGAAGGATGGACTCATGTCACTCCAAAGAAATTACACATGAAGCCTACGTTGCATCCACAAATTCACCAGTTGGAAATGGGGAAAGAAACCATTGTTAATTCACTTTTAAGCCTAGATGAAGCTGAGATTGTCAACATGATCGAAGCTGATTTAATTCAAGAGGTCAATGACTCGGGACGGAATTTAAATGTTGCCCTAAAAAAATCAGGGCAACTCTGTGCTTTCATAGAGTTTCGTAACTCAAAACAATACAAAGCTCGAGAAAATAGCACTGAAGAAGAGGTCCAAGATGTCTTCCACATCATGATCCATGAAGGCAAAGAAGACAAAATCTTCGAGGAAGATGTCACTGCTGCGCCACCACAGCTTGAAGATGGGGGGCAAGCCACGGTTAAAGATCTCAAGGAACTCAACTTAGGCATAAGCGAAGAACCAAAGCCTATCTTCGTAAGTGCAGTACTAAGTGCGGACGAGATAGAGGAATATTACCAGCTATTATTAGAGTACAAAGACGTATTTGCTTGGACTTACAAAGAAATGCCCGGCCTTGACCCTATCATCGTTGTGCATCATCCTGCAGTCAAGCCTGGAACTCGACCGATAAAGCAAACTCAAAGACGCTATCTATCCGAGCTCTTCCCACAAATTGAGACTGAGATTGACAAGCTAATCAAGGCAGGCTTCATTCGAGAAGTGCAATACCCCAAGTGGATCTCCAACATCGTCATTGTTCTTAAGAAATCTGGACAAATACGTATTTGCGTAGACTTCCGAGACCTCAACGATGCTTGCCTGAAAGATGACTTCCCGTTGCCAATCATTGAGATCATGGTGGACGCAACCACTGGCCACGAGGTACTGTCATTCATGGACGGCTCTTCTGGGTATAATCAAATTCGGATGGCTCTCGAAGACGAGGAATTGACAGCCTTCCGCACTCCAAAAGGTATCTACTGCTACAAGGTAATGCCCTTTGGTCTAAAGAACGCTGGAGCTACATATCAACGCGCTATACAGAAAATCTTTAATGACATGCTACACAAAAATATAGAATGTTACGTAGACGATGTGGTGGTCAAGACAAAGAAAAGATCAGATCACTTAAAAGATTTACGAATAGTGTTCGAAAGGCTGCGAAAATACAACCTCAAGATGAACCCGTTGAAATGTGCATTTGGCATCACCTCTGGAAAGTTCCTCGGCTTCATTGTCAAGCACCCTGGCATTGAAGTGGACCAATCAAAGATCAAGGCCATTCAAAGCATGCTTGAGCCAAGAAACCTGCACGAGCTGAAAAGTCTACATGGACGGCTAGACATTGAAATTTCGGTGAAATAAATATTGACAATTGCATTAAAATTACAACATTTCACCTACATCATACATTTATTTTACCTACATCATACCCTTAATTCACCTACAACCTCCACTTAATTCACCAACAACCTCCACCCATTTCACCTACAACCTCCACCCATTTCACCAAGAAAATTTGTGGTGGTAATTCATGCTCAAAGCCTATAAATACGCTTCTCCATCAACACAAAAAAAAAAAAAAAAAAAAAAAAAAAACCAAAGGACATCACACCAAAACCTTGAAGCTTTGAAACTCTAAAAGCTCTCAAGCAAATCCCAAAGGATCAAGAAAACTCTCTTCGTTCTTCGTTCATCGTTCTTCCAAGATCAAGCCCCGATGACCCTTGGATCAACACACCTGTTCCTCCAAGATCAAGCCCTAACGGGCCTTGGACCAACAACATCTGTTCTTCAAGAATCAAGCCCAAAAGCCCTTCAAGTTCATTCATCATTCGTCGTTCATCCGTTCTTCAAGAACAAGCCCAAAAGCCCTTGAAGATCATTCATCGTTCGTCGTCCATCCAACCTTCAGGATCAAGCCCAACAGCTCCTTGAAGAAACCTTCATCCACCTTCAAGATCAAGCTACCAACGGCCCTTGAAGAAACTTCCCGTTCATCCAAGATCAAGCCTTGACGGCCCTTGGATCAACAACATCCACAAACCACCATCTTACGGAGATCGAATCAGAGGAACAAATTGTAAAAGAGATTGTAACCCAAAAAATTAATACAAAATATTATTTTGTACACGTGTTCTTGTCTTTTTCATCGCAGGAATTTTCATGTTTACACTCAGTTTTCTTCCCATTGGAAGAAGTCATGTCAATCACAGGCCTCTCGGCAGCAGGCGGACCCTCACGAGCAGCGGAGGAAGTCTTCAGTTTTTTCTCAATTGGCATCTCATGAACAGGGAGCGAAATTCTCTTCTTTCCACCTTCATTCATAATAGGCTCCACGACAGCGATCAAACAAGCCAATACATCTGCCTTGATCTTCTTTACCTCCTCTCGAGAGAGCAGCCCACCTTTTTCCTGGCGAAGAGGACTAAGCAGCCAACGTCATTCACGAAACTCAGTAGGGAAGCTCAACCTATACTAGTTTTTTTTTTTTTTTTTTTCTTTCGGACCAGCAAGTAGGAGGCGTGCATGCCCAGCATTCCAGTAGCCTATGAGGCCCGCGACCTCCTAATTTCTCTCAATCGCCGGCTTGGCCCGCGTCAAGTCCAAGAGCCCAAAGAACATGAGCCATGCAGCTCGCCTAGCACTGCACCCCAGTGCCTCAGTCTGCGGCCCCAGCTGCACAAACTGCCCTTGGCTCTAGCCAAGCCGAGCAGCCTAAGCAATAGTCCCTACCACAACACCTCCTCGACCCATGCCGAGTCGACTCCTGGTCCCTGCCAGCCGACGTGCTGCACCACCCCGACGGTTGCCCCGCGACAACGCTATCTAAGAAAAAGACAAGGAAATTAAAATTTTCTTACCTCGATGCGGTGCGGAGAAGACGAAGAAGTAACGAAAGAAGGTCATTTGCACAGGCAAGTGTAGAAGATTGCTAGGGGAGGGGG
Organism: Heteromeles arbutifolia; assembly: GCA_024362995.1. NCBI lineage: Eukaryota > Viridiplantae > Streptophyta > Magnoliopsida > Rosales > Rosaceae > Heteromeles > Heteromeles arbutifolia. The sequence continues at coordinate 33,422,887 of JANCRC010000003.1, read as the reverse complement.
AACAAATATCCTCTAGCTTTCTCTCTCTTGTAGGGTAGAATAAATTGCTCTCTAAAATTGATTTAATCATTTACTTAAGGTAGACTTAAATAGACTTTAGAAGTGATTTATTTCTCTTTCCTAGAAGGATCTAATTTCCAATTAAAGAGGGAATCTACATCAAAATAGGAAACAATCCTGCTTTTTCTAAAGCAAGAAGATCTCTACACCTGCTACCCTTTCCTGCGTGCAACCCAACAGGTGCAGGGGCATTTGTGGAGCCAAAAATAATCAAGAGGCGACACATGGATTTTTGGGTGAAAAGGACAAAATTACCCTCAAGGCACACCGAGATTTCTACGCGCGAGCAGCGGGCAATCATCCCTTAACCAAGTCAAAAGTGCCCAAAATAGGTATTAATCCAAAACCTATTTCATCCATCCTCATCAAATCTTCTCCACAAGGTAACCCTCAAATCATTCATTTTTAATTATATTAATTAGCTAATTAATTGATTTATTATTCAGTTATTTTGCTAATTAGCTACAAATCAAGAACCTAGCCCAAAAAGTCATCTAAGTGGCCGGTCCATCTCCTCCCAAGGTGGATGGCCACACCCCTATATAAACACCTTCATTCTCTCCAAAACTTAATTCGAATTCTCTTGCTAAATTCTCTAAATTCTCCAAACACTTTTCCCTCAAAACTCTAACTTTGGCATCGGAGGTTCTTTGGCCAAAGCCCCCCCCCCCTCAATTCATCGTGGGCGCGTGAGGCTCTTGGCCTTGACCTAAGGTGTTGTTTGTTTTGTAGGTGCAATTTTGTCCAAGAATAAGGAGGAAGAATTTTGCATCCACACTGTTGATCCCTTGACCTTGTAAAATTGTAATTACAGTTCAGATATGCAGCCAATATTATTGTGATCATATTATAAACTTTACGGGAAAAGACTATATATATAGTCTACAGTTGCTGGACAACTGGTTTTGGTTTTGTTCTTGCTGAAATTGATACATGAAGTGTGCTTCCTCAACAGCAATGAGAAAAGCAATTGACCATATTATGTACAGAATCAAATATCGAGAGAGAGAGAGAGAGAGAGAGAGAGAGAGAGAGAGAGAGAGAGATGTATGTTTTAACTGAAGTACTAGTATATGGATGATGATAACAATAATTCATCCAAAATAGTTTGCTATCATAGAGAATGGAACTAAGCAACGTCCTCTCGTCTTCAGTTCTGTGCAGTCACTCTCTCCCGATAAAGCCCGATTCAGTTCTCTCATCCATCCTGCCAGAAGTACTTCCTTTCTCCTGTAACAGAAAATTTTCAAAGCACTATCAATTTAATAATTAATTGTTTGGAAAAATAAGCAACCAATTTAATAAAAGACGTACAGTGATGATATAATAAATAATAAACCGATGAAAAAATAGTGCGGTAAATTTGTTTTTTTACCGCATTAGATATGTCTTTGTCATCTTTTTGCAGTGTTGATTCCACGTTTGACTGGCTGTGATTGCAAGCCTGATTGAAATACAAAATGGAAATTAATTAAATCTTAAACAAATCTGAACAAAAATAACAAGTATATTGGGAAGCATAAGTTAAACATTTCACTTGTAAACAACATGATTAATTGAAAAAAAAAAATTGGACCAACAAAAACAATTAGGAGTCAGAATAGTCACCTTGGGAGTATTTACCGGAGAACTAGCTGTGTCTTCCAAAGCATCATCAAGCACAGCTTCTTTGGGTTTTCTCTTAATCATGAAGCTAGATCTATTATAACCTCCATCCACGCCAAACCCTAAAACTTCTCCTTTAATAGTACTCGACTTTCTGGCGACTGAGGAAGCAGCGCCGGAGATTATGGAACAGTTTTCATAATCGTATGAGGAGAAAGAACTGTGGTCATCGTCATCATCCTCATGATTACTGCTTATCAAGAAATCTTGCAAGTACATAGTCCAACTACTCTCCTGAGGGGACTCTTGAGTAGTGGTTTTTGTATTAGAAGAATTACCTCTTCCAATCATGGAGTTCATAGAGTGAACTTCCATCTGTGTACTAGTGCTTTGAACTAAAGATGAAGAAAATAGAACAAGGAAATATAGGTATGGTGTTGGTAGTAAACTGTTGGGAAGCTGAAGAAAGGAAGTCCAGAGGAGAGCAGGCATATATAGTAGAGAACAAAGAAAATACTGGGATTAAGAAACTAATAGCATAAAATTCTTGACGTGGGGACCTTAAGGGAGTAGGAGCAAAATTTGGCTGCAGCAACTGCCAGAGAGAGTGTTGGACCTTTGTGGTGTAAGATTAGATGCCAAATATTTTTAGGGGTGGACTTACCTTTCCACTCATTGTGTTGAATAAGTCACTTATTTAGTCACCCAAGACAACTAGTTCTTTGGTCATTTTGTTGTTATATGTATTCACCAGGGGAAATAATTGTTTGTGTATGATCGATGCCATGAAAGACTTTGATAAACTGTAATAGTTTCTTCTATATATTTTCCAAAATGTTATCTCATTGTCTTTCCACAACGGATATGCCCCACCATTAACATTTTAAGCAAGACTAGTCATATTTTGTGGATTTGGATCCTCTCCTCAGCCCAAGGAGAGGATCCTCCTGACCAAGAATTGTGGGCCGTTGGATTTTCATCTAACGGATATAATTATTATAACTTTAAAGAGACTCCCCTGTTTGTAGCCGTTAGATAAAAATCCAATGGCCCATAGTCTTTTTTCAGGAGGATCCTCTCCTTGGGCTATAAAGTGAACTTTGCAAAAATCGACCAAATAAAAAATATTTATCCGTTCGGTGAAAGTTGACATGATTTCATTGTTTAATTGAAGAACACCGTTAATCTAAATAGATTTGATTTTGCTATTTTTTATTTTATTTTATAAAAATGATCTTTAAAAAGTGACTTAAAAAATAAACGATTTAGATAATCAAATAATACTTTAAAATCTTAAAATAAAAAGAAAGTACAAACAAAAAGGTAGCTACCATTCCTATTAATTCTTAGCTCTAGCTAATTACACCTCACTCTTACATAAGTGCCGTTATCTTATGTCCATCTCACATCAATTCTTTCTCTAAAGGTAAAAGAATTATGTAGAAATTTGATTATCTAAAATGCTAGCAAACATTCTCATTCTACATTCTTGACTTTTCTTCTTGTCATGTAATGATGCTTGATGATACGAATCATGTATTTTCTAGATTACCCTTTAAAGATCAACTCTGCCAAAAGTTAACAACAAATTCGAAATTGTTTAGTCATCTAATAGTTATTCAATAAATAAAAGAACCATGTTGTTAAATTAAAATTTTGACAACGTTAATCAAACTTAGACTTTGGTAAACAAGTCGTTTTCGTGTCAAACCCATTATTCTAATGTGTCCCGTCATACCACCTGAATTATTTTAATAGGTTTAAGAATTCAAACCCTAATCCGACCCGTTAAAATTAACGGATTATCTAACCCGATCCGTTTGTACCCATTACTTTAATAAATAATCAAATAAAAATTTCGTATGAAATAACTAAATATTAGCATCTGAAATCGTAAGTTCCTTTGATTCAACAATAGGTTTACAATTTCACTAAGCACTACAAGTTTACATATACATGGCACATAAATATTACTTTCCAAACACATCATACTATATGAAAAATACAGAACGGTTATAGTACGTGTAATACAAAATTAGTATAGTACGTGAAAAATACGCAGTGTACCATTCAACAACTTTGCTAAAAAAATACTTTGAAAAATTTGGCCATTTTTTAAAACTTTAATTTTTTATTTAAATTAATTACTATTTATGTTTCTTCAAAAATATGTTAAGAATACGTCTAGAATACTCGAATTTTATGTGTAATGTTAAAAAGTTTGTTAAATAATTAACATGTTTATAATGTGAAAAGTACATACGCACATGCATTGCACGTTGGTGTTTTAAAAAATATATAATTAATTTAATGAAGGGAACTACTAGACCCACCAACTTTTCTTATCTTCGCATCACCTTATTATTTCACCCTTCATAAAAAACTTTAAAAAAAGTCAAACTCTTTGCCCACCCATTTTATCTCCAAAATGCCTTTACATGACAATTGAATCTGGTGAACTCAGCCTCCGCTCACCACCACAACCTTACATTCAATTTTCTTTCTTGGCCGTTAAGAATTCCAGAATATGGTCACTGCATAAACCCCAGTGCCCACAACACCCCCCACCCCACTAAATAAAAGAAAAACAAAAAAAAACCTATTGTGTGTGTGTGTATATAATTAAGAGTGATTTTGTATAAAATCAATAAAAAGTTACAATATTAACAATTTATTAATAATATTTATGTTAATTATAAATAGGTCAATCATGTATTTTGATACTCAAATGTATTTAAAATAAACAAAAATTACAAAATTTGTCACTGCAGCTGGCACCCACTTCAATTGACACACCCTTTCTCATAGTTTTTATACTTTGCAATAGGACAGATTAGACACTGCATTGGAGTTTTTTTTTTTTTTTTTTTTTTTTTACATTTGGATTCAAACACTGCATTGAAGTGTCCATTTTTCTGTTTCATTTTTTCCATCACTCACACGCCTCCTACATGCATGTTTTTACATTTGGATTCGGTGTGCAATGCAATGTATGTTTCCTGATTCAGTTTTATACTTTTGGATTAAGACGCTGCGTTGAAGTGTCTGTTTTCTAGTTCTGTTTTTTTCCACCACTCACATGCCTTCTACCCTTCGCACCTCATTTTTGGATTTAGATGCTTTAGTGAAACAACATACTTCATATATTACTTTGCAAAAATTAACATGATTAGTGAAACAACTCATTAGAAACTTCACTTGTTTTGTTTACAAGAGAATCATTTGAGATCGAATCAAAACAACAGCTCAGTATTCATAACATAAACTTGAATCAAGTAAAACGAAAATATCTTGCTCCCACATTCAAAGCAGATCAAATGAAGGTAGTAGTACCATTCTCGGAACATGACTTTTAAAGGTTGTAGCATGCAAGGCTTTTATCAATGGATCAACCACCATATCGAAAGTGCCAATGGTTCAATGTTAATAGTACACCATCTCTGACAATATTTTGAACCTTAAGATATTTGATGCCTATAAGCCTCGAAGCATTTGATCTCTATACATGTTTTAGTCTCTCTTCTCTAGTTAAGTCGTTCTATACATGCTCGTCCTATTAAGAGCAAGAACTCTGTCAAAACTAAGAGAAGAGAAGGCCAATACAGACATTCATCATATCTACATTTGCAGGTATGCATTTATACATACATATTAGGTTACTGAAGTATCATTATGTTTGCTTCTGGTTAGATATTTTGACTAGTAAAAAGTGATTTAGTGACTTTTTTTTTATTTCGTTAATGCTCAGTGGTGTTGATATAATACGTTCAGTTGGTACCAATCATTTCATCCACAAAGAATCTAATTAAGGCAACACATTCTCTCTACATGTGCCAAATTATTCAATTTTCCAAACTTCAGTCTATAAATTAGATTTTATAAAACAAAGGTTATGTAGAAAAGCCTATATTCCTAACGTGTATACATGATATATTACCAAAATGTGGGTGACACATAGAGACCCTCTTGGGTAGGACAAGAAACTTCTATATTAGTTTAATTGTACACATTTTAGGGGATGAAGGGTCTCTATCCATGACTTGGAGAAGTAGTTAAATTGAGGACCCACCCTATATGTGGGTCCAAACTAGCTAACACATGATTCCTTGAGAAATTGTTCCTAATTTAGGTAAAATTGATTTGTGTTTTCTTTTTCAAAGATGCAAACAAATCATAGATTTTTTTTTTTTTTTTTGTAATAGTTAGAGGAATGGTTCTTTCTTGGGGCGATTTAACATTATTATACGTAATTAACAAGTTGAGGATAGTATCAATGTTGTTGGAAGTAGGCCCTCGGCACGTCTCTCTAATAATTCTACATGGTATCAAAGCCAGGGAGCGGGCCCGTACTGCCACGTGATGGGTGGGTCTCCTAGGCCCTGCGTGATGATGGTGGGTCCCATGGCCCCGAGTGTAAGGTGGGTCCCATGGCCCCGAGTGTAAGGTGAGTTCCCTTGGCTCCACGTGGTTGCCGATGTGTGGACCTCCCACGTGTGACCACTAATTGGGTCCCATGTGAGGGGGTGTTTTGAGTCCCATATTGGTTATATAAAAAGAGAAATAATAGTTTAAATATCCTAACCCCATTCCAACTAAAATTGAGACATTTTGTAATAAAACCCCACATCTGACAAATTATGTAGGTGGTAATTAACAAGTTGGGGACAGTATCGGTGTTGTTAGAAATGGAGTCTCGGCACGTCTCTCTGATAATTCTATAATAAAAGCATATGAATAAAAGTGTCACATGGGCATTCATGCACGTGTGCCCTACTTGTTGCTTTGTACATGCCGCCACCACCACATGCATGTTGGTTTGGGCGCGCAGAAAAATAAGTCACCAACCTAGACTTTATTAGTGTTCTAATCTTGTCCCTAGAAAGGTTGTTTTTAGAAAAACAGAAGCAGAAATTTTGATTCAATTTGTTTGGTTAGGTCGGACTTAAAATCCCACTCATAACTTCTGATGAGAAGTTGTCCATAGTATTATTAGTTTACCGAAAGTATAACGTACTTACAATGATTAAGTTTGGAACTCTAAACTTTAAATGGTGAACTTTAGACCTAGTAAAACTATTATGCTTTGTATGAGATTATATTTCATAGTTTCTAGTAATTGTGAGTTAGTTTAGCTGGCTCCCTTGCACTTGCATTCAGTCTCTTTTTAATTCAAAATTCTTCTTGTCAGAGGCAAAAAAGAAAATCTCTATGGCGAAAAAGAAAAACCTAACCATTAGTGGAGGAGGAGGTAGAGCGTCTTTGTTTCATTATCCCCTCCTCTCATACTCTTTTTGTTTTTTCTTTTTGTTTAGTGTCTTTATTCAAGTGAATAATATTCTCTTACAGTGATTTGTCTTATGGTGAATTCACTTACAGTGATTTGATCTAAGTTCTTCATCATTGCTTTTCTACTCCTCCTCATACCAAGTCTACTCCCAGTATCATTTCTCAAATGCCTCCTACCATTTCCAAACTTTGATCAATCATAAGGACTTTGTTGCAATATGCTCCTATGTATGTTTTTGGCTAAAGTTAAATCAAGACTCATGTTCCATTTTAAGGACAGTTAAATCATTTGAGATCAAGTTCAAATCCACAGATCCGTCAATTGCTCCACAAATTCTTCAAGGCGAAATGCGATGAGTTCTATGATGGTGTAATGGATGTATAGTAGCTTTTTTTTTTCTTTTGAACTTGTCACTTCATTTTCCTTTGTAAGTCTGGGGGTTTAGAGGGCCAGCACTGATTTTAGGAGACTTGGATTATGAAGGGCCTGTTGAAATTTCTCTCAACAAACCAAATTGGAGATGAAATTACTTTCCATAACTTTAATTAATTTGCTTACAAAAGAGAATTTATTTGAGCTAACTGAAATATTTGTGTGGTTAATATGCATGCTACTTCGTGAAAATAAAACAAAGACCATTGTACAAGCCAGATAGGTGGATCACAACCACAAGCCATACATGTTACTCCCGTGCATGTACAATAACCATATATACACTAACACTTTGCTAAAATTGGAGTTACCATTATAAAACGAGATTGGGAGATATGTGGCATATAAATGTGAAAGTGTTAATTTTATGAATGGAACGGGAATGATGCGTCGCTAGCATATAAACATGGCGCACATGCATGCACTCCCACCAGTGACAGTGAGTGGTTAATTTATTTGGTAGTCCTTCAAGTTGAACCAAATGTTTGGCTTTCTGTACTTGAAAACCGTGAGAAACAAGGCTTATTTATTGAAAACCATGAGAAACAAGGCTTATTTAGCTCTTGAAACTGAATTTATCTCACTTTGCTTCCTAAACTTAGCAATTTCATTCCATCTCAATCAATTTGGTTTCATAGACCTTACATGAAAGGGAAGTCTGAACATTTCATACCATGCTGATAGAAATGAGCCATTGTAGGTCTGGTATGAAATTTTCAGACTGCCATAAACCTCTAAAACTGTCAAATCTCTACTAGTATGGACGGAAAGATGTAGTGAAATGGCTCGATTTTGGCAGTTTAAGGAATAAAGTGAGACAAGCTCAGTTTTTTGAGGTAAACTGAGATTGAAAGACAATTTCAGGAAGCAAATCAATATATAAGGTTTAAAACAAATTAATAGCTTTTTTTTTATTTAAATTTTGGGTAAATTACACAAAACTACCTCAACTATTGGTCTCATGACACTTTCATACCTCATCTTTTAAAATTGACAATGTCATACCTCATCTTTAGAATTTGGTCAATTTTATACCTTCCGTTAGCTTGACCGTTAATTTGTCAGTTAAATGCTGACGTGGCTTGATCCAAACCTTAAAAAATTAAGAAAATATTAAAAAAAAATCATTTAATATATTTTAAATATTAAAATAACAAAGAAAAGTGCAAAAAAAAAAAATTCAAAACCCAATTCGTCCCCACCCCACCTCCTCTCTCTCTTCCCCCATCTTCTTCCCCTGCCACCCATAAACGAAACGAAAAAAAAAAAAAAAAAATTCAAAACCCAATTCGTCCCCACCCCATCTTCTTCCCCTCCTCCCCCATCTTCTTCCCCTGCAGCCCAGAAACGAAACGAAAAAAAAAAAATTCAAAACCCAATTCGTCCCTACCCCACCCCATCTCTCTCTTCCCCCATCTTCTTCCCCTGCTGCCCAGAAACGAAACGAAAAAAAAAAAAAAACTAAAAATCAAAACCCAGTTCGTCCCCACCCGAGACTTGGGCTCGCACACCCATGGCTCGCCGGACCTGGGTTGGGTGTCCTCTGGGTGCCCTGGAGCTTCACGGAGACGAAATGAGAGAGGGTTGACGCCAATGATGGTTTTGGTACCGTCGTCGGTGGGTGTGGGTGTGTAATGGGTGCGTGAGTGTAGATCTGGGAGAGAGGTATAGTCTGTGCGAGAGAGAGAGGGGGAGAATGAGTGAGTGAGTTGAGAGAGAGGGAGATGTTGGCATGGGTGGGGAAGGGTGGGGGGTTGCACGGAAGGGGAACGGGAAGGGGTCGGGGTGGGGGGGGGAATGGGAATGGGTTTTAGGATGCAGAGAAGAGAAAGAGGCGAGAGAGATGGGGAGAGAGAGAAGAGAGAGAGAGATTTAATATAAAAATTTTAAATTTTAAATTTTAATTATTAAAAATATATTTAATAATTTTTTAATCCAGTTAGATTAGTGAGTGGGCCCTGCATGTAGCCACGTCAGCACTTAATAGAAAAATTAACAGAAAAACTGACGGAGGTATGACATTGGCACAAATTCGTAAGATGAGGTATGACATTGTCAATTTTTAAAAATTAGGTATGAAAGTGTCGTGACACCAATAGTTGAGGTAGTTTTTTGTCATTTACCCTTAAATTTTTTACATTGACAGTGCTATGTCCTGATTTAAAAATACCTTTAGGATAAACACATGACGTCATAACGTAGGTGAATAACACAAATATAGACAAATCAAAAGCCTGATAGAACTCATACATCCAATATATCAGATACTCAGCAGAATATTTACAAAAAAAAAAAAAATTATTTCACAAGCAACAAAATCAAACTAACTAAATATAAGGGTTACTAAAACCCTACTCTCAAGTACACTTTCCAATACTACTATACCACTCAAAGTTCCTCGCCTTTAACCAGCTATCTGTAACTATACAAAAAAGAACATTAACCCCTGAAATAGTATACATGTTTACATGGAAGACCCGATAAGCTACAAACTCGTGTGAGTGACAAATAATAACATGTGATAGTCTTTAACTGAAACGGTCTTAGCTCCTAATTAATAACATGGGTTAATCTCAGTTTACTATCCTGAAATTTCTTGGTTTTCAACATTTCATACATCATGTTTTTTTCGTCCCAGTCTGGTACCTAAAGTCATAATTCTGGGACACTTTCATACATTCGTTAAGTTTTTCGTCAGAACCTCCGTTAACTAATGACCTGGCTCTCACGTGGACAATAAATGAGTACCAAGTGTCAGTATGGGCCCATATGGATATTAAAAAATTAAAAATTACAAAATTGAAAACCTAAAACCTAAAAGAAGAACCCAACATCATGCTCAACTCCCCAATTTTTCTAAACCCCAAAACCAGAAGCACCGTCTCTTGCTTCTCCAAATCCCTCATTTCCCGAACCCCAAAACCCATGAAAAAAGTTCAACCAAGGAATAGCCAGAGTCAAAGATGACGGTGGAGCAGAAGAAGAGGAAAAGATTGGGGAAGACAAAAGATTTTTTTTTAACAATATGTACCTTGGTCTATGACAAAGGAAGTTGCTCCCATGTCCAGTTCATACATGTTTATCTAGTTGTAATCAGAGTAGGCATCCATAAAGCTCATGCCCCACCATGGAATCTATCAGTAAGTCGATCCGAGAGAGAGTACGGATCCTTAGGGCATGCCTTGTTCAGATCGGTGAAGTCTACGCAAACTCTCCACTTCCCGTTTTCTTCTGTACAAGTACCATATTTGCCAACCAATCGGGGTGGTGGACTTTAACGATGAGGTTAGCGTCCTTGAGTTTGTCAATCTCTAACTTAATGATGTGCCATGATTCCATTTTTGCTGGATGACCCACTTGGCAGTGGGATTCAAATGGAGTCAATGACAGATGATGAAAGCGTCGATCCATAACATATCCTCCGCGGATCATGCAAACACATCTTTATTGGCTTGTAAGAAAGCAGTGAATGGTTCTTTCTCGCGGTCGGATAGCTTAGATTCTATCCTAGCTCCATGCTCTGGTTTGTTGGGGTCGAGACTGATATAGACAACATCTTCGTTGGCTTTGAATTCCGGAGCGTTGTCGTCTTGGGGGTTAAGGTCTAAGTCAAACTCTTTGCAGTTTGCTTGTTAACCCCTAGATTATGATTGCTATGCTGTTTTGTTCATGACAGTGCTAGAGCTCCGCTCCTACTTTTAGATAACGTTCATACTTTCTAGCGTGCAGCAACGCGCCCCCACTTGGTCTCCCCTGATTTCTTTGACTCTGTTGGGCACTAGGTAACAAAGAAAAATGGTGTTAGGACGAAGGGATTGCCCTCATCTTGTGGAGCTAGTTTCTTTTAACTATGGAATTGTCAGAAGTTGGGCAATCCATAACGTGGAAGAACACCAAGTAGGTGTACAATTCCACCTGAACCGTGACTTTTACTATCCTGAGAGACCAATCGGGAGTTTCGTTGAAGGTGTGGAGCGTGGTCTTACTTTTATTACTGTTGTCCAAGATCTTCATCTTCTCGGCTGCGTCCTTGAAAAGGATGTTAACCCTGGACCTGTTGTCCTCTAAGACATGGATGGCCATAACGTTGGATTTTTTAACTTTGATGATAAGAACATCATTATGAGGAAGTGGACATCCTCTAAGTCTTGGCTAAGTCCCAGTTCGAGAACATCAGGATGTTAGAATCAATTAGGAGAGATTTGTTAATAGTCGCCACTAACCAAAGCTTCTTGCATGCATTTTTCTTTCCTTGTTGGTTTTTCCCAAGTATTCTTGCCCTCCGTAAATGCGGTTGAACGCGGGACCTTTGGTTGGGTCTTGGCCTTTCAGGAATCCCTGAGCCTTTTTGGGCTTCTTACATGAAGTTTTAGAAGTGCAGCGTTGGTGCTTCGCTAGTAAGTTTAGATCAGTGGTTTTTGTTGGGGTCTGAACAGGCATTGCTTCCATTGCAGGTTCTCCAAAACTGGAGATGACCTTCTCCAAGGCTTTTATGCGCCTTTCGAGGTCAACAAGGCTCACGTGCTTTCTGTTTCACGAGTCCTTTCGGAGCTTATCAACGGCCACGTAAATCTGTAGTAGGCTCTTCCAAATTCACTATATATATATATATATATAGCAGAGCGTCCTCGTTGACAGAAGCTGGGCCGTGCATTGATGTGGCACAATTACACTGTGATAGTGTTAGAGTAGCCATAACAGCAGTGGGGTGGTCTAATCTGGAGGTTCTTGAGTTCAACTCTGAATGAAAGCACCAATTGTTTGAACCAAATTTGCACATCGCCGCCTGTGGTGGAGATGCCCAAAAATGCTAACCTATAAAAAAAACAAACAACCATAACCAAACCAACGACCGAATGAGGTGTGCCGATCCAAGGCTATCAAACAGTCAGGTTAGTAAGCAATATTAAGACTCAAGCAATGGACAAAAGAAATACAGAGATTGCATAACTAGAAATGAACCCTAGAATGGTGTCTATACCAGTTGGTGAGAGGGCCTTTTTAGAAAATTAGAATCCTTATTAGACCGGGAGAATCCATGAGGATATCTAGGAATAAGCTATTGTATCCTTTTAGGAATGTGATTACTTGCAGTTACATGTCAATCCTTAGATTGTAAGGACTCTAACATTATAGGAAACATGTTGATTCCTTGCTGGATTAAGTTCCCGAATCTTGCGGAACAAGCATGGTTTATCTCAGCGAAGTCGACGGACTTCGCCCACTGATTCCGAAACAGGATGATGGTGGGTTCGTCGATCTGTTTAGTCAGCTCCGCAATCGAGGTTGTTGAATCCATGATTGGACTTCTAAGGTAAACGTATTCTGATCCACCTTACTCCGGCCCTAAAAAATCATGGTCCTACTAGGTGGTTTTAAGAAAGTGGGGTGTTTGCAGTTGAAACGAGTGTGGGAGAAAAGCTGCAGTTTTTTTTTTTTTTCTTTTTAAATTTGGTTCTATTTTGTTTATGGTAAGAGATGTTGAGAGGACAGACGTGGAGTTTGATTTTATGTTTTAATCTTTAATTGGTTTCTTTTTTGTGGTTTGGTATATTTATGCACAATTTTATTATATGATTATTTTTTGTCAGTTATGGGTAAAAGATTAGAATCGTCTTTTTTCATATTTTTCATATCAATATTTCCACCGATACATTTTAAATCCTAGATCTAATGTAACTAGATAAAAGTCACACACTATGTGTGTGTTTAAATATTTGATAAAAAAATTGGAAAAAAAAAAAGGGAAAAGTAGGAAGTGTGTGAGAGAAAGTGGAGGAGTAAAAACTAAGGAATTTTAACGAAACACTCCCGGTACTGTTCACTTTAACGAAAAACCACATTTTTAATCTAAAATGTCAATTTTGGTACTATTCACTTACAACACCTTTTTGTCATTTTTGTTAAAACTCAAAATTTTCAAGCCCTTTTCGTTAATTTTCCTTAAAAACTATGGTTACATGTGGATGAGGGAAGGAAAAAAAAACCAGAAAAATTTGTTTGTGCGAAATTACTTTAATTCCTATATTTTTTTTCCTTTTATAATATTTTTTTCAGTTATGATCAATCACAAACGTACAGGCCTTATTAATTAGTGAAAACGAGTCTAATTAGAGTCTTATCCATCGTGTAATTCGTCTTTTAAAGAGGAATGAATCCATGTACTCATTTGGGGAAGAAATCTAACTACTTTGCCACTTAAATTGGGTCTCTCTCAAAAGTCGATGCCTTTTCTGGCGACTATCGTTTTCCCGCAATCATATTGCACCTGGGGCGCGCACTTTCATGAAGATAGGAACTGAATAAGTGACAGCATAACCCTACTTTCTCCAATCCCTAACCAATCAGCATACAGAATTCAGCGACGTCAGCTTCCCACTAGGGCATAAGTACCTTCACCTGGCAGTTTATCCCAGAAGTACAGCCTCACGACCTGAACCTCTTTGAAAGCCCCGAGACAGATCTACAGAGCTTCACTCACCATTGTCATCTCCAAGTATTGCACAGCCTTTGCTTTATCCCTAATCAATTCTTGCTACAGCTGAAAATGGCCGGAAGAGAAATGACCAGCCACAGTCATATTTCTAGCACCGGGGCTAACAACAATCTCCAAACCATGAATTATTCTGAGAATTTCGGAGAAGAGTCCCCAATTCCAAAGCTCCAACCCGTTGAGAAGTAAGTTCTGTGAAATAAGCTAGAGACGTAATTAACTAAGCTCAAATATATAGACATGCATTGCTTATCTTTCTCTTGTTGATCATTTTTCTAGGTTTTTTTTATGTTTTACTTTGTTGTCATCATCATCACGATTCTAATCGCATTAGGGTTTGTTTTTCTTCAGATCCGTGGAAGAAGTGTGTGCAGGGTCAAGTGGTAAGGTTACAAAAACGGTTGAGGCGTACTGCGAATCAGGATTAGAGCTCTGGGTTGATTTAAAGGTAATTAAGTAAGATTAGACTAGTTGATTTGTAGCAGTGTGGTCACCCTTTTGCATTCAAGTTCGAATCTCCTCCTTGTAGATTAGAGTATTTTAATTAGAATGTCTTGTAAAAAAAGTAAAATTTACTAAAAATCTTATTTCATTTTGATTAGGATTGTCGGATACGAATCACTTGAGTCTCATAAAGTTAACCTTCTATCTATCATCATTTCGATCTTCTTCGATATTGTGTCCTGTTAACCTAAAGCAAAATCTTTTTTAATTTTGTGTCATGTTAACCTAGCTCAATCTTTTTTCATTTGTGTTATCAAATTTTGTCAAATTCAGTCGTCATACTTTTGGTTAATTTTCAGACAGATAGTCCACAACTTCATTTAGATAATATGGACCTACCTCAACTCACTGTGCCGGCACCCCCTCAAGGCTCATCCCCACAAGCTGATCACCTCTCAAATTTTGGCTCACAAATGCTTCTTGCAAGCAACAGTATCCAAAGAGCCAGTGACCTACTCGTTTCAGTCTCACTAGGTGCTGAAATGAACAGAATCAAAACCACTGAGCTAGCTTCTCAAGCAATGGAAGAGCTGAAAAAACTGGCTTTGGCTAGAGAACCTCTTTGGCAAGTTGACATAGAAAACAACACTGAAATACTGAGTGAGATTGAGTATACGAGGGAATTTGGGGATATCAGCACCACATTGATGGAGATAGTGAGAATGGTTGAGGTAAGAGAGTCTCAATCTCTGCCAAACTTGGACCTTAACAATTCTGAATATTCAGTAGGAAGTAATGAACATAGGCCAAGGGAACTTGGAGGACCAAAGCCTGCTAGTTTTGAAGCTTCACGAGAAATTGGTTTTGTCCAAATGAATCCCGCAAGCATTATTGAACTGCTAATGGATTTGGTAGGTTCTCATTTGAGAATTAACTTAATTTAATTTTTTTAAAGCAAGTTTGAACAACGAATCCTAAAATGCTAATAATTGCTTAAATTTTGTTTGATAATTAGGGGCAGTGGTCACAAGCATTTTCTACTATCGTCTCTAGGGCATCGATCATGGGAGTGTTGTCATCCACTGGAGTGCACGGAAACTATGATGGAACTCTTCAAGTGGTAATATGAATGCCGTATTTATAGACACAATCGTGCATGTGTGATGACTATATATGCTCTATTGATTGGTGTGAGATTCACGTACTGTGAGCCCCACACTAATTAACCGCTAAAGCTAACACTCCTCTCATGTTTATTAAACCGTAAAACTAACGATCTCAAGTTATTAATTGTTGTTTCCAGATGACAGCTGAATTTCAGGCCCCTGCACCTTTAATCCCAACTAGAGAAAGTTATTTTGCAAGGTATTGCAAAAATCTGGGCGACGGCATGTGGGGAGTTGTGGATGTTTCCTTGGAAAAATTGTTTCAACTTCCATCAAGAAACTTTCGAAGACAACCATCTGGTTGTTTGATTCAAGAGATGCCAAATGGATGGTCTCAGGTGACCTTACACACACACACACACACATATTAAGTAAAAATTTCAATTTACTTAGCATGGTTGAGAAAAGCTTAATTAATTCATTAATCTACAAAGTTCCTTCCTTTTGATATGCTAGGTTATATGGGTAGAACATGTGGAGGTAGATAATACACTTGTTCATAATCTTTTTAAGCCGTTGGTCAGTTCTGGTTTTGCATTTTCCGCAAAGCGTTGGGTTGCCACTTTGATTGGACAATGTCAATGGCTGGAAACTTTAACGGCTACAAGAACTACTCTTGCAGCTGATGGAGGTAAATAATTCTACTAAACTATTTTTTTCTGCAGCTTGGAGTTAAATAATTCTACTCTTGCAGCTGATGTTTCATCACAAGGAAGAAGAAGCCTATTGAAGCTTTCGGAGAGGATGGTGAGAAGTTTTTACATTGATAATATCAGCGGTTCTGCTGACAATAAATGGATGCCACTGCCATTGGGCTGGCCAATCTCTGGTGCTGAAAATGTAAGGATTTCAATGAAGAGTAGCGCAGATGACCCTGGAAAGCCTCCAGGTAGCAGAGTAGTGTTTACTACTTCCATAAACCTTCCATTCCCTCGTAAACAAGTATTCAGTTTCCTTCGCGACGAGAAATGTCGCAATGAGGTATGCACTACTTAACTTTGAATGCAGCGATGTCTTTGTAAAAATAAGCATACAAAATTTACCTTAATTTATTTTAAGTTTTGAGCCATTAATATATTAAAATTGTTGAGAATGAATCCCACATTGATGGAAGGAGGGACCTTGCATGGGCTTATAAGAGGTTGTGCTACTCCCTATATTACCAATTGGGTTTATGGTGGAACCCCTCAACTTTTTTCATGATATCCGAGCAGGTTGTCCCACGTGTGAAGCCAAACAGCCACACGTGCTCCACGTCATCCCGTTGTGTTATCCATGTGTTAGGCTTGAAAATTCGCCACACGTGAGGGGTGTGTTGAGAATGAATCCTACATTGATAAGAGGAGAAATATTGCATGGGCTTATAAAAGGTTGGGCTATTCCCAATATTACTAATTGGTTTTATGATTGAACTTTAACTTTCTTCAAAAAAATGACCAAACGAAAGAAAGATGAAGATCATCGTTAGATCATGTACGTACTGAAAACTAGGAGTTGGATTTGAAAAATGGAAAAATTATTGTTTGTGATGGTAGCTCTATGAGACATGCCAATGTAGTGTTACGATGAATCACTTTTAAGAAGCTTTGTACATGAAAGTATCTATTCATCTTGTAGTAAATACATATTTATATAACACACTTACATGCTTTATTTAGAAAGCTGTTACTAGCACTTCAAAAAGTTTTCATGCATTTCTTCTTAATTATGAAAATACATAAAGAGATAAGTATATGATGACTATTTTGAAGTGTTGATAACAATTTTCTTTAATTATTTATTAATTTCTAATCTTGCATCTGTAAACATAGCGAACACAAACCTTAAACCCTAAAGCTTATACGTAAGAAGTAACATTCTTGTTTTAATTATTTAGAATCCTTAATTTTCATTGACCAAAAAGAAAATTTAGAAGGGAAATTTTATTTGAACCCATATAACCTCACTCTACACCCAACTTAAATTTAAAATGTGAATTGTCAGTTTTACCCTATTGTATATTTACCATCAAATACAAGATGAAATCAGGAATCAAACTAAAATTTATCAATAAACCCACTAATCAATATACCCACTGCCGGTTCCAGTGACAAGTAAGGGCCTAAGTTAATTATTATTACTAGGTGTATGTGCATGTATAAAATGATTTTGAGTCCTATAATTCATGCAGATTTGAATTACTGTGACTAAAACCCGAGTGATGCCTAAGAATATGGATTTACAGATTACAATTCCACCACCCAATACACCTAATCTTAAAACCGATGTAAAAACTTGAGATTAAAGCATTTGAAAAATGCTACTGCATTTGTTTATGAAGCGGCAATGGGATAAAAACAATGGGAATGCATTTCAGATAAAGCACACAAGGATTAAAACCAACTCGATTTCTATTGTAAGAGAAATAAGCATATTGGTTTAACATTTCAATCTCAAATAAGCACAAAACACCATAACATATGAGTTAATTACTTCATCTAATCTTGTCTGCTCACATAACTTCCTGATTCTAGATTGCTTGGTTGACCAATTCATCAAACACGACTCCATATATGTATGGACATTACACTCTCAATCAACGAGTTGTGGAAAACAAGTTGTAGAACACTGATTTGGATTTTTATTTTTAAAATGGGTGTAAAGATAAATTTACATATGATATTAGGTTTGTGAGGGTAGTTTAGTTAGTAAAATTGGGTTTAAAGAGATATTGATAATTTAACTAAAAACTATATGGGTGAAAAGAATAAGTTGGGTATAGTAAGAGGTTATATGGGTTCAAATAAAATTTCCCAATTTAGAATCCTTAATTTCATGTGTAAACATCTATTCCAAAGAGATCGTGTTGATTTCCATTTACTTTGTGTATATAATACAGTGGGATATGCTTGCATCAAACCATGGCTTCGATGAATATGCATATTTTACTAATGACAAAACTCCAGGAAATCGTTTTTCCATATTGCGAGCCCTTAAGTCCAATGTGAGTTGCAATATATATGTACCCCTAACTTTTGTTTGCCCTTTTATAAGTTAAAAACGTTTTAAGCTTGACTTCAACTTGTGTTAACACAAAATTTTGATTTAATTTGGAGGAATAAAGGAGGTTGAAATATTCTACTTGCAAGAAAGTTATACTGACGCAACAGGCTCATACGTTGTTTACGCACCGATCGATATGTATGCCATGACAGAGCTCATTAATGGTGGAAACCCAGATAATTTGGCTATTTTGGCTTCAGGGTTTTCTATCCTTCCTGATAAGCCAATGCACCGGGACGATACTGGCGGAAGCCTCTTGACAATTGCCTTCCACGTTGCTGCTGGTACTTCAACTCAAGAACATGTGTCTTCTCATCAACATTCTGTAGGTTTAAATTTACTAACAGTATTTTAAGTTGAGGTGCTAGAAATTCGAAAAAACTTCAATTGCTTCGCCCATTACATGGTGGAACTGCTATTTAATTTTTCTACTTTTATGATTTAGGTTTAATTTTCTTCAACGCTATGCTTTACATTCCTTTTTGTTCTATGTTACAACATATGTATACTTTATTGTTTATCTCAAAGTGAGTAGCTAAAAAAATAATGGGAAAAAAGCCACATAATAAGAAAAGGAAATTATTTCTGCACTTTTTTTCCCTCCTTCTGTATGCTTTTGTTTATTTTTGTTCCTTAATTCTCTTTTGCATTATTAAGTTAATCAGCCAAACAGAAATAAGAGTGAGGACAGAGAAAAAGAATGTAACTCACTTCCCATAAAAAATAAAAAATAAAAAAAAAGGGAAGGAGCAAGACTATACAATATGTATAAGGTATATTGTAAATTGCACTAGAGATTACATTTATTATATTTCTCCATAGAGATTACAATATGAATCAAACAACTATATGTTGTCAAGTGCAGACTCACACATGCGCATGCAGAAAAAGAGAGGGGGAAGAGGAGGAGGAGGAGGGGGGGGAGTTAATTATATAGTTGCAGTATTGAGCTTCCCCAATGGTATTGACATCATATATAGAAGGTCGTTAAATGTATGTAAAGCCCTGTCGAATTGTTAGTCTTTGTTGATGAGTTTAGGTCTTGTTGATGAGTTTAGGTCTTTGTATATCTTTTACCATGTATAGGCTGCTATGTCTGTGACCCTTATTCTTTGTTAAAGGTATGTAGGTTTTAGTTTTATGTGCCTTGGATTCGCTTGATTGGAAGTGGAAATATATATTTGCCATAAACTTGATCGACTAAAACTTTTGGCAACAAAAATGTGGGGATTTCTTTTGTTGGAATATTTATTGACTGGGAGAAATCCCATTAGGGGAGTAATGTCGTCACCTAATCACTTATGAATTGCTCCAAAATTCAATTGAAACTTGATATATTAACTTAGTATTTGTGGCGCCCCTAAGGTTTATTGAATTTGAGTAATATGG
The DNA here is from genome assembly GCA_024362995.1 of Heteromeles arbutifolia. NCBI lineage: Eukaryota > Viridiplantae > Streptophyta > Magnoliopsida > Rosales > Rosaceae > Heteromeles > Heteromeles arbutifolia. The sequence goes on along the minus strand of JANCRC010000003.1, from coordinate 33,402,969 downwards.
GCGAAAGAGGTTTTCTATTCTTTTTGGACTTAAAAAATTTTAGGAAGTATAGATGCATAAGTATAGATGCATAAAATTTTGGCTCAACAGACCGACCGACCCACAGTCCATTGGGCCCGTCATAGCCGAAGACGGTCCGTGGCCTTGGCCTATTATGAATAATCTCATTTATTCATTGTTTTTTAAATACAAACATACATTTTAAGGTTAGTAATACTCAATATTAGTGATATTTAGTTTAATAACATGTTCAACAAAGTTTTTTTTAATTCAAATAAGTTTTTTTTTTTTTAAATTTAAAAGAACTAAAGTTTGTTTTGCTTAAGTTGGCCCATTTAGTGACCTGGTCCAACACGATTTAAGTCTTAATAGGCCAGGGCCTCAAGCTGGGCTGGGTTTAATGTTTTATTAAGGTTCGGCCCAAGCATTCGTTTATTAGGTGGGCCGGCCCAAACACGGCCGAAGTTCACATAGGCCGACTTTAAATGCGCTGGGTCGGGTCGTTTGACACCTCTGCAACTGTAAGTCTGAAACCATTGCTTGCTGGATAAAAACGGCACGTCGTTCACTTTAGGTCGGACAAACCCGATAAACCCGAATTGAATGTTATAGTAACGTATCAATTTATGTGAAAAAATAGACTTATTCATTGCATTATATTATTGGACTGAGACGATATAATGGAGGCGAACTTGTTTTATGAAATTCTTTCATTATTGATTTTGGTAAAGATTGTTGAGGCCCAAAAATGTCACATGAAAGCCAATGAATCCTCAACGCTCAATTGTCATACAACCCTTAAGCCAAGCCCAAAATACACGCCAAGGTGCGGAATCAAGAAGGAATTATATTCGTAATCATGCCATGATACGTTATTAAGCCATGCATTTGTGTAAATCACGCCACGCTCATGCAAACTCATGCATATTCGTCATGCCAAGCTTTATCACACTAATCATTGTTCATGCTAAGATAAGCCCAGTCACATGCCCTAGGCTTGTCAAGTGAATTGTGGTGTGAATGGTTACGAAAGTTGATGGAGCCTATGTGGAGTCAAGATTATAGAAGACTTTAGACTACTTGGGAGCCCAAAGACCCCAGCCCATAACCTTTCAAGTCCACATAAGCAAGCTTGAGAGAGAACAGACTTAGTTTACCTCTTTCCCTAGCAAGCTGACCGATCTAGTTAGAAAAGAACCAAACCCTATCCCTAAGTTCACGTGAAAGCCCATCAAAACAAGCTTTTAATGAAGAGAGAGACTGACTTTCCATTCCCAGCTCGCGCAGAAGACCAACGCACGAAATCCATGAGGCGCGTTATTAGAAGTAACGCATGTGGAAGGTTGACCCGAGAAAGCAATGCCTTGTGAAGAAGGCACGACGCAGGTTTTATGAGGTCAGGAGCGGAAGCACTAAGGCCACCATAAGGCTAGGCCTCCCGTCACTAGCCTTTCTAAATAATTTAGTATTTATATATAGACATATATATATTTTTTATAAACTTAGTATCATACTTCTTTTAGTTGACACAACTCTTAAATACTATTCACCAATTATTAAAATAAATTTAACATCTTATTTTATAAACAAATCAATAACTCTTAACATTAAAATCTAAATTCTAGTTTAGTTTTATCAAAAAAAAAAAAATTATTTTATATTGCCAAATGAAAAATAATAAAACTTTGAGTTTTTCCTCCTCCACTTCTTGAAAATTCATATATTGTCTCTGTTCTCTTTAACTTTTTACTAAATTTTTTAAATTTCATATATTTTGTTCTCCAAATTCTCAATCCATTCTTCTCATTTTTTGTTTGAAAATTCCCAATCTATTATGTATTGACTTGAGGTGATGCTAGAGTAACCATCTACTTGAGCCATATTTTTAGACCACATGATTATATAACAGTTAATGGTTGAACTACTCCTTTAAGTCATTAAAGAAGGAATTCAATAATCAACCGCCATATTATGTGGTCTCTAAAATGTGGTCTAAAAACATGGTATTCTTAGCATTTTTCATTGACTTGATATTGGAAGGTTAGTTTCTCTTAATCCTCTTTAATTTTTTATTAATTACTTTCTATATTGACTTGATAAGGGAAGGTCAACTTCAACAAATAAAAAAAACATTTAAAGCCTCAAAAAAATTTAATTAGCTCACAACTCCAAGCAGGTATCATACTGTATTGTAAATACTATATATTTATTTGTTTTTTTTTTTGACATTTATGTGAGGCCCCTCCTCACTTAAAATCCTAGCTCCGCCACTGTACGAGGTAGCAACACCTAGCCACCTTGCACCAAAACGGAAGTGGCAGAAGAACTAGGGAAAAAGGGGAAGGAGGACCAAGCCACAATTAGAGATTCCTTAAGGAACTCTAGAAGGGAGTCATCCACCTACAAGAAGGGGGGGATGAACCATTAACAGAGATCCAAGAACTCAGCACAGGAGGAGAGGGTGAGAACATTAGAGTAGGTACTACACCAAGCTAGGGAAATCTCTCCCCAAGTGCAAACACCCTTGAAACCCCAAGAAACATCTCCTCCTGCAACCTTTTAGTATTTTCCATAGTTTTTCCTCTGAGCATTCGAGCCATTAGAAGCCTTGTTACGTTACCACCCTAGGAAACCCAGATTATCCAACCAAGATATCATGTAACCATGCAAACTCTCTCTTTCATGTTAAACTGATAAACTTCTAGCTTCCACACCATACATTACTTGAGCAAGCCATTATTTGCTTAACCATGCTATCTTCGAGTCACTGGTCCAACTCGGATATTTCTTAAGACATGCTAATTCTTTCAAGATATTCTAGGACTTGGTACGAAATTGAACCGAGGGAGACAAGAGGATGCTCTTAAAACCCAAGTCCACCTTGACCTAAAAGTCCCCAACAAAAATTGATTGAAATTCTTTTTTTTTTTTAGTTGAAAGGGTTAATTGAAAATTAAGCCACCAATACTTGTGAAAGTACATGAGTTGAAGAAAAACTTGGACCGACGTACATATGTTGTGAAGTTCATAGTACAAAACGAAAATTAATATATTTTATATAAACTTGATCAACAAAAACTCTTATGTTATTTTATAGAGTTAGTTGAGTTGGTAAAGATTGTTCACTTTCCTAAACTAAGGTCTAAGTTCTAGTTCCGCAGCTGGTAATCTCTTTTAATGGGCGATCTGTAAAAACAAAAAACAAAAAAATGAGCTAAGATCCAAGTCCTCAAAAGAGGCTTGTGATATTGTTGACCCTAAAAACTACATAGCCTACGGGGCATGCAGGCCGAGTAATTAATAAGCTAACTACATCCTTCGATTGAATGCGGGGCGTGCCAACTCGTTGGCCGAGTTAGGCTGGGGAGTAAAATATGTTGATGTGGCTTTGGGGGCGCTGATGACTTCTGCATCTTGCGATTGCGGCCGAGGAAGGAACTCATCTCGGCATTTGGATTCTAGAGCCTGAAGACAAGGTTGCTAGTTTCTTCGAACTTCACGAATCGTCGATGCCGGGTTCGGTCTCAGTAATTATATTTGTGCAAATATAAATGCGCCGAATTGGCACCAGACTGTACGGACACAAATACTCAAAAGAGATAAGTGTCTTGATTGTAAATGTGGTTCGGCCGTCTGAATGCTGAACTCTAAAATGTACTTGTGAATATCCAATAATAAAATAAACTCGGCTTTCAATATGCCGAGCCTAGTAACACCTCACTTCGCCAAGAAGGCTGATAAGATGACCTCTTCCAACAAGGACTCAGAAATCCTCGTTGACCGAGACTTGGATAGATAACCAGTCGATCTCGAAGCAGTGCTGTTTATCCAAACTAAAGGTGCTCCTCAGTCGGCTGATTCTACGGCTCCAGTGCTGTTTATCCAAACTGAAGATGTGTTGGCGGAGAAAAAGAAAATAAAAATCTCAAGATGTTTGAGAGGTTTGCACAAGGCAGTTTTGTGTTGAATTGGAGAGAGCTTTGAATGATGCACTCCCCTATCTATTTATAGTAGTAATTTCCCTAATGGCTGAGGTAATATTTCACTTGGACTAGAATTCCTCAATCCAATCTAATTAGGTCGCGACCAATCCTAACCCCCAAAGGATTCTGAACCAAGCTCTTTAATCACTTAGATACAATCCCTTGATTCTCAGCATTTTTTCTAATTTGAAGCATCCTTGCTGCGCTAAGATTTGACAACTTCACCCTTATCCAAGCAAAACCATCTTCAGATAGAATTTGACCGAACTCTAATAGACTCAGCCCATGGCCAAGAATATTCCCGATATTCCTTATGGGGACCGAGAAAAATTCTAGGCTTGGCCCAGAATGTTATTTTGGGCCCAAACAGATATGCACTGAGCCTAGGATGGGCTAAGACCCAAATCCTCATTATTTAAGTTAAAGCACACATGAAAGAAACAAAAACTGCAGCAGGAGGACGATGCTGCCTTTATATATTTATAATCCGGAATACAAAGCTCATGATGTCTACTGAAGCATACACCCACCAATCCAATTGGAATACGCTCTCAATGGTCCACATTGAAATTTATACCCTGCTTATTATTGAATTATTTCTCCCTCCAACCTCGTCAAAATAAAAATAATGAAAAAACAAAAGAAAACAAAAAACCTGCCTAGTTCTTCAGGTGGAAATGTTGTCTCGATCATTATTGGTATCTACAATTACACTCTTGGTTCATACGACCAAAATTCAGTAATGATGGATCGTCACCACTCCACCGCCTCTGCCTCCTCCCTTTCCCGTCGTTTATGTTGCATGCAGGTAAATTTCCTCGAGTTCTCACTGCTTTACCTGAACAAAAAGGGGTACAAGATGTTGTTTAGGGTGAAAGAGCAGATATTTGTGCTTAGTATCATAAGGGGGAAACCAAAGCATATTCCAACATCATGCGGTCGGAGTCAAATTAGACGCCTAATAGCGTTCTTGACATTAATTAATGGAATAAATGATGAAATAAACTTATAAATTCATAGTAAAGTTAGGTAGGCTTTGATGGTCCAACAACAGCATGACAAGGGCCACCTAACACTACCAATCAACATCCTAATTAGTGGCAACGGAACATGATCCTCGCCGGTATATACATCTACCCCGAATTGAGCCTCCACCTAAACCTTCAATAAGGTAGGTTAAAGAAAGTAGAGGTCTAACGTAAAAAGAACATACCTAGTTTGAGGTACCGATGCCATCACTATCGTAAGCCTCGTGGTACAACTTACAACCAACAAAAAAATCCCCCAGATTTCTTGTTGGCACCTTTAACATACAAACAAAAGCCATGCGAATAATGCAAACAAATAATTTGTCTAGATCTATAGGTTGGCCAATTTGCATCAGAGAACATGTTGTAATATATTAACAGTTGGCACACGTCCTAACAACTTAAAGTTGTGGAAATAATGGGTAAACAAACAAAAATCATACAACGTTAAAACAAGGGATTCCAGCATTCAGGGTTCAAATCCCTTTAATTTGAACCTCCTAACCTAATTTTAAGTCCACATTTGCGTCTTTTAACAAAAGCGGGGCATATGACACATTAGATGTAGAGGAAAAGTGTTCAGTTCATCGTGGTATCAAAATGGGATCCATGAAACTCTGACTTTCCTATTTTGTTGAATTCCTGATGTTGCGGGGCAAAGAAGCCCACACGTAAAAGAGAATGCTAGAATATATGAACAATAATTGGTGCACATTCTAATAATTGACGTCCTGAAACTATGGCATACCAACAAAATCTATCATGAATGTCCCAGTTAATAGGCATAATTAGCAAAAATATCATAAGTAAATTATGAACAATCAACCTCAATGCATAAAGAGAACATGGGCATACCTGGGAATACAAGAAGGTTCCGAAAATTGCAATAGCAGCTCCAAGGGCATTGACAGGCTGGACAGGGGTGTGGAATATGATGATGGAGGATACTATGACGGATATACGTTTCATGGTGTTTCCTATGCTAAATGTCAAGGGAGAAATCTCATCCAGGGACATGTATGACACTTGGTTGTACAGATGATAGAAGACACTCTGAGCTGCCATCCACCTATTCGATATAATCAACAGCAACTCGTAAGTAAAGGCATTTATAAAAATACTTAGAACAAAAGGTATCACTGTATTAAATTAAGAACAAACACAAACTTTGCTCCTACAGGGATTCAAGTTCCAATCAGCATTTACAACACATGGTCTCTGCAACAACACATTGCCAAAAGTTTCTGGCTCCATACACGAAATAAAAACTATGAATTGCATAAAATAATGAGTAACCAGCACCTTATAGTCATGACTGCAAATACGGCAGCATTTCAATAATTAACATATATTTAGTACTGGTTAAACTCCTCCAAGAAAAAGAATAGAAAGTGATCGCGGGAACTTATTATAACCATCAGCTAAACATGCCAAAGAAAGCTCAAGACCTACTACTTTGTTTGCATGTAGAAAGACTTCTTGAACAGTAAGAACGAGATCATCTGATTAGATATACTTCTAGTACACTTACCTTCCAATTAACAGCAATGTGCAAATATCAAACCACACAATAAACATATCATAGCCAGTAACGGGCCAAGAAATGACAGTTAGTGGATGACATGTAATTACCATATCAAGTTGGGTCCAATTTGAGCAAAGGCTGTATCAAATCCAGCTTTCCACATCTGTGGTCCTTCCACCGCAATCGCAAATGGTATGAGAATTATAAGAGACATAATAGATAGAAGAGCATAATAGTTCATTCCGCTAACAGACTTCCCCTTCATGCCCTTCTTCGAAAATATGTTCCGAAATACAAAGGCCAAGTTTGATATCATGGCCCCCATGAATCCTGAAACAAACAGTAAAAAGACCAAATTTAAGACTCTAGAACCTTAAAGAAAAGAAAAGAAAACTACACTTTATACAATATAATGGCAGAGTAATTAATCACACTAAAACCCTGCAACTGGCCAGAAACTCATACCGGCTTTTGGAAAACAATGGAAGGACAAAGATGCTGGCTATGACAACCAACTCCAGATAGAAGAAAATAAACTGAAACATTTTTCTTTTGGTCAGATAAGAGTAATTGAAACATATAGCATGAAGAATGGAAAATTAATTTGGTTGCAGAAGAATACGAAGGCAAAGTATGTATCTTACGTGCTTTAATATTGACTGAGGCAGCATTAGAGCCTAACTTAGCTTTATTGCACAAAACTCCCCAACAATAAAGATTTTAATTTTACTATATATTTGCTTTCTTTTCCAACGGAGACTGACAAAGATTGCAAATACCAACTCAGGAGATAATAAGATCAACAAACCAATAATTTTACAATTCCATTCCCTCTGGGACAAGAACAAAATGGTTACCTATCATGTTAAAGTTAAGCTCTGTCAAGGCAGCAAGACCGCAACCACCAATGATTGGAAGGAGGGAAAGGTAGACCGATATAGGGAAGGACTCGCCCAGCAAGAACCTCGAAACCAATACACTGAAAGCTGGCTCTCCACTCTTGATGATATGGGTGAAAGAAACTGCAACCTTAGACATACTAACAGTAGCTGCTACATGCCCAATTGTATGTGCCACAGCAACCTGTTCAGGGAAAATCAAACAATAAAATCACAACCCATAATCGAAAGTGAAACAGAATTTTCAAGCAAAATGACAACAAACCACCAAAGCCTCGAGGTCATTGTTTGGCTGGAAAGAAAAACTTCAATCTCTATAACTTTCTCAACATTTGAGACCTCTCAAACTTCACCTTCATTCCTTTATCTTAATTTTCTCAGCAACCAAACAAAATGGTTACCTCTCAAACTTCACCTTCTTTCCTTTATCTTAATTTTCTCAGCAACCAAACAAAATGGTTATCTTCACACAATAAAGACACCCAACAATCCTAATTGGCTCCCGATATTAAATTTTCAAAGACCATTAAACATAACAAGTTAAAAACTTCACTTTCCATTATTCTCTTCCACTTCTCAGAAACCCCAAAAGCATGTATACATATATATGCATAAGGAAAACAACAACAACAAAATAAAAAAAACACAATTCAACTCACAGGAAACAGAGCTTTCCAGAACTCCATATCAACTTTGGGGGCCTCAGCAATCCTGGTGACCCAGGAGACCAGCATGATCAAAGAACCACATGCCAGAGACAGAGTGGAGGTGAGCCATGGGAAGGGGTAAGCATTCAACACCTTCTTATTGTATATATTGAACACCACGTTCAGCGCCCACCACATAGCAAAATATACGCCGATCTTCAGCTTCTTTGCCGCCTCCACTTTTGCATCGACATTCGCAAGGTCCACGTTGGACTCGATCGGCTGTGATCGGTCGGCCTCGAACGCCTGGCATTTGTTCACACTTCGAGTCGGCTTTGGCAACCCACCAAGGCTCCCGATCGCAGACACGTGCAAGGCCCTTTGCACCGAGATTACTGATCTCTGAGTCTTTTGCACCTGGAGAGACGGAAAAAGCAGTGATCGTTGCACCGGCGTCGGCCGTGTGCTCCGCCGCAGAAAGATGTCGGACCCGTTTGTCACGGCGGAGTATTGCTTCACAGAGCAGATCATGGTGAAAATTCAAGTGGGTTTCTGTGGAAGGCACAGAACAAAAAAATAGAAGAGATCAAATCAATGGGGCTGATGGAGCAAAAAACAAAGAACAAAAAGGAAAGAAATTTATGAGTTTTTTTACCTGAAAAGGTTGAATACGTTAAACCCAGAACGGTAGATCTTCAATCTATAGTAAAGATCGAAGCTTTTCCAATAAAAAACAAATATGAAAAGCAAAGGAACTACTTTTCTCTTTTTTATTTATTTATTTTTATGATCGGAGAAGTAGGAGTAGCTCTCAGAAAAATAGGAGATTTTGTTTTATAAAATGTTTGAATTGAATTTGTTAAGGTTTGGGTTTGGTGTGGTGGGGGGTGGGGGGTGGTGGGTGGTGGGTGGCTTCCAAATCTCAGTCGGGAGAGAAGAATGCTAAGTTGCTTACTTATACCAAATAGTCATGTGAGTCTCCGCATCTTTTTGCATTAAAGTATTCCATCAACTTTCTCTACTTTGACAGGGAGTACTATAAACTATACGTTTCTGTTTCTTTTTTTGGTCAGAGTACGTTTCTGTTTCTCTAAGGTGCTTTTCTAGGTGGGGACATGCTGTGTTGGGTGTAGTGTGAAGGATGATACCAAATATGTCGATGATGATTCTCTATTATCTTAATCTCTCCTCTCTTCTTTTTTCTCCTATTTGAACAGTTACAGTTAAATTACGTCAGCATCTTATATTGATATTTTTATAGATAATAAGACAAAAATAATGTGTGAGAGGAGGGGAGGGAAGAAGATGAGAATAAAATGGGAGAGAATCGTATTCCAATTATGTCTTGCCTTTTCAGTATGTAGATATGCTAGTGTAGTTGAGGAAAATAGCTCAAAGAAGCATCTTCAGACCATCTTTAAAAGGGATGTCAAATTATAATAGTCAAATTACAATTGATGGCTGATGTAGCAATCTGCAGTCTTATATCAAATTTTGTAATTCTCCAACCGAATTGTCAAATGTTATTTTCTTATTTAAATTAGAGCTTTAAATAGTTGTAATTATTAAAAAAATGTTGAAAAAAAATTTCTATTGGTTAAAATGTTAGTAGAATAAGGGACACACCATTAAAATCAATTAAAAATATATTTGATGTTGATACCAAATTTGACTCCTAATCACAAAGCTTTCAATCCAGTCAGCAAATAACACTTCAGTTTATAGACTTTTGATGTCAAATATGTATAATGACATTCCACCTAAAATTTTGACATCTCATTTGGAGATGCTCTAAGAAGCCGCAACTTACAAGAACATGTGTGATCATAATGTGAAGTATTTATTTAATAACACAGTGTTATGTATTGATAAAAAAAATAAAATAAAATACAGTGCCATGTATTAAAAAATTTACCCATATCATTGGTTTATTAAAATGAGACGTGTCACGGTAGCGGTGCCTATTTCATAAAAGAGCTCTTTCAAATGCGGATCTTTAGCTAATTTAAATAAAAGTGCACAAATTGGCAAGAGACTCTTTATCCGTTCTCTATTTTAGTTTTGTGAACAATTGTTCTTTTGACTTTAAAGAGAAGGAGAGGGAAAAAGTTACTATGGAGACCTGAAAAATGATGAAAATGATGAGAAGGGTGGGTTTTAAATATTAAAACATTTAAAGTTTGTTAAAATAGATAGTATTGTTAGAGATGTTAAGTTAAATTGTCAAGTGAAAATAAATTTTTGACACTATTCACTAGCTAAACTAACAAGATTTTAAACAAAGGAAAACTAATAAAAAAAAATTTGAAAACTTTAAGTTTTAACGATAAGGATAAAATAAAAAATAAAATAAATAGTACCAGAATTGACTTCAATACACTACACTCCGAGTTCACATCTTCTCCCTCCTATTAGTATAAATTGGTGTAAAATATCACTTGTAATAATAAACATAAAACTACCCAAGCTTTATGGAATTTTTAAGTTTTCCACGAAATTGTCAACATATTCAAACTCATACACGAACTCCTTATAACAATGCCATGGTGGTAGATATTCAATGAGTGAGTTTAACTTAATGAAGATATATTAGATAGGATTCAAAAAAATCAACTTCAATCACGCTCTTTATCCACTTTTTAAAATAAAGATTCTTCTATGTGCTCTTAAATCTAGAGAGAGGAACTCTTAGTGGGTTTCTATAATTAATGCTCATTTTATCAACATTATTTAAAATGAGTGTTCTAAAACGAAGTATAGCTGATACGCAGTTAGCCACCGTCACAATTAATTTTAAGCCTTTTGAAAATCAAGTAGGTCGTATAGGTAAGCTAAGGCCATCTCCAACCGAATGAGGGCCAGAGGGCTCTCTTTAGCCCTATAGCCCTCTAAGAAATTATATTTTAATAAACAGTGTCAAGCCATATTTCATACCATCTCCAACCGAAATGGCCAAAGGGTCATAGGCCAAACATAGCCCTATGACAAAAAACCATCTCCAACCGAAGGGGCCAAAAAACCATAGGCCAAACATAATTTATTATTTTAATTGAATTAATATAGTTAATTAAATTAAACTACCATATTAAAATAAGATTTTTGGACATATTGGCAGATTATTGAAAGAGGTGGCTATTTGAAAATTATTGAAAAAATTAAAGGAAAGATTATTGGAAGAGAATAGAATGTAAAGAATCGAAATAGCATGAGGTAAGATATTATGTAATGGTGAAAAATATACGAGAAATGGTGTAGGAAAAAAATACGTCCAAAAAATATGTGGGCTAAGCTCATTGGGCTGGCTGGCTGGAGATGGCCAGCTCGCTGGCCTGATTTGGTGGTTTTGGCCCGGTGGGGCCCACAAGCCCTTTGGCCTAGCCCTCGGTTGGAGATGGTTTTTGTGTCATTTCGAACTATTTTTAGCCTTATGACCCTTTAGGCGAATCGGTTGGAGATAACCTAAGTGACTATTTTTTGTTTTTCTTAAATGTCTTAGGGTCACAACTCTCTCTCTCAAACTGAAAAAGAAAACTCATATACTCTCTCTTTACAATTGATTGCGTCCTTCTCAACCATTGTCTATTTGACATCCATATTTCAATAAATTGTAGTACTTTATAATTTATATTCTTCCATTCCATTTTATGTTTATCAATACAAGTTTAGGTTTTTTTTTTCTTTAAAAATAAGTAGGCACTTATTATATTTCTACTAGCCTCTCCGCACGCACTAACGTGCGTGCGAGAGGCATTTTTGCATCACGGGCACTATGCGCCCCTAAAGGTGTATTGTGTTAGTTTTTTTTTTCATTGTAATTGTCAAGATATATTTTAAATGTATTGTGCAAAGATTAACTTTTTTTTTTACCATGCACGTCCTAAAAGGTTGTCATGTTTTTCGTTTTCACTTTGCGTAAAGTAATGATTTAAATGTTATTCATGCAATTGTCAAACAACATGGGATTTTGGATGCAAGTTCCTACCTAAAGTGTCACATCCCGGCCCGGGGTGGATCACTTCCCGGGCCTACTCCACCACCGTAGCACGATATTGTCCGCTTTGGGCTTACCATTCCCTCACGGTTTTGTTTCTGGGAACTCACGAGCAACTTCCCAGTGGGTCACCCATCCTGGGAGTGCTCTGGCCCCCTTCTCGCTTAACTTCGGAGTTCCTACGAAACCCAAAGCTAGTGAGCTCCCAAAAAGCCTCGTGCTAGGTAGAGATGGGAATATACATTTAAGCATCATTCCCTTGGACGATATGGGATGTTACAATCCACCCCCCTTAGGGGCCCGACGTCCTCGTCGGCACACTTCCGGCCAGGGATTGGCTCTGATACCAATTGTCACATCCCGGCCAGGGGTGGATCACTTCCCGGGCCTGCTCCACCACCGTAGCACGATATTGTCCGCTTTGGGCTTACCATTCCCTCACGGTTTTGTTTCTGGGAACTCACGAGCAACTTCTCAGTGGGTCACCCATCCTAGGAGTGCTCTGGCCCCATTCTCGCTTAACTTCGGAGTTCCTACGGAACCCGAAGCCAGTGAGCTCCCAAAAGGCCTCGTGCTAGGTAGAGATGAGAATATACATTTAAGGATCACTGTCCTGGACGATATGGGATGTTACATAAAGTCCATGAACAATAGTAAGTAGATGTAAATAAAAAAAGAGTAGGTGAAAACATTAAGTACTCGTAGCAAAATACAAAACAACTTAAATGTCAAAATATAAAACCTACATCACAATATATACATTATTCACGATACCCATAAAGTCTATATGTCACTGTTTCTTTTGAAAATAAAGTTTACATATTGACATCAATGCTGCAATTTCTACCCATTTGTTCATGATTGATGCTTCAGATTTTCATTGCCAATCTTTAGATTTTCATTGCCAATCTTCATATTTTCATTGCTAATCTATATGCCTGTGCTTCTGCGCATGCGAGAGGCCTGTTTTTTTTTATATCACTGGCACTCGCCCCTACTATCTTTTATGTATGTCAAAACCACATATGTCACGTAGTAGCCTGTATTACACATTTCTAACGCATCCTTCATTTGGTATATGGAACCATTCAAACATTATTACAATATATATATATATATATACACACACACACACACATACTATATATATACACTATATATTAAGAGAACACACCTTGTCAACCTTTTTACCCACTTTTTCCAATTTTGCCCCTCACTTTTGAATACATAATGTTGAGATGAGGGCAAAATAGTAATTTTGTACCTTTTGACAAAATGACAATCATATCCCCTTTTTTCCTATTTTGCCCTCACTTTTGATACACAATATTTACATAAGGAGGGCAAAATAGTAATTTTGTATCAAAATATTTACATAAGATAAAAATATGTACTTATTAAGAGAAATTGTCCCACCATCATTTTTTCATACAGGTAAGTGAAATCATGATGTTTTTTTTAGATAGTTTGAATGAACTGAAGCGGTTGTGCTTGAGGAGAATGTGGGAGGAGATGGACGGTTGCGGTTGCGCTTGAGGAGAACGTGGAAGGAGGTGGGCGGTTGTTCACACACACAAAATGTGTGCTCTCTGCTAATGTGTATATATATATATATACACTTCACCAATTTTACATAAAATAAAACTCTGTAAAAAAAAATTAACTTATAAAAAAACCTGAAAGCTAAAATTATATTCAAGACCTAATATCAATCGGCAACAATTAATTGACTATTCTCTTTCATGACATGCTTCAACTGGAACAAAGGTTCTAGGCAATTGCATCTTTTATCTGCATGCCTAGGTTTCTCCAAAGAGCAGTGAAGAAAAGCTTTGGGCATCATTGAATATCTGTTAACTGTAACAGAAACAAAACAATCAGAAGCATGTCATTCAAATTCTCGATTGTTACTAAGACAATTAATGAGGATGGAATTAGAAGCATGTCATTGCATTTGTAGACTGTCATTCCAATGTGGATGTTAAGTAGACTCTATTAATATTGAACCTATCGGATGAGAAATTAAACAAAAGAAAAATCAAAAGTTTCTTAACAGAACATGCTAAAGGACGGGTAATAGGTTGCTGATACAAAGAAAAAAAGACAAATTTTATCCACACATCAGTATACTATAAAAGAAGAAAAGAAAATGATCACAAGGTACTTTTTTCTTGGCAACTTCGTCAACAGAAAGAAGCAGGATACATAAGGGCAAAACAATCTTCTTACTTCTACATAAAAGCAAAAGAACAGCTATTATATTAGTATGGCCGGGGAACAAATCCAATTGGAAGTTTATACGTGACTATAATTATAAGCAAAGTTTGGAATTCACAAAAATTGCTGGGCAAATACTAAGACTGCCATTTCAAAAAGTTAGGACAAATAACTTTGACAAATTAACTACAACTAAATTCAAATGACATTCGACATATGAAAGCATATGAAAAATCAAGAACTACATCCTTTCTTATGTGCGATACCGAAAATTGGAAATAGTATGAGAACCTGCAATTGGTGTAATGAAGAATTCACACACCTTTTGACGAACGGGGGTGGAAGTTTACAACGTCATCTGACTTCATTTCTACTGCAGACTCGGTTAAGCATAAACACAAAAATTCAAAATAAAAATTGATTTGAAAAATAGATAACTTTGTACGGCACAACCCATAAGAAAAAAGATATGAATTAAGAAATGGATTTGGAGGCTTTACTCGATGACCTAATTGAGAACTAAAAAGATATTGCAAGCTCTTCTTCACGTCGCACGTAGCCTGCCGTGAAGTAGAGCTTTTAGCATGGGTGATGTGAACAAAGGAATCATGCACACTCCAAATTGATATAAAATTCACTGAATCTAACTAACTAATGTTGTCAATGTACCATACTAATTAGTAAGTAAGTCAATAAACTACCATTTGAGAATAAATGATTCAACTGTTGTCATCCAACATTCTGAAAACCTCTCAATGGAAGATAAATTTTCCAGAGCTTGAAGTGATTTTTTCAAAGTCAAATCCTTCTTCGTAAATCTGCAAAGAAACAAAGAGAATAAAAAGAGTGAATCGGCACATTTCTACAAGTTAAAGTTGATTGCAAGATTCATGCAAGTTAAAGTTGATTGCAAGATTCATGCAATCAGAAACTGAAATAATGGAAGTAACTAATATCCAGCCATTCCCAATCAATCAAGAACTAAACTAAACCACCCAAACAATGAAAGAATCAAATTGAAAAATATTTCATACATGAATAGGACGAAAGAGAGGTGTGAGGTTAAGAATCCTCTGAAATTTTGTAGAAGTACCTTTTTAGACTGTCGTTACAACTTCGTCTGCATCGTGGTCGGGACTCAGCGGCTGCACCTCTGTAAAACTGAAATAAAAAAAACTACAATAGATGTCAACGGCCATGCCATGTGCTATTAACATGTTATGCATATGGGAACTTCACATCAGAATTACCAGTGGAACAATTACCAAACGGCTGTGAACAATGAGCCGGTGTAAATACTCCTCTTATATAGGCTAAATGTGAGATTGTTGTAAAACCCAAATAAAAGGAGTTTATGAAGGAGCTGAGGAGCTGGGCCCAAAAACATGGTTAAGAGGAGAGCTACATTTGGCTAGCCTAGTGCTTCTGTGGCTAAATAATGGCATGGTGGACCCCATACAATTATAGCCCAACCATCGGTTAGAGATTGATTTTTGAGCAAATCAGATCATTTTTTAGCTTTTGGACGTTTGGCCCTCTTCATTGGAGATAGCCTGAGTGGAATGCCACGTAATAACCGATATGTCAATCCGCACATTGACATAGAATTTGTTTGCTGGTAATTTACATAGGAGAAAATCTGGTGTCTTATTATTTTTTAAATGTTTTGTTGTGTTGGCCCTAATAATGCGCCAATCATGAGGATTGATTTGTTCTTAAGAGTGGGTCTTGCAGATATTAATTGAATATAAAAAAATATATATAGGGGTTGGAGCAAACTGAAATTTGAAATTGCCACATAAGCCTTCAAATTTACGGGGTGTATTCAATTGAGAATTTAAGAAATTTTAATGGATTTATAAATTCATGGATTTTTATGGAGTTTAACTAATTTGTAGAGATTCCATGTAAAATTTTGATTCAATTTCCTCGAAATCTCATAGAAAGATGCGAGATTTGTGGATGCTTAAAATACATTACAAAATCTCTCCAATTCCCTCTAATTTATCAACTTTTTCAAATTCTTTAAGTTCAAATTCTAATTGAATACACCTGGAATATTATAAACTTCTTTAAAATTCTAATTGAATACATCCATATTTCTAAGGATTTTATTAAACTATCTTAAAATCCTGATTGAATACACATTGAATTTCAGAGAATCAGTTAAAATTTGAATTGAATACCCCTGAATTCATTAAAAAAATTAAAATCTCTCAAAATCTCAATTGAATACACTCCCACATTTGACAATTTTTAGATGTCATAATTGACATGGGAAATGTCAAATACACCAACTAAGATTAAAAACATCAAGGTATGGACTAGGATTCTCTTGCCTCATCTTTCCATCCCCTCATCTCACATTCTCTATTTTGTCTTTCTCTTTCTATAAAAAATTAATATAAGATGTTGACGTAGCTTAACCGTGACCGTTCAAATAGGAGGGGAGGGAAAGGGAGGAAAAAAGAGAGGGAAGAGAATCTTATTCCTTTCTCCAAGATAGATGTCATAATTGGCATGGGAGCTGAGTCATTTGACTCCTTACTTTTTAGTTGTTGTTTTTTGCAATAAAAAAGATGGAGTCAAATGTCTTTAATTTATTTTTAATGCATAGATCCCATAAACAACCAATAGGATAAAAACTAAAATCAATTTTAATTATTTTTTAATCGTTAATGTAGAGATGAGGCCTAATATATTAATAAAATAAATATTTGACATCTACAGAAATTAAGAAGATTTTACATCTACATTCAATTGGTCACATCAATCATTAAATAAAAATTTGACATCTCCTTTGAAGATGTTATTAGGAACTAGGTCTCAACTCATTGCCTAACTACTACCCATCAATTTTTAGAACATAATTGTATAAAAATAATAGTTTGTTGCAATCATATTTAGAATATGAATGTGTAAATCATAGGGAATCTGGGAATGTATCTTATATTCCTATTAGGAGAATATTACATATTAAATGTTGTAATCCTAAAGGGAAAGGTTTTTACCTATAGTACTACTATAAATAAAGGCACAATGGGGTGAATCAGACACACCTCATAATTAAATCACTCTTTCCTCTCTCTAATTGTGGTCGGCCCCCTCTCTCTCTCTATACCCTAGATCGTTCAATTAAATAGGCCTACAACACGTTATTAGCATGCTCTTGCCAGAAGCTGAGAAATTGACAGACCGTAGAAGGAGGCTATCATTCACAAAATTCAAAGGCTTGTATTTGTTTTCTGCTAATCAGGTACGCTTAAAATAAAAGAAGATATTTGAAACGTCCACGAAGCATGAAAACTTTCCACATGATGCATGAACCCCTCTATGTTTATATTTTCCTTACGATATATATTTTATATATTTATATTTTTGTCTATATATATATATATATATTTGTTTCATGCATCGCACAATTAAATTGTTATGTGGAATATGTGAGTCAAAGTATAAAATTAAATTAAAAACAAATTTAGGGTTTCCTAAACCCTAGGGGATTTCGAAAACAAAAAAGATTGGAATTATGGGATTGTGTGGCAACATTGCCGTGGCTCTACCATGTGGATACCTCCCCTTGAGACAACATATTGGACCTGTGCCGAAGCCTTTGGGCTTCGTTGTCTCTGTGGATAACCAGGCCGTGTGCCTGGCCTGTTTTCTGACCACGGGTTTGCAGCCCCGACCCACGCCAGCGCATGCTGGGTTGATCCTCCAGTCTCGGCCCACGCTAGCAGTTGTGCTACTGGGCTTAATCCTTGCCACGGCCCGCGTCTCCCTCAGCCAGCCCATAAGGCTGGGCTCCCGTGCCTCAACCCACACGTCAGCTTTCGTTGGGCCTTGACCCACACCCCCTTGGACCCAAAATTGAAATCCAATTGCGGCTGAGGTTTCTCCCACACCCTCGTGGCCTGCAGCCCACTCCCAATGATCTTTTTAGGGCCCTGTTTTTTACTCAAGGCACCCAACCCAAGCCTAATTATTTTTGGGGCAATATTTTTTGACCCAAATGCTATTATTTTAGCATTCTAAATAATAATATTTTTGCTTCTACAATCGACCCTGTATGGCTTGATTTATTGAATTAATTAAAAGTGACCTACAGTCCATTAATCTGATAATGAATCCAAAATTATTGACCTGAATATCACTTTTTAGACATTAACGATTCAATAATTTATTTTTTTATTTTGAACCGTAACATACTTTCGTAGTAACGAAGCTCTCACACTTGAGTTCCTGAAGAACCTCAAATCCACTTTAGTATATTGCATTATGTGTTTCTTGCAGGAACCTCTCATTATGAACTAATTGTTCATAAAACTAAATTGAACCTACAGTTTCAAATTTAGTGCCTTTGAAACCTGAAGTTTTTATTCAAAACATGCCACATGAAACCTGTAGTTTTCATGCATAAATTAAAGGGAACTTTAACAAAAAGCTCCCGGTACTATTCACTTTAACGAAAAACCTTTTTGTTACACTAAAAGGTTAATCCTGGTACTATTCACTTTACCCTTTATTTTGTCCTTATCATTAAAACTCAAAGTTTTCAAGCCATTTTCATTAGTTTTCCTTAAATTAAACCAATACATGTCTATAAAACCTATATGTTCTACGATATATGTCTATGGCTTACCATATGACTAATCACGTTTTTCCTCTGTTTTAAGGACATGTCGAACTTAAACAAGCTCGATTTCTCCACTCTAGAAGTCTATGGAAGAAACTATCTGAAGTGGGTTCAAGACGTGAAGCTTCATCTGACTGCAAAGGGTATTAGAGCCACCATCGAGACACTCGTCGCCGACAAACCTATTGACGAAGCTCAGAAGGCTACTGCAATGATCTTCAATTGAAGACACATCCATGATGCACTGCAGACTGAGTATCTCACTGAGGAGGACCCTCGCACCCTTTGGCTAGTTTTGGTCGACCGTTTCGATCACCAGAAAGACATATACTTGCCTGAAGTAAGACACGACTGGCAGCATTTGTCGCTTCCAGGACTTTAAGTCTGAGAATGAATACAACTCTGAAGTTTGTAGAATCTGTTCATTGTTGAAATTCTGCAAAATGGAACTAACAGAATTAGATCTTCTGGAGAAGACATATTCGACCTTCCATGCCATCAATATTGCCATGCAGCAACAATATAGGGCACATAAATTCACCAAGTTTTCGGATTTGATCTTTGTTTTACTTCTCACTGAAAAGCAAAACCAGCTTTTGATGAAGAATCATCAATCTCGACCCACTGGCTCGAACGCCACGCCTGAAGCACATACGACCAATTCTAGCAGCCATAAACGATGAAAGAATTGTTGTGGCCGTGGCAATGGGCGGCAAGCCCTACCACGGGCCCAAGGTCAATAGAGTGCCGCACCTAAGGGAAGAAATGTGACCCAACAACGTCCACCACTCGCCCTTAAGGCCCCAAACTTCAAGAACAAGGGCAAAGCTCTCATTCAGTCGGCTTCTACTGAACTGGACATGTGCTATCGCTGTGGATCAAAGGATCATTGGTCACGCGTATGCCGAGCTTCCCCTGAGGCTATTGCCAAGTATCATTCCCGTCGTGAGTATAACTTTGCACATGTGGATCATCCGGAAGATGCAACTACATCAATAGAGATATCCAATTTTTAGGAGGTGTCAGCTCCTATGGATGAATAAATTAGACATGTTTTTAGGGTGTTTACCCCTAGTGGCCGGCCCTACTCCCCTATTTTTCTAGGTTTATGGTTTAATTTTGAACAATTTTTCTAAGTATTTTGAATAATTTGTTTGGTTTTAGATTGTTTTGAATTATGGATTGTTATTTGAATGGATATTATTTTCTTGAATTTCTTAATTGAATGAATTGACTTATATTTATGCATGTGACCAATTCAATCAATTGATTTCTAGGTATGTCTAGTGGGGGAGTTAGTTGTATGGCAGATAGGGCAACCACACACACCATCTTGTGTGAACGACATTATTTTACTAACTTAATACCCAAGAAAGCTCATTTGACAACTCTCTCAGGCCCATCCAACCTGATTGAAGGATACAGAAAGGCACGTATCATGTTGTCCAATGGTACTATTTTGACCATTAAGGAGGCACTTTATTCTCCACGTTCCGGAAGAATGTTGCTAAGTTTTAGAGATATTCGAGATAATCAATATCATATTGAAACCATTGAAGATCATGGTTCTGAATTTTTTTGTATCACTTAATACGAATATGGCCAGAAGCGTATTCACGAGAAGTTGGAACGTCTGCCGAGTGGGTTGTACATCACAACCATTCGTAGCATAGAAGCTCACAGTGTGGCCGACCCTATGCCTGAGTTCCAAGACATTTTGTTGCTTTGGCATGACCGTTTGGGACATCCTAGATGTGACATGATGCGCCATAGCCTCAAATCTTCACACGAGCATAAGTTACATCCCTATGTTGGAGTTCCACCATGCAAAGCGTGTTCTTTAGGGAAGTTGAATACTCAACCCTCATATACAAAGATTATTCATGACCCCCCTAAATTTCTTCAGAGGATTCAAGGGGACATTTGTGGACCTATCCAACCAACATGCGGACCATTTAGATACTTTATGGTGTTGGTTGATGCATCGACACGATGGTCACATGTTTGCCTGTTGTCCACACGCAACGCCGCGTTTGCTAAACTCTTATCTCAAAACATTAAGCTAAGGGCTCACCACCCTGATTATCCGATTAAGTCGATTCAACTGGATAACGCTGGAGAGTTTACGTCACAGACTTTTGACAATTATTGCATGTTAGTAGGGATTGATGTGGAACATCATGTACCCCATGTTCACACCCAAAACGGCTTGGCAAAAGCTTTCATAAAGCGCCTTCAATTGATAGCTCATACTTTGGTTATGAGAACCAAACTGCAGGTATCTGCCTCGGGCTATACAATATTGCACACAGATATGTTGCACCACTACTCAACCACATTCACCGTTACAGTTGGTCACTGGATACGAGCCTGACGTCTTGCATTTACGGGTGTTTGGGGGCGCCATATGCGTCAATAACGCCGCCACTACGTACCAAAATGGGTCCTCAGAGAAAAATGGGAATCTATGTCGGTTATGATTCGTCATCAATTGTTCGCTACTTAGAACCCTTGATAAGAGATCTCTTTACCGTGCGTTTTACGAATTATCACTTCGATGAGACAGTCTTCCCGTCGTTAGAGGGAGATAAGCATGCTAACGTTCCCGTAGAACGTCGCGAATTGTCGTGGTATTCTTCCACTATGTCTCATTTAGATCCCCGCACTGCCCAGTCTGAAACTGAGGTGCGACGAATTATAGATCTTCATAGCATTGTTCAAAGCATATCGGATGCTTTTAATGATCTAGCGAATGTGACAAGATCACATATACCTGCTGTAAACATACCTACAAGGATAGATGTACCCCGCGTATGTCAACAACCCGTATGGGAAGGCCGGACTGCCCCCGAAGGTGGGGAGACCGCACATTCCACTCGACAAGGTACATTGGCGGCTAGCCAATCACCTGCTTCAACCCTGAAGTGTGGCAGACCCCTTGGTTCAAAGGATTCACAACCCCGGAAAAGGAAAATGACACTAACTAGTGACCCTAGTTTGAATTCGACCATCGCTTATTTATCCGTTCCAACGTATGAGGTTATTCTAGATTACGGTGATGCTTCAGACGAAACATCCCGACCTTCCGAGAATCGTGAGATTTCGGTCCATTACGCAGTATTGGATGAGGTTTGAAATAGGAATGAGATGATCGTCGACGATGCATTCGCGTACTCAGTAGCTACTGATATCATGCTTAGCGATGACATTGAACCATGTTTCGTCGATGAATGCCGACGTAGAACCAATTGGTCAAACTGGAAACAAGCAATTCAGGTCGAACTCGATTCGCTCGCAAAACGTAAAGTGTTTGGACCTATCGTTCTTACACCACCACGCGTAAAGCCCGTTGGCTACAAATGGGTTTTCGTGAGGAAACGTGAGAAAAATGACATAGTGCGATACAAAGCACACCTCGTAACGCAAGGCTTTTCTCAACGCCCTGGGATTGATTACGAGGAGACGTATTCCCCCGTGACGGACATTATAACGTTCCACTACCTAAGCAGTTTGGTAGTTTCCAAAAAACTGAATATGCCGCTTGTGGACGTGGTAACCGCGTATCTCTATGGGGATCTAGATACGAAAATTTACATGAAAGTTCCAGAAGGACTTCCATTGACTGGATCAAGTAGTTCTAGACCACAAAACACTCTCTCAATTAGGTTGAGGATGAAACTCTACGAATTGAAATAATTCAGGTGGATGTGGTATAACCGTCTGAGTGAATATTTGACAAGTCAGGGTTATGTGAACAACGAATTATGCCCATACGTGTTCATAAAGAAGTCACATTCCATATTTGCAATCGTTGCAGTTTATGTCGATGACATGAACCTCATCGGGACTCCAACAGAACTTGAAGAAATTGCTGCACACTTGAAATCAGAATTTAAGAGGAAGAATCTTGGGAAAACTTGATACTGTCTCGGCCTGGAGATCGAGCATTATTCGGATGGAATCCTAGTACATCAATCGAGCTACACCCAAAAGGTGTTGCGTCGTTTTAATGAGGATAAAGCGAAGCCTTCGAGTACACCCATGGTTGTTCGAACTCTAGATGTTAAACGAGATCCCTTTCGTCCAAAGGAAGATAAGGAAGAGATTTTGGAACCTGAAGTTCCTTACCTAAGTACAATTGGGGCTTTATTGTGCTTGGCTCAATGCACTAGACCCAACAGCTCCTTTGATGTTAATCTTTTGGCAAGATACAGCAATACACCTACACGCATGCACTGGAATGGTGTTAAAGACATTTTCCGCTACCTCAAGGGTACTACGGATTTGGGCTTGTTCTATACCCACGAATCTTCGAGTATTGCCGCCCCCTATGGTACTCGGATTGATTATCGCCTTGTTGGTTACGCAAATGCTGGATATCTGTCTAATCCACATAGGGCACGCTCTTAAACGGGTTATGTCTTTACCGTTGGAGACACCGCTATATCTTGGAGGTCTACCAAGCAAACGCTAGTTGCGACTTCATCGAACCATACTAAGATTCTTGCCCTACATGAAGCATCGTGTAAGTGTTTTTGGCTAAGAAAAGTCATGGAACACATTCGAAGCACTAGTGGTCTCACATCAGTCGTTGACCTTCCTACGACGATCTTTGAAGACAATGCAGCATGTATCGAGCAGTTAAAGAATGGATACATCAAGGGAAACAACACCAAACACATAACGCCAAAGTTCTTTTACTTATACCAGTAGCAACAACATCAGAACATTGAAGTCAAGAAAATCCGTTCCCAGGACAACATGGCCGATCTCTTCACCAAGTCGTTACCCAAGTCTACTTTTCAGAAGCTCGTCTAAGGAATCGGTATGCGTAAATTATTTGAGTTGAATTGCTTGTAGTTCTCTTATTTAGAAGTTATGTCTAACTCAGGGGGAGTATCTATAAGCATACTCACATGATCTTAATGTACTCTTTTTCCTACGATTAAGAGCATTTTTTCCACTGGGTTTTTGCTACCTAACGAGGTTTGAACGAGGCACCCATCCTAGGATGATCATACTCCGTTGAGTTCAATAACTTCGTCCTGTTTGACATTCGTTTTAGACATTATGCATACTTCTCACTTTTCTCCTTAGTCTATAGGTTTTCCCCGTGCCTTGGGTTTTACCATAGCAAGGTTTTGTGAGTTTTACTACAAATACATACTTCCCTAAATTTGAGACTCTCGATCACCCGTTGTACCGATGACTTCATCAACTATTCTACCTTATTTGCTGAAGATCTGATGCGATGGTTTGTTGAGTATTTACACACTCAAGGGGGAGTGTTGCAGTCATATTTAAAATATGAATGTGATTGTGTAATGTAAATCCTAGGAAATCTAGGAATGTATCTTGTATTCCTATTAGGAGAAGATTACCTATTAAATGTTGTAATCCTAAAGGGAAAGGTTTTTACCTATCCAACTACTATAAATAAAGGCACAGTAGGGTGAATTAAACACACCTAACAATTAAATCACTCTCGCCTCTCTCTAATTGTGGTCGGCCCACTTTCTCTCTCTAAACCCTAGATCGTTCAATCAAATAGGCCTACAACATAGTTCTTATTAACAATTATAGTTCTTATTAACAATTATCCTATTACTATGTTGGTATTGTCATCGTTCTAAGTAAACTAGTGGAACCAATTAGCAAAGAAGAAAAAAGACAGGACTACTGGTGAAAAATTATCCAATATTAGACTAAAGAAAGACAGTTGAAAAATGTGAGAGAGAGAGAGAGAGAGAGAGAGGAATGTGATTAGTCAATCTTAGTTTTAACCACTATTTCATTTGAAAGATTGTCCAAATGCACAACATGGTTCAGAAGGCAGATGAGCCCCATCAGTGGAAATCAAATTGAATGAAACATCAAAAGAATGGGGTATGATTCTCTCCCCTCATTTTTTTTCCTCTCCTTTTCTTACTTCCTATTTGAACGGTTATGATTAAGTTACGTCAACATCTTATATCAATTTTGTGACGATCCGTCCCTAATATTTCCATGTAATTTCTTCCCGAATATGTGAATTGACTATTATGCCCTTAGTGGCAAGTGACGTTGACATGTTTATTTTCGATCTTAATTTATTTTTTCGCTATCATAATTAAATTGTACACGTTGTTACGAGTGTACGTAATTTTATCAATGTAGAAACACTGTTACGGATAGGTTTCGATTTTCTTTTACTGTAGAAAATCTGAAAAGTTATCCCTAGTTTTCTTTAAAGCCTACCCGTGATCTTCCCTTTTTGTCACTCACCAATCAACTCCCTCAAATCTCTCACCAATCCCATCCATTCCCTCCTCACAGCACCCAATCAGAAAAGCAAAAGAAAAAACTCTCTCTATCTTTCTTCCTTCTCTCTCCCTCCCGAAGTCTCCCTTTCTCTGCAACCTTAAAGATCAACGTTTAAACCTTGCAGATCGAGTCTTAAAATCACACCAATGGACTCCCCTTGAACTCACGATCACAACCATACCAACCAAACCTTGAATGGACGAGTTTTCGACGTCTAACTCGGAAGGTCTGAACTTAGTGAGTTTGAGTTCATCAATTTTCAGGCTGAGTTAAGGAGTTTTGAAAGTCGAGGGAGCTTTCCCACAACTCCCCGAGACCTTTCAAACAATTTTGAAAAAGCTTGGACGTTGAAACAACCGAGTTTCGAGGAGCCCAGTTTTGGCCGGATCGTTCAAGCCATTTTCCAACCACCTCTGTCCACTTTTTAGACTCTAAAGAGGTATAACGTGATTCTACACTTCATAAGCTTCATTTCCATATAAACTTCGTGAAAAATGGTTGAGAAATGAGCAAGTTATGAAGGTTTGAAATTTTCCCCAGAAACTGGCGAGATTTTCCAGTTTTCGGCGAACCAGACGGCCGCACAGACTGCGGCAACCGGCGAAGACCACCGGAGAATACAATGGAATATTCCGTCAAAGTTGACGGAATCTTCTAACGGTGTCAGGGAATGCCGTTAAACTCTATTAGCTATTTAACGAAATATTCCTTACGGACATCAGGGGTTTGGCCTGCGGGTGGAGCACATATTGTCGTGCCTTGGCCGGCGCGTGTGAGCGCGTGCGGTGTCAAAAATTATTCTAAACATTTGTGTAGGTCCGTGACGTCGGGTAGATCGATTTCATGTATTTAAACCCTAGGTTTGAGCAAACTATAGGGGTTTTATTTAAATTTCTGTATATGTGCTTTAATTAATTCTATTCTAGTTATTTCACATATAGGGGAACGTATCCCGAGGACGTACGGGGCCATGCTAGGCTCAGGGGCTACGACCCAGCGACGTATTTGTGAGTGGGCAATTTATTTTATACCTATACATATTTATAGTTTCCCTAAATGCGTAGTTACTTCTCTTTTACGCTTATATTGCCAAGTATTCGTTATTGTGATATAAATTGTGATAAATGCTGCTATATGGTTGGGATATTATTGTCGTGACATTCATACATATTTGTACATGCTTATCTTGCTGCATTGGTGTTAGTACTCACCCCAGGGCCAGGGCCAATCCTTCAATGTATGTTCACATAGCATCGTTCGCTCGCCTTGGATCCAAGTTAGGTGCCAGTTCTGTAGGGTAGTTGCATTAGGAAAATCCGACTCGTATGTGACCGTGCTTCTGCACCAGCCTTCACGTGATCGTAGTACTAGAGGGTATTGATTACACCCAGTCTTGTTCGTGTTAGAGATTATCTGTTCGAACTCGTGTGTCAGTTTAGATGGATGAGCACTTAGTTATACTTGATTATTACATGATTATATTACTGTGGCATTTGATATATCAGGACTTGGCATATTTCTGGTTATATTGCTGTTGTAATATTGTTTACATACTTACGTAGTATGTTTTAAGGAAACTATACTTGTTTTACAGCGAGGGGTTAGTATGTTTTAAGGAAAATCCGTCAACTTTGTTTTTTCGCCCCTCCAGGACCTAGATAGCTGCACTCTTTGTGGCGTTCGAGGAACCTTCGGCAGTTCTAACATTATCCTCTTTTTAGACGTATGAACTTATCCACTGTTGTGTAATAAGTGTACTTTAGCTATTTTGACTACTCTATTGTAGTCATACTGTCTCTTATGCTCTGAATAATTGTAGTGGGTTTTTCCCACGACTGCGCACTCTTTCACTGTTTAGTATAATTAGTTCTAATTAGTTTTAAATTTATTCACTTTTTCACATCACTTACCCTTATGGTTACATCATTTCACGGTGACGGCTAGCATGCTTAGACCTTCCTAGGTCGGGGTGTGTCAATTTTTTTTTATAAAAAAAGAAAGACAAAATGCTAAGTGTGAAAAGAGGGGAGGGGAATAGAAGGGAAGAGTAGAAGATGAGAGAATCCTACTCCCAAAAGAATATGCAGAAAAGAAAGAAACCCAGAATGGTATGTTAAGAAATAAAGGGAACAATATTAAGATTTACATTAAAAAATATTACACAATATCATTGAGAAATTTATATAAAATTCAATGCAAAATATTCAATGCTTTCAATTCTGGATAGATATTCTGGATTTTAAAGGGAATAACATAAGTGGTAAGTAAATTGTAAAAGTAGGTCAACTCTTATCTTACATGCATGCACCTTCTATTTGAATTTTGGCTTCTTTTTTGGCCGAGACAGTATTCAATGAAAAACTGACGAACAGCATTCAATAAAAAATCCTACCCAATTTGGCCGAGATAGCGTTTAAAAGTTTGTACCAAAAAATAAAAATGACAAACGTAGTGTTTACACGATATGTCTAATATGCATGTACCGTAGTCAAGTCCTGCATTATTATAAAAGCACCTATACCAGTCATCAAGTAATTCATAGTCTCTCTCCAAAACCAAAAATGGCTGGAGTCCAAGCTTTTGTTTCAACAATTCTCTTTCTTTCCCTCATCACATTCTCCACATTCCATCCAACGCATTCAAAACCTAATGGTTTCAGCCTCCGGTTGATCCCTAGAGACTCACCCGAATCGCCTCTATACCCCGGAAACCTCACAGTACATGAACGTATCAAAAGATTGGTCAGGTTCTCGAAAGCCAGGGCGCGCTACGTGGAATTAACTTCCGGTTCCAATTCCACCGCAGAGCTCAACCAAATAGAACTTACTTTGCTTCGTGACAACTTCTTCTATATCGTGCAGATTGCGCTTGGAACCCCAAAAGTCCCCCAGCTCCTGCTTCTCGACACTGGTGGTGGCCTAATTTGGACTCAGTGCCAGCCTTGTGTTGCATGTTACCCACAACAAGGTAATCCCATTTTCGATTCAACAACATCGAGCACATACCGAAAGCTTCCGTGCGACCACCCTCTGTGTTCAGGTGCCAATCCCCTTTACCAATGTGTTAACAATGAATGCGTCTACAATATTGGTTATGGTGGCGGCGCAACAACTCGAGGTGTTGCTTCCTTTGAAACATTCACATTTCCGACTGATATAGTCGAAAATGTGATCTTCGGTTGTTCGAAGGAAAACAGAAACATTCAGTTCTCAAAGAGTGGTTACATTTCGGGGGTAATGGGGTTGAGCTTGAGTCCGGATTCACTAGTGACCCAACTCGCTGATAAAACCAAAAAAACTTTCTCATACTGTTTGCTCCCTTTTACTGATGCACTAATAAACCCTGGTTTCGTTAAGTTTGGGGATGAAATACCATTACCAGCTGGAAATGTTTACACAAGTCCGTTTGTAACACCACCTGGACAACATTACTACTACCTAAATCTTTTGGATATAAGTGTTGGGTTGAAACGCCTAGGATTTCCACCGGGTACCTTTACAATTGGGCAAGGTGGCAGCGGTGGTTTCTTCATCGACTCTGGTGCCCTAATCCCTCAACTCAATACAGATGCCAGCGGACGCAATGCCTACAGGGAGGTGATGAGGGCATTTCAACAATGGTATGACGGTTTAAAACTTACAAGGATCGGTAAAGTGCCTGAAGGGCTGGCATTGTGCTACAAATATACACCGGATTTCAATCAATTCGCCACATTAACGTACCATTTGCAAGATGCTAATTACGTCGTTGATGGGAAATATGCTCATGTCTTTAACAAAGATGCGGGGTACTTTTGCGTAGCAATGATGCCTGGAAATGGGAAGTCTATGCTTGGAGCATGGCATCAGCAGAACATGAGGGTCACCTACAATGGCAACATCAATTCACTTCAATTTTCGGTTGAGACTTGTCCTAGTTAATCCCCACCCTTAAACTTGCTTTTCCTTTCCTTTTTGTTGGTGTATCTTTGAGATTCTTGTTGCTGGTTTTTTTCTTAATAATATGCAACAAGTTTATGGAACTGAGTTTTTGTTGTTCATTATAATGTGAAACATCCTATCCTTATGTACACACACCAGTTGTTTGGACCACAGTTGCATAATTAATCTTGCAGCCAAGTTCCTCATAATTTTCACCGTTTACTTCCCGGACAACTCAGTTGTCCCGGACTATTTGAGGAAAATTGATCTTTGCATACAGCAAGGAGAAAGATAAGAGGGTACTCAACTGAAAAGGCAAGCCTGCATTTCACTCTAATTAATTTTAAGGCCTGGTTAATAGAGGCCTAAAAAATAAAGTAACAAGTCCGATTTTGCTCACCTCCTAACTCAAAGTAATCGCTACCCGCTTTAGAATCTTGCCATGTGTATGAATAAGCTAACTGTGGTTACTGATGATGCACAAAATCAGTGAGGACTTTGGTACAACAGAAAGTTTCAAGTTCGTGACCTTTGCTTGGTTGCTCCGGTCACTAGTGTGGAGAAGTATGTTAATGGACAGAGACAGGGAAGCAAACAACACAAGATGTACGTGGTTCACCCAGATTGGCTACGTCCACGGAGTAGAGGAGTTCTCATTAATTGTGAAGGGTTTACACAAGTACATAGGTTCAAGCTCTCATTTTGTGAGTTCTAGTGAATAGTCTAGTACAAATGACATTAGGGATTATTGTGGGAGAATGATCCCTATTTATAGAAGAGAGTTTCTAGCTTTGTTCTGACATTGACACGTGTCATGCTGTGATTGGCATCTGATGTTGACACGTGTCGCCTTGTGATTGGCTTCTGATGTTGACACATGTCGCGCTGTGATTGGCATATGATGCCTTGTGATTGGCCTCTGACCTTGTGGGTCATTGACAGTATAATGTTGACCGGTTCTCAGTAGTTTCGGGATTGGTCAATTATGGTACAAACAGTGCTCCCCTAAGTTCCCGAGTGAGGGAAGCTCCTCGGTTGGGGACTTGCAAGTTCCAAGCCACTGAGTAATCCCGAAACTTCCAAGTGCTGAAGTGTGGTGTCGTTTTCACGTGCCTTTTCTATTCCATAGGTGGAAGTGGCATCTTCTCTGGAAGCATTTCTCCTCCATTCATGAGTGGTATCTCTAGTTGATGTTGATGCACAAGGTAATGTATCATTTTCACTTGAAGCTTACTTGTAGTTTAAGGCTTGGTCAAGTGTGATACAAACACTATAGTAGGAGTCCCCCAAGTCTCTGAGTGAGGAGATCTGCCGAAAGAGGTGACAGACAAGGTAAGTAATCAGAGTTCCAAGCAATCAGGTCTAGGTTGGAAGCTTGACTTCGGGTTCCGGCTAATTATTCTCCTTCTCCTTGTCTCTCATTCAGCAAGAAGGATAAAGAGAAGAAAAGGGAGAAGAGATGATATGAGATACTTTTGCTTTTGAAGAAGTAACTTTCCACAGGCTTATTCTTGAACTGGGCTGGAGGGTTTTCTAGTTTCCTCCAAATAAGCGAGCCAACTCAGGAATTTGAGGGTCAAAACAAGTCCGTCAAATCTAGAGTACGTTTGACCCTGATGATATGGGATACTTTTACTGTTGGTATGGCGAGGCTTTGCTCTTTGGCGACGGTGCCAGCGAAAGGTTGTTGAAGCTTCTCGAGCTCTTGGATTCAACTCAGACTTCTTCTGCTGAGTTATATGATTGTGCAGGGCAGGGTGTCATGCTATAGCGATCTGTTACAGCTCATCATGCTGCATTCTTCTTTGCTTGTTTCTTCTGAACGGCAGGCAGGCACGAGGTAGAGGTGATGGTCTGTTTCTTTGTTCAATCTTTCCAAGTGCCGACCGATTGCTTTCTTTCTCCTTGTCCCGTAGGCAAGAGCAAGGGTAAAGGAAAAGCATGCCATGAGATATTTTTGCCTACGACTCTGATGATATGAGGTACTTTTTCTTTTGAAGAAATATCTTTCCACAGGTTTATTCTTGAACTGAGCTGGAGGGCTTCTTAGCAAGGAATAGGAGACTTGATCTTGAATTGGACTTGTAATTTCTTCAAGGGCCGTTGGTGGCCTGATTTTTGAAGGAAATCGGACCATGAGTAATCTCACATGGCAAGTGATCCTCAGTTTAGTTGAGGATGAATTAGCACGTTGTCTCCACATGCTTCAAGGTATCAGTTTCACTTGCCTTATCTGTTCTCCATGCAGATGTGGCATCTTCTCTGGAAGCACAAAATGTTGAAGATGAGTACTCGAGAGCAATGCTAGGTAAGCAATCAGGAAGGGGTTCCAGGTAATCGGTTCCTGACTGGAAGCTTGATTCCAAGTGCTGGCTGATTGCTCTCTTTCTCCTTGTCTTGCAGGTAAGAGCAAGGGCGAAGGAAAAGACAGGGAAAAAGCATGATATGGGATACTCTTGCTTTTGTCCCTGATGATATGAGATATTCTTGCTCTGGTGTGGCTTGTTTACAGAGGTATTATCGGGGGGAAAGAAAGCTAAGTATTTCGAGAGGCTTCGTTGGGAGTGTCCTCTCGGGTGTGAGGAGGAGTTGAACATTTTTGCAGGTCTACCTGGTTATGGAGGATGGAGGTCCACATATATTAGGAATTTTCCTAACAGCAAATGGTAATGTTGTTCCTTTACCCTTATGGTCATATCGATGTAGTGGGAGCTGCGAGATTCACGTGTTTTAACTTTGTCAGAGATCTTTTGATAAAGTGTTCCGTGATATCCGGAAAGCTGATGTTGCTTGTGAAAAGTGCCGACAAATTATATCCAGGAAAATCTGGTTCTTCGAAGTTCGAAGAGAGGTGCCTCTTCGATTTTTGAACAAGCGGGTATGTTGAAGATCTGGCTCTCGAAATGCGGAAAGCGTTGCCTCTTCGATTTTTGAACCAAGCAGATCTATTGAAGATCTGGCTCTCGAAATTCGGAAAGCGTTGCCTCTTCGATTTTTGAACCAAGCAAATCTGTTGAAGATCTGCCTCTCGAAGTTCGGAAAGCGTTGCCCCTTCGATTTTTGTACCAAGCAAATCTGTTGAAGATCTGGCTCTCGAAGTTCGGAAAGCGTTGCCCCTTCGACTTTTGAACAAGCATATCTGTTGAAGGTGTATTCTCAGAGATGAGGAAAAATTAGGCATTCTTGTGGGTATGTTTTGCCATAGAGGACATATTTGACTCGTATAGTGATTTCCCAATTAGCAAGTAGTGGTGCTATTCCTTTACCCTTGTGGGTAATAGTAGGGTAGCTGGAACTTCGAAATTCTCGTGCCTTAACTTTGTCAGAGCACTTTGAAAAAGTGGTCCGTGATATCCGTAAAGCTGATGTTGCGTGTGAAGATTGCAGACACATTTTATCCAAGGAGATCTGGCTCTTGAAATTCGAGGAGCGATGCCTCTTTGATTTTCGAACAAACGGCCCTGTTGCCTTTTCTTTTATAAGGGCACCAATTGTGTTCAAGAAGTACGCTCAAAGAGTTACTGCTTGTAGAAATCTTCCCTTCATTTTTGTGCTTCTGAGATTTATTGGACCTCATTTTTCCTTCGTCATTTCTGAAAATGTCTGACCCATCCGACCGTCGTTTTGACTTGAATGTTGAGGAAGAGGCAGCCAGGTCTCCTCAAGACAACATATGGCGTCCGTCTTTCTTATCCCCTACTGGTCATCTTACCATTGGGGATTCTGTGATGAAGAATGACATGACCGCTGCGGTGGTGGCCAGGAATCTTCTCACTCCCAAAGATAACAGACTACTTTCCAAACGGTCCGATGAGTTGGCTGTTAAGGATTCTCTGGCTTTCAGTGTTCAGTGTGCGGCTTCTGTGTCTAATATGGCCCATCGCCTATTTGCTCGAACCCGCCAGGTTGAGTCCTTGGCGGCTGAGGTGATAAGCCTCAAACAGGAGATCAGAGGGCTTAAGCATGAGAATAGATAGTTGTACCTGCTTGCACATAGCTACTCCACGGGCATGAAGAGAAAGCTTGACCGGCTGGAGGAATCCGAGAGTCAGATTCTAAGTGATCATCAGAGGTTTGTGGGTTTGTTGCAAGGGCATCTATTGCCTTCGTCTTCTGGAGCTTTACCTCGTACTGAAGCTGCAAACAATCGACCTCCGGTGCCTCCTCCTTCTGGGGTTCTGCCCAGTACAGAGGTTCCAAATGACCACCCTCCGGTGCCTCCTCTTTCTGGTGCTTTGTCGAGTACTGAGGCTTTTCCTGGGCAACCTTTGTGAAGGTTCCCTCCTGTTTGTATGTTTTGATTCTTGTGTATGTACATATATGTAATTTATCGATGATGTCAATAAACAAGCTTTACTTCATTCAGCGTATTGTGTTAAATACACTAA
Organism: Heteromeles arbutifolia; assembly: GCA_024362995.1. Taxonomy (NCBI): domain Eukaryota; kingdom Viridiplantae; phylum Streptophyta; class Magnoliopsida; order Rosales; family Rosaceae; genus Heteromeles; species Heteromeles arbutifolia. The sequence goes on along the minus strand of JANCRC010000003.1, from coordinate 33,369,432 downwards.
GGCATCCTCCACTAAGTTCTTTGAATTATTTCTTTTGTTGAAATTTGCATGTTGAAACTTCATGGGTGGATCCTGTAGGTTGAAATAGTGTTCCCCTAATTTCCTGAGTGAGGAAAACTTCTCGATTGGGGACTTGAAAGATCCGAGTCACTAAGTAGTAGCGGAACTTTCGAGTACCAAGGTGTAGTAGCATATGATAGGAGTCCCCCAAGTCGTCGGTCGAGGAGAGTTGCCGAAGGAGGTGTCTTGCTTGTTACCAAGTTGTCAGAATATCGATGCCTTGCCTTGCTTCATTTGGTGAAGCACAATTCTTTCTTAGTGAAGTACAATTCTTTCTTAGTGAAGTACAATTCTTTCTTGCTTCATGTTTGAGAGGTAGGGAAATAATAAAAATGAGACCCAAGGTCTCATCCCTTTGCCCATTTCTGCTTCCCCCTTTTGTGGTGGAATTGCTTTTCGTTTCCGCTAATCAGCCTGAGTCGCTGCAATTATAACACCCTTCTCTGTAGCTCAAATCGCAAAGTCGTCTTCATGAAAGTTGTTCCTTAACTTGTGATCTACAACATATCCAAATTTGAGATCCATCGGAGTAGTACAACTCCAGACATTCAGGTATGATGAATAACTGTTCATGATTTGTCTGTCAACCCATCAGACCTGTTGTTAGCTTCGTAACTCCATTTTATCTTGCTCAAATCAATATACTTTCTTCATCGAAGTTGTTCCTCATTATCTCTTCCATAACATATCAAAAATTCAGAATGAATTAATGGTTAAATACTTCCAGATCTTTGAGACATCACAACAGCTTTGGAATCGGCAGGAATCTGACTGTCATGTTTGGAGCTTTAAAACTCTAATTTCCTTCGCTCAAACAGAAATATTTCCTTCTTGAAAGTTGTTTATCTGTTCAAGAACCATAAGATATCGAAAATTCGGCTCCATTGAAGAAGAGCAGAAGTTGCGGAAATTTGATAGATGAAAGGTGACGGAAGAGGGAGAGAGGGAAAAAGGCTTGACTAGTTAAAGCTATTTTTTGGACACAAAATTTGATTTAGCTTCACACTATCTTGATCAAGAGTGTGTGAAGCTCTTGCATGTTTTAGTGTTGAAATTTTATAGTGAAGCTTTGTTGTTGAAGTTGTAGGTGAAGCTTTGTTGGTGAAGCTTTGATGTTGAAGCTTTGTAGGTGAAGCTTTGGTGTTGAAGCTTTGTAGGCACCATAAATTGATTTTGCTTCACACTATCTTGATCAAGAGTGTGTGAAGCTTTTGAGAATTGTAGTTGCACTCCATTGATGAAGCTTTGTTGGCACCATAAATTGATGTTGAAGCTTTTGATCTTGAAGCTTTGTAGGTGAAGCTTTGTGGGGTGAAGCTTTGTGGGGTGAAGCTTTGTGGGTGAAGCTTTGTTGGTGAAGCTTTGATGTTGAAGCTTTGTAGGTGAAGCTTTGGTGGTGAAGCTTTGTAGGCACCATAAATTGATTTTGCTTCACACTATCTTGATCAAGAGTGTGTGAAGCTTTTGAGAATTGTAGTTGCACTCCATTGATGAAGCTTTGTTGGCACCATAAATTGATGTTGAAGCTTTTGATCTTGAAGCTTTGTAGGTGAAGCTTTGATGTTGAAGCTTTGTATATAAAGCTTTGATGTTGAAGCTTTGTAGGGTGAAGCTTTGTGGGTGAAGCTTTGTAGGGTGAAGCTTTGTAGGTGAAGCTTTGTAGGGTCAAGCTTTGTAGGGTGAAGCTTTGTGGGGGAAGCTTTGTATGGTGAAGCTTTGTAGGTGAAGCTTTGTATGGTCAAGCTTTGTATGGTGAAGCTTTGTGGGGGAAGCTTTGTATGGTCAAGCTTTGTAGGGTGAAGCTTTGTATGGTGAAGCTTTGTTTGCATCATAAATTGATTTTGCTTCACACTATCTTGATCAAGAGTGTGTGAAGCTTTTGAGAATTGTGGTTGTCGTCCATTGATGAAGCTTTGTTGTGTTCCCCCTTCCTTTTTTTTTCTGGATTTTTTTTTTTTTTTTTTTTTTTTTTTTTTTTTTTTTTTTGAGTGGGGGAACTAAACATTTGAAATTTGAAACTCTCTAGCTTGTGTGGAAGTTGAAGATTTTCCATGTGGGGCTTTCTCATGGTTTGATCTTCACAATTGTTAAACCTTAGCCAATATTGGTTATTCCTCCATGCTAGTGGGTGAGGGGGGTTGTTTGTGACGCCATACCCATAATTCGCTCTGAGTTCCAAGCAGACCATTTAGAAAACAACTTATTAGATAGCGAAAAGCAACTTGAGGCCCTAAGGCAGTAATGTAGTATTAGTGTAGGAATGCGGTTGGTGCATCATTAGGAGTTGCCTTCTGAGCCGCCCATGGGTCATGTTATGTTCTACACCCCGATAGTAATGACCTTAGGGGTGAAGTTGCCTTTGCACCCGTGGTTGCAGCAGATGCTATCTTTTATTAGATATGCGTCTGGCAACTCAACCTTGGTTTTTGGGATACCTTGATCGGGTTTTATATTATTTAGATGAAGTGTGGATTAGGTGAGCCCTCATTCCATCAGTGGCACTACTGCTATAAGATGCACCTGGTGAAGTCATGCACTGGTTATGCCGAGTGTGCATGTTGGAGTGAGAGAGAGCATATTGCCAAATGACCTTCATTACATAAGATTCTGAACGGCTATAGCTCAACACTTGTACATTGTGAGTCTACTTGTAGTAGTACTTCAAGTGATTAGCATTCCATGGATGGCCAAGGGTCTTGCCATCGGAGCTTCTGAGTTTGTAGGAGCTAGGGCGACTGATGCCAAGGACTTCAAACGCTCCATCCTAGTTTAGACTAAGTGTGCCATCGCTCGGGACTCTGTCGCAAAGTAGTCTTTTCTTTAATACCCAGTCCTCTACTTTGAAATAGCGAGGTTTGACCCTACAGTCATAGTAGTTGGAGATGTGCTGCTTGTAAGCCATATTCCTCAAGTGAGCCTGAATTATGTGTTCCTCGACTAGATCCAAGTTGAGGGTGAGTTGTTTGTCATTTTCAATTTGCATGTAGTTATGGACTCGGAAGGTAGTTTGCTCAAGCTTAACTAGGACAACTGCCTTTGTGCCAAAGGCAAGTGAGAATGGAGTTTCTCCTGTTGAAGTCCGATATGAAGTGCGATATGACCAAAAAAAACTTGGGGTACAAATTCAGGCCAACAACCTTTAGCCTTGTCCAAGTTGGTTTTCAAAGTGCGTTTGATTATTTTGTTGATGGCCTCAACTTGTCCATTTAGATTAGGGATGAGCTGGAGAGGCGAAGCATAAGTTGATGTTGAACTTAGAGCAGAACATCTTGAACTTCTTGTTGTCGAACTGTAGCCCATTGTCAGTGACTATCGCATTGGGAATGCCAAATCTGCAAAGGATGTTCTTCCACACGAAGTCTTCTATCTTTGCCTCAGTAATGGTTGCCAAGGGTTCTACTTCGGCCCACTTTGTGAAGTAGTCAACCGCAACGATTGCATAACGGACATTGCCCTTCCCTACAGGCATTGGGCCGATCAAATCAAGCCCCCACTGGGCCAAGGGCCAAGGGCTGATTATGGGAGTGAGAGGTTATGGAAGGGACTGAGGAATAGTCGCATAGGGTTGACATTTGTCACATGCGCGGGATATTTTGATGGCATCCTGGTGGAGTGTTGGCCAGTAATATCCTTGGCGAAAAGTCTTATGTGCTAGGGACCGAGATCCAGCATGATCTCCACAGACTCCCTCATGTATTTCCAGGATGACAATCTCTACCTCGGCAGGCGTAAGGCACCTTAAGTACGGCAAGTTAAAACCTCGCTTGTAGAGTTGATCGTTGATGATCAGGTAGCGGGTAGACTTGTATCGAATTTGCTTAGCCTGGACTTTATCATTTGGGAGGAAACCATGAGCAAGGAATTTATAAATTTGGGTGATCCAACTATCCCCCTGTTGTAAGTTGCACACTTCCGCGGCCATGGTGCTAGGAGCAACCAAGAGTTCAACATGAATTTTTCTCCCAACTTTGTCTTCTACTGCTGAGGCGAGGCCAACCAGGGCGTCTGCATGACTATTTACCGCTCGAGGAGCTTGAGTGATCTGGTAGTGGAAGTGCTTGAGCAAAAGTTGTGTTTGCACAAGGTATGCTACCATAGAGCTATCCTTAACATCAAAGTTGTTGGTGACCTGGTTGACCACCAATTGGGAGTCACTGAAGATATCAATTTGTTTAACCCCAAGGTGTTTGGCCAAACGTAAGCCTGCTAGAAGGGCTTCATATTCGGCCTCGTTGTTCGACGCCTTGAATTTGAAACGAAGAGCATACTTCATCGCCACTTTGTCAGGGGTTCAACTTCAGATGAGGATGACTAGAAATGTCTTCACTTTCTGCATGTACTCTGAATGTACTAGTTTGTTGTTTGTATGGCGTGTGCCATGTTATAAGCCTGAGAGCTTTTTTGTTTTTGAAGCGTTGTAGCTTTGAAGCTTTGTAATTGTAGCTTTGTAATGAAGGCTTTGTAATTGTAGCCCTGAGGCTTTGTAATTGTAGCCCTGAAGCTTTGTAATTGTAGCTTTGAAGCTTTGTAATTGTAGCCCTGAGGCTTTGTAATTGTAGCTCTGAGGCTTTGTAATTGTAACTCTGAAGCTTTGTAATTGTAGCTTTGAAGCTTGAGCTTTGTAAATGAAGCTTTTGAAGCTAGAGCTCTGTAAATGAAGCTGTCGAAGCTAGAGCTCTGTAAATGAAGCTGTCGAAGCTTAGAGCTCTGTAAATGAAGCTTTCGAAGCTAGAGCTCTGTAAATGAAGCTTTCGAAGCTAGAGCTTTGTAAATGAAGCTGTCGAAGCTAGAGCTCTGTAAATGAAGCTGTCGAAGCTTAGAGCTTTGTAAATGAAGCTGTCGAAGCTAGAGCTCTGTAAATGAAGCTGTCGAAGCTTAGAGCTCTGTAAATGAAGCTTTCGAAGCTAGAGCTCTGTAAATGAAGCTTTCGAAGCTAGAGCTCTGTAAATGAAGCTGTCAAAGCTAGAGCTCTGTAAATGAAGCTGTCGAAGCTTAGAGCTCTGTAAATGAAGCTTTCGAAGCTAGAGCTCTGTAAATGAAGCTTTCGAAGCTGATCGACATGAGTGATGCTCATGAATGTGTATGTTGATTGACATGAGTAATGCTCATGGATGTTGACATGAGTGATGCTCATGTATGATTGACATAAGTGATGCTAATGTATGATTGACATGAGTGATGCTCATGAATGTTTATGTATGATTGTCATGAGCGATGCTCATGTATGATTATGTATGATTATCATGAGTGATGCTCATGAATAATTTTTTGGAGTACGGGTTGTACCTTTGATTACCTGGTTGGTGATAATAGCGGCAGGTTTGTCAATAATTTTTGGAGTACTGGATGTACTTTTGATCACCTAGTTGGTGGTAATAGTGGCAGGCTGCCGAATAATTTTTGGAGTACTGGATGTACTTTTGATCACCTGGTTGGTGGTAATAGCGGCAGACTGCCGAATAATTGTGGAGTACTGGATGTACTTTCGATCTCTGCCGAATAATTTTTGGAGTACTAGATGTACTTTTGATCACCTGGTTGGTGGTAATAGCGGCAGACTGCCGAATGATTGTGGAAACCTGGATGTACTTTTCATCACCTGGTTGGTGGTAATAATGGCAGGCTGCCGAATAATTTTTGGAGTACTGTGAATCCTTTTGAAGCTCGGTTGACTTATGCATACTGGGTCTCTGAGTTGGTAGACCTCTTTTTTTCTTCAGGGTAGAAACATATTGGATCCCAGTTAGGCTTTTAATACTTGCCTCCCATGATGTTTTCCACGTGAAACACTTGGTGACCAGGCCTCAAAGTTCGTTCACTGTTTTTCATGGCCCTGTTGGAAGATTCAGATATGGGTGTGCCGCCGCTTATGGAATATATCACATTCACTTGGCGTTGGTTACAGTTATCCCTCGAAGAGTGAAGGAGGAATTGATCAATTTTTTTCTTCACGTGCCAAAGCTTCAATATGATCGGAGGATGATACACTTCTCGCTGTCATGACTGTTATGCTTATGGTGGCAGCAGAACATGCCCGTGTTCTTCGTGGACTTGTAAACTGGCTCTCTCGGCTTTGGCTTCGGTATCAGGTGAGCTATACTGAGGTAAATGGCCACACATGTGGTGTTCAAGGGCGTGTATGTCTCATACCTCGGGGTAAGGCGTGTCTTGATACGTGTTTGGCCCACTTCATTGATTGCCTAGGGGCGGGCATTATCGTGGCGATACCCTTGGTTATCGCGATAGTGCCCTTTACTCTTTTTACTGAAATGAGAGTGGTGGGGATGGAAATCCTTCCTCTTGCCCTGAGATTGGTATGTCTGTTGACTTGGCGAAGCATTAAGTGAGGCAGAGGGATACTCTGTTGCCGTTTGGAAGGCCGATGTCTTCTCATTTGGTTGGATCTGGCTTCCACTCCCTACTTGCTGATAAGGGGTGGCTGTAGGGGGTTTCCCTTGATATGTTCTTGCCTCAGCATAGGCGTGGTTATAGGCCTGTGCCATCACCTCGGAGTAAGTTTTCCAAGTGTTGGCATTGATCATGTACTTGAAGAAACAGTCACGTAAGCCTATTGTGAAGGCCTTGAGGGCGGTCTTGTCATCTGCCTCAGCACACCGAGAATATTCATGGCTGAAGCGGCCGGCATACTCTCGTAGTGACTCGTCCGGCTTCTGGCGAATAATGTACAAATCCTCTGCAGAATGCAAGCGATCGGTCTGGAAGATGTGTTGAGAAACAAACAATTTCCTCCATTCCTCAAATGAGTCAACCATCTCAGGTGGAAGATGACAATACCAGTTTAAAGCTCCACCAGAGAGGGTGGAGGGGAAGAGAAGACATCGCTCTTCGTCGGTGTGCATCCGGTATGCCATGGTAGACTCAAAGAGGTTAAGGTGTTCAATTGGATCCTCATTTCCAGTACAGAGTTGCAAGCCAAGCTTCTGTTTTGTCTTCACCTGGAGGGGGTGTCGAGGATCCTCCTTGTAAGAGGGCCAGGCCTGGGTTGATTCCAGTCAGGTATCTCAGCTTGTCGTTCGGCCTTTAACTTGTTTACTTCTTCAAGGAGTTGTAGGACAAGGGGGTCCTGGGTGGAGTTTTGTATCACTGGAGCTTTCTTTCGGAAATTTCCATCCCCTCTTGAAAGTAGGAAAGTCTGATCAAGAGCATGTGATTTTTCCCTGGACTCGCCGTACTGACTTCTAGGGTATGTCTGTCGAAACACCTCTGAGTCCCCTATACCCTCATGTTTCTCTAGGACTTATTGCCCATTCCCCAAACTGGTAGCCGGCCTGGGCCGTGGTAGGGGACCGAGTCTTTCAGAAACCCTTGGGTCATTGATCTTTGAGTTTATGTGGATGGGGTTCTCTCGACGTTGCTTCAGGAAGTCTCGACAGTCGTGATAAACAGCTTTCGATCCTTCCGCTCCCTCTACTAGAAGGTGCATTCCTCCACTTCTCCTGCTTCGGGTTGAAGTAGCTAGGTTGAGAGAAGTTTCATGTTGATCGACATTTTGAGGAGTAGCTTGCTCCTTATCAAGAATACCCATGTTGAAAGCAGGTGACCCTCCGTGTTGGAAGGCATCCGATTGATGGTTGACGTTCACAGGGGCAACGAGCTCGTGTGTTTGAGCATGCCTAGCTTCGTGGAGCGTCTCGAAGAGCTTCTCGTATTGCTCTTGAAGGACCTCATTTTTCATTGCTATCTTGTTGTTCTGAGCTTTTAGCTCATCGACTTTAGCTTGAAGAGAAACCCTTTTTCCTTCCTTTTTTAATTGCTTCGCACTAGGTGCGAGAGGGGTGTCAGTCTGTGAGCTGTGGCTTCCTTCGCTCCCCATGTTAGAGAGGGATGCTTGATCAAAAGAGATTGTACGAATGGTGGAAACCAACTTGACAAAGCTGAAGAGAGTGGGAATAAGTGTCGATTTCCCACAGACGGCGCCAAATGTTGATGCACAAAATCAGTGAGGACTTTGGTACAACAGAAAGTTTCAAGTTCGTGACCTTCGCTTGGTTGCTCCGGTCACTAGTATGGATAAGTATGTAAATGGACAGAGACAGGGAAGCAAACAACACAAGATGTACGTGGTTCACCCAGATTGACTACGTCCACGGAGTAGAGGAGTTATCATTAATTGTGAAGGGTTTACACAAGTACATAGGTTCAAGCTCTCATTTTGTGAGTTCTAGTGAATAGTCTAGTACAAATGACAATAGAGATTATTGTGGGAGAATGATCCCTATTTATAGAAGAGAGTTTCTAGCTTTGTTCTGACATTGACACGTGTCATGCTGTGATTGGCATCTAATGTTGACACGTGTCGCCTTGTGATTGGCTTCTGATGTTGACACATGTCGCGCTGTGATTGGCATCTGATGCCTTGTGATTGGCCTCTGACCTTGTGGGTCCTTGACGGTATAATGTTGACCGGTTCTCAGTAGTTTCGGGATTGGTCAAGTATGGTACAAACAGTTACTATTTCATTTAATTAGTTATTGTGAGAAAGAAAAATGATTTAATAATTAAGAAAATAACTTACCTTTTAATCTGTCTTAATATAGTAAAATTGATTGATATTTTAATAGTCAAAAATCCCTTACATATCTCCTCCATCATACGTTCTAAAAGAAAAATCTTGCAGTTCATATCATGACTTTAATTATAAACGTCATATCATGATTAGCTCCAATCCCAACATTAAAGTATTGGAAAAACGCATTTAAGCTTAAAAAATCTCTAATATTCTTTATCATAATAGATTTATAGCTTAAGTGATTAAAATTATGTTACTCGTTCATGTAACCGTAGTTTCCTTCTTACAAATATTGCTTTTATTAAGGGAATAAAATTCACTTTGAACTTTGTTACTTTTTGCTTATTTAAAATCGTATAGGATGAGTGAATAAAAAACCCTTGCCACTCTCCTCTTCCTCTCCAAACTCAACCCCAAAACCTGCAAACTCCAGCAGCCAGTCCCTTGCTTCGGGTTGGGACCGGTGGCAACCTATCCTCCCTCCTTCTAGCGTCCCCCTCCTCCTAGCCTCCCCCCGCGCATCCACTTCTCCGTGGTGTTGCACAGCACCTTTTTCTCCCCTCCCTTTGTCGGTGACCATCCTTTTCGGCTTAGATGCATGCCTCCGATCCATTTCTCCAGATTTATTCCAGTACAGGGCTTCTCCCCTGTTTTTGGATCTGCGGGTTTGGGCTGGTGATTTTTTGTTGTTGGGGAGTCAGATCCCCCCCCCATGGCTTGATTTTCTGTGTTATGTGGTCCTTCTCAACTGTTTAGTGGTGGCTCCGCCTTCCCCTGGCGGCCTTGGCTCATGGGTGCAGCGGACTTGCACTAGTTGCAGGGTGGTGATGGGTAAAGGATTGGTTTTAATTATTTTAGTTTATTTTTATTATTTTAGTTTAGTCATGGTCTTCTTATAAAATTGCTCTCTAGGGTTCCTAGGTCTTCTTAGGTTTCACTAGGAGAAGCGACTGCTTTGTATACGGCGATGGCGCCGAGTTACCTTGATTCTGTGTTCGTAGTTCTGCGAGCATAGGTCTCCTATGGATGCTATGTGGATGTTGGTCCAACTAATCCAATTTGTTGGAGACTTTTTCTGCCGGTGGTTTAGACTGAGTTGCAGCGTGTGGAAATGACTATGGAAGAAATGGTCGAAAGCTTTGCCCCACGGTTGGCGCTCACTGCACAAAATGGTCGAAAGCTTTGTAACCAATCAGTTTAGTGGGTTGAAGACCCCCTGAGTTGCACATTTTGTTCGAAGATAGTTCGGAATTTGTTTATGGATTGACATTTGAGGATAGGTCCTTTATGTTGTGTGGGACACTCTTTTCCCTTCGACCGGAGTGAAATTCTCGGCAAGGTTTTATCGAGGCCCAGTATGCACACTATTCTCATTTTGTTTGTATTCTGAATTTGCTTGCAATGAATTATCGTACTTCCCTCCAAAAAAAACAAAAAAATCGTATATGATGCACATAGTAGCAAAATTTTGGAAATCATTAAGATTATTTTTGTATATGGTTATGCAATTTTAATAGTATTATTCTTAGGCTAATGTTTCGTATCTTCTCGTGGATCCATGCTGCAATTTAATTTTTATTTTTTCAAAATGGAATAAAAAATATTTGGAATCCTGAATCAAATGATTCATATCTCATTAGGAAAATAAATAGAAAAAAGAGGACTAAATCTATGTTCGAACGAGAAACTCTCAACATATCAAGGAAGTGAGGAATGCTAGACTCGATTATTAGAAGGGAAAAAAAAAACACTAAAAACGCCAGTAAACCTAAGCACCAGAAAGTTACTAATTATACATGCACTACAAAGACACTAGTCAATTCAAAGATCTCTCAAATGCATTGTATCCAGCCATTTTCAAGTTTCCCTTTCTAATCCTTGTAGTGCATTCCTAGAGAGTTTAGTCAAGTTTCAAGAAACTTTAAAGCCCTTCATCCAAACATAGTAATGATATTTTTATTATCTATTTGTATTATCTCTCTGATAGATATGAGATTCATATGCGTTGGTGGGTCCGATCTCTATTAAAGAGATGATACAAGTGATGATACAAATAAATGATAAATATAACACTACTCGTGTAAATACAGCAGCCAAACGTAGGCAATTTAGATCGATGATGTAGAGCCTGGAGTATTTGCATATGTGTCCGACAATGTAATGACATATTTAGCAGGAATAGAGGAATTAAGGAATCCTGGAACATAGAAATAAGAGAAGTAAAGAATGAGTATCGGATGAGCAACTCCTCTACTTAATCTCCATATAAAAAAATAAAAAATAAAAAATAAACTCCCCTACTTAATCTCGTTCTTGGATTAGTGTTTTATTACTAATTCTAATTTTGAGTTCAGACCCACATACATTTTGATTCCTAACTTATGTGTTAATATGCGTGGAATAATTAGAAATTGAAATGATTTTCATTCTTGTCATTTGCATTCCAAGTAAATAAACATGTCATTAGCGTCAGTAAACGAAAATATGTTAGTTGTCTACTCCAATATGTCAAAAAAGGGTATAGATGCTAGTAACGGAAGTTTTTTCAAGAATGCCTCTGCGGGAATCCTAGAGCAAATCAGACGAACCCTAAATTATATTGGGAGATGGAAATGATTTAAATGAAGGTGGTTTGAGGTTCTAGACTAAAACCAGTTGATAATTGGAAGAGTAACCAAACTCTTTATAAGCTCATATAAGAACTTTAACTTTCTGATGTTCGACAATATTTACATTCTCACATGCTTCCACATGTATGACGACACATCAAAGGACCTTTTCTTTTTTTCTTTTTTTCTTTTTTTCGTGCGAAGAGAGCCAAAAATAATAACAATTTATCGAGGGTTTTGTAATAGCAATCAATCACAAATATTCAGATCAAAATAGAACTCTGTATTTTCTCATTGAAATTATTCAAGTTACATTATCCAGCAAAACCAAAGAAACTTGGAACATTACAAAAAAACTGGTTTAAGTCCTCTAAGAAATTTGTAACAGCAGACTTCAAAGAAAACACCGAAAGTGGCTGTTCTTCCTTTGGTTGGCGGATGCCAAAATGGCATCCGTCAACCAAAATACATACTGCTTTTCTAAGCTTTCTCTACAACTGTGGCTACATAAGAAACATTAAGGAAATAATAGAACTTTTATTTCCCATGGTCCTTTTACCTTTACGAAGACGGTTCTTTGGTTTGCTCATTCATGGCAGCAGCATTAAAGCTTCAAGTGCTTGATGGCGGTTTGGACATCCTTATCCCCTCTGCCACTGCAGTTAAGCACGACTTTGGCCCCGTCGGGGAGAGTAGGGCACAGCTTCTCTAAGTACGCCAGCGCATGAGATGTCTCCAGAGCTGGAATTATCCCCTCCAGTCTTGATAATCGTTTAAAAGCTGCACGGACGAAGAAAATAAATTATCCTGTACAAAGGGGAAAAGAAATCCATTTGAACCAAGACAATCGAAAAAGCCGGAGACTTCCTTCTACCAGACATATCGTTAAGGGTAAATTACACTTTCATACCTCAGGTTTGGGGTCTATTTCAATTCCTTATAACATCTTCAAAACATTTCACTTTCATATCTTAAATACTATTTTATTTCAAAATAATACCTCCATTACATTTTCCATCCATTGTTTAGTTAAATGTTGACATTTGGCAGCCACGTGGCATATATGTGGCAACCACGTGGCATATATGTGGCAGCCACGTCAGCATTTAACGGATCAATGGATGGAAAATGTAACGGAGGTATTATTTTGAAATAAAATAGTACTTAAGGTATGAAAATGAAATGTTTTGAAGATGTTGTAAGGAATTGAAATAGACCTCAAACCTGAGGTATGAAAGTGTAATTTAACCTATAGTTAAAATATGAAGAATAAGGGATAATGAGTGAATGGTAAAAGCATTATAGGATTATGTCATGATGTAACCAAGGACTATGCGTTAAGCTTCAAACGGAAGGCAAAGATAAGTTTGGTCAAAGGACTTATGACCACGAGCATCACAAGGACACTGCTACTATGAAACAATGGCAAACATCAAAGCTTATTTGAGGTCTCCACTTCTTCGCAGTGTCAATACATTAAACTTAAGATGGAATGGCAACCAAGGACGAAACACATCAATGCTCGATACGTAAAACATATATTCATCTATAAATAACAACATGCATAACAGGAATACTTCCCCAAACTGAACACCCAATTAAGAACAGTCAAATGATAAAATAAATCCAAGGTATACCTTCTAATGCTTCTTCATCAGTAATGCTATAGTATTCAGCCCGTCCCATGTCTTTCAGAAAACTGTGCTCCGGACCAACTCCAGGGTAATCCAGGCTAAATGCCACACAAAAACCATACGATTAATAAATTACAAGTCGTACAAAAATTGATAGACAAAAAATCCAATTAATTGTCATACCCTGCACTTATAGAATGAGGCTCAATAATCTGTCCATCATCATCCTGTAACAGGTAACTCATAGCTCCATGCAAGACCCCGACTTCCCCTTTGGTCAAAGTTGCAGCATGCTTCCCACTGTCCAATCCAAAGCCTGCAGCCTCCACCCCAATCAGCTGGACATCTTTATCGTCAACAAACTCATGGAAGAGTCCCATGGCATTTGAACCTCCGCCAACACAAGCTACCAACACATCTGGTTTCCCTCCCCACTTTTCCAGAGCTTGTTTTCTTGTTTCTCTACCAATCACCTTGTGGAAATCCCGAACCATCATAGGGTATGGATGTGGACCAGCAACAGAGCCCAAAATATAGTGAGTTGTCTCTACATTAGTCACCCAGTCCCTTATTGCTTCTGAAGTAGCATCCTTCAATGTGGCTGTCCCAGAATGGACTGGTCTAACCTGTATTTCAAAACAGGAAAAGAATTTGCAGTTCAAAGGATTAATAAGACCAATATATCTGGCTTATGTAAAGATTTACAGTTTACGCCTTTTCGCAAAATGTTCAGATTCTCAAGAAAACGAATAAACAAATTTAAAAGAACTGGTCATCAGTGTTAAATTCAGTTATTTGTGCTATAAAATGAATATACATTTTTCTGTATACAGAGAAGATGCAATTTGTATGATGTTCATGTTCTGATCAGCAACCCTATCTTGCTAAATCACGCCAGACAAGATATAATGTGTGATAAATTTCACAACTTGTAAATATGAGAGCTTTAAGGTAAAATATATATTAACTACAAACACTACATATTAATAGTATGGAACATTCCACAGAAAGATCGAGAAACATATGCACAATCTGTTGCCTGTCGGTCCATTCCAGTTTTGTAAAACATTCAATGTTCCGCTTATAAATGTAAGCTAAATTAAATTACTGAAATTGCGTTGCTTAAGAGAAGTTGCAGAATCATGACAAACCTCAGCCCCCAGAAGCTGCATTCTGAAAACATTGAGGGATTGCCTTTCCATATCTTGGGCACCCATGTAGATGATACACTGCAATCCAAACCGAGCACAAACTGTGGCAGTGGCAACACCGTGTTGTCCCGCTCCAGTCTCAGCAATAATACGTTTCTTGCCCAATTTCTTAGCAAGCAATGCCTGGGCAACGGCATTGTTGATCTTATGAGCCCCAGTATGGTTAAGATCTTCCCTCTTCAGGTAAACGTGAGGCCCTTCGCCATTAGGGCGTTTGTAGTGCTCAGTCAGCCGCTCCGCAAAGTAGAGCGGAGTCTCCCTGCCAACATAGTCCTTCAAAATTCCATTCAATTCGTTCTGCAATATCACACATTCTTTGTCAGTAAAAAAACTGTATAATTCCCAAAGCATAAATATATCTTCATCCCGATTTTAATACTTAGTGTATGCATCCTACAATAGATTGGATTGAACAAAAAAATGTGAAAGATTAGAAAATCATCAATCACAACAATCTTTGTTAATTAGTCCTAAATTGTTCCTACAGACACCACACAACAACAAAAAATCGTAAACATTTGAATAAAACAAACCGTAAACAGAATAACAACTGCTACAAATTGAAATTCTCTAACAAATTGGATGCAACATTGCAATGATAATTTCCAAATCCCAAAAGTTGAACAGAGCCAGGTACTCCACAATCGAGTTTCTCCATCCACAATGCCTTCCCAGTTCGATTCATTCTCAAAAAACATTGCGGAAACTTGATTCAAATAGCTCTATTTCATTCATTCCTCTCACAATTTTTTCTCTCGAAAACATTTCCAATGCGAACAAGCGCTTAAATTTACTTCTCCAACTATAACTTACAGAATCGAATTTCGAACTAATTCATACATAATTCTCAAAAAAACAAAAAACAAAAATTCACATTCATTTATAAAAAGAAAAGAAAAACAGGAACGGAAGAAGCAAACTTGACAGGACCTGAAAGCCTTCGTCATTAGCGAGAGCGTGAAAGGCGGCCTCGAGCTCGGTGAGCGCGTGCATTAAGGTCTCGGGGACGTACTTCCCGCCATACTTTCCGAACCGGCCGAACGAATCGGGGCGGGGCAGAACCGGGAAGGCGCCGTTGTCGTTCTTGTCGTCCATCTGAATAGCGGCAGAATCCCGGGTGAGAGTGCAGGAGATGGAAGTAGGGGCAGCGGTAGCGCGGGAGGTAAATTTGTAGAACTTGAAGGGTAGTTGGGGGGAGGAGGAGTAGGGTTTTGCGAGCGGCGGGGCGATTAGGCAGTGGGTTTTGCAAGTAATGAAGGCGCTACCGGAGGCTGCTGCTGCTGCCATTTATGAGGTTTCGGAAGCGACGCCCACAAAATTGAGAGAGAGAGAGAGAGAGAGAGACTTTGGTTTTTTTTAATATTTGGAGTACAATTTTGAGAGAGACGTCCGAGTCTTTTAGTACGATTTTTATAAGGAGGCAGATTCTATGTCCTTCCGCTTCTTTTATATTTCTGTATCCTTATATTTTGTACTGTTACCGTTAAATTACGTTAATATTTTATATTAATTTTTTTTATATAAATAATAAGATAAAAAGTAATAATAATAAAAAATATTGATGTGATTTAACTGTGACCGCACAAATAGGAGAGAATGAGAGTATATGAAAAGTGGGAGGGCAGAAAATCTGCCTTCTTTTTATAACCGCTCGGACAAAGGTAAACCAATCTGCATATTCTCTGCCAAAATTTCTGCAAGGATATCAAAATTTTTGCAAAAATGCTCTGTTTACTAGAGATTAGGGTGTGATATCCACACACTATTTTTTAGTTCACACACAATCTTTTAATTTTAACTGTTAAATCAAATTAATTGAAGAAAATCAAAAGACAGAATCAATAAAAGATGTGTGAGAAGTAAAATGAATGTGTGGATATCACACCCCTTTGTACTATTATCTGTACTCTCTCTATTAGAGATGGGACTTCCACATGTTGGTGGGTTTTACTTCTATTAGAGTTATAGTAAAAATTATGATACAAATAGCTAAGACAGTAAATGTAGCACTTCGACGAAATTGAATGAATTCCAAAAAATTCACCTCTTTTTTCATTTTTTTTTCTTCTGAGTTTTCCAATATTTCCGTGAAAATATCAAACATGTCGAAGATATTTCAAACACTGAGTATATCATTAGATAAAGAGGTTTTTAGCATTTAATTCCCCCCACCCCAGATGATAAAGATGCTAAGATTTACTAAAACATCTGTCATGTGCATTGGATGTGTTATGCATTCACATCGCTAGATCAAACAAAATAAAATTTACACCCGCCGCATAAATATGAGACCCGTTGAACGTACAATAATTGTCATTCATAAAATTTGAACTTGAAAACAAGCATTAGACAATTAATATCATAATTTTTACGTTTATTATTTTGAAAATTTTCAGTAAAAAAAGTAATGGTTTTTGGTAGTTGTGGTGCTGAATGTTGCAGTCATATTTAGAATAAGCATGTGATTGTGTAAATCCTATTGTATCTAGGAATATCTTTGAATATTCCCTTTAGTAGTTAATATCCTATTAGAGTTGTAATCCTAAAAGGGTAGGGATTTAAACAATCTTACTACTATAAATAAAAGCACAATGGGGTGATACAACACACACCTCACAATTAAATCTCTCTTATCTCTCTTATTGCCGCCGGCCTCCCCTTCTCTACTCCTCTAGAATAATTCAGTTAAATAGGCCTATAACACGTTATCAGCACGCTCTTGCCAAAAGCTAAGGAACTGAAGGATCGTAGGAAGAGGCTCTCTTCTAGAAAATTCAAAGGCTTTTATTTGTTTTCTGCCAATCAGGTACGCTTAAAATAAAGGAAGATATTTAAAACGTCCACGAAGCTTGAAAACATTCCCCATGATGCATGAACCCCCTATGTTTATATTTTCCTTCTGATATATATGTTTCTTATATTTGTCAATATATATATATATATATGTTTCATGCAGTACGCAATTATATTGCTATGTGGAATTTGTGAGTCAAAGCATATAAATAAATTAGAAGCAATTTACGGTTTTTCAAACCCCTAGAAAATTCGAAAAAATATATATAAAAATTGGGAACCATGTGGCACTACCGCGCCACCACCTTTACACCTCCGCCGCTGGCCTGAAGCCCAGCCACGTGGAGTATATCATGGAACGGTGTCGTTTTGACATCTTTGACCACACGACAGCAGCCATTTGGGCTTTGCTATGCCGACCTAGACACGACAGGCCTTCTGCCTAGTAGGCTTACACAGGCCTGAAGTCCCCCAACCCAAACCAAGAAGCTTACAGCCTTCTTGGCCTTTGTCTCGCACGTCCCTGGCCCAACTCCAGCAGACTTTGCTGCTAGGCTTCTTCTTGTCTCATGATTTGGCATGCCCGCATCAGTCCATAGCTAGTTGGGCTTCGTCCCAGCCCTCGGCCCACTAGCCAGGAGCCTTGAGCTGTTAGGCTTGACCTACCCCGACCCAAAAACTCGAAACCCAACTTCAGCTGGGCTTCCCCGCACCCACTCGTGCCTAGTTTTTTGTCCAAAAGCCAGCAGCTTCTGCTACTGGGCTCCCTAGACCACACGGCCCAAAGGCTGCAACCCTCCCGTGACCCAATCAACCTGCAACCGAATTGTAGGGTCCACCCCCGTGTTATTTTTTCGACCCAATGCCAATTTTTGGCATCCCCACATTATAAATCATGCCCAAAATATTTTTTGGGCACTTTGGTTTACGCTAATTAATTCTAATTTAATTATCACTTGGTTTATCACCAACCGAAGCTAATATGACCCGTTTGTCATTATTTTGCTTCCACGATCGACCTCGGTTGGTCCCGATCTATTGAATTAATTAAAAGTGACCTGCAGTCCATTAATTTGATAATTAATCCAAAATTATTAACCTTGTGATCACTTTTGGACATTAATGATTCAATAATTTATTTTATATACTTTGAACCGTTGACATCCTTTCGTAGTCCCAAAGCTCTCACACTTGAGTTCCCGAAACAACTGAAATCCACTACACTTAAATCAGCATATTGCATTCTGTGTTCTTGCAGGAACCTCTCCTTTATGAACTAATCGTTCATAAAACTAAATTGAACCTATAGTTTCATATTTAGTGCCTTTGAAACCCAAAGTTTTCATTCAAAACTTACCACATGAAACCTGTAGCTTTCATGCTTAAATTAAACTAATACATCTCTATAGAAGCCGAATGTTCTACGATGTATGTCTATGGATTACCATATGACTAACTTCATTTTGTTGTACCCTCCATTTTAAGGACATGTTGAACTTGAACAAGCACGATTTCACTGCTCTGGAAGTCTCTGGAAGAAACTACCTGAAGTGGGTTCAAAACGTGAAGCTCCATCTTACTGCAAAGGGTATTAAAGCCACCATCGAGGCACCTACCAACGACAAACCCATTGACGAAGCTTAGAAAACTAATGCAATGATCTTCATTCGAAGACACATCCATGATGCACTGCAGGCCGAGTACCTCGCTGAGGAGGACCCACGCACCATCTGGTTTGCTGTGGCCGACCGTTTCGATCACCAAAAAGACATCTACTTGCCTGAAGCAGGACACGACTGGCAACATCTACACTTCCAAGACTTTAAGTTCGTGAATGAATACAACTCTAAAGTTTGTAGAACCTGATCACTGCTTAAGTTTTGTAAAGTGGACTTAACCGAATCAGATCTCCTGGTTAAGACCTATTCGACCTTCCATGCCACCAATATTGTCCTACAGCAACAATATAGGGCACATAAGTTCACTAAATTTTCAGATTTGATCTCTGTTTTACTTCTCGCTAAAAAGCAGAACTAGTTTTTGATGAAGAATCATCAAGCTTGACCCATTGGCTCGAACGCCGCGCCTGAAGAGCATACGATCAATTCTAGCAGCCACAAACGAAACAGAAATTGTCGTGGCCGTGGCAATGGGCGGCAAACCTCACCACAGGCCCAAGGTCAACAAAGTCAAGGCCCACCCAAGGGAGAAAATTTGACCCAGAAGCGCCAACCCCTTGCCCTTAAGGCTCCAAACTTCAAAAACAAGGGAAAAGCTACTGTTCAATCGGCTTCCACTGAAATGGACATGTGCTACCGATGTCGATCAAAGGATCATCTGTGAAATCCTATTCCCGGATTTCACTGTTATAATCTACGTATTTGTACTATTGAGATTTAATATTATTTCTCGAGAATTTATTTGAAATTGTTTGGATTTAGATTTTAATTAAACTAGTTATGAAGAGTGAAGTTTGGAAAATAATTATTTAAAAATTCGTTGACCTTTTGAGGTCACAAGTAATGTTTTCGAATAGGTCTCGAAGCCACGAGCGCATAGGCGAAAGCCGTTTGCGAGTCCGAGTTATAACGGTATAGTTACGGATGTTTGAAGTTGTGAGCTATAGATTGTGGAAACTATGTAATTCCCACAGGTGGGTTAAAGGTTAAGTGAGCTTAATAAAGGGGGAGGGACCATTTAGAAAGGGGGAGTTTTCAGAAGAAAAAAAAGGAGGGGGGTCGATTTTTGACCCGTTTTGGGGCGTTTTCGACCCTTTTAACCCACAAACTTGATCCGCTTGTATCTCCTTCATCCGATCTCCGTTTTGGGTGATCTTGGTGTCCATAGAAAGCTCTTGACGAGCCCTACAACTCTGTAGTGTTAGATTTTCCATTTTCTTATTCATTTTTCCAGTTCGAGGCAGCAAAGTTCCGTGGGTTTTCCGGCAGTTTTGTCATTTTTCCGGCGATTCCGGCAATCATTTCCTTCAAGTGAGGTATGAAACTTCATCTACTCTTCATAATCTTCAAGTTGGTATGCTTAGTTTGTGCTTCCGTATTCATTTTAGAGTT
Source organism: Heteromeles arbutifolia (assembly GCA_024362995.1). Classification (NCBI taxonomy): domain Eukaryota; kingdom Viridiplantae; phylum Streptophyta; class Magnoliopsida; order Rosales; family Rosaceae; genus Heteromeles; species Heteromeles arbutifolia. The sequence continues at coordinate 33,349,524 of JANCRC010000003.1, read as the reverse complement.
GGGTGTTTAGAACCCTAGAAATTCGGTTTTCTCCGGTGAATTTGGGCCGTTTCCGGTTAGAATTTGTTGTCAGCCTAATTGTGAAAAGTGTTTCCCTTGTTGAGCTCTAGCTACCACGTAAATTTGAGATTATTTAGTTGATGTTGAAAATTTGGGGTTCCTAAACCCTCCACCTTGAATACCCGGCGTGTGGCGGTGCGTGGGACCGTCCAAGAGTGTTGTCTAAGTACCAAATACCTTCTAGTGACCCTATGAACTTATGTCTAGCTCGGTTTCCCGAAATTCAATTGTTTGGTGTGGTGATCAAATTGGACCGCCACTTGTTTGTATGATTGATGACAATCCGATTGTTGAACCGTCGTTCAATTTTGTGAACACTCTAATTATCAGTTGTTGGACATTTGAGAACTTACAGATTGGAAATCCGATAAGCGTATCTTCCGGATTGAATAACCTTAGGTTGTTGACCTTAATGGACCTACCTTATCGACGGTTAACGTTCTAGTCAACGTACTCTACTCTAGAGTGTCGTTTATCTCTAGTTTGTTGTTGAGGCTTGATGGAACTTAGTTGGCTCATTTCATTGACATGTCGTTCCTAGTTGAAGTGTGGCATCATATTGAGTTATACTTGTTTATTAAATGTGCTTTCTATTGAATGGTTATCTTTATTTTAAGCATCGATCTATGTTTATAAATTGTGAATCAACTATAGCTTGGAAACGTTAATGAAATGTGGTTAGATATGTATGGTTACTAGTATGAAAATGGTGAGTGACTATAATATATGTGATATTGGTGATTACCTTGTTTTCGTAATTGCTATCCTGTGCGGACATGACTTGGTGTGTTTCTGTTAAAATGTGATTCCCTTATAATTAGCTATCGATCTAATTATATTAAATGTGATTTAATTCATGGATGGGTAATATTTGTGGGAAAGTGATTCGAATTGCAGATTGAAATGTTTTGTAAATTGAGGGCTAGTAGTGGACTATGACCCTGTTTGGTTAATCCGCATTGGGGGGTCACTAGTGGTCCTGCTTGGTTAATCCGCATTGGGGGACCATACTATATATGGATCGCGCTTGGTTAATCCGCGTTGGGCGATCCTCATGGCCATTTATAATTAGGGGTGATCATGCTTGGTTAATCCGCATTGGGTGATCACTGCCTAACAGTTCTGTAGGTGTGACTCTGCTTGGTTAATCCGCATTGGGGGGTCACTACCTTCTTGATTATCTTGACCCCGCTTGGTTAATCCGCATTGGGGGGTCACTGCCTACTTGGTTACTTTCCTAGGGGTGGCTCTGCTTGATTAATCCGCATTTGGGGGCCACTTCCTGTTTGGTTACTTATGTAGGCTTCGGCCGAACTGCGTCCCCCTAGTCCTAGTTTTTAATGTACATTCGAACGATGGTTTTTGAGAATCTTGTGGTTTGAATTAGAGAAGCCGTTGGATGTCTAGGTGACTCCTTCGGAGTTTTCTGCGACTTGATTATGATTTCATAAAGCATGATGCTATACTTGATATTTTGGTTCCGTTGAGTGATCCGGAACCCGGTGTGGTTGGATTCCATTGAGTGGTTCGGAATCCTTACTCATGCACATTCCTGAGGGTTAGTCTAAAATCCAAGATTCGAGTGAATGGGAATTATCCATAGACATTGTAAATGTAAATTAGATTTGCCATGTTGTTACTCATAATCCAAGTAGGGAAATTATATAGAGTTCTTTAACTAAATACATGAAATGATATGTTATCGTATTGATTGATTAACGTAGTTAAATGCTAAGATCATGCATCCTTGATTCATGAATGGATTAATTGACAGGACTGTGGAATGACATTGGATATGATTGTATTATTATGATTATTTTAGTGATCAATGTGGCTTGAGAATAATAATGTGCTTCGTTGGTTATTGGTTAAGTTACATGCTGTGGATTGAGGTATCACGTTGAAAACATAGTGATTTATTTGATGGAGGGATGCTATGCTTTTTGATTTGAGCGTATTGTGTTAAACGTCGAGGTGTAATGAATGATGAACTACGAATGGCTTGATCCCTGTTTAGGGTACGTAGGCAGTCTGACGAGGAGGTTAGATGCAGCCATAAACTATGCGATTCGATTCTCGAGTTGTGTTTTACCATGTTCCGGAGGCGGGTTAGGTTGAGATACGGGTATTTGAGGACGCCACGTGTCGATCCTAGACGTATGTCGGGATTGGGGCGTGACAATTTAATGGTATCAGAGCTTAGGGATTATGTCCTTGTACCTTTACCTTAGTGTTGGAACGATTTTTGGGTAACGTCATTTGTTACTCTAACGGGATGCTACTTAAGCGTTTGATCTTGTTGGTTTAAAGCCTTGTGTTGCTTATATGACCTTGCTTTTGATTGGTATCGATGTATTGAGCTCCTGTATTGTGCTAATTTAGTCTGAGGCTGAGTTTTAGTCGATGAATGTTGATAGTACGTTAGATAAGTGGTTCGGTTAATTTTTATTTAATCCCAGAAAATGTGGTGTGAAATTCACGTACATCATTATTACTTCAAATAGTAGCTAGAATGCCTTTCATTTAAATCATGGATATGGATGATTGTGAAACGGTTGTGTTCGTATGATGGAATGGGAGAAGAAAAATTTTAAAATATCATATTTCATGTTATAGCTTCAAAGAAGAGTGTTTGATTAAAGTCTTGAATTAATCTTGAATTGGGTTGATATTATATTATGTGATATTAAATTTTGAATGTTATGATGATTGTGCAATTGTGATAAAGTAGATAAGAAGGTTGTACTATACCTGTGCAATTGAGAAATGTTGAATTGGGCGGTTAAGGCCCGTGGAATGTGAGAAATGGATAAGTGGGCACAAAAACCCAATGTTTTTGGGAGAAGCTCCATGTGTGGGCTGTGAGAATAAATTATCGAAGTGATAAATATGTGTGATGTGTATTGTCCAGGTGTATTATAATCTTTTCCAGATTACTAGTTACTAATGTGGATAAAGAAGAAAGATGTTGAAATCGTTGTGTTGCCAATGATGATTATGGCTTGAAATTTTCAAATCTTATGGCCATGATAATTATGCTTGAAAATTTTAATATTTATGAAAGTCATGATGATTTTATGAGCGGGAATGAAATCGTAACCCGAGGTTATGATTGGTTTAATATATAGAGGTGAGTAATTGTGATTTGAAACTCCAATGCTTTTGGCTGGAAATTATGATATTTGATTTGCCAATTCTGATGGTGCGGTTTGAAATCTGGTATTTATTTAGCCAATGAGAATTGCGGCTTGATGTTTGCTAATTATTTTGCCAATGTGTATGGCTAGAATTTCTGATATCTACATCTGAGTATATGGGTGAGAATCGAGATGATTGATTGATTTATTTTGAGCTTGAATAAGCTCGTAGATTGAAATTATAACTTTATTCACTATAAATGGAATAATGGGAAAAGTTTGTAATTATAAACTTGGTTGGTTTGGTTGCCAGAATCATGAGTATATTGATGAATTCTTGCTAATAGTGGCATTCCTTGTGATTGTGCAAAGATTGATGTTGAAGTTGTGTTGAGACGACGATGATTGTATGTGTTAGTTGAGGTACAATGTGGTTGAACTTGAGTTAGCTCAATCTGGTTATAGCCGAAATGGGAACGTGTTTGTGCATCACTATTTTCTTGAATTGTTGCATTCGTGGATAGTGATTTGGTACTGGAAATTTCGAGGACGAAATTTTTTTCGGGGGGAAGGATGTGAAATCCTATTCCCGGATTTCACTGTTATAATCTACGTATTTGTACTATTGAGATTTAATATTATTTCTCGAGAATTTGTTTGAAATTGTTTGGATTTAGATTTTAATTAAACTAGTTATGAAGAGTGAAGTTTGGAAAATAATTATTTAAAAATTCGTTGACCTTTTGAGGTCACAAGTAATGTTTTCGAATAGGTCTCAAAGCCACGAGCGCATAGGCGAAAGCCGTTTGCGAGTCCGAGTTATAACGGTATAGTTACGGACGTTTGAAGTTGTGAGCTATAGATTGTGGGAACTATGTAATTCCCACAGGTGGGTTAAAGGTTAAGTGAGCTTAATAAAGGGGGAGGGACGATTTAGAAAGGGGGAGTTTTCAGAAAAAAAAAAGGAGGGGGGTCTGATTTTTGACCCGTTTTGGGGCGTTTTCGACCCCTTTAACCCACAAACTTGATCCGCTTGTATCTCCTTCATCCGATCTCCGTTTTGGGTGATCTTGGTGTCCATAGAAAGCTCTTGACGGGCCCTACAACTCTGTAGTGTTAGATTTTCCATTTTCTTATTCATTTTTCCAGTTCGAGGCAGCAAAGTTCCGTGGGTTTTCCGGCGGTTTTGTCATTTTTCCGGCTATTCCGGCAATCATTTCCTTCAAGTGAGGTATGAAACTTCATCTACTCTTCATAATCTTCAAGTTGGTATGCTTAGTTTGTGCTTCCGTATTCATTTTAGAGTTGGGTGTTTAGAACCCTAGAAATTCGGTTTTCTCCGGTGAATTTGGGCCGTTTCCGGTTAGAATTTGTTGTCGGCCTAATTGTGAAAAGTGTTTCCCTTGTTGAGCTCTAGCTACCACGTAAATTTGAGATTATTTAGTTGATGTTGAAAATTTGGGGTTCCTAAACCCTCCACCTTGAATACCCGGCGTGTGGCGGTGCGTGGGACCGTCCACGAGTGTTGTCTAAGTACCAAATACCTTCTAGTGACCCTATGAACTTATGTCTAGCTCGGTTTCCCGAAATTCAATTGTTTTGTGTGGTGATCAAATTGGACCGCCACTTGTTTGTATGATTGATGACAATCCGATTGTTGAACCGTCGTTCAATTTTGTGAACACCCTAATTATCAGTTGTTGGACCTTTGAGAACTTACAGATTGGAAATCCGATGAGCGGATCTTCCGGATTGAATAACCTTAGGTTGTTGACCTTAATGGACCTACCTTATCGACGGTTGACGTTCTAGTCAACGTACTCTACTCTAGAGTGTCGTTTATCTCTAATTTGTTGTTGAGGCTTGATGGAACTTAGTTGGCTCATTTCATTGACATGTCGTTCCTAGTTGAAGTGTGTCTCGATATATGTATGAGTGGCATCATATTGAGTTATACTTGTTTATTAAATGTGCTTTCTATTGAATGGTTATTTTTATTTTAAGCATCGATCTATGTTTATAAATTGTGAATCAACTATAGCTTGGAAACGTTAATGAAATGTGGTTAGATATGTATGGTTACTAGTATGAAAATGGTGAGTGACTATAATATATGTGATATTGGTGATTACCTTGTTTTCGTAATTGCTATCCTGTGCGGACATGACTTGGTGTGTTTCTGTTAAAATGTGATTCCCTTATAATTAGCCATCGATCTAATTATATTAAATGTGATTTGATTTATGGATGGGTAATATTTGTGGGAAAGTGATTCGAATTGCAGATTGAAATGTTTTGTAAATTGAGGGCTAGTAGTGGACTATGACCCTGCTTGGTTAATCCGCATTGGGGGGTCACTAGTGGTCCTGCTTGGTTAATCCGCATTGGGAGACCATACTATATATGGATCACGCTTGGTTAATCCGCGTTGGGCGATCCTCATGGCCATTTATAATTAGGGGTGATCATGCTTGGTTAATCCGCATTGGGTGATCACTGCCTAACAATTCTGTAGGTGTGACTCTGCTTGGTTAATCCGCATTGGGGGGTCACTACCTACTTGATTATCTTGACCCTGCTTGGTTAATCCGCATTGGGGGGTCACTAGTGGTCCTGCTTGGTTAATCCGCATTGGGGGACCATACTATATATGGATCGCGCTTGGTTAATCCGCGTTGGGCGATCCTCATGGCCATTTATAATTAGGGGTGATCATGCTTGGTTAATCCGCATTGGGTGATCACTGCCTAACAGTTCTGTAGGTGTGACTCTGCTTGGTTAATCCGCATTGGGGGGTCACTACCTACTTGATTATCTTGACCCTGCTTGGTTAATCCGCATTGGGGGGTCACTGCCTACTTGGTTACTTTCCTAGGGGTGGCTCTGCTTGATTAATCCGCATTTGGGGGCCACTTCCTGTTTGGTTACTTATGTAGGCTTCGGCCGAACTACGTCCCCCTAGCCCTAGTTTTTAATGTACATTCGAACGATGGTTTTTGAGAATCTTGTGGTTTGAATTAGAGAAGCCGTTGGATGTCTGGGTGACTCCTTCGGAGTTTTCTGCGACTTGATTATGATTTCATAAAGCATGATGCTATACTTGATATTTTGGTTCAGTTGAGTGATCCGGAACCCGGTGTGGTTGGATTCCGTTGAGTGGTCCGAAATCCTTACTCATGCACATTCCTAAGGGTTAGTCTAAAATCCAAGATTCGAGTGAATGGGAATTATCCATAGACCTTGTAAATCTAAATTAGATTTGCCATGTTGTTACTCATAATCCAAGTAGGGAAATTATATAGAGTTCTTTAACTAAATACATGAAATGATATGTTATCGTATTGATTGATTAACGTAGTTAAATGCTAAGATCATGCATCCTTGATTCATGAATGGATTAATTGACAGGACTGTGGAATGACGTTGGATATGATTGTATTATTATGATTATTTTAGTGATCAATGTGGCTTGAGAATAATAATGTGCTTCGTTGGTTATTGGTTAAGTTACATGCTGTGGATGGAGGTATCACGTTGAAAACATAGTGATTTATTTGATGGAGGGATGCTATGCTTTTTGATTTGAGCGTATTGTGTTAAACGTCGAGGTGTAATGAATGATGAACTACGAATGGCTTGATCCCTATTTAGGGTACGTAGGCAGTCTGACGAGGAGGTTAGATGCAGCCATAAACTATGCGATTCGATTCTCGAGTTATGTTTTACCATGTTCCGGAGGCGGGTTAGGTTGAGATACGGGTATTTGAGGACGCCACGTGTCGATCCTAGACGTAGTGGAGAAGTTAGTTGTTTGGCTGATAGTCCTACCATGCACACCATATTACATGAGCAACACTATCTTACTAACTTCGTACCTAAGAAAGCACCTCTAACAACTCTCTCAGGCTCATCCAACCTAATTAAAGGATACAGAAAGGCATGTATCATGTTGTCTAATGGTACTGTCTTAACCATTAAAGAGGCCCTCTATTCTCCACGTTTTGGAAAAACATTGCTGAGTTTTGGAGATATTCGAGATAATCAATATCATATTGAAACCACTGACGATAATGGATTTGAATTTCTTTGTATCACTTCTTACGAGTATGGCTATAAGCGTATTCCCGAGAAGTTGGAACGTCTCCCAATGTGTTGTACATAACAACCAATCGCGGCATAGAAGCCCACCATGTGGGCGACCTTGTGCCTGAGTTCCAAAGCACTTTGCTGCTTTGGCATAGCCGTATGGGACATCCCGGACGTGACATGATGCTCTGTATCCTCAAATCATCACATGGGCATCATTTAACTTCTTACGTTGGATTCCCGCCATGCAAAGCGTGTTCCTTTGGGAAGTTGAATACTCAACCCTCAATTACAAAGATTATTCACAACCCTCCCAAGTTTCTTCAGAAGATTCAAGGGGATATTTGTAGACCTATCCAACGAACATGCGTACCATTTAGATACTTTATGGTGTTGGTTGCTGCATCGACACGATGGTTACATGTTTGCATGTTGTCTACAGTGTTCTAAAAATCGGCCTAGGCGGTGGTCAGCCGCCGCGATTAACCTATAGTCGGGAGGAAAATTGGAAAGGGATTAGGCAGGCGTCTAGGCGATCCCGGCGGTGCCTGGGCGACCTAAGCGGGCGACTGGATGGCCTAGGCGGTCTTGGCGTTTTACTGCATTTTTCTATTTTCAAAATGAGGAAAGAGGAATGCAAAGCACAGTTGCACAGTCTGTGTTCTTGGTTTTGAATTCCAACGAAGAAGACGAGAGGAAGAAGAAGAAAAGAGAAAATTGAGTTTCTCTATCTTCGATGCTCACCCACGTGACCACTATCAGGTCTCACTTTTTTCATATTTAATATATTTTAAACTATTGTCCAATTAAAATGGGACACCTGGCATCTTAATTGCTTGAATACATATATAAAGGATGGTACAACTATAAAATAAATTTAAAAAAAATAAGGGTACAAGCGTACAGCTAGCACAATGGTGCCCCACCTCCCTCCCTTCTATGCATCTTGGTTTCCCACCCTCCATTTTTTTATGTAATTATTTTAAATTGTTGATTAAATACTTTCCTTTTTTGTCAAATACTTTGTTTTCAAAGACTAAATTATTTCTAAACATATATTTGGCACCTTTATTCTTCTTTAAATGCACTATAAATTCATATCATCTTTGAAATTTTTTCCTAAAGTACTACAGATTTGTATCATTTTAACTTGTATCTTATTTCATCAAATTCATCAAAGTACTAATGATATAATTTGTGTATTCTTCTACTTCTATTTTTGCATTTTATCATTCTTTTATTATCCATACAAGTATATTTTTTTAGGTTTAAATAGGCACTTATTTACAAGATATATAATAAATTTACATAAATCCGCCTAGGCGCCCAACTAGGCCCCGCCTAGCCACCTAGACGCTAGGCCCCTGCCTGCCGCCCGACTAGCACCTAGCGATTTTTAGAACCTTGGTTGTCTACAAGCAATGCTGCATTTGCCAAACTCCTAGCATAAATTATTAAGTTAAGGGCTCACCATCCTGATTATCAGATCAAGTCGATTCGACTGGATAACGCTGAAGAGTTTACGTCACAAACTTTTAACGATTATTGCATGTCAGTAGGGATTGAAGTGGAACATCATGTACCCCATGTTCACACCCAAAACAGCTTGGCAAAGGCTTTCATAAAGCGTCTTCAATTAATAGCTCGGACTTTGGTTATGCGAACCAAATTGTTGGTATCGGCTTGAGGCCATGCAATATTGCACGCAGCTATGTTGGTTCGCCTGAGGCCTACCGTTACCCAACCTCATTCACCTTTACAGTTGGTTACTGGATATGAGCTTAACGTCTCACATTTACATGTGTTCAGAGGCACAGTTTATGTGCCAATAGAGCCGCCACTACATACCAAAATGAGTCCTCAGAGAAAAATGGGAATCTATGTCGGTTATGATTCGTCATCAATTATTTACTATTTAGAGCCCTTGACAGGAGATCTCTTTACCACACGTTTTGCATATTGTTACTTTGATGAGACAATCTTCCCGTCGTTAGGAGGAGATAAGCATACTAACGTTCCTAGAGAACGCCACGAATTGTTGTGGTATGCTCCCACTATGTCTCATTTAGATCCTCGCACTATGTCTCAAAGCATGCCAGATGTTTTTACTGATCTAGCTAAGGTGACAAGATCACATATACCTGCTGCAAACGCACCTGCAAGGATAGACGTACCTCACATACGTCGTAATCCCACCTAGGAAGGTCGGACTGTCCCCAAAGGTAGGGGGCCGTACCTTCCAAGCGGTCCAGTACATTGGCGGCTAGCCAATCATCTGCTCCAATCCTGAAGCGTGGCAGACCCTTTGGTTCAAAGGATTCACAACCTCGGAAGAGGAAATCGGCACTAACTAGTGACCCTAGTTTGAATCCGACCATCGCTCATTCATCTGTTCCAACGCATGAGGTTATTTTAGATTAAGGTGATGTCTTAGATGAGATAACCCGACCTCCTGAAAGTCACGAGATTTCGGTCCACTACGCAATGTTGGATGAGGTTTGGAATCAAAATGAGGTGATCGTCGATGATGTATTTGGGTACACAGTAGGTACTGACATCATGCTTAGCGATGACATTGAACCACGTTTCGTTGATGAATGCCGACATAGAATGGATTGGTCAAACTAGAAACAAACAATGATTCGCTTGCGAAACGTAAAGTGTTTGGACCTATAGCTCATACCTCACCACATGTGAAGCCAGTAGGCTACAAGTGGGTTTTCGTGAGGAATCGTAATGAAAAGAATGAAATAGTGTGATACAAAGCACGCCTCATAACGCAAGACTTCTCTCAGCACCCTGGGACTGATTACGAGGAGACGTATTCCCCCGTAATGGACGTCATAACATTTCGCTACCTAATCAGTTTAGTAGTTTCAGAAAAACTGAATATGCAGCTTATGGACGTGGTAATAGCGTATCTCTATGGGGATCTAGATACGGAAATATACATGAAAGTTCCAGAAGGACTTCCATTGACTAGTTCAAATAGTTCTAGACCATGAAACACTCTCTCGATTAGATTGAGGAAATCACTCTACGGATTGAAACAATTCGTGCGGATGTGGTATAATCGTCTGAGTGAATATTTGACAAGTCAGGGTTATGTGAACAATGAATTATGCCCATGCATGTTCATAAAGAAGTCACATTCCGGATTTGTGATCGTTGCAGTTTATGTCGACGACATGAACCTCATCGGAACTCCCACAGAGCTTGAGGAAATTGTCGCTCACTTGAAATCAGAATTTGATATGAAAGATCTTGGGAAAACTCAATATTGTCTAGGCTGGAGATAGAGCATTGTTCGATGGAATCCTAGTACATCAATCGAACTACACCTAAAAGGTGTTGCGACGTTTTAATGAAGATAAAGTGAAGCCTTCGAGTACTCCTATGGTTGTTCGGACTCTATATGCTATACGAGATCCCTTCCGTCCAAATGAGGATGAGGAAGAGATTTTGGAGCCTGAAGTTCCATACCTAAGTGCAATTGGAGCTTTATTGTACTTGGCTCAATGCACTAGACCCGACATCTTATTCGTTTTTAATTTTTGGCTAGATACAGCAATACACCCACATGTAGACATTGGAATGGTGTTAAAGACATTTTCCGTTACCTCAAGGGTATGACGGATTTGGGCTTGTTTTACACCCACGAATCCTCGAAAGGTGCCGCCCATCTCTGTTCTCGGGTTGATTCTCGCCTTGTTGGTTACGTAGATGTTGGATATCTATCTGACCCACATAGGGCACGTTTTCAAACGAGCTATATCTTTACCGTTGGAGACACCGCTATATCTTGGAGGTCTACCAAGAAAACGCTAGTTGCGACTTCTTCGAACCATGCTGAGATTCTCGCCCTACATGAAGCATCGCGTGAGTGTTTTTGGTTGAGAGTAGTCATGGAACATATTCAAACCACTAGTGGTCTTACTTTCATCGTTGACTTTCCTACGACGATCTTTGAAGATAATCCAGCATGTATCGAGCAGTTAAAGAATGGATACATCAAGGGAGACAACACCAAGCACATAGCGTCGAAGTTCTTTTATGCTCACTAGCAACAACAACATCAGAACATTGAAGTCAAGCAAATCCGTTCCCAAGACAACCTGGCAGATCCCTTTACCATGTCATTGCCCAAGTCTACTTTTCAGAAGCTCATCTAAGGAATCGATATGCGTAAATTATCTGAGTTGAATCGCTTATAGTTCTCTACTTGGAAGTTATGTCTAACTCAGGGGGAGTATGTAGAAGCATACTCACTTGATCTTAATGTATTTTTTTTCCTATGATTAGGAGCATTTTTCCCACTGGATTTTTGCTACCTAACGAGGTTTTGATGAGGCACCCATCCTGGGATGATCATACTCCGTTGAGTTCACTACTTTCATCTTGTTTGACGTTTGTTTTAGGCATTATGCATACTTCTCACTTTTCTCCGTAGTCTATGGGTTTTTCTCCCATCTTAGGTTTTGTCATAGCAAGGTTTTATAAGTTTAACTACCAATGCATACTTTCCTTAAATTTGAGACTCGCATTCACCCGTTGTGTTGCCGACTTCATCAATTATTCTATCTTATCTGTTAAAGATCTGATGCGATGTTTTGTTTGAGTATTTACACACTTATAGAGGAATGTTGCAGTCATATTTAGAATATGAATGTGATTGTGTAAATCCTAATGTATCGAAGGATATCTTTGAATATTTCCTTTAGTAGTTAATATCCTATTAGAGTTGTAATCCTAAAAGAGTAAAGACTTATCATACTACTATAAATAAAGGCACAATGGGATGATACAACACATACCTTACAATTAAATCTCTCTCTTCTCTCTTATTTCCACCGGCTTCCCCCTCTCTATTCCCCTAGAATAGTTCAGTTAAATCAGCCTATAACACTGAAGTGTTTTTTCTTCTTTTGATTAATTTTTTTAAAGGCCGTGAGATTTATTAGCTTATTGAGAGCAAATAAAAAAAGAAATGTATATCTTGAAAAACAACGAAAAAAGGTTACTGTGACAGAAAAAGAATTGGGAAAGTTTGCCGAAAATAAGAAGAGGGGAGCAGATCCAGTTTTTACCAAAACAAGATCATGAACTGAGCCCTAAGAAAAAAATTAAATTAAAAATTACTTAAAGAAAGAAATATCCAAACACAAAGTTAAAAATTACTTTAAAAAAGGAAAGTGATTTCCACGCTTCCCTTTATTTTCGGCTTCAGTCTTCAAACAAATTTCCAATTTGTACTTCAGTCACCCTTTAGTATACTCCAAGACTGAGGCAACATATCATGCATCCTTTCTAGTAACATCCTCTTAAAATCTACTCATGTCCACACATCTGATTTGCCAAAAACTATATGAGGTCCATACGTTACACATTCCACATGTTAGAAACGTAGGTGTGTCGCCAAATTGTACCCGTCAATCCATTGAGTTTTCGTGCAACAGCACATACTCTCGGCTGCAAGAACCAAATTATAAGGATGATGTCAAAATATGTGACATAAATATTAGCAGTACAGAATTGATTACAAATCATATCAAACGAACGAACAAATCTGAAGAGAGATATACAAAAGTTTTGCCCAATCAACCAACCTAACCAAGGAAATCATCTTTCAGACTTGAAAATAAAGCCAACCAAGAAATTCGAATCACTTGGGACTTATAGCAGTTGTGTTTACTTGCAAACACATATGTGTGAATATTTGACTGTTCTCGTGTTTCGAACTAGTTTTGTAGAGCTCTAGTTTGTCACCATGCGTGTCATTCTTAAACTGATTTCAATTAGTTTGACTGTTCATGAGAATTATAGTTGTTTCCTAATCGCCATACCCACCATCTACAAATAATAGAATGGGAAGGGGAATGGAATATACTCCAAAATAACCCACTCCACGAAACAAATGCAACCTTGTAGCCAACTCCAATTATGAGATGATCTAACAACTTTACGAATCATGCAATATGTTACAAGTTTTGAATTTAACAAGCATTACGCAGACACACAACGCATACTGAACCAAACAAAACTTATTTGAGTTAAATTGGTTTATAAAACCAATTGTTTCAACTTAATCCAAAAATAGTCACCTCCTAAATAAAACAAATTCAATTCAGTCATCCAACTGCAAGTATTGCTACAGTAATCAGTCAAGAAGAAAAAATTAAAACCAACATAAAGATAAGATAATATCCGGGAGACAACAATCTTAAGCATTGCAAAGCTCATATTAGATTATGATTAGTGACATACCTACTATTACCAAATTTGATTGTATCCTTTTCCATAAGTTCATAATATCGTTGAGGTTCGATTGCACTTTCCTGCAACGGCAAAGCAAATGTTAATACAAGTTCCTGCAAATACGTAAAACCAAGCTTTCTCTATGCAACACAAATGCAAAAACTATTATTAATAGTAAAACTATATAATCAATTGAGCCACTTACATTAAGAAAAGTTTTATTTGTGCTTCCAAGATCCATCAAGTAAGGCCTATGGTGGTGCACACAAGAAGTTAGATATGAGATTTGAAAAATTCACTCTCAAATTAATGGAATTAAAGTTAAACGCAAGGTAACTTTGTCTTACCTTACTTCCTTTGATAACATACCATCCGGTTGCTCCTTTTCAACTTGGCTGGTATGACAAGAAAAATAAAATAAGATATTAGTTGCTAACCAAGAATGTAAATGGCAAATACAGGACTGCAAAATCCTAGATTTACCGGTATTGTATAACAGCATGTTGCTTGCTGCAGGATGGGTGATCTGTAGGGATGTCTGCCACCCTTCTTTCCCTCCCAAAAAGGTAACAGCTTTGACGATGTATGTAAAGGGGGTCTGCAAATCATATATAAACATCTTAGAACCAAACCATAATTCAAGGAGAACTTTTTTTTATCAACATAAAAAAAATCCCCAAAGACATGGACGCAGAAAACCCAGCAGAGAATATGGAAAAGCCCACCTTGGGAATGGTAACCACTACACACCAATATGCTCACCTAAGTAATGGAACTTGACTGGTCTACTCAGTAATACAAAGTCAATAAAGTTTAAACACAATATTGAGTTAAGAGCAATAAGATGCAAAAGCATCAAGAAAAACAGTTATCAGTAATATTATATAGATTTATATTTTTCTCTTTTGGACAGAAAACTAGCAATGTCTCAAAATATAAAATAAACTTCGAGGAGTAGTAAACACAACAATGTACAACCACCATTTATTTGTGTGCAAAACTTGGAATTTATTACATTTTAACAAGTCTGAAACAATCAAATATTTCTTGAACTGTCCAATATTCATTACTCACACCATTGCACCCAATTCAATCACTGATTGGAACTTTAAAGATGTTTCCGTTACGAGGAAAATAATTACTACAGGCTGCTGGTCTCAGATTTCAATGTTATCTGGAAAGTTAAATGTGTGATAGAAGATGCTATATGGATATTAAGAACACATGCCGTCTACCTCCTCTTGAGCAAGAGCAATTATCCTTCTTCACATAGAACTAGTTCTCCCTACAAGCCTATGGCCACTTAAATAAAAAAAATGAAGATTGATGCCTCATGGTGGGTTTGCAGCCTCGATCTTCAGAAAATCAGAAAATCTTTACTTTTCCCAAAAAAGGGTACTTTAATGAGACATGACACATTTGCTCTTTTGAAGCATTGAACATTTAAAAAGAAGAAACCCGTCAGTACTTAACAGCTCCCTCATTATCACTAGTCATAACCTAACGAAGCACATGAAGGTTGCAAAAAAGGCACAAGAATAAGTAGATAATTTACCTTTCAAAACTTCACCACCCTTGAAAACATAAAGCCGCCATCTCACAGTAGGTTTTCGTCCTTCTGGAGGCTCGGTGAATAATAGCGTTACACCTGACAAAGTAATAACCACATAAAAAAGATAATTTTTGTTTTATTTGTTATAATAACAAACAAATAGAAATGCAAAATCTCTACAATTTCTATGTGCATAATTTAGAGACACAAATATTTGTAATTAGGATATAAGTAACAAGAAAATTTGGCATCCTTGTTATGTCAGGGGTTGTCATTTAATTTCTCACTGAGACATATAGGTTCCCATATAAGTAATTTGGTTGTTATTTAGTTTCCTATTGTGACCAACTTGTACTCTACTAAACCCTTTATGGGTTCTGAACTTCTAATTAGTGGATCTGAACTTCTAATTAGTGGATCTGTTTCTTCCCATTTTCAACACAAATATTTTCAAAACCATAAGATAGAAAAGTTCAAATTTCTGTATCAAACCCCAAAGAAATGGAGATCTCACCATTGACTCTATTGGTTTCCGCAGCGAGCTTCCCAGATAGCTCAAATGAAGGTTTTTGCTGCAAGTAGTAAAAAGAACAAAAGGTAAATACAACTGCAACTTTCCACACAATCAATCGAATAATATGCACTAAAATGATACTTGGAATTAAAAGAAGTAGGGTTATCTAACACAGCTTGCAACCGGAGCTCAAAATATTTAGCAAGCATGAATAATAAAAAGTAAATGATAGTTATGATTCAAGAAAGAATGCTATTTATGCATTACTTACCTTTTGCCTTGCTTCCAAGGCTTCCTCTGCAGCCTTCATCATCGCTACTGCATCATTCTCAGCATCCCTGCCCAAGAAAGCAACCAACCGCTCATCAAAATCTACACCCAGGCTTACTGACATCAAAATGCAAGCACTCAGACTTTGAAAAAAATTGAATCAACAACGTCTAAAGTGTAGAACCTACGTTTAAGTGAATCTAGCCTAGAAAATTAACATACATGAAGGTTTACCCTTTTAAAATTAACAAACATTGGCTTCATATTTCTTCCATTGACCCCTATATCTTATTTATTATTAAGAAACTGACATGTTTTATTACTTTTACTACATCATGAAGGTTTACTCTTGTTAATTAAGAATGTATTGCTTTATTCACCTTTATCTCTTCTCAATCACCAAAATTAATAAGTAGAACGACTAAAAATACCAAAGTGCAATAAACAGAACACGAAAAGTTTTAACAGATCAACTTACCCTTGCTCAGCTCCTCTTGAATTTGGCACCTGAAGATATTTACCTCTGGTTAGATACTTTACATAAGAATCAATGCAAACCGAAGCAGAGATCAATTAAATGCATCACGAGATATTATTCCACCATTAATGCCAAATAAATTAATGATTTTCTTCGTCAAACTAAAGTAATTAATGACTAACTGACTAATTTTTTGTGCTCTGCTTCATTAAAATAAGTCTTAAAACATACTGCCACTTCCACTTTTCCACTTTTCCACTTTTACACTCCTTGGTATGAGTTAATAGGTGGGTTAAAAAAAGATATTAAATGTTTTGAAATGGAAGTTACTGAAACATAAACCTATGCAAAAGAACCTCTGCCAATCTACAATTATGTAAAAATGCTCTCCACAGTCATCAGTGAAATTTAAGAAGCATCTTACTGAAAAAAAAATGAAATTAAAGAAGTAAAAATCTTCAAAGACGGAATAAAACTATTAAGGGAGGGGCGCTTGAGACATTTGAAGGTGTGGATATCACCAGACACCTCATCACGAATTCTGGTATTGGCAGCTTGTTGAGGTGAATGAGATCTATGTCTGTTCTTGTGGTGCCGATCTAATGGAGATGTAGACCGCCCATGTCTTGATCTTGAAGACCTGTGATCAGCACTGTCTTTACCTGACTTTCTCTCCACTCTGTCACTCTCAGTTTCCCTATCTGAACCCTTTTCCCTTTGCGTACTTCTAACACTTCCTCTGCCATGATTCCTTTCACGTTCTTTCTCAATTACTTTCTCCTCACCTCTAGTATCACCAGCATGTTGAGGTGAGGAAGATCGATGCCTACTCCTGTGCTGTCGATCTGACGGTGAAGTATCATCTCTTCCCGGCCGTCTCTCCTTTCTATTGCTCCCAACATCTCTCACTGAACCCCCTTCCTTCAGTAAATCCCTATCAGCTCCCCTCTCATTGTTCTTTTCAGGTTCTCTCTCAGCCTCTCTTTCAGCTTGAGCCTTTCTTAACCGTTTTGTTCGGGGAGAAGGAGAGCGACCAAGAGGAGATGGGGACCTTGCATGCTTCGGAGACTTAGGGTGACTCGAATGTTTCTCTCTTGGTGGAGGACTACCCTTGTTGGACCTCCTCTGTCGAGTAGGTGATCTTTCTATTCGAGATGGAATCTTCCTAGAAGGGCTCCTCCGAGGAGGAGGAGACCCATGCTCCCCAACCGGAGCTTCTTCTGAATGATTTGAAACGCTACGCCCCATCAATCAATTCACAAATGCACAAGCGAAGAATTCACCTGACTTCGAAAAATTGACGCACAAAGTAGAAATTCAGATAAAACAACAACAACAACAACACATTGCAAACGCTCAAGGTCATGTACTGGTCTACTGTGCATCTATATCCCCATCACCCAATATTCGTACTGGAAATGCTAAATAAACAAATTCAAAATCAACCATTAATTATATTCTACACACAATTTTCAAATGGTGAAAAATTCAAATTACTAGTCCACAATGCCATATGCAACGGAAGAAAAGAAGTGCCCAGCAAGTACTAGCACACAGGGTACACAAAAGAAAAACAATTTCACAAAAACAAAATATCAAGACTGGAACTTTCAGTAGAGACATTTTATCAAACAGTTGGTGTGCACATTGGAGTTTATGATACAACGTCAGCCAACCGAAAATCAAATATGCAGGATACAGAAATGGAAGGTACGATTTGGGCAACATATTTTTTGAATTTCCCAACGGAGAACCAGAGAAAAGGTAGGGTTTTGGTATCAAACTTGTAAAAGGATTTTACTGAAGGAAAAATGAAAAAGGGGAAAATCTACCAACCCGAGAGAGAGAGAGAGAGAAAGAGAGAGAGAGGCAGAGTCGTGCTTTCACCGTCGACGGCAATGGCGAGGCTGAAGCTTCTCAACGGCCTTGGCGTAAACCACTATCAATTGGAAACTGCGTAAACCACTATAAATTTAAACCAGAAAACCGGTGGAGCATCGGAATTCGGAAGTGAGTGGGAGAGTATGAGACCGTGCAAGCCGAGCCCTAATGAATATTATTGTATGCTGATTTATCTCTTTGTATTTTTCTTTTTTTTTTCCCCAAACGGTGTTATCTAAACTAAAGGATATGAAGTGGGTTAAGTTTCAAATAAGTTCATGATAATGTTGTTCAAATTTGTATTTAACAAGAATCTAACTTAAAACTTTACAAGTGAATCTTACACTACAAATTAAAAAAAAATGTTACTATACCGTAACACTAAATAACATTTTTTATTTTCTTTTTATTCTGTCCTTTTGATCCCATGTGACAATAGAATTTCTATATTTTAAACTTTTTTTTTTTTCAAAAAGTATTAATACTTATTAAAATATTAGAGAGTTTTGAGTTTAAGGCAACGTTTGGTGCTTGAGAATGGGAAACTCTTGCATTTCCCATGTTTGGTAAGTCCAGGATTGAAAAATGATGGTGACTGATAGAAAAACTAGGGGAAAGTGAAACCCTCCACCCTCTTTGGTATTCGAGTAAATTATAAGATTCTTTAACCTTAACTTAATTGGACCAATGATTCCTCAATCAAAAATACATTACTATTAATCTCTCAACTCATTAAAACGTGCAGTTATGGTCTCTCAACTAAAAATGCATTACCATTGGTCTCTCAACTTTAATCTAATTAGAGAAATGATCCCCCAACTTTAACTCAATTGAAGCAATGATCTCTCAACTTTA
Source organism: Heteromeles arbutifolia (assembly GCA_024362995.1). Classification (NCBI taxonomy): domain Eukaryota; kingdom Viridiplantae; phylum Streptophyta; class Magnoliopsida; order Rosales; family Rosaceae; genus Heteromeles; species Heteromeles arbutifolia. Next base: position 33,330,436 of record JANCRC010000003.1, on the reverse strand, counting down.
ACCTAATTGTAGCAATGGTCATTCCAACATAACTCATTTTGACAAAATTCTGATGAAGTTGACGAAAATGACCATAACTTAAAGAGATCCCAATTGTAGCAATGGTCATTCCAACATAACTTAGAGGGACCCCAATTGTAGCAGTGGTCCTTCCAACGTAACTTATTTTGACAAAATTCTAACAAAGTTGACGAAAAAGATCATAGCTACACATTTAGATGAGTTGAGGGACCAATGGTAATGAATTTTTAGTTGATGGACCATTGTTCCAATTTGATTAAAGTTGAGGGACCATTTCTACAATTTACTCTTGGTATTCACTTTCTTTGGGGAAAAAAAGGCATTAATTGTCTTTTTTTTTTATGACAAATATATCCTATTAACATTAAGGAATACTAATTATATCCGCAAAAAGTAGTATTTTCTACCTAATTTTTCATCGTAACAATAAGGGGAAAGAAATTTTGCATTTTTCCTTCCCCAAGGAAGAGACATGGGAAATCATTTGTCGTGTATTCATTTTCGCGTACTAAATGTGGCCTAATTATGAAATTTTAGATAAGGTGTTTCCATAAAAAAAAATGAAAAGATCAAATGGTCTAGTAGTCTTCTTATTGAAAGCGTTTTAGTCTAGACCATTGTAGCTCCAAATCTAAATCGTACCAATTTGTGATTGAGCCAGCATTAGAGGATGTCAAGTTGATGTTGTCTTAAAAGCATTTTGAACCGTCTATTTATTTGTTACAATTGATTGATTAAACGATTTTAGTTTTAATTGGTTTTTTTTTATAGAGATGATATTTACAAAGTTATTTGTAATATGAAAAGTTCAGATCATAAGCACGAAATTCTGTGAAAAATCCATAAAATATTTTGAGGAGGAAGTTATTCTCAACTTTAAGGAGCCAAGCTCTTCTCTTTTAAATTTAATTACCAAAGCTTCAATTGACTTAAACTTCATACACCATTACTCCAATTTTCTCTATGAGTTGGGATTTTATTTTATTTTTTGAGAAGTTGATGAGTTGGGATTTAGATTTTCTAGAAGAAAATTGGGGGGGGGGGGAGAGAAATTAAGAGCAGGGACAGAAAGATCTAGGTGTTGGATTCTGTTTAAATGAATTAACGGTCTGAGGTCTATCAACCAATATTTTCCAAAGTTTTTTTTAACAAGCGATAAAATATCACACTAAATTAAATAATTAATACGCTCCATAGTTTGATTAAACCCATGTTTGCATATTTTCCAAGTTTGATAAACCTATTTTGTTATGTATTTGCCAAAATTAGATCGATATCAACCATCAAGGGGTGGTTTAGTTGTTGGAGACAAATTTCAGGCCTGTATTTCATCACGGCAGGTTTTGTGTTCGATTCTTAATGCTGGTGAATCGCACGACGGTGGCCAGAAAATGCTTAAATATCTATGTGAGCCTTTCCAGCCGCTGGAATTGTGGACTGCCGTGACGAACCCACCAGTTGATTCCCTTTAATAAAGAAAATAAATAAATAAATAGGTCGACGTCAAAATTACTAGCCTAACAATCCAGTATCCATTGCAGTCCACTTTTGTTGCCCTTCCAAAAATCAACGAATTGAGTTGAGTCATTTAATTAATGCTGTTAAATTTTAGTGTTTAACTAAAATGTTGTGGCCAAATGAATTTTGATTTGGTTGATTGTGAAGATGGATTATTAGTGTAACTTAAAAATGAACACTCCTAATCATGAGACTACATGATAGGATGGGAAATTTGGCTAACATTCCTCCTTTGTCTATCCAACTCGTGGTCTCCAAGTTTATGCTGTCCAAATGAAAAGGGTCTCCAAATTTATTTTGCTTTGCATTAGCCAATTAGCGAAAACTAGCTTCATAGTTTATTTTAAAATTTAATAAAAAATCATCGTTTGGACAACATGTACAGTTTAAATTAAAATGCACAGTCGCAAGAATTTTGTAGTAAAGATGGTTAAAAGCACTCATTCTAGCAACCGATGTCCCAAATTTGAATCTCTCTCTCTCTCTCTCAATTATAGCTAGAAATAAAAAATAAAAAAAATCACTGTCCATATTTCATTGATGCAAGTATGTGATAATATAGGCTTATGCATGATGAATTTCACATGTTTATCTTATTATTTAACATGAAAGACAGTCAAGTCGGTTAAAAAAAAAACACGTGAGACAAACTTACGAATGATGAATTTTACGTGTTTATCTAATTGTTTTAGTGCGAAAGACCGTTAATTTCGTTATCCATCCAAACTCAAATAATAGTTATTTTTGTGACAGCCGTTATGAATATAAAGAACTTGTCATATAAACTTGGATTAGTTTCTATTATTATTGAACGTTTCCTAATCTTCCTCCAAATTAATTACTTTGCTTTTTTCAACATACAAATCACCTAGACAACACGTTACACACCCCATTGAACCCAACTCACGGTGTCTCCTGTCTCCATATAACACCCCCTCCCCCGTCGTCTCCTAACATCAAACAGGCACACAACTTTAGCCAACCTCGAATCGGTGCCTCAAAAGATCCTCTCCTATAAGATCATCCCAGTCCCTTCCAACTTTTTTCAGTTCAATCCCGCCACCCTAAAAGCCAAAAGCACAACCATGGACCGCCTCTCAAACCTCCCTAATCACATCCTCTCAGACATACTCTCCTTCGTGCCCTTCAAAGAAGCGGCAAAAACCTCCACCTTGTCCAAGCATTGGCACCACCAATGGCATTCAACCCGAAACCTCGACTTCAACCACCTTTACTTCGCCAACCGTGATTCTAACGGAGATGTCCAACTCCAACCACAAATCTTCATCGATTTCGTCCAACAATTTATTGCAAACAACAAAAGTCCCATCATGGACAAACTGTCCCTCACATTTTCTCAGCCGGGAGACTTCCAAGAAATGGTGGAAAAATGCATCACATTTTCTGTCGACCGCAAAGTCAAACACCTGAAGCTTGATTTCTCCGACCCTACATGGGATGAGAACGACCTCGATGGCCTGGCACATCCAATGTTCGATTTGCCTCAGTCCTTTTACAACCATCAAGTTCTTGAATCCGTGACTCTCTTTTCTTGCAAATTTGACGTTTTCGGATTCAAGAATTTCGGGTTGCTGAAGAGCATTTCGTTGGGTTGGATCGAACTCAAAGTTTCTACTGTCAAGGCTTTGCTGGCCAACTGTGCGTGTCTCGAGAGTTTGAGCGTGAAGAGTTGCTGGGACATGGACAGCCTTTCTGTTTGTGGGAAGGACTTGAAGTTGTCAAGTTTGGTTGTTGAAAAGTGCCATTTTCTGGATCCGTCCTTTGTAATCGAGGCTCCAAATCTCAAATATATGAAGTATTGTGGCACTGTGGTTTTATTTACTGTGAATGGAACTAGCTTGGAGGAGGCAGACCTTGATTTTGGACCTGAGTTTGAATGTGACGAATCGTTGGGAGATTCTCTCTACCAATCACTCAATGGAATTTGCCCTACGAGGGCTTTGACCGTTTGCACTTACATGCTTCAGGTACTTCATTTCACTCTTCAACTTTTTAATTTTACATCTGTATAATATATGGTGATAACCCTAAACCCTAAATAGGAAAAAGCTATATAGTGTTCATCATTTACCTAAATAAGTTATCTTTGCGTTTGTGTGGAATTCGATTAAAATTTTGTAAGATTGCAACTTGGTCGAAGGAGAAAAGAGTGTCCCGAAATAACATTATGACTTAAGGCTATAAATATAAAATCTTTTTTCTTTAACCGTGAGTATGCTTCTCTCCTAATTAATTAAAGGTTGGTTTTATAGTTAATTTGTGGATTTTGCAGGTTATTCCCATGGGAGAGGAACCAACTGGTATGGAACCAAGGTTGAATGTTACACACTTGACCTTAAGAACTGCCATGCACAACTATGAACAAGGTGGCATCCGGTTTTTCTTGAATAGTTGTCCTCGCTTGGAGACTCTTACAATCGACATAGACCGATCACGCAGAATATGCGATGTGAGTACTCGTTGACTAATTACTAACTAATCCTTTTAATTAACTGCTTAACACTAACTAATACTTTGTAATTCTTATGTTTGTTGCATCCATCTCTTCAGGAATATAGACCCCCATTCGAGGATAAGTTTGAGGATTTGTGGAGGAGCAATGCGATAATTTTCCGGTGCATAACTCAAACTTTGAGGAAAGTTGAGATCAAGGGCTTCAAGGGGACGCCAAATGAAGTCTATGTGATGCTCTATCTTGTCAACCATGCTCGTGTGATGGAGAAGCTCACTGTGATCACCTCAAGTGAAGAAAGCAATAACCGCGGCCCGGAAACTTTTCGAAGTATAGCTGAGCAAGCGTACGGTTTTAGAAAAGCATCGGAGAATCTGGCCATAGAAATTGTTTAATGATTTAAATAATAGTCTTGTAGATACTGAAGTTCGAAGCTAGCTTTTAATTCGAATATGTTGTGAACCCAACTAAAATATCAAAGATTGTGGCTACAATTTTTACATGAGAGCAGTTGTGCTCAATCCGTGATGTCATTTTTATTCAATAATTGGCATCATGAAATTTGATTTGTAAACCCTAATTTGAAACATTGTGTGTGCTTGGATTTTTTTTTTTTTTTTTTTTTTGGAAACTGGATTTTTTTTCATTTTGATACATATTTGAAGACCAAAAGCTTGAGCTCACAAAAAACGAGCCAAGATGAAACCGAACTTAGTACACTTTGAAGACTCTTGATCCATTGGACAAAAGGTGGCATAATACTGGTCAATGTTTTCCTTTACACGAAAATCTGCCTGGCAAAGTTTACTTTACCCGTCTAAAGTTTTTGTTGCCTAAAGTCTCCGAAAAAAATCAAAATGTTGACCATTTTTATCCAAACAATTTTTTTATTTTTTTAATTTTTTTTTGTGGGATGAAGTTATTTTACTCGACAAAATTTAGTTCATCAGGCAAACTATCGTGGGACAAATAGTAATTTCTCGTAGTGTAAACTCATCTTAAGGGGAATGTAGTTATCCATACAAATATGGATAATGCAGGGAGACTAATCTCTAGACTACATTTTGTAAACTCAATGCTATGAAAGCTGATGATTGGATTATTATTTAAGTGTTGATTAATGTGCTGTTGACCCTAAAAACTACCAAGCCTACGTGGCGTGCATACCGAGTAATTAATAAGCTAACTACGTCATTCGGTTATGTGCAGGGCGTGCCAACTCGTCGGTCGAGGAGTAAAATATGTTGATGCTGCGTTGAGCGCGCGGCTGACTTCTACGTCTTGTGACTGCGATTGAGGAAGGAACACGTCTCGACCTTTGGGTTTTAGAGCCTGAAGACAAGGCTGATAGTTCTGCGAAGTTCACGAATCGTCGGCGCCGGACTCGGTCACAGTGATTATATTCGTAAGAGTATAAGCACACCGAATCGACACCAGAGTATAAGGACACAAGTACTCAAAGCAGATGTACGTCTTAATCGTAAATGTGGACCGTTAAAATGCTGACTCTAAATCGCACTTGTGAGTATCCAATCATAAAACAACTCGGCGTTCAATGTGCCGAGCCCTAATAAACTGTAACACCTCACTTCGCCGAGAAGGCTAATGAGATGACCTCTGCCAATAAGGATTCGAAAATCCTTCTCGACCGAGACATGGATGGGTAACGAGTTGGCCCCTTTGCAGTGCTATTTATCCAAACTGAAGGTGCTCCGCAGTCGGCTGATTCTACGGCGATAGTGCTGTTTATCCAAATTGAAGATACCACCGATTGCCTTCACAATGCTGTTTATCCAAACTGAAGGTGTGTTGGCGAGAAAGGGGAGAAGAATAGAGTTCTCAAGGTTGTTGAGAGGTTTCGCGTAGAGCGAGGGTTTGCGCAGGGTAGATTTGTCTGTTAAGTTGGAGAGGTTTTAATGTTACACTGCCTTCTCTATTTATAGTGAAGATTACACTCCACCGTTTGGCGCAGCTTGATACTCACGAAGAGTCCTACTTGAATCATATCTTGTGCGCTATCCTTTAGTTGAGGATCTCCAAGACAAACTGATGTTTATCCTTTAGCATAAGCCATAATACCACCGTGGAATTTTAGCCCATTTAAACCACCACCTCTGGATGCTAATCTCTGACGCATATGCCAACATGTTTATCCATATTTTAAATACATAATAATCAACTTGCAGCATACTAATCAACCAAATTGATCCCACAAGATATAATTATGTACGTCAATCATCCAGATCAACTCGAACTGTGCCACCGTGTTCCCAGCTTGGAGATACATATCTCATCCTTCATAATAAATTATTACTAAAAGATAATTATGATAAAAACCATAACATTATCCTTTAATAATAACAAAATGATCTTTTACCTTTCCATCCGACAGTTGGAAGCTATGCCCACTTAATGGCCTTGATTGCACGGGCCGATGATGTAAAATCGGGTCCAAACACGTGCTTATTTTTTGGGATGAAAAGGGTTTGGGCTACGTTTGTTTTAACCAAAAATCATCTTATAACTTTAATGAAAATGGCTTAAACTTTAATGAAAATGACTTAAATTTTAATGAAAATAACAAAAGTTTAATATAATAAAAAATAAAATAGAAAAAAGTAATTAAAAACTGATATGCGGGTCGCAACGCCTCCATCACGCACTATTTCCGAAATTGAACGGTGCTACATTATTTTTGAAACTAAACGGTACTACACTATTTCTGAAAATGAATGGTACGACCCTAGTTCTAAAACTAAACACTTTCTGAAAATTGAACATTAATTATTTCTGAAACTAAATACGAGCACTACATTAATATGAAATTGAAAATCAGTAATACACTATTTCTATTATTGAACATAGGCACTATTTTTGAAACTAAATACAGGTTGGCATGCACTGACTATTTCTTAAACTAAACATGATATCTCTCCGGGAAGTCTAACGACCATTTTTCTCTCCTCTTCTTAAATTTTCTCGGCACTTTCTCACCATCCAAACACCTTTTATTCTTCAAATTTTCTTCAATTCTCATCAAATTTTCTCTAGCCCTGAAAAAATATTTATTGAATTTTGTAACTGCTTCATGTGAACTATATCCTTTCCTGATAAATTATCGGACCCTGATCCAATTACAATATATCTTCAGAAAACCTCTCGTCGGCTAATTGCTTTAACAATTTCTGCACTTATTTGGGATGAAGATTTGAATTTTGTAACTGCTTCACGTGAACTATATACTTTCCACCCATTTTCACCCCAACAACAATACGAATTCCGTATTTTTTTAATGAACCTGGAATTCAAATTATTAAACATCAACTCACAGTGGCACAAAATTGTCGTTCCTTATAAATAACCATCCAGCAAGAGAAACAATATTCATTCAGATTTCACTCCTCTATATTATCATCCCTGATATGCGAGCTATAACCACACTTGGGTGCTTATTTCAATACCTAGTCCTGAAAAAATATTTTCAAGGTCTTTTATCAGGTAAACATTTTAAAATTGTGAAGGATTGGTTAGCATTGTTTGATGAATTGATATTATACCATATATTTTACCCTATTCTTAGTTATAATTTATTGATTATTTTGTGTGAATTTTGATACTTTGAATTATATTTCTAATGTAGGACATTCGATTTCCTCTTGAGCATAAAGAATCAATTTAATTAATTTTGGAGTGATTCCAATTGGAGGATGTTCATGGGTCTTTCAAGATGATTGTGTGAAAGTTTCAGATTTTTCTACCAAACCGTTTGACCGTGGCAATGAAATAAAGGTCCAGCGCGTAGCTTTCCCAGATTGACCTTTTTGGACGTTTTGGATATTTTAGATGTCAAAATGGCATATTTTGAGGAAGATTCATTCTGAGGATTTGTAGGGACGTCTTCAGCTTTCAAAAGAGACGGGACCAAATCGGAGTTGATTTGGTCGGTCAAAAGTCTGATTTTCTGAGAAGTCCGAATTTGAGTTCAAATAGGAAACCTTTTATTTGCTATTTTATTATTTTATTATGTTTCCTAGTTTTATTCTAAGACATTTTCTAGGTAGGGTTTTATTTTGTATTAGTATAAATAAGGCTATTTAGCCATTAGGGTTAAAGAGGGAATGCACTATTTTGGAGAATTCGGCTTAGAGAGCTTTAACTATTCAAGTTTATTTTCAAGGTGTTTTCTTTCCATGTTATTAATAATATTTTGTTTTATGATTGTTTGTAACTAATTCCTTTTGCTAGGGCGAGGCCACGAGCCTTAGCAAGAATATGTAGTTTCTTTTCAATTTACTTGTGATATTGTGCATGCATGTTTTGAAATCATTGTTTTAAACTATCTAAGTGTCTTAGTGATTCGCAACCATTAGGATATTTAGAACATTAATTTGATGCAATTTTGGTCGGAAGGTTCCCTGAAATTGGCATTGGCTTATTGTGGTTAATAATTATAATTTCACTTAAGATGAACACCACGTCCTAAGGGTTGTATGGTTTTTCAAAGGTTTTTCATGAAACTTAATGAATCTTTCATGTTCATATTTGATCCGAACGACCGGACGAGTTGTATGTTAGATATACGTTCTGTGTTGGAAGTTCCAAGTAGGATATATATTAAGAAAATCTAACCTTCAAAATATGCATGAGTAATTCATAAGTAATTGGAATAACTACGTAGGATTGTTAAGGTGAAAGCAGAACCCTAGTGTTTCTTTAAATTGTTTTCTAGTTTATCTATTTAATTGTTTGATTTTCAAATTTATTTTAATTATTTTAAATTCCAAAATCAACCTTTTCCAAAACTTTGTTTTAAATAATTAATTAAGAGTTGATTTTAAATACAAATTATTCATTCAATCCCTGTGGAAACAACCTTGCTTGAGCCGTTTATACTACAACTACCTTGTTCTCTTGCAAGTATTTTTAAGTGTTTTTATCCTTACTTTTGCATGTGGTAAAAATCATATCAGTGTTCTTTGCACGCGCTTTAGTTAAGTTTTCTTTGTTTTTCAGTTTTTCTTTCTCTTGTTCTTTTTTTTTTTTTTTTTGAGTATTCTCTTGTTCTTATACTTAAATAAAATTATAGGATGATTTTTGTTAAAATTCAAAGTATTGAAGCTATTTTCATTATTTTTTCTTATTTTTTATTAGTGACACTTCATTTAGTTTACGAATTTAGCCTACTCAGCATTACCTATAGATATAGACGAGCAGCTTTTCCTATCCTGCAGAACAGTTGAACACGAAACATCAAATCCTTGAGCTTCTCCACGTTTTTGTAATAACTAATAACGCCTTTTCCACTTTCCCACATTCACGAAGCTCTTCGGTACTACTAGCCTCTCTGCACACATTCACGTGCGTGCAAGAGGCATTTTTGCATCACGGGCGCTACGCGCCCCTAAAAGTGTATTGTGTTAGTTTTTTTCCATTGTAATTGCTAAGATATATTTTAATGTGTTGTGCAAAGAGAAACTTTTTCTTTATCATGCACGTCCTAAAAAGTTGTCATGTTTTTTGTTTTCACTTTGCATAAAGAAATTTGTTTGATAACTATGTAAACTTTTTCTTTATCGTGCACATCTTTAAGGGTGCAAGAAATTTGTTTGATAACTATGTAAACGAAAATGACATTAATGTTTAATTGTATAGCTTATGTCACATTTTTTTCAAACTATATATCATGACCAAGTGATGGTATGTTTTGATACATTGATCCAAAACAAAACGATGAACAATATGTACATACAAAAACATAAAGTCAACTTGTAACGTAATGGTGCCATTACTAAATCATGGTCTCTTTAATCATGGTCGTGCAAGAGGCATTTTTTTAATTATGGGCGCTACGCGGCTTTAATTATATATTGCGTCAGTTGTTTTCATGCAATAGTGAAACAACACTTGCATGTGAGAGGATTAAAACAGCATTAGGAGGCATTAGGTGTTTATTTGTCTATCGACATTCTTATTCGCTGAGAGTTGATTGACAAATTTCATGTATTTGCAAGGGGCGTTTTCTTAATTGCGCATGCGATTTTTATTTTTTATTTTTATTTTTATTTTTTGCTTTTATTATAACTTGTTTCTATTTTCCTATAGAAGATGAAATTTTATTACATTAGTTTCCAAAATCTTTATTAGTAGATCGCCTAATCATGTTTTTATTCTAGAAAAATGGGTGTAACAATTTTGTTTTTGTTGTGGTCTATTTTATCTGACAAGGTTAAAGGGGGCCGGAGGCAAAGATTGTAGAGAGAGATGTGTTTATGGAATTGTAGGAGAATATGTGTGTGTTGTTATCCCTCCTACATTGTGCCTTTATTTATAGTAAAAGAAGAGAGGAGATATTCCTTTTTCCCCAAGGAATATAAGATACAATAGGAAAGGATAACTAGAATCAAATCTAATCTACGATTTACACAATCACACCTAAACTAGGAATGTTCACAACACTCCCCCTTGAGTGTGTAAATACTAAAGGTAGATTCAGCATCATGCAGAAGTTGAGGAAGTCGACTCGTTGGCACTGATTCCAAGGAACAATGTTTATTCTCAATAAGGTAGGAACTTGCATAAGTAAGTAAGTCTCACTAAAAAGCATTAAGGTTATGGCAAAAACTCAAGTAGGGACAAAATCCATAGTCTAAGGAAAAATGCAAAGTCAAAAGAAATGTCTACAGGACGTCATCAGGGATATGACCAACCCAAGGTAGGTGCCTCGTTAAAACCTAGTTAGGTAGCAAAAAACCAGTGGGAAAAATGCTCCTAATCGTAGGGAAAAAGAGTACATTAAGGTCAAGCAAGTATCTTCATAATACTCTCCCTGAGTTTGACACAATTCCAAAGAGAAATAGCAATGTTACAACTCAGAAAGTTTACGCATACCAATTCCATGAACAAACTTTTGAAATGTCGTCTTCGACAGTGATTTGGTGAAGAAGTCGACCAAATTGTCTTGTGAACGGACTTGCGTGACTGCAATCTTCTGATGCTCTTGTTATTGATATGAAAAGAAGAACTTCGGCGCAATGTGCTTGGTGTTGTCTCCTTTGATGTAACCCTTCTTGAGTTGTTCGATGCATACTGTGTTGTCTTCAAAGATCGTCGTTGGGTTGTCAACGGCGGGATAAAGATTGCAGGAGCGTCGAATATGGCCCACTACTGATCTCAACCAAAAGCATTCCCGAGTTACTTCATGTAAGGCGAGAATTTCAGCATGGTTAGACGAAGTGGCAACTAAGGTCTGTTTAGTTAACCTCAAAGAGATTGCAGTGCCTCCAATGGTAAATACATAACCTGTTTGAGAATGCGCCTTGTGCGGATCAGACAAGTATCCTGCGTCGGCATAACCAACAAGGCGAAAATTAACTCGAGGAGCATAAGGTGCGGCATCATTCGAGGATTCGTAGGGATAGAACAAGCCCAAATCCGTAGTATCCTTAAGGTAACAGAAGATGTCTTTCACGCCAGTCCAGTGTCTGCGTGTAGGGCATTACTGTATCTTGCCAAAAGATTAACAGCGAATGAGATTTCGGGTCTAGTGCATTGAGCTAAGTACAATAAAGTGCCTATTGCACTTAGATAAGGAACTTCAGGCTCCAAAAATCTCTTCATCATCCTCATTCGGATGGAAGGGATCTCCTTTTGCATCTAGCGAACGAATGACCATAGGAGTACTCGAAGGCTTCGCTTTATCCTTATTAAAGCTGCGCAACACCTTCTGGGTGTAGTTCGATTGATGTACTAGGATTCCATCCATCTCGAGACTGACAGTATCGAGTCTTACCTGGATCTTTCATCTTAAATTCTAACTTCAAGTGCGCGGCAGTTCTCGCGAGCTCTTTAGGAGTTCCGATGAGGTTCATGTCATCGACATATACTGCAACAATCGCAAATCCGGAATGTGACTTCTTTATGAACACATAGGAGCATATTTCATTGTTCACATATCCCTGACTAGTCAAATACTCACTCAGATGGTTATACCATATTCTTTCGGATTGCTTCAAACCGTAGAGTGAATGCCTTAGCCGAATTAAGAGCGTGTTCAGGGGTTTGGAAATATTTGAATTAGTCAATGTAAGTCCTTCGGGAACTTTCATGTAAATTTTTGTATCAAGATCCCCATATAGATACGCGGTTACTACGTCCATCAGCTGAATACTCAGTTTTTTGGAAACTACCAAACTGATAAGATAGCGAAAAGTAATCACATCCATAATGGGTGAATAAGTTTCGTCATAGTCAATCCCCTAACATTATGAGAAGCCTTGTGCAACAAGACGAGCTTTGTAACGCACAATCTCGTTCTTCTCATTACGTTTCTGAACGAAAACCCACTTGTAGCTAACGGGCTTCACATGTGGAGGAGTAGGAGCTACAGGTCCAAACACCTTACGTTTCGCAAGCGAATCGAGTTCGACTTGGATTGCTTGTTTCTAGTTTGACCAATCAGTTCTACATCGACATTCATCAACGGAACGCGGTTCAATGTCATCGCTCAACATGATCTCAGTACCTACTGCAAATGCTAATGCATCGTCGACAATCATCTCATTTCTACGCCACACATCATCTAAGCTAGCATAATAAACCACAATCTCACGATTCTCGGGAGGATGATTCGTCTCTTCAATGACGCTTCCGTAATCTAGAATTTCCTCATGAGTTGGATATAATGAGTAAGCGATAGTCGAATTCATGGTAGGCTTTTCAGGACCTTGTGCCGTGGATTTCCTCTTGCGAATGTGTGAATCCTTTGAACCAAGGGGTCTGCCACGCTTTTGTGTAGGGGCAGATGATTGGCTAGCCGCTAATGTACGAAGATCACCAAGATTGGCATCCCGGGCTTCCAGGAGGGCAGTCCATCGTACATTTGGTACATCTATCTTTGCAGGTGTATTCGCAGCTGGAATGTGTGATCTTGTCACGTGTGCTAGATCGGTGAAAGCATCTGGCATGCTCTGGAGATCCAATATGCGCTGCATTTCAGTTTCAGACTGAGCAGTGCGAGGATCCAAATTAGACAAAGTGGGAGTCATCCACGATAATTCGCATCGTTCATTAGGAAAGTTGACGTTCTTATCTCCCCCTAACAACGGGAAGACTGTCTTATAAAAGTGACAATCCGCAAAATGAGTGGTCAACAGATCGCCTGTCAAATGTTCTAAGTAACGAATAATCGAAGGAGAATCATATTCGACATAGATTCCCATCTTTCGTTAATGCCCCACTTTTATAAGTAAGGGCGGCGAGATCGGCATATATACCACACAACCAAAAATGCACAGATGAGATATGTCGGGTTCGTATCCGGTAACCAACTGAAGGGCACTAAATGGTTGTGTAGCAACAGGCCTCAGGCGGACCAACTTTGCTGCGTGCAATATTGCATGGCCTCAAGCAGCGATCGGGAGCTTGGTACGTATGACCAACAATCGAGCAATCATTTGTAAGCGCTTAATGAAAGCCTCTGCCAGGCAGTTCTGGGTATGAACATGGGGTACTGGATGTTTAACTTCAACCCCAACCGATATGCAATAGTCATCAAAAGTTTTAGATGTGAATTCTTCAGCATTATCCAATCGAATAGATTTGATCGGATAATCAGGGTGGTGAGCCCTGAGCTTAATAACCTGAGCCAACATTTTGGAGAATGTAGCGTTCATTGTGGACAACAAGCACACGTGTGACCAACGTGTGGAAGCGTCAACCAAAACCATAAAATATCTAAATGGTCCGCAGGGAGGGTGAATTGATCCACAAATGTCCCCCTGAATCCGTTGTAGAAAAATGGGAGGATTTGAACGAATCTTGTCATAAGAAGGCTTAGTAATAAGCTTTCCTATAGAACATGTTTGACATGTGATTCTGTGGATTGAACCTAAACTTCGGGTTAGTGGATGCCCGTGTGATGATTTGAGGATACGACTCATCGTTATTCGTCCAGGATGTCCCAAACGGTCATGCCAAAGTGTAATTTCGTGCGCGGTCCCAGTAGTAAGGCCGGCCACATAGTGGCATTCTATGTGGCGTATGGTCGTAGTATACAGACCACTCGGGGTACACTCTATCTTCTCTAGAATACACTTCTGGCTATATTCGTATGAAGTTATGCAAAGAAATTCAACTCCATTTTCTAAGTGGGTTTCAGCATGGTAATTATTATCTCTAATATCCTTGAAACTCAGTAACGTTCTTCCGGAACGTGAAGAATAGAGTGCCTCATCAATGGTCAAGATTGTACCATTAGACAACATTATACGTGCCTTACCGTGTCCTTCTATTAGGTTGGATGGGCCTGAGAAGGTTGTCAGAGGTGCATTCTTAGGTATGAAGTTAGTGAAATAGATACGTTCACACAAAACGGTGTGTGTGGTTGCACTATCTACCAGATAACTAACTTTCCCACTTATCATACCTAGAATAAAAAATTAACTTGAATCGGTCACATGCATAAAAGTTCTTAAAAAAAAATATCAATTCAAAGTAATTTTATTTATTCAAGGATGGTAATTAATTAAAACTTAATATCCAAAAAACAAATCACCAATCAATAATCCAAACATGAAGGAAAATTGTTCAAAAAATCGACCAAAAACAAAGGAGGGGTTCGGCCACCTAGTGGAATTCGGCCCCAATTGTCTTATTTCAACTAAAAAATAAGTCTATGTCTAAGATTCTAATCTTCCATAGGGGTGGTATCCTTTTGAAAGTTAGAAACCTTCATCTTAGTAGTCTCCGAGTCGTTCACTTGCATGAAGTTTGATTCAAACTTCTTACAACGAGAATGATATTCATCTACAACCTTCTTGGGAGCACGGCAAACACGGGACCAATGGTCCTTTGAACCATAGCGATAACACATATCTGCATCCATGGTTTCAGGTGCTTTGCTTTTATTCTTGAAGTTTGAGGCCTTGGGAGCGAGGTTTGAGCGCTTCAGGGCTTTGTTTCCTCCCTTAGATGGGCCTTGAATATGTTGACCTTGGTGGGATGGCTTCTGGCTGCCCCTACCACACCTCTTTTGGCGTTTTGGACGTTGGTTAGTGCTATAGTATGCTTCAGGCACAGCAATCTCCCCAGTAGGTCTAGCTTGATGATTCTTCATCAACAGTTGGTTCTGCTTTTCAGCGAGAAGTAAAACAGAGATCAAATCTGAGAACTTAGTGAACTTCTGAGCTCTATACTGTTGCTGCAAGACAATATTAGAAGCAGAGAATGTCAAATAAGTCTTCTCCAAGAGATCATCTTCGGTAAAAGTTTCATTGCGAAACTTGAGAAGTGATCGGATTCGACAAACTTCATAATTATATTCAATCACAAATTTAAAGTCTTGGAAGCATAAGTGCTGCCAGTCGTGTCTTGCTTCAGGCAAGAATATGTCCTTTTGGTGATCAAAATGATCAGCCAAAGCGACCCATAATGCACGTGGATCCTTCTCAGCAAGATACTCAGTTTGCAGAGCGTCATGGATATGTCTTCGAATGAAGATCATAGCAGTGGCTTTGTCAGCTTCGCCAACAGGTTTATTTGTTGCTTCTTCAATGGCAGGATGCAAGTTCTTTGCAGTGAAGTGGAGCTTCACATCTTGAACCCACTTGAGGTAGTTCATTCCAGAGACCTCCAAAGCAGTAAAGTCGAGTTTGTTCAAATTCAACATGTTCCTATCACAAAATAGATGGACAAGATGTGGTTAGTGTAATGGAGAAGTAATGGAGAAAAAAATCAATCCATTCACATAGGATTAGAACATACAGGTTCTAATAGACATGTATTGGTTTAATTTTTGTATGAAAAAGTCTTTAGGTTTTCATGGGTGATGTTTTTTTTTTTTAGTGAAAACTTCAGGTTTTCAAACAAGGCATATTTATAAAAAAACTTCGGGTTTCAAAAAAAAAAAATTATGAACTTCAGGTTCATATATTCCTGCAGGCAAACACAAATATATATGCAAGCAAATATGCAACAAGAATATGCAAAGATATAACTTTTAGGTTTACAAATATAATTGAATTAATTTATTTGGACTTTGGGCCAAATTAAGATGTGGGTGAAAAAAAATAAATAAAACCCATTGGGCCTAAGATAATTAGGCAAATAAAACTCGGGGCCCAAAAACTAAGCCACGGGTGGCTTAAAAAAAATGGTGTCGTGTATCCCAGGCCCAAGAATTAGGCTGGGGGTCTCGGGTGGGGCTACAGGCCTATGAAGAGGATTGGGGCAGGGATTAGGCTGCAAAAAAAATGTTTTTTTTTGTTTTTTTGTTCTCTCTATGCGGGCCAAGAAAACGATGGGCCAAAGCAGGGAAGCCCAAGGCAGAAAAGAGAGAGAAAAAATGGGTCGAGAGACAGAGCCCTATAGGGCTCGGGTTTTGGAACCTAAACACCACAGCGTATGTTGAGTGTGTGTCGTCGGAGAAGAACGCCGGAATTGGGTGACGACGTTGCGGCAAACGATGTTTCCAAAGTTGGGGCAAGCCATGGTTTGTTAGAAACCTCAAATACAAACAAGGATTTTTGAAAAAAATCAATCGTTCTAACAAAAACCCTAGAAATTCGAATCGAAAAATTTGTAAAAAAAATTTCGATGAGATTCAAAGAATCTCGGCCTAATTTCGACGTGGGACGACTTCTGGTCGTCGGCAGTATGAACCATAGGTTCAGGGCAGTGGTTGCGGGCCATGCCGTGGTCGGGGACACCATGAAAGGTGTCGGGTTTTGTGGGTTTGAGGCTCAGAGCATCTTGCTCCGTTGGTTTTTCTGGGGAGAGCTGCAGGCTCTTGGCTTGGCATGGGGAAACCTATCTGCAAGATGGTGGTCACGAGTTCGAAAGAACCTGATGTTCTTAAATCGTAATTTTTTTCAATTCAATATACCATTTAATTTGATATATATTTCAATAAAAAAACATGTTCAATTGGATGCATATGCAAAACAATATTTTCAATGCATATACATATGTATTTTATGCAATTCATGCAAATATCAAATTCACATAATTCAACAATTATGATTATGAGGCATACACAATTTATGTAGAATCTAAAATTCGTAAAACGTAAAGTTGGGTCATGCATCATGGTGAATGTTCATGCTATTAGGGCTGCAAAATATTGAGTTAAAAGCCGTTGTTTTGAAAGAACCTGATTGCGTGATGATATGGATGAACTGGTTTGATGCAGAAAAACTCTTCAACGTCAAATTCTTAAGCACAGCAGTATGAGCGTGCTGATAACGTGTTGTGGTCTATTTTATCTGACAAAATTAAAAGGGGCCGGCGGCAAAGAGTGTAGAGAGAGATGTGTTTGTGTAATTGTAGGGGAATATGTGTGTGTTGTTATCCCCCTACATTGTGCCTTTATTTATAGTAAAAGAGGAGAGGAGATATTCCTTTTTCCCCAAGGAATATAAGATACAATAGGAAATGATAACTAGAATCAAATCTAATCTAGGATTTACACAATTACACCTAAACTATGAATGTTCACAACGTTTTTGTTTTTACAATCAAACCCGAGCCTTTTTCTGTTAAAAGTGCAAATGGAGGTTGTTTTCTTAATGTGTATATGCCAACCCTATTTTATTTGGCATAGATATTGTACCTTAATTTAAAATTGAATACATAATGTAGTAATAAGCTGGTTTTAATTTGTGCAAAACATGTATATCTATCGCATTTTGGAGCACTGTAAAAGGTGTTCATTTTTATAATCTTCCAATAAAAAATAGAATAATTTAGAATCCCTTACAATTTTTTTATATCATTTAGATTAAACATCTGTACCGTTTTAAGATTTGATTAAAGTGATTTGACCAATAACCACTTCAAGCTAAATTACATGTCATTATTATATTTTTTTAAATTAAAATAATTTTTGAATTTATCTTTTTATCTGCATGATGCACTTTTCCTTATTTAGTAGAGATATTAGTAATTAAACTATATTTTCTCTTCTTCCAAATATGTTTTTTCGATCACAGTTTTTGTTTTTTTGTTTTTTTGTTTTTTTGTTATGCAAACATTTAATATTATTTCTTTTTCCAAATGGTTTTTTTATTTTATTTCAAATAGTTGGTGATCAACATCAAAGCTCCATGTAATTTTTTCAATTTTGTTGTGAAATTATTTTTTTTTTATTGTTTTTTAAGTATAGTTGTTGATGAATTATTATTAGGTTCAATACATTATCTATATATTATCTGCCGGTACGTTTGAATTTATAAAAATAATTAGTTGGTACGTTTATTTGCAATTTTGATAAGTTTGATTTGATACATGTTGTTAATATTGGTACATTATTTTTATTTTGGTACGTTTTATTTTGTACACATTCTGTATTGGTACGTTTATATTATTCTCAATCCTATTTTCTCTCAACGTACTAAAGAAAAACTTATTTCAGTACATTTGATTTTGTAGGATTTAAAAATATTTTAAACTATTTTGGAAAAAAACTATCTTAAATCGTTGATAATTATTGCTAAATTGTAGCATTATTGTGAAAATAAATTGAATCTAACCAACTTTATTTTATTTTATTTTATTTTTACAATTATCTCTAACAAAGGAGAGTGTAATCAAAAGGCTAGATTATAGGAAATTTGTTTCAATACATTGTGCATATAGCACCAAATTATGACCAAAAAAAAAATTTAATCAAATCACTAAAAGGCATGGATGTTTGATCTAGAAAATTCAAAATTGAGGCGCCTATATCAAAAGATCCCAAATCCCATGCATGAAAAAACAAACAAATAAGATACAGTTTATTTACTTGATAAGACAAATAATTACACCCGAACTTGAAGCTGTTCCAGTTCATATTCCTAAAAAGAAAGTAATCAAATCCTTTGCTGCCTAAATGAGCCATGAACCTGTAAATTTAAGAGGATCCATTATATACAGAACAAAAGGAAATAAGGGAAGATTATTAGAGAAGAATCAATGCCAAATAAAATTATGCCAAATCATAGAATACTAACTGCACTCTTGAGTATGATAAACTACATTCCCCTGAATCGTACACTAATTAATAGCCAAGCAACTCTTCGTTGAACAATATTTTAAACAACATAAAATATTTAATAGTCACTCACCTCTTAAACCTCAACCTCACAACCATTTTCATGGTTTTACACTCCAGCTTCAGAATCAGTAGACATGTAAAACCCAGAAAGCTTTACTTGCATGCATCGCATCTTATTTATACAAAGAAAAATTGATCGAAACATGAAGTAACAACAATAGACAAAGCATACTCAGATAAAGAACATGTTGACTTCATCAATTTGATATAGAAATAAAAGATAGAACATAACCCCAAATTTTGTTCATGAATTTATATGCATTCTTGTCTCCTCACTCCTATTCAAATAAAAGGAGATGTAGTGCTACCCATACTTTTCCCCTTTCCTAAAAGAACTTACAGAAAGCAAGGATTCCAAGTCTCTTTATTTTGGTCTAAGTAAAGAGCAACGCAATAAGGTTATCACCCTAAAAAAAAAAAGCAGACACCCTTACGAATACTTACAACACCAAATGAACAAACCCAAATTCTATAATCAACCCCAACGAAGAAGAAATACAACTGAATATAAGGGAATAAGAAGAAATTGAACCGATTACAGAGAATTTTAAAAATGTATTAAGTGCTTGCTTATAACAATCACAGTTCTTGGACCGACTGTATATGTCTTCCCATGGTTCTTCTTTGTTTCCTCTAAATACAAAGTAAGAAAATAAAAATCCCTTCTCTGATATAGTGTTCATACTACATATATAGGCTCGACCATAGATTACAGTATTACGATAAACTAAACATGGCATAAACAATTAAGGACATCTGTAGAGCCTTAAAATCATTACAGAATAGAACAATTGTGACATTTTTCTTCCAAAACGGAAAAAGAACAAAGTATCATATGATCGCCAATAAATAAATAAAACACGGAAGAAATATGAAATAGAAATATACCCTTCACATAGCCTCTCAGAGCAAGCCAGTTCTTCACATCAAACACATCCAACCACTTCGACACACCTGACGGGCTCTACAGGAGAAGTGTGAGAAAGAGAAGAACGTGAATTGAAAAATACAAAAAACAGAATGGGAAGTATGAGAGACATATTAAGAAAATGGGCATGCCCATAAAATAAGGCATAGATCGTCGTCCTACCTAACAACCGCCGTCCCGTCAAAACATCGTCCACCAATCGCAGATAAAAAAGTATGCATCGGAAAATAGAAGCCGATAAAAAAGTCTGAGCGACAAATAAGAGAGTAGATCAACCATCCAAATGAAGAAAAAGAAAAACATGATCAAGACCTCTTCTGCTCCGTTCTTGTGGTCCAAATTTATAAGAAATAGAAAAGGTTCAAACTTTAACGATCATTTTGTTTAAATTAGTTAAAAACAAATCATGGACAGAAGGAAAAACGAAAAGGGATGAAACTATGTTACCCAAAACAGAAAAGGATGTTCAAAACTATTTCTGTTCCCTCTTGTTCCGCTATTTCTCTTCCTTCTTCCATATTTCCCCTATACAAACTTCAAAACTGATTACACAAATAAAAAAGGTTCAAACTTTTAATTTCCCATAAACCAAAATGAATATTTCTACTAAATTAATTAAAATTAATTCATGGATAGGAGGAAAAAATAATTAAACGAAGTTATCCAAAAGAATGAAACTATTTGTTGCCCTTCTTTCGTATTTATCCTGTGAAACCACCAACTCATATATTGAAAACGCATCATTCACTGGGGGTTCACAATCAGCCAATATATTTGATCAAATCTGGAGTTAATGATAAAAAGGGAGATTAAAATAAATCACACATCAAAGTAACATACCTGAAAGTGAAGACAATTTAGTTTTTTTGCGGGAAAGGAATAAAACCAATTGCTGCTAATTGCAGTTTCAAATTTGAACGCCAATTTTTTTTTCAACGTGTTAAAATTATAACCGTTCAGTTTAGGAGGATAATTATCTCTTATTTTTCAAAACAGGAGGATAATTTTCCAACTTTTCCTCCTTGTTCGTCTTCAAATGCCCTGCGATCAATTGCATAAAATGCGAACAAAATCACATTACATTCATAAGAAAAATATAAATTAATCAATAGATTCTGGAATGTTTACGATAATACCCATATGAATTATTGTCCAATATTTTAGAATGAAATGTAGAGATAAAATTCAGAAATTGAAGAAAGTTGGCGTACCTGTAAAAAGGTGGATGGAGATTGAATTGCGTTGTCCTCGTTCTCCCTCGTAAAACGACCGCTGCAATTGTGTTCTCCTTGTACGTGTGTATGTGGAGTGCTTAACTGCATAACTGAGTTTAAGAAGATAATTTTTCTATTTTTCTTTTTTTTTTTATTTCAATACAGTTTTTTTGTTCAATACAGTTTTTTTTACCATTTTGTCCTCATCTTTTGATATTTTTGGATTTTGATTGTGAAGAAAATAAAGGGGCACTTTTGGCATTTCGGAATGCTTCACCTATTTGGCCTTCTCACTTTATATATATAGATAGATAATGAACAAAAACTGTGCCAGAACGACAAGAAAATCAAGGAAAACAAAAACACAAACCAAAGTGAAAGAAAGAGCTCCTTCACATTTCTACAGGTCTATGGAACTTGCATGTAAGTAGAAACCTTTACTACTCTCCTCTTTAATGTTCTCTGTAAGAAAGAAAGTTAATTATCTGTTTTTACCATTTGATTAGTGAAAAAAATATTAGAAACTGTGTGTTTACCATTTGATTAGTGGAAAATGGAATTGTGCACATATGCATGCATGCCTTCTCTTTAGCTGAAAATTGCAAGCTGAGCAATGGGTTAATGTATATCTCTTGCATGTCAGTGATCCATTGTTCCTTCATCTTCAGAAACCGTTCACTAATTTCTCTCTCACTCATCTCCCTCTCTCTCTCTCTCTCTCTCTCTCTCTCTCTCTCTCTCTCTCTCTCCCTATATATATATACACACACACATACATATCATAACTTACACCACATCAAGTTGGGGTTTTGTGAAATGGATTCATGGGCTAATAATTTGCATGGCTGAGATATTTGATGCAGATAAGAGAGAAGCAAGTGCATGTGGGAGATCAAGTGAGAGTGAGAGGAGATGATGAAAGTTCCAGACAATAAGGAGATTACAGGAACTAAAAGCTTAACTGTTGTTGTTTTTTCTTGTCACTAGAGGATATTTTGAATGCGAACCTTTATGAGAACAAGGTATTTTCTCCATCTCTCATTGTGAATGTCGTCATTCTCCTTTGGTGTTCTTAATTTTGGGGGTTTCAATTTAGGTCAAAATATTTTTGGTCCCTGTGGATGCAAATTTTCGCCTTCTCCTTCTTTGACAAAATTGCACCTACAAAACAATCAACACCTTTGGTCAAGGCCAAGAGCCTCACGCGCCCATGATGAATTGGGGGGGGGGGGGGGGGGGGGGGGGGGGGGGGGGGGGGGCCTTTGGCCGAAGAACCTCCGATGCCAAAGTTAGAATTTTAGAGAGAATTTGGGATTTTTTGCAAGAGGATGAACTTAGCTTTTTAGAGAAAATAGGGTCATATATATAGGGAATAGGGGTGTAATGGTGTTTAATTTGGTGATTTAATGGATTAATTAAGAATTAATCCATTAATTTGCCTATTTAATTTCTATGGAAGGTTATGGAGTAAAGATGGATGAGATCAATTTGAACTTGTTACCTATTTTGGGCACTCTTGACTTAGTTGGTGGCTGACTCTCCACTGCTCGAGTGTAGGAAACCCGATGTGTCTCAAGGGTATTTTTGTCCCTTTTTACCCAAAAATCCATGTGTCGCCTTGTGATTATTTTTGGCTCCACAAATGCCCCCACACCTGCTGGGCTGCTCGTAGGAAAGGGCAGCAGGTGTAGAGATCTTCTTGCTCTAGGAAACTTAGGACTGCTTCCTATTTTGATGTAGATTCCCTCTTTAATATGAAATCAGATCCTCCTAGGAAAGGGAAATAAATTTCTCTCAAAACCTATTTAAGTCCACCTTAAGTGGGTTATTAAATCAACTTTGGAGAGTGATTTATTCTACCCTACAAGAGAGAGAGAGCTTAGAGGATATTTGTTCCCCCTCCTCTAGCAATCTTCTACATCTTGTCTGTGCAAAGGGCCATCTTTCGTTGCTTTCTTTGTCTTCTCCGTGCCGCATCAATGTAATAAAAACTTAATTTCTTCTTAGGTGGTGCTGCCATAAGGCAGTCGTCGGGGTGTGCGGCACGTCGGCTGGCAGGGACCAGGAGTCTGCTTGGCATGGGCCAATGAGGTGATGTGGCAGGGGCCATTGCTTAAGCAGCTCGGCTTGATTGAAGCCAAGGATTGGTTCGGCATGGGCCGAGGAAGTGGCATGGCATGGACAACGGTTTGGCTGCCATGTCTAGGCTGCTTGCCAAAAATGAACTGCTTGAGTTTGGTTTCTCAGCTGCCATAGATGGAGTAGTCAAGGATAGAGCTGCCAAGATCAGAGCTGTTGAGGATGAAGTATTAGATGAGCGAACAGTTAAATGCAAAAGTAGATGTTGCCCCCTGACCATTTACTGCCTAGTTGATCTTCAAGCATTCGATCTTTTGAGCCATGTGGCTTTCTCGCACTGGAGAGCTTACCCAGATGGGTGTCGGGAAATTAGTTTACCCTCTCGTACTGGAGAGCAATTAGTTTACCCTCTCGCATTGGAGAGCAGACCCTTTTGGGTGTCGGGGAATTGGTTTACCCTCTCGCACTGGAGAGCAATTAGTTTAACCTCTCGTACTGGAGAGCAAACCCATATGGGTGTCGGGGAATTGGTTTACTCTCTTGCACTGGAGAGCAATTAGTTTATCCTCTCGCACTGGAGAGCAGACCCTTTTGGGTGTCGGGGAATTAGCTTACCCTCTCGCACTGGAGAGCATATAAGCCGTTGTCGTGAATGCAGCTGCGGAAAGCTGGATTGTTGGACAACTGAAATAATCTTTATCTCGCGAGGTCTTGTTTGGCCATTTGCTAGAGACTTCAAACTGCTTGTGGAACCCGCGTAAGGGTGTAAATGCAGTAAGCTGCTCCCAGAATTATTGCGCCATCATTAGGTGTTTCGTCGTGTGCCATTTTGAGGCTTGGTTGGCGCGAGCCACAGGGCAAGATCGGCACGGCTACGAGCCATGGTGCAAGATTGCTCGATCTTGTCATTGAGAGATGACTTGCTTATGTTGGTCATGGTTCATTGGAGCGTCTTGTCAGTAGCTTCGTTACGCGGGAAATTGCTCAATTGCTCGGTCATGAGCATTTCTACTTCTTCCTGAATTTGCCTTTGTTGGGGGTGGCGGAGCTCTTGGCTGCCCCCGGTCATGACCTGCTGGTCTAGGCTGCTCTTCCATGTGTTCGACTTGTTTATGTCTCGGCTGCGGTGCATGTGGCATGTTCCTGGCAGGCGAACAGGCTGTTTGCAGGCTGCCGATTGAACTTGAGTTGGATTAAGTGACTGCTTCTCTCCGTCTGCTGTGCTGCCTACTCCAATGTGAGGTGGAGAATACTCCTTGTGAGCCTAATTGTGAATGAACACTTTGCTTGGAAGGTTATCCATGTTGATAATCGAAGTGTGACCTCAACCGTGAACGTATGCTCGTCCATGGGCTTGATCGGGAATGCACGCTCCTCCGCGCGCTAAGACGAGAGTATATGTTATCCCAATGACCCAAGCGGGAGCGTAAACTGCCAGAACACTTGTATCGTGGCTGGTTGAGTGGCTGTTTACCGGGACGCTGCTGGAGAGGTTCCTCGTCTGCCCTTGTCCTACTTCGGGACACCTCGTCTGGGGCACGTTGGATCTCGATGCGCTGCAGGAGCTGGTTCACCAAGGTCGTCTGTTGTGCAAGGGCGCTCGTCAACTCTATGACTTATTGAGACAAGTGTTGTTCGCCATTTGGATTGGAAGAGCTTGGAAGAAATGTGCCTCCTTGAGCAATGGAAGTATGGTAGACTCCAGACATGAGATTTGAGTTGGGAAATGTTAAATTCGTGGAGAAATATAGTAAAAATGCCCCCGGCTCGGTGGTTGCTTCGGATGGTTGAGATATTTTGGGGCCAACTTGGGCTGCTTGGAAGGCCACGGGAGCAGGATGGGCCGCGGGAGCAGGTTGGGCCACGAGAGTGGGCTGCTCGGAGGGAGCAGGCTGGGCCGCGGGAGTGGGCTGCTCGGCGGGAACAGGCTGGGCCACGGGAGTGAGCTGCTAGGCGGGAGCAGGCTGGGCCGCGGGAGTGGACTACTCGGCCGGAGCAGGCTGGGCCGCAAGAGTGGGTTGCTCGACGGGAGCAGGCTGGGCCACGAGAGTGGGCTGCTCGGCGGGAGTAGGCTGGGCCACGGGAGTAGGCTGCTCAGCGGAAGCAGGCTGGGCCACGAAAGTGGGCTGCTCGGCGGGAGTAGGCTGGGCCACATGAGTGGGTTGCTCAGCGTGAGTAGGCCTTGGATGACACAGCTTGGGCTTACTTTGGTGGCACGGCTCGGGCCGTGGTAATGGTGCCACAGACCTCGCCACGGGTGGCCACCATAATGGCCATCGCGGTGGTTCCCATGGTGGAACCTCGTGGTGGTGGTGCCGCTCCCCTTAGGATCACATTTAATCTCGTGGATTGCTATGGTCCCATCTCTTGAATATGGGAATTTTCACTTGTGGAATTTTCTAAATTTCTAGCCATTATATTCTTCTTTTACGTTTTATCAAAGAATCTTTGCAAGTAAAAAATTCTAATAACAAAAACGTATGAAAAATACAAGAGGACTAGAAAATAGAGAAAAATAGAGAAAAAACCTTTTTTACGAGAGAGTCTTCTATGAGTATGGATCTCAAGCTCTCAATGAAAGCACCAATTTGTGGATGCAAATTTTCGCCTTCTCCTTCTTTGACAAAATTGCACCTACAAAACAATCAACACCTTTGGTCAAGGCCAAGAGCCTCACGCGCCCATGATGAATTGGGGGGGGGGGGGGGCTTTGGCCGAAGAACCTCCGATGCCAAAGTTAGAATTTTAGAGAGAATTTGGGATTTTTTGCAAGAGGATGAACTTAGCTTTTTAGAGAAAATAGGGTCATATATATAGGGAATAGGGGTGTAATGGTGTTTAATTTGGTGATTTAATGGATTAATTAAGAATTAATCCATTAATTTGCCTATTTAATTTCTATGGAAGGTTATGGAGTAAAGATGGATGAGATCAATTTGAACTTGTTACCTATTTTGGGCACTCTTGACTTGGTTGGTGGATGACTCTCCACTGCTCGCGTGTAGGAAACCCGATGTGTCTCAAGGGTATTTTTGTCCCATTTTACCCAAAAATCTATGTGTCGCCTTGTGATTATTTTTGGCTTCACAGTCCCGACAAAATTTGATGAGAAGAAGCTTTTATTTTATTTTTTTGAATATTTAGTAGCAATTACCACCAAAAATTGGTTTCTTGAACTGCTTATAACCAGTTTTCATGCATTAAAGATTTTGGTCTTCAAGTCTATTAAAAAAGGACTTCATAAATTTGATTCCTTTAAGATTTTCTGAGAAAGTGAGAATGGCTCTTTATTATTTGGGTAATTTGATTACATATTTTCATGAAAAAAAATTGCCAATCCGAGATATGTTTTCTACGAATGTGTTTATACTTTTTTTGTTTTAGTTTTTGTGGGAGTATTTGACACACCCGAACCCGTAGGTAGGGCGGGACGGCCAGCACGCCCTACCTACGGGTTCGGGTGTGTCAGTATTACATACTCATTACACATATTTTCATAAACATGAAGTCTTAAAACTAACTATTACTAAACATTCATATTTTAATTGAATAACTAGTATATAGTCATGCACAGCGTGTGAAATTTTTTACTTATGTTTTTAAAAATGAAGGAGAGAGGAAGAGAGTGAGAGAGAACGTGGCAATGGGGAGAGAGTGAGAGAGGTTTGTTTTTATTTTTTTATTTTTTTAATTAGAGATGATAGAATCACTTGTAGGTGATGCTTAAACAAAAAACAACAAAATTTTATTTTGTGAAATTACGTTACTGTCCTTAACTTTTTTGTTGTGATAGAAAACAAAAATTACTTTTCACCCTCTTTTGGTTGACAAATAGGGTTTTATTAAGGGAATTGTTATTGGCATTCCAAAAATCTCATTCTACACTCCAAACTTTCTATATTTGGAAAGAAAAATACACTTGTGAGGAGTGTAGAATGAGATTTTTGGAGTGCCAATAATACTTCCCTTTATTAATATGTAGTTTTGATTCAAGTTTTGTTTCATGTGTCGGCTTACCCAGCTTCTTGACGATCTTTTGTTCTCACAATTTTTTAGCGTTCTTTGATTATTAGAATCCTTTATTGGAGATTTACAATACAAACATTTTGAATATTTTGGAGAACTTCATTGATCAATAATAACAGTAACAAAACCTTATCCTACCAAGTGGGGTCGGCAACTTCATTGATCAATCTAGTGACTTAATCTCAATCTGCAACAAAATCTCACCCCAATCCTCATTTTTCTCATAGCATGCTCTAAGTAACCAAATTCCTTTGTGACATGGTGGTGGTTAACCTTTCTGGCTTCCAAGGATTGTCATTTGTCATGTCTCAATGACATGTTATGTGTAATGTATTGATATATAATGCAGTGACTAATAATTCCCATACTCCTTATCCCCTTTAAAGTGCTTCTAAGACTCACTCCAACCTTGCCTTATAACCTAAAATTCCCCTCCCCCACACCCCAACCCAAAACCCAACCCAACCCATGGCCTAAAACTAACTTAAAACCTAAAACTTATTTTGAGGCCAAATACCGGCCCAACTTTAGGCCACAAAGCAAAGTGGACCCCAACAAATGAGATTGAAACCGGGGCTGTGAAGCCCACTGCCCAAAACCTAAACGCCTACGCCCTGCACGCATTAGGCTTTTTATGCAGCCCAACCAACCCACGTGGGGTTGTTCCCTCGGGTGTCAGACAATTATGTAGCCCAACAGCTACTTTTCTTCATCCAACGGTCCAGGTTCAATTTATTTTTTTTAGTTTTATATTTATATATTTATTGAATCCAACGACTTAGATCGAATATAATCAAATCTAACGGTAAAAAAAAAAGATCTAACGGTCCAAATTTTTTATGTGGTTTATTAAATGTCGTTTGTATTAAGTTTAGGTGGTTTATCATGATTTTCATGTATTAATTTAGTGATTTTTCAAAATTTATCGGAATTTAAATATTTTTAGGTTAAAATGTTCATAAAATTATTTTAGGATAGTCTACATAATTTTTTTTTTTAAAAGTTAATTTAAAAAAAAAAAAACCTTAATTCATTTTTTGATAATCTCGGGCTAAAATTTTAGGCCAGAAGGGTTGGAGCAGAAAAGCTGTTTCTGGGCTAAAACCTAAATTTTCTGGGCTAAATATTTTTAGGTTTTAGGTCAGAGTTGGAGATGGTCCAAAAAATCTGCGCGTCATTTCAGTACGTGCAACATTATTTCGGGTCTTATGTGTTTCCTTTATTAGAAGAATGAAGAGCACAACTGCGCTCAAGTATGCAAAATTTGCAGAGAGTACCTTTTGCTGAAGTAATTGGCCTTAGTAAGGTCGAGCCAGATGCAACAAAATTATATAATGTGAAGGTTGATAAATGGCAAAGTAGGTTCAGCGGTGGGGAACCATACAGAGTTCTGCCTGGGGATATTTTTGTTTTAGCGGATTTTAAGCCAGAATCTGTTTGTGATTTACAAATGGTAGGGAGGTCATGGGGCATTGTCTCAGACACTAAGAAAGCCTCAGAAAAAGTAAACGAGGACAATGGCAGTTCGGGCTTTCTTGGCCAATAGACGCACAACAGAAGAATCTGGAAATCGTTGCACGTGTGCAGAAATCTGAAGATTATCAATGAAGTTCTATGCACTGGTTCTACGGTAAGTTTCTTAACATCAATGCTGTAATTTTTTGTTTACCTATCACATTCTTCTCTTTATTCTTTGCCCCAACAATATGATGCATAACAGAATAATTTAAATGTGTTAAAATGGTTGTTATATTCCAAGACATAATTATTGTTGAGACATGAGACCAACATAAAATGTTATGCTTGATAACAGGATAAGAAAAACTATGATCTTTGTTCTGCAAGGAATGAGGACAGCCCTAACGAACAGTTGATTGAAAGTTTGTGTTCTGAGCTGAATGAGTCTCAAACTAGAGCAGTTTGGGCTTGTATTCGTAGTCTGCATATTGCCAACCCTTCTGTGGAACTTATTCAGGGTCCAGCTGGTACGGGAAAAACAAAAACAATCGCTACTTTGCTTTTTACACGGTTAAGGATGAGATGCAGGACTCTGACTTGTGCCCCAACAGAGGTTGCAATTATGGAAGTGGCTTCCATCTTTATGAAGATAGTGAATGGTGCAAAATCCAATGCTTTGTTTTGTCCGTTGGGAGAAATTCTTCTATTTGGGAATGAAGAGCGTTGGAAAGTTAGTCCAGAAATTGAAGAAATATGTTTAGATTACCATGTTGAAAGGCTTGCCAAATGCTTAGGACCAGAAGAGACTGGTTGGAGGCATTGCTTTGCTTCGATGATAGGTTTTCTTGAAGGTTGTGTTTCTCTGTACCACTACCACATTTCCTCAAAAAATGAGTCGACCAGAGAGAAAGAACAGGAAAATACTACTAGTGAAATCAAAGAGAAAGAGAGCACAGGTGACGATGAAGTTAGCAAGGGGAAGTGCAAATCATTTTTTCTAATTTTCATTGAAATGTTTGTTTCTACTGCATCACCATTCACCACTGAGGGATTGTATCTTTGTCTTCTGTACCCATCTATCGACAAGTCACATTTTGCTACAAAATTTCCAAAACATGTCAGCGCTTATTTCCTCACTTGATTCTTTTGAATCATTGTTGCGTAATGGTAATGTTATATCTGAAGAACTGGAAAACCTTTTCTCCTGTCAGCAAGTTGCTGAAGATTTGTACATCCCAGAAGTTGGTGAGACAATGGATTACAAATCACTTCAACTTTGCATGAGGAGAAGCGAGTGCCTTTCTGTTCTGAAAGTGCCAATGGTGCCTCCAAACATTTTGTTTATCGAAGAAGCTGCACAGGTGAAAGAGTGTGAGCTCACCATACCGTTGCAACTTCAGGGTGTCAAGCATGCTATTCTTGTGGGTGTTGAATACCAGTTACCTGCTATAGTTAAAAGTAATGTACGTTAATGTTACTCATTCGTTTATTTCTATATACATCTATTTTTTGTTCCGTACCTGTTATTTTTATGTATTCAATATCTATTTTCTTACCTTCTGCAGGTAATCGATGGAGCTGGCTTTTCAAGAAGCTTGTTTGAGAGGCTAAGCTCTTTGGGTCACCCAAAACACATACTGGATATGCAATACAGAATGCAACCGTCCATAAGTTTGTTTCCAAATTATAAATTTTATCATAATCAGATAATGGATACTCCAAATGCAACAATTTATGGTCGTTATTCTTTTATAAATGTAATTGGTGGTCAAGCGGAAAGGGAAGGTGATGAACATAATCGGAAGAACATGGTCGAGGTGGCAATTGTTATGAAAATATTGCGGTATCTGTTCAAAGGTATGCCTAAATGGAGAATCATTTTCATTTTCTCATCTCAAAAGTTTTGATTTTCAGTCTAATTCATTTTCGCATCACATCTAAGACAACAGAAAACATCTCAGGGTGTGTAGTTGCGGATGTGTGACTGTATGCAACACATCTGTGGTTTCCCTCTAAGGACCATTTTTTCCGTTTCCTGAAGACATTGTAGCATAGCTAGGTGTAGCTGTAATTTTGGATTCCTAATAGTCGAGCTGTACGAAGTTATATTGAAAGTTTATATTCTCTTGGTAAAATTGAATTTTTCATTGAACTTGTAGACGGTATATAATGTCTTAGTAAAACTTGACTATGTTTTCCATGGAAATTTTATATCTTTGTTCAGCCTCACTATAAACCCTTTGTCTATACTTATATGCAGAATGGATACGTTCGGTGTTATGTCTCCCTATGCTGGCCAAGTAGTTGTAATTCGGGACAAAATTGGAAATGGGTATGATAAACTTGATGGTTTCATAGTGAAGGTGAAGATAGTTGACGATTACCAAGGAGGGGAAGAGGACGATGTGCTTCAGATACTGGTCTCGAGTTCTTTCCATTAACATGTGAATGTGCTTGCAGAGGCTTTCAAAAAGATTGATAATACTTTAGTGATTGCGAGCTTTGGGGCTGATTGTTCAAGCTTGTTATGTTCGGATGCAATATTTATCGACATGAAGGCCGAACACTGCAGAAAAGGGACACTGAGAAAACTGTTTCGGAAACTATCTGCCGTACAGGCTGCTGCACAAGGTTAGTTTGGAGCTTTTGAAGCAGAGGCAGTGAATCTGAGGGAAATAGCAGCTGTGGGAAAGGGCCTTAAGATCTTAATTTAATCCAGTGTTATTTAAGATGTTGATAAATGTTTGTTTTTAGGATGGAGTTGCTTGCTCTTTAGTATGGAGGGTCAGTTGGATTGTAGAAGCTATAACATTTTCTACTTCATTTTGTACCAAGAAAAATATTTAGTGAAGGTTTCTTCTGCAATCAAGTAAAAATAAATAAAAATTAGCTAGGTTGAAATTGCTATATGAGCGATAAACATTAAATCACTTCAACTAGGGGAATGTGGATTCGAACTTGAGTGTACGGAGCGATTGCATTGCTCGAGCCGGCTTAGTTAAACTTAATTTAGCTAAACTCATATCTGCAATTGTTGAAGGCTCAGAAACCCAACAAATATTCTTATATATTAACAAAAAGTGCTACTAGGAAGAAAATTATTAAGGTCTCATTTCCAAAGATAAAATAGCATTTTTGGTGGTTTAATTATATTGTCTTATTCTTCTCTTTAGGAGGCAATATATACACAAATTATATAGTTGATTAGGGATGCAAGAAAATTCCTCACAACAAGGAAATCCTAACTAATAAGGGAATAATAATTAAATAATAATTAAAATAGTTGAGTCAAGCCAACATCCAATGTATCGGAAAGCACCAGCTGGCATTTGTGCCCGGAATCCGGAAAAGTTTCTCCCTTTCTTGATGTTGATCGGGGCTGGATGACGAAGCAGGTGATGGTTAGTCAAGGTAATGGTTCCCATGCTGTGCAACCAGTTCCGGCCGAGAATGGCGTTGTAGTCGATCAAGGGTTGATGTTCTTTGAATGCTATGAAAAATGTCTACGGGATTGTCCCTCAAACGCAGCAACACGAGTAATTGATACGTATGCGCGAGCGGGGTTCTTGGAGGAAGCAGAGAGTTTGATTAAAGAAATGCCAACAGAAGCAGACGGCGCTGTTTGGCAGCGTTGCTTAATGCCTGCAAAATTCATGGGAATGAGATGTTTGAGAGGATCCGAATGGTCTCCTCAACAGTAAGGGGAGTAAGCATTGGAACTCATGCTCTTTTATCGAATACATATGCCAATTGCGATCGGCATATTTCATTTGGGCCAGGTTCACACGTTGTCAAATTACCAGTAAAAGGAACAAAGTAACCAATTAATTGTAAACTCAAATCCACACAAAACATTGTAGTTCGGGAATGTCTCGGATCCAAAATCTCCTAAACAAAAACACAACTAAAAAGTAATAAAACAACCAAGACTCTGGTTGCTTCATCTCGCATGCTGCACGCTCCTGCCGGGCCAGAACAGAAACAAAGGAACTAAGTTCCATTTCAGCAGCAAGTACATACATAGTACTCCAAAAGCACGAACCTACCACCCTGCAAGAACAAAAGACATGTTGATTTCTAGCTTATGCATCAAGAAGATTGAGCGCATGAATTCAGTCTTGAATACCTACAAGAACATGTATGTAATAGACATAAAGTTAGAGAATGCAACTTGTCCCCAAAAAAATGTACAACAACAACAACAACAACAAAGCCTTTTCCCACACTAAGTGGGGTCGGCTATATGAATCCTAATACACACAAAATATACGCATGCCTACAGCTATGGCCTGGAACAAGGCATATATAACTTTTTTCCAGAGCATGCTTAAATAAAAAACAAGCTGAGCAGAAAGTGATCCAATTTGTTTTAAATACCTCAAAAACACTCAGCGCCTTTGAGTTTTTCCAATTGAACGTTTTCCAGAAAACAAGTGCTTTGGTTTTAAAGTGGGAATGACCCTATCAGCCTCTCCACGACGAGCATTCTTGTTTCGCATCGTATTAGATTTCCTGGCCTTCTTTATTGCCTTGGCCTTTTGTGAAGAGTCCTTGAAGCCCTCTCCAGGGACAACTTCAGTTGGAGGCCTTGATCTTGAGCGGGAGCGGGATTTAGATAACATGCGCTGCTTCTTGTTGGGTGCATCAACATCCATGTCCATAGCATCGCCACCACCAGTATCACCCCCTTCAACTGATCGCTCCCTCTTCCGACCCCTGGAGACGGATCTACTTCGGGCTCGATTAATTGCCATAGTAGGATCAATCCCCAACTTTGTAAGCTGCCTCCCCATTCTCTTTGTTGTGAACTCCCTATCCTTGTCGAATTTCCTTGGTACAATTGGTCGACTCTCTGCTGTACTTTTCTTGATTCTATGTTGTTGAATGAACTTGCTTCTCTTTTTCCTTATCACCGCCAACATCTTTTGCTCTTCTGGAGTCAGTTTCAATGCATCCATCTCAAAATCATCATCACCCTGCTCTTCGTGCCGGAGTCCTTCTTCTCGTTACAATTCCTTAAGCCTGTGAAATATGTCAGGATCAACAAAGTCACATACATTGTACCCATCAAGAATTTCTGGCATGACATCCTCTTTCCATTCGTCATTAGCTAAGATATAGTGCTTCTTCAAACTGGCAGAGTACACACCAGCACCACCATTCTCATTCTCCAAATCCCTTTCTGTACTCCTCTTTTCCTTCTCCGCTGCTTGCTTAGACTTAGCCTCCAAAACTGCCTGAGGTATACACAGGGGCCTTTCCTCGCCGTCCCGCGGCTTTGGCAATGCAACATGAAAACGATTTAAGCATTCGTTTATTTTTTTCGATTTCATCTTCAATTCTACTCTCTGATTCAACAACCTCTCACAAGCTGCATTCTTTACAGAAATCACCCCTTCCTCAGTCAAAGTGCTCATGGTCAAGAGTACCCCCTCATCGTTTGTAGCCTCACCTCCTTGACCAATCACTGTCTTCATTGCTTCACTTTTCATCTCTGCGACCAACTTCTTGTCTTCCTCGGATATGCCCTCCAGTGGCTGCAAGTCAGTCTTGTTGCAGACTATAATCAGTGGTTTGTTCATAAATAGACTTAATGCTGTGAAAAAGAGATGCCTGTTGGGCAATGTTGTACCCACAAGACCCCGAGATGTCCAAGAAGAACAACACCGCAGCTCTCAAGTGGGCCAGAGCTGTGATGCTGCACATCTCAATTATATTACGGTCTTCAAAAGGTCGGTCCAAAATCCCCGGCGTATCAATTACCTGGTACCTCAAGTATTTATAATCTGTATGTCCCACAAAGAGTGATTTGGTGGTGAAAGCATAGGGCTGGACATCCACATCAGCCCTAGTAATCTTGTTAATGAATGAACTCTTTCCAACATTCGGATAGCCACAAATCAATACTGTCCTGGTATTAGGGTCAATTGAAGGTAGCCTTGCCATGTGTTGCCTAATTTGTTCTAGATAAGCTAAACTAGGACCGATCCTCTTCATCACCGTGCACATGCGGCCAAGAGCAGCAACCTTAAGACATTTGCATCGGTAAAGTGAATTACCATACTTCAACAATTTCACATAATCTTTAGAAATCTTTCCAATGAGGGTCCTTGCAGCATTGATTTGGCCCAGTGCAAGCTTGAAGTGATCTTTGTTGTAGAGAACATGAAGAAGGTCGCCATAGAAAGGGTGGATATCATCAAGCCTAGGAAACTCATCAATAATTGTGGAGAGCTTCTCATGAAAATTCTGTTGGGTATATTTCACCTTGCGCATATAGAACTGACGAAGGCGGGAAATTGCATAACCCTTGTGGACTACGGTTGGGGTCTGCCGCTGGGTGCGAGATAGGATTATGTCAATGAAGTCCTTCCCATTTGGTACAACAGTCATCTTCTTCAAGTTATACTGCACCATGTTTACTAATTGGTCTGTTTGCAGAAAAGAATAAAGTCAAGTTAACACCAAGGTCGACTGCCATACACTAAAAGTAGAAAACATGAAGTATCCAATTCAATTTGAATTCGAAACTGATTTTCACAGCACGTCATTGATTTAAAATGTCTAACTTAGATTCGCATTAGTTTTTATTAATAATATTAATAAAAGTAACAAAAGTTCACTGCTCAACCCAAAAATTTATAACCACCTCGCCAACACCATAACATCAGACACCAGACAAATGCTAAATAAATGTAGTGAAACTATTCTGTTGAAAAATTGAAAATAATTTATCACTAACTTCATCACCAAAATCGTAACTTTCATGATGAAAGGGAAATTCATGTCAGAACCCTACAAACCTAAGCTGAATATTGAAAACTATTTCAATATGAAACAAGCATGCAATAATGCAAAGTCAATTGGTAATTACTTCTTCGTAATCTAAGACGAACGTAAATTTGAGAGAAATTCAGAAAATAATCACGTTCATCCTTGTAACTGGCTCTTCCTCCCCACCCTGCCATAACCGATAAATGGTTTCCACCCTATCCCGACGTATCCCAATTAACTAAAAGCATTTTACTTCTTTCACAAATTTAACAAAAAATGAACAAAACATGCCCAACAAAAATAATCAAAATTACCGATAAGAATCGTATAAATGGACCAAACAAGGTTTGCCAACGAAAATAGAGATATTTTTTTATAACAAATAACACACCCTCCTAATCCCTGAATTAATCAAGCATTAGTTCTATAAAAAATGGTATGATTCGATTGAACAACAAGAAATTTGAACAAAAAATGATTGTTTAATTCGATCCATTAACAAACCCGCCTACAAAAAGCTGCAAACAAATTGAAAACACAGAATATAAAAACAAAATCCCAACACAAGAAACTACTAGCAAAGGACGCTGCGGTAGTAGAGCTTCGACGGAGAGAGATAGAGGACTTACTTTACAACAGAGTGAGAGACTGAGAGAAGAGGCGGCGGCGGCGGCGGCTCTGGGAAGGAAAGAAGAAAGGTAAAAATGTATAATCAAACATATTATAAACAGCTATTTCCGAAACGTTCAGGGTTCAGGGGTTAGGGTTTAGGGTTTAGGGTTTAGGGTGAGAGTGAGAGACTTTTTACTCCACCGTCTCGACGGCCCCTTACTCGCTGTAGCAGCTCACCCGATTCGATGTCAAACGGGCCCGATTTATCCGATTTGGTGTGGGTTTCGGTTTTCAAGTTGTATAGCGGTTAATTTAGAACCGACCTAAACCAAAACGAACGACTTCTAATTAATTTTAGGGTTTTTATCACAAATAATCTTTGAAATTGACCTACTTCATCAATGATCGTTGAAATTGAAAATCAATCAATGTAATCCCTGAAAATGGATGTCGCAAATTAATATGGTCATTCCGTTAGGATTCAGTTAATATTTCTGTTATGTGCTGACGTGTCACATAAATAGATCCCACAAGTTTAATTAAATATTACCATGTGGATTATATTTTTATTTTTTAAGGGCAAAATGTAATTGTAATTGAGAGTCATTTCCATTCATATCAAAATGCAACTGCAAATCGAGACAATCTAAACAAAATTCAAGTGAAATTCAGAACTATCAAAACAACTAAACAAAATTCGAAACGAAATCCAAACATGTTTGAGTTCAGTGGGCTCTGGGCTCTGAAAACTTATGAGGAAGCAGCAACAACTCCTTTGCTCCTTGGAGCAGCCTGTGTACCTTCAAGGAAGCCCCTCTTGAACCTCCTTGCACATTCCTCAGGTACCTCATCCGCCCAGTTCCGGTAGTCTTTCGGCGCAGCACCTTCTCACTCCAGTTATATTTTCTGAGACGGGCATCAGGGTAGGCGTAGGCGGAGCAGCGGCTCTTCTAGATGTGGAAGCTGCGGCGGCCGCACTGTATACGGAGAGTGTGGGTCTTGTTCCTCTTCTTTCCGAAACTTCCTGTTCCTTTGCCCAATTGGATTAAAAATGTTTAAAGAATGAAAAACAATTTTTAGTTTTATATAATTAGAAACTTAAAAAATAAAAAAAGGAAAAAAATAAGAAGAAGATGAACTGTTCATCTTCTTCTTTCCCTTCCACCCGAGCAACCTCGACAGCCCATCCCACCCCATCGCACATGAAACCGAGTCTTGATGACGTTGATGGGTTGAAGACACGCGGCCTCCATTGCTCCAAGCAAGCTTGACAGCGCCTTCACGTACAGAAATGGGCGACTTTTTGGACGGCGGTGGCGATCTTGTCGTGGTGGGGTGGGGTGCGAAGAAGAAGATGAACTGTTCATCTTCTTGTTTTTTTTTTTCCTTTTTTTTTCATTTTTAATTATATAAAACTTTAAAAACAAATTATTATTTAAACATTTTAATTCATATAGTAATATTTAATTAAACTTGTGGGACCAGTTATGTGCCATGTCAACACATAACAGAAATTTTGATGGACTTGTAAAGGAATGACCACATTGATTTGCAACACCCATTTTCAGGAATTATATTGATTGATTTTCAATTTCAGAGACCATCTTGATGGGATGGGTCAATTTCAGAGACTATTTGTGATAAAAACATTTACTGAGTCAATTAAACGAACACCTCAGAGATCGCAGAACGAGTTCATAAGGAAGAACACCCTCCCTCAATCTCTTTCCATGCTTTGAACCCCTATTCTTGCACCTTTGACATGATCAGTCATAGAGCCATATCTCAGCTGACCTCCAAAAACATAGAAAAGTTTTAAAACAGATACTTTTCAGCCACAAAGCATGGTGGAGAAGTAACCAGGCCAGCTCGCACGTCAAAAATACTTCATATTGGGAGTAGCAAATATACCATCATTCGAAGAACTTGGGAGTAGGAAACAATGATAAGTTGACTATCAAATTGGTGATCATGCAGTATGCCACTCAACACTGACCCTCACAAAACCATTGGAGTCATCTGATCCAACTAAGGAGTAATCCCCCGTTGAGGATAGAACAAAATATTCAATGTCGAACAAGCCTTATATATCTTTAATATTTAAAGTCGAAAAGTATACAAGTTAATCTTATATTTTGCGTTTGTTCTCTCCCTTGAGTCTCTTCTTTGATTCAAGTTTCACTTTAGTCATTTTAGTTTCAGTTGTGCTAATTTTGATCACAAGATTTTCGTCTATTTACGTATAATCTTCTGTTCAATTGATGACGTGCCATATGATATGGCGATTCGTTATACTATGATGTACAAGCCATACTAGCAAATTTTGGACCAAAACTGTGAAATTGATTGCTGTTTAGGGACACAAAGCATCGATGTATGAGAAGCCGAATCTCCGTGATGAGTACGTGTGCCTTGTATGTTAGTCTATAAATGAGTCCTGGAGTCACCATCTTCAAATTAGGGAAGAACAAGATGGTCAACAGACTAAAAACATAAATTGAGATGATTTTAAAAATGTATGACTTGAGAAAATTAAAACTTCGCAGCTCGTTTTGAATCATATTATAAGTTTGGACGGTGTAAAATGTATGGGTTGTTTGATAACCATTTCGTTTTTAAAAATTTAACTTTTAGTTTTCATGTTTTTGAAAAGTAGTTATGGGTTACAGCTGAAAACATAAAACGATATTGTTATTACATTTTTACACCCACAGGGCCACAACAAGTGAATACCACTCGGTGCTCATAACCGCCACTTCCCTCGTATACGCAAAAAAAAACTGAAGAGATGCACTTAACATTTCGCCAACCACCAAAATTGTGCCACAAGAAATCTCTTCTTCACATCCACCTTCTTCTTCCTCTGTCACTCCTCCAACTTCTCTCATATAATGCAAGAAACTCCGCCAACTTAGTGCTTAACAACATGGACAAGTTCTCACAGTTACCCGAACCTCTCCTTCTGATCATCATCGCCAACTTGCCCTTCAAAGAAGCCGCAAGAAACTCCATTCTCTCCAAGCTATGGCGTCACCTTGGGCGTTCGACCCAAATCGTCGAGTTCAACGAGCGTTTCTTTGTGAATACTGACGCAGCACCTGCGGACAGAGCGATTCAGAGACTAACTTTCATTGATTTTGTGCGCCATTAGATTGACAACAGCCCAAAAACACCTGTAGGTAAGGTTAGATTGACAACAGCCCAAAAACACCTGTAGGTAAGGTTGCTCTCACATTTTCTGAACCTGAAAATTTCCAACAATTCGTGGATTGCATCCAATTTTGTGTGAAGCATGATGTCAAACAGTTGTGATATAATCTGTAATTAGTGATTAGCTTAATCACTATTAAAGGTTTTAATCTTGAGATTATTAAGCTTATTCCTGTTTTAGTGAAGTTTGTTATAATTAGCCAGCTGACATGATGAGTTGTGACTCTAGCTCTCACTGTTGTAATCAGATCAGAATTTACACAAACAGAAATAGAAACAAACAAAAACATTTAAGAGCTCTGCTCTCTCTCTTCTTTCCATCTCCCTCCCTATCCTATGTGTTACTTGCAGGTTGATTAAGGGAGTTGATGATGGGTATCTTTTATTTAAAAGGTTGTGTAAGATGTCCATGAAATACTCATCAGATGAGCACTCTGATGATCAAATTCTCTTGAAGGGTATAGTACTGTCCTTGGAGCTCTTGCAGGTGGTCATGGATGATAGAGGTCAAATTCGGTGCAACAATGAGATGTTTCTAAATGCTATCAAGCAGTTCCTCTGCTTATCACTGTTACACATCAGCGTGTTGTCAGTCATGGCCATTTTCTAGCCATTATCAAGCAGTTCAAATGAAAAGCTCTTATTCGACCGATGTCCAAAAACAGAAAACGTGCGAGCACATGTTGTTCAAAGTCTCAATGGAGATTTGCTAGCTTCAACGGTTGGAAAGTCAGCAATCACAGTTCACAACTCGATGTCTAGTTTGTCTTCACCATTTCGCATATATTCAAATAGGCTCCAAGGAGGTGCAGCGGTTCAATCTGTTCTGCAACTTCTATCAAGTGGATATTGGGATGAGCTTTTCCAGTTTATAAATGTGGAGTTCGATCATGTTAAGGGAATGGTGAATTTGGGGGTCAGATGGATGGCACTACCAACTGCTTCACTCTTAATTCTCTTGTTTGATGGAATGTCTAAGAGACATAATTACAACTGGAATTCCCATAGTTGCTCATATGCTATTTGGAATGCTCCTATGCTTTGTGGATCGCACAAACTTATGCATCATTTGGTGTTACAAATTCATGACCATGATTGGCACCTCATTGGTGATACAAAGTCAATTAAAGTAGAAGTGAAAGTGTCTGTGGGAATTGGTCACGGATGGTACATTATTCTTTGGTGGCCGCTGTGGAGGATGGAAGTTATTGGAATTACAACTTCTTTTGCAAAAGCACCAATGGAATTTGTTAGTCCCGTGGAATTTCAATTAAGGATGGCGTGTATTCTTTTTTATTCGTGGGCTGCACTCTTTGTGACGGATCAGGCTATCCATGATAGGATAAAAGGCATAATCACCTCCATGAATGCACAGATCCCTTACTTCAAGAAAATCTTTTCCATGATTGCCAACCGTCTAACACGTTTTCTGAATTTAAAGATTGAGGTCAATCTTCCTTTGACGGAGGATGGAACAACAATTGCTTCAATCTTATTTCTATTAATTCATGGAATGCTTTTCAATGAGTTATTATGGTTGGCAGAGATGAAACAATATTGTGATGATGCCAATTTGTCTGATGCCTCGCCACTTAATCCGAAGAAGTCATTGATTGCACACACCCTTTATTTCTTGGAAGTCACTTCTCGGGTTGCCGACAATCACAACAATTCAGGAAAACATTGTGATGGTAAAGACTCTGCTGCGTGGTTCCACTCCAATACTATATATACAGTGGACATTTCTCCTTTATTTGAGAATGCAGGCTTATTTGAGCCACATATTCAACAACATGGTGTTGCTGCTAGTGCCATAGAGAGGAAAGCATTGGTAAATCAGCAGCAAAACAAGAGGGTGAATTACAAGAAGCAAACAAGGGGTCACTTTGTTGTGAAGTTATCTGCAAAAGAAATTGCTACGGATATTAAGTTCCCTGATGCCATGGAAATCGCTGGTGTTAACCTGATGGTATCCTTTCTATTGAGTCATCCTCATGAGATAAGGGAAAAACAATGGTGAATGGTATTGTGATAGCTATGGGACTCAACAGCTTTTCTCATTACTGCTGTTACTGGGGATCAAGGAGACTCAGCTTGGAAGGTCCAGAATTGATTGTAAGGGATAATCTGTATACATCACATAACGGGGAGAAATTCTTTCCAGCTGAGACATCAAGGCTTCGCGGGGAGTCATCTCCAAAGCTTGTTCTCTTTTTTCAGCATCTGGGATGGGTTACAGATATCAACCAGGGTTTTTGCAGTCCAAGTTTTGGTGCAATGCATTGGTCAGACAACAGAAGTGGGGATGCTTATGATGAATTCACTGCAAAAAAGTTCCAGATTTCAAATGCTAATCCTAACTTTGAGGACAAGGTTGTTTTTCAAGGGGGGAGTAATGATATGATCTGTAATTAGTGATTAGCTTAATCACTATTAAAGGTTTTAATCTTGGGATTATTAGGCTTATTCATGTTTTAGTGAAGTTTGTTATAATTAGCCAGCTGGCATGATGAGTTGTGACTTGTCTAAGAGCACTAGCTCTCACTATTGTAATCAGATCAGAATTTACACAAACAGAAATATAAACAAAAAAAACATTTAAGAGCTCTGCTCTCTCTCTTCCTTCCCTCTCCCTCCCTATCCTATGTGTTACTTACAGGTTGATTAAGGGAATTGAGAATTGGATTGTATCAAGTTGACGCTCGATTTTTCTGACCCCGCATGGGATGAACTCGGGTATGATTACCACGAGTCCTATTTTGATTTGCCTTTGGAGGTGTATAATCACCGAGTTCTTGAGTCACTAGCTCTGTTTTCTTGCAATTTTGATGCGGATTGGGTTGGGAATTTTCATCTGTTGAAGCACATTTCATTGGGTTGGATTGCTCTGCTGGTTTCCGTTCAAGAAACTCTATTAGCACAATGTAGGTTGCTTGAGAGTCTGAGTCTGAAGAAATGTTGGGGGATGAACTCCCTTGACGTTCGTGGGAATGACCTAATGCTAAAAACTTTGGTGGTTGATAAGTGCAGCATTCATTACCCTCATTCCTTTTATCTTGAAGCACCAAAGTTGAATTATTTGAAGTTTGTTGGTGGGGATGTGCCGGCATTGACTACAGGCGAGGGTAGCGAATTCAATTTCTTCGAAGAGTTGGACCTCGACTTGAGCCCTGTGATAGATTTTCATGGCTCTGCTAGCCCCAATTTTATTCTCGATATACTTCCTCGTAGCCTTGTGATAGATTTTCATAGCTTTGCTAGTCCCAATTCCATTCTCGATATACTTCCCCCTACAAGGAAGTTGACAGTCTGCTCTTACACACTTAGGGTACACATTTCTCTCTTCAACGTTTCATTGTTTGCACTAGTAATGTGGTTGGATTAGATATTGTTGAACTTGAGAGGCACTGACAATACTTATGGATTCATAAGATTATAGGGCTACATGCATGATCACAGGATTAAGGAATATAGTTGGATTTGTGTCCGAGAATTTTCATGATACAATTGAGCAAAACAACCTTTTTATAGATGACAAATGAGGCGATCTACGAAGTAAGAATGTCTCAAGGATAACCCCATTCCTTGCTTAAACCATGACTCAGAACCTCTCCTAAAAGCCCCATATTTAAATTTAGTAAAACAGGACTGAGAACTTAGTTCCAACTAGTACTCAAACTCTACTGAAATCAGCTGGGATTTACTAACAGCGTTTCTCAAATCAAGTTTGGTGCTTCGATGTAACATTCTTATCAGCCTATTCACTGTAAATATTAACTACATTTAAGGGATTCCCTATATTAACTAAGTTGGAAACTATACAATACCCTCTTATATGAACCGTCACGTTAGTTGAACCGTCACAAAATCGGTGAGGACTTTGGTACAACAGAAAGTTTCAAGTTCGTGACCTTCGCTTGGTCGCTCTGGTCATTAGTGTGGACAAGTATGTAAATGGACAGAGACAGGGAAGCAAACATAAGATGTACGTGGTTCACCCAGATTGGCTACGTCCACGAAGTAGAGAAGTTCTCATTAATTGTGAAGGGTTTACACAAATACAAAGGTTCAAGCTCTCCTTTAATGAATTCTAGTGAATGATTTAGTATAAATGGCATTAGTCCTTATTGTGGGAGAATGATCTCCTTTTATAGAAGAGAGTTTCTAGTTTTGTTCTGACATTGACACGTGTCATGCAATGATTGGCATATGATGTTGACACGTGTCACCTTGTGATTGGTTTCTGATGTTGACACGTGTCGCGCTATGATTGGCCTCTGATGTTGACACGTGTCGCCTTGTGATTGGCTTCTGATGTTGACACGTGTCGCGCTATGATTAGCCTCTAATGTTGACATGTGTCGCCTTGTGATTGGCCTCTGACCTTGTGGGTCCTTGAAAGTATAATGTTGATCGGTGCTTAGTAGTTTCGGGATTGGTCAAGTATGGTACAAACAGTGTTCCCCTAAGTTCCCGAGTGAGGGATGCTCATCGGTTGGGGACTTGCAAGATCCAAGCCACTGAGTAATCCTGAAACTTCCAAGTACTGAAGTGTGGTGTCGTTTTCACTTGCCTTTTATGTTCCATAGGTGGAAGTGGTATGCTCTCTAGTTGTCCCCCAGGTAAATGTGGTATGCTCTCTAGTTGTCCCCCAGGTAGATGTGGTATCTTTAGTTGATGTTGACACACAAGGTAATGTACCATTTTCACTTGAAGCTTACTTGTAGTTTTGGGTTTGG
This sequence comes from Heteromeles arbutifolia, assembly GCA_024362995.1. Lineage (NCBI taxonomy): Eukaryota > Viridiplantae > Streptophyta > Magnoliopsida > Rosales > Rosaceae > Heteromeles > Heteromeles arbutifolia. Next base: position 33,286,293 of record JANCRC010000003.1, on the reverse strand, counting down.
TCAAGTGCGATACAAACCATATAGTAGGAATCCCCCAAGTCTCTGAGCAAGGAGGTCTGCCGAAAGAGGTGATAGACAAGGTAAGCAATCAGTCTCAGATCGAAAGTTTGATCTCTGGTTCTGGTTGATTGTTCTCCTTCTCCTTGTCTTCTAAACCACAACAAGGACAAAGAAAAGGACATGGAGAATAAATGATATGAGATACTTTTGCTTTTGAAGAAGTAACGGATGAATCGGCACGTGTTTTGTTGTACTTGTCTCCACAGGCTTCCTTGTATCCCTTTCATTTGCCCTATATGTTCCTCAGGTAGATGTGGTGTCTTCTCTAGAAGCACAAGATCTTGAAGATGAGTACTTGAGAGCAATGCTAGGTAAGTAATCAGCCAAGGGGTTCCAGGCAGTTAGTTCCTGACTGGAAGCTTGATTCCAAGTGCTGGTTGATTGCTCTTTTTCTCCTTGTCTTGCAGGTAAGAGCAAGGGCAAAGGAAAAGACAGGGGAAAAGTATGATATGAGATACTCTTGCTTTCGACCCTGATGATATGAGATACTCTTGCTCTGGTGTGGCTGATTTGTAGAGGTAATCCCGGGGAGGATGAACACTGAGTATTTCGAGAAGCTTCGTTGGGAATGCACTTTCAGAGATAAGGGAGAGCTTGGCATTTTTGCAGGTCTACCTTGCCATGGAGGATGAAGGTTGACATATATAGGGATTTCCCCAACAACAAGTAGTAATGCTATTCCTTTATCGTTCTCGATCATAGCGATGTAGTGGGAGCTGCAAGATTCACGTGTTTTAACTTTGTCAGAGATCTTTGACAAAGTGGTCTGTGATATCCGGAAAGCTGATGTTGCTTGTGAAAAGCGTCGACAAATTATATCCAGGAAAATATGGCTCTTCGAAGTTCGAAGAGATGTGCCTCTTCGATTTTTGAACAGGCAGCCCTCTTGTGGGTAATAGTAGGGTAGCTGGGGCTGCAAAATTTGAGTGCCTTAGCTTGGTCAGGGATCTTTGAGAAAGCTACCTATGGTACCCGAAAAGCTAATGTTGCGTGTGGGCAGTGTTGGCAAATCTTATCCAGAAATATCTGGCTCTCGAGATTCAAAGAGCGGTGCTTCTTTGGTTTTTTGAACAAGCAGCCATATTGCCCTTTCTATTACAGGGGTGAAGCATTTAGGTTGAAATAAGTGAGGAAAACTTCTCGGTTGGGGACTTGAAAGCTCCAAGTTATTGAGTAGTTGTGAAACTGTTGAATACTGAGGCGTAGTAGCATATGATAGGAGTCCCCCAAGTCGCCGGTCGAGAAGAGTTGCCGAAGGAGGTGTCTTGCTTGTTACCAATTTGTCAGAATAGCGACGCCTTGTTGTTTCATTTGGTGAAGCATAATTCTTTCTTGGTGAAGTACAATTCTTTCTTGCTTCATGTTGAGAGGTAGGGAAATAATAAAAAATAAGACCCAAGGTCTCATCCCTTTGCCTGTGTCTGCTTCCCCATTTCTCTTGACTTTTCTCATTTCAAATCGCAAAGTCGTCTTCATGAAAGTTGTTCCTTAACTCATGAACTACAACATATCCAAATTTGAGATCCATCGGAGTAGTACAACTCTAGAAATTCAGGTATGATAAGTGACTGTTCATTATTTTTCTGTCAACCCGTCAGACCTGTTGTGAGCTTCGAAACTCCATGTTCTCTTGCTCAGATCAACATACTTTCTTCATCAAAGTTGTTCCTCATCATCTCTTCCATAACATATCAAAAATTCAGAATGAACTAACAGTTAAATACTTCCAGATCTTCGAAACATCACAACAGCTTTGAAATCTGCAGGAATCTGACTGTCATGTTTGGAGCTTCAACACTCTAACTTCCGTCGCTTAAACAGAAACAGTTCCTTCTTGAAAGTTGTTCATCTTCTCAAGAACTATAAGATGTCCAAAATTCAGCTCCATTGAAAAAGAGCAGAAGTTGCGGAAATTTGATAGATGAAAGGAGACGGAAGAGGGAGAGAGAGAAAGAGGCTTGACTAGTTGAAGCTATTTTTAGGACACAAAATTTGATTTAGCTTCACACTATCTTGATCAAGAGTGTGTGAAGCTCTTGCATGTTTTAGTGTTGAAATTTTGTAGTGAAGCTTTGTAGGTGAAGCTTTGTAGGGTAAAGCTTTGTGGGTGAAGCTTTATAGGTGAAGCTTTGTAGGGTGAAGCTTTTATGTTGAAGCTTTGTAGGTGAAGCTTTTGTGTTGAAGCTTTGTAGGTGAAGCTTTTATGTTGAAGCTTTGTAGGGTGAAGCTTTGTAGGTGAAGCTTTTATGTTGAAGCTTTGTAGGATGAAGCTTTGTAGGTGAAGCTTTGGTGTTGAAGCTTTGATGTTGAAGCTTTTGTGGTGAAGCTTTGATGTTGAAGCTTTATAGGGTGAAGCTTTTATGTTGAAGCTTTTATGTTGAAGCTTTGTAGGTGAAGCTTTGATGTTGAAGCTTTAGGTGAAGCTTTGATGTTGAAGCTTTTGTGGTGAAGCTTTTATGTTGAAGCTTTGATGTTAAAGCTTTGATGTTGAAGCTTTGTAGGTGAAGCTTTGATGTTGAAGCTTTGTAGGTAAAGCTTTGTTGTTGAAGCTTTGTAGGGTGAAGCTTTGTAGGTGAAGCTTTTATGTTGAAGCTTTGTAGGTGAAGCTTTTGTGTTGAAACTTTGTAGGTGAAGCTTTTATGTTGAAGCTTTGTAGGTGAAGCTTTGGTGTTGAAGCTTTGATGTTAAAGCTTTTGTGGTGAAGCTTTGATGTTGAAGCTTTATAGGGTGAAGCTTTTATGTTGAAGCTTTGATGTTGAAGCTTTGTAGGTGAAGCTTTGATGTTGAAGCTTTTGTGGTGAAGCTTTTATGTTAAAGCTTTGATGTTAAAGCTTTGATGTTGAAGCTTTGTAGGTGAAGCTTTGATGTTGAAGCTTTGTAGGTGAAGCTTTGTAGGTGAAGCTTTGTTGTTGAAGCTTTGTAGGTGAAGCTTTTATGTTGAAGCTTTGAGGTTGAAGCTTTGTAGGTGAAGCTTTGATGTTGAAGCTTTGTAGATGAAGCTTTGATGTTGAAGCTTTGTAGGTGAAGCTTTGATGTTGAAGCTTTGTTGGTGAAGCTTTGTTGTTGAAGCTTTGTAGGTGAAGCTTTGTAGGTGAAGCTTTGTAGGTGAAGCTTTGATGTTGAAGCTTTTGTGGTGAAGCTTTGATGTTGAAGCTATGTAGGGTGAAGCTTTTATGTTGAAGCTTTGTAGATGAAGATTTGATGTTGAAGCTTTGTAGATGAAGCTTTGATGTGGAAGCTTTGGTGTTGAAGCTCTGTAGATGAAGCTTTTATGTTGAAGCTTTTGTGGTGAAGCTTTGATGTTGAAGCTTTTGTGGTGAAGCTTTGATGGTGAAGCTTTTGTGGGTGAAGCTTTTATGTTGAAGCTTTGATGTTGAAGCTTTATAGGTGAAGCTTTTATGTTGAAGCTTTGTAGGTGAAGCTTTGATGTTGAAGCTTTGTAGGTGAAGCTTTTATGTTGAAGCTTTGAGGTTGAAGCTTTGTAGGTGAAGCTTTGATGTTGAAGCTTTGTAGGTGAAGCTTTTATGTTGAAGCTTTGTAGGTGAAGCTTTTATGTTGAAGCTTTGTTGGTGAAGCTTTGTTGGTGAAGCTTTGTTCTTGAAGCTTTGTAGGTGAAGCTTTGATGCTGAAGCTTTTGTGGTGAAGCTTTGATGTTGAAGCTTTGATATTTAAGCTTTTGTGGTGAAGCTTTGATGTTGAAGCTTTGTAGGGTGAAGCTTTTATGTTGATTGACACATTGATATGTAGCTCGCTCCCCGTCAGGGATATCCATGTTGAATATCGGTGACCCTCCGTGTTGGGGGGTATTCAGATGATGGTTGACTTCAACAGGGACGATGAGTTCGTGTGTTTGAGTATGCCTAGCCTCGTGAAGCATCTCGAAGAGCTTCTTATACTGCTCCTGGATGACTTCATTCTTTATCGCTATTATCTTGTTCTGACCCTCCAGCTCATCGACCTTAGCTTGAGGAGGAAACTTCTTTCGTTCCTTCTTTTGTTGCTTCGCACTAGGTGTAAGAGGGGTGTTGTTCTGTGTGTTATGGCTTTCTTTGTTCCCCATGTTGGAGAGGGATGCCTGGTCAAAAGAGAGTGTACGAATGGTGGAAACCATCTTGACAAAGCTGAAGAGAGTATGAATAAGTGTATTTTCCCACAGATGGCGCTAACTGTTGATGCACAAAATCGATGAAGACTTTGGTACAACAAAAAGTTTCAAGTTCGTGACCTTCGCTTGGTCGCTCCGGTCACTAGTGTGGACAAGTATGTAAATGGACAGAGACAGGGAAGAAAACACAAGATGTACGTGGTTCACCCAAATTGGCTACGTCCACGGAGTAGAGAAGTTCTCATTAATTGTGAAGGGTTTACACAAATACAAAGGTTCAAGCTCTCCTTTAATGAATTCTAGTGAATGATTTAGTATAAATGGCATTAGTCCTTATTGTGGGAGAATGGTCTCCTTTTATAGAAGAGAGTTTCTAGCTTTGTTCTGACCTTGACACGTGTCATGCAATGATTGACATCTGATGTTGACACATGTCGCCTTGTGATTGGCTTCTCATGTTGACACGTGTCACGCTATGATTGGCCTCTGACCTTGTGGGTCCTTAAAAGTATAATGTTGACCGGTGCTTAGTAGTTTCGGGATTGGTCAAGTATGGTACAAACATATGTGTTATTTGTTTGCAGGTTATAATCAATCATACAGAAGAGGAACCAATTATTCCGAGTCCTCGTTTGACAGTGACAGATTTGACACTGAAAACGACAATGCATCACCATGAACAACTCGGCATCAAGTTTTTCTTGAATTGTTGTCCTCATCTGGAGACTCTTACAATCAAACGATGCCCTGAGGAAATTTATGAGGTACTCATAGTTAACTATGCTGTAGCATATTTATGGGATTTGATATTTGATTAATTAATGTTAATACTGTTTTTGTGATCTCTCTGGGTACGTTATGGCATATGATATCTAATTAATTAATGTTTAATACTATTTTTGTGATATCTTGCCAGTATTACATTACTCCATCTGTACTGAAGCCCCAAGAGACGTGGAAGGGAAATGTAGAAGTTTACGAGTGCATAACCCGAACACTAAGAATGGTTAAAGTAAAAGATTATATGGGGTCATGTTAGCACAGAGTCCTCCACGTCCATAACTTCATCATAATTTGTATAATTATCCTCTGTATATTGCCACCTCATCTTGAAGAATTATAATTACGTTTGGACTTGTATTGGGAGTTATTCTATCCCTTGAGGATTCTCTGTATACTTGTGTATTTATACTTGATAATGAGCAATGAACAGATTGCGACTTCCATCAATATTTCTGCTTGTGTTTATTGTGTTCTTTCTCTGAATATATATAATTTCTACAGATCACAACATGAACTTGACCTGCTCAGCTATCTTCTCACACATGGCCGGATCATGGAACAGCTTACTGTCGTTACATCAAGTGACGAGGAAGTTAATGGTGGAAACCCAGAAGAATTCAGACTCAAGGCTCAAGAGTTCTTGCATCAAGTCGAAGCAGCCTCACAAAATCTGGAAATAACAGTTCTGTAAGTAAGTAACCGATTAAATCTGCTGCATGTGTTTGCTTCCGGTGATACAATTGGTTTTCATGTGCATACAGTTGAAGATGGAATGTTCATTCTGAGTCGAGTCTAGCTGAAGACTTTAAGCATCTGATGATATACTTTTAGCTTCATGTGCAGTTCAAAATTAGAATCATGGAAGTTGTCTAATTCAGAAACGAGTATACGTCTGTAAGATGTGCAGTTGCTCTTTTGATTCAGAAGGAATGATACATACATGTGAATAGTTCTCTTCTCGTATCTTCGTTTGTGTAATCGTAGATTAGATCTAGTACTGATTTGAGTCCTAGATAAAAGGAGGAGACAAATAATTGCTTGAATGTCTGAGTTCAAAGTCTGATTTCATATATTGAATTTGAAGCATACATTGATTAGTGAGGACGGAGCTGTATAGGGACTGGGGGCATCCGCCCCCACTCAAATTTGCGCGTGTACTTCTGCATTCCAATTCCCAAGCCCTAATTAAACTACAAATGAAAAAATGGATTGCATTTCAATTCCAACCTCATTTCTAATTAAACTATAAAAAAAAATGGTCCAGTGGAAAAAAGATAAGATGTATCCGTTAATTTACATGCTTGTGACATTAGCACTAACTCTTCTAGTTGCTACTGCAACCGTTAAAAGAGCATTTTCGGCCATGAAATTTATGAATCGATTGAGAAATCGAATGGGAGATCAATGGATGAATGATAACATGATTATTTTTATAGAGAGAGATTTGATGGTATTGGAAATGAAGTTGTCATGCACCGCTTTCAAAACATGAAAACGCACCGAGGAATATTGTAAGATGTTGTATGAAAAACTTTATGGATTAATATATAATTGTTTGTACAGTAAATTCTTGAGTTTTTCAATTGTACCTTGTTGTTTGAGGATGACCTCATTTTTAATTGTACTCTTCATCCCTGGATCAGTCAACATTTATATACCTAAAACAACTCTATTCAGAAAGTAATTACCAAACCTAGCTTTAGTGATTGAGAACTTAACCCAACCCTGCAAAACCTACTTTCAACAATGAAGTCTTAGAAGTAGATGACTATGTAGTACCTTGGTCTAATTTGGTTTAGCGGAGGATGTGCATAAAGTAGGTCAAAAGCTGGATTCAATCCAATGTTACATGCGTCAAAACTATGATTGGCTTGTTAGAAGGAACTTCCATTTTTTTCCTCTTGCACCCAAGTTGCTTATACAATGTATCGCTCACTTGTATGGTTGTACCTAAGTTTACATCCTCGTTTCAATATGTAAGAACAATTCAGAATCTCCTCTTGTTAAAGAAAAACTTTAGTTGAAAAAACTTTAATTATTACAATAACTAGATCTTGCTTAAAATAGGTCAAAAATTTGCTTGAAGAAACTTTGTGCTAGTTTGCAATTGCATAAGCCCTGGACTACAAAATTATAAGGGTGCGTTTGTTTGCACTCGTTAGCCTTCACTGGACTAGACAGGATTAAAGATTAGTCCAGTACCGTGTTTGTTACTCCTACGGATTAGCTTTAATGGTATTAGCCCGGATACGCCTCGACTAAGGGCTTCACTAGCAGGTCTTAGCGAGACATCCGTAAAACCACGGGACTGCTAAGACGCGTCTGTTCATGCACTTCGCTTCCTCTCTCTCCCCCTTGCTATATCTCTTTGCACCGATAACCCAGACTCGGATCGATGTTGGCGCACCCACTCCTCTTCGTCGAGGTGACATAACGCTTCTTGGGTGGTGAATCAGTTAGAAAATGGAAAGTTTATTTGATTATCGCGATCGGCTGGGGGCTGGGGTCGATGGCGACAACCCGAAGGCTGGGTTCAAAGACCTTGAAGGTTGGGTTTGAAGGCTGAGTTCGAAGACAGCGGCCCGAAGGCTGGGGTCGACCACGACTACCCGAAGGTGACGAAGATGGATTTGTGGTGCTGTCAGTTGGATTTGTGGATTTGTGGTTATGGCGCCGTCGTCGTTCCAATTTGTGGTGCAATTCAATTTCTGGGCTTACATTTCAGAGCCTCAGATGGTGATGGACAAAAGGATTGCAATACAATTTTTTCCCCATTTTTTTTTTTTTTGTTGAATTTGTGAGAAATTTATTATTATGTTTTAATTCTAAGAAATTGTTTGGTTTTGCTTTGAATTGGGTGTTGGCATAGAAAAATGGATTTAGTTAATTTCAATTTTTCTTCTGTAATTTGAGATTTGATTGTAGGTTCAGGTTGGTTAGTTTATGATGTCGTAGTATCGAATTCTTTTGTTGTGATAATTCAAATAGGGTTTATTTTCATTGATTTTCATTATCCTGCTTCTTAGTCCGACACTGCACCAAACGCTTCACTAAGTTAGTCCAACTTAGTCTATTCTAAGCCAGTCCAGTTTAGTCCCTGAAGCTAGTCCAGTCTGAGATAATCCGGTGCAACAAATGCATCCTAATTATAATCCATTAAGCAAAGTTTATTCAACTAATGGGGCTTTATGCTAGTTTGAGACAACAAGTGGGGCTTAAATGCAAAATATTGACGCGGAAACAGAATCATGAGTTGGGCATCTGTCAAGTCTTCGTTATTCAGGGACCTAGATTGTCTGCCCTCTCTCATCCTATACCCTTCTCATCCCCTCCTATTTTTGTGATCACAGTTAAGCCACGTCAATATTTTATATTGATTTTTTTATAGAAATAATAAGACAAAAAGCAATGGGAATATAAAATGTTGACGTGGCTTAACCGTGACCACAGAAATATGAGGGGATGGAAAGGGTATGGGATGGGGAGGGCAGATAATCCAGGTCCTATTAGTTATTGTCCAAAACGTTCTTGTCACCTTTTGAAAACTAAATTATCAGCTACCGTGATGGTCAAGGCAATATCTTAGATTTTGGTTTCTTTCTTCGGCAGATTGGCAAATTCTTTTTTTTATTTTTTATTTTATTGTGGTGAAATAAAGTTTTTTCTTTCTTTCTTAGAAATAGATTGGAAATGTAGATTTCGGATGTTCAAACATTGGAAAGAGACATCAAACCGAGATCTAGTTAGTACAACTCTGCCATTCAAAGCCAAGCCATATAAAGTTTTTTATACGGTATTTACCCGCTTGCTAATACCGTCCAAAACCACAGTACAATTTAGTTAGGCTGAAATCTCTCGCTCTCTCCTTCCTCTTCAGACACACTCTCGGTCTTGAGACGCTCTCTCTTCCTCTCCAGACGCACTCTTCCTCTCTCGTCTAAATCCCAGGTTAGTCTTATCAAATTCTTCTTCTCCGTTTGAATCTCAGTTCGCCTTTTCATTTTTCTTCTTCTTCCCTTGTTATGCCCCTCCCTCTGTTCTTCACCATTGGCCAAATCACCATTGACCCAAAATAGCAGCACTAATTCACCAATCGTGCGCCGAACCAAATCCCTAAACTAAAATCCCCCTCCGATAATCAAAAGATGCCGAGATCCAAACCAGTAATATCAAGTGACAGCGTCATAATATCTCAAATTGTTTTACAGCTGAATCGATGAATGGGAATCGATGGCAATGATTCTTCTAGTAGTTTGTGGATTTTGGTTTAGTTTGCACTGATTATATGTTTATGGGCTTTTTCTACAACTGGGTCTTGCAAAGAAACATGGTGTATTTGCAGAGAGGTTCTTGACTGAAATTGCAGTGAAGGAAAACTAAGTCTGTGGGTGTTAATTGCAGAGCTTCGAAGTCGGAAATCAGTTAGGGAAGAAGAAGAAGAAGAAGAGAGAGAGGGAGGGAGTTTAGTGGGGGTGGGGCGGAGAGATCTGGGGAACAAAAGAGATGATTTCAGTTTTTTTTTTTTTTTTTAATTTTATTTTAAGTTTGATTTAAATAAAGGAAGATTTTGTTCTTTTTTTAATTTGACCCATTTGGTGGTCATGAATGTGTAAAAGTTTTTTCCATTAATTATCAATTTTTATCTTAAAAGTATTAATACTTTGAATTCCTTCTATCCGGTATTATATCAAACACAATATAAATAATACAGCCATTAGTTTGATACCGTACCAAACGCCCGATTAATTTAGTCAGTACTCATATCTGACAGAAATAGTCAGTACAGTCCAAGCTGCCAAACGAGGTCTCAAAGTCAATTTCAAGCTTTAATAAAGCTTATAAAATTCGAAAATAAATAAAATAGGATAAGCTTCCATATCTTTTATTTAGTAATAGGCCCAGTACCAATTTAGCATAATGAGTTTACATTTATACTTATTTTATCCAAGATTCCCTTTACACTAAAAGCTCCCAACTTTTTATTGCAATATTAAAAATTATTGTAAAACTAACTATTTGGGAGAAGGTAAAGGGAGGGCCGGCAAGGGAAGAGAGAAGAGAGGAAGACTTGAGGAATTCTATATGTAATTCACCATGCGGCCTAGTTCTTTTATTTCTGCTAAACATGATGTGTTTTACTTGCTTGATGTGAGAATTACTTGACACTTAAATTAAAACCCTATCGACGTAGTATATGAAAGTAGGGATCGTTTAAGGCCGGGGATTAGAAGGGATGCTAATCTATACAAATTAAACTCTAAAACACTAAAACTGGACTCTAGACAATGAAAACAGGTACTATGGGTCAATCTTAACGAATTTTAACTTCAAACAACTTAAAACAACCTAACTTGACTCACACAAACCAAAACAAACTTAAAACAACAAATAAAACTCAACTAGACAGATTCTAGACACTAGAGACTCAAAACAGGCTAAATAGACTCAAAACAACAAAACTAACTTAAACAGACTCAAAACAGGTTCTAAGGGGTGAATTGGATGACTTTTGGACTAGTTAGACTCAAAACACTAAAAGGGGACAGCTTTGGATGAATTTAAACAAAGTAAGACTCAAACAAGAACTAGGGGGTTTTTGGACGAATTAAGCAAAACTAAGCAGTTTTAAGCAAACAAAGTGAATTAAAGAGAGATAAAGGTGAATTCAGGGGTAGAAAGCTAGTTAGAGGGTTTCTCTCCACACATGAACATATGCATACGAATTGATTTCCAGTTATTCTTTCGATAAACCATGAATGACAATGCTTCGAATTAATTGTATTGCACTAATTAATTCCCAGATTTCCCTAAGTTCATTGAATTAAATGGATAACGCATCACAACCAAATTATTCTTATCAAGTTCCCTAACTATGGAATACGCATGATAGAGATACATATCAAAGATCATTAAGTTCCATGGAAATCATAAACATTGACAAGGCATTCATAACTATGGAATACGCATGTTACTCTTGCCTAGGATTTACTTAACACAATTGTGACTAGCAATCTTTACTACTTGTGAATATAAGTTCCTAACGATTAGGTGAAATTCCCTTATATCCTAGCATCAAATTCATGCATGCAAACTAAGTATGCATCCTTAATCAACACACAAGAACAAGTTCTTCATAAAACAGATAAGTAAATCACATTCACAATTTATGAAACAATAACTGGAGGTAATCAATTCATATCAAACATATGTCCATGGCTTTGATTCCACCTCTAACTAAAACGAAATTAGTTCCACATGTTCAACATAATTGAAAAGCAAGTTAAATTAAACATGAAGATCAAACAAGAGAAGAAAGAACTCCAAGAAACTCCAATGGTTGCACGGCAAGCCTTATCTTCTCTTCTCTGCGGCAAAGTATGGTTTTCTAAATGTATATGGGGGTAGGTGGATGGTATGGTACGGCAGAGAGTGAATTAGGTCAGAAACTATAGAGAATGGTGAAGGAAGGGGGCGGCAGAAAGTGGTGGGTGATTTCTGGCGTGAATGATGTATATGGAGGGTGGTGAAACCTGCGGCAATCCTCTAAACTTGTATATATAGGCACAACAAACCCTAGGGTAATCAGTTTAGGACTTGGACTTAGCAGAAAACATGGATTTAGGACTCTAGGTGGGGCAGAAAATATATATTAGGCCTTAGGGTTCGGCAATCACTTTAGAAAAGGAATTGTGGTCCAATTAATGTCTGAAAAGGATTGTAGAACCCAAATCCACAAGGAAAAGGCTTAACAAGTCAGAATCCAAGAGGGAATGGGAGTGAGAAGGCACGGCACAAAGGGATAAGGCAGGGAGCCTTGCAAGGCAAGGAAAAGACCTTCTAGAAATGAGGGAGGCGCCAGATTTTTAGGCTTCTAGAAAGAATGTGTTTTTGGGCAGATTTTGGGGTTTCTAGAAGAGTTTGGGGCGCCACATTTGTAGGAGAATGGATAGGACTTCTAGAAATCAAGTTTTAAGTCCCCTAAACTGAAGAAAACAGGTTAGGATAAGATTAGGATAAGATTGGATAAGATAAGGTAAGGATTGGATAAGATAAGATATGATAAGGTTGTTTTGGATAATGTTTTGGATAATTCTCCTTCTTTTGAGCTGATTCCTTATCTTCTTTATCTTTGACTTCTTTCTTCCATCTTCTTAGCTGATTTCTAGCCTTTATATCTTCAATTTCGTCCATCAACTTGCCTCCATGCTTGCACTACCCAATCTTGGCCCAAAAATGCTCTAGAATGCTCCAAATTGCTTCTTTTTGCCATCTTGACACTTTGAACCTACAAACACACGAAAATAGCTTAAAATACAAAATTAACTAAGAACTAACAATGTAAATGCATGAAAACAAGCTAACTAAGTCACATAAATATGCTCCTATCAAATTCCCCCACACTTAGCTTTTGCTAGTCCTCAAGCAAAACGAAACAAAACAAACGAAACAAACACCAAACAAACTAGACCTTCCAACATTCACCTTAGGGATTTCCAACATACATGACATATTTAAGATCATCATAACCATAGCTTTTAGTCTTCCCCACCCTTTAGTACATACTTAACCACAGTCACCATCCATTAGCTCTCATTTAACCAATTAAAACAATGTTTTGAATGTAGTAACACACCTTAGAGAATTCACTCAATTCCTCACTAGGTACCCTCTTATTTTCACTCAGATTTTCTAACTACACTCCCTATGCTAAGTATATGTGAGAAGATTGATGTAAACATGAAAACGAACACTCACATATGTTTGTAACAAAGAAAGCAATTTCTGGAGTTAATAAACATGTTTAGATATGATCTCATGAATGGAATGCTACTACTTAGATGCGAGAACCAGGGATACCATACGCTCGTACCAATCCCAAACTCCACATATTGAAACACACAACACTCAAGATTGAAGTATAGGGTTGTAACGGGGCTAGGGGTATTGGCTAACAAAGAAAGGTAAGGAAAACAAACGTTCTTAAAGCAAAAGCAAGCAAAGTAATGAACATGACACTTAGAACTCCCTTTCTTGAATGCAGCCGCCCACTTTGATACATAAGGGAAAGATTACACATATTTTAGGGCCGAATTCAACTTTTTGGACCCTTTCTTCAACATCCAACACTTGTGAGCTTATTATCACTTATTTTGAACACTTTTCATACTTTTTTTTCACAACTTTTCTTCGTTTTCTTTTGAACGAATTTGTCTTCTCTTTTTTTTTTTTTTTCTTTTTCTACCCGTGCCCTTTTTTTTATTTTGGCACACATAAATGTACAACTTCCTTTCCCCCACACTTGTTTGCTGCCCAATAACGACAAAAGGGAATTCACTCTAAGTCATGCTTAGCTACGCCTTAAGAACAAGGGTAAGGATGGTCCTAATCTAGGCTAGGTAGGGATAATGTGGGTAAACAAAGAACATAGGCTAAACAAGGCTCAAAAGGGTTAAACCTACAAAACAAATAACATAGGGAGGTTCGGCTATTTGGCACTGGTTCACTACACAACTTCATCTTGTTTATGTGTTATGCTAATCAATTTCATGCTTTGAATGAAACGGGTATGAGTTCTAGTATTTGGAACTAAATAATGAAACGCCTTCTAAGTAGCAACCAAGCAAAGAATAATGAGATCATGCAACGACTTTAGAAAACAACAAATGCACAGATTTTTAACTCTCCAAAGAACGTTTTAAGCTCAAGTCTCTCAGGGTTGTAGCGTTAGTTTGAGATTCTTCCTTCAAGCATGTTACAAAAACTGATTTTTTTCTCTTTTTGATTAAACATGACTTCATGAACTATAACCATAATCAAGCATAAACCAGAGAGCAATTCAAACCTCCATCCATGTTTATAACTTTCCTCAATAGTCATGCAATTAAAAACCGAATCCTCATCATTGTGTTGGAAGGTACCCTAAGACACAAACAAACACACAAAAACAACTCTTTTTGGGTTTTTGAAAACAATTTTTCAAATTTTTATGGTATTTTCGGATTTTCTTTTCAAAACACACTAAAAGACTCCAAAACAGATTAAAAACACTTAAAAACACTGAAAACAACATTCAAAGTGATAGGTGATAAAAACCCACGAATTTCATGCAAAAACACTTTGAAATTCCCCCACACTTAAATCAAACATTGTCCTCAATGTTTCAAACATAAACTCACACAAAAACAAGCAAATAACACAACTAACACACATAACAGATATGGCAAAACAGAAGCAATAAAGAGAGAGAGTTTAAGAACGCAAATCTGGTTTTGGAGCTAGAATTCCATCTTTCTCTCATTTGAACACATGGGTTGCCTCCCAAGAAGCGCTTGCTTTAACGTCTTCCAGCCGGACGATTCTTCCATTTATGCTCTCATGAAACCCACGGCATGGAGGGGTACATCCTCCACAACATGCTCCTCAAAAGTCTCATAATATGGCTTCAACCGATGTCCATTCACTTTAAACTCTTGATCCGTCTTCAAACTTTGGATTTGGACTGCACCATGAGGGAAAACATTAGTAACAACAAAAGGACCAATCCACTTAGAACGTAACTTACCTGGAAACAACCGAAGGCGAGAATTGAAAAGTAACACTTTCTACCCCACAAAGAACACTTTGCTACGAATCATCTTGTCATGGGCAGCCTTTGTTTTCGCCTTGTAAATGTGAGCGTTCTCATAAGCTTCATTCCTTATCTCTTCAAGCTCATTCAATTGAAGCTTCCTATGAATCCCAGCGGCATCAATGTCCATGTTGAATGTCTTCACAGCCCAATGTGCCCGATGCTCTAACTCAATAGGTAAGTGACATGGTTTCCCATAAATCAGCCGAAATGGGGACATCCCAATTGGTGTTTTGTAGGCAGTACGATACGCCCACAATGCATCATTCAAACGCAAGCTCCAATCCTTCCGAGTTGGTCCAATTGTCTTCTCCAAAACCTGCTTGATTTCTCTATTAGAAACCTTGGCTTGCCCACTTGTTTGAGGATGATAAGGTGTTGAAACCTTATGCGTGACATTATACTTCTTGAGCAGCGCCTCAATGGTTCGATTGCAAAAATGGGAGCCCCCATCACTGATTAGTACTCTTGGCATTCCAAACCTTGCAAATATGTTAGTTTTAATGAAATCTACAACCACTTTAGAATCATTAGCACGGGTGGCTTTTGCTTCCACCCATTTCGACACATAATCCACAACAAGCAAAATATAAAGGAAACCATGTGAAGAAAGAAAAGGCCCCATGAAATCAATACCCGAAACGTCAAAGATTTCAACATAATATATAGAGTGCTGCGGCATTTGGGTTCTTGCACTAATATTACCAGTTCTTTGACAGCGATCACATGTCATACAAAAAGTTCTAGCATCTCTAAAGATAGTAGGCCAATAAAATCCACATTCTAAAACTTTATGTGATGTTCTTTGAGTGCCAAAGTGACCTCCACATGCATAAGTGTGACAGAAAGTTAAAATTGAATTAAACTCAGAATTATGCACACACCTACGAAGAATCTGATCAGGGCAATATTTCCACAAGTATGGGTCATCCCAAACATAAGAACGTGCATCCTTTTGAAATTTTTCACGTTGGTGCTTGTTTAGCTCTCTTGGAATGTGTTTAGACACCAAATAATTCACTAAATCAGCATACCATGGCTCACTTACCTTGATGGACAGCAGTTGCTCATCTGGGAATGTCTCTTGGATAGGCACGGCCTCCTCCTCATGCACCATACGGCTCAAATGGTCAGCCACCACGTTTTCACTCCCTTTCTTGTCCCGGATTTCAATATCGAACTCTTGGAGAAGAAGCATCCAGCGAATGAGTCTTGGTTTGGCCTCTTTCTTGGTGAACAAATACTTCAAAGCTGCATGGTCAGTGTAAATAATAACTTTAGTACCAAGTAAATAAGAACGAAACTTATCTAAAGCAAACACAACAGCAAGAAGTTCTTTTTCAGTGGTAGAGTAATTCAATTGTGCATCATTCAAGGTCTGAGATGCATAATAGATGACATAGGGCTTCTTGTCCTTCCTTTGTCCCAAAACAGCTCCTAATGCATAATCAGAAGCATCACACATAAGCTCAAAATGAAGGTTCCAAACTGGTGGGACTATGATAGGGGCCGAAGTTAGCATCTCTTTGAGGTGTTTGAATGCCTTCTCACATTCCTCATCAAACACAAAAGTCACATCTTTCTGGAGGAGACGGCAAAGGGGGGTGGAGATCTTCGAAAAATCCTTGATGAATCGCCTATAGAAACCTGCATGCCCAAGAAAAGAACGAACCTCTTTAACCGAAGTAGGAGAGGGTAAGTAACGCACAAGATCTATTTTTGATTTATCAACCTCAATTCCCCTTTCTGAAATGATATGACCTAAAACTATGCCTTGTTTTACCATAAAGTGACATTTTTCCCAATTCAAAACAAGGTTAGTTTCAATGCAACGTTTTAGAATCAAAGTGAGATTATCTAAGCACCCATCAAACGAATCCCCAAAAACACTAAAATCATCCATGAATACCTCAATAATCTTCTCCACAAAATCTGAAAAGATACTTACCATGCATCTTTGAAAGGTGGCAGGTGCATTGCATAAACCGAATGGCATGCGACGATAGGCAAAGGTACCAAAGGGGCACGTGAAAGTGGTCTTTTCTTGGTCATCCGGAGCTATAACAATCTGATTATACCCAGAATAACCATCAAGAAAACAATAAAAAGAATGACCGGCTAACCTTTCAAGCATTTGATCAATGAACGGCAAAGGGAAGTGGTCCTTCCTCGTGGTGGCGTTTAGCTTCCTATAGTCGATGCACACTCTCCAACCTGTTTGGACCCGTGTGGGCACAAGTTCATTCTCCGCATTCTTCACCACAGTGACCCCAGATTTCTTTGGAACACATTGCACCGGTGAAACCCAACGGCTATCCGAGATTGGATAAATCACTCCACAATCAAGAAGCTTTATAATCTCTTTCTTCACAACTTCCATCATTGGAGGGTTGAGTCGGCGTTGAGCCTCTCGAGTTGGTTTAGCCCTCTCCTCTAGAAGTATGCGATGCATGCATGTTGTAGGGCTAATCCCCCTAATATCGGCCAATGTCCACCCAATGGCTGTTTTGTGCTCTTTCAACACCCGAATTAACTTTCCTTCCTCTGTTGCCGTGAGTGTGGAGGACACAATGACAGGCAACGTCTCGTTATCTCCCAAAAAGACGTACTTCAAATGATCCGACAATGGTTTAAGCTCAAGTACGGGTGCCTGAATCACTGAGGGTAACAACTTGTTAGTAGAAATTGGAATTGAAATTGGTTTTGAAGGCTTACCACAGTGCTGAGGTAGTGACTCTAGGGCAACCACCATCTCGGCCTCTTCTTCACTTCTAGGCACGGCAATATTGGGTTTTTGCCCAATTCCTTGTGTAATTGTTGATTCGAGGGGATCCCTCTCCAAGGAATCAAGGTAATCCTGCGCCAATTCATCAAATATATCAATAGCAAAACAAGAATGATTTTCTTTAGGAAATTTAATAGTTTCAGCAAGATTGAAATCAATAACTTCCCCATCAAATTCCATTGTCAACGTCCCTTTGAACACATCGATCTTGGTGCGGGCTATTTTCATGAAAGGTCTCCCAAGGAGGATCGGCAATGGGGTAGAATGGGGTGTATCCTCCATGTCAAGCACATAAAAGTCCGCTGGAAAAATCAGATTTCCAACCTGCACCAAAACATCTTCCAAAACTTCTTTTGGATATGCATTAGAACGATCGGCTAATTGAATTATGACACCATCGTTTTTAAGCTCACCTAAGTTCATAGATGCATAAATAGAGTATGGCATGACATTAATTGAAGCTCCTAAGTCTAACATAGCATGTTCAAACTTAGTATTACCAATAACGCAAGGAATTGTAAAACTACCCGGATCTTTGCATTTAGGGGGTAATTTCCTTTATAAAACAGCAGAGACGTTCTCACTTACTTGAACCACTTCTTTGTTAGAAATCCTTCTCCTTGTTGTACAAAGCTCTTTCAAAAACTTAGCATACCTTGGGACTTGCTTTATTGCATCAAGAAGTGGGATATTGACTTGAACTTTCCGGAATGTCTCTAAAATGTCTTTTTCAGCATCCTCTTTCTTTGATTGCCACAACCTGCCAGGAAATGGCACAATTAGTGGAGTAGAGCTAGAAGAATTCATATTGGAACTTACCTTGATGGTTGGGGACGGTTTAGAAGTGGGAATTGGCTGCGGCAAGGATTGTGCATTCCTTGCCGTGGGTTTGGGTGATTCATCCTCCTCCAATTGCAGCTTATTGTCCTCTTCTTGACTTGATCTAGATGGCTGTGAATCAGTTCCAACCTGCTTACCACTTCTCAACGTGATTGCTTGGGCGGTTTCAAATCCTCATTTAGGATTAACAACGGTTGAACTAGGCAATCTGCCTTGTTCTCGGAATTGGCCCATGAATTCAGCCATTTGCCCCATTTGTTTCTTCAATTCGTCCACCTCTTTAGCTTGATTTTTTATGCTCTGCACGTCCTGCGTCAAAGAGGTTAGTACTTGAAGAATTTTATCATTATTTAACGACGAACCTGAATTAGTTTGGGCCGAAGTTGGTTGAGGTTGTGGGGCTGCATAAGGCCTTGGAAACATCCCAGGGGGCTGTCTAAATCCGCTTTGTGGCTGTGCTTGCTGAGAGTCCCTCCACTTGAAGTTTGGATGATCTCTCCATCCCGGATTGTATGTGTTTGAGTATGGGTCGTGTCTTTGTTGGTTTTGGCCTTGAAAACCCACGGCTTAGGCAGTTTCCCACCCCCCCCCCCATTCTCAATCAATTGAGGGCATTGATCATTGAGATATCCCTGCATAGAACACACTCCACATATGGCCGGCCCTTGTGCTTTGGTTCCATCCACAACCTGTGACAAAAGAAGAGTGAGATTAGCCATTTGAGATTGTAATTCTGAAATTGCATTTACCTCATTCACTTGTTGTTGCTGTGGCCATTCTCTCTGTCCAACTCATTCGTATTGTTGCGCATTCAAGGCTCGATTTGCAATTAGAGTCTTGGCAGCCACGGGTGTTTTGTCAACCAAAGCTCATCCCGCTGAAGCATCAAGCATTTGTCTCTCAATGGGGAGAAGTCCTTCATAGAAATATTGGAGGAAAAGCTCTTCTTTCATTTGGTGTTGTGGACAAGAAGCAACAAGCGCCTTGAAACGCTCATAATAGGCTGGAAACGATTCCCCTTGGTTTTGTTGAATGCCACTTATCCTTTTCCTCAAGAGAATGACTCTTGAAGTTGGGAAAATTTTCTCTAAGAATGCGCGCTTCATGCTTTCCCATGAAGTAACGGTTCCAGGTGCTAGTTCGTAGAGCCAATCCTTAGCCTTTTCCAAAAGAGAGAATGGAAAAGCTTTCATCTTCAATATACTCTCATCAACATTGACAGGGGTCATGCTTGAACAAACCACTTCAAATTCCTTCAAGTGCTTGTTCGGATCTTCCATGGACAACTCGTGGAATTTGGGGATGTGGTGCAACAAGCTAGACTTCAATTCGAATTCGTCAGTCTTGCCCTCGGCTGCCCTAGGATATTGAATGCATAAAGGGGTTGCATTGTCCAATCCCGAGGCTGAAAGTTCCTTGATCATTCGATTATCTGCAGCCATGTCTTGCTCCTCTTCCAAATCCTCTTCAATTTCAACTTCAGATTCGGAATTAGAACTTGAACTAAGTAGATCAGGTTCTGGGTGCTTCCTCTTCCTTCTCAAATCTCGCTCAAAATCGTCGTTAAACTCCAAGATATGTGCGTGAACGGGTTGAGAACTTCGAGTCATACACTAGTACCTAAACAAAGAGAACAAAACAAATCAGAAAACTAAGCAAAACAAAAACAAAAACAAAAACTAAGCAAAACAAAAACAAAAACAAGTTAAAATACACGGCAGAAACTAGGGAGATTAGCAAGTTTGCTAATCCCCGGCAACGGCGCCAAAATTTGATGTGAGAATTACTTGATACTCAAATTAAAACCCTATCGACGTAGTATATGAAAGTAGGGATCGTTTAAGGCCGGGGATTAGAAGGGATGCTAATCTATACAAATTAAACTCTAAAACACTAAAACTGGACTCTAGACAATGAAAACAGGTACTATGGGTCAATCTGAACGAATTTTAACTTCAAACAACTTAAAACAACCTAACTTGACTCACACAAACCAAAACAAACTTAAAACAACAAATAAAACTCAACTAGACAGATTCTAGACACTAGAGACTCAAAACAGGCTAAATAGACTCAAAACAACAAAACTAACTTAAACAGACTCAAAACAGGTTCTAAGGGGTGAATTGGATGACTTTTGGACTAGTTAGACTCAAAACACTAAAAGGGGACAGCTTTGGACGAATTTAAACAAAGTAAGACTCAAACAAGAACTAGGGGGTTTTTGGACGAATTAAGCAAAACTAAGCAGTTTTAAGCAAACAAAGTGAATTAAAAAGAGATAAAGGTGAATTCAGGGGTAGAAAGCTAGTTAGAGGGTTTCTCTCCACACATGAACATATGCATACGAATTGATTTCCAGTTATTCTTTCGATAAACCATGAATGACAATGCTTCGAATTAATTGTATTGCACTAATTAATTCCCAGATTTCCCTAAGTTCATTGAATTAAATGGATAACGCATCACAACCAAATTATTCTTATCAAGTTCCCTAACTATGGAATACGCATGATAGAGATACATATCAAAGATCATTAAGTTCCATGGAAATCATAAACATTGACAAGGCATTCATAACTATGGAATACGCATGTTACTCTTGCCTAGGATTTACTTAACACAATTGTGACTAGCAATCTTTACTACTTGTGAATATAAGTTCCTAACGATTAGGTGAAATTCCCTTATATCCTAGCATCAAATTCATGCATGCAAACTAAGTATGCATCCTTAATCAACACACAAGAACAAGTTCTTCATAAAACAGATAAGTAAATCACATTCACAATTTATGAAACAATAACTGGAGGTAATCAATTCATATCAAACATATGTCCATGGCTTTGATTCCACCTCTAACTAAAACGAAATTAGTTCCACATGTTCAACATAATTGAAAAGCAAGTTAAATTAAACATGAAGATCAAACAAGAGAAGAAAGAACTCCAAGAAACTCCAATGGTTGCACGGCAAGCCTTATCTTCTCTTCTCTGCGGCAAAGTATGGTTTTCTAAATGTATATGGGGGTAGGTGGATGGTATGGTACGGCAGAGAGTGAATTAGGTCAGAAACTATAGAGAATGGTGAAGGAAGGGGGCGGCAGAAAGTGGTGGGTGATTTCTGGCGTGAATGATGTATATGGAGGGTGGTGAAACCTGCGGCAATCCTCTAAACTTGTATATATAGGCACAACAAACCCTAGGGTAATCAGTTTAGGACTTGGACTTAGCAGAAAACATGGATTTAGGACTCTAGGTGGGGCAGAAAATATAGATTAGGCCTTAGGGTTCGGCAATCACTTTAGAAAAGGAATTGTGGTCCAATTAATGTCTGAAAAGGATTGTAGAACCCAAATCCACAAGGAAAAGGCTTAACAAGTCAGAATCCAAGAGGGAATGGGAGTGAGAAGGCACGGCACAAAGGGATAAGGCAGGGAGCCTTGCAAGGCAAGGAAAAGACCTTCTAGAAATGAGGGAGGCGCCAGATTTTTAGGCTTCTAGAAAGAATGTGTTTTTGGGCAGATTTTGGGGTTTCTAGAAGAGTTTGGGGCGCCACATTTGTAGGAGAATGGATAGGACTTCTAGAAATCAAGTTTTAAGTCCCCTAAACTGAAGAAAACAGGTTAGGATAAGATTAGGATAAGATTGGATAAGATAAGGTAAGGATTGGATAAGATAAGATATGATAAGGTTGTTTTGGATAATGTTTTGGATAATTCTCCTTCTTTTGAGCTGATTCCTTATCTTCTTTATCTTTGACTTCTTTCTTCCATCTTCTTAGCTGATTTCTAGCCTTTATATCTTCAATTTCGTCCATCAACTTGCCTCCATGCTTGCACTACCCAATCTTGGCCCAAAAATGCTCTAGAATGCTCCAAATTGCTTCTTTTTGCCATCTTGACACTTTGAACCTACAAACACACGAAAATAGCTTAAAATACAAAATTAACTAAGAACTAACAACGTAAATGCATGAAAACAAGCTAACTAAGTCGCATAAATATGCTCCTATCATTGCTCTACAAGTAGTACATGTTGTACAAGAAAATGATCTTCTAGTTCTTATAGGATTCTACTTCTAATTTATACAATCACACTAATTTTCAAACACTATTTATAACACTCCCCTTGACCATGTAGAACTTAAAAAGTAGTCGATTCAGGTTTTCATGATTAGGAGGTCTTGGTTGTTATCGTCAGTTCTCCTTTGTCACAGGAGAAAGGCTGCATATAAGGAGATAGTCTCACTAAAAATTGGCTACAGTAAGCTCAGTGGGACAACCTGTAGTCTAAGGAGAAACATGTGAATGCAATGTCGACACTTGACATCTCTAAGATGCATCAAGTAATAGAAAACAAACACAAAGATATGACTAGCCCCATGTGGTGTCTCATCAAAAGTTGTCAGGTTAGCAAAAATTCATCAGGAAAAATGCTCATGATCGTAGAGAGAAAATAAAATATTTTAAGGTCAAGTAAGTATACTTTAGGATGCTCCCCTGATTTTGAAAAAATTCCCCCTAAGAACTACAAGCGTTAATAAGATAGTTATGCGTACTGATTCCTAAGCTTCTTGAAGGTTGACTTAGACAATGACTTTATGAAAAGGTCGACAAAGTTGTCTTGGGATCAGATATAATTAACTTCAATCTTCTGTTCTTCGCTGATCACGGAAGAAAAACTTCGACGGTGCAATACCCTTGGTGTTGACTTCTTGGATTGTCAGGTCGATATAAGCGGCATATATAGTCTTCATGATCATTGTTAATTAAGCATGTATTATAGCATAAATTAGGCATTTTTTATTGTTATCATATATTAAGCAATGAATTTATAACATTAATGTTTTTTTTCTTTTCCTAGTTTGTAAAACCATTAATTCTTTCTTATAATTTCTGTACATCAAACATTTAAATGTGGAGTATTTAGGCATCCAAAAAATTTAAAGTGCGTAATGTCTAATATAATTAATGAATTTGCTTGTATGGAATTTGGTTAATGAATTTTATTCGAGTAAAAAACTTATGTCAGGTTTTATGTGGAAAAAATGAGCTAAAGTCTTATTTTCAGTATATATACTTGTTTTTAGTTTGCTGTATTTTAGACCTCTCACTGTTAACTTTGGAAGGTTACAGCTGCAATGGCCATTGCTCTAGCAAATGAAAAGAATAAGTTCCCAGCTGGCAGGATTTTGGGCTCATCAATCTGCTTTCATAATGTTGTTCAAGTCACCACCGTTAATAATCAAAACCAAAAGGAAAAGACAATAGACTAGTTCAAAAAATTGAATAGACTAGGTTGGAGATGAAGTAATCACTTTATTCATTGATCTGGCTCTATCAATTACATTATACATGTAAACTTCATATTGTGCAAGAAGCCACAGAAAACCGTAAAACTTGTAAGCCAAAAGCCAAAAAATACATAAGCCTGGTAAATCATCGATTCGATTACAAAACAGGAAATGACAGCCTCACATGTACGATAGCAGATACAAACGGAATTGAACCTTCAAAGAATCAACGGGATTATCGTATGATCTTTACTTTGAAAATTGTCTTAACTCTGGCAATTGTTCATCGTGCATTGTTGAAAGTTATGGTGATTTTTGACCTTGGTTCATCACCTGTCTCTGCACGTGCATAGGTGTTGGTGTTGATAAGGTAAATAACGGCCATCCTATCTTTGAGTAATAGCTCTCCTCTGGCCTTGTAAAGAAGAATCACCAAAACGTGGGCCAATTTGAGCTGCACTCACTGAGCCTAATGCTCTTTGCTCCCCCAGCTGCCCAACATTAGGGTCAAGGGTAACCCAACTCGTAGTTTTGACTGCTTCTTTCGTCTTCCTCCATATCGTCCTCCAACTCCTTCGAACCCTATACGATATTGAGGCGGCGAATACAAATAATTGATGAGTTCTTATGTACCAAACAAATAAAAAATTATATAGGTTTAATGCATATGAAGGATTACTTGAGCAGCCTGGCCTCTCTTTCCAGTCTTTCTGCGAGACTTGTGACGTGAGTTCGTCTGGCCGCCTCCCGACTGCCGAGAAAACTCTACAAAACAAACTCAAATCTACTCGTTAGTGAAGATATATATAGAACAAAAATATAGCAAATAACAAGGAAAATGAAACGAAGCCCTAAATCCAAGATCTATAATCGTTGGTGTGGGAAAATTGAAGATCAAATCAAGGATAATTGATTGATTATATATACCTCTGGTAAATCATCGATTCGATAATAATGTCGGATCATTCTCCAGTCTTTAGCATCATCTTCCTCTTCACCTTGATCTTCAGACAAACCCTCGGAAAACAAAACCATTCCTGATCTATTTAACCCAAAACCTAGTGAGAAATAGTATGAGAGAGAGCGGGGGGGGGGGGGGGGGGAGGTGTGGTTGGCAGACTCGGGCACATAGCAACTGATAAGTGTTTAGCTCGGTTTTATAGAATGAAATTGGACGGCGGTTTCGTAAAACTAATGGCTACAATACGTCGTTCTGTCCGCTATTAGGGTTTGGTGGGTCATTCTTATCTCATCACATCCTGCCTCAGCATTCACCAGTTTCCATTTTGGGGCAAACGTGTTTTGATTGTTGTTTGAGAAAACACAGGAATTTGTGTTATTTCACAAGGTGATTTGCTACCCGTCTGTTATGGATGGGGCAAGCCATATTAATTTGTGGGCTTAATACGTGCTTAACTTGACCTCAATGAAAGATGAAAATAAATTTCTCACCTATCTTGACTTATTCTTTGCATAACCAATCAATCTTGCTTAACGGTGCATACGTCTTTTCATAATTTGAACCATTCACTTTAGCTTCAAGAACTGAAACATAACCAGTAGGACAGCACCAACAACTTTTATAACTGTTGTGATCGTGAATAATAAATCTAAACATAAACTATTATTCCTCAAAAAGGCATATGGATCCATCAAATTTCGGAGATTGACTGCAATATATGTATTAAAAACAATTGTTATCCGATGACCAGATATAATTTTTATGAATATATGCATTTAGTAAAACAATCACTTAATCATCGAGATGATAATTGTATTAAATACATGTAAGAATTATAGCCAAATCTCTATTGCAAATGAATACACAACTCTATTAATAATAGAGAGCTAATTAGAATTATGGCTATAGGACACCGATGTTTGCACACCATTTGCAATTGGTGACCATAGACATAAAGCAAGCACTCTTAGTATTTTTTTGGTGTCTTTATAGTTGTATGCCGCTGATATCGATGGCCTTCAAAATTGAGACACCAACTATTGGTGTCTATTAAATAACTTTATTTCTTAAAAATACTTATTATTTATTTTTTAGGCACCGAAGTGGTGCTGGTTTTTTTTATTTTTTTTTATTGAAAGCTGCGATATGTATTGCAAGGGGAGAAGAAATCTCCTAAGAAGAAAACCTACAGATGCAAGTGAAAAACAAAAGGGAGACATAGGCCAAAACTCATAGAAGGACAGAGCCTTCGACCCTAATAGCATATCTCAGCCAGTATTACATCAGTGATGAAGTCAGGCGGTTCCTCGAACCAGGGGCACTCGCAGGATGTGAACAAGGCGTAGCGGGCAACATGGTGAGCGGCCTCGTTTAGTTGGCGACGGGCGTGGGCAGCGGAAGCTCTACTCGCATGATGCTGGTTATCTGCTTCTCATACCTTGCCCTCTCAACTTCTCAACAGATAAAGCTCCTCAGTTCATTTTTTTTTTCAGTTGGGTTTCGTACTATCAAATTGGGGCTGCAAGACATAGAAGTGATTTTGGGGATTTCCAGCAGGTAATTTTTAGTTTCTTATATTTAATATTCAAAAAATTTCATGTCAAACTATTCAATTTGTTTATCATGCTTCTTATTCTATTTGATTCTCCAATTACTCACGTTTTAGGGTTCAACTAAAGAATTTCTTTATCGGCTTCCTAGTTTCTTGCCCCTTTTGTTCCCCATTTTTAAGCTTCGTTATATTAATGATTGCCCAACCGACAATATTGAGTATATGAAATATTTCTTCCTTCTTCTGGTGAATTATATGAACTTCTTATTATCCCCTGCACCCTAAAATCTATTGCAAGTCTCATACATACAATGTCACTAATAAAATCGATTGATTTTTTGTTTTCCTATTACAATTATTCTTTCGTACAATATATACTCTCCCTTGTAGTTGCGTTTGTAAATCTTTGTCTCTTTATTCGCATACTATATTTACTTAATTTGTTTCAATTACATATTTTACTTGACTTCTTAATCATTAGGCACATTATTGTTCCAATTCTGGAAACTATTGATTATATTCAAGCAAGATGGACAAAAGTTGAGCCACTTTGAATCCATTTACAGAGGATTACAGAACAAGGCTAGCAAAATTTATCTCAAACTCATTGGAAGTTTCTTCTCATGATGGCAACATCAAATGTCCATGTGTTAAATGCTTGAATAGGTTTTGGTTGAGTAACAATAAAGTCGAAGCACATCTAATCGTTGAAGGTATGGACTGTTCATACTTAGAAGGCCCATGGGTATGGCATGGAGAGACATTTGGTGACCCTCTTCCAAGTAGCCAAGCTGCACAACAAATTGCTGGTGTTAATACTCCTCATTGTGAACTAGGCCCCTTGCTTGAAGATATTTTCTCGGGTCCCAGTGGAATAGGTTGCATGCCTATTAATAATCACACCGATCAAGAAGCTTCAATACCTACATATGCACGTAAGTTTCAAGCCATGGTGCAAGACGCCAACACAGAATTATATCCGGGTTGTGGTATGAAGAAAATGGATTTCTTCGTATGAGTATTTCAAAACAAGTGCTTATATGGGTGCAGCGAAAGTGCAGTGCAAGATAATCTTCAGCTTTTCAAACATATACTCCCAAATGGTCATTCGTTACCAAAGAAGCTGATGAGTACAAAGGCATTGCTGAAAATTTTCATGTTGCCTCACCAAAAGATCCATGCATGTGAAAATGACTGCATGCTGTATTGGAAACATAACAGTGGTTTAGATGTTTGTCATACATGTGGTGTGTCCAGATATACAACTGAGGTAGATGACACAGCGTCAAGCAGCAAAAAGAGAATACCTCGGAAGGTGCTAACATATTTTCGTATTACACCTCCCTTGCAAAGGCTTTACATGTCTCGACACACCAATGAATACATATGTTGGCATGGTCTTTCCCGACCAAAGGATGGCTTCTTAATCAATTGCAACAATCAGATGATCCAAGGGCAACTAACGACTTGGTGGCGCTTGCTAATGGACCTAGTAAGTGGTGTCAAAGATATAAGATTTTGGTATGTAATGGGTTCAGGCTTAAAGTAAGAGGCACACAATCCAATGGGAAATACCAAAACTATGGTGTTTTCCTATGGTCTGATGTTCCAAGTTATGCTAGCCCACGTGACCAGAACCTTGTTATTGGTTTGGTAGACTAACATAAGAATTCTAACTGATGTATTTGAAATCAAGTACCATATAGAACGCAAAGTGGTATTATTCAAGTGCAACTGGTTTGATGGCACTTCCAGAAATATTGGTCAGGGAGTAAAAACAGATAAATATGGTTTTAGATTGGTTAACTTCAATAAGATTTCGTCTGCAAGTGACCCCTTTTATATTCGCATCACAAGTACTACAAGTGTTCTATGTACAAGATCCAATAGATATCGAATGGCACATTGCAATCAAAAGAGACCACATGATTTCTTTGATATGTCCTCAACAAATGATCATGATCCGTGCGATAGACAAGATGTGGAACATGCAACTGGTGATAATGATGAGGTTCGAGTTAGAAGCGATGTAGACGCCCAAGACTTCGAAGAATGCCTGTAATAGCATCTCACTTTTGATTAAGGTAATAGTTATAGGAAGTATTGATTCGATGAAAGTGTTGTAGGATATGGAAATATTTGTATATTTTGACATTCAATCATGAACCAAGCATTGCCCTGACTATTAGTTTTTTTATTTGGTATTATATGCAATATATTAAACTGGTGTCTTTATGTGGCAGCTTTAGTAAGTGAAAAGTTAACTATGATCTTTTTTGTGAATTTTACTTGATGTATATGCTAGAAATGCCATAGGGAAGGCATAGAACCAATTGAGTGGATTTTGTTAGTTATCAGATTGATTTGCATTGGATGTGCATAGCTACATAGGTGGGATAAAATGCACCATCATCATCCTTGGGTACTTGGTTGTGTTGGACATCGTTGAATGTAATATGCTTTCTTATGTAGCACAAACCTCGTTATTGATAAATCTATTGTGTATAAAGTATGGTTGGTTGGAAATGTGAATCCTTTTGCAAATTTAAATTTCATGTGAATTTTATATTAAGAACATGTGTTTTAATATAGTACAGAGCTATTACTAAAATGCATGTAATACAATTCAAAATATAACCATTTGGATAGTTGTATGTTGTAATTAACACCCACTTTGGTGCGTATATCTTCGTAGCTACTGATCCTAATATAGACACATAGGATTGGTGTGCGTATGAGTATGAATGGCACCAATGTTAGTTTCAAATCTAGCCACTGAAAAGAGGGAGAATGAGATATTTTGAATTTTAGAAATAACTATAAAATATAAAAATGTTGTACTATTCATATACACACCAATGCAATATTGGTGGTATTTGTAATAATAGAGACTTCTACATAGGACATGTATTCTTATTTAGTGGCTATTTGGTGGCAATTGAGGTTTGCCACCAATGTGAGTGTCCACTCTTTATAATAGACGCCAATAAAAATGGTGTCTTTTAGCCAAAATTCTAGTAGTGTAACATGCTAACCACTTGTTAACTGTATTGTCGACTTGCGCAATCATTTAACTAATCCTCTAATGATGTGTAACACGTAATAATCCCAAACTTGGATATCAAAGCTAAAAAATTTGGTGGTTTCTATTTAATGTTATGCAACATTTTTCCCCCTTTTTGGCTAATCTATATTTTATGAGGTTTCGAAATTTTAGAAGTCTACTAGCGGATACAATTAATAGTCATACTAACATTAGGAGATGATTATTGTAATTTGGTCCTTAGCAGTTAGCACAATAACTTATTAATTTCTTTCAACTTCAAATTCAGTTCTTTGTTTTATTTTTTGCACTGTTTAGTCCTGGCTAATCAGTTACTTCACAGGTGGGTGCATTGCTGTATGTTCATATTGTGGAGGCAAACCCTGGCATGAATCCCGAGTTGTCATGCCCTGATGCCAGTGGAAAAGCAGCAGAGTATGACATCCTTAAAGATGGTTACAATTTTGACTATTCGACTAGCCTTTCAAGAAGAAGAATGGAAAACAAAAGAACTTCCTCTCTAAGCTGGTGATGACGTCCTTGCCGGCGTCATTTAACTCTACTAGTTTGTTCTTCTCATAGGTGCCCTTCAAGGTTATTGGTGCCCTTTCTGGGTTTGCGTGAGACTTCATCTCATTATGCCTCTTTGGAGGTCTTTACAGTAGCTATGCCACTCATGATGGAAAAAGAAAAGTGTATGTCTGTCTATTTCGAGGATAGCCTAAACCTTAAAGAACGCATTGAGGCTCCAATCCAACTGGCAGGCCGCCTGATTGCGGACTAACAACCCTCTTAGAATGTGGTGAAGGATGTGCTACGCCATACTTGGAATAAACTAGGGGTAATCCACGTTTTCCGAGCTAAACCAAATGTGTATTCCATTCAAGTGGGCGACGAGGTTGTGGCTCGAATGATTCTAGATGGAAACCCATGGTTCGTCAAAGGATACACTTTCTCGGTGAAACTCTAGCCTAAGTTTCACTCCTTGGGTGATATTAAGGCTGATAGGGCGATATACTAGATCCAAGCTTACGAAATCCCTAGAAACCTTTGCATGAAGAAGAATGCTCGTTGTCTGGGGGAAAAGTTGGGGGTTGTCATGGGGATCAATGACCCCCTGGAAGAGGGGTTTAAGGTTTTCTTCCGGATTAAAGTTGATTTTGGTGCTTCTAAACCGTTTGTCACTCGGATCTTTATGCCTTGCCCGACCAACGACACTCATTTCATACGTCTAAAATATGAGAGCCTTCAAGACTTCTACCCTCTCTGTGGCCTACTGGGACATTCCAACGGCTGCCTATGGCCTAAAAAATCCAGTCGGGACCAGGACGAGCTGTTTAGGGAGGAGATCCGTGCAAAAGCTATGGCCCGAGCCTTCACTATCCTCATCCCAAAACAAAAAATACCACGTCCAGCTTATGGAGCCAACGAGAACCACTGGAGACATACATGGAGGCGGCCCGGTGGCTTTTATGGTATCCCGGATAAGCCTTAGAAGACTCCGACGATGGAATTTCTTAACCGACGGAAGCAATGAGATAGGACAAGAGTCATAATGTCACGTACTACAGACAATTCGGGTGATGGCCCTAATCCTCTGATGGAGCCTGACCGTTCTGACACCTCTGACAACTCTGATTCACTGACCCCTCATTTACAGTACAGACCTAAGATGCGAGACTATGGCCATATGTGGCACTCTGACAGTTATGGGACCCAGCTTCGGAATGGGTCGTTGACCATTGATGTGAAATGCCTGTCATTAAACAAGGATTGGTGTGACCCGGATAGCATTCCCCTTTGGGCCTTTGTAAATGCATATGAGCTTTTGAAAGCGTCCTATGAGTTAAGTCTAATCGAGCCCAAATTTAACACTTTGAACTGTTACCATCTGGGGGTCCGCATTGAGGAAGTGTCAGGCCCAAGCCACAATGTGACTCCTAAGACTAATCAAACTATATCATCCACAGCGGGGAACAAGAGGGGGGCCACTCATGACCCACTTTCCAATCCCACCCCAGGCAGAGTATCAAAAAAGCTCAAAGGCAATCTCAATCAATCGCTCCGGTTGTCAACCTCAAGGGGTCGATCAATTAAGGCAAAGGCCAAAGAAAAAAGGAAGAAGAGTCAAAGAAATGGCCAGCGATGGAAGAAGTGCTTTTCACCGGTAAACAGTGATTTAAACGACGACTGCCTGTCCGAAATCACTATTAGACCTTCAAAAGATTTTGAAGACGCGGTCGAGGCTGGTTTACTTGGAATGAGTCATGCAGTGAGCAAAGGTAACCTTTTATCGGCTGCGGCGAGTGTACCTCGTCATCGCTAAAAACTATGAATCTCTTAATCTGGAACTGTCGGAGGCTTGGGAACCCCCGACGAGTTCAAGCACTGCAAAATTTTGTGCGGCTGGAAGATCCCTTATTGATGTTTATCTGCGAAACTAAGTGTTCTGCAAACTCCTTTTTGCTTCTCAAGACTGAACTCGGGTTCGATTACATACACGATGTCGATGCCAAGGGACAATCTGGTGGCCTTTGCCTTCTATGGAAAGAGGAATGCAATATTCCTGTCCTATCATGCTCCCAGTCTCACATCGATTTGGAAATTGGAGGAATCGGGGATCCGGAGCACTGAAGATTCATTGGTTTCTATGGTAATCCAAGCCAAACGAATAGACGCCAGTCTTGGAATCTCTTATGCTAGATATCTTCTTCAAGCTCTATCCCGCGGGTTGTTGGTGGAGACTTCAACGAAATCTTTCACTCAGGCGAGAAGACGGAATGTGCCGTGCCTCATCCACTAAATCATGGATTTCAGGGAAGTGATGTGTGATGCCAATCTTCGGGACCTTGGATTTCAGGGGAACCCATTCACTTAGGTCACTTCAAGGAACGGTGGAATAAGGAGCGACTTGACCGATTTCTAGCCACGACATCATGGAATGAACTTTTCCCAAACTATAGGGTCCAGCACTTGGATCCGTTCAGATCCGACCACATCCCACTTGTCCTTTCTACCAGGAACCGAGTAAGCCCTCGACAGCCCAAACCTCATTCTTTCAAATTTGAAGAGTTCTAGACTCAACACCTGGAATGTATTGATATAATCCGCTCTGCTTGGGCTCACACCGCAATTGGTTATCCTATGTTCAAAGTAGTGGAGAAGATTAAAGCTATGCAGATGGCCCTCCTCTCATGGTACAAATCAACTTTTAAAGCCCGGCAAACTGAGATAAGCCAGCTTCGCTCTAAACTCAGTTCCATAGACTGCCAACCTTTCTCGAACGCCATTCTTACTGAAAGACAGGCGCTAGCCCAGCAACTTGACTATGTCCTAGCTTAGGAGAAGACCAACTAGAGGCAAAGGTCGAAAACTTACTAGATGAAGGACGGAGACCGCAACACGAATTTCTTTCACCGAAGGGCCACAGTTCGGCAAGGGAAGAACATACTCACTGGATTGAATGATGATGACGGTGTATGACATGAGGACAATGAGGGTATGGAAGGGACGGTGATTGATTATTTCACGAGGATCTTTGCCACTAACCACCCTCATGTGGAAAAGGAAACTTTGCACGCCATTGACAGGAGGGTAACCGAGGGCATGAACGATTCCCTGAGGCATGACTTCGATGTTGATGAAATCAAACGGGCTATTTTCCAAATGCAATCGTCGACCTCCCCTGGGCCGGACGGTCTCCCTTCTCTTTTTTTCCAAAAATATTGAAACATTATGGGCGATAATGTAACGAAAGCAATCATCTTCTTTCTCAATTCAGGTAACCTCCTAAAGAAGGTGAACTTCACCTACATCACTCACATCCCCAAGGTCAAGAACTTGGAGAATATGTCTCAGCTTAGGCCCATAAGTCTTTGCAACATTCTTTACAAAATCACCTCCAAGGCAATTGCCAATCATGTGAAACTGATCCTCCAGCAAGTTATATCCTGCCAGTAAAGTGCTTTCATTCTGGGCCAGCATATTTCAAATAACACTTTGCTTGCTTCAGAGATATCGCACTTTATGTTCAAGAGGCGTAAGGGGAAGAAATGGTTCATATCCTTGAAGCTCGACATGAGCAAAACTTACAACCGGATAGAATGGAACTACCTGAGAAATGTCCTCTTTCGGCTTGGTTTTTGCAATAAATGGATCGAGCTGATTATGGTACGCATTTCAACAGTCTCGTATTCAATTATAGTTAATGGGGAACCACGAGGATACCTCCATCCGTCCAGGGGGTTACACCAGGGTGATCCTCTATCACCCTACTTTTTCCTCCTCTATGCCAAAGGCTTCTCGTCGTTAATTACAAAAAAGGAACGTGAGATTAATTCAAGGCATCTCAATTTGCTTCGGAGCTCCCCGCATCAGTCACCTTCTATTTACGAATGATAGCTTTCTTTTTGTGCAAGTGACAGCAGAGGAATGCCTACATATCAAACTAATCCTCCATAAATATTAGATTGTCTAGGGACAAAAGATAAATTTACAAAAGAGCAAAGTTTCCTTCAGTCGGAATGTTAAGCGGGATGTGCAGGTTGCTTTGGCTTCCTTTCTAGGGGTGACTCGGGTCGAACGGCACGACAAATACCTGGGTCTTCCAACTATCGTGGGGAGGAATAGAAGCCAATGTTTCAATTTTATAAAGGAACATCTCTGGAAAAGGCTCCAAAACTGGAAAGGAAAT
This sequence comes from Heteromeles arbutifolia, assembly GCA_024362995.1. Taxonomy (NCBI): domain Eukaryota; kingdom Viridiplantae; phylum Streptophyta; class Magnoliopsida; order Rosales; family Rosaceae; genus Heteromeles; species Heteromeles arbutifolia. The sequence goes on along the minus strand of JANCRC010000003.1, from coordinate 33,252,548 downwards.
GTTCTAAGTTTGGCGGGCCGTGAGATCCTTGTCAAAGTAATGGCGCAGGCTATACCTCTTTATGCTATGAGCTGATTCCTCATACCTAAGCATTTTTGTGACGAACTGAATAGATTGGTTGCTCGTTTCTGGTGGAATAGGTCTGAGGAGGGTAAAAATATACACTGACTCACGTGGGACAAGCTCTGCCTTCCCAAAAATGAATGAGGTCTGGGATTCAAGAACCTCCACGCCTTTAATCTCAGCTTGCTTGCCAAACAAGCATGGAAGCTCCAATCGAATCTAGACTCTCTTGTGGCCCAGATATTCTGCGCCAAATACTTCCCTACCTCAACTCTCTCTGAAGATCAAGTCAAGCCAGACGATTCTTTAGTCTGGATGAGCTTCTGTGATAGCTAAGAAGTAATTAAAAAAGGCTCTAGATGGAGGATTGGCTCGGGTACAAGAGTTAAGATCTAGGAGGACCGTTGGCTTCCATTACCATCATCCTTTCGTATTTTCTCGCCTAGACCCTCAGACTGCAGCTACCGTTTCGTCAGTGATCTCATCGACACAGATAGGAAGTGCTGGCGAGTCAAAGTGATTAGGGATCTCTTCTCAGAATTAGAGGCTAATCTCATTCTTGCAACCTCCATTAGTCAACGCTTGCGGGAGGATAGACTGATCTGGCATTTTGATAAGAAATGATTGTTTACAGTAAAAAGCGTATACCATGTCAAGCTCGATTTGATTACGAAAAGGGTCAACTGTGCCTCAACCTCTGGGGAGTCTCAAGATTATAATCTCTGGAAAAAGATCTGGGGAGCAAAGGTCTCACCAAAAGTCCGAATGAACTTATGGCACCTGTGTATGGATATAATTCCGTCAAAAACCAACCTGGTCAAACGACGTTTAATCCCAGACTCTCTGTGTGTACTTTGTGATCGCAAAGGTGAGACAAGGCTCCATACTCTCCGTGATTGTCCTTTCGCTACTTGCGTATGAAGCTTCTCTGAGCTACGCCGCCTTCCTAGTGACAATTCTTCCCGTTCAGTCAAAGATTGGCTTACGTTCCTCATGCCGATGCTGGATAACCATAGATTTGATTTAATCATGATGCTCGCCTATGCCATTTGGTCAGCGAGAAACTCCATGTTGTGAACTGGCAAATGTGACCCTCCCAATTTCCTTATCTCTCGCACGGTCTCCTGGTGGCTCAGTTTCCAGCTTGTTTCAACCCTCATTCTTTCCGTGCACACACCGCGGACCTCTATGAGAGTAAAATGGTCCATACCCAAGACTGGCCATTTATAGTTGAATATTGATGGTGCTTGGGATGCTAAGCTGCAGATTTAAGGAATGGGAGTTGTCCTCCGCGACTCAACGGGTAACTTTTTGGCAGGTTTATCCAAATCCTTCCCTTATGTGCCTTCCTCTCTCTTCGCCAAAGCTTTAGCGGTCAGAGAGGGCCTTGCGTTGGTGTCTTCCAAGGGTTTTCAAAACATTATTGTTGAGAGCGATTCGCTCCAGATCACCCAGGCTCTTTGTACCTCTTCACAGGACTTTTCCCCGATCAGTCTCATTGTGGAGGATGTCAGAGAAATGTCCAAGGGGATCACTGGAGTTTGTTTTACCCATATTCGACGCCAAGTAAACGAAGTGGCACACAGACTTGCCTGTTTCAGCCTCGCTTTAAACACTACCGGCATTTGGTTCAATGAACCACCGAATTGTATTTTGGATGTCTTGTTTGAAGGCTGTTGATCAAAGCCTTTTCAGCTTCCTTTGTTTGTACCCCTTTTTTTTCTTTTAATACAACTGTCGCTTTTATCAAGGAAAAAAAAAAACACTACGAGATTTCTCTTCAAGAGGAAGATTCTAGCTATTTTCCTCATTTACCTTCTTTCAATTTGTCATTTTCACTCATCAAGTACCACGTAGATTTCATTAACACTCAAAATAAATTTGTAATGCCTTTAAAAACTCATAAATATTTTTCTTGTTTTACCCCTAATAAAAAATATTTTCTATCTCTTTTTTGTAACAAATGATATTATCTACACAAAGTGGGAGGAGGTGGGTTTAGCTTTATAATGGGCTAACAATAATTTGGTTCAAATTCGTCTTTGGCCAGAATTGATCTAAGACCTCTCATTTACAGGTAAAAAATAATACCACTAAATCGTAATACGAAGTGGCAAGAGAAAAAATCATTAGAATTCCTTCCATCTTTTCAAGCCCACCGACTCTTTTCTTATTCCTCGGGTGTCTGAAATTTTTAAGCACGTAAGTTTTTGTCCATGATCTTTTTCTTCCTTTTTCAGTTTAGCTTAGTTTGCCCCATATATCATTCTAGGGTCAATTGCTGCATGTTTTAATGGTCATCTTGATTTTTCTTCCTTTCAGAGTTTTATTTTATTTCTTCATCAATCCAGGCTCATTTAAAGCTTAATTTTCTTATTTCTTTTTTTCATTGATTTGGGCTTTATATATTATTTCTTAATTAAGATATCTTTATTAGCAACAATAACATCAGAATATTGAAGTCAAGCAAATCTGTTTCATGACAAACTGATTGATTTCTTCACAAAGTCATTGCCAAAATCTACTTTTCAGAAGCTTATCTTATTTGAGTTGTTTATGGTTCTCATTTGGAAATTTTTGTCAAACTTAGAGGGAGCATCCAAAAGTGTACTCACTTGATCTTAATGTACCTTTTGTTGAAAAATAAAAAGAAAAGCATTTTAGGGATATGATTAATTAGTGATTTTATATGATTTATTTACGATTTTGATATGATTTGATTTGGTCTAGGTTTTCTTATCTTGTAGACAAATGATTGTTATAATTTGTTTACAATTTTTGGTTGAACTTTGCTGTGAATGCTTCCTTGTGGGTGCAAGAAGCTAATTTTCTTCATGCACCCACATGCCATGAACTTGAGGGTGAAAATTGTCTACGGTTGTTAAAACAAGATAAATTTCCGCTGCCATGAAGAAAAAAGGGGAACACAAACTATGATTTCGCTGACTTGAAAAGAGATTAAGAAAAAGATAAAAATTTGTCATGGTAGGATCCGTTTCCTATCACCTGTGTCTTTTTGTGTTTTATTTTAGTTTTTCTTGTAAGTTTAGTTTGTTTTTGAGTTTGAGGAAAAGAAAAGAAAGGAGGACGAAAAAAAAAAAGATGAGAAAAAAGATAAAAGAGGTTTGGTGGTTGGGGCTTCCAAAAAGAGGTGTTAGTTTCAGTTGGCTTTCGAAAAGATTAGCATTAGTTCCAGTGAGTTTTATAAAGAGGCGTTAGTTCCGAGGATTATGTCGTGTGGCTCATTTAATGCATGATTCTATGTAAGGGGAAGTGTTGAATTTACAAAATTTCAAATTAGATCTATTTCCATCTTGGCAAACTCATGATTCCATCATGAGTTTGAAGGGGGTGTTGGAAAATAAAAAGGAAAGTATTTTACAAATATGATTTAATTAGTGATTTTATATGATTTTGATATGATTTGATTTGGTCTACATTTCCTTGTCTTGTAGACAAAATATTGTTTTGATTTATTTCCTAGTAGTATTACTCCTTTGTAATCTTAAATACCTCCTTATAGAGAAGAATAAAGAATTGAAGTTGTATTTGAGAATTGGAAGATTGTAATAATTCTAAATTATCCTAAACCGACCTTTATTTTCTACTCCTTTTCCCTTACAATTGGAGCATTTTCTCTTTGGTATTTGGCTACCTAATGAGGATTTGATTAGGCATCTATTATGGGTTGTTCATACCCTTATGAGCGTACTACTTGCATCATGAAGACGTATAGTTTTGACTTAATGCAACTACTCACTTTTCTACTAGACTATGAGTCTTTCTTCTGTATTTGGTTTTACCATAGTGAGGTTTTGTGAGTTTCACCACCAATGCGTACTCTCCAATCCCGAGATGCATCCAGGATCAACACGTGACACGGATATGTAGAGGGTGTAGGAAAAATATGTACAAGATACATGATAGAACTAATACCTCAAAATAAGCATGTTAATGGGTTCTCTCCCACAAAAATATACGAAATTCTATACACCCAAAATACACAAACCCTCACTAGGACCAAGCCATGTCCGTAGATTCTAAAATATGAATCCCAAAATAATACAAGGAACCTAGTTGCCCAAACTCGATGGTCTCTGAACTGCTACCCCACTAGCTCCTTGTATCTACTCAGTTCTGCCCCTTACACAACCAATCCCTACACTGTGGGAACGAGGCCTCGAGCAAAGCAACAACCCGGATAAGTTGCTAAGCTCATGTGATTGACAATAGTTCAATGTATATGATAATCGTAGAATAAATCTATTGATCTTAGAGATTAAATATCAAGTAGAAAAACGATACTTTATAAAATCATAATCAAACTCGCCGGAAATCCCAAAGGACTCAACCAAACATCCAAAAACTTTTCTAAATCAATCCACAAAGGTTCTCAAATCTATAGTTCATAAATACGTTGAAAACTAGAGCTAGAGCGACACAACTTGGTCAAAACCTACAATAAGTAACCAAGCAAGAAGTGGTCCCCCAATGCAGATTGACCAAGCAAAGTCATTCTTATGAATACCCATAGGTGGTGATCACTCAATGCTAAATTTGGCATTCGTGTCGTGTTTTTCATGTTCGGGCCGTTTTCATGTCATACGCGATATCTTAACGGGTCGTGACATGCAACACACGTTCAAAGAAACAAGTAATATGATCCGGCCCGAACTCGACCCAAATCCAACCCATTAACAGGTAATATGACCAAAACCCATTACCTATTAAAGAAAATATATTTTAAACCAATAAATAATCAAATGAAAACATAATACTAAATTTGTATATACATGCGACATTGTCACATAAATATTACTTCAAAACATAAAAACACATTTATCTTTCAAGTATCACATAAATATTAGTTAATGCAAAAGTATGAAAATATAAAAATATATATATATAAACCCTCGTAATGACAAGCTTTACAACTTTCATGAATGGTCAACTTCAAAATTCGCCACTACAATCACATAAACTACAGATCGAAATTTAACCGTTAATTGTCGTTTACATTTACAGTCAATTCTTCTCACCAAATTTTGTTTTTCAGATTTTTTATTTTGAAAATACGATCTTTTAGAAGATACAGGAAGATGAACAGTTCAAGTCGTTGATATCACGTTCAGAGTTTTACCGTTAGTGAAAATATTGCTCAGAGTTTATAAAGTTTCTAGAAACTATATAACATCGATGCAATGTTTTGTTTGAGTTTCAAACTCAAGTGGAAGTTTGCAGACCTAATTTAGTTAGGAATGTGATTGTGTAAATCAATTGTGATTATGTAAAATCTTTTAGATAGCGTCCTATTTCAGTTGTATACCTAAAGGGTCAGGAAATTACCTTTCCTGGTACTATAAATAAAAACATAACACACACCTCAGAATTCACCAAATCTCTGTCTCCTTACTGCCACACTTTTTTCTCCCTTTCTATAATTCTTCGGTTAAATAGCCCTACAACAGAGAATAGTTTATTTTCCTTGCATCTTCGTTAATGTTTACCTTCCGGTCTATCCCAATTTTATTGTACATCAGTTCTAGCCTAAATGGAGACACATTCCTTAATTTAGATACCTAAATTAAGGAAGGATGCGCGAATGTTCTCTCTCCTTTGTGAGAGAGCCTCTCTCTTTGTAAGGTTTCTTCTCAATGCTTATATGAGGGTTTCAATTTTGTGCAGCTTTGGGGGCGCTGACCCTAGCCTCGGTTGGGGTTGGTTACCCGATCTTCCCTTCCTTTCCTTGTCTCCTATTTCTCCTTTCGGCAGTGGTTTCCCCATGCTCTCTGTTTCATTTTGTCATTTTCTTCTTCTCCTACTGACATCCCTCCTCCTTGGTCATCCTTGCTCTAATCTGCAGTCTTGTTCTTCTAAGATGGTGTGTAAAGCTTCGGTGCTTGCACAGGCTCGGGTGTTCCTTACACCACCACCTTCTCTTTGTCTGACTTTGATGGCGGTGTTGCTCGTGGCTTTGCCCGGGCTTCTTTCCTCAGGTAGCCGGAATTCCTTTTCTGGTTGCTTGATTTCTTCGATGGTGGCTGCGTCCCAGGTGATGCTTGGGGTTGGATGCGATGATCGACGAGTCGGCGTGTGGTCGGAGGCGTGGATTTGGGCGACTCTTGATCGATTGTTGCGGCAGGGGCTGCTGCTGCATTCTCGGGTTTCCTTTTTGTTTTGGGCCCACGCTGTTGGTTGGGCTTTGGTTTGTTTGGTTGGTCCATTTTGCTTGTCAATGTACTTTGGTCTAGACCTTTGGTTGTTTAGTTTGTAAGTTTGTGTGCTTCTTGTAACTTTGTTGGCCTTGTTTTTTTGCTTTGCCAGCCCTGGAATAATATCCAGTTTTACCAAAAGAAAAAAAAATTAAGGAAGGATGCGCTTGAATTAAGTGGAAAATTGATTATTTAAACATCTCCTATCTGTTTCTAATTTTCCTGAACAAACCATCAAAAACTTGTTGACTCCTTCCAAGTAAACAGTCGTGCTTATACTCGAATCAACTATAATTTACCGCATATGAATATTTACTGCCGAATTAATTTGGCCTGTAGGGAGGAACTAAGCAGTTTTCTTCAGATACAATCATAATAATATTATTATTGTTTTTGTAACTTTGCGTGAACAAACTCACTGCAACAACCATAACAAACTCACTGCAAAAAGAAACCAAACTACCACCTCTCTCTCTTCTTCTATCATTATGTGATTAATCACCAAATAACATGATAGATAGGGGTGAGCTCTAAACACAAAACAACATAAATCCTTTCTCTATATTTCGAGAAATGATATTCATAACCACATAATATTTTTCTCTTCTCACACGCTCTTCCTTATTTCAGTTCACCAGGTTGAATAAATCAATCGAAAACAACAAACAAAGTATACATGTGATTATCATTTCCCTTTTTTTTTCCCGAAAATATGTACACGGAATGAGTGACTAAAAAAAAACACTTTTAAAATTTAATAATCGATGATTGGCTCTCCAATATTCAAATTTCTCTCTACTTTCCATGGCAAGTTAAAAAGCTTGGCCAAGATAAATTTGAAGATCTTGTTCACATTGATGTTGTGGGTTGCACTCGAGAAGAAAAGGGTCGCCTTCATAGCCTTTGCATAAGCCCTGGCCTGCAATATATATATATATAAATCTATGATCCATTGTGCAAAATTTAGCCAACAAGTGGGGCTTTATGCTAAACTTAGTCAACGAGTGGGGCTTTTATGCAAAATCTTGACGCGAAAAGAGGAGCATGAGTTAGGCATATGTCAAGCCTCTGAATTGACAGGAGAAGACCCCCAAGTCTTCAATAATATTTATTATCCAAAACATTCTTCTCCTCCACATGTCACACTTTGAAAACTAAATTATCAGATTAGTAGTTATTAAGACTAACCCATTCACGATATCAATTTTGCTTTTCCCTCTAGGTAGTATCAGTTTTAATCAAAATTTGCAGGAAATTTGAGTACCTGGGTTATAATTGTCCATTGCAGATCTGGAGGAAGTCTCACAAAATCATCAAATTTGGTCCCAATTAGTATGGGAATTGCTGTCTGCAAGTTAACAAACAGAAAGTACGAACTTAATTAGATAACTACATAGAAATAATTTCAGTGTCATTAATAATAACAACATTTCAGGAGTCCTTTTTTTTCTATAAAAAATTAGACCAGCTGGTGACTTTGTCACGACAGTCTACATTTTTGGAGGCCGAGAAGACTCACAAAAACATTTGAACCTCCACTGACTACCAACGTGCAATTCACCAATACCGGGAATCAAACCTAAGACGCACCGTGTGAAATATGAACTTAAATTTCGTCCCCAACTACTGGACTATCTCAGGATGATTCAGGAGTCCTTTTTCTAGCCATGTACAAATTTTGCACTAACTTTTAAAAGTGGCCGTAAGTTTTGACATTGCTAACAGTGTTAACTAAGGATGCCCCTAAATTTAATTACGCAATTATAATCCCGTAAAAGGTAAACTGTAAACAGTACCTGGTTCCATTTTCTTGCTTGACTGTACCATCCAATAACACTGCACGAACAACAAAAAAAACACCAATTTCTATTAGTATTATTAACCATAGTGCTAACTGCTGAACAATTTGAGTTAAAATGTCACGTATCAGAAAATTATGAGCTGACCTGTTTAGTGTGCACCTACTAGTAAGATCAAACATGAACAAAATTGCTACTGCGTCTTTACAGGCTATTGGAACATGATCTATCGAACTCTGGTCACCTACAAAGAACGCATAACAACAAATTAAATACATCATACTGTCAAATTGTGTAATAATAGAACATTTTTCACGCATTTATGCGCATACCTCCGACATCCCAAATGCTAAATGAAATCCGAGCGTCTTGAACAATCAACGTTTTATCCATCAAATTTACTCCTGCCATCTGCAAATATCTATCTTCTTGCTCATCCCCAACATATTTGCTCTTAAAAAACAAAAATGAAAAAGAAGAAAAAATTAATAAAATTCATCATTATTAGCATAAGACTTTAGCTAGCCAACAACCAAATTAACACATCATAACTAAACCATAAATTACTTATATAATTACCATAAAACTTGTCTTTCCAATCTGGCAATCACCCAGCAAACTGATCTTCAAGCTCACCAAATCCGCATCCGTCTCATACACGTTACAACTAGTACTTGTAGGGTTATCCACCATTAAAACACCCTCCAAAACTTCCCGTGGCGGCGAGAAAGCTCCGCTGGGCAATCTCCGGTACCTGACCGCCGGCTTCCCTATCGAACAAACAAGAAACCTGTCCCAGATGAATCTGAAAAACTCCCGGATAATCGAAACCCGGTCGAGTATGCACCACCTAAAATTAACGTGAACAATTTTTCGACAAGGCTGCAGTTTCATCTTTTGTAGTAATCTTCACGAGTAGTTGTGACCATGGAATTTGGAATTTGTCATGATTTTCTGTGTTTGGTAATTTGGTAGGAAGTATAAAACGTGATGATCTTTTTAACAAACAAATATAAATGGTAGGAAGGTCGGAAGGCGACTGAGTAGCAGCCTGCGGAGGGGGATGATGGACGGTTGACCGGTATTTTATTGTGGATTTGCCAATACAGTCCAAAATGCCGGCTTCTTGAATACTTCGCACGTAAGGGTGTTTTGGTAAAAACATGCGTCTAGAGGGTGTTAAATATTGTGTGTGGTTGCGATGGGTGTTATGGTCATTTTCGGTGGGAAAAGGACAAAGTGGTGTCTGGGGATGATAAATTAAATTAAACGTTTTATAAAAGGAATAAAACTTTGTGGACATGCACAGAGCACAAGTAAGCTTATTTGTAAGGTGATTTGGATAAGAAAAAGAAGACTGCGACCTTTTAATATTAATCGACAATACTTGGCTCCGGTGACATGATACTATTTCATTGCTAAAACGTTGTAATTGAAACCCTTCTTCAATTTGAAAACTGTCTAATCATTCGTATATGTCGAAATAAATTGACCGTTATAATGACAAATAATATTTTTATTATAAACAATCAATTTGTTCGATTGATATGAATAACTAAATTATTTTCAAATTGAATAAAAGTTTTAAAACTAATTTTTAAACAATAATAAAGATAATAACCAATTTTAATTACAACGTTCATACTATAAAACTGTTACGTGCTTTTATATAAAAAAGAATGGCTCTTCATATGTAATGAGGAGTCAAACAATATTCCTAAATAAGTATTTTATGCAATTTCCTGTGCTTGTTGGGAAGTCCAAAATTTCCCTTTCTTCCAGAAAAGAAAAACCAAAATGAGAAATTGAAAATGGAGTGCAAATATTTGGCAAAGCCGTTTCAATATTTTATTTGGAAGTATTGATGAGTTTGTTTTCAGTCAGGCGTGCCATTACGAATTGCTTATCGATGTTTGTGAAATTTAATTAGTAATACATGTAATATACATACATCAACGGTTGATAATTATTTACGTGCATAAATATAATTGTCAGAAACATTTATATACAAATCATTTATGGAGCACGACTTTAGAGTTATGTACTTAAAAGTCAAAATCAAACTCTTTGTAATCATCTTAAACTCAGACTTCAAATTGGAAGCCATTTTTACTACTAACTCTTTTTATTAAAAGAGTTTATAGTTTAATTAGTTCATAATCCCATGAGCTTATCAGTTTGATTATATTATGACAACTATTAGCACATAGTTTTAGCCACATGATAAACGGTATTGTACTGTAACATTTTCCTCCTTAAAGCTAATTAATTAGCTAAATGATAGATCATAGCTTAGATGGCATGATTCCTTCCTGACATAAACAAAAGGAAATGGACATCTGTGTTGGTTTGGTTGGTGGATCTAGATCAAGGGAATTTCAGACTTTTCCGAATAAAGAAGAAAACTTTGAACCCCATCACAATGACTCAAAAACCCACCTCAGCCCCCAACTGTTTGCTTCTTCATTTTTTCCACCATTAATTTCAGAATTTAGAGAAAGTAATTAAAAAGAAATACTTTCTTTACTTCAGTGGTTGGTATAATGGTACCCTTGCTTCTTCTTTACTCTTTCTTCGTTTTTTTTTTTTCTCAATGAATTCTTCTTTACCCTTTCTGCAGATGTACTATTTTTTATGGGTTTAGTCTACAGTATTTTTTAACAAAAAACGATACCTCGATACGTTTTATTTTGACAATACTTTTGTAATGTAATTAGGTTCACATATAACGTTCTACATTGATAGTGTAATAGGACATTTACAATGTAAACACCAATTTTATTCTAGTAATAACAATATCATTAAAAAGGGACAAATAACATTAAACTCACGAGCCTATGGTAGAAAAAAAAATAACAATAAATTAAAAAACATGAGTCAAGTAATCAAATTATTCTTAAATTTGAAATGCATTAGTGGAATTGCTACAAATTATAAGTACGTTATACACGTCTATAATTCTATACAATGCATGGATGCTGAATAGAATTTATTTTATTTGATGATATTTGACATTTCCCCATCGGAAACAATATTATGGAATTCTATGTGCTTCATCGTTTAGGGTTTGAGGTGTTGGCAATTACAACACATAATATATTTAGTAATTTGATACCAAACACAAACTTCTCATCACTAACCAACAAGAATAAAATAATTAGATATAAAAGAAAAGAGAAATGCTCAAGGACGCTCTAAAAAATGGGACTTTTCATGGACTCTCTGTCATCCTATTTTTTTACACAATATTTTACAATGTTGACACAAAAATTGACATTAAACTGTGAGATGGTAGTACATGAAGAGTCCCACAATTGATAGTGCCCTTAGCATTTCTCAAAAGAAAATACCCCAATGCTCATGCAAATTATCGAAGCTAGCTAGGTTTTGATGATCGATAACAGCTTGGACTATCTGAAAGTACAACATTGGACACTTTCCATGCTTTGCCTCTCAAAAGTAGAGATCTGGTACAACTTTCAAGTTTTTCTTCGGCTAATTTTATGTAATATTGGTAGCAGTTTCTATAGTTTTAGTTCACCTATGAATATGGTTGAGAAAAAGTATAACTATTTTACATTTTTTAGGGTTAATTAGTCCAATAATCTAAAGCATGTATATATTAATGACCATCTTACCGTCATTTGATTTGTTAATTAAATTGTATAGTTTAATCAGCAATATTCATTTGGTTGGGAAGTACCTATAGGGTTGGGGTATAAATTAGGTCAAATGGTTTTGTACGTCTATATAATGCAGCTAATATTCTAATTGTGCAGCTAATACGACTATAACCACTTACCAATTTTATTATTCTAATTTCTCACCAAACCAATATATTTGATGTTTGTCTTCGATCGTGGTAGGTCATGGTCATGGCTCATGGAGTTAGGGTGGAGTGTATATAATAGGTCCTACCAAACTACACTTAAAAAGTATAGAGAGTACTGATTAATAGAATATATAATTATGAAATACTCATGGAAAAGAAATTACAACATTATCGCGATCATACTCTGCAACCAATAGTATGAACATCGTTAAAACTAATGCACAAAGAAAAAAATGAAATCATACCTCATGTAGAAATTCTGAACAGTCGATTTTATATTCCATTTGCTAAGTATAACTTTTTTAAACAACATATTTTATAATTTGTGTCTTTACGGTTAAGTTTACTTTGTTCTATTAAGATGGTGACAATAAGCTTGAGAGCTTCAAGAAAATGGTTTTTTGGATGCAAGTTTATCTTTATGTTGGGCAAGGGGGTGTACAAACAAAACAAAATTGTTTTAAAAACTTTGTCTTCAATTGTTATTCATATTAGGTCATATAAATTATTCAATACTCCCAAATTTTAAAGAGGTGTCGGGTATGCTTAACAAATTGTGGAATGTCAATAAAATTTCGAATTGTAAATGATGAACAAGTTATTATGTAATATACTATGTTGTGAAATTATAAATCGTAATGTTTCAGTTGCTATATAAATCATGATAATAATTATAATATTGATTAGACTAAAACGATCCTCAAAGAAAAGATATGAGTTTCTACAATAAAATCATTTAGCAAAATGGTGGTTAACAATTCAACATCTTACTCAAAACAACTAACTGGATATGAGTTAGATTTAACAAAAGAAGAAAATCTATGATAAGATAAGATCTAACACCAAACAGTCAAAAGAGGAAAAAGCAAAACTACAAAGGAAGTATGATTAGATATACTCGAATTTCTGTGCTCGAGTCAAGACACGTGGTGACACACACTACAAGAGAATGAAAAGATGAGCTTGAAGGAGGGTGCTTATTCTTTATATTGAATTTTCAAATTGAGTTATTCATTCATTCATGGGACCCAAATAACAGTGGTTTATACTACACATCAACACTTGTTCTAGAAAGAATAAAACATTTGGAAGTTCTTACTGATCAAAATGAGAGAATCTCATCTAGAAGTCCAGGAACAATTTTATGCTGGGCGTATGAATTTCATATCGAGAAAATGAAAATAAATTTATATGTTCATAAGTAAATAATGTATTTAATTAATTTTGTTGTGAAATTTTAATTTCTTTTTTTATATTAGAACATATTGTCTTATATTTGAAGTTCAACAACCACATGCTCATGGTAACGTGTTATGCTTGAAAATTTGCCGTACTTGAAAGGGTATTGTTGCGAGTATAAATCTCACAATGAAAAAATAAGGGACCTTACATGTTATAAGTAATTGAACTTCTTTTTATATTACGTATTAGATTTATGATGAAAACTCAACTTCATTCATTTTAGTAGCATCTCTTTTACTTGTGATTTTGGAAAAGTACCAAAACAGAGAAAAAAATGATAAAAAAAATTCATAACATTCACTTGTGATGGTAGAAGAGGAAGTTACCATGCAACAAAGAAGAAAAATCAGCTCGCCAAAATGGAGAAACCACGTCAAAAAGCAACAATGCTTGGCTACACGAATTATGAAGGAATTTTTCCTTAAAAACTCTTTCTTGACTAATTCATATTACTTCGTGCTAATGGTCGGACTTTTTATATTATAATATCATTTTGTAAATTTTATCAATGAAAAAAATGAATTAAAATTGTTTAGTTGATCAATTATAACAAATAAAGAAATAGTTCGTAATATTTTTATCAATCCAACCATTTGTTTTAATACACTTTAATAACTAATCGATCTCATATTTTATTGATATTCTACATAATAATTTATAATATGCACGATTTCAATCAAAAGTCATGTTTCATGAATCAGCCACAATGTATTTTGAAGATGTGGAGCTTATTATGCATAAGGCCAGAGAATGAAGAAGCTCGTCTTCGAACCCATGTTTGATGTTGGGCCAAAGAGTTGGACATAGGTCTGAACCCAATAACCCATCTGAGACATATTTAAGCCCACTAAACAATGGGCTATTCAAGACAATCAAGTTACAACTACTTACTGTTGAAAAAGTTGACGGTTTCTTTTAATTGCAGGGCCTTTTTGGTTTTGTTTTTAGCGTTGGATAGCCATGGAAATGCCAATAGAAGAAAGAAAAAAAAAGCAAATGTCTGTGTTTGGTAGCAGAAAGAAAAAAAACAGCTATGAAAATGCTAGTTCTACACGGCGTATGCAATCATAGAATCATAGAGGGGCAGAGGTCGTCTCTTTGAAAAAAATCATTTAATTAGATATGTTATTTTATAAAAAGAATGAGTGTAAAGATAATTTTATGTTTTGAAGTCGGTTTGAGAGAATAGTTTAAGTAATAAATTTAGGTTTAAAGAGATATTAATTCGTTAATAAAAAATAATATAGATGAAGATAGTAAGTTAGATATAGAAAGAGTTACATGGTTTCAAATAAAATTTTCTAAAAATAAAATAACAATAAAAAGAAGAAGAAGAAGAAGTTGCCGCTGCAACCATCTTCTCCCGCCGACTCCTCCCCCACCCCTCTCCCTATCTCCTTCACCGCGTACGCGGCCTGAGCTCCCTTTAAAGGTATTCAGAGAAATTGGATCTCCATAGATTTAGTCCAAATCCTTGTAGAATCACTCTACAAAAATTCAGCTCCCATTGCACACAAACTGTTTGCTTAAATGCCTGTATGATACATATTTTCAATCACAATTTCTCCAACAATGATAATCTGCAGTGACTCAATGGATGCGGAAGCAGAAGCTCTGGAGGAGAAGTTAGTATCTTTGCTTGGTCAGCTTCAAGCAGAGACGGCCATCCTAGAAAGAATGGTGTACAAGAACAAGAACCAGCACAGGCGCGGCTCCTATTTCCAGTACCTTATGAAGGTTTTCGAATTCCCCACCTTTTTATGATCATAATGCTTTTACCCATTTGTTTGGTTCCCCAGAAAATTCATGAAAGAGAAGGAAAATTAAGTTTTTTTTATTTTTTATAACTTGTATAAAGCATGATTTGATGAATTGAATGGTGGGTTTTTGTTGCACAACGTCTTAAAGTCGGTTTTAAATTTTGAAATTAGCTGTTTTTGAGTTGTAAGCTTCTTAATTTTATGTTTGATTGCCTGGAAAATTTATGGAAGAACAAGAAAAGTTTCGGTATGCATTAATGGGGGTGAAGTTTTAATCTCCCTAGCTTAATGGGGGTGAAGTTTTAAAATTTAATCATATATTATGTGTTTTACTTTACTGTTTTGTATGCGTTTACATAGTTTGCCTCACTTTTGTTTATATCAGGTAAGGAGGGATTTGAGGCTTTTACAATCAACTAAACTGGAGGAACTTTTGGGTTGCTGTTTCCAAAGTATTTCTGGGAAGAGACCTAAGCAAAAGTTGCATTTATTAGAAAGGTAAAACATGAATTTCAATTATCATCCGATGTTGCATTTTGTTTTTGGAGGGAGGTAAGAGTGGAGTAAACGTTTCATCAGCGCATATTGAACTTTAATTAGAGTTCCAAGAAAGCTTATTATGAAATTCGTAATTATTTTGTTAAAAGGAAGGAAAATGTATAACATATTGTTTTTATTTGGTTTATTAACTTTATCTTTTGTTATGAATCAGGATCATAGGTAAATGAGTTTTCTCTCTCTTCTAAATTGGAAATCTCAGCTCTGTGTTTAACAGGCATAAAGCTTTCATTACCCTGACTACATAGTTTATATTATAATCACATACCAAATCGTTGTGTCGCAGCTTGAAGAGAAGGAAATGTGAAAGTGGAAAGCATAATTTTATGGAGCGACTTCTTGGAGCTGCACGCCTTTTATCACAGGTGCTTTATTGCTTTCATCAAATGATTTGTTAATTTTCCCTCCCATAAAGGTCATAATAGTGGTTAATAATGCTTTATTCTGTATAATTTTTGCAAAATCAATTAACTGCTAGGGTTTGCTATAAGCAGAGAAACCTTTCACTTTCATTTAAGGATGTGAGGTATACAACATGTTAAATTAGAAGAGTCCAAACGTGAGGTTACATCATTACATTGTTTACTTTTGATTTATGAAGATACGTGAATCATGTTTCAAGATATTTTTACTTGTGAATCATGTTACATGAGTGTCTGATACAATTGAATGCCAGGTGTCATATCCTTAGGTGCTTATGAAAGAAGAGTGATCTATCTATTCATATTTCTTTCTGTGTGTGGTTGTGCATACTTAGATCCTGTAACCGATTCTATGCTTGTGATGAGGACCATGTTAGATAGTCCAGCATGAAATACATGCTCTATTCTAACGTGTTAACTGTGTTTTGTTTCTGTTGCAGATGGTTGAGCCAATGTTGAAGGCGGCTATGTATCCTTTGCTTACTAGTTATACGTATAGGAATTTTCTTGTAACTTTTATAAGATCAGAACTAATGTGAAAACTGCTGTCCAATTGACTATCACATTACCATATGTCTAATGCATCCGAGTCTCACAGTAGTGTCTGAGAACTGCTGTCTTGGTCAAATTATCTTAATAACTAGTTTCCCAAGTAAGCTGTAAGCATTTTTGCATGGTATTAGATTGTGATGTATCTTTTCACATAGACCAATTCTTTTCTTTCTTATTGCAGCATGATTATTTTAAGTTTTTAAACTATTATTTTGCAAACTGATTGCCATTCTGTATCCAGTTGTCCAGCCCTTGGATCACCAAACATAAATTGCATATGCATCTTGAGAATTTGTTGATCTTGACTATTCTACAGTGAGATATCTACGTTGCTTGCTCGATCGTTCTTCATGGGATTTTCTCTGACTGTGTTAGCTCTGCTTGCACGACTTCGAGTTTTGGTTCAACAAGTAAGAAGTGACTCCAAGCCTTTTTCCCATAATTTTTTAATTTGAATTGTACAGATTATTTATTAACTGTCTGTAGTTTATGGCAAATATGCTCATGGTCTTATTGTATAGATGGTTCAAGTTCTGAACCCATTCATAAATTCCCACAAACCTGGAGGTGTAGGAACATGGAACTGAGTTATCCAACAAAACATTATCCTTTAGTTAGACATGTCATATAGCCAAGTGGGTAGTTTGTGGTATCATGATGAAGGGAAAATGTACATGCTGCAGCGGCATTTGGTAGTGATTAAACATGGGATTGAGGTTTCCAAAGAAGTAATAATGTTTAGGATATAATGTGGTATCGCTGAGGAATGTGCCATTTCACTAAGTTTGGACATTTCAAGATTCAAGTTTTTTTTCCGACAAAAAAAAGAAAAAAGGACATGTCATGCTTTAAGTTCATCTCTTGGAGTTGGACTGATTTGCTGAACTTTTCTTTTCCTCTATTTTCTACAGATTCTACTCGATGTTGTTTCAGTATTCAACATGGTTTCTTCTCTCTCCCAAAAACAGCAATCCGTCAAGATAATTCAAGGAGGACTTGAGGTCACCCCTTCTTTTATTTGGAAAATTATTCTGGTATCAAATTATTTTTAGATCTATGTTTTTTTACTGTTCTCTTTATGCACGATTGATGCAGGTGTTTAGGGAGTTTTACCCTACAAATGAGGAAATTATCATTCTTGAGTGTGTGTGGAATTCAGATAAGTTTGAATTGATTGAGAGGACACATAAGACTGAGATTGCAACTCATGATGGAGATCTTTGTTTAGGGGAATCATCTGTGCTGTATCAAAGCACCGAGTCTATCCTTGGAGGTGAGGATACTCATGGATATTTTATTTCTTTATCTCTCTTGAACAGTTCTGTTCACCTGGTCCCTGGGGACCAGAGAGTTTCTTGGTCAGCTGTCGCTGGATTAAATCCAGCAATGGAGACCAGCATATTGTACGTTATGCCTCCATTTGCTTATCTTAATTTCCTCCATTTGCAATGTTAATTGTTCTAATGTGACATGAATGACTTTGCTGCTTTATATGCTTGTTGCTGTATGATACTGTCTATGCCACATGGATAAAGACACTCAGTGGCTTGGCTAATTATTTTCTGTCATCGACATGAGCATTTTTATATAGTGAAGGCATTGGGGGCTTCAACTTTCTCTCATTTTCAGGATATACTATTCTTCCTTATACATACTAATGGGAAGCAAAGATTATCAAGTTTTTTCTATTTCTATCTTTCATGTGTATATGTTGTTTTTGAGTTATTCTTAGGCTTTTACGATGTCTTTAGCCACTGGTAGGTTAGAGGTTCTGCACATCTGAAAGGATGGTTTGTCCACCGTGCTTGTATCTTTAGTTGTATCCTATCAATAAAATCTGTGTTCTCATAAAATATGAAATACCTTTTGGACTTTTATGTTTCTGCACAAAAACATAATAAGTTGTGCTTATGCATCTGTCTTTGAGCGATAGGAATACATCATATGTTTCCGAACACATCTTCCAGTATGATGTAATTTTAGTCGTATGAGTGACTAATTTTCTCCTAAAGGTTCATTCAGGTTTCGTTTAAGTGTTTGAAAAGTCTACATGAAGTCCTAAAGAACTTGGTTAAACAGAGGTTTACGGTTATCTACTTGGTTTATAACCAAAGATAAAATAGTGCATAGTAGCTTTGTCTAAGTTTTGTTTTTTCGTCGTGAAAAACTTTGTTCTTTGGTTTCCTGTAGTTTAATGTAATGGAATTATAATTTACTTGATTCCTGTTAAACTTTTGGTTTGTGCCAGATGATGAAACTATTCCCGAAACGGCAGATGCAAACCACAGTGCTGAAAAAGTTCCAGTCGAGGTCAAGGAGGATAAGATCGATTTGATGTCAGGCCTGTCCAACGACGGTGATAACAGTCAGCTGTTTGAGGGTTGTGAAGATGGTCCAGACATTGGAGAGAATCAGAGCGAGAAGTTTTCCGAAGAAGGCAGCTTGCTAACAGGCACAAGCTTGTCTTCAAGTTCCGATGCATCAAAACTGAAGTCTGGACCTGTTAAAGTGGCGTTTATACAAGTGAAGCAACCTTTACACTCGACGGCGAATACAACTGAAATCCATTCTAAAGAAAATGACATCAGTAGCAGTACCAAGGAAGACCCATTATTCAGTTTGCTTTCTGGTGTAAATGTAATGAGTAGGTAGTCTCTTCTGAGTAATCTCATGGATCGTGAGCGACACCAGAACCTAGTGTATTACATTGCAATACTATCATTTTTATTATCTCTCTGTCCCAAATAAATTTTGGGAATTTTTATGAAAAGGGCTTGGGCTAAGTTTATTTTAACCAAAAACCATGCTATAACTTTATTTAATGAAAAAGAATTAAATTTTAATGAAAACCCCTGAAATTTTAATTAAAATGACAAAAAAAACGTAATTTTTAATGAGGACACAATTAACAAAAAAAAAAAAAAAAACTAACGCATGCAGGACCTGTACATTGTTTATGAAACTGAATATTGTTTATGAAGCTGAACATTATTTATGAAACTAAACATATTTATGAAACTGCACTATTTATGGGTTCAATTTCATAAATAGTGCCTAGTTTTTTGTCCACTTTCATAAATAGTGTATAATTCTTGATCATATTTCATAAATAATGCCTAGTTATTGGATCCAGTTTCATAAATAATGTATAGTAGTTGGTACAGTTTCATTAATAGTGTCTAGTTATTGGTCCACTTTCATAAATAGTGTCTAGTTCTTGGTCATGGTTCATAAATATTGTCTAGTTCTTACTCCAGTTTCATAAATAGTGTACAATCTAGTTTCATAAATAGTTTCCACCTATTGGTTTAGTTTTGGAAATAATGCCTAATTCTTGTTTTCGTTTCATAAATAGTGTTTACTTATTGGTCCAGTTTTATAAATAATATCTACTTATTGATCTAGTTTCAGAAATAGTGTCTACTTCTTGGTGAAGTTTTATAAATAGTGTTTAATTCTTGATTCACAAACGCGGAGATGAATTCCAATTCGAAAAGGGTTATGATGAGGAATTGCAGGTGAGTTCCTAGAACCATGTTGAGCCCGAGAATGTTTCAAGGAGGGAGACGCCTGTTCGGATTGAGAAGAAACCTAAGCCGGTTCGGCCTCTGCTACTCCGATCATCTCCCGTTCCAGCTCATGTGAGCTCATCAAACCTGTTCTCAAATCCAGCATTGGCGCAATCTTCTCCTGTGAGGACGAATTCACAGTTGAAGGGGTTTGGAGTGAAGCCATTGAAGCAGCCGAAGCCAAAGGCGAATGACCCAAAACAAGAGGGATATGAGTATGGAGGAGAAGCAAAAGTTGGGAATTGGGTTGTAGAGTTTGCCTCAGGAGAAGATGGAGCAGGTTGTGTAGATTATAAGGAAAAGGAATGGGCATTTGAAGCAGGATGGGGATGAGATTGAGCTTGACATTGAGGCCGTCGATACGGAGATCCTTTGGGAGCTTGATCGGCTTGTGACGAATTGGAAGAAGATGGTTAGCAAGATAAAGCAGCAAGCATTGATGGGCAACGCCAACAAGAAGATAGATTTTTCAATATGATCGGAACACGGGGTAATACACCACGTATTACTATACAAATAGTGAGATATATGTGTTAAAAAGTTAATAACCTAAAAAATATAATTTCTCTTCACTCATATAAAAACACGTGGTGTACCACCTGTGTTCTAGTCACAATGAAAAATTTCTCCAACAACAACAGCAATAGCAAGTTGGGTTTGTTAGGTTTTTTTTTAAATTTTTTTTATTAGTCTTTTGTCTTTATTATTAAATAAAATTAATGGATGATTTTTTATTAAAATGTAAAAATTTAAAGTGTTTTTCATTAGTTTTCTTTTAAATTTTCTAACATCGCTAAAAAGGGTGGTGTCCTTTTAAGTCGAGTAAAAGGTTGTGTTATATATGATTACTGCCCTGTTACTGAAATCCGATTTTTTTATTTTTTGTTCTTTTTATTTTGGGCAACAAAACTGAACAAAAAAATATAAAGGAGTTTGGTCATGTGGAAGTCTTGAATAATTGCAGGGCTTTCTCATCCACACATTTATATGCCCAAACTCTTTAACGTCTCCACTTTATTTAACAAATAAAATCCAACCATATCTACTTTGTTTTTGGTCGAAGCGAAGCCAAGACACAAATGTGAGAAACTTTGAATCCAACGGTCGGTACTTTCTACATTTTACTCCCATGTACATAGTAAATTTGGCGTTACCCGTCAAAGTATACGACCAAAACTCCATTATATAATTTTGGACTGTTGGGTACCGCTCATATCTTAACTTTTATTTACCAAACTGATCAGACGTTTTTATAAACTCATCACGTCACTCTTATAAACTCGACATTTCATCCTTTTAGACCCATCATTTAAAAAAAATAATAATTAGTTAGTTCAAAACTTGAAGCCAATTTTCCTATATAATATTTTCTGAATTTCTTTTACGTACAAATGCGGTATATAATATGTTCATTTTCTCTAAAGGGAAGAGACTTGCATAATGTGGGATTGGTTGAGGTTTGTTTGGGACTTTTGGGTTTGGATTATTTGGGGCCTAACTGATTCACTACAGACAGGTGGTTGAAAAGGATATTGCAGATATCAAGACGGTGACGTTTTGATGGGATTATAGGGGAGAGGGGGGGAGATCTTGCTAGTGGAAATTGTGGAAAACTCTGGAGCTTTTGAAAGGAAAAGCATAGAAAATGGTACTTGTGCTCCAACGCTCTCTTCCTCCTCCTCCAAATGCCTCCACCAGCAGGTACATAAATCTCACTCATTTCCATTTCCCAGTCTATGACCTTATATTTTTATGAGGCAATTTTTGCTATATTTGCTAAATTTTTTTGTTAATGCTATTTATTTTTTCATTTTCTCTTTGTTTATTATTATTATTTTATTTATCATAATCGTGCTGTAATTGCTCGTAAATGATTTGGCTTCGCAAGTGGAGGATTGTCCTGGTGGTTAGGATCTTTCTCTTCAACCTACTGCGCCCGCCCCGTTCAAACTCTCCCCCTCCCATTAGTATAACTTAGAGTAGAAATATTGCTTGTAGTAAGATAAAAATAATGGTAAATGTGAAGTAGTCTTGTGGGTTCTGATCTTCAACTACAGCCGATAGGTTGATGTAGAGTGCAATTCCCGTATGATCCTGTCTAATTTATGTAATTACATATGCATGGATGCCTCTGTGTTCTCGGATTCATAAGTGATTACATGAATTATATGCGGTTTGGTTTTCAATTTTAACAACATTTTCCAAGTTGATGTTTTTCGTTCGTTCTTTTTTGAGTGCAAAGAGTGACATTTTGTTCTTGTTCTTTACAGGAGAGTGCCTGGTAAAATAATGATGAGTTGCTGTTTGGAGCAATGTATCAGCAGCAAGCCTCTGACCAGACAGGTTTTATCCGGGCTTGCTGCAACGTTTGTGTTCATCTCTCAAACGAACCAGGTTAGCAGATTTAAATTTTTCGTAGCGTTATAGGATGCTGGAATTCAATACTAGCACAATATTTGTATTGCTAGTTGCTAAATTTGGCTCATCAGATTACATAAAACAACAGAGGTCTTGGACCAATCATTTCCTTGCTGGACATTGTCTAATCTACCCCCTTAGATTAACATTTGTTCGAGTTCTTTCCCTTGTCGGGAATGTCACAGCATTTGTGGCCGAGATGTTTGAGCTTGTTGTTCTTGATTTTTTATTTGAAACCTCGTAGAACACTGAGTTTTCACTTCCTTTAAGGCTTAACTCTGTATAACCGATTTAAATAAGATTAAGATTTCCAATAGAATTAGCCGGACTTTGAATGTGCTTGAAAGTTTAATGGGGGATTTAGTCCAAAACTAGGTTGCCTTATGGTTAAAGTAACAAAAAAGATTTAGGTATTCTTGTGTCATTGCAGGAGGTAGAGGATACATGATGCCTTTTACTGCTTTTGGGCAGGCGGTTGCATTAGATGTTTCCCATCAACGAAATATGTATGAGTTTGCAAATGCTTCGGAGAAGACAGTTACTCTTCCGCTCGATAAGGGATCCGATGAAGGAGATGAGAGGCTAATGATGATGAGAGGTATGACAGCAAATAACTTTGACCCTATTAGATATTCTGGAAGGTGGTTTGAAGTTGCTTCGCTTAAACGCGGATTTGCTGGGCAAGGTCAGGAAGATTGCCACTGCACCCAGGTAAACACAAAGGGTACGTGTAGTTATGAACTGCAACGTTTAGTTTGAATTCTTGCTTCTGGAAATAATGTAGAATTGAGAGAAAAATATATAATCCCCTTTCTTTTGACTTAGACAAGAGTGCAGATCCGAACTGTTGAACCTATTCATTAATCATCGTTGAACCTATTCATTAATCATCGTTGAGCTATCTAGTTGTTTACCGATAGCCCTTCCAAGTTTCAAGAGGTCGAAATCACCCTGAAAGCAATATCAGCTTTCTTGTGATGATTTGCTTCTCATTGTTTACAGATGACAGGTTCTTTCTGTCACATGTTCACTACCTATCTCCTGACTGCAAAACCATATCAACTTATTATTGTAGGGTGTATATACATTTGACTTGGCGAAACGGGCCATCCAGGTTGATACCTTCTGTGTTCATGGGAGCCCTGATGGATATATTACTGGCATACGGGGAAATGTTCAATGCCTTTCAGACGAAGATTTGGAGAAAAAAGAAACGGATCTAGAAAAGCAGGAGATGATCACAGAGAAGTGTTACCTTCGTTTTCCAACGTTGCCATTTATCCCTAAGCTGCCATATGATGTGATTGACACTGATTATGACAATTACGCTCTTGTTTCGGGAGCGAAAGACAAGGGTTTTATACAGGTACTTACTCATGAACTGACTTTCAAGTTATCCGAATGTTAAATAAAATGACTCGTGTTTACTTGTTTGAACATTATATACTTTGTCACTTGTTTAACACTTGTTTGTACCTTCCTTTCAATCGAGAGAACCACTTTGGTCTCACCCGAAATGACATTTTTGGTACAAATACTTCGATTTTTTGGATTTAAAGAAAGGAAATCCAGAACAATCCATTGTCGGGTTATTTTTCACGGATGATCATTACAGAAAATAGTAAACACTCCACCATCATAATTAAATATAACTTGTAGGGATGATCTTCGAAAGTAAATCGTGAACTATGGATGATCAGATCATTGGATCACCGGTGCATTGCTGGGCAGGCCACAACTGTCCCATCTTTCTTAAAAGGAGACATATATGTACACACACATAAATGGATTGTTAAGATGTAAAGCTGTACTTTTTTCTGCTCATTGGTTGGCTCTTGTTTGTGCTTTTACACTCCACATTATATACGCTCACAACTACACTGTTAAGATGCAGAAGCTTGTTGCGCAAGTTTTACTCTCGTCTTTACCATTCATGGATGCATCAATCATATCTTCATATTCTGTTTTCATTTACTTGTGAGTCGTTTTGTGGCATTAACATTCCAGATTTACTCGAGAACACCCAATCCTGGTCCTAAGTTCATAGAGAAGTACAAATCTTACTTGGCCAACTTCGGATATGACCCGAGCAAAATCAAGGACACACCCCAAGATTGTGAGCAAATGACGGACACGCGGTTATCTGCAATGATGTCAATGCCGGGGATGCAACAGGCCTTAACAAATCAATTTCCTGATCTAGAACTGAAGAAACCTGTTCAGTTTGATCCCTTTACGAGCGTATTCGACACTTTAAAGAAGCTTGTTCAGCTTTATTTTAAATAGCCCTGAGCTGCTTAGTCTTTGCTCTTCTTGTTTGTTATCTGTTCTGTCCTTACAAATCAAACTAGAAGAGTGATTAAGTCGTTGTTCATACCATTCATGGTTTCTTCTTTGTAATTTTCATACTGGTGCAACGAGAAATTTAACTATAAGATGATATTTTATAAATAATTTTTATGTTAAACTTATTTTATTTAACAAAATTTATCGTTTGCGAAAACAAAAAAACTAAATGATAAATCCAGAAAAAGTGATTTTCACACACATTTTTTAAGTTTCTCCCACACCGTCCTTTATTTATGGCCATCGGATTTAACTGTACAATCATTGTTCTAAAATCTTCGCCTATCACAACCTAGACGCTAGGCGGCTGGCCACTGTCCTAATTAACCTTTAGGCGTTTAAAAATTAATCTCTAGTCATTTAAAAATTAAGAAATGGCACATACTTGCTTAGGGCCCCAGCTAGACTGCCTAGGCACCACCTATTTATGCGATATATGTCATTCTATTTTCAATTTATATATCTTAATGCAATTATATATTTTTTAATTGTAAGCAGACACTTATTTATGCGATATATAATAAATTTATTTAAATCCGCCCGCTGGGCCCTAGTCCACCATCTGACTATCACCTAGCGTCTTTTAAAACCTTAAATACAACTAAGATTAAACAACAGAGGTGTGTGATTTCACTTCCCATAATTTATTACTTACAATTGTCTGATTTGGCCCAATCGTAATTGGAATGGGTTAAGTTAAGGGACTCGGGTCAAAATAAAGCCCAATAAAAGCCCACACCAAAAACACACGCAAACATAAACATAGCCAGGAGTAGCTAGCAAGCCTAGCAAGTTCATTTCTGGAAAAAACCAAAGAGAAACCATGAAACTTTCCTTCTCTCTCCCTCCCAAATCCTCCTCCAAGTCAAACCCTAAACGCAACCCCTCCTCCGCCACCGCCAACTTCGACGACGGCACCGGAAACAACCCAAACGACGCCGCTTCCAAGCACTTCGTCAGCGAATTCGATGCTTCAAAACCCCTCTCCGCCGACCCTAAAGCCCGCGTGATCGCCCCGATCCCCAACGAATGGCGGCCCCACAAGAAGATGAAGAACATGGAGCTCCCCATCACCGAGCCCGACGGCCACGAGCTCCAGTTCGAGGTCGAGACGCTCTCGGTCAACGACGACCCCGACGCCAAGATTTCGTACGGTCTCAATCTTCGGGAGAAATCGGAATCCGAGAATCGGGAGAGGTTGGGGAACGATGAGCGGCCGAGATCGAGAGGCGTGGAGGATACGCTGCTGCAGAAGTTTAAAGACGATTTGGAGCGGTTGTCGGATCATAGGGGGTTGGAGGAGTACGAAGAGATGCCGGTGGAGGGTTACGGCGAGGCGTTGCTTACTGGGTACGGGTGGTACCCGGGTAGAGGAATTGGGAAGAATGCGAAGGAAGATGTGAAAATTGTGGAGTATACTCGGAGTACTGATAGGCACGGGTTAGGGTTTCTTGCAAATTCGAAAGAGAATTCGAAAGAGAAGGATAGAAAGAATTCGAAAGAGAAGGAGAAGAGGAAAGATGGGGATGTGGGGAAGGAAGTTAGGATCGTTTCGGGTCGAGACTATGTGGGTTTGAGAGGTAGGATTTCGGAGAAATTGAGCAATGGGAAACTGGTTTTGAAGCTGTTGAGTAGGAGCAAGGGGCAAGATGAAGAGGTTGTAAAAGTGAATGCGGATGAAGTTGCGGAATTGGGTTCGAAAGAAGAAGAGAAGTGCTTGAGGAGATTGAATGAGACAAAAAGGAAAGTGGGTAGTGATAGTAAGCCGAGACGAGAGGAGCCGAGGGGTTATTCGACGTGGCTTGCGAGGAATATTCGGGTCAGGGTTATTAGCAAGGACTTGAAAGGTGGGAAATTGTATTTGAGAAAGGGAGAGGTGATGGATGTTGTTGGACCCTACACCTGTGATATATCTATGGATGGGAGTAGGGAGCTTGTGCAGGGGGTGTCCCAGGATTTTCTTGAGACTGCCCTGCCAAGGCGTGGTGGACCGGTTCTTGTGTTATCTGGGAAGCATAAGGGGGTCTATGGTAGTCTTGTGGAGAAGGATTCCGACAGAGAGACTGGTGTTGTCAAGGATTCTGATACCCATGCCTTGCTCAATGTGGGTCTTGAGCAGATTGCCGAGTTTACTGGTGATCCCAACGACCTTGGATATTGATTCATAGGTACTTCGAGTCATAATTTCATTCCCTTTATACTGTGTTTGTCAGCTGAAATTCATATCAACTAAATTTGATATCTTTGTTTCCCATGCTATACTGCTTGTACTTATATGAACTTGGGAGTTTATCATTATTTCCGTGTTTGAACTTTCCAGTGTTCTGAATTTTATTATTTCATTCAGATGAATATTTCTTTAGTTTAATAAGCGTTGCCTGTTAAATCTTATTTATGGGAATTCCACCACCATGCACTTTTGTTAGAGTTCGTTTAATTTTATGATCTTGCACCTATACCATCAGTCTTCATTGTACAATATCAAACTCTGTGTGAGTTGTATTATGAACCTTTGTGTATCCATTACAATGGTGCTATTGGTAGTCTGGTACTCTGTGGGTTAAGAAGTCTAATTCTTGTGTTGTATGATGGTCAAAAATTTGAATAGCAGAACCAAAGCCCATTGCCTTACCAGTTGGTCGTGATTTTACTGGAAATAGAAATTGATTATTTTGATCTGAAAATATCATTTTTCAACAAGTATTTTACGGTGATTTAAGGCCATAGAATATCAGTTCGTTATCTAAATTTTTTGACCGGATCTTTTGGTACTGAGAGTCTGAGAGACTGAGGCCTGACTTTTAAAGTCCATTTGATCCATGACCCATTTTGCCCCGATCTTCACTATCTTTTAACCTTACCAGTTGCTTAGGCTTCAAAAGGCCTGATGCAGCAAGCTGTCTGACGACACATAAAATATGGTAACTTTCAGTTCTGATCCGCAACCTAGTTAGATGAACAGAAGATACTTTTTTTAGAGTATGGATAACGTTATTTGAATCATTGGTGGTTGCTAACCGTAAACCCTTACACTGTTAGATATTCTGGAATGTGGTTTCAACTCCGAAGTTGCTTCATTTAACTGTGGATATTTTGCACAAGGTCACGAACAACAGTCACTGCACCTAGGAAAATTGCAAAGGGTAGGGCACTTTGTTGTGAGTTGTGACTTCGGATATTGAAATCATGTTTGAAAATAATTGATATATGGAGAGGAATTGTGTTTAAAGGACTATTGGGTCTAAGTTTAATGGACTGAGTTCCTACCCCCACGGACGGAGAGTTAGACTCTATGTATTGCTGGACTTAAATG
The DNA here is from genome assembly GCA_024362995.1 of Heteromeles arbutifolia. Classification (NCBI taxonomy): domain Eukaryota; kingdom Viridiplantae; phylum Streptophyta; class Magnoliopsida; order Rosales; family Rosaceae; genus Heteromeles; species Heteromeles arbutifolia. Next base: position 33,224,462 of record JANCRC010000003.1, on the reverse strand, counting down.
TAAATTCGAAATGTTTAGCATGCTTATCCATCATTCCTGCTTGTCTGTTAGATATAGTCCTTCAAGTTGCAAGTGGTCCAAATCATTCTGCAGGCAATATTTGTCTTGTTATGCTTTTCACTTATCATTGCTTATAAAAAACAGGTTCTTTCAATCAGAATCTTAAATTTCTGATTGCAGTGGTATTTCAACTTATCAAGTTGCAGGTGCATAAACGTTTGGTATGGACACATTATCCATCCAGGTTGATACCTTCTGTGTACAAGAGGCCGTACATGAGGCCCTGTAATGGATATGTTAGTGGCATACGGGAAAGGTTGAATCCCTTTCAGAGGAAGATTTAGAAAAAATGAGACGGAGCTATCAAAGCAGGAGATGATCAAAGAGTAATGTTACCTTCATTGTCCTAGATTGTCATTTATCACCCAGACGCTATATGATGTGATTGCAACTGATTATGACAATTTTTCCTTTTTCAGAAGCAAAAGATAGAAGTTACGCACAGGTACTTATGGAAATTGCTTTTAGTTTATATGCAAAACTATGTATAGTATTCATGTTTATTTGTGAGAAGAAGAATATGCTAGTCACTTCTATTTGGGCCTATGCTTTCAATTACAAAGACTAGTCTCGCCTGGTGTTTTACGTGGAACTTTTGGGTGTAAAGATTTTGATTGATGATGACCCAACTACTTCAACCAATTCCACATGCATAAGTGAAGTCTGTTTACGAATCTCAGGAGTAAGGGTTTTGAGGCTTGCCAGAAGTAGGTTGAGTTAGATTATGGTGCGTCTTTAACTAGGACATTGATGGACTTTCTTGGCTTTTACACTCAGTTTCTATAATATGCAATGCATATTTTCTGATTATACATGCTCACATAACTTTCGTAGTTAACACACACAGCTGGATTTCTTTTGGTGCACATACTGTGTTGTTTTACGACTTCCCCATTGTCACAATATAGACTTGTTTATGCTCTGATTCTCTACGAGACGCTTTGACGGTTGACAATTACTTGTCTCTCCATTTGGGGGATAACTGCAATTACTAAATCGTTTCTTTGCTATTAATCTGTCAGATTTACTCGAGAACGCCCAGTCGTGGTAATGGATTCATAGGGAATTTGTAGATCGGAATGCAACAGGCTTTATACAAATGATTTTCTTGAACTGGAATTGAAAGCTTGGTGGTTTATTTGATACGGTGAAGAAGCCCGTAATTAGTTCAGAAAGAAATTAGTTTGTGTGGTGAACCCCACCTTCTGTTCATTGTTGGAGCATCGCACACAACCACGATGCCGCCGATGCAGGCTTTGTGTGGTAAACCCCTCCCTTCCTCCTATAATTTGTTCGGGGATGCTTCTAATTTCACACCAAGTAAGCCTAAAAAGAAGCATAAAACTTGTTGCAAGATGTCATTTCCCCCAATAACTTTACGTTGCAGGGCTTGAGCTTGCATTCTTTTAATTTAGAGGAATGGTAAATGGTTCTCTCAAAAGTGACTCTGTGAGGTCGCCAATAAAATGCATATTGTAGCCTATCAGATCAAGCTCTCTTGGGTTTCTATTTTTGAACAAACAATATTATATACATCAAGAGGAAGGGGGTGTGCTTAGCCTCACAATTGGTTAGCAATAATGTGGTTCAAATTTGCCTTTGGCGATAATCGAACCTAAGACCTCTCACTTACAAGTGAAGAGGAATATCATTATACTGTAGTACTCATTTGAGTTAAAAACTCCATCCATGTCATCTGATTATCCTCCTCGTGTCAAAATTATTGAATCCATAGTCACAAAGCCTCTATTTTATTACATCGAAATAATTTACACCAAGGGGTGGATGAGAAATTGGTTGTAACTTGCTATTCTCGAGATTCGAATATAAGACCTCTCACTTTCAAGCAAAAGAAAATACTACTAGACCGCAGTAGTAAGTTAAAAATCCAATTTTACTCGTATGCTAATATTTTAGTTTAATTAATAATCCCTTGTAAAAAAATCCCTTCATTGTTCAAAGTAGATAGATACCTTGGAGCCTCAAGATCCGCAATGACCAAAAACAAATAAATCAAAGCAAGGGATAAATTGACAAAGCCTCTAGCCATTGATGCAGTAAATCACCAACTGAAAATATTACACATTGAGAAACTCAAACCAAAGAAGAAAAAAGGAGCCAATGATATTATCCAAATCATGCTTTTTGAACTGAAAAACCAAGAACAAGGTTTTTGATTTCGTCACTCGCAGCCCTGTCAAGGGCTGTTCGCCCATCAGCGTCTTTGACAGAGTTACTTGCCCCGGCTCTCAAAAGTTCTTCGATCTTGGGCTGGTCACCTTCGGAGGCAGCCATCAACAACAAAATGTCTACCGGGTGGATGTTTTGGCTTAAAAGAGCGTTCATCTTATCATATGTACCTTCCACAGCAAGCATGCCCATGTAGTTGAAATACTGTCATCAAAAGGCATAACCATGAGTTCTCCATTGCGGTCGTATTTGAAAAGTTTCGCCGTATGCAACAAAACTCATGTTTCGGTTGCACAAGTAATGTATAAACAGTAAAACGGACCCTCTCTAACCAAAATACTAACGTGGATCAAGAAATAAGGAAGGTCCGCCTGTGAACGTACAATTAAACACACAACAACGAAGCATGACCGCAATGAAAAATCACTGTCCTGCAATTTTCCTCCTACAATGCAGTGCAACATAAGCACATACGAAAGGCAAAGCGTTATAACTTGTTGCCAACTCTTGGCGTGATGCACATATCGGAGCCTCCCCTGTGTTACGGGTGTGATGCACATATCTGAGCCCCCACCGAATTTAAAGATCGCCTCGAATGCTATTGAGTTCATAAGATCAACTCAAAGTTTTAAAGATCGCCTGAGCAAGTTTTTGTTTCCAGTATATGCCGGCAAAAGAGCGTTGCTGCCCTGAGAATTACTTGCGCTTATTCAAATTCCCATTGGGTGGGCAACCAGAATTCAAAACTCAGCAAGAAATATAATTTGATGAGCATTTGCCAATGAGCACAAATATTAGTCCAACGTTCATCCTTCCCTCTTGAATACTGGAACTAACGCGGACCAATAAATTCAATGCTTTGCCTAAAATTTGCTCAACAAAAACGTTCTTACTTACTAAGACGTGCATATGGTCCAATATCCTAGTGGACAGGGTATTGGATTTCTATCTATGCATCCCGGTTCAAAACTCCTCATCTCCTAAACTAATGTAACTTTTCGAACCCTCCACCCTCTCGTTAATAATAGTAAAATGTGAAGGAAAAAAAAACTTACTAAGATATGTGCTTTTGATGAATAAATCTGTCAATCTCATTTCTTCCTTTAACCCTCATTGCTCGAGCTCTCTCCTCTATACTCTACACCATAAGATAATGTGCCCAAGAATATTATAAATAAAACCTCGTTTCAATCTGAATTTAGGTTTGCAAGTAGTTGATTGTCCCGGTGGATAGAGCCTCTTAAACATACTGCGTCTCGGCCCTTGTACTCTTAGCCTAGTTTAGAGTACTAATACTGATATAAAAGTTTTCCAGCTCATACATTCAATATCCAAACTAAGTTTATATGATTAATTAACTAGTCATGAAACATCATCATATCTGTTCAACAGAAAATTTAGATTTTTCTAGAGAGAGAGAGAGAGGAGAGAGAGAGTACAAGAACCTGTTCAACGTCATCTTTATCATAATCATCACGGGATTGGCTTCCATAAATGCCAGCATCTTCAGCACCCACACCATTTTTACCAAATTTGAACCAGCACTTGGCTCTCGACCCGTTGGAGGCTCCGATACCAACCGGTCGGACCCACCCGAGCCTATTCCGGGTGCCCAGAAACCGGGTACTGAATTCGATTGGAGAATTGAAGGACTTGTCGGCGAAGCATAGGTGGGTAGCAGCGCTAGTAAATGGAATTGAAGCCATTTCTGTGTTTCTCTGGATGTTCTCGGTTGGGTCACTTCACTCCCTTCTATCCACTCATGTCTTAAAGTGGGGAATTATGCAAGCGCCTTCATCTTTCACGGTTACCGTGGAGAAACGATCGTGTCCGTTCGTTTTCATTACTAATAGCCAATCTGCCCAAAATTTGTTGACTTTTGAGGCCCTAACCAAATTACATTACAACCCCGTATTAAAACTTTGGGTAAATATCAGTTTCTATTTCGTGGTTTTCAACATTTAATGCTATCAAGTTTTTTTCATCCCAGAGTCATATTTTAAGAGTAAATTTTGAGACAGTCTTATACATCAATTAGTCAAACTATTAAGTCTTCAGTTAATTGATGATGTAGCACCCACGTGGACAATGACTGGGCACCACGTGTCAATAAGGATCCCAAGTGGATATTAAAAAAAATTAAAAATTAAAAAAGTTAATCTCTGTATACTACACTCAAGTTTCATGGTTTTCAACATTTAGTACATGAAGTTTTTTTCGTCCATGGTTTTCAATATTTAGTACATGAAGTTTTTTTCGTCCCAGAGTCATACTTAAAGTGTTAATTTTGGAACAGTCTCATACATCCTTTAAGTTTTCTGTTAGAACTTCTGTTAACTGATGACGTGGTGCTCACATGGACAATTACTGGACGCCAATATAAGCCCACTTTAATATTAAAAAAATAATTAAAAAATTAAAAAAAAACAAAAAATACAAACAGCCATCTCCTTCCTCATCCCCGCACCCTCTTCTCCCTCGCTCCGTCCGTTCTTCTCCCTCCCATCTCTCCTCTGCAAGAACCCACCAAGCCCTCATACCAGATCAGAATTTACACTAAGAAATCAATACAAAAAAAATATTGGAGCTCTGCTCCTTCTATCTTTCTCCTTCCCTCTCTCCTATCTTCCTCCTAAATCCTAAAAAAGAACCCCAACATCGTCCTTTGTGATGAGGATGGTGAAGCACCCAACATCATCCAGCTCTAAAAAGGTCATGGCGAATCGGCAGCGAGCTATTTCCAACAGCTCATCTCCGCCATCGATACCAAGATCTGAAGACGTCGCCAAGGTTATGGAAATCGGTTCCTAATTGTACGGACAAAGCCAAGATTTGAAGTCGTTGTTTCGTCCCAATCCGGTCGGGGTACTCGATCGCAGACAGCCCACTCACCGCCGCAGCCAGATCCGAGCAGTCGATCACCTTCGTGGCCATATTCAACATGCCGTGGAATATTCCAGAAGGTCTTCGGATCTGGATTGCCGTAATCGACGGTTATGGCGGCGAGAGAGGTTGTGAGTTTGGTGAAGGAGATGACTATGGTAGTGAGAGAGTCGAAGGATGAGATGGAGGCGGTGAGGAAAGTGGAGGATTTGGGTTCTGGGTGCGTGAAAAATGATGGCTTGGGAAGCTTGGGAGTGGGTTGTTGAAGGAGATGTGGGGATGGCTGGAGAAGGTGTAGGTGATAAAGATTTTGAGAAGATGGAGGTTATAATATATATTTTTTGTAATTTTTTGTTTATTCGGTCTCCTTGCTGGAAAATTGGGAGGATTTGGGTCTCCTCCACCTGCTTCGCATTTTCTGGGTTTTTCTTCTGGGTTAGAAGATCCATACTTGAAAATACCAAATTCTTGTTGAATTGGAATTCCTTTGGTGGGATTTTGTTGAGTTGGGTGTGCGGGTTGCAGAAGAGAGAAGGGAGGGAGGTGAGGGTGCGAGGGATGACGGATGAGACAGATGTTTGTTTTTTTTTATTTTTAATTAATTTTTTAATATTAAAGTGGACCCATATTGACACGTGACACCCAGTAATTGTCTATGTGGGCGCCATATCATCAGTTAATAGAAGTTCTAACGGAAAACTTAACGGATGTATGAGACTTTCCCGAAATTAACACTTTAGGTATGACTCTGGGATGAAACAAACTTCATATACTAAATGTTGAAATCTATGAAACTTGGGGTAGTAAATAGAGATTAACTCAAATTAAAAATTACAAAATTACAAAAAAACAAAAAAACAAAAAAAAAGTTGTTCTTCTCCTTCGAACATCTTCTTCTTCTCCCTCCCTTCTCTAACCCTCATCTCTCTCCTCCTCTACACACCCTCTTCGCACACCATCTCCACTTTCACTCTCTAACCCTCATCTCTCTCCTCCTCTGCACACCCTCTCCGCACACCATCTCCACTTGATGAGTAAATCACTTGTGCCTAGAAAGCATTTCGTCACGAGTTTCCTGTGTATTCTCAGAAGCTTTGTATGACATTGTATCAAATACTTCTTATGCATCCTACATTGAAACAACCTTGAAATCAACTTCGACAAATTATAAAATCATCCATCACAAAAATCGTAAAGTTTGAATCTTTACTAAATCCCAGCTGACCCAACATCTAAAATCAAGGCAAAACCGCCCAACCCAGATCCCACGCGCCCTTACCTCATCCACTTCCAGTTTCTCCTCCCGCACATCCACTTTCTTCAACAGCGCCACTTCCCCCTGCATCTCAACGTCGCGACCGCGACCCCCTCCGCCCAGTCCGTATGATTCTCATTCGACCACCTGACCTCTCTTAGCCGATCCATCTTCGTCTCGCCGTGTAAGTTCCTCCTCATTTTTCTTCTTTCTCTATTTCCTTCTTCTCTCTCCAACCTTCCAAATCTGTTTCTCCAGCGGCTTCGAGTCAGAGCCAAAAGTCCATTTCATCGTCATCGTCTTCGTCGTCCTCCGTAGAATATCATGCTACCTTCACGGTTCCAAGCAGTTGCTCATGGAGGCCGCGAAGGCCATTTCTGAAGGGAAATCCGAGGCCGCGACGGAGATTTTTTCCCAGATGACGATGACTTAACTGTAAAAACCTAATTTTTTTTCTTCCCAAAAGCTTATCAATCGTTTCGGATTTGAAGATTTTCGAATTTGATTAAGGAGAAATTCAATTTTACCTCTCGAAGTCCCGCTGGTTTTCTTGCATTTTCTGGTCTTTAGATTTCATTTCCCTTTGATTTTTAAGGAATGGATTTTCTGGGAATTGAAGCCACACAGAGAGAGAAGAGATTAGGCGGTCTGGGGTTAACACTTCCTCCTTCCATACCCATGGAAGCATGAGCTTCCTCTACGAAGCAAAATGAGAACACGGCCTGGGAGAATGACTTCTGAATTCACAACAATGAACATAAACATTTTTAAATTAAACTCTGTAATCATCGAATCTGAATCCGAGATCCAACAGAACCAACCGAAGGAAATTGAAAGAGTCAAAATGTAAACAGCATGAGCTCAGCGATCTGTTTGGCGCCTAAGAAAATTCGAAAAAATAATTGAAAACAGATTCAGGGAAATGAAAAACAAGTAAAGATTCTGGTATAATGGATAGAGATTACAGGGAGAAAGTGAGCGTGGTGTAGAGAAAGGCGGAGGGTAAAGGAGCAAAGCTTGTGGGATGAAGAACATTTTTGGGATGGCTGGGTTGCTCGGGGGTTGAGGGAGGGAAAGGGTTGGATTTGCACATATGGGTAGAGGCCGAGAAGGGAGGGACGGTCGGGGTTGAGGAAGAACAACCTCTTTTTTTTCTTTTTTTTTTGTAATTCTGTAATTTTTTTTTGTAATTTTTAATTTTTTTAATTTTTAATGTCCACGTGGGACCATTATTGACACGTGGCGCCCAGTCATTGTCCACGTGGGTGCACGTCATCAGTTAACGGAAGACTTAACAGTTTGACTAACGGATGTATGAGACTGTCCCAAAATTTACACTTTAGGTATGACTTTGGGACGAAAAAAACTTGATGTACTAAATGTTGAAAACCACGAAACATAAGAATAGTGAACTAATATTTACCCTAAAACTTTAAAGAGCAAGTCCACTCGTTTTAGGAGAGTAAAAAAAAAAGGGAAAGACACTTGGATTGCCCTTACTGTTCACCCTGTAGTTGAATTTGTGCAACTTCACCCGTTTGTGATGGGAATGGCAAGAGCAAGAGTGATCACTATTCACAATTTTTTAAAAAAAATAAATAAATGTGAACTTTCTAAATTTTCTTTTTAAAATAAAACGATTGTCTAATTTCAATAAATGATTTCAAATACAAGGCAAAAACATAACATTATAACAAGCATTATTAGTTAAACCAAGGTGATAAAATCAGTGTGGCTCGGTCTGTCTACCCTTAGAGTGTATGGAACTTCCTCTTCTTTGGCGAAAAACCTTTGTCTCATGATGCGATTTTTTTCATTCCTCAAAAAACATTTTGAATTAAGAGACATATCTTCGTGGCGTCGAGACATGATGTCCTGATCTTTGTTTTCGTGCCTTTCTTGCCTATTTAACTCCCTTTCTCGCCTTCGCTTAATCTCTAGCCTTCTCAAATTGACCACTTTGCCTTCTCACTCATTGTTTGTGGTAACAAAGGAATTTGGATAGTAGAAAACAAATATAGGAGATTGTAGTAAGAATAAATATTGAGTTGTGGTGTGAGGAATGAAGAAGATGGTTGGGTATTTATAGAATTTTTTGAATTTTTTACTGTTGAATAAACCTTGGCTGTCGATTTCCAAAACTTTTTGAAATCAAATTCACCAGATTGTGCCACGTGGCACAATATGAGATTTTTCAATTTTTTTTTACCTTCGAAAATCCATCCAGATTAATGGATCGGTGGAAATCCAACAGTTTAGATCAACGGATCGTTGGAAATCTAACGACTGAAACGTGTAGAAAAATGAGTCATTTGGCTCTGGGTTGCGCACTTGGAGGGACCCCACTTTGTCATGTAACGACCCATCCCCAATTGTTACGGTTTTTATAATTTTAAAACGTGACTTTACGAAAATGCCCTTCAAGACAAAAACGTTGACTTTTGTTGACCGCATTGTTGTGTCACGTAAGATTCATTCCCTTGGCGTAGCCTCGTAATACTCGTCGGTACGAATGCATGGGCGTACGAGGAAGTGAATTTGGAGTTAAAACGAAGATTTTACGAGACTAAGAACGATAAGGGTACTTTGGTAATTTTACAATTGAAGATATTTCCCTATCATGAACCACTAGGGAGCTGACACGTGGCAGTTTCTTCCCCAATCTTCTGGAATCCTTTCCCTCTCATTTCTCTCCTGGATCTCTCTCCCTCTCTCGAGTTTTCTCTTTTCCTTCATCTCTACAACATCCCTCTTCGAGCACGTCACCACTCACCGCCCCCAACTCCTACGTCAACCCACCACCCTCGAGACCTTTCTGTCGCTTGCTCTAAGTAGCAAAAGGCTACATCTCTCTCCTTGTCTCTCTCTCTGCACTCTCTTCTCCTCCACCGAGACACCACCACACATCACTATTCACCATCATCTCTGACGAGCACCACATACCAACCACCCTCATCCGGCCCTCTCTTACACCCTCAAAACTGGAACAGAGATGCAAGAACCACTGAGCTACGATGCGGAGGAATAAGTCTGGCGAGGTTTCTTGACTTTCAGACATGGGGTAAGCATCGGGAAACTTATAACTCTTCATTTTACGTCATGTGACATCAAATTTTGGTGTGATAAGTGAGGTTTGAACACAGAATAACTCGAGGAATGCTTGCCCAGATTTCGGCAAGGGATACCGTGACTTGCAGACCATTTTCCGCCCAATTTCGGCCACAGTCAAAGAAACCAAAGGTATTTTTAGATTCCTTGTTTCACGGGCTTCATTTTGGTATATTATATTGTGATTTTTTTAGTTGAGATTTGAGCTCCACCGGAGCTCAGGAAACTTCCAACCAAAATGACCTTCTTCTTCGTTGGGTCCGGTGACCCGCGAAGTTAATCTAGTCAACCCGACCCGCAATCCTAACTCAGCCCAAAACCCAATCTGAAATCGACCCAGTCTTGTGGGCCTTGTGACCCGTTAACCCAACCCCAAATCTCTTAACCCATTAACTCTGGCCCGATTTGCTAACCCATAGCCCAAGCCCCAAGACCATTAACCTAGTAATCCGAGCCCAGCCCAAATCCATTAACATGTAACTGGCCCAAAGACTTGGCCCAATAACCTTAACCCAGGCCCAACCCATTAACCCAAGCTACACCCCAACCGTTGACCGTTGACTGGTTAGCGTTGACTTTTCGGGTTTCGCCCAAGACCCTTCCTAGACTAATTTTGACGTCTTGATTCCAAATCTGCTATCCATTTTCCCAAATTCTAACGTCTTGGTAAAGTTTTACTAAATGACCTCTATATGTGCTTAGGTGCACCATGAGAAGTGACTTCGTCCTCGCTAGCTCGAGCGGCTTTCAGACAGTAAAATATCTATAAGTGGACCTCTTCTTTAACTTGCATGTTTTTATAAAATAATAAGCTTGTATGCATTTCATATTTTATGCATCGAATACGTTTTATATTATGTTTTCCGGATTTCCATATTTATGGTTTACGAGATATTTATGATTTATCGAATTTAGGTTTTATTAAAGGTTACGAATATTTGAATTCTTGTATATGAAATACTATGGCTTTCGAATATGATTTATAGTATGGATTTATGAATATGGATTTATGAGATGAGATTTTGAGATATGATTTTAGTGCTTATCTAGCGGGTTATCATACAACACATCCACACAACAAGGGTATGTAGATGTCTATGTCCATAGGACACAGTTGAGGATATTTATGGATATATTCCTTCTCCGACGTAACTCGGAGTCGTATAGCTTCACCTTCAGGTGATGGGGCCTACCATGTTTCTTCATTGGCATAACCCAGTGTCGTACAACTTTACCTTCGGGTGATGAACAGGTACTGCTTTCGGGCGAATGAGAAGTTGATGATATAGATGATATACCCCCAGCTTCACTAGCCCGGGGCTAGTGTCCGAGTATGTGATGATGTGTATTCCTTCTCTGGCGTAACCTAGAGTTGTATAGCTTCACCTTTGGGTGATGGAGCCTACGTTTCTTCATTGGCATAACCCAGTGCCGTACAGCTTCACCTTCGGGTGATGGACAGGTACTGCCTTCGGGCGAATGAGGAGTTGATGATATGGATGATATACCCCCAGCTTCACTAGCCCGGGGCTAGTGTCGAAGTGTGTGATGTTGTGTATTCCTTCTCCGGCGTAAACCGGAGTCGTGTAGCTTCACCTTCGAGTGATGGGGCCTACCATGTTTCTTCACTGGCATAATCCAGTGTCGTATAGCTTCACCTTTGGGTGATGGACAGGTACAGCCTTCGGACGACTATGATACCCCTAGAGAGAGTACAGTATTGAGGAGATTTATGGATTTGCCTTCGGGGGACGATAGCATCATCATTGAGTATGGTTTTACATTATACATGTTTTATGAACGTTTCCATTGCATGCTAGAGTTTTCAGAAAAACTTACTATGTAGTATTATATATATATATATATATATATATATATATATATATATATGTTTTTAAAACAGAGGTTAGTATGTTCAGAAATAAAAATGGTTTTCCTATTATTAGTATTATTATAAACTTTGGTCCACTCACCTTTTCTGTTTTGCGCTCCCTCAGGAGTTAAAATCGAGGCACACGATCTCGACGTCAGGGCACTTCTGCTCAGGCATCTTTGAGTGTCCCTTGTGTAGGACACATTCCTCAGTTCGTACCTTTCTATAATTATTCTTTCACCTTATTCTTGATTAGTTGTATGCTCTGAACATGATTCTGCATTGGTGTATCTCTTCCTAATTACATATTTTATTTATATGCATGTTTAAAATAGCTTCGTCATCCTCGGGTGTCCGCCAGCACGTGCGTACCCTGATATTTGGGGATATCGAGGTTGGGGCGTGTCATGTCACAACACTAACGTTGCCAATGCCAGCGAGCTCAAGGCCCGAAAATTCTTGGGCGGGCAATCCGACAGGCTTCTTGGAGCCCACAAGTTGCCTACCAAATTTTGGGCATGTGGACCAATATTTTTTGGGGCAAAAGCAATTTGACCCTATTGCCCTGCATTTGGAGCACCAGTAGACATGCTCTAACAATTCAAGTCATTTGTGTGGATAATTGGAATCCGTCAAGAGAATTTATGGTGTGGTATGACTGCTTTTTGAAGTAGGCAATAGTTTAAATTATTAACAGTTAAACACTCGAAAATTATTATTAACATTTTAAAAATTTAATTGTGCATTTTTTTAAGAGTATTTTTCTTCGAATTGTAGTGCCAATACCAATTCCTAAATACTTTGAGGAGTAATGTGAAAAAGCAAAGGGTTGTGTCTCAAGCAATAATGTTGTATCTTGTAGTTAGCTTTTCTTTTACGACTTACAATGGTATAAGGGATTGTAAGGGATAGGGATAAAAAGGAGGATCAAGGACTCAAGGGTAGACTTAGCCCCAGTTTGGGGTTGAGGTGATTTTAAAAAAAGCTGCTATGAAAAAAAGCTGGGAGAGTTTTTGGTGTTTGGTAAACATTCAGCTTCAGCTTTTTTTCACAGTTTTGGATGAAAAAAAGCCAAAAACAAGAAGCTGCAAAACCCAGCTTTGAAAAACCGGCTTTTTTTTCACATCTGTTTTACATAAAAGTTTACCAAACACTATAATACTGCTTTTTTTTTTTCAAAAGCACTTTTACAAAAAAGTTTACCAAACACTCTGCTGCTTTATTTCACAGCTGCTTATTCTTACAGCACAGCAGAATCAGCTTTTTTTCAAAGCACAGCAATACCAAACCAGCCCTTAACTTGCAAGGATAATCTACACTGAAGACTTGAAAACAGTACGGATTATTAAAATAAAATACAAAGCCAGTCATGCAGAGTATTCATTGGATTAAATAGCTTCTCACACGCCTTTCTTTGTTTTTTACCATCAAATTAAATAAATCAAGCAGAAACAATACGGAAACAACGATCATGATTGAACATGAGAGTGTTTTCATTTCCCGTCCATCAAATAAGGTTATTTGACGAGTTCCTCAAGTAATAACTGATATAACAGAAATATAGTTAGAGGGGTATTATTGTAATTGGGTTATATGGCTATATAAAGGATTGTATAGCTATTATTTTCTTAAGTTCCATTATATACATTTTCTCTATTCAATCAATACAATCTTTCTTATTTCTCTCTACCAATTCTTTCCCTTCCTCTGTACCAATTTCATCTTCAACAATGTAGTTCATATGGTATCAGAGCCACTAGGCTCACGCCGTGGATTCTAGTGGTTTCTCTTCGTAGTATACATTTTTTTTTTTTAAGTTCAGTTTCTCTTCAATTTCCATTAGATTTTTGGTGCTTCTGCGATTGTTTGTGGGTTGATTTTTCGGTGTCTAAGCATGAGGCATACAGAATGCCAGAGAATTGGAGGACAGCGAGCGGAAGAAGAATATCAAGATCATGCCGAGGAAGACGAAGGACCAGAACGTGAGCGAGCCGTGCCAGCGGAGGTGGTGAATGTGCAGCGGCATCCCTTTCATGTTGTGATTTGGTAACGGGGGAATCCTCTGGTTTCTTGGAGAGATGGGTTGTTTGGATTTCTGGGAAATAGATCGATGCATGACTAATTCTTTGCACTGTTGATTGAGATCTTGGATTTCTGAATGCTATTTTCTGCGATTTTGATCCCTGCTCTGTTCCCTGGTATGGAAGAACGTTTAGACCTATGTGTAGCCCAAGTGTTTGACGAATTGCCCAGCTCAGAATTGCAAATCTGGGTTGCTCGAAGATTGGGTATCTGGGTTGCTTGTCGATTGGACGTCTGGAGTTCAGTGCTATTTGACGATCTGGTGATGCTTGTGTGGTGATTCAGGTGAATTTGTTTCTATTTCTCGAATCTCGATTCTATATGCTGCTTATTCTCTGAAGTCGTGGTATGTGTTTGTTCTTGATTTCCTGGTTTGTTTGAAGCAAAGATTTGGGGGTTCTTGATTTCTGGATAGAATTGTGATATGGTGATGTCTGAAAGGATCATTCTTTGTGTATCTTTTCTTGGAGTATAATTCTCTAAAATTTGTGAATATGCTGGGATTTATAGTTTGTGGGTTTGAAGAAGAAAGTAGCAGTCTTTCTGTGGATTTTTGGAGTGTCATTCTCCTGAGTCGAAATGTTTTCTGTGAATTTTGGAGTGTCATTCTCCTGAGTCGAAGCGTTTTCTGTGAATCTTGGAGTGTCATTCTCCTGGTTCGAAGCGTTTTCTGTAGATCTTGGAGTGTCATTCTCCTACGTAGAAGTATTTTCTGTGGATCTTGGAGTGTCATTCTCCTTGGTTGATTTAGTTTCTTGGAGTGTCATTCTCCTTGGTAGATTTAGTTTCTTGGCAGTGTCAACTATGGCTTCTCAGTACAGTCGAAAACTTGTTGGGTATGTTCAGATCAAGACCAGATTTAATTGTATTGCTAAGCTCATTCATAATCAGGAAAGCCTTGCAGATTCACGTAGAGTGAGAATTCGGTCCTGCTCCGGATGTAATACTATCTGCATAATGTGTGTTTGAAGGGATGATACAGGGTTCTGTTTTGCACCAGTTGGTAATGTACATTTTTTTGAGCGGCTGAAACTCTTTGGGAAGATTTGGTGATATGGCGTTGCAGTTGAAAAAGGGGTTAAACCAGATGATAGGCTTTGTGGGTACGTACTCTATGTCATATCGTTGTGTGAAGAAACTGGGCAACAAGAATTTTTTTTTTTTTAATCAGAAAGCATCACCAAAGCTGCAATTTCTGTGGAGATTGGTTGGAGCATTCTCCTGAAACATTTTCATCTCACGCATTGCTCTGTTAGTGTTTCGCATCATCTCACGCATGAGTTCAGGGTTCCTTGCGGCTTCCAATGTCTGTCGGAGAATGCCAGGATAGTTCCAGATCAGTCTCAAATACCTGGATAGTTCAAACTTCACTTGGATACTCCAAGTTTAGTTTGAGGGGGGGAGTAATAACTGATATAACAGAAATATAGTTAGAGGGGTATTATTGTAATTGGGTTATATGGCTATACAAGGGATTGTATAGCTATTATTTTCTTAAGTTCCATTGTATACATTTTCTCTATTCAATCAATACAATCTTTCTTGTTTCTCTCTACCAATTCTTTCCCTTCCTCTGTACCAATTTCATCTTCAACAATGTAGTTAATACCTCAACCACTCCACATTCAAAGGGATTCCTAACATGAATTGCAGTTTGTAATTGATTCACTTATGGAATCATGAATAATCATCGGTTTAGTCGGTACATAATAATCTATATTTTTTTCTTCTATATGAAGAATAGATAATGTATGACGAAGTCTCAACAAGAATTCAATCAATTTTTGTTTATAATTTTTTTTTAATTATAACTAACATAACATGAATAAATAAACACGAATAAACAAGTTATTTTGAATCTCTATCTTCAAGTAACGTGATAGGATAAATTCAACCATTTCACAATTCTTAGAGTACCAAGAACTCATAAGAAATCATTAAAAAGATTTAATTGATTGATTTTTTATTTTACTTTATCAACATCAATATATTTGGCTTAGCGTACCTTATCGTTCTTATTAATATTTTATGTGATTTTTACCGCCCCCCTCCTTTTTTTTTTTTTTTTTTTTTTCTTTTGGAGTCTAATTTAGAGAAAAAATAGACACAGAATAGTAAAGAACAATTGATTTTGAACAATAGATGTCTTTCACATCCAACCGAAAAACCTATTATAACTTTTTAATGGCAGTTCCTAAAAAATTGCACCTCTATTTCAAAAAAATACGTATTCGTAAAAATATTTGGAAATGGAAGGGATATAGGGTAGCATTGAAAGCCTTTTCGTTAGCGAAATCTCTTTCTATCGAGAGTTCTAAAAGTTTTTTTTTGTGTAACAAATAAATAATCTGAATCGTTCTAATAACTAATAAAGTGATAATTTTGTTTATAGTTTATTTAAAAGATTTATAAGTTAAAAAAAGATGAATCGTTATTCAGTTTCATTTTTTTTGCTGTAGATAGAGGAATAGTATGTGAGAGAAAAGATGAATAAAGAAGGGCGAAGCAACGAAGGTAGAAGAAATGTGAACATAATTCGTGTGAAAAACACTCAAAACCGAAAACTGAAAACGAAGAAAAAGAAAGAAACAGAAACAGAAATTGTCGCAGCCAACTCATAGTGACCCGTACCCCTCTGCTCATGACAGATTCTTAACTCTTCTGCAGAAAAATGGCTGAAAGTCTTGCCTTCCAACCTTTCTCTTCAATTTCAAAACTTCAATTTCTCCACCTGCCCCCCTTAATTATATGTTCTCTACATACCAAACCATATTCTGATACTAATTTATTTTCATTTATTCTGACCAATCAGATTTAAAAAGAAATGGAGAGAATGAATGCCCTTTCTCAAATTAGGAGAAAGGGAAAATTCACATGGTGTGTGTTGAGAAATTCTATCACACCTTTCCCATGACCTCTTCAAATGTGATGTAAATAGAAAAAGAAAAACCGGGACTGCACCGGCATCCCCCACATCTACGAAGCACTCAAGTTGCTTCACCAAAACTGACACCATCCTTTTATTTTCCCTTGCCATTTAAGACATGAAAAGAAATTAACAACTTACTTTTTTTCAATCGGCAACTATTGTCCGTGAGATTTGAACTCAGAGCCTCCTGCAAGGCGGAGACTGCATGCTGCTAGACCGGTCATGTGGGAATTTCACAACTTGCTTAAGAAGAAAATAGAGTAACCAACATCATCCACAGGATCAGCCGGTCATAATAAATCCATGACATAATCCAAATGGTTAGAAAAGAGAGGGCACAAGTAAATGAATCTAATTTTTATCTGCAAGCACATGAATGAGGTGACTATATCACCAACCAACCAACAAATGCTGTTCACTTTAGATAAAGAACATAAGGTAAAGAATCCTTGTTAAATACCAAAGGTAAAACACCAGATGTCCCAAAAGCAAAGCAATTTCCTCACCAGCACAAAATCCAAAACCACCTCGTCATCTGCAAGCCACCCCTTCAACTCCAACAGAACCGAACATGTACAAATCCGGCACTGTTGCCACCAGAGACACTGCAAAGATGGAGGCATGTGCTCCTGTGGAAATAGGCACCAGAGGCACCATTGGATCCCTCCTAATGAGAGAAATCGAGCACTTCAGCCAACTCGAACTAAGCAACCGATGTAGCTCGCGAAAGGCTCATCCCCAACTCAAAGACATGGCTTCCTCTACTAGTCATTTGGGCCCGACTTTTGAATCAGTTATAAAAACACAAAAGAAGAAAAAGCGAGGCAACGGGCTCCTACCAAGCATATGTTCTATGGTGGAAGTCTCGGAGAACAATCGACTAACTGGTATTTCTGCATACAGTTACAGGAATCTAAGATCTGATGGGAAGAAATTGCCAGGTTAGACAATGCTCTCAGATAGCTTTGAGAAACCCAGCTTCTTCAGTCGGTTTGTTATAGGGCCAGCCCATGCTCTATCCGAGCTCCCACATTTTATGTCCACAACTTCAACAATGTTAGTTCCTTTTTTACTAGTTTTCTGCCTACTAGGAGTTTTATCCAGACCAGGATGATCAGAGCTCAGCATCGGGATTTGACTAGTATTTTTAGTATGAGTTTTTGTTTTCTGGGAAACTTCAGGGTGTCTCGCATTAATGTCATTGCTGCTTCCACTGCTGCTAGCTTCATCACATGACTTTCTTGGTTGTAGCCTTTTTGGAGTAGTAGCACCACAGAGAACAGAAACAGAAGCTGTTTGATGTTTATTTCTGGAAGATGCAGGCGTCGGAGATGCAACTTTGCTGGACTTTAATTCTCTTGTCATTAGGGAACTGACTGTCCCAGTGGTCCCGATTCTGATGGATCCTCCACCACCCTTTATAGCTTCCAGCGTCTGAACCATGTTTCTTCTCGTCTTAATCAAAGGTTTGAGCAGACACCTTGTGACAGGGAATTTATCAGCGAACAGATTCTTGTAGAGGGAGATGTTACAACCAACTCAGTTCAAGAGCCGTTCCTGCAACAGCTCAGCCAATGCGGTTCTGGATATGAATGGTGTATTTGAACGGTAATGTAGCTCTAAATCAGATTGTAAGTAGAGTTTCTCAACAAATTTACGGTCAATTTTTAGAAGTCGAAATCTGCAATATTTTAGAAACTCATTCAACTGCAAAATGACTGTACATAAACCTCAATTTCAGTAGCACGAGTGGATAAGGCAGGGTACATAAACCTCATTTTCAGAAGCATGAGTGGATAAGGCAGGGTATTGAGTGGTATGAGTGAGATCACTACCTATGCATTTTCGAGTAATTCCAACCCGAAAAGTAGTTAAAATCTCGCCGTTAGTTGATCTCATACAGAAGGAAATCAACCAAGTTTTGGGATCTTCGAAATTGCAATTTTTTAAGTCACAAAACCCAAATTACAGATTATGCAGTAAATCTCACTTCCCTCATTTTCATTTATTTGCTCCAATTGCAATCAAGAAATTCAACACATCATAAAAAATCAATTAAGTCCTTAATTAGCATCAACAAAGTGATATTAAGATCCATCAAAACCCCCATTAATTCAATTTAATGCAAAGATTAAGCATAAACAGTCAAATCTCACAAACTAATCCAAAAGGCATTGAGTAATGATCAAACATTAAGATCCACAATCAAGTACCCAAAGTGAAAACAATTACCAGATAATCAGATGATAAGAAATTAATAGCAATTAGGTTAAAAACTTACCCAGAATTAAGCGAGTGGAAATTGAGCTGACAGTGAATCCGGACCCAGCGAAGAATCAATCAATTGAGGTTATTGACTATACCCATGTGAAAGAACCTTCTGAAAGCGAGAAATCAAAGAGTTTTATGAAGTTATGTTGAACACATGGATCATAACTCAACCTTTAAGAAAAGTACCGAATCTCACTTCAACGCATTTTTCTGTTCTTATTTGAACGAGCCATACAGTCAACGCAAATCCAAACCAGTAGATCCCACACAAATAATTGGTATGAATACGGCCTTTTTCTTAATTTTTAGAGTAAATATTAGTTTGCTACCATGAAGTTTCGTGATTTTCAACATTAAGTACCTGAAGTTTTTTTCGTCTTAGAGTTATACCTAAAATGTTAATTTTGGAATAGTCTCATACATCTGTTAGTCTGGCGGTTAAGTCTTCCGTTAACTAATGATGTTGCGCTCATGTGAACAATGACTGGGCACCACGTGTCATTAAAAAAATTTAAAATATATTAAAATATTAAAATAATTAATTTTAAAAAAAATAAAAAATAAAAAGACACAAACATACACACACAGAGACCCAGAACCCTTCGTCTTCCCCCACCCTCCACCCCTCCATCCCAAACACCAAAAACCCCTTCGTCTTCCCCAACCCTCCACCCTTCTATCCCCTCCACCCCCTCCACGGCTCCACCCCTCCATCCCCTCCACCACTCTTTCTTTGGATATATAAAGCTTACCCGTCTCTCACATTTTTCCACATTCAAGACACGCACAAACATATTTTCCTTTTCATTTTAAACACTTTCTCTGTGATTTTCTCGGAAGCCAAACGTTCTCCGAGTTCAAGGAGGCGTTCAGCCGATTCGACAAGGATGGCGATGGTCTCGTTCTCAGATCTCTCTCTCTCTCTCTCTCTCTCTCTTCCCTTTTTGTTCTTATTATGCTTAATTAATCTATGATATTTGGATCTAAAGCTGTTATTGCATCAAACCTTAATATTTTTCTAGTGAAAATTTGTGATTGATTAAGTATTTTTCAGAGATTGAATTGATTTATCATCCTCCGAGTGCGTTTTGATCATTGAGGATAAGATCTGTTAGATTTAAGGTTAAATGTGTGGAATTTAAATATATGGATGGATTATGAATCTCATATTCGTTTCCTCCATTGTTTGGATTATCCAAAAGTGGGTTTTTGATTCAATTTCTCTGTTATGGTTTTGGAGTTGCAAAATTAATTATTCTTGTATTGGGATGGAGGGGTGGAAGGGATGGAGGGGTGGAGCCATGGAGGGGGTGGAGGGTGGGGGAAGAGGGTTCTGGGTGTGTGTGTGCATGTGTTTTTTTTGTTTTTTTTAATTAATTTTTTTAATTTTTTAATTTTTTTTTTAATAACACGTGGTGTCAAGTCATTGTCTACATGGGCGTTCTATTTCAAAATTAACACTTTAGGTATGACTATGGGACAAAAAAAACTTCATATACTAAATGTTGAAAACCACGAAACTTGAGGGTAGTAAACTGATATTTACCCTAATTTTTAATTCTTTCAATGGTGAATAGTTATGTTTACTCTCTTTTTTCTTAGGTTTTCTTTCTAAGGAAAACTAATAAAAATGGCTTGAAAAGTTTTAGTTTTAATAAAAAAAGCCATGTTATAAGTTTTATTTAATGATTAGTACAAGGCCCATATTAAAGCAGTTCAACTAAAAATGGCCTAACTATAATAAATTATGATTTGTCAATTTTACCCCTAACTTTTTTAGGGTGGGTTCCAGATTTTCGTCGTTAATGAAGTTCATCGTTTTGCAGACCTTCTTCTTTTTCTTTTTAACAAAAATATAGATCATCATGCTATTTAATTTATATTTTGTATTATTTTGTTGACATGTGATCGTCGTTATTATAGTGTATTTGAGGTAATGTTTTTCAATTTTTCTTCGTTAGTGGAGTTCATCGTTTGTTTATCTAGAAAATAAATTTGAGATCTGCATGCTATTCAATAATAATGACGGGTCACTGTTTCTGGACTGTAAAAATAAATTGTTTATGGATTTTAAGTAACATTGTTTCTGGAATCTAAGTCACTGTTTCTAGAATCTAAGTCACTGTTTCCAGAAACAGTGTCAGTTTTTCCAAAGACAATTTTAGTATTTCTAGAGACAGTGTTAGTTTTTTCAAAGACAGTGTTAATTTTTCTATAGACAGTGTTTTTCCAGAGACAATGTTAGTTTTTCCAGAGACAGTACTAGTTTTTCCAGAGTTTTTCCAGAAACGGTTAATTTTTCCAGAGACAGTGTTCGGTTTTCCAGAGACAGTGTTAATTTTTCTAGAGACAGTGTTAGGTATTTCGAGAGACAGTGTTAATTTTTCCAGAGACAGTGTTAATTTTTTCAGAGATAATGTTAGTTTTTGCAGAGACAGTGTTAGTTTTTGCAGAGACGGTGTTAATTTTTCAAAAAACAGTTATAGATTCAAAACATAACGGTTCGCATTGTTTTATAAAAAAGTGGCAAAAAATCATACTATTTCCTAGAAATGTTTAACATTAACAATGTTATGAAAGTTGAACGCTATGGTTGAAGTCACTGTTCTCTTTCTTTCTCGTTTGCTTTTTCTATTTTCTTTTTCTTTTCCAGATTTTGTAATTGGGGAAGATGGTTCTATAACAGGTGGAGATATATTTTTCTTTCTAGTTTTATGGAGAAATGGGTGCAATGAATTGGAATTTTTGGTTTTTTCCAGTTCCATGGAAAATGGATTCAGTTTGAGTGTCCTCTTCCTTGATTCAATTGCATAGCTCTTTTCCTGTTCGTTTCTTTTTAATTGTACTTTTGGAGATTGGATTCAATAATTTGGGATTTTTCTTCTTCTCAATGTTTGGTTATTCTCCAAATTTGAATCTAATTTGGACAAGGAAATTCAAAAACTGATATATGCATAAAAAACTGAATCCAAATAGTTGTCGTTTATAACAGCAAGTATGATGGCTAGTAAAGCACACTTACAAAATCCCCTCTCATAAATGTATTTCGCAGTGAAATACATAGGAATTATTTTCTGTGATTTAACAGAGAATTCTTTTAGGGATTGTGTCAACTAACAATTGACACACCCCGACCCGGAATGTCCACTAGGACTCTGAATCGAGCTGTGCTGGCTATCACCTGGAAGGTGACGAAGCCATAAAGTGATGATATGGAAGAATGTGAATAAATTTAAACCTAAAGGTACCTAACTATCAGAGTGCGCTGTCAATGGGTATGGACCCATTTCACACGCGTTGTCAGAGCATAAGTAAAGTACAGTAGTATGGGTAAAGATCATACCCTCAGAAGTAGCCACCTGAACTGGGATATGCCACGAGTCCTTGTCGATAAAGAAACTATGCTACTAGAACCTGGAGGGGCGCAAAACAAAAAACGTGAGTGGGCAAAAACAAAGCTTTATCAAAATCATTTCGTTATGAAAGTTGTAACCCCTCTCTGTAAAACAAGTATACTTCCCAGAAAATATATATACGTACTAATACAGAAAAACCATTTATCAACCAATCTCATCAAATAAGCAATACCATGTCCGAATGAACCATAACCAATAATCAACATATACCAAATACCATCAAATAATCAGGTGATATCTCAACTCAAATCATGCCGGCAATATATATGTAATAGTCAGCCGGAGTCACTTCTAATGACCTGTACGGCTGAATCTATGGCTCCTCAATCAAATCCTCAATCCATCTCTCAATCAATCATCAATAATCAATAATCAGTAACCTGCACCCATGACGGAACCACCTAATGTGGTTTGTACGTCAAGCTGGGTAAATACGCTCTGTGCTACGATCACGTGAAGGCTGGCGACGAATCGCAAGTCACCTACGAGTCGGAACCACCTAATGTGGTTTGTACGACAGGCTGGCACCTGCCTTGGATCCAAGGTGAGCGTACGGTGCGGGAGGTGAACGATCACGTGAAAGCTAAGCCCTCAGGCATGCACAACCCCGATGTGCAGGTAATGAGCCATATACCAATCTCATCAATATCACCTCAATCATCACATCACACACACACACACTTACCTGACTTACCTGGCGCCCGCGATGCAACAATATATAATCACACAAATATATATATATATATAAATATATCTATGGCATTCGACATGGCATTCATTTCATAAAAGCATTTTAAAACGTATTTCTGGGAAATTAATCAATTATATATATATATATATATATATATATATATATATATATATACTGAAAACAAAAGCCCACTCACCTGGAGTTCGCCCTACAACTCCCTAGCACAACCCCTCAAGCCGTCATGACGATCGGCGCCTAGAACAATCATCAAATCATGCCTCAGAAATCATATCGATAGAATATATAACTTATATAAAACACGTCACTACGTAGTTCGATCCGGAAGATCTGCAACTCAGATTTCCTATCCGTAATTTCTATGATTCACATTATGCTTCTAGAACAACATACTAAAGTTTCGTTATGATCCAACGGTTGGATCTCCGCCAATTTCCAAAACCGGGTGGCGATTAACCATTTATTTTATAACTTACAAATCCAATTCGGGAAGATCCATACGTCGGATTCCCAATCCGTAAGTTTCCACATTCTTCAAATATTAAGTACTACCACATATCAAAGTTTGGTGACGATCCAACGGTCGGATCGTCGATTCATATTTTTACCTAACCCCGAATCGTAATGAAATTAGGTTCCATTGATCAATCTACGTCATTCATTCACCAAAACTGAATTCAGAACATGAACTATGGCCTAAAAATAGCATTAGTGGCTCTCTGGCCACGCGCCGCCGCACGCGCCGCCGTGGGTGGTGGTCGGCCGCCCCGGCTCGCAGGAAAATCCAACTTTCTCCAAAAATTACTAAAATTTGCAGAATTGAAGATCTCAAAGAGTAGAACAACTTTCATACCTGTGACCAAGGTCAATTCGGTCAAGAGAGGCTCCAATTTTACCAAAACCGTACGAAACCCTTGAATTTGGTGTGATTCGATTCGACCTCCAAACTTGTTCCAACGCCTCCAAACTTGTTTGGGCTTTGTTTCAGACCTCAAGAGGATGCCATGGGTGGTGGTAATTGGAAGAAATTGCTTCGGGATTGGGTGATTCGAAGCCAAAGCCGCCGGATGCCCCCGTGGGTTTGTGGCTTCGAATTGGAAAAATGGGAAAGAAATTGGGAATTCTAACACTACAAAGATGTAGGGCTCGTCAAGGGCTTTTCATGGACACCAAGATCACCCAAAACGGAGTTCGGACGAGGGAGATATGAGCGGGTCAAGTGACCGGGTTCGCGGGTCGAAGGAGAACCCGTTTCGCTCCCCTCCTTCTCTTCTCCCTTCTCTCTCCCTTCTTCTGTTTCTGATTGGGCAGTGCCCATCCATCACCCTCCTTTTCTATTCTTATCTTTCCATCTCAGCCATCCATTTTAATTTTATCTTTAAATCTGGGCCGTCCACGTGGCATTCCAGATTTAGCTCTAAAAATCTGGGGCTTTCTAGAAATTAATTAATTTACTAAAATACCCCCAACTTTAAACGTTAATAACTTCTTCGATATAGCTCCAAATCACGAACCGCTTGCGCCCACGCGTCCGTAACGACGATTACTACGAGAATATGCCAAGAAAACAAATCTTAGATGGCACGATACTGTAATTAACCTCAGACAATGCACGAGCCTCGAAGGGCAATTTTGTAAAATCACTTATTAAAAATTTATACAATTGTAAAATCAGGGACGGACTATCACAATCTTCCCCCCTTAAAAAAAATTTCGTCCCCGAAATTTAAACAATAATTACTATCCATTAATAATCATAAAATTGCCTGGGATAGATCTCCCTCATCCGATCCTCTGTCTTCCAAGTAGCTGCTTCTTCCGTTGAATGATTCCTCCATAAAACTTTTACCAAGCTCACAGTCTTATTTCTTAGAACTTTGTCTTTCCAATCCAAGATAGTCAATGGTTCCTTATTATCTAATAAATCTGGATTAATTTTCAAGGGTTGAACCGGAATAATATGCGACGAATCCGCTACATAGTGCCAAAGCATCAAAACATAAAACACATCATGAATTTACGACAACTCTGGAGGCAACTCAAGCCTGTAAGCAACTTCATCGACTCACTCGATGATCACATAAGGTCCGATGTCTCTAGAACTTAACTTACCTTTCTTCTCAAACCGAATCACACTTTTCCATGGTAAAAATTTCGAACACACCCAATCACCTACATAATACACTCGATTAGTGACATGTCTGCTAAGCTTTTTTGCCACTCCTGGGCTGCTTTCAGGTTAAACTTAATCACTTAAACATTCTGAGTAGACTCATCCATAAACTCAGGGCCCGCAAAATTTTTTCGATAACTTCTGACCAACATAAAGATGTATAACAAGCTTTTCCAATATATGCCTCAAATGGCGACATACCAATACCCGAATGAAAACTGTTGTTATAGTTACATTCCATCAAATCCAACCGCTTATGCTAAGCGTCACCAAACTGCAATATTGAAGATCTTAGCATATTCTCCAACATCTGAATCGTCCTCTCAGATTGCCTATCTGTTTGAGGATGATAAACCATACTATAAAGTACCTTGTACCCAAAACCTCCTGAAATGCTATCCAAAACTTTTAAGCGACCAACATACCCAAAAAGTTCAACAGATCCGTAAGCCCGAATCTCTTTTCCATAAAACAAATAAATAACTGCTGCACTTGTTTGGAAAAAGTTATTGCTCTTCACTGAAGTAAAATGCGCTGACTTAGTAAGTCGATCAACTATCACCCAGATACCATTATAACCATTTCATGTACGAAAAAGCTTGTACACATAATCCATAGTAATACTTTTCCACTTCCACTGTAGAACGGAAAATGACTGCATCAATCCAAAAGGCTTCTTTCTTTCCGCTTCAACCTGCTAACCAATGATACACATACTTACCTACTCAGCAAATTCTCTTTTCATACCCGGCCAATTGTAAAATGGTTAAATGGTATGATACATCTTAATACTTCCAGGATGCATAGCATAAGCTGAACCGTGCGTTTCGTTCCAAAATTGTTTTCTTTAATTCCATAACATTAGGTACATACATTTTGTTCTCTTGCATAAGCATGTCATCTGATTCTCTAACTCTGAGGTCTTTCTTTTTCTCGATATTATTTGCCTCAATTAATTCCTGGTTTCTTCATCAATCCTCTGGGCATCTAGTATACGATTAATTAAAATAAGCTTAACTTGGATACTAGCAAGCAATGCTTCTTCTCGTTCTTCTATTTCCAACCTTACTCCAGTAGATCTCAAATCCGCAAGAAGAGGAACATAACAAGCATACAAAGCATTTATTCTCACGAGAGTCTTCATATTAAGTACATCAGCCCAAACATTTGCACGATCACCCTGGTCGTGCAATCATAATCACTAAGCAATTCAATCCACTTTCGTTACCTAAAATCAAGATCCCTCTAAGTAGACAGATATTGAAGACTCTTATGATCCGTAAAAATCTTGTACTTTTCACCAATAATATAATGTCTCCATAACTTCAAAGCAAGGATGATAGTCGCAAATTCCAGATCACAAGTAGGGCAATTCATCTCATAAGGTTCCAATTGCCGTGAATCATAGGCAATCACCCTACCATTTGCATCAATACACATCCCAAACCATTCAAGGAAGCATCCTTATAGACCTCATAATTCCCGTTATCATCTGAGAGTGCTAACACAAGTGCATGAGTGAGGAAATACTTCAACTGTTGAAAACTTTGCTCATCATTTTCATCCCACTCAATCTTAACCTCTTTTCTCGTCTATCTCGTCAATGGCAAGGCAATGACTGAAAAATCTTTCACAAACCGTCCATATAGCCTGCTAAGCTAAGAAAACTCCGAATCTTAGTCACGGTTCGCGATTGTTCCAAATTCTCAACTTTTGCTACCTTTTAAGAATCCACTTGAATACTTTAAGTAGGTATAACATGTCCCAGAAATGCCACTTGATTCATCCAAAATTGGCATTCGCTAAACTTAGAATACATCGACAAGCCCTCAATCTTTGTAATACCAATTTAAGATGTCTAGCATGCTCTACTCTAGTCTTAAGTATACCAGAATATCGTCAATGAAAACGATAACAAACCTGTCGAGATATTCCTGGAATACTTCGTTCGTCAAACTCATAAAATTTGTCAATCCGAATGGCATCACCAAAAACTCATAAAGACCATAACGAGTTTTGAAAACCGTCTTAGGGACATCATCACTCTTAATATTCAATTGGTAATAACCAGACTTCAAATCAATCTTTGAAAATACACAGGCACCTCTAAACTGATCAAACAATCATTAATACGCGGTAATGGATAACGATTCTCAATCGTTACCTGATTCAATTGTCCATAGTCAATGTATAGCCTTAGTGTCCACATTCTTCCTCAAAAATAAACTGGGCTCTCTACGACGACATACTAGGTCGAATGAAACCTTTATCAACCAATTCTTGCAACTGACTTTTCAATTCCCTTAACTCATCATGAACCAATCTATAATATAAGGTCCGTACCTAGAAATAAATCAATAGAGAACTCCACATCTTTGCCTGGCGGCAATCCAGATAAATTCTCAGGGAAAACGTCAGGAAAATGTCTAACCACCTTGACCTCTTCCACACTACTCAGAGCAATATCTCTTAGTACCGCATGAACTAAATATCCTTGGCAGCCTTTCGATAGCGATCTCTTTGCTTTCACAGTAGAAATAGCGGCATACCTCACTCCACTTTGCATACCCCCAAAAGTAACCTCTGGTCATCCAGGTACCTGATCACAATGCCCTTCTATAAATCACATACTATCTAGCATTCATAATCTTTTTGAAAGACTTCCCAAAGCTTAGAAATGAAACATGTAACACGGTGAAATATAATTATATCCAGCTAGTAATCTGTTCCGATTTCTGCTTACTTGAACTAGTATAAGAGTCCAAAAATAGCTTCCTCATAATGCCATCATCATCTGGAACAACCAATAAGAAACTGTGGTTGCCCAGGAAGTTAAACTGTATATCCTCAAACATTCTTCTGCTCTAACCAAAGACAGGCTCGCCTAAACTAAGAATTTCCTTCAATCATATCAAGTGGAGCCTCGACTTTAATTCCTTTTATATCTCCACCCTTGATTAGATCATGAACACAAACTTTTATATCACAAGGTGAGAGAAATTAATAACAACTCACCTTTCTATCTTAGCTAATCCACCAACGCTTTGTCGTCAAAATTTTAGCCCCCACTTAAGGAAAGAAAAACATCGCCAATACTTTAAGCTTTAGGGCTGGAAGAATACAACTTCCCACTTAAGCAAAGTTACCACCAATTGAAATACCACATGAGCATAGCATAGGTTCAGCACCATAATTACTGATTCTCCCATTCTCAACATATACAAAATATTGCGCACTAAGAGTGTACAATATTACTTCCCAAATCCAATCGTACACCGAAAGTGATCTTCCCAAAGTGCTTTTCCATTAAATACTACCACTTTAGCCCCATCGTCACACGAGACTATCCTAGAGTCTTAACAAAGTGGACTTCGCAAAAATTCCAATAGGTGATAGCCTAACCAATACTGACAAGGAATCAAACTACTCTGAGATTCCAATCTCAACGTTTAATACTGATGGCTAGAGGATAAGTATCGAATCGATTAGTAGAGCATCTGATAACATCCAATAATATGTTAACCCAAATTATGCCATCCACTTGCCTCTGCATCAATCCTTAAAAAAAATTCTTCATTTTAATTCCAAAGACATTCGCTAAATGCTCTTCTAAAACGTCAACAAGTCGACCAAATTACCATAACTTAGAGAAGCTAACATATTTTCTCGAAATCGACAAGGTGGCAAAATCCAAATATTAGACACGAAAACCAAGAATGCTCACATCACGCGTGTGATGAGTACAATACTGCCCAACTTATGCTCTGATACCAAACTGACACACCCCGACCCGGAATGTCCACTAGGACTCTGAATCGAGCTGTGTTGGCCATCACCTGGAAGGTGACGAAGCCATAAAGTGATGATATGGAAGAATGTGAATAAATTTAAACCTTAAGGTACCTAACTATCAGAGTGCGCTGTCAATGGGTATGGACCCATTTCACACGCGTTGTCAGAGCATAAGTAAAGTACAGTAGTATGGGTAAAGATCATACCCTCAGAAGTTGCCACCTGAACTGGGATATGCCACGAGTCCTTGTTGATAAAGAAACTATGCTACTAGAACCTGGAGGGGCGCAAAACAAAAAGCGTGAGTGGGCAAAAACAAAGCTTTATCAAAATCATTTCGTTATGAAAGTTGTAACCCCTCTCTGTAAAATAAGTATACTTCCCAGAAAATATATATACGTACTAATACAGAAAAACCATTTATCAACCAATCTCATCAAATAAGCAATGCCATGTCCGAATGAACCATAACCAATAATCAACATATACCAAATACCATCAAATAATAAGGTGATATCTCAACTCAAATCATGCCGGCAATATATATGTAATAGTCAGCCGGAGTCACCTCTAGTGACCTGTACGACTGAATCTATGGCTCCTCAATCAAATCCTCAATCCATTTCTCAATCAATCATCAATAATCAATAATCATTAACCTGCACCCATGACGGAACCACCTAATGTGGTCTGTACGTCAAGCTGGGTAAATGCGCTCTGTGCTACGATCACGTGAAGGCTGGCGACGAATCGCAAGTCACCTACGAGTCGGAACCACCTAATGTGGTCTGTACGACAGGCTGGCACCTGCCTTGGATCCAAGGTGAGCGTACGGTGCGGGAGGTGAACGATCACGTGAAAGCTAAGCCCTCAGGCATGCACAACCCCGATGTGCAGGTAATGAGCCATATACCAATCTCATCGATATCACCTCAATCATCACATCACACACACACACACTTACCTGACTTACCTGGCGCCCGCGATGCAACAATATATAATTACACAAATATATATATATATATATATATATATATAAATATATCTATGGCATTCGACATGGCATTCATTTCATAAAAGCATTTTAAAACGTATTTCTGAGAAATTAATCAATTTTATATATATATATATATATATATATATATATATATACACACTGAAAACAAAAGCCCACTCACCTGGAGTTCGCCCTACAACTCCCTAGCACAACCCCTCAAGGCGTCATGACGATCGGCGCCTAGAACAATCATCAAATCATGCCTCAGAAATCATATCGATAGAATATATAACTTATATAAAACACGTCACTACGTAGTTCGATCCGGAAGATCTGCAACTCAGATTTCCCATCCGTAACTTCTATGATTCACATTATGCTTCTAGAACAACATACTAAAGTTTCGTTATGATCCAACGGTTGGATCTCCGCCAATTTCCAAAACCGGGTGGCGATTAACCATTTATTTTATAACTTACAAATCCAATTTGGGAAGATCCATACGTCAGACTCCCAATCCGTAAGTTTCCACATTCTTCAAATATTAAGTACTACCACATATCAAAGTTTGGTGACGATCCAACGGTCGGATCGTCGATTCATATTTTTACCTAACCCCGAATCGTAATGAAATTAGGTTCCATTGATCAATCTACGTCATTCATTCACCAAAACTGAATTCAAAACATGAACTATGGCCTAAAAATAGCATTAGTGGCTCGCTGGCCACGCGCCGCCGCGCGCGCCGCCGTGGGTGGCGGTCGGCTGCCCCGGCTCGCCGGAAAATCCAACTTTCTCCAAAAATTACCAAAATTTGCAGAATTGAAGTTCTCAAAGAGTAGAACAACTTTCATACCTGTAACCAAGGCCAATTCGGTCAAGAGAGGCTCCAATTTCACCAAAACTGTACGAAACCCTTGAATTTGGTGTGATTCGATTCGACCTCCAAACTTGTTCCAACGCCTCCAAACTTGTTTGGGCTTTGTTTCAGACCTCAAGAGGATGCCATGGGTGGTGGTAATTGGAAGAAATTGCTTCGGGATTGGATGATTCGAAGCCAAAGCCGCCGGATGCCCCCATGGGTTTGTGGCTTTGAACTGGAAAAATGGGAAAGAAATTGGGAATTCTAACACTACAAAGATGTAGGGCTCGTCAAGGGATTTTCATGGACACCAAGGTCACCCAAAACGGAGTTCGGACGAGGGAGATACGAGCGGGTCAAGTGACCGGGTTTGCGGGTCGAAGGGGAACCCGTTTCGCTCCCCTCCTCTCCTCCCTTCGTTCTCTCCCTTCTTCTGTTTCTGATTGGGCAATGCCCATCCATCACCCTCCTTTTCTATTCTTATCTTTCCATCTCAGCCATCCATTTTAATTTTATCTTTAAATCTGGGCCGTCCACGTGGCATTCCAGATTTAGCTCCAAAAATCTGGGGCTTTCTAAAAATTAATTAAATTACTAAAATACCCCCAACTTTAAACGTTAATAACTTCTTCGATATAGCTCCAAATCACGAACCGCTTGCGCCCACGCGTTCGTAGCGACGAGTACTACGAGAATATGCCAAGAAAACAAATCTTAGATGGCACGATACTGTAATTAACCTCAGATAATGCACGAGCCTCGAAGGGCAATTTCGTAAAATCACTTATTAAAAATTTATACAATTGTAAAATCAGGGACGGACTATCACAACAATAGTAAGAAATTCCTATGTATTAGGAGAAGAATCGGAACCAGATGAAAGCATGCGATTGTAGTAAAAAATGGCGAGGAGAGGAAAAGGGCTGTTGGAGAAGCCTCTGATGAGGGAATTCCAGTCTTGAGTTTGTGGGTTTTGCAGGTGGTGGTGGAAGAGCAGCTGCGCGTAGGCAAAGCTGTCAAAGACGAAGACAACGCAGAAATTGAGCAACTTGTTTGTAAGTTGGCCCATGGACAATAGTTTTAGATGATTTTTTTTATTAAACTTTGAGTTCTTTTGGTTAAATAACATTTTGGAATGGTTTATGATTAAATATTTGTTGGTTTAAGCCCTTTTCATTAAAGCTCCATTCTTTTTATCGTAAATCATTTATGAATTTACACCCCAAACTATTTTTCTAGAAAAAAAAAACAATTAAACTAAAACAAAAACTAATAGGTTGCTATCATTGACACTCATCGAAACCCATTTTGCACTCTATAATTTCATATTTTACGATGAGTGCACAGTAAAATTTTAAGGTACTAATGACGATGACACCACTCAACTGAAAAGGGAAGACTTCATTGTCTTAATTCGAGTAAATACTCAAAAACTTTTTTTATGAGTCAGACCATCTCTAAATGATATATCAAATCTTAAGTGGAATGTCACGCAATCAAATTTGAAAGTTCCAGCAAATCTCAAAATTGATATATCAAACTTTATCAAATCTCTGAAAAATACTCAATCAATCACAAATCTCAAAATTGATATATCAAACTTTATCAAATCTCAAAATTGATATATCAAAATTGATATGTCAATCCTACATGGATTGACATATGAGCATTTTGCTGTCAAATTTGACATATTAAAGTTCCAGCAAATATGTCAATTTTTTAATTATTTTATTCTGTGGATCAGATTAATGCACCAATTATAAATCTTGAAAAAACATTTAGATTAAAAATGGGTCATACAAATTTCATTTATAACAAAAAAAAACATGTGGATTGGAGAAAGAAAAAATTTGACATTGCTACATCAGCTATCAAATTAACATTTGGCATCTCCATTGGAGATGCTCTTATAAATTTTTTTTTTTTTAATTATTAGTTCTATGAGTAGTTTTAAATTTTTGAAAAAAAATTGCTTTCTAGGTTAATTCACGTGGTGTGATATGAGTTAGTTGGGAGAATCTATTCATGTGCCACACTTCGCACGAATAGAAAGTTTGATAAAGTTTTGACGGAAGCAATAAATTGATGTGCATCAATCAAACTTAGGGGCTATATCATCAATTTTGAAAGTAAGGGACCATACAAATGGAGTTTGGATAGTTTCAGAGACCAGTTGCGATAAAAAAACTTTTTCCTTACTAAAGTTTGGAACAGGTTGTTACGCTTGAACGAAATTGAGTTGGCCAAACAATACGCTTGTCCGGTAATTAAACAGATTGGCCCGGATGCACAAAGTTATTAAGTTTTTACTAAAAAAACGTATCGTTTTGTATTGTAAACAAAACCAAGGAAAACAAACAGTATAAGTGGGGTAAGTTAGCAGCAAAGAAATGGAGACTCATGTGCTAATTATCCTATAAACCTTATTATGACCATCTGCCAATTCTTGTACTCGAATTCATATTCGAGAAGGGTCATGCGTTATATAAAATTCTGGCTCTGTCGCTGTGCAACAAGCATATGCAAGCAACTCCTGGTTGGTTTGAAAAAGGGTCATGTCTTCTTCTTTCAAAGTCGCGTGCACTTCCATGCCCATGCCATCACTTGCATCCGCCAACATAATCATGTTTTGCAACTCTCCACAAGCAGGGAAATTCCCCCATGTTGGCCTTCCCCAGCCAAAGTTGGTTGAGTGGAAAGGGAAATTGCAGGTACTGGAGGAACAATAGTTGTCCGCAGGGGCGGATCTACAGAGGGACCTGGGAGGTCCCAGGACCCTCCGATGATCCTAAAATGCTGCTAGAAATTTTCTGGGGGACTCTTCGAAGTTCGAACATGGGATCTGTGTTGCTGTCATGTGCTGCAAGTTGCAGCTTGCAATGGAGAAGAGGACAGCGGGGAATAAGAAAGAACAGGGCCTCAGGGCCTTTTAAAAAAATTGGTCCAAAACGCAAAGTTTTGGCCAATTTGTTTATTTATTTATTTATTTATTTTAACCCAATCTGAAACGGTGCCGTTTGTCCATCCATGATTCCTGAGTGCCTTTTATGGGCCATCTTTCTCCTTTCCCCCACCCACCCGCTCCTCTGCTTTTCCATTCCCCCTATCCCCATATCCACCCAAAACCCTAAATTTCTAATCCCACCCAATCCCATATTATAATTACATTACTTCGATATTATACCTCCACTTGTTTCAATTCTCCAAGCCACCACTATTTGGTTCAAAATTCAAGTAAGTTTTTTGGTATTAATCTAATCTCAATTAAATTATATTAGATATTAGTGGAGATTTTTAGTCTATTATTGATATGATTGTTGATATGTTTTATGTTTGTATACTCACTTTATCATTGAAATTTAGATGAAATTTTAGTTTATTGGTTGATTGGTATATGTTTTGTGTTTTTGGTTAAATGTGTAGTTTTGAAATAAAAAATATGGAAAGATTTTTCAAGCCAAAGCCAATAGCACCATCTACTTGTTCGGGTAGTTCGAGCTCAAGACAAAATGAGCGTGACATTGATTTTAATAATCTTGAGAGAGACCCGGGAAAAAGAATTCAAATGAAAGACTATCTTTCTAATATTCAAGATGAGGTCCGAAGAGCATATTTGCAAATGGGACCTTGTAGGCCTACAAAGTATGAGTTCCCATACACTTTGCATGCAAAGAAAAAACGACGATTTGTTGTTTCGTGGTTTGAAGAATATGATTGGTTGGAGTATAGTATATCTAAAGATGCGGCATTTTGTCTTCATTGCTATCTCTTTAAAATCAACTTTTCACAATTAGGAAGCGATGCCTTCACTGGGGTAGGCTTTAAGAAATGGAAGAATGCAAGAGAATGTTTTGACAAACATGTTGGTCCTATTGGTAGTTTCCACAATAAAGCTAGAGAAGCGGCTAGTTATTTAATGAACCAAAAGACACATATTGAAGCAGTTGTGATCAAACAGTCAGAAGAAGAGTGTATGAAATATCGTCTTTGCTTGAATGCATCAATAGATTGCACTAAGTTCTTGTTGCGACAAGGCCTTCCTTTTCGTGGCCACGATGAAAGTGACACTTCGAATAATATGGGGAATTATTTAGAGCTCTTGCAATTCCTTGCGGATCATGATGAGAAAATAAAGGAAGTTGTGTTGGAAAATGCTCCGGGAAATCTCAAGCTAATAGCTCCTTAAATTAAAAAAGATATTGTCAATTCATGTGCCTTCGAAACTATTAAGGCTATTATGAAAGAAGTGAAATAGAGTAAATTCTTTTCTATAATGGTAGATGAATCACGTGATATTTCAACAAAGGAGCAAATGGCGGTGATTTTGCGTTATGTGGACAACAAAGGTCAAGTAATTGAAAGGTTCGTGGGAGTCCAACATGTTACCGAAACAACTTCAAGTAAACTAAAGGAGTCCATTGATGAGTTTTTGAAACTACATGATTTGAGCTACTCCAACCTACGAGGTCAAGGTTATGATGGAGCGAGTAATATGAGAGGTGAGTTCAATGGCCTTAAAAAAAAAAATTTGGATGAAGAAAGTTGTGCATTCTATGTTCATTGTTTTGCTCATCAACTACAATTAGCTCTTGTTGCCGTAGCAAAGAAAAACTCCGATGTTGGCGCTTTTTTCACATTGACTAATAGTTTGGTGAATGTTGTTGGATGCTCATGTAAGTGTCGTGATGCACTTAGAGAGAAACAACAAGAAAATCTCATGAAAGCTATTGAAAATGATTGTCTTGAAACGGGGCAAGGGTTAAATCAAGAAACTAGTCTCAAACGTGCTGGGGATACACGGTGGAATTCACATTATGGTGCTTTGATTAGTTTGATTACAATGTTCTCATCTGTGGTGGATGTGCTTGACATGATTGTTGAAGTTTGCTACAATGATAGTGCTGGTGAAGCAAAAAGGTTATTAAAAGATTTACAATCTTTTGAGTTTGTGTTCCTCCTTTTTTTGATGAAATCCATATTAGGAGTTACAAATGATTTGTCACAAGCATTGCAAAAAAAAGATCAAGAGATTGTGAATGCAATGGCTTTAGTCAAGACATGTAAAGAACAACTACGTTGCATGAGGAATGATGAAAAATTTGATCTTTTGGTTGATAAAGTATCATCTTTTTGTGTTGAACATGAAATTGAGGTGCCTAATATGGATGATTTATATGTCATTCAAGGGAAGTCATTGCGTAAGGCTCCAAGAAAGACCAATCGTCATCATTACAAAGTGGAGCTCTTTTTTGAGGTCATTGATTTCCAACTTACAGAATTAGATGATCGCTTCACTGAAGGTAATACCGAATTGCTTATTTGCTTGGCATGTTTGAGTCCGAATGATTCATTTGTAGCTTTTGATAAAGAGAAGCTTGTTCGCCTTGCTCAGATGTATCCTAAAGATTTCATGGATCGAGATAGATTGGCACTTCAAGATCAACTTGATATTTACATTCATTTTGTGCGTTCTGATAATGATTTTTCTCAATTGCGGCGGATTAATGAGCTTGCTAAGAAAATGGTGGAGAAAG
Organism: Heteromeles arbutifolia; assembly: GCA_024362995.1. Taxonomy (NCBI): domain Eukaryota; kingdom Viridiplantae; phylum Streptophyta; class Magnoliopsida; order Rosales; family Rosaceae; genus Heteromeles; species Heteromeles arbutifolia. The sequence goes on along the minus strand of JANCRC010000003.1, from coordinate 33,188,328 downwards.
GGTTGCATCGAACATTTGCATATGTATATTTGCTTGTTCAGTTGGCTTTGGTTTTACCGGTTGCAACCGCTTCAGTGGAGAGGACATTTTCGGCTATGAATATCATTAAGGGTCCACTTCGAAACAAAATGGGAGATCAATGGTTGAGTGACAGCTTAGTTGTTTACATTGAGAAAGATGTTTTTTCATGTATTGGTAATGAAGCTATCATGGAATATTTTCAGACTATGAAACCTCGTCGTGGACGCTTAAATTAAGATTTTATAGCTTGTAATGTTGTTTTGCACATGATTTTTGAATGAAATGTATTATATTTAACTTTTCAATGTTATTTTTGTTTATAAATTTTTTGACCTTTATTATTGGGACCCCTCGAGTTTAAAATCCTAGATCCGCCACTGGTTGTCCGTATCATCCTTTCCAACGTGTTCACCGTCCTCTCTGAATAGTTGAAATACTTCCTCCGCTGTAATTCCATTAGCATACCTTAACTTCCGAACTTTTCAAAGCAATCTCTCAGTTTAGCAACCTAGCTTTGAAGATCTACAACTTCACCTTCTTCTGTCCTTGGTATAAAGAAGGAAGTAAGATTTCCCAATACGTCGTCTCCCATGGGCGGAAGTAATATTCTCCGCAGGTTTATAGCTTGATTCCACGCGGATGGCCTTTCGGAACCCTTGTTTGATCTCGATGCTTGCATTGTGCTTTTCCAAACGAGCGCTGACACTACTTCAGCTCTGGTAGGATTTGGCACCGCAGTACTGGCAGCATAGAAACTGGAGAGAAGCAATCTTTGGAGCATCAAACACTAATCTCCATTTTACAACATTACCAAAGACAGAATTTATTGGAGCTCGATCAACCGGTGAGTTGAGGAAATCCAGAGGTGGGAAACGTGACGCTGTAGCACCTATTTCAATAGTGACAGCCGTGGAGCCAAGGGCAATAGCAGCCCGGCGACGAATGAATTTACCGAGTGTGGATCCATCAGCGACCTTTTGTGAAATGCTGATACCAATTGCCAATCCACCACATTCAAGGAAGTTTGGCCTGGACTAGTAAAACATAGCGTGTCCCATATTGTGGAATATACCATTTGGAAGCAATTTATTTTGCAGCCCAAGATCCGGGTGGTCCAAGATCTGATGTGGGACAATCGTCTTCGGCTTCTACAAATAAAGCCCCCCTGGCTTCAACATAGAGGAATTGTATATGAATTCACCGGCTTCTACAAATAAAGCCCCCTGGCTTCGGATAATGATGTCTTTAGAGCATCCCCAATGAGGGCTTAATCCTCCATGAGGTTACTATATTTCAAGCCTTAGCGAGAAATTTCATCCCTAATGAGCCGAAAAATGGGGCTAAATCCACCACTGGAGCTAGCAACTTCTTTTCCTGGGTGGTATAAAATTGGGCTACATCTAGCCCCAAAAAACAGTGGGTCCCACAAAAAAAGTAGCAACCCATTGAGCAAAATTCTATCACTCTCCCTCCGCTTGCAAATACACTTATACTCACATTTTATGCTTTTTTTTGAAATTATTTTTCTTGCAATTTGGCTAATTAATGATTGTTTTAAATTCCATAAGAATTAAAATTTCAAATTGATTTAACGTTCATGGGCATTGGTGGGTGAAATTTTCAAATAATTTTTTTCAAAATTGTATGATACTAATTTACCAATTGGTGCTAGGTAAATTGTTGTTTTGTACGTGAAAATCAATTATTTCAAAGGGCGAAGTGAATGTTTGTTTCTTTCAACGGATGAGGTTGAGATAAGAGAATCTAATTCAACCATCTATTCAAAATGAACTTAAGAAAAGTCAATACAAAAAAATTTATTGCATAATCAAATTACTACATAAATAAATATATATAGTCTCATATAGAGCCCGAAAGAAATAGCCCCTTGTTGGGAAATATTCTTTTTTAAAACCCCAAAGATTCCTCAAAGCTTTAAAATGGACTATATCCACCACTTTTCCTGCTCCATATATAGCCCCTCACTGGAGATGCTCTTATAACTTGGGATCTTTTAGCAAGTGAGAAATGTACGAATTTGTGAAGCAGAAATGTTCAACAAGTTCAAGGACGATGAAGGGAATTTAACGAGTCACATGTCAATGATGTATGGAGAGGATATACAAGAAGAGGCATTAACCTTCACCATCACTCAAATTTTATTTATTTATTTTTTCTTGATAGAAGCTGATAGGTGCATTATTTATCATATTTTCATATTAATTATCCCTAAATTTTGTTATGGAATTGATTATAAAAGAGCCTTATTACTTTCCTTTTCTCTGTTTCAGCCAATCTGCGCACTTAGGACGTTTTTGGTGATAACTTGACTTTCCGGAGGATTTTTTATGCAAGGCCAATTGGAGAAGGAATCTAAGAGGCTGAAGATCGCTGTATCCAAATTTCATAATTTTCCATGAAGCCAAACGTTCCAGTTTCACAAATCAATCCCGCAGAAGTTGTTTTCCCGTCAGAATTGCGCAGCTGTGGGAGAATGAAGATTTGGAGGCTTTTCCGATTTTTCCTAGTGACGTGCGATATATGCCTGGAAAGATAAGAGATAAAGCTACGTTTCCCATATTTTTACAGAATTTTCCAGAAGATAAATCGACCCCAAAACTGGCGTGCAAGACAGATGACGTGTTTCCCAAGCCAAAAAGGATTCTTTCCTAGTTTGTGTCATTAATTGTTTAGGAGTTTGTTTTATTTTAGGAGAGTTTCTCCCAGACTTTTTAGGGTTTTTCTAGCATAAATAAGGTGCCCTAAGCTCTATCTGATCATCCATCCATCCATCCCCACATACCCATATCACCCACACCATACTACCATTCACCAGCTCCGCAATTTGTGAAGAAGAGCCTAGGGACGTGCTTTGCCATGGATTCCGGGTTCTATCTTTCTTTTATTTTTATTTTTATGTGCAACTAAGTTATTTTCTAAGGTTTATGATGATGCCATGACATGAATATTTGCAAAGTACTTTGTTAATTATTATCCGATTATATGTCATGTTATATTCTTAATCTTTGTGGGTATTTTATTCTAGATTCGGATTTCTAATGACTGATCACCTTTAGGAATTTTGCATCTAGATAGTTAGATAAATCTATGAGGATGACCAATCAATTAGGTTTATTGGAACTAAGATTAAGAAGAGTAGACAAACTAGTGAGGATGACCAATATCAAGCTAGTCCTACTTGGTTGACATGATTCTTCTACACTTAATGGATTTTTATGTGCTTAATTGTATGCCTAACCAATAGGATATAATTATCATGTAGAGATACAAGAGTTGATGCCTGACCACGGATTAATTTATACCTTAGAAAGAACAACCTTTAACATTGGCATGGAAATTGGATAATAGTTGGCTCTAGGAAAAGTAAATAGGATTGTTGTTGGTGGATTCATAACCTTAGACTTCCATTGTTTCTCAATTTCTTCTTGTGTTGTGTGTTTGTTTTAGTTAATTGTCTTTTCCTTTTCTTGTTAATTTTAGGCTTAATCAATTACTCAATTATTCAATTCAATCTATACTTTTGTTTGTTTAATTAAGTCTAGCGTGATTAATCGGTTAAATTGGTGTTAAAGCAATCCCTGTGGAATCGATCTCGTATTTGCATATATTACTACAATTGATTCGTGCGCTTGCGAGTTTAATTTGGTTTAAATTAATCTATTATTTATGTTAGTTTAAATATACATCAGAAGCGATAGATGCTAAGAACAAACAGTTTGTACAAGATACAAAAAAATTTAAACCCCTATACGGCTACCACAATAGACCACTACAAACAAAAGTCCTGAATAAAATTGTTACAAAGACAACAGACGCAACAATCCTAACACGGGTACCTGACACCACCGCTCAACTTGAATGGGCAGCAAATTGTTTAAGACCATCTCCAACCGAAGGGTCCAGAGGGTTGAAAATAGCCCGAAAATCGTCTCCAACCGAGGGCTAGGCCAGAGGGCTTGTGGAATCTGAAAGGGCCCCACGGAATCTAAAAGGGCCAAATGGCTGGAGGTCTGGCTGCATGCAAACAGCCAGCCAGCCTGGGGCTGGCCAGAAAAAACATTAATCATGTTGGTTGTAACTGACAGGAATGCTTAAAAAGAAATTTGAATCCAACGGCTAGCTGGCGTCAGTTACCGTTGGAGCCAGCCAGCCAGCCCGGGGCTGGCCAGAAAAAAACATTAATCATGTTGGTTATAACCGACAGGAATGCTTAAAAAGAAATTTGAATCCAACGGTTAGCTGGCGCCAGTTACCGTTGGATTCAAATTTTTTGTTTTTTCAGGTTCTTTGGGCCTTTTTTTTTTTTTTTTTTAAATTCTCAAAAATTCTAATTTTTTTCCTATAAATACCTAAACCATTCATTCACCATTCCTCACAAAATATAAGTTGTAGTTTTTAAATTTAAGTTGTTGTTGGATTTGAATTTAAGTTGTCGTAGTTTTTAAATTTAAATAATAAATTATGTTTGGCCCTCGGTTGGAGACGGTTTTTTGTGACAGGGCTAAAACGAGCCCTATGGCGTTTTGGCCCTCGGTTGGAGACAGAGGCAAATATGGCTATGTATTGCTCATTAAAATATTAATATCTTGGAGGGCCAGAGAGCTCAAACGAGCCTTCTGGCCAACCTTCGGTTGGAGATGCCCTAAGCTCCCCGCTTTCAAAACGGGTAACTCGTGCATTGCACCAACCAATTTGGAAGGGCAACCCAAGGCTGGAGCCAAGGCGTTACTTGTCCATTTACCAGGAAGATGATTCCCATCATGAAACTCTCCCAACTTTTTGTAAAGTTGGATTTCAATCTCTTCCACCACAAGTCACCAACTTTCCCTCTGATACAAAATCCCAATTTTAACAAGAATATATCCCACCCAAAAATTAAATTAAAAAAAAACAAGAAAAAAAAAGAGAGTATAGAAGTAACACATACACTCCCAACATGCTTATTTTTCAAATTTAAGTGTGGGAAATTGCAATCACCATGTTGCTGTCTTTATATTATATCCATGATTGTCTTATAGGTGGCCATCACATTGCCTATAGTCCTCTTTTGATTACTGCTCTTCCACAACTCATAAAATATTTAAAAAAAATTGAAATGTTATGTGAACTTATACACTTTTTTTAACGATCCGAACTATTTATTTTCAAGTTATACTTCATAGATCATCCTTGCATAATATCAGTTAAATCGGAAATATTTGAGGCATCTAATTGAGTTCAAAGAAATTGACAAATGCAATGTTTTAAGAAATATTGAAATTTCATCGTGACAATTAAATGGCCAAATGGTTTCGGATTTAAATTGAATTTTTCATAGATGATATATGAATCAAGACTTACAAAATAGATGGTTTGGATATTTGAAGTTCGATGTGTAACCGATCTCACAACTAATCCTCTTTTTTCGGAGACTCCTTCCGTTGAAGAGCCTGATCTCTTATATATACTAATTAGGGGTGGGCAAACGAAACGGGTCTAAGACCCGTGGGGCGAGGTGGGTCCATGCCGTTCGGGGCGGGTTCAAGAAATTAACGAGGCGAGGCAGGTCCAAAAGTCCCAAGAAACAGGGCCCCCGCCGGACCCGTTTCTCCCATTGATCTTGGCAGTTCAATGCAATCCTACGGTTACTAATTAAATTGCTTTCTAATTGTTTCTTCTCTCTCTTTCTCTTTTTTTCTCTCCTCTTTTTGCGTGCTAGTGCTCTCCTTCCTCCTCTCATTCTATGGTTTTCTGACTTTTCTCTATTCTCCCTCCTGCATGCAATGCTTTCCTTCTCTTTTTTCTTGTCTTCTCTCCTTGCGTGTATGCTCTCTTCTTCTGGTTTTTTTTTTTGATTAATTTTTCTTTTTAATTATTTTCTCGTCTCTCTCCATCTGCCTTGATTTTCTCACTTTTTTCTTTCTAGGTGTTGTCTTCTCCTTCCCATCTCGCTCTTTCGACATCCCAGAACCAATTTTTTTGTTGCTTCAATTTTTCATCTGTGAGAGGGAGAGCAGGCAACAAGATGAAGACAAGATGGAGTTGGAGAGCATCTGCAACATAATCACAAGGTGAACCTTAGAGCTGCTGACGACGGTGCCGGCTAGTTGATGATGATGCTCTTCCAATGTCAGCGGCCTAGGTCCCAAGATCGACGAGGTCGACTAAGTTTCTACTGCAAGGGTTTTTATTGGGATTATTTAGGTGTTTGTGAACTTGCAATTTTATGTTTTATCATGGACTTGAAATTATAGATCAATCATCAATGCTTTTTTTCTTTTTTAATTTTTCTATTTGCAGAACCTTTTGGTGGTCGATGAGAAGGAAGAGGAAATCACAGGGGAATTGATTGAAATTGCTTAGATTCAGAAACCCTAAGGTATTCCGTTTCTTTTATTCTTTGAATTCATAGCCGATGAAAAGGCAAATTGGATTTGTGGGTTTGTATGAAAAAGTTCCGTGAAAACCCTAATCTAATCCCTAATTTGCCTTGAAAGTGCATATTTTGATGGAACAAAGAGGATGACGAAGACCAGACTGCGTGAGTGAAGATTTGGACCCGCGGGGACCCGTAGGAACCGGCCTGTTTCAAAAAGGCCGGGTTAGGTCCGGATCCCATTTTGAAAAATCCAAAACCCGCCCCGCCCCGCCCCGTTTTATTTACAAACGGGTCCGGTCTGGTTCCTTCAATTTTGGGCCCGGCCCGTGCCCACCCACCCTAAGGTATTCCCTTTCTTTTATTCTTTGAATTCATAGTCGATGAGAAGGCAAATTGGATTTGTGGGTTTGTATGAAAAAGTTCTGTGAAAACCCTAATCTAATCCTTAATTTGCCTTGAGAGTGCAGATCTTGCGGTGGTGGTTTTGATGGAACAAAGAGGATGACGAAGACCAGACTTCGTGAGTGAAGATTTAGACCCGTGGGGACCTGTAGGAACCGGCCCGTTTCAAAAGGGTCAGGTTAGGTCCGGATCCCATTTTGAAAAATCCAAAACCCGCCCCGCCTCGCCCCGCCCCGTCCCATTTTATTTACAAACGAGTCCAATCCGGTTCCTTCAATTTTGGGTCCAGCCCCGCCCGTGCCCACCCCTAATACTAATACGTAAGAAATCGGAAGAGTATTAGCTACTTTTTCAAAATTTGTAATCAAATTAATAATTAGGAATCAGATCAACTAGGGTTTACGGGTGCTAGTTGATACAATCCCCTTTTCCATTTCGTCCTAAAATTTGCTCAGAAATAACAAGCATTGCAAAAATTTCAAATTGTAATTTGAAATTTCTTTTAGAAAATAATTTTCACACACATTTACAAAAAAAAAAATCTCAATAATGTAATTTGAAAACTGGTAAAACGTCTAATAAATTTATTTTATTTTCTGGGAAGAGAGTAAAAACATGGGACTCAGATTGTCTCCTGAGCATATGCCAATGGAGCCTAGGGATCAATTGATCCCAGCCCTCCAAATTGATCATGCGGCCAACCAAGAAGCTTTCAAATATTTCACGCAACCCAAGGCAACCTTTTATCATTCCCGCTCGTAATCCACTTCTTTCCCTCTCTCCCTCCCTCTCGCTCTTCTCTCTCTCTCAATCTGCTTGTTTGCACTCCTATTCCCGTTTCCTACTAAATTCCGCTCCCCTAATCTCCAGCTTCCTTCCTCGGAAAAAAAATCCAATTCTTGCATCTCCTCTCCTTCCTTCGAAAAATACCATAATAAGCCCAAGTTCTCTCCTGTTTTGGTGAGAGAGAGCTTTTCTCTCTCTGTGAGAGAGTTTCTATCTGGCGTGTGAGAAATCATTGTCTCGCTTTGGTCGATCAACGGGTTGCCACTGGTCTTCAATAATAAAGGTTAGGCTTCCCTTATTGAATTTCCTTCTCATGATATTTTTGCAATTAGATTGGATTTGCTGCATGTTTATGTCTGAAAAAGGGGAGATGTTGCGTTGCTTCTGTATATCTCATATTTACTGTGCTTTAGCTGCAATATCGCTAGTGGATTGCATGATTGATGTCAGTAATCTGTATTGCATTATAGTAATGATTTGTTTTGTTTGGTATTAAGTGGTATAATGTGGCCTAGCAAGAAGTAGTAAGATTCAGTAATTTGTATTTCATGGGGTTTATTATGCTTTACATGTAGTGCTTATCCTCATTCATTAGAAATGTAAGATAGGTTGACGATGTGGTTTTCTTCTCTAATTTTGTGGTTCTTGTGATGTCATGTGAAATTAGAGAATTGGTGCATCATAACCATCCTCTTGGGACCGTTTTCATGTATATTTTATTTGCGCTCTCCCTTTAAGTTTTCTTTACCCACCCAGTGTCTGAAAGACTAATACGACATATATAACTAGTTTCAAGCATATCCTTAGCCACTCATTAATTTTGTCCTTCTGCAGGCGTTGCTTTATTTTATATACTGGGACTCACTGCCTGACATAGAAGAGCTTACTGGAATTAACTCCAATGGGGCTTTCATTTTGATGGCTCAACATCTGCTTGCAGCAGCAGATCGTTATGGCTTAGATAGGCTCAGGTTGATATGTGAGGCAAATCTCTACGCTATAAACAATGCGGCAACGACAATAGCTTTGGCAGAACAACATCACTGCTCCCAGCTGAAATCATAAGAAATCATCGTCTCGCTTTGGTCGATCAACGGGTTGCCACTGGTTTTCAATAATAAAGGTTAGGCTTCCATTATTGAATTTCCCTTTCATGATATTTTTGCAATTAGATTGGATTTGCTGCATATTTATGTTTGAAAAAGACGGGATGTTGCGTTGCTTCTGTAGAAAATTTAGTTTTTTTTCGTTAAGCTCAAGTTTTCTGAATCTTGGTATATTTTTGTGGTAGGATTGGATATGGATAAACCGAATGATGGTGTCGAAGGTACTTTGGAATTGAAACCTACAAAAAATATGGAGTTTGATACTGACCAAGCAGCATATGATTTCTACAACAAGTATGGTAGAATTATGGGGTTTAGTATTCGAAGAGAAAGTAGTGGCAAGAATAAAAGGACTGGTGAACTCACTTCAAGAATCTTTTCTTGTGCTAAAGAAGGGTTTCGAGCTGTAGATAAGCGAAACGATAAGATTAAAAGACCAAGAGCAGAGACGAGGACTGGATGTTGTGCTCATATGGGTGTTAGGTTGGATAGGCATACGGGAAAGTTTTATGTTTATACTTTTGTTGAACAACATAATCATCCCCTAGTAAAGAAAGAATATGCCCATATGTTACCATCCCAACGGAAAATGACAACCTCACAAGCCACTGAAGTAGACTTGGCTGAAGAATCGGGGATTCCACTTAGGTTGGCTTATGAGTTAATAAACAAACAAGCAGGTGGAAGAGAGTCTTTGGAATATATTAAGCAGGATCAAAAAAATTATCTTCGAACTGTGAGGCAAAAGAAAATGGCATATGGAGAAGTTGGAGTCTTGCTACAATACTTTTCCAAACAAATATTGGAAAACCCATCATTCTTCTATGAACTACACTTGGACAAAGATGAGCAAATAACAAACATGTTTTGGGCAGATGCTAAAATGATAATTGATTATAGCCATTTTGGAGATGTTGTAAGTTTTGATACAACTTATAAAGTCAATGAATTGGATCGACCATTTGCAGTGTTTGTTGGCTTGAATCATCACAAGCAGATCGTTGTATTTGGAGCAGCTTTAATGTATGATGAGACTGCCGCTTCATTTAGTTGGTTATTTAAAACATTTTTGAAGGCAATGTCTGGCAAGGCTCCAAGAATTATTTTTACCGATTAAGATCCTGCGATGGCTAAGGCTATTTTAGAAGTGATGCCTCAAACTTACCATAGGCTTTGTTTATGGCATCTGATGCAGAATGCTTGTAAAAATGTGAATACTATGTTCAAAGGTGAGGAAGGAGTTCACAGTGCTTTGACAAAATTTTTTGACCACATTGAGGAGGAAAGTGAGTTTGTAGTTGCTTGGTATTCTATGCTTGATGAGTATGACGCACATGAGAATGACTGGTTGGCCACCACATTTAAGATTAGAAAGAAATGGGCATATGGATATGTGAGATCGACATGGTCTATAGGAATACGAAGCACACAAATCAGTGAAAGTTTTAATGCAAGACTGAAAAATTATTTGAAGTCAGATCTCAATATTGTTCAATTTTTCACAAACTTTGAGAGGGTGCTTACCGATACTAGGTACAAGGAGTGGGAAGCGGAGTATGACCTACAATTCAGAATTGCACATGTCAAATTTGATATCAAAATGTTGAAACAAGCTAGAGAAGTTTACACGAAAGCGATATTCAAATTGTTTCAAGATCAATTTGAACAATCTATTGAATTGTCAATAACAAACTGTGTTGTTGATGGGGATGATTTTGTATACACGGTTGAACTAGATGATAAGTCTAAGAAGCGTAAGGTGAAAAGGGAAGGTATATCTACTGTTTCTTGCAACTGTAGACTATTTGAGATGAAAGGTATTTTGTGAAGTCATGCTATTAAAGTCCTTAGAGAAGCTATGTTTATCAAGGAAATTCCTGAACAATATATAGTGAACAGGTGGAGTAAAGAAGCAAAAGTTGAGAGTGTGGTAGACATGTGTGGACATGAGATTCAAGTGGAGCCTAAATTGCAGCAAGCTTTTAGATATAGGTCCTTGTGTTCTATATTCACTAGATTATCAACAAGGGCATCTGAAAATGTAAAGGCATACCAACTGGTGATTGAGCAAGCAAATACATTGGCAAAAATGGTTGAAGACCTATTGCATCTAGAAGTGAATGATGATGTGCATGAGAAAAGGCATACCAATTGTAATAGCCAAATGGCCAGTTGCTTGGAGAATGTTGATGTTGTCATTCCAAAAGGGCTTAAGAAGAAAGAAAAGTCTCATCGAGGAAGACGAAGAATTAGGAGTTCTTTGGAAAAAGCCTTACCAAGAAAAAAGAAGTCTAATCAGGTACGTAAACTCATTTAATTCTTTATCATGCCTATGTGATTAATATATATAATTAAAGTTTAATGTTGACATGTTTTAGGTTACAATTCCACAACATACTGGTGGTATAAATGTCTTTAGTCCTTATCCACTGCCACCCTCTCATTCATCACAGGTGAAGTACTTTTGAATGTTTTTTAATCTTCATAGCAAAGCCTGATTAATTGACAAATATAAACTTGAAATTGGTACGTGAAATACAGGTCCCAGTTCACATGTTTGGCAATAATACCTATATGCCAATTCCATATCATCCTGTTCAGGTTTGTCATCTATTTGATATCTGTCATATATATATATTTTTATCTCATTATGGTTGTTGAATGTAGTTACAACCACATAATACGCATATGCTGAACGCAATGACACGCCCCGATCCCGATATTCCCCGAATACCAGGATAGACACGTGCTGGCCGACATCCGAAGGGTGACGAAAGTCATTTATTGAATGCAAATGCTGAGAATAAGGAATAAATAAGACTTATAAATATAAATGAATAAAAAATATGCATTTAAGGAACGTGTTCAGAGCACACATCTAATCTAGAACACTAAAAGAATTAATATAAAATTGAATGAACAAAGGAATAGGTTCTACACCGAGAGGACTCGAAGATGCCGATGCGGAAATGTCTTGATGCCAGGATTGTATGCCTCGATTTTAAGTCCTGAAGGGGGCGCAAAACAAACATGAGTGGACCAATTTGATATATATATAATAAAACAGTTATCAACGTACTAACCCCTAGGTTTTATGAAAACACATATATATCATGATAAACATAGGTTTTCCGAAACCTAGTATGCCGTGCACTGTCTCAAATCATAACTTTTATATATACTAGCCACTAGTGAATGTCCAATATAACTCTCCAGGCCCCATGCCGGCTCCCCATCTCTGAGCAGACAGTCAGAGGAAATAACCCCCAGGCCCCATGCCGGCTCCCCATCCTTGGTCTTAAATGCCAGAGGAAACACCCTACAGGCCTTATGCCAACACCAAACCTTCGCCCGGGACGGACCGGAAACTATCCCTACGTCCCGTAGCGGAAAGGACCACTAGGTAAGTACAAAACCATTGAACATACGTATATTTGAAAGACATCTTCATAGTATAAAGTCATCCATCATCTATACTATAAAGAGGTGTTCAAAACGTATTCTAAATATCATTTCGTCATCCATCAGATATTCTATAAGAATACGGGTTATAGAAAAAAATAGTAATAATTCAAAATAACCTAAATAGGCACGATATCTCATAAAGCATTTCATAAAACATACTCATCAAATCATGCTTTTCATGTATGCATTTCTACTATAAAACATGCATTTTAGAAGAGTTCCACTCACAGGACTTCGCCGTCGAAAGCTGCGCAGACTAGCGAAGACAAACACGCCACAACAATTGCCCCTAAACACATAAAATGGTATATTTAGTCAAACTCTAATCAAACAACTTAATTTGGGAAAACAGACTTCAGAAACGGGTCCTGAACGTTGAAATTAGCTTAGGAGAGGTCTCGGACGAAAACCCAAAAAGTCAACCCGAAAGTCAAAGTCAAAGTTCAACGTTGACCAGTCAAAGTCAACGGTCAACGTTGACTGAGTCAACGGTCAGACCGGGTCAGTCAACGGGTCAAGGTCCCGGTCGGACCAGGTCAAACGGGTCACGGGTCTGGGTCGGACCCAGTCAAACGGGTCTGGGCTTGGATCCGGGTTGGGCCTTAGGGATTTGGGTTTTGGGTTTTAGAGGAAACGAGCCTAAGGCCCTAACCAAGATGGCCCAAGGCCTTAATTTGAAAGGGTTTTAGGTTGGGCTCGGCAGGAAAGGCCCAAAGGCCTGGGTTTTCTGGATTGTGGGTCGCCAGACCCATTGAAGAAGAAGGCCGGAATTCAGCCGGAAAGTTCCTTAACTTTAAACGGCCATAACTTTGTTAATACTCGACGAAATCAAGTTATTCAAAAAGCAAAGTTATAGTTCTCGAAGAGACGAAGAGAATGGTATCTCACACGATGTCTAACTCATCGTGGTTTGGCCAAAAAACGCCTCGAAAGCCTCGGAGGTCGCCGGAAACTGGGTAAGATTCAAATGGATATAACTTCTTCAATACTCGATGAAATTGGGTGAAACAAAAGGAAAGTTCTAGTACTCAGCGAGACAAAGAGATTGATACCTTGCTCGCCGGCCAACTCGCCGTGGTTTGGCCGGAAATTGCCTCGAAAGGGGCGGTGCTGGCCGGAAAATTTGGAAAAGCTACTCCGAGCCATTTTCTGCGATTCAAACATATACACCACTTAAAACAAGCGTCGATCTAACCCTAAAACATAACCCAAAGGTTTCTAGAGGCCTACCAATGTCGGAATAACATGAAACTCGTCGGGGAAGACGGTGAACAGTACCGGCCGAAAGAGAGGAAGGGTTTTGGGTGTTCTTTCTTCGTTTTTGAGAACACAAGGGTGATGTTGATGATGTTGTTATGTGGTATGATGGTGATGCTGTCGTCGTTGATGGGGTGTGGGCACGGGTGTGTAAGAGTGAGAGGGTTTCGAGAGGAAGAAGTGAGTGCAGAGAGAGAGATGCAGAGAGTTTCAAGGAGAGAGAGAGGGGGAAGAGATAACTAAGAGAAAAGGGAGAGAGACCGGGGGACACAAATCAGGGGTGGGCCCCTGGGCACACCTATTAAGACCCAAAAAACCATTTTTAAAAGAATAAATATCCCCAAACTTGGTGAAATATTCAACCAAGTCCTTTTCTCTCATCTGCTAGCCAATTTTACACAACGAATCCACCGCTTTGTCCCTCACAAATGTTTCCTCAACAGTGTAGAGCGTTTCCAAAGGCGGGAGCGGAACATTGGCATGATCCACGCCACCCACATAGGGGATAAACACCCCCAACTCTTCCGCCATTGCCAGCATCACTTCATCATCGTCATCGTTGTTCTCGCTGAGGAAAAGAATCAGTTCCTTCCTAGTCCTCTCTTCTCCCAATGCACGGGCAATCGTGGAAATCCTTCGGATTGAGTTCAAACGGAGCTTAATGTCTTCGTTCTTTAGCTCATCGATTAAAACGGCGATCGGGTACAAGGTTTCATCAACCATAGCCATCTTTTCTACAAATTATGCCTCTAACTGAAATCAAAACACAAATTTCCAAAAAACTTCAGAAAAAATCCACTTCTGCATCAAATACATGCAACAATTTTCGATTGTTTTCGACTTTTCCCCTAACTTTTACTCCCTAATTGAAACAAATTCCATAAATTCCTCTACTTGAAGAAAGAGCTACGGACCCTAAATTCAATTAAACAATGCTTAGCAAAAAAAATAAAAACATACCTCAAGAAAGGAGATGTAGGAATTGGATTTTTTTTTCGGAAGAATGAAGCTAGAGATTAGGGGTGCGGAATTTAGTAGGAAGCTGGAGATTAGGGGAGCGGGAATTTCGTAGGCAAACAAGCAGATTGAGGGCAGATTGAGGGAGAGAGGACAGAGAGGACAGAGAAGTGGAAGAATGGTAAAAGGCAAACAAAGGTTGCCTTGGGTTGCGTGAAATATTTGAAAGCTTCTTGGTTGGCCGCATGATCAATTTGGAGGGCTGGGATCAATTGATCCCTAAGCTCCGTTGGCATATGCTCAAGAGACAATCTGAGTCCAAAAACATGGATTAGTGAGCTCTAATACTCACATTCCCATTGGTTCATTTTAATAGTCACAGTCCCCTAGCACCCAGATCTCTCCTTTTCAATTTCTGCAGCTTCCATCTTGCTTACTTTGCTTGACAAGCCTTCTCTCTCACTCCACCCCTCACCTCTCTCTCTCTCTCTCTCTCTCTCCCTCCCTCCCCCCTCTGCAACAACATTGGCTGTACCTCTCTCACTGTCGAAGTCTGAAAGCTTAAATCTCCGAATCAGAGAGAACCCATTTCCATTTCACATCCATCCCCGAAACTATACCACATCAACTCGAAACCATGAGTTTTGCCGGACCCAGAATTTCCAAACCGGCAAAGCCCCCAAACCCATCACCCACAACGCAGCCGCAGCAACCACCAAACTCCTCTTCAAAGTCCTCTGCTTCTTCCGCTTCTTCTTCCCTCTCGACCCACCTGGCCATGGTAGAGCTCAAGCAGAGAATCCTTACCTCCCTCTCCAAACTCTCCGACCGAGACACGTACCAAATCGCCGTTGAAGATCTCGAGAAAATCATCCAAACCCTCCCGCCGGAGGGCCTCCCTATGCTCCTCAACTGCCTCTACGACGCCTCCGCCGATCCGAAACCCGCCGTCAAGAAAGAGTCTTTGCGCCTGCTCGCATTGGTCTCTGCTTCCCACCCCGATTTCACCTCCACCCATTTGACCAAAATCATTGCCCACATCGTCAAGAGGCTCAAGGATGCCGATTCCGGCGTCCGGGACGCGTGCCGCGACGCCATTGGGGCGCTGTCGGCGCAGTACTTGAAGGCAGAGAGTGTGAGCGATAATGGGTCGGTTGTGGGTTTGTTTATGAAGCCTTTGTGTGAGGCTATGGCGGAGCAGAACAAAGGGGTGCAATCTGGTGCGGCATTGTGTATGGCTAAGATTGTGGACTGCGCTTTAGACCCGCCTGTTTCGTCTTTTCAAAAACTGTGTCCAAGGATCTGCAAGTTGCTTAACAATCCTAACTTCTTGGCTAAGGCATCGCTCTTGCCGATTGTTTCGAGCCTGTCTCAGGTTTGCTCAGTAGAATATCTACATTTGCTTTTTCGCACTCAAATGATTTTGTAGTCATGTACATTGCCTTGGACTTGATATAGTCATGTACATTGTTGTAGATTTTGTAGTAAAGTCGATAATTATGTGGTTGTTTGATTGCTAAAAAGATGTAGGACACAAAAGATAGAAAAGAGTGATAATTTGGAGTGTTAACTTGCAATATGTTGTGCTTGATGTAGTGAGAACTTATACATAGTCTTATTGCCAATAGAATGCAGGTGGATAGAACGATCACTTTGATCTATACTTTGGATGATTTGATTGGACTTTTACTGATCGAAGAGGTACCTACTTGTTGTAGGTTGGAGCGATTGCGCCCCAAAGCTTGGATAATCTACTGCAAAGTATTCATGAATGCCTTGGAAGCACAGATTGGGCAACACGTAAAGCAGCAGCTGATGTGCTGGTTGCGTTAGCATTGCATTCGAGCAACTTGATTACAGATAGAACTGCTTCCACCCTGACTGTCCTCGAGTCTTGCCGTTTTGACAAGGTAGTCTTTTGTTGCATATTCCTGAAGTGTGTTACTTTTCATCTTACAGCAAAAATGTTTTGGCGAGTACTTAAGTATAACATTTTCATGTTTGATCGTTCAATTTACATATTTTCAATAACTCATGGCTTTGTATTCATATCCGGCACACCATTACACATTGGCGATTTAACACGGAACAGTATGTTAATGGATTATTTTTGCACGAGAAATTTCTTTTCAGTATAATTTTATTTTTTACATGGAACTTCTAGTTTAGGAATTTTTTTGGTGTTTACTGCAAGAGATAGGGGTGGGTGAAAAATCAAGTAAAATGTTGGACTACTTTGCTATAGTATTTCCTCACTTGGATAATGAATACGGGTTTCACACATCGGATAGGCACCTGATATTATTTCTCAAATTTTCACTTTACTGGCTAGGAAAAACACAATCTACTTGAAATATTGAATTTTGGAGTCGGCCAACGTTCGTACATGAAATATGTAATGAGATAGAAGGGTGGCTATGTATTTCTGTTGTACTAGTCTCTAAAATAATGTTTGGTTTGGTTTACAGATTAAACCTGTCAGAGATAGCATGACAGAGGCATTGCAGTTTTGGAAAAAGATAGCTGGGAAAGGAGAAGATGAAGCTCCAAATGACAAGAAAGTCTCGTCTCATGGTAAGCTTATCAATAATACGACCTTTATTAAAATGCTTCAATTCCTTTTGGCTCTCACCGGATCATTCTGTTGTTGTCGCATTTTAATAAAGAAAATTCTGAATCAGCTGAGTTGTCAGAGAGGAATGAGCCAAAAAATTCAAAGCCTAGTGAGAAAACAGATCAAGGAGCAAAGGATTCATCTAATGGTTCATCTCCTACTTCGGATTCTGTTTCTAAATCCAAAGCCAGTGGAGATAAAGCGGGTGTAGCTTTGAAGAAGAAACTGCCCATCTTAACTGACAAAGAGCTAAACCCAGAATTCTTCCAGAAACTTGAAAAGAGGGTTTCTGATGATTTGCCCGTTGAGGTAGTTGTTCCTCATAGACATGTCAATTCTTCGAACTCAAATAATGAGGTAGAACCGGAGGCAAATGATACAAATTCCAAAGAAAATCAAAGCCGGATTGCAAACAGCCAATTTGATGATATTCATGGATCTTTCAGTAGTAAATACCGTAACACAGAGAGAGGAATAGCTGGTCTGTATACTAAACAACGAGATCATGATGACCTTGCGAGGGATAAATGGCCAGAAGAAAGGGTGAATGGAAAAGACTCCAGAACGAGAGCAGTTGATATTGATGACAGGATTGATATAAATCAAAGGGAGTCATCTAGTAGTCGTGCAGGTTTCTCTAAACCTGATGGTCAACCTGAAGGATCCTTTGTCAATAACAAAGGAAATTGGTTGGCTATCCAAAGTCAATTGTTGCAGCTGGAGAGACAACAAGGTCATCTGATGAGCATGTTGCAGGATTTCATGGGCGGGTCTCATGACAGCATGATAACTTTGGAGAACAGAGTAAGGGGTCTTGAGAGAGTTGTTGAAGACTTGGCACGAGATTTATCAATATCATCAGGTAGAAGAGGCGGTAATTTTTCGATGGGGTATGAGGGGTCTTCTAATAGGCCTTTAGGCAAGTATAACGGCTTTCCTGATTACACTGGTAACAAGTTTGGAAGAGGTGGAGATGGACGAATTCCATATGGCGAACGATTTGCCCAAAATGATGGACATGTTTCCAGCATGAGGGGACGGGGCCCTACTTGGAGATCTGACATGTCTGAGGTGTGGGATTTTCCAACATATGGTGGTTCCAGAGGTGGACATATTGGTTCGAGGAAGGCTGTAGGAGGTGGTCCTGGGGATGGTAGGTCACCCAAATCAGAGAATGGGAGTGATCAAGGTAACAGCAGGCGAGCATGGGATAAAGGGGCTGGACCTGTTAGGTTTGGTGAGGGGCCTTCTGCAAGAAGTGTTTGGCAAGCTTCCAAAGATGAAGCTACCTTGGAAGCAATTCGTGTGGCTGGAGAGGACAATGGAACATCTAGATCTGGAAGAGTAGCTATACCTGAATTGACTGCAGAGGCTATGGAAGATGATAATGTGGGCCAACAGCGGAATCCAATCTGGAATTCTTGGACTAATGCAATGGATGCTCTTCAAGTGGGTGATCTGGATACGGCCTTTTTGGAAGTGTTGTCTACAGGAGATGATATCTTGCTTGTAAAGTTGATGGACAGATCAGGTCCTGTGATTGACCAACTTTCAAATGAGACAGCAACTGAGGTCTTGCATGCTGTTGGGCAATTTTTACCAGAGCCAAACTTGTTTGACATCTGTGTGGCTTGGATTCAGCAGGTATTTTCCTTCGTAACGGATGTGGGAGTTCACTATTTTTAAGGATGTGTTTCATTAGTTTCCTTCTTAATGGTTAGACTTCATATTAAGTGTTTCATGTCCGTAATAAGTTTTTTGGTTGAGTCTATTTTCTCTGATAATTTCCAAATAGTAATGGGAAGCGTATGCGTTTTCTGCGTTTCTCTGCTTCATAGAATTCGATAGTATTGAAAATGTCCCTGTCTTTTCAATTTTATTGCTTTTGGTGTCTGGTCATGGAGATGCCTCAGTTTGACCATTTAGTCCCCTTTTTTCCGTTTCGCAGTTGGTTGAAATAGTGCTCGAAAATGGATCTGATGTTTTCGGTCTTCCCACTGATGTAAAGAAAGAACTCGTTTTGAATCTGCATGAAGCTTCTGTAACAACGGATCTGCCCGAGGACTGGGAAGGTGCAACGCCGGATCAACTTTTGGTGCAGTTGGCATCATCCTGGGGAATCAATCCTCAGCAGCATGACAAATAGTTTCTAGTTGTATGTATCGCCAACTTGTATTGAATTCGAGCTTGCGTTTTGAGTGGAGTGAATGATTTAGAAGTCCTACAGTTCGCATGAGTTGAATTTAATTGCCATTTGACGGATATAAGTTTCCAGCATCTGTGTCTGCGCAGCTTAAGGTAGAAATTGTAGCCGATTGGTTTCTTATTCAAGTTGGAAATACACAAACTCCGTGATACCCGATATCATAACCTGAGATAAGGTATGCTACTGTCAGTTGTCAACTAAGTTTGGGTGATTTTTAACCGTTAATGCATGTGGGGCTAACAAAACAATGGTCATATTTCATTAACGCGGTAAGCAACTAGGAAAATCCTTGCAACGGTAACAAAGTTCAGAGATTCTTACAGTGCCCCAACTCCCAAAGTTCCCTTTGGTGGCCATTTCCACAAGAAATTCTTGTGTCCCACCGGGAGGACCGCATTACCCATACACAACCACGGAAACCCCGTGTATTGGGGTTCATGAAAAATCAGTCTCATGGTGGATCCAATTCAAGGAGGTCCCGTTTGGTCGTGCGTAGGGGTACAAGTGACAGGTGACGTGATCCATCCAGAAAAGGAAAATCATTATACCAAATGATAAAAAGAAAGGGAGAAGCTGTAGAAGAGAGGAAATTATAAGTATTGCATCTTCATGCTCTTGTTCAAAATATACATTTTCAGTTTCACCAAAGAAGGTACAAAGGCATGAGAAGAGTGTTAAATTCAACAGGTAGTAGACTATTTCTATATATACAAGGCCTGCTCTTCCATGAGCCTTCTTCCCCAAAGGTCTAAACCTCACATAGTGCACATCAAAGCAGCAGACCGAACCCTCTTCTAGTAATCCTTGGCCGAAATGTGACGCATCAACTCTTTGATGACCGGAAAATTTCACATCAACAGACTAAAACAACCGATTCCTCAGGCCAAAAAACCTCTTACGAGTGCAAGCACTTTAGAGCAAACACTGCAAATAGCTGCCCTCCGGATGCATAACACACCGACTGTCGAGGGTCTCAAACCAAAAGCCCAATTTTGTGATTAGCCACCGCATCTACTTGCCGGCATACCAGTTTTGTGCACACTTGGCATCAACGGCAAGGTCGACTTTAAGATTATTCTTGCCGTTGAAGGGAAAAGACATGCACTCAACAACTAATTTCTTTGCTTCCTCAGCAGACTCTGATGGCCCTTCCAGGATCACTTCATCATGAACCTGCTTTCCAGATAAAGATTATTTCCACAATTCTTGTCAAAGCTACTATTTGTTTTGTTTAACCCTTTGATTAAATATTCAACAACAGTCAACCGGGAGGCACGCAAACTCATTCAAATTCTCACAGTAATTTAAGGATTGTATAAATGTTGCGCTAGTAAAAGAAACTTGAAACCATTCAACAAGAATGAAAATTCAAGAAGGAACATGTGAATCCAAGATTCAATATGAAGATTTGTAACAGAAGAAATTAAGTGAGGAAAACATGATTTAGAAGGATGCTTTCAGAAATAGAGCTGGAAAAGAAATGGCGACATGTTTTGCTGTCAGATTAACTTAAGAAATGATGCATTTATTTCCACACTATACTGCTTATAACACCCTCCCTCCTTGTAAATTTCTTAAATTTTTCCATTACACCCACATCTAAATTTAAATTACATAAACTTTTTAAAACCTGGAAAAACAATTATATGGGCCGGCATGACCGACCTCTCAACAAGGGAAGACAAGGAAAAACTGGGAAAGGGGTGAAGGAGAAGGCAGGGGAGAAGGAAGCCAATAAAATTCTTTTATTCCATAAAGAATAGGGTAAATAAGAGTAAAATGGATAATATTTAGAGGGATACACGGTGCAAATAAAACTACCCATCAAAACATAATATCTAAATCT
Organism: Heteromeles arbutifolia; assembly: GCA_024362995.1. NCBI lineage: Eukaryota > Viridiplantae > Streptophyta > Magnoliopsida > Rosales > Rosaceae > Heteromeles > Heteromeles arbutifolia. Next base: position 33,167,289 of record JANCRC010000003.1, on the reverse strand, counting down.
TTTAAAACAACCAAATTACATACATTCAAGGACAAGGAACCGCGCTCACATGGTCAACTAAGATGAAAATTATTTTTGCACACATTTCTAGACATTATAAAAAATTACTGAGAAATCAACAAAGACAGAGAGCCAGATAATGTGGCTTGAAAGGGCACAAGAAGATAGTACTTCCACTTAATTTCGACGAAGGACATAATGCGAGATCAACATAGGACATTATGGGAGAGAAAACTAAGTGAACACAGAATCTAAAAATACAAATATTATGTGTGTATTTTGTTTTGACCCCCTTTACTCATATTTTTCTCACCTACCAAATCTCAGAGTATAATACCATGACATCACACTCCTTTCCACCATTTATTGGAAAACGTATAACAGAAATTTTTACCCTCATGAAGCAGATTTTATATATTTTCCGGATGCCTTAAATCTGAGCATTTAGTACTTAAATCTGGGCATTTAGTATTTATAGTGCCGTGTATTCTTTTCTAGATTGATTATGAAATTCATATTTTTGCTCATGCGTTGACAGTCTTATATCTAGTTTAATATCTAAGGGAATCAGGAGTTAACCTGTAAAAGCAGCCTCCACCCAAGTTCATTCAAACGTGCATTCTTGGATATTTCTAACATAGCACACATGGCAACATCAGCAGCACTGCCCTGTTACAGTCACACAACCAAAATCTCACATGACTACAGAGGGAGGAGAGGAAGAGGGGAAGTGAGGGAACAGGAGGTGAGTGGTGGGGAGAAAAAACAGGAAATGCTCTGGAAGAACCTGCACTGGTGTATTGATAGCAGCCCTTTCAATATGACCTCTTAGAGCACGTTTATCACGAGATACTGCTGGGAACTGGCGAGCCCGTCCAAGTAATGTGTGAACACATCTATTTTCTATAGCTTCTTTTTTACGTTCTTCTTGCCAAATAAGCACTTCTTGTCTTTCTTTGTACCACAGTTTAACCGTGTTTTCTGCTTCCTGAACCGATACCTGGAACCATCATACCATAGCGGATCATTCAAATTGATAAAGAAACAATATAAATATCTTATTACACTTCAAGCTTAGGGCATGTTTACTTGCAAGGAATGGAAATGGAAGGAACGGATTCATTCCCATACCTATACGAAGCAAGTAAACATGCCATTAGTGTTGCAAGATTACCTTCCAATCCCGGGAAAGCCCAACTGGAGTTTTCCCATATGCAATGGAAAAGTTAAGCATTTTAGCTTTCCTTCTTTCAGAAGCAAAGTTATCCTGAATATGGAATATTATTGTATCAGAAGATAGTGGTCAGAGTAGAATCTATAACAGTAACCGCATGCAACAAACCAGATTAGACTGGCAAAAAAACAACCCCAAATATCAAAATGTTACCTGCTAATAGATGGTATCTGTATTAAATAACAAAATCAATGTATCAGCTGTCCAAATTGGAAAATATGCAACATGAAATTAGGCAAGATAAACTTCTATAAAATAACAAATCGATTTTAAAGGGTGCCCACTGCATGAGGCTCTCACCAAGGGGGTCTAGGGAGCACAAAATTTAACAAAAAAACTAGAAAACTCAAATATATAAGCTTCGTAGTTGCTAATGAAAAAAGAACAAAAACAAATGTGTTGTATTTTCATACAATGTCTACACCAAGCCCCATCATTGTAGGAAGCAGTATTTAATTCATTCTAAAACGAAGTTTCATCTTTTAGTTTGTCCAGCTCCATTCATGGCACAGCAGTTTCATTTTAGGGAGAAGAAAACCTTCCCGATTAAGACTAAGGCAAAGGCAATAATACTACTGAATTGTGCCTTTTACTTGCTTCATTGTTTTCCAATGGTATAATACTCTCAACCTCACCCCAAGCCCACACCATTTAAACAAGTTTATATCCTTTTGAGACTTTCACTGTCTCAAACAAAACATTGCCAACTTCATGAAATAAAGAGGGAGCAACAGAAAGAATTATACAGCATTTTCTTCTCCAAGGTTAAATTATAATGATCAATGCTCATATTTTTTGCTTCTTTTGGCGAAGAAATCTTTCTTTTTGCTTCCTAAGGCGAAGAAATTTTCTTCTCACAAAACTCATTTTCCAACTATCATCTCAAATAAATCCTCACTACTACACTAGGAAAAAAGATTATACTGTTTTACCTTCAATAATGGAACTGGGGGTTTCTCTTCACCAGGTTGAGGATCCCACTCAAGTAGCACTTCTTCACTCTCAACGGCATCACGAATATGCTGGTACATGTTCATTGCAGTCCTTGAATGAAAATCTCCACCAGCTTTGAAGGCATCCAACATACTTGTACAGTTGGAAAGATGAGCAAGAATCCTTAGTTCGAGCTGTCATACGAACACATCAATTAAATATTTAAAATCATGAATTAAGTAAGCAGATAATACAGACAACACACCTGTCCATAATCAGCAACAATAAGAGAATTCCTGGGTGCAGCTACAAAAGCCTGGCGGATCTTATACCGGTCTTTCTCCAAAGCAGGTTGGTTCTGAGTCAGGAGAACCAAAAAAAAAAAAGGATGAACATGCATGCCTCCCAAGTTTCCACTACAGTTGGAGACACTGGTTACAAGCAAGATATTTAATTGAAAATCATTGATGTTTTATTAAGTGATCAGGAAACCAAGGGAAGCTGGCCATCCAGATTTCATCCTTATTGAATGGTGGATGTCTTGGATAAAGCATTGATGGCATCTTCATTTAAATAGATCACAATAAAAAGTTGACAGAACTAATAATACCTGTAAATTAGGCCTCCTCGCGGACAGACGCCCCGTTTCTGTGTTGATATTTAGAGAACAATGAATTCGCTTATTCTTGCCTGATATATTACTGCTCTGTAGTAGAAATAAACCAATATCATTGTAAACATCCACATAAATTTTCAGTTCAAAAACTCAAGAATGAGGAGTTAGCTTGCCAATAGTGGAGGTTTAATAAGCATAAAAAGTATGAAATAATGGCCGAAATGACCTGCAAAGGAAGGATGAAGTTGGATATCAAGGAATCAATAGAGCAAACTTGGCATAAAGCAGCAATGGCGTGGCAAGCTTCCTTCCCTTTCCCCTTCTCCTCTTTCTCAAATGCTTTAAAAGCTGTTCCATAAGCAGATGTGTCAACCTCAGACATATCCTCTTGTGTTCCCAAATATTCAGCATCCACTGTCTCACAAGCATCTCCAACATCTTCCTGGTCATCATCCACAAAATGAAATTCTGAAGAGACCTTCCCAGATAAAATTTTCAAAGCATCTCCACCAACTGAGGGCCAACCACTTGCTGTGTAAATCTCAGCTGGAAGATTGGAAACAATATTATGCAGAGTAATATTGCAAAATTTTGAGGCTGTATTCTTCCCTTCTTCAATCACTCCATCAATGTTTGGAACTCTGAAAGTCTTTTCCGTTGGAAGAAACTGGTTGGAGTCCTTTCTGTAACAGGAAACAATCAGGTCAAATTTATACAGCTTTCTTGTCTCCATCAGGCTAGGGGGAATAGAAGTAAGATTCTTTTTTGCTATTATCCCTGCATTTGAATAGCGTAAAAATTAAAGATTCTATTCAAATGGGGGATAATTCAGGTTCCAAAAGACAGTCTCTAGAGTGAGTGATTGAATTTTCTTTTGGTTACAATAAAAATAGTTCCAACGGCTAGCTTTGTTTTTACTAGTAGACCTCATTGTATTAGTATACCTCATCGGGACAGTTGAGGTTCATTTTCAATCATACAAAACCACTTACCTAAAATCTTTCCTTTCTAGCCTGACGATTAAATAAAGGAGACTTGAGAGTATTTTCTTCTCACATGAATCAAATTCTCATAAAATTTCGTAACTATTTCTGCTTCCTGCACATGTAGTCATGCTAATCATATGCTGCCCTTAACTATTAAGACCAGCAAAGCATAGTGGTGAACAGTTCTGACATAAGATTGTTAACTTTTAACCTTTGATACTTTCTCTTATCCAGAAGAGAAGAAAAGCAAAAGGACACAACTTATGAGAACTAAGCATATCTACAACCATATCATATGATAAAATAAAGTATAACAGGTAAAACTTTCAAAAGCCCAGACAAATAGCAATGGATGATAAGCTCACTATGTCAACATCACTGTAGCACTAGAATTACTAAAGCGAATACGATGTTGAAATAAAAACGTCAAGTAGATATTACAGTTTCTGTATTTAGAAGCAAGTAAACATAGTTTGTTGACTTCCATTCCAGTCACCAATTAAAGTTGATATAACCAAAACATCAAAATAGCATGCATTTAGTATATTGCACCCTGTAATTTGGAGTCTACCAAAATAATTACCTACAGCAAGATAATTATAACTAAACAGAATAAATTTATCAATTGAAATTTGAAATGTGTACCTATTTGCGATCCCACCAAAGAGGAGCTGGCGTAGTTGCACATCACTTCCCACATTCATGTAGTTGGCATCAGGGCAGTACCTAGACGCCCACCTGCGAAATCTGTTTGCAGCAATCTCTTGTTCTGCTTTGGCCAACTTCTCAATCTCAGCTAAATAATCCCGATTAACCAACATTCCCTCAGTTTCCATCTTAACTAAAAGCTCACCAAATGGTCTCCAATATTTTTCATAGAAATTAAACATGGTTCCAGGTTCTGGTTTTCCATCAATTTTCCACTCCTTTTTGCTTAGTTGGTTTTTCATACTCTCATAAAGCTTCAGTGTGCTTATTGAATCTAAGGCAGAATAACAAATCCATGGTTTTCTCTTTTCCCTTTGTAGCACTTCAACAGGGTCAATAATGGTCACTTTCCCGTCACTTCCATCTTTCTTCACTTTCTTCCTGCCAAATATTGTTTTCATTGATAATTTACCAATCAAATCCTTCTCATCACTCAGTTGCGCCCCAGACATGACCTTTGGGTCATGTGAAAGTGCTTCAAGAGAATAACCACCTTTTAACCGCCTTGATGAATCCCACAAGCGAGCCATGTGCATCGTGTCGGCATGGAAACCAGAAAGCTGAATCCCATAGTTCTCTATTACATGGTTATCAAAGCTATAATTGTGCCAAACCTACAAAAGATAGGGGACTGTCATTGTCTAGTTTATTTCTCAACATGCATCTTCCATGTATGGTGAAACACCAGCCAAGTAATTTTCCAGACTAAGAGAGAAAAGCACATACCAATTAAAACAGCCAACAGTAGTCAATAAGAAAAAAGGATATAAGACCAGTCTTATTAAGAGGAAAATAAAACAGAGAAGAAAGAAAATAGAGGTGAGTAGTATTTTTATATATGATTATTGGGAAAATTTTCGACACAAGGCATTGATCCTTTATCAGTCAGAAACAGAAGCAGTTCTGAAAAACAAAAAGTTCATTTAGCCTGAAGTCACTAGGGTATTGAAACACGTCCTGTGGATGAGTTTGGAACAAACTGATATTTCTATCAATTGAAAACAGCAATGATCAAAATGCATAAAGAGAACGGAGAAAATGCTCGCAAAAATAGAAAATCATTTACCAACAATAGCATTGTGCAAAGAAACAGGTAATAGTAAACATCTGATTAATGTGACTAAGTTTTTCAGAAATAATGGTGGGCCTTTTAAAAAAAGCTACTCCCACCCTCAATCACAGGCTCACAGCCCAGTTGTCTGTAAACGTATACAGTAAAATTTTGAGTTCCAAGCTCCAGGCCCTCAATATGAATCAAATCTGTCAAAATCCTTGTGGTTTCATTGTCGAAAAACAAAATACAGTAGTCATGTCCCGAAAGTGCCACTATCTAACGATGATTAAGTTGTTTGCAAGATGCTGTGAGTCAAGACTATCTTAAAGGAAAGAAAAAGCAACCTTTTTGATGGAGGGATCTTCGAAAAAAGGAGCAAACTCCATTAAAAGTTCCTTGCCACCACCATCAAGAACATCCACCCAAATACAAGACTTCCCATTTCCGAAATCCACATCTGGTCCAGAAAAGATGCTAAAACATATTATTTCTCCATGATCAACAGGTGTTTCTAGCTTCACTTCTATATTCGCCACCTGTAAAAATTATACCATTAGCAATTGGACAGTAGCTTGTAAATAAGAAATCTTAAACACCCAATACCCAATCACGCATTTATTTTAAAAGAAAAGGCAAGTGAAAAAAATTACGTGCAGACAGAACCTGTATCAATCAAAGTTAAGATAAACTTGAAGCATATATACCTCTGTGTCACAGGCATGGACAAGATGCCTGTATTGATCTATAAGCATCCTAACAACTTTTTTCGCATCAGGGACACTGTTGACAACAAGAACCTTGTCATATATGCTACTAAGCTTCTCACGGAGATCTACCTCATTTACTGCTGTAGCAGCTTTAGTTTCAGAAGGTTTTTTAGCTGACTTGTCCCCTTGAATCACATGAGCAGCATCTACATGACCATTCACCTTCTTCACTTTAACATTGTCAATCCCTCCAGAAGCTGACACATTCTGACGGTCCTGTCCATAACCATTCACCTTGTCCACTTTTATCTTATCAACCCTTCCATAAGCTGACACATTCTCACGGTCCCGTCCATGACCATTCACCTTAATCTTGTCAATCGCTCCATAAGCCGACACATTCTGACCGCCCCGTCCATAACCATTCACCTTGTCCACTTTAATCTTGTCGATCCCTCCATAACCATTCACCTTGTCAACATTATTTCCTTCACCATGTGCTGTACCCGATTGTACTTCAGGAGAAGCCTCAGCCTCATGTATGTTTGCAAAACTTTCACTGATTTGATCATCAGTTACCGATGTTTTGTAAAATGCGGCGTCGGACTTTACATCCAACTTATCATCCAAATGTAAGGAACCCTCATTCCTTTCTGGCGTATATGTTTCAATATTTACTCTACAGGATATGTTACTTCCATAAGGATTTTCCTTCACCTTTTCCTTTCTCAATGCCCAAGCCTCGTGTCTCCAGGCTTTTCTATTATCGTTGGATTTTCTTTCGGGATTATAGTGAACTGGGTTGAAAGGGATTGTCGGATTACCTGAAATCCCAACATCAGCCTGGGCCGCATAAGCCTGTGGTCTGCAATATTATCAATTCCAACATCAGAGGCAGCAAAAAAAAGAATAGTCAAACAGTATATCAATTTCTTCCTGCATTCCAAGTATGCAAAGGAAGCACAAAACATATAGGAAAACTTGAAAAGCAACCCCGCATTCCAATGAGTTGTGGAATTGAACTATATTTTTACATTAACAACTAACATCGAAATCCCAAAGACAACACCGTCCCATAAAACAATCCGCATTTGAGTTTCCCCACTTCCTACTCAAATTCCTCCTCCAATTCACAAGAAATGCAAGTAATACTACATAGTTCCCAACAAATTTGTCCACAAACAGTAAAATTAAAATGAAATAAATAAAATTCTCCCATAGTTCCACCAAGTAATTGAAGTTTGGCTGCAAACCAAACATTCATATAACTTTACAACCATTTGTTCAATCCAAGACCATAAACAAAGAACCCAAAACCTTTTCTAACATTAATATGGAAAATAACAAAAAATATATATTTAAAAAAAAAACCCAAAAAAAAAAAAATCACATGCGTATGGGGGAATATTCAAAAAACCCAAATAGAAAAAGCTAGAACAGAAAGTAGTGAAATTTGAGTGAAGATTGAAGTTCACCTGGGACGAGTCCACAGGGACCTGGACGAACGGGGACAGGAGCGGAATAAGGAGAAATAAGAAGGGCAAGATGGTCTTAAATGGCTGGTCTGGATGGAGGAGAACCCCAAAGCCATGAGGTTGGAAAGAGCAACTTTCCCCAGCTTACTGCTCCAACTGTGGCTTATAGAAGCGGCCGTCTTGCTAAGCTTTGGGTGGCAAACCTGTAAATTAGGTGGGGTTTGTGGGGAAGTTATTTGAGGTCTGCGACTAGTGGGTCTGAGTTCGAAGCAGAAGAGCAGAGCATGGCCATGAGGGGGGAGAGGGGGAGAGAGGGAGAGAGAGAGAGAGAGAGATTGAAGGAGGTGAAGACTGCAGAGGCGCTCTCTAAACCCTGGGGTTTTCTGACTCGGAAAATTTAGGAAGAAAGCCAAATATTTAGAATAATATATACGGCTGGCAAATATTTGTCTCTGCAATTTCTTAATATTAAAATTTGAAAATAATATATTAAATTTACGATTTTAGGCCTAAGAGGTTTGGAGTTTTTCAGATGTGCCACTTTTGTGGTCCTCTAATTCTAAACATGTGATTTATTGGATTTTCTTCTTTTCCTTAGACACAGGGTTAACTAATGTCAGGGTGTTCGCCTCTTGCACCCAAATTAGATGTTAACATATGGTATAGTTCTGGACAAGTCTACTGGGACACGGTTGAAATTTTAAAAATTTTAATTTACTTATTTCGGTTCTAGGTTTGTTGAGGTTTGAACTTTTGTTCCTTTTGAAATGATTCAAAACTAATTGAATTCGATAAGATGTATTTTGTGTTTCCTTTAATTTCATTAATTTTTTTAATTTCATGTCCAAAAATGAAAAAAAAAACATAGGAGGTGAAAAAAGATTTCTGAGTCCACTAGCACTAGAGTTAAAAAAGTGAATATCATAATTTTACGAATTATATAGAAATGTAATTTTGAAGTGACTGCGATGATTAAAGTTTAACGTTGTCTCTCCTGATTTCATATATAAATTAATTTAATTATAATGACGAGTACTTGGGGCCACTTATATTCTAAAATATTAAAAGTAGTTTGGGGCCATCAAAGCTAATTGCTGTACCTTGTCACTAATGATGAAACTTGGCCAATAATCGAATCATGAATAATTGCTAATTTGTTTGGTTAGAGTATGTTTAATGAACACGAACAAACTCTACTGTCCGAAAGTCCTATTTCCAAGAGATGCTGTGAAACAATTAAAATTCTATTTTAACGAGCTAAATTCAAAAAATTCATCGCAAGAGATGTTATAAAATAATCAATATTCAAAATAAGCAGTCACTCTTTAAATTTAAAGAGCAATTATTCACTTCCTAAATATTAAAAAATAATCAAACTTAAGAGTGGACCCTTGATCAAGAAGAATAGGAAGAGACAGAATGTTGTTTTAGAAGGAAAGGGATCATTTCCGGATCTCTTCCACCTAATTCTCCTCATCAAACAATCCGGATCCTTGAAAATTGATCTAACGGCTACAAACACGGGCCCACTTTAAAAGTTATAATAACTTTGGTCATTGGATCAAATTTTACGGGCCCGGATTGTTTGATAAGGAGGATTAGGTGGAAGGGATCCGGAGATGATCCCTTTCCGTTTTAGAAAATGAGTGGGTTGGGTTTGAATTGTTAATAAAAAAATTATTCAAAATTTGTTAAAATAGAGAGTGTTGTTAGAGATAAAAATTTAAACTAAGTAGCAAAAAATTCATCTATTTTTTTGGGTAAATCTCAGTTTACTACCCTCAAGTTTCGTGGTTTTCAACATTTAGTACATGAAGTTTTTTTCGTCCCAGAGTCATACTTAAAGTGTTAATTTTGAGACAGTCTCATACATCCGTTAGTCTGACTATTAAGTCTCCTGTTAACTGATGAAGTGACGCCCATATGGACAATGATTGGACGCCATGTGTCATTAAAAAATATATTAAAATAATTAATTAAATAAAAATATAAATAAATAAATAAAACACACCCAGAACCCCTTCGTCTTCCCTCACCCTCCACCCCATCCACGGCTCCACCCCTTCATCCCATCCACCACTCTTTCTTTGGATATATAAAGCTTACCCGTCTCTCACATTTTTCCACATTCGAGACACGCACAGACATATTCTCCTTTTCATTTTGGACACTTTCTCTGTGATTTTCTCGGAAGCCAAACTCTCTCAACGATGGCCAATCAGCTCACCGACGACCAGATCTCCAAGTTCAAGGAGGCGTTCAGTCTATTCGACGAGGACGACGATGGTCTCGTTCTCAGATCCCCCCTCTCTCTCTCTCTCTCTCTCTCTCTCTCTTTCCCTTTTGTTCTTATTATGCCTAATTAATCTATGATATTTGGATCGAAAGTTGTTATTGCATCAAACCTTAATCTTTTTCTGGTGAAAATTTGTGATTGATTGAGTATTTTTCAGAGATTGAATTGATTTATCATCCTCCGAGTGCGTTTTGATCGTTGAGGATAAGATCTGTTAGATTTGAGGTTAAATGTGTGGAATTTGAATATATGGATAGATTATGATTCTCATATTCGTTTCCTCCATTGTTTGGATTATCCAATTTTTGGTAAAAGTTGGTTTTTGATTCAATTTCTCTGTTATGGTTTTGGAGCTGCAAAATTAATTATTCTTTTATTGGGATGGAGGGGATGGAGGGGTGGAGGGTGGGGGAAGACGAAGGGGTTCTAGGTGTGTGTGCAGTGGCGGAACCAAAAAATTCATGCCATGAGGGGCCTTTAAACTAATGAAAGAAATTAGAAATTTTTTTTGTAATATCATGGAAAATTTGAATCAAACAAGAGTGATGGAGCTTTAAAATTTGTATGAAAAAATTAGTATTGAGAGATGTCATAGTAAATAGAACCCGTGTTGACATCTAACGCAACATTGATAATAATGTTATAACTAGCTCAAACTATTATTACGATATTTTTCTTTTAATATTATTGAATCTTCCTCTCGAATATATACCTTGTTTTATATGAACTAAAAAAAAGAAGCTATTATTACGATATTTTTTTTTAATATTATTGAATCTTCCTCTCGAATATATATATACTCTGTTTTATATGAACTAACAAAAAAATAATTGGTTTCAAAGAAATTAGAATGTTAGCAGAAGGGTAGTTATATATGGTAATTGGTAAAAAAAATACCAAAAAGTAGCTTTCTGTCAGCAGGCGTCGACCCTAGGACCTAATGAAACCTTTAAAACCTTAAAACCAACACACCACATGCACATTATTGCAAAAATCACTACACAATGGATATAAATTTAATTCCAGGATGGGCCCTGGACTACCCTAGTCTCCATGTGGCTCCGCCACTGTGTGTGTCTGTGTGTGCGTTTTTTTTTTTAATGACACGTGGTGCCCAGTCATTGTCCACATGGGCGTCACGTCATCAGTTAACAAGAGACTTAACAGCCAGACTAGCAGATGTATGAGACTGTCCCAAAATTAACACTTTAGGTATGACTCTGGGACAAAAAAAACTTCATGTACTAAATGTTGAAAACCACGAAACTTAAGGGTAGTAAACTGAGATTTACCTTCTTTTTTTTCGGTCCTCCTAACGCCAAGGGGATATACCCAATCTCGTAGGAGGTGAGCTCCATTGGTTGTTGAGAGCCTAGCGTTTGATTGGTTGGAGGCAAATATATAGAAAGTCTTCAGTGAGGGTGGTTGTAAATCAGTAAGTTCAAGGAGTACTAAAAAAAGTGTTAAGGGCAGTGGGACATTTACGGATAATGATAAGTTTAAAAAATGAAGGCTCTATTACAATAAAATGTACAGTCATTCTTTACATTTAAATAGCAACTATTTACTTGCTAAATATTAAAAAAAAAAAAAGCATTATGTTTTTATTGCTGGTGACTTTGGGATTCATTATTGGTCACTTTATAAAGTTTGACCATTTTCAATTGTTGGGTTAAAATCTAAAATTAGGTTTTAAATCTACCTAAATTGTCTCCAACCATTGGTCCTCAAACAAGTTTTAAGATAACTTAAAATTTGGGAAGAATTAGCCCAAAACAAGGGCCAAACCATTTTTCTAGCTCACCACTGTGAGTGGACGCGCCGGACCCAAGTCCAGTCTCGGTGCACTAACATGCCCAATGCTCTTCCACGTGACATAGGTGACAGGGCAGTCAGCGCATGGGCATAACAGGTTGACGCATGTCGGTCACTTGCACAAGCAAACGGGTTTTTTTTTTTTTTTTTTTTTTTTTTTTTTTTTGTGATCCAATGACTGGAAATAATGGGTCATTGGTTGATCCTATGGTCCATATTCAAATTCTTTTATTTTTTTAAATCTAATTTACAAGTACATTAAATCCAACGAGTGAGATCGAATATAGACAAATTTACAATAAAAAAAGATCTAAAATATTTTCATTGGGTATGTTTAGTAATTTCTCATTATTTATCGGAATTTAAATATTTTAGGTAAAAATGTTTAAATAAACTTGGGTAATCTACATAAATTTGATTTTTTAAAATTTTACCGAAAAGAAAAATTAGCCTAAATTTATTTTTTAATAATCTCGGACTAAATTTAAGCCAAAACCATTGGAGGAGGAAAACTATTTTTGGGTTAAAACCTAAATTTTAACCCCAACTATTGGAGTTGTTCTTAGGGTTAGGGCTAAAATTTTCCTAGGATAAAGCATGTTCAACTTCAGACATTTGACACATTTTTTTTAAAAATCAAATTTACAAACCAAATGATGTAGTTATCGATGATTGGATTGTCAAGCATTGATTAACGTGCTTATTTTCTATTGGTGACATATCATTTAGTTTACAAATTTAGTTTAAAATTTTGATCTCCCTAACATTACTCTTTCTTAAATGGCAAGGGAAAAAAAGTGCAAAACCCTAGTGTCTTTTTTTCGTGGTCTTCAAAACCCTACTGCTCTTTGGCGGGAAATCCTGGCACTGTAAAAGTCAGCAAGCAGCAAACATAGTTTCTCTGCCACCGAACTTTACTACCACAAACAGTAACTGCTGCATCCATATGACAGCACCTTTTTTTATTTCAACTGGACACACAAAAACCTTATAATAATTCGTGCCTTTTTCATTTTCCCGATCAACAAAGTTCATCTCATTTTTTTAATTATAAAAATTTTCACACACCATCTTCTTTTCATGTTCATTCCCTGTTTATTTCTCGCATTCAATTTAAATAAAGTAAATGAAAATAACAAAACAAAAATAGCTAAGAATAACAGAAAGAGAAAATAAGTATGTTGAAATCATATTTCTTTTTTAATATTGAAGAATAAAAATGCATGGAATTTGACATTGGTACAACAATTGGCACACAACTGAAAATAATCTTGAAACCAAATGAATGAAATCATGCTATTTATGCACGTTGTTCTAAAAATCTCCACCTAGTCCCCACTTAGGCTTTAGGTGGTTGGCCACCTCTTCGGGTAATCTCTAAGCATTTGAAAATTAAGAAATGGTGCCTACACCTCCTTAGATGTCTGTCTAGTCCGCCTAGGCGCCTGCATAGCCCGCTTGGACTTGCCTAGGCACTCGCCTAAGTCGCAACTCTCCTTTAGACAAAAAATCGTCAACTTTCATTTTAGATTTTGTTTTTGTTAAATAAATTTTAAGAGACTTGTTGAATACTTAGATGAACACTCATTATTTGTTTGTTCCCCATATTTTCAATATGTTAAAACACTTTAATCTATATGTCATTTTATTTTGTGTATCCTAATACAATTATGCATTTTTATAAGTATAAATAGACACTTATTTGTACAAATATATAATAAATTTACTTAAATTCGCCTAGTCGCCTATGCCCCACCTAGCTGGTAGATGCTAGGCTTCAGCCCACCGCCCAATTACCGTTTAACATCTTCTAGAACCTTGTCTATACATCAATCTACACAAAAATAAATGCACACGTGGACCCTAGTTCTAGCCTCACTCTATTAATTGGGGCAAGCTTGTTCTCTTTTTGGGCCATTTGGGCCTACCTATTCAAAGTGCCTCACCCTTCCTCAATTATTTTATGACCAACCATTACAAGGTTGTAGTATGCAAATAGTTCTTAAGCGTAAGGTTTAGTGTATTGTTTGGGTCCATATGTACAAGTATGAAGATATATGAATGGGCAACAAGAAATCTATCGCCTTATTATAATTGTTCTGACACGCCTCAACCCAGGTATCCTAATGACACCTGGATGGCACGTGCGGGCTGACACTTAGGAGTGACAAAAGCCCTAAGTGTAGAAACAAACCCGAAAGACAAGGAACAATTAAGAATGAAAAGCACCTGTAACATCAAATTTCGTACAACAAACAGAAATGATATGGAATTATGAATGGTAAATGAACACAATAATGGTACAAAATTCACATGGACGAAATAGGAAGATCAACGAATACAAATCCGAAGTAAAAGTACAATACGTCCAGAGTATACCACTAAATAGAGTACAAAAAAGAGGTGAGCATCAAATTACAAGAGTCAAGAAGAGGCATACAAAGATGAAAGCAAGCAGAGTCACTGGTATGGAAAAGCCTCAAAGCTCGGGTCGTACTCTTCGTCGCTATGTCCTGAGGGGGCGCAAAACAGAAAAGGTGAGTGGACCATAATTTATAATAATACTAATAGTACGAAAACCAGTTATTTTATGAACATACTAACCCCCTGTTTTGAAAACATGTATATAATACTACATATAGGTTTTATGAAAAACCATAGCATGCCATGAAAAACATTTGTAAAACATTTGTAAATCGTATCCGTGATGTACTCAACTAGGGGTATCATAGTCCCCCGAAGGCAGTACATGTCCATCACCTGAAGGTGAAGCTGAATAACTTGTCCATCACTCGTAGGTGAAGCTTAATAACCTGTCCATCACCCGTAGGTGAAGCTTAATAACCTGTCCATCACCCGTATGTGAAGCTGAATAACCTGTCCATCACCCATAGGCGAAGCTGTATAAAATAGCATACATCCACACCGATACTAGCCATGGCTAGTGAAGCTGTCCGACACCGCTTTCGGCGGTGAAGCTAGGGGTATATAATATATCATATCTCACTCCTCCATCATCTGTGTTCTATGGCCATAGACAATACCCGTGTTGTGCGGATGTGCTGTATGATAACCCACTAGGTAAGTATCGAAAACATAACTCAAAACTCGTATCAAAGCTTGAACCATCTTTATAACCATAATAAATCCATATCCATAAATCCACCATATTCGTAATTCCGTAACATAAATTATATACAAAAACCACAAAAATTAATATATGCAAATACAATAATTCATACTCTTTATTAAGACGTAATTTTAATAAATCATAATTTTAAAAATTTGGAAAACATAATATAAAGCATATTCAATGCATGTAATATGAAATGCATGCTAGGTTAATCGTTTATAAAAATATATAGTTAAGAAGGGGTCCACTCACTGGATTCTAATATAGGAGGGCCGCTCGTACTAGGATGGGTTGGATCACCTTCAACCAATGCACCTATACATAAAGAGATTACATTACATTTAATAAAACTCTACTAAAACGTTGGAATTTGGAAAACCGGAGCGCGAATTTGGAATCAAGACGTCTAAATTAGTCTAGGAAGGATCCCTACCGAAATCTGAAAAGTCAACCCAGAGTCAAAGTCAACGGTCAATGATCAATATTGACCAGTCAATGGGTCAACGGTCGGGTCAATGGTTTGGTCAACGATCAGTCCGGTCTGGTCGGGTCAAACTGGTTTGGTTCAGTTCAACATTAATGGGTTGGACCGGTTTAGACTTTTGGGTTTGGGTTGGGCTAGCCCAAGGATTTAGATATGGGCTAGGGAAAAACGGGCCGGGCCTGGTCTAATGGATTGCCAGGCCCAAAGGCTAGGACCTGGGCTAAGGGTTTAGAACTAAAGGGGTTAGGTTTGTTGGGTTTTTTTTTAAAATGGATTGGGCTTGGATTTGGGCTGACTACACAGCCCAAGGACTTAGGTCGGTTTCCTTTGCAAGTCACCGGAGCCCAACGAAGAAGGACACCGGCTTTTTGGCCGGGAAACTCCTCAACTCCATTTTGGGGTCAATTCTCAACCAAAAACCCTCATTCAAAAGCCAAAATGAAGATCAAAGAGTAAGGATTCGAATCGTACCAAAATGGGATGAAGTTGACGTCAGGATCGCCTGGAAAATGGCTTGCTAGCCATGGTTTTCCACAGGAAAACTGAGAAATGTCTCCCCCGAGATATTTCTGCATTCAAACACTCCAAGGCTCCCAAAAGCTACCTAAACACAGTTCTAGACACGAACTAAAAATATTTGAAGTAATTATCGCGCTTACCTCGTCAGAAAAATGGAAGAAACACGCTGGAATCACTTTTTGTACTGTGCAACGGGAGAGAGAACAAGTGAGGGTTTCTCCTCGCTTTGAGCTTGTGGAAATCGTGTGGGGGAAGTGGTGATGGTGTGGTGGTTGTTGCTTGTAAGTGTGGGTGTGTGTGTGTGTTGGATTCGCCGGAGAGGAGAGCACCGAGAGAGCGATAGGGAGATTGAGATAGAGAGTTTCCAGAGTTCACGGGAAGAGGAAGGAAAAAGGCACCAAACATTGGGTGCCATGTGTCACCCATGTAGAGGTCCAAAAGTGGAGAAAAATCTTCACTTATAAAATTACCAACATGCCCTTACGTTAAAAAAAATTCGTAAAAGTTTCGTAATAAATCCGAATTCGATTTTGTTCGCGCCTATGCATTTGTAACGATGAAAGCTACATGAATAAAATATGAGAAAAATTCTAATATGTCAATGGACGGAAGTCAACAAAAGTCAAAGTTCCCGTCACTAGAGGTATTTACGTAATTTAAACTAGTTAAAATGATTTTTTGTTTGTTTGTTTTTGAAATGGGCTGTTATATGTTCTAAGAAGATATCCTTAAACCCTCAACATGAAATACATCATGGTGATTAAAAATATTCACTTGTGATTTGACATTATTCTAACATAATTGAGATAAGGTTGATAAAAAAGAACCGAATTGCATATTACTACAATCAAGTTTTGAAAAAGCATCATGATTAGTCACAAATACTTTTATCTAATTCGGGTTGTCATGACATTTTGGTAGGTATCACTCATGACTTGTGAAATTAAATTAAGTTATGGTTAATTTCACTACCAGTCTTAGTCTTAATTAAAACCTAAGAGGTCACACACCTATGATAGTACTAACAATATTATATGAATAATAATTAAACAATTAATTGTAATTATATTACTATAGTGAATTGTTAATTATATAGGATCAAAATACATGAGTTTATTGAACATAGGGGTGGGCACGGGCACGAGCCGGACCCAAATATTGCCATATCAAATTCAATATGGATAAGTTTCTCACCCTCCTACACTCCTTTAATGCTTCATGCACACTATGAATCAAACACACCTAAATATTTATACTTTATATTGAAGAGTAATGATGGCTGCAATTTGACATTGGTACAACAATTAGCACAAACTGAAAGAGTTGTCGAAACCAACTAAACAATCATACTATCTCTGCATCAGTTTGCACAAGAATTAAATGCATATGTGAGTCAGACCAGTTGTCTAGGACCATGTTTCCACTACATGCATCCTAGGTCGAATCTTGCTCCCATTTGAATTGGGGTAAGCTTGTTCTCTTTTTGGGCCATTTGAGCCTGCCTAGTTAAAGTGCCTCACCTTTCCCCAATTCTTTTATGATCAAACTTACAATTCTTGTATCACAAGTCACAACTTCTAATCAAAGAATCATCACCAAAAATCTCACCAACATGCTAACACCAAAAGTGGATAAAAGAAGTGATTTTTCGGTAATGGCACGAAGTTGGTATTTTACAGAGCAGCCTAGCTAGCTACAACACAACATGATATGATCACATTTTGATTTCATGAAACATTAGAATCCATAGGCTCATTTTCTCATCATGTACCCACCTTACCCTCAACACTAGCACCATCAGTAGTGTCAGACATTTCTATCACCATTCGTATCATCTGCTTCGCCATCTACAGCTAAATACTCTAACGCCGTTACAACGTCACTGATCAATGGTCGTGTAGCAGCTTCTTCTTGGAGACACATTGCTGCAACAGCAAGAGCTTGGTAAAGACCCTTGATATGGTACTTCCCTTCTAGCAATGGATCTACCATTAATGTAAACTTCCTTCTGTCTGTAAATAATGGTTGTGCCTGCGAAAAATCATGTTATTAATTTGGAAGTTGGCCATTATAGAAGGCTTTCAAAGAGTTCTGCCGAAATAGCTTGAGAGGTTTTAAAATTATGGACATACCCAAGTAACTAAATTCTGCTCCTCAGTTGGTCTGTTATTGTCTATGACTCTCCGTCCTGTGATTATCTCCAAAAACACAACGCCAAAGCTGTAAATGTCGGATTTCGTTGTCAACTGCCCTGTGAGTGCATATTCAGGTGCACAGTAGCCATAGGTCCCCATTACCCTGGTCGATACATGAGTCTTACCCCCGGTTGGACCTAACTTTGCAAGACCAAAATCGGAGAGTTTTGGATTGAAGTTCTCGTCCAAAAGTATGTTGGATGCTTTGAAATCCCGGTATATCACAGGGGGATTCGCTTGTTCGTGTAAGTATTCAAGTCCTTTTGCTGCCCCTGCTGCAATTTTCATCCTAGTATTCCAATCCAAGGGCTTTTTTCCTGGAGCTAAATCTGAGATCCAAAGTTTTGTTGTTGATCCGAAAACAAGTGTTAAGAAATGTTACTGATATATACTTAAGTGCCTGGAAAGTGCAAATGCAAATAAGTAAATTGGTGCTTACCAAGAAGATGGTCCTCTAGGGATCCATTGGCCATGTACTCATACACCAAAATCCTTTGATCGCCATCCGCACAATACCCAACCAAATTGACGAGGTAGGGATGGTGAAGAAGACTTAATATCAAAACTTCTACAAGGAACTCTCTGTTTCCTTGGAATCCATTCCTGTCTAGTTGCTTAACAGCCACAACCTGAAACGAGCGAACAATAGGGGTTATGATTCAACTAAATTATTGTATGTTGAGGGCAAAAAACAAAGGGATGAATGAAGAAAGATGGATGGAAATAGTACTTGTTTTGTGCCATCAAGTTTCCCTTTGTAAACCCTCCCAAAACCGCCTTCACCAATCAATTTGTCTGGATGGAAGTTGTTAGTTGCAACACAAAGTTCCCGGAAAGCAAAAATCTGAGCCGAAATATTTCCTTTGCCAACCTTTGCTATCTCTTCGGCTATGTACTTCCTCCTGCTGCTGTCTGCAGGTTAAAATTCTAAAACATAGAGGCCAAAAGTTTGAACTAGCTGTTCCACACTGCCAAATATTACTAGTATACTAGAAATTATATATCAGGATCTGCAGCCAACTTTCAGTTTCAGAAGATTGGACAATTTGTGATAAATATAACAAGGAGAAAAGGTCCATTTTTGTACGGTAAAACATATCTTAGTCTTCAAAAGGACAAATCTCCATCAAACCAAAGGCAAATAAATTGGGGATATTTGAAGAAAATCTTCCACATCACATAAAGATAAAAACATGTATGTACACGTACATATGTAAAGAAAAAAACTGAGAAATTGCAGCCCTTGAATATGAATACATTATTGATAGACCAAATTGTTAAAAGACATCATAAATTTTTGATATACGAAGGCATGATATAATCCGTAAACATGATTTAACGATTGGAAAGTAAGTCCTCATCGCAGATCCATACCCTATTAGAGAGTAATCACGTATATTAAATGTATGTATGTCATTTAATGTAATGGCGTCAATTGATTTTCAGGGAAGATTTACGGCAAGAGAAGAATTTACCAGTTTTGAAGGAAATGTTAGCAAAAGAGGCTAAAGTTTTGGTGTCATGGTATTCCTTGATACTCTTTTTTAGCGACTTCCTGGTGATTTTCTCTTCTGACATGCAACATTGGAAGCAATTCATCTTTTCCTTTCCCTCTTCAACTCTAATCCGATCGCAACCACCTTCAAATTGTCATCCCAAATCATTCATAGATTCCTAGAAAAAACCACTCAGAACATACCAAAAGAATTTCAAAACTTTGGTACACGCCTTGATCCAAGAAACCAACAAATGCAGACGAAACAAGCCTGAGAAATTGGTTAGACAAATGGGGGATATTGATTTGATACGTTACGAAAACACCCCCGGCTCTGGAAAAACCAGAAGGCTAGTTTCTGGTACTTCAAGAACCAAGAGCTTGATCCCACACATTGTTTGTTTTGCTTGCTCTCTCTATCCAAACCATTGAGTTCGGATAGCCAAAACAGACTAGGTCAAGTTTGCTAAATATAGAGGGACAGCCAGGCATTCTATTTTCTTGTACAATACCAAAAATGGGTTTTGTTTTTTCAATATTAATTTGTTCTTCTATTTGTGTTAAGAGAAACAACCTCCTATTGTTTCCATTACCAAAAGTTAACCTTTCCTTTAATTGGAAAAAATCCCAGAGTGAATTTCTAACCAAATCCACATTTATCTTCCCAGCAATTTTCTGGGGATGTAAAGAGATCATGCAATTTTTAGTAGAAAAACAACTTCATTTTGCATACGTGGGTTAGGCCGGCCAGTTTGCCGCCTACCTTACACCAAGTTTGAGTCCCCTCTTTGTGAATTAGAATAATTTAGAATGAAATGTCTTTATGTGCTGATACGGAATTTGAAGTCTGAAACATGAATGAAGTCTATCATATGTGCAATTCGAATGACACAAATGCCATTTGAGTAGGGAAAAAAACTTGGTTTAGGGGTGTCAGATCACATCATTTCTAAGGAGTTTGTTTCTCTTTTGGGTTTCTCCACCAGATTCGTAACCCTCATTACTAATCCAACTCTCTGAGTTTGATACGTAACACTCTCCACGCAGTCATCAGACTTTGTTTTCTTTACTTCTTCCAGAGCACCTTTTTTTGTTGTTTGCGTTCATGGTCATCAAACCCCCATAGGATCCTGGAGAGACCATTCAGGCTTTGTTAATAAAAACAATTCTCACAAGAGGCAGATTAATTGATTTAGAAGTTACTTTGTGCCACCAGGTGGCCCTAGGCTCGCATCGCGAGGTTTAAGAGCTTTCGGGGGACTCTCTATCAGGGGCTGAAACCTCTCTGAAGTCCACAAGTGCAAGAACTGAAATGGGCCAGTAACCACAACCTCCTCCCCACAAGAAAGAGCTTGCTTCTTCAGCAAGCTAAGGTCTCTGTAAAGACTTGAAAGGACGGCGGGCGCAAGAGCATCCTTCTTCCCCTGTGATAAACATGCTTGCAATTGGAAAAACATTCTTACCAATGCAATCCTCAGGAAGAGAAGCAAAAAAAAAAAACCTTGGTAGCCACAACGACAGGAAAGCTACATGTTCGCCATAGGTGGGGGGACATGTTGAGAATAAAATTCCACATTAATAATAAGAGGGATCTTGCGTATGCTTATAAGTAGTTGGGCTACTTCCCATATTGCCGATTAGTTTTATCGTGGAACCTCAACATTCTTCACAACCCAATAACCACATTCTTGTTGTGTTCCCCTGATGTCATATCTGGAGCTCAAAATTGCGTCACAAATTTCAGACTAGTTCCAGATGGAGCAGTTTTTACTGGCCAGCCTGTCGACCCATTCACTCCACTTTACCTAGGGAATCTTCCATCCTTTGAAGAACACCTTCGACGGACATTGTTGGAGGTCGTGAGGAAAGACCTTTTAGAGCAGTGTGGTTTTAAGGGATCCACTACGGTAGTGAAACCGGTTTGCGTGGCTTAAAGAACCTTGTGAGTCTCCTCTTTTGTTTGTGACTATGTTTTGGAGAGACCATGGTTTCCTCTCTCTGTTCATATATGTGGCGTGATGATGATGCTTCTGGTGCTGCTTCGTCTGCTGCCACTTTTTCAGAGAGTTAGGGAGGAAGAAGAAGGAAGACGAAGAGGGCACGGAGAGAGTACAAATTTTGAAATTTGAACTACTCATTGTGCACAGTACATGGCCCGATAAAATAGAGTAGTGCTACACTTATATTTATTTGTATTATCTCTCTAATAGAGGTATGATCCGCCAACGCATGTAGATCTCATCTCTATTAGAGCAGCTCCAGCGTGGGCAATAGCCCTGTGGATTGGCTGCAAATCCAATCCAATTGCCTTATAAAGTGGCGCCAGCCATTCGGGCTATTGGGATGAGAGGAAGCCCGTTGGATAGCTCTGGCTGAAGTTCAAGGCTCGAATGCTTAAGGGGGGAGTAGTGCAAGGCTGACGTCAGCCGCGTTCTAAGAAAATTTGTCAGGCATGTGGACAAAGATGTCAAATTTTAAACATAAAATTTAAATTTGAAAGTTTATGTGGCACTTTGACATCTTTTAAAATTTTGCTCTCAATCCGATATGCCTAATTTTAAACATAAAACAAAATCACATTTATTTTTCTTGTATTGGGAATGAAAGAAAATGAATTAAAAGGTATAAAACTATTTAATATTGCATTGATAATGCAAAAAAAACAAAAAACAAAAAGGCAATGCTTTAAATCAATAAAAAATTAATCAAAAGAATTTAATAATTAATTATTTTTTTTAAAGGCATTGTCAAATTTGGCAGCAAGGAGAAGAGATGTCTTTCCATGTCATGCCACATTAGATTTGGCTTCTTAGTTGGAAAACATTATTGTTGTCTTTTATTACCGTTTTTACTGATTTGGACATTTTGACATCTCATTTGGAGATGCTCTTAGGAAGACTAAATTTGTAGACAAAATTTTGAAAACTAAATGACATAGAAGTTAATGATTATTACTTAAGCGTTGATAAATGTGCTCATTTCTATTGTTGACACATCATTTACTTTACAAATTTTGCCTCCAAATTTAGTCTTTCTAACATTATCCTAAGATGAGTGAGAAAATATGGTAAATAAGTGTGCACTTAATTTAAATTCATGTATTTGTGGATAAATTATTAGGTGGTACTGTAGTACCACGTCAGCTATGATACTTCCATTTAGATTTTGACATCTGTTATTATTTTTATACAGTTGGAATTTAATTTAATTTTTATTTTTTACATAAAATTAAAAAAGAAAAAAGACGAAAAAAAACAGAGGAGGTCAATCTCCAAAAAAATAGAAGAGGTCGATCTCCTTCCCCTTCCTGTGTTTGGATGGAGGGATGGTGCTGGTGATAATGAGGAAGGATGGTACTGATTACTCCCTCTGGTGATAATCATAAGTGGGTGAACATGAATTCGATCTCTTTCTCTCTCCCTCTCTCTCTCTCTCTCTCTCTCTCTCTCTCTCTCTCTCTCTTTCCTTCACCTAGGTCGAATCCCAGTTTCCTCCGCGCCTCCTTCCACGGCAAAACCCAGCAAACCCTAAATCTTAATTGTCTAACTTTCAAATCAAACCTAGTTTCCTTCTTTACCAACTCGCCAAAATTCGACCAGAAACGTGTTGAAATTATAATTTGGGGGGATGTTTTGGATTTTCTTTTTTACCATTTTTAGATTTTGTTTTTACCGTAACCTTAACCGTCGAAATTCACCATGTAATCTACGCTCTATTCTTGAATTCCAGTGAGGATGTTGAGCCCAGCTATGTGAGCCCATGCCCAACACTCTTTCTTTTGTAGTAGGCCCGTACCTGCACCACCTCCGGGTTCATACAGCTAGGGCTACCTTTATGAGGAATATATATATGTAATAATGAGAGCCGTAAACACTTATGAAATGAATGAATGAACTCTGCCTCTCTTTCCTCAATTTCTCTCTTACCTTTTTCTCTTAATTTCTGCACTGTCTCTGTTAATCTTTCATTTTTAAGCCGTCTGAATCCAAGTGGGCATACCAACTGGTATCAGAGCCCGTTGATTCGATGGGCAAAAACACTCATTCCACCACTCCCGATCCTGATGCCATAGCTGCAGCGGCCGATGTTCGTCAAGAACACTTGCGTACGCAAGTCGACGACTTGGGCGTCCGCCCTGGAAATGCAGCAAACACACTTCCAGCAATCCATTAATACCTTAAACACCTCCAACACAGCTTTTCAAAACAATATGACTTCCCAGTTTACAGCGTTCCAATCCCTTCTTCTTGACGAACTCCGACTCCTCTAATCAAGTGCCCCACCCTCCCAAACACCCAACCACACCGTCACTCACCACACAACCACCCTCGCTTCAACCCCCCTTCACCCTCCATAGAATATCCTTTCACCCTTCGGTCCCCGCCCTTTTAACCCAACTTCATCTCATTCTTTTCGCTCCCTTTTTGTGCCCTCCAGTGCTCAATCCTCATCAAGTCTCGGGCTTTCTAACCCACCTTCCACAAACCTAGCCCCCTCCCTACCTATTCCACCACGCAACCCCACCCTGTTACGACCACCACACCAAGCCGGCCCAACCCAACCTACCATTCCCAAGCCTCGTCCTCACTCTTCTCACCACACACACCCTCATCCTTCTCGACCCATCCACACTCTTTTCATATCCTTCCCTCTACAACCCCCAACCCCCCCACCCATATTCACAAACCCATCTCTCCAGAACCCACATTCCCATTTTAAAGCTCTAAAAATGGAACTGCCATGATTTAATGGTGAGGATCCCTATGGCTGGCTAGCAATGGTAGAACGTTACCTTGACTATTATGAGGTGCCACCCCATCAATGGGTACTTATGGCTGCGTGCAATTTTGGAGCTGATGCCTCCATTTGGATGCGCGGCTTTGAGCAACGGTATGGGCGAGAAAACTTGACCCTTTTTGTGGAAATGTTGCTCCAACGATTTGGGGGCAGTGATCGTGCCAACATCGAGTCACAACTCACACATATCCAGCAAAAGACTTCCGTGGAGGATTATCTGGCAGATTTTACAAGACTTTCTTGCCGGGTCACAGATTGGTCAGAAAACCAATTGAAATATGTGTTCTTGGGTGGCATCAAAGAGGACATTCGCCAAGACGTCCTCGCTCTTGAACCGGAATCATTACATCAAGCTCAGAAGTTGGCCATAATTTTTGAAACAAAACTCCAAGCTAAACGTTCTGTCTGTTCCACTTTTCCCCGCCAATTCCCACCCTCTACCACCACTCCCCATTCCTCCATCGCCACTTCAACACCAACAACAACCACAAGGCACTCAACCTTGCCTAACGGACCCCTCAAGCGCTTAACACCAGTGGAGGTACAAGAGAAACGACGAAAGAACGAATGCTTTGGCTGCCAAGAGCAATACACTCTCACCCATAAATGTAAAGTCCCATTGTTTGTCATACTGGACCCTGCACCACAGGATGACGATTCCTCGGATTTCCATGACTGCAATGAGGAGACCACGGTTGTTGAAGAGCCTTCGTGTCACATGCTTGAGCTTTTCTCAATTCCTGGCATTAATATAGGCAGACTGATGCGGTTGAAATGGTCCATCTCCTCCAAATCAGTCACTGTTCTCATTGATTCTGGAGCAGCCTATAACTTTCTCAATCCTCATATTGCCGAACAATTGCACTTACCTGTGCAAGAAATTGAACCCATGAAATTCACCACAGCATCACAGGACCGCTACTCCTCCAAACGAGCAACGAGTGTAACTCTCAAGATCCAAGATTATACACTGCACAGTTTGTTCCTCTTGTTAACCATACCTGGGTGGGACCTCATTTTGGGAGTGGACTGGTTAGAATCATTGGGATTTATTGGGTGGGATTTTAAGCACAAAAAAAATGCAATTCTCAGTGGAAGACAAGACTTATACCCTCTAGGGATTGACACCCTCACCATCCCTATTTCCTTCATGTTACAACGTCGATACCTTACTTGAACACCCCTACTCTCTCATAGCCTCCATTCCCACCTCCGCTACCACACTTACACCATCCATTAACCCTCACCCCGCCATTATATCTCTCCTCCACCAATACAAACACCTCTTTGATCCCCCAGCCGACCTTCCACCCGAGAGATCCGTCGACCACACCATACCACTCCTTCCAAATACAAACCCCATCAACGTCTGCCAATACAGATATCCCTACTTCCAAAAGGCCGAGATTGACAAACAAGTGTAGGAATTCTTAACTGCAGGTGTCGTTCGCCCCAGTTCAAGCCCTTTTTCTTCCCCGGTCATTCTTGTTAAGAAGAAAGATGAGACATAGTGCTTATGTATTGATTATCGCGCTTTAAACGCAGTCACCATCAAAGATCGCTTTCCTATACCAGTGGTGGATGAACTCTTGGATGAGTTGAATGGCGCAATTATCTTTTCTAAACTGGACCTGAGATCCAGATACCACCAAATCCGAATGAATACCGAAGACATCCCCAAGACTGCATTCTGCACCCACGACAGACACTATGAATTCACGGTAATGCCCTTTGGCTTATCAAATGCACTTGCCACATTTCAATCTTTGATGAATTCTATCTTCCGTCCATACTTACGGAAATTTGTCTTAATCTTTTTTGATGATATACTTGTTTATAGCCTTTCATTAGCTACTCACATCTCCCATTTGGAGACCATTTTCGAAACTTTATCTCACCACAGCTTGAAGGTTAAATTAAGCAAGTGTTCCTTTGGCCAAGAACAAATTGACTATCTGGGACATACCATATCGGGCAAAGGCGTGGCTGTTGATGCATAAAAAATTTAGGCCATAATGGACTGGCCACAATCGACATCACTAAAAGGCCTGAGAGGGTTCATCGGATTAACGGGATACTACCATAAATTTGTCAAGCACTACGGCATACTTGCCAAGCCCCTCACCAATATGTTGAAACAGGACAGTTTCGCATGGTCCCCTGACTCTATTCATGCCTTCCAAGCATTGAAACATGTGCTAGCCTCAACCCCGGTGCTAGCCCTCCCAAATTTTTCTAAGCAATTTGTCATCAAAACGAATGCATCAGGCAGCGGTATTGGGGCTGTATTAAGCCAAGAGGGTCATCCAATTGCTTACCTGAGCAAAACACTGTCAGAGCGAACCATGGGTCTCTCTACATATGACAAGGAGATGTTAGCAATTGTCTTTGCAATGCAACATTGGCGTTCGTATCTTTTGGGCCAGCATTTCCGCATCCTCACTGACCATCAACCTATAAAATATTTTCTGGAACAGCGGATTACAACCCCGCAACAACAAAAATGGTTGGTGAAATTGTTGGGATACAACTATTGCGTCGAATTTCCAGATGTTCTTTCTCGCAAACAGGAACTTCTGCTTTTAATGGGACTCTCAACACCCATCTTTGACTATATTCCACTATTGCAAAAGTCATATCCTCATGATCCCGAGGTGCAAAAGGTCTGGCACCTTTTAGCTCAAGTTCCAAACATGTCCATCAAAGGTTTCTTTCTCGTTAATGACGTCCTGCACTACAAGCAACGGGTCTTTATTCCCCTCACATCCCAATGGAGGCCTAAACTATTAGAGGAATTCCATGCTTCTCTCCAATGAGGACACTCGGGTTTCTTGTGAACCTACAAGCGACTCTCCAGGAATTTTTTGTGGCTAGGAATTCGGAAAGAAACAAAACAGTTTGTGGCTGAATGCACTGAATGTCAGCGCCGAAACATTGAGAATGTACATCCTCCCGGGTTGTTACAGCCTTTGCCCATTCCCACTGGCATTTGGCAGGACATAACTATGGATTTCATCGAAGGACTTCCCCCATCCAACGGCTATACCGTAATCCTTGTAGTCGTCGATCGTCTTTCAAAATATGGCCACTTTGTTCCTCTCAAACACCCATACTCAGCTGTCTCTGTCGCTGATACTTTCAACAAGGAAATTTTTCGACTACACGGACTGCCCAAATCAATTCTGTCCGACCGAGACCCGATTTTCATAAGCAACTTTTGGCAAGAATTTTTTAAACCTCAAGGCAGCAAACTTCGCCTTAGTTCAGCTTACCACCCTCAAACGGATGACCAAACAGAAGTCCTCAAACGCACTTTAGAGCATTATCTTCGATGCTTCTCCTCTGACAAACCCTTCAAATGGTATTCTCTCATCCCTTGGGCCGAATGGTGGTATAATTCAAGCTTTCAATCTGCCATCAAAATGTCCCCTTATCAGGCTGTTTACGGAGTAGAACCACCAACAATCCACATGTATATGCTCGGGTCAACAGCGGTATAATCCGCCGATGCGGCTCTGCAAGATCGAGATAAGTTAATCCGCCTACTGCGCACAAATCTGCAACTTGCTCAGAATAGAATGCGCCATGTGTATGACAACAAGAGAACCGAGAGAGAATTCCAAGTGGGCGATTGGGTCTACCTTAAACTTTATCCCTATCGGCAACAATCAGTGGCTGCAAGATCAAACAACAAGCTAGCACCCAAGTTCTATGGGCCTTTCCAGGTAACTCGGCGCATTGGTTCCGTAGCATATCGCATCCTCTTGCTTGCAGACTCCAAAATCCACCCAGTTTTTCATGTGTCACTCGTCAAACGAAAGCTTGGAAATGCTTCCCCACCACTCTCTATTTTGCCTCCGCTCGACTACACCGGGGCTCTCCAATGGTTACCAGAAACAGTTTTAGACAGGGGCATGTTCAAGGTTAAAAACAAACCTGTGACAAAATGGCTAATTAAATGGGCTGGCCTACCCACTGAAGACGCCACTTGGGAGAGAATTGACGACTTCTTGGCCCGTTACCCAGATTTCAAGCCCTGAGGACAGGCCTATTCTGATGGGGGATGAGTTGTTGAGCCCAGCTATGTGAGCCTATGCCTAACACTCTTTATTTTGTAGTAGGCCCGTACCTGCACCACCTCCGGGTCCATACAGCTAGGGCTACCTTTATGAGGAATATATATATGTAATAATGAGAGCTGTAAACACTTATGAAATGAATGAATGAACTCTGCCTCTTTTTCCTCAATTTCTCTCTTACCCTTTTCTCTTAATTTCTGCACTGTCTCTGTCAATCTTTCCTTTTTAAGCCGTCTGAATCCAAGTGGGCATACCAGAGGAGGTGATAAGAATCTTGGTTTTTTATTTTTGTTTTTTTATAACGAATATGGGCAAGTACAGAGGTAAGGGAAAGCCCAAAGGAGGAGGATTGTTTGGCAAACTGAACTTTGGGTCATGTTTTGCAGAAAGACATAATCTTTGAGAGACCCAGTAGAGGGAAAGAGAGAGATCAAAATCATGGGTTGCCTTCTAGCATGTTTTGGTTCTTCCGAATACCCAAAAACACAGGAGTAATCAGGAAAGCAGGGTGGTATGCGGAAAGGATTTACCTGATTGGGTTAGGGGAACGAGATCGTCCGATCTCTTTTGTTTTGTTTTTTTCTTTTTTAAGTTTATTTAAAATGTAAAAATGATATTAAATTCCAGCTGTGTAAGAATAATGACAGATGGCAAAATTTGAATGGAAGTATCACAGTTGACGTGGTACTACAGTACCACCTAATAATCTCTCGTATTTGTGATATAACTTTTGCAATTCTCAATAAAAAAGGGAAAAATAGGACCAACGTGATTCGAACGAGAAAAAGATTCTCTCTGGATCTCTTCCATCTAATCATCCTCATCAAATAATCCGGGCCCTTGAAATTTGATCAAATGGCTAAAAACACGGGCCCACTTTAAAAATTATAATAACTTTAACCGTTAGATCAAATTCCAAGAGCTGAATTATTTAATGAGGAAGATTAGATGGAAGGACCCGGAGAGGATGCCTTTCCATTCGAATGAGTGATGAAGCTGTGTTTCAAGTTGTTTTTGTTTTGCGTAGAAGCCGTAAGGGCGCTCTAAAAGGCATACGATTGGACGTTCGCGCTTATATAAACCATTTTTTGTATTATTCAATCGAACCCCCTTTCACACTTCTTTTGTGCTTGAGCTGAGGTTTTATTCAAACCCATAAAACTGAAAAGAACAAAAAAACGAGAAGGATAGAGAGGTCTTGAGCTTTGGTGAGATGGAGAACCCACCGGAATCAATGGTTGAAGAGAGGGAGGAGTTGATGGTTCCGCCATCCGGCGGAAACCCCTTTCTTAAAAAAGCCTACTTTCTAAAACCCACTTTGCCAATTTCCACCATTGATGAACTTCCTTTTGAGCTCTCTCACAGTTTCTCCTCCATCCCTTCCTGTTTCGAGCCAAAGAAATGGCCTTTGCAAGTGAGTTCCACAGATGGAGACAAGGAACAAAAGATTGGAAATGCTGGGTTGATCAAATGGATTCTGTGCACCAATCTACATGGAATGCGGTTGGTATTTATGAAGCAATACTTAATTCAACGTACCAAATACGAAGACAAAACAGTTTAGTATACGGGCTTGTGGAGAAATGGTGACCCGAAACCAATACGTTTATTTTTCCATGGGGTGAAACAACAATCACATTGGAGGATGTCATGGTTTTAGGCAGTTTCTCGGTTTTGGGGGACTCTGTTTTAAGCCCTCTCAAAGCCACACAACTTAAAGAAATTGAAGAGGAGCTACGTGAAGAGAGAGGAATTTTACAGGAGTCCGGCTAACAAGTCTAGCACAAGCTTGTGGTTGAAGAAGTTCATTAAAAGCGGGCACAAATTCGAGCATGAAGCATTTCTTGTGTATTGGTTGTCGAGGTATGTTTTTAACCATAATGATATAACACATAGACCTGTATTCTCCATAGCAATTCATTTAGCTAGGGGGATTAAAATCGCTCTTGCACCTGCTGTTCTTGCTAGCATTTACAAAGATTTGGGTTTGTTGAAAAGGAAAATTGTAGCCTCAAACCAATTGGAAATAGGAGGTGATGATTTACAAGTCACCCTTAAGTCACCATTTCATTTACTTCAGGTTTGGGCGTGGGAAAGATTTTTGGAACTTAGGCCGAAGCTGAATGTTATAAATTTTGGTGAGACAAGATTGGCTAGATGAGATAAATTAAATGGCATGGAAGTTGAAAACTTGTGAAAGGTTTTAGATTTAGTCGGAGCAGGTTTCAAGTGGCGCCCTTACGCCTTGGAATGTCATTGAGAACTTGCATTTGCCTAAATACTATCCACAAAAGGAAACATGGGTTTTGGCTGGTTCTGATTCAAATGATGAATTACTATCATTCTTTAGATGTTTGATAGTAAGTGAGCTAGTTGGTCTTGGTACCATTGAGCACTACCTACTGTATCGTGTAGCTATGCAATTTGGATTTGATCAAGACATTCTATGTTTTATTACGCGACTTTTTCACAATTCTGATAAAGCCTGGAAGTATTACAAAAATGAAATCAAGAATGTGAAATTATATCTTCCATGTAGGCTTTTCGAGGCTGACGTTAGCATAAAGTATACCAAGTGGTGGAAGAAATCAGTGTCTGGCCTTGAAGATGCAAGTGAAGCTGCTAGTCCACAGAAAAAGAAAGCAAAGGGTACTGATCGGTCGCCGTTGATGGTTAACCACCCCCTAGTACCTCTTGGGTTTGCTCCGAAATGCAACATTATGGAAGCTGAAGATCTTATGGATGATGATGATAAGCTAACAATATCAGAACTTTTGAAAAGAAATAAGAAGTATGAGAATTTTGTGATTATAGAAGATAGTGACAGTGAGAAATTATCAGGTGAAGATCCGAGTTTGGAATCTAAAATTGCAGGAGAAAGTTCAGTTTGTACCAAGTCAGATAAGGACAATGGAAGAGTCGTTGGTAAAGAATGTGCCAGCAGTAGCCCTTTATTTGAGAGCCGAGTTTTGGAGTTTGAGAAGCGAGGTTCAGAGATTACAGCTAAGATTAAGAGGCTTGAAAGCATACTAGATGAGTTAAATGCAGATGTGTAGCGGAGCAAGTTTTAGGAGAATGTAATGAAAGATGGCTCTCCTATCAGTTGGTATTTCCAAACCTTGTTGTAACTTATAATTTACTGCATTTTTGTCTAAATCAGTGATGAGTGCATTCTTTTTTCTTCTTTTATTACTATTGACCCTAAAAACTACCAAGCCTACGTGGCGCGCAGGTCGAGTAATCTATGAGCTAACTACATCATTCGGTTGTGTGAGGGGTGTGCCAACTCGACGGCCGAACTCGGCCGATGAGTAAAATTTGTTGATGTTGCGTTGAGCGCGCAGCTGACTTTTTGCGTCTTGCGATTGCGACCGAGGAAGGAACTCGACTCGGCTCTTGGATTCTAAAGCCTGAAGACAAGGCTACTAATTATGCGAAGTTCACAAATCGTTGTCGTCAGATTCGGTCACAGTAATGGTATTCGTTAGAGTAAACTCACGCCGAATTGACACCAAAGTGTAAGGGCACAAATACTCAAAGTGAATGTACGTCTTGATGGTGATGTGGTTCGGCCTTCAGAATGTCGAACTTTAAAGCCAACTTGTGAGTATCCAATCATAAAACAACTCGGCGGTAAACGTGTCGAGCTCAGTAATTCGTAACACCTCACTTCGCCGAGAAGGCTAATGAGATAACCTCTGCCAATAAGGATTCGAAAATCCTTCTCGACCGAGACTTGGATAGGTAACCAGTCGGCCCATTCGCAGTGCTGTTTATCCAAACTGAAGGGCTCCGCGGTCGGCTGATTCTACGGTGATAGTGCTGTTTATCCAAACTGAAGGTATCACCGGTTGCCTTCACAGTGCTCTTTATCCAAACTGAACATGTGTTGGCGAAAAGGAAAATAAAAATCTCAAGTTTGTTGAGAGGTTTCGCATAGGGCGAGGGTTTGCGCATGGCAGATTTGTGTGTTGAGTTAGAGAGAGCCTTGAATGATGTACTGAGTCTTGTATTTATAGGGGCGGACCTCTTCATAGCCGAGTCAGAATCCTTCTCGGAATAAGACTCCTTATTCTGACCCGTCCCTATCTCGACCAATCCCACTTCTATTAGGACTTTGAACCTAGCCTCCTATCAAGTTGCATTCATTTCCAGGTTGTCACCGTCCTCATCCTGCTGAGACTCCTTATTGTACCAGGATTCGACCTCCTTGCCTTTATCCAAATCACTCATCCTCTCAATAGGACTCGACCAACCTGACTTGCCGGCTTATGGCGACTGGACGGCCTATAATATTTCTGGAAGAATACTGGACCGATAACAAACTTAAACTATGCCCAATAATACAAACTTGGGTCCAAACATTGTCCCCTTGCTTTTGAGGCTGTCGACCAATCCTTGGCTGAACCTCAATCATGAAGAAGCAAAACCATTCTCAGGTATTCAGAAAAACTAAACCTCATCAGGAATTACCATCGCGTCCTTGGGAATCATCACGCTTATTTATGAGAGATCACTTTGCTTTCTCGATTCTTTCAATCGTCTTGCCACGTGTCGATTCCCAAAACACCTTAATAGCTTTCCATCATGACCTTGAAGATGTGCAGCCGTCGAAATGTTACCCCTCATTAAAACCAACGCAACACGCAATCGTGCGTCCTGAAACCCCAAAAATCTCGGTCTCTTCCCCTGGATTCTCTAAATTCCCTTAATGATTAGCGACTTTCCCGATCGATTTTATCCCTAAGTTTGAAAATTGAACATTTAACCTTCCATCTCAAAACGTCTATAAATACCTGAATCCTTCTTATTTGTATTTTACGCTTTCAAACTCAGGGATTTCTTGTTCTTTGCCTTCAAACCTCTTCAAAACCCAGAAATTCTTCTTCAAACCCCCAGAAAAGAACCATCTTCAAACCCAGAAAAAACCTCTAAATATTTATCGATGGCCTCATTCGCCACTAAGCTCTCCAAGGAATGTGAAAAATGCGAGCAAATTATTGACCGATGCTCAATCAAGACACTACGCTTTGAGAGCGACATGAGCACTACTCACCAGATCATCGGCCCTCTTTTCAAAGATGCAGTACCACCATTCATCACCGAACTTTCCCAGGATCAATGCCTGAAACCCTTACTGCAAGGGTTTGAATGGTCGAAGTGAGATTCAGCAAAACCCCAAGGCTCCTAGCCCTCGACCACCGCAACCTGGGCAGCCTGGGTTGCACGAATGGAAAGGATCTTTGGCGAACAATGGAAAGCTCTTGGTATTTACGATGCCATTAGACTTTCATCTGTAGAAATCGTCATGGACAAGGAGCTTCTTATAGCAGCTTCTGGTGCTCGGCCACCAACACCATGGTCCTCCATTTCGGCCCTGCCGGCCCCACCATTCTTGACATTACCGCAATCCTGGGGACTTCCCCTTCTGGTGTCTCGGTTGACGCCGCCCTTTCTAGGTACCCGTCGAACATTGATCTGAAGGCTCTTTTCGACGAACGGGCCGTTGAGTGGAGAAGGTCAAGAACCTTCAAAGGAAGAAGTTCAAAAACTTCAAAAGAACTTTCTCAACTACAACACTCTTTACCTTCATTTTGTCGGAGGAGAAGAGGACCTGTGGAGGGGAGAACATGAAGCCTTCCTCTTCTATTGGTACAACAAATTCATTTGCTGTACTAAGTCCAATAAATGCTTGGTCGAGAACATGCCGGTGACCGAAACCCTAGCTAGTGGTCACAGCCTGGCGCTCAGTCCAGCCATTCTCACCAACCTCTTTCGCTGCCTAGCCGAGATGACTCTCCATAAGATTGACCAACACCAGAACGGTCCTCTCTGGGTCTTCCAACTCTGGTTGCAAGTCTACTTCGTCACTCTTTGGCCAGAAATCGCCAGCTTCTCACCTACTGAAGCGCTCAACCTTCAGTTGGCCTCTCGACCAGTACCTCCTCACCAGGCTGAAGAAGTGTTCATATACTTCTTCGGCCTCGACGTTCTCTCCGACGACGGGTTTTTGATCTGTCGTCGTCGAGATTACCCCTCGTCGATCAAACTCCCCACTTCAGCATGGAGTGCAGATGATGATGCTGATCTCTGTCAATCCTGGGGGTCGTTTGTGCATACTCGTGACCTTCCCCTTGGCTGTGACACTCCCCGAGCAAGTTGGGAAATATACTACCCCCATTTTATTACTTGTCAACTTGGCTACTTCCAGGGTTGCTCGGTACCTCTTCTCACCTCTCGCTCTCTCCTAAGCCAAGGACGTCTATCCGGCTCCTCAGAGAAAGAATGCACGGATGCCAAGAAAGAGTTTCAAGAACGGTGTCAAAAACTTCGCCTGCGACCAACCGTTCCAGAGTCGTTTAGCATTGACACTTTTGGTGATTGGTGGGAGGAGTATACCCAGAACTTCTTCGGTGCGTCGGTTGAGGATGTCGTCAACAAAATTTTTGGCGACCGACTCAAAAAAGCTCCTGCCTCTCATTCCAAAGAGACAACCCAAGGTACACGGCTCTTTACCTTTATTCTTCACACATTTATTCGACTTTACTGACTTGATTTCGTTCTTTCAGGTGGCCGAGTGCCAAAACAGGCAGATATGATCGCTGTGGCTGCGGCCAAGAAAAAATTAGCTTCCTCTTCCAAGAGGACTAAAACTACCGCAGCAGCCCTACCGAGCAAACGGCTTCGCCAAGAGGTCGAGACGGTAGGTGAATCTCTCCGTCCCCAGAAACGTGTCAAGAAATTGGAGAAGAAGGGAGAACGAGAGATTCACGTTATCTCCAGCCAGACCATAGGAGTAGCCACACCTAGTGTATCTTCTCCTGCTCTTGTCATCCAAGCTCCGACGAAGAAGCGGCCAATTCCAACTGGTCAAACACCTGAAATTTGACCTATTCCTCCAGTTGCGGTCGAACAATCTGCTGCCCTGCCGGTCGAAGAACTTGCAGCTCTAGAACCGACTGCTGTGCCTATCTTGGAGGAGGTTCCTCCTTCGGTTGCAAAGAAGCTCCCCACAACTTAAAAACGACCAGCGGTCGTCCTAGAAGAGGTATAATTCTGTTGTAGTCACCTTCTTTCACCAGATTCGAAAAAAAACTAACGTTTTTATTCTTCAGGATGACGAAAGTGATGAGATTCCACTGACTAGTCGCCCTCGACCAACTAAAACTCTTCCCATAAATCCTCCTGTGGTTGAGGCAAATGACCAGGTCGATCTTCCTCTTATGGTCGAGATGGGCAACCAGATCGATTCTCCTGCGGTGGTTGAGACATGCGACCAGGTCGATCTTTCATCCAATCATGAAAAAAGGCCTACCGTTGAACCTTAAGCGACGGTAGAAACGTCGATTCACCCGCAAGATCAAGACCTTGGCATCCCTTCTCAGGAAGCCACTTCGGCTTACGTAAGTACTCTCATTGCTTTTCGTTAATCCACCTTCTATCTTGGGATTCTAAACTAGGAAAAATTAATGTCAGGTGCCCACGTTCTCATTTCACCAAAAATTCTATGCGCCGAAGGGCATTATCTACATCTCTTGGCCACCTCAGTGGCCATCGAACATAGATAACCTTCATCGGCCACGTGAATTAAAAAACAGTCTTAAACATTGGGCTCGGCCATTAAGCTCTTTAGGTTCGAGCAATGAACCAGCCGACATGGTCGAAGTCTCATCTCGGCAGGTCTAAAATTCTCTTTCTTTTCCTTTTTGTAATTTGGCTTTTACTGACACGTTTTTTTGTGTGCAGCCTTCATGGGAAGTCGAATTCGACGCTCTTCTTTCAAACATCTCGGGGATAGTTGGTCATTCGGCGGCTACTACCGGGCCCTCTATATCAATGGCCGAGTCGAATGTTCTGGTCAAACTGCAGGAGCTTCTGTCTCTCTTAGATTCTCGAGTCCTCGAATGCAATGGTCTTGACTCTATGGGGAAATATCTGAACGATCTTGCGGCTGAGGGTCAACTGAGCAACAATGCTATTACTTGAGCGTCTTCTACCCTGGAATGAACCCGAGAATACTTCAATGTTTTCGAGCGAGCTCTTCGAGCTGAAGATGACTTAAAAGATGCAACGGCTGCTCGGGAGGCCCTTTATCCGAAGATCGAAGTGTTGAAGGTGAGGAAAGAGACATTGGCCGACCTCGATCGCCAAATTTTCGAACTTCAAAATTGAAGGTCGGCGGTTGCCTCCGAGCTTGCAAAGGAGTTTGAATCCGGTGGCAAGTCCTGTTTAACTGAGTATGCGGCTTGCGTGAAATGCGCTGAACAACTGAAGATGGACAAGAGGAATCGGCAAGTTGAGATTACCATGGGCGAGGTGAGGTTTGGAATTGAAGGCCGTTCTTGAATTTCTCATTCCTTCATCACCATAAAATCATTTGGTTGTAAACTGATCGACCAACGTATGTAACCTTTTGCGAACTTTTTAATGAAATTAACTTTTATTCTCGCATCTCCCAAGTAGTCGGATAATATTTCTTTAAAAATTTCCCATTAATTGGTAGCTTGTGAACTGCGGCGGTTCAATCTTTGAGGTGATATGCCCCATTGCCAAGGACTTTATGGACGATGAACTATCCTTCCCAATTCGACGACCATTTGCCGAACCTAAGGTCTTTCATTCCTGCGAGTAGCACTGTTTGCCATACTAACTCTCCTTCGCCGAAGGTTTTTTGTTTGACCCGCTGATTATAGGCTCGCTTGGCGATCTTCTTTCGTGCCACTAAAAGATTGTAAGCGTTAAGTCGATCTCCCTCCAAATCTTCTATCTCTTGCATTATGGCTTGATTGTATTTGGCGCTGGACAAACTAGTCTACTCAATCATTCGTAGAGAATTTACACTTACTTCGATTGGTAGCATCGCGTCATGCCCATATGTTAATGCATAAGGGGTGGTCCCCATCGTTGACCGGGGTGAAGTCCGGTATGCCCATAAAACCTCGTTCAACTTTAAATGCCACATTCCGAGCCTTTCTTTTACTATTTTTTTGAGAATGCCGATCAAAACTTTATTACTTGCCTCGGCTTGTGCATTCGTTTGTGGATAAGACGGCGTAGATTGTTCGAGTCAAATTTTCAAACCCGTCGTATACTCCTTAAACCTATCGGCTGTAAAAATTGTGCCATTATCAGTTATGATTGTTTTCGGCACGCCGAACTTGGTTACAATATGTTCTTCCACAAAATTGCAAACCTCTTTGGATGTTAATTCGGCATATGATTTTGCCTCGACCCATTTAGTGAAATAATCGGTTACCACGAGTATCCATGCATGTTTTGCTGCTCCAGAAGATGGTGTGATCTTGCCAATCATGTCTATTGCCTATCCTCTGAATGGCCAAGGTTTGGTAACTGAATGAAGTAATTCGGCCGGGGCTCTTTGTATAGGCCCATGAATTTGGCACTGCACGCATCCTCGTGCATACTCAATACAATCTTTAAATATGCTCGGCCAAAAGTAACCATGTCGACGAAGCAGTCAACGCATCTTGCATCCGGATTGATAGGCTCCGTAAATTCCTTCGTGTACTTCTGTAATCATTCGGGCGGCTTCCTTCGGGCCGAGGCATAATAGCAATAAACCATCATCGCCTTTTCGATATAACTCATTCTGGTACGACACGTAGTTTGTGGCATGGGCTCTTGTCTTTCGGCTGTGTTCGTCCCTAGGATTATCGAGATACCGCATAATTACCTTTCTCCAATCGTTTGGTAGCGCCTCGACGGAGCAAACATCTACACGATCCTCTCGCTCCAACAACGAGGGTAAGGACATTACCCGTGTACGTATCACGTGAATGCGCTGGAGAACGTCCTGATTAACCAAGGTCGGGTGAGATCGTTGTCCTACAGGTATTGCCTGGCCTAGTTTGCCCCCTAAGAGTTGTGCTCTGGAAGCTATTTGTGCCAGTTCGTCTGCATCAATGTTTCAACCACGCAAGATGTGCTCGAATGTAATCCTCTCGAACGACTCGGCCAAATAGTTGGCAACCATGTGATAAGGTGCCAAAGTATAACTCGTGCAACGAAAAATGCCGTTGAGTTGGTTAATCACAAGTTCTGAATCACCAAGGACGAAGACACGGGTTGCTCGTAAGTCATGGAGGACGTGAAGGTCGATGATAAGAGCTTCATATTCGGCCTGATTATTTGTACAATTGAAATCAAGCCTGAGAGAAAAATACCAACGACAGTGGTTAGGGGATTGAACGACGATGCCGACACCAGCCTAGGCTGAGGTACTAGATCCATCAAAGTACATCATCCAGTAGTTATCGCGTGCTTCAACCATGCCGATTTCGACGTCATTGCCCTCGACACCATACGAGGAGGGGTGTTGGGCCAAAAAATTGGCTAAAGCTTGGCCCTTAACGGCTTTTTGAGGCACATACTAAAAACTGAACTCTGATAATGCCATTGTCCATTTCCCAATTCGGCCTTTTACTGTAGGCCGAGTGAGCATGTAACGGATGACATCCGTTTGGGCGATGACTTGCGTAACTGATGGGAGCATGTAATGTCGAAGTTTTGTGGCGGCGAAAAACAAAGCCAAGCAAAGTTTCTCGACAGGTGAATAATTGATCTCAGGTGAATTCGAATTCCGACTGATATAAAAGATAGCTTGTTCGCGGCCGACATTATTATCTTGCGCGAGGGGGCAGCCAATGAACTCTTCGGCTGCTGAAATATATAACTTAAGAGGCCTACCGCACCGAGGTGGTACGAGTACCGGCAGCGTGGTAGGGGAGACCTTGATTTGTGTAAAAGTTGCTTGATGCTCTCCACCCTACTCAAACTTATCTGAGTTCTTCAGTTTCAAAAGCGTAGAGAACGTCTTCATTTTTCTCGCCGAATTAGATATAAAACCGCGGAGAAAGTTTATCTTGCCAAGTAAGGACTGTAGTTGTTTCTTTGTCGTCGGGGGTGGGGCATCGATGATCGTGCGTGCCTTGTTCTCATCCACCTCAATTCCTCGATGATGCACAAGGAATCCTGAGAAATTACCGGCCGATATGCCGAAGGCACATTTAGCCGGGTTCATCTTGAGATTATGTCGTTGTATACGAAGGAAAGCTTGCCAAAGATCATCTAGATGTGTTCGGCGGTTCTTTGATTTAACCACCACGTCGTCGATATACACCTCAACTATTGTGCTAATCAGGTCATGAAAGATAGCGTTCATGGCGCGTTGGTATGTGGCACCAGCATTTTTAAGGTCGAATGGCATAACTACCCACTCGAATGTTTCGCGTGCCCCCGGGTAATGAAAAACGGTTTTATGAACATCGGCTTCGACGTTAAAGATTTGGTTGTAACCAACATGACCATCAATGAAAGACATCATGTCATGAGTAGCTGCGGCGTCAATTAACAAATCTGAGATCGGCATGGAATATTTATCATTAGGAGTTGCCAAATTCAAATTACAGAAATCAAAACAAATGCGTAAGGCACCGCTTTTCTTTAGTACGGGCATGATATTCGCCAACCATTCGATGTATCGAGCGGTTTCGAATAAACCCGGCGTTTAAAAGTCGAACCAGTGCTTCTTTGATGCCGAGTTGAACTTCAGTTGAGAACTTTCGAGGAGGCTCGCGAAAGGGCTTGCAACCAGGTTTGATGCGTAATTCATGCTCAACGAGGTTTCGGTCAAGACCAGGCATCTCATGATAACTCCAAGCGAAACAATCTTTAAATTCGCTAAGTAACTTAGAGAGTTCAGTCTTGGTATGTTGGGGTAACAAGCGCTAATAAATAATGGTCGAGGGTTATCGGCCGTCCCTACATTTATTTCGTCCAATGGGTCTTTAACTTGGGGCCGGCTATCTTCAAGCTCGGCTGGGGCAGCTTGGATTTTGTTGAGAGAGAGGATATGGCCATTTTTGCCTTCGGTGAGGAACTTCACGAGGTTGACGCCCGAATTCGGCTGTTGGGAGATAGCATACCAATAAGCCAGCAATCGTTCAATGGTCGATGAAACTGCGGCTCGGCGTTTGGCCTGACTGGTGTCAGACATCAGGATTGGTGATGAAGTTGCCAACCTGAGTCTCGTCAAATCCTGGTGAACAGTTTCGGCGCCAACCTCGATGACCTTCTGAACAGAAATCTGAGTCGGCCGTCCTTCTTCGTTGAGGCCGTGTAAAGTGATGTAGTCGACATAATCGTCGTAGTATCATGCTTGGATCATGTTAGCTTCGAATAACTGATGATCGGCTGGGTGAACCACTACTGTCTTGCCATCCCAAAAAAATGAGAACTTGATATAGCGATGAAGGGATACAACTTGTTTGATGAATCCAATCCCGACCGAGCAACGCATTGTACTCGGTTTTGGAGTCGACTATGAAAAAAACAATCATGTGATTGCGACCTGCAACGGTCACCTCTAACAGGAGGACTTATTTGGTTTGGGATTTGTCACCAACGAAACTGCTCATGGTGATGCCTGATGGAATAAGTTCATCGCTAGAGCGACGTAACGTATTCATGATAATCACAAGCATGATATTGACCGTCGCTCTACAGTCAACGAAAATTTTGGATATTAGGTATCCCTCAATATGAGCCGTAACATACAAAGGCTTCAGGTGATGGAGATTAGCTGATGACGAACGAGGAAATAATTCGGCGAGAGCTGCCTTGAGGTTGTTTTCTTTTGTTGCTGACTCGACTTCGGTAGTGAGTACAAAGTCGACTTGAGTAGCTTCCTCGGCCACTACGTCGCTGTCTAGGAAATTCGGTTGGGACGTGCATGGTTGAAAATCTGCGGGCAGCACGTGGACCATACTGATTTCCATGTTGTCATGGACCGAAGGACCCATCGGTTCAATATCTCCCACCTTTGTCGGCCATTCGTCTGCCGGGTCTTTCTCTTCCGGACTCCCGTCATGGAGAGTATCTGGGTTAACCACGTCGACTGTTGCTGGGGTATGTTTCTGCAAGGCGTCTTTGAGGATTTTCTTCCGTTGGTCAAGGGCTTTAGGTTCATCGGGAACCAAAACAGGGTCTAGGACTTGCGTCGTGCCACGAGCCTGCTCTTGATATATGATACGGGCGTCCTTGACGTCTAGGTAGGCATCTAAGTGTGCAACGAGCTTCTTTTCATCAGCCGTAAGGCCGAAGAGAGAAACGGCTGAAAAAACTTCGAAGTGGTATCGTAAGTGCTGAAGATCCTCAAGAGAGAAGGGAAGCTCATTCGTATCGATATCGGTATATAGGTCGATGTCAAAGCCGAGGACTCGAGCCTCATGTATGTGCTAAAACCTAGCTTTCAACCCTAGGTCCGAATTCTTTTGGATAATTTGCTCGGCATCAGGACAGGCCAGAACGAGATCAATCGTATCTTGGCATGCTTTCCGTAAACCATATAAATCGTTAGCCGAATGCTTTTTGTGGAACTCTCGCATATACTCCAATGCCTCTTCGAGGAACGGGGGATGTAGGTTCCATCTAACTCTGATAAAAGGCACCTGTATGGGTAACGGGGGAAGTTTGCTCTCAGCTTCTTTCTTGAAATGTTCAAAGCGCGCCTTCATTTCCCCGGGTCGAAGGAGAAGTTTGATTCGCTTGTCAGCCTCCTCAAATGTGGTTTCCACATCAGGATTGATCACTTGTCTTTCTTGGAGCAACTCTGCTATGATGGCCGGAGGTTGTCGCTCGTCGTCACTGCTAGTTTTGTTCTTCGGCTGCCACTTGGGGGTCGAAGTTTCCTGGGCTGCTTGTCGGCGGGCCATGCAATCTATTCTTTGGCGCCGACGCATATGTGATTTAGACAATGCAGTGTACACACCTTTAGAGGAATGATAGGTGTACCAAAGTTGATTGCGCGGTTTAGGAGGTTTGAAGATTTTCTGCTTTGCCGAAGATTTCGAGCTGCTAGAACTTCGTGCATAATAATCCTCATTATATAATGGTGCATCGAAGTCGAAGCGACGTTTGACTGGGGGTAGTTCGGTCGGCCGCGTTTTGGGGCCGAGTCTGTCAAAAACTTCCTGGCGCTGGCCTGCACTGAGCGTCTTCTGATGTGTTGTGGCCATGGAAGGTGACTGTTTTATCGTAGCCTGAAACAGCCTTTCATTTGGCTCGGTGGTGACATTTGTCTTACACCGACTGCATAGAATCATCGATTTATCTTCTTCCTCTGCGCTGGAGTCTGTCATAGACTCGATGATAGCCGGTCCTGAAAGAACTTTGGGTGGCTCGTTCGAAAATAAATTGATCTTGAGCCGTGGCCTAGAATTCTGCTTTGGGATGTGTTGTTCTGGAACGAACTCGGCCTTCCCTTTCCCTTTGTCCCTAGGTAGACGGGCATCTACCATATTAATCGTCGCCGTAGGAAACGGGTCGGTGTCAACACTCATTTTCTTTTTTGGAAACTTGAATTTGCCATTATCTATCCAGCTTTGGACGACATCTCGAAATACGACACAATTGTTTGTCGTATGTTTATTCGAGTTATGGTACTTGCAATATGTTTTTCCCTTCAATTCTTTAGCGTTAGGAATATTATGCCCAGGTCGAAGTTTGATGATCTTGGCAAGTAGTAGTT
The DNA here is from genome assembly GCA_024362995.1 of Heteromeles arbutifolia. NCBI lineage: Eukaryota > Viridiplantae > Streptophyta > Magnoliopsida > Rosales > Rosaceae > Heteromeles > Heteromeles arbutifolia. The sequence goes on along the minus strand of JANCRC010000003.1, from coordinate 33,124,215 downwards.
GGTCGAAGATGGCGTTGGCATTAGTAATGTCAAAAGTGTAAACTTTTGATGTTTTGGTGATAGATTCTTCTGTGGCCGAGCGAGTTTTGACATCCTTGGGATTGGCATAAGTCAATGCTTTGCATATATACAGTTTATCGATTACTATCTCAGCCACATCAACACTAGCATATTCTTCAGGTTTAGTTGAGGCATAGCTAACCGTGGGGTTTTTGTAAATGGTTTCTCGGGATGGAGACTTTGAGACTTTTTCTTCTCAGAGTAGGTAGTCATATTGCTCAACATGTTGAGCTAGTTCGTACATATCTCAGAAGTTTGCTCCCAGGAATTTCTTTTTGTACTCTACGTCCAGCCCATTCAAAGCCAGTCTAACAAATTCGACTTCAGAAAGGGGTACTCGGCACCAATTTCTCGCCGACTTAAACCTGGTAAGATAATCCATTGGTGACTCATCTGATGCTTGAGCCATCCTGGCTAGTGATAAGACCGAGATTTCCATCCCCGGCCGATAGAATTGCTCATGAAATTTTTTGACCAACTCCTCCCAACTCTGGACAGAGTTCGGTGGGAGATTGATGTACCACGCAAATGCCGAGCCTGTCAATGAGAAGTTAAATAGCCGCAGTTTATGGAAATCACTATTAACATCTCCACACTGTGCAGTGAACCGAGCCACATGTTCTAACGAGGATAAAGATGATTCTCCAGCAAACAAACTGAAATCTGGGATTTTAAAACCTTTAGGATATTCAAATCTCTCCACGTAAGCAGGGTATGAGTGGATGAGTTTTCGGAATTTCGGCCCTTTTTTCAAGGCCGAATCGATCATCATCTGGATCTCGGTCACATCGATGGATGTCGTTTCTACTTTCTGGTCGGATCCATCCGATCTACTGCTTGATCCTCTTTTCTTTTCCAGGTCAATTAGCTTGAGCCGAGCAGGCACTGGCTCGGCCTGTACTATTAGTAAAGGATTATTCCTTGGTGGCAATTGCCGAGAATGATCGGAGGGTCTATTTTCACAGATTTTATGAACCAACATTTCAAGCAATCTGGTGTGTGTCTCATTGGTACTGCATATTACTTCGCGCAGACTATCTATTCCTCAGCTGAATATCTGTTCAACTTGCCGAGATTGTTCATCCAGTCGTCTTTGGAGAAACGACCTTGTTGGTGGATCAACGCCTTCACCACCATCTTCATCACAGTCCTCCATTACCACCTCATTGAAAATGCATGTGGTTCTGTTAGGGACTTCTGCATTGCAAGGCTGACCGCCGAGACCAGCTTCATTTTCTTGGCGTGTCGTGCTCAGGACTCCGGTGTAGCGGTAACAATGGGGTTTTGTGTCTACGGTAAATTTTGTCCGATATTCTGAATTGACAAATCAGTCGTTGATTTTCCCATAACTGCTTTCTTCTTAATTGATCGTGTCTCAATTGGCATGAACTTCGTAGTTTTAGCATTGTGTCCCACTGGGCGTGCCAAAATGTTGACCCTAAAAACTATCAAGCCTACGTGGCGCGCAGGCCAAGTAATCTATGAGCTAACTACGTCATTCGGTTGTGTGCGGGGCGTGCCAACTCGACGGTCGAACTCGGCCGGTGAGTAAAATTTGTTGATGTTGCGTTGAGCACGCGGCTGATTTTTTGCATCTTGCGATTGCGATCGAGGAAGGAACTCGACTCGGCTCTTGGATTCTAAAGCCTGAAGACAAGGCTACTAATTATGCGAAGTTCACAAATCATTGTCCCCAGATTCGGTCACAATAATGGTATTCTTCAGAGTAAACTCACGCCGAATTGACACCAAAGTGTAAGGGCACAAATACTCAAAGCGGATGTACGTCTTAATAGTGAATGTGGTTCGGCTATCAGAATGCCGAACTCTAAAGCCAACTTGTGAGTATCCAATCATAAAACAATTCGGCGTTCAACATGCCGAGCTCAGTAATTCGTAACACCTCACTTCGCCAAGAAGGCTAATGAGATAACCTCTGCCAATAAGGATTCGAAAATCCTTCTCGACCGAGACTTGGATAGGTAACCAGTCGGCCCCTTCGTAGTGCTGTTTATCCAAACTAAAGGTGCTCCACGATCGGCTGATTCTACGACGATAGTGCTGTTTATCCAAACTGAAGGTATCACCAGTTGCCTTCACAGTGCTATTTATCCAAACTGAAGATGTGTTGGCGAAAAGGAAAATAAAAATCTCAAGTTTGTTGAGAGGTTTCGCGTAGAGCGAGGGTTTGCGCAGGGCAGATTTGTGTGTTGAGTTGGAAAGAGCCTTGAATGATGTACTGAGTCTTGTATTTATAGGGGCGGACCTCTTCATAGCCGAGTTAGAATCCTTATCGGAATAAGACTCCTTATTCTGACCCGTCCCTATCTCGACCAATCCCACTTCTATTAGGACTTTGAACCTAGCCTTCTATCAAGTTGCATTCATTTCCAGGTTGTTAGCGTCCTCATCCTGCCGAGACTCCTTATTGTACCAGGATTCGACCTCCTTGCCTTTATCCAAATCACTCCGCCTCTCAATAGGACTCGACCAACCTGACTTGCAGGCCTATGGTGACTGGACGGCCCATAATATTTCTGGAAGAATACTGGACCGATAACAAACTTAAACTCGGCCCAATAATACAAACTTGGGTCCAAACAATTACTCATGTTTGCAAAATTCTGTGTTCAATTTTTTCATCCATTTAACGTTCAGTGTGAAATGCTGTACATAAGACTTGATTTCTGTTTGCTTCCTGTCTGATTCTCGACCCCGTTTATCTGTTTTATCAGTATGTCATTGAAATTATACATTCATTCATCTCGTCATCATTTTTTTAAAGTACATAGATGATTAGTTCCTCTAGTCATTATGAGTGCAAAGTATCCATGTACAAAATCGGTCTTATAAATCACATTACATATTTCTTTACCAATTGTGCTTTTCCTATCAGTAACCGCCAGGAGACATGTCAACTTGAACGCAATCTTATTTCTTTATGCGTTACAGTAACACTGTATTTCTGTTATTCAATATGGTACCGACCTTTTGGAATCGTGGAGTAAATGCTTTCCTTTGTGTGCTCTTGTTCTTGGTGCAGGAAAAATGGAGGACGTGAATCACATTTTGGAATAGCAGGAACTTGGTATTTTGTAGATATTTCATGGATTGCATATAATGCAGCAGGAGTTTTTGATAACTTGGTATTTTGTAAAAAACTGCGGTTTGCCAACTATAGAAATTGATGGCTTTTATCTTTTGAGTAGTTCTTCGACCGCTCTTCCGTTTTCGAAAAAAATTGAAGGAACCATGGTTTGTCCAGTTTAGAACTTGAAAGGTTTTTGTGGTTTAAAACTATGCACCTCTTTTCTGTTAAATTCTCCTGCAATTCGTTGTTTGTTTTATTAAACTTCCATGACGCAACAATTCGAAGTATTGACATTGATATAATTTGGTACTAATTTGCCATGCATATTTTTATGGGTTTTTATCACAAATGGTCCCTGAAATTGACCCTCACCATCAAGATGGTCCCTGAAATTGAAAATCAATCAATGTAGTCCCTGAAAATAGGTGTCGCAAATCAATGTGGTCATTTCATCACAATTATGTTAAAAAAATATGTTAAGTGCTGATGTGGCACATAAATGGGCCCCATAAGTCTTTTTTTCTTCTCATAAATGATTTTTGAAATTGATCCACGACATCAAAATGATCCCTAAAATTGACCCACAACATCAAAATGGTCTCTGAAAATGAACTTGATCAATGACTTATTAAAGTTTTGGTCTATGAATTCATAATCATCTCGCCACTCAAATTTTTGGTTTTAAAGTAACCCAAATGCATATGTTCTTTTACCAAATAAAATAAAATTTAATCTTTGAAGACTCTAATGATATCATGGGAATTAATCTTTGAAGTTTTGAAAATGAAATCCGAACTTTAACAAATACCCGGCATCGCAACATTATAAGGCTATATGGATTCTGTTCCAGGAGGGGATGCATATTCTTGCTTTATGAATTCTTAGAGAGATAGAGGCAGTTTGGGAAAATCTTTGTATGAGATTGAAAGGGTTACTGAACTTGGCTGGGTTACAAGGGTCAAAATTGTGAAAGGACTTGCTCATGCACTTTCTTACTTGCACCACGACTGCACTCCTCCAATTGTGCATCGTGATGTAACCATCAACAATGTATTGCTCGAACATGATTTTGAGCCTCGTATCTCTGATTTTGGGACAACAAGACTGTTGAGTATTGGCTCATCCAACTGGACACATATTGCTGGTTCATTTGGCTACATGGCACCAGGTAATGTAGCAATTCAATACTCTGTATGTTTGGCATTGTTTTGTTGATTGAGATATGTTTTGAGGCTGCTTGTTTTGTTTTCCTTGATGTGCAGAGCTTGAATTCACTATGAGAGTCACGGATAAGTGTGATGTATACAACTTTGGAGTGGTGGCACTAGAAGTCATGATGGGAAGGCATCCCGGGGATATGCTTGAGTCTCAACTATCAGAATCATCAACATCAATGAATGAAAATGCAGAGTTGCTTCTTAAAGATTTGTTAGATCAAAGGTTGGACCCTCCAACCAATGCATTGGCAAAGGCAGTGGTGCTTGTGATGAGTTTATCCTTAGCTTGTGTGCATATGCATCCTGGGTCTCGACTGACAATGCTTTTTGTCTCACAAAAACTATCTGCTCAAACCCTGCCTTCCGTTTCTGAACCATTTGGGATGCTAACCATCAACAAGCTGAGGGGGTTACAGAGTAAAAAGAATGATATTACAGCTACCTAGTTAGAGGGGTTTTGTCCTACGTCTCCCTCTTTTTCTTGTATTTTCTTTTTCAAAAGGGTCAAGGTTTATGTCCTCCCTCTTTTTATTGTATTTTCTTTTTCAAGAAAGGTAAGATTTATATCCCCCTCTTTTCCTGTATTTGCTTTTCTTGCTTTATGAGGGGTAAGATTTATTTCCTCCCTGACTAGGTATAATTTTATTTTTTCATAACAATAAAATTTTCTCATACCGCCAAGGTTCTCTAAAAAAAAATACTAGCTAGTTAGAAATCTCTACGTTTAAGAGAAACTTCATAAACATGTATTTTTTTTGCTAATTCCTAGAAAAATTGAAAGTTGTTTTAATCAGGCCTCATTCCTCATACTACATAACTCTTTTAATTAAAATAAAGGATTATGCGAGGTTAGCTCCTTAGAGTAGAACATGAAAATGTCGACCCTCACCCAAAGGCGAAGGTTCCTACAAATTCTCACAAAATGTTCAAGGGAGTGAGAACTGTCCCCAACAATTTCTCATACCGTGGATTAACATCCACACCATCCAAATCATTCATCTTTCCATTTGCGTGTCAGATTTGGTGACTGTTATAGAGACACATTCTCAGTTGTTTTTTCTCAATCGTTTCATTTTGCTGCACCAAATCCAAATTAGCCCAAAAAATATCTCAAATCCCTAAACCTTACAACATCTCAGATTTCCCCACTCTGTGTCTCATACATCTCTTCTCCTGTCTTTCCATCCCTTCACCCACATATCCTCCAATTGCCTGCTAGATGCTTACCTTCAATTGAGAAAAGTTTTCTGGCCATTGTGTTTGCTACCCACCTCGAGACCGAGTCGTCCCTCACTCATATGAAGGTGTGCAAAACCACCTCGGTGGTTTGGATCTCTGCCCCGCCTCCTTCTGCGGTTCTGATTATGTTTTGTCTACTTGCTTTGTTGGTATCAGAATTCTTCAGTTGCTGGTCCTCGAGTGGTGGACACGATTGCTGGATTTGGTTGTTTCTTTGGTTCATTGAGTGTTTTTGGATAATTTTACTGTACTATTTGTGGATCTTTGATGTTGTGAATTTAGGGATTTATTTTGTATTTCATTTGGGGCTGCTTTGTATTTGTGTTTTTGTTTTGGGGCCTTTGGTTTTTGTTGGTGGTGACAGACCTGAGCATTGGAATGGCGAGTTGCACAGTGATTGTGATGGTGACGATTTCTATCAATGGAATGATCTGATTTGGTCGTCATGTGCTTTTTCTTTGGACTTCCTTGTCTTTTCGGCCTAATTGCAGCTTATTTTTATGTTTATCTTATTTAGCATCTGTAAAATTTTCTACTATCAATGAAGTTCATCAGGGCAGGCATGAATTTAAGCACAAAGCTTTTCTTGTTTACTGGTTGTCAAAGTATGTTTTTCATGATGGTAATATAATACATAGGCATGTTTTCCCATTACAATTCATTTAGCTTGGGGAACAAGAATCGCGCTTGCACCTGCTGTTCCTGCTAGCATTTACAGAGATTTGGGTTTGTTGAAGAGGAAGATTGTAGTTTTGGACGAATGAAAAATAGGTGGTGATGATTTAGAACTCGTTCTCAAGTCCCCTTCCCAATTATCTCAGGTTTTGTCATGGGAACAATTCTTTGAACTTAGGCCAAGGCCCAATTTTATAAATTATGTTGAGTCAAGATTGGCTAGATGGGCAGGTGTAAATGGTCTGAAAGTACAAAACTTGAGAATGGTTTTAGACTCAGCTGGGGAATTGTTCATGTGGAGCCCTTATGCAATGGCAGTCAATAACTGGCATTTGCCTGAATACTATCCACAAAAGGATTACTGGTTTTGGTTGGTCCTGATTTATATGATGAATTACTGTCATTTGTTAGATGTTTGAGGGTCACTGAGCTAGTTGGACTCGGCACTCTTTAAGTCTTAAGCAGTACCTTCCACATCGACGTAATTACAATACTGATGTTGCCTGGAGGAATTAAATCAAGGAAATCAAGAATGTAAAATTGTATCTTCCAGCTAGGCTTTCAGAGGCGGATGTTAGCACAAGGTACTTGAAGTGAAGGAAGCAAATAGTGTCCGGTCTCAAAGATGCAAGTGAAGCTGCTGTGCCACAAAAAAAGAAAGCAAATAGTAGCAATTGGTTCTGTTGAGGGCTGACCACCCCACCATATAGGATGGTTGGAATTCAAGTTTGTTATCGTTAGATTGAGCCGGTAAGTTTCTAGAACATTGATGAGAAACATGTTGAAGAATAATCACTCGATGCTTAATGGAGAAACTGACAAAAATTTGGTTTTGAGCTTTATTCCTAAAGGACTTCACCATAAGGGTTTAATCCGATTTTTTTTTTACTACTGGGACTATCTTTCGACTACCCTGTAAGCCTATAACCATGGTGATCACTTACCCAATTAGGCCCTTTATTTGTGTAGCTAATTTAGCTTGGTTTATTCACAATTGAGATTGACTATCAAGTTGCTGCTTCTGTGGAGCCAAAAATGTAACGACCCGTCTCCAATTATTACGGTTTTTATAATTTGAAAATGTGAAATTATGAAAATGCCCTTCGAGGTAAATGCGTTCGTCGCTATGAACGCATGGGCTGTAAACAGAACGTAATTTGGAGTTATAACGAAGGAGTTATAAACGATTGAAGTTAAAGGTAAAATGGTTATTTGACCATAAATCTGGAGGGCTCTAGAATTACTGGAGCAATGAGATGGTGCCATGTGTGTGGCTGTGATGGAAGGAAGAGAAGAGAAATGAGTGGGGGACTGCCCAATCGGGAAGAAGGGGAAGAGAGACAGACCAATAAGAAGAGAGAGCAAGAAGGGGAGGAGGGAGGAGAGAATGAGGGAATCCGGACCTTCCTTCGACCTGCGACCCGACCCGATTCCTACAAACACCCCAACACCTTTCACGATGTTTCTCAGGTGAATCACGGGGAACCACCACCACCAATCAACTCAGCATCGTCCCAGCTTCCATTCCCACCCAAACTTGACGGTTGTGGGTCACGATTTCACGACGAACGAACGTCGCCTTCTCCGGCACCTATGGTGGTGATCTTCCTTTTCTAAAGCCAACACTGACGATCACCACTACCAATAGACTCTTCTCAACCGTAGGAGCAAGGCCCAAGCATTGGATGAGGTGTCAGAGTTCGTTTTGGTGATGAATCGAGACCACCCATTTCTAGGGTTTCGATAGAACCTAGTGATGAAACAATGCATAAAGTATAAAGGAAAAAGGGAAAGGAATAAACTAAGACATTTGATTTTCATTCATGTCTTTCCCAAATGGTGAAAGGGGGTTTATATACAACCCTAAAAAGGGGGTGCCCAAATTGGAACACATCTCCACCCTTAATGAATAAGGCTGGAAAGACCTACACCTAATACCCTTTATCAAACCTTCCCGTTTCCCTTTTATGTCGATGTTATAAATCGATGCCTCAGATTGCCCTATCTAGTAAGGGCTTTCCTCCAGCTACAGAAAATAGATCTCTGCCCGACCGCCATAAATGATTTTATCTCCGTATGCCCGGAAGAATTTCATATGAGCATTGCTTCCACTTCGCGAACTTTAGCCAATGAAGACGGATTCACTCAGTTGCTGATCGGAATCGAATGAATATACAAGATGCCTCGCTACTACCGTTGGATGGAACCATTTACAACAAGGATAAGACAAAATACCAAGACTAACAGTTGTCTACTATTTTTGAGGTCCTAACAATCCTGCTCCCTAAGAAAGAGCTTGTCTTCAAGTGTTGAAGTCAGGAAAACGTTCGAGAATGGTGTCTGCATCCTTCCAGGTAACATCGTGTTCCAGTAAGCCCATCCATTTGATTAGCCATCGCATAACCGCATGGTTCCATCGCTTAAATATGCCTCGCTGCATAATGGTTTCCGATGTCCAAGTCACAAGTCCCTTGTTGGACTTAGGTTTGAGGAGAGAAACATGGAAGGTGGTGGTGTAGTGTTCCAGGGTGCGGTTCAGAACCTCTGTTTGGCCATCCGACTGAGGGTGGTAAGTCAAGCTGCGGTATAGTTGAGAACCGTTGAGTTTGAAGAATGATTCCCAAAAATGGCTGATGAAAATGGGGTCACAAATACTGGTGATTATTTTTGGCATGCCATGAAGGCGGAACACCTCACGGAGGAAGATATCAGCTATCTTCACTGCCGAATAAATGTGTTTGATGGCGAGAAAGTGCGCATACTTGGAGAGGTGATCGACGACCACCAAGATGGCATTGCGGCCTTGGGATGAGGGAAACCATTCAATAAAATTCATAGCTATGTCTGTCCAAATTTGAGAGGGGATGGGAAGTGGCTGAAGCAACCCCGGTGGTTTAATGGACTCGTAGTTGGTGTGCTGGCAGGTATCACAGTGAGCAACAAAGGATTTAACTGCTTTCTTTAAACCTGGCCAATTGAAGTTACGGTGAACTCGTTGGTAAGTGCGGAGGAACCCCGAGTGACCCGCAGTTGGAGAATAGTGGAATTCCTGTAAGATGCAATTACGCTAAGGAGAAGAGGCCACCACAAAAATGCCATCATGGTAATAGAGAAGGTCTATTCGGAGAGAAATGTGCTCGCGCCGGTCTAGAATTTTGTAGTGCTTGGAGGATGGCAGAGGTCTCCGGGTCCTATATGTATTCACCTTGGATCTCCGAAATGCTATCAAAGATATGTTGGGAAAGACCCATAAGGGTCAAGCACTCATGTTGCCAAGATGGGGCATCAACAACGGAGTTCGTAGAACCCGAGCGATATTCAAACGTGTAGTTGTAGCCTAATAATTTGAGGAGCCATTTCTGTTGAGTGGGCATTGTGATCCGTTGGTTAAGGAAGTATTTCAAGGTTCGGTGATTTGTCATAATTTTGAAAGGGTGCTTGAGCAAATAAGGGCCCCATTTTTGTACTGCGAACATAATGGCCATCATCTCTTTATCATAGATCGATAAAGCTTTGTGTTTTTCTGCTAAATGCTTACTGAGAAAAACAATAAGGTGTTGGTTTTGGGAGAGGACAGCCCCAATGCCGGCGTCGGACGTGTCGTATTCGATGGTGAATGATTGTGTAAAGTCAGGGATGGCCAACACAGGGGTAGAAGACATGGCACGCTTAAGAGCTGATAAAGCTTGAGTCACTGCAGGAGACCACCGAAAATTATCTTTCTTCAGTAGTTCGGTCAGTGGGTGGGCGAGTAAACTGAAGTGACGCACAAATTCGCGGTGGTAGCCCACAAGGCCTAAAAATCCCCTTAATCCCTTGATGGTGCAAGGTTGAGGCCAATCCATAATACACTGCACCTTGTTAAAGTCGAAAGCTACTCTTGCAATCGAGATGATGTGTCCCAGATAGGCCACTGTGGTTTGTCTAAAAGAGCATTTTGAAGCCTTGAGTTTCAAGTTGTGAGCACGCAATACCTCAAACACCGAAACCAAATGTGTGAGGTGGGTCTGCAAGGTCAGGCTAAAGACGAGAATATCATTGAAGAAAACCATGACAAACTTCCGGAGAAAAGGCTTAAAGATAGAATTCATTAAGGCCTGAAAAGTGGAAGGGACGCTGTAGAGCCCGAATGGCATCACCAGAAATTCAAAGTGTCCGTCATGTGTTCGAAATGCTGTTTTGGGAATGTCGGGCTCATACATTCGGATTTGATGAAAACCCGATCAGAGGTCAACTTGGAGAAGACTGTGGCATCCCGGAGTTCATCTAACAGTTCATCAATTACCGGGACGGGAAATGAGAACTTGATGGTAACCTGATTGAGTCCGCGATAATTTACACAAAACCGCCAAGACCCATCAGCCTTATGGACCAATAAAGCATGTGAAGAAAAGGGGCTCGAGCTGGGGTGAATGACACCAGCAGCGAGCATGTCTTCCACCTGACGTTCAATCTCTGTTTTTTTAGCATGGGCGTAGCGATACGGTCGAATATTCACCGAATAAGTGCCGAGCAATAAAGTGATGCGATGGTCAGTTGGCCGTGTGAAAGGAAGGCCCGTGGAAGGGTTGAAAAAGTCTGAGTATGTATGTAGGATCGGTTCGATCAGTAATGGTGTAGTAGGGGTGCCTTCAAGAGGGGAATGAGTGTGCATCAATGAGGTTACCAAGGGGCTCAAGATCACCTGTGAAGAAACTGAGGAGGGTGAGGACTATATGGTGCGCATGTCCACCAGTCTATAGCTGGTGCCATTGATTTGGAATTCCATGATTTTATTCTTGAAGTGCCAACCAATAAACCCTAAGGTATCCAACCATTCAGCCCCCAAAACTAAGTCACACCCCACAACGAGCAAGAGACGTATATCTGAAGAAAAAACATAGTCCTGCAACTGAACCGAGACATTGTAGGCAAGCCCTTGTGTGTGACAAATGTGACCATTAGCAACTGTAATAGGTTATGTGAGGGAGGTGTCGATGCGAATGCCGAGGAGACGCGCGACGGAGGGGTTGAGAAAGTTGAGATCAGCCCCTGAATCGATAAATACCTGAATGGGCAATGTCTTAATATGACCCACCAGACACATAGCCCGACCATAAGTGCGCTTAGGAAAAGCCAGCGCGTTGAGGGTGATGGGGATAAGGTCATCCGGCGGAATTTCATCGGGCGCCGGTAGAGGGTCGTTAGGAGGTGGCTTAGGGGTGACTTTAGAGACAACGACGGCATTTAAAAGCAGTAGTTAGGGGGTGGCACAGGTATAGCCCGGGTAGTATTTGTTGGGATAATAAAGGCATTGGCCGCGGGCACGGCGTTCTTGAACTTCGACGGGGGAGAGGCATAGTGGTGACCTTACCGTAGAGGGTGGAGCTGGTTTGGGAGATAGGGGTGAAGGAGATGACGGTGAAGCAGGTTGTGTGGAGGAAGGCTGGGTGGGCAATGGGCAGAACGGACCCCTACAACATTGGTGCTTGTTTTCATAAATACGAGCTAACTCAATAACACGGGCCAAAGTGGAGGGGGCCTGGGTTAAGATATCATCCTGAAGTCCATATTTCAGCCCACCAAGAAAAACTCCTAAAAGTTGGGAATCAGACCAACCTTGGGCCCGACATGACAATCAGATGAAATCATTGATGTAGGTTTCTGGTGGGCTTTTTTGAGATACATAGGAAAATGACATGTTGAAGTCCAGTTCGTTACCCGACCTAAACCGTTGGAGAATGAACTCGGTAAAGGTGGCCCAAAGCCCAGACCTAATATGCAACTTGTACCATTTGAACCAAAGGGCATCATCTCCAGTAAAGTAGAGGCCCGTAATGGTGACCCCATGGTAATCCATGTACTCCTCCTCTAGGGCTAGCCAGCTGTGCTGGTCATCACCGCAGATTCGGAAGAGCTCAATCTTCATGTGTTTCAGGCCGTTAAAGGTATGTGGTGGCCCTTGATGGAATGGCGACTATTGGGGAAGGTGAAAGGAAAATGATGGAAGGTGAGGACAGAGGGTGGTGGTATATGTTGAGTGGATATGGGATAGTTGTGGGTAACCGGTGATTGGGGTATAAGGGATAGAGGGGGGAGCAGGAGTAATGGGTGCCCTATGTTGGAGGATGAGTAGCGAAAAAGGGTTAGGAGGGTGGGGCCAGCGGAGTGGATGTCGAACCCAGGGGGATGTGGAGGGAACTGATTAAGATTTGGGAAGGAATGGTGGATAGGGTGGTTGTTGCTTGGAAGCACAAATCTCCTCCATTAAATGGTTCTGGACTAGGCTAATATTAGCCAAGGAAGCCTGAATATCGCCAAGATTCGACTAGAATGATTCTTGGATTGTCGCTAATAAGGACACCGAGTCGTGAAACCTATTAAGTTGCTGTAAGATTTGATGTTATTAGTATTCCAGTTTGAGGCCGGCCTCCATGACGTCAACCACCACCATAGAGGCTTTGCTTTTGCCCATGGATGGCAACAACTTGTCGCTGATACCAGATGATAGAACCCAGTGATGAAACAGTGCAGAGAGTATAAAGGAAAAAGGGAAAGGAATAAACTAAGACATTTGATTTTCATTCATGCCTTTCCCAAATGGTGAAAGGGGGTTTATATACAACCCTAAAATAGGGGGTGCCTAGACTGGAACACATTTCCACCCTCACTACCGTTGAATGGAACCATCTACAACAAGGATAAGACAAAATACCAAGACTAACAGCTGTTTACTATTTTTGAGGTCCTAACAGGTTCTGACGGATTGAGGGTGAATTGAGGTATTTCTCGGTCGAATGGGACTTCGGCCCAGTTATGAAAGTTGTTCTTCTTATTGAGATCTTCATTATTGTAAAATTTGGGAATTTTTAAAGTTGTTGAATTTTTCGGCGAGTCGGGGCTGCCGACCGCCGAGTATGGTGGCACGTGGCCTTCTGGGCTGCCGCTTCGTGCTGGCTCGTGTGGTGGCATATGTGGGGAAACCTAAAGTCCGTCCTTAATTTTTTCGACGTGCCGAATCCGAATTCGCCGTCCATTTTCCCAAATTCGATCTTTTAGATATAGATTTACTAAATGGTCCCAAATTGTGGTTAGGTGCATCGGTGGAAAGTGACACCATCCTCGCTAGTTCGAACGACTTTCGGGCAACTAAATATTTGTGAGTGGACTCCTTCTAAACTTGCGTGTTTTTACAAAATATTAGGCTTGCATGCATTTGATATTTATGGATCGAGTATGCTTTATATTATGTTTTCCGGATTTCTATATTTATGATTTACGAGATATTCATGGTTTATCGAATTTACATCTTATGAAAGGTTATGAAATATTGGGTTTTTGCTATGAAATTTCATGGATTTACGATTGTGATTTATTTGGACTTACGAATATGAATTATCTTGGATTCATGAAACGAGGCTTGAGCTTGTGAGGTCCGGATTTGGATATGAGTTTCTGATGTATTGTTTTGGTACTTATCTAGTGGGTTATCATACAACACATCCACACAACATGGGTATGTAGATGTCTATGGCCATAGGACACAATTGAGGATATTTATGGATAGATTTCGTGTCTGGTGTAAGCCAGAGTCGTCTAGCTTCACCTTCGGGTGATGGATAGGTACTGCCTTCAGGCGAATGATGTGTTGATGATATTGATGATATACCCCCAACTTCACTAGCCTAGGGCTAGTGTCAGTGTGTGATGTATATGTTTCTTCTCCAGCATAACTTGGAGTCGTACAGCTTCACCTTCGGGTGATAGGGCCTACCATGTTTATTCACTAGCGTAACCCACTGTCGTACAGCTTCACCTTCGGGTGAAGGATAGGTTTAGCCTTTGGGCGACTATGATACCCTTAAAGAGTATAGTATTGATGAGATTTATGGATTTGCCTTTGGGTGATGATAGCACCGTTATCGAGCATGGTTTTACATGCACTTGTTTTACGAATAATTGCATGCATGCTAGAGTTTTCAGAAAACTTACTATATGTTTTCAAAACAAGGGGCTAGTATGTTCATAAATAAAACGGTTTTCTTATTATTAGTATTATTATAAACTTGGTCCATTCACCTGTTCTGTTTTGTACCCCCCTCAGGAGTTATAATCGAGGCATACGATCTCGGCTTCATGACACTTCCACTTAGGCATCTCGAGCCTTCTTTGTGTAGAACTCATTCCTCAATTTGTACCTTTCTATCATAATTCAATCACTTTATTCTTAACTAGTTGTATCCTCTGAACACGATTCTGCACTACTGTATCTCTTTCTAATTACATATTTTATCGGTATGCATGTTTTTAATGGCTTCGTCACCCTCGGGTGTCGACCAGCACATGCCTACCCTGATATTTGGGGATATTGGGGTTGGGGCATGTCCGTTGGGTATCAGAGCATGGTTTGTTTAGAGCACTTATAACATCCGAAGTTCGTGCTGGAGAAAATCAGGGAAGCACCAGTTATACCCAAAGTTAGTAGGTATTTGTTGGGATATACTGAATTAGTTTCCTTGGGCTTATTGTTCCTCTGAGGCAATTCGTGTGGACCCTCAGGAAATCTCTCAATGATTGTTCTACTGATAATATTCTTGTCTACTCCAACCGCGAGATTCGTTTAGTAAACATCAACAGCCAGTTTTATATCAAATCCCCCAAATGTTGACCTTGCTTAGATTATATACCTTTATGGGGGAGACATGAGCGTAGCAGAAGATATTCTTACCAAATTCAAGGTTGTGATAGCTGGAAATCAAAAATCCTCTCGAGTGTTGTGAATTATGAAATACCATTGGACTTGTCGATTTCTATTGACAGTTGCCATTGATTCTTTGACCATAGTCCTATTACTATTTCCTTTGGCTAGGAATAAGTCAGTTTTGTTCAAGGCGTTGTCTCACCCAACCATTGTTCTTACACACTTCGATGACACCAATAAATTTCAAATCTTACGATGATGTTTACTGGATGGTTTGCCGTGCACTGATGCAGTATGATCGAGTAACGCTTACGCATTTTGATGTTGGAACAACATGTGGTGAATCGTCTTATCTACGATCTTGAGGCATCTGCTACCATCCTTACTTGAAAACCTAATGACACCCCTCTGTGGAGACTTTAGCAAGGATTCGATGTTTGTCGACCATCTCACTCAGTATAATATCTATCAATCCATGAGAACTATACTTTGAACTATTTGGCCGAATTCCTCATTCTCGAATCTTTCAGACTCTTTGACATTTTGGTCCGTATCGGTTCTGTTTGTAATCTAAATTTCACCTCTTGGCACCAAAAGATATCTTAGTCAATGTTGGGTCACTCTTCTGTTCTTCGTATCATTTCTGAAGTAAATAGATTGTCCAGGAGGACCACTCAGACGTCGAAGTTTTAGTTGAGATTGTCAGTCCTTCCATCACATAGTCAGCACCCTATCGTGCAAATCTTCACCATTGGTGATTTAACAATCCCTAGACTACCGTTATAACAAATTTTT
The DNA here is from genome assembly GCA_024362995.1 of Heteromeles arbutifolia. Taxonomy (NCBI): domain Eukaryota; kingdom Viridiplantae; phylum Streptophyta; class Magnoliopsida; order Rosales; family Rosaceae; genus Heteromeles; species Heteromeles arbutifolia. The sequence continues at coordinate 33,108,458 of JANCRC010000003.1, read as the reverse complement.
GTGAATTTTGGGTTGAGGAAAAAATATAAATTTTCGTTCATCAATTTTCATTAGACTATCGTTCAACATCGCAAACTTCTCAGTTATATCTTCACTCGAAATGAGCTAAGCCTCTGGTGATGGTGATTGATAGAGTATGTCAATGCCTACGATTACACCATCGTGTACTACCCCGATTGTGTAAGCGTAGTTGTTAAGCACCTCAGTAGAAAGACTCATCGATATCCGAATATTCTTCAACAGTCATATTTCTAACTCTCAAATACTTTTGTGACATGACTCTCGATCATCAGGAAATTGAGTTAGCTAATCTTCATGTTCGACCATTTCAAGTTGTTGTTACCTAATCAAGTCAAGTACTTGTATGTACTCAAGCATAAGAATTGTATATTCAGTCCAGATACTTGTACTCTAGATTTAGCAGACTTGCTTTGACCCTTAAATTCTTGAGTGTTCTTTTAGCCTTCTTAACATGGTTTCTCGCTAATTCTATGAAGAATTCACGATGAATCGACTCGGCTAAAATATGTGCCCTGTTTCTTATTGATTCTAATAGGAACATTAGGAGCATAACCTTTTCCCAAGCTTACCAGACTTACCAGGAAGAATTCCAAGTAGTCTTGAGAATTGAGCCGTCTTTTAGCGTGGAATGAGTGAAGGTAGAAATGAAGATTCTGAGCTTAGCATTGTGGCGTAAATTTCTATGTGTGGCTCGAAACGATAATCGTCATTTGAAGAATGTGGTCAGAGTGAAAGTTCCTCTAATATAGATTTCTAATATTCTACTTCTTGATCAGGAGAGCGACGATTGTGATTAGTCACGAAAGAAATCTGTTAGGACAAGTGTTCGCCTCTGCGCATCTTTTAAGTATTTCACCACAGGACTTTATTGTTCATGTGTGCATGGATGTCGAAGTACTTCTAGTAGCTCTGATTAGTGCGCTTTGGAGTAGTGCGTCAGCGCAATTGAGGTGTGAATCAGACGATCTTATCACATTCTCACGTTGAAGAGTAGAATGATAATTGTGACACCCTCGGGAAATTCTCATTTGCTTACCGAGACAACGATGAGTTATCGACATTACAGGCTGCAGACTGTAATATCGATGACTTAATTGTTGGGTTCGCTAAGCAAGTGGGCAAGTCAGCTCGTCTACAGTATGAGCTATTAATTAGCTATGATTAGGACTCGACTCAAGACACACCCATTCTCAAAATACGTGACATGACAATTGTTTAGGCAAGGCCCATTTTCATCTTTGGTTTTGATTTTTAGTGCAAATATTTTTAAACTACATTATTTTATTTATATATGTATTTTTGCTATTACAAATTTTTAGGTGAGTTATTTTCACTTACATTTTTAAACTCAGTACAAGTATTTGAATCATACGTTCTTATATATATATACTTTCGACGTTATTTTCTTATACGTATATATATTCTTGACCTTATGTTATTTCTTAATAATATGTATTTTCCACTTAATATTTTTATAGTATTATACAATGTTATTATATCTAGGAAGGAAGAAAGTATGAGCTTCGAGGCATGAAAGAGGAATCATTGCAATCCGATTGTGATGGAATGCCATTCTCTTTTATGCAGCCGCTCTAACTTGATTTCTTCCTTATATTTATATAAATATTTTTCTCCTAACTTTTGAGTATTTTACTTATAACAAGTTATTTAAAATTTCGGGGATGAAATTTTCATAAAGGGGTAGATTGTAATGACCCGTCTCTAATTATTACGGTTTTTATAATTTTAAAATGTGAAATTACAAAAATGCCCTTTGAGGTAAGATCCGTTTTCTTGGCATATTCTTGTAGTACTCGTCGTTACGAACGCGTAAGCATAAACGGAACGTAATTTGGAGTTATAACGAATGAGTTATAAACGATTGAAGTTGAGGGCAAAATGGTCATTTGACCATAAATCTGGAAGGCTCCAGAATTACTGAACCAGTGAGATGATGCCACGTGTGTGGCTGTGATGGAAAGAAGATGAGAGAAATTAGTGGGGGGACTGCCCAATCGAGAAGAAGAGGAAGAGAGAGTAAGGAGGGGAAATGGGGGAAGAAGATAATGAGGGAATCTGGACCTTCATTCGACCCGCGACACGACTCCTTTCACGCTGTTTCTCTTGCAAATCACTGAGAAGCACCACCACCAATCAACTCAGTGTCGTCCCAGCTTCCATTCCCACCCAAACTTAACGGCTGTGGGTCACGATTTCACGACGAACGAACGTCGTCTTCTCCGGCACCCACGGCGACGATCTGCCGTTTCTAAAGCCAACACTGACAATCACCACTATCAATAGACTCCTCTAAACCCCAGGAGCAAGGTTCAACCATTAGATGAGGCGTCAGAGTTTGTTTTGGTGATGAATCGAGACCACCTATTTCTAGGGTTTCGACAGATCGATGGTGAATTGAGGTGTTTCCTGGCCGAATTGGACTTCGGCCTCGGTATGAAAGTTGTTCCTCTCATCAAGATCTTCATTCTTGTAAAATTTGGGAATTTTTAGATTGTTTAATTTTCAGACGAGTCGGAGATACGTGGCCTTCCTAGCCACGCCTCGTGGCGGCTCGTGCGGCGGCACTTGGGGAGGAAACCCAAGGTCCTTCCTAAGGTTTTTCGACGTGCCGAATCTGAATTCGCCGTCCGTTTTTCCTATCTTTTAGATATAGTTATACTAAATGGTCTCTAATTGTGGTTAGGTGCATCTGTGGAAAGTGACACCATTCTCGCTAGTTCAAACGGCTCTTAGGCAACTAAATATCTTTGAGTGGACCCCTTCTAAACTTGCATGTTTTTACAAAATATTAGGTTTGCATGCATTTGATATTCATGCATCGAAAATGCTTTATATCATGTTTTCCAGATTTCTATATTTATGATTTACGAGATATTTATGATTTATCGAATTTACATCTTAAGAAAGGTTATGAAATATTAGGTTTTCGCTTATGAAATTTCATGGATTTACGATTGTGATTTATTTGGATTTACAAATGTGAATTATCTTGAATTTGTGAAACGAGGCTTGAGCTTGTGAGCTCAGGATTATGATATGAGTTTATGAGGTATGTTTTCGGCACTTATCTAGTGGGTTATCATACAACACATCCACACAACACAGGTATGTAGATGTCTATGGCCATATGACAGAGTTGAGGATATTTATGGATATATTTCTTCTCCAGCGTAACCTGGAGTCGTACAGCTTCACCTTCGGGTGATGGGGCCTACCTTATTTCTTCACTAGTGTAACCCAGTGTCGTACAGCTTCACCTTCGGGTGATGGACAGGTACTACCTTCAGGCGAATGATGAGTTGATGATATTGATGATACACCCCCAGCTTCACTAGCCCGGGGCTAGTTTCAGTGTGTGATGTATATATTTCTTCTCCGGCGTAACCCGGAGTCGTACAGCTTCACCTTCGAGGTGATAGGGCCTACCATGTTTCTTCACTGGCGTAACCTAGTGTTGTACAGCTTCAACTTCGAGTGATGGACAGGTACTGCCTTCAGGCGACTATGATACCTCTAGAAAGTACAGTATTGGCGTAATGGTTTTCTTATTATTAGTATTATTATAAACTTGGTCCACTCACCTTTTCTGTTTTACGCCCCATCAGGAGTTAGAATCGAGGCATACGATCCCGGCTTCCGGACACTTCCACTTAGGCATTTTGAGCCTCCTTTGTGTAGGACCCGTTCCTCGGTTTGTACCTTTCTATCATAATTCGTCACTTTATTCTTGATTAGTTGTATGCTCTGAACATGATTCTGCACTAGTGTATCTCTTTCTAATTACATATTTTATCAGTATGCATGTTTTTAATGGCTTCGTCACCCTCTGGTGTTGGCCAGCACTTACCTACCCTGATATTTGGGGATATCGGGGCTGGGGCGTGTCAAAAAATAATTAAGAAAATTGTGGAGGTGACACGTGGACTTTTGGGTTAAAAGGACAAAATTACCCTCAAGGCATACTGGGATTCCCACGCGCATGCAACAAACAATAACGGCTCAATCAAAGAAGAGTCAAAGGTGATCAAAATGGTATTTATTCAAATCCCTCTCATCACTCCTCATCAATCCTTATTCAAAAGGTAACTCCCAAAATTTCCTATTTAATTTAGGATTAATTGTCATGTTAATTGCAAGATATTATGTGCAATATTATTTCACATAATATCTTGCAATTATTCACCCAATTACACCATATATGGCTAGCCACTATTCTCCAAATTGGGTCAGCCACTCCCCTATAGATAGCCCTATTATTCCACTAAAAAGCTCAACCATTTGCTACCCACAAACTCCTAAACACATTCTCTTCAGAATTCTAACTTTGGCATCAAAGATTCTTCAGCCAAAGCCCATTCCATTCATCGTGGGAGCATGAGGCTTTTGGCCATAATCTTAGGTGTTATTATTTTGCAGGTACATTTTTGTCAAAGGAGAAGACGATGGAAATTTGCATCCACAAATTGGTGCTTTCATTGAGAGTTTGATTCACACGCTTGAAGAAGACTCTCGCATTCAAAGTTTCTCATTTCTCGTTCATTCGTAGATTTTTCGTACGTTCTTATTCTTAGAATATTTTAATTCTTTGAATAAACATAAAAGAGAAGTACAATGACCCAAAATTCGGAAACCACGACGAACAGAACTTCTTACGTTCAAAATTCTGGATCAAATGATGGAGGACGCAATGTAGCCTTACCACGACGATCAACAAGGCTCAACGTGACGACAAGTGGAGCGGCACCACCCTCACGGGGAACCACCGTTGCTATGCGAAAGGCAGCCACCATGGTAGCTCATGGCAAGACACAAGTCCATAGTGAAGGTGTCACCTTGCAGCCGTAAGCCCAAGCCTATACCACCTTGCAGCAGCTAGCCCAGGCTCGCACCACAAAGGAGCCTAGCATGGCCCAACTCGAGCTAGCCCAAATTGCAGCCGTAACTGCTAAGGTAGAAGCCTAAGACCCGCAAGCCCAAGGTGCCTCGCAAGCTCAAGCCGCACCGATCTTTAGCGCACCTTGGAGTTCCAAAACTTGGGATTCAAGCCTATCGACAATTTCTTGAAGTGGATCACTTGATTATAAGCAGCAATCAACTCTTCATCCTTTGTGTAAGTAGCAGAACGAAATTCAAAAGCGGTACGTTCAATATCTTGAATATGAGGTATGTAACGACCAATCTCCTTTTCTGCACTTTCATACTTAACTTGGATCGCGTCAAACCTAGTCTTCAAGTGAATGATCTCTTGTGAGCGGTCTCAAGCTGCAGAGAAGTGGGGGCCAGAGATATTGGACCCTTTCTGCATCATGGCAAGCAGAGCAGTCTTTCTATATTGGGTCATATGCTTCGCAAAGGAACTTGGGCAGACAACCCCTCTAACGCCATCAACAAGCTTGGCACACGTGTTTATGTCTTTAAGCAGATCTGGCTTCAAAAGCACACAGATCTCAGCAGACTCTCCAGCAACAGGGTTGGTGGATTTCTCACACCTGCCCATGTGAGCAGTCTCCTCTTTCTCAGTAGGCGAACCAGTCTCAATAGCAAAAGGAATAGGCTTTGGCACCACTTTAGTAGCAGAGTCCACCTTATCGCTTTTCATAGTAGCAAACATCTCCAAATGTGTACCAAACTTAGCTCTAAACGGATCTTTTGGCATAGAATTCGGCACTGAGGGCACAATGGAACCTTTACGCTGAGTAATCCTATCAGTAATCATACTAGCTTTCTTCAGCACGACAGACGTCACAGGCTCAGATCTAGCAACCTCATATTTCTTCAATTTGGAAGAAGTCAAGTCAATTATAAGTCTATCGGCAGCAGGCGGACCCTTACGAGCACCGAATGAAGTCTTTGGTTTTTTCTCAACCAATATTTCTAAATAGGCGGGGGTGGTCTCTTCTTTGTACATTCACTCACAGCCATCTCTACGACAACAATCAGATGAACCAATGCCTCTGCCTTGATCGCCTTTATCTCCTTCCTCGGGGGCAGCCTACCTTTCTCTCGGTAAAGAGAACTAAGCAGCCAACGTCATTCATGGTACTTGGCAGGGATACCTAAAGCAATATGCACATTCTTCATGTTTGGAGAAGTTTTGGGAGTTGAGCGAAATTCTAAATCTACATAATCAGAACAGGATAATCAACAAATCAAAAAGCAGCGCAGCAAAAGCACAAAGCAGCCTAAAGACCAAGCAGTCTACTTATTGGTGATGAAAATCGTCGGAACACGCAGCTTAGGGGAGGAATCAGACTCCCACCTTCCACTAATCTCTAAAGTCTCATTGGCCCAGTCATGATCCCCCTTGCTCGAATGATTAAAAAGCTTATTGTAGGATTGCAGCTGCCCAACTCCAACAATGCGACCTATGTCAAAGAAGTACTAAAATTCGTTGACAGTTAGATCCAAATCAAATAATTGGCTTAGATTGAGGAATCCTACCATCACATGGACCGCCTAGTCCCACTGTATGGTCATGACTGCTCCCTTCCTTGACACGCTTCACACGCACCATAAACGAAAGGACGTGCCTATATGCTTCAAGAAAATCTTTAAACGAGTCATCGAAACTAATTTTGAAGTGAGCAGCCTTGAAGTAGCCCATTTTACTCAAAGACCCACCTTGATGATACAACGACGGCACACCATTGTCACTCTTGTGGCTTAAAGAAGACATGCTAAAAAAAATTCTACAAAGATACAAGGAAGAATCGTTAGATGGTTGCACAAAAAAAATTATTATTACATGGAGCAGCACACCAGGCCGCAGCCCAAAGGACCAACCCAACATGCCAGGCGGCCTAGCGCACCAGGAAGCCCAGCAAGCCAGAAAGCCCAGCGCGCCAGGCACTGCCATTCTCTCGGCCCAAAGGCCTCACGGCCCAATCCAAAAGGAGGGGGGCTAGCGCCCTACGCTTCCCTCTTTCTCATCTTTCTCCGCACGGGCCCAAGCCCAACGACCCAAAGACCAACACCCTTAACGCCTCACAACCTCAGCCCAAGCCTAGAAGTTCCTGACCCGAGCCAAGCCCTAACTTGCCTTCGCAGCTGATGCCGTTGCACCTAAACCTCGGCCCACGCCAAGTCGCCGCTACACCAAGCCGACATCATCCACCCATGGCAGTAGCCATGCCGTGACCTTGCCAGCCATTTTTTCACACATCCTCGACCATCGTTGAGCCAAATTTCAAGCCCCGAGGCTCCAAAAAAATTAAGAAGACAAGGACAATTGATTTTTTCTTACCTTGGTGAGGCGTGAAGATGAAGAAAGCAACGAAAGATGGTCATTTGCACGAGCAAGTGAAGAAGATTGCTAAGGGAGGGGAACAAATATCCTCTAGCTTTTTTTCTCTTGTAGGGTAGAATAAATTGTTCTTTGAAGTTGATTTAATCATCTACTTAAAGTAGACTTAAATAGACTTTAGAAGTAATTTATTTCCATTTCCTAGAAGGATCTAATTTCCAATGAAAGTGGGAATCTACATCAAAATAGGAAACAATCTTATGTTTCCTAAAGCAATGGAAGATCTCTACACTTGATGCTCTTTCCTACGAGCAACCCAACATTTGTGGAGCAAAAAATAATCACGAAAATTATGGAGGTGACACGTGGACTTTTGGGTGAAAATGACAAAATTACCCTCGAGGCACATCGGGATTCCTACACGCATGCAACAGACAATAATAGCTTAATCAAAGAAGAGTCAAAGGTGATCAATATGTTTGGTTTTCCTCCCAAACATGAAGGAATGGAAGCTGAAGAGCAAATGGATAAAGAAGAAAAACTAACTCTAGCAGAATTCATGAAATATAGGGAGAAGAAGCATAAAAATATTTATGGAGACAAAAATAATCCAAAAAATCATGGGGGCGACACATGAATTTTTGGGTAAAAAGACGAGATTACCCTCAAGGCACACCAGGATTCCCATGCGCATACAACGGACAATAATGGCTCAATCAAAAAAGTGTCAAAGGTGATCAATATGAAATTTATTCAAATTCCTCTCATCACTCCTTATCAATCCCTTATTGATTTTATTCAAAATGTAACTCCCAAAACTTCCTATTTAAATTAGGAATAATTGCCATGTTATTCACCCAAATACACCATAAAGGCCGGCCACTCCTCACCTAATGGCCGGCCACTCTCTTATAAATACCTCACTTATCCCAAACACTTTTTTTTTCTTCAGAATTCTAACTTTGGCATCGGAGATTTTTCGGCCAAAGCCCCCCCATTCATCATGTGCTCATGAGGCTTTTGGCCTTAATCGAATGTGTTATTATTTTGCAGGTGCATTTTCATTAAAGGAAGAGATGGCGAAAATTTGTATCCACAATATTGAGAAACAAAGAAGTAACAGTGAGAAATTATCAGGTCAAGCTCATAATTTGGCATCTCCAGTTGCAGAAGAAAGTTGTGTTAATATGATGACATCAGATGAGGGAATTGTGAGTATCGTCGGCAATGGAAGTGCTAGCAGTAGCTCTATATATGACAAACTGGTGTGTGAGCTTAAAGCTAGGTGTACAACGCTTGAAAGTATTGTCAAGGAGTTAAAAGCAGTTCATTTGAGAGGAGTAACTTTTGGAAAAGCTTTTGAAAGAAGACTTTTTTTAGTTGGTGTTGAAAACTGAAATAAAGAAAAAAGAATGAAGTTACCCGAAAAATGTAGAAGCCTTTAGTGGTGAATGATTCTTGGGATGAGTCGCGAACTAAGTCGCTCTCTTTAAGATGTTTTGCGGCTCTGCCCAAAGTGTGCAAGCAGTTCACAAACACCACGCCGTCCCTAGGATAAAACAGCCCAAAACCTTCTTCTGATAAAGTTCTTCCTTGCACAATGGAAGAACCTTCGAACTCACACCCTCTCAATATGTTGCTATTAAAAAGATATATGCAAAACTTTTTAATTTTTTAATTTTTTTTTTATTTCTTCTCTTTTCTTTCTACAAATCGCATGACCAATCTTTTTATATCTCAATCTTTATGTGTGTGTGTGTGTATATTAAAGAAAGAAACGTTGGGGAGTAAAACCGTAGAAATCAAGGGAGTTAATGGGGATTTATGGGGTGCAAAATTGTTTGCAATCAAATGCAAAACTGTCTGCAATCAAAGGTTGATAACAATTTATGTTTTATATTTAATGTTTGTAATAAACCAAAATATAAATATATTTAAAATATTTAAATAAAAACATAACTGCTCCAACAATCCCCCACTTGTTTTTATTTAAAAAATATATATCAAGCAACATATCATAAAGCTATGCATAAGTAAAGGTGTTTCTCAACTTGAACCTGTACATAGTGTTAGTGATCCAGATTATACTAGAGTAACTTATAGTTTTGAACTCTATCTCTGACAACACCACACACATAACTTTATTAAGGTGAAGTTCAAAAAGCCAGCACATTACAGCCATGTGCTTGTATCCCAGTATAGTGAACGCTTTAGAAACTTGCCCAAGATTTCATAGGAAGCGGCCTCACTTCCACATTCACATAGGTAAGACTATCAAGGATATTCCTGTAGCTAGATATCCCAGTCAACAAAGAGTATAGACCTTACTAAGAGGAAAAAAATCTCAACCTAAAAACGCTTCAGGATGTCATGCTTCTTAAGGATGGACATGGAATAATATTCCAACTTAAAATTAGCAAGACTTCACTCGTATCACTTGTGACTTGTTATTACCCTTTGAATCTATTTCTTGGGATCTCCAGTCTATAGGTTGGGTTGCTATCAGAAATAACTCAATTTTCTACGGGCTTTAGTCTCATCCCTTTCGAGGTTTTCCAAACCCTTTCTTGCGCTAGTCCTTTCGTCAAAGGATCAGCCAAGTTTTCCTAAGATAGTATATGATCCACTCTTATAGCTCCATTAGAGAGATAATCTCTTACAGTGCTACGCTTACGACGTATTTGTCGCATTTTCCCGTTATAATTACAGTTTTGCACTTTAGCTTTTGCCGCTGTGCTATCACAATGGATCAAAACTGCTGGAATCAGTTTCTCCCATAAAGGGGTATCTGACAGTGGGTTTCTCAACCATCCTGCTTCTTCTCCCATAAAAGGGGTATCTGACAGTAGGTTTCTCAACCATCATGCTTCTTCTCCCATAAATGGGTATCTGACATTAGGTTTCTCAACCATCCTGCTTCTTCTCCCATAAAGGGGTATCTGACAGTAGGTTCATAAATTTTAGAAGAATTAGAACCCTTACTATTTCGAAGATTAAAAGAAATTTATTCTCATAAAAATCAGCATCAAGTGACTCAATTATGACATGGTTTTTCAAATCATAAAATCTATATGCTTTGCTATTACATGCATAACCAATAAAAACACATTCATATGCTCTACTAGCCAATTTCGATCTTTTTGGATCAGGTTTACGAACATAAGCTAAACAACCCCAAGTTCTGAAATACAACACATTTGGTTTCTTATTTTTCCAAATTTCATAAGGAGAAATATTCGATTTTGAGATAGGAATTCTATTTAACACATAACATACAGTCAACACAATTTCATGGCAGATTGAAAACGTCTTAAAATTGTTGAAAATTGAAATAAAGAAAAAGGAACGAACTTACCCGAAAAATGTAGATGCCTTTAGTGGTGAATGATTCTTGGGATGAGTCGCAGACTAAGTCGCTCTCATTAAGACGTTTCGCGGCTCTGCCCAAAGTGTGCAAGCAGTTCACAAACACCATGCCGTCTCCAGGATAAAACAGCCCAGAACCTTCTTCTGATAAAGTTCTTCCTTGCACAATGGAAGAACCTTCGAACTCACACCCTCTCAATATGTTGCTATTAAAAAAATATATGTAAAACTTTTATTTTTATTTTTTATTTCTTCTCTTTTCTTTCTACAAATCGCATGACCAATCTTTTTATATCTCAATCTTTATGTGTGTGTGTGTGTGTGTGTGTATTAAAGAAAGAAACGTTGGGGGGTAAAACCGTAGAAATCAAGGGAGTTAATGGGGATTTATGGGGTGCAAAATTGTTTGCAATCAAATGCAAAACTGTCTGCAATCAAAGGTTGATAACAATTTATGTTTTATATTTAATGTTTGTAATAAACCAAAATATAAATATATTTAAAATATTTAAATAAAAACATAACTGCTCCAACAGTTGGTATGTCCAGAACCTGGCTTTTATTACCGTGCTTTTGCTTAGTGATGAACGCATATCTTTCTCTTCATACATTTGACTTAATTTTTGTTTTGCTTGCAGTCTGAATCTGGATTCTGTTAGTTTATTGGCTGAATGAGAAGGCCGAACGTCTAAATATTAACTTCATTTTTTTAACAATACAGCTATTTTTAAGTGGTAAAGAACACTCTTAAGAATTTGAATCACTGATCACAGCTAACAGACAAGCAATATTAGTTTTATTTATAAGTCCATTTAAAAAGATTTTTCTTCTTTCTAGTACTATTATGCTCGAAGAAACCACGATACTGACAGAACAAACACTTACACAGAATCCATAGCCCAAACAAAAAAAAATCATTTAAATCATTTAAATGATTTAAAAATGCTCAAAATTTATGCGTTTGAATTAGAGTTGTCAAAAATAAAATTGAGACTTGTTTAGTGTGTAGGCTAGAGGTAAATAAATACGTAAAAATTAAAATGTCTAAAATACCCTTAAATTTAACAGTCCATTAAAGGAAGTGGTTAAAGTGAGACAAAAGAGATGAAAATGTCAGTTTCAGGGACAAAGTGAGACAAAATCAGTTTCATGGGGTAAACTGAGACAAAATCAGTTTCATGGGGTAAACTGAGACTCAATGGCAGTTTCAGGGGGCATTTCAACTAATAAGCCAAAAAAAAAAAAAAAATTGAGAAACATCAATATGACAATTTATAAACGTGTAATTTAATTTTTTTTGCTTCATATTTTTTTCATTTTCAAAATTCATTTTGCAAATATACTACCAATTAGATTTTGTTAGAGAAAATGTAGAAATCTAGAGAATGATCTGAATGATGACTTTGAGGTACGACTTGAATCGTTTCCTTAAAGTGTTATTTGCCCCCACTCGAATGAGTTTGCTAAAGGGTTCTTGGCAAATCACTTCCAGGATACAACAAAGTATGAAATATTCGATTAGCAAAACCGAATTGTGTTCTCTTAGAAATAAATAGAAAGAAATTGTATGAATGTGATGTAGAGAAAAGAGAGCAAGGAATGTAGAAACAAATTTCTAAAAATTGTGTGTGAAACATTATGCCACAATAGGTATTTATAGACATTAAAGCACCCGTTCATCGAGTTCTTTCATTTTAGTTGAAGATATACAACCCTTCTTAATAGTGTTGATCCAAAAGACATGTCTTCTATTTAGAATTTTCAGAAAATAAATTTGACTAATTACATCTTTTAATTTTACTAATACAATTTGAGTAAGCATCATGTCTTTTAATCAAAAGTTGAAACCATTCAACAAAATATACAAAGGTTGAATGAAACCCAACCTTTTTGTAAAGGGTTGCCGACTGTCCACATGCTGCGCACCGCAGCACCACACACATGCTGCATAATGCAGCACCAAATCATAATATATATATATATATATATATATATATATATATATATATATATATATATATATATATATATATATAAAATATATATATATATATATATTATATTCATGAAATATTCAACAATCCTTCCCTATTTTAAGAATATATAATAAATAGTATTACAATACTTCTCTCTTTTAAATTAATCACAAGCATACCGATATAATCATGCATACAATAAAGGTGTCTTTCGAATTAAACCTTTAATTAGTGTAAGTAATTCAAAGTTATAACGAATGCCATAGTGACCTAAGTTTAAACCAACTATTCTTATGTTAAAACCGGAACAACTACACACATGACTATGTCTTATTTCCTTAAAGAAATTTCTGAACTAATTAAGCACTATTATGGCCTTGTGCTTCATCCTAGTTTCATGAACATTTACAAGAGAAAACCCAACTCTTGGTAGAAGCTGCACCACTTCTTATGTTCATATAGGTAAGGTTCTTTCCCATGTCCCTGCTACTATAGACATAACTACAAATAACCTCATTAAGAGATAAAACTCATCCTCCTAAACGTAGCAATCTTGCACTGATCATCCTGGAATGAACTATATATTAATTTTCAGTGCTTTCACAACCACTTATCAATAACTTGTTATTACCCATTAAATTTTAAACTAGTGATGTTCTAGATAAAGTCGGGTTACCATTATTGGTGGCTAATTTTCAGTAAAAAGGTTTTAGCCCCATTCCACTAGATGTACTAACTACCAAAGCTCTTGAAAGTGCTTTCATTAATGGATCCGCCAAGTGATTACTTGATTTAACATAAACAATATTAATAACTCCATCAGTTATTAATTGCTTGACATATTCATGTCTCAAGCTAATATGTCTAGACTTTCCATTGTATACCTTATTGTATGCTCTAGACAAAGTAGCCTTACTTTCACAGTATAAAGAAATGGATGACATTGGTTGTGGCCACAACTCTATTTCCAATAACAAATTTCTAATCCATTCCACTTCTTTACCTGCTACTGCTATTGCTATAAATTCAAATTCCATAGTTAAATGTGCTATACATGTTTGCTTCTTCGAAGCTCAAGAAATTGCTCCTCCGGCAATTGTAAAAATCCACCCTGATGTAGACTTATTATCATTAGCACTTGTTATCCAACTTGCATCTGAATATTCTTCAAGTACTACTGGAAACTCGTAGTAAGTTAAACTCAGGTTAATAGTTCTTTTAAGATAACCAAAAATTCTATTTATTGCTTTCCAATGAGCAGTACCTAGATGACTAGTGTATCTAGAAAGTTTGCTTACTGCAAATGCGATATCTGGCCTGGTACAATGCATGGCATACTCAAGCTATGCAACGGACCTACCAGAATTATTAAGCAAAGTTTTACTAGGGTCATAAGGGGTATTTGCTTCTTTTATTTGTAGATGCTTAAACTTAAGAAGCAATTTTTCTATATAATGTGACTGACATAAAGCGTAACTCCTACTATGCTTCTTTACTTTAATTCCCAAGATAGTATCTACTTCATTCAAGTCCTTCATCTTAAATTTTGAATTTAGATACTCTTTAGTTTCATATACACCTTTCATGTTTGTACCAAAAATTAGCAAGTCGTCGACATATAAACATATAACAACACCGTAATCATTTGTGAATTTAGAGTATATGCATTTATCATCACTATTATGTCTAAATCCATATGATAAAATGACAAAATCAAACTTTTCATGCCATTGTTTTGGTGCTTGCTTCAATCCATATAACGACTTTACTAATTTACAAACCTTCTTTTCATTCCCAGGGAGAATAAACCCTTCGGGTTGTTCCATGTAGACTTCGTCATCCAAATCACCATTTAAAAATGTTGTTTTCACATCCATTTGATGCACATGCAAATTGTATAAAGATGTCAATGTAAACAATATTCTAATTGATGTGAGCCTAGCTACTGGTGCATATGTATCGAAATAGTCTATTCCCTTTTTCTGCTTAAAACCCTTGGCAACCAGCCTGGATTTAAATGTTTGAATAGACTGATCTGTATTGTATTTTCTTCTAAATACCCACTTACAACCTATTGTTTTTTATCCTTGGGGCAAGTCTACTAAAACCCATGTTTGATTAGATATTAATGATTCAAATTCATCATCTATAGCCTCTTTCCAAAAGGCTGCATCTCTTGAAGACATTGCTTCGCTTAGACTTTTAGGATCATCCTCAACATTCAACAGTATGGGTATTTTTTTAAGAACCTTTTTTCTATTTCCTTCAACTAAAAATACAATAGATTGAGACGAAATAAAATCAGAGCCTAGAGTCTTTTCTTTTCGTACTCTTTGACTTTTCCTTGGTTCATTAACAGTTTCAAACTGTTTTCTTTTCTCACCTTGAGAATGACTAGTAGCCGGATTAGAGAAAGGTGCTTGATCATTCTTGTTTCCAGACATTGAGTAGTCGTTATAAAATTTATTTTCTATAAATTTGACATCTCTAGAGTCAACTATTGTATTTGAATCTAAATTAAGCAACCTATATGCCTTTGAATTTTTTGCATATCCTACAAATATGCTTTTAATTCCTCTTGGACCCAACTTGGATCTCTTAGGATCGAGTGCCTTACAAAAAGCTATACAACCCCATACTCTCAAATATGACAAACTTGGTTTTCTTCCTTTCCAAATTTCATATGGTGACACATGTGTCTTCGTAGATGTAATTCTATTGTGTATATTGCATGCAGTAAACAATGCTTCACCCCATAAATATTTTGGAGTATTAGCATTAATCATCATACAATTAATCATTTCAGTCAGTATCCTATTTTTTCTTTCTGCCAAACCATTTTGTTGTGGTGTATAGGGTGCAGTTCTTTGATGTATAACACCATACTCTTCACAAAAAATATCAAATTCATGAGAAAAATATTCACCACCTCTATCACTACGAAGGCATTTAATTTTCCTTCCTTTTTGGTTTTCAACTTCAGCTTTATAGCGCTTAAAACACTCAAAAGTTTCATCTTTATTAGACAATAAATAAACATAAGTGAACTTAGAACAATCATCTATAAATGTGATGAAATATCTTTTTCCTCCTCTTGTTGAAATACCATTGAATTCACATATGTCAGAATGTATTAAGTCTAATAAATTTGTATTTCTTTCGGCAGTTGGAAAAAGTTTCTTAGTCATTTTCGCTTGAATACATGTTTCACATTTATCATTATAATCATCATTGCAAGCAATTAAACCAAGTGTGTGCATGTATTTTAAAGATCTAAAATTTATATGTGCTAAACGTAAATGCCATAAATGAGAGGAAAATTCAACAATATAAGTAGAAGAATTCACTTTATTATTAATACTTAGTTTGGACATCTTATCATAGTTTGGACATCTTATCACAAGAATACCCCTTCCCAACAAACATCCCATTTTTCGACATTATTAACTTGTCGGATTCTATAACAGTCTTTATACCGTTCTTACATAATAATTTTGCAGACACAAGATTCTTTCTAATTTCTAGTACATGCAGTACATTAAGCAACATCAATTTCTTCCCAGAAGTAAACTGAAGTTCAACGGTTCCTTTTCCTAGAAGTTTGGCGGAATTACGATTCCCCCCATTAAAACTTCTTGATTGTCCGTTGATGCTTCATATGTCTTGAATTGTGCCTTGTCATTGCACACATGTATAGTAGCCCCTGAGTCGAGCCACCAATCGGAAGATTTTATTGTCGCTGCCATATTCAGTTCGTTAATCATACCAATATGCATCATTGATACCATTGCAACAATGTTATCAATTCCAGAGTTTTCCACCATATTTGCTATTGGTCTTATTGGCATATTCCTCACTTGCTTTTCTGTGTCTACAATCACGAATGCAATGGCCTTTCTTTCCACAATGGTAGCAGACACCATTTGCATTCTTTTGATTGTTGTTGGAATTGGTCTTCTTAAACTTCCCTTTGTCAATTTTGACTTTAAAGTTCTTTTTGTATTTGTTTCCGTCAACAATGTGAACTTTGGAGGAATCTTGATATGCAAAATTCTTATCACGATTTCGAGTTTCCTCTTCAATTTGAATACCTTTTTGCAAATCCTGTAAACTAATATCTTCCACTATGTGTAAAAGTTTCTTTCTATAATTATTCCATGTTTGGGGTCATTTTGCCATAATAGCCCCAACTATCATAGGATCCGGAATAACTATTTTAAGCTCACGAAGCTTTGAGACCAAGACCAATAATTCATGAACTTGGTCTAGGATGGGTTTGTTATCAAACATAGTGAATTCATAATATTTGAACATTAAAAATTTATCGGTACCTCTTTTCTCCGTTGTGTACTTGTGTTCAAGTGCTTCCCAAATTTCCTTTGGAGATTGAATGTGTGCATACATGTTATATAAGCGATCAGATAATGTGCCCATGATGTGTCCTCGACATATCAATTCATCTTCTTCATGCTTCTTTCGATCGGCAACTATTTTGTCCGAGTCTTTGTCATTTGGTTCACAAATAGGCTCCAATTTCGGGTCCAACACATATATGACATTTAGAACAGTAAGCATGAAACGCATCTTGTCCTTCCATCGGGTGAAATTTGATCCATCAAATTTATCTAGCTTGTAGACATCTTGATTGATAATCTTCAAAGCCATGTTATCAGATTTGTTCTCCAAGACGAAAATAACATTTTAAGATTGTTAGAGAAAATGTAGAAATATAGAGAATAATCCAAATGATGACTTTGAGGTACGACTTGAATTGTTTCCTTAAAGTGTTATTTGCCCCCACTCGAATGAGTTTGCTAAAGGGTTCTTGGCAAATCACTTCTAGGATACAACAAAGTATGGAATATTCGATTAGCAAAACCGAATTGTATTCTCTTAGAAATAACTAGAAAAAATTGTATGAATGTGATGGAGAGAAAAGAGAGCAAGGAATGTAGAAACAAATTTCTGAAAATTGTGTGTGAAACATTATGCCACAATAGGTATTTATAGGCATTAAAGTACCCGTTCATCGAGTCCTTTCATTTTAGTTGAAGATATACAACCCTTCTTAATAGTGTTGATCCAAAAGACATGTCTTCTATTTAGAATTTTCAGAAAATAAATTTGACTAATTACATCTTTTAATTCTACTAATACAATTTAAGTAAGCATCATGTCTTTTAATCAAAAATTGAAACCATTCACCAAAATATACTTGAATGAAACCCAACCTTTTTGTAAAGGGTTGCCGACTGTACACATGCTGCGCACTGCAGCACGACTCACATGCTGCATAATGCAGCACCAAATCATAATATATATATATATATATATATATATATATATTCTTGAAATATTCAACAGATTTTACGCTGTTGTATCTTAACCGACAAACTAGTTTTGAAAACGTAACTAAACAGCACCCTCTGTATTTGTGTGGATCTTCTTCCCATGCATTTTCTTGGAAGGTTTTTGTCTCCTCTAACCAATCCATGTAACACCCTCTGTATTCAAGAATGTTATTTTATGTATAAGCTTTAGAGTAGGTCTGGGCATGGAAACGGTTCTCGGACCTTAGGCCAGAAAAATCCTCTCAATATATAATGGTGAGCCAAGAATTGCTCGATGGAATATAGTAAATGGTCTGTACCTTGAAAACTTGACAAGCGTTTTAGACTCCGCAGGAGAAGAGTTCATGTGGCGCCCTTATGCATTGGATGTCGTTGAGAACTGGCATTTGCCTAAATACTATTCACAAAAGGAGAAGTGGGATTTTGTTGGATCAGATTCGAATGATGAACTGCAGTCATTTGTTAGATGCTTGAGGGTGAGTCAGCTAGTCGGACTTTGTGGTGCTATAGAGCATTACCTTCCACAGCGGGTAGCTATGCGATTTGGACACGATCAAGGCCTTGTTGGAGCAATATTAGAAAATATGAAAATAACACAAGAATTCTAATAATAATAATCACATAGAAATTCATGACATCAATTATGTATAAGATTAATATAAACAACTAGAGATAAAGTTAGAATAACTGACAAACTTGGAGATAGAGGCTTGCATAAATGCAATGTCCAAAAGATAGAATTTCGCCCCTACTCTTGTGCTTGTAGTTCGGTAGGCGTCCATCTCCCAAGATTCAACAATCTATAATCCGAAGTCAAAGCACTTCAATCTTCGGACTCTGGCGAACTTTATATATTCCGTACTCTCAAGACACGACTCGAAATTTGACACACGAAGCATTTGAGAAACAAAGTGGGGAAACCTTATTTCTCAAGAGTAAAAATTAACTCTAATTTTCTATATCTTAATGATAATGGTTTCATGAGTTTATATAGAACCCAAGTACTTCTTGTTAAGGAGATGGAACTTTTCATCTATAAGTATACATCACTTATCAAGAGAATACACCTAAACAATGTAACCTTTCTAAGAAATTGGTTAACACTATTTTTCATTCAATTATTAAAATTATATATTACAATATTTCATATTATAATAAATAATTTCCAGCAGGCCTTCCATATTCTGTGACGCGACCCAATAACAATTCTCACATAGCATGGGAGCATTAATTACATCAAAGAAATACAAAATGTGAAATTTTATCTTCCGTGTAGGCTTTCTGAGGCGGATGTTAGCACAAAGTACATGAAGTGGTGGAAGAAATCAGTGTCTGGTCTCGGAGATGCAAGTGAAGCTGCTAGTCCAAAGAAAAAGAAAGCAAAGTGTGTCGATGATGATCGGTCACTATTGATGGCTAACCACCCCCTGTACCTCCCGGGATTCCTCCAAAATGCAACAATATGGAAGTCGGACAAGGACATGGAAAGCATCGTTGGCAATGAATGTGCTAATAATAGTTCTTTGTTTGGGAGACGAGCATTGGAGATTAAAGCTAGGATTGAAAGGCTTGAAAGCATGTTTGAAGAGTTAAATGGGGATACGGTGCGGAGCAAGTTGGGCAATAGAATTTTACGGTTTAATTTTCATGTATTGCATAATTTGGTATATAATACATACAATCCTTGTTCTCCAAGGAAAAACTAAAAAAAGGACACAAGAGATATCCTTCCTATTAAAGGACTCTAATATTTACACAATATTTTCCTATTAAAGGACTCTAATATTTACACAATATTTACATTCCTATTTTAAAGATTACTCAAGGCAACACTCCCCCTCAAGTTGGAGCATAGATGTCACACATGCCCAACTTGACGAGTGAGTCACCAAAAAACCTACTACACACGGCATGAGTGAGAATATCCACAAGTTGTTCTTCCGAGTTCACAAACGGTATTGACACAATCTTCTTTTCAAGCTTTTCCTTAATGAAGCGTCGATCAACCTCCACATGCTTTGTTTTGTCATGCTGTACCGGGTTCTTTGCAATCTCTCGTGCTGACTTATTGTCACAGTACAAATTTATAGCCACCTTTGGTTTGAAACCAAGACCCTAAAGCAACTTACGCAACCAAAGAACTTCACATACTCCATGTGCCATACCTCTGAATTCGGCCTCTGTAGAAGACCTAGACGCTACATTTTGTTTCTTGCTTCTCCAAGTAACTAAATTTCCACCAACAAATGTAAAATATCCAGAAGTATAATGCCTATCGGTCACATCACCTGCCCAATCAGCATTAGTAAACCCCTCAATTTTCAGATGACCGAAATTTTTATACAAAATTCCTTTCCCCGGGCCCGACTTTAAATAAGCCAAAATACGCATAACAGCAACCATATGATCCACATTTGGTGAGTGCATAAATTCACTCACCACACTCACTACATAGGCTATATCCGGACAGGTATGAGCTAAATAAATTAGTCTTCCTACCAGTCTTTGATATCTGCCTTTATCTACTGGTTCTTGATCCGGATAAATCCCCAAGTGATATTTCTCCACAATAGGAGTATCCACAGGTTTACACCCAAGCATACCTGTTTCCTTTAATAAATTGAGAACATACTTTCGTTGAGACAAGAAAATACCTTTGGATGAAAGAGCAACCTCAACTCCAAGAAAATACTTTAAGTCACCCAAACTCTTCATCTCAAACTCAGCTGCAAGGTTCTTTTCCAGTTCGACAATCTCATTCTGAATCACCTATTATTATCATATCATCCACATAAATAATTAAGGTTGTTACTTTACCGTTTCTCCATTTCACAAATAGAGTATGATCAGAATGACTCTAATAATACCCATTCTTTCTCATGGCCTGAGTGAATCTCCCAAACCATGCAATAGGTGACTGCTTAAGCCCATAAAGTGAATTTCACAGTCGGCACACTCCCGTTTGTCTTCCATTATTATATCTTGGAGGAAAATCTATATACACTTCCTCCTCCAAATATCCATGAAGAAACGCATTCTTTATGTCAAATTGTTTCAATGGCCAATCCAAATTTGCAGCTAATGAGATAAGAACTCGTATCGTATTCATCTTCGCTACCGGAGAAAAAGTTTCCTGATAATCAACACCATATGTTTGAGTATATCCTTTTGCTACCAACCATGCTTTATACCTGTCAAGTGATCCATCAGCTTTGTATTTAACTGTAAAAACTCATCGGCACCGAACTGATTTTTTTCCCTTCTAGCAGCTCCACTACTTCCCATGTATTATTTTTCTGTAGTGCCCTCATCTATTCATCCATTGCTTCAGCCCACTCTCGATTCTTCAAAGCATCCTCTACTCAAGTTGGTACTTGAATTAACTCCACATTGTTCACCCAAGCTTGACGTTCAGGTCACTACAAGAAAACATGGCATTTGTGACGACCAACATTCGTCACATAAATATGAAAAATCGTCACATTTGACCATATGTGACGAAATTTCAGCGTCATAATTAGCATCATCTATACAGCGTCACCGATAGTTTAAGTGATGAATATTGGAGTCGCCACATATTTTCCTTTTACGTGACGCTAATTTCGTCACTTATTATTCTAATATGTGACGAAATTAGTGTCACAAAATACAAAATTCAGTGACCTATGTTTTTCGTCTCATATAAGACTTATAAATGATGCTTTTTGGGTCACTCAATATGATCCTAGAATTATATAATTACACTAAGTAACGCTGAAATCGTCACATATTCTTTTGATGGGTGAAGCGGCTTATGTCACATATGTTATAATCAAATAACTATTTAGGAATAATATTTGAGGAATCCATTACTTATTCGTGTTTTGTAATCTAGAATAACAACTCATAACAATTATAAGGTAATACTTCCCATTTTCATTAATCAACAATTAAACCACATAAGTTCGAATATGTTCAACAACTATACATCCAACAAAATAACATAAACATCCCAAAATCAATCTAACCCATGGTGACCTATCTTAATAATAGCAATTTGTGAAGAAGGGTACCAAGGCCTATACATGGACTGTTTAAGGTACTAACTAACAAAAGAAAAGTCTAAGACACATTGAGGTGCTAACAAAAAGGTCTACCATGTGCATACTTAACTAATAACAAAAGACATAACTATCGAAATCATTCTTCTTTCGAGTCATGTTCTTCCAGTTCAGGATAAACATTTTCACTAGATGAGTTATTACCATCAGATTCCTTCGAGTTGTTGTTGGTCTGCCCCTGACTTGTAGCCAAAAAAGCCATAATTTTTTATGCCAAGGTTTCATCATCATTTTGTAAGTCCAACTGAGCTCTCAATTGTTCATTTTCATGTTGCAATTTAAGGAAACCATCTGATAGAATCTTGATCTGATCTCTCATATCAGTTAACTCAGAACTTTAACCCATAGAAGAAACACAACTAAAGGTATCCGTACGAGGGAAAAGACCTACACCGTTAACAGATTTTCCCTTCCTTCCAAGGTTCTCAGCCATGATTCCAAATTCATCTTCCAATTGTACTTGTATGGAATCGAATATAGTACCCTCAGGCGCTTCTTGGATTAGTTTCTCCCTAATTTCATCCTTCTTTTTCTTCATGTTGTCCTTTCATATTAAAATACAAACAAATAAGTTTCTTTTGTTTCAAACAAATCAACCACAATATGCTTAAGAAAACACCACTTAAATACTTGGATGTGATCCTGAACTGATGTAGAAGCAAACCATTGGGTATAAACTGTCTTTATATATGATTTTGTAGTTTATGCTTCGATGTGTTTTACATAGGATTAGGCAACATACAACGTATAACCTTTAAAGTAGTTTATGTTTGAATGTATGTTAGGTATAACCTTTCAGCTTCTAGCTAGTTATATTAAGTTTTTTTTCAATTCAATCTTGCATGTTCACTTTATTTGTGTTTCCTAAGTTGAATCATGTCAAATTTGATTTTTTTTTTTAATCTCCATCTCCCTTAAAATGACACAAATGATAAATCCATGAATGACTTACATATTTGTCCCGGGCAACATCATTTATCCACTAACCATTCTTGTCTTTATAGAGAGCCCCCCAATTGTCAATCACAGATAATGGATTTCCTTTCTGCTCAATAATGCAGAAACATACATTAGAATATGTAAATTCCATAATGAGTATAATAAGTAATTTAATTTCATTACCATCTGGGCCTTCCTAGCATGTTGGATAAATGGCCTTGCCCCTCTTTTGTGGTGATACTTCTGTTTCTTCCTATTATCAGCATTTTGCCTTGAAAGCTCCTACATTACACATTTGGTACATGACTTACAAAAGAAGATTTAGTTACCTATACATGTGTACAATTTGGAAAGTTTCAAGCTCTCAAACTTGTCATATATAACGTCATGTATTTCAGTTGTACATATTCATTCACCTTAGAGGGCTATCTCACCTCACCTTCTATATTATCTCGGTCAACAATGTTAGAAACATCACAAGCTAAGGAGAGAGAAACATATAAACACCAAGCTTAAGGAAATTGAATGGAAGATACTCTTTCTTTTACCAAGGGCATTAGGCTAACACAGTTAGTCAGATGAGTATATGATAACCATTTTCAAACATTAAATTTTAACTCCAAATTACCTAAGTGTTAAGAAGTAACAATCAACAAACTTCATGTTTTAACTCAAAATTACCTAAGTGTAAAGAAGTAACAATCAATTTAACCACAAGGTGAAATTCATTAATGCATGTTAGGATATTTTTATTTCAAATATGGCTATCGAAACTATTAGACGATATGGGGTAACTGATGCTGCATATAACTGATGTTGCATGACTGATGCTGCATACATATAGGGTGACTGATTATTAGACGATATGGGGTAACTGATGCTGCATATAACTGATGTTGCATGACTGATGCTGCATACATATGGGGTGACTGATTATTAGACGTTATGGGGTGACTGATGCTGCATAACTGATGCTGCATATGACTGATGTTGCATACTAATTGATTATTAGACGATATGGGGTGACTGATGCTGCATACATATGGGGTGACTGATGCTGCATATGACTGATACTACATATGGATATTAGACGATATGGGGTGACTGATGCTGCCAGATTTTATGTTTCTAACTTGGATTTATACTAGAAAAGATTGTATAGAATACATACCAAAAAGAGTGTAGTATTGTAAACATTATCACATAACCAATCCCAATGACTATTTGGTCTCCTACTCCATATCATATCATTTGGAAGCTTAGCTCGTTCTCTCGCAGGTGTTCCACATGACAAGTAGTGTAGATACAACCGGTGCCTAAACTAAGAGTACAACTTTGCCATCTTTTTGTCAACATATTCAATAATCTTCGGATGGGATAAGTCCACAACAAATAATACCTATTGTTAAACATAAATATATGCAAGTGAGTGCTTGAAATTACAATGAATAAATTGAATTAAATTCAAAACTCACAAGCAACTTCCTTGCAGTTTCTTCTTTTCTGAATCTGGGACCTTAAACCATATCTCATAGCAAACCGGTGAATAAGTCCAAACAATATTCCCTATCTCGGACGTGAAAAAACCTGACACAACTGGATCACTTGGAACTTGATGTTTAAAATCAAAGATGATTGGCATCTTTAAGCCCGTTATTGGCCTCCGAAATATCATAGACGCCTTTCCCACATGACTTTCCATGAGTCACCTTTTTTGCAAAAAAATCAAAATCTGTCTCTAGAAAAATATACATATCCCTAATGAATGTAATGTGTTGTTTAAAACTACGTTAATGAGGAAAAAGTAAATAATTGTAACTACCTTTCTTACCTGGGTTAGTGTTTGTTGACAAAGGTACAGGTGGTGATGGAAGAGGTGTTGGTGGAGGAGGTGCAAGTGCATCATTTGGAGGAGGAGGTAAGGGATCCCTCACACGCTTCACCCTCTTTCCTCGTGGAGGTGCAGGTGGTGGTGGAGGTGGTGGTGGAGGAGGTGGTGGTGGTGGTGGCGGAGGAGGTGGGCAGTGCAAATGCATCATTTGGAGGAGGAGGTAAGGGATCCCTCACCCACTTCACTCTCTTTCCTCATTGTGTAGAAGTTGCCATCTAAATATGAAACATAAAAGTAAATAACACAACCAAAATATTAATATATACAAACATAAACCATTATAAGCATAGTGACTATTTGTAAAATGACATGCAAATATATTTATTATTGTAGGATAATAAACATTAATTTATAATGCATAGATCTCACCATAGTCATCAATTGTAATCATCATTAGTATCATTGGTTCCAACATTCTCCTCTTCATCATCCTCCTCCTCATCATCCTTATCCTCCTCCTCTTCCTCGTCATTTTCTTCCTCCTCCTCCTCATCCCTTTGTAGCCCTAGCATTCTTCGAACCTCCTCGTTGTTAATATCAAAAGATTCAGGATAAACATCATCTCTACATAATGATATATCAACTTCATCGTCATTATGGACCCGCCTTGTAGAATTTTCAATTTCATCTACATACTCATCATTGTCTTCGTCAGTGGCATTGTCTTCCTCCTCCTCATCATCATCTTTCTCAGGAACATCCCAAATGTGTCTATGTTGTATCTTTTGCACAACTTTCCATGGATGACCCAATTTTAAGTCATCAATATAAAACACTTGATGTGCTTGTTTAGCTAACCCATACGGATCACCATCGTACCAACGGTTATTTACATTCAATGATGTAAGATGATAATCCTGCATAACTTTTTTACCTCTTGTATCTGTATTGTACCAATGACGTTTGAAAAGAATCACCTTAAAACCTCTAGTAAATTGTACTTTAATGACATTAACTAAGATGCCATAAAAGTTACATGTTTCACCATTATGCGACCCCGGCGTCATAACCCCACTGTTCTGTGTTGTACGGTTTTGATCAACATGTCTGACCAAATATCGAATGTCGTTGACAATACAACTGGTGTATTGGACAATACGTTGATCTGGACCTTGGGCTAATGAAAAAATCTCTGCACTAACCAATCTAGGCTCTTGATAATACAATGACGTGACCCACTGCCTAAACCATTCTGGAAACAACTGTCTATGCCTTTGTTGTACATTAGCATGACTATCTCTTTCCAAAATCTCGATATGCTCACTGCATAAATAAATAAAATGTAAGTGAAAGTTGTGGAATTATAATTATTTAAATAAATGTTCAACTATTACTATCACATACTTTCTGAAGTCTTCTATTTTGTCGCAATTATCTAAGATATACCAATAAGCCACTTCTATATCTTCCCTTGAAAGTTGAACCATTACATGAGCACCAAATGGACGTGCTTTTTGAGCAAACACTGAAATGAGCGCATTGGGATTACTACCATCGTCGTTTCTTTCTGGTCGGGTGAATTTAGTCTCAACTTCACATAAATACATTGAGCAAAAAGTTAAAGACTCATATGCCAAGTGTGCTTCCATAATAGAGCCTTCGGGACAAGCTTTGTTACGAACATATTTCTTGTACGAACCCAACAATCTAGATAAATGAACAATTGTTAGTACGTAGAAATAAAAAAATTATGCAACTAACAGAAACATCATGGCCATTTACCTTTCTACAGGATACATCCATCGATATCCGACTGGTCCTGCCGTGCACTGCTAAGTGAACCATGGGAACAAAGAATGCAGGTGGGAAATTTTTTTCTAGTTTGCACAATATGAGGACAATGTCTTCTTCCAACTTGTCAAGATCAGTAACAGTCAGAGTCTTTGCACATATTTTTTGAAAAAACTAGAAAACTCAACAATTGGACCATATATATGCTTTTTCAAATATTTTCGAATTCCCACAGGAAGCACCCGTTGCATCAACACATGATAATCATGGCTCTTCAAACCAAATATACTTCCTTCATCCACATTCACTTTATGTGATATATTTGCTGCATAACCATGTGGAAATTTAATTGATTTCAACCAATGCAAGAAATCTTTACGCTTATATGGCTTAAATACATACTGAGGCAAAGGCTTATCCAATGTGTTACGTGCATTTAGTTTCAAATGCAAACTCTCTCTAATATTCATGTCTTGTAAATCCATCCATGCCTTAAGGGTATCCTTCGAATTCCCCGTATTCAGCAATGTCCCATTCAAACAGTCAAATATATTCTTCTCAATATGCATAACATCAAGATTATGTCGAATCTTCAATTTGGACCAGTATTCCAACTCGAAAAAAATACTCTTCCTTGTCCAATTTAATTCTTCGGCATTCCGCTTCCTCTTCCTATCTTTATTAGTACGATGTTTGCCAAGTGTACGAGGTAAAAGGGAATCAAGTTGATCAAGTATGTCATCACCTGAGAATTCTCTGGGATGATATCTCATCTCTCGGCAACCATTAAAGAGTTGAGAATTTTTGCGCCATGAGTGATTCATAGGTAAGTAACGATGGTGCCTAATATGACAATACTTGTCTCTCAACTTAGTGTAAGATCCATCCTCATTGCACACTGGACATGCCAACTTGCCATGAGTGCTCCAACTTGATAAATTTCCATAAGCTGAGAAATCGTTAATGGTCCACATAACAGCTGCACGCAAATTAAATGTCCTCCCAGTCATCTTATCATGGGTTAGAACACCATTTTCCCACAGTTCTTTAAGCTCATCAACCAATGGACGCAAATAAACATCAATCTCATTTCCAAGTGCTTTTGGTCCAGGAATTAATAAGGTCAGAAAAGAAAAAGGTTTTTTCATGCATTTCCATAGGGGCAAATTATATGGAAATACAACAACCGGCCACATACTATATGGCTTACTTATATCTGAATAAAGAGTAAACCCATCACTTGCAAGGCCCCAATCGGACATTTCGTGGGTCTCGAGCAAAATTAGGGTACATTTGGTCAAATTATTTCCAAGCACTAGAGTCTACTGGATGCCTCATTGTGTTCCCATCATTGATTCTTTTCTCCTTGTGCCATCTCATGTCTTCGCTCGTGTGTCTCGATATGAACAACCTCTGTAGCCTTGGCTTAAGTGGAAACTATCGCAACACTTTTCTTGGAACTTTCTTCCTTTGCTCATAATGACTATCCTTATACCTTAGCTCATTACAAACTGGACATCTATCTTTCTTTTCGTGTTCTTTATAAAATAATGCACAATCATAGTAGCAAGCATGTATATTTTCACACCCCAATCCAAGAACTTTCAATATCTTCTTGCACTCACGAAATGAGTTAGGAACATTGTTAGGCTGGGGACACATCTTTTTCATCATTGCTACCATCTTATCAATTGCTTTGTTTGTCATGTGGTTGTCAACTTTGGTGTAAATCAACTCCATGACGTATGTCAAAATTGTATATTGCTTACGTTCAAGGTATAGTTCCTTTTGAGCTTCACCAATCAACATCTCATAAGTATCAACATCTGTCCATGCATTGGTCATATCACCACCCCACATGGAATCTTGGTTCCCCATTGTATCATGATCATGATCATCATCATTTATTCCTTCAAAGACATCCTCAACAATATTAAACATATTGACATTAGAGTTACTGGTTGACTCATTGTTCGTAGATACCGAAGATTCTCCTTGCACTTGTTGGATATGCTCCCCATGATATATCCATCTATCATAATTCATATCCATACCGGAATTCAACAAATGGAGATGAACATCTTCAACTAAGTGAAAAAATGTGTTATGGCAAACTCTACAAGGACATGGTATTTGATTATTCTCGTTCACATGGTGACAAGCAATGTCAATAAATGACTTGATCCCTTTTTCTATATTCGGAACTAAGGCGATCCCGACTATGAATCCATTGTTGATCCATGAAATCAGATCACTTCAATCCTAGTATTGAGCTACATACTCTGACATATTTCAATAGGTTGCCATAATAGAAAATATATATATATATATATATATATATATATATATATATATGAATATATATGTAAAATTGTTAAGATAGATGTATAATATAACAACCAAAAATGTCAAGAAGCTCAATTGAAAAATTCACATATCCCAACTCAACAACAACTAGATGCTAAAACAAACGTACTAGAAAATAGAGAAATCATACAAAAATCACCATGCTAGATACTCAATTTTCAATAATCCAACAGAAAAACCACCATGCTTATTTCAGCATATACATGCACAATACTTCGTATTCATCATTACTATTCAAATGCAATGATTATTTGGCTAGCGGTAGCATTAATAATATGCCATTGTAAATTGCAAGCATTAAAGACAACATACCAACTTGGAGCTTTGGTCTTGTACTTAAGTAATCTCGACCTTGAGCACCTTCAATCTTGAAAATCATGAAAGTATAAAAATTTCATATATGTACAAAGATCAATGTGCATTAGAGTATAGTTAGATAAGAGCGCAATTGTAAGGTGCTATATGGAGTCCATTATGCAGCTCTTAATCCATCATCTCAAACTATCATATTCACCTTTTCCCACTTTTCCTCTTCATGTCATATAAACACTTTTTTTTCCCCGAATCACAATGAAAAAGTGATGCTGCATACATATGGGGTGATTGATGCTGCATATGACTGATGCTGCATATGGATATTAGACGATATGGGGTGACTGATGCTAGCAGATTTTATGTTTCCTCTTTCCATGGGATTCTCTATTAAGTCTAATCCCTTAATATGAGGAAGATTGACATCTAGATGACTTGTTGATAGTTGTATGCTAGCTACTTGATGCACTCCCTTAATTTAAGGAGTGACAACTTTAGGGTTTACTGGGTTAGTAGGATTTGCCAAGGTAGGGTTGCTTGTAACCTTCTACCTCATTATATATCCCCTATTGTACATTCAATCAATATATGAAAAATACATTCAAACAAACTTAAAATTTCTAGAGAACTCTACGAGTGATTTGCGGAGCTCTACTTGAGGGATGTAAGTAGTTTTAATCATTTCTTATATTTATGTGCTACCAGATTTCCTACCATCACCCTTTTTCAACCAGCCAAAACACAAGAAAGTACACATCTAAAGAATTCCCAGTACAAGTAGCTAGTAAGAAATGGCACTAAGATCATTGTAGGCCCTACCCAAAAATTTTCAAGGTGAACCTAGTCTTGACTCTTGACAACACCTCTCTCAAGAAAGACAACACGCAACTTAATGGTTACAGACTTCCAACATTTGAACAAAAACAAAAAACAAAAAGATAACACTAAGTCAGGGGACTAAGAAAAAATATAAAAACATATATTAACCACCAAGACCAAAATTTTGACTCCAAAGAGTAAAGAAGAATCAAGACTGGAACAGAAAACTCACTACTAGTATAACTCTCCCTGAAGTAAAGAACAATTCACCAGTAATAGGAATTTTAGCGAAAGAAAATCAGAACCTGGGGAACAATTAAAGAAAAAAAAATCCAAAAACAATTAAAGAAAATATAGAGAAACAAAGTACCTTGTTGTCAACTGAAAGAACTTGAGAAAAAATCGAACTTCTCTTTCCCCAATTTGATCTTGTTATGTCAGAGAGATAAGAGAGTTAGTGAACGAGAATCAAAGGGTGGGAGAATGGCTGAGGGAGGGAGACGAAAGAGAGGTGGTAGTCGCCGTCGCTGGCAACCACCAAGTAGCCGGTCGTCGAAGTTAGGGTGAAGGAGTAGACGAAAGGGTGCTGAAGACTGGGAAGAAATAAGAATAAATGGATAGGTTTTGTTATTTGGGGGTTTTGATAATTGCATCTATATTTTTTATTTTTCATTCACTATTATATGTGAGGAATGGCCAGGTGGCCTTCCCTCTTCTTATGTGATGAATTTAACATTGCGTCACTTATTAAAATTTCATTTGGCCGTAAACTTTCCCGCCCACTTTTTTGTGGCGAATCCAAAAGTATAAGTGACGCAAAATATTTTGGTGTCCTGGAAAAATCTTAAAGTGACAATTTTTAAAAAAGCGTCACTTGTTTTACCTATATGTGATGACTTTTCACACGCCACAAAAAATTCGGTCACTTAATCCATGTTTTCTTGTAGTGGGTGAAAGGTTTTTACATAACACATAATTGGCCATTGGATACTTTACTTTTCCTTCCAGAGAAAACCTGTCAGGAGGTACACCACGATTTTTCCTTGGTAGCAGTTTATATGTACTTTTAGCATCATTAGTTACATGAGCATCACTAGTACTTACCTCAGGGATATTCAGAGAAGACGTATTGGACGACAACACTATTGAGCTAGAGAGAGAGGAGAAGCTTCAGCACAAGTCTTAGGGTTGCTAGCTTTGGCAGACTCCTATAGTGAGGCTAGCTCGGCTTCGTTAGCAGCTGGCCGAACACCAGCTGCAGCACAGGGACTTTCGGTATAGGTTTCCTCGGCAATCAGTGGCTGACCACTTGTAGCAGTCTCGGTAGGAATGAATTGAGACTCTGCTACATCCATCAGTATGAGATTGTCATGATCCCGATGCACTCCCCCTGAAACAGTTACGTCTTGTACATTGAACCACCTAAAAACACCATCAAGATCACAAATAGCACTCTCCTCTTTGGGATCGGAAGGTGATGATATGGGAGTACAAAAATATTCCGATTCGGAGAAAGTCACGTCCATGGTGACATACATATGGCGGGTTTCAGTGTGGAAGCATTTATAACCTTTCTGTTGAGGTGCAAAGCCAACGAAGACACACCGAAGAGCACAGGGATCCAATTTACTACGATGAATATCACGCCCTGACCCACGAATAAAGACTATTCATGAGCTAGGGTGTGAGCCATATCTTAGCTATAGAAATAAATTCTACAACCAAGATATGGTGGAAAATAAAATAAAATTATAACGATTACACCATAAAATCTTACATGAAATTTACTGAATACGCAGCGGAATAACTATAGTGCACAAATTAATTCACAATAACAACTACAATGATTAAATTGTAACAATTCTTTCAAATGCATGAAATATATTCAAATGAGATGGATGAATGTACTCACTCCCTTCTAATCATGCTAACACATACCTAAGGCACCCAAGCCTGCACGTCCCATACCATGCTTATACCACTTGGCTCCGAATACCTTAGAATATGAGTTAACTCCCGTTCATCCCTTAAACCCAATTTTTGTAATTAAATTCTCAGTTTCCTCATTATACAGGCACTTCCCCCAACGCCCAATTGTATATTCAAGTCCTTCCCCCGATGCCTGACATATACAAGATTTAATTGTTTTATAACCAACCAGTTGTATACTCAAGTCTTTCCCCCGACGCCTGACATATACAATGTTCATTATTTTATATTCAAGGCAAACTTCAACCCTTGAATATCCTCACAACTCAATCACTTCACATAAGTGAGCACTTGACACAACATAACTCTTTTTCTTGCTTTGCATGAATGTTTATGTATATGTCATGTTCATATGGATATCAATACTCACATTTTATCTAACAAGCCTGCAAGCTTCAACATAAATCAGTTTGATTAGTAACAAGAGTAATATAATCATAATATTAACAACAAAGTAATAATCTTTAATGTAAATGATAAGCAATATGTTACCAATTACTCCTTGAGTCGATCCTCCTTTTCCATTAAGTTTCTGTTAAAAACTCAGTGTTTTATTAATAAATGGTTTGCTCAACTCAAATTTATTGCAATTAGACAAAGGAACACGGAGATTTAAGTGGTTCACCAATTTGGCTACGTCCACTAGGGTTGTGTTTGTATTTGTATTTCACTAGGTAATGAGGATTTACAATTACATGACAATGACTTAAAAGCCTTGACAAAAATATGTAAGAAAGTGATATGAGAAGGACGGTTTTTGCTCCCTTTTCTTCCCCCTTCTTTGCTCTCTCCTCCTCCTTCCTTTATATATTGAGTGATTGTGTTTCTTCCCTTGAACTCCTTCCCTTTGAAGCTCTATACGTATAGATTAACCTTGTTTGCTTCTTTTCTTCATGATTCATGGCACATGTGTTCCAATAGCAAGTCACCAAAATGTTGTTCTCATCATTAGCCATGATACGTGTTCCAATAGCAAGTCACCAAGTGTTGTTCTCATCATTAGCCATGATATGTGTTCCAATAGAAACACACCAAATGTTAACCTAATCATTGATAATGGTATGTGTTCAAATGGCAAAGAGACATATGTTAAGTTAATCAATATCATGCAAGGTGAATACAAGCATCTAAGGCCACGTTGAGCTTTAGCTTAAGTTTTATTCCTAGATCAAAACACATGGGTAAGTCTACAATCAATAAGTATACAAATGGAGTTTGGTAAAAGCTCCAATCTCATTGGAGTATTTGGAAGCTTGGTTGAGTAACATTGAGGAGAGAATATTTTTCAAATGACTGGGATTCCCCTAGGCTAGTGAGTAAGCACTCCTAATACCACAAAATATTGCCTCATGCATGCTAATATACACACGTACAAAGTCATAGACATCCCACCTCCACCTTTTAGAGTGGTGAATAATCACTAATCATTAACTACTAAATTCCTAATGATTACAAGCTTGCCAACACACCCTTATTTGGTAAAAATATCAAGCCAATCTCATATAATCACCATTCTCCAATTCAAACTAAAAATATCTCTAATTATATATGAACATGAAATAATACTAGTTAGTTTTTGAAATAATCTTGTAGCAAAAATGAACTTACGTTGACACTAGTATACATATCAAAAGTATAAGTTCTTGTACACATAGCATATAAAAAGAAACCCAATAAAATTATTACATAAAATAACTTCGCACATACAAACACACATATATAATCTTTTTCTTTTTTTTTAAATATGGGGTATTATAATGAATCTTGTGGATATTAACATAAGCAACACGACCGAACACCCGAGGAGTAAGAGTGTTGGTAGAGACAACAGGAACATGTTCCGTCAGTACTTGGAGTGGAGTACG
This sequence comes from Heteromeles arbutifolia, assembly GCA_024362995.1. Lineage (NCBI taxonomy): Eukaryota > Viridiplantae > Streptophyta > Magnoliopsida > Rosales > Rosaceae > Heteromeles > Heteromeles arbutifolia. The sequence continues at coordinate 33,074,467 of JANCRC010000003.1, read as the reverse complement.
GAATTCTATAACCCATGATGGCATGCGATTGATGACATACACTGCATAAGTGATGACGTCCGGGCAAAAAAATTTAGGTACGAACGCACCAATAAGCAATGCATGAGTAGTTTCTAAAATATGACGGTTTTTCCTCTTAGCCACCCCATTTTGTTGTGGGGTATAAGGACAAGTGATCTCATGGAGAATTCCTTAATCACAAAAAAGAAGAAGAAAGCTCAGAGTTAACATATTCACCCCCGTTATCAGAATAGAGAACCTTAATAACGGAAGAATATTGTATAGCCACTATCTGAGAGAAATACCGAATAATCATACTAACATCACTTTTATGTTTCAACATATATTCCCATGTGATACGAGTGCAATCATCAACAAACGTAATAAACCAATTAATCCCTGAAACGGTATTAACGAGTGAAGGCCTCCAAACATCTGAATGCACAAGCTCAAACAAAAGCAATCTTTTATTCATACTAGGAGAAAACGAAGCACGATGGCTCTTAGCTAGAATATATACTTCATAATGTAAGTCTGATTCTTTTATTTCATGAAACAAACTAGGCAACATATGCCTTAAATAACCAAAAGAAGCATGTCCTAACCAACGATATAACAACCACACTTCTTGCAGATTACTAGTACAGGATGCTCGAACTGCATTAGCTCTGCCAAGAACGACATCATCTACATAGTACAACCCCTCTCTCTTAGTGCCACGCCCAATTATCTCCTTGGTCTGAATATCCTAAAGTAAACAAAAAAAAAGGATACATAAGTACAACACAATCCAATTACTCAGGCACTTGGGTAATAGATAATAAATGATGAGACAATGATGAAACAAGCAAACAATGGTGAAGAGAAAGAGATGGCGTGAGGTCCACTGTGGCGGCCCCAGTCACCACGGCAGTAGTGCCATTCGCCATTGCTACACACTTTTGATGAGTCGTTGTCATAGATGTGAATAATTTTTTATCGAATGTCATATAATCAGTTGCACCAGAGTCTAGAATTTAACATGTATGGTGCTCAGTACCGGAGGCTAAACAAACACGTCCAACAGTACCTGTATTGGACGATGACTTGCTAGGATTGGTCCTAGTCAACAAAGTTTGACTCGGATCCCCTTGAGTAGGCATGACCTCCTTATTTCCAAGCGTTGTGGCGGCTATGGATGCACGACTCCCACTAGCTCCATTAGTAGCACGCTCATTGGCACGCAATTTCTTCTTCAATTTCAGGAACCACTCATGTACTCCATGTTTTTTAAAACATGTATCTTCCGTATGACAGGTTTGCCCACAGAAAGTACACTTCAAATCATCTTTATTTTCTCGAGTAAATGGGCGAGAATTTGTTGATGACAATGAGCTATAGGACCGGCCAGAAGATGGTGACCGTGACACTATAGCCATGGGGGAGGGGGGCTCCTCCTTGGTTCCCAACGACACTACTTCCCATCATAGTAGCATGGCATTGTGCTTCCCGCCTAAAAACATAAAAGACTTCCTCCATGGATGGTAAAGGTTGAGTTCTCAAATTATCACTACATACTTTATCAAAGATATCATCAAGCCCTGCTAGGAAGGCATACACACGGTCCAGTTGGATCTCTTCTCAAAGTGTCTTCAAGTCAATAGCACATTCCATCTTGATTGGTCTTCTTTGATCCAATTCTTGCCAGACAGCTTTGAGATCGGCATAGTACACACCAATAAGCCGCCCTTCTTGTTGAACTCGAAATGACTTTACCTTCAACTCATAAATTTGAGAGATATCAGACCCATCATAATACGTTCAAGCAACTTCTTCCCATACTTCTTTAGTAGTACGAAGATGGATGAAAAATCCCATGATGGTAGGATCCATGGAATTAATCAACCACCTTTTCACAATTGCATTCACAGTCTCCCAAGCTTCATACCCGACACTATCCTCCTTAGGCTCCTTAATGCTCCCTGTCACGAACCCTTTCTTACCACGCCTAGCAATATGCATCTCCAATACTTTGGACTAAAGAGGATAATTTGATCCATTGAGTTTTACGGTATTTGGTACGTTTGAAGCATCGCTTTGAATTACAACCGGACTCAAAATTGAGTTGTTGGCCGAGCCATGTGACCCACCCTCCAATTTGAGCCTTAATCCTTCCTGACCACTCACCATGGATCACGCACAAGAACACCTGCTGATCACGTCGCACACTACTCTCGCAATTGTCGATTGGCTGCAAAGAACGTAGCACAGACACAAGATTGCAGTCTTAAACACGCATCAGCAGTACGGTAGAAGTGTGTTAGGGTATGATTAGGCTCCGATGACAAATAGAATTTTGCGGCTTAATTTTCATGTCTTGCATAATTTGGTATATAATACATACAATCCTTGTTTTCCAAGGAAAAACTAAAAAAAGGACACAAGAGATATCCTTCCTAATAAAGGACTCTAATATTTACACAATATTTACATTCCTATTTTAAAGATTACTCACGGCAACATGGGCTACTCCTCATATTGTCAATTGGGTTTATGGTGCAACCTCAACTTTCTTCATGTTATTAAAGCAAGTTGTCTCATGTGTGAAGTCCAACCGCCTCACATGCTCCACGCCACCCCATTTGTGTTGTCCACGTATCACTCCGTTTGTGTTGTCCACGTGTTAGGCTTGAGAATTCGCCACACGTGGTGGGCGTGTTGAGAATGAATCCCATATTGATGGGAGGAGGGACCTTACATGGGCTTATAAGTAAGTTGGGCTACTCAATTGATTTTATGATGGAACCTCAACTTTCTTCAATTTCACTTTATCATTTTAACTTAACTTATTATTACCTTAAAAATTTAAATCCATTCCCAAACCTCTAACAGGCGAACAAAATGGGCCAAACATTATTTGAATGAAGAGTGAAGCAACGTTTTGGTGTTTCTTGTGCGGAGGCGGCGGCAAAGGAGGAGGCTAGGGAGATTGTGAAAGATAATGAGAACAAGAAGAGCAAAGAGCTGCTGGAGAAGAGAACATGAAAATCGAATTCATGAGTTCTCTGATCTTCAATGCAACAGATATCAGTTCCATTTTATTTCTGTTATTCAATATGATTTATCAACTTTCTCTTGAACTTGTGGAGTTATGTTTTTGGTGCTGTTTTCTTGATTTGTCGTGTATAATACAAGGAATCAGTTACACATGACTAGCTTTGCATAAAAATGTAAATGATTTCTTCTTCTAATATTCTAATATGGTATGAGAACATACTATCCACTTGGCTAGTCCAACGACCCAAGTGCTCCCATGTCATCCAATATGTGTTATGCCTCCATATTAAGCTCAAGTAACGTCACACGGTAGAAGGCATGCCGACAGTGTGAATTCCACACCGGGTGGTTAAACCTTCCATAATAAGTTGAAAATAAACTTAGGCTTCTCCTTCGTATTCAATTGGTTTTGAGTTTGATGTGCACATTCAAATTAAAAAGGGAAAATTTCAAACCTTGTTTAGTGGCAACATAATTTCATGGTGCCTATTATTTCACGTGCAGTGAACTTGATCAATGACTTATTAAAGTCTTGGTCTATGAATTCATAATCATCTCGCCACTCAAATGTTTGGCTTTATAAAAGCAACCCGAATGCACATGTTATTTTATCAAATAAAATAAAATTTAAGAAGAATAAAAAGTAGCTGAAATGGAGAACTATAGACTCTTTAATGTTCATTTGGGAATAACAGTGAGTGGTCAAAGCACCACAATTCTGGGGATACATTTGTGAAGTAGTAGTTATATTTTGAACAAACTCTTTGTGTGTATAAAATATTGGTGTAGATGGTGAAACTATTAACAACTACTATATATTTTATGTAAATAGCTTTTACATATCTACACGGATGATGTTTAAGATGTATTGTTAACCTCTATTGCAACGCGCGGGCTAAACTTCTAATTTAAACTATTATGCAAGGCATCAATTCCCTTGATATGCAATTCACTCTCCGCCCATAGATTCACCGAGTTGACGTACAAAAAAGCTAGTGTCGGCTTCGAGAAGCTAACGGAAAAGTAAAAAAAAACTACGGTTAGTTTTCTCTTTTGAATCGGAAAATTAACATATTAGACTGCATTGGACAATAGAAAGTATATGATAATGAATAAAAAAAGAGAAACAATTGGAAGAGGCTAAAGCACAATCATGGCACTTACATAAACAATTGGTTTGTGCATTAAGCACTTACACAAATTGAGAGAAATCAGGAGTATGAATGGGAAGACTTGCTCGCTTGGCCGTCAGCGTGTTCTGCGGTGCACCATATGAATGCCTGTGAATGGAAAGACTAGCTTGGCCGTCAGCGTGTTCTGCGGTTGCACCATCCTATCCATCGTTGTGATGGTTCGGTGAAGCTAAGCCGAGGGGGAGGGGGAGGACATGCACTACGAAAAAATGAAACAAACAAATCTGGTCTGCATAAAGAACTGCAACAATATATATAGAGCTTAGAGCCTTGAATAAAACACATAACTTCAAATGCTATCAAACATAACAGCAACTAGCTATCAACACGCCATGAAATCAGTTAGGAAACTGCCTCTTCTTCTTCTCCTTCCTATTTTCTTGCTCTCATTGCTTCCGTTGAAAGCCACGTCATCCCCAAGAAGTCAGGCAGAAGCTCTGATAAGCTGGAAAAGCAGCTTTGCTTCTCCACCATCGTCCCTCAATTCATGGTCTCGTACAAACCTCAACAACCTCTGCAACTGGACTGCCATTGTCTGCAACCAAAACACCAAAACAGTTGCCAAAATAGACCTCTCCAACCACAAAATCACTGCCACACTAACCGAATTCAACTTCACCCCATTTCAGTCTCACTCACTTCAACCTTAATGGCAATAATTTCACCGGCCCTATACCATCTGCCATTAGCAAGCTTTCCAGGCTCACTATCTTAGACTTGGGCAACAACTATTTCACCCAAGAAATACCCGAGGAGATAGGCAAGTTAACGAAGTTGGACTATCTCAGCTTCTACAACTATGATCTCCATGGTACAATTCCCGACCAGCTCAGCTATCTCCAACGGGTAAGGTATGTGCTTTTCGGAAAAAACCAGTTAATAAGAACCCCTGATGGTTCTAACTTTTCCGTCATGCCCTTATTGACATACCTTGATCTTTCTCAAAACAATCTGGAATCAAAATTCCCAGCGTTTATATCTAAATGTTGGAACTTGACGTTCTTGGACTTGTCTGAGAATGCCTTGACTGGCCAAATACCAGATGCAGTATTTACCAATCTGGGAAAGCTTGAGTATCTCAATCTCAGCGACAATCATTTCCAAGGGCGACTTCCAACAAGCTTTCCCAAGCTTAAACATCTCCATTCAGCATGGAACTCTTTCAGTGGTCAAATTCCAGAAGATATTGGTTTGATGTCTCGCCTTCAGCGTATTGACCTGTATCAAAATTCCTTACAAGGAAGAATTCCATCCTCGATAGGCCAACTCAGAGAACTCCCGTATCTTAATCTTGAGGTGAATTTCTTAAACTCTTCGATCCCTTCTGAACTCGGTCTTTGTACCAACCTCACCTACTTGGCTTTGGCCAAAAATTCCATCAGCGGCGATCTACCTCTGTCCCTGTCAAATCTGAACAAGATTTCCGAATTGGGTTTGGCTTTCAACTCATTTACTGGTCCAATCTTGCCCTTCCTTATCGCCAATTGGACTCAATTGGTTTCTTTGCAGCTTCAAAGGAACATCTTCCATGGAAATATTCCAGCTGAAATCGGATTGTTGACAAAACTGACACACCTTTATCTATACGATAATTATTTCTCTGCTGCGATTCCCTCGGAGATCGGAAAATTGAAAGACTTGATAATATTGCATCTTTCAACCAACCGGCTATCAGGGTCAATTCCTGTTACAATATGCAATCTCACAAGTCTTCAGAACTTAGGGCTTCGGGAAAACAATCTCACAGGGATAATCCCACCAGAGATTTCGCAGTTGAAACAACTGGAGGTTCTGAACCTAAGCCATAACAACTTGACAGGGGTGATTCCAACAAGTCTGGGCAGTTTGAATAGCCTCCAGCTACTAGATTTGTCAAATAACAATTTGACAGGCGAAATACCAGGCGGACAGGGCGCTGTTTAACAAGCTTTAACATAAGCCACAACAATTTATGGGGTGAAATACCAGCGGTGATTACTAACATATACACGAGTCACTCCTTGGATCTTAGCAGCAATTCTCTATCGGGAGCAATACCTTCAAACTTGGACAAGCTCACGATGTTGATGGTTCTCAATGTCTCACACAACCATCTCTTAGGGGAAATCCCATCAGCACTTTCCAGCATGGTTCGTTTGGAACGGTACGACTTTTCTTATAATAACTTGAAGGGTCCAATCCCAACTGGTGGCATTTTCCGAAAAGCATTGGCAAATGCTTTTTTCTGGAAACTCTGGCTTGTGTGGGCACGTTGAAGGCCTAAAGGAATGTAGTTTCAGAAAGAATAACAGCACAGTTCTAATTGGTGTCCTTGTACCTGTTTGTGGCCTATCAATGGTTGTCGCTGCCATCGTTCTGATTTTAAAGTTTTGGAAGAGATCCAAGGCTGTTCTTAAGAAAATCAAAAGTTCTAAAAAATTTGAGAATTTTGAGTCAATGATAATGCAAGAAGAAGTGAAATTTACATTTCGGGAAGTTATCAAGGCTGTAGACGACTTTCACGAGAAGTATTGCATTGGAAAAGGAGGATTTGGTAGAGTATACAAGGCGGAGCTCGAATCAGGTCAAGTTGTTGCAGTTAAGAGACTTAACACGGAAGACTCTAATGATATTCCAAGAATCAATCTTCGAAGTTTTGAAAATGAAATCCGAACTTTGACAAATACCCGGCATCGCAACATCATAAGGCTATATGGATTTTGTTCCAGGAGGGGATGCATATTCTTGCTCTATGAATTCTTAGAGAGAGGCAGTCTGGGAAAAGCTTTATATGGGATTGAAGGGGTTACTGAACTTGGCTGGGCTACAAGGGTCAAAATTGTGAAAGGACTTGCTCATGCACTTTCTTACTTGCACCATGACTGCACTCCACCAGTCGTGCACCGTGATGTAACCATCAACAATGTATTGCTTGAACAGGATTTTGAGCCTCGCATCTCTGATTTTGGGACGGCAAGACTGTTGAGTACTAACTCATCCAATTGGACGCATATTGTTGGTTCATTTGGCTACATGGCACCAGGTGATGTAGCAATTCAGTACTCTGCGTGTTTGGCATTGTTTTGTTGATTGAGATATGTTTTGAGGCTACTTGTTTTGTTTTCCTTGACGTGCAGAGCTTGCATTCACTATGCGAGTCACGGATAAGTGTGATGTATACAGCTTTGGAGTGGTGGCACTAGAAGTCACCCTCGGCATATGCTTGAGTCCCAACTATCAGAATCATCAACGTCAATGAATGAAAACGCAGAGTTGCTTCTTAAAGATTTGTTAGATCAAAGGTTGGACCCTCCAACCAATGCATTGGCAAAGGCAGTGGTGCTTGTGATGAGTTTATCCTTGGCTTGTGTGCATACGCATCCTGGGTCTCGTCCGACAATGCTTTTTGTCTCACAAAAGCTATCTGCTCAAACCCTGCCTTCCCTTTCCGAACCATTTGAGATGCTAACCATCAACAAGCTGATGGGGTTACAGATTAAAAAAATGGAATTATAGCTAGCTAGTTAGAAAATTTCTACGTTTAGAAACTTGTGTTTTTTTTTCTTCTGTTAAACATAAAGAGAAACTTCATAAACATGTATTTTGTTTGCTAATTCCTAGAGAATTTGAAAGATGTCTTAATCAAGTCTCATTCGTCATACTACATAACTCTTTTAATTAAAATAGAGGATTATGCGAGGTTAGCTCCTCGGAGTAGAACATGAAAACGTCCACCCTCACCCAAAGGAGAAGAGTCCCACAAATTCTGACAAAATGTTCAAGGGAGTCAGAACTATCCCCAACAAATTCTCATACCGTGGAATAACATCCACACCATCCACAGCACTCATCTTTCCATTCGCGTGTCAGATTTGGTGACTGTAACATGCATCAACCCGATAACCATATGGTCTGAGTCAAGGCCTAGTACTATTATAAACTTAAAATTTTATGAATACAAAGTTATAGAGACACGTTCTTAGTTGTTTCTTCTTCGAAATCCTAGAAACTCTGCAATTCAAAGTTCCAGTTACTACCATACCTAGCAGCATTTCTGCTATTCAATCATAGAATTGATTCCGATTAAGCGAAAAAACAGCTAGCTAGCGAGGATTTGCAGAACTGATCTCAGATGCATATAAAATAGTGAATAAAGAGTTAGATTATACAAAAACTAATTCCAAAAGGGAGATTTTATTTAAACCCATGTAAACTCTTTTTACATCCAACTTAAAATTTTAAATGTTAATTGTCTATTTCACCCTATTGCATAATTACTATTAAGTACAAAATGAAATTAAGAATAAAACTCAAATTTATCAATAAACCCAAACACTATAATTAAACCCTACGACCACTCTTTGTTTATCCTACTTTCATTCTGGCTAAAACCCTAAAAGCTCTCATAGGGAAAAATAAATTTTTTTTATTGATATACGGTGATTTTGAATTTTTGAATCATCCAACCAAGGTATGACTCAATTTATGAATCCAATAGGCAGTACACTAGTTTGCATTGATGTCCTCAACTCTGTGCTTCTTTCCATCCATCTTGTTAATACGACATTTGCATCCTTGACAGGCTCACCCATATGTTCGTTAACGAGTTCAGCATGCCTTGAACTAAAACACCAACATTGATGACAGGACAGTCTAAAGCAATACACTCTGCAATTTGCACCAACTCTTCCTGTACATGATCAACTTTTCGATTTACTAATGAAATTTCAAATACTTGCGATAAGTGTTAGGCTTCATGACCTCAGCTAGTGGTGAGGAATTACTTCCCACATTTTCTTTGTACTTGCTCCACCATTGCATGAAGCTGCTCTGGTCCAGGAAAATATCAAGTGTTACTGCAAAATTCTGGAGTGCTTTCAGCACGTAACGCTCAAAGTCAATCAGCTTTTGTTTGGCATCTGGATTACTCGCTTGTTCGTTGCACAAGATAAGCACTTCCTCAACCTGCACCCAAAAACAAGAATCATCATTGAGACTAGAAGCCACATTATTTGCTTTTGAGTTCGACTTGGTTTCGCTACCTTCATTATTCTCTCTCTGCCTTCTTCTTTTCCTCGTCTTCATTGAACCATTGCTCCAACAGAATGAAATATCGAGGCCTTTCCTTTATGTAATCTTTTCCACCCCCTTGTTGTAGTCTGCAATGTGAAGCAGTTCGATCATCCTTCTGTAATTCGTTCCAGCAAAAAATAGAGTTAAAAATCAAATGGGTGTAAAAAATAAATCCACATATTGAATTGGGTTTATGGGGGTATACTAGGTATTAAATTAGGGTTTAAAGAGATATTAATAGTTTAGTTAAAAATCAAATGGGTGCAAAGAGTAAGTTGAGTGTAAAAATAAGTTACATAGGTTTAAATAAAATTTCCCATTCCAAAATTGGTAGAAAACACAACAGAAAAAAATAAAAAATAAAAAATAACGAAATATGAAAGTTTAACAAATTATAAAGTTGGAGTAAAAAATTGACTAACCTCGTATGTATAAACGAATAGTTGAATACGGGGCTAAAATTTGGGCTTTCGCACTCATGGGTTGGAGATAGATTTATGAAGCAATCCTAAATTTGACGTACGAACTACGAAGATAGACCGATTCGGCATATGGGTTTGCAGAGAAATGGTGTTCTGAGACCAATACTTTCATCTTTCCGTGGGGTGAAGCAACAGTCACAATAGAAGATGTCATGGTTTTGGGGGACTTTTAAGCTCTCTGAAAACCACAGAACTGAAACAATTAGAAGAGAAACTGCTAGCAGAGAAAAAGGAATTATACAGGGGAGGGTCTAACAAGGCTCACACATGCTTGTGGTTGATGAAGTTCATCAGGGCGGGCATGAATTTGAGCACGAAGCTTTTCTTGTTTACTGGTTGTCAAGGCAATGTTCTAAAAAACAGTGCTAGTTGGGCGGCGGGCTGGAGCCTAGCGCCTAGACGGCGGGCTGGGGCCTAGCTCCTAGACGGCTAGGCGGACTAGGCGGATTTAAGTAAATCTATTATATTTCGTGTAAATAAGTGTCTATTTATACTTTAGATATATATAATTTCCTCATAAACTACAAAATTGAATGATATATATATTATGAAGTATTGGAACATAATGAAAATATGGGGAACAAGGGATATAATGTGTTTTCATTTAAGTATGCAACAAATCTCTTACAATTTATGGAAAAAAATAAAATGCAAAATGAAAGTTATCTATTTTTTGTCTAAGTGAGTCGTGACCTAGGCAGGTCTGGGCCGGTCCCTAGGCGGTGTAGACGGACGCCTCAGTAGGTCTAAGCGCCCTTTCTTAATTTTCAAACGCCTAGACATTAATCGGGACGGTTATGTTTTTCATGATGGTAATATAATACATAGGCATGTTTTCCCCATTGCAATTCATTTAGCTTGGGGGACAAGAATCGCGCTTGCACCAACTGTTCTTGCTAGCATTGACAGAGATTTAGATTTGTTGAAGAGGAAGATTATAGCTTTGGACAAATTAAAAATAGGTGGTTATGATTTAGAACTCACCCTCAAGTCCCCTTCCCGATTAGTTCAGGTTTCGGTATGGGAATAAATCTCTGAACTTTGGCCAAAGTCCAATGTTATAAATTATGCGAGGTCAAGATTGGCTAGATGGGCAGGTGTTAATGGTCTAAAAGTACAAAACTAGAGAATGGTTTTAGACTCAGCTGGGGAATTGTTCATGTGGCGCCCTTATGCAATGGCAGTCGATAACTGGCATTTGCCTAAATACTATCCACAAAAGGATTGTTTGGTTTTGGTTGGTCCTGACCTGGATGATGAATTACTGTCATTTTGTAAGATGTTTGAGGGTCACTGAGAGCCAGTTGGACTAGGCACTCTTAAGTCTTAAACAGTACCTTCCACATCGACGTAATCACAATTCTGATATTGCCTGGAAGAATTAAATCAAGGAAATCAAGAATGTAAAGTTGTATCTTCCATCTAGGCTTTTACAGGCGGATGTTAGCACAAGGTACTTGAAATGAGGAAGCAAACAGTGTCAGGTCTCGAAGATGCAAGTGTAGCTGTTGTGCCGCAGAAAAAGAAAGCGAAGAGTAGCAATTGGAACTGTTGAGGGCTAACCACCCCCACCATATAGGATTGTTGGAATTCAAGCTTGTTCTGGTTAGATTGAGCTAGTAAGTTTCTGGAACATTGACGAGAAACTTGTTGAAGAGTAGTCACTGGAAGCTTAATGGAGAAACTAACAGAAATTTTGGTTTTGGGCTTCATTCCTAAAGGACTTCACCATAAGGGTTTAATCCGATGTTTTTACTGTGGGGACTATCTTTCGACTACTCTATAACTTATAATTCTATAACCACGGTGATCATTTACCCAATTAGGCCTTTTATTTGTGTAGCAAATTGAGCTTAGTTTATTCAAAATAGAGATTGACCATCAAGTTGCTGCTTCTACATCACAATCACAATCTTACTCAGTCACTACAAGTGACAATAGGTTTAGGTACAAGGCTCCACCCAAACAAGGAAGACCATGGAAATTAAGTGTAATTGATTTGAACGTACATGTTATGTGTGTTTTGAACAGAACATTGATGCTCTTGTTTTGTCAACTTAAACCTTATTTTGCTTGTTTTTGGTGGAGTGGAATGCTCTTATTTTGTAATCAAGATCTTATAGGTTATATTTAAGGAAAATTAATGAAAATGACTTGAAAACTTTGAGTTCTAACAAAAATGACAAAAAGATGTTGTAAGTGAATAGTATCAAGTGTGACTTTTTAGAGTAAAAATGTCTTTAACATTAAAAATGAACAGTACCATAAGTGCTTTGTTAAGACTCCCTTATATTTATGAGTAGTACCTGCTCTAAGAAAAAGAATAATTTAGCTACTCATGAAGCCGATCATGCCATATGCTATTTCTCGTACCAGGGCATTTGTGGATTGAAAACGAGGGGAAAATGAAATGGAGGATCGGAGTTGGCAGGAAAAAAGAAGGAAAAAATTTGTATTTTTTTTTTTTTGCAATTATTTTTAAGAGTGAAACACCTGAATTACCCGATAGGGAAATCGGCTAAAAATTTAGTTTGACTCTCTAATTTTCCAATATAAAAGTTTAGAGAGAAATCAAAAGCTAAGTGAAAGTTCTATGAAAAATCAGTAGTTTACTCCTACGACTTTTACATAATTATATTAATATGAATGGTTCTGATTATAAATACAAAGTTCTATAAATCCGTCGTAAAAGTGTTTTGAACAGAAATTTCTTCACAGTGGTTGTACGAGTCATCAATGCTCAGAAGACAACTCACAGCTGTTGTTGTGTTTCCCCTCCTCTTTCCATCCCCTTCCATCCCCTCCTCTCACATTCTCCATTTTATCTTTCTCTTTTTATAAAAATTAATATAAGATGTTAACGTGGCTTAATCGTGACCATTCAATTAGGAGGGACGGGAATAGGAGGAAAAAAAAGAGAGGAAAGAATCCTACTCCTTACTCCAAACCCCTAAACGACAAAAACTTTTTCCGGAATCTCCCTCTTCTCTTTATTTTGTTTGGGTTAATCTTAGTTTATTACCCTAAAGTTTCTTGATTTTCAACATTTGGTATATGAAATTTTTTTCGTCCCAGTCTGGTACCTAAATTCATAATTCTGGGACACTTTCATACATCCGTTAACTTTTCCGTCAGAACCTCCGTTAACTGATGACGTGGCACCTACGTGGCCAATGATTGGGTGCCATGTGTCAATATGGGCTCATATGGATATTTTAAAATTCAAAAAAATAAAAAATAAAAAAATATTTTGGACCCACCGTCTCAAATCTGCAATTTGTTTTGCTAAACCTAAACCCCTCAAACCTGCAATTTGGTTGAAGCTTCATCTTCCCTGCAAATTTGCAATTCCAATTCGCCCTCATCCATAAACCCTTTCTCATCCCCATCCCAATCCTTCTCCCCAGTACCCACAGTTTATTCCTTCATCACTAACACCGCTGCAAGATCACCTCCATCCTTCACTCCCGTCGCTCATCACTCATCGCCGTCGTCAATTTCCGATCCCCACCTTCACATAAAGCCTCGCCTACGACCCATATGCCCAACACTTCATCATCGGCTCCATCCACCAATGATTATACTCCCTGTCTTCGTGCCTCCTTCCACGGCAAAGCCCAACAAACCCTAATTAACTAACCTTCAAATCAACTGGTGCAAGAAACTGGGCAGTGGTGGTGGGCAAAGGATTGTTGTTGCGTTTTGCTGGGCTTAAAGATGATGCTGGGATGCGAGAGCAAATGGAGGTGGCAGATGGGGTTTGGACTTCGATTACTCATCTTCAACTTGATTTAATCGGCCATGGCTGCGGATTGAGAACGATAAAAGGAGAAATTTCTCCTTTGTTGCTGTCAGTGCTGCTTGGCTGCCATGGTTGGATTGTAGCAAGTTACATATGAGAGAATGAAGGTTGGGTGCAGGTTGCAGGAGAGGGAGGGAGGGAGGGAGAGAGAGAGGAAGGGAGGGGAGGGGTGGGGTGGGGTACGGTGAGAGTAGTTCCAGCGTGGGAACCCCCCAGGCTATTCACTATTTAATCCACCTAGTGAACAGTAACTGCCCTTAATGAACAGTAATTGCCTTTTGCATCTCCACCGTTGCAATTGAATGGCTCTAGCAATAGGCAATAAAATATTAGTTTTTTTTTTTTTGTAAATAATACAAAATAATTTTATTTGTAATTTCGAATAAGATTTTTAATCGTTCTCGTTGCGCCACGTGTCATTATCCGAAAAGACAATTATTGGTGATGGATTTCAATAAGATTTTTATCCAATGTCGTCGTGCCACATGTCGTTACCTTTTCAGAATCTTTGAGGATAGATTTCGATCAGATTTTAAATCATTCTCGTTGCGCCACGTGTCATTATCCGAAAAGATAATTATTGGTGATGGATTTCGATAAGATTTTTATCCAATGGGGTCGTGCCACGTGTCGTTACCTTTTCAGAATCTTTGAGGATAGATTTCGATCAGATTTTTAACGAATGACGGCATGCCACGTGGCACTATCTACATCCTAATCATTTCTGAATCCTCCATATAATCCATCATCCATCCTATGAAATCTCACACCAATTTTCTCAAGATCTCTGTCATTATTCATAGTTTCTGCTTCCTTCTTCACCAAAATCAAAATCTGTATCATTATTCATAGTTTCTGCTTACAATGTCTTCTTCTTCAAGTTTGATGTGGGAAATCGATCAGCAAGAGGAAGAATTGTTTAACCAATCAGAAGGAATGTTCAATCTCTAGGTGGCCTAAAATGTGATGGAAGAAGATAAGGAATGTAGAAGGAGAGATGACGAAGCAAGAATGGCCAGAGCCTCACATTCCCGTCGAGTCATCCAAGCTGTGGCTCAGATCTCCAGGCCCAGCCGTTCCGGAAACCTTGATAGAAGCAGGCATCGACGAGGTGCAAAGCTCTTGGGCGATTATTTTGTCCGTAACAATGCATTCCCTGATACGTACTTCAGACGTCGTTTTAGAATGGAACGACATTTGTTCAACAAAATCATGATTGCTGTTTGCAACCATGATTCTTACTTTATGCAAAAGAATGATGCTTTTGGTGCTATGGGTCACCTTTCTAAGCAAAAAATTACTGTTGCGATGCAGACGCTTGCGTATGGAGCATTTGCAGACCAAGTGGATGAGATAACGAGGATGGGGAAATCAACCATTCTTGAGTCCCTGATGAGGTTTTGCGGAGCAATCGAATCTATCTACACCGCAGAGTACCTCCAGAAACCTACTAACATGGACTTGCAAAGGCTTCTGAAGAAGGGCGAGATGCGAGGTTTTCCTGGGATGATTGGAAGCATCGATTGTATGCGTTGGACGTGGAAAAACTATCCAAGTGCATGGCAAAGCGCTTATGGGGACAGAAAATGAGCAAAAAGTATCATTTTGGAGGCGGTGGCATCTTTTGATACATAGACTTGGCAAGCATTTTTCGGGGTTTCGAGAGCTTAAAATGACCTCAACGTCCTTGGCCAATCCCCAGTGTTCAACGATGTCCTGCAGGGAAAGGCACCAAAAGTCAATTACTGCGTCAACGAACATATGTACGACGGGCCATACTACCTAGCAGACGACATTTACCCAAGGTGGTCATCATTCGTCAAAACAGTGCCACGTCCGCGAAGTGCAAAGGAAAAACACTTTGCAAGCTGTCAAGAGGGGTGCAAGAAGGATGTGGAGCGTTGTCTTGGTATCCTCCAAGCTCGCTAGGCGATCGTCAGGGGTGCTGCCAGAATGTTTGATTTAGAGTCGCTTCGATCCATCATGATGACGTGCATCATTCTTCACAACATGATTGTGGAAGATGAGTACGATTATGATATCGTTGATGAATATGAGCTAGACACAATGAACAATTCAAGAACATGTATATATTATGCTCATGACGCCACCGAAGAACCCATGCAGCATGAGCCATTAGAAAGGGATGGACTTTACAATGAATTGATCATTCAACGATATACTGCACTTCAAAGGCCATATATGCACAATGCCTGGCAAATTGATTTGATAGAGCACCAGTGGGAATTGAAACAAGCTGAAGATACTTAAGTTCATTTAGTGTGTTTTTTTTTATTTAATTTTATTTGGTGTGTTTTTTTAGTTCATTGAGTGAGTTTTTTATTATTTGGTATGTTTATGTAATTTTATGAGAAGGTATTTATAGAAAAGTAAAATCATTTTTTTTTAATTTTTGAAAAAAAAATTTTGGATTTTTAAAAAAATTTTACATTTTTTTTAAAATTTTTATTCACCTAATTAATCTTTGCCGTTGGATTTAAAAAAAATTGAATTCCAACACTCCAGATTGTGCCACGTGGCACAATGGTAAGATTTCTGATTTTTAAACTATTTTTTCTTTTTTTTTTAATTTATAAAGGTGAATAATGTGGATCGTTGATCTCAAATCCAACGGTTGCAATTAAATAAAGTTTTTAAATTATTATTACCATTGGAAATCCAACGGTTTAAAACAAATGACCATTGAGATCCAACAGACGCCGAGGCGCCACGTGGCCTCCAATGGTCACTGACGCAGCTTCGCACGCGGGCCCCAGCAACTAACGCAAAACAGAAGAAAAAATGTGGCTGACGTCAGGGCGACGTCAGCCTTGCATCAGACCCACTCCGAGCTCTTGGGCTGGCAACTCTCCACGGGCCTCTCACTCGGGCCTGCTCGGGCTCCCTCGCCAGCACACGCTGGGCTTGGTTGCTCGGGCTCTCTGCCACTTTTCGCGGGCCTGTCCCTCGGGGGAGAGCACACGCTGGAAGTGCTCTGAGAAGAGGAGGTGAGGTAGGTGACGATGGGTCCAAAATATTCTTTTATTTTTTTGAATTTTTAAATATTCATGTGGGCCCATATTGACACGTGATGTCTAATCATTGTCCACATGGGCACCACGTCATCAGTTAACGGAGGTTCTGACATTAGATGAGTTTGAATTTCGAGATTCGTATAGTGGATATGAATAAATCTCAAAATTCAAACTTATCTAACGGTGATAAATAGGGTGGTTAGCATACACCACACTAAATGGTGATGAGCAAAAATGCACTCAAAAGTTAAATGTATGAAAATGTCCCAGAATTATGATTTTATGTACCAGACTAGGACGAAAAAAATTTCATGTACCAAATGTTGAAAATCAATCAACTTTGGTAGTTTTTTTTCTCTTGAGCTTCGAAGATAGGAGAAGCTAGAAGAATCCATGGTGGAAGAGAGAGAGAGAGAGTCGAGGGTTTGGCCATCTGGTGGAAACCCATTTCTTAAAACAGCCTACTTTCTAAAACCCAATTTCCCAAATTCCTCCATTGATGAACCCCTTTCCAATCTCCCAACTTTTATATCCTACCTTCCATCCAGTTACGAGCCGAAGAAATGGGGCGTGAAGGTTGAATATCGTGGGTGGACTTGCGGCCGTAAAGATTGGAAAACTTGGGTTGATCAAATGGCTTCTGTGCACCAATCTACATGGAAGAAGGCTGGTATATATAAAGCAATCTTTAGTTCGACATACCAAGTCAAAAGACAAACGAATTTGGTATTCGGGTTTGCAGAGAAATGGAGTTGTGAGACAAATACTTTCATTTTTCTATGGGGTGAAGCTAGACCTGGCATTCGTGTCGTGTTTTCAGTGATCATGTCATTTTCGTGTCATACCCGATATCTTAACGGGTCGTGTCGTGTAACATCCGTTAAAATAAACGGGTAAAATGACCCGACCCGAAATCGACCCGATAATATTAACAGGTAATATGACCCGACCCGTTACCCATTAAGGAAAATATATTTTAAACCAATAAATAATCAAATGAAAAACATGATACTAAATAAGTATATACATACCATATTGTCACATCCAAAACATAAAAACGCATTTTTCTTTTAAGTATATTTTTGCTTGCCTAAATTGATTGCTCTAGCCTTTTTAAGTAAAGTCTTTAATAGTTTTTTAATTAATGTAGAAGTGTAAAAAATATAGAAAAAAATATATAAACACTCGTAATGACAAGCCTTACAACTTTTATAAAGAGCTTAACTTCGAAATTCGCCACTATAATCATATAAATCATAGATCAAAATTTAACTGTTGATTGTTGTTTACATTTACGCTTCATTGTTCTCATCAAATTTTGTTATTTCAGATTTTCTTTTTTGAAAACATGATCTATTAGAAGATGCAGGAAGATGAACGGTTTGGATCTTTGATATTATATTCAGAGTTGTATGGTTAGTGAAAATATTGCTTGATGTTTATAAAGTTTCTACAAACTATATGACATCGACTCATATTTCAGTTAACTATAAATATTGGAACGTGATATCAAAGATCTGAACCATTCATCTTCTTACATCTGCCAGATGATCATGTTTTCAAAAAAGAAAATCTAAAAAATGAAATTCAGTAAGAAGAATAAAGCGTAAATGACAATCGACGGTTAAATATAAATTTACGGTTTTTGAATTATAGTGTTGGATTTCGAAGTTAACCCATTCATGAAAGTTTTAAAGCTTGTTACTATGAGTGATAGTATATTTTTTTTACATTTTTTACACTTCTACAATAATTATTTTTAATTTTATCAATTTTGCCCTCAAATAAAAAACATTATTCATGAGGGTTTGGAGGATTTTAAAAATCTAAACGATAATGTAAGTGTAACCATTATCTACTCATGGAGAAATAATGATGAATCACGAGTGTTTATATATTCTTTCACATTTTTCATGCTTGTGACACACCCCGACCCAGAAAGTCCATTAGGACTCCGAATCGAGCTGTGTTGGCTGACACTTGGAAGGTGACGAAGCCAAAAATGTGATGATGATGAAAATGTGAATGCACCCGCCAAATTAATCTATCATGAATTCCTCACTAACTGAGCGAGAAATCATGTTAAGCAGGTAAAATTGTCACATCCCAGCCCGGGACGGATCACTTCTCGGGCCCGCTCCACCATCGTAGCACGATATTGTCCGCTTTTGGCTTACTATTCCCATCCCTACCTAGCATGAGGCCTTTTGGGAGCTCACCTGGCTTCGGGTTCCGTAGGAACTCCAAAGTTAAGCGAGAAGAGGGCCAGAGCACTCCCAGGATGGGTGACCCACTAGGAAGTTGCTTGTGAGTTCCCAGAAACAAAACCGTGAGGGAATGGTAAGCCCAAAGCGGACAATATCGTGCTACGGTGGTGGAGCGGGCCCAGGAAGTGATCCGCCCCGGGCCGGGATGTGACACTTGTATGTATGTCTTCTTAGTTCTTGCCTATACAAATACTATACTAGTTTATTTTAATTTTGGACAACAACATGTTAAGTAAAATTTATCCTAGTAATGATAATAAGGAACTCTCATAATAAAAATAAATAATGACTAAAACATTTTTTTTTAACTTATATAATACAAAACTATATATTTAATATAGAATATATTGTATATATTAATATGGTTATTGTATTTTATAATAAATCTTTTAGTAATTAAACTTTAAAATTATCAAAATAATTTTTTTCTTAACGGGTCGAAACGGGTTACCCACGTGTTACCTGTGTGTATACCCGTTATTAACGGGTTCTTAACGGTTCACCAGATAATGACCCGATTAGTTATCGTGTTGACCCGAAACCCGTTATTTTCGTGTCCTTTTAGTGTCGTGTCAGAAACTGCCGGGTCTAGGTGAAGCAACAATCACGTTGGCGGATGTTGTGGTTTTAGGGGGGTTTTGGGTTTTGGGGGACTCTGTTATATGCCCTCTTGTGAGATCACAACTGAAAGAAATCCATGAGAAACTACTTGCAGAGAAGAGGGCAATTTCCGGTAAGGGAGCGGCTACAACACAATTATGGCAGAAGAAGTTCATGAACAGTAGGTGTGAAATCGAGCATGATGCATTTCTTGTCTTTTGGTTGTGCAGCTATGTTTTTGTTGGTAGTCGTTATTATATCCATAACGATGTTTTCTCCATAGCAATTCATTTAGCTAGGGGGACTCGAATTGCCCTTGCACCGGCTGTTCTTGCCAGCATTTATAGAGATTTGGGTGTGTTGAAAAAGGCAATTGTAGATTCAAACAAATTGGAAATAAGCAGTAATGCTGTTTTAGAGCTCATCATTCGGTCACCATTTCAGTTAGTTTAAGTTTGGGCATGGGAACGATTCTCGGACCTTAGGCCGGAAAACCCAAATCCTCTAAATTATGGTGAGCCAAGAATGGCTAGATGGGATACATCAAATCGTCAAAAAGTTGAGAACTTGAGAAGGGTTTTAGACTCAGCAAGAGAAGAGTTCATGCAGCGGCCTTATGCATTGGATGTCGTTGAGAACTGGCATTTGCCTAAATACTATCCTCAAAAGGAAAAGTGGGTTTCGGTTGGACCTGATTCGGATGATGAAATACAGTCATTTGTTTAGATGCTTGAGGGTGAGTGAGCTAGTTGGACTGAATCGTACTATAGAGCATTACCTTCCCCATCGGGTAGCTATGCAATTTGGATATGATCAAGACCTTCCTGGTTCTGTTACTCAACTGAAGCACAAGTCAGATACTGCATGGAAGAACTACATCGAGGAAACCAAGAAGGTAAAACTGTATCTTCCATCTAGGCTTTTCGAGGGGGATGTTAGCGCAAGGTACATGAAGTGGTGAAAGCAATCAGTGTCAAGTCTCGAAGATGCAAGTGAAGCTGCTATGCCACAGAAAAAGAAAACAAAGAGTATGAAATTGCTACTGAAGACTAACCACTATTCGGTTCCTCCTGGTTTTCCTCCCAAACATGAAGGAATGGAAGCTGAAGAACAGATGGATAAAGAAGAAAAACTAAGTCTGTCATGTAAGATTGTGAATGACAATGAATGTTGTATTGGATCATTTTGTTGTAAGCCACTTGTCTATCGAGTTGTTAGCAACCAAAGTGATGTGATACTCCTAACATAATAAGGATTATGGAGTCTTATCCCTTGCAATTAACCTAGAGAAATCTGATAGATTTTATTACGAAGATGTAGAATCATGGTGGGACTTAAACACTAGAGAGAGAGGGTCTATCTTCACAGCCAATGATAGGTCGGGTGTGATAAAAACCCTAATGTTATGAATACCACGGTTAAATCCCTACTTTCATACGCTTGTTCTCTCAATCACGCCAAACCCTATTCATGGTAGAGAGACATTTTGAAGTATTGGAAGTAGAAGACAACCTAGAGTTCATCAATGGCTTCATCTTCATAACAATGTCTTCCGCATTATACAGATAAGTTTAATATAATTAGTCGATCTATATGTTATATTGATTTGATTTATTCGTGATCCTAATGTCTTGTTGTTGTGATTTCAGAATATGTCTTACATATCAGAATTCGTGAAATATAGGGACAAGCATAAAAAATAATAAAATAATAAAAATTGGGATTAGACAAAGAAGTGACTGAGAAATTATCAGGTCAAGCTCATAATTCGGCATCTCCAGTTGCAGAAGAAAGTTGTGTTAATATGATGACATTGGATGCGGGAATTGTGACCATCGTCGGCAATGGATGTGCTAGCAATAGCTCTATATATGATAAACAGGTGTGGGAGCTCAAAGCTAGATGTACAACGCTTGAAAGTATGGTCAGGGAGTTAAAATTATGCAGATTCATTTAAGAGAAGCAACTTTTGGAAAAGCTTCTGAAACAAGACTTTTTTTAGTTTGTATGTCCAGAACTTAGCTTTTATTACTGTGCTTTTGCTTAGTGATGAACACATTTCTTTCTCTTCATACATTTGACTTGATTTTTGTTTTGCTTGCAGTCTGAATCTGGATTCTGTTAGTTTGTTAGCTGAATGAGAAGGTCGAACGTATAAATTAACTTCATTTTTTTAACAATACAACCATTTTTAAGTGGTAAAGGACACTCTTAAGAATTTGAATCACTGATCACAAGCTAACAGACATGCAATATTAGTTTTATTTACAAGTCCATTTAAAAAGATTTTTCTTCTTTCAAGCACTATTATGATCGAAGAAGCTACGATACTGACAGAACAAGACTCACACTTACACATAATCCATAGCCCAAGGTAGTTAGGTAGGTTGTAATCGGTCTTATCAGATAACCCTGTATGCAGTAAAAACAGTATATGTAGAAATCTGAATTGAGTTGCTCTGTTCATTACAATTGCAAGTTATCTGAGTATGAAATTACCACTTTTGTTCTTCTTATCGGTATTTACCTCCTATTCCTTTTCGTAAAACACTTTGCATTTTGTTTCTGTTATGCAACATGGTTTCAACCTCTTGAGATCGTGAGATAAAGTTTTTCGTCTATCTGTTTTTCGTGTGCAGGGAAATTTCAGGAAGAGAATAGAACTTGGAAGTATCAGAAACTTTGCATTGCTGATATATTGCAGCTAATATGTTTTGGAAAATACTTAACCTTTTGATCAAAGCCTACATTTGCCAATAGGTTTGCTAATTAGGATCTCAAGTAATTTGGTTCGCCTAGCAAAGAAGTTGATTGTTTTTTTTTAATTGCTCTATTAATTGTCCAACAAGGTACTATGTTTAGCCATATATTCTGACCATGAAGAACAAAATTCCTGAGTCCATTGAACTTGATGCAATACAATTCAGTTCCGTTTTACTTTTGTTATCTGATAAGTTACATAGATTATGATTTTTCTTATCCGATAACCGAAAGTCATTATGCTCCTAACTGAGTCGCTCTGTTCATTACAAATGCAAAATGAGCTGTGTAAAAAATCCGTATTATAAATTGCATTTCATGTTCCATTACCACTTCTGTTTCTGCCTTTCAAATGGTATCGACCTCTTGGAATAGTGAGATTAAGGTTTTTGCCTTTCAGTTTTTCGGGTGCAGGGAAAATGGAGGAAGTGAATAGAATTCTGGAAATATCAGAAACTTTGCATTTCATGTTTTGATAACCACCCACCCTTTTGATCTCAGTGAGCAAATTAACAATGTGGTTTGTCTATCAAAGAAGTTAATTGCTTTTTTGGTCGATACAGAAACCTTGGATCAAAGGCTTGCGAGATCCTTGGCCTCTCAACCAAGCGGCACCTAAGGCTAGCGTCCTAACCTGTTTCATAATTTGTTTGGGACTGCTTCTCGGTTTGCATTTTGAATCAAAATTTCAACATGCTTCTAGTAAAAGCATTTTTACCGAAACCGTTTATGAGCATAAATACTTTGGCTCCAAAAAGCCCCAACTCAAATAGATCATTTGGCAGAATTATGTAAAACTGTCCTTCCTAAAAAGATTATTTAGAGGAGAAATATGGTTATCCGGTTTTCTTTTGGATTGGATGCTCAAATTCTAACTTGTTTCATTCCCATAGAGGAAGATATCGACGGAAGAAACGCGGATGTTGGGTTTTGTTTTATTCTGGTCTGAAAAAACATAAATTTGGCCAATTTGGACTGCTTATGGGTTTGGTTTTCTATTAGAAGTTGACCTTAAGCACTTCGGTTGAAGGCGCTTATGAACAAAAGTAATTCTTATAAATGTCGTTCCAAATAGGCCCTACTCAATTTGAAAATAACTAATGCTATTGAAAATACAAATGTCATAGAAAAATCAAGAAAAATATCAAATAATTGAAAATAATAGGAAATTTCTATTTTGATCGGTCAAACTTCATAAATCAACAAGTGCTACAGATAGATAATTAGAATCATTAAAATACAATTTTTGCCCAAAAATAATCATAAAAAAAAAAAAACAATGAAGGGTGTGGTCCGTAGAAATTGTCCCTCAAATGGAAATATTTGATGGATCGATCTCTTAAATAATAATTGATTTACCATGACATTTCAAATAAGGAAGAAAGTTCTTTTTTTGAAGAGGATAAGGAGGAAAGTTCTCATTTCCTACTAATGTGTCATTTCATTGTATAAATATTATAAATGGAATAATTTATTTTCATATAAATTTCTTTTTCAGAAAAATTAATTTGATTCGAAGATATTCATGTTGTAAACATTCCTAGTTTAGGTGTGATTGTGTAAATCCTAGATTAGATTTGATTCTAGTTATCATTTCTATCTTATATTCCTTGGGGAAGAAGGAATATATCTTCTCCTCTTTTACTATAAATAAAGGCACAATGTAGGAGGGATAACAACACACTTTCCTCTACAATTCTACTAACACATCTCTCTTTTCTCTCTTCTCCTTGCCGCCAGCCATCTCTCTCTTTGTCAGATAAAATAGACCACAACACGTTATCAGCACGCTCCTACCACTGTGCTTAGGAATCTGACGTTGAAGAATTTTTCTGCATCAAACCAGTTCATCCATATCATCACGCAATCAGGTTCTTTCAAAACAATGGCTTTTAACTCGATATTTTTGCAGCCCTGATAGCATGAACATTCACCATGATGCATTACCCAACTTTACGTTTTACGTATTTTAGATTCTACATAAATTGTGCATGCCTCATAATCATAATTGTTGAATTATGTGAATTTGATATTTGTCATGAATTGAATCATACATATGTACATGCATTGAAAATATTATTTTGCATATGCATCAAATTACATATGTGATTCATTGAATTATATATGCATATAAATGAATTGAAAAAAGATTGGAATTGGGAATCTAGGGTTCTTCCGAACCCATAACCACCATCCTGCAGATGGGGTCTCCACACCAAGCCGAGAGCCTGCAGCTCTCCTCCACCCCAGAAAACCCACGGAGCCAGAAGCTCCGAGTCTCAAAACCCCGACACCTTTCATGGTGTCCTCGACCACGGCATGACCTGCAGCCATTGCCTTGAACCTTTGGTTCATGTCGTCGCCGGAATTGGACTAAGATTCATCGAAATTTTCATATAAACCCGATTAGAATTTCTAGGGTTTTCACAACGAATGTCGAGATTTTTTCAAATCTCCGTTCCTATTTGGGTCCCTAGTTGGACCCCTGTGCTTCGCCGTGCCATAAACCCCTCGAGGACGGTCACCTGAAGCGACGCCGGTATCCTCCCCGCTGCATTCTAACACCCAGCATTGCTGGGGTGTCTCAAACTCCCTCGACCCGAGCCCTATTGGGCTCCATACTACGGCCTGCATCAGCGCCCTGTTGGGTTTGCTGCTGCTGTGCGTTGTCACTGCCCAGCCTGTGTGAAAAAAAAAAGAAAAAGAAAAAAACAAGTTTGTTTTATGGGCTCGCCTGAAGCAGCCCACATAAAAGGGATTTTTTTTTTTTGGTTTTCTGGGCTTGCCTAAAGCAGCCCGTGTTGAAAAGAAAAAAAAAAACTTAGCTTCTTGGGCTGCCTGCAACAGACCAACTCCTTATCCCCGTGGTCCTGCAGCCCTACCCGAGACCCCTAGCCCAATTTTTGGGCCTAGGTCACACATACCATAATTGCTCATGCCACCCGTAGGTTTTTGCCTATAATTTTTGGGCCCCGAGCTATATTCGCCTAATTATTTTAGGCCCAATGGGTTTTATATTTTTACCCACATTTTAATTTGGCCCGAAGTCCAAATAAATTAATTCAATTATTTTTGTAAACCTAAAAGTTATATTTTTGCATTTTCTTGTTGCATTTTTGCATTTTCTTGTTGCATTTTTGCTTACATATATATTTGTGTTTGCCTGCAGGAATATATGAACCTGAAGTTCATAATTATTTTGAAACCTGAAGTTTCTTATATACATGCCTTGTTTGAAAACCTGAAGTTTTTCACTTAAAAACATCACCCATGAAAACCCAAAGTTTTTTCATGCAAAAATTAAACCAAAACATGTCTATTAGAACCTGTATGTTTTACTCCTATGTGAATGGATTGATTTTTCTTCATTACACTAACCACATCTTGTCCATCTATTTTGTGATAAGAACATGTCGAATTTGAACAAACTCGATTTTATCGCTTTGGAGGTCTCTGGAATGAACTACCTCAAGTGGTTTCAAGATGTGAAGCTCCACCTCACTGCAAAGAACTTGCATCCTGCCATTGAAGAAGCAAAAGATGAACCTGTTGGTGAAGCTGACAAAGCCACTGCTATGATCTTCATCCGAAGACATATCCATGACGCTTTGCAAACTGAGTATCTTGCTGAGGAGGATCCAGGTGCATTATGGGTTGCTTTGGCTGGTCATTTTGATCACCAAAAGGACATATTCTTGCCTGAAGCAAGACACGACTAGCAGCATTTGCACTTCCAAGACTTTAAGTCTGTGAATGAATATAATTCTGAAGTTTGTCAAATCCGATCATTTCTCAAGTTTTGCAATGAAACTTTGACCGAAGATGATCTCTTGGAGAAGACCTACTCGACCTTCTCTGCTTCTAATATTGTCTTGGAGCAACAATATAGAGCTCAGAAGTTCACTAAGTTCTCAAATTTGATCTCTGTTTTACTTCTCGCTGAAAAGCAGAACCAGCTGTTGATGAAGAATCATCAAGCTCGACCTACTGGGGCGACTGTTGTGCCTGAAGCACATTATAGCAATCACCAACGCCCAAAATGCCAAAGGGGGCGTGGTAGGGGCGGCCAGAAGCCATCCCACCAAGGTCAACAGAGTCAAGGCCCACCAAGGGAGGAAACAAAGCCCAGAAGTGCCTAAACCTCGCTCCCAAGGCCCCGAACTTCAAGAATAAGGGCAAAGCACCCGAAACCATGGATGCAAATATGTGATATCACTGTGGTTCAAATGACCATTGGTTCCGTGTTTGCTGAGCTCCCAAGATGGTTGTAGATGAATATCATTCTCGTCGTAAGAAGTTTGAATCAAACTTCATGCAAGTGGACGAATCGGAGACTACAAAGATGGAGGTTTCTGACTTTCAAGAGGATGCCACCCCTATGGAAGATTAGAATCTTAGACATAGACTTATTTTTTAGTTGAAATAAGACAATTGGGGCCAAATTCCACTAAGTGGTCGAACCCCTCCTTTGTTTTTTGGTTGATTTTTGAACAATTTTCCTTTATGTTTTGGATTATTAGTTGGTGATTTGTTTTTTGGATTTTAAGTTTTAATTAATCACCATCCTTGAATAAATGAATTTACTTTGAATTGATTGTTTTAAAGAACTTTTATGCATGTGACCGATTCAAATTAATTTTTCATTCTAGGTATGACTAGTGGGAAAGTTAGTTGGCTGGCAGATAGTGCAACCACGCACATCGTTTTGCGTGAACGTATCTATTTCACTAACTTCATACCTAAGAATGCACCTCTGACAACCCTCTCAGGCCTATCTAACCTGATCGAAGGATACGGTAAGGCACGTATAATGTTGTCCAATGGTACAATCTTGACCATTGATGAGGCACTCTATTCTCCACGTTCCAAAAGAACGTTACTCAGTTTCAAGGATATTAGAGATAATAATTACCACGCTGAAACCCACGTAGAAAACAGAGTTGAATTTCTATGCATAATTTCCTACAAATATAGCCAGAAGCGTATTCTAAAGAAAATAGAGCGTACCCCGAGTGGTCTGTATACTACGACCATACGCCCCATAGAATACCACTATGTGGCCGGCCCTACTACTAGGACCGCGCACGAAATTACACTTTGGCATGACCGTTTAGGACATCCTAGACGAATAGCGATGCACCGTATCCTCAAATCATCACACGGGCATCCACTAACCCGAAGTTTAGGTTCGATCCAAGGAATCGCATGTCAAACATGTTCGATGGGAAAGCTTATTACTAAGCCTTCTTATGACAAGATTCGTTCGAATCCTCCCATTTTTCTATAACGAATTCAGGGGGACATTTGTGGACCAATTCACCCTCCCTACGGACCATTTAGATATTTTATGGTTTTGGTTGACGCTTCCACACGTTGGTCACACGTGTGCTTGTTGTCCACAAGGAACGCTGCATTCTCCAAACTGTTGGCTCAGGTTATCAAGCTCAGGGCTCACCACCCTGATTACTCGATCAAATCTATTCGATTGGATAATGCTGGAGAATTCACATCTAAAACTTTTGATGACTATTGCATGTCGGTTGGGGTTGAAGTTGAACATCATGTACCCCATGTTCACACCCAGAACGGCCTGGCAGAGGCTTTCATTAAGCACTTACAAATGATTGCTTGATCGTTGGTCATACGTACCAAACTTCTGATCGCTGCTTGGGGCCATGCAATATTGCACGCAGCAAATTTGGTCCACCTGAGGCCTATTGCGACACAACCATTTAGTGCCCTTCAGTTGATTACCGGATACGAACCCGACATATCACATCTGTTCATTTTTTGTTGTGCGGTATATGTGCCAATCTCGCCGCCCTTACGTACAAAAATGGGGCCTCAGCGAAGGATGGGAATCTATGTCGGATATGATTCTCCTTCGATTATTCGTTACTTAGAACCTTTGACAAACAATCTATTTACCACTCATTTTGCGGATTGTCACTTCTATGAGACAGTCTTCCCGTCGTTAGGGGGAGATAAAAAGGTCAACGTTCCTGATGAACGACGCGAATTATCATGGATGACTCCCACTTTGTCTCATTTAGATCCCTGCACTGCTCAGTCTGAAACTGAAGTGCAGCGTATATTAGATCTCCAGAGCATGCCAGATGCTTTCACCTATCTAGCACGCGTGACAAGATCACACATTCCAGCTGGGAATACGCCTGCAAAGATGGACATACCAAATGTACGACAAACTGCCCTCCTAGAAGCTCGGGATGCCAATCTTGGTGATCCACGTACATTAGCGGCTAGCCAATCATCTGCCCCTACACAAAAGCATGGCGGACCCCTTGGTTCAAAGGATTCACACCCCCGAAAGAGGAAAACCATGGCACAAGGTCTTGAAGAGCCTACCATGAATCTGACTGTCGCTTACTCATTCTACCCAACTCATGAGGAAATTCTAGATTATGGAAACGTCCTTAAAGAGACGAATCCTCCTCATGAGATTTTGGTCTATTATGCTAGCTTAGATGATGTGTGGTGTATAAATGAGATGATTGTCGATGATGCATTAGCATTTGCAGTAGCTACTGAGATCATGTTGAGCGATATTCCTTCTTCCCCAAGGAATATAAGATACAATAGGAAAGGATAACTAGAATCAAATCTAATCTAGGATTTACACAATCACACCTAAACTAAGAATGTTTACAACACTTCCTTTTGAGTGTGTAAATACTCAAGGTAGATTCAGCATCATGCAGAAGTTGAGGAAATCAACTCGTTGGCACTGATTCCAAGGAACAACGCTTATTCTCAATAAGGTAGGAACTTACATAAGTAAGTCTCACTAAACAAACCCTAAGGCTATGGCAAAAACCCGAGTAGGGACAAAATCCATAGTCTAAGGAAAAATGCATGAGAAATGCAAAGTCAAAAAGAAATGTCTACATGACGTCATCAGGGATATGAGCAACCCAAGGTAGGTGCCTCGTTAAAACCTAAATAGGTAGCAAAAATCTAGTGGGAAAAATGCTCATAATCGTAGGGAAAAAGAGTACATTAAGGTCAACCAAGTATTTTCAGAATACTCCCCCTGAGTTTGACACAATTCCAAAGACAAATAACAATGTTACAACTCAGAAAGTTTACGCATACCAATTCCATGAACAAGCTTCTGAAACGTCATCTTCGGCAGTGATTTGGTGAAGAGGTCGGCCATATTATCTTGTGAACGGATTTGCGTGACTTCAATCTTCTGATGTTCTTGTTGTTGATGTGAAAAGAAGAACTTCGGCGCAATGTACTTGGTGTTGTCTCATTTGATGTAACCCTTCTTGAGCTGTTCGATGCAAGCTGCGTTGTCATCAAAGATCGTCGTCGGGACATCAATGATGGGATAAAGATCGCAGAACCTTCGAATATGGCCCACTACTGATCTCAACCAAAAGCATTCCCGAGTTACTTCATGTAAGGCGAGAATTTCAGCATGGTTAGATGAAGTGGCAACTAAGGTCTGTTTAGTTGACCTCCAAGAGATTACGGTGCCTCCAACGGTAAAGACATAACCTGTTTGAGAACGCGCCTTGTGCGGATCAAACAAGTATCATGCATCGGCATAACCAACAAGGCGAGAATCAACTCGATGAACATAAGGTGAGGCATCATTCGAGGATTCGAAGGGATAGAACAAGCCCAGATCTGTAGTACCCTTAAGGTAACGGAAGATGTCTTTCACGCCAGTCCAGTGTCTGCTTGTAGGTGCATTACTGTATCTTGCCAAAAGATTAACAGCGACGGAGATGTCAGGTCTAGTGCATTGAGCTAAGTACAATAAAGCGCCTATCGCACTTTGATAAGGAACTTTAGGCTCCAAAATCTCTTCATCATCCTCATTCGGACGGAAAGGATCTTGTTTTGCATCTAGCGAATGAACGACCACAGGAGTACTCGACGGCTTCGCTTTATCCTCATTAAAGCGGTGCAACACCTTTTGGGTGTAGTTCGATTGATGTACTAGGATTCCATCCAAACAATGCTCTATTTCGAGACCGAGATAGTATCGAGTCTTACCTAGATCTTTCATCTCAAATTCTGACTTCAGGTGCGCGGCAGTTCTCGCGAGCTCTCAGGAGTTTCGATGAGGTTCTTGTCATCGACATATACTGCAACAATCGCAAATCTGGAATGTGACTTCTTAATGAACACACAAGGGCATAATTCGTTGTTCACATATCCCTGACTAGTCAAATACTCACTCAGACGGTTATACCACATTCTTCCGAATTGCTTCAAACCGTAAAGTGAACTCCTTAGCCGAATTGAGAGCGTGTTCTGGGGTTTGGAAATATTTGAACCAGTCAATGTAAGTCCTTTGGGAACTTTCATATAAATTTCCGTATCAAGATCCCCATAAAGATACGCGGTTACTACGTCCATCAGCTGCATACTCAGTTTTTCGAAAACTACCAAACTGATAAGGTAGTGAAGAGTAATCACATCCATAACGGGTAAATAAGTTTCATCATAGTCAATCCCGGGGCGTTGTGAGAAGCCTTGTGCAACAAGACGAGCTTTGTAATGCACAATCTCGTTCTTCTCATTACATTTCCTAACGAAAACCCACTTGTAGCCAACAGGCTTCACATGTGGAGGAGTAGGAGCTACAGGTCCAAACACCTTACGTTTCGCAAGCGAATCGAGTTCGACTTGGATTGCTTGTTTCCAGTTTAACCAATCAGTTCTACGTCCTTGCCGCCGGCCCTCTCTCTTTCAATTTTAAAAGCAAACGCGGCGCCTCTTCCAATTTAAGGGGGTGACTTTTAAATTCATGTGTATTTAATATATGCTTTTATGGAACCAATAAAAATGACTTTGTATTGAATAATTTTTTTTATAATTTCTAAATTTTTTATAAAAGTCTCGTGGTCTTCAATTATGACTTTCTACACATCTATAAACTTCAATTATATTTAAAAGTTCGTTAATTTAAAAAGATTTTAAAAATTCATAAACTTTCATAGATGTTGAGGATTTTTATGTTGTATTTTCGTCATAACAAATCCAACCATTTTGATGGACTTTCAAAGACTTTTATACTCTACCATCCACAATGATGCAATAAAGATCACTATTTCCACTTCTGCCAAACCACCACCTAACCATGACCATCCTCGTCATCCTATTGCCGACATTGCCTCTATTATTACCACCATCATCACTATTGTTACCACCACCACCACTATCATATCACTTATTCTACTGTCATTTTGTCATACTTATCATCACAATCTTTATGCCGCCATTGACATGCCTACCATGATCCCACCTATAGTACGACCATGTTACCTTGCCTGCCACCACCACTCCCACCACTACATCTACTACCCCTTATCACAGTCATCAACACCATAGCCTTCTACGGCTACCTTACTGCCATCACCCCCACCCATGACCACTACTAACACCGCCATCATCATGATCGCCACCTTTACTCCCGTCTTACCTTGCCCATCATTGTGGAGCCAAAAATAATCACAAGGCGACATGTGGATATTTTAGCAAAAAGGACCAAACTACCCCTGAGGTATACCGGGATTTCTACACACAAGCAGCAGACAATCGTCCTTCAACAAAGTCAAAAATGCTCCAAAGAGAGTTAACCAATTCAAAATCTATCTTATCAAATCTATTTTTGCAAGGTAACCTCCAAAATAGTGTTAATTGGTTAATTAATGGATTAATTACCCAATTAATCCATTAATTACCAATTAAATTATACAAATTAACCCCAAAAACTATCAAGGGGCCGGCCACCATTCCCATCCTCACCTTTCCCATTTACTCTATTTTATTACCCAAATTAAAATAGACATTTATTTTTATAACCACCCATTTATGCCTTTCATATTTAATTAGCCAATAAATTGGCTAATTAAATCAAAAATTGAACCCAAAGAACCCTTGAGTGGCCGGCCATCTCTTCTCAAAATTGGGCAAAGCCTAACCCTATAAATGGGCACCCATTCTCACCAAAAAGTGAGGGGAACACTCTTGCAAAAATCCCAAAATTCTCTAAACACTCTTTCTCTCTAAATTCTAACTTTGGCATCGGAGGTTCTTCGGCCAAAGCCCCCCCCCCCCCCCCCCAATTCATCGTGGGCGCGTGAGGCTTGTGGCCATAACCAAAGGTGTTATTTATTTTGTAGGTGCAATTTTGTCCAAGATCAAGGAGGAGGAAATTTGCATCCACAGTAATGGGAATGAAAGGGATGGTATCGTTCTCATTCCTAACATATCATGCGTTTACTAACATACAAAGAATGAAAAGTAGGTGGATCACACGATGAAAAGTAGGTTTTATATCATTCCAAAATCACTCCTGTACCATTCTTATACTTGAACAATTTGATTTCTATGCGTTTGTACTTCATCAAGAATACCGTGTGATAATCAAGAATTGGTGATAATGTACATTAAATGCATAAAAATGCCTAGAAATAAAAAATTGCATTTAACATTTGCTAAATAGGAAAACAAAATTGTGTTTCTCTTTTACATAACTACGATTTCTTCATGTTCATGCATACATTTTACACTTGATCTGGAGGTTGATCTAGTTGGATAAAGTTCGACCCTTTAAAGCATTAGGACATCCTCACTAACACAAAATACAAGTTGGTATTTGTTTTTCATGACTTTGATACAGTTTAGGATTTTAGCAACTTATAATATATAAACCATGAAAACAAAATGTAGTTTACTCGTCCCAATGTGCTTTTCTAAAACCTCTTCATTGGTGATTACGTCTATTAGTTTTTGTGTCCACCTGATACATGATACTATGATAAGTCCACATCCATGCGATCTTCTGGTGACTTTGGTCATTTGAAGCTGGTAAAGAAAGTTAAAATGGTATAGTGGGTGTTTAAGCTTTTAACCGCTATCTATGGTGCATTTACAATGTAGAAGGGAGAAATTAATGGTTTTGAGCTTTGATTCATTATGGTGCAGGTGCTGAGGTAGCTGTACTATGCATTAGAAAATCAGGTGACGTTCTAAATTACCAGGCATTCACGAACGATAAGGGGGTATGTACAGTGGCGGAGACGAGGCCCGAGAGTGACAGGTGGGATGCATGCCTGGCACGACCTATAAGCAGCTTCCACGAGCACTGCACTCATCTCGGGGGTGGTAGCTCAGGCGTAAAGTTCACTTATAGTCTCCCATCTGGCTATTCTCACACCGTTAGAACTTTTGTGTATCGACCAGCAAGCGTACCAGCATACTGCATTTGAGAACTCTAGATCGATGTACATCTTTATTCCGCGTACATCTTTATTCCGCGGTTGCAGTACGAACTTTGCTTCAACTGAAAGGAAGGGGAAAAGAGATTATGTAGTCGTCGTAGAATGTATTTATTACAGGGCTTGTAGTTTCTGCTAAACACCGTTCTTGTTAGTATAAAATCCCAATCCTTGATTGGAATAGCTTACAGATGCGCTTAGCTGTTGGGAAGTACCTTTCATCGATCTGAGCTAAGCATCTTACGAGTCATGGCACTCTCGTAGGAACTCCGATCGATTGTAACAGATTTCGTGTTCATCAAGTCATCGCCCAGTTGCAATTTTCTGAAGATTTAGACCGGAATACAAAAAATATAAGTATAAAAAAATGCAATTTTCGCCCCTAATTATACCTCGAGTTGCATTTCGTTCCACTGTTGCATTCATTTACATTTTTGTCTGGCTTGGCTTAAGCCCGACACATTTATTCGTTTAAATTTCTTTGTTTGGGCCAAACCTTCAATCATTAGGCCCAACCCCCGCCCATGCGGGCCGGGCTACTCGACCATGATGGATCAAATCAGGGTGATTTTGTACTGCAGAACCAAAATTTTATATTTTTCTACCCTGCTCTGGCACTTACAATATTATATCACATGATATGACAACTGATGTGTTATCATCACGTTAATAAATAATTTTGTTTCATTAAATTAGATGTCGATTGAGTGCATCACATAATACGTTATTAAATGCAGTACAAAAATATGTGAATGAATCCAATTAAATCAAATTCATTGATGAATGGATCCAACTAAATCCTATAACTAAAAGAATAAGATTTATTTCTTAATATACAAATTAAAAGTAATATATGTAGACGACAAATGCGCTATCTTCCAATTTTTCAATTCTGCACTTCGGGTGTGTATTGTATTAAGATTTATATAGATTTTGCAAGTTTTTTTTTTTTTTTTTTTTTTATGCGATAGACTTTTGTAGATTTCGTAAATTTCTATTGACTAATAAAAATTCGATGAAATTTACAAACTTTTTAATGATAGATTTCTACAAATTTTATGGAGTTTAAGATAGACTTTGACAAAAAAAAAACAAAAAAACAAAAACGATAGACATATGTAGAGTTTAAAAGGAATTTAATGGACTTTGTAATAATACCTCTTCTTTTCTTTTTTTTTAACTGAGACCAATTAGGAGTAGGCAAGGCTACACTTATGTAATTTTACTTTTTCTGCTATAACAAAAATTGTTACACATGTGAAAGAATTCTTAACTCATGAACATTATTATTTTTTAATTCTGAATTATTGTAAATCATGTGTTTCAAATGTGGTGTTTGGGTGGTGGTGATTGTGGATGCAAATTTCCTCCTCCTTGATCTTGAACAAAATTGCACCTACAAAATAAATAACACCTTTGGTTGTGGCCACAAGCCTCACGCGCCCACGATGAATTGGGGGGGGGGGACTTTGGCCGAAAAACCTCCGATGCCAAAGTTAGAATTTAGAGAGAAAAAGTGTTTAGAGAATTTTGGGATTTTTGCAAGAGTGTTCGAATCACTTTTTGGTGAGAATGGGTGCCTGTTTATAGGGTTAGGCTTTGCCCAATTTTGAGAAGAGATGGCCGGCCACTCAAGGGTTCTTTGGGTTCAATTTTTGATTTAATTAGCCAATTTATTGGCTAATTAAATATGAAAGGCATAAATGGGTGGTTATAAAAATAAATGTCTATTTTAATTTGGGTAATAAAATAGAGTAAATGGGAAAGGTGAGGATGGGAATGGTGGCCGGCCCTTTGATAGTTTTTTGGGTTAATTTGTATAATTTAATTGGTAATTA
Organism: Heteromeles arbutifolia; assembly: GCA_024362995.1. Lineage (NCBI taxonomy): Eukaryota > Viridiplantae > Streptophyta > Magnoliopsida > Rosales > Rosaceae > Heteromeles > Heteromeles arbutifolia. The sequence continues at coordinate 33,039,141 of JANCRC010000003.1, read as the reverse complement.
ATGGATTAATTGGGTAATTAATCCATTAATTAACCAATTAACACTATTTTGGAGGTTACCTTGCAAAAAGATATTTGATAAGATAGATTTTGAATTGGTTACCTCTCTTTGGAGCAATTTTTACTTTGTTGAATGACGATTGTCTGCTGCTCGCGTGTAGAAATCCTGGTATACCTCAAGGGTAGTTTGGTCCTTTTTTGCTAAAATATCCACATGTCGCCTTGTGTTTATTTTTGGCTCCACAAATGTCCCCACACCTGCTGGGCTGCTCGTAGGAAAGGGCAGCAGGTGTAGAGATCTTCTTACTCTAGGAAACTTAGGACTGCTTCCTATTTTGATGTAGATTCCCTCTTTAATGTGAAATTAGATCCTTCTAGAAAAGGGAAATAAATTTCTCTCAAAGCCTATTTAGGTCCACCTTAAATGGGTTGTTAAATCAACTTTGGAGAGCGATTTATTCTACCCTACAAGAGAGAGAAAGCTTAGAGGATATTTGTCCCCCCTCCTCTAGCAATCTTCTACATCTTGTCTGTGCAAAGGACCGTCTTTCATTGCTTTCTTTGTCTTCTTCGTGCCGCATCAATGTAATAAAAACTTAATTTCTTCTTGTCTTCTTCTTAGGTGGTGCTGCCATGGGGCAGTCGTCGGGGTGGTACGGCACATCGGCTGGCAGGGACCAGGAGTTGGCTTGGCATAGGCCAATGAGGTGATGTGGCAGGGGCCATTGCTTAAGCAGCTCGGCTTGATTGAAGCCAAGGATTGGTTCCGCATGGGCCGAGGAAGTGGCGTGGCATAGACAACGGTTTGGCTACCACGTCTAGGCTGCTTGCCAAAAATGAACTGCTTGAGTTTGGTTTCTCAGCTGCCATAGATGGAGCAGTCAAGGATAGAGCTGCCAAGATCGGAGTTGTTGAAGATGAAGTATCAGATGAGCGAACAGTTAAATGCAAAAGTAGATGTTGCCCCCTGACCATTTACTGCCTAGTTGATCTTCAAGCATTCGATCTTTTGAGCTATGTGGCCTTCTCGCACTGGAGAGCTTACCCAGATGGGTGTCGGGAAATTAGTTTACCCTCTCGCACTGGAGAGCAATTAGTTTACCCTCTCACACTGAAGAGCAGACCATTTTGGGTGTTGGGGAATTGGTTTACCTTCTCGCACTGGAGAGCAATTAGTTTAACCTCTCGCACTGGAGAGCAAACCCATATGGGTGTCGGGGAATTGGTTTACCCTCTCGCACTTGAGAGCAATTAGTTTATCCTCTCACACTGGAGAGCAGACCCTTTTGGGTGTTGAGGAATTAGTTTACCCTCTCGCACTGGAGAGCAATTAGTTTAACCTCTCGCATTGGAGAGCAGACCCTTTTGAGTGTCGGGGAATTGGTTTACCCTCTCGCACTGGAGAGCAATTAGTTTATCCTCTTGCACTGGAGAGCTTACCCATATGGGTGTCGGGGAATTGGTTTACCTTCTCGCACTGAAGAGCAATTAGTTTATCCTCTCGCATTTGAGAGCTTACCCATAAAAGGTTTTGAGCAGTTATTGTGGACAGCAATTAAGCCAGGCTTATGAATAACTTCTTGAATCTTCATTGAGAATAAAGAAAATAAATCAACTGTGCTGGAAGGTAGAAACTGCATAACAAACTGGATAATCTTCGGCTTGCGAAGCCTTGTTCGTCGAACTGCTTGAGACTTCGAACTTATTTGGACAAACCCAAACGAGGTTCAGGGGGTGATTGAGGTTTCCCTTGCTTATGTAGTCCGTTTCGTTGACCTGTCAAGATACTCGTCGCAACGGCCTTCATTTGTCAGCTTCTCAAGGTACTGCTTCCACTTCAGGCAGCCGTTGGTGGTGTGGCTCGGTCCTTGATGGAGCGCGCAATACTTTGTATGATCCAGCCTGGTAAGGTCGCCTTTCATGGGTGGCAGCAGTTCGAACCAAGGTTCGTTCTTGAGCTTGCGGATGATTTAGCCGATTGGAATTGTGAACTTGGTGACTGTTTTAGGCACTGAGTCTTCTCTGGTCGGGGAACATTCCATGTGCTTCTTTTCCGACTCGTTTTTGTTAGACTGCTTGGCCTCGTCCCACAGTACGTGTTTTTTCGCCAAAGTATACGAAGCTGCTAGGGTCAGTTCTTCTCCCATGACCAGTTTTCCGAATAAAGGATGTTCAGTGAGAAGCCCATTTCTGAATACTGCCATTGCTATGTCTTCGTTGCAGCCAACAATCTTGGCCTTCTCCGCTTTAAACCTCTTGACATAGTCGCGAATCGTCTCCCAAGGGTCTTTTATGATGCTGAAGAGATGGTCTGATGTCATTTTGATTGAGCGGTTAGACAAATACTCCCTAGTAAAAACAAAGGAAAGTTCGTTGAAACTTCGGATCGACTGCGGCAGTAAAGTGTGAAACTAGTCTTGCGCCTCGCCTTGTAGAGTTGTGGCAAAAATTTTGCACATAAGCGCATCATTGTTCCTGTAGAGGATCATGGTACTGCGGTAATGCTTGAGATGTCGATTCGGGTCTTCGTCTCCCTTGTACGGAGTGAAGTGAGGTATAATGAACCCGCGAGGTGGATTTGTCTGCTCAATCTCATTTGTGAATGGTGACATGCTTATGTTGGTCATGTTTCGTCGAATCGCATCATTAGTAGCCTCATTACGTTGGAAATTACGCAATCGTTCAGTTAAGAGCCTCTCGACTTTTTCTTGAATTTGCCTATGCTGGGGCAGTGGAACTTTCGACTACCCCCGGTCATGACCTATGGGTTTGGGCCGTTCTTCCCTATGCTCGACTTGTCTATGTCTCGGCTACGGTGCATGTGGCATGTTCCTGGTAGGCGAACGGACTTCTCGCAGGCTGCCGGTTGAACTTGAGTTGGATTGAGTAACTGCTTCTCTCCGTCTGCCGTGCTGCCTACTCCAATGTGAGGTGGAGAATACTCCTTGCGAGCCTAGTTGTGAATGAACACTTCGCCTGGAAGGTTGTCCATGTTGATAATCGGAGTGCGACCTCAACCGTGAACGTATGCTCGTCCATGGGCTTGATCAGGAATGCACGCTCCTCCTCGCGCTAAGTCTAGAGTATACGCTATCCCAAGGACCCAGGCGGGAGCGTAAACTGCCAGAACGCTCGGATCGTGGCTGGTTGATAGGCTGCTTGCCGGGACGCTGGTGGAGAGATTCATCTACCCTTGTCCTACTTCGGGACACCTTGTCTGGGCCACATTGGATCTCGGTGCGTTGCAAAAGTTGATTCACCAAGGTCGTCTGTTGTGCAAGGGCGCTCGTCAACTCTATGACTTGTCAAGACAAGTGTTGTTCACCATTTGGATTGGAAAAGCTTGGAAGGAATGTGCTTCCTTGAGCAATGGAAGTGCGGTAGACTCCGGGCGCGAGATTTGAATTGGGAAATGTCAAATCCGTGGTGAAGTGTGGTGAAAATGCCCCCGGCTCGATGGTTGGTCCGGATGGTTGAGATAGTCTTGGGCCGATTTGGGCTGCTTGGAAGGCCACGGGAGCAGGATGGGCCGCGGGAGCAGGTTGGGCCACGGGAGTGAGCTGCTCGGCAGGAGCAGGCTGGGCCGCGAGAGTGGGCTGCTCGGCGGGAACAGGCTGGGCCACGGAAGTGGGCTGCTCGGCCGGAGCAGGTTGGGCCACGAGAATGGGCTGGGCCGCTAGAACAGGCTGCTCAGCACGTGATGCTTGCGAATGCAAGGCTTGGGCTCGGCTTGGCAATGCATTGGGCTCGCGTTGGGCATGGAGTGACGTGGCTCGGGCCGTGGTGGTGGAGCCATAGACCTCGCCATGGGTGATTGCTGTGGTGGCCACCGCGGTGGTTGCCATTGTGGAGCCTTGTGGTGGTTGTGCCGCTCCCCCTAAGATCACATTTAGTCTCGTGGATCGCCGCGGTCCCATTTCTTGAATATTGGAATTTTCACTTATGGAATTTTCTAAATTTCTTGCCATTGTATTCTCTTTCACGTTTTATCAAAGAATCTTTGCAAAAAAAAAATTCTAATAATAGGAACGTACGAAAAATACAAGTGGACTAGAAAATAGAGAAAATAGGGAAAAAAAAACCTTTTTGCGCAAGAGTCTTCTACGAGTGTGAATCTCAACTCTCAATGAAAGCACCAATTTGTGGATGCAAATTTCCTCCTCCTTGATCTTGGACAAAATTGCACCTACAAAATAAATAACACCTTTGGTTATGGCCACAAGCCTCACGCGCCCACGATGAATGGGGGGGGTTTGGCCGAAGAACCTCCGATGCCAAAGTTAGAATTTAGAGAGAAAGAGTGTTTAGAGAATTTTGAGATTTTTGCAAGAGTGTTCGAATCACTTTTTGGTGAGAATGGGTGCCTATTTATAGGGTTAGGCTTTGCCCAATTTTGAGAAGAGATGGCCGGGCACTCAAGGGTTCTTTGGGTTCAATTTTTGATTTAATTAGCCAATTTATTGGCTAATTAAATATGAAGGGCATAAATGAGTGGTTATAAAAATAAATGTCTATTTTAATTTGGGTAATAAAATAGAGTAAATGGGAAAGGTGAGGATGGGAATGGTGGCCGGCCCTTTGATAGTTTTTGGGGTTAATTTGTATAATTTAATTGGTAATTAATGGATTAATTGGGTAATTAATCCATTAATTAACCAATTAACACTATTTTGGAGGTTACCTTGCAAAAAGAGATTTGATAAGATAGATTTTGAATTGGTTACCTCTCTTTGGAGCATTTTTGACTTTGTTGAAGGACGATTGTCTGCTGCTCGCGTGTAGAAATCCCGGTATACCTCAAGGGTAGTTTGGTCCTTTTTTGCTAAAATATCCACATGTCACATTGTGATTATTTTTTGCTCCACAGTGATGGGCAAGGTAAGACGAAAGTAAAGGCGGCGATCATGATGATGGCGGTGTTAGTAGCGGTCATGGGTGGGGGTGATGGCAGTAAGGTAGCCGTAGAAGGCTATGGTGTTGATGACTGTGATAAGGGGTAGTAGAGGTAGTGGTGAGAGTGGTGGTGGCAGGCAAGGTAACATGGTCGTACTATAGGTGGGATCATGGTAGGCGTGTCAATGGCGGCATAAAGATTGTGATGATAAGTATGACAAAATGACGGTAGAATAAGTGATATGATAGTGGTGGTGGTGGTGGTAACAATAGTGATGATGGTGGCAATGATAGAGGCAATGTCAGCAATAGGATGACGAGGATGGTCATGGTTAGGTGGTGGTGTGGCAAAAGTTGAAATAGTGATCTTTGTTGCATCATTATGGATGGTAGAGTATAAAAGTCTTTGAAAGTCCATCAAAATGGTTGGATTTGTTATGATGAAAATACAACATAAAAATCCTCAACATCTATGAAAGTTTATGAATTTTTAAAATCTTTTTAAATTAACAAACTTTTAAATATAACTGAAGTTTATAGATGTGTAGAAAGTCATAATTGAAGACCACGAGACTTTTATAAAAATTTTAGAAATTGTAAAAAAAATTATTCAATACAAAGTCATTTTTATTGGTTCCATAAAAGCATATATTTAATACACATGACTTTAAAAGTCACCCCCTTAAATTGGAAGAGGCGCCGCGTTTGCTTTTAAAATTGAAATTACAATGTGTACCGCCAGAAAAGAACAAAGCGAACCTGCCAGATAACCTACGATCTCCACCGTAGGAAAACTACCCGTTATAACCTAAAGTACCCATCCAACGGTCAAAATTCCAGTCCGATAAAACAAACCGCGTTCCGGCTCTGAGTTTGGTAACACGTTTCCCAACCCCACCATCCAACTTCTCACAGCCAGAAAATCGCACCGTCCAACGGTACTCTAAAGCCACGTGTCCTCCGCCTCCCCCTATATAAACCCCCCACCCTTCTCATTGAACCCATCATTCATTCAGTCGCCTCTCAAACCCTCACTTAATTCCTCTCTTCCTCTCTCTCTCTAAAAATCTTTGTTTGAGCTCTCTTTCTCTCTCTACAAATGGCTCGATTCAGCGGCGTCGTTTTGGTGCTAATGGTTTCTCTCTTGCTGGCCTCGACCTGGGCGCAATCCCCTGCATCGTCACCAGCCAAGTCTCCTGCACTTTCTCCCAAAAAATCTCCCACCGCCCCTTCTCCGTCGAGCACTCCACCTACTGCCGCCGCTCCTTCTCCATCGAGCACTTCACCATCCGCTTCTCCTTCGACATCTCCCGTCGCCGACTCTCCACTTTCTCCCCTATCGTCCTCTCCGACTACTTCTCCATCTTCAGTTTCTGGATCTCCCTCCGAGGCTCCCGCTCCTGCTAACGGTGCCGTTTTGAACAGGCTCTCCGCCTCCGCGTCTGTGGCCGCGGGGATCTTCGCTGCTGTATTGGTTATGTAGAGTGGGGGTGTTTATGGACTTTACATTTCCACTTATTATTGTATTAAATTCTTTTATTAATTTAAAGTTGTAGCACTGTTACATGAGAATATAAAGAGACATTATTTTTCGATTATTATTTCAATATGTGTTATCACCAAATTAGCCCTGCATTCATCCAAGAACTTGTCAGTAAAGTAACATGAGACGGTAGCAACTTTTTCTTTTGTCTTGTGCTTTAATTCTTTTTATGTAATATTGTTTGAAAGATGTTCCTAATATTGTTTCCCAACTTCTCAACTAAAATTCGTCTTTGAGGGGACTTCGTAAACCATCTAACTTGGAAGCTATTACACCCAAAACGGTGAAACCACAGAAGCAGGGGCCAATCCCTAAAACAAACTGTGTAATGTACTTTTATTTGTTGGATTACGGGTAAGCATTTTACTAGAGGTTTCTATAGTATCAATCTACTATTGTGTGACTCCATGCGATATTATACTAAATAGATATTCGTGTTATGATCCAAGTAAGTCTTGAATATATATATATATATATATATATATATATATATATATATATATATATATATATGATTTGTCCTTGTTGTATATGAAACATCTTGTTTTTTTTAAACATAAGGAGATAAAAGAAGCCACTGCAATTGTCGAAAATATTAAATCCGACTAAAGGCACAAAAATGGAGCGGAAACTGTTGAGAGTTATCATAAAACGGGTACCTTGGCCGAGAACTGGATCATACGTGCAGTGTACGGTAAGGCATTCTTATCATAGCAAGACAATTATATCGAGTCAAAACCTAATGGAAGTTGAACGGGCTATAACCTATCTATCTTCTATGCCCTCTTTGAAGGGTTAAAAGTGGATTGACTCAAGCACTCCATTCCCTTTCTTACAAGAGAATCAGTCAATTCCACTTGACACTTTCTTCTTTCTTTCCTTAACAAAATCTCAATTGGACTATGTTTCATGCTTGCCCTAAAAATGATATGTCTACTTAATTATCAAAATCGTCTATTTTAACATTACAAAAATCAACCAAGTAGAAAATGGTTTAATCGTGCTGATGATATTTTATCGCAGTAATGAAAAGTAATCATGCTTGTGCACTTTAGTGTAGGTTCGATTTCCACCAATCCCACAATCCCGCTCCCTCCTAACAATTAACAAGTTAACTTTAAAGCTATTGCTCTTTTAAAAAAAATGGTTTAACCATTCGGTCTATTTCTTCATGTACAAAATAATTCTAATCCTAGGTAAACATGCCCTACTTTAGCTTCAAATTTTCCAAACAGAGATTTTTATTGTATCAATCTACCTTTTTGTGGTTTCTATCATATTTTACTAAATAGATATCTGTGTTATGATCCAAGTAAGTCTTAAAATATATATATATATATATATATATATATATATATATATAATAAAATTTGTCTTTGTTGTATCTAAAAAATCTTATTTTTATTTTATTTTATTTTATATAAAAAGATAAAGAAGCCATTGCAATTGCCGAAAGCTGGATCATATGTGTAGTGGGCATTCTTTTCCATAGCAAGACAAATTAGGGCTGGGCAAACGGGTCCTGGACCCGCGGGTCGGGTCGGGTAATGCGGGTACGGGGCGGTTCTTAATCTTGTAAAAACATATAGGGGCGGGTCGGGCCGGGTAATTGAAGTTTTCGATTCGGGCCGGTTCCAAAAGTATAGGAACCGTGGGTACCCGGACCGGCCCGTTTGTGTTACAATGGACGGACGAGATTTAAGATATCATCTCTCCATCCAATCTTAACCGTCAGTTTCAACCCTAGTCCTAATTCCACCTCCCGAGTCCTAAGTTCCAGAAGCACCCAGTCTCTCGAATTCTCAGACAGACTCTCCCTCGACTCCCTCTCCCTATCCCTTCCTTCGACTCTCTCATACTCTCTCACTCACAGTGCTCACCGCCGTCGCGACCACCATCACTCACCAACTCCGCCGTCGCGACCACCATCACTCACCCAATCACCACCATCGAGCTCCAACTCTCAGACTCTCACAACGCTGTCGCGACCAACACAACGGCACCACCTTCGCCGTCGCGACCACCATCATCACCCCATCACCACCGACACTGCTACTGCCAGTAACTACCAACCATCATCCCTCTAAAATTTAGGTAATTTTGAATTAGGTTTTATTATTAATTTGAATTTCTGGTGTAGGGATTTTTAGGGGTTTTAAGTTAGACTGCCTAAGATTGATGATTGAGCTGTAAAAATGTTTCATGATCTAGAATATGAACTGAGAGAAGTAGAATTTGTAGATTGATGATTGAGCTGTGAAAAATATTCCTCTTTTGATTTTTTTCAGAAAGAGAGGAAATGTGCATGTCATGTTGTCTGACTCTTAATCTTAATCTATCCTCTTTCGGTTTTGTTAGTGATTTTAATATATTAAGAAATTGATGGAGTCCTTTCTTTAAAAGAGCTTTCAATTATTTTAAAACCACTTCATTTTATCTCGGGAAGGGTCTCCGATGATGCTTTCTCGAAGGTTAAATCTTACTCTTACCTTCTTGCTTCAGAGTTCTTATACATCTGTATTCTGTAATGTTCATTCCCACGATGCATGCATAGCATACCTATTTTCTGCAAGTGGTAAGTAAGCACCAATTTTGTGTTTTAATGAAGTTTCCTGATGCTGGATGCAGTTATTGGAAAAGAGAAAGCTTTAAGCATAACCTCTGCAGTGCAAAAATATGGAAACCTCATCGGTTTCGGTATGCTCTAAAGCTTATTTGTTTTAGATCCTCTTTATTATGTTTCAGTATGCTCTGATATAATTCATTGTACTTTTTTGTTGGTATTTGCTTGGATTGACTTGGGAATGACACGTTTTTACCTGAGTGCAGGGCATTTCTTCAGTGTTTCTTTGCTGGAGTTTGTACTTTGTTGTGGCGGTTTGATCACCCTTCTCCTCCAGGTCAGTTTAGTTCTGTTATAAACACTTATACTAAACTAGGAGAATTAGAAGATACATCTCAAGGACATGCTCTATACTTAACTAGGAGAACTGAAATATTCAAAAATAAATGTCCCTGATCAAATTGACACCGGGAATGTCAAAAATAAAGCATAATCTTGAGCTCCTATTCTGAGTTTTCCTTTATACAGATTTGATTCTTCATGCAAATATTTGTTTGTTTTTATAGTTATTAGTTATTAACCTATTACAGGCTTAACAAATGTTTGTTTGTTTATTAGTTATTAACCTAAAACAAACATCTTTTCGGTTCCTTAGCGTTTAGTAATGATATGGATAATTATAAGTTGAGAAAGCTCTCTGAAAGAATTGCTCTCTGAAAGTTAATTATAAGTTGGTTTTAAGTTTTAACATTCATGTCATCTGTGTGTGTGTGTGTGTACCTTGTTGGAACGCCTAGGGCAAATCTCAGGAAGAAGCTGCTATAACTTGGATAATACACAACAAACAATCAAGATCAAACCAACATCATTTGCACTTAAAAAAGTTCCCTTAGTGTCCTACTACCGGCTCCATTCAAAATCTCCTCCATATTTAAGACCAGAGTTATTGGCACGGCTTGAATCTTCTGGTTTTATGGAGTTTGCATAGGCATGCCAACCTAAAATGTACGGCAAGATAAACTGCAAAGAACAGAATATATGAGTCCTAACTAGTAAGGATTCGGCATGTGTATGTGGTCTTATGTAGGTATTTTTTATACAAGGATAATTGGGTGGGTGGACGAGTGTGTAGAGAGAAAGAATGAGGAGGAAAGGGATAGAGAATCGTACATTGAAAGCTGATTTCAGAACGGCAAATTCCGCTCTGGTGATAGGAATATAAATGCTCTCGTCCAAGTTGATAAGCTTGTTTTGAACACCTTGATTATGACATAATGATAAGAGCATAAATGTTAAAAAAAACTGAGCCCTTCCAATAAGTATAGTACATGGCTTGCATGCAATAATATTGTACTGAGTTAACAGAAACTATACATTGCAAGCAATGGCGTATGCAGGCCAAATTTGGTTAAACAACACCATCATAAAATGACAACCTTAGGATTGGAGAGAGCTCTTAAACTGGCAAGAAAATGAAATCTAATATTAGTGATGCGAAGCGAAACTCTTAAATCCGTTTAGTGAATGTCATTTATGGAATTTGGAGGGCTTGAAAACAATTACAAGTTTCGCTTCAAGTCTTGGAGAATACCCGAGGGAAACATTAAGCATTAGTTGCTGTTTGTTTATAGTTATTAACAAATGTGTGTTTGCAAGAATTTCTTCATGCAAATGTTTGTTTGTTTGTTCCTTTCTTCGCAGTCAGATTTCCAGCATGTTTGTTGTTTATTTACTTGGTTCACTTGGTTCAGGTGGTTTTTAACAAGAAGGAGTTCCAAACTTCCAGTGGCAGAGGCTCTCTCTTTTCTTAAAACTAGGTGCAGCTAGGTATGTTAACTTGTATGATTGTATCTCTTAAAGTTAATTTCCTACAGTACAAGATAATTTCCTTGTATCTCTAATCTAGAATGTTGTCACTAAATAATTATCATATTACATAATAGGTATAACGCTAAGTCAAAATGTTCTTCTATGTCCAAACTGATTAGTATAATAACATGATGATACTTCTCAGCCTTTTTGGTCTTTTGTCGATCAACAATCTGTGTGTTGTGTGTTCACTCTGTTTAATTGTGCCACTGCTGCCTGCTTGTGTTTCCCATCCCAGAGGGTAATTATTTGCTTTGAACCAATCAGAAAGCAACAAAGAAATTGCTATTTTATTTACATGGCGATTATGCTTTTTTGGGTTTAAATTATGTATAATGTGTATATAGGCAATTTCTTTGCTGTTGTATCAAGGCAATGATGAATATTTCAAAATATCTTTAGTTGATTAATGAATATAGTTTCATTATTTAAATTTTACAGATTTTTACATAATGTCTCAATCTCAAAGTCAAAGTACCCCTAGCAGTACTAATGTAGCATCATCTACGGCTACATCACCATGTCCTTCACAACCAACACAAGCACCCACACAATTATCAAACCGATCAATGCCTCCCCCAAACCCCTCATCCTCCAGAAAAAGAAAAGCACCATCTATTCCAAAGACAAAACAACCAACTATAATAGCTTCACTAGAGAGATCTTCTTCTGAGAGATCTTGGGTTTGGGATCATGTCACTAAGTGTACCGTCTCAGAAATACAAGAAGTAGAAAAGGATGGCAAGAAAGAGAAGGTGGAGGTACAAGTATTGAAGGCTAAGTGTAACCATTGTAACGCCCTTTTTGCATGTGATACTAGTGGGGGTGGAACTAGTACTTACATTAAACATATCAATAAACATTGCAAGTCATATAAACCAACCGATGAGTTGCAAAAGGTTCTAGGCAGTTCTGGACCTTCTAGGGATGAGGATGTCAAAAACATGCTTGTTGCTAAAGGGTGGAGCCAAGAAGAAAGTGTGGAAGGTATTATTGAGTTTATTGTGATCGAGGAGGTACCTTTTAGTATTGTGGAGAGTGAAGGGTTTAGGCGGATGATGTGCAAAGTCCAGCCTAGATTGCATGTTCCATCTCGGAGAACTATCATGAGGGAGTTATTCAATACGTATGATAGCATGAAAGATCAGTTAAAAAAGGAGATACGCGATCATAGAGTGAGCTTGACTACTGATACATGGACAAGTGTGCAAAATTTGAACTACATGGTGCTAACTGCTCATTTTGTGGATGATGATTGGAATATGCACAAAAGGATTCTAAACTTTTGTTTGATTTCAAGTCATGAAGGCAAAGCAATAGGGAAGATGATTGAGCAATGTTTGGTTGAGTGGGGGATTGAAAAGGTAATGTGTATCTCAGTTGACAATGCATCGGCTAATAAGGTGGCAATTGAGTATGTTGTTCGTAAAATGCAGAAATGGCCTAATAGTAAAATGATTATGAATGGCAAGTTTATGCATGTGAGGTGCTTAGCTCATATTATCAACTTGGTAGTGAAACATGGGTTGAAAAGATTAGATACAAGTGTGGATGCTCTTAGAAATGCCGTGCGGTTTGTGAGATCAAGTCCCCGAAGGTTAAGTTATTTCAAGAAATGTGTGGAGAACGAGAAGTTGGATAGTAGGGGTCTAGTTGTTATGGATGTGCCTACTAGGTGGAATAGCACATACATGATGCTAGAATCTTGCTTGAAGTTTAAAAAAGCATTTGAAAGGATGACCGAAGATGATGAAGTCAATATATACACCTCCTATTTCAGTGAAAATGTGCTTAATGATGAAGGAGAAGAAGTGGCGGGTAAAAGGAGGGTTGGACCACCTAAGGAGGAAGATTGGGATAGTGCAGAAGTGTTTGTGGAATTTTTGAAGGTCTTCTATCTTATAACTTTGAAAGTTAGTGCAAGTAAGTATCCCACATCTAATACAGCTATTCATGATGTCATTGCTGTGGAAAACGAGATTGAAAAGCTTTTTTTGCCTGAATATATGCAAACTGGAAGAACTGTAGAGTTGGTGCTACGTGATATGACATTCAATATGAGAGCCATGGCATTCAACATGAGAGCCAAATATCGAAAGTAATTTGGTTCAATTGAGTCCCTTAATCAAATATTTGTAGTTGCCCTTGTCTTAGACCCAAGGTTGAAATTGAGGCACTACATGCACTTGTGTAGAAAGCAATTACAACTTCCTGAAGAAGAGATTGAACAGAAAAGTAATCAAGTGAAGACATTGTTGAAGGCGATGTGTGATGAATATGTTTACCATGCTTTCGGTTCACAAACACAACAAAAGGGTAGAGAAGATTTAGTTCTTGACACTTCTTCTTCAAGGGTAAAACAATCATCTTCTAGTGTGCCAACAGAAAATCCAATGATATTTAGTCAAATCATGGATGATTGGGAGAAGGAACTAGAAGACACCGAGGATATTGCGCTTGCATATGAGGTGGATAGGTATCTCCTTGACACTGTAGAGAAAGTACCACATGGTTCACAATTTGACGTTCTGAAATGGTGGAAGTTGAAAGGGAGGAGCACATATCCCACACTTGCTTTGATAGCGAAAGATGTCTTGCCAATTCAAGTGTCAACAGTCGCCAGTGAGAGTGCATTTAGTGGAGGAAAGAGAGTAATTGACCCTTGTAGATCATGTCTCCTTCCTCAAACAGTGGAGTCATTGATGTGCCTCCAAAACTGGATGAGAAGTGAACCAATTGGCAGCATTGAGTATGAAGCAAGTCCTGCGGAGCTTGAATTTTATCAAGAGTATGAAGAAGGTAATTATTTTGTTTTTTATAGTTTGGTTTATAACTTTATATTAATTGGTTTACAATTAACGTTTGTTCGTTGTTGTAGAATATAAAAGAAAAAGAGCAAATACTATATCTACAAGTTCAACCATCTCATCAAGTGTTCCTGAAGTTGAAGCTTCTCAAATAACTCGAACGAATAAAGGAAAAGGAATTGCGGTAATATTTTAAACTCAAATGAATAAACTTTAAATTTCAATAAGGATAATATGATGTTGGACTTTAAAAATGTCATGTTTATATTCTATTTTTGCTTACAGATTCAATGAGGATTGTTGTTGGAAACTTGGGCGTTGGATGTGATTTTGGATGTTAATTTGAAATTTATTGCGGATGTCATGTTTATGTTGTGTTGGATTATTTGATTCTTGGAATTTGGATGTCTTGGACTTTCGGATATTTTGTATGTTGATTTGATTTTTATATGTTGGACGATGTAATATTGTTATTTTGGATGTATTGTTAATCTATGAACTTGGATGTTGGACTTTGTATTTAGATTGGATGTGAATAACGGTGAATTTGTGCAAAATCTGCATAAATGCAGTCTGTGACTGCAGTTGCAATATGTGCAAATCTGTGCAGTTTGCAATCTGTGCAATTCTGTGCAGTGCAGTTTGCAATCTGTGCAAAATTCAAATCTGTGCAGTTTGCAATCTGTGCAGTGCAGTTTGCAATCTGTGCAATTATGTGCAGTGCAGTTTGCAATCTGTACAAAATTCAAATCTGTGCAGTTTGCAATCTGTGCAGTGCAGTTTGCACAGATTGCAATCAATCTGTGCAGTGTAGTTTGCAATCTGTATTATGTACAACTACAATTTTTTTTTTTTTTTTTCATACAACCAAAAAAAAAAAAAAAAAAAAAGGGACCCGCGGACCTGGCCCGAACCGCCCCGTTTCAACTGGGCCGGGTAATGTCCGGTTCCTATATTAGAAAATGTAATCTCCGGCCCGGCCCGGCCCGTTTCATTTGAACCTAGGTCCGGTCCAGTCCCTTCAAAATTGGGCCCGGCCCGGCCCGTGCCCAGCCCTAAGACAAATACATCGAGTCAAAACCTAACAATTGAATGGAAGTTGAACGGGCTATAACATATCTAGTCTTCCATGCCCTCTTTGAAGGGTTACAAGTGGACTGACTCAAGGACTCCATACCCCTTCTTACAAGAGAATCAGTCAATTCCACTAGACCCCTTCTACTTTCTTTCCTTCTTTTCAAAATCTCACTTGGACTAAATTTCACGCTTGCCCTAAAAATGATATGTCTACTTAATTATCAAAATCGTGTATTTTAATATTATAAAAATCAAACAAGTAAAAAATGGTTTAATCGTGCTGATGAAACTTTATTACAGTGATGGAAAACAATCACGTTTATTACTTTGGCGCAAGTTCGACTCCCACCAATTCCCTTTCTTTCTAAGAATGAACAATTTAACCTGCTAATGTTGTTGTTCGTTAAAAAAATGGTTAAACTGTTCGATTTATTTATTTTTTATTTTTATAAAAAAGTATGATATTCATCAATTGGAAATAAAACGTACAAAAGTGAAAGATAATGTGCATAAAAGAACCTCGATAAAAACCTAGCTGACATGCCCTACCTTAGCTTCAAATTTTCCAATCTGGCACCTAAAATTGAAAGAAAGGATCCGTTTGCTTTAAGAAAACAATCTGTACTGCCAGAAAATAAAAGAAAGAAAGATTTCCAAAAGAAAAAGAAAAGTCCTACTAAAATAAAAAGAACAGAAAGAAACGAATCTGCCAGATAACCTACCATCTGCACCGTTGGATAGTTAACCGTTATAAGCTGTAAAGCATACATCCAACGGCCATAAAAGAACCAGCCCAGTCCAATAAACAAAGCGTGTTTCGGCTCTGAGTTGGTAACACGTTCTCTTTACCGGCCTTCAATGATCACAGCGAGAAAATCGCCACCGTCCAACGGTATTCTACACGCCACGCGTCTCCTCCCCCTCCCTCTATATAAACCCCGATCTACTCTCCTTAAACCCATCTGCAATTCGCCTCTCAAACCCTCACTAGACTTCTCTCTCTCTCTCTCTCTCTCTCTCTGTCAATCTCTGTTTGAGTTTCTCTCTTTCTCTCTCTACAAATGGCTCGATTCAGCGGCGTCGTTTTGGTGCTTATGGCTGCTCTGTTGCTGGCCTCGACCGGGGCGCAATCCCCTGCATCGTCGCCAGCCAAGTCTCCTACGCTTTCTCCCAAACAAGCTCCTGCCGCCCCTTCTCCGTCGAGCACTCCACCTACTGCCGCCGCTCCTTCTCCTTTGAGCACTCCACCTACGGCCGCCGCTCCTTCTCCATCGAGCACTTCACCATCGACTTCTCCTTCGACATCTCCCGTCGCCGAGTCTCCACCTTCTCCCCCACCGTCGTCTCGGACTACTTCTCCCTCTCCAGTTTCTGGATCTCCTTCCAAGGCTCCCCTTCCTGCGAACGGTGCCGTTTTGAATAGGTTCTCCGCCGCCGGGTCTGTGGCCGTTGGGATTTTCGCTGCTGTTTTGGTTATGTAGAGAATCGGACTACAGAGTGGAGGTGTTTATGGACTTTTGGTTAACTTTGTCAATTTATTATTGTGTATGGATTCATTTATTAATTTATTTTCCATAATATCAAATATGTAGCACTGTCATATGAAATATAAAGGGACATTTTTCTATCGATTATCATTTCAGCATATCTGGTTTTATAAATTAGTCCTGAATTATTGAAGAATTGCAATTTGATTTTGTGGCCCTTTAACTGACTAAAAGCTACATTTGCAATCAATTTGAAATAAGCACGTCATTTCTAATCATCAACAATCACGTTACATGGCTTATAAAATTTAGTCTAAATAGTTTGTCTATTTATCATTACCTTTTTTTTGTCCATGTTTGATATTGCTTTTCGAAAAGCACAAACATTCACGGAAAAGAGAACATTTATGTAAAGCGTAGACATACATATTATTCGCTTAAGTGAGTTTGTAATTAAGTAAGACATTAAATTAATATGAATCAAATGAGTGAGTGATATATTATCACTTCATGTGGAGTCCAAATTAAGCACGCCCCAAGTCAGTGATATGAGTTGAATGTGTAACTGATTTATTGACACCTCACGTGTAGGTCAAATTAAGCACGCTTCAAGCTCTTGAACTAGCAGGACAGACACCGCCTTTAATTGGTGGGTAACAAATCATCTTGATGCGAATGGCTAAAAAACAAATTTTCTAGTCAATAGTCACAACCCCATCACACATGTTCACCCAACAAGTGTGCAAAACCCAATTTTACCTCCTACTCAAAAAATTGAAAACCCTAGCACCTAGCAATCCTCCTCCCTTGCCACCATGCCGGATTCGTCCACCAGTCCGACTGCTAGCCTCCTCACTTTCTCTAAAACATTAAAAGTAGGGCATTATTACCATTGAGGAGCTGGTTGATGACTCATTTTAACTCAATTAGTAATATAAAAGTTGATGTTGGACAAAATTCTTAACCATCGCACCGCATCAACAAAAAACTATAAACCAAATCAGAGATGTAGTAAGAGAGGAAAAAAATTGAATAACACCCAATTCTAATTTCAATTAAGGCTCACGGAAGGAGGGACAGATAGACGGGGATAAAGCTAGAAGCAGCGAGACTTGTAAGCATGGTCGTTTCTGAAATTTTGAGGGCTCTGTGCAGAAATTATAAACGGCCCATTTTGGTTTCGTATCTTATTACATAAATAAATGTACTAAAATAATAAAAAAATTACCATGTATTAATATCATAATTATTCACTATCCAAAGACAAATCTTCAGCAACAAATGATATTAAAAATGTGAAATAAAAAATCCACATATTCTTTCCTTAATCTCTTTTATCTCTCATTCCATTCTCTCAGTCCAAACAAGAAACAAAGTATCAACTCGCAAACTTATATATCAGCCAAAAGTTGGGGGCACTATGCAATTTCACAAGTTGCTTCACCCCCCCCCTCCCCCAAGCCGGCACTGCTTGTAGGGGGAGTATGATTCTCTTCCCTTATAATCTTTCTCTCATTCTCTCCCCTCATATTTAAACTGTTACGATTTAGCTATGTTAACGTCTTGTATTGATTTTTTTATAGAGAGGTAAAGACAAAAAGGAAAGTGTGAGAGGAGGGAAGGAAATGAGAGGGGATTAGGAGGACAGCTGATGGTAGGAAATGATGACATGGTTGTGGGTTTCTTAACTTTTTTGTGTTGGTTCTTAATTTTTTAAGGGTAGTATTATCCATACATTCCTTTTTATTTTCCACACGTCCTGTTAATTTCTGTTACTTGATCATCTTCAAATCACGGATCCGACGATCGAAAGTGGAAAGTGATGAGTGGAAGGTAAAAAGGAGTATGCAGATATCACCACTCTTTTTTAACATGGGTAAAAATTGGATTTCAAAAGATACAAAAAATATTGGGTGAACTTAAGATGTTTTGTGGTGTGTAAATAGAAAACTCGTTCAAAACAAAAGTTTCTTAGGTTGTAAAAGCACTTGAAGAAAGTTGATGTTTCACACCATTTGACAATATGAAGAGTAGTCTAACTACTTATAAGCACATGCAAGAGGTTTCTTCTTTCCCAGATATGGAGTTCATAATCTCAATACGACCGAATTGAGATCCTCTCTATGTCTCACACTACGAAGCCCACATACCTAATGGAGCACGTGTGGCTGTTGGACTTTGCACATAGGACAACTTGCTCTAATATCATAAAGAAAATTGAGGTTCCAATATTAAACCAATTGACAATATAGGGAGTAGCTCAATTACTTAAAAACACACGTAAAATCCAATCTTTTTTCCTGACGGGGGATTCATAATCTCAACAACACTTTAATGCATCTCTCTTTAGCCAATGTCCCTTTTGAAGTCCTAAGACCATCTCCAACCCATGGGATAAAGCTTAAAATATAAGCTTTAAAACCCTCCAAACCATCTCCAATCATTGGGCAAAAATAAGCTCTGGGGAGAAAATATATCTTTGGCTAGATTTCCTTCAGAATTTAATCATGTCTTAAATTATTCTGGACCTACCAAACTATCATATTTCAAATCTTATTTTGTTTTTTTACTTATAATCTAACGGCTATGATCAAATGAGATCAAATCTAAGAGTAAAAAAAAAAAATTTGACGGCCCAAAATTAAATCTAACGACTAAAATAATTAAAGAAAATTATTTAAATCAAATTTAACTTAAAACTTTATAAATACCTATGTTTGTATGATTTTTAATTACTTATCGGAATTTAAATATTGTTAGATTAAAATGTTTATAAAAATAAATTAGAATAATCTACATAAATTTTATTTTTTAAAAAGTTACCAAAACAAAAAAAATTAGGCTAAAATCATTATTCACTAATTTCGAGCTAAATTTTTTGACACACCCCGACTCGGAATGTCCACTATGACTCCGAATCGAGCTGTGCTGGCCGACACCTGGAAGGTGACGAAGCCATAAAGCGTAGTGATGTGGAAAAATGTGAATAAATTTAAACCTAAAAGTGCCTAAGTATAAGAGTGCGATGTGAGCGGGAATGAACCCATTTCACACGTGACGTCAGAGCATAAGTACAGTATAATAAGATAGGGTGAGAATTATACCATCGAAGGTAATCGTCTACACCAAAATAATTATACCATTACAAACAAAATTATTATTCCCTAGATTGAATAACACCCAATTCTAATTTCAATTAAGGCTCACGGAAGGAAGGACAGATAGACGGGGATAAAGCTAGAAGCAGCGAGACTCGTAAGCATGGTCGTTTCTGAAATTTTGAAGGCTCTGTGCAGAAATTATAAACGGCCCATTTTAGTTTTGTATCTTATTACATAAATATATGTACTAAAATAATAAAAAAATTACCATGTATTAATATCATAATTATTCACTATCCAAAGACAAATCTTCAGCAACAAATGATATTAAAAATATGAAATAAAATCCACATATTCTTTCCTTAATCTCTTTTATCTCTCATTCCATTCTCTCAGTCCAAACAAGAAACAAAGTATCAACTCGCAAACTTATATATCAGCCAAAAGTTGGGGGCACTGTGCAATTTCACAAGTTGCTCCCCCCCCGCTCCCAAGCCGGCACTGCTTGGAGGGGGAGTATGATTCTCTTCCCTCGTAATCTTTCTCTCATTCTCTCCCCTCCTATTTAAACTGTTACGATTTAGCTATGTTAACGTCTTGTATTGATTTTTTTATAGAGAGGCAAAGACAAAAAGGAAAGTGTGAGAGGATGGAAGAAAATGAGAGGGGATTAGGAGGACAGCTGATGGTAGGAAATGATGACATGGTTGTGGGTTTCTTAACTTTTTTGTGTTGGTTCTTAATTTTTTAAGGGTAGTATTATCCATACATTCCTTTTTATTTTCCACACGTCCTGTTAATTTCTATTACTTGATCATCTTCAAATCACGGATCCGACGATCGAAAGTGGAAAGTGATGAGTGGAAGGTAAGAAGGAGTATGCAGATATCACCACTCTTTTTTAACATGGGTAAAAATTGGATTTCAAAAGATACAAAAAATATTGGGTGAACTTAAGATGTTTTGTGGTGTGTAAATAGAAAACTCGTTCAAAACAAAAGTTTCTTAGGTTGTAAAAGCACTTGAAGAAAGTTGATGTTTCACACCATTTGACAATATGAAGAGTAGTCTAACTACTTATAAGCACATGCAAGAGGTCTCTTCTTTCCCGGATGTGGAGTTCATAATCTCAATACGACCGAATTGAGATCCGCTCTATGTCTCACACTACGAAGCCCACAGAACTAATGGAGCACATGTGGCTGTTGGGCTTTGCACATAGGACAACTTGCTCTAATATCATAAAGAAAATTGAGGTTCCAATATTAAACCAATTGACAATATAGGGAGTAGCTCAATTACTTAAAAACACACGTAAAATCCAATCTTTTTTTCCTGACGAGGGATTCATAATCTCAACAACACTTTAATGCATCTCTCTTTAGCCAATGTCCCTTTTGAAGTCCTAAGACCATCTCCAACCCATGGGATAAAGCTTAAAATATAAGCTTTAAAACCTTCCAAACCATCTCCAATCATTGGGCAAAAATAAGCTCTGGGGAGAAAATATATCCCTGGGCTAGATTTCCTTCAGAATTTAAGCCTGTCTTAAATTATTCTGGACCTACCAAACTATCATATTTCAAATCTTATTTTGTTTTTTTACTTATAATCTAACGGCTATGATCAAATTAGATCAAATCTAAGGGTACAAAAAAAAAAATTTGACGGCCCAAAATTAAATCTAACGTCTAAAATAATTAAATCAAATTATTTAAATCAAATTTAACTTAAAACTTTATAAATACCTATGTTTGTATGATTTTTAATTACTTATGGGAATTTAAATATAGTTAGATTAAAATGTTTATAAAAATAAATTAGAATAATCTACATAAATTTTATTTTTTAAAAAGTTACCAAAACAAAAAAAATTAGGGTAAAATCATTATTCACTAATTTCGAGCTAAAATTTTTGACACACGCTGACCCGGAATGTCCACTAGAACTCCGAATCGAGCTGTGCTGGCCGACACCTGGAAGGTGACGAAGCCATAAAGCGTAGTGATGTGGAAAAATGTGAATAAATTTAAACCTAAAAGTGCCTAAGTATAAGAGTGCGATGTGAGCGGGAATGAACCCATTTCACACGTGACGTTAGAGCATAAGTACAGTACAATAAGATAGGGTGAGAATTATACCATCGAAGGTAATCGTCTACACCAAGATTTGCCAAGAATCCTTGCAGATATGAAAGCTCAGCTACTAAAACCTTGAGGGGCGAAAAAAATAAGGGTGAGTGGGCCTGAAAATAAAGTTTTATAAAAACCTTTATGAAAATATTGTAACCCCTCGCCGTAAAACAAGTATATTTTCCAAAATATACTTACTACGTATAGTATAAAAATACTTACCGTAACTTGCAAAATCTCAAGAATTCATTATGGCACAATATCTCGTAACTAAGGGCAAGATATCCAAAATCACAAAATCTCAACAGTAATATAAGTAAAATCAGGTGCTCAAACAATTTAAGCTAGCACACAAGTCGAAGTCGCCTCATGCGACCTGTACGATTGAACTGATGCTCATCAATCTATGCTAGCGCACGAGTCAGAGTCGCCTGATGCGACCTGTACGACAAGACTGGGTGTAATCATAATATACGCTCTAGTGCTACAATCACATGAAGACTGGCGCTATTCGCGGTCACCTACGAGTCGGAGTTGCCTAATGCAACATGTACGACAGGACTGGCACTACTTGGATCCAATGTGAGCGTGCGGTACGGAGGTGAATATACACATGAAAGACTGGCCTTGGCCCTGGGCGAGCACTAACATCGCGGTGCAGCAATGATGAGCAGACTACATAAATATAAGCATGCCACAGTGATTCTGACACACCCCGGCCCGGGGTGGACCACTTTCCGGGCCCGCTCCACCACCGTAGCACGATATTGTCCGTTTTGGGCCCCGACTACGCCCTCACGGTTTTATTTCTGGGAACTCACGAGCAACTTCGCAGTGGGTCACCTATCCTGGGAGTGCTCTGGCCCCCTTCTTGCTAAACTTCGGAGTTCCTACATAACCCGAAGCCAGTGAGCTCCCAAAAGGCCTTGTGCTAGGTAGGGATGGGAATATACATTTAAGGATCACTCCCCTGGGCGATGTGGGATGTCACAATCCACCCCTCTTAGGGGCCCGTCGTCCTCGTCGGCACACTTCCGGCCAGGGATTGGCTTTGATACCAATTGACACACCCCGGCCCGGGGCGGACCACTTCCCGGGCCCGCT
Organism: Heteromeles arbutifolia; assembly: GCA_024362995.1. Classification (NCBI taxonomy): domain Eukaryota; kingdom Viridiplantae; phylum Streptophyta; class Magnoliopsida; order Rosales; family Rosaceae; genus Heteromeles; species Heteromeles arbutifolia. The sequence goes on along the minus strand of JANCRC010000003.1, from coordinate 33,016,566 downwards.
CCACCACCGTAGCACGATATTGTCCGCTTTGGGCCCCGACTACGCCCTCACGGTTTTGTTTCTGGGAACTCACGAGCAACTTCCCAGTAGGTCACCCATCCTGGGAGTGCTCTGGCCCCCTTCTCGCTTAACTTCAGAGTTCCTACAGAACCCAAAGCCAGTGAGCTCCCAAAAGGCCTCGTGCTAGGTAGGGATAGGAATATACATTTAAGGATCACTCCCCTGGGCGATGTGGGATGTCACAGATTCGATAGTTCTAATCAACATACTAACATTCATAGCTGTAGATATAATTATGGCATCAAAGACTATAAGCATACCTGTGCATCCCGTAGGATGTAAGCATATTTCATAAATTTCGTCATTTCGCTAATTCTTATAAACTTTAGTCTAATCCAGGAGTACGTAATAAATTATTTTTCAATTGCATAAATGGAAACTATCAATCATATATATATATATATATATATATATATATATATATATATATATACTCACCTGAAGTCCTCATTACAACTCCCTAGCACGAATATCGAGGCGTCACGAATGATCGTCACCTAGATCAATATCAAATCACGTCTCAGAATTCTTATCGATAGAACACGTAACTTACATAAAACACATCTCCAAGGACGTTCTAGAATGATTTGAATCCCATTGACCAAAAGTCAACCGTCGGTCGAAGGTCGACGGTAGGGTCCACAACCCTACGTAACTTGATCCGAAAGATTTGCACCTCAAATTTCTGATCTGTAACTTCCCAAGACTTTATTTAAGCTTCTAGAATAACATCCTAAAGTTTTGGAATGATCCAACGGTCGGATCTCCGCCAATCGCTAAAATTTAGTGGCGGTCAACGTTTTATTTTATGAACTTACAAATCCAATTCTGGAAGATCCTTACGTCAGATTCCCAATCCATGAGATTCTATGGTCCTCAAATATTACATACTATAACGTATTAAAGTTTAGTGACGATCCAACGGTCGGATCGTCGATTGCTATAATATTCAAGTGGCGGCCCTTAACAGAAATATAACGAAACAATGGAATTTCATTAATCGGATGTCAAATATGGAATCGGGGCATCCAAATTAGCCTAGGAAGGTCAGGTGGGGTCTCGGCCCACGTGCCGCCGGCCGCCCCGACTTGCCAAAAAATTTAACTACTTCTAAAAATTCTCAAATTTTACAAGAATGAATATCTCAACAAGTAGAGCAAGTTTTATACCTGTAGCCAAGTCCAATTTGGCCGGGAAAAGCTTCAAATCGCCACGAACCCGCCGGAACCCTAGAATTTGGGTGTTCTTGATTCATCCTCAAATCAACTCCGACCCTCCAACCACTGATTGGGCATTGTTCTTGAGCTCAAGGGAAGTTTTTTGATGGTGAAGATTGACGGGAACGGTTGCAGAAAATGGCGAATTGTCGCCGGGTGTCCTTAAAGCTGTCGGCTTCGTTCCTCATGAAATCGAGGCCAAAACCCTCGGATTTTTAGTGGAAATGAGAGAATGGAGGTTAGGGTTGTGTATGCAGGTAAAGGTTGGGTAAAATTCATCGAAAATATGGATGAGAATCACCGGAAAACCCTCTGGGTTGAAACTGGGTTGAGGGTTGAAGGAGAACCCCGCTGGTTCCTCTCATTCTCTCCTTCCTCATTTCCCCTCCTTTCTTCTCTTCTAATTGATCAGACTCTCCTCCCTCTTCTCCTGATTGATCTGTCTCTCTTTTCTCTGATTGGGCAGCCAATGCCCTGCCTTCTTTCTCTTCTCCTTATCTTTCCGATTGGCCAATGCTCCCACTATTCTCTCAACTAATAATAAAATAATAATTTAATGATTTCAATACAAATGTATAAAATATAAATTAGTAATTTTTCACAAAAGTATTTCTCGGATTCGTAGTTCCGTAAAATCTTCATTGCAACTCCAATCTTGATTCTGCTTGCGCATTCGCGTTCGTAGTGACGAGCACTACGAGGATACACTAAAAGAATGTTTCATACGTTTCCCAATATGCAGGTCAACGAAAGTCAACACCTTCGCCTCAAGGGGTATTTTCGTCAATTCGCTCATTTAAAATAAATAAAATCGTAAAATTAGGGACGGGTTGTCACAATCTACCCATCTTAAAAAAAATTTCGTCCCTGAAATTTGAAAACATTTGCTATACAATATATACTCCAAAAGGTAGGAAGAAAGTATATATAAGGAAGAAATCAAGATAAAGCGGTTGCAAAAAAGAGAATGCCATTCCGTCGCGATCGGAGTGCAGTGATTCCTCTTTCATGCACCCAAACTCAAACTTTACTTCTCCTTCAGTACAATGCCAAAATATAATACTTTTATAAAAGGGCACTTTAACGAAAAGCTCCTGGTACTGTTCACTTTAACGAAAAACCCCATTTTTACACTAAAAAGTCAATCCTGGTACTATTCACTTTACCCTTTATTTTGTCCTTATCGTTAAAACTCAAAGTTTTCAAGCCATTTTCATTAGTTTTCCTTTTATAAAAACATAGGGTCAAAAATAGACGTATAAAAGCATAACATCCAAATACGTATGTAATAACGTAGAAATAGTTGTACTGAAATCAAAACTGAGCATAGAAAAATTTTACCTACGCACTCGTAGCGTCACGTATTCCGAAGGTAAGTATGTAGTATCTTTGGGTCGAGCCCAAACAATAAATAACTAATTAAATAAGTAAATACAAATGCTAACGTAGAATGACCTACTTGTTTACTTGTTTAACGAACCCAATGAATAAATTATTGATATTACGGTCTGCAGCCTGCAATACTAACAACTCACTGTTGTCTCGATAAGCAAGTAACAATTCCCGAGGGTGCAATATTACTATCATGCCCCCCATTGGGAAATACACATACATTGTCTGAATAAAGCCTCGATTGTGCTCACGCACTACTCTTTCGGGCAACATCGTCAAAATTATGAAATTTTCTATATCGCACACTCGATCATTCAAATACTTGTTTGTAGTACTCAACTGTCAATTATGTAATATGCATATAATTTCTATACTACATCTCAAGTGGTGCCATACCTAAAACCGAAAGTGTAACCGCAGTTACACGCATCTCTAACAAAAATAAGTATCTACTACAATCGTGCTAAACTATAGAACGGATAAATACAACATGTCCACAAAAGTCTGGATAATTCGTTCCGACTGGTCGTTAGTTTGAGGATGAAGTGTGGTATTGGACAACAACTTGTACTCATAGCCTTCGAGAAGACTTCCCAAACTTGGAAGTGAAACACCTATCACTATGAGGTACAGTAGCGACCTGCACACCATATAGCCTAACCATGTAGTCCACAACGCCTTAGCAAGTAGATTCATATTGAATTTCTCTTGAATTTAGTGAAAAACTATGTCAAAAAGGCTAAAAGAACACTCAAGAATTTAGGGTCAAAACAAGCCTATCGAATCTAGGGTACAAGATAACTGTGAGTGAATGCATGACACCTCGCTACAACGGTAGCTTCCAGAAGATTTAATCACCAACGGTAAAATTCATTCATCATAGTATTTGTTGGGTGATTGAAGTAATAATGGTCAAAACTACAAATTAGATATCCAAGCGATTTTCCTTAACAATTATCTGCGTCAAAACAATACGAAGTTCAGTAGGGTAGATATGTATTCAAGGGTAACCGGAAGTGCTTTTCGGCACAAAGAGGTGAATACGGAATCACAACTAGAGTAAATGTTGATCGAAACGCCAGAAAAAAAATTCAAGAATGAGTAATTTTACTAAATGGTGTAAAATGTAGTCCCTCTGGACCAACGAAAAGTGAGCTGATTTGTCAAATCGGTCGATAATTACCGAAGCATCATCATAATATCCACATGTACACGATACCTTATACCATGAGCTTATGGTGATGTTTCCCATTTCCATTCGAATGCAAAAAGTGATTATAACCACTCGAACGATTTCTTGATGATTTGTAAGTAACGTCAAACCAATGCTCGTGAATTCCAACCAAAATGGAATAGGACAGGCTGAAAGTATTTCAAGGGTAATTAATGTCTTTTTTTCACAACCGGGATGATACGCGATAGTGTAATCGTAGACGTTAATTTAGTTCTTCCACTGCCACTGTCGGAAATTTAGCCTATTTCAAATAAGAATGTATTTGAAAAGTCTAAGATTGATATAGGTCCTAGACACGTTTCTCCATAGAGAGGTCATCTAGTTCTCGAATGAAGAAGATACTTGTTGGCTCTAGGTCATGTGTAAAATGGTTCATTTCGAATGGTTCTAACCATTAGAGTATATAAATGATACTCCGCCATGCTGCCTCTGTATAGTCGAAACATCCAAAGAACACATCCTCATGGATTTCCAAAATGATCAATGTCATCGAAAGGCGTAAAACAGAGGTGAGGTGAGACAACACTTCGGTTGTCAAAAACTTTACTCATATTCAACATCTCAACTAAACTAACTTTCCTCGGTTGATATGTGAAGAAAAACACCACAGCTGAGAGATTGCTAACAAATTGTCGATAAAATTGACAAGGCCAAAGATATCTCGAATTTCACAACACTTTGTGAGAGTTTCAACTTCCTTCCACTACAACCTTTTTGGGAAAAAAAAAAGAATATCGTCCACTGGGAGCACGTTTCCCAAGAAACGTATCTGCTCTAAACAAGTTTGAAGAATTTGATATAAAGCTGACTATTGGTGTTTAGAGAATTTGGTCTCATTGTCGAGGTAGATGAGAATGTCGTCGATAAAACCACTATGAATTCGTCAGGCTATGGAAGAAACTCGAGTTACAAAGGTTGGTTGGCTAAACATTAACTCGAAGTAGGGTTTAAACGGTTTTTAATCGTCACCCGATTGAGTTGCTAAAATCTAGGTACGATCCTAAGGTTCGATCTTTCACCTTCGCAGATAGATTTGAGGTTCCCTAGATAAGGTGTTTAGTCCCTGGTTGGGTAAATTCCTAATTGGTAAACTTTGTAACTAAGTTTCTCAATGATGTCAGAAACGTTCAATATGAAGCAAGGAAAATTGGTGTAATACTAGGAAATGGGTCGATGGTGTACTTCACTTCACCATTTGGTGGTATCCCAGGTAAAATTTTGGGAAATGACGCCAAAGGTATTCGTCTTTGAAACATACCATACTACTTCCTTTCACTACGCCACTTGCTAATAGGTCTTCACAGCTTTCTCGATACTCAATTCACTCTAATAGTGAGAAATTAACTCATACTTCGATTCTACTATCTACCTGTGGAAGTGATCGAAAAGGTGACTAGTCGTAGAGGTTCTGTTTACCTAGATAGGTGATCAGGTAAAAACAACTATGAGTTTACTGTCCTAATACAAAACTTGCTCCTCAGTTTCCATGATTTAGTTTCTTCGTCTCAGGTAGTCACTGTTAATTAGTCTATCAGTCGAGCCACTAATTAACGCATATACAATATTTTGATATTGTTCGCTACCCTGAAACTGTGAACCGGCGTTCTGGCATAAGGGTATCATTCCCAGATACTAGCATATGTCCGGTATCAGAAATAATACCGCCTGAATACTGGTTTACAGCTTCTGGATATCGAACAATATCGTCAATTAGTAGCCCCACCATAGGCTGATTACAGGTTAGAGCCCGCTCGAGTGGATGGTTTTGGACGATTGGTAAGGAACTGGTCTTAGGAGGTGGTTTCGTTGATTCTAGGGAAAATACTTACTGCTTCGGGGATTTATACTAACCGTAAGCATAACAACTCGTACATTTGCACCTATGCTCGTCGAAATGATGAGTACAACACCACAAGAAATTCTGGAAGCTAGTATTGGTTGGAATGTCCTAAGGCCGGAAAAGAAATTTCTAATGACTTACTTCGGAACATATCTAAAGAGATATGATCTTCCTCCTAAAGATCCAGAATTTTAACTAGTGCGTTTGAGGAGATTCGTGCTATCAGGGACCAAAAGTGACTGTCCCCAAGATTTTATTCCGTCGAATGCTACCACTTTAGCACGAGGTTGTCACTTAATGACGTTTCTAGAATCTTGACTAAGTAAACTTTATAAGGATTCAAATAAATTGTATGCTAACGGGTACTATCAAGGAATCAAAACCATTTCTAGTTTCCTAACTCAAAAAGGTTGGTAGAAATGATTAGATGGTAGTCGAATTGATCGGTAAGTCTCTGGTGGCACACAATTATCGATACATTAGCCCTGCTTTAGGGTCATCAACTTGTCTCAACTCGGGATTTTTCCTTGACAGGGAGGTTATTCGTTTAAGTCTAGGGGCGGTCGCCAAAACGATTTTCTCGAATGTCAATAAGTCGCCTAGTCCGCCCAAAACTTAGGAAAACCTAACACGTTTTCGTAGTCGATGAGGCGGCAAAATTCAACATTTAGGCTCAAGAATCGAGAATCACGCGTGTGATGAATGCAATACTGCCCAAACTTATGCTCTGATACCAAATTGACACACCTCGACCCAAAATGTCTACTAGGACTCCAAATTGAGCTGTGCTGGCCGACACCTGGAAAGTGACGAAGCCATAAAGTGTAGTGATGTGGGAAAATGTGAATAAATTTAAACCTAAAAGTGCCTAAGTATAAGAGCGCGCTGTGAGCGGGAATGAACCCATTTCACACGTGACGTCAGAACATAAGTACAATAAAATAAGATAGGGTGAGAATTATACCATCGAAGGTAATCATCTACACCAAGATTTGCCAAGAATCCTCGTCGATATGAAAGCTTAGCTATTAAAACCTGAAGGGGCGAAAAAAACAAGGGTGAGTGGGCCCGAAAATAAAGTTTTATAAAAACCTTTATGAAAATATTGTAACCCATCGCCGTAAAACAAGTATAGTTTCCAAAATATACTTACTACATATAGTATAAAAATACTTACCGTAGCCTACAAAATCTCAAGAATTCATTACGGCATAATATCTCGTAACTAAGGGCAGGATATCCAAAATCACAAAATCTCAACAGTAATATAAGTAAAATTTGGTGCTCAAACAATCTATGCTAGCACATAAGTCGGAGTCGCCTAATACGACTTGGCCGACTGAACTGATGTTCATCAATATATGCTAGCACACGAGTCGGAGTCACCTAATGCAACCTGTACGACAGGACTAGGTGTAATCATAATATACGCTCTAGTGCTACAATCACGTGAAGACTAGCGCTATTCGTGGTCACCTACGAGTTAGAGTTGCCTAATGAAACCTATACAATAGGACTGACACCTACTTGGATCCAAGGTAAGCGTGCAATGCGGAGGTGAACATACACATGAAAAACTAGCCTGGCCTTGGGCGAGCACTAACATTGAGGTGCAACAATGATGAGCAGACTACATAAATATAAGCATGCCATAGTGGTTCGATAGTTCTAATCAACATACTAACATTCATAGCCGTAGATATAATTATCGCATAAAAGATTATAAGTATACATGTGCATCCCGTATGATGTGGCATATTTCATAAATTTCGTCATTTCGCTAATTCTTATCAACTTTAGTCCAATCCAGGCGTACGTAAGAAATTCTTTTTCAAATGCATAAATGGAAACTATCAATCATATACACACACGCGCACACACACACACACACTATAAAAAGGAAAAAACCCATTCACTTGAAGTCCGCGCTACAACTCCCTAGCACGAATATCGAGGCATCACGAACGATCGCCGGCTAGATCAATATCAAATCATGTCTCAGAATTCTTATCGATCGAACATGTAACTTACATAAAACACATCTCCAAGGACGTTCTAGAATGAGTTGAAACCCATTGACGAAAAGTCAACCGTCTGTCGAAGGTAGACGGTAGGGTCCACAACCCTACATAACTCGATCTGGAAGATCGGCACCTTGAATTTTTTATCCGTGACTTCCCAAGAGTTTCAATAAGCTTTTAGAACAACATCCTAAAGTTTCAAAACGATCCAATGGTCAGATCTCCGCTAATCGCTAAAATTTAGTGGTGGTTAACGTTTTATTTTATGAACTTACAAATCCAATTCAGGAAGATCCGTATGTCAGATTCTCAAATTTAACTATTTCTAAAAATTCTCAAATTTTATAGGAATGAAGATCTCAACGAGTAGAGCAAGTTTTATACATGTGGCCAAGTCCAATTTGACCGAGAAAAGCTTCAAATCGCCATGAACCCATTAGAACCCTAGAATTTGGGTGTTCTTAATTCGTCCTCAAATCAACTCCGACCCTCTAACCACTTATTGGGCATTGTTCCTGAGCTCAAGGGAAGTTGTTTGATGGTGGAGATCAACATGATGGGTTGCAGAAAATGGTGAATTATCGCCGGGTGTCCTGGAAGCCGTCAGCTTCGTTCCTAGCGAAATCGAGGCCAAAACCCTTAGATTTTTAGTGGAAATGAGAGAATAGAGGTTAGGGTTATGTATGTAGGTAAGGGTTGGGTAGAATTCATCGGAAAAATGGATGAGAATCACCAGAAAACCCTTCGGGTCGAAACTGGGTTGCGGGTTGAAAGGGAACCCAGTCCGTTCCTCTCATTCTCTCCTTCCTCCTTTCCCCTCATCTTCTCCTGATTGATTCATCCCCCTTTTTCTCTGATTGGGCAGCCAATGCCCTCCCTTCTTTCTCTTCTCCTTATCTTTCCGATTGGCCAATACTCACATTCTTATCTTAACTAATAATAAAATAATAATATAATGATTTCAAAACAAATGTATAAAATATAAATTAGTAATTTTTCACAAAAGTATTTCTCCAATCTTGATTCCGATTGCGCCTTCGCGTTTGTAGTAACGAGCACTACGAGGATACGCTAAAAGAATGTTTCATACGTTTCCCAATACGCAGGTCAACGAAAGTAAACACCTTCACCTCAAGGGGTATTTTCATCAATTCAGTCATTTAAAATAAATAAAATCGTAAAATTAGGAACGGGTTGTCACAATTTTAAGCCATAAGGGTTCGAGAAAAAAAAGCAATTTCTAGGTTATGGCTGAAAATTTGAAACTTTATTCCCAAGGGTTGGAGATGGTCTAAGTATCAAAAACTAAATTTGTTGCCAACTTGATCAATTACAAACTTTTTTAGCACTTATAGACCCATTTTTCACCCATTATATTTTGGTAATTGTTAGTCCAACACTTGAATGTCGTAAAATTTTAAAATAATCAAATTTGCCAAACTTATTTTTCTTTTTGTCGGATAGATAAATGAAGTGAAGGGGTTCAAATTTGAAACATCTTTTTACCACTAAAAGAAGAAAAGTACCAATTAACCATAGAGCTCAACGTATTATAAAACTTAGATGTTCTGTTTGGTTGCGGAGATATCTGTAGATAGTAAAGTTTTGCTTGAATCTTCTTATTCACGAAGCTCCCATGGAGCAAATAGGAATAGTAGTTTTCTCAACGATCATAGTTTCTCAGAGAAGAAATCCAATACCAGCATGTCAAGGAGAAAGAAGAACAACAAGGGAAAGCAAAAGAAACCAGTTACTGGTAAAGCATCTCTCTTGACTGTGATGTTTTATTATCAGACAGAGTACTTGAGCTTGGAAGCATCCTTTTTGGGCACTGCAAGTGTTCTGGGATGGTTAGGCCTCATGCTTGGAACCTTTGTCTGTAATCGTTACATAAAGACGATGAAACTTGTTGAGGAAAAATTAGAGTACACAACTCTAACACAATGGTTGGAAAGACAAAACAAGTACACAAATTACTTGTATTACACTCACGAAATATTACAACACTCTCAAGGACGCACTTTAGAAGCTATGACACTCTCACTTTCAAGAGACACATTCTAGACCACTTACACTCCTACAAGACTACTCTTACTTTTCACTCTCACTTGGTTGCCTACTTTCTTGATTTGCTCTCATACTTCATTACATTTTTAGTATAGCACTAGGTGAGCTCAACCGACCTTTCTAAGTGCCCAACAGACTTGGGCTTTCATAATAATTATCCTTTTAGTTGTTTATACAAATAGCCCACCGACATGGGCTTTTGCTTCACACATTTGTTACAAGCTTCTAGAACTTTTTAGCTTCATATGCATGCACCACCGACTAAACAACTTGCTAGAATTATCTAGCATTTTCTTAATATGCACCAACCATTGCTAGAGTTTTCTAGAATCCAGACACCAATTGGGCTGGTGTTGATCTTCAACACTCCCCCTCAACACCAGCTCATTATTTCCTCCATGCTGAGTTGATGACAGAGCTTTTTGAACTTGCCGGTACTCAAACCTTTTGTAAACAAGTCTGCAATTTGATCATTTATATTGATCTGTCTCATCTCAATCTCTTCTTGCTAGACATTCTCTTTAATGAAATGATAGTGTACCTCTACATGCTTAGTTCTCACATGAAAGACTAGATTTTCCGCCAAGCGAATTAGCGATTGGTTATCACAGTACAATGGTACTACATAATCTACTGGTTGATGTAGATCATTCATCAACTGTACCAGCCATGTATTCTCTTGAGTTGCCATTGTTGCTGCTCTATACTCTACTTCCATGGTTAGCAAAGACACTGTTGGTTGTCTCTTGCTGCACCACGAAACTACTCCAGAACCAATTCTGAAGACATACACAATGGTCGATCTCTTGGTGTCATGATCTCCGGCAAAATCCGCGTCGTAATAGCCAACCAACTTACGGTCTTCACCTTCCTTGTACAAGAAACCATAGTCAATTGTACTCTTTACATATCTTAATATTCGTTGAACTGCTTCTAAATGAGGCTTCTTTGGATTTTGCATGTACCGACTCATCACACCAACTGCATAAGAAATGTCAGGTCGAGTTAGAGTCAAGTAGATTAGACTACCTACCAATTATCGATACATTATTGCATCTTCCAAGTTTCTGCCTTCATGTGCACACATCTTGGCATTAGGTTCCATCGGTGTTGAGAATGGCTTGCATTCAAGCATCCCAAACTTCTGCAACAAGTCTTTTGCATACTTTTGTTGACACAAAAATATCCCTTCTTGTGTGCGATCAACCTCTAATCCAAGAAAGTGCTTGAGTTGTCCAAGTTCTTTAATCTTGAACCGAAGCGACAAATTCTCCTTTGTTCGACGAATTTCTGCCTCATCATCACCAGTGATGATTAGGTCATCCAAGTACACCAGCACGATAGCTAACTTTCCTCTATTAGCTTTAACGAATAAGCTGGAATCTGCATGCGCCGCTGAGTAACCACTTTGTGTTAGAAATTCTGCAATGTTACCGTACCACGCCCTTGGTGCTTGTTTCAGACTGTAAAGTGCTTTCCTCAACTTGCACACGTACTCGAGATGAACTTTGCTTTCAAAGCCCATTTGCTGCATCATGTAGATTTCCCGATCTAACTCTCCATGCAAGAAAGCATTCTTCACATCCATCTGGTACATGTTCCAATCTTTGTTAGCTGCAAGTGCAAGTAAGACTCGTATGGTCGTAAACTTTACCACTGGACTAAACGTTTCATGATAGTCTAGTCCATATTGCTGAGAGAAGCCTAGAGCCACTAACCAAGCCTTGTACCTTTCAACTGAATCATCAGGATGACGTTTTATCTTCTACACCTATTTGCAGGATATGGGTTTCACATTCCTTGGATTTGGCACCAAATCCCAAGTCTGATTCTACTTAAGCGCAATGATTTCTTCTTCCATAACTCTTACCTATTCAAAACTCTGTGGTGCTTCTTCAAACGTCTCAGGTTCTTTTGCTGCTCCATCAACTACGGCAGAATTGACACATTTAGGATTTGGCTTTCGTATTCTTGTTGACTTCCTTAGTTATGATCTTGGAGTTGATACTTACACTTCACTAGGTCTAACTTCTCCTGGTTGTTGATACACACTAGTTTTCCAAGGACTCTTAGGTACTTCTTGCTTGACATCGTCTTCAGCAAGCAAATCTTCAAGCTCATCTGGACTCGTTTGGATTATAGCAGTTTGCTCCCCCATCTTCTGCTGCAGCTTATCTTCAAACTCTCTCAAGTCAAGCAATGCCTCGTTTTCTGAGCACCACCAAGAAGATGCTTCAGCGTCCCATTCTTCCTCTAAGGCTAGAGACGTTACGGCGTCCCAGTCATCTTCGCTTTTCTTCTCTGAGTTGGCGATGTTACTTTATGCAGGCTTTTTGAACCAGCAATTCTTCGCCATGTGGCCCTTCTTTCCACAATTGTAACATTTTTCCCTCAAACTTTTTATTATTCTGGGACTGACCACGGTTGCTGTGATACGTTGAAGCTCCCCCTCGCTAAGAACTCCTCTATTTCTGATGATTTTTCTCCTTGTCACCATTTCTTTTAGATCCACCACCAGCACGCTACTTAAAGCTGCCTTTACTTTTGGTGTAGAGCGCTTCCTCGTCATCTTTTAACGAGACCCCTCCCATTTGCTTTGCCAAAGCTTCTTGATTGGCAAGCAAATTCTCAAATTCAACAAGTGATGGTTAGGTAGGCCATCCTTGTATAGTGGCAACGAAGCCTCGATATTCGGGTTTCAATCCATAGATAATTATTCTTTTTATCCTGGATTCTACAATGGTAGCACTAGGACCTAATTCAGAAATTTCACGGCAAATAGACTTTACCTTGTGGAAATACTGGGCAATCGTCATGTCCATTTGGGCTATTGATAATACCTCGTTCTCGAGAAGCTGTAGTCTTATATCGTTCCTCTTTGAAAATAGTGTAGCAAAGGTGTCACACGCTTCTTTCGGTGTTTTGGCTTTCCTTATGTGCTCCAACATGTCATCTTCAACTGTGGTTTATAAGGCAAACATGGCCTTACCTGTCTTGATTTTCCATTTCTGCAAAGTGCGGCTGGTGTCTTCTTTCGGCTGTGTAACTTCATTACCGCCGACGACATCCCAAAGATCTTGGCCTTGTAAGTAAGACTCCATGCATGTTGCCCATGTGTTGTAATTTTTGTTGTTCAACTTCTTGATTCCTCCAACAACTTGAAGATCTCCCATCTTGTTGGCATAACTTCGATAAGCAGAACAAGATTAGTCAATAATCTTGCGAAGTACTAAACTTTTCACGATTCTTGGAAGCTTCACTAGAAACGGTCCTTGATCGTACCGCTCTGATACCAATTGTTAAGGAAAAATTAGAGTACACAACTCTAACACAAGTGTTGGAGAGACAAAACAAGTAAACAAATTAGTTGTATTACACTCACGAAATATTACAACACACTCTCAAGGACGCACTTTAGAAGCTATGACACTCTCACTTTCTAAAGACACACTCTAGACCGCTCACACTCTTACAAGACTACTCTTACTTCTCACTCTCACTTGGTTGCCTACTTTCTTGATTTGCTCTCATACTTCGTTACATTTTTAGTATAGCACTTCACCTATTTATAGGTGAGCTTAACCGACCTTTCTAAGTGCCCAACCGACTTGGGCTTTCATAATAATTATCCTTCTAGTTGTTTCTACAAACAGCCCACCGACATGGGCTTTTGCTTCACACATTTGTTACAAGCTTCTAGAACTTTTTAGCTTAATATGCATGCACCACCGACTAAACAACTTGCTAGAATTATCTAGCATTTTCTTAATATGCATGCACCGGCCATTGCTAGAGTTCTCTAGAATCCAGACACCAATTGGGCTGGTGTTGATCATCAACAAAACTAAGAAGAATCCTCATGTCAGTACAATGTATTTCCATTAATCTTTCTAATGCCAATTGATTCCTTTCTGTTGGGGTTATTGTGTTGATTGTGTTTTGGTCGTGATCTATGCAGGTTGTCTCATGTTGGTTTGTCTATCTTGACACTCCTAGATATGGTTCTAGTCATTCGAGTAAATCTTACATACGGCTTATCGGATAAATTTATGGTGCTTTGTGGCTCAGCTCTCGGTGATGCGATCAATCAATTCAAGTATGTACTCAATTCTTTATTCGCCACTTATCTATCTATTTCATATGCACCGACTCTTCCAATGGTATAATCCAATCTTTCTACTTCCAATAGTATAATCGGAGAAAGAGCTCCAGAATGCACCGACTCTTCTTTCTCATAAGTTTATAAACCGACCACCCCCTCTATTGTTCCTAATTCTTCAAATAAGAGCAAAGTCATGAGTAAACTCGAAGCTATATATTGTCAGATAAATTCCCCGAAGAAATAACATATCAAATATTTCTTGGTTTGCCCGTCAAATCTCTAAACATATGCAGCTTGGAGTGCAACTCATGGCGGCCTCTTGTCAGAAACCCTACCTTCATTCACACGCACTTCAGCCGGACAATCCAAACAAACCTACCCGACTTTCCTCTTCTATTGATGGCTTTAGCCAAGAGAGAGAACACCAGTAAGATCTACTATTTGCATTGGGATAACTTGGATTTCGGTGAGTATGCCAAGCTTGTTAATCGTTTTGATTACGATCATGAACCTATCGTCTGTGAAAATTTTACTATTCAAGCTAGGTTTTTCGACATGATCAGGACTTGTAACGACCTCGTATGCCTTGTTTCAAATGCTAACTATTTTGAATGCGAAGCAATCATAATTTGGAACCCTAGTGTTGGAAAGTTTGTGGTTTTGCCGAGGCCTAGCGTTACCCTAACCAGGCTGGATTCGACTAAACGTCACTACTACAAAAGAGGCTATCACTGGCGGTGTAAAAACCGACAAGAAACCCCAATTACTGTCGGATTTTTGGTATAAATCTGACATCAAATCATGCAATGTCAGATAGGGGATCCGACACCATTGCTAGCGTCACGAAAAGGGTATTGACGTCGGTTAGTCCTCTTAATCCGCCACCATGAAGCAAAGTAATATAAAATAAAAAAGAACAACAGCGTCGGTTAAAAGTGACATTGAACTTTACATCGCTTAGAAGTGACATTAAAATATCAAACTACTGTCGGTCCTAACCGACATTACCTTACATCTGGATAAATAAAATAATTATTATGATGTCGTCCATAAGCGACACCAAATATATTAATAATAATAAAAAATTGGCTTCAGTTTTTAGTTATTAATAATTAAAAAAAATTATATAAAAATAATTCCCACCATATTTTATATATAGGCCAAAGCAAACATTAATAAAACTATTAACAATAACAATAGTACCAAACACTAATAATTATCCACCATAATTACAATTAACTACAATTCTTAAAAATGTACAACCCATACATATTCTTCCTGAACTCTTGCAAAAGATTTTGAACCGGTTGTGTGGTTCATTGTTTTCAACTGTCGATTATGCTTTTTTTTTTTTTTTTTGCAGCAATCTCCTAAAAAATAAGAGAATTTATTAGACAAATTTCAAGGTATAATAAAATAAATCATAAACAGAAGATTTATGTGATCTCTAACCTCTACTGCTACATGTTTTGAAAAAGCACTAGAATTATCACTAATGCATTTTCCAGACGAATCAAATGAACAAGGCTGTTCTTTCGAATTGGGAATTGAGGATCCGCGTCTCTGTTGAGTTGATCCTTATAAATACAGAAAAAAACAATTAAAAACCAAGAAACAAAAATCAATTTTCAATTTAAGCATAATACTAGTTAGAATACAAAATAGAAACTGAAATTAATAATCATAATAATTTAAAAATGAACCACCTTCGAACTCTTCATCTTCAAAATGGAGTTGCTTAGAATGTTGATCTTCAAAATGTTGATCCATAGCAAAAGTTATTGGAAGGAGAAGGAGAAAAACCGAAACGGAGGAAGAAAGGAGAAGGAGAAAGAGTGAAATTGGGGAAGAAATGAAAGCACGGATGAAATGGGGAAGAAAGGGGTTTAAATATGGATACTGAGTTGGCGTAGGTTAAAACCAACATTGATTGCACTAACGTCGAATTAAAAGCCACTGGCGTCGAATTAAATGAAGCTTGGTGTTGGTTAAAACCGACACCAACTTCTGACACACTTTACTGATATGCACTTCGAATTAAATGAAGCCACTTCCTGACACACTTTATTGAAATTCATGTGGCGTCGGTTTAGATGAAATTAGGTGTCGGTTCTAACCGACACCATCTTCTGACACACTTTACGGATAATGAAACTCGCGTAGACTTAAATGTACTTGGCGTCGGTTAAAACCAACACTAAGTCTGACACTGACTGCAAACTCTTCTCAATCCATTTCCTCGTGCAAAACAAGAGGGAAAATTCCCGTCTAAATATTTTAAATTATCCGTCGTCAATTAATTATTTATGTATTCAACCATCTCAAATAAAATCCCTACAAAATTAAATTGTAAATAAAAATTAAACATAAGAGGAGAAAGTAAAAATACTAGAAGCAAGAAAAACATACTGTGAAGAAGAAGGAATTAATGAAGTTGGAAGAACAAATAAGAAAGATGCGAGAGAGAGAACAAAACAAGGGGGAGAGTTTATAAATTGGAAGAAGAAATAAGAAAGATGTGAGAGGAAGAAGAAAACACGGGGAGGGAATATAAAGGCTACCAATCTGTCGCCTACAACCGACACCGTGTTTCAAACTATTTAAAAAAAATTAAAATCCATGTCGGCTACAACCGACACAGGTTTTGAAAATATTAAAAAACTTTCATTAGTGTCGGGTAGAAGAGACACTAGTCTTCTTTTAACCGACACTAACTTTATGTCAGTTACAAGCGACACGATTTTTTTTATGCGACACCACTATTTAAAAAAATATTAAAATCTATGTCAGTTATAAGCGACATTAACAATTTATGTTGGTTATAAGTGACATAGACAGTTTATGTCGCATATAACCGACAGTAATTCCGACACCATGTTAAGTAGGTGTTGAAAATGTTTTATCCGTCACTATGTTATATAAAACCGACACCAACCACCGACATAATAAGGCCCTTTTGTAGTAGTGCGTGTAGCAAGTATGCCTTTGCCTATGACTCGTGTGACAATGACTACAAAGTTTTGAGAACTATAAGTCATTTCAGTGGACCTACCGAACTTGAGGTTTGGTCGTTAGCCAATTCCTCCTGGAGAAGTATCAGTTTCATCGAAGGTTTTGTTTCGTTCCACGAACCTGCTTTCGTCAATGGCGCGTTCCATTGGACTCAGCGTTATCCGAAGAATAGGGCGAATCGCATTATGTCATTTGACATGGTCAGTGAATTATTCAGGGAGATAATGATTCCCCAAGTTTGTTTGACAAAAGAAGTTCTCCACCATATCTTGAGCTATGGGGAGAACCTTGCGTTCTTTGTAGTCGAATCTGTAAGGCAAAACGGATATGATTATCACATGTGGGTGATGACAGAGTATGGAGTGGTGGAATCGTGGACAAAATTCTTCACTGTTTGCCTGCAGAACATGATACAGAAGCCATTTATTTCTAGAAAGTGTGGTGAACTAGTGCTCAAAATGGTCGGCGGCCGGGTAATACTGGTCGACCCTCAGACCGAGGAAGCTAAAGATTTTAGAAAGGATGGATGTGAGTACTACTTCATGGATTCTTATATAGAGAGTTTCGTCTTACTTGACCAACCGAATGCAATTTCTTACCGAGGATCAAGCAAGAAGTTAGCTTATAGCAATGTGCCTTCAAATGCATATTTCAACATGCAGTGGTGAAATTTATTTAGTTTTCAGTCGTGGATTGAATTCCCCGTTTTCATGGACTTACGCTTTTAATTGGTGTCGCCAAAGTCTAGTATGGCATGTTGGTTTGCTTCAAGCATTCATATGTGGCATTCACACTATATTTCACAATAAGAATAATACCTAATTTTACTCATACAGATGATTTAGTTTGCAAACTAATTTTTGCACACCTATTTACTCTTTATACTGTTTATCTATGTCTTTTTAACTCTCATTTTATGTACTGAATGTACGTGTTGGGTAAAAAGTCTGTGTAAATTACTTTCCTTTCAAGTATATCGACATTTGTAACTTAAGTTGAAATTGTTAGTTTTTTTAAAATAAAGGCCAAACTATTTCTAAACTGTCGTAAGCTCTTAACAACTTCTTTCTTACTCTCTAGATTTTAGAGTTTCTGAAAATCCGCAATAACCCTTAAATTATGCTCAATCGACGGAAAAAAAATCATAAAAAATAGAATGGAATATATCAGAGCCAGGTTTCGATCCTGGGACCTGTGGGTTATGGGCCCACCACGCTTCCGCTGCGCCACTCTGATCACCGATAATTTTACCCCCATCAATATATTTAAACAATATTAAGGTTACTAAGTTACTAGATGGGAGTTGGCTTTCCGTACTACTTTCCTCTTCTCAACTCCACTGAAGCGGGTCGCGGAAGAAGAAGAACCATGAGGAGGAGACCTGGAATCGGCGGCTTGCAGACCGCTGCCGCCGCTAGGGTTTGTGATTTTTCTTCTTCTCCGCCTTTGATTGCCGCCACTTGTTACCGAGTTCAATTATCCAGTGCTTGCTTTTCTTGCAGGACCAATATCGTCAGCTGGGCGAGAATGTTGCCAAGATCAGAACCGATCTCATGAAGGAGCAGCTCACCACTTTCCGAACCCAGTTGGAAGATTTCGCTCGAAAGCACAAGGTCCCATTTTTCTTCTCAATCAATCACTTTCGATACCAAATTAAGTCAAAATTTTTATATTGTATTCGATTTACATTGGCTGTTTGGCAAGTGCTGGATTGCCCAGGCAGATAGGCCTTCTTTTTTATCCATTGCGTCTCGGGTTCAAACCCTCTCCCCTCTCCTTAGTGTAGCTTAGAGTAGTAATATCGCTTCATGATAAATAATTTTTATTGACTGTTTGATATGGATGGTGCAGAATGACATTCGAAAGAACCCAGCTTTCAGATCACAATTTCATAACATGTGCACCAAGGTAGGAGTAGATCCATTGGCATCCAATAAGGGTTTCTGGGCCGAGCTTTTGGGGATTGGTGATTTCTACTATGAACTTGGTTGGTACCCATCTTCTTAATCTCTGTGTATATCTTTGATTGGGTGTGAATTGTTATGGTTGTTTCGGATATATATATGTGTGTTCTAAAAGTTAGCGGATTTGGTTAGACAGGGGTGCAAATTGTTGACATTTGCTTGGCAACAAGACCCCACAATGGGGGTTTGATCAACCTGCAGGAACTTTGCAGTCTGCTTCGTCAGAGGCGGAAGAGTGATCGCGAAGCTGTTTCCGAGGATGATTGCCTGCGTGCTATAAGCAAGCTCAAGGTAATGTGGCTTAACTTGTCCTTGCATAACGTAGGAGATTAAGTTTTGTTACCAGGGTGGATGACAGTAGCAATTGTTTGAGTATAATCTCATTTTAAGGAAGAGTTAGCTTTAAGTTTGTTACTGCGGCTGTAAGTAATCGGTGGTGTTGTTAAGTCAGAATTGGTTTGTTGTGAGATTAGGTACATTTAGCAGTACGATACTGATAGCTATATGATACTCTTTCCTCTGTATTGCAATTCATTCAGTACATGTCAAAGTTTACAATTCCTTCTTTCTAATAGGAAATAGTATTTTTGACCTTGAGATATTCAAACTCTGTATTTCATGATCTGTTATCACGCTATCGACTCTTAAGAATTTCATGTAGTTTCTCTTAAGCAGTTCATCGTATCATATCCCTGCAGTAGGCAGCACCATACTAGCATAATTATAGCTTAGTGATGCGTTGCACTCACATCTGTTACTTGATTCCAGGTATTGGGTAATGGTTATGAGGTCATTTCTATTGGAAAGAGAAAGCTCGTCCGTTCCGTTCCAACTGAGTTGAACAAAGACCATAATGAAATTCTAGAGCTAGCCCAGGTTCCAATTTTTGTTTTCTCATCCTCCTAACTTCACCTGGAATAACAGTTTCAATAATCTTAATTTTCTTTTTATCGTCTAGATTGATATTTACGGTTATGTTCTGCTTCTGTTCTCTTAGGCTAAAGGCTTTGTGACTGTTGTTGAAGTGGAGAGACGGCTGTCTTGGACCACTGGCCGTGCAATCGATGCCTTTGACACTTTATTAGATGTAAGTTGATGACTTTACTAATCGACTCATTTAGGATCCTCTCTTTCCCTTTAGTCTATTTTAAATGTATAGTAGGATTCCCGGGGCTTAATAAAACCATTGATTTTCTCAGGAGGGTCTCGCAATGATTGATGATGGTCACAAAGATGGTGTCCGCCGATATTGGTTTCCCTGTGTATCCTCCATCTCCACTCCAGTAGGAGCCGACGGTTAACAAACACAAGATTTTTCAACATACTGAAGTTCGAAGGGTTAAATGTGCATACCCAAAGATTGCTGATTTCTCTATTTTCCGTTTGTAACACTAGTTGGTTCAACAGTGCTGCTGGACAATGTATTTCATCGTATAAAGAAGACATTTGCGTTTGAAAGTGCGTGTTTTCTTGGTACATGAATATTGAACTAGATGAAGCTGATACAATAGCTGGTGATCATATACACAGACATCACCTAATCTTTTGAAAAAAATACTGCAGTGAGTAAATAATACTGTGAATGAAGAAACGGTGGGTAATCGATTAAGGGAAGGATTTCCGCACTCCCCTACTCACCTCCAACACGCCTTTGTTTAGTTCCATCCGTTGTTTCTTCCTTGATCTATTCAATACAATGGCTAGAGAAAACAGAGGACAGTTGGACGTAAAAATGTGAGTGCGGAAATCACCCCTTTAATTAAAATCCCCAAAAGAAAGTAAAGGAAAAAAAAGGTTCATTGGCCTTGAAGTTGTGAAGCAGTCTCAGTTTCTTCAATCCATTCAGAGCTAGGTTCACTCCAAGACCTGGGTCTTAACCCTAACTTAAAAAATAAGACCATCTCCAATGCCTCGAAAACCTTCTGCTGGTCCAAAAGCTCATTCCAAACCCCACTCACAATGCAGTAATTGTTGTTGTAAGGCTGCCGGTGGTGTGCCGAGTGTTGCGGCCGCGATACCAAGACGCCTAAATCTTGCAAGGCGACCACAACTGGCGGCAGGCGGCTCTTGGTGCCGTGTGCCCAAGCATGAAACTGTTGGCTAAACATAATGGAGCCAGAGCACACTGCAACAAACCCATTAACTACTGGATCATCACACACAAGGTCTATAGGAAGCACAATGAAAGTCACCACACGAGCTAGGGCATGTAAGTTGTTGGCAAATTGGCGCCTAGTGATCGTCCAAGGCCACTTGTGATGGCCTTGGAACGCTTCGATCTGGGGGCCAAAAATTGGAGTTGAGGCCCCACCATAATTGTCAATGCCCCAGTGGTACACTCCGGACCCGAGGTCTGCCAGCACATACCCAACCAAGCCTGCCAAAATGGGCTCGAGCCATATGTGTGAATCAGCTGCACAAGTTACGGACTTGGCTAGAGAAACTAGGACTGTTGTGCACCCAGTAGCCACCCATGCGCGTTGAGACCATGTCGATAGCAAACTTGGGTCATTGGGTTGAGGAGGACGGATGGTGGTGTCTGTGAGTAGGGCGGGTGAGGGCGAGGGTGAGGGCTCTAGCAGTTGCAGTGGTGGTTTGAGGACTAGCTTTTCAGGGGCGGGGTTCGCCTTGGTGGTGGCGGCAGAGCAATGCACGCTAGTGCGGAGGATTAGAGAGTGGGATGTGTGGAGTTGGTTTATGGAACTTGGGAGGAACTTGGTTTGGGTTAAGATAGCCATTGGAGGGTGCTAATGAGAAACAGTATAAGTGGCTAACTGGAGGCAATATATGTATATTTGTCAAGTTTGGAGGAGTGGTTGGGAACGAAGGAGGTGGTTCTTGTGGTGGTGAGAGGCTGAGGAGAAATGTTGTGGTAGGCATAGGGTAGCGTGGGGTTATCAACTCCTCAACCACCTTGTTGTGAATGAATTTGTCACAAATAATGTTCTTTTGGACTTAAAATGTCACCCTCCCCAATATAAACATCAAATACTAGTCTCATGATTTCCTTTTTTTTTCAATACATATATAGAATGTATCTCGCCACATATTGATGGTAGACTAGCTTTCTTTTTTATACAATCTCGGTACCACATGAAATGGTAGCTTACTTGTGGCCTTGAAGGCAAATAGTACACTGACGTAGAGTTGGTGACCTAAAGAATGCATCTCGTGGGAGTTTGGATTTGGATTGGGAGTTCCAAACCTTTGCTTGCGTTCTATTAGACTAACCCCTTGAGGTTTCCTTTATCATTTTAGTCTTCATGCTCTCAAACATGTTATATTATTAAGAGTTAATTTGTATTTCTATAGAAATAAAAAGCTATTAATTTAAATGCGAAAGTTCAATTAGCTTGTAGCTCAAGTAATTAAAAACAGGAGGTATTGGTAGCTTGGAAACACCTCATTAACAAGAGAGCATCATTATCTTCTTATTAATGGTGATCAAATTGAAAACTCATGTCATGCTTCTCACACAGCTCGAGCTACCCTTGAGATATGACAGATTACAGACGTGGAATCATCTAAGCCGTCGGATTGGTTTGACTGAAGGGACGAGTGCGAACGAAAGAAAAACCCAGTCCTTTGAATTGTGCGGTGGCTCATAAGTGTGTGGAGTTGATTAGTAAGGTTTGAGATGTGGTGGTGCAATCCTTCATTTCTCCTTGAGAAAGCTTCTTGTAAATTATAGGACTCAAAGTAATGATAATAGCACACTTGCCTCCGCTGTTGACGAATATTAGTCCTCCAGCATCATTCAAATTTGACTGTTTAATTTAAACAAGAATTTGCTTTTCGATGAAGCAGGCAGCAACCTAATTTTAAACAATCAGAGTGGAGCAACGAAAGCATAATGTCCATAACCGGCAGGTCCCAAAATGAATTGGTCACTGAACAATGTACTCTGTTTGGCAATCTTTTTAATCGTTATCACTTCTCAATGAAAAATCACTATCGCATCTCGTAAAAAACAAAGAACAAAGATGGTATTTTAATTGCGTGGTGGCTCATAACTCTCACCTCATAAGCAAAGGATTTGAGATGTGGTGGCGGTCCTTTTCTCCTCGTTGAGAAGCTTCTTGCAAATTAAAGGATTGCAAGTAAATGATAAGGACACACTTGGCATGCAGTTGATGTCGGATATTCGTATCCTCAAAAGCATCTACAACTAGCATGATTCTCCAATTAGATCACCATTTATACGGCATCGTTCAAATGAAAATTCATGTCAATATATACTAATTGCTCATCAATTTTAGAATTAAAAAGAATTAGAGACTTGAATTTTGGCCTAATTGAAGCCTTGATCATTAAACTAAAAATTCAAATCTTCTGGTTAGAAAATGCGATATGAGACAAGTGCTCAGGTGACGTTCTGGGTTCACAAAATGAAAATACTATTATAAATTTCATCCGAGATTCCAAAATAAAAGTTTAAAAGGCAAAACAATGGATGAAAATTCTAAAAGAGTTATAGTTCATTTGAGTAGCATAATTATAAATTCATCCTAAATAAGAGTTTAAAAGGTAAAATATGGATGAAAATTCTAAAAGAGTAACCTAAGAATTACTTCTACATATTGTAATAAGTTCATGATCAATATTCACGGAATTTTAGTTTAGAGATACAAACTCCAATTAGACTAAAATATATAGACCACTGCTCCAATTATCTCTTAAAATTAAATTTGCAAAAGAATAATGGATTTCCTAAACAAAGCAATATTACTGATGTTCCAAACTATGACGTTGGAGAAATTTTTCCACGGTCCGGGCTCATTAGCTGACCTGGAGCTTCACCCATAATGACTTTACACATGTAAACATTTTTCACAGAGCATGCAGTTTAAGAATTAAAAACTAAAACATATTGGGGTTTGGGCCCCGCTAGTCTCTTCTTCCTCTCTCCCTTCTTCAGGAAAGGCATTTTCATCAATACAGCACCGGCCTTCTCTCTTCCCTCTCCATCGTCGTCTCTATGCACACCGACAACCAAGCAATCTCCGACCAAAGTGTCACCACCACCTGCATCCGAATTTCCTCTACTGCCACCACCAAGATCACCCACTTGATGTTGATGCCCTCCACCCAACAACCACATCATGCCCACCACTATGAACACCTACCTGAAACTCCAGTCTTTATCACCCAACTGAAATATGAATTTGATACCATCTTCTTCTTCTATAGTCTTTCCCAACTGAAATATGATTTTAAAAGAGATGTCATAATTTTGAAATTAATTGTTGAGTTATAATTTTGAATAATGTAAATGCAAAAATCTTGGATGTTTTCGTCGGAGATTGCTTGGTTGCTGGTGTGCATGGAGACGGCAAAGGGAGAGGAAGAGAGAAGGATGGCCGGTGTTGAATTCATAAAATGCCTTTCAGTTTCTCGAAGATGGGAGATAGGAAGGAGTGGGTCCAAACCCCAATATATATTTTTTTAATCTTTAAACGGTGGGTTGGTGTTAAAAATGTGTATAGGTGTCAATTCAAGATTGGTGGATCTCCAGGTCAGCTAATAAGCCGGGAACCTGGAAAAATTTCTCATGACGTTGAGCTGAATGCCAAAACAGAAACTTTTGTGCGTGTCGTGGATTTGAAAAGTTTTAAGTAAACACCGTAAACAAGGCATTGCTCAATCGGACTTTTGCGAAGATTGATGATAGGATTTTTAGTACCTACGAAAAGAAGATTAAAATCACACAAAATACTTGCAAGAGTACAAGGATGTTGTAGTATTGATGCTTATGCAAGGTCGTTCTCCACAATGACTATTTAAATAATATATGTAAAAACAATTCCTAATTAACTACTTAAAACTAAAAATTTAGAAATATGATTTGGAAATTGGGTGATATTAAAAACGAATTTTAATTAAAAACAAATAATAAATTCAGCCAAATTAAAACAATAAAAGAAAAGAGCTTTTAAATACCAATTTATAAAAGCACGTTCCGCCAGCACCTAGCAATCCTATGTATTTTTACCAATTACTTATGATCTACACATGCCACTTTGAATGTTAGGTTTTCCTAATATATATTCTACTTGGAACCTCTAACATAGAACGTATATCTAACATGCAATCCGTCCGGACGTTCGGATCAACTATGAACATGAGAGACTCATTATGTTTTGTGAAAACCCTTTGAAAAACCATGCAACCCTTAAGACGTAGTGTTCATCTTAAGTGAGATTACAAATATCAACCACAAGAAGCCAGCGTCAATTTGAGAGAACCTTCCAACCAAAATTGCATCAAATTATTTTTCTAAAGATCCTAATGGTGATCAAGCATTAAGACAATTAGATAGTTTAAGCACAGTGATTAATTGTGACAGCCTGTCCCTGATTTTACAATTGTATAAAATTTTTAATAAGTGATTTTACGAAATTGCCCTTCAAGGCATGTGTTGACTGAGGTTTATTATGCTGTCGGCCAGCACAGCTCGATTCGGAGTCCTAGTGGACATTCCGGGTCGGGGTGTGTCATTAATAATTCATAGCATACATGCAATCAATCATAAGCAATCAAATAAAAATTACATATTCATGCTAAGGCTCAAGGCTTCGCCCTAGCAAAACGGATTAGTTACGCATATTCATAATTAAAATCAAAGAAAATATTATTATGAAGAAAAAGATTGAAAACACCTTAAAGTAAAAGTATGAAAATCTTCAAGAACCCTAGCCAATTTCCTATCTCCAAAGTCGCATAAAAGAAGAAGTAAAAACTAGGGTCGGCCAAGCCTTATATCGCTCGCCATAAGTTATACGATAATCCCTAATAAAAAGTCTTTTGTTCCAACTAGGAAACCAAATAATAATAAAGTAGAAAAATTAGTATCTGGTCCCTAGTTACTAATGTTCATTGACTAAAACCTTATTAGTTTTCAGATTTTGATCAAAGTCCCTAACATTAATACAATAATGAATTTACATGTCAATTACATAATTTAAAATAAAAATTAATAATTGATTTAGGATTTTAATACTCACATTTTTATTAAACTCCTAACTAATTTTCAATTCAAAACATTTCCAAAAAAAAAAATGAATAAGTTTGTACCCCTTAATTTTTTATAAAAAGGTTTTCAATTTTTTAATCTTATATGTACCCATTCATGTAACTTTCCAAATTTTTAATCTTAAAATGTACCTATTTTGGCACTTAGTACTACGATCTAGTGGTATTCCTCTTCACTTGTAAGTGAGAGGTCTTAGGTTCAATTCTCGCTAAAGGCTTTGGACCACTATTGTTAGCCTATTGTGAGGCAAAACCCACCCCCTCCCCCATAGTGTAGATAATATCGTTTGTTAAGAAAAATGTACCCATTCTTAAATATATCAATTTGTTGTATGTAAAATGTACCTTTTTTATATATATAAAATCTATTCAATTTTTTCTAATCCATTTTTAAACTTATATGGGTACATTCTTTTTCTTGATTTGATAATGTATCCATGTTAAGTTTAATCAAAGAAATTTACTAATGTTATTAAGCCTAATATCTATTATTTTTTGTGTGGTTTTGAAGAATGTACCCATATTTTGGTACAATAATTTTTTTTGTTAATTTTGATGAATGTATGTACCATGTTTATATATATATATATATATATATATATATATATATATATATATATATAGACACACACACACTGACACACCCCGTCCCGAAGGAGGGCATGTTGGCCGTCACGCCCTACCTACGGGTTCGGGTGTGTCACACACACACTCCTACACACACAATATATTGAAGAGTATAATTTTTGTTTTAGTATTTAATTTTAATCCCACAAATTATGGGTTTTTTATTTAAAATCTCATTAATATAAATAACTATAAATTTCAATTTTTAATTTAAAAAAATATAGTAGCCTACATAGAAATACATTATCACATTAATTACAGAGACTTCGATCAAAAATTGAAAACCAACAAGGTTTCAGTTAAAGAATATTGATAATTAAGGACCGCATCTAAAGTGTCTCTAATAAAATATAATAGAAAATAAAGTCCTAATTAAGCTAGGAGAATCTATCAGGGAACTGTCCAGCCACGTTTTAGCCTCAAATCTCTTCCGCCATGACATCTTGTTTTAAAGATCGGAACATTCTGAACACATCTTCAGAAGGGACCGAATCCAAAATAGGTCACCTTGGGCTCCAAAACTCGTAGTCAAGCCCAAAACGTCACTTTTCCAGCATCACGTACTGCTCCTTTATTCTATTGCCAGAAAATAACCGCTTGGTGAAAAAATCTGATATTTTGACACGATCAAGCTAATCGACTCACGAACTTCCTCCATTTGGAATTACTCCAAAATTCATCTATTTGAACACGTTTTGCTCCAAAGGAAGTCGAAAGTCTTATATTGAAAATACAATTTAAAGTATCAAAATTCTTCCAAAATAATAGACAAAATATACTAAGAATAAGGTTAAATATATAATATAAAATATGCTCGTCAATTGACATTATCATAAACAACCAGAAAGAATAGGAATACAAAAGTAAAATGTATTGCATTCAATTCAAGCCACAATATTTCATGTTTTGGAACTTATAACATTTCATATTTCATTCTTCTTAATCGCAGCTCAATAGCAAATTAATATACAAATTTAGTAAGGGCACTAGTATAAGCTCGGTTGAACCCAATTTATGTAATCACTTTTTCGGCACGTTTGGTGTCCTCGCTTGTTGGATTATAGGCGGACTTGGAGTGGCTTGGAAACTCATAATACTTTGAATTTATAATAATTTTGGAAACACATATTTAAGGTTCGAAATTCATATCTGACTCGTAATATCACCACATAATGGTTAATATTCATGTCCAATTCAAATAAACATAGAGTAAATTGTAGCAATGGTTCCTTAACTTTAACCTAATTGGAGCAATGGTCATTCAACTACAAATCCATTACTATTGGTCATTCAACTCATCAAAACGTACAATTATGGTCATTTTCGTCAATTCCGTTAGAATTTTCGTCAAAATGAGTCACGTACCATGCACGTGAGGCTAAATCAAGCGGCAAATATGAAAAATCAAATAAGAAAAATTATATCAATGGTCCCTCAACTTTAACCCAATTGTAGCAATGGTCATTCCAACATAACTTATTTTGACAGAATTTGATAGAGTTGATGAAAAGGACCATAGCTACGCGTTTTGATAAGTTGAGTGACCAATAGTAATGAATTTTTAGTTGAGGGACCATTGCTCTAATTTGATTAAAATTGAGGGACTATTGCTATAATTTACGCAATGAACTTATCATCTAATGCGGTCCACCAAACAAGGGCCTAAATTATTTTAGCTAACATGTATTGATATAATTTTGAAACTATTAAGTCATTGTGGGTCGACACAATGATCATTTTGTTTTGCCGTTTTCATACTTTAAAAGTCTGTTTGGAAGTGCTTTAATACTAAATTTAGTTTATAAATTTGATTTATGACATTTCTATTTATAAATTAGGCCCTCCTAAACACTTGTAACTAACTTTACAACCAACCAATAATAATATGACACATGTCACAATCCTAAACAAATCTAATTACACACAAAGCACATATACAATTTAGGCTTATCTTTAACTACACAATATGGAACTCGATTTTAATCTCACTTTACTCTCTGTAACTTAAAAGTTATCACTTTACTTCTTAAAACTCAAAGTTTGCTTCACTTTACGCCCTGGAACTTGATTTTAGTCCCATTTCATCTCCTGAAACTTGAAAGTCGTATCTATAAAACTCAAAATTTGCTTCATATTGCCTTAAATATATTAATTTCTTATGTTGGTTTGATATGAGTGCGCCAGACTAACCAAATTTTCTTTTATTTTTTTTTTCATCTCTTCAGCTTTTTTAAAATATAATATTCTCTATGTTAACGCATAATAAAGATTTATAATTAAATTTATTGCATATGTGGCATAGTGTTATTGAATCCGACATATGTTTTAGGAGGCGATCTATAAGTTCTAGAGAGAAGAGAAAATCCACAAATCAAAGTAAATGAATTTTGAGTTTTAGAAAATAAAAAGCTAACTTTTTTGAGTTATAGGTGATAAAGTTAGATCAAAATAGAGGGCATAGGTTAGCAATCTATTAAAAAGGACAAAATAATTATAAAATCTAAACAAACTGGTCGTTGGAAATGGTGGTACGAAATCAATGTGTAGAAAACGTTTCTCTCTATAACGGAACGGGTTCAGGTTCAACTACCTCAGGGATCTCGCTCCTCTGACAGAGAGATAGCCATGGCTTCCTCTCCCTCTCTACTGTTCGCAGCCGCCATAACCACCCTCACTTTTCTCTCCGTACACTCCGTCAAATTACCATTTCACCCCCGCGACGTCCTCCCTCTCCTGCCCAGACAGATTTCATGGCCAATCCTCAACTCTCTGCACGGCGCGGTCGATCTCCTGCCCACCTTCGTCGGCTCGGCGTCGTCCCCGGACGACAGTTTCGAGTGGAAAGGCGCGTGCTTTTACCAGAACACAGCGTGGATGGAGTTCCACAACAAGACTGGCAGCGAATTTGGCGGCGGAACTCTTCATCTCAAGGTCTCGGATCAATTTTTGGGCTTTTATTAAATTTCATTTTCTAGTTGGGTTTTTGGCTATTTGTAGTTTTTGAGTATTTGGATGATTGGGTATTGAGATTCTTTAGCTGGGTTTGTGGAAATTTGAAGTTTTGGTTACCAGGACATTAAATTTGAATTTTTTAAGAGGGTTTCTACTTTCTTGTTTCGAAAATGACTAACTTGTGGTTTTTCTTAGGAATTTTAGTTTTTTTTGTAGGTAAATTAGTATACATTTGGATAATTGGGTTTGTGGGTTATTGGAGTTGTTCACTGTATAGTGGGAGCTTAGGCTTGTGGGTTTACTGCTGTTGGTTTTTTCTTAGGTTGAATCAATTGGTAAGTTTATTGGATATTCTAGAATATCAGAGTTGGGGAAGTTGGATAGTAAGGGCCGTTTGATAACCATTTCGATTGCAGTTTTCGGTTTTCTTTTTCACTGTATAAATGAAAACTGAAACTAGAAACTAAAAATTAAAAGTTGAAAACTGAAAACTGAAATGATTATCAAACGGACCTGAGGTGTTAATTACATTTTTGAGTTGAGCTTCTGGTATTTCTTTAGATTGTTTTGTGGGTTTTATGATCCAAAACATATCATGTTGGCTTGATTTTTTGGAATGTTCAGGTAATAGGTATCAGGTGTGTCGATATAGGTGTCATTAATTTCATATATATGAACTTGAACTTCTTATGATTCTTTGATAACTAAAGTAGAGAAAATACCTGATTTGTATTATAACGATTAAAAACTGAATCTGTCTGTACGCAGGTTAGTAAGCCTCACAGTTGGACGTGTATGGATATTTACGTCTTTGCAACTCCATACACTGTCACATGGGATTACTATTTACTGTCTCGGGAGCATACACTTGAGTTTAAAGAGTGGCAAGGAAAAGATGAGTTTGAATATGTGAGTTGCCACTTTCTAGTATTCAGATATGATTTGATATTTTGATTTGCTTTGAAAGGAAAAGTTGGGATTAATTTGGTCATTAATCTTACCTTTTCAGGTGAAAAACAGGGGAGTTTCTATTTTCCTTATGCAAGCAGGGATGTTAGGCACCCTTCAAGCGTTGTGGGATGTCTTCCCCTTGTTTACGAATACTGGATGGGGTGAGAACTCTAATATTGGGTTTCTTGAGAAGCACATGGGTGCTTCCTTTGATCAGCGTCCTCAACCTTGGGTAACAAATATTAGCATTGATGATATTCACTCTGGAGATTTCCTAGCAATATCTAAGATTCGTGGACGGTGGGGTGGATTTGAGACTTTAGAAAAGTGGGTGAGTGGAGCTTATGCTGGTCATTCTGCTGTTTGTTTAAAGGATTCTGAAGGAAAGCTATGGATTGGTGAATCAGGACACGAAAACGAGAAGGTGAGCTACAAGTTTGTAAAATATTATATCCTATTATAAATCCCGTTTTACCTTGGGCCTAGTGGCACATTTTCTCGCTCAAGAATAAGGCTTTGGTTTGGAGGTTCATTTCCAATTAATGCACAGGAATTTGCAGGTCAACTTTTTTTATTTTTAAAATTTTACTATTTTTCTTCTAGTATTCTATATAATACAATCTGCTGTTAATGTTATAAGTGGTGCTTCTCAAGAAGTTAATGTTGAAGGTGCTTTTTCCTTCCATATTCTAGGGGGAAGATATTATTGCTGTGCTTCCATGGGATGAATGGTGGGAATTTGAGCTAAATAAAGATGATTCCAATCCCCATATTGCATTGCTTCCCTTGCATCCTGATATACGAGCTAAGTTCAATGAGACTGCTGCCTGGGAGTATGCAAGGAGCATGGAAGGTCAACCTTATGGTTTTCATAACTTGATATTCAGCTGGATAGATACTATAGAAGACAACTATCCACCCCCTTTGGATGCTCACGTGGTAACATATCTTTACTACATTTAATATTTCATTATGTGGCTAAGTTTACGGTATTAGTAAATGCTACAATCGTAACTAGTTCCCTTAGTATTTCTGTTTGATTATTTAGTTCTGGTTTAGTTATTATTGAACTTGGTAGTTTCCATTACCTGTCTGGGTTGAGGCCTGGGATTCAATAGAGGACTTGAAAAGCTAACTATTAGGTGCTTTACCCCAATCTTTCTCTGTATGATCATTAACTTCTGGCTTTCACACAACCACTCTATAAACGTGATGGGTATGGATATCAAAGTGCTGATGCAGAAATAATATGACTGGGGTCTATGATGAGGATAAAGGTAGAAATTCCTTCTAACTAAAACGTTTCCAATAGGGTTATAAGTAGTGGATTCTTTCACTGGAACAGAAGATAGAAGGAAATGCCTTGTTTAGGTTCATGGTGATTTGTGAGGCAACTCTCCCTCTCTGCCTCTCTCTGCTGATGCTTCTGTGAGCTTCAAGATGTTTTCTTAAACATTTTCCTGATCGTTAGCTTTATGGTTATGCAGGTTGCATCTGTTATGACTGTTTGGAATCAAATACAGCCTGCATATGCTGCGAACATGTGGAACGAAGCCTTGAACAAGAGACTTGGAACACAGGTGTTGAAACGTGCAATATCAGTTGGTCAAGATTTTTATTTTTCAGTCAATGTCATTGAGTCATTAATATCCATTTGAGTTTCTGATGTACCCTTTGTATTTCATGCAGAACCTTACTTTTCCGGATATTCTAGTTGAAGTTGAAAAGAGAGGATCATCTTTTGATCAACTGCTGACAATTCCCGAACAGGATGATTGGGAATACAGTGATGGGAAGTCAACATCGTGTGTGGCCTTCATTCTTGAAATGTATAAGGAGGCAGGACTGTTTGGTCCAATTGCAAGCTCTATCCAGGTCACTGAATTTACGGTGAGTTTATCATGAACAAAATTTAATCTGTTTGCTTTGAATAACCGGGCCACCTTTTTGCATCATCTCCAAAATTAATGCACTATCTGGAAAGGGGGAGAATTGATACTAGTTCTGGGGAGACACAAGATGAATGACGAATATCTTTT
Source organism: Heteromeles arbutifolia (assembly GCA_024362995.1). Taxonomy (NCBI): domain Eukaryota; kingdom Viridiplantae; phylum Streptophyta; class Magnoliopsida; order Rosales; family Rosaceae; genus Heteromeles; species Heteromeles arbutifolia. The sequence goes on along the minus strand of JANCRC010000003.1, from coordinate 32,984,056 downwards.
GTTTCCTCTTCAACATGAATTGATGAAGTAGTAATGTTTCTACTTAATAATTGGATAGTGTTGTAACAATTACAAAATAAACAAGGAAATTGTTAGATTAATGTAGCTCTTGATCAGAAAGTATTTCGATTGTGGTACTTTGTGACGAAGTTGTCTCATAAGGAATTTATATGTTGATTCGTATTAATTTTACTTTTTTTTCTTCCTGTCATTAATGCAGATAAAAGATGCTTACATGCTCAAGTTCTTTGAAAATAATTCAAGCCGCCTGCCAAAGTGGTGCAATGATGGTGACACCGTGAAGCTTCCTTTCTGTCAAATTAAAGGGAAGTATCGAATGGAATTACCTTTATACAACACTATGGAAACGTACCCCCATATGAACGAAAGGTGCCCATCACTGCCCCCCAAGTACTCCCGGTTGCAGAATTGCTAAGTCCTGATTTTGTTGCGTTTACATTTGTTACACCCATGGTCGAAGTTATTCACGTTTCTGTTGATTTTAGCGTAATTTTACGGTTGGATACGTTGGCATGAAAGATGGGGAAGCTGTAAATATGTTCATCTGTCGGGTAAGCAGTCTAAGTTTTCCAATTGTTGTACAATGTAGATGATAAATGGACTACGAATTTTAATGCAAAAGGGTCATCTCTTCATTTTTCCAGAATGTGTTTTTTCTTCTTCTTAGTATTGTTGTCATCATAACAGCTCTGTAATTGGGAGCCAAAACATTGTTGGAACAAGTATTAATGAGAAGATATGGCCAAAAGGACTGCTTCCAATTCTACTACGGTGGAAGAGAGAAGTTTCCTTCACGGCTAATCCATACAGTGAATCTAATTCAATCCTCACCACCAAACGAGGCCTAAGTCAAATTAGGACTCATTTGAGGTTCCCATTGAAATAAAGTCTTCCATCCATCTAATTCCTGTTTTCAAACAAGCAGAATTTTACTTCAATTCATGAGAAACTAGGGTTATAATCCCATGCCCTGAAGGCCGTTCCCCTCGACCATTAAACAAGAGTTGGCTAAACAAAGAAATCAAAGGGTCTATTACTGCAGTCACTTGATTCCATTAAAAGTACAGTCAACAAAGGACGAGGCAATGAAGGAAACAAGATTTCGACAAATTTCAGACGAGTCTTTCATTTTATACGCACACTGACACACCTGATAGCACAGTGTCTAGTGATATTGGATTGACTAACAGCTTGGTAACATCAAATATGGGCACGTGGAAGTGGAAGGGTGTAATTTAAATATGTCAGCTTATAAGTTTTGGCAGTAAGTCCTCAAATACCATTACTTGGTCTTGGCTGGAATATGGTTTCCACCCGTTGCAATTTTGTACAGATAAAATCCAGTCATGACAACGCTGCAACAAAATGAAGTAGTTTAGATTCAAAAACTTCGAATATATCCTGTTACAAAGGAAGATCTATGAATCATAGAAACTGTTAGGATCTCCAATTAAAGGTTTTAATCATAGGTAAATTAGAGTCCACAATTAGGATTCATGACAGTGATAGAAACGCTATACGATTAATGCAAAATGATAACCACATGTGACTTTATAATCTGACATAGGCGCATCGCCTTCCCTCCTTTATGCCCAATCATATAACAGGATTGAGAATTAGATTCCACTCCAGCTCTCATTACTCTCCCATTTCCTAATCGACTTCTTTTACCCCTCCTATTCTGCAGAGACCACAGATAGTAGAGAATGCGGGAAGACAGAAAAAGGTGAATCATTCAAGTATGATATTCCGATAGCACTGATTGTATGGCACTAAAACAGTTTCAACAGAAAATATGATTCAGGAGAGCTTCACTCGTTCAGTGAGCGGGGACACATGATTGTGGATTGACCAGAAAATATGATATCCCAAGTGTGTGATTTGGAATTGGGATGAAAATTCAACCAAGTCAAGTTTCACCAAATAGTGACATCGATAAAATTTAAAGGGCTATAGATAGGCCATTCTCGAAAGACAACCATATATAACATCTGCTAATCTTTGAAAGAACTAACTATCCACAAACCACTGACCACATCGACACATGTTCCACATGCCTCCAGTGCACAAACTGATTAATACCAGTAAATTAAAAAGGTTACATTTGTCAAATTACTCTATGCTAATGCCAAGCTAGGGACGAAAATAAGATATTCAAGCATCGGGAATGGAATTTACTCGTTGGAAATAAAAAACAGGGGAATCAATGAAGGAAAGAAGTCATATGCAACAAATAAAAGTCATACCGGATGCACAAGGTTACTTCTAACACCTAACAGACTGATGACACACAAAATTTGGAAATGCTCCTGTGCACTAGTAAATAATTGATAGATAAATATCCAGCAAACTGAAGAATGAGAAACACATATAAAGGCAGATTTAATCTGAACTCACCTGATACCAGCAACAACACCAGCTGGCATGATCTTAAAAGTATGCAGATAGCGCTGTCCCATGACCCACGTAAGTAGGGCAGCACAAACTGTTACAAGGTGCATCAATTAGTTCCAAAACAACGTCTCACAGAGATTGAGCATCAATGTAACAGGAGCAGAACATGAAAACATAAAAAGGACGAGAAAAACAACGAATGCGACCTTATACAAAACCGTATTTCTTAATCTCTTCAATTCTTACAATTCTTGAAATTTTGATAGGCAATCACTGAGCACATTACACCTAAAACCACTTCTTTCAAATTGCCGTACCATGGTCGAATCATATTGCATTGACCAAGACATAACTGTTTAGTTCTATGACATAAATAAACCTTGCTTAGAATGAGCCTAGACATAAAGAAATAACGTACTTCGACATCAGTGGAGAACCAAACCTTTGGGATTTTTACATTGGCATTTCAAGCATTACTCTAAGGTGACGATATCCCAAGCCTATCACCCGTCACCATGTTTTTAACTTGCTCACATGGCATAGCGTGACTGATTCGGGATACCGTTACCTTAGCCTACGAGTTGTATGTAAGTTCTTCTCCATAATGACAAACAGAAACCGAAGCTAAATCTACAAACCTAGAAACAGTTTTAACAGGAAACAAACACAACGCCTCCAGATTACTAGAGGGAACAAAACAACCTCAAAAAAGAAGTCAGTTTTCAAACATAAACATCAGCAAAGTTAATGCAATCAAATAAATAAACTACATAAAAGTTACCTAATTTGTGATCCCATAATGTTTTTATCCCAACAAACAAAGATCCAGATTCTGATTTGGTTTTTTATTTCTACTTATTTCCCCTTTTAACTTCCTATGATCTCAGTAAAGTATCATTTCAAATCTGGGATCCACACCATTAAAAAAAATCAATAAATCGTACCCGTTTCGAGAATCAAAGCAGGATACGAGTTCTTCTTCTTCTCGAAGGCTTTGAGACTGATATATCCAGCAAGAGTGAGGAGCAATCCGATGCCGGCGCCTCCAGCCAAAGAAGCCGTGCTCCCCTTCTTGAAATATCCAAAAACTCCTCCGCCGATCAGCACCAACCCGTAGGGGATCGTGAAGCAAAAATCGTGCATCTTCTCCAAATGGGTTTCCGGGAAAACTCTCAGATTCTCGGAGAAAAAACCACACTGGTTTATCTTTATCCCTCACGAATCAAAGATTTTATTTTTCACAGGCAGAGACTTTTGTGTTTGTCGTCAGTATTGGCGCGTGGAGAGCTCATACCTCTAATATAACAACTTTGACTAAACTGCCGATTTTCCCTCTCACTTTAACTTAGCTTTCGATTTTTCCTCTAAACTTTTTAATTAGAAAAGTATGGATATAAGCTAATTTTTTCGATCGATTTCCTAGTTTTTCATTCATTCAATCTAAATTTCTGTTAAATAAAAATATGTGCACAATATGTGAGGATAGTTCGATGGTTTCATTCTTTAAAATAATTGAAAACCCTAGATTTCTAAAATGCTAACTTGTGCAAATCTGTGTGGTTTTATAGTTTTTGTGTCTAAATATCTAGCGAAGTGACGTTTTTGTTTCCAAAGTTGAGTCACATGGTATGCACGTGATAAAAGTTAACGTTAATTTTGATAGAATCTATGGAAAACTAACTGCAAGAGGGAAACCGGCCAAAAAAATTAGTTTAAGTTTTTGATTTTCCAATTTAAAAGTTTAGAGAGTAGATCAAAAGTTAGGTGAAAGTTCAGAGATAAATCGGCAGTTTACTTTAACAACTTCATATAATCATATATAAAACGAGACGTCGTCTTGTAAAACATTAGGCTACTCGTCGTCTTATCACCGACTAACTAATTTTGTTTTCTTTTTCTACCATGGCTACTCGAACACATGGACGCTGGTTCGGTTCTCGGACCCGAAACAACAATCTCTGCTCACTTCTCCAAAACCCTTGCTTTCTTCCTCAAACCCTAAAAATGGTGACTACTCAGGCCGCTTCCAAACGACCCATTTGCCCATCGTGCTCCAAACCGGTCCGGCTCTGCCTCTGCACTCGGATTCAGAACCCGGGGCTCCATAACTCTGTAAGTGTGACCATTCTTCAACACAGCTTAGAAAAGAACCACCCACTTAATTCCGCTAGAATTGCTAGATTAGGCCTCAAGAATCTCAGTGTAGTTACCGTTTCTGATGTGAATTTTGAATCCCGGTTCGTTATCCGGCCGCCGGACTCGGTTTCTCAAATGGGTTCGGACCGGAATGGTTTGAAAAGTTTAGGTTTTGATGAAGTAGTTGAAAGTAGAGAGACCCAGAAGCTGGATTTTGAGTATTGTGATGGGTTCAGCCCAGGGGAAGAAAATGTGGGAAAGTTGGGATTTGGGTTATCTGCAAATTTGGCAGAAGAGAAAAACAATAGTAGTTTGATTGATAGTGAGAAATGCAATTTTGGTAGTGATTTAGGTGATATGAGTAGTTCTCGAAACCAATTAGGGGATGTAGATTTTGTGGAGAAAGAACATGAATTCAGTAGTGAAGATTTCACTGATGGTAGGCACGTAGATGGGCAATGCAATGTCAATGAGGTTTCTGCTTCTACTGCATTGGATGCAGTATCCGGGGATTCTGATGTAGGTTTTGATGCAGTTGAAGGTATCGAAAGGGGTAATGGTGATCCTGTTATAACTGCTACCATTGGTAAGCATGGCGTCATTAGCTCACTTTCGCATAATTGGATGCCACAAACCTGTTGCAAGGATCTGAAATTTGATATGATTTTAGACATTGCAGATGCGCGTGGTGCACTAGCACAGGGGTTTGTTGTACGGAAGTTGCAAAAGCAGCCGTTGAAGGGAAGTGTGGAGTTGGATGAGTATGTGGAGTTTGAGGTAGAGGTTCCTCCTGGATCTGTACTCTTATTTCCATCTGAAGAAGCAGTCAGTGTCGGGGACCTTGAAGCGATGGATATTAAGGTGAAGAATCTGATTGTTTTGGATGGAACATGGTCAAAGGCAAAGAGAATGTATGGGGAAAACCCCTGGTTGAAACTCTTGCCGCACTTGAAGTTGAATGTGGACAAGATGAGCTTGTACAGTGAAGTGAGGCTTCAGCCGAAGCCGGGATTTCTTTCCACTATTGAGAGCATTGTGTATGCACTCAAGGCAGTAGGGGACAGCCCTGAGGGGCTGGACAACCTCTTGGATGTTTTCAGGTCTATGGTCGAGGACCAGATCCGATGCAAAGAAGAGAGATTAAGCAATGTCTCGCCGGGGTGAGTTTTGTCCTCGATTTCTCGTGCACACAATTTCAACATCATCCTGAAACCTGGCGATGAAAGCCATTGGAGTTGCTCGGTTTGTGTTTCTGTGTAAAGCCATGTTTCATGGATATCAATGAAATTGAAAACAACCATGAATTTTTGCCTACTCTTTTCAATTATTTATTTATGCTGGGTTTGTCAAAATCCAACTGGTAAGCCATAATGACAAACGGTTGTGTCGTGCTTGTCGAAGATGTATCGGTAACATGTCGATACGTTTTTGTTTTTGAGTAGTCGGGGATGTTGAATCAAAATTAGAACGGACGTTTGTTGCATACCCGGAGTATTTATAACATATCATATCAAAACGACATCTTCGACAACATGTGCTTATACATTTTTCTCCATGACAAAGATGTATCAACATTGGAATGGACGTGTGTTTCTGTTTGGGCCCAAAATATTATTTTGGGCCGAGCTTAGAGTTATTCTCGGCCCAGTAGCATTAATTTTGTTATGGGTTGTCCAGTAAGAGTCGGTCGAATCCTATTGCAAGGGGGATTGGTTTAAATAAAGGTGAGGTAGTGGAAACCTAGTGCAATAAGGAGTCTTAAGGCTAAAGACACTGAGAATTAGGGGATGAATCTGGTTTGTTAAAGAACTTGGTTCAAAGTCCTATTGGAGTTAGGATTGGTCGAGACCTAATCAGATTAGGTTGAGGAGTTCTAATCCGAGTATGATTCTAGCTCGGCTATGAAGAGGTTTGTTACTATAAATAGATGAGGGAGTGCATCATTCAAGACCCCCTCCAATTCAACACAAAAATTGCCCTACGCAAAGCTTCTCAACAACTTGAGATTTTATCCTTCTCCCATTTCTTTCGCCAACACATCTTCAGTTTGGATAAACAGTATTGTGAAGGCAACTGACGACATCTTCAGTTTGGATAAACAGCACTAGAGCCGTAGAATCAGCCGATCAAGGAGCACCTTCAGTTTAGATAAACAGCACTGTTATGAGACCAACTGGTTATTTATCCAAGTCTCGGTTAACAAGGATTTTCGAGTGCTTGTTGGTAGAGGTCATCTCATCAGCCTTCTCGGTGAAGTGAGGTGTTACAGGTTACTAGGCTCGGCACATTGAATGCCGAGTTGTTTTATGATTGGATATTCACAAGTATCTTTTAGAGTTCTGCATTCCGACAGCCGAACCACATTCGACGTGCTTATACTCTCACGAATATAATCATCATGACCAAACCTAGTGCCAACGATCCGTGAACTTCGTAGAATTAGCAGCCTTGTCTTCTGGCTCTAGAACCCAAAGGCCGAGACATGTTCATTCCTCGCCATAGTCGCAGGCTCAAGAAGTCAGCAGCGCGCTCAACGCAGCATCAGCATATTTTACTCCTCGGCCGAGCTCGACCGTCGAGTTGGCACGCCCCGCACACAACCGAAAGACTTAGTTAGCTTATTAATTACTCGGCATGCGCGCCACGTAGGCTTGGTAGTTTTTAGGGTCAACATTTTGGCATGCCCGATGGGACCCAGTGCTAAAGCTACGAAGTTCATGACTATTGAAATACAGTCAGTAAAAAAGAAAACTGTTATGGGAAAATTAATGACTAATCTTCTAGTCCAGAACCCAGGATAAGATGGCTTGTTACGGGCACAAAATCCTGCTGCTATGACACCTGAAGCCACAAGTGCGACACGCCAAGAAAATGAAGTTAGTCTCGGCGGTTAGCCACGTGATGCATAAATCCCCACCAAAACAACAAAAGGCATTTTTGTTGAAGGATTAGTGGAGGATTGTGACGGAGGAAGATGGTGAGGCCTTTGACCCACCAACTAGGTCGTTTCTTCGACGACGACTTGAAAAGCAATCTCGGCAATTTGAGCAAATGTTCAGCCGAGACTTAAAAAGCATACTTAAGGAAATGCGTGATAATAGCGCTGTACATAACAGGTTGCTCAAAGTACTAGTTAATAAAGCCCACAAAGATGGATCCACCGATCGTTCCAGGCAGCCTCCATTTAAGACTAACCCATTGTTAACGGTACAGGCCTAGACAAGATCCGCTTGGCTTAAAATGATTGACTTAGAAAAAAGTGGCTGGTCAACTAGCTGATCGGACGGATTCGACCAAAGAGCAAAAACGGCATCGGTTGATATAGTCGAAGTTCAGAGAATGATTTATTCGACCTTGAAAAATGGGCCAAAGTTTCCAAAATTCATTCACCCATATCCTGCCTTTGTAGAAAAGTTCAAGTACCCCAATGGGTTCAAGATCCCTGACTTCAACCTTTTCGCTGGAGAGTCATCCCTATCCTCGTTAGAACACGTGGCTCGATTCACTGCTCCATGTGGGGACATTAACAACGATTTGCATAGGCTACGATTGTTCAATTTCTCGTTAACCGGCTCGGCATTCACATGGTATATCTACGTCCCACCCAACTCTATCCAAAGTTGGGAAGAACTAGTCGAGAAATTTCATGAGCAATTTTATCGACCAGGGATGAACGTGTCAGTATCTTCTTTGGCCAGGATGGCTCAAGGCTCTGACGAGTCGCCAATGGAATACTTTACGAGGTTTAAGTCAGCTAGAAACTGGTGCCGAGAACCTCTCCCTGAAGTCGAGTTCATTAGGCTCGCCCTAAACGACCTGGATGTGGAGTACAAAAAGAAATTCTTGGGGGTAAACTTCTGAGATATGTACAAACTAGCTCAACATGTCGAGCAATATGATTATTTGCTCCAGGAAGAAAAGATCTTGCAGTCCCTATCCCGAGGAACAATCTACAAGAACCCTACGGTTAGTTATGTATCAGTCGAATGCTAAGAATCCCAATATGCTAGTATAGACGCGATAGAGATAATGATTGTGAAACCATACATATGCAAAGCATTGGTTCATGCTAACTTCAAAGATGCCAAAACCCGCTCGGCCTCTAAATAAGCTGCCATCAAAACGTCAAAAGTCTATACTTTTGACATCACCAAGGCCGATGCCATCTTGGACTAGTTATTACTTGCGAAAATCGTCAAACATCGGCCAAGGCATAATATTCCCAAGGCCAAAGATTTGAAAGGAAAAATGTATTGCAAGTACCATAACTCTAACAAGCATACGACAAACAACTACATCATATTTCGCAACGCCATCCAAAGTTGGATCGACAGTGCTAAACTTAAGTTCCCTAAGAAACAGTTGATCGTTAACCCTGATCCTTTTCCTTCGGCAAATGTAAGCATGGTAGACGCTCATTTACCTAGGGATAAAGGAAAAGGGAAGTTTGAGTTCGTTCCAATGCAATTCATCCCCAAGCAGAACTATCAGCCACGATTGAAGATTGATTTATTTTCAAACGAGCCACCCAATGACTTTTCAAGACCAGCTATTGTCGAGTCAATGTCGGACTTCAGCGCAGAGGAAACTAACAGGTCAATGGTTTTCTGTAGTTGGTGCAAAGTAAACGTCATCTTAACTGAGCCGAAGGAAAAGCCACTTCAGGCTCAAATACTATAACAGACGCCCACAGTTGCAGTAACATCCCAAAGGTGCTCGGTGCAGGCCAACACCAGAAAGTTTTCGATAGGCTTGGCCCCCAGGTACAAGATAATAAGCCACCTTCGGCTAGATGGCGCCTTGACTTCGACACACCGTTTTACAACAAGGATTATTATGCACGCAACACTGGAAATTCAAGTTCACTCGCAAACCAGCGCACCTTCAAACCACCTGAGCCACACGACCATCGTTGGTATACTTACAACTCTTTTACCGGTGTATACATTGCGTTGTCCAAATCGCATAAATGTCGACACCAAAGAATGGACTGTATGGTTCATCGACGAGTAGCACAAGATGCATCGGGCATCAAATGGCAGCCGCAAGAAACGGCCAGCAATGAAGACGATCGACAACTTCCAGCCATCATGGCCGAGTTGCTTCAAGGAAAGAAAGTGATTGATCGTGACTTTGAAACTACGATTGAAGAATCTGAAAAGCGAATCAAACTCTTCCTACGGCCCGGGGAGATGAAAGCTCGCCTTGAACATTTTCGGAATGAAGTCGAAAGCAAACTTCCTCTATTACCTCCGCAAGAACCATTAATCAAAGTCCGACGGAATCTCCACCCGTCGTTTCTCGGTGAAGCTTTAGAATACATGCGAGAGTTCCACAAGAAGCATTCGGCTAATGACTTGTATGGCCTGCCAAAAGCATCCCAAGAGGCTCTTGATCTGGCATTAACTTGCCTCGATGCCGAACAAATCATCCAAAAGACCACAGATCCGGGGATGAAGGCTAGATTCCAGCATATATGTGAGGCTCGAGTTCTCGGCTTTGAAGTAGATCCGTGTACCAATATCAACACCGCCGATCTCCCATTCTTTCTTGAGGATGTCGAATATTTACGGTATCATTTTGAAGTTTTTTCAGCCATTTCTCTCTTCGACCTCACGGTTGATGAGAAGAAGTGAGTAACACGATTAGATGCTTACCTTGACACAATAGACACACGCATCGTGTATCAGGAGCGGACTCGCAAGGCTTTACAAGACCAAGTCCCGATGCCAAGCAAGCCAGAGGTCGAAACTTAGAATGAAACAGCTCCGACAGACATGCTACATGACCATGTTGTTACTACAACTGAAGATAGCCAAGCAACCAATGCTCATGAGCAAGATACCTCTCCAGAGAATCTAAAGGTCGAGGATCACGATCCGATTGGCCTTTTGGTTATGGACAACATGGAAATCAGCATGGTCCATGTCTTACCCGCCGAGTTCTAGCCAACCACATCTCAACCAAACTTCCTGGACGATGATGTGGTTATCGAGGAAGCCACACAAGTCGATTTTGTGGCCATCGAAGAGATCGAGCATGAAAACAAGGAAGATAAACTTAAAGCAGCCATTGCCGAGCTGTTTCCCCGATCTTCGTTTGTTAATCTTCAGCATTTGAAGCTGTTGTATGTTATGGCTCATACAGAAAGATACCCGGTTTCCAAAATTTTCATCAACTGTGGAGCAATAATCAACATCATGCTGGTTTCTATCATGAAAACATTACGTCGTTCCAACAATGAACTCATTTGATCGGGGGTAACCATGAGTAGCTTTGTCGGCGACAAATCTCAGACCAAAGGAGTGCTTTCCTTAGAGGTGACAATCGCAGGTCGAAATCACATAACCGCGTTCTTTATAGTAGATTCAAAGACCAAGTACAATGCCTTGCTTGGTCGAGATTGGATCTACCAAACTAGTTGTATCCTCTCATCCTTGTATCAAGTCCTCATCTTCTAAGACAGCAAGTCGGTCGTAGTTCATCCGGCTGACAATCAGCCGTTTGAAGCTAATATGATTCAGGCTCACTAGTACGATGATCACGTCGGTTACATCACCCTACAATATTTTAACGATGAAGGACGACCTACTCGAATCTGAGTTTAGAAAGCCATCGAGGTTGGCGCCAATACTGGTTCACCAAGATTCAGCGAGACTCAGATTGGCTGATCTAATTGCCGATCCTGATGTCTGATACTAAATAGAATAGACGCTGGGCCACGATTTCATCTACCATGGAATGATTGCTGGCCCATTGGTATGTTATTTCCAAGCAACCGAATTCTGGCATGAACGTAGTGGAGTTCCTCGCCGAATGAGACAATGGCCCAATCTTGTCACTTGACAAAGTCCAAGCTGCCTCAACCGAGCTTGAAGACAGTCAGCCTCAGGTCAAAGACCCATTAGAGGAAACCACGAGATGTTATCCTTCATGGATGGTTATGCTAGTTACAACTAGATTTTCATTGCTGATGCTGATGTCCACAAAACTACTTTTCGTTGCCCGGGGGCACTCGGGACTTACGAATGGGTCGTCATGTCGTTCGGCCTTAAAAACGCCAGTGCCACATACCAGTGCACTATGAATACTATTTTTCATGATTTAATTGGCACCATCGTTGAGGTCTATATCGATGATGTTGTAGTCAAATCGAAACGTCGCCGAACACATTGAGATAATATTCGGCAGACTTTCCTTTGTATGCGTCTACATAACCTTAAAATGAATTCTGCCAAATGCGCGTTTGGTGTATCGGTCGGCAACTTCTTAGGTTTCCTTGTACTTCATCATGGCATCGAGGTGGACGCAAATAAAGCTCGAACGATCATTGATGCCCCACACTCGACAACCAATAAGCAATTACAATCACTACTTGGTAAAATCAATTTCCTCCGCCATTTCATTTCTAATTCAGCAGGGAAGATGAAAGTTTTCTCCATGCTCTTGAAACTTAAGGATTCCGAAAAATTCAAATGGTGTGAGGAGCACCAAGATGCTTTCACACAAATTAAGGTCTCCCTCACTACCTCACATGTCCTTGTGCCACCTCGGCGCGGTAAACCCTTCAAGTTGTATATCTTGACCGCCGAGGAATCTGTTGGCTGTCTTTTTGCACAAGACATTGATACGGGGCGGGAGCATGCCATTTTTTATCTTAGCCAAAACCTTATCTCAGCCGAAATAAATTATTCACCCGTCGAGAAGCTTTGTTTGGCCTTGTTATTCTCTACGACCAAGCTCCAACATTACATGATCCCTTCTGTTACGCAGGTCATTGCCCAAACAGGCATTATTCGCTATAGGCTTACTTGGCCGATAGTGAAAGATCGAATCGAAAAATGGACAATGGCGCTGTCCGAATTTAATTTGCAATACGTGCCCTAGAAAGTTATAGAAGGACAGGCGCTGGCTGATTTCTTAGCTCAACATCCATCTCCATACGATTTTAGGGGCAACGACGTCAAAATTGGCATGGTGGAAACACGTGATAATTATTGGACGATGTATTTTGATGGCTCTAGTACCTTAACCTCGGCTGGCGTTGGAATCGTCATCCAATCCCCGAATCACTACCAATGGTATTTTGCTCTCAAGCTAGAGTTCAATTGTACGAATAATCAGGCCGAATATGAAGCCCTTATCATCGGCCTTGGCGATTCAGAACTTATGATTAACTAACTAAATGGAACTTTTCGTTGTATGAGTTATACTCTGGCGCCCTATCACGTGGTTGCCAGCTATTTGGCCAAATCGTTTGAAGGCATCACATTCAAGCACATCTCACGAGTTCGAAACACTGACGTAAACGAATTAGTTCAAATAGCCTCTGAAGCACAACTCTTGGGGGGCGAGCTAGGCCGGGTCCTACAAGTCGTGCGATGAACACACCCGGCCCTGTTTAATCGACAAGTTCTCCAACATGACCGCATGATTCGTACACGAGTTATGTCCCTATCTTCATTGTTGGAGCGAGAAGATCCTGTAGATGTTTGCGCGGTCGAGACATTACCTGAAGACTGGAGAATGTCAATTATGCAATATCTCGATAATCTCAATGGCAACCATGACCGTAAGACAAGGGTATATGCCATAAATTACGTAATGCACCAGAATGAGTTGTACCGAAAGGGTGAAGACGATCTATTGTTATTATGCCTCAGCCCGGAAGAGGCCACCCAAGCGATTACAGAGGTACACGAAGAAATATGTGGACCTTATCAATCCGGACGCAAGACGCGTTGGCTGATTCGTCGACACGGTTATTTCTGGCCGAGTATGTTGACAGATTGCATTGAATATGCGCGATGATGTGTACAATGTCAAATCCATAGGCCAATACAGAGAGTCCCGACCGAATTACTTCACTCGATCACCAAACTATGGCCATTCAGAGGATAGGCCATGGATGTGATCGGCAAAATTACGCCGTCTTCTGGGTCAGCAAAGCATGCATGGATACTCGTTGTGACAGACTACTTCACTAAATGGGTCGAAGCAAAGTCATACGCTGAGTTAACCTCTAAAGAGGTTTGTAATTTTATAGAGGAAAACATCGTGACAAGATTCGGCGTACTAGAAACGATTATAACAGACAACGACACAATTTTCACGGCCAACAGGTTTAGAGAATATGCGACGAGTTTGAAAATTCGGCTCGATCAGTCTACATCGTATTACCCATAGGCAAATGGATAAGCCGAAGCAAGTAATAAAGTTTTAATCGGTATCCTCGAGAAAATGATAAAAAAAAGCCTGGGATGTGGCATTTGAAGTTAAACGAGGCATTATGGGCATATCGAACTTTACTCCGATCAGCAATAGGATCGACGCCATATGCGTTGACTTATGGACACGACGCCATGCTACCGGTCGAGCTAAGCATAAATTCGTTATGAGTTATCAAACAAAGCAGTTTGTTCAGTGCCAAGTATAATCAGGCCATGAGGTAAGAGTTGGAGGAAGCTCGGCTCGATGCCTATAATTTACTAGTAGTGCAGAGCAAGATCGCCGAGCGAGCTTATAATCGACGAGTTAGGCAAAAGACATTCGGCGAAAATGACTCAGTGTGGCAAACCGTGTTACCAGTAGGGATTAAAGATCCCAGATTTGGAAAATGGTCGCTGAATTGGGAATGACCTTTCATCGTCCATAAAGTTTTCAGCAAGGGGGCATACCACCTCAAGGATTGAACTGGCTTAGTTCATAAATTACCAATCAATGGAAAGCTCCTAAAGAAATATTACCCAGTCACTTGGGAAATGCAGGAATAAAGAATTTTTATTGATTTTCAAAGAGCGTCCAAGCAAAATTACAAAAATCAATCAGCCTACAACTAAAGACAAAGTCCTAAGGGGTTGAAGGAATGAAAGCTTCAAGAGTGGCTTTCAGTTCTAACCACCTTACTTCGCCCATTGTGACTTCGGCTTGCCTGGTTCTCTTATCGAGTTGTAGTTGCAGTATCCGCTTCGCGCCAACTGCGTATTCCATCAGTCGATGCTTATTCGAATCGAAATTCTTTTCAAGCTCTGAAGTAACGACCGACCTTTGACTTTGAAGTTCAGCTATTTGACGGTCGAGGTCGGCCAGCCGTTCCTTCTTTGCCTTTATAGCCTCGAGTTCTGGTCGGATAGCTTCATGAGCGACCGTTGCAGCTTTGAGGTCATCCTCTGCCCGAAGAGCCTGCTTGAAGATAGTGAAATATTCCCAGGTTTGTTCTAAGACAGAAGACATGTGAACAACACTCTCATTGCTCAGTAGACCGTTGGTGCAAGGTCGTTCAGACATTCCCCTACAAAATCAAGACCTTTACGTTGAATGATTTTAGAGGCCGAGAGAGACAGAAACTCTTGCAGCTTCGCGAAGGCATTGGACGCTGCTGCAGAAGATTCAGCCGTGGTTGTTGAAGGGCAGGCAGCCCCGGAAGTGCTGGAGATGAGGGCATCAAGCTCGACTTTTCATGAAGGCTGCATAAAAGGAAAAGAAGAATCCAAAGGGGATGACAGATAAGGAAGTTGTGTTAGACCTATTGAGAAGAGATTTTGGCCATGTCTGCTGGTTCGTTGCTCGAACCTAGAGAGCTTAATGACCGAGCCCAGTGTTTAAGGCAACATTTTAATTCATGCGGCTGATGAAGGTTATCTATGTTTGATGGCCACTGGGGTGGCCAGGAAATATAAATAACGCTCTTTGGCGCATAGAATTTTCGGTGAAATGAGCGATTGGGCACCTAGCATTTAATATATTCTTAGTTTAGAATTCTAAGGCATGAAATTAATAAAAGAAAATGATGAGGGTTCATACAAAGGTCGAAGTGACCTCCTGAGGAGGAATATCGAGGTTCTGGTCTTGGGGATGAACTGGTGTCTCTGCCGTCACTTTTGGCTCAATAGGAGGAGCGGGTACATGTCTCGCATCTGCTTCAGCTGCAGGAACATCGACTTGGCCAGCCGCCTCGACCACCGGCTGAGGATTGGTGGTTGGGAGTTCAGCTGGTCGAGGGCGCTTCACTAGCAAGGGTCATTCGCTATCGTTCTTCTAAACATAAAAGTGGATTAATTTCCAGTTGGGAAATAGCTAAAATGAAAGAACATAGAAAGAGATTGTCATACCTCTTCTTCTAGGCGACCACTGGAGTCTCATTTGGATTAGGATGATGGTTTATCTCGACTGTGGTGGCCGCCGCCTCCACTATAGTAGCTACTGGGCCGACAACAGCAGGAGCAATGACCAGCTCCGAAAGTGCAATTTCCTTAACCATAGGTGCGGCGACCGGTTCGACCATAATAGTAGCCTGCGTTGTAGGTTGAACTGTCGCCTGACCCAAGGTTGGGGCTGAGGGGTTTGGCGGCACTTCTGCTGAGACCTAGTTAACGGAAGAAAGAAGATGGGCACTAGGAGTAGTTGCTCCCGTATTTTGACTAGAAATAATATGTATTTCTCGCTCTCATTTCTTTGCCTTTTTTCTTGAGGCATTTTTTGGGCCGGGTAACGTTATTAACCATCTCGACCTCTAGGCGAGGTCGTTTGCTCAACACGGTCGGCGTAGGGGCCGCTACTGAAGTCGGTTCGGCTGAATGAGTGATGGTCGAAGCCTTTTTGGGAAAAGGAGCGAGTTTCTTTTTGGCCTGGACCATCGCAACCACTTCGGCTTTTTTTATTGAACGGCTACCTGGAAAAACTGAGTTTGAGTCAGAATGAAGTTTGAATTGGACAGACAAAAATAGTAACTCAAAGATGTATACCTTGAGCCGTTTCTTTGGATTTTGAGGCAAAAGTCTTCCTCGGTCGATCGTTGAAAAGCTTATTCGAAACTTCCTCGATCGAGGTACCGAAGAAATCCTTGACGTAAGCATCCTACCAGCCGACGAACGTGCTGGTACTGTCGGTCTCTAGGGTATACGACCGAAGGTAGAATTTGGTGCACCGCTCTTCGAATTCCTTCTCAGCCTTCTAGCATTCCCTCTCTGAAGAGCCGGAGAGGCGTTCTCGGCTCAAAAGTGAGAGAGAAGTGATGAGTGGCAGAAGGCAGCCCTAAAGGTAGCCCAGTTGACGGGCCACAAAGTGAAGATGGTATACCTCATAGCTGGCCCGTCGGGCCACGAAGTGAGGATGGTATACCTCTCAGCCAAGACGAACGACCCATAAGATTGTCGAAGGTTGGCCTCATCTACTTCTTCCCACGCTGAAGTAGAGAGCCTGATAGATGATGGATATTTCTAGCGGCGGCAGACAATAAACTCTTCCTCAGACAAATCTTCAAGGTTGAAGAAATATTTAAATATATCTTTGGCCGAGTGAGCAGGAATGGGGTGTGAGGCCAGTTGAAGGCCCATTGCTTTAGATGAGTTGAATCTAGGGATCTCTGGCCTCAACATGCAAAAGTAGGCTTGCAGCCATAGTTGGAAGACCCAGAGCGGGTAGTTTTGGTGCGGATCAATCTTCCCCGCAGAAGCCTCGGCCAAACATCGGGTAAGATTGGTAAGGATGGCTGGGCTGAGGGCCAGGACACTGGCCAGGGCTTCGGCCACTGGCATGTTCTCGGCCAAACACTTGTTCGACTTAGTATAAAAGATGAACTTGTTGTACCAGTAGAACAAGAAGGCCCCATGCTCTCCCTTCCTAAGAGCTTCCCCTTTTGAGTAGGTAGTGGGTGATCAGGGTGCTGTAATTGAAGAAGTTTATGTGCAGCTTGTGCACCTATTCTTTTGATGGTTTCTGGCCCTCATTTTTCAAAGCTTTGACGGCACGTTAGTCAAAGACCACCATCAGGTCCAGGTCGAATTGATATTGAGACAGAGCGGTATCAATTGGAAAACCGGATGAAGAAGTGCCAAGTATAGTCGTAACATCCAAGATGGTCAATGAAGCTGAGAGGAAGGACCATGGTATTGGTGGCCGAACACCAGAAGCTCAGGGCGGCTTTTAAAAGTTCTCGATCCATGATGATCTCAATGGTCGAGAGCTTAATGGCATTGAAGATGCCGAGAGTCTTACATTCACTCCCGAAGTGTGGCTCTATCTGGGTAACCCAAGTAGCCCAAGCCAAGGGGGTCGAGTGCCAAGCTTTTTGGGGTTTAGCCGATTCCTACTTCGGCCAATCGTACCCTTGGAAAATGGGTTCAAGGCAGTGGGCCTTCAACATTGTGGTAATGCTTTATGGGACGTTGTCTTTGAAAAGTGGTCCCAGAGTTTGGTGAGAGGCGCTCGAATCACCCTAGGATCGAAGGGATTTGATGGTGTTCCAATCGATGATCTCTCAGCACTTGTCGCACTCATTGGCGAGCTTGGTGATGAAAGTGTTGGCAGCCATTGATGAAGGTTTGAAGGTTTCTGGGTTTCGAAGTTTGGTTTCTTTTCTGGGTTGAGAATAAATGGCAAGAGTTTCTAGAGGTTTGCAAGCTTAAAAATCCAAATGGAGAAACGCAGAGTATTTATAGGCATTTGGGGATAAGATTAACAATTTTAAGTTTTGCAGAATGAGGGGTAAATTGGATCAAATATTTCGTAATCATGACATATATTTGAGAATCCAGGTGAAGAGGCCGAAAGGTCGTGGATTGATGATGCATGATTGCATGTAACGGTGAGTTTAATGGCAAATGGACGTTTCAGTATCTGTACGCCTCAAAAAAGTTGAAAAGCTCGCAGATTGAGGTTGCACGATTGCGTGTGATGGTGAGTTTAATGGCGAAAGGACGTTTCGTGTCTGCACGCCTCAAATGTCATTATTGAGGGACAAACATACCAAGGAGATGCCACGTGGTAGAGAATCTGACAGGGTTAAGATCGTGCAATCATGCCTAATAAATGCACCTGAGTGGTTGGGATATTCGAGGTTTTTTAGTGTCCTTCAGGAATATGCTAAAGGTTCATTCCGCTTCTTCAAGGTCGAGGCTTAGCCATTAGTTATAGGCCGAAGACCTCAGAAGCGAGGGGGCACTGTTTGGGCCCAAAATATTATTTTGGGCCGAACTTAGAGTTATTCTCGGCCTAGTAGCATTAATTTTGTTATGGGATGTCCAGTAAAGGTCGGCCGAATCCTATTGCGAGAGGGATTGGTTTAGATAAAGGTGGGGTAGTTGAAACCTAGTGCAATAAAGAGTCTTAAGGCTAAAGACGCTGAGAATTAGGGGATGAATCTAGTTTGTTAAAGAACTTGGTCAAAGTCCTATTGGGGTTAGGATTGGCCGAGACCTAAACAGATTAGGTTGAGGAGTTCTAATATGAGTATGATTCTAGCTCGACCATAAAGGGGTTTGTTACTTAAATAGAGGAGAAAGTGCATCATTCAAGGCCCCCTCCAATTCAACACACAAATTGCCCTGCGCAAAGCTTCTCAACAACCTGAGATTTTATCCTTCTCCTTTTTCTTCCGCCAACACATCTTCAGTTTGGATAAATAGCACTATGAAGGCAACCGGCGACATCTTCAGTTTGGATAAACAACACTGGAGCCGTAGAATTAGCCGATCAATGAGCACTTTCAGTTTGGGTAAACAACATTGCTTTGAGACCGACCGGTTATTTATCCAAGTCTCGGTCGACAAGGATTTTCGAGTCCTTGTTGGTAGAGGTCATCTCATCAGTCTTATCGGCGAAGTGAGGTATTACAGGTTACTAGGCTCGGCACATTGAACGCCGAGTTGTTTTATGATTGGATATTCACAACTATCTTTTGGAGTTCGGCATTCCGATGGCCGAACCACATTTACCATCAAGACATACATCTTTTTTGAGTATTTGTGTCCATATAGTCTGGTACCAGTTTGGCGTGCTTATACTCTCACGAATCTAATCACCGTGACCGAACCTGGTGCCAACGATCCGTGAACTTCGCAGAAGTAGCAGCCTTGTCTTCAAGCTGTAAAACCCAAAGGCAAAGATGTGTTCCTTCCTCGGCCGTAGTCGCAGGATCAAGAAGTCAGCAGTGCACTCAATGCAGCATCAGCATATTTTACTCCGCGGCCGAGCTCGGCTGTTGAGTTGTCACGCCCTGCACACAACCGAAGAACGTAGTTAGCTTATTAATTACTCAGTCTGTGCCTCACGTAGGCTTGGTAATTTTTAAGGTCAACAGTTTCATAGCCGGACTAATTTTGATATTTACACATGGGTTTCTTTTAACTGTGGCCGTCGCATTTACGATATCATCCCTTCGTTACAACCAAGGTCTAAAATATCGATGATATCGGAAATATCGGTAGTCCAAAAACACGGAAATTTCGATGGAAATATCGGGATATTATCGATATCGATAAAAATTGAATAAAAACCACGGAAATTGCAAGAAAAACTTGGAAATTTTTATTGAAACTTTGCAGGATGTTTATTTAGTCAATTATCTATTAGTTTATCATAAAAAATTGGAAGGAAATGCATTGCATGATGGATTTAACTGATTTAAGTTGATTATATAGCGAGCTGGCAAATATTGTGAGTGTAGAAAATATATAAATATTTTAGCATATTTTCACAAAAATATAAGTGATATGGTGGTCAATGTGTTGAAGGAGTAAAATGGGAGGGGTTCGAATCCCCTTGGTGTTTTTTTAGATATAGAAATTTAAAAAATACGGAAATTTCGATGGCATCGGAAATATCGGTAGTCCAAAAACACGGAAATTTCGATGGAAATATCGGGATATTATGGATATTTTAGACCTTGGTTACAACTTACAACGCGCAAATTACTGTTACACCCATTTCTTCAACACACCCAGTCCGAGTGCCAAGTCAATCTGGTTAGCAACCAAACGGAACTGAACTCTGCTGCAATGCTGAAGTAACTCTCATGGCGTCACTCACCTCACAAAACCCTAACCCTAACCCTAGACCCAATCAAACCATTCCTCTCCATCTCCCGCCTTCTCACCCAGTCTCTCTCTGACGACCCATACGAATACGACCCTCCGTTCTCTCCGGTTTCCAAACCCCCAAAGCCCAAAAAGAACCTGACTCCGTCTAAAGCTCCGGACCCGAAGAATGACCCGTCCCGGCCTTTCAAATCGGACCTGCCCTTCGACTTCAGCTACTCGTATTCGGAGACCAACCCAGCGGTCGAACCTATTGCGTACCGAGAGTCCCCCAAGTTCTCTCCTTTTGGGCCCGGTCGGCTTGACCGGAAATGGACGAGCACTGTTGGACCGGCTCAGCAAGAAGTGGACTTGGACCGGGTCGCGGAGGAGAGAAAACGGGTTCTCGGAGACCCACTAACGGAGGAGGAAGCGGCGGAGCTGGTGGAACGCTACCGTCATAGTGATTGTTCTCGGCAAATCAATATGGGTAAGGGTTTTCGGCTTTAGGGTTTAGGATTCTGAAATTGTTCAGGCATTTTATAGTATTATATGTAACTGGTTATATATGTTTTAAGCTTTGTAGTCATTGACTTGGATGAGAAATTTTTGTATCAGGAAAGGGAGGAGTTACACATAACATGTTAGATGATATCCACAACCATTGGAAGCGAGCCGAGGCGGTGAGGATCAAGTGTTTGGGAGTGCCAACTATTGACATGGACAATGTTTGCTTCCACCTTGAGGTTTGAACTTAACTCAGGCTCCATAAATGAGTCATAGGTTGAGTTTCGTTGTTCGGAAATTATTAGCTGGTGGGTATAGTAGTGTATATGCAGGACAAGTGCGGTGGGAAGATTATTTACCGGCACATTAACGTCCTTATTTTATATCGGGGTAGAAACTATGATCCGAAGAATCAACCTGTAATACCTGTAATGCTCTGGAAGCCGTATCCTCTGATATATCCAAAGCTTGTGAAGCATGTTGCGGACGGCTTGACATTTGAAGAAACGAAGGAGTTAAGAAACAGAGGACTAAACTGTTCACCTCTAATGAAACTTAGTAAGTGTCGTATCTTAAAATAAGGGAACTTAGGAAGTGAATTTTGATTGTTGGATGTTTCGGATGATGTCTGCGTTCCTTTGTTGGTTATAATAGTAAATGGGATGTGGAAAAATTTCGTGGTCACTTAGCAAAATTTTTTCTTATGCAGCTAGAAATGGTGTGTATGTGAATGTTGTGGATAGAGTTAGGGAGGCCTTCAATACTGAAGAGGTAGTGAGACTAAACTGCACGCATGTTGGTACCAGCGATTGCAAAAGGATAGGCGTAAAATTAAGGGTACGGTTTGTATTGGTTAAGTTTAGACAGTTTGGTGGTACTTATGGGTTTCTAACCCATTCTTATTAATTTTTTTTTCTTCTGTACTTTATATATTCAGGATCTAGCGCCTTGCATCCCTCTTTTGTTCAAGGATGAGCAGATTATACTTTGGAGGGGAAGAGAGATCAAGAGCAAGACTCAAGACTCCAAGTACATAGATAGATATGAAAAATCCACAGATGCTTAAGCGCGGTCAGGTTTGGTACTCAATTCTAAAGAAGTCTCGAATGCAAATGCCCATGCTCTATTAGGCAAGTTATAATATCAAAATTTTATATTTGACACATTGTTCTTAAATATTACATGCCAAAGAGGACAGAGAAAATGTCATCCAACTAGCATTCGTTGTCAACCCCCATTCCTCCAACATTTAGTTTGCACTTTCTTGTCAATGTCAATTATTTCCATCGAACTACCATTTACCTTGCCATTTTTAAGCCCGTTATGCTTGGAGTGTAAATGAACCTGGCCAAGCTAAGGGCTCAACGCGAGTGATTTTTTTCGAGCTCGTGCTTGGCTAAGGTTAGCTTTTTCAGACACTTCAAGCTTTTGGTTGACTTAGTTGGCTCAACTTTATTTCTTTGGATTTAATTGAATCGATTTGGGTTTAATTCTTTCATGACATTTTACTTTTAGGGATAAACTTAGCTATACCCTATGAACTAGGACCTTGTTCCACCTTGCTCCTTGATCTTTATATTATAAGATCTAATGTTTAACTTTATGGGGCAACCGCCACTTAGTACTATGATTATTCTTCTTTACTTGCAAGTGAAAAGTCTTAGATTCGACTCTCGTAGATGAGGAGTTTGAAATCAATTATAATGGCTAGTCTATTGTGTACCTTAGTGCAATTCCTCACCCCTCATTTATCGTTTACACACTAAGGGGTTAGGGGAATAAATTGGTTTTGAACTCGCTAATCGCGTGATTCGGACCTAAGACTTCTCGCTTACAGGTGAAGAAGAATATTACTAGATTGTAATACTAAGTAGCAGTATATATATTGTATTAAAAAAAACTTCATGAGGCAATGAACTATAGGAGTTTTAAATTTAGACACAAACTACACAAGATCAAAAGTCTTCTGGAAGAGAGAGAAACAAAACGCAGATTAAATAACTTAAACAAATATTTGATAATGACTTAACGCAATCCTCTCATTCCTTTAGTATAAATTTATCATTGTATTCAAAATAACTTAAACTAAATAGACACGTTGGTTACAAAAATAGGCAGTCACATAGAGGCAGTCTCTCTTCCTAAAAAGACATAGTTTATTATCTCCTTGTCTAACTCTTGTATTCATTTTTCAAAGGATTGTGTTGTGTTAATTGGGTCTAGTCCTGCAGGAGCTGACGATGATGCCAGTGACGAAAGGGTTGCTCCGTTCCAGAGCAACCTGAATGCACTTGCTACGGAATGGGACCCCGTAACGAACATGGCACCTGAAGAAGACAGGTGCTATTTTTTAAACATTTCTCAACTGATACCCTCTCAATGATTGTCGAACTATAGACTTTTTGAACTCTCCCAATGCTAACACTCTATAAAGATAACCTGCAATTGGTTGTGTGGGCATACGGATGACGTGGTCCTTTGGATGTGAGGGACACCCTCCGCACCACCCCCATCTCAGCTCTACGCTCTCTTCACACCTCTCCACCAGCGTCGGCATCACCATATTAACACTAGTTTCCTTGATCTCCACCTCCGGTTCATTTGAAGAAACTTCTAAGAATGAAAAGAAAATCTAGTTAGTTTCTCAATACTCTCCCATTTTAGATTACTCATTGCTATGAACTCATTCATTTCTAATGCATTACCGCTTAAGAGTATCCAAGTTCATTTATAGTGAAACGCAGATGGGTTTTTGCGGTGAAATTATGGAAGTTACATAATTAATCGTATCCATCCTTGAAAATCCTATGCTTATTTAAATTTGTATACATTATTTTGAAAATACTATGCTTGTGAGTAATTAAGTTCTTTTATGAATTCAAAATACGCATGCTCTATTTTCAGATTAGTTTCTGACGCTTATGGGAGATAGATCTACAAGTTCAATCCAATGATACAAATAGGAGTCGAAAATGGATTCGGGGATAGTATTTAGGATAGTGCTATCCATACTCTTTTTTACTTCTCAAGCTCCCCTCAATTTTCAACCGTCGGATCGGATGAATTGAAATAAATCGATGACAAAATATTAACTAGAGTGTGGGAGTTAAAAATAGACGTGTGAACAACACTATCCTAGTATTTATTGTAAACAGCACCACCCCTTGACCAAGATGGGACCTATTCGTTGCTCGCGTGACTTGCTAAAGGGGCTATAGCCAATTATAATTTATAAGCTATATTTCAGTATAACAGAACCCTCAGTTCTGTATGCATAGCCAGAAATACACAATATTTACTACCAAGAACATAAAGGGATAATCTTACTATATATATATGTCTCATTTTACATAAATACAGGGAAAATTCTATTACATAAATATATGTGGTACATGCATGCATTAAGTTTGACAAATACACAGAAGCGCTTGCACATTCGAACTGCAGAAAGCCAATTTTCCGAACACGCCAACCAGATGAGAGAGCTCAAATAGCACAAAGTTCATCTTAAATGCAGAAACCCTTGATTTGATAAACTTCATTTGATTACATCTTCTATGGTTCGATGAGTATCTTCCTTTGTTCGTGTCTCTTCTCAGCAACGCATCCCGAACTAACCAACGAGGTTATCCAGACCTGATCGGATCTTACAGGCTCATCATCGTCATTCCTATGCCAGGTCCATAAGGCATGGGTCGAGTTCTTTATATTCAGCTCACCATGACCAAAACTTGCTTCCCGGAAAACTGACCACTCAGGTGACGGTCTTTTATACCTGTAAATTTGGGGAAAATTGGATCAAATTTTAATATATAATCAGCTTTACACTACTGTTTCAGCTGAAATATTCAGAATACTGCAAAAAATTGGTAACGGAAACCCCCGCTCTGTATTGAAAGGGTGGAAGCTTCCATTCTTTTCCAACGCCAATGTTGGAGTACTTAAACAGTTAAAACAACCACCACGTTTGAATTGAAAGAGTCTAATGGCGATGAGACTCGTATGTGCTGAATAATAGTATATCATAGAGAATTGAAAACTCAAATGTCCAGATCTCATGCCATTGAGAATCGATTTCGGGATTGTTTTTCCAAGCACATGAAAGTTGAGCAAACATTCTATTTCCAAAATTGAAAATTTGAAAATTTTGAGCAGATACATACTTGTGAGCTAGCCCTTCTCTGTTTCCGCCATCACCAATGGTTATGTGGACAGCACCGCATGTATCTGATCTTCCATTGTTCACGGGTTTCTGTCAAACATGGCGTCATGGATTAAACATTGAGTGCCCTCAATTTATACAATAGAGAAACATGCGAAATTAGCATAGCTATACCGTCCGTTCATAAGCATGAACATGACCAGCAAACACTATATCCACACTGGCAGCATAAAGGAATGGCTCCATTGCTGCCATCATGCTGTCCCCTTCACCTTGATGAGCCTTGTTACTATTGTACCAGGGAACATGAAATAGCACGAGCACCCAAGGTGTCTTCTGTCGGTCAACCTTTGAAAGATCAGCCTGTTTCACAAGAATGACATCAAATAACCATCACACGTGTAGCTGAACGACTGGTTACGTTATAAAAAGATTGACTCAAGAGAGGCAGTGAAAGAAGCAAAAAGCTCCAAAGGCAAGATAGACGATGAAAGTAAACGACTCCAAAAGTACATCTAAACTGGTAGTGTAGTAATAACACTTGAAGACAATGCCTTGTTGGTATATTCAAATATGGACCCCTCATTGTTCAAGGCCTGCTTTGTGATTGAGATTGGCAATTCTTAATCTGCAAACTAACCTTCTGCACGAAAAGGCTACACTGGGAACAACACCTGAACGAGATTTATGTTAATAAATTTCCTTTTTATATGTTTCTACTTCCACAGTTGAGGCTCCAAAGACTTTTTTACCATCCCTAGCTTCTGTACCAACTTATTTTGTGATGGATTGTTAGAATGGGTTCATTTACTTATTGAGCATATACACAGATACTAGTAGCCACTAGGGATGTGCACAGGTACCTACTACCACCGCCACATCCCTAGCACCCAATGTGCAATGGGTACCCAATGCCCATCCCTACTACCCACCATTGAACTTTTCAAGTTTCCAAAGACAAAAGATATGCCATGTGCACCCATCCAAAAAACTATTAGCCAATCAAAGCATAGTGTGATCTATGAGAATATGTCACATAAACACATATAAGACCTATATGAAAATGTTACAGAAAACATCCAACAGATGGCACATACCATAAACAGTTACAAGATCCAAGAAGCTACTGATAAAGAATCAGAATGATTATTACTAATATACTGTTTATTACTTAGTGTAGAAAAGACTATTCCTTCTGATAGGAGAAGAGGATTTAACTAACCTTCAACCACCTGTATTGATCTGAATACTCATCATAATCAGTATATGAACTGAGCATGATAGCATGGACACCTGCAAGTTCGAAGGAATAGTAAAGATTTGAACTTGATCCGCTTTCTTCATACGGCATTTTCCACCTGGAATTATAGGATTGAAACCCACCCTTTAACAATGGTATATTTTCCTTTTCATGGTTCCCTTGGGTTACCATCCATGGCCTTGCACTTGCAAGTGGCTGCACCAGCTCACCAAATGTATCCCACCGAGACTGAATGTAATCAGCATATGAAAGGTCTCCAGGAAGCAGATGCACATCATATTTGCACTGGTCAATATGGTCTAGGGTTGACTTTGTCCATCCAGTTTGTCCGAGATCTCCAGCCACAGCAAAAGTAATTGGAAATTGAGCTGGAGGGGTCTTGAACTGAAACTCAGGACCTTGGCCTCCACATTGGTAGAAGTAGACGGTGTCATGTTCAAGAGGCCCAAGGACAGTATGGTGTATCTTTCCTGAGCTATAGAGCATATAAGTATAAGAGGTGCTTTCTCCTTGAGCTACAGAACTGTATGTCCCAGATGATGTTCCATATTCGACAACTGAAGGAGCATATTTATCATCAGTGACCCACGTCACTCGCATGTGCTTGTCACCTGCCAAAGAGACGTGCACCTGCAATAGGCAATTGTGCAGAAATGTATAATATTAGGGTAAATAATTAATAAACCCTGAAGAACACTGTAAAATTGGGAGTACCAATCATGTTGATTATGTCGCTATCAATGATAATCATGTTCATTATGCAATCATAACATCCAAGAACTCCAAATTTCAATTCAGTGTATACGCATTAACATGCCAATTAATTGAATAAAAGAGGATTTGTTGAAATTCAAGGAACATTCCCATATGTACTTCAGCCAAAAACCTTAGAAACTTTTCCTGTTTAAGACAGAACGCACGGAGTCAATTGATCGACCAGAAAACTTTTCACCTGAAGTATGTTTATTTCTGCCCCATCCAGCTATGAGGGCTAATGAATTAAGGTCATAATTGGCAAAGCCTTGAAACGAAATTACGAGGCTTAATCGGGTAGAGGCATTAGCAAACATGGCCCTGGGAAAGGGTATTGAAATTGGATGCAAATGGGGAGGTTATATGGTGCTGGTTAAAGTAGCCATTGGAACAAAATGTGTTGCAGATCATGGTGCAACGCAAAATGACTTTCAGTACCTAGTCTTTGAGTGAAAATAACAGAAAAATCAAGTGGACAAAGGTAATGACTCAAATCGAGATAGGTCGCTTTGGTCAGAATGAATTTGATTCTTAGTGGAACTGGATTTTGCCTACGATTGAAAAAATGATAGTTTGGAATAACACCTGTTAATCTTACACTACCACAGAGTTCACAACCGCAAACAAAAACTAGCATTACACTGAGCAAACCAACACAACGACCCCAATCATTGTGAGGCTAAGTCAAGCCTCCTCCATCTTAGCAAAGATAATATTATTTGGTCAAAAAAATATATTACTCAACATACCAAACCACAGAAAAAGGTAAACAAAAACAAAGATTAGACACAAAGTAAAGTATTTTCTGGCAAACCAAACAGAACCCAAGTTACAACGGAGCAAAATTTTCCAGCTTTCGTGGAAAGTGGAGTTGGGATCCAAAATTTTCCCCAGAAAATATTTCCAGAAAGTGACAGAAACAGAGGAGCGAGAAGGTGGCGATTCACTCACCTGCTGGGGAAGAGAAGAGGATTTTCGACTCCATGGGAAATGGAGGGCCTTGCGAGGCGGTGGTCGGAGGTATTCATGGGCGGAGATGACGGTGGCGGAGATTAAGAAAAGGAGCGTGATTACCTGCTTGGGGTCCATTGATTCCTGCTATGTCTGCTGCGATATCAATTACCCAGGTTCCATTTTGGGTTGCTTTTTGGATTGTCGTAGTGGAATGACTAAATTACCCATTTGTCCCTTTCCTGAACTTTTCTATTTCTGGGGACGGTAGCATTTGGATGAGGTTGAGGTGACCATTTTGTAAATTTAAAATAGTTAAATTAAAAAAATTATTTTTATAAGATCTGTAAAAGAATCTCTATCATGAATAAAATGAAGGGAGATTTTATAAAAAAGAGTTTGGACTAAATTTATTTTAATAAAAAATTCATGTTATAACTTTATTTATTGAAAAAGGCTTAAAATTTAATAAAAAAATTCTTAAATTTTAATATAAAGAACAAAAAAAGCTTCAATTTTAATGAAAAATACATAATTTTAATATTTTAAAAAAAAAAAAAAAAACTGAAGCACGAACTCGCGCGCCACTCACACAAACTGTTTATAAAACTTACTACACTATTTATGAAACTTAACGGTACTACACTGTTAATGGTTTGGTATTGCTGTGCTTTGAAAAAAAAACTGTTTCTGCTGTGCTGTGAGAATAAGCAGCTGTGAAATAAAGCAGTAGAGTGTTTGGTAAACTTTTATATAAAACAGATGTGAAAAAAAAGCCGATTTTTCAAAGCTGGGTTTTGCAACTTCTTGTTTTTGACTTTTTTTTCACCCAAAACTGTGAAAAGAAGCTGAAGCTGAATGTTTATCAAACACAAAAATGCTCCCAGCTTTTTTTTATATGAGCTTTTTACAGAATCACCTCAGTACCAAACTAGAGCTTAACGGTGCTACACTGTTTATGAAACTTAACGGTATTACACTGTTTATTAAACTTAACGGTACGACATTGTTTATAAAACTTTCTACACTGTTTATGAAACTCGTCCTAGATTTTCAAGTTCTTTCACTAGAATGCAATAAAAAGATAAATAAATAAATAAATAAAACATGATAGAGATCAACGTCAACGCACACACCTGACCGGCTCCCTCTCAACCATACCGTCCCAAATGTGGTTCTGAATCGAATGGAACCCACTTCAATTTGAAATTTTAATTTTAGAGGAATAAAATATGCTTGGATTAGGTCAAAGGGTTATGCAACTAAAGGATTGGTTGGGTGCTCTTTGCACGCGCCTTTAGTTAGTTTTTTTCTTTTTTTTTTTTTTTTTTGCTCTAGTCCTTATCATTAAATAAAATTATAGCATTATTTTTTGTTAAAATTGAAAGTTTTGAAGTCATTTTTATTAGTTTTCCCTAAAATGAATAGTTATTCTTTAAATTTTGAGTGCTACTTACTTGCTAAATATTAAAAAAATAAATAAATTCAAGGTGGACCCTTGAGTAAGGACAAAAGAAAAGAGAGAATGTTGTTTTAGAAAACGAGTGTGTTGAGTTTGAATTGTTAATCATAAATTATTCATAGTTTGTCAAAATAAAATAGGGTAAATTACATAAAACTATCTTAACTATTGGGTAAATCACAGTTTCATACCTCATCTTTAAAAAATTTCAATGTCATACCTCATTTACGAATTTGTTACAATTTCATACTTTCCGTCAATTTTTCTGTTAATTATTCAGTTAAATAGTGATATGGCTTAAGACGGAGCCATTTTCTATTAAAAAAATTAATTAAATATTAAAAACTAAAAAAATAAAATTATTTATTTATTTTTTTGAATGGGAGACCCACCCCTTGTTAAAAAAAAATTAAAAAATAAAAAACCTAAAAACTACACAGAATCCCCTATTCGATTACACACCCCGCCGCACCAGATCTCCTCCCTCCTCCAGGTCAACCCCACCCTATCCTTCCTCTTCTTGACGGAGGCCCTCTTCACCCTCCCCTCCATCCAACGCGCCACCGACGAGCTCGTCTTTGAGGACTTCAACTTCTCGGCGCTCTACGTCGCGCACTCCCCCTCCCTCGCCCATCTCTGCGAGGCCGGCCACCGTGAAATTAAGGCGCAGTGCAGCCTCGTCTTCCAGAACTTCACTCACTCGTCTCCTTCTTCCAGAACTTCACCATCAACTACAACACCAAGAGGATCGATTTGGGCGGCAAGTCATTGAATAATTACATCAAGAGGATCGATTCATTGGGGCGTGGTGGCTGAGTTGATGGATTCGCGAACTAGGATTTGGGATCTGCGAACGAGGAACACACGGAAGTGGGTTTGAATCACTCGGGCGGCGGAGTCTCTAAGAGAGATGGAGTACGTAGAGTGAGAGCAGTGCGAGGCAGATGAGGAGTAGTGGTGGAGGGAGGATTTGAGGGCTTCAATGCGGGAAATGAGGGAGGAGATAAGTTGGTCTTGTGGTGGTTGTTGGCGGAAACGGTGTTTTGGGTGGTGGGCATTGTGGGTGTGGTGAGGGTTTTTGGGGCGGAGATTGTGGTGGGGAGAGTAGGGATCTGGTGGGGTGGATTGGAGGAGCTGAGAAGCGAGGGCTTGGAGAAGTCGGTCTGTGGCTGGTGGGTGGTGGCGGGAAGGGGTGGTGGGTGACGGGAGCGGGGAAGAAGGGTGAGGGGGATAAGGGGTGGGTCTCCATGCAAAAAAAAAAAAAAAATTTAGTTTTTAATATTTAATTAATTATTTAATAGAAAATGGGTCCGGTTTCAAACCACGTCACTATTTAACGGAAGAATTGACAAACAAACTGACGGAAGGTATGAAATTGTAACAAATTCGTAGATGAGGTATGACATTGAAATTTTTTAAAGATAGGGTATGAAACTATGACTAACCCAATAATTAAAGTAGTTTTATATAATTTACCTAATAAAATATTAATGAAAAGTTAAACTGAGTAGATAAAATAATTTGAGTAGCTAAACTACTTTTGTATACTGTTCATTTGCTAGTTTAACAAAAAATTAGAATTTCTCTTGGAGATGGTCTAAGGCACATTTGGGAATGTTTTATGAAGGCCCTTGTTCTTGAGGTGCTTGGTGTAATCTTGTTGAGCTCATAAAATATTTTTAATATTAGGATAAGCACAATCAATCATTCGTTGTTAATAAAAATAAATTTAGCAAGCGGTATTTTTTCCAAAAGCAAGTGTATTAATATAGTATGCTGAGTGTACTCAATCGACAATTTGAAGAGTTAAAAGAGTTATAAATTTATGAAGTTTAACAGAGTTCAATAAACCCCATGTGAACTTTAGGTGAATTCATTCAAAATCTTAGAAGACAAGCATGCTTTATTAAAGTTTAAAATCTTTTAAAATGTTTTAAAATTCCTCTAAATTTATCAAAATCTTTCAATTTTTAAAATCCTTTAAAATAAATTCCGATTTAATACACCATGAGTTTATAGACTTCTTTAACATCTTGATTGAATACCTTTAAACTTTTATGAATTTATTTAAAATTGTCTGAGTTTGTTTTTATCTTTCAAATTTCAAAATCTCAAATCTTTGATAAAAATTGTTTTTAAATAGTTAATGAAGGATTAGTTTAAGTACTAATTTTCAACCAATCTTTGTGGAGAATGACCTTGCATGAGCAAGTATTGACACACCCCGACCCGGAATGTCCACTAGGACTCCGAATCGAGCTGTGCTGGCCGACACCTGGAAGGTGACGAAGCCATAAAGTGATGATATGGAAGAATGTGAATAAATTTAAACCTAAAGGTGCCTAACTATCAGAGTGCGCTGTCAGTGGGTATGGACCCATTTCACACGCGTTGTCAGAGCATAAGTAAAGTACAGTAGTGTGGGTAAAGATCATACCCTCGGAAGTAGCCACTTGAACTGAGATATGCCACGAGTCCTTGTCGATAAAGAAACTATGCTACAAGAACCTGGAGGGGTGCAAAACAAAAGGCGTGAGTGGGCAAAAACAAAGTTTTACAAAATCACTTCGATATAAAAGTTGTGATCCCTCTCTGTAAAACATGTATACTTCCCAGAAAATATATATATATATATATATATATACACACACACACGTAATAGTACTGAAAAACCATCAATCAACCAATGTCATGATCGAATGAACCATAAACAGTAATAAGCATGTATCAAGTATCATCAAAGCAATCAGGTGATATCCCAACTCAAATCATCCCGGCAATATATATCAATCAGCCGGAGTCACCTCTAGTGACCTGTACGGCTGAATCTATGGCTCCTCAACCACATCCTTAATCCATCTCTCAATCAATAACCTGCACCCATGACGGAACCACCTAATGTGGTCTGTACGTCAAGCTGCGTATATATAACGCTCTGTGCTACGATCACGTGAAGGCTGGCGACGAATTGCAAGTCACCTACGAGTCGGAACCAACTAGTGTGGTCTATACGACAGGCTGGCACCTGCCTTGGATCCAAGGTGAGCGTACGGTGCGGGAGGTGAACGATCACGTGAAAGCTAAGCCCTACTCTGGCGGCACAAACCCCGATGTGCAGGTAAATGAGTCATAATTTAATCTCATCGATATCACCACAATCATCATATCAAAAGTACATACTTACCTGACTTACCTGGCGTCCACAGTGCATCAACATACAATCATATAAACATAGAAATATATATATGGCATTCGAAATGGCATTCAATTTCATAAAATCATTTTAAAACGTATTTCTGGGAATCAACCAAGTATATATATATACTGAAAACAAAAGCCAACTCACCTGGAGTCCACGCTATACCTCCCTAAAACGAGTACCGAAGCGTCCCGAACGATCGGCGCCTAGAACAATTATTAAATTACATCTCAGAACACTTGTCGATAGAACACATAACTCACATAAAACACATCCTCAAGGGCATTCAAGAGTGATTCAAGACTCATTGACCATAAATCAACCGTCGATCTTTGATCGACGGTAGGGTCCACAACCCTACATAACTCAATCCGGAAGATCCGCATATCAAATTTCCCATCCGTAACTTCTCATGATTCACATTATGCTTATAGAACAACATACTAAAGTTTCGTTATGATCCAACGGTTGGATCTCCGCCAATTTCCAAAACCGAGTGGCGATTAACCTTTTATTTTATGAACTTACATATCCAATTCGGGAAGATCCATACGTCGGATTCCCGATCCGTAAGTTTCTACATTCTTCAAATAGTAAGTACTACAACGTATCAAAGTTTGGTGATGATCCAACGGTCGGATCGTCGATTCATATTTTTACCTAACCACGCAACGTGATGAAATAAGGTCCAATTGATCAATCTACGTCATCCGATTATCAAAACTGAATTCAGGATATCAAACATAGCCTAAAAATAACATTGACGGCCCACTGGCCGCCCCGGCTCGCCGGAAAATCCAACTTTCTCAAAAAATTCTCAAAATTTGCAGAATTGAATATCTCAAAGAGTAGAACAACTTTCATACCTGTGACCAAGGCCAATTCAGTTAATAAGAGCTCCAATTTCATAAAAAACCGTAAGAACCCTAGAATTTGGTGTGATTCGATTCGACCTCCAAACTTGTTCCAACGCCTCCAAAATTGTTTGGGCTTTATTCCAGACCTCAAGAGGATGCCATGGGTGGTATTAATTGGAAGAAATTGCTTCGGGATTGGGTGATTCGAAGCCAAAGCCGCTGGATGCCCCCGTGGGTTTGTGGATTCGAACTGGAAAAATGGGAAATAAATTGGGAATTCTAACACTACATCGATGTAGGGCTCGTCAAGGGATTTTCATGGACACCAAGATCACCCAAAACGGAGTTCGGATGAGGGAGATACGAGCGGGTCAAGGGACCAGGTTCGCGGGTCAAGGAGAACCCGGCGGGTTCTCTCCTTCTTCTCCTCTCTCCTTTCCCTCCTTTCTCTCCTCTCTAGTTGGTCAGTCCCTTCTCTCTCTTCTCCTCATTCCTCCATTTATTTCCCATCTCTCTTCTTATCTTTTCATCACAGCCATCCATTTATTTTCTTTTAATTTGGGCCGCCCACGTGGCACACCAGATTTTCCTAGAATTCCCCAAATAACAATTAAATTATCATTTTAACCCCAACTTCAAACGTCAATATCTTCTTCGATATAGTGCCAAATTACGAACCGCTTGCGCCCAAGCGTCCGTAGTGACGAGTACTACGAGAATATGCCAAGAAAACAAAACTTAGGTGACACGACACCGTAATTAAACTCAGTCAACACACGAGCCTTTAAGGGCAATTTCGTAAAATCACTTATTAAAATGTTATACAATTGTAAAATCAGGGACGGACTGTCACAAGTATGCTACAATTACCTTGTACTCTTGCAAGTATTTGAGTGCATTTAACCCTATTTGTGCAGGTATTAAAAATTCTATCAAGAAATTGGTGTCGCTACCTATGATTGTTTTAAATAATTTGTTTGTATCATATTCTTGATTAATTACTTTTGTAAATCATTTTTATTTAATTGTAATTTTGGTTTTTCTTTTGCATATTTGCAATCTATGCATGAGCAGTACTAGGTCACAGTTTGATCCAAAACCTGAATGTATAGTGACAGAGTCAGGATTTTAAGTGAAGAGGAGCATCACGTAAATGTTAAAAAAATAGATAGCATTTACAAGAAAGTATAATACATGCTTGGAGTTTGAGCTAATTAAATTTTTTGAGGTGCTAAATACATTTTCATGTTGAAATTAAGCATCCAATACCAAGTCAATATAGAGAGTAGTTAATCAAAATTAAAGAGGATCAAATCAATGAAAAACGCTAGGAAGATCATGTTTTTAACCATATTTTGGAGACCACATAATGTGACAGTTGATGATTAGATTTCTTCTTTAATAATTTTAAGAGTTAGTCCAACCATTAACAGCTATATTATCATGTGGTCTCAAAATATAGCTCAAGAAGATGGTCTCTGTAGCATCGACCCAAGTTAATATAGAATAATTTGCGAAATTTCAAACAAAAAATGATAAGAGTGGATTGGGAATTTGAAGAAAGAAATATATGTTCAAAATTTTAGTAAAAATTCAAAGAGAACTACGAGATTTACAAACTTTAATAATGTTGTGGGTTGGGAATTTGGAGGACGAAATATATGAAATATCAAGAAAGGGACGAGAAAAAGCTCAAAGTTTATTATTATTCGGTTAGCAATATTTTTTGTAAAACTAAAATAGACTTTAAATTTTAATTTTAAGAGTTATTTATAAAATAAAAATGTTAAATTTATTTTTAAGATGAGTGTTGTTGGGAATTCAATGAAAAAGGGACCTCTTATTTTAATTATTGGTGAATAGAATTTAAGAGTTTTATATAAACTAAAAGAGGTATTGTGACAGCCCGTCCCTGATTTTTCAATTGTATAAAAATTTTAATAAGTGATTTTATGAAATTACCCTTCGAGGCACGTGTGTTGACTGAGGTTAATTACGGTGTCATGTCACCTAAGTTTTGTTTTCTTGGCATATTCTTGTAGTACTCGTCGCTACGGATGCGTGGGCGCAAGCGGTTCGTGATTTGGAGCTATATCGAAGAAGTTATTAACGTTTAAAGTTTGGGGTATTCTAGTAAATTAATCAATCTCTAGAAAGCCCCAAATTTTTGGAGCTCAATCTGATGGAACCACGTGTGTGGCCCAGATTGAAGAAAAATGGGATGGATGGTGGAGATGAAAGGAAAGAAAAAAAAAAAGTAGAAGAATAAAAGAAGTAAGGGAAGCTGCCTAATGGCAGCGAAGGAGAGGGGAGGAAGAGAGCAGGAGGGAAGATGGCCGAATGAGGAGAAGAGAGAGAATAGACCGGCCAATAGGAGGAAGAGGAAAGGAGAGAAAGAAGGGAGGAAAGAATGAGGGGAACGGACGGGTCATCCCTTGACCCATAACCCGTTCTCGACCCGGTCGGGATCTCTTGCTATTTCCGGTGGGTTTTCACCCATTTTTCCGGCGAATTGCTGCAAGAAACTACTTGGGAAATCCTCCACGACCTTCCCTCTATCCATTCCATCTCAAATTTGGAGAGATCTGGCCTTGAAAATAGAAGAAACCGCAAGGAGGGGTGCGGCGGCTTTGGCTTCGAATCACCCAATCCCGAAGCAATTTCTTCCAATTACCACCACCTATGGCATCCTCTTGAGGCCTAGAACAAAGCCCAGGCAGTGGTGGAGGCGTTGGAGCAAGTTTGGAGGTTGAATCGAATCACACCAAATTCTAGGGTTCTTACGGTTTTTGATGAAATTGGAGCTCTTATCGACCAAATTGGCCTTAGTCACAGGTGTGAAAGTTGTTCTACTCTATGAGATATTTAATTCTGCAAAATTTGAGAATTTTTGGAGAAAGTTGAATTTTCAGGAGAGTCGGGGCGGCCGACCGCCACTCACGGCGGCGCAGGCGGCGGCGCTTGGCCAGTGGGCCGTCAATGTTATTTTTAGGCTATGTTTGATATTCTGAATTCAGTTTTGATAGTGGTTTGACGTAAGTGGATCATTGAGCCAGATTCTTTACGATTTGTGGTTAGGTAAAAATGTGAATCGGCGATCCAACCGTCGGATTGTCACCCAACTTTGATACGTTGTAGTAATTAATATTTTAAGAATGTAGAAACTTACGGATTGGGAATCTGACATATGAATCTTCCCGAATTGGATTTGTAAGTTCATAAAATAAAAGGTTAATCGCCACTCGGTTTTGGAAATTAGCAGAGATCCAACCGTTGGATCATAACGAAACTTTAGTATGTTGTTCTATAAGCATAATTTGAATCATGAGAAGTTACGGATGGGAAATCTGATATGCGGATCTTCCGGATTGAGTTATGTAGGGTTGTAGACCTTACCGTCGATCTTTGATCGACGGTTGACTTATGGTCAATGAGTTTTGAATCACTCTTGAATGCCTTTGAGGATGTGATTTATGTGAGTTACGTGTTCTATCAACAAGTATTCTGAGATGTGATTTAATAATTGTTCTAGGCGAGGATCATTCGGGACACTTCGGTACTCGTTCTAGGGAGTTATAGCGTGGACTCCAGGTGAGTAGGCTTTTGTTTTCAGTATATATATATACACTTGGTTGATTCCCAGAAACACGTTTTAAATGATTTTATGAAATTGAATGCCATGTCGAATGCCGTATATGTTTATTGCTATGTTTATGCGATTATATGTTGTGGCACTGTGGACGCCAGGTAAGTCAGGTAAGTATGTATTTTTGTTATGAGGATTATGGTGATATTGATGAGATTAGAATATGGCTCATTTACCTGCACATCGGGGTTTGTGCTCTGCCAGAGTAGAGCCTAGCTTTCACGTGATCGTTCACCTCCCGCACCGTACGCTCACCTTGGATCTAAGGCAGGTGTCAGCCTGTCGTACAGACCACTATAGGTGGTTCCGACTTGTAGGTGACCCGCGATTTGTCGCCAGCCTTCAAGTGACCATAGCACAGAGCTTTTTTATATACCCAGCTTGTCGTACAAACCACTATAGGTGGTTCCGACATGGGTGCAGGCTATTGATTGAGAGTTTGGATTGAGGATTTATTTGAGGAGCCATAGATTCAGCCGTACAGGTCACGAGAGGTGACTCCGGCTGACTTATATGCATTGCTGGCATGTTATGCATTGAGATATCACCTGATTGATCTTGATGATGTTTGTTACTAGCTTTGATATTGGATATGGTTTATTCGGACATGGCAATATTTGAATGTTGGTTTTCAGTATGAGTACGTATATATTTTTCTGGGAAGTATATATGTTTTAACAGAGAGGGGTTATAACTTTTATATCGAAGTGATTTTGTAAAACTTTGTTTTTGCCCACTCACGCTTTTTGTTTTGCGCCCCTCCAGGTTCTAGTAGCATAGTTTCTTTATCGACAAGGACTCGTGGCATATCTCAGTTCAGGTGGCTACTTCTGAAGGTATGATCTTTACCCACACTACTGTACTTTACTTATGCTCTGACAACGCGTGTGAAATGGGTCCATACCCAGTGACAGGGCACTCTGATAGGTAGGCACCTTTAGGTTTAAATCTATTCCCATTCTTCCATATCATCACTTTTTGGCTTCGTCACCTTCTAGGTGTCGGCCAGCACAACTCGATTTGGAGTCTTAGTGGACATTCCGGGTCGGGATGTGTCAGGTATACTACTAAGTTTTTTTTTAAAAAAAAATATAAAATTGAATGTTACGAATGGCTAAAAGAGTGAGGGTGGGGCTTGGCCTATACTGACCTTTTAGTGCCTCCGCCCCTGTGAACGTAAAATAAGATAGAGGCTAAGGGAACGTAATCTGATGTGGGAACCCTCACTGCAGGGAACGTTTCTAGTGAATCAGTTTACTGGGGTTTTCGACAATAAGGATACAATAACATTAGTGATACCAGCAGCTGGCCGACCTTTGCGAGAGTCTTTAGCAGCCCGTGCTAATGACTTGCTGAGTTGCATTGTTTATCAAGAAAATGACGATGGTGATTCGTTTGAGATAAGGCATCACATGTTGGAATTCGCCTACTTTTCATGTGTTATCTCACGATGATCCTAACATGCATATCACTAAATTTTTGATGGGATGCAAGAACATCTTGGTTAAGAGATTTTCAGCCGAATCTATCAAACTTCTTTTTTCCTTACACTCTAAAGGAAAAGGCGAAGGCATGGCTCTTCACACTTCTATCTAGCAGCATAAAGCATTACTTCCTGGCAGCTGTTGAATGAAAAATTCCTACGGGAGTTCTATCCGGCCTCCAAGACTCTTTCCATGAGGAAGGAAATTTTGTCTTTTGCTCAAAAACCACATGAAGAGTTTCACGAGGCATGAGAGCGGTACAAGGAGTTATTCACAAAGTGTCCCCCATAATGGCATTGATGGAGATACACATACAAAACTGTTCTTTGACGGTCTGAATCAAACTACCAAGAGTTATTAATGCATCTGGAGGCGCGTTGACGATTGAAAATGTCAAAGAAGTGTTTGAGTTATTTGGGAACATAGCAGCATGAGTCACAACCAAGGTCTAAAAAATCGATAATATCGGCGAAATATCGCCGATATTATCGTTTTTTTGGATACCCGATATTTTCACACATATACACTTTAATTTCGTCAATATATCGGGGATATTATCGATATTATCGATAATATCGGGATATTATCGATAATATCGATAATATCGGGATAATATCGATAATATCGAGATATTATCGATAATATCGCCGTGGTTCTTCGCCGGAAAATCTGAGAAAATAAACCTCCGACTTGTTTCTCACTACAACCTTCACCAAAGCACCTAAAATGAGTCCTAACTAGAGTTTGATCGATCTATGACAAAGATTAGAGAGAGTTCCGAAGCTCACCAAGGTCGAGGGACGATAAATCTCGTCGGAGAAGGAGATGCACAGTGGCAACGCCATGGCACCACGAGAACGGGGAGGTCTTGGGTGTGCTCCATCATTGCTCCAAGTTTCCTGGATCACACGGGGAGGTTTTGGTGAGGGTGGATGAGGTGGTGACTGTCAAAGGGTGTGTGTGTGTTTTTCGGGGAAGAGGGAAGGAGAGAGCACAGAGAGTTACAAAGAAAAACAAAAAGAAAGAAGAGAGGGAGGGAACCGGGAGAGAGAGAGAGGGAGTACGGGAAAGGGGGACAAAATCAGGGGGTGGGCCCCTTCGGCTCACCAAATAAGAACCAAAATTATTATTTTTTAAATAAAAGTGTAAAATATTAAACCTCATAGGAACTCTATGTGGTACTAAATCACTCATGTATCTTACCATGCAATGTATAAAGTGTAAAATATTGTACTAATTCATTATATATAAATGATTATGGTGTGTTTAAACTTCTTTCATTAATTATTACATATTTTCTACACTCACAATGTTTACCAGCTCGCTATATAATCAACTTAAATCAATTAAATCCATCATGCAATGCATTTCCTTCCAATTTTTTGTGATAAACTAATAGATAATTAACTAAATAAACATCTTGCAAAGTTTCAATAAAAATTTCCAAGTTTTTCTTACAATTTCCGTGGTTTCCATATAATTTTTATCGATATCGATATTATCCCGATATTTCCATTGATATTTCCGTGTTTTCAGACTACCGATATTTCTGATATTACCGATATTTAATACCTTGGTCACAACAATGGACATCTGAACTAACACAAAAAGGAGCAATTTTGAAATTATATCACCTACCGGCTTGATATTTGTTGAGAAAATAAAAAAATTGGAAAAAAAGTCAAGGGGCTAAATAATTCAAGCAGACTATAAGGTAGTTCACTAAACTTCAAAAAAAAAAAAAAAAAATTTAGATTCCTTCAGTTGACCGCTGCCACACATCGCCCGCATCTTCTAGGGTCGGTTGGAGAGTATTTCCTCCGTGAGTCCACAAAAAAAAAAGAGAG
This sequence comes from Heteromeles arbutifolia, assembly GCA_024362995.1. Taxonomy (NCBI): domain Eukaryota; kingdom Viridiplantae; phylum Streptophyta; class Magnoliopsida; order Rosales; family Rosaceae; genus Heteromeles; species Heteromeles arbutifolia. Next base: position 32,943,582 of record JANCRC010000003.1, on the reverse strand, counting down.
AAAAAAGAATACTGCTTATTTTATAGTCAAATTTTCTTAAAATTTCTACAAGGACCTCGTAACGTGTCATACTTGGAAATTTCCAAAATTAAAAACAAAAACACTTAATATGTTAAATTTCGCATCACCCAATATTGTCTACGAGATGAATGCCATATTAATTCAAATTCGGGATAAGATGGTTGAATACAAAATTTTTATCATTATATTAAGGTGACGTTTCAAAGCAAAATACGTGCATCTAAACACTCACGCTTATAGAATGATGTTGCCCCAATAAGAAGTAGGTCCACTGACGGATTTGGATTCTATCCGAATTCAAATTGCGGGGATTCTAGAAATCCTCACATCCTAACCGTTTATCGTACATCGTGTGATCAGAAATTATTTTGAATTTTTTATTTAAAATTAAACACAAATAACATCTAACGAAAACTGATCGCAAAATGTACAATGAACGACCATGATGTAAGGGTCTCTAGGATCCCCATAAAAAGAATCTGGAGAGGATCCTCATCCGTCCACTGATTATTATCTTTTTATTAAGTTTGTGATAAAATTGAAAGTTTCAAATAATTTTAATATCTTCAATCATAAGAATTAAATCCCCTTCAACCACGTTGCATTCAATCTTTTTACTTAACAATCTCTTTACTTCTTTAATACACCTCGTTCATATATATATATATATATATATATATATATATTTTGCGTGGATATTATGCGTATATAACAGATGTATCGTTTGTAAGCTTCATATGTTATAAGTTCAACTTAAAAAATAGCTTGGATTTTTTAACCTGGATCTAACTGCCCTTTAATTCAACAATTGCGTGGTTTATTTTTTCTATACATGGAAAGTGATTGAAGTGAATTAGAATAGTAATGGCACATCTTTTGTATTTTCGTAAGGGGCACTTTTTCTCCTCTACGCACTTTTATTTAATTATGATTGTTGTTTTATTTGATTTATTTAATTCGATGATCGAAAAATAAAGAAGTGTGAAAGATTTAAAATATGTGTGAAAATCAACTTCCTTTCATAAGAGCTGCTGTAAGCATGCTGTTAAGGTTGTTTCATAACGACTTTTCATTATTGAAAATTTGACACCACTTTATTTAATTTATTACATTGCTTGTTCTCCTCATCAAGTGAAGAACACAAATGTAAGACAGTAGAAACACAGAAAACATGCATCCAGAAGGGGTAGATAACCGTGGTTTGCCACCAGTTATCCCTCTTTTAAAAAAAAAAGGAGGGAACCACAAAAAAGATAGCTAGTCCACGACATATACGTATGACAAGTAGGAAAATAGACACTACAGACGCATAAAACATGATCAATTCTGAAGGCGATATGAAGGAATAAGGAGCAAATCCTTGGTCCTTGAAACTACAAGACCAAACACCTCAGTCATATCCAACTCATTTGGCAACATGTTGTCTGGAAGTTCCCAATCAAAACAATGCACAATCTGTGCCAACACAAATTGTATCACAGTAAGCCCTAACTGCATTCCAGCGCAACGTCTTCTGCCAGAGCCAAACGGTACAAGCTGAAAGTGGTTTCCTTTAACATCAATATTGCTGCCCTTGAACCTTTCTGGTACAAACTTCTCTGCATCTTCCCAAGCACTTGGGTCTCTCCCAATTGCCCATGCGTTTATGATAAGGCGCGAATTTTTCGGTATGTGGTAGCCATCGACAGTGCAATCTTCGATGGATAAATGAGGGAGCAACAATGGTACCACAGGATGTAGCCTCAAGGTTTCCTTCACTACCATGTCCAAGTACTCCAATTTCTCCAAGTCTGATTCCTCCACCATTCTATTGAGACCTACAACATTTTCTAGCTCCTTTTGGACTTTCTTCATAACTTGTGGTTGCCTAAGGAGTTCTGAGAGCGCCCACAGGATTGCTGTTGATGGTGTGTCCACTGAGGCCGCGAACATGTCCTGCCAATAAATTTTTTATTGTTAGATGAAGTATATATATAGTAGTGCGACACATATACATAGATGACAATTTAATGTACATGATGAATTACAAATTTGTACCATCAACAGTCAATTTAATATATTCAAAAGAAAGTCAACCTAATAGTTCAGAATCACAATCTTAGACCACATCATGTTAAATCGTATAACAAGAAACAAGTTCTTTTTAATTTGATGTCAAGCAAGAACGACAAGACAAATATGCAAAATGATATGTATACTTACCAACATAAGGGCTTTGACATGCACGCGATCGATTCGGTAGTCTGATTCTTCAGACCCCATGTGGCCCAGCATGACATCAATAAAGTCCTTTGTTCTTTCTTCATCCTTGGATTGAAGATGGTCGTCGATTATCTTCTCAAAAAAAGCATCAAACGCCTTGTTTATAGCCTTCATTTTTTTAGTGAGCCCTTGCAGGTCAAGCGGCGCAAGAAAAGGAATGTGATCATTCAAGTTAGGTGCTGCTACTAATTGGATAGCCTCTTTCATCACCGCCGTGAAACCCCTCTCGTCAAACTCCTCGCCCTTGTACTTCTTCCCAAACACCATCCGACAGGTCAGGTCAACGCCGAGCGATGAGATCTTGTCACTGAGATTGATAGGAACCCGCCGATTATTGGCGTCCTCTTGAACAGATTGAATCAGAAGAGAAACCTCTTCTCTCCTCATGGCCTTGAAAGAGTTGATCTTGTGGTTGCTAAGTAATTCGAGCATGCACATCTTTCGCATATCGCGCCAATACGAGCCATACTCAGCAAAGCTCATGTTCTTTTGCCCAAAGATGATGTGCTTTGCACCTTCATGAGGCGGTCTACTTGCAAAAGTAAGGTCGTGTGTTTTGAGGAACAGCTCGGCCGCTCGTGGGGACGAGATAACAACGTTATGGTGGAGGCCTAACCGCATGTACATGATGTCGCCGTATTTCTGGGCTAGTTGATAAAGATCCCTGTTAGGGACCTTCCCTAACAAGTGGAGGCTGCCAAAGATAGGAAACCCTCTCGGACCAGGAGGTAGCATCTTGTTCTTGTTCTTGCCTTTTGATATCCATGTCTGCAGGACGTGAACAAGTGCAAGCATCCCAATTGTTGCCCAAATCCAAAGTGCCATATTGTTCTTTGGGAATTTTCAGGGAGGTTTTAACTGTTTCAGACTTCGACCAGGTCTCAATTTGTTTCTTTGAGTATTATGAATGCTAACTGACTTGATTTTATAACCGTGGAGGAGGGGAAAGGTCCAACCAGCTAGATGTAAAATATCATTAACTGCATACTTGCAGTCTTGGACCTGTCCATTTTTGCAATTATTTTATTTTCTTGGACCTGTCCATTTTGCTGTTATCGAGGAAATTTTAACGAAAAGTTCACGATACTATTCATTTTAATGAAAAATCATATTTTTACATTAAAAAATCAATTCTAGTACTATTCACTTTACCCTTTATTTTGTCTTTATCGTTAAAATTCAAAGTTTTCAAGTTATTTTCATTAGTTTTCCTTATTTAAAATCGTTGATTTATTAACCATTGTTTCAAAATTATTCTTATAAAATATCAATTAAATGTCATTTAGTACTACAATCTAGTTGTATTCTTTTTCACATATAAGTGAGAGGTCTTAGTTTTTATTCTCGCCAAAGGCGAATTAGAACCACATAGCTTCGATTCTCGCCAAAGGCGAATTAGAACCACATTATTGCTAGCTCATTGTGGGGCTAAACATACCCCCTCTTTTAGTGTAGATAATATCGTTTGTTAAAAAAACATCAATTAAACCAAATATCAATTTGTCATCCATATATACTTAATAAATGGACGATTTATAATGAAATGTTGGTTAATATCAAGATAGTCTATTTCTTGAATGCATGTGAATAACTAAGTATCTTGAATTTAATTAATTATTTTGTAAAAATGATCTTAAAAATAATAATTAAGAAAATATATAAGTGGATGCAAGTATTTCCCTTCCAGATTATGATTTCAAAGATTGAACGGCCCATTGGACAAGATTCAAGATTGAACGCCCCCTCCCGTTGGAAAAGATTGAACGGCCGGCGGAAAAGATTGGAAATTCAACAGGAAGGAGTTGCAGCTAAGAAAACCAGGGGTAGCACTATTGTTTGTCCTATTTTTGTGATCACATATTTTGATAGTTTCTTGGAATATATATTTTTATAAGGAGATGGGAGTTTTTCTTAATAATTAAAAGAAAATTAAGTTGAGAAAAGTCGCAGATGGATAGGAACGGTGAAAGGACCAACCCTGCCATTTAACGCTGCGGAAGCAGCTTCAATGACGTGGAAAGGACCGAGTCTTTGTTCACCCAAAACAGGACCGGGTCTTTGTTTGGGGTCTATTTATTTGTTCTTATCATTGAAAATATGCCCAATTCAAATTAAATTATTCGGTAGCATATCGTGAAGTTTAGAGTTAGTTTGATACTGTTGTATTTTAAAAAAACAACTATGTTTTGTTATGTTATGAAAATAAATAAATATAAATAAAGTAGTTGAGTATTTGATAAATAATTTTTTTTTGTAAAAGTGGGCTTTCAAATTGATACTGTTCACTCGTGTTTTGAAAAACAAAAAAGATTTATACTCTCAAAGTTGCTATTTGCTACTTCCGCTTTTTGGCTTCAAATGACCAATACTTTTGAAAAAAGCAAGTTGGTCTTTGTTACCAAACACAAAAACACCCCAGCTTTTTCCCCACATGTTTGTAAATAAAAAAAACAAAAAAAAATTGAAGCAACACCATATTAGTAATAGTTTAATTTCTCATTTTTTTAGTATAGATAATATCGTACATAAAAAAAAAATGTTCATTGAGTGTTTTTATTAAGACCTTGTTTTGTTAGGCTATTTTTATTCAATTCCCTACAAAAAAGGGTTTTACATGTAAACTGTTGATAACATTGGCACCAGAGGAGAATACTATTTCAAAAGATAACATTATGACTCGAGGAAAACACTATTTCAAACTCAATACTTTTGGAAAAAAAAACAAATTACTTTGCAACGAGACCAAAGGAATTTCACAATTAAAAATAAAATAGCGCATGGCAACGTGGACATATGATGATTTTTTTGGCTAAGTTTCTCAAATGGTTTTATATAAAAAAAAATATAGGCTTAAATGTCAAAATGGTTTCTGTGTTTTAGCAATTAGGTCAGTATAGTCACTCTGTTTTTAATTTGGCCAATTTGATATTTGTGTTTATTTTTATTAGCCAATTAAGGACATTCCACCCAATCATTCTTAAAATTTTCATAAACTATTATAAAATTGTTTATAAAATTATTTATTTGATTTAAAATATTTAAAAATAAAATAAAATAAAAATTAAAAGGAAAATTACTCTCGTCCCAACTTCCCGACCTCTTGTTTAACGTTCTATCCTCTCCCAATTTTCTTGCCTCCCTCTTTTCTTTGTCACAACCTTAATAGTTTTTTAGATTTGAAGTATTATCTCTTATATGTATTATTTCTTATTGATATGCATTTTTTTGTAACTTAAATTTAAAATAAAGATAAAGGGTAGTATATGGCTCTCTCAATTGCAATTTAAATACGATGATGGAACTCGTGCAATGACAGGTGGATCTAGAGACGCGTTCGTCGAGTTGCCTGTGTGTGTGGTTAAGGTTGGGATTTGGGTTAAGGACAGGACGGATGGCATGGTGGGTTTGTTTTAATTTTTTTTTTTCATTATGAAATTAAATTTCTTTTTATCTTAATATATTTTTGTGAATTTTTAACAGAAATTGGATATAATGTCCTTAATTGGTTAGCGAAAATCAACACGAAGACTAAATGCCAAATTAAATACACATAGACTAAATTGACCAAATGACTATAACACATCGCCCATTTTGACATTAAGTGAAAATTATATAGTTTTGTTGAGGTGTTCTTTTCAGTTTGCTTACTTTTTACCAATTTGTGGCTTCAAAAAATATGGGTAATACTTGCATTCCTCCTCTTGGAGGGATAAACTCATTCTTCCCTTGCGAATAATGTGTATCGATCATACAAATTTATAGTTGGAACCCTTCAGTTTGTTACTCTTCATTTGAGTATCACCCCCATAAAAAAGTCATTTCAATCAAAAATCATTTAGTCATTCAAATGTATAGAATAAATCAACGATGGTATAGGTACCGAGTAATATATTTATGATTAACCACATTTATTTTGATGTGTTGGGATGACAAAACAATCTCCAATTCAAATGATATTTTTTATGAGTGATCTGTAAAAATTGATAAATTAAACGATTCTGATCATTGATTTTATTCAAACAAGATAGTATTTACAATTGGGGATATGTGGGGATGCAATTAGTATCCAAAAAATATTCATTATTCTAGTCTCTAACTTTAATATATAAACAAATAATGAACGTAAAAATCACTTTCACATTAAAAAAAAAAAAATCACTAATCTCAATTAACAGTACCACGTTAATTAAAAGGATAACAATCGGGTGGCGAATTCAAAGCTTTCACTTTCATGGGTTGGTGAATCAAGATAACAATCGTATCTATCTTTGAAGGAAGGGGAAAGGGAAAATCCTTTCCGGATTCATTTCCGCTAAATCCACCTAGTTCGGGATCCGGACCGTTGAAATTCAATCCAACGAAAGGATTCCTTTCCGCTAAATCCACCTAGTTCGGGATCCGGACCGTTGAAATTCAATCCAACGGTTACAAACAGATGGTCACTTTAAAAGTTATAATAATTGTAGCCGTTGGATTTTGATCCAACGGCCCGGATCCCGGGCTAGATGGATTTGGTGGAAAGGGATCCGGAGAGGATCACTTTCCGAAGGAAGGGATGTCCATTTTTTCAAATTAGGGATTGGTTTTGGGGCTTATATCACATCGAACTTCAACAATCCGAATAATTTATTTTTCAAGTTGCATCTCATAGATCTTCCTTACAAAGTACTAGCCAATAAAAAATATTTGAGGTATCTAATTGAATTTGAAGAAATTGATGAGCATCATGCATGTTTTAAGAAACATTGAAATTTCATCGTAACAGTTAAATGACAACGCCTAGATTGTTCTTTTCCCATTTGAATTTCAAAAAGTATACAAAAAATTTACAAAAGTTAACTTTTATATATAAGGAATTAATCAACGTAAAAATCACTATTAGTTTAGTATCTTTCTTTTTTTATAAAACGATAGATTATTAAATTAGATGCTAAATTAGATGTTAGTCAAAAGCCACTTGCATTTAGTATATTTTTTTGACTAATAGCAAGTAACAATACCACGTCGTTGATTAAAAAGTAACAATCGGGTGGCGAATTCAAAGCCTTCACTTTCATGGCTTGGTGAATGAAGATAATAATCTCACTTTGTTGGGTTGGTGAATCAAGATTACGATCGTGTGTGTGTGTGTGTATACATGAGGTGATTAGTTATGAGGTTCACATCATATCGAATTATCTGGATCGTCTATTTTTCAAGTCACACCTCTTAGATCATTTTTAAAAACCATTAGCCAAATCGAAAATATTTGTGACATCTAATTACGTTCAAAGAAATTGACGAACACTTTGTTCTATAAGAAACAATGAAATTTCATTGTGATAGTTAAACAAACAAATGATTTTGGATTGAATTGAATTTTTTGTAAAGATGATCTATGAATGAGACTCACAAAAATAGACAGTTTGGATGTTTGAAGTTCGATGTAGATTGAGTCCAACGATTGTGTGTTTGTTGCCCCATACTATCTCAGATTGGACTAGCTTAAGGGATTACGCTTGACTTGCTTAAAATAGACAAACCTGGACTAGTTTAATAAAGAGTTTGACATAGTGTCGGACTAGAAAACATAATAATGAAAAAAAAGAAAAAAAGAAAGAAAAAAAGAACTATATATAACAAAATATTCATGCTATTTGCTTCAATCCAACACCAAAGGAGCATAACCCCAATCGAAAAACCGAGGCACAAAACTAAATATAAGAAATTGGAAAAAATTTGAGAAATCAAAGAAGCAATTCCAAAAAATATAACAGGTGAATTTGAGCCACTTATCCTTTACACTCCCAATTCTTGTAATCAGACTTCAACTTCTAACTACAAACTAAAACAAATATAAGAGCTTTATATTGAAACAACAAAACCAAACCAGTTCTGTAAACACGAAAATTCTGTAACGAATGAAACGTGAGCACGTGTACAAAGTAGATTTGTATTGATGAATTTGTAGGGTTACAATCTCTGTTTACAACTTTCCTCTGATTCAGTCTTCAAATTTGATGTAGATGCGTAGGTTGTTGATCCAAGGGTTGCGATGACTTGATCTTAGACGAACGATTGAACGATTGCTTCAAGTTTCGAGCTTGAAACAACGCTTGGATAGTCTTCACCTCTAGGTTTGTGTATGACCTGTGGCAAAGGTGATGTTGATGTGGGATTTCGTTGATTCAAGGGTCTTGACGACTTGATCTTGAATCAAACGTCGTTATAAGTTTTGAGCTTGCAACAATGTCTTGAAGGAATCGGCATGAGTGCTTATTAATTCTTCAAGGGAGTGCTTCGGTTTTGGTCGAAAGAAAGCTTCGGCTTTGGCTGTACGTTCTTCGAAGAGAGCTTTGGCAGCGTATTAGTCTTCAAAGATTTGGCAGAGATTCTCATTTGGTGAGAATTTCAGCCCTTCAATGTAGAAATTGTCCACCCTTTGTTTGTCCTGGGACCTTGTATTTATAGACTTCCAAAGCTATGCATTTGGGTGGATTTGGCTTTGATTTGTGTCTTGTTTTAGCCATTTTCCCTTGCTTGGCCGAATTATAGGGCTTTCTTGCCTATTTTGTGAGCAATCTTCAATTCTTGCTTGTTTTGTGAAGATGCTTTAGTTTTCTTTCCGGTTTTGAGAGCAATTTGGACCCTTTGCCGATTTTAAGGGGTATTTTGCCCTTTTGGCCGAATTTTGGGGGAGTTTTGAGCTTCATTTGCTTGATTTGTGCCACATGTCATTGATGACTTGTCTATTTGTGATGAGTCATATGCCACGTGGAGCTTTGTGATGCATCATTTGCATGCAACAAAATTTACATGCTTACAAATGCCCCCACTTCAAGGCCTATTGTAGGCATGTGCTTATCACATGTAGGAAAAGTGTTTTGAAGTCCTGCAATGTGAATGTTCTCGAGACTTGATCTTCAATTAGTTTGCTTCTTCAAGGGCCGTAGAGGCGTATTTCTTGAACGAAAACATTTCTTCAAGGGCCATTGAGGCCTATTTCTTGAATTGAAATGATGAATTTTGTCAAGGGCCATTGAGGTGTATTTCTTGGACGAAACATTTCTTCAAGGGCCGTAGAGGCTTGATCTTGAATGAAATGAAAATTGTCTTCACGGGCCGTAGAGGCTTGATCTTGAGTGAAAATGAATTTTTTTTCTTCAAGGGCCGTAGAGGCTTAATCTTGAAAGAAAATTTGAAAATGGACAAATCAACACATATTTATTGTGCGTATTTGATTTTCCATAATCTTTGGCAAAATACATTTGGTGTATTTTGGGACTTAAATTTTTTCCTTGTGGGTATGGGAAAAAAATGCTTTTCCTTCCTTAAGTAGGAGCCTCTTTCAATTTTGGCAATGAGGGTGATTTCCTTCAAGGTTTTGGAAAACTTTGGTGATTTCCTTTTTGGAAAGCTTTGATGATTTCCTTCAAGGTTTTGGAAGGATTTAATGTTTTTTTTTCCTTTCCCTTTTCATTTTTTCGGCCAAGGGGGTGTTTTCCCTCTTGGTTTGGGAAACTTGAAGACTTGTCCTTGCCTTGGAGGGATTTCCTTTTGTATTTTGGCAAAGAGAGGTACTTTCCTTTGATGTTTTTGTTTTTTTGTTTTTTTTTTTTGGTTTGAAAATATTGAAACCCTTTCCTTATTTTTTGTTTTGTTTTGTTTTCTTTGAAACAGCATTTTTTTCTTCTATTGTCGTGTATCACCTTACCCTTTTTTTGCTTGGAATTTGCTTCCTTGTTGCAGCTGGAATGTGTTTCCTTGTTTTAATTTTCCTTTTGCTATTTGGTTTATATCTTCCCTATAGCATTAGGAAGCAATTGACCCTTATTTATAGGACAATTGGGTGTGTGTTCTTGTCACAACACATCCTTGCCGTGCATATTGACTTTACTTGCTACCGTGAGTGGTAGCTGCTTAAAGCTTGTTGCAGTGCGTCACTTTTTACCGAGTGGCGCTATGCAAAAGACTGCATCGGGGTTATTGTGTAGTGCCTTTTGGTCACAGTTTTCCCTCGGTGGTGGCCGTGCAGTGCAAGAAACTGCTTGCGTAATCACTACAGGGTTGCTTAATGTGATCACGTAGCATTTTGGTTTTCTTTACTACTGTAGCATGCTTTGAAGGATCATCTTTTAGTTGCCATTTTTGTTGTGCTGCTCAAGCTTTGTGGCTGATTTTTTTTCGTCGTTGTGACTTTGTCATCGTCATCCTTCAACGCTCACAAGGTTTGTCTTGCATGTCTCTTACTTTAGTGAAGCAATTTTTTTCTTCTTGCCGCCACACTCTTATGCTTATGTTGCCTTGTTTGTTTTGTTGCAGCCATGATATTTTTCAAGTGCTTTAAGAGCCATACCATCACCATTCTTGCGAAGGAAGGCGATTCGCAAGATAGGGGAACGGCGTTGACTGGCCCTAAGGCACTTGTTCTTCATGCGAAAGACAACTCGATGCATATCAAGCCGTGGTCTTCTGAGGTATCTTGGGAGGTGACAGATTTTGGTTTACTAAATATGAAGAAGAAGGCGTGTACATCGAGGATTCTTATCTTGAATCCTTCGCACCATGTTCGTGACATTCCACCGGCTTCGTTTGAGCTTCTTGGTGATCGCATCCGTAGCGGAGCTATGACTTAGAATAACACTTTGTCGACTACTGGAGAAGCCGTCTTTGCTGAGTTTTACTGGGAGTGGCTTGAAGATGTCTTGAGCTGATCCAAAGATGTGCTTACTAATGTAGGCCTTTATCACGCCGTATACGCATCTTTGTTTAGTTATGATCGTCATCCTTCTGTCATTCGTGTGTTCTTTGCGCATTGGTGTTCAACGACCAACATACTTCACACGAATCAAGGGGAGATGTTGATTTCACTTTGGGATCTCCACAAGATAGGAGGTTTGCCAATCCAGGGTAAGTTTTATGACAAGGTTGTTTTTAGCGTGGAGGAATTTTCTCATCGCAATAGCGGAGGATTGCCTGCTAGTTGTCGATATATGTTTTGGGCATAGCACAAGCTTTCCTAGGAGCCTTAGGGTAAGTCAGGTATGAAGATATCTTCATGGATCCGATTTTGGTATTGGGGTTCCATGAAGTACAGGAAGCCTTGGAAGAAACGTGGCCGCAACAAGACAACCAAGCCAAAATGAGACTTAGATCCGTTAGCTGCCATTGGTTCAGCTTTTGTTTCTAACATCTTTCATTGTCTTCTTTAGGCTGGGCCCTCTTGTTCCTTTGATTTGGTGAACATGGGCGTTCATTCCTTTACGGAAATGCTATTTGGAAGTAGTCTACCCACGGATGAAGAGATTGGAGATCCGCATGGCATAAAGCTTGTTCTGAATATGCCAAGTGACCCAAGGTTACCGAATGTAGATGTAGGCATGCCAGAGCTTGTCATGTGTCCAATACCTTTGCCAGCTAGTTTTGAGATCTCTCTTAAAGGGTCGAACCTTAGTGGCACTGAGCAGTTTATCCATCGCATCAACCTTCGCGCGGTTGTAGATATCAAGAGCCACATTGAGAAGAGGATTTCAAAGTGCCTATTGGAGGACCTTGCATTGCTCAAGGAAGACTTGTTGAAGCTTGTTTCTGCGATTGACAACCTTAACGCTGATTCTTCATTCTTGAGAGTCAAGATTGCCGAGCTTATGGCTACCTCAACTGAGTATTCTTTTTTGCATGCTATTTCCTAGAAGAAGTTGAATCTAGAGGTTAGAGCTCAACAACTTACGACAATAGACTTATCAATTGCCCAGGTTCGGTCTTCACAGCAAACCACTTTGGAAGGTTATCAAGCCACAAGGACTTCTTTGGCTTCTGTCCAGGCACGTCTAGAAGCGTCGGTGCGAGAACAAGAACAATTGGAAGTCGAAGCATCACTACTTCAGGGTGTTCTTTTGGAGCAAGAAACTACACTTTCTCAACATCAAGATGAGATTTCATGCCTAGAGCAAGAGAAAGGCATGGCTATGGAGTTACCCATCTTGTCTCCCACCGATGTGGAGACTTTGAAGACTTTGGAAGGCTTGCTTGAAGATCGTCGTCGTAGTTTTAGGGACACAGCTTTCAAGTAATGTCCTCCGTTTTTTGTACTTTAAGCCTTTTTTTTTTTTTTTTTTTTTTGGTAATAAGGCTTTGGAGCCGACTTCTTCCCTTAAAGAAATAAAGTATTCACATTTTGAATTTGCTCCTTATTCTTCAAAGTGTTTGCATTTTTTGTTGTTGTTGATGTGACTATACTTGAAGTTTTGAAGTTTCAAGTTGCCTACGTACCGTTGGTTAAGGAGGGATCAAGTCATGATGTAGTCAAAGGAAAGATGGATTGTTTTTTGATGGTTTTGATGGTGATTTTACTGTACAAAGTTTATGCTCTTGTGGACCAGGACCATTGAGTGTCGCCTTTTAAGCTCGTACGAACAAGGAGCATTGGGTGTTGCTTTTTAAGCTCGTGTGAACAAGGAACATTGTTGCCGTGTGCAGTTTAAGCTCGTGCAAGCGATGAGCTATGTGCTGTGTGCAGTTTAGGCTCATGCTGGCAAGGAGCATTGAGTTTTTGGTTTAGGGGTAGTAGCGCTTTAAGAACCTACCATTGATGGGGCCGATCTTTAAGCCGTCTTCTGCCATGATTACGTAGACGCCGTTGGTGTAGACCTCTTGTATTACGTAAGGTTCATCCCATTTTGATGTGAACTTGCTTTTTGTCTTGTGAGTTGTGATGATAGGTCTTCATAATGCTAAGACAAGATCTCCAGTTTGGAAAGACCTTAGGTTGACCTTCTTGTTGAATGCCTTGGATAACCGTGCTTGGTAGCATTCCTAGTGTTGTTGAGCTTCGAGCCTCCTTTGACTTTCGAGTGGCATAACAACTTCCACGCTATATACAAGAGAATATGGCGTAACTTGGGTAGGAGTCCTATGTTTCGTCCCATATGCCCAAAGTGCTTCGCTTATTCTTTCGTGCCAGTCTCTCTTTGTTTGCCCGATCACTTTCTTCATGAGGTTTCATAGCATTTTGTTGAATGTTTCCGCAAGACTATTGGTCGAAGCATGATACATGGAAGACTTGTGCTGTTTTTCGTTGTCGGTGATGATGTAGCGAGGAACACCATATCGATGGATGATATGCTCTTTGATGAAACGGACGACAGTTTCCTTCTTGACTTCCCTTAAGGGTACGACTTCAGTCCACTTGAAAAAGTAATCCGTTGCGGCTAGGATGTAGGCTTCTTATGCAGATGACTTTGGTGTCATTAGTCATACGACGTCCAATCCCCATGCATTAAACGGCCATGAAGCAACTATAGGGTGTAATGGTTTAGGCGGTTGATGTATGAAGTTATTGTGGAATTGGCATGCTTGGCACCTTTTGGCGTGTTCCAGGTAGTCATTCACCATGCTCGGCCAGTAGTAACCCATTCTCTTGAGCTGGAAGTGTATTTTGGTCCAGACTGATGCACTCCGCATACGCCTGAGTGTGCTTCTTCCATGGCTTGATTGACTTCTTCCTCACCTAGGCATTTTAGAAGTACTCATTCAAAAGAGTGTCGGTGGAGTGTTCCTTTGTAGTAGATGAAGTGATGTGCTCGTTGATGTATTTCATAGCGGTGTCTAGGATCGTCTGGAAGCTTTCCATGCTTCAAGTAGTCGATCAGCGGCTGTCTCAATTCTTCAGTGTCGACTGGAAGTATTGAGATGATGTTTGTGTCATTTAGTCGTATTTCAGTAACAAGTGGGATCACCTATCTTTGGCAAACTGGCATGTCCGCATCTTCGTCTTCTCCTAGCGCCATACTTAAGGCTAGGTTAGCGAGAGTGTCCGCCATTTGATTTTCTTTTCTTGGCACATGTTCTAGCGTCACGGCCTCAAACTTTTGTAGCAGTTGAGTTGCTAGCCAAAAGTATGGGACGAGATCATCTTTCCTTACTTCATATGCAGTCAATAGTTGATTGATTATGAGCTTGGAGTCGCCATACACTTCTAGCATTGTGATTTCCATGTCGATCGCCATTTGGAGTCCAATGATCAGTGCTTGGTACTCAGTGACGTTGTTGGAGCATAGCTCGCTTAGTTGGAAGAAATAAGGTAGTACTTATCTTTGTGGATATGAAAACTACTCATGCCTCTGCTTCATCCATTCGTGCGGATCCGTCGAAGAACATTGTCTATGTCGGGAAGATGTCGATGTAGAATACTTCCTTGTTAGGCAAGTCGCCTGAGATTTTCCAATCGGCTGGGATTTGATGGTCGGCAAGGAAATCTGCTAGGGCTTGTCCCTTGACTGCTTTAGCTGGGACGTAGATGATCTCATATTAATTGAGAAACAACACCCATTTAGCTAGTCGCCCTGTCAGAACGGGTTTGGACATAACGTACTTGATTGGGTTGGCTTTAGCAACCAAGTGGATAGTGTAAGCATGCATGTAGTGTCTTAGCTTTTGGACAACAAAGACTAAGGCAAGGCATATTTTCTTGATCGGTGAGTAGTTAAGCTCGGCACCAGTGACAGTTCTACTCAGGTATTAGAGTGCTTTTTCCTTTTGGTCTTCATTTTCTTGTGCCAAGAGTGCTCTAATGGAACCCTCTTGTGCGGCAATGTATAGGATGATCGGTTTTCCAAGCATAAGAGCTCCTAAGACAGGTGGGCTTACCAGGTACCTTTTTATGCTCTCAAATGCATTGCGACATGCGTTATCCCATATGAATGGAGCATCATTTTTCATGAGTTGACTGAAGGGTTGACAGCGTCCAACGAGGTTGGAGATGAAGTGTCTAATGAAGGCTAGCCCCCTTGTAGAATTTTTAGCTCGTGTAAGTTCCTTGGTTCGGGCATACTTTGGATGGTCTTGATCTTCAATTGGTCTATTTCAATGCCACGGTGCTTGACAATGAAGCCGAGGAACTTCCTAGAAGTGACGCCAAATGCACACTTCAACAGGTTCATTTTAAGGTTGTAGTGCCGTAGTTTGTTGAACACTATTCGTAAATCCTTCAAGTGATTGGATCTCTTTTTGGTCTTAACAACTACATCGCCTACGTAACATTCTACGTTTTTATGTAGCAAGTCGTTGAAGATCTTATGCATTGCACGTTGATATGTAGCCCCAACGTTCTTCAAGCCAAATGGCATTACTCTGTAGTAGTAGACACCTTTTGGAGTGAGGAAGGCTGTTAGTTCCTCATCTTCGGGAGCCATGCAGATTTGATTGTACCCAGAGGAGCTGCCCATGAATGATAGTGCCTCGTGGCCAGTGGTCCCGTCTGTCATGATTTCGATGATTGGCAAGGGAAAGTCATCATTCGGGCAAACATCGTTGAGGTCTCAGAAGTGTACGCAAACACATATTTATCCAAATTTCTTAAGGACAATGATGATGTTGGAGATCCATTTAGGGTATTGCACTTCTCGAATGAAGCCTGCTTCGATTAGCTTGTCAATCTCGACCTCAATTTGTGGGATGAGCTCGGATCGATAACGTCTTTGAGTTTACTTTATCGATCGCATTCCAGGCTTGACTGCAAGATGATGCACGACAATGGTAGGGTTAAGGCCGAGCATTTCCTTGTAGGTCTAAGACGTCTTTGAACTCCAATAGCAATTGGTAGTACTCCTTGATCTCGTCCGCACTTAGCAGTGCACTTACAAAGATAGGCTTCGACTCCTCGTTTGTGCCTAAGTTGAGCTCATTGAGATCATCAACTGTGGCTTGCTCCCCATCCTTGAGTTGTGGTGGTGCAGTAGTGATGTCTTCATCGGGGGTTTCGTTCTCTTTGTCTTCTTGGATCATGATGTGGAAGACATCTTAGACCTCATCTTCAGTGCCTTCCCCTTGGGCTTATTGGCGTGAAGATTGGCCAATGTGTACGATGGTGCGTCTCTTTACATTTAGTTATCCTTTTGTGTTGACTTCCAAGGTTGCTTGGCACTTCATCCTTGAAGAAATCAAGCTTCGAACGTCATCTTTTTTTGCTAAACCGTTGAGCTTTTCTTCCTTCGGCATAGTCTTCCTCTTCCTAGAAGGTTTCTTAGTTTCTTCCAGTCTTTCCAAAGCCGACCGTCGTGGAGGAGAGCTAGCCGTGTTGCTTCGCTTCTTAGGTTTTGATAACCTTTCGAAAACACCGCTTTAGGGTGCTGGTGTGTTGAGCCATTTGAAGACTGAAGTTTGATCTTGACTACCAATGCGATCAAGTGCCGAAATTATGGGTTTTGAACGATTCAGCCTATTGAAGAATGACGTTCGAGGGGCAGGTTTAGGCTCCTTTTGATCTTGTTCAACGCTCACGCTGATGTGTTGAGCACTAATATTTTTTGTTTTACTTGAAATCTTCACGGGTGTATTTGGTGTGAAGCCAAGTCCAGCTTTATTGTTGTCAACGCTGTAACCATGCTTCTTCAACTTCTTTTGAGTCTCAGTGAGGTCACGTTATTTGTCGTTGACGGTGTTTGAAACATTCTTTCCAAGGTTTGAAGGGGAGGCAAAATTGTACCCAGCCTTTGACATGAGTTTGTAGGTGTTTGGGTCGAAACCTTCTTCGATCCTCTTGGTTGGAAGAGTGCTTGGTTCCGCCCCCTTTGGCAGGGGTTTTACGAAACCTTGCGGTGGTTTTGAAACTTTAGCATCGCCTAGCTGTGTCAGAGGTAAAACTGCGTTTATTGAACGGCTTTACATCGTCCTTGTGTAGCTGTGTATTGGTTTTGCTTGTTCTAGTTACAAACGGGGATTGCCCATTCTTTCTTCTTGATACTAGGATGTATCGAAAGACGGGTGTGTTTGGTTCTTTTGAGGGCGTCACACTCTCTTTGGTTGTTGTAGGTTTGGCATGCTCATCATCGTCTTTGTTTGAAGATGGCACGGGTTCCCTTTCTTGCTTCTTGGGCACGGCTTGCCACTCTTGTTTCTTAGATGCGGCTTTGCCTGTGGATTTAATATCATTTGGAAGAGCTTCGGGTACCATGTCTTCATGCATGTAGAACTTGGCATCCGCGAAGTGTGATTCAGCTACTGTGAATGGCTTGGTGTCGCCCTGTATCACCTTTACTCATTCTCGGTAGAACTTCAAGCATTGATGAAGGGTGGACGGCACCACTCCATTCTGATGGATCCAAGGTCTTCCTAAGAGCAAGCTGTAGAAAGTTCTTGCATCAATCACATGGAATATCGTGCTTGATTTAAGTTCACCAATGGTCATCTCCACTCGGATCATGCCCATCGCTCTTTGTCCTCATTGGTTAAAACCTTGGATTAGGAGGCGACTTCGGAATAGTTCATCCACCTTGATGCAGATTGTGGTCATTTTTCATTTTTGACTTTGGCATGATGTTTATGGCCGATCCACCATCCATAAGCATGCGGTTGACTTTGTGCTCCCTTACGTACCCAAAGACGAAGAGAGAACGGTTGTGAGGCTTTGATCCCAACAGTAATATCTTCGTCAGTGAAGTTGATTGTGTTATAGGTAGCACAACACGTGGCATACTCATATGGCCGAAGTTTCAAGCCTTCATCCTTGCTTTTTTGCACTTCATGGTCGTCGGGACTTGCCAAGACTGCTACTAGTGCTTTTCGCATCTCCTTGGGCAATAATAGTGCTTCCTCGATGCTAAAGTATGTTAGCAGATCTTCTTTGGGTGTGAGGGTCTTCTCTTCCTCGATGGCGATAACTTTTCCTTTTAAGGTTCTTCTATCTCTACTTCAACCATGTGACATGCAATGGTAGTGCACTGTTGGAAGAAGTCATTCGGGAAGTACTCGTGCAAGGATACAGGAATGCGTAGGTCTTGCTTCATAGGTTCCCTTACATACATTGGCTTAACAGCTCTTATGCTCATTTTGGGCTTCCTATTGTTGCGGTGGCGGTGCTTTCTCCCTTGTTCCACCTTTGGTCGTGTGGCTTGTGGTCTTGGCTTCTTTGTCTTTTTGTAGGTCACCAGTGTCCACCATTCTTCATTGTCGGTAGGTGCATTTTGGTTGCTTGCCCCCAACGATGATTGTACAGAATGTGCCGTGTGGCTTGAGCATGGACGAGAGTGGTCATGGGTCACTTGGAGAGGCACTAGGTCGAAGGATCCAAACACAATCATGGTAGTGTGTGTTGCAGCTATGTCTTCCAGGTCGAGTTCAATTTGCCTTTGTTGTGCTAGCTTCATGATGAGCTCCTTGGGGATGAAGCACTTGCCAACATGATAACTCACGATACGATGATACTTGTAGTACCTAGGATCATTAACACGATTCATCTCTTCGTGGCACTTGCATTCAGGTAACTCAATTACCTTCTTTTCCAGCAAGTTGTCTAGCATTGCAGCCACGTCAGAGTCAGGAAAAGGGTACGTCTTCTGCTCCAGTTCCCTCAAGGTGTTTTTGTACCTATCTTGGGTGCGAGAAGGCTTACCTTTCATCTCATTTGTTTTGCTTTTGGATAAGATCTTGACGGGTGTGGCGGAGGCCTTGATGAGGGTAGTATGGACAGAGAAAGCTTCATTGGAAGGCTTTTTCCTAGTCTTGTCAACCTTTGGAGCGAACACTTTAGCCTTTTTGAAGTCGGTGATCGGCTCTTTCTTCCCATGATTGGCAATACTCAACTCCATGTCATGGGATTGAGTTGCAAATTCTTCAAAAGTTCTTGGTTTTATGCCTTGGAGGATGTAATGTAGCCCCCAGTGCATGCCTTGAACGCACATCTCAATGTCGGAGGTTTAAGAAAGTCGATCTTTGCAATCTAGACTTAATAACGCCATCTATTGATGTAGTCGACGACAGGTTCATCATTCCACAGCTTCGTACTTGTCAGCGCTAGCATGCTTATGGTGCGGCGGGTGCTATAGAAGCGGTTGAGGAATTCCCTTTCAAGCTAATTCCAGCTGTTGATGGACTCAGGCTCGAGGTCGGTGTACCAGTCAAAGACATTACCTTTTAGCGAGCGCACGAACTATTTGATGAGGTAGTCTCAATCCATCCCAGCATTGTTGCAGGTTTCAATGAAATGGGCAATATATTGCTTAGGATTGCCCTTTTCATCAAATTGCATGAATTTGGGCTGCTGATAATGTTATGCATTTAGCAACCTAAGTATTAAGCTACTAAAAGTACGTTTTAAACTCGCAAGTGCACAAGATCAAACACATAGTATAGAAAGCAAGTACGAGATCATTCCCACGAGGATTGCACTAATATGTATCTAGAGTATGATCCCTAACAATTTAAATTAATTAATTCACAAAACTAGTAAATATGCACATAAAGGTTTAACAAAATAGTTTGAGATGTCTTAAATTTAAGTATAAAAACACAATATAAAGAACGTAGGCAAATAAAAGTAATTGGCATAAAGGGTTTTGAAAATGATGTTTGAACGGTTAAGACTTTGGTTTCCATCTCTAACCTTTTTCGCCTAAGCAACCGATACACACGATGATACAAAACAGATTTTTGATGCTTAAAGTTTGTCAACCTAAAGGCATGGTATCTACTCTTTAAGCTATTGATTTCCCTAAACAACGAATTAGGCATGGGTGTCTACACTAACTCTTTTCATTCTTGAAGTATTTAGCATGGTATCTACTAAGTTGCACTCCGAGAAAGCATAATACAATGGAAATCGACAAACACACGAATCCTAGAACATGGTATCTATTCCGGTTATTCGTAATAATTAATTCCAAGAACCATAACTAGTTCTCTTGTTACTCGGCATAGGTACAAGACTCGATCATCCAAATTTACCTGTGTAACGAACTCAATTACAAAGCTATTCTATGGTGATCAATCATAAAACAACTCAATAAGATTGGAATTAAAACTGGAATTAATCACTAAAGCATCAACAAATTGTCTTGTAACAAAAGTGTATCGAAAATACTCAAGGAAACATCATTAGGACTTCAACCAAGTCCCAACTATGAAATTTAGTTACTCATAATCTAAATGGGCAGCAAAGACAAACAAAACAGGAAGTAAAAAGGAGAAGAAGAAACTCTTCGATGATGAATTGCGGAATGATGCCCGGTCCTTCCTCTTTCTCCCTTATGTCGTGGCTGTCTTTCTCTGTTTTGGTGGCTGCTGCTGCCTATCTTTTTTTTTTTTTTTTCTCTTTGCTTTTTCTGCTTTTTTATCTCACGCCCCCACTGCTGGTCTGATTAGGGATCCTCCTGAATTCCCCTTCTAGTTGTAACCGACAAGGCAATTAGCCTTCTTTTTTCATTCTAATTCAATGGGCTTTAAAGTCCCATCTTATTAGTCTTCTTATTTATTTCCTTTCAGACTTTTTGGCTTCTTCCAACTGGTTAAAATTCCTAATAAATAGGAATTTTAATCTTCCTTTAATCTGCCACATTGATACACATTTGTAGAAAACTTTGTATTCGCGCGTAGCCCGACCTTCATGTATTAAAACTGCCGTAACTCCCTCTAGAAAAATGATCTTCACGAACCGTAAAATTCTACGGAAAATAGACATCCGTAGCTTTCCAAGACTATATGGCACATCTCCTGGTTCTTCCCGAGTCAATACAGTTTAATCCACGAACTCGACTGATTTGCAGAGGCTGTGCTGATGAAGTAGGATTGTAAAAGCCTTTTTAGTCTCAATACTTTCTTTTAAGCTCCTTTTTCCACCTTTTGCTTGTTCCAGTCTACAAAACATAATTAGAATGTAAAACCTATATAAAAGAGTAAAATAAAGTTGTTAACAATGAGAATTAATATGTATATAATAGTGAATTTACGAGCATAACAGATAACCCCTTGGCATCCTCAAGGCGTCAATCTTCTAGGAGTAGAGCTTTGAGTACAGCACGGAGTCATGTGAGCTCCCTTCATACCGTGCCTTGATGGTGCTTGTGATCATCTCTTGCAGCTGCTGGATAGAGAGAGATCCCATGAGCGTGGTAGCTCGGTCCACCTCCAGCTTCTCTTCGGCTTTCTCCACCAGAGGCTCATTTTCTTTGTCCGTTTCTTTCTTTAGTGGATTAACCTTTGGGTCAGTTTTCTATTCATGCTGCGCCTCCAGACGGTTGATGAGTGTAGTAATCTGCAAGTCTTTTTCTTCCACGGTCTTTGTCAACCTTGCAATTGCTTCACTCATTTGTGCCAGCTGCTCCTCAATTGAAGTCGCACCAGTAGTCATGACTTGCATGGCTACGGGATACGAGCTGTTGCTTGAGTCGGCATCGGAAGTCAACGACTCGGAGTACCTCCTCGAGCTTTCTTCCCTTGGCACTCTTAGCGAGGCCAGGGTGATCGCGGGCTCGTGCCTCAGGTGTTCTTGCTCATTTGGAAGAATGGAAGACACGGCAGAGAGAGCTTTTGCCTTGCTTTGGGTTATGACGCCCAAAGTGCTACCACTTGCGGCAAGGATGTTTTTGTTCTTCGCGTTGGTTGCGGGAACAACTTGATCCTTTCTTGATGCCATTTGTGCTTTTTGCGGATTTGAAGACAAAGATGAGAGGCAGAGATATCCCACTGGGCGTGCCAAATTTGTAAACACGAAAATTCTGTATCAAATGAAATGAGAACAAGTGTACAAAGTAAAATTGTATTGATGAATTTGTAGGGTTACAATCTCTATTTACAATTTTTCCTCTGATTCAGTCTTCAAATTTGATGTAGATGGTTGATTGTTAATCCAAGGGTCGCGATGACTTGATCTCGGACGAACAATTGAACTATTTGTTTCAAGTTTTGAGCTTGAAACAATGCGTGGATAGTTTTCACCTCAAGGTTTGTGTATGACATGCGGCAAAGGTGATGTTGATGCGGGATTTCGTTGATTCAAGGGTCTTGACGACTTGATCTTGAATTGAACGTCGTTACAAGTTTTGAGCTTACAACAAAGTCTTGAAGGAATCGGCACGAGTGCTTGTTAATTCTTCAAGGGAGTGCTTCGGCTTTGGTTGTGTGTTCTTTGAAGAGAGCTTTAACAGCGTATTAGTCTTCAAAGATTTGGCAAAGGTTCTTCTCAATGTGAGAATTTCAGCCTTTGAATGTAGAAATTGTCGACCCTTTGTTTGTCCTGGGACCTTGTATTTATAGACTTCCAAAGCCATGCCTTTGGGTGGATTTGACTTTGATTTGTGTCTTGTTTCAGCCACTTTCCCTTGCTTGGCCGAATTATAGGGCCTTCTTGCCTATTTTGTGAGCAATCTTCAATTCTTGCTTGTTTTGTGAATATGTTTTAGCTTTCTTTCTAGTTTTGAGAGCAATTTGGACCCTTTGCCAATTTTAAGGGGTATTTCCCCCTTTCGGCCGAATTTGGGGAAGTTTTGAGCTTACTTTGCTTGATTTGTACCACATGTCATTGATGACTTGTCCATTTGTGATGAGTCATATGCCACGTGGAGCTTTGTGATGCATCATCTGCATGTAACGAAATTATATGTCTACAAGTTCTACTCCTGCAAACTTGTTCTTTATTGCTCTAGTTCTTCTCGAAGGTTTCTTTGCCTAAAGTCGTTTCTTTTTGGGCCCATTTGAAATGGGTGACAAAAAAGGAGACAACCAATAAGAACCCACAACAAACTCAGCAGCAGCAACATACTCACCTTAAACCAACGACCAACAACTGCGCCAACGGCTGTTAATATCAGTGGAGCGACTGCTGCAGCAAGAAAAAGGAAAATATAATCAACCGCGAAGAGTTGCAAATTCCCATTCACCAATTTTGGCCTCTGAAAAAATGATTAACAATGAGGAGTACAGCAGAGAGGAGACTTCAAAAGAATTCTGAAAAATTGTGAACTTTGTAAACAAAAAAAAGAAGGAAAACAAAACTAGTGAAGCTTGTCCGGTAGGAATGTATAGAGAGGAAGGAAGATAGGATTGACGACGGCATAATTGTCCGGTAGTCGGAAGGAAGGAAGGAGAAAAGATAGTGTGCGTTGGAATAGGTGGTCGTTGGGGTTGGTTGGGTTAATTTGGTGGCTGTTTGGGGTGTTGGGTCAAGACCCCACAGAGAAAATTGTAGAAGGGCAAAATTGGATATTAAGAATTTAAGAGTTACAAAAACATTAGAGTGCTACTAGACTCACTCCATTGTATTACTATTCCCCCCCCCCCAACCCCCCCTCCCCCTTTTTTTATTTTTAAAAGGATATTTATCACAAATAATTCTTGAAATTGACTTACCTAATCAAGGTGGTTCCTGAAATTGAAATTCCCTGAATATGATTGCTGAAAATCAATGTCGTCATTTCGTTAAATTTTCATCAAAACTTCGTTAGTGGTTGATGTGGCATATATGTTGGATCCAGTCTAATTAAATATTCCCAGCTATTCCAATTGGTTCTCGCCGAACCACGTTCACCATTGCGAGGTCTGATTCCTCCCTTCGTCTGCAGCCCAGCTACTGCCATGTCCACGACGTCGAGCCCAGTCGTGGTGTTGTTAGGGTATCCCGAGATTGAGTCAGCACCCTACTCCACTGCACCCTTCCTCCCTCCCTGGACCCTTCCTCTCTCCCTACAAATCCAAATCCAAATCCCTGCACCCTTCGTTCCTCCCTGCAAATCCAAATCCCTGCACCATTCCTCCCTCCCTCCAAAACCAAATCCCTGCAAATCCAAACCACCACCACCTTTTAAATAAATTTAAAAATGAAAAAAAAAAAAAAAAAAAAAAAGAACAGAGGAGATCAGACGATCTCCTTCCCCCTCAGACCCAATCTGGTAATCCTTTCCACACACCACCATGCTGTCCTGATTAGTGATTACTCCCTCTGATCCTGCGTTTTTTTTTTTGTCTTTGGAAGAACCAAAACATGCAAGAAACCAACCTAGGATTTCGACCTCTCTCTCTTTCCCTCCTCTTGGTCTGTCATCTTTCTACAAAACATGGTGGGGAAGATGGTGGCTTGGTGCTTGGGTTGGGTGCTCACAGGTCACAGACTCTCACGACGTTTTTTTTCAAATTTATTTGTTATTATTTTTAGAATAGAAAAATAATTATTTTTTATTTTTTTAAATTTATGTGGGATTCATATAGGCTTGGCAAACGGGTCGTGTATGTTGTTTTCGTGTAACATTTGTTATCTTAACGGGTCGTGTCGTGTCACACTCGTTATCTTAACGGGTCCTTAACAGGTCGGGTCACTTTACCCAATGGGTAAAGTGACCCGACCCGTTATGACCCGTTAAGAAAAACATATATTTTTTCTTAAATTTGCACATACCACACATTGCCACATAAATATTACTTCAAAACATTAAAACAGATTTGTCGTTTAAGTACTACATCTACACTCGAAAATAAGAGCCTAATAAAAAAACATCCATACACTACTAGTCTATTACAAAATATTAAATGTGCAAGGATATGCAAAATGAAGGAATTTTTGTTTTCAAGGTTGTGAAGCCTTTCTCAAAAGTTTAAACCTTGCCAATGGAACTCAAAGCTTGCTTATTCCTTTTACAAATATATATATATATATATATATGACATTAAGTAATGAATCTCACCTTACGGCTTACAATACAACTAAATGACATGATATAATAAAGTTAATTTACATAACTATATCGATACTCCCAAATTCCAATGCTTGATTCTATTTCTGCCTCGTCCTTTTGTGATTTTCAAGCTTGCGAAGCCAACGCGAAGCACGCTTGCTCGATTGCTGGGTTTTTTGAATGTTTGCAAACATGCCCCAACCCAGAATCTCCAAAATCAGAAAACCCCAGAACCCCCAAACCCAGAAAATCCCCAACCATTAGTTTTAATTTTAATAAAAAACCCCAAATCACTAGTTTTTGAAAAACAACACAGAATACCGAAAAATACAAATTCATACATTTAGCATGTGCTTGCCTGTGTGTGGTTTTATTGTGGCTGCCGGAGTCGAGTTGAAGGAAGTGAACGAAGGAGGATGCGAGAGAGATGCGGATTAAGGAGACGGCGCGGGAGTAAGTCTGGACTAGAGAGATCAGAGTGAATGAGAGAGAAGAGAAAGATAGCCTCCAACCTAATGAACAATGGACGACTGGGATTAAATCTCAGCCGATCCAATGGTCACCAATTTTTTAAATTTAATTTAATATATATATAATTATTATAGTTTTTAGGGGTATAAAATTGTTAAATTAATATATATAATTATTATAGTATCTTTTTAGGGTTATAAAATTATAAAATTAATATTTTGCTTATCGTGTATCGTGTTATACCCGAACAAACTCGTTATCTTAACAGGTGCTTATCGGGTTACCTGATAACGACCTGATTCGTTATCGTGTCGACCCAAACACTTGTTAATTTCATGTCGTGTCGGGTTATCGGGTCACGTCAGGAATTGTCAGGCCTAGATTCATACGTGTGCCACATCATCACATTAACTAAAGTTTTGACGGAAATATAAAGGAAGGACAATATTGATTTGCAACATCCATATTCAAGGATTACATTGATTGATTTTTAATTTCAAAGACCATCTTAATTGAGTAGGTCCATTTGTGATAAAAACCCTTTCTAAAATAACCTTATCATAGCCCCACACCATCATTATCTTGTTTCCACCCGCAGTCTCTCTGGAACTTCCTTTAGCAGCAAAATGCGTTACTTTAGCCAAGCCAAAATCCCAGAATCCAATACCTTAATTAAACATGTAAAATCAAGAATTTTAATCGGCTAAGATTACCTTCAACTCAATAAGGCCCATAGAGAAAGAAAACTAAAAGTTTGTGATGACGCTCTCAATCTCCCACGACACCATTCAAATTCAATGGAAATTGAAATTTAAGCCCCAAACGAGAAGTGACGTGATGTGGCTGAGAGGAGAGACCCACTTCTCTTGCCCTTCCTCCACCGTTACAACTCTACCGTACTCTCCTGATCCTCTGTGCTTCCGGCCGTGGCAGTCGGTGCACATGCCGAGAAGAGAAAGATGAAACGGAAGAGAAAGAGAAGCACAGGAGCGGAGAAAGACGGTGGGGGAGAATGGGTAGGGTTTAATAGTCTTTTTATAAAATGATAAACATGTTATTAATACTTTTGAGATGTTTACTAAAACGTGGGTAAGAAAATAAGACAATGAAGTGAGATTATCCGCACTCAAGCATTATTTGGTCGAGAGAAAGAATTGTAGGATGCATATAAAATTTGAGTGTTACTAAACTCACTCTATTGTATTTTTAACCCATCCTTTAATAAAAATATTAAAGAGATATTTATCTCTTAAGACATCTCTAAAGGAGATGTCAAAAATGCCACATAGATATATAACAGTAACAAATGACGTACCATTTACTCTAACTGAGATGTCAAAGTTGACATGAAAAAGAAGTCTAAGCTGACATGAACAAAGAGATATTAAATTTGAAGCTGCCTTCAAATATGGTTTTCGCTATTTCCAAAGGTATTTCACTTGCTTTACCTTAAATGCTAGCAAATTTAAGTATTACTTTATTATTTTACCTTAAATGCTAGCATATTTAAGTATTATTTTATTATTTTTAAACCAACAACCCAACTTCTATTATTTTTGTTAAAAAAAATATGAATGAAGCAATAAATTTTGGCATATTGGGTTGAAGGAAAATATTGACAATATATCAAATTGCTAAATCAACCATCAAATTAAAATTTGATGTTTTAAATTTGATGTCCTCTTCGAAGATGCTCTAAATGAAAAAGACCTTTAGACCCCTGTTTGTCTATATATTCATTATAATGTTCATAACATAAAAGAAAACAATATTGTTGAGCATAGATCAAAGTATTCCAAAAATAATCATTTTGAAACTATCCCCACATAAAGATGAATTAAATCAGAATTAATTTGTCATATATATGTAGCTAAAAATGTGGACAATTTATCATGAAATGTTGCTTGGTACGAGGACTCTACTTGTTTGAGGCATATAAATAAGTAATCATCTGAAATATGATTACATTTTTGTAAAGATGATCTTGAAATAATGGTCAAGAAGATAAACAATTGTTATTGAAGAAAGTTGAGGTTTCACCATAAAACTAATTGACAATATGTGGAGTAACCCAACTTATTTATAGGTCTGTGCAAAATCCCTCTTCCTGTCAATGTAGGATACATTCTCAACACATCCCCTCATGTGTAGCGAATTTTCAAGCCTAACACGTGGACAACACAAATCAGATGACGTAGAACACGTGTGGATGTTGGGCTTCACACGTTGGACAATATGTTTTGATACCATAAAGAAAGTTGAAGTTTCATTGTAAAACCAATTGGCAATATGGAAAATAGCCTAATTTACTTATAAGCAAATGTAAAATCTCTTTCCATCAAAATATGATATCTATTCTCAACAACAATCATAAATTTGTATGATAATAATACATTAGTCGTAAAGAGAGAAAGTAGTGAACCTAATCCGGTGGATGGCAAATATTTCCCTACTAGTTGGTGATTTCAAACATTGAACGATCATAAGAGAAGATAGCATTTTGATTTGACAAGCAAAAGAAAAACGAGTTTAAAATTCAACACTCAGCTTAAGATTTGGAGTACACCTAGGGGGCGGATCTCGAGCAAGAGAAGGGGGATCCGAAGTAAGTGCTTTTCTTAGCATTACTTGGTCTCCATAATACGTCTTTCCCATTCAAAGCGCAACTAATCTATATGTTGACGAGACGAGCAATTTGGATGGTCCCTTGCCAACCACATTTCAAACAATATCTAAAAGAGGTTGACAGGCATGGAATTCTTCCATCTTTTGTGAACAAGTTACAGCGTAAGATCCTTCCACGGTTGGTAAAATGTGTCAAATTAGAGACCGGTCATAGGCTTATTTCTTATAACACTGATATTGTCCCGACTTGGTAATACCATCAGCACAATCTGTCAGGTATGAAGTTTTATCAGAAAATGATTCAGTATTAGTTGAAGTGGGGTTATGATATTTCAACTCTTCTTTTCTCAAAGATATGGTTGATTTGAGATATTTCAACACGCCCCCTCACGTGGGGCCTAGTTAGTGAGCTATAGGTGGGATCAACAACCATGTGAAACCAAGAGGACTCACCATACACGCAGGGCCAAAAGACCCACCATCATCGTATGGGGTTAAGGAGATCCACTTCTTAGATACACAGTCAGATGTAGGATATTTTAACAAAATATCCTGTAAAAGTTGTATAGACAGAGAAAACTACATAGCATTCGAGTAGGCTAACAAAACACCAAATATGAGACAGAAAAAGGAACTGTTTTCCCAACATGGGAGCCTTGTCCTGGTAAACAAAATGATAACTTACACCCATATCCTTTAAAAGTCAAAAGACTAGCAGAGCCATCAATCTTGATTTCCCAAAACAAAATGATAACTTACACCCATATCCTTTAAAGGTCTAAAGAATAACAGAGCCATCAATGTTGATCAGTTTCCCAATTCCAGTGATCGCAATAAAACATTACAAAATATTTGTAGGAAAGGAAAAAACCAGGTTGGAGAGGTTTTAGATACCATTTTCGTCGAATGCGAATTAAACAATATTATTTCTAATTTATTGTAAGGTTTAACCGGCTTTCCCACTTCCTTAACGTAAATAAAATTGTATACCATCTCTAATGCTTTCACAACACTCTCATTACCACAACACACCATTCTTCCACGAAATTCAAACTATTAGCGACAACAAATTGAAAGAAAGCCCTAATTAATACTAGCCCTACCAATTTAATTCCAAACTTTTACCCTGAAATCAAATTGAATTGATATGTCAAAAGGCCAAGATCGAAATCCTAACCTTGGAATCGCTTTACCCACGACCTGTCGCAACCCGAGAGAGTGCCACATCGGTGATTAGAGTCGTCACAAGCTCTTGCCTCGTTGTTTTACTAGTCATTCTGGGGAACCAAGCAGGGGAAGCCGAAGAAGATGATTATGAGCGAGAGAGTGATAAGATCCGATTTTCAATTCCCTATGTCAACCTGGAAGCAGCAATGAATTGGGAATGAGAATGGCTATGGCTTGGCCTGAAAAAACCAGCTTGCAACAATTCTTGAACCGCCTTCTCAATCTCAGTCTTCTGCAATTGACCATGGTGGTGGGGTTTGATATAGGTGGCTTAGCTCCAGGCATCAGTGAAATCTTGTGGTCATGTTCTCTAGGAGGTGGAAGTTCAGATGGAATCACAAATATTTCTTCAAATTCCCCCAAGACTTCCTGCAATTCTCCAAGCTGTTGATTAGTGAGATCAGAAGCTTCAAGTTTCCCTGAGTGCATAGAATACAAAAGCATGCCTAAGTTTGAATCATACAACTCCTTGTCAAGCTGTTGGAGTGTCATCTCTTGCACCAATGGTGGTGTTTTGATGGCACTACGAATGAGTTTGTATGTTTGAGAACCCTTAGTAAACTCCATGGTCCGTAATTGAAAATCCCATAAGATAGAACTGACAGTGGATAACCATTGAACTCCCAAGACTATATCGTAACCCCACAGACAAAACACAACTTCTTCACTAGTCTAGAATCCACAAAATTATGAGTACTACCGAAATCGAGTAAAATTCTCACATGCTGATTCTTGACAAACCCAAAAACCTTCATAGTTTGCAGAGTCTATTTAGCAAGAGTACCATAGAAGGCACATTCACTCAATTCCGGGGGCATTTCATCCCCTTCAATCACCTACTCTGCACTGTCCATGTCTATCACATCTAACATTAGCAATTATGGGGGGACATTTGTGACCTCTGGCCCATTTCTCCCCTATCTTTCTTGCGTTGCACCTCTTCAGGGGTCAGTTGCTTGTAAGGTAAGCAACATGTTTAGGCTTTGAAACACGCAAAGAGAGCAATATAAGTGGTTTTGACTTGGCTACTGTCACTGAACCAGAGGCAATGGGTTTAAGATCATTAAGCTTAGCATCGATTTGTACATCAATAGCAATAGCATCATTAACAGAAAAAGGTCTCAACAATTTTACAGCATATTTTAATTCACGTTTCAATCTTCTCAAGAAGCAACTCTTCAACAAAATTGGGCCAACATCAGTAGATCTATTAGAAAGTCTATGAAATTCCAATATATACTTCTTAAGAGCATCTCCACCAGTCACCCAATTGCAAGGACAATTAATCCAACTCTAAATATTTAAAAAAATCATACCAAAAAAATTTAAAAAATTTAAAAACTTGCAAAGACACTTTAAAACTCTTACAAAGTTTAACACACTTGCAAATTAAACGTTTAAAACTACTCAAAAATCTACGTCTACACTGATATGTGGGGATAAGACGAAAAAAACATTAAAATATTTAAAAAATATGTTTGTGAATAGTAATCGCTTTTGTCCTTGCCTTTTTTTCCTCCCCACTAATGGACTTGCACAAAAAAAAAAAAAAGGAATTTTAACGAAAAGATTCTGGTACTGTTCACTTTAACGAAAAACCACATTTTTACACTAACAAGTCAACCTGATACTATTCACTTTACCTTTTATTTTGTCCTTATTGTTAAAACTCAAAGTTTTCAAACCCTTTTTATTAGTTTTCCTAAAATATTATTGTTTAGAGCAAAAAATAAGAATAATTTTATTGCCCTTGCCTTCCAATTGTTATTGCCTTCAACCACCATCTGGTGGGGATGCTCTAAGTGTACCTATTTCCCACAGCTTAAACAAGGCTTCAGTGCTATCCTCAAATTATAAAGGTCCAAATTCTTGGCAGAAGGCCCGTGTAAACTCACCTCAAGGAGGAGTGGCACGGAGGCAATCATGCCAACGAAGCCATCACATAGCTTTGTTGTCAAGGTGAGAAGAGACTGTGACAACCTTCTGGTGCTCGATGGTATAGGAGAAATATTGCTCGGCCTTGTAAATCCATGCCAAAGGATCGTCGCCATCAGAAAAGCGGGAAAAATTTAGACAATGTTGCCATTAGGGACGAGGAGTAAGTCCACCACCATCATAATTCTTAGGCGAGGGTATTCATGCTGTGAAAATCAGTATCATCAGTGAGGATTCAAGTGGCATAGAGCCTCCATTGAGGATTCAAGTGTAGAGATGCGACCATCCATGGCGGAAACACGGGAATTGGTTGTGTGGCAGGGCAAACAAGATGGAAACTAGAAAATAGAAGAATGATACCAATGATAAGATCCGATTCTCAATTCCCTTTCTAAACTTGCAAGCAGCAATGAATTGGCCATGTACTAAGGAGAGAAGAAAAAGCTCGGCTCCAATGTTTTTGTATTATATTATTTTAATGAAAATGACCATTACAAAATCTCCAAAGCAAGAGTTCACGGCTGTTATCTGACTCTGATCTGTTGAATCCTACATCGGTCGTAGTAAAATATAAGTAATAGTTTAAATATCCTAGCCCTACTCTAACTAACACTGAGGCCTTTTGTGATAAAACTCCACACCTGACGGATTGTGCAGGTGGTAATTACCAAGTTGGAGACAATATCGGTGTTGTTGGAAGTGGGCCGTATGACCCATCTCTCTGATAATTCTACATGGTATCAGTCATGGAGTGGGCCCATACTGTACTGCCACGTGATGGGTGGGTCCCCTTGGCCCTGCATGTAGGGTGGGTCCCTTTGGCTCCACGTGGTTGCCGATGTGTGGATCTCCCACGTGTGACCCACTAATTGGGTCCCATGTGAGGGGGCGTGTTGAATCCCACATTGGTCGTAGTAAAAGATAAGTAAAAGTTTAAATATCCTAATCCCACTCTAACTAACACCGAGCCCTTTTGTGATAAAACCCCACACCTGACGGATTGTGCAGGTGGTAATTACCAAGTTGGGGACAATATCAGTGTTGTTGGAAGTGGGCCGTATGGCCCGTCTCTCTGATAATTCTACTATGATCTACTGAGGTTGTTTTTTATGCTGTTCCTTGGTGTCTTACTACAGAAATAGCTTTTGGTTCCATTTTAATTCTTGTAACATTTTATCAATTTTTTCGTTAGTGTAGTTTATTTTTTCATTTTAACAGAGATTTTTCTCTAGCTATTAATTCCTGTTTTGGAAGTTTATCTATTTTATTTTCAATTTTATCTAATTGTTTGCCTATAACGTTTAGACTTTGGTTAGTGATAACATTTTTACCACCTGCCATATAGGGATACAAACACTTAAAATACTTGCTAGAGTACAAGGTAATTGTAGTATAGTCGGCTCAAGCAAGGTCGTTTTCCACAGGGATTGAATGAATAATTTATGTTAAAACCAAATCTTAATTAATTATTTGAAAACAAAGTTTGAAAAAGGTTGATTTAATGACCTAAAATGTTAAAAACAATTAAATAAATTGGCAAACTAAAGAAAACAAAAGAAAATAGTTTTGAAAATCTCTTTAAGCACTAGGGTTCTGCCGTCACCTTAATAATCCTATGTAGTTCTTCCAATTACTTATGAACTACCCATGCATATTTTGAAGGTTAGATTTTCCTAAAGTATGTCCTACTTGGAACCTCCAACATAAAACGTATATCTAACATGCAACCTGCTGTGGTGTCAAGATTGAATGTGAACATAAGTTTTGTGAAAATCTTTTGAAAACCCATATAACCCTTAAAACGTGTCATCTATCCTAGGAAGTTACACATATTAACCACAAGAAGCCTTAGTCAATTCCAGGTACAGCCCATCGCTAAAATTGCATCAAATTACTTTTCTAAACATCCTAATGGTGGCCAATCACTAAAATACTTAGTATAAACACGGTGATTAATAACTCAAAACATGCATGCAAAATATCATAAGTAAATTGAAAAGAAACTACATATTCTTGCTAAGCCTCCTGGCATCGCCCTAGTAAAAGAGAATTAGTTACTAACAATTATAAAACAAAATATTATTAAAAACATGGATAGAAAACACCTTGAAAATAAACTTGAATTGTCAAAAGCAATTGTCCAAATTAGTGTGTTTGTTCTTCTCTCTTAAAGCAATGCGTTCTCTCCTTCTTCTCCAAAAACCCTAAAGGCTAAAAAGCCTTTTTTATACTACTACACAATTAAAATCCTTACTAGAAAATGTCTTCTAAAAACGAGGAAACATAATAAGTTAAGATAAACTAGGAAACATAATCCTAATCAAATATGGGAAATATGCCCAGCTACAAATCAACAACGTTTCTGGAACTTCAGGGCTTCAAAACAAGCCCAAAATGACTTGAATTAAAGCTTGAAATGTCCTGAACATAAGTGCAAAAGGTCTCGAACCCAAAAGACATCATCTTGGATGCCAAAAAGCCCAAATAAGCCCGAAATGTCAGTTTGACAACATTGCACACTGCTCCTTTATTTCATCGTCCTGAATTATCTGCTCGGTAGAAAAATCTAAAACTTTGACACAAACAAGTTGAGAGACTCACAAACATTCTCCAATTGGAATCACTCAAAAATTCGTCTGTTTGGCCACTTTTTGCTTCAGAGGAAGTCGAATGTCCTACATTCGAAATATAATTCAAACTATCAAACTTCTACCAAAATAACCAACAAATTATACCTAAGAATAGGGTAGAATATATAATATAATATCGACTCATCAAAATACCCCCAAACTTAGCTTTTTGCTTGTCCTCAAGCAAAACAAAACTCAAAAACAAAAACAAAAACTAACAAACTTAAAACTTTATTAAAACTCAACTAAGACAAAATTTTCATCTTCAAGTCGTAAGCCATAGAAAGCGTTAAAAATCAGAACATATTTTCAAAAGTTCCAACTAATCCCACCACATAGTCTAAGCCATTTAGAATCAATTAGAAAAGAATTCATGAACTTCCTTTGGTGTAAAGTGAACCAACAAAGTTAAAGAGACTCAGCTAAAACCTTTACCACTCGTCATTTTTATTTAATACTTCATACATACTAACTTTAAACATAACTATTTTTTTTTCTTTCTTCTTTTCGACTTTTTTTTTCATATACTTTTTTTCTAGTAATAGTAGTGGTCGTTTAATGTCAGTTCCATTAAACTTTCGATCAAACCCATCTAACGAGCTTTAGGTCAATGACTCCCAAACCACAAGGCTTTAGGGCACTACGTGTAGAACACCCCTAAGGACTTACTAACTCAAGCTGAAAAGACTACAAAACCAACTAACCACCCTGCTCCATGCCAAAACTCTTCATTTTGACGCAAGAATCATTGCTGATCAGGCAGGACTAGCCAGTTACTAAGCAGAGTCTTAGGTGAAACAATTATTACTTATTTGTAATTACTAGGCTTTTCAATTGCACTATACAAATGAATAGTCTTTAGAGCCGAATTTCACTTTATTTACGAGGTTACCACTGACTCTCTCTGCTGCTGATCTTTATGCCACGTGTTGATGATAGTGGAAAGGCAGGGGTGCGATGGTCATTTTAGTCTGTAGGGTTTCGAACGGGTTGGGTGGGTTAGAGACTTTCATTTCCTTTCTTTTTGAGCTGCAGTGGGACTCGGTGAGACCATGCGGTCGGGAGAGAGAGACCAAGCGACCAGAGAGAGAAGAGAGACACGGAATGAGAGAGATAGGGATTTGGTGAGAGGAAGGCATATGGCTTGCAGGCAGACAGAGTCACAGGGGGTGAATGATTCGAGGGAGAGAGAGGGAGACAGCACGGAAGAGAGACTGGGAGATGGAGGAATAAGGATCGCTCGCTGAGGGTTTCGCAGTTGGGAGGCCATGCTGATGGAGATAGAGATAGAGATATGAGAGGGGGAGGGAAAGAGGGAGACACAGACAGAGCGACAGACAGAGAAGGAAAGGGAAGACTGGGGATCTCAGCGCCATTGCTGCACATCCTTGATCTTCTTCGATCCCATCTCCGTGTTCTTCTCAGCCTTTCACAGTCACAGCATCACTCGCCCACTCACTCACTCACTCACTACAGGTACACCTCTTAAACCCCCTTTTGTATTTTTATCTTTCCTGATTGATGATTTAATTTGGGTTTTATTAATAGTTTAATTTGGAGTTTAATTGAAGTTTTAATTCAGGTTTGTAGTTGGGGTTTAATTGAGGGTTGTACTTAGGTTTTGAATTAGGTGGGTTTTTGGTATTTCAGATCCCCAAGTTTTTCACTTTCATTGTGGATTGTTGTTTTTGGATTTAATTAGCTTTGGGTTTTTCATTTTTCTCAAATTCCCAGCTGATTTGGCTTCCAAATAAAAACCAACAAATCACCTAAAAAAATAGCTCCCATTTGTAATTTGAGGAGATTTGTTGGGTTTTGATTGGTTGCCCTAGACAACGGATAATAAGGATTTTGTTTGAATGTCTGCTTGCTCTGCCCCTGTTTCTTAAATGATTTGTGGGCTGCTAGCTTGCTGCTTCCATTATGTTTCCATTCAGTTCTTTACAATCTTATATTCTTTGATTGCATTGGTATGTGATATGTTGTTTTTCCCCCTCTATGCATTGTTCAGCTGAACGATGACTACTCTGATGTGAAAAGAGATGATCTCTCGAAGGCACTATGGTATGATTTGTTTATTTTTATTCTTCCTTATGGCAAAACGCTAATAGTATGCTTTCACTGTTAATGGTTCGGCCCCTCTATCGCCTAAATTGTTCAATGCTATAATTCCTTGGGATTCTGAACCTTGTTATGTTCATTTTACAAGGGGGTACAACTTTTATGATGATTTCTTCTGATTTTTGTTCCTGACATTGTTGCTGACACAAAAAATTCTGATTAAATTGATATTGGCCAATGACTATGTTCATATTAATATACAATGTTCTTTATGGCTTGACTTGAACTAGGACTCTGAGTGCACGTGAGAATGCCTTTTCTCTAATACTTTTACAATAATTATAGGAAGTTGTAACTGGAACAGGATAGAATTGTAAAGCAGTTCTGAATACCTCTTTTTTTTTATTATAAATAAATATATATATATATATATATATATCCTTACAAATTAAGGCACCTGAAGAGAAGGAAAATTGTACTTGGGCGTATGAGAAACTTATCTTTTATTGCTGTATGTTTGCTTTTCCAAAGCAACAATTAAGATGGCAACTAAACAACGTGACATTTGAAGCTACATTGGATTTATGTTTCTGATGTGTTCAGTACATTGTTAGGACTATAGATTTGGATTGAACTCAATGTTGTCCATGTATATAAATATATGTGTGTATATAGATGTGTGTGTGTGAATATATGTGTGTGTATATAGATTTATACATAAAGGGAAGATGATGGATAGGTGTATGCCGTAAGAGAAGAAGAGAAAACGAAAACCACACCAAACAACTCGCATTTAAAGCTCTTTTTCTTTTTCTCTTTTGACATAAATCTCTCTTTGTTAGATTGCTAGGGGGCTGCACTGTGTGAGGGCCATGTATGTTTTATTACAGTCGTATCTATAGATTTGGGAACTGGAGAAAAGAAGTGGAACAAACCATTTGTATGGCAGAGGCCCCATATATATATATATATACCATTTGTGGTTTGCTGTATAGGGTTTTGTTATCTTTCATTAAAGTGGACAAATACCTGAAGCAGCTTTGATGGCACGATCTTACCTGCCAAGCCAGGTTTCAGAGATAGTTTCAATTTGGAGAAATGACTTGAACAAGGTTAGACTTTTGCAGTGTTTTTCTTGATTCATGGACATGATGCTTTTCTTTCAAGTGAAATGTATATATTAGATGTAGAAGTCATACCAAAAGAAAATTGTTATGTCTTCTACTTTATCGACCAATTGAATTGAAGCAAGGAAATTTTTTTGCATATATTTGGCTATTCCAAGTACTTTTAATTTTGTACTTTCAATTTGCAATATGGCAGGTCAATAAAAAAGCTGTAGAATCATTGGCCGATCCGCAAGAGTGTCCTAATTTGTATGAGGACGGGCAAGTTTCTCTTGCCCTAGAGTGTAAAGATGCAAAAAATAGGTATCCACCCTTCATTTCACTGTTCAGCATTAGGGCCATGAAAAAAATCTACTTTTTAGCACTGCAGTAGATATGACCATAATTACTGACTGGCAATAAATTGTGCTTATTTGTTGGATGATTGTGGATTGCTATGTTGTCTTTTGCAGGGGCATTCATCCCCCTGTTGACGTAAGATATGAACGAACATTCGTCTATGTATTTTTTTGGGCTTTTTCTAACCCATCAATTTCTTTTGAGTTAACCAAATAGTCCCAGCTTGCAACTTATGTTGTGATGTATTATTGTTTGAAAAATTAAGTATGCATGTATATTTTACGTGTGTGCGCGTGCACACCTCCGCATAATGTTAATCTCTGTGGGTCATCTATATATATATATATATATGGACATACTTTGGGAAGAAGGCTAATTTGGTGGTTGGAATTGTGTTGCCTCTCAGATCGATCCTGGAGGACGCCATCGTCTGTAATGTCAAGCACCATGTTGGGGACCGTGGAACCCTCGCTAGGGCGGCCGGTGATTACACTGTTGTTATCAGCCACAACCCTGACAACGATACCTCCAGGTCTTTATACATCTCTCTCTGTTCAAATTATTTCCTTTTCATTCTTGCTAAATTATTCGGTTATTATATTTGTGTGCATATATTAGTGTATTTGTTAATTGGATTTCGATAATTGGAGTTCAAATATTACATTGTTATAGAGATACCAATTTCTCATATGATTGCAATTTGCATGTAGATATGTGATGTCTGATTCAATCACAAAATTTGTATCCCTTTAGCTAATAGTATGTTCATTTGCTGAACTGGGTTGGCTTTAGTATCTTCTGTTTCTTGCGCTGATTCACTTCTTTTTCGCCATTTTCCGCCAAACGCACTCTGCTTCCTGTTCGGTGTGGATTTGAAGAAGATTTGTGAAGTCCTGTGATTTCATGGTGAGTTGGTTTGAACGTATTAGTTTTTCTGATTAGTGAAAAAACCATGGTTAACATCTCTGTCTTCTCTCTCTAATTAAACTCTTCTCCAAAGCTTACTCCTTTTTCGACTCTTTGATTAATCATTTTTATTGAAACTTTAATTCGACTACAGAATGTTTCTTTCTGTTATAGGAGCTAAGGTTCATTCTCTCTTTATCTCTATCTATATATCTATCTATCACTTTTCTTTCTGCCAATTTCTCTGCAGAATTTAATCCTCAAATTATGACCTGAAATTATAAGAAATGGGTGTTTTTTTTTCTGTCAGGGATTATTTTCTTCTGGTTGTAGTTGTTTCTGAAGAGAAGAAGAGAAAGCTGCTGGTTTCAGTAAAACGGTACTGACTTTCTTACATTTTTAATAGTTTTTATCTTCTGGGATTTGATTTAGATCTTTCTTATTCCCCCAACTTTTGTTTTTGGGGTTTTGTTACAAATTGCCCATCTGGGGTATTCTGTACATTTCAAAATCTGTGGGGATTTTCCCTTTTTTCTTGATTCCACCCAGTTGGATCTGATCAGTGTGTTGCCTAACAAATTGGTAGGTTGAGAACTGGGAATCTTTAAAGGAAATGCCTTATGAGACTTTTGATTTTAATATTCATTATTTAGCTGTTGAAAGTTTGCAACTTTTTGTTGGGGTCTCAAAAAAGTTAGTACTGGTTCCCCTTTGTCATTTTTTGTACGGTGAGAAGTGAGAACCTTTAGTTAATGGGTTTTGTTTTTTATTCAGATTAATTTGGTTCATTTGCTGCTAGGACAGTTGCAATTTCAAGTAATTTTCTTTTTTGTTCAAGTAATTTTCT
Organism: Heteromeles arbutifolia; assembly: GCA_024362995.1. Lineage (NCBI taxonomy): Eukaryota > Viridiplantae > Streptophyta > Magnoliopsida > Rosales > Rosaceae > Heteromeles > Heteromeles arbutifolia. Next base: position 32,904,713 of record JANCRC010000003.1, on the reverse strand, counting down.
TTTTTGTGTATATTATGTTAGTCAGTTATGAATAAAATGCTAAACGACTTACAGCTTTGATTCGAATTTTGCATGTTTGTGATTTTTAGGATTGCACTCTTACTGTGCAGCATCTTCAAAGATACCAAGTGGCTGGACTAATTGTTTGCAAGTTTGTCAAATGTATGAGGAAGAAGGACTTAATATAAGATCATATGGCTTCTACAACCGTAAACTAAAGAGGTATTATAATCTATTTCTCTCACCAACTTTGATCCACAACTGCAAATTGTATAAATACAGTAACAAAACAGGTTTAGTGTGTCATAGTTTGACGAAAAGACTTTAACTTTGTTAAAGTTTTTCATATTATAAATCTGGCAAATGTTTAATATGTGACCTATATATATATATATATATGTCATCTATTCCTTTGTTTCTTACAGTTATAAATTATCCCATATGTAACAAATTTACAAATTAACTACGTACACTAATAATATAATGAATCTTTAATAGACGCATCACAATTTTGTTGATTAGATTTGTACTTTTGTCAAACAGAAAAGCAGTGCTACTAATACCACTCACCAAAGTGCAAAATGATCAGCAAACAATTTTGTGCTTCTTTTAAAGCCCCTTGGTAAGATTTCAAACTTTACTTCCAATTATATCTTCTCTCTGTTTCTATGCTTTCAAAAAGTTTCAGTTTTTTGTATTCCTCCAGCCCACCAAACACAGTTTTCATTTGGAAAAAGAATTTACCTTTTGAGTAGGAGTTGTAGTCTTGGTTACTATTGTTTTAGTTCATGCTACTAATCATGTATTTGGCAGATTTATATATACAACAGCATTTAAATGCTAATCGATTACTAACATAATGCGGTCTTTACAAGAAAAGCTGTAGATTCTCAAGAGGGGCTTCAATGTACAGAAGAATTACAAGGTCTTATTAACTATTCATAATTTTATATAATAATTTAGATAAAATATTGATGAGAAATAATATATATACCAAATAAAAATCTCTAAAATCTCTTTGTTTTGTTTCTTCTCTGTGTAGCAGACGTCATCAACATGGAAGATGGCTAGCCAGGATTGGAAAGGTGACTGGAAATAAGGATCTCTATCTTGGGCATTCAGTAAGTGATTTTTCAAACTTTATTTGTGTTTTTTCGTATCTAAAAAATTTCCTAATATTTTTAATATAATCAGCGAAACCACAATTTCATGTACTAGCTAGCTACTAGGATGCTTGGTTTTTGTATGATTCCGAATATTTGAGGTATCTGGGTAAAGTTTTGTTCAAAGTAGGAAAATGAATTTAAACTCAAGCTTCTTTACAAGCTTGATGAGAGATTTTATTCTTATAATGATTAATAATTAAGATACAATTAGGGTAATACATGTACTACACATATTGCTAACTATGCTAGATCAAAAGTATCATCATCACTGCTTAAACATACCAATCAGTTTACATTCTGTGAACGCATATGACAACTTAGGGGTTTAACCTTCAATTGCAATCTCATTTGTAAAGCTTTTGCTATCCCAACTGATACACACGTGTAATTTTGTGTTTACACCATACTAAACAATATTTTTTTTCATATGCTTAATCAAACTCTTATCTAATGTACATTTCATAGAGACAAACGAGCAAAAATTTGATGACATCCGATAAAATTGCTAGAAAAAAGGTCCTTTCCAACTAATGCAAAACCAAACTTCTTTCCCCGCAGAAAAACACTAGGTAAACACAATCTATCCTTATTTTGTTCATAATATAATTCTATTGTGATACAATTTTATTTCATGTATGCATGTTATTTCTTTTCCCCATAATTTTATGTAATTTATGAAGAATGTATAGGAACGACAATGATCGAGTGGATTATGCGAGTCTCACCATATAAACTGTAAATTCCACATGATTGTTCCCCTTCCGCCTCTCAAAACATAGTTTGGATGGATTAACTAAGATATGTGTAGTTAATCTTTTTGTTTGTTTACAAGTCATGGTTTTGAACTTTTGATGCTTGGTGACTAACAATGTAACATATAATTAATGGGGCAGGCAGTGACACATATTTGGGCAGGGCTTGGAGAGGCAGACCCCAGATGGTGTATGCCTACACCAGCATGACCAAGGTGGTTAACCCTACCGGCTGGAGCGACGATAACCACCTTGAATGTAACAAGTAAGCAGATTATGTCAATTAAAACATGATTAAGCATTTTCATATAATTACTTTTGAGAGTTAATAATGTAATTTGAAATTGCAGCAATGTGGCCTGCGAAGAGTACACAAACATGTCAAGTCTTTCATTAGCCTTTGATATATTCAGGGTATGGTTGCTTCCTCCTCCAAATCCAAATATGTAGTTATATATATATAGATATATATATATATATATCTATATATATATATATATATATGGGTTCGATTACAAAATTATGTCGATTGAAAATGATACTTTATGTTATCATTTACTTGGTACATGAAGATGTTTCATTTTGAAAATGAAAGATAGACTATACTTGGAACAAAATTCTTGAGACTGTTGAGGTGTGCCTTTATAAAGCATATTCTCAGCTTTTAATGCATTTTCAATTTGGTCTTTAATTTGTTTCAATTAGGCTTATGAAGTTTGATTACTCTTCATTTTCAATTGTACCAATTAGGGTCATAAAGTGGTTCAAAGAGCTCCAAGGGCTTGATTCACCCATTTTATACTTTTCATGTAAAACTTCTTTCAAAAAGCCAAAACATCTTTCTTTGTAAATAAATTTAACCATAGGTAACAATCTTTTATCCCTTATTTTGGTTTTCTGTTGCATTTTTTAGGTGGTGAATTGCGCGGAAAATGGGTGAGAGGGGTACAATTTATTTAATTTGAGCAAAATAGTAGCATTTAAGCTTAGTTGGTTAGTGAGGATTAGAGTCAATAAGGCATCCTCTGTCTAGCTATATCTGAAATCTGAATTTATTGAATGATGAATGAGGTTGTAGTGAGAAAAATTGAGAAAGTCAAGAAAAGACGGTCCATACAGTATGTTGTAAGTTTCGGGATATCTCAACATCTTAATTTCTGCTCTCAGGTTGCTGAAAGTTTGTAATTTTACTTGCTACTTGATTATAAAAATGTAAAACAAAATCTATTCATGATTTACAAATTTGTATTTGATTTTAGACGTTTTTCCAGTGTAAGGCGTATGTTGCACATGCATGTAAATGGTACAAATTGTTTTGGTTTTGGACAATAAGCTTTTGAGTTTTACAACCCTTGCAAGGGGATTGTGAGTCCAACAAATTTAGTGTTGGGGGATACAGTTTGGTTCTCCTTAATACATAATATAACAAAGGCCTAGAAATTTTCCTTCAAGGAATATGCAAATGTTTTTTGCGCATCTTGGCGTGCAGTTATATGAAGGGGCATTGGTGCGTGTTATCTGCATTGGTTCATTTGAGGGTGTGATTCCGTTCTTACCGCCTTTTTAGGTTTGAACATCTGTACTTGACAACTTAGCTGCTCGAACAAGAATGGAACACATTTTCTGTTTTTTGGTAACTGCTAAAACAGGTGCCTAGCCTGGAGGACATATATTTTGTCATCTTAACTGCAAGGGCAAAATATATTTGAACTACATGTTGCTTCTGTTTCTTCTGTTTCATACGGAAACAGGGCTTCTGCATACTTTTGCCCTTGAACATTTGTGCTTGGAAAATTAGCTACTTGAACAAGTACTGAACACTTTCTCTGTTTTTTTATTAAGTGCTGAAATAGGTGTCTGCCCTGTAGGACACATATTTTGCCATTTAAACTACACAATGTGTGTGAACTGCATGTTGTTTTTGTTTCTTCTGTTTCTTATGGAAACAGAACTTTTTAGGCAACCATGTATGTGTGATCAAGAACGTGTAGTTTCTTCCTACTAATTGTGCAATGTCTTTACATGTTAGTTCAGTTGAATGCATATAAAAGCCAAGCTGCTTAACTTATGGACCTCATTCACTCATGCGTCCCTATGTTCATTCATGATTGTATTGAATTTATTCAGGTTAAATGTGTCTTATTCATGCAGTTATGCCTGAAACAGTGGTTTCCGCCGCAACGCGCGGGCTTATTTTCTAGTAATAACTAAACTTCACTTTATTTAGAATGAAAATTAAAAATTAACTTAGACGAAAAGTAAGTGCTTCAATTTCACTCCCCACAAACCATGTTGATGTGAATGTGCAAATTTTCAAAGTATAACTCATGAATTAGTGTCTAAGCAACGATAAATAGAAAAGAACTCTACTGTGGGATTAACCTTCACTATGTCCATTTGTTTTAACATTTAAAATAATTTATGGACATTAACTTAAAAAGAATGAAATTTTTTAAACTTGACTGAAAAATTAAAAACCTAAAATTTTACCTTCCCACCCCCAAACTTAAATCACGCATTGTCTTCACAGTGTGGAAAAAAAATTAAAATAAAATAAAATCAAAACAACAAAAAGAAAATCAAATAATGAAACTAACTATAACGACAAAGAAGCTAAAATAAAGAACGAAAATAACAAAGAACAAATAAAAATAAAAATAAAAATAAAAGAAGAGGAATTTGACACACCTGGGATTTTAACTCGCGACCTGGAATGAAAAGAGGCGCTGGAGCCTGGGTCCACAAGGCTGGGAAAATCAGCAAAAAGAAATAAAAGGGTGCTGGATGCAGGACTCGTTTCCAAGACCTGCTGGCTGACGAATGGCATTAGCTAGACCACTCTCACATACACGGAAGCACACGTGTAGTCCTCACGTGTCAATAACCCTAGGAACTCACTATATAAACCGCATCTAGTAGCAGCTGCTCATTTTCTTTTCAGATTTTTTTCTTCTTTTTTTTGGAAACCCTCAGCCACTTCTCTCTCTAGCCTCGAGCCCAGAGCCGAACGGTTCTCTATCTCTCCGCATTTCCCTCAGTTGTAGAGAAAAATAAGAAAAATAACACATGCTGCCTGACTAGCAGCAATTCAAGTTGTGATAATTATAGCAAAAGGGATTGGCTTATGAAGAGTCAAAATATGGTGGTAATGCCGCATGTTAGCGCGTGGAGGGAGTTTGATTTTCAGTTGGACTCTACAATGTTATCAGGTCGTGCTAAGCAAAATACAGCCACTATAAATACAGGGCCGCACGCAACATTTCAACCCCCTCCAATTCAACACACAACTGTTTTGCGCAAACCTCACAAACACTTTGAGATTTTTATTTTCTTTTTCTCCGCCAACACATCTTCAGTTTGGATAGACAACACTGTGGAGGCAACCGGCAACATCTTTAGTTTGGATAAACAACACTGGAGCTGTAGAATCAGCCGATCAAGGAGCACATTCAGTTTGGATAGACACCACTACTTCTAGACCGACTGGTTATTTATCCAAGTCTTGGTCAGCAAGGATTTTCTAGTCTTTGTTGGAAGATGTCATCTCATTAGCCTTATCGGCGAAGTGAGGTGTTACCAGGTTACTACATTCGACACACTGAAAGCTAAATTTGATATTGAACTTCGCAGAACTAGCGGCCTTGTCTTCAGGCTCTAGAACCTAAAGGCTAAGACGTGTTTCTTCCTCGGCTGCAATCGCAAGATCAAAAAGTCATCAGCACGCACAACACCACATCAAGATATTTTACTCCCAGACCGAACTCGGCCGATGAGTTGGCACGTCCATGATTCAACTGAAGGATGTAGTTAGCTTATTAATTACTCGGCCTGTGGACCATGTAGGCAAGGTAGTTTTTAGGGTAAACATTTTGGCATGCCGAGTGGGACCCAATGCTAAAGCTACGAAGTTCATATGATATATCAAGATCTCGATCAAGCCCTATTGGACGAGATTTATCGCCTAATAAAAAAAAACCTCAAGGAGCAAGTAAACTCCTTGAGGAGTGCTATATAAATATTTTTGATGCGAGTATAATTTTTGAAAAAGAAAGGCAAGAGGCCTGGGAGCTATTAGCCGCCGCGGCCACAATCAAACTTCACCCCAAGAAAATTGTCAAGGCGGCCGAAGAAAAACCTAGGCCGCCAATTTTTTCAGTTGAGACTGAAAGTTTGGTAGGCCTAGAAGAAAAAGTTCAAGTTTCTGAGCCAAAATACAAAATTTGACTCAGAAAATGATTCGTCAAAGGAGTGTTCCAATGACGAACAAGGCCGATACACGGCTTCAGACGAAAAAACCACATCAATTGATATGGAATTGGAGATGTGATATTAGACACCGAAACCATAACAGTCGATATGGTTATTAGCGATAAAGCCGATATGGAGCAATCATGTTCGGCTAAGTTATTTGAGTTAAAAGCCGAAATTAATGAAGTAATTATGCTTGGGGGGCATAATAATTGGTCAACACATTCGGCGGCTGATGATAAAAAATCTTTCGTCAAGCCAAATATATTTGGAGATGATCTTTTATTCGGCCTTGGAAAAACTCAAAGTGAAAATTTTGATATAAAAAGATCTTAGCTTGGAATAAAGCATCGTTGGCCTCCTCTTGATTATGGTTCACCCATTTTCATTTTCTTTTGCTAAAAAAAAAAAAAAGAAGGATGAATAAATTATTTTCTTAACTATTCAGCCTGAAAATAAGAAAATAAAGGGGCAACATTGGTATAATCAGCGGGTAAGTTTTCTTTTTAAACCTCGCCGAGAAAGATTATTTGCTGCTTTGTTGCATGCTTAATTCAACGAATGACACGAGGTTTGATGGCTGGGCTCCATTTGCCAGGCTATAATAATAAGAACCTGTTGACCCTAAAAACTACCAAACCTACGTGGCGCGCAGGCCGAGTAATCTATGAGCTAACTACGTCATTCGGTTGTGTGCGGTGCGTGCCAACTCGACGGCCAAACTCGGTTGGTGAGTAAAATTTGTTCATGTTGCGTTGGTCGTGCTGCTAACTTCTTGATCTTGCGATTGCGGCCGAGGAAGTAACAATTCCTGGCCTTCGGGTTCTAAAGCCTGAAGACAAGGCTACTAGTTCTGCGAAGTTCACAAATCGTCGACGACGCCGGATTCGATCACTGTGAGTATATTCGTGAGAGTATAAGCACGCCGAATCGACACCAAGGTATAGAGGCACAGATACTCAAAACACATATATGTCTTGATGGTGAATGTGGTTCGGCCGTCAGAATGTCGAACTCTAAAGCCAACTTCTGAGTATCCTATCATAAAACAACTCGGCGTTCAATGTGCTGAGCTCAATAATTTGCAACACCTCACTTCGCCGAGAAGGATAATGAGATAACCTCTGCCAATAAGGATTCGGAAATCCTTCTCGACCGAGACTTGGATAGATAACCAGTCGGCCTCTTTGCAATGTTGTTTATCCAAACTGAAGGTGCTCCGCGATCGGCTGATTCTACGGCGACAGTGTTGTTTATCCAAACTGAAGGTATCACCGGTTGCCTTCACAGTGCTGTTTATCCAAACTGAAGATATGTTGGTGAAAAGGAAAATAAAAATCTCAAGGTTGTTGAGAGGTTTCGCGTAAAGCGAGGGTTTGCGCTGGGCAGATTTGTGTGTTGAGTTGGAAGAAGCCCTGAATGATGTACTGAGTCTTGTATTTATATGGGCAAACCTCTTCATAGCCGAGTTAGAATCCTTCTCGGAATAAGACTTCTTAAAGCTAATCCAATCAGAACTCGGCCAATCCTAAACAAATCAGGACTCCGAATCAAGCCATTTACCAGGCCACATTCACCTCCAGGTCTCTGTATCCTCATCTTACCGAGCATCCTGGTTGTATCAGGACTCAACTCCCTTATATTTATCTGAAAGACTCCACTTCCTGGTAGGACTCGGTTGGCCTTGACTAAGCGGCCCACGACCCAAAATCTGACGGGAATTCTAGAAAGATCGCTAGGCCAGATGTAACTCCAAATTCGGCTCAGATTAATATTTTGGGCCCAAACAGAACTATGCCCAGCTTTGTGATGATGGTTTTTAATTTGTGCGGCTGTCATCATCTGACAGCACGCTGAGTCTTCATCATTCTCTGACATTTTCACTGAAAGAGTCAAATCCAAGAGGCATGATATTTAATTAGATATAGGCTTTGGTGGGGGTAGGAAGTACTAACAAATAGGCCACTTTTTGGTGGCCATTCGGTGCATGCATGGAGCATCCTTCCTTGGTGGTTGAAGTGTATATAATATATTATAATATATATGCACGGCTCGGTATTTTCGTTGTCGAGGAGCTGGTGGCAATCAAAGGTATAAAGGAAGCCGACCATGCATCCCATCCGTTTCTTTAAGCCATCATCAATCGAGGGCTGGTCAGATGGTTCATTTTAGCCTTCTGGCCTTCCAAGATTCTCCAAGATATTAATATTTTAATGAACAGTACAGGGCCATATTTGCCTCCGTCTCCAACCGAGGGCCAGAGGGCTCGTTTTAGCCCTGTAACAAAAAACCGTCTCCAACCGAGGACCAAAGGACCATAGGGCCAAACATAATTTATTATTTAAATTTAAAAACTACAACAACTTAAATTTAAAAACAACAACACTTTAAATTTAAAAACTACAACTAAAATTTAAAAACGACAAATTAAATTTAAAAACTACAACAACTTAAATTTAATATCCATAATCAACATCATCATTCGCCATCGTAGGAGTATAGTCAGAGGTAAACAACTGCCGTCGGCTCATAATTTCTTTTTTTTTCCTGTCTACTTGCGGCTGCTAACAATGCTTGATGCCATTTGTTCAAACTTGGCTGAAGATGTTTCTTCCATCTTGAAGAACAACTCTCATGGTTTCAAATATTCACTGGAATGGTGCCTTCATAGAATTCTAAATATTTTTTGGACACACGAGTCCAAACACCGTCATTTGTTTGACAATTCCCTCTCACACTATCTTTCGACACCCATCTATAAGCCTTGCAAAGAGCTTCATCTTCTTTTCGGGTCCAAGCCCTACCTTTCATTGCAGACGAGGCCATTTGAAAATTATTGAAAAAATTGAAGGATAGATTTTTGAAATTGGAAAGAAAATATGAGAATTGAAATGGTGTAGGAATGGTGAATGAATGGTTTAGGTATTTATAGGAAAAAAAATAGAATTTTTTTTTTAAAAAAAGGCCCAAAAAACCAAAAAAAAAAAAAAATAAAAAAATAAAATTGAATCCAACGGTAACTGGCGCCAGCTAGCAACGGCTAGCTGACGTCAGCTAGCCGTTGGATTCAAATTTATTCATACTATTAGTGTCGGTTATAACCGACACTAATAGTAAATAAAAAAAAATTTGCATGTGAAAACCTATTACTGTCGGTTATAACCGACAGTATTAAAAAATTCTTCTTTAATGCTGTCAGTTATAACCGACAGCAATAGGAAAACAATAAAAAAAAAAAAAAAGAGCCAGCCCGGGGCTGGCTGGCTGGCGGAAAGCAGCCAGCCCTTTGGCCCTTTGGCCCTTTGAAATTCCGTGGGGCCCTCCCAGATTCCCGAGCCCGCTGGCCTAGCCCTCGGTTGAAGACGATTTTAGGGTTATTTTCGGCCCTCTGGCCCTCTGGACCCTTCGGTTGGAGATGACCTTATGTACTTCTCCAGTCGCATAATCGGTATTGGGGATATGGTGAGGAGTCTAATATTATGATTTCATGGAGAAGCTCTCGGCCTCGGATTGATGAAGTCGAGAAAGTCGATATTCAGCAAGTGAGGGCGCCAAATCACAATTTATGGGAATGGAATAGCGAGACATATTATATCCATATTATTTTTTTTTCGGAGAAATTAGATTCACATCCTTCATTTTGCTACTTATTTGATTAAAACCTTATTCCTTTTTATTTTTTGATAAAGTGCTTGATATTAATAACATCATTAATTATTTCAATAATAAAATATTTTTTTATTTCTAAATATATTCATTTAATGTTAAAAATGTTACAATTAGTATATTTATATTTATGGCTAAATTTTTTATCATATGTTTTTATTTTTAGTTTGTACCCATTTTTAATTTGCAACCCTTTTTTAATTTGTACCAATTTTTTTTTCAATTTTAATTTGTACTCATATATTAATTTCTTTTTGTGCCCATATTTTATAAAGTTTTATTTGTATTTGCACCCATATTTTTTTATTTATTTGTACCCATTTTTAATTTTGCTAAATGTACCCATGCTAATTATATGTACCATTCATCTAATTTTTTTTCCAATTTTTAATCTTAAAATTTACTGATTCTTAAATATACCAATTTGTTATATGTAAAATGTACCCTTTTTTTTATATAAAATCTATTCAATTTTTTTCTAATCCATTTTTAAACTTATATGGGTACATTCTTTTTTCTTTGATTTGAGAATGTATCCATGTTAAGTTTAATCGAAGAAATTTACAAATTTTATTGAGCCTAATATCTTTTTTTTTTTTTTTTGGTGTGATTTTGAGGAATGTACCCATGTTTTGATACAATAATTTTTTTGGTTAATTTTGATGAATGTACCCATGTTTATATATATATACACACACAATAGTATATTTATATTTTAATATTTTTAATCCCACAAATTATGGTTTTTTTATTTAAAATCTCACTAATATAAACAACTATAAATTTCAATTTTTAATTTTAAAAAATATAGTAACGCACATAGAAATAAATTATCACATTAATTTCAGGGACATGGATCAAAAATTGAAAACCAACAAGGTTTCAGTCAAAGAATATTCATAGTTAGGGACCACATCCAAAGTCTCCCTTTTTTCTTTTATGGAGAATATGGGTTGTTTCTCGATTTACTGTTAAGGCTAGAGCAGCATGCCCACCGAGAGCACAATTGGATTATGAATGATACTGTCAAGCTCGATGGTGACTCTTCACGATGACTCGGAGAGGATGGCAAATGTCCTTTATGGCAGCCAAGGTATTAAATATCGGTAATATCGGAAATATCGGTAGTCCAGAAACACGGAAATATCGATGGAAATATCGGGATATTATCGATATCCATAAAAATAATATGGAAACCACGAAAATTGTAAGAAAAACTTGGAAATTTTTATTGAAACTTTGCAGGATGTTTATTTAGTCAATTATCTATTAGTTTATCACAAAAAATTAGAAGGAAATGCATTGCATGATGGATTTAACTGATTTAAGTTAATTATATAGCGAGCTGGCAAACATTGTGAGTGTAGAAAATATGTAGTAATTAATGAAAGAAGTTTAAACACCCAGTCACAGACCGTAAAAAATTGTACATGTAAAAGCTGTAAAAGTTGAATTATTTAGATGCTTTTTTTTCTTACACGCCACCCACCCACACACACACACACAAACTCTTACACGCCAACACACACGCACACAACACACGCATACACACATCACACACGCAGACAGAGACTGAGCTCTCTCTCTCGATCCTTCTCTCTTCTCTCCGACAGAGACTGAGGTCTCTCTCTCTCTCTCTCGATCCTTCTATCTTCTCTCCCTTCTCCATTCTCCCACACACACACACAGAGATCTATTTTCTCCCTTCTCCCACACACACGCACAGAGACATCGCCCCTCGTCATCGTCATCGTCTCCCACACACACGCACAGAGACCTCGCCCCTCGTCATCGTCTCCACCGCAGATCTAGGTCTTTGAACGTCAAAGTTTCGAGCGCGCCTCAGATCCAGGTGATCTGATTCTGACGCCGTAGTCGTCGCCGCCGCCACCAACTTCCTAAGCCAAGAATGGAGAACCTGATCTCGTTGGTGAACAAAATCCAGAGAGCTTGTACTGCTCTAGGGGACTATGGCGAAGATAGCGCATTCGTCGTCGCCGTCGGTGGTCAGGTCAACTCCCGATCCCTCACCTTCTTACCTCTTCGATTGATTCATGCATATGAATTGTGGTTGTGTTTTCACTCGCTCTGTAGCTTAGATCTTGATCTTAATTGTGTTTTTGCAAGGTTTTTGGGATGAAATCGGCTCGGGAATCGGCACACCCATTTCCGGCGTTCTTCTCCGATTCGTACGTATCCAAAATATCGCGATATTTTCGGTAATATCACGATATTATCGATATTATCGAAAATATCGCGATATTTTGTCGAAAACTGCTTGGATAAAGATTAAAATATCGGTAACCCGAAAAACCGATATTATCGGCGAAATATCGCCGATAATATCGGCATTTCAGACCATGATGGCACCCCATCTCGATCTACAACTCGAGCTCAGGGGTATCAATTTTTTCTGAGTATGGTTGGGCTATGAGTCGAGTTCGGCGGTATCAACCCATTCGGCGGCGTCGCTACCAATCTTAACGTTCGTCATGGATGGTGGTGTTCCCACTGTATCCTCTGAACATCATGAGAAGTGGTAGGTGAGAGACCCCCAGCCGCTGTCGCCGAAGAACTCCTCGGTGATGGAGTCGCCGAGGGTGGCTTAGTCTTTTCATTGTCAACATAAGTTGGAAATTATATATTATAATATGGAATATTGTAATATATAATTTTAATAATTGAATGAAAAATAGTGTTAACCGTATTTCTTAAAAATGTTATGTTATTTAGGTGCATTCCCTTGTTAAATGATGTATACTTATAGATGAAAAGTTACATCTCTTCAATAAGTAGTAATTGGGTTCTATATAAACCCATGAAACCATTGGTATTAAATGATAGAAAATTAGAGTTAATTTTTACTCTTGAGAAATAGGGTTTCCCCACTATCTATTTCTCTCATTCTTCGTTTGTCAAATTTCAAGTCGTGTCTTGAGAGTACGGAATATATAAAGTTCGCCAGAGTCCAAAGATTGAAGTGCTTTGACTTCGGATTATAGATTGTTGAATCTTGGGAGACGGACGCTTACCAAACTACAAGCACAATAGTAGGGGTGGAATTTTGTCTTTAGGACATTGCATTTCTGCAAGCCTCAATCTCCAAGTTTGTCAGTTTTTTCTAACTTTCTCTATAGTTGTTTATATTAATCTCATATATAATTGATGTTGTGAATTTCTTGATAATAATTGAAATTTTTTATGTCATTTTCATATTTTCTAATATTGCTCCAACAATCTAAAGACATAATATTTTCCTTATGCAATAATTAGAAGAAAAAAAATTTGATTGAAGAAAAAAATTATATTGAGAAAGTAGAAAAGAATGATTTGAATATATGTTAGTGAAACTGCCATTTAAAATTTAGACTTTGAAGCACATCCATATTGCTGTGAAGGTATTTTTCTTGATTTTCATTAAGAACGACATGGGCAGTTTGTTAAGTTATTGTTTATTTAATGGTTTTTGCCATTTAACGTTATTGTTATTGGTCCAATACTCTAAAAATTAGACTTGAGAATGGCGATCAGTTCTTGTGATATGTGATTGGTTTTGCCAATTCAAAATCTTGCCGACTGTTGTGCCTGTTAAATGATTTCTTAAGGATGTTGTTATGGAGTGGTTCCTCTAACATAATCAAATTGATATGCAGTATTACGAATCCCATTATTTAAAATGGAAGATGGTGGCTTCATGATCGAGACAAATCATGTCTTGATAGGGAAGATGCAAACCACTACATATGTTTTAATGAAGCTATATCTAGGCTTGATATATCAGGCTGATGCTTGGTTAGTGTTTAAATTTGTCAAACAAAATTTCTTGAAAAGGCATTCAGTGCTTTTAACCAACAGTCAGTTATATGATTAGGGGGGTACGTGCTGGGTTGAACCAAAACATGACTCTTCATTTGAAAAGATTTATCTGTTCAAACAAATATGTCAAGTAATCACTGAAAGATGCAAATCGCTGCATCATTGGAATTATCGAAGCCAGGATTAGGCTTAAGTGCTTTATGTCCTAAGCTGAAGTATGGTCGGTTTCTACATACATTGAAAAGAGGTGCCGATTAAGGGATGATATACTACTCCCTCTTGATTGCAGATGCCAAACTATATGAGAATGTCACCAAGTTCTCTCAAACAGTACGAGCACAAGGATAAGGAAACAAATTGGTGAACCATTCGGTCACTGGTTACGGACAGAGATGGCGTGGTCACTAGTTTGGTTTTTTTTAGACTATAAGCATATCGGTTATGGTCGTTTGGGATATAGAAAAGCTGGAGATTCTAGTTTCCAGAAAGATACGGTGATAACGATTTCCATCATGTGGTTGCTGCAATTATTATGAGATCATAGTATCCAGAAAGATACGGTGATAACGATTTTCATCATGTGGTTGCTACAATTACTATGAGATCCGTTCATGTTCAATGTTTGTCTCTGTTATATGAAGAAAGGTGTCGGTTAAGGCCAAGTGAACGCCAAAGTGGTGTACTAGATGTACTAGATACATACCAGTTCATGAAATGGATCATTTTTTCCAGAAAGGAGATGTGTTATAGAATCAGAAAAGTTTGGTATGTCAAATGCCCTTTGATTTTTCTACCAAAGGGAACGTAATGGTTGTTTGATTCTAATTTGAAATGACCATGATTTTTTATTTATATATGAAGAAATATCATGAATGTGCAGTTTGAAAAGAGAACTGTGAAAACACGTGCAGAAACCACACAAGAACGTGCTGACGTGATTATTTTTACAAGCCGTTGCAACTCTTTGCAAAAATTTGTTATTTGTGCCATAGAGAAACAGTTTCAGATTAGTAATTGGCACTAGACACTAGCATTGCTAGTAATTAGTGTAATGTTAGAATTGCAAAAGAAGTGAGACTAGTATAAGCACTAGCAAAAGAAGACGATCAGTTTTATGATAAGTATCATAAAAGGAATCTTCTGGTGCCCATGTTAGTCATGGATGAAATGGTGAGAGTGAAAATGTGGGAAACATTTTGCAGAATTAAATTAGACACGATGATGTTTTTAATTAAGTAAACATCAAAATTAATGGACATGGTCATGGGGTCATGCATGTTAGTCATAGTAAGGAAGAATGAAAGCCAAAAAAATGTTTTCCTCATAATGGCTAGTGAGGCATGAAGGCCTAAGAAGATAGATAAAATCTGTCTAGTTGTTTCCTACTTCTTAAAAGTAGAAAATGTGATCGATTTAATGGTAACGTTAAAAGTACCCAAAATTATAGAAGAATTGTGGGTAGTTTAACTATCTTTGATATATTAAGAAAAATAGAAACATAATTTGTTAATTGAATGAGACAATCAAGATGACATCTCTTGTGATGAGTAATTGTTTAAGGTATAGCAAGGTTAGAGACCTTCTTACAAATACCTTAAATGTGGGGGAGTTTAATTACTTAGTAATTAAGTCCTAATATAATTTTGAGGAATTGACATTTCACACAACTACTTTCGTATGAAATATAATTTCATAACAACATAGAGAAAGTCAACCTCGTGGATCCAATGTTAAAGGATTGACTAGAGAGTAAGTTGATCATCGAGAGGAATGAGCCTAAAGCCAACATAACTAATGAATCAGTCGGGCATAAACCTAACTTAGTTGATTGGAGATCCCATGGTCTAAGTTCAATAGGCAAACTGGTTGTGCATGATTCAAAGAAGTTAACACACTATAGACCTCATTCCTATGGTGGGAGAAATGTGTTGTTCTACAGAAGTTATAGGGTGTATATTTATACTTAATGACAGTGATATCTTAAAAAATAAGAGGGATAGAGTAGACTATTCTTAATATGTGGTCACCTATATGAGAGTAGAAGTGCATTGCTTCTATGAGTATGAGATGGCTAAATTCTCTAAAACTCTCATGAATCCGGGATTTGTTCAAGACCAAAATGAACACAACTGTATGAACCGTAATATATTAGGATTAGTGATATATGGTGCTTATTGTCTCGGTTTACTGTTGCGGTGAACAATATAAGATTCCATATCCACTGCATCACCAAAAGACACCTCTCCCGATACATCTCTTGTCCGCTTGTCCGCTTGTACTCTCAAATTCTTCTAATTTTTCATTCATATGGAGGATTGTTGGAAATTATATATTATAATATGAAATATTGTAATATATAATTTTAATAATTGAATGAAAAATAGTGTTAACCGTATTTCTTAGAAAGGTTATGTTATTTAGGTGCATTTCCTTGTTAAATGATGTATACTTATAGATGAAAAGTTACATCTCTTTAATAAGTAGTAATTGGGTTCTATATAAACCCATGAAACCATTGGTATTAAATGATAGAAAATTAGAGTTAATTTTTACTCTTGAGAAATAGGGTTTCCACACTCTATTTCTCTCATTCTCCGTTTGTCAAATTCCGAGTCGTGTCTTGAGAGTACGGAATATATAAAGTTTGCCAAAGTCCAAAGATGGAAGTGCTTTGACTTCGGATTATAGATTGTTGAATCCTGGGAGACGAACGCTTATTGAACTACAAGCACAAGAGTAGGGGCGAAATTATGTCTTTAGGACATTACATTTATGCAAGCCTCAATCTCCAAGTTTGTCAGTTTTTCTAACTTTCTCTATAATTGTTTATATTAATCTCATAAATAATTGATGTTGTGAATTTCTTGATGATCATTGGAACTTTTTATGTCATTTTCATAATTTCTAATATTGCTCCAACGACATGTGCTGCAGAGACACAAGTTTAAGAGCCAAGTAAATATTGGCCCAGGGGAAAAGTGATTCCAACATTCATGATTGATGGCAGGCCAAGCTACCAAGAATCAGGTTTTTCTCTGCCTCATTGGTTTTTAAGTTTCGACCGAATCATGAGATGGACGGTCGAAGTGATTACAAGGCTTTTTTGGCGAAGAAGTCTTTGCCGAGCCTTGTATAGAGAATGATGGCAGCAGAGAGACCACAACCCTGGCAGAAGAGAGGTGATTTTATAGCCGGAAAACAAAATTTCTTTTTCGGCGATACGACGCGATCTTGCTGGCTACGAACAATTGATTTCCTTAACCATTCGTCGGACTTCGGCAATCATCAACTATTTGGGTGTCTCCTAGCCTTGGAAAATGTCTCTGCTCTTTCTTAATGAAGATGATGTGCCATGAATTAGAATGTATGCTCTGCAGACTTGTTGAAGAATCAAATGCATTAAGCCAATAATTGATTGCATGTCATTTGATTTCACAAAGCCATTCGGTGCCCCTTGTCAAATGTATTAAGCCAAGAATTGTTTTCACGACCTTACAAAGCTACTCGACCGGTGGTAGCCTTCTGGGACGAATGGTTTTCGGTGAAGCTACTCGGTGTACCAAACTTTTGGGCCTCCAAGTTTTTAATGCGGAATGATTTATCAATTCGGAGGAGTTATTTGGTGACAGACAAGTTTAAATGCCAATGAATAATTTCCTTAACCATTCGGCTTACGAGCTGAAGTTCAAGGAAACTATCGGCCCGAACGATCAAGGCCGTTGAATGTAGGGTGAAATTTTTTACCACATTACCATACCAACCGTACCATACCAAAGTTGTGCCAAAAAATTTGTACCACTGGTAATGGTACGGTATTTGTACCATACCATACTATTTCGGTACAGTACTGGTACTCAAAACCAGTACCGGTGGTATATCGTACCTACCGGCTACCAATATTATTAATATTATATTATGTATTTATTCATATATATATAGAATTATGTATTATGTAATATTATATTATGTCGTTTGACTCATTTATCCTAAAATCTTCACATAAACCAAACACTCAGTCTCTCACTCTGTTCTCTGCTTGACACAAAGTTAGAAACCTAGGGCTTGTTCCGCCGTCGCAGCTCTCTCATCGACTCATCTTTGTTTCTTGTTTCCGGCGACTTTGTCTTTCTCTGCAGTCCATCTCATCATCTCCTTCATCAACTTGGGTTGTCCTTCTTCGCGGTTCCGTTTGTCAAGGTTACATACAATTTTGAAGAATATAGAGATGAAGTTTATGAATCTCTTTCATCAGTTTTTCCATTGTACTCTTTTATCAGTTTTTCCGTTGTACTCTGTTATCAATTTTGAAGAATGGGTTGTCCTCTGTAATTAGATAAAAACTTTCAGAAACCCTAAATTGATAAAATTGGGGATTTATTAATTGGTTTGGTTTTATATGACCTATTTTGCTTGCTGCCTACTTTTTTGCATCCTATTTTGGTTGCCAAATTATTTGGGGGAAATTAAAGATCAAAGATCAATTAGTAATTAATTAAAGCAGAGTAATATTTAGGATATGGATATATAGGTAGTTAACAATTATACCTTTCATGATTTGAGAGCCACGGGTGCAAATCTCGCCGGGTTGGTTATAGCCGAGTGAGAGACCAGTTTCAGGGTAGGGGTGGACATTAAAATGTATATTTTTTACATCCTATACTAAATTGATTAGTAATTAATTAAAGCAGATTAATATTTGGGATATATAGGTAGTTAACAATTATACTAATGCATGCTTTTTTATCTCTTTTGCTTGCTGCTTGCTTGCTTCAAGGGTGATTTTATCTTTTAAAATGTATGAATTATTGCAGAATTATATGGCTTATTCATATGACTATGCATACAATTTATGTGAATGAGTTACAGGGCTAACTACTATATTTTAATATAACATTGTGTCTTATTTTGGTTAATAGGTCAAGATGGAGTCTAGGAATAGCCATGACTCTACTAGTACACCTTCCACCACTCAACCCCAACCCCAAACACTTGGAACACAACCAAAACAAGAAAATCAAGAAAATCAAACTGTGTATATTTTTTGGGCTTTGAATTAGGTTAGAAAAATATTAGATTTTGGCCAAACTAAGTGGCTTAAAACAAAGTGGCAATTACCATTGGCATAACATACCAACCAAACTATTTGGTATACCGATATTCGGTATACCGAAAGTTTGGTACGGCAATGGTAATAGATTTTGCCGTACCAAATATTTAGTATGGTAATCAGTACGGAGGTTTTGGTACGGTAATCGTACCAAACCACCCCTAGTTGAATGAGCTGCGTTCTAGATACATGAGTAAAATATCTAGGTGATTTTCAATTATTTATATTATTATAATTATGATAATCATAATAATTATCTTCCAAATAATTGGGATTATCTTAATATTTTATTATCCATAGAAGGTATTCGAATGCAATCACATTTGCGATGCCGAGGTCACCTAAACGGGCCAAGATCACGCATGCCAGCATGTTGTTATTCATTATTTGTTATTATCCTTTGGATAAAGGCTTGAAATTGGTGGTCAGCAGGTGGAGCAAAATTTGGGTGAAAATTATGCATCCCAGTTATCCTTTAGTTGATTAATGGGATATGATAAGGCTTTTAAGAGTTAGCATTGCAAGTGCTTGCAGCATACATGATTTACATACACGGAGGATTTGGCTGCCAAGCAGCATGGAGGATGTGGAATTAACGAGTTGTGTTGCACGTGGTTTGCATCAGGCATTTCGAATATGCTGCCTGACTAGCTCCAATTCAGGTTGTAATTTGTGATAATTATTAGCAAAAAGGATTGGCTTATCAAGAGTCAAAATATGGTGGTGATGCCGCATGTTAGCACGTGGAGGGAGTTTGATTTTCAGTTGAACTCTACAAAGCTATCAGGTCGTGCTAAGCAAAATACAGTCACTATAAATACAGAGCCACATGCAACATTTGAACCCCGTTCAATTCAACACACAACTGCCCTGTGCAAACCTCTCGAACACCTTGAGATTTTTATTTTCTTTTTTTTCGCCAACACATCTTCAGTTTGGATAGACAACACTGTGAAAGCAACCGGCAACATACAACACTGCTTCGAGACCGACTGGTTATTTATCCAAGTCTCGGTCAGCAAGGATTTCCGAGTCTTTGTTGGAAGAGGTCATCTCATTAGCCTTCTCGGCGAAATGAGGTGTTACCAAATTACTACATTCGACACACTGAAAGCCGAATTTGATATTGAACTTCGCAGAACTAGCAGTCTTGTCTTCAGACTCTAGAACCCGAAGGCCGAGACATGTTGCTTCCTTGGCTGCAGTCGCGAGATTAAGGAGTCAGCAGTGCGCCCAACGCCACATCAACATATTTTTACTCCCTGGCCGAACTTGGTTGACGAGTTGGCACACTCCGCATTTAACCGAATGACGTAGTTAGCTTATTAATTACTCGGCTTACGCGCCACATAGGCTAGATAGTTTTTGGAGTCAAAACAAACATATATTAAAAAAAAATTAAAGAGGGCTGTAACCCAGTCAAAGTTGAGGGGGCTAGGCCCTCACGCCCATAATATATTACTTGAAAATAAAAATACAACGGAAGGACATAGTACATAAACCCTGACAATTAAAAGCAAAATCATATATAACCAATCCAAGCAAAACTGTTTGAAATTTTAACATTTAACAAACCGTCTTCTTGCATTTTTTGAAGCAAAATCATTGATTATACTCAAAGTCTTCAACCTCATCGATAATATTATAAAAAATTAGCAACAAACATCATATCAATTAAAATTTCAACATATATTATTAAAATTACTTACTTGCCAGTGGCCACTCGAACTTTGCTACTTTTGCAGTCTTGATATGACACACGGTTGTTGTACTTTGCGGCTCTTGTAGTTCTGATACAAAATTAGCTAATTTGTAAAAAGCAAACTGATTGGTAAAATTAAAAAAAAGCAAAATTAAGTTGAAATTTTTTTATGAAAAACTAAAGTGTAAATTATATTTTACCCCCTCAGGTTTGGGTGCAGTTGCAACCTCATAGAATATTTTTAAAACATTTCAATCTCATACATTTAGTTATTATTTCATTTCAATTTCATACAACCGTTAAAAATTCTGTTAAGTTAGCTGTTAAGTGATGACATGGTAACGGTGAGTCTCACATTTTTGCTTATGTGGCTGACAACTTTTGCCACATGGACAAACAATTAATATTTTATTTAAAAAATTACAAAAAGAAAAAACCCTTAAAAATAGAAAAAGAAAAACAACCCTAGATCTTCCACAGCCGCTCTCCACCCTAACGTTGCAAATGCAAAACCCCAACCCTAGATCTTCCATCCTCTCCAGTACGTCTTCAACATCTTCGTCCACAACACGTCCATCAATACAAGCCCGCCGACAACACCAACATTGCCTTCAACCCCCTTCAACACCACCCACGTCGACTGGTGTTGTAAATCGGACGACGACGACATCTTTTTCCTCGCGCGACAATCTCTTGCGGGTCACGGTGGTGGTTCAGGCAGACTACAGCAGGGGTCATCGTCGATGCTGAATCTGGTGCTTGTGGTTCAGGTAGAAAGCACAAAGTGGTGAACACCCAAACTCCGGCTAACGAATTTGGTGGCGGTGGTTCAGGCAGAGAGCGCAAGTGGACTGACAATTTGAGACGTGGATCGAATTTAAGGGTTGGGTTGGATTCGATAAAATTTGGGGGTTGGATTTGTCCAAATCCTAAATTTTCCCAAACCCAGGTCGCCGAAGCCGACGTCAATGGTAACGATGGATGAGGAAATGGGGTTTGCAGGGGGCGAGGGAGAATGCGGCTGGGGATGAGGAAGACATGGGTTTTAGGCTTTTTTTTTCAATTTTTTAAATTAATTATTTTAGTATTTAATATTCTTATTAAATTATTATTTTTTAAATGCATAGAAATTTTTTTTTTGCCATGTGGCACAAATTTGGCAGCCACGTTATCACTTAACGGATTTTCTAACGAATGTATGAAATTGAAATAAATTGATAAGTAAATGTATGAAAACATGGGTTTTACGGTTTTTTTTATTTAAATTAATTATTTTAGTATTTAATATTCTAACTAAATTATTATTTTTTAAATGCATAGGAATTTTTTTTTTGCCACGTGGCACAAATTTGGCAACCACGTCATCACTTAACGGATTTTCTAATGAATGTATAAAATTGAAATGTTTTTAAAATGTTGTATGAGGTTGTAATCAACTCCAAACCTTAAGGGGTAAAATGTAATTTACCCTAAACTAAACTAAACGAAAATCAATTAAAAAAAACGAATAAAAAAGTGGGCTCTGTCACTGTGGCCCAACCGCTCAAATGGGAGTCAAAGTGGGACTTAGGACTCTACTCAACACCTCAACCCTCAAATTTGCTTCTAGGTCGTCTGCCACGACGACTGGAGTGGTGGGATGGGAATTGGAAAACCTCAGGATATGGAGTGGACGGAGGATGGGATCACAGGACGGCGGAGACTGAGAGGCACAACTCAAGCAGGGAAATAAGGTAATTGATTCAAAATTATGGAATTTGAAGCCAGGTCGGTTGAGAATTGAAAAATTGCTTCAATTGAAATTCTGGGTACTGGGTTCTTAAAGAATTGAGTTATGATTATGAACTTATGATCCTTGAATTACTAAAAGGCTTGGAATTTGGTCCTTGGAATGCATATTAAAGACCGAGTTTTCGAAGCTTCGACGAAGAACGGAGAGTTGAATTCGGGGGTTCACTGTACCAGAATTTTTTTTAAATACCTAATACATACATAAAAAATTTTTTTGGTGCCCCTTTTAATTTTAGGCCCCGGAGATGGGCCCTGTTTGCACTGGGCTAGGGCCGGCCCTGATAATTGACGTTTCACGTTCTTTACTAACAACATAAGCTTGCTCGACCATTCTTAACATGATGTTCACTTTTAAATGCAGAAATTGACCATCTCTTCTTATAATTTCTTTACTAGATACATTGGGGATATTCCAATCAAGAAACTCGACACCTTCATCTTAATGAAGCTCTAATTTTTGGTCCTCATTAACTGTGTCTGGGATCTTATTTAAGCTAGATCTAGAGCTAGTACTGGCAGATGAATTAGTCCTAAATAATCGACTCATTTTACAAATTACGGGGTTTACAGGTACAAAATATGTTATCTATTGGCTTGAGTTTCTAACTTGACTGTGGTTTTCTCTCTCTCTGCTCATGCTGCATCCACTCAGGCCACATCGTTGGGACCTATCGTTTGGACCTAGACATTGTTTGGTTTAAGAGTGAAAACTTTGACAGATTAGGAATTCAAGAAACATATAAGGTATCCAATAACTACAAATACCAACCACTTGGGAAGAATGAATAGACTATGAAAATTGTGGAGCCAAAAGTAATTCAAAAAATCCTAGATACAACACACGAAATTTTACCAAAGAAGACAATAATGCCCTCATTAAATGGGCAGGACCCACAAATATTCTCACACGTAGTCCAACATTCTTGGAGGCTTGGGTAGCAGATTACAACGTCACCAACCTCCCTAGCTCGTGGCAAGGAAGAAAAGTCGAAGGACTCATCTTGGCCAATGGAAAGCCACCACGTGTAGGGCAAAACCATACATCTAGGCCGACCACCACCTTATAAATACCTTATCTCCACCAATTTTTGGTAAGCTTTTGTTGATCACTTAAGCCCTAAACACTCCATCTTTTCAGAGAAACTCACTTAGGCATCGAAGATCCATTAGCCAAACCCTCCACCCACCTTGTCGTCGCGTGAGACTTTGGCCTTGATCGAAGATGTTTATTGTTTTGTAGGTATAATTTTGTTAATACTGAAGGCGGCGAGAATTTGCTACCACAAAGATAACTACCTCAGATACGAATTACTTGGCTCTTATTTCCAGAATACCAATTATCTCAAGATTTTCTCTTTTATCCCAAGACAATTGTACACACTTTTAATTTCTGCAACTCATTCAAAGAGATGTATGATCCAACAGTCCTGATTAATCTGTTTATACCCCATTTTACATCTTTAGTTAGAGCAAAGTTTTAGGCCATTGAATGATCAAAGTTTTAGACTGTTGGATGGAAAGTTAAGATAATTTTGTCATTATTAAGGGATAATATTGCGGTTTTCAATCATAATAATTATTTTTTAATAATAAATTATCTTGATATTTTCTGGTACAAGATAAGTGAGATGCAAACCTTATATCCAACTTGGAAGTACAGTTCAAATGAGTTTGGGATGTTTGGTACGAACCACGCGGCAATACAACCGATTAATTTCATTTACAATCAATGCGTGCCAAGGTTCTAAAAGACGCTAGGTGCTAGTCGGGTAGCAGGCTGGGGCCTAGCGCCTAGGTAGAGCCTAGGCGGGGGGCGAGCGGACTACACAGATTTAAGTAAATTTATTATATTTCGTATAAATAAGTGTTTGTTTATACTTAAAATATATATAATTTCATAATAACTTACAAAATAGAATGATATATATTATGAAGGATTGGAATATAATGAAAACATATGGGGAACAAGTATATAATGTGTGTTCATTTAAGTATTCAACAAGTATCTTACAATTTAGTGAAAAAAAATAAAACGCAAAATGAGAGTTATCTATTTTCTACCTAGTGAGTCGCAACCTAGGCGGGTTTGGGCGGGCTAGGTGGGTGCCTAGGAGGTCTATGCGGGCATCTCAGCAGGTGTAGGCCCCATTTCTTAATTTTCAAACGCTTAGGCATTAATTGGGATAGTGGCCAGCCGCCTAACGCCTTGGCGGCGCTAGGCAGAGATTTTTAGAACATTGATGTGTGCATTGGATAAAGGTGAAATAGTGCAACAGGTGGATGATGTTGATCAGGATCAGTTTGTGATAATGGCTGAGGAGATTTTGCAATTGATTTGCAAATGGTTTTCATAGATAAGACAAACATAAAAAAGGCACATTGTGCAAACTGATTGGGTTTCTAAGCCTTATTTTTCCTAGGCTTAGCCTTAGAGTTTCCTCCCTCAACATAATTTGCATGGCTTTAATGGCAGCAAAACCACCAGAATGGTCTGCCTTTCTGTGGTCCTCTTTCACTCGTAGCTTGAGAATCAAATCCTCCATATTCATCTCACGACGTTTGTGCTTGAGATAAATTTTGAAGTCATTCCAAGAAGTTGGTAGTTTCTTGATTATAGCCCCAACTTGGAAATGCTCATTGATCTCACATCCGTCGGAGTGCAATTCATAGATCAATTTCTGGTTTTCTTCGACCCGAGAGACAACAGATTTTGAATCCACTAAGGTATATTTGAGGAACTTACCGATCACAAATTTCTTTGAATCGACATCATCAATCTTCTACTTTTTCACCAGGGATTCCCACAACTCCTTTGCAGGCTTGCACATAGAATAAATGTGGTAGAGATTGTCATCCAAACTATTCAGAATATAATTCCTGCAACAAAACTCAGAATGATTCCAAGCTTCAATTGCCATGACAGTCTCTTTCGTCATTGGATTCGCATTAGACTTCGGAGCCTCTTCCTTGACAACATGAGCAAGATTCATGGTTATCAGGAAAAACAACATCTTCTGTTACCATCTCTTGAAATCCAGCCCTTTGAATTTCTCAAGTTTCTCAGAGTATTTCGGCAAAGTGCCATTCACATTCACATATTGTTCATCCATAATTCTGTTTCAAGATTGTTGGATAAATATCAACAATCAATGATAAATTTGTATATGCTAACAAATAATAAATGCAAATAAATATTTAAGCAGAGTATAAATAAAACAAAATTTCATATTAATAAGAGAAACTGAAAATCAAGGCTTGCGTACCGCAATGTCTTTGAAACAGAATTTCATCCCTACTCTGTGCTTGTAGTTTGATGGACGTCTGCTTCACCAGGATTTAACAATCTAAGTTAAGATTCCAGCACTGGAAAACTAGATTTCTGGCGAATATCTTTATGGTACTCTCATTATATTTTGTACGTATGGATTGATGGGTTGCAGTGAGATGAATGATATGCAGATGCATGTATTTATAGCAATCATATGCCTGTTCGCAGCAGACATATTTTTGGGAAGCGGCTGTTCAACGCAAAGGGTGTGTATCTTTTTCTCAGACTTATTCATACGTTCTCAAACGCTCTCAGACTTTATCTGAAAAGATGAGTCTGTTGAAAAATAAAAAGATTAATTAAATCTGAAATTAATTTAATAAACTAAAAAATTAATTATTGAATTTAATTATTGGAGCCCGAGCCCCAAGGCCCATCTTTTGATAATTAATTATATATTAAATATATATTAATTATTAATTAATTATCACACCCCAAAGCCCAAACCCAATACTTAAAGTATATATAATTTCATCATAAACTACAAAATAGAATGACATATATTTTATGAAGTATTGGAACATAATGAAAATATGGAGAACACGCATATAATGTGTGATCATTTAAGTATTCAACAAGTTCTTACAATTTATTAAAAAAATAAAATGCAAATGAAAGTTATCTATTTTCTATCTAAATGAGTTGCAACCTAGGCGAGTGCCTAGGCGGGCTAGACGGGCGCCTAGACGGTCTAGGCGGGTGTCTCAGCAGGTCTAGGTGCCCTTTCTTAATTTTCAAACGCCTAGGCATTAATCGGAGTGGTGATCAGGGGCCTAGGCGGCGCTAGGCGGAGATTTTTAGAACAGTGCTTTGTAATAAGGACAAAGTCTTATAAAGTGAGAGAACCTTTTGGGGGTGACCAATGTGGGATAACGAGCTAGAATAATATTTCTACTAAAAAAACTCGAACACCTTTCATGGTTATTTCTTTTGAGATTGTTATTGAGAGTTATAGTGACATAGAGGTTTACACTGAAAGTAATTTAAGGTTTAATCAATTATAAATGTTGATATGCTTTTTGGGTATCCTTTTATACCGCATGTTTAATTATAAAAGTTGTTGGGCAAACAGATATATGTGTGTCCTCAGTTTATTTGGCTGCTCTGCTATAAAAGCTGATGTACAAAAGGTTATGTGTGTGTGTGTTATCAGTTTGTCATTTTGTTGTAATACGTATATGTTTATGCTTGAACTAATTAACCAAACCAGTTTTCACAACTTCCAAACATATATGTACCTACTACATATATTTTCAGCTATATTTATGAAATAAAACATATACGTTTGAGAGTTGGAAATGATTACTCAGATTACATATGATAAAACATTAATACAACTAGAAAAGTTAGTGTTTGGTTGATGTATTGGTATTACAGTGAGCTATACATATGCACCTATTTTCCAAA
The DNA here is from genome assembly GCA_024362995.1 of Heteromeles arbutifolia. Classification (NCBI taxonomy): domain Eukaryota; kingdom Viridiplantae; phylum Streptophyta; class Magnoliopsida; order Rosales; family Rosaceae; genus Heteromeles; species Heteromeles arbutifolia. The sequence goes on along the minus strand of JANCRC010000003.1, from coordinate 32,877,730 downwards.
GAGATTTATATTCAAAACCTATGTTATCTAGACAACCAAAATGATATTTGAATTGATTGGTGTTCAATTAGTAAGACCAAGTTATTTGACTAGATCAGTGAGGATGAATGTCAAGCTTCTTAGTGATGGCTTGTAATTGTGAGTAGGAGTTGGTCACAGTGGTGGACAATGAGTTCGAGTTATGCTTGCTTAGGTATCCAGGTAGGGGAAATACGGCAGACCTTTATAAAGATTGATTATATTAAATTTCGTGGAATTCTATATTATTGTTGATCTTATTGGTTGATTACTCTTGTTGTGTGTTATTTGGATATGTGTACGTCATTGTTTCGTTGGATGTCTGTCTATTATTGACTATGGAATTACTCTTGGTTGACAATATATTGTGGTGTATGGGAATGATGAAATGAAAGTATTTGTGATCTGTGGTTGGAACTTCTAGTGTTGAGAAATGAATTACGGAAAAAGGGGGTAATGGAAAGGATCTTTTGTGTAGTTGAGCAAAACTCTTAGTAGGTACTAGGTCTCAGGCGAGCCCACAGTGCACAGTTTCTTTTCTGGTAATTCGAGACTGGCGACGAAGAGTTTTGGCAAGACGACTAACAAAAGGGGAAACTGGGATGGTTGAGTTATAGGGGGTTAATTTGTATAATAGAACATTTGAACCACCACTGAGAGGTAAAATGCAATGTATGCGACGTGCAAGTCCGCGTGTTTTATTATATGAATTAACAGGAATAGTCGAAGAGTTTGCATTGCACTCATGCATTGTTATTGCTAATAATGTGATATTTGGTTATATGATTTCAAGACACTTAATTTAATATTGTCAATTTACTGTGATAAGGCTATGTCTCTACTGAGATGTTAAAGCTCACCCCCTATTGTTATGCAGGTTTATGAACTAAACAGTCAAAAAGGGTAAACATGATGAGATGTGATTAAGTGTGAGGATAGAATTTTGTACTTATTTATTTTAGCCTTGTAAATAATTCTCGATTCTTTTTATAAGAGAAGTTTTATATATTGTCACCCATTTCATCTTTTCTTTTTATTTATTTTTATTTTTATTCGAGCAACGGGCACGGGGTTCATTTTTCTGTCGACCCCGAGTCCGGGGCGTGACACAAAATTTGGAGCTTCCATTGGAGCAAGATTACACTATGCTTTATTGTTTGTTCAAAAAATAAAATAAAATAAAAGCTTCCATGGCCGAGGCCAGTAAACAATAATTCCAAAAATAAGGATTGGCCACTGAAGGGCCCACATGAGCTAACTTGTCTACAACAAAGTTTGCATCCCCAAAAATATGATGCCGGCAAATCATCTGAAAGGCCGACACCAGTCGTTTAATAATCTTTAATAATCGGTGAGAGATGCCATGGGGGCTTCCACAGGCCCCTGCACCAACTAAATGATCAATACAGAATCCCCTTCCACCTCAAGCTTCTCCACATCTTTGCGCCTAGGGATGGCAATTCTAACAGTTAAATCCAAAAACCATGGATAACCGTCCAGATGGATTGGATTTGGGTATGAAAATTCGAGTATATTATGGATATGGAAAAAAACCGTGAATATTTTTCGGTTGTGGTTTTGGATATGGTTATAAAGGTCCCCAATCCAAACCGACTAATGTATAATATAATTATATATAATATAATATAAGCAAGTGGCCTACCACAATGGTAGGGATGAGTGTTACCCTTGCACCACGACGTGGGTACGAATCCCGTCATCTCCCTAATCAAACAAATATATCGTTTGACAAATACACACACACACACACACACACACACATATATATATATATATGTATATATATTCATTATTCACCGATTCTATTACCTTGAGAATACAAAAGTTGCATTGCGTGAGTTGCATTTTGTGAGAAAGTTCAAAAGTTTTGATATAATCAAAATCAATTAGAATTCTATGGGACTTATGGAAGACATCAAAGATCAACTAACATCATCAATGTTTAGCTTTAATTTTTATACTCCATAAGATCCATTCATTCAATCATTTTATACATAAAATATTTAATGACGAAATTAATTTTTACTAAATTATAACGCGTCAATTGAACGAATATATTTTTTGTATTGATGAATATGGATATAACCGTTAACCAATGGAAAATCCGTTACCCGGTGGGTATGATTATGAATAATAATCGATGGTTCATTTGCGGTTATGAATATCGTTAATTTTCGTGGTAATAGAGATTGATATAACATTTCATTCCCCAAACCAAACCATTGTCATCCCTATTTGCGCCTGGCAAACAAACGACCATCTTTTAACACAAAAGCCTCTACAACCGAAATGGTAACACCATCAAGATCCAAAGCACCAGCCCAATAAGTTGACCATCCTCATCCCTAAGAACAAACGTAGTTGCAGCTTTCTCCTAACAAACCGATCTGTCGAATTTTAATTTTAAAAAGCCATGAGAGGGAGGACGCCAACGAATAATTTATCAGTGACACTGGCTACTCTTAGAGGTTTTTTTTTTTAATTTTTTTTTTTTTTTGGTTAAATTAGCCTCAAATTAGGATAAACCAACTCTAGCTGGAATTGCAATGCTCCTGGAAGGACGAGGAATTTACTTTGAAACACTTTGTTATTTCTATTATTTCAAATTTGCCAACAATTTCAACAGAGCTTTATTAAGCTCACTCAAACTATTGCACTTGACACTATTAATAGATTCCAACCAATCCAAGATATCGTTCAACTGAACGGTATTATTCAACCAAGTATTCATCAGCGAACAGTTCCACGTTTCTTTTGCAAACTCACAATTAAGAAAGAGATGATTTTGAGTCTCATCATCCTTTCCACACAAAGGACACGATTTATCCATATTTTGAATATATTTACTTAACCTCACCCTAGTGTTCAATTTACCATGAATAAGAAGGCAAGCAAAAATGGTTACCATATGCGGGATAATTAACTTCCACAACCTCTTAAGGAGCTTTTGCCGATTCACTTCTTGGTTTTTATTGCTTTGCATCTAAGTGACTGACTTAATTGAAAGCTCATCAGAAGAGGAGTGGTCCTAAATAAAGTAATCCTCCTTATCTTGCAAGGGAGTAGACACCAAACAAATTTTTCTCACAGTATCCACATCCAGAACTTGCACGAGTTTATCCCTGTCCCAACTCTTATTATCAATAAAATCACTAACTTTAATTTTCGGATTTCTATTTTGCCCTTGACTTACCAGAATAAGATGGAATAATGGGTAAGGAAAAAACCCATCTATGGGTCAAAAAAAATGATATTACCCACCATCCACCTCGTTCTCATGTGAATAATGTGTCTATTAATTAAAATGCCTTTCCAAGCCACATAGTTCAAGCCACATAGTGATTTTGCTTAATCTTGCAACCTAGGAAATCACACTTTTTTAAGTATTTCCTTTTCACAACTTGGACCCATCAATTATTCTCTTCCTGTAAAACTTTCCAACCTAATAGCAAGACAAACATTATTGAAATGATCCACTCTTCTAATACCTAATCCCCCTTGGTCCTCCAAATTACACACTTCGCTCCATGCTATAGGCGAAGATTTCCTATCTCTCCCCAGATCAACCTTCTGTAAAACAACCAAAATTCTATTTTAAGGATTTAAATTTAAAAAAAATTAAGATAACTCATCTCCATGAGATGCTATAAAGGAGTCTTTACTATAGCAAAATGAGTAGTCTTCTCTTTAAATTTTGAGTGTAACAACTCACTTGCAAAATATTAAAAAATAATAATAAAACTCAAGTGTAGAGCAAGGATAAAAGGAAGAGAGAGAATGTTGTTTTACAGTGGGTTTAGTTTGAATTGTTAACAATAAAATATTCAAAGCTTGTTAAAATGGAGCTTTTTTTTTTTTTTTTTTTTTCGAGAAGAAGGGTAATTGATTCAACATCAACATCATAACAATTACACCAACCGCATGTAAATCAGAAAGGTCTTGGAAAAAACCTTGACCGAGTAAACCAGTGGGATAAACCTTGGGCAAGGAAAAAGAGACCATACATGCACAGTACAAATGAACCCCAACCCTGGACTCAACCATGACACCACGCAATAGCCATGGAGGTCTTGTTTCAACCCAAAACGATGACTCACGACATTGTACACTACAACGAGGCAATCCATGTGTCACGAAATTAGCTTCCGTTCGTACATAGACAACCATAATCTAGTGCCCTTAATCAAAGTCCGAATCCCATCCACAAAAAGCCTGTCCGCAGCCAAACAAATTCCGTTACTGTTAATAAGTTGAATTGGGTAGCTAAAATAGAGCGTTGTTAGAAATGAAAAGTTAGTTTGAGTACTTAAAATAGTTTTTTGGCATTGTTCCCTTACTAGTTTAACAATAATTTCTCTTGGAGATGCTCTAAGACACATTTAGGAAGGTTTTATGAAGGCGTTTGTTCTTGGGATGCTTGGTACAATTCTGTTGAGCTCATAAAATATTTTTAATATCAGGATAAGCTCAATCAATCATTTATGTTGTGAGAAGAGGTCAATAAATATAAAGTTTATCAAGCAGTAATTTCTTTCCCAAGCAAGTGGTATTAATCCAAGGATTTAAAAAGAGTTATATATTCATAAAGTTTAACAGAGTTCAATAAAAAAAAATTGGAAGAATGTCGAGGTCCTAAATAAATTAAGTAGACTTTAAAGAAAATTTGGCTTTCTTCTGTTGACTGCTATCAAAGATCGCCCGCACGGTTGGAGCGCTGGCTTCAATCATTTTCAGTATGCTTTCTAGACTGCTACAACCACAAAAAAAAAAAAAACGAAACAAAAAAAAACAAAAAAAAAGCTTCTTATGTTATTATCAAATTTTCTTAAAATCATGGTCTATAACTACTGCATAAGACCATCTCCAATGATGGGCTAAAAACCAAATTACCCCCCAAACTCACTCCATCCCAAGGGGAAAATTTGGAAATGCTAAACCAATGCCAGATTCCCCCCATAATTTAGCCCAGAAATCGGTGTGGGCTCCATCGAACAGAGTGAAAATATTTATCAGAAATTAAATTTTTTTTATTAAAATGTTCATAAAATTAATTTACGATAGTCTACATATTTATTTTTTTTAAAGAAAATTAATTTAAGAAAAAAATAGTCTAAGTTTATTCTTTAATAATCCTGGGCTAAAATTTTAGGCTAGAACGGTTAAAGCAGAAAAATTGTTTCTAGGCTAAAAGCTAAATTTTTCAAGCTAAAATATTTTGCTTTTAGCCCAACCATTGGAGATGGTCTAAGAGGACAAGAAGTCAACACTAACTTTTCAGAGGGTGATTGTTGACTGCTACCAAAGATTGCCCGCACAGTGAATGGTGCTTCAATCATTTTCAGTATGCTTTCTAGAATGCTACAACCAAAAAAACAAAACAAAAAACAAAAACAAAAAATCTTATGTTATTGTCAAATTTTATTAAAATCATAGTCCATAACTACTGCATAAGAGCACAAGAAGTCAATACTAACTTTTCGGAGGGTGCTTATCCACTTTTGCATTTAACATTTATTGTACTTCAAGTGCAAAATTCGATTCCGCCATAATGTTCTTAATTCCATTATTCTTTTTCGGTAACAATTCCATTATTCCACGCAAGTTGCAACCCAATAACACTCTAAACTTTAGCACGTAGAATCTCACCTCGACCAAGATTAGCATAAAAACCAGATACCTATACCCTACGAGTTTCTAAGGACACGACTAGCACCAATGGTATTAACCATCCCCTTGTGAAACCAATCCACATTAAGCTTTACTCTATTAAATAATTAAGAGAATTCTGTAAAGGAAAATGGTAGGGAGATCATTTTTTAGACCATATTTGAAAGCTACATGATGTGACGGTTGATGACTAGATTTTTGTTTGGCAATTAGTATTTTTTTTTTCCAAAAGCAAGTGGTATTAATCTTAGTAACTTGAGTGTATTCAATTTAGAATTTGAAGGATTTAAAAAGAGTTATAAATTCTTTAAGTTTAACAGAGTTCAATAAACTCCATGTGAACTTAAGATAAATTCATTAAAAATTTTAGGAGACATGCATGATTTACTAAAGCCTAAAATCTTTTTTAATTCCTCTAAATCTATCAAAATCGTTTAATTTTTAAAATCCTTTAAATTTAAATTTTGATTGAATATACCTTGAGTTTATATACTCTTTTAAAAATCTTGATTGCATACCCCTAAACTTTCATGAATTCATTTAAAATTGTTTGAATTTGTAAACTCTTTTAAAATCCTTCAAAATCATAATTGAATACATCCAAGACTATCTGATAGACTAATAAAAAGGGATGAGGCCTGATAGGCCAGCCCAGCCCTAATTTTTCGACCCAGTCTTGGGGTCAGTCTGGCTTTAGCCTGCCCGATTATAAATGGGTAGGGCTTAGGCCTTGCATTTTAGGTTCGATTCTTAGGCTCGACCCAATATGATTTGGTGTAATTTAATTACACAGAAGGCTAGAAGCTTATTTTGGTGTCATTTGTGGACTTTTTTTTGTTTTTGAAGTGATGTTGGATTGATGGTTTCAAAAGTTTGGGATTCGAAATTGTTTCTCATTTTGGAAAATGAACAATCCAATATGCTATTAGACCCTTAAAATGAGTAATCAAAAGGCCAAATGCTTATTTGGTGTCAGTTGTACAAGTGTTTTGTTTTTTAAGTGTTTGGCAACTGAAAACATCCAATACGCATTAGACCCATAAAAAATGAGTACTCAAAAAGCCAAAGTTTTATTTTGTGTCATTTGTACATGTTTTTTTGTTTTTGGAGTGTTGTTGTAATTATGAGGTCAAAAGTTCTTTACCTGAAATTGTTTCTCATTTTGGCAAATGAACGCATCCTATACGCTATTATTACTCCAAAGACCAAAAGCTTATTTGGTGTCATTTGTACATGCCTTTTGTTTTTTAAGTGTTGTTGTTTTGATGGGGTCAAAAGTTCGTGATCTGAAATATTTGTTTTTCAATACTTATATAATGGCTACAAATATCTTATTTGGAATGGTAAATGAGAACTAATAAAATTAAAAAGTCTTATACTCTTTTTAAGTACAAAAACTCTTATATTTAATTCTCAACAACTTTACTATTTTTATATTTAAATGAAAATAATTAAAGAGCTAAAATTTGGGCCGAGCAGAGCTACTCGCTCATTGGCCCGAATTTTTTCGACCAGTGAGTTGAGTCAGGGCCTTACATATTCGGCATATAGTCAGCTTGGCCGACCCAATTTTTCTTAGACATAAAAAATATAAGGCCGCTCTGCGACCATTTTATTAAAAAAGTCATGTTGCATGCCCTGACGTCTTGTTATTTGTAGGTTGAGAAAATCAAAAGAAATTGGTAGAAAAGTCAAGGTGCCATTGTAAGGTTAGTTGACTAAAAAGAAAATTTAGATTTCTTCTGTTGATCGCTTGTAGAATTATCAGAGAGATGGGCCATACAGTCCACTTCCAACAACACCGATATTGTCCCCAACTTAGTAATTACCACCTGCACAATCCGTCAGGTGTGGGGTTTTATCACAAAAGGCCTCGGTATTAGTTAGAGTGGGGTTAGGATATTTAAACTATTACTTATCTTTTACCACGGCCGATGTGGGATTCAACACGCCCCTTCACGTGGGACCCAATTAGTGGGTCACACGTGGGAGATCCACACATCGTCAACCACGTGGAGCCAAAGAGACTCACCCTACACTCGGGACCAAGGGGACCCACCCACGTGACAGTACTGTACGGGCCCGCTCCCTAGCTCTGATACCATGTAGAATTATCAGAGAGACGGGCCATACAGCCCAATTCCAACAACACCGATATTGTCCCTTACTTGGTAATTACCACCTGCACAATCCGTCAGGTTTAGGGTTTTATCACAAATGCCTCGGTATTAGTTAGAGTATGGTTAGGATATTTAAACTATTACTTATCTTTTATTACGGCATATGTTGGATTCAACATCGCCCTCACTTTGTATGTGAATTTTGAAATCACACATTAGCCGTCATTGTCTGGGGACACGAATGCCATATCAAATTTTAATTTTGTGAGCTATTATTAAGAATAGTCTTTTTTTTTTTTAAAAAAAAAAAGGTCTAGTGACTATTATCTTTCTTTTAAGTTTGTGATAAAATTAATTTTTTTTGTAGAATTGTATATCTTAAATCATAAGAATTAAATCCCTTCAATCATGTTGCATTCAATCTTTTTACTTATCAATCTCTTTACTTATTTAATATAGGTCTATTATAGATTCTTTTTGTCGATAATCTGCCTATATCACAGATAAATCGTTTTTAGCTAACCTATATTATAGATAATTTTTTCTTGTAATCTGTCTCTTCATAATTAGTTGTATTCAATTCTATCTTAACTGTGTTTCGATTGGAATTTTTTTTAACCTTCTTATGATATAGTTAGTTACAATTAGACTCAATTTAAAAAAGCAACTTGGATTTTTGGACTTGGATCTAACTGCACCTTAATTCAACAATTGCGTGGTTTTTTATATGGGTAATGTTAGATAAACCAGATTAACCAAATTTTGTAAATTAAATGATGTAGTTGTTGATGGTTGGATATTAATTAAGTATTGATTAACGTGCTTATTTCCTATTGGTGACACATTATTTGATCTGCAAATTTAACCTAAAATTTTTGTTTACCTAGGATTACCTTTTTTTCTATACATGACAAGTGATTAAAGTGAAGGGTGAAAATAGAGAAGGGTGAAAATGTTAAAAGGTATGTGAAAAATTAACTTCCTTTTATAAGAGCTGGTGTAGCATGTTGTTAAGGAAAAAGCACAAATAAATGTGTAGTGAATAGTATTAAAAAATGGTAAAAATATGATTTTTCGTTAAAAATGAACAGTACTAGACGTATTCTGTTAAAACTCTCTTAAAAAAAATCATGTTGCATGCCCTGACGCCTTGATATTTGTTGGTTGAGAAAATAAAAAAGAAATTGGTAGAAAAGTCAAGGTGCCACTGTAAGGTTAGTTGACAAAAAAGAAAATTTAGATTTCTTCTGTTGATCGCCCTCACTTTGTAGTGGCAGTTGGAATGGCGCTTCAATCATTTTCAGTATACTTTTAAAATTTCAACAACCACAACAACACGTAGTATGTGAATTTTGAAATCACACATCACCCGTCATTGTCTGGGACACGAATGCCAAATCAAATTTGAGGACAAATTTAATTGTGTGAGCTATTATTAAGAATAGTCTATTTTTGAAAAGGAAAAATTAGAGCATGTTTGGTATCTTATTTGAAATTTTTTATCATTTCTCAAAACATTTGTTAAGAACAATTCTTGAAAACAATTTTTTTTAAGACTCAAAAACTTGATTGGTTTGCGATTTAAAAATTTTAAATCTTACAGCTTAAACTAGACAAATAGATCTAAAAAAAGAGGGTCGCAAGAGAGGGAGAAAGAGAAAAGAGGAGGAAAGAAAGTAAAACATGATTGGAGGAAAGAGAAAGAAGAGAGAGGATCGGAGGAGATAGAGAGGAAGATGAGTGAGAGAAGGAACCGAGAGAATGAAGAGAGCGGATTGGAGGAGAGACGAAAAATGGCAAAAAAAATAAAAGAGAAGGGGGAGAGAGAAAGAAGAAAAGAGAGAGAGAGAGATAGATTTGGAGTGAGAGGGGAGGAGGGAGAGAAAATAAATGAGTGAGTTTAAGTTTAAAAACTCTAAAAACTCACTTTTTATGTTTTTAAAGAATATACTATATTTTTTAGTTAGTCTTGAGTTCAGTTTTTTAAAATAGTCCTACCAAACAAGTTTTTAAGGCCTAAAACTTGAAAATTGTTTTTGAGTTTAAAAAATTGGATTCAAGTAGAGTACCAAACAGGTTATTAGAATCTTTTACGGTTTTTCTATGTCATTTAGATTAAATATCTGTGTCCTTTTAAAATTTGATTAAAATGCTTTGACCAATAGTCACCTTTATTTTTTTAAATTAAAATAATTTTTGAATTTATCATTTTATCTGCATGATGCACTTTTCCTTATTTAGTGGAGATATTAATAATTAAACTATATTTTCTCTTCTTACAAATATGTTTTTTTCGATCACAGTGTTTTTTTTTGTTATGCAAACATTTAATATTATTTCTTTTTCCAAATGGTTTTTTCTTTTTCAAATAGTTGGTGATCAGCATAAAAGCTCTGTGTAATTTTTTCAATTTTTTTGTGAAATTATATTTTTTTTGTTGTTTTTTTAAGCATAGTTGTTGACGAATTATTATTAGGTATAATACATTACGTATATATTATCTGCAGGTACATTTGAATTTATAAAAATCATTAATTGGTACGTTTGTTTGCAATTTTGGTACGTTTGATTTGATACATATTGTTAATATTGGTACATTATTTTTATTTTGGTACTTTTTATTTTGTACACATTGTGGATTGTCACGTTTATATTATTCTAAATCCTATTTTCTCTTAACGTACTAAAAGAAAAACTTATTTTGGTACGTTTGATTTTGGGTGACTTAAAAATATTTTAAACTATTTTGGAAAGAAAATATCTTAAATCGTAGATAATTATTGCTAAAGTGTAACATTATTGTGAAAATAAATTGAATCTAACCATCTTTTTTTTTTTTTACAATCATCTCTAATGGAGGAGAGTGTAATCGAAAGGCTAGATTATAGGAAATTTGTTACAATATAATGTGCATATAGCACCAAAATTATGACAAAAAAAAAGTTTAATCAAATCATTAAAAGGCATGGATGTTTGATCTAGAAAATTCAAAATTGAGGCGCCTATATCAAAAGATCCCTTTTGAAAAATAGGTCTAGTGACTATTATCTTTTTGTTAAGTTTGTGATAAAATTAAAAAATTTATAGAATTGTATATCTTAAATCATAAGAATTAAATCCCTTCAATCATGTTGCAATCAATCTTTTTACTTATTTAATATACGTCTATTATAGATTATTTTTGTTGATAATCTGCCTATATCACAGATAAATCGTTTTTAACTAACCTATATTATAGATATATTTTTCTTGTAATTTGCCTCTTCATAATTAGTTGTCTTCAATTCTATCTTAACCGTGTTTCGATTGGAAATTTTTTTAACCTTCTTATGATATAGTTAGTTACAATTAGACTTAATTTAAAAAAGCAACTTGGATTTTTGAACTTGGATCTAACTGCACCTTAATTCAACAATTGCATGGTTTTTTCTATGGATAATGTTAGGTAGACCAGATTAACCAAATTTTGTAAACTAAGTGATGTGGTTGTTGATGGTTGGATTACTAGTTAAGTATTGATTAACGTATTTATTTCCTATTGGTGACACATCATTTGATTTGCAAATTTAACCTAAAATTTTTGTTTACCTAGGATTAGCTTTCTTTTCTATACAGGACAAGTGATTAAAGTGAATTAGAATAGTAATGGCACATCTTTGGTATTTTGTAAGGAGCTCTTTTTCTATTATATTCACTCTTATTTCATCAAGTTCATTGTTTTTGTTTGATTTATTCAATTTGATGATCGAAAAATAGAGAAGGGTGAAAATGTTAAAAGGTATGTTAAAAATCAACTTCCTTTTATAAGAGCTGGTGTAGCATGTTGTTAAGGTTGTTACATTGTCACACCCTGATCCTGATCTACGTTTAGGATCGACACATGAAGTCACCACATACTTTTTCATCTTTCATGCCTCGCCTCCGAGACATGACCAAAACATGAAAAATGTGTCAATAGTGTACGGACTTTTCTGTACACATAGCTGCATCTAACCTCTATGTTAGACCATCTATGTACCCTCAGACGGGATCAAGCCGTTCGTAGTCCATCCTTCTTTTAATCTCTAAAATCACGCAAGGCAATTATGGGCAAGAACATAGAGTTTCAAAATCACACAAGGGAACCAGTTAAGCCTGTCTCACATGATTATTGTCTACAAAATGAAATCATATGTCAAACCATTGGATCTGACCCAGATTTTAGTATAGTATCGACAAGAGGGTAATGAACAACTCCAATGAAGAAAAAGTTTGAATCTGAGGTCAGGAAGTTGGAGTTTAAATGCCATTAACCCAGCTGCCAATTTTTTTTGCAGATTTCAGGTCTATAATAGTATTTCTAAGATCTGGAATGAATTAACCGTTCTTTATGAGATTTTGATATGTTATAGGAAAAAGGATAAGGAACAAGATCTATGAAGGAAGATTTTTGTTTGAGCTCAGGAAATCGGAGTTTCAAAGCTCGTAACACAACTATTGTTTTTTTTGTGAATTTCAAGTCTGTACCTTTTTTGTTTCTACAAAGAATGATATACAGTCATATAACAAGATATATACTTAGTTTAAGAAGATCAGTATGAGGATAAAATGAGAAAATTTATTATCTGTGAGGTTCCAGCTGATAGAGGTAGACAGTGCTTCACTAGGTTTATGGCTTTGTGTGTTTCTACTGACACGAGAGCTTCTCGTGTTATGAAATTGAAGATATGTATGCAGCGGAATAAAATAAATAAGACACAATGTTTACGAGCTTCGGCAAGTATGCCTACGTCTTTCAGGGAGCAGCAGTAATACTTTCTTTCATTATTTGAAATAATAGGAGTACAATGATAATTCTCCCTATTTTCTCTCTTCTCTCTAGCCCAACTCACTAGTAATTTCTCCGCATCTCTCTTCTTTTCTTTCTCTCTCTTTCTTTCTTCTTTGATATTGGGAGTTGTTTGTTTGCAATGAACGAATGAACCTCCTTTTATAGAGGTTTTCATCTAATAAAATAATGTAGCAACACTATTTACTTTACACAAACTTCTTCTAAGGAATAGGGAAATTACTTTGCAAAAATAGTAATCCATGTAATTTTTCTACAGATGAATAGTAAAGAACTATTCATATGGACCATCTACATATTATGTTATAATAGGGTTTCTATATTATTTATATCGAACTTTCAACGTTCGTAACTTCTTCATTATCACTCTGATTCTCGAATGGCTTTCACTTGCATCCTCGTGGGATTGAGCTCTATTTGAGAACAATAAAGGACGGTTTTTAAATGATTGCTTACGAAAATTTGAACTTTGTAACTAAGTAAATAAAATTCTAAAATTAACGAAATTTGATTTAAAATAAAAATCACATAATTACGAAATATGAATTTAAATAATGAAATACGTAATTATATAATGAAATTCTAGAAACAGGATTTCACATACATACTCGACTTTTCATTATTGAAAATTTGACACAAACTTATTTAATTTATACCAGTGCTTGTTCTCCTCATCAATCGAAGAAAACAAATGTAAACAGTAAAAGGAAAAAAAAAACAGAAAAGATAGCTAGTCCACAACATCCATGATCAATTCTGAAGGCGATATGAGGGAATAGCGAGCAGATTCTTGGCCCTTGAAACTACTAGACCAAACTCCTCAGTCATATCCAACTCATTTGGCAGCATGTTATCTGGAAGTTCCCAATCAAAACAATGCACAAGCTGTGCCAACACAAAGTGTACCACAGTAATCCCTAACTGCATTCCAACACAACGTCTTCTGCCAGAGCCAAACGGTACAAGCTGAAAGTGGTGTCCTCTAACATCAACATTGTTACCCTCAAACCTCTCTGGTACGAACTTCTCTGCATCTTCCCAAGCACTCGGGTCTCTCCCGATTGCCCACGCGTTTACAATAACGCGTGACTTCTTTGGTATGTGGTAGCCATCGACAGTGCAATCTTCGATGGCTGCATGAGGAAGTAACAATGGTACCACAGGATTTAGCCTCATGGTTTCCTTCGCTACCATGTCCAAATACTCTAATTTCTCCATGTCTGATTCCTCCACCATTCTTCTGAGACCTACAACATTTTCTAACTCCTTTTGGACTTTCTTCATAACCATTGGATGCCTCAAGAGTTCCGAGAGCGCCCACTGGACTGTTGTTGATGATGTGTCCGCTGAAGCCGCGAACATGTCCTGCCAATAAATTTTTCATTGCTAGATGAAGTACATATAATAGCGCAACACATGTACATAAATGATAATTTAATGTCCATATTAAATCACAAATTTATATCGTCAACTTAACTCTAGTATATTAAAAAAAAAGTTGACCTAATGGTTCAAAATCACAATCTTTGACCACATCATGCTAAATTGTCTAACAAGAAACGATTTCGTTTGAACTTGAGGTCAAGCAAGAATGAAAAGACAAATATGTAAAAATATGATATGTACACTCACCGACATCATGGCTTTGACATTCAAGCGTTTGATTCGGTAGTCGGATCCTTCAGACCCCATGTGGGCCAGCATGGCATCAATGAAGTCCTTTGTTCTTTCTTTATCCTTGTATTGAAGATGCTCGTCAATAACCTTCTCAAAAAATTAATCAAACGCCTTGTTAACAGCCTTCATTTTTTTAGTGAGCCCTTGCAGGTCAAGCGGTGCAATACAAGGAATGAAATCTCCCAAGTTAGGTGCTGCTGCTAGTTTCATACCCTCTTTCATCACAGACGCGAAACCCCTCCCGCCAAACTCCTCGTCCTTGTACTTCTTCCCAAACACCATCCGGCAGGTCATGTTGATCCCGACCGACGAGACCTTGTCAGTCACATTAGCAATGCGTCGACTATTGGCGTCGTCTTGAACAGATTTTATCAAGAGAGCAACCTCTTCTCTCCTCATGGACTTGAAAGAGTTTATCTTTTGGTTGCTAAGTAATTCGAGCATGCAAATCTTTCGCATGTTGGTCCAATACGAACCATACTCAGCAAAGCTCAAGCTTCTTTGCCCAAAGATGAGGTGCTTTGCACCTTCATTAGGTGGTCTACTTGCAAAGTTAAGATCGTGGGTTTTGAGGAACAGCTCGGCCGCTCGTGCGGACGAGACAACGACGGTATGCTGGAGGCCTAACCTCAAGTACATAATGTCACCGTATTTCTTGGCTAGTTGATGAAGATCCATGGTAGGGAACTTCCCTAACAAATGGAGGCTGCCAAAAATAGGAAACCCTCTCGGACCAGGAGGTAGCATCTTGTTCTTGTTCTTGCCTTTTGATATGCATGCTTGCACGATGCGAACAAGGGCAAGCACCCCAATTGTTAACCAAATCCAAAGTGCCATATTGATATTGCGCTCTTTGGGAGTTCTCAATTTGTTTCTTTGAGTATTATGAATGCTAGCCGTCGCTTGATTTTATAGAGCTATAATAGTGGAAAGGGCAACCAGCTAGTTTCAAAGATATTAATTGTGGATGAGACAATCCTGTAAATTTTCATTTGGAAAGGTCAGCCAGCTAGTTTCAAACATACTAATTGTGGATGAGACAATCCTGTATATTTTTTTAATGAATAATGTTAGAGAGATTAAATTTTTACATCAATTTTGTAAACCAAACGACGTAGTTATTGATGATTGGATTATTAATTAAGTATCGATTAACGTGCTTATTTCTTATTAGTGACACGTAATTTGGTTTGCAAATTTGACAAGGTTCTAAAAGATACTAGACGATAGTTGGGCGACAAGCTGGGGCTTAACGGCTACAGGGGACTTAGGCAGGGGCCTAGAAGGATTTAACTAAATTTATTATATGTTATATAAGTGCTTATTTATACTTAACAAACACACGTAATTATATTGAGATACATTAATTGTAAAATAAAATGACATATAAATTATAAAGTATTGAAATATATTAAAAACATGGAGAACAAGCATGTGATGAGTGTTCATCCAAGTATTCTACAAGTCTTTTACATTTTATTGAAAAAATAAAAAGCAAAATAAATGTTATTGATTTTATGTCTAAGTCAGAGTCGCGGCCTAAGCGGGTGCTGGGGCAGGTTTAGGCTGGCTAGGTGGACACTTAGGCGGGCTAGGTGTACAGTTAAGCAGGTCTAGGCGCACTAATCCACCAAGTTTGGAAAGGGATCCTGAGGATCCCTTTCCACCTAATCCACCAAGTTCGGGATCCGGGTCGTTGAAATTTGATCCAACGGCTACAATTATTATAATTTTTATAGGAGCCTCCTATTTGTAGACATTGGATCAAATTTCAACGGCCTGAATCACAGACTTGGTGGATTAGGTGGAAAGGGATCCGGAGAGGATCCTCTATGGATCTCTTTTCAGGGTATCTGTCTGGGTGGATGGAGGCAGATTGTCTGCCCTCCTACTACCATGCCCTTTCCATCCCCTCTTATTTTGTGCGGTCACGGTTAAGCCACATCAACATTTTATATTGATTTTTTTATAGAGATAATAAGACAAAAAGCAATAGGAATATAAAATGTTGACGTGGCTTAACCGTGACCGCACAAATAGGAGGGGATGAGAAGGGTATGGTAAAAGGAGGGCAAACAATCTGTCTCCTGGGTGGACTGCAACTCCGCAGTCGTCACTTTGCGCAAGCAGCTTCAAGAACACGTGGAAGGGCTGGTCTTTGTTTGGTTCTATTTATTTGTGAATGTGAGTGAAAAAGTCGAAAACGAACTAAATTATTATAATTAATTTATTATAAAATTTATTTTATTTTATATTCATTAGTGTACATAATATCATATGTATTTTAAAAAAAAATTCATTAGGTGTTTTGTGTTAAAATTTTGTTTGTTAGGTTCTTTTCATTAAATCTTTTTTTTTTTTTTAAATAAAAGGGGCTTTACATGTAAACTATTGATAATTAACCATTAGAGGAAAACACTATTTCAAACTCAATACTTTCTGAAAAAGAAAATTACTTTGCAAACGAGACCAAAAAAATTATACAACTAAAAATCAATTAAAGAATGGTAACACATCTGATGATATTTTTTTGGCCAACTTGAGATCGTAAATGGTTTTGTGCAAAAGTATATATAGTTGTTGAGCTGTTCTTTTCAGTTTACTTACCCTTTTGGGGTTCAAAAAAATATTAAATATTTGTAAAAAAGAAAAAAAAAAAAAAAGCACGAACAACTTTGAGCATGGGAAGTTCAATGGTTGAGTATAAGAAACTTTAAACCACATGATAACTCTAGCTTAGAAGAAATATAATAAGAGCGTGCTGATAACGTGTTGATATAAATATAAGAAATATAGAGAACATGAGAGACACAAGAGAAAGTGAAGGAGAATCAACATATGTTTTCTTCTTATTAGAGTGTATTTACAAGCGTAGGATTTACATAGAAATGTGTTCAACTATTGAGATATTACATATTGATCCGGAATGTGAACAATCACATAATAAATCTTATTTATAACAAATATCAATTTCTCGTCTATACGTAGCTAATAAATAGACGATTTATCATGAGATGTTGCTTGATATTAAGGCAGTCTATATGTTCAATGCATGTGAATGACGAACAATCTTGAATTTAATCGATTGTTTTGTAAAAATAATCTTAAAATAATAATTAAGAAAATTAACAAATTCTGACTGTACTATAAAGGACCTCAGACGGTTGATGCAAATATTTTCCTTCTAATATGATTTCAAATATTTAGCGACCCGTGTAAACAAAGTAAAACTAGCATTGAAAATTCAACAGGAATGAGTCGTAAGTCTGCCATTTCTCACCCATAAACAAAGTAAAACTAGCATTGAAAATTGCCCAAGCAACTCCAAGATTAAAAAAATTGAATTCAAACTAAATTATTATAATTAGTCAATTATGAAGTTTAGTTCACTTCCTTATTTCTTAATGTAAGTAATATCGTATGTATTGTAGGCATAATTTACTAAACAATTATGGAGGCCAGAAAGAGAGAGGGGGTGCGGCATAGAGAGAGATGTGTAATTGTGAGATGTGTGTTATTCCACCCCATTGTGCCTTTATTTATAGTAGTTAGGGAAGGTAAATTCTTTACCCCAATATGATTACAACTCTAATAGGATAATATCTAGTCTAAGAGATATGGTAGAATCCCATAAGAATATCCTAGATATGTTAGGATTTACACAATCACATTCCTAATCTAATAGGACTGCAACACTCCCCCTTGAGTGTGTAAATACTCAAACAAATGGCACATCATGTCTTCAGCGATGAAGGAAGTACAGTTGATGAAGTCATCGGCGCAATGAGCGAATGCGAGTCTCAAAACAACGGAAGAATGCATAAAAGGTAAAACTCACAAAACCTTGCTATGGTAAAACCCAAGGTGGGATAAAAACCCATAGACTAAGGAGAAAAGCGAGAAGTTGCATTAAGTCAAAACTATACGTCTTCTGGACGCAAGTAGAAGAGCTCACAAGGGTATGATCAGCCCAGGATGGGTACCTCGTCAAAACCTAGTTAGGTAGCAAAAACCTAGTGGGAAAAATGCTCCTAATCGTAGGAAAAAAGAGTACATTAAGATCAAGTGAGTATACTTTTGGATACTCTCCCTGAGTTTGACAGAACTTCCAAATGAGAACTGCAAGCATTACATATGAATAGTTAGGCATACCAATTCCTTGGACAATCTTCTGGAAGGTTGACTTCAGCAGTGACGTCATGTAGAGGTTGTTTGAGATCGGCTTGCATGACTTCAATGTCCTGATGCTTTGTTGATGTAGACGCAATATGTCTTGGCATTGACTTTGTTGATGTATGATGTCTTGGTCGGATTGATACATGCGGCATAGTCTTCATGGATCGTTGTTGGGCCTCAACGATGGATGAAAACAGCAAGTACTTCGAATATGCTCAACAAGAACTCCTAACCATGTTCCACGTGTGGCGTAGTGAAGTAAGGTGAGTCTTGGAACGATTCGAAGATTTTGCAACTAAGGTCATACTGTGGTCCTCCAAAATATTGTGATATCCCTAACAGTAAAGACATAACCATTCGGGGATGTGCCTTGTGCGGGTTTGATAAGTAACCATCGTCAGCATAACACACAAGGCAAGCAACATTCTAAGGATCAAAGGGGTTGGCTCTGCTCGGGATGCGTTGGAATTTGCCTAAATCCGTAGTATCTTTGGGGTGGTGGAACACATCTTTAATACCAATTCAGTGGTTGCGTGTCGGCACGGTGCTGCATCTTTACCAGTAGATCAACAGTGAATGAGATGTCCTATCTAATGCAATGAGCTAAGTACAACAAAGCGCAAAGTTGAACTCAGATATGGAACTCCGGATTCCATAACCTCTTCAAGGGTCTCATTTGTATATAGCGTTGGAAGATCATAGGTATACTCAAAAGGTAATACCTTCGGGGTGTAGTTTGACTAGTATAGCAAAGTACCGTCAGAACAACGCTTGAACTGCATTTCAAGGTATAAACGAGTTTTCCAAGATCATTCATCTCAAATTCTGTCTTTAGATGCAATATAGTTTTCTCAAGCTCTTCTAGAGTCTTAGTGAGATGCATGTCATCGACATAAGCTGCAACTCTAGCAATTCAGAATAAGACTTCATAGTTTAACACGCAAGGGCATAATTCATATCCTTAACTGATTAAATAATCACTTAGACGGTACACCACATCCGTCCGATTGC
Source organism: Heteromeles arbutifolia (assembly GCA_024362995.1). Taxonomy (NCBI): domain Eukaryota; kingdom Viridiplantae; phylum Streptophyta; class Magnoliopsida; order Rosales; family Rosaceae; genus Heteromeles; species Heteromeles arbutifolia. The sequence continues at coordinate 32,858,212 of JANCRC010000003.1, read as the reverse complement.
TTCAATCCGTAAGTGAATGCCTCAAACGAGTTGAGAGGGTGTTTCGTGGTTTAGAACTATTTGAACCAGTCCATGTAATTCTTCGGGAACATACATGTAAATCTCTGTATCAATATCCCCATGGAGAAACTCTAACCACATTCATAATGCTGCAATCAATCACAGGGCATTTGAGAGAAACCTTGCACCATAAGGCGTGCATTACATCGCACTATTTCATTCATCTCATTACACATCATTTCCCACATGTAACATAACAGGATTACCTTGGGCAATGTAGGAACTACAGGTCCAAACATACTTTGGTAAGGAATTTAACTTGGATTGTGATTTCGGTTGTCCAATCAGTTTTACGTTGTCACTAACCAACAGAACACGGTTTGATATCGTCGTTTTTCATTTATGTCGGTAACTACCATATAAATGAAAACATCATCGATGATAATCTCATTCCAATTCCATTAACTCATCCAAACTAGTATTCTGGACCAAGAACTTCAAGTCTCAGGAGTATTCTGGATTAATCTCATGAGGTGGAAATGATTTGAGATAACGACCGAGTATAGATTCATTTTTTGTCGTGTCCTTCCTTTTTTAAGAAAGTGAATCCTCTCGTGCTTCAGGCCGAGATAGATTGATTGGCTATCCGTCGGTGTACCAGACTGTGCAACAGAGGCGACCAAACCATCATTTAGGGGTGGCACATCATTCGAGGATGTTAACTCGACATCCGTTAAGTATGTCTATCCTTGCAGGCATGTTTGCAGCTGGTATATGATCTTGTCACTTTAGCTAAAGCAGAGAAATGCGTCTGGAGCAACATTTTGAAAGCTAGAATACATTGCTTTTGCTTATCACACTTGTACGGTATGGGGATCGAGATGAGGCATAGTGGGCAACGTCCACGCAAGTTCATGTCGTTCTACAATAACGTTGACGTTCTTATCTCCCCCTAACAGCGGGAAGACTGTCTCATTAAAGTGACAATTCGCAAATGAGTGGTAAAAAGATCGCTTGCAAGGGCTCTAAAGAGCTAGTGTAAAGGACAATCATAATTGACGAAGATTCACATCCTTCTTTTGAAGACCCATATTGGTACGTTGCGGCGGTGCAACTTGGCACATGGAATACACACCCAAATGAGTAAATACGAAACGTCAGGTTCGTACCCAGTAACCAACTGTAATGTCAAAATGGTTGGGTGGCAATGGGCCTCAAGGCGAACCAACATAGTTGCGTACAAGATTGCATAGCCTTAGGCAGAAACTAAAATCATGGTGCGTTCACCAAGGTTCAGATGATCAATTAAATTGCGCTTTATGATCACTCTGCAAGGCTATTTTGGGGTGAACATGGGAATTCGATGTCTAATTATCAACCCAAAAGACATGCAATACTTATCGAAGCATCTTCGATATAAACTCTCCAGCATTATCCAGTATTGCAGACTTTATGGGATAAGTAGAGTGGTGAACCCTTAAAATTTAGTACCATTCATACAACGAGGAGTGTGCCAATGCTCTTAATCAGGTTGGATAGACCTGAAGTCGTTGCTAGAGATGTGATTTTGGTATAAAGTTAGTGTGCGTAGTATCACATTCATCTAGACAACTAACTTTCCCACATTCGTACCTAACCATGTGTTTAATTGAATTTGGTCACATGTATATAAGAAACATGATTCAATTAACTCATATTCAAGGACAATATTGATAAGATGATCCATAACTAAAACAAACACCAAACTAGAATCCAAGAACATAGAAAAAAGTTCACAAAGTAAATCAAAATTACTAAGGGGATTCGGCTAACAAGGCCATTCATATCAAAATTCTGCTCTTCCAACAGTGTTCGGTGGAGCAAAATTAGTTTCATAAATTGACTACGAGAATGGTACTCCTCAAAGAAATTGGTGGAGGCACGAACAGGTGCATAACCAATGATCTATTCCATCGAGACGGAAGTAGATTTTGCAGGGTTAAGGTTCAGGAATATTATCCCTTATTCTTGAAGTTTTAGGTCTTAGGTGCCAAGGATCACGCTTCGGGCATGACGCCACACCTTGGCAATTCCTAATTCTACCATATGTTGTAAAAACAAACTCGATATTGGATTATGACAGACAGACACAGACTTAGGTTTGGTAGGCTCCAGCCAAAGCTGGAGGGGTCTGTTCGGTATGCCTTTGCCGAAGTAGAGCAATACCGTTCGGTGCATCTCTGCCGAAGCAGAGCATGACCTTTGGTGCATCCCTGTCGAAGCAGGGCACCACCATTCGGTAGACTATAGTCGAATCTATACTGTTCTGTCATATTTGTGGTAGTAATCAGATCCAAAAACTTGATAAACTTCCATTCTTTACATTGCTGCTTCATGAGCAAGTTAGAAACTTGGAAGGATGAAAAAAGTATTCTCCAATCAAAATTCGATCGGATTTATAAACTTCATAATCATGCTCATTCATGGACGTAATCATGGTGTGCTTCAAGCAATATCTTTCATGATTAAACGGTCCGTAGAAGCGAGCCAAAGAGCCATGGAATCCTCGTTCGGGAGGTATTTCCCTTTGTAATTCTTCGGGAATGTCTTCGAATGAAGTGGTAGAGGCTTATTCAGCTCTTCCATGCCATTGTCTACAATGGTTTCTCAGCTTCTTGTAGTCAAGTGGAGATTCACATCTTGTACCCACATAAAGTGATTTCTGGTAGAAATGTCCAAATAAGTAAGATCGAACTTGTGACGGTTTGACAATCCACTAAATGAAGGGAACAAGATTGTGCATAATGCTATAGGAAATAAAATATCCATAAGCATCAAAGTTAGAACATTCAGGTTCTAAGACATGGTATACATGAAAAATTCTAGTTTTCATGAGTTTATTGTTTTATGAAAACTTTGGGTTCAGAGGCACTAAATTTGAAACTGCATGTTCAATTTAGTTTATGAACATTTAAGTGTAGTGGATTTGAGTTGCTTCAAGAACTCAAGTGTGAGAGCTTTGGGACTACTAAAGGATGTCAACGGTTCAAAGTAGAAAAATAAATTATTGAATCGTTAATGTCCAAAAGTTATATTCAGGTCAATAATTTTGGATTAATTGTCAGATTAATGGACTGTTGGTCACTTTTAATTAATCCAATAAATCAGGACCAAACAGAGTCGATCGTGGAAGCAAAGTAATGATAGACTAGTCAAATTAGCTTTGGTTGGCAATAGGCCAAGTGACAATTATACTAAAATTAATTAGCGTAAAGCAAAATACCCCAAAAATTAAATGAGCATGATTTATAACGCGAGAGTGCCGAAAATTGGCATTAGGTCAAAAAAGGGTTTCGGTCCAGCCTTATTTAGGGTGGCTGCAATCCACGAACTGGCCCTGCAGCATAGCTGCAAGCCTTATGGGCCTTAAGGCCGTGGGTCTGGGGTGAGCCCAACAACATGGGCTATTGGTTTGGGCCAAACAGAGCATGGTGGGATAGGCTAATCACGGGGCTGGCCTGGGTGTGCGGGAAAGCCCAACCGAAGATGGCTTTTAGGTTTTGGGCTAAGGGGAAGGCAAGCCCAGCAGCATAGGCTGCTAGCGAGTTGGGCCAAGGGCTTGGGCGAAGCTCAGCAGGCTTCTAGCTTGCTGCAAGCAGGGCTGGGCTTGAGGACAAAGGCTTAGCAACATGAGGCTGCTGATTTTTTGGGCCAGGGACATGGTAGGACAGATCCAAGAGAGCTGCAGACCTCTTTTGAAGTTGGGCTGGGCTGGAGGCCTAAGGAAACCTTACTCGGCCGAGGGCCTGGTATGTCTTGTGTGCGCAGCAAAGCCCAAATGGCTGCTGCCGTGTGGTCCAGACGATAAACAACGTCGTCCCAAGGTCCTCCACATGGTTGGGCTGCAGGCCAGCGACAGGGCTCGGCTTAGTGGTGCTAGCGGCGATGAGCCGTAACTTATGCCGCAAAAATCCCATAATTTTTTTTACGACTTTTGCTAGGGTTTGAAAAACCCTAATTGCTTTTAATTTATTTCGATGCTTGGACTCCCAAATTTCACATAGCAAAAATTGCGTAATGCATGAAACGTGTATGTATATATATATATATATATATATATATATATATATATATATATATATATATATAGGAAGGTAAATGTAAATAGAGGGGGTTCATGCATCATGGGGAATGTTTCCATGCTTCATGGTTGTTTCAAATATCTTCCTTTATTTTAAAAGAACCTGATTGGCAGAAAACAACTGAGCCTTTGAGTTTGTAGAAGATCATTCTCTGAAAGCCGTGCATCTCCAATGTGTTGTATCACTTTTAACACAGAAAAATTAAATTGAATCAATAGCATGTAGATTAATTCAATAAAATAAATTAATCATAAAAAGCATGATTAAAACGTAATACTCCCTTGATTGAAGAATACACTCTCTTTAGCTCATCGTGAAGAGCGTGATGATAACGTGTTGTAGGCATAATTTAATAAACAATTATGGAGGCCAGAAAGAGAGAATGGGTGCGGCATAGAGAGAGATGTGTAATTATGAGGTGTATGTTATTCCACCCTATTGTGCCTTTATTTATAGTGGGGTTCAATACCATAGATGAACCCTAGGTGGGTGTATTTATACCGTGGCGAGAGACCACTTTAGGATAGAATCCTCGTTCTAAGCTGAGAGAATCCTAGAGGATATCTACAAGTAGATATTGCATCCTTTTAGGAGTTGTGATTACTTACAGTGCACGTTAATTTCCACGTTGTAGAAACTCTAAAACTTATAGGATTTGGTTGTGCCATATCCGCATGAGATCAAGTATCTTGCGGACCAAGCATGGTCATCCAATAGAGTCGCTAGGACTTCGCTCGTGCCCGGAGTAGAGTGATGGTTGCACTGCTACTCCGTTTGATACAGCTCCGCTCGGAGCTGGTGAACCCATAACCCGACTTCTGAGGTAACTATATTCGGACCAGACTTACTCCAGCCCTAGAAAATCATAGTCCAACAATTGCCCTTAACAATCTGTTTGAGAGGCAACCCGTTCCCTTTGAGGGATGGATTGTTATCCACAGACCATGCCTCAGGTTTCCAACAAGCTTTCCAAGCTTGATTTCATTTAAATCTTGAAACTCCTGAATGATTATCTTTTGTGCTTTGAATCTCTTAGGCAAAGTTCTCAAAATCTTTTGTACAACGGTAGTCTCATCAATTGGTCTTCCCAAGCTTAGAGCCTCATTTGTTAACTCATCAAACCTATCAAAGAAAGCAAAAAATGACTCAGACTCATTCATTTTTAACTCTTCAAACTTAGAATGGGTCATGTGCAGTTTGAGTTCCCTTACTTGTTTGTCACCTTCATGAATAATTATGAGTTTATCCCATGCTTGCTTTGCCGTAGTGAAATATCGAATGTGGCCGAATTAAGTTGGTGAGATGGCAGTGACAATAACATTCCACGCCTCATATTTGCCATGACCGATGTAACTTCACCTGGGGTCCAATCACCTTTTTCTTTTACCACAGATTCACCATCCACAACCCTCGAGGGAGCTTCATATTCAAGGATGAGGTAATCAATTACATTTAAATCATGTGCCTCAAAGAAGATTTGAAACTTCTGATTTTATGCTGAATAGACTGTTTCGTTAAAGAACAGAGATGAGTTACACGAGCCCACAACACAATTGCGATCCATGGTGAGATTTCATCAAATACCAATAAATATCAGAGACCACTCTATGTCTATCTAGAGCAAGACTCTGATACCAATTGTTATTGGTACCAGGTGGAATATCCTGCAAATAAAAGTTAACTTTACACAATGGACTAGTCAGATAAGCTAGTAAACTAGTTACAAGTTTGTTAGTGATAGAAAGTACAGCTGCAAGAACAAATAAGGTTCTTACAAAGTACCATAACAAGCTCAATTCCTAGATATAATCTACAGAGCAGCTTTACCTTTGTGCAAGCTTGCTTTGCACAAGATGGAGAAGTCTTCAGCCTTCACAAGATGACAGCTCTTTTTACTAAACTCTTCACCTTATGGCACCGAGACCAACACAAACAAAAGAAAATGATAAGATGATGAAAATGATATCAAATCTAGATTCAACGACTATTCAGTTTTTCTAGTCAAACAGTTGAAGAAAGAAACCAACATGAATCCGACCTAGGTCTGTTTAAAGATTTGAAACTTACGAAAAACTAGACCATGGAAAATGCAAGCCTTAACTCATAAAGCATGTGTAGTGTTTACACAAATTTGATGTATAAGAAAAGGTTATGCAACTAGGTTTTAAGTGACGAACACGAGAAAGCACAAAGCTTTTTAATGCACTCTTGAAAAATTTAAGCTTTCTAACCCAAAACAAATGAGTTTCTAAGAAGATTTAAGCTAGAATTTTCATGATAGAATTATAAATATTCAATGAAGAACATTACCCAGAAAAATGCTTGATGCTTCTGGATAGATCTGAGATGGAGAGGGAAAACAATGACCCTCTAAAAATTATATTCTCTCTCTAAAAAACAAAGTGAAACCTCCACAACCCTAATAAACCCAAAACGATTTTCTGTAGCCAACAACCCACAATGACACTTCTCAAATGCAAATGCAATTTGAACAGATCAAGGGCCATAGATTCAACCTCGGATTAAAGCTGTCAGTCAGCTCATGTGGGCTGTCTTAAATTGTGTGCCCATTTAGCTTGAAAACAACGAGCAATTCTGACCAGACAACACCACTAGCCATAATACATAAGAATGTGAAATGCATATGCATGTACAAACCTTACTTGTGATGAAACAACACCATTTGCACTTTGATGTTCCATAACCCAGACTTTAGAACCAAGTATACTAAAGTCTCATTTAAGGAAAATTGATCCAAAAAGCATGTGTGGTACATAATTACAAGATTGACAAGGAAAGCCAAACACGTAAGTCTAGACTTCACAATCTTCCTCTTTGGCTTTCCTTGACAAAATACCCGAAGCCTAAAACTAATTTGACTCACTCAACACTTGAGAGATGAACCAAGGAACAAATCCTACAAAAAAGCAACTCTTGACAAGAACAAGTGAAATTTATCGTAGGTATAGTATTTGCAATTAATGTAACGCAAACTTTCAAACTTTCTCCCCCATTTTGTCATGGTAAGACAAAGTGTCAAGGCGAAATAACGCACGCAAGAACAACAAACATTTATATGATAAGCAATTAAGACAATGCATGAGCAGCAAAAGCACAATGGATAAACATTAGTAACAGATCATATAAGCACTCCCAAACAATGGGTAGTAACAATGAGACGAACAAGAAATAAGCACATGTCATAAAAAATAATCCCAAGTAAAGCACAAATTATACAACACAGAGTCCTAAAAGGAGATCTACTCCCCCAAAATTAATGCTTTCCTAAAACCAACTCCCCTGTAAGCAAAAACGCAGGAGATGAACATAGCTTCATAACTCCTCAAAATGGAACTTGTCACCATAAGCAACAGAGTCAAAGACATAGTCACTCCAATCCATACAGACCCGAGATATCTTCTTTGGATTCATGGACAGAAGCCGCGCAGAATCTAAAGCATACAAACCATAAGCAACAGAGTCAAAGACATAGTCACTCCAATCCACACAGACGCGAGACATCTTCTTTGGATTCATGGACAGAAGCCGCGCAGAATCTAAAGCATACAACCAATAGGGTTCTGAGGAAGGGACCAGAACCATAGATAACTCAGATATTAACTTGTCAAGTCCAATTCTTGTGAGATTTAGGGAAAAATAGCAGATAATAAGGAGACTTAATTACCCTTTTCTTATTGATAAATCAATATAGCAATTAAAAATGGAAACGTTTGTTACAGACCTATATTAATTTTCCCAGATTTTTCTTTGTTGGATTGTTTTTCCCAGATTAAAGAGTAGAATTCTAGCATGAATCGTTTTCATTGATTTGTCTTTGAAAAAAAATAGTTTTAAAAGGAATTTCATTATTTGACAAGTAAAACTTTAGTTAGCTCACCCATTAAAAAATTTATATGGCTCCACTTTTGAACAATATCACGTTAATTAAAAAGATAACAATCCTGTTGCCAATTCAAGGCTTTCACTTTCATGGGTTGTAATCAAGATAACAGTCGTATATTTCGTTGGACTTAACAATTTCTTCTTCGTTGTTTTATGTTATTTCACCATCACCTAGCAACCTGGTTGTTAGGGAGTTAGCAACACATGGAGAGGTAGGAGGAGAGGAAAATGAATGTATACAGAGAAAGGAAGGAGAGGATTGACCACGGCAGAATGGTCCGGTAGTCGTGGGAAGGAATAAGGATGATAATTCTAATCTATAAATCCGATAATCGTGGATAATCGCTCAAATATGTTGGATTTGGGTATGAAAATTCGTTTATATTTTGGATATGGGGAAAAACCGTGAATATATTCGGTTATGGTTTTAAGGGTCCACAATCTGTATCCGTCCTCGAATGCAACCCGAATAATATATAATATAATTTATATATACGTATATTCATTATTCACCGAATTCATGACCTTGAAAATACAAAAGTTGCATTTTGTTGAAAAGTTCAAAAGTTTTGAATCAAGATCAATAACAATTCAATGGTACTTATAAGAGATATCAAAGATCAGCCAACATCATCAATATTTAGCTTTAATTTTTATATTCCACATGATCAAAAATCATTTTATTATACATCAAATATTTTATTACTGAATTAATATTTACTAAATTATAATGCATCAACTGTTCATTTTTTTTTTGGTAATGATGAAGATAAATATAACTGTTAACTGATGAGCAATCCGTTACCCGGTGAGTATGATTATTGATAATATCCGATGGTTAATTTGCAGTTATGAATATAGTTAATTTCCGTGATTATAAGGATAGACATAACATTTCCGTCCCCAAACCAAACCATTCCCATCCCTAGGAAGGAAACAAAGAAGATATTGTTCGTTGGAATAGGTGGTCGTTGGCGGTTAGTTGGGTTGATTTGATGGCTGTTTGGGTGTTGGGTCAAGAAAGAAAATTGCCGAGGGGCAAAATTGGATTTTGAGTTACAAAAACATTATTTGGTCAAGAGAAAGAATTATTGGGTGCATATAAAACAAATAATCAACGTATAAATTGCAAGTGGCATTTACTATAATGGTAGAAAGGTATTGAGCTCTTACATGATGAAGTGGGTACAAACTCCGTCGTTAGCTAATCTAACATCTAATCTAACAAAATCTACCGTTTGACAAAAAAAAAAAAAATATAAATCAATAATTCCACAAAAAATAATCAATAATACCAATTAATAATACCACGTTAATTAAAATGATAACAATTGGGTGGCGAATTCAAAGCTTTACCTTTCATGGCTTGGTGAATCAAAAGATAATAACTTCACTTTGTTGCGTTGGTGAATCCAGATTACAATCGTGTATTTCAAAAAATCTTTGTTGACTGACTTGTAAATTTTTCCATAGCCTCTTTGTCTACATTCTTTGTGGGGATGAATCTAGAAAAAGGAAGCTCTTTTCATAAAATACCAAGTTTGAGCAAAAACTTATCCTCAAAATTATATTTTTCAATGGAAAAAGTGACAGATACGTAATATTATAAGATATATAATTGTATATGCAAGTGGTGAATTGCCCTGAGATTAGACTTATACACACTAATATAGTAATATGTGCATATATAAATCTCTAAGGGCCAATTTGAGATTGTTTTGTTTTTATTTTATTTTTTAAATATGCTTATGATGCAGTGACAGATCCAGGATTATAATGTCGGGTGGTCCCAATACAAAAGTTTCAAAAAATTTAGATGAAACGACATTACAAAATAAAAAGACTAAATTTGTCTACGATGTAGTTTCATAATTTTAAAATGTTTTATGATAATATCCTTATAAATAGGATACTTTTTGCATATGAAAAATCATAAATGGTATCGCTTGCTATGGTTTTATTCTGTTCATTACTTATGCATATGAGCTAAACCATCACATGAACAAAGAAGGGAAAACTCTATATGGTTTTCTATAAGTCATATCAATAACTATAGTCTATTGCGAATCCAAAATTTTCATCCCATACGCAGTATTTTCAATGTTTAACATCCTATAAATAAGAACTTCGATTAGAAAACTTAAATATGAGAACCGGGAATTATGTGGTGGTGGAGAGAGGTGGACCAAATGGTGGTGGAAAGGAGAGAGGTTGACCCGGTGATGGTGGCCTGATGGGACACATTGCAACTTGAGATTTCATCCCCTCAAAACTACTAAAATGCCATAAAAAAGTAGTTGTTCCTCTGTAAAAGTCGATTGGGTTAATTGTACACTTTGAAAGGGTGTTTGCCCACAACGCCACCTGTAAAGTACTTGCAAAGCCTAGGGCCTGGTTAGTGTTCAAATCTAATGAAATTAAACATTAATTATTACTGCCACTTAGTACTACAATCTAGTGATATTCCTCTTCACTTGTAAGTGAGAGGTTTTAGGTTCGAATCTTACCAAATGCGAATTTGAACCACATTATTTTTAGCTCATTGTGAGGTTAAGCTCATCCCCTCCTCTTAATACAGATAGTATCGTTTGCTCAAGAAAAAAGAAACCACTCATTAGTACTTGAGTGAATAAAGGCATTTAGTTCTTGTACAAAGCCCAAATTTATTTTAAATTTGGGAAGAACATTATTTACCATTAAAAGATATTAGCCTTCATGCACACGCTCACGCACGTGTAAAAGGTATTTTTTGAATCACGGCGTGCTACGAGTGACTTACACGTTTTAAATGTATTTATATGCGTAAATTGACAAAAGAAAAGTCAAATATTTGGGGTAAATGAATAATCTTAGATCATGCTAGATGAAACCCCTCATAAACCAATTAAAGTAGCTCAATCCACATAATAAAATTGGTCTCTATTGAATTTATATTAAGAATAGAGAAAATAATATTTAAGAAACAACTGATTGAATCATATTATTGCTAGCCCATTATGAGGCTAAGCCCACCCCTCCATCTTAGTGTAGATAATATCTTTTGTTAAAAAAAAAAATCATTTGACAACTAATTTAATCACATTATTATTCGCGTGTGAAAGACCTTTTTTATAACCGATATTACCCGCCTTAAGAAGTTTTGAATGTGTTTAAAAACACAGAAAATAATATTTAATGAACAACTGATTGAATCATATTATTACTAACCTATTGTGAGATACTAATTATAAACATAAAAAATAAAAAAAATAAAAATTGTACAATAAAAATTAATTATTAAAAAACATTGTTAAATGACAAAAATACCCCTGCCACATTTGATGCATTATTTTGGGTTGCTTTTGAAGTTTTTTGTTTGAGGGGCATTTTTGTCTAATTATTTTGGTGAAGCTTGTGACACCAAAAAATACTATTCATTGGACCCTTGGCTTTATATATAAATATATAAATATATAAAGATATATTATCTTTCTTTTCGTAAGACTTAGCAATTTCTTCTTGTTTGTTTTATGTTATTTCACAATCACCTGGCCAACGGAGCAACCTGGTAATACGGCCTAAACCTAAAAAACATAACGCCGGTGAGCTTGGGCCTTGACTTCTTAGGCCGCTCTGTGATCATTTCATAGAAAAGAACCAAGTTGCATACCTAACGCCTTGTCAGGGTGTTGAATAAATAAAATAGGGTAATGTAAGGGATACTAAATTTATAGAAAAAAAACTTACAAATTAGATGCTTTGTTACTAATAGAAATGAACACGTTCATCAACGCTTAAATAGAATTGATTTTCTTCTGTTGACTGGTACCAAAGATCGCCCGCACTTTCTAGTGGCAGTTGGAAACTTGGAATTACGCATCACCCATCATTTTCTGGAAGACTAATGCAATATTACATTTAAGGGTAAATTTAATATAAATCTAATTTGTGAGCTATTAGTAAGAAGGGTTTTTATAACAAATGATCATTGAAAGCAAGTGGGCATCCATAATTACGACAATGTTGTAAAGGTGTTGGTCATCCATTCAAACCAAATAATAGATGAAAGCAAGTGGGCATCCATAATTACGACAATGTCAAATTTTCAATAACGAGAAGTTGAGTATTTAACAACCTTAACTACACTCTTACACCAGCTCTTATGAAAGGAAGTTGATTTTCACACATCTTTTAAAAGCACACCTTTAAACCTTTCGCACTTTTCTATTTTTTAATCATCGAATTGAATAAATCAAATAAAAACAACGAACTTGATTAAATAGGAAGAGAAAAATGGCTCCTTTTGAAAATACCAAAGACTGCCATTACTATTCTAATTTACCTTAATATCACTTGTCAGGTATAGAAAATACCACGCAATCCTTGAATTAAGGGGCACTTAGATCCAGGTCCAAAAATCCAAGCTGTTTTTAAAATTGAGTCTAATTGTAACATACCTATACCATGAGAAATTATAAAATTTCTAAGCGAAACATATTTAAGATAGAATTGAATACAACTACTTATGAATAGGCAAATTACAAGAAAAATATCTATAATGTAGATATCAAAAAACTATTTTTTAGTGGTACACGCAGATTATCGACAAAAATAATCTATGCTAGATGTATATCAAATAAGTAAAGAGATTGAAAAGTAAAAAAATTGAATGCAACATGGTTGAAGAGATTTAATTCTTATGATTTAGGATATTACAATTCTTTATGATTTTCAATTTTATCTAAGAATTAGGAGTGGGTTCAAAAACCAAAAACCGAAAAAAAACCAAACCACACACCGAATTGAAACCGAAAAAACAGAACCAAAGCTCGGTTCCAATTTATTCCTTAAGCTTACGGAGACAAAGAGGAAGTTCGAGATTGGCATCACTTTGGCATTTAGCATATCTTATCGCACCACTTTCAATGCCCCGAACTAATGCTTTTCTTAGGGAATAAATTGGAACATAACACAAAGTTGGGTCGGACTTAGCTTTTGTTTTCTAGGATTTAAGAATATGCACATTGCAGACTAAAAACTGAAAGCATAAAGAAAAGGATTATAAATAAAAATGACGATAAGTAGATACTAAGTATGACGATAAGTAGATAGGGGGTGTAGTCAACTTAGGATTTGAAAAGATTTTAATAAATTTTGTTAAGTGATGGATTTCATAGGATTATGAAACTTTTTCATAATCCATAAGATTTTAATAAATTTTGTTAAGTGATGGATTTCATAGGATTATGAAAGTTTTTCATAATCCATATGGATTTTAGAAGATTTGAGAAGATTCATGTAACATATTTATGCGGATTTTGATAGATTTTATAGCGTTGAATATTGACTGTCAAATAAATCAAATGGTGATAAATGTATCTAGGTCATAAATCCAATAAAATGAAGCTGAAATAAAAAATCCATTATATTATGTCATTCATTTGAAGAACTTATATGTACGTGCAGAGACCGAAAAATAAATAACAAATAGTTTCAATTCTGTCATAATATGGCTTATATCCAATACACAGACTTGACATAATCTAAGAAGTAAAACACCTGCCAACCCCTTCCCCCGTGCCACCAAACAAACATGGAAAGGGAAGCAAGCACTAAGAAATGATTGACAAAAGATGTTTAATTCATCAAACAAATAAATTGGTGTATCGTTAATTGAATTCTGGATGGAATGGAAAAGTAAACCAATTTGCATCAAGAGAGATGACGTGTGAATTTCACCAATAAAAAACGTGTAAATTCTTGATAAACCATACTGCTGACATTTAAATAAATCAAAACTGGACAAAGGGGAAACAAAATTGAAAAACAATATGAGATCAATGGTTGGGAACGTCCAAGATTAAAAACAAAATAAAAACCTGGGCCTATTTTGGATTGTAGATTGAAAATTGACCAGTTTCACCACCAGATGAAGACCCAATTGTGAGAACCAGAAGCACTTGAAGAAAAAATAGATGATTTTGTATATACATTCAAATTTAATTACTTTCGTTTTCCTAATTTTTTTTTCCCGTTTGGAAAAATTGGATCAAACAACGTATCCGAATCTCACTGCAATCTATGGGTGGTTATAAAGGTTAGTTGAAATTTGAAGAAGAAACTTGATTAGGGTGTATTTTGTAATTAATTTCAGATATTTAAAAAAAAAAAAATTCAGGTAAAAAATCAAATTGAAACCGAAACCGAACCGGAAAAAAATGATCTGAAATTAATTGAATTGAATGAAAAATCGAAAAAATCAAACCGAACCAAACCAAATCGTAATTTCGTATCGATTTTCGATTTTGGCAAACAATTAAACCGAATAGAACCAAACCCACTCCTGCTAAGAATTAACAAAACAAAAAAAAAAACCCACCGGACCTATTTTTAAAAAGGGTAAATTGTCGTTTGACCTCCTGAACTATTACTCCAGTTGAAATTGACCTCCTGAATTATTTTTTTTTTCGTAAATTAACCCGTTGAACTATTTGAAATAAGCCAATTAACCTCTTGTCGTTAGATTCCGTCCATCATTCCGTCAAATTCAATGGCAAATTAGTCTTGTCATCATCAAATCTTACTTGTCAGTTATAACTACCAATAAAATATTGACACGTGGACACGAGATAATTTGAAAACTTATAGCATAATAAGAAACATAAAGAAACCACACGTGTACATAACGGACCATTTCACATTGTCATACACATTATTATCTATCCACATGTCATAATTTTATTGGTGGTTATAAGTAGTATGTAAAAATTGATGACAAAAAGACTAATTTGCCCTTGATTTTGACGGAATAGTGGACGGAATCTAGCTGCAAGAGGTTAATTGGCTTATTTCAAATAGTTCAGGAAGTTAATTTACCAAAAAAATAGTTCAATGGGTCAATTTCAACTGGGGTAATAATTTAAAGAGTCAAACCGCAATTTATCCTTTTAGAAAGTAGAGTATTCTTACTAATAGCTCACAAATTAGACTTTATATTAATTTACCCTTGAATAAACCGAATAATAATAATTTCAACTGGGCGATCTTTGCTGCCAGTCAACATAAGAAAATCTATTCTACTTAATTTATTCAACACCTTGACTGTTCTTTCAATTTTATTTTATTTTCAACCAACAAAGAACTAAGGCCTTAATGACACAACCCGTCCCGAACCGTCCATAATAGCCTGTTAAGCTAAGAAAACTCCGAATCTTAGTCACGGTTCGCGATTGTTCCAAATTCTCAACTTCTGCTACCTTTAAAGAATTCACTTGAATACTTTAAGTAGGTATAACATGTCCCAGAAATGCCACCTGATTCATCTAACATTGGCATTCACTAAACTTAGAATATATCGACGACCCCTCAAACTTTGTAATACCACTTTAAAATGTCTAGCACGTCCTGCTCTAGTATTAGAGTATATCAGAATATCGTCAATGAAAACAAACACAAACCTGACGAGATATTCTCGAAATATTTCATTCACCAAACTCAGGAGAGCAGCAAGCGCATTCGTCAATCCGAATGGCATTACCAAAAACTCATTAGACTATAACAAGTCCTGGAAGTTATCTTAGGGACATCCTCACTAAATCTTCAATTGGTTAATAACCAAACCTTAAATCAATCTTTGAAAATACACAGGCACCTCTAGGCTGATTAAACAATCATTAATACGCGATAATGAACAACGATTCCCAATCGTTACTCGATTCAATTTTCCATAGTCAATGTATAGCCTTAATGTCCACATTTTTCCTCATAAATAAACTGGCTCTCCACGACGACATACTAGGTTGAATGGAACCTTTATCAACCAATTCTTGCAACTGACTTTCAATTCCCTTAACTCATCATGAACCAATCTCTAATATAAGGTTCGTACCTGGAAACAAATTAATAGAGAACTCCACATCTTTGCCTGGTGGCAATCCAGGTAAATTCTCAAGGAAAACGTCTAATCACCTTGACCTCTTCCACACTACTCAGAGCAATATCTCTTAGTACCTCATGAACTAAATATCTTAGGTAGCCATTCAATAATAATCTTTTTGCTCTCACAGCAGAACTAACGGCATACCTCACTACACTTTGCATCCCCCAAAAGTAACCTCTGGTCACCCAAGTCGATGGAAAGCAACTGATTTCCCGTAGCAATCTATCTTGGCACAATCATAATGCAACCAATCTGTGCCAAAAATCACATCAAATCCACAATATCCAACTGGATAAGATTCATAGGCATAACAACATCTTTCACCATCACTGGACACTCTGAATAACACCATACTAACGTAGGATGACCTACTTGTTTACTCGCTTAACGAATCCAACAATAAGTTATGGATATTACGGTCTGCAGCCCGCAATAACGATAACTCACTGTTGTCTCGATAAGTAAGCAACAATCCTCAAGAATACAACATTACCATCTTGCCCTTCATTAGAATTACATATGCATGCCTCGATCGTGCTCCATCATTACTCTCTTTGGCAATATCATCAATAACAAGGAATATATCAGCCGGAATCAGCTAGTATGACCTGTGCGACTGAACCTATAGCTCGTCCACCCAGCCGGAGTCATCTAATATGACCTGTGCGACTGTACTCATAACCCATCGATCCATGCTAGTATATAAGTCGGAGTCACCTCTAGTGACCTGTACGACTCTAATCCTGTACACCACGGCTCATCTAACCAAAATTTCTAGATCCAGGTACCTGCGGAATCAGCGCTAGTGGTGGCAAAGAAGACTATGGAGGCATTTACTGATTCTGGGGACAATTTGGTGGCAAAGAAGACTATGGAGGCATTTACTGATTCTGGGGACAATTTGCAGCTCTATGTCCCATTTATCCACATATAAAGCATCCACTGCTTTCTTGTCTATACTCTCCAGAGTGTATGCTATTGTACCGACAGCACAAAGGTACATTCCCTCTATCTGAATCACCTTGTCTCTGAAATCTGGAATCACCAGTGCATCTACCACCATACCTCTGACCAGTGGCACAAAAACCTCAGCTGGAAGAACTAGAACTAGCTTCACTTCTCTTGAAGCTCTGAGTCTTACAAGGTCCTTGAGATGACGGATCTATACCCTTATCGTCTTTCCTCCAATTCCCATTCTTTTCTTATTCCTTTTTACTCTCGCTGAGCATAACCTCAGAGTCCTCAATTCTCAACAACATCTCGTAAAACTCCTGGTAAGAAGCACAATAAATAGTGGTCGTCAAAGAACGCCAATTCCTCTTATTATCCAGTTTAAAACAACATAACACCTCGACCGGATTAACAACATCCGTATGATAACGAGAAAACTCCGCTACTTTCCATAGTACTCATTTGTCATCTTTCCTTGTCTCAAATTGCAAACTCTCACTTCTTACCATCCATTTATATCGGAGGACTAAACCTTTCCTTAAACAATTCTTTAAACAACTCTCAAATAGCTATTTCCTCCGGTGACATCATATAAGACTCCTGTCTCCATCAGGATGCAAATTCAATGCTCAGAAATCAGGTAGTCGTTTTGACCTACCGTCAAAAGAAAGATTCCCTTGACTTTGCATAATCTAAAACACCTTTTCCAACTGATTAAGCCATCGACATGCTCCCTCAGGTCATCATTTTCCCTAAAGTGATTCAGCATCAACTTATATCCAGTCCTAAGAGAAAAATCCTTTGGATAATAGACTGAGTCACATTAGTACTAGTTTCCCATAACCGAGCTAAATATGGGAAACTAGACTCAACTAAACGACGTGGCTCACTACGAGGCGGTATAGTTCTGACAGAAAACATTAGAGAATTCTCAAGATGTACAGGACTGTAAACTAAGCTCTGATACCAACTGACACAACCCGTCCCGAAGGAGGGCGTGCTGGCCGTCACGTGAGAGTGACGTAACCATTTGCACAGTTCGGAAGCTTTAAAATACCATTGTGAATTCTGTCAGAATACCGTTGGATTCCTCGTGGCCACCAAAGCTCTGCTCTAACTCGAACCTGGAGGGGCGCAAAACAAGGTGAGTGGGTCAGTAAAATAAGTCTTTCAAAATCTTTCCTTTATCAACATATATCTATCCCCTCACTGTAAAACCCGTATACTTTCTCAGAAAATAGCATATATAAATATATATAGCTTCAGAAGTCTCAAAATACCATTCTTCATCATTTTTCAGAGAAATATGCCATGCCATGCCAAAAACATAATATGGATGCATCAACATAAATCAGGTGAAATAATAAATCAACCGGAGACCCTGCAGTGGTCCTGTACGGCTGATTCTAAATCTCAATATCCAATCCAGCCGGAGTCACCAACTGTGACCTGTACGGCACTGCCGGAGTCGCCAACTGCGACCTGTACGGCACTACGCTGCACATGAGTCGGAACTACCTGTAGTAGTCTGTACGACTCAGATGGTGTAATCATACGCTCTAGTGCTTCTCTCATCAATCATCTGTGCACATAATCTAAGGTCACCTACTGGTCGGAACCGTCTCTAATGGTCTGTACGACTAGCATGTCGGAACCACCTCCAGTGGTCTGTACGACTAGCATCTACTTGGATCCAAGGTGAGCGTGTGATGCGGTGAATAACATAAGCACTAACACCAGGGGTGCAGGTTATGAGCTATCAACATAAATCTCATCAAACAATTCAATGCACCAAATGTAACTCACCTGATACTCACATGTGCATCCGCAGCACCAATTCACATATATGCATCATATAATATCAATTCACATATCTCATATAATTTCTATGCATGGCATTTCAAATCACATGATTCATATAAATCTATGCATGGCATTTCAAAATATACTTTCATTCAAAAATCGATTTCTAGGAAAACGTTAAGTATATATATATACTGAAATAAACTGCCCACTCACAGTTATATCGAAGGGTCATAACCCCTTAGCCTTTCTCGACTGTGCTCGTCTTCCGCATAAGCCTCGCCTATATGAGAAGTAACCGAAATAACGTTAATTAAGCACATAACCAACTTTCGCTAATAACTTCTCATATATTGCTCAAATTGGGTATATGAATATACCACCGTGACCTACACAATTTCAGGAACATCCCCATATTTTTAGAAAAATTTTCCGACCACCCACGCGCCGCCACGCGCCGGCGAAGGCACGGTCAGACGCGCCGGCCACGCGCGGGCACGTGCCAGGCACACTGACGGCGTCAGTTAACGCCGTCAGGAATATTCCGTCCAACTGACGGAATATTCTGTCGTCTTCTCCGGCGACTCGCCGGCCGCCGGTGGGTTCGCCGGATTCTGGGTATTTTTCCAACTATGGTTTCTCACTCATTTTTCATCCATTTTTCATGCAATTGGTACCAAAATGAAGCTCTAAGCATGTAGAACACATCTAAACAAGTTTCAAGGCTTGAAAATCACAGGATTTTACCTGAGAAAGCTCGATAGCTCGGCACACTTTAAAAACCTTCGATCTCGGTCCTCCGACGTTCGAACTCTACCAACGAAGTACCCCGAGACTCGTGAGGACCTCCTTAAGCTCACTGTGAGCTTGAATTTCCCTGAAATGCAAGATTTTACGTGTGCATGAACAGTGCACATTTTCGGGGTTAGGATTTCACGCCTAATCCGAGGGTTACAAGCTCCAAATTTGGTACCAAACTACTCAGGGGTTAACAAGGATCAAGAATCTTACCTTTTGGGCTTCGATCTGTGAAGAAATGGACGAGTTCCAACTCCGTCCGTACGTGCACAGTGCACGGGGAGAGTGTTCCGAGAGAGAGAGAGAGCTTACGGGGGAGAGAGAGAGAGAGAGGGGTAGTTAGGTGTGTGGTCAGCAACCCTAGCCACACAAAACCATAACAATTATTTTCCAAATAAATTTTTCCAAAACTTAGGATAGGACAATAAAACCAAAGATAATGTCACATACCATAGCAATTTAAGGGCAATCCCGTCATTTCACATCATCGATAAAATAATTCTGGGACGGGCTGTTACACTTAAGGTATGCAACATGATTATTTTTTTTTAACAAACAATATTATCAATCCTAAAAAATAGTTTGAGGGGTCAATTTCAACTGGAGTAATAATTTAGAGAGTCAAACCGTAATTTATCCTTTTAAAAAGTAGAGTATTCTTACTAATAGCTCACAAATTAGACTTTATATTAATTTACCCTTGAATAAACTGAATAACAATTTCGGTTCGATTTTCGATTTCGGAAAAAAATCAAACAAATAGAACCGACCTACTCCACTCCTCCTAAGAATTAATAAAAAAAAAATAATAGCCACTGGATCTAATTTTTAAAATGTAGACATTCTTTTTTAAAATGTAGACTATTCTTACTAATAGCTCACAAAATTATATTTTATATTAAAGTTGCCGCTGAATTTAATGAAGACCATTCTTACTAAATGTAGACCATTCTTTTTTAGTACGCAACATGATTATTAATTTTTTTTAGGAAAACTAATGAAGATGGTTCCAAAATTTTGAATTTTAACAAAAAATCATATACAAACTTTATTTAATAATAAAGACAAGAAAAAAAAACAAAAAAAAAAAAACAAAAAACAATCCAACCCAACCGCGTGTAAGCACGCGCCAACCAATTCAAATATCAAATCAAGCCTCTACTGTGAGCAGATAGAACTGATAAGAAGACTAACGTTCAGTGCAAAAGAAGTAGTGGGTGTAGTACAATAAATGATGTGATGGAATGGATGGATAAAAGAAATTATTTTTAAAACATTTCATTGGGAAGGAAAACGTGAGGGTGAAGCTTCAATGACTTTTTTTTCTTTTAGAGAGGGAGAGAGAGAAATCTGTTTACGTACAAAAAGAAAGAAAAGAAATGTAGTAATTTTCAACAAAAAATCAACAGTGCAAAAGCAGCACCCAAATTACTTTTTAAATATTTCATCGGGAAGGAAAAGGTTCACAGAGAGAGAGAGAGAGAGAGATTGTGACGGTAGAGTCAACCAAATCCATTCAAACTAACATCAACAAACTCCAAAAAATTTTAAAAAGAGAGAAATTTGAGATAAAAAAAATTTATTCCTGACATCAATACATGACTACCACTTAGCCATACACGTGGGGTAGCCTCTCGTCCTCACCCCATGTTCAAATTACGGAATTCTTTATTAATTTTAACCCTAAATAACTAAAACCTAAAAATAAAAAATATTAAATTATGATCCTCAATGAAAGCACATTAGCTTTTTGCTGCTTTTCTGATCTGTCATTTATGTTTTTGTTGTTAATTTTGTATTGAATAAATTAGAGGAAAGTCAAATAAATTATTTGAAGAAATGTTAAAGAACAAATAGGAATGTGAAAATCATTATTCTAACTATGTAAGAATATAAATATTATTGCCAGTGATTCATATGAAAATGAAAATAGAGCTTCAAATTTTGAACCTTTTAGTGTTCAGTTTATAAAATAGTCAGTGTTTAGTTTAAAAAATAGTGATAGTGGTGCTAGTGTTCGATTTTAAGAAATAGTAAGTGTTTAGTTTACGAAATAGTTAGTTTTTGGTTTAAGAAACAGTCAGTGCTTAGTTTACGAAATAGTGACAGTACTAGTTTACGAAACTGTGATAATACTAGTATTTGGTTTAAAAAATAGTCAGTGCTTAGTTTACGAAATAGTGATAGTACTATTACTTGGTTTAATAAATAGTCTATTTAGTTTACGAAATAGTGATAGTACTAGTGTTAGGTTTAAGAAATAATAAGTGTTTAGTTTACAAGGTGTTCGGTTTAAGAAATAATCAGTGTTTAGTTTACGAAATAGTAAGAGTACTAGCGTTCAGTTTACGAAATAGTCAGTGTTCAGTTCACGAAATAGTCAGTGTTCAGTTCAAGAAGTAATGATAGTATTAGTGTTCCGTTTAAGATATAACCAGTGTTCAGTTTAAGAAATACTATTCAATTTAATAAGTAGTCAATGTTCAGTTTAAGAAGTAGTCAATGTTCAGTTTAAGAAATAGTGTTCAGTTTAAGAAGTAGTCAATTATCTGTTTAAGAAATAGTGACAGTATTAATGTTCATCAAACTGAATAATGAAATTTTTCTTTATTTTTTATTTTGTAATTTTATTACTTAGTTTATTTTAAAACAATTGAAAGAATAGTCAAATAAACAAATAATAAAATAAAAATAAAATGTTTATGGAGTGAGGTGAAAGGAGAGAGAAGAGTGGGGAGAGCTGAAAAAAAAAAGGGAAAAAGTTGATGGGGATTGGTGAGGTGAAAGGAGAGAAAAAAATGGATGGGAATATGTGAAAGAGGGAGACAGAGAAAGAGGTTGAACGGTTAAGTGAGGAAGAGAGTGTATGTGTGTGATGCGCGGTCCCGTGCGTCAGTATATGTTTTTTTTTTGTTTTATTGTTATGTAAAACTTTTATCATTTTCATTAAAATTTGAACCTGTTTTATTAAAGTTTAAGCCTCTTTTATTAAATAAAGTTAGTAAATGATTTTTAGCTAATTAAAAGTTTTGAGAAGCCCTTTTCATTAAAGCTCCATTTTTTTTTAGCAAACAATATTATCAATCCTAAAAAAAAGGGGGTGTGCTTAGTCTTACAATGAACTAACAATAATATGATTCAAATTTGCATTTGGCGAAAATCCTCATTTAGAAGTGAAAAGAAATACCACTAGATCATAGTACTAAGTGGCATACAACATGATTCTTTTCTATCACATGATCACAGAACGGCGCTAAGAACTGAAGGCTCAAGCTCACCGGCGTTATATTTTTGAGGTCTAAGAAAATATATTCCTCTCCCTCTCCATCTATCTTCCATGTCTTGCTATTTCTCTGGATTTCATGAATCAAGCGCTTAATTAGGTTCAATGGCGTATTACCAGGTTGCTCCGTTGACAGGTGATGGTGAAATAACATAAAACAGAGAACAAGAAATTGCTAAGTCTAACAAAAAGAAAGATAATATATATAGGCCCTTTAAGAGAAGAGATCCCTATCTTTTAAAAAAAAGTTGAGAATTAGTTATGTGACTCACTCTGCATCAAACTTTAACAATCAGAACCATCTATTATGGAAGTCTCCACTCATAAATTATCCTTGCAAAAATTTAATAGAAAACTTCATTTTAATCCTTAAAAAAAATGAGTTTTAAACTATAACCCTGTCTAAGATTAAAATCCAATTTCGTCCATGATACACTTAATCATCTCATTTATTAATTATATTTTGATGTTTTATTTCTCTTTTTCTTCCTATTTTTAATGTATTAATTTAATTTAAATTTAATTTTCATTTCACTGATCATAATATATTTTGATGTCTAGATTTATGTAAACTATTTTTTCTTCTATAGTATATTCCGATATAATTTGTATGTTCTTTGTTTAGGTACATTAATTCATTTGATATATTTTGGTATATCCATCGATACAAATATGTAGGTATATTAATTTAATATAATACATTTTGGTATTGACATTTAGGTACATTAATTAAATATAATATATTTTGGTATAGACATTTAGGTATATTAATTTAATATAATACATTGCGGTACATACATTTAGGTTCATTATTAATATATTTCGGTACAAACATTTCAGTACAAAGAAGTCAACTTTATATATTTCAATCCAGTCATTTATGTACACTTACGTATTTATATATTTCTGTATCACTAATTTTGTGACAGCCCGTCCCGGAAAATATTTATCATTGGTGTGAAAAGTGCCCTTGGACGTTAAATTGTGTTGTGTGGTTTAAACTTGGTTTTGGGCCAATTAAATGAAGTCCTAATTGTTTGAAACCAATTAGGATTAGATTTTATGTATTTTTGGGTTGTTGACCAATCCTAGACCACACAACCTTTTCTCTCTCTTCTCTCCCGTGCTTTCTCTCTCAGACTCACTCTCTCATTCTCTCATGTACAAACCCAACACAGAAACCCTTCAACCAGTCGTGGATTGAGATGTTGGAGAGCATATTTAAGTTCCTTGCAACCTTAGGAACCTAGTGATACCATTTCCAGGTCGTGGAACCATCAGAAAACCTGAGAATCGTAACTCTCGATCGTGGTATTGTTCATGTACTTTCAAACGAAGAGTTTTTAGAAGATTTTAAGCTCACAAGGAGCTTTAGAAGGGCTTCACGAAACTCGGGGTGTCTCGTTGGGTGGTTTTGGACGTTCGGAAGTCGAGTTCGATGAGTTTGAAATTTGGCCGGAATATCAAGGAATTTTCCGACAAGATTCCGTGGTTTTTGGAGCTTCAAAGTGGTAAGATCTTGTTCTATTAGTCGAGGGCTTCATTTTGGTATAAGTTTCATGGATTTTGGTTGAGAAATGGCTGAGATATGAAGATTTGAAAAGTTTCCAGAAACCGGCGAGAATTTAAGTTTCAAACGGCGGCGGATGGTGGTCGCCGGCAAGGTCCATCGGAGACGAAGACGGAATATTCCGTCAGAGTTGACGGAATATTCTAACGGCGTCAGGTTAGTTTTAACAAAATCTGTTAGCTTTTAAAGGAATATTCCCTAACGCTGTTACTGTTACCATTAGGCGTGCCAGGCACCTGGCCGCGCATGGCCGGCACGTCTGGCCGTGCCTTGGGGATGTTCGTGAGGTTGTGTAGATCACGTTGGTATATTCAAACATCCCATTTGAGCTATGTATGAGAAGTTATTACCTAGTTTTGTCTATGTGCTTTAAAATAATGCCTTTATAGTTGTTTTTCACCATAGGCGAGACTTATCCGGAGGACAAGCATAACCAGGCGAGGCATAGGGGTTACGACCCGGCTACATACCTGTGAGTGGGATTTTTTTTTCCGTATATACCTATATAAATGAGATTTTTCCCAGAAAAATCAATTTAAGTGAAATGTGATATGAAATGCCATGCAAAGTATATATCTATTTTATTCATGCATTAGTAGTTGCATATAATGGTGATTGGTACTGTGGACGCACAGGTAAGTATCAGGTGAGTATATATCGATGACAGAGATTTTTATGTGAAATGATGATTATGTGAGATGTATTGAAAGATCATAAACCTGCACCCCGGTGTTAGTGCTCCCACCCAGAGTTAGGGGCATAGCTTCACATGATCGTTCACCTCTCGCACCACACGCTCACCTTGGATCCAACATAGGTGCATAGCCTGTCGTATAGACCACTTTCAGTGGGTTCGACTTGTAGGTGACCCGGGATTAGCGCATAGGCTTCATGTGATTGTAGCATTAGAGCGTATTATTATACACCCAGCCTGTCATATAGACCACTATAAGTGGGTTCGACTTGTGTGCAGGATATGATAAGATATGATGAGATTGATTATGAGCTATAGTTTCAGTCGGGCTGATCACTCGGTTGACATGATATTATCTATGATGAGTTTATTTCACCTGATATACTTATGTGATTATGATGAGATATATTTAGCATGGCATATACTTTGTATATCACCACTTCTGAGCATGGTTTTGAGATAAGTATTTACGTATTATATATTTCTTGGAAAGTATACAGGTTTTACGACGAAGGGTTAGAACCTTTGAAAAGAGAAAAGGTTTTGAAAAGATTTGTTTTTGCCCACTCATGTTTTCTGTTTTTCGCCCCTCCAGGTTCTAGGTAGCAGTGCTTTGGTGGCCACGAGGAATCCAACGGTGTTCTGACAGAATTCACAAAAGTAGGATTCACCTTCGGGTGTTTTATCTTAGTAATTGTCCTTGATTGCAACTAGACGTTCTTATTGCTCTGAATGTGTATTTATGCACTTAGACTCTCGCTAGCATCATTTCTTAGCTAGTATTTACTAGCGATTCGATTTTTATTTATTCGTAATTCTATTTATCTTCCTAGCTTCTGCACTGTGCACATGGTTACGTCACTTTCATGTGACGGCCAGCACGCCTTCCTTGAGACGGGGTGTATCAAATTTCTTTTAATATTTTCTCATTTATATTCATTCATAATTGAAAGAACTAATATGGGCATATTAATAGAATTAAAATTTTAATGTGGAGACACTAAATAAAAATACACATTAAATAACAAAAATAGAATATAAATTTCAATAAAAGTACACTTCAAAGGATTAAATTGCATATGTAATCTAGCACCAATTTTTTTTTTTTAATTTTAATCTTTTGCAAGGAGTAATGTTCAAAAGCCCCTAAATTTAATTCAATCCGAAATCATTCGCCTGTTTAATTCAATCAATTTTTTTTATAGAACAAGGTGTTCGTCAATTTCTTTGAACCCATTTCAATGTCTCAACTCTTGCACCACGACGTGGGTTTGAACCCTATTGGCTCCCTAATTTAACATCTAATCTAAAAAATTTATCATTTGACAAAAAAAAAAAATTAAAATATAGAGTAAGCCCCATAATAATCCTTCTTATTATTATTATTATTGTTGTTGTTGTTGTTGTTGTTGTTGTTGTTGTTGTTGTTGTTGTTATTGTTGTTGTTGTAGGCCTAATTGACTGAACTGTATTTAGGACTAGAGAGGGAGAGGGTCGGTGGCAAGAGAAAGAGATGAGAGAGATGTAATTCTGAGGTGTGTGTTGTATCACCCCATTGTGCCTTTATTTATAGTAGTAGGATGTGTTAAATCCTTACCCTAATAGGATTACAACTCTAATAGGATAATACTAGTAAAGGGAATATTCCAAGATATCCTAGATACACTAGGATTTACACAATCACATTCCTAATCTAATAGGGCTGCAACACTCCCCCTTGAGTGTGTAAATACTCAAACAAAACTTTGCATTAGGCCTTCAGCATTTGAGGTAGAACGGTTGATGAAGTCGATGGCACAACGGGCGAATGCGAGTCTCAAATTTAAAGAAAGTATGCATTGGTAGTAAAACTCACAAAACCTCACTATGGTTTAACCTAAGGTAGGTAAAAACCCACAGACTAAGGAGAAATGTGAGAAGTATGCATAATGTTCAAAACAAACATCAAACAAGATGAAAATAGTGAACTAAACGGAGTATGATCATCCCAGAATGGGTGCCTCATCAAAACCTCGTTAGGTAGCAAAAATCCAGTGGGAAAAATGCTCCTAATCGTAGGAAAAAAAGTACATTAAGATCAAGTAAGTTAGACATAACTTCCAAATAAGAGAACTACAAGCAATTCAACTCAGATAATTTACGCATACCGATTCCTTAAATGAGCTTTTAAAAAGTAAACTTGGGCAATGACTTGGTGAAGAGATCGGCCAGGTTGTCTTCAGAACAGATTTGCTTGGCTTCAATGTTCTAATGCTGTTGTTATTGGTGAGAGTAAAAAAACTTCGGCGCTATATGTTTGGTGTTGTCTCCTTTGATGTACCCCTTCTTTAACTGCTCGATACATGTTGCATTGTCTTCAAAGATCGTCGTAGGAAGGTCAACGACAAAAGTAAGACCACTAATGCTTCAAATATGTTCCATAACTGCTCTCAACCAAACGCACTCACGTGAGGCTTCATGCAAGGCAAGAATCTCAGCACGGTTTGAAAAAGTCTCAACTAGGGTTTGCTTGGTAGACCTCCAAGATATAGCGGTGTCTCTAACGGTAAAAACATAGCCTGTTTGAGCACGTGCCCTATGTGGGTTAGACAGATAACCAGCATATGCATAACCAATGAGGCGAGAATAAATTCGAGGATCGATAGGGGCGACGACTCATCTCGAGGTTCATGGGTATAGAACAAGCCCAAATCCGTCGTACCTTTGAGGTAGCGAAAAATGTCTTTAACACCATTTCAGTGTCTGCGTGTAGGCGCGTTGTTATATCTAGCCAAAAGATTAACATCAAAGAAGATGTCGAGTCTAGTACATTGAGCCAAGTACAGTAAAGCACCAATTGCACTTAGGTATGGAACTTCAGACTCCAAAATCTCTTGCTCATCCTCCTTAGGACGGAAGGGATCTCGTTTTGCATCTAGAGTTCAAACGACCATATGAGTACTCGAAGGCTTGGTTTTATCCTTATTAAAACGTCGCAACACCTTTTGGGTGTAGTTTGATTGATGTACTAGGATTCCATCTGAACAATGCTTGATCTCCATGCCAAGAAAATATCGAGTTTTCCCAAGATCCTTCATCTCAAATTTTGATTTCAAGTGAACGGCAATATCCTCAAGCTCTGTTGGAGTTCCGATGAGGTTTATGTCGTCAACATAAATTGCAACAATCGTAAATCCGGAATATGACTTTTTGATGAACACACATGGGCATAGTTCGTTGTTCAAATAACCCTGACTTGTCAAATATTCACTCAGACGGTTATACCACATCCGCCCGGATTGTTTCAATCCGTAGAATGATCTCTTCAATCTAATCGAGAGGGTGTTCCGTGGTCTAGAACTATTTGAACCAGTCAATGGTAATCATTCTGGAACTTTCATGTCGATTTCCGTATATAGATCCCCATAAAGATACGCGGTTACCACGTCCATAAGCCGCATATTCAGTTTTTCAAAAACTACCAAACTGATAAGTTAACATAACGTTATGACGTTCATTACGAGGGAATACGTCTGCTTGTAATTAATCACAAGGCGTTGAAAGAAGCCTTGCGCTACGAGGTGTGCTTTGTATCGCATTATTTCATTTTTCTCATTACGCTTTCTCACAAAAACCCACTTGTAGTTCATGGGCTTCACATGTGGTGGAGTATGAGTTACGGGCCTAAACACCTTGTGTTTCCCAAGCGAATCGAGTTCAACCTGGATTGCTTGTTTCCAGTTTAACCAATCAGTTATACGTCGACATTCATCAACGGAATGTGGTTCAATGTCATTGCTAAGCATGATGTCGTTAGCAACTGTATACCTAAATGCATCATCGACAATCTCATTCTGATTCCAAACTTTATCCAATACTACGTAATGGACCGAAATCTCATGATTCTCGGAAGGCCGATTTGTCTCGTCTAAGACATCACCGTAATTTAGAAAAACCATATGCGTTGGAACAGATGAGTAAGTGGTGGTCGGATTCAGACTAGGGTCACTAGTTTGTGCCGTTTTCCTCTTCTGAGGTTGTGAATCCTTTGAACCAAAGGGTCTGCCACGCTTTAGGGTAGGAGCAGATGATTGGCTAGCCACGTGGGATGTGTGGCTGCCCTACATTCGAGGATGGTTTGACCATCCAATGTGGTGTTACGGCGTACGTTAGGTGCGTTCATCCTTGCAAGTGCGGTTGCAGCGGGTATATGTGATCTCATCACCTTTGCTAGATTAGTAAAAGCTTCTGACATGCTTTGAACAATGCTTTGAAGATCTAGAATACGATGCACTTCAGCTTCAGACTGGGTAGTGCGAGGATCTAAATGAGACAAAGTGGGAGTAATCCATTACAATTCGCGAAGTTCTACAGGAACGTTAATGTTCTTGTCTCCCCCTAACACGGGAAGATTATCTCATCAAAGTGACAATCCACAAAGCGTACGGTAAAGAGATCTCTTGTCAAGGGCCCTAAGTAGTGAATAATTGATGGCGAATCATAACCGACATAGATTCCCATTCTTCTCTGAGGACCCATTTTGGTACATAGCGGCATCACTATTGGCACATAGACTACGCATCCAAACATACGTAAATGTGAGACGTCAGGCTCGTATCTAGTAACCAACTGTAATGGTGAATGAGGTTGGGTTGCAGTCGGCCTCAGGCGGACCAACATAGTTGCGTGCAATATTGCATGGCCCCAGCAGATATCGGCAATTCAGTTCGCATAACCAAAGTCCGAGCTATCGTTTGAAGGCGCTTTATGAAAGCTTCTGCTAGGCCGTTTTGGATGTGAACATGGGGTGCATGATGTTCAATTTCAATCCCAACAGACATGCAATAATCGTCAAAAGTCTGCGACATAAACTCTTCAGCATTATCCAGTCAAATTGACTTAATCATATAATCATGGTGATGAGCCATAAGCTTAATGATTTGAGCTAGAAGTTTCGCAAATGCAGCGTTGAGTGTAGACAATAAGCAGACATGTGGCCAACGCGTTGATGTATTAACCAACACCATGAAGTATCTAAATGGTTTGTATGTTGGTTGGATAGGTCCACAAATATCCCCTTGAATCCTCTAAAGAAACTTAGGGGGGTCGTGAATAATCTTTGTAGCTAAGGGTTGAATATTCAACTTACCCAGGAAGCATGCTTTGCATGGTAAATGCCCGGGGATAAGATTTTAGGTGATGCCCGTGTGATACTTTGACGATACGACGCATCATATCTCGTCCGAGATGTTCTATTTGATCATGCCAAAGTAGGAGAGTGCTCTGGAACCCAGGCATAGGGCCGGCCACTTGGTGGGTCTCAACAAATCGAATGGTCGTTATGTACAACCCACTCTGGATCTGGCCATATTCGTAAGAAGTGATACAAAGAAATTCAGAACCATTCTCTTTAGTGGTTTCAACATGAAATTGATTATCTCGAATAACTTTAAAGCTCAACAACATTCTTCTGGAACGTGGAGAATAGAGGGCCTCTTTAATGGTTAATACAATACCATTAGACAACATTATACAAACCATTATGTATCCTTCGATCAGGTTGGATGGGCATGAGAGGGTTGTAAGAGGTGCATTTTTAGGTACGAAGTTAGTAAAATAGTGTTGCTTACACAAGATGGTGTGCGTGGTAGCATTATCACCCAGACAACTAACTTCCCCACTAGTTATACCTAGAAATAAATTAATTAAATCGGTCACATGCATACATATAATTTCATTCATTCAATTAATCAATCAAGAAATAATATCCATAAAAATAATTATCCATAATTCAAAACAAACCAAAAATGAAACAAATAATTCCAAAGACTTAGAAAAATTGTCCAAAAATTTAAACCATAAACTTATAAAAATAGGGGGGTTCGGCCACTAGGGGTGTAAAACACCCTAACATGTCCTAGAAAAGTAAAACTTTATTCTTCCATAGGACTGGATGCCTCCTGAAAATCTGAAACCTCTATAGTTGTAGTAGCATCTTCGGGATGTTCCACATGCACAAAGTTAGTCTCACGATGGGAATGATACTTGGCAATAGCCTCGGGGGTAGCTCGGCATATGCGTGACCAATGATCATTTGATCCACAGCGTTAGCACATGTCCAGTTCAGTGGAAGCCGATTGAACAGTAGCTTTTCCCTTATTCTTGAAGTTTGGGGCCTTAGGGGCAAGAGGTTGGCACTTTTGGGTCAAATTTTCTCCCTTGGATGAGCCTCTACTCT
This sequence comes from Heteromeles arbutifolia, assembly GCA_024362995.1. Classification (NCBI taxonomy): domain Eukaryota; kingdom Viridiplantae; phylum Streptophyta; class Magnoliopsida; order Rosales; family Rosaceae; genus Heteromeles; species Heteromeles arbutifolia. The sequence continues at coordinate 32,826,954 of JANCRC010000003.1, read as the reverse complement.
GTTGACCTTGGGCTCGTGGTGGGGCCTGCTATCATTTCCACGGCCACGACAAGGTTTCCATCGGTTGTGGCTGCTAGAATTAGTCGCATGCGCTTCAGGCTGTGCGTTCGAGCCAATAGGTCGAGCTTGATAATTCTTCATCAAAAGCTGGTTCTACTTTTTAAAGAGAAGTAAAATAGAGATCAAATCTGAAAATTTGGTAAACTTATGTGCCCTATAATGTTGCTGCAGGACAATATTGGTGGCATTAAAAGTCGAATGGGTATTCTCTAGGAGATCCACTTCGGTTAAGTCCTTTTCACAAAACTTAAGCAGTGATCGGATTCTACAAACTTCAAAGTTGTATTCATTCACAGACTTAAAGTCTTGGAAGCGTAAATGCTACTAGTCGTGTCTTGCTTCAGGCAAGTAAATGTTTTCTAGTGATCGAAGGGATCGGCCAAAGAAACCTACAAGGTGCGTGGGTCAACCTCAGCAAGGTACTCAGTCTGCAGTGCATCATGGATGTGTCTTCGGATGAAGATCATAGCAGTAGCTTTCTGAGCTTCGTCGATTGGGTCGTCGGTAAGTTCCTCGATTGTGGCTCAAAAACTCTTTGCTATAAAATGGAGCTTCACGTCTTGAACCCACTTTAGGTAGTTTCTTCCAGATACTTCCAAAGTGGTGAAATCAAGCTTGTTCAAGTTCGACATGTCCCTTAAACAGAAGGTACAAAAAAAATGTGGTTGGAAAACCATAGACATACATTATAGAACATTCGGGTTCTATAGACATGTATTGACTTAATTTAAGCATGAAAGCTATTGGTTTCATGTGGTATGTTTTGAATGAAAACTTCGGGTTTCAAAGGCACTAAATTCGAAACTACAGGTTCAATTTTAGTTATGAACGTCTAGTTCATATATAGGGGTACCTGTAAGAACACAGAATACGGTATACAACTAAGTGTAGTGTATTGCTTTAGGAACCCAAGTGGGAGTGCGTCGGGACTACGAAAGATAGTCAACAATTCAAAGAAAAGAAATAATTTATTGAATCATTAATTGCCAAAAAGTGAGCTTTAGGCCAATAATTTTGGATTAATTGTTAGATTAATGGATTGCGGGTCACTTTAATTAATTCAGTAGATCGTAACCATTCAAGTTTGATAATAGAAGCAAAACAATAACATTCAGGTTAATATTAGCGGGAATGCTAAAAAATAGCTTTGGATTCGAAAAAGCATAGCCTAATATTAGTGGGCTGGTTGTCGTGTATGGGGCAAGGCCCTAAAGGGGTTTAGTGGGCCACGAGTTTGCTGCAAAGGTAGCCTAATCATGGCTGCAGGCCACGGGCCGGTTCCGGGAAGCAACCTAGCAGCTAGGCTGCTGGTTTTGGGCATCAAAATGGCGCAGACTGCTAATTTCTTTGTAGTTCACGAATTGTCAATGCCGGGTTCGGCCTCATTAATTATATTTGTGAGAATATAAGTACGCCGAATTGGTACCAGACTATACGGACACAAATACTCAAAAGAGATAAGTGTCTTGATTGTAAATATGGTTCGGCCGCAGGAATGCCAAACTCTGAAATGTACTTGCAAATATCCAATCATAAAATAAACTCGGCTTTCAATGTGCCGAGCCTGGTAACACCTTACTTCATCGATAACGCTGATCAAATGACCTCTTCCAACAAGGACTCGGATATTCTTGTTGACCGAGACTTGGATAGATGACCAGTCAGTCTTGAAGCAATGTTGTTTATCCAAACTGAATGTGCTCCTCGGTCGACTGATTCTACGGCTCTAGTGTTGTTTATCCAAACTGAAGATGTTGCCGGTTGCCTTCACAGTGCTGTTTATCAAAACTGAAGATATGTTGGCGGGAATAAAAGGAAATAAAAATCTCAAGGTGTTTGAGAGGTTTGTGCAGTGCAGTTGTGGGTTGAATTGGAGGAGCTTTGAATGATGCATCCCTCTATCTATTTATAGTAGCGATTTCCTAAATAACCGAACTAGAATTTCACTTGGACTGAAATTCCTCATCCTAATCTGATTTAGTCTCAACCAATCCTAACCTCTATAGGACTCAGAACCAAGCTCTTTAATCATTCTGATTCATCCCTTGAAGTTCGGCATCTCCTTTAACTCAGAAGTTTTTAAACTCTAGAGAGTCCCTCTTGTATTAGGATTCGACCATTTCATCTTTATCCAGGCGTTAATCACATTCTGATAGGACTCGACCAAACTCTATTGGGCTCGACCCTTAGCAGAATATTCTTGATACTCCTAATTGGACCGAGAACTCCAGGCTCGGCCCAAAATATCATTTTGGGCCCAAACAGTAACCAAAGAAGTCGATGACGTAGCACCTCAAACGCCGCAGGAGCAACTGGAGCAACTGGCGTAGGATCCACGTTCGGTGGAGCTGTGACGGCTGCCACAACAGGTGTGGGAGGTCCGAGATCTTTCTCCCTCACATTCCTGTATTTTGGGCCCAAAGAAGTCGATGACGTAGCACCTCAAACACCGCAGGAGCAACTGGCGTAGGATCCACATTCGGTGGAGCTGTGACGGCTGCCACAACAGGTGTGGGAGGTCCAAGATCTTTCTCCCTCACATTCCTGTTTAGTTGGAGGTGGAGCACGTCAGACATCAACATTATAATATCCACATATTCGAAAACCACATCTTATGAGACACAATTTATAAATTACAAATACAAAATTGTTCTTTATTTGGATATATAACGACTTACCCAATGGTTATTACGGCTTAATTCATGGTGAAGGTTGTAGTGAGGAGCGTGGCTACCCAGTTGTTATTTGTCCTCTCTGAATCCCTATATTAGCTTGTATCTTGTAAATCTCACACGTGATGAAATCAATAAGAACCACTCAATTTATTAATCTTTATTTAAAAATTACCTTGTGCAAAAAATAATTCGAATTGGAAACAATCATCCACACACATCAATAAATGGATGGTTCGTTATGAATATTACTTGGTCCCTACATTATACATTTAAATGACTAAATGATTTTCGATTGAAATAATTTTTTTAAGAGGTAATCTTCATACGAAGACTAAGAAATTAAACGGTTCCAATTATGAAAGTTGTACGATCAATATACATTATTTGCAATAGGATAATGAACTCATCTTTCCAAAAGGGAATGCAAGTATTATATATTTTTTGATCCCCCTTATTGGTAAAAGAAAAAAGTAAACTGGAAGAACAACCTCAACAACCTCAACAACCATATATAATTTTTATACAAAACCATTTAAGAGCTCAAGTTGGCCAAAAAAATATCATCAGATGTGTTGCCGTTCTCTAATTGATTAAATGTTGTGATATTCTTTTGGTCTTGTTTGCAAAGTAATTGTCTTTTTCCTGAAGTATTGAGTTTGAAATAGTGCTTTCCTCTAAAGGGTAATGTTATCAATAGTTTGCATGTAAAACCCCCTTTTTATAAAACATAATTAAGGAAAAGAGCCTAACAAAACAAAATTTCAACAAAAAAAACACTTAATGAAATTTTTTTTCAATACACGATATTATCGACACTAATGCATGCGAAAATAAAATAAATTTTATAATAGATAAATTATAATAATTTAATTCAAATTTGACTTTTTTAATCAGACACAAATAAATAGACCCCAAACAAAGACTCAGGCCTTCCACATGTTCTTGAAGCTGCTTGTGCAGAGTGAGAACTGGCGGAGTAGCGCCACGCCAGACAAATATCTTTGTTATGACATACGACTCCTTCCTGTTCAATTTTCACTGCTAATTTTACTTTGTTTATGATTTCAATATAATTAAGACTAACGAATAATTAAGAAAATAAACAATTCTGGAAGTTACCTCAGACGATGGATGCAAATATTTCCCTTGTAGATAATGATTTCAAATAGGGATGTGTTATCCGCACATTTTTTTTTGCTTCTCACACACTATCTTAATTTTCGACCGTCGGATCGAATAAATATTAATGAGACTTTTCCAATTTTTTAATTTTAAAATTATGCCATCTCTTTGAAAATTATATTGCAGTTGGGCATGATTAAAGAAGAAGAAGACCACCAAATTTATATTTCATGTGGGAGTTTTGGGTGGGTGCTCATGGTGGTGGGTGTGATGTTGTTGTTGGGTAGAGGGCATCAAGTGAGTGATCTTGGTAGTGGCAGTGGCGGACGTTTGGATGCATGTGGGATGATGTTTTTGTCGAAGATTGCTGGGTTGCCGGTCGCCATTTGAATGCGGGTTGTGATGATATTTTTCTTTTCCAAAAGCCCAAAACATTCATATTAGGCTTGAATCCAAAAGTGCATATAAAATAATAAAAAATTTGAACAAAAAGTTATGGCGTGCTGAGAAGATGGAACCAGGATCGTCTTCAGATTCATTCTCTAGGGATCCCGTAATCGTGTCCGCTTATTGTATATCGTGCGATCAGAAATTATTTAAAATTTAAAATTTAAAATTCAAATATAAATAGTATCTAATGAAAACTGATCGCACGATATACGATGAACGGACAAGATTGTGGGATCCTTACGATCCCTAGGGAATGGATCCGGCGAGGATTCTGGTTTGAGAAGATGACGGTTTCAGCAATTTTCAGATCTATTTTATCTCTGTCTGACTTTTCAGATACCGAGGCCCACCGTTGTGAAAGCGAAGAAGCTTTTAATGAAAAGAAAACAAGCAACGTGTCACTCTATTATTGATTTGGTATTCTGTCTGACTTTTAGATAGGGTGGAAATTTTTACCAAATTACCGTACTAACCGCCCTATCCACCATACCATTCCAAATTATTACCAAAAATTTGTACCAATTGGTAATGGTACGGTATTTGTACCATACCATACTGTTTCGGTACGGTACCGGTATCCAAAACCAGTATCGGTGGTATACCGTACCTACCAATATTATTAATATTATATTATGTATTTATTCATATAATTATTTGAGGGCATAATTAATAACATTAATAATAATTATTGTACAAGTGTAACAAATGTAAAAAAAATATACAATCACTCATAGTGACAAGCTTTACAACTTTCATGAAGGGGTCAGCTTCAAAATCCAACACTATAATCCATAAACCTTAATTTATATTTAACCGTCGATTGTCATTTACGCTTTATTCTTATTACTGAATTTCATTTTTTAAATTTTCTTTTTTGAAAACATGATCATCTGGCAGATGTAAGAAGATGAACGGTTCAGATCTTTGATATCATGTTTCGATATTTACGGTTAACTGAAATATGAGTCGATGTCATATAGTTTGTAGAAACTTTATAAACATCAAGCAATATTTTCACTAACCGTAAAACTTTAAACATAATATCAATGATCCAAATCGTTCATCTTCCTGCATCCTCTAATAGATCATGTTTTCAAAAAAGAAAATCCGAAAAAAACAAAATTTGATGAGAAAAATGAAGCGTAAATGTAAACAACAATCAACGGTTAAATTTTGATCTATGATTTATATGATTATAATGGTGAATTTCAAAGTTTAGCTCTTCATGAAAGTTGTAAAGCTTGTCATTAAAAGGGTTTATATATTTTTTCTATATGTTTTACAATTCTACATTAATTAAAAAATATTAGATTTTGGGCAAACTAAGTGGCGTAAAACAAAATGGCAATTACCATTGGCATACCATACCAACCAAACTATTTGGTATACCGAAAGTTTGGTACGGTAATGGTAATAGATTTTGCCATACCAAATATTTGGTATGGTAATTGGTACAGACGTTTTGGTACGGTAATGTACCAAAACCACCCCTACTTTTAGAGTAATGTTAGTCATACTATGTTTTTATACCACATTTATATAGCACCTTAGGTGAAATCTGATGTGCACAGCCACATCATTTGAAAAATTTGCAAAACCCAAGAAAATGAAGGAGAAAGCCTCCTCGTATACCACAATTATCATTTAATTAACTAGTTTTTCTTATTTATTAGTTTATTAAATAATGAACTAAATTTAAAAATCTGATTAATTCAAATGATGTGGCTGTCCACATCAAATATCACCTAAGATGTTATGAAAATGTGGTATGAATAGCATTACTAAAAAAATTATCTTCAAAGTGGCGAGAAATTTTTTCTTATGCTTATAACACAAGTGGCACACCACATGTTATTATATAAGTGGTAAGAAATTCAATTTTTTATGTTATTAACTTTTTAACACAAGAATCTCATCACTTGTATAAAGACACTTAGTGTACCATCTCGTGTTTCGAACACATTAAAAAATCTTTCCAAAGTGGCATAGAGTCGTGAAGATTTAGCTTAAAAATTTGGTTTACAAAATTTAGTTTAAATTTTGATTTATAAAATTTAATTTAAAAAACGGATTTCCTTAACATTATCATTGCAAAAATATAGACTGAATTGTCTAATCTACAATTAATATGTTTGAAACTAGCTTTGACCTTTCAAGTTATATAGATCTATAAAACGAAGCATCAGCTAGCATTCATAATATTCAAAGTGAAACAACTACTTTGGGGAAAGAAAAAAAAAAAGTGAAAAAGCTGGAAACCTTTCTTAAAAAAACTTAGCTAGCTATCTTAGCTCAACCATTTGAGAACTCCCAAAGAGCGCAATATCAATATGGCACTTTGGATTTGGGCAACAATTGGGGTGCTTGCCCTTGTTCAAATCGTGCAAGCATGCGTATCAAAACGCAAGAATAAGAACAAGATGTTACCTCCTGGTCCGAGAGGGTTTCCTATTTTTGGCAGCCTCCATTTGTTAGGGAAGTTCCCTACCATGGATCTTCGTCAACTAGCCCAGAAATACGGTGACATCATGTACTTGAGGTTAGGCCTCCAGCATAACGTCGTTGTCTCTTCCGCACGAGCGGCCGAGCTGTTCCTCAAAACACACGACCTTAATTTCGCAAGTAGACCACCTAATGAAGGTGCAAAGCACCTCATCTTTGGGCAAAAAAGCTTGAGCTTTGCTGAGTATGGCTCGTATTGGACCAACATGCGAAAGATTTGCATGCTCGAATTACTTAGCAACCAAAAGATCAACTCTTTCAAGTCCATGAGGACAGAAGAGGTTGCTCTCTTGATAAAATATGTTCAAGAGGACGCCAATAATCGACGCGTTGCTAATCTCACTGACAAGGTCATGTCGCTCGGGATGGACATGACCTGCCGGATGGTGTTTGGGAAGAAGTACAAGGACGAGGAGTTTGGCGGGAGGGGTATCGTGTCTGTGATGAAAGAGGGTTTGAAACTAGCAGCAGCACCTAACTTGGGAGAGTTCTTTCCTTGTATTGCACCGCTTGACCTGCAAGGGCTCACTACAAAAATGAAGGCTGTTAACAAGGTGTTTGATGATTTTTTCGAGAAGATTATTGCCGAGCATCTTCAATCCAAGGATGCAGAAAGAACGAGGGACTTTACTGATGCCGTGCTGGCCTACATGGGGTCTGAAGAATCGGACTACCGAATCGAACGCTTGAATATCAAGGCCATGATGTCGGTAAGTTTACGTATCATCATTTTACATATTTATCTTTTCAATCTTGCTTGACTTCAAATTAAAACGAAATTGTTTCTTGTTAGACAATTTAGCATGACGCGGTCTCAGATTGTGCTGTTGAACCATAAGGTCAACATTTGTTTTTGAATATACCAGATTGATTAATGACGAAACAAATTTGTAATTTATCATGTACATTAAATTGTCATCTATGTACATGTGTCACGCTACTATATACTTCATCTAGCAATGGAAATTTTTTTGGCAGGACATGTTAGTGGCCTCAGCGGACACATCATCAACAACAGTCCTGTGGGCGCTCTCGGAACTCATGAGACATCCACAGGTTATGAAGAAAGTCCAAAAGGAGATAGAAAATGTTGTAGGTCTGAATAGAATGGTGGAGGAATCAGACACGGAGAAATTGGAGTATTTGGATATGGTAGTGAAGGAAACCATGAGGCTACATCCTGTGTTACCATTGTTGCTTCCTCATGCAGCCATCGAAGATTGCACTGTCGATGGCTACCACATACCGAAAAAGTCACGCGTTATCATAAACGTGTGGGCAATCGGGAGAGACCCAAGTGCTTGGGAAGATGCAGAGAAGTTCGTACCAGAGAGGTTTGAGGATAGCAATGTTGATGTTAGAGGACACCACTTTCAGATTCTACCGTTTGGCTCTGGCAGAAGACGGTGCGTTGGAATGCAGTTAGGGATTACTGTGGTACACTTTGTGTTGGCTCAGCTTGTGCATTGTTTTGATTGGGAACTTCCAGATAACATGTTGCCAAATGAGTTGGATATGACTGAGGAGTTTGGTCTTGCAGTTTCAAGGGCCAAGAATCTGCTCGCTATTCCTTCATATCGCCTTCAGAATTGATCATGGATGTTGTGGACTGGCTATCTTTTTTTTCTTTTTTTTTTTTTTTTTTTCTCTACTGTCTTACATTTGTTTTCTTCACTTGATGAGGAGACAAATAATGGTGAAAATTAAATAAATTTGTGTCAAATTTTCAATAATGAAAAATCGAGTATGTAACAACCTTATCAAGACGCTACTCCAGCTCTTATGAACGGAAGTTGGTTTTTCACACACCTTTAACATTTTCAACACCACTCTATTTTTCGATCATCCAATTGAATAAATCAAATAAAAACAACGAACATGATTAAATAGGAGTGAATAGAAGAGAAAAAGGGCTCCTTACAAAAATACCAAAGATGTGCCATTATTATTCTAATTCACTTTATGGAAAACTTCATTTTAATCCCTAAAAAAGATTATGTTTTTAATAGTACCGTATGTAAGATGAAAAACTAAAAGTAGTCATTTGACTCATGTCCACGTCAGCTTATATACTGCATGTCATATTTAATTACTTTTTATGAATTTACTGCATTTTTGGTTTGCCTATATTACCCCTTTTAAGGGATTCAAACACAAAAAATTGAAAAGCATTTTGTAAAGGGACTATTAGAGATAACACTACTACGAAATAGATTATTAGTGTCGCTACAATAACCGACAAGAAACATGTATTAGTGTCGGAAATTGAGCAAAATCCGACAGAAAATAGATGCAGTGGCGGATATATTAAGCGACAGAATTGCTGGCGTCAGGAAATGAATTTTCTGTCGGTTAAAGCCCTAAAATCGACAGAAATTCTGTCGGATATATGCTACAATAAATACTTAATTACTGTCGGATATTACCCAATTTCTGTCGGTCTTGACTACCAGGAAATAAAAAAACTGACGCATATCATCATCTTTAACCGACAGAATAATATTTAAAAATAAATAAATGAACTATTTTCCATCGGTAACAACCGACAGGAAAATATTAGTAATTTAAAAAAAACGAAACTTTTTTTTTACTTTTTTATTCTACAGAATGAATAAAAAATCAATGAGTGAATAAAATAAAAAAAGCTTATAACAAACATAACATGCATTCAAATATAAATTAACTTACTATAATAATGTCTTTTGAATCCGTCATAACACATAAAGTAAACGTTAAATATAAATTAACCTACAATACTGTCGTCTGAATCTGCCATAATACATCGGGACAAGCCATCTGAGGTCTATATACTGGCACTGGATACTGTGGCTGAAAAGGCATATGGTGCATGGGATAGGCAGACGCTGGTGGCTGATTGAGGGCCGAATGCTGTGATGCCTAAGGGCTGAGTGGTGGCCGCTGCAGATGTTGTGGAATAAGCAACATCAATATTTATTGTTGCTGCATCATGAGCTGCTGGTTCATTGCCTGCTGCTGCTAGTTTACCTCCTGCTGCGAGTTCTTTGATTATTGAAGCTCAACCGTTACCGCCGCCAACTGCCTAAAGCCTTCTTCTTCCCTCCTCCTCAATTCGTTGTTCTTAGCTACCACCTTGGCCAATGCACCCCTGGATGATTTCCTGGAAGATCTATCACCTGAAGAACTTGCATATGACACCATATCCAGTATCACCCCATGACCATAACCTCGAACCCTATTTCTAGTCTCAGACCCTATCTGTTCAACATAAACTTGTGTTCTAACCTCAGAGGTGTCCTCTTCTCCGGACTCAACCATTGACTAAACTTGACTCTCCATAGAAATCTTGCAATATAATATATAAACAAAATAATAAAAATTATTAAGAGTAAAAAAAAAACAGATTCTTGCAATATAATATTTAAACAAGGTTCACAAAAACAGATTATCACATCACATATTCAACAAAGATTCAAAACAATTATAATATTTAAACAAGGTTAAAAAAAATACAGATTCTTGAAATACAGATTCAACAATCCAAATACAAAGATATATAAAAATTAAATACAATCATAATCTGAATAGATTTATAAATCATTTACCCCTCTCCGTTGTGATCAATCCAAGTGTCATTTTTCTGAGCGCTCATGCTCTTGCCTTTGGGTGTAATACTCCGTTTTTAACCAATTGATATTCCTTGTATGCATCATCCGCAACATGGAGAGTCATGTTATGAATAATTGGCATTCTATCATAGTCTTCATCAAGAAACATGATATTCCCCTATATTCATAAAAACAAACATGTTAGTATTTGGAATATATACCTTGAAAAATACAAGGTACAAAACGAAAATATATACCTAATTCTTGAAAAATAAAAGTACAAAACGAAAATATATACCTTAATTCTTTCCCACATAAGTTCCTTATCACTTGCAGGAACTAGGCGCCAATCCTTCTTCAATGGAATTTGTCTTGGATCCTTAACCTCCGAGGCTACCAATGTCGAAAATTCAGAGGAATTTCCACTTACACATTTCCCTGTCGAATCAAATAGACAAACTTGTTTCCCTTTCCACTTCGAAATAGCAGCTGCACGGGTCCTACGTTCATTTTGTTTCTCCATGGTGAAAAATGAAAGTGAAAATGGGAAGGTGAAAAATGAAGGTAAAAATGGCTGAACTGGGATGGTGAAGGAGAGAAAATGGCTAAGAGTAAAAATGGCTAAGGTAATAATGGGAAAGAGAAGAGTTCGGCTGAAGTAAAAAGGGTCGTTGATTGAAATAAATGTTGTCAGTTTAGTGTTGGTAATATCCGATAGAGACTTCTCCAAAACCACCAGAAAAATAACCGCATCACGTTTGCTGACACAAATTTCCAAAAACCGCTAGAAAGTTTTCATCCGTCCCTTTTTCGAAGCAAACAAGCGGGAAAAATCCCGCTCAAAATTTTGTTCTCTTTGTGTCGGTTATATCCCACAGGAGAAAAACTTGTGTGGGGTTTGGCTTGCCACTGGACTTCGCTGAGTGGCACTACAGTCCACTCAAAACTCGCCACGAAATCTTAAATATAATCTTTTATCTTTCTTTTATATTTCAAATTTTTAAAATTATTTTTTTAACTAATTAATATATTATATATATTAATGTTATGTTTCATTTTTTGTTTCTTCCCAAATCCCACCCCCCCCCCCCCCCCCCCCCCAAAACATGTTTTGCCGAAGGTTTTTGCCAAATGTTTCTTTTTTTATTTCTTTCCCCCTTTTTGGTTTCTTCCCAAATCCCCCCACCCCCCATGTTTTGCCGAAGGTCTTAGCTCTTAGGCTTCAAAACTCCCTCCCCTTTCTTTCTTTCCCAATTTCGTTTCTTTCTTTGTTTAAAAAAAAAAAAAAAAAGTTCTACACCCACTCCAATTTTGTCATGGAAATCAACCAAGAATCTGTAAGTTTCTTTTCTTTCTTTATACAATAGTTTCTTTGATCATGTGACATGAATAACCCACATATATAGCTGTATTAGGGTTATTTTCTTTTCTTTTAATTGGGGGTTTTTGGGTTCGGGTGAGGGTGTTTGGTCTTTTATATTTATAATATGAATTAGGGTATCTGCTATGTTTGCTACCTTCTTTATTATGAGTCTTTAATTAATATGTTAGTCTAATCTTTGATTTTCTTTTTTCAAATGATAGGTTGCTGTTGAGGCAACTGAGTTTGAAGAAGATCTGAAAATCGGAATGGTGGTGCATTCAGACGCTGAAGCTTTTCAGGTATGCAATGCTTATGCTTTGAGGAAGGGGTTCAGTCTTCGTAAAGGGCATATTCGAAGAGATAAATTAAATAATATTACACAACGAGATTTTTTGTGTTCCAAGGAAGGGTTTCCACTGTTTAAAGACTTATGCAATGACGTCTCAGTCAAGGAAATATGAAGTCTGCTCAATCATTACATCTCAGTCAATTGATGCATAAAGGAAATAGTCTTTTCATCTTAGCGCCAATGAGTGATTGGGGTGCTCACGTTGTTAGTGAAAAATTATCAGAGGCAATGAAGTTGGTTGAAAAAGACATAAAAGCAAAGAAAGCCTCAGATAAGGTTAAAAAGAAAAATAGCCTCTCTACTTCCGGTGTTCAAGATGATGATCAACATATATTAGATCCTCCAACCGTGAGAGCTAAAGGGCTAACCAACAAGAGATTGAAGAGTGCTTTGGAAAATTCGAAGAATGTGACCACCTAATACTATAGTTTCTGGTAATACTCATTCAATATGGTACTTTATACTTTTTATTGTGAATATATTATATTATTATGTAATGAATATATGTACACTTGCAGAGCAACATAATCAAGAGACTATCAATGCTCCATCAAATATGACAACCTTGTATCCATCATTTCATGACTTTTATAATCAGGTTTGTATTGAAACTTATATTTGGGGTTATAAGTCACAATTTGCGTAATCATTCTAACATTTTGTTTATTGATTTAGGTTAATGGTAGTAGACATCTTGGATAACACAACTTTAGCTCTTCAACTTTAAGAATTCTTAGAAAAATGAGCAGATGCTGGAAACTTAGAGCTCATGGATTGAAGATGGATGAATTGAAGAGACGATGTGGGATTTTTGTTTTCTTTTTATTTATGTAGTCTGGTTGCTTGACAATTAGTCAAAATAACTTTTAGATTCACCTTGGATATCAAGTATTTTAACGGCTTATGGTTTGATCAAAGTTTTATTTCAAATAGTATTATCTATAGTTCTTAATTATATTTGGTAGAGATGTACTGAAACCTAAGACACGGCAAAACTGGGAAAGAAACAAACAAACAAAACTGAGAAAGAAAGAAAGGGGAGGGAGTAGCCTAAAACCTAAGACACGGCAAAACATTTTGGGGGGGCGGGGGGGCCTAGGATTTGGGAAGAAAAAAACAAGGGGGAAAGAAATAAAAAAGGAAACATTTGGCAAAAACCTTCGGCAAAACATGTTGGGAGGGGATTTGGGAAGAAACAAAAAAGGAAACATAACATTAATATATATAATATATTAATTAGTTGAAAAAATAATTATAAAAATTTTAAATATAAAAGAAAGATAAAAGATTATATTTAAGAATTGCCACGTGGTGAGTTTTGAGTGGACTGTAGTGCCACTCAGTGAAGTCCAGTGGCAAGCCAAGCCCCACACAAGTTTTTCTCGTCACTCTGGCCAACCACTCAAATGGGAGTCAAAGTGGGACTTAGGACTCTACTCAACACATTAACCTTCAAATTTGCTTCTAGGCCGTCTGCCACGACGACTGGAGTGGTGGGATGGGAACTGGAAAACCTCAGGATGTGGAGTGGACGGAGGATGGGATCACGGGACGGCGGAGACTTGGAGGCACAACTCAAGCAGGGAAATAAGGTAATTGATTCAAAATTCTTGAATTTGAAGCCAGGTCGGTTGAGAATTGAAAAATTGCTTCAATTGAAATTCTGGGTACTAGGTTCTTAAAGAATTGAGTTATGATTATGAATTATGATCCTTGAATAAATAGAAGGCCTGGAATTTGGTCATTGGAAGGCATATTAAAAAAGAAAAGCTAATGAAAATGGCTTGAAAATTGTGAGTTTTAACGATAAGGACAAAATAAAGGGTAAAATGAATAGTACCAGGATTGACTTTTTAGTGTAAAAATGTGGTTTTTCATTAAAATAAATAGTACCAGTTCCTTATTAAAAAAGAAATTTGGTGCCCCTTTTAATTTTGAACCTTGGACTTGGGCCCTGTTTGCACTGGGCTAGAGTCGGCCTTGATAACTGACATGTTTCATGTTCTTTACTAACAGCATAAGCTTGCTAGATAGTTTTTAACATGATGTTCACTTTTAAATGCAGAAATTGACCATCTCTTATAATATGTTTACTAGATACATTGGGGATATTCCAATCAAGAAACTCGACACTTTCATCTTACTGAAGCTCTAATTTTTTCTCCTCATTAACTGTGTTTGGGATCTTATTTAAGCTAGATCTAGAGCTAGTACTGGTAGATGAATTAGTCCTAAATAATTGACTCATTTTACAAATTACGGGGTTTACAGGTACAAAATATGTTATCTATTGGCTTGAGTTTCTAACTTGACTGTGGTTTTCTCTCTCCGCTCATGCTGCATCCACTCAAGCCACATCGTTGGGACCTATCGTTTGGACCTAGATATTGTTTGGTTTGAGAGTGGAAACTTTGACAGATTAGGAATTCAAGAAACATATAAGGTATCCAATAACTACAAATACCAGCCACTTGGCCGGAATGAATAGACTATTGTGGAGCCAAAAGTAATTCAAAAAATCCTAGAGACAACACACAACATTTTTCCAAGAAGACAATAATGCCCTCATTAAATGGTCAAGACCCACAAATATTCTCACACGCAGTCCAACATCCTTGGAGGCTTGGGTAGCAGATTACAACGTCACCAACCTCCCTAGCTCGTGGCAAGGAAGAAAAGTCAAAGGACTCATCTTGGCCAACAATGGAAAGCCACCACGTGTAGGGCAAAACCATACATCTAGGCCGACCACCTCCTTATAAATACCTTATCTCCACCAATTTCTGTTAGGCTTTTGCTGATCACTTAAGCCCTAAACACTCCATATTTTCAGAGAAACTCACTTAGGCATCGGAGATCGATTAGCCAAACCCTACCTTTTTGTGGTCCTCTTGCACTCGTAGCTTTAGAATCAAATCCTTCATATTCATCTCACGACATTTGTGCTTGAGATAAATTTTGAAGTCATTCCAAGAAGTTGGCAGTTTCTTGATTATAGCTCCAACTTGGAAATGCTCATTGATCTCACATCCCTCGTAGTGCAATTCATAGATCAATTTCTAGTTTTCTTCGACCTGAGAAACAACAGAGTTTGAATCCACCATGGTATATTTGAGGAACTTACCGATCACAAATTTCTTTGAACCGGCATCATCAATCTTATACTTTTTCTCCAGGGATTCCCACAACTCATTTGCAGTCTTGCACAGAGAATACATGTGGTAGAGATTGTCATCTAAACTATTCAGAATATAATTCCTGCAACAAAACTCAGAATGATTTCGAGCTTCAATTGCCATGACAGTCTTTTTTGTCATTGGATTCTCATTAGACTTCGGAGACCCTTCCTTGACAACATGAGCAAGATTCATGGTTGGCAGGAAAAACATCTTCTGTTGCCATCTCTTGAAATCTTGCCCTTTGAATTTCTCAAGTTTCTCAGAGTATTTCGGCACAGTGCCATTCACATTCACATATTGTTGATCCATAATTCTGTTTCAAGATTGTTGGATAAATATCAACAATCAATGATAAATTTATATATGCTAACAAATAATAAATGCAAATAAATATTTGGATAGATATAAATAAAACGAAATTTAATATTAATAAGAGAAACTGAAGATCGAGGCATGCGTACCGCAATGTCCTTGAAACATAATTTTGTCCCTACTCTGTGCTTGTAGTTCGATAGACGTCTGCTTCACCAGGATTTAATCATCTAAGTCGAGATTCCAGCACCAGAAAACTGGATTTCTGGCGAATATCTTTGTGGTACTCTCAATATATTTTGTATGTATGAATTGATGATTTTCAGTGAGACGAATGATATGCAGATGCATGTATTTATAGCGATCATAGGCCTGTTCGCAGCAGACATGTTTTTGGGAGGCGGCTGTTTAACGTAAAGGGTGTGTTGCTCCATCTTTTTCTCAGACTTATTCATACGTTCTCAAACGCTCTCAGACTTCATCTGAAAAGATGAGTCTGTTGAAAAATAAAAAAATTAATTAAATCCGAAAGTAATTTAATAAACTAAAAATTTAATTATTGAATTTAATTATTGGAGCTGGAGCCCCAAGGCCCACCTTTTGATAATTAATTAATTAATAATTAATAATTAATTATTACACCCAAAAGCCCAAACCCAAGGTTGAGCTCAAGTTTGCTCTTCATGGTTTATCACTCCAATCACATTGTAATAAGGACAACGTCTTATAAAGTGAGGGAACATTTTAAGGGTGACCAATGTGGAACAATGAGCTAGAATGATATTTCTACTAAAAAACTCCAACACCTTTCATGGTTATTTCTTTTGAGGTTATTATTGAGAGTTATAGTAATATAGAGGCTTACACTGAAAGTAATTTAAGGTTTAATCAAGTATAAATGTTGATATGCTTATTTGGGTATCCTTTTCTACTGCATGTTTAATTATAAAAGTTGTTGCGCAAATGGCTATATGTGTGTCCTCGGTTTATCAATTTGGTTTGGCTGCTCTGCTATAAAAGCTGATGTACAAAAGGTTATGTGTGTGTGTATGTGTGTGTGTGTGTATGTGTGTGTGTGTAGACTTTGGATGTGGTCCCTAGCTATGAATATTCTTTCACTAAAATCTTGTTAGTTTTCAATTTTTGATCCAAGTCCCTAAAATTAATGTGATAATTTATTTGTATGTACGTTACTATATTTTTTAAAATTAAAAATTAAAAATTATATTTGTTTATATTAATAAGATAATTTGTGGGATTAAAAATATTAAAATATAAATATACTATTGTGTGTGTGTATATATATATATATATATAAACATGGGTACATTCATCAAAATTAACCAAAAAATTATTGTATCAAAACATGGGTACATTCTTCAAAATCACAAAAATAAATAAATAAGTAGATATTAGGCTCAATAAAATTAGTAAATTTCTTCGATTAAACTTAACATGGATACATTCTCAAAATCAAAGAAAAAAGAACGTACCCATATAAGTTTCAAAATGGATTAGAAAAAAATTGAATAGATTTTATATAAAAATATGGTACATTTTACATATAACAAATTGGTATATTTAAGAATGAGTACATTTTAAGATTAAAAATTTGAAAAAAATTACATTAATGGTACATATAATTAGCGTGGGTACATTTAGCAAAATAAAAAATGGGTACAAATACAAATAAAACTTTATAAAATATGGGCACAAAAAGAAATTAATATATGGGTACAAATTAAAACTGAAAAGAAAATTGGTAAAAATTAAAAAAGGGTTGCAAATTAAAAATGGGTACAAACTAAAAATAAAAATATATGATGAAAAATTTAGCCATAAATATAAATATACTAATTGTAACATTTTTAACATTAAATGAATATATTTAGAAATAAAAAATATTTTATTATTAAAATAATTAATGATGTTATTAATACCAAGGACCTTAATAAAAAAATGAAAAGAAATAAGGTTTTAATCAAAAGAGTAGCAAAAAAAAGGATGAGAACCTAATTTCTCCATATATATATATATTATATATATATATATATATTATATATATATATATATATTATATGTTATCAGTTTGTCATTTTGTTGTAATACATATATGTATATGCTTGAACTAATTAACCAAACCAGTTTTCACAACTTCCAAACATATATGTCTACTACATCTGTTTTCAGCTATATTTATGAAATAAAACATATACGTTTTAGAGTTGGAAATGATTACTGAGATTACATATAACCCAAAAACTTTGATTGTTCCTAAAAATCTCAAAATTTCAAAAATCTGTTTGGTTGAGTTTTTGAAAATAAATTTTTTAGTTTGAATTCAAACTACCTTGAGCAGAAATTGGAGGAGAGAAAGACAGAGAGAGGGCAAGGAGGTGAGTGAGAGAGCAAAAAATTACAGTGAGAAAGTGAGGAGTGAGAAGAAAGAGAGGGTGAAGAGACAAAGGCTGAGGAGAGAGAGAGAAGACAAGGTGTGATATGGGGAGAGAGGAAAGAGAGGGTTAGGAGAGGAAAAAGAAAGGGTTAAGAGAGAGAGCAATAAAAGAATGTTGAAGAGAAAGCAGAAAAAACTCTAAAA
Source organism: Heteromeles arbutifolia (assembly GCA_024362995.1). Taxonomy (NCBI): domain Eukaryota; kingdom Viridiplantae; phylum Streptophyta; class Magnoliopsida; order Rosales; family Rosaceae; genus Heteromeles; species Heteromeles arbutifolia. The sequence continues at coordinate 32,808,756 of JANCRC010000003.1, read as the reverse complement.
ACTCACTTTTAATGTTTTTAAGAAACAGTCTATGTTTTTAAGTTAGTTTTGAATTCAATTTTTAAAAAGAGTCCTACCAAACAAGAATTCAAAGTCTAAAACTCAAAAAATGTTTTTCAGTTAAAAAAGTTGAACTCAAGTAGGATACCAACCAAGCCCTAAAGTGTTTAATTAATGTATTGGTATTACATTGAGCTATACATATGCACCTATTTTCCAAAGAGATTTATATTCAAAACCTATGTTATCCTAGACAACCAAAATGATATTTAAATTGATTGGTGTTCAATTAGTAATACCAAGTTATTTGACTAGATCAGTGAGGATGAATGTCAAGCTTCTTAGTGATGGCTTGTAATTGTGAGTAGGAGTTGGTCACACTGGTGGACAGTGAGTTCGAGTTATGCTTTCTTTGGTATCCAGGTAGGGGAAATACGGAAGACGGAGATTGATTATATTAAATTTCATGTTATTGTTGATCTCATTGGTTGATTACTCTTGTTGAGTGTTATTTGGATATGTGTACGTCATTGTTTCGTTGGATGTCTGTTTGTTATTGACTGTGGAATTACTCTTGGTTGACAATATATTGTGGTATATGGGAATGATGAAATGAAAGTATTTGTGATCTGTGGTTGGAACTTTTGGTGTTGAGAAATGAATTACGAAAAGGGGGTAATGGAAATGGTCTTTTGTGTAGTTGAGCTAAACTCTTAGTAGGTACTAGGTCTCAGGTGAGCCCACAATGCACAGTTTCTTTTCTGGTAATTTGGGGTTGGCGACGAAGAGTTTTGAAAAGACAACTAACAAAAGGGGAAACTGGGATGGTTGAGTTACAGGGGGTGTATAATAGAACATTTGAACCACCACTACAGAGGTAAAATGCACTGTATGCGACATGCAAGTCCGCGTGTTATATTATATGAATTAACAGGAAAAGTCGAAGAGTTTGCATTGCACTCATGCACTGTTATTGCTAATAATGTGATATTTGGTTATATGATTTCAAGAAACTTAATTTAGTATTGTCAATTTAGTGTGATAAGGTTATGTCCCTACTAAGCTGTTAAAGCTCACCCCCTCTTGTTATGCAGGTTTATGAACTAAGTAGTCAAAAAGGGTAGACGGGATGAGATGTGATTAAGTGTGAGGATAGAATTTTGTACTTATTTATTTTAGCCTTGTAAATAATTCTCGATTCTTTTTATAAGAGAAATTTTATATACTTTCACCCCTTTCATCTTTTCTTTCTATTTATTTTTATTTTTATTCAAGCAACGGGCGCGGGGTTCATTTTTCTGTCAACCCCGGATCCGGGGCGTGACACAAAATTTCGAGCTTCTAGTGGAGCAAGATTGCACTATGCTTTATTTTTTTGTTCAAAAAAAATAAAAAAAAATAAAAGCTTCCATGGCCGTGGCCAGTCAACAATAATTTCAAAAATAAGGATTGGCCACTGAAAGGTCCATATGAGCTAACTTGTCCACAACAAAGTTTGCCTCCCTAAAAATATGATGCCAGCAAATCACCTAAAAGGCCGACCCTAGTCGTTTAATAATCTTTAATAATTGGTGAGAGATGCCATGGGGGCTTCCATAGGCCCCTGCACCAACTAAATGATCAGTACAGAATCCCCTTCCACCTCTAGCTTCTCCACATCTTTGCGCCTAGGGATGACAATTCTAACCATTAAATTTGAAAACTGTGGATAACCACCAAGATAGATTGGATTTAGGTATGAAAATTCGAGTATATTATGGATATGAAAAAAATACCGTGAATATTATTCGGTTATGGTTTTAGATATGGTTATAAGAGTCCCCAATCCGAACCGAATAATGCATAATATAATTATATATAATATAATATAAGCAAGTGGCCTACTACAGTGGTGGGAAGGAGTGTTACCCCTGCACCACGACGTGGGTGCGAACTCCGTCAACTCCTTAATCTAACAAATATATCATTTGACAAGTATATATATATATATATATATATATATATATATATATATATATATATAAGATAAATATATATTCATACACAAACACACACACACAGAGATATATATATATATATATATATATTCATTTTTCACTGATTCTATTACCTTGAGAATACAAAAGTTCCATTGTGTGAGTTGCATTTTGTGGGAAAGTTCAAAAGTTTTGATATAATCAAAATCAATCAGAATTCTATGGTACTTATGAAAGATATCAAAGATCAGCCAACATCATAATGTTTAACTTTAATTTTTATACTCCACAATATCCATCCATTCAATCATTTTATACATCAAATATTTAATGACGAAATTAATTTTTACTAAATTATAGTGCATCAATTGAACGAATATATATTTTGTATTAACGAAGATGAATATAACTATTAACCGACGGGAAATCCGTTACCTGGTTGGTATGATTATGGATAATAAATGATGGTTCATTTGCGATTATGGATATCGTTAATTTTCGTGGTAATGTGGATGGAGATAACATTTTCGTCCCCAAACCGAACTATTGCTATTCCTATTTGCGCCTGGCAAACAAACGACCCTCTTTTAACACAGAAGCCTCTGTAACCGAAATAGTGACACCATCAGGATCCAAAGCACCGGCCCAATAGGGTGACCATCCTCATCCCTAAGAACAAACGTAGTTGCAGCTTTCTCCTGACAAACCAATCTGTCAAATTTTAATTTTAAAAACCATGAGAGGGAGGACGCCAACAAATAATTTATCAGTGACACTGGCTACTCTTAGAGTTTTTTATTTTTTATTATTTTATTATAATTTTATTTTATTAAATTAGCCTCAAAATGGGATAAACCAACTATTGCAATGCTCCTGGAAGGATGAGGAATATACTTCGAAACACTTTGTTATTTCTATCATTCCAAATTTGCCAACAATTTCAAAAAAGCTTTATTAAACTCACTCAAACTATTGCACTCGACACTATTAATAGATTCCAACCAATCCAAGATATCGTTCAACTGAAAGGTATTATTCAACCAAGGATTCAGCAGCGAACGGTTCCACATTTCTTTTGAAAACTCACAATTAAGAAAGAGATGATTTTGAATCTCATCATCCTTTCCGCACAAAGGACACGATTTATCCATATTTTGAATATATTTACTTAACCTCACCCTAGTGTTCAATTTACAATGAATAAGAAGGTAAACAAAAATTGTTACGTATGCGGGATAATTAACTTCCACATCCTCTTAAGGAGCTTTTGCCGATTCACTTCTTGGTTTTTATTGCTCTGGATCCAAATGGCTGACTTAATTGAAAGCTTATCGGAAGAGGAGTGGTCCTAAATAAAGTAATCCTCCTTATCTTGCAAGGGAATAGACACCAAACGATTTTTTCATACAGTATCTACATCCAGAACTTGCAAGTGTTTATCCTTGTCCCAACTCTTATTATCAAGAAAATCACTAAGTTTAATTTTCGGATTACTATTTTGCCCTTGACTTACCAGAATAAGATGGAATAATGGGTAAGGAAAAAACCCATCTATGGGTCCAAAAAATGATATCCTTACCATTACCCACCACCCACCTCCCACCTCATTCTCATGTGAATATTATGTCTATTAATTAAAATGCATTTCCAAGCCACAGAGTGATTTTGCTTAATCTTGCAACCTAGGAAATCACATTTTTTTAAGTATTTCCTTTTCACAACTTGGACCCACCAATTATTCTCATCTTTTAAAACTTTCCAACTATTAGCAAGACAAGCATTATTGAAATGATCCACTCTTCTAATTGGATCTGGCATTCGTGTCATGTTTTTCGTGTTCCTGTCATACCCGATATCTTAACAGGTCGTGTCGTGTAACACCCGATAAAATAAACGGGTAAAATGACCCGATCCGAAATCGACCTGATAATATTAACAGGTAATATGACCTGGCCCGTTACCTGTTAAGGAAAATATATTTTAAACCAATAAATAATCAAATGAAAAACATAATACTTATTAAGTATATACATACCATATTGTCACATCCAAAACATAAAAACGCATTTTCCTTTTAAGTATATTTTCACTTACCTAAAGTCTTTAATAGTTATTTAATTAATGTAGAAGTGTAAAAAAAAATATAAACGCTCATAATGACAAGCTTTACAACTTTCATGAAGAGCTTAACTTCGAAATTCGCCACTATAATCATATAAATCATAAATCAAAATTTAACCGTTGATTGTTGTTTACATTTATGCTTCATTGTTCTCATCAAAATTTGTTTTGTCAGATTTTCTTTTTTGAAAACATGATCTATTAGATGATGCAGGAAGATGAACGGTTTGGATCATTGATATTATATTCAGAGTTTTACGGTTAGTGAAAATATTGCTTGATGTTTATAAAGTTTCTACAAACTATATAACATCGACTCATATTTCAATTAACCGTAAATATCAAAATGTGATATCAAAGATCTGAACGGTTCATCTTCTTACATCCGCCAGATAATCATGTTTTCAAAAAAGAAAATTTAAAAAATGAAATTCAGTAAGAAGAATAAAGCGTAAATGACAATCGACGGTTAAATATAAATTTAAGGTTTATGGATTATAATGTTGGATTTCGAAGCTGACCCCTTCATGAAAGTTGTAAAGCTTGTCACTATGAGTGCTTGTATTTTTTTTTTTTACATTTTTTACACTTCTACAATAATTATTATTAATTTTATTAATTTTGCCCTCAAATAAAAAACATTATTCATGAGGGTTTGGAGGATTTTAAAAATCTAAACGATAATGTAAGTGTAACCATTATCTACTCGTGGAGGAATAATGATGATTCACGAGTGTTTATATATTCTTTCACATTTTTCATACTTGTATGTATGTCTTCTTAGTTCTTGCCTGTGCAAATACTATACTAGTTTATTTTAATTGTAGTTCAACAGTCCCTTTTCCAAGAACCTTAGCACCATTGTGATTGCCCATTAGTACTTCTTGACCATCCTCTTCGGTTTTGTAGATCTTAAATTGTGCTCTATCATTGCAAACATGTATGGTAGCACCAGAATCAAGCCACTAGTTAGAAGATTTTACGGCTGGAGCCATGTTCAATTAAGTGATCACGCCAATTTGCATTTCAGACACCATAGCAATTATATCTTCAGTATAAGTTTCCTCTACCATATTTGCTTTGTTTAATTTGGCGTCCTCGTTTTTCTTGAACCTGTAATCATGAATAAAGTGCCATTTCTTTCCACAATGGTGGCAAGTTGCATTTTTCTTGCCATTGTTGGTGCCAAAAGATGTCTTTTTGAACTTTCTTAGGTTATTCGCTTTCAAGTTCTTTTTGAACTTACTATTGCTCCCTTCAACATAATTAATGTTAGTGAAGTCTTGTGAGGAAAAATATTTTTCTCGTTTTCGAGTTTCCTCTTCAATTTGGATCCCCTTCAAGAGATCTTGGATACTTATATCTTCTGCCATATGCAAAAGCTTCTTTCTATAATTATTCCAACCATGGGGTAATTTTGACATGATAGCCCCTACTTGTAATGCATCCGGAACAATTATTTTCACTTCACGAAGCTTTGTGACCAAAAGTAATAAATCTTGAACTTGGTCCACAATGCATTTGCCATCAGTTATAGTGAATTCGTAGAACTTAAACATGATAAATTTATCGGTACATTTTTTCTCCGATGTATACTTCTCTTTAAGAGCATTCCAGATTTCCCCTTGGAGATTGAGTTGTAGAAAATAAATTGTAGAGCCGATCCGACAAAGTATTCAGGATATGTCCTCTGCACATCAATTCATCGTCTTCACGCTTCTTTTTGTTGGCAATAATTTGTTCAGTATTTGCATCATTAGGTTTAGGAATTGGCTGCAGATTTGGATCAAGAACATAGGCAATTTTCAAGGCCATCAACATCCAGCGTATCTTGTCCTTCCAGCGCATGAAATTGGTTCCATCAAATTTGTCGAGTTTCTAGAAAGCACCGTCCTTCATTGCAGACAAAGCCATAGTTTCTAACATCTTCTCCATTGCGAATATCACTTTAAGATTGTAAGAATAAGGTTGAGAATTAGACAGAAAAATGACTTTGAGGCACGTTAATACGTTTTCCTTAAAGTTATTTGCCCCCACTTTAATATGAGTTTGCTAACGGGTCTAAAGCAAATCACTTTCAGGATACAACAAAGTTTGAAATTTTAGTTTAGCAAGAACTGAAATTCTTTTAAAATCTTCTAAAAGAAAACTGTATGATTTTGATGGAGAGAAAGAGGATAAGAAACTATTATTTGAAGAATTGTATATCTAAATATGCAACCAACTTGGGCTATTTATAAATTATATGGTACCCCTTGAACTTATTTCAAAGTGTGCGTAGAAAAGTCACATCCTTCAACTGAAAGTGTGTCAAGATCAAATTCATCTTTCCAGCATTCTTTCATTTGCACCGAATGGATGCAAGTCTGCTGTCCTTTCATACATGTGCCTTTTACCAAAAGACACGGCACTGCAGCTTTTGGTTGTGCTTCTTCACACAAGGCACTGCAGCCTTTCTCCCACTTGTCAAATGTATTAAGCCAAGAATTGTTTTCGTGAACTTAGAGCAAGTCCACCCCTAAGACTTTGCACCAGCACCCAGTGCATTTATTCAATCAAATGAACAGTAATCGACCCCAGTGAACAGTAATAGGCCAAAGCATCTCCACCCCTAAAAAAATGCGCTGGCACCCAGTCTAAAAATGCGCTGGCACAAACGATTTCCACCCCCACAAAATGCGCTGGCACCTAGCCCATTTAAAATATTTTTAAATTTTTTCTAAAAGAATAAAAAAATAAAATAGTTTTAATTTCGGATATGATTTTTAACCAATCTCGTCAAGCCACGTGTCATTATCCTAACGTACTTTTTTGTGAATAGATTTCCGCTAAGATTTTAAACCAATCCCGACACGCCACGTGTCACTTCCGGTTTACAATAATTTAGCCAAGATTTCGATAAGATTTTCAACCAATCACGTCATGCCACGTGTCATTATCCGAACGTACTATTTTGTGGATACGTGTCACTTCCGGTTTACAATAATTTAGCCAAGATTTCGATAAGATTTTCAACCAATCACGTCATGCCACGTGTCATTATCCGAATGTACTATTTTGTGGATAGATTTCCAATAAGATTTTCAACCAATCCCGATGCACCACGTGTCACTTCCGGTTTACAATGATTTAGCTAAGATTTCGATAAGATTTTCAACCAATCACATAGTGCCACGTGGCATTCTCCAGAACCTCATCCTTTCTTTTTTTGTCCATAAAAACCCTACATCCATCCTCACACCAAGCTCAATCCTTCTTTTTCGCTCAGAATCCTTGTTCATCGTTTTCAAATCTTAAGTTCTTATTACAATGTCTTCTTCAAGGAGAGTGTATAAACAGTTGTAGGAGCAACAGAAAAGGTTGTTGGCACAACAGGCAGAATTGGCCAATCTCGAGGAAGGTGGAGGTGGAGATGAGGCTTTCTTCATGGAAGAGGATGAGGATGATCACCATAGAAGGCAGAGGGCCTCACATTCCCGCCGTGTCATAGAACCTGTGGGTCAGATAGCCAAACCCAGACGTGCTGCAAACCTCGATAGAAAAAGGGAAAGACGAGCTAAAGATCTATTGGAAGATTATTTTATTCCCAACAGTATATTCCCTGATTATGTTTTTAGACGTCGTTTTAGAATGCAACGAAGTTTGTTCGATAAAATCATGAGTGCTATTTGCAACCATGATCCATACTTTGTGCAAAAAGAGGATGCTTTTCATGTTCTAGGTCTTCTTCCCGAGCAAAAAATTACGGCTGCCTTGCGAATGCTTGCATATGGAGCATCTGCAGATCAAGTTGATGAGATCGCCAGGATGGGAATAACAACTGTTCTGGAGTCCCTGATGCGGTTTTGCTCTGCAATTGAAGCCCTCTACACCAATGAGTACCTCCGGACACCCACTCCAAGGGACATGCAAAGGCTTCTGAGGAAGGGTGAGATGCGAGGCTTCCCTGGCATGATTGGAAGCATTGACTGCATGCACTGGACTTGGAAAAACTGTCCAAGTGCGTGGCAAGGAGCTTATGGCGACAGAAAATGAGCCAAAAGCATCATTTTGGAAGCGGTGGCTTCATTTGATACATGGATTTGGTATGCTTTTTTCGGTGTTTCAGGAGCTCAAAATGACCTAAATGTCCTTGCCCAATCCTCAGTGTTCGACGAACTGCTGCAAGGAAAATCGCTGAGATGCACATATTGGGTTAATGGTACCTAATACGAGGGATCATACTACCTTGCAGATGGCATTTACCCAAGGTGGTCAACTTTTGTCAAAACAGTGCCACATCCACAGACTGAAAAAGAAAAACACTTCGCAAAATGTCAAGAAGGGTGTAGGAAGGATGTCGAGCGTTGTTTTGGTATCCTGCAAGCTCGTTAGGCGATCGTCAGGGCTGCAGCTAGAATGTTTGATGTCGAGGCTCTTCGATCCATCATGATGACGTGTATTATTCTCCACAACATGATTGTTGAAGATGAGTATGATTATGATGTCGTCGATGAATACGAGCCAGATCCGATCAACAACTCACGAACACGTATCTACTGTGCTCATGACAATACCGAAGATCCCGTGCGACACGAGCCGTTGGAACGGGATAGACGTTACAATGAATTGATCGTTCAGCGGTACACGAACTTGCAAGAGCCATACTGGCACGTAACCCGCCAGAATGACTTGATTGAGCACCAGTGAGGATTGCAAGAAGGTGAAGATAATTAAAATTAGGCTTGTGGTTGAAGAATAAAGTGTATTTTTTTTTTTTTTAAGTTTATGTAATTCTATGTAGTGTGTTTTGTTTTTAAGTTTATTTGGTGAGTTTATGTAATCTTATTTGGTGAGTTTATGTAATCTTAGTTCATGTGTTTAAATAAAGTACAAAAAAGAAATAAATAATTACATTAAAATTGCATAATAAATTAAATAAAAATAAATAAAGTTCTAAAAATAAATAAGAAATAACATAAAAATTACATAAATTAAATAAAGTTCAAAAGAAAAAAAGAAAAAACATAAAAATTACATAAGAAATTAAATAAAATTCTAAAAAAAATAAGAAATTACATAAGAAATTAAATAAAGTACTACAAATAAATACGAAATTATACAAAGTCTCTAGAGCTAGGATATGTGGTGCTAGGATCTTGGTTGCTATGATTTGTGTAGCTAGAACCCCCTTGACTTGTTTCCGCATCTCTTGCACGCCTCATTCGCACGACATCTCTTTTTTTCGATGTCCAAAAATATTTTGAATTGGGAGACATTCCTACTAGAGACTTGCTCATAGTGTCACGATCTGCTTGACCCATCCTTTCTTCTCTAAGCATTTCATTTTCTCGATTAATTGCTTCTCTAACCAGCTCATTCTCTCGATTAACTATTTCTCTTTGTCTCTCAGCCGCCGCATCACGGGCCTCAGTAGCTACTATTAGTGCTGCCATTGTAGCATTTTTTTCCTCATCTCTAGCCTTTTCCCTCGCTATGGTCAGTTCACCTTGGCGAGCAAGTTCCTCCATATATTTAGTGTAGTCATTTTTGGAAGAACTGCCTTTTTTCTTTGATGCCTTTTTACCTTGAGGCCTGAGGGACTGACGAGTCTGTTAGGTCTCGGGCACTTGTTTAGGCGTCCCTTCCGTGTCTTCAAATGTGTCGGCTTCTTGTTCGGCCGTGTTTGGTTCTGGCGAACTATGTAGACCCATGCCGTGCATGACAACTTCTGGACCGGTTGCCACAATTTTGTATTTAGGGCAATCTTTGACAATTTCCCAACATTCCCATTTGTTGAATGATTTGTTCTGGTTCTTTGAATTGTAGAATGCTTGAGCTTGTAGTCTCTATAAAAATGTGGGATAAGATAGTGTTAAAAAATGCAGGTGTAACACAAATAAATAAATTAAAATATTGATGCAGGTGGAATGCATATAAATAACATAAAAATGACATAAGAAATTAAAAAAAAATTACATAAGAAATTAAATAAAAATTACATAAGAAATTAAATAAATTAAAATATTGATGAGGGTGGAATGCATATAAAAATTAAATAAGAAATTACATAGAAATTACATACGAAATTAAATAAATTAAAATATTGATGTGGGTGGAATGGATATAAATAAATAAAAATATTGTCACCTGATCCGCTAAACTTGTCCCACTACGCAGGTTAACGGAAGCATGAGAGATGGTGTTTTTCCAACAAGTAAATGATGCGTTGAGTTTTTTCCAACGACCTTGAAGACCTTGACTAGTTCTGGCGTCTTTTCCATGTACATCGCAAAACGCTTTCGTAATTTTACTCCACATTTCTCGCTTATCCATCTCCTTACCTGTAATCGGGTCATGAGTAGTGTGAACCCAACATTCACACAACGTAACATCTTCAATGAGCTTCCACGAAGACATTTTTCTCTCTTAAAGTGTAGAAAATATTGAAATGTAGATAGTATAGAAAGCGTAGAAAATATTGAAATGTGGTGTAAGGTGGAAGATGAGGGTTACGTATTTATAGAAAAAATAATAACTTTTTAAAAAAAATTTCCGTATTTTTAAAAAAAATTTATGTATTTTTTAATAATTTTCAATTAATTTTAATGTATTTAATTAATCTGGACCATTGGATTTGAAAAAATTTCAAATCCAAGAGCCAAGGAGCTGCCACGTGGCCAACAGTAATAAATCTTACCATTGGGCCTTTTTTTTAAAATTTTTTTATTTATTTTTGGGGGAAAAAACGTGGACCGTTGATCTGTGATCGGACAGTTCAGTAAAATTTCAAATTTTTTTACCGTTGGAAATCCAACGGTCTAGTAAAACTAGCCGTTGGAAATCCAACGGCTAGGAGCATGCCACGTCACTGATGGCTCCAGAGCACAAGTGGGCTGACAGCCCTCTGCAACCTTGTTGGCTACTCGCGCCCACGCGCGATTGTCATGCACGCACTAGCCAAATAGGCCGGCTCTTGGGTCTGTCAAAATTGGGCTGGTCTGTTGCCTAGCATGGGCTGGGTTCCAGGCAACTTTGTGGGCTGGAGCTAATTGACTGAGGGTCAGTTTGATTTTTGGACTGAGGGCCGGGACATTGGGTCTCCGGTGGACTTGCTCTTACAAAGCTACTCGACCGGTGGTGGCTTTCTGGGATGAATGGTTTTCGGTGAAGGTACTCGGTGTACCAAACTTTTGGGTCTCCAAGTTTTTAATGCGGAATAATTTATCAATTCAGAGGAGTTATTTGGTGACAGACAAATTTAAATGCTAATAGATAATTTCCTTGACCATTCGGCTTACGAGCTTAAGTTCAAAGGAAACTATCGGCCTGAGCGATCAAGACCGTTGAATGAGCAGGGTTCTAGATCATCACATGAGTATAATATCAAGGTAATTTTCAATTATTTATATTATTATAATTATGATAATTATCTTCCGAATAATTGGAATTATCTTAATATTATATTATTTAGAGAAGGTATTCGAATGCAATCACGTTTGCGATGCCGAGGTCACCTAACCAGGCCCAAGATCACGCATGCCAGCATGCTGTTATTCATTATTTGTTATTATACTTTGGATAAAGGCTTGAAATGGGTGGTCAACAGGTGGAGCAAAATTTGGATGAAAATTATGCATCCCAGTTATCCTTTAGTTGATTAATGGGATGTGATTAAATTGCAAGTGCTTGCAGCATACATGATTTACATACACGTGGAGGATTTGGCTGCCAAGCAGCATGGAGGATGTGGAATTAAAGAGAGTTGTGTTGCACGTGGTTTGCATCAGGCATTTTGAATAGGGTTTTAATCACAAATGGTCTATGACATTGATTAAACATATCATTTTGGTCACTGACATTAAAAATCAATAGAAATGGTCCCTGAGATTGTCCACCATCCATCATTTTGGTCATTCCGTTAAAAACTCCGTTAAGTGTCCTGAAGCTCTTGACCGGAAGTTTGGGCAATTTTCAAAGCTTCGTAACTCAATCGTTTCTTAACCAAATTCGACCCATAATATATCAAAATGAAGATACGAAAGTGAAGAATAAGATTATACCTCGCTGGAAGTCCAATGGTTGCCGGAGACGGCCGAAAAATAGCCTCAAAGTTGACTGATCCGAGTGAAAACTTGAAAACTCGCCGGAAACTGGGTAAACTTTAAACGTTCATAACTTCTTCAATACTCAACTAAATCAAGTGATTCAAAAACAAAAATCATACTTCTCAACGAGACGAAGAGAATGGTACCTTTTTCGACTGCTAACTCGCCCTGGTTTGGCCGGAAAACGGCTTGAAAGTGGCTGCCTTGGTCTTGAGTTCGCATGTGCATGTGCATGCGAATGCGAATGAGAATTGTTGGATCACAAATTGATGAGACTCAACAATTTTATTAGAGTAGCTACTCACATCATCAAAGGCTATTCAGTCACAGCCATTAAATGTCGACAAATTGTAAAAAGTTTGGCCCAATTGAAAAGAGGCAAATTCCATTTTGAGAGCCATTGAAAAACGCGGAATAAGGGAACACAGAATTTATACCTAGACTAGTCATCCAAAAAGAGACGCAAACCAGCCAGATCCACCTAGTGCAGTACACCAGACCCAAAGTAGCTAACAATCCAGCCAAGCAAATCCCCTAACCCCCAACCATTGCCTCAGTTACAATTCCATGTACTGCCACCTCACAGCCACCATCTGAAGCAACAAAATACGACTCACTAATATGGCATGATGCTTCATAATAGAGGCATCAGTATATATATATATATATATATATATATATATATATATATATATATATATATATATATATATATATATATATTTTTTTTTTTTTTTTTTTTTTTTTTTTTTTTTTGTCTTCATATGTACAGCCACATCTCTATAACTGCATTTTTTTCTTGTCATCATATATGGAGCCACATTTTTATAAGTACTTTTTTTTTGTCATCATATATGCAGCCACATTTCTATAAGTACAATGGTACTTTAGATGTGAGACTTATGGCATGTGGAGACTGCATACTAACCACTTGAGAATTTATCTCTCAAAGCCATTTCTTAAAGTATGAAAATGCCAAGAAATTCTTTATCAAAGATTTCAAATGAAGATTCTAAAGCTAAAAGTATGTACTCATATACCAATATTATATCTAGATAAATTTGGTTTATAATGCCTCAATGAGTATTTTTGTGCGTTTGAACTAAAAGTAAAAGTTGCAACATCCTCTTCAAACAGTTAAGAGTTATAGTAAAACTTTTGGAGAGTCGATAAAGCTACTTGTGTATATGGCTCGTGCATGCCATGAATTTTAATAGAATAGTTGTATATTCCATTGTCTATATTATTTTGGTATTTCTCTAATCTTTGCAGGAATATAAAAAGATTATTGTCATTCAATCCTGATAACTCCCGTACTTCCCAAAATCAAGTCTAATTATTTCAAACTTGTTAATGATTACCAGGCCGAACATAGACTTACTATCATCAAGGGGAGACAAGTAGAGTTATTCATAAGGGGGAGTCTTCGTTAATATATTATATAGGACATAAGCACGCTATGCTTTTTTCCCTTCGACCAGGTTTTAATCCTATTGGGAGTTTTTTTTTCTTTTTTGCAAGGTTTTACTAAGGCAACATTATGTGCGTCCAACACCTTATCAATGTTTCTTAAATTGTACTCAATTTTTCTCCTTCACTTTGGTTTTGTCCCACTAGATTTTCCAAGCGAATTTTACCAAGATAACTACCATCGATTGGTGAACATTCAAGGGAGAGTGTTATAAATAATATTTAGTAATTGTTCACTTTTCCAGGTCAATATGCAATATGTACTTAGTAATTGTTCACTAAAGATTGTGATAAGGTTTTAATTAAGTACCATTCACATAAAAATCAAAACTTAAGGATAATAATTATTATAAGAAGGGTGACAGTGCCACACACACACACACACACACACACACACACACACACATATTATTATTATTATTATTATTACGAAGGGTGAGGGTGATCAAATGGTACCATTCATATTATAATATATAGTATATGATGGCCGATTATACCGCACCAATCACATTAGTAACAAAATTAATAATGATAAGGAAAAAGTTATATTAACTTACTATACTTTCCTTTTTCTTTCTAACTGCGGTTCGGTATCAACTGTAGTGTCTAAGAATTATAAGAATATCAAACCATTTGATCTAACCCAAAAAATGTATTATGATATCGATAAGAGGGCAATGAAGAACTTCAATGAAGAAAGTTTTTCCATCTGAGGTCAGGAAGTTACTATGAATTTATTAATAGTAGCTTTTTCATGCCATTGGGGATTAATTTTTAGCACACAATTTTTCATGGCTTACCCCAAGTTTAAAGAATTTTATTCATTGTTAATTTTTGCTTGGGAGATGCATCTTCATCACATGCGTCATCATGATCATTTCGGTTGACTTTATTTTCCAACCCACAAGTAATTGTGCATACAAAGATGGTTCAATCCATAAAAATTTGGGATTCAAATTTATCTTTCTTTTTCTCGTTGTTCTCATATTTGCTGCATTTTTAGCGGTTTGTCATTCTTTATGAGAATTCTTCATGTCGTTAGGGGGAGAAATGACAATTTTCAGAACGTCGTAAATCAGCATTGATACATTCGCTTTTGTCTCATAAGTGACATAGATTAATCTATTGCATGCCTAAAGCATGACAAATATACAAGTTCTAAATTTTGAACTCCTCATAAGTGGAGATTCATAAAAGGTCAAGCCCTAATTGAAAATAACTCTTCATAGGAAGGTTTGATCCAATTTTCTAACTAATTCATCTTCAGATGTTTGTCATAGATGTGACAATGGAAGCCCCGAAGAGGTATTGTACCTAGATCCGGCAGTTTCTGACACGACATGAAAACGACACGAAAATAACGGGTTTTGGGTCAGCACGATAATTAATCGAGTCATTATTGGGTGACCCGTTATTAACGGGTTCTTAACAGGTATACACGTGGGTAACCCGTTTTGACCCTTTAAGAAGAAAATTATTTTGATAATTTTAAAATTTAATTACCAAAAGATTTATTATAAAATACAATAGCCATATTAATATATATAATATATTCTATATTAAATATATAGTTTTGTATTATTATTCTATATAAGTTATTAAAAAAAAAAAAAAAGTTTTACTCATTATTTTTTTTTTGAAAGAAGTCATTATTTATTTTTATTATGAGAGTTCCTTATTATCATTATTAGGATAAATTTTACTTAACATGTTGTTGTCCAAAATGAAAATAAACTATTATAGTATTTGTATATGGAAGTACTAAGAAGACATACATACAAATATGAAAAATGTGAAAGAATATATAAACACTCGTGATTCATCATTATTCCTCCACGAGTAAATAATGAATACACTTACATTATCGTTTAGCTTTTTAAAATCCTCCAAACCCTCATGAATAATGTTTTTTATTTGAGGGCAAAATTAATAAAATTAATAATAATTATTGTAGAAGTGTAAAAAATGTAAAAAAAATATATACAATCACTCATAGTGACAAGCTTTACAACTTTCATGAAGGGGTCAGCTCCGAAATCCAACACTATAATCGATAAATCTTAAATTTATATTTAACCGTCGATTGTCATTTACGCTTTATTCTTCTTACTGAATTTCATTTTTTAAATTTTCTTTTTTGAAAACATGATCATCTGGCTGATGTAAGAAG
This sequence comes from Heteromeles arbutifolia, assembly GCA_024362995.1. Classification (NCBI taxonomy): domain Eukaryota; kingdom Viridiplantae; phylum Streptophyta; class Magnoliopsida; order Rosales; family Rosaceae; genus Heteromeles; species Heteromeles arbutifolia. Next base: position 32,792,932 of record JANCRC010000003.1, on the reverse strand, counting down.
ATGAACGGTTCAGATATTTGATATCACATTTCGATATTTACGATTAACTGAAATATGAGTCGATGTCATATAGTTTGTAGAAACATGATAAACATCAAGCAATATTTTCACTAACCGTAAAACTCTGAATATAATATCAACGATCCAAACCGTTCATCTTCCTGCATCCTCTAATAGATCATGTTTTCAAAAAAGAAAATCTGAAAAAACAAAATTTGATGAGAACAGTGAAGCGTAAATGTAAACAACAATCAACGGTTAAATTTTGATCTATGATTTATATGATTATAGTGGCGAATTTCGAAGTTAAGCTCTTCATGAAAGTTGTAAAGCTTGTCATTACGAGCGTTTATATATATATTTTCTATATTTTTTACACTTCTACATTAATTAAAAACTATTAAAGACTTTACTTAATTAATTAAGCTATTAATTAATTTATACCCATTTTGTTTCAGAAGCAATGGATGCTAGAGATTCAGATTCAGTAAACCTTGGTGATGAGGAGTCCGTGAAGATTATAATAGGAACAGAATGAGATCTTGGAAGCGAAAGTATAGACAATACAAATACGAGTCTTGCAAAGAAAAAGGCTAGAGCAATCAATTTAGGTAAGCGAAAATATACTTAAAAGAAAAATGCGTTTTTATGTTTTGGATGTGACAATATGGTATGTATATACTTATTTAGTATTATGTTTTTCATTTGATTATTTATTGGTTTAAAATATATTTTCCTTAATGGGTAACGGGTCGGGTCATATTACTTGTTAATATTATCGGGTCAATTTCGGGTCGGGTCATTTTACCCGTTTATTTTAACGGGTGTTACACGACACGACCCGTTAAGATATCGGGTATGACACGAAAACGACACGAACATGAAAAACACGACACGAATGCCAGGTCTAATTGTACCTAAGCAATGAAATATTTATAAATTAAGCATGTGCATGTGCATGCGAATGAGAATTGTTGGATCACAAATTGATGAGACTCGACAATTTTATTAGAGTAGCTTCTCACATCATCAAAGGCTATTCAGTAACAGCCATTAAATGTCGACAAATTGTAAAAAGTTTGGCCAAATTGAAAAGAGACAAATTCCATTTTGAGAGCCATTGAAAAACGCGGAATAAGGGAACCCATAATTTATACCTAGACTAGTCATACAAAAAGAGACGCAACCCAGCCAGATCGACCTAGTGCAGTACACCAGACCCAGAGTAGCTAACAAACCAGCCAAGCAAATCCCCTAACCCCCAGCCATTGCCTCAGTTACAATTCCATGTACTGCCACCTCACAGCCACCATCTGAAGCAACAAAATACGACTCACTAATATGGCATGATGCTTCATAATAGAGGCATCAGTATATATATATATATATATATATATATTTTTTTTTTTTTTTTTTTTTTTGTCTTCATATATACAGCCACATCTCTATAAGTGCATTTTTTCTTGTCATCATATATGGAGCCACATTTTTATAAGTACTTTTTTTTTGTCATCATATATGCAGCTACATTTCTATAAGTACAATGGTACTTTAGATGTGAGACTTATGGCATGTGGAGACTGCATACTAACCACTTGAGAATTTATCTCTCAAAGCCATTTCTTAAAGTATGAAAATGCCATGAAATTCTTTATCAAAGATTTCAAATGAAGATTCTAAAGCTAAAAGTATGTACTCATATACCAATATTATATCTAGATAAATTTGGTTTATAATGCCTCAATGAGTATTTTTGTCTGTTTGAACTAAAAGTAAAAGTTGCAACATACTCTTGAAAGAGTTAAGAGTTATAGTAAAACTTTTGGAGAGTCGATAAAGCTACTTGTGTATATGGCTCGTACACGCCATGAATTTTAATAGAATCGTTGTATATTCCATTGCGTATATTATTTTGGTATTTCTGTAATCTTTGCAGGAATATAAAAGGATTATTGTCATTCAATCCTGATAACTCCCGTACTTCCCAAAATCAAGTCTAATTATTTCAAACTTGTTAATGATTACCAGCCGAACATAAACTTACTATCATCAAGGGGAGACAAGTAGAGTTATTCATCAGGGGGAGTCTTCGTCAATATATTATACAGGACATAAACACGCTATGCTTTTTTCCCTTCGACCAGGTTTTAATCCTATTGGGAGTTTGTCTTTTCTTTTTTGCAAGGTTTTACTAAGGCAACATTATGTACGTCCAACACCTTATCAATGTTTCTTAAATTGTACTCGATTTTTCTCCTTCACTTTGGTTTTGTCCTACTAGATTTTCCAAGCAAATTTTACCAAGACAACTACCATTGATTGGTGAACATTCAAGGGAGAGTGTTATAAATAATATTAAGTAATTGCTCACTTTTCTGGGTCAATATGTAATATGTACTTGGTAATTGTTCACTAAAGATTGTGACAAGGTTTTAATTAAGTACCATTCACATAAAAATCAAAACTTAAAGATAATAATTATTATAAGAAGGGTGACAGTGCCCTGTCGTTCACACACACACACACACACACACATATTATTATTATTATTATTATTATTATCATTATTATTATTATTATTATTATTATTATTATTATTATGAAGGGTGAGGGTGATCAAATGGTACCATTCATATTATAATATATAGTATATGATGGCCGATTATACCGCACCAATCACATTAGTAACAAAATTAATAATGATAAGGAAAAAGTTATATTAACTTACTATACTTTCCTTTTTCTTTCTAACTGAGGTTCTGTATCAACTGTAGTGTCTAAGAATTATAAGAATATCAAACCATTTGATCTAACCCAAAAAATGTATTATGATATCGATAAGAGGGCAATGAAGAAAGTTTTTCCATCTAAGGTCAGGAAGTTGGAGTTTAAAAGCCGTTAACATGGCTATCAGTTTTTTTGCAGATTTCAGGTCTATAGTAATATTTCTAAGATAAGGAATGAATTCACCGTTGGATCTTTTTGCGATTTTGATAAGTTATAGGAGAGGATAAGGAACATCTTTTATGAAGGAAAAATTTATGCTTGAGCACAGAAAGTCGGAGTTTCAAAGCTCGTAATACGACTGTTGGTTTTTCTGCGAATTTCAAGTCTGTACTCTTTTTGCTTCTACAAAGAATACCATACAGTCATATAACAAGATATATACTTACTTTAAGAAAATTAGTCGCATTGAGATACGACGATAAAACGAGAAGATTTTCTTATTTGTGAGATTCCAGCCGACAGATGTGGGAGGTAGGTAGTGCTTCACCGAATTTATGACATTGTGCTTTCCACTGATAATGTGTTGTGAAATTGTGAATATGTATGCAGAGGAATAAAGTAAATAAGACACAATATTTACAAGGTTCAGCAAGTGTGCCTACGTCATTGGGGTAGCAGTAGTATTTTCTTTCATTATCTAAAATAATAAAAATACAAAATAACTCTCACTATTTTCTCTCTTCTCTCTAGCCTGGCTCACTAGTATTCTCTTCTACATCTCTCTTCTTTCTTTCCTTTCTTTCTATCTCTTCTTTATTTTCTCTCTTCCTTTCTTTTTTTCTTTCCTTTCTTTCGTATGTTTATCACATCTCTTCTTTACTTTGTTCCTCAATATTTTATAGGCAAAATGCCTAACAAAACTACCAAACCTACAAAGTCGCTCTCTTTGACAATGTTGTAAAGGTGTTGGTCATCCATTCAAACCAAATAATAGATGAAAGCAAGTGGACATCCATAATTACAACAGTGTTAAATTTTCAATAACGAGAAGTTGAGTATTTAACAACCTTAACTACACTCTTACACCAGCTCTTATGAAAGGAAGTTGATTTTCACACATCTTTTAAAAGCACACCTTTAAACCTTTCGCACTTTTCTATTTTTTAATCATCTAATTGAATAAATCAAATAAAAACAACGAACTTGATTAAATAGGAAGAGAAAAATGGCTCCTTTTGAAAATACCAAAGACTGCCATTACTATTCTAATTCACCTTAATATCACTTGTTAGGTATAAAAAATACCACACAATCCTTGAATTAAGGGGCACTTAGATCCAGGTCCAAAAATCCAAGCTGTTTTTAAAATTGAGTCTAATTGTAACATACCTATACCATGAGAAATTATAAAATCTAAGCGAAACATATTTAAGATAGAAATTGAATACAACTACTTATGAATAGGCAAATTACAAGAAAAATATCTATAATGTAGATATCAAAAAACTATTTTTTAGTGGTACACGCAGATTATCGACAAAAATAATCTATGCTAGATGTATATCAAATAAGTTAAGAGATTGAAAAGTAAAAAAATTGAATGCAACATGGTTGAAGAGATTTAATTCTTATGATTTAGGATATTACAATTCTTTATAATTTTCAATTTTATCTAAGAATTAGGAGTGGGTTCAAAAACCAAAAACCGAAAAAAAACCAAACCAAACACCGAATTGAAACCGAAAAAACAGAACCAAAGCTCGGTTCCAATTTATTCCTTAAGCTTACGGAGACAAAGAGGAAGTTCGAGATTGGCATCACTTTGGTATTTAGCATATCTTATCGCACCACTTTCAATGCCCCGAACTAATGCTTTTCTTAGGGAATAAATTGGAACATAACACAAAGTTGAGTCGGACATAGCTTTTGTTTTCTAGGATATAAGAATATGCACATTGCAGACTAAAAACTGAAAGCATAAAGAAAAGGATTATAAATAAAAATGACGATAAGTAGATACTAAGTATGACGATAAGTAGATAGGGGGTGTAGTCAACTTAGAATTTGAAAAGATTTTAATAAATTTTGTTAAGTGATGGATTTCATAGGATTATGAAACTTTTTCATAATCCATATGGATTTTAGAAGATTTGAGAAGATTCATATAACATATTTCTGCGGATTTTGATAGATTTTATAACGTTGAATATTGACTGTCAAATAAATCAAATCGTGATAAATGTATCTAGGTCATAAATCCAATAAAATGAAGTTGAAATAAAAAAATCCATTATATTATGTCATTCATTTGAAGAACTTATATGTACGTGCAGAGACCGAAAAATAAATAACAAATAGTTTCAATTCTGTCATAATATGGCTTATATCCAATACACAGACTTGACATAATCTAAGAAGTAAAACACCTGCCAACCCCTTCCCCCGTGCCACCAAACAAACATGGAAAGGGAAGCAAGCACTAAGAAATGATTGACAAAAGATGTTTAATTCATCAAACAAATAAATTGGTGTATCGTTAATTGAATTCTGGATGGAATGGAAAAGTAAACCAATTTGCATCAAGAGAGAAGACGTGTGAATTTCACCAATAAAAAACGTGTAAATTCTTGATAAACCATACTGCTGACATTTAAATAAATCAAAACTGGACAAAGGGAAAACAAAATTCAAAAACAATATGAGATCAATGGTTGGGAACGTCCAAGATTAAAAACAAAATAAAAACCTGGGCCTATTTTGGATTATAGATTGAAAATTGACCAGTTTCACCACCAGATGAAGACCCAATTGTGAGAACCAGAAGCACTTGAAGAAAAAATAGATGATTTTGTATATACATTCAAATTTAATTACTTTCGTTTTCCTAATTTTTTTTTTCCGTTTGCAAAAATTGGATCAAACAACGTATCCGAATCTCACTGCAATCTATGGGTGGTTATAAAGGTTAGTTGAAATTTGAAGAAGAAACTTGATTAGGGTGTATTTTGTAATCAATTTTCAGATAATTTTTTTTAAAAAAAAATTCAGGTAAAATATCAAATTGAAACCGAAACCGAACCGGAAAAAAATGATCTGAAATTAATTGAATTGAATGAAAAATCGAAAAAATCAAACCGAACCAAACCAAATAGTAATTTCGTATCGATTTTCGATTTTGGCAAACAATTAAACCGAATAGAACCAAACCCACTCCTGCTAAGAATTAACAAAAAAAAAAAAAAAAGCCACCGGACCTATTTTTAAAAAGGGTAAATTGCCGTTTGACCTCCTGAACTATTACTCCAGTTGAAATTGACCTCCTAAATTATTTTTTTCGTAAATTAACCCCTTGAACTATTTGAAATAAGCCAATTAACCTCTTGTCGTTAGATTCCGTCCACCATTCCATCAAATTCAATGGCAAATTAGTCTTGTAATCATCAAATCTTACTTGTCAGTTATAACTACCAATAAAATATCAACACGTGGACACAAGATAATTTGAAAACTTATAGCATAATAAGAAACATAAAGAAACCACAGGTTTACATAACGGACCATTTCACATTGTCATACACATTATTATCTATCCACATGTCATAATTTTATTGGTGGTTATAAGTAATATGTAAAAATTGATGACAAAAAGACTAATTTGCCTTTGAATTTGACGGAATAGTGGATGGAATCTAGCTGCAAGAGGTTAATTCGCTTATTTCAAATAGTTCAGGAAGTTAATTTACCAAAAAAATAGTTCAATGGGTCAATTTCAACTGGGGTAATAATTTAAAGAGTCAACCCGCAATTTATCCTTTTAGAAAGTATAGTATTCTTACTAATAGCTCACAAATTAGACTTTATATTAATTTACCCTTGAATAAACCGAATAATAATAATTTCAACTGGGCGATCTTTGCTGCCAGTCAACATAAGAAAATCTATTCTACTTAATTTATTCAACACCTTGACTGTTCTTTCAATTTTTTTTTTTCAACCAACAAATAACTAAGGCCTTAAGGTATGCAACATGATTATTTTTTTTTAACAAACAATATTATCAATCCTAAAAAATAGTTCGAGGGGTCAATTTCAACTGGAGTAATAATTTAGAGAGTCAAACCATAATTTATCCTTTTAAAAAGTAGAGTATTCTTACTAATAGCTCACAAATTAGACTTTATATTAATTTACCCTTGAATAAACTGAATAATAATTTCGGTTCGATTTTCAATTTTGGAAAAAAATCAAACAAATAGAACCGACCCACTCCACTCGTCCTAAGAATTAATTAAAAAAAAAATAATAGCCACTGGACCTAATTTTTAAAATGTAGACATTCTTTTTTAAAATGTAGACTATTCTTACTAATAGCTGACAAAATTATATTTTATATTAATGTTACCGCTGAATTTAATATTGCATTCCAAGTTTCCAACTGCCGCTAGAAAGTGCGGGCGATCATTGCTGCCAGTCAATACAAGAAAATCTATTCTAATTAATTTATTCAACACCTTGACTGTTCTTTCAATTTTTTTCTTTTTTTCAACCAACAAATAACTAAGGCCTTAGCGTATGCAACATGATTATTATTTTTTTTAGGAAAATTAATGAAGATGGTTCCAAAATTTTGAATTTTAACAAAAAATCATATACAAACTTTATTTAATAATAAGGACAAGAAGTAAAAAACAAAAATAAAAAACAATCCAACCCAACCGTGTGTAAGCACGCGCCAACCAATTCAAATATCAAATTAAGCCTCTACTGTGAGCAGATAGAACTTATAAGAAGACTAGCGTGCAGTACAAAAGAAGTAGCGGGTGTAGTACAATAAATGATGTGATGGAATGGATGGATAAAATAAATTATTTTTTAAAACATTTCATTGGGAAGGAAAACGTGAGAGTGAAGCTTCAATGACTTTTTTTTCTTTTAGAGAGGGAGAGAGAGAAATCTGTTTACGTACAAAAAGAAAGAAAAGAAATGTAGTAATTTTCAACATAAAATCAACAGTGCAAAAGCAGCACCCAAATTACTTTTTAAATATTTCATCGGGAAGGAAAAGGTTCACAGAGAGAGAGAGAGATTGTGACGGTAGAGCCAACCAAATCCATTCAAACTGACATCAACAAACTCCAAAAAATTTTAAAAAGAGAGAAATTTGAGATAAAAAAATTTATTGATGACATCAATACATGACTACCACTTAGCCATACACGTGGGGTAGCCTCTTGTCGTCACCCCATGTTCAAATTACGGAATTCTTTATTAATTTTAACCCTAAACAACTAAAACCTAAAATTAAAAAATATTAAATTATGATCCTCAATGAAAGCACATTAGCTTTTATGCTGCTTTTCTGATCTGTCATTTATGTTTTTGTTGTTAATTTTGTATTGAATAAATTAGAGGAAAGTCAAATAAATTGTTTGAAGAAATGTTAAAGAACAAATAGGAATGTGAAAATCATTATTCTAACTATGTAAGAATATAAATATTATTGCCAATGATTCATATGATAATGAAAATAGAGCTTCAAAGTTTGAACCTTTTAGTGTTCAGTTTATAAAATAGTCAGTGTTTAGTTTAAAAAATAGTGATAGTGGTGCTAGTGTTCGATTTTAAGAAATAGTAAGTGTTTAGTTTACGAAATAGTTAGTTTTTGGTTTAAGAAATAGTTAGTGCTTAGTTTACGAAATAGTGACAGTACTAGTTTACGAAACTGTGATAATACTAGTGTTTGGTTTAAAAAATAGTCAGTGCTTAGTTTACGAAATAGTGATAGTACTATTACTTGGTTTAATAAATAGTCTATTTAGTTTACGAAATAGTGATAGTACTAGTGTTAGGTTTAAGAACTAGTAAGTGTTTAGTTTACAAGGTGTTCGGTTTAAGAAATAATCAGTGTTTAGTTTACGAAATAGTAATAGTACTAGCGTTCAGTTTAAGAAATAGTCAATGTTCAGTTTACGAAATAGTCAGTGTTCAGTTCAAGAAGTAATGATAGTATTAGTGTTCCGTTTAAGATATAATCAGTGTTCAGTTTAAGAAATACTATTCAATTTAAGAAGTAGTCAATGTTTAGTTTAAAAAATAGTGTTCAGTTTAAGAAGTAATCAATGTTCAGTTTAAGAAATAGTGTTCAGTTTAAGAAGTAGTCAATGTTCTCTTTAAGAAATAGTGACAGTATTAATGTTCATCAAACTGAATAATGAAATTTTTCTTTATTTTTTATTTTGTAATATTATTACTTAGTTTATTCTAAAACAATTGAAAGAATAGTCAAATAAACAAATAATAAAATAAAAATAAAATGTTTATGGAGTGAGGTGAAAGGAAAGAGAAGAGTGGGGAGAGCTGAAAAAAAAAAGGGAAAAAGTTGATGGGGATGGGTGAGGTGAAAGGAGAGAAAAAAATGGATGGGAATATGTGAAAGAGGGAGACAGAGAAAGAGGTTGAACGGTTAAGTGAGGAAGAGAGTGTATGTGTGTGATGTGACGCGCGGTCCCGTGCGTCAGTGTATGTTTTTTTTTTGTTTTATTGTTATGTAAAACTTTTATCATTTTCATTAAAATTTGAACCTGTTTTATTAAAGTTTAAGCCTTTTTTATTAAATAAAGTTAGTAAATGATTTTTAGCTAATTAAAAGTTTTGAGAAGCCCTTTTCATTAAAGCTCCATTTTTTTTTAGCAAACAATATTATCAATCCTAAAAAAGAGGGGGTGTGCTTAGTCTTACAATAAACTAACAATAATATGATTCAAATTTGCATTTGGCGAAAATCGAACCTAAAACCTCTCATTTAGAAGTGAAAAGAAATACCACTAGATCATAGTACTAAGTGGCATACAACATGATTCTTTTCTATCACATGATCACAGAACGGCGCTAAGAACTCAAGGCTCAAGCTCACCGGCGTTATATTTTTGAGGTCTAAGAAAATATATTCCTCTCCCTCTCCTTCTATCTTCCATGTCTTGCTATCTCTCTTGATTTCATGAATCAAGCGCTTAATTAGGTTCAATGGCGTATTACCAGGTTGCTCCGTTGACAGGTGATGGTGAAATAACATAAAACAGAGAATGAGAAATTGCTAAGTCTAACAAAAAGAAAGATAATATATATAAGCCCTTTAAGAGAAGAGATCCCTATCTTTTAAAAAAAAATGAGAATTAGTTATGTGACTTACTATGCATCGAACTTTAACAATCAGAACCATCTATTATGGAAGTCTCCACTCATAAATTATCCTTGCAAAAATTTAATAGAAAACTTCATTTTAATCCTTAAAAAAAAAAGAGTTTTAAACTATAACCCTGTCTAAGATTAAAATCCAACTTCGTCCATGATACACTTAATCATCTCATTTATTAATTATATTTTGATGTTTTATTTCTCTTTTTCTTCCTATTTTTAATGTATTAATTTAATTTAAATTTAATTTTCATTTCACTTATCATAATATATTTTGATGTCTAGATTTATGTAAACTATTTTTTCTTCTATAGTATATTCCGATATAATTTGTATGTTCTTTATTTAGGTACATTAATTCATTTGATATATTTCGGTATATCCATCGATACAAATATGTAGGTATATTAATTTAATATAATACATTTTGGTACAAAAAATTTGGTATTGACATTTAGGTACATTAATTAAATATAATATATTTTGGTATAGACATTTAGGTATATTAATTTAGTATAATACATTGCGGTACATAGATTTAGGTTCATTATTAATATATTTCGGTACAAACATTTCAGTACAAAGAAGTCAACTTTATATATTTCAATCCAGTCATTTCTGTACACTTACGTATTTATATATTTCTGTATCACTAATTTTGTGACAGCCCGTCCCGGAAAATATTTATCATTGGTGTGAAAAGACGATATTGCCCTTGGATGTTAAATTGTGTTGTGTGGTTTAAACTTGGTTTTGGGCCAATTAAATGAAGTCCTAATTGTTTGAAACCAATTAGGATTAGATTTTATGTATTTTTGGGTTGTTGACCAATCCTAGACCACACACCCCTTTCTCTCTCTTCTCTCCCGTGCTTTCTTTCTCAGACTCACTCTCTCATTCTCTCCTGTACGAACCCAGCACAGAAACCCTTCAACCAGTCGCGGATCGAGATGTTGGAGAGCATATTTAAGTTCCTTGCAACTATAGGAACCTAGTGATACCATTTCCAGGTCGTGGAACCATCAGAAAACCCGAGAACCGTAACCCTCGATCGTGGTACTATTCATGCACTTTCAAAAGAAGAGTTTTTAGAAGATTTTAAGCTCACAAGGAGCTTTAGAAGGGCTTCACGAAACTCGGGGTGTCTCGTTGGGTGGTTTTGGACGTCGGGAAGTGGAGTTCGATGAGTTTGAAATTTGGCCAGAATATCAAGGAATTTTCCGACAAGATTCTGTGGTTTTTGGAGCTTCAAAGTGGTAATATCTTGTTCTATTAGTCGAGGGCTTCATTTTGGTATAAATTTCATGGATTTTGGTTGAGAAATGGCTGAGATATGAAGATTTGAAAAGTTTCCAGAAACCGGCAAGAATTTGAGTTTCAGACGGCGGCGGATGGTTGTCGCCGGCAAGGTCCATCGGAGAAGAAGATGGAATATTCCGTTAGAGTTGACGAAATATTCTAACGGCGTCAGGTTAGTTTTAACGGAATATGTTAGCTTTTAACGGAATATTCCCTAACGCTGTTACTGTTACCATTAGGCGTGCCAGGCACCTGGCCGCGCATGGCCGGCGCGTCTGGCCGTGCCTTGGGGATGTTCGTGAGGTTGTGTAGATCACGTTGGTATATTCAAACATCCCATTTGAGCTATGTATGAGAAGTTATTACCTAGTTTCGTCTATGTGCTTTAAAATAACGCCTTTATAGTTGTTTTTCACCATAGGCGAACTTATCCGGAGGACGAGCGTAACCAGGTTAGGCACGGGGGTTACGACCCGGCTACATACCTGTGAGTGGGCTTTTGTTTTCCGTATATACCTATATAAATGAGATTTTTCCCAGAAAAATCAATTTAAGTGAAATGTGATATGAAATGCCATGCAAAGTATATAACTATTTTATTCATGCATTAGTAGTTGCATATAATGGTGATTGGTACTGTGGACGCACATGTAAGTATCAGGTGAGTATATATCGATGACAGAGATTTTTATGTGAAATGATGATTATGTGAGATGTATTGAAAAATCATAAACCTGCACCCCGATGTTAGTGCTCCTGCCCAGAGTTAGGGGCATAACTTCACATGATCGTTCACCTCCCGCACCACACACTCACCTTGGATCCAACATAGGTGCATAGCCTGTCGTATAGACCACTTTCAGTGGGTTTGACTTGTAGGTGACCCGGGATTAGCGCATAGCCTTCATGTGATTGTAGCATTAGAGCGTATTATTATACACCTAGCCTGTCGTGTAGACCACTATAAGTGGGTTCGACTTGTGTGCAGGATATGATAAGATATGATGAGATTGATTATGAGCTATAGTTTCAGTCGGGCTGATCACTCGGTTGACATGATATTATCTATGATGAGTTTATTTCACCTGATATACTTATGTGATTATGATGAGATATATTTGGCATGGCATATACTTTGCATATCACCACTTCTAAGCATGGTTTTGAGATAAGCATATACGTATTATATATTTCTGGGAAAGTATACAGGTTTTACGGTGAAGGGTTAGAACCTTTGAAAAGAGAAAAGGTTTTGAAAAGATTTGTTTTTGCCCACTCATGTTTTCTGTTTTTCGCCCCTCCAGGTTCTAGGTAGCAGTGCTTTGGTGGCCACGAGGAATCCAACATTGTTCTGACAGAATTCACAAAAGTAGGATTCACCTTCGGGTGTTTTATCTTAGTAATTGTCCTTGATTGCAACTAGACGTTCTTATTGCTCTGAATGTGTATTTATGCACTTAGACTCTCGCTAGCATCCTTTCTTAGCTAGTATTTACTAGCGATTCTGTTTTTATTTATTCGTAATTCTATTTATCTTCCTAGCTTCCGCACTGTGCACATGGTTACATCACTTTCATGTGACGGCCAGCACGCCCTCCTTGGGACGGGGTGTGTCAAATTTCTTTTAATATTTTCTCATTTATATTCATTTATAATTGAAAGAACTAATATGGGCATATTAATAGAATTAAAATTTTAATGTGGAGACACTAAATAAAAATACACATTAAATAACAAAAATAGAATATAAATTTCAATAAAAGTACACTTCAAAGGGTTAAATTGCATATGTAATCTAGCACCAAATTTTTTTTTTTAATTTTAATCTTTTGCAAGGAGTAATGTTCAAAAGCCCCTAAATTTAATTCAATCTGAAATCATTCGCCTGTTTAATTCAATCAAATTTTTTTATAGAACAAGGTGTTCGTCAATTTCTTTGAACCCAATTCAATGTCTCAACTCTTGCACCACGACGTGGGTTCAAACCCTATTGGCTCCCTAATTTAACATCTAATCTAAAAAATTTATCATCTGACAAAAAAAAAATTAAAATATAGAGTAAGCCCCATAACAATCCTTATTATTATTATTATTATTGTTGTTGTTGTTGTTGTAGGCCTAATTGACTGAACTGTATTTAGGACTAGAGAGGGAGAGGGTCGGTGGCAAGAGAAAGAGATGAGAGAGATGTAATTTTGAGGTGTGTGTTGTATCACCCCATTGTGCCTTTATTTATAGTAGTAGGATATGTTAAATCTTTACCCTAATAGGATTACAACTCTAATAGGATAATATCTAGTAAAGGGATTATTCCAAGATATCCTAGATACACTAGGATTTACACAATCACATTCCTAATCTAATAGGACTGCAACACTCCCCCTTGAGTGTGTAAATACCCAAGCGAATCGAGTTCGACATGGATTGCTTGTTTCCAGTTTAACCAATTAGTTATACGTCGACATTCATCAACGGAATGTGGTTCAATGTCATTGCTAAGCATGATGTCGTTAGCAACTGTATACGCAAATGCATCATCGACAATCTCATTCCGATTCCAAACCTCATCCAATACTGCGTAGTGGACCGAAATCTCATGATTCTCGGAAGGTCGATTTGTCTCGTCTAAGACATCACCGTAATTTAGAAAAACCATATGCGTTGGAACAGATGAGTAAGCGGTGGTCGGATTCAGACTAGGGTCACTAGTTTGTGCCATTTTCCTCTTTTGAGGTTGTGAATCCTTTGAACCAAAGGGTCTGCCACGCCTTAGGGTAGGAGCAGATGATTGGCTACCCACGTGGGAGGTATGGCTGCCCTACATTCGAGGATGGTTTGACATTCCAATGTGGTGTTACGGCGTACGTTAAGTGCATTCATCCTTGCAAGTGCGGTTGCGGCGGCTATATGTGATCTCATCACCTTTGCTAGATTAGTAAAAGCTTATGACATGCTTTGAACAATGTTTTGAAGATCTAGAATACGACGCACTTTAGCTTCAGACTGGGTAGTGCAAGGATCTAAATGAGACAAAGTGGGAGTAATCCACTACAATTCGCGGCGTTCTACAGGAACGTTAATGTTCTTGTCTCCCCCTAACACAAGAAGACTATCTCATCAAAGTGACAATCCACAAAGTGTACGGTAAAGAGATCTATTGTCAAGGGCTCTAAGTAGTGAATAATTGATGGTGAATCGTAACCGACATAGATTCCTATTATTCTCTGAGGACCCATTTTGGTACATAGCGGCATCACTATTGGCACATAGACTACGCATCCAAACATATGTAAATGCGAGACGTCAGGCTCGTATCTAGTAACCAACTGTAATGGTGAATGAGGTTGGGTTGCAGTCGGCCTTGGGCGGACCAACATAGCTGCATGCAATATTGCATGGCCCCAGCAGATATCGATAATTCAGTTTGCATAACCAAAGTCTGAGCTATCGTTTGAAGGCGCTTTATGAAAGCTTCTGCTAGGCCATTTTGGGTGTGAACATGGGGTGCATGATGTTCAATTTCAATCCCAACATACATGCAAGAATCGTCAAAAGTCTGTGACATAAACTCTTCAGCATTATCCAGTCGAATTGACTTAATCATATAATCAGGGTGGTGAGCCCTAAGCTTAATGATTTGAGCTAGAAGTTTTGCAAATGCAGCGTTAAGTGTAGACAATAAGCAGACATGTGGCCAACGCGTCGATGCATTAACCAACACCATGAAGTATCTAAATGGTTTGTATGTTGGTTGGATAGGTCCACAAATATCCCCTTGAATCCTCTGAAGAAACTTAGGGGGGTCGTGAATAATCTTTGTAGCTGAGGGTTGAATATTCAACTTACCCAGGAAGCATGCATTGCATAGTAAATGCCCGGGATAAGATTTTAGGTGATGCTCGTGTGATACTTTGACGATACGACGCATCATGTCTCGTCCGAGATGTCCTATTCGATCATGCCAAAGTAGGAGAGTGCTCTGGAACCCAGGCATAGGGCCGGCCATTTGGTGGGTCTTAACAAATCGAATGGTCGTTATGTACAACCCACTCTGGATCTGGCCATATTCGTAAGAAGTGATACAAAGAAATTCATAACCATTCTCTTTAGTGGTTTCAACATGAAATTGATTATCTCGAATAACTTTAAAGCTCAACAACATTCTTCCGGAACGTGGAGAATAGAGGGCCTCTTTAATGGTTAATACAGTACCATTAGACAACATTATACAAACCATTATGTATCCTTCGATCAGGTTGGATGGGCATGAGAAGGTTGTAAGAGGTGCATTTTTAGGTACGAAGTTAGTAAAATAGTGTTGCTCACACAAGATGGTGTGCGTGGTAGCATTATCACCCAGACAACTAACTTCCCCACTAGTTATACCTAGAAATAAATTAATTAAATCGGTCACATGCATACATATAATTTCATTCATTCAATTAATCAATCAAGAAATAATATCCATAAAAATAATTATCCATAATTCAAAACAAACCAAAAACGAAACAAATAATTCCAAAGACTTAGAAAAATTGTCCAAAAATTTAAACCATAAAATTATAAAAATAGGGGGGTTTGGCCACTAGGGGTGTAAAACACCCTAACAAGTCCTAGAAAAGTAAAACTTTATTCTTCCATGGGACCGAATGCATCCTGAAAATCTGAAACGTCCATAGTTGTAGTAGCATCTTCGGGATGTACCACATGCACAAAGTTAGTCTCACTATGGGAATGATACTTGGCAATAGCCTCGAGGGTAGCTCGGCATACACGTGACCAATGATCATTTGATCCATAGCGGTAGGACAAGTCCAATTCAGTGGAAGCCGATTGAACAGTAGATTTTCCCTTGTTCTTGAAGTTTGGGGCGTTAAAGGCAAGAGGTTGGCACTTTTGGGTCAAATTTCCTCCCTTGGATGAGCCTTTACTATGTTGACCTTGGGCATATGGTGGGGCCTGCCGTCATTTCCACGGCCACGACAAGGTTTCCATCGGTTGTCGCTGCTAGAATTAGTCGCATGCGCTTCAAGCGGTGCATTCGAGCTAATAGGTCGAGCTTGATAATTCTTCATCAAAAGCTGGTTCTACTTTTTAGAGAGAAGTAAAATAGAGATCAAATCCGAAAATTTGGTAAACTTATGTGCCCTATAATGTTGTTGCAGGACAATATTGGTGGCATTGAAAGTCGAATGGGTATTCTCCAGGAGATCCACTTCGGTTAAGTCCTTTTCACAAAACTTAAGCAGTGACCGGATTCTACAAACTTCAAAGTTGTATTCATTCACAGACTTAAAGTCTTGGAAGTGTGAATGCTACTAGTCGTGTCTTGCTTCAGGCAAGTAAATGTTTTCTAGTGATCGAAGCGATCGGCCAAAGCAACCTACAAGGTGCGTGGGTCAACCTTAGCAAGGTACTCAGTCTGCAGTGCATCATGGATGTGTCTTCGGATGAAGATCATAGCAGTAGCTTTCTGAGCTTCGTCGACTGGGTCGTCGGTAAGTTCCTCGATTGTGGCTCAAAGACTCTTTGCTATAAAATGGAGCTTCACGTCTTGAACCCACTTTAGGTAGTTTCTTCCAGATACTTCAAAAGTGGTGAAATCAAGCTTGTTCAAGTTCAACATGTCCCTTAAACAGAAGGTACAAAAAAAACGTGGTTAGTCATATGGAAAACCATAGACATACATTATAGAACATTCGGGTTCTATAGACATATATTGACTTAATTTAAGCATGAAAGCTACGGGTTTCATGTGGTATGTTTTGAATGAAAACTTCGGGTTTCAAAGGCACTAAATTTGAAACTACAGGTTCAATTTTAGTTATGAACGTCTAGTTCATATATAGGGGTACATGTAAGAACACAGAATACAGTATATAGCTAAGTGTAGTGGATTGCTTTAGGAACCCAAGTGTGAGTGCGTCGGGACTACGAAAGATAGTCAACAATTCAAAGAAAAGAAATAATTTATTGAATCATTAATTGCCAAAAAGTGAGCTTCAGGCCAATAATTTTGGATTAATTGTTAGATTAATGGATTGGGGGTCACTTTAATTAATTCAATAGATCGTAACCATTCAGGTTTGATAATAGAAGCAAAATAATAACATTCAGGTTAATATTAGCGGGAATGTTAAAAAATAGCTTTGGATTCGAAAAAGCATAGCCTAATATTAGTGGGCTGGTTGTCGTGTATGGGGCAAGGTCTTAAAGGGGTTTAATGGGCCACAGGTTTGCTGCAAAGGTAGCCCAATCATGGCTGCAGGCCATCGGCCGGTTCCGGGAAGCAACCTAGCAGCTAAGCTGCTGGTTGTGGGCATCAAAATGGCGCAGACTGCTAATTTCTTTGAAGTTGACGAATCGTCAGCGTCGGGTTCGGCCTCATTAATTATATTTGTGAGAATATAAGTACGCCAAATTCGTACCAGACTATACGGACACAAATACTCAAAAGAGATAAGTGTCTTGATTGTAAATATGGTTCGGCCGCAGGAAAGCCAAACACTGAAATGTACTTGCGAATATCCAATCATAAAATAAACTCGGCTTTCAATGTGCCTAGCCTGGTAACACCTTACTTCATCGATAATGCTGATCAAATGACCTCTTCCAACAAGGACTCGGATATTCTTGTTGACCGAGACTTGGATAGATGACCAGTCAGTCTTGAAGCAATGTTGTTTATCCAAACCGAAGGTGCTCCTCGATCGGCTGATTCTACGGCTCTAGTGTTGTTTATCCAAACTGAAGATGTTGCCGATTGCCTTCACAGTGCTATTTATCCAAACTGAAGATATGTTGGCGGGAATAAAAGAAAATAAAAATCTCAAGCTGTTTGAGAGGTTTGTGCAGGGCAGTTGTGGGTTGAATTGGAGGAGCTTTGAATGATGCATCCCTCTCTCTATTTATAGTAGCGATTTCCTAAATAACCGAACTAGAATTTCACTTGGACTGAAGTTCCTCATCCTAATCTGATTTAGTCTCGACCAATCCTAACCTCTATAGGACTTTGAACCAAGCTCTTTAATCATTCTGATTCATCCCTTGAAGTTCGGCATCTCCTTTAGCTCAGAAGTTTTTAAACTCTAGAGAGTCCCTCTTGTATTAGGATTCGACCATTTCATCTTTATCCAGGCGAAAATCACATTCTGATAGGACTCGGCCAAACTCTATTGGGCTCAACCTATAGCAGAATATTCTTGATACTCCTAATTGGACCGAGAACTCCAGGCTCGGCCCAAAATATCATTTTGGGCCCAAACAGTAACCAAAGAAGTCGATGACGTAGCACCTCAAACGCCGCAGGAGCGACTGGAGCAACTGGCCTAGGATCCACGTTCAGTGGAGCTGTGACGGCTACCACAACAGGTGTGGGAGGTCCGAGATCTTTCTCCCTCACATTCCTGTATTTTGGGCCCAAAGACGTTGATGACGTAGCACCTCAAACGCCGCAGGAGCAACTGGAGCAACTGGCGTAGCAAGTCAGACATCAACATTATAATATCCACATATTCGGAAACCACATCTTATGAGACACAATTTATAAATTAAAAATACAAAATTGTTCTTTATTTGGATATATAACGACTTACCCAATGGTTATTACGGCTTAATTCATGGAGAAGGTTGTAGTGAGGAGCGTGGCTACCCAGTTGTTATTTGTCCTCTCTGAATCCCTATATTAGCTTGTATCTTGTAAATCTCACACGTGATGAAATCAATAAGAACCACTCAATTTATTAATCTTTATTTAAAAATTACCTTGTGCAAAAAATAATTCGAATTGGAAACAATCATCCACACACATCAATAAATGGATGGTTCGTTATGAATATTACTTGGTCCCTACATTATACATTTAAATGACTAAATGATTTTCGATTGAAATAACTTTTTTAAGAGGTAATCTTCATACGAAGACTAAGAAATTAAACGGTTCCAATTATGAAAGTTGTACGATCAATATACATTATTTGCAATAGGAGAATGAACTCATCTTTCCAAAAGGGAATGCAAGTATTATATATTTTTTGATCCCCCTTATTGGTAAAAGAAAAAAGTAAACTGGAAGAACAAGCTCAACAACCATATATAATTTTTATACAAAACCATTTAAGAGCTCAAGTTGGCCAAAAAAATATCATCAGATGTGTTGCCGTTCTCTAATTGATTAAATGTTGTGATATTCTTTTGGTCTTGTTTGCAAAGTAATTGTCTTTTTCCTGAAGTATTGAGTTTGAAATAGTGTTTTCCTCTCAAGGGTAATGTTATCAATAGTTTATATGTAAAACCCCCGTTTTATAAAAAATAATTAAGGAAAAGAGCCTAACAAAACAAAATTTCAACAAAAAAACACTTAATGAAATTTTTTTTCAATACACGATATTATCGACACTAATGTATGCGAAAATAAATTAAATTTTATAATAGATTAATTATAATAATTTAGTTCAAATTTGACCTTTTTAATCAGACACAAATAAATAGACCCCAAACGAAGACTCAGGCCTTCCACATGTTCTTGAAGCTGCTTGTGCAGAGTGAGAACTTGCGGAGTAGCAGCCACGCCAGACAAATATCTTTGTTACGACATACGACTCCTTCCTGTTCAATTTTCACTGCTAATTTTACTTTGTTTATGATTTCAATATAATTAAGACTAACGAATAATTAAGAAAATAAACAATTCTGGAAGTTACCTCAGACGATGGATGCAAATATTTCCCTTGTAGATAATGATTTCAAATAAGGATGTGTTATCCGCACATTTTGTTTTGCTTCTCACACACTATCTTAATTTTCGACCGTCGGATCGAATAAATATTAATGAGACTTTTCCAATTTTTTAATTTTAAAATTATGCCATCTCTTTGAAAATTATATTGCAGTTGGGCATGATTAAAGAAGAAGAAGACCACCAAATTTATATTTCATGTGGGAGTTCTGGGTGGGTGCTCATGGTGGTGGGTGTGATGTTGTTGTTGGGTAGAGGGCATCAAGTGAGTGATCTTGGTAGTGGCAGTGGCGGACGTTTGGATGCATGTGGGATGATGTTTTTGTCGAAGATTGCTGGGTTGCCGGTCGCCATTTGAATGCGGGTTGTGATGATATTTTTCTTCTCCAAAAGCCCAAAACATTCGTATTAGGCTTGAATCCAAAAGTACATATAAAATAATAAAAAATTTGACCAAAAAGTTATGGCGTGCTGAGAAGATGGAACCAGGATCGTCTCCAGATTTATTCCTTATAGATTCCGTAATCGTGTCCGCTTATTGTATATCGTGCGGTCAGAAATTATTTAAAATTTATAATTTAAAATTCAAATATAAATAGTATCTAACGAAAACTGACCGCACGATATATGATGAACGGACAAGATTGCAGGATCCCTACGATCCCTAGGGAATGGATCCGGCGAGGATCCTGGTTTGAGAAGATGACGGTTTCAGCAATTTTCAGATCTATTTTATCTCTGTCTGACTTTTCAGATACTGAGGCCCACCGTTGTGAAAGCGAAGAAGCTTTTAATGAAAAGAAAACAAGCAACGTGTCACTCTATTATTGATTTGGTATTCTGTCTGACTTTTAGATAGGGGTGGAAATTTTTACCAAATTACCGTACTAACCGTCCTACCCACCATACCATTCCCAATTATTACCAAAAATTTGTACCAATTGGTAATGGTACGGTATTTGTACCATACCATACTGTTTCGGTACGGTATTGGTATCCAAAACCAGTATCGGTGGTATACCGTACCTACCAATATTATTAATATTATATTATGTATTTATTCATATAATTATTTGAGGGCATAATTGATAAAATTAATAATAATTATTGTAGAAGTGTAACAAATGTAAAAAAAAATATACAATCACTCATAGTGACAAGCTTTACAACTTTCATGAAGGGATCAGCTTCAAAATCCAACACTATAATCCATAAACCTTAATTTATATTTAACGGTCGATTGTCATTTACGCTTTATTCTTCTTACTGAATTTCATTTTTTAAATTTTCTTTTTTGAAAACATGATCATCTGGCAGATGTAAGAAGATGCACGGTTCAGATCTTTGATATCATGTTTAGATATTTACGGTTAACTGAAATATGAGTCGATGTCATATAGTTTGTAGAAACTTTATAAACGTCAAGCAATATTTTCACTAACCGTAAAACTTTAAACATAATATCAATGATCCAAATCGTTCATCTTCCTGCATCCTCTAATAGATCATGTTTTCAAAAAAGAAAATCCGAAAAAAACAAAATTTGATGAAAAAAATGAAGCGTAAATGTAAACAACAATCAACGGTTAAATTTTGATCTATGATTTATATGATTATAATGGCGAATTTCAAAGTTTAGCTCTTCATGAAAGTTGTAAAGCTTGTCATTAAGAGGGTTTATATATTTTTTCTATATGTTTTACAATTCTACATTAATTAAAAAATATTAGATTTTGGGCAAACTAAGTGGCGTAAAACAAAATGGCAATTACCATTGGCATACCATACCAACCAAACTATTTGGTATACCAATATTTGGTATACCGAAAGTTTGGTACGGTAATGGTAATAGATTTTGCCGTACCAAATATTTGGTATGGTAATTGGTACGGAGGTTTTGGTACGGTAATGTACCCAAAGCACCCCTACTTTTAGAGTAATGTTATTCATACTATGTTTTTATACCACATTTCTATACCACCTTAGGTGAAATTTGATGTGCACAGCCACATCATTTGAAAAATTTGCAAAATCCAAGAAAATGAAGGAGAAAGCCTCCTCGTATACCACAATCATCATTTAATTAACTAGTTTTTCTTATTTATTAGTTTATTAAATAATGAACTAAATTTAAAAATCTGACTAATTCAAATGATGTGGCTGTCCACATCAAATGTCACCTAAGATGTTATGAAAATGTGGTATGAATAGCATTACTAAAAAAATTTATCTTCAAAGTGGCGAGAAATGTTTTCTTATGCTTATAACACAAGTGGCACACCACATGTTATTATATAAGTGGTAAGAAATTCAATTTTTTACGTTATTAACTTTTTAACACAAGAATCTCATCACTTGTAGCTGGAAACCTCTCTTAAAAAAACTTAGCTAGCTATCTTAGCTCAACCATTTGAGAACTCCCAAAGAGCGCAATATCAATATGGCACTTTGGATTGGGGCAACAATTGGGGTGCTTGCCCTTGTTCAAATCGTGCAAGCATGCTTATCAAAACGCAAGAACAAGAACAAGATGTTACCTCCTGGTCCGAGAGGGTTTCCTATTTTTGGCAGCCTCCATTTGTTAGGGAAGTTCCCTACCATGGATCTTCGTCAACTAGCCCAGAAATACGGTGACATCATGTACTTGAGGTTAGGCCTCCAGCATAACGTCGTTGTCTCTTCCGCACGAGCGGCCAAGCTGTTCCTCAAAACACACGACCTTAATTTCGCAAGTAGACCACCTAATGAAGGTGCAAAGCACCTCATCTTTGGGCAAAAAAGCTTGAGCTTTGCTGAGTATGGCTCGTATTGGACCAACATGCGAAAGATTTGCATGCTCGAATTACTTAGCAACCAAAAGATCAACTCTTTCAAGTCCATGAGGACAGAAGAGGTTGCTCTCTTGATAAAATATGTTCAAGAGGACGCCAATAATCGACGCGTTGCTAATCTCACTGACAAGGTCATGTCGCTCGGGATGGACATGACCTGCCTGATGGTGTTTGGGAAGAAGTACAAGGACGAGGAGTTTGGCGGGAGGGGTATCGTGTCTGTGATGAAAGAGGGTTTGAAACTAGCAGCAGCACCTAACTTGGGAGATTTCTTTCCTTGTATTGCACCGCTTGACCTGCAAGGGCTCACTAAAAAAATGAAGGCTGTTAACAAGGTGTTTGATGATTTTTACGAGAAGATTATTGACGAGCATCTTCAAATCTTCAATCCAAGGATGCAGAAATAACGAGGGACTTTACTGATGCCATGCTGGCCTACATGGGGTCTGAAGAATCGGACTACCGAATCGAACGCTTGAATATCAAGGCCATGATGTCGGTAAGTTTACGTATCATCATTTTACATATTTGTCTTTTCAATCTTGCTTGACTTCAAATTAAAACGAAATTGTTTCTTGTTAGACAATTTAGCATGACGTGGTCTCAGATTGTGCTGTTGAACCATAAGGTCAACATTTGTTTGAATATACAAGATTGATTAATGACGATACAAATTTGTGATTTATCATGTACATTAAATTGCCATCTATGTACATGTGTCACGCTACTATATACTTCATCTAGCAATGGAAATTTTTTTGGCAGGACATGTTAGTGGCCTCAGCGGACACATCATCAACAACAGTCCTGTGGGCGCTCTCGGAACTCATGAGGCATCCACAGGTTATGAAGAAAGTCCAAAAGGAGATAGAAAATGTTGTAGGTCTGAATAGAATGGTGGAGGAATCAGACACGGAGAAATTGGAGTATTTGGATATGGTAGTGAAGGAAACCATGAGGCTACATCCTGTGTTACCATTGTTGCTTCCTCACGCAGCCATCGAAGATTGCACTGTCGATGGCTACCACATACCGAAAAAGTCACGCGTTATCGTAAACGTGTGGGCAATCGGGAGAGACCCAAGTGCTTGGGAAGATGCAGAGAAGTTCGTACCAGAGAGGTTTGAGGATAGCAATGTTGATGTTAGAGGACACCACTTTCAGATTCTACCGTTTGGCTCTGGCAGAAGACGGTGCGTTGGAATGCAGTTAGGGATTACTGTGGTACACTTTGTGTTGGCTCAGCTTGTGCATTGTTTTGATTGGGAACTTCCAGATAACATGTTGCCATATGAGTTGGATAGGACTGAGGAGTTTGGTCTTGCAGTTTCAAGGGCCAAGAATCTGCTCGCTATTCCTTCATATCGCCTTCAGAATTGATCATGGATGTTGTGGACTGGCTATCTTTTCTGTTTTTTTTTTTTTTTTTTTTTTTTCTGTACTGTCTTACATTTGTTTTCTTTGATAAGTCTGGTTGTTTTCTTCGTCATAGGACTCAACCACCTAGGTTTGTTTTTGTTTTAAATAAGTTCCTATTATCTAGGAAGACTTGTTCTATGTAGACTGTTTCCTCATGCACGTTACCACTTTCCGAGTAGTGTGGATTGTGGGCTGTTTTTCAGGGTTTTGTTATTTCTGTAAGGCTATATAATAGCCAAACTCTTTTTCAATAAATAAGTCATTCCTCCAGATTGTTTGAGTTATTTGCAGTATTGCTTTAGCTATTTGCAGTATTGCTCTTGGCATATTTGTTCTTGTTCTTAACAAACTGGTATCAGAGCCCCTCACTGGGGCCTGAGAACCGAAAAGCCGCAGCTTTTGAGTGACTTCCAAACACAAGAAAGAAAGAGAGGAAAATGAGTTCTGAAGGAAACTATGTGCAGGCGTCCATTCCACGTTTCGATGGTCATTATGATCATTGGAGCATGCTCATGGAAAATTTTCTTTGAAGCAAGGAGTATTGGAGTTTGATTGAAACTGGTTATGAAGAACCAGCAAAGGGGACACAACCCCTATCAGAAGCACGACAGAAAGAGCTTGATGCAGTGAAACTCAAGGATCTCAAAGCCAAAAACTATCTTTTTCAAGCAATTGATAGGAGTATCCTAGAGACAATGTTGGAAAAGGACACCTCCAAGAAGATCTAGGATTCCATGAAGACGAAATATGAAGGGAATGCACGAGTGAAGCGCTCAACTCTTCAAGCCCTGCGAAGAGACTTTGAGACTCTTGAGATGAAGGTTGGTGAAACAATCACTAATTACTTTGCTAGAGTGATGACCGTAGCAAACAAGATGAGAGTCTATGGGGAGACCATGACTGACGTCACGATCTGTGAAAAAATCCTGCGATCTCTCACGGACAAATTTAATTATATAGTTTGTTCGATTGAGGAATCTAGGGACTTGGATGCAATTACCATTGATGAACTTCAAAGCTCGCTCACTGTACATGAGCAAAAGTTTCACAGAAGCAGCGGTGTGGAGCAAGCTTTGAAGGTAACCACTGATGCCAAAACTGAGGGGGGTATCAGCAATTATAAAGGACGAGGGCGTGGAAGAAGCAATTATAGAGGACGAGGATGTGGAAGGGGAGGCCAAGCGTTCAACAAGGATACTGTGGAATGCTACAAGTGTCACAATCTTGGACACTTCCAGTATGAATGTCCAAAATGGGAAAAAGAGGCTAATTATGCAGAAGTAAATGAAGAAGATGATATGCTGTTGATGTCATATGTTGAGTTACCTGAGCAGACTGATGCTTGGTTTCTTGACTCAGGATGTTCCAACCATATGTGTGGCAGTCAAGGTATGTTCACAAATCTAGATGAAAGCTTTGTTCATTCAGTCAAATTGGGAAACAACAGTAGGATGAATGTGGTTGGCAAAGGGAGTGTCAAGCTGATTTTAAATGGAATTACACATGTTGTCCATAAAGTGTACTATGTTCCAGAGCTCAAAAACAATCTCTTGAGCATAGGACAACTTCAAGAAAGGGGCCTGGCTATATTGATTCAAAAGGGAGTTTGCAAAATATATCATCCAACTAAGGGTCTAATTATTCAGACTGAGATGAGTACGAACAAGATGTTTATACTGCAAGCTCAGACGCTCGTCTCTACAGATGTTCAACCAGCAATGTGTCTTCACGCAAACTCACAGGATCTCCCTTATCTTTGGCATCGAAGATATGGTCACCTAAGTCACAAGGGATTGAGAATTTTACAACACAAGGAGATGGTTCGTGGACTCCCTCAACTCCAAATCTCAAATACCACATGTACAGACTGCATTCAAGGCAAACAGCATCGTAATGACATGCCAATAAAAGGTTCTTGGAGAGCAAGTCAACCCTTAGAGCTTATTCATGCAGACATCTGTGGGCCCATTTCTCCTACATCAAATAGTGGAAAGAGGTATACTTTATGCTTTATTGATGATTTTAGTCGTAAATCATGGGTGTACTTGTTGACAGCAAAGAGTGAGGCACTGCATTGCTTCCAGTTTTTTTAAAAAATGGTTGAAAAGGAGAAAGCGCTGAGTATTAAGTGTCTACGGACAGATAGAGGGGGCGAATTCACCTCAACTGAATTCGCTACCTTCTGCAAAGAAAATGGAATCAAGAGGCAATTAACCACTGCCTACACGCCACAACAAAACGGGGTGGCTGAAAGGAAAAATCGAACTGTCATGAATATGGTTCGTTCTATGCTGTCTGAGAAGAAGCTTCCAAAAACGTTCTGGCCAGAGGCGGTGAACTGGGCTATCTATGTTCTGAATAGATGTCCCACATTGGCAGTGAAGGATATTACTCCACAAGAGGCGTGGAGTGGCATAAAACCCTCAGTTGAGCATTTCCGTGTCTTTGGAAGCTTAGCACATGTCCATGTTCCAAATGTCAAGCGAGGTAAACTAGATGATAAAAGTTTTCCTTGTGTTTTATTGGGAGTTAGTGAGGAGTCCAAGGGATATAGATTGTTTGATCCTATAGCTAAGAAAATTATTGTGAGCAGGGATGTTATTTTTGAGGAAGAAAAACAGTGGGATTGGGATGTAAGTTATGAGGGACAGATCATGTTAGATTTGGAATGGGGAGAAAATGAAGAAAACGATGAGGGAGAAGAAAGGGTGAGAGAAAATGAAAATGGCCGTGAGGCTAAAGAAGAAAGAAGTGTGGGTGAGAGCAGTGAAGAAACACAGGGTTGTGGTCCTAATGAACTTGGTGAGGATGAAGGGAGGGTTTATGAAGGAAAAGTAAGATGCCCTCCTTCTTACTTAAGTGACTATGTCACTGGAGAAGGGCTAAGTGAGGACGAGGCACACATGGTTCAAGTCGTGCCAACCGAAGATCCTATCTATTTTGAAGAAGCAGTGAAAGAAGAGAAATGGAGGCAAGCTATGGACAGTGAGATCAGTTCCATTGAGAAGAATAAAACATGGTCTTTAAGTGAGTTACCTACTGGAGCTAAAAAGATTGGGGTCAAGTGGGTCTATAAGACCAAGTACAATGAACATGGAGAGATTGACAAGCACAAAGCACGTCTAGTAGCCAAAGACTACTCGCAGAAGCACGGCATAGACTATACAGAGGTCTTTGCACCAGTGGCAAGGATGGACACGGTGAGGATGATCATTGCATTGGCAGCACAAAAGGGTTGGAGGATTTTCCAGTTAGATGTCAAGTCAGCATTTCTTCATGGAGAGCTGAGTGAAGAGGTTTACGTTGAACAACCAAGGGGTTACGAGAAGGAAGGAAGGGAGCACTTGGTCTACAAGCTACACAAAGCTTTGTATGGTTTGAAACAGGCTCCACGAGCTTGGTTCAGTCGGATCGAGGCACACTTTATCAAGGAGGGTTTTCAGAGGTGTGACAGTGAGCAAACCTTGTTCACAAAGAAGAATGGAGCAGGAAAGATCATCATTGTAAGTATTTACGTTGATGATTTAATTTTTACTGGTAATGATAAAGATATGATGTGGGAGTTCAAGAAGTCCATGATGAGAGAATTTGATATGACTGATTTGGGAAGCATGAGGTTTTTTCTTGGCATTGAAGTACTTCAAAGAACTGATGGTATTTTCATACATCAAACAAAATATGCCCTGGAGGTTCTAAAGAGATTTAGAATGTTGGAAAGTAATGAAGTGAGCAGTCCGATTGTCCTAGGTTTTAAGATTAGTAAGGATGAGAATGGAATCACTGTGGATGAGACATACTTCAAGCAAGTGGTGGGAAGCTTGATGTATCTCACTGCCACAAGACCAGACATGATGTTTATCACCAGTCTTTTAAGCAGATTTATGGCAAAACCAACCGAGCTTCACCTGCAAGCTGCAAAGAGAGTTTTTCGATACTTAAAAGGGACGATAAATTATGGTATTCATTACAAGAAAGGTGGAGATGGTGAACTGTTTGCTTTCACAGATAGTGACTATGCAGGAGATGTGGAGGATAGGAAGAGCACAAGTGGTTATGTGTTCTTACTGAGCTCGGGGGCTGTGACATGGAGTTAAAAAAAACAGCCTATTGTTACACTGTCTACTATAGAAGCTGAATTTGTAGCAGCTGCAGTGTGCGCGTGTCAAGCAATATGGATGAAGAGAGTGCTGAAGGAGCTTGAGTATAGTAATGAGATGTGTACTTTAATTAGATGTGATAACAGTTCAACCATTAAGTTGTCAAAGAATCCTGTGATGCATGGTCGCAGCAAGCATATTGATGTAAGGTATCATTTCTTGAGGAATCTTACAAAGGAGGGTTCGATTGCTTTGATTCATTGTGGGAGCGAAGATCAGGTGGCAGACATAATGACCAAGCCATTGAAGGTTGATGTTTTCCAGAGACTTCGAAGCATGCTGGGAGTTTGTGAGATTACTAGTATAAACTAACTGTTTGATAACAAGAAGTTTAAGGGAGGGATTGATAAGTCTGGTTGTTTTCTTCGTCATAGGACTCAACCACCTAGGTTTGTTTTTGTTTTAAATAAGTTCCTATTATCTAGGAAAACTTGTTCTACGTAGACTGTTTCCTCATGCACGTTACCACTTTCCGAGTAGTGTGGATTATGGGCTGTTTTTCAGGGTTTTGTTATTTCTGTAAGGCTATATAATAGCCAAACTCTTTTTCAATAAATCAGTCATTCCTCCAGATTGTTTGAGTTATTTGCAGTATTGCTTTAGCTATTTGCAGTATTGCTCTTGGCATATTTGTTCTTGTTCTTAACATTCTTCACTTGATGAGGAGAACAAATAATGGTGAAAATTAAATAAATTTGTGTCAAATTTTCAATAATGAAAAATCGAGTATGTAACAACCTTATCAAGATGCTACTCCAGCTCTTATGAATTTTTCACACACCTTTAACATTTTCAACACCTCTCTATTTTTCGATCATCCAATTGAATAAATCAAATAAAAACAACGAACATGATTAAATAGGAGTGAATAGAAGAGAAAAAGGGCTCCTTACAAAAATACCAAAGATGTAAGATGAAAAACTAAAAGTAGTCATTTGACTCATGTCCACGTAAGCTTATATACTGCATGTCAGATTTAATTACTTTTTATGAATTTACTGCATTTTTTGTTTGCCTATATTATGTGACAGCCCGTCCCTGATTTTAAGATTTTTTAAAGTTTTAATAAAGGATTTTACAAAAATGCCCTTTGAGGCACGCGCATTGTTCGAGGTTAATCATTGTGTCGTGCCATCTAAGATTTGTTTTCTTGACATATCCTCGTAGTACTCGTCGCTACGGACGCGTGGGCGCAAGCGGTTCGTGATTTGGAGTTATAACGAAAAAGATATTAAAGTTTGAAGTTTGGGCATTTTGGGAATTATAATAATAAAATATGGAAATTCTTTTATGGAAATGGATGGCCCAGATTAAAGGAAATATTAAATGGATGGCTGGGATTAAAAGGAATAAATTTATATGAGTTTATGTGTGTGTGTGTGTGTTGTGGCTGACGGGAAGAGGAAGAAGAAGAGAGATTGGGCAATCTGCCCAACCAGAGGAGAGCAGGAGCTCCGGGAGAGAAAGGAGGGAGCCGGACGAATGGGGAGAGGAGAGAGGAAGAGAAGGGCCAATCGGAACAGGGGAAAGGAGGAAAGGAGAGAAGGCGAGAAGCGGAGGAGAGAAGGAAGAAACGGGTCTTAACCCGCGACCCGTTTCGACCCGCGGCACCCACACCCAAATTTCGGCGTTTTTCACCCATTTTTCCGATGAATTGAGTCAAACAACCACTCCCAATCATCTTATATGCCTTCCCTCTACCATTTCCATATCAAATTTGAGGAGATTAGGTGTGAGGTTGGATGAAATTACCCACGGGTGCCGCGAGCTTCATGTTCAAAATTCTCCTATGTTTGAAGCAATTTCTTCCAATTGCCACCACCCATGGCATCCTCTTGAGGCCTAGAACAAAGCCCAAGCATTGGTTAGGACGGCGGAGTTGATTTGAGGACGAATCAAGAACACCCAAAACCTAGGGTTTCCGACGGGTTTTGTTGGAATTGGAGGCTTTGCCGACCGAATTGGCCTTGGCCACAGGTATGAACTCATTGAGATCTTCATTTCTGTAAATTTTGGTAATTTTTGGATAAAGTTGGATTTTCCGGCGAGCCGGGGTTGCCGACCGCCACCCACGGCGGCGCGTGCGGCGGCGCGTGGCCAGTGGGCCGCCAATGTTATTTTTAAGCTATATTGGATGTCCTGAGTTCAGTTTTGATAGTGGCTTAACGTTGGTTGATCATTTGGACTTAATTTCGATACGATGCATGGTTAGGCCAAAATATGAATTGACGATCCGACCGTTGGATCGTCACCAAACTTTGATACGTTGTAATACGTAATATTTAAGGATTATAGGAACTTACAGATCGAGAATCCGATTTACGGATCTCCTGGAATTGGAGTTGTAAGTTCATAAAATATAATGTTAACCGTCACTTAGTTTGGTAATTGGCGGAGATCCGACCGTTGGATGGTCATGAAATTTTAGGATGTTGTTCTAGAGATTTATTGTGGACCTCTGGAAGTTTCGGATTGGAAATCTGAGTTGCAGATCTTCCGGATCGAACTTCATAGTGACGTGTTTTATATAAGTGATATATTCTATCGATATGATTCTGAGGTATGATTTGATGATTGTTTTAGGCGCCGATCGCCATGACGCCTTGATGTGTTGTGCTAGGGAGTTGCAGGGCGAACTCCAGGTGAGTGGGCAGTTTTGTTTTACGTATATACCTATATAAAGGAGTTTTTCCCAGAAAATCTATTTAAGTGAAATATGATTTGAAAGTGTGATTTGAAATGCCATGCATAGAATTTATATGAGATATGTGAATTGATATTATATGATGCATATATGTGAATTGGTGCTGCGGACGCACAGGTGAGTATCAGGTGAGTATCAGGTGAGTTATATTTGGTTCATTGAATTGTTTGATGAGATTTATGTTGATAGCTCATAACCTGCACCCCTGGTGTTAGTGCTTATGTTATTCACCGCATCACACGCTCACCTTGGATCCAAGTAGATGCTAGTCGTACAGACCACTGGAGGTGGTTCCGACATGCTAGTCGTACAGACCTTAGAGACGGTTCCGACTAGTAGGTGACCTTAGATTATGTGCACAGATGATTGATGAGAGAAGCACTAGAGCGTATTATTACACCATCCGAGTCGTACAGACTACTACAGGTAGTTCCGACTCATGTGCAGCGTAGTGCCGTACAGGTCGCAGTTGGCGACTCCGGCAGTGCCGTACAGGTCACAGTTGGTGACTCCGGCTGGATTGGATATTGAGCTTTAGAATCAGCCGTACAGGACCACTGCAGGGTCTCCGGTTGATTTATTATTTCACCTGATTTATATTGATGCATCCATATTATGTTTTTGACGCATGGCATGACATATTTTCTGAAAAGTGATAAAGAATGGTGTTTTGAGATTTTTGAAGCTATATATATATATATATTTATATATGCTATTTTTCTGGGAAAGTATACATGTTTTACAGCGAGGGGTTAGAACTTTGATAAAGGAAAGTTTTGAAAAGATTTGTTTTACTGACCCACTCAACTTTGTTTTGCGCCCCTCCAGGTTTGAGATAGCAGAGCTTTGGTGGCCACGAGGAATCCAACGGTGTTCTGACAGAATTCACAATTGTATTTTTTTTAAGCTTCCGAACTGTGTAAATGGTTACGTCACTCTCACGTGACGGCCAGCATGCCCTCCTTCGGGACGGGGTGTGTCATATTACCCCTTTTAAAGGATTCAAACACAAAAATTTGAAAAGCATTTTGTAAAGGGACTACTAGAGATAACACTACTACGAAATAGATTATTAGTGTCGCTACAATAACCGACAAGAAACATGTATTAGTGTCGGAAATTGAGCAAAATTCGACAGAAAATGGATGCAGTGGCGGATATATTAAGCGACAGAATTGCTGGCGTCAGGAAATGAATTTTCTGTCGGTTAAAGATGATGATATGCGTAAGTTTTTTTATTTCCTGGTAGTCAGGACAGACAGAAATTGGGTAATATCCGACAGTAATTAAGTATTTATTGTCGCATATATCCAACAGAATTTCTGTCGATTTTAGGGCCTTAACACTACTACGAAATAGATTATTAGTGTCGCTACAATAACCGACAAGAAACATGTATTAGTGTCGGAAATTGAGCAAAATTCGACAGAAAATGGATGCAGTGGCGGATATATTAAGCGACAGAATTGCGGGCGTCAGGAAATGAATTTTCTGTCGGTTAAGGCCCTAAAATCGACAGAAATTCTGTTGGATATATGCGACAATAAATACTTAATTACTGTCGGATATTACCCAATTTCTGTCGGTCCTGACTACCAGGAAATAAAAAAACTGACGCATATCATCATCTTTAACCGACAGAATAATATTTAAAAAAAATTAAATGAACTATTTTCCGTCGGTAACCACCGACAGGAAAATATTAGTAATTTAAAAACAAAGGAAACTTTTTTTTTTACTTTTTTATTCTACAGAATGAATAAAAAATCAATGAGTGAATAAAATAAAAAAAGCTTATAACAAACATAACATGCATTCAAATATAAATTAACTTACTACAATAATGTCTTTTGAATCCGTCATAACACATAAAGTAAACGTTAAATATAAATTAACCTACAATACTGTCGTCTGAATCTGCCATAATACATCGAGATAAGCCATCTGAGGTCTATATACTGGCACTGGATACTGCGGCTGAGAAGGCATATGGTGCATGGGATAGGCTGACGCCGGTGGCTGATTGGGGGTCGAATGCTGTGATGCCTGAGGGCTGAGTGGTGGCCGCTGCAGATGTTGTGGAATAAACAACATCAATATTTATTGTTGTTGCATCATGAGCTGCTGGTTCATTGCTTGCTGCTGCTAGTTTACATGCTGCTGTGAGTTCTTTGATTGTTGAAGCTCAACCGTTACTGCCGCCAACTGCCTAAAGCCTTCTTCTTCCCTCCTCCTCAATTCGTTGTTCTCAGCTACCACCTTGGCCAATGCACCCCTGGATGATTTCCTGGAAGATCTAGCACCTGAAGAACTTGCATATGACACCATATCTAGTATCACCCCATGACCGTAACATCGAACATTATTTCTAGTCTCAGACCCTATCTGGTCAACATAAACTTGTGTTCTAACCTCGGAGGTGTCCTCTTCTCCGGACTCAACCATTGACTGAACTTGACTTTCCATAGAAATCTTGCAATATAATATATAAACTAAATAATAAAAATTATTAAGAGTAAAAAAAAAATAGATTCTTGCAATATAATATTTAAACAAGGTTCACAAAAACAGATTATCACAACACATATTCAACAAAGATTCAAAACAATTATAATATTTAAACAAGGTTAAAAAAAATACAGATTCTTGAAATACAGATTCAACAATCCAAATACAAAGATATATAAAAATTAAATACAATCATAATCTGAATAGATTTATAAATCATTTACCCCTCTCCGTTATGACGATTCATCAATCCAAGTGTCATTTTTCTGAGCGCTCATGCTCTTGCCTTTGGGTGTAATACTCCGCTTTTAACCAATTACGATATTCCTTGTATGCATGATCCGCAACATGGAGAGTCATGTTATGAATAATTGGCATTCTATCATAGTCTTCATCAAGAAACATGATATTCCCCTATATTCATAAAAACAAACATGTTAGTATTTGGAATATATACCTTGAAAAATACAAGGTACAAAACAAAAATATATACCTAATTCTTGAAAAATAAAAGTACAAAACGAAAATATATACCTTAATTCTTTCCCACATAAGTTCCTTATCATTTGCAGGAACTAGGCGCCAATCCTTCTTCAATGGAATTTGTCTTGGATCCTTAACCTCCGAGGCTACCAATGTCGAAAATTCAGAGGAATTTCCACTTACACATTTCCCTGTCGAATCACATAGACAAACTTGTTTCCCTTTCCACTTCGAAATAGCAGCTCCACGGGTCCTACGTTCATTTTGTTCCTCCATGGTGAAAAATGAAAGTGAAAATGGGAAGGTGAAAAATGAAAGTAAAAATGGCTGAAGTGGGATGGTGAAGGAGAGAAAATGGCTAAGGTAATAATGGGAAAGAGAAGAGTTCGGCTGAAGTAAAAAGGGTTGTTAATTGAAATAAATGTTGTCAGTTTAGTGTTGGCAATATCCAACAGAGACTCATCCAAAACCACCAAAAAAATAACCGCGTCACGTTTGCTGACACAAATTTCCAAAAACCGCTAGAAAGTTTTCCTCCATCCCTTTTTCGAAGCAAACAAGCGGGAAAAATCCCGCTCAAAATTTTGTTCTCTGTGTCGGTTATATCCGACAGGAGAAAAATTTGTATGGGGCTTGGTTTGCCACTGTACTTCGCTGAGTGGCACTACAGTCCACTCAAAACTCGCCACGTGAGAAATCTTAAATATAATCTTTTATCTTTCTTTTATATTTAAAAATTTAAAAATTATTTTTTTAACTAATTAATATATTATATATATTAATGTTTTGTTTCCTTTTTTGTTTCTTCCCAAAACCCCCCCCCCCAACAAATGTTTTGTTTCCTTTTTTGTTTCTTCCCAAAGCTCCCCCCCCCCCCCCCCCCCCCCGGGAAGGTTTTTGCCAAATCTTTCCTTTTTTATTTCTTTCCCCCTTTTTTGTTTCTTCCTAAATCCCTCTCCCCCCCCCCCCACCCATGTTTTGCCGATGGTCTTAGCTCTTAGGCTTCAAAACTCCCTCCCCTTTCTTTCTTTCCCAGTTTCGTTTCTTTTTTTCTTTTAAAAAAAAAAAAAAAAGTTCTGCACCCACTCCAATTTTGTCATGGAAATCAACCAAGAATTTGTAAGTTTCTTTTCTTTCTTTATACAATAGTTTCTTTGATGATGTAAGATGAATAACCCACATATATAGCTGTATTAAGGTTATTTTCTTTTCTTTTAATTGGGGGTTTTTGGGTTCGGGTGAGGGTGTTTGGTCTTTTATATTTATAATATGAATTAGGGTATCTGCTATGTTTGCTACCTTCTTTATTATGAGTCTTTAATTAATATGTTAGTCTAATCTTTGATTTTCTTTTTTCAAATGATAAGTTGCCGCTAAGGCAACGGAGTTTGAAGAAGATCTGAAAATCGGAATGGTGGTGCATTCAGACGCTAAAGCTTTTCAGGTATGCAATGCTTATGCTTTGAGGAAGGGGTTCAGTCTTCGTAAAGGGCATATTCGAAGAGATAAATTAAATAATATTACGCAACGAGATTTTTTGTGTTCCAAGGAAGGGTTTCCACTGTTTAAAGACTTATGCAATGACGTCTCAGTCAAGGAAATATGAAGTCTGCTCAATCATTACGTCTCAGTCAATTGATGCATAAAGGAAATAGTCTTTTCATCTTAGCGTCAATGAGTGATTGGGGAGCTCACGTTGTTAGTGAAAAATTATCAGAGGCAATGAAGTTGGTTGAAAAAGACATAAAAGCAAAGAAAGCCTCGGATAAGGTTAAAAAGAAAAATAGCCTCTCTACTTCCGGTGTTCAAAATGATGATCAACATATATTAGATCCTCCAACCGTGAGAGCTAAAGGGGTAACCAACAAGAGATTGAAGAGTGCTTTGGAAAAATCGAAGAAAGTGGCAAAAGTTAGAGATATACCTTGCAAATGTCACCACCTAATACGATAGTTTCTGGTAATACTCATTCAATATGGTACTTTATACTTTTTATTGTGAATATATTATATTATTATGTAATGAATATATGTACACTTGCAGAGCAACATAATCAAGAGACTATCAATGCTCCATCAAATATGACAACCTCGTATCCATCATTTCATGACTTTTATAATCAGGTTTGTATTGAAACTTATATTTGGTGTTATAAGTCACAATTTGCGTAATCATTCTAACATTTTGTTTATTGATTTAGGTTAATGGTAGTAGACATCTTGGATAACACAACTTTAGCTCTTCAACTTTAAGAATTCTTAGAAAAATGAGCAGATGCTGGAAACTTAGAGCTCATGGATTGAAGATGGATGAATTGAAGAGACGATGTGGGATTTTTGTTTTCTTTTTATTTATGTAGTCTGGCTGCTTAACAATTAGTCAAAATAACTTTTAGATTCACCTTGGATATCAAGTTTTTTAACGGCTTATGGTTTGATCAAAGTTTTATTTCAAATATTATTATTAATAGTTCTTAATTATATTTGGTAGAGATGTACTGAAACCTAAGACACGGCAAAACTGGGAAAGAAAGAAAGAAACAAAAATGGGAAAGAAAGAAAGGGGAGGGAGTACTAAAACCTAAGACACGGCAAAACATTTGGGCGCCGGGGGGGGGGGGGGGCTGGGATTTGGGAAGAAAAAAACAAGGGGGAAAGAAATAAAATAAACAGTACCAGTTCCCTATTAAAAAAGAAATTTGGTGCCCCTTTTAATTTTGAACCCTGGACTTGGGCCCTGTTTACACTGGTCTAGAGTCGGCCTTGATAACTGACATGTTTCATGTTCTTTACTAACAGCATAAGCTTGCTAGATAGTTCTTAACATGATGTTCACTTTTAAATGCAGAAATTGACCATCTCTTATAATTTCTTTACTAGATACATTGGGGATATTCCAATCAAGAAACTTGACACTTTCATCTTACTGAAGCTCTAATTTTTGCTCCTCATTAACTGTGTCTGGGATCTTGTTTAAGCTAGATCTAGAGCTAGTACTGGTAGATGAATTAGTCCTAAATAATTGACTCATTTTACAAATTACGGGGTTTACAGGTACAAAATATGTTATCTATTGGCTTGAGTTTCTAACTTGACTGTGGTTTTCTCTCTCCGCTCATGCTGCATCCACTCAAGCCACATCGTTGGGACCTGTCGTTTGGACCTAGATATTGTTTGGTTTGAGAGTGGAAACTTTGACAGATTAGGAATTCAAGAAACATATAAGGTATCCAATAACTACAAATACCAGCCACTTGGCCGGAATGAATAGACTATTGTGGAGCCAAAAGTAATTCAAAAAATCCTAGAGACAACACACGAGATTTTTCCAAAGAAGACAATAATGCCCTCATTAAATGGTCAAGACCCACAAATATTCTCACACGCAGTCCAACATCCTTGGAGGATTGGGTAGCAGATTACAACGTCACCAACCTTTCTAGCTCGTGGCAAGGAAGAAAAGTCAAAGGACTCATCTTGGCCAACAATGGAAAGCCACCACGTGTAGGGCAAAACTGTACATCTAGGCCGACCACCTCCTTATAAATACCTTATCTCCACCAATTTCTGTTAGGCTTCTGCTGATCACTTAAGCCCTAAACACTCCATATTTTCAGAGAAACTCACTTAGGCATCGGAGATCGATTAGCCAAACCCTACCTTTTTGTGGTCCTCTTCCACTCGTAGCTTGAGAATCAAATCCTTCATATTCATCTCAAGACATTTGTGCTTGAGATAAATTTTGAAGTCATTCCAAAAAGTTGGCAGTTTCTTGATTATAGCTCCAACTTGGAAATGCTCATTGATCTCACATCCCTCGTAGCGCAATTCATAGATCAATTTCTAGTTTTCTTTGACTTGAGAAACAACAGATTTTGAATCCACCATGGTATATTTGAGGAACTTACCGATCACAAATTTCTTTGAACCGGCATCATCAATCTTATACTTTTTCTCCAGGGATTCCCACAACTCATTTGCAGTCTTGCACAGAGAATACATGTGGTAGATATTGTCATCCAAACTATTCAGAATATAATTCCTGCAACAAAACTCAGAATGATTTCGAGCTTCAATTGCTATGACAGTCTTTTTTGTCATTGGATTCTCATGACTTCGGAGCCTCTTCCTTGACAACATGAGCAAGATTCATGGTTGGCAGGAAAAACAACATCTTCTGTTGCCATCTCTTGAAATCCTGCCCTTTGAATTTCTCAAGTTTCTCAGAGTATTTCGGCACAGTGCCATTCACATTCACAGATTGTTGATCCATAATTCTGTTTCAAGATTGTTGGATAAATATCAACAATCAATGATAAATTTATATATGCTAACAAATAATAAATGCAAATAAATATTTGGATAGATATAAATAAAACAAAATTTAATATTAATAAGAGAAACTGAAGATCGAGGCATGCGTACCGCAATGTCCTTGAAACATAATTTTGTCCCTACTCTATGCTTGTAGTTCGATGGACATCTGCTTCACCAGGATTTAATAATCTAAGTCGAGATTCCAGCACCAGAAAACTAGATTTCTGGCGAATATCTTTGTGGTACTCTCAATATATTTTGTATGTATGAATTGATGATTTTCAGTGAGATGAATGATATGCAGATGCATGTATTTATAGCGATCATAGGCCTGTTCGCAGCAGACATGTTTTTGGGAGGCGGCTGTTTAACGTAAAGGGTGTGTTGCTCCATCTTTTTCTCAGATTTATTCATACGTTCTCAAACGCTCTCAGACTTCATCTGAAAATATGAGTCTGTTGAAAAATAAAATAATTAATTAAATCCAAAAGTAATTTAATAAACTAAAAATTTAATTATTGAATTTAATTATTGGAGCCGGAGCCCCAAGGCCCACCTTTTGATAATTAATTATATATTAATTATTAATTAATTATTACACCCAAAAGCCCAAACCCAAGGTTGAGCTCAAGTTTGCTCTTCATGGTTTATCACTCCAATCACTTTGTAATAAGGACAACGTCTTACAAAGTGAGGGAACATTTTAAGGGTGACCAATGTGGAACAATGAGCTAGAATGATATTTCTACTAAAAAAACTCCAACACCTTTCATGGTTATTTCTTTTGAGGTTATTATTGAGAGCTATAGTGATATA
Source organism: Heteromeles arbutifolia (assembly GCA_024362995.1). Classification (NCBI taxonomy): domain Eukaryota; kingdom Viridiplantae; phylum Streptophyta; class Magnoliopsida; order Rosales; family Rosaceae; genus Heteromeles; species Heteromeles arbutifolia. The sequence continues at coordinate 32,753,741 of JANCRC010000003.1, read as the reverse complement.
GAGGCTTACACTGAAAGTAATTTAAGGTTTAATCAAGTATAAATGTTGATATGCTTATTTGGGTATCCTTTTCTACTGCATGTTTAATTATAAAAGTTGTTGCGCAAACGGCTATATGTGTGTCCTCGGTTTATCAATTTGGTTTGGCTGCTCTGCTATAAAAGCTGATGTACAAAAGGTTATGTGTGTGTGTATGTGTGTGTGTGTGTGTGTGTATATATATAGACTTTGGATGCGGTTCCTAACTATGAATATTCTTTCACTAAAACCTTGTTAGTTTTCAATTTTTGATCCAAGTCCCTAAAATTAATGTGATAATTTATCTCTATGTACGTTACTATATTTTTTTAAATTAAAAATTAAAAATTATATTTGTTTATATTAATAATATTTTAAATAAAAAACCATAATTTGTTGGATTAAAAATATTAAAAATATAAATATACTATTTTGTGTGTGTGTGTGTGTGTGTGTGTGTGTGTGTATAAACATGCGTACATTCATTAAAATTAACCAAAAAATTATTGTATCAAAACATGGGTACATTCTTCAAAATCACAAAAATAAATAAATAAATAGATATTAGGCTCAATAAAAGTAGTAAATTTCTTCGATTAAACTTAACATGGATACATTCTCAAAATCAAAGAAAAAAGAACGTACCCATATAAGTTTCAAAATGGATTAGAAAAAAATTGAATAGATTTTATATAAAAAAATGGTACATTTTACATAGAACAAATTGGTATATTTAAGAATGAGTACATTTTAAGATTAAAAATTTGAAAAAAATTACATGAATGGTACATATAATTAGCGTGGGTACATTTAGCAAAATAAAAAATGGGTGCAAATACAAATAAAACTTTATAAAATATGGGCACAAAAAGAAATTAATATATGGGTACAAATTAAAACTAAAAGAAAATTGGTAAAAGTTAAAAAAGGGTTGCAAATTAAAAATGGGTACAAACTAAAAATAAAAATATATGATAAAAAATTTAGCCATAAATATAAATATACTAATTGTAACATTTTTAACATTAAATTAATATATATATATATATATATATATATATATATATATATTATATGTTATCAGTTTGTCATTTTGTTGTAATACATATATGTATATGCTTGAACTAATTAACCAAACCAGTTTTCACAACTTCCAAACATATATGTCTACTACATATGTTTTCAGCTATATTTATGAAATAAAACATATACGTTTTAGAGTTGGAAATGATTACTGAGATTACATATAACCCAAAAACTTTGATTGTTCCTAAAAATCTCAAAATTTCAAAAATCTATTTGGTTGAGTTTTTGAAAATAAATTTTTTAGTTTGAATTCAAACTATCTTGAGCAGAAATTGGAGGAGAGAAAGACAGAGAGAGGGCGAGGAGGTGAGGGAGAGAGCAAAAAATTACAGTGAGAAGGTGAGGAGTAAGAAGAAAGAGAGGGTGAAGCGACAAAGGCTGAGGAGAGAGAGAGAGAGAAGACAAGGTGTGATATGGGGAGAGAGGAAAGAGAGGGTTAGGAGAGAAGAAAGAGAGGGTTAGGAGAGGAAAAAGAAAGGGTTAGGAGAGAGAGCAATAAAAGGATGTTAAAGAGAAAGCAGAAAAAACTCTAAAAACTCACTTTTAATGTTTTTAAGAAATAGTCTATGTTTTTAAGTTAGTTTTGAATTCAATTTTTAAAAAGAGTCCAACCAAACAAGAATTCAACGCCTAAAACTCAAAAAATGTTTTTCAGTTAAAAAAGTTGAACTCAAGTAGGATACCAAACAAGCCCTAAAGTGTTTAGTTAATGTATTGGTATTACATTGAGCTATACATATGCACCTATTTTCCAAAGAGATTTATATTCAAAACCTATGTTATCCTAGACAACCAAAATGATATTTAAATTGATTGGTGTTCAATTAGTAATACCAAGTTATTTGACTAGATCAATGAGGATGAATGTCAAGCTTCTTAGTGATGGCTTGTAATTCTGTGTAGGAGTTGGTCACACTGGTGGACAGTGAGTTCGAGTTATGCTTTCTTTGGTATCTAGGTAGGGGAAATACGGAAGACCTTTATGGAGATTGATTATATTAAATTTTGTGGAATTTTATATTATTGTTGATCTCATTGGTTGATTACTCTTGTTGAGTGTTATTTGGATATGTGTACATCATTGTTTCGTTGGATGTCTGTTTGTTATTGACTGTGGAATTACTCTTGGTTGACAATATATTGTGGTATATGTGAATGATGAAATGAAAGTATTTGTGATCTGTGGTTGGAACTTCTGGTGTTGAGAAATGAATTACGAAAATGAGGTAATGGAAATGGTCTTTTGTGTAGTTGAGCTAAACTCTTAGTAGGTACTAGGTCTCAGGCAAGCCCACAATGCACAGTTTCTTTTCTGGTAATTTGGGGTTGGCGACGAAGAGTTTTGAAAAGACAACTAACAAAAGGGGAAACTGGGATGGTTGAGTTACATGGGGTGTATAATAGAACATTTGAACCACCACAGCAGAGGTAAAATGCACTGTATGCGACGTGCAAGTCCGCATGTTATATTATATGAATTAACAAAAATAGTCGAAGAGTTTGCATTGCACTCATGCATTGTTATTGCTAATAATGTGATATTTGGTTATATGATTTCAAGAAACTTAATTTAGTATTGTCAATTTAGTGTGATAAGGTTATGTCCCTACTAAGCTATTAAAGCTCACCCCCTATTGTTATGCAGGTTTATGAACTAAGCAGTCAAAAAGGGTAGACAGGATGAGATGTGATTAAGTGTGAGGATAGAATTTTGTACTTATTTATTTTAGCCTTGTAAATAATTCTCGATTCTTTTTATAAGAGAAATTTTATATACTTTCACCCCTTTCATCTTTTCTTTCTATTTATTTTTATTTTTATTCAAGCAACGGGCACGGGGTTCATTTTTCTGTCAACCCCGGATCCGAGGCGTGACACAAAAATTCGAGCTTCCAGTGGAGCAAGATTGCACTATGCTTTATTTTTTTGTTCAAAAAAAATAAAATAAAATAAAAGCTTCCATGGCCGTGGCCAGTAAACAATAATTTCAAAAATAAGGATTGGCCACTGAAAGGTCCACATGAGCTAGCTTGTCCACAACAAAGTTTGCCTCCCTAAAAATATGATGCCAGCAAATCACCTGAAAGGCCGACACTAGTCGTTTAATAATCTTTAATAATTGGTGAGAGATGCCATGGGGGCTTCTATAGGCCCATGCACCAACTAAATGATCAATACAGAATCCCCTTCCACCTCTAGCTTCTCCACATCTTTGCGCCTAGGGATGACAATTCTAACCGTTAAATCCGAAAACTGTGGATAACCACCAATGTGACAGCCCGTCCCGGAAAATATTGATTTTATAATTTATTAAGTGATTTTACGAAAATGCCCTTTGAGGCACGCGCATTGTTCGAGGTTAATCGTTGTGTCGTGCCATCTAAGATTTGTTTTCTTGACATATCCTCATAGTATTCGTCGCTACAGACGCGTGGGCGCAAGCGGTTCGTGATTTGGAGTTATATCGAAAAAGATATTGATGTTTGAAGTTTGGGCATTTTAGGAATTATAATTTTAGTAAAATTTGGAACTTCTTTTATGAAAGTGAACGGCCCAGATTTAATATAGAAATAAATGGATGGCTGGGATGAGAAGGAAGGAGATCACGTGTGTGTGTGTGTGTGTGGGGCTGGTGGAAGAAGAAAGGAAGAAGAAGATGATTGGGCAAATCTGCCCAACCAGGAGGAAGAGAGAAGAGAGCTCCGGGAGAGAAAAGGAGAGAGCTGGCGAATGGGGAGAGGAGAGAGGAAGAGAAGGACCAATCGGAACAGGGAAAGGAGGAAAGGAGGGAGAGAGTGGTGCGGGGGATCGGCCGGATCCCCTTGACCCGTTTTTGGACCCGGTCGGCACCCGTGTCCATTTTCGACGATTTCCACCCGTTTTTCCGGCGAATTGCTTCAAGAAACCTCATGGGAGACACTCTAGGACCCTTCCTCTATCCATTCCATCTCAAATTTGGAGAGAATGGGTCTTGAAAATGGAAGAAACCGTGCAAAAGGGGGCGCACGGGTTGGGTTCCCTTCCGTCAAGATGTGAAGCAATTTCTTCCAATTACCACCACCCATGGCATCCTCTAGAGGCCTAGAACAAAGCCCAAGCATTGGTTAGGACGGCGGAGTTGATTTGAGGATGAATCAAGAACACCCAAAACCTAGGGTTTCCGACGGGTTTTGTTAGAATTGGAGGCTTTGCCGACCGAATTGGCCTTGGCCACAGGTACAAAAGTTGTTCTAATCATTGAGATCTTCATTTCTGTAAATTTTGGTAATTTTTGGAGATAGTTGGATTTACCGGCGAGCCGGGGCGGCCGACGGCCACCCACGGCGGCGCGTGGCCAGTAGGCCGCCAATGTTATTTTTAAGCTATATTGGATGTCCTGAGTTCAGTTTTGATAGTGGCTTAACGTTGGTTGATCATTTGGACTTAATTTCGATATGATTCATGGTTAGGCCAAAAAATGAATCGACGATCCAACCGTCGGATCGTCACCAAACTTTGATACGTAGTAGTACGTAATATTTAAAGAATTTAGGAACTTACAGATTGGGAATTCGATTGACGGATCTTCCCGAATTGGATTTGTAAGTTCATAAAATAAAAAGTTAACCGCCATTCGGTTTTGGAAATGGGCGGAGATCCAACCGTCGGATCATAACGAAATTTTAGGATGTTGTTCTAGAGATTTATTGTGGACCTCTGGAAGTTACGGATTGGAAATCTGAGTTGCAGATCTTCCGGATCGAACTTCATAATGACGTGTTCTATATAAGTTATATATTCTATCGATATGATTTCTGAGACATGTTTTGATGATTGTTCTAGGCGCCGATTGTCATGACGCCTTGATGTGTTGTGCTAGGGAGTTGTAGGGCGAACTCCAGGTGAGTGGGCAGTTTATTTCAGTATATATATATATATATATATATATATATATATATATATATATATATATATATATATATATATACACACACACACACTTAACGTTTTCCCAGAAATCGATTTTTGAATGAAAGTATATTTTGAAATGCCATGCATAGATTTATATGAACATGTGATTTGAAATGCCATGCATAGAAATTACATGAATTATGTGAATTGTTATATGATGCATATATATGAAATGGTGCTGTGGGCGCACAGGTGAGTATCAGGTGAGTATTCATTATTGTTGTGAGGATGTTGAGATGTTTTCTAGCTCATAACCTGCACCCCCGGTGTTAGTGCTTATGTTATTCACCCGCATCACACGCTCACCTTGGATCCAAGTAGATGCTAGTCGTACAGACCACTAGAGGTGGTTCCGACTAGTAGGTGACCTTAGATTATGGGCACAGATGATTAATGAGAGAAGCACTAGAGCGTATTATTACACCATCCGAGTCGTACAGACTACTACAGGTAGTTCCGACTCATGTGCAGCGTAGTGCCGTACAGGTCGCAGTTGGTGACTTCGGCAGTGCCGTACAGGTCACAGTTGGTGACTCCGGCTGGATTGGATATTGAGCTCTAGAATCAGCCGTACAGGACCACTGCAGGGTCTCCGGTTGATTTATTATTTCACCTGATTTATATTGATGCTTCCATATTATGTTTTTGGCGCATGGCATGGCATATTTTCTGAAAAGTGATAAAGAATGGTGTTTTGAGATTTTTGAAGCTATATATATTTATATATGCTATTTTCTGGGGAAGTATACAGGTTTTACAGCGAGGGGTTAGAACTTTGATAAAGAAAAGATTTGAAAAGACTTGTTTTACTGACCCACTCAATTTTGTTTTGCGCCCCTCCAGGTTCGAGTTAGAGCAGAGCTTTGGTGGCCACGAGGAATCCAACGGTATTCTGACAGAATTCACAATGGTATTTTTAAGCTTCCGAACTGTGTAAATGGTTACGTCACTCTCACGTGACGGCCAGCACGCCTTCCTTCGGGACGGGGTGTGTCAGTTGGTATCAGAGCTTAGGTTGCAGTCTTGTACATCTTGAGAATTCTCTAGTGTTTTCTGTCAGAACAATACCACCTCGTAGAGAGCCACGTCGTTTAGTTGAGTCTAGTTTTCCCTATTTAGCTCAGTTGTGGGAAGCTAGTACTAATGTGACTCAGTCTATTATCCAAAGGATTTTTCTCTTAGGACTGGTTATAAGTTGATGCTGAATCACTTTATGGAAAATGAAAGACCTGAGGGAGCAGGTCGATGGCTTAGTCAGTTGGAGAAGGTGATTCAGATTATGCAAGTTAAGGAAATCTTTCTTTTGACGGTAGGTCAAGATGACTACCTGGTTTCTGAGTATTGAAATTGCATCCTGGTGGAGACAGGAGTCTTGTATGACGTCACCAGAGGAAACAGCTGATCGATAGTTATTTAAAGAATTGTTTAAGGAAAGGTTTAGTCATCCGGCATCTATTGATGGTGAGAAGCGATAGTTTACAATTTGAGACAAGGAAATATGACGGCAAAAGAGTATTATAGAAAGTTTACGGAGTTGTCTTGTTACCATACAGATATTGTTGAGAATCGAAGACTCAGAGCTTCAAAAGGAAATAAAGCTAGTTCTAGTTCTTCCAGCTGAGGTTTTAGTGCCACTGGTCAGAGGTATGGTGGTAGATTCACTGGTGATTCCAGATTTCAGAGACAAGGTGATTCAGATAGAGGGAATGTACCTTTGTGCCGTAAGTACAATAATGGACACTTTGGAGAGTGTAGACAAGAAAGCAATGGATGCTTTACATGTGGATAAATGGAACATAGAGCTGCAAATTGTCCCCAAAATCAGTAAATGCCTCCGTAGTCTTCTTTGCCACCATTAGCGTTAATCCATCAGGTACCTGGATCTAGTAATTATGGTTAGATGAGCCGTGGTGTACAGGATTAGAGTCGTACAGGTCACAAGAGGTGACTCCGACTTATATACTAGCAGTGATCGATGAGTTATGAGTACAGCCGCACATGCCACATTAGATGATTCCAGCTGGGTGGACGAGCTATAGATTTAGCCGTACAGGTCATACTAGCTGACTCCGGCTGATATATTTCTTGGTATTGATGATGTTGCCAAAGAGAGTAATGATGGAGCACGATCGAGGCGTGTATATGTATTTCTAATGAGAGACAAGATGGTAATATTACACCCTTGGGGATTATTGCTTACTTATCGAGACAACAGTGAGTTATCGTTATTGCGGGCTGCAGACCGTAATATCCATAACTTATTGTTGGATTCGTTAAGCGAGTAAACAAGTAGGTTATCCTACGTTAGTATGGTGTTATTCAAAGTGTCCAGTGATGGTGAAAGATGTTGTTATGCCTATGAATTTTATCCAGTTGGATATTGTGGATTTGATGTGATTTTTGGCACAGATTGGTTGCATTATGATTGTGCCAAGATAGATTGCTACGGGAAATCAGTTACTTTCCATCGACTTGGATGACCAGAGGTTACTTTTGGGGGATGCAAAGTGGAGTGAGGTATGCCGTTATTTCTGCTGTGAGAGCAAAGAGATTGTTATCGAATGGCTACCTAAGATATTTAGCTCTCTGAGTAGTGTGGAAGAGGTCTAGGTGGTTAAACATTTTCCTGACGTTTTCCCTGAGAATTTACCTAGGTTGCCACCAGACGGAGATTGGGAATTCACTATTGATTTGTCTCCAAGTGTAGAGCTTATATTATAAATTGATTCATGATGAACAAAAAGAATTGAAAATTTGGTTATAGGAATTGGTTGATAAAGGTTTCATTCAACCTTGTATGTCATCATGGAGAGCCCCAGTTTATTTATGAGGAAGAATGTGGACATTAAGGCTATGCTTTGATTATAAGCAATTAAATCGGGTAACGATTGAGAATCGTTATCCATTACCGCGTATTAATGATTGTTTGATCAGCTTAAAGGTGCCTATGTATTTTCAAAGATTGAATTAAGGTCTGGTTATTAACCAATTGAAGATTTCAGTGATGATGTCCCTAAGACAGTTTTCAGAACTCGTTATAGTCCTTGCGAGTTTTGGTAATGCCATTCAGATTGACGAATCTTATGAGTTTGACGAATGAAGTATTCAAGTGAATCCTTAAAAGGTAACAGCGGTGGATAATTTGGAACAACCCTAAAACGGGACTGAGGTACGGACTGTTATGGCAGATTGTGAAGGATTTTTCAGTCATTGCCTTGCCTTTGACGAGATAGACGAGAAAAGAGGTTAAGTTTGAGTGGGATGAAAATTGTGAGCAAAGTTTTCAACAGTTGAAGTATTTCCTCACTCATGCACTTGTGTTAGCACTCTCAGATGATAACGGAAATTATGAGGTCTATAAGGATGCTTCTTTGAGTGGTTTGAGATGTGTATTGATACAAAGATAGGGAAATTGCTTATTCTTCACGACAATGGAAACCTCATGAGATGAATTACCCTGCTCATGATTTGGAATTTACGGCTATCATCCTTGCTTTGAAGTATGGAGACATTATATTATTGGTGAGAAAGGCAAGATTTTTACGAATCAAATAAGTCCCCAATATCTGTTTACTCTGAGGGATCTTAGTCTTAGGCAACAAAAGTGGATTGAGTTGCTTAGTGATTATGATTGCACGACCAGGGTGATCGTGCAAATGTTTGGGCTGATGTACTTAATACGAAGACGCTCGTGAGAATAAATGCCTTGTATGCTTGTTATGTTCCTCTTCTTGCAGATTTGAGATCTACTGGAGTAAAGTTGGAAATAGAAGAACGAGATGAAACCTCGCTTACTAGTTTTCAAGTTAGGCCTATTCTGATTGATCATATACTCGATGCCCAGAGGATTGATTAAGAAACCAGGAATTAATTGAGGCAAAGAATATCGAGAAAAGAAAGATCACAGAGTTCGAAAATCAGATGGCGTACTTATTCTTGAGACCTGGATGTCGCTGCCTAATGAGATGGAATTAAAGGAAATAATTTTGGACAAAGCGCACTGTTCAGCTTATGCAATGCATCCCGGAAGTACTAAGATGTATCATACTATTCGATCATTTTACCATTGGCTGGGTATAAAAGGAGAAATAGCAGAATATGTTAGTAGGAGGATCACATGTCAGCAGGTTAAAGTAGAAGGAAAGAAGCCTTTTGGATTGATAGAGTCACTTTCCGTTCTTCAGTGGAAATGGGAAAAACATTACTATGGATTATGGGTACAACTTCCTCGTACACGAGATGGTTATGATGGAATTTGAAGTGGTAGATGATCGGCTTACTAAGTCAGAACATTTTACTCTAGTGAAGAACAGCAACCTTTCCAGACAAGTGCAACAATTAATTATTTGTTTTATGGAAATGGGATTTTGGCTTACGGATACGTTGAGCTTTTTGGGTATGTTGGTTATTTCTAAGTTTTGGTTAGCGTTGCATGAAGCTTTGGATACAAGATTACTCAATAGTACATCCTATCATTCTCAGACAGATAGTCAATCAGAGATGACCATTCAGATTTTGAAGGATATGCTGAGATCCTCAGTATTGCAGTTTGGTGACGCTTGAATTAAGCGAGTGGATGTGATGGAGATTGCCTACAACTACAGCTTTCAGTCGAGCATTGGTATGTCACCGTTTGAGGCACTTTATGAGAAAAGCTTGTCGTACACCTTGATATTGGTCTAAAGTAGACGAAAGAATTTATGTGGGTCTTAAGATTTTGGATGAGTCTACTCGGATTGTTCAAGTGATTAAGTCTAACCTGAAATTAGCCCATGAGCGGTAAAAGAGATTAGCAGATGGATGTGCCATTAATCGAGTGTATACTGTGGATGATTTCGTATTTTTGACGTTCTCTCCTTAGAAAAGTGTGATTCGATTTGGAAAGGAAGGTAAATTAAGTCCTAAATGCATCAGACTTTATGTGATCACCGAGGGAGTCGGTGAAGTGGCTTATAGACTTGAGTTGCCTCTAGAGTTGTCGTAAGTGCACGATGTGTTTCGATGATTCGACATTATGTTTTAAATCCTTCACGTATGAGATATCCTCAACCATTAGAAATTTATCCGGATTTGACTTAGGATGAGGAACCAGTGACTATTTTGGATTGGAAAGAGAAAGTTCTGAGAAATGAGATTGTGCGTTTGGTTAAAGTTTTATGAAGGAATCATTCAGTGGAAGAAGCTACTTGGAAGTCAGGAGATTGGATGAGAGAGATGTAACCAAGTTGTTTTATGATTATTAGAGGTTTGATTTGGTTGTATGAATTTCGAGGACGAAATTCTATAAGGAGGGTAAATTGTGACAGCCCGTCCCGGAAAATATTGATTTTATAATTTATTAAGTGATTTTACGAAAATGCTCTTTGAGGCACGCGCATTGTTCGAGGTTAATCGTTGTGTCATGCCATTTAAGATTTGTTTTCTTGACATATCCTCGTAGTATTCGTCGCTACGGACGCGTGGGTGCAAGCGGTTCATGATTTGGAGTTATATCGAAAAAGATATTGATGTTTGAAGTTTGGGCATTTTAGGAATTATAATTTTAGTAAAATTTGGAACTTCTTTTATGAAAGTGAACGGCCCAGATTTAATATAGAAATAAATGGATGGTTGGGATGAGAAGGAAGGAGATCACGTGTGTGTGTGTGTGTGTGGCTGGTGGAAGAAGAAAGGAAGAAGAAGATGATTGGGCAAATCTGCCCAACCAGGAGGAAGAGAGAAGAGAGCTCCGGGAGAGAAAAGGAGAGAGCTGGCGAATGGGAAGAGGAGAGAGGAAGAGAAGGACCAATCGGAACAGGGAAAGGAGGAAAGGAGGGAGAGAGTGGTGCGGGGGATCGGCCGGATCCCCTTGACCCGTTTTTGGACCCGGTTGGCACCCGTGTCCATTTTCGACGATTTCCACCCGTTTTTCCGGCGAATTGCTTCAAGAAACCTCATGGGAGACACTCTAGGACCCTTCTTCTATCCATTCCATCTCAAATTTGGGGAGAATGGGTCTTGAAAATGGAAGAAACCGTGCAAAAGGGGGCGCACAGGTTGGGTTCCTTTCCGTCAAGATGTGAAGCAATTTCTTCCAATTACCACCACCCATGGCATCCTCTTGAGGCCTAGAACAAAGCCCAAGAATTGGTTAGGACGGCGGAGTTGATTTGAGGACGAATCAAGAACACCCAAAACCTAGGGTTTCCGACGGGTTTTGTTAGAATTGGAGGCCTTGCCAACCGAATTGGCCTTGGCCACAGGTATTAAAGTTGTTCTACTCATTGAGATCTTCATTTCTGTAAATTTTGGTAGTTTTTGGAGATAGTTGGATTTTCCGGCGAGCCGGGGCGGCCGACCGCCACCCACGGCGGCGCGTGCGGCGGCTCGTGGCCAGTGGGCCGCCAATGTTATTTTTAAGCTATATTGGATGTCCTGAGTTCAGTTTTGATAGTGGCCTAACGTTGGTTGATCATTTGGACTTAATTTCGATATGATTCATGGTTAGGCCAAAAGATGAATCGACGATCCAATCGTCGGATCGTCACCAAACTTTGATATGTAGTAGTACATAATATTTGAAGAATGTAGGAACTACGGATGGGGAATTTGATGGACGGATCTTCCCGAATTGGATTTGTAAGTTCATAAAATAAAAAGTTAACCGCCATTCGGTTTTGGAAATGGGCGGAGATCCAACTGTCGGATCATAACGAAATTTTAGGATGTTGTTCTAGAGATTTATTGTGGACCTCTGGAAGTTACGGATTGGAAATCTGAGTTGCAGATCTTCCGGATCGAACTTCATAATGACGTGTTCTATATAAGTTATATATTCTATCGATATGATTTCTGAGACATGTTTTGATGATTGTTCTAGGCGCCGATTGTCATGGCGCCTTGATGTGTTGTGCTAGGGAGTTGTAGGGCGAACTCCAGGTGAGTGGGCAGTTTATTTCAGTATATATATATATATACACACACTTAACGTTTTCCCAGGAATCGATTTTTGAATGAAAGTATATTTTGAAATGCCATGCATAGATTTATATGAACATGTGATTTGAAATGCCATGCATAGAAATTACATGAATTATGTGAATTGTTATATGATGCATATATATGAAATGGTGCTGTGGGCGCACAGGTGAGTATCAGGTGAGTATTCATTATTGTTGTGAGGATGTTGAGATGTTTTCTAGCTCATAACCTGCACCCCCGGTGTTAGTGCTTATGTTATTCACTCGCATCACACGCTCACCTTGGATCCAAGTAGATGCTAGTCGTACAGACCACTAGAGGTGGTTCTGACATGCTAGTCGTACAGACCACTAGAGGTGGTTCCGACTAGTAGGTGACCCTAGATTATGTGCACAGATGATTGATGAGAGAAGCACTAGAGCGTATTATTACACCATCCGAGTCGTACAGACTACTACAGGTAGTTCCGACTCATGTGCAGCGTAGTGCCGTACAGGTCGCAGTTGGTGACTCCGGCAGTGCCGTACAGGTCACAGTTGGTGACTCCGGCTGGATTGGATATTGAGCTCTAGAATCAGCCGTACAGGACCACTGCAGGGTCTCTGGTTGATTTATTATTTCACCTGATTTATATTGATGCTTCCATATTATGTTTTTGGCGCATGGCATGGCATATTTTCTGAAAAGTGATAAAGAATGGTGTTTTGAGATTTTTGAAGCTATATATATTTATATATGCTATTTTCTGGGGAAGTATACAGGTTTTACAGCGAGGGGTTAGAACTTTGATAAAGAAAAGATTTGAAAAGACTTGTTTTACTGACCCACTCAATTTTGTTTTGCGCCCCTCCAGGTTCGAGTTAGAGCAGAGCTTTGGTGGCCACGAGGAATCCAACGGTATTCTGACAGAATTCACAATGGTATTTTTAAGCTTCCGAACTGTGTAAATGGTTACGTCACTCTCACGTGACGGCCAGCACGCCCTCCTTCGGGATGGGGTGTGTCAACCAAGATAGATTGGATTTAGGTATGAAAATTCGAGTATATTATGGATATGAAAAAAAAACCGTGAATATTATTCGGTTATGGTTTTAGATATGGTTATAAAGGTCCCCAATCCGAACCAAATAATGCATAATATAATTATATATAATATAATATAAGCAAGTGGCCTACTACAGTGGTGGGAAGGAGTGTTACCCTTGCACCACGACGTGGGTGCGAACTCCGTCAACTCCTTAATCTAACAAATATATCGTTTGACAATTATATATATATATATATATATATATTATAAATATATATTCATACACAAACACACACACACACACACAGATATATATATATATATATATATATATATATTCATTTTTCACTGATTCTATTACCTTGAGAATACAAAAGTTTCATTGTGTGAGTTGCATTTTGTGGAAAAGTTCGAAAGTTTTGATATAATCAAAATCAATTAGAATTCTATGGTACTTATGAAAGATATCAAAGATCAGCCAACATCATAATGTTTAACTTTAATTTTTATACTCCACAAGATCCATCCATTCAATCATTTTACACATCAAATATTTAATGACGAAATTAATTTTTACTAAATTATAATGCGTCAATTGAATGAATATATATTTTGTATTAACGAAGATGAGAAATTTGTTACCTGGTTGTTATGATTATGGATAATAAATGATGGTTCATTTGCGGTCATGGATATCGTTAATTTTCATGGTAATGGGGATGGAGATAACATTTCTGTCCCCAAACCGAACTATTGCTATTCCTATTTGCGCCTGGCAAACAAACGACCCTCTTTTAACACAGAAGCCTCTGTAACCGAAATAGTGACACCATCAAGATCCAAAGCACCGGCCCAATAGGTTGACCATCCTCATCCCTAAGAACAAACGTAGTTGCAGCTTTCTCCTGACAAACCGATCTGTCAAATTTTAATTTTAAAAAGCCATGAGAGGGAGGACGCCAACAAATAATTTATCAGTGACACTGGCTACTCTTAGAGTTTTTTATTTTTTATTATTTTATTATAATTTTATTTTATTAAATTAGCCTCATAATGCAATAAACCAACTCTAGCTGGAATTGCAATGCTCCTGGAAGGATGAGGAATATACTTCGAAACACTTTGTTATTTCTATCATTCCAAATTTGCCAACAGTTTCAAAAAAGCTTTATTAAACTCACTCAAACTATTGCACTCGACACTATTAATAGATTCCAACCAATCCAAGATATCGTTCAACTGAACGGTATTATTCAACCAAGGATTCAGCAGCGAACGGTTCCACATTTCTTTTGAAAACTCACAATTAAGAAAGAGATGATTTTGAGTCTCTTCATCCTTTCCGCACAAAGGACACGATTTATCCATATTTTGAATATATTTACTCAACCTCACCCTAGTGTTCAATTTACAATGAATAAGAAGGCAAACAAAAATTGTTACGTATGCGGGATAATTAACTTCCACATCCTCTTAAGGAGCTTTTGCCGTTTCACTTCTTGGTTTTTATTGCTCTGGATCCAAATGGCTAACTTAATTGAAAGCTCATCGAAAGAGGAGTGGTCCTAAATAAAGTAATCCTCCTTATCTTGCAAGGGAATAGACACCAAACGATTTTTTCACACAGTATCTACATCCAGAACTTGCAAGAGTTTATCCCTTTCCCAACTCTTATTATCAATAAAATCACTAAGTTTAATTTTCGGATTACTATTTTGCCCTTGACTTACCAGAATAAGATGGAATAATGGGTAAGGAAAAAACCCATCTATGGGTCCAAAAAATGATATCCTTACCATTACCCACCACCCACCACCCACCTCATTTGTGAATACTGTGTCTATTAATTAAAATGCCTTTCCAAGCCACAGAGTGATTTTGCTTAATCTTGCAACCTAGGAAATCACATTTTTTTAAGTATTTCCTTTTCACAACTTGGACCCATCAATTATTCTCATCTTTTAAAACTTTCCAACTATTAGCAAGACAAGCATTATTGAAATGATCCACTCTTCTAATTGGATCTGGCATTCGTGTTGTGTTTTTCGTGTTCGTGTCATACCCGATATCTTAACGGGTTGTGTCGTGTGACACCCGATAAAATAAACGGGTAAAATGACCCAACCCGAAATCAATCCGATAATATTAACAGGTAATATGACCCGACCCATTACCCGTTAAGGAAAATATATTTTAAACCAATAAATAATCAAATGAAAAACATAATAATAAATAAGTATATACATACCATATTGTCACATCCAAAACATAAAAACGCATTTTCCTTTTAAGTATATTTTCACTTACCTAAAGTCTTTAATAGTTTTTTAATTAATGTAGAAGTGTAAAAAAAAATATAAACGCTCAAAATGACAAGCTTTACAACTTTCATGAAGAGTTTAACTTCGACATTCGCCACTATCACTACTACAAAATTATCTATTGCTGGCGGTCTAAAAACCAACAAGAAACATATATTACTGTCGGATATTATGCAAAATCCGACAGAAAATGGATGCAGTGGCAGATATAATAAGCGACAGATTTGCCAGCGTCAGGAAATGAATTTTCCGATAGAAAATATTCTAAAACCGACAGAACTTGTGTCGGATATAATCGACAGAAAATATATTAATAATGAATAAATAAGAGCATTTTCTGTGTCGGCTATATCCGATAGGAAATATTAATAATGAATAAGTAAAGCATTCTCTATCGGATAAAACCGACAACAAATATATTAATAATAAAAAAAAAGTTTAAAAAGACATGAGAGCATTCTCCCTTCTTCTCATTGAGCATTCTTCTCCCCTTCAAAATGATTCCAAATGATCCAGTACCTACAACATGTTCTGCCATATAACTGATCGTCTGTAATTAAGAACAAAAGGTGATGCACGAAATACACACATTTTTTCTGATTGTATATGAGAATGATAGCCAAGTATTTGTCCGTAAAAATAGAATGAAAAGTTGGAAAAGTACCAACAAACATAATCGAATTGAGAAAACTGGATATATTCTCTACTCATTATTTGTCTCACTTCTCTCTCTTACAATGACATTGGTCAACTTTCAATTAAGAAAACTGGTGGCAAAAGGATGAAACAAAATTTGAAAAAGGCATATATGTCATCATATCCTTACAATACCACAAAATACATCTCAATGCATTAAGGCAAAAATCAAAAACCCAAATGGAAGTCAGAGTCAAAAGCCAAAAAAAATAAAAAAACCCACCTGGGAAATTGGATAAGTTTGATGGGTTTTTTTTTCTGCTCGTTCCTTTGATGGTTAAAGTTGCATCATTTTTCTCTCAAATGGTGGTGGTTTTTTTCAGCTGCTTCCCAATCAATGAATTCAAGACAAATGAGGGCCTAAAAATGGTAGTTTCATTCATCCACCAAAACCAAACGGAGCTTTACACGTGTGTGGGGACCTTGACCTAATCCTCAGAAACAAAAATAACAATCACTCAAATGGAAAGTACGGGGAAGCACTACATCAAAAAGTCAAGTGGCGCACCAGAATTTTGATTTCGATGTAATGGTTGAGAACTTCTGCATCAAAGGCAGCAGCAGCAAGAGCAGATGATGATGCCGCGGTGGGAGTTCAAACTAAACAGCAAAAAATTAGAGAGAATTGAAGCAAAGAAATACCCAAAAAATTACATTCACATATCCTAAAACAATATAAAACAAAAAAAAAAATGGAACAGAAATCTGGAAGAAGATGAACAAATCGAAGCAAAATTATATGTACTTGGCAATTGAGAAAAACACCTTGTTCACCTTAATTTTTTTGCAAGAACCCTCTTTACCTTAGTTTCACCCACAACCTTCCAAGGCTTCTATTCTTCTCGGCCCAGGTTGGAAACAACCTTGATTCACCTTCCTCGTCCCCAATCTTTGACATGCATACATAAAATGGAATTAAAATTTGAAATCTAGAATCGATCCAAAAATTGAAAGTTTTCATTTTGAGAAATCACTTACACTAGGGAACAACCATGAGGAGAGGATCATTTTTACCTCTTGGTTGAGGTCCAATTCTGGCAGACTTCACCGGAAATTGGCCGGAATACCCACGGTCACCGTTTCTTAGATATGAAATTGAGAAAATTCGGCTACAAATTTGGAGAAACTAACTTGAGGGTTGGAAATAGAAAGGGAAGAGGATTCTGGAGGTATAGTTTGACGCTCATTAGTGACCAGAGGACGGAGCCGCTGCTGCATGAAAGAGAAGAGGGAGAGAGAGGATACGGGAGGGAGGAGAGAGAGAGAATGAAGGGGGAAGCGAGCGGAGGGAATGAAGGGGAGGAGTTGGAATTTTGTGAAAGGGAGATAGTTTTAATGGTTTTTTTATTTGTGAGGTTTAATGGAATTTTGGAGAAATCCCCCCAAAATTCCCTACCAAAATTTTAAATTCCCCCCAAATTTTGTTACGATTTTAAAAAATAAATAATAATTGTTTATTTATTTATTTTTAATCAATATAACATTTTAAAATAATAAAATTTTCATTTCTGTCGGTTATAACCGCCAAAATACTAAAATAATAACCGCCAGAAAGTAAAATAATAAAATAGTCAATTTCTGTCGGTTTATATCCGCCACCATTAACTTAAAAACAGCCAGAATATGTCAAAAATATTATCAAAAAAAGATTCAAAAATACTGTCGGTTATAACCGACAGGATTTTTTTTTATATCCGCCAGGACTTTATGTCAGATATAACCGACAATATTTTTCTAATATCCGCCACTAATTAAATGATGTGTCGGATATAATTTATCCAACATGATTTGCCTATATCCGCAACCATCATCCGCCACCTAAAGCTAATATTGTAGTAGTGTATAATCATATAAATCATAAATCAAAATTTAACCGTTGATTGTTGTTTACATTTACGCTTCATTGTTCTCATCAAAATTTGTTTTTTCAGATTTTCTTTTTTGAAAACATGATCTATTAGATGATGCAGGAAGATGAACGGTTTGGATCGTTGATATTATATTCAGAGTTTTACGGTTAGTGAAAATATTGCTTGATGTTTATAAAGTTTCTACAAACTATATGACATCAACTCATATTTCAGTTAACCGTAAATATCAAAACGTGATATCAAAGATCTGAACCGTTCATCTTCTTACATCCGCCAGATGATCATGTTTTCAAAAAAAGAAAATTTTAAAAATGAAATTCAGTAAGAAGAATAAAGCGTAAATGACAATCGACGGTTAAATATAAATTTAAGGTTTATGGATTATAGTGTTGGATTTCGAAGCTGACCCCTTCATGAAAGTTGTAAAGCTTGTCACTATGAGTGATTGTATATTTTTTTTTTACATTTTTTTACACTTCTACAATAATTATTATTAATTTTATTAATTTTGCCCTCAAATAAAAAACATTATTCATGAGGGTTTGGAGGATTTTAAAAATCTAAACGATAATATAAGTGTAACCATTATCTACTCGTGGAGGAATAATAATGATTCATGAGTGTTTATATATTCTTTCACATTTTTCATACTTGTATGTATGTCTTCTTAGTTCTTGCCTGTGCAAATACTATACTAGTTTATTTTTGGACAACAAAATGTTAAGTAAAATTTATCCTAGTAATGATAATAAGGAACTCTCATAATAAAAATAAATAATGACAAAAACTTTTTTTTTAAACTTATATAGAATAATAATACAAAACTATATATTTAATATACATTGTATTGTATATATTAATATGGCTATTGTATTATATAATAAATCTTTTAGTAATTAAATTTTAAAATTATCAAAATAGTTTTTTTCTTAACGAGTTACCCACATGTTACCTGCGTGTATACCCGTTAAGAACCCGTTATTAACGGGTCCTTAACGGGTCACCCGATAATGACCCGATAAGTTATCATGTTGACCCGAAACCCGTTATTTTCGTGTCGTTTTCGTGTCGCGTCACCGTGTCATGTCAGAAACTGCCGGGTCTACTTCTAATACCTAATCCCCCTTGGTCCTTCGAATTACACACTTTGCTCCAAGCTATAGGCGAAGATTTCCTATCTCTCCCCCAGATCAACCTTCTGTAAAACAACCAAAATTCTATTTTAAAGAGTTAAATTAAAAAAAAAATTAAGAAAACTCATCTCCATGAGATGCTGTAAATGAGTCTTTACTATTGCAAAATGAGCAACTCTCTTTAAATTTAGAGTGTAACAACTCACTTGCAAAATATTAAAAAATAATAATAAAACTCGAGTGTAGAGCAAGGAGAAAAAGAAGAGAGAGAATGTTGTTTTACAAAATGAGTGGGTTTAGTTTAAATTGTTAACAATAAAATATTCAAAGCTCATTAAAATTGAGCGTTAATTTTTTAATTTTTATTTTAGAAGAAGGATAATTCATTCAACATCAACATCATAACAATTACATCAACCGCATGTAAATCAGAAAGGTCTTGGAAAAAACCTTGACCGAGTAAACCAGTGGGATAAACCTTGGCCAAGGAAAAAGAGGGAATTGGATCCCCTCCTGATCATTAGGTGGGAATCTTACTGAGCAACAAGTGTGGATCATTGGATGAAAATCCAACGGTTACAAACAGGATGCCTCTTTAAAGTTATAATAATTATAGCCTTTGGATTTTCATCTAACGGCCCACACTTGTTGCTCAGTAAGATCTCCACCTAATGCTCAGGAGGGGATCCAATTCCGAAAAAGAGACCATACATGCACAGTACAAATGAACCCCAACCCTGGACTCAACCATGACACTACGCAATAGCCATGGAGGTCCAGTTTCAACCCAAAACGATGACTCACGACATGGCACACTATGACGAGCCAATCTCTTTAAAATTAGCTTCCGTTTGTACATAGACAACCGTAATCTAGTGCGCTTGATCAAAGCCCGAATCCTATCCACAAAAACCCTGTCCGCAGCCAAACAAATTCCGTTACAGTTAATAAGTTGAATTGGGTAGTTAAAATAAAGCGTTGTTAGAAATGAAAAATTAAACTGAGTAGCTAAAATAGTTTTTTGGCATTGTTCCCTTGCTAGTTTAACAATAATTTTTCTTGAAGATGCTGTAAGACACATTTAGGAAGGTTTTAAGAAGGCGTTTGTTCTTGGGGTGCTTGGTAGCCACCAGGATCCTCGCCGGATCCATTCCTTAGGGATCCCACAATCGTGTCCGTTCATCATATATCGTGCGGTCAGAAATCATTTAAAATTTAAAATTTAAAATTTAAAATTCAAATATAAATAGTACCTAACGAAAATTGACCGCACGATATACAATGAACGAACAGGATTGCGGGATTCTTAAGATCTCTAGGGAATGGATCCAGCAAGGATCCTGGTTCGCTTGGTAGTTGGTACAATTCTGTTGAGCTCATAAAATATTTTTAATATTAGGATAAGCTCAATCAATCATTTATGTTGTGAGAAGAGGTCAATAAATACAAAGTTTATCAAGCAGTATTTTCTTTCCCAAGCAAGTGGTATTAATCCAAGGATTTAAACAGAGTTATAAATTAATAAAGTTTAAAAGAGTTCAATAAAAAAATTGGAAGAATGCCAAGGTCCTAAATAAATTATCGGTCCCTATAGAATTTACATTAAGAATGGAGAAAATAATATTTAATAAACAATTGATTGAATCACATTAGAGGTTAAGCCCACCCCTCCTCCTTAGTGTAGATAATATCGTTTATTTAAAAAAAGCAATCATTTGACAATTAATTTAATCGCATTATTATCCACGTGCGAAAAACCTCTTTTATAACTGGCATTACACGTCTCTTAAGATGTTTTGAACATGTTTAAAAATAGAGAAAATAATATTTAATAAACAACTGATTGAATCACATTATTGCTAGCTTATTGTGAGGCGAAGCCCACCCCCTCCGTCTTAGTGTAGATAATATCGTTTGTTAAAAAAAAAAAAAAACAATCATTTGACAATTAATTTAATCACATTATTATCCGCGTGCAAAAGACTTTTTTTATAACCGGCATTACACGGCTCTTAAGATGTTTTGAACATGTTTAAAAATAGAGAAAATGATATTTAATAAACAACTGATTGAATCATATTATTGATAACTCATTGTGAGGCTAAGCCCACTCCCTCCCCTTAGCGTAGATAATATCGTTTGTTAAAAAAAACAATCATTTGACAAATTATTTAATCACATTATTATCCGTATGCGAAAGACTTTTTTTATAATAGGCATTACACGCCTCTTAAGATGTTTTGAACGTAAAAGTAGAAAAATTGAATCACATAATTGCTAAACTATTGTGAGGTACTAATTATAAAAAATTAAAAAATTGTACTAGAAAATTAATTACTAAAAAAAACACTATTAAAATGACGAAAATGTCCCTGCTTTATTTTATGCATTATTTTGGGATGCCTTCGAAGTTTTTTATCTTGGGGGCATTTTTGTCCAAATCTTTTGTTGAAGCTTGGTGACACCAAAAGCACTATTCACCTTTTGTGTTCTCTTTATATATAAGATTTAGCTTTCTTCTGTTGACTGCTACCAAAGATCGCCCGCACAATTGGAATGGTGCTTCAACCATTTTCAGTATGCTTTCTAGAATGCTACAACCACAAAAAAAACAAAAACAAAAAAAAATAAAAACAAAAAAAAAAAAAAAAAAAAAAAGAAAAAAAGAAAAACACTTCTTGTGTTATTGTCAAATTTTCTTAAAATCATAGTCTATAACTACTGCATAAGAGCACAAGAAGTCAATACTAACTTTTCAGAGGGTGATTATTCTTTGGCTTTCTTCTATTGACTGCCACCAAAGATCGCCCGCATACTTGGAATGGTGCTTCAATCATTTTCAGTATGCTTTCTAGAATGCTACAACCACAAAAAAAATAATAAAAACTTCTTATGTTATTGTCAAATTTTCTTAAAATCATAGTCTATAACTACTGCACAAGAGCAAAAGAAGTCAATACTAACTTTTCAGAGAGTGATTATTCACTTTTGCATTTAACATCTATTGTACTTCAAGTGCAAAATTCGATTCCTCCATAATCTTCTTAATTTCATTATTCTTTTTCAGTAACAATTCCATTATTCCACGCAAGTTGCAACCCAATAAAAACACTCCAAACTTCAGCACGTAGAATCTCACCTCGACCAAGATTAGCATAAAAACCAGATACCCATACCCTATGAGTTTCTGAGGGCACGGCTAGCACCAATGATATTAACCATCCCCTTGTGACACTAATCAACATTAAGCTTTACTGAACTCACAGGAGGAGATGAAGAAAAGCATGTGTTCATAGGAAGTTTATATTGTTAAATAATTAAGAGCATTCTGTAAAGGAAAACGGTAGGGAGACCATTTTTTTGACCACATTTGAAAACTACATAATGTGGCTGTTGATGACTAGACTTTTGTTTGGCAAGTAGTATTTTTTTTTTTTTCCAAAAGCAAGTGGTATTAATCTTAGTAACTTGAGTGTATTCAATTTAGAATTTGAAGGATTTAAAAAGAGTTATAAATTTTTTAAGTTTAACAGAGTTCAATAGAAGTCAATACTAACTTTTTAGAGGGTGATTATTCTTTGGCTGGTTTTTTATTCAAAATGGTCCCTAAGATTTGCATCATCCATAAGTTTGGTCCCTGAGATTTAAAATCAATAGAAGTAGTCTCTGAGATTGTCCATCATCCATCATTTTGGTCCTTCCGTTGAAGCTTTTGGCCGGAAGTTTGAGCAATTTTCAAAGCTTCATAACTCAATCGTTTCTTAACCAAATTCGACCCATAATATATTAAAATGAAGATAGGAAAGTGTAGACTAAGATTATATCTATTTGGAATCCCAATGGTTGCCAGAGATGGTCGGAAAATAGCCTCAAAGTTGACTGGTCTGAGGGAAAACTGGAAAACTCGCCGGAAACTGGGTAAACTTTAAACGTTTATAACTTCTTCAATACTCAACGAAATCAAGTGATTCAAAAACAAAAATCATAATTTTCAACGAGAACAAGAGAATGGTACCTTTTTCAATGGCTAAATCGCTGGTTTTTGGCCGAAAAAAGGCTCAAAAGTTGCTGACTTATTTTCAATAGCCACTTTCGAGCCATTTTCCGGCAAAACCACAGCGATTTAGCCATTGAAAAAGGTACCATTCTCTTCTTCTCGTTGAGGAGTATGATTTTCATTTTTGAATCACTTGATTTTGTTGAGTATTGAAGAAGTTATGAACGTTTAAAGTTTACCTAGTTTTCGGCGAGTTTCCGGCAAGTTTTCCAGTTTTCCCTCGGACCAGTCAACTTTGAGGCTATTTTCTGACCATCTCTGGCAATCATTGGGCTTCCAAATAGATACAATCTTATTCTGCACTTTCCTATCTTCATTTAGATGTATTATGGGTTGAATTTGGTTAAGAAACGATTGAGTTACGAAGCTTTGAAAATTGCCCAAACTTTCGGCCAAAAGCTTTAGCGGAAGGACCAAAATCATGGATGGTGGACAATCTCAGGGACTACTTCTATTGATTTTAAATCTTAGGGACCAAACTTATGGATCATGCAAATCTCAGGGACCATTTTGAATAAAAAGCCTTCTTTGGCTTTCTTCCGTTGACTGCTACCAAAGATCGCCCGCATGGTTGGAATGGTGCTTCAATCATTTTCAGTATGCTTTCTAGAATGCTATAACTACAAAAAATAAAAATAATAATAAAAAAATAAAAAAAGTTCTTATGTTATTGTCAAATTTTCTTAAAATCATAATATATAACTACTGCATAAGAGCACAAGAAGTCAATACTAACTTTTCAGAGAGTGATTATCCACTTTTGCATTTAACATTTATTGTACTTTAAGTACCAAATTCAATTCTGCCATAATCTTCTTAATTCCATTATTCTTTTTCGGTAACAATTCCATTATTCCACACAAGTTGCAACCCAATAAAAACACTCTAAACTTCAGCACGTAGAATCTCACCTCGACCAAGATTAGCATAAAAACCAGATACCCACACTCTATGAGTTTCTGAGGACACGGCTAGCACCAATGATATTAACCATCCCCTTGTGACACCAATCAACATTAAGCTTTACCGAACTCACATAAGGAGGTTCCCAATGAAGAAAAGCATGTGTTCGTAGGGAGTTTATTCTGTTAAATAATTAAGAGCATTTTGTAAAGGAAAACGGTAGGGAGACCCTTTTTTAGACCAAATTTGAAAACTACATGATGTGGCAGTTGATGACTAGACTTTTGTTTAACAAGTAGTATTTTTTTTTCCCAAAAGCAAGTGGTATTATGTTGGAAATGTGCCCTAAAGCCAATCATATGATGATACATTAAGGACATTTCACATGTTAAACTAATCTAGTTTAATATAAAGAGCAAAGATTATTGTTTAAAGCTGTCTCATATAAATGTTATATGCTTAAACGATAAGTCCAAGAAATACGTAATTGGGAGAATGTGATCTAAAGAAGTTAGATTCATGAGACCATTCTCTTTCGTATACATATCCTAAACGTTCCTTATCATAGGATTGCCAATTGGGCATTGACAGTCCGTTAAGATCAGTACGTGCTATGTCTTCTGTTAAAGAGAGTGACTGGTCTCGAGTCATTGGTGTGATTGACACCAAGACAAGCATGTAGGTGCTCAATAGAGAATGAGTCCACTGAACGCGATCAACAAGAAGTTCTCATACTCATGTCACATGAAAACTCATGGTTAGGATAATGCAAAGTAGTCATTTGACCTGAGGCATCATAGTTGTCTTATGGTGAGGTCATTGATCTTTGACTATGTCAAAGTCACTCCGTCAAAGGGTGTCCACGAAATAGTTGGGGTTAAGCCACTTAGCCATGGAGACAAGTGAATGCATAACAAGGGATCTCTAACCTTCAAACCGTTTGAGGGAGAATACTCTATGATATGATTACGAATCTTTGGCTAGAGTATCAATAAGATTTAGGAATTCGTTCCAAATCACATTCAAGGTAATCATATAAGTAAGAAAATCACATTGGATAGTAGACATGAATAAACTATCAAATCAAACAATGTGGTCAACAGTATTGTATTAGAGAAACACCGCATTGCATTGTAATCCCAAACTAAATAGGTTCTCCACCTCTTCTGATTAGCTTGGGTAGCCATGACGTACTGCTAGGTGTCACTCATGGTTTGTGGAAGCCCTAAAGGTGTATAATCACTAAAGGGAGAATTGAAAAGTAAGTTTCAATTCACAATCGATTTGAAGAGTTCTAATCGCCCACTACCTCTCTAAAAGGAACCTAATGGATCGTACACCGTGTAAGGTAGAGATTGAAGAAACAACGGAGATGAGTAAGGATAATTAAATGGTTTAATTATTTATGGCTAGGATTAATTAATATGTTAATTAATCAAACAAATAAGTTCGTTTTAGACCTCGAGTTAGTTTTGGGCCTTAAGGCCCAATGGGTTTCAAATGTCAAATCCAATAACTCAAGTTGCATGACAACTTGAAAAACACAAAGGGCATGAATGCCCAATGAACCCACATGGTCGGCCATAGAGAGTGTGAAGGAGAATTGGTTTTAATTTCAATTATGCCACTCAATGTAAGTGGCTATAGAAAGGAAATTATAACTCATTCCCTCATAAGGGTTTTCAAGAGAGGGAAAGAGAAAAACACAAAAGCTCTCTCTTCTCTTAGGAGGCCGGCCACTATAGGAAGAATGCACTAGCATCCATTTCTTCCTAGGTCACTCATCTCTTCATCAATGCTCTCCTTGGTGTGGAAACTTAGAGGTTCCCTTTCTTGGGAACTTGGAGAATCCATTCCTTCATCCATATGCAAGAAGTCATGGAGCTAAAAAGCAAAGTTCCTTCATCCACATCTATGGATCCAAGGAGCAAGGAGACTAAGGAAAGAAGGCTTGTTTTGTTTTTGAGTGCCTACAAGCATGATTCCACATTTAATTGTTAATTGCATGCATAGATGTTGCTCAAATGAACTTGTTTTCACGAATTATTCCTTCAAGTGGTATAAGAGCCTAGGTCTAGTAGTTGGTGAATCCTTTTGGGTTTTGTAGTTCATAGTCTTTGATTTGAATGTTGTAATTGTTACAAGCTTTATTCTTGCTTCTTTGAATGTAAATTTTGCTTGAAAATTTTCGATCTCAAATGTTGTAGATGTAGTTCATATGAGCATGAATTTTGGAGCTAAAATTTGGTGCCATGTATATGGGGAAATTCGGCCAAATCCAAATGGTGGATTTTTGGGTTCATGTTTGTCTTGTTAAAAGTGTTTTAAAGTGACTTTTGGAACCCCCTAAGTACCCTAGGATGTTAACCCTCTATTGAGTAGTGAAAATTTGAGTTTTATTGAGTGAAAACATTCATGGAGCTCTTATGGGTTTTCATGGATGTTCTTCAATGTTCTTGCTTTGTTCTTGTTGTTCATTCCAAGAACAAAAAGTTTGTTGTTTTGATTCAAAAAGGTGTTTGGTTGTTTATTTGTTTTTGTTAGTGATGGATGGTATGATTTTTTAAACAACACCCATACCTTTTTACTATTCACACCATACCAATCACTTACAACTTTCAATCACCCTTCAAACACACAAATCAACTCACACACACCATCATTACTCACCATGACTGGCCACCCCTATAATGGGGGTACTATTGGGGCTTTTATGCAATTACATAAAGTTTAGATACTTTTTTGTATTTGCACTTTGACCCGAAAGTTTACGTTTTTACGTAAAGGCCCACAAATCACTAAAGAACAAATTGTTTTGCTCCTTTGATGAAGTTTTTGCATTTGTTGAAATTTTTGGGTTCTAGTTGTAATTACATGAATTATTGGACTTTTTTGTTTTTACAAAGTGACCTCAAAAGTTTGTGTTTTGCAAAATAGCCCAAAAGTTGAGGTTATTGCATTTTGGCCCAAATTAGTTGAGAACAAAATAGTTTTGTATCTTTAAATGAGAATTGGATTTTCATTTCATTTAGCTCCATCTAAATCAATTCTATGGATACAAAAACCAATTGACAATGTTGCATTCAAGTTTAATTAGTTAAAGCGTTAATTAATTAAAGAAATGGTGATTATGAACCTAAGCCTACAATAATTGAGCTATGTGAAAGGCCGTCTCTCAAATTTGTTTGAACCATGGGAATGTGTAGATTAGATTTTGGTTGTAATTTGATATGATCAAATGTTGTAAAAGAGCATAAGCTCTTCTTTACTTTAAAGTAATTTGATTTGATCAAATGTTGTAATAGAGTATAAGCTCTTTCTTTACTTTGAAGTACTCATTTCTTGTTTTATTTGATATGCATGAAATTGGAGTAGTAGGGTCCAACGCCAAAACACGCTTTAATGTGATTAAACGCGTAACTAAAATCAATCACCATCCCTCGACCAAGATCCAACACTAGGCTCGTGTTGGATCGAATCAAAGGTTCATAGTCATCCTAAGGCCCTAAGGCAATTATATAGTTCATCAATGAATGCAAAGCTTATGTTAGTAGTACCATATACTCTTGCTTTAAAAATTGTTCTACAAGCATAGTGGGAGTGTCATATACTACTAAAACAATCACATGAACCAATAGTTGTAATAGGACCAAAATTGTTTTAATGAAATTAAAATGCATGCTTATATGTGATGAGACCTAAAAACCCCCAACCAAACCTTTATTAAGTTGACATGCGTGAGAGTGCTTTGAACACTCTTTTGTGGCCTTCCACCGTGTAGGCTCCGATCATTTGTGACTCATTTACCGACTTCACCCTATCATGGGGGAGTACAAAGTATATGCGTACACTTAGGAGGAGTTCTATACGAATACATGATGTTGTGAAGGTAGGCAACAAGAATGATCAACATCATATCATTGTCAGGTTGTTCTTGAACCCCTACCCGAACTTGCATGGTGGGAATGACTTAACTAAGTGCAATGGAGCCAACATCATATCATTGTGAGGCATCATTCTCTAGAGGCCAAATAAGATGGGTACTTACATGAGATGTAAATGAGTAGGCGTACTTTCTCATTATTATTGATGCTAGCCAACATCATATCATTGTGAGGTGGGCTTGGTAATAGTGAGCCTCCCATACCCTACTAAGAGTTTCCTCTAAAACTCTTGAATTCCAATGAGGGATATGGAATTTGCCAAAAATAGTGGGTGGTGCTATTTGATTTAAAGACCTAGATCAAATAGCTTAAAATCAATCAATTTATATTCGTTATGTATTTATTTATCGATATATTTGCAAACGGTATCCAAAACTTGACAAAGAAAAAGTCGAAGGCTTTAGTTTCTGGACTTGGTACCATTAGGGCTGGAAAAAAATCCCAAACCAAACCGAAAAAATCCCGATCCCAAACCAAAATTCCCAAAATTTTCGGTATGTCATCCCGAACCAAATCGAAATTTTCGGTATGGGATTCGGTTTTGCATCTCCATTTTTTCGATATTCCCATACCGAACCGAAAATAAATATTATATTATATATATATATATTATATTTTTAATTATAAGAAAATTATTTCAACCGTTCATTGTTTTGGATTTAATCTATGTCGTTCATTTGTTTTTAGGTCTGATGTCCATTCTCCCATTTCACTTCCGTGTTATTCCATCGAACTCGAACGCAGCCCCTGAGCCTCCCTCACCGAGCCCTCATCTCCAGCCCTTGAGTCTCTCTGTGTCAAATTTCGGCCAGCCACCGGCCCACCACCACACTATACTATCGTCTTTGATTCTCCAGCCTTCTGTCACCACACAGCCATCGCCACACCACCGCTCTCTCTCTCACGATCTCTCTCTTTCGAGGCGATTTTCTCTCACAGACAGAAGTCACAGAACTCTCGATCCCAAATTAGGTAATTAATTTAGTGTTTTGAAATCTAATATCTGTCTTGCTTTTGAACTTTAATTTAGGGTTTGGAATTAATTTTGTTTGCAGAGTTCACTTCTTTTCACAACAATCTTGAAGAGTTCACTTCTATTCAGTTTTGGGATCGTCTGCGGAAGCCATACTAACTTAAGGTGAGACGTCAACATATCTCTGTCTTCTCCTTCCTCAATTTTTTATTTGTTGGTATTTCTCTGTTTTTGCTAAACTTGATTTTTGGGTCTGAAATTCAAGTACAAACCCATTTTAACTGCTAATACTAGGAACTGCTTGTGAGCACCTAGGAACTGCTTGTGAGGACCTAGGAACTACTTCTTGCATCATATGTATGATTGATTGCAAGACTAAAACAGTCACTTCTTAACCAATGAGCAGAAATTCATTTTTCATTTCGTTTAATGCATTGTTAATTTATAAGTACTCACGTTGATTTCTTGAAGTTAGCTTAGCATATCAAAGAAAATAGACGCAAAGTTACTTACAGGAGGCATATCCATGTAGTAGTTCATATGGTTGAAAGCAAGTGAAATGGGCTCGAAGGGCAAAACCATTCCTTTTTTGGCTTGATTTCTCACTTGCATATCTGTACCTGACATTGGTCATTTTGTATTAGACAATGAAATGTAAGTTTTATGCAGTAGGTTTTGTTATAATGCTTATCTAGCAATTCATTGTTTTTACAGCTAGGTGTGGTAAATAGATGAATGAGAGATGGAGTAATTCATTATTTATAATGCATATGCAAAATAAGATCCACAAGAAATATAACAGTATACCTTCTGGATTGGATTGTCGCTTGCTCTTATTTTCAGCGTCGTCATTATCGATTAAGGTTTTATTATCTACAATTGCTGCAATTTAGTTAAAAGAGAAAGCAAATAATCAGAACTTAAACCAATGATCATGGTTTAATAGTACCAATGAGTAACTTAGCACATGGATTTGTAGAGGTTCAGAGGTTATATATTTTAATGATGCAGGACAAAGTTTCGGAGTATTTATTTGAGTTTCATTTATTTACCAGAAATATACTTCTTCGCTTCATTCGGCGATCTAATTTGTGGTAGAACCCTTATGAACCTTTATGCAGGACAAACCCTTATGAACCTTTGCAGTGATGTTTTTTTACATATATCTTGTTATAAACTTTGTGCACAGATGTTATTGTGCACAGATGGGCAGTGGGCGGTAGATTGGTTATATACTATGAAAGTATGAAACTATGTCAAATTTGTGCACAGATTAGTAGAAACAAGCCTTGCCATTTGATTGGCAGATTTGATTGGCAGATTAGTAGAAACAAATTGGCAGATTGGGCCCAAAAACATAATATGTCAAATTTTAACCCAAAAGTCCAAAAGCCCAAAACCATTTCGGGATTCCCGATTTGTCCCGAAATCCCGAAACTATTTCAGGATTTCCGAAAATTGGGATTCCCAAAAATTTGGTTTGGGATCGGTATTGAAATTGGGATTCCCAAAAATTTCGGTTCGGGAATCGGGACAAGGGTTTCGGTATGGGATCCCATACTGAACCACCCCTAGGTACCATAATCCCATAGATTGTCTTGAATGGATTTTATATGTACCTAAGTAGTCTCATCCTCAAAATCTTCCTATTGATAATGTATCATTGGAAGAACATGTTAGATAAGTCTATCATAAAGAGGACAACACAAACAACAAATGCTTATTCCTTTGTTGTATGAACAAAGGAACTTGAGAAGATTAGCACAAAGACATGGACACTTTTAGTGTCATAATTCTTCAATTACAAATCGTTGTGTGAAGAAATAAGAGTTGCTTTGAACAACCCTTAGTTAACACAAACACTAGTGCTTGTTTCTTTGTTAAATGAACAATGAACTTGAGAAGTAAGCACAAGGGCACGGACACTTTATGTGCCATGATTCTTCACTTACTAATTGTTGTGTGAAGAAACGAGGGTTGCCTTGAACAACTCTTGAAAGTTTGTAATCATGTTTAGAACATAATGGTTGATTGACAAAAATAGTCCATCAACATGGACTTATGATGATTTTGAAACATTGAGTGTTGAAGTGTTAAACCACTTTAGGAGACGAAAACTAGGCAAGGACTTCACTTTTGAGTCCCTATCCAAATGGTTCACTAAGTTTATTGTAAACTCTATAGTGAACAATAACCACATGATTTTCCAAATCGTTTGATGTGTATAACACAATTGAAATAAGCTTCAAGAGAGATAGTGGGAGTTTAAGGGACCATGACTATTGTAGTCAATGGAGAAGTCAAATGAAGAAGGGGAAATAACTCCAAGGGAACAAACTTTCTTTATGAAAGGATGGACATTGGAAGGGGTATTTGCAAGAAACGTCTTGCAAGTGTCAAGAACACACCTTTCGAAGGTGTTGTAAATTGTTCTTGAATAGTTCAAAACAGTTGGTTCTTCTACTTGAATGCTTGATTCCGTATTAGTAACTATGTTTTATAATCATTCAAAAAGTGTGGCAAATAAGAAGTAGAAGATTAATGAGAGAAAAGAAAGTACTTCACATTCGGAATATGAATAAAATGTACATCTCTACGAAAGCAGATAGTACTTACTTCCTCATATGAACTACCAAAGAAATTGGAAAAACAAAGATTCTCTTTACATTCCAATTTGAATAAGGAACTTAATTTCGTCACTATAATTTAATTTTAAGAGATGGATGAATGTTTTGTTTGACAAAACATTGTTCTTTATTAATGAATGATTGGATTATTGTAATCTAATTGATTGTCTCTATAGTAGAGATGATGTGGTAGTGTTAACTGTTTAGAATATAACGATGCTTAAAACCCAAAAGGTTGCAAGGTAGTGACTAATCCCATTGAGTTGTGACACCTCTAAAACATAAATTACAAGTTGGTCGTAGATGGATGCTTTGGATCGTTAGATCCGGATCCAATGCCTTCTTGTTAAAATTGTATAGAGGCGAACTGTTCGAATCTTTATTCTTTTGAAGAGAAGAAAGAATCACAAAGTTGTTGAGGTTAATTCACTTAGATGTTAGTGGCACTTGTCCACAACATAATACTACTCATGTTGTATGACATTCATCGAAGATCGCTCTTAGTTGGACTATTGTTTATTTTGAATAAACACAAGTCCGAAAACTTTGCAAAAGGTTTCAAAGACTTCAAGAATGTAAGTTGATGAGTAAACGTCTAAAGTATTTACCTTCTTAGATTTGATCCAAGGAAAAATAACACTTTAGAAGAGTTTCCTTGAAAGATATCAAGGAAAGTAGCATCATAAGATAATGGATTTCTCCATTGGGAGAAGAACGAACTCGAATAAGATGTAGTTCGTTGGATGTTATCAAGTACCCATATATAGGATATATACTTCTAAGACAATATGATTGTCAATTAGAAGATCGTCCAAAATTTTCATGACTTCATAGGATGTAGTTGGAAAGAAAGACAAGTCTTAATCATGTTAAGATTTGGGGTTATGTGCTAATATGAAATATTTGTTTGAGAACAATTTTGTGCGATATCCTTAAATTAACCTTTGGATATCACTTCTATAAACCAACTAACAAATGTTATTTGTTGGGTAGTTCATTGTAATCCTACAATAGGATTTGCCTGAGATAGAGCAAATGAACGAGAGATAGAACTCAAAGAATGGGTTTGTCGAGAGACAAGATGATAATCAACAAATATAACAACCTAGTTCCTACACCACTAGCTCCAAGGTAGTCGAGAAGGATCTATAAACCGTCTCAGTTGAATGGTTTGAACTTTATGATTATGTTATAGAGTTACACCTCTTAATTCGAAAGAAATAAGAATGAAAATCCTTATGACTACATTGAGTGTATATATGACATATACTCAAGGAAATGGTATAGTACCATTTGACCCGAATAGTGAAACCTTCATAGGTAATTGGTAGCTTAAGGTGACTACAATCAACGAGGTTGGTTGACTTGGAAGAAACCATCTTTGACGTAGTCTTGGTTTCTGTTAATTTGAAGATTGCTAGCTACAACTAAATGGTTATTCAATGTTTGGACATAATATGGGTTTCCGAAGCCATTATCAAGATAGTCTTGATAATATATGTCTAAGACTAGGAATCACAAGATGTGTAAGTTGTAGAGATCCATCCATCATGAATCTTAGCAAGCTAGTGGGAGCTATAAGCGTCTTATGAGAGAAAGATCAAATCGTTTGATTTCTCATAAAGATGTAAATGAATCTGTTGTTTACTAGGTTTACAAAAGATTAGTGGGAGTTAATCATATTCCTATATTTGAACATATATATGATATATTAATTTTGGAAATGAAAGGAATTCTTCTTCGTTAAAGTTATGACTTTAAACATTCTATAATGATAGAATGTATAAGGGAGACATAGTCTATATACATGGGATGGAAATCTATAATGATAGATTTCAAGATATAATTGGATTATCTCAATCCCTATTGATAGACGATAGATGTAGGAAGTTTCTCGAATGATAAACTTCAAATGATAGGACAATTCCAATCAGACTGGGAAATTGCTCTTCTAAAAGGGAATGTACCTTTTTGACTCCCAAAGAAACATAATGCGTAAATAGAATCCTTTATGCATACGCAAAAAGGTGATTTACGTATTTCATATTGTATGAAAAACGTTAATATGAGTTGTACCAAGATCAGTACAAGACGATATCAGTGCAAGCCCAGGATCAAAACTATGGCAACTGTCAAGTGAGTCCTTAAGTATTTAAGAAATACTAAAGGATAGATTCCTCAAGAATGAGGGAGAATTAGAGTAACGCAATGGAAGCGTAAATGTATTAGATTATGAATCTAATATCGTATCCATCATTGGATGCCTCGTCATTATGAACGAAGAGATAATTGGATATCTCTTTATTATGACTAAAGAGATATTTGGGTGGAAACGTTGTAAGTAATGACTTTAGTGTGTTCCATCATGCATGCAAAATATATCGCCATATAGAAGCTTACAACAATGTTGTTTGGATGGGAAAGTTCATTTATGAACTCTCCATTTGGTTCCAACCAGAAAGTGTCTCTAGTGTACCCACACTACGACACTAATGGAGACGATAGCTCAAGCCAGGGAATCAAGGTCTCATCAAGATTCGAACTCAAATGAGAGACTGAACCACATGATTGAGAATCATGCATAATGCTGACGTCATTATTCTCAAGGTTGCTTCTATGGATAACATATAGATATCCGTTGTCTAGGCCTACTACTCAGCCATTTTTAAAATGAATTCAGAAGAGGTATCATCACTGATGACCTAGCTGATTGGCTCTAGTGCAAATGGAAAATTGTTGGAAATGTGCCCTAAAGCCAATCATATGATGATACTTTACGGACATTTCACATGTTAAACTAATCTAGTTTAATATAAAGGGAAAAGATTATTGTTTAAAGCAGTCTCATATAAATGTTATATGCTGAAACGATAAGTCCAAGGAATATATAATTAGGAGAATGTGATCTAAAGAAGTTAGATTCATGAGACCATTCTCTTTCGTATACATATCCTAAACGTTCCTTATCATAGGATTGCCAATTGGGCATTGACAGTCCATTAAGATCCTAACATCCTATCTCTTTTCTTAGAGAGGGTGACTGGTCTCGAGTCATTGGTGTGATTGACACCAAGATAAGCATGCAGGTGCTCAATAGAGAATGAGTCCACTGAACGCGATCAACAAGGAGTTTTCATACTCATGTCACGTGAAAACTCATGGTTGGGATAACGCAAAGTAGTCATTTGACATGAGGCATCATAGTTGTCTTATGGTTAGGTCCTTGATCTTTGACTGTGTCAAAATCACTCCGTCAAAGGGTGTCCATGACATATTTGGGGTGAAGCCACTTAGCCATAGAGGCAAGTAAATGCACAACAAGGGATCTCTAACCTTTAAACCGTTTAAGGGAGAATACTCTATGATATGATTAAGAATCTCTGGCTAGAGTATGAATAAGATTTAGGAATTCGTTCCAAATCACATTCAAGGTAATCATATAAGTAAGAGAATCACATTGGATAGTAGACATGAATAAACTATCAAATCAAACAATGTGGTCAACAGTATTGTATTAGAGAAAAACCGTATTGCATTGTAATCCCAATTAAATAGGTTCTCCACCTCTTCTGGTTAGCTTGGGTAGCCATGACATACTGCTAGGTGTCACTTATGGTTTGTCGAAGCCCTAAAGGTGTATAATCACTAAAGGGAGAATTGAAAAGTAAGTTTCAATTCACAATCGATTTGAAGAGTTCTAATCGCCCACTGCCTCGCTAAAAGGAACCTAATGGATCGTACACCGTGTAAGGTAAAGATTGAATAAACAACGGAGATGAGTAAGGATAATTAAATGGTTTAATTATTTATGGCTAGGATGAATTAATATGTTAATTAATCAAACGAATAAGTTCGTTTTAGATCTCGGGTTAGTTTTGGCCCTCAAGGCCCAATGGGTTACGAATGTCTAGTCCAATAACTCAAGTTATATGACAACTTGAAAAACACAAAGGGCGTGAAAGCCCAATGAACCCACATGGCAGGCCATAGAGAGTGTGAAGGAGAATTGGTTTTAATTTCAATTATGCCACTCAATTTAAGTGGCTATAGAAAGGAAATTATAACCCATTCCCTCATAAGGGGTTTCAAAATAGAGAAAGAGAAAAACACAAAAGCTCTTTCTTCTCTTAGGAGGCCGGCCACCTTAGGAAGAATGCACTAGTATCCATTTCTTCCTAGGTCACTCATATATTTAGTGGAGATTATTATAGATATGCAAGGAAAGTATCTCAAGACTTCATACATGCAAGTATTAATCATAGCAACGGAAAAGAAACCAGAATCAAAATTTAAAGAAACATCAGTTCATTCATGTTGCATGCATGATTTCTAGTATGTCAGTTCTTTATGGATTTTAAGTACATAAACGTTGGCTCTGATACCAACTGTTAAACCTAATATGTTTATGTACCATTAAAACACCGTTGAACTAACCTTGAGAAGTCATTTTCCTAGCACAGCAAGGTCTACAATTGTAGCAAGCTTTCCTCGAACACTCTAGTCTTTAAAAGTTGGTCTTCTGCACACTCACCACCATTGTATTACTCGAACTTATAAGGAGTTCTCCAAGTATGTGTATCAGTGGTGTATGCAGGGACCTTCCCTTGGTACTTACACTACTACAACCCTAGCATACATTCCCATAATCATACGCTATGATTCCTTATTGTACAAGGATATAATCTACCAAATCTCAATCCAAATAGGATAGTATCAAGAGTCCTTATTCTCCAATTATAACCGGGTTATATACCTTTACTTGGAGTCCAAGTTAGCTTATAATCACACTTACATTCCACATCAATCCTTATTAACTATATTGACCTATTAGCTGTTGGATTAGAGTTTAACGTCCAACATTCTCCCACTAGGTCAATTAGTTAATTCAAGAAAGAACTTTAATGAATCTATAAGCATGATTCTTTATTGGCCAATGGATTCAGTTAAGCTAATAAGCTTCTTGCATACTTCTGTCAAGTAAAGATTACTCATTCAGAACTATTGGAGATTATAAGCTTACATGAGTGTTCATGAGCTCTTATAATCACTGAACAAGATCCTTACTTACATGAAATAATCAATCATAGACTTGGTACAGAAGTGAGCCACAAAACCACGAGTCGAATGTATCAACTGCATCACTTCCAGGTCCACTTAATCAGTCTTATTTATGATTGCTTAATGCTTCCTATGAAGCTTTCAAGCTATGAGAATAGCTCACATAAATCTGTTTCGTGAAAAAATTCAGTACATATGCCAATCAATCTCTCAGCACTACTAATTGCAACTAATAACATTTTGTTGCTACATTGTCTCACTATAATACATATCAGTTGCTTATGATCATTCAACAACCATTATTTCCTACAAAAAATAAGAATTAGAACTATATTGAAACAATGTAGGAATTACTAAAGTAGCATCACTTTATTACACATTCAATTCAACCATGTGCAGCGATTGGCTAACCACAAAACCAAATTTACTACTTACTATCATGATAATAACCAATATGCATAACTATGCTATATACTATCACTACTCCCACTAGTTCAACAAATCTGGGGTTGCAGTCACTCCTATATTGACTGCATGCTTGTGAAAAACTGCATTTCGTAATACCTTAGTGAGTGGATCAACAAGCATTGCATGAGTGTCAATGTAATCAACCTTGATCTCTCCAGACTTCACTTTTTTCCTTGTCAATGCATATTTGGTGTTTAAGTGCTTAGTTTCAGGAGACCTTTTATTATTCTTAGAATAAAAGACATCAGCTTTTTTATCACACCAAATTTGAACAGGCTTTGCAATTGAATTCATGATCTCGAGACTACTGATGAAATTTCTCAGCCATATAACCTGTGATGTAGCTTCTTAACAAGCTACAAACTCAGCTTGCATGGTGGAAGTGGCAACAGTATCTTGTTTCATACTCTTCCATGATACTACCTCATTTGCCAATGTGAATATGTAACCTGAAGTTGACTTAAGTGAATCATGGCAGCCTGCAAAGTCTGAGTCATTATAGCCTACTAGTTCGAGTTTTGAATCCCTCTTGTATACTAGCTGATATTCTTTTGTTCTTTGCAAGTATCTCAAAACTTTTTTGGCAGCTATCCAGTGTGCATTGCCATGATTAGACTGAACCGTTCCTAATATACTAATAGCATATGCAATATCAAGTTTAGTACATACATGTGCATACATGATACTCCCAATGAGAGAAGCATAAGGCTTACTAGCTATTTCTTTCTTCTCAAAATTAGTCTTAGGGCACTGATGCTTACTGAGCTTTTCTCCTTTTGTCATGGGAACAT
Source organism: Heteromeles arbutifolia (assembly GCA_024362995.1). NCBI lineage: Eukaryota > Viridiplantae > Streptophyta > Magnoliopsida > Rosales > Rosaceae > Heteromeles > Heteromeles arbutifolia. Next base: position 32,715,857 of record JANCRC010000003.1, on the reverse strand, counting down.
CACAGCCATTTGAGTCTTCCATGTTGAACCTTTTAAGGATCTTTTCAATGTATGCTTTTTGTGATAAACTAAGTAGTCCTCTACTTCGATCCCTTGTGATCTGAATACCAAGAACAAAGGCTGCCTCTCCCACATCCTTCATCTCAAACCGTTTAGACAGAAATCTCTTGGTGTCATTTAGCAGTGATGCATTATTGCATGCTAACAATATGAAATCCACGTAAAGGATGAGAAAAATAAAATAGTTTCCATTCCTTTTCATGTAAACACACTCATCACTAGGGCTTTCTTTGAAACCATGTGATGAAACAACCTCATCAAACTTCAAATACCACTATCTCGAGGCATGTTTCAATCCATAAATGGATTTGTTAAGTTTACAGACCAAATTCTCTCTCCCTTCTTGAATGAAACCTTTTGGTTGCTTCATGTAGATTTCTTCCTCAAGGTTTCCATTCAAGAATGCAGTCTTAACATCTATTTGATGCAGGAGTAGATCAAACTGAGCCACTAGTGCCATGATCGGTGGTGTATGCAGGGACCTTCCCTTGGTATTTATACTACTACAACCCTAGCATACAATCCCATAATCATACGCAAGGATTCCTTATTGTACAAGGATATAATCTACCAAATCTCAATCCAAATAGGATAGTATCAAGAGCCCTTATTCTCCAATTATAACCTGGTTATACATCTTTACTTGGAGTCCAAGTTATAGCTTATAACTAAACCCTAATCACACTTACATTCCACATCAATCCTTATTAATTATGTTGGCCTATTAGCCGTTGGATTAGAGTCTAACGTCCAACACCATCCCCTTGTGAAACCAATCAACATTAAGCTTTACCGAACTCACATGAGGAGGTTCCCAATGAAGAAAAGCATGTGTTTGTAAGGAGTTTATTCAGTTAAATAATTAAGAGCATTTTGTTTAGGAAAATGGTAGGGAGACCATTTTTTAGACCATATTTGAAAATTACATGATGTGGCAGCTGATGACTAAACTTTTGTTTGGCAAGTAGTATTTTTTTTTTCCCAAAAGCAAGTGGTATTAATCATAGTAACTTGAGTGTATTCAATTTAGAATTTGAAAGATTTAAAAAGAGTTATAAATTCTTTAAGTTTAACAGAGTTCAATAGACTCCATGTGAACTTTAGATAAATTCATTAAAAAATTTAGGAGACATGCATGATTTACTAAAGCCTAAAATCTTTTTTAATTCCTCTAAATCTATCAAAATCGTTTAATTTTTAAAATCCTTTAAACTTAAATTCTGATTGAATACGCCTTGAGTTTATATACTCTTTTAAAAATCTTGATTGCATACCCCTAAACTTTCATGAATTCATTTAAAATTGTTTGAATTTGTAAACTCTTTTAAAATCCTTCAAAATCATAATTGAATACACCCACGACTCTATCCGATAGACTTATAAAAAGAGATGAGGCTTGATAGCAAGCCCAACCCTAATTTTTTGACCCAGTCGTAGGGTTGGGCTTTAGGCTGCCCGATTATAAATGGGTAGGGCTTAGGCCTTGCATTTTAGGTTCAATTCTTAGGTCTGAGCCGATATGATTTGGAGTAATTTAAGTACACAGAAGGCTAGAAGCTTATTTTGGTGTCATTTGTAGACTTTTTTTTGTTTTTGAAGTGATGTTGGATTGATGGTTTCAAAAGTTTGGGATCGGAAATTGTTTCTCATTTTGGAAAATGAACAATCCAATATGCTATTAGACCCTTAAAATGAGTACTCAAAAGGTCAAAAGCTTATTTGGTGTCATTTGTACATGTTTTGTTTTTCGAGTGTATGGCAACTGAAAACATCCAATATGCATTAGACCCATAAAAAATGAATACTCAAAAAGGCAAAGTTTTATTTTGTGTCATTTGTACATGTTTTTTGTTTTTGGAGTGTTGTGATTATGAGGTCAAAAGTTTTTTATCTGAAATTGTTTCTCATTTTGGCAAATGAACGCATCCAATACGCTATTAGACCCCATTACTCCAAAGACCAAAAACTTATTTGGTGTCATTTGTACACGCCTTTTGTTTTTTAAGTGTTGTTTTGATGGGGTCAAAAGTTCTTGATCTGAAATATTTGTTTTTCAATACTTATATATGGCTATATCAACCAAACAAATATCTTATTTTGGAATGGTAATTGAGAACTAATAAAATTAAAGAGTCTTATATTTTATTTTATTTTAGTACAAAAAGCTTTGTATTTAATTCTCAACAACTTTACTATTTTTTATATTTAAATAAAAATAATTACAGAGCTAAAATTTGGGCCGAGCAGAGCGACTTGCTCATTGGCCCGAATTTTTTCGACCAGTGGGTTGAGTAAGGGCTTTACATATTCGGCGTATAGTCAGCTCGGCCGGCCCAATTTTTCTTAGACATAAAAAATATAAGGCCGCTCTGCGACCATTTCATTAAAAAAAAATCACGTTGCATGCCCTGACGCCTTGTTATTTGTTGGTTGAGAAAATAAAAACAAATTGGTAGAAAAGTCAAGGTGCCACATTTTTTCTATTCCACCAACAAACAGACACATGTAGGAACCCTTCCCTCTCCAAGCAAACCCTAGCCGTCAACCCCTTCGCTGCCGACCTCTGGCTATGGCTGGTGGCCGGCGGTAACCTCTCCCCTCTCTTTCCCAGCTCCTCCTCCCTTCCTCTTCCCCCTTCTTCCCCATCTCAGCCATCTTCCACCCCTTGCCAGTCTCGTTTTTCTTCCCACATCCTCACGCCGACCCCTCATTCCCGACCTTTCCCTTCCTCCTCTCCCCTCCCTTGCTTCTCTCCCACCATTTTGGGTGAAGATTTCCATGGATCTATGCCCTATACCCCGACCCGAGCCATGCCCATTCAAGATTTTCTTCGATTTGGTGCTCATTTTCCTTGTGTGGGGTTTAGATCTGTGTTGCAAGTGGCTTGGATCCACCTCGTCAACTCGGTTCCATGGTGGTGTCTCCCTCCTCGACGGCTTCGGTGCTCTCAGCTCTGGAAGATTGGCTTGGTCTGGGAGCTTGGCGTTTTCGTCTCGGTGCGGCTCGGCTCAGCTTGAGTGTGGACGCTAGCGTCCCACTGTCCAGATTTTGGAGGAGGCCTAGGCATGGGTGCCTCGTTCCCCCTGTTTTTGAGTTGTACATCGAATCCTTCTCGGTGTAGTTTAGTTCATCTCGCCCTTGTGCATTGCGGTGGCGCTGATTTTTGGCTAATTTGGTCTTCGCCTTTGTGCGTTGTGTATTGTGAGTCTCGTCTGCTGACGGTGACTTTGGCGTGGTCTCGTACTTTCGCGATGACTTTGTGTGGCCTCGCTATTCAGCGATGACCGTTGTGTCTACCGGTACCTCTCTATTGCGGCTATCGTTTATTGTGACAGATCTGTACTGGTAGATTTGTGTGATTGGCGACTGTGTGGTTGAGCTTGTGGGTGTCTACTAGGGGTTTAATGTTATTTGTCTGTTTTGTGCAAATTCATTCCAGATCAATTTATTGGTCACTGGAATTATGTACCCAATAACACTCTGTAATTGTTTGGTATTGATTAATGAAAGACTATGCTATCGTTTCTTGTCAAAAAAAAAAAAAATTGAAGGTGCCACTGTAAGGTTAGTTGACTAAAAAGACAATTTAGATTTCTTCTGATGATCGCCCTCACTTTGTAGTGGCAGCTTTTAAAACTCTAACAACCACAAAAACACGTAGTATGTGAATTTTGAAATCACACATCAGCCGTCATTGTATGGGACACGAATGCCATATCAAATTTGTGGACAAATTTAATTTTGTGAGCTATTATTAAGAATAGTCTTCTTTTTTTTTTAAATAGATCTAGTGACCTATGGGATTTATTAGATTTTCATCTAATAGAATAATGTAGCAACACTATTTACTTTACACAAACTTCTTTCAAGGAATAGGGAAATTACTTTGCAAAAATAGTAATCCATGTGATTTTTCTACATATGAATAGTAAGAAACTATTCATGTGGGCCGTCTACATATTATATTATAACAGGGTTTCTATATTATTTATATCGAACTTTTAACGTCCTTAACTTCTTCCTAAGAGCAACTTCAAATGAGATGTCAAAAAAGTTCTTATAAGCAATAACATTATAAAAATAAAAAAAATGATTTTTTCAACCGAAATGCCAATTCCTATGTGGCATGACATCTCCTTTAGAGATGTTCTAAATCATAAGAATTAAATGGGGTTTTGAACTTTAATCCTTGAAGAAGATTAAAATTTAATAAAATCTGGCTAAGCCTCACAATGGGCTAGCAATAATGTGGTTTAAATCCGCCTTTGGCGAGAATCAAACCTAAGACCTCTCACTTACCAGTGAAAATGAATACCACTAGACCATAGTACTAAGTGGCAATTACATATCAATTTTAAGACCTTTAATGTATACTTAATTCAAATTTATATTATATTTTTGTTTTAATTTTAATGCCTCCACATTAAACTTTAAATTTATTATTATATACATTCTAATTCATTAATTTTGTGTAACTTCCATATTGAAGCTCATATCATGGATGGACAAAAACAACAAACCTGGAAATTATTTGCAGTGTATGCGAGTACAGATGAGAAGAAAGGGCGTGACCAATGGAGAATTCTTGGCAGCAGGATTCAGGGAGCAAATGACCCACGTCTTGTTATTGGAGACTTCAAGGATATCTTGGACGAGAGATTTTTCAATGTGCCGGGAACACGGAATGAAACACCATGTCTCTCTATATAGGTGGTGAGATTCTTCTATTTAAAAAATAAAATTTCTCACCATTTAAATAATAACGCGTGGTGTACCAGTTGTGTTACGGTTACAAAGAAATTTCTATCTTGGACGAGCATGAGAAAGGGGGAGGGAACCTGAAGACCACGGCAAGCATGACAGACTTTAGGGATTTTGTAACCCTTGATGGTCTAATTGATTTAGGCTTTACGGGTTATCCCTTTACGTAGAAAATCAGGAGAGGCGGGATTTGTACAACAAAGATTGGACCGCGGATTAGCATCGCTTTAATGGTTCAGTTTGGTACGATTTGATCACCCTCACCCTTCATAATAATAATAATAATAATAAGGTGAAGTGCCGATTTAGTCTCTGAACTATCACCTCAGTGAAAATTAGGTCCCTCAATTATTTTTTCTGTAAAATAAGTCCCTAAATTCATTAGAAATTGCTAATTTCATCCCTACTATTATATTCAAAGCTATTTTATCTAATTTTTCTTCAACTCAAGTCACTTGACACACTTTAGACTGTAATACCTTCATTTTCTTGTTTATAAGTGCTTAACATTTCATATAGGTTGCGAATTTAATGTCTAATTTACCCTCAAAAGTTAACTTACACTATTTCTTTATGAAAAACTACCAATTTCTCCTCCAAAGTTAACTCCATACACTATTTCTTTAGGAAAAACTACCAATCTACCCTCCAAAGTGTATCACATGCAAGTAACGTGACTTACATTGACGGAAAATTGAATATAATAGCTTCGAATATAACATTAGTGATGTAATTGGCAGATTTTTATAATTCAGGGACTAATTTTTCTGAAAAAAAATAGTTTAGGGACCTAATTTTCACTAATGTGATAATTTAGGGACTAAATTGGCAGTTTACCCATAATAATAATATGTGTGTGTGTGTGTGTGAGGCACTGTCACCCTTCTTATAATAATTATTATCTTTAAGTTTTGATTTTTATGTGAATGGTACTTAATTAAAACCTTGTCACAATCTTTAGTGAACAATTACTAAGTACATATTACATATTGACCCAGAAAAGTAAACAATTACTTAATATTATTTATAACACTCTCCCTTGAATGTTCACCAATCAATGGTAGTTGTCTTGGTAAAGTTCGCTTGGAAAATCTAGTGGGACAAAAACAAAGTGAAGGAGAAAAATTGAGTACAATTTAAGAAACATTGATAAGGTGTTGGACGCACATAATGTTGCCTTAGTAAAACCTTGCAAAAAAGAAAAAAAAACTCCCAATAGGATTAAAACCTGGTCGAAGGGAAAAAAGCATAGTGTGCTTATGTCCTGTATAATATATTGACGAAGACTCTCCCTTATGAATAACTCTACTTGTCTCCCCTTGATGATAGTAAGTCTATGTTTGGCTGGTAATCATTAACAAGTTTGAAATAATTAGACTTGATTTTGGGAAGTACGGGAGTTATCAGGATTGAATGACAATAATCTTTTTATATTCCTGCAAAGATTAGAGAAATACCAAAATAATATACACAATGGAATATACAACTATTCTATTAAAATTCATGGCGTGTACGAGCCATATACACAAGTAGCTTTATCGACTCTCCAAAAGTTTTACTATAACTCTTAACTCTTTCAAGAGTATGTTGCAACTTTTACCTTTAGTTCAAACGGACAAAAATACTCATTGAGGCATTATAAACCAAATTTATCTAGATATAATATTGGTATATGAGTACATACTTTTAGCTTTAGAATCTTCATTTGAAATCTTTGATAAAGAATTTCATGGCATTTTCATACTTTAAGAAATGGCTTTGAGAGATAAATTCTCAAGTGGTTAGTATGCAGTCTCCACATGCCATAAGTCTCACATCTAAAGTACCATTGTACTTATAGAAATGTGGCTGCATATATGATGACAAAAAAAAAAGTACTTATAAAAATGTGGCTACATATATGATGACAAGAAAAAATGCACTTATAGAGATGTGGCTGTATATATGAAGACAAAAAAAAAAATATATATATATATATATATATATACACACACTATAATGCCTCTATTATGAAGCATCATGCCATATTAGTGAGTCGTATTTTGTTGCTTCAGATGGTGGCTGTGAGGTGGCAGTACATGGAATTGTAACTGAGGCAATGGCTGGGGGTTAGGGGATTTGCTTGGCTGGTTTGTTAGCTACTCTGGGTCTGGTGTACTGCACTAGGTGGATCTGGCTGGTTTGCGTCTCTTTTTGGATGACTAGTCTAGGTATAAATTATGGGTTCCCTTATTCCGCGTTTTTCAATGGCTCTCAAAATGGAATTTGCCTCTTTTCAATTTGGCCAAACTTTTTACAATTTGTCGACATTTAATGGCTGTGACTGAATAGCCCTTGATGATGTGAGTAGCTACTCTAATAAAATTGTCGAGTCTCATCAATTTGTGATCCAACAATTCTCATTCGCATGCACATGCACATGCTTAATTTATAAATATTTCATTGCTTAGGTACAATACCTTTTCAGGGCTTCCATTGTCACATCTATGACAAACATCTTAAGATGAATTAGTTAGAAAATTGGATCAAACCTTCCTATGAAGAGTTATTTTCAATTAGGGCTTGACCTTTATAAATCTCCACAATTGAGGAGTTCAAAATTTAGAACTTGTATATTTGTCCTGCTTTAGGCATGCAATAGATTAATCTATGTCACTTATGAGACAAAAGCAAATCTATCAATGCTGATTTACGACGTTCTGAAAATTGTCATTTCTCCCCCTAACGACATGAAGAATTCTCATAAAGAATGACAAACCGCTAAAAATGCAGCAAATATGAGAACAACAAGAAAAAGAAAGATAAACTTGAATCCCAAATTTTTATGGATTGAACCATCTTTGTATGCACAATTACTTGTGGGTTGGAAAATAAAGTCAACCGAAATGATCATGATGATGCATGTGATCAAGATGCATCTCCCAAGCAAAAATTAACAATGAATAAAATTCTTTAAACTTGGGGTAAGCCATGAAAAATTGTGTGCTAAAAATTAATCCCCAATGGCATGAAAAAGCTACAAAATTTGGGATTACGCTGATAATAGCAAGCAAATAGAATTATGACCATCTTGTAGATACATCCAGGTCATTGGTCAAATAATCCACATTTAGATGTTGATTAAGCTCATACGGTGTTGAATTCGTGAGAAGAAAATGGAAATCCAAGGTCAATGTTGACTTAGATGGCCTGAAGACTAAGTGTCTGTGAGCAATCCTTGCAAGGGCATGCAAAAGCCACTATGCTGAGGCCTCAAACATGTCTATACGGATTTGTAATAATCCTGCACATCATTGTGGATGTCTAATGGCCAAGATAAGCATGCCCTGATTTGGTCAATGAACTTATGGTTCATAACAAGTGTGCTTCTTCGAGTGTGCAATACAACTCGTGAGAGAAAAGTAAGAGCTTCTTTGGAAAAAAAATTGAACGATATATAATTCCATATAATAAAAGATTCAATTAATAAATTCATAGTAACATAAGAAAATCGAAATAAATAAGATTTAAAACACCATAATAAAAATGCTAAAAAATAAATAAATAAATCAAAGGCCAAGCTATTGAGCAATATTTCAACCGTTAATTGCTTGTAAGCTCAAGGTGTGAGATAAAACTCGACCACTAGGAATGGTGTAAATTGATCTGTCCATATGTATGGGGAGCAAGTCTTATATCTCAAAGAGGGTTATATCCATTAGTTCATATTCATGTGAGAATTGTAAAATTCTCTCAACAATTTTTTCTTTGTTTTTAATCAAGGCTTGGTAAGAATGCACCAAATGTTATGGTGTGGCTGAGTCGTGCTCAATGCCTAAGTGCAATATCATAAACTGAGGAACTTCAGGTCCTCAGTTATTTAGAATGTACGAACTATAGGTTCCGATTCAATCCATAATTTGTATAGGATGTACAATTTCATTCCTAGATAAAAAAAGGACAAAATAAGTTCTTGCTTTAGTGTCAGAAAAAGAATACTCAAGGTGAGTTTTATTAGACCTGACAATTTCTTACATGACCCGTTAACACGACACGTAAATGACACAAAAATAACGGGTTTCAGGTCGACACGATAACTAATCGGGTCGTTATCGGGTAACACGATAAGAACCCATTAATAATGGGTCCTTAACAGGTTTACACAAGGGTGACACGCGGGTAACCTGTTTTGACACGTTAATAAATATGTTATCTGATCATTTTAATTTTTTAAACTACTAAAAATCCTTACTATAAAAATCAATAGTCATAGTGTATATGTATATATTGACACAACCCGTCCCGAAGGAGGGCATGCTGGCCGTCACGCGAGAGTGACGGCCAGCATGCCCTCCTTCGGGACGGGGTGTGTCAGTTGGTATCAGAGCCAGGTTTCGATCCTGGGACCTGTGGGTTATGGGCCCACCACGCTTCCATTGCGCCACTCTGATATTGTCACATCCCTGCCCGGGGCAGATCACTTCCCAGGCCCGCTCCACCACCGTAGCACGATATTGTCCGCTTTGGGCTTACCATTCCAACCAAAGCACTCCCAGGATGGGTGACCCACTGGGAAGTTGCTCGTGAGTTCCCAAAAACAAAACCGTGAGGGAATGGTAAGCCCAAAGCGGACAATATCGTGCTACAGTGGTGGAGCGGGCCCGGGAAGTGATCCGCCCCGGGCCGGGATGTGACATATATTGTATATTAAATATGTATTATTGTATTGTTATTCTATATACATTTAAAAAATTTAAGTTTTATTTATTTATTTTTATAGTATACTATCGGCAAAGAGTGAAATTATAAAATTATAAAACACATTAAAAATAAAAATATCAAGTAGTTTAAAAATACAAAACACATTAAAAAAATTATAATAATTAATTTACAAGTGTAAAAAATGTGAAACAAATAGGCAAACGTTCATGATCGCATCCTCTACGCTTTGAGGATGGGTACATCGCTGTTTGAATTTTTAAAACCATACAAACCCTCATGAATAGTATGTTTAAGGGAGTTCAAAATAAATAAAGGAAATTGGCAAGAGCATGGCCTTTAACACCCTTCTGAGGTACATATTACAAACCAAATTCAAATAAAGCCATTGTCCATTTGCCAATTTGGCCCTTGAAAATTGGTTGAGTAAGCATATAACGGATGACGTCGGTTTGAGCAATTACCTGACTGACAGAGGGAAGCATGTAATGTCAGAGTTTGGACGCAGCAAAGAACAAAGCAAGGCAAAGTTTTTCAACAGCCAAATAATTTATCTCGGTCGAATTTAGATTTTGGCTAAGGTAAAAAAATGGCATGTTTGCGGCTATTGTCGTTGTCTTATGCCAAAAGGCAGCCAATGGATTCTTCGACAGCCGAGATATAAAGTTTAAGAGGCTTTCCCCACTGAGGAGGCATGAGGACCGGAGACTAGTAAGAGAAACTTTAATTTGAGTAAAGGTGCCTGATGCTCTTCGCGCCATTTGAAACGGTTTAAGTCCTTCAATTTGAGGAGTGTGGAGAAAGCTTTCATCTTTCCCGCCGAATTAGAAATAAATCAATGAAGAAAGTTGATTTTGGTGAGCAAAGATTGTAACTATTTCTTTGTCGTTGGGGGTCGGGCGTCGATAATTGCACGAGCCTTGTTCTTATCAACTTCGATGCCTCGATGATGTACTAGGAAACCCAAAAAGTTTTTTGTAGATATGCGAAAGGCGTATTTACAAGGATTCATTTTGAGTTTATGCTAATGCATGCAAAGAAAAGTTTGCCGAAGATCGTTTAAATGTGTTCGATGGCGGTTGGACTTGACCACAACATCGTCAATGTATACTTCAACAATAGTGCCAATCAGATCGTGTAAAATAGTATTCATGGCATGTTGATATGTGGCACTGACATTCTTAAGACCGAATGGCATAACGACACATTCGTAGGTTCCTAATGCCCCAGGGCACCAAAATACTTTTATGGACATCGGCCTCGGTAATGAAAATTTGATTGTAGCCGGCGTGGCAATCCATGAAAGATAAAATTACGAAAATCAATATAGATGCGAAAAAACTCCACTTTTCTTCAAGACAGGTACAATGTTTGCCAACCACTCGACGTCTCGAGCCATTCGAATAAAGTTGGCTTTTAAAAGTCGAACAAGTTCATCTTTTATGCCTAGCTGAACTTTGGTCGAGAATCATTGTGGAGGTTGACAGAATGGTTTGCATCCAATTTTAATGCGTAGCTTATGCTCAACTAAGGTCTTTTCAAGTCCAGGCATCTTGTGGTAACTCCAACCAAAACAATCCTTGAATTCCTCAAGAAATTTACAAAGCGCGATCTTCATAGGCTGAGACAACAAAGAACTAATAAATAAAGGCTGAGGTTTGTTGGCTGTTCCAACATTTATTTCCTTTAGAGGATCTTTGACTTTAGGCCGATTATCTTCGAACTCGGCTGGTGTAGCTTGGATTTTATCAAGTGAAAGTACTGGGCCGTTATTCCTTTCAGCAAGGAACTCTACTAAGTTGACGCCAAAATTCGGCTGCTTAAAGATGGTGTCCCAATGAGTCAGTAATAATTCCATAATAAATGAACCTGCGGCTCTTCGTTCGTCTTGTCATGACATATCAATCATCAAGAGAGTCATCGAAGTTAGCCAATCCAAGCCTCGTCAAATCCTGCTGAACAGTTTCGGCACCAACCTCGATGGCTTTTTTGACAAAAATTCTAGTCGGCCTCCCTTCTTCATTAAACCTTGTAAAGTGATGTAGTTGACCTGGTCGTCGTAGTACCGAGCTTGAATCATGTTAGCCTCAAACGAATGATTATCGGCCTAATGAACTATGGACGATTTGTCATCCCAAAAAATAAGAACTTGATATATCGAAGAAGGGATGGAACCAGTCTGGTGAATCCAGTCGCGACCGAGTAATGCGTTGTACTCGGTCTTTGAATCAACTATGAAAAATGCGATCATATTATTTCGACCTGCAATATTTACTTCCAAAGGCAACACTCCTTTAGTCTGAGATTTATCGCCTACAAAGCTGGTCATGGTCACGCCAGATAGAATGAGCTCATCTTTAGAGCGTCGTAGAGCCTTCATCAAGAAAACAGGCATGATGTTAACTGTTGCCCCACAATATGAGTCATCACATACGAGACTAAATTGGATATCCTTCAATATGAGTCATCACATATAACGATTTCAAATGATGAAGGTTGACGGCCGAGGAACGGGCAAATAGCTCGGCTAAGGCTGCTCTGAGGTTGTCCTCTTTGCTAATCGGCTCAGCCTCTTCGATGGCTACGAAGTCGACTTGTGTGGTCTCTTCAGCACCACATCACCATCCTAGAAACTTGGTTGGGACGTGGTCGGCTGAAACTCTGCAGATAAAACATAGACCTTGCTGATTTCCATGTTATCAATGACCGAGGGTCATATTGGGTTGCGGTCCACTTCTTCTAGACCAGTTTACATGTTATCCTGGTCTTTGGTTGTTTCAACAGCATCATTCACATCCAAAGGTGAAAACGAGGGATCATGTTTACCTGGTGTTGTAGACGTGGTTGTTTCATTGTCGACCATGACATCTGTCTCTAACAATGTTGAGGCCTAGTTCTGAGTTTGCAGAGCCTTACGAGTCTGCTCCTGGTATGCAATACGGGTATCTTATATGTCCAAATAAGCATCAAATATCTCAATGCATACTATCTTTTCGGCCGTGAGGCCGAATAATGACACGGCCGAGAAAACCTCAAAATGATGTCATAAATATTGCAGATCATCTAAAGAAAATAGAAGTTCTATAGGATCTAGATCAGCAAATGGGTCCACATCGAAGTCGAGAACACTGGCTTCTCGAATGTGTTGAAATCTTACCTTTATTCCCAAATCTGACCACTGCTGGATGATTTGTTTGGCGTCTGGGCCAGTCAAAGCTAAGTCAAGGGATTCTTGACATTCCTTTGGGAGGTTGTATAAGTCGTTTGCAGTATATTTCTTGTGAAATTCCCGCATATACTCCAAAGCCCTGCCGAAAAATGTGGATGTCCATTTCATTTAACTTTGATTAATAGCTTTTGTGGCGGCAACGGATGAAGTTTGCTTTCAGCCTCTTTTCTGAAATGCTCGATCCGGGCTTTCATTTCCCTAGGCTAAAGAAGAAGTTTGATTCTTTTCTCAAATTCTTCAATCATTGTTTCAAAGTCACGATCAATCACCTTCTTCCCTTGAAGTAGCTCGATCATGATTGCCGGAGCTTGTCGGTCATCCTCCTTTTTTGCTGCTTCTTTATGTTGCCATTACATGATCTGAACTTCCTGAGCTGCTCGCCGACGAGCCATAGAGTCCATCCTTTATCAGCGATGCTTCTGGGACTTGGATAAAATAGTGTATAGGCCGATAAGAAGATTATAACCATGCCAATGATGGTCATGCGATTCAGGTAGTTTGAAAGTTTGCTGAGCCGTGGATGAACTTGAACTCCCAGAATTGTGTACGTAGTAATCTTCATCATAAAATGGCCCATCAAAATCGAGTCGTCATCTAACCGAATGAGGTTTGTAGTCCTGTGTTTGGGGGCCGAGCCTGTTGAAAACTCTTTGTTGACGATGTCCCGAACCAAGCGTCACTTGGGATTTTGTCGAAATCATAGGCGTGGGTCATGGTGATTTGGCAAAAAAATTATAAGGCTTTGACTCTGCTATAATAACTTTTGATTTTCATCTACTGCATAACACCATGAAGCCTTCAGATCCATTTTAGCTCGATTCAAATACTGACTCCACATATGATGGATTTGAGTAGAAACTCGACGGTTCGTTTTGGGACAATAAATCAATCTTGAATCGCGGTCGAGAATTCTATCTTAAGACATAGTTTATTGGGATGAATTCATTTTTCCTTTTTCATTTGTCTTTCGAAAAATGGGCATCTACCATGTTTACTATCACTGAAGGAAAAGGATCGGTGTCGACCAACATATGTATCTTTTATGGAAATTTTAGTTTGTCATTGTCAATCCAGCTTCAGATGGCATCACGAAACACGACATAGTTATTCGTCGTGTGTGTATTTGAGTTATGATACTTGTAATACGTTTTCCTTTTTAAATCTTCGGCCTTAGGAATGCCATGCCCTGGCCGAAGCCTAATAATCTTTGTAAGTAGTAATTGGTCGATGATGGCATCAGCTTTAGTGATGTCAAAAGTGTATACCCTTGATGTTTTGATGTCCTTGGTACTAGCATGAGCCAATGCCTTGCATACATAAGGCTTGTCAATTACTATCTCGACTGCGTCCACATTAACATATTGGGACTCATTGTTCCCGGCTGATGCGTTCTCGCCGTTGGATTCTTATAAATTGTCTCGCAGGTTGGGGCCTTTGAGATTTTTTCTTCTTCAAGCAAATATTCATATTGCTCAACGTGCTGAGCCATCTCATACATATCTCAGAAGTTTGCCCCCAAGAATTTCTTCTTGTATTCCATATCCAGACCGTTTTGGACAATCTTGACATATTCGGCCTCAGGAAGGGGTACTTAGCACTAATTCCTGGCCGATTTAAATCTAGTAGGGTATTCCATTTTACTCATCAGATGCTTGAGCCATTATGGCCAAGGATGACACTGATACTTCCATCTCTGGCCGATAGAATTACTCATGAAACTTCTCAACCAACTCTTCCCAGTTTTGTACTGAATTTGGTGAGAGGTTGATGTACCATGCAAATGTCGTGCCTGTCAATGAGAAGTTAAACAATCGTAGTTTGTGATAATCACTGTTGATATCTCTGCATTGGGCAATGAATCTGGCCACATGTTTCAAAGAGGACAAAGATGATTCCATATTGAAAAGACTGAAGTCTGGGATTTTGAATCCTCAGGGATACTCAAACCTTTCGATGAAAGTCATATACGGAGGGACAAATTTTGGAACTTTTGGCCCTTTCTTCAAAACATAATCGATGATTCTCTTAACTTCATCCACGTCAACAGATGTCGCTTCTGTTCATCAACCAAATTCAGGCGAATTGGTGCTTCTCACCATATGGTTTTTCAAGATCAATGTCTTAATCCGATTGAGTTCTACGTCGGCCTGTACTGGCAACGGGCCTTTCTTCTCCTAGGGGAGCATTTTTATTCAAAGTAGACTATCTTTGTTTATCAACAAGCATATTCTCTTGAACCTCCAAAATTAAAGTCTCGAGCAACTTGTTAGTCACGTCGCAACTTGCATTCGCTATGTCTTGCTTAGTGCTCAAACCACTTACTTCTCAACTAATGACATGCTCGAGCTGTCAATATTGTTCTTCTAGCCTGCGCCGAAAAAAAGACTTAGATAGGGTATCAAACGTTTCATCATCTTCGTCGTCATAGTATTCCACTAGACCCTCGACGAGTCTATCAGTGGCAACTCTAGTAGTTTGAGTAAACACTACGGCATCATGGTTTTGGCCACCGAGATTGATTTCCACTCCTTAGTGAGCCATGCATGTAGACTCTGGTGTCACGGCAATAGGGAGATCATGTGCCTATGACACATTACTCTCGACCGGACTCTGGGCTATAGGTGGCAAACTGGTCGTTGATTTTCCCATAGTTGTTTTCTTTTCAACTAACCGTGTTTCATGGTCATGAACTTTATAGCTTTAGCATTAGGTCCCACTGGGCGTGCTAAAATGTCGACCCTAAAAACTACCTAGCCTATGTGGGGTGCAGGCCGAATAGCTAATAAGCTAACTACATCCTTCAGTTGAATGCGGGGCGTGCCAACTCGTCGGCCGAGCTCGGCCGGGGAGTAAAATGAATGTTGATGTGGCATTGGGCGCGGTGATGACTTCTTGATCTTGCGACTGCGACCGAGGAAGGAATACGTCTCGACCTTCCGATTCTAGAGCCTGAAGACAAGGCTGCTAGTTCTGCGAAGTTCAATATTAAATTCAACTTTCAGTGTGCTAAATGTCGTAACCTGATAACACTTCACTTCGATGAGAAGGTTGATGAGATGACCTTTTCCAACAAGGACTCGGAAATCCTTTTCGAAGTAGTGTTGTTTATCTAAACTGAAGATGTTGCCAGTTGCCACCACAGTGCTGTTTATCCAAACTGAAGATGTGTTGGCGGGAAAAAGGAAAATAAAAATCTCAAGATGTTTGAGAGGTTTAGCGTAGAGCAAGAGTTTGCGCAGGGCATTTTGTGTGTTGATTTGGAGGAGGCTTTGAATGATGCACACCTCTCTCTATTTATAGTAGTAATTCCCTCATGGCCAAAGTAGAGTTCGATTCGGACTAGGATTCCTTAACCAAATTCGAATGGGTCTTGGCCAATCCTGGTTCATGTAGGACTTTGAATCAAGCTCTTTTATCACCTAGATTCAACCTTTGAATCTCTCAGCATCTTTCCTTATTCAAAGCATAACTAACCTTTGAGGACTCCTTGTTATACTAGGATTCAGCCACTCTTCCTTATCCAGATGAAATCACTTCCTAATAGCATTCGGATAATCCCAATGGGCCAGACCCTTAGTGAGAATATTTTTTATGCTTCTACTAGACCGAGATTAATCATGGGCTCGGCCCAAAAACCGTCATTTTAGGTTCAAACAATAACACAAACAATTTGAATCATAAATATGAAGTTTTGTAAATTAACCACGAAGTACCTTCAAAAAGGAGTTTCAAACTCATTTATTGAAAGGCCAAATCTTTTCCTATAGGTTTATATCAGGACAGGGGACACGGTTTTGACTGTTTTTCTAAGAAAAGAAAATTAGATTATGAAGAGTCATAGATGAATCAACACGGTTGAATTCTGTGGAGAAAATAGCTACACGTGCATGCATGCACGTCTTGGTGCGCAGGGTCATGAATATAAAGGACCATTTCACATTGTCATTAAATATATCTTTTATCACCATCCTTATAGTGTATGAGACAAATGTATGCATTTCGATTAGGATCGTATTCTATAGTTATGATTCTACCATATATGTCTTTTTCATTCCATCGAAAATCGATTTTATGGTATAGACGCTTATGACCTCCCCCTCTATGCCCTGCAGTAATGAGTCCTCTGGCATTACGACCTTTACCACAACAATGCTGTCCATAGATCAAATAATTTCATGGATTGGATTTCACTTGACTGTCTATGGCTCCATTGCGTGTTTGTGTCCATGTCATAAATTTATTAGTGGTTATAGTTAAGAAGTAAGAATTGATGATGAAAAGAATAATTTGCCTTTGAATTTGACGAACTAGTGGATGGAATCTACCGACAAGGGGTTAATTGGCTAATTTCAAGTAATTCAGGGGGTTAATTTACCAAAAGAGGTCAATTTCAACTGTGATAATAATTCAAGGGGTCAAATAGCAATTTACCCTGTTCTTTTCTTACGATTAGAAAAAAACTAGCAAGTGTGCATTACCGTTGGGTTAGAAATATTGTTGAAGATGTAGAAAATCTCGAAAAATATGTGTCAGAGTAGTGTTTATATAAAAAAAAAATTACAGCCAAGCGTTAGATGCAAGCAAAACTGGGAACGTAGTCCTTGGGGAATGTTTTTAAAAATCTATGGCCATATCCCAAAGAAAGTTTTATACTTACAATTGTACAAAAAGCTAAAGAAAAATGAAGTTTTGTTCCACTAAAGATATCCAAGTTCATAACTGTGATAATGGCGCCTCCCTAATTTTGTATGTCACCGCTGAAATGAAAATCAAAATAAAAAGGAAATTAAAAAAAATTAAAAAAATTGATTACTCATGAATTAAGTCACCCTAAATTGCATATGAATCACCATAGCTCCAGGTGCTTGCATCACTAGTATATCTGTATTCCACCCGTCTAAATGCAATTGCCTATTCTTTGCCATAATTCATAGAAATAAAATAGATCTCTCAAATTGATCGAGGAACAATACCAAAATCCAACAGAGTAAGATTTGTAATATAAACTTCCTTCATGTACGTAGAGAATCATAAACCAGATCTTAAAACCGTAATCAAAGGCATTTTCGCAAGAAAATTCCAGGTAATTGAATAGATACAATATCATCCATGAGCTAGAACCAAATTTGAAGTTAAGACTCCAATCACATCTGAACTAAGTTGTTTAATATGAATTTTATTCAAGTTCATAAACCCAAAACCCAAAAAACC
Organism: Heteromeles arbutifolia; assembly: GCA_024362995.1. Taxonomy (NCBI): domain Eukaryota; kingdom Viridiplantae; phylum Streptophyta; class Magnoliopsida; order Rosales; family Rosaceae; genus Heteromeles; species Heteromeles arbutifolia. The sequence goes on along the minus strand of JANCRC010000003.1, from coordinate 32,697,898 downwards.
AATTCTCCATTGATCAATAATATCGACAATATTTCCAGCATTTCAGAAGGGTCATTACTAAACATCTACTAATCCGTCGTTACCTATAGTTTGATAACTGGAAGCCTCAGGCTTTTTAACAAATTTGTAGATATTTAGTAATGACCCATCAGAAGCTCTTTTTTATAATATCTATACATGTTAAGTTAAGAAATGCATGAACTGGAGTAAAGACAATTTATTTTAATTTAAGAATTAGAACAATAAACCTTGAATTAGTATGCATGGTGATATGGATTCCATGTTCCATCAAGACCACTCTGAACCAATGTGAGATTTTGGCATGGATTACATGTTCGTACCCATTCTCACTTTTGGCTTGGCATCTATTGCTCTGTTTTACATATAACATTATATCTATTAATATAACATGTATATAAACAGATGGGTAAATACCATTATGTAGTTCATTTTCCACAGACCTATCATATTGCATTGTATGTATACAATGTAATCTTTTTCTTGTACCAAAAAATAGTTGGCAAATGGCACATTCAACCTGCAGATATAAGTTCTATTCAAGTTTATACCAAATTCATAAAACATAAAGTAAATTCATACATAATTAATTTAAAAATAAACAATTTTTTTTTAGCAAATTGGGCTAAAACACTGCAATTGCTCAAAGTCGAAAAAGTGGGGAAAAAAGTAGTCAGCTCATGTATAACATACAAATTTTCAAGTTTTGAATTGCCTTGTTCAAAAATCAGTATTCTGTTATGTATACAACCATTAAACTTATTATTTGAATCCAAAGTGGAAAAGTCAGGAAGACATTCACAAAACCAAATCAAACGCACCAACTATGACATCAAAGAATAAATTATATAAATTGACAGATTGAAAGAAACTCAATAGAGATTAGAAAGAGAGAGAGTACCGGAGAAAGTGGGAAAGCAAGAGAGACACAGTTGTAGAGGTTAACGAAGGAAGCCACTTCCAAGAAAATCCAAGCTTGAATAATTAAATTTATTGTTACAGATGATTAACTCTAAGGGTGGTCAATATCTGTGATAAAATGCATGTAAATGGTTAAATGGGTAATTTAGCTTGTTTATTTTACCTCAGCCACCAAAGCAAATTTCATACGAATTCCCTCATATGCTTTGTAAATCTACCAAGATTGGTAATAACATGCTACTCGGTAGAAAATTCATTAATCACCCATTATTATTTAGCTCATAGTTAAGAATACATACATATATTCTGGAAAATTTAAATATGTAATTGTGCAAAGCATATGATGAGGGAACCAAAAAACCAATATATAGATGTAAAGAGATTGAAAGATGGGTTAGTAGGTACCTGGCTGAACTTGGACTGGAGAATAGCGTTGATAACATATCCAAGAATGTACTAACATTCGTTTAAAAATGCATTCATGTAAGCACTAACATTACATGGCACTAATAGTTATTGCTACACATATGAGGATTAATCCCTTAATGGCACTAATAAGGGCCTTACATCTACATATTGAAAAGGATTGATATAATTGAGCGAAGTGTAATTACTAACATTTCACAATTAGCATAATTTTAATTATGAATTCTACATCCCAGTTAAATACTAAAATAAGGGACTAAACTTAGTTACTATAATATGTTCATGTATTATAGATTATTAATACATGCAATACGATTCCACTGTACACATATACTGAGATGCAAAGAGGGCCAAAGATTGCATAATTGGAAGGAAGAGCTTCAAGATGGGAATTGAGTTGATCACCAAAAGATTGCATATAATGAGATGCAAATTGTAAGGAATGTGGATGTATAAATCACATGAGATTTGACTTCCCTGATAAGTGCATAGTAACTGAAATCCTAAAAACATAATAATACACAAACAGAAAAATCTAAACGAAAAAACCAAGAAGACGGGAAAAGGAGGATGAATCATTATTTAACTGAAGAACACAATTCATAGAGCAATAATTAGTAGATAAAACGAAAGCAGCAATGTAAAAGTCATGGGCAACCTGAATTCTGAGGCTGAGGATGATAGCTTAGCACCAAGTTCCATTTTCAGTCAGAGTTGGAAACTTTATTCGAGACTCTTTAACAAACATAACATTGTGGACTAAATTAAAAACAGCTTTAAACCGAAAATTATAATCTGAGTTTTTGTAATTCTTTTTGTAAGAATTCTCATAACCCTGAACAAAAAGAAAAGTTTACCACAAGCTTGGAGCTAATTGGGTCACATTCTCCCTGCTCTGCAACCACACAAAACAAAATTCGAAGTCAAAAACGTTTTAAAATATATATAGCAACTTGTCCTACCGACTTGACTTTAAAATACAACTTCACTAAAACTTATAGATGGATGTGGTATCTCACATCACAAACATGACATATAATGTAAACAAATGAATCTGATTCTCCCTGGAGGGGTATGTGTATCTCTTAGAACATCTATAGGTGACAAAATGAACAGGTACAAAGCCATTAAACAATTATGTATACCTAAACAATTTTCTAAAAATAAGCTAACTTATATAGATGTTATAGTTTGAATTTAGTCAGCATCATTTTCAACACAAAATAATAATATTTCTCCAGTCCTGACTGCTTCAATTATTTTGTCAACCACAACTTCAACCTAAGAAGTGATGAGAGCAAGATTCAATCGGTGATTTGCAACCCTTCTTCCCTTAGCATCAATACTTCAAAAAGAATGCATTATAGAACTAAAATTATAACTCAAACTCTTCATACCCTGTCTTGTCTTTGCTCGCTACAATCTCTATTTTAATCTTAGCGACGAAGTTGTCTGCACAAAATGCAGAGCCTAACAAAGTAATAGAAAAAGGAAGAAATTCTGAATGACAATATAAAAAAAGGGTAGGATGATAAATAAATAACGGTAGATATAATAGGTAGGGAGTGTTTCAAAACATCTATAGATTTAATTAAACTGAAGAGGAAATATCCATGCCAAAGCAAGAACATACCGCCTTGTCCTCTCTGTTGAACCACCTTGTGCACCAAAGCCTCAAACATCAGATATAATAACGCCACGAATTCCAATTTTTAGCAAAGCCATCGGTACATTTGAATATAAATGAGGAGAAATGGGTGATATTCATAAGTGTATTGACTGATCCGTCATAAAAATTGAAAGACGAAACCAAAGAAAACCCACATATTTTAAATTAAAAAAAAAAAGAAAAAAAAAAAAGAGAACCCAAAAACCAAACTCAAAGCAAATATGTCGGAAAACTCACCAGGAAACCCAGCTTTTCTGGGTTTAAAATCTCCTCAAATCAGAACGGGAGCCAAGCTTTTTTGGGTATAAAATTTCTTTGAATCAGAACGGGATTCAGCTTGGATTTTTCCAAGAATTCCCAAATCAAACGACAAAAAATTAATCGCAGCAAATAGAGCGCACGAACGCAACCGATCCAGCATTCATGCAAAGGAAATTCGACCACGAATTGAAAAAAAGGTGAGAGAAAGATAAAGACGAACCTTCTTGCGGAGGCCAGGAGTTCACGGCTTGTGAGAGAGCTTGAGAAATCTGTTCTGGAAGCAAATGGAAGAGCCCGGTTTTCCATCCTTCTCTCCTTCCCCGATGAGCAACACATGTATGGGATTTTGGAAGCAAAAAAAGAAAACAACGGGCAGCCTCAACGTCACGAATAAGACGGGAAAACACGTAATTTTACCGTGCAATATAGAAAGAAAGCTGAAAGCCTAGGGGTGAAGCCGCCATTTCACTGTTAATAAACAGTGCTCTCTCATGAACAGTGCTTTTCGCTGGCTTTTAGGAGATGGTAATTTATAGTGGTGCACATACCTTTTATTTTTAACACACTTTTTATCTAACTAAATTTTAAAAAAAAAAAATTTTAATTAAGAAGGGTATGTGAGAAATAAAAAAGAGTATGAATAAAATCACCTTAAGTTTATATTTATCTGCATTATGCATCGGATAATTTTTGTCTTATTTCGTATGTTATCCCAAGTACTGAGATATAATGATCGAGACTCCTAATTTTAATGGTGTTCTAGTTGTTGGTAATTTGGTATGTTCTATGACCAGTGTGTGCAAATTTGATTATTTTATGATCAGTAGTGCAAGGGAGTACAATTTTTTCCACGTGTCGACTAAAGGATGGAGGGCCTATATAAGTAAGATGAGTACTCCATAGAACGGGTCGGACAAAAAGAGAGAAAAAAACAGACTAGATTAATTATGGCGAGCTTTTTTTTTTCCAAAAACAAAAAAAAAAGGAAAAAAGGAGACTAGTTTATGCCGACTGTTATCCGTAACATTTTATTCAATATATATGAGTGACTCAGTAAATGTAGCTCAATTTTGAGAGGTTAACTACTTAAACGTTGTTGTCCAGTTCTTATTGCAATCCCCAGCCCACCAAGGGCCGACCACATAGGTCTTTGTTAACCTCCTAATTTTAAGAGTTAACAACGTGATGTGCACATTACTTGTTAAGTCAGATGGAACACAATGTATTACAAAAAAAATAGTCTCTATAAAATTTTCCTCTTTTGGTTGTCATGTATGAGCAGACCAGCTCTCCACATCGCTATGGACAAATCTCCAGTTTTCAAGACAAGAACAATTGTAGAAAAGTTTTTTCTCCATAAGGTACAAAACTTTTTTTTTTTTTTTTTTTCCAAAGCAATCCACTAGGGTATGTTTTCTTTTATACAAGTAGTATTCTACTTTAATCTCTACGTTCTCAATTATTTTTTGCAGTTTTGTTTAGACCCTAAAGTGAGAGTGATGCTCACCCTTATTCATAATAATTAGAATAGTTTAAATTTCGAGATTTGTGTCTTGAATCAATTAAACTAAACTAATTTAACAGTTCAATGGGGGAGGGTTGAGCAGCACCCCCAGTTTAGGGGGTAAGCAAAGTTGCACTCTTCTTTTTTGGGAATTGGATCCGCTCCGGACCCTAGTGTCAAGAGCCTAAGGATCAATTCATCTGAGCCGCTAATTGGTGTGTAAAAGAAATCAGAGCCGTTGAGTTTGTGTGGTGGGCCAGGAAATTGAGTTAATGCGGACCGTTGGATTCAATTTATACAGCCCAGATGAATTGATCCCAAGGCTCCGGACACTAAGGTCCAGAGCAGATCCAATTCCTTTTTTTTGGTATTTGATAAGTATGTTGTCAATATTTGGTCGATATGTCATTAATATTTGGTCAATGTGTAGAGTACTCCAACTTACTTATAAGCTCATGCAAGGTTCATAATGTCGGAGTCATTCTCAACATGCCATCTCTCATATGGCGAACATGGACAACACAAATAGGTGACGTGGAGCAAGTAGTGGCCGTCAGGCTTCACATATGGAATAATCTGCTCTAATAGCATGAAGAAAGTTGAGATTTCTCTATAAAATTAATCGACAATATTCGAGCGGTTCACGTGGTGGCTTCTTTTATTACTTAATAAGGTTGCTCTTATGTTTGAAATTTAAAAAGACCGGAAATATTATGGCGGAAAATGTAAACATGAATTTTTGGTTAATATTTCGGCGAAAGATATAAACATACCTTGTTACACTTTAATAAAAAAGGAAAACTAACAAAAAATCCTTAAAAATATCATGTTATATTTTGGTGGGGATCTTCCTGCTCATAGATAATGTATATGAATCAAATAAATGAACGGTTTATCATCAATCAGTTACTTGGTACCAACACCGTCCCTTTGTTTCATACATTTGGATGACTAAACAATATTTGATTCAAATGATTTATTGTATGTATGATCTTTAGATGATGTTCATGGATTTGAACGGTTTAGATTATGAAATTTGTGCGCCTAACATACTTTTTTTGTAGGGTTTTAATGTGTGTATCCACCACTAGGAGAGGATTCAAGTATTGACTGTATTGTTCATTTCTTCAAGGTCTCAACTTTGAAATTCGTCACTATAATCACATAAACTATAGATTGAAATTTAACCGTTGATTGTCGTTTACATTTTCACTCCATTCTTCTCACCAAATTTGGTTTTTTCAGATTTCTTTTTTGAAAACATGATTTTTAAGAGGATGCAAGACGATGAACGGTTCGGATCGTTGATATTACGTTCAAAGTTCTACAATTAGTGAAAATATTGCTTAGAGTTTATAAAGTCTCTAGAAACTATATAACATCGACTCATATATTTAGTTAACCATAAATATCGCAACGTGATATCAACGATCTAACCCGTTGATTTTTCTATATCCACTAAATGATCATGTTTAAAAAAAAATTTGAAAAACAAAATTCGGTGAGCAGAATAAAGCATAAACGACAATCAACGGTTAAACATAAATCTAAAGTTTATGGATTATGGTGTCGGATTCCGGAGTTTACCCCTTAATGAAAGTCGTAAAGCTTGTTATTACGAGTGATTGTTTATATTTTTTACATTTTTTGCACTTCTACAATAATTATTATGAATTTTATTAATTTTACACAGTCAAATAAAAATCACTATTCATGATGAATCGTTTATTTATTTGATTCATATACATTATCGAATGATGTCTGATTTGAAGGATTTATTTTTTTGTGAAATAATTGTTAGGGTCAAAGCACATAACTACTAAAGATTATACATAACAAAAATAATCGAATTAGAACCCTCTATTAAAATTATAAATCAGTATAAGACAAAATTTAATTGCACGAATTGCAAGCCAGTGCTATTTGAATGGACCATGCATGTCACTCACAATTCTAAGCTTAGGAAAACAGTATTTAACAAATTAAAAGGAGGCGCGCGCGGGATAAAAGAGCGGTATCAACTATCAACATAGACGCGCGGAGTTAGAAAAAAAATTAAGAATTAAGCGCACGAAGCGGTTATCTCTCTCCGTCCCACTCCTTCTCCCTCTCCCTCTCCCTCTTCACCTCCATCTCCGTCGCTGCAAATAGACAGACCGACAGCCTCCTTCCGGTGGAAATCGAAACCATCGTCAAAGTCAAAGCCTAAAAAAGGTTTTTCCCTCCTAATTATCATCTTCAATTTACGTTTCTGATGGATAAACCCATCAGTTTTCTGTGTAATTCTCTTAGGGTTTTCATTTTTCTTTTTCGATTCTTTTGCGAGTTTATTGTGGGTTCTTCCCCTTCTAATTCTCATCTGCAATTGTTTACCTTTTGCGGGGTGGGGGATGTGGCTGGGTACTATATATGGATTGGTGGAATCAGAGTTCAATTCCATTCAATTTTTTTATGGATTGGGGGAATCAGAGTTCAATTCCTTTCAATTTTTTCACTGGAATATATATATATATATATATATATATATATATATATATCTCTCTCTCTCTCTCTCTCTCTCTCTCTCTCTCTAAATTTGTTCAATTTTCCTATACAGAGGGCGGTTACAAGGCTGGGCTTATTTACTGAAGAATCTGATTATATTCCAGGCTAGCTGCTTTCTTTGGTAAGGTATGTTGTTGCACCGTCACCCTCAGCCTATCTTATTCATTGTTTGATTGCTGGTCCTAATGAATCTTGCATGTAAAACTAAATTTGTAAACATGTAAAAAGGGAGTAGATACTTTCTATGCCATGGACAGGGAATGGATACTAAATTCGAATCAAGTGTGTAGGGAATATTTAAATGGGATTTCAGAATTTTTGTGTAGGTGACATCTCCTGTATTTACTTTAAGTAGCTTTTTTTCTCTCCCTCTAATATTTATTTGACTTATTAAGCAGGGAGCATGAGGAAATAATAAAGCGTGAAAGTTGTTCAAACGTGGAGCAAAGACACAAAGATGTAAGTCGAAGTTTGTAGTTATTGTAATGTGTTGCATTATTTTAAAATAATTTCTGCATAACACTGTCCATCATGTTACTAGATGAGGAGCTTGGGAAAGGAAAAGTCACCTTTATATAAAGATGAGTTGTTTGAGTTAGCGAGAGGTGTTGTGCGAGCTGAAACATATCAAGGTTGTGTTGTGAATGGGGTTAAGTTTGTAGTTACCGAACGAGATGATAGATTAATCACTCAGAATAGTGGGGTGTATGTGCCTGGAGATGTCGATACTGGAGAATTAGAATTTTATGGAAAGTTGACTAGTGTCATTGAATTGTTATATAGGCAGGGGTATAGAGTGGTGTTATTTAAGTGCCACTGGTTCAATACAGACCCTTCTAGATGAGGGAGTATAAAGCGCAACTACCACTTAATATCAGTCAACACAAACACTCGTTGGTATGATAATGGTCCTTATATTCTTGCCACTCAAGCGAACCAAGTGTTTTATGTGGCTAATATTAAGGCAGGTACTGGTTGGAAAGTAATTCAAAGAATTCAACATAGAAATGTATGGGATATTTCGAAAAAGGGGGACTCCGAGGGTGATAGTAGTGATGATGATGTGACACACCAAGAGAACTCTTCATCAGACATTCCCGATACGGCACAGGTACAACACAATGATGAAACTCTGACTCCGTACCGCTTGGAAAACGTTCCTCCAGTTGCAGTTGAGATTGACTCCATCATTATAGATCTTGGAGCTCTTCCTAGAATTGATGAAAATGAATTCACTTACAATTATAATGAAGAAAGTAGTACAGATACTGATGACTACATAAGCAATGAGGAAAATAGTACTCATGGTGCTGATAGTTCAAGCAGTACTACTGATGACGATAGTGATCTGGATTATTAGTAAGTCAGTATTTAGTTTGCTCATTGTGTTTTTGTCTAAATAATTTCGTCATTTTGTATGTGCATTTTCCTTACTGCATTAGTTTGCTAACTTATTTGTTTGTTTTTGTATTTGTTTTCCATGTTTTTATTGGAAAATGAAATAATTGTATTTGCTTTGATTGAATCGTATTTATGGATGAAAAACATGTTCTTAATTGAACTATTTCATTTAGGTTCGAGTTTTGTGATCTAGGTTTCCAATTTTTGGTTGATTTGGGCATCTATTTGTATAATATTGGTGAAAACAATGTCCTTTGACTTTAATTACAGATTTCCAATGTAATTTTTCGATATTGTGCTTCAGGTTTGACATATTTGTTTTTCCTTTCTATAACACTTGCAGGTTGTCTATGGCTAAGTGGAATTCTGGGCGAGATAGTTTACAACTGGTATCAGCCCGGCATGAAGACCAGTGTGAGGATCATTCACGCCAGGTAATTTTGATAATTGAGGATTAACTTGATTAGTAGATGTCTATATCTTCTTGTTTACACTGATAAAGATTATAAACAGTGATAAATTAGGATGCTTTAGTATAGTTTATTTATGTTTTCAGGTTCATATGCTTATGTTCTAGGGTCATAATCTACTTAGCTAGGTGATTGGCATTGTTATGTTTATATAAATTATAGACCTTTCAAGGATTTATATCATTTACTTATGATATACTTGCTAAGACTACTACTCCTAGTCTCGAAAGTCTGTTTCCTTCTTTTTCTCTTGAATAAATGCTCAAATCCTGACTACTCTAACTCTCTCGTTATTTGAATTGGAATGTTGATGATGTGGCACACCAAAACCATAAAAATATTAATTCTGAACCTTTTAGGATAGTCTTAAACTCTTATAGAAGCTCTCCTTTTGCTTTGCACGTTTTCTTTAATTAAAACTTGTAAATCCGAAATCACCTTGCAAATACCGCATAAGCTTAGCTGACAGACGTCCTGTACGAAAATCGCTATAACATCTTCTAGAGAACTCGGAATCATGAATCGTAAAATTCCTCTGAAAGCTAACTTCCATATCTTTCCAATGGTATAAGGCTCAACACCTGGTTCCTTCTGAGGAAGTACAGTTTAACTCATAAATTTGGCTGATCTGCACAAACAGTTCCTACTTCCAAGATACTAAACTCATTTCAATAGAAAAAGTGCTTTGTTTTCTTCTTTCTTCATCTTCACTCTTCAAACCTAAGAAACATATAAACTAAGTGAAACAAAGAAAATATTGAATTGCATTTACAAGATAACTTAGTAACATAATGACATTAAAAAAGTAGTAAAGTAGAAAATAATAAAGAAAAAATTCAATATGTCCTATCTCTACTTTCTTATGTGACATGTCATAAAGACCATATGATCATGCTGCCTTGTTTACAGAGTGTGAGATTCATGTTGCCTTGCTATTTATAACGTTTATCTTGTTGTTTACAGTGATGAATGACATATAAGTAGTTGATGCTAACTTGATTATTACCTGGTATCTATTAAACATGTAATTTTGCTAGGTTGTGATGCTGCATGGCCTTAGTAAGTTAACTTGATTAGTAGACATCTTTATCTTGTTGTTTACACATTTATGGTTTCATAAGTTATTTGTCTAGAAATACCACTCTAGTGTGGCCTTGCGTTTCCTTAATGTCAATGATATTTAGCACCCTTAACGTTTGCTAATCAAGTTTTTTAATTTGTCTTTCTTCTACAGTTGTTTGATACTGGAATGTTTCATGATGATCCTCACCGTTTCCCGATTACGTGATGCTGCATATCAACGTGATGAGGACTATAGTGAGAATGGTGATACTTAAGGATATTTTATCTGTATTATAGTAGTATTATAGTAATGTCAAAATGAAAACATATATATTTTTGTATTTTGTAACTGAACCTTACATTAGTTTATATTACATGAATTTTTGTGTTGTTCCTACATTAATTTTTCAGTCACGCCCCTTCTCGATCTCTTAAGCTTGCTTGTTTGTGATGGTTAAAAATATTATTAAAAAAAACAAAATGCGAATGAAAATCAGAAAATATTGGACTTGACATGTTTTGTCAGCACAAAAATAATTAGCCGACAAATGTTTTTGTTCACATAAGATTCAACCAACCAATTATTTTGTCTACACAAGTAATTTGAGCCGACAAACCAGTTTGTTGGCATAGGACTTCTCAGCCGAAAAACCATTTGTCACGACAAGATTACTCAACCAACAAAATGTTTCGTCACGACAAGATCACTAAGCCGACAATTAACTTCATTGCGAAAAAACAACCTGTGCGACAAAATATTTTGTCGCAATGTTGTTTTGGTGACGGGCACAATTTGACGGTTGAGAATTGTCGCCTTAAAAATGAGCCCAAAAAATATCAAGATTCGTAGGGAAAGATCTTGCGCAACATGCTTTTAGCGACAAAATTGCCGACAAAATTTTTTGTTGGGAAAGGCTCTTTGCCGACGAATTTTGACTTTTGCCGGCCAACTAATTTTGTCGGCAAATTGGAAATTTCTAGTAGTGAATGAAGAAAAGCATGTGTTTGAAAGGAGTTTATTTTGTTAAATATTTAAGAGATTCTGTAAAGGAAAATGCTAGGAAGACTATTTTTTAGACCATATTTGAAAACTACATGATATGGCGTAGCGTCTTGATAAGGTTTACATACTCGAATTTTCATTATTGAAAATTTGACACATTTATTTAATTTTCACCATTATTTGTTCTCCTCATCAAGTGAAGAAAACAAATGTAAGACAGAAAAAAAAACAGAAAAGATAGCTAGTCCACAACATCCATGATCAATTCTGAAGGCGACATGAAGGAATAGCGAGCAGATTCTTGGCCCTTGAAACTGCAAGACCAAACTCCTCAGCCATATCCAACTCATTTGGCAACATGTTCTCTGGAAGTTCCCAATCAAAACAATGCACAAGCTGTGCCAACACAAAGTGTACCACAGTAATCCCTAACTGCATCCCAACACAACGTCTTCTGCCAGAGCCAAACGGTAGAATCTGAAAGTGGTGTCCTCTAACATCAACATTGCTATCCTCAAACCTCTCTGGTACGAACTTTTCTGCATCTTCCCAATCACTTGGGTCTCTCCCGATTGCCCACACGTTTACGATAACACGTGACTTTTTTGGTATGTGGTAGCCATCGACAGTGCAATCTTCGATGGCTGCATGAGGAAGCAACAATGGTAACACAGGATGTAGCCTCATGGTTTCCTTCACTACCATATCCAAATACTCCAATTTCTCTGTGTCTGATTCCTCCACCATTCTATTCAGACCTACAACATTTTCTATCTCCTTTTGGACTTTCTTCATAACCTGTGGATGCCTCATGAGTTCCGAGAGCGCCCACAGGACTGTTGATGATGATGTGTCCGCTGAGGCCACTAACATGTCCTGCCAATAAATTTTTCATTGCTAGATGAAGTATATATAGTAGTGTGACACATGTACATAGATGACAATTTAATGTACATGATAAATCACAAATTTGTATCGTCAATAATCAATCTTGTATATTCAAACAAATGTTGACATTATGGTTCAAAAGCACATCTGAGACCATGTCATGCTAAATTGTCTAACAAGAAACAATATCGTTTTAATTTGAATTCAAGCAAGAATGAAGAGACAAATATGTAAAATGATGATATGTAAACTTACCGACATCATGGCTTTGATATTCAAGCGTTCGATTCGGTAGTCCGATTCTTCAGACCCCATGTAGGCCAGCATGGCATCAGTGAAGTCCCTTGTTCTTTCTTTATCCTTGGATTGAAGATGCTCGTCAATAATCTTTTCGTAAAAATCATCAAACGCCTTGTTAACAGCCTTCATTTTTTTAGTGAGCCCTTGCAGGTCAAGCGGTGCAATACAAGGAAAGAAATCTCCCAAGTTAGGTACTGCTGCTAGTTTCAAACCCTCTTTCATCACAGAAACGATACCCCTCCCGCCAAACTCCTCGTCCTTGTACTTCTTCCCAAACACCATCCGGCAGGTCATGTCAATCCCGAGCGACATGACCTTGTTAGTGAGATTAGCAGTGCGTCGATTATTGGAGTCCTCTTGAACAGATTTTATCAAGAGAGCAACCTCTTCTCTCCTCATGGACTTGAAAGAGTTGATCTTTTGGTTGCTAAGTAATTCGAGCATGCAAATCTTTCGCATGTTGGTCCAATACGAGCCATACTCAGCAAAGCTCAAGCTTTTTTGCCCAAAGATGAGGTGCTTTGCACCTTCATTAGGTGGTCTAGTTGCGAAATTAAGGTCGTGTGTTTTGAGGAACAGCTCGGCCGCTTGTGCGGAAGAGACAACGACGGTATGCTGGAGGCCTAACCTCAAGTACATGATGTCACCGTATTTCTGGGCTAGTTGACGAAGATCCATGGTAGGGAACTTCCCTAACAAATGGAGGCTGCCAAAAATAGGAAACCCTCTCGGACCAGGAGGTAACATCTTGTTCTTGTTCTTGCTTTGTGATATGCATGCTTGCACGATGCGAACAAGGGCAAGCACCCCAATTGTTGCCCAAATCCAAAGTGCCATATTGATATTGCGCTCTTTGGGAGTTCTCAAATGGTTGCGCTCTTTGGGAGTTCACAATTTGTTTCTATGAGTATTATGAATGCTAGCTGTTGCTTGATTTTATAGAGCTATGTAAGTGGAAAGGTCAACCAGCTACTTTCAAACATATTAGAGTAAATTACACAAAACAACCTCAACTATGAGTCGAATTACAATCTCATACCTCATGTTTTAAACATTGGAACGTCATACCTCAACTTATGAATTCGTTGCAATGTCAGACTTTAGTTAAATTTTCTGTCAATTTGGTTTTAAATGATGACGTGGCAAGAGCCAAGCCCACTCCTTTACCAACTGGAATAAAAAATTAATTAATTATTGATAATTATTAATTTTTTATTTAATAATTAAAATTAATTTAAAATGGGGAGAAGAGAGAGAGAGAGATATTTTTAAGTTAATTTTAATTATTAAAGAAAAAATTAATAATTTATTAATAATTAAATAATTTTCAATTACTTTTAATTATTAAATAAAAATTAATAATTTAATATTAATTAATTAAATTTTTATTCCGGTTGGTACATGAGTGGGCCCTCATCCTGCCGTGTTATCATTTAATAGCCAAATTAACAGAAAATTTAACAGAGGGATGACATTGCAACGAATTCATAAGTTGAGGTATGACATTGGAATGCTTAAAACATGAGGTATGAGATTATGATTCGATCCATAGTTGAGGTAGTTTCGTGTAAATTTACCCAACATATTAATTGTAGATTAGATAATAATTGCACCAGTCCATTTATTGCAATGGATAATGCCAGGGAGGCTTAATTTTTGAACCAAATTTTGTAAACCAAATGATGTGGTTGTTGATGATTGGATAATTAAGTGTCGATTAACATGCTTATTTCGTATTTGTGACACATTATTTGATTTGTAAATTTGGTTTAAAAATTTGGTCTTCATAGCATTATCCTTTTGCTGGGTAATGCTAGGAAGACTAAATTTGTAAACTTACTTAACCGTTGATAAACGTGCTCATTCTTATTGGTGACAGATCATTTAGTTTGCTAATTTAGTCTCCTTAGCATTAGCCTTTTGCAATTATCTTATTTTCACGCACATATTTTGTAATTAAAACCGCTAATTTACTAATTGTCGTTTTAAAATCATATTCACGAAAAATCAATTAAATCAAATATTAATTACTTACCTATATGAAAAATCATTCTCACGAAAAATCAATTAAATCAAATATCATGAAAAAATCGCATGTTTTCTTTTTCATTAAAAATTTCTTTGTCTTACGCAACGGTGGCCGTGGTATCTGAAAAGTCAAACAAAGAAAAAAGAACAATACTTGGGTCCTCACTGGAGAGGACCCAATATCCTGCCCTTGTTACGTGGAACAATCATAAAACGACACCTGTCTATCCAAATTCCCTAAACACGCAACCAAACATCACTATTTTTATAGCCAAACATTCACTATTTCACTGGCCAAACACCCTTCTTCTCCCTCGTTTCCCGGCCTTACATTTCCAGAAAACTCTCTGTCTCTTCTTCAGCAACCCCACCTCACTCCGTCTCTTCTCCGGCGACCCCAACACACTCTGTCTCTTCTCCGGCCACTCATCCTCAATCCTCTCTTCTCCGATGACCCACCCCCACTACGTGTGATCCAACCCACTCGGCAAAACTGGGTTTTGAAATTCCTTGAGATTAGAGCTCAAGATTGGAATTTTGAAGTTCAATGTTCAGAATTGTAGACTTTGATGAGACAAAGAGAAGGAGATGCATGGAGGGAAGTGGTGGAAAGGGTGGGCTACTGGCCGGCATTGAGGGCTACGGGGAGGACAGTCTGGTGAAGGTTGGTGAGGGAGAAGAAGGATGTTTGGATGCAAGAATAGGAATGTTTGGCAACTAGTTTTAGTTAGAGCGGGTGGGGTTTAAAATGACACGTGTCGTTATTTGATAGCATGGTCAGTATATTACATACTCCCCATTGAGTACACAAGTATTGTCCAAGAAAAAATAGATCTGAAAATTGCTGTTACTGTCATCTTCTTAGTACACTACAAATTTTTGTTCGAATTTTTTATTATTTTATATGTAATTCTGGATTTTCTCTTTTTTGGGTTTTTAACAATTTCCACCATTCATTGAATTCAAGCTTAACATGAATGTTTTGGGCTTTTGGAGAGAAAAAGATCACCACAACCTGCATCCAAACGGCGACCGGCAACCCAGCAACCTCTGACCAAAACATCACCCCACATGCATCCAAATGTACGCCACTGCCACCACCAAGATCACCCACTTGATGCTCTCTACCCAACAACATCAGACCCACCACCATGAACACCCACCCAAAACTCCCACTTGAAATATAGATTTGGTGGTCTTACTTCTTCTTTAATCATGCCCAATTGAAATATAATTTTCAAAGAGACAGTACTACAAAATGGGATATTACTGGCGTTTTAAAACCGACAAAAAACCCAAGTTAACGTCGGATATTTGGTAAAAATTCGACATTAAATAATGCAATGTCGGATTGAGAAACCGACACCAATACTACCATCACAAAAGGGAAATGATGTCGCTTAAAAGCGACGTTAATTAAAAGTAAAACATTAAAAAATCACACCTACTATCAGTCTAAATCGACGTTAAGAAAAAATAAAAAAATCACGTATACTGTCGGTCTAAACCGACATCATCTAAGTTAAAAAAATAAAATAGTCTCACTACTGTCGTTCATAAAGCGGCACCATATATTTTAAAAATAAAAATAAAATATCAAAACTCACGCAATTTTTAGTTAATAACAATTACAACAAACTATATGAAAATAATTTCTATAAGCTCAACCATTAACAAAAGCTCATAACATTTTATATTTCACATAACAAACAAAAATTTGTCCGTCATAACAAACATTAAATCCGACATTACAAATTCAACATACAAAAAAAAGAAACAGACTAAACGCTAGCACAAGTGTCATACATATCCGACAAAAAAGTGAACCACAACTACTCAGCAGAAGCGGAGCCCGAATGTGACCGAGTTTTTTGCCTGGATCCTTCTTCAGTTCCTCCTTGTGATCCAAAAATCCTCGCCATGTCAACATCTAATGGAACACCTGCAAGCAGTCCAGAAAACATTCCAATTGGAACATCATCAGAAGAAGGCATCTCATGTTGATATGCAGGCATTTGATTTGGCGGCTGCTGCATGTATGGCATGGGTGGCTGCTGCATGTAATCTATGGGCTATGTCGGATACATAGGATGTGAGGGAGGTTGCTGATTATAGCCTGTATACGGATATACAGGTACAGCTGGAGGTTGACTTTGGCCTGACAGTTGGGTTCCTTGTGGATAGGAATATGGAGGATGAGGCTGACTCTGGCATGAGTGTTGGGTTCCCAGGCTATACGGTGGTGGCGGCTGAAATCTATGCAAAACCGCCGCCAACAACTGATTGTTTATCTGTTGCTGGTTACGTGTTTCTTCAAGCTTAACTTCTAGCTCTGCCACCCGTTGAGCATTAACTTCTTCATTCCTTCTCAATTGATTGTTCTCAGTCTTCAACAATGCCACTAAACTCCTGGATGATCTTCTGGAAGAATTAAAACTAGAAGCTGAAGTAGATGCATACGACACCATATCCAGGGTCACACCATGTCCATACCCTCGTACCCTATTATGACGCTCAGGATCTATCGTCTCCACATAAACCCTTGTCCTAAGGTCATCACTATCCTCATGCCCAGACTCAATCATAGTTTGAATATGCCCCTCCATAGTTGCCTTGCAATAAACATTTTAAAAATAAAAATTCAACTACACATAATAAAAATTAATAACAATAATATACTACCACAAAAAAAAAAAAACAATTACCCCAGTGCACTCAGATGTTTCATCAATCCAAGTGTTATCCTTCCGAGTATGACAGTGACGAAAAAAGGATACAGGATCCGTCTCCTTCCCATGCTTTTTTCGCTATAATTATAGGTCAATAAAAAAAAAAACCAATTTTCAGCAACCATTAAATTAAAAATAAATTTCTAACAATTATATATTTAATTTAAAAATTATCTACAATTCTTCAAATTGTACAACCCTTACAAATTCTGCTCGTATTCTAGCACAAGATTTTGCACCCGTTGTGTGATTCATTGTTTTCAACCGCCTATTATGCTTATTTTTTGCAGCAATCTCCTAAAAAAAAAGAATTTATTAAACAAATTGCAAGCTATAATAAAATAAATCACAAAACGTATACCTTTGTTTTTTCCATATTCCAATATGCAACCAAATCAGCCCACTGTTGAGGATCCACATTAGGAGGAGTCTTCCGATGCTCCTCGACTGGTTTTTCAGTATAATGTTTTTTTTTTAAATTTATTTCTATATTCTTTATGTGCATGCTCCGCAATATGAAGTGTCACTTGACGGATAATTGGCATTTTTGCAATATCTTCTTCTTGAAAAATAATAGTTTCCTATACTCATCAAAAAATTTAAACAAATTAATTATTACTATAAACATTGATTTATTCTACTATCTTCAAGTAAAAAAAAAAATTTATACCTTTATTCTATTCCAGAAAGCTTCCCTGCCATTCTCCTTGATCTTACGCCAATCACTCACCAACGGCATATGTCTACAATCTCTAACCTCTGCCGCTACATGTTTCGAAAATGCACTAGAATTTTCACTAATGCATTTTCCAGAATCATCAAAAGAACAAGGCTGTTTCTCCCAGTTGGGAACTGAAGGTCCCCGTCCTCTTTGAGCTGATCCTTATAAATACCAAGGAACAAAAATCATTATTCAACGTAGGCATCATACTAGCTAGAATACAAAACTAAAAACGGAAATTAATAACCATAACAAATTAAAAATGGACCACCTTCGACATCTTCCTCGCCAACATGTTCATCTTCAAAATGATGATCCATAGCACCAATTTGTGGAAGGAGAGGTAGAAAATCAGAAATAGAAGGAGAAGAAATGGAAGTATAGAGGGCACGGACGGAAGAGAAGAAGAGAGAAATTTGGGATGCAAAGAAGGCACGGACGAAATGGGGAAACATTAGGTTTAAATATGGATATGAGTTGGCATCGGTTAAAACCGACGTTAGCATACTGACGTCGAAATAAAAACTCGGGCATCGAAATAACTGGAGCATAGTGTCGATTTAAACCGACACCACATTCAGACGTTCTTTATTCAGCTTCAACTACTTTTGACATTATTTATTAAACTTCAACCGGCGTCGCTTTAATTACATTTGGTGTCGGTTTAAACCGACACCACATTCTGACATTATTTACTGCAAATCACCCTAATCCAACTACTTCTGACAACATTTATTAAACTTCAGGTGGCGTCGCTTTAATTACATTTGGTGTCGATTTAAACCGACACCACCTTCTGACATCCATTACTGATATGCGCCGAATCCAACCACTTCTAACAAAATTTATTGACCTCAACCTGGCGTCAGTTTAGTTTCACATGGTATCGGTTACAACCGACACCAATTACTGCCTTGCTGTGCTGACTCGTTCAAAACAAGCGGGAAAGTTCCCGTTAGTGCATTTGAAATTATTCGACCAATGCCGTCGCCTAAAAGCGACAAGAAAATAGTTTTTTTTTTTTAAAAAAAAATGTTTAATATACAAAAAAAAAAAAAAAACTTTTTTTTTTTTTTAAGATTTTAATAAATAAAAATGAACTTGAATAAAATATGTAATAAAAAACAAAAATATAGTCTAATTAATACTTAAAACACATAAAACAATTAATATATTTATTCCGTATCATCATCCGTTGTGTCCTCATCGGCATTGGCATAACTAGCGAACTGGGTAGGCAACGGTAATGATTCATGAAAATGAGTCTCTTCCAGGCCAACCCTTGTATGAAAATTTTCATGATCGAGTATCTGATCATCCAAATTTGGTATGGCATAATCATCATTGCATCATTATCCTGTAATATGTCAAACAAATCCCTTGGCTACGTTCGAACAACTACGTGCCAATCTTTTTCAATTGTGTCCTCGACGTAAAATGCTTGTAATGCTTGTGATGCTAATATGAAAGGATCATCTTTAAATCCTAAACGATTGATGTTCACCATAGTAAATCCATATTGATCAGTCTTCATTCCTCGTGGACTTTCACTATTAACCCATTCGCACTTAAATAACATCACAACTCGACCCCTATCTCCCGCCTCAGCATGACCACAATATTTAACCTTAAACATATCTACAACTCTGCCATAACAATTCACTTGCCCAATTGCACCAGGAACATTTGCAGGTACAAAGACACCACAATTTTGATTCTTATGCTTATCATCCACAGATTTTATACAAAATCTGAACCCATGAACAATGTGACTTTTATATCTACTCACAACCCTGCTAGGATAATTAGCTAGCCAATGCAAGTCTTGAGATATCAACGTGTCATTAGGATGACATCTTGAATTCATCTATAATAAGAATGAAGATAAAAGTTGATATGATAACTATAAACATGTAATAATTAAAATATAAAAATATAAATAAATAATGTGATTGTTGTATCAACTCACACGTTGCTTGAACCATTCTGGAAATTCTTTCTTGCTTAGCTCCTTGATTTGTCGCATAGTTAACCTTTCTCGATGATGTTTAATTTTCAAGAATTCCTCATGTTGCCTGGGCATTTATGTCCAAATTTAGATAATTAATTTTTCAAAGTTAAGAAAACCAATAAAACATTAAGACGTATGATTAAACGTTCTTACCTTTTAAATGGGTTAACTTCATCACAATTATTTAGAATGTATCTATGGCACTGATCAATAACATTTAGATCAAGCTCCACATTTTCTCCTGAACCCATATAACATCCTTTGGAGTCAAAAATTGATAACCCACCAGACACTCCACGTCCAATACCATCTTCATTTCGGCCTCTACGGGTGCGACGAGACTCGACATCTCTAAGATACATGGAACAGAATGACAAGCACTCATCCACCAAATATGCTTCAGCAATAGAACCTTCAGGACGATCCTTATTACGAACATAGCGCTTCAACGTTTGCAAATACCTATAATTATAAACGAAACACAAATTATTATAATTATAAATTAAAGTTATGACTATAATTAATTGTAAAAAAATTATAAAAATTTATTAATTATCGTTCAATTAGATACATCCATCTATATTGCACAGGCCTTGCAAAAGCTGCTTCATCTGCCAAGTGAACTGGAAGGTACACCATTATATCAAAAAATGCAGGAGGGAATATTTTTTCAAGTTGACATAATGTCAAGGCAATTCTTGAATTCAGTTGCTTGAATCCTTCCTCAGACTCCTTCTTACTACACAACTGTCTGAAAATTGCACTCAACTCTAATAATACCATAGTAACAACTTTAGGCAAAACCGGGTGTATTGCAAGCGGGAGTAACTGCTGCATTAAAACAAGGCAATCGTGGCTTTTCAACCCATGTATTTTTCGTTCATTCATGTGCACACATCGCAATAAATTTGATGAATATCCATCGAGGACTCGAATAGTAGACAACACTTTGCAAAACGCAGTTTTTTCTTCTCTTTTCAACGTGAACAATGTTGGAGGTAGAAATGTTCTATTTCCTACGTGGGTGTTGACTACGTCTTATGTTCAAGACTTCAAGATCTGCACGTGCAGCCAATCCATCTTTAGACTTTTCTATATCTAGCAATGTTCCCACCACACTCTCACATATATTCTTCTCGATATGCATAACATCAAGATTGTGTCTAAACAACAGATGCCTCCAATAAGGTAGTTCATAAAAAATAGATTTCTTCTTCCACTGACTGTTACTAATTGTACTGCTTGAAGTTCTTTTTCTGCGTTGCCCAACTGAAGCATCTTTCTTTGGTTTTCCAAAAGTAAATCTCAATGTAGAAAGTTCTTCGAGACATTGTAAACCAGTCCACTGCCTTGGTGCACTACAATGCTCTCGACGACCATTAAAAGTTGTGGTTTGCCTTCAAAACCTATGATTATCTTCAAGAAAGCGTCGATGCCCCATATAACAAATCTTACGACTCGCCGGCAAGTAAATAGATTCTTTATCATGCATACAATGTGGACAGGCTTTATAACCATGTGTACTCCATCCTGACAACATTCCATAAGCTGGAAAATCACTCATAGTCCATAAAACGGCAGCTTTCATCGTAAAACTTTGGTTGGAATACGCATCATAAGTGGGAGTGCCCACCTCCCACAACTCATTCAACTCGTCAATCAGTGGACGCATGCATACATCAATCTCTTTACCAGGACTGCGCGGTCCTGGTATTAATAGAGACAACAACAAATTTGGTTGCTTCACGCATATCCAGGGTGGCAAATTGTAAACAGAAAGCACCACAGGCCATGTGCTATGGTCATTCCTCATTTTCCCAAAAGGATTAAATCCATCAATGGCTAACCCTAATCGGACATTTTGAATTTCTGACGCAAAATTCGGATATAAATTATCCAAATGCTTCCATGCTGGAGAATTTGAAGGATGCCTCATAAACTCATCCTTAGGACATTCAATTGCATGCCACCTTATATGTTCAGCTGTATGCTTCGACATAAAAAATTGTTGCAATCGTGGTTTTAAAGGAAAATACCACATAACCTTAGATGTGATCTTTTTTCTCGATCTATCCTCTGCGTTGGCAATTTTATATCTTGATTCACCACAAACCGAGCACACGGTCAATTCCGAAGTATCTTTCCAATAGATCATGCAATCATTGGGACACGCATCAATTTTCACATACGTCAGACCCAAGTCATTTATAAGTTTTTTTGCCTTGTAACAGGATTCAGGCAAACAATCCCCTTCAGGCAACATTCTTTTAATTAACTCCAGTAAAGTGGTGAAGATCTCGTCTGGCATTCCTGCTAAACATTTGATCTGATACAGTCTTACAACTGCTTCCAATTTCTTAAACTCCTTACAACCTGGCCAGAAATCTTGTTCTGCCTCTTCAAGCAACCTAAAAAAAGTCTCCACCTCTTCTGGAAGCCCTTCCCCAATAGGGGGTTCAGTAGACGGCCCAACACCTTCTTCTGCTAATGGTTGGACAAATACATCATTAAGAAAATCATGAATACCAGCCACCTCATCTTCTGTTTCTTCTTCTCCGATTACCACATTTTGTTCTCCAATGTTTTGTTCACCATGATGTCGCCACCAAGTGTTTTTATAATCTTTATCCATATCATACAATATGAGATGTTCAACAATAGTGTTCCTAACAAAAGTATATTGATTACAACATCTTTTGCAAGGACATCTAAACTTATCAGGACCAACATCATTTGCAACTGCTTGATCCAAAAATGAATTAATCCCCGCTGTATACACTTCTAAATTTCGAGGTATTGTCAACTAACTCTTATCCATGTTTTACCACTTTACGAGGGCAAAATATTATGTTGACACTAAGATGCCTACAATCTTTCAATCCCTATCATGTAGGCATAACTATTAGAATTTTCAATTTCTATCTTTCAACCCTCGAACTCTATCACGATTGCAATCTTTTAATTTTCAACACCTATTATAGTAAAAACAAATTAAAATAACAACAAAAAATTATCAAAATTATGCTCATCTAATCTATTCTAGTAAATAACAACAAAAAGTTATCAAAATAACAACAAAAACAAATTCTTAAATTTAAAATTAATTCAAAATTAAAATGTGGTGAATTACTTTAAATTCTTATGGTTCAATTGTAGCTTTTAGAATTTTTGATGGACAATTTTTAGTATTTTGAATGTTTCACTTTTTTATTCTTCTCACTTTATATATATATATATATATATATATATATATATATATATATAGAGAGAGAGAGAGAGAGAGAGAGAGAGAGAGAGATATAAATGATGAATAATTTAAATAACTATTTTATATTTTTATTCAAAATTATTCAAAAAAATGAAGCAAAAGCATGGAACCACCCACTCACGTGGGAGTATATGTTTTTTATTTTCCTAAGTTTAAATATTTAAATTTATTAAAAATCAAAATGTGGTGAATTACTTTAGCTCCATTTGGTTCAATTGTAATTTTCTTAATTCTTGAAGGGCAGTTATGATATTTTGAATGTTTTACCTATTTGGGCTTCTCACTTTATATATATAGATAAATATTATTCATTTCCATTTTCTCATAACAATTCAAGTGACAAAATTAATCAATTTGGCTAGATATTTATTAATTTCACAAAAATAGTAGAAATTTATAAATACTTCAATTAGAATTTTTAAATAAATAAACTTGTGTATTATACAATCTAAAAATTAAGGAATTTAGTGATAGAAACCTGAATTATGGAAGAATTCTGTCGTCAATCAATTCTTTACGTACTTAACCAGCTCAAATAAATTCCCTACATAAATAAATTGTAAATAAAAATTAAACATAAGAGTAGAAAATAAAAATTAAACATAAGAGTAGAAAATAAAAATTAAACATAAGAGTAGAAAATAAAAATATTAGAGGCAAGAAAAACTTACTGTAGTGAAGAAGGAATTAGTGAAGTTGGAAGAACAAATAAGAAAGTTGAGAGAGAGAGGAACAACACGGGGAGGTTTCTGATTTTAAAGAACAAATAACAAAGATGTGAGAGAGGAAGAATAGTGTCGCCTATAAGCGACACCAGTACTTTAAAATATTTAAAAACAATAATTAGTGTCGCCTATAAGCGACACCATTACTTTATGTCGCTTAAAAGCGACACTTTTTTGTTTAAAGCGACGCCAGTATTTAAAATTATTAAAATATATGTCGGTTATAAGCGACATTAAATGTTGGCGTCGTTTTAAAAGCGACGTAGATATTTTATGACGCTTATAAGCGATGGTAAATCCGACGTCATGTTCGATTAGTGTCGCAACTGTCACATCTCGGCCCGGGTCCCCACCACATCCCGGGCACGACTCCCCACCACATCCCGGGCACGACTCCGTCGTAGCACGATATTGTCCGCTTTGGGCCCCAACCACGCCCTCACGATTTTGTTTTTGGGAACTCACACGAGAACTTCCCAATGGGTCACCCATCATGGGAGTGCTCTTGCGCGCTACTCACTTAACTTCGGAGTTCTGATGGAACCCGAAGCTAGTGAGATCCCAAAAGGCCTCGCGCTAGGTAGAGATGAGAATATACATATAAGGCTCACAGGATCCACTCCCCTGGGCGACGTGGGATCTCACAATCCACCCCCTTTTAGGGGCCCGACGTCCTCGTCGACACACACGCGGTCATGGTTAGGCTCTGATACCAAATTGTCACATCTCGGCCCGGGTCCCCACCACATCCCGGGCACGACTCCGCCGTAACACTTTATTGTTCGCTTTGGGCCCCAACCACGCCTTCACGGTTTTGTTTCTGGGAACTCACACGAGAACTTCCCAGTGGGTCACCCATCATGGGAGTGCTCTCGCGCGCTACTCGCTTAACTTCGGAGTTCCGATGGAACCCGAAACCAGTGAGCTCCCAAAAGGCCTCGCGCTAGGTAGAGATGGGAATATACATATAAGGCTCACAGGATCCACTCCCTTGGGGGTTGTGGGATCTCACAGCAACTGTCTTATGCGCCACTACATTATATTAAACCGACACCACCCACTGACACTATAAGTCCCTTTTGTAGTAGTGAGATGGTATAATTTTAAAATTAAAGAGTCGAAATAGTCTCCTTAACATTTCTCGGTCGTTCAATATTTGAAAGGGGTGTGTGTAGATATCTACACACACTCATTTTTACTTCTCACACATCCCTTGTTAATTTCTGTCATCTGATCTTCTTTAATTCATTTGATCCGACGTTGCAAATTATAAGAGTGTGTAAGAAGTAAAAAAAGGTATGCAGATAGCACATCCCTGTTTGAAATCATTATCTACAAGGGAAATATTTGCATCCATCGTTTGAGGTGACTAACAAAATTGTTTATTTTATTAATTTTTCCCTTAATTATATGAAATCATAAACAAAGTAAAACTAGCAGTGAAAATTGAACAGGAAGGAGTCGCAAGTCGTATTTCTTAACAAAGAAAAACTAAGGGTATTTGTCTGGGAAGACCGCAACTCCACCAGTTCTCACTCTGCACAAGCAGCTTCAAGAACTCGTGGAAGGACTGAATCTTTGTTTGGGGTCTATTCAAGAACTCGTCGAAGGGCTGAGTCTTTGTCTGGGGTCTATTTATTTGCGTCTGTGATTGAAAAAATCGAATTTGAAATAAATTATACTTTTTTTATCAATATTGGGGCTCAAAAACTATATAATAATCGCATTCCCTTTTGGAAGGATGAGTTCATTCTCCGATTGCAAATAATGTATCTTGATCGTACAAATTTTATAATTGGAATTGTTTAACTTCTTAGTCTTTATTTGAAGATCACCCTTTCAAAAAATCATTTCAATCGGAGATCACATAGTTATTTAAATGTATAGAATAAATCGACGGTGCAGGGACCAAGTAATATTCATAACGAACCATCCATTTATTGATGTGTTTGGATGATTGTTTCCAATTCGAATTATTTTTTGCAAGAATCTTTAAATGAAGGTTAATAAATTAAGCAGTTCTGATCATTGATTTCATCACGTGTAAGATTTATAAGATACAAGCTAATATAAGGATTCAGAGAGGAACAATAACCACCGGGTAACTTGCCACACTCCTCACCACAACCTTCTCCATGAATTCAGCCCTAATAACCACTGGGTAAGTCTTTATATATCCAAATAAAGAACAATTTTGTTTCAATAGTTTATTTTTAATTTATAAATTGTATCTCATAAGTTGTTGTGGTTTTCGAATATATGAAAATGATAATGTTGATGTCCGATTCTGCTGCACCCCCAACTAAACAGGGATATGAGATAGAATGATCTCGGACCTCCCACACTTGTCGCGGCGGCCGTCACAGCTCCAACGAATGTGGATCCTACGCCGGTTGCTCCTGCGGTGTTTGAGGTGCTGCGTCATTGACTTCTTTGGTTACACAACTACTTAGCGCACGTCTGACTCACCAATGACCCCCCGCACCCGACCATCCCAAGAGACTCCTTCGACATCCATAGTCGAGAGAGAGGCACCCAGACAAGTAATATTATTTAATAATTTTTCTTATATCATAATTGCTTTCATTTTAAAAATATTTGTTGTTGAATGTAATTGGTTGCAAGCTCCAAATGTCGATTTCACTTCAATATGTATAATTGAATATTGAAAATGTTGGCTGAATTTGAATTATTGTTGTATTACTATTTGCAGGTTAATTAAATTGTGTCTCATAAGTTGTATCACCACAACCTTCTCCATGAATTAAGCCCTAATGACCACTGGGTAAGTCATTATATATCCAAATAAAGAACAATTTTGTTTCAATAGTTTGTTTTTAATTTATAAATTGTGTCTCATAAGTTGTGGTTTTCGAATATATGGAAATTATAATGTTGATGTCCAATTCTGCTGCACCCCTAACTAAACAGGGATATGAGGGAGACGATCTCGGACCTCCCACACTTGTTGCGGCGGCCATCACTGCTCCACCAGACGTGGATCCTACGCTGGTTGCTACCGCGGTGTCTGAGGCGCTACATCATTGACTTCTTTGGTTACACAACTACTTAGCGCACGTCGGACTCACCGACGACCCCACGCACCCGACCATCCCAAGAGACTCCTTCGACATCCACAGTCGAGGGAGAGGCACCCAGACAAGTAATATTATTTAATAATTTTTCTTATATCGTAATTGCTTTCATATTAAAAATATTTGTTGTTGAATATAATTGGTTGCAAGCTTCAAATGTTGATTTCACTTCAATATGTATAATTGAACATTGAAAATGTTGGCTGAATGTGAATTATTGTGAAATTACATTATTGTCCACTAATTTTTTTTTTTTTGTTTTGTTTTGTTTTTGTAATAGAAGATTAAATAGTCTTTTCACTCTCTTTTAGTTGACAAAAAAGATTCTATTAATAGGTCGTTTAGATAATATTTTTATGAATTTTTAGAGAGATTAGATGCAATATTCTTAATTGGTTAACGAAGATAAACACGATGACTAAATGCCAAATTAAAAACACAAGCACTAACACATGGACCATTGTGACATTTCAATCGAAGATCATTTAAACATTCAAATGTATAGAACAAATCGACGGTGGTGTAGGTACTGAGTAATATAGTTATGATGAACCGTCCATTTATTTTGATGTGTTTGGATAATTAACTGGTCTTCAATTTAAATTATATTTTTTATGAGTGATCTTTAAGTAAAAATTGATAAACTGAATCGTTGTGATTGTTGATTTTATTTGAACAAGATACACTACAGTATTTGCAATTGGGGATATTTGGTGATATAATTAGTAACTTTTATATATGAACAAATAGTCAACGTAAAAACCACTCCCACAAATAAATAAATAAAACAAATCAGTAATCCCAACTAACAGTACCACGTCATTTAAAATGATAACAATCAGGTGACGAATTCAAAGCTTTCACTTTCATAGCTTGATGAATCGAGATAACAAATTGACTTTGTTGGATTGGTGAATCAAGATAACAATCGTATATATCTAATTGAAAAAGAAAAAAAAATAAGGATGCGTTATGGGGCTTACACCATGTCGAATTTTAACGATCAAAATAATCTATTTTTAAATTACACTTCATAAATTATCCTTACAAAATATTAGTCAAGTAAAAAATATTTAAGGTATATAATTAATTTTAAAAAAATTAATAAATATTATATTCTAAGAAATATTAAAATTTT
Source organism: Heteromeles arbutifolia (assembly GCA_024362995.1). Lineage (NCBI taxonomy): Eukaryota > Viridiplantae > Streptophyta > Magnoliopsida > Rosales > Rosaceae > Heteromeles > Heteromeles arbutifolia. Next base: position 32,669,716 of record JANCRC010000003.1, on the reverse strand, counting down.
ATTGTGATAATTAAATAAACAAATCGCGCTTCAGATTGAATTAAATTTTATAAATGATGAGACCTACAAAATAGGCCACGTGTGGCTGCATCCAGCTTCCACCATTAATCATCTGGATCTGCTACTTCATGCGTACAAGTACAATCTCCATCAGCCACATGTACGTGCCCCATCCACTCCGTGCCTCCACCTCCGCCAACGTCTCCTCCCTATAAACTCGCGTTCGTGTATTACCTGGAGTTGGAGTAGGTTCTCTCCCTTATCTTTCTATTCCTTTTCATCTTCTCTTCACATATTCTTTATTTTATCTTTCTCTTTCTATTAAAAAATTAATATAAGATATTGACGTGATTTAATCGTGACCATTTAAAAAGGAGGGAAGGGAATGAAAAGAAAAAAAGAGGGGAGAAAATCCTACTCCATATTTCCCATGTGAAATTCCTCCAACAAAACCAAAACACAGAAACAAAGAAAAAACGCACTCTTTTTGTGTCTCTCTAAATAGTTGATTCGGATTGTTGAAGTTCGGTGTGAAATATGTTCTACAATTAATCTTTAATTTTAAAGTTCAATGTGGAATCTCATTTCTTCAAAAAAAAAGAATTAGTTGTGAGATTCATGTCACATCGAATTTCAACAATTCGAATCCCTAGAATGTTCTTTTTCCATTAGAATTTCAAAAAATATATATATATATATATATGTATATATAACATCTACAAAAATTAACCTACATAGTTGGACTATGGTTATGTTCATTATTTTTTAAATTCTCAATAAATAAAATAATATTTATAAAAAGTATAATTACAAAAAAATTATAACGATAGAAAAGAGCCAATGATCTGACGGAAATATGTGGCAAGAGGCTAATATATATGAGAAATGCTAACAAGATTCTCAAAGTAGGTAATACTGCCTGGTCTACGGATCAACTTGGTAATACGGCCTTAAACCTAGTTAAGCTCTTGATTCATGAAATTAGCAAGACATGGAGAGATAGAAGGAGAGGAAAAGGAATGTATTGAGAGAAAGGAAGGAGAGGATAGACGACGGCAGAATGGTCCGGTAGTCGTGGGTAGGAAGGAGAGAAGATAGGGTTCGTTGAAATAGGTGGTCGTCGGCGGTTGGTTGGATGGCTGTTTGGGGTGTTGGGTCAAGAGAGAGAATTGCTGAAGGGCAAAATTGGATTTTGAGTTACAAAAACATTATTTGATCGAGAAAAAGAATTATTGGGTGCACATACAACAAATAATCAACATAAAAATCAATAATTTACCGAATTCAAAGCTTTCACTTTCATGGCTTGGTGAATCAAGATAATAATTCAGTTTGGTTGGTGAATCAAGATTACGATGGTGTATAGATAAGGAATACACACACACACACCATTTATGCAAACAAATTCTTTTCTTTTCTTTTTTAAAATGGGGATTAGGTGCGGACTTACTCCATATCGAATTTTAACGATCCGAATCGTTTATTTTGTAAGCCTCGATTCATAGATTATCCTTGCAAAAATTCAATTCAATCCGAAACTATTTGTCTATTTTTTATCAAGATAAAATTTCATTGTTTTTTATATAACAAAAGTGTTCGTCAATTTCTTTGAAATCAATTAGATATCTTAAACATTTCCGATTTGGCTAATATTTTGCAAGAATGATCTATGATGTGCAACTTGAAAAATAAACTGTTCGGATTGTTAAAGTTCGATATGATGTGAAGCCTACAACTAATCCCCATTTTTATAAAAAAAAAAAATAGGGATCCCTTCCTTTAAAGGTTTCCTATATATATATATATATATATATATATATATATATATATATATATCACACACGATCATCCTTACAAAATATTAGCCAATTAGAAGTATTTGAGACATTTAATTGAGTTCAAAGAAATTGACGAACACTTTATTTTATAAAAAAAAGCAATGAAATTTCATTGTGATAACTAAACAGGTAAACGGTTTCGGATTGGATTAAATTTTTGAACGGATAATCTATGAGTCACACAACTAATTCCTATTTTTTAAAAAAGATAGGAATCCCTTCCCTTAAAGGGCATATATATATATATATATATATATATATATATATATATATATATAAACTTTCTTTTTGTGAGACTTAGCAATTTCTTGTTATTTCACCATTACCTGGCCAACGGAGCAACCCGGTAATACGCCAATAAACCTAATTAAGCGCTTGATTCATGAAATCAAGAGAGAGAGCAGGACATGGAAGATAGGAGAGGGAAAGGAATATATTTTCTTAGACCTCAAAAATATAAATCCGGGGAGCTTGAGCCTTGAGTTCTTAGAGCCTCTCTGTGATCATGTTATTGAAAAGAATCATGTTGCATCACTTAGTACTATGTCTAGTGATATTTTATTACTTATAAGTGAGAGGTCTTATATTCGATTCTTGCCAAAGGTGAATTTGAACCATATTATTGCTAGCCCAGTGTGAGGCTAAGCCCACCCTCTTCCCCTTAGTATAGATAATATTGTTTGTTTATAAAAAATAAAAAAATAAAAAAATAAAAAAGAAAAAAAGAATCATGTTGCATACCCTAAGAGCAACTCCACCATTGGAGCCCTCCCCCCAGGCAATCCACTATTCAATCCACCTAGTGAACAGTAACTGCCCTAAATGAACAGTAATTGCCATTTGCATCTCCACCCTTAGAGCCCTTCCCCTGGCAATAGGCAATAAAATATTAGTTTTTTTTGTTTGTTTAAATAATACAAAATAAAATTATTTGTAATTTCGGATAAGAATTTTTAAATCGTTCTTGTTTGCCACGTGTCATTTTATCCAAAAAACAATTATTTTTGTGATGGATTTCTTTTCTTTTTTTTTAATTTATAAAGCAGATTAATATCAACCGTTGATCTCAGATCAAACGGTTGATATTAAATCAACTTTTTTTTATTACCGTTGTAAATCGGACGGCTCGTATTAAAGAGCCGTTGAGATCAAACAGACCGTGGGAAGCCACGTGGCTTCCCAACAGTCACCTGCTGAAACTGGCGCCCGGGCCCCATGCCCTGTAAAGCTGTCGGCTAATGTGCCCCCACTCGCGAGTAAGGGGCACGCGCCTGACACAAAAAAAATAAAAAAAGGATCGACGCCAGGCCTGGCGTCAGCCTGACGTCACACCCACCTCGGGCTACAGGGCTGGCAATCCTCCACGGGCCTGGCCCTCGGGCTCCCACCTTCACTCAGGCTGCCCACGCTGGAGCCTTATCCACCGGCCCTCGGGCCCTTTCCCTTCGCCTGTCCCCCGAGCAACCACCAAGGGTGGAGTTGCTCTAAGACCATCTACAACCCTTGGGTTAAAACCTAAAACTTTTAACCTATAAAATTTAGGTTTTAACCCAAAAAGAGTTTTTCTCCTCCAACCCGCGTTAAATTTTTAGCCCAAGGTTATTAAAGAATAAATATAGGATAATTTTTTTTCTTAAAGTAACTTTAAAAAAAAAATTATGTAGACTATCCTAATTTAATTTTATGAACATTTTAACCTAAAAATATTTAGATTCTAATGAATATTGGAAAGTCACTAAACTGATACTATAAAACTCATGGAACACTTTGAAAGGATATGAAACATGTAAACGATTTTTTTTTTAATTACTCTAGTTGTTGGATTTAAATTTTGATCGTTAGATCTTTTTTTTACCGTTGGATTTGATCCTATTAGATTTTAACCGTTGGATTCAATAAATTTATAAATATAAAACTAAAAAAATACAAATATATGGTGGGCCAACCCTACTAATCAGGAGGAATCCTGGCCTAAATTTGTCTCAAAAATGAGTTTTGGATTAAAACTCATATTTGGAGCAAGTTGGGATAAATTTAAAACCTAAAAGTTGAGTTTTACTACAATAGTTAGAGTAGGTCTAAGACCTTGTTATTTGTTGGTTGAAAAAAGAAAAAAATAAAATTGAAAGAACAGTCAAGGTGTTGAATAAATTAAGTAGAATAGATTTTCTTCTGTTGTTTTTTATTTATTTTTATTTTATAGATTTTCTTCTGTTGACTGGCAGCAAAGATCGCCCGCACTTTCTAGTTGCAGTTGGAAACTTTGGAATTACGCATCACCCATCATTTTCTGGGAGACGAATGCAATATTAAATTCAAGGGTAAATTTAATATAAAATATAATTTTGTGAGCTACTAGTAGACCTGACATTCGTGTCCTGTTTTCCGTGTTCGTGTCATTTTCATGTCATACCCGATATCTTAACGGGTCGTGTCGTGTAACACCAGTTAAAATAAACGGGTAAAATGACCCAACCCGAAATCGACCCGATAATATTAACAGGTAATATGACCCGTCCCGTTTATTAGGGAGAATGACAAGTCATCCAAGTCTGCTACTGTTAATAATTTTGTTACTGTTAATTAACTGATTGTATCAGTTGTGATTAGTTAAGATAGTTATAAAGTAGTTAGGGGTATCTATGTAAATAGCCAAAGGCTATATATATTCCTACACAATGTGTGAAGACACCTCGGCTGCTGGCTTTACCTCTATGCTTGGCTTGTCTAGATACTCCACTGGAATAGAGCATTTGAGTTGGTGATCGAGGGCGGAGCTTAAGCCGGCTAGCACGTCCACGTGGGTGTTGTCTGCCTGCGGAACTTTGGTGAGGGTCTAAGTCTGAAACATCTCAAGTTATTTTCATACCTTCTCTAAGTATTGCGCCATCTTCGGATATTTTGCCTTGTACTCCCCAATAGTCTGGCTGGGGATTAGCTGAGAATCAGAATAAATTGCAAGATTTTTCACCGCCAAGTCTTTTGCCATTCGGAGGCTTACTAGTAGAGCTTCGTACTCTGCTTCGTTATTGGATGCCTTGAAGCCTATAGTGATCACTTGCTCGGGCATTGAACCATCTAGGGTGACAAAGACCACGCCTACTTCTGAACCCTTGTAGTTGAATGCGCTGTTGACATGCAAATACAGAAGTCTCCATCGGATTAAGCAGGCGCGGCTAGGGCATGCTTGGCTACCTCCGGGGGGTCATTGGGTAGCTCTGTTGCATCGCCTAGGCTATATGTGAATTCTGCTATAAAGTCTACCAAGGCTTGCGCTTTATCACTGTGCGGGGTCGAAAAACTAAATCGTATTGGCCAAGTTTCAACGCCCATTTCATCACTCGTTGAGAAGCATCTGGACCATGTAAGATTGATTGTAGAGGATACTGCGTCATGACGATGACTGTGTGAGCTTAAAAATATGGTCTGAGTTTCCAAGCTGCAACAGCTAGCGCCAAAATTAATTTCTCGATCTTCAAATATTTAGTTTCCCCATTAAAAGAGTTTTAGAAGAGTAGAATACCGGCAGTTAGGCCCTCATCTCTTCTTGTATTATGGCATAGCTCACTGCTACTTCGGAGACTGCGAAGTAAATGTATAAGTCTTCCGCTGCTTCCGCCTTGGATTATAAGGGATGTGATGTGAGATACTTTTTCAGGTCTTGGAAAGCTCGTTCGCACTCATCATCCCATTTGTGTCGTTTTGCCCTCTTGATGGCCTTGAAAAAAGGCTTACATCGATCAGTGGACCGCAAGAAAAAGCGGTTAAGGGCGGCTGCTCATCTGGTCAAGCTTTGGATCTCCTTCAAGGAAGTTAGAAACTTCATCTCTAGGATTAGATCTGCTTCGATTCCTCATTGGGTTACTAGGTACCCTAAAAATCTGCCTGAAGATACTCCAAATGTGCATTTGAAGGGATTAAGCTTCATCTTGTATTTTCTAAGTACGTCAAAAGTTTCCGCCAAGTTACCGATGTGGTCTGATCGCTGCTTGCCCTTCGCCATGATGTCATCGACGTAGACCTCCATGGTTACTCCAATTTGCTTCTTGAACATCATGTTTACCAAACGTTGGTTAGTGGCTCCAGCGTTCTTGAGGCCAAAAGGCATGACCTTGTAACAGTAGGTGCCTCGGTCGATCACGAACGCGGTTTTCTCCTTATCGGGCTCGTGCATTGCTATTTGGTTGTAGCCAGAGAATGCGTCCAAGAAATTGGGCAGTTGGTTCCCAGAAGTTGAATCTACTAGTAGATCGATTCGGGCATGCTTTGTTAAGGTCGGTGTAGTTTACACAAACCCTCCCTTCTCTTTTTTCATTACTAGCAGGATGTTGGTAAGCCATGCTGAGTGCGCTACCTCTTCTATAAATCCAGCCTCCAATAGCTTATCGATTTTCGCTTCCATGATCCCCACTCGTTCCTGTGTGAAATGTCTTCTCTTTTGGATCACCAGTTTGGCAGCGGGGTCGACGTGCAGCTTGTGACAAGCTATTTTGAGGTCGATGTCGGGCATGTTGGAAGGTGACCACGCAAAAATGTCACAATTTTCCCTGAGGAAAGTTGTGAGTTCCTTCTTTTCATTCGGGCTTAGACATAGGCTGATTCTAGCAGTCTTCTTTGATTGTTGGGGATCAAGAATGGTGTGTTAGGCGTCCTCTTCGGGTTTCCATCCCGTCTCGTCTGCTGGCGCGTTGATTTGGACACCAAGGTCTTCTTTTTTTACTCATTCAGTACTTGCACAGTGCATCGTCGAGATGTGGCCTGGTCAGACTTGATTTCTCTAACTCCTTATTCTGGGATGTGGAATCAGATTTTTTGATACTTGACAGAAGTTACGACGCCTAGCTTTATCAACCAAAGTCGAGGTGCGTTTGTTGAATTCGGTGAGTACTTCTGCTCAGCGTATGATTGTGTTTTCCAGGCCCAACTTCTAAATCACTAAGAGCTGAAGTAGGTTGACCGCACTTCCGTTTTCAACCATCATTATGTCGATTATGGCATGGGCTAGTTAGACAGATATCACTAGTGCGTCATCGTGTGGGAAATTGACGCATTTGGCATCCTGCTCGATGAAGCCAACGATTGGTCTAAGTTGGGTGTTGACTGCCTAGACTTGTGAGACTAGTACAGCCTGCTATATCTTCCCCTTCTTAGAATTATTGGTGGCCCAAGTGCTCGAATTTGGCAAAGATGCCGTTAATCCGAATCGTCTTAGTTGGCGGCTCTTCGTCAGCATCTGCGTTCCTTCTAAGCCGCACAACTGGCTTGTCCAAGTATCTGTCGACCTTGCCTTCTTTGACAAGTTACTCTAGGCAGTTCTTCCAAGTGTGGCAGTCGTCGGTTGTGTGACCAGGACCTCGGTGGAATGCACAATACTTGGTGTGGTTCTACTTGGAAGTATCTCCCTTTGATTGTTTGGGCAGTTTGAACCATGGTTCGCTCTTGATGTCACGAAAGATTTGGTGGATCGGGATCGAGAATTATAGTAGTTCTTGGGCGTCAGACCACTTTTAGTCGGGGATCAGTCCCTACACTTGGCATCTTGACTGTTTTTATTGTTGTACTGTTTCCCGTCCTCCTTCTTTTGAGCTACTGCCAATTCGTTTTTAGGCTGCTCGAGTGCCTTGTCTACTCGCCGAGCCTTGTCCCAAAGTGCATGCTTCTCTACTAGAGCGAAAGAGTCTGCCAGAGTTAGATGTTTTTTCATGATCAATTCTCCAAATAGCGGGTGGTCTACTGGAAGTCTTTTTTGGAAGGCTGCACTAGCTATCGAGTCGTCGCATCCAACTATCTTTGCCTTTTTCTGCTTTGAACCTCTTCACATAGTAGCGAAGCGATTCCTTTGGGTTTTTCTTCACATTGAACAAGTTGTCAGACTTCTTCTTGATCGAGTGGTAGGATGAATATTCTTTGGTGAAAATCAAAGAAAGATCATCGAAGTTCCGAATGGATCGTGGTGGCAAGGTGTGGACCAATCTTGCGCCTCGCCTTGCAAAGTGGTGGCGAATATCTTGCACATGAGAGCGTCATTATTCTGATAAAGGACCATTGTGCTTCGGTAATGCTTCAAGTGTCTTTCTGGATCTTCATCTTCTTTGAAAGATGTAAAATGTAAAATGTTGAACTTGTGTCGAGGCTCTGCCTGCTCGATCTCGTCCGTGAAGGGTGACCTACTCATGTTGGTTATGTCCCGTCATAATGCCTTATCGGTGACCTCATTGCGATGGAAATCATGTAATCGCTCAGTCAAGAATCTCTCTACTTCTTCCTGGATTTGCCTTTGTTGGGGATAACGGAGCTTTCGGCTGTCTCTGGTCTTGACCTGCTGGTCTAGGCTGTTCTTCTATATGTTGGGTTGTCTATGTCGTGGCTGTACTGTATGTGGTACGTTCCTAGCAGGCGAGTGAATTCCTCGCATGCTGCCGGTTGAACTTAAGCCGGATTGAGTGACTATTTCCCTACGTCCGTCATCTTGCCTACTCCGATGTAGGATGGAGGATGCTCCTTACGGGCCTAGCCACGAATGAACACTTCGCCTGGAAAATTGCTCAAGTTGATTATCGGAGTATGGCCCTAACTGTGAGTGTATGCTCATCTGTGGCTTAACTGAGAGTGCACGCTTCTTTTCGCGTTAAGACGAGAGTATACGGTATCTCGGGGGTCCAGTCAGGAGTGTACACCGCCAAAACGCTTGGTTCGTGGCTGGTCAAGTGGTTAATTACCAGGACGCTGCCAGAGAGGTTCTTCGTCTGCCCTTGTCCTACGTCGGGACACCTCGTCCGGGGCACGTTGCATCTCGGTACGTTGCAAGAGCTAATTCACCAAGGCCGTCTGCTGTGCAAGGGCGCTTGTCCACTCTATGACTTGTCGAGACAAGTGTTGTTCTCCATTTGGGTTGGAAAAGCTTGGACGGAATGCGTATCCTTGAGTAGCGAAAGTGTAATGGACTCCGTGCGCGAGATTTGATTTGGGAAATGTCAAATCTACGGAGAAATGAGGTGAAAATGCCCCCGGTTCAATCGTCGGTCCAGAAATCTGAAGTCAGGACGGTTGAACCAGTCTTGGACCGGTTTTGGCTACTTGGGAAGCCACGGAAGTGGGCTAAGCCACGGAAGTAGGTTGTTCCGCATGCAGCGCACGTGGGTGCTGGGTCTGGGCTCGACTCGGGCGCACACTAGGTTTGCGCTAGGTCGCGGATCGGGCCGGATTACCATGGGCTTAAGCCCGTGTGGACTTAAGTGATGCGGCTTGGCCTTGGGGCGCACTAAGCTCGTGCTGGCCTTGGGCTCAGAAGGTCTGGGCGGCTGCCTTAGCAGCTACAGCTGCAGTTTGAGCCTACTTGCGCTGGGCTGAGCTGGACTCCCTTGTGGCACGGGCCTGGGCTTGCTGCTGCAAGGTGGCATGGACCTGGGCTTCCACCTTGGGCTTGGGTCTTATCGTGAGCTGCCACGGTGGTTGCTATCGTGGTGGCTGCCGTTGGCATAGCCACAGCGATGCCCCGTAGGGGTGGTGCCGCTCCACTCATCGCCGCGTTGAGCCTCGTAGATCATCGTGGTCCAAATTCTCGAACGTAGGAAGTTCCGTTCATTGTGGTTTCCGAATCTCTAGTCATCATACTTTTCTTTTACGTTTATTCAATGAATTTTTAAATTCTAGGAACAAGAACGTACGAAAAATCTACGAATGAACGAGAAACAGGAAACTTTTGAATGCAAGAGTCTTCTTCGAGCGTGTGAATCATGACTCTCAATGAAAGCACCAATTTGTGGATGCAAATTTCTACCTTCTTCTCCTTTGACGAAAATGCACCTGCAAAATAATAACACCTAAGATTATGGCCAAGAGCCTCACACCGAAGAATCTCCGATGCCGAAGTTAGAATTTTAGAGAGAAAGTATTTAGGGATTTTTAGGGAGAGATTGGACTTGCATTTTGGTGTGAAGATGGGGCTATATATAGGGGTGTGGCTGGCCCTATTTGGAGAAATAGGGACCGGGCACTTATGGTGGTATTTTGAATATAATTGCAAGATATTATGTCAAATAATATCTTGCAATTAATTTGGTAATTAATCCCAATTTGAAAAGAATAATTGGGAGTTACCTTGTGGGTTAGGATTTGATGAGGAGTGATGAAAGAGTTTTGAATAAATGCTATTTTGATCACCTTTGACCTGCACGTGAGAATCCCGGTGTGCCTTAAGGGTAATTTTGAATTTTTTGCCCAAAAGTCCACGTGTCGCCTCCATAATTTTCTTGATTATTTTTTGCTCCACAAATGCCCCCACACCTATTGGGCTGCTTGCAGGAAAGGGCAGCAGGTGTAGAGATCTTCTCTTGTTTTAGGAAACATAGGATTGTTTCCTATTTTGATGTAGATTCCCTCTTTAATTGGAAATTAGATCCTTCTAGGAAAGGAAAATAAATTACTTCTAAGGTTTATTTAAGTCTACCTTAAGTAGATGATTAAATCAACTTTAGAGAGCAATTTATTCTACCCTACAAGAGAGACAAAGCTAGATGATTATTTAAATATTTTTAATTCACATAATAATATTTAATTAGACTTGTGGGACCCAGTTATGTACCACATTAGCACATAACAGAATTTTTGACGAAATTGTGATGGAATGACCACATTGATTTGGGGCACCCATTTTCAGGGATTACATTGATTTATTTTCAATTTCAGGGATCATCTTGATGGGATGAGTCAATTTCAATGACCATTTGTGATAAAAACCCAAAAATCAACAGCATAGCAGACGGTATCAAGGGGATTCATAACTATTAACTAGGCTAGTCGACGAGTTCAGCCCTATAATCCACGAAATGACGTTGTGTGAACGCTTTTTTGATGTCAATCATCGGTTACATTCTCACCATGCACTATTTTTTTTAAGAATATTATTATTTTAGCTAAATACAACCAACAATAGAGGAAGGAGGAATCAAACTTGAGACGTCAAGTACATGAAGAAATGCTTTTAATCATTTAAGCTGCAAGTCACATAGATTTTTTTAATTAAAACAACAATGTCACTTCCATTTCAGGATTTCTATCGCAGAAAATGACCTTGTTGTGAATATATTAAAAAAGAAAAAAAATAATGAAGCAATAAGTTAAACAGGACATGAAGCCTTACCCTAACAAGTGGAGAAAACTATTAGAACCATAAATCCATTATAACAACTCCTAAGAGAAACAAAAATTTGGAAGCCTCAACAGATTATGAGCAGAAGCCGCAGCTACACACGATGGACAAGAATTCCACCAATGAACCCCAACATGATCAACACCAAAGTTTGTTAAACAATCCGTCACCTGATTTTCTTGATGATAAATGTGAGAAAATTGAATATGCATGGAAAAAAGAATGGTATAACAATTTGCCCAATCCTTGATAAACGCCAAGGCACCTGAGAAGATGCATTAGAAAGAAAATGCACTGCCAAAACATAATCATACTCAATCCAAAGAGAGTGTCAACCCCTCTCTAAAGCCATATAAACAATATGAATAATAGCTATAAGTTCCACCTCCAAAGTAGTAGCATTGCCAAAAGATCTTGCAAAGCATCCAAGATAATGACCCAAGTGGTCACAAAAATACCACCAAAACTAGCCATGCCCGGAGTGTTCGCTTTAACTTGAAAAGCATAAGGAGAAAGCCAAAAAAACTCATAAATTCTAGGCGCCCTTGAAGGCTTTTCATGCAGTCCAAGCACTATGGGAACGTAAAGCCCATCAACTGAGTTTAACATACAGCTCATACCCCAAAAATTCACCTCACAAACTTGCAAGTGAATGTCACTAACTAACTAGTCAACTGTAAGCATTTTTTTCTTCAAAACGGATTAAATTTTGAGCTTGCCAAAGTGAGTAAAACCCTGCCCCAATCATACTCACCATAATAATTGAAGCTGAGTACCAAAACTACACATCAATGGATAGTAAAACAGAATGTGATACCGGAGAATAATGTAGAAACTTGAAATAAGGCTAAAATTTTGCGCCAAACTACCAAAGAAAATGAGAAAATGAGCACCCTAAAAATAAATGATGAGTAGAATCAGTAGCCTTACAACACCAGGAGCACATCAACGCAAAATAGAACCCCCAATGAAGCAATAAATCATTAGTTAAAAGCTTCTCATAAAGAAAACACCATAATAAAATAAATTTACGTGGTCAAAAAACATCTACGCCAAGCCTATTTATTTCAAGCACAACTACTTGTTTACTACACTTAAGGTCCTAAGCCAAAGATAAAGATAATACACCATCTGAAGTAGTCAACCAAATAAGTTTGTCATCCATTGTCGACACGGGGAGCTTAATTGCCGAATTTCAAACCATATAGCTGAAAGGCGCTAATTAATTGGGCAAAACCAATCCCATTATCAATGAAGAGAATTATTAAGAGCAAGGAAACAAAGAAAACCCTATTTGTAGATATATACAAGCAAGTGGCTTTAAGCTCTGTTGGTTAAGAGTATTAGCCCGTGCACCCGGGGTCCCATGCTCGAATCTCCCTCCCATAGTATAATGTAGATTGTCTTATCGTTTGTAGAAGATAAGTATATATACATATCCAATAGTATTAACAGAACCGTAAAGACATGCATATTTCATATTCTTCCCTATGATCCTATCAATGTTTCAAAATAACTCTTTATAGAAAAGGACATGCTAGTTGCTTTGATTTACTATATAGACATGGGACTTGTCATTATTGAAACTTTGACAACAATTTGCTTAATTTATTCCATTGCTCGTTCTGCTCATCAAGTGAAGAAAATAAGTTTAAGACAGTAGAAAAACAGAAAAGATAGTCCACAACAGATTACAAGTAGGAAAGTAGACACTACAAACACATTAATTCTGAAGGCGATAAGAAGGAATAGCGAGCAAATGCTTGGCCCTTGAGACTGTAAGACCAAAATCCTCAGTCATATCCAACTCATTTGGCAACATGTTATCTGGAAGTTCCCAATCAAAACAATGCACAAGTTGTGCCAACACAAATTGTACCACAGTAAGCCCTAACTGAATTCCAGGGCAACGTCTTCTGCCGGATCCAAACGGTATAAGCTGAAAGTGGTTTCCTCTAACATCAACATTATTACCCTCAAACCTCTCTGGTACGAACTTCTCTGCATCTTCCCAAGCACTTGGGTCTCTCCCGATTGCCCATGCGTTTATGATCACGAGTGACTTTTTTGGTACGTGGTAGCCATCGACAATGCAATCTCCAATGGCTGCATGAGGAACCAACAATGGTGCCACTGGATGTAGCCTCAAGGTTTCCTTGACTACCATGTCCAAGTACTCCAATTTCTCCAAGTCTGATTCCTCCACGATTCTATTGAGGCCTACAACATTTTCTAGCTCTTTTTGGACTTTCTTCGTAACCTGTGGATGTCTCATGAGTTCCTAGAGTGCCCACTCGACTGTTGTTGATGTGGTGTCCATTGAACCCGCAAACATGTCCTGCCAATAAATTTTTCATAGATGAAGTATATATATTAGCAGGACTTATCTACGTAGATGACAATTTATTGTACATGATAAAGCACAAATTTGTACCATCAACAGTCAATCTAGTATATTCAACCAAAAATTGACCTAATCAGTCTTTCAGAATCACAATCTTAGACCACACCATGCTAAATTTGTCTAACAAGAAACAATTTCGTTGTAATGATATCAAGCAGGAATAAAAAGAGAAATACATAAAATGATATATACGTATACTTACCAACATTATGGCTTTGATATTGGTGCGTTCGATTCGGTAGTCAGATTCTTCAGACCCCATGAAGGCCACCATGACATCAACAAAGTCCTTAGTTATTTCTTCATCCTTGGATTGAAGATGTTCATCAATAATCTTCTCAAAAAATTCATCAAACGCCTTGTTAATAACTTTCATTTTTTTAGTGAACCCTTGGAGGTCAAGCGGCGCAATACAAGGAATGTAATCTCCCAAGTTAGGGCCCGCTGATAATTTGAGACCCTCTTTCATCACAGCCGTGAAACCCCTCTCGTCAAACTCCTCGTCCTTGTACTTCTTCCCAAACACCATCCGGCAGGTCATGTCAACGCTGAGCGATGATACCTTGTCACTGAGATCAATAGCAATGCGTCCATTATTGGCATCCTCTTGAACAGAGTGAATTAGGAGAGCAACCTCTTCTCTCCTCATCGACTTGAAAGAATTGATTTTGTGGTTGCTAAGTAATTCGAGCATGCACATCTTTCGGATGTCGCGCCAATACGAGCCATACTCAGCAAAGCTTAGGTTCCTTTGCCCAAAGGAAATGTGCTTTGAACCTTCATGAGGTGGTCGACTTGCAAAAACGAGGTCATGCGTTTTGAGGAACAGCTTGGCCGCTCGTGGGGACGAGACAACAACTGTGGGTAGGAGGCCTACCCGCAAGTACATGATATCGCCGTATTTCCGGGATAGTTGATGAAGATCCCTGTTAGGGAACTTCCCTAACAAATGGAGGCTGCCAAAAATAGGAAACCCTCTCGGACCAGGAGGTAGCATCTTGTTCTTGGTCTTGCCTTTTGATATGCATGTTTGCAGGATGTGAACAAGTGCAAGCACCCCAATTGTTGCCCAAATCCAAAGTGCCATATTGCTCTTTGGGAATTCTCAGAGAGGTTTCTAGCTGTTTCAGATTTAGTATTATGAATGCTAACTGATGCTTGATTTTATAACTTTGGATGAGTGGATGAGTGATCAACCGTTAATTTACTAATAATTACTTTTAAATGATCGTAATTTATTTATAATCTCATATAAGGTGCCTCTTTATCCTTAACAGTGGTCATGCAATTGGCATGATAATAATACATCAGTCATAAAAGAGAAAAAGTAGTCAACCTCATACAGCGGGTGGCAAATATTTCCCTGCTAGTCAATCATTTAAGGGAGTTTGAAAACTCTCGGTACTGTTTACTTTAACGAAAAACCACATTTTTACACTAAAAAGTCAAACCTGATACTATTCACTTTATCCTTTATTTTGTCGTTGTCGTTAAAACTAAAAATTTTCAAACCCTTTTCGTTAGTTTTCCTATAATTTAATGATTGGACGATCATAAGAAAAGATAAGCATTTTGCTATGACAAGCAAAGAAAAACTAGTTAAAATTCAAGTGGCAGGAGTCGTATCAGAGAAAAACTAGCATTGCTTTTCCTACATTGTGATTTCATATATATTTTGACATTTTCTGTAGAAGTATATTATTTTAGGAAAAGCTTGTCTCTTTATAATTGAGCCAATTATTTTCAAAATATCCTATGAACCGCTATCAATTTATGAAATTTTATGCTTACAATTAAAACTATTTGATGATTAAATGATCTCAATTTTTTTATTTAAATCTTTTACATAATAATTTAAATATAAACGGTCTTGATTATAAACATAAATGAATTAACCATAAAATACGTTGAGAAAGAATTCATCGAGTCCTTGAAAAACCGAGTCTTTTCCTATAATTTTTTATCAGCAGAGTGAAGACGAATTTGACTGTTTTCCATAAGAAAACAAAAGTAAATAGCTAGACACGTGCATTTCTTGATGCGCAAGCAGAGTGGCGGCATACAACCTTGATGCGCAAGCAAGAGTGGCGGCATACTTCCACGTCAGTGAGTTCGCTTCTTATCCTTCTCCTTATTCATCACTCTTCTTGTTTTTTGCATTGATAATGTCACTGCGACAACGATTTTATCAGAAGTGGGACATTGCAGCCACTGAAGTCCTTGTTCTTTTCTTACAATTAGAAACAAACTAGCAGTAGTGCCCGCGCGGTGCTGCGGCGTTGTTTCTTGATGTTCCAGAACGTTAAATTAGAATATCTTTCAAAATGATAAAAGAATGTAGAATAAAACATATATACAGATCTAGACAAAATGAGAATAAATGGATATATGAACATTGCGATTTTGTACCATCACCTGGACAATCTTGCTAAGGTATTCACCTCTCCGCTTCTTTTCAAGCATAGACTACACGGAACTAAATAATAAAAATAAAACTGATAAAATAGAAGACAGACAACCAACTCTTGTTGTTTATTAGAATCACCTGATATACCATGCTCGTGGTAATGATGTTATCCTCAGTAAGAGTCACATCTAGGAAGGGTTCATAGTTGCCCATGGCCGAATCAACCTACAATAACTATTGGAGTTTAAACAAACTCAGCAACATGAAGATTAAAGATAAGACTAACACTCGACATGATACTTAATATAGAATCCAAAAATAAATTAAAGATAAGATTAAAATTATTTGTTTTAAATCGAACATATTTTCTAGTTTTCTTATCCAATTATACTTTTGCAATTCCTAAAACAAAAATTACTTCAAAAATAATTTGCAGAAAGAAAATTAAAAAATTCGAAAAACAACTCTAGTACTGTTAACAAAGCTTCAACCAATACAACAACAAAAATCAAATCAATATGTACCTGCACATCCCCAATCCAAATTGTACCCTTGTGTCCTGCAATGCCTTGCTGAGTATTCCTGCTTGAAATCCAAACAAAACAAAATTTGTAATTTCAGTTTCGAACACATTTAACCTTCACAGCACAAAATGTTTCAGCATTGCGTACGAAAATCTCAAAAGTGGGATGGGTCTAACACATATTAACAGAGCATGTATGAAAATTTATGCACCATTTGACAAACGAAATCAAGTAGTGCCCAAAGATTAGAAAAATATGTTAAAAAGTAGGAATTGTATTTGATATGGATTAAAACGATTGAGTAATTGTGAGTGACTTACGACAAAATGAGGATGATTGAGGGTGGAGAGTAATCAAATTTGATGATTTCAACTGTAACAAATGGAACACCACCATTGAAAATGTGTTAAAAAGTTGAGAATATATGTCAAGTATAAAGTTATCGAGGTTTTATTGTACAAATACATGTGTTTAGTCTATTTTTACTTCAACTGTCTTAGAAAATAGTGTGTTTGGGGGTAATATATACACTCAACTTTTTGGAACCTTCTGCACACATTTTAATCAATGCCTCCATGTAAATCATTTTAGGATATGGGGAAGCATAAAATTTCAATCTATTCTGTAAAATTTCAATCTACAAAAATATGCAGGTTCAATCTTGAATTTAAAACTTTTCAAATTCAGTTTAGTTTGTGCAAATTATGTAAGGGCTATGATATTATTAACTACATATCCGTACATAATTAGCCCTCAGTTCTTAGGAAATTCATCACCAGCACTCACTATGAAAGATTCTATCAATTTTTGGCAGTTTTGCTTCAAAGAATTGTTTATCAGAATATAACAGTTGATATACCATCAACCAAATCTAGTACAATATGTACTTGGTCAAGGTTTTCGTTTTGACATTCAGCAAGATTAGACAGAATAAAATGGCTATTTCAAGCTGAAATGGATCTGGGAACAGCATTGATAATTCAGCATGCACCAGAAACACATAATCCCAAATTACGAACAACAGCAAGTCTACTTTTTCCCTTCTTAGCTAGCCTATCATCGAATTTCGATTGAGAGATGATCTTCCCAACTTTCTATATACAACACTTTGATTTTGTTAGAAAACGAACACTAATAAATTAGAAATCCACATTAACGAACACTAATAAATTAGAAATCCAGATTAAAGAACACTAATCAATTAGAAATCCAGCTGAAATGTAAATCTATAAGCACGCAGAAAACGAACATTAATCAATTAGAAATCCAGATTAACTGTAGCATTGGGATCACACTCAACTAATCAACAAAAAGAACTAAATAATTCCAAAAATGAAATTTTCTCAGGAGCCAAACAGAACAAAAAAAGAGAGAGAAACCAAAAGAGTAACCGATTTATACCTGATTGGATCGTCGAATGGCCGCAGCTTCAAAAACGCTTGGAGAGATTAGCAGTGAATCTGAACCTCCGTTTCCGATAGGAGCTCCAACGATGATCGAAATTCGGTCCCGAATTGAAAAAAAAATATGTGAGAGAGAGAGCGAGAGACGAACCTGATTCGCTTGCGGAGGCTAGGGTTCCCGGCTCGAGAGAGAGCTCGAGAAATCTGTGGAAGCAAATGGAAGAGCTCTGCTTTTCCACCTTTCCCGTACAAAAAACATAAGATTGGAATTATAATTTCACTTCTTTTTTTCCTACTATTTCTCGGCAACCAAACAGAAACTAAGAAATAGATATTTCACACAAAATCAGTTAATATAAATGAAAATTTACCGAATTGGATCGAAACCGAGGAGGAAATTCCTCGGAAAGAAGCTCCGGTTCGAGGTTGGAGGATTGAGGAGAGAGAAGACCGAGAGAAGAACGCAAGCGTGCGAATTTGGGAGAGAATACAGGAAAGCAAAGTGAACAACCTGGCATTTGTGTCGTTGTTTTTCGTGTTCGTGTCGTTTTCGTGTCATACCGATATTTTAATGGATCGTGTCGTGCAACATCTGTTAAAATAAACGGGTAAAATGACCGACCCGAAATCTACCCGATAATATTAACAGGTAATATGATCCGACCCGTTACTTATTACTCGTTAAGAAAATTATATTTTAAACCAATAAATAATCAAATAAAAAACATAATATTAAATAAGTATATACATATTATATTGTCACATCCAAAATATAAAAACGCATTTTTCTTTTTAAGTATATTTTCGATTACATAAAGTCTTTACTAGTTTTTTAATTAATGTAGAAGTGTAAAAAAAAATATAGAAAAAATATAAATGGTTGTCATGACAAGCTTTACAACTTTCATAAAGAGCTTAATTTCGAAATTCGCCACTATAATTATATAAATCATAGATAAAAATTTAACCGTTGATTGTTGTTTACATTTATGCTTCATTGTTCTCATCAAATTTTGTTTTTTCAGATTTTCTGTTTTGAAAACATGATCTATTAGAGGATGCGGGAAGATGAACGGTTTTAATCGTTGATATTATATTCAGAGTTTTATAGTTAGTGAAAATATTGTTTGATGTTTATAAAGTTTCTACAAACTGTATGTATGTCTTCTTAGTTCTTGCCTATACAAATACTATACTAGTTTATTTTAATTTTGGACAACAACATGTTAAGTAAAATTGTAACATCCCACATCGCCCAGGGGAGTGATCCTTAAATGTATATTCCCATCCCTACCTAGCACGAGGCCTTTTGGGAGCTCACTGGCTTCGGGTTCCGTAGGAACTCCGAAGTTAAGCGAGAAAGGGGCCAGAGCACTCCTAGGATGGGTGACCCACTGGGAAGTTGCACGTGAATTCCCAGAAACAAAACCGTGAGGGAATGGTAAGCCCAAAGCGGACAATATCGTGCTACGGTGGTGGAGTGGGCCCTGGAAGTGATCCGCCCCAGGTCGGGATGTGACAAAAATTTATCCTAGTAATGATAATAAGGAACTCTCATAATAAAAATAAATAATGACTAAAATTTTTTTTTTTAAACTTATATAGAATAATAATACAAAACTATATATTTAATATAGAATATATTGTATATATTAATATGGCTATTGTATTTTATAATAAATCTTTTAGTAATTAAACTTTAAAATTATCAAAATAAGTTTTTTCTTAACTGGTCAAAACGAGTTACCTACGTGTTACTCGCGTGTATACCCGTTAAGAACCCGTTATTAACAGGTTCTTAATAAGTCACCCGATAATGACCTGATAAGTTATCTTGTTGACTCGAAACCTATTATTTTTGTGTCGTTTTCGTGTCGTGTCACTGTTTCGTGTCAGAAACTGCCGAGTCTAAAGTAAAGAAAAGGAAACAAAAAAGCAAAGAGACACAAAAGGCAAACAAAAAAGCAGATGGCAAAACGGCAAATCAAGCAAAAAATCAGGGGCATTTCTGTCTGCACACTATAGATCAATAGTGCCACCTGAAAACTGATTTTTAGTATATATATAATTTAGAATAGAGTTATTTAAATAATTTTTTTTATTTTATGTATTTTTTTATTTTTAAATGTCATATCCAATGAATTAAAAAAAATCAAAAAATAAAATATATTTATGTACATTATGCATCTGATCATTTTGTCTTATATCGTATGTTATCCCAACTACTAAGAAATAGTGATCGAGACACTTAATTTTGTTGTTGTTTTGTTTGTCGGTAATTTGATAAGTTCAATTATCACTGCAGGCAAATTTGATTTATGTATGATGAGTAATGTTAGGGAGTACATTTTTAAATCATATTAGTACCATTGGAAGAAGGGGCGCCTGTGGGAACATCTCTACTGACAAACATCTAATTAGATAAATTTATTAGTTGAGGTGATACGCGTACATGACTTGTCCAATTATGATATAACATGTGGTACAAAAATGTAATCTTCCTAAAATTTTATTTTCTAGTTTTATCGTGTATGACCTGACGACCTCTCCACATTCGTTATGGACGAATGATCAAGTTTTCAAGACAAAAACAATTGTAGAAATTTTTTTTCTTTTTTTTTCGATAAGATAGAAAAGTTTTATTCGAATCAATCAACTAGAGTATATTTTCATTTATACAAGCAATATTCTACTTTAATCTTAGGCACACAACAAACACATTCTCAAATTTTTAGTGCATTTTTGTTTACCCCAAATTGAGGGGTGATGCTCACCATTGATTTCCGTTAGATTAGTTTAAATTTTAAAATTCGTATCAAATCAATGAAATCAAACTAGTCTAATGATAATCAATTTGGGTTTTTTTTTATGAAAACTAATGAAAAGAGCTTGACAACTTTAAGTTTTAACGATAAGGACAAAATAAAGGGTAAAGTAAATAGTACCAGGATTGACTTTTTAGTGTAAAAATATGGTTTTTCGTTAAAGTGAACAGTATTGGGAACTTTTCGTTAAAGTTTCCTTTTTTTTGGGAGGGGGAGCAAAGTTGCCCTCTTCTTTTTTTTTAGTATTTAATCACCATATCGTTGCTGCCACTCCAATCATTATCACAGTAGCCAATGATTCTCTCTTCTTGTACTCAATTTCATAGTCAATCGTACCTTGTATTTACCCCAACACTCTCTTGGCAGTTCCTTAGAGTTGCTTCGTAGGACAATGCATAAATCTTGCAAGTAAACTAGCTTCAAACATTATATATGGCCTAATAGCTGTTAGATATAACAAGCTTCCCACAATTTGTATGTATAGACCTTCATCTACGGGTTCACCGCCGTAAATTTTGCTCAGGTTCTCACTTGCAACTAGTGGTGCACTCACATGTTTGCAGTTCATCAATCCAAATTTATCCAGCAAATTCAAATCATAGTTCTTTTGTCAAATGAAAATAGCATCATGTTCGTCATCTCAAACTTGAAGCCATTTATCAAATATTTACTACTTCTTGTGTAGGCAATACCATCTGCATAGAGTGACACAATCAGAGTTCCAGCACTTTCCTTGACTTTGGTATACAATGTTTGTTACGCAATTACCAACCTAAATATTAAGTAACTAATTGCACGTGTTAAACTCGCAAGTGCACAAGATCAAACACATAGTATAGAAAACAAATACGAGATCATTCCCATGAGGACTGCTCTAATATGTATCTAGATTATGATTCCTAACAATTTAAATTAATTCTTTCACAAAAGCTATCAAATATACACATAAAGGATTTAACAAAATAGTTTGAGATGTCTTAAATTTAAAAATATAAAAAACACAATATAAAGCAAGTAGTACAATAATTGACAATAAGGGTTTTGAAAACCATGATTTAACGGTTAGGACTTTGGTTTCCATCTCTAATCTTTTACACCTAAGCAATCGATACACAAAATGACACAAAACAGATTTTTGATGCTTAACGTTTATCAACCTAAAGGCATGGGATATACTCTTTAAGCTATTGATTTCCCGAAACAACAAATTAGGCATGGGTGCCAACTCTAACTATTTTCATTATCGAAGTATTTAGCATGGTATCTACTAAATTGCACTCCGGGAAAGCATAATACAATGGAAATTGACAAACAAACGAATCCTAGAACATGGTATCTATTCTGGTTATTCGTGATAATTAATTCCAAGAACCGTAACTAGTTCTCTTGTTACTCGGCATGGTTACAAGACTCAGTCATCAATATTTACCTATGTAACGAACTCAATTACAAAGCTATTCTATGGTGATAAAGCATAAAATAACTCAATAAGATTGGAATTAAAACTGGAATTAATCACTAAAGCATCAACAAATTGTCTTGTAACAAAAGTGTATTGAAAATACTCAATGTTACAAATACATACATATATTCTGGAAAATTTAAATATGTAATTGTGCAAAGCATATGATGAGGGAACCAAAAAACCAATATATAGATGTAAAGAGATTGAAAGATGGGTTAGTAGGTACCTGGCTGAACTTGGACTGGAGAATAGCGTTGATAACATATCCAAGAATGTACTAACATTCGTTTAAAAATGCATTCATGTAAGCACTAACATTACATGGCACTAATAGTTATTGCTACACATATGAGGATTAATCCCTTAATGGCACTAATAAGGGCCTTACATCTACATATTGAAAAGGATTGATATAATTGAGCGAAGTGTAATTACTAACATTTCACAATTAGCATAATTTTAATTATGAATTCTACATCCCAGTTAAATACTAAAATAAGGGACTAAACTTAGTTACTATAATATGTTCATGTATTATAGATTATTAATACATGCAATACGATTCCACTGTACACATATACTGAGATGCAAAGAGGGCCAAAGATTGCATAATTGGAAGGAAGAGCTTCAAGATGGGAATTGAGTTGATCACCAAAAGATTGCATATAATGAGATGCAAATTGTAAGGAATGTGGATGTATAAATCACATGAGATTTGACTTCCCTGATAAGTGCATAGTAACTGAAATCCTAAAAACATAATAATACACAAACAGAAAAATCTAAACGAAAAAACCAAGAAGACGGGAAAAGGAGGATGAATCATTATTTAACTGAAGAACACAATTCATAGAGCAATAATTAGTAGATAAAACGAAAGCAGCAATGTAAAAGTCATGGGCAACCTGAATTCTGAGGCTGAGGATGATAGCTTAGCACCAAGTTCCATTTTCAGTCAGAGTTGGAAACTTTATTCGAGACTCTTTAACAAACATAACATTGTGGACTAAATTAAAAACAGCTTTAAACCGAAAATTATAATCTGAGTTTTTGTAATTCTTTTTGTAAGAATTCTCATAACCCTGAACAAAAAGAAAAGTTTACCACAAGCTTGGAGCTAATTGGGTCACATTCTCCCTGCTCTGCAACCACACAAAACAAAATTCGAAGTCAAAAACGTTTTAAAATATATATAGCAACTTGTCCTACCGACTTGACTTTAAAATACAACTTCACTAAAACTTATAGATGGATGTGGTATCTCACATCACAAACATGACATATAATGTAAACAAATGAATCTGATTCTCCCTGGAGGGGTATGTGTATCTCTTAGAACATCTATAGGTGACAAAATGAACAGGTACAAAGCCATTAAACAATTATGTATACCTAAACAATTTTCTAAAAATAAGCTAACTTATATAGATGTTATAGTTTGAATTTAGTCAGCATCATTTTCAACACAAAATAATAATATTTCTCCAGTCCTGACTGCTTCAATTATTTTGTCAACCACAACTTCAACCTAAGAAGTGATGAGAGCAAGATTCAATCGGTGATTTGCAACCCTTCTTCCCTTAGCATCAATACTTCAAAAAGAATGCATTATAGAACTAAAATTATAACTCAAACTCTTCATACCCTGTCTTGTCTTTGCTCGCTACAATCTCTATTTTAATCTTAGCGACGAAGTTGTCTGCACAAAATGCAGAGCCTAACAAAGTAATAGAAAAAGGAAGAAATTCTGAATGACAATATAAAAAAAGGGTAGGATGATAAATAAATAACGGTAGATATAATAGGTAGGGAGTGTTTCAAAACATCTATAGATTTAATTAAACTGAAGAGGAAATATCCATGCCAAAGCAAGAACATACCGCCTTGTCCTCTCTGTTGAACCACCTTGTGCACCAAAGCCTCAAACATCAGATATAATAACGCCACGAATTCCAATTTTTAGCAAAGCCATCGGTACATTTGAATATAAATGAGGAGAAATGGGTGATATTCATAAGTGTATTGACTGATCCGTCATAAAAATTGAAAGACGAAACCAAAGAAAACCCACATATTTTAAATTAAAAAAAAGAACCCAAAAACCACACCCAAAGGAAATATGTCGGAAAACTCACCAGGAAACCCAAGCTTTTCTGGATATAAAATTTCTTCGAATCAGAATGGGATTCAGCTTGGATTTTTCCAACAATTCCCAAATCAAACGACAAAAAATTAATCGCAGCAAATAGAGGGCATGAACGCAACCGATCCAGCATCATGCAAAGGAAATTCGACCACGAATTGAAAAAAAGGTTGTGAGGGAGGTTGAGAAATCTGTTCTGGAAGCAAATGGAAGAGCCCGGTTTTCCATCCTTCTCTCCTTCCCCAATGAGCAACATGCGTAAGGGACTCTGGAAGCAAAAGAAGAAAACAACGGGCAGCCTCAACGTCACGAATAAGACAGCGGCAAAGAAGTAATTTTACTGTGCAATGTAGAAAGAAAGCTGAAAACCCAGGGGTGAAGCCGTCATTTCACTGTTAATTAACAGTGTTCTCTCTCACAGATGAACAGTACTTTTCTGCTGGCTTTTAGTGGATAGTAATTTATAGGGAGAAGGATTCTATCCTCTCCTAATCTCTCTCTCATTCCCTCCGCTCCTATTTGAACGGTTACGATTTAGCCACGTCAACATCTTATATTGATTTTTTTATACAGATAATAAGACAAAAAGTAATATGTAAGAGAAGGGGAGGAAAGTGGATGAGAATAGGAGGGGAGAGAATCCTACCTCCAATTTATAGTAGTGCACCTACCTTTTATTTTTAACACACTTTTTATCTAACTAAATTAAAGAAAAATTAAAAATTAAAAAATTAAAAGGGGTATGTGAGAAAGAAAAAAGAGTATGAATAAAATCACTTTAAGTTTATTCATCTGCATTATGCATCTGATAATTTTTGTCTTATTTCGTATGTTATCCCACGTACTGAGATATAGAGGTCGAGGCTCCTAATTTTAATGGTGTTCTAGTTGTTGGTAATTTGGTATGTTCTATGATCAGTGTGTGCAAATTTGATTATTTTATGATCAGTAGTGCAAGGGAGTACATTTTTTCCACGTGTCAACTAAAGGACGGAAGGGCATCCAGCAGGTCAAGTCTACATATTCGGCGTATCAAATGCAAAGGCGGTGGAAGATTCAAGCCCATGGACTTGGGGCTCATTGAGAGCCTATATAAGTAGGACGAGTACTCCTTAGAACGGGTTAAACAAAAAGAGAGAAAAAAGAGACTAGATTAATTATGGCGAGCTTTTTTATTCCAAAAAAAGAAAGGGAAAAAAGTGACTAGTTTACGCCGAGCTTTTTTTTTTTCCTAAAGAAAGAGACTAGTTTATGCCAACCGTTATCCGTAACATTTTATTCAATATATATGAGTGACTCAGTAAACGTAGCTCAATTTTGAGGGGTTAACTACTTAAACGTTGTTGTCCAGTTCTTATTGCAATCCCTAGCCCACCAAGGGCCGACCACATGGGTCTTTGTTAACCTTCTAATTTTAAGCGTTAACAACGTGGCATGTGCACATTACTTGTTAAGTCAGATGGAACACAATGTGGTACAAAAATATAATCTCTAAATTTTTTCTCTTTTGATGATCGTGTATGAGCTGACCAGCTCTCCACATCGCTATGGACGAATCTCCAGTTTTCAAGACAAGAACAATTGTAGAAAAGTTTTTTGTCCATAATGTACAAAAGTTTATTTTTTATTTTTTATTTTTTTCCAAAGCAATCCACTAGGGTACGTTTTCTTTTATACAAGTAGTATTCTACTTTAGTCTCTACGTTCCCAATTTTTCTTTTTTTTTTTTTTTTTTTTTTGGCAGTTTTCTTTACTCCCTAAAGTGAGAGTGATGCTCACCCTTGTTGATAATCGTTAGAATAGTTTAAATTTTGAGATTTGTGTCTTAAATCTAAACTAATTTAACGGTTCAATGGGGGAGGGTTGAGCAGCACCCCACTTTAGGGCGTAAGCAAAGTTGCACTCTTCTTTTTTTAGTATTTGATTAGTATGTTGTCAATATTTGGTCGATATGTCCTTAATATTTGGTTAATGTGTAGAGTACATCAACTTACTTATAAGCTCATGCAAAGTTCATAATGTCGGAGTCATTCTCAACATGCCCTCTCTCATAGGGTGAACATGAACAACACAAATGGGTGACGTGGAGCAAGTTGTGGCCGTCGGGCTTCACACATGAAACAACATGTTCTGATAGCATGACGAAGGTTAAGATTTCTCTATAAAATCAATTAACAATATGAAATAAAAACCGACTTATTTATAAACTCATGCAAGATTTTCCTTTTATCATTATGAAATTCATTCTTAACAATAATAATGAAACTTGTATGGTAGTAGGGCATCAGTCGTAAAGAGAGAAAGTAGTGAGCATCATACGGTGGATGGCAAATATTTCCATCCTAGTTAATGATTTAATGATTTCAAAGATTGAACGATAGTAAGAAAAGGTGAGCATTCGCTTTGACTAGAGGAAAGAAAAATTAGTTTAAAATTCAAGTGGCGGGAGTCGTATCAAAGAAAAACAAGCATTGTTTTTTCTACATTGTGATTACATATTTTGACCGTTTTTCTTAAATATAAATTTTGGGAAATACTTGGTTCCTTAAAATTGAGGAGGAGTTTCTTCTCAAGATAGAAGTTCATACTTATAGTTAGAAGTATTCATATTATAAAACACTTTATAAAGATTATTTTTGCAAAGCATTAATTAAAACTGAAGTCGTTGAATTAGTCAACTATAGTAAATAGACAGACAACCATAATAGTTATATCATTTATTTTTATACAATTTAATAACTAAACAATATTTTTTTTCTTTTTTATAAAAATGAATTTATATAGTGATTCATAATTTAAATAATTTTTTATCACATAAATAAAATTTCATAAATAACTTGAAGAGGAGTTTATTCTCTGAGAAACGAGTCATTTCTTATAATTTTTTTATCAGGAGAGGGGACAATTTTTACTGTTTTTCCTAAGAAAAGAAAGTAAATCATGAAGAGTAGTCGTAGATGAATGCATCTGTTGGTGCGCAAGAATGAGCGGCGGCAGCATAACTTCCACGTCAGTGAGTTCATTTCTTTTCTTCCTTTCCTTGTTCATCACTCTTGTTTCCGCATTGAAAAATGTCACCACCACAACGATTTTTCCACAAGTGGGATATTGCAGCCACCGCAGTCTTTGTTCTTTTCTTCCGCTTAGAGGATGGCTCTCTTCACACCGTTCAATTTATTTTTAACACGTTGTTTTTAATAATCAAATGTTAAATTGAATGAATTGAAAAAAATTAAAAGACAGAAATTAATGTGACATATATATATTTTAAAATCATTTTGGTGTTTCATTGCATGTAGCTAGTGATACATACAACCAACTTTTAATTAGATAGATTCATAATTGACGTGACATGCACACATCACTTATCAATCAGATGTTACATAATGTGATACAAACATATAGTCTCCTTAAAGTTTCTTGTTTTTTGTTTTACCGTGCATGAGCCGATGAGATCTCCACATTCGTTATGGACGAATGTCAACAAGTTTTCAAGACAACAATTGTACAGAAGTTTTTTTCTGGATAAGGTAGAAAAGTTGAAGCAATTAACTAGGGTATATTTTCTTTTATACAAGCAGTATTTTACTTTAATTTCTGGTGCATAACAAAAACATTCTCAGTTTCTTTTTGGAGTGCATTTTGGCTTACCCCCTAAAGTGGAAGTGATGTTTACCCACCATTTATTGCCGTTAGATTAGTTTAAACTTAGAAATTTGTACCTTCAATTAAACCAAACTAATCTAACGGTAATCAATAAAGGATGGTTGATTGAGCATCACTCTCACTTTTAGAGATGAGCAAAGTTGTACTTTTCTTTTTTTAGTATTTGATTAATTGTCGTCAATATTTGGTCGATATGTCGTTAATATTTGGTCAATGTGTTGTTTATACTTGATCTCAATAACGCTTGGAATTTGTGAAATAATCATTTCAATTAATTTTCCAAATAAATAAAATAATGCTAGGCCTGTGGAGCCAAAAATAATCACAAGGCGACACGTGGATTTTTGGATAAAAAGACAAAAATACCCTTGAGGTGTATCAGGATTCCTACGCGCAAATAGTGGGTAATCATCCTCAACCAAGTTAGAAATGCCCAAAATAGGTAACAATTCCAAACCTATTTCATTCCATATATTTCTTACCTCTTTTTCCCGCTTTTAGCTAATCAATTAGCTAACATTACATAACCTTCAAAATATTCATTCCAAAAATATGTTAATTGGCTAATTAATGGATTAATTACCTAATTAATCCATTAAATGTCAATTAAGTCACCCAATTAACCACAAAATATACCCAAAAAACCCAAAGGGCCGGCCACTCTTGTTGATCTTTTCATATTTACCTATTTTATCATATTAATTAGCTAGTTAATTTGGCAATAATTCTATTTGATAAAATTAACTAGCCAATTATTCCCATAACTCCTAAATTCAACCTAAATCAAGAACCTAGCCCACAAAAGGAGCTAGGTGGCCGGTCCTCTCTCACCCAAAGAGGCCGGCCATTCTCCTATAAAAAGCCTCATACTTTCTCTAGAACACACTCCTCATGCTCTTGCAAAACTCCCAAAAACTCTCCAAACATTTTTCTCTCTAAATTCTAACTTTGGCATCGGAGGTTCTTTGGCCAAAAGCCCCCCCCACTGCCCCCCCCCCCCCCCCCCCCCAATTCATCGTGGGCGTTGATTGTTTTGTAGGTGCAATTTTGTCAAAGAAGGAGAAGGCGAAAATTTGCATCCACAAATTGGTGCTTTCATTGAGAGCTGAAATCCACACTCGTAGAAGACTCTCGCATAAAAAAGGTTTTTCTCTATTTTCTAGTCCACTTGTATTTTTTTCGTACCTTCTTATTATCAGAATTTTTTATTTGCAAAGATTCTTTGATAAAACGAAAAAGAGACATACAATGGCAAGAAACTTAGAAAATTCCACGAGTGAAAATTCCAATATTCAAGAAATGGGACCGCGGCGATCCACGAGACTAAATGTGATCCTAGGGGGAGCGGCACCACCACCATGAAGTTCCACCACGGGAACCACCATGATGGCCGCCCGCGGCGAGGTCCATGGCACCACTACCACGGCCCGAGCCGTGCCACCAAAGCAAGCCCAAAACTTGCACCCACGTGTGCCATACGCCGAGCAGCCCACTCCCGTGGCCCAACCTGCTTCCGCCGTGCAACCTGCTCTTGCGGCCCTGCCTGCTCCCGTGGCCCAGCATGCTCTTATGGCCCAGCCTGCTCCCGCCGAGTAGCCTGCTCTTGCGGCCCTCACTGCTCCCGCGGCCCAGCATGCTTTTGTGGCCTAGCCTACTCCCGCAGCCCAGCTTGCTTCCGTAGCATTGCAAGCAGCCCAAATCGGCCCAAGACTATCTCAACCATCCAGACCAACCATCGAGCCAGGGGCATTTTCACCACGTTTCGCCGCGGATTTGACATTTCCCAATTCAAATCTAGCGCCCAGAGCCTACCGCACTTCCATTGCTCAAGGAGGCACAATCCTTCCAAGCTTTTCCAATCCAAATGGCGAACAACATTTGTCTCGACAAGTCATAGAGTTGACGAGCGCCCTTGCACAATAGACAACCTTGGTGAATCAACTCTTGCAATGCACCGAGATCTAACATGCCCCAGACGAGGTGTCCTGAAGTAGGACAAGGGTAGAAGAACCTCTCCACCAGCGTCCCGGCAAGCAGCCCATCAACCAGCCACTATCCGAGCGTTCTGGTAGTTTACGCTCCTGCCCGGGTCCTTGGGATAGCGTATACTCTCGTTTTAGCGCGCGGAGGAGCGTGCATTCCCGATCAAGCCCATGGACGAGCATACGTTCACGGTTGAGGTTACACTCCGATTATCAACATGGACAACCTTCCAGGCGAAGTGTTCATTCACAACTAGGTTCGCAAGGAGTATTCTCCACCTCACATCGGAGTAGGCAGCACGGCAGACAGAGAGAAATAGTCACTCAATCCAACTCAAGTTCAACCGGCAGCTTGCGAACAGCCCGTTCGCCTGCCAGGTAACATAGGCGAGTCGAGCATAGGGAAGAGCGGCCCAGACCCATAGGTCACGACTGGGGGCAGCCGAAAGTTCCACTGCCCCAGCAGAAGCAAATTCAAGAAGTTGAGAGGCTCCTAACCGAACAATTGCATAATTTCCAACGTAACGAGGCTGTTGACAATGCGCTTCGACGAGACATGACCAACATAAGCATGTCACCATTCACGAATGAGATCGAGCAGACAGATCCACCTCGCGGGTTCATTATGCCTTACTTCACTTCGTACAAGGGGAACGAAGATCCAGATTGACATCTCAAGCACTATCGCAGTGCCATAATCCTCTACAGGAACAACGACGCGCTTATGTGCAAAGTTTTTGCCACAACTTTGCAAGGCGAGGCGCAAGACTGGTTTCACATTCTACCACCGCAGTTGATCCGGAGTTTCAATGAACTCTCCTTTGTTTTCACTAAGGAGTATTTGTCTAACCGCTCTATCAAAAGGACATCCAATCATCTCTTCAGCATCGTAAAAGACCCTTGGGAGACAATTCGCAACTATGTCAAGAGGTTCAAGGCGGAGAAGGCCAAGATTGTTGGCTAGAACGAAGGCATAGCAATGGTAGCATTCAGAAATGGGCTTCCCACCAAACATTCTTTATTCGAAAAACTGATCATGGGAGAAGAACTTACCCTAGCAGCTTCGTACGCTTTGGCAGAAAAACATGTACTATGGGACGAAGCCAAACAGTCTAACAAAAACAAGGTGGAAAAGAAGCACATGGAATGTTCCCTGACCAAAGAAGACTCAGTGCCTGAAACATTCACCAAGTTCACAGTTCCAATTTGCCAAATTCTCTGCAAGCTCAAGAACGAACCTTGGTTCAAACTGTCGCTACATATGAAAGATAATCTTATCAGGCTCGATCATACAAAGTATTGCGCATTCCATCAAGGACCAGGCCACACTACCAACGGTTGCCTGAAGTGGAAGCAGTACCTTGAGAAGCTGATAAATGAGGGCCGATGCGACGAGTATCTTGACAAGTCAACAAAACGGCCTACACAAGCAGGGGAAGCCTCCATCACTCTCTATACCTCGTTGGTTTTTTCCAAATAAGTTAGAAGTCTCAAGCAGCTCGACGAACAAGGCTTCACAAGCCGAAGATTATCCAGTTTGTTATGCAGTTTCTACCTTCCAGCACAATTGATTTATTTTTTTATTCTCAATGAAGGTTCAAGAAGTTATTCAGAAAGCCTGGCTCAACTCTTGTCCACAACAACTGCTCAAAACTCTTTCTGGGTCTGCTCTCCAATGCAAGAGGGTAAACCAATCCCTCGACACCCACATGGGTAAGCTCTCCAGCGCAAAAGGATAAACTAATTGCTCTCCAATGCGAGAGGGTAAACCAATCCCCGGATACCCATATGGGTAAGCTCTCCAGTGCGAGAGGGTAAACTAATTGCTCTCTAGTGCGAGAGGATAAACCAATTCCCCGACACCCAAAAGGGTCTGCTCTCCAGTGCGAGAGGTTAAACTAATTGCACTACAGTGCGAGAGGGTAAACCAATTCCCCGACACCCAAAAGGGTCTGCTTTCCAGTGCGAGAGGTTAAACTAATTGCTCTCTAGTGCGAGAGGGTAAACCAATTGCTCTCTAGTGCGATAGGGTAAACCAATTGCTCTCCAGTGCAAGAGGCTAAACTAAATCCCTGACACCCATCTGGGTAAGCTCTCCAATGCGAGAAAGCCACATAGTTCAAAAGATCGAATGCTTGAAGATCAACTAAGCAATAAATGGTTAGGAGGCAGCATCCACTTTTACACTTAACAGTTCGTTCATCTGACACTTCATCTTCAGCAACTCCGATCTTGGCAGTTCCATCCTTGACTGCTCCATATATGGTAGTTGAAAAATCAAACTCAAGCAGTTTCCTCATTTTTAGCAGGCAGCCCAGACGTGGCAGCCCAAACAATTGCCCATTCCATGCTATTTCCTCGGCCCATGCCGAACCAATCCTTGGCTTCAATCAAGCCGAGCTGCTCAAGCAATGGCCCCTGCCACTGCCACATCATCTCCTTGGCCCGTGCCAGCCGACGTGCCGCACCACCCCGACGATTGCCTCGTGGCAGCACCACCCAAGAAGAAGACAAGAAGAAATTAAGTTTTTATTACATTGGTGCGGCACAGATAAGACGAAGAAAGCAACGAAAGATGGTCCTTTGCACGGACAAGATGTAGAAGATTGCTAGAGGAGGGGGAACAAATATCCTCTAAGCTTTCTCTCTCTTGTAGGGTAGAATAAATTGCTCTCCAAAGTTGATTTAACAACCCACTTAAGGTGGACTTAAATAGACTTTGAGAGGAATTTATTTCCCTTTCCTAGAAGGATCTAATTTCATAATAAAGAGGGAATTTACATCAAAATAGGAAACAGTCCTAAGTTTCCTAGAGCAAGGTCTCTACACCTGCTGCCCTTTCTTGCGAGCAACCCAACAGGTGTGGGGGCATTTGTGGAGCCAAAATAATCACAAGGCGACACGTGGATTTTTGGATGAAGAAGACAAAAATACCCTTGAGGTGTATCAGGATTCCTACACGCGAATAGCGGATAATCATCCTCAACCAAGTCAGAAATGCCCAAAATAGGTAACAATTCCAAACCTATTTCATTCCATATATTTCTTACCTTTTTTTCCCTCTTTTAGCTAATCAATTAGCTAACATTACATAACCTTCAAAATATTCATTCCAAAAATATGTTAATTGGCTAATTAATGGATTAATTACCTAATTAATCCATTAATTGTCAATTAAGTCACCCAATTAACCACAAAATATACCCAAAAATCCCAAAGGGCCGGCCACTCTTGTTGATCTTATCATATTTACCTATTTTATCATATTAATTAGCTAGTTAATTTGGCAATAATTCTATTTTCTAAAATTAACTAGCCAATTATTCCCATAACTCATAAATTCAACCTAAATCAAGAACCTAGCCCATAAAAGGAGCTAGGTGGCCGGTCCTCTCTCACCCAAAGAGGCCGGCCATTCTCCTATAAAAAGCCTCATACTTTCTCCAAAACACACTCCTCACACTCTTGCAAAACTCCCAAAAACTCTCCTAACACT
Organism: Heteromeles arbutifolia; assembly: GCA_024362995.1. Classification (NCBI taxonomy): domain Eukaryota; kingdom Viridiplantae; phylum Streptophyta; class Magnoliopsida; order Rosales; family Rosaceae; genus Heteromeles; species Heteromeles arbutifolia. The sequence goes on along the minus strand of JANCRC010000003.1, from coordinate 32,636,412 downwards.
TTTCTCTCTAAATTCTAACTTTGGCATCGGAGGTTCTTTGGCCAAAAGACCCCCCCCCCCAATCATCGTGGGCGTTGATTGTTTTGTAGGTGCAATTTTGTCAAAGAAGGAGAAGGGGAAAATTTGCATCCACAAGGCCCACCAATTTTTGCACTAAATTTGTATACCAAATGATGTGTCACCAACAATTGGTACTTTAATTCAAGTTAGAATTTAATTACTAATCGTTCTAAAATTTTAATGATATAAAATGCGCAACATGATTTGGTACGAATTTCATAAACCAAATAAGGGATTCTCTCTGGATCCCTTGCTCATAATCCACCAAATCAAGGAATCTGTACCGTTGAAATTTGATTCAACGACTGAAGTTATTATAACTTTTAAAGTGGGCTCCTGTTTGTAGCCGTTGGATCAAATTTTAACGGCACAGATTTCCTGATTTGATGGATTGGAAGGAAAGGATCCTCTCCGGATCCCTTTCCCTCGTTATGAACTGAAGCTTGCAACCATCTCAACATGTGATACGTGGACAAAGATTTTCACTACCAAAATATAGTCAAAAGTTATCTCGTATTGAACTGAAGCTTATACCCATCTCAACATGTGATATGTGGACAAAGATTTTCACTACCAAAAGTTATCCCGCAAACCAACTTTCGTCGGTCAAATTAACTTTACCTTGACAAAATAAAACATTTGGTTAGAAAAAAACTGGTCAATGTTTTGGTTTTTTATTGAACTTTGCCAAACGAAAAATAATCGACTGGCTAGGACATCGTTGCCGGGCAAAGCTTTCATGCCAAGGGAAATAATTGGCGCTTAATATGCTGCTTTTTGAGCGACGAACCTTTCAAATTTCGTTGGGCAAATGTATACTTTATGATTTACGATTTACGATTTAAGATTTAGGGTCCTTCAAAAAAATTAGCAGATTTATTTAACAATCTGAGTTTTTCAGTCCATGAGTACCCAACAAAAATTGCAGAAACAACAAATCATTTGAGGGTAATATACCTATTTTGCTAAACACCCACAACACCAGGCAGCAATTTAACAAATTCTTACACCATATTCACAGATAAATTTGTAAAAAAGTAAAATAAAAAAACAAATTTTAAAGAGAACTGTTATTAACACTCTAAAAATGTCATTCTACACTCCTCACAAGTGTTTTTCTTTCCCATTATAGAAATTTGGAGTGCCAAATGAGATTTTTGGAGTACTAACAACAATTTTCATTTTAAAACAATGATTATAATACAAAGAGAGAGAGAGAGAGAGGGAGAGAGAAACTTCAAAAACATAACCGATGCTTTTTTTGGGTTTTTTTCTGTAAAATCCCAAAACGCGAAGCAGATGACGGAGATGAAGCAGTCAATGAGATCGTCGTCGGAGACGAAGTAGTCAACAAGGTAGAGGAGGACGAAACCCGTGCCGTAGAAAATCAAGGTCCAGGAGACATAGCCCAATTGGAGGGCGCGATCGATGAGCTTAGTCTGATCGGAGGTGAATCAGACGACGGAGCTCGTGGGTTCTCCGATTAAGGTTCGAATATGAGATCTTGTTCGTGATTTTACATCATGGGCGATGAGAGAAGGAGAGGATGCAAGTAAAATGAAGCGAAAATGGAAGGTCTTAGCCAGTCCCATGGCTCGCGGCGGTCCTTGCTAAGTACTCCTTATTAGTCGAGGCGAGTCCGGTGTAATCCTATTAAACGTCATCCATGTGTCTACCAAACATGGGATTACATTAGCAATTAGTGTAGTCTAATAAAACTTAGAGAGTGCAAACAAACACACCCTTAATTTATTGGTGTTTTGTTTGATGATAATTTGATTTCTTCTACGGTCGATGCATGTAAACTTTGATTATTTTATGATTTTATGTAAATGACAATTTTACCATTGTCTTCACATTTGTTATGGACCAATCTCAACATCAAGTTGAAGAGAAAACAATTACACAAAAAAAAAAAAAAATTATTTGAAGAAATTAATTAGGGAATTATTTTAGACATCAAAATTTCGGTGAAATAAATATTCACCATCAAATTAAATTTTGACTTGTCAAGGCTTATGTGGCGTGTATTGTGGGTCTCACAAGTTGCACACGTAGCATGTAACTCATCAAAACCAGACAAGTTATCAAGAGATACGCGTCAACATCTAGCGAAAAATAAATAAGGAATTATCTTTAATTAACCTTAGTTTAAATCAAACAAATCAATTGATTTAAATTAGAGAAAATAATCAATAGATGCCAATCAGACAGATTGGCCAAATTAAGGATGGCCAGTTAAGGATAAAGTTGATTGATTTATTTGATTAAATCAAAGTTTATGTGATTAAATCTAGATTATTTGATTAAATAACATCAAGCACAACTCAAGTTCAAATCAAGTATTCGTTCTTTCTTCAATTAATCAAGTCCAAATCAAGTCTTGGTCGCCAATTAATTAAATCTAAAATCAATACCAAATCAAGCCTCAATCAAGACAAAGAGAGACCAATAAATACGAGGCTCCAAGACAAATAAGGTCCCTCAAACATCCACAAATTAGATGCTCAAACAGACAAATACTTGTGTTCTTCATCAAGCTCGTGGAGAATCAACAACCATAACAAACATGTGCCGATTATCCATACTAAAGTCAAAGAGCACCCAGCACGTGAAACTCCTCATGGTTCCATTTCGTTCAAGATCAAGCCTCGACTGCCTTTGAGGAAACTGCCAGCCCAATTTAAATCAAGTGTTCATTGCACTTGAATTGAATTATACAACTTGAGAGAAACAAAGTAAGTCTAACCCTTTGGAGAAATCAGAAAGTTCTTCGTCGTTCTTGTGAAGAACCACCAAGCACCACTTACATGTGTCGATTCCTCCGACGTCACAAGCCAAACTCTTACGCAAGTTCATTGACCAAGATCAAGTCTTTACGACCCTTGGATCAACCACACACATATATCTTCAGAGATCAAATAAGATGATCAAATTTTTGTACTCAGATATTGTAACCCTAGCTTCTCATTTAATACAAATTATTACTTTGTACACGTATTCTTGTTTCATTTATGTTGGATCAAGAATTAGATGGAATTACAGAGAAAAATGAAGGATTTACGAGTTGGTTTCTCTGCTGCCGTTCCTACTCATCTTCGCCAGTAACGTGGAGGTCATACACCAGAGGTGGAACCAGCACAGCATTGGCGGCGACAATGTTAGAGGCATGGTATAAAATATCCATAATATCCTGATATTTCCATCGAAATTTCCGTGTTTTTGGACTACCGATATTTCCGATGTCATCGATATTTCCATCGAAATTTTCGTATTTTTTAAATTTCTATATTTAAAAAAACACCAAGGGGATTCGAACCCCTCCCATTTTACTCCTTCAACACCTTGACCACCATATCACTTATATTTTTGTGAAAATATGCTAAAATATTTATATATTTTCTACACTCACAATGTTTGCCAGCTCGCTATATAATCAACTTAAATCAGTTAAATCCATCATGCAATGCATTTCCTTCCAATTTTTTATGATAAACTAATAGATAATTGACTAAATAAACATCCTGCAAAGTTTCAATAAAAAATTCCAAGTTTTTCTTACAATTTTCGTGGTTTTTATTCAATTTTTATCGATATCGATAATATCCTGATATTTCCATCGAAATTTCCGTTTTTTTGGACTACCGATATTTCCGATATCATCGATATTTTAAACCTTGGTTAGAGGCAGTTGTCAGTGTCTGTACCCGGGTCGGGTTAGTCTCCTCCAAGAGTGGGGAAAGGGTAAGCCATAGCTCAGACTCAAATCAAAGAACCTATCCCTGCTGGATCACCTCTGGGAGCTGTATGATCGTTACAAGTCGATCCACCACCACAACCCGATGGAGTTTCAATCCATATAGTTGATTTCTGCATCTACGTTGATCAGATTTTCGAGCTAATTGTCGTGAGATGATGCGGTTTATGATAATTCTTTCATACATTGTTCATTCAGACATTCTTTTGATAGCGATTTTGTATAGATTGATTTAATTTTAGGTGAAATTGTGAGCGGAAAAATGTTCATGGAAGGGGAAAAAGTTTTTTAAGTTTTTAATTATATAAACAAAAACTTTTTTTATTTTTTAAGTTTTTAATTATATAAACAAAAAATTATTTTTTATTATAATATTTTTAATTCACCGACAATATTTAATTAGAATTTTGAGACCCAGTTATGTGTCACATCAGCACATAATAGAATTTCTGCATATTGTGTCTACATTAGCATGAGCATCAGAAGATTGAAGTCAAGCAATCCGATCCCAGATAACCTTGTTGACCTCTACATAGAGTTAATGCCGAAGTCCACCTTCCCAATGCTTGTTTGAGGAACTGGTATGCGTAACTTTCTCATTTGTGATGCTTGTAGTTCTCATTTGGAAGTTCCGTCAAACTTAGGGAGAGTATCCATAAGAATACTCACTTGAACTTAATGTACTCTTTTTCCTATGCTTAGGATAATTTTTCCACTATGTTTTTGCTACCTAACTAGGTTTTAATGAGGCACCTATCCTGAGTTGGTCATAAGTCTTGTGGGCACCCTTGCGAGCACTCTGCCATGAAGACTTATGTACCATCTATATGAGTATTTACACACTCAAGGGGGAGTTTGTGATATACGTTCTAATACATGTGTGATAGTGTAAATCTTAAGTATAGATAAATTAGGAATCCTTCAGGATCTAGAAGATATTTTCTATTAAACTTTGTATTACTTAGAAAGCAAGTTTCTCTCCTCCTTATTACTACAGACAAAAGCACAAGGACTCATGAATAACACACAGAAATCCTCAAACCTATTCTCCATCACTCTTTCTCCTATGCTGCACCTCCTCTTCTCCCTCAATTAAAGATAGGCGATAACAAAGTAAATGAATGTTAAATAAATTATTTACTTTAACCAATACTAAAATTTAATAATACTAAATTACAAATTGTATACACATACTCTCTTAGTGAATAAAGTACGATTATTAACATTAAAAAATTAGGGTGCTACTAGACCCACCTTATTGTCTTATTTCCCCACCCACCTTATAAGTTGACCCACTATAAAAAGTTAAAAAATTGAAAAGTTATTTCTTCATCCACTGTTATTCCTAAAATATCCTCTACTTTATATCTAAACTCATTCTATTTTAATTTATCAAAATGTCATCACCCTAGCCGCACCACCCCCTCAAAACATCACCCACCCCCATCAGCAACCAATACCTTTAACACCTGCTTGGTGGCATGTCCTTTAGGAAGAGAGAAAAACGGGAGAGAGAAGTAGAGAGAGAAACGGGATGGGAGGAAGAGAGAAACGGGAAGGGAGGAAGAGACAGAATCACGAGTGTGAGAGAGGACGAAGACCCCCTTTCTTTGTCAGCGATGGTTGAAATGCAATTTTGATGGAACATAAGTGGACAACAGTGGGGTGGGGGCTGGGTTATGAAGTGGTGGTGGGTGATGAGAAGGGATGATGCAGGTCAGGTTATCCTGTAGAGAATAGGAAATAGAAGCAGCTAGCAATAAAGCAATTAAAAGCAAATCGAATTCTTTGATTGATAAACTCATAGAGTTATATTGTCTTATCTCCAAAAACTCTATACATTTCCCGCTTCCAGCAAACTTATAAGGAAGAAATTAAGACATAACATTACAATAAAGGTATAAAACAAGTCTCTAGGCATAACTTAATAACCACCAGTTTCCAAACTATTGAATAATTAATCTTGAAACTTGATGGGTCTTTTAATGTCCCTTCTTGGTCTGTTTTTTGCAATGTTATGTGACCGTTCAGATGGTCTCTCATCATTCCCTCTTGGCAGAAAATGGCTGGCCATCGAGTCAAACTTTTGCTCCATAATGTCTTCATAATATGGCTGCAAATCAGCCACATTAAAAGTTGCAGACACTTTCATGTTATCAGTCAGCTCTAACTGATATGCATTATCACCAATTTGCTTCATTACTCGAAAAGGACCATCAGCTCTATCATGAAGTTTGCCAAATTGTCCACGTGGGAACCTTTCTTTGCGAAGATTAATCCACACCAAGTCACCTTCTTTGAATTTCATGGGTCTTCGATGTTTATCTGCTGTAGCCTTATACTTCGCATTGCTCTCTTCCAGAATTCTTGTGACTTGAGAGTGTAGGTCTCTAATGTGTGCTACCATAACATTGACATCTCCGCTAAAACGGTCAGTTAGTGGCAGAGGAATCAAATCGAGAGGTTCATTTGGAATAAGACAATAAACTTTTTCAAAGGGACATTTTCCAGTTGATCGGTTCTTGGACCTGTTGAAGGCAAACTCAGCTTGTGATAAAGTGAAATGCTAATTATGTTTTTCTTTTCCAACTAAGCTTCTCAAATGGTTCCCGAGCGATCGATTCACCACTTCAGTTTGACCGTCGGTTTGAGGATGATGAGAGCTATTAAACTGAAGGTGAGTTCCCACTTTTCGCCATATGGTTATCCAAAATTGATTAATGAACTTAAGATCGCGATCTGATGTGATAGACTTCTGTATGCCATGAAGTTTGACAACCTCTTTGAAATATAAGTCAGCAACACATGTGGCATCGAAAGTCTTGTTACATGGCAGGAAATAAGCCATTTTGGAAAATCTATCTACCACAACAAGTATGGAATCAACCCCACGTCTAATTTTTGGAAGCCCCAATACGAAGTCCATTGATACATCATCCCAAGGTGCTACCGGAACAAGTAAAGGAGTATACAAACCTGTATTTTGGGATCTACTCTTGGCTACATGACACACCTGACATCTACTCACATGCTTGGCCATGTCACTGTATAATTTTGGCCAATAAAACTTCTCCTCAACAAGTCCCAAGGTTTTATCACGCCCAAAATGGCCAGCGAAACCCCATTCATGCAATTCCGAAATTATAACATCACGCAATAAACACCATGGTATGCACAACCAATTGCCATGGAATAAATACCCATCTTGCAACACAAACTCAGAAGTTTTCCCACTTTGGCAATCAGACCAAATCTTCCCAAAATCAGGATCCTCCATATATTGCTCATTAAGCATTTCAAACCCAATCACATATGCATACATAGAAGTTAACAAAGAAGATCTCCTGCTCAATGCATTAGTAACTTTGTTTTGACTCCCTAATTTGTGTTGAATAATAAAAGTAAACTCTTGCAAATAAGCTACCCATTTCGCATGTTGAGCGTTAAGTTTATGTTGACCATTGATATACTTCAAAGCCTCATGATCAGAAAATAAAATAAACTCTCTTTGGATTAAATAATGACGCCAATGTCGTAGAGACTGAATTATAGCATAGAATTCCCTTATGCGACGCATCGCATTCTAGAGAAAATACCTTCTCAAAATATGGAAGAACTAATACAGGGGCTGTTGTCATTTTTTCTTTTATCAATTTAAAACTAGCAGCTGCTTCCTTGTCCACTCAAAACAAGCATTCTTCTTTAAACAATCAGTTATAGGAGCAATAAGAGAGCTAAAGTTCCTGATGAATCTCCTATAAAAAGAAGCTAATCCGTGAAAGCTTCGTACCTTTTGAATATTTGTTGGGGTTGGCCAATTAACGATGGAGGCAACTTTTCCAGGATCAGCTTTAATTCCCTCACTTGAAATAATATATCCCAAGAACAATACACTTTCACTCAAAAAGTGGCACTTCTTAAGATTAGCATACAATTTCTGATCTTGCAAAACTTGAAAAACTTGTCGAAGATGCTCAACATGTTGTTTCTTGTTCAAACTATACACCAGTATATCATCAAAGTAAACAACTAGAAGCTTACCTATAAAAGGTCGAAATATCTGGTTCATAAAGCGCATGAAGGTGCTTGGGGCATTGGATAGGCCGAAGGGCATGACAAGCCATTCATACAACCTGTCTCTTGTCTTGAAGGCTGTCTTCCATTCATCTCCCGGTTTGATTCTTATCTGGTGATATCCACTTCTCAAGTCAATTTTCAAAAACACTTGAGAGCCACTCAACATATCCAACATATCATCAAGGTGCGAAATGGGAAACCGATATTTTATTGTGATTTTATTTATCGCCCTACTGTCCGTACACATTCTCCATGTTCCATTAGTCTTTGGGGTCAAAAGGGCAGGGACGACGCAAGGACTTAAGCTCTCTTGAATCAATCCTTTGTTAAGGAACTCCATGACTTGCCTTTGTAGCTCTCGATGTTCATTGGGGCTCATCCGATAAGCAGCCTTATTCGGTAAATTAGATCTCGGAATGAGATCAATTTGGTGTTATATGTCTGTCATAGGTGGTAATTCAGCGGGTAGCTCATCTGGTATCACATCAGAGAAATCTTGCAGCAAAGACACGATTTCAGGTGAAAGAGAGACCCCAACATTCTCCTCTTTGATCACCAAAGCATATACGGAGGCACCTTCTTCAATTTCTTCCATGAATTCTGCCATGGTGAGGCAGATTATTCCCATCTTTAGTTTAAGGAAATGAGGTAAGGAACCAGACGCTTTTTTTCTTTAGTTTAAGCTTGTCGACCATCTCTTGAGATACAAAATTCTCGCAACTCCAACCATCAATTATCACATTGTAAATCTTCCCATTGATGGTACACTTAGTGCGAAAAATGTTATGATGTAACCAGTCATTGTTGTCGACACGTGCAGTAGTCATGCTTCGTTGTACAACCAAACCTTCTCCATGGTCACTCCAGGTGACGTCCTCATCTTCTCCTTTATATTCATCATAGATAGGAGGTGTCTCATCCATTTTGGAATCACCCAAAAACAATTCCTCTTCAACAAGATTGACAAAACTTTGATTTGGGCAATCTACTTGCTTGTGTCCAAAACCAAAGCATTTGAAACATTTGGGCAATCGTTAAGTTGCTGCAATCTTCTTTATGGCACTACTACTGGCACCGTCTTTGCTTCCACTTACTTTATCAAGGGCCTTGGGATTTAACTTTTCCTTTGCCTTTGTTGATTCGAATGATTGCTCATTCCGATTAGCATTAAACCCACCAACTCTGGTTACTCGATTGCCCCTCTGCTTCAGTTGCTTCTATACCTTTTTGGCTAGTTGGTAGACATCATCATAAGACCAATAAGGTTGCAGGGTAACGACATCATGGATTTCTCTATGTAGTCCTCCCAAATAATAAGCTATTATCTGCTATTCAGGCTCATCCACACCACATCAAACCATCAGTAAATCAAACTCTTCAGTATAGTCATCTACTGATTTTCCACCTTGCTGGAAATTATACAACTTGGAGTAACACTCCTGGATGTAGTTCTCAGGTAGGAATTTCTTCCTCAATTCCGTCTTCATTTTTTCCCATGTGCTAATTCGAGACTTTCCCATCCTTTCTCTTCGTACCTTCAATTGCTCCCACCAAGATGATGCATACTTGGTCAACTTAATGGCCACAACCTTTACCTTTCGGTGATCAGGGATGTCTTTGTAATCAAAGATCTTCTCAATGGTGTTCAACCAATTTATGAATTCGTCGGGCTTAATCTTCCCTTCAAATTCAGGGATATGAACCTTTATATTGTCGTTGAACCTGTCGTTAGGCTACCCGAAGGGATTGATATCATCCTCTGAGAAAAGTTCATCATCTCGACGGATTCGGGTTTCAAAGCACTCTAATCGCTCTGCAATTGCTGCACTTGTCTTCACAAATCCTCATTCTCGATATCACGAGCTTCGCATCCCGGACCACATCTACTGCAACGACCACCTCTCACCATCGGTCTACAAAAAGGTTGACAGCAGCGGTCCCAATGAGTTGCTTTGGTACCACTTGATGTAGGTCAGGTTATCCTGCAGAGAATAAGAAATAGAAGCAGCTAGCAATAAAGCAATTGGAAGCAAATAGAATTCTTTGATTGATAAACTCATAGAGTTATATTGTCTTATCTCCATCTCCCGCTTCCAGCAAACTTATAGGGAAGAAAATAAGACATAACATTACAATAAAGGCATAAAACAAGTCTCTAGGCATAACTTAATAACCAACAGTTCCCAAACTATTGAATAATTAATCTTGAAACTTGTTGGGTCTTTTAATGTCCTTTCTTGGTCTGTCTTTTACAATGTTATGGGACCGTTCAAATGGTCCCTCATCAAGGGAGATTTTCAGTTTTCCCAGTTTGAGAGAGAGATGGAGAGACGGTGGTGGTGGGGGGGGGGGGGGGGGAGAAACAGGGTGGGGACAGGGGAAATGGTAGCTGGGTTTTTTTTTCTAGGTTTGTTTATTTGTTTTGTTGTTTATTTTTTTTTTTTTGAGCTATACTAACATTAATTATAATAAAATAAATAAGGGTTTAAAAGTCTTTTTATAAAAGAATAAACATGACATTAACCTTTTTACTAAAATGTGGGGTGAGAAGATAAGACAATGGGGTGGGTTTATCACCACTCAAAAATTATTACTTTGTTCAATTTACAACACACGTTTCTTAGGTTTCCTCTAGGCAGTATTAGTAGCTGCGCAATGTTAGGAAGATTAAATTTATAGACAAAATTTGTAAACTAAATGATGTGCCACCAATAGAAATGAGCACATTTATCAACACTTACGTAACAATCTAATGATTTTGTAGCCTCACTGTCTTGCGATGGTTTTGGTGAGTGTTTTTGTGCTTTGTATGTCACGTCTTGTCCTCCGGATCAAGAAATTGATCACTAGAGCATACGTACCCATCTGACATCTTTGTAAGTGGTTGTTTATGGTAATGAAATTCAATTGTTTCTGTCAAAAAAAAAAAAAGTAAAAATAATAATTCAATCATCAACTTCTATGTTATTTAGTTTTCAAAATTTTATCCATAAATTTAGTTTTCTTAGTATTACCCGTAGTAGCTTTTAATATTATATTATTTTAGTCAATTCAGAACTCACATGGTTCTATGTTTTGTAGGAGTAATTATTAACATTTATTCATTTATTCATTTTAATAAGGACTTGCACGTTTCCTAGGGGTAAATTTTCGGCTTTTTAAAGGCCAGAACAGCAGTCCATTTTCCATAAAGCTAGCATTCACTATCCACAGAGACAGAGCTTGCAAGCGTGAAAGGTTACTATTTCTCTCATCAATAGTATAGTAAGTTTTTGATCATTTTATTCTTAATTCTTGATCGAATTTATTGATATATGTTTGAATTTTAAGAGTTTATATTCGAAATTTCAGTTTTAAATTCAATATATTTTTTATGATAAATTTTGTTACAAATAGAATTTATTATGTAACATTGTGTTATTGTTGTCTAATTTGTTTGGTCCAACGACTTTTCAATGAAGAGGTTAAGAACTATCAATTCATTTTTTACAAAAAGAGATAATGGTGATAATTTTTATTTTAATTTTTTTTTGAGAAGAAGTATGGTGATAAATTAGAGAGTGATAGACCTTCTTACTTCAAATTATTGATTTCAAGTTTATTATTATATAATTTTTTTTAACAAACGATTTTATCTACATTAAGGGCGTGGGGGAGTGGACTAAGCCTCATAACGTGCTAGCAATAATATGATTCAAATTCGTCTTTAGAGAGAATCGAACCTAAGAACTCTCTGTCGCACGTGAAGAAGAATATCATTAAATCATAGTACTAAGTGTATTATTATATAACTTTATGTAAGTAAAAAAGAATTTAAGCATTTCATTCAGTAGTAATAATTTTAGTTTAGCCCACCCGTCAAACAATTCATGGTTCCGCTATTGATAACTAAGACCATATTTTTCAACCAGATAACGAGCCATCTTGTGTAATTTAACCGCCTTCTTCACCACTAGCAAGCTCATTAAGCAACCGTATCACAATACAAAAGACTAAGGGCCAATTTCGGATTGCTGTGCATTTTTAATAAATTGCTTATGTTGTGCTTTAAGAATAACCAGTTGTAAAATAAAGCAATTGAGCGTTTGATAAACTGTATTTTTAGAAGTGTTGTGAGTATGAAAAGAAGTGTAAAAGCAATGTCTAGGAGGATAAATAATGTCATTGTTTAAAATTAATGAGCTTATTACAAGATTTAAAAATATTCTAAAGGCTCAACTCTGCTTTTTATTAAAGCAACTTTTAAAAGACACATACATGCTACTTTTAAAAACTGCTATTTGGAGACCATTACTTTTAAAATAAGTAGTATATTTTATTTTTACCAAACACTTTTTTACTGCTTAACTTTAAAGTGAAGCAGTTTTTGGTAAAAAAAAAGCAATACCAAACTGGGCCTAAGAAGACTTAAGTTTTCAAAATTAGAGCAAAAGAGACAGACGCATCTCCATTTCATAAGAGTGTGTTGTTATAGTTGTTACACACATAATCTCAGGCAAACTATTTTATCTTTTATTTTTATATACGATAGCGTTAGTGGGCAAAATTATTGGTTGTCAGATAAACTTTGATTGGGCGTTTTAGGCTTGGCCCAAATATTAATATTATTTAAATTCAAATTGAGTAATGTGCAAGCCATTAGGTGGTTCATTATTATTTCATTGTGAGTAATGCTAGTTAGACCATTTTTAGGCTACATTTGCAAATCATGTGATTTGTTACCAATAGAAAATAAGCACGTTAATCAACACTTAAATAATAATCAAATCATCAACATCAACGTTTAATGGTTTACAAAATTTGGTTTAAATAAATAATCTCCCTAGCATTTCCCTTTCAATATTAAAGTTCAAAGCCTAAATTAGCCGGATTCAGTACAAATTATCTATCCATCTTTTTGTTTTTGATACAAAAGTACCTTTCACTTACAAGTAAAAAATATTATAACTAGACCTAGTTCCAAGTGCAATTACCCACCCATCTTAGAATATAAAAAATCAAGGGTTTTTATCACAAATGGTCCTTGAAATTGACCCATCCCATCAAGATGGTCCCTGAAATTCAAAATCGATCAATGTAGTCCCTGAAAATGGACGTCGCAAATTAATGTGGTCATTCTGTCACAATTTTGTCAAAAATTATGTTATTTGCTGATGTGGCACATAAGTGGGTCCCACAAGTCTAATAAAATATTATGATGTGGAAAACAAAAGGAAAACAAAAGTTGGCTGTCGTGAAGAACAAAGTAAGAAGCCTTTACGGCTGCCCAGAACCCACCAAATCGAGTTGAGGGATTTTTTCTGTAGAATTCGTTATCTGTTTCCAATTTTCACAACGATCCAGTTGGGAACTTCAGTTTTAAAATCCCAACACAATCTTTGATGGAAAATTTCTTTAATTTCAGAGGAAGAATATAGCCCCATTAAAGGAGAATTAATGAAAATGACTTAAAAACTTTGCATTTTAACCAAAAACCACCTAATAACTTTATTTAATGATAATGACAAAAAGAAAAAAAAACATAAAATATAAACATGTGAGCCCAGCACTCGTTAAGTTTCATAAACAGTGTCAAAAGTTTTATAAACAGTATAGAACCGTTAAGTTTCATAAATAGTGTAGTACTGTTAAGTTTCATAAACAGTGTAGTACTGTTACGTTTCATAAACAGTCTATTACCGTTAAGTTTCGTAAACAATGTAATAAGTTTCATAAACAGTGTAGTAAATTTCATAAATAATGTAGTACTGTTAAGTTTTATAAACATTGTAGTACTATTAAGTTTCATAAATAATGTAGTAAGTTTCATAAACAGTGTAGTAAATTTCATAAACAGTATGTGTGACGACGTGCGGATCCTGCACGTCAGTTTTTTTAATTTTTTAATATTAAAATTATGTCTTTTTCATTAAAATTTAAGTTCTTTTGTCCTTTTTATTAAAGTTTAAGGGTTTTTCATTAAAATTTAAGTCTTTTTCATTAAATAAAGTTATAGCATGGTTTTTAGTTAAAATAAACATAACTCAAGCCATTTTCATGAAAGTTCCCATTTTTTAATTGTGAAATTACTAAGAAGGAAGAGTAGCTCTAGTTTTTCTTTTGTGAAACCTAATCAGATCACTACCCCTCCCTAATGGGTCATTCCCCAACCCGTCGCTCCAAACCTACTCTCACGGATCTCACCCTCTTCCCTTTTGACGCAAGCCCCATACCCCAACCTTGATTACTAGTTTAATTTTGTCCGACGGTAGTGATCTTTGGGTTTCGATTCCGGTGAGAATAGATGAGAGAGAGAAACGAGTCGCATGAGCGGCGAGGTGGGTTGGGGTGCTGAGTTCAAATCTCTGACATTCATCCTTTTTTTCTATTTTTGCTTGCTCTGGAAGCAGGAATGATGGTGCAGGCTTGATGCGACGGGGTGGGATGGGGATTAGAAGAAGATGAATCTTCTTTGTTTTTATTTTTTATTTTTTATTAGTTTTTATTTATAATAAAATAATAATAAAATTATTATTTAAATATTTTTAATTCACATAATAATATTTAATTAGACTTGTGGGACCCAGTTATGTGCCACATCAGCACATAACAGAATTTTTGACGAAATTGTGACAGAAGGACAACCTTGATTTGGGGCATCCCTTTTCAGGGACTACATTGATTTTCAATTTTAGGGACCATCTCGATGGGATGAATCAATTTCAATGATCATTTGTGATAAAAACTCAAAAATCAACAACATAGAGGACGGTATCAAGGGGATTCATAACTATTAACTAGGCTAGTCTACAAGTTCAGCCTATAATCCACGAAATGACATTGTGCGAACGCTTTTTTGATGTCAATCATCGCTTACATTCTCACCATGTACTTTTTTTTTTTAAGAATATTATTATTTTAGTTAAATACAACCAACAGTAGAGGAAGGAGGAATCAAACTTGAGACCTCAAGTACATGAATAAATGCTTTTATTCATTTAAGTTGCAAGTCACTTACATTTTTTTAATTAAAACAACAATATCACTTCCATTTCAGCACTTTTATTGCAGAAAACGACCTTGTTGTGAATATATTAAAAAAGAAAAAAATAATGAAGCAATAAGTTAAACGGGACATGAAGCCTTACCTTAACAAGATGGAGAAAACTATTAGAACCATAAATCCATTATAACTCCTAAGAGAAACAAAAATTTGGAAGCCTCAAAAGATTATGAGCAAAAGCCGCAGCTGCACACGACAGACAAGAATTCCACCAATGAACCCCAACATGATCAACACCAAAGTTTGTTAAACAATCTGTCACCTGATTTTCTTGACGATAAATGTGAGAAAACTGAATATGCATGGAAAAGAGAATGGTATAACAATCTGCCCAATCCTTGATAAACGCCAAGGCACCTGAGAAGATGCATTAGAAAGAAAATGCACTGCCAAAACAGAATCATACTTAATCCAAAGAGAATGTCAACCCCTAAGCCATATAAACAATATGAATAATAGCTTTAAGTTCCGCCTCCAAAGTAGTAGCAATGCCAAAAGATCTTGTAAAGCATCCAAGACAATGACCCAAGTGGTCACGAAAAATACCACCAAAACTAGCCATGCCCGGAGTGTTCACTTTAACTTGAAAAGCACAAGGAGAAAGCCAAAAAAACTCATAAATTCTAGGCGCCCCTAAAGGCTTTTCATGCAGTCCAAGCGCTATGGGAACGCAAAGCTCATCAACTGAGTTTAAC
This sequence comes from Heteromeles arbutifolia, assembly GCA_024362995.1. NCBI lineage: Eukaryota > Viridiplantae > Streptophyta > Magnoliopsida > Rosales > Rosaceae > Heteromeles > Heteromeles arbutifolia. The sequence continues at coordinate 32,620,781 of JANCRC010000003.1, read as the reverse complement.
ATAAAGCTCATACCCCAAAACTTCGCCTCACAAACTTGCAAGTGAATGTCACTAACTAACTAATCAACTGTAAGCATTTTTTCTTCAAAACGGATTAAATTTTGAGCTTGCCAAAGTGAGTAAAAACCTACCCCAATCATACCCACCATAATAATTGAAGTTGAGTACCAAAACCACACATCAATGGATAGGAAAAAAGGATGTGATACCGGAGAATAACGTAGAAACTTGAAATAAGGCTAAAATTTTGCGCCAAACTGCCAAAGAATATGAGAAAATGAGCACCCTAAAAATAAATGATGAGTAGATTCCGTAGCCTTACAACACCACGAACACATCAACACAAAAGAGAACCCCCAATGAAGTAATAAATCATCAGTTAAAAGCTTCTCATAAAGAAAACGCCGTAATAAAATAAATTTACGTGGTCGAAAAACATCTACGCCAAACCTATTTATTTCAAGGAACAACTACTTGTTTACTACACTTAAAGTCCTAAGCCAAAGATAAAGATAATACACCATCTGAAGTAGTCAACCAAATAAGTATTGTCATCCATTGTCGACAAGGGGAGCTTAATTGCCGAATTTCAAACCATATAGCTGAAAGGCGCTAATTAATAGGGCAAAACCAATCCCATTATCAATGAAGAGAATTATTAAGAGCAGGGAAACATAGTAAACCCTATTTGTAGTTATATACAAGCAAGTGGCTTGAAGCTCAGTTGGTTAAGAGTATTAGCCCGTGCACCCAGAGTCCCATGCTCGAATCTCCCTCCCATAGTATAATGTAGATTATCTTATCGTTTGTAAAAGATAAGTATATATACATATCCACTAGTATTGACAGAACCGTAAAGACATGTATATTGCATATTCTTCCCTATGATCCTATCAATGTTTCAAAATAATTCTTTATAGAAAAGGACATGCTAGTTGCTTTGATTTACTATATAGACGTGGGACTTATCATTATTGAAACTTTGACAATAATTTGCTAAACTCGTTGATGTATATTTAAACTAACCTAAATAATAGATTAATCTAAACCAGATTAAACTCGCAAGCGCACGAATCAATTGTAGAAAGAACAACCTTTAACATTGGCATTGTAATTGGATAATAGTTGGCTCTAGGAAAAGTAAATAGGATTGTTGTTGGTGGATTCATAACCATAGGTTTCCTAGAGCCAACTATTATCCAATTACCATGCCAATGTTAAAGGTTGTTCTTTCTAAGGTATGAATTAATCCGTGGTCAGGCATCAACTCTTGTATCTCTACATGATAATTATATCCTATTGGTTAGGCATACAATTAAACACATAAAAACCCATTAAGTGTAGAAGAATCATGTCAACCAAGTAGTACTAGCTTGATATTGGTCATCCTCACTAGTTTGTCTACTCTTCCTAATCTTAGTTCCAATAAACCTAATTGATTGGTCATCCTCCTAGATTTATCTAAATCTCTAGATGCAAAATTCCTAAAGGTGATTAGTCATTAGAAACTCGAACCTAGAATAAAATATCCACAAAGATTAAGAATATAACATGGCATATAATCGGATAATAATTAACATAGTACTTTGCAAATATTCATGTCATGGCTTCATCATAAACCTTAGAAAATAACTTAGTTACATATAGAAATAAAAATAAAAGAAAGATAGAACCCAGAATCCATGGCAAAGCACGTCCCTAAGCTCTTCGTCACTTATTGCGGAGATGGTGAATGGTAGTATGGATGTGGGTGATGTCGAGGGATGCGGGGGTGGATGCGGTCATGGGGTATATGGAGAGAGCTTAGGGCACCTTATTTATACTAGAAAAACCCTAAAAGGTCTGGGAGAAACTCTCCTAAACAATTAATGACACAAACTAGAAAAGAATCCTTCTTGGCTTGGGAAACACATCATCTGTCTGGCACGCCAGATTTGGGGTCTACTTATCTTCTGGAAAATTCTGTAAAAATATGGGAAACATAGCTTTATCTCTTATCTTTCCAAGCATATATCGCACACCACTAGGAAAAATCGGGAAAGCCTCCAAATCTTCATTCTCCCACAGCTGCGCTGTTCTGATGGGAAAACAACTTCTGCGGGATTGATTTGTGAAACTGGAATGAATGGCCTCATGGAAAATTATGAAATTCAGATACAACAATCTTCAGCCTATTAGCTTCCTTCTCCTCTTGGCCTTGCATCCAAACTCCTCTTGAAAGTTGAATTATCACAAAAAACGTCCTACGTGCGCAGATTGGCTGAAACTGAGAAAAGGAAAGTAATAAGGCCCTTTTATAATCAATTCCTTAACAAAACTTAGGGATAATTAACATGAAATATGGTAAATAATGCACCTATCACTCGTTCTCCTCATCAAGTGAAGAAAATAAGTGTAAGACAGTAGAAAAACAGAAAAGATAGTCCACAACAGATTACAAGTAGGAAAATAGACACTACAAACACATTAACTCTGAAGACGATATGAACGAAGAGCGAGCAAATGCTTGGCCCTTGAGACTGTAAGACCAAAATCCTCAGTCATATCCAAATCATTTGGCAACATGTTCTCTGGAAGTTCCCAATCAAAACAATGCACAAGTTGTGCCAACACAAATTGTACCACAGTGCCCTAACTGAATTCCAGGGCAACGTCTTCTGCCGGATCCAAACGGCATAAGCTGAAAGTGGTTTCCTCTAACATCAACATTATTACCCTCAAACCTCTCTGGTAGGAACTTCTCTTCATCTTCCCAAGCACTCGGGTCTCTCCCGATTGCCCACTCATTATGATCACGCGTGACTTTTTTGGTACGTGGTAGACATTGACAATGCAATCTTCAATGGCTGCATGAGGAACCAACAATGGTACCACTGGATGTAGCCTCAAGGTTTCCTTGACTACCATGTCCAAGTACTCCAATTTCTCCAAGTCTGATTCCTCCACCTTTCTATTGAGGCCTACAACATTTTCTAGCCCTTTTTGGACTTACTTCATAACTTGTGGATGTCTCATGAGTTCCGAGAGCGCCCACTCGATTGTTGTTGATGTGGTGTCCATTGAAGCCGTGCCAATAAATTTTTCATAGATGAAGTATATATATTAGCGGGACTTATCTACGTAGATGACAATTTATTATACATGATAAAGTACAAATTTGTACCAACAACAGTCAATCTAGTATATTGAACCAAAAATTGACCTAATCAGTCGTTTAGAATCACAATCTTAGACCACACCATGCTAAATTTGTCTAACAGGAAACAATTTCGTTGTAATGATATCAAGCAGGAATAAAAAGAGAAATACATAAAATGATATATGCGTATACTTACCAACATTATGGCTTTGATATTGGTGCGTTCGATTCGGTAGTCAGATTCTTCAGACCCCATGAAGGCCACCATGGCATCAACAAAGTCCTTAGTTGTTTCTTCATCCTTGGATTGAAGATGTTCATCAATAATCTTCTCAAAAAATTCATCAAACGCCATGTTAATAGCTTTCATTTTTTTTAGTGAACCTTTGGAGGTCAAGCGGCGCAATACAAGGAATGTAATCTCCCAAGTTAGGGCCCGCTGATAACTTGAGACCCTCTTTCATCACAGCCGTGAAACCCCTCTCGTCAAACTCCTCGTCCTTGTACTTCTTCCCAAATACCATCCGGCAGGTCATGTCAACGCTGAGCGATGATACCTTGTCACTGAGATCAATATCAACGCGTCCATTATTGGCGTCCTCTTGAACAGACTGAATTAGGAGAGCAACCTCTTCTCTCCTCATCGACTTGAAAGAATTGATTTTGTGGTTGCTAAGTAATTTGAGCGTGCACATCTTTCGGATGTCGCGCCAATACGAGCCATACTCAGCAAAGCTCAGGTTCCTTGCCCAAAAGAAATGTGCTTTGAACCTTCATGAGGTGGTCGACTTGCAAAAACGAGGTCATGCGCTTTGAGGAACAGCTCGGCCGCTCGTGGGGACGAGACAACAACTGTGGGTATGAGGCCTAACCGCAAGTACATGATATCGCCGTATTTCCGGGATAGTTGATGAAGATCCCTATTAGGGAACTTCCCTAACAAATGGAGGCTGCCAAAAATAGGAAATCCTCTCGGACCAGGAGGTAGCATCTTGTTCTTGGTCATGCCTTTTGACATGCATGTTTGCAGGATGTGAACAAGTGCAAGCACCCCAATGTTGCCCAAATCCAAAGTGCCATATTGCTCTTTTGAAATTCTCAGAGAGGTTTCTAGCTGTTTCAGATTTAGTATTATGAATGCTAACTGATGCTTGATTTTATGACTTTGGATGAGTGGATAAGTGATCAACCGTTAATTTACTAATAATTACTTTTAAATGATCGTAATTTATTTATAATCTCATATAAGATGTCTCTTTATCCTTAACAGTGGTCATGCAATTTGTATAATAATAATACATCAGTCATAAAGAGAAAAAGTAGTCAACCTCGTACAGCGGATGGCAAATATTTCCCTGCTAGTTAATAATTTAATGGTTTCGAAGATTTAATGATTGAACGATCATAAGAAAAGATAAGCATTTTGCTATGACAAGCAAAGAAAAACTAGTTAAAATTCAAGTGGCAGGAGTCGTATCAAAGAAAAACTAGCATTGCTTTTCGTACATTGTGATTTCATATATATTTTGACATTTTTTCTTGAAGTATATTATTTTGATAAAAGCTTGTCTCTTTAGAATTGAGCCAATTATTTTCAAAATATCTTGTGAGCCGTTGTCCATTTATGAAATTTTATGCTTACAATTAAAACTATTTGATGATTAAATGATCTCAATTTCTTATATTTAAATCTTTTACATAATAATTTAAATATAAACTGTCTTGATTATAAACATAAGTGAATTAACCACAAAATACTTTGAGAAAGAATTCATCCACAGTCCTTGAAAAATTGAGTCTTTTCCCAAAAAAAAAGAAACTAGTTTATGCCGACCGTTATCCGTAACATTTTATTCAATATATATGAGTGACTCAGTAAACGTAGCTCAATTTTGAGAGGTTAACTACTTAAATGTTGTTGTCCAGTTCTTATTGAAATCCCTAGCCCACCAAGGGCCGACCACACCACCACATGGGTCTTTGTTAACCTCCTAATTTTAAGCGTTAACAATGTGACATGTGCACATTACTTGTTAAGTCAGATGGAACACAATGTAGTACAAAAATATAGTCTCTCTAAAAATTTTCTCCTTTGATTATCGTGTATGAGCTGACCAGCTCTCCACATCACTATGGACGAATCTCTAGTTTTCAAGGCAAGAACAATTGTAGAAAAGTTTTTTTTCTATAAGGTACAAAAGTTTTTTTTTTTTTTTTTTTTCTTCCAAAGCAATTCACTAGGGTATGTTTTCTTTTATACAAGTAGTATTCTACTTTAATCTCTACGTTCTCAACTTTTTTTTTGCAATTTTGTTGACTCCATAAAGTGAGAGTGATGCTCACCCCTACTGATAATCGTTAAAGTAGTTTAAATTTTATGATTTGTGTCTTAAATTAATTAAACTAAACTAATTTAATGGTTCAATGGGGGAGGGTTGAGCAGCACCCCACTTTAGGGGGTACTCAAAGTTGCACTCTTCTTTTTTTAGTATTTTATAAGTATGTTGTCAATATTTGGTCGATATGTTCTTAATATTTGGTCAATGTGTAGAGTACCCCAACTTACTTATAAGCTCATGCAAGGTTCATAATGTCGAAGTCATTCTCAACATGCCCTCTCTCATATGGCGAACATGGACAAAACAAATGGGTGACGTGGAGCAAGTTGTTGCCGTCGGGCTTCACACATGGAACAACCTAGTATGATAGCATGAAGAAAGTTGAGATTTCTCTATAAAATCAATTGACAATATGAAAAAAAAAACCAACTTATTTATAAACTCATGCAAGATTTTCTTTTTATCAGTATGAAATTCATTCTTAACAATGATACTGAAACTTGAATGGCAGTATAGGGCATCAGTCGTACAGAGAGAAAGTAGTGAACATTGTGGAGCAAAAAATAATGAAGAAAAATATGGTGGCGACACGTGGACTTTTGGGTAAGAAGACAAAATTACCCTTAAGGCACATCGGAATTCCCACGTGCATGCAACGGACAATAACAGCTCAATCGAGGTCAAAGGTGATCAAAATGGTATTCTTTTAAAACCCTCTCATCACTCCTCATCAAATCCTCACCCACAAGGTAACTCCCAATTATTCTTTTCAAATTGGGGTTAGTTGACAAATTAATTTATTAATTACCAAATTGATTGCAAGATGTTATTTGACATAATATCTTACAATTGGGGTTAGTTGACAAAGTAGATTTGTATTGATTTGAATTTGTAGGTTACAATCTATGTTTACAACTTTTCCTCTGATTCAGTCTTCAAATTTGATGTAAATGCATGATTGTTGATCCAAGGGTCGCGATGACTTGATCTCGGACGAACGGTTGAATGATTTCTTCAAGTTTTGAGCTTGAAAACAACTTGTGGATGATCTTCACCTCTAGGGTGCGGCAAAGGTAATGTTTGATGCGGGATTTCGTTGCTTCAAGGGTCTTGGCAACTTGATCTTGAAACGAACGTTGCTATAAATTTATAAGCTTGCAACAAAGTCTTGAAGGAATCGGCACGAGCGCTTATTGATTCTTCAAGGGAGTGCTTCGGCTTTGGTCGAGAGAAAGCTTCGGCTTTGGTTGAATGTTCTTCGAAGAGAGCTTTGGCAGCATATTAGTCTTCAAAGGTTTGGCAGAGGTTCTTCTGTGTAGAGATTTTTTCAACCTTTATGCTTGTGGGAGGACCTTGTATTTATAGGCTTCTCAAGGCTTGCCTTTGGGATGATTTTAGGCATATTTTTTGTCTTAATTTCAGCCATATTTACTCCTTGGCTGAATTTAAGAGGCTTGTTGCCTATTTTGTGAGCAATCTTCAATTTTTGCTTGTTTTTATGAAGATGCTTTAACTTTTTTTCCGGTTTTAGGATCAATTTGGACCCTTAGCCGAATTCAAGAAAGATTTCTTCCCTTTGCCGAATTTAGGGAACGTTTTATACTTTCCTTGCTTGATTTATGCCACATGTCATTGATGACTTGTTCATTTGTGATGAGTCATATGTCACATGGAGCTTTGCGATGCATCATTTGTATGCAACGAAATTTACATATCTACAAATGCCCCCACTTCGAGGCGCGTTGTAGGCATGTTCTTGTCACATGTAGGAAACGTGTTTTGAAGTCCTGCAATGTGAATGTTCTAATTCCAAGGTCGTCGAGACTTGATCTTGAATTGTCAAGGGCCATCGAGGCGTGTTTCTTGAACGAATCTTTTCTTCAAAGGCCGTTGAGGCTTGGTCTTGAATTGAAATGATGAATCTCATCAAGGGCCGTAGAGGCTGGATCTTGAATTGAGATGATGAATTTCGTCAAGGGCCGTTAAGGCGTATTTCTTGGACGAAACATTTGTTGAAGGGCCGTTGAGGCTTGGTCTTGAATGAAATGAAAGTTTTCTTCAAGGGCCATAGAGGCTTGATCTTGAATGAAGTGGTAAAATTTCGCCAAGGGCCGTCGAGGCGTATTTTTTGAACGAAACATTTCTTCAAGGGCCGTTGAGGCTTGATCTTGAAAGAAATGACATTGTTTTCTTCTTCAAGGGCTGTAGAGGCTTGATCTTGAAAGAAATTTTGAAAATGGATAAATCGGCACATACTTATTGTGCATATAATCTTTTGACAAAATACATTTGGCACATTTTGAATTTTTCCTTGTAGTGGTAGGAAAAATGTTTTCCTTCATTCGATAGGAATCCTCTTCAATGTTGGTAACGAGGGTGACTTTCTTCAAAGTGTTGGAAAGCTTTGGTGATTTCCTTCAAGGTTTTGGAAAGATTAACGCTTGTCCTTAGGTGAAAAGGATGTGCATTTTTACTTTCTTTTTTTTTTCCTCTTTTCCCACGGCAAAGGGAAATAATTTTTTTGTTTCTTGTTTTAATTTCCCATGGCATGAAGGAAGGATTTTTTCCTTTCTTCTTTTGATTCCACGGCAAGGAAGGATTTTGTTTTTTCTTCCTTGTTTTGGTTTTCTACAGCAACGAGGAAGTATTTTTATTCCCCTTTTGATTCCCATTGCAAGGAGGTATCCTACTTTCTTTTTTTTTGTTTTGGGGAACATGTCATCTGACTTGCACGTCCAGTTTGAGGTCGATTTCTCTTCTGGAAAATTCTGAAAAAATATGGGAAATGTAGCTTTGTCTCTTATCTTTTTAGACATATGTCGCATGCTACTAGAAAAAATCGGGAAAGCCTTCAAATTTTCATTTTCCTACAGTTGCGCAATCCTGACGGGAAAGCGACTTCTGTAAGAATGATTTTGAAAACTGGAACGTTTGGCTTTAGGGAAAATTATGAAATTTGGACACATTGATCCTCAGCCACTTAGCTTCCTTCTACAATTGGTCTTGCATCAAAATGCTTTCGGAAAGTTAAATTATCACCAAAAACGTCCTGCCTGAGTAGATTGGCTTAAACTTGCCATTTTTCTTGGAATTTGCTTCCTTCTTTTGGTGGGAATGTACTTCCTTGTTTTGTTTTGTTTTTTTGTTTTTTTTTATTTTTCTATTTGGTATGCATTTCCCTTATAGCATTAAGAAGCAATTGACCCTTATATATAGGACCATTGGGTGTGTATTTTTTTCACACACAATTGCTTGCCGTGGATTACCTTGAAGCTTTTGCTGTGGGTTTGCTGCTGATGCCGTGCCCAATAGTTTCCGTGCCCAATAGCTGTTGCTTGGAGCTTGTTGGTCATGACCTTCCTCGGGGGGTGACGTAGTCGTGCCTCTAGCCTCTGGTTTGAGCCTGTTACCGTGCGTCATTTTTATTGTGTGGGGTAGTGCCTTTTAGTCACGACTTTCCTCGGAGGGTGGCGTAGTCGTGCCTCTTGTTGCTACTGCCGCTACTGTGCCCTGCAGTTGCTGCTTGGAGCTTGTTGCCGTGCGTCACTTTTACAGTGTGGGGTAGTGCCTTTTGGTCACGACTTTCCTCGGGGGGTGGCATAGTCTTGCCTCTTGCTGCTGCTACCATTGCTGTGCCCTGCATTTGCTGCTTGGAGCTTGTTGCAGTGCGTCACTTTTACCGTGTGGGGTTATGCAAAAGACTGCAGCGTTTTTACACTGTGTAGTGCCTTTTGGTCATAACTTTGCTCGGTGGTGACGTTGGCCTGCCCCTTGCTGCTGCTTGGAGTTGCTCACTTTGCTATGCTCGATCAAGCTTTGTGGCTGATTTCTTTCATTGCTGCGACTTCATCAATATCATCCTTTGACGCTCACGAGGTTAGTCTTGCATGTCTTTTGTTTTGACGAAGCAAATTTTTTTTTTTCTTTTCTTGCTGTGCCTTACTCTTGCTTATGTTGCTTTGTTTGTTTTGTTGCAGCTATGGTATTTTTCAAGTGTTTCAAGAACAATACCATCACCATTCTTGCGAAGGAAGGTGATTCACGAGATAGGGGGACGACGTTGAAGCTTTGTGCGCCGTTGACTGGACCTAAAGCACCTGTTCTTCCTATAAAATACAACTCAATGCACATCAAGTCGTGGTTTTCTGAAGTGTCTTGGGAGGTGACGGACTTCGGTCAATCAACTATGAAGAAGAAGGCATGTAAGTCAAAGGTTCTTGTTTGAACCCTTCGCATCATGTTCGTGATAATTCACTGACTTTGTTTGAGCTTCTTGGTGATCGCATCCGTAGCGGAGCTGTGACTTGGAATAGTACCTTGTTGACTACTGGAGAAACCGTCTTTGTTGAGTTTTATTATGAGTAGCTTGAAGATGTCTTTATGGATCCGATTTTGGTATCGGGGTTCCATGAAGTACAAGGGACCTTCGAAGAAAAGTAGCCGCAACAAGACGACGAAGTCGAAGGGAGACTTGGATCCGTCAAGTGTTATTGGTTCAGCTGAGTACCGTGCTTCTGCCAATTTGAAAGTGTTTGACGAACTTGGCGTAGCATCAGAGTATGTGGAAGAATCTTACTTAGCCGCTTGCTTAGCTTATTGGCTTTGTAAATTTGTTTTCCCCAAAGACGACGTTAACTTTATCTGTCATTCAAGGTGTTTTCTCAAAGCAAGAAGCTATACTTTCTCAGCATCAGGAGGAGATTTCACGCCTAAAGTAAGGGAAAGGTGTGGCCATGGAAGTGCCTACCTTGTCTCTCACCGATGTAGAGACTTTGGAAGGCTTGCTTGAAGATCGTTGCCGTGGTTTTAGGGACATAGCTTTCAAGTAATGTCTTCCATCTTATGTACTTTAGGCCTTCTTTGCTTTTGCTCTTTTTGTAACAAGGCTTTGTAGCCAAATTCTTCCTCTAAAGAAATAAAGTATTCACATTTTGAATTTGCTCTTTATTCTTCAAAGTTTTTGTGTTTTTGTGTTATGATGTGACTGTACTTGAAGTTTTTTGAAGTTTCAAGTTGCCTACGTACCTTCAGTTGAGGAGGGATCAAGTCATGACATAGTTCAAGGAATGATGGATTGTGGCGATTTTGGATGGTGATTTATTTATTTATTTTTTCTTTTGTTTTATTTTGTCGTACACAGTTTATGCTCTTGCGGGCCAGGAGTGTTGGGTGTCTCCTTTTATGCTTGTACGAACAAGGAGAGTTGTGCCGTGTGCAGTTTAGGCTCATGTAGGCGATGAACATTGTCTCGTGTGCAATTTAGTCTCGTACAGGCGAGGAGCGTTATGCCGTGTGCAATTTAGGCTTGTACAGGCGAGGAGCGTTGAGTGTTGCCTTAGGGGTAGTAGCGCCTCTAGAATCTACCATAAATGGGGCCGATCTTCAAGCCATCTTCCGCCATGATTAAGTAGGCACCGTTGGTGTAGACCTCTTGTATTACGTAAGGTCTATCCTACTTTGATGTGAACATACTTTTTGTTTTGTGAGTTGTGATGATGGGCCTTCGTAATGCCAAGATAAGATCTCCAGTTTGGAAAGACCTTGGGTGGACCTTCTTGTTGAACGTCTTGGATAGCCATGCTTGGTAGCATTCCAGGTGTTATTGAGCTTCGAGCCTCCTTTTGTCGAGTGCTTCCAACTCTTGAAGTCCCAACTTTGCGTTTTCCTCTTCAGTCAAGCCTTCTTGTATAGTCATCCTTAGTGAAGGGATTTGACTTTTAAGTGACAAGACAGCTTCCATACCATATACGAGAGAATAAGGCGTAGCTTGGGTAAGAGTCTTATGTGTTATCCTATATGCTCAAAGTGCTTCGCTTATTCTTTCGTGCTAGTATCTCTTTGTTCGGCCGATCACCTTCTTTAGGAGGTTGCATAGTGTTTTGTTGAATGCTTTTGCAAGATCGTTGGCCGGAGCATGATACATGGAAGATTTATGCTGCTTGAATTTGTATTTCTCACAGAGTTCATCCACGAGTCGGTTGGAGAACTGTTTTTCGTTGTTGGTGATGATGTAGCGAGGCACACCATATCGATAGATGATATGCTTCTTGATGAAACGGACGAAAGTTTCCTTCTTGACTTCCCTTAGGGGTATGGCTTCAGCCCACTTAGAGAAGTAATCCGTTGCTGCTAGAATGTAGGCTTCTCCGGTAGACGACTTTGGTGTGATTGGTTCCATGACGTCTAATCTTCATGCATCAAATAGCCATGAAGCAACCGTCGGGTGTAATGGCTCAGGCGGTTGATGTATGAAGTTGGCATGAAATTGGCAGGCTTGGCACCTTTTGGCTTGTTCCAGGCAATCCTTCACCATGCTTGGCCAGTAGTAGCCCATCATTTTGAGCTGGAAGTGCAACTTTGGCCCAGACTGATGTGCTCCGCATATGCTTGAATGTGCTTTTTCTATGGCTTAATTGGCTTATTCCTCACCTAGGCATCTTAGAAATACTCATTCAAAAGAGCATCGATAAAGTGTTCCTTTGTAGTAGAGGAAGCGAGGTGCTTATCGACGTATTTTAGAACGGTGTCTAGGATCGTTCGGAAACTTTCCATACTCAAATTAGTTGATCAACGTCTGTCTCCACTCTTTAGTGTCAACTGGAACTACTGAGATGACGTTTGTATCATCTAATAGCATTTCAGTAATGGGCGAGATCACCCATCTTTAGCAAACTGGCATGCATGTAGCTTCATCTTCTCCTAGTGCCATACTTAAAGCTAAGTTAGCGAGAGCGTCTGCCATTTGATTTTCTTTTCTTGGCCCATGTTCTAGCGTCATGGCCTTGAACTTTCATAGTAGTTGAGTTGCTAGTCGGAAGTATGGGACGAGATCATCTTTCCTCACTTCATGTTTAGTTAAGAGCTGATTGATTATGAGCTTGGAGTCGCCATATACTTCTAGTGTTGTGATTTCCATGTCGACCGCCATTTGAAGTCCGATAATTAGCGCTTGGTATTCAGCGACGTTGTTAGAGCATAGCTCGCTTAGCCGGAAGGAATAGGGTAGTATTTGTCTTTGTGGTGATATGTTGAAGAACATTGTCCATGTTGGTAAGATGTCGACGTAGAACAACTCCTCGTCCAGCAAGTCATCTGAGATTTTCCAATCAGCTGGGATTGGATGATCGGCAAGTAAGTCTGCTAACTCTTATCCCTAGATGGCTTTAGCTGGAACGTAGATGATGTCGTATTGATTGAGAAGCAACGTCTATTTTGCTAGTCGTCCATTCAAAACTGGCTTGGACATGACGTATTTGACTAGGACAGCTTTAGCAACCAAGTGGATGGTGTAAGCATGCATGTAGTGTATGAGCTTTTGGACAGCAAAGACTAAGGCAAGGCACATCTTCTCGATTGGGGTGTAGTTGAGCTCGGCCCCAGTGAGTGTTCTAGGTAATATAGTGCTCTTTCCTTTTGGTCTTCATTTTCTTATGCTGAGAGTGCTCTAGCGGAACCTTCTTATGCAGCAATGTACAGGATGAGCGACTTTCCAGTCATAAGAGCTTCTAAGACATGTGGGTTTGCCAGGTACCTTTTTATGATTTCGAAGGCATTACGGCAAAAGTCATCCCATACGAATAGAGCCTCTTTTTTCATGAGTCGACTGAAGGGTTGATAGCGTCCAGCGAGGTTGGAGATGAAACGTCTGATGAAGGCAAGTTGTCCTTGTAGACTTTTCAGTTCGTGTAGATTCCTTAGCTCAGGCATGCTTTGAATGGCCTTAATCTTTGATTGGTCTATTTCAATGCCACGGTGCTTGACAATGAAGCCAAAGAACTTCCCAGAGGTGACACAAAATGCACATTTTAACGAGTTCATCTTTAGGTTGTAGTGTCGTAGTCTGTCGAACACCATTCGTAAATCCTTCAAGTGATCAAATCTATTCTTGGTCTTGACAACTACATCTTCAACGTAACATTCTACGTTTTTGTGCAGCATGTCATTGAAGATCATTTGCATTGCGTGTTGATATGTAGCTCCAGCGTTCTTCAAGCCAAAGGGCATTACCTTATAGCAGTAGATACCTTTTGGAGTGCGGAAGGCTATTAATTCCTCATCTTCAAGAGCCATGCAGATTTGATTGTACCCAGAGTAGCCGTCCATGAATGATAGTGCCTCATGGCCATTGGGTGCGTCTACCATGATTTCGATGATTAACAAGGGAAAGTCGTCATTTGGGCAAACATCGTTAAGATCGCAAAAATATATGCAAACACGTATTTGTCCAGATTTCTTAAAGACAATGACGATATTAGAGATCCACTTAGGGTATTGCACCTCTCGAATGAAGCCTGCTTTGATTAGCTTGTCAATCTCGGCCTTAATTTGTGGGATGAGTTTGGATCGATAGCGTTTTTGAGTTTGCTTTAACGGCTGCGTTCCAGGCTTGACTGCTAGGTGATGCACGACAATGGTAGGGTTAAGGTCGGGCATTTCCTTGTAGGTCCAAGCAAAGATGTCTTTGTATTCTAAGAGCAGTTGGTAGTACTCCTCGATCTCATCGGTGCTTTGTAGTGTACTTACGAAGATAGGCTTTGGCTCCTGGCTTGTGCCTAGGTTGAGCTCCTTGAGATCATCAATCATGGCTTGCCCCCCATCTTCAAGTTGTGGTGGCGCATCAGTGACATCTTCCTCGTCCTCTTGGATCGTGATGTGGAGCACGTCTTGGACCTCATCTTCAGTGCCGTCCACTTGGGCTTGTTGGCATGAAGATTGGCCAGTATGGATAATGGTGCACTTTTTTACCCTCAGTTGTCCTTTTACGTCTACCTCTAAGGTTGCTTGGTGCTTCATCCTTGAAGGAATCGAGTTGCGAACGTCGTCTTTTTCTGCTAGACCGTCGAGCTTTTCTTCCTTTAGTATTTTCTTCCTCTACCTAGAAGTCTTCTTGGTCTCTACAAGTCTTTCCAAGGCAGACTGTCGCGAATGAGAGCTAGTCGTGTTGCATTGTTTCTTAGGTTTTGACAACCTTTCGAAGACAGAGCTTTGGGGTGTTGGCGTGTTAAGCCATTTGAAGACAGAAGTTCGTTCTTGACCTCCAATGCTATCAAGTGCTAAAATTCTGGGTTTTGAACGATTCAACCTATCAAATACTGATGTTCGAGGGGCGAGTTTAGGCTCCTCTTGGTTTTGTTCAATGCTTATGCTGATGTGTTGAGCGTTAGCGTTTTTCTCTTTTCTTGAAATCTTCACGGGTGTATTTGGTGTGAAGCCAAGTCCAGCTTTGTTGTTGTCAACTCCGTAACCATGCTCATTCAATCTCTTTTGAGTCTCGGTGAGGTTGTCGTTGACGGTGTTTGTATTCTTCTTTCTAAGATTTGAAGAAAAAGTGAAATCGTACCCAGCCTTTGACATGAGTTTGTAGGCATATGGGTCGAAGCCTTCTTCGGTCCTTTTGGTTGGAAGAAAGCTTGGTTCAGTCCCTTTTGGCATGAGTTGTATGAAGTCTTGCGGTGGCTTTGAGATTTTAGCATTGCCTAGCTATGTTAGAGGTAAAATTGCATTTGCCTTGAGCAGCTTTATGTCTTCCTTGTGCAGCTGTGTGCCGATTTTGCTTATTTCGAACAGGGAATGCCCCATCTTTCTTCTCGACATCGGGATGTATCGGAAGATGGGTGTGTTTGATCCTTTTGAGGGCGTCACATTGCCTTTGATTGTTGCAGGTTTAGCAGGCCCATCGTTGTTTTTGCTTGAGGATAGCACGGTTTCCTCTTCTTGTTTTTTGGGCACGGCTTGCCACTCATTCTTTTTAGGTGTGGTTTTGCCTGTGAACTTGATCTCTTTTGGAAAAGCTTTAGGCACCGTATCTTCATCCATATAGAATTTGGCGTCCGCAAAGTGTGATTCGGCTTTGGTGAATGGCTTAGTGTCGCCTTGTATCACCTTCACTCATTCTCGGTAGTATTTTAAGCATTTGTTGAGGGCGGACGGCACCACTCCATTGTCATGGATCCAAGGCCTTCCTAAGAGCAAACTGTAGGAAGTTATAGCGTCAATCACATGAAATATCGTGCTCGACTTGAGTTTGCCAATGGTCATCTCAACGCGGACCATGCCCATCGCTCTTTGTCCTCCTTGGTTGAAACCTTGGATTAGCAGACGGCTGCGGGTTAGTTCACTCATCTTGATGCCGATTGTAGTCATTGTTAACTGTGGCATGATGTTTATGGCTGAACCACCATCCACAAGCATGCGGTTAACTTTATGCTCTTTCACGTACCTAGAGACGAAGAGTGGATGGTTGTGAGGCCTTGACTTTAATAGCAAGTCTTCATCAGTAAAGGTGATTGCGTCATGGGCGGCACAGTATGTGGAGTATTCATGTGGTCGAAGCTCCAAGCCTTTGTTCTTGCTTTCTTGCACTTCGTAGACGTTGGGGCTTGCCAAGACCACTATCAGTACTCTTCGCATTTCCTTGGGCAATCGTAGCGCCTCCTCGATTCTAAAGTATGACGCCAGGCTTTCTTCAGGCGTGGGAGTTTTTTCTTCCTCAACGGCTATAGCTTTGCCTTTTGAGGGCTCTTCTATCTCTATTTCAACCATGTGACAGGCAGCGGTAGTGCACTGTTGGAAGAAGTCCTTCAGGAAGTACTCGTGCAAGGAGATGAGAAGGCGTGGCTCTTGCTCAATAGGTTCCCCAGTGTACGTCGGCTTAGCAGCTTTTACGTTTTTCTTGGGCTTCCTATTGTTGCGGCGGCGGTGCTTTCTCGCTTGTTCCACGTTTGGTTTAACGGCTTGTGGTCTTAGCTTTCTTGTCTTCTTGTAGGTCACTAGTGTCCACCCCTCTTCATCATCGGTAAGTGCACTTTGGTCACTTGTCCCCATGGATGATTATGTAAAAGGTACCGTGTGGCTTGAGCATGAACGGGAATGAGCATGCGTCACTTGGAAAAGTGTAGTCCCAAGTGCATGCCTTGAACGCACATCTCAATGGCGGAAGTTTCATAAAGCCGATCCTTGCAATCCAGACTTAATGAGCGCCATCTGTTGATGTAGTCAACGACCGGTTCATCTTTTCATTTCTTTGTACTTGTCAGCTCCAGCATGCTTACGGTGCGACGCGTGCTGTAAAACAGGTTGAGGAATTCCCTTTCAAGCTGGTCCTATCTGTTGATGGATTCGAGCTCGAGGTCGGTGTACTAGTCAAAGGCATTACCTTTCAGCAAGCGCACGAACTGCTTGACGAGGTAGTCTCCTTCTGTTCTAGCAATGTTGCAAGTTTTGATGAAATGGGCAATATGCTGTTTGGGATTGCCCTTTCCATCGAATTGCATGAACTTTGGCGGCTGATAACCCATTGGCATCCTCAAGGCGTCAATCTTCTTGGTACTGTGCCTTGATGGTACTAGTGATCATCTCCTGCAGCTGCTGGATAGAGAGAGATCCCATGAGCGCTGTAGCTTGGTCCAGCTTCTCTTTGGCTTTCTCCACCAAAGGCTCCTCATTTTCGTCGGTTTCCTCCTTTGGTGGATCAACTTTGGGTCAGCTTTGTCATCGTGTTGCACCTCCAGACAGTTGACGAACGTAGCAATTTGCAAGTCATTCTCCTTTATGGTCCTTGTCAGCCTTGCAATTGCTTCACTCATTTGAGCCAGCTGTTCCTCGATGGAAGTTGTGCCAGTAGTTATGACTTGCATGGCTACGGGACACGAGCTGCTTAAGTCGGTGTCAGAAGTTAACGACTCATAGTACCTCATCAGGCTTTCTTCCCTTTGCTCCTTTAGTGAGGCCAAGGTGATCACATGTTTGTGCCTTGGGAGCTTTGCTCATTCGGCAGAGTTGATGAAGGGGTGGAAGGCACGGCAGAGAGAGTTCTTGCCTTGCTTCGGGTTATGACGCCCAAAGTGCCACCACTTGCGGCAATGATGGTCTTGTTCTTCTTCGCGTTAGTAGCGGGAACAACTTGATCCTTCCTTGATGCCATTTGTGTTTCTTGTGGATTTGAAGACAGAGATGGGAGGCAGAGAAGTCCCATTGGGCGTGCCAAATTTGTAAATAAGAAAATTCTGTATTGAATGAAACGAGAACACGTGTACAAAGTAGATTTGTATTGATTTGAATTTGTAGGTTACAATCTCTGTTTACAACTTTTCCTCTGATTCAGTCTTCAAATTTGATGTAAATGCGTGATTGTTGATCCAAGGGTCGCGATGACATGTTCTCGGACGAACGGTTGAACGATTGCTTCAAGCTTTGAGCTTGAAGACAACTTGTGGATGATCTTCACCTCTAGGGTGCTGCAAAGGTACTGTTTGATGCAGGATTTCATTGCTTCAAGGGTTTTGGCGACTTGATCTTGAACCGAATGTTGCTACAAGTTTATAAGCTTGCAACAAAGTCTTGAAGGAATCGGCATGAGCGCTTGTTGATTCTTCAAGGGAGTGCTTCAGCTTTGGTTGAATGTTCTTCGAAGAGAACTTTGGCAGCGTATTAGTCTTCAAAGTTTTGGTAGAGGTTCTTTTGTGTAGAGATTTTTTCGACCTTTATGCTTGTGGAAGGACCTTGTATTGATAGGCTTCTCAAGGCTTGCCTTTGGGATGATTTTAGGCATGTTTTGTGTCTTAATTTCAGCCATGTTTACTCCTTGACCGAATTTAAGAGGCTTGTTGCCTATTTTGTGAGCAATCTTCAATTCTTGCTTGTTTTTATGAAGAAGTTATAACTTTCTTTCCGGTTTTAGTATCAATTTGGACCCTTAGCCGAATTCAAGAAAGGTTTCTTCCCTTTGCCGAATTTAGGGAATGTTTTATACTTTCCTTGCTTGTTTTTATGAAGATGCTTTAACTTTCTTTTCGGTTTTAGTATCCATTTGGACCCTTAGCCGAATTCAAGAAAGATTTCTTCCATTTGCCGAATTTAGGGAATGTTTTATACTTTCCTTGCTTGATTTATGCCACATGTCATTGATGACTTGTCCATTTGTGATGAGTCGTATGCCACGTGGAGCTTTGCGATGCATCATTTGTATGCAACCACGACGGCAGCCACCACCGTGGCAACCTTTGGCAAGCCCATAACTCATGGTGAGCAGTAAGCCCAGGCGCCGAGAGTAGCCCAAGCCGCTGCCCCAGCAGCGCGAGCCCAAGCTTAGTGCACAACCCAGGACCTGCAGGCCCAAGCCATGCCGAAGACAGCCTAGAGCCTCGCGCCACTTCAAACCACATGGGCCCAAGCCCAGGATGAGTCGACCGGAGCCACGACCCGCCGTGAGCCCAGCGTACACCTGAGCCGAGCCCAGGCCCAGCACTCACGTGCGCTACACGCAGGGCAGCCCACTCCCATGGCCTAGCCTATTTCTGTGGTGTCCCAAGCAGCCCAAATCGGTCGAAGGCTGGTTCAACCTTCCCGGCTTCAGATTTCTGGGCTGACGATTGAACCGAGGGTATATTCACCCCATTTCTCCGTAAATTTGACATTTCCTAACTCAAATATCATGCCCGGAGCCCATTACACTTCCATTACTCAAGGAGACGCATTCCGTCCAAGCTTTTCCAACCCAAATGGTGAACAACACTTGTCTTGACAAGTTATAGAGTTAACAAGTGCCCTTGCACAGCAAACGACCTTGGTGAATCAACTCTTGCAGCATACCAAGATGCAACGTGCCCCTGACGAGGTGTCCTAAAGTAGGACAAGGGTAGACTAAGAACCTCTCCAGCAGCGTCCCAGCAAGTAGCCACTCGATCAGCTATGAACCGAGCGTTCCGGTAGTGTACACTTCCGACTGGGCCCTCGAGATAGCGTATACTCTCATCTTAGCGCACGGATGAGCGTGCACTCTCGATTTAGCCCACGAACGAGCATACACTCACGGTTAGGACCACACTCCGATAATCAACATGAGCAACCTTCCAGGTGAAGTGTTCATTCGTGACTAGGTCTGCAAGGAGCATCATCCACCTCATATCGGAGTAGGCAGCATGATAGACGGAGAGAAGCAGTCACTCAATTTGGCTCAAGTTCAATCAACATCCTATGAGGAATTCACTCGCCTACTAGGGATATACCACATGCACCGTAGCTGTAACATAGACGAACCAAACACATAGAAGAGCAGCCTAGACCAACAGGTCAAGACCGGGGGTAGCCGAGAGCTTTGGTACCCCTAACAAAGGCAAATTTAGGAAGAAGTAGAGAAGTTCTTGACCGAGCAATTGCGTGATTTCCAACGCAACGAGGTCACCGATGAGGCATTACGACAGAACATGACCAACATGAGTAGGCCACCCTTCACGGATGAGATTGAGCAAGCAGAGCGTCCACGCAAGTTTAGCATGCCACATTTCACATCTTTCAAAGGAGATGGAGACCTGGAGAGACATTTGAAGTACTTCCGAAGCAAAATGGTTCTTTAACGGAACAACGATGCTTTTATGTGCATGATATTCGCCAACACTTTACAAGGCGAGGCGTAAGATTGGTTTCACACCCTACCGCCACAATCTATCCGGAGTTTTGATGAGCTTTCCTTGGTTTTCACCAAAGAATACTCATCCTACCGCTCGATCAAGACAAAGTCCGATCATTTGTTTAATGTGAAGAAGAATCCAAATGAGTCGCTCCGCGACTACGTGAAGAGGTTCAAAGTAGAGAAATCAAAGATAATCGGATGCGACGGCTCGATAGCCACCTTTTAAAAAGGACTCCCAGCAGACCACCCGCTGTTTAGAGAATTAATCATGAAAAAAGATCTAACTATGGTAGACTCTTTTGCTCTAGCAGAAAAGCATGCAGGATGACAGAAAACAGTATAACAATAAAAGTAGGGGGCCAA
Source organism: Heteromeles arbutifolia (assembly GCA_024362995.1). Taxonomy (NCBI): domain Eukaryota; kingdom Viridiplantae; phylum Streptophyta; class Magnoliopsida; order Rosales; family Rosaceae; genus Heteromeles; species Heteromeles arbutifolia. Next base: position 32,600,530 of record JANCRC010000003.1, on the reverse strand, counting down.
GCGTAGGGATCGATCCCCGACTAAAAGAGGCTCGATGCTTAACAACTACTCCAAGTTCTCGATCTCGACCCACCAAAGCCTTTGTGACATCAAGAGTGAACCATGGTTCAAGTTGCCGAAACTATCAAAGAGAGATACTTCCAAGATGGGCCACACCAAGTACTGGGCATTCCATTGAGGTCTCGATCACACAACCGACGACTGCTATACTTAGAAGAATTACCTAGAGAAGCTCGTGAAGGAAAGCAAGGTTGATAGATACTTAGATAAGCCAGTTGCGTAGCCTAGAAGGAACGCAGATACAGACGAAGAGCTGCCCAATAAGATGATTCGAATTAATGGCATCTTCGCCGAATTTGAGCACTTAGAGGCCACCAACAATTCTAAGATGAGGAAGATCCAGCAGGCTCTGCTAGTCTTGCAGGTCCAAGTAGTCAACACCCAATATGGACCTATCGTTGGCTTCACTGAGTAAGATGCCGAGGGCGTCAACTTCCCGCATGACGACGCACTGGTGGTATCCGTCCAACTAGCCCACGCTATAGTCGATAGAATGGTGGTCGATAACGGAAATGCAATCAACGTACTTCAACTCTCAGTAATTCAGAAGATGGGCTTGGAAAGCACAATCATACGCCGAGCGGAGGTACTCACCGGATTTAACGGACACATCTTGACTGCCATCGGCCACATCACACTTGACATGAAAACATCGCCAATTGTCTTAAAGCAGACATTCACGATAGTAAATGACCCGTCTCCCTACAATGGGATTCTAGGACGACCTTGGCTGATAAAGCTAGACGCCATCACTTCCGTCAAGTATCAAAAAATTCGATTCCATATCCCGGGAAAATGAGTCAGAGAAATCAACTCTAACCAGGCCGCATCTCGATAATGCACTGTGCAAGTACTGAATGAGCAAAAAAAGAAGACCTTTACCCTCGTAGAGGCTACCGAGGTCTAAAGGGTCGACGAAGCTATCAAATAGCAATTACAGCATATGGATCAAGAAGATGGTGTCCAAACCCACGCGTCAGCAGATGAGACGAGATGGAAACCCGAAAAGGACGTCGAGCACATCATTCTTGATCCTCAGCAGTCGGAGAAGACTGCTAGAATTGACTCATGTCTGAGCCCAAAGGAAAAGAAGGAACTCACGGCTTTCCTTAGGGAAAATCGTGACGTCTTCGCGTGGTCTCCTGCCGACATGTCGGGCATTAACCCTAAGATAGCTTGCCACAAGCTGCACGTCGACCCTGCTGCAAAACTAGCCATCTAAAAAAGAAGAAATTTTGCACCCGAGCGAGTGACGATCATCGAAGCAGAAATTGACAAGTTATTTGAGGTCGAATTCATAGAAGAGGTAGCATACTCAACATGGCTTGCCAACACCGTGCTAGTAATGAAGAAAAAGAAGGGCAAATGAAGGGTTTGCTTAGACTACACCGACCTCAACAAAGCATGCCTGAAGGATCCTTATCCAGTTTTTCGAATCGATATGCTAGTAGATTCAACTTCTGGGAACCAGCTGCTTAGTTTCTTGGACGCATATTCCAGCTACAACCAAATAGCCGTATACGAGCCCGATAAGGAGAAAATCGCGTTCCTGATCGAGTGAGGCATGTACTGCTACAAGGTCACGCCCTTTGGCCTTAAGAACGCGTGAGCCACTTACCAAATATTGGTAAACATGATGTTCAAGAAGCAAATTGGAGTAACCATGGAGGTCTACATTGACGACATTATGGTAAAGGGCAAGCAGCTGTCAGACCACATCGACAACTTGGCAGAAACTTTCGACATCTTTAGAAAGTACAAGATGAAGCTCAATCTCGCCAAATGCACATTTGGAGTATCTTTAGGCAGATTCCTAGGGTACCTAGTAACCTAACGAGGAATCGAAGTACATCCGAAGCAAATTCGAGTGATCCTAGAGATCAAATCTCCAACTACGTTAAAGGAGATCCAAAGCTTGACCAGACGAGTAGTCGCCCTCAACCGCTTTCATTTGTGGTCCACCGATCAAGGCAAGCCTTTTTTTCAAAGCTATCAAGATGGCACAACGAGATAAATGGGATGATGAGTGCGAAAGAGCTTTCCAAGACCTGAAGAAGTATCTTACTTCACCTCCCTTATTATCCAAGTCGGAAGCAGTAAGCTCTGCCCTCATACGAGAAGAGCTAGGGGCCCAACTACAGGTATTCTACACTTCTAAAGCTCTTCTCGATGCGAAAACTAGATATCCGAAGATTGAGAAATTAATTTTGGCGCCAATTGTTACGGCTCAGACGCTCAGACCATATTTTCAGGTTCACGCAGTCATCGTCATGACTCAGTATCCTTTATGATCAATCCTACATGATCCGAACGCTGGAACTTAGCCAATACAATTTAGTTTTTTGACCCCGCATGATGATAAAAGCCCAATCCTTGGCAGACTTCATAGCAGAATTCACGCCTAGCCTAGACGACGAAACAGAGTGGCCGAACAACACCCCGGAGGCAGCCGAGTATGCCTTAGTCGCGCATGCTCCACCCGATGAAGACTTCTGGCATTTGCATGTTGACGGTGCATCCAACTTCAAAGGCTCAGGAGCAGGCGTGGTCCTTGTCACCCCAGACGGTTCGATGCTCGAGTAAGCAATCATTTTAGGCTTCAAAGCATTCAATAACGAAGCAGAATACGAGGCCCTACTAGCAGGCCTCCGAATGGCAAAAGACTTGGCGGTGAAAAAGCTTGCAATTCATTCTGATTCCCAGCTAATCACCAGCCAGACTACTGGGTTGTACACAGCAAAACATCTGAAGATGTTGCAATACCTGGAGAAGGTACGAATGCAACTTGAGGCGTTTTAGACTTACACCCTCACTCAAGTTCCGCAGGCAGACAACGCCCACGTGGACACATTAGCCGGCCTAGGTTTCGCGTTCAACCACCAACTCAAACGCTCTATACCGGTGGAGTATCTGGATAAGCCAAACATAGAGACGGAGCTAACAGCCGAGATGTCACAGGTTAGTACAACTCTGAATTAGCAAGATTCCACTATAGATTGCCTGGTTAATGGCACACTCCCCGCGAAAAAATTAGAGTCTAGAAAGCTCCAAATAAAGACGGCACGTTACTACATGTGGAACGACATTCTCGTCCGAAGATCTACACTGGACCACATCTCCACTGCCTAGCACCTCTCGCATCCTAAAGGTTCTAAGCTCAATCCATGAAGGCATTTATGGAAATCACTTCACAGGCCGATCCTTAGCACAGAAGGCTCTTAACGCAGGCTACTATTGGCCTACTATGCATCAAGATGCTAAGGAGTTAGTATAAAAGTGCGACCGCTGCCAACGCTACAAGCTGATACTAGCAATGCTTGCGAGTGAACTACACCTGCAGATGAGTCCTTGACCATTTATACAGTGGGCAATTGGCTTGGTAGAGCCAATACCCCCCGTTACTAGGGGCAGAGGCATAATGATCGTGGAAACCGATTAATTCACCAAATGGGTAGAAGCAGAGCCCATGACAACCATGACTCAGACGGATATAGAGCGCTTCATATGGAGGAACATCATTTTTCGATTTGGCATCCCTCAATCCATCGTCCCAGACAATGGTCCACAATTCGTAGACAAAGATTGGCGAAGTTCTTCCAAAAATATGGCATCAAACAACATATGTCCACGCTAAGGTATGCTCAAGGAAATGGGCAGGCCGAAGCATCCAACAAGACAATTCTCAATTGCCTCAAGAAATCCCTCTCCGATAAGAAGAGAAAGTGGCCAAACAAACTACCCAGATGTCTATGGGCATATCACACAACCAAACGACGAGCAACTGGTGAGACTTATTTCTCTTTGGCATTTGGTTTAGAAGCAATCATTCATCCCAATGTCATTTTGCCAAGTATCAACACTCTGCTGCCAAGCATCGAGCCGAATAGTAAGGAGATGGCCACAAGCTCAGATCTGGCAGAGAAGAAACGCAAGAAGACCATCACCAGCATCGCAACCTACCAGCAGCAGCACATCTCCAGCTAAAACAAAAGGGCCAAGATCTGGCAATTCCAGCCCGGAGATCTAGTCCTAAGAAAAGCCTTCATCACTGCACGTAGAGAAGGCTCCAAAAAGATGGATCCCATCTAGGAAAGTCCGTACAAGATCAGCAGAGTAAGCGGCAATGGTAGCTACACCCTCGCCACCATGAAAGACAAAGAGATTGAAAATCAATGGAACTCCTACAATCTGAGGAAGTACCACGTGTGACGTCCCACTACATCAAAGCCTGAAGACACAAGCAGCTCAACGAGCACCACCTCGCTAGCCGAGGACTATCCAGTTGTTATGCAGTTTCTATCTTACAACTAAGTTTTCATTCGTATCACTCGTTTTTCAATTAGGAATTCAGAAGTAATTTACAACTTGGCTCGACTGCATATTTACAACAACTAATCACTCCTGCACTTCAAAAGAAGACTGCGCCCTTCTTAGGGACTCATCGCAGAAATTGCGCCCCTCTGGGGACCAACTATGCTCTCCAGTACGAGAGGGTAAACCAATTCCCTGACACCTACATCGGTTTGCTCTCCAATGCGGAAGGATAAACTTTACACTCTAAATATCTAGACGTGGATGAGTTGGGCTGCCCTGGTATAACTAGGTGCATGATGGCTTGCGCTTGGATTCCTAGAGGTAGCCACAATGGTCTTTTTCAAGGCTTAGCTAACTGAAGGATTTTGGGTCTTTTGGCCTAATTCATGGGGAACGGGCCTCATAGATGGAGGAGGCATATTACGTAGTACGCCCTATGGACAGCTGCCCTGGAACCCTAAAACTGCTACCGAGTGTATTAAGGTAGCCTACGGTTTTCAGAAGACTGCCTACGGCTTGCACTTCGAGCAGTAAGCCGTCTAAACTTATAGAACCACAAATTTTTGTGAAAGGTTAAACAAGTTAGCGCGTATATGCAAAGCTTTATCCACTGCCGACATGCTACGCAGTCGATAAGCTTCACCTATGCCAAAGCGTTGAACGATCGTTTAAGATCAACACTAATTCCTAAAGTGTTATGGTACATGATACGCAACCCACAAAATTGGTTACATAAAAGCAAGGAGTTCTCTCGGATCTTTGCTTATAAAATTCCATACAACCGAGTACTTATGATACGAAAGGTTAGCAAATTTCATGACCCAAAAATCTTTAGTATGTTGTGATGCAGGCCACACAGCTCAAAGGATTGAAGAAAACCAAGGTTAACAGCCAATTAGTTACGCGAACTCGTCTGCTTCTGTAAGTAAGGCGTCCGGCTGCCAACTCTATGGCTAACAACTTTGCAAAAGTTCTACACCAACACCCATGGCTACATAGGCTATGTAGGCCTGTCTTCTTATTAAAAAATAGCGTAAACAAAAGAAGCAAAGATGAAGAAAAGTGAAGGAAGCAAGTTTATTAAATTTTCTAGCAAAATTGATAAAAAAAAAACTAGCAAAGATCGAAGAAGTTCAAGCAAAAAGCAACAAGGAAAATAAAGAGAATCCTAAAGACTACCTAGAAGGCTACTCTTCAGCAGCTTGGACACTCCACAACTACTGTGTCTCCACATCTTCAGTAGCCGCGACGCTCTCTGTAGTGGAATCATCCAGCGCTTCACCCCCGGTAGCCCCGGCCTGGGCACCAACTTCTCTGATTACTTCACCAATGGAAGCCTCAAAAGTAAAGGCAAGCAAGTCTTCCGCAGAAATAGAGAAGGTCTCGAAGTCTTTCCCAGCATACTCAAAGTCAGATGGCCTACCAAAGAGATGATCTACATAACCCAGCTTGTAGAAATCGGCTTGACTCTGAGCAAGCAAAGCCTCGAGCCCAACCTTCTCACTTTTCATCCTTTGTGTAAGCAGCGGAGCGAAGCTCAGAGACGGCACACTAAAGGTCTTGAATCTGAGGTATTTAACATCCAATCTCCTTCTCTGCACTTTCATACTTAACTTGGATCGCGTCAAGCCTAGTCTTCAAATCCACAATCTCTTGGGAAGCAGTCTCAAGGCGCAAAGAAGTGGGGGTAGAGATACTAGACCCCTTTAAAGCAGCAAGCTCAGATTCCAACCTCTTGATCTTCTCGGCCGAGGAATAGGCTTCGGCTACCATAGTCTTTGCCACCCCCTTGGCAGCCATGGTATCCTCTTGGTCAAGGAGCATAGACTCGGTTGCCAGAATCGCCATTTTCTGCATCATAGCAAGCAGAGTTGTCCTCCTATACTCGGTCGTATGCTTCGCAAAGGAACTTGGGCAGACAACCCCTTTAACGCCATCAACAAACTTGGCATACGCATCCATGTCTTCAAGCGGATCTGGTTTCAAGAGCGCATAAATCTCAGCAGCTTCCCCGGAAACAGGTTTGGTGGATTTCTCACAACTGCCCACACAAGCAGTCTTAGTTTTCTTAGCAGGCGAATCAGTCTCAACAGTGAGGGGAATGGGTTTTGGCACCACTTTAGCAGCAGAGTCCACCTTATCACTCTTCATAGTAGCAAATCTCTCCAAAGGTGAACCAGACTTAGCCCTTGACGGACGTTTTGGCACAAATTTCGGCACTAGGGGCACAACGAAACTTCTACGTTGAGCAATCCTATCAGCAATTGAACTAGCCACCTTTGGAATGGCAGGCATCACTGGCACAGATCTAGCAACCTCATCTTTCTCACCTTTAGAAGAAGTCAAGTCAATCATAAGCTTGGGGGCATCCGACGAACTCTCAAGAGCAGCGGAATAAGTCTTTGGATTTTTCTCAACCAGTATCTCTTGATCAGGTAGGGAAGATCTCTTTTTCCCACCTTCATTTGCAATAGGCTCCACAACGACGGTCAGACAAGCTAATGCCTCCACCTTGATCCGCTTTATCTCTTCTCTTTAGGGCAACCCACGTTTCTACCGGCAAAGAATACTAAGCAGCCAACGCCACTCATGGAACTTAGAAGGGATACCTAGTGTAACATGCACATTCTTCATATCTGGAGAAGTCGTAGGAGTTGAGCCAAATTCCAAATCTACAAGAGCAGATAATGATAATCAGTAAATCAGAAAACAGCTTAGCAAAAGTACAGAGCAACCTAGAGACTAAGGAGTCTACTTATCGATGATCAAAACGGTCGGAACACGTAGCTTAGGGGAAGAATCAGACTCCCACTCTCCACTTATCTCCAAAGTTTCCTTGGCCCAGTCATGATCTCCCTTGCTCGAATGATCAAAGAGCTTATGGCGGGATCGTAGCTACCCAACTCCCTCGATGTGGCCTATGCCAAAGAAGTACCATAATTCGTTGATGGTTAGATCCAAGTCAAAGAATTGGCTTAGATTGAGGAACCCCATCATCACACGGACCATATCCGGAGAACATTGAGCGGGGGCACACTTCATGGAGCAAGCACCTCTTAGAAAAAACACAGCATGGGAAAAGTAAATGCCAGCACAAAGTAGTAGGGGTGAAATTTGATGGCTCTCTGAGCCCCACTATATGGCTCATGGTTGCTACCTTCCTTGACACGCTTCACGCGCACTCCCGACGGAATGACATGCCTATATGCCTCAAGAAAGTCTCTAAACGAGTCATTGAAGTTAATTTTGAAGTGAGCAGCCTTGAAGTAGCCTACCTTACTGAAGGACCCACCTTGACGATATAATAGCAGTACGCCATTATCATCGTTGTGGCTTAAAGAAGACATGCTCGAAGAAAATCTACAAAGATGCAAGAAAAGTTCGTTAGACGGTTGCACACACACAAAAAAAAAAAAAAAAAAAAAAGGAAAAGCAATCAACGCATTAGGCCCCATGGCTTAAAACCCAAGCTACGACCCAGACTGCAAGAGCCCAGCAGCCGCACCAGGCACCACGGCCTGTTCCTTTCTCTCTCAGCCCAATCCAAGTGGAGGGGGCTGGCACCCCCGCGCCTCCTTCTCTCTCACTTCTCATGCACGGGCCCGAGCCCAACAAAAAAAAAAAGGAAAGGAGGCTCGCGCCTCCTCGGCCCATCACCAACCTGGCCCGTGCTAAGCCCAATCCAGCCCCACAACGCCCAGCCTCTTAGCCCAAGCCAGCCATGTGCCGAAGCCCTAGGACTGCACTGCTGGCCCTCGGCCCAAAACAAGCCATCGCCGCACCTTGTTACCCACGGCAGCAATGCCATGGCCCTCTCCAACCAATTTTTCACACATCCTCGACCCTCGTCGAGCCAAATTTCAAGCCCCAAGGCTCCCAAAAATTAAGAAGACAAGGAAAAATCAACTTTTTCTTACCTTGGTGCGACGTGAAGATGAAGAAAGCAACGAAAGACGGTCCTTTGCACGGGCAAGTGTAGAAGATTGTTAAGAGAGGGGGAACAGATATCCTCTAGCTTTCTATCTCTTGTAAGGTAGAATACATTGCTCTCTGAAGTTGATTTAATAATCTACTTAAGGTAGACTTAAATAAACTTTAGAAGTAATTTATTTCCCTTTCCTGTAAGGATCTAATTTCCAATTAAAGAGGGAATCTACATCAAGATAGGAAACAATCCTATGTTTCCAAAAAGAGAAGATCTCTACACCTGATGCCCTTTCCTACGAGCAACCAAATAGGTGTAGGGGCATTTGTGGAGCAAAAAATAATCAAGAAAAATATGGAGGCGACACATGGACTTTTGGGTAAAAAGACAAAATTACCCTTAAGGCACACCGGGATTCCCACGCGCATGCAACGGTCAATAACGGCTCAATCGAGGTCAAGGGTGATCAAAATGGTATTCTTTTAAAACCCTCTCATCGCTCCTCATCAAATCCTCACCCACAAGGTAACTCCCAATTATTCTTTTCAAATTGGGATTAATTGCCAAATTAATTGATTAATTACCAAATTGATTGCAAGATACTATTTGACATAATATCTTGCAATTAGGGCCAAATTTCTACCACAAGTGGTCGGTCCCTATTTCTCCAAATAAGGCCGGCCACACCCCTAAATATAGCCCCTCATTTCTCTAAAAACCTAAGTCTAATTCTCTCCCAAAAATTCTCCAAACACTTTCTCTCAAATTCTAACTTTGGCATCGGAGATTCTTCGGCCTTGATCGTGAGCGCGTGAGACTCTTGGCCTTGATCTTAGGTGTTGATTGTTTTGCAAGTGCATTTTCGTCCAAGAAGAAGAAGGCGAAAATTTGCATCCACAAATATCATACGGTGGATGGCAAATATTTCCTTGCTAGTTAATGATTTAATGATTTCAAAGATTGAACGATAGTAAGAAAAGGTCAGCATTTGCTTTGACAATAGGAAAGAAAAATTAGTTTAAAATTCAAGTGGCGGGAGTCGTATCAAAGAAAAACAAGCATTGTTTTTCCTACATTGTGATTACATATTTTGACAGTTTTTCTTAAATATAAATTTTGAGAAATACTTGGTTCCTTAAAATTGAGGAGTAGTTTATACTCAAGATAGAACTTTATACTTATAGTGAGAAGTATTCATATTATAAAACACTCTATAAAAATTATTTTTACAAAGCATTAATTAAAATTGAAGTCGTTGAATCAGTCAACTATAGTAAATAGACAGACAACCATAATAGTTATATCATTTATTTTTATACAATTTGATGATTAAACAATATCTTTTCTTTTTTATAAAAATAAATTTGTATAGTGATTCATAATTTAAATAATGTTTTATCACATAAATAAAATTTCATACATACCTTGAAGAGGAGTTTATTCTCAATCCTCGAGAAACGAGTCATTTCTTATAATTTTTTGTCTGGAGAGGGTACAATTTTTACTGTTTTTCCTAAGAAAAGAAAAGTAAATCATGAAGAGTCGTAGATGAATGCATCTGTTGGTGCGCAACAATGAGCAGCAGCAACATAACTTCCACGTAAGTGAGTTCATTTCTTTTCTTTCTTTCCTTGTTCATCACTCTTGTTGTTTTCCGTATTGAAAAATGTCACCACCACAACGATTTTTCAAGAAGTGGGATATTGCAGCCACCGCAGTCTTTGTTCTTTTCTTCTGCTTAGAGGATGGCTCTCTTCACACCGTTCAATTTATTTTAACACGTTGTTTTTAATAATCGAATGTTAAATTAAATGAATTAAACAAAATTAAAAAACAGAAATTAATGTGACATATATTTTTAAATCATTTTGGTGTTTGATTACATGTAGCTAGTGATACATACAGCCAATTTTTAATCAAATAGATTCATAATTGACGTGACATGCACACATCATTTATCAATCAAATGTTATATAATGTGATACAAACATATAGTCTCTTTAAAGTTTCTTGTTGTTTTTTGTTTTACCGTGCATGAGCCGATGAGATCTCCACATTCGTTATGGACGAATCTCAACAAGTTTTCAAGACAACAATTGTACAAAAGTTTTTTTTTCTGGATAAGATACAAAAGTTGAAGCAATTAACTAGGGTATATTTTCTTTTATACAAGCAGTATTCTACTTTAATTTCCGATGCACAACAAAAACATTCTCAATTTCTTTTTTTTGAGTGCATTTTTGCTTACCCCATACAGTGAAAGTGATGTTTACCCACCATTTATTGCTATTAGATTAGTTTAAACTTATAAATTTATGTCTTCAATTAAACCAAACTAATCTAACGGTAATCAATGGAGGAGGGTTGATTGAGCCTCACTCTCACTTTAAGGGGTGAGCAAAGTTGTATTTTTCTTTTTTTTTTTTTAGTATTTGATTAATTGTTGTCAATGCTTGATCGATATGTTGTTAATATTTGATCGATGTGTTGTTAATACTTGATCTCAATAACACTTGGAATTTGTGAAATAATCATTCAGTTAATTTTCCAAATTAATAAAATAATGCTAGGACCATCAATTTTTGCACCAAATTTGTATATTAAATGAAGCGTCACCAATCACATTGGTACTTTAATTCAAGTTAGAATTTAATTATTAATCGTCATAAAATTTTAATGATATAAAATGCGCAACATGATTTGGTACACGAATTTCATAAACCAACTAAAGCATAAGTTATAGTCAAAAGTTAAATTATCTCGTTATGAACTGAAGCTTACAACCATCTCAGCATGTGATATGTGGACAAAGATTTTCACTACCAAAAGGTATCCCGCAAACCAACTTTCGTCGGTCAAATTAACTTTACCTTGACAAAATAAAACACTTGGTTAGAGAAAAAGTGATCAACGTTTTGGGTTTTTATTGGCCTTTGCCAAACGAAAAATAATCGACTGGTAAGGACGCTGTCGCCAGGCAAAGCTTTCATGACAAGGGAAATAATTGGTGCTTAATATGCTGCTTTTTGTGCGATGAACCTTTCAAATTTCGTTGAGCACATGTGTATTTTATGATTTACGATTTAGGATTTAGGGTCCTTAAAAAAAATTAGCAGATTTATTTAACAATCTGAGTTTTCAGTCCAGGAGTACCCAACAAAAATTGCAGAAACAACAAATCATTTGAGGGTAATATGCCCATTTTACTAAACACCCACAACACCAGGCAGCAATTTAACAAATCATTCACGGATAAATTTGTAAAAAGCAAAATAAAAAAAACAAATTTTAAAACAATAATTATAATACAGAGAGAGAGAGAGAGAAACTTCAAAAACATACCCGATGCTTTTTTTGGGTTTTTTTTGTAAAATTCCAAAACGCGAAGCAGACGACGGAGATGAAGCAGTCGATGAGATCGTCGTCGGAGATGAAGCAGTCAACAAGGTCGAGGAGCACGAAGCCCATGCGGTCAAAAATCAAGGTCCAGGAAGACAAAGCCCAATTGGAGGGCGCGATCGATGAGCTTAGTCTGATCGGAGGTGAATCGGACGACGGAGCTCGTGGGTTCTCCGATTAAGGTTCGAATATGAGATCTTGTTTGTGATTTTACGTTCTAGGTGATGAGAGAAGGAGAGGACGGAAGCAGGACGAAGCGAAAGCGGAAGGTCTTAGCCAGTCTTATGGCTCGCAGTGGTCCTCGCTAAGAACTCCTTATTAGTCGAGGGGAGTCCGGTGTAATCCTATTAAACGTAATCCATGTGTCTACCAAACATGGGATTACATTAGCAATTAGTGTAGTCTAACGAAACTTAGAGAGCCCAAACAAACACACCCTTAATTTAATGGTGTTTTGTTTGATGATAATTTGATTTGTTGTTCTATGGTCGATGCATGTAAACTTTGATTATTTTATGATTTTATGTAAATGACAATTTTACCTTTGTCTTCACATTTGTTATGGACCAATCTCAACATCAAGTTGAAGACAAAACAAATGTAGAAAAAAAAATTATTTGAAGAAATTAATTAGTGTTGCAATCCTATTGGATTAGGAATGTGATTGTGTAAATCCTAGTGTATCTAGGGATATCTTGGAATATTCTATAGGATTAGATATTATCCTATTAGAGTTGTAATCCTAAAAGGGTAAGGAATTAACCTTCCCTACTACTATAAATAAAGGCACAAAAGGGCGGAATAGAACACACCTTAGAATCACATCTCTCTCTTTCTCTCTATTGACGATGGCCTCTCTCCCTCTCTGTCCTTTATACAGTTCAATCAAATAGGCCTAAAACACGTTATCAGCACGCTCTTGACGCTGCGCTAAAGAGAGTTTGATCTTCAATCAGGGGAGTATTACGTTTTAATCATTCTTTTTTATGATTAATTTATTATTTTATGGAATTGATCTACATGCTATTGATTCAATTTAATTTTTCTGTGTTAAACGTGATACAACACATTGGAGATGCAATTCTGGCATTCAAAGAAGGATCTTCTACAAATTCAAAGGCTCAATTGTTTTCTGCCAATCAGGTTCTTTTAAAAAAATTAAGATATTTGAAATGACCGTGAAGTATGAAAACATTCCCCATGATGCATGAACCCCCTATATTTATATTTACCTTCCTCTATATATATATATGTTCATATATTTGTCAATATATATATTTGTTCATGCATTATGCAATTATAAAATCACTATGTGGAATTTGTGAGTCAAAGAAAGAAAGAAAATAGAAGCATGATTTTTTTTAATTATTTTTTGGGGTTCTGAAAACCCTAATAATAGAAAATCAGAAGGAAAAAAAAAAAAAAAAAAAAAGGAAAATCGCGGTGCAGCCGTGCTCGCGTCTAAGTCGCCTGAAGTCGAGCGGCTCCCTTTTTGAGCCGTGAGTCATCTAACCAAAAGGGCCGAGCCAGCTCTATCACAGAACCCAAATGCACAGGTAGAATGATGCCGTTCAATCTCTCTGCTCTGGGATTTTTCCGACGAGACCTTTGATCTCTGACTTCTCTAAGTTGTTAATGGACAGATTATTTTCAAAAAACTCGACGACCCGCAGTCGTCTTCGTGGGCAGATTTTTTTTCCGAATGGATTTGAGAGAGTCCTGAAGAATCTCCGAGTTTTTGGACATCTCCGACATGGCGATCATTCCCTGTCGATGTTCTGTGGATTCCGACCTTGGTTTTGGACTGATATCGTCGCCCCCGAGACGGTGCCACCTTTTTCCTCGGCAATACCACACACCCAGCGTAGCTGAGGTACCCAAATCCATACCAGGCCTTTTGGGCCTTGTCGAGGCTCAGCCCACTTGGGCTTCAAGTTTTTTTCTTCTTTTCGGGGCTTATTGCCCCCTCGACCCGTAGCTAGCCTGAAGCTGGGCCGATTTTTCCTAACAGCCCACTTGGGCTTTTTTTTGTTTTGGCCCGTGACATCACAGCAAGCATGCAGCTTGCTTTGCTTGTTATTGGGCTGCTCAATGCAGCCAACTGGAGCCCAACATGGGCTTTATTTTTTGTACGGTCTGCAGCCAACATCAAATAATAAATAGGCCTAGACAAATATTATTTTTACTTCTACGATCGGCCCCGAATAATCTCGATCTATTAAATTAATTAAAAGTGACCAACAGTCCACTAATTTGACAAGACATCCAAAATTATTGGCCTGAAGCCCACTTTTGGACATTCATGATTCAATATTTTATTTCTTTTCTTTGAACCATTGACTGATTTTCGTAGTCCCAAAGCACTCACACTTGAGTTCCTGAAGCAACTCAAATCCACTACACTTAGTTGTATATTGTATTCTGTGTTCTTGCAGGTACCTCCTTTTATGAACCGGAAGTTCATAACTAAACTCGAACCTGTAGTTTCGAATTTAGTGCCTTTGAAACCAGAAGTTTTCATAAAACAATACACCCATGAAAACTCGACGTTTTTCATGTAAACCATGTCTTAGAACCCGAATGTTCTATCTTTGATACTTATGGATATCTTATTTCCATAAGCACCAATCACAATCTTGTTCCCTCCATTCAGTGGATTGTCGAACCATAACAAGTTCGAAATCTCTGATTTGGACGTTTCTTGACCGAAACCACTTTATGTAGGGTACAAGACGTGAATCTCCACTTGACTATCAAGAAGCTGAGAAACCATTGTAGCCAACAATGGTATGGAAGAGCTGAATAAGCCTCCACCATGATTTTCATTCGAAGACTTATGCCCGAAGCATTACAAACGGAAGTACCTCCCAAACGAGGATTCCATGGCTATTTGGCTCACTTCTGCGAACCGTTTAATCATGAAAGATATTGCCTGAAGTACACCATGATTACGTCCATGAATGAGTACAATTATGAAGTTTATAAATCCGATCGAATTTTGACTGGAGAATACTTTTCTCGTCCTTCCATGTTTTTAACTCGCTCTTGAAGCAGCAGTGTAGAAAGCGGAAGTTTACCAAGTTCTTGGATTTGATTACTACCACAAACGTGAGAGAAAGGTATAGACTCAGTTCGGCAGAAGTCTACTAAACGGTATTGACTCAATTCGACTGGAGTTTACAGAATGGCTCAACCCAGTTCGGTTAAAGCCTATCGAATGGTGATGCCTTACTTCGGCATGGATGCACTGAAGGGCATGCTCAGTTTCGACAAAGGTGCACCGAACAGTATTGCTCTGCTTCTGCAGAAACCTACCAAACAGACCCCTCCAGCTTCGGCTGGAGTCTACCGAACCCAATTCTAGGTCTGTACCTCTCACAATCCAATTTTGAGTTTATTTTTTACAACATATGTTAGAATCAGGGCCTTCCAAGGTGTGGCATCACGTCGAAGCATGATTCTTAGCACCTAAGACCGAAAACTTTAGGAACAAGGCATAGTATTCCCAAACCTTAACCCTGCAGAATCTACTTCCGTCTTCATGGAATAGATCATTGGTTATGCACCTGTTCGTGCCCCTACCAATGTTGTTAAGGAGTACCATTCTAGTAGTCAATATGTGAGACTAATTTTGCTCCATCGAACACCATTGGAAGAGCAGAATTTTGACATGAATGGCCTTGTTGGCCGAATCCACCCTAGTAACTTTAGTTTACTTTGTGAACATTTTTCCATGTTCTTGGATTCAAGTTTGGTGTATGTTTTAGTTATGGATAATCTTATTGATATTGTCCTTGAATATGAGTTAATTGAATCATGTTTCTTGTATACATGTGACCAAATTCAATTAAACACGTGATTAGGTAGGAAGTTGGAAAGTTAGTTGTCTGGATGAATGCGATACTACGCACACTAACTTTACACCTAAATCACATCTCTAGCAACGACTTCAGGTCTATCCAACCTGATTAAGAGCATTGGCACGCTCCTCGTTGTATGAATGGTACTGAATTACCATTAAGGGACCTTATATTCTCCCCGTTCCAAAAGAACGTCGTTGAGTTTTAAAGGATATTCGAGATGACAATGATCATGAATGAAACCACTGAACAAAATAAAGTGGAATATCTTTGCACCACCTCCAAAAATGAACCTGGAGCTTTGCTTTGGGCCAATGGGCTGTCTCCCAACTGGGAACACACCATATGTGGCCGGCCTGGAGCCTGGTGATTGAGCAGTTTATGACACGCCCCAACCCAGGTATCCAAATGACACCTGGATGGCACATGTTGGCCAACACCCAAGGATGACGAAAGCCATAAGTATGTGAATCTGTGAGGATATGAAGGAACAAGCAATTCAAAAATTATGCAAGAAACAATATTCACAAAAAAGATGCAACATAAAAAAATAGTAATGATTGTAATCCAATTTAAACATAAAGAAACAGGGTATTCAACGTTCACAAATCTGAATAAAGATGTACGAATATGTCCAGAGGATACCACTAAACAAAATTGCTAGAGAGAGGTAAGGCATCAAGTAACAAATGATCATAAAAGGAAGTCATACTCAAGTGGAGAGATGCAAGGTCACTTGTAGGGAAATTCCTCGAAGCTTGGGTCTTACTCGTAGTCGCTATGTCCTGAGGGGGCGTAAAACAGAAAAGGTGAGTGGACGATAATTTATATTAATACTAATAATACAAACTCATTTTTTTTATGAACATACTAACCCCCTATTTGAAAATGCATCTATAGTACTACATAATAGGTTTTCTGAAAACTCTACATGCCATGAAAATATTCGTAAAACCAGTCTGAATAAAACCATGCTCAATAACGGTGCTATCAACACCTGAAGATAATTCCATAAATCTCCTTAACACTATACTATCTCTAGGGGTATCATAATCGCCCGAAGGCAGTACCTGTCCATCACCCAAGGGTGAAGCTGTACGACACTGGGTTACACCAGTAAAGAAACATGGTAGGCCCCATCACCCGAAGATGAAGCTGTATGACTCTGGGTTATGCCGGAGAAGAAATATATAACATCACACACCGACACTAGCCCCGGGCTAGTAAAGCTGTGGGTATATCATCAATATCATCAACTCCTCATTCGTTCGAAGGCAGTACATGTCCATCACCCGAAGGTGAAGCTGTACAACATTGCGTTATGCTAGTGAAGAAACATGGTAGGCCCCATCACCCGAAGGTGAAGCTGTACGACTCCAGGTTACAATTGAGAAGAAACATATTCATAAATATCCTTAACTGTGTCCTATGGCCATAGACGTCTACATACTCATGTTGTGTGGATGTGCTATATGATAACCCCCTAGATCAGTACCGAAAACATATCTCGAAAACCTCATAACAAATCCGGAGCTCAAAACCTCATCTTATCAATCCATGATAGCACATATTCATAAATCCGTAAATTGAATCGTATTCGTAATCCATAAAATTTCATACACGAAAACCCAATGATTCATAATCTTTTATTAAACGTAGTTCGATAAATTCTAAATTTCGTAAAAGCAATTTATATAAATCTTAAATTCTTCAAAAAGCATGAATATAGAATCCATAAAACATAATAGAAAACAGGCTCATTTCATGAAATATGCAATGTATGCAAGCCTAATATTTTATAAAAGCATGCAAGTTTAGAAGGGGTCCACTCACAAGTATTCCACTACCAGATATCCACTCGAACTAGGGAGGACTGGATCACTTCCAACTGATGCACCTAAACACAAAAATAGTACATTTAATAAAACTCTACTAAAGCGATGGAATTTCGGAAAATGGATAGCTAATCCGGATTCGGCACGTTGAAAAACCCAAAGAGAGACCTCGAGTTCCCCCACACGTCATCGCATATGCCGCCACAGGCCGGCGGCCCAGAAAGCATGTGCTTAATTGAGTTGCCCAAAAAGTCACCACCGTGGACGGCGGCGGAGCACAGTACCTCATACAGAGGCGTGTGTGCTCCACGCGCTGGCCATGACGCACCCTCGCGCCTGCCTAAGAGGCTGGGTTGGGATTCGGGTTTGAGCCTGGATTCTGGGTAACTGGATTGGGTCAGTTTTCAATTTGGGTTTTGGGCTTGGGTTATTCGATTTGGGTTAGGTCTGGCTCTGGTTTAGGCTTGGGCTAATAGGTTGATGGGCCTGGTTATGGGCTTGGATCTAGCCCAAAGGTTTGGGTCAGACATTGGGCTAGGTTTTAGATTGGATCGTAGGGTCACGGGTCGGGTCGACCAGATTCCAGGTTGTGGGTTCAGCCGAAATCTGAGTAAACCTTCCCAAGCTCCGTTCGAGCTTAAATTAACACCATTTGTAATGATTCAAAAGCCAAAATGAAGCTTAACACGAGAGGAAGAGATTCGTACCGTTTTGGAGTTGTGTAGTGGCCGAAGTTGGCCGGACATTGGCTTGCAAGCCGTCAGGTCTCGCCAAGAAATATAGGAAATGCTTCCCGAGCAGTTTTCACATTTAAACCTTCACCAAAAACCATTTTTCATCCAACCACTAAGCATTCTAAACTACTAGGGAAGAAGATCGAAGGGTAGATCAACTTACCTTCGTTGAAGACGACGATAACTCGTCGCAAAACTGTTTGCATAGTGACGAGAATGAGAGAAAATGAGATCGGAGATGTGAGGGAGAGAAGGAAGGGTCCGAGTGGTAGTGATAGTGGTCTGGTGGTTGTTGTCTGTGTGTATGTAAGTGTGTGTGTGTGTGTGTGTGTGTGTGTGTGAGTTCGCTGGAGAAGAGAGAATAAAGTAGAGACGAGAGAGAGTTCTAGAGAGGGAGAGGGTTCACGGGAGAGAAAAAGAAGAAGGGCACCAGAAATAAGGTGCCACGCGTCGGCCATGTAGAGGCCCAGAGTGGGGAAAAATCTCCACATGCAAAATTACTAAATTACCCTTGTAGTTCAAAAATCATAAAAGCTTCATTTTAGCTCCAAATTCGATTATGATCGCGCCTATGAGTTCGTATCGACGAGAGCTACGGGAATAAAATAAACAAAAATTCTAATAGGTCAATGGACAAAAGTCAACGAAAGTTAACCCTTCCGTCGCTAAGGGTATTTTTGTAATTTTCATCTAATTATAACACAAATTTCAAAGTGGGTCGTTACAATTTACTAGCTTTGGCATGACCATTTGGGACACGTAGGTCGAACAATGTCGCTACGATGCATCTCCTTACCCGAAGTACGGATTTTGTGCCTACAAGCACACTTAGCCAAGCCTGCTCATTAGGGAAATTGATTCTCTAAATCATCCTTCGCAAAGATACGAAATCACCATCTTTTCACAGTAGATTCAAGGGAATATATATGGACTTATTCAACCAAAATGCGGACCGTATAAATACTTATGGTTTTGGTTGAAGAATTGACAAACTAGTCACATGTTTGTCCACACACATTGCTGCTAAACCTACTGGCCGATATTAAGGGTTTACCACCCTACTTATCCCTTAAAGTCTAGGAGACTGGATAATGCCGGAGAGTTTATATCGCCGGTTTTTGATAAAGTATTGCATGTCATTTGGGTTTATAATTGGACGTGGAATTCCCATGTTCACCTCCAAATAGCCTTGCAGAGTAATCATAAAGCGCAATTTAATTGATCGCCCGGACCTTGGTGAACGTACCAAGCTTTCGGTTTCTACCTAGGGTAATGCAATCTTATACGCAGCTATGTTGGTCCACCTTAAGGCTCATTGCTACCCAACCTATTTGATGTTACAATTGGTTACTAGAACGAACCTGACGCTTCGTATTTACGCATTTGGGTGTGCATTTCATGAGCCAAGTTGCGCTACCACAACGTACCAATATGGGTCCTCACAGAAGGTTGTGAATCTTTGTCGATTATGATTCTCCTTCATATTAGCTCTCTTAGAGCCCTTGTAAGCGATCTCTTTACCGCTTATTTGCAGATTGTCACTTCAATGAGACAGTCTTCCCGCCGTTAGGAGGAGATAAGAAAGTCAGCGTTCTTATAGAACGGTGCGAATTTACGTGAACGTTGCCTACTATGTCTCATCCAGACACATTCCTCTGATTTAGCTAAAGTGACGAGATCATATACCAGCTGTAAACATGCCTACAAGGATAGACATACTTAACGGACGTCGAGTCAACATCCCCGAAGGATGTACCACCCCTGTTAGACAGTCCGGTACACCGGCGGATAGCCAATCAATCTATGTTGGCCTAAAACACGACAGATCATTCAGTTCATAGGATTTACTTCCCTAGAAGAGGAAGGTCACGGCACAAAATGAATCCATACTCGACCGCTGTCTCAAATCATTTCCTTCTCATGAGATTAATCCTGATTACTCCCGAGACATAAAGTTCTTAGTCCAGTATACTAGTTTGGATGAGATAATGGAATTGGAATAAGATTATCATCGATAATGTTTCACTTATATGGTAGCTATCGACATAGATGAAAAGCAAATATATCGAACCGTGTTCTGTTGATTAGTGACAACGTAGAACTGATTGGACAACCGAAATTACAATCTAGGTTAAATTCCTTACCAAAGTGTGTTTTAGACCTATCATTCCTATACTGCCCGAGGTAACCCTGTTATGTTACAAGTGGGAAAGGAAGCGTAATGAGATGAATGAAATAGTGTGATATGATGCACGTCTTACGGCGTAATGTTTCTCTTAAACGCCCTGTGATTGATTACAGCATTACGAATGTGGTTAGTATTTCTCTATGGGCATATTGATACGGAGATTTACATATAAGTTCCCGAAGAATTTCATGAACTGGTTCAAATAGTTCCAAACCACGGAACACCCTTTTAACTTGTTTGAGGCGTTCACTTACGGATTGAAACGATCTGGCTAATGTGGAATACCCATCTAAGTGATTATTTGATCAGTTAGGGATATGAATGAATGCCCTTGCGTGTTAAACTATGAAGTCTTATTCTAAATTGCTAGAGTTGCAGTTTATGTCGTTGACATGAGTCTCACTAAGACTCTAGAAAAGCTTGAGAAAACTGTCTCGCATCTAGAGGCAAAATTTAAGATGAAGGATCTTGGGAAAACTTGTTTATACCTTGACCTGAAGTTCAAAGCATTGTTCTGACGGTACTTTGGTCTACCAGTTAAACTACACCCTGAAGGTGTTACCTTTGATTATACCTATGATCTTTCATACGCTATATGTAAATGAGACCCTTGAAGAGGTTATGGAATCCGAAATTCCATATCTAAGTTCAACTTTGCGCTTTGTTGTACTTAGCTCATTGCATTAGATAGGACATCTCATTCGTTGTTAATCTATTGGTAAAGATACAGCACCGTGCCTACACGCAACCACTGAATTGGTATTAAAGATGTTTTTCCGTTACCCTGAAAGATACTACGGATTTGGGATAATCCCAACACATCTCGAGCGGATCTAACCCCCCTGATCCTCGGAATGATGCTTGCCTTGTTTGTCATGCTAACGCTGGCTGCTTATCAAACCCGAACAAGGCAAAAATCTCTGAATGGTTATGTCTTTACCGTTAGGGATTTTGCAATATCTTGGAGGTCCACGATATAACCTTAGTTGCAAAATCTTTGAATCGTTCCAAGACTTACCTCGCTTCATTACACCACACGTGAGACATGGTTGAGATCTTTTGTTAAGCATCATCGTTGAGTCCCAACGACGATCCATGAAGATTATGCCGCATGTATCAACCCAACCAAAACATGATACATCAATGAAGTAAACGCCAAGACATATATTGATCTACATCTACATCAGCAAAGCATCATGATATTGAAGTCATGCAAGCCAATCCCAGACAACCTTACCGACCTCTACACGACGTCACTGTCGAAGTCAACCTTCCAGAAGCTTGTCCGAGGAATTGGTATGCCTAACTATTCATATGCAATGCTTGTAGTTCTCATTTGGAAGTACTATCAAACTCAGGGGGGTATTCAAAAGTATACTTACTTGATCTTAATGTACTCTTTTTCCCTACGATTAAGAACATTTTTCCCACTGTGTTTTTGCTACCTAACTAGGTTTTAACGAGGCACCCATCCTAGGCTGATCATACCCTTGTGAGCTTTTCTACTTGCGTCCAGAAGACGTATAGTTTTGACTTACTACAACTTCTCACTTTTCTCCTTAGCCTATGGGTTTTCTCCCACCTTGGGTTTTACCATAGCGAGGTTTTATGAGTTTTACCTTTTATGCATTCTTCCATTGATATGAGACTCGCATTCGCTCATTATGCCGACGACTTCTTCAACTGTACTTACTTCATCACTGAAAACCCGATGCACCATTTGTTTGAGTATTTACACACTCAAAGGGGAGTGTTGCAGTCCTATTTGATTAGCAATGTGATTGTGTAAATCCTAGTGTATCTAGGGATATCTTGGAATATTCTCTAAGGTTAGATATTATCCTATTAGAGTTGTAACCTTAATAGGGTAAGGAATTAACCTTCCCTACTACTATAAATAAAGGCACAAAGGGGTGGAGTAGAACACACCTCAGAATCACATATCTCTCTTTCTCTCTATTGTCGCCGGCCTCTCTCCCTCTCTGTCCTTTATACAGTTCAGTCAAATTGGCCTACAACAATTAGGGAATTATTTTAGACATCGAAATTTTGGTGAAATAAATATTCACCAACGAATTAAATTTGACTTGTCAAGGCTTACATGGCGTGTATTGTGGGTCTCACAAGTTGCACACGTAGCATGTTACTCATCAAAACCGGACGAGTTATCAAGAGTGATACGCGTCAACATCTAGCGAAAAATAAATGAGGAATTATCTTTAATTAACCCTAGTTTAAATCAAACAAATTAATTGATTTAAATTAAAGAAAATAATCAATAGATGCCAAATCAGAGAGACTGGCCCAATTAAGGATAGCCGGTTAAGGATAAAGTTGATCGATTTATTTGATTAAATCAAAGTTTATGTGATTAAATCTAGATTATTTGATTAAATACATTAGGCACGACTTAAGTTCAAATCGAGTATTGGTTCTTCCTTCAATTAATCAAGTCCAAATCAAGTCTTGGTCACCAATTAATTAAATCTAAAATCAATACCAAATCAAGCCTCAATCAAGACATAGAGAGATCAATAAATATGAGGCTCTAAGACAAATAAGGTCCCTCGGACATCCAGAAATCAGACGCTTAAACAGACAAATACTTGTGTTCTTTATCAAGCTTATGGAGAATCAACAAGCATAACAAACATGTGCCGATTATCCACACTAAAGCCGAAGAGCACCCACCACGTGAAACTCCTCATGGTCCCGTTTTGTTCAAGATTAAGCCTCAACTGCCTATGAAGAAACTGCCAGCCCGATTTAAATCAAGTTTTCATCGCCCTTGAATTGAATTAGAGAACTTGAGAGAAACGAAGTATGTTTAAACCTTAGGAGAAATCAGAAAGTTCTTCATCGCTCTTGTGAAGAACCACCAAGCACCACCTACATGTGTCGATTCCTCCGACGTCACAAGCTAAACTCTTGCACAAGTTCGTTGACCAAGATCAAGTCTTTATGACCCTTGGATCAACCACACACACATATCTTCAGAGATCAAATAAGATGATCAAATTTTTGTACTCAGAGATTGAAACCCTAGTTTCTCATTTAATACAAATTATTACTTTGTACATGTGTTCTTGTTTCATTTGTGGTGTATCGAGAACTAGATGGAATTACAGAGAAAAACAAAGGATTTACGAGCTGGGTTCTCTGCGGCCGTTCCTACTCATCTTCGCCAATAACGTGTAGGTCATACACCAGCGGTGGAACCAGCACAGCCTCAGCGGCGACAATGTTAAAGGCAGCTGTCAGTCTCTGTACCCGGGTCGGTTAGTCTCATCCACGAGTGGGGAAGGGGTAAGCCATGACTCAAACTCGAATCCAAGAACCCATCATGCTGGATCACCTTTGGGAGCTGTATGATCTTTACAAGTCGATATACCACCACAAACTCGACGGAGTTTCAATCCATATAGTCGATTTATGCATCTACATTGATCGGGTTTTCAAGCTATTTGTCTTGAGATGATGCGGTTTATGATAATTCTTTCATACATTGTTCATTCAGACATTCTTTTGATAGCAATTTTGTATAGACTAATTTAATTTTAGGTGAAATTGTGAGCGAAAAAATGTTTATAGGAGGGGAAGAATAAGATCTTCTTCTTCTTCTTCTATTTTTTACTTTTTTACTTTTAAGTTTTTAATTATATAAACAAAAAATTATTTTTTGTTATAATATTTTTAATTCACCGACAATATTTAATTAGAATTTTGAGACATAGTTATGTGTCACATCAACACATAATAGAATTTCTGCATATTGTGTCTACATCAGTATGAGCATCAGAAGATTGAAGTCAAGCAATCTAATCCCAGATAACCTTGTTGACCTCTACATAGAGTTATTGCCGAAGTCCACTTCCCAATGCTTGTTTGAGGAACTGGTATGCGTAACCTTCTCATTTGTGATGCTTGTAGTTCTCATTTGGAAGTTCCGTCAAACTTAGGGAGAGTATCCAAAAGAATACTCACTTGAACTTACTATACTCTTTTTCCTATGCTTAGGAGAATTTTTCCACTATGTTTTTGCTACCTAACTAGGTTTTAACGAGGCACCCATCCTGAGTTGGTCATAACCCTTGTGAGCACCCTTGTGAGCACTCTGCCATGAAGACTCATATGCCATCTACTTGAGTATTTACACACTCAAGGGGAAGTGTTGTGATATACATTCTAATACATTTGTGATAGTGTAAATCTTAAGTATAGATAAATTAGGAATCCTTCAAGATCTAGAAGATATTTTGTATTAAACTTTGTATTACTTCAAAAGCAAGTTTCTCTCCTCCTTATTACTACAAACAAAAGCACAAGGACTCGTGAATAACACATAGAATTCCTCAAGCCTATTCTCCATCTCTCTTTCTCCTATGATGCACCCCCTCTTCTCCCTCAATTAAACATAGGCCACAACAAAGTTAATGAACGTTAAATAAATTATTTACTTTAACCAATACCGAAATTTAATAATAGTAAATTACAAATTGTATACGCATACTCTCTTAGTGAATAAAGTACAATTATTAAAATTAAAAAATTAAGATGCTACTAGACCCACCTCATTGTCATATTTCCACACTCACCTTATATTTTAACCCACTATAAAAAGTTAAAAAAATTGAAATGTTATTTCTTCATCCACTGTTATTCCTAAAATATCCTCTAATTTATATCTAAACTCATTCTATTTGAATTTATCAGAATGTCATCACCCTAGCCGCACCACCCCCTCAAAACATCACCCACCCCCATCAGCAACCAAAACCTTTGACACTCTCTTGGTGTCATGTCCTTTGGGAAGAGAGAAAAACGGGAGAAGGAAGTAGAGAGAGAAACAGGAAGGGAGGAAGAGAGAAACGCGAGGGGAGGAAGAGAGAGAAACACGAGGGAGAGAGAGGACGAAGACCCCCTCTCTTTGTCAGCGATGGTTGAAATGCAATTTTGATGGAACATAGGTGGACAGTAGTGCGGTGGGGGCTGGGTTATGGAGTGGTGGTGGGTGATGAGGAAAGAGATGGAGAGACGGTGGTGGGAGGGGGAGAGAAACGGGGTAGGGACAGGGGAAATGGTAGCTGGGTTTTTTTTTTTCTAGGTTTGTTTTTTTGTTTTTTTGTTTTTTTTGTTTTTTTTTTGTTTTGAGCTATAATAACATTAAATATAATAAAATAAATAAGGGTTTAAAAGTCTTTTTCATAAAAAGAATAAACATGCCATTAACATTTACTATATACTAAAGCTCAGCAAATTAGCACTGTGCATCATGTGATTGTGAGCACTGTTCACCAACAGTGAAATAGCGAAAATGCCCTTGGTTTCTGCTTGATCTCCGTACTGTTCACACTTTGATACAGTGGAAAGTCTATTTTGTCCTTCCCGGCCCCTCATCAGCTTTGGTAGTTGTTGGACAAAAAAATAAGATTAAAAATGTCAGTGGTTCCCAGCTGTCCCCCCTCTCTTATCTCTCATCCCTCGTGTCTCTCTCTCTCTCCCCTCATTTTCATTCTTTTCCGCCGGCCTTTCTTTCTTTCTCAAACCTTTCTTTTCTCCTCTCATCAGCTTTGGTAGTCGGTGGACAAAAATATAAGATTAAAAAATGTCAGGGCTCTCTCATCTCTCATCCCTCACGTCTCTCTCTCGCCTTATTTTCATTCTTTTCCGCGTGAACTTTCTTTCTCTCTCAAACCTGTTACATTATTCCTATAATAAAACCCAAAACAACGTGCACTGTTCACGGACAGTGCGCGGACTAAAATACCCTCCAAATTTTTCACCCTGAGCGTTTTCTTCCCACTTTTCTAGTACTAGGACGATTATGCCCTTCAAAACTATATTTTCTTTGAAGTTGGTCTCTGAGTGCATTTTCAGCTGATCTTTTTGTTGAACTCCAATCGGAGTTCCAACTTTGATCACAACATTGTTTGAATTTTGTCCTCTATCCTATGTCGTTTTCCACTAATTTCAATTTCCAATTTCTCCACATTAAATGTTCATGGTTTAAAGGCATTGTTCCAATATTAAACTATTTTATTTATTTTAACAAAATTGCTGACAGTATACTTCTTTCAGTAGAATATAATTTTGCACCTGAGATCAAATATGATACCATTCACTCAAATGCACACAACTGACTAATTCTACAAATATGTGTTATCAAATGGTTTGCATGATAGCTATGATTCTAATGTGACTTATCGGTTGTCAGATACATGTGGAATATTGCAATTCGAATAAGAAATCGTATTTGATTAAAAAAAAGAACTCAAATATTAGTCTGAAAATATCTATATTAGACGCTATATGACTACTGCTTCTATGTTATATGGTCTAAAATGTACTTGGCTTGCTAGGTTAGTGGGTATGACTAGGCACTAAATTGTTTTTCTGTTCTTGGGGTGCAGGGAAAACGGAGGAAGAAAGAGAATAAAATTCTGGATTTATCGGCAACTTTGTAGATATTCCATGCATTTTTGCAACTGGAATCATTTGGTAAGTACTTAACCTTTTAATCAAGGCCTACATATGCCAAGGTTTTGTAATTATCATCAAATAAGATAGTTGCTTTTTTCTTTTAATGGCTCTATTAGTTGTGTTTGAAATAACTTTTGCAGTATGGTTATATATATTGTGGCACATATGGAGGTGCTGTTGCTGAAATAATCATACTAAGGGTAATGATTCCACAATTAAAGAGTATGCCACTTAATCTCCGTGGGGCACTTCAAATTCTGGCCAAGTACCTTAGATATGGTTAAGCTTGCCTGCATATAGAACTTAGTAGGTGTTCCTTTAGTTCCTTTATTCTCATTGATATTACATTTGAGTCTGGCATCTCTCTAAGAACCAGTATGGGTACTCATTCATTTACACACTCATCTTATTCATTCTATTTTTTTTTCAGCAACTTATCCAAATTTTGGAAACCATTTTGCCAATGTTGAATATTTACGAGAGCAAGCTATTGTTACATCAAAAAATAATATTGTAACGGAGATAAATGATTATGCAATAAATTTGTTATCTGGTCAAATTAACTTCAGATTCTTTACGCCCATCTTCTGGAAATTTTGAGAATCTTAATATAATGTATCCTACTGAATTCCTCAACACGCTTGATTTTAATGGCTTACCTTCCTGCAAGTTGATTTTAAAAATAAGAATGCCCATTATGCTGCTTTGAAACTTAAATCAATCTATTGGCTTTACGCTATTGTCATATGTAAATAATACACTTATTCTCTTTACATTATAAATCTGATGTCATGGATCTCATATACTATAAATTCAATCTCTTGATTCACAGTTTCGGTGAAGCCAATAAACCTACATTCACAACGGAAACCATCTTCCAGTCAACAACTTTTATGATCTTTTTTTAATGTAAATAGAACAATGGTTTGTCATCCTTTTTGCATGTAAATAGGATAATGTTTCGTAATCTTTTGCATGTAAATATTACTATCAATCCAAAGCCACAAAAACTACCCAGGTAGAATGTGTCAATCTAATCTTTTTTGCATGTAGGTAGGACAAAGTTCTATGATCTTTTGAGCAAGTATTACTATCAATCCAAGGCAAAATGAACTACCTATGTGGACTACGTGGATCAAATTTCAATTCATCTAACGTTTTCAATGTAAATAGTGTTGATCTTTTGTGACACAATCTCTTATATCTTTCAACACAATTTTTCATACATATTTCAGTCCCGCAGCAACGCGCGGACATCAATTTCTAGTTTTTACTAAAATGTGGGTTGAGAAGATAGGACAATTGGGTGGGTTTATCACCACTCAAAAATGATTACTTTGTTCAATTTCAAGCACACGTTTCTTAGGTTTCCTATAGGTAGTATTAGTAGTTGTGCAATGTTAGAAAAATTAAATTTATAGACAAAATTTGTAAACTAAATGATGTCTAACCAATACAAATGAGCACGTTTATCAACACTTAAGTAATAATCCAATCATTTTGTAGGCTCCCTGTCTTGCGATGGTTTTGGTGCTTGTATGTCACGTCTTGTCTATGGGGCATATCTGTCTCGAGATTCCTCGTTCTAGTGGTGTGATTTGTGTGATGACTGTATAGGGGTTTAAAGTTATTTGCATTTTGTGCTTGTTACCTCTAGATCAAGAAATTGATCACTGGAGCATACGTACCCATCTGACATCTTTGTAAGTAGTTGTTTATGGTAATGAAATTCTATCATTTCTATCAAAAAAAAAGAAAAAAAAGAGAAGAAGTAATAATCCAATCATCAACTTCTATGTCATTTAATTTTCAAAATTTTATCTTCAAATTTGATTTTCCTAATATTACCCGTAGTAGCTTTTAATATTATATTATTTTAATCAATTCAGAACTCACACGGTTCTAAGTTTTGTAGGAGTAATTATTAACCTTTATTAATTTATTCATTTTAATAAGGACTTGCACGTTTCCTAGGGGTAAATTTTCGGCTTTTTAAAGGCTAGAACAGCAGTCGATTTTCCATAAAGCTAGCATTCACTATCCACAGAGACAGAGCTTGCAAGTGTGAAAGGTTACTATTTCTCTCATCAATAGTAAGTTTTTGATCATTTTATTTTTATTTCTTGATCGAATTTATTGATTTATGTTTGAATTTTAAGAGTCCATATTTGAAATTTCAGTTTTAAATTTAATATAATTTTTTTGATAAATTTTGTTTCAAATAGAATTTATTATGTAACATTGTGTTATTGTTGTCTAATTTGTTTGATCTGACGACTTTTCAATGAAGGGGTTAAGAATTATCGATTCATTCTTTACAAAAAGAGAAAATGGTGATTTTTTTTTTTTTTTTTTTTTGAGAAGAAGGATGGTGATAAATTAGAGAGTGATAGACCTTCTTACTTCAAATTATTGATTTCAAGTTTATTATTATGTAATTTTTTAACAAACGATTTTATCTACACTAAGGGGGTGAGGGAGTGGACTAAGCCTCACAATGTGCTAGCAATAATATAATTCAAATTCATCTTTAGAGAGAATCGAACCTAAGACTTCTCTGTCGCAAGTGAAGAAGAATACCACTAAATCGTAGTACTAAGTGTATTATTATATAACTTTATGTAAGTAATAAAAAAATTTAAGCATTTTATTCAATAGTAATAATTTTAGCTTAGCCCACCTGTCAAACAATTCATGGTTCCACTATTGATAACCAAGACCATATTTTCAACCAGATAATGAGCCATCTTGTGTAATTTAACCGCCTTCTTCACCACTAGCAAGCTCATTAAGCAACTGTATCACAATACAAAAGATTAAGAGCCAGTTTCGGATTGCTGTGCTTTTTTAATAAATTGCTTCTGATGTGCTTTTAAGAATAACCAGATGTAAAATAAAACAATTGAGCGTTTGATAAACTGTATTTTTAAAAGTGTTGTGAGTATGAAAAAGCAGTGTAAAAGCAATGTCTAGGAGGATAAATAATGTCATTGTTTAAAATTAATGAGCTTATTACAAGATTTAAAAATATTCTAAGGGCTCAACTCCGCTTTTTATTAAAGCAGCTTTTAAAAACAACCTATAGGCTTCTTTTAAAAATTGTTGTTTGGAGACCACTGCTTTTAAAATAAGCAGTATATTTTATTTTTACCAAATACTTTTTTACTACTTAACTTTAAAGTGAAGCAGTTTTTGGTAAGAAAACAAAAAACAAAAAAACAACCAAACTGGGCCTAAGAAGACCCGAGTTTTCAAAATTAGAGCAAAAGAGACAGACGCATCTCCATTTCATAAGAGTGTTGTTATAGTTGTTACACACCCAATCTCAGGTAAACTTTTTTATCTTTTATTTTTATAAACGATAGTGTTAGTGGGTTAAATTATTGGTTGTCAGATAAACTTTGATTGGGCGTTTTAGGCTTGGCCCAAATATTAATATTATTTAAATCCAAATTGAGTAATGTGCAAGCCATTAGGTGGTTCATTATTATTTCATTGTGAGTAATTCTAGTTAGACCATTATTTAGGCTACATTTACAAATCATGTCATCTGTTACCAATAAAAAATAAGCATGTTAATCAACATTTAAATAATAATCAAATCATCAACATCAACGTCTAATGGTTTACAAAATTTGGTTTAAATAGATGGTCTCCCTAGCATTTCCCTTTCAATATTAAAGTTCAAAGCCCAATTCAGCCGGATTCAGTACAAATTACCTATCTGTCTTTTTGTTTTTGATACAACAGTACCTCTCACTTACAAGTAAAAAGTATTATAACTAGACCTAGTTCCAAGTACAATTACCCACCCATCTTAGAATATAAAAAATCAAGGGTTTTTATCACAAATGGTCCCTGAAATTGACCCATCCCATCAAGATGGTCCCTGAAAATTCAAAATCGATCAATGTAGTCCTTGAAAAAGGACGTCGCAAATTAATGTGGTCTTTCTGTCACAATTCTGTAAAAAATTCTGCTATGTGCTGATGTGGCACATAATTAGGTCCCACAAGTCTAATTAAATATTATGATGTGGTAAAAAAAGGAAAACAGAAGTTGGCTGTCGTGAAGAACAAAGCAAGAAGCCTATGTGGTTGCCCAGAACCCACCAATTCCAGTTGGGAACTTCAGTTTTAAAATCCTAACACAATCTTTGATGGAAAAATTCTTTAATATTTAAAGGAAGAATATAGCCCCATTAAAGGAAAATTAATGAAAATGGCTTAAAAACTTTGCATTTTAACCAAAAATCATCTAATAACTTTATTTAATGATAAGGACAAAAAGGAAAAAAAATATAAAATATAAACATGTGAGCCCAGCGCGCGTTAAGTTTCATAAACAGTGTCAAAAGTTTCGTAAACAATGTAGAACCGTTAAGTTTCATAAACAGTGTAGTAAGTTTCATAAACAGTGTAGTACTGTTAAGTTTCATAAACAGTCTATTACCGTTAAGTTTCATAAACAATGTAGTAAGTTTCATAAACAGTGTAGTAAATTTCATAAATAGTGTAGTAAGTTTCATAAATAATGTGGTAAATTTCATAAACAATGTAGTATTGCTTAGTTTCATAAACAGTTTAGTAAAGTTCATAAACAGTATGTGTGACGATGCGAGGATCCCGCACGTCAGTTTTTTTTTAATTTTTTTTAATATTAAAATTATGTATTTTTCATTAAAATTTAAGTTCTTTTGTCCTTTTTATTAAAGTTTAAGGGTTTTTGATTAAAATTTAAGTCTTTTTCATTAAATAAAGTTATAGTATGGTTTTCAGTTAAAATAAACTTAACCCAAGCCCTTGTCATGAAAGTTCCCATTCTTAATTGTGAAATTACTAAGAAGGAAGAGTAGAGCTCTAGTTTTTCTTTTGTGAAACCTAATCAGATCACTACCCCACCCTAATGGGTTCTTCCCCAACCCGTCGCTCCAAACCCACTCTCATGGATCTCACCATTTTCCCCTTTGATGTAAGCCCACTACTACAGTATTAGCTTTAGGTGTCGCATGGTGGTTGCGGTTTAAGAAGCCATTATGTCGGATAAAAGGTATCCGACACTAATTGAATGATGTGTTGGATAACAATGAAATCCTGTCGGTTATATCCGACAAAAATTCCTAGCGGTTATTTAGTGTCGGATGCAACCGCCATAAAATTATTATAACCGCCAGTATTTTTGAATTTTTAAAAAAAAAATATTTTTAACATATTCTGGCGGTTATAACCGACAGAAATTGATTATTTTATTATTTTACTTTCTGGCGGTTATTATTTTAGTATTCTGACAGTTATAACCGACAGAAATATACTATTTTATTATTTTTACGCCAAAAGTGCCCCCGTGTGAGAGAAACCCTAGCAAGTTAGTATATAAGCTGAGTTATCAACTTTCGTTTTCTCATTGCTACCATTCCTCATGCGCCGTGTACCCCATCTCTTTGCACTTTCTCCTGCAATTTCTTCCATTCCTTTTGCTTTCAGAAAAACCTTACCCGCCTGCAATCAAAACCAAATCTTATCCGTCCAAGCTGAAATCATCCATCAGTTCTCTCTGGTTTCGTATTGCAGCTCCATATTCTGAAACCTGCAAATCTGAACACAGATCTACCTTCATTTTTTCGCAGACCCGAGCCCAGCTCACCTATTTTAGCCGTCTCGGTTTGCCGACGCACAAAGGTAAGATGCATCGATCTCGTTTCCTTATTAATTTCTTAATTCCAACACAAATGCAATAGTGAAATCCGAGCTTAGTCCGTGAGCTTGTGTTGTAGATGACGACCGGAGATGATGGCGAACACAAGGAACGGTAGCAAGTCAGACTTTAGATCTGCAAGAAAAATGAGCAGCGGCAACCACGATGTCCACAGATCTCAGAAATATAGGTATAAATGCTCAACCCAGAATGAGCATGGTCTCTGCATCCATAGATCTGAAAGTCTCCATTATACTCATGTATTTTTTTTGTATGCATGCTGCCCTGAATAAATGTGATGAATATTGAGCTGAACGTTGCACCAACTGGATTCATGTATTTTTTACAGGGAGTGGAGAAAGATGAAGTTGTTTGTGAGCAGCAAGTTTGGGAGTCTTTTGAGGAAGATGAAGTTGTCAACAAATGTTTGTTGTTTCTTTTACTTTTTGTTTCAGATTTTGTTTGGCCCGGTGTAAACATTCAAGTAAATTCAATGTATTCAAGTAAATTTAAAATATTTTTTTTAATGGATGAAGAATGGATTTGTCAATTTAAATTTAAGTTTGTTTCATGGTTAGAATGGTTTCTATTTCGTAATTCATGTGCATATTTTTTTCAATTTTTTTTTTTTAAAACATTAGCATTGAGCACGATTTCAAAATGGTGCCCTGTCAATTAAAAAAGTTGTCAGACCTATCAGAATATTAATATATTAATGTCGTATGTATCCGACATGAGATATCCTAGCGGATTAAGCCTTTCTCTTGGCGAATTAAGACTTTTTTTGATGCACGCAAACATGTCGCTTGACTTTTTCGCCATTGCAACCATTTCTTGTTGGATTTTTACCTAATATCCGAGAGTAATAACCCTTTCTTGTTGTTTTTATTTGTGCCAGTGATGGGTAGTTTTGTAGTAGTCCCATACCCCAACTTTGATTACTTGTTTGATTTTGTCCGACGGTAGTGATATTTGGGTTTCGATTCCAGCGAGAATAGATGAGAGAGAAATGAGTTGCCTGAGCGGCGAGGTGGGTTGGGGTGCTAGGTTCAAATCTCTGACATTCATCCTTTTTTCTGTTTTTGCTTGCTCTGGAAGCGAGAATGGTGGTGCACGCTTGATGCGACGGGGTGGGATGGGGATTAGAAGAAGATGAATCTTCTTTGTTTTTATTTTTTATTAGTTTTGATTTATAATAAAATAATAAATAAATTATTATTTAAATATGTTTAATTCACATAATAATATTTAATTAGACTTGTGGGAGTTATGTGCCACATCAGCACATAACAGAATATTTGACAGAATTGTGACGGAATGACTGTGGATGCAAATTTCTTCCTCCTTGATCTTGGACAATATTGCACCTACAAAACAATTAACACCTTTGGTCAAGGCCAAGAGCCTCATGCGTCCACGATGAATGGGGGGGGCTTTGGCCGAAGAACCTCCGATGCCAAAGTTAGAATTTAGAGAGAAAGAGTGTTTAGAGAATTTTGGGATTTTTGTAAGAGTGTTGGAATGGCTTTTTGGTGAGAATTGGATCACTTTTATAGGGATAGGAAGTGGGTTTTGTGGTTGAATTTTAGGTTTAATTAGCCAATTTACTATGATTAATTGGCTAATTAAACATAAAGGGAATAAATGGATGGTTATAGAATCAATTAGCTAGCTTAATTGGGGTAGTAAAGTGGGAAAAGGTAGGAAAGGTAGAAAGCTAAGGGGATGACCGGCCATGTGGTGTTTTATGGGTAAAAGGGATCACTTAATTGACAATTTAAGGGATTAATTAGGCAATTAACCCCTTAATTGGCCATTTATCATGATTTTTAGAAGGAAGGTTTTAGGAGTTATGGAAAGAATAAAATAAATAGCTAATTGATTAGCTAAAAGAGGGAAAAAGAGGTAAGAAATATATGGAATGAAATAGGTTTAGAATTGTTACCTATTTTGGGCATTTCTGACTTGGTTGAGGATGTTTGCCCGCTACTCACGCGTAGGGATCCTGATACACCTCAAAGGTATTTTTGTCTTCTTTATCCAAAAATCCACATGTCGCCTTGTGATTATTTTTAGCTCCACAAATGCCCCCACACCTGTTGGGCTGCTCTTAGGAAAGGGCAGCAGGTGTAGAGATCTTTTTGCTTTAGGAAACGTAGGACTGGTTCCTATTTTGATGTAGATTCCCTCTTTAATAGGAAATTAGGTCCTTCTAGGAAAAGGAAATAAATTTCTCTCAAAGCCTATTTAAGTCTACCTTAAGTGGGTTATTAAATAAACTTTGGAGAGCAATTTATTTTACCCTACAAGAGAGAGAGAGCTTAGAGGATATTTTGTTCCCCCTCCTCTAGCAATCTTCTACATCTTGCCCATGAAAAAAACCGTCTTTCGTTGATTTCTTCGTCTTCTCCATGCCGCATCGATTTAAGAAAAAATTAATTTTTCTTGTCTTCTTCTTGGATAGTGCTATTGCGGGGCAGCCGTCGGGGTGGTGCGGCACGTCAGCTAGCAAGGGCCAGGAGTCAGCTCGGCATGGGCCGATGAGATGTCGTGGTAGGGACTACTGCTTGGGCAGCTCGGCTTGGTTAGAGCTAAGGGCAGCTTGTGCGGCTTGGACTGCGGATTGTGGCACTAGGGCGCAGTGCTAGGCGAGCCGTATGGCTCATGTCCTTTGGGCTCTTAGACCTGACTCGAGCCAGGCTGGCGACTAAGAGAAATGAGGAGGTCGTGGGACCTCATGGGCTGCTGGAATGCTGGGCATGTAGGCCTCATGCCTGCTAAAATGCTGGGTTGAGCTCTTCTGCTGAGTATCTTCAATGTCGTTGGTTGCTTAGTCCTCTTCGTCGGGAGAAATGTAGGTTGCCTCCGAAAGAAGAGGTAAAAAAGTTCAAGATGGATGCATTGGCTCGTCTGATCACTGTTGTAGAGCTTACTATGAATGAAGGTGGAAAGAAGATATCTTCCCTGCCTGTTCAAGAGATGCAGGTTGAGAAAAACTGAAGACTTCCTCCGCTGCTCATGAGAGTCCGCCTGCTGCCAAGATGCCTGTGATTGACATAACTTCTTCCAATGGGAAGAAAAAATGAGGCTGCTAGATCTGAGCCTGTGGCAACTGCCATGTCGAGAATGGCTAGTACGATTGCTGATAGGATTGTTCAGTGTAAAGGTCCTATCATGCCCCCAGTGCCGAAGTCTGTACCAAGATGTCTGTTTAGAGCTAAGTCTAGTTCACCTTTGGAGATGCTTGCTATTATGGAGTAATTGGAGAAGTTGGTGCCCAGGTTGGGGCAGCCGGAGATGAAGTGCTGGATGATGCCCCTGCTAAGAGCGTCGCGGCTGCTGAAGGTGTAGCGACCAAGTAGTCATGGGATGTCCAAGCTGCTGAAGTGTAGTCTTTTAGGCAGCCTTTAGGATTTTCTTTGTTTTTCCTTGTAGCTCTTTGCTTTGCTTGAACTCTTTCGGTCTTTGCTAGTTGTTTATCAATTTTGTTAGAAAATTTAATAAACTTGCTTCCTTCGCTTTTCTCCATCTTCGCTTCTTTTGTTCATGCCCGAACCTTTAGACTTTATACACCAGTGGCAGGCGTGCTACTTTTCTATAAGCAGACAGGCCCGCATAGCCAATGTAGCTGCAGGTGTTGGTGTAAAACTTTGCAAAGTTGTTAACCATAAGATTGGCAGCCGGATGTCTTACTTACAGAAGCAGACAAGTCCGCGTAACCACTAGGCTGTTAACCTTGCTTCCTCCAAATCTGTAGGTTGCGTAGCAAGTATCATAATACTTTAGGACTTGGTGTAAATCATTTCGCGCTTGGCAGAGTGAAGCTTATCGACTACGTAGCATGTCGGCAGTGGATAAGGCTTCGTATATGCATACTAGCTTGTTTAACCTTTCACAAGAATGTGCGGTTGTATAAGTCTAGCATGGCTTTACTACTCGAAGGGCAAGCCATAGACAGTCTTCTGGAAACCGTAGGCTACCTTAGTGCACTCGGTAGTAGCTTTAGGGTTCCAGGGCAGCCGTCTCTTGGATGTACTGCATAATGTGCCCTCTCCGTCTCTAGGGCCCGGTTCCCCACGGATTAGGCCAAGAGACCCAAAATCCTTCAGTTAGCTAAGCCTTGAAAAAGACCATTGTGGCTACTTCTAGGAATCCTGGCGCAAGCCATCGTGCATCTAGTTATACTAAGCCAGCCCGGCTCATCCACGTCTGGGTATTCGGAGTATAGAGTTTATCCTCCCGTCTTGGAGAGCTGACCCATGTGGGTGTCGGGGAATTGGTTTACCTTCTCGCACTGGAGAGCAATTAGTTTACCCTCTCGCACTAGAGAGCATGGTTGGTCCCTCGAGGGGCGCAATTTCTGCGATGAGTCCCTAAGAAGGGCGCAATCTTCTTTTGAAGTGCAGGGATGATCAGTTGTTGTAGGCATGTAGTCGAGCCAAGTTACAAATTACTTATGAATTCCTCATTGAAAAACGAGTGAAACGAACGAATAACTTAGTTGTAGGAGACTGCATAATAACTGGATAGTCCTCGACTTGCGAGGTAGTGCCCGTTGAGCTGCTTGAGTCTTTGGGTCTTGATATAGTAGGAGGTCACGCATGGTACTTCCTCAAGTTGTAAGCGTTTCATTGCTTCTTGATCTCTTTGTTGATCTTGTACGGACATTCCCAGATGAAATCCATATTTTTGGAGCTTTCTTTGCGGGCAGTGATGAAGGCTTTTCTCATGGCTAGATCTCTAAGTTGGAATTGCCGAATCTTGGCCCCTTTGTTGTAGTTGGAGAGGAGCTGCTGCTGGTCGGCTGCGATGCGGGTGATGGTCTGCTTGCGCTTCTCCTCTGCCAGATATAAACTTATGGCCATCTCCTTATAGTTGCTCGTCTTTTGGTGGTGCGATATGCCCATAGACAACCGGGGAGTTCGTCTGGCCATTTTCCTTTCTTGTTGGTGAGGGATTTCTTGAGGCAGTCGAGGATCTTCTTGTTGGATGCTTCAGCCTACCCATTTCCTTGAGGATATCTCGGCGTGGACATGTGCTGCTTGATGCCATATTTTTGGAAAAATTTGGCCAAATCTTTACCCACAAATTACGGGCCATTGTCAGTGACGATGGATTGAAGGATGCTAAATCGGCAAATGATGTTCCTCCATATGAAGTGCTCTATGTCCATCTGAATTGTGGTCGTCATGGGCTCTGCTTCTACCTATTTGGTGAAGTAATCAGTTGCCACAATCATCATGCCTCTACCCCCAATAGCGAACAACATAGGTCCTACCAGGTCGATTGCCCACTGTATGAATAACCAAGGACTCGTCTGCGGGTGTAGCTCCTTAGCAGGCAGTGGTCGCACTTTTGTACTAACTCCTTAGCATCTTAGTGCATGGTAGGCCAGTAGTAGCCTGCGTTAAGAGCCTTCTATGCTAAGAATCGGCATCCGGAGTGGTTTCCAGAAACGCCTTCGTGGATTAAGCTTAGAACCTTCAAGTCATCAGGAGGCGCTAGGCAGCGGAGATGTGGTCCGGTGTAGGATCTTCGGACGAGAATGCCGTTCCACATGTAGTAGCGTGCTACCTTGATTTGGGGCTTTCTAGACTCCAATCTTTCCTTGCAGAATGTGCCATTGACCAGGTAGTCTACAATGAAATCTTGCCAGTTTGGAGTTGTACTAACCTGTGACACTTCGGCTGTCGGCTTCGCCTCTATGCTTAGCTTGTCTAGATATTCTACCAGGATAAAGCGTTTGAGTTGGTGGTCAAGGGCAGAGCCTAGGTCGGCTAGTGCGTTCGCGTGGGTGTTGCTTGCCCACAGAACTTAAGTGAGGGTGTAAGTCTGAAACGCCTTAAGTAGTCTGGCGAGTGATTAGCTGGGAATCAGAATGAATTGCGACCTTTTTCATTGCCAAGTATTTTGCCATTCGGAGGTCTGCTAATAGGGCTTCGTAATCTGCTTCGTTGTTGGATGCTTTGAAGCCTAGAGTGATCGCCTACTCGAGCATTGAATCGTCTGGGCTGACAAGGACCATGCCTACTTCCGAGCTTTTGTAGTTGGATGCGTGGTTGACATGCAAATGCTAGAAGTTTCCATCGAACGAAGCAAGCATGGCTAGGGCATGCTCGGCTACCTCCGAAAAGTCGTTAGCTCACTCCGTTGCGTCGCCTAGGCTAGGCGTGAAGGCGTGGTAGGGAGTCGTGGAGTTGGGCCATGTTACACGTAGCAAGAGATACTCAACTGCCGGTATTGGGCCACCCTAGAGTTGAATTATGAAGCAAGGGTCGGCTGAGGTCATGTGACGCGTAACAGGATGTGGTGCTCAACTGCCGGTACATGTTGCTCTTATATAGAATCTTTTGGGGTGACGAGGAAAAACTTGTTTTCGAGTGTGTCCTTCCAGTGTTCGTCTACCTATGGCGTGTCTTTTGGGCCAAGTTGTTGCGTTTGTCATAAAACTTTGCATCCGCTAGGGTCTACGCCTTTATCGTCGCGCGTCTGGATTGGGCGGAATAGTGCGTCATGAAAATGACTCATTTGGGTTCTCCTTGAGTTGAACAAGTAGTCGGACTTCTTCTTGATCGAGCGATATGACGAATATTCTTTGGTGAAAACCAAAGATAGTTTGTTGAAACTCCGGATGGACTGTAGTGGCAGGGTGTAGAACCAATCTTGTGCCTCGCCTTATAGATGGTGGCGAATATCTTGCACATGAGATCGTCGTTGTTTCGATAGAGGATCATTGCGCTTTGATAGTGCTTAACACTTCGCTTGGAAAGCTGCTTATGTTGATTATCAGAGTGTGGCCCCAACCATGAGTGTATGCTTGTCTGTGGGCCTAGTCAAGAGTGCACGCTCTTCCGCGCGCTAAGACGGGAGTATACGCTATCTCAGGGGCCTAATCGGGAGTGTACCCTGCCCAAATGCTCGGTTCGTGGCTGGTTGAGTGGCTGTTTACCCTGCTAAAGAGGTTCCTCGTCTGCCCTTATCCTACTTCGGGGCACCTCGTCTGGGGCACGTTGGATCTTGATGCGCTACAGGAGCTGGTTCACCAAGGTCGTCTGTTGTGCAAGGGCGCTCGTCAACTCTATGACTTGTTGAGACAAGTGTTGTTCGCCATTTTGGATTGGAAGAGCTTGGAAGAAATGTGCCTCCTTGAGTAGTGGAATGATGGTAGACTCCAAGTGCGGGATTTGAGTTGGGAAATGTCAAATCCGCGGAGAAATATAGTGAGAATGCCCCCGGCTCGATGGTAGGTCGGGATGGTTGAGATAATCTTGGGCTGACTTTGGCTGCTTGAAATGCCACGAGAGTATGATGGGTCACGAGAGCAGGCTGGGCCAGGGGAGTGGGCTGCTCAGTGGAAGCAGGCTGGACCACGGGAGTAGGCTGCTTGACAGGAGCAGGCTGGACCACGAGAGTGGGCTGCTCGGCGAGAGCAGGCTAGGCCACAGAAGTGGGCTGCTCGGCGGGAGCAGGCTGGGCCACAACAGTAGGTTGGTCAGCGGGAGTAGGCTAGGCCATGGGAGTGGGCTGCTTGGCGTGTGGCACACTTGGGTGCGAGGCTTGGGCTTGGCTCGGCAACGCATTGGGCTCACGTTGGGCTTGGAGTGACATGGTTTAGGTCATGGCCTTGGTGCCGTGGGCCTTGGATGACACGACTTGGGCTTGCTTTGGTGGCACGGCTCGGGCCGTGGCAGTGGTGCCATGGACCTCGCCGCGGGTGGCCATCATAATGGCCATTGCGGTGGTTCCCATGGTGGATGTGCCGTGAGTCGCCTTGGATGGCATGGTTTGAGCCGTGGTGAAGGCACCATGGACCTCGCCACGAGTAGCTACTGAGGTAGCCACCGCGGTGGTTCCCATGGTGGAAACTAGTGGTGGTGGTGCCGTTTCACCTATGGTCATGTTTAGCCTCGTGGATCGACGCGGGCCCATTTCTTGAATATTAGAATTCCCACTCGTTGAATTTTCTAAATTCCTCGCCATTGTATTTCTCTTTTACGTTTTACTAAAGAATCCTTTTTCTATGCGGGAGTCTTCTACGAGTATGGATTTCTTCTCTCAATGAAAGCACCAATTTGTGGATGCAAATTTCTTCCTCTTTGATCTTGGACAATATTGCACCTACAAAACAATTAACACCTTTGGTCAAGGCCAAGAGCCTCACGCGCCCACGATGAATGGGGGGGGCTTTGGCCGAAGAATTTCCGATGCCAAAGTTAGAATTTAGAGAGAAAGAGTGTTTAGAGAATTTTGGGATTTTTGCAAGAGTGTTGGAATGGCTTTTTGGTGAGAATTGGATCACTTTTATAGGGATAGGAAGTGGGTTTTGTGGTTGAATTTTAGGTTTAATTAGCCAATTTACTATGATTAATTGGCTAATTAAACATAAAGGGAATAAATGGATGGTTATAGAATCAATTAGCTAGCTTAATTGGGGTAGGAAAGTGGGAAAAGGTAGGAAAGGTAGAAAGCTAAGGGGATGGCCGGCCATGTGGTGTTTTATGGGTAAAAGGGATCACTTAATTGACAATGTAAGGGATTAATTAGGCAATTAACCCCTTAATTGGCCATTTATCATGATTTTTAGAAGGAAGGTTTTAGGAGTTATGGAAAGAATAAAATAAATAGCTAATTGATTAGCTAAAAGAGGGAAAAAGAGGTAAGAAATATATGGAATGAAATAGGTTTAGAATTGTTACCTATTTTGGGCATTTCTGACTTGGCTGAGGATGTTTGCCTGCTACTTGCGCGTAGGGATCCTGATACACCTCAAGGGTATTTTTGTCTTCTTTATCCAAAAATCCACATGCCGCCTTGTGATTATTTTTAGCTCCACAATGACCACATTGATTTGGGGCACCAATTTTCAGGGATTACATTGATTGATTTTCAATTTCAGCGACCATCTTGGTGGGATGAGTCAATTTCAATGACCATTTGTGATAAAAACTCAAAAATCAACAACATAGTGGATGGTACAAGGGGATTCATAACTATTAACTAGGCTAGTCGACATGTTCAGCCTTATAATCCACGAAATGACATTGTGCGAACGAATCATCGGTTACATTCTCACCATGTACTATTTTTTTAAGAATATTATTATTTTAGCTAAATACAACCAACAGTAGAGGAAGGAGAAATCAAACTTGAGACCTCAAGTACATGAATAAATGCTTTTACTCATTTAAGTGGCAAGTCACTTAGATTTTTCAATTAAAACAACAATGTCACTTCCATTTTAGCACTTTTATCGCAGAAAATGACCTTGTTGTGAATATGTTAAAAAAGAAAAAAAATAATGAAGCAATAAGTTAAACGGGACATGAAGCCTTACCCTAACAAGATGGAGAAAACTATTAGAACCATAAATCCATTATAACAACTCCTAAGAGAAACAAAAATTTGGAAGCCTTAAAAGATTATGAACAAAAGCCGCAGCTGCACACGACAGACAAGAATTCCACCAATGAACCCCAACATGATCAACACCAAAGTTTGTTAAACAATCCCTCACCTGATTTTCTTGACAACAAATGTGAGAAAATTGAATATGCATGGAAAAGAGAATGGTATAACAATTTGCCCAATCACTGATAGGCACCAAGGCACTTGAGAAGATGGATTAGAAAGAAAATGCACTGCCAAAACAGAATCATACTCAATTCAAAGAGAATGTCAACCCCTCTCTGAAGCAATATGAACAATATGAATAATAGCTTTAAGTTCCGCCTCCAAAGTAGTAGCAATGCCAAAAGATCTTGCAAAACATCCAAGACAATGACCCAAGTGGTCACGAAAAATATCACCAAAACTAGCCATGCCCAGAGTGTTCACTTTAACTTGAAAAGCACAAGGAGAAAGCCAAAAAAACTCATAATTCTAGGCGCCCTTGAAGGCTTTTCATGCAGTCCAAGCGCTATGAAACGCAAAGCTCATCAACTGAGTTTAACATAAAGCTCATACCCCAAAAATTCACCTCACAAACTTGCAAGTGAATGTCACTAACTAACTAATCAACTGTAAGCAATTTTTCTTCAAAACGGATTAAATTTTGAGCTTGCCAAAGTGAGTAAAAACCTGCCCCAATCATACCCACCATAATAATTGAAGTTGAGTACCAAAACCATACATCAATGGATAGGAAAAAAGGATGTGATACAGGAGAATAACGTAGAAACTTGAAATAAGGCTAAAATTTTACACCAAACTGCCAAAGAAAATAAGAAAATGAGCACCCTAAAAATAAATGATGAGTAGATTCAGTAGCCTTGCACCACCAGGAGCGCATCGACGCAAAAGAGAACCCCCAATGAAGCAATAAATCATCAGTTAAAAGCTTCTCATAAAGAAAACGCCATAATAAAATAAATTTACGTGGTCGAAAAACATCTGCGCCAAACCTATTTATTACAAGGAACAACTACTTGTTTATTATACTTAAAGTCCTAAGCCAAAGATAAAGATAATACACCATCTGAAGTAGTCAACCAAATAAGTTTGTCGACAAGGGGAGCTTAATTGCCGAATTTCAATCCATATTGCTGAAAGGCGCTAATTAATAGGGCAAAACCAATCCCATTATCAATGAAGAGAATTATTAAGAGCAGGGAAACATGGTAAACCCTATTTGTACATATATACAAGCAAATGGCTTGAAACTCAGTTGGTTAAGAGTATTAGCCCGTGCACCCGGGGTCCCACACTCAAATCTCCCTCCTATAGTATAATGTAGATTATCTTATCATTTGTAAAAGATAAGTATGTGTGTGTATATATATATATATATATATCCACTAGTATTAACAGAACCGTAAAGACATGCATATTGCATATTCTTCCCTATGATCCTATCAATGTTTCAAAATAACTCTTTATAGAAAAGGACATGCTAGTTGCTTTGATTTACTATATAGACATGGGACTTATCATTATTGAAACTTTGACAACAATTTGCTTAATTTATTCCATTGCTCGTTCTCCTCATCAAGTGCAGAAAATAAGTGTAAGACAGTAGAAAAACAGAAAAGATAGTCCACAACAGATTACAAGTAGGAAAATAGGCACTACAAACACATTAATTCTGAAGGCGATATGAAGGATTAGCGAGCAAATGCTTGGCCCTTGAGACTGTAAGACCAAAATCCTCAGTGATATCCAAGTCATTTGGCAACATGTTATCTGGAAGTTCCCAATCAAAACAATGCACAAGTTGTGCCAACACAAAGTGTACCACAGTAAGCCCTAACTGAATTCCAGGGCAACGTCTTCTGCCGGATCCAAACGGTATAAGCTGAAAGTGGTTTCCTCTAACATCAACATTATTACCCTCAAACCTCTCTGGTAGGAACTTCTCTGCATCTTCCCAAGCACTCGGGTCTCTCCCGATTTCCCACGCATTTATGATCACGCGTGACTTTTTTGGTACGTGGTAGCCATCGACAATGCAATCTTCAATGGCTGCATGAGGAACCAACAATGCTGCCACTGGATGTAGCCTCAAGGTTTCCTTGACTACCTTGTCCAAGTACTCCAATTTCTCCAAGTCTGATTCCTCCACCTTTCTATTGAGGCCTACAACATTTTCTAGCTCTTTTTGGACTTTCTTCATAACCTGTGGATGTCTCATGAGTTCCGAGAGCGCCCACTCGAATGTTGTTGATGTGGTGTCCATTGAACCCGCAAACATGTCCTGCCAATAAATTTTTCATAGATGAAGTATATATATTAGCAGGACTTATCTACGTAGATGACAATTTATTGTACATGATAAAGCACAAATTTGTACCATCAACAGTCAATCTAGTATATTCAACCAAAAATTGACCTAATCAGTCGTTCAGAATCACAATCTTAGACCACACCATGCTAAATTTGTCTAACAAGAAACAATTTCGTTGTGATGATATCAAGCAGGAATAAAAAGAGAAA
This sequence comes from Heteromeles arbutifolia, assembly GCA_024362995.1. Lineage (NCBI taxonomy): Eukaryota > Viridiplantae > Streptophyta > Magnoliopsida > Rosales > Rosaceae > Heteromeles > Heteromeles arbutifolia. The sequence goes on along the minus strand of JANCRC010000003.1, from coordinate 32,556,113 downwards.
TACATAAAATGATATATACGTATACTTACCAACATTATGGCTTTGATATTGGTGCGTTCGATTCGGTAGTCAGATTCTTCAGACCCCATGAAGGCCACCATGACATCAACAAAGTCCTTAGTCATTTCTTCATCCTTGGATTGAAGATGTTCATCAATAATCTTCTCAAAAAATTCATCAAACGCCTTGTTAATAACTTTCATTTTTTTAGTGAACCCTTGGAGGTCCAGCGGCGCAATACAAGGAATGTAATCTCCCAAGTTAGGGCCCGCTGATAATTTGAGACCCTCTTTCATCACAGCCGTGAAACCCCTCTCTTCAAACTCCTCGTCCTTGTACTTCTTCCCAAACACCATCCGGCAGGTCATGTCAACGCTGAGCGATGATACCTTGTCACTGAGATCAATAGCAACGCGTTCATTATTGGCATCCTCCTGAACATACTGAATTAGGAGAGCAACCTTTTCTCTCCTCATCTACTTGAAAGAATTGATTTTGTGGTTGCTAAGTAATTCGAGCGTGCACATCCTTTGGATGTCTCGCCAATACGAGCCATACTCAGCAAAGCTTAGGTTCCTTTGCCCAAAGGAAATGTGCTTTGAACCTTCATGAGGTGGTCGACTTGCAAAAACGAGGTCATGCGTTTTGAGGAACAGCTCGGCCGCTCGTGGGGACGAGTCAACAACTGTGGGTACGAGGCCTAACCGCAAGTACATGATATCGCGCCGTATTTCCGGGATAGTTCCGCAAGTACACAATCAGAGTTCCAGCACTTTCCTTCACTTTGGTATACAATGTTGCCTCACTTGAACATCTTTTGTGAAAACCACATTTGCTGAGACAGGAATCGATTTCCTCATACCAAGTTTTAGGTGCTTGTTTCAAGCCATATAGAGCTTTTCTTAATTTGTACACCTTGCATTCTGTATTTGGAACCACAAATCCCTCAGGTCGATCAACATAAACCTCATCCTAAGCACCTCATTCAAGAAAGTTGATTTCACATCTAATTGGAAACAATTTTCACCTCTTTTGTGCTGCTAAAGTAAAGGTGGTTCTTATTGTATCCAATCTGGGAACAGGGTAAATGTCTCATTGAAGTCAAATTAATCCTAGCTTCTGTGAATAGCCTTTTGTCATATGTCTCGCCTTGTGTTTTTGTATAGATCCTTCCAAGTTCAACTTGGTCTTGTAGACCCATTTAACACCAACAACTGGTTTCTCAGTTGGTCTATCAACTAATTCCCATGTTTCATTCTTCTCAATCATGTAAATTTCATTTTCCATTGCTTTCCGCTAAGTTTCATCTCTTGCAGACTCTGTGTAGTTTTCTAGTTCTACAATACACATGTAACATCTAGCATATATATCCTCCAAATTTCTCAATTTCACTGGTGTAGAACTAGGAGTACTAGTTTGAGACCCTCCATTAGATGAGTTTGAACCTCCATTGTGAGAACCAGATGCATTTACTGTTTGTACTAAGTGTGGATATGATGCAGTTTGTTCAACTTCTTCAATTCCGCAGAAGTAGACACGTGCATGCATGCATGTATGTATGTCTTGGTGCGCAAGAAAGAGGATACCGCATAAATTCCAGGTCAGTGACTAACAGTGAGTTGCAAAAAAGGTACCTCAGAACCTAAGTTATATTTAAACAATCCCTAATGCCACAACAAAGCTACCCTATTGCAAATCACATGTTTGGCGAATCCATTCATTAGGAATATAACCCCTAACCCAACTACAGACCATCACGATCTCCGATCAATCTTCCAGCTCTGACGGAACCATTCTGACCCTTGTATGGCACCATCAACACAGAGTACTCCGAGGGGGCGGATTCCGAGCAAGAAAAGGGGGATCAATACTTTTTTCCCAATCAAATGCCCCTAATTTATCAACATCGTATGTTGACGAGACAAGCACTTCAGATGGTCCTTTGCCTAGCACATTTGAAATAATATCCAGAAGAGATTGGCAGGCATGGAGTTCTTCCATCTTTTGTGAACCAGTAACTTCCAGCGTAAGATCCTTCCAAGGTTCGTAAAATGTCCTGCACAAATTGTATAGCCAGAATAAGTTAGATGGTGATCTGGGTACTACGACGCAAATTATGCATATAAGACCATCTCCAAAGGAGATGTCAAAAATGCCAAATAGGATTAAAAGACATTTAAGTGTTCTCCAATGGATATGTGAGTCATTTGACACCTTGCTTTCTAGCTGCCTTTTTTGACAGCAAACAAAGGAGTAAAATATATTTAATTTGTTGTAACCTATTTTATCTGATAAGGTTAAAGGGGGCCGGCGGCAAGGGTAGAGAGATTGAGAAAGATGTATTTGTAGAATTGTAGGGGAATGTGTGTTGGTATTCCTCCTACATGGTGCCTTTATTTATAGTAGTAAAAGAGAGAAGATATTCCTTCTTCCCCAAGTAATACAAGTTGTAATAGGAAAGGATAACTATAATCAAATCTAATCTAGGATTTATACAATCACACTTAAACTAGGAAAGTTTACAACACTCCCCCTTGAGTGTGTAAATACTCAAGGTAGATTCAGCATCATGCAGAAGTTGAGGAAGTCGACTCATTGGCACTGATTCTAAGGAACAACGCTTATTCTCAATAAGGTAGGAACTTGCATGAGTAGTAAGTCTCACTCAAAAACCCTAAGGCTATGGCAAGAACCCGAGAAGGGACAAAATCCATAGTCTAAGGAAAAATGTGTGAGAAATGCAAAGTCAAAAGAAACGTCAACGGGATGTCATAAGGGATATGACCAACCCAAGGTCGGTGCCTCGTTAAAACCTAGTTAGGTAGCAAAAACCCAGTGGGAAAAATGCTCCTAATCGTAGGGAAAAAGAGTACATTAAGATCAAGCAAGTATCTTCAGGATACTCCCCCTAAGTTTGACACAATTCTAAAGAGAAATAGCAATGTTACAACTCAGAAAGTTTACTCATACCAATTCCATGAACAAGCTTCTGAAACGTCGTCTTCGGCAGTGATTTGGTGAAGAGGTCGGCCAGATTGTCTTGTGAACGAATTTGCGTGACTTCAATCTTTTGATGCTCTTGTTATTGATGTGAAGAAAAGAACTTCGACGTAATATGCTTGGTGTTATCTCATTTGATGTAACCCTTTTTGAGTTGTTCGATGCATGCTGCGTTGTCTTCAAAGATCGTCATAGGGACATCTACGGTAGGGTAAAGATCGCAAGAGCTTCGAATATGGCCCACTACTGTTCTCAACCAAAAGTATTCCCAAGTTGCTTCATGTAAGGGGAGAATTTCAGCATGGTTAGATGAAGTGGCAACTAAGGTCTGTTTAGTTGACCTCCAAGAGATTGCGGTGCCTCCACGGTAAAGACATAACCCATTTGAGAATGCGCCTTGTACGGATCAGATAAGTATCCTGCGTCAGCATAACCAACAAGGCGAGAATCTACTCAAGAAGCAGAATGTGCGGCATCACTCGAGGATCCGTAGGGATAGAACAAGCCCAAATCCGTAGTACCCTAAAGGTAACGGAAGATGTCTTTCACGCCAGTCTAGTGTCTGCGTGTAGGTGCATTACTGTATCTTGCCAAAAGATTAACAGCGAAGGAGATGTCGAGTCTAATGGATTGAGCTCAGGATAATAAAGCGCCTATCGCACTTAGATAAGGAACTTTAGGCTCCAAAATCTCTTCATCATCCTCCTTCGGACGGAAGGGATCTCATTTTGCATCTAGCGATCGAACGACCATAGAAGTACTCGAAGGCTTTGCTTTATCCTCATTAAAGCGGTGCAACACCTTTTGGGTGTAGTTCGATTGATGTACTAGGATTCCATCCGAATAGTGCTCTATCTCAAGACCGAGATAGTATCAAGTTTTACCTAGATCTTTCATCTCAAATTCCAACTTCAGGTGCGCGACAGTTCTTGCGAGCTCTTCAGAAGTTCCGATAAGATTCATGTCATCGACATATACTGCAACAATCGCAAATCCAGAATGTGACTTCTTAATGAACACACAAGGGAATAGTTCGTTGTTCACATATCCCTAACTAGTCAAATACTCACTCAGACGGTTATACCACATTATTCTGGATTGTTTCAAACCGTAGAGTGAACGCTTCTGCAGAATTGAGAGCGTGTTCCGGAGTTTAGAAATATTTGAACCAGTCAATGTAAGTCCTTCGGGAACTTTCATATAGCTTTCCATATCAAGATCTCCATAGAGATACGCGATTACTACGTCCATCAGTTGCATATCCAGTTTTTCGAAAACTACCAAACTGATAAGGTAACGAAAAGTAGTCACATCCATAACGGGTGAATAAGTTTCATCATAGTCAATCCTGGGGCGTTGTAAGAAGCCTTGTGCAACAAGACGAGCTTTGTAACGCACAATTTCGTTCTTCCCATTACGCTTCCGAACGAAAACCCACTTGTAGCCAATGGGCTTCACATATGGAGGAGTAGAAGCTACAGGTCCAAACACCTTATGTTTCGTAAGCGAATTGAGTTCGACTTGGATTACTTGTTTCCAGTTTGACAAATCAGTTCTACATCGACATTCATCAACGAAACGCGGTTCAATGTCATCGCTCAACATAATCTCAGTAGCTACTGCAAATGCTAATGCATCGTCGACAATCTTCTCATTTCTACGCCATACATCATCTAAGCTAGCATAATAGACCGAAGTCTCACGATTATCAGGAGGAGGATTCGTCTCTTCAAGGACGCTTCCATAATCTAGAATTTCCTCATAAGTTTGATAGAATGAGTAAGCGATAGTCAGATTTACGGTAGGCTCTTCGGGACCTTGTGCCGTGGGTTTCCTCTTCTGGGGGTGTGAATCCTTTGAACCAAGGGGTCTGCCACGCTTTTGTGTAAGGATAGATGATTGGCTAGCCGCTAATGTATGTGGATCACCAAGATTGGCGCCCCGGGCTTTCAGGAGGGAAGTCTGTCGTACATTTGGTACATCCATCTTTGCAGGCGTATTCGTAGCTGGAATATGTGATCTTGTCACGCGTGCTAGATCGGTGAAAGCATTTGGCATGTTCTAAGCTATGCTCTGGAGATCTAATATGCACTGCACTTCAATTTCAGACTGAGCAGTGCGGGGATCTAAATGAGACAAAGTGGGGGTCGTCCCCGACAATTCGCGTCGTTCTTCAGGAACGTTGATGTTCTTATCTCCCCTTAACGACGGGAAGACTGCCTCATAGAAGTGACAATTCACGAAATGAACGATAAACAGATGGCATGTCAAGGGTTCTAAGTAACGAATAATCGAAGGAGAATCATATCCGACATAGATTCCCATCCCTTGTTGAGGCCCCATTTTTGTACTTAAGGGCGGCGAGATCCGCACATATACCGCACAACCAAAAACGCGCAGATGTGATATGTCGTGTTTGTATCCGGTAACCAACTGAAGGGCACTAAATGGTTGTGTCGCAACAAGCCTTAGGCGGACTTACTTTGATGTGTGCAATATTGCATGGCCCCAAGCAGCGATCGGGAGCTTGGTACGTATGACCAACAATCAAGCAATCATTTGTAAGCGCTTAATGAAAGCCTCTGCCAGGCCGTTCTGGGTGTGAACATGGGGTACAAGATGTTCAACTTCAACCCTAACTGACATGTAATAGTCATCAAAAGTTTTAGATGTGAATTATTTAACAGTATCCAATCGAATAGATTTGATCGAATAATCAGGGTGGTGAGCCTTGAGCTTGATAACCTGAGCTAACAGTTTGGATAATGCAGCGTTCCTGGTGGACAACAAGCACACGTGTGACCAATGTGTGGAAGCGTCAACCAAAACCATAAAGTATATAAATGGTCCGCAGGAAGGGTGAATTGGTCCACAAATGTCCCCCTGAATCCGTTGTAGAAAAATGGGAGGAGTCGAACGAATCTTGTCATAAGAAGGCTTAGTAATAAGCTTTCCCATATAACATGTTTGACATGCGATTCCTTGGATCGAACCTAAACTTCAGGTTAGTGGATGCCCGTGTGATGATTTGAAGATACCGTGCATCGCTAGTCGTCCAGGATGTCCCAAACGATCATGCTAAAGTGTAATTTCGTGCGCGGTCCCAGTAGTAGGGCTGACCACATAGTGGCATTCTATGGGGCATATGGTCGTAGTATGTAGACCACTCGGGATACGCTCCATCTTCTCTAAAATACGCTTATGGCCATATTCATAGGAAGTTATGCACAGAAATTCAACTCCGTTTTCTACGTGGGTTTCAGCATGGTAATTGTTATCTCTAATATCCTTGAAACTTAACAACGTTCTTCCGGAATGTGGAGAATAGAATGCCTTAGCAATGGTCAAGATTGTACCATTGGACAACATTATATGTGCCTTACCGTATCCTTCTATTAGGTTGGATGGGCTTGAGAGGGTTGTCAGAGGTGCATTCTTAGGTATGAAGTTAGTGAAATAGGTGCATTCACGCAAAACTGTGTGCGTGGTTGCACTATCTGCTAGACAACTAACTGTCCCACTAGTCATACCTAGAATGAAAAATTAATTTAAATCGGTCACATACATAAAAGTTCTAAAAACAAATATGAATTCAAAATAATTTCATTTATTCAAGGATGGTAATTAATTAAAACTTAATATCCAAAAATAAATCACTAACAAATAATCCAAACATAAAGGAAAATTGTTCAAAAATCAACCAAAAACAAATGAGGGGTTCGGCCACTAGGTGGAATTCGACCCTATTGTCTTATTTCAACTTAAAAAATAAGGATATGTCTAAGATTCTAATCTTCCATAGGGGTGTTCAACTAAAAAAATAAGTATATGTCTAAGATTATAATATTCCATAGGGGTGGTATCCTCTTGAAAGTCAGAAACCTCCATCTTTGTAGTCTCTGGTTCGTCCACTTGCATGAAGTTTGATTCAAACTTCTTACGACGAGAGTGATATTCATCTACAACCTTCTTGGGAGCTCGGCAAACACGGGACCAATGGTCCTTTGAACCACAACAATAGCACATGTCCGCATCCATGGTTTAAGGTGCTTTGCCCTTATTCTTGAAGTTTGGGGCCTTGGGAGCGAGGTTTGAGTGCTTCTGGGCTTTGTTTCCTCCCTTAGATGGGCCTTGACTCTGTTGACCTTCGTGGGGTGGCTTCTGGTCGCCCTTACCACACCTCTTTTGGCCTTTTGGGTGTTGATTTGTGCTATAATGTGCTTCAGGCACAACAGTCTCCCCAATAGGTCGAGCTTGATGATTCTTCATCAACAGCTGGTTCTGCTTTTCAGCAAGAAGTAAAATAGAGATCAAATCTGAGAACTTAGTGAACTTCTGAGCTCTATATTGTTACTGCAGGACAATATTAGAAGCAGAGAAAGTCGAATAGGTCTTCTCCAGGAGATCTTCTTCGATCAAAGTTTCGTTACAAAACTTGAGAAGTGATCGAATTCGACAAACTTTAGAATTATATTCATTCACAGACTTAAAGTCTTGGAAGCGCAAATGCTGCCAATCATGTCTTGCTTCAGGCAAGAATATGTCATTTTGGTGATCAATATGTCCCCAACAAGACATTCAGTTTGCAAGGCGTCATGGATATGTCTTCTGATGAAGATCATATCAGTGGCTTTTTCAGCTTCGCTAACAGGGTTGCCCATCTCTTCTTCAATGGTGGGACGCAAGTTCTTTGCAGTGAGGTGGAGCTTCACATCTTGAACCCACTTGAGGTAGTTCCTTCCAGAGACCTCCAAAGCGGTGAAGTCGACTTTGTTCAATTTCGACATGTTCCTATCACAAAATAGATGAACAAAATGTGGTTAGTGTAATGGAGAAAAAATCAAACCATTCACATAAGAGTAGAACATACAAGTTCTAATATACATGTATTGGTTTAATTTTGCATGAAAAAACTATGGGTTTTCATAGGTGATGTTTTTAAATGAAAACTTTAGGTTTTCAAACAAAGCATGTTTATAAGAAACTTCAGGTTTCAAAATGATTATGAATTTCAGGTTTATATGTTCCTGCAGGCAAACACAAATATATACACAAAAATATGCAACAAGAAAATACAAATAGAACTTTAGGTCTACAATTATAATTGAATTAATTATTTTGACTTCGGGTCAAATTTAAAGTGTGGGTGAAAAAATATAAAACCCAAATTGTCTAAAAATATTAAACAATCGAAGCTCGAGTCCCAAAAATATAGGCCAAAGCTCATAGGTGGGCTAAGCAGACTGGAGTCGTGCAGCCCAGGCCCAATAATAGGCTGGGATAGGCTCGGGTGGATCAGGCCCCAGGTGATAGTGGGCTACAGGCCCAATAGCAACAGAACTAGGTTGCAAAAGAAGTCAGGCCCAAGGAGATGGCCCAGACGGGGGCGAGATCCGATGTGATATGACACGGGGGAACACCATGCACCAGGTTTTGGGTTTATGTTATGCGGGCCGAGTCCAACATAAAAACCCAATGGGTTATTGAAACAAGGCCGGGACAATCGCATGGTAATAGCAAGCCTAACGGCGCTGATGCAGGCCTAGGGTTTGAAGCCCAATTAAGCATGGGTCGAAAAGGGTTTGAGACACCTCAGTAATGCTGGGTGTCAGAACGTAGGGGGGAGAACGCTGGCGTCGCTTCAGGCAACTTTCCTCGGGGCTCACGGCACGGCGAAGCATGGGGGTTCAACTAGGAACCCAAATCGTGGACATAAAATGAAGTTTCGATGTCAGGGAAGTCTGAGAACGGTGAGGATTCGAGGAATATGTCGAAGAGTTTCTTCGATGTTCATTGGATTTTTGAGAAAAAAAAACCCATCGTCTCTGACGATGGCATGGTCCCAATCACAACTAAAAGCGTGATTTCTCAGGAACAACGACAGTGAAGTCGTGGCCAACTTCGGGCGACGCTGTGGGTTAGGGTTTGATGCCAAATGCATCTTTTCAGATGGAGCAAGGGTTTTGCTTTGGTGCTTCGCAGCTTATAGTGGGCTCATGTAAGCCAGTGGTGTCGGGGTCACGGGTTCTCAATTTCTTTTTTTTTTTTTTTCAATTCAATTCATATATAATTCAATTTGATGCATATGCAAATCAATAATTTGAAGCATGTACATATATTTGATGCAATTCATGGCAAATATCAAATTCACATCTTTCAATAATTATGAATATAATGCATGCACAATTTATGTAGAATCTAAAATTCGAAAAACGTAAAGTTGGGTCATGCATTATAGTGAATGTTCATGCTATCAGGACTACAAAAATATCGAGATAAAAACCGTTGTTTTGAAAGAACCTGATTGCGTGACGATATGGATGAACTGGTTTGATGCAGAAAAATTCTTCAACGTCAGATTCCTAAGCGCAGCGGTAGGAGCGTGTTGATAACGTGTTGTAGCCTATTTTATCTGACAAGGTTAAAGGGGGCTGACGACAAGGGTAGAGAGACTGAGAGAGATGTATTTGTAGAATTGTAGGGGAATGTGTGTTGTTATCCCTCCTACATGGTGCCTTTATTTATAATAGTAAAAGAGAGAAGATATTCCTTCTTTCCCAGGTAATACAAGTTGTAATAGGAAAGGATAACTAGAATCAAATCAAATCTAGGATTTACATAATCACACTTAAACTAGGAAAGTTTACAACATAATTTAATTTTTAATATATGGGTCCCATTAACAACCAATAGAATAAAAACTAAAACTAATTTTGATTATTTTTTAATAGTTAATGTAACTCTAGGCCCAATAAAATAATAAAACAAATATTTGACACATCCATTGGAAAAGAAGAGAATTTAGCACTTGTATTCAATTTGTCACATTAGCCATCAAATAAAATTTTGACATATTATATTTGACATCTCCCTTGGAGATGCTCTAACATTCCAATAGGCTAACAAAACATTAAATATCAGACAAAAAGAGGAAATGTGTTCCGAAAATCTGTTATCGAAGGGTTATAACGTTTTTAAAACCCTAAACCCTAGCAGAGCCATCAATCTTGATCAATTTCCCAATTCGAGCGATCTCAATATAAGATTACGAAATATTGATAGGAAAGGAAAAAAAAGGCTAAGGAAGTATATATTACCATCTCCAAGAAGGACTCGCTTCAGCAGAGCAACCTATCCTCGACGGACTACAGTGCTTTCACAACACTCCCATTATTACGCAAGAACCCTGAACTAGATTACACAACGGCTGTCAGAAAAATGGTATAAATACATCTTTCATGCAAATTCATTTGATTTTGAGTGCGTTGTAAACACCAGTGAAGAAAATGGCATGATCGAATTATCTTTGTTAACTATCCTATGTGATATGTCTAGATTTCAAAGCAGCTTGCCACTTTCTTTCTTTCTGTTTCTATAACATGTAAGAGAAAACAAGTATTCGATATAACCACCAGGAACACAAGGATTGATCAAGTAAATCACAAATCTTGAACTATGTAAACAAGAAGCAAATAAGATACAAAACATGTTGATCGAAGCATACCTGCAGACATGTTTGTGGATGTAGAGGCCATATGTAATCTGCACACAAGCTTCTCCTCTTTGCAAAGCACAATACTCTCCAACTTATAGGCTATTGGAACAATATGAGCGATACCTTTGTGAGAGCAGGGATTGTGGCTTTTATACTACAAGTTCCGGACTACCTATAACAATCCTACAAGGAATATGAAACTAAATCCTTGTATAATCATGAGTACTAAACTCATGTCCCAAAACATAGTACTAATCCAAAACCAAATAGGATTCACTCTCATGAACATATTGAGACTTCTTTATGTTAATCCACAATAACTTGACTGTGTGAAAACATACTCATATTCCAACATTCTCCTACTTGAGTATGATTCAAAAAGGTAAAGTATTAACATAAAATTATCACATAAGTCTCACAACAATGTTTCTCCAGTAAAGCACAGAACTGAAAACATGTGTCAAGGCAATGAACTCATAATCTCCTCTGCAATACAATGTGCAGAATCAACTTATGAATCACAATGTCTAACACATGTTCACAGAAAAGTGACTCTGCATACGAGCAAACCAAACGTTTACTCCCACTCATATTGCCCAAAATACAACACAAGTTCTCTAGTCATTCACCAAAAAGAACAACTGAATATAATTCTCACAATAACTTTGTCAAAAAAACAAAAATTGACTCAAGAGCTTTTATTGAATTATCACAATGTTTCCTATGAACAACTAATCACAGATTTATCTGAACTAGTTGAACCAAAAGAAAACCTCAACTAACTTCTAAAATTCAAACAAAATCTAACTAGATAAACCAAAATACCTAGCCTCCAAAAAACATTGCTCCAGCACACTTCTTCATGAAAAAGCATCATCTAGCTATCTTCCAGAAGCTCGACAATATCAACTACTCCCACTTATCAAAAGCATCGACAATCCTATATGAGAAAAATGTGCTTCAAAAATCCCATTAGGCTGGGCTTTTGTCAGTGGATCAGCAATCATCATATATGTGGACAAATGTTCCACAACAATGGCACCTTCTTTCACTTTCTCTGTAACTTTAAAAAACTTCACATCCATTAGCCTAGAAGCAGAAGTCCTTTTATTGTTCTTTGAGAAAAACACGGCTGAATTATTATCACAAAACATTCTCAATGGTTTCTGAACTGAATCAACAACCTTCAATTCACTAATGAAGGTTTTAAGCCACACCGCTTGCTTCATACCTTCGAAACACGCTATGAATTATGCTTCCATGGTAGAAGTAGAGATTATGGATTGTTTAGCACTTTTCCAAGAGATAGCACCTCCATTCAGCATAAAAATATATCCCCCAATCGATTTCCTTTCATCTATGTCCCCAGCTAAGTCTGAATCTGTGTATCCAACTACTTCTAGTGTATTCTCTCTTCCATATACCAACAAGCAATCTTTTTTTCTCTGTAGGTACCTCAAAACTTTCTTTGCAGCCACCCAATGTGCCTCTCCTAGATTTGATTAAAATCTCCCAAGTAAGCCAATTATGAATGCTAGATCGGGCCTTGTGCAAATATTAGCATACATTAGACTACCTACTAGAGAGGTATATGGCTTCATCTTCATCTTTTCTTTCTTTAACTCATTCTTTGGTGTTGCCGAGAGAATTTGTCACCTTTATTCACAGGAACATCAGCACAATTGCAATGCTCCATATTGAACCTAGCCAAGACTCTCTCAATATACCCTTTTTGTGAAAGTCCCAGAAGCTTCCTTTTTCTATCTCTGACTATCTCTATGCCAAGTACATAGTGAGCTTCCCCCATATCTTTCATTCCAAAATTGGCACTGAGCATTTTCTTGGTTTCCTGTAACAACTGCAAATTCGAACTTGCTATCAATATGTCATCCACGTATAGCACCATAAAAAGAAATTGGGTACCCTTGAACTTGTAATATATACAATCATCTAGCTTGTTCTCTTTGAAGCCATGTGCAGTAACCACTCTATCAAACTTGAGATACCATTTTCTACTTGCTTGTTTAAGTCCATAAATGGATTTATTTAGTTTGCAGACCATGTTATCCTTCCCCATTTCAACAAATCCAATTGGCTGGCACATGTAAATGTCTTCCTCTAACTCTCCATTGAGAAAAGCTATTTTGACATCCATCTGATGTAGTTCTAAGTCAAAGTAGGCTGTTAAAACCATGATTACTCTCATTCTTTTGAAGAGACTGGAGAGAAAGTATCACAGAAATCAATTCCTTCCCTCTATGTAAATCCTTTTGCCACCAACCTGGCCTTGAATCTTTCTATTCTACCTTTGGAATCTCTCTTAGTCTTATAGACCCATTTGCAGCCTATTGGTTTAATGCTAGAATTAGAATCTACTAATGTCCAAACTTTTTTTTTAGACATAGATTCCAGTTCCTCCTCCATGGCTTTCTTCCATAAGGTTGCTTGAGGACTTGACATTGCTTGAGGAAATGTTAATGGATCATCAATATCCCCAAAGTCATATTCAGTTTCTTGAAGATATACATAACCATTGGAAATCGCAGGTTTTCTAATTCTCATTGACTGTCTCAATTATTGCTGCACAGGTTGATCACTCTATGTTTGAACTTCTTCAACTACAGTTTCTATAGGATCATCAATATGTGGCTGCAAACTATTTTCAGTCATTGGAGTGCCCTCTTCTTCGATTATGGTTGAAGGGTTATTGTAAGTTGGAATTTGTATGTAATCACTTGAAGACGTGGCAATGACAGTTTGATCTATCTCTTCAAATTCAAATTCCTCAACTGCTAAACCTGATACATCTTGATCTTCTAAGAACACTGCATTATGAGTCTCTTGAATTCTTGAATGTGCTTGTGGACAATAGAACTTGAATCCTTTGGATTTTTCTGAGTATCCAATAAAATATCAAGTTGTTGTTCTGGAATCTAACTTCCTTTCACCAGGATTATAAAATCTTCCTTCAGATTTACATCCCCATACATGGAAGTGTCCAAAGCTCGACTTTCTCCCTGTCCATACTTCAAATGGTGTACTTTTGATAGCCTTGGTTGGTACTCGATTCAAAATATAATTTGCTGTCTTAAGTGCTTCACCCCAGAGAAAACTAGGCAATTTTGACCTTGATATCATACTTCTAACCATCCCAATGAGAGTTCTATTCCTCCTCTCGGAGACACCATTCTGTTGTGGTGTCCCAGGTGTGGTGTACTGTGCTATAATGCCTTGTTGTTGAAGATAGAGTGCAAAAGGCCCCTTCTGTTGTCCACCCTTAGTGTACCTGCCAAAATACTCTCCTCCTCTATCGGATCTCACAATCTTAATCTGCCTATTTAGTTGTTTCTCAACTTCGGTCTTAAAGATTATGAAACAATTAAGTACTGCTGATTTTTCACTAATGAGAAAAGTATAACCATATCTAGAGAAATCATCAATGAAATTCACAAAATAGCTATTTCCACATATAGTTTTAACAGGAAAAGGACCACATACATCAGTATGTAAAATTTCTAAGAGATTTTGACTTCTGTTGGCTTCAAAGTTTCTTGTGTTAGTCAATTTTCCCTTCATGCAATCCACACATTCCTTTGCATTTTTTAAAATCGAGTGCAGGAATCAAATTTGTCTTGGTTAATTGCAAAACTCTATCCTTTGAGATGTGTCCCAACCTTTTATGCCATAAATCAAATGAAAACTCAGTGTCATGCATTCTTTTGACAGTAATGTTTAAAACAAAACTTGGTTTTTCTTCAACAATGTGATCTATTTTCCATAATTCCTCATATAAAATAGCAGTCCATAACAAAGACTCTTTCTTATTTTTCTGGAAAAAATTAATGCAGGTATCATCACATATAAAACCAAAACCTTGTTTTAATAATTTTGATGCAGAAACCAAATTTCTTCTCATGGCTAGGACATACAAAACATTATTTAGTGGAAGAACAAAACCGGACTTCATTTTTAATTTCACAATTCCAATAGCCTTAATTGCAACCTTTGACCCTTCTCCCACAAAAACATTATAAGAATCCTTACTAGTTTGTTTTTGTTTTTGAAAACCATGCAATGTGTTAGTTACATGAACTGAAGATCCAATATCAAACCACCAAGAGTTAGCGGGAATTTCAATCAAATTTGACTCTACACACACATAGACATCAGTTCTACCTTTGCTCCTCAGCCAGTCCTTAAATCATTCACAATCCTTTCTATAATGACCCTTGAGTTTGCAATGATGACATTTGATTTTAGAAACATCTTTAGGCTTAACATTAAGATTGTGAGATTTAGAGGATTTAGTATTTTTAGTAGTTCTACTAGGCTTAACAGAATTATTAGGGGATTTAGATGTCATACCAGAAGCATTAGTGGTCTCCTTATTCTCAAGATGCACAAGATTCACAGCTTCAATCTCTTTGCCTTTCTCTTGTCATTGCCGAGATTCCTCTTGCACACACTGAGCAATTAATTCATCCACAGTCCAAGTCTTATCTTGAGTATTGTAAGATACCTTTAACTGACTATACTTTGCTGGAAGTGCCTGCAGAATCATAAAGACAAGTTGCTTTTCTCCAATAGAGACATCCATTGAATTGAGTTTCTCAGCTGCATCAGTCATTCTCATGATATGATCTCTTATGGAAGTGTTTCCATCTATCTTGTAGATTGTCAACATGGACATGTATTGACAAATCTCTGCCTTCTTAGATTCCTTGAATTTGCTCTCAATGGCTTTGAGGTAGTCCACTGCAATATCATGTCTCTTTATGCCTCCCCTCATCGTGTCAGTCATTGCACTTTCAAGAACAGATAAAGCAATTTTGTTGGCTCTCATCCATTTCTCATATTCTGCTTTCTCGTATTTAGTGCTTTTATCAGTTAACGTTAATGGCTTGGGAGTGTCCAATGCAATGTCAAATTCATTAAGAGTCAGTAAAAGGCTTATCTCTCGTCTCCATTTCTTGTAATTACTACCTCTAGTGAGAATTGGCACAGTTGTAAGATTGAGAGTCTTGAGTGAAACTGCAGACATGTTCAAAACGAAATCTCAATAGAAGAACCAAAAGTTCTTGATTTCAGTCTACTTTCACTTAATTCACAACTCTGATGAATCAATTTAGTCATATATATGAATTTTTCATAGTCATGAAAAAGCATATACAAATTAAACAACTCATTTGTGAATCTTAGCCATTACACAGATCGCAATTTCAATTGAAACATCAAAAACCAAAAGAAAACAGCATGCGGGTCAATAAGATGCAAATAAAGTCTGCAAATATTTCAGAAGCATTGTGCGAAATCATGGTTTGAAAACCCAGAACATATCTCTATATATATGACTATTATTAATACAAGAGAGATCAGGAAAACAGAAAATACCTTAAGTTGCAGACATCATTAACAACGCAACGGAAGCAATAAGTACTAGAAATATATTATAATATTTTTGGTGACATTTGATTTTATCAAATCACTACATGGATCTTCTAGAGACAAACAAGATGAAGATGTCTGCAGATATGTTTGAAAGATCGCGGGTTGTTTTCCTCTTTTGAATCGATAATGGTCATAGAACTTTAAAAAATAGCTTAAAAACCCAGTTGTCTTTTGGGTAGCCAAGGGTCGTTTAATTAAAAAATTATACATACAAAACGACGCTCATAGATCAGGTTTGCACTTGTTAACTTAGTCTGCGGTTAGTTCTTGCAATTTCGAAAAACTTATTCAAGATTGAATTTAAACGAAAAATCATTGGCTCTGATACCACATGTAAGAGAAAACAAGAATTCGATATAACCACCAGGAACACAAGGATTGATCAAGTAAATCACAAATCTTGAACTATGTAAACAAGAAGCAAATAAGATACAAAACATGTTGATCGAAGCATACCTGCAAACATGTTTGTGGATGTAGAGGCCATATGCAATCTGCAGACAAGCTTCTTCTCTCTGCAAAGCACAATACTCTTCAACTTATAGGCTATTGGAACAATATGAGCGATACCTTTGTGAGAGCAGGGATTGTGGCTTTTATACTACAAGTTCCGGACTACCTATAACAATCCTACAAGGAATATGAAACTAAATCCTTGTATAATCATGAGTACTAAACTCATGTCCCAAAACAGAGTACTAATCCAAAACCAAATAGGATTCACTCTCATGAACATATTGAGACTTCTTTATGTTAATCCACAATAACTTAACCGTGTGAAAACATACTCGTATTCCAACATAACAACCTAGAACAAAGCCACATAAAAGACACCATTCTCCCGCGACCACATTCGATGAGCTTGTTCATGAGAAAATACAACATAACTAGAAGTCCATCTATGTGCTTTCAATTGTTTGTACTGAACACCGAAAAACAAAACAAAAGCTGAAAGGACACTCGTCCTTGACCCGAGACATCCGGAAAAGGTGGTGGTTCTCTCAGGGCTAACTTAAGCCCAGTTTGGTACAGCTTTTGAGAGAAGATTTTGGTTTCCAGCCCAGCTTTTAGGCACTTTGCCTGAAAAGGTATCCATGGAGAGTATGCCATAGGATTAGTTGAGCATTCTCATTCATTATTATTCCCTGCTTAAATACCGTTGAGTTTCTAAATTAACATGAAGCCTAGGCTACCCTAAATACAGGGAGTCGACCAGTTTTTGATCCAACAATGTATGTTGCCACTCAAACATGATACCTGTGAAAACAAATCCGTCGGAAAGCAGAAGACTAAGGGCAGCTGCAACTGATGGTAGCATTTGGTAATAGGTGCCTGCAAGCTGTTGGAAGTACAGAATTGTGGAAGCTAAAATCTCCTCACAACCATATCTGCTTTTATTCTTTCCTCTGCGTGCACTTTCAACAAGCTCCATTAAAGTCTGAAGACTTTATAAATTTACCTCTTTGAAACCTCAGGGGTCCAGATCATTGGATTTCCAATCAAGCTTCCCAAGAATTACAGAAGCAGTGAGCCAACATAGAAGATTTGATATCAAAGAATTCTCGTACAGCTCTTCCTCTGGAATACTAGTTAAACATAGGTGAGATTCTTTATGCTGAAGCATCTTCGCAGAGTCTGCTTCCAAGGCAGCAGAAATTGCCCATATAATAAAACTTGAAATCTTTTCTCGGCTCTGAAAATCATCATAGCATGTTTTCAGAGTTTTTGGTATAGACAAACCAGCAAAGACTAATATTGTATAGTGTATGAACAAATTTGAATAGAGAGAGATTATACCAAACAAAAGATGGCTGCTAGAGGTGCACTCATAAGTATAGCTTTGAGGGCAAGCTCTGCAGTACCACACGATCATTGACATTGACAACCTTGAAACCAAGAACACCGGAAGCTAGCAGGGAGTAAACAATACAATACTACTTACATTTATTCTTTGGAATACCCGCTGTGAGGTAATAATTAACAAATATTATGCAACGGCATGAACAATAGATTTCAGGGGGAATGTAGAATGTTAAACAAAGAAGCAAACAATTTCAGTAATAACCTGTGATACCACACCCAACTGCAACAAGAACAAACTTTTTTCATCTCTAAAATGCCTTTTCGCCCAATACTGAGAAAACAGACGATAACCACGAAAAAAGGCCACATTTTTCAACCAGATAACGAGCCATCTTGTGTAACTTAACTGCCTTCTTCACTACTTGCGTAAAAATAAGTCAAAAGCAACTGTATCACACTAAGAAGACTCAAGTTTTCAAAATTAGAGCGAAAGATACAGATCCATCACCAAAAAAAGAAAGCGCGATACTTAAATCAAACTCATTTTTAGAATCCCTGTAGATTTTAGTTTCAAAGTATTTCCAATTCATAATTTGTTCTAAGTGTACATGGCAGTATATGTAGGCAAGAAAAGAGAATGGTTACAAGCAACCATCTTTACATGAAACCCTAGAGACCGAGTAAACCTAGGACACAATCTTTCCCTTAATTTAAGGTGATTTACATCAAACCCAAGACTAAGAAGTAATCAGCAAGTTAAGTGCCTTGAAATCAAGGAGGAGAGAAAGCTGGAAAGCAACTGGTGGTTAACTGATTGCTTGGAGCCTTGTGATACGAGTTGAAAGCTTAATAATCAAAACTAACCATATGTATGATCGACTAATTCGTACTTGACATATATAATGATCAACACCGTTTGCTTTGTTAGAGGACTTTACCGAGCTTGTTGAGTTGAGACGCTTCATCAGTATTCCTTGGCAAGGTCAGAACAAAAGTATATATTTGCATATGCTTACAAAATTGACAACGACATTAGCCGAAAATGGTTGTATCTGTCACTAAATTTATTCAACCAAAACCATTAGCAAGAAAGTCGAAATAGAAAACTTAAAGCATGCCATATTCTTCCTGTCACGATTAATCTAGTAAAGATGAACAAACCGTTCCAATCTTTCTTTATATGAGAACTGAATACGAGAAAGAAAGCTTGAAGTGCTTGAAAACATACCATTCAACAATTATTAGTTTACCAATTTAAGAGTGATATATCTGATAGTAGAATATGTAATTCTCCGCAAGGCTGCACATGCCTTGGGAGTGACGTCCATGACTTGTCTTCCGTTGGACGACGGTGTCTTTATGCCTCGACACGGTTCGTTGGCTTTATCCGCTCTTTAACCGACCTCCATCTGATTCTGTTTTCTTTTATATTTAACTAACCCTTTCTAATCATAAGATCAAAAGGAAAAAATCATACAGGATCTCATATGTCGCTGCATATATGAACCTCCTCATTGGGCTCACTGGTCATCTCAAAAATTCTCCAGTGCAAAGTTAGAACACATGACTATTTCAATTGAACCAGAACATTAACATGAACATTGAAATAGGAAGCCTAAAGCACCGGGTCTTCCGATTAAAACTAATTCAACAAAATAATGAACTAACTATTTCAATCTTTCTTTATTATAGTTAATTCAATATCATCATTAAGCGCTTCAATTAAAATAAAGGCCCACGTTTGGGTTTGAAGGGTGGTGGCGGTGGAAGCAAAACTTGAACTCAAGAGACACCACTCGCAGAAACAGATTATCCAATTATGTAATCGTTTTATTTAACTGATAATTTCGGTCTCTAAGACCAAATAGGAACTGATGCAAAATATGTGCTGTGCATATCATATTAATATGCCAAGTATATGCAATTATATGGGGAAACGCACTGATCCCATTTTCAAGGAGGTCCGGCATGGTGGTGTTGCCAAGCATATGCAATCACAACTTGGATTAGACACACGCAGTTCATGAGAATATTATGTAATCCAACATTAAACCTAATAGGTTTTAATGATATAACCAGTAGCTCTGATACCACATGTAAACTTTATGTGGTTATATAATTAAAACACAAACGAATGAGTTAGCTATCATGAAGCGATAGCCATTGGAGATCAAACGGAGAAGATGAGGGATGCGGCAACACCAAAATCTTCTACAAAGCACCTAGCCGGATACAACTACTGTATGGGAAGCGTTTGTTGTGTATCTAGGGTTTGCAGGAACCTTAGTATATATACTGGCTAAGGCATTAAGGTTCTATCCATAAAGGAATCCCAAATCCCACTTTTTTAGCCTATCAGTTAGGTATCATAATCACATAAAATCAAGGATTCCATCAACCTTACTTGTATTACAAGACACCTAATATAATATTGATATCTTTAGGAAATCAAATCACAATATATACATTAATCTACAATATTACATTCCTATTATATGTTGTAGACCATTTAAGGTTGATTGACATCGGAATAAATCCAACACAGGCATCATCTTTTCTACCTCTGCAACAAATCCTGGATAGAGCCTTCTCCTGAGTCTTGACCAGGAATAAAAATATCAGGCCACAACTTAGGAACACTGGCTAGAAAGAATGCCACAAGTTTTCTGATCAGATATACTCTGTGAAAAGAGCAGTAAATTCTTTAAAGACCTCCACTAACAGATGTTATCACCAGAATTGTCAACGACGAAACAGTCACCAAGTCTCCCAACCAACACCAAACAAATCAAAGAAGAAAGCAATCCTGCACCAACCTATCAAACTTAAATTTCATATTAGACTGCATTAACTACAAAAAAACAATCAATACCAAGCTAAGAAAGAACAGACGTGTACCTGAGTTTGCAAGAGATATTTCAGTGTGCTGCATACATATGTTGATAATTTTCAGGCATTGTAAATGTTCTAGATCCAGAATCGAGCAACCTCAGACGCTTGTGCAGTACACATATGCTGAGAGGGCTGAAATGAGGTATACATCTGCAAGAAAAACAAAGGAAAATTAGCATGAAGAAATAGCCTACTACTGTGGAAAGGATATATAACAAGTACACAATCAGACCTATACAAACCTGTACAACAAGAATACAGAAAAAGGACTAGATATAAAGTTGTAACATGGCAACAACTCATTCACTTGGAAAGACCTCCACAGATTTTATGATTTAAAATCTTTCAGGCCGCATCTTAACTGAACATACCAGAGAGAAGTTCACTTGGAAAGTACATGATCAATGAACCCCCACAACAACCCCCTCCCCAGAAGAAAATAAAATGTAACAACACTAAACAAATGAGATGAATCACAATCACCTTTACTAGTTTCCAAAGGGCAGGTATAACGCTTATCGATCTCCTAGTATGTGAACAAACTATTCCTATTAGTAGAAACGGCATCACATAAGAATGAGATGACAACATGACACAAGCCTTGTAATATTTCCACCTCCAGTACTTCAACAGAAGATTTTCTTCTACCAAAACCCGGTAAAAACAAGAACCATTATGCAATTTCATGCTGGTTTCTGTCAAAAGCACCAGTACTTAACATAGCTGCTTGTGCAAGATGATGTGCTTGATCCCTTATGTCACTGATTTGTGGAAAAACTGGCAAGTTCATGAATGTCAAAAGATGTTTATACATCAGGGGGAAGTCTTTTTCCGGTCGAAAGTGATTCCATTTGGCATAAAGTGATTAGAAGCAAGTATGGTCTCAGTGACAATGGTTGGGAATCCAAGATGGTTCGGTTTGGAAAAAGTAGAAGTCCTTGGAAGGATATTTCCCAAGGGTATAGTTCTTTTCTGGAGTGCTGCCATTTTGTTCTTGGTAAAGGAGATCGAATTAGATTTTGGGAAGACATTTGGCTGGGCCAAAGATCTTTACAAGTATCATTTCCTAGGTCGTTCAACTTATCCAGATTTCATAACAAAGAGTATTTCTACCATGCCTAGTCTTGCTGAACATTCTGTGAATTGGGAATTTGAGTTTCGAAGGAATTTGCGTGATGTGGAATTAGACAAGCACCGAGCACTTGGTTTAAATACACAAAACATTCCATGTTTCCCTCGCCCGAGCTTCCAAGCACCGAGCACTTACCCGAATTCTTCACATAATAATAGAGCAAATCGCCTCCGGAATCACCTTTCAACAACTTGATAAACTCTTATGTAGCATGAGAGCATAATTTTTTTTTTTTTTTAGTACATCGATGTATTTTTACACTAAGGGAAGAGAAAGTTGGGAAAGCCACACAATGAATAATTTGATTTGGTATCGAATTCGTTATTCACGAGATTCGTACCTAAGACCTCTCTCACTTTGAAGTGGAGAAGAATACCACCAGATTGTAATAAGTAACAGCATGTAAGCATAATTTAATTTCAACAGAATTAATATTATGCTGTAACTTTTAAGTTTAGCTTCGTGGGTTACTATAATCGTTGCTTTAGGCATTTCTTCAAACACCACAGCTGCAGTTCAAATTAAACACAGCAAAGAAAATTACTTTACAAACTTTCTCGGCAACCAAACAGAAAACTAACCAATAGTCACTTTACAAATTTTCTCGGCAACCAACCAAACAGAAAATCACTTTGAATGCGTACCTTGATTTTGGGGAATTCAAGGTTTAAGAAAAATTAGGGTTTGGGTCAGGGTCAGGGTCAGGGTCCGGCCCAGGACCGGCCCATCGGCAGAATAGTCAACAATCTATCACAATTCACGAGATTCACAGTTCAACGAATACTAGGTCGCCACGTGTCACTCCGTAACCTCCCGTCTATATAAACCATCCCTACCACGAAAGTATCTCCTTCTCTCAAAACCCAATCCGGGATTAAGGTTATCGGTGTTCCCAAACCGCGCCGCAGTCCTCCCTCCTCCTCCACGAGGACACCCTTGTCCCCGTACGCAAACACCCGCCTTTATCTTCACCATGATGCAACAACCATCAGGAGGAGTGCACCCACAACAGGTTCCGTCGGATCCGCAGCAGCAGTACCAGCAGCAGCCGCCGCAGCAACAGGGCCAAGCCCCTCCGGCTCAAGCCGGGTGGGGCCAGCAGGCGCCTCAGCAGTACGCAACCACACAGAATCCTGGCTCCGATGAGATCCGCTCCCTCTGGATCGGTGACTTGCTGCAGTGGATGGACGAGGCTTATATCCTCAGCTGCTTCGGTCCCACCGGAGAGGTATACACTCGCGCACGCATATGATTATTTGTATTGTTTTGTTTTGGTACATCTAGGGTTTCAATTTATGGGTTTTTTTTAATATTACTGCCCGCCGATTGTTTTTTTTTTATTGAAGTTGTTCTACTTCAAATTTGTAATTTAGGTTTTGTTTCTAGATGTGATCTGTAAAATAAAAAACCAAACTTTCGAAGATTTTTCACCCGAAAATTCTGTTTGAGAAAACTACTGCAATATAAACATCAAAACTATAGTTGGTTTAGAGTTTTCGACCAAAAAATACGTCTAGGGTTTGAAATCCCAATTGATATTTGCTATTTTATTTTGGTACTTGTACCTTGTTTGTGGACCCCATTATGTTGTATTCATTTTTGTTTCTTGAGTTGTTTGTAGGCTGTGAACGCAAAGGTTATCCGCAACAAGCTTACGGGTCTGCCAGAAGGTTATGGTTTTATCGAGTTTAGGTCTCGCGCTGCAGCTGAGCAGATCTTGCAGACATACAATGGCACCCTTATGCCTAACACGGAGCAGAATTTCAGACTGAATTGGGCAACCCTAGGTGCTGGCGAGAGACGACAGGATGATGGTCCAGATTTTACCGTCTTTGTTGGGGATTTGGCTGCTGATGTGACTGATTATATGCTTCAAGAAACGTTTAGACAAAATTACCACTCTGTCAAGGGTGCAAAGGTTGTAACTGATAGGACCACAGGGCGATCCAAGGGATATGGTTTTGTTAGGTTTGCTGATGAAGGTGAGCAATTGCGAGCCATGACTGAGATGAATGGCCAATTTTGCTCTACCAGACCTATGAGGATTGGGCCTGCGGCTACTAAGAAACCAGCCAGTGGTGGACAGCAATATCAGAAAGGTATGTATTCTAGTTAGTATTGCATAATGGTTTATGGTAATACCCTCTGCAGCTGTATTTACAGCTTCGTTATAGTTAATTCTTTTCTTAGATGTTTGCTCTGCTCTTGTACTTTATGAATATCTTGCACCTTATGTTAACTATGGTTTGGCGAGTAGTACTAGGGCTTTTAATTTCCATTTTTGAGGTGACGTTCTCACAAGTGTTCTAAATTTGCCGTCGTTTCGATTATTCAGTTGAAGATTGGCGGGACTTAGTCATTTCCTTCGAGTACTTTCCTTTGTAAACTTGGGCGCATTTAATTATGTTAAAACATGCAAAAACTTATGTGAAACTCATGTTGTCTTAAAGCAGGACACCGAGAGGCTCTCATTTTCGGGGGCCTGGAACTGATTTCAGATGAAATGATTCCACATTAGTGCGTGGCCTCATTTTAGGTCAGTTATTTTGTTTATGTCAGAAGCTTTTTACATCTTTTCTCGTGGCATTTTATGCTGCTCAAGAATTACCTTTCCAGTCGGCTTTACATTTATTCCATTACCAGTCAGCTTTACATTTAATCCATATACCAGTCAGCTTTACATTTATTCCATTTACCAGTCTGGTTTACTTTGTTCCTATTTCCAGTTGGGCTTACATTTATTCCATTTGCCAGTCAGGTTTACGTTTACTCCGTTTCCGAAGTTTATATATCCTTCTTTTAATACTTCGCTTGTGTTGAAGAACCAATGTGTTTTTTCTCTGTGGATCGGTTCCACAATGTTCGCTATATTTAATAGGGTAGAATGTGCTCCCAAATTTCAGCCCTTATCTTTAGTCAGATTATAAATCTGCATGTTAAAAGTCGAAGACGATGGACTAGTTCAGATGTTTAATGAAATCACCATTAAATTTGGGAATTGTTATTAGCACTCCAGAAAAGACACTGCACTTCCCCCTCCCTTACTTTTTTTCACTTGAGAGGAGTCCATATGGCCTACTTTTGGAGCATCAATAGCAGCTCTTTTAAAAATTTTGTGAGCTTGCATCTTATCATCTTCCCTTCTTCGCTGTGATTTAGGTAGTGCCACTTTGTAATTTGTGGTAAAGTGGGCATCCCAATATTGTATCACGAATAGGTTTATGAAGTACTTTTTCATTTAGACTTCTCTGGGTTGGAGTCTATGTGATCTGTCTAACTCTTTGTATAGATTTTGAGAAATCTGTTTAATTTCGTGTTTAGATTTGTTGTTTTCTTCATTTTTTAAGTGTCTGCTTATCTAATTTATTATGTTTGATGACCTCTTGATAATTATGATGTCCATTGTTTCTTGTTAAAAGACAAATCCTTTGTTAGAAAATCAAAGTGGTAGTGTTGGGAGGTGGATGTTAAGTAATAGAGACAATGTTGGTTATTGTCAGTTGGTCAGTGCATCGTGTAATATGCTAACGATAACAGTTATATGAAATGCTTCATTCAACACTGCCAGATTGAAGTTGGAGGAGATAGACCTTTGGATAAATGAGTGTATTAATGAATAGATAATTTGCATGGAAGTTGTTTTGCACACAAAGTTCTATTTGACATGTTAATTTGACAAATTGATTCATTTTGAGATTGTGAGTTGTGGAACCATAATAGCATGGTGTAAACTGAACTATCAGTTCTTCAATGCGTACCAGGTTGATAAGGATTTCTTCTGCAGAAATTTTTTATCTGTGCTTCTAATATTATCAGATAAATTAGTGCTTATGTGTTTATATTTGCAGCTTCCTACCCAAGTACTCAAGGAAATCCAGGCGAAGCTGATCCAAATAATACAACAGTGCGTAGTTTGTTCTAATATTGGCATTGTACATTTCTTGCGGCATGATAGTAACTCCTGAAACTTTTTGAGTGCAGATATTTGTTGGGGGTCTGGATCCCAGTGTGAATGATGACATGTTGAGGCAAGTTTTTAGTCAGTTTGGTGAGCTTGTTCATGTGAAGATACCAGTAGGCAAGCGTTGTGGTTTTGTTCAATTTGCGAACAGGTAACAGCTCATCATTCCTGGTAGTCTTGATATAAGTTTCCTTGGTGCTCTTGCTCCTCCTTTCCTTCTTATAAAGTACTTATCATGAGTGTTTGTCGTCTGCATGTACTCTACTTCAGATCTTGTGCGGAGCAAGCATTGGGATCGTTGAATGGAACACAATTGGGAGGACAAAGTATTCGGCTTTCATGGGGCCGCAGTCCTACAAGCAAACAGGTTTTTATTTGGCGACCATATTGTTTTTTTATTTATAACTTTTTATTGTTCTACATACTTGATTTTAACCATGTCTGTTGGTTGATTGAATTGATTCAGAACCAGCCAGATCAGGCACAGTGGAATGGCGCTGGTGGTGCTGGATTTTATGGATATCCACAAGGATATGATGCTTATTCGTACGCACCTCCTCCAGCCCAAGATCCTGCCATGTATTATGGAGGCTATGCTGCTGGATATGGAAACTACCAGCAGCCTGGTGCATACCAACAGCAACAGCAGGTAGTTATCACTCATTTTATATGCATCTTTGTTTTTTGATGTCGGATTAGGCTTGTTCATGATGTGAGCTTTGTTTCCGCTGTTGCAGTGATTTGTAGCTGCCTGACTCACATGCTGACAGCTGGGGGTATCATCGACTTCCCGCACATCTCAGGTTGCGGATTTAGTTTTGGCTGTTGAATGATGTTGTGGAGTGCAGTATCAACTTTTAATCTGTAATTTTTTTTTCCTTTCGTGTTCCTCCTTCGCACCCTTGATTGCCTCGAGTGAGATTCGGGAGACGATGCACTTTTCTGTTTGTTATTTGGAGTTTTATATATTCAGCAGCGGATATTCGTGTTGTCTGCACTTAAAGTTCTTTATGGTCAACCTTATTTTGCTAGGTTATTTCCATCCTTCCACACCGGCTGTTTTTTTTCATCTCTCCAACCTCCTACTTGATAGAAAATAATATTGAGAGATTGTGTTTTAAAGTCACCCTCACCACAATCTCTGCCCCCTTCACACCTCACCAACATCGCCATTACCACCACTGCCCCTACCAACCGCCGCCACGACCATCGCCCGGCATCCTCACCTCCACCGTCTCCGTCATAATCGTTCCCAACATCATTTCCACCACCGACCATTTCAATTGCTTATGCCCATCACTTACCAAGTATCCTTACCCTCATTGTTTCCACCACCCTCAACGGTTGTTGCCACCTTATCAAGTATCCCTACCCTCAATGGTTCTCCCACCCTCAACCGTTCCTGCCACCAGCATCACCCTTGCCACAACCTCCATCACTGCCACCACTGCCGCTATATTAAAATGGAAAACGATAATCTCTCTATTTTTTTATTCCAGCACACTTCTGTCTAATCATATCCATTGTTTTTATTTGTTTTACTCAATTCAACGACCAAGAATAAAGAGGTGTGTGGGAGGTTATAAACCGTGTGCGCAATTAAAATTCATAGTGCAAATCAACTTCGACTATTGAAGAATATAAGAATTGTACATCAAACAATTGACAAAATCAAATATTAAATGGTTCTATATTTATATTGAGGCATTTTGTGACAAAACCCCACACTTGTCATGTTGTGTGTGTGGTAAGATGCAAGTCAAGGCATAATTAATACCAATGTGATTGCATAAGGTTTACTCATATTAGGCGACATATTTACTCTAGTTTTCGTATCACTGGCAATTGAGTTGAAGAAACCTTTAAATTTTTCAAGTTGTATTGCTAAAGCATTATTGTTTTCCAAATAAAATTAAAGATTAAGAACGGTTGGCACTCAAAAAGTTTCATTTTGCACTTTAAACTTTCTATATTTAGAAAGAAAAATACATTGTGAGGAATGCAAAATGAAATTTTTGGAGTGTTAATAACAGTTCTCTTGAGAAGAAAAAAAACATCAAAGAGAATAAAAAAAAAATAATACACGAAAGAAATAAAAATAAGAAAGGAGCTTCCTCCTCGATTTACTTCATGTTCGATTCACAGAATTTCATGTTTACGATCAGAACTGTTTATATTTCATTAATCTGCTTCTTTGATGAGTGCACTAGATATTGTTGGTTGTTCCTTCTTGTTAATAAATCAGATTTCTTTGACACCTTTCTTGCCTTTTCTTCCTTTGTGCAAACACAATTTTCTGCTTGTATTAAAACTTTGCAAACAGATGGTGGTGGATAATATAGTAGTAATAAACTTCAAACCTTTCTTCACAGTAAATGTATTACTCATCATAAAACTTGCCCACATACCCCAGAATAAAATTGCTTAACCGAGAGAAAACATAGGAACATTGTTGAAACAGCTGTCACACTGTTACAATCTGCAAAATTACCTTCTAATTTCTGGTCCTTTGCATGTCAAGTTGTTGTGTACCTCATAAATCAAATGCCTGCACCAGTGTTGAAAAATTGTTCACCATTTAGAGTTGGGATTCCTCTTGTTTTAACACATCTTAAAGTCTTTGGGTGCTCTTGTTTTTCGCTATTAAAACCTTACATTAAAACCAAATTACAAGCCAAAACAATGTGTTTTTCTTGGGTATGCATCAAAATACAAAGGGTTTATTTGTTTTGATGTGTTACGGGGTAGGTTCTACATATCTAGGCATGTGGTCTTTGATGAGTCTAGGTTTCCCCATACTCATTTGTCTTTATTACCTAAACACAAACCTGTGGTATCTTATTCCTCTCAATCATTGCCATCAATTCCAGTTCCTAATTTGGAAAATGTATTAGTTCAATCTTAGTTAGAACCACTCTCATTCTCATCCACATCATCTAGTACTGGAATATCCTCACTATCAGTCTCATTACTTAGTGAGAACATATCTTCACCATCAATTTCTTCTGCATTACCTCAAACACCAATATCATCACAAGATCAGTATTACTTCTTAGTCCATTACTGTTCTTGCAAGTCATACTCCTCCATTCCCTGTGGATCCTGAGTTTCGTCCAGATCTTTTTCAAGTGGTATTACCTATTGCTCCACTCAATATGCATCCTATGCAAACTAGAAGTATGGATGGCATATCAAGAAGAAGGTGTTTCTCAGTCAAGTGAATGAGAATAGTTTGCAGACATACTCAATAAGGGTTAGAGTGCTCAACTTTTTCGGTCTCACTGTTTCAACCTCATGCTTGGCTCATTCAAACCTGAGTTTGAGGGGGCATGTAAGGATATAGACAGTGGTTAGAATTATGCCACTTGTCACAAGATTGTAAACTTTAGTTAGTTAGTTAGTTAGTTAAAGAGTTTGTTCTTCATACATGCATCATTGTAATAGCTTCTTCAGTAAGAAATCAATACAACAGTTTTAGACTTCATCTCTCTAGCTCTTTCTCTCTCTAGTTCTTGAAACCCTGATCATTTCTCTCAATCCCTTTCTACATTAATAGACGGATACGAAAAGTGTATTATTTTTTTTCACTTGTATTATGACATGTGAATACATTTGTAATAAGTTCATATTTTACTAGAAGATTTATTTTATCCATATATATATAGTTTGTTTGACAATTTTAAGTTCTTGGATGTCTAAGTTGCTTATATGTTTTAATTCTGGTGATTTAAATGTATCATTGAAGTTCCAAGATTAGTCTTTTTCTCTATTATTGATAATGAGCATATAGCGGATGAACAATCCAACACCCAACTTTTCTTCCCACAACATGGCATAACATGATTTAAAAGTGTTGCTCACATGTAAATTTAATCATTACATTTAAATGATAAGATAATTACACCAAATTCATCTAAATAGATGGGGAGAGAGATTCAAATTTGGATATAGAGGTTGGAGCAAACAACTCTAACCAACTTGACTAAACCCAAGTTTGCTCTTTGATTTTGAGTTTAATTTACCACTATTTTCATGTTTCAATTTTTTAGACGAAATGCTAGGAAAATGCAAAATTTTATGTGACTGATTGATCAAATTAATCACAACTTGCTAATTTGCATATATCATTAGTGAAACAACATGCTTCTCAAATACACTTGGTTCCTGGTCCTTCCACCTCCTCCCTTCTTCTCAAGACAAACGTTCGAAACATAAAACCCGAAAACAGTTGTATCAAAATTTTCAGATCACCAAAAACGAACAATACAAACTCTCACTCATGAAAATTTAGAAATAACAACTATGTACATAGATTTTAAACTTGAGCTTGGAGGTCCCAAATCCTAAGTTTTTTATTTCCGCACAACAATTTATTGGTCAAATTTTCTTTTTTTTTTTTTAAATCCAAACGGAGGGTTAAAGTACGGTTGGGGTAATGAGCTGAGCTGGGTGTTAATTTCCAAAAATAAAAATGAGGTGGGTGTTTTAGTTAATTTCTTTTTTTTTGGGTTACATTAGCTGAATTATTTGTAGTATTGAGATTCTATTCACACCCCCACAATTTTATGAAGACACCCCACACTTAAAATTTGTCACGTAAACTTTCTCTTTAACCCCTATTTGAAACCACTCTAATTATTTGAAGGCAGCGAACCACCTCACACCCTTCCACTCACCATGGCACCACCTTTCTCTAGAGTTCATCTTCTTGTTCGTATGAATTTTTTGTAATTGATATCTAGTATCAATTGCCAAGACAGCTAGTGCTTATTGATTTGATCTATATGCTTATGCACTTCTAATTTTCATTTTGTAATTGCATGTTTCTATTCTGTGGGAGTATACAACCCCTAGAATTTGGGGCTTTTCATTGCTTAATTGAAGTGAAGGACTATTACATTCTTTTGTATTTTCTTTGGAAACGGGGTTGGTGAGTTTGGGTGTTGGGGACTCAGGGTGTTAGAGAGAGAACGAGAGAGGTCGGAGATGCGATACGCTGATGGGGGTTAGGGATGGGTGCCCATCGAACGGAGATGTTTGGTGTTTCTTTTTTATTTTAGGGTTGGTTGGCTTCAGAAATATGAGGAACAAAGTAGGAATTTTAGAAGAATTTTTTGGATGTGGGATAGATTCATAACATTAATGTGGGTGTGTATAAAACAACCTTTTTCCTAATCCAAACAGATTTCTGATATATAATTAAAACCCTGATTTTTCGGCCAAAAAATATTGAAACCCTATCTACTCGGAATCAAATTGCATGCTAATTAAATGGAAATCATAAAGAGGCGGTGCCCTACATCTATATATTGGAGGGCAAGCAAAGAAATCACTCACATTAAACCCACTTCGCTACTCCTACAAATCCCTTTAACCCTAATCAAACTTTCTTCTCCTCCACATAGTAGACCCTACTACGTACGTCGTACCATCTGTCTCACAAGAAATATTCCATTTTGTCAAGAAAGTCGAAGGAAAACCTAGCTATATCAACCATACCTTATCTATGGCACATTCTGATACCTTTCCCGTGGGTTACAAGTTTCATCCAAGAGACGATGAGTTAGTCGGATACTATCTGTATAACAAGGTTCGTGGTACACCTTTTAGGGATGAGAATGTTATTCCTGAGATCGATCTTTACGGTAGCATGGAGCCAAGAGATATATGGAATAACAATGGCGGACAGAATTTAGAAAAGAATGAAGACCGTTATTTCTTCACCAAGCTGAAGCCGGCCAAGGGTACGGGTTCCCGAGTGGCTCGCACCATAGGGTCTGGGACATGGAAGGGCGAGACCGCAGGGGCCAAAGTCAAAGATTCCAAGACTAAGGAGACGATAGGTTTCTTTAAAAGGTATCAATACAAGAATACTAAGTATCCTCAAGAAAGCGGTTGCTGGATTATGCACGAGTTTAGCCTTCACCCCAAACAGGTCATGCGCATTAAATCAAGTCCAAGTAGTCGTCCGAATGGTGCTGAATATGTAGTCTGCCGGGTTCGAAAGAACTTTGACAGAAAGAGAAAGGCGGATGACCACAAGGAGACTGGAGTAGTACAATCCCAGAGCAAAAGGATTCGGATGCAATCAGAGAATATTGATGAATCTTATGTTACTCCCATGTCTTCTGAGGTTAATAGCGATCGCTACAATCAGCAGCAGCAGGAGCAGACTAATATTAATGCAACTAGTACTAGTATTAGTATTAGTTTGACTAATGTGGATCAGCCACATTACTACTATTGTGAGCCAGCACAGTACTCTGAGGTTATTAATCAGTATGATATTCCGCAGCAGCAGGAGCAGGCGACTGCTACTAGTGATCCTCTCAACGTTACAAACTTGCCAACTAGGCTTGCTGAGCAGCAACACTACTTTGTTACACAAGACTCAACTGTGGCTTCCTCATCACTGGCTATGGCTGCGCCAGACAATCAAAAGCAACAAGTGCAGAGTAATGTAACAGACTTGCCACAATACTACTATGGTACAGAAGAACCGATGACGACTATGGCGATGCCAGATGATTACCTACGTCTCCCTGAGCTAAATTTTGTCGTAGACCCAGCTATGGCCTCTTCACTAGGTATGTCTATGTCTAGCCAAGAAGGCTATCTTCAGCACAATGGTTTTGTGAGTAATGTTATGATGGACTTGCCACAGTACTATTACTCCAGTACACAAGACCCAAGTAGTGATACTGTTTCCTCTCAGTATGATCCGCCGCAGACTGCTACTACTGGGTTCGCTAATCAACCACACTATTTCGTTACACAAGGCCACCAGCCAGACTACGTTGTTGCCGATCCCACCGTGGCTTCTTCACTAGCTAGTCCATCCAATCTTGATGAGAATCATCATATCATGGATAAGGATCAACTTCCCCCTCTTAATTTTGACTACACCCATGGTGACATCATGATAGACTTGGACGACCTTTGGAACAATTAATATGGATCAACCTGTTGTACTTGTTTAATTATGTTGTTGTAATTTGTAGATTTTTCATTTGACCAGTATCATCGATCATATTGTTTACACTACGGTTTTTGATCTAATGTAATAGTGTTCTTACTTGATATACTACATTTAATTTGTACGTAATCGATCGATCCCATTATACATATTGCTGTCTTCGATTTTTTTTTTTCCACTTTCTATATATTTATGCACATGCAATCTTGTTTTTGTCAAATCTGCTTCATGTCTTTGTTTCATTTAAAATGTCTGGGAGCTGTTTAGATGTGTATATATATGTTATATAAGCCTGGGAACCATAATCTGAGGGTTGGGTTATTGGTTAGACTTAGGTTAAAAGCTCATGGAACAAAACGACACCAATTTTTTTATGGTGAATTTTGTATGTCCGAGTTGGATTACCAGGTAGGATAGTGAAATCGGCGTGGCAACGGTCGTTATTGACCCAGAAAGAAAACAAATAAGTTAAAAATACTCTTTGGAACTCTTTTAAGTTTTAACATTGAAAAAAGAAGTATCACTGTTCAAATAGTTAGTCATTAAAAACTCACTAATCTTTACACAATTATGTTGCAAAGTTCATTTACATATAGAGTATAGAGAAATGAAAGATTGGAGAAAGGTTGGAGAAATTGAATTGTAGAAATATTTTCAAATTAGCTTGTATTTCATATAAGCCTTTTCTATACATACAGATTACAATGGTTGACTTGTGGAATGATTTTGTTTTTGAACCAAGATTTAACTTTTAAACGTGACAACCCGTCCCGGTTTTGGTGAGTCGAAAGGGTAAAACAGTAATTTCACACTCAAAGAAGATATTTCTTATTGTTTACCTTTTATGGGATTGGTTGGTGTGCCATGAAGGACCTACCCTCTGTTTTGGTTCCCCGGTCTCTCTCCTTCTTCTGCCACGTGGCATCCCCACACCCCTCACTTTCTCTTCTTCTCTCTTCTTCCTCAACCCTCACTCTCTCTCTCCCCGAAACCCTCTCTGCAACTCCCTCATTCCCACCTCGAGAACTACATGGCAACATCACCCACACCACTTTCACCAACACCGTTGGTCACTCTCCGGTGACCATACCACCCTCGGACCCCCTCATTCCTCTTCTCCCTCTGCAAGTACAAGGGCCAAGACCACCCACATAGTTTTTCCAGCCAGTTCGTTGTCCCTTCGATTTGGGTAAGTCTCGGGACAATTGAAACCTCTTTTTTTTCATTCACTTGTCCTAATTCTAACCGAGGTTATGTGTTGGAACAATGGATAGCATAGTGGAACCTCGGGGGTGCTAAACCCAATTTTGTTGACGAGTGAACTTATCTTTGCAGGCTTTTTTCGGCGAGAAATGGCCACGGCTTGCCACGAGAAAGGTATCAATCTCTTCCTCTCTTCCTACTCTTCGTTTTCATACCTAAATCGTACCCTAGAGTGGTAGTTCGGTGTTGACCGGAGCATGGGAGGCTCCGGCTTCCTTCCCCGGCGAGAAACCAACCCAAGCCCTTAGGGCCATGTAGTATTGGGCCTTCGGGCCATTGCATCCGAGCCCAAACCCTTTTATTTTTATTTATTTAAAAACCCAAAACCCTTTTATTTGGGCCAGGCCTTCAGCCCAAGACAAAAAAGGGCTTCGGCCCGTGAGCTCTAAACCCAAAACCCTTAGAAGCTTAGGCATTTGGGCCGTGTGAACCAAGCCCAAAAGACCCAAACCCAGAGGCCCAATTCCCTAGGCCTAAGCCCAAACCGATCCAAACCCCGGCCAACAGCACGTGAACCTGTGCGTGGGTGACTGCCGATACCGGCTCGTGAAGTGCACACGTCACCGTCCACAACAACACTGGCGAATTTTTCGGCAACGCACTGCGGCGGGTGGCGGCTGGTGCGGCGGTGTAAGGCCGCAGGAGCTGCCACCTTGCGGCAAGTAGTGGGGCGGCGCGTGGCCATACCCTAGGTCCATTTTTATGTTTTTCGAAGTCCTGAACCCGTTTATGACGTCCATTTCCCGAAATTCAACCGTTTGAGTAGAATTTTATTAATTGGACCCTTTATGTGCTTAGGTGCGTTTATTAGTGGCGTTTCTATCATTCCTATTTCGCACGGCTCTTCGACGACGGTGTATTTGTAAGCGGACCCCTTCTAAAATGCATGTTTTAATAGTATAAATGCAAACATGAAAAACATGATTTAATGATTACGTTTTATGAGATATTATGCTTACTGAGAATATTTTGAATTATCATATTTTATCGAACTGTTTTTCTTTGTAGTATATATGATGGATGACTATATACTATTTAGAACATGCTTTTACACACTTCTTTAGAGTATAGATGATGGATGACTTTATACTATGAAGATGTTTTTGAGATATATGTACCTATGTTTGGAAATACTATATTCAATGTTTTTGTGTGTATCTAGTGGTCACTGTTCTGCCTACAGGCGATGTTACTGATATTGCCTTTAGGTGGGCATGTGTAGGGCATTGTTCTGTGCATATGGAAGAAGATACCTATATTGCCTTCGGGCGGGGGTGTGTAGGGCACTATTATGTGCATATGGGAGATACTGATATTGATACCACTAGTTAGCACATTATATACGAGATATGTTTCATGAAAGGTTTTATGGCATGCTAGGGTTTTCGGAAAATCTACTACGTATTATGTTGTTTGTAACATCCCACATCGCCCAGGGGAGTGATCCTTAAATGTATATTCCCATCCCTACCTAGGACGAGGCCTTTTGGGAGTTCACTAACTTCGAGTTCCGTAGGAACTCCGAAGTTAAGCGAGAAGGGGGCCTGAGCACTCCCAGGATAGGTGACCCACTAGGAAGTTGCTCGTGAGTTCCCAGAAACAAAACCGTGAGGACGTGGTCAGGGCCCAAAGCGGACAATATCGTGCTACGGTGGTGGAGCGAGCCCGGGAAGTGGTCCGCCCCGGGCCAGGATGTGACAATTGGTATCAGAGCCTAACCCTGGCCGCGTGTGTGCCGACGAGGACGTCGGGCCCCTTAAGGGGGTGGATTGTAACATCCCACATCGCCCAGGGGAGTGATCCTTAAATGTATATTCCCATCCCTACCTAGCACAAGGCCTTTTGGGAGCTCACTGGCTTCGGGTTCCGTAGGAACTCCGAAGTTAAGCGAGAAGGGGGCCATAGCACTCCCAAGATGGGTGACCCACTGGGAAGTTGCCCGTGAGTTCCCAGAAACAAAACCGTGAGGGCGTGGTCAGGGCCCAAAGCGGACAATATCATGCTACGGTGGTAGATCAGGCCCGGGAAGTGGCTGCGCCCGGGCCGGGATGTGAGAATTAGTATCAGAGCCTAACCCTGACCGCGTGTGTGCCGACGAGGATGTCGGGCCCCTTAAGGGGGGTGGATTGTAACATCCCACATCGCCTAGGGGAGTGATCCTTAAATGTATATTCCCATCCCTACCTAGCACGAGGCCTTTTGGGAGCTCACTAGCTTCGGGTTCCGTAGGAACTCCGAAGTTAAGCGAGAAGGGGGCCAGAGCATTCCCAGGATGGGTAACCCACTGGGAAGTTGCTCGTGAGCTCCTATAAACAAAACTGTGATGGCATGGTCGGGGCCTAAAGCGGACAATATCATGCTACGGTGGTTGATCGGGCTCGGGATGTGACATTGTTGATGTTTTCAAAAAACTTTAGGGGTTAGTATGTTGATAACCATTTTAGTATTATATATATATATATATATCAACTTGGTCCACTCATGTTTATTTTGGGCCCCATCAGGACTTAGATTCGAGGCGTACAATCTCGGGATCAAGGCACTCCCGCATCGGCATCTTCAAGTCCTCTCGATGTAGGACCCATCACTCTATTCATTCAAATTTTATATTATTTCCTTTCTAGTGTCTCGAAATAGTTGTATGCTTTAAACATTGTCCTCATTTGCATATTAATTGTATTTAAATTTATAAGTATTGTTTATGTTTATTAGTTCTCATGCATCCTAATATGGCTTCGTCACCTTCGGGTGTCGGCCAGCACGTGCCTACCCTGGTGTTTAGGGAATATCAAGATCAGGCGTGTCAATTTGGTATCATAGTGTAGTTTGTTCAGAGCATACTTAGGATCTTCTGTTACTGTAGTGATGTGTCGGTCATGACATCATTTGGATGTCATGACTTCCAGATTTGTTGTCTTTCGGCACGGTTGTGCAACCCTCATACTGCATGAATAATCACATCGTATTGAAGAAAAAAGGAAACTCGTGTCGGGAGTGTACCTCATGGGTGACAAATTGGTTTGTTGGATGACTTTCAACATCGGATCGATACTCTATAACATACATTCCCTAGGAATTGTGGGCGGAGTCGGATCTACATAAGAGTGTTAGGAAACAGAAAAATCTTAGTGGTACGAGTTGGTTAAAACCAACTGGACACCTAAGACAATGATGCCACTTTGCGACATGCGTTCCCTAGGAATGGTGGGTATAGTCATATCTCTATGGAAATTGCTCAAAACATTCAAAGTGCGTGTTAGAGAAAATGAGTAAGTGCTAGTTGTCACGAAGTTTAGTAAGTGTTAATTGGTGGGATTGAATCAACGTTCTCAGAGTCTTCCCCCCAAGGAATTCGTGTGGATCTTTAGGACAACTCTCGGTGATTATTCTATCGATGACATCTTGCTTACTTCAACGGCGAAGTCATGTTCCCTAACCATCGACAGTTATCTTTACACCAAATCCATCGAGCGTTGACTTCGTTAAGATTATATACTTTCTTGGGAGACTCTTCGGTAACAGACATTATTCTTATCAATTTCCAAAAGGGGGTTGCGACCGTTGGAAATTGAAAATCCTCACAAGGAGTTGTGAAATATGAAATTTCCTTGGACTTGTTTTGACCCTTAAATTATTAAGTGTTCTTTTAGCCTTCTTGACATGGTTTCTCGCTCAATCCGTAAGGATTTCACGAGGGATCAATTCGGCTAAAGCGTGCGCTCAGTTCTTATCGATTCAGACACGAACATTATGAGCATAACCTTTTCACAAGCTTACCAAACTTACCAGAAAGAGTTCCACGTGAGGGTGAAGTTTGAGCCGTCTTTTGGTAAGGGGCTGATGAAGCTTGTAGTGCAGGTGGTCAGCGGATTGAATCACCAATCACTATCTTCACGCAGAAATGAATAGTCACATCTCATTATCTTGCTACAATTCATAGGCATCATATCGTACTCTAGTTGTTCTTTTCCAACGATATATGTTCGTCTCAACTTATCTTTCAAGTACTTCACTTAATGACCTTATTGTTTATGAATACATGGATGTCGAAACACTTATAGCAGATCTTTTTGGTGCGCTCTGGAACGGTATGACAGCGCGGTTGAGGTGAGAATCAGACGATCTTTGTACACTCTCACGTGTGGGGCAAAATGGTATTTTGGCATCTTTGGGAACTTCTCACTTACATATCAAGACAACAATGTGATGTCAATATTGCGGGCGGCAGACTGTGATATTGATAGCTTATTCTTTGGGTTCGTTAAGCAAGTGGGCAGGTAGACCCGTCTACAGTAGATGATACTAAGTAGTCATTGTTGGGGTTCGACCCAAAGATAACTTTTCTCGTCGTACGTGACGTTATGTATGCTTGGGCGAGACCCACTTTCATTTTCAGTTTTGGTTTTCAATACAAGTATTTTGAATTACCTTATATTACATTTATCTTTTCGAAGTTACAAATGTTTGGTCGAGTCTTTTCCATCTTCAGTTTTAAGTTCAGTACAAGTTTTCAACCTCTATGTTAGTACATATCTATTTTAACGTTATTGTATATTACGTACATACTTTTGACCTTACGTTATTATATGTTTTCGACTTTATATCTTTATAAAGTAAGTTTCTACTTTTACACTGATGGGGGAAGGTATGAGCTTGGAGGCATAAAAGAGGGAATCATTGCAACCCGATCGCAACAGTGTGGCATTTTCCTTTTTGTGCAACCGCTATTACTTGATTTCTTCGTTACGTATAAATATTTTTCTTCTCCCTATTTTCGAGTTTTTAGTGTAGTAAGTTATTTTAAATTTCGAGATGAAAGTTTATTTAACGGGGGTAGATTGTGATAACCCGTCCCAGTTTTGGTGAATCGAAAGGGTAAAATAGTAATTTCACACTCAAATGAGGTATTTCTTATTGTTTACCTTCTATGGGATTGGTTGGTGTGCCATGAGGGACCCACCCTCTGTTTTGGTTCCCCAGTTTCTCTCCTCCTTCTGCCACGTGGCATCCTCACTCCCTTCACTT
The DNA here is from genome assembly GCA_024362995.1 of Heteromeles arbutifolia. Classification (NCBI taxonomy): domain Eukaryota; kingdom Viridiplantae; phylum Streptophyta; class Magnoliopsida; order Rosales; family Rosaceae; genus Heteromeles; species Heteromeles arbutifolia. The sequence goes on along the minus strand of JANCRC010000003.1, from coordinate 32,517,118 downwards.
TCTCTTCTTCTCTCTTCTCCCTCAACCCTAACTCTCTCTCTCCCCGAAACCCTCTCTACAACTGCCTCATTCCCACCCCGAGAACTACACGGTAACGTCACCCACACCACTTTCGCCACCATCGTGGGTCACTATCCGGTGACCATACCACCCTAGAACCCCCCTTGTTCCTCTTCTCCCTCTGCAAGTACAAAGGTCGAGACCACCCACATAGTTTTTTCGGCGAGTTCTTTGTCCCTTCAATTTGTTTAAGTCTTGGGACACTTGAAACCTCTCTTTTTTCGTTCACTTGGCCTAATTCTAACCTATGTTGTGTGTTGGAACAATGGGATAGCACAGTGGAACCTCAGGGGTACTAAACCCAGTTTTGCTGACGAGTAAACCTATCTTTGTAGGCTTTTTCCAGCTAGAAACGGCCACAACTTGCCACGAGAAAGGTATCAATCTCTTCCTCTCTTCCTACTCTTCATTTTCATACCTAAATCATACCCTAGAGTGGTAGTTCGGAGTTGACCGGAGCACGGGGAGGCTCTGGCTTCCTTCCCCGGTGAGAAACCAACCCAGGCCCTTAGGGCATGTAATTTTGGGCCTTCGGACCGTTGCATCCGAGCCCAAACCCTTTTATTTTTATTTATTTAAAAACCCAAAACCTTTTTATTTGGGCTAGGCCTTTAGCCCAAGACCAAATGGCTTCGGCCCGTGAGCTCTAAACCCAAAACCCTTAGAGGCTTAGGCCTTCGAGCCGTGTGAACCAAGCCCAAGAGACCCAAACCCAGAGGCCCAATACCCTAGGCCCAAGCCCAAAACCAGTCCAAACCCCAGCCCAGCCGCGCGTGAACCTGCGCGTTGCCGACTGCCGGTGCCGACGCGTGAAGTGCACGCGCCACCGTTTGTTTTTATGTTTTATTAATTAGACACTTTATGTATTTAGGTTCGTTTATTAGCGGCATTTCTATCATTTCTATTTCGCACGGCTCTTCGACGACAGAGTTATCTATGAGTGGACCCATTCTAAAAGGCATGTTTTAATAGTAGAAATGCATACATGAAAAGCATGATTTAATGATTACATTTTATGAAATGTTTTATGAGATATTATGCTTACTGAGAATATTTTGAATTATCATATTTTATCGAACTGATGTTCTTTGTACTATATATGATGGATGACTATATACTATTTAGAACATGCTTTTACACACTTCTTTATAGTATATATGATGGATGACTTTATACTATGAAGATGTTTTTGAGATATATGTACCTATGTTTGGAAAGACTATATTCAATATTTTTGTGAGTATCTAGTGTTTACTGTTTTGCCTACAGGCAATGTTACTGATATTGCCTTCGGGCGGGCGTGTGTAGGGCACTATTCTGTGCATATGGGAGATACTGATATTGATACCACTAGTTAGCACATTATATACGAGATATGTTTCATGAAAGGTTTTATGGCATGCTAGGGTTTTCGGAAAACCTACTACATATTATGCAATTGATGTTTTCATAAAACTTTGGGGGTTAGTATGTTGATAACTATTTTAGTATTTATATACATCAACTTGGTCCACTCATGTTTGTTTCCTCAGGACTTAGATTTGAGGCATACAATCCCAGCATCAAGGCACTCCTGCATCGGCATCTTCGAGTCCTCTCGGTGTAAGACCCATCACTCTATTCATTCAAATTTATATTTAAATTTATAAGTATTGTTTATATTTATTAGTTCTCATGCATCCTAATATGGCTTCATCACCTTCGGGTGTCCGTCAGTACGTGCCTACCTTGGTGTTCGGGGAATGTCAGGGTCGGGCGTGTCATGAAAAAAACCCAAACTATTATACACTTCGAAGCACCATGGAACTTTTGTTCCAAACTTGCTTGAGGTTTTTTTTATTCGCTGTGTCTTGGGGAAATTTGACAGTAATAGAGCAGATAAGCAAATATATCCAACAAGTTATAACTCTCAAATAGACTACAAAATGGGTAAAAAACAAATCCTCTACTACAACTATTTTAAGAAAACAACCTTCTATGTACTTATTATTCAACATCTTTTGTTCAAAAACACAGTCATTCCGCATATAGGTTTGATTACCACATTATGCAAAGACATGATGTCCATCACCAAAGCATGTACAATATCCATACAAGGTGGCAACCATAAAATTAAAGGTGAACTACCAATTTAGTCACTGAATTATCACCTGAGTGAAATTAAGTCCCTAAATATTTTTGTCAGAAAAAATCAGTCCTTGAATTATAAAATCTACCAATTACATCCCTAATATTAGATTCGAAGCTACTATATTCAATTTTCCATAAATTTAAGTCACATCACTTGCATGTGATGCACATTGAAGGGTAGATTATGGAGTTAACTTTGGATGGTAGATTAACCGTTAGATTCACAACCTATATGAAATTTTAAGAGCTTATAGGCGAGAAAATGACGGTATTACACTCTAAAGTGTGTCAAGAGACTTAAGTTGACGAAAAATTGGATCAAATAGCTTTGAATATAATAGTAGGGAGATTAGCAATTTTTTATAAATTTAGACCAAAAATTTTTTTTATGGATTTAAAATTTTCACTGAGGTGATAGTTCAAGACTAAATCGGCACTTCACCCTATATATATATATATATATATCGCATTTTATATTTTCTTTTTTCTTCGTTCTCCCTTCTCTCCATTCCTCTCACTCATCTCCCCGCGACCCAGTTGGCGACAACGACCAAACCAACAAAAAAAAACCTTCTCCTCGCTGGAACTGTAACGAGGCATGTGATTTTGGTTTCTGAGATGAAGGAGAGAGGATTGGTGTATTTGGGGCCCCTCTAAAAGTCCCCATTTCTCCTTCGAAAATTCCTCGCCGCTGCCCAGTCTGCTTAAATCCTATGAAAAGTAAGTACCCCCGATCTGTTATTTTTAGGGTTTTGAAAGGTTTATCGGTTTTGAATTATTTGAAATGTTGGGAGTTAATGTTTTGCGAAATAGCTCTGAATTTTCGGTAATGTTTTAACGTTTATGTTGCAGCTAACCACAGCTCCACTGATTCTAAAAGGGACAATCTCATGTAGACATTAGGTGGAGGTGTATTTTGAGGTGTCCAACTCCCGTGCGGTCCACAACTAAGATATAGGGGGAAGTAACTGGTCCACAAGTCTGGTATGTGTTAGAGTATAAATAATGAATGAAGAGGATTGTGCCACTTGTCATTCATCAAGGATATTAGTTGTACAATGTTATTATAGTCGGTATAATGAAGTGTACATATAAGATTGTAATAAAGTAGATAAGGTTGTTAGACTAAGGTCTTACAATATATAATAAGATTGTGTACTGTTGTAATTACAGAAAATCTAATACAAGATTCAGTAGCTTCTTCTCCAAGCTTTCTCTTTCTTTTCTCTCTCAACTCTTCTATGTATCTCTCAAATCTTCTCTGCATATCTTTCCTTTGAAGCTCTGGAATATGGTTAACATGGTATCACTCGCCCAAATCGCTTACGTCTGTTAAACGTCTTCGATCCTTGGTTCTTTCTGCTTCCACTCATCAATCTTCTTTCTTCTCTGGTTCGTTCTTGTCTTTTAAGAATTTCCGGGCGATTTCTCTTCATTTCTTGCTTCTCCGCATCATATATTTTTCTTGCACACCAGGTGTTTGGTGTTTGTTCTCAAAGAAAGATTCAACATGGTTTGCAATCACCGATTACTGGGTTGATTTCCTTTGTGTCAATGTCCGTGACGGTCAAGCTGGATGATACAAATTACCTTCAATGGCATTTTCAAATGAAGTTGATGCTTAAAGGTTATGGAATTATGGATTTTGTGGATGGCACAAATCCTTGTCCTTCTCGGTTTCTTGACAATTCAGGAGTTACATCTACTGGCTCTGAATCCATAATTGAGTCTGATACTTACAAGGTCTGGAAGATGCATGATCATGTATTGATGCAACTCATCACTACAACTTTATCTTCTATGGCAATTTCTTATGCTATTGGTAGTTCCAGTGCCAGAGACTTATGGGTTCAACTTTAGGAACAACTTTCTAATGTGAGCAAGACTTCCATCTTCCAATTAAAGTCCGATTTACAAACAATCAAGTAAGGGACCAATTATGTTACAATATATCTTCAACGGATCAAGGAAGCAAGAGATTATCTTGCTGCTGATGGGGTTACTTTTGTTGATGAAAATATATCTTCAACGGATCAAGGAAGCAAGAGATTATCTTGCTGCTGCTGGGGTTACTTTTGTTAATGAAGATATTGTGATTTTGGCATTAAATGGGTTACCTGCAAAATACAACACTTTTCGATGTGTCATTCGTGGTAGAGAAAATGTAATTTCTTTGAAGGAATTTCATGCACAATTACTGGCTGAGGAAGCAATTATTGAGAATATGTCTGCCACTCCATTCTTGTCTGCAATGGTAGTCAAGAATCAAGATATGGGATCTAAGGGTCCTTATTTCTCACAGAATTATAATAAAGCATATTCTTCCGGGTTTCAAGGCAACTTCAATTATGGGTTTCATGGAAATAATGGATATCAAGGCAATTCTGGAAATTCTCAATTCTTTTATGGAGGAAACAAATCTAAGTACAAAGGCAAAGGCAAAACATCCAATAATCTGAGGTATTACAATAATCAAGGTCAAAAGTTCTATAACTCTAAACCAATTGTGCATGATTATGCTCCTTGTATTCTTGGCAACCCTTCTCAATTCAGTAATGGTGGGTCTTCCTCTATTATGATCTGTCAAATATGTTCTCAGCAAGGTCATTCTGCTACAACATGTGTTTATAGGTCCACTGAAACCTCTGATACCTTTGAAAACTGCCAAATTTGTGACAGAAATAATCATACTGCCAAAACATGTTTTTACATAAATAAAGGGAAGACTTCTAATTCACAGATGAGTGCTATGAATACTACTTTTTCTGGTATGCCTCCTCAATCCATGTATAATATGCCTTTCATGATGCTTACTATGCCTACTTCTATGATGAATATGTCTTCATATCCAGTGTCAAATCAAATGAATACTGCTACTTCATATGGACTTCCATCTATGACTGCTCCCACATCTAATGAAGTTCCTCAACAAGTTTGGTTGACTGATTCTAGAGCGCCACATCATATGACACATGATCTTAATAATCTCTCTTTAGCTACTCCTTATCCACAGCATGATATTGTCCAAACAGCTAATGGTGAAGGTTTTTCGATCACTCATATTAGGAACATTGTTCTTAGAACTCCTCATCAATCCATCAATTTACATGATATTCTATATGTTCCCAAGTTATCTCATAATCTGTTATCAGTACATAAATTTTTTTTGGACAACAACTGCTGGCTAATCGTTGATGCGTATTGTTTTTGGATTTAGGACAAAGTCACAGGGAGAATCTTGTTTAAAGGCCACTGCAATAATGAACTTTACCATATCCCTTCAATTGTTGTTATTCCTTCTTCATCAATACCATCAACATCTCTAGCTATTGCTTGTATTGGGAAAACTGTTACCTCTACCCTATGGCATAGCCGATTAGGTCATCTTTCAAAATCAATTGTATCTCTTATACTGAATAAGTCTAGAATATTTGTTGTTAAAGATGTATCCCATGTAGTATGTCGAAGTCCAGTGTTCCTACACCTAGCCCTTCTTTGATTCCTAACCTTTAGAACATTTTGGTATCTCCTACTACTATTAATTATCCCACATCACAGGTTTCACCCTCAGCACTACCACCACAAACCTGACCTGATTCACCCATACCCAGTACCTCACAGTCCATTATTACACCAGATTCTTCTGTGACAGTGCAATTTGATTTTTGTCCTGAAAATTTGCAAGTGGTTCTCAGTTTACCACCTATGAACATTCATCCTATGCAAACCAGATCCAAGAATGGCATCTTTAAGAAGAAAGTTTTGTGTGCTTCAGTTCATAATGCTCAAGTGGCTAATTTAATATAGATTGAGCCTTTATCTTATAAGTCTGCAATGAAGAATCTAGTATGGTTTGAAGCTATGAAGGAAAAACTTGAAGCTCTTTATTCTCAGAAAACTTGGACTTTGGTTCCTTTAGCATCTCAGAAGAATTTAGTCGGTTATAAGTGGATTTTCAAGGTTAAACAGAATGCTGATGGGATAATTGCAAGGCACAAGGCTAGGTTAGTAGCAAAGGGGTTTAGTTAGAAGCAATGACTTGATTATGAAGAGACATGCAACCCTATAGTAAAACCAACAACAGTGAGGTTAATTCTGGCACTTGCAGCACAGTTTAATTGGCCATTGAGGCAGCTGGATGTCAAGAATTCATTCTTACATGGCATATCACATGAAGAGGTGTACATATCCCAACCACCAGGTTTTGCAAAAAATAGATTTCCTTCCTTGGTATGCAAGTTACAGAAATCACTTTATGGCTTAAAACAAGCTCCCAGAGCTTGGAATGACAGTTTTGCTCAGTTTTTGCCTAAATTGGGTTTCATCAACACATATTATGATAGTTCTCTATTTGTGAAGCATGTTGGAAGTACAATTGTTATGTTGTTTGTAACAACCTGTCTCGATTATTTAAACGGATTTTGAATCGGGAGGGTATTGTGGTAATTTTATTTGGAAATTGGGCTAGATATTGTTTTTGTGCTTTTGGGTCTTAAAGTGTGTGCTATATGGGGCCCAATTCCTTTTGTTTGTCCCTCGACCTTTTTTCCTTTTCTTCTTCTCGAACCCGTGAGCCCTCTTTCTGGTGGTTTCTCTCACATCTCACTCTCCCTCTCCCCTTTCCGATCAACTCACACCCACACCTTCACCCACACACTCAACAGAGCACTCCGACGACGATAACACCCCCAACTTCATCGACTGGACCTTCTCTCCCCCTCCCTCGTCCCTAAAAAGCTCAGTGAGACCGAGAACCCAGGCCTGACGAACCCGTGGTGTTCAAGCCCGAAGTCCGACCACCTCCAGCCATTTCAAGGCGAATTGAAGGTACCAAATCTCTCTATCTCATCTCTAGTTTCATTTTGGTACTTAGATCGTAGGTTAGGATAACCAAATAGCGTCGATAGGAGCTCGGAAGGCTCCGACCTTCATTCTCGACGAAAACGGGCCAGTTGACCCACATGCGGAAACCCAAAACAGTTAACCCATCAAACCCAGGCCCTTTGGGTCGTACCAGCTCGGGCCTTGGCCCACTAAACCCTAAACCCAACCCAATGACCCTCAAAGCCCGAACCCATTTAGTTAAACCCAAAAACCCAAAAGGAATCAGGCCTTCGAGCCGTGTAGAACTTGGGCCTTTGGCCCGTGGAACTCGAGCCCAAACCCAAGGGAGCTAGCCCGTTTCCCTAACCTAAAACCCTTTTACCCTGGGTCGAGCTTTCAAGCCCATACCCTTTGACCCAAAACCCTTTAAGCCCTGGCCCAACCTATTGAACCGGTCCGACCCAAACCCCAGGCCCGTTTAACCCGGCCCATTGACCGACCCGTGACCTTACATGGTTGACCCAGACTAGTTGACTAGGTCTGACCCGTTGATTTCGATCGACGCTGACTGTTGACCCGTCAACGTTGATTTTTGTTGACTTTTTTGGGGTTTCGATCGGGACCCCTCCTAGGCTAATTTTGACGTCCTAGATCCATTTTTTATGTTCATTTTCCAAAATTCATTCGTTTGAGTATAGTTTTATTAATTGGACCCTTTATGTGCTTAGGTGCATTTATTAGCGGCAATTTTGTCATTCCTATTTCGTACGGCTCTTCGACGACGAAGTATCTATGAGTGGACCCCTTCTAAAATGCATACATGAAAAGCATGACTTAATGGTTACATTTTGTGAAACGTTTGAGTAAATTAGATTTACACTTTATGATTATCATGCTTTACTGAGAATATTTTGGAATACCATACTTTATCAAATTTATGTTCTTTATAGTATATATGATGGATAACTATATACTACTTATGAACATGTTTTTACACTTCTTTGTAGTAAATATGATGGATGACTATATCCTATGAAGATGTTTTTGAGATATATTGATTTCTGTTGGAAAGAGTATATTCAATGTTTTTGTGCTTATCTAGTGGTCACTATTCTGCCTACGAGCGAAGATACTTGTTTATTGGCTTCGGGCCAGGAAATGTAGTACCACGGGCCATTACGATACCACTATGTAGCACATTATACGATATATGTTTTATGAAGGTTTTATGGCATGCTAGGGTTTTCGGAAAACCTATCACATATTATGCTATTAGTTTTCATAAAACTTTGGGGGTTAGTACATTATTGAATAACTGTTTTAGTATTATATATATATATCGACTTGGTCCACTCATGTTTGTTTTGCGCCCCCTCAGGATTTAGAATCAAGGCATACAATTCCAGCATCAGGGCACTTCCGCATCGGCATCTTCAAGTCCTCTCATTGTAGGACCTATTCCTTTGCTCATTCAATTTTATATTATTTATTTTTAGTGTTCTAGTTAGTTGTATGCTCTGAACAAGTTCCGAAGTTGCAAATCATTGTATTTAAATTTATAAGTTTTATTTATGTTCGTTACTTCTCATGCATATTAGTATGGCTTCGTCACCTTCGGGTGTCAACCAGCACGTGCCTACCCTAGTGTACGAAGGATATCAGGGTCAGGCCTGTCAATGTTACTGTATGTTAATGATATTATCATCACTGGGAGTGCCACAAATGCAATTCAACAAGTAATTTCATACTTGAGAACAAAATTTGACATTAAGGATCTTGGTCCGTTACATTTTTTCTTAGGAATACAAATTACAAGAACAAAGGATGGCCTGTTCTTATCTCAAGAAAAATATATACAAGATCTTTTAAAGAACACAGAAATGTTGGACTCTAAACCTGCTTCAACTCCTTGTCTTCCTTACAATCGGCTTCTCAAGGATGATGGGCAACCTTACCACAATCCTGCCTTATACAGGAGCATTGTTGGAGCATTGCACTACCTTCTGTTTACAAGACCTGACATTGTTTTTTCTGTTCATCAAGTTTGCCAATTTATGCAAACTCCAATGGTGTCTCATTTTACAGTAGTGAAGAGGATTTTACGGTATCTCAAAGGCTCGGTTTCTCATGGAATTACTTACACCATAGGAGAATTGGTTTTAAAGTCCTTCAGTGATCCTGACTGGGCAGGTGATCCAAATGATCGAAGGTCCACTATTGGTTTGGTTGTATTCCTAGGAAATAATCATATTTCTTGGTACTCTAAGAAACAACAAATTGTGTCACATTCTTCAACTGAGGCTGAATATAGAGCCCTTTCATCTACTAGTGCAGAATTGGATTGGATCCAACAGTTGCTCACTTTTCTACATATTCAACCTCAACATATTCCAGTACCCTTTTGTGATAATCTATCAGCAATTGCCCTACCATTTAATCCAGTTCAACACCAACAAACTAAACACATTGAAGTGGATGTTCATTTTGTTCAAGAAAGAGTTGCTGCTAAGAAATTGCTTGTTCAGTATGTCTCATCTTCTGAGCAATTTGCTGATATCCTAACAAAAGGCTTGAGTTCTCCTTTGTTTAACACTCACTGCTGCAATCTCATGCTTGGCTCATCCAAACATGGGATTGAGGTGGGATGTTAGAGCATAAATAATGAATGAAGAGGATTGTGCCACTTGTCATTGATCAAGGAGATTAGTTGTACAATGTTGTTATAGTTGGTATAATGAAGTGTACAAGATAAGATTGTAATAAAGTAGATAAGGTTGTTAGACTAAGATCTTACAATATATAATGCAAGATTGTGTACTGTTGTAATTACAGAAAATCTAATACAAGATTCAGTAGCTTCGTCTCCAAGCTCTCTCTCTTTCTCTCTTCTCTCTCAACTCTTCTCTGTATCTCTCAAATCTTCTCTGCATATCTTTCCTTTGAAGCTCTGCAATATGGTTAACAGTAAAAACCAAAACTAAAACCTATTATACCAAATTTAATAGGTTTTAGTGATTGCATGTGGAGGGTTTTTGAATTTGTAGAGTCCATCTGGATATATGGTGGGATTTTGGGTAATTGGGGATTTTTCCTTATCTAAGTTTGGTGTGTGCGTTCTGCTGAGTTCGAATTTGAATTTCACAGATGTAAATAATGGCTGAATAATCAGGGAGATATTGTGAGGAAATAGAGATGAAATGTCTCAGTCCAACAAAAGACATATTTTAATACATCTTAAAACATAACTATTGCTTTCGAAGGCAGAAAGACTGAGTGCTGGGAGAGACTGCGAGGTAAGGGCTTATGCTGCCACTATACTTGGTCCAAAATGCAAGTTGTGCCTCACAGAGATTCTGCACTGTAAAGGCCACAACAACTTTAGACAAAACGATGTATTCAAATTCAAGGAATAACACAACATAGGACTAAGACATTAGTCATTTGCAGGTTCTGATATGAGTTTTGCGCATTCGGTTAGACATTTTATCACATATTCTGCAAGTTTGTCAGGGGTGAAGGTGGATTATGATAAAAAAAAAAAAAAAAAAGACTGAAAAACAAAGCTTGCTGCGGATGCAGTGTCGTTTTATTTTTTGCACTAAGGGAGGTATTTAATATGCCATAAAAGGCCAAAGCCTTTGCTTTAACTTTCAAATCAACAAATATGCTTATGTAGACAACCATGAACATGAATAGAAAATGTTAATATTGATTTTGGTTTATTTTTTGTTTTTATTTGTAAGTATTTAAATCTTCTTCTAATTCTCTCAATTGACCCTCTTTTAATCTTTTTTTTTTTTTTTGGATATTTGATAATTACCCATATGAAACTTGTGACTAAGTTTTATTGGAATTTTTTTGTTTAATTTTATCTATGATTTTTGTGGATTAAGACTTCGTTGTTGTTATATGCAGGGGAGTTCAAAGTAAAGAGGAGTATGCACATATTGAGCTTATGTATCACAATCTAATTGTTTATAGATTTTGTACGATTTTTATTAGGACTATCTACTAAATCTTTTGTACGTAAATAGTACTATACAAAATTTTATACAGTTCTCAATCCCACAGCATCGTGTGAGGCATTCTTTGCTAGTAATAACGAAAACAAAAACATTAAGAAAAGGATCTATATTTCTCATCTAGACTACGAAATGAATCTATGAGTATTCTTGAGCTATAGAAGCTAAAACTTAACCTCAATCTGTAAATTAGCATAATTTAAATAATCATGATTTTGAAAATATAGTAAACTTCCAAAGCAAAAAGGAAACAAATGTTTACAAAAGATAACGGAAAATAAATGAAAAATCCACTTAGTATTTAAAAATAGTGCATTACATGCAAGTAACCGTAAGCCCAATAAGAAATTTTAATTGAAAAGAAAAACCAAAGAGAAAGGGAACTTTTATAAGGAAATCATCGATAACGAGTTCATTTTCATGGGTTAATTTATTCTTTTGACTACACAATTAATTATCAGAGACGCGCTACCACAGGGCTAATAGCTTGTTGTGGGACTCCCGCTGGGTCCACTCTTGCAAAACCAAGAGAAACTCCACCCCTTTCTCTCCTTTTTCACGAATGTTGTCCCTCATAAGTTATGTATGTAATACCCTTACATAGAACTGAACAGGCCACCGCTAGCCTCCGGTGCGCCAAGTCAAGTGACAAACAAAACAATTCGCCAATGATGATTTTCGGACAAACCCGATTCCTAGCTAATTACATTCGGACTAACAATTCGCCAAGCTTTTCAGCTGTGTGTGCCTCCACCGTTCATGGCTACACGACAGCAACCTTTCCCGGCCCATTGCCAAGTTGTATCCCATTTTTGCCACCTCCCATCCCTTCTAATCATCTCATTGAAGTCCCATTTTATCCCTAAATTCTTTCAAATTGTATTCATTTATTGTGTTATTTGTATTCCTTAAAGTCGGAGAACTTTAACATTATCTTGTGAAAAATGAACTTTTCTTGTACGAAAGGGGAGGGGGTTTCATGATTTTTGCTTCAAGTTCATAATTGACGATGGAGTGCTTTGTAAAGTATTCGAACAATGAATCTATTGATTCGTTTGATTTGAAATTTCACCTCCCCTCGTGTTTCTATCTTTAACTTTCTATTTATCATTGGCTAATACAATTACCATGTGATCGAGAAATTTTTTCAAGTGTCTAGTACTCAAGCGAGTATTCCACATGTAATAAAATATGTGAGATACAGAAAATATTTCATTTCTTTCACTTGTATCATGACATGTGAGTACGATATGTAATAAACTCATGTTTCGCCAAAAGATTTATCTATCCATTATATATATTATATATAGTTTGCTTGACAATTTTAAGTTTTTGGATGTCTAATTCCCTTATATGTTTTAATTCTGGTGATTTAAATGTATCATTGAAGTTCCAAGATTAGTCTTTTTGTCTATTATTGATAACGCGCATATAGCGGATGAACAATCCAACACCCAACTTTTCTTCCCAAAGCATGGCATAACATCATTTAAAAGTATTGCTCACATGTAAATTTAATCATTACATTTAAATGATAAGATAATTACACTAAATTCATCTAAATTTATGGGGAGAGAGATTCAAATTTAGATATAGAGGTTGGAGCAGACAACTCTAACCAACTTGACTAAACTCAAGTTTGCTCTTTTGATTTTCAGTTTAATTTACCACTATTTTCATGTTCCAATTTTTTCGATGAAGTGCTAGGAAAATGCAAAATTTTATGTGGTTGATTGATCAAATTAATCACAACAACTTGCTAATTTGCATAAATCATTTGTGAAACAACATGCTTCTCAAATACACTCGGTTCCTAGTCTTTCCACCTCCTCCCTTCTTCTCAAGACAAACATTCGAAACATAAAACCCGAAAACAGTTGTATCAAAATTTTCAGATCACCAAAAACAAATAAAATAAAAACCCACCCTCATGAAAATTTAGAACTAGCAACTATTTATAAAGATTTCAAACTTGAGATTTGGAGGTCTCAAATCCTAAGTTTTTTTTTTCCGCACAACAATTTTGAATGTCAAATTTTTTTTTTAATCCAAACGGAGGGGTAATGAGCTAGCTAAGCTAGGTGTTAATTTCCAATAAATAAAAATGAGGTGGGTGTTTTAGTTAATTTCTTTTTTTCTTTTTTTTTGGGGGGGGTTACATTAGCTGAATTATTAGTAGTATTGAGTTTTCCTAATCCAAACAGATTTCTGATATATAATTAAAACCCTGATTTTTCGACCAAAAAAAATTGAAACCCTATCTACTCGGAATCAAATTGCATGCTAATTAAATGGAAATCATAAAGAGGCGGTGCCCTACATCTATATATTGGAGGGCAAGCAAAGAAATCACTCACATTAAACCCACTTCGCTACTCCTACAAATCCCTTTAACCCTAATCAAACTTTCTTCTCCTCCATATAGTAGACCCTATTACGTACGTCGTACCATCTGTCTCGCAAGAAATATTCCATTTTGTCAAGAAAGTCGAAGGAAAACCTAGCTATATCTACCTTACCTTGTCTATGGCAAATTCTGATACCTTTCCCGTGGGTTACAAGTTTCATCCAAGAGACGACGAGTTAGTCGGATACTATCTGTATAACAAGGTTCGTGGCACACCTTTTAGGGATGAGAATGTTATTCCTGAGATAGATCTTTATGGTAGCATGGAGGCAAGAGATATATGGAATAACAATGGCGGACAGAATTTAGAAAAGAATGAAGACCTTTATTTCTTCACCAAGCTGAAGCCGGCCAAGGGTACGGGTTCCCGAGTGGCTCGCACCATAGGGTCTGGGACATGGAAGGGCGAGACTGCAGGGGCCAAAGTCAAAGATCCCAAGACTAAGGAGACGATAGGATTATTTAAAAGGTATCAATACAAGAATACTAAGTATCCTCAAGAAAGCGGTTGCTGGATTATGCACGAGTTCAGCCTTCACCCTCAACAGGTCATGCGCATTAAATCAAGTCCAAGTAGTCGTCCGAATGATGCTGAATATGTAGTCTGCCGGGTTCGAAAGAACTTTGACAGAAAGAGAAAGGCGGATGATCACGAGGAGACTGGAGTAGTACAATCCCAGAGCAAAAGGATTCGGATGCAATCAGAGAATATTGATGAATCTTATGTTACTCCCATGTCTTTTGAGGTTAATAGCGATCACTACAATCAGCAGCAGCAGGAGCAGACTAATATTAATGCAACTAGTACTAGTAGTAGTATTAGCGTGACTAATGTGGATCAGCCACATTACTACTATTGTGAGCCAGCACAGTACTCTGAGGTTATTAATCAGTATGATATTCCGCAGCAGCAGGAGCAGGCGACTGCTACTAGTGATCCTCTCAACGTTACAAACTTGCCAACTAGGCTTGCTGAGCAGCAACACTACTTTGTTACGCAAGACCCAACTGTGGCTTCCTCATCACTGGCTATGGCTGGGCCGGACAATCAAGAGCAACAAGTGCAGAGTAACGTAACAGACTTGCCACAATACTACTATGATATAAAAGAACCGATGACGACTATGGCGATGCCAGATACTTACGTATGTCTCCCTGAGCTAAATTTTGTCGTAGACCCAGCTATGGCCTCTTCACTAGGTATGTCTATGTCTAGCCAAGAAGGTTATCTTCAGCACAATGGTTTTGCGAGTAATGTTATGACGGACTTGACACAGTACTACTCCAGTACACAAGAACCAAGTAGTGATACTGTTTCCTCTCAGTATGATCCGCCGCAGACAGCTACTACTGGGTTCGCTACTACTGGGTTCGCTAATCAACCACACTATTTCGTTACACAAGACCACCAGCCAGACTACGTTGTTGCCGATCCCACCGTGGCTTCTTCACTAGCTAGTCCATCCAATCTTGATGAGAATCATCATATCATGGATAAGGATCAACTTCCCCCTCTTAATTTTGACTACACCCCTGGTGACATCATGATAGACTTGGACGACCTTTGGAACAATTAATATGGATCAACCTGTTGTACTTGATTAATTATGTTGTTGTAATTTGTAGATTTTTCATTTGACCAGTATCATCGATCATATTGTTTACACTACGGTTTTTGATCTAATGTAATAGTGTTCTTACTTGACATACTACATTTAATTTGTACGTAATCGATCAATATCCCATTATATATAGGGTTTTTTTATTAGTACCCAATAAAATGTTGAATGCATCCCACATTAAAATTTAATATTAAATGATTAATTTACCCTAATGGCAATTTTGAACTTAATAGATTTAAAAAAAAAAAATTAAATACACCTCAAATCATTTTTCACGTATTATTTATCTTCTTCAACTATCAAAATCCCTCCAACCCTTCATTGTTGAACAAAACTCTAACCAATGAAATTACAAACATGTCGATTGAGAAAAATTATTTTTGACGAATGAAACACGAAATCGATGTTTCGGAAGCTTCACATGAGGTAAGACTTCATATTCTTTATTGTTTTAGTGATTTTGACGACATCGATAATTATTTAATCTTGTTTTTGTTGCGTTATTCAAGCTTTTATGTTCGTATTTAATCTTACTTGGTAATTGGCGTGGCAACGGTCGTTATTGCCCTAGAAAAGAACACAAAAGTTAAGGGAATTCTTTGCATCTCTTTTTAGTTTTAACATTGAAAAGAAAAGTATCACAAGTCAAATAGTGTTAGTCGATAAAAACTCACTAATCTTTACACAATTATGTTGTAAAGTTCAATTACATAAATAGTAACCATGTTGATTGGCCAAAAAAAGGGAAAACATCGAGGACTGTGTAGCGTTGTTTATCTATTGTCCTGATAATGGAAATTACATAGTGGCACTTGTACAATTGCTCACTTCTAAATAGTACCATCATATAATTGCACATGATTAGTTAGTCTAGCAACATTCGAACTTTACTTAATTACAGGTCTCAAATTTGACTCACACCAATACAGAGAAAACTGACTTTGATACTAAACTGACTCATTGTGGATTTGTTATGCGTGGGTCAACAATGGGTTGTTTTACGTGGGTCAGCAGTCAATTGGAATAGTTGTAAATATTATATTGTTTGTTAAAAGAAAATGGAAAGAATACTGAATACTACCAAGCAGCTATCCTTCTCCATGGTATGAATGACCATAGACCAGACAAAATATAATATAAACTGACAAACTTCCATGATAAACGCTCTGAATTCCTTCATTTGGAAGGAGAGGAACAACCGTATGTTGAGAAATCCCTGGTTTCCTTGTACCCTTTTTAAGTTGTTTAGCTTTCAATCATGTCCGGGATTATTGGTATTGTCTGCTTGCTTTGAATTTTTACCTTGTGTTTTCCAACCTGGAATTTTCTGTAGTACTCCAAAGTATCTCATACTCCGAATTTTTTAACCGTTAAATTTTTGTTTAAAACACAAAAAACAAGATCTAACCATTAAAAAAACCAAAATATCTTTATATTCCAAAGCACCATACAACTTTTGTTCCAACCCTGTTGACTTCTGTTTTTTCCCTGTGTCTTGGGGAAATTTGACGGTACTAGAGCAGGTAAGTAAACATATCCAAGAAGTTATAACTCTCAAATAAACTACAAAATGGTAAAGACAAATCTTCCACTGCAACTATTTTAAGAAAACAACCTTCTATGTACTTAATATCCAACATCTTTTGTTTAAAAACACAATCACTCCACATACAGGTATGATTACCACATCATGCAAAAACTTGATGTCCATCACCAAAGCATGTACACAATATCCATACAAGGTGGCAACCATAAAATTAAACATTTCATGCCTCGGAAGGTTTTCTTGTAAAATCGGATTCTTCATTTCCGAGCACAGTCTAGCTTGGTTCATCCATCTTCACTCTCGAATCTGTGGTTGACTCGCTTTCCCTCATGCTTTCCTGCAAAACCTTGTTGATTTTCCAGCCAAAAGAAAAAGAAACTTGTTGAGGTGTTTAGAATCAGTGTATATCTTCAGACATTTTAAGTTAACTACTATTGCTAAAGCAGATGTGTAATAGACGAGTCCTTTTACCTGCAACAGCTCAGACATTTTTCCATTTCTATCATCCTCCAGTGGTTTTGAATGTGGTATAGAGTAGTCTTTAGGCTGTATGGATTGCAGAGGCTCAATTACCAAAGGCTGTTCCATATCGTTCTCCAGCTCACTGCCAGTTGACTTGCTACCCTCAATGTTCATCTCAGTTGAATGTGAGGGGGCATGTGCAGGGGCTTGTGAGGGTGTATCAATCCTCTTAACTACCTCGGTAACCAATTTTTCAAAAGGTATATTTGGGAGTCTCGGTGATTTGGCTTCTGCCTTCAGCATCTCTGTCGATGGTTGATTACAAGTACCATTCTCATTTTGTCCACCTTCAAAGACCAACGATTGATTTCCAACCCTTGGAATCTGGTTGGTAGATATCGACCCATTTGATGGAGGAACTGATGGAACCTGCTTAACTTTTGAAGTTGCCAGATCTGAAGATTGGTTTACAACTTCATTGACGAGTGGCACCCGGATGGTGTGTATTGGCCCATTGGTAGGAGGAGGACCTGGTGCAACAGAATTTGATAAACCAGTGAGTGGTACCCCTTCAGATAAATTTCGAGGTTGCAGTATAACAGGCAACAAGTTGCCTCTGGACAGTAGTGGGCTAGCAGTTTGGGGTGCCACTGGAACCATACGTTTGCGTTTTGATGCTACATGACTAACAGATCGAATGGCATGTCTAGAACGAGGGCTCGAACCATGGAAATGAGAGATCTCAGCTGGAATTGGAATCACATTTCGCCTTATCATTTGAACATCTGGGGCCACATCATTCTGTGCTGAAACAGGAACGTAATGTCCAGGCTTGAAGATAACACCCCTCATAGTGGTGGCAGAGTTGCCAACCCTAACACTAAGTAGATATCCTCCATCAAATGTTGCATCAATGACACCAGAAACAACTGTTCCGACCATAACATCAGCTGCACCATTACTGGGAGCTCCATGATGGGGCTGGTATCCATTCCTCCCTAGAAATCCAGGAGGAGCAGAAGGAACACCAGTACCAGCATTTTCCCCTGAGTTCAGATTTGGAGCATTTCTCACATAAGCATTCTCTTCCAGATCTAGTTTGGGATGTTTTCGTGGACGGCCACGTTTTCGCTTCATGGGGATACTTGACGAGCCATCAGGGGTGTTCCCTTGATCTGATTGGCTCATCTTCAGGCACTTTTACCAAACTCTCGTCCTCTTCCCCGAAATTTTCCCACCCTACAGCAAGACGAAGGCTTTAAAGTGGGTTTAAATGAGAAAATTGATATGGAATATGATATTTAAATTACATGTCAATGATATATTGGATTCAATCTGAAATCATATTCATATGCACCAAGACTTTCAGAGTCCTCAAAATTATTAAGCTGAATACTTAAGTAAGCTAACCTCCACAAGCTACAAGCCAGCTGCTAATAGCTTAAAATTTTACCATATCAAACAATATTAACAAACAAAAACATTAAGAAAAGGATCTATACTTCTCATCTAAACTAGGCAATGAATCTATTGAGTATTCTTGAGCTACAGAAGCTAAAACTTAACCACAACCTGTAAATTCCATAATTTAAATAATTGTGATTCTAAAAATATATTAAACTTCCAAAGCAAAAAGGAAACAAATGTTTACAAAAAAGATACTGGATAATAAATGAAAAATCCACTTACTATGTAATAGTGCATTACATGCAAGTAAAATGAACCCAATAAGAAATTCTAACTGAAAAGGAAAACCGACGAGAAAGGGAACTTTTATAAGGAAATCGTCGATAGTCAGTTATTTTCATGGGTTGATTTCTTCTTTTGAGTACACAATTATCAGAGACACGCTCTACCACAGGGCTAATAGCTTGTTGTGGGACTCCCGCTAGGTTCACTCTTCCAAAACCAAGAGAAAGTCCACCCCTTTCTCTCCTTTTTCACATCGTGTTTTATTTACTTTCCTTATTAAGTTTTGTGGGGTTTTGGACAAGCAGAGCTTGGACATCAAATACAAATGTGTGTTTGACTCACTACTTAGTTTTCAGGCTGCCCTTGATTTTGTCTATCTCTACACTTCTCTACCAAATGGTGAATAAGAAGTAATCTGAAACTCTAGGAACCAACTCTGACACCACTTGTTAGGACGTACAACTGCAAACTGAGATACAAAAGAATCACCACTTTGCAATTCACAACAGAAATAATTACATGAACGAGTCAGAAAATGTTACGAGCAAGTGCTTTGTAAAATTCTTGTCTAGACTCTACATACACCAAAATATTTATTCTTTCACCAAGTATAAATAGTACAAAAGACAGTTGAGTTAATCGTATAACTCAAACACAAACACAAACACAGAGAAAACCCTTGTGCACCCACTATCTCAACATTCCGTCATGCACTACTTCTCTAGTTCTTACACTTCCTAGTCTCAAAATTCTCATAGCTTGGTTTAACTTCAATTGTTTGTCCCTCATAAGTTATGTATTTAATACCCTTATATAGAACAGGCTAGCCGCTAGCTTCCGGTGCGCCAAGTCAAGCGACAAACAAAACCATTCGCCAATTATGATTTTCGGACATACCCGATTCCTAATAACTGAAAAATGATTGCTTTAGAATCAACAAACAACATCAATGGATAAGCATGACTGCAAAATGTCATCAGAAAGATAGCAAAAGAAATTGGCAAAGGTAAATATAAGCCACAAGAGATGCTAGTGAACCAAAATGAATAATTATATCGACATTGATTTTATACAATTGACTCAACTTAAAATTGAAATCCAGGTACCGCAAAAAAAAGACACACACCTGAAGCAACAGACAAATTAAAATCCAGGCAACAGAAGCTTTTTGATCCTTATTATTCACCTTCAAATTTCAGCATACAAGTTCGAACTGAATACAGATGGCCATATGGAATATGTAATTTCAATATAACACTGAAGATTCAACCAAAAAAATTCATAAATATTTTATTTTATTTTATTTATAAAAAAAGCTAATATTCCACCTGGCTGCTGAGAAATGTTATGAATATTTTTCCGAACTTTTTCATAAATGGAGTCAACAAAAGCAATTAACTCCACTCACTCACCTAAACAACTACACTTTTGTATTTATTCATTTTTATCTGTTGTCTTCTTCTTTTTTCAGGTCAAATTTGAGCATAACAGCAACTCAGAATATAAATAACCAAATTAAAATTTTTATTTTTATTTTTTACTTGATACCCAACAAAACTTGGATATTAACTTTGCTGTTGAACCCAAGCAAAAGTTTTGAGCTTTGATTAAATTTAAGTGAACCCAAGTAAAAAAATTTTAAAAAAAAAAACAACAAAGCTGAGGTAGGGGATTGAGAGAGACTGGGGAAGAAACTGGCAGTACCTTCTCCGAGTGTTGCAACGACGTCGTGGAGCGGAGAACCAAAAGCTTCGATGGTTGATGCTATCTGGGAATTTTGAGGTTTTGGGTTTTGTTTTGTATCGGCGGAAGAGACGAGGTGGGGAAACTAGATTCTAGAGGAACACAAATATTGAGTTCGGAGAAAATGTGGTTGTTTGGTTCACATTCGATGCTGAAATTATATTATAAATTAATTAATTAATTAATTAATTAATTACTGTGGGAGGATGGAAAGTTGACAGATATGATATGTTACATTGTACGATGTAACACTGCGGTGACATAAAAGTGGGTTTGTTACTTGTTCTTATCCTCCCTAATTGTCTCACTTTCTTTCACATAGATAATGTGATGCTTATAAAGATCTGAATTTGAATTCGAATTTGATTAAAATTGTTGAATAGATATAAATTTGCAAGGAAAAATTTAAATGGATAAGTTTTGGCTCATTTATCTCGTACTTTCTTAATTTCATATTTTCACTCCAACTATAACAATTTAATGAAATTCGTTTATCGTAAATCAAATATATGTTTAAGTATAAAATGTATATTCGCACGCATCTAGAAAGGCTAGTAATTGTGCGTCACCTATGGCATCCATATTGAATATATAAATGTTGTCATTAAGGAGCATGCGAAATTGATTATTAAGACCATACAACTAAAAAGGTTTAAAAAACTAGTCATAAGAATTAGGTTAGAAGCTGATCGAGTGCCCAACCGTGCCACGACTGAATATGTTCTAGCAACAATTTAAAGAATTTGTCTTAGAACTTAACAAAGTCCGACAACTTAAACCGATTCGCTTTCTATAAAGTTTGGAAAGACTCACATGGTCCTTCGTGCACAAAACATTCTAGGCCACAAGGAATGTGACCCTCACCTTCAATGAGTCGTTAACGCTTACCTTCTACGAGTCATTAGCACTCATCTTTTACACCAATATCAAGAAGATCCAAAAAAGCATTAACCAAGAAAATGGCGCACATCTAATATTGACATTCTTAAAATGGACGAGTAACGTCAAATGTTTTACTTTAAATGATCAAAAATCAACCATTAAGTCATAAGTCGTCGCATCAGCACGAACCTATTTTTCTCACATAGATGACCAGAAAAATAGGAAAGAATCTTTGAACCTAGATAAACCTTGATGTACTTTAGCATCCAACTTAACTTAAACTTTGCTTCTTAAAGATGAATTTTGTTTGCCTTTGAATAAAATTCAAATTTAGGAATCAAAGAGTAGTTGACCGATATCACATCGAAACCATTATTCGATGACCCTTTTGTCTCCTGTGAGGTGTCTACAAAGTAGAAGTTCAACTCAACAACTCTAAATTGGAAGGAAAAAGAAGACTCAAAGTGATCCAACCATACACGACACGCAAAAGCATTCGTGCTTGGGATACACTTTGGGGTACGAGAAAGTTCGAACTATAATCTTTGAGGACATATGTTTTCCACAACTCTTTAATTACAAATCTCCCAACATAAGTCTTTGTTGGTCTCTTTAACGTTTAATACTGATATTAAGAGACAGAAGGCTTGTAACTCAAGTAATTAAAAACATTTACGCTTGCATTCGAGCTCATGTCTACTCAATTCTCTCTCTCTCCCCCCTCCACCAAGATTCCAATACTGTTACCGTTACACAACTGAGTTAATGGTGTCACCGTTGCATGTTTTCTTGATCTTCTGCTTCTCTAGTATCAAAATCTGCTTATATTTGTTGCTTGAGATCCCTCTGAAGCTCCTTTAAGTTCTTACTCTGCCCAGCTATACATTCTCACCAATAACGAATCCGAAAAATTGCTCAAATTAATACCATGTGATGAAAATCAAAACACAATGGTATAAGAGACAATATCTTTACATATGATAATGCCTTATCTATTCTTCCCTCAACAAACAGATACTTTTACATTTTAAAAATAATTCTATACAATCAATGTTGGGGAAGGGGGAGTCGAACTTAGGACCTTAGTGTTGGGTTATTGCTCTTAATCAATTGAGCTACAAGCCCCTCACCATTTCGAAACTAATTGAGTTACAATTAATAGGGGATTGTAATTTAAAGAACGGATGATTACTAAAAAATGTACCACAACCTCCACAACTAGGACTTTGTACCATTCGTGAATTCTTCTAACACAAGAGGCCTCTGTGACTGTGGAAGGTGTTGGACATACAAGTCATGTACCATTTTAATGTGTTCGTCAATCTTGTCAGCTGTCCAACCATCAGTTCTTGTCGGAGGAAGATACTTTACGCTTAGAGATGCTGGCCGAACATGTAAGCTACCCTTCCTCCATGCTCGATGGGTACCCGTCAGGACCATGGGAACTATTGGGAGACCTGTTTGCAATGCCAGATGAACAAAGCCCTGCAAAGAAAAGTTATTGAACTTATATTTTATACTTGAATGCAGAAGACAAGTAAAGACATTGAATTTCTGTACGAAAGTTTATGCCTAACGACGAACAAGATTATTCAAGAAGTATGATCAGTACATAAGAGTGATTGCAGAACACAATCCATTAGAGGTTACCCATGTTTCCTCAACTTTTAAGTAAATGTGTTGCACCAAATGCATGAGATATCGACAAGGATAACTACCAAGGAGACCAGCAGGTGTCATTCCACTCTATGATCGCTCGGTATTAACAAGTTGTTGAAATTACCTTTTTGAAGGGGAGCAGTCGTCCATCTCTTGACCTGGTGCCCTCAGGAAATATGATCAAAGAAAGCTTGTTTCTCACAACTGCTCAAGCTGCCTGAGCAAGAGAAAGGTAAAAAAATGAAGGACATATAGAAAAAAATCCTATGACAAAATAGAATACCTCTTTCATAGATTCGATAGCTGCAGTCGGATTGGAGCGATCTATACGAAGAAAAACATCTAGAAGAGAAGTATGATTACAGATACAAATTGCCCTCTTATTAGTGAACTTAGCTCCTTCAATCGTGACGTGATTCCCCAGAATCCACATCGGCAACCGATAGAAAATTAGTAATCTGCAATGCTGCCTCAAGGTACCAAACCAGATAAATTGTAGGAAACTAGTACAAAACACTGATTAACGGAATTATGACTAAGATCAACTCTTCACTCATGTCTTTCTCCTATAAAGGGAATAGTTACCAGCAACCTTTACGACTAGGTGTTATAAGCTAACACCGGAGTCAGAATGTTTATTTTATATGAAGAGTGTTAAGCATTGAAATCTAGAGACTGAAACAGATACAATATAACATATCTATATGTCTGCAACAGAAATTTTTTTTTTTTCATTGGCAACATGATACGAAGTGCAGATAAGGAGAAACAAAAATGATTAAATCTTGATTGCAAAAATAACAGCAACAAAAAAGGAAGTAATTAAGTGAACCCGACTTTCGACATCATAGGTACAACGAGCTTGGCATGAATCACAGGATGAAAGAGAGCTTACCACCAATCTACCAGTAACATGTCCATAAACATTTGCTTGCTTAATCCTCTCATAAGGCCATGGTATGAGCACAACCATGATCACTGCCCATATCACAGTTAAAACCGTCACCATTATAAAACATGTGGCCATTCTAACACAAGATATCAGTGTGGATCCCCAATCGTCTCCACCGACACAAACATCATGCCTCAGCCTTTGTCCTATTTTTCTCACCGGAATTTTCGGTGTTCCTCCCACTCCTGGACCAGAGCTTGTGCTCAAAAAGCTCCCCAACCTTCTACTTCTTAAAAGAGGACTAGTTCCAGTGTTTTCCATTAACCAAAGGTTCATAGAAGTGAAAACAGAAGCTGTCTGGACAGATAGAACAGAATATGCAATCAAACTCAAAATATACTAGAAAACATGTTGTTATTCAAAAATCTTCCTTTTATATATTTTTGCTTGTATCAATTTCTGAGCAACCAAACAAGTGCTCTAATCGGAACCCTGTCAAAACGAATAATTTTCTAAGGAATAATATTCTAGAAACAAAACAGATAGAAAAGTAATAATATGAAAACAAAACAATGCAGATGCAGATGCTTCGAAGAAACGTCTAAACTCTTACTAGTTAGAATCTGGGCAGATAACAAAACTTATTGAAAGTATAACAGCTTCAAAACAATCTGAAATTCCTCCAACTTTTATTCTGGCTGAGAGTGCTTAACATGCATGTGTTTCTTTTCAAAGAAAAATTGTTTCGTGTTGTTGTGGAAGCCAAACAGAGCACTAGGAGTTTAGACAAAGACCCACCAAACGTTCTTACCAAGAACTTGCAGCACACTTTTGTGGTCGAGAAATTGCTGCACAGAACGTGCAAGAAAAAGGAGATGAGCCTAGAAAGACGTATGACATTATCTTATTGGGATATATAGGTCTGTGGATATAAGGACAAGAACATGACAATAACTTGTGATGGTAGCGCTAACAATGGGAGAGGGAGACAGAGACAGAACATCTCAACTTCTTCTTCTTCTTTTTCTTTTTTTTCCCCTTCTTTTTTAATATTTTTTTTATTTAAGTATGAGAATTAAAGTAGTGAGTCCAACAAAACCCTTTTTGGGAAAAAAAAATTAAAATGTTTGAATGAAATTTTAAAAAGGGTTTTTTTGCTACTAATCTTCTTCAATTTATTCGATCTGATTGTCGAAAAGTGAAAGTGTTGTAAGAGAAATAAAAAAGCGTGTGTGGGTAACACTGCCCTTTAAAAATTGATATGTTTAACACAAGTAGGTTAAGGATTATAATACTTGGGTTATGACTAGTCTTACTCATCATATTTCAGGAAGACATGTTACAACCCACTACTTATAATATTCTCGTCGTTGGATATTGTGGTTGTTGGAGATCCAACGGCCTATAGTTTACCACATGTAATTTTGCACTGTAGCCAGAGATTCAACCAACTGCTATCCTAAACATGTATTTTATGCACTCAGTTGAAAAAAATAATAATTAATTAACATGGTTAACATTATCCTCATGTCAGCCTGACATCAATCCACCTGGGTAGAAGCCTAGACAAGATTTGCCTTGTCTGCAAGTCGGGCCAAGGTTGGCCTTCCCTTACCTAGGCTATTTTTGACACAGCCTGAACATGATGTTCAATGGGCACTGAAATTAAGGCATGCTAGCCATCACCCAGATAAGTGACGAAGCCATGATATGCATAAAAACATAACTAATGTTATCAACTATTAAAATCTACCAAAAATTCGGCACAACTTCCCCTAAAATAAGGATAAGCCCAAATTAAGACACCTGCAAGTAATCATAATTATTTCAACACATCTCTGAAAGGCAACACTTAATGGGTCTCTGACTCTCTATTACATGCTTGACAATATGTTAAGAGCATAGTTGCCTAATACTAGTTCTGCGGATAAATTTGAGTATATAACCTACTCGATAAAGATATGTCAAAGCCTGAGAAAATGCCTCAATGCCAAATATGTTCACAGCAACTGCTACTGATTTCGATGGTATAGCATACAATATCATCCACTAGTTGTAGCTAGTGGAAGCTGGATAGTATAATCATGTCATTACTTAATGGTCTCGAAGTAATGACAAGCTGAGTATATGACTGTATAATCATGTCATTCCAGAGTACTCTCAACGTAATGACTTGTTTGTAATAGTGAGTACTATAAGAATATACTAATCCTTACGTTAAACGCGCCACGAAAGACAAAGTCAAAAAAAGTCAATGCTCACCCTTTTAGGGACATTTTGGTCATTTTCCACTAGTAAGAACAAAATTATACGAAAATTAGGGGCCGGTTGTAAAAGTTTTGGATGGTGGAGATGGATTTTAGGTTTCTTGGGGTGGTTTTGTGAAGACCAGTGTTTTAAAAATATACATATTTCTTTTTATTAGAGTGATAACGTTAGTGAGTTAAATAGTTAGTTGTTAGGAAAAAGGAAAATCGGTGGGATATAAGTTTGTAACAGTAACGAAATCTGTTATAATGAAGGACTGTGCAATACATCTTCAACTTGACAATGGTCATAATCTACTTTTCATGATTGTAGTATCCTTCACCAAAAATCTTTATTGTCGGAAAACCCTAAACAAGATGGAATGAAAATGTGGCAACTCGACTTGGGAAGAGTAAGATGAGAGTAGCTTTGTCACGCTCGATCTCGAGATACCTCAAAAACTGACATGTGATGTCAGGTTGTAATTGTACCATAACACATTTCGCTCCCAAGGCATGCCTAAATCGACCCAATAGTTCAACAACGACTATAATTTCATAACGATCCAATGGTCGGATCGTTGCCTACTACAAAGGTCAAGTGGTGGCCATTTACGAAACTAGGTTCCTAAGGTCGAATCTCGTCAAGCGGATTAAGGGCATCAAAACCTGGAAAGACAAAGTAGGTCATCGAGGCTGCATGCTGCCACACGCAACGCCCAGCGGGCGAGATCTCGCTGGAAATTCGACAACACCAAATTGGCTCAAAATATACCACATTAAGGGTCACGAACATTAGAGCGTTTTTCATAAATTCACTAGAGTTCAAAACTGACCAGATGACGGCAAAAATTGTAGTGGAAGTCACTAATTCGTCGGCATTTTATGGCGTGGCTGCACCTATGGGTGATGGGATCCAGAGATCTATTCTTGGGGTTAAGAGATGTCTACTGTGGTGGTGGTTGGTGTCGAGGTGAACCAAAACAAGAAGTTTGTCATTGGGGAGCTAGGAGCCGTCGAGCTCCACCTTGCCTGAAAATGTGGCCAAACGGGACAAAAATTGATTGAGTTATATTTGTTGGAACGATGGTGGTGGCGACGAGGCTCGTTGTCGGAGCTTGCCGAAAAAACCATAAAAAAAAACTAGCCAGTCCATCAAGTCGAGTTACAAACAAACAGATTGTCGAGTCGATCTCGCGGGTCGGCCTTTCTAGAAATATAAAGTTGACTCCCACAATCAGGGACCTACTATACAGATGTGTAGTTGACGAAAATGCCGTTGCTTTACTTGCTTATTTCCCCTTCGTTATGGCTCTGATTTGCTAATGGTTTTCGCCATGTGAATTAAAAATATTTAAAAAATTATTTTATTCAATTGAAAACAAAAAAAAAAGAAAAAAAAAGAAAAAGAAGATGAGTGTTCATCATCTTCTTCCCCTCCTTCCCAGCGACCCGCCATTCTCCTCCCATTGAAACGGCACCGTCGCACCCGGTTCCTGCGGTCCTCGTGTTCGCAGGTGATGATAATTCGAAATGGAACCTCCCCGATGTTGATCGACCCGGATGTGCAGGCTGGGGGAGTGGGGCTGAGAATTGCTGACGACTCCGGCATCCCTTTCCCTTGCCGTGGCCTCCCATTCCCTTGCCGCCTGAGTCCCTGACCAATATTAACCAATCCAAGCCTCACCTTACTTCTATCATCTTTTTTTCTTTCAGTGACATTTTTTGTGAAGGTCGCTTTTTTCTCTTCAACCATTTTCTTATTAATATTATGCAGATTAATGGAAACCCAGTTGTTAGAAATTGAAAATTACAGGTTAATTTGATTTGCGGACACGAAACTAAGGTATTTTACCAAGAGTTTTGGGTTCACCAGATGTGTATATGTAAAGAGCAATCAAGATTGTCCCTATGCATTGTCACTCAGTGGATTGGTGGCCAGATCAGGATCTTCAAGATCTGAAAACCTTTCAAGAGCATCATTTCTAATAGCAGAAATGTCATCGCAAGTTTCCTTCATTGATTTGCAAGAGGAACCAACATGCTCTGTATCATTTTCTAGAGTATCTGAACATCTAAAATAATCACTCTGTTTGAGGTACAATTAAAGTGTGGATGAGGACATGAAATCTTGCCGAAATATGACATCAAATGATTCGCTCGGTGCGAGGCGAAGGAGAAGATCAACTGTTCATCTTCTTCTTGTTTTTTTTTTTGAAGTTATTTATTATATAAAAATAAAAATTGTTTTTTATTATTTAAATATTTTTAATCTTTATAGCAATATTTAATTAGATTTGAAGGATTCAGTTATGTGACACGTCATCATATAACATAAATTTTGACAGAATTACTACATTGATTTGCCACACTCATTTTTAGGGACTTTAATGATCGATTTTCACTTTCAGAGATCATCTTAATGAAATAGATCAATTTCAAGACTATTTGTGATAAAAATCCTAAAATAATTAATCAAGGAGATAAAGATAAAGTAAACTAAAGGTCAACATAATTTGTTGAATTTAATCAATGGTCTAAGATAATCTTTAACTTTTATTAAAACAAATTTTATATAACAGTCAAGACAATTCGTTAAACTTAATCAATGCTTTCAGATAATTCTCAACTTTTATTAAATTAAATGGTACATAAAGGTACCGTAGGATCCTTAAAAAAATATGAAATATATTCTTTTTCATATATGTATGATAAAAAAAAAATTTGGAGCGTCGATTCGGGATCTTGAGCGGTTGGTAATTACACTTGAAGTACTTGCTCTATTGGAATTCGAACTTTGGCAAGTTTCCCCTGATAGGTTAAACGAATCTTAGCCATGTTTCACCAAGAAGAAATTTCATCAAGCACTACTTCTTAGTCTCTTATTTTACTTTTTTTTTAAGTTTTTTTGAGCTATACATAGTTTGCCAGAAATCTAATTTTAATTTTATAGAAATCAGACTTCAAAATGTGCAAGAAATATTAAGTTAATGGTTATAACTCAGATTTATCAAACTCGCACCAATATAATAATAATATTATAGAAATTAAACTCAAAGTGTATAATTCCTACATATTGAAATCAAACACACACAAACCATTGTGAACGATAAAAGAACTTTGAAATAAAAAAATAGAAAAAGGAAATATAATGGTGGTGTTTTCAGAATACGAAAAATAGAAAGGCATTCCGGCAAATATTATTAATTTCAAACAGACCCCCGTAAAATGCCACAATTTTATGAAGGAGAAATATGACGCTGTATATTTTGCAGTGCGAGCAAAGGGCAGAGTTTTTCTCTCGACCAGACTCTTCCTCTCTTTGAAATTGTTCTTGGAATTGTTTCCGGAACGTCGTTTCTCAAACAGGTACTGCAATCACTTTCCTCACCTGCTTTATTGATCATCTTTTTATCAGATTTCGTTCAAGTACTTCGAGCATTTGCTTTTGAAATATTGAACATTTGAATTTTGTTTGGTTTCTGGGAAAATCGAAGGAAATTAAATATCCTGATGTGATTTTGAGTTTCTGGGTCCTCGTATTTGAAAATTGAAATGTACTGATGGCTAAATTTAGCTGCGTTTAGGAATTTGATTAACGTATAACAGCAATTATTAAAAAATAAAAAAATTGATTAAGCATTTGTTAGTGAAAGCTTGTTTGAAGTAAATTTAATTCACATTTCTGTTTTTCTTTGCTTGTCTGCAGTTTTGGGATCAAATTATAGGTTTTGTGGAACTGAATTGGTGTGTTGGTTTGGTGTCGAAATTTTGTTAAAAATGAGTGTGGTGGGGTTTGATGTTGGAAATGAGAATTGTGTAATTGCGGTGGTGAAGCAACGGGGAGTTGATGTTTTGTTGAATGATGAATCGAAACGTGAAACCCCAGCTGTGGTTTGTTTTGGTGAGAAGCAGAGGTTTCTGGGGTCTGCTGGTGCTGCTTCTGCAATGATGAACCCGAAATCTACTGTGTCTCAGGTGAAGAGACTGATTGGTAGAAAATATACTGAGCCTGATGTTCAACGTGACCTTCGAATTTTGCCCTTTGAAACTTCTGAAGCCCCAGATGGTGGCATTTTGATTCATTTGAAGTACTTGGGTGCGACTCATACATTTATGCCGGTTCAAGTTACGGCAATGCTTTTTGCACATTTGAAAGATCTAATAGAGAAGAATCAGGAAATGCCCATTTCAGATTGTGTGATTAGTATTCCGTCGTACTTTACAGACTTGCAAAGACATGCGTATCTGGCTGCTGCCACAGTTGCTGGGTTGAAGCCTTTGAGATTGATGCATGATTGTACTGCAACTGCTCTTAGTTATGGGATTTACAAAACAGATTTCTCAACTTCCGGTCCAACTTATGTGGCATTTGTTGACATTGGTCACTGTGATACACAGGTCTCTATTGCATCATTTGAGGCTGGGCAAATGAAGATCCTATCTCATACTTTTAGCAGAAGCTTGGGAGGGAGAGACTTCGATGAGGTCTTGTTTAATCATTTTGCTGCACAGTTCAAGGAGCAGTACAGAATTGATGTATACTCTAATGTCAAGGCAAGTATCAGGCTACGGGCAGCATGTGAGAAGCTGAAGAAAGTTTTGAGTGCGAATGCTGAGGCACCTCTTAATATTGAGTGCTTAATGGATGAGAAAGATGTAAAGGGTTTCATTAACAGGGAAGACTTTGAGATGCTGGCTTCAGGTTTATTGGAGAGGATTGGTGTTCCTTGTAGCAAAGCTCTAGCTGATGCAGGTTTGACTGCTGATAAGATTCATTCTGTGGAGCTTGTCGGGTCAGGGTCTAGGATCCCAGCGGTTGCTAGAATATTAGCTTCTGTGTTCAGGAATGAACCCCGCCGGACACTGAATGCAAGTGAGTGTGTAGCACGTGGATGCGCTCTTCAATGTGCAATGCTGAGTCCTGTTTTTCGAGTCAGAGAATATGAGGTTTGTATTTTGAAACAATTTTTCATATCTTGGTCACAAAATACAGTGCTTTATTTCAGTTAAGAATACCATGATATATTGGTTCATATACAATGCATCACTGTGCTGTTGTATGCAATGCCCTGTATACAACAAGATATGAGTTTGTTTTCCCCCCATCCCTTTTTCGGTTCTGGTTTTTGAAATTTGAGAGTATGAAAAGTCCTCTCACAAAGCTTAAGCTTAGGGACCACCTTAAAAAAGGATTAGTTTTCAGTTCTGTACATTAGCAGCACCTAAGAAGGAAGAAAGCATAATAATCCGTTAAAGATGTTTGCTTGATTTTGATTTTATTGGTTGAAGCCTTGAAGGTAACAACAGCACTTGCTGTGGATATGATGTGCATTCCGAAAATCCCTACTAGACTCAAAGGGATTAAAGCCTTTAATTATAAAATGTACACGCATATGTAAGAGGTCTTTCTTATCTGGATAGTTGCCCACAATGTACGTAATGGTTTTCCCGGATCTATATGCAGGTTCAAGATTCAATTCCTTTCTCTATAGCATTCTTAATAGATGAGGCTCCAATTTGCACAGGGACAAATGGCATCCTGTTTCCAAAAGGGCAACCCATTCCAAGTGTTAAAGTACTGACGTTTCAACGAAGCAGTTTATTTCATTTGAAAGCATTCTACGCTAATCCCACTGAAGTCCCTGCCAGTGTATCTTCTGATATATGTTGTTTTACGGTAATAAATTATGCTCTTCATTCCCGTTTTTCCCGTGGGTTGGGAGAGGGAATATGTGACACTGAGAATTTTATTGGTGGAGGTGCATGAAAAAATGTGAATAAAGGATGACTACATGGGAGATTTGAAGGTAGATCAAAGGCAAACATGCTACCACTGAACACTAAGTTCAATGTCTAATCTTTAAGGGGAATATGTGACACTGAGAATTTTATTGGTGGAGGTGCATGAAAAAATGTGAATAAAGGATGACTACATGAGAGAAGTGAAGGTGAATCAAAGGCAAACAAGTTACCACTGAACGCTAAGTTCAATGTCTAATCTCTGAAGCCTTGATAAGAATCTAGGATGATGCCATGATGGAAATCCTTTTTTTTCTGTTAGACAATTTATCGAACACTTAGGTGCGACAACCTCAGTTTTTGACATGTTAAACAATTCGTCTGTTTAAAATTTAAATGTTTTTGTGTGGGCATGAGAGGGAAAGGAATGTCACCAAAAACGCTATTAAAAATATTTACTATGCAAATGCCAGTTAGATCCTTTTACTTTTTAAGCTTACCTAGCAATGAAAATACCTGTTATTAATGGATTACTGCTACTTTGTAACTAATGACCGCTATTTATGTAGATTGGCCCTTTCCAATGCTCCCATAGCGAAAAAACAAGGGTTAAAGTTAAAGTTGTTTTAAACCTCCACGGTGTTGTCTCTGTTGAATCAGCTATGGTAAGTAAATATTTTTTTTTTCTGACACTGCTAACTTTGTCATCTACTGGTTTCCTTCCTAGGATCTTTGTTTTGTAGTATTTTTTATGGTCAAAATTTTTGTGGTATAAATCTTATAATGGCTTCAGGTGATGGAAGAACATGGAGATGACTCTTCTACAAGGGGTCTTGCCGATTCAAAAATGGATCCAATGGACACTGATTATGTAACTGCTTCTGGTTCTACTGAGGCAGTTGCAGATGGATTTGAAAAAAGTACTATGCAGCACAACTCTTCACATACTAGTGTAAGTTTGTTTTCAACTCTTCCCTTATTTCATGCTGGAAGAACTAGAGATAAATCTGAGTCTTGAATAAATGCAATAATTTCCTTATAATTAATCTACAGTAATCTTGTTGCTTGTGCTTAATGTGCAATGCATACTTATTCGGTTTTGCAAAGTTCTTGTCAAATTTGGTTCTTTAAAGTTTCTGGAGCAGATGTAAACTTATTGAAAGGTATCCACTTTTCCAGGGTGATCCTGGAAGAAACAATAAAGCTCGCAGGAGGCTAGAGATACCTGTTAGTGAAAGTATATATGGTGGAATGACAAGGGCTGAACTTTCCGAAGCTCAAGACAAAGAGCTCCAATTAGCTCGACAGGACAGAATTATGGAACAAACCAAAGACAAAAAGAATGCATTGGAGTCTTACGTCTATGAGATGCGGAATAAGGTATAGCCTGTATTATTGTTTCATCACGTTTTCTTTGGCTTTGTGATTCAACCTGCTAAAACACTTAGCATTGTTTTGGCATTTACCTTTTCTGAAGCAGCATAAGGACTTAACACTAACATTCTACTTCCAACATTGGAATCTGTATATGTTTATGAGGCCAATTGTTTTAATCCCTACATAGCCTCGGTTTAATATGTTGCAACTCAAGAGATTAGTTTTCATGTTGTGATGAAGATCGAAATACATAATGTTGAAATTGCTGTCTAGAAACTTTAGGATTTATGCTTTGAGATTATGAATTGGCTTTTAGCAAACAAATTTTTGAACTGTCTTATAGTATGGGATGATCGCCGGTTCTATATATCATTGGGCCAAATATCAGTCTCTTATTGTTGTATCTCCGTTCATCTCATCATCCATACCTGAGCATGTTTGACTGTAGCTTAGTCGGACTCTCGTAGATCTTTTAGTTCATGCTGCCACTTTTTGTCATAGGCTGGCTTTTAACATAAGATATGCATGTGAATAGCTCTTCAACACATATCGAAGCTTCGCAAGTGATCAAGAGAGGGAGGGCATTTCCAGGAGCCTACAGCAGACAGAGGAATGGCTTTATGATGATGGAGAAGATGAAACAGAAAATGCTTATACTTCAAAGCTGGAAGATCTTAAGAAGGTTTTCTCCACTTCCTGAAATTTGAGAATTTAAGTTCCCGTTACCTTTATCCGTTCTTGATGTCTATTTGATTATTCTAGCTGGTAGATCCAATTGAGAACCGATATAAGGATGAGGAAGCAAGAATGCAAGCTACAAGGGATCTATTAAAGTGCATTGGGGATTACCGGATGGCTGTGAATTCACTTCCACCCATGGATAGAGAATCGGTATGACAATTCAGTTTGTTACTTATGCCTCGTATAAATATGACTATTTTATTTTCAGCGATTGAATTTTCATGTTTCAGGTTGTTAATGAGTGCTATAAAGTGGAGCAGTGGCTTAGGGAAAAAACCCAACAACAAGACTCGTTGCCAAAGAATGTTGACCCAGTCTTATGGTCAAGTAATATAAAGAGCAGGAATGAGGAATTGAACTCGTAATTCTCTTGCACTTCCTAGTTTCCGACTTTACTATAAATATAATGCTCCATGTTCGTTTTAATGTTCTTAATTGTGTCAACATGGTATGTGAAAACCTTTTAAATGTAGGACTGCAAGATCAATAAGTTGTTTGGCCAGCCAAGTCAATCCTTTCTGAAAATTTATCTAACCAGGTGGTAGCATGTAATATATCACACCTTGATGGGTTAAATAAGAAACAAATGACATGGGGGGTAATTATTGTGATTGGAGTAACTCGCTCCTTTATATGCACTGCACGCATTTCCCTAGTTTCCTGCCGGTTTCTCGATTCACTTAATTCCATCTGTGTTGTTGCCGTTACATTTGGTTTTCAATCTCTAGAATTTAATCATGCTACTCTAATCATTTCAGGATGTGCAAACACATATTCAGATCCAAGGCTCCTAATCGAGAGGAACACAAGGGATCTAACCAGCAGAACACTTCTGATCACAAATGAGTGCAACGATGCAGGATGCATGAAAAGTTTAAAGGCTTAGTTTCTTGTTTGTTCTGACAACTGTATATCTTTTGTAGTCATGTTTTACGCCTTTGAATAGATGGGCAGCAGGTAGCTACACAAGAACATGTTAGTCAATAATGGACCAAATTTTTTGCTTGTCCTTCCACCGAAGACCTATGTCATCGACTTGAGCAAACTGATGAGGTCTCACAAAGTGATACGGAGCATAGGTGCTGAAGCGTGCGAAGGAGTCATTGGAATGTTTTGTTGCAAACATAATCATCTGACCGTGTTGGAGAGTGAAGTTTGTTTTCGAGCATAAAATGTTGTATAAGAGGTTGTCTTCGGGGACTCTTCCTTTTTCATTTCTGGGTTTTAACATTGTGGGAAAGACAGTATTCCGAAAGCGAGAACCGAAAATGATCTCCCTTCTACCGGATGAATTGTTTTTGTATGTGGTTTTGTTATGTGGCAAATAAATTACTTTGTACCTCCGTGATTGGAAAAGCTTAAGGTTGTGAATCTTTCATTAAATGTAGCCTGATACATTCTCATAACATCTTTGAACTTTCTTAAGCTTAGTTTTGATCGATTCACGCGTAGTGAGTATGCAGCTGCGGACTTGGCGATCGAAGACGGTGATGGGTACATTTTAGGGGCCGAAATGTGTAGGTTAGAAAGCTCTTCGAGTTTAAACATTGTAAAATGATTCACACCTTTTTTTGGTCATACACATCCTTGTTAATTTTTATTCGTTGATTTTTATTTTATTACTCAAATTAAAGGTTGGAAATAAAGGTGTGCGCATGAGAACAACGATATTGCAACCGAATATTAACCCTGTGTTCACGACATTCATACTATATAAATATTTCATTGATATTTGATAATTATTGTTGATGTGGCGTCGATATTTAGTACCAATAAGTTAATATAACGTTGTTAATATGACGTTGATATTTGGATGCCATACCATTACTCATGTCGTTTGCTTGTGCTGCTTACAAACAACTTACAATCCCCACTATTTAACAAAACCCACTGCTCAACCAAAAATTTACCAAATTAAATCCCTATTTATGCTGCTGTCCCTAAAAGTCCTTTCAATTCAACCAGAATTACCCATTTTCCCATCTCAAAATTTCACACTGCACATAACTCTAATACCCAGATCACCAAAAAGCATAAGTTTTGCAAAAAGGCCCCTTATCACATCAATAAACCCATGACATTATGCAAATCTAACCAAAAAATACTACTTTCTTCCGGTTAACAACTTCCTAAATTACATTCCATGTTTGTTCCTTCGAAATCGATTTTTTTTTTTTTTGAACAAACGATATTTATTTACACTAGGAGGGGCGGTGGGTTTAGCCTTACAATATACTAGCAATAATGTGGTTTAAATTCGCTTTTGGCGAGAATCAAAGCAAAGACATCTTACTTACAAGTAAAGAGCAATACCACTAGACCGTAGTATTAAGTGACCATTCGAAATCGATTTTGGGTTTTGAAATTTGGAGGGACAGGGAAAATGGGTGCAACTGAAAGAGTGGGATTTATGGGGTGGGATTTGAATTTGGAAAAACTGGAGGGATTCCAAAATAAAAAATATCCTTTTTTGTCTGTATAATTTTTTATTTTTGGCGGGCTGACAAGTTCTATTTTGAGCGGCTTGATGGGGGGAGGAATCAGAAGATGTGCTTTGCACTCCTTCATCACCTTTTGGGCTTGGGTTCTGACTGGGTCCTTTGAATATTTATTTGGGCTAATTTTATATTTTTTTTACTAGTCTTAGTACTCAATCTGAGTTATGAGGCTTTAATTTTCTCGTACATAATAAGATTTTTAAAATGTGTCAGTTTGTGTTTTTTTGTCTATTAAATTGTCTGGTCTGTTGTTTAATTAATGACGTGATAAGTACGTGATCTTTTTTTAAGTTTATATAGAAATCACATTTGCACTACATGAATCAAGACTAATAATAATGAAGTTTCGGTTTCTTCTTAATCAATACTTCGTATCTCCAAATTATCAAAGCGATAGTAAATGGTATAGTTTGAGCGATGAGACAGTAAAAATAGAAGAAAATGTGGTACAGGCGACCGGATTGTAAGGGATGGTTGGTCCTTTTGATGAGTTTCGTGATTTTTTTTTGTTGGATAAATTGAACTAGCACTTAGCATTTCTAACAATCTCTTCAAATACAAGTTTGTTAACATACGATAGTTTGAAAACTAAAATTTGCTACTTTACAATTTTGAAATCCAATAAATTCATAAGTTCAACCATAACATTATTTCCCATCCAATAAAAGGCAAAGTTGGTCCCATGTTTATTTTTTGTTATTGGATAAATGAAGGAGATTGTGGACAAGACACATAATATAATAAAAAGAATATTTGTTGGGTGGTGTCGAGTCCATAGATATAGAGAGTGAACTCAAGATCCCAAATTTAACAAAGGCTTTTTATCCAAAATGATTTATGAGATTGACAGAACTCTACAGTTTAGTCATTCATAATAAAAATTGATAGAAGTGGTTTCTAAGTTTGTCTATTGTAAATGGATTTGGTCCTTCCGTGAAATTTTTTGTTAATATCCTCGTTAAATTGTCATGAGAATAATCATGAGACCACCTTTTTTTAGCCTTTTTTTTTTGTCAAACCAACTCCTTTCCTTTACAAGAATATTAATAGATTTTCACAGAAAAACCAAAATGATTTACAATGGACAAACTCAGAGACCGTTTCTATTGATTTCATTGTCATAGAACAAGATGTAAAGAGTTATGTCAATCTCAGAGATCATTTTGGCTAAAAAGTCTTTAATAAATTCTGTTGAGTCTGTTGAAACTAATTTATCTTATGTGGCTCTTTATATATCTAGCAACAGACACCATTTGACAAGTCTGTTGGAGTTGCTCTTATGTTTCAAAACTGTTGAGTGAAGAATGGCTTGAATTAGCATGGAGCTAGTGAATTAGATACGCCTTTGTGGATTAATGTTGGTTTTAAGAGTTGATCTGAGTTGAATATATATATGTCGAACTTGTGGAGCATCTTGGTCTAAAAACAATCAACAAAGCTTGTACGTTAAATAAAACTTGAGGTCAATGAGCTAAAGAAATTTTTTTTCACATTAAACGACTATGAATTCGTTCAATGTAAGATTAGATTCATTTTCAACCGTTTCATTATATGAAAGGGGCTCCTCTTAATTATAAAAGGGACCCAACAACTACCTTTGCTACAAGAGCATTGTTGTTTCTTAATCAAACTAGTGTTTTCGTTGTAAGTTTAGTAATAGGTTTGATAAGGAACCATATACTTAGTGTTGGGGATCGTCTTGGGCCGTTTGGTACTCTTTGTTTTAAACAACCTTCTTTAATCTTTTTTTGGGTTTTATCTTTACCAGTCTGTTGAGGAGCTTTACCACATTAAGAAAATACTCACAGGTCGCAGCCACCAGCTCGGCAGCTCTTGTAGCAAAGGTAGTTGTTGGGTCCCTTTTATAATTAAGAGGAGCCTCTTTCTTAAAATAAAATGATTAGAAAAGTAACTATAGCTATATCTAGGGAGGAGAATGATTTACAATGAATGAGTTCATCCTTATTGTGGCGTTTTGATATAATAATTCAATGTTATGTGTAAGTTTCTCTCTAAATATTGTATTATTAGATCCGATGACTCTAATAATAATGAACTCGTTGCATGTAAATTCCTCTTCCAGATTGAAGTAGAGCTTGAGAAGAGCGGACTAGGGCCACCCTCCTCCCTGTGTCACCAAGAGAGAGAAAGATCTAGAGAGAGGCAAAGCAATTTGGGGCTTTTCTTTTCTTTCTGAACTCTAGAGTATGTACATTAATATTGAACAAAATATGTTAAGAAAGCTAATTACTCTTCTCCATATTAACAACAAAAACCCGATATATATAGAAAAGGCAAAATTAATTGACCTCAGGAATGCTTTGAAGAGCAGGCCTCCAAGACCTTTGCAACTGGGTCTCAATGCCATCGCTAACCCTAATCAGCTGAGCCAAAACCTGCTGAACTGACATTTGCTTATACTCCACCTTACCCAACAACTCCTCCAACTGCTTCTTTGTGATCTTGATCTTCACCTCTGTTGCTGCACCAACTTTACTACTACTACTTGTTGTTGCTGTTGTTGTAGAACAAAATGAATCCATTGCTGTTGTTGTAGAACAAAATGAATCCATCTGGCTTGCTTCTGCAATCTTCTTCTTGTTCTTCTTCATGATCTTTACGTCCGTTTGATCGCGATAATCGTCACCCTTCATTCCATCTGCTAGACACCCCCAATCCTCTCCTGCCCATTTCATGGACGAATCATGCCTTATGCAATTTCCCATCTTTTCTTGTTTTTCTTTTGTATGAACGGAATAATATTGGAGAGCAAATGCAGAGATGTAGTTTGTGTTATATATACACCTCAAAGGGGTGAGGATTGGAGAGGGAAATTAATTATTAAAGGGGTCGTGAGGGGGAAGGTGGTAAGGTAATGGGAAAAAGGAAAGGTTTTATGAGAGGAGAGTCAAACCTAATTTGTTGCCACGTCGGATGACATGTTGTCCTACGTGGCTAGTAGTGGGAGTTTGACCTCTTCAGCACCATCATCCTTCGGACGTGGGTCCTTTTTTGGGATCGGTTCCAACTGAAAGATATGGCATGATACCATCATCAATCCGCGTCAATAATAACAAATGAGTGGTGCTATTCACACTCGTATTTATTTATTTTTATGTTAATTTATGTTCGTTGAAATTTTTAAATTCATTGATCTAATAATTGAAAATTAAATAAGATGTATGAGAAGTAAAATTGAGTGTGTTGATAACACACTCGTCGTAACAAACAATAGTATGTATTTACTTACAAAAGTAGATCAAAATTATGGTGCAATTCATTTGGCATTATCAGTGACAAGAATGGGGGCATCGTTTAGTTCAATTGGTATATCATTTGTTATATTTGTCATTTATTTATTGCACAATAAGATTTTGATTTTGATTTTTTTTTTTCTTAAATAAGTCAAAGATAAGATTAATCTTATTCATCGGCTTATCTCGCGTACGTCGGCAGTATGTGTAATCGTCACTAATATTTATTTTAAGAGTCAATTTTAACAATTGTGGCAACATCGCTAATATATTAGTTAAACCTCAATTAAAACGTACATCAATTAGCTAGATTGTATAGGTTAGATTTAACAATCAAATTTGTCATATGACCAAATAATGATTTTCCAAACTTGATATAATAAATCGCTTGAAATTTAATTTATATGAAAATTTAAGAAAGAAGTATAAGTTCATTTGACATTTCAAAAGTTATATAAATATCAAGTATAATTAGCATGCTACGTTACCTGTAATAATCATGAGCCTGAACTGCCACCAAACTAATTGAGAAAATCAGGTGTGAAAAGGATTTTGGATGGGATCTTACCCATTAAAGTAGGTGTGAACACAAAGAGCTAAGGGAATCTTTCAATCTAGGTGTTACCGCTCTTCCACGGGTCCAAATCTTCTGCACCCAAAAATCCTTGTGGTCTCTCTGTGTCTTTGATTTTATTGAGCATGTCAACAGTCACACCCAATCAAATCAAGCTTCAAGTCCCGAGTCTCAAGACATACTCAATAAAATCAAAGATACAGAGAAGCCACAAGAGTTTTTAGATGCAGAAGATTTGGACTCTGTGCACTTCCTTACTTTGATTATCTCCTTACTCCTTTAATCATTATCCAATTATTGACTAATTTAATCTTATCCGTGAGCTTTGTTTACCTTTTCATGCTCTCGATGCAGGGAATTCAAAAATATAGGGTAAATTACATTTTCATACCTCAGGTTTGAGGTCTATTTTAATTCCTGACAACATCTTCAAAACATTTTACTTTCATACCTTAAGTACTATTTTATTTCAAAATAATACCTCCGTTACATTTTCCACCCATTGATCCGTTAAGTGCTGATGTGGCTGCCACATATATGCCACGTGGCAAAAATATATATTTTTAATTTTTTTTTTTAAAAACCTAAATTTTCTCAACAAAAAAAAAAAAAAAAAAAAAAAAAAATCTGAAACCTGTCTTCTCCCTGCAACCCCCAAACCCATCTCCACCATCTTCATCTTCTTCCCTGCAACCCAGAAAGAAGAAGAAGAAGAAGAAAAAAAAAACCCTTCAATTCGTCTTCCCCCCCTCTTCTCCTCTCTTCTCCCCCATCTTCATCTTCTTCCTCCGACCCCCTACCTGCAACCTCGAAAAAAAAAAAAAAAAAAAAAAAACCCAGATCCCGTCTCACCGTCGTCGGGTTCGTGGAATGGATGTGGATTTAAGGAGTTGGGGGGGGGGGTGTAGAGGAGAGTGGGGGGTGTGTAGAGAAGGGAAGAGGATGGGTGCGGAGGGAGGGAGGGTCATGGGTTGGGGGTGGGGTGCGCAAGGAGGGTCGCGGGTGGGGGGGTGTTAATTGTTTCTGGGTTTCTGGTTTTGGGGTGGGGGGAGATGCGGGCAGCGGGGGCGGGGCGGGGTGGGGGTGAGGGGATTATTCTGGGTTTTTGGTTTTGAGGGGACAACGGGGATTTTTTTTTTTGGGGGGGGGGGGGGGGAGGGGGGTTGGATGACAGGAAGGTTAACTTCAGTTTTTTTTTTTTTTTTTTTTTTTAAATTAATATATTTAGAAGATTTAGGGTTTTTTTTTTTAAAAAAATTTAAAAAATTGTTTTTTTTGCCACGTGGCACACATTTGGCAACCACGTGGCGGCCACGTCAGCGCTTAACGGATCAATGGATGGAAAATGTAACAGATGTATTATTTTGAAATAAAATAGTACTTAAGGTATGAAAGTGAAATGTTTTGAAGATGTTGTAAGGAATTGAAATAGACCCCAAACCTGAGATATGAAAGTGTAATTTACCCAAAAATATACTACTAT
The DNA here is from genome assembly GCA_024362995.1 of Heteromeles arbutifolia. Taxonomy (NCBI): domain Eukaryota; kingdom Viridiplantae; phylum Streptophyta; class Magnoliopsida; order Rosales; family Rosaceae; genus Heteromeles; species Heteromeles arbutifolia. The sequence goes on along the minus strand of JANCRC010000003.1, from coordinate 32,475,262 downwards.
GGTCACTTAGTATTTAGGTAGTTTAGTGTTATTTCTCTTTATTAGTAATGTTATGGCCTTTTTTTATTTTATATACTTCCTCTACTTTTTCTACAGTTTTTGTTTCTGTTTTTTTTTTTAAAAAATGTTTCATTTAATATGTGGAAAGAGTTTGGTTCCTTAAGATTGAGAATAAGTTCCTCCTTGAGATACTTTGTGACCAATTCATGAAATTTCGCACTTACAATCGAAACCGATTATATTATAAATCATTCTATAAAGATTATCTACGTAAAAAATCAATTAAAACTAAAGTCGTTTAGTCAGTCAACTATTGTAAATAGATAGACAATTCATAATACTTCTACTGATATTGCCGAATTGGTTTTATACTATTCAATAACTAAACAATCTTTTTTTTTAAGAAACGATCTTTAGATAGTGATTAATGATATGATCGGTTTTGATCATAAGCATGACATTCCGTAAATTAATCACAAGATATCTTGAGGAGGAGTTTCTCATAAATTCTTGATCAGCCAAGACTTTTCCTAAATATATTCCAACTAGGGTTTTTTACTTTTTATTGCTAGGTTTTTCCTTTCTTGATCTTTGTCCTTATGATGATATAGAAACACCAGATGGCATGACAAATGGAAGTTCGTGTTGAGGCTAACCCACCCAGAATGATCCAGAAGTCTAACATACTAAAAGATGTTAGACCTAGTTATCTATTGCTAATTAATTTTGAGATGGATGCTCATATTCAAATAAAAAATAGTTTCGTTGTAACTTCTTTTTTTTATATGGTGGACATGCTTGGGGTGAAAATACAGTCGTAAACCAAAACCAAAAAGGTCATTCTATGGCAATTTTTAAAATTTTAATTAGGTCAAATTATATGCTATACCTCAAATCATTCATCACTTGTCAACCTTACTAGTATTTTTAAATTTTAAACATACTCAAATACATTTGTATATTATAAAAAATTAGTGTCTTGTATTTGATACATTGTCACTTTGATGGGCTTAGGAAGAGGGTGGTCCTCAAATCAGTTGAGCAGAAAATTTAATTATTATTACAAAATAGGCTTCAAAAGTTTCAAAATTAGTGCATGGCAGTACCTACGGTTGTTGCATATGGTTGGTTGGTGAGTCTAATAAAGTGGTTTTCTTGACCAACCTACTTCACGTTCAAAAAACAACCGCCTCTGTCGTCGCGTCCCCATGCTCCAAAACCCTAAAAAGCTCTTTGGCTCAACCTCGAACGACTCACATGATTCCTGGATTTTTGTTTTTTTGGGGGGTGGGGGTGGGTGTGTGTCTGCACTCGATGCAGTAGCACACCTAATATATATAAACTGTCATCGTCATCCACAGCAATATCTCCTCTATTTACACACCTCACAAGCAATTTTGATGGCTGAGAAGACCTAATAAAACGGGACTGCTCGTACTGTTTAGTCATCTCACTTGACTTGAGTGCATGCGTAATTTGCAAATACTCATCAGTCATCACCAGAGTTTTAAATGGGTCTTATAATGTCAATCATGGGTCACACTTGAATGAAGAATCGTGTTGGAAATGAAAAATTTAGGCGATAACTCATAAACCCAAGAAATCAAGCTGTGAAGAAGTAAAGGAGAGAAGATGAAAGCTTAGAAATGAAGGAATCTCTGAAGACTTTTTATTTCACACTATGAATTATTACATGTATTTATATTGTGTTATATAGTACCTCAATATATGGATTATTACAATAATGCTCTTTCTAACTAAATCTCTAACAGCCTTAACTAATTGAGAGATGGTAATTATAACCAATAAACCATTGACAAGTGTTAATTGGTTAATACTCCCCCCTTAAACTGTTCGAGAATACTACGAGCAGAGTTTAAAATCAAAGCAAACACTCAATGTTATGCTGGAAGTGAACAATCTTGAGCTGCAGTACTGAAGTTTGTAGATTGTGACTCCATGTTCAAGTTATGACAGTGCTTCACAAAGACAGGACTATGTAACCCTTTAGTTAGCACATCATCAACTTGTTCTTCTGTCGGAATATATTGAACACACATATCACCCTTTTGTACTTTCTCCCTTACAAAATGATAATCTGTGTCGAGGTGCTTAATCTTCGAGTGGAAAACCAGATTGGAACAGATAGCAAGCGCTGACAAGTTGTCACGGTGAAGATAAGGAGGTAAGGGAAGAAACTGATACATATCTCTGAGCAAAGTTCTTATCCAAGTAATATCAGTTGCACAATGAGCTATTGCCTTGTATTCTGCCTCTGTCGAACTTCTTGAGACAATGGCTTGCTTCTTTGATTGCCATGATATAGGATTAGATCCTAAGTACACCACATATCCAGTTATTGATCTTCTTGTGTTGATGTCTGTTGCCCAATCTGAGTCTGAATGGGCTGTTATTGACAGGTCTTCACCTTTTCTGTATTTCAAGCCACAGGTAATGGTGCCTTGCAAATATCTTAGAATTCTTTTGACCAAATGGAAATGCATATCTGTTGGATTGTTTATGAACTGACATACCATATTCACTGAGTATGCTATATCAGGCCTGGAAAATGTTAAGTACTATAGAGCTCCCACCAAGCTTCTATAGAGAGTATGGTCTATCATTGGTGATTCTTCATCCACAAGCAGCTGATTGTGAGGTTTGGAGGGTGTAGATGTAGGTTTACAATGTTACATACCAGCCTTTTTCAACAAATCTCGTGCATACTTCGACTGATTGATGAATATAGATCCATCTGGATTATATTGAACATGAAGTCCAAGAAAATAGGTGAGTTTTCCTATATCTTTCTGTTGACCCTAAAAACTACCAAGCGCGCGCAGGCCAAGTAACTAATGAGCTAACTATGTCATTCAGTTATGTGCGGGGCGTGCCAACACGGCGGCCGAGCTCAGCCGGGGAGTAAAATGTGTTGATGTTGCGTCGAGTGTGCTGCTAACTTCTGCGCCTTGCGATTGCAGCCGAGGAAGGAACATGTCTCGACCTTTGGGTTATAAAGCTTGAAGACAAGGCTGCTAGTCTTGCGAAGTTCACGGATCGTCGATGTCAGGTTCGGTCACAGTGATTATATTTGTGAAAATATAAGCATGTTGAACCGACTCCAAATTATAGGGACACAAATACTCGAAAAAAAATAAAAGTCCTGACCGTGAACGTGGTTCGGCCGTCAGAATGCCGAACTCTGAAACTTACTTGCGAGTATCCAATCATAAAATAAACTTGGCTTTCAATGTGCCGAGCCCAATAATTTGTAACATTTCACTTCGCCGAGAAGGCTAATGAGATGACCTCTACCAACAAGGATTCGAAAATCCTTACCGATCGAGACTTGGATAGATAATCAGTCGGCCTCGACGCAGTGCTGTTTTCCAAACTAAAGGTACTCCGCGGTCGGCCGATTCTACGGTAACAGTGCTGTTTTCCAAACTGAAGATATGTCAGCGAGAAAGGGGAAAAAATAGAGTTCTCAAGGTTGTTGAGAGGTTTGGCGTAGAACGAAGGTTTGCGCAGGGCAGTTTTGTGTGTTAAATTTGAGAGACCTGAAATGTTGCATGGTATCTTGTATTTATAGTGGCTGTATTTTGTTTAACACGACCTGATAGCTTTGTAGAGTCTAATCGCCACTCTAACTTTGTAGAACATCACTTGTACGTTAACTCAGAACCATTAGATTGTGTCCAATCACCTTAGCCGTCTAATATCTCCCAGATATGATAGAGGCTATCTCCTAATTTTCCTTAAAATAAAGATATCTTTTCCACATGCATGGCCTGACCAAATGAATGCATCCTATTCCAACCAAAACTTCTCTTTTTCCACCATGTTGGTCCAGGTACATGATAAGATAGGAGCACATGCCATTGTAATCCAACTCTTGCACGGCATTTGTTAAACATCCATTCAATCTCATATGTATCTCCTCATTCTCTTATCTGACAGACATTTAATTTGCATGCAAATCGTTGTTTAACCAGATAGGAGTCTCGAAGTTGGAGATATAATTTGCATCCCATTTATCTTGTATAAGAAAATGTCAAAACAATTCATTATTGAAAGATAATTATTATGACAAAACCATAATAATATCCTCTAACAATAACAAAATTATCTTCACTTTTCCATCCGACAGTCTGGAACTATGCTCAATCAATGGCCTCGATTATACGGGCCGACGGTATAAATTTGGGTCCAAACATTACCCCCTAGTTTCCTTAAGCTTCAGCTCGTAAGCCGAATGGTTGAGGAAATTAATCATTTTGCATTTGAACTTGGCCACTACTGAGTACTTCTGCCGAATCGATAACGTCCTTGAACCTGCCTGAGGTGACAAGAACAACTTCGTTGATCTAAGCCATACAAAAGCTCCACATAAGCTGATCAGTCGATGACTTACTAAATTTGTACATAAATCTTTTAACCAATGACCTTAGTCAAAACTTCATATCCACCAACTACGCAAATAATATTTGTTCACCGAGTACAAACATAACTCGGCCAAAACAACTTTGCCGAACGAATCCTTCAAGGGGTACCCAAGATGGCTTATACAGGTAATAGAACTCTTGAAGTTGCTGCGGCATATTGGCTGATGTTTCATTCTTTAAGAAAAAAGAGCAAATGAATGCCTTTTCTTTCATCCCAGTGATAACAGAGAGCACAAGTGGAGTCGGCAGTCGGTCGAGCATCACTAAGGCCGAACTCGGCGTCCTTGCTACGACAAGGTTGCTTATTTTCTTAAGTATCAGCTTGGGCAGCCGAACGTTAAGAAAATTAAAAAAAAACTGTTTTGTCTCTGGCTTCGGCCTACACGACTCATCCTGCATGCTCTTAGATTTAAAAAAAACTTGGACCTTTCTTGTTTGCTTTCATTGCTTTTGCACTTGTGGTACCAGACCTGACTTGAATCGGGCGAGATAAACGGGTTGAAGTGGTGGGTTTGGCAAAAACGCGCCGAGTGATCTCCTTGAATTCGTTCCTCACCAGGCCGAAAAGCTCTGTGTGATGGTGACGTAGCGAGTGTGAACGTTTGGAGACCTGGCCAAGTGAATCGCTGAACTACCATCGACTCGGTGGAGCTTAGACCATCTCTTGGTAAAATGACCCTATAAACACTCCACCACTGATCCTCGCCTCTTCTGTGAAAATAAATCATCGAATCGTCGTCCCAACTCGGCCAACCATTGTGCTCGACCACCTTGACTCGCCAGGTCCTGTCTCTAGTGAAAACTCGTAAATGTCTGTACTTAAGTCATTGACCTCGCCTGGTCAGCAAAAAGTCTTCTGGAAGTGTCTCTGCAGATCATCTTCCTCAATAGATCCTTCGCCCCAGGCGACACAAACCGAAAAGCCTTCGCAGAGCTTGAGCACTATGGCGAGGGAGTCCTCGGTCTCGAAGATGTTGAAGAGCTTGAGAATGTTGGGATGCAGGGACAAAAAGGTCATTATCTTAGGCTTTTCCTCGAGGCAGGCGCGATTGGTTTCATCAGTAAGGGCCGATTTATTGATGATCTTGCAGGCGATGAAATCGGTCGAGTCGGGCGAGAAGGCTCGGACAATGATGCTGAACCAGCCGCGACCGATTTCTTTGAAGAGTTGGTAAGAGTTCTTTAATGTGTCATACATTTGGGGGAATTCTTGGCCTATTCTTAGCATGCACTGCTTTTTCACCGAATGTACACACAACTTTTTTAATTTTGTCTTGTAACTCGGCAATCGCCATTAAATCTCTGCTTATCTGCCCCCTATTTTCTTAGCATCGGCACATAAAGCCGGATGGTTAAGAAAATATTTTATTCATTATATATATATATATATATATATATATATATATATATATTTTAGCAAATGAAAATAAAAGTGGCCTAACCATAATTAGGAGGAGGCTAACAATGTTTTATTCCTAGCCAAGATCTTTTTATATCAAAATTCTCAAATTGATTTCACTCTAGGCCGAATAAAGAATTTTCTCCAAATATTTTTGGCTTGACGAAAGATTTTTTATCATCGGCTTCCGAATGTGTCAAACAATTATTATGCCCCCCAGGCATAATAATTTTGCTAATTTCGGCTTTTAACTTGAACAACTTAGCCGAACGGGATTTCTCCATATCGACTTTATCACCAATAACCATATTGACTGTTTTGGTTTCGGCGTCTAAGACCATGTCTTGGCCCTGTTTGTCATTGGAGCACTCCTCTGACGAATCATTTTCTGAGTCGATTTTTGGCTTAGAAACTTGAACTTTTTCTTCTAGGCCTACCACACTTTCAGTCTCGACCGAGACAACATGTGGCCTAGGTTCTTCTTCGGCCGTCTTGAAAATCTTCTTAGGCCGAATGTTGGTTGTGGCCGGAGCGAAAAATTACCCCCCAGTCTTTTGATCCAACCATTCTTCAAATGGAATTGATTTGAACCTAGGACAAAAAGGCGTTTTCTTATCGAGCCACTCATAAAATCGAGCTCTATCATCATTTAACCATTGATCTTGTAAACTATGATGAACCTTCGCCTTTATCATTTGAGAGAAAGATTTTCGCCTTTCTTCATATGCTTCAAGGATTCATTCCGCATCAAGTAGTAATGTATCCAATCGGCTGAACGGAGCTGGATTGACATCTTGAAATATCATGTGAACTTGGTAGTTTTAGCACTGGGTCCCACTGAGCGTGCCAAAATGTTGACTCTAAAAACTACCAAACCTACATGGAGCGCAGGCTGAGTAACTAATGAGCTAACTACGTCATTCGGTTATGTGCGGGGCGTGCCAACTCGGCGGCCGAGCTCGGTTGGGGAGTAAAATGTGTTGATGTTGCGTCGAGTGCGCTGCTGACTTCTGCACCTTGCAATTGCGACCGAGGAAGGAACACGTCTCTGCCTTTGGGTTCTAGCGCCTGAAGACAAGGCTGCTTGTCTTACGAAGTTCACGGATCGTCGGCGCCGGGTTTGGTCACAGTGATTATATTTGTGAAAGTATAAGCACATTGAATCGACTCCAAATTATAGGGACACAAATACTCAAAAAAAAGAAAATTCTTGACCGTGAACGTGGTTCGGCCGTCAGAATGCCGAACTCTGAAACTTACTTGCGAGTATCCAATCATAAAACAAACTCGGGTTTTAACGTGCCGAGCCCAATAATTTGTAACACCTCACTTCGTCGAGAAGGCTAATGAAATGACCTCTGCCAACAAGGATTTGAAAATCCCTACCGACCGAGATTTGGATAGGTAATCAGTCGGCCTCGACGCAGTCCTGTTTTCCAAACTGAAGGTACTCTACGGTCGGCTGATTCTACGGTAACAGTGCTGTTTTCCAAACTGAAGATATGTCGGCGAGAAAGAGGAAAATAATAAAGTTCTCAAGGTTGTTGAGAGGTTTCGTGTAGAGCGAAGGTTTGCGCATGTCAGTTTTGTGTGTTGAATTGGAGAGAGCTTGAATGGTGCACTTCCCCCTCTATTTATAGCAGCAAACCTTCTTTCGATCAAGTTAAAACTATATTTGGATTAAGACTCTTTATTCTGATCCAGTCTTATCTCGGCCAATCCTACCTCTATTAGGACTTTGAACCCAACTCCCTCATCTATCCGTCTCGTAATCGGACTCATTCCATCTTTATTTGGAACACTCCATTTCCTGATAGGACTTGGCCGACTTCAACTAGGCTGCCCACGAATTAGATGGCTCACAGTAACCCTTGAATAAGGCTTCTGAGCCGAGAATAATTCTAAACTCGGCCCAAACCAATATTTTGGGCCCAAACACTTTCAGATCAAAAACTTCTGCAAGACTTGTAATCACATATTGAATCTTGGAATCATTAGAGCAAGTCACAATTATGTCATCAACGTATAACAAAAGTATAAAAACATCCCTATGATCTTCTTTCACAAATAGACTTGTATCTGATAATGATGTAACAAATCCCAAAGCAGGTAGGTAGTTAGTGAACTTTGAATTCCAAGCCCTTGGTGTTTTAGACCATAAAAAGACTTGATTAACTTGCAGACAAAGTTTGGATGTTTTGAGTCAATGAACCCCTAAGGTTGCTTCATATAAACTTCATCTTCTAAATCTCCATGTAAGAATGCATTTTTAATGTCTAATTGCCTCAAATTCCAACCAAATTGGACTGCGAAAGCAAGAATCATTCTCACAGTGGTGTGTCTCACCACTGGGCTAAACGTTTTAGAATAGTTGAGACCTTGTTTTTGGCTATACCCTTGTGCCATTAGCCTTGCTTTATACCTAAAAATAGAACCAACAAGATTTTTCTTAATCTTGTATACCCATTTGCTTCCAATAATAGTTCTGTCATCTGGAAGAGGAACCAAACACTAAGTTCCTTGTGCCTTTAAGACATCAAACTCATCTTGCATGGCTTTTTGCCATTCTATCTTGCCACTCGCAGTTTTGAAATTCTTAGGCTCTTCTATATCAGTTACATCAGCTAAGAATGAGAAACCACTTGAAAAATCATCCAGAATATCCAGAGAAGTGATCTCCGGAAAAGTTGCTCAATAGGTTGCATAATTTTTTCTTGAAATTGCACCTGTTTGTAGTCTTGTTTGAATCCCAGAAGTATGATGCATAGAACCAGATATATTTGTATGTGCAGGAATTGAGGGAGATGAAGATGGTGAGATTGGAAGTATCACCTGAAGTTGCTCTGAACTGAGGACATGAAGCAAAGGGTTTGGATTAATTGTTGGAGGAAAAGTATGATCAGATGTACTTTGCACTACATTCTCTTGACTGTGAATATTCCCTATTGAACTTGAATCTGAGTTTGAACTTAACCTTTCAAATTGACTCACTAAAGATGATGAAGCTCTACAATTCTCACTAGATGCCTGAGTAACTCCTTGATCACTTTGAATTTGAGTAACAGGTATAGAAATAAAAATTGGGGAACATTCAACATGCTGATGACTAGCTACTGCATTGCTTTGATTTTGTGATCTCTGTTTAGCAGGATAAACCATCTCATCATGTATGACATAGGGATGGGCACTTGAAACCGAAAATCTAAACCAAAACACGAACCAAACCGAACCGCATCGAACAAGTTAGTTTTGCGGTTTTGAAATGGTTTCGGTTTGAAACCGAACCGCAGTGAAGGAAAATGGTTTGGTTTTGGTTTCGGCATTTTGAAACCAAACCGCACCGCAAAAAAATAAAATGTTTAATTAAATACCCATATTAGGTGTTGTGTTATAATTGATTGTTTGTTAAAGTCCATACATTTAGTATGGACTCGACCATGCTAGAAATTCATCTCTCTCCTAATCTTCGACCCTCGGTCACTCATCCAATCATTTTTTCTCTCCCAACTCTTATATGTTCTTCACACCTTACACAAACAAAATCTGCAAAACAATTTGTCTCATGCTTACCGCGCAATAACTTTGATTCTTGGAGGCTAAACCCCCTACCCCCAAACAATGAACCACTGTAAGCCTGTAAGTTCTCTTTCACAACTCCAGAGTCAACAACATTATTTTGATTTAAAGGAGAAGGTGCTTCCGTCCTCCTTCTAATATGCCCGTAGATGAGAAGTCATTTTTGCTCATTTCCAATTCAACAAGTCTAGCAAGAAACTATATTTTCCAAAACGAATTTGGAGCTTACATTGCTAATGAATCATTCAGCAATCTATTTTTCATGGTTTGATAATATTGTTATGAAACGACATTGAAAGAGTATAGGGAGTTGGAAAATTAAATTAAGAAAACAGATTTGAAGCTATTTTTTTTCATTTTGTTTGTACATGGTTTAAAACCGAACCGAAACCGTTTCAAGCCGAACCAAACCGAACTAAATGATTTGGTTTCATTTCGGTTTTAGCCTCAAAATCGGATCGAGCCAAACCGCAAAAACTTTTGGTTTTAGTTTCGGTTTCACTCAAAACCGCACCAAACCAAATCGTGCCCATCCCTAGTATGACATTGTGAACACGAAATATTCTTGCGATGAACGAAACAAGAACACGTGTACAAAATAATATTTGTATTTAATTTTGGGGTTACAATCTCTTTTACAATTTGTTCCTTTGATTCGATCTCCGTAAGATGTTGGTTTATGGATGTTGTTGATCCGAGGGCCGTCAAGGCTTGATCTTGGATGAATGGGAAGTTTCTTCAGGGGGGTTGGTGGCTTGATCTTGAAGGTAGATGAACGTTTCTTCAAGGGCCGTTGGGCTTGATCTTGAAGGTTGGATGGACGACGAACGATGAATGATGTTCAAGGACTTTTGGGTTTGTTCTTGAAGAACGGATGAACGATGAACGATGAACGATGAACGAACTTCAAGGGCTTTTGGGCTTGATTCTTGAAGATTGGATGGACGACGAACGATGAATGATCTTCAAGGGCTTTTGGGCTTGTTCTTGAAGAACGGATGAACGACAAACGATGAACGAACTTCAAGGGCTTTTAGGCTTAATTCTTGAGGAACGGCTATTGTTGATCCAAGGGCCATTAAGGCTTGATCTTGGAGGAACAGGTGTGTTGATCCAAGGGTCGTCAGGGCTTGATCTTGGAAGAACGTTGAACAAAGAACGAAGAACGAAGAACGAAGAACGAAGAGTGTTTTCTTGATCCTTCGGGATTTGCTTGAGAGCTTTTAGAGTTTCAAAGCTTCAAGGTTTTGGTGTGATGTAAATTCGTTTTTAATTTGGGAGTAGAGAAAATGTCTGTCAAAATCCCCTTTGATCCTTTGATTGAGAAGCCCATTTATAGGCTTTGAGCATGAATTACCACCATCATTTTGTTTTTTGGTGGATGTTGTATTAGAATTGGGTGGATTGTTGTAGGTGAATTGGGTGGGTTGTTGTAGGTGAATTGGGTGGAGGTTGTAGGTGAATTGGGTGTATGATGTAGGTGAAATGAATGGAGGTTGTAATTTTAATGTATTGGTCAATATTTATTTCACAGAAATTTTGATGTCTACTAATGCCTCAACTTCAAGGCGTGTCGTATACATGTGCTTGTCACATGTAAAAGATACGTTTTGAAGTTTCTTAATGTAGATGTCGATCAAAGGGCCATCGAGGCTTGATCTTGAATTTGGCTGGAAATTTCTTCAAGGGCCATCGGGGCTTGATCTTGAACTGGGCTGTAGGGTTTCCTGGTTTCCTCCAAAGGTCTGAACTTACTTTGTGACATCCCACATCGCCCAGGAGAGTGATCCTTAAATGTATATTCCCATCCCTACCTAGCACGATGCCCTTTGAGAGCTCACTGGCTTCGGGTTCCGTAGGAACTCCGAAGTTAAGCGAGAATGGGGCTTGAGCATTCCCATAATGGGTGACCCACTGGGAAGTTGCTCGTGAGTTCCCAGAAACAAAACCGTGAGGGCGTGGTCGGGGCCTAAAACGGACAATATCATGCTACGGTGGTGGAGCAGGCCCGGGAAGTGATCCACCCCAGGCTAGGATGTGACAATTGGTATCAGAGCCAATCCCTGGCTGGAAGTGTGCTGACGAGGACGTCGGGCCCCTAAGGGGGGTGGATTGTGACATCCCACATCGCCCAGTAGAGTGATCCTGAAATGTATATTCACATCCCTACCTAGCACGAGGCCTTTTGGGAGCTCACTGGTTTTGGGTTCCGTAGGAACTCCGAAGTTAAGCGAGAAAGGGGCTAGAGCACTCCCATGATGGGTGACCCACTGGGAAGTTGCTCGTGAGTTCCCAGAAACAAAACTATGAGGGCGTGGTCGGGGCCCAAAGCAAACAATATCGTGCTATGGTGGTGGAGCGGGCCCGGGAAGTGATCCGCCCCGGGCCGGGATGTGACATGCTTTCCGTAAACTTGATCTTGAACTGGGTATGATTCAAGGGTGGTGGACACTTGATCTTGAATCGGTTTTGTGATTTCTTTAAGGGCCGTTGAGGGTTGATCTTGAAATTAGACAGGACCACAAGCGATTTCAGGATTTGAACACCTGGTAGGCAGGCACGAGGTGGAGGTGACGGCAGGTTTCTTTGTTCATTCTTTCCAATTCATATTGAAGAGGGTTAGGGGATGAATCAGCACGTACATTTGTTGTGTTTGCTGATGATCCACAAGATTGATGTTTCATTGTCACTCGTCTTATTTGTTCTCCAGGCAGATGTGGTATCTTCTCTGGAAGCACAAGATGTTGAAGATGAGTACTCGAGAGCAAGGCTAGGTAAGTAATTAGGGAAGGGGTTTTAAGCAGTCGGTTCCAGACCGGAAGGTTGATTCCAAGTGCTGGCTGAGTACTCTCTTTCTCCTTGTCCTGCAGGTAAGAACAAAGATAAGGAAAATGACAGGGAGATGCCATGATATGAGATACTCTTGCTTTCGACCCTGATGATATGAGATATTTTTGCTTTTGAAGAAGTAGTGGTGATTTGACAGTGTTGCACAACGAAGCTTTGCTCTTTGGCGACGGTGCCAGCGAAAGGTTGTTGAAGCTTCTTGAGTCTTTTAGATAGGGTTGCGATGTCGAGCTTGGATCTGACTTAGACTCTTCCATCTGGATTATGCGGTTCTGCAAGAAAGGCGTTGTGTTGTAGTGGCATGTTCCAGCTCATCATTGAATCTTCTACTTCAATTTGTGGCATAGCAGAAGTGGTGCGCAACCTTTGCATTTGAATGGTCATTCATAGCACTACTTCTTAGCGGTTCATCCCTGCTTGGCAGCTTCAGTGTAAAGGGCCAATATCTGATCCACTGTCATGAGGTATTTGCCGGAGGAATTCGTGACCTTGACAACAGCTGATGATGAGTGCTCCAGAGCAATGCGAGGAAAGCAATCAGGCAAAGGTTTCAAGCAATTTGTTTCAGATCGGACGTTTGATTTCAGGTTTTGACGGGTTGTTTTCTTTCTCATTGTCTTGCAGGTAAGAGCAAGGGCAAAGGAAAAGACAAGGAAAAAGCATGATATGAGATACCTTTACTTTCGACCCTGATGATATGAGATACGTTTGCTTTTGAAGAACCATCGGATGGATTAGCACATGTATTAGTTACGCTTGTCTCCACATGCTTCGATGCATCAATTTCCCTTATCCGTTCTCCAAGCGGATGTGGTATATTCTTTGGAAGCACAAGATGTTGAAGATGAGTACTCGAGAGCAAGGCTAGGTAAGCAATCAGGGAAGGTTTCCAGGCAGTCAGTTCCAGATTAGAAGTTTGATTGCAGGTTCCGACTAACTGCTTTCTTTGTCCTCATCCTGCAAGCAAGAGTAAACGTATCTGATCGAAATGAGCAAAAGCAAGGGCAAGCAAGAGCAAAAGTTTGATTGCAGGTTTCGACTGACTGCTTTCTTTGAACGAAAGAGTATAAAATTTTGATGTTGGTGTAAACTCTTTGATCGAAAGGGGGTTTCTGGCTGAGGAAATGAGTTGATCATTTTGAGTGATTTGATTGAAGAGGTGTTCTCGAAGAGGAAGACAACTGAGTATGCTGAAAGGCTTGGTTGCAGATGCATTCTTGGCAAGGGAGAAGAGCCAAGCATTTCGGATGTGTGCCTTGCCATGGAGGATGAAGGTCAACTTATATAGGGAAATGCGCAATAGCAGGTAGTGGTGCCGATGTGGCCTTGTCACCCACGCTTGTCGGCAAGAGTGTGGTGGTTGGAATAATGAACTTCACTCGTTTTCAACTTTGTCAGAGATTTTTGACAAAGTTGCATGTGTTATCCGACTAGTTGAGATTGCGCCTGAAAAGTGTTGACGGACTTTATGCAGGAAAATCCGGCTTTTGAAATTCAGAGAGTGGTGTCTCTTTGACTTTTGAACAGGTGGCTATGTTGCTTCTCCTTTTATGGAGGTATTGATTGTATTCAAGATGCACACTTTGAAGATTTCTTGCCTGTGAAAATTATCTCTGCTGTATTTATGAGATTTTACTCTGTCCAACCCTCTTCTTTTATCATTTTTGAAAATGGCTTATCCGTCTAACATTGGCTTAGATTTGAGTCTTGGGAATGATATAGGTGCGCCGCGTTGGGGTGATATATGGGGCCTGTCATTCTTATCTTCTAATGGCCCTCCTACAGTTGACGACTCCGTGATGGGGGATGCAACAACGGTACGGTAGTAGCTAAGAACCTATTCACTCCTAGAGACAATAGGTTGCTTTCAAGACGGTCTGATGAGTTGGCTGTTCAAGAATCCCGGTCTCTCAGTGTCCAGTGTGCGGGCTCTGTGTCCAATATGGGCCAACACTTACTTGCTCGAACTCGCCAAGTTGAATCATGGACGGCCGAGGTGGCAAGTCTTAGACAAGAGATCAGGCGGCTCAAGCGTGAAAATAGAGGGTTGCTTAAGCTTGCAGATAATTATTCAACGAGCATGAAGAGAAAGCTTAATCAGCTGCAGGAATCCGAAGGTTGGATTCAAAGTGACCATCAAAGGTTTATGGCTTTCTTTCAGCGGCACTTTTTTCCTTCAACATCTGGAGTCTGACCAAGTATCGAGGCGTCACATGATCAACTTCCAGTGCCTCGTTCTTCTGGGGTTGCATGCATTCATATATGTGTATATATATATGTGTGTGTGTTTATATATATATATATATATATATATATATATATATATATATATGGGAGGTGATTGATACCGTGCACACATGTACATATATATATGGAAATTGATTTGTCCCATCACCAAACCGTGCACTAGTCTCATCACCATGCACATATGTATATGTATGTGTGTGTGTGTGTGTGTGTGTGTGTGTATATATATACAAAACATAATATAATATGTCGTTTTTGTTTTTTTTTTGTTTTGTTTTGTTTATATGTGCACAATGTGTGTGTCCCCATTGATGGGTTTCTTTGCTGTGATGCCAGGAATCCTTAATTTTAAGAAGGCAGAGCATGATGCTGGAATCCTCATGAAGCTTTTAAAGACGTGGTAGCAGGACGTGGGTGTACTTGTGCTAGAGACTGCAACGAGGTTTCGTTGTGTAGTGCCTTTTGATCACAGTTTTCCCTCGGTGGTGCGCTGCCGTGTGGAGCTGTGCAAGAGACTGCAGCGGGGCTTCGCTGTGTAATGCCTTTTGGTCATAATTTTCCATTGGTGGTAATGCCGTCGTGCCTCTTGCCGCTGCTTGAAGCTTGTTGCAGTGCGTCACTTTTACCTTGTGGGGTTGTGCAAAAGACTGCAGCGAGTTTATGCTGTGTAGTGCCTTTTGGTCACAACTTTCCTTGGTGGTGACGTCGTCGTGCCTCTTGCCACTGCTTGGAGCTTGTTGCAGTGCGTCACTTTTATCGTGTGGGGTTGTGCAAAAGACTGCAGCGAGTTTATGCTGTGTAGTGCCTTTTGGTCACAACTTTCCTTGGTGGTGACGTCGCCGTGAGGTGCAAGAAACTGCTTGCGTAATCGCTGCGGGATTGCGTGGCATTTTGGTTTCTTTGCCACTGTAGTGTGCTTTGAAGGAACGTCTTATAGCTACCCTCTTTGCTGTGTCTGCTGCTTTTATTTATTTATTTTTTATTTATTTTTATTTTTTTAATAATGCTTTGTGACCAAATCCTTCCTTTAAAGAAATAAAGTATCCATATTTTGAATTTGCTCTTTATTCTTCAAAGTGTTTGTGTTTTTGTTGATGATGTGACTATACTTGAAGTTTTGAAGTTTCAAGTTGCCTACGTACCCTCGGTTGAGGAGGGATCAAGTCATGATGTAGTTTAAATGACTGATGGATTTTTTTTAGATGGTTTTAATGGTGATTTTGATGATAATTTTGATGATGATTTTGCCGTACACAGTTTATACTCTTGCGGGCCAGGAGCGTTGTGCCGTGTGCAATTTAGGCTCATGCAGGCGAGGAGCCTTGGTTGTCGCCTTTTAGGGGTAGTAGCGCTTCAAAAATCTGCCATTGATGGGGCCGATCTTCAAGCCGTCTTTTGCCATGATTAAGTAGGCGCCATTGGTGTAGACCTCTTGTATTACGTATGGTCCATCCCACTTTGATGTGAACTTCCTTTTTGTCTTGTGAGTTTTGATGATAGGCCTGCGTAATGCGAGGACGAGATCTCCAGTTTGGAAAGACCTTGGGTGGACCTTTTTGTTGAATACCTTGGATAGCCGTGCTTGGTAGCATTCCAAGTGTTGTTGAGCTTTGAGCCTTTTTTCGTCGAGTGCTTCCAACTCTTGAAGGCGCAACTTTGCATTCTCTTTATCAGTCAAGTCGTATTGTATAGCCATTCTTAGTGAGGGGATTTGACTTTCGAGTGGTAGAACAACTTCTACACCATATACAAGACAATAGGGCGTAGCTTGGGTATGAGTTCTATATGTCGTCCTGTATGCCCAAAGTGCTTCGTTTATTCTTTCATGCCAGTCTCTCTTTGTTAGGCTAATCACCTTCTTTAGGAGGTTACACAATGTCTTGTTGAATGCCTCTACAAGACCGTTGGCCGGAGCATGATACATAGAAGACTTGTGCTGTTTGAACTTGTATTTCTCGCAAAGCTCGTCCACGAGTCGGTTAGAGAACTGTTTTCCATTGTCAATGATGATGTAGCAAGGCACACCATATCAGTGGATGATATGTTCCTTGATGAAACGGACGACAGTGTCTTTCTTGACTTCCTTTAGGGGTATGGCTTCAGCCCACTTGGAGAAGTAATCTGTTGCAGCTAGGATGTAAGCTTTTCCTGCAGATGACTTTGGTGCAATCGGCCCTACGACGTCCAATCCCCATGCATTGAATGGCCATGAAGCAACTGTAGGGTGTAATGGTTCAGGTGGTTGATGTATGAAGTTGGCATGGAATTGGCAGGCTTGGTACCTTTTGGCGTGTTCCAGACAATCCTTCACCATGCTTGGCAGTAGTAACCCATCCTTTTGAGCTGGAAATGTAGCTTCAGTCCAGACTGATGCACCCCGCATACACCTGAGTGTGCTTTTTCCATGGCTTGATTGACTTCTTCCTCACATAGGCATCTCAGAAGTACTCCTTCAAAAGAGCATCGGTAGAGTGTTCCTTTGTAGTAGAGGAAGCGAGGTGCTCGTCAACGTATTTCAGAGCGGTGTCTAGGATCATCTGGAAGCTTTCTATGCTCCAAGTAGTCAATCAACGGCTGTCTCCACTCTTCAGCGTCGACTGGAAGTACTGAGATAGCATTTGTATCATCCAGTGGCATTTCAGTGATGAGCGGGATCACCCATCTTTTGCAAACTGGCACGTCTGCAGCTTCGTCTTCTACTAGTGTATCTTTTGCAAACTGGCACGTCTGCAGCTTCGTCTTCTACTAGTGTCATGCTCGAGACTAGGTTGGCGAGAGCGTCTGCCATTTGATTTTCTTTTCTTGGCACATGTTCTAATGTCACGACCTCGAACTTTTGTAGCAATTGAGTTGCCTGCCGGAAGTATGGGACGAGATCATCTTTCCTCACTTCATATTCAGTTAAGAGTTGATTGATTACGAGCTTGGAGTCACCATACACCTCAAGGGCTGTGATTTCCATGTTGATCGCCATTTAGAGCCCGATGATCAGTGCTTGGTACTCAGCGACGTTGTTGGAGCATAATTCGCTTAGTTGGAAGGAATAAGGTAGTATTTACCTTTGTGGCGACATGAATACTACTCATGCCCCCGCTTCGTCTGCTCGTGTGAATCCTTCAAAGAACATCGTCCATGTCGGGAAGATGTCGATGTAGAACACTTCCTCGTCAGGCAAGTCGTCTGAGATTTTCCAATCAGCTGGGATTGGGTGACCGGCAAGGAAGTCTGCTAGCACTTGTCCCTTGACAGCTTTAGCTGGGATGTAGATGATCTCATACTGATTAAGAAGCAACGCCCATTTAGCGAGTCGCTCTGTCAAGACTGGTTTGGACATGACGTATTTGACCGGGTCAGCTTTAGCAACCAGGTGGATAGTGTAAGCCTGCGTGTAATGCCTGAGCTTTTGGATGGCGAACACCAAGGCAAGGCACATCTTTTCTATTGGGGAATAGTTCAACTCAGTGCCGGTGAAAGTTCGACTAAGGTAGTAGAGCGCTCATTCTTTCTGGGATTCATTTTCTTGTGCCAAGAGTGCTCCAACTGAACTTTCCTGAGCGGCGATGTACAATATTAGCGGCTTTCCAGGCACAGGCGCCCCAAGGATAGGTGGACTTGATAAATACTTTTTTATGCTTTCAAAAGCATTGTGGCATGCTTCGTCCCATACGAACGGAACATCCTTCTTCATGAGTCGACTGAACGGTTGACAATGCCCTGCAAGGTTGGAGATGAAGCGTCTGATGAAGGCTAGATTTTTCAGCTCGTGCAGGTTTCTTGGCTCAGGCATGCTTTGAATGGCCTTGATCTTTGATTGGTCCACTTCAATTTCGTGAAAATGAAGCCGAGGAACTTTCCAAATGTGACGCCAAATGCACATTTCAACGGGTTCATCTTAAGGTTGTATTTTTGCAGCCTTCCGAACACTGTTCGTAAATCTTTTAAGTGATCAGATTTTTTTTTTTGCCTTGACCACCACATCGTCTACATAACAATCTACATTTTTGTGTAGCATGTCATTGAAGATTTTCTGCATTGCGCGTTGATATGTAGCTCAAGTCTTCTTTAGACCAAAGGGCATCACCTTGTAGTAGTAGATACCTTTTGGAGTGCGGAAGGCTGTTAGTTCCTCGTCTTCAAGAGCCATGCGAATTTGATTGTACCCAAAAGAGCCGTCCATGAATGACAGTGCCTCGTGGCCAGTGGTTGCGTCCACCATGATTTCAATGATTGGCAAGGGGAAGTCGTCCTTCGGGCAAGCATCGTTGAGGTCTCGGAAGTCTACACAAACACGTATTTGTCTGGATTTCTTAAGGACAATGACGATGTTGGAGATCCACTTGGGTTATTGCACCTCTCGAATGAAGCCTGCCTCGATTAGCTTGTCAATATCAGTCTCAATTTGTGGGATGGGCTCGGATCGAAAGCGTCTTTGAGTTTGCTTTATCGGTTGCGTTCCAGGCTTGACTGCAAGATGATGCACAACGATGATAGGGTCAAGGTTGGGCATTTCTTTGTAGGTCCAAGCAAATACATCTTTGTACTCTAATAATAGCTGGTAATATTCCTCTATCTCGTCCGCATTTAGTAATGCACTTACGAAGATAGGCTTTGGTTCTTTGCTTGTGCCTAAGTTGAGATCCTTGAGATCATCAACCGTGGCTTGCCCCCTATCTTCAAGCTATGGTAGCGTAGCAGTGACATCTTCCTCGAGGATTTCGTCTTCTTTACCTTCATGGATCGTGATGTGGAAGACATCTTGGACCTCTTCTTCAGCGCTGTTCTCTCGAGCTTTGTATTGTTTTGAGTCACGAAACTCTATGCAAGCATGGAGTTGCCCTGATTTTTTTAGGGCAAAATTTAAGTTCCGTCCCGAGTCTATGACCTCTTAAATTAAATCAGCTTCGATCATGTTGACAATCTCAGCTTCATCTAGGCTTTAAAGTGTATTAACAATGGTTTCTTGCCCCCTTTCCGACTGGTGAATTTATGGATGCAACGTAGGATTCATGTGTAATTTCTTTAGGGCGACATGATTCCATCCTTCATCTTCACTTGACTTGGAACGTGCCCCCAACGGTCGAGGTGAAGACTTTGAGTTGAAAGAGCTAGAAGTGACGTCTTCCCTAGAGATTTCATCTTCTTTGTCTTCTTGGATCGTGACGGGGAAGATGTCTTGGACCTCCCTTTCAGTGCCGTCCTCTTGGGCTTGTTGGCATAAAGATTATCTAGTATGGATAATGGTGCGCCTTCTTACTTTCAGTGGTCCATTTGTGTCAACCTCCAAGATTGCTTGGCCCTTCATCCTTGAAGGAATTGAGCTTCGAATATCGCCTTTTTCTGCTAGCCCATCAAGTTTTTCTTCCTTTGACGTTGTCTCCGTATTTCTAGAAAGCTTCTTGTTGTCTTCAAGTCTTTCTAAAGCTGACTGACGAGGAGGAGAGTTAGCCATCTTGCTTCGCTTCTTAGGTTTTGACAACCTTTCAAAAACAGAGCTTTGGGATGTTGGCATGGTAAGCCTCTTGAACACGGAGGTTCGGTTTTGACCATCAATGCAATTAAGTGCTGACATTCTGGGTCTTGAACGATTCATCCTATCGAAGATTGATGGTCGGGGGACGGGTTTAAGCTCCTATTGATCTTGCTCAATGTTCACGCTGATGTGTTGAGTGCTAGCATTTTTCGCTTTGCTTGAAATCTTCACAGGTGCATTGGGTGTGAAGCCAAGTCCAGCTTTATTGTTGTCAACTCCGTAACCATGCTTCTTCAACTTCTTTTTAGTCTCGGTGAGGTCACGTTCTTTGTCGTTGATTGTGTTTGAAGCCTTCTTTCCAGGATTCGAAGAAGAAGCGAAGTCGTACCCAGCCTTCGACACGAGTTTGTAGGAATTTGGATGAAAACCTTCTTCGGTCCTCTTGGTTGGAAGAAAGCTTGGTTCCACCCCCTTTGGCAGAGCTTTTATGAAGCATTGTGGTGGTCTTGCAACCTTAGCGTTGCCTAGCTATGTCAGAGGCAAAACTGCATTCGTCTTGAGCAACTTTATATTATCCTTGCGCCGCTGTGCATTGGCTTTGCTTGCTCCAGTTTCAAACGGGGATTGACCATTCTTTCTTCTCGACATCAGGATGTATCGGAAGACGGGTGTGTTTAGTCCATTTGAGGGCGTCCTACTCCTTTTGGTTGTTGTAGGTTTAGCAAGCTCATCATCATTTTTGCTTGAAGACGGCATAGCTTCTCCTTCTTCTTTCTTAGGCATGGCTTGCCACTTCTGTTTTTTAGGTGTTGCTTTGCCCGTGGATTTAATCTCTTTTGGAAGAGCTTCAGGTACCATGTCTTCATCCATGTAGAACTTGGCGTTTGCGAAATGTGATTCAGCTTCGATGAATGGCTTGGTGTCGCTATAGATCACCTTCACTCTTTCTCCGTAAAACTTTAAGCATTGGTGAAGGGTGGACGGTACTACTCTATTCGCGTGGATCCAAGGTCTTCCTAAGAGTAAGCTGTAGGAAGTTCTTTCATCAATCACGTGGAATATCGTGCTTGACTTGAGTTCGCCAATGGTCATCTCCACTCGGATCATGCTCATCGCTCTTTGTCCTCCTTGGTTAAAACCTTGGATTAGTAGACGACTTAGGGATAGTTCATCCACCTTGATGCCGATTGTGGTCATTGTTGACTTTGGCATGATGTTTATGGCTAATCCACCATCCACAAGCATGCGGTTAACTTTGTGCTCCCTTACGTATCCCGAGATGAAGAGATGACGATTATGAGGCTTTAATCCCAGCAGTAAGTCTTCATCCGTGAAGCTGATCACGTCCTGAGTGGCACAGCATGTGGCACATTCGTGTGGCCGAAGCTTCAAGCCTTCATTCTTGCTTTCTTGTACCTCATGGTCTTCAGGACTTGCCAAGGCCGCTGCTAATGCTCTTCACATCTTCTTTGGCAATCGTAGCGTTTCCTCAATGCTAAAGTGCGTTGGCAGACCTCATTGCGACGGCGGTGCTTTCTCCCTTACTCCCCCTTTAGCCTTGTGGCTTGTGGTATTGGCTTCTTCATCTTTTTATAGGTCACTAATGTCCACATTTCTTCATCATCGGTAGGTGCATCTTGGTTGCTTGCCCCCATTGATGGTGGTACAAAAGGTGCCGTGTGGCTTGAGCATTGGCGGGAAATGTGAGGTGTCACTTGGAGAGGCACGGGATCGAATGATCCAAACGCAATCGTGGTAGTATGTGTTGCGGCCGTGTCTTCAAGGTCGAGCTTGATTTTCCCTTGTTGAGCTAGCTTCATGATGAGCTCTTTAAGAATGAAGCACTAGCCAACATGATGACTCACGATACGATGGTACTTACAGTACCCAGGTTCGTTTATGTGATTCATCTCTTCAGGACGCTTGCATTCGGGTAGCTCAATCACCTTTTTTTTCCAATAAGTCATCTAAGATTGCAGCCATGTCAGAGTCAGAAAAAGGGTACGTCTTCTGCTCCAGTTCTCTCAAGGTGTTTTTATACCTGTTTTGGGTGCGAGAAGGCTCACCTCTCTTTATCTCATTTGCTTTGTTTTTGGCGGAGATCTTGATGGGCGTGGAGGAAGTTTTGATAGGGGTAGTGTTGATGGTAGAAGCTTCATTGGTGGGCTTCTTCCCAGTCTTGTCTACATTTGGGGATAACACCTTATCCTTCTTGAAGTCGGTGATCGGCTCCTTCTTCCCGTGATTGGCGATACCCAGCTCCATGTCGTGGGAACGAGTCGCCAGCTCTTCAAATGTTCTTGGTTTTATGCCTTGGAGGATGTAATGTAACCTCCAGTGCATGCCTTGAACACACATCTCAATGGCGGAGGTTTCAGAAAGCCGATCTTTGCAATCCAGACTTAATGAACACCATGTATTGATGTAGTCCACGACAGGTTCATCATTCCACTGTTTTGTACTGGTCAGCTCCAGCATGCTTACGATGCGGCGGTGCTGTAGAAGCGGTTGAGGAATTCCCTTTCTAGCTGATCCCAACTGTTGATAGATTCGGGCTGAAGGTCGGTGTACCAGTCAAAGACGTTGCCTTTCAGTGAGCGTACGAACTGCTTGACGAGGTAGTCTCCATCTGTTCCAGCATTGTTGCAGGTTTCAATGAAATGGGTGACATGTTGTTTTGGGTTTCCTTTTCCATCGAACTGCATGAACTTTGGCGGCTGATAACCCCTCGGCATCTTCAAAGCGTCAATCTTCTTGGACTAGGGCTTTGAGTATAGTACGGAGTCATGTGAGCTTCCTTCATATTGTGCCTTGATGGTGCTGGCGATCATCTCCTGCAATTGCTGGATAGAGAGAGATCCCATGAGCACCACTGTTTGGTCTGGCTCCGGCTTCTCTTCAACTTTCTTTGCCGGAGGCTCACCTTCTTCATCGGCTTCTTTCTTTAATGGATTAACCATTGGGTCGACTTTCATGTCGGGCTTTGCATCTAGTTGGTTGATGAGTGCGGCAATTTGCAAGTCTTTTTCCTCCACAGTTCGTGTGAGTTTTACAATCGCTTCATTCATTTGAGCTAGCTGTTCCTCAATTGAAGTTGCTCCGATAGTCATGACTTGCATGGCTGTGCTGTTGCTCGAGTCGGCATCGGAAAGCAAGGACTCGGAGTACTTCCTCGGGCTTTCCTCCCTTGGCGCCCTTAGCGAGGCCAAGGTGATCACGGGCTCGTGCCTCGGGTGCTCTTGTTCCTTTGGCAGAGTTGATGCAGGGGTGGAAGATACGGCAGAAAGAACTCTTGCTTTGCTTCGAGTTATAACGCCCGAAGTGCCACCACTTGTAGCTAGGACGTTCTTGTTCTTCGCATTGGTTGCTGGAGCGGCTTGAACCTTCCTTGATGCCATTGATTTTGGAGATGTGCTTTGGTTTTCTTGAACGGAGAAAAAGATGAGAGGTAGAGATAATCCCACCAGGTGTGCCAAATTTGTGAACACGAAATATTCCTGCGATGAACGAAACAAGAACACGTGTACAAAATAATATTTGTATTTAATTTTGGGGTTACAATCTCTTTTACAATTTGTTCCTCTGATTCGATCTCCGTAAGATGTTGGTTTGTGGATGTTGTTGATCCAAGGGCCGTCAAGGCTTGATCTTGGATGAACGGGAAGTTTCTTCAAGAGGGGGTTGGTGGCTTGATCTTGAAGGTAGATGAATGTTTCTTCAAGGGCCGTTGGGCTTGATCTTGAAGGTTAGATGGACGACGAACGATGAATGATCTTCAAGGGCTTTTGGGCTTGTTCTTGAAGAACGGATGAACGACGACCGATGAACGAACTTCAAGTGCTTTTGGGCTTGATTCTTGAAGATTGGATGGACGACGAACGATGAATGATCTTCAAGGGCTTTTGGGCTTGTTCTTGAAGAACGGATGAACGATGAAAGATGAACGAACTTCAAGGGCTTTTGGGCTTGATTCTTGAGGAACAGATGTTGTTGATCCAAGGGCCGTTGAGGCTTGATCTTGGAGGAACATGTGTGTTGATCCAAGGGCCGTCGGGGCTTGATCTTGGAAGAACGATGAACAAAGAACGAAGAGAGTTTTCCTGATCCTTCAGGATTTGCTTGAGAGCTTTTAGAGTTTCAAAGTTTCAAGGTTTTGGTGTGATGTAAATTCGTTTTTAATTTGGGAGTAGAGAAAAGGTCTGTCAAAATCCCCCTTAATCCTTTGATTGAGAATCCCATTTATAGGCTTTGAGAATGAATTACCACCATCCTTTTGTTTTTTGGTGGATTGTTATAGGTGAATTGGGTGGGTTGTTGTAGGTGAATTGGGTAGAGGTTGTAGGTGAATTCGGTGTATGATGTAGGTGAAATGAATGAAGGTTGTAATTTTAATGTATTGGTCAATATTTATTTCATAGAAATTTCGATGTCTACAGACATGTCTAGAGATAATGCACTTCTTAGACTCTAAATCATAACATATGACACCTTTATACCCATGAGAATATCCAAGAAAAGTACACGACATTGATCTTGATTGAAGCTTGTTGGAGTTGTAAGGCCTAAGACAAGGAAACACTACAGTGCCAAATGTCTTCAAAGATTTTAAATCTGGAAGTTTCTTGTACAGGAGATTGTAAGGAGATACCATAGACAGAGACTTACATGGCATTCTGTTAATTAGAAACACTGAGTGTGCACAGGCAAAATACCAAAACTCCAATGGTAGACCAGCATTAGTAAGTAATGTGATTGAAGTTTCAATTATGTGCCTATGTTTTCTCTCAGCAATTCCATTTTGCTGAGAGGTGTATGGGCATGACAGCATCTGAATAATTCCTTTATCACTTAAGAACTGTGTAAAAGCCTTACTAATGTACTCTCCTCCCCCATCAGTTTGTACACACTTAACAGAAACTCCAAACTGGTTTAACACAAACTGATAAAACTTCACAAACATAGAGAAGACATCAGATTTATTGCACAGAAGACATCAGATTTATTGCACATTGGAAATACCCAAATGTATCTTGTACATTCATCAACAAACAGTACATAATACCTATATCCATCTACAAACTTTATAGGAGAAGGTCCCCATACATCAGTGTGAACCTTATCAAATGGTAGCAAACATTTTTCAGTTCTTTCTGGAAATGGTAATCTAGACATGTTGCCCTAAATACATGATGTACAAACACTGTGCTTTTTATCTGTATTATATGGTATATCACATTGTTTCAGCATACAAGAAAGTATTTCATTTGTAGGGTGACTCAACCTCTGATGCCATACATTTGACTTCACCATTTGTCCAAGCAAAGCTGTTGCAGTAGGTACTGTAGACTGCACACCTTTAGCAATATGAAAAATTGGGATCTGAAACAACTCTGTTGGCCTACTCTTTCCTTGATACAGGACCTCCTTTGTCTTCTTGTCTTGTAAAAAGAAGTTTGACTCATCACATATAAACTAACTGTGGTTATCAGCACACATTTGTTTAACAGACAACAAACTTCTAGCAATCTTTGGAGCATGTGTAAAACATGATTAAGTAATAATGAATGATCCTTTGTATGAAGAATAGTAGAACCAATGTTTTTTATCGCTATACTTGAACCATTACCAATAGTAATCTTCTCATTTCCTTCATATGGAGCAACCTGTGCCAAGCCATTCACATCAGCTGTCATATGGTGAGAGGCACCAGAGTCCACTATCTATGAATCTGTAGGCATGAAGAGAGGTTGACTCTGATATGTGTAGTAACTTTTCTGATAACAGTCAAGAGCAGCATGACCTCTCTTTCCACAAATTTGGCATTCAACCACAAAACCATTAGAAGAAACATTAGTGTTTCTATGAAAACAATTTGCTGTTGTATGACCTATTTTGTTGCAAATTTGGCATTCAAGCACTACATTCATCCTTGTGTTTGTATTTCCAAACCAACCATTATTATTTGAATTATGCCTATACCCTCTAGAACTGAAATTCTTCCCCTTGTATCCATTGTGAGACCTGTAATTGTTTTGACCCCTAATGTTGAATGATCTGAAGCTAGAGTTTGAATTCTGATTTCTTGAACCTGAATTGGATCCAGAATTCCCAATAAAACCAAATCCATATGGTGCAGGAGGATACAGAGCAGCTGGTGGTTGTGGTGGAAAATAAAATTGAGAAGATTGCATATCAGTTTGAAATGATGGTGAAGATTGAAACTGAGATGGACCTCTATAAGAGACTTGTGACAACACACCCCTAGTAGTTGTAGGAATGTGACTATGATTCTGTGGATTAGAAGACGAACCATTGAGCATTGAAGACCCAAGAGTGGAACCAGTCTTCTTCACATACAAGGCTGACAAACTCTGAGATAACATATTAATTTCTCCTTCAATTTCTTTCTCAGCACCAAGAAGTTGTGCTCTAAACTCTTTGAGAGTAATTGATGACTCCCGAGCAAGAATAACAATTCTTATTATCGTATATTCTTTTGGTAACCCAGCCAAACCAGCAATTATAACATCATTGTCTGAAACATACTCCCCTGCAACACTTAACTGTTCTCTAATGTTTTTCAACCGCAAGAGATACTTGTCAATCGAATCCGTTCCCTTTTGGATGGTATGCAGCTCAGTTTTTAGATGATTCACTCTTGACTTTGAGAAAGAAACAAACCTATTTACAAGATTCACCCAAGCTTCATGTGCATTCTTGCACCTAAGAACATATTCCATAGCCTCATCAGATAGAGTTGCAAGCAAAAGACTTAATAAAGCCATATCAGTCGACCCAATCAATGTAAGCTTTGGTAATTTCTTCAATAACTCCAAGATCAGTAGTTATGACAAACTTTGGTGGACACACATCAATACCGTCAAAATGACCAAATAGTTTGTAACCCTTCAACACAGCCCTAAACTGAAATGCCCATTTGGCGAAATTATCATCTTTCAATTTTATAGTAAGCATCCCCAACAAATTTTCTACTTTTACAGTCGGAGTGGTCATCTTGAATTAAATCACAAACACAGAAATATCAATAGGTGATACACAGAAAGAGATTGACACTCTTTACCAAGAAAGATTGACACTTTCCAAATGCACCAAGATTCGAAGAGATTAAAACTCTTTACCAAGAAAGATTGACACTTTCACCAAGAAAGAATGACACTTCCTTGAATTTTACAACTGCACTACTATTTCTTCACCAGCAATTTATGAACATTATTCTATACAATCAAAGTACAGCAATTCCGCAGATCTTAACCCATACAATTTCTTCAAGAATCTCAAACATACAATAACCTATGAAAAAAAATATCTTCCAATATCGAAAGAAAGATGTCACCTGAATCAATCGAAATAATCGAAGAACGCAAATTGCTTCAACATTTTTCCTGAATCTGCAGAATCATACACGAACCGACAGAACTGCGGCAAACCCACCGAATAGCAACAATCTCACAGAGCAGCGGAAAAATCACCAGAGATCGGAGCGGCGACAATTCTTTTCGGCGTTGATACCATCATAAACCCAAGAAATCAAGCTGTGAATAAGCAAATGAGAGAAGATGAAAGCTTAGAAACGAAGGAATCTCTGAAGACTTTTTATTTCACAATGAATTATTACATGTATTTACATTGTGTTATATAGTACCTCAATATATGGATTATTACAATAATGCCATTTCTAACTAACTCTCTAACAGCCTTAACTAATTGAGAGATGGTAATTATAACCAATAAACCATTGACAAGTGTTAATTGGTTAATAATAACTACTTTGTTTTTATCTTTTGGTTTTTACTTTTAATGTTAGTGATACCCGTGATAGAGGGGAAATACATACCCAAAAGAAGGGTGAAGAAGAGTGTGTGAAGGTTGTGTTGAAGAACGTAATTTCACATTAGAAACTTGACATAATATATTACAATTAATATGGCATTGTTCCACTCCTTTTTGTAATAAAACCCAATAATTGTCAGACTATGTCGATGGTTAGGGCATATCAGTGTGATTAGTAATAGACCACTGACTTGACACTGAAGTCTTGACATCATATGGTATCAGAGTGGTTCACTTTGACCTGAACCTAACGACCGTTCCAATTGTGAGCACGACCGTGACCGTGACCATTTCAATTGTGAATAAGACCTTAGCTTGACGAAGAATCTTCTGTTAATTAGTTAAAAGATGTTACAAATGTGGAATCAGTTGCACGCGTGACCTACGAAAGACATGGTCCCACATGAAGGGCAGTGTTGACATAATAAATTACAACTTAAATGAATTATTACACTCATAATGTGAAAGACCTTTTATGATGAAACCTAACACCTACTAGATGCATGCAATGGCGAAGCTACATAGAAGCAAGGAGGGTCGGCTGCCCTTCCGGTCGTTGGAAATGGCCATTGAGAATGAAGATTCCGCCCCTCCAATCTTCTGAACCCGCTGGTATTGGTATTTGGGGTTGGTGCGCTGCGCTTCTGGGTTTTAATGTTTTCAAGGGAAGAAGACGACTTAAAACCAGACGGCGTTGTTTACTTTGTTTTGTGCTATTAGTTATAACTTTTTTCCTTTAAATGAAACGGTGTGGTTTGGTGGTTGGCTCCTTTAGGGTGCGTTTGTTGCACCAGATTATTTCGAACTGGACTAGGTTAAGAGACTAAGCTAGACTAACTTAGACTAGACTAAGCTGAACTAATTTAGTGTAGTGTTTGGTGCAACGTCGGACTAATAACCAAAATAATTAAGTGATAAAAAATAATTCTCTTTTTTCTTTTTTTCTCTTTTTTTATTATTTTTCTTTCTCCTTTTTCTAGACAACTTCATTCCTTCTCTCGCAAACAAAGGAATATATAATCGTGCACCAAATGGATCAAAAAAAAAAAAGAAATCGTGCCCCAAAATTTCCCTAGAACCTCTATCTCTCTCTCGAAAGTTGCAGAAGGAATTTGGTTTGCAGAGAACCCTTGGTTTTGGTTATTTCCTTTTGAATTTGAGGCCACAAAATTTTCCTATCAAATCTGGGTTTTGCAGAGCTTCAAATGAACTTGGTTTTGCAATTCGAATCTGGGACTTGCAATTTGTGTATGGGTTTTGCGATTCGAATATGGGTTTCGCAATCTCAGCGAATCTGAGTTTTGTGATTCGAGCGGATTTGTGAAGATGTGCAGATGTGTGCAGAGAGAGGACTCTATGGTTGCAGAGAAGATGAAGTTGTGGTCGCAGAGAAGATGAAGATGTGGTTGCAGAGAGGACACCAGCAAAGCAACGGGAGCAGGACGAAGTAGGTCTTAGCTAGTCCCGTGGTTTTCGGAGACCCTTGCTAAGAACTGCTAGCGAAGCTGTTAGTCTGGGCAGAGTCCCAGCTAATCTCATTAATATTAGTCCTCGTGACAACAAACGCCGCACTATATTAAGAGTTAGTTCAGTCTATTAAGGTGAAACTTAATGAAACCAAACAAACATGCCCTTAGTTTCTTCTTTATTTTTTAATTTTACTGATGTGGCTTCTTTTCCAACCGCACCATGGTTTAGTTGATTAAACATGATTTCCCAAAGGGTTTTTATCACAAATGGTCCCTGACGTTGATCAAACACATCATTTTGGTCCCTGACATTAAAAATCAATAGAAATGGTCCATGTGATTGATCAAACACATCACAAATGGTCTTTCCGTTAAAAACTCTTTGGGCAATTTTCAAAGTTTCATAACTCAATCATTTCTTAACCAAATTCGACCCATAATATATCAAAATGAAGATAGGAAAGTGTAGAACAAGATTGTACCATTTGGAAGCCCAATGGTTTCCAGAGATGGCTGGAAAATAGCCTCAAATGTGACTGGTCTGCGAAAAAACGGGAAAATTCCCCGGAAACTGGGTAAACTTTAAACGTTCATAACTTCTTCAATAATCAACGAAATTGAGTGATTCAAAATGAAAATCATACTTCTCGACTAGACGAAGAGAATGGTATCTTTCTTGATGGCTAACTCACCATAGTTTGGCCGGAAAACGATTCGAAATTGGCTAACTCGAAAATGGTTATCCAATTTCAAGCCGTTTTCTGGCCAAACCACGGTGAATTAACAGTCAATAAAGGTACCATTCTCTTTTTCTCATCGAGAAGTATGATTATCATTTTTGAATCACTCAATTTCGTTTGGTATTGAAGAAGTTATGAACGTTTAAAGTTTATCCAGTTTCCGGCAAGTTTTCCAGTTTTTCCACGGACCAGTCACATTTGAGGCTATTTTCCGGCCATCTTCGGCAACCATTGGGCTTCCAAATGGTATAATCTTGTTCTAGACTTTCCTATCTTCATTTTTATATATTATGGGTCGAATTTGGTTAAGAAACGATTGAGTTACAAAGCTTTGAAAATTGCCCAAAGAGTTTTTAACGGAATGACCATTTGTGATGTGTTTGATCAATCTCAGAGACCAATTCTATTCATTTTCAATGTCAGGGACCAAAATGATGTGTTTGATCAATGTCAGGGATCATTTGTGATAAAAATCCTTTCCCAAATAAACCAGCCCACCATTTCAATTATCTCCTCTCTCTCATTTGTTTAAGACTAAAGAAAAACAAAAGGTTGATGTTTGTTATTGTTTTTTTCAATTCTTGATATTTTTCCAGAATTTAAAATTATTTTATCTTATTTTCTTTTAATGTTTAGAGATGATGACTTTGATTTTCCAGTTTTTCTATGTGAAACAATGCATGCATTGCAGTCACTACCTGGAATGTGCAAAAGGCAAAATGAACTTGTAGCAGCATCATCATCCAAGTAGAGATGTCTTTCAAACCGTGCTCACTCATATGTCTCACAAACCACTCACAGTTTATGATAAAACTAATGAGCTTGTGTGAGGAAAGAGATACAATGGAATATATATACAATTTGTTTCCAGGAAACTCATACAAATGCAGTGAACTAAACCTTACATTTTTTCCTCCCATCCTCATCCCTCACACTCCTTTCTCCCACATGACCTTATTTCTAACAAGAAAATTAAAATTAAAATTAAAATGGTTATCAAATTAAGCATCACATATAACATTCAATTGTTAATAAATATTCTATTACTTCATTTAGACGTAGGCAATAAAAGATTAATTTCTTCTCTCACATGACATCGATGTCTGCATTTTGGCTACTAATAAGTAAATTAGGAAGATGGAGAATGCTTCTTTCCCTAAATAAGTTATAATTAAGCTAGTTGGGATTAAGCTTCTTTGGACTAACTAGAAAGAAGATTGTGTCATATATATAGGTTGCAATTGATGAGCTGAAATAGGAATATGAAATCGTGAATAAAACACATGTGCTTGTTTATTATTAATTTGACCGGCCAATATATAATTGGAGTATGGAACTTGCAAAGTCAATCAAAATAAGCCTGCAAGAATAGATCATAGTTGAAAGTGTCTTAGTTATAGAAGTATATACTTTGTGGTACAGTGCTTAATTACTGTAGAAACATAATCTATAAGTGCTTTAGTACAGGAATATGCTTTCAAATTCTTAATTAGTAACAAGAGATTATATGCATTCTAACAAAAGCACTATCAAGTATCAACCAAAAATTATACTATAGATAAAAGTGCTTGTAATATATAAAAGCTTTCCCAAATAAGTTGTGCGTTAGTGGTTACTACATCTGTAAGCATACTAATTATCGTAAACTGTCATGTCTGTCATTCTAATTCTTCTTCCTTCTGTATCAGTTTCGGGCATGACATCAAAATTCAAGGATGAACATCCTTCAAAGTGGCATCAATCTTCTGGAACTGTTTGAGAGTTAAAACTTTGTTCTTCAATTCCTACCAATACAGCCATCTCAGGTACTGGTTTGACATGTTTCCTTGTTTTGGTACGTATGGATACACATGCAATCTGCTACCAGAAACTCAAAATTAGCTTCACTGGAAAAAGGGCCATAGTGTTGCAAGTGGCTCTTTACCACAGTGGGGGAAAAGAGTTGAGCCCTTGCATGACGGAGTATGAACCCTGTCGTTGGCTAATTAATTTAACATTTAATCTAACAAAATCTATCGTTTGACAAAAAAAAAAAAAAAGGGCCATAGTGTTGCCGACCCCCCAATCTCTATGGTGACGAGTTTATACTTTAATTAGGGTATAGTTTAAAAAATATGCACGGTTTATAACACTGATCGAATGATAGTACGCCAATGTACAACCACTTTAAAACTTTGCTTGGACATGTTATTTCGTTATTTTTTATTACCTTGGCTTTGTTACAAATTAACCTTTTCGGCAATTATATTAATCAATGAGTAATCAAAATAAAATTAAGATTATAAAAATGATATCATTAATTAATTAAGAGAATCGTTTAGCAGTCCAAAATAATGATCATGCTCTATTTTTTTTTTTTTTTTGCTGAAAATGAGTGCATGAAGATTTTTTTCGTAGATACAAATCTCTCAATTTATTATACGTCAGTTAGTAGGATTAAGTCAATATCTATATATTTTTCATGATTATCCTTAAGATGTATAAAAAAAAAGATTATCCTGAAGATTAAGATGATTAAGTACCCAAGTGACGATTAAGTTTGACATTGATACGACGATTTTTAAGTTAATTATGGGCCGGCTTCGTCTGTGGTTTCTTTATCTAATAATTTGATGATTACATACCTGCGAACTTCATATTTGAAGAATTGCATTTCCTAAAATACTGATATCGACAGCTTAATTACAGAAAGTTCAAAATAGTGCAACATAAAAATAAGAAACATAAATTTGCCGGCCTTCCATTTAGCACACTCGGTCGCCCAAAACATAAAAGTGGGCTAAGTTTCAACAGATGTGTTATATGCCTTTCTAGGCTTTCTGGGCTTGACATTTAACTGCCAAAACATGTGAGAAATACAATATATGAAGTCATGATGCCACGGTAATGTGATCACGCGATTTCTAGAGTGCTCAGGAGTATTAGATATTTTGAATTTTTTAACCATGAGATATTTGATAAAAAATCACAAACGTCAAGATCTAACTGTTGGAAATTAGTTTATGATTTTAAGTGTATTCCTCTTAACTTTTTGGTCAACCAATTTTATTCATTTTAGTTCTGAATTTAGCCCTTCAAAGCATTTAGTATTAAAGGATTAATCCCACCATACCAAGAATTCAAAGAAAGTATTCTATATAATTAGTAAACTCTTATGTATTATTTGTTATTGATTTGAGATCTAAACATCATGTGAGTTGCTTCTAATTTCCTCTTTTGGTGGTAAATTCAGATATACTTGTAACCAGCTGCTGTGTCGACAGTGAGGCCCTTCCAACCATATATATAAGAAGTCATGTTAAGCAAAAGAAAGAAAGAAAAGTTATGAGGCAAAAAAGAAAGTGGTTTTCATTAACTGAAGTCATATGTATAGTTGGGAAAGAAAAGAAAAAGATTCATCATATCTCAAAAGTTAAATCCACATGTGATAAGATAATCGCACTCTTCTGAGATCATTTTCATATTCACCACGAAAAACATGCTCACGGAGATAATTGCCACTCTACATCAAGTGATATTTTTCATGGACTTTGAGTGAATTTTATATGAATTTCAATAAAGTTTGTGAGACGTTCGCTATAGGTTTTAGTGGATTTTAATTAATAGGCTTTCATGAATTTTCATGGACTTTTTGTTGGTTCATTTAAGTGGTTCCAAATTTCTAGTATTTGAAATACTTATGGGACATCATGTGTAGTTGCATTGGAATTGGAATTTGCATATGCCTGCCCGTTGGGTTTTTGGGTTCGCAAACTCATATATATTGTTTACCACCATGTGTATGACAGGGTGTTGAAAAATTAGTTTTAGTATTATTGTTATTTTTATCGGTTTTCTAGTGTGCTAAGAATTAGGATAATTTACCCATTAAGTTTATGATTTGTAGTCTGTTAGAGATTAGGGTTTGCTAGTTTTCTCTATAAATAGGGTGTTTTGTAACTTGTTGAACAACTAATTAGTCACAATGTAGTTCTCTACTTTTTAGCCGTCATGGCAATCTCTTTCTAGTTAATAAAATTATGATCGTTTATAATTGGTTGTTCTTTGGTTTATTAGTTTGTTCATTATGTGTACTCTGATTTTCAACTAATATTACTCTTGTGGTTAAACTCATTGTCAATTTCAATCCAAATCAAACTTGTTTTGCAAATTTGGACATTAACCTTCCCTACTCATCATGCCCTCTCATTCTCTCAAGAAACTTCTTGCCGGCCGGATTCTCATTAACGGTAACAGCAGCATCACCTCCTTCCTTCTCTTGATCCTGGTTGTTGGATTGTTGCTATTGAGCATGCTATAGGTATCCCCTTGTAGGAGACTAAGATTTAGACTTTAAAAAGAACCTACAATTTAAGGGAAAAATACATTTTAAAAAACCTAAGGAATCTTCTTGTACTGTCTGGCATCAAATTGTTTAGTTTAACTCATTGATGTGTCCAAAACTACGGGTCTACATGCTACGTTCAATGTGTCGGACAAAGGAATATATATAAAATCAAGTTTGATGGGAATGGCTCTTAGAAGATTACTGATCACAAACTACCTCTCGTCTTTTTATTATGTCGCAAGTAAAACATATTACATATATATATGATTGATACGTTTATGTCTCTCCCATGAAATACCTTGTTCAAATTGCTTTTGAAAGCGCTATAAGTTCTTTTATTAACAGTTTTTTTTTTTTTTTTTTTTTTTTTTTTTTGGAACAAACGATATTATCTACACTATAATGTGGTTCCAACTCGCCTATGACGAGAATCAAAGATAAGATCTCTCACTTACAAGTGAAGAAGAATACCACTAAAACATAATACTAAGTGGCTTTGATAACAGTTCTTAAATACTTATTTTGAAAACACTTCTAGGTGCTTTTCATAAAACTCGGATTTTCAATAAAATTTTGAATAAATTCTTAATAAAAGCAATTGTAAAAAAAAATCTACCTAATTTTCACGGTAGTATTGTCAAGTGTCCATGGTGCTTAAAACCTTATTATTCTCCAACATTGATAATCGACAATTGGGGCCGCACCAGACGTGGGCATCCTCACGTCTAAAAACATGCAAGCCACACAAAGCCACTCCGGTAAAGATTGAGTATATATGCGAACCCAGATCATTTTCGGATCCCAAAAAACTAAGTCTAACGATCAAATGATTCGGGTCATTGAAATTTTATCCAACGGCTACAAACAGCGGGCCCTCTAAAAGTTATAATAATTGTAGTCGTTAGATAAAATTTCAACGGCCCGGATCATTTGATCCTTAGGCTCAGTTTTTTGGGATCCAGAGAGGATTCGAGTTCTATACAGGCACTCTCGTAGAATGTACTCTTTTTTTTTTTTAACGAGAGGACCAGCTAGTGACTTCACCACAACACTCGTTAGTCATTAAAAACGACTATGTCATAATTAATCCTTAAACAAGAAAAGAAAAGAAAACAGTGTGTATATAATGCTTTAGTTTATCGTGTTATATTGTCAATTAACTAATATTGCTTGGTAAAGAAATATACATCTTACTGTGTGCTATGATAACATGCGAGACTACGAGGTTGTAGAAAGACAAAGAAATTTGGAGCAATAGTGTCACATCCCAGACCAGCTCCGCTGTAGCACGATATTGTCCGTTTTGGGTCACACCCTCACGGTTTTGTTTTTGGGAACTCACACGAGAACTTCTCAGTGGGTCACCCATCCTAAGAATGCTCTCGCCCCAAACTCGCTTAACTTCGGAGTTCCACTGGAATCTGAAGCCAGTGAGTTCCCAAAAGGCCTCGTGCTATGTGGATGTGGGCATGTACATATAAGGCACATCACCTCCTCTCCGTTGGTCGATGTGGGATGTTACAATCTACCTCCTTAGGGGCCCGACGTCCTCGTCGGCACACTCGCACCACATGACAGAGTGGCTCTGATACCAAGCTGACACATCCCGACCTAGGAAAGTCAAAGCATGCTGGCCATCACCATGAGGTGATGTAACCATAAGGGTAAGTGATGTGAAAAAGTGAATAAATTAAAACTAAGCTAGAACTAATTAGAATTAAACAGTGAAAGAGTGCGCAGTCGTGGGCCTGTAACCCACAGGTCCCAGGTTTAGACAGTTCTGCACTTCCTAGTGTGTTTTAACTCTTTTTTTCTTATGTCAGAACCATGCCACCCCGTAGAGAGCCATGTGTTCCTGCTGAGAATAATTTTTCGAACTTTGGGTAGTTTAGTGAGGCCATCGCCAGTGCTATTCAGTATGCACTTCGTCCTCCCTAGAGGAACACCTTAGACTCTGTATCCCACCTGAAGATAAATGAGTTCTTTGGTAATGAAGGGTCTGAGAAATCTGAGATTTGGCTCGATCATGTCAAGAAGACCTTTTAAGTCATGCATCGACATGGAAATCTTCTAGAAGAGAGGTGGGTCGAGACAGCGACCTGGTTCTTTCGCAGAGGAGCGAAATCTTGGTGGAATCAGGAGAAACGCACATTGTCTGCCGAGGATGTTAGGAATTAGGATGTCTTTAAGCATATATTTCAGACCAGATTTATTCCTCCAGAGTATTTGGACCGAAAAATGGATGAGTTCTCATATCTGAGGCAGGGTAAGCTGTTGGCCACTGAGTATCATCAAAGGTTCACGGATTTATCCTGCTACTATCTCGAGACTGTTGCTAATCCCCGGGAGATGCTTCGTTTGTTTAAGAGGGGAACTCGCAAGAAACTGCTTTCTATGGCAACCACCATTCCCTGTGCCACCTATTAGTCGTTCTTCAAGGTTTTGCTTCGAGTTGAAGATTCGAAGAATGCTCCTGATGATGAGGATGATGATGAGGATGATGACAGGAATGCTCAGAGAAACAGTAACAGGGGAAATCCTCATTTGGTCCACGAAGGACTCAGAACTTTAAGAGAAACGGAAATAGCTCTGGATCATCCAGCGAGGGTTCCAACTCTAGTACACCACGTAAAGGTGGCAGATCCACTAGAAGATCTCATTTTCAGAGTCAATAAAACTCCACCAGTTCAGGTGCTCAATTTTGTCATAGATGTAACACCCGTCACTTTGGCGAGTGTAAGTTAGGAGACAGAGCATGTTATACTTGCGGACAAACGGGGCACAGAGTAAATAATTATCCTCAGAACCAGAGGAATCAACCTGCTAATCTACCACATGTAGTCCCCCTATAACAGTTTCCAGCACATGGTACTCGTCAGCAGACAGGCTACGGTGGAGCTTTCCACTATCAGGGAGACGTAACCCCGTACCAAGGAGGACCATACCAGTATACACATGAGGTTCCCTATTATCAGGGAGGCTATCAGCATATTCAGGGAGGTTATCCACAGTTACAGGGAGACTATACGCCATATCAGGGTGGTGGAGCACAGATGTATACTGGAAGGTAGTATTAGAACCTAGACATAGCGTATAGCAGTGAAGGTTCAGGCAGGCAGGCAAATCCACCCCACCAGGGCCGAGGTAGTCAAGGTCGAGGTAATCAGACTCAAGCAAACAGGGGCCATGGAGGCAGGCAGCAAGCTCAAGGAAGAGTCAACAACATCACCCTACATGATGCTCAGGCTAATCCAGACTTGATTATGGGTACATTGAATGTTTTAGGTCATTTTGCTAGAGTTTTAATTGATTTTGGTGCTACACATTCAGTTATTTCCCATAAGTTTGATCAAACGACTCAACCACACCCTACTTCATTTGGCTACGAGTTGGAATTCTTGATGCCTAGGGGTGAAATCTGTTATGTTAACTGGGAGTATCAAGGATGCCATGTCCTTATCGAAGATGTAATCATGCCAGCTAATCTTGTTCCTTTGGATATTGTTGATTTTGATGTTATCTTAGGCATGGATTGGTTACACTATAATCGTGCCAAAATGGATTGTTATCAGAAGGTGGTTACTTTTCATCGACAGGACATACCTATTGTCACGTTTTTTGGTGAACGTAGTGGTATAAAGCACAGAGTTATCACTGCCATGAGGGCGAGGCTTCCAAGGATTTACCTGGCTTACCACCAGTTCATGAAGTGGAGTTCACCATCGATCTACTTCCAAGTACTAATCCTATTTCTCTCACACCTTACCGTATGGCTCATGAGGAGTTAAGGGAACTTAAGACTCAGTTACAAGAGCTTGTTGATATGGGTTTTATTCAGCCAAGCACTTCCCCTTAGGGAGCTCCAGTTCTCTTTGTAAGGAAGAAAGACGTAACTTTGAGTTTATGCATCGACTACAAGCAGTTGAATTGGGTGACGATTGAAAATCGTTATCTGTTACCTCATATTGATGATCTTTTCGACTAGTTTAGAGGTGTCTGTGTATTCTCGAAGATTGATCTAAGGTCTGGTTACTACCAGTTGAAGATCCGAAGCAACAACGTTCCGAAGACAGCTTTCAGAACTCGATATGGTCATTATGAGTTTCTTGTGATGCCATTTGGGTTGACTAATGCACCAGCAGCTTTCATGGACCTGATGAATCGGGTGTTCCGTCCATACCTCGATAGGTTCGTTATTGTTTTCATAGATGACATTTTGGTGTATTCTAAGAACGAAGCTGACCATGCCAGGCATCTGCGTTTGGTTCTAAAGACGTTAAGGGCGAATCAGTTGTATGCTAAGTTTAGCAAGTGTCAGTTTTGGCTAAATCAGGTGTCATTCTTGTGGCACGTGATATCAGCTTAAGGTGTTCTTGTGGACTCTCAGAAAGTAGCAACTGTGGAGAATTGGGAGCAACCACAGATGGTTATTGAAGTACGAAGCTTCTTTGGTCTTACTAGCTATTATCGACGCTTCGTGAAAGACTTTTCAGCCATAGCACTACCCCTAACAAAGTTGACTAGGAAAAAAGTTCATTTTTGTGGAATGAAGAGTGCAAACAAAGTTTCCAATAGTTGAAGTACCTTATCACTTACACACATATCTTAGCACTTCCCGACGACAGTAGGAACTTCGAGATCTACAGTGATGTGTCTCTAAATGGTCTTGGATGTGTGTTAATGCAGCATGGGAAGGTGATTGCGTATGCTTTACGCCAGTTAAAGCCCCATGAGATGAACTATCCTACTCATGATCTCGAGTTAGCAGCGATCATTTTCACTTTGAAAATCTAGATGCACTATCTTTATGGGGAAAAGTGTAAAATCTTCACTAATCATAAGAGCCTCAAGTATATCTTCACTCAGCCAGAGCTCAATCTCCGACAATTGAGGTGGGTAGAGTTGCTAAGTGATTATGACTGCACCATTGAGTATCACCCTGGTCATGCGAATACTGTAGCTGATGCTTTTAGCAGGAAACTTCACGCCTGACTTAATACTTTTTATGTCAGTCATATGCCTCTTTTGATTGATCTAAGATCCACTGGAGTAGCTTTGGAAGCGGAGCGACGTGGAGCCCTAATTGCCAGCTTTCAAGTCAGATCGATTTTGTTAGATCGTGTTCTCAAAGCCCAGATAAACGATGCAAAATCTCAGGAGTTGATACAGGCAGTGTCAGACGGGGAAAAGAAATACTTCAGGATTAGAGGGCCTGATGGCATGTTGATGCAAGGTGATCGGATGTATGTGCCAAATGTTAAGGAATTAAAGAAAGACATATTGGATGAAGCGCATATTTCCACTTATGTGATGCATCCCAAGAGTACCAAGATGTATCATACTATCCGACCCTTCTACTATTGACCAGGTATGAAAAGGGAAATTGCGGAGTATGTGAGTCACTATGCAGTTTGTCAACATGTTAAAGCAGAAAGGAAGAAGCCATTCGGGTTGCAACAACCACTCCCGATACCCCAGTGGAAATGGGAAGATATTACGATGGATTTTGTGTACAAATTACCCCGTACATGAAATGGTTATGATGGTATCTGGGTGATAGTTGATCGACTTACCAAGTCAACATACTTCATACCTGTTCGTGAGAATTACTCGTTGAGTCAGTTGGCCGAACGGTTCTCTTTGAAGTTGTTAAGTACCACAGAGTTCCAGTTAGTATCATTTCTGACCGGGATCCCCGATTTACTTTGAAGTTCTGGGTAGCTTTTCAGGAAGCTTTGGGTTCGAGATTACTCTACAGCATCGTCTACCATCCTCAAAGTGATGGGCAGTCAGAGAGAACTATTCAAACTTTGGAAGATATGTTGAGATCGTTAGTTCTACAGTTTGGAGACCCTTGGCACAAGTGCTTACCATTGATAGAGTTCGCCTACAGTAACAGCTTCCATTCTAGTATTGGTATGGCACCGTTTGAAGTGTTGTACGGGAAACCATGTCGTACTCCACTATGTTGGTCTGAAGTTAGTGAATGAGTTTTGGTGGGCCCGGAGATCGTGGATGAGACGACATAGAACATTCAGGTGATAAAGGTTAACCTGAAAGCAGCCCAGGATCAGCAGAAGAGTATTACCGACAGACATTCCACCGACAGAGTTTATAAGGTTGGTGATGGGGTATTTTTGAAGTTATCACCGTGAAAAGGTGTTGTACAATTCAGAAAGAAAGGGAAGCTCATTCTTAGGTACATCGGACCGTACTAGATTATTGAACGAGTTGGTGAAGTTGCCTATCGACTCACTTTGCCGCCAGAGTTGGCGAGAGTGCATAATGTGTTTCACGTGTCGATGCTACAGAGATACGTCTCTAATCCGTCACATGTGATCCCTCCTCAACCACTGGAGATCAATCCAAATTTGACCTATGACGAGGTTCCAGTGACTATCCTTGATTGGAAGGATAAAGTTCTTAGGAACAAGATCGTATGGATGGTGAAAGTCTTATGGAGGAACCACTCAGTTGAGGAAGCTACTTAGGAGACAGAAGAGCGCATGCGAGATATGTACCCACGTTTGTTCTATGGTTTTGATTTGTAGTCAGTGTTGAAATTTCGGGGACGAAATTTTCTTAAGGGGGTAGATTGTGACGACCCGTCCCTAATTTTCCTATGTAATTTCTCCCCGAGTATGTGAATTGACTATTATGCCCTTATTGGCAAGTGACGTGGACGTGTTTATTTCTCTCTTAATTTATTTTCTCGCTTTCGTAATTAATTTGTACACATTGTTACAAGTGTATGTGAATTTTTATCAGTGTAGAAACACTGTTACGGATAAATTTTCGATTTCCTTCTCTCAGCAAAAATCTAAAATCATATCATCCTTTCTCTTTAAAGCAACCTGTGCCCTCTCCCTTTTTTCTTCACTCACCAATCAACTCCCTCAAATCTCTCACCAATCTCATCATTTCCCTCTACACGGTACCCAATCAGAAATCAGAAAAGCAAAAGAAAAAGCTATCTCTTTCTCTTCGTTCTCTTTCTCTCCCTCCCAAAGCTCTCTTTCTCTGCAACTGCCATGAACGAGCACCAAAGCTAGTAGATCAAGCTTAAAAACCTCACCATTACGTTCATCTCATCTTCACGAACTCAACTATACCAACCAACCTTAGTTTGACCGAGTTTTGGACGTCGAACTCGAAAGGTCCAAACTCAGTGAGTTTGAGTTCATCAATTTTTAGGCCGAGTTAAGGAGTTTTGAA
Organism: Heteromeles arbutifolia; assembly: GCA_024362995.1. NCBI lineage: Eukaryota > Viridiplantae > Streptophyta > Magnoliopsida > Rosales > Rosaceae > Heteromeles > Heteromeles arbutifolia. The sequence goes on along the minus strand of JANCRC010000003.1, from coordinate 32,433,676 downwards.
GGTCTAGGAAGCCCTCCCACAACTTCCCGAGACCTCTAGGATAATTTTGAAGAACCTTGGATGTTGAAACAGACGGGTTTGAAGGATCTCAGTTTTGGCCGGATCTTTCGAGGCATTTTCCGACCACCTCCGTCGAAAATGGTTGAGAAATGAAGAAGTTATACAAGTTTGAAATTTTTAAATCGATGAGATTCGAGTTGCTGACGACGGCGCCGGCGGCAGACGACGGAGCTCACCGGAGAAGACAGGGAATATTCCGTCAAAGTTGACGGAATATTCTAACAGCGTCAGGTAACGTTGTTAATCTCTGTTAAGGTTTTAACGAAATATTCCATGGAATATTCCTAACGGCGTCAGTCACACTGACGGCACGTGCCTGCACGTGGTGGCGCGTCTGGCCGTGCCTTGACCAGTGCGTGAGGTGTCCAAAAATTTATCTGAAAATTTATGTAGGTTCGTGACATCGAGTAGATCGATTTCATGTATTTAAACTCTAGGTTTGAGCAAACTATAGGGGTTTTATTTAGGTTTTCGTATATGTGTTTAATTAATTTAAATATAGTTATTTCACATATAGGGGGAACATATCTCGAGGACTTACGGGGCCAGGCTAGGCTTGGGGGCTACGATCTGACGACATACTTATGAGTGGGCAGTTTGTTTTTATACCTATACATAATTATAGTTTCCATTAATGCGTATTTACTTCACTTTTATGCTTAAATTGCCAAGTATCGTTATTGTGATATTAATTGTGATAAATGCTGCTATATGGTTGGGATATTACTGTCATGACATTCATACATATTTGTACATGCTCATCTGCTACACCCCGCCTAGGGCCAGGGCCAGTCCTTCACGTGTATGTTCACATCCGCACCATTTGCTCACCTTGGATCCAAGTTAGGTGCCAGTCTTGTCGTACATATTGCATTAGGCAATTCCGACTTATATGTGACCGTGCCTAGGCCCCAGTTTTCACGTGATCGTAGTACTAGAGTGTATTGATTACACCCAGTCCTGAGGTTGCATTATGCAACTCTGACTCATGTGCTAGCATAGATTGATGAGCCATTGATTATACTTGTTTATCACATGATTATATTACTGTGGCATTTGATATATCATGACTTGGCATATTTCTGGTTATAATGTTGATGTATTATTGTTTACATACTTGCGTAGTATGATTTAAAGGAAACTATACTTGTTTTACGGCGAGGGGTTAGTATGTTCGAAAATAAAGGTTTTCTTACAAGTGTTGTTTTGCTGATCCACTCAACTTTGTTTTTCACCCCTTCAGGCCCTAGATAACTGTACTCTTCGTGGCACTCGAGGAACCTTCGGCAGTTCTGACATTATCCTCTATTTAGACATATGAACTTATCCACTGTTGTGTAATAAGTGTACTTTAGTTACTTTGACTACTCTACTGTAGTCTTACTGTCTTTTATGCTCTGAATAATTTTAGTGGGTTCTTCCCACGACTGCGGACTCTTTCACTGTTTAATTCTAATTAGTTCTAGCTTAGTTTTAATTTATTCACTTTTTCACATCACTTACCCTTATGGTTACGTCACCTCACGGTGATGGCCAACATGCTTCGACCTTCCTAGGTAGGGGTGTGTCAAATAGTTCCTGAACTTTGGCCTAATTGGAGTTTTGGTCCTTAATTTAAAAATCCATGAGTTTTGATCTTTGAGCTTGTTATAATGTGAAGCAATGGTCATTTTGGCTAGCTTCGTTAGAACTTCTATCCAAGGTAAAGGGTCTAAAGGGGAAAAATGGATGAAAATTCTAACGGAGCTAGCCAAAATGGCTATTGCCCCACGTTATAACAAGTTGAGGACCAATACCCAAAAAGTTTTAGTTCAGAAACCAAAGCTCCAATTAAGCTAAAGTTCAGTGACCATAGCTCCAATTATCTCTAGAAAGAAAACATTGTATTCCAGCCCTATGCTAACATTTACGCATCATTCCTTTTTTGTATACAAACAACATATAAAAAGAGAAACGTGGATGCAAATATCATACATGGCTGATGCGACGAAATTTCACCTACAAGATAACAAACAATGTTAGTCTAATTGACAAACAGCCAAAAAAAGAGGGGAGGGTATCTGCCAAAGGGTATTTGATGATTAAGTTCGATGCCTAAGTCAGAAAAGTAGTTTGAGAGAAAAAAGGTACTTGAGAGAGTTCTGAGTAATTAGTGGTGATCGCTTTCTCTATTTGACCAGACTATTTATAGAGAGATGAACCCTAGCAGGCAGCTGGGAAGAGACGTTGCAGACCATACTTGGTAGTGCTTGATAGTGTTCTTAACAAAAGTATATCGATTACAACATCTTTTGCAAGGACATCTAAACTTATCGGGGCCAACACCATTTGCAACCGCTTGATCCAAAAACAAATTAATTCCAACTATATATGCTGCCACATTTCGGGGTATCGTCAACCAACTCTTGTCCATGTTTTACCACTTTACGAGGGCAAAATATTACGTTGACACTAAGATCTGTACAATTTTTCAATCCCTATCATGTAGGCATAACTATTAGAATTTTCAATTTCTCTCTTTCAACCCTTGAACTCTGTCACAATTGCAATCTTTTAATTTCCAACACCTATTATAGTAAAAACAAATTAAAATAACAACAAAAAGTTATCAAGTTTTGTATATCCTCATAACAATTAGAGTGCAAAAAAAATTAATTTAACATAATATATTCCTATATTACTAAATATTATCAGTTTATGTTATATTTAATATTGTTAATTTAACATAAATGCTTATAAATATTATTCATTTGCATTTTCTTATAACAATTCAAGTAACAAAATTAATTAATTAGACTAAATATTTATTAATTTAACATAAATTGTAGAAATTTATCTAAATACTTAAATTAGAAATTTTAAATAAATAAACTTGTGTATTATACAATTTAAAAATTAAGGAATTTAGTGGTAGAACCTGAATTATGGAAGAATTCCGTCGTCGATTAATTCTTTATGTACTCAACCAGCTCAAACAAAATCCCTACAAAATTAAATTGTAAACAAAAATTAAACATAAGAGGAGAAAATAAAAATACTAGAAGCAAGAAAAACTTATTGTGAAGAAGAAGGAATTAATGAAGTTGGAAGAACAAATAAGAAAGATGCGAGAGAAGAAGAAGAAAACACGGGGGAGGGTGTATAAATTGGAAGAACAAATAAGAAAGATGCGAGAGAGGAAGAAGAAAACACGGGGAAGGGTATATAAAGGACGCCACTCTGTCGCCTACAACTGACACCGGGTTTCAAAATATTTAAAAAAATTAAAATCTATGTCGGTTACAACCGACACCGACTTTCAAAATATTTAAAAACAATCATTAGTGTCGGGTAGAAGCGACACTTGTCTTCTTTTAACTGACACTAACTTTATGTCAGTTACAAGTGACACTGTTTTCTTTTTATACGACACTACTATTTTAATAAGATTAAAATATATGTTGGTTATAAGCGACATTAACATTTTACCTATCTTATAACTGACATAGACAGTTTATGTCGCTTATAACTGACAGTAATTTTGACACCATGTTAAGAAGGTGTCGGAAATGTCTTATCCGCTAGTATGTTATTTAACCGACACCAACCACCGACATAAGCCACTTTTGTAGTAGTGGTTAGTAGTTCTGAAGGTCCCCATTAGTAGGAGCTCTATTGCACCAGACACTTAAGGGGAAACTCCAAAGTGTCGGTTTCTTGCCACCATTGGGTCGGGTATGGCCTAATGGCAAGACATATCGTGGGCTTAAATCACCTGCGATACGTTAGTGGCCCAAAGGCCTATTACTCACGGGGCAGATATGCCATGCTCCTTGGAGGTAATTTGTGGTCTACTCACGATGTTGAAGGCATGGGAGGATGCACTAAGAGGCAGGAAGGGTCATATGACCCTCCTAACTTTGGCAAACCTCCATGGAAGACCTCAGTGCTGCCCCTTTGATGTTCAGAGTTGTCCTTGAGATATACCCTCCAATAGCTCGATGAAATGCCTCAATGAATTGAATGGGCAAGGCAGGGAATTGTATACAACATGGATGAAGGTTGCATCGTGCCCTTGGCTCCAGTATACTACTAATACAGCAGAGTTTGGTGTTGCAGCCTCTATTTTTCCAATCTAGATTTCTTGAACTTGCCTCAATCCGCCAAGGAATTTCCTAAAGAAAACTGGATAACAAGGAGATACGCGTTTGATGCCTCGAAGAATGTTGCTCTCAAGTCCGGAGCTGCCACTTCCACCTTTCCAAACCGTATTCGTGTTGAAGTAGTGCCAAAGTGCCATCACTCATTTGGAAGTGTGCCTTTGAAGCAAAACCAAGTCATTTTATATATTTTTAAAAAATAAGAACCAGCCACTTAAAAAAAAAAAAAACTTAAGCTTCTAATTAATCTAAACAATATACACCCAAATCTTTAAAATCCTAATTTCTACCTAATCCCAACCCAAATTCCAGATTTATAAAATTCCAATATTCATTGTATTAACATTGAAACTATTGTAACAATTTTGAATCTCTTCCCCTTTCATTAATAATAAAGTTAAATAATAATAATAACAACAACAACAACAACAACAATAACAATAATAATATAATAATGAAGTTATAGTACGATATTTTCAAAATATGAAACCCCGTGTCGTGAACAATTATTACTTGTAATGGACACTTGTAGTTTGTAATGTTATTTATTCATAAGTTATGGATGATGGAGTTATGATTTAATTTTTGTGGCTATTTATTGTTGAAAAATGTGTGTAAATTTTTACACTTGACCCCCCAAACAATTTTTCCTGGATCCGCCATTTGTTGAATGTAAACCCGTCATAGTGAGCGTATGGTTCACGTGTCCTTGTCCTATTAAATGTGATTAATTTTTGTCTCCATAAGGAGAATCAAACACAAAAGCTCGAATGTTGATGAAAAATGTTCTTAACCCTGCTCGAGTATAAACTCATTACTCATGGTTTTTTTTTTTTTTTTGAAACTCATTACTCATGGTTTTAGGGTTGACGAAAAATGTTCTTAACCTAATCATCGTTTGTTTAAGTGCATCTTTATATCCGTGTATGTCTCTCTCTCGGCAAAGGGGGTGACAGAAGGCAAGAAAAAAAATCTCACACATGATTTTCATGTTTTAGTGTAGAAACAAATAATGCATTTAAAACGTGTTGACATAACCATATTGAAACTGACCTGTTTTATTTGTTGGTCCATGAATACGTAGGTACATAGGTGGTTCCAAAACTTAAACAACTTCAGACTACAACCAAATAATGCACTATGCAATTCTCAAATTATCCTAGGAGTGGGCAAAGAGATTGAGACTTGGTTCTTGCATACCAGTTCATTGGTGAGGCCGCCACATCAATTATACCAATTACGGTTGACGGTAACCTGGGCCCAGATGCCCTTGGATTCATACGCATGTTTGTTTTAACACAGATATTAGAAGAGGTATTGTGGTGAAACTGCACAATCAGTCATGTTTAAGTATCGAATTCATCATTTATGATAGTCGAACTTGTAAATATTCTACTTACAAGTCAAAAAATACTATTAAACCATACTACTAGTGTTTTTGATACCTTTGAAAATGTTTATCATGCTAAACAATATCATGTAAAATGAAATGAATAAAATTTGTTTCAAAATGTTGTTTTTGTCATAGGAGAATTGTGAGAATGTGAAGGTAAAAGAGTCTCACATTGGTGAAAGGAGAAACCTTAGGGCTTATAAGAGGTTGGGCAACTCCCCATATTGCCGATTGGTTTTATGATAAAAAATCAACTTTTTTTATGGTATCAGAGCATATTGGCCCACGTGTGGAGCCTAACGACTACACTTGCTCCATGTAACCCAATTCGTGTTGTCCACGTGTTTGGCTTGAGAATTCGCCACACGTGAGGGGGCGTGTGAGAATGTGAAGGTAAAAGAGTCTCACATTGGTGAAATAAGAAACATTACAAGGGCTTATAAGAGGTTGGGCTACTCCCATAGTGTCAATTGGTTTTATGGTGCAACCTCAACTTTCTTCAAGAATGAAAAAGTCACACTCTTTGTAGTTTCTTTACATACTCTAATTTAACCATGTTCGTTATTTTTGTTTGATTTATTCAATCCAATGTTGGGATCTCTCAAGAGTCATTTAATAAGGAAGTTGTGGCCAAAACGTCTGTCCTTGATGCTCTTCCTATGCAAGAAGCTTTTGACGAGATCGTGCTTGAGTTAAATGACTTATTGAGGGTGATCCTATTTCTTTTTTTTCTAAGCTTATGGCCGAGGTAGGCATCCTTCTTCGAGAATTACTACTCTTTTGGTTTGGTATGAGAATTTAGGTTGATCAGGCAAGAGCACTTTGTTTTTCTTTTCTTTTCAGCAATGTAACTCAATTACGCTGCAAATTTTGTAGATTTTCATTCTTCAGAACTTGCATTTGTCCATTTTCCAAATCTGACATTCATGTGAAATGGCACATCAAAATATTGAAAAATTTGAAATTAACAAATTCATCAAATGTTTCTTATTTCTTATAATCTTCTGAAGTCAAAATCATCAATTTAAACCATAAGTATGTAAGAAGAAAATTAAATTACGTAGCAGTAATGGTCATAACTAATAAAAAAAGTAAAGTATATAAAAAAAATCATATTAGGCAATTTGGTTTGGTTTAAGTGGCTTGAAAAGCGAAGTTAATTAAACCAAACTGACCAAACTAGTTGTTGCATATATATATATATATATATATATATATATATATATATTTTTTTTTTTTAATGATATGATGGCAATTCTAACCGTTAAACCCGATAACCGTGGATAACCGTCCAAATGGATTGGATTTGGATATGAGAATTCGTATATATTTTGGGTATGGGGAAAAACCCTGAATATTATTTGGTTATGATTTTGGATATGGTTATAGGGGTCCCCAATCTGTATCTGACACACCCCGTCCCGGAGGAGGGCGTGCTGGCCGTCACGTGAGAGTGACGTAACCATTTACACAGTTCGGAAGCTTTAGAGATACAATTACTAAGATATAACACCCGAAGGTGTATCCTATATTTGTGATTTCTGTCAGAACACCCTTGGATTCCTCGTGGCCACCAAAGCACTGCTACTTAGAACCTGGAGGGGCGTAAAACAAAATTGAGTGGGTCAATAAAACAAAGTTTTTCCAAAAATCATCTCGTTATCAAAGCGCTAACCCCTCGTTGTAAAACCTGTATACTTTCCCAGAAAAAAGCATATAAACATATGTATATCATCATATTCAAAAATCATAACTCAAAAATCAATATTCTAAAAGTATGCCATGCCAGATGCATAAATATATATATATATATATATATATATAAATATATATAAAACAGGTGAAATAACAAATCAACCGGAGACCCTGCAGTGGTCATGTACGGCTAATCATATAGCTCAATACCTATGCCTGCACATGAGTCGGAACCACGGAAGTGGTCTGTATGACAAGACTTGGTGTAATAATACGCTCTAGTGCTACACTCATCAAAACGGCCATGCGAATAATCGCAAGTCACCTACGAGTCGGAACCACAGAAGTGGTCTGTACGACAGGACTTACACCTACTTGGATCCAAGGGAGCGTGCGGTGTGGGAGGTGAATATCAACATAAGCACTAACACCGGTGGTGCAGGTTATGAGCTCTCAACACAAATCACATCATCGACACAATATAACTCACCTGATACTTACTTGTGCGTCCACCGCACCATTTCATACATATGCATCATATATCCATTCATATATTTCATATCAATTCTATGCATGGCATTTTAAAACATACTTTCAATTAAATTCGATTTCTGCGAAAATCAGTAAGTATATAGGTATATAAAGAAAACAACTGCCCACTCACTGGTATATTGAAGGGTCATAACCCCCGAGCCTCGATTGATGGCGCTCGTCCTCGGGATATGCCTCACCTATAAGCGTAATAACCAAATAAACGTTATATAACACACATAACCAACAATAGGTAATAACTTCTCATACGTTGCTCAAATGAGGTGTTTGAATATACCAACGTGATCTACACAACACCACGAACATCCCCATATTTTTAGAAAAATTTTCCGACGTCTCACGCGCCACCACGGGCCGGCGAACGCACGGACGTACACGCCCCCACCCGCGGCCACGTGCCAGGCACACTGACGGCGTCAGTTAACACCGTTAGGAATATTCCGGGAATATTCTGTTAACTCCTAACTGTTACCGTTAAATCTAACTAACGGCATTGGAATATTCCGTCAGACTTGACGGAATATTCCGTCATCTTCAACCTTGGGACTTCGGCGAGTCTCTAGTCACCGGAAAACTGGGGATTTTTAAAACTTCAATATCTTACTCGTATTTCATCCAAATTTCATGCCATTTATATCAAAATGAAGCTCTTAACTTGTAGAACACATTCATACTAATTTAAAGCTCTAAAAGTCACGGGATCTCACCGGAGAATTTCAAGAAAAACCGGCCAAACTTCGTCCTCACGATCCCGACGTCCAAATCCTTCAAACGAAGGATTCCGAGCTTCCTTGGGACCTCACTAAGCTTCCTATAAGCTTCAAATTTCCAAAAACACAACGTTTAATGTAAGCATGAACAGTACTCAAATCGAGGATTCTTGGTTCACGAGGTTTTCGAAAGTATCCTTACCTGAAAATGGTACCTTTCGACTTGTATGGTCCTCACGAACCTAATGGTGTTCTTTATACCCTCGATCCACAAGATTTGAGGGGGTTTTTGATGTTGACCGTACAAGGAAGGAAGAGAGGGAAAGTGTTTCCGAGAGAGAGTCAACGGGAGAGAAGAGAGAGAAAGGGTATGGGTGTGTGTGTGATCCAAAAGCCACCAATCAAGAACTAAGAAAAACTTAGTTCTAATTGGGTCACTACTCTAAAATAATTAACCCAATAATATCTCACACACATTATTTAACGTCCAAGGGTATTATCGTTTTTTCACACCATCGATAAAAATATTTCTGGATGGGCTGTCACAATCTACCCACCTTATAAAATTTCGTCCTCGAAATTTCATACAACAATACATTCCTCTAATAATCATAAAATAATCTTGGATATGTTTCTCTCATTCGATTCTCGGTCTCCCACGTAGCTTCTTCCACTGAATGGTTCTTCCACTAAACCTTCACCAAATGCATTATCTTATTTCTCAGAACCTTATCTTTCCAATCCAAGATAGTCACTAGCTCCTCGTCATAAGTCAAATTCAGATTAATTTCCAAAGGTTGAGGAGATATCACATGTGAAGGATCTGATACTATAATGTCGAAGCATCGAAACATAAAACATATCGTGCACTTTCGACAACTCTGGAGGCAACTCAAGCCTGTAAGCAACCTCACCAATTCGCTCGATGATCACATAAGGTCCGATATATCTAGGACTCAACTTAATTCTCTTTCTAAATCGAATCACACCTATCCACGGTGATAATTTCAAACATTCAATCACCTACATAATACACTCTATCAATGACATGTCTGTCTGCTAAGCTCTTTTGTCGATCCTGGGCCGCTTTCAGGTTAGACTTAATTACCTGAACATTTTGAGTAGTCTCATCCACAATCTCTAGGCCCACTAGCACTCTTTCGCCAACCTCTGACCAACGCGAGGGTGTATGATAATCTTTCCCATAAAGTGCCTCAAATAGCGCCATACCAATACTCGAATGAAAGTTGTTGTAGGCAATTTCCATCAAATCCAACCGCTTATGCCAGGTGTCACCAAGCTGCAATACTGAAGATCTCAGCATATCCTCCAAAGTCTGAATGGTCATATCTGACTGTCCGTCTGTTTGAGAATGATATGTAGTACTGTAAAGAAATCACAAATGTAGGATACACCTTCGGGTGTTATATCTTAGTAATTGTATCTCTAAAGCTTCCGAAATGTGTAAATGGTTACGTCACTCTCACGTGACGGCCAACATGCCCTCCTCTGGGACGAGGTGTGTCAGTATCCGTCCCCGAATCCGAACTGAATAATATATAATATAATTATTCATAATATTAAAGTATTAAAATACACACACACATATGTATATTCATTATACGCCAAATCCCTTACTTTGAGTGTAAATACAAAAATTGCATTATGTGAGTTGCATTTTGTGGGAAAGTTCATAAGTTTTGATATGATCAAAATTTATGAGATTCAATGGTACTTATGGGAGATATCAAAGATTAGCCAACATTATCAATGTTTGTCTTTAATTTTTATGCTCCACAAGATCCGTTCATTAAATCATTTTATACATCAAATATTTAATGACAAAATTAACATTTACTAAATTATCATGCGTTAATTGAACGAATATATTTTTTATATTGACAAAGATGAATATAACCATTAACCGATGTGGTATCCGTTATCCGATGGGTATAGTTATGGATCATACTCGATGGTTAATTTGCGGTTATGGATATGGTTAATTTTCACGGTTATAATGATAGATATATCATTTCCGTCCTCAAACCAAACTGTTGCCATCCTTAGATATGAAAGTATAAGATTACAAAGAAAAACCCCAAAGACAACCGAAATTACAAAAATCCCAAAGCCAACGCCCAAGCTGATACCGCCTTCGATAAAAGAGTCTGCCACCGAACCACACTAGATGAAGTAACCTGACTCATGCTAACAAAAGCATCAGTTACAAAATTAACTTCTCAATAGATACGGCAAAAAGAGATGTCTTGAAATTAATCTACAGAACCAAGCTAGTTGTTGTGCATTTAAATTTAGTCCAACTTTATACATTTTTCAGTATAAAACCTAACTAATTTAAAACCTTAATTTAATTTGAAAACATCATATCATTATATTTAGATGAGTGTTGTAAACTTCCTATTAAAGTGTGATTATGTAAATCCTAAATTAGATTTGATTCTAGTTATCCTTTCCTATTATGACTTGTATTCCTTGGGGATGAAGGATTTCTTCTCTCCCTTATTACTATTAATAAAGGTACTACGTAGGAGGGATAACACACACATTCCCCTAAAATTCTACACACACATCTCTCTCTCAATCTTTATCCTTGTTGTTGGCCCCCTTCCCTTTGTCAGATAAAATAGGCTACAAAACGTTATCAGCATGCTCGTACTGCTGCGCTTAGGGTGGAATCTCTCAGCATCAAATTAGTTCATCCATATCATCACGCAATCAGGTTCTTCCAAAACAACGGTTTTTATCTCGACATTTTTGCAGCCCTAATAGCATGAACATTTACCATAATACATGACCCAACTTTATGTTTTTTGAATTTTAGATTCTACATAAATTGTGTATGCATTATATTCATAATTGTTGAATTATGTGAATTTGATATTTGCCATGAATTGCATCAAATATATGTACATGCATTAAATTATTGAATTGAATATGCATATAATTGAATTTCATAATCTGAAGAAAAAAAAAGAGCAAAAAAATAAAATAAAATCGCAAGCCGCTAGGGTTCCTTAAGCCCACGACCTACACAGTGCAAGTCGCCAGCACTAGGCCAGCAGCCTGTGACGGCCTAGCGAGCCCAGCCCAGTATCGAAACTCAGGCTGCAAGCCCAAAAACCGAATCGGTGCATTGAAGCACCACCGTCCCAACCTTCGACCTGAAGCCCAGGTCTTCCCCGTTGATTTTTCCGACGAAACACGACCGGCAGTCATGTAATTTGGACGACACTCATCGTTTTTCCAACGTTTTTTTTTCTAAATTCCAGAAGAATTTTGTGAGCTCCCTTTCGAATTCAATTGAATTCCTTTGGTTTTTTTCCCCCCGACATTGAGATTACACCTCCGTCGACAAATATTGGTTCTCCAATGAACCATGGCTTGCACCCGACCATGGAAAGTCACCTTAAGCGGCGCCGTTGACTCTGTTCCAGTGGATCCTCACACCCAGCGCCGCTGGGGTGACCTAAAGGTCCCAACCTGAGCCCTCATAGGCCTCAGTTTCCATTCGACCCATTCGCACAGCACCCATGTCATTGGGTTTGCTTGTGCCGCGCATTTCGACCCACATCACCAGCCCGTTGGGCTTTGGTGATGATCCGGCCTGAGACCCAGTTGAGCTCATCTGGGCTCCTGCCGTTTCTCCTATGCGCTGCATCGCAACTAATCCATGCTCTTCATGGGCTCTTACTTTGGGCTTGCGAATGCAACCCATTACTTTTGTGATGCTGGCCCCGTATAGCTACTCAACCCGAAACCAAACCCGCCCAGTTTTGGGCCTAGGATGCACGACACCCATTTAATAAGCCCACCCATGGGCTTAGGCCTTATTTTGGGCCTTGATTTTAATTGCCTAATTATTTTAGGTCTAATTGGTTTTATATTTTTTCGCCCACACTTTACATTTGGCTCGAAGTCCAAATAATTAATTTTATTACAATTATAGACCTGAAGTTCTATTTGCATATTTTCTTGTTGCATATTTCTGTATATATATTTGTGTTTGCCTGCAGGAACATATGAACCTGAAGTTCATAATTACTTCGAAACCTGAAGTTTCTAACAACATGCCTTGTTTGAAAACCTGAAGTTTTCGTTAAAAACATCACCCATGAAAACTCGAAGTTTTTCATGCAGATTTAAACCAATACATGTCTATTAGAACCTGAATGTTCTACTCCTATGTGAATAAATTGATTTCTTCTCCATTACACTAACCACATCTTGTCCATCTATTTTGTGATAGGAACATGTCGAATTTGAACAAACTCGACTTCACCGCTTTGGAGGTCTCTAGAATGAACTACCTCAAATGGGTCCAGGATGTGAAGCTCCACCTCACTACAAAGAACTTGCGTCCCATCATTAAAGATGAGACGGACAATCTGGTCGGCGAAGCTGAGAAAGTCACTACTATGATCTTCATCCGAAGACATATTCATGACGCCCTGCAAACTGAGTACCTTGCTGAGGAGGATCCACGAGCACTATGGGTCACTTTGGCTAATCGTTTTGATCACCAAAAGGATATCTTCTTACCTGAAGCAATACATGACTGACAACATTTGCATTTCCAAGACTTTAAGTCTACGAATGAATATAATTCTGAAGTTTGTCGAATCCGATCACTTCTCAAGTCTTGTAACGAAACTTTGACCGAAGAGGATCTCTTGGAGAAGACCTATTCGACCTTCTTTGTTACTAATATTGTCCTGTAGCAACAATATAGAGTTGAGAATTTCACCAAGTTTTCAGATTTGATCTCTGTTTTACTTATCGCTGAAAAGTAGAATCAGCTGTGGATGAAGAATCATCAAGCTCGGCCTACTGGAGCGACTGATGTGCCTAAAGTATACTATAGCATAAACCAACGCCCAAAACCCCAAAAAATGCATGGTAGAAGCGGCCAGAAGCCACCCCGTCAAGGTCAACAGAGCCAAGGCCCATCTAAGGGAGGAAACAAAGCCCAGAAACACCCAAACCTCGATCCTAAGGCCCCAAACTTCAAGAATAAGGGCAAAGCACCTGAAACCATGTATGTGGACATGTGCTATCGCTGTGGTTCAAATGACCATTGGTGCCGTGTTTACCGAGCTCTCTAAAAGGTTGTAGCTGAATATCATTCCCGTCGTAAGAAGTTTAAATCAAACTTTGTGCAAGTGGACGAACCGGGGAGTACAAAGATGGAGGTTTCTGACTTTCAGGAGGATACCACCCCTATGGAAGATTAGAATCTTAGACATAAACTATTTTTTTTTAAAGTTGAAATAAGACATTAGGGTCGAATTCCACATTAGTGGCTGAACCCCCATTGTTTTTGGTTAAATTTTGAACAATTTTCCTTTATGTTTGGATTATTTGTTGGTCATTTGTTTTTGGATATTAAGTTTTTAATTAATTACCATCCTTGAATACTTAAATTATTTTGAATGGATATTTGTTTTTTAGAACTTTTATGCATGTGACCAATTCAAATTAATTTTTCATTCTAGGTATGACTAGTGGGGAAGTTAGTTATCTGGCAAATAGTGCAACCACACACACTGTTTTATGTGAACGTATCTATTTCACTAACTTCATACCTAAGAATGCACATCTGACAACCCTCTCAGCCTTATCTAACCTGATTGAAAGATACGGTAAGGCACTTATAATGTTGTCTAATGGTACAATCTTGACCATTGATGAGGCACTCTATTCTCCACGTTCCGGAAGAACATTGTTGAGTTTCAAGGACATTAGAATTAACAATTACCACGCTGAAACCCACGTAGAAAACGGAGTTGAATTTCTGTGCATAACTTCCTACGAATATGGCCAGAAGCATATTCTAGAGAAGATGGAGCATATCCCGAGTGGTCTGTATACTATGACCATACGCTTCATAGAATGCCACTATGTGGCCGGCCCTACCTCTGGGACCACGCACGAAATTACATTTTGGCATGATCATTTAGGAAATCCTAGACGAATAGCGATGCGCTGTATCCTCAAATCATCACACGGGCATCCACTAACCCAATGTTTAGGTTCGATTCAAGGAATCGCATGTCAAACATGTTCAATAAGAAAGCTTATCTGTAACAACCTATCCCGATTTTATCGGAATAAATGGGGTATTTTCATGATTTTGCACCTTGGGCTAGATATTCTTCTTTTAAAAATTGATTTTGGGTCTTAATAGGTGTGCCAAGGGGCCCACCCTTGATTTTTGGTCCCCCGACCTCTCTCCTCTCTTCCTTTCCCCCATCCCGTGTGAACTCATCTCCCTCACCTCTTCCGGTTTTCCCTTACCTTTCTCCTTCTCGGTGTTCTTCTCTCCGATAGGATCACACACACACACACATCCATACTTACATACACACTACAACCCCGAGGACCTTACCAGCATCCCTAACATCTAGACCTCTTCCTTCATCTCTCTCTTTCCTTTCGATATATCTCAACACTGTACAATCACAATGTTTGGGACTCCAGCGAGTTTTCAAATATTTCGACTAAGGTAAGCACCCTAGACCTCTATAGATTATGTTTTAGAGTATATTGAGATGTTTTGAGACATTTTAGGGTGGTTTAAATGCAGAGATAATTCGGGGGATTATATTTCCAGTTTTCGACGAGGTTCCGTGGCTTGCAGGCCATTTCCCAGCCGATCCCGACTTCAACTTCATCCCATTTTGGTACAACTCAAATCCTTATTCTTTTACCTTTAATTTGGCTTTGGAATGGTAGATTTTGGTTAAGGTTTGACCTCGGATCGGAGCTGGGGAAGTTTTCCCGGCGAAAACTCAAGAAAACCGGTGTTCTTCTTTGGTGATTCCGGCAGCCCGCGAGGCCCTTGGGCCATGGAACCCCCGGCCATTTTGGGCAACCCAACCCTTCACCCATTTGACCTAAAAACCAGACGAAAACCGGGACCAAACCTTTATTTGACCCAAAACCCTTCTAACCCAACCTAAAACAGTGGGCCGGGCTTAAAGCCCAAACCCATCTAACCCTTCGGCCCAACCTAGTGGCCTGTTGACCCAGCTTGTTTTACCGGCTGTTGACTTGACTGAATATTATTCTCTTGAATATTCCGTTAGGGAAATATTTTAAGGAATATTCTTGTGTTGACTTTTTCGAAATTTACTTGGGACCCTTCTTAGGGTAATTCGACGTCTGTTTTCCCAAATTCAATTGTTTTAATAGAGTTTTATTAATTGGACTCTTTATGTGCATAGGGGCAATTATTTGTGGTATTTCCGTCTTCGCTAATTTGTGTGGCTCTTCGGCGGCAGAGTATCTGTGAGTGGACCTCTTCTAAAATGCATGTTTTAATAGTAGAAATGCATACATGAAAAGCATGATTTAATGTTTACGTTTTATGAAACGTTTTATGAGACATTATGCTTACTACAAATATTTTGGAATATCATATTTTATCGAACTGATGTTCTTTGTAGTATATATGATGGATGACAATATACTATTTAGAACATGCTTTTACACACTTCTTTATAGTATAGATGATGGATGACTTTATACTATGAAGATGTTTTGAGATATATGTACTTATGTTTGGAAAGACTATGTGCAATGGTTTTGTGCCTATCTAGTGGTCACTGTTCCACCCACGGGCGAGGGATTTTGTTGTTGGCTGCAGGCCAGGAGAAATAATCTCTGGCTTCGGGCCGAGAGACATGGAGCTGGCATTGGGCCGGGAGAAAAATCTCTGGCTTCGAGCGCAAAGACATAGTAGCTAGCATTGGGCCGGCATATATTGTTATTGGATACCACTATTTAGCACACTATATACGAGATATGTTTTATGAAAGTTTTATGGCATGCTGGGGTTTCAGAAACCTATTACATATTATGCTATTAGTTTTCATAAAACTTTGGGGGTTCGTATGTTGATAACTGTTTCAGTATTTTATATATATATATATATATATATGTGTCAACTTGGTCCACTCATGTTTGTTTTGCGCCCTTTCAGGACTTAGAATCGAGGCGTACAATCCCAACGTCAAGGTACTTCCGCATCGGCATCTTCGAGTCTTCTCGGTGTAGGACCTTTTCTTTTATTCATTCAATTTTATATCATTCTTTTTAGTGTTCTAGATTAGTTGTATGCTCTGAACATGTTCCTCATTTGCATATTAATTACCTATAAATTTATAAGTCTTATTTATTTATTGTTCTCATGCATTCTAATATGGCTTCGTTACCTTTGGGTATCGGCCAGCACGTGCCTACTCTGGTGTTCAGGGAATATCATTTTTGGGCGTGTCATTATCATTAAGTCTTCTTGTGACAAGATTCGTTCGAATCTTCCCATTTTTCTACAAAGGATTCAAAGGGACATTTGTGGATCGATTCACCCTCCATGCGGACCATTTAGATACTTTATGGTTTTGGTTGATGCCTCCACACTTTGGTCACACATGTGCTTGTTGTCCACAAAGAATGCTGCATTCTTCAAACTGTTGGCTCAGGTTATCAAGCTCATGGCTCACCACCCTGATTATCCGATCAAATCTATTCGATTGGATAATGCTGGAGAATTCACATCTAAAACTTTTGATGACTATTCCATGTCAGTTGGGGTTGAAGTTGAACATCCAATACCCTATGTTCACACCCAAAACGGCCTAGCAGAGGCATTCATTAAGCGCTTACAAATGATTGCTTGATCGTTGGCCATACGTACCAAGCTCCCGATCATTGCTTAGGGCCATGCAATATTGCACACGGCCATGTTGGTTCGCCTGAGGCTTGTTCCGACACAACCATATAGTGCCCTTCAATTGGTTACCAGATATGAACCTGACATATCACATTTGCACATTTTTGGTTGTACAGTCTATGTGCCGATTTCGCCGCCCTTACGTACAAAAATAAAGCCTTAGCAAATGATGGGAATCTATTTCGGATATGATTCTCCTTCAATTATTCGTTACTTAGAACCTTTGACAAGCGATCTGTCGTTACTTAGAACCTTTGACAAGCGATCTGTTTACCGCTCGTTTCATGGATTATCACTTATATGAGACAGTCTTCCCGTCGTTAGGGGGAGATAAGAACGTCAACGTTCACTTTGTCTCATTTAGATCCCCACACCACTCAGTTTGAAACTGAAGTGCATCGCATATTAGGTCTTCAGAGCATAGCTCAGAGCATGCCATATACTTTCACCAATCTAGCGCGAATGACAAGATCACATATTCCAGCTGCGAATAAGCCTGCAAAGATGGATGTACCAAATGTACGATGGACTTCCTTCCTGGAGGCCTGGGACGCCACTTTGGCCGATCCACGTACATTAGCAGCTAGCTGATCATCTGCCCCTACACATAAGCGTGGCATACCTCCTGGTTCAAAGGATTCACACAACTGGAAGAGGAAACCCACGACATAGGCCCTTGAAGAGCCTACCAAGAATCCGATTGTCGCTTACTCATTCTATCTAACTCATGAGGAAATTCTAGATTAAGGAAACGTCTTAGAAGAGACGAATCCTCTTCCCGAGAATCGTGAGATTTCGGTCTATTATGCTAGCTTAGATGATGTGTGGTGTAGAAATGAGATGATCGTCGATGATGCATTAGCATATGCAGTAGTTACTGAGATCATGTTGAGCGATGGCATTGAACCCTGTTCCGTTGATGAATGTTGACGTAGAACTGATTGGTTAAACTAGAAACAAACAATCCAAGTTGAACTCGATTCCCTTGCGAAACGTAAGGTGTTTGGTGAAGCCCATTGGCTACAAGTGGGTTTTCGTTCAAAAGCGTAATGAAAAGAACGAAATTGTGTGTTACAAAGCTCGTCTTGTTGCACAAGGCTTCTCACAATGCCCCAGGATTGACTATGATGAAACTTATTCACCCATTATGGATGTGATTACTTTTTGCTACCTTATTAGTTTGGTAGTTTTCAAAAAACTGAGTATGCAGCTGATGGACGTAGTAACTGCGTATCTCTATAGGGATCTTGATACGAAATTTTATATGAAAGTTCTCGAATGACTTACATTGACTGGATCAAATATTTCCAAACCCTGAAACACGTTCTCAATTAAGCTAAGGCGTTCACTTTACGATTTGAAGCAATCCGAAAGAATATGGCATAACCGTCTAAGTGAGTAATTGACTAGTCAGGGATATGTGAACAACGAACTATACCCTTATATGTTCATTAAGAAGTCACATTCTGGTTTTGCGATAATTGCAATATATGTCGATGACATGAATCTCATCGGAACTCATGAAGAGCTCGCGAGAACTGCCGCGCACTTGAAGTCGGAATTTGAGATGAAAGATCTAGGAAAGATATTGTTCAATCTCGAGATAGAGCATCGTTCGGATGGAATCTTAGTACATCAATCGAACTACACCCAGAAGGTGTTGCACCGTTTTAATAAGGATAAAGCGAAGCCTTCAAGTACTCATATGGTCATTCGATCGCTACATGCAAAACGAGATCCATTCCGTTCGAATGAGGATGATGAAGATATTTTGGAGCCTGAAGTTCCTTATCTAAATGCGATAGGCACTTTATTGTACTTAGCTCAATGCACTAGACCCGATATCTCCTTCGTTATTAATCGTTTGGCAAGATACAGTAATGCACCAACACACAAACATTGGACTGGCGTTAAAGACATCTTCCGCTACCTTAAGGGTACTACGGATTTGGGCTTGTTCTATCCCTATCGATCCTTGAGTGATGTCGTACCCTCTGCTTCTCGAGTCCATCTTCACCTTGTTAATTATGCAGACGCAGGATACTTATCTGATCCGCACAAGGCGCGTTCTCAAACGGGTTATGTATTTACCGTTGGTGGCACCGCAATCTCTTGGAGGTCAACTAAACAGACCTTAGTTGCCACTTCGTCTAACCATGTTGAAATTCTCGCCTTACATGAAGCAACTTAAGAATGCTTTTGGTTGAGAGCAGTTGTGGGCCATATTTGAAGCTGCTGTGATTTTTTTCCTGTTGTTGATGCCCCTACGACGATCTATGAAGACAACGCAGCATGCATCGAACAGCTCAAGAAGGGTTACATCAAATGAGACAACACTAAGCACATTGCGTCGAAGTTCTTCTTCTCACATCAACAACAAGAGCATCAGAAGATTGAAGTCACGCAAATCTGTTCACAAGACAATCTGGCCGGCATCTTCACCAAATCACTGCCAAAAACGACGTTTCAGAAGCTTGTTCAAGGAATAGGTATGCGTAAACTTTCTGAGTTGTAACATTGCTAGTTCTCTTTGGAATTGTGTCAAACTCAGGGGAAGTATCCTGAAGTATACTTGCTTGATCTTAATGTACTATTTTTCCTATGATTATGAGCATTTTTCCCACTGGGTTTTTGTTACCTTACTAGGTTTTAACGAGGCACCCACCTTGGGTTGATCATATCCCTGATGATGTCCCGTAGACGTTTCTTTTGACTTTGCATTGCTCATGCATTTTTCCTTAGACTATGGATTTTGTCCCTACTGGGGTTTTTGCCATAGCCTTAAGGTTTTTTTTTTTTTTTTTGTGAGATTTGCTTCTTTATGCAAGTTCCTACCTTATTGAGAATAACGTGTTCCTTAGAATCAGTGCCGACGAGTCGACTTTCTCAACTTGTACATGATGCTGAATCTACCTTGAGTATTTACACACTCAAGGGGGAGTGTTGTAAAGTTCCTATTAAAGTGTGATTGTGTAAATCATAGATTAGATTTTATTCTAGTTATCATTTCCTATTATGACTTGTATTCCTTGGGGATGAAGGATTTCCTCTCCCTTATTACCATAAATAAAAGCACTACATAGGAGGGATAACACACACATTTCCCTACAATTTTACAAACACATCTCTCTCTTAATCTCTCTCTTTGCAGCTGGCCCCTTTCCCGGCAATATTTCCAAAGGAGTTGCAAATGGATCCGCGGGTTCACCAATCATTGATGGTTCTCAAAGTCGTATCTCTTTGGTTAATAAGATCCAAAAGGTTTATAGATCCTAGGACCTAGGATGTAGAAGAGCATAACATGAGTTATTCAGCATATTTTGATGAAATTCATAAGTATAGAAAGAAGCCCTGTCAAATAGAAATTCTTAATAAAAAAAAAAAGACTTCTTGTATTACAGAAAATACAAGAACCCATTATTTGAATGAAATAAAAGCTATGGGACGGGATTTTGACTTTGATTCCTATAAATTAAATAACTACTTGATAACCACTCAAAATTTTATATTTGAGAATTATAGATTTTGCTTTATCGGCCAATATCCAAAGCCCTAACAATTGTCCAAGAGATGAGCCGATGTTCTTTGGATTCCCGATTTCCAACCGCCTAAGTATACAGTTGACCTAAATAAAAAGGCTGAGGATTATCCATTAGGGTTAAAAATTAAAATAAAGGAAAAATAATGAAAAAGATTTGAAACCTTTGAATTTTAATCAAAATGACAAAAATGTATTGTAAGTAAATAGTATCATAAGTGACTTTTTAAAATAAAAATATCATTAACGTTAAAAGTAAATAGAAAAATAAATGTTTCGTTAAGAATCCCTTAAAATAATTGGGTTTTAGATCTAAAACCATGGCAGTGACCACCGTGAGTCTACCCCCATGCAAAGTTTAATTTATGCTGCTTTGGCTCGGAACCCCAGTTAAAACTTGAACCGTCCTTCCTGCCCACGTGCGTGCATTCGGTCGCCTAGCAAATTTTTGCATGGGGTGCCACGTGTAATATACTGAAGCGGCCACGTGGTGACGCCCTCGGATCCCTTTTCTGGACTAAAGAATACGGGGGAACCAGAACAAGTAGATCTGTGACTCTCTCGCCAAGCAAGCAAAACGTAAACCATTTCTTCACGACCCTCTCACTTACATCGCAGGAATACACCCGTACGGTGTATTTAGTGCAAAACGAGATAAAAATAAAAAATATGTATAATTTTTTGTTTATATATTCTTATTTTTATTGGAATTATACACCATGTATAAATATAATCATGTTATGTAAGTTGTTTTCTATATCATCACACTCACCAGAAGGTTATTTTGCACCCTTAAGATAGTATTTCTCTATCATTTCTTTGAATTATCAATAACAACTCAAAAGAAAACTAAGGTAACTACTAGAGAATAATACTGTGTGCTACTAAGTTTGGATATAAGCATTGGTGAAGCGGTAACATAATTACATGCAACCAATTTATTGTTATCATGATATTTCAGTCTAGTGGTAAAATATTATGTATACATTTGTTATTGTGGTGTTTCAGTCCAATAGTACAATGTTATGTGTATCTTTTTTTTTTCTATATAACATTGAGTTATTTGAATTAAAACTAACCAAAAATCAAACTTTTGTCCAAAATATATATGAAGAAAACAAATTAAATGGAAGGGGAGCCAACCCTAGTCCGCTACTAGATATTTACTCAAGAACATGTAATGATTCATAGGGAGCTTTGATAAAGGAAGCTCTACATAGTCAGTCCATTTTTATTGTTAGCATTTAATGAACAAAAATATAAATACAAAACTTTAACTTCTAGACATTACTAAAAGAAGAATTACAATATCTTGTGGGCAATGGACTTATTTTATTACATGCTATTTGTCATGCATGGATATAATGCTTTCCTAGAAGAGGGTTATATGAAATGAATTCACATCATATGCTTTCCCTATCAATCCCATCAAGGATTTCTCTATCAATCCCTATTTGGTAGAAAATAACTTGTGGTAGCGTGTATGTGTGTGAATTTATAAATCTACTTCAAAAAGACAATGCATCTAATGATATGTAAAAACAAAGGAAAACTAATGAAAAAGATTTGAAAACTTTGAGTTTTAACGATAAGGACAAAATAAAGAGTAAGTTTTAACGATAAGGACAAAATAAAGGGTAAAGTGAATAGTACAAGGATTGACTTTTTAGTGTAAAAATATGGTTTTTCGTTAAAATGAACAGTACCGGAAGCTTTTCATTAAAGTTTCCTAAAAACAATATACTTGTCATGAAAAAAAAAATGATACAAGTTAGGGTTAGAAACAAGTTAATGTTTGAAAAATTCTAGCCGCCCTCTCCTCTCACCTTCCTCTTACCAAACCCTAAATCTACAAACTTCATAGTTGTCGGTTCCTTGTTCGAGCTTGAGCCCAGTGGCATCATTTCTCTCCCCATTTTTCTAGCCTTCCTCCTTTTTTTTTCTCATGAATTGTTGTGTATCTATTTTTCATCTTATTATTTCCGTCAATAAGTGCCTCATTGGTGAGTATTTGTGAGTCTTTCTTAGTGAGTATTTGGCTTTTGTATTGGTGTGTTATCGGCTCCTACTAGGGCTAATTTGTTCAAAACGGTATCTTTACTGATGGTGCTGCTTACAAAATTCATGTTGATATGGACACTAGTTGGTCGTTGTCAGTTCTACTTTGGAGTTGGTGCTACTCACTATTAAAGAGTGTCTTCATATTCGTTATATTCAAGGTTTTGTGCATAGAAGTTCTCCCATGCTGTTCATAAATTGCTTGACCTTTTCATCAAAAATGGAGTTTCTTTGGCTTTAGAGTGTCATCTCAGTCCTCTAAGTTTATGTGTGGATGATTTCAAAACTTGGATGTATTCCTTTACTTATTCGCAGGCCTCTCTCGCCCTCAAATCCACTAGTACGGTGACAACTAGTTTGACCAAGTTGGCAATTTATGTTTTGTTAAAGTTTCTAAATTGAGAACATTTTGGATAGTATCTCGAATGTCCTCTGTGTATTTATATTTGTCACATCCCGGTCCGGGGCGGATCACTTCCCGGGCCCGCTCCACCACCGTAGCACGATATTGTCCGCTTTGGGCCCCGACCACGCCTCACGATTTTGTTTTTGGGAACTCACAAGCAACTTCCCAGTGGGTCACCCATCCTGGGAGTGCTCTGGCACCCTTCTTGCTTAACTTCGGAGTTCCTACAGAACCCGAAGCCAGTGAACTCCCAAAAAGTCTCGTGCCAGGTAGGGATGAGAATATACATTTAAGGATCACTCCCCTAGGCGATATGAGATGTTACAATATTAGTTCTTAAAATTATAATATAAAAAACAAACGTTTCATCTCAAAAAATAAAAAATAAAGATACCAATAGTGTTAAAAAATTGAGATATGGAATAATATTCCGGGTGTCTCTCATGAAAAAAAAATATATTCACTTTATAATCATGTGGTATTTTGATCGGAATAAATCTAGATTTACGTTTTTATGATTTAATGGACCATAAACGAGAATTAGTGAGAAAAATATAATAGTTAATACTATGCACATTTACATGTTTTATTTTCTTACTCAATACGAGCTTGAGATGTGATTATTAGCCTCTTGCATTGGACAGAATGTGATCATTTCAGACACAAAAGAAAAAATTGAATATTTTAGCTCAACATAAAAAAAAAATTTATAATGATTATTTTAATTTTGAATAATGCTTGTGCCCGAACATCACAATTGAAACATTTGCCGTTCCTCACTTACTATTAACAAATTTTTACCGTCAGAATATCATAATAGAAAATTTTCATTCTTTTTATTATCATCTAAAAAATTATTTTCTGTCCAAATATCATAGTCGAAACCGTTTGTTTTCTTTATTATTATCTAAAAATCATATTGCAAAAATCATTTAATTTGGAGATCGTTTAGTCATCCATGAGTATTGAACCAATCAATATTTTTTTGTAACAATTAGCATCCTCATGATTTAAATATAAGTAGCAATTGGGGTTTGCTACGCACTATCACATGTAACTCGAAAGTGAAGTGATAATGAATCTCTCTGCGCGTCGACTTAATTTTTCAAGCAATCAATTATTTTAATGCTTTATTTAGTTACAAGCCCAAGCTACAAGGTTCAAAACTAACATCCTCATGATGAACTGTTTATTTATGTTACACATATCAATGACTAAACCCTTTAAATCTGTTTGGACCCAAATTTATATTATTGGGCCGAGTCTAAGTTTGTTCTCGACCCAGTACTCTTCCAGAAATATTATGGGCCGTTCAGTCGCCATAGGCCGTCAAGTGAGGTTGGCCGAGTCCTATTGGGAGGAGGAGTGATTTGGATAAAGGTAAAGAGGTCGAATCCTGATATAACAAGGGGTCTCAAGGTTGAAGGCGCTGAATTAGGAAATGAATATGGTTCATTATTTGAGCCTAGTTCAGAAACCTATTGGAACTAGGATTGGCCGAATCATAATCAGATTGGGATAAGGAGTTTTAGTCTGAGTACGTCTCTGGTTCGGCTAGAAGTACTTCGGTCCTATAAATACAGATGCAATGGTAACGAGAAAACTCTCTCCAACTCAACACACAAATCTGCCCTGCGCAAACCCTCGCTCTAAGCGAAACCTCTCAACAACCTTGAGATTTTTATTTTCCTTTTCGCCAACACATCTTCAGTTTGGATAAACAGCACTGTGAAGGCAACCGGTGGTATCTTCAGTTTGGATAAACAGCACTATCGCCGTAGAATCAGCCGACCGCGGAGCACCTTCAGTTTGGATAAACAGCACTGCGAAGAGGCCGACTGGTTACCTATCCAAGTCTCGGTCGAGAAGGATTTTCGAATCCTTATTGGCAGAGGTCATCTCATTAGCCTTCTCGGCGAAGTGAGGTGTTACCAGGTTACTACATTCGGCATTGACAGCCGAATTTGATATTGAACTTCGCAAATTAGCAGCCTTGTCTTCAGGCTCTAGAACCCGAAGGCCGAGAATTGTTCCTTCCTCGGCTGCAATCGCAAGACGCAGAAGTCAGCAGCGCGACCAACGCAACATCAACAAATTTTACTCCTCGGCCGAGCTCGGCCAACGAGTTGGCTCGCCCCGCACACAACCGAAGGACGTAGTTAGCTTATTAGTTACTCGGCCTGCGCGCCACGTAGGCTTGGTAGTTTTTAGAGTCAACATTTTGGCACGCCCAGTGGGACGCAGTGCTAAAACTACGAAGTTCACATAATATATCAGGATGAGATTTGGCGCCTATTCAAGGAAAGTGTCGAGCAACAAAAACGCCTTGGCCGGATCGTTGAAGCAAATAAAGAAAGGCAAAAATCTTTCTCTCAAATGATAAAGGTGAAGGTTCATCACAGCTTACAAGATCAGTGGTTAAATGAAGATCGAGATCGATATTATGAGTGGCTGGATAAGAAAACACCTTTTGGGTTCAAATCAATTCCATTTGAAGAATGGTTGGTTCAAAAGACTGGGGGGCAATTTTTCGCTCCGGCCACAATTAAAATTCGGCCTCAACAAATTGTCGAGACGGCCGAAGAAGAATCTAGGCCACCTGTTGTCTCAGTCGAGACTGAGAGGGTGGTAGGCCTCGAAGGAAAAGTCCAAGTTTCTAAGCCAAAAGTCGACTTGGAAAATGATTTGTCAGATGAGTGCTCCAATGACAAACAGAGCCAGGACATGGTTTTGAACGCCGAAACAACGCCAATCGATATGATTATTGGTGATAAAGCCGATATGGAGAAATCTCATTCGGCTAAGTTGCTCGAGTTAAAAGCCGAAATTGGTGGAATAATTATGCCCGGGGGGCATAATAATTGTTCCACACATTCGGCGGCCGAAAATGAAAAATATTTCGTCAAGCCAAAAATATTTGGAGAAAACTCTTTATTCGGCCTAAGATCTCGGTTTGGAATAAAGCATCGTTGGCCTCTTCCTCTTTATTAGTTCGGCCACTTTCGTTTTTCTTTTAAAAAAAAAAAAAAAAAAAAAATTATTTTCTCAACCATTCGGCTTTATGGGCCAATACTTGAGAAAATAAGGGGGGAAAAAGATGGTGTGCTCGGCAAAATTTTGTCTGAACTATGGCATGCTCGGTTTAAATGGTTGTTCCTTAGCCGAGCTGAGACAATTTTGGCCGAATAAAGAGTGGCCGAATATGATAGGTTTGGCCGAAGGAAAAAAGGGGAATATATTAGTTCGACCATGAAGTATATTGGTGCAGTGTGCAATTTGTATATGCCAACTGCATGGCTGGCAGATCCCGATTTTTTATCAACCTCGACCTCTGTTATTCTCTATCTATATCACATAGGCCGAGCTCGACGGATTGGTGCTCGGCACAGGTTCATTTTATACATGTGTATGCTCGGCACAGAACCCAATCATCTAGTATGGCTGATTTTCTTCCTCAGCAAGGTTGTATTCAGAACAACTTTCTACCAAGTGAATTTATATTATTGGGCCGAGTACTTATTTTTCTTCGACCATATATTTCTTCGACTGCATTAATTTCCTTAACCATTCGGCTTACGGGCCGAAGTTCAAGGAAATTGGGGGGCAATGTTTGGACCCAAATTTATATTATTGGGCCGAGTCTAAGTTTGTTCTCGACCCAGTACTCTTCCAGAAATATTATGGGCTGTTCAGTCGCCATAGGCCGTCAAGTGAGGTTGGCCGAGTCCTATTGGGAGGAGGAGTGATTTGGATAAAGGTAAAGAGGTCGAATCCTGATATAACAAGGGGTCTCAAGGTTGAAGGCGCTGAATTAGGAAATGAATATGGTTCATTATTTGAGCCTAGTTCAGAAACCTATTGGAACTAGGATTGGCCGAATCATAATCAGATTGGGATAAGGAGTTTTAGTCTGGGTACGTCTCTGGTTCGGCTAGAAGTACTTCGGTCCTATAAAAACAGATGCAATGGTAACGAGAAAACTCTCTCCAACTCAACACACAAATCTGCCATGCGCAAACCCTCGCTCTACGCGAAACCTCTCAACAACCTTGAGATTTTTATTTTTCTTTTCGCCAACACATCTTCAGTTTGGATAAACAGCACTGTGAAGGCAACCGGTGGTATCTTCAGTTTGGATAAACAGCACTATCGCCGTAGAATTAGCCGACCGCGGAGCACCTTCAGTTTGGATAAACAGCACTGCGAAGAGGCCGACTGGTTACCTATTCAAGTCTCGGTCGAGAAGGATTTTCGAATCCTTATTGGCAGAGGTCATCTCATTAGCCTTCTCGGCGAAGTGAGGTGTTACCAGGTTACTACATTCGGCATTGACAGTCGAATTTGATATTGAACTTCGCAAATTAGCAGCCTTGTCTTCAGGCTCTAGAACCCGAAGGCCGAGAATTGTTCCTTCCTCGGCCGCAATCGCAAGACGCAGAAGTCAGCAGCGCGACCAACGCAACATCAACAAATTTTACTCCTCGGCCGAGCTCGGCCGACGAGTTGGCACGCCCCGCACGCAACTGAAGGACGTAGTTAGCTTATTAGTTACTCGGCCTGCGCGCCACGTAGGCTTGGTAGTTTTTAGGGTCAACAAAATCACAACGTCTATTTTTGTTAACGACGTGGTGCAATGGCTGTCCATGCCATCAACCTCGAAATCTCTGGAGTAAGATACGTAGTTGACCGTAGAAATACATACATGGAAAATCACGTTCGTATGTTTATACACTCTAATGTTGTATTTTTCATACCTAAAATACCTCCTCTGTACATGTCTGTGTGCTTGTATGCGTCTCTGTCTGTGTCTCAGTCTCTCTCTCTCGCTCTCTGTACTTCCTTCCCATTTCACAGTACACCCACTGCGCACACACCAGAAAATCATGGACTTTCTCTCTCTAAATGGCTGAATCTCACTCGAGAAGATGAAGATACCCAGCAAGCCCCGGCACCTTTCGCCAACGTTCCCACCGCCGGACTTGGATCTTCACCTCCACAGACCCCCCACCACCCGCAAGAAGACCCGGGCACCCGGTTCGGCCCGGTTGAAGCGGGCCGGACTTCCGACCGGAAAGCGGAGCCGACCCGAGACGCCTTTGCTCAAGTGGAAGATTGACGAAGGCCCAGAAGAGCGCCAGGGGCACGGGGAGAGGCGAAAGGACCAAAATGCCCGTGAGGAGGAAAGAGAGGACGGAGTGAGGAGAAAGGGCAGGAAGGGAAGAGAGGCCCCCTTGTCGGCTAGGAAGCTTACCGCTGGTCTGTGGCGGCTGCAGTTACCGGAGATGGGTTCCAGTGTACCTGGACGTAATGGGAAGCTAGGGTTTCAGGTGAGCTTGGTGTCAAAGATCTGTAATTTTATGGTCAAGTGGGTCTTCTTTGCAACCTTGGTTGAATCGCATTTGATTGGAGGTTGACCTTTTTATGTCAAAAAAAGTTGTTTAATTTTCTCGTTAATTCATTGGAAGTTGTTAAATCTGGTGTTCTTTTAGTTTGATAAATACTAATGTTGGTGTTGATATCTATGGTACTGTTGTTGTCTTCGTGTTTCGTTTCGATTTTTCGAATTGAGGTTTAAGAAACCAGGCGTTGTGATTTCAACTCTGATCGATCTTACTGAGAAAATGTGTTCTTAAATTAGCATGAAAGTTTTACTAATGCGGTAATGCTTGTATGTTTCCATCAATTTCCTGCTAAGTATCTCTTATTTTGGTAATTAATTGACTGTTGATATCTTTCATTAGTCCTGTATTGTTTTCTTAATTAAAATTAGTGGTGTCATGTTTATCTGAATGTATTAACATGGAACTGTGATATGCAAGATATGATGGTAACGGCATTTATGCAATGCTTTGATGATTTCAGAAAATTCCGGGTCATTACGCTTCACGCTTTCCTTTATTGTGTTCTGGGATCCCCGGGTCCTTGCGTGCTGTTTTAATACATCTTGTCATAACATGCCTTACCCTCAACCAGCCAGTATTAATGCTGTTGTATACTCTGGATTTTGATATTCATTGCTGTTGTCTTCTTTGCAGCCTGACGTTGGCCATATTGGGGTACCATTTCTCCGTAATCGTAACAGCAAAGGATATGCTTCTGAAGCAAATGATCTTTTACAAAGCCCTAGGTCCACCTCAAGGAATGGGTTCTTGTCCAAGGTACAGCTCTTCCTTAAATTCATACAATGATCTCTAAATTCTGAATGAACATCTTTTATGAACTTAAGTACAATACGATACAGATTATATTTTTTTATTTTTTATTTTTTAAAGCAAGTACAATAAGATACCTTTATCGTCTTGTGCACGTGTCACACATGCCGAGCAGTCCTTTAAGGCAAGCTATTTGGCATGAACCTTGGCAGATGATTTGCTTTGCAAGGATTGGCATTATGCATGCTCATTAAGAATCGTCGGTTTTGGAAGAAAAATAGATGTTTCATCAAGTAGTCATCTGTTTTGCTGTCCTCAGAAATTTAATATTATGTTATAAGGTTAAAGCAGTGTTACTCTTAGGATTTCTCATGGGTGAATTTAAATATTTAATTTTAATTACTCATATACGCTACGAAATAGACAGTAATTAATGATCATAGTTGGATGAAAAATAAAGTAGAAATTTGGTGTAAATGGG
The DNA here is from genome assembly GCA_024362995.1 of Heteromeles arbutifolia. Lineage (NCBI taxonomy): Eukaryota > Viridiplantae > Streptophyta > Magnoliopsida > Rosales > Rosaceae > Heteromeles > Heteromeles arbutifolia. Next base: position 32,403,740 of record JANCRC010000003.1, on the reverse strand, counting down.
ATGTATAGCTAATTCTTTAACTGGATTAAAAGATATAGCTGTCTAAAAAGCAGCATTAGCAATCCCAGAAAGCTCTAGCGAAAAGATGGAAATTTGTGAGAGGGAGAATCATGAGGTAATTTCAGATTATGCTACAACTAAGGCTTGGCCGTTTTCCAAATAAAGAGAAAAGGCTACAATATGAAAATTTGTTATTATATGCATATGTACATGTACGGATTGTTGGAACAAATTTGGAATGCTGAAATGCGTTCAGCTGCAGCTCAGCTGGCTAAGAAACATGTCACTTGTATATATTCTGTGAAATTATATAACAAACAGTATCATCCTTTTAACTTTTTCTTCTTTAAATTTGTTTCTCAACATCAATTTTCCCCGATGCAGTGTAAGGTCTGTTTTTCCTGTGGTGTTACCTCTAATTTTAGCTTCAACCTTCATTTCAGTTATCCAACTCTGTCATGGAGGGGCAAACAAAATGGGATCCAGTCTGCTTGAAAACATCAGATGAGGTACGGCAAATTTACAGCCAAATGAAGCTTCTTGACCAACAAGCGAGTGCTGTATCAGTTGTATCTGTACTTGAAGCTGAGCTAGAGCAGGCACAAGCTCGCATTCAGGAGCTTGAGATGGAACGGTGTTCCTCAAAAAAGAAACTTGAGCACTTCTTAAGGACTGTCAGTGAGGAAAGAGTTTCATGGAGGAGCCGAGAGCATGAGAAAGTCCGCACATTTATTGATGACATCAAGTCTGAATTGAACCGGGAAAGGAAGAGTCGCCAGAGAACTGAGATACTCAATTCCAAATTGGTTAATGAGCTTGCTGATGTCAAGTTATCAGTAAAGCGATACATGCAGGAGTACGAGAAAGAAAGAAAGGCCAGAGAATTGATTGAGGAAGTATGTGATGAGCTTGCTAAGGAAATTGGAGAAGACAAGGCTGAAGTTGAAGCATTGAAGAGAGAATCCATGAAACTCAGAGAGGAAGTGGACGAGGAAAGGAAGATGTTGCAGATGGCAGAAGTCTGGCGTGAGGAACGTGTCCAAATGAAGCTGGTTGATGCAAAGGTGGCAGTTGAGGAGAAGTATTCTCTGATGAACAAGATTGTGGCAGATCTGGAGAATTTTCTGACGTCAAGAAGTGCAATGCCAGATGTGAAGGAAATGAGAGAAGTAGAATATCTGCGACGGGCTGCTGCTGCTGTAAATATTCAAGACGTCAAGGACTTTTTTTATGAACCCCCCAATCCTGATGATATCTTTTCTGTGTTCGAGGAAGTTAATTTTGGTGAGCCTAATGAGAGGGAGATTGAGCAGTGTGTTGCTTACAGTCCTGCTAGCCATGGTTCAAAAATTCGTACTGTGAGTCCTGAAGGCAATGGAATCAATAAGGACCGGATCCAGAGACATCCAGTTGCATTCGTTGGTCATAATGGTGATATAGAAGAAGATGAGAGTGGTTGGGAAACTGTGAGCCATCTCGAGGATCAGGGCTCAAGCTATTCGCCAGACGGGAGTGCCCCATCTGTCAATAAGAATCGCCGAGAGAGTAATGTCTCAGAGAGTGGAACAGAATGGGAAGAAGTTGAGGGAACACCAATTACTGAAATCAGCGAGGTTTGCTCGGTACCAACAAAGCAGACGAAGAAGGTGTCATCAATAGCAAGGCTTTGGAGGTCTGGCCAAAACAATGGGGAAAACTACAGGATAATCTCGCAAGAGGGAATAAACGGTAGGCTTTCGAATGGAAGGATATCCACTAGGGGTCTGGTATCCCCTGATCGCGGTTCGGGTAAAGGCGGGCTTAGCCCCTCTGATTTAGTGGGGCAGTGGAATTCTCCTGAGACGGGGCATCACATTCGGGGTATGAAAGGGTGCATTCCGCTTGGCGCCCAGAAGCATAGTTTGAAGGCAAAGCTTTTGGAGGCAAGGTTGGACAGTCATAAGGTCCAACTGCGTCATGTGCTTAAACAGAAGATCTAGTAATGAGGCAGAGTTTGCTCATAAAACGAAACTGATTAACCCAGGCAAGAATAAGTAGTTCCATTTCTCACCGCGCAAGGTACAACTTCCTGCCACTAGGAAATGCTCAAAGGCGGTCGCAAGGAGTCTGAATAAAATGCAGATGATCATGGACTCCCACGTCTGGTTTCGGGGGTCTTTGCAAGCGATTCAGAAAGCGTGAGTCATTATTTGTATCATTTCAAGTACAGAGGACACCATTTGTTGAAAATGGTAGACGAAGAACAATAACATTTCCTCCGTCTGTAATATGATGTATTTTGTTATGAGAAATGTTTCATTTTAGTTTCTTATAGGAAATGGAAAATCCGTGTCCAAAACTTGTCTTTCCCTTAATCAGAACTGGAAAGGAAAAAAAAAGCAGATGTTAATTTCGAATTAAGAAGCGGGGTTGAGTATCTCATGCTTTGGAGCACTCTAGAATAATGTAGAATTTGTTGAGAATCTATGAAATTTTGGAAACCTGTGGGGTAGGTACGAGGTGATGGGGAAGATCGTACGTGAAGCCGGAAGGGATCAACTGAGTAAAATGGTGGTACATTGTTACTGTTAGATTTTAGATTGGTCCCCGGCGTTGTGGTCCCGAAGTCCCATGTCCGGTCCTGAGTGCCGGATCTAGGATCTTAGATTTGGGTTTCAGGTTCGAAGTAGTTGGATTAACTGATCACATGATTCACATTCTCCGTCACTTCGACACCAATTTAATCACACACCCATCAGGTGACTTAACTCAAATTTTCTACTTTTTAATGTAAATATATCTTACAAAATTGTAGAGATGAGATAATTTTATACAGTTCATATTCTTTTCTAATGCCAATTGACTGGATTTAATAAATTAAAAAAAAATCAAAGAATATGTGTAAACAGAAGTGCGTAGAAGGAGAAAAAGAACGAGCGAAAAATAATTGGAAATTGGTAGAAACTCGAGAGACAATCAACCATATAAAATGAAGAGGACTCGAATAATAAATAAAGTAGGGGCAATGGCTGATACAACAGGTTGCATGAGACCCCATAAAATGATATGGGAAATCCACTACAAGTCGTCTAGTTTTCCTTGTTTTTCTTCCTTTTGACGGTACAATACTACAACACAACATTTCGAGACTGAATATTATCACACGGTGGCCTTTCGACAGTCCAACGTTGTACTTATTTGACACAGCATGAAACAAATGAGTGGATAGCGATTCTGTTATCTGTATTCTTGAAAGTTGACATGCCCTGTCGCCCGTGCATGCTCCACAGCCTCCTGAATATATACATAGAAGATTATTCAGTACCATAAGAACTTAAGAAATTTCATGTGCACAACCACACACGGTAAGAAACACCAAGGAGGCAAGGCAAACAGAATTTGCATTGTGGGGAACTAACCTTCTGGCCGGCTAGTCCAAGTTGGCACACCCCACAGCGCAAAGTGAAGTTGGCAGTGTCCGTGTATCTCCTCTTACTGCAAAGAAGTATCATGGTATTAAGGTATGCTCATGTATTAAGAGTTAATGCAGATACATATGCATATATCTCAGCTACATACGTAGTAAGAGCAATGGAAAAATGGACACCTAACAGGACGATGCACTCAATCATTGTAACCAAGATAATTATGCGAAACACACATTACCTCAAGAATTTTGACAATTTAGTCACACAAACTTAATATTGTTATTCCCTTTTTTTTTTGGTAGGGTACGAATTGAAAGCATAACGTACAAGCAACACACATTTGGCGTTTGTCATATAGTTCTTAATCATCTGAAGTTGACAACAAATTTATTCATTGTAATTTAATGTTACTGTTAGTACAATACAGGTTCAACTGGTATGTCCTCAACACAGAGATCCGGAAAATTCAAGACACTGTATTTGTAATAAATTTGAAAACAATTGCTCAAGTTGTATAGGTTTGTAACTAGGTTGTGTAGTGAACTACGAAACTTTGTCGCACAGACTTACAAGTTTAGTGTGAAATGTCAGAAAGGAGTCCCTAATTCAGATACTATGTATCCGGTAACATCCGAATATGCCAGTCACAGACTAAAACCCCAAGGGACATCTATAATGATTTAACATATTATGTGTCATAGTTTTTGTGCGTGTGCACTGAAATTAGAAGCCATCATGAAAGCAATACCTTTGTTGCTCTTTGACAAGGTTAAGAGCAAGCCCCTCAACTGGTCCAATGGAACCGTTACGGACTGCAAATATTGTCTGATCAAACTCCTCTGGAGCTCCCTCGAAGGGAGACATCTGATACAACAGAATAAAGAATTCAGCCATCATTTAAGTGGAAAAATCAAGTGCAACCTCCATCACGAACGGGGGATAGCAAAAACAGTGAACCAAATAAGAAGCATGCCAGGTGAATAAACAGATTGTAATTACCAAATGCACAACAAAGACCACTTATTCTTGAATAACTAAAAACTATCCCACAGAAGTATAAAAATTTGCCCAGCTCATGGTTGGCTTTTCTTCCCCTCTCCCCCTCCCAGTTTTGTACATGCTCAAACCCATACAAGAGAACAGAAGAGTAAATCATCTGGTTCGTACGGTTGGCAAGATGTCTCATGAGGGAAGAATATTTATGTTGTGTTTGGATAAGGTATTACCAAGTACCAAGGGATTTAGGCATACCTTAGCAAGAAATGCACAACAGAACAATAGATCAATGGATTTGAAATGACTAGAAGCAATGCACTTAGAGGGATTTGTAAATGACTACTTGAAAGAGTCATCTGAAAATCCTTTGTTTAGCCATTTAGTGGCTTCATAATGCTCATGTTACATGTGGTGCATTTTCGATCCCTCTATCTAATGTTTTGTAGTGCGTTTCCACCTACTTTAGCCTAAATCCCTGTCCTTGGAAATCCCTTAGCCAACCACATCATTAACGCCAACTTGAGGCCATATCGAAGCCACTTGTTAACGGTCCATCCACATTGACAACCAGAAAAATTCATAAACAGAAAATTAACAAAAATATAATCAGAGCCACATACAGCTAAAGCATCGTAATGAAGTCCATCATAGATCAACATAACCCTTTCTGAATACTTCTTCTCCTGTAAAACAGCACAGCATACAAAAATGGGCATAAACATTCAGAAATGGTAAGTGGGCAAGATTGATATACATGAGAATTCGCTACAAATGCTAACCTGACCGTACAAATCACAACGTGTAGTCTGGATATCATACGCTGCGATTTCACGTCCATAATAATCTGCTAATATAGATAGCTCTATGGCACCTGCACACAAGATTGCAAATTAACAGTGTGCAAAACGAATCTAATAGTATCCCAGTTATTGGCTGGGACAGAGACCTCAACAAAAGAAGAGAAAGATTTGAAGTTTATCGTATAGACATGTGGCTGCACAAACTATTTCTTGAACATTCAAGACGCAAATTTTTATCAAATATGAAATTCTATAATCTTCAATACCCTAGAAGAAGATCTAAGTCAGTCATGTATAATTAAGGTTCGGCTACTTAGTTGTATATAAGAAATAACCAAACTATTATGAGAAAAAACTTTTTATTGTGCATTTTGTTTGGTAACCAAGATTCAGATGCATAAGAACAGGAAGTTTTCTTAACAAACCTCCCCACTTCTCTGAGTCAAGAATCCAAGCACAATACTCTTCATTCGATTTACCAAGAAATGCTTCGGAATACTTAGTTGGATCACTTGCTACCGTTGCAGCTATAACCTTCACATCGTGGATGATCACAAAATGTAGGTATCAGAGAGTGATCAGTAAGTATTGCACTTATGCGTGCACAATGCAAATGGGGGGCTATATATGCACAAGCACCCATGATTTATATCTATTGTTGTATGCTTTTAAGCCTTGAATGTTCATATACCTGTCTCAATTCAGGAGCTTTTTTCTGGTCATGATCCATTACATACCTGCAAACGAAGGGCAAAAATTGAATAGAATATTTGACGTTAAACGACACAGTTCACTTCATTGCAATAGACAATGGATAAAATAGAGGGTTGTACTGGAGCATACCCGACCGCATTGAAGAGGCAACTATTGTCTGAGGGAATAACCCTTCTCACTACGATACCTTCCATATTGTAAATTATTTATACACCTGAAGCATTATAACAAAATGAAATTTCGAACTGTGATGGTTTCATCTATCCAGGTACATATTTAAAATTGAAATACATGAACATTTACTCAAGAAACAAGGACATGAAAAGCATTAAACTGCGTAGAAACGGTTCATTCAAAGAACGAACCCTTTGAGATTACAAAGAAAAACAGAACAAAGATTATTACGAATACATACAAGAATTAGGATTCCATTCAAACTAAGCATCGACAGAGACATAAAAGAAATTTTATGTTAAGACTGCATCCTAAACTTAAATACGAGACAATATGAAAAGAAGGCCAAGGAATTGGACAAAACCCAGCTTCACATACTCAGTTGATGATGACCAACCAGATTCAATTACTGCTAGCAGTCCATGATTGAACACATAAATGTAAAAAGGAACAAATATAGTGCACAGAAACAAAATTTACAAACTTTTAAAAATTTTAATAAAGGAAATAAATCTACAAAAAAGAATCAGATAATCCATGCTCATATCACTTTCTTCAAGGAGATAATTATCTCCAAAGCCTAGCCACAAAATTACCCAGTTATATGAAAAAATAAAAATATATATCTATATGTATGTATTCTTCCAATAAATCAGAATATAATTCCAGAAATGAGACCAACCTTCAGATTCTGAAATGAAGTGATATAACAAATCCAGCTTGAAATCAACAAACCCAAAAGCAGAAATGATAGGAATTTGATAAATAAATGCAAAAGAAAAAAAGAAAGAAATTTCCAGATCTAGTAATGGTACCAAGAGTAGCTTTACAGTAAAGAAATTGGAGGAGACAAAAACAGAGAATAATGAGGACCCATTTGCATAATCAAATAAATATAAATGTCCAACAAACAAAGGATTACAAAAATAAAGAAAAAAAAAAGAAAAAAAAGAGAAGTTGCTGGAAAAGAAAAGAAGAAGAAAAAAGGAGAAAAGAAACTCACTCTGGTCTGGTAATAATTTGGTACGAAGGGGGTGTCGTATCGTGGCTTTTCTCCTGGTTTTGGGTATGGCACTGTGTTTTGTTGACACAATTTAAAAGGCGGGCGCCGAACGTAACTTTGATGTTTTTCTTTTCTTTTTTCTTTATCCCTTGGGAGGGTGGTGAAGGTGGGATTAGGAATTAGAACAAAATACGGACGACGACATATTGCCACTAGTGTGGGGTCCAACCCAAACGGAATATCATGATGCTTCATTTGAAAGGGAACTAACGAAAAGTCTAAAAAAACTTCTCTTTTAATGAAAAGTCATTTTTAAAAGTATAATAAATAATGCCATGCAAAGGAGAAAATTTGGTTTTTCGTTAAAAGTGAACAGTACCATGAATGTTTTATTAAAACTCCCTAATTTTAATTTATTTAAAGAAAAGTGCTAAGGAAACTCTTCTAAAGTGAGATTTTTTTACGGATTCTCTGTCACCTTAATTTAATACCAAATTTTGTGTCAATATTATAAAGAATTGTAGCAAAAACATGAGGTGCCATGTTCCATTGTCGCCTGAAGGGCCTAAAAAAGAGTTAGAACAAGAGTTTAGAGGTCCTGTAATAGGGTTGGGTTGGACACAGCGTTCATGGAGAGTCTCACATTCGAGAGAGTCTCATTAGCATATCTCATTGGTATTATTGCTTAAGTGAAAGTTAAGGGCTTCTTTGGTATCTTTTTTGAATCTGATTTTTTTTTATTTTCAAAATAATAAATGTAGCTAAATTACTTAATACTCATTAATTTTTTTAAAAAAATTTGATTATGTTTACCCTAAAAACTACCAAGTTTATGTGGCGCGCAGGCCGAGTAACTAATAAGCTAACTACGTCCTTCGGTTGTGTGCAGGGCGTGCCAACTCGTCGGCCGAGGAGTAAAATTTGTTGATGTTGCGTTGAGCGCGCGGCTGACTTCTGCGTCTTGCGATTGCGGCCGAGGAAGGAACTCGACTTGGCTCTTGGATTCTAAAGCCTGAAGACAAGGCTACTAAATATGCGAAGTTCACAGATCATTGTCGTCAGATTCGGTCACAGTAATGGTATTCGTCAAAGTAAACTCATGCCGACTTGACACTAAAGTGTAAGGGCACAAATGTTCAAAGCGGATGTATGTCTTGATGGTGAATGTGGTTCGGCCGTCAGAATGCCGAACTTTAAAGCCAACTTGTGAGTATCCAATCATAAAATAACTCGGCGTCCAATGTGCCGAGCCCTAGTAAACTGTAACACCTTACTTCGCCGAGAAGGATGATGAGATGACCTCTGCCAATAAGGATTCGAAAATCCTTCTCGGCCGAGACTTGGATAGGTAATCAGTCGGCCCCTTCGCAATGCTGTTTATCCAAACTGAAGGTGCTCCGCGGTCGGCTGATTTTGCGGCGATAGTGCTGTTTATTCAAACTGAAGATACCACCGGTTGCCTTCACAATGCTGTTTATCCAAACTGAAGATGTGTTGGCGGAAAGGAAAATAAAAATCTCAAGGTTGTTGAGAGGTTTCGCGTAGAGCGAGGGTTTGCGCAGGGCAGATTTGTGTGTTGAATTGGAGAGAACCTTTTCTGTTGTTTGTAGCCTTGTATTTATAGGGTTCAGTTCTTGCTTGGCACGACCTGATAACTTTGTAGAGTTCAATCAAATATGCGATATCCAAAATCCAAAATTCCTAATGTAGACCACGTGCATTTGTGATAATGACCCCAGGAAACAATTCTGACATTTGATGATATCGTACCCTGCATATCCTTCCCTCAATGCCACGTGCTCCTTCATTATCTTTTGCATGACACCAATCTAAACCAAAGATTGGTTTTGATGATGTTTGAATGCCTCGCAAGCCGTGAATCTCTATGGTCCAAATTCCATGCACCAATGACATTCCAATTTGAATGACTTTATCATTATCCCAAACCACGCATCTTGACTTTTCAAACCCCATCTACCATGCTACTCCAATATGATAACAGGGATCCCAAGTCCACTTAAACTGTACTTGTTCGAAGATATAATGCTAAAATGATTCAAATTAAAAGATAATTATTATGATAAAAACCATAATATTATCCTTTAATAATAACAAAAATATCTTCATTTTTCATCCAACGGTTAGGAGGTATGCTTACTCAACGGCCTCGATTACTCTGGCCGATGGTGTAAATTTGGGTCCAAACATTGCCCCCCAATTTTCTTGAGCTTTGGCTCGTAAGCCGAATGGTTAAGGAAATTAAGTCTCTCCAGCCAATCAGGAGTACCTCGACCACCTACTTATCAGGCCGAGAGGAACCTGTTGCTGTGTACTTGATTCTGAGTAACTTGCCGAGAGAACATGGTTATGGCTTCTTTTGACCAAAGAACAACCCATGGTCGAAGAGAAGTGATAAGCAATCATGAACCAAGGTCGAGAAGAATTAAAGGGTAGGAAAAACAATTTGGGGTTGAGAGTTCGGCCAAACTTTCTTTTATTCGGCCGAAGAATTGTACTCGGCATTGCTATCTTCTGTCATGGCATCCTGAAGTGGTGTTTCGGTAGTGGCGCCCTGATGCATGCTAACTATATATAAACCCCATGACCGACTGGCTACATATATATATATATATATATATTAAACCCCATGTCTTGTCTCTGTCATGCATGCCTACTCCTTTTTCGTAGATTCCTCCACCATGTAATACAGCTGCCATGCACCTCTGAGCCCTCATTTTACCCTCTGGAGGACTCCACCTAAAAAGCCTAAAGAAAAGGGCCGAATGGCTTTGTTAATATCCCCTCCACTTTCAAGCAAGTCTTCAGGGGCACGGACTTGAAAGCTGACCCAGTTTCCTTGAGCTTAGACCTATAAGTCGAATGGTTAAGGAAATTTACGCCTGCATTTGAATTTTTGCAGCCGCCAAATAACCTCCACTGAATACATATTGATTCAGCAAAACTAAGCCGTAATCACTGAGAACCAACTAAACAAACTGCTTGAAGTGTCTCCACAGCCAATCAAAGTCACATAAAAAACTGGCTGAATCCACCAGCCGAATGACTATACACCAGTCGAAGAACTGCCATTAATAATTTGAACTAAAAATGTTGACAATTCCAACCGAAGCCATGCAATAAAATCCTTTGAATGGCAACCTTTACTGATTGACCAAGATTAGGCACGTATTGCCTACCACAAATGGGTGGCCTATCACCCAATACCGCATGCTTTTCTATTGACATTCTGATAAACTGAGAACACAAAATGACAATTCTTTCTTTTCCTCCTCCTGCACCGAGTAGCTCTTTATATATACTCACTCTCGGCGAAACTAAGAATAACTTAACCGTCGAAACCACCGAAATTTACCACTTGGCCTTGTCGAATTAGGCAAGCAGCAACGCATTAAATATTCTTCCTCGGCGAGGCTTAAAAATGAGTAGCCTCATGCCCAGTTCGGCAATTTCCACAACATCTGTTATTGACCAACCACCTTGGCTAGCATGTGTCGGCAAAAATTGGCACACACACACACACACACACACACACACACACACACACACACACACACATATATATACACAACTAATAAGAGCGGCCGAGGAACATACGCTGGCCGAGGTCTTATATAGAGTGGCCGATGAACACTAGCTATAAATGCTTGGCGGGCCGAGAAACATCTTGAAGTGCCCTAGGAAACTCATCATTAGCTATATATATATTAGCTTTACATGACTGACTGGTTATATATAGCTATATATATACACACATGAGATTGACTGGTGATTCTCGGCCTGACAACACCACCTTACTTGCTTACTCTCGGCCTATGCGGCCGAAAGTTTTTTTTTTTTTTTTTTTTTTGTTTTTTGCTGCCAACGCCTCTTCTTATTCGACCAACGCTATGTCCACCATAGAATACTCCTAATTCTCTCGGCCTAGACAGCCAAAGGTATTGCCCCCCTATTTTCTTATTGTTTGGACCCAAATTTATATTATTGGGCCGAGTCTAAGTTTGTTCTCGACCCAGTACTCTTCCAGAAATATTATGGGCCGTTCAGTCGCCATAGGCCGTCAAGTAAGGTTGGCCGAGTCCTATTGGGAGGAGGAGTGATTTGGATAAAGGTAAAGATGTCGAATCCTGATATAACAAGGGGTCTCAAGGTTGAAGGCGCTGAATTAGGAAATGAATATGGTTCATTATTTGAGCCTAGTTCAGAAACCTATTGGAACTAGGATTGGCCGAATCATAATCAGATTGGGATAAGGAGTTTTAGTCTGAGTACGTCTCTGGTTCGGCTAGAAGTACTTCGGTCCTATAAATACAGATGCAATGGTAACGAGAAAACTCTCTCCAACTCAACACACAAATCTGCCCTGCGCAAACCCTCGCTCTACGCGAAACCTCTCAACAACCTTGAGATTTTTATTTTCCTTTTCGCCAACACATCTTCAGTTTGGATAAACAGCACTGTGAAGGCAACCGGTGGTATCTTCAGTTTGGATAAACAGCACTATCGCCGTAGAATCAGCCGACCGCGGAGCACCTTCAGTTTGGATAAACAGCACTGCGAAGAGGCCGACTGGTTACCTATCCAAGTCTTGGTCGAGAAGGATTTTCGAATCCTTATTGGCAGAGGTCATCTCATTAGCCTTCTCGGTGAAGTGAGGTGTTACCAGGTTACTACATTCGGTATTGACAGCCGAATTTGATATTGAACTTCGCAAATTAGCAGCCTTGTCTTCAGGCTCTAGAACCCGAAGGCCGAGAATTGTTCCTTCCTCGGCCGCAATCGCAAGACGCATAAGTCAGCAGCGCGACCAACGCAACATCAACGAATTTTACTCCTCGGCTGAGCTCGGCCGACGAGTTGGCACGCCCCGCACACAACCGAAGGACGTAGTTAGCTTATTAGTTACTCGGCTTGCGCGCCACGTAGGCTTGGTAGTTTTTAGGGTCAACATTTTGGCACGCCCAGTGGGACACAGTTCTAAAACTACGAAGTTCACATGATATATCATGATGAGATTTGGCGCCTATTCAAGGAAAGTGTCGAGCAACAAAAACGTCTTGGCCGGATCGTTGAAGCAAATAAAGAAAGGCAAAAATCTTTCTCTCAAATGATAAAGGTGAAGGTTCATCACAGCTTACAAGATGAGTGGTTAAATGAAGATCGAGATCGATATTATGAGTGGCTTGATAAGAAAACACCTTTTGGGTTCAAATCAATTCCATTTGAAGAATGGTTGGTTCAAAAGACTGGGGGGCAATTTTTCGCTCCGGCCACAATTAAAATTCGGCCTCAACAAATTGTCGAGACGGCCGAAGAAGAATCTAGGCCACCTGTTGTCTCGGTCGAGACTGAGAGGGTGGTAGGCCTCGAAGGAAAAGTCCAAGTTTCTAAGCCAAAAGTCGACTTGGAAAATGATTTGTCAGATGAGTGCTCCAATGAAAAACAGAGCTAGGACATGGTTTTGAACGCCGAAACAACGCCAATCGATATGATTATTGGTGATAAAGCCGATATGGAGAAATCTCATTCGGCTAAGTTGCTCGAGTTAAAAGCCGAAATTGGTGGAATAATTATGCCCGGGGGGCATAATAATTGTTCCACACATTCGGCGGCCGAAAATGAAAAATATTTCGTCAAGCCAAAAATATTTGGAGAAAACTCTTTATTCGGCCTAAGATCTCGGTTTGGAATAGAGCATCGTTGGCCTCCTCCTCTTTTTTAGTTCGGCCACTTTTGTTTTTCTTTTGTTAAAAAAAAAAAAAAAAAAAGGAATAAATTATTTTCTCGACCATTCGGCTTTATGGGCCAATACTTGAGAAAATAAGGGGGAAAAAAGATGGTGTGCTCGGCAAAATTTTGTCTGAACTATGGCATGCTCGGTTTAAACGGTTGTTCCTTAGCCGAGCTGAGACAATTTTGGCCGAATAAAGAGTGGCCGAATATGATAGGTTTGGCCAAAGGAAAAAAGGGGAATATATTAGTTCGACCATGAAGTATATTGGTGCAGTGTGCAATTTGTATATGCCAACTGCATGGCCGGCAGATCCTGATTTTTTATCGACCTCGACCTCTGTTCTTCTCTATCTATATCACACAAGCCGAGCTCGACGGATTGGTGCTCGGCACAGGTTCATTTTATACATGTGTATGCTCGGCACAGAACCCAATCATCTAGTATGGCTGCTTTTCTTCCGCAGCAAGGTTGTATTCAGAACAACTTTCTACCAAGTGAATTTATATTGTTGGGCCGAGTACTTATTTTTCTTCGACTGCATTAATTTCCTTAACCATTCGGCTTACGAGCCGAAGTTCAAGGAAATTAGGGGGCAATGTTTGGACCCAAATTTATATTATTGGGCCGAGTTTAAGTTTTTTGTTTTTTGCTGCCAACGCCTCTTCTTATTCGACCAACGCTATGTCCACCATAAAATACTCCTAATTCTCTCGGCCTAGACAGCCAAAGGTATTGCCCCCCTATTTTCTTATTGTTTGGACCCAAATTTATATTATTGGGCCGAGTCTAAGTTTGTTCTCGACCCAGTACTCTTCCAGAAATATTATGGGCCGTTCAGTCGCCATAGACCGTCAAGTAAGGTTGGCCGAGTCCTATTGGGAGGAGGAGTGATTTGGATAAAGGTAAAGATGTCGAATCTTGATATAACAAGGGGTCTCAAGGTTGAAGGCGCTGAATTAGGAAATGAATATGGTTCATTATTTGAGCCTAGTTCAGAAACCTATTGGAACTAGGATTGGCCGAATCATAATCAGATTGGGATAAGGAGTTTTAGTCTGAGTACGTCTCTGGTTCGGCTAGAAGTACTTCGGTCCTATAAATACAGATGCAATGGTAACGAGAAAACTCTCTCCAACTCAACACACAAATCTGCCCTGCGCAAACCCTCGCTCTACGCGAAACCTCTCAACAACCTTGAGATTTTTATTTTCCTTTTCGCCAACACATCTTCAGTTTGGATAAACAGCACTGTGAAGGCAACCGGTGGTATCTTCAGTTTGGATAAACAGCACTATCGCCGTAGAATCAGCCGACTGTGGAGCACCTTCAGTTTGGATAAACAGCACTACGAAGAGGCCGACTGGTTACCTATCCAAGTCTCGGTCGAGAAGGATTTTCGAATCCTTATTGGCAGAGGTCATCTCATTAGCCTTCTCGGCGAAGTGAGGTGTTACCAGGTTATTACATTCGGCATTGACAGCCGAATTTGATATTGAACTTTGCAAATTAGCAGCCTTGTCTTCAGGCTCTAGAACCCGAAGGTCGAGAATTGTTCCTTCCTCGGCCGCAATCGTAAGACGCAAAAGTCAGCAGCGCGACCAACGCAACATCAACGAATTTTACTCCTCGGCCGAGCTCGGCCGACGAGTTGGCACGCCTCGCACACAACCGAAGGACGTAGTTAGCTTATTAGTTACTCGGCCTGCGCGCCACGTAGGCTTGGTAGTTTTTAGGGTCAACACTTATGCATTAGCTTAATTAGCCAGATGATTAAGAAAATATTTTTTTAACAAAATAAAACGAAAGTGGCCGAACTAATAAAGACAATTATTATGCCCCCCAGGCATAATTTCGGCTTTTCACTCGAACAACTGAGCCGAACGGGATTTCTCCATATCGGCTTTATCGCCAATAATCATATCGATTGGCGTTGTTTCGGCGTTCAAAACCATGTCCTGGCTTTGTTTGTCATTGGAGCACTCATCTGACAAATCATTTTCCAAGTCAACTTTTGGCTTAGAAACTTGAACCTTTTCTTCTAGGCCTACCACCCTCTCAGTCTCGACTGAAACAAAAGGTGGCCTAGGTTTTTCTTCAGCCGTTTCGACAATTTGTTGAGGCCGAATTTTAATGTGGCAGGAGCGAAAAATTGCCCCCCAGTCTTTTGAGCCAACCATTCCTCAAATGGAATTGATTTGAACCCAAAAGGTGTTTTCTTATCGAGCCATTCATAATATCGATCTCTATCTTCATTTATCATTTGAGAGAAAGATTTACGCCTTTCTTCATTTGCTTCAATGATCTGGCCAAGAAGTTTTTGTTGCTCGACAATTTCCTTGAATAAGCGTCAAATCTCATCTTGATATATCATGTGAACTTTGTAGTTTTAGCACTTGGTCCCACTGGGCGTGCCAAAATGTTGACCCTAAAAACTACCAAGCCTACATAGCGCGCAAGTTGAGTAACTAATAAGCTAACTACATCCTTCGATTGTGTGCGGGGCGTGCCAACTCGTCGGCCGAGGAGTAAAATTTGTTGATGTTACGTTGAGCGCGCGGCTGACTTCTGCGTCTTGCGATTGCGGCCGAGGAATGAACTCGACTTGGCTCTTGGATTCTAAAGCCTAAAGACAAGGCTACTAAATATGCGAAGTTCACAGATCGTTGTCGTCAGATTCGATCATAGTAATGGTATTCGTTAGAGTAAACTCACGCCGAATTGACACTAAAGTGTAAGGGCACAAATATTCAAAGCGGATGTATGTCTTGATGGTGAATGCGGTTCGGCCGTCAGAATGCCGAACTCTAAAGCCAACTTGTGAGTATCCAATCATAAAACAACTCGGCGTCCAATGTTCCGAGCCCTAGTAAACTGTAACACTTCACTTCGCTGAGAAGGCTGATGAGATGACCTCTGCCAATAAAGATTCGAAAATCCTTCTCGGCTGAGACTTGGATAGGTAATCAGTCGGCCCCTTCGCAGTGCTATTTATCCAAACTAAAGATGCTCTGCGGTCGGCTGATTTTGCGGCGATAGTGCTGTTTATCCAAACTGAAGATACCACCGTTTGCCTTCACAGTGCTGTTTATCCAAACTGAAGATGTGTTGGCAGAAAGGAAAATAAAAATCTCAAGGCTGTTGAGAGGTTTCGCGTAGAGCGAGGGTTTGCGCAGGGCAGATTTGTGTGTTGAATTGGGGAGAGCCTTTTTCGTTGTTTGTAGCCTTTTATTTATAGGGTTCAGTTCTTACTTGGCATGACCTGGTAACTTTGTAGAGTTCAATCAAGATTCTACCACCTTTTCCACAAAATATGCGATATCCAAAATCCAAAATTCCTAATGTAGACCACGTGCATTTGTGATAATGACCCTAGGAAACAATTCTGACATTTGATGGTATCGTACCCTGCATATCCTTCCCTTAATGCCACGTGCTCCTTCATTATCTTTTGCATGACACCAATCTAAACCAAAGATGTTTTGATGATGTTTGAATGCCTCGCAAGCCGTGAATCTCTATGGTCCAAATTCCATGCACCAATGACATTCCAATTTGAATGACTTTATCATTATCCCAAACCACGCATCTTGACTTTTCAAACCCCATCTGCCATGTTGCTCCAATATGATAACAGGAATCCCAAGTCCACTTGAACTGTACTTGTTCGAAGATATAATGCTAAAATGATTCAAATTAAAAGATAATTATTATGATAAAAACCATAATATTATCCTTTAATAATAACAAAAATATCTTCATTTTTCATCCAACGGTTAGGAGGTATGCTTACTCAACGGCCTCGATTACTTTGGCCGTTGGTGTAAATTTTGGTCCAAACAGATTCAATAAAACAAGCCTAAAAAAATCCACATCACCACTAACAATAAAAAAGACAACATTAGTGTTTTTCAACCAAAATGTTAATTCTATGTGGCATGAAGTGAATTGGCAGCAAAGGTGAATTTGATAACAACCTCAAATCCATTTTAATTAATTAATAAATGTTTTTGTATCATTTTTATTATTGTTTTTTGTTCTAAAAATATTTGTTACAGTTATGAAAATAAATAATGTAATGAATAATAGTTTAAATTTGACGTTTCGGATGGAGAACAAAACCTAAAAAAGATGAAAGTGCCTATAACATTCAATTTTAAATTTTAGGTATGAAGGGGGTGTCATGTCGTGGCTTTTCTCCTGGTTTTGGGTATGGCACTGTGTTTTGTTGACACAAATTTAAAAGGCGGGCGCCGAATGTAACTTCGATGTTTTTCTTCCTTTTATTAATTCTTTGGGAGGGTGGTGAATGTGGGATTAGGAATTAGAACAAAGTGCGGACCGTCATATTGCCACTATTGTGGGGTCCAACCCTCCACGTCGAGCCCAAACGGAATATCATAGTGCTTAATTTTAATTTATTTAAAGAAAAATGCTAAGGGAATTCTTCTAAAGTGAAATTTTTGACGGATTCTCTGTCACTTTACAATTTAATACCAAATTTTGTGTCAATATTATAAAGAATTGTGGCAAAAACATGAGGTGTCATGTTCCATTGTTGCTTGAAGGGCCTAAAAAAGAGGTAGAATATGAGTTTAGTGGTCTTGTAATAGGGTTGCGTTGGACATAAAGTTTATGGGGAGTCTCACATTTGAGAGTCTCCTTAGCATATCTCATTGGTATTATTGCTTAAGTGAAAGTTAAGGGCTTGTTTGGTATCTTTCTTGAATCTGAATTTTTTCTTTTGTTTTCAAAATGATGAATGTAGCTAAATTACTTAATAGTCATTAATTTTAGGATAAATTACATAAAACTACCTCAACTATTTGGTCATTAACAGTTTCATACCTCGTCTTTAAAAAGTTTCAATGTCATACATTATCTTCGAATTTTGTTGCAATGTCATACATTCCGTCAGTTGTCAATTACTCTGTTAAATGCTGACGTGGCACAATTTATATTAAAAAACTAATAAAATATTATTAAAAACTAAAATACAATTATTTAAATATTTTTATAAAAAGAAGGTGGGACCCACCCACTTCTTCCCTCCCACCCGTCTCCCCCTTCACTCCAGAACCCCATTGCAGAACCCCCCTGCGCGCCCTTCTCTCTCGGTCTCTCCCCCTTCTTCATATCTCCTTCTCCTTCCCCCATGTTCATGTTCTTCTCCAGATCCCCATTGCTGCAACCTGAAAAAAAAAAAAAACCAAGTTCGTCTTCCCCTCGCACCCACACCCGCACCCACCCTCCTTCCCCCTACGCCTTCCCCTTCTCCTTCCCCCATGTTCATCTTCTTCCCCCGAAACCCCTTCCTGCAACCCGAAAAAAAAAAAAAAAAAAAACCCAGTTCGTCTTCCCCTCGCACCCACCCTCGCACCCGCACCCACCCTCCCTCTGCACCCACCCTCTTCACGAACCCGGCCGACAGGATCTGGGTTTTTTTTTTTTTTCCTTTCTTTTCTGGGTTACAGGGGGAAGAAGATGAAGATGGGGGAGAAGATAGGAGGAGGAGAAGGAGGAGGAGTAGGAGGGGGAAGACAATTTTTTTTTTCCCTTTCTTTTCTGGGTTGCAGAGGGGTTACAGAGGGGGGAGAAGAGAAGAAGGGGCGTGGGGGGGGGGGATGGGGTGGACGAAACGAGGTCAAATCTTCTGCACCCAAATTTGGTGTGGTCTCTCTGTGGCCCCAATGAGTGATTGACACATATTAAATTCATAGTTATTATCTTAACTTTTCTAAATTTTGTTGTTATGAATTTAATATATGTCAATCACTAATTGGGGCCACTGAGAGGCCACACCAAATTTGGGTGCAGAAGATTTGATACTGATGCTTTGTTTTTTATTTTTTTATTTTTTAATTAATTATTATTTTAATATTTAAAAAATATTAAATGATTTTTTTTTTAGTTTTTAATAATATTTTATTACTTTTTTAATATAAAGTGTGCCACGTCAGCATTTAATAGAGGAATTGATAGACAACTGACGGAAGGTATGACATTGCAACAAAATTCGAAGATAAGTTATGACATTGAAACTTTTTAAAGACGAGGTATGAAATTGTTAATGACCCAATAGTTGAGGTAGTTTTATTTAATATACCCTTAATTTTAAAAACAAAAATTTGATTCAATGAAACAAGCCTAAAAAAATCCTATGTGGCATTAGTGTTTTTTCAACCAAAATGTTAATTCTATGTGGCATGATGTGAATTAGCAGCAAAGGTGAATTTGACAACAACCTCAAATCCATTTTAATTAATTAATAAATGTTTTTGTATCATTTTTATTATTGTTTTTTGTTCTAAAAATATTTTGTTGACCCTAAAAACTACCACACCTACGTGGCGCGCAGGCCGAGTAACTAATAAGTTAACTACGTCCTTCGGTTATATGCGGGGCGTGCCAACTCGTCGGTCGAGTTCGGTCGGAGAGTAATATGTTGATGTCGCGTTGGGCGTTCTGCTGACTTCTCGATCTTGCGACTATGGCCGAGGAAGGAACACGTCTCGGCCTTCGAGTTCTAGAGCCTGAAGACAAGGCTGCTAGTTCTGCAAAGTTCACAAATCGTCGGCACCGGGTTCGGTCTCGGTAATTATATTCGTGAGAGTATAAGTACGTCGAACTGGTATCAGACTATACGGATACAAATGCTCGAAAGAGATAAATGTCTTGATGGTAAATGTGGTTCGGCCGTCAGAATGCCGAACTCTAAAATGTACTTGTGAATATCCAATCATAAAATAAAACTCGGCACATGAAGAGGCACCTTCTATTGAACCAGAAGCAACGGTAGAGATGCCAGTCCATCCCTAGGACTAGAACCTCAGCATCCCTCCTCAAGAGGTCACTTCGAACTTTGTAAGACTCATCATCATTTTCTTTTATTAATTTCCAACCTTAGAACTCTAAACTAAGAAAACATTAAATGCTAGGTGCCCGATCACTCATTTCATTGAAAATTCTATGCGCCGAAGGGCGTTATTTATATTTCCTGGCCACTCTGGTGGCCATTAAATGTAGATAACCTTCATCGGCTGCATGAATTAAAAAGCTACCTTAAACACTAGGCTCGGCCATTAAGCTCTCTACGTTCGAGCAACAAACCAGAAGACATGGCCGAAGTCTCTTCTCGGCATGTCTAACACAACTTCCTTTTCTACCATCCTTTTGAATTCTTTTATCTAAAAATTCTTTTATGTTCAGCCTTTATGGAAGGTCGAGCTTGACGCCATTTTCTCCAGCACTTCGGGGACAGCTGGGCCTTTTGTAACCACGGCAGTCCTCTACATCTGCGATCGAGTTTAGTGCCCTCACCAAGCTGCAGGAACTTCTGTCTCTCTCGGTCTCACAAATCCTCCAACGTAAAGGTCTCGACTCTGTGGGGGAGTGCTTGAACGACCTTGCATCCGACGGCCTTCTGAGCAACGAATATGTTGTTCATCTGTCAACTATCCTGGAAAGAACTCGACAATATTTCATTATTTTTTAGAAGGCTCTTCAGGCAGATAACACCCTTAAGGTTGTAATGGTTGCTCATGAAGCTATCCGACCAGAGCTCGAGGCTATAAAGGCAAAGAAGGAAAGACTGGCCGACCTTGTCCGTCAAATCGCTAAACTTCAACGTCAGAGGTTGGCCGTTGCTTCTGAGCTTGAAAAGGATTTTGAGTTGAATAAACCTCGACTGGCAGAGTACGCGGCTGGTGCGAAGCGGATACAACAACTTCAACTTGACAAAAGAACAAGACAGGCCGAGGTTACAATGGGCAAAGTAAGGTGGCTAGAACTGAAAGCTGCTCTTGAAGCTTTTCTTCCTCTGACTCCCTAGGATTATGTGCCGGCTTGTAGGCTGGTCGATTTCTTTTATATGTACACCCTTTTTAAAAAATTAATGAAATAAATCCTTTATTCTTGCATCTCCCAAGTGACCAAATAATATTTCTTTAAGAATTTCCCATTGATTGGTAATTTATGAATTAAACCAGTTAGATCCTTGAGGTGGTATGCCCCTTTGCTGACTGGCAACACGGTTTGCCACACTAATTCTGACTAGGGTCTTTAATCCCTACTGGCAACACGGTTTGCCACACTAATTCTCATTTGCCGAACGTTTTTTGCCTGACTCGTCAATTATAAGCTCGTTCTGCAATCTTTTTCTGCGCCACTAGTAAGTCATAGGCGTCGAGTCGAGCTTCGTCCAAATCCTCCAACTCTTGCCTCATGGCCCGACTATACTTGACGCTGAATAAACTGCTTTGTTCGATAACTCGTAACGAGTTTATTCTTAGCTCAACCGGTAGCATCGCGTCGTGTCCGTAAGTTAACGCATATGGGGTCGTCCCTGTTGCTGATCGGAGTGAAGTTTGATATGACTATAATGCTTCGTGTACCTCTATAATAGGTTGGGCGGCTTCTTACGAGTCGAGGCACAATAACAACAGACCGTCTTCACCTTTTCGGTATAGTTCATTCTGGTACATTACGTAATTTATGGCATGTACCCTCGTCTTGCGGTCATGTTTGCCACTAGGATCATTGAGATACTGCATAATTAATCTTCTTCAATTGTCCTGGTAATGTCTCGACCACGCAGATATCTACAGGATCCTCTCGTTCCAACAATGAAGGTAAGGACATGACTCGTGTATGGATCATGTGGTCGTGTTGGAGAACTTGTTGATTAACCAAGGTTAGGTGTAGTCGTCGCACCACTGGTATGACCCGGCCCAATTCGCCCCCCCAAGAGTTGTGCTCTGGAGGCTATTTGAGCCAATTCATCTGCGTCAGTATTTTAAACTCGTGAGATGTGCTTGAATGTAACGCCTGCAAACGATTCGGCTAAATAGCTGGCCACCATATAATAGGGTGCCAGAGTACAACTTATGCAACGAAAGGTCCCATTAAGTTGGTTAATCATAAGTTCGGAATCGCCAAGGACAAGCACGCGGGCTGCCCTCAAGTCATGAAGGACATTGAGGCCGATGATGAGGGCTTCATATTCAGCATGCAGGACATTGAGGCCGATGATGAGGGCTTCATATTCAGCCTGATTGTTTGTGCAGTCAAAATCCAACTTGAGAGAAAAATACCATCGGTAGTGATCAGGGGATTGAATGACGATTCCAACGTCGGTCGAGGTTGAGGTACTAGAGGAGTCAAAATACAGCGTCCAATAATTATCACGTGTTTCCACCATGCCAGTTTCGACATCATTGCCCCTAAAACCTTATGAAGAAGAATGTTGAGCTAAGAAATAGGCCAGTGCCTGTCCTTTAATAGCTTTTTGGGGCATGTATTGTAAACTGAATTCGGACAGTGCCATTGTCCATTTCCCAATTCGGCCTTTTACTATCGGCCGAGTGAGCATATAGCGAATAACATCTGTCTGGGCGATGACCTGAGTAACAAAAGGGAGCATGTAATGCCTGAGCTTAGAGGCAGTGAAGAACAAAGCCAAATAGAGTTTCTCGACGGCTGAATAATTTATCTCAGCTGAATTAAGATTTCGGCTAAGGTAAAAAATGGCTTGCTCCAGCCTAGTGTTGTTAGCTTATGCAAGAAGACAACCGATGGATTCCTCGGTTGCTGAAATATACAACTTAAGAGGTTTACTGCGCCAAGGTGGCACGAGGACATATGGGATAGTAAGAGAGACCTTGATTTGCGTGAAAGCATCCTGGTGCTTTTCGCGCCATTTGAATATGTCAGAATCCTTAAGTTTCAAGAGAGTGGAGAAAGCTTTTATTTTCCCCGCCGAATTAGAAATGAAACGACGGAGGAAATTGATTTTGCCGAGTAATGATTGTAATTGCTTCTTGGTTGTCGGGGATAAAGCATCAATGATTGCTCGCGCTTTATTCTCATCCACCTCAATGCCACGATGATGTACAAGGAAACCCAAGAAGTTGGCGGTCGATACACCAAAGACGCATTTGCCAAGGTTCATTTTGAGGTTATGTTAGCACATACGAAGGAAAGTTTGCTGAAGATCATCTAAATGTGTACGGCGACGCTTCGATTTGACCACCACATCATCGATATATACCTCTACGACTGTGCTAATCAGGTCATGAAAAATAGTATTCATAGTGCGTTGGTATGTGGCACCGGTGTTTTTAAGGCCGAACGGCATGACGACCCATTTGTATGTCCCGAGTGCCCCGGGGCAACAAAAACCAGTTTTGTGGACATCGACCTCAGCAATGAAAATCTAGTTGTAACCAGCGTGGTCGTCCATGAAAGATAACATCTCGTGGTTTGCTGCGGTGTCGAGTAACAAATATGAAATTGGCTTTGGATATTCGTCTTTAGGGGTTGCCAAGTTCAAATTATGAAAATCAACGCAAATATAAAGAGCCTTATTTTTCTTTAAAATTGGGACAATATTCACCAACCATTCGACATATCGGGCTGTCCGAATAAACCTGATTTTTACGAGTTGGCAGAAAGGTTTACAACCAACCTTGATGCGTAATTCGTGCTCGATGAGTGTTCAATCTAGGTTAGGCATCTCATGGTAACTCCAAGCAAAACAATCTTTAAATTCTTAGAGTAATTTACAAAGCTCTGCTTTTATAGGTTAGGGCAACAAAGAACTAATAATAAAGGCCGAGGGTCATCTGCCGTTCCAACATTTATTTCATCTAACAGATCTCTGACCTGAGGTTGATTGTCTTCGAGCTCGGCTGGGGCAACTTGGACTTTATTAAGTGACAGGACTGGACCGTTGTCTCATTCGGCGAGGAACTCTACTAAGTTCACACCAGAATTCAGTTGCTTGGAAATAGTATACCAATAAGCCAGCAGACGTTCCATAATAGATGAAACCGCGCCTGACGTCTATCTTGTATGGTGTCAGGCATCAAGATCATCAATTAGGTTAACCAACCTGAGTCTCACCGAATCCTACTGAACAGTTTCGGCGCCAACCTCGATGGCTTTCTGAATTGAAATTCGAGTCGGCTATCCCTTTTCGTTAAAACCTTGCAGGATGATGTAACCGACATGATCATCGTAATAGCGAGTTTGTATCAAATTAGCTTTGAACGACTAATTGTCAGCCGAGTGAACTACTACAGATTTGTTATCCCAGAAGATGAGGACTTGATATAATGATGAGTGGATACAACTAGTTTGGTGGATCCAGTCATGACCAAGCAATGCATTATATTCGGTCTTTGAATCGACTATAAAAACTGCGGTCATGTGACTTCGACCTGCGATATTCACCTCTAAAGGAAGCACCTCTTTAGTCTGGGATTTGTTGCTGACAAAGCTACTCATGGTCACCCCTGATGGAATGAGTTCATCTTTGGAGCGATGTAATGCTTTCATGATAGAAACATGAATGATGTTGGTCGTTGCTCCACAGTCGACAAAATTTTTGGAAATCGGGTATCATTCAATATGAGCCGTGACATATAACGGCTTCAAATGATGAAGATTAACGGATGAAGAACGGGGAAATAGTTCAGCAAGAGCTGTTTTAAGTTTATCTTCTTTGCTTACTTGCTCAACTTCTTCAGTGGCCACAAAATCGACTTACATAGCCTCCTAGGCAACCACGTCATCGTCCGGGAAATTTGGCTGGGATGTGGTTGGCCGAAAATTTATGGGTGAGACATGGACCATGCTGATTTCCATGTTGTCGAGGAACAAATGGCCTATCGGGTCGTGATCTTCGTCTTCTGGATTTTCGTGCTAGATATCTTGCTTATGACATTACTCGCTTGGTCATCTTCGGTTGCCGCAAGAATACGTTCATGCGGTATGTCTGTCACAGCTGTTTCATTTTGAATGTTAACCTCTAACTCGCTCGACGTTGGAACTTGGTCTTGCACTTGTAAAGCCTTGCGAGTCCGCATCTGATATGAGATGCGGGCATTTCTTATGTCTAGATAAGCATCTAAACGCGCCATGCACTATTTTTCATCGACTGTAAGGCCGAAGAGAGCAACGACCGAGGAAACTTCAAAATGGTACCACAAATATTGGAGGTCATCGAGAGAGAAAGGGAGATCGGCAGTGTCAATATCAGTATATGGGTCTACCTCAAAGCCGAGAACCTAGTCCTCGCTTATATGTTGGAACCTAGTCTTCATTCCTAGATCCGTGGTCTTTTGGATGATCTGCTCGGCATCGGGTAGGTTAACGCTAGATCAAGAAATTTTTGGCATGCTTTTGGCAGGCCGTACAAGTCATTAGCCGAATGCTTCTTGTGGAAATCCCGCATGTATTCCAAAGCTTCACCGAGAAATGGCAGGTGGAGATTCCGTCGGACTTTAATTAATTGCTCTTGTGGGGGTAGTGGAAGAAGTTTGCTTTCGGCTTCCTTCCGGAAGTGCTTGAGGTGAGCTTTCATCTCCCCAAGCTAAAGAAGGAGTTTGATTCACTTCTTAGATTCTTTAATTGTGGTTTCAAAATCGTGATCGATCACCTTCTTTCCTTGAAGCAGCTCGACCATGATTGCCGGAGGTTTTCAGTCATCTTTGTTACTCATCGTTTCTGTTGGCTACCATTTGATAGCCCAGGTAGCCTGGGCTGCTCGTCGACGAGCCATACAGTCTATTCTTTGGCGATGGCATTTTTGCAACTTAGACAACGCGGTATATACATCGGTAAGGGAATTGTAAGTATACCAACGTTGGTCGCATGGCTTAGGTGGCTTGAAGGTTCGCCGGTTCGCCGGTGAACTTGAGCTGCCAGAGTTGCACGCATAATAATCTTCATTGTAAAATGGCGTGTCAAAATTGAGTTGCCGTTTGGATGAAGACGACTTGGTATTCTGTGTTTGAGGGTCGAGCCTATCGAAGACTTTCTCACGTTGGCCTGCACCGAGCGTTTTCTGAGATGTTGCCGTAGTTGTAGGTGCCAATCACGGTGCTTCAGCTCGAAGTGGCTTTTCATTCGGCTCAGTTATGATGACATTTGATTTGCATCGGCTACATAAAACCATTGGCCCATTAGTTTCCTTCGTGCTGGAGTCCGACATTGACTCGGCGTAAGCTGGGTTTAAAAAGTACTTGGGTGGCTCGTTCGAAGATAGATTGATTTTCAATCGTGGCTAAGAATTCTGTTTTGGGATGAACTCGACTTTTCCTTTTCCTTTGTCCTTGGGTAGATGAGCATCTACCATGCTTACCGTCACCGAAGGGAAATGATCGGCGTCAACGATCATTTGTTTCTCGGGAAACTTGAGTTTACCATTGTCGATCCAGCTCTGGATGGCATCGCGAAATACGACACAATTATTTGTCGTATGCTTTTTCGAGTTGTAGTATTTGCAATATGTCTTTCCCTTCAAATATTCAGCCTTGGGAATATTATGCCTTGGCAGAAGCTTGATGATTTTTGCAAGCAACAACGGGTCGAAGATGGCATCGACCTTGGT
Source organism: Heteromeles arbutifolia (assembly GCA_024362995.1). NCBI lineage: Eukaryota > Viridiplantae > Streptophyta > Magnoliopsida > Rosales > Rosaceae > Heteromeles > Heteromeles arbutifolia. The sequence goes on along the minus strand of JANCRC010000003.1, from coordinate 32,377,504 downwards.
GATGTCTAAAGTGTATACCTTTGTCATTTTGACGGCGGCTTCCACGGGGGCTGAGTGGGTTTTGACATCTTTGGAATTAACGTGAGCCAACGCTTTACATACGTATGGATTGTTAATTGCTATCTCGACTGCATGTATACTGGCATATTGGGATTATTCGCCTTCAGCCGATGCATAATTCACCGTTGGGTTCTTGTAGATCGTCCATCAGGTTGGGACTTTGAGATCTTCTCTTCTTGGAGCAAGTAATCATATTGCTCGACGTGTTAAGCCAATTCATATATATCTCGGAAGTTTACCCCCAAGAATTTCTTTTTGTATTCCACGTTTAGGCCATTCAGGGCAATCTTAACGAACTTGACTTCAGGAAGTGGTACTCGGTACCAGTTTCTGGTCGATTTAAACCTCGTAAGATATTCTATTGGTGACTCATCAGATGATTGGGCCATCCTGGTCAAAGAAGAAACTTACATTTCCATCCCTGGTCGATAGAATTGCTCATGAAATTTCTCGACTAATTCTTCCTATCTCTGGATGGAATTGGGTGGGAGGTTGATGCACCAAGAGAACGCTGAGCCGGTTAACGAGAAATTGAACAATCGTAGTTTGTGAAAATCACTGTTAACATCTCCACATTGAGTAGTACATCGTGCCACGTGTTCTAACGAGGACAAAGATGATTATCTAGTGAAAAGGCTAAAGTCTAGAATCTTGAATCCCTTAGGATACTCAAACCTTTCTACAAAAGGCTGGATATAGGTGAATGAATTTTAGGAACTTTGGCTTCTTTACTTAGACCATGTCAACAGGCCCCGCTTTTGCTCTTTGGTCAACTATGTCTGATCCGTTGCTTTATCCCCTATTTTTCTCTAAGTCAATCATTTTAAGTTGAGCAGATCCTGTCTCGGCCTATATCGCTGGCAGGGGTTATTCTTTAGAATAGGCTGCTTGGATCGATCGGCGGGTCCAATGTCATGGACTTTATTAACAAGGACTTTGAGCAATCTGTTGTGCACATCGCTCTTATCACGCATTTCTTCAAGTATGTTTTTCACTTCTCAGCTGAACATTTGCTCAAACTGCAGGGATTGTTCTTCAAATCATTGCTGGAGAAAAGATCTAGATGGTGGATCGGAGGCCTCATCACCGTCCTCATCACAATCCTCCACTAGTCATTCAACAAAAATGCCTTTTGTCATTTTGGTGGGGATTTCTGTATCACGAGTCTGATCAATGAGATTAATTTCTTTTTCTCAGCGTGTTGCACTTGTGGCTTTAGGTGTTACGGCAGTAGGAGGATTTTGTGCCTATGACAAGCCATCTTGTCCTGGGCTTTGGACTGTAGGTGGAAGATTAGTCGTCGACTTACCCATAACTATTTTCTTTTTCACTGACCGTGTTTCAATGGTCATGAACATCGTAGTCTTAGCACTCTGTCCCACTAGGCGTGCCAAAATGTTGACCCTAAAAACTACTAAACCTACATGGCGCATAGGCCGAGTAACTAATAAGCTAATTATGTCCTTCGGTTATATGCAGGGCGTGTCAACTCGTCGGCCGAGTTCGGTCGGGGAGTAATATGTTGATGTCACTTTGGGCGCGATGCTGACTTCTCGATCTTGCGACTGCGGCTGTGGAAGGAACACGTCTCGGCCTTCAGTATTTAGAGCCTGAAGACAAGGCTATTAGTTCTACGAAATTCACAAATCGTTGGCACCGGGTTCGGTCTCGGTAATTATATTCGTGAGAGTATAAGTACGTCGAACTGGTATCTGACTATACGAACACAAATACTCGAAAGAGATAAATGCCTTGATGGTAAATGTGGTTCGGCCGTCGAAATGAAGAACTCTAAAATGTACTTGTGAATATCTAATCATAAAATAAAACTCGGCATTCAATGTGCCGAGCCTACTAACCTGTAACACCTCACTTCACCGAGAAGGCTGATGAGAGTACCTCTACCAACAAGGATTTGGAAATCCTTGTTGACCGAGACTTGGATAAATAACCAATCGGTCTTGAAGTAGTGTTGCCTATCCAAACTGAAGGTGCTCATCGGTCAGCTGATTCTACGACTCCAGTGTTGTCTATCCAAACTAAAATGTCGCCGGTTGCCTTCACAGTGCTGTTTATCCAAACTGAAGATGTGCTGGCGGGAAAAAAGGGGAAGAGGAAAAATTCTCAAGGTTGTTGAGAAACTTTGCGCAGGGCAATTTGTGTGTTGATTTGGAGAGAGCTTGAATGATGCACTCCCTTCTCTATGTATCGCAACGAACCCCCTCCCCATGGTCAAACTAGAAATGTACTCGGATTAGAACTCCTCAACCCAATCTGATTAGGTTTCGGTCAATCCTAACCCCTATAGGACTTTGAACCAAGCTCCTTAACGAACCAGATTCATCCCCTATTCCTAAGCATCTTCGGCTCTAAGACTCCTTGTTGCACTAGGGTTAGACTACCTCACCTTTATCTAAACCAATCCTTCTAGCAACAGGATTAGGATTAGGCCGACTTCAACTGGACAGCCCACGACAAGATTCTAGATGAAAGTTACTGGGTCGAGAGCGACTCTAAGCTCGGCCCAAAATACTATTTTGGGCACAAACATATTTATTGCAATTATGAAAACAAATAATGTAATGAATAATAGTTTAAATTTGACATTTCGAGTGGAGAACAAAACTTAAAAAAGATCAAAGTGCCTATAAGATTCAATTTTGAATTTTATGTTTAAAATTTGACATCTCCTATAGTCCTTTGGAGACGCTCTAAACTATTCTTTCAAATAAAAAAAATAAAAAAATAGGGACACTCATGCCCCCCATCAAAAAAAAAAAAAAAAAAAAGTCATCATAAATTATCAATTCTTCCTACCATAAGAGCAAGTTTAGTGGAAACAGCATGGGCTAGAGGTGGCAGATCAACCCATTGGATTGCTAATAGGTACCTATTATTACTTATTTAGTTTAATTTTACCTTACACCATCACCACCACTACCAATCTCACATCTATATTATGCTAAGATCAAATTAAATTGGTCTTAAAGGGTACCTATTAGCAACTCAACGAGTTGATTTGCCGCCTCTAGACTAGGGACTATAGGCTTTATTTGGCTTTTCAAAATGTCGTTATTCATGAAATTTAAACACTCTCTAAATTTTGGTTCTAATGGTGTGAGAGGCTAGGGGCTAAACAGTGTTGGGTGGCTAGTTTTCATTGGCTATTAGAACCTTCATAAGTTGACTATCCAAGAACCTTGAGCAAGAATCGGGGCTAAACTGGCCCCTTGAAGAACCCTACGCTATTAAGGCCTAGACTAGATATGTTCCATACTTCCATTAGAAACTGAACTTTGTTATTTGAAGCTAAATAACGCTTTTACTTAGGTTAGTTTGCATGCGTCAGTTATGCTATAAGAATTAAAGCTAATCTACTCAATTTTCAGTTTAAGTCACATGACTTGCACTTGATACGTTTTATACACTATTCATGTATATTTCTTTTCATTGGTTTTGGTATTGATTATGGGTTACTTAAAGTCATGCTTTTCTTCTAGTAGCTTAGGAGGCAAGAGAAGGGATTTGAGGTATTCTATTGGTAATGTTTAACAAGGGAGATGAGATACTGTAGTGGTAAGAGTGTGGGAGTTGATTGGAAGCTTGGTTTCTAGCTTTATGGGAGCAAGATTGCACTATGCTTTATTTGTAGCTATTTTACTCAACTTAAAATCCTTACACTATGTTTAGATGAGGGAAATAAACTTGAAATTTAGACAAAATATAGAATTTATAAATTGACATGCACAAATTCTTTTGTTTTCTTTTTTGTCAAAAGTAACATTCATTAGCAACAAAACAAATTTATACAAACGAAGGCCCATTTAAAAGGGAAGTAGAAAGCATAATATGGACCTCCAAAGCAGTTTAAGAAAAAATCCCAATCCAACATAAAGATTGGAGCACAAAATAGCAAAACATACAACAAAAAAACCTAGCAGCCACCCAGCACGACATCATGTTCCGCTGCCAAAGCACCAGCCACCCAGCATGGGACCCCACCTCTTGAAGACACCGAAGATCAAGGCACACAAAGCCCTCAGATCGAGGATGAAGAAAGCTCCATCATCCTCCAACAACACCCAACAAAAACCTAGCAATAGTTTTGAGAACGACAAACCTCGACACGAAACCGAGGAAGCACACGAGAAGAAAGCTCCCACAAGCAACATTGCCGATAAGGGCGAGCAGCGGAAAGGGCCAACAAGGGCCATCAACGGTGGTGGTGCAAACATCTGAGCCGAAGCTCTACACACCCTTCCGCAGATGTGCGACAAAACGCGGTGCACGTGAGCCAAGAGGTGATGGATCCAATGGAAGAAGGGGAAATGATGTCGGATGGAGGACACAAAGGGATGGGAAAGCCAAAAAGGAAAGGAAGAAAATGGATTGCTTGGAAACATGGAAGTGAACAAACAATGTGAAGAATAGGAAAGGGAAAGTCGGAATTGGGGGCTTTTTCCGATGTAGGACGAAGGAGTTGAGGTTTAGGGTCAGAGAAAATTAGGCCGGAGAACAAGTGGAAAAGTAGGTTGACGAACACGCAAAGAAAAGAAACTGAAGGCGAACCGGGATTGCCACTGGCCCTTGCCAAGGCAACGGCTGGCAGCTTACTAATTTCCGGATCTGTTAACTCACACAAGCAGTGAGAAAAAATCTCAGGACGAGAGAAAAACTCTCAGAATGAGAGAAGTTAACCAATTCTCTTATTTGGTCAACTTAAAATCGTTACATTATGTTCAGATGAGGGAAATAATCTTAAAATTTAGACAAAAAAAAAAAATTTGGAATTTGAGACCTCTAATTTCAAATTTAAATTCCATGTAAATAGGTGTCATTTTCAAATTTTTATGAGTGAGAATTAAAAAAAAAAAACAAAAAAACTCAACCATGAGTGGCCACCACCACCACCACATGTAACCACCACCTACCTACACCACCACCATCACCACCACCACCCACCATCATCATCACCATCACGGCTACCGCCACCACCACATACTGTTTTGGGCAAGTTGTAGGTGATTAAATTAGCCAAATGATGCCATTTCTTTTCTTTCAAAAGAAAACCATAGAGAGAGCATCATATTTGTACAAGGCTTTGGAGAAGGCACTAGAACCACGACCTAACCATGGTTTGGAGACGAAGACGTGACAAAAAAATGAGGAACAAAGAGGTAAGCATTGTTAACAACGTTGCTAGGTTTAATGAAAAGTTTAGCTTTGTAATTGTTTTGTTTTCGAAAAATTGGACGGATTCGTAGGGTGTGGGAGTAAATTTGGAAAATTGTAAGGATGTGATGGTAAAAGTGTCCTACGTTGGTGAACGAAGAAACCTTGCAAAAAGACTTATAAGAAGTTGGACTACAGCCTATATTTCCAATTGGTTTTATAGTGAAACCTCAATTTCTTCTTGGTGTCAACGCCAGGTTGGCCTACGTGTCAAGCCCAACGGTCACACGGGCACTCAATTTATGTTGTCCATGTGTTGGCTTGAAAATCCGCCGAGAAGAGTCTCATATTAGTGAATAGAGAAATCTTGCAAGAGGTTATAAGAGGTTGGACTATTTCCCATTTTGCCAATTAATTTTATGGTGGAACCTCAACTTTCTTCAAAAACTCGTTAGACACGTTATTTTTCTCTGAAATTTTTACAGGAGATAGTTAACATAGTGGTTGTGTTACTGTACATATTTCCAAGAAAAATAAGATCGTTTGACTGGACAGATAAATTAGAGAAACAGACTCTTCTGCAAGGCACCCATTCTGAACCAGTTCAGCACACGAGGGTTAAAACCTAAATTAGAAAGCTATTGTTGCCTTGATTTTTCTACACCATGTAGCCAAGACTTGAAGGAACAAACCCTGAAGATTTCATGGTCTGAGATATTGGGATATAAGGCCATCTCCAACCGAAAGGTTCAGAGGGCTGAAAATAGCCCGAAAACCGTCTCCAAATGAGGGCTAGGCCAAAGGGCTCGTGGGCCCCACAGAATCTGAAAGGGCCAAAGGGCTGGCCCAATCCAGCCAGCCAGCCAGTCCGGGTTGGGCCAGAGGGCTGAGTATTCTGTCGGATATAACCGACAATATTGTTAATTATTCCTATCGGTTATATCTGACAGGAATTCTAGGCCAAATTTCAAATACAACGGCTAGCTGACGTCAGCTAGCCGTTATTATTATTATTACTATTTTTTTTAAATCTTTTTTATTTTACAAATTTTTTTTATAGTTTTGTCCATGTGGAGACGGTTTTTTATGACAGGGCTAAAACGAGCTCTATGGCCCTTTGGCCATCGGTTGGAGATGGAAGCAAATATGACCCTGTATTGTTCATTAAAATATTAATTTCTTGGAGGGACAAAGGGCTAAAATGAGCCATTTGGACAGCATTCGGTTGGAGATGGCCTAAGAGGGTTTCTGAATACAAGCGTTTATGGCTTTTGAAGTTTGGTCAAGGAATGAGACTGAATTTGCTGCAAGAATATTTTTATAGTGTCTTTTTTTTTCCAAGAGTATTTTTATGGTATTTTTCGGAACTATAGATGATTTATTTTGGGATTTTCTTTAACAGGTGCGCGCAAGACTGTCGTCGAACTAAGTGATAATTTTGTGGTTGCTTATGTGCTTTGCTTTTGATAGGCCTACTGGCTTATTCCATGCTTTTATGTGTTTGATAGGTTCAGATTTGAAGGGGATAGAGACTTGTCCAGCGAGGTAAGTGGCTATTTCGTGTTTGGCTAAAATAGAAAAGGGAACAACGAGGCGGTGGATTTTTCACTATGTGATGATATGTTTTCTGTTTGAACCTCTACTTTTATTTGTGTTTCATAAATGATTTACGATGACAGGAATGCATATATGAAGTTTAAAACACACATTGCACAAGTCATGCATAAGACATGCATTAAAGTGTTTTGATGTAACGTTACAAGATTGATATTTATAACATTTTATAATCTTGGAAACACCTTAGAAGGTAGAACTAGTATAAAGGTGAAGGGACCTTTATATTTACCTAAGAGCCCGCATGACGGCATGAGGGTCGATTACATAAAAGGATTTTCATTTTACCTAGGGGTTCGCAGGGGAGCAATCGCAGAAAGAGATTTGTATGTTTACCCAGGAACTCGCATGGGGTCATTTGCAGAAAGGAATTAAAGTTGCTTGTAGGTAAGACGCCCCCTACTAGCTTTGCAGGAATGTCTCCAAAGTAAGTACCTAGATGGTACCGTGAAAAGGGAATTGGATATAGAAAAGGTTTTTTTAAGGAAGAGATTTCAAAAGTATTTAAAATCCTTGTTGTGCATAATAATAAAACATGACGTGTATGAGCATAGAAGTAAGTAGTAACCCTTCAGCGCCAAGCTATTACTGGTTGGATGTTAAAAACATATAAAACTTTGATTTGTCAAAAGGTACAAATATGGTTTAGGTTTACTGATTACATTTGTATTTGGTTAATTTATTTACTTCTCCGGTTGGAATTTTGGATCGCCGGGCCCGCCCCACTCTAACGATACCGATACTGTCCCCAACTTAACCACTTGCCCAATCCGTCAGGTGTGGGGTTTTACAACAAAAGGCCTCGCTATTTGTTAGAGTGGGGTAATCATATTTAAACCCCTTGGTTTCCTTTCCCACCACCGATGTGGGACAGTTTTAACACTCCCCCTCATGTGTAACCTCAACTAGTATTGAAACTCAGAGGTCGGCTCACGTTGGGCCCACTTGTTTTCAATTAGAACTCAGTGGTCGTCTCTATATTAAGAGCTCAGACTTGTTTCCTTCCTGGTGGTGACAAGCTCGTTGGCTTGCACACAAGCTCGTTGGCTTGCATGGGCCCGCAACCGTGGGCTCTGATACCATGTTGGAATTTTGGATCGCCGGGTCCCCCCCACTCTAACGATACCGATACCGTCCCCAACTTAACCACCAGCCTAATCCGTCAGGTGTGGGGTTTTACCACAAAAGGCCTCGGTATTTGTTAGCTTGGGGTAATCATATTTAAACCCCTTGGTTTCCTTTCCCACCACCGATGTGGGACAGTTTTAACACTCCCCCTCATGTGTAACCTCATTTAGTGGTTCACACATGGAGATCCACATCGATAATTGAAACTCAGAGGCCGGCTCACGTTGGGCCCACACATGTGGAGATCCACATCGATAATTGAAACTTAGAGGTCGGCTCACGTTGGGCCCACTTGTTTTCCTTCCTGGTGGTGACAAGCTCATTGGCTTGCACACAAGCTCGTTGGCTTGCACGGGCCCGCAACCGTGGGCTCTGATACCATGTTGGAATTTTGGATCGCCGGGCCTGCTCCACTCTAACGATACTGATATTGTTCCCAACTTAACCACCTGCCCAATCCATCAGGTGTAGGGTTTTACCACAAAAGGCCTCGGTATTTATTAGAGTGGGGTAATCATATTTAAACCCCTTGGTTTCCTTTCCCACCACTGATGTGGGACAGTTTTAACATCTCCTAGTTCGACACAGCCTTGTAATTCTTCCTCAGATTATACATTGAGGTTAAGACGCGACACAGCTTTTCTACGATCTGTTAGCTAGTTCTTTCACTAAGAACAGAAAAGATCTTATGCCAGGTTAAACGGTTGCGAAGCAATTAATCTGCATATTTTCGTGTACCATCACTAAAATTCATTTTGGAATGAGAGGTAGCATTGCCATTCTGTCCTCCATCGTTTCATAAAACTAAGGGTCCCTTTGGATGGGGCTTCGGTGGACGTGGATCCAAGGAATTTACTAATGATGGGAGTAGGAAATGAAGGGGTTAAAATGATGGGGTTTTTTGGTTTCTTGTTTGAGAATAAAAGGGATCTAGTAATGATGGGATTAGAATGAGGGTTTATTATTCATATTTATTAGCAATTTGAAAATTGAAAAAAAAAAATGCAGATGGTAATTTACCGCAGAAAGTTATAATGTTTATGTAGGTGGAGGCGGATTCGAAATCCACGAATCTTCTCTTCACCAACATTTAACAATTTAACCTAGTAAAACTATTTTCTGTAAAAAAAAAATTGAAAAAAAAATATAACTGTAAAAAAAAAAAATCTGTATAAATCGAAAATCTCAACCCGCATGCTAACAAACAAACACATGCTAAATCAAAATTTTATTAACATAAACAATGATAACCATATAAAAAAAATAAATCAAATAAAAATAGCAGAAAAAAAAAATGACGTCGGTGAAGATGAAGACGACGACGCACCTAGAGAGAGAGAGAGAATGTACAGGCAGCAAAAGGGACGAGTCGGACGACGCCGACGGACGAGGGACAACGCAAACTCACCTGGGTTTGAGATCTGTTTTATTTGTTTAGTTAACCCCTCATTGTAAGCGCTCAATTTAATCCTGGGTTTATCAAAATCCTTTTACAATTGAGAAATTTTATTTGAACCCATATAACATATCTCTACGCCTAACTTACTCTTTACACTCATATTCAAAATAATTAAACTATCAAAATCTTTTTAAACCCACATTACTACATGTTTGGGTTAATATTTAGACATTGGGCTGCAAGTGTGGTGAAGCCCAAAGAAGCCCACTGAAAGATGACTTGCCCGAAGACCAACACCGAGCCCAGGGACAAAATGTCGTCTCCCCATTAATGCATAGGCCATATACATATGCATTAAATGCCAAGTGATGGAGACTAACTCACAATCAGCCAAAAAGCACTTTACAGTGGCAATACAAGTAAAATGTTGATGACTCACTACCCTCTAAGTTGCTTTCGGGCAAGAGTAAAAGACACAGCAGTCGGGCTAATTCGTTTATAAAAGGAGGAAGAGGCCCCAGAGACAAGGACACTCAACCAATCAAACAAACAAGCATACAAACTCTGCTCTCAAGCCAGTTCGTACCTTCCAAATCATTTTTCTAGCAATGGTTCCCTTAGAAAGGCATCTTTTGTCTAGTGTAAAAGCTTTGCTGCCTTCCTTAGATGACGTAGTATCGATTCCCTCGTGTAAACTTGTTTACCAACCGTCACACAACCCTCTGTAACCACAAAGAGAAGAGACTGCAAGACGTTCAACCTTGCCCGACAAGGTGAAATCGTGCCCGCTTCTCTTTGTCTTGTCTTTCAGTTAATAGATCTAGTATTATGATGTATTCCCCAATATGCATTCGAGTCATTTCCAGTCATTTGATGATCAAAAGCTCTATTGGTTCTAAGATCTGGTTCATTTAGTGGTTTTACTGTCATAAAAGACTAAATGGGAATCAAACCGATGACTTAATCAGATCTGGACTTCCATCCTTTAAGCATACAAGATAACGAACTAAAAGTCCTTCATCTCAAGGCACAGAAAAGAACTTAATGTAGACTTAACCCATATACAACAATCCTTTGATAACAAGAAGTTAGAATAACTTGGGGCGCAAGTGATCGACTTAAACACACTTGTTCTACATCTGCCATACTGAGATGGTAGTGGCACGCCTTAGTACTTAGTTAGTTTTGATTGCAAGCCTCAAGGCCTACACCTAAGGCCCCACAAAGGCACCTTTCAGAACTACCTCTGTTATCCTCTTCCAGCCTCTCAAGCAAGCCGGAGCTCGATAACCAACCAAAGTGCCAACTCCTCGGGGAGCTGTGTGCTCTAGCCAGGGGCCCTCTCCAGCGAAATTACTGCCTGAACATTGTTTTGGCACGCCCGGTGGGACCACAAGTCTTGTATGCCAAAAAGACGAAGGAAAGAGCAAACCTTCAGGTGGAAAACATAACAAAAACCATCCCAGTATATACCAAGATTAAACATGGCAAACCTCCCCGAAAACCTGCAAGAACCTTTCATGATTGAAAGCCTGACTCTTTCTGAGAAATCAGGAGGAAATGTTACAAATGAAGATATGCAGCCTACCATGGTAGCTATGTTAAGGAGTATGGAGAAAATCTCTCTAGAAACCAGAGGGGAAGTAAGCAAACTCTATTCCCTACCATGAAATTTGCAAAGAGGCTAGATCTGGAGTACTCTACCCCAAAAAATAATCATACTAGAGAGATGATGAGAAAAGCCAGCATTGTGATGGAGCTAGTTATTACTAAGTTTCCTGTGCTTAAGGAAAAAAGGAATAAGGGAAAGAACAAGGAAAGATCTGGAATGGATCATCCATTATTAGAGGAAGTCAGAGAACCAGAGTTGCCCGACCTCTTCTTATTTTCATTGGATAATAGGGGCAGTGTAGGCCAGAAATAAGGAAGTATGGAATGCCTCAGCTAATTGGAGAATGTAGTAGGAAGGGAGAGTCCACAACTGCAGACAAACCCCCTCCTTATAGGCCACCACCAATGGCTAAAAAAGAAGGGGATGTTAAGTGGAGGCAGCCCGAGTCGGAAAAAGAGGCCTTATCGGGCAATGATCGTAGCCCGAAGTGGGGAGCTTCTTACACCCCACATAACAACGCAGCCAATCAGCAACTTAGAGATAAGTTGGCTGAGTTAAGAATGATGGTGGTGAGAAATGTTCAGCTGCAAGGTCGCCTGCTGTTTAGGGTCATCTATGAGAAGCCCTACCCGGAGTTCATTGATGAGCATAATCCATTTCCTCTTAATTTCAAGATGCTCGCATTCCCAACATTCAGCGAAGAAGATAACAATGTGTCATCCAGGGATCACATCTTCAAGTTCTCCAACCATTGTGTGGCATTGGAACACAACCCCAACTACAAGTTGAGACTATTTGGGAATTCCTTGGTGGGCTTAGCATCTTAGTGGTACTCTCTGTTGCCCCTTAATTCTATTGCCAAATGGGGGCACATGGAGATGGCTTTCCATGAGCAGTTTTACAAGATGGAGCCCGAGATGTCCATCAATGACTTAATAGAGGTGAAGCAATATGAGCATGAGTCTACAGAAGACTTCATGATGAGGTTTAGAAAGACAAGGATGAGATGCCAGTTTCCTATCAACCATGTCCAGCTTATAGCTATTGCTTAGAAGGCCTTGAGGAAGAAGTTTTATGATGTGCAGTTTAATGAGTTGCAAGAACTGGTGATTGCTGCCACCAAGTATGAGAAATTGTTGATCGAGGAACAGCAAGCAAAGCATTCCTCTAAAGTACCCACATTCTACAAAAACAAGGCTGCCATTCATCAAATGGAGTTCGAAGGGATGGAGCCAGAAGATAATGATGGTTGTGAAAGAGATGGAATTGATATGTGTGCAGCAGAGATGATCACTCCTTTCAAACCTTTGATAGTGAAGAGATTGGTCTAGCCGGTTAAATACCAGAAGGTGGTCATGACTGATAGTGGATTTGTAGCAATGAAACCCCCCAAGTATCAAAGCTATTCCTTCGATCTAACCAAGGCATCAGAAATCTATGAAGAATTGGTGCAGGCAAAAGTGATTGTCCCTAACAGCACCAAAAAGCTGCCTAAGCTTGAAGAACTGAGAAGGAAGAACTATTGCAAGCTGCATTACACTTTCAATCATTCAATCGCCAATTGTGTCCAATTTAGAGACTGGATACAAGGCCTTACTGTCAAAGGAAAGCTATTGCTGGAAAAACCTCAAGCCAACATGATGATTGACACATATCATTTCCCAGAAGCCCCAATAAACATGATCAACTTGACATGGGCTGAGAAGGGGAAAGGGAAGGCCACCTAGGAAGTGAGGGCAGAAATGAGGCAAGGTGATAGGCCAATTGAAAGAGTTATCAAGTTGCCCGAGAAACCCAAGGCAACCATAGTCAAATGAGTGATGTTATGCAATAAGTGTCAATGTGAATATGAGTTGGAAGTCCCAGTGCTAAGAGCCATTATCGATCAAGAGCTGATCAGAAGAAAAGAGAAAGAAGAGCAAGAAACCTACAGGAATATCTTGCGGGCAGATGAGAAAGAGAAGTCAAGGAATGTCTTCCAAAGGTTGGGATGAGACTTTCAACTAAAGGGCTTGTCAGAAGTGTTAAGAAATTACGAAGCTTCTGAACAAGTGGAGGACAGAGAAGCCAAAGTACCAAGATGGGTAGATATGAGGCCACCTCAACCAAGCTATGCCGGGGGAGATGTTAGGATAAAGAAGAAGAAAGTGAATCTAGTCACAAAGAAAAATCCTGCCAGACTCGGGCGAAAATGGTATGTGGTTGGAAAGGATGGAAGGTCAGTCAAAGAAATGGGAGCCTCTATGATCAAGAGAGTTCAGAGGCAACACAAAGCCCACATGAACTCATTGAAAGCCCCCACTGTCTCAGAAACCTCTGAGAATGTAAAGTTTGATAAAGTACCTGATAAGGGAAGAAATCAACTCCATTGGAGAACCGAGAAGGAGATGGAGAAAACTAATAGCAAGACCGAAGAGGAAGAAGACCATGTGCTGCAGAACCCCCATCCTGGGAAATACAGAATCTTGAGGAGAGCTTAAGAAGATATTGTGATGATGTGATGATGCCAACCCCAAGATGGAGCCCGGAACCAATTTGTTTTGGAACTATCTCACCTGAAAGGGGGTTGCTTGCACCATTGTTGGTTGATACTCTTTGTGAAGTCCCAGAACAACTGCCAAACTTTAGTATAACTCAAGAGGAGGCACTGCTTAAACTGATGCTGCCAGAAGAAGCATAGGCCTGGTTAGATGAGTTCATGGAACACATTGGGAGCAAGAAGGAAGACTTACTTGGACCTAGCAACTTCCACATAAACATGACATATGTTTTATCTGCCATATTTTGTCCCAAGCATGATTAACCTACCACAATGGAGGGTGATTACTTGGCAACAGAACCCATGATGGCACATATTAGTGTTGAAGGAGCAGGAAAAGAGGAGTCGGGCAGAAGCCAACTTTTACAATCCTAGTATTGGGATTCTTCAATGTTTAGACACTAATGAGAACGGCCGCCCGACTAAGGTAACAGCTCAAAAGCTTCTGGAACAAGGGCTATTCCTCACCAAAGAAGAGTGAGATGGGCCCTATATCATCCCAACTCCCCAACACCAGTAATGTCAGAATAAAAAAGAAGAGACCAAGTAGTTGCAGTCAGGTCCTTAATCAAAAGACTATTGGTGTATAGGAGAGAGAGGAAACAAGAGAGAGAGAACTCAGCCAAGGAAGAAAATGATTAGAATAGAAAGGCTTTTAGCAACCAGATGAGTAAAGAGGAATTTTTTGGGAAGGAGTTAGAAGCAACCATCCAAATGGCCAAGTGTATATATGATCTGGATGGGCCAGAGGTTTTGCCCGAGAGTCCAGAGTTGGTAGAGTTTCTGTGTGCAGAGCCTGGCAAACCAGCCCCAGAAGTACAAGACCCTTTGGAGACCATTAAGTTAGGGATTGAGGAGGATCCGAGACCTATACAGATTGGTGGTTCATTGAAAACCAAGGATCGGGCAAGGATTATCAGCCTTCTGCATGAATTTAAAGACTGTTTTACTTGGCATTGCATCGAAATACTAGGTTTAGATCCGACCTTAGTAGAACACATGATGCTTATTAAGGAGAGGTTTAAACCTATCAAGCAAGCACCACAGAGGATGTCAAAAGAGATCGAGGAAAAGGTCAAAGAAGAAATTGAAAGGCTAGTGAAAGCTAGATTTATTAGGCTTGCCAAGTATGTTGAGTGGTTGGCCAACATTGTACCTGTATTAAAAGCTATAACTAAGGCGGTCCGATGTTGTGTTGACTATAGAAACATTAATGGAGACACTCCTAAAGATGAATATCCTATGCACATGGCTGACTTATCCATAGATGCATTTGCCAAACACAAAGTCTTATCTTTTATAGATGGTAACGCTGGTTATAATCAGATAAAAATGGCTAAGGAAGATATACATAAAACAACTTTTAGGTGCCTATGACATGTTGGAGCATATGAATATTTAGTGATGCCATTCGGGCTCAAAAATGCTGGTGCAACCTACCAAAGAGCGATGAACGCCATTTTTCACAACTTAATTGGCCATAGCATGGAAGTATACATTGATGACATCGTGGTGAAATCTAAAACTGAAGAACAACACTTAATAGACCTCAGACAAGCCTTAACGAGAATGATGATCCATAAGCTGAAAATGAATCCAAAGAAATGTGTTTTCAGGGTAAGATCAGGCAACTTTTTGGGATTCCTTGTTCATCAAAGAGGGGTGGAAGTCGACAAAAACAAAGGTCGGGCAATAATGGAAACACCTCTTCCCACCAACAAAGTGCAATTGCAAAGGCTGCTGGGGAAAATCAACTTCTTGAGGAGATTCATTGCTAACTTGGCGAGCAAGATTCAACCGCTAACTCCTTTGCTCAGGTTAAAGACAAAGAAGAATTTGAATGAGGCCTACCACATCTAGAGGCCTTTGACTGAATAAAAACTTACTTAGTCTCCCCACCTATGCTCATGCCACCTCAGAGAGGGAAACCTTTAAAGTTGTACATTTCTGCCTCTGAAAAGTCAATGGCAAGCTTGCTGGCTCAAAACAATGAAGGCGGAAAAGAACAAGCAATCTACTACCTCAGTAGAATCTTTACTGAGGTAGAGACAAAATATACACCAATAGAAAGATTGTGCCTGACTCTATACTTCACTGCATGTAAGCTAAGGCACTACATGTTGCCTTGCCACATCCATATCATCACCAAGACAGATGTGATCAAATACATGCTGTCAAAACCAATGATAACTGGGAAAATTGGAAAGTGGATTCTAGCCCTATCAGCGTTTAGCTTTTAAAATGTACCTCAAAGAGCAATCAATGGACAAGAGATTGCAGACTTCTTGGTTGAGCACCAAGAGTTTCAAGAAGAGATTATCAACGTCCCAAGAACTCTAAAAGTGGCCAGTGTATGGATCCCACCAAACAAAGCCTTCTTGGGCAGGGAAGAATGGATCCAGCAAGAGATAAAGAGAATAACTAGCCTTTGGATCACTCATTGGAAACTGTATTTTGATAGTTCTTGCACTCAAAATGCTGCTGGAGCCGGGATTGTCATCATTGATCCTAGGGGTACTCACCATTGTTATTCTTTCCTCCTGGATTATCAAGAAACTACCAATTGGGCAGAATATGAGGCATTGATAATTGGCCTAGAAATCTTGATAGAATTGGGAGCAACTGAAGTTGAGGTATTCGGTGATTCAGAATTAGTGGTCAATCAGTTAAATGAGAATACAAGTGCAGACATATCACCATGGCAGGTTACTACTTAGCATCCACACAACTATTGAGTTATTGGGGAACGAAAATATCAGTCAGCCATATCCCTCAAGAGTCAAACACAATTGCCAATGAGATGGCACAATTAGCGTTTGGAGCACAGATTCAAGAAAGGAAATTTGAAGGGGATATAGAGGTTCAAAGAAGAAGTTTCCCTTCTATTTTTGAAAGGGGATTTAGCCTAGATGTGTTGACTAAAGAAGTAGAGATAGAAGATTGGAGGACACTTATCCTTCAGTATCTGAAAGATCCATCATTCCCCAAAAGTAGGAAGGATAGATAACAAGCAACTAAGTATGTTTTGTGGGAGGAAAATCTATTAAGGAAAACTTCAGATGGACAACTCTAGATGGACTACTGCTAAAGTGTTTAGGCCAGGAAGAATCAATGAGGGTAATGGCCAAAGTACATGAAGGAATCTGTGGGTCCCATCAGGTTGGAACTAAGATGAGATGGCTGCTTAGAAGATATGGTTACTTCTGGCCTGAGATGGAGAAAGACTGCAAAGCTTATGCCCGAGGGTGTGAAGAATGCCAATGATGTGGACCTCTCCAACATGTGCCCTCAGTGCCCTTGAACCTAGTGGTCAAGCTTTGGCCTTTTAGAGGGTGGGCAATGGACTTCATCGGGCAAATTTACCCGGCTTCTAGCAAGGGGCATACATTCATAATCGTGGCAACATACTACTTCACCAAATGGGTAGAAGCCTCAGCGGTGAAAACCATAACCTCAACTGTGGTCAAGAAGTTCATTGAAACTAAGATCTTACACAGATATGGTGTGGCCGAGACAATTGTCACAGATCGCGGACCATCTTTTATTTCAAAGGAAGTAGAAGAATTTGCAAGTAAGTTCAAGATTAAGATGATCTGGTTTAGTCATTATTACCCCAAGTCAAATGGTCAAGCAGAAGCCAGCAATAAGATCTTGGTAAACATTATCAAAAGAATGGTGGCAGATAGTCAAAAAATGTGGCATGAGAAGTTGGGGGACACTCTGTGGGCTTACAGAACCTCCAAGAGGGCAGGAACTGGAACTACTCCTTATGTCTTAACCTTCGGGCAAGATGTCGTGCTCCCCATGGAGATAAATGTGAGCTCTGTTAGGATTCAAAATCAATTCAGGTTGCACAGTGAAGAATATATTCAGGCCATATGTTAAGGAGTTGAAGACCTCGATGTAGCCCGAATTGAAGCTCTAGATAAAATTCAAGACGGAAAGAGAGTTGTTGCCCGAGCATATAACAAGAAGGTGAAATTAAAAACCTTCAAGGAAGGAGATTTGGTATGGAAAGCAATCCTGCCTTTGGGAGCTCAAGTTAGAGGCTTTGGGAAATATAGTCCAACTTGGGAGGGTCCTTTTATTATCAACCAAGTACTAGGCAAAGAAGGGTATTACTTGGCAGATATGGAAGGGAGTTTGCAAAAGCATCCAATTAACATTAAGTTTTTGAAGCAATATCACCAACTTTATGGGATGTCCGAGATTGTTACTGTGAGGAAGTATAAACATTGCGAAGTCAGCTTATGTGCTCGTCATAGTTAAGTTTCAAGGCGGAAATGCAAGTTAAAGCAGATGAAAGGAGATCATTTTCATTTCATTGAATGATGAGTTACAGGAGAAATTAAGCACAAAAATTTACATCTTTAGTCGGGCAACTATCCTAGAATGCCTTAAGAATAGACAATTGCTTCTCCAAATTCTCATTTTCAAAGACATCTCTATAATCCTTGCCTCCAGAGCAGAGCCTTCTTCCACAAGTCTGCCTTCTTACACAAGTCTTACCAAGGTCTTTGACATTAATCTTAAATCTGACAAGATCGTGGTAGTTGATCCCGAAGCATACACCTATGGTGATGAAGTGATCAAGAAAGCAGAAGTTATGGGGAAGTCTAAGATTGTGGATATCAGTGCATAAACTGCAGGTAGAATCTACCGGTGCGATTAAAGCTGCCCGGTTACTCCTCAATGCCATAGAAATCCTAAAACAGAAGTTAGACGCAGTGCGCCTTTATGAGGATATTGTGGAAACTGCTTTCTCCTTGGGCATGTTGTTTTCAACAATAAAAGGGACCTGAGAAGCCTATGCAGGTCCCAATGAGTGTACTTCTCCCTTCTCGAAGAAAAATTAAGTGTGTAGGCTCATCCGAGGGTGATGAAGGCTGTTGAGCAATCAGCGCATGGTGAATTTACATTTAGAGTCGTGGGTTAGTGTAAAGCTCGTGTTAAGTAACTACTGCATTAAATGGCGTGTGTCCTGAGTGAAGGCATGAGATGGCTATTCAATCATTATTTAGGCCTCGGTTTGTAGGCTCAAAAACGAATGAAAGGGGCACTGTTTGGGTTAATATTTGGACATTGGGATGCAAGTGTGGTGAAGCCCAGAGAAACCTATTGAAAGATGACTTGCCGGAAGACCAGCACCGAGCCCAGGGACAAAATGACGTATCCCCATTAATGCATAGGCCATATACCTATGCATTAAATGCCATGTGATGGAGACTAACTCACAATCAGCCAAAAAACACTTTACAGTGGCAATACAAGTAAAATGTTGATGACTCACTACCCTTCAAGTTGCTTTCGGGCAAGAGTAAAAGACACTGTAGTCGGGCTAATTCATCTATAAAAGGATGAAGAGGCCCCAGAGACAAGGACACTCAACCAATCAAACAAACAAGCATATAAACTCTGCTCTCGAGCCAGTTCGTACCTTCCAAATCCTTTTTCTAGCAATAGTTCCCTTAGAAAGACATCTTTTGTCTAGTGTAAAAGCTTTGCTACCTTCCCTAGATGCCGTAGTATCGATTCCCTCGTGTAAACTTGTTTACCATCCATCCCTTTTTAGCACACAACCCTCTGTAACCACAAAGAGAATAGACTGCAAGACGTTCAACCTTGCCGGAGAAGGTGAAATCGTGCCCGCTTCTCTTTGTCTTGTCTTTCAATTAATAGATTTGGTATTATGATGTATTCCCCAATATCCATTCGAGTCATTTCCAGTCATTTGATGATCAAAAGCTCTATTGGTTCTCAGATCTGGTTCAATTAGTGGTTTTACTGTCATAAAATACTAAATGAGAAACAAACCGATGACTTAATCAGATACAAACTTCCATCTTTTAAGCATACAGGATAACGAACTAAAAGTTCTTGATCTCAAGGCACAAAAAAGAACTTAATGTAAACTTAACCCATCTACGACAATCCTTTGATAACAAGAAGTCAGAATAACTTGGGGCGCAAGTAATCGACTTAAACACACTTGTTCTACATCTGCCATATTGAGATGGCAGTGGCACGCCTTAGCACTTAGTTAGTTTTGATTGCGAGCTTCACGGCCTACACCTAAGGCCCCACAAAGGCACCTTTCAGAACTAACTCTGTTCTCCTCTTGCAGCCTCTCAAGCAGGTCGGAGCTCGACAACCAACCAAAGTACCAATTCCTCGGGGAGCTGTGTGCTCTAGCCAGGGGCCCTCTCCAGCGAAATTCCTGCCCGAACACTACCTAAACTACCCTCACAAACCTAATTCAAAGTGTAAATTTATCTTTACACCCATTCAAAACAGAACTAAATTGTTTAAATGAAAACCTGTTATATGAAGATTGAGAGTGCAGCATGGAGGATCATGAATGAAGTGGTTATCCCCAACAACACAACTATCAAGAAAATTAAAATCGAAGAGAGTGAATACGCTTCGATTCGATCATATGCCCATTTACGCTATGCTATTCTCCATTCCATCCATGGTTTGTTAAACTTTTCTATTAATAGCCAGTGTGAAGTATATGAGGATGAGCCATATTAGATCTGATCAAGAAGATGAAACCAACAATCACTTCATGTGAATTGTTTATTTGAGTGATGGAATGAAAACCTTAGAAATCCAATGCGGTTGAGCATCCCAAAGTTGCTTGTGTTTTTGAGAAAATTTAGCTAGTGCCCTGATGATCCATTTCTGAAAAAATTGTCCTAGGGTGTACGGCAACCGGGTAGTGATGCATGTGAGCTGAAGGCAAGTAGTACTAGTCACCTTGTTAAAAATTAAAGATGCCTGCAATGTCAAGGAGATGTGCGATACGATTGAACTTTTTGCAAGCAAGACACTTGTAAACCTAAACAAAAATAATTAAAATCAAACAAAAAACTTACATAAGTCGATTCATACCTTAGTTGACGGATCCAAAACTTCAAAATCCTTGTCCATCCATCAAAACTAGCTTATTTTTGTCTATGAGAGTGTCTTAGGGTTTTAGACAGAATAGAACGTAAGGGAAAGATTGCGTGATGATAAGGATTTGTTTAAAGTGTGGGTTTATTAATAAGTTTTAGTTTTATTGTTAATTTCATTTTATATTTAATGGTAATTATACAATAGGGCAAATATGACAATTCACATTTAAAGTTTAAGTTGGGTGTAGAGTGAGGTTATATGGGTTCATATAAAATTTCCCTTTGCAATTTACCCAAACAAGAGATTTCAAAATTGGAAATTCCTAAACCCCTTCTTCAGTCCAAACCCTATTTTTAATCCCTTATCCAAATAGACTCTGAAGGTCTCAACTTCCAGGGACCTTAGTATCAAACAAAGGTTCCTCCTAATGTTGCTTCACTGAAGTCCAAGAGAAAATGTCACTTCCAAAGGAAAAAGCATGTCCTGATGTGCCTTTCAAATAATTCTCATCACCTCTCCAATCACTGTCATAGTAGCCAACTAGCATTGCCTTCTTGCCTTTGACATACTTAATTCCATAATCCAAGGTTCCTTAAATGTACCTTAGCACCCTTTCAGTCGTTCCAAAGTGTTTTTTTTTTTTTTTTTTTTGTAGGATTATGCATGAACCTTGAGATTAAGCTAGCTGCAAACATTATATCAGGTCTAGTAGCAGTCAAATACAATAAACTACCAATTATTTGCCTATAGAGAGCTTCATCTGCAGGTTCACTGCCATTTTCCTTTTTAATTTCTCATTCACATCAAGTGGTATACTCATTGGTTTACAATCTTTCAAACCAAAATTATCGAGCATAGCAAGTGCATACTTCTTCTGATTTATGGAGATACTGTGTTCACCTTGGAAAATTCTTATTCCAAGAAAATGATTGGGTAGTCCCAGTCAGTCATTTCATATTTCTTTATCATATCTTGCTTGAATTCTTCAATCAGTATTACACAGCTTCCGGTAGACACAATGTCATCAACGTAGATGGATACAATCAATAATTCTTTATTTCGTAGTTTGATGTACAATGTGACTTCACTGGGACTTCTATGAAAGCCACAGCTTAATAAATGTGTATCTTATCATACCAGGCTTAAGGTGCTTGTTTTAATCCATAGAGTGTCTTCTTCAATCCATACACTTTATCTTCACCTCCATACCTCATAAAACCATCAGGTTGATCAACATACACCCCTCTTGTAGTACACCATTCAGGAATGCAGACTTCACATCCAACTGATATAGCTTCCAATTCCTCTATGCAACAAGAGCAATTAAGGTTCTGATTGTATCAAGCCTTTCAACTGATGCAAAGGTTTCATTAAAGTCAATATGAGGCTTCTGTGAATAGCCTTTAGCAATCAATCTGGCATTATGCTTGTGAATTGTACCATCTAGGTTCAATTTGGTTTTAAAAACCCATTTTACACCAATCAGTGGTTTCTCAGTAGGCCTGTCAACAAGTTCCTCTGTTTGATTCTTTTCAAGCATCTCCAGTTCACCCCCTATGACTTTGGACCAAGCTTCATCTCTACTAGCTTCTTCAAAGCCTTGTGGTTTAACAATACATACATTGCATCTAGCATCTAGACTAACCAACTTCAGTTATTGAATCCTAAAATGTCGGTGAATCATTAATTCTCCCTTGTAAATGGATATCATCTTGACTTTGATCTCTAATATGAATCTTGAATCTACCAGTTCACAGGAATGGTCCTTGAGCCAATTTATTCACTCTTTCCGTCCCATTTTGCTTTCTCATCAATGATCACACTCATTGACAGTATTATCTTCTTGGTTTCCAGGTTGTAAACCTTTCCCAACTTTTCCATATCCCATAAATATCCCTTTCACAGTTCACAGATGATTCTTGTAACTTGTTTCTTAAGTCAGAGGAAAGTGACTGAAGCATACACATCCAACCACCTTCAAATGCCTAATTACTGGCTTCCTTCCATTGAATGCTTCAAATGGAGTCCTTTCTGCAAGTGCTTTTGGAGGGCACCTATTTTGTATATACATTGCAGTGTTGACAACCTCACCCCACATAAAATAAGGTAAGTCCTTTTCATGTAGTATTCACTTTGCCATTTCCACTATTGTCCTATTCCTCCCCTTTGTAACACCATTTTGCTATGGGGAGTAGGCAACAATGAGTTGTTTCTTAAGTCCATAGTCTTCACAGAACTTCACAAATTCACATGGGTGTATTCTTCTCCTTTGTCACTGCTCAGCTTCTTGATCTGGTATCCAAATTGTAGTTTAACCATTGCTTTGAATTTTTTGAAAACATTAAACACCTCAGGGTTGAGATTGAGAAAGTAAATCCAATATCTTCTTGTGCATTCATTAATTAATGTGAGAAAATACATGTTTCCCCCTATTGTAGTGACCAGCATAGGGCCACAAACATCATTGTGCACTAACTCAAGAGGATATTAGCCCTCCAAGTACTTCTATACTAAAAGCCTCTCTATGTTGCTTTCCAATAGCACAACTTGCACATACACCACTTTCTGTCAATTTAGTTAACCAATCACCATTTCCTTTTGTTTCAGCATCTGTAAACTCTTGAAATTTAAGCATTCTTTTATGTGCAACCCCATACATCTTCTTGAATTATAACTTTTCTTGCAGCAGGGATAACATTTTCCATAAATAAGGGAAAATATCTACTACCACTGATTTGAACAGATGCCACTAAGCACTCTAGCTTCCTGCCTTCAAATATACCAACCATATTATCACCAAATAACAGAAAGTATCCATGATGAACCATTTGACCAACACTTCGTATTGTCACCAAATAACATAAGGAATCCATGTTGAACCATATGACTAACACTCAATAGATTTTCATCTAATCCATACACTAACCTTACTTCTTTGATATACCTAGTTCCATGTTTGGTTTCAATCACCAAAGTTCCCTTTCTCGTAGGTTGAACTAGTTCTCCATTTCCTATTTCACTCTAAATGTGATAGTCTTGTCAATATTGATCAACAAGGTTTCCTCAGATGTCATATAATTGCTACATCCACTGCTAATATACTAAACACTAGACTTGTTCATCACGACCTCAGCAGCATGACAAGCATAGAACATAGATGCTTCCTCCTCCACATGCTTAGCATGGTGAACAAGTTGATTCACCTATCAAATTTAATTACTACACTTATGGCATTTTGGTTTATCTTTGAACCAACAACTGCCATAGTGTAATTTATCACAGTATTTGGATATTTCATTAGCATTCTCCAAATTCCCATACTACTTCACAAATAGAACACTTCTATCAATAGATTTAAAACCTCCCTTCTTTTGGTTATTATCCATTATTTCTTTCCTTTGAAATTGCTTCCATGAGATCCATCTCTGAAACTAATATGCAGGCTACTAAATGCCTTATCAGTCGCTTCATTCTCTTCAGCATGTCTAAGCCATCTTTGCTTAAACCCTTTCAAGGTAGCAACAACCTCAGTGCGATTGGTTTCATCCAATTTCTTTGTTCCCTCAATCACATAGACTATATTATCATAGCTAGGAGTCAAGCTAATCAACAATTTTTCAACTACTTTCTTGTTTGATAGCTCTTCTCCATACATTTTCATTTTGTTAATCAAATCAAATAGTCTAGTCAAATAATTAGACAACAATTCATCATTCTTCATACCAGCATACTCAAAATATCTCCTAATGCCTTGTAACTTCACAGCTCTTACCTATGAATCACCTATATACTCTTGCTTCAAGGTATCCTAAGCTTCCTTGGCTGTTTCTTGGTTTGCAATTCTTGGAAAAACTTCATCCGAGACTGCATTTTGAATCAAACCAAGAGCTCTAGCATCTCGAGCAATTAGATCTTGAGCTACGATTTGCATCTTCCCAGCTTGCTCACCTTCACGAGCTTCTGGTAATGCGTAGATCAACATTCTTCCACAAATTGTGAGATTTGAAGATTGTCTTCATTTTAATACACCAGAAATCATAGTTGATTCCAGTGAATATTGGAGCTAGAAGATCGGCTCCAGATTCAGCCATTCTCCAGCTAGATTCATCTGACTCTTCATTGGAGCTCAGCTAAAACGCCAAAGCACAGTACATGCCCCTTGATTCAAGATAAAGCAAGCTCTGCGGCCATGTTGTTTTCAATAAATTGAATGATTTTGTAACAACAGTGTACCTCCTAGTCTTGCTTAATTTTGCAACAACCAAACCCAAGAAAAATAGGACGCCCACCAGCGATATTTTTATAGGATTAGTAGCATGTTGACGGTGGAAATGATACTGAAATGCTGAGCACAGGCATTGAGCAACGGCAAGAACTAATCCAATAGAGTCAGGGAATGTACCAAACAACATGTTGTTCGGAGGCTGATGATAGAAGCACCATAAAATTCCCCTCCTCCTCAATACAACTCTTTCCCCTATACCGCTGTGAATGAGCTCCAAGATGCAAACAATCATACCCGTAATTGCCAACAACAAACCAATTAGTGCATACTGAGGTTTGTATGGGGAGGAAACCTGATCAAAACCAGCTGACAAAATCTCTAGGGCGAGGCCAGTGAGTAAAAGTATCCACTTTGACCAAGTATCCAACGAAATAAGTATAGGAAAGCTCAATTATTATTTTTGTTTTAAAAATTAAAGGGAGTTTTTATTAACTCTTAAAGAGAAAGTTCTCTCTTTAATGCGCTCTAATACTTCTCATTTAAATCATTTCATTTTCAAGGAACAACTACTTGTTGTTTTAACATAGTTATGAGTTTAGACATGCATAATCAAAGTTTATTTTTATTTTTTATCCAAATGAAGATAATATTAAATACGAATCGAAATGTTTACATCATTAGTCAAAGTGTTAAACAACCACTCTGGTTCTAACCCATCCCATGAATGACTACCCTCCGTACGCGTGACATAAGAAGCCACAAGATGCACAGCCTCATTACAGGCACGTGGAGTATACATAAATTGAATAGAATAAAACTGTTGTTTAATGTGATTAATATCCCACAAGATCCCATCCATGACAGCCTCTGGTTGCAAGGTCCCATTGATCATATCAACTAGGACCTTTGAATCTGTTTCAACCTGAACCACCCTGAATCCTCGTCGCACACAAGCCACCAATGCTGCTCTTAATGCCTCAGCTTTTGCCATAACACTCGATACACATCGAACATTTCCCACACCTCCTGCACCGTGGAAAATCACCGCAAAATCCTTCACAACCCAACCAAACCCATCTATCCCTGTACTGCTACTCCAAGCACCGTCCCAGTTAACTTTGAATGTACCAAAGGGAGGTTTCAACCACCCCATATGGGTCGCCCTATTCACCATACTTCCCCCCCCCAAGGTAGCAGCTGCCCATCATCCCCATCACTCCCCACTATCTCGCTCCAATGGTGGCGGAGTAACTGCACCGCAACACAATGGTCTACGTCGGCTTTGTCAAACACCACACTATTGCAGCATTTCCATATTCTCCACAAACCACAAACCACCCAATGCATTAACTCCGTAGACTCTTCCTTCTCTCCACATTTCTTACTTAACCACTTCCAACAAGCCATAAAATCTTCTCCTACCACCTTGGTCACATCCAATTGTAACGAAGAACCAAACCAAAAAACACGAACAAATGGTCAGCGAAAAAAAAGGTGTACCTGCGTTTCCTCCTCGCTTATGCATAAAAGACAAGTTGTGTCCAATCTAATCCCCCTCTTTTGTAAATTGGTCCTCACCGCAATGATGTTTCTACATCATTTCCAAACAAAATGGCAAAGCTTTAGGGGAACCTTTAACTGCCATACAGCCCGCTAAACAGGATCCGTGTGTGCATCTCAGTTTGACTAACCCACCCCTTTTCGTCTAAGCTCCCCATTTCAATTCATCTCTTGAGCCATCATATACCCCGACTTCACCGAATACACGCCATTTCGAGTATAATGCCAAATAAGACGATCTAGACATCTAAACTTACTAAGCGGCATCCTAAGAATATGTTGTGCTTCCTGTTCATTGAAACATGTCTCAATAATACTTTTGTTCTAGCTACCCCCAGGATCCGTAATGTCAGCCACCACTGTTGGCATCTCCTCATGCCTTGAAAGAACGCAAAAGGTCAGCGGCGTAGGCAACCAATGATCCGTCACTATTTGTATATTGCGCCCATCCTCAACCCTCCACCAAAGACCAGCCTTCAAGACCTTCCTCCCTTGCAAAATCCCCTTCCAACCCCAAAAAGTACCCCAACCCACCGAAGCCTCAAGAAAGGATGAAGAAGGATAGTACTTCGCTTACAACAACTTGGCAAGTATCGAATCCGGGTTGCAAATAATACGCCACCCCACTTTGGCCAACATTGCCAAATTAAACTCAATAATCTCCTTAAAGCCAAGGCCCCCTAGAGACTTTTTCTTTGCAACCTTATTCCATGCACACCGATGCACTCTTTTATGTGTCTTCTGATCCCACCACCAAAACCGTGCAATTACTTGTTCAATCTCCTTAGCTAGTGTAATAGGCAATTGGAAACAAGACATTGTATAGATGGGTAAGGCAGCCGCTACACTTTTAATCAACACCTCATTCCCTGCAACCGACAAAAATTGCTCCGCCCAACCATTTATTCTTTCACCCAACCTATTCCTTACCTCTTCAAACACTTTCTTTTTAGAAGCACCAAAATCCACTTGGATACCAAAATATTTACCAAATAGAACCGAATCATCTGCAAAAAACACATGGGATATAGGCTCAGCAACAGTATTCACTGTTATCCCCCGTAGTCTACCAACCCTCTCTTCATTTCTAATTAAGGATGAAAAGCCCTCCGCACAAATTAGAAATAAAAAGGGCGATAATGGATCTCCTTGCTGCATGCCTCTACTAGGAGTTATAAAACCTGTAGCCTCACCATTAACAACCACACTATATGACACCGTTTGAACACACTCCATCACCCATTGGCAAAAAACATCATCAAATCCCAATTGGTGCAACATGGCACATAGAAAGGACCATTCAACACGATCGTACGCTTTTGCCATAACCAATTTCAATGCCATAAACTCGTCACCTTCCTCATTATCATGTTGCATCGAGTGCAGGAGTTCATGAACAACCAATATATTGTCTGAAATTTGCCTTCCCGCAACAAACGCCGATTGATTTTGACTAATTACTTTATGGAGAACTTTCTTCAACCGATTAGTGAGCACCATGGAGATAATTTTATACACCACATTACATAACGAGATCGGTCGAAATTGGGACATTTTTGTTGGATTATTGACTTTAGGTATGAGAACAATATTAGTATGATTCAACTCCTTTAACATACACCTCGAGCTAAAAAAAGACTTAACCATACCCATAACCAGCCCTCCAACCGTCTCCCAATGGTGCTGAAAAAATCCCCCATTGAAACCATCCGGACTCGGTGATTTAGTTGGGTGCATCTGATATAACGCAGTTTCAATCTCCATATCGGTCACCGGAGCAATCAACAAATTATTATCCATACCCATCACCTTTCTCTGCACACACGGCAAAATCTGCATAAAATTTGCAGGTTGGTCCGTTGAGAACAAAGTTTGAAAATAATGCACTGCAAGTCCATGCATACCCTGCCTATCGGTACACCATGTCCCATGTGGTTTTTATTTTTTCAATTTTTATAAAAACAATAGCGTTAGTGAGTTAAATTATTAGTTGATTTCTTAAAGATAAGAAAACATTACAAAAATAAGATAAAATTATGGTTTTGATCACTACACGTACCCTTGTCCCGTGACGTGCAGCTCGAAGTCATTATTTTCGTTTTGAGAACCAATGACAACTGCAACTGAGTCACTGTGGTTTGAACCATAGATGCCCTGCAAATTTAGAATAGTAAGAAGTCTAGAAAATTTGTAAGTTCAATTAAAAAAAATGAACTAAAAATAATAGTTTCGAATATTTTTCAAATTAAATACGAATAGTGAGTTTAGAGGGGCTTTTCTTCTGCTAAGTTTATCCACCAACTCCTCTTTGTTTCAACAATTTGGAACATAATTTTTTTTTTTTTTTTTTAATGCAAGGAGATTTTAGTTTTACAATAAGAAAGAGGGAGGTGTTGTGATATTTACTGCTCAAATCTAGAGTGTTGGATTCGAATTTGCAAGTGGCGATTGATAGGAGAGAAGCAGAAAATAAGCTTTTGAAGTTCTAGCTCAGAGAGATTGATCGTTGGTGGCAGCCGAATTGAAAGCGGGCAGATAAATGCGTTTGCATTTCTTGTTCTGTTTTTGTGTCGTACATGGGCTAGGATTCACACTTTTTAATTGGATTCTTTGATTGGTAGAGAAGTTTTGATAATTTATTTATTTGATTACAATAAGGATTTGATTTCCTTGTTCACTTCTGATAAGGATTTTACCACATGTAAAAAGTAGGGATAAAATCACATGAAATACTTGCAAGAGAACAACGTAGTAAGGTCGTTTTCCACACGGATTGAATGAATAAGTTGTATTTAAACTAATTCTTAATTAACTATTTTAAACAAGGTTTTGAAAAATGTTGATTTTGGAATTTTGAATAATAAAAACGAATTTAATAAAAACAACTAAATAAATTGACAAAGAAAAACTAAAGAAAATAGTTTTGAAAATAAAGTTAAAAGCCTAGGGTTCCGCCGTCCCCTTGACAATCCTATATAGATTTACCAATTACTTATGAATTACACATGCAACTTTGAAGGTTAGGTTTTCCTTGTACATATTCTCCTCGTGATATTCAAGCAAGAATGTATATCTAACATGCAATCCGTCTGTGATATTCAGATCAAATATAAACATGGAAGACTCATTAAGTTTTATGAAAACCTTTTGAAAAACCATGCAACCCCTAAGAGTGTGATATTCGCCTTAGGTGAAATTACAATTATCAATCACAAGAAGCAATACTCAATCCTCCGGTGATATTCCAACCGAATTGCATCCAATTACTTGTCTAAACATCCTAATGGTAGCTAAGCATTAAGACATAGAGACAGTTTAAGCACATTGATTAATAATTCAAAATAAACATGCATAGTATCATAAGCAATTGTATAAAGACTACATATTCATGCTAAGGCTCAAGGCTTCGCCCTAGTAAACGGAAATTAGTTACGAACAACCATAAAACAAAATATTATTAAAAACAAGGATAGAAAACACCTTGAAAATAAACTTCAAAAATTCTCTAAATTAGTGTATGCGTTCTCTCCTACTCTTCTCCTCTCTCCAAACCCTAATGGCTAAAAGTCTTATTTATACTACTAGAAAATAAAACCCTAAAAGGTCTTAGAATAAAACTAGGAAACCAAATAAATTGAAATAAAATAGGAAACATAATCCTAAATTAACTAGATAAATTCGCCCAAAATCTGCACAGCCACGTTTCTGGATCTTCAGGGCTCTAAAACAGGCCCAAAATGGCTAGAATTAAAGCTTGAGATGTCCTGAACATAATTACAGAAAGCCTCGAATCCAAAAGACACCATCTTGGACGCCAAAAAACCCAAAGAAGCCCAAAACGTCAGTTTGGCAGCACTGTGCATTGCTCCTTTATTTCATTGCTATAAATAAACCGTTTGGTGGAAAAATCTCATATTTTGATACATTCAAGCTAATTGACTCACGAACGTCCTCCAACTAGAATTACTCCAAAATTCATCCGTTTGATCATGTTTTGCTCCAGAAGAAGTCGAAAGTCCTATATTGGAAATACAATTCAAAGTATCAAAATTCTTCCAAAATATTAACCAAAATATACTAAGAATAGGGTCAATTATATAATATAAAATCTACTCATCAACTTCCAATTAGGATTAGGATTAGGGTTGGTTTATTTTGTGTGCCTGTCCATGATTGTAGAGAGTTTTCTCTAACTGAGTTTTGGGTGGAGGTCAAATTTGTGAGTGTGAGAGATACAACAATTTGGGAGAATCTCCTGTTTACTTTGGGTTCTCTACTTGTTTAGCATTTATAATTTGTGGGATATGAGTTGTGAGGGAGGAATTAAACTCGCAACTCGACCAAGGATAAATGATGTTAACTAACTCAGAAAAAAGCCCCTCGCTTAAATTTTTTCGTCCTTAACTAATGACGGATACCATTTGCTCAAACATTATCGTCATTGACGCCTCCTTTAACTTAAAGCATAAAACGTTGATTGACTTAATTGATACAAATATTGAAAATATTTTTGATGTTTAACCACTACTGTGAAATAGTTAGCTGAATCGAAATTTAAGGGAAGTTCGATTGAAAGTGTAGATTACTATGATGCCCTCTCCATCAGAATCAGTTTCAGAATGCTCAGAATCTGATGAGAGAACTAAGTAGAGTGAGGCAACGCCTTCACATGCTTGGATGAAGCCGCCTTGGCAGAAAGGGCATTTGATCTCAACATACACAGTGACCAATGACGACAATGGTAACAATAGTGCTTTGTTGCAATCGGTGTTTCACCCATTCTCTGTCTCTAATTCGAAGTTCCAAAATTGTCTATTGCTGCATGCACGAGCAAACAAAACCCTAATGAACGGAAATCATATTCATATAGAATCAGTCACAGAAATGAGGAAAGTAGCCTTCCTTTTATCTCAATTCAGCAGCTTTCAAATGACAGAATAAACATACCTACGTACGTCATGATACATTTCTACTGAAGTTCGTCGCTGAATTTTTCTTGCAGTACATGTAATAGAGGACGGTTCATAAAACTGTTATCATTGTGAAATTATACTATCTTGCTTGGCTAGATTATCCAGATTAAGGTAGTATCCAGAATAAGGTAGTCCAAGAATATATATTCATGATATTGGGCAGCAGGGTCATCGTTTAGATAGATTAACATAAAATCAATTAACTATGGGTGGAGGGGTTCAAGATCTTTTTAACCTAATGCAACGTTGAACAATGTAGAATAATAATATTAACATAGTCTATTTTCCTTTTTGGTAATCAGAACCGCTAGTAAAAGAAATATGATTGGAACTATATATATATGCATGCATGGTTGTGTGCTATTACAATATATTCCTATGGAACCAAAATTGAAAACTATACCACTTGCACCATCACTTGGAGCTAA
This sequence comes from Heteromeles arbutifolia, assembly GCA_024362995.1. NCBI lineage: Eukaryota > Viridiplantae > Streptophyta > Magnoliopsida > Rosales > Rosaceae > Heteromeles > Heteromeles arbutifolia. Next base: position 32,345,894 of record JANCRC010000003.1, on the reverse strand, counting down.
CCAATTGGTAGTATAAAAGACAAGTTGGGTTACTTGTTTGGGAGTAATCCCCCAGCCACCTGCCGACGATCCGGCCTTCACCAAGTGACTTACAGAGAACACCATTGTGAAGGGTTGGCTCATCAATTCTATGGAACCCAATTTGATTGGGTATTTTCTTCGACCACCGACGACAAAGGAAGTGTGGGATGCGGTTGCTCGCACATATTATGACGGCTCCGATATATCTCAAGTCTATGATCTTACCTGCAAGGCCTCTCGCATAAGGCAAGACGGACGACCAGTGGAGACATACTATAGTGATCTTCAATCTTTGTGCCAAGAGATTGATTATCGTCGACCCAATCCGATGAAGTGCGGTACTTATAATAAAATTGTTCAAGTGGGACAACAATGGTGGCTCGACTTGTAGCACGAGCAGCGGCTCCACCTTGACCCCGTGCCCTTGAGAAGCCACCAGCACCGAGCCCAGGACTGCAACGCCAGGCTATTGCCCCGTGCCCAGCATAGGGCTCGCTCTTTGCGGCTAAGACGGCCTCACGGCCTACCGTGGGTCACCGTCCTCCTTGTCCCATACCACCCGTCCCAACTGGTGGTTGTACATACTGCAGTAATGAGAAGCATGGCCGCAATAATTACTTTCAGTTGCACGGCTATCCTGACTGGTGGGAACCTTTTAAGCTTCAAAAACAACAGGAACTAGACGAGCAAGCCAAGCTTGGGCAAGCCAAGCTTCGGCAAGCCAATCTCACCACCTCCGTATCCCAACCATCTTTGATATCTTAGGATGATCTTTCTCTTGTTTCGGGTTCTTCTAACATGTCTCCGGAGTCCTCAGGTAACTGTGGTTATGCTTTGAATATGAATAGTGATGATACTCAGTCCGAATGGATCATTGACTCCGGTGCCACAGACCATATGACTTATGATCCCACTGATTTAGCTTATGATACCGTTCCACTGTGACGTAATATTACTAATGCTAATGGTGTCACCTCACCGATAATTGGCGCTGGCACCATGCGCTTCACGTGCTTCACGCCAACTTTCTATTTGCCTCATACATTACTTGTACCTTCACTAAAGCATAAATTGATGTCTCCTGGCCAAGCTACTAAACAATTGAACTATTGTGTGCTAATGTATCCAAAGTTTTGTCTTATTCAGGATATTCTCACGAAAGAGATAATTGGTTATGGTATTAAGAGGGGGGATCCCTATTTTGTGGATGATGTCAATACAGGACGGGCCAATCTCTCCCAAGGAGCCGTTGATGACAAGCAACGTCAGATATGGTTATGACATCACCGTTTGGGTCATCCATCTTTCAATTATTTACAGCATCTGTTTCTGGATTTTTTTGTTGGTTGTTTGGTTTTAGACTTTAAATGTGACACTTGCATACTTGCCAAGAGTCACCGTGTTTCTTATCCGTTGAATTCTAATAAAAGTATTATTCCTTTTGGTCTTGTTCATTCGGATGTTTGGGAACCATCTCCAAATACTACTTCATATGGTCTTAGGTGGTTTGTAACTTTCATAGATGATTGCACACGGATGACCTGGTTATACCTTCTTAAGCATAAAAGTGATGTATTTTCGGCTTTTAAGACCTTCCACACCATGGTTCATACATGATTTTCTACTAAAATCCCAATTTTGCGTTCTGATAATGACGGTGAATATCTTAATAATGATTTTTCACATTATTTAACTAATCACGGAATTCTTCATGAAACTACCTGTCCTCAGACTCCTCAACAGAATGGGATGGCTGAGCGCAAAAGCCGCCATCTTTTAGAAACGGCTCGCTCACTCTTGATTAGGGCTCATGTTCCCCCCTCCTCTTGGGATGTTACTCTTTAGACTGCCACTTATCTTGTCAACCGTTTGCCATCCAAAGTCTTGGATTTTCTTATACCCTTACAAGTCCTTGCTACTTTTGTGCATTTACCATCTGTTTTGGTACTCCCATCTTGAGTTTTTGGATGTGTTGCATTTGTTCATCTTCATAAAAATTAAAGGACAAAACTTGACCCGTGTGCTCTCTGTTGTATTTTTATGGGGTATGGACTCCATCAGAAAGGGTACCGTTGCCACCACCCTCCTTCACGTCGAATGTTTGTTACTATGGATGTTACTTTTTTCGAGTTCAAGATGTATTACCCTTCGGCTTCTTCCAATCCTCCTCCTCATGGGGAGACACTGCATGACGAGAAGGATTGGACCATGGTGCTACCATTGATCTTCCGCTGCCAGCCCAGCCAACAGAACCAACGGCAGTAGCAGTGCTGCCTACAGAACCAACAGCAAGCACGGCAGTGCCATCCTCACCCACGACAATAGTGCTGCCACTTGCCAATTTTGAGACTTCTACTGATACTATTCCCCCTTCATCTCCAAATATAGTACCACCAGATGACCATACTCTTGAGAATATTCCTGAGGTAAGCTCTACTATCCCTGTTGATGTATCTGATGTTCTGAATTATCAATTACCTTTCGGGCACAACCGAGGAAAGCCACCCAATCGATATTCACCAGAAACAACAAAAGGTTCTAAATACCCCATTGCCAACTATGTGTTGTACAACAAATATCCAATGATAGCACACCAAGTTCATTAAATGAGGCATTATCTGACAATCAATGGACCAAGGAAATGGAGGAAGAAATGGATGCACTTCAGAAAAATCAAACATGAGATTTAGTTCCACTACCCTGAGGAAAAAAGATAGTCGGATGTCGATGGGTGTACACCATCAAGTACAAAGCTGATGGGTCCACTGATTAATACAAAGCCCGATTGGTGGCCAAGGGATACACTTAGACGTATGGTGTTGATTATACAGATACATTTGCCCCGGTAGCAAAGATTAATATGGTAACAGTGTTGCTTTCATTGGTCGCCAACTTAGGCCAACTTAGATTGGCCATTATAGCAATTTGATATGTAAAATGCTTTGTTGCATGGTAATCTTAAAGAAAAAGTGTATATGGATATTCCACCTGGTTATGCATTGGTTTCACAACCCCAAGTAGTGTGCAAATTGAATAAAGCATTGTATGGATTGAAACAATCACCTCGGGCATGGTTTGGTAGGTTTCAGACGGCTATGAGGAAATATGGGTTCAGGCTGACACCTCCATAGTCCAAAATCATCATTTTGTCGTGCACCCTGATCAAGTTCCCACTAACAGAGATCATTATCAAAGGTTAGTTGGGAGGTTAATTTATTTATGTCACACCAGGCTTGATATTGCATATGCAGTAAATGTTGTTAGTCAGTTTAAGCATTCTCCAAGTGATATGCATATGGGTGCAGTTGAACCTACGATACCTAAAGTCCTCCCTAGGGAGAGGCATCATGTTCTCCAAAAATGATCATTGCCGGATAGAAGGTTATACCGGTGCAGATGAGGCACAAACATTACTGATCGATGGTCCACATCTGGATACTTTACATTTGTTGGGGGGTGGGGAATTTAATGACTTGGCGGAGTAAGAAACAGAAAGTGGTTGCTTTATCAAGTGCAGAGGCGGAATACAGGGGTATGACAAAATGAGTATATGAATTATTATGGCTTCAGAGGTTACTTGCTAAGCTCGGGTGTCCTTCAAAGTCAGCCTCATATATGTTTTGTGGTAATAAAGCAGCTATTGATATCTCACACAACACAATCTAGCATGATCGCACGAAACATGTGAAAGTTGACAGACATTTCATTAAGGAGAAATTGGAGGGGAATATTATTCAATTCCCGTTCGTAAAGTCAGAGGATGAATTGTCGGACATCTTAACTAAAGCTGTTGCGAGTCAAGCGTTCTACAACTCTCTCATCAAGTTGGGCTTGAACGACATTTATGCACCAACTTGAGGGGGAGTGTTGGAGAGTTGACCTTTTGTAATTAGTTTAGTTACTTGTTTGGATCCTTGTAATCAGGATGTAATTAGGAAATATATTATTTGATGTTTCTTTCCTTGTAATTCAATCTTGTACATTATATATTTTCCTCCTTGGTGAGAAGAATGATATCAGAAAATTAAGCCCCAAGATAGGTCTTAATTCGCAGAATTCTAGGTCATTAAAATTTGGGAATAATTTTGGTACCTTTGATGGAGTTGTGTGAATTTAAACTTGTTTATACGGTTTGTTATGATTTCCATTTTCCAAAATTACATGTTGTTATTGGTGGATAGTTGGGATGATTCTTTGCATTATATATATATATATATATATATATATATATATATATATATATATATATATATATATATAGGTTCTTTACTCTTGAGATTCACATTGGATTATAAAAATTTCAAAACTCTTGATCTAAGAATGGTTTTGAAGGATACACAATATAGTTGTTAAAGTTTTTTTTAAAAAACTTTTTCTATACTTTTTCATATGCGGTCTCATGTCATTTCAGATTGATGATTATGTTCTTGGATTCAATGGATTATCATATGTTGTCAGAGTTAACAATGCTTTCAACTTCTTGAGAAAGATGAGCAAGAAAGGTTTGGTTCCAGTTTGGGATGGCAACGGGGCAGATTGGGTTCAGATGTGTCATCTCCATACCCGAACCCGTTTATTTTCCCCGAACCCGAACCCGTAGAATCCCCGAACGGGTTTTCCCCATAATCGAACCCGTCGGGTGACGGATTTTTAATCGGGGAACGGTTTTCCCCATTATGATATTTATATATTTATTTATACTATTAACTAAATGAAGAATATTAAAAAAAACGATATTAAATAAATTGATATTATTAATACAATTGATACAATGCATCTAATAAGTAATATTAAAAATTTACTTTACTAAGAAAACATTTACACTCTTAAAAATTATAAGCATATAATTTGACACACCCCGACCGAGATCAAGGCATGCTGGCCGTCACGTGAAAGTGACGTAACCATATGCGCTTTGCGGAAGCGATAAAGATAAGAAGAATTCGAAATAAGTGTGAATTACACAAACAGAGCTTATATAACCTAAGTCCTGTCAAGCATAAAAATACTAATTAAACAACACTCAAAGGTGATCCTACATGGAAGAGGAACTGTCAGAACCTTTGTCAAGCCCTCGTAAGCCACCAGCGACCAATTCTTTCTTAATACCTGGAATGGCGAAAAACAGAAAGCGTGAGTGGGCAAAAACAAAGCTTTTCAAAATCATTTCATTTCTCAAATATTCGAACCCCTCAATGTAAAACAAGTATAGTTTCCCAGAAAATAGAATACATACGTATATATCTCAAAGTCATGCTCAGAAATATCGAAATCCACATATATGTATGCCATGCCAATTATCACAATATAACAAATGTAAGCCAGATGATACAATGTATTATAAATCATCTGCTAGCCGAAGTCACCTCACGTGTTTTATATGGCAAAATCTAGAGCTCATATCTCAATCTTATCTCAATCACATAATTCATCATGTATATACGTCACATATCTCATCATGTACATACATATCTGCACACGAGTCGGAACCACCTCACGTGGTCTGTCCGACATGACTAGGTGTAAAATAATACGCTCTAGTGCTACGTTCACGTGAAGACTGTGCGCTAATCGCGGGTCACCTACGAGTCGAACCAACTGAAAGTGGTCTATATGACAGAACTGTACACCTAACTTGGATCCAAGATGAGCGTGTGGTGGTGGGAGGTGAACATCACGTGAAAGACTGTGCTCCTAACTCTGGGTGGGAGCACTAACACCGGGGTGCAGATTATGAGCTCTAATATATCTCATCATCATCATCATCATCATCATATCTCATAATCGTTACCAACATAATATACTCACCTGTAGCTTACCTGGGCCTCCGCAGCACCATGCAATAATATGCATAATTATGATAATGCATATGCTAAAATATGATGCGAGTATGACATGGCATTTAAATCTCATTTCCTTTAAATACGTTTTCTGGGAAAAACGTCAAGTGTGTGTGTGTGTGTGTGTGTGTGTGTGTGTGTGTGTGTGTATATACTGAAAACAAAAGCCCATTCACTGACATGTCAAAGGGTCGTAACCCTCACGTCTAGCCTGGCTACGCATGTCCTCCGGATAAGCCTCACCTATATGAGAAATTACTGAAATAATGTCACTTAAGAGCACATAACCAATTCTAGCTAATAACTTCTCATACAATGCTCAAATTGGGTATATGAATATACCACCGTGATCTACACAACCTCACGAACATCCCCATATTTTTAGAAAAAATTTCCGACCACCCATGCGCCGCCACGCACCAGCCAAGGCATGGCCCTACGCACCCCCACACGCGACCACGTGACAAGCACACTGACGGTGTCAGTTAACGCCGTCAGGAATATTCCTTCGAATATTCTGTTAAAACCCAACGGTAACAGTTAAAGATGACTGACGGTGTTGGAATATTTCGTTAGAATTGAAGGAATATTCCGTCGTCTTCAACCTCAGAACTCCGACGACCGTCGCCGTCATCGGAAACTGGGGATTTCGTATTTTCATCCTATCTTCTCCAATTTTTCACCATTTTTCACAATCTATATACCAAAATGAAGCATACGAAGAATAAAACAAGTTTATGCCTTTTTCAAGTCCCAAAAACCACGGAATCTCGCCAGGAAATTTCAAGGAAAACCGGCCAAGTCTCGTTCTCACGATTCCGACGTCCAATTCCTTCCAACGAAGCACTCCAAGCTTCGTATGGACCTCCCTAAGCTTCCTATGAACTTAGAATTCCCGAAAATAAACGTTTTCACGTTTGCATGAACAATGACCAAATTGGATCTAGGATTTCCACGTGAATTTGAAGTAGTTCTTACCTGAAAATGGTATGAATGTGTTCGTATGGACCTCAGGAACACAATGGTGTCCTTAATACCCTCGATATGTAAGGTTTAGAATGGTTTTGATGTTGTCTATACGAAAGAGAAAGAGAGAGAGAGAGTGAGTGAGTCTGAGAGAGACAGAGAGTACGGGAGTGAGAGAGAGAAAGTGATATGGATGTGTGTGTGTGTGTGGTCCAAATACAACCAACCAAAAACAAGGATAAGTTTTGTTCTAATTGGGTTAACTAATTTAGGAACCAAGTGAATTGGACAACCCCTAAACTTAAACACACACGTACATTAATTAACGTCCACGGGCATTTTAGTCTTTTCACACCTTCGAGAATAATTTTCCGGGACGGGCTGTCACAATCTACCCTCCTTATAAAAAATTTTGTCCTCGAAATTTATACAATCAATACCATCCACTAATAATCATAAAACAATCTGGGATACATCTCTCTCATCCAATCCTCTGTTTCCCAAGTAGCATCTTCTACTGAGTGATTTCTCCACAACACTTCACCAATTTCACTGTCTTATTTCTCAGAACCTTCTCTTTCCAATCCAATATCGCCACTGGCTCTTCATCATAAGTTAAATCTGGGTTAATTTCCAAAGGTTGAGGAGGTATTACATGTGAAGGATCTGAGATATAGTGACGAAGCATGGAAACATGAAATCCATTGAAATCCATTATGTACCTTAGACAACTCTAAAGGCAACTTAAATCTATAAGCAACTTCACCGACTCCTTGGGTGATCCGATACGGTCCGATGTATCTAGGGCTTAGCTTACCTTTCTTCCCAAAATGTACAACACCTCTCTACAGTGACAGCTTCAAAGATACCAAATCACTAATCTCATACACTCGATCAGTGGCACGCCTGTCTGTTAGGCGCTTTTGACGATCTTGGGCCGCTTTCATGTTAAACTTAGTCACCTGAACATTTTGAGTAGTCTCCTCTACTATCTAAGGGCCCACTAAAACTCTTTCTCCAACTTTTGACCAACATAAAGGTGTACGACAAGATTTACCATATAATGCCTCAAATGGTGCCCTACCAATACTTGAATGAAAGCTATTGTTGTAGGCGAACTTCATCAAATCCATCCGTTTATGCCAAGCGTCACCAAACTGAAAAGCCAAAGATCTGAGCCTATCCTCCAAGGTCTGAATCGTTCTCTCTGATTAACCGTCTGTCTGAGGGTGATATGTCGAACTGTAGAATAATTTCGAACCAAGAGCTTCCTGGAATGCTGTCCAGAACTTAGAAGTGAATCTAGGATCGCGATTCGAGATAATACTAACTGGAACACCATGGTACTTCACGATCTTCAATAAGAACAACTCAGCTAATCGACTTAAGGAATAGTTTTCCCTCACAGGAATGAAATGCGCTGACTTAGTAAGCCGATCAACGATCACCCAAATTCCATCATAGCCATTCTGAGTACGAGGAAGCTTGTACACAAAATCCATGGTAATATCTTCCCATTTCCACTGCGGAACGGGAAGTGGTTGCATCAACCTAAAAGGCTTTTTTCCTTCAGCTTTAACTTGCTGACAAATAGCACACCTACTTACATATTCAGCAATTTCTCTTTTCAAACCCGGCCAATAATAAAATGGTCGAACGGTATGATACATTTTAATACCTCCTGGATGCATCGCATATGCCGAACAGTGCGCTTCATCCAAAATTTCTTTCTTTAATTCCATATTATTTGACACATACATCCTATTCTCTTGCATAAACCTGCCATCAATCTCTCGAATTCTGAGATCTTTCTTTCCTTTTTTTTTTTCCCTTCATTTCTTAATTGAATAAGTTCCTGAATTCCTTCATCATTACTCTGTGCCTCGAGCACTCGATCAATTAATATTAGCCTGACTTGAAAACTAGCAAGTAAAGCTTCTTCTCGATCTTCCATTCCCAAATCCATTCCAGTATACCTCAAATATGCAAGAAGAGGAACACGAGAAGCATACAAGCACTAATCCTACCTTGGGATTTTCTACTCAAAGCATCAGCCACTACATTAGCACGACCAGGGTGATACTCAATCGTGCAGTCATAATCACTAAGCAGCTCTAACCACATTCGTTGCCTAAGATTAAGCTCTTTCTGGGTGAAAAGATATTGAAGACTCTTGTGATCTGTGAAGATCCTACACTTTTCACCATAAAGATAATGTCTCCAGATCTTCAAAGCAAAAAATAATGGCCGCTAATTCCAAATCATGAGTAGGAAAATTCATCTCATGAGGTTTCAATTGCCGCAAAGCATAGGCAATCACCCTACCATATTGCATCAACACACATCCCAAACCATTCAAGAAGCGTCACTGCAGACCTCAAAATTACTGCTATCATCTGGAAGTGCTAAAACAGGTGCATAAGTGAGGAAATACTTCAATTGCTGAAAACTTTGCTCACAATTTTCATCCCACTCAAACTTAACCTCTTTTCTCGTCAATCTCGTCAATGGCAAAGCAATGACTGAAAAATCCTTAATAAACCATCTATAATAATTTGCTAAGCCAAGAAAACTCTGAACCTCAGTCACGGTTCGTGGTTGTTCCCAATTCTCCACCGCTGCTACCTTTTGAGGATCCACTTGAATACCTTGAGCAGATATGACATGTCCCAGAAATGCCACTTGATTCGACCAAAATTGGCAATCACTAAACTTGGCATACAATCGATGTTCCCTCAATTTTTGCAACACCAATTTAAGATGTCTAGCATGGTCTGCTTTCGACTTAGAGTACACCAGAATATCATCAATGAAAACAATAACAAACATGTCAAGATATTCCTGGAATACTTCATTCATAAAACCCATGAAAGCAGCAGGTGCATTCGTCAATCCGAATGGCATCACCAAAAACTCGTAATGACCATAACGAGTCCTGAAAGTTATCTTAGGGACATTCTCGCTGATGATCTTCAACGATTAATAACCAGACCTTAAATCAATCTTGGAAAACACACAGGCACCTCTGAGCTGATCAAACAAATCGTCAATGCGCGGCAATGGATAATGGTTTTTAATCGTTAATCGATTCAATTGCCTATAATCAATGCATAGCCTTAAGGTCCCGTCTTTCTTCCTCACAAACAAAACTGGGGCTCCACAAGGTGACGTACTAGGTTGAATGAAACCTTTATCAACCAATTCCTGCAACTGAACCTTCAATTCCCTCAACTCAGCAGGAGCCATTCTATAATATAAGATTTGTACCTGGAGACAAGTCAATAGTGAACTCCACATCTTTGTCCGGCAGCAATCCAGGTAAATCATCAGGGAAAACATCAAGAAAATGTCTAACTACCTTTACATCTTCCACACTACTCAGAGCAACATCATTCAATACCACATGAGCTAAGTATCCTTGGCAGCTTTTCGATAACAACCTTTTGCTCTCACAGCAAAAATAACGGCATGCCTCACTCCACTTTGCTCAACCACAAAAGTAACCTCTGGTAATCCAAGACGATGGAAAGTAACTGATTTCCAGTAGCAATCTATCTTGGCATGATCATAATGCAACCAATCTGTGTCTAGAATAACATCGAAATCCGCCATATCTAACGGGATAAAATTTGCTGTCATAACTACATCTTCTACCATCATTGAACACCCTGAATAAACACAATACTAACATATAATGACCTACCTGATTACTTGCTTAACGAATCCAACGAATAAGTTATTAATATTACGGTCTGCAGCCCGCAATACCGATAACTCACTGTTGTCTTGATAAGTAAGTAACAATTCCCGAGGGTGCAATATTACCATCTTGCCCCTCATTGGGAAATACATATACACGCCTCGATCGTGCTCATTCAATACTTTCTTTGGCAACATCGTCCATAACATAAAATTTCTATATCACAATCAATAAAACTCTAGCAAAGTGACCAAGAATGTTTAGCGTACCCATAATCAAGTCCGAATGATTCTGAGTATCTTGCGGTGATACATGGTTACACGTCCCTGGGCTTGTTGTCGTCCCCCACGACCTCTATTAATTTCTACATCACAACACCCGAAGGTGATCCTACATGGAAGGGGAACTGTCAGAACCTCCGTCAAGCCCTCGTAAGCCACCAGCGAACAATTCCTACTTAATACCAAGCGTGAGTGGGCAAAAACAAAGCTTTTCAAAATCATTTCATTTCACAAATATTCTAACCCCTCGCTATAAAACACGTATAGTTTCCCAGAAAATAGAATACATACGTATATATCTCAAAGTCATGCTCAGAAATATCGAAATCCACATAGATGTATGCCCAATGTCACAATATAACAAATGTAAGCCAGGTGATACAATGTATTATAAATCATCTGCTAGCTGAAGTCACCTAACGTGATTTATACGGCGAAATCTAGAGCTCATATCTCAATCTCATCTCAATCACATAATTCATCATGTATATAAGTCACATATCTCATCATGTATATACATATTTGCACACGAGTCGGAACCACCTCACGTGGTCTATCCGACAGGACTGGGTGTAACATAATACGCTCTAGTGCTACGTTCACGTGAAGACTGTGTGCTACTCGCGGGTCACATGCGAGTCGAACCCACTAAAAGTGGTCTATACGACAGGACTGTGCACCTAACTTGGATCCAAGATGAGCGTGTGGTGCGGGAGGTGAACATCACATGAAGGACTATGCCCCTAACTCTGGGCGGGAGCACTAACACCGGGGTGCAGATTATGAGCTCTAATATATATCATCATCATCATCATCATCATCATATCTCATAACCATTACCAACATAATATACTCACATGTAGCTTACCTGGGCCTTCGCAGCACCATGCAATAATATGCATAATTATGATAATGCATATGCTAAAATATGATGTGAGTATGACATGGCATTTAAATCTCATTTCCTTTAAATACGTTTTCTAGGAAAAACGTCAAGTGTGTGTGTGTATATATATATATATATATATATATATATATATATACTGAAAACAAAAGCTCACTCACTGATATGTCGAAGGGTCGTAGCCCCCACATTTAGCCTGGCTACGTACGTCCTCCGGATAAGCCTCGCCTATATGAGAAATGACTGAAATAACGTCACTTAAGAGCACATAACCAATTCTAGCTAATAACTTCTCATACAATGCTCAAATTGGGTATATAAATATACTACCGTGATCTACACAACCTCACGAACATCTCCATATTTTTAGAAAAAAATTTCGACCACCAATGCGCAGGCCAAGACACGGCCCTACGCTCCCCCACACGCGGCCACGTGACAGGCACACTGACTGCGTCAGTTAACGCCGTCAGGAATATTCCTCAGAATATTCTGTTAAAACCCAACGGTAACAGTTAAAGATGGATGACGGCGTTGGAATATTTTGTCAGAATTGACGGAATATTCCATCGTCTTCAACCTCAGAACTCCGGCGACCGTCGCCGTAGCCGGAAACTGGGGATTTCGTATTTTCATCCTATCCTCTCCAATTTTTCACCATTTTTCACGATCTATATACCAAAATGAGGCATACGAAGAATAGAACAAGTTTATACCTCTTTCAAGTCCCAAAAACCACGGAATCTCGCCGAGAAATTTCGAGGAAAACCGACCAAGTCTCAATCTCACGATTCCGACGTCCAATTCCTTCCAACGAAGCACTCCGAGCTTCGTGTGGACCTCCTTAAGCTTCCTATGAACTTAGAATTCCCAAAAACAAACGTTTTCACATTAGCATGAACAGTGACCAAATTGGATCTAGGGTTTCCATGTGAATTTGAAGTAGTTTTTACTTGAAAATGGTATGAATGTGTTCGTATGGACCTCAGGAACACAATGGTGTCCTTAACACCCTCGATCTGTAAGGTTTAGAATGGTTTTGATGTTGTCCGTACGAAAGAGAAGGAGAGAGAGAGAGAGAGAGAGAGTGTGAGTCTGAGAGAGAGGGAGTACGGGAGTGAGAGAGAGAAAATGATGTGGATGTGTGTGTGTGTGTGGTTCAAATACAACCAACCAAAAACGAGGATAAGTTTTGTTCTAATTGGGTCCACTAATTTAGGAACCAAGTGAATTGGACCACCCCCAAACTTAAACACACACGTACATTAATTAACGTCCAAGGGCATTTTAGTATTTTCACACCTTCGAGAATAATTTTCCGGGACGGGATGTCACATAATTCCTATTATTAATGATAGAAAAGTAAATAATTAATTTCATATTTAATAATCCATGATTATTAACCCCCTTTCGTATAATAAATATTTATATTTTTTTTATTCATAGATGAAATGGTTCGGTTTCGGATATTGGTTTGGGTCGGATACCCTCATAACCATAATCGAACCCGAAACCGAACCATTCGGTTCAGTTACTTGCAAGGATGGGATTTGACGGTTAAATTGCCATCCCTAGTTCTAGTGGCTACTGTTGTAAGCTTCAATGCTCTTGTTGATGACCTTTGTAAGGCTTCTGAGCTGGAGAAATCACATTTGTTATTGTACAAGATGGATTTGTTGTTTAGGTTATGTTGACAATTTTTGACAATTTTATGGAAATATTGTTGATAATTTGAATGTTTTAGCCTCACGGTGTAGTCAATTTGGATTTCAGAGGATTTTAAATGACTTTTTATAAGTGACAGATTTTAAAGCATTTTAATGGATTCTATAATTCATGAATTACGTAGGATTTTCCCTTTCCCGAATTACATATGGATTTTGGCAGATTTATATGGATTTCTGTTATAGATTTATATGTATTTGTATGGACTTATTTCATGAATTATGTAGGATTTTCCCTTTCCCGTTTCCTTCTGAAATAACACTAGAAGAATATATATTACGACAACGCAAATTACATGACCTGCATCAAAATTACTACAAAACAGTGGATATCATACTAGTTTGGACTTCAACAAGTCAACTCTCTCCAGCAAGTCTGAGATACGATACTTCAATGTCTAGGAAAGATGGGAAATATATTAGAAATGAAATAGTAGCCAACAGTTCTTCCCACGTTAGAAACTAGGTTGGTTAAGTATAGCTAGTTATTATGACTGGCAAGGCAATTCACATGAAATCGAAGCTAAGGCTAGTTAAACAATTAGGAAATTAATGCCATAAGGCATGAACCCAAATTAGGCAGATTGGATTAGGCTTGGATTTGAACTTCTATAACTTATATAAAGAACAATTTGGCATGAACCCAAATTAGGGTTCCTCCTTAAGTGATTAAACTCGGATTGAAAGTATTACAGGACCAGACAAAATAGAATGGTTTATTATGGGATGGAAGAAATAGCAGGGCCTAAACAATCATCACAAAATCTGCGATTTGGCCTAAACAATTATCACAAAATCGCGAACAATTATCACAAATAAACCAATAGTCATTACTTACACACCAACAATAGTAACAACAATCTGTGAAATAATAAAAATAAACCAGACAAGAATTTGGAAGGGAAAAGTAATACCTTAAGGGATGAAGAAAGACTGTTACTCTTCTATATCTGAGAGAGGAAGCTTGTTCCTATTCGGGAAAGTGAAAAGAAATCAGAGGGGGAGAGTTGGATTCTTGTTGGCATTTTGTATTTATACTACCGAGTAAATTGTAGCTATGGTCCCTTAACTTTAACTCAATTGGAGCAATGGTCCCTCAACTAAAAATCCATTACCATTGGTCCCTCAACTTATCAAAACATGCAGCTATGGTCCCTCAACTAAAAATCCATTACCATTGGTCCCTCAACTTTAATTCAATTGGAGAAATGGTCCCTTAACTTTAACCCAATTGTAGCAATGGTCCTTCCAATGTAACTCGCTTTGACAAAAATTTTGACACAGTTGACAAAAAGAACCATAATTATACACTTTGATGAGTTGAGGGACCCTAATTGTATAAATGGTCATTCCAATATAACTTATTTTGACAAAATTTTGACAAAATTTATGAAAAGGACTATAGCTACACATTTTGATAAGTTGAGGGACCAATGGTAATGGATTTTTAGTTGAGAGACCATTGCTCCAATTTGATTAAAGTTGAGGGACCATTCGTACAATTTACTCTTATACTACCCATCCTCAAATCTATCAAAATCCTTCACTTATTAAAATCTTAGAAAATCACTGGTATTTTGACTACACCTAGACATATGTGGACGTTTTTAAAATCCTAATCAACTACCGATGGATTTGGATGTATTGTTTAAAATCCTCTTAAATCCTAATTTAACTACACCATAATTTCAAAATCTTTTAAAATCCTCTTTTAAAATCTTAATTGATTACACCGAATTTTAAAATCTATTAAAATACTATCAAATTCTAATTTTAGTAGCATCACTATTTATTCAGGAGGCTAAACCACATGACAATTGACAATATATATATATATATATATATATATATATATATATATATATATATATATATATATATATATGGTTCATTAGTTCTGTTTACATAAGTATGATGAAATTGCAATAGATTGACAATATGGCACATTCACTTTTATATCTTAATTTTTGTCCTGACGTCCATACATATTATTGCTAAAGAGGAAGCCTGAGATGAGAAATGGCTCTTGTAAAGTGACCAAATATATCCAAATATATTAAATTCAAAATTAAGGCTTATGTTTGGAATGTAAATTGCTTTCTGGTTGTTTTTCAAGGGTTTTTTTAGCCAAAATGGTCCCTGAGATTTGCATAACACATCACTTTGGTCCCCGAGATTGAAAATCAATAGAAATGGTCCCTGAGATGGCCCACCATCCATTATTTTGTTCATTCCGTTAAAAACTCCGTTAAATATCTCGGAGCTCTTGGCCGGAAGTTTGGGTAGTTTTCAAAGCTTCGTAACTCAATCGTTTCTTAACCAAATTCGACCCATAATATATCAAAATGAAGATAGGAAAGTGTAGAACAAGTTTATACCTATTTGGAAGCCCAATGGTTGCTGGAGATGGCCGGAAAAATAGCCTGAAAGATGATTGGTCCGCGTGAAAACTGGAAAACTCGCCGAAAACTTGGTAAATTTTAAACTTTCATAACTTCTTCAATACTCAACGAAATTGAGTGATTCAAAAATGAAAATCATACTTCTGAACGACGGCTAATTCACCGAGGTTTGGCCGGAAAACGGCTTGAAAGTAGCTAACTTGAGACCAAGACAGTCACTTTCAAGCCGTTTTCAGGCCAAACCACAACGATTTAGCCATCGAAAAAGGTACCATTCTCTTATTCTCGTCCAGAAATATGATTTTCGTTTTTGAATCACTCGATTTCGTTGAGTATTGAAGAAGTTATGAACGTTTAAAGTTTGCCCAGTTTCCGGCGAGTTTTCCAGTTTTCCCGCGGACCAGTCACCTTTCAGACCATTTTTTGGCCATTTCCGTCAACCATTGGGCTTCCAAATAGGTATAATCTTGTTCTACACTTTTCTATCTTCATTTTGATATATTATGGGTCGAATTTAGTTAAGAAACGATTGACTTACAAAGTTTTGCAAAAAAAGCCTTTTTCAAATTAAGTTAAAGAGACAGGTGTAAGGCTTGGATTTATTCCAAGCATGAGTGACTCATATGTCCTAGATGTTAGACAAATGTCCTGTCTTTATAGATGACCTAAGATGTAAGGCTTAGATTGTTTTTAAGGTCAGGTATATATATGGAACGATCGGTGCCGTGCTCTGCAATGTTTAGAGCAGCAGCTTTCTTTAGGTTCGCGGAAGTTGATTTGGCCATAAAAAAAATTATAAAAAAATTAAATAAAATTAAATAAAAACCTTCAAAAAGCAAATAAGCTTTTGGAAATGGTATGGAATGTACATGCAACAACGTTTCACACAAAAAAGTCAAATACTTTTAGGTTCGCATGAAGCACTTTTAGAAAGTAATGGGTATTTTTAGTAGACCTGACAGTTTTTGACACGACAAGAAAATAACAGGTTTCGGATCAACACGATAACTAATCAGGTCATTATCGGGTGATCCGTTAAAAATCCGTTAATAACAAGTTCTTAATACACGTGGGTAACCTGTTTCGACCCGTTAAGAAAAAAATTATTTTGATAATTTTAAAATTTAATTACTAAAAGATTTATTATAAAATACAATAGCCATAGTAATATATACAATACATTCTATATCAAATATATAGTTTTGTATTATTATTCTATATAAGTTAACAAAAAAAAAAAGTTTTAGCCATTATTTATTTTTATTATGAGAGTTCCTTATTATCATTACTATGATAAATTTTACTTAACATGTTGTCCAAAATTAAAATAAACTAGTATAGTATTTGTATAGGTAAGAACTAAGAAGACATATATACAAGTATGAAAAATGTGAAAGAATATATAAACACTCATGATTCATCATTATTCCTCCACGAGTAGATAATGGTTACACTTACATTATCGTTTAGATTTTTAAAATCCTCCAAACCCTCATGAATAATGATTTTTATTTGAGGGCAAAATTAATAATAATTATTGTAGAAGTGTAAAAAATGTGAAAAAAAATCATAGTGACAAGCTTTACAACTTTCATGAAGGGGTCAGCTTCGAAATCCAACACTATAATCCATAAACCTTAAATTTATATTTAACCGTCAATTGTCATTTACGTTTTATTCTTCTTACTGAATTTCATTTTTTTAATTTTTTTTTTTAAACATGATCATTTGGCGGATGTAAGAAGATGAACGATTCAGATCTTTGATATCACGTTTCAATATTTACGGTTAAATGAAATATGAGTCGATGTCATATAGTTTGTAGAAACTTTATAAACATCAAGCAATATTTTCACTAATCGTAAAACTCTGAACATAATATCAACAATCAAAACCGTTCATCTTCCTGCATCCTCTAATAGATTATGTTTTCAAAAAAGAAAATCCGAAAAAACAAAATTTGATGACAAAAATGAAGCGTAAATATAAATAACAATCAACAGTTAAATTTTGATCTATGATTTATATGATTATAGTGGCGAATTTCAAAGTTAAGCTCTTCACTGAAGTTGTAAAACTTGTCATTACGAGCGTTTATATATATATATATATATATATATATATATTCTATATTTTTTACACTTCTACATTAATTAAAAAACTATTAAAGACCTTATTTAAATAACAGCAGTAAGATAAATAAGAGTAAATCTGTACCGTTGGATTCTATTTCACTTATATTATTAGAACTTTTTTGGATGAAAAAACCCCTTCTCTATTCCATTATTTTCCAATTTTACCATTTGATCAAAACAAAAGCCCTAATCCCTTTCTCTCTCCCCACTCCGGTGACCCTCTCTCCCGATCCCGCCGTTTGTTTTTCCTAGCCCTTCTCGCCTGCCGTATGTTCAGTTCTTTCGGTAGCCTCTCTCAATCTCTCTTTTCTCCTCCCTCGTGCAGTGGACCGAATCATCCTTGTCATCTCTAGTTGTCTCTACATCTCTGCATCTCCTTTCTCCACAATTGTTCCATATTCGTTCTTGATTAGATTGTTCAAGCCGATTAGAGATTGGCACCTCAAAATGGGGGTGCCTCGGGGTTGGACACGTGAGCCTGCTTGCGATATTCCCATTCCCTTGAACCAGATGCTGAGCTTCCAACCGCTGATCATGAAGCTCCTGCAAGTACACATATCGCTGCTGCATCCTATAGTATTGCTCCTCTTCCATGTTCCTCCAACTAATTTGATTCTGGTTTAGCTGTTGAGAATGTAGGTAAGGAATACGAGATTGTGCATCAAGAAAGAATTGCTGCTGATGATCAGATCCCACGTATTATACAGACAGCCCAAAAACTCGAATTCCTGAAACCCGACGTCGCCTCCCAAATTCATTGGATCGTTTTCACATCGCCGCCGACCGCCCGCTACAAGCTTCTTTGAAAGGTTTCTCTCTCATCTCTCTCTCTCGCTGCGGTGTACTGCAGTTTCTTAGATTTTGATTTTTGTTGATTTTTTGGTTTGGAATTTGGGTTGCAGAGAGTGGTTTCGATTTGGAATTTGGGTTCGGTGAGAGAATCAATCAATTCATGGCTACTTTGCAACCGACGAGGGCTCGGGCGGATTACGATTATCTCATCAAGCTTCTCCTCATTGGCGACAGTGGTTAGTCGTCGTTTATCCTTCTCTGTTTGGTTCCTGAGAAAATTTTGGAATTGCGAATTGGAAGTTGGACATTCTGAGATCTAACGTGTCTTCCCTTTACTTTGGTATTTCTGGTGGCCAATGTGCTTTGCTTTTCATCCGAGTGAACAATTTTTTTCAATAAAAAAAGATAAAATCGTTATTTCTGAACCTTTTTTTGTTTGTTACAAAATAGTGGGTGTAGGGTAATATTTAGTTCTGTCAAGTTTGAAATTTTGAATGCGTGCAGTTTTTGGTAAATTTAGTGTTTAGGGACCTGTATGTGAGTGTAATTAGATGGGTTTGTTTGAAAGATACAGTTTTGGGTTTGATGAAGACGAAGAGAGTGAGTATAAGCATGAAAAATTACCCTATGCGCACGAGTAAATTGTACGAATGGTCCTTCAATTTTAATTAAATTGGAGCAATGGTCCTTCAATTAAAAATCCATTACCATTGGTCCCTCAACTTATCAAAATGTGTAGCTATAGTCATTCTCATCAATTTTGTCAAAATTTTGTCAAAATAAGCTATGTTGGAATGACCATTTATACAATTACGATCCCTCAACTCATCAAAGTGTATAATTATGGTTCTTTTCGTCAACTATGTCAAAATTTTTGTCGAAACGAGTTATATTGGAAGGACCATTGCTACAATTGGGTTAAAGTTAAGAGACCATTTCTCCAGTTGAATTAAAGTTGAGGGATCAATGATAATGGATTTTTAGTTGAGGGACCATAGCTGCACTTTTTGATAAGTTGAGGGACCAATGGTAATGGATTTTTAGTTGAGGGACCATTGCTCAAATTGAATTAAAGTTAAGGGACCATAGCTACAATTTACTCCTATGCGCACTGGACCGTCTTGTAGGGGTTGAAGAGCATTCAACCTCTTTGTAATATCTGATGTCAATTATTGGATAAAGGCCAAATACGAGCTCTGGTGGGGCTCGGTGTTTTGGCGTCAGTTGAGATCATTGCTTTGGAGGATACGTTTTGAAATTGCTTTGAGATGGATAAGAAGTTTTAGGAATTTTTTTGTTTGGATGGGGTATCCTGGATCTTGTGCATTCAAAATGGTCTAATTGTGAGGATTACTTGGAACACAATATATCAAGTCAAAGTTCCAATATTGCTTCCCATGGTGATTGAGGAAAATTGAAGGGTTTGATTGGAAGAAAATGTGCAAGGTTCCAATGTTCTAATGTTCCAATATCCTTAATTTTGCAAATCTTTTGAACATTTGATATTTTGTAATGTTCTAATGTTTTTTTTTTTATGCTCTTATTTTGGATATGTAAATATATACTTAAAAGAAAAATGCGTTTTTATGTTTTAGATGTGACAATATGGTATGTATATACTTATTTAGTATTATGTTTTTCGTTTGATTATTTATAAAATATATTTTCCGTAACGGGTAACGGGTCAGGTCATATTACCTGTTAATATTATCGGATCGATTTTGGGGTTGGGTCATTTTATCCGTTTATTTTAACGGGTGTTATACGACACGATCCGTTAAGATATTGGGTATGACACGAAAACAACACGAACCCGGAAAACACGACACGAAAGCCAGGTCTAATTTTTAGCCGACATCATTGACGGAGGAGGTGCTTCTCAGTCATCATATTCCTGGACAAAAAAACACGTATTTGATCATATACCTGGATATTCAATTTTTAATCACTAGATTGAACTATTCAATCCTACTATTCCTAACCATATTATCTACTAACCAGCGGAAATTTTCAAACAAAACCAGAAACCACCGAACCCACCGCCCACGGGAAAATTTCATGACATGAAAAACCAATGAAATTTTTTAAACAAATAACAACCGCGTAGCTTAAACAAACAAGCTACAAACTTGAACCTAATAGTGAAGATGACTTTGACTAGTACGTTGTCTTCGCAATGTTGGAAAGAGAGGGTATGCGCATAACCCGATAGTTTAACCAGCAGAATATGAATTAAGAAGTGTACAAGATCTCACGGTACTAAGAGAATAAATCTTGCATGAGCTTGTATGTAAGTTGAGCTATTACTCATATTATTAATTGATTTTATAATAGAATTTCAATTTGGTTTATTGTATCAAAGTGGGTTCTCCAGTGTGTATCGGGTAGGATCTTGATAGAACAGTGAGGGGTTAACTAAACAAAATAAAACAGATCTCAAACCTAGGTGGGTTTTGCGTTGTTCCTCGTCCTCGGTCCGACTGGTCCCTTTCGCGCTGTCTGCACTGTCACTCCATCTCTCTCTCTCTCTCTCTCTAGGTGCGTCGTCGCCTTCGTCTTGTCCGACGTCATTTTATTCCTATTTTTATTTGTTTTATATATTTATCTTTGTTTATATTAATAAAATTTGGATTTATCATGTGTTTTTTTTGGCAGCATGCGGGTTTAGATTTTCGATTTATCCGGACTTTCTTATTTCAAGTGTGTTTTTAATCTAAATTCTTTTCAGGCATCTTTTTTTTTCATCCCTTTTATGGCGGAGCAGTATTTGTTAGAACAGCATTTAGTCTCCGACAAAGATTACAAATATATCAACGAGTTCAATGTGATTGTATGGATATAAGTTCATGTTATCTCAACGCATTATAGGATCAAAAAGATTAAAGGTTGTAAGAATACATACAACTAGATAGTTTCTGTACAAACTCATCCACCTGAAGAAGCCATGGTAGTTGAGATGACTGCACCGAGAAATTCCCAAGAGTCTGTCGGAGAATGCCATCGCACAAACGTAAATGAGATCAACACCAAGGGAGTCTTCTATTCACTGAGGAACCTGATGTCAAACCCTAGTGATAGTGCTAAATCATATTTTTGACGTAAACTTCCTGTAAGCAGGGACACCTCCTTTATTGGCAGATAACCCAACTGCATCCCAGCTATCATGGGATAGTTGATGCCTAAATAATCCTGCACGTTTATCCAGTTGTTAACCACAACTTATTCACGTACAGTTAATGTCCTATAATCAAGGGAATTAGCTACATGGTTTTGACTTCAATTAATTAATTCCACTTTAGTTATCCTTATCATGTTCAGTGACAATTCAAATAGAATCCCAACAGTATTCCCCTTATTCTATTAATTTTTCTTTGGCTCAAACTTATATTTTTTAAAATTCTTGCTCCCTTTTTACCTCATATTGAGGTTTCTGGGTTTGTGCAATATTGTTCTCTCTATTGAATTTATGATCTTTTAGTTTTTATGCAAATTATTCAATCTCTCATGTTCTAAGTTCAAACTACCTATGTACGTGAGAGTACTCCCACACATAAAATTTTGGCCATGTCAATGATTTTACAGCTATATTTTTTTTCCATTTTACAAACAACTTTAGATTTATAAATGGGTTAACTTGTTAATTGTTAGGATGAGGAGGATCGGTGGAGATTGAATCCATCCACACTAGTACATAAACATTATTATTTTCTTTCACTGCAGTAAAATATCATCTACATTTTTTTTTCCATTTTCACATTGCTAATAAATGTAAATAAAAAAGCCCTCATTCTAATCCCATCATTACTAGATTCCCTTATTTTAAGGGAACTTTAACAAAAAGCTCATAGTACTGTTCATTTTAACGAAAAACCACATTTTTACACTAAAAAGTCAATACTGATACTATTCACTTTACTCTTTATTTTATCCTTATCGTTAAAACTCAAAGTTTTCAAGCCATTTTCATTAGTTTTCTTTTTTTTTTAAATTTTATACAGTACTAGATTCCCTTTATTCCCAAACAAGAAACCTAAAAACCCTTTATATTTTTTTTAAGAAACGATATTAATTATCTACATTAAAAGGAGGGGGTGGGTTTAGCCTCACAATGGACAAGAAATAATGTGGTTGAAATTCGCCTTTAACGAGAATTGAACCTAAGACCTCTCACTTACAAGTGAAAAAAAATATCACTGGACCATAGCACTAAGTGGCAAAAACTTCATTTTTAACCCGTTCATTTCCTACTCCCATCATTAGTAAATTCCTTGGATCCACCCAAACCCCCATCCAAACGGACCCTTAGTTTTATGAACCGATGGGGGGAAGAATGGCAATGCTACCTCTCATTCCAAAATTAGTCATGGCACCCGAAAATATGCAGATTAATTGCTTCGCAACCGTTTAACCTGGCATAAGATCTTGTGTGTTCTTAGTGAAAGAACAAGCTAGCAGATCGTAGGAAAACTGGTATCGCGTGTTAACCTCAATGTATTATCTGAGGAACACAAGAATTACAAGGCTGTGTGGAACTAGGAGAACTTAATAAATTAACCAAATACAAATGTAATCAGTAAACCTAAACCATATTTGTACTTTATGACAAATCAAAGTTTTATACGCTTTTAACATCCAACCGGTACTAGCTTGGCGCTGAAGGGTTACTTCAATGCTCATACACATGCCATATTTTTTTATTTTGCATCAGGAAAATTTTAAATACTTTTGAAATCCCCTACATGAAACCTTTCTTTGCAAACCTTTTCTATAACCGCCGCTTCTCTTTTTACAGTACCATCTAGGTACTTACTTTGGAGACATTTTGTAAAGCTAGTAGGGGGCGCCTGCCCTACAAGCAACTTTAATTCTTTTCTGTAAATGACCCCATGCAAATTCCTGAAACGTACAATCAAAGGGCTCTCAATCAGCTCCTTCATTTGGTAATTCAATACCAAAGAAGAATTGGAAATCAAAGGGCAAGAAGTGGGAGTCTGAACCTTAATTTGCTGTGAAACAAGGTGTAAGACCATCTCCAACCGAAGGATCCAGAGGGCCGAAAATGGCCCGAAAACCATCTCCAACCGAGGGCCAGGCCAAAGGCTCGTGGACCCCACTAGACAAAAAATGGCCAAAGGGCCAACTGGCCGGCCCAAATGAGCCAGACAGCCGGCCCGGGGCTAGCCAAGATTCAAAAAACCAACGGCTAGCTGCTAACGTCAGCTAGTCGTTATTTTATTTTATTTTTTTATTTTTACAAAATTTTTTATTTTTTTTTAAATTCTAGTATTTTCATATAACTTCCTAAGTCATTATACAACATTAAATTAAATTAAGTAACATGAAACAACATTAAACAGTATGAAACAACATTAAATAACATTAACCAACATAAACATTATACAACATAAAAAAAACATTTAACAACATGAAACTTAAACAACATTTTTAAAAACATTTAACAACATAAAACTTAAACGCCTACTCCATGCTTCTTTTGGCCTAAAGATGTGCAACAAGATCCTGTTGTAGGTACTTGTTTGTGGCACGGGAACGTATCATCCTATAGCGCCTTATGTACTCATTTATAGAGATACTAGCAGTTCTTGGATTGAAAGGCAAATTAGGTCCATCATATATTTTTGCACGAGCCCTTCTTGAGCTATTTGGATCCTCTTGGTCATCAGTTGTGTAATATGATGCAAGACATCATGATGGAGTCCAAATTTTCTCGACTCCACCCTCTTGCTGGTTCCTTGATGGTCTTCCATTGTTCCTGTAGAACACCAAAAGCTCTCTCAACATCTTTCCGGTATGCCTCTTGGTGTAAGGTAAAACAGTTTTCGACATCATTTTTAGGGTTTGAAATTGCTTAGACAAGTGTCGCCCACTTTGGGTAGATGCCTGATGAGCGCATATTTTATCATTTATTACACTCCGAAAACTACAATTTCTTAGATGCAATTTTGGATTTAAATGAAAGAAATGACATGTTTTGGTGTTTTTAAGATTAGATTAATGATATGGAAAATTATGTTATATTTCTGTGATTTTCATGTTAGTCTGGTGGTGTCTAATCATGTTTGGTAAAATGGTGTTTAGACGACTATTTGTATTTACCATTTGTTAGTCTATTTTGACTTGTCCTAGTTGGGTCCCCCTGTAGACTCATTTTCTATTATTCAATTTTTAAGCAGGTTCCTCATTGCACGCTAAAAGGATGAGCATCACGTTGACCGCTTCAACAAAACAAATGCCCTTATCCTCATATTTGCACTGACAGAAGACAGGGTTGTTTTTCTCTCCCAATTTCCAGGAGCAAGCCGGCGCACTGCAACTTATCAAAATTGAAGAGGGATGAAAATCCATATTTCTATTCCACTCTCCAGTTTGTTGGTTTGCGGTGGAAGCTTGAATTAGGCATTTTTTATCTTTAATTCTCATCAACTGCAATGGAGATTTGGGTACTTTCAAATTTGGTTGATGTATCACTTTGGAGATGAAATTTCCAGCTGGAATCTAGCAGGGTAGAAAGGGACAATATGGAGGCCTCGCTGCAGCAAGTAGACCAACTTGAGTGTGATTTAGGCGTTCTATTCTTTCAAGCTTTGATCAAGGTGTCTAAACGCAAGAAGTGTCTGGCAAGGAGTTAAAAGGTTGCTTCCGTTTCTTTTCTTCAAATGTTTTCTATAAATGGGCTTTTAAGCCGTCGTCGGTTACGAAAAAGGGAAATGAAAACAGAAGAGCAAAAAGAAGAAAAGGAGAACTAATCAATTTTCGAGAAGCAGAGACAAAGGGAAAAAAGGTAGCGGCAGAGCACGGGGATTTCAGGCTTTTCTAAACTTAGTTTTTCTTTTAATTTTTTATGAATTCAATCATATTTCAAGTTATGTTTCAGAACTAATTTTCCTTAGCTAGGGCTACGATGTAGGCATGACTATGAATGCTTAGTTTCTGAAGTGAATTATTTCAAGTTTTCAATTTCATTGGGTATCGGTTGCTGTGTTTATATGCTTGGTTTAGTCTTGGTGATTAGCTACCATCTTAACTTTTACTTGGTAAATTTGATGCAAGTTGTGCAGATGCCATGTTTTCAACTTGAGTGATAGCTTCTTGCAAATAGATACCATGAATTACCTAGTAGTAGATGCCATACTCTAGGATTTGTGTAGTCTTTATATAAATTTCCACTGATCATAACGAGTTTCATTATGTTAAACTAATCTAGATGCCATGGATGGTTGCATAGTGGAATATATGTAATAGTCTAGATGCCAAAGATATTACATGAGTTAGGGAAATTTGAGTATCAATGAGATTGAGTACTTGTTAATAATTCATTGCAGGCAATAAGTAGGATTGGTTATGGTGAGTCGGACGCACTAGTGTTTTACTCGATTGAATTACAACTTGTCTTCTTGGCTTCCACTTTGTGCATTGTGATCAAACCTTCTTGTTTTCATTTGTTTTTACTATTAGTTTCAATTCTTAAATCAATCTTTCATCAATATTTGCTAATTTTACTTCGTTGCAATTGGATTTAAGTTAGTTGATAAGAATTAAATCATTTTCTGAGGGACGATATTAAGTGCTTGCTTTCCATACTATCGAACGATTCGTACGCTTGCGAGCATAAAATTTGGAACTAAGTTGGATTAATTTCGGTTAGCTTAAATTTCGCAACAAGTTTTTGGCGCCGCAGCTCGGGATTGAAATTTAATTCTATCTCTTTCTTATTTCGATTTCTATGTGTTTTTGTTTTCTTTCGTTTTCAAGTGTTCTTGTGAAGTTCATGCATGGTCATCGTTCTCGAAGTCTTGAGCTTGTGCCATACAATCCCGAAATTGACAGGACGTTTCGACACCTACTAGGGAAGCAAAAGAAGCAAGAACCAATTGAAAGAATGGCACTTCAAGACCCAAATGAAACTCGTGCCCTTATGGATTATTTGGCTCCTACTGTTGGAGCCACATCGTCTTGTATTGTGGGTCCAGAAATAACGGCTAATAAGTTTGAGTTGAAGCCGTCTTTCATCCAGATGTTGCCATCATTTTATGGTCTGACTACAGAAGATCCAAATTTACATATTAGTGACTTTGTCGAGATATGTGAAACTTTGAAGTTCCATGGGGCAACTAACGATGCTATCAGATTGCAGCTGTTTCCGTTTTCACTCAAGGACAAAGGAAAGTCTTGGTTTAACTCTCTGCCGGCTAATTCTATAACAACTTGGGATGAGTTGGCAAATCAATTCCTTCAAAGATTCTTTCCTCATTCGAAGACTTCTAAGTTGCGGAATGAAATCACGATGTTTGCCCAGTTTGATTCTGAAGCTTTTTATGACAGTTGGGAGAGGTTCCGAGATTTATTGATGAAGTGTCCTCATCATGGCTTACCGGAATGGTTGCAGCTGCAATCATTTTATCAAGGATTGACTCCCGAAAACAAGAGAATGATTGATGCCGCTAGTGGATGAGCTCTAATGACAAAGACAGTTACCAAGGCATCTGCACTCTTCAAGACATTATCTACTCATTCTCAATAGTGGGGAGTGGAAAGAGGACCATCCAAACGTGCTGGAGTGCACGAGATCGACGCCATGTCTACCATGGCTGCACAGATTTCTAACTTAAATAAAAAGTTTGATAATTTGATGACCGTTAAATCTGTGAAGTCTTTTGATGTTGTTTGTGAAATATGTGCAGGTATACATGCAAGTACTGAGTGCCCGAACATTGGTTCCTTTCCGGAGTATATGCAAGAGCAAGCAAATCAAGTGAACGATTTTTCTCGTTAGCGGAATAACCCATATTTGAACACTTACAATCCAGGTTGGCGTTTTCATCAAAATCTTCAATGGAATAACAATCTGAATGTTATGAATCCTCCAGCCTCCTATGAATTTCCAGCCACAAGAAAAGAAGACACCAGCTGAAGACTTGATAGCTCAACTTGCTACAAACACAAATAACTTCATTCAAGCAACTCAGGCAACACTCCAAAATTAGCAAGCTTCAATTGGGAAGCTGGAAGTTCAAGTTGGTCAGATTGCTAGTGCTTTGAATGAAAGAGAGATCGGGAAATTTCCAAGTCAGCCGGAAGTGAATCCGAAGAACCAAGAGAACATTAAGGCTATCACATTAAGTAGTGGCAAGATCATAGAAACCGAGGTGCAAAGGAAGAAAAGAAGCCCGAAGAACATGAGAATGATTCCCTCACATTGCCAGATAAGGAGTTAGCACAAGAAAAGATTGATTCGCCACCCGTTCCATATCCTTAATGTTTGCAAAGGGCTAAGAAAGACAAGAACTTTTCTGAAATTTTAGATTTATTTAAAAAGGTACATATTAACATTCCTTTGCTTGATGCAGTGAAACAAATTCCGAGTTATGCAAAATTCTTGAAGGACATATGCACCAACAAGAAGAGGTTTGTGGAACACGAAAAAGTGATGTTATCAGAAAAGTGCAGTGCCGTTTTGCAGCAAAAGTTGCCCCCAAAGTTAAAAGATCCAGGGAGTTTTACTATTCCTTGTACAATTGGCAAATTTTCCTTTGAAAAAGCTTTGTTTGATTTAGGAGCCAGTGTTAATTTGATGCCATTTACTATTTTTAAACAGCTTAGTCTTGAAGAAATGAAGTCAAGTTCGGTATCTTTACAACTCGCTGATCGTTCGGTTACATATCCAAGAGGAATCATTGAAGATGTTCTAGTTCGAGTTGATCAATTCATTCTACCAGTTGATTTCTTGGTAGACATGGAGGAGGATCGAGAAATTCCAATCATTTTGGGCCATCCATTTATGGCTACTGCTGGAACTCTTATCGACGTCCAAAAAGGTCTCCTCAATTTGAGAGTTCAAGGCAAGGAAGTGGTGTTCAAGGTCTTTGAGGCTATGAAATATCCAAGTGATTCTAAAAGATGCTTTCGAGTTGAAGCATTGGAAGAGCTAGTGAATCTGAAATATATAGAGCAACATCTGGATGATCCTTTGGAGGCATGCTTGGTTCATTCTGAATTGAGCGGTGGAACAAACAAAGATGTAGTTGCTATTTCAGCAATGTTAAATTTTGCCCTTGTACACAATAAGCATCGAAGACATTATTTTGAGGCTTTGGGACCAGATTCGAAGAAAATTCAGCCATCTATTGAATTTGCACCCAAGTTAGAGTTGAAGTAATTGCCAAAAAAACTGAAGTATGCTTATTTAAGAGCTGCCGAGACCTTACCCGTCATAATTGCTGCAAGTTTAAGCCCACTTGAAGAGGAAAAATTACTTCGGGTACTAAGAGAATATAAAATGGCGCTTGGATGGACTATAGCTGATATAAAGGGAATCAGTCCAACAAATTGCATGCATAGAATCTTTCATGAAGAAAATAGCAAGCCTACCATTGAGGCTTAAAGAAGACTCAACCCGCTTATGAAGGAAGTTGTTCTTGAAGAAGTTCTCAAGCTTTTAGACGTTGGGGTCATCTACCTAATATTCGATAGCAGATGGGTAAATCCACTTCACGTTGTTCTGAAGAAAGAAGGCACAACTGTGGTCAAAAGTGATACTAATGAGCTACTGCCCACAAGGCAAAAAACGAAGTGAAGAGTCTATACAGATTACCAGAAGATAAATGATTCCACACGCAAAGATCATTTTCCACTTCCGTTCATTGATTAGATGCTGGAACGACTTGCTGGCCATATGTTTTATTGCTTTCTTGATGGATACTCGGGATATAATCAGATTGCTATTGCGCCTGAAGACCAAGAAAATACCACCTTTACCTACCCATTTGGTACTTTTGCGTATAAGAGGATGTCGTTCGGATTATGTAATGCACCGGCTACTTTTCAAAGGTGTATGATAAGTATATTTTCTGATATGGTGGAGTGTTTTATAGAAGTATTCATGGATGACTTCTCTATTCTTGGGCCTTCATTTGATAATTGTCTTCACAACTTGGCGCTAGTACTGAAAATATGCCAAGAGACTAATTTGGTGTTAAATTAGGAACAATGCCACTTCATGGTGCAAGAAGGCATAGTCTTGGGGCATAAAATTTCAATGAAAGGTATCGAGGTTGATAGAGCTAAGGTTGAGTTGATTGTAAATCTTCTACCACCAACTTTAGTGAAAGGAGTTTGAAGTTTCCTTCGTCATGCGAGGTTCCATCGAAGATTTGTCAAGGATTTCTCGAAAATAGCCAAGCCTTTTAGTGATCTTCTTCAGAAAGATGTTGTGTTTGAGTTCGATTTTGAATGTTTGTCTGCTTTTAACACCTTGAAGAATTTGCTCACTTCAGCCCCTATTCTGACAACACCAGATTGAAGCTTTCCGTTTAAACTGATGTGTGATGCAAGCGATTATGCCATAGGAGCTCTTTTGGGGCAGCAAAAGGACAAACTTGCTCATGTTATTTACTACGCAAGCCGCACCTTAAATGATGCATATCTCAATTATTCTACCATAGAGAATGAGATGTTTGCTGTAGTATTTGCACTTGACAAATTTCGGTCTTATCTTATTTGTTCGAAGGTTATTGTATACACAGATCATGCAGCCGTGAGGTACTTGATGTCTAAAAAAGATGCAAAACCGAGGCTGATCCGATGGGTTCTTCTTCTTCAAGAGTTTGATCTCGAGATTCGAGACAAAATGGGGTTATGAGAATGTGGTAGCAGACCACTTGTCAAGGCTTATTCAAGATGGTGAGGCGGAATCAACTGTACTGCTCAATTAAACTTTTCTAGATGAACACTTGCTTGATGCCCAACATGGAAAAGTCTCATGGTTTGCCGATTTTGTAAATTACTTGGCTAGTGGTGTGGTTCCAAAGGATTTGAGTTTTCAACAAAAGAAGAAATTTCTTTCCATGGTTAAGCACTATTTCTGGGATGATCTGTATTTGTATAAACATTGTCCAGATCAAGTGATTTGTAAATGTGTACCCGAAGATGAGCAAATCAGCATTCTCAATCATTGTCATTCTCTTGTGTATGGGGGACATTTCGGTGCCTCAAAAACAGCAGCAAAGGTTCTCCAATCTGGGTTCTTTTGGCCCTCTTTATTCAAGGACTCACATGTTTTTGTTGCCTCTTGTGATCGTTGTCAAAGGACTGGAAATATTTCTCGTAGAAATCAGATGCCTCTTAATAATATTTCACGCAGAAGGTTGCTACACCTTATCACCCTCAAACAAGCGGACAAGTGGAAATTTCAAATCGAGAAATCAAGAAGATTCCAGAGAAGACTGTGAGTGTTTCGAGAAAAGATTGGTCGAAGAAGTTAGACGATGCTTTATGGGCATATTGCACTGCTTTCAAAACTCCAATTGGCATGTCTCCATAGCGGCTTGTTTTTTGTAAAGCATGTCACTTGCCAGTTGAGCTGGAACACAAGGCTTTCTGGGTAATCAAGACTTTGAATTTTGACATGGAAGCGGCTGGGGAGAAAAGATTGTTACAACTCAGTGAGATGGAGGAATTCTGGAACAATGCATATGAAAATGCCAAGATCTATAAAGAAAGAACTAAGAAGTGGCATGATCAGAACATTTTGTGGAAAGAATTTCATGTCGAACAAAAGGTGTTGCTGTACAATTCCAAATTAAAGTTGTTTCCTGGAAAGTTTTGTTCTCAGTGGTATGGTCATTTCGTGGTAGTACAAGTTTATCCATATGGCACGGTGGAAATTCAGAATTTGGAGTCGGAAGCATATTCAAGGTTAATGGTCAAAGATTGAAGCCATATGTGGAAATCAATTTCAATACCATGAAGACGGCCACCTTGCTTCGAGATCCAGCATAAACCTCATATAGTCTAGTTGAAGACTATAAATTTAGCGCTTCATGGGAGGCAACCCGTGCTTTTCTTATATTTTCTGTTTGTTTCATTTCATATTTTTCGTTTTGTTTGTTTTGTTTTCTATCTTCACTCGTTTGCTACTTGCTGACTGTTTTCTCTTGGTGTAGAGAAGTGTTGCCACCATACAACGTTGAATGGAAGATTAGGGTGTTCAAGTTTGGGGGAAGCTACTGTCTTGAACATACCGTGGTTGCCATGTGAACCATAAAACAGGGAAGTTCTTTGACCAAGTGATTTTATTCATTCCCTTTCCAAGTGTTTTTATGTGCTTGCTTTCAGACATTGAGGACAATGGCTCATCTAAGTTTGGGGATATGAGTGAGATTTTTAAGCCCTGGTTGAAGAAAATTTGTTTAGTGTGAGTGTTTCATTTGAAATAAGCATGTTGCTTTTAACTGGCTGGATCCTCCCTTTTTAATTATTTACTTTTAGTTAGTATTTTGGTTAGAAAAAAAAAATCTATAAAAAATCAGAAACTTTGAAAAATCCAAAAATATTTTTGTTTTTGTTTCTTGTTTTCAGTTAGATTTTTGTTAGTTTCCCGACCCAATGATGAAATTGAATTGAATTCAAACTATGGTTATTGAGAAAGTCGTAAGCATGTTTTAGGTGAATCTCTTTATTCTTTTGTTAGCTTTGTACACGTTCGATCATCCTTGGAAAATTGAATGCACATAGCCTTGTTGATGTGAAATTAAAGCATGGTTTAACACTTCATATGTGAATATAGTGGCTTAATGTAATCCTTGTGAGCTTTTGAGCCTCTTTTATGGTTGAACTATCATGTAGCAATCACATTTATTCTTGTGTGTTTGATCTCGTCCTTTCATGTATCTCTAGAACTTGCTTTATACCTCTCGAATCATTCATCAATTCATGTAATAACTTGGAAGTGATATAGGCTATTTTTGGATCGTTTGAGCCTTTCATCCCTACCTTATATGCTATGTTTAACCTTAGTAGCCCGTTGAGCCTTTAACTAAGCCATTTCATTGTTAGCCACATCTACTTACCATGCTCCGATATTGGAGTTGAGCCCATACACAGAAATCGATCCCTTATTGTTTTGAGAAAGTATTACATAGGTTGTGCTTTGGGGTTTTGTTTATATAGAAAAAGTGGATGGAGCATGTGTATTACAATGAAATGTGAATTTGAGGGGTGATGTAGCTTTGTAGATTTGAGCATGATTAAACACAAAAAAAAAAAAGGAAAGGGTTAAAAATATGCAGGCTACTGTCATTATTGTGGTGGTATGAATTGAATTTTCATTTAAAAAAAAAATGTTGAGATGTTGAAAATGTATTTTGTAAAAACTTACTTCTATTCTTAAGTGTCAATGTTATCAAAAGTAAAGCTTGAGAATGCAGATGTATATTTTAGAGGCCTAGTGTTTGGATGCAGAATATAGATTTCCATTTGAAGTTGAGATGGGGGAGCAGCAAGTGCTACGGGTTATGTTGTTTGCTTTCAATTTGAGTGGGTCTGATATTGGTGTTGGAAAAACTACTAATGTGTACCTTCTCAAAATTTTTGGTTTCCATATCCTTTCTTTCACTAGCCTATTACCCTTAACCCCATTACAACCGTAGTAAAGTCCTATTGATCCAAGGCATTACTAGATATTGATAGCGAGCTAGGTGGACAAGCAAGCATATGGCAACATGTTTTAACGAGATTATTTGATCGAAACACATTACCCAGAAATATGAGCGAATGAGTGTACGCCCGGTGAGGATGTCACTTGTTTTCATATGATGATTTTAATAAGCTTAGAATTGCATTGGCATGGTTAATCCACACACTACACTTCAAGGATGATTGAAATGTTTTTGCTAAGAATTAGAATGTGGTTGATTCACTTGCTTTGTGCTTATTACGGACTTGATTATGATGCATCTTGCAAAATATTCAATGAAGGTCGTCCAGGGGAAGCTAACGTTTTTCATGTATATACTTGTTCTTATGTTTTCTTCTTTTGCTCGAGGACTAGCAAAATGTAAGTTTGAGGGTATTTGATGAGCGCATATTTTATCATTTATTATACTCCGAAAACTACAATTTCTTATATGCAATTTTGGATTTAAATGAAAGAAATGACATGTTTTGGTGTTTTTAAGATTAGATTAATGATATGGAAAATTATGCTATGTTTCTGTGATTTTCATGTTAGTCTGGTGGTGTCTAATCATGTTTGGTAAAATGGTGTTTAGACGACTATTTGTATTTACCATTTGTTAGTCTACTTTGACTTATCCCAGTTGGGTCCTCGTGTAGACTCATTTTCTATTATTCAATTTTTAAACAGGTTCCTTATTGCACACTAAAATGATGACCATCACAGACCGCTTCAACAAAACAAATACCCTTATCCTCATATTTGCAACGACAGAAGAAAAGGTTGTTTTTCTCTCCCAATTTCCAGGAGCAAGCCGAAGCATTACTGCTTATCAAAATTGAAGAGGGATGAAAATCCATATTTCTATTCCACTCTCCAGAAGAGCCAAAAGAAGAAAAGGAGAACTAATCAATTTTCGAGAAGCAGAGACAAGGGAAAAAAGGCAGCGGCAGAGCACGGGGATGTCAGGCTTTTCTAAACTTAGTTTTTCTTTTAATTTTTTTATGAATTCAATCATATTAACAGTTATGTTTCGGAACTAATTTTCCTTAGCTAGGGCGACTATGAATGCTTAATTTCTGAAGTGAATTATTTCAAGTTTTCAATTTCATTGAGTATCGTTTGCTGTGTTTATATGCTTAGTTTTAGTCTTGGTGATTAGCTACCATCTTGACTTTTACTTGGTAAATTTGATGCAAGTTGTGCAGATGCCATGTTTTCAACTTGAGTGATAGCTTCTTGCAGATAGATAACATGAATTACCTAGTAGTAGATGCCATACTCTAGGATTTGTGTAGTCTTTATATAAATTTCCAGTGATCGTAATGAGTTTCATTATGTTAAACTAATCTAGATGCCATGGATGGTTGCATAGTGGAATATACGTAATAGTCTAGATGCCATAGATATTACATGAGTTAGGGAAATTTGACTATCAATGAGATTGAGTACTTGTTAATAATTCATTGCAGGAAATAAGTAGGATTGGTTATGGTGAGTTGGATGCTCTAGTGTTTTACTCAATTGAATTACAACTTGTTTTCTTGGCTGCCACTTTGTGCATTGTGATCAAACTTTCTTGTTTTCATTTGTTTTTACTATTAGTTTCAATTCTTAAATCAATCTTTCATCAATATTTGCTAATTTTACTTCGTTGCAATTGGATTTAAGTTAGTGGATAAGAATTAAATCATTTTCGGAGGGACGAGATTAAGTGTTTGCTTTCTATACTATCGAAATTTTGTACGCTTGCAAGCATAAAATTTGGAACTAAGTTAGACTAATTTCGGTTAGTTTAAATTTCGCAACAATACCATATGCCAAGTAATACCCCATATTGTACCTACGGCCGTTGATGTAGTAGTCAAGTTGAGGTGATTTACCTTCCGTCAGGTTATTAAAGAGGGGTGAACGCCCAAGAACTGTAATGTCATTTTGGGATCTAGGGACTCTAAAGAAAGCATGCCAAATCCATGTGTAATATGAGGCAACCGAACACAATAGTTGGCTTTGCGATCTGGTGGGACAGTTCTTCCAATTCCAATTCATGCAGTCTAATAACCCTTTCATACCCGGAAACCCACGGTCTTCAATTTTGCGAATGAGCTGATGTGAAATTAAATTGCACTCAAACTTAAACCCTATCAGTGTAGTATGTGTAAGTAGGGATCGTTCTAGCCGGGGATTAGAAGGGATGCTAATCTACACTAATTAAACATTAAAACACTAAACTAGACTCAAAACAGCAAATAGAACTCAAACTAGACAGTTTCTAGACTCTAGACACTCAAAACAAGCTAATTAGACTTAAAACACACAAAACAGATTCTTTAGATTCAAAACTAACATCTAAGATTGATTTGAACGAAATTAAGACTCTAATTACACAAACTAAAAGCAAGGGATTGGTTTTGAACGAATTTAAACTTAAACAAACAGAATTGTAAAGACAACTTAAAAAGACACGAAATTGGTGGTTTAAATGGGTGAATGGCGAGCTAGAGGGTCCTTCTCCACACATGACACATATGCAACACAAATTGATTTCCAGTTGTTCTTTCTATAAACCATGAACGACAATGCCCCAAATTAATCATGACTGCACGCATTAACCTTCAGATTTTCCTAAGTTCATTGAATTTGGACGTAGCGCCGCAAACCAAATTATTCTTATCAAGTTCCCTATATGACTGCATACTAGAGATACATATCAAAGATCATTAAGCTTTGTGAAAATCATAAGCATTGACATGACATTCGTGACAAGAATTGCATGACACTCCTGCCAAGAATTTACTTAACGCGATCGTGACTAGCAATCTCCACTACTTGTAAATATAAGTTTGTAACTGTTAGGTGAAACTCCCTTATATTTTAGCATCAAATCCTAGCATGCAAACTAAGTAGGCCTCCTTAATCAACACACAAGAACAAGTTTTAATCAAACAGTTAAGCAAATTGCATTCACAATTTATGAAATCACAACTAGAGGAAATCAATTCATATAAAACATATGCTCATAGTTTCGAATTCGCCTCTAACTATAAAGAAATTAGTTCCTCATGTTCGCAATCAAACAAATATAAATAAAATTAAACATTGAAACAAAGATAGAAAACACTCCAGATTCCTTCCTTCCTTCCTTTGCAAAGCTGCGGCACAATGAGGTTGTGTGGTGGATGGTGTAGAGATGTGTGAATGATAGATGGTGGTGTCTGAATGGTGCAGCATAAACTTGTATTTATAGGGGAAGGGTGCGACACAAACTTTTGGTGTAGGAAAAGGATTGCAAAACATAGTTTGTTTAGGAAAATAATAACACAATCCTAAGGGGAAAAGGTTATGTAATCCCAGCAGGAAATAGGACATCTAGAAGGTCAAAAACCCAAGGGATCTAGGACAAAGGTGCGGCTCCTTTATAGGAGAGGATGAGGTTCCTAGAAATCAGGTTTTTATGTCTCCTAAACTGAAATTAAAACCCTTTTGCAGCAAGAATTAAGTTAGGAAAGGATTAGGATAAGATAGGATAAGATTTGGATAAGATAAGGATAAGATAAGGTAGTTTGGATAATGTTTTGGATAATTCTCCTTCTTTGTAGCTGATTCCTTATCTTCTTTGACTTGGATTTATTTCTTCAACTCTTTTGCACATTCCTACCCTCTCTTGAACTTCAAATTCGTCCATCCATCTTGCTCCATACTTGTGATATCCATTCTAAGCCCAAAACTGCTCTAAAATGCTCCAAATTGCATCTTTTTGCCAACTTTGCCAATTGGACCTGAAAACACACGAAAATAGCTTAAAACACTTAAATAAGCAATAACTAACTAAATAAATGCAAGAAAACACACTAACTAAGTCGCATAAATATGCTCCTATCAGGAGCCGATCTAGATCTTCTTGATTTGGTTCGAGGAGGTACTCATCTTTGTAAAGCTGAACAATTGTGTTACAGAATTCAGTAAGAGTATCAATGCATGTAGACTCAGACATACCATGGGTTTCATCCATCAAATCAACTGGGGAGCAGCCATAGGCCATCATTCGTAGCGCAACA
Source organism: Heteromeles arbutifolia (assembly GCA_024362995.1). Taxonomy (NCBI): domain Eukaryota; kingdom Viridiplantae; phylum Streptophyta; class Magnoliopsida; order Rosales; family Rosaceae; genus Heteromeles; species Heteromeles arbutifolia. The sequence goes on along the minus strand of JANCRC010000003.1, from coordinate 32,308,598 downwards.
ATAACCTTCTGATGAGGTGAGAAACCAGGGTGGCCTGCTCTGTCCAGCTTCTGTTGAAAGTATGGATTGACCTGATGGACATCATGAAGTACACGCTTGAAGACATGACGCCTTATCCGGAAGCGACGTTTGAAATCATCTTCTATATACACCGAGTTGGGGTTGAAGTAGTTGTTCATCAGATTGGCATGTGTCATCGCTCTGTTTCATGGTTTGTAAGAGTGACCAGCAACAGAGCCACCCCATTGAGGTTGTTCCTCAGTTGGTTGACACATCATGGCCGCAACCATGGCTGCCACATATTGTGTGTTGTGCCATGCTTGATCTTCTTCATCAGACTCCTCATCTTCTCGTCTCATATGCGCCCATTTTTCTTCCAATTTGGAATTGGATGAGGACCCCCAGTTGGAATTCGAAGAGAATCCAAAGTTGGCTTTCATTGTAAAGTTGAATTGAAAGAAATTGAATTGAAAGAGATTGAATTGAAAGAGATTGAATTGAAAGAGATTGAAATGAAATAGATTGAACTCAAAGGTGTGTGAATTATAGCCCAATATCCATCCTACTTATAGCCAAAAAAAATTCAAATCCAATGGCTAGCTGACGTCATGCTGACATCAACTAGCCATTGGATTTGAATTTGAATTTTTTTCAGCCAAAATTTGTAAAAAAAATATTAAAAATTTCTCTTTTTTTTCCTATAAATTTAAGTTGTAGTTTTTAAATTTAATTTGTAGTTTTTAAATTTAAGTTGTAGTTTTTAAACATAAGTTGTAGTTTTTAAATTTAAGTTGTTGTAGTTTTTAAATTTAAATAATAAATTATGTTTGGCCCTATGACTCTTTGGCCCTCGGTTGGAGACGGTTTTTTGTGACAGGGCTAAAACGAGCCCTATGGCCCTTTGGCCCTCGGTTGTAGATGGTAAAAAATATGGCTCTGCACTGTTCATTAAAATATTAATTTCTTGGAGGGCCAGAGGGCTAAAACGAGTCCTCCGGCCCTTGTTCGGTTGGAGATGGTCTAAGGGATTATCAGGGAGGTAGATCATGATGCAGGAGGTAGACCTGATCAAGTAGAAGGGAAATGCAATATCTGTCAAAACCTCAATTATGGTGAATGTTGGTTCAAAAGGAAACCTAAGCGCCATGGGTAACAAGTTTGACCATCTTGTGAAAGACTGTGAAATAACAAACAGGACTAGACCACAAGCCAACTATGCTAATCAAGTAACAGAAATTGCCACTAAGTTCTATGCTTGTCACTTTGCTACAATTCCAAAAGATGTGAATGTCTGCAGTGGCGGATGCATTAAGGGGTAAGGGGTCAGTTGACCCCCTGAACTTCGGTGAACGTCCATGGATACCTTAGGTGCTAACCCTCCGAACTTCAGTGAATATCCATGGATACCTTGGGTGCAGCCCTTTTGAAGATTAGAGTTGGCTTCATACATACCCCTTTGATAAAATGTCTTAAAGAAGAGTGAATGAAATGATGATCTCAGTGAATAACAAAGCATCATCATTCTTGCACAAACATATTAATGGGATGCAATGAAATCAAACATTGTTAGTATGTTCAAGATAAGTGTGTTTCTTTGTTAAACATTCATATAGGAGCAGCCTTGCAACATGTTAGTTACCCTTGCAAATGAGGCATTAACAGGTGTGTATTATGCCTTTCCAAATGACTTCAGGCCTACCAAGACTCGATGAAATAGCGATATATAAGCTATTTCTAGTATAAAAAAAATTGCACGCTACACGCGCTATTCTTACTAACCCCCCTAATATTATTTTCTAGATCCGCCATTCAGTGTTTGGTATGTAGACAGTGCATGTAATCAAATGACCTCTCATGAATCCCTGCTAATTGATGTTGACAGGAATGTGAAGTGTAAGGTGAAAATGGACACTAGTGCTCTAGTGCAAACAACTGACAAGGATACACTATGAAACTGTCGTTGGATTTGAGATTTCATAACCACACCAAGTTAAAGATTAAATACCAAAATCTCCGCATGTTTCACGTACGGCACTTGTTCAATCTCAATTCATAAAACTCCACATTATAACAAAAAATAGTATAGTATTGTCCATCTTGTGGATTGTGTAAATACAATGGGTTATAGATATACATAAAGGGCATTTAAGTCATTTCAAATGTGGCAATTCTTCACATGCTAAAATGCAGCCTATAACCTTACATTATGGCCAATTAATAAGAATGATTTAGACTTATTTATGAATAAACTTTCTGAAGCCTTAACTCAAGTTAAGTCTCACTTTAACTGTTTAAAGCTCAAATGTTGTCACTTCTTTACAGGGTTGAGTAGGTAAACGTTGTCACTTATTTTTTCACGGGTGAGTATGTAAATAAGTAGGAGTAGGATTCTCTCTCCTCTTTTTTCTCCTTCCCTTCTTTGAACACTTACGATTAAATCACGTCAACATCTTATATTAATTTTATATAGAAAGAGAAAGACCAAATAAAAAATGTAAAAGAAAGAGAAGGAAGAGAATGGAAAGAAAAAGGCAGAAAATCCTAATCCAAATAACGTGACTTTGATTTATTTAGTATTTACTTTGCATTTCTGAAAGTACAACGACAATACTAAATAAATGAGTCAAGTCTCAGTTTTCCGAAAGTGACATTTTACCTGCAACATTTTGACTTTGGTGAGGAATAACTAAGAAGAAACCCAGTCATGGCGAATCATTTGACTGAACACCTTGGTGAAGTGACGCAGAAACTTCCTCTTCCGCTTCCTAAAATGGATGCTAAAAGCCTAATAAAAACGCTGCTTATGCTTCAGTTGAGTCGAGTAGTTGGTGCGTGAAGTAAGCAAAATGTGTCTTCAACAAGGTATTAAATATCGGTAATATCGGAAATATCGGTAGTCCAAAAACACGGAAATATCGATGGAAATATCGGGATAATATCGATATCGATAAAAATTATATGGAAACCACGGAAATTGTAAAAAATAGTTTTGCATGTAATTGTTAACATGCCACACATATGGATCCGAGATTGGTTGACGTTGTCCATAAGCAAAATCATTTGAAGATTGAGTCTCGGATTCTTTCCATGAGTCCCTCGATTCCATCCCAACAGGAATGGGATATGAAGGGTAGGGAAATGGTTGGTTATGAGTATAACCATAGTTACTACTTCCCACTCCAACAGAGTCCGAAGTTCTAGATAACGAGTCATCTTCTTGACTTGACAAAATCCCCTTGCCTCTTTCTCTACGAGTATAGTCCTTCCCTATGGCACCAATTCCTGGTCCTGCCCGCCTACTGCCATGGTCATCATCTTGTGTTGCATGTGTGAAGTTTGCCTCACCAGTGAAGGGGCTCATAAATCCGGGAGGTGGTCCATAATAGTTTCCATATCCACCACCACTACCTCCACCACCACTATATCCATCATCATTCCCACCTCCGGTGGTAGGTGAGTCTCCGGATCTTGTACTAGAGCTATCATTAGTATCAGCACGATGTTGTGGTTGTGTAGTATTGGAAGAAGGTGGAATTCCAGTGTTTCTTGGTGTTGGGCGCAAAAGTTCTTCCAAAGAGTCAGCGCTGCTAGATCCCACCTCCTCCTCTAATACTCTTTCTACATTTATCCCTTCATTACGTGCTTCTTCAGCAACTCTGGGAGCTGGGTTGCCTTCATCATCATCTAAATGAAGAGGTCTAATCCACTGATAAAGTTGGTTACCCTCTGTATCATCATCTTCAGCAACAATATCAAACACATCTAGTGGGTCACCACGGTCGACATGATCTATTTCTGCTTCCTTATCTCGAACTTGAAGCTTCATGTTGTAGTAGCAATAAACTAATTTTTCCAACCTACTATGAGCCAACCTATTTCTTTGCTTTGTGTGTATGAGTGCAAATGTGCTCCAATTTCTTTCACAAGCAGATGAGGAAGCTGTTTGTGATAATACTTTGATTGCTAACTTTCTCACAGTTGGTGCATCGGTCCCATACATAATCCACCATTCAGCTACAATGAAAAACAATGTTGATAAGCCTAATAACTCCAACAAATTCTATTATAAACTTATAGTGAAATATGTTTACACTCACTAGGAGACATTTTTGTTCGAGCAGCAACCGATGTTGGTTCTCCAAAAGTTCTTCTTGCATCTTTAAACCATGTTAGCTGCATTCAATAAATCGTGTTAGTTTAATCCAACAATGTAATTATTATAATTTAAGTAATTGTGTACCTCATTTCCAAATTGGCCAACTTCTGGTGATGCAGGGTCCAATTTAGAGTATACATTATGTACAGCACGTATAAGGGCACCATCATCTCCAACACCGGGTCTGTATTGGTATCGAGGATTCAAATAATATGCTGTTCAAAGAAACACATACGCTAATAAGAGAAATAATACTTATGCAACTAAAGAAATGAATTGCAAATTATGACATAATTTATACCTGCTGCATGCAAATCGTGGTATAATGTTTTATACCATCGGTCATCAATTATCTTTATGACCCACCTTGCACCAGGTTTTCTTTCCAATTCCTCCTTCACTACACGCATCAACTCATATATTGCCCCCATAGTAGGATACACTTCTGTGTCAACAATCCGTAAAACTTTGTAAAGAGGTTCAAACACTTGGCACACATATTCTGATTGAGTCCAAAAAGCATGACCAAGCACTATACTTTCCACCATACGACCTGCATTTGAGCGGCTCAAATTGTGGTTGGCCCAATCTTCACTAGTGAATAATTGCTTCAACCCTGCTTTCTTCTTAAGTAGGCTGTCTAATGCAATATAGTTGGTGGCGAATCGAGTGGTAGCTGGACGAATAATTTCTCCTTTGCAAAATTCACGCATCTTTGCCAACAACTAACCGTGGTTGTAAATATAATTTGTGATCGTTCTAGCTCTTTTTACAACATTAGCAATATTCTCTCTCTTCCCCATTGCCTCAAACATGAGATCAATACAATGTGCTGCACATGATGTCCAAAACACATTATGATGCTTCATTAACTTTTTTCCAGCTTTGACAAATGCAGAACCGTTGTCGGTCACGACTTGGACAACATTATGCTCTCCCACCTCCATGATTACATCCCTCAATAACTTGTAAATATACTTGTAGTTCTTTATATGGTCTGAAGCATCAACGGACTTCAAAAAAATTGTCTTTCCCTTGGAGTATACCATGAAGTTTATGATAGACAATCTGGTTGGGCCAGTCCATCCGTCACACATGATTGTGCAACCATTAGTTTCCCACTTTGACCTCAACTTGTTAACATACTCGCCAATGTCTTTATGCTCCATTTCCAAATATTTGTTTCTTACCTCATAGGGAGTGGGAGGTTGTACTCCAACACCGGCCTGTTGACATCCCAATACCATATTTTTGAAATGATGTGATGATGCCTTCTCAGCAGGGACATTTTCATAGATAAAGAACTTGCTAATTAGACGTCCCATTCCCTCCTTCACATTACCTCCCTTGAAATAACTCCAAACACTCTTTTGACGTGCTTTGGATAAGTTATATAAACTTGGGGCTATTGGTGGTGTTGGTTGTGATTCTCTAACACTTGCTCCCCGTCTCATTTGTGCACCACCACTTGTCCCGGAACCTTGTCCTCTATTAGGAATTTTATGAAGGTGTTCTCTTTCCCATGCTGACTGTTTGGAGGCACGTAATGCTTGTTTGAAACTGCGCCGTTCTTCAGGTCCCATGTCATCATCACATTCGTCCTCATCGTCATCATCATCACTGTCAACCGCTTGGCCAATGCCTTCTCCTCGTAGCCCAGCTCGAATATTTTCCATTCCATATGTTTTCTTTTCCTTCTGGTGTTTTTTATTTTTTAATAATGTGGTGATGAATGCCTTCACTTCTGGGGGGACACTATCGCATCGTTGGACATTATGTCCTCGATCTAATCCACTAAGATGGTGCTTAAGTCGTGTCACTCCGCCACTCTTCATTACATGACCACAATATTTGCAAATTGTGCCATGTTTGTTTCCGTCTATTGGGTCTCCATGTTCCCAAGCTGGATCACGTTTAGACATCTTAAACGTACCTGTATTTATTTTGCATGGAAATTAGGCAATTATTTTTTGGCCAAAAAATATAGTAGTGACGGTTATATAAGAGAACCTAAATAATAAAGTTATTCTACAAAAGAATTAAATAGGAAGTAAAGAAAATGATTGTAAGAATTTAAGTAATTATAAAAATAATATGGAATAATAAAACCTAATATTAATGAATAATAACCAGTTTGATAATAAAATAATAAATAACATTAAACATATTAAAATTATCCTAAGGAATAATTATACAACATTACTTAATTACTTCAAAAAATTAACATATTATTTGGTTCTTAGATCACATGCACGGGTCCACACAAATTTTTTTGTATAATTAACCTCCTTAGATATGTACATTATCTATATATCCAACTTAACTAGTGTTTGTATTATACATTATTACAAATTGTTAAGAATTAATAAAGTGTTCTAGACAAACTTCTTTCTTTTTTAGTGTTTTAAAACCTTTTTCTTTTTTTTTTTTTGTTTTCTGAGAAAAGTGTTTTAAAACTTTTTAAAATTGTTTCTTCTTTCCTTTTATTTTCCTTGCCGTTTCTTTTATATTCTTTGAAAATGGAGACTAAAAGGATTGATTATGGACCCTTTTCGTGGGAGGTATGTAGAAATTGTTTAATCAAAATGGATAATCAGGAGCAAACGAACTCGAACAAAGCCATAAACCAAAGTTAGTAAATGTTTTGCCCCTCTTTTGGTGTTGGAAAGTTCATTTACGATAGTGTGAGGATGTGAAAATTAAAGAATCTCATGCATGGGTCCACACAAATTTTTTTGTTGTTGTATAAATTACAATAATATAAATGTAAGTTTGTAAACTTACCTTAAATGTAACAAATCTGGAACTTTCGATGTCGTACGTAGCAGCAGTAAAACCTCGACGATCCTCTGCAGCTTGCCGTCTGTGAATAAATGAGAGAGAAAAGGTTCTGGAAAGGCTCTGAAAGGGCTAAGGGAAGAAGAAGAAACAGAAATGTGTAATAGAGGTTTTTCAATTTTCGAAGGGTCAAAATATGTGTGATGATCTGATACTCCACCTTTGGGACGCACACGGTTTTGAACTTTTGGCAGTGTTTTTTTTACACACACACATGGGTTTGGCAGTGTATATTCACATTTCACATGTGATTTGACGGTTTGGTTCAGTTTCAGTGGGTTTTCTTTGGATTTATTTGCAAAATTATTGGCACACACTCACACAAACCTAACATCTCACAGTCACAGGCACATTATTTTCACATCTTTTCACCTCTGGGTGCAAAATTATTTTCACCTCTTTTCACCTCTGCAACACTCTGCAGTCACATGCACATTATTTTCACATCTTTTCACCTCTGGGTGCAAAATTATTTTCACCTCTGCAACACTCTGCAACACACACACACACACACGATGCAACACGCACACGCAACACGCACACGCGCACACGCAACACGCACACACGCACACGCAACAAGCACACACGCACACGCACACACGCATACCCACCCAGAAGCCTTTCTGGATCCTTCTCTCTCTCCCTCGGTCTCTCCGTCTCCTTCTCGCCCTCGGTCTCTCTGTCTCCTTCACACGCACACGCAACCCTTCTCTGCCTCGGTCTCTCCGTCTCCGTCTCTCCCTCGGTCTCTCCGTCTCCTTCTCTCCCTCGGTCCAGTCTCTCCGTAGTCCGTCCATTATGCTGGGTCACCTTACCTCAGTCTCTCTCGAATCTCGAATCTCGATCTCGATCTGGATCCTTCCCTCAGTCTCTCCATCCTTCTTCTTCTCCCTTAGTCTCTCGAACTCGATCCTTCTCCAGTTCTCCCCCCATCTCTTCTCTGCAACTCCGCCGAGCACCATCACCACCTCCCTCCCCATCTCTTCTCTGCAACTCCGCCGCCTCCCCCCATCTCTTCTCTGCAACTCCGCCGAGCACCATCACCACCTCCCCCCCATCTCTTCTCTGCAACTCTGCCGCCTCCCCCCCCATCTCTTCTCTGCAACTCCGCCAAGCACCATCACCACCTCCCCCCATCTCTTCTCTGCAACTCCGCCGAGTTACCTGTGGTTTCCTCCTCCCTTTCTCACCTCCCGGCGGCGGCGACGACGACGAATATTAGCGATAATATCGCTAATATCGCGATATTATCCTGATATTTTAAAGATATTTTAATTTTGCTCCAAAAAATATCGGCCGGTCAAAAAAACGATATTATCGGCGAAATATCGCCGATAATATCGATTTTTTAGACTATGGCTGGCCTTAAGTCCTTCATGTCAAAAGACTTAGATAACTCTTCTTTGAGCTTTTTAATCATAAAAGCATCTTGACCGACAATCAACATGTCATCAACATAAAGCAATAAAATGATGAATTTACCTCCAGAAAATTGTTTGATATAGACACAAGATTCAGTATGAGTTCTCTTGTACCCATTACCCACCATGAATGAGTTGAACTTCTTATTCCACTGTCTCGGAGCCTGCTTAAGACCATATAAGCTTTTCTTCAGCTTGCACACCAAATTTTCTTTACCTTTGACTTCAAAGCCTTTGGGTTGCTCCATGTATATCTCATCTTCTAAATTGCTGTGGAGAAATGCAGTTTTAACGTCTAACTGCTCAAGCTCAAGTTCCATGCTTGCTGCCATACCAAGGATAACTCGAATAAAAGTCATCTTCACCACCGGTGAGAAAATCTCATCAAAGTCAACTACTCTCTTTTGACCAAAACCTTTGACACCCAAACGAGCCTTGTACCTTGTCATGTTGTCGTCTCTTTTCAATTTGAACACCCACTTGTTTTTCAATGCTTTTCTGCCCTCTGGAAGCTCCACCAGCTCATAGGTATCATTCTTTAATAAGGAATCCATCACTGACTCTATTGCTTTCATCCATCTGTCACTGTTGTTATGAGCTCTAGCATCCTCATAAGTTTCAGGTTCTCCATAATTAGTCAACATGATATACTCTAATGAAGAATACTTAGTAGACAATCTTTGACTTCTGTTGGATCTTCTGACTTGGTCTTCATTCTTTTGCATGGCTGGAGGCTCCCCCTAATTGGGCTCTCATTGAATCTGCTCTTCAGGCTCCCCTTCATCACCAATTTCATGGTCTGGCTCATCTTGATTAGGCTCCCCCTGATCAGCATTATCTGGTTTTGCAGGCACTTCATTGGCAGCTGCTTCAGGGATGTCATCGAGACTTTCTTCATCTGAAGCTGATGGATCAACTCATCTGACTGCCTTATTTGGTTGTGCCTCTTTATCTGAATCCCCAATTGTTTGATCATAAAAGATCACATCTCTGCTTTTGATAAACTTCTTCTAGTATGGATCCCATTCTGTAACCAAAATCTTCATCGCCATAACCAAGAAAGATGCACAATGTAGCTTTGTAGTCTAACTTCGATCTCTGCTCTTTGGGCACATGCACAAAAGCTTTGCAACCAAACAGCTTCAGATGAGAGTAAGACACATCATTACTAGTCCATACTCTCTCTGGAACATCAAGACCTAATGGTACTGATGGAGATCGGTTGATCAAATAGCAGGCTATCCTTACAGCTTCACCCCAGAACTGTTTAGATAACTTTGCAGTCCTCAGCATACACCTGACTTTCTCCATGATGGTTCGGTTCATTCTTTCAGCAACACCGTTATGTTATGAAGTTCGAGGAACTATCTTCTCATGACGTATGCCATGTTTCACACAATACTCTCTAAACTGGTAAGAGGTACTCGTCGCTGTTGTCGCTACGAAGGCACTTGAGAGGTTTCCTAGTTTCCCTCTCCACTATGGCATGAAACTCTTGGAATGTCTGAAACACCTGGTCTTTGGATTTCAATAAAAACACCTAGACCCTTCATGAAGCATCATCAATATAAGTAACAAAATATTTATTTCTTCCAAGTGACTCGACTTCCATGGGACCACACATTTGAATAAACAAGATATAACAAATTTCCTTTCTTTGTAGATGGATCAGAAAAACTAACTCTTCTTTGTTTACCAAATAAACAGTGCTCACAAGAGTTTAGTGACGTACCTTTGGCAAAGGGAATGTGAGATTTATTTGCCAGAATTTGTAGGCCTTTCTCGCTCATGTGGCCTAGCCTCTTATGCCATAAGTCTAGAGATGAGTCCTCCACAGCATTCAACTCACCTTTCAAAACCTTGGCATTTGACCGGTACAACGTACAACAAAGTCATGCTCTTGCTACCACCATTAAGCCTCTAGTAAGCTTCAAAATTTCCTTCGCCAATATGGTGATAATAACCTTGTCAATCAAGGGTACCGATGGATATCAGATTGAGAAGTATATCAGGAATATGTCTCACATCTTTCAACATTAACTAACAGCCGAGATTAGTTCTTAGGCAAATATCACCAATCCTAAGAATTTTGGAATAGCTTTCATTCCCATCTTCATTATGCCAAAGTCACCTTCTTTGTATGTACTGAAGAACTCCCGTTTGGATGTAGCATGGAAGAAAGCTCCATTGTCAAAGATCCATTCAATGTCTTTGTCAGAATCACCCATATGCAAACATTCACCAACAGACAATATTTTTGGTACATCACCACATATGACAGCGGTGGTATTGCCAGTATCATCTTTCTTCTGATTGTTTCCTTCCTTTTGCTCTCTCTTCCAAACTCGACAATTTTTCTTCATATGGCCTTCTTTGCCATAATGGTGGCATGGACCCCTGAACCTTGACTTGGATTGGCTAAGACTCCTGCCATGACCTCTAGGTCCTCTACTCTTGCTTCTTCTGTGGTTCTTTGTGACAAATACTTGATTGCTATCTGTGCCAGAAGTCATTCTCCTTGTTTCTTCATTGAGCATGTTATTTTTAACATTATCAAGAGTAAGAACACCATTAGGAGTAGAGTTACTTACATTCACCACAAAGGTCTCCCAACTATCTGGCAAGGATCTAAGTAACAAGAGCGCTTGCAGCTCGTCCTCAATTGTCATGTTCATAGTAGCCAACTGGTTGATGATATTCTGGAAATTGTTCAAGTGTTCTGCTACACTTAAACCATCCTTGTACTTCACATTGATGAGCTCTTTGATCAAGAAGGCTTTCTTGGCTTGGGCATTCTTCTCGAACAAGGACTCAAGCTTCGTCCAAAACTCGCGGGCATTGGTTTCATTAGACACATGGTGAAAAACACTATCGTCCACCCATTGTCTAATTGTGCCAATTGCCTTGCGATTCATCTTCTTCCACTCGGCATCGGACATACTATCGGTCTTAACGACATCTCCTTCAATTGGTTCATGCAGATCCTTGCAATAGAGAATGTCCTCCATCCTTGGCTTCCATGTTACCCAATTGAAGTTGGTGAGTTTGATCATAGTGCCACTTCCTTCCATCTCGTAGTACGAGCCAACCGGGCTCTAATACCACTCGTTAGGAATGTCAGTACTACAAGATAGAGAAAACACAAAGTAAAGTAGAAAATGGACACCAAGAATTTACGTGGTTCGGCAATTTATGCCTACGTCCACGGAACAACGATCAATCTTCACTATATGAAAATGATGAGTACAACAAAAGTAGTCTTACCAAGCCAAGCCAAAGACAAGACTTGATGGATACAAGAAAGTATAACACACACTTTCTATCACTCTAAACTTCACTCACACAATGTGTAGTGGAACACTCTCACTCTCACTCTCACTCTTGGAGTGGAACTCTAGCTTTGGACTTGATCATTTTCTACTCTCTTATTTGCTAGCAACACCAACACACCTATTTATAGGTGGGTTTTTGCCATCATACCCTTGCACACTGACTTTGGCTAGAAATGATGGCCACACAATTATACAAACTGCTAGAACTTTCTAGAATATGCATGCACTCCACCGACATGCATATTTGGACCAGATTTTTCTAGTTTCTTGGCACTTGGTTTGCTATATAAGATGCTAGAATTTTCTAGCATCCATCCTTTATAATGGGCTGGACCTTTAATGTCCTTCATCATGGGCTGGACCCATGGTATACCAACACTCCTTTCTCTTTTAAGGCTAAAACATACCCAAAAAAAAAAATCATATTTTCTCTAACTCAATGAACACCATATAAACCTCTTCCTTCCTTTTCTCCACATATAGAATTCGTTTAATCTAACGGAAGTTGCTAGTATTCAGCACAACCACCTTGCAGGCATGGAACTGAACAGTTCAGATCAGACTCGAAATAATGGAACCGGATTCCCTCCCGAGTTTAGGAGGATGAGCCTCCTGAGCAAACGATCTGAATCGTTGAAATTTAATCCAACGGCTGCAATTATTATAATTTTTAGAGGACCCCTATTTGTAGTCGTTGGATTAAATTTCAACGGCACAGATCATTTGCTCATGAGGCTCAGCCTCCTAAGCTCAGGAGGGATCCGGTCCCCCAAATAATAAGCTCCATCCGTATTCCATCAAAAGTAAAAAACTATACCAGTAAAAACAAAGTAAAATACAAATTGAATTCTTGCTCAAATTTTCAAGTGTATTCTAGAGAAAAATTTTAATTAGACCCTAAAGATTCAAGAACCAGCAGAACGAAAAACAAATCTATTTTTATACTAATGAAAGAGGAAGCTGTTTATCCAATAATGTTGAGCTTTTCAAACAAAACAAAAGGCTCAAAGAAACCTGAATAGCAGGGAAAAGAGTGGCAGCGGTGCGACGCTTGCGGAGATTGGGACTGCTGAAATTGAAGATACAGTGACTTGCTGCGTGGTATGGGTTGTTGAAGACACATTTTGCTTACTTCACGCGCCAACTACTCAACTCAACTGAAGCATAAGCAGCGTTTTTATTAGGCTTTTAGCATCCATTTTAGGAAGCGGAAGAGGAAGTTTCTGCGTCACTTCCCCAAGGTGTTCAGTCAAATGATTCGCCATTACTGGGTTTCTTCTTAGTTATTCCTCACCAAAGTCAAAATGTTGCAGGTAAAATGTCACTTTCGGAAAACTGAGACTTGACTCATTTATTTAGTATTGTCGTTGTACTTTCAGAAATGCAAAGTAAATACTAAATAAATCAAAGTCACGTTATTGGATTAGGATTTTCTGCCTTTTTCTTTCCATTCCCTACCTTCCCCTTCTTTTACATTTTTTATTTAGTCTTTCTCTTTCTATATAAAATTGAAGATACAGTGACTTGCTGCGTGGTATGGGTTGTTGAAGACCATAGTCTAAAAAATCGATATTATCGGCGATATTTCGCCGATAATATCGTTTTTTTGACTGGCCGATATTTTTTGGAGCAAAATTAAAATATCTTTAAAATATCGCGATATTAGCGATATTATCGCTAATATTCGTCGTCGTCGCCGCCGCCGGGCGGTGAGAAAGGGAGGAGGAAACCACAGGTAACTCGGCGGAGTTGCAGAGAAGAGATTGGGGGGAGGTGGTGATGGTGCTTGGCGGAGTTGCAGAGAAGAGATGGGGGGGAGGCGGCAGAGTTGCAGAGAAGAGATGGGGGGAGGTGGTGATAGTGCTCGGCGGAGTTGCAGAGAAGAGATGGGGGGGGAGGTGGTGATGGTGCTCGGCGGAGTTGCAGAGAAGAGATGGGGGGAGGCGGCGGAGTTGCAGAGAAGAGATGGGGAGGGAGGTGGTGATGGTGCTCGGCGGAGTTGCAGAGAAGAGATGGGGGGAGAACTGGAGAAGGATCGAGTTCGAGAGACTAAGGGAGAAGAAGAAGGATGGAGAGACTGAGGGAAGGATCCAGATCGAGATCGAGATTCGAGATTCGAGAGAGACTGAGGTAAGGTGACCCAGCATAATGGACGGACTACGGAGAGACTGGACCGAGGGAGAGAAGGAGACGGAGAGACCGAGGGAGAGACGGAGACGGAGAGACCGAGGCAGAGAAGGGTTGCGTGTGTGTGTGAAGGAGACGGAGAAACCGAGGGCGAGAAGGAGACGGAGAGACCGAGGGAGAGAGAGAAGGATCTAGAAAGGCTTCTCGGTGGGTATGCGTGTGTGCGTGTGCGTGTGTGCTTGTTGCGTGTCCGTGTGTGCGTGTTGCGTGTGCGCGTGTGCGTGTTGCATCGTGTGTGTGTGTGTGTGTTGCAGAGTGTTGCAGAGTGTTGCAGAGGTGAAAATAATTTTGCACCCAGAGGTGAAAAGATGTGAAAATAATGTGCATGTGACTGCAGAGTGTTGCATAGGTGAAAAGAGGTGAAAATAATTTTGCACCCAGAGGTGAAAAGATGTGAAAATAATGTGCATGTGACTGCAGAGTGTTGCAGAGGTGAAAAGAGGTGAAAATAATTTTGCACCCAGAGGTGAAAAGATGTGAAAATAATGTGCCTGTGACTGTGAGATGTTAGGTTTGTGTGAGTGTGTGCCAATAATTTTGCAAATAAATCCAAAGAAAACCCACTGAAACTGAACCAAACCGTCAAATCACATGTGAAATGTGAATATACACTGCCAAACCCATGTGTGTGTGTAAAAAAAACACTGCCAAAAGTTCAAAACCGTGTGCGTCCCAAAGGTGGAGTATCAGATCATCACACATATTTTGACCCTTAGAAAATTGAAAAACCTCTATTACACATTTCTGTTTCTTCTTCTTCCTTTAGCCCTTTCAGAGCCTTTCCAGAACCTTTTCTCTCTCATTTATTCACAGACGGCAAGCTGCAGAGGATCGTCGAGGTTTTACTGCTGCTACGTACGACATCGAAAGTTCCAGATTTGTTACATTTAAGGTAAGTTTACAAACTTACATTTATATTATTGTAATTTATACAACAACAAAAAAATTTGTGTGGACCCATGCATGAGAATCTTTAATTTTCACATCCTCACACTATCGTAAATGAACTTTCCAACACCAAAAGAGGGGCAAAACATTTACTAACTTTGGTTTATGGCTTTGTTCGAGCTCGTTTGCTCCTGATTATCCATTTTGATTAAACAATTTCTACATACCTCCCACGAAAAGGGTCCATAATCAATCCTTTTAGTCTCCATTTTCAAAGAATATAAAAGAAACGGCAAGGAAAATAAAAGGAAAGAAGAAACAATTT
Source organism: Heteromeles arbutifolia (assembly GCA_024362995.1). Taxonomy (NCBI): domain Eukaryota; kingdom Viridiplantae; phylum Streptophyta; class Magnoliopsida; order Rosales; family Rosaceae; genus Heteromeles; species Heteromeles arbutifolia. The sequence continues at coordinate 32,293,451 of JANCRC010000003.1, read as the reverse complement.
TAAAAAGTTTTAAAACACTTTTCTCAAAAAACAAAAAAAAAACAAAAAAAGGTTTTAAAACACTAAAAAAGAAAGAAGTTTGTCTAGAACACTTTATTAATTCTTAACAATTTGTAATAATGTATAATACAAACACTAGTGAAGTTGGATATATAGATAATGTACATATCTAAGGAGGTTAATTATACAAAAAAATTTGTGTGGACCCGTGCATGTGATCTAAGAACCAAATAATATGTTAATTTTTTGAAGTAATTAAGTAATGTTGTATAATTATTCCCTAGGATAATTTTAATATGTTTAATGTTATTTATTATTTTATTATCAAACTGGTTATTATTCATTAATATTAGGTTTTATTATTCCATATTATTTTTATAATTACTTAAATTCTTACAATCATTTTCTTTACTTCCTATTTAATTCTTTTGTAGAATAACTTTATTATTTAGGTTCTCTTATATAACCGTCACTACTATATTTTTTGGCCAAAAAATAATTGCCTAATTTCCATGCAAAATAAATACAGGTACGTTTAAGATGTCTAAACGTGATCCAGCTTGGGAACATGGAGACCCAATAGACGGAAACAAACATGGCACAATTTGCAAATATTGTGGTCATGTAATGAAGAGTGGCGGAGTGACACGACTTAAGCACCATCTTAGTGGATTAGATCGAGGACATAATGTCCAACGATGCGATAGTGTCCCCCCAGAAGTGAAGGCATTCATCACCACATTATTAAAAAATAAAAAACACCAGAAGGAAAAGAAAACATATGGAATGGAAAATATTCGAGCTGGGCTACGAGGAGAATGCATTGGCCAAGCGGTTGACAGTGATGATGATGACGATGAGGACGAATGTGATGATGACATGGGACCTGAAGAACGGCGCAGTTTCAAACAAGCATTACGTGCCTCCAAACAGTCAGCATGGGAAAGAGAACACCTTCATAAAATTCCTAATAGAGGACAAGGTTCCGGGACAAGTGGTGGTGCACAAATGAGACGGGGAGCAAGTGTTAGAGAATCACAACCAACACCACCAATAGCCCCAAGTTTATATAACTTATCCAAAGCACGTCAAAAGAGTGTTTGGAGTTATTTCAAGGGAGGTAATGTGAAGGAGGGAATGGGACGTCTAATTAGCAAGTTCTTTATCTATGAAAATGTCCCTGCTGAGAAGGCATCATCACATCATTTCAAAAATATGGTATTGGGATGTCAACAGGCCGGTGTTGGAGTACAACCTCCCACTCCCTATGAGGTAAGAAACAAATATTTGGAAATGGAGCATAAAGACATTGGCGAGTATGTTAACAAGTTGAGGTCAAAGTGGGAAACTAATGGTTGCACAATCATGTGTGACGGATGGACTGGCCCAACCAGATTGTCTATCATAAACTTCATGGTATACTCCAAGGGAAAGACAATTTTTTTGAAGTCCGTTGATGCTTCAGACCATATAAAGAACTACAAGTATATTTACAAGTTATTGAGGGATGTAATCATGGAGGTGGGAGAGCATAATGTTGTCCAAGTCGTGACCGACAACGGTTCTGCATTTGTCAAAGCTGGAAAAAAGTTAATGAAGCATCATAATGTGTTTTGGACATCATGTGCAGCACATTGTATTGATCTCATGTTTGAGGCAATGGGGAAGAGAGAGAATATTGCTAATGTTGTAAAAAGAGCTAGAACGATCACAAATTATATTTACAACCACGGTTGGTTGTTGGCAAAGATGCGTGAATTTTGCAAAGGAGAAATTATTCGTCCAGCTACCACTCGATTCGCCACCAACTATATTGCATTAGACAGCCTACTTAAGAAGAAAGCAGGGTTGAAGCAATTATTCACTAGTGAAGATTGGGCCAACCACAATTTGAGCCGCTCAAATGCAGGTCGTATGGTGGAAAGTATAGTGCTTGATCATGCTTTTTGGACTCAATCAGAATATGTGTGCCAAGTGTTTGAACCTCTTTACAAAGTTTTACGGATTGTTGACACAGAAGTGTATCCTACTATGGGGGCAATATATGAGTTGATGCGTGTAGTGAAGGAGGAATTGGAAAGAAAACCTGGTGCAAGGTGGGTCATAAAGATAATTGATGACCGATGGTATAAAACATTATACCACGATTTGCATGCAGCAGGTATAAATTATGTCATAATTTGCAATTCATTTCTTTAGTTGCATAAGTATTATTTCTCTTATTAGCGTATGTGTTTCTTTGAACAGCATATTATTTGAATCCTCGATACCAATACAGACCCGGTGTTGGAGATGATGGTGCCCTTATACGTGTTGTACATAATGTATACTCTAAATTGGACCCTGCATCACCAGAAGTTGGCCAATTTGGAAATGAGGTACACAATTACTTAAATTATAATAATTACATTGTTGGATTAAACTAACACGATTTATTGAATGCAGCTAACATGGTTTAAAGATGCAAGAAGAACTTTTGGAGAACCAACATCGGTTGCTGCTCGAACAAAAATGTCTCCTAGTGAGTGTAAACATATTTCACTATAAGTTTATAATAGAATTTGTTGGAGTTATTAGGCTTATCAACATTGTTTTTCATTGTAGCTGAATGGTGGATTATGTATGGGACCGATGCACCAACTGTGAGAAAGTTAGCAATCAAAGTATTATCACAAACAGCTTCCTCATCTGCTTGTGAAAGAAATTGGAGCACATTTGCACTCATACACACAAAGCAAAGAAATAGGTTGGCTCATAGTAGGTTGGAAAAATTAGTTTATTGCTACTACAACATGAAGCTTCAAGTTCGAGATAAGGAAGCAGAAATAGATCATGTCGACCGTGGTGACCCACTAGATGTGTTTGATATTGTTGCTGAAGATGATGATACAGAGGGTAACCAACTTTATCAGTGGATTAGACCTCTTCATTTAGATGATGATGAAGGCAACCCAGCTCCCAGAGTTGCTGAAGAAGCACGTAATGAAGGGATAAATGTAGAAAGAGTATTAGAGGAGGAGGTGGGATCTAGCAGCGCTGACTCTTTGGAAGAACTTTTGCGCCCAACACCAAGAAACACTGGAATTCCACCTTCTTCCAATACTACACAACCACAACATCGTGCTGATACTAATGATAGCTCTAGTACAAGATCCGGAGACTCACCTACCACCGGAGGTGGGAATGATGATGGATATAGTGGTGGTGGAGGTAGTGGTGGTGGATATGGAAACTATTATGGACCACCTCCCGGATTTATGAGCCCCTTCACTGGTGAGGCAAACTTCACACATGCAACACAAGATGATGACCATGGCAGTAGGCGGGCAGGACCAGGAATTGGTGCCATAGGGAAGGACTATACTCGTAGAGAAAGAGGCAAGGGGATTTTGTCAAGTCAAGAAGATGACTCGTTATCTAGAACTTCGGACTCTGTTGGAGTGGGAAGTAGTAACTATGGTTATACTCATAACCAACCATTTCCCTACCCTTCATATCCCATTCCTGTTGGGATGGAATCGAGGGACTCATGGAAAGAATCCGAGACTCAATCTTCAAATGATTTTGCTTATGGACAACGTCAACCAATCTCGGATCCATATGGGTGGCATGTTAACAATTACATGCAAAACTATTTTGGGGATTTATCATTTGATAACTATTCTTCACAATACACTCACTCTACACATAGAGATGATGAAGATAGTGAAAAATTTGAACCTCATAGGAACTCTATGTGGTACTAAATCACTCATGTATCTTATCATGCAATGTATAAAGTGTAAAATATTGTACTAATTCATTATATATAAATGATTATGGTGTGTTTAAACTTCTTTCATTAATTACTACATATTTTCTACACTCACAATGTTTGTTAGCTCGCTATATAATCAACTTGAAAATGTTAAATCCATCATGCAATGCATTTCCTTCCAATTTTTTGTGATAAACTAATAGATAATTGACTAAATAAACATCCTGCAAAGTTTCAATAAAAATTTCCAAGTTTTTCTTACAATTTCCGTGGTTTCCATATAATTTTTATCGATATCGATATTATCCCGATATTTCCATCGATATTTCCGTGTTTTTGGACTACCGATATTTCCGATATTACCGATATTTAATACCTTGATTGCAATATACAAATTCAAAAAAACAGTACAAAAAATTAATTATTAAAAAAATACTGTTAAAATGATAAAAATATCATTGTTAAAATGAGCTCGTGTATAAAGTATTTTTTTAATTACAATGTATTACGTGCGAATTATACGTTTTACATGTATTTAAATATGTAAATTGACGAAAAGAAAGTTAAATATTGGATCTAAATAAATAATTTTAGATCATACTTGAAGAAATTTCACATAATAAAATCGGTTTCTATAAAATTTATATTAAGAATAGAAAAAAATAATATTTAATAAATAACTGATTGAATTACATTATTCTTAGTTTATTTTGAGGTAAGCTTACATTTATTTCTTTTAGTGTAGATAATATCGTTCGTTAAAAAAAAAAATCATTTGACAACTAATTTAATCGTTTGCGAAAGATTTTTTTTATAATTGATATTATACTCCTTTTAAGATGTTTTAAACGTGTTTAAAAATAGAAAAAATAATATTGAATAAACTGATTTAATCATATTATTGCTAATTTATTGTGATGTACTAATAAAAAAAAATATAAATTATTAATTATTAAAAAAGTACTGTTAAATGAAGAAAATACATCTGCATTATTTGATGCATTATTTTGGAATGGTTTTGAAGTTTTTTGTCTTTGAGGTATTTTTGGCCAAATATTTTTGTTGAAGTTTGGTGACACCAAAAATATTATTCATCTTTTGTGTTGGCTTTACATATAGAAAAATTAAAGCAACTAAATCTACGTAATAAAATTGGTTTATGTAGAGAATAATATCGAATGAATAGCTGAATCCACATTATTATCCGCATGCGAAAGATTTTCTAAAATGTTTTGAACGTGATTAAAAATAGAAAAAATAATATTGAATGAATAGCTGGTTGAATTATATTACCGTTAGCCTATTGTGAAGTAATAATTAAAAATAATAATAATTATTAAAAAAATATTGTTAAAATGACAAAATATTCCTACATTATTTTGAGATGCATTTGAAGTTTTTTGTTTTAGGATTGTTCACATTTTTTTTTTTTTTTTGAAGCTTGGAGACACCAAAAATACCATTCATCATTTGTGTTGGCTTTATATAGATATATATGATCTATGAGGTGCAATTTGGAAAATAAACAGTTCGGATTGTTAAAAATTGATGTAGTATGAATTCCATAACTAATCCTTATTTTTATAAAAAAAATAGGATTCATTTCCTGAAAGATTTCATATATAGATAGATCACTAGATTACTAAAGGATAAACATATTAATTGACAGCCTCAACAGCTGGAGGAGGCCTTAGTGATGGAGATGCAGATGAAAAGTTACCTGAAAGACAGCAATGTTGGTGCCGTCTTCGGAGTAGTGACACCCACTGACAGCAATGTCGGAGTCGGAGGAGTAGTGACGCCCAATGGCACTGCCAATCACGAACTTGCTGCTAAGGTTCTCCCTTCCCACCCCCCCACCCCGCCCCCCGGCGGCCCCTCCCTTCCTCCCTCCAATCAATTAAGTTCATTAGTTCCCCTATACCAAATTTCTATATGCATCGTTACCAACTCATTTTTCGTATTTTATTTCAACTTGCAACTTCCAGCCCTTGCTCAAGTTGCGGATCGCAGCCTTGTTTTTCAAAGCTGCACATCAATTTATGGACGGTGCGTGCGGTTACTGTAAAAAACGCAAGGCTATTGCCTGTTGATTGGCTGTTTTTTTTCGTTATGTTACAGTTATTTCTGTATGATTCTTGTCCATATACGGTTGTGCAGCAAAAGGTAGTTGGAAGACGAACGAGATAAATACAACCGAGGAGGCAATTCTGTCATCTGGTCACTGTGGATGTCGAAGTCGAAATCAAATGCCCTTTCTGCCAAGACGCCTACCTAACCATGTCATCCGAACCTGAGCTTTCTGAAAGTGGTTCAGTTGGAGAGGTGCGCACCATTTTAATTTATCCTTTGATCAAACTTTCCTTGTCTTAGCTCTTAAAACAAATATTTCGTTTATCATTCATAATTTCAGAACTTTGAAGTAATTTGGGCGATTACAACTCTTGATTGCAGGCCCTCGTTGACGAGCAACGGCTTGTGATACGGGTATTGGTCTTGAGCTTCTGTCAGCTGGTTTTTATCCATGGGATCGGAAGGTTCTCTGTTTTCTAATAAAACAAATAGAAAACTTTTAATCCTCAAAAATGATTACTTTTAAATAAATACTGTAAGTAAGATTAAAAATTAATTTTAGTCGATTGACTCGTATCTAAATCAGATTAAAAACTAATTTTAGTTGTTTAACTCCTGTTCAAATGAGCATTTATATTTCAGATCATTTTTTTTTTAATGTAATTTACTATGTTTTGTCTTCCTATATTACCCCTACCCTTAAATGTTGCTATTAAATGGTTTCTGATATTTTTTTTAATTCAAAATGAGCATTGGCCATTTAAAGATGCAACATCAAAGGATACCTTGATGGCTTGACTTTTTTATGTTGTAATTTAGGCACCATGATATGAAAAATCTTTCCGGGCACTATAATCATGGAAGAAATTAAGCATAAGCTAGTCAAAGTCAAATTAGTTCTACTAATGTGGAACATACCAAGAAGGTCGAATAATTAATTATAGGGGCACAATGGGAACAAAAAGAGCCATTAAAGTGTTCAAAAACGACAAAATATGAGTTATAATCAAGGTATTAAATATCGGTAATATCGGAAATATCGGTAGTTCGAAAACACGGAAATATCGATGGAAATATCGGGATAATATCGATATCGATAAAAATTATATGGAAACCACGGAAATTGTAAGAAAAACTTGGAAATTTTTATTGAAACTTTGCAGGATGTTTATTTAGTCAATTATCTATTAGTTTATCACAAAAAAATTGGAAGGAAATGCATTGCATGATGGATTTAACTGATTTAAGTTGATTATATAGCAAGCTAGCAAACATTGTGAGTGTAGAAAATATGTAGTAATTAATGAAAGAAGTTTAAACACACCATAATCATTTATATATAATGAATTAGTACAATATTTTACACTTTATACATTGCATGGTAAGATACATGAGTGACTTAGTACCATATAGAGTTCCTATGAGGTTCAATATTTTACACTTTTATTTAAAAAATAATAATTTTGGTTCTTATTTGGTGAGCCGAAGGGGCCCACCCCCTGATTTTGTCCCCCTTTCCCGTACTCCCTCTCTCTCTCCCGGTTCCCTCTCTCTCTTCTTTCTTTCTATTTTTCTTTGTAACTCTCTGTGCTCTCTCCTTCCCTCTTCCCCGAAAAACACACACACACACTCTTTGACAGTCACCACCTCATCCACCCTCACCAAAACCTCCCCGTGTGATCCAGGAAACTTGGAGCAATGATGGAGCACACCCAAAACCTCCATGTTCTCGTGGTGCCGTGACGTTGCCACTGTGCATCTCCTTCTCCAGGGAGATTTATCGTCCCTCGACCTTGGTGAGCTTCGGAACTCTCTCTAATCTTTCTCATAGATCGATCAAACTCTAGTTAGGACTCATTTTAGGTGCTTTGGTGAAGGTTGTAGTGAGAAACAACTCGGAGGTTTATTTTCCCAGATTTTCCGGCGAAGAACCACGGCGATATTATCCCGATATATTGACGAAATTAAAGTGTATATGTGTGAAAATATCGGGTATCCAAAAAAACGATAATATCGGCGATATTTCGCCGATATTATCGATTTTTTAGACCTTGGTTATAATAATCATGATAACATGGAGGAATAAGATCAAGGCTGAAATGTTAAAATGACCATTGTGTTTTACTTATTGGATCAATTTAGTCCGTATGTTTTCAATTTGACCATTTTGATCATTGTGTTTATCTTCGTTAGCCAATTAAAGATATTTTTCTAAATTATTTATTTGATTCAAAATATTTTAAAATAATATTAAATTAAAAATTAAAAGAAAAATTATTCCCAATTCCCCGACCTCCTCCCTAACATTATCTCCTCTGTTTTCTATGCCACGACCTTAATCATTTTTCATATTAAAAGTTTTATCTCTTATATGTGTTATTTCTCATTAATTTGTATTTTTATGTAAAGATAAAGCGTAATTATATCTCACATAATTTTTCTTATGAATTTTTTAAAAAGATTAAATGAAATATTCTTAATTGGTTAAAAGAGACAAACATGAGGACTAAATTAACCAAATCGAAAACACGGAGACTAAATTAGTTATATGTCTATAACATAGAAACCATTTTGATATTTAAGCCTAAGATCAAATATCTAATCCTACACCAGGTTTTAATGAAAAAATTAGAACTTAATGTGGATCCTATTACTCACTAGAACTTCTACTGCAGGTTACTTCATCAGAGTGGATCCTGTTACTCACTAGCTGCGGCATCGAGATTCTGGCATCGGCTTTTGATCAGGTTTCCTCCCCACTTAATCCTCACTACGCATTAATTGGTATGCTGTTGGCAATTGTGGCTGTACTTGTTTGCATCTGCGAGCTCCTTCAAACTGCTATAAAGGAAAGAGTTGTATTGAGGAGGCGGGGAATGCTATGGTGTTTTCACTATCCACCTCCAAATAACATGCTTTTTGGTACATTCCCTGAAATTTTTGGATTAGGTCTTGCCATTGTTCAATGCATTTGCTCAGCAGTGCAGTATCATTTCAGCCGTCGCCATGCTACTAGTCCTATCAAACTGTTCCCTTTGCCTGTCGTATTCGCTTTCAGTTTGGTTGTTTCAAAATTAGTTCAGAGTCGGAGGTGCACCGCTGATGACACCCTTCAGAATGGTACCTAAGCAAAGACTAGATTCAAGTGAACATCGAAAATGATTCTGAAAGAAAAAAGACCGACCGCAGAATTTTTTTTTTCAACAGGGAAACATGTGAAGTTGTCACCTTCAACTTATTATGAAAGCTCATACATAGCTTGTGTGTAGAAACAGAGTTTAGCAGTATTAATTAAATTCTGCAGAAGGCTTTGAATTCTACAATTGTCCGATCACATCCTAGTCCTACAAATTGAGATGATTGCCTTAAACCGGATTCTCGTATGTCTTCTTAATCAATCCCGAAGATCTCAAACTAAATTAAAAAATTACTTAGTACTGTAGTTTAGTATTATTGCTAAATTCATTTCTCATTCAGCGTAAATAATATCGTTTATTAAAAAAAATAAAAAAAAGAGGTTGCCACTGTTTTACTGATGGTATTCCTTCTCAATTGTAAGATAGAGAACTTGATATGCATACATTCCCACGATCTGAAAAATGAAATAGAAAAAGAAGTTGATGTAAACAATTAAACAAACAAATACCTACCACATCAGGTTCAGGCCACAGCATAACGGAAATGAGGTGAGGAGGGCTCTCAATTGAGCATCCATCTTCTTCCAGGGACTATATTTACAGATGGCGTATCACAATTGGCAAAGGGAAGCAATTTTATACCTTTTAAGTCTTGCTCGGTTGCTGGCTGTTTAAGATCTCGACCGCCTTGTCTGGTTGTCTCTATTGTCACTGGGGCCGTTGATCGTGTTCCCCTACTTTGGGTTCGATATTTTGGGGGAGGATTGGAGCTGGACTTGGGCTTGGAAGCAGCAGACAAGCTGAGACGAGACAAGGTTGTAGCGCTTTAGCCCGAGACGGCGCTGGGGATTTCTCAGGGAGAGGAAAGAAGGTACTGACTGCATTTTATCATGGAGGGTGTGAATGTTAAATGAGTATATGGCAATATCCATCAGCTGTTACATATGTTGTGTGTGAACACATTCCTCTCTTATTTTTTATTGGTATTTGGGTTTCCTCTATTATTTCGTGAGTCGTGACTGACTTGTGCGCGAATGCAACTCATCTTTATAAGACTTGCGTGGGACCCCTCTCTCGCCGTTGTGCGCGAACACAATGTTCTCTTATTTGGATGACTCGACTATTATTTTTGTCGAATTGTGTGCCGTCGGATCCCTGTCTCACCGTGTACCCCAGCAGCTTCCTCGTTGTGTGTGAACACCATGTTCTCTTATTTGGATGACTTTACTATTATTTTTGTTTCACCGTGCACCCCAGCAGCGTCCTCGCTCTTTCTTCCCTCCGTCTACGACACGTTATTTGGATGACTTCATTACCCCTTCAGTTTCCTCCCTCTTTCTTCCCTTCTTCTCCAACACGTTATTTGGAATTATTTTATTTGTTGCTATGTGCTGTGGACCCGACCCGTGGGAGTCTACTCCCACTGTGCACCCCCAGTTTCCTCGCTCTTTATTCACTCTCTGTGCAACACGATTATGCTAAAAATAATATGATTTAAATTACTGTGATGAAAATTTAGTTTAAAATTTCTCATTTATCAATAAAGATGATATTACGAACCCTAATACTAACCAGTTACAACATGCTATTTGAATTACTTTATTATTTGTTGAGCTGTATGCCGCGGGATCCACCCACGTGGGACACCTCCCTCACCGTGCAAGCCAGTGGCTACTGTTATCAAATTACACGTTTACGGTGAGACCCTCCCACGTGGAACTCCTCTCTCCCCGTATAGCCCTCCAGTTTCCTCACTCTCTTTTATTTCTCTACCCTCCATCTGCAATACGTCTCTCTCTAACCTCTCCCTCGTTCTCTCCGTCGAATCCACACCGAGACCACCACCGTCGCCATGTTTAACGGCGAACAACAAGAAAACGAGAGCGACACCGAGTTCCCTTAATCCCTCCCTGTTTCGCTGCACAGACGCCACCATCACCACCTCGCCCACTCCTGCGAGCGTCAGCACCACCTCCGTCCGTCTCTCCCCGTTACCAACGCGGCCACATGATTGGATTTATAGAGAGCATTCCGGGGGCATTTTTAGAGAAAATCATTCTTTTAATATGGACTCCCACATAGAGAATGACTTTTCATTCTCATTTCGGTGGCATTCAACTGAAAAGACACGAAAGAAAATGTTAGAGAGTGCTTTATCTACGTCTATAGTCACGAATTGCAGATAGCGTGCAAACATTGAAGTCCTACAGCCATAATTCGTGTGGTGTAAATTCATAAATCAATGGTCTTACTGATAGTTTACATTTGTATACTTCACATCCCTTAGAGGCGAGCAACAAAGTATGTGCTCAGAATCGTTTATAATGTCAAGTATGTATGCCATTCAATGGTGAAACACCGATATGAATCCCAGGGCCAGTCCAAAGATTTTTGAGGCCCGGGACGACGCCAAAAAAAGTATCCTAACTTCATATAACAAAATTATTTATTTTCACACGTAAGACATCGATAAAATTATACTTAGAAAAACACTTCAAATTCAATAATTCAGAAACATAGAAAGACTAATTTATTTTGTATCAAGACAAAGAAACCAAAAAATTCCAGGCTTACAAGTAGATAGATGATGAGTTTTTGTATAAATCGTAAGGTTTTTTTCTTATTTACTAACCTTGTCAATATGGGACTAAAAAAATTAATGATGTTTTCGAGTCTTTAATTGATATGTATTAATAATGGGCACTAAATTAAATTTTTGATGACGTCATATAATTTACAAATTTGCTCTAAAGAATTGGTCTACGTATTACTCATTATTGAAGATTAGACTTGAATTGAAACGAATATTTAAAAATAACAACCCACATAGCTACTAGCTAATAACTAAAAATAAATTAAACAACAAAAACCATTGCTTCTAATTAAACTTCTTGATCATTTAACCAAATTTTATAAATTTATACTCTTATGAAAAAAAATTTGTAAAAATTGGAAAGTAAACAAGCACAGGTGGTGTTTTGAACCCAAGACCTTCTCATTATTTTCAAATGACAAAACCACCACTTTTAGTTAATTTCTGTGTCATTGAACCATATTTTATAAATTTATTATGAAAACATATATAAATATACCTCCCTAATAATTTTGATGGCCCCCAAATTTTTTAGGCCCCAGACGATCACCCTGCCCACACTGGATCTGAGCCGGTCCTGACGAATCCTTGTCTACCAATTTTTGTAGGCCTCAAGATAACAGAAACAAGATCATTTTAAAGTTTAATTTAGGCTTTAGGGAGTTTACATTAGAAAGAACATAGCTTTTGACCTGATCACAACATCAGCATGGAAATATAAGCAGGGTATCCAAACTCCTCCTGTACACTCATCTAGAAAGTACTGAATCTTACGGTGTCAACTATTTTAGATATCACAATCTAATTGATGAGTACAGATTGTATTGTGTATTTTATCCCGAAGTCTACATTCTCTTGTCATATTTTGGACTTAAATAAAAGAAATTACATGATTTTTGTACTTTGAAGGCCAACTTAGTGAGATGAAAAAGTTCCTATTATTTTCTTTAATGTTTAGTCAAATGTGTTGCTTGAGTTTTATATGGTACAAAAGTAATGTCTTCTACCAATCAGTTGAATTAGTAAAACTATTTGGGTTTGGCGTATTGTCCATGTGTCATGGAGTTAGCGATACCTTTCCACCATGTAACGACATTTCCACCCCTAAAAAGCTCATTGGCAATAGTTAATTCAATCCACCCAAATAAATAGTAATTATCTATAATGAATAGTAAATGTCCAAGTGCATATCCACTTCTAAACTGAATTGCTTAGACAATTCGTATTAAAATATTGTTATTTTTAAAAAAATAATAAAAAATAATTTTAATTTTAATTTCGAATAGAATTTTTAACCAATCTTGTCACGCCACGTGTCATTATCCGAAAGTACAATTTTTGTGAATAGATTTCTGAAATTACATAAATACGAAAATACATAAAGTACTAAAAATTCATACGAAATTACATAAAGTACTAAACTAAATAAATACAAATTACAACCCAAAGTGAATGGAAAATTATGGGTGCCGATTTCACAACAAATTTCCTAGTGACCTCCATACCGATCTGTGGTGCTAGGATCTATGTTGCTAGGACCTCCCTCCACTTGTTCCCTCGTTTCTTGCATGCCTCCTTTGCACGACGTTCTCTTTTTCCGATCTCCAAAAATATTTAGAATTCGGAGACATTCCTTCTAGAGGCTTGTTCATAGTGTCAAGATCTTCTTGAGCCATCCTTTTTTCTCTAAGCATCTCCCTTTCTTGCTTAAGTAGTTCTTGTTGTCTCTCATTAGCCGCATCACGTTTCTCAATAACCGCTAAGATTGCTTGTATATTCGCAACTTTAGCTTCATCTCTAGCCACGTCCCGCACCAAGTTTAGTTCACCTTGGCGAGCAAGTTCTTCCATATATTTTATATACTCACTTCTGGAAGAACTCCTTTTTTTCTTTGTAGCCTTTCTACCTTAAGGCCTTAGTGAATGACAGGTTGGTTTCGGCACTCATTCAGGGGTCGCTTCCGGCACTTCTAATGTATCGCCTTCATGTTGGTGCGAGTCTAGTTCTGGTGGAGAGTGTGTAAGGATGCCATGTATGATAACTTCTGGACCGACTGGCACAATTCTGTATTTTAGGACAATCTTTGACAACATTCCAACATTCCCAATGGTTGAATGACAATCTTTGACACAATTCTGTATTTTAGGACAATTATTTTTTTTGCTTGTGCTTGAAGTGTCTATAAAATGCGGGAGAAGACAGTTTTATAATCAAACTAATTAATGTCAATTCGGGTGTAATACAAATAAATAAATAAATAAAATATTGTCACCTGATCCGCTAAATTTTCGCCACTTTGACGATTAGAAATAGCTTAAGGGTTTGCGTCTCTCCAACAAGTAAGCGATTGGTTAAGTGTTTTCCAACGAGCAGAAAAAGATTGATCCATTCTTCTGGCGCCAATCTTCTCACAAAACAAGGTATGAACCGTCTTCTAAACTTGTCGCAAGTGCATCTCATTACTGGTAATCGGATCATGAGTAACTTGAACCCAGCATTCACACAACTAGGGCTGGGTTCGGTTGGCAAACCGTGCCAAATTCCTTGTGCCACTTGCCAGCCATATATACATAATTACCGAAAATCAGTTACTGCTAGCCAACCGTCTTTTTGCGGTTGCCAAAAATCAGTTCTGTCAAAATTATTAGCTGGTTCGGTTGGTAAATGGCACAACCGGTGGTTTGCAAATAAGGTACAAAAATAATAGCTCAAGACCATACACTGACCTGTAAACAACAAACCAGAAAAGAGAAAAAGAAGTTGTTGCCGCTATTTTTCAATTGATAATAAGCCAACATAATCATGACTTAAAAAATTAAAATGGAAATCAAATCAAAACTTAATAAGCCAACAACAATTGTCAGCAAATGTAACAGCCCATCCCGGAGTTTTCGTACGGCGGATGTGAAATGACGAAAATGCCCCTAGGCATTAATTAAGGTATGTGTGTGTTTTTACCTTGAGTGTTGGTTGTATTTGGACCACACCCACACACACAGAGTCACTCTACCTCTCTTTCACTCCCGTACTCACTCTCTCTCTACCTCATAGACTCTCTCTCTCTCTCCCTCTCGGTTTTTTGTACGAACGAGACACAAATCCTCCTTAAACCTGGCAGATCGAGTCTAAGGTACGTATATTTGTGTTCCTTGTGGTACTAGGAAGCCATTAGTATAAGTTTTAGAACCTGGAACCTTCGACAACCCCGTGAAACCTCACCCTCCGATTTGTGCACTGTTCATGCACACGTGAAATGTTGTTTTTCAGCGGATTTGGAGCTCATATGAAGCTTTTTGAGGTCCTAAGGAAGCTCGGAGTAGTTCGTTTGAAGATTTTGGACGTCGGAATAGCGAGATCGGGGAGTTTCATTTTGGCCGGAATTATCGAGGCTTTTTCCAGCGAATCCCCGGCGAGTTGGGGGTTGAGTCAGGTATGGATGTGTTCATCTTTATGAGATCTTCATTTTGGTATAAAGTACGTAGAAAATGGTGCAAAAATGAAGGAGAAACCATGTTTGGAAGTTTACTCAGAAACCGGCGACCGGTGACTCGCCGGAGAAGACGAAGAATATTCCATCAGTTTTGACGGAATATGCTGACGTCGTTAGTTATCTTTAACTGTTACCGTTAGGTTTTAACGGAATATTCCGAGGAATATTTCTGACGGCGTTAACTGACGCCGTCAGTGTGCAAGTCACGTGGCCGCGCGTGGGGGCGCGTCTGGGCGTGCCTTGGCCAGCGCGTGGGTGGTCGGAAAATTTTTCTAAAAATATAGGGATGTTCCTGAGTTTGTGTAGATCATAGTGGTATATTCATATACCCAAATTGAGCAATGTATGAGAAGTTATTTCTAAGGTTTTGTTTATGTGCGTTAATTAACGTTATTTCAGTTACTTCTCATATAGGCAAGGCCTATCCGGAGGACGAGCATAGCCAGGCTAAGCACGGGGGTTACGACCCGTCTACTTATCAATGAGTGGGCATTTGTTTTCCGTATATACCTATATAAATGAGTTTTTCCCAGAAAATCTGTTTATATGAAATGCCATGCAAAGTATCTATTTATTTATTATGCGATATTGATTGTTTATATTGATGTTGGTGCTGAGGACGCACATGTAAGTGGCAGGTAAATTTATTTACTAGTTGTTGAGAACGAATGATGTGATGTGATGTGATGTGATATGATTAGAGCTCATAAACCTGCACACTGATATTAGTGCTCCCGCCCAGAGAAAGGCTTAGTCCTTCACGTGATGTTCACCTCCCGCACCGTATGCTCGCCTTGGATCCAAGTTAGTGCTCAGTTCTGTCGAATAGGCCACTATAGGTGGGTTCGACTCGTAGGTGACTTGCGATTTATCGCTCAGTCTTCACGTGATCGTAGCACTAGAGCATATTAGTTATTTATCAATGATGTTGAGCAGACCACTAGAGGTGGTATTGATGTGTGTGCATGGTATATATATGATGACATGATTGAGATGAGTATGAGCTATATGATATGATGATTGTTATGAGCTATATACAGTCGAGGGCTGAGATAATTATTTAGTATTCAATCACATTCACAGAGTTATGCTTTGGCATTCAGTTATGATACTTTGGCATGGCATACATACTTTCATACATACATATTTTTCAGTAGGGTATTGAGAATTATATATATATATATAAGTATATACTTTATTTCTAGGAAATTATGCAGGTTTTACGGCGAGGGGTTATAACTTTTGAGAAAAGAAAAGTTTTGAAAATATTTGTTTCTGACCCACTCAACTTTGTTTTTCGCTCCTCTAGGTATTAAGTAGTGTTCGTTGGTGGCATACAAAGAGCTCATCGAATGTTCTGACAGAATTCACTTATGTATGACCACCTTCGGGTGTTATTTCCATTTAGTACTTCTGCTTGACTGCACGTAGACTTTTATGCTCTGTATTAGTGGAATTCACACTTCTTTTACACTAGTATTGCTAGTGTTTCAGTTTTAATTGATTCGTAAATTCTATTCTTTATTGCTTCTGCACTGTGCACATGGTTACGTCACTCTCACGTGACGACCAGCATGCCCCACTTTTGGGTCGGAGTGTGTCAGCAAACATAATCCAAATAGTTATAAGTTCACAAACTCAAAAGTCTAACTAATATAATTGTCTAAATTCAATTGTAGCAACTAATGTATAAACAAAAAAACTCAAAACTCAAAAGTGGTTCTGGTTATAAGATCCCCTTATAACTAGGGAGGTGTGCGTTGAAGAGAAGAAGAAAACTGAGAGATCAAGGTTGCTCGAAGTCGTGCAAGAGTTAGGAAAAAAAACTGAACAACCTTTATTTTTTAAACCCTAAAACTGAGGAGTCAAGCATGTAAAAAATACCTAAAATATCTAAATAATAAATAAATAAAAATATATATATATATATATATATATATATATATATTGGTCGGTATGGCATATCGCCAGTATACAAAATCCAATACCAAAGCCATACCATTAATTGTCGGTTCGGTATAATGCCAACCGATTATGAAAAAAATGCCAAAATTATACCTTACCATTATGAACCGACCGGTATGGTTTGGTCAGTAAATCGATTTATGGCAAAATTT
Source organism: Heteromeles arbutifolia (assembly GCA_024362995.1). Lineage (NCBI taxonomy): Eukaryota > Viridiplantae > Streptophyta > Magnoliopsida > Rosales > Rosaceae > Heteromeles > Heteromeles arbutifolia. The sequence continues at coordinate 32,276,284 of JANCRC010000003.1, read as the reverse complement.
TCCACCCCAACACACAACGTAACATCTTCGATGACCGACCAAATCGAACCTGCTTCATTAACCTTTTTTTTTCCAAAGAAAAGTATGTGAAAACTTTGGTTGAAAGTATTGAAAATATTGAAATGTGGTGTAAGGTAGAAGATAATGGTTAGGTATTTATAGAAAAAAAAAATTATAATTTTTTGTTTTATTTTTTTGTATTCTTTAACATTTTTTATAATATTTTATAAACTTCTATTAAGTTAATTAATCTGGATTGTTGATCTGAAAATCAAAGGGTTCATATTGTGCCACATCATTGGCTGTTGGTTTTAAATTTCAATTTTTTTTTTACCGGTAGAAATCCAATGGTACAGAAAACTAGCCGTTGGATCCAACGGTCAACATTATGCCATGTTGCCCCTCTATCGAAGCCCCTAAGTGTGCCTGCCAGTGCGGGCCCCTGCTCTGCAACCTGTCGAAAACGCGCGCCCACTGGCGCGTGTTTCCCATGCACCTGGGGCAAAAAGAGGTCACGTGTGGCTGACGGCAGATCAGCTGGTATTGGGTCGGTGGATTTTCAGCTAGGTGAGAAACTGGGCTCCCGTGGACCCTAGTGGATTGGGAGGGGTGGAGTGGGTTTGGGGAGGGGAAGAATAAATGGGTTATCCCCTAGGGGATTCAATATGGGGTGGACTTGCTTATGGATAAGGCTTTTAGGCTTCAAGCATTAAAATTTGGACTTAATTAGGTTGATTTACGTTAATCATTTTGGCAATTAATTTTTGGCGCCGTCGACGAAGATTGAATTAGTTCTGTTTCTAACTTATTTTTATTGTTATTTATGTTGATTTTAGTTTTAGTTTTAGTTTTCGTTTGTTTCCAAGTACTTTTTGAAGTTCATGCGCGGTCGCTATTCTCGAAGTCTAGAGCTTGTACCATATGATCCAAAGATCGAAAGGACTTTCCTGCATTTACTAAGGGAGCAAACTAAGCAAGAACGGACTGACGAAATGGCTCTGCCTAATCTGAACGAGAACTGAACTTTGATGGAGTATCTAGCTCCTACTGTGACAATCTCACCATCATGCATCGTTCGATTGGAAGTTACTGCAAACAACTTTGAATGAAGCCGTCTTTCATTCAGATGATGCCATCATTTTTTGGCTTGACGACCGAAGATCCTAATTTGCATATCAATAAGTTCCTCGAGATATGTGACACTCTCAAGATCTAGCATGTGCCAAGTGAGGCTATCAGACTACGGATGTTCCCATTCTTCCTGAAAGACAAGGCGAAGAATTGATTCCACTCACTTCCACCCAATTCGATAACAACTTGGAATGATTTGGCCAACAAATTTTTGCAGAAATTTTTCCTCCTTCCAAGACTGCAAAGCTAAGGAATGAATTAATGACTTTCGCTCAATTCCAACAAGATCATTTTAAAGTTTAATTTAGCCTTTAGAGAGTTTACATTAGAAAGAACATAGCTTTGGACCTGATCACAACATCAGCATGGAAATATAAGCAGGGTATCCAAACTCCTCATGTACACTCATCTAGAAAGTACTGAATCTTACCGTGTCAATTATTTTAGATATCACAATCTAATAGCCTCTTCTTTGTCCAAATCAATCGTAAGTTCTATGATACAATATCTCTGTATATGAAATTATGTGCAAAAGAATAGTTCCCACTTTATCAAATTATTTGCAGCATGAATTTTCAGGTTAAATTTCAGAGCCATCAAAGTTGCAATATTGAAGAATCACTATGTTTATAATTATGTCTACAAAAAAATCTCTCTACTGTAAATCTGAATGTGTCAAAAATGCAAAAAATCTTACAAATATAGTTTGCTGGGTCATCTACCGACTGTTACTGTGTAATCTCTTGCGTAGGTGCACCAGAGCTTTCGGTATAAGCATGTTATTATGGATATGAAATTGCAGGGTATGATATCCATACTTAATGTTAAGATATGTAATTTTGTATGGTCATTTACTGACTGTTTCTACTTCTAATGCATATTCATCTTGTCAACATGCCATTGCCCACTGTTTCTGCAGATTTTCGTATGAGCTGCTTTTTGACTGCTGTTTCACATTTATTTGAGTGTTTCACATTTCAGTATTCTGAATGGCTTATGCTAATTTATTATTGGCTTTACTGCGATGCTTTAGATGAATGTGTGATTCTGATTCTTTCTCATGAATTTTTCTGGTTGTTAATCAATACTGATTTTGCTACGCTTTATGATTTAATGTGTGTTTCCATTTGTTTGAGCCCATACGAGACTTCAAATTCTTGCCAACTGTCGTGCCTCTACTTCAGTTGTTAGAATAATTAGTATGAGTTGTGTATTAGGTGGTTAAAATGGGGAGTCTTGTTGGCTTGGGTCGCTCTTGTGTGTCGGCAGTCAGATGATTCAGAAGAAGAGCTTGGAGGCAACATATATATTTGAGAATTTCACTTTCTTGGATTGGCTAGGATGGGTTTTGAGTTTGCAATATTTAGCAGAAGAATTGTTATAATCTTCTACTAGCAGAGAGCACACATTTTGTGTGTATGAACAACCGCCCACCTTCTCCCACTTTCTCCTCAAGCGCAACCGCTTCAGTTCATTCAAACTATCCAAAAAACATCATGATTTCACTTACCTGTATGTAAAAATGATGGTGGAACAATTTTTCTTAATAAGTACATATTTTTATCTTATGTAAATATTTTGATACAAAATTACTATTTTGCCCTCCTTATGTAAATATTGTGTATCAAAAGTGAGGGCAAAATAGGAAAAATACGGATATGATTGTCTTTTTGTCAAAAGGTACAAAATTACTATTTTGCCCTCCTCATCTCAACATTTGGTATTCAAAAGTGAGGGGCAAAATTGGAAAAAGTGGGCAAAAAGGTTGACAAGGTGTGTTATTTTCCTTCAATGATTTTTCATCACTTTCTTGGTAAATACATTCCTTGATTTCCTTCTTCTCTTGATCGGTTATTGTCATGATACAAATATGAATGTACCCGGAGTTCTTTGTTGGCTCTTCGTCCCCAAATATGTTCAGTTGTGACATCACCTAGAAGAAAGAAGGAACTTCCAAATTTGGAAACTTGCAATTTTGCACTGGAATTGGATCAAGAAAAGGCTAAAGAATGAGTTTTCTTAGGTTCAAGTTTTGACTCGTCATCCCGAGGTAACTTATTTTGGGTTATACTGTTGGAATTTTTAGATTGACGGGCCCAGGAGCTCCACTCTAATGACACCGATATTGTCCATAACTTGGTAATCATCACCTGCCTAATTCGTCAGGTGTGGGGTTTTATCACAAAATGTCTCAGTATTAGTTAGAGTGGGGTAATCCCATTTAAAGTCACTATTTTTTACTTTCTCCACCAATGTGGGATAGCCAACACGCCCCCTCATGTTTGAACCTCATTTAGTGGTTCACACATGGAGATCCACTTATCAGCGATTGAAACTCAGAGGTCGGCTCCAATAGAATTCATACTTCTACATATTCATTTTCCTTTGAAAAGTGTTGTCTTTATAAGTTAGGTATAATCATTATTTGTCACAGAAACAGCAGACGCAAAGGTTTTGAGAATTTTCTTACTGTAATGCTATAGTTCCACGATCCCGACAAGAGATTTTGAGTGTCATGCTTGAGTGTCAAAGACCCTTACACAATGGCAGAGCCATGTTAAAGGCTGCCATTGGCTATAGCTCAGGTAGCTTTTGGTGAAAAATAAAAATTTACATGTAATTTTCATTGATTTTCGGATGTAGCTAGCCCATCATATATTTAGTCACTAATTCTAATTCTCTCAGTTTAATTACATAAAATTATATAATATAGTTTACAAACTGTCTCTTTTTCTTACATCCTTTTTCTCATCGCTTCTTCTACATATATGTTTCAAGTTTGGATTTGTTTGAATTTTAACATGTATTTGTTTAATAACGAAAAATTCTTGGCTCACCTTGTGAAATTATTTTCTTGAGCTAGCTGATACAGTGAAAAATGCAGTATCATATTTCTTTGTTTATAAAGATTTAAATCTTTAAGCTGGCCCATCCGATGAAAAATTCTTAGCTCCGCCATTGTCCTTACACCAGGAAGGCCGGTGCACCATAAGTTAGAGCTGGAACCATCAGCTTTGTGCCCAAAAATTGCAAACTTCCAACCCACCCCCTCTCCTCCAAAGCTAAGGAAGCAACTCAAGGAGCTGATGCGAATAGGTTCCGGCCCTGTACAGCCATTGTAGTCTTTTTTCAGGGCGAATTTTCGGTCATGCCTGAAGCATGGTAATTTATTATTTACATAATTAACAAACTAACCAGTTACTGCTGCCGAAATTGCTGAAGTGAATAAATTGTGGTGTATATATGAACTCTATTTCCTACCAGCTTCGCTGCTGTTTAAGTACTATATATAGCTTAGCCAGCTGCATCATTCATCGGAGTCGATAAAAACTCAAAAGTACCATATAGATTTAGGGATTGGATTATATATACAAATTATAATTAAGTAGAGTATGGCTCGGGCACGCTGTTTAGGGGCTTCCAGTACTATAATTGCCACTGCTATCTTGCATTGCAAAGGCTCAGACGGCCTTGTACCGTGCCAGTGTGTTTACTAAGTTCAGCTTTTGCATGACGTTTGTCGGGGGATTGTCTTCTGAACTATGTAATAGCTGACACTTGTCAAGTACTCAGTAAATGGGTAGTTGCTGAACTAGGGGTATTTTTGTAATAGTGAAGAAGACTGAAATATTAGATAATCTGAAATGTAATACTTTAGAATTCAATTACTTTTGCTTGTAAAAACAATATAATTGAAAGATATTAGCTCTCTCTCTCTTCGCATCCTTTCATTTCCTTAGCCTTCATTTCATACTTCTCAGAGCTTTAATATGGTATCATCGCCGGCATTTGGCTTGCTGCAGTGATCGGTCCTGAAGTTTCTTCCTCTTCGGCTACATTCGTGAAGCCATTGGCATCTGTTGATTCGTGGGTTTTGTTCTTCGGAGGTCTGTGCTGCGTTGTTGTTGCATCTGGGTTTTTCAGGTGATATCCAATTCTTTGTTTCTGTCGGTTGAAATTCTGGTGAAATCTTGTGATAGATGTGTGAATGATTAATTTCTTGGTGAAGTATGATATGTTTGGGGATGATTGTGTTTGTGATGAAGATTGGGGGTTTTGTTTTCTCTTACTGGGTGTAATTTTGTGTTCTTGATATCTGTTAAGTTCATCAGATTGTTGCTTGTTGTGTGCTCCAGAAAGTATCAATCTTTCTTGGTAGAAATTGGGTAATTTCAAGAGAGTGTCAGTCTTTCTTGGTCGAAGTTGGGTAAGTTCAAGGAAGTATCTGTCTTTCTTGATTATGGAGAGACTATCAGTCTTTCTTGGTGTTTTAGTTGTGTGGGTTCAAGAAAGTATCTCTTTCTTGATCAAGAAGAAAGTATCAGTCTTTCTTTCTTGCGGCTAGTGGTTTACAGAGTGTCAATCTCTTGTTGTACGAAAGTTTTATTGTGTGAAGGAAGAAGTGTGAATTTGCAAATCAGTTGTTAATCATGGTTACACCAAAAGTTGATAGTCTTCTTGGTATGCTAACCATCAAACTGAAAGATGATAATTTTGCAAAATGCTTGTTTCAATTCATGTCATTGATTAAGGGTTACAAGCTTTTTGGTCATTTCGATGGTACATATGTTTGTCCACCTAAATTTGTTATTCATATAGATTTAGGTGTGACTAAGGAAGTTACACAGGCCTTTATAGATTGGGAATCAACTGATATGGCCTTCCTTAGTCTTTTGCTAGCTACTCTATCTGATGAAGCCATGGAATATGTGCTTGGTTGTAAGACTGCTGCTGATGCTTGGAATAATCTGGTAGATAGATTTGCCTTTGTGCTTAAGTCAAGGGTGAATCACTTAAAAATTGAATTTCATACTATTAAAAAAGGGGCAGACTCGATTGATAAATTCTTGCTAAGGTTGAAAAATATTAGAGATCAGCTTAATGCCACAGGGGAATTCATCTCAGATAATGATGTTATTATTGCTGGATTGGCCGGTCTACCTAATGAGTATGCTATTATTCGGACTATTATTTTAGCAAGGGTTCTATTTCACTGGAAGAATTTCGTGCTCAATTGCTTGGTGCTGAAAAAGAGATTGAATGAGATACTAGTTTGTTGTCTCAGAATCTGTCTGCTTTGTATGTGAATGGTTCTAGTTCTGGCTCTAATTTTGGAACTTATAGTTCACTTGTTTTTGGTTCTACTTCAAATCCTCATAATCATAGTCATATTCCAGCAACAATAGCAGGTGTAATCACTCCAGTTCCGTACTTAGCTCCACAACAACCACAATTTCCTATGTCACCTCAGTTTTATCCTATGCCTCAGCAACTCGCATCATTCTATCAAACACCATTTGGTTATGGCTTTGCTGCTAACATGGGTGGTTTTCCAACATCTGGCTCTAATTCTCAGCAGTCTAATATGAATGCAATTCAGTATGGTCCTCGGAACTTTAATGGATCAAAAGGGCATAGTAATTTCAGGAACAATGGTGGCTATAACGGCAAGAATTTCAAGCAAAATAATACCTCTAGCTGGTCTGGAAACACAGATACAAGGACTAATGTTGTCATTGAGTGTCAAATTTGCAATAAGAAAGGGCACATTGTTGCAAATTGTTTTCATAAGAATAACAATAATTCTTCTGCAACTCGATTTCAAGTTGAATGTCAGATTTGTGGAAATAGAGGTCACTCGGCTCTTGATTGCTTTCACAGAGGAAACTATGCCTTTTAAGGAAATTATCCACCACCATCTTTTAATGCCATGAATGCTCAACAGACATCTCAATATGTACCTGCAGATTCGTGGATTGTTGATTATGGGGCTTCTCATCATATGACAGCAGATATGACTGGGTTATCACAGGTTATGCCATTTGAAGGATCTGAGAAGATTACGATTGGTAATGGAACTAATTCGCCTATTCAGAATGTTGGTACAACAACTATACAAACTGCTGCTCATTCGCTTGTTCTTAACACTGTTCTTCATGTTCCTCAGATTGCTAGAAGTCTTTTATCTGTAAAGCAACTTTGTGCTGATAATAAGTCCTGGTTTATATGTGATGAAACTAATTTTTTTGTGCAGGACAAGAGAACATGGGAGATACTGTACCAAGGAAAGAGTAAGCCAATAGAGTTGTTTCATATTCCAGTTTACAAGAAGCACATGGGTTTACAGTCTACAGTTGTATCTCCAGAAGCTTTGGTTGGTCAAGTAGTGAAGTCTCAACTTTGGCACCAGAGGTTGGGCCATCCTACCAATGCCATATTAGGTTCTATGTTACAACAATCTAAGATTTCAACTAGAATAGATAATGATCAGAGTATCTGTGTATCTTGTATTCAGGGAAAGATGTCAAAATTACCTTTTCCATCTAGAACTGAGCAATGTACCTCACCATTTGAAAAAATCCATAGTGAAGTGTGGGGTCCTTCACCTGTAAAGTCTCTAGATGGTTACATATATTATGTACTGTTTGTTGATGAATATACAAGATATGTTTGGATATTTCCATTAGTGAATAAATCATACTTGTTCTCTGTGTTTGTCAAATTTTATGCATTTATATTAAATCAGTTTGGAATCTCTATTAAATGCTTGCAAACTGATGGAGGAGGAGAGTACATCAGTCATCAGTTCAAAGAATTTCTTGCTATGAAAGGTGTAATGCATATGTTGTCATCTCCCTACACGCCTCAGCAAAATGGGATTGCTGAGAGGAAACACATACATGTTATTGAGACTGGGATTACTTTGCTTACACAAGCAGGGTTGTCATCTGAGTTCTGGTTTTTTGCATGTGCTCATTCAGTTTTTCTTATCAATCGAATGCCTTGTAGGACACTAAATATGGTATCTCCATATTATCTATTGTATAAGAAACATCCAGACATACAAAGCTTGAAGATTTTTGGCAGTGCAGTTTATCCTTGGTTTAGACCTTATAATGCAAACAAGCTTCAACCTAGATCTATGCAGTGTGTTTTCTTGGGATATTCAGTAGGATACAAGGGAGTTATATGCTTTCATTTAAAGACTAGAAAATGCATAATTTCAAGACATGTGTTTCATGATGAGAGTATTTTTCCCTGTAAACAAGGTCATCAAGGTAATCCACAGTTGGCAGATAATTCAAATAGTGTTGGGATTTCTTCTGTGATTATTCCAATACCTATATCTCCAACTATACCTCATTCTTCAGATCAACAACATGTTCGTGCATTTGTGATGTGTCCAGTGGAATCTCAACAGTTATCATTTGTGAAGGAATATAATGGTGATAGATTTCAACAAAGTAATGAAGATATATAATAAGGGGGACATTCTGCTATTCACACAGAAAACAACTCATATCTTTCAAGCAGCTCAACATCATCAAGTCCTACTCTTTCCTCCCCAAATGGTATTACTCTTTTGCTCTATGTCCTCGATCCTGCACAACTTCAGGTAATCTTACCTATTTCTCCATCATCACATGATTCTGGTGTACATGTATCATCTAAAAATACTGGAATACAAACTAGACTGCAAACTGGAGCAATTTCTAGGAAGAATTATGTTGCATACTATGCTGCATTCCCTGAGTTGCATTCTCTTAACATTGATGATAGTTTCTCTGGAGGGTTTTCATTCCTAGCAGATATAGTGGACACTGAAGAACCTAAAACCTTCAAGCAAGCTTGTACTAAACAACAATGGCAGTTAGCCATGCAAAAGAAGTTTGATGCTTTAAAGGCACATGGAACTTGGAATCTGGTACCACCACCAAGTGACAGAGGAATTATTGGCAGTAAATGGGTGTTCAAGGTTAAAAAGAATCCTGATGGGACTGTGTCTAGATATAAAGCTCGGTTTGTGGCACAAGGTTTCACTCAAGAACTGGGCTTGGATTATTCAGAGACCTTCAGCCCGGTGGTTAGGCATACAACTGTCAGGTTAATTCTTGCTCTAGCTACTCAATTTGGATGGCCTTTGTGATAATTGGATGTTAAAAATGCGTTTTTGCATGGTGATATGGAAGAAGAGGTATATATGAAGCAACCTTAAGGCTTTATAGATTCAAAATATCCAAGTTATGTCTGCAAATTGGTTAAATCTTTATATGGTCTCAAACAAGCTCTAAGAGCTTGGAACCCCAAATTTACAAGCTATTTACCATCTTTAGGGTTTAAGGCTTCTCTCTCAGATACAAGTTTATTTGTAAGAAATAAGGGTGAGAATGTGGTTCTACTTTTGTTGTATGTGGATGGCATTATCTTAACTGGTTCGAGTGAGTCCACAATTCAACTAGTACATGATCTTGCAGAAGTGTTTGATTTGAAGGATATGGGTAAACTCACTTACTTCTTGGGATTGCAGATACAATATCACGCAAATGGTTCTTTGTTTGTTAATCAATCTAAGTATGTAAGCTAGGATGGATCATTGCAAACCCACATCGACACCATCCAAACCATATACTCAGCTACTTACTACAGAAGGAGAACTTATGACAGATCCTACTCAATACAGAAGCATCGTAGGTACATTACAATATTTGACTTTCACTAGACCTGACATAGCACATTCTGTCAATCTGGTGTGCTAGTATATGACAAGTCCTACTGAGCAGCATTTTCACTTAGTCAAAAGAATTCTGCAGTATTTACAAGGTACAATTACATGTGGTTTAAGATACAAAAGAGGCACCGATCTTGCTATAAATGCATACTCAGACTTTGACTGGGCTGCAGACATTAATACAAGGAGATCTATCACAGGCTATGTTGTTTTTCTCAGAAATAATCCAATTTCCTGGCAATCCAAGAAGCAGTCAACCGTGTCTCGAAGTTCTACAGAGGCAAAATACAAAGCATTAGCCCATTGTGCTGCAGATGTGTTTTGGATCAGGTCAATTCTCAAGGATATTCATCAACAACTATTGTCTCCTCCTTGTTTACATTGTGACAATCTGTCTGCATTGGCTATATGTTCTAATCCAGTTTTTCACTCCAAGATCAAACACTTGGATACAGACTACCATTTTGTTCGAGAGAAAGTTCAAAAGAAGGATATTATCGTTCAATATATTCCTACTGAAGATCAAGTTGCTGATATTCTAACAAAAGGTTTGCATAGTCCCATTTTTATCAAACACTGTCACAACCTGGCATTGGGAACTTCAGGTATTGATCCATCGACTGCAACTTTTGTAATATCAGTAGGATTCAATGGTAATTCTGAATCTGCCGAACATAACAGTGATAAGCTCCAGCATCAATCTCACCTTCCTGAACACTCGCTGAGCTTGAGAGGGGAGTAATAGCTGACACTTGTCAAGTACTCAGTAAATGGGTAGTTGCTGAATTAGGGATATTTTTGTAATAGTGAAGAAGGCTAAAATATTATGTAATCTGAAATGTAATACTTTAGAATTCAATTACTTTTGCTTGTAAAAACAATATAATTGAAAGATATTAGCTCTCTCTCTCTTCGCGTCCTTTCATTTCCTTAGCCTTCATTTCATACTTCTCAGAACTTTAATACTATGGAAGCAGTGTTGTGACTCCCTCAAGACTTTAAATGCGATGGCAAGACAGCGATGAAGGTGGTCCGGAGATAATATGCAAATGCATTGAGGACTTGTTTTATTGGACCAACGTTAGTTTCAATGCCTCTCGCATCTAGGATCTTCCTACCAAATGCCAACTGCACTTGAGTTTTCGCATTTCTAATAGCATGAATTGCTTCAAGTAAGTTCAATTCTTTTTCTCTTATTGCTCATGTACCATGTTTATTGATCATATGCATGCTTATGTCTAGGATTACCAACTAACCCAAGTCTAATTAGCAACCAACCCAAGTTTATGTTTTTTTTACAGGGCTCACTAAGAGGTTTGGTGAGAGAAAAGAAGGGAGTTGTAATATTTAAGGAAAACTAATAAAAAATCATCTACTAAATTTATTTAATGATACAGAAAAAAGAATAAAAAATAAAAAATAAATAAAAAACACAACTTGCACTGTGATAGGTACATTATTTATCATATTTTCATGTTAATTATCCCTAAGTTTTGTTAAGGAATTGATTATAAAAGAGCCTTATTACTTTCCTTTTCTCAGTTTCAGCCAATCTGCGCACTGAGAATGTTTTTTGTGATAATTCGACTTTCTGGAGAAGTTTTGATGCAAGGCCAATTGGAGAAGGAAGCTAAGAGGTGGAAGATCATTGTATCCAAATTTCATAATTTTCCATGAAGCCAAACGTTCCAGTTTTCAAAGTTAATCCTGCAGAAGTAACTTTCCTGTAAGAACTGCGCAGCTGTGGGAGAATGAAGATTTGGAGGCTTTCCCGATTTTTCCTAGTGGTGTGCAATATAGGCCTGGAAAGATAAGAGATAAGCCTATGTTTCCCATATTTTTACAGAATTTTCTAGAAGATAAATCGACCCCAAATCTGGTGTGCAAGACAGATGACGTGTTTCCCAAGTCAAGAAGGATTCTTTCCTAGTTTGTGTCATTAATAGTTTATGAGTTTGTTTTATTTTAGGAGAGTTCCTCCCAGACTTTTTAGGGTTTTTCTATATAAATAAGGTGCCCTAAGCTCTTTCTAAGATATCCATCCACCCCCGCATACCCATATCACCATACTACACCATTCACCATCTCTGCAATTTGTGAAGAAGAGCTTAGGGACTTGCTTTGACGTGGACTCCGGGTTCTATCTTTCTTTTATTTTTATTTCTATGTGTAACTAAGTTATTTTCTAAGGTTTATGATGAAGTCATGACATGAATATTTGCGAAGTACTTTGTTAATTATTATTCGATTATATTTCATGTTATATTCTTAACCCTTGTGGGTATTTTATTCTAGGTTCGAGTTTCTAATGACTGATCACCTTTAGAAATTTTGCATCTAGATAGTTAGATAAATCTATGAGGATGACCAATCAATTAGGTTTATTGGAACTAAGATTAAGAAGAGTAGACAAACTAGTGAGGGTGACCAATATCAAGCTAGTCCTACTTGGTTGACATGATTCTTCTACGCTTAATGGGTTTGTATGCGTTTAATTGTATGCCTAACCATTAGGATATAATTATCATGTAGAGATACACGAGTTGATGCTTGACCACAGATTAATTCATATCTTAGAAAGAACAACATTTAACATTGGCATGGTAATTGGATAATATCATAGTAGTTGGCTCTAGGAAAAGTAAATAGGATTGTTGTTGGTGGATTCATAACCTTATGTTTTCTTGTGTCGTGTGTTTATTTTAAGGTAATTTAGCCAAAGGTCAATAAAAACTTTACTATTTAATCATATATCAATGACATGTTTTTTGTTTTGAACTTAATCAATGACATATTTTTATTAATTAGGCATAGGTCAATCACATAACAGGAAACAGACACTGCAATGAAGTGTCTGAATTCACAGAACAAGAAACAGACACTGCGTTGCAGTGTCTTAATCCACCAACCTATTTGAATCTCAATGCACAATCATAGAACTGGAATTAGACACTGCAACGAAGTGTCTGAATCCACATAACCGAAAACAGACACTACAACGCAGTGTCTGAATCCACAAACATATTTGAATCCGAATGCACAATCACAGAACAGGCAACAGACACTGCAACGAAGTGTCTGAATCCACAAACAATTGAATTTGAATGCACAATCACAGAACAAGAAACAGACACTGCGTTGCAGTGTCCGAAAAATTGGAAGTCTCATTGACCTATCTATAATTCCAATAAACTTGATTGACCTATTGTTAATATCATAACTTTTAATTGATTTTATACAAAATCACCCTTTATTTTAATTACTTGTCTTTTATTTTTCTTGTTAATTATAGTCTTAATCAATTATTCAATTCAATTTATCCTTTGTTTGTTTAATAAAGTCTAGCGTGATTAATCAGTTAAATTGGTGTTAAAGCAATACCTATGGGATCAACCACGTATTTGCATATATTACTACAATTGATTCGTGCGCTTGCGAGTTTAATTTGGTTTAAATTAATCTATTATTGAGGTTAGTTTAAATATACATCACGCTGGGCGTGTGTATCCCCCACCCCGCAATCCATTTCTTTTCTTCTTCCATTGATCATAGCTAAGCTATTCCACGTCTCCTGCTAGGTGTAAAGTTACTGGGTTCCAAACCTCACCCTTGAAACGATTTAAGCTGCTACATAGATTTATGTCTTTCTGTTACGCGACAGCATCACAGTTGTCATAGTCGGCGCTCTGCATTCATGATACTTTGGGGTTACTTGCTTAGTGCTTGTGCTAAGCAAGGCAGTCGGGACCACCCCACAAGGCCGCCCCCCCTCCACTCTTTTTTTCTCCCGTTGTCAACGATGATTAAGAATTTTTTATTTTTTATTTTGCTTAGAATAAGAAAAAGGCTTCAAATTGAATTACATTTCCCAGTTTTATTTTTGTGGTGTTGTTTCCCAATAGTTGTCAAGTTGATGGGAGATATTTCAATATGCCCGGAATACAGGATGGTACACCATGTGTCTTTATACAAGTGGTGAGATTCTTGTGTTAAAAAATTAATAACATAAAAAATAAAATGTCCCATCATTTACATAATAACACGTGGTGTACCACTTGTGTTACGAGCACAAGGAAAAATTTCTCGAAGATGACAGCCAAGCTCAAGAAATTGGATGGAGAGCTACATTTAATTATTGTAGGTATGTAAAAAAATGTGAGGGAATTTTAATTTGGTAATTGAAAACAGATTTTTAAATATAATTATTGAGAATATAATCTTCTCAAGGTTTTGATCTAAATGATCATTTCTGGGTTCATCATTTTCAGCATAATGGGTGCTTTTATAGGACCAAAAAGAGTCTAAGTTTCAAACCTTTTGAAACTAAACCAAGAATTAAACACTACTTATAAAACTTGATCATAAGTAGACATTATTTATGAAACTGGACCAATAAGTAGACACTATTTATGAAACGAAACCAAGAACTAGGCATTATTTCTAAAACCAAACTAATAGGTGGAAACTATTTATGAAACTGGACTATACACTATTTATGAAACTGGGGCAAGAACTAGACATTATTTATGAAATATGACCAAGAACTAGGCACTATTTGTGAAAGTGGACCAATCAATAGGCATTATTTATGAAATCGGACTAAGAAAGAGACTATTTATGAAATTGTACCAATTACTATATACTATTTATGAAACTGGATCTAATAACTAGGCAATATTTATGAAACATGACCAAGAACTAGACACTATTTACTAAACTGGAATAATAATAGTGTTCAGTTTCATAAATAGTATATGTGATGGACGCATGGGTCCCCACATGTCAGGTCTTTTTTTTCTTTTTTTATAATTTTTTATATTAAATTGTGTTATTTTTCATTAAAATTTAAGTTCTTTTGTCATTTTTATTAAAATTTAAGGGCTTTTCATTAATATTTAATTTTTTTTTCATTAAATAAAATTATAGCATGATTTTTTATTAAAATAAATTTAACCTAAACCCTTCTTTTCATGAAAACTCCCGTAATTCAAAAGATTTGCCTGCCAATTAGCTATTCTAAAATTGAAGGGGGAGCAGCTACTGTAGCTTCCTCAATTATTTGCCACTCGATTTCACTCTATTTACAACGATGCCAGCCAAATTAGGCTGGGCTGGGAGGGTAATTCTCAAAATTTCAGAGGGTGATTTTGTCCATATGGTTTAGCACGGAGCCACTCGATTTCATGCTATTTACAACAATACCAGCCAAATGGGGCTGGGTTGGGAGGGTAATTCTTAAAAGTTCAGAGGGTAATTTTGTTCGTTTGGTTTAGCACGGATTGCTGGTTTACACGCGTGCGCTCTTTCACTCGGGGAGAGAGACGGAAAGGGGACGGGAGCGTGTTGGAGGGAGAGCATCTCCGGGAATTTTGGCTCGGAGCTGGTGGGTGTGGCTGTAAGTGACGCATCCGTCAGAGGGTCGTTGGGGGAGGAGGGGAGCGGGAGAGAGGGACTGACAGGTTGGAGAGAGATGGGAGTTAAGGGTTTCGACTGGGTGGGTGAGAGATTTAGGGATTTTGTTGAATTTTTGAGACAAGGATGGAGAGTGAAAGAGAGAGAGGGGGGCAGAAAGCATGGTTTCGATTGAGTGGGAGAGATATTTAGAGATTTTTTCCCACTTTTTGAGGGACGGATGGACAGGGAGGGGGAGGGAGAGAGAGAGAGAGAGAGAGAGAGAGAGAGAGAGAGAGAGAGAGAGAGAGAGAAAGATAGCGAGCGATAGAGAGAGAGGGAGGGGGAGAGGGAGAGGTTAGGATGTCAGTGCCCCAATGTTTGATTTGGTGACTGGGTGTGTGACAGTGAAAGAAAGAGGATGGGTCGTCCGGATTTCGGGGAGAGAAACAGAGAGGGAAGGGTGGGGATGGTGAATAGGCCCGAGCATGGTCCCTCAGTCTGGGATTCACTTCCGATCGTCCACGCCCTGTTGCATGTTCAGATAAGTCTCTGTCTCTTTTTCATTTGGATTTTGAACTAAAATCTTAATTTTTTATTATTTCTTGCATTTGTATCTGTTGGCATTTTTAGTACGTTAGGTCAGGTTTTGGGGAATTCATCTTTCTATTTATTCCCTTATTTGTTTCATTATCTCTCTTTTTGGGGATTCATCTCTCTGTTCTGTCTGTTTGTTCTTTGTTTTAAGGTCAGTTTTTTTTTTTTTTTGGGTTTTCAGTTTGTTAATCTGTGATTCTGTCTCTAGATTTTTGTTTCGTGTATGATTAAATCGGTAATGGGTTTTGGTTGTTGAATTTTTTTTTTTTTTTTTTGGGGAGAATTTGTGTTTGGTTGCCGGATTTGATTTGGTTTTTGCTTTCTGAAAACTGGGGTTTGAATTTTGGGGTTTTTGATGTGGGTTTGGTTTCTTTCACCACAGTGATGTTTGATGTTTTTCTTTAGGTGCTTCTTGGGGATGTTGGAGCTGGGAAATCAAGTCTGGTGTTGCTCTTTGTAAAAGGACAATTCGTTGAATTTCAGGTTTGTTCTATATCTTTCAAAGGAAGCATTTTCTTTTTTATCCACACCTTTACCTTTATAGTATGTTATTACAGGAATCAATTGCCACCCTTGGTGGTATTATCTTTACAACACATTCGAAGAAGCAGCAAATAAAATCGTACTTGCTATTTGTTCTGTCAACTGGACTAATAGAGTAGAACTATAGAAATATGTGGTAAAAGCAATGAAGAAATCACTATGATTGATCTTCAAAGAAGCTCTAATTAGTTATAAGAGAGAAGCTAGAGAGAGAAGTCTACACTTCCCTGTCGAAGAGATAGAATTTATTTTTTCATTACTTGAACTGGATTAATTCCATACATCAACTAATGCAGCTCATCAACAACTAAACACTATTAATTAACTTTAATACAACTGAATGATTTAATTGTCTAACTTAATCATGGCTGAGTTGGCACTTGATTGAGCTCTAGACTGATAGGGTAATCTGGTACAAAATAGCCGATGCTAACATCTGGTTCTGTCTAGACTCTAAACCACATCTTTAGTTGTTATATATGTGTGTACGCATCACTTCAAGTAGATTTTTACTTACTTTTGGGCTTTTAAATTCATTTTTTTTTATCTGCATTACTTTATGTACACATTATACATTTGACATGAAAGACTATTAAATAACATTTTTCTTTCTCCAGTGGTGGATATAGTAATTCCATGAGAGTTTTCTATGTTCATTGTCTTTATGCCGACTCACACTCATTGGTGTAACATCTTATTTGCAGGGCTATTGTGATTTTCTCACAGAGGAAAAGTTGCTGCAAGCAGTAGAAGTTGGGCAGGTTGTTACTTCTTTTGAGTATGTAGTCTATGTGTTGCACGAGTTATATTATTTGCTGCGTTCTGTAATTTTTTTATGCTGTTTGTAGTTCTAAACTTTTGAACTCTTTTTTGGATTAATCTTTGTTATTTTTGTTTTTGGGGGTATCTGATAGGCCAAGGTTGCCAAATCTTGGTTGTACTTTTTTCCAAGGCATGGCACATTTGAAACTTTGAATTCTTGAGTTTATACAAATTTTAATTCTCATTAGTTAATGCTTAATATTTGGCCTTTTGTTTTGAGATTAGAATGAAATCATTCTAATTTTTTGGTGTATTTTTAAGTGAGGTTTGGGATATGGTATACATTTGGCCCATGTGAGTGACACTCTGCCCGAGGTTTAATTAGCTTATCAAATCTCTTTAACCTCCTTACTTTGTATAAATTTTGATTTAAATAAGGCATTTAGGATTGTTTTTTAATTTAAAAAAAAAAAAGGATTTAGCATATTACGTGCTGTGCCTAAAACTTCTTCATTCCAAGTTGTTTGGTTTCAAAGAATCTGGCGTTGAACTAGCTACCAAGAAAAAGTATGAAGCAGTATCTATGAACTCATTAGTACCTAAACAAGAAAATAAGTAATCCATCACCATAGAATATAGTTGCATTCACCCGTAACTTGGTTAACTGTACTGCTAGGGCGAAGGAAGCTTGATAAGCTTTCCAGTTTCCATTTACTCACAAGATATTAAAGGGCGTAAACTGAATTAAAAGCTGGCTTATTTTCCATTGGCTATCAATCAGGGTAAGAAAAACATTGAATTGGGATCATTAAACAGTGTTGATATTACTTTAGTCTAAAGTAGTGGGAAAGAAACCTCAGAAACCAGAGTTCCCCCATGGCCGCTGGCTTCCGGCTAAGGCTGGGGGTCGGTGGCCGCCCCACCTTCTACCGCTCCTAGCTTCCCTTCCCCTCTTCCCTCTCCATTTTCCCTTCTCGTCCTCCTAGCCTTTCACCCCCTCTTTTTCTTTCGCCATTTCCCCCTCCATGTCCCTACTGTTCTCAACCTTCCTCCCACCTCTCCTCTCCTGAGCTTCCTCCATAGTGCTTTTTCCATCTTCTCTTTCCCCTGCGTCTTTTCTCCTTTGTCCCTCCCTCCCTGCTCCCCCCCGCGTCCTTTTCTCCTTCGTCCCTTCATCCCTGCTCCTCCTCGTATCTCTTCTCCCTCGCTCTCTTCTCGGGCTTCTCTCCCCCCACGGTTTTCCATCGTCGTCTCAGGGGTTCTCTGGTTCCCTTGGATGGCTCTGCCATTTTGTGGCTTTGGTGGGTGTTGGTGGTTGCCGGGTTTGGCGTTGCGGCGGCCCGGACACGAGTTTCGTAGGGTCCCTCCCTCGCTAAGTGTTGTGGGCTTTCGGATCTGTAGTGTTCTGTCCGTGGTGGAATGTTTATGGGTGCTCCCGGCGACATGGTTGTTCACAGGTTGTTGTGCAGGTCCGTTGCTCCCGGTGTTTTGGGATCCTCGAGGGCTTTCCCTTGGAACTATTGTTAGTCTAATTTGGTTTCGTTTTGGGGGGTGTGGCTGGTGGCGTGGCAACTTGGATGGGATAGTGCCCTCTGCCTTCCTCGTCGGTCGTCGCTACCCTTCCCTCTGCTACGACCCACACCGGACGGCGATTCCGACGGTCTTTGGTGCCTTGGTTTTCGCCCCAGCCTTAGTGGGCGTCCCACGCCTCTGTCATTTCTGCACGTGATCCTGCTCCTTTGTCTTCTTCCAATGCTGCACCTGTGTCTCCACTGTGGACAGGTCGGATTTATTTTATTCGCCCTATGCATGCATTGGTCACATGCTCTTTTGTTTTTTAGTCTAGTTATTATGACTGTAATGATGTGTTTTGAGTGATTGCCGTATAGGGGTTTTAAAATTATTTGTAATTTGTGCTCATTACCTCCAGATTAAGAAATTGATCACTGGAGTTTATGTACCCATCTGACATCCTTGTAAGTGGATGGTTTTGGCATCCTTGTAAGTGGTTGGTTATTAATGAAATTCTATCGTTTCTTTCCAAAAAAAAAAAAAAAAGGGGAACGATACTGTTTACTTTTGCCTCAATTTCATTTTATTTACGAGTTTGCCACCGGGCTGATTTCAGCCCAAGTTTCGCTTCATTTACAAGATTGCCACTGGGCTTAAGAACGGGTCTTCACTCTTTTGGATGGATCTGGCATTTGACTCAGGGAGAGAGAGGACTCGGGGAGGGAGAGGGAAGGGAGACAGAAAGGTTGAGAGGGAGAGGTTCGCCGGGATTTCGGGGGGGATTTTCGGGAGGGACGTGCCGGTGGGTGTCCTGTGGTTGATGCATCGGTCAGAGGGTTGTTGGGGGGAGGAGAGGAGGGGGACACAGGGACTGACGGATTTGAGAGACATGGGAGCTCCGGGTTTGGACTGAGTGAGAGAGAGATTTAGGTAGGTTAGGGCCTATGCGATTTTCTCCGATTTTACAGAGAGATGGACAGCGAGATAGAGATAGAGAGAGAGATAGGAGAAAGCATGGCTGTGTGCATTTGGCCTTCATTTCCCCTTTCTCAAACCCTAGCAGCCAGAACCCAAAACTGAGCGGATCTCTTCAATAGCATCGGCTTTTGCCTCCATTTCTGTAACTCGGAGCTTCGTCTCTCTAGGATTTCAAAATTATGGGCTTCGATCATATCCCCAACAATCCCAGAGCCTCAATTTCTCCTGCTAAGCAAAAGAAAATCGTTTGCAGTACGCCACTGCAATCGGTCTGGAAGTTTTGATTGGTTGGCTGTTTTTAATGGGGCATTGATTAGTTTAGGGTTCTTGGTTTCTGGTAAGGGAAAATTCTTTTTTATATTTCACATTATGTCTGCAAGTGTTTGATTTACTTTGAGTTGATTTTAGGTTTGCTTAGTTTAATTTGAGTTAATTTTAGGTTTTGAGTTGATTTTATGTCTGGGAAGTGTTTGATTTACTTTGAGTTAATTTGGGTTTGCTTAGTTTAATTTTATTTTTTATGGGTTATTTTCTTTGAGTTGATTTTTGGAATTTTGTTTGCAAGATGAAAATACATCCGTCCAAATTTGGTATTAGTACGATTTATTGATTTTTGATTGGGTGCAGGAACTTTGCGAAACAAGTGTATTCGGGTATGGATTCCTTTTTTTTGTGGAAAACATTCGGGTATGGATTCTTGACCTTAGCTATTTCATTGACTTGGATTAGTGTCAATTAATCCAATTTTTGTCATGATTTTCTATTTGGATTTTTTTTTTTTTTATGAAACTTATGTACAGGGTTTTGACATATAGGTGGATTTGACACAGCTCATGCTGCGGCTAGGTAAAAAGACTTCCTCGGTTGTTTTGCTTGAATTTTCCTACTGTTTGGGTCTAGACCACATAAGCACAGTGGCTGTTGGTTTGAACTTTGAACTAAGAATTGATGCAGTTTTGGATTCTTAATTTCTTATGGATATTCCAATAGAATTAATACTGAAAATTTACTAATGGATAACACTTCAAAGTTGATTTTACAATATAGTTGTCCTTACTCTATAATAATTTCGAGTTTTCGTATAAAGTTTGTTACTTTGAAGTATACCTATATAGTACTTTCTCTTATATATGATTCGTATAATGATGTTTTTTGCACGTGCAACAATCTGATTGTCGGTCTTTCAACATGTGAGAATCACTGTAAGAGTGCATTACTCTGCGTAACCCAACTAATATACTATTTTGTATATCTTTTGCGAACAATGAGTTGACATTCGAAGTGATTGAGAAATTTTGGTGGGTTTAATCAATATTAATTTCAATTTTTCAGTATAATTTCTATTACTCAAAGTATATGCCTAGAGTGTTTCTTCTTATATATGGATTAAGTGGATTTTGATTGATTTGCACCATGTTCATTTGTCTGTGTGTTGGTTGCTTTCTGCCCTTTGCTTTTCAAGAAACTGAATGCAAGTTCCTTTTTCGTTTCTATTACTCAAAGTATATGCCTAGAGTGTTTCTTCTTATATATGGATTAAGTGGATTTTGATTGATTTGCACCATGTTCATTTGTCTCTGTGTTGGTTGCTTTCTGCCCTTTGCTTTTCAAGAAACTGAATGCAAGTTCCTTTTTCGTTTCTTATTTACATACCCTCTTAATGAATGTCCATAATTTAGGCTTTTGATTTCTGGCTGGTCAATGTATAATTTGATGGTCAAGCTGAACTGCATTTGTAGTTTAGCAGTAGGTTATGAGGTGGTGGACTACTCTTGGGAACTTGCATAATACTGAGTGGGGTATTCTGCTATGGTTTTCTTCATGTTTCAGGCAGTTGCGACTTTAGGGACTTATGACAGCATTAGAGATGGGAAAGAAGGTGATATGTCAAAGGTAATTTCGTTATCCGTTCAGTTTTGATGGTGGTCCTTATCTTTAGTTATGTTTATTTTCTATGTTGTATATGTCCATGTACATATGCGTGTGTGTGTAGATTGATCATCTAACAAAAAAACATGCTAAAACTATAGAAAATGAAAATTATATGTATTATTGTGTAAAAGTGCTGCCTTTCTATTTTTTTTGTAGTATACTACTTTTATTGTGCTAGGCACCATTCTCTATCATTCAGAAGTAATTTGGACACAACAATTTAGAATGTATTATGTGTAAATTTCCAAAGTCATGGTACTATTGATGGTTGTTCTCTAAGCTGCGAAATTAGGTATAAGAAAATCTTAGCTCTGAATTTTTTTCTTGGTGAACTTGATGACATTACTAGGTTCATAATGTATTGAAGTTGGATGATTTCTTAACTGCAGTCTTGAAGTGCAGGAACTGTGGAACTTACAATGGTTGGTAGGCATTGTAGTGTACCATGTGCAGAGGATTTGGGAGGGTGCAATACCAGGTCGAGAATTATACCTTGAGAAGTTAGACTTTCCTTCATTTAGATTTTGACCTCTTTGTCTGGAAAATAAGGTTTGTGATTTTGGTGTGCATATGTGGTTCTTGGTTTTAAGAACAAAATTTACTTTTGTTTTGAAATTGCAATTTAGTTGGTGTCTGTGTCTGTGTGTGTCTTTTGTGAATTTGTTTTTAGGACTAAAGTTATATTGGTTTTGAAATGGCATGCTTGATTCATTCAAAAGTAGGAAAAAAATGGGATTTTTAGTTGGTTTATTTAATCTTTTATACGAAGTCTTAAAATGCCATGCTTGATTCATTCAAAAGTAAGAAAAAATGGGATTTTTGTAGTGAAATTGTCCTATTTTGGTTCAATGGTTTAGGCAATATGGACAAAAGTTGCATTGGTTTTCAAATGGCATGCTTGATTCATTCAAAATGACCTGTGAATTAACTGTTCTAATCAGTAATTCCCCACTCTGAGAACTTGAGACCTTGGACTGATATGCATTTCTGAGATTTATTTATTTAATTTTTTTATAGAATATTTAAAGGTGGTTTTAAACTTTTAGTGTAATTATAAAAGTATGGATCTTTGATCCCATATAAATTGCTGTTTATATATGTGAATTCAAGAGGGGAGCATTTGTATGTGGAGGTAATAAGGAGGGGTGGCTTTGAGAAGGTTTTGCTATCTATTTTATCTGTAGTTCTTCATTTCGCTTCGAATTTACTCCAATGTCCTCTTATCCTTTGTTTGGTTCCTGAGAAACTGAAATGATAGGAAAAGAAAATGTTTATCTGTTTATTTCTCTGACCGTTGCGAGATCTCCATGTACCTCTTTGAAGGTACCCAAATAAAGATTAGGTTTTTGTTAATTTTTCTAATTGGAGTTGTTAATTTTTTCGATTTTTTGCTTGATTTTGTTGAATTTGATTTGAGCAGAGGGATATTTCATATTAATTCTTAAATGTTTGTTTACGTGGCTGATAAGTTGTTATGTACATGTATTTTGTGTAGGAAGTTTGTTTGATTGATTAAATTTGATACCTTTGAACTAAAATTGTTTTGCTTTCAGAGTTTCAAAAATCTACAGTAAGGGTTGGAGTAATTGAAACTTATTTCAGGCACAATAGATTATTGAAATGGTTGTCAAATATGTTGATCTTTGTTTGTGGGTTTAACCAACAAGTTTTTTGGTAGATATAATGTTGGTCATGCAGGAAGAAATTGCTTTTTCTGATTCGCAACATTTTTCTATTGTGAGAATTTATTTTGACATGATTGGAAGTGGCTTTGGTTATAATTTGGGTTTGCTGATCAACTGTACCAGTGATCCATCTTGCTTTGATGGAGAGCGTAGATTCGGTGTTGACAGGGATGGGTATTGTGGAGGACCCTGTGCGCTCGGTGGTGACTTTGTCAATACAGATAAGCTCCTGCTGATTTCAAGCCTTCTTTCGGGGTAATTTTTCTGTTGCCAATAGTTTCTAATATTTTACCGTTTGGAAGGTAGGAAAGCAATTGGCTTTGTTCAGCAATGGAGCTCACTATTTTCGGATAATTTGATAGTCTGTTATCTACATCCATGGAGCTTTTTACTAATGCCTTCATAAACTTAAATTTTTACTGAATACGATGCATAGTCTAGCTTGAAACTGACTCATAAGACGAGCTGTAATAGTTCTCTTTTTGGACTTTGACTCATCTTCCTTTCTTCTTACTTGCCATGTCTTGGCATATATTGCTGCGCATCGTTTGAAAACCTTAAAATTTATCTTTGCTTATTGCTTTTGTATTGCAGGGCCCTGGTTCTTTTTGTTTGGTTGCTAAGAAAATGAAAACTTTTGTTTTCGGAGTAGCTTAGAAACTCAAATTGAATTGTTTTTTGCTGCATTTATGAATGTTCCTTTCTGGGTTTTGATTGGTACTGGGGAATTTCAAAACGCAGCCTTTTTTTTCTTCTCTTAATCAAGTTCTCATATGGGTTTCCTTAGATCACAGTAACTTTTGTGGCGAAAGGGTTAAAGGGTTTTAATCGGCAGAGCTTTTAGCTTTTATGGATGTCAAGAAAATGACGGAAATGAGCAACTATTATATGCTCGGTTTGTAATTAATGCTCGCATTCCGGGAACAAAATCTTTGATCAGTAGAAGCATTGGTGAACTAGAAGTGGAGTTGAATTAAAGGTACAACCAGTGCAAGGGGAATATGAACAGGCATTATCCTTTTGGTTATTTGGATTCCTGTTTTTTGAAACTTATAGTTTCAATCTCTTGCAGACTGTTCTGTTCAGTGATATGTTCTGATCCTAAACTCGATTCACACCGTTTCAATGATATTCTTAATGAGGCAATAACTGCAGGTGCGTATGTTTATTAAGCTCCAGTTTCATAGTAATTTTGGTTCATGTTTTTATGCTTGGATATAATGTTTGTATTTATGTGATTGAAGGATTACATGGATTTCAAATGATTCATTGGACATAGTCATTTCAGTTTCAGTTTCAGTTATTACATTAAATCTGATCATTTCGTGGATTATATTATATCTTTATGGTTCTAACAAATATGAGCTTATTTTCAAAATGTGGATTCATTCTTTTAAATCCTTATATCCAAATGAAGTCTTTGTCTCTTTATCTTTCAGAAAAAAGAGAGAAAATTCCGGTCCTTCTACCACAAATTTTAAGTATCAATGCTACTGGGAATCATCTTTTTCTAAGTTCAGTCCTGGCTTACAAACCATGGCCGATTGGTTCTTAAAGATATTTAAAATACAACCACAGGTGATAAGATTCACTGTGAATGTTAAATCCGATGGCCCTTTTAGTTAGTTCCTTAGAGTTAAGAGATGCCTCATTTTGAAGAAGCTGAGATCCCCAGGCTTAAGGAAGTGAATCAGACCTTACTCATAATCAATAAAAGGACATGATATGCTAGGTAAAAAGAGTTGGAAATGTTTCGTAATTTATTGCTCCTAATCTTCTTTGGCTTGCATAAGATTTACCACCTCTAAATAAATTTTAAGATCAGATCATTGAGGTTTTTCTTTGTCAAGTTAAATTTTCTTTTATTCAAGAATGCTAAGTGCTTTCGATTTCAAATTTTGTGTGTTAAATATCAGGATAGAGAAACTTCTCTAAAACACCATCTGTCCATTTATGCATTTGTTTTTCTGAGTTGACAGTTCTGCAAAATGAGGTTTTATATTTCACTTTAGCTTGAGGAGTTAGTTAAATTTGTTAGATTTTTCATGGATTTTGGGATAATATACTATTTTTGTTCTAATTGCTGCATGAGCTTTGTAGCAGGGAATTTGGCATGAGGAGTTTAAGGTCGAAGTGGAAGCGATTGGCTGTGTTTGCTGTAAGAATTTAGTGAGGTTTCTTTTCCGATTACTTTCTTTGGTTTATTTGTGAATCAATAACATTTTTAGGAATAATGAATGTCACAATTATTGATAAATTGATACTTTGTTCAGAGCTTGAATTGTAGATCTGTGCAAGATATCCATATATGGATCAATGCTATGGACTCTTCTCAACCTATGGACCTCAAATTTCAGTGCGTCTTCCATCATTTATCGTACCTTACTATGTATGGAGCTATTACATTTGCAATCATATTAATTCCTTGAAAACAATATTTATATTTCTCTGTAAATTGCTAATTTTGGAATATACTATCATTTCCTTGCTAGTGCATTAAAATGAAATATGAAAAGTAGTCTCAATCTTGCCTGGGGGTGTTGCAGGCCGATTCGATGCTACGAGGCATTTCGTTTTGGGCTATCTGAGGGAGAGAAGTGTTGGGTGTCTGAGGCAAGGGGTTTCAGCGATTAGGTTTGGGTGGGATTTCAAGGATTAGATTTTGGTGGGATTTGAATAATTAGGTTTGGGTTTTTGTTTGTGCGATTGGCAGAGAGATGAGGGGGGTCCAAGATAGGATTTGGAGATTTGGTTTAGAGTCAGAGATAGGGGGTGTCCAAGAGAGATGTGGGAGGATTTAGGCGAGGGATTTGGTTTAGGGTTTGTTTTCTACAATTTGCATCGACAGAGAGATGGGACAAGGGTGAGAGAGATGGGAGGATTTTTTGCAAGGGTTGAAGGCAATAGGTAAGGGAGGTATGTACATGGGTTTGTTGTGATGGGGTTTAGTAATTTTCAATATTCTTCGGCTCTTTTTAATTTGCAAAATCAAATTACCTATGGAATTTATAACATGCAATTAGTTTCTTTTTAGTTGAGTTCAAATAATGTTGATTGCGCTGTTATAAAGCTCTTTTTTATAGTTAGGTTGAAAATCATATCGATAGATTCTTTATTTAGTTGGTCCAATGTGTAATAGATGAGATTGTTTTGTTAGATGTTTCAATCAAAATTTGATTTTTTTTTTGTGTGAAATTATAATGGAATTGCAAGTATATCTTAGATTCTTGGTTGCATACTCACCTTTGCACAACTATTATATTGTCTCTTGACTGGATGTATTTTTATAATTTCTTGGATCTACGGTTATAATGCTTTTTATAATTTCTTAAATCTATATTTTTTGTTCGTTCATGATTATGTTTGAATGTTTTTCAGGTTAAATGTGTTATTCATGTAGTTAAGGAGGGTGCATTCAAGTCCCGCAGCATCGCGCGTGCATATTACTAGTAACAACTACATCTCAGGGGAGCATATGTCACAACTCCACATATTAGTGAAAAGAAAAAAGAAAAACACGTAATGAAAGATCACTATGATTTATTAGGTTATAATTCTATTAGTAAGTGTACTCTTTATCTTCTATATACAGTGCAAGTAACATTGTTGTTAATTGACCCGAATCCGGATCCTCTTTGTGAGGATTCTGGAGATCCGTGAATCGTGTTTGTTCATCGTACATTGTGCGGTCAGAAATTATTTTAAATATTTTTATTTTAAATTAAAAACAAAAAGTACTTGACAATTTCTGATCGTATGATGTACGATGAACGAACACGATTCACGGATCTTCAAGATTCTTACCAAAAGGATCCGACATGCATGTTCTATGTACTTTTCTTGATGATAGTTTCTAAATAAATTCTTATCACCCTTAAAATAGCATTTCTTGGAGTCTTTTTCAATAGAATGCGACATGTTAGGAAACATTGAAATCATTACAATTAAAAACAGAGCAATTTTGAGCCATTGTTATAGTTTGGGGAATTGGATCCTCGTCGGATCCCCTCCTTGGGGATCGTAGGGATTAACGCATGTGGACCGTTGATCAAAATTCGTGCGGTCATAATTTTATCCTTTTTTATATTTTTCATGCAAAATGAGGTTGCTTTATTTTTAAAAATATAAAAAGCATTTAATTGGGACCACATGATTTTTTATCAACGGTTCATTTGCATTGATCCTTAGGATCCTCAAGGAGGGGATCCAGCGAGGATCCAAATCCATAGTTTGGCACGATGAAAGGGGACTAAAATTGGACAAGTTTAGATCTAAGTGTTAACAACTAGATTGCTTAGTAATGTTATAAACTAAACCAATCAAGCAATAAATAAAACACAACGATTTCAGAGTTCCTCTAATATATGAGTACCTCTCTTTTGTAACAACTTCTCAAGATATTGCTTATGAGACAAACATACCAAACTTTTTTGTCTATCCCTTGTGATCTCCATTCCCAATATTTTCTTAGCTTCATCGAGATCCTTCATTTTGAACTCCCTTCTCATTTGCTCATTCAACTTTTCTATCTCTGAAATATTGCTATGAGCATGTCGTCTACATAAATTAACAAGTACACGAACGAACCATCTTTCAACTTCTTGTGATAAACACAGTGATCATAGTGATTGCTTGTATAGTCTTGACCCTTCATAAACTTGTCAAATCTTAAATACCACTGCATGGGCGACTGCTTCAACCCATAAAGAGATTTTCTAAGCTTACAAACCAATCTTTCTTTGCCATTCACTTGATAGCCTTCGGGTTGTCTCATATAAATCTCTTCATCCAAATTACCATGAAAGAATGTAGTCTTCACATCTAGTTATACCAATTCAAGGTTGAATTGTGTAACTAGGGCAAGCAATATTTGAATGGAGGAGTGCTTAACCACAGGAGAAAAAATCTCATTGTAATATATTCCCTCCTTCTGAGCATATCCTTTAGCCACTAGCCTAGCTTTAAATCTTACCAAGCTCTTGTCATCCATTCCATATTTCTTTGCATAAACCCATTTGCAGCCAATTGCTTTCCTTCCTCTAGGCAGCTCCACCAATTCCCAAGTCTTATTCTTGTGAAGGGAGAGCATTTCATCGTCCATTGCATCATGCCATTTACTCTCTTCTTCACTATTTACTGCTTCTTCAAAATTAGTGGAGTTTCAGCCTCAATTACTAGCAATGCATATACCATGCACCAATTCCCTTCCTTTTGGCTATGCAATCATCTTGTATCTTTAGTTCTTCTGATGGTGTTTCTTCTTCGTGATCACTTTCTTCATGTTCAAGTTTATCACCTTGTCTTTCTTCTTCCACAACTTCCTTACTTGGCTGTGAATTCACAATTACTTGTTCCCCAAGCTCCACTATCTGAACATCTTCCTTCAATTTCATGTGACTTTCATCGAATGTCACATCTCTACTTACTATAATCTTGTTTAACTCGGGACATCAAAGTTTGAAGCCTTTCACACCACTATTAAATCCCATAAAGATAGCTTTCTTGGCTCATGGATCCAGTTTGTTTTCCTTCACATGAAAGTAGGCATTGCATCCAAACACTCGTAGCTTATCGTAGTCCTGAGTTGGTTCTCCAGACCACACTTCAATGGGTGTTCTACCCTCTAATGCTGTTGATGGTAGTCGATTAAGCACATGACATGCATAGATCAAAACTTCTACCCAAAATCTCTTTGGCAGCATAGTTTGAGATAACATACAACGAACTTTCTCGAGCAAGGTCTTATTTAGTCTCTCTGCAATCTTATTCTGTTGTGGAGTATGTCTAACACTGAAATGCCGAGTAATCCCTTATTTTTTACACACTTTGAAGAAAGGATCAGAGGTATATTCCCTTCCATTGTCACTTCTCAATGTCTTAATCTTCTTTCCTGTCTTGTTCTCCACCATGTTCTTCTATTCCAGGAAGATTTCAAGAACCTCGTCCTTTCGTTTCTTCATATATATCCCTGATCTGCGAGAGTCGTCATCAATAAAAAATACAAACCATCTTTTTCCACCTAAAGAAGCATTCTTTGCAGGCCCCTAAAAATCAGAGTGAACATAGTCCAAAATCTCTTTCCTTTGATTAAGAGCTGAGCCAAATTTCACCTTTATTTGTTTGCCAAGAATGCAGTGCTCACATAACTCTATCTTTCCAGTTTTTGCTCATTTTAAACATCATTTCTTGATCAATCCTTGTAATGCTTTTTCTCCTACATGTCCTAACCTCATGTGCCATAATGCAAACAACTCACTTTTATCACTTTGCACTTCATTAGCTACCATTGCCACTCCATTTTCCAAAGTCTTTCCTTGTAGCATATAAAGTAAGCCATTCTGAGACCCTTTCAATATGACAAGTGCTCCATTAGCTACTTTGAGCACGTTATTATCAGAGTAAAACTTGTAGCCTTGTGACTCGAGAGTGCCTAGTGAGATCAAATTTTTCTTCAGATTTGGGACGTACCTTACACCATGCAATTCTTGAATCACACCATCATGATCCTTGATCCTGATGCTTCCAATTCCTTGAGTTGTACATGGGCCTTTGAGAAGTCATGTGATGAGTACAACTTGTGTCGAGCATTCACTCTTTCATATAATCCACAGTGCTCGATGCAGTTAGGGCATAGACAAATTCCTCATCCTCAACTTCAACCATATTTGCTTATGAGTCGTCTTTCTTCTTTTTAGTCTTTTCTTTGATTTTAGGGCAGTCCTTCTTCCAGTGTCCTTTTTCATGACAAAAAGCACACTCATCTTTGTCCAAGATCTTCCTATTCTTTGAGACTCCTCTAGTACAAGAACCTTTCTTTCTTTCAATCTCTCTCTCACCATCAAAGCTTCAGAGTTATTCTTTTCTTGCCTATCAAGGTGTCTCACCTCATGATTCATAAGAGTACTTGAGATTTCATCATACTTAATTGTCTTCCTGCCATAAATCTAAGTAGTCACTAAAGGCTCATAGGATTCAGGCAATGAGTTCATCAGGATCAAGGCCTTGTCTTCATCTTTGATTATCTTTTCAAGATTTGTCAGTTCAGCTAGAAGCTTGTTAAACTCTTCTAGATGGCCAATCATCTTCGTGCCCTCTTTGTACTGGAACCTGTACAACTTGCTCTTGAGATGCAATCAATTCTCTGCACTTTTCTTCATATATTTTGTCTCCAAAGTAGCCCACAATTCCTTCGCAGAAATTATGTTCATCACACCATACTTCTGTTGCTTTCTCAAGCATAGCCGAATTGTAGAACATGCATGAGCATTCAATCTTTCCCATTCTTCTTTTTTCATCGAAAACGGAATGTCTCCTAACATAACAACCAAACCTTGTTGTATCAAGACATCTCGAACCTCACACTGCCATATAGCAAAGTTGTTCGTTCCATCATATTTCTCAATTTCAAACCCAGCACTCTAAACCGTTGTCTTGGTTCCACTAGTGCCAGACTTTTCTTAAACATCATCACCACTGGTAGAATCACCAGTCTTTGTCATTGCTTGATAATCACAACCCATGTAAGAACCTAAGCTCTTGATACCACTTGTTATAAACTAAACCAAAAACCAATCAAGCAATAAACAAAACACAACGATTTCAGAGTTCCTCCAATATAGGAGTACCTCTCTAACAACAGAAGCTTTATTGATTACCAACAAATACAAGAGAACTCACAAACACAAAGTCTTCTCAAGTTTACAAACTTATGCCTCTCACAACTTTCACAAACAAAATTCTTATCCCACATCCATCTATTTATACTAATAGATGTCATAGGTTTACACAAAGTCCCTAGAATATAGGAAACCAAATCCTATACTAAAACCAAATCCCAAACCAACTAGGAAACACAAATCCAAATATCTTACGTCCAAGATATCCTAATCCTTGTTTGATTCTTGTTTTAGTTTAAACAAATTGATATAATGCCAAATCCAACAGATATGTCTCACAAAGTCGCAAATGAATGATGACTATGAGTATGAGAGACCAATTAAGAACACAAGAGTCAGCGGAGTGGCTAGCCAGCCAGCCAGCCGCGTTCTTTTTTCCTTTTCAAACTAGCTAGTCGTTGTAATTGATGACTTTGTTGATTCTCCCATCTCTCAACCCTATCCATTATCTGTCTAGCAAATTTACCTAAACACAAACAAATAAGCTACTTCTTTCGTTTCACATGATCAGGCAAGGAAATTTAAATACATAATACGAAATTAATGCATTCGATACTTAGTATTACGGTTTAGTGATATTCTTCTTCACTTGTAAGTGAGAGATTTTAGGTTTGATTATCGTCAAAAGTGAATTTGAACCACATTATTGCTAGACAAGTGCATTGACTTGATTTCACACAAAGGCTATGTTTAAGTAATGCGATATGCAGTACGCATGCAGACAATACATACAAAATTAAGCAGCTTCTTAGTATAATAATTGATCGTTTTAATATTAAGTAAGAAGATATTTCTAAAAGGGGTCAATATCTATATTTTCATACAATTTTATACTCTAGTTGGTGTTCTTAATATATCTAGTAATTATCCCACTAAATTTGAGTTGCATAGTTTATTAACAATAATACTTGAATACCCTCTTAGGGGATGATCTCATTTCCCACTTACAAGTAATGTATTTTCGTTGTAGAAGTTTTTTAATCGGAATCATTCAATTTCTTAGTCTTCACTCGAAGATCATCCGTACAAATTTTTATTCGAATAAAAAATCGTTTAATCATCCAAATGTTTTAAATAAATGGACGGTGAACCATTAGTATGTTACTTGGTACCAACACCATCCATTTATTTAAGACACACTAGGATGACTTACAATTCCCGATTTGAATAATAATTCTTTATAGAAATTATCTTCAAATGAAAATTAAAAAATTAGACGATTTTGACTATGAAATTTATACCAAAAATGTATTTTAATTGCAAATGGGAAATTGAGCTCATTCCCAAAGAGAAGATGCAATAGTATTATCCTTATTTGATAGTGACAATACAACCTTTAGCTTCTTTTGAGTTATTTATTTGATTTTGTCTCTTTTCATCTCTGTCTTAAAAAATTGAATATATAACTTGATTAAGATTGAATTCTCTTCTAATACATGTGAATGTGGTTTATGGTGATCATCATTAATAAATTAGCTCAACAATCTGAACAGTATATGTTAATTACATGATACATATATACTTGGAGTACCACATTAGAAAACCTATAAATTAGTTATTGCTACTGATGAGTAGATTTTATATTATATATTTAACCCTATTCTTAGTGTATTTTGGTTAATATTTTGGAAGAATTTTGATACTTTGAATTGTATTTCCAATATAGGATTTTCGACTTCATCTGGAGCAAAAATTGATCAAACGGATGAATTTTGGAGTAATTCCAGTTGGAGGATGTTCGTGAGTCACTTAGCTTGATCGTGTCAAAATATCAGATTTTTCCACAAAGCGGTTATTTTATGACAATAAAATAAAGGAGCAATGTGCAGTGCTGGAATAGTGACGTTTTGGGCTTGAATTGCGTTTTTGGAGCCCAAGATAACCTCGGATGGGTTCGTGGCCTTCTGGAGATGTGTTCAAAACGTCCTGATCTTCAAAACAAGCTATATTGGGTCGGATTTGGAAGAGATTTGAGACTAAAACGTGGCTGGACAAGTACTTGGCAGATTCTCCTAACTTAATTAGGACTTTATTTTCTACGTTATTTTATTTTATTATTTAGTTTCCTAATTAGAAACAAAGCCACAATCTAGGGTTGGCGTTGGATTCTTAGGTGGGTATTTAAGGTTTAGCCGGCCCTAGGCCAAGGGAGCTTATTATTATTCAATTTTGGAGACAGAGAACTTTGCTAGGGTTCTTGGAGATTTTCTACTTTAAGGTGTTTTCATTCTTTTTCTAGTTAATGATATTTTCTATGATTTTAATTATGAATATGTGTAACTAATTCTTGTTTGCTAGGGCGAAGCATTGAGCCTTAGCATGAATATGTAATTTTTATTCAATTGCTTATGATTGATTGCATGCGCGCTTTGAATTATTGATCACTGTTTTAAACTATCTAATTGTCTTGATGACTGGCCACCATTAGGATGTTTAGATAAGTAATTGGATGCAATTCGGTCGGAATATCACCAGAGGATTGAGTATTGCTTCTTATGATTGATAATTGTAATTTCATCTAAGGCGAATATTACGGTCTTAGGGGTTGTATGGTTTTTCAAACGGTTTTCATAGAACTTAATGAGTCTTGCATGTTCATATTTGATCTGAATATCACAGACGGATTGCATGTTAGATATACGTTATTGCTTGAATATCACGAGAATATAAATTAGGAAAACCTAACCTTCAAAGTGGCATGTGATCATAAGTAATTGGTAGAAATTCATAGGATTGCTAGGTGACGGTGGAACCCTAGTGCTTTTATAAATTGGTATTTAAAAATCTTTTCATTCATAGTAGTTTTTAATTAAAATTCGTTTTAAAGATTACTCAATTTCAAAATCATCTTTCTCAACTTTTAATTCTAAGTAGTTAATTAGGAATTGTTTTTACATAAATTATTAAATAGTCCTTGAGAAGAACGACCTTACATAAGCATCTATACTACAACATCCTTGTATTCTTGCAAGTATTTCAAGTGATTTTATCTCTACTTTTGTAGGTGGTAAAATCTCTATAGAGAAATTGGTGCTGCAGCCGAGGACTATTTTAGATAATTTTTGTTTAAACTTTTTCTGATTTTTTTTTTAATTTGTCAAAAAAAAAAAATTCAAATTATTTTAACATTTTCGTTTTATTGCAGATCTGCACAGTATATGGTCCAGACAAGATCAGAAACTACCTAGATTGCACAGTTTGATCTAGAACCAAAAGGCACACTGCACAGACAGCCACGAGAAAATAATTTGGGTTGGAACTGTTCACTGCAAGACACATTTCTGCAAGAATTGTTTGCTGGTTTTGTGGATAGAAAAATCACAATGGCGTTGCAATTGCCTGAAGCAGGCAGGCCACTCACTTAGAGAGTCATTGGCTGCCCGTGCCAATGATATTCCTAATTGCATTGTGTATCCTGAACAGAAAGAGGGTTGACTCGTTTGATATCAAGCACCACATGCTTAAAATTTTACCAACATTTCATGGGCTGCCTAATGAGGATGCGAACCTACATATTGCAAAGTTTACTGTGGGTTGCAAAAATATTTTGATCAGGGGTTTTTCTGCCAAGGCTATTAAGTTACGTCTTTTTCCTTTTACTTTGAATGATAAGGCAGAAACTTAGTTGTTCACTCTACCGGCTAATAGCATTACTACTTGGCAACAATTGCATACAAGATTCCTGAACAAATATTATCCAGCATCCAAGACATTGAATTACAAGCGGGAGATCATGACATTCACTCAAAAGCCAAACGAATCGTTTCATGAAGCGTGGGAGAGATATACAGAGATGTACATAAAGTGTCCACATGCTAATATTGATCTAGATACACAAATGAATATTTTCTTGATGGGCTTAATCTTACCATGTTAATGCATCAGCTGGGGGTTCGTTGTCAAATAAATCTGCAAGAGAAGCGTTTGAATTATTTGATATGATGGCTACAGAATCTCAACAATGGGCAGCAGAACATTCACAGAAAATGGGCATTTTTGAGTTATCAGCAGGTTCTCTTAATATATGTGCACAAATGGAAAAAATGGAGAAGCAAATTGATGCAAAGTTTGACATTATTTTACAATAGATAGCAAATTCTACACAGCAGCAGCCAATTGCAGCAACAATTTGCACTATCTGTAGCATGGCTACACACGACATATTGGGCTGCCTGCATAAAGAATCCTACCCAGAGCTTGTGGAGTAACATGTTAATATGATGAACAGCTATCAAAGGCCTAGGAATGATGCATATGCAACTCATTACAATCCAGGATGGAGAGATCATCCTAATTTCAAATGGGGGTGATAATCAGAATAATTCAAAACCATTCCAGCATGTACAAAAAACTTTTGTGCCAACCAAACCATCCTTGGAAGATCAACTATCTAAACTGGCAGCTACAACACAAACATTCATGGATAGCAGCAATCAAAGAATTCAAAATGTTGAAGCATCAATTAAAAATTTGGAGCAACAATTTGGACAGCTAGCTGTACAGATTTCAGACAGAGAGAAAGGAAAATTTCCTAGTCAAACAGTGCCTAATCCAAGAGGTACAGAGGACTGTTGTGCAATACGGATTTTACGGTGTGGTAAAATTTATGACAATCGTGAAAAGTGCACTGAAGACAATTAGGCAGCAGTGCAAAATTTTGCAGAAACTGCAAAAACAGCAGTTGAACCTGCCAATACCGCAGCAAAATAGAATCTGACCAGTGCAGAAACTGTTCCAAAACAGGTTTCTGAGCGTGTTTATGACCCTCCACTGCCCTATCCTGAACGGTTAATTCCGAAGGCTAAGAATCAGCAGCTAAAAAACTTCATAAAGACTTTGGCTAAAGTTCAAATTAATTTACCATTGTTGGAAGCCATTAAAAAGATTCCTTCCTATGCCAAGTTTTTTTAAAGATGTTTGCACCAAGAAGAAAAAGCTAGTAGAAACAGAGAAAATTGTGCTAACAGAACAATGCAGCGCAGTTTTACTGCACAAACTGCCTCCAAAGAAGAAAGATCTAGGGAATTTTACTATTTCTTGCACCATTGGCAATTCTGATTTTGAAAGTGCTTTAATTGATTTAGGTGCTAGTGTAAACTTAATGCCTTATTCTGTTTTTAAACGTTTAGGTGAAGGCAAGTTTAAGCCAACCTCCAACATTATTCAATTGGCTGACCGTTCAATTACCTATCCTAGAGGAGTCATTGAGGATGTTATTGTTAAGGTTGACAATTTATATTTACCAGCTGATTTTATGGTGTTGGACATGGATGAAGATTTGACAACACCCATCATTTTGGGCCGCCCCTTCATGGCAACAGCCCGGACTCTTATTAATGTTGAAGCAGGAACATTAACACTAAGGGTTGAAGACCAAACAGTTGTTTTCAGTTTGTTTGAAGTTGCCACACATTTAAGTGACAAACATGAATGCATGCGTATTGATGTATTAGATGGGTCAGCCCGTGCCAATTGTAAAACCAGCTCATCAAATAACCATCTATTCCTAAAGTCTTTAAATGCAAGTCATGATTGCAAAAGTGTTAAGGCGCAACAGCACAATGATCAGTTGGTTGAAGTGCAAAAATAAAAAACAAATCAGAATTCGGTTGACAACAAACAAGGCCATAAGACTGACCAATCATGGTCGAAAGAAGTCAAGCGCAAGAATAAAAAGTTGCAGGACAACCCAAACTGTAAGGAAATACAGCCTGGTAAAAAGGTGTGGTTGTTAAGTTCAGATTTCAAGTCATTTCCAGGGAGACAGGAGTCTTGGTGGAAAGGCCATTTTCTGGTTACTAAAGTTTTTCAGAATGGTAACGTGGACATCAAGGATGAGGGTAAAGGCTTCGTATTTAAGGTCACCAAACATCTACTTAAACCATGCCTAGGGAAGTTCAGTGCAAGCGAGTCTTTGACTCTGATGGAACCAGTGATCTAGCCACCAGACTTCTGCCACGTCTAGCTACAGACATTAAATAAAGCGCTTATTGAGAGGCAACCCAATTTTCTATCTTTTTCTTTGTTTCTAAGTTTACTTTTATCTTGCTGTTGTTTTTATTTTCTAGATGCATTCAAATTCCAAGATTTGCTTTTTAGTTTCAGATTTTATAAAATAAAAAAAAAAAAAAGCATCGAAAGAAAAATCCAAAAACATTTAGTTTGATTCATTTACCTAATTGTTTTTAGTTGTGTTTTAATTTTCCAAAACATTGGACATTTGCAGGTTGAACATAGAACAAGCAAGGTTGCATTTTTATACCTTCCAGATCAATGGATCTGGGTTTTTCAACGGAGGAGCATCCTGTTGTCTGGTTGCACTTGGGGTTGGAATCTTTGAATGCAGCCATGTATAAACACAGTTCCGGGATACTGCTACAGAAACCACACATATGTTAGATCAAGTTTATTTCTCACATAAACAGCATCATATTGGATCCGAGTTCAAATGCGTGAAGACAAGAGTTATTACCTTCCGTTTTCTCGGATCTATGAACATGAATTTTCAATTTTGTGTGTCAGCACCTCTTCTCTGTTCTGGATTCGTGACACCGACCAAAGACGATTTATGCATGCATGTGTTCGTTTTGTTAGTTTCATTGAAACCGCCACATCAGGGTTAATTACAGGGAGAAAACGAAAGAGATTGTTACCCTTGGTGTAGATCGTTTGAGATCGGAAGATTTGGGGGAAGATTTGGGTTAATTGCTCCAGTTGATCTTGCAAAACATATACAACAATAAGAGTTGGATCTTGGAGTTCTAGTATAGATAAAAGAACATGCATGTTCAGTTTGGAGGTGGTTTACCTTTGAAGTAGTTGATTTTTGAGTGCTCAAAGTATGGTCTGCAACATTGGTCGCAGGCATCGCAGATCACTTCGGCATGCTAAGTTTACAAAGATTTTGAGGTATGTATGTTACTGGGTTTTTCGTTGCAGAAATGATCCAGAGCTTGGATTTAGTTGCTATGAAATGGATGGTTTGTAATAATGGGCGATGGACTTGAGAGAAAATGGAGAAAAGAAAGCCTTTTCAGATTTTCTAGAGAGAGAGAGGGCTAAGAGGAATAGGTTTGAAATGAGAGTAATGAGAGATGTCTTTCATTTTTCTAGAGAGAACAAGCAGCTTCGGGGTTTACAACAAACAATATTATTATTCTTCTGCAAAGGGGATGGGAGTGGATAGAAGAGAGCCGTTTGGCTCTGGGCTCGAGGCTAGTGGAAGGGGATCCAATCTGTGTTCAAGAGTGGCTAGGGTATTTCAAATGACAAATGCAGCTCCTACACCAGCTTAAATTGTAGCTGTTGCTAGGATTTGACACACGTGTGGGCTTGTACGGATTGGTCAGCTCGTCTTCGCAAGTTCCGAGTTCCCAAGTCTTGCTGTCGAGGCCCCGAGGTGTCCATTAGCGGTTTACTTCTCCACATATTTGTCAGCGCACCTTGGCACGCTCACAGTTCCTCCCTTCGAATCTCTGGTGTGTCA
The DNA here is from genome assembly GCA_024362995.1 of Heteromeles arbutifolia. NCBI lineage: Eukaryota > Viridiplantae > Streptophyta > Magnoliopsida > Rosales > Rosaceae > Heteromeles > Heteromeles arbutifolia. Next base: position 32,238,082 of record JANCRC010000003.1, on the reverse strand, counting down.
ATTTCTTTTTCGCTTTCTTTTATTTTCTGTTTTTGTTTTATTTTATTTTATTGTTTTTCTATTTCTTTTTCCTATTTTATTTTCTTAGGGTATTTTCTTTATCTTTGATCGTCGTTCTACATTTTCTAGGATTTAGTAGTTTTGTTTCTTTTCTTTTTCTTTATTCTATTTTCCACACCTTGAGGACAAAGTGTGATTTAAGTTTGGGGGTGGGAAATAAGAATTTTTAGTTTTTTTTTAATTTTTGTGTCAGTTAAAAATTTTCGTTTTTGAGTTAATATCCATAAATTATTTTAAATGTTAGAACAAATGGACATGGTGAAGATTAATCCCACAGTAAAGTCTTTTCTATTTATCGTTGCTTTGACACTAATTCGTGAATTGTACTTTGACAATTTGCATTCACACCAACATGGTTTGTGAGGAGTGAGATTGAAATACTTATTTTTTGTCTAAGTGCATTTTATTATTTTTGTTATATATAAGATAAAGTTAGTATGTGTTATAAAGTAATAATTGTTCCACCCGAGGCTTTGCTTAGTAACCGGGCCAGTCCTGCCTAATCAGCAGTGATTCTCGCGTCAAATGGTAGAGTCTTAGCATGGGGCAGGGTGGTTAGTTGGTTTCGTAGCCTTTCCAGCTTAGGTTAATAAGTCCTTAGGGGTGTTCTACACCTAGTGCCCTAAAGCCCTAGTGGTTTGGGAGTCATTGACCTAAAGCTTGCCGCTACATGAGTTGGATCGAAAGCTTAAGGGAACCGACATTGCACGACCACTACTATTATTGAAAAAAAAGGGAAAATTTTGAAAAGAAAGAAAAAAAAATGATTATATAAATGTGTGAAGTGTGAATAAAAGGGATGAGAGGTAGGGGTTTTGTGAATAAAAGGGATGAGAGGTAGGGGTTTTGGTCGAGTCTCCTTAACTATGATGGTTCACTTAACACTGAAGGAAGTTTGTGAATTCTTTTCTAATTGATTCTAAATGGCTTAGACTCTGTAGTGGGATTGGTTGAAACTTTTAAAAAGATGTTCTAGTTTTTAAAATTTGCTATGGATTGCAACTTGAAGGTGCAAGTTTTGTCTTGGTTAAGTTTTAGCTAGGTTTCTAGTTTGTTAGTTTTAATATTTGTTTTTGAGTCTTGTTTTGCTTGAGGACAAGCAAAAAGCTAAGTTTGGGGGTATTTTGATGAGTAGATTTTATATTATATATTTAACCCGATTCTTAGTGTATTTTGGTTAATATTTTGGAAGAATTTTGATACTTTGAACTATATTTCCAATATAGGATTTTCGACTTCCTCTGGAGAAAAAAGTGATCAAACGGATGAATTTTGGAGTAATTCTAGTTGGAGGATGTTCGTGAGTCATTTAGCTTGATTGTGTCAAAATATCAGATTTTTCCACCAAGCGGTTATTTTATGGAAATAAAATAAAGGAGCAATGTGCAGTGCTGGAATAGTGACGTTTTGGGCTTGAATTGCGTTTTTGGAGCCCAAGATAACCTCGGATGGGTTCGTGGCCTTCTGGAGATGTGTTCAGAACGTCCTGATCTTCAAAACAAGCTATATTGGGTCGGATTTGGAAGAGATCTGAGACTAAACATGGCTGGACAAGTACTTGGCAGATTCTCCTAGCTTAATTAGGACTTTATTTTCTACGTTATTTTATTTTATTATTTAGTTTCCTAATTAGAAAAAAAGCCACAATCTAGGGTTGGCGTTGGATTCTTAGGTGGGTATTTAAGGTTTAGCCGACCCTAGGCCAAGGGAGCTTATTATTATTCAACTTTGGAGACAGAGAACTTTGCTAGGGTTCTTGGAGATTTTCTACTTTAAGGTGTTTTCATTCTTTTTCTAATTAATGATATTTTCTATGATTTTAATTATGAATATGTGTAACTAATTCTCATTTGCTAAGGCGAAGCCTTGAGCCTTAGCATGAATATGTAATTTTTATTCAATTGCTTATGATTGATTGCATGCGCGCTTTGAATTATTGATCATTGTTTTAAACTATCTAATTGTCTTGATGACTGACCACCATTATGATGTTTAGATAAGTAATTGGATGCAATTCGGTCGGAATATCACCGGAGGATTGAGTATTGCTTCTTGTGATTGATAATTGTAATTTCATCTAAGGCGAATATCACGCTCTTAGGGGTTGCATGGTTTTTCAAAAGGTTTTCATAGAACTTAATGAGTCTTGCATGTTCATATTTGATCGGAATATCACAGACGGATTGCATGTTAGATATACGTTCTTGCTTGAATATCACGAGGAGAATATAAATTAGGAAAACCTAACCTTCAAAGTGGCATGTGTAAATCATAAGTAATTGGTAGAAATTCATAGGATTGCTAGGTGACAATGGAACCCTAGTGCTTTTATAAATTGGTATTTAAAAATCTTTTCTTTCATATTAGTTTTTAATTAAAATTCGTTTTAAAGATTACTCAATTTCAAAATCATCTTTCTCAACTTTTAATTCTAAGTAGTTAATTAGGAATTGTTTTCACATAAATTATTAAATAGTCCTTGAGGAGAACGACCTTGCATAAGCATCTATACTACAACATCCTTGTATTCTTGCAAGTATTTCAAGTGATTTTATTCCTACTTTTATAGGTGGTAAAGTCTCTATCAGCTACCCATTAGCAAACGCTTATTTTGACAACAAGAATCCTTAGAAATCTTCTTACATTCTTTTCTTGACAAAATGTTGGATGCCATTGCCGTCGAATTATTATATTTTATCATGATATTGATTGATGATAAAATAAAGGTATACACATAGAGTTCCATCCATATTCCTCACTTTACAGAGATATTATTGAGTTCTAAATTTGCAACACACTTTTATGTAAGATGGTTGTATTGCTACGTGTTACTGCTCTAGGTTGTCTTGTATAGATTAACGTTTTAACACGAGTTAATTTGTAGTAGTACGTGTATGATAATTCTAAATTTTGGTATATCATTGGTCCAGCTCATGATAAAATATTGGAGAATACTACGTTCAAAGGAAAGTAATGGTTGGTTTACTCACTTTATACGTTGGAATTGCGAATGACATTAATCAAACATGGGAACTCTATGTGTTGCATGAATATATGAAGTTTTCTTCATCTTCAATGTGGGGGCTTTGTGTGTCTTGATCTCCAATGTCTTCCAAGGGTGCGGGCTCATGCTAGGTGGCGGTGCTCTGGCGGCGGAGCAGGACGTCATGCTGGGTGGCTGCTAGGTTTTGTTGTTGTGTGTTTCGCTGTTTTGGGCTCCAATCTTTGTGTTGGATTGAGCATTTTTCTTGTTGTGTTGGTAACGAATGTTACCGTTGACAAAAAAAAAAAAAAAAAAAAATTAGTGAATGTCAATTTATAAATTTTGTCTTTAGTCTAAATTTCAAATTTATTTCCTTGTGTAAACATAGTGTAAGGATTTTAAATTGACGAAACGAAATGAAAAATAGCTAAAAGTAAAGCATAGTGCAATCTTGCTCCAATAAAGCTACACCTCTTATCCTAGAGGTGGAAAATCAACACATTAGGTGTTAATGAGTATCCTTTAAGACCCATTTAATTTGATATCACCATAATATAGAGGTGAGAATGGTAGTGGTGATGATGATGATGTAAGGTGAAATTAAACTAAATGGTATTAATAGGTATTCATTAATAACTCAATGAATTGATCTGCCACCTCTGGTCCTTGTTGTTTCCACTAAAAGCGCTCTTATGTTAGGAAGAATTGACAATTTTTACTGAATTAAGATTATTTTTTTAATTGTCTGTTTGATGGGGGGCTTGAGTGTCCCCCTTCCCAGGACTCGGAATTTATTTTGAAAGAATAGTTTAGAGCATCTCTAAGGGAGATGTAGGAGATGCCAAATTTTAAATATAAAATTTAAATTTGAAAATTTTATGTGGCACTTTGATCTTTTTTTTATTTAAGTTTTATTCTTCACCCAATATGTCAAATTTAAACTATTATTTATTACATTATTTACTTTCCATAATTGTAATAAATATTTTTAGAAAAAAAACAATAGCTTTTACTTCATAAGCTCAGGGGGGGGGGTAACATATCTTGGTTGAGTAAGTCCCGAATAGCATCTGGGGGTTCCTCAAACCAAACTACATCAGAAACATTACTTAAACTTAACTTGGCAATGCAGTGTGCCACTCCATTACAAGAACGAGGAACACAGGAAATTGAACACCCACAGAACTAGGATGCCAACTCCTTAACATCAGCTATAATAAAGCCAATACTGAAGAAATCAACTAAATCTCCACTATTTCGAGTGAGTCAGTCTCCACCTGCAGCTCAGTGCAACCCCTCTTCTAGCGAGCCTTCTCGAAGTGCCAAAAACTCCACCTATTTTGAAGAGGTGGCTCCTTGAAAGCACCACAACATGCTGCCATAAAAACCCCTGCGCACCTCGAATCACCCCCTCCCCCCGCTCCTCCAACACAATCCTCCACCTTAACAGCTCCATCCATATTCAATTTAAACCAACCATCGCTAAATGCTAACCAACGTTACTGTTTAGGATGATTTGTATGAAGAGGTTGCAGATTGGCCAGATGAAATTCCTGCAGCCAAGCAAGTGTTCTCTGCACCAAAACAGTAGGGTCAGTGAGTTGCCCCTCCCATTCAAGCTGTTTCGATCCGTCCACAACGCCCACAAGAGCATCAAAACAATAGCAAACTCCACTTGGGTGTCCTCCAGCACTCGGGCCAACCACTTCTTAACTGGTTCGTGGTAATTTAACCCCTACTCCAACACCCAAGGGGGCAGCAGCCCACATTGCTTGGGAAAAGCTACTATCCCGTATAACATGGTTGCCGGTTTCGTGTGCATCATCACAACGCAGACAAAACTCCTCCACCCTTACGCCTTTCTTAATTAACTTGGATCTAGTGGGAAGAATATCACAGCAGATATGCCACCCACAAACCTTGACCTTCGGCAGAATGCAAGCTCTCCAGATAGCTTGCCAGAGTCCGCGGTAAACACTCCCAGCCATCGACGACGATGATGCCTGTAGTGCTGGTGGTGCGCAGCACGATCGTGCCACCTTGTAGGCACTTTTCATCGAAAAGACTCCCTTCTTATCATAGTGCCACATCAAATGATCAGGCTACCTACAATAACTAAGTGGAATAGAGCAAATATGTCGGACCTCTTTCTCGGTAAAAAAACTGGTGCAAAAGGTCACTCCACCAACTTCTAGTATCGGGCACAATCAACTCCTTAACCTTCATGTCACCGAGAGAGGGAGGGGCAGGTGCAAGGATCCTGGAAGTATTTGGCCGAGGAATCCAACAAACCTTCCATATGTGAGCGGACTCACCATTGCCAATGGCCCAACGCGAACCACCTTCTAACACGAAACGCGCCTTCAGAATGCTTTTCCAAAGAGTATGACGCCGCATAAGGTGTAGCAGCGTTCCAAAACGAACCTTTGGGAAAGTACTTTGCCATCAACACATGAGCAACAAGTGATGTCGGTTACTACACAATGCGCCATCCTTGTTTTGCCAGGAGCACTAGATTAAACGCATAGAGGTCGAGAAAACCTAGCCCCCCCACTTGCTTCGGTCTACACATTCTTTCCCAAGATATCCAATGTATTTTCCGAGCTTCAATGACACTACTCCACCAAAAGCGAGCCATTAATTGTTGAAGTTCTTCACAAAATAACTTTGGCAGCAAGAAACTTTGCATGGCATAAGCCGGTAAGGCTTGAGTAACAACCTTTACAAGCAACTCTCGTCCCGCACTACTTAGAAGTTTGCCTTTCCACCCATTAAGCCTTTTGGTAACCTCTTTCTTTGATGAACGAGAATGTTTGCTTCCTGTTCCACCCCACAAAGGTTGGAAGCCCCAAGTAACGATCATGTCTCTCAACTTGATTAACCCCTAAGAACGAGGCTAGTTGTACTTGTAACTCCATTGCGACATCAGCACTAAACGTAACACTGTTTTTTTTTTTTTTTTTTTTAATTAATAGCCTGGCTCGATGCTTGAGAATAAATATCCATAATTAAAGCTGACAAACCTTCCATACAAAGAAGGAATAGATATGGCGAGAGAGGGTCGACTTTTCTCAACCCCCTCGAAGGCACAAGATATCCTTTCGCTTCTCCGTTCACCATAAAAGAATACGTCACCGACGACACACATGTCATAATGAGCCGAACACAAGCATTCACAAATACTAACCGTTTAAGTACGGCCTCAAGGTTTTGAAGTTGCTATCAACTTTGATAACAATTACCTTTGCTGCCAATCCACATTATGCCGTAAAAGAATTAACATGTTGGTTGAAAAACACTAATGTTGTCTTTTTTACTGATATTGATGATGTGGACTTTTTGACATCTCATTAGGAGATGCTAAGGCTCAAGGCTTGTTTTATTGAATCAAATTTTTTGTTTCTAAAATTAATGAGTATTAAGTAATTTAACTATATTTATCATTTTTAAAACAAAAAATCAGATTCAAGAAACATACCAACCAAACCCTTAACTTTCACTCAAGCAATAATTACCAAATGAGAAATGCTAAAGAGACTTTCTCGAAAGTGAGACTTTCCATAGACTCCATGCAACCTCATGTTTTTTTTTTGCATAATATGATATAATATTGGCACAAGAATTGACATTAAATTTATGAGGTGACAGAAAATTCATAAAAAATCTCACATTAAAAGAGTTTCCTTAGCATTTTTCTTTAAATAAATTAAAGAGTTAATCTCAGTTTACTAGCTTGATGTTTCTTGGTTATCAACATTTGGTACATGAAGTTTTTTTCATCCTAGAGTGGTACCTAAACTCATAATTTTGGGACATTTTTATACATTGTTAAGGTTTCTGTTCAATCAGCCGTTAACCGGGGATGTGGCGCTCATGTGGACAATGATTGAGCGCCACGTGTCAAAATGGGCCCACATGGATATTATAAAAAAAAAAAAAAAAATTAGGCTGTTCTATCCCGCCTCTCACCTAACCCACCTTCCTCTTCCTTGGAGCTGCTATTCCTTTTCATCCCGTTCGAGTGCAAATCCTGGTACTGCACCACCAAAAACCCCACCTACTTGGAGCGTATCATTTTCTCCGATGACATCTCTGATCCCTTCAGCCTCGACGATGTAGTTTTGAACCACCTCGGGAACTAGGCGAATCGAACTGAGAACCAGCTAAAAAACGCGGCGATAGGGCAAGGCAAGGCAGAGGTGATGGTGAGATCCGCGCAACCCATTGCTTACAAACCCGGATTTGTTGAATCTATAACCTGCCCTTTTTATTGCACTGCATCTCTATGTAGTTTGTGTTAGAACCTTATCAGAACTCATGGTGTTAGGACCATACTATAGTATAAGCCTTGCTACTTTATAATTATTATCCTTTATGGTATTTGTAATGGTAGTTGGCTGGTGACTCAGCACTTGTGCTCTTTTGTCTGTTTTGGCTATTGGAGATATATGAAATGAATTAACCTTTATCATTTCTCTGCATTTTATCTTTTTTTTACTCTATCTTTCTTCCTCAGTGCGACTAGTACCTAACATTTGGTATCCAGAGCCCATGTGTGATTCCATGGGCAAGAGCAAGGCTTCAGTGACGGTGGCCAAGGTAGACCAGGAATTTTAGCAGCAGACTTAGTTTCATGACTTCTATGATACGGTGACCATGATGAACCTTCGCCAAGACGATTTACAACATCATATCTCTGATTTGTAACAATCTCTTGCGAAGATGTCCATCCACCACCCTCGACAAGAGCAATTCCAATAGACAGTGATTTAGGAGCTTCGATCCCTCCACACCCAGCCCACAACCCAACCCGCTTCCCAGATCCCTATCGATTCTATACCGATTTCTCTCAGATTTACCCCATTTTCCACCGTCCATACCACCATTCCCCAACCCACATAGGGATTTTCACATTCCCAACCCCTCACCACAATCCACCCATCAGCATCCCATTTAGCCCGCTGGCCCTTCAACCTTTTCCTACTCCACACCATCATTTCACTCTTTTTCCAAGTCCACAAGCCATCCTCCTCCTTCAAAATATATTCCTCCATTTTCTGGTGTTTCTCCTTTACAACCATTGGAACATAACCCCCATTCCTCGCAGCCCTACCCACCCTATTCCCCAAATTTTGCTGGGCATAAACAATTAAAGGGTGAACTTCCTCGCTTCTTCGGGGATGATCTGTATGGGTGGATTGCCATGGCGGACAAATTTCTAGACTACTATGAGATTGACGACCACCGCCGCATGACAGTAGTGGGCTTGCACCTAGGGGACGCTGCCCATTGGCTTCGTTGGTTCAAAATGTGTTTTCCTCTCTCATCGTGGTCTACCTTCACAACCCAATAACTGCAATGATTTGGGCCGATTGATTCTTTGAATTTTCACATGGCTCTTTCACACAGAACCCAAATTGGGTCGGTTGAAGAATATGTTAACCATTTTATTTGGCTTTCTTATAGAACTTCGGATTGGTCTGATGCCCAGTTGTTGGGGGCTTTTTTAGGGGGCCTCAAAGATGAATTGCAGGATGATATGGTGACACAAGGGCCTTCTTCCCTAGCCCATGCAATTGAGCTCGCTAGTATTTAGGAGCAAAAACATGGGTGTCGTTCATCTTCTTGCCTTGTGTTTTCCAGTTCCGTTGCCAACACCCCCAAACCCATTCCTTCATCTCCAGCCATGCCATCTACCCACCCCTCGAATACCCGCCCACCTCCACCATCAACTTTCGTACCCTCACCTAAACCGATCCTGAGACTCACATAAATGGAACTGCGTGCCCGCAGGGAGAATGGTCTTTGTTTTAATTGCGATGAACAATATTGGCCAGGGCATCGCTGCCGCCAATCTCATGTTCTCATGCTTCTTGCTGAGGAAGAGCTTTTAGATCCCGAAATGGATCTCGGTGACTCTACTAGACCAACCCCAGTTTTGGTGGAACAACCTGAGCATCATATTGCTCTCAACACTATTTTCGCCACTAAGCATTCTCGAGGCCGCGCCATGCAATTACAGGGGTTCGTTCTCAATTTTTTTGATTCAAGTTTTTGTTAATTCAGGAGCAGACCAGAGTTTTCTCAATCCTCAGGTGGCTGCTAGATTAGGTTTGCCAATTGATGCTACGTGCATTAAGGCGGTGATGGTCGCAACCGGCTGTTTTTTTTTTTTTTCAGACCAAGGGTATGGCTCACAAGGTCTGTGTGTGGCTCCAGGGATATGTCTTCACTAGTGACTTCCACCTACTAGCAGTTGTGGGGTGCGATATAGTTCTTGGCATTGACTGGTTAGAGACATTGAGCTTCATTGGCTGGAATTTTCTTCTAAAGGTCATGGAATTTTCTGTTCATGGAACCAATTATAGGTTGGTGGGGTCTACCACCCCTGTATCCTTGTCCCCAACCCTATCAACTACTCTAGACCTTACTCTCGGTGATAAGGTCAGTATAGTACATCAACTCTTCAGCCTCACAACACCGTCTCTACCTGCATCTCCAACACCAGACTTCTTTCAAGACCTGCTAATCCAATTTTCTGACCTCTTTGAACCATCGACCACTTTGCCACCTCCACGTGCCATTAATCATCGTATTCCTTTTCTACTGGGAACATGTCCAGTAAATGTACAGCCCTATCGTTATGGTCACACTAAAAAAGCGGAACTAGAACAAGTGGATGAGATGTTAGCTGCAGGCATTATCCGGCCAAGCCTCAGTCCATTCTTTTCACCAGCCCTATTGGTTGCCAAGTATACAAATTCTTGGCATTTTTGTGTTGACTATAGGGTAGTGAATTCTGTACCCATAAAAACCTGCTTTCTGGTTCTAATTATTGATGAGTTACTAGTGGAATTAAAAGAAGCAGTGATTTTTTTGAAATTGGATCTCAGTTCTAAATATCACTAGATATGGATGCACGAGGCCGACATACATAAAACTGCATTCCGTACACACGAGGAGCACTACGAGTTTACGGTCATGCCTTTCGGACTTACTAACGCACCGATAACTTTTCAAGCATTGATGAATTCCATCTTGAAGCCGTTGTTATGTAAATCAGTCATTGTTTTCTTTGAAGATATATTGGTTTTCAACGCTTCTATGGAACAACATGCTACCCATTTAACTACTGTCTTTGATATTTTACGCACTTACCAATTGAAATTGAAGCCTTCGAAGTGTTTTTTTGGCCAAAGTTCTATGGCTCACTTAGGTCACATCGTCTTTGCAAATGGCGTGACAATGGATCCCTCTAAAATCTTAGTTAACTCTTTTATCTTTATGTTCCCACGGATACCTAATCGATAACAAACCTTGGTTCCAAAATCTATGTTGAATCACCATTTAGCAGGGCTACTAGGCCTTGGTTCTTTTTCTTGGGCGGGGCATCAAGTACATGTATCTTTACCAATTAACCAATTTCTAAACGCTGGAGATCTTGTATGACTGAGTTTGGTAATGACCCTACAACCTGCACCACCTATCTTTACTAAGGAAATGACGAATAAGCAAAATAAGGTGTAGAAACAGAACTTCCATTTTTTCGGGAGGATATACAGATTAATATTATAAATTATAATAATTTATGGTTTTCTTGGTTAGGCTAATAAAATGAAGTATCCAGGCTCCGTTTAGAAAACGGATTGGCCAACATCCTTCAATATACGTGCTCTTCGAGGGTTTTTGGGAATTGCGGGATATTATCGCAAGTTTGTCAGGAATTTTGGGGTTATAGCAAGGCCTCTTACTGACTTGTTGCATAAGGATAACTTTCGGTGGTGCTCGGTAGCAGACGAGGCCTTATCTGCCCTTAAAATTGCTCTAATCCACACCAGTTTTAGCCCTTCCGTATTTTACTAAACCATTTACCGTTGAATGCGATGCCCCCAATTCTGGTATTGGTGCGGTTTTATCCTAGGAAAACCACCCCATTGAATTTCTCAGCAACCCATTAGCACTGAAAAATCAAGGTTTCTCGGTATATGATAAAGAAATGCGTACCGTGGTCTTTGGAGTCCAAAAGTGGCGTCCTTACCTGATTAGCAATCAATTCAAGATTCTCACAGACCATCAAACTCTGAAATATTTTTTGGACCAACAGATCACCGCTCTGGCACAACAAAAATGGTTGCTGAAATTACTTGGGTTCAACTTTACTTTGGAATATAGACCAAGGTCTTCGATATATTGGTCGACGCTCTATCTCGTCGATTTGAGATACTCTCACTAATGGGTCTCTCTCAGCCTCTTTTTTACTGTATTGCCAACATTCAAGCGGCTTATGCATTGGATTCTCAGGCTGCTGCCCTTGTCACAACCTTGCAACATAAACTGACAGGTCCACGGCCCTTTATGCTCCTTGGTGATCTCATATATTACAAGACCAATATCTTTGTGCCTGCCTCTTTTCCTTGGCGCTCTCGCCTTCTCATGTAGTTTCATTCATCTCCATCGGTGGGACATTTTGGATTCTTGCGCGCTTATAAACGCTTGACAACCAATTTCAAATAGTCGGGTGTAAAAAAGGATGTAAATGTTTTTTTGGCTACTTGTGATATTTGCCAACGTATCAATTATGAAACCATTAAACCCCCTGGTCCTTTGCAACCCCTGTCCATTCCCACACAAGTTTGGACTGACATCACAATGGATTTTATTGAAGGTCTTCCAGCGATCCATGACAGGAATGCTATTTTGGTGGTTATCGATCGACTTTCGAAATATGGGCATTTCATTCCTATCAAACACCCATATTCCGTGTCCAAGATTGCCGAGGTCTTTATTCAAGAGGTTTTTAGCCTTCATGGCATGCCAGCTTCCATAGTCAGTGAATTCTGGGCTGCCTTCTTTAAACAGTAGAACACGGCACTCTGTAAGAGCTCTGCCTATCACCCCCAATCTGACGGGCAAACGGAAGTGCTCAATCGCACCTTAGAACACTACTTGCACTACTATGTGATGGACGAACCCCGCAACTAGATTTAGTGGTCGTCTTGGGCCGAGTGGTGGTACAATACCACTTTCCAATCGGCCATTCAAATGACACCACTCCAGGCAGTTTATAGCTACCCTCCTCCCACGGTGTTAACTTATCTGCTTGGGTCTTCGCCCGTTCATCTCGTCATTGTCACTCTTCGTGATAGGGATGCATTGCTCAAGCACTTGCATGATAACTTACAACTTGTGCAACACCAAATGTGCCAACAAACTGATAAACATCTGTCCGAGAGGTCATTTCAACTTGGGGATTAGGTCTTCCTCAAATTGTAACCATACTGTCAAACTTCAGTGTCCAAAACCCGTTTGTTTGAAGCTGGCTCCTCGCTACTATAGTCATTTCCAGATACTTGCTTGGGTAGGCTAGGTCGCTTATACATTGGACCTTCCTCGTCATTACCGCATTCATCCTACATTCCACTTGTCCTTGCTTAAACCCAAGATTGGTGTTCATATTGTAGCTTCTCCAACTTTGCCTCCAGTAACCTTTGATGGTACCTTCATGTGGTCCATTGAGAAAATCCTGCAGTGTGGTATTTTCAAACATGTCAACCGCGCATTCACTTGTTGCTTAATCAAATTGGAGGGCCTTTCGAATCATGACGCAACATGGGAGGATGCCGATTCGATCTTAGCTCGTTTCCTGAATTTGTCGCCTGAGGACAGGCTCCTTGTAAGGAGGGTGCAATGTTAGAACCTTATCAAGACTCATGGTATTATGACCATACTATAGTATAGGCCTTGCTACTTTATAATTATTATCCTTTATGGTATTTGTAATGGTTGTTGGTTGGTGACTCAGCACTTGTGCTCTTTTGTCTGTTTTGGCTGTTGGAGATATATGCCGCATGTGTATCTTCCTTTTGGGATTATGAAATGAATTAACCTTTATCCTTTATCTGCATCTTATCTTTTTTACTCTATATATATTCCTCTGTGCGGCTGGTACCTAACAGTTTGCTGCACATGAAGCTTTTGCGATTGTCGGTTGCCGTTAAACCTTGCCATTGTTGTACATTGCCCTCTCCTAGGAGATTCTGGGTGAGAGCTGCAAGAGTTCGATTTGGTGTTGGAGAGAAGTGAGAGGGTGGTTTTTGGTTAGGGGAGAAGAGGGAGTTGGAGGTTGAGAGAGTTTTGGGACGGAGGAAGAGGAGGGGAGGAGTGAGAGAGAGGTAGGGAGGGATCTCCGAAATAGAGAGTAGGGAGGAATTGAAAGGGAATATGGGAAACAATTTTAGGGTTTTAGTTTTTCTTAATTTTTTTAATTTTTAAAAATTGTTTAACTTTTAACTGTTGAGTTTTTTAAATTTTATTTATTTATAAATATTTTAATGTTCACGTGGGCCACATATTGATACGTGGCGTACATTCATTGTTCACGTGGGCGCCACGTCACTAGCTAATGGCTGATTTAACAACAATCTTAACAGACGTACGATACTATCCCAAAATTTTGACTTCAGGTACTACTCTGGGATAAAAAACTTAATGTACTAAACCAAAAAACTTAAATGTAGTAAACTGGGATTAACCCTAAATTAAAAGTAAGCAGTATGATATCCGTTTGGGCTCGTCGTCTGCACTTTGTTTTAATTCCTAATCCCACCTTCACCACCCTCCCAAAGGATAAAGAAAGGGTAATGCTAGGGTGACTCTCTGGAAGATACCAAACATGCTCCAGTACAACCCTCTATTTTATTCATTGTCCATTGCAATGAAGTGAACTGTGTCATTTAAGGTCGAATTTTCTGTTCAATTGTCGCCCTTCGTTTACAGGTATGTAATGGATCATGACCAGAAAAAAGCTCCTGAATTGAGACAGGTATATGAACATTCAAGGCTTAAAAGCATACAACAATAGATAAATCATGGATGCTTGTGCATATATAGCCCCCGATTTGCATTGAGCATGCATAAGTGCGATACTTACTGATCACTCTCTGATACTTACATTTTGTGATCATCCACAATGTAAAGGTTATAGCTGCAACGGGAGCAAGTGACCCAACTAAGTATTCTGAAGCATTTCTTGGTAAATCGAATGGAGGGTATTGTGCTTGGATTCTTGACTCAGAGAAGTGGGGAGGTTTGTTAAGAAAACTTTATGTTCTTATGCATCTGAATCTTGGTTACCAAACAAAATGCACAATGAAAAGTTTTTCTCGTCATTTCTTATATACAACTAAGTAGCCGAACCTTAATTATACGTGACTGACTTAGATCTTCTTCTAGGGTATTAAGGTCAAAATTTTTATTCAATTTTCGCACTTCGTTTGCAGGTATGTAATGGATCATGACCAGAAAAAGACACCTGAATTGAGACAGGTATATGAACATTCAAGGCTTAACAACACAAACATGTCCAAGCCCACACATGAAACTAAGGGCCTTAACCCGGAGTTTCAAGGGTGGTACAACATGGAACCTCCTCCACTTTCGGGGTCATTGAAGGCAAATCCTACATCATCGTTTAGCTCTGTGGACTCGGAGATACTGCTGAAAAATATAGATCAAGTCCACGGGAGACTCGACTATGAGATGGGCGTCGCTGAGTATTAGAACCACAAGCTAATGAAGGCAGAAAAAAAGCTTGTGTACCTCAACGATGAAGCCAACGAAGCGCACTACCGTGCAAGTAAGCAAAAAATGAAAACATGTCTAGAGAAAGGATCACATTCCTAAATTTGAATTGTTCCAAAAGTGTTGGGGCCATATTGAGTCGTACGAGTGTTCTCGGGAGGGAAAGGCTGAAATGGAGAAGGAACGCTACAGGGGCTTTGAGGATTCTCGTCGACTAGCGAAGGGAAAGGAACCGCATCAACCATAATGGAATTATATGACATTTTATTGTCGTGCAATTTATTAGATAAGTATTTTATGATAATAAACATGCGTACTATGTATCCTTGTTATATGCACATAACATGCAGCCTTTTGTTTTCCTTTTTGACTCTCATGTACTACTGAATTCGTAATTCTATGGACTTTGTATTTTTAAAATTTTCTTCGTACAGATACACAAACAACAAGCTTTAAAAACTAGGCACAATTACAAAAAACTAGCCTAAGGTGAGATCATTACCATGTCATCGATCTACCTTGCCGCCACTTTTTCCAACTCATCAATACTTGCCTATCTTTTTATTATTTTCTTTGGATATTGTGCATGAATGATTGACATGCAAAGAAAATGCACATGTCATTCGCAAAACATGCACAGTAAATGCACATGTAGTGCACATTATATGCACACGACATCTTCATGTCCCCTAAACGAATCCAAAAATTACAAATAATAGTCAATGACGGGTCCCATAGCTTTGATGTGTGGTTGGTTCTCGAGGATTGTTTGAATTGAGAATGATGACTGTTGGTTATTGTCCATGCATGGTTGGGTTGTAAAGTCTTAACCACCTCATCCATTTGGTTATTATGCATACACAAACAAGAATCTTAAAAAAAACTAGGCATAATTAGAAAAATGTGATAATTAATTACAAAATTGTGCATGAATGACTTTTGGGTTGCATGAGAGGTAGTGTATTTATTCATGCTTGTCCAAGCACAAACCAACTCATCCAGTTGCTGAACGATGAAGAAAGCAGAGCGATGTAGAAAGGCACAACAACCCCAACTTTCATACAATCTTTTCCGGACGAACTTCTTCTGGAAATACTCACCAAGTTTGATTTCCGCTCCTTTCGTTTTCTATATTCAGCAAAAATGGTGTGCAAGAAGTTCTACCAACTCGCCCAACATGACCGCATCTTCGAACACTTCAGCATTCAAAGATTTGAAAGGGTCGACCCGCTGACTTCATGGAGGAGACATGAAGAAGTGTACAAGTTCATGGAACGGTGCAGGGAGCACCAATCCCAAGGCCCAGTACACACGAGGGATGTGATGGTACTTCCAATTGATACAATAATTCCAAACCTGGAATTGATTATTTGAAGACGACAATCTCCAAGGATCATCAAGCATCAATGTATGTCTACAGTGCAATCTTGGTGTGCTAGGGGGGGATGAAAAAGAGAGTGTCCTCAGCCTTTTGCATTCTCTCAACCGTCAGAAATTGGTAAGCATAATGGAGTGTAAAGAAAGAGCTTGGCGGTTTTTTTTGTCAATTCGGGTGGACAGGGAAGTTAAAGGTAGAATAATAAAACTTCACGAGGATAGTGTTGCCATCAAAGCATGTCGCGACTATGGAAGTGCACAAGGTCCTTTCACAGTCCGACCTCACTGAGATTACTGGTGCCATGACAAATTCAGTAGCTCGTGTAGATGGCATTAGGAAATAAACATTTTTTGTGATATGTTAAATGGTTTTATTAGGGACTAGACTTGTTTCTTTTCCTTTACTTTTCTTCAAATTTAGTTGTCATGTACTTTTTGTTAGTAAATGGAAAAGGGAGAAGTTTTTGGTAACATTAACAATGTTTGCCTTCTTAAATGAAAAGATGCACAACACAAAGCATGAACAAAGCATGCTTAAGTCTCCAAAACCCAATATCGTAGGTTCGAATCGTATAGGGCGTGATTATGTGTCGTTGTTAATCGTGTTACGTTAAAATTAGACTACAATAATTAAGCATAAACCCAATTTGACCTCCTTTAATGCACATAACATGATTGGGCCATGCATGTAATATGCACATAGCATGTACACACCATGCTCACTTGATGCTCACAACATGCACATCTGAAATGTACAAAAAAAAAAAAAAAAAAAAAAAAAAAAAAAAAAAAAACCTTTGAAATATCACTAATCCTGGCAGCATTCCTCATTGGTAAATCAATCATAGGAACTACAAAAGAGACAACAAACCGAAATGAACAGGAACACTCCGTAAAATAATCGAGTAATGAATTTACAAACGATATAAGAAAATAAAGAAAACATTCATTTGGATACATATTGTACCAAGTTTCTTCAGTTTACCTTTCACACGAGCCTTCAGTTGTTTTTTAACTTTAAAACCACCAAACAACTAAAGAAAAAGAGAGGCACAGGGGACAGTTTCATGGGATTACTAGTTTGCTGATGGAGGAAATAATATTGCACTGCCGAGCAAACACATTGAATTACCGCAAGACCCAATCCAAAGATGTCAGGCAACGAACGATGAACCATGCTATTTGGAGATCCATCTTTGTCCTTCTCCTTCATTCGACCGTGAATGAGCTCCAAAATGCAAGTGAACACAGCCGCAATAGCCAACAACAAACTGACTAGTGCATAAAGAGGCTTGCGTGGGGAGGAAACCTGATCAAAACCGGCCGACAATATTTCTAGTCCGAGGCCAATGAGAACAAAGATCCACTCTAATGGAGTAACCTACAAGGAAGTTAAAATAATTTCAATCTGAAATTGAAATGGGTATCAAATAAACCAGCTCACAAGAGATTTTTGAAAAAATGCTGGTTCAATTACAAGTATGATCAATTTAACCATTACTCTTGGTCTGCTATGTGCTTGGTCGAAATCAGTGTTTTCACCGTGCGAATTATCAAAGCTAATTGCAACATCCCCACTGGGATTTGAACTAACATAGCCCTGCAGCCATGAATTTTATGAGCCCTATTACTATCTATAAGCAAATTACCTATATCAGAAGAAATAGTGAAAAACAAGGGAGAGTTAATTACCTCTATAAGCTTGCGATTTACCTCTACCCTTGCAAGATTGGTGTTAGCATGAGGACTAGAGCGTGGTAAAAGCGAGCCACTAGGGTTCAATACATCAGAGACCTGAGAAAATCAATTCAACTAAAATTTTAAAATTATAGAAAGCCAATATGTCAAAGTTCAAATTTTTCGTTTAATTATCGTCATGGGTTTCACCTCTATCTTTTTCCTTACCACATTGTCTAGCTCCTCATAGTCACTATCAGCATAAGGATCAATGCAATGTAAAGATGACATACTTGGATTGAAAACATCAGAGCCCTAAAAATAAGTTTTTAGTTACAAACTTGCAATACAATATGAGAAGTATAGATGGTCTAGTAATGGTTATCAGTTTTTTAATACTACCACAGCCCTATTTCCCAGCTTATCATAGTCAGTGCAAGCACGGAGACTAACGCTGAGTAAACGCGATTCACTGGAGTTGCTACCATCACAGACCTGAAATTGTAGACGTTAAATTATTTATTTATTAAATGGCGAGGTGAAATTTAGAAGATGTGTTCATCATGGTTAGGATTAATAAACTTACCATTGTCGGCTGGTGTGATTCATAATAGTCGTTGTTGTCATCATGGAAACCTTCCGTAAGCAAAGGCGACATGCTGGGGTTCTCATTGATGTTAAAGCAATCTAATCCTCAAAAACAAAACAACATAATGAACAAAAATCATTTAAAAATATGAAGATTAAAATAGACCACTTTTGATAACAACTAAAACACATTTGGTAAGGGAGTTCTGCAGTAAATTATCCGGTATATCAAATTCTCTATTTGTAAGCTAAACTGATCAGCATCAATCCCAAACTATGAAGTAACTGAGTTGGCAATTTGTCATGTAAGCCATTATAATACATTTTTGCCTATTCCCCTTGTCCACGATTAGAAGGAAAGTTAAAGTCATACAGCTGACCAAAAATGCTTCACCAATTACGTCCTTTGCACTCTGATTTTTTATAAGATCCTCTTTAAATATCACTTCTCAGGAACTCCTTGTTAGGCATGTTGGTACTACAAGATAGAGAAAGCACAAAGTAAAGTAGAAAATGGACACCAAGAATTTACGTGGTTCGACAATTTATGCCTACGTCCACGGAACAACGATCAATCTTCACTATATGAAAATGATGAGTACAATAAGAGTAGTGTTACCAAGCCAAAGACAAGACCTGATGGATACAAGAAAGTATAACACACACTTTCTATCACTCTAAACTTCACTCACACAATGTGTAGTGGAACACTCTCACTCTTACTCTTGAAGTGGAACTCTAGCTTTGGACTTGATCCTTTTCTACTCTCTTATTTGCTAGCAACACCAACATACCTATTTATAGGTGGGTTTTTGCCATCATACCCATTGCACACTAACTTTGGCTAGAAATGATAGCCACATAATTATACAAGCTGCTAGAACTTTCTAGAATATGCATGCACTCCACCGACATGCATATTTGGACCAGATTTTTCTAGTTCCTTGGCACTTGGTTCGCTATATAAGATGCTAGAATTTTCTAGCATCCATCCTTTATTGGGCTGGACCTTTAATGTCCTTCATTATGGGCTGGACCCATGGTATATCAACAATCTCCCCCTCAAGTCCATGAGGGAGGAATTCCGATCATGACTCCAAGTTAGTTGGAGTCCATCCCAGCAGCCTTAATGCAGAATTCCAACTTTGATTTTGTGACTACATTGTCAACATGTCTGAGGAATTATTACTGGTATGAATCTTCTTCAGTTGTAGCAACTTGTTCTCGATAGCATCTCTAATCCAGTGATAACAAATATCAATGTGCTTGGTGCTTGAATGATATGCAGCGTTCTTGCTCAAATCCAGAGCACTCTGACTATCATAATTAATGCCATAATCACTTTGCTTCAAACCTAACTCTTGGAGAAACCGCTTCAGCCACAACAACTCCTTGCACGCTTCTGTAGCGGCTATATATTCAGCCTCGATTGTGGACAAAGCAACACACTTTTGCAGCTTGGATTGCTATAAGACGGCTCCCCCTGCAAAAGTAAACAAGTACCCAGACATAGATTTTCTATCGTCCAGGTCACCTCCCATGTCAGCATCTGTAAATCCTTCCAAGATTGGTTTGGAACAGCCAAAGCACAAGCACATCTTAGAAGTCCCATTCAAATATCTGAGAATCCACTTAACAGCTTCCCAGTGGTCTTTCCCTGGATTAGAGAGAAACCTGCTTACCACACCAACTGCATGAGCAATATCTGGCCGTGTGCACACCATTGCATACATGATACTTCCTATCGTTGAAAAGTAGGGAACAACAACCATTTTCTCATTTTCTTCATATGTTTTTGGACAGGACTCTTTGCTCAACTTGATATGATTGGCTAAAGGTGAGCTTATCGGTTTGGATGCTTTCATGTTGAACTTTTCAAGCACCCGTTCAACATACTTTTCTTGTGACAGCCACAACTTCTTGGATTTTCTGTCACGAATTATCTCCATGCCCAAAATCTGCTTGGCTGGCCTCAAGGTATTAAATATCGGTAATATCGGAAATATCGGTAGTCCAAAAACACGGAAATATCGATGGAAATATCGGGATAATATCGATATCGATAAAAATTATATGGAAACCATGGAAATTGTAAGAAAAACTTGGAAATTTTTATTGAAACTTTGCAGGATGTTTATTTAGTCAATTATCTATTAGTTTATCACAAAAAATTGGAAGGAAATGCATTGCATGATGGATTTAACATTTTCAAGTTGATTATATAGCGAGCTGACAAACATTGTGAGTGTAGAAAATATGTAGTAATTAATGAAAGAAGTTTAAACACACCATAATCATTTATATATAATGAATTAGTACAATATTTTACACTTTATACATTGCATGATAAGATACATGAGTGACTTAGTACCACATAGAGTTCCTATGAGGTTCAAATTTTTCACTATCTTCATCATCTCTATGTAGAGTGAGTGTATTATGAAGAGTAGTTATCAAATGATAAATCCCCAAAATAGTTTTGCATGTAATTGTTAACATGCCACCCATATGGATCCGAAATTGGTTGACGTTGTCCATAAGCAAAATCATTTGAAGATTGAGTCTCGGATTCTTTCCATGAGTCCCTCGATTCCATCCCAACAGGAATGGGATATGAAGGGTAGGGAAATGGTTGGTTATGAGTATAACCATAGTTACTACTTCCCACTCCAACAGAGTCCGAAGTTCTAGATAACGAGTCATCTTCTTGACTTGACAAAATCCCCTTGCCTCTTTCTCTACGAGTATAGTCTTTCCCTATGGCACCAAGTCCTGGTCCTGCCCGCCTACTGCCATGGTCATCATCTTGTGTTGCATGTGTGAAGTTTGCCTCACCAGTGAAGGGGCTCATAAATCCGGGAGGTGGTCCATAATAGTTTCCATATCCACCACCACTACCTCCACCACCACTATATCCATCATCATTCCCACCTCCGGTGGTAGGTGAGTCTCCGGATCTTGTACTAGAGCTATCATTAGTATCAGCACGATGTTGTGGTTGTGTAGTATTGGAAGAAGGTGGAATTCCAGTGTTTCTTGGTGTTGGGCGCAAAAGTTCTTCCAAAGAGTCAGCGCTGCTAGATCCCACCTCATCCTCTAATACTCTTTCTACATTTATCCCTTCATTACGTGCTTCTTCAGCAACTCTGGGAGCTGGGTTGCCTTCATCATCATCTAAATGAAGAGGTCTAATCCACTGATAAAGTTGGTTACCCTCTGTATCATCATCTTCAGCAACAATATCAAACACATCTAGTGGGTCACCACGGTCGACATGATCTATTTCTGCTTCCTTATCTCGAACTTGAAGCTTCATGTTGTAGTAGCAATAAACTAATTTTTCCAACCTACTATGAGCCAACCTATTTCTTTGCTTTGTGTGTATGAGTGCAAATGTGCTCCAATTTCTTTCACAAGCAGATGAGGAAGCTGTTTGTGATAATACTTTGATTGCTAACTTTCTCACAGTTGGTGCATCGGTCCCATACATAATCCACCATTCAGCTACAATGAAAAACAATGTTGATAAGCCTAATAACTCCAACAAATTCTATTATAAACTTATAGTGAAATATGTTTACACTCACTAGGAGACATTTTTGTTCGAGCAGCAACCGATGTTGGTTCTCCAAAAGTTCTTCTTGCATCTTTAAACCATGTTAGCTGCATTCAATAAATCGTGTTAGTTTAATCCAACAATGTAATTATTATAATTTAAGTAATTGTGTACCTCATTTCCAAATTGGCCAACTTCTGGTGATGCAGGGTCTAATTTAGAGTATACATTATGTACAGCACGTATAAGGGCACCATCATCTCCAACACCGGGTCTGTATTGGTATCGAGGATTCAAATAATATGCTGTTCAAAGAAACACATACGCTAATAAGAGAAATAATACTTATGCAACTAAAGAAATGAATTGCAAATTATGACATAATTTATACCTGCTGCATGCAAATCGTGGTATAATGTTTTATACCATCGGTCATCAATTATCTTTATGACCCACCTTGCACCAGGTTTTCTTTCCAATTCCTCCTTCACTACACGCATCAACTCATATATTGCCCCCATAGTAGGATACACTTCTGTGTCAACAATCCGTAAAACTTTGTAAAGAGGTTCAAACACTTGGCACACATATTCTGATTGAGTCCAAAAAGCATGATCAAGCACTATACTTTCCACCATACGACCTGCATTTGAGCGGCTCAAATTGTGGTTGGCCCAATCTTCACTAGTGAATAATTGCTTCAACCCTGCTTTCTTCTTAAGTAGGCTGTCTAATGCAATATAGTTGGTGGCGAATCGAGTGGTAGCTGGACGAATAATTTCTCCTTTGCAAAATCACGCATCTTTGCCAACAACCAACCGTGGTTGTAAATATAATTTGTGATCGTTCTAGCTCTTTTTACAACATTAGCAATATTCTCTCTCTTCCCCATTGCCTCAAACATGAGATCAATACAATGTGCTGCACATGATGTCCAAAACACATTATGATGCTTCATTAACTTTTTTCCAGCTTTGACAAATGCAGAACCGTTGTCGGTCACGACTTGGACAACATTATGCTCTCCCACCTCCATGATTACATCCCTCAATAACTTGTAAATATACTTGTAGTTCTTTATATGGTCTGAAGCATCAACGGACTTCAAAAAAATTGTCTTTCCCTTGGAGTATACCATGAAGTTTATGATAGACAATCTGGTTGGGCCAGTCCATCCGTCACACATGATTGTGCAACCATTAGTTTCCCACTTTGACCTCAACTTGTTAACATACTCGCCAATGTCTTTATGCTCCATTTCCAAATATTTGTTTCTTACCTCATAGGGAGTGGGAGGTTGTACTCCAACACCGGCCTGTTGACATCCCAATACCATATTTTTGAAATGATGTGATGATGCCTTCTCAGCAGGGACATTTTCATAGATAAAGAACTTGCTAATTAGACGTCCCATTCCCTCTTTCACATTACCTCCCTTGAAATAACTCCAAACACTCTTTTGACGTGCTTTGGATGAGTTATATAAACTT
Source organism: Heteromeles arbutifolia (assembly GCA_024362995.1). NCBI lineage: Eukaryota > Viridiplantae > Streptophyta > Magnoliopsida > Rosales > Rosaceae > Heteromeles > Heteromeles arbutifolia. The sequence continues at coordinate 32,214,771 of JANCRC010000003.1, read as the reverse complement.
GGGGCTATTGGTGGTGTTGGTTGTGATTCTCTAACACTTGCTCCCCGTCTCATTTGTGCACCACCACTTGTCCCGGAACCTTGTCCTCTATTAGGAATTTTATGAAGGTGTTCTCTTTCCCATGCTGACTGTTTGGAGGCACGTAATGCTTGTTTGAAACTGCGCCGTTCTTCAGGTCCCATGTCATCATCACATTCGTCCTCATCGTCATCATCATCACTGTCAACCGCTTGGCCAATGCCTTCTCCTCGTAGCCCAGCTCGAATATTTTCCATTCCATATGTTTTCTTTTCCTTCTGGAATTTTTAATTTTTTAATAATGTGGTGATGAATGCCTTCACTTCTGGGGGGACACTATCGCATCGTTGGACATTATGTCCTGGATCTAATCCACTAAGATGGTGCTTAAGTCGTGTCACTCCGCCACTCTTCATTACATGACCACAATATTTGCAAATTGTGCCATGTTTGTTTCCGTCTATTGGGTCTCCATGTTCCCAAGCTGGATCACGTTTAGACATCTTAAACGTACCTGTATTTATTTTGCATGGAAATTAGGCAATTATTTTTTGGCCAAAAAATATAGTAGTGACGGTTATATAAGAGAACCTAAATAATAAAGTTATTCTACAAAAGAATTAAATAGGAAGTAAAGAAAATGATTGTAAGAATTTAAGTAATTATAAAAATAATATGGAATAATAAAACCTAATATTAATGAATAATAACCAGTTTGATAATAAAATAATAAATAACATTAAACATATTAAAATTATCCTAGGGAATAATTATACAACATTACTTAATTACTTCAAAAAATTAACATATTATTTGGTTCTTAGATCACATGCACCGGTCCACACAAATTTTTTTGTATAATTAACCTCCTTAGATATGTACATTATCTATATATCCAACTTAACTAGTGTTTGTATTATACATTATTACAAATTGTTAAGAATTAATAAAGTGTTCTAGACAAACTTCTTTCTTTTTTAGTGTTTTAAAACCTTTTTCTTTTTTTTTTTTTTGTTTTTTGAGAAAAGTGTTTTAAAACTTTTTAAAATTGTTTCTTCTTTCCTTTTATTTTCCTTGCCGTTTCTTTTATATTCTTTGAAAATGGAGACTAAAAGGATTGATTATGGACCCTTTTCGTGGGAGGTATGTAGAAATTGTTTAATCAAAATGGATAATCAGGAGCAAACGAGCTCGAACAAAGCCATAAACCAAAGTTAGTAAATGTTTTGCCCCTCTTTTGGTGTTGGAAAGTTCATTTACGATAGTGTGAGGATGTGAAAATTAAAGAATCTCATGCATGGATCCACACAAATTTTTTTGTTGTTGTATAAATTACAATAATATAAATGTAAGTTTGTAAACTTACCTTAAATGTAACAAATCTGGAACTTTCGATGTCGTACGTAGCAGCAGTAAAACCTCGACGATCCTCTGCAGCTTGCCGTCTGTGAATAAATGAGAGAGAAAAGGTTCTGGAAAGGCTCTGAAAGGGCTAAGGGAAGAAGAAGAAACGGAAATGTGTAATAGAGGTTTTTCAATTTTCGAAGGGTCAAAATATGTGTGATGATCTGATACTCCACCTTTGGGACGCACACGGTTTTGAACTTTTGGCAGTGTTTTTTTTACACACACATGGGTTTGGCAGTGTATATTCACATTTCACATGTGATTTGACGGTTTGGTTCAGTTTCAGTGGGTTTTCTTTGGATTTATTTGCAAAATTATTGGCACACACTCACACAAACCTAACATCTCACAGTCACAGGCACATTATTTTCACATCTTTTCACCTCTGGGTGCAAAATTATTTTCACCTCTTTTCACCTCTGCAACACTCTGCAGTCACATGCACATTATTTTCACATCTTTTCACCTCTGGGTGCAAAATTATTTTCACCTCTGCAACACTCTGCAACACACACACACACACACGATGCAACACGCACACGCAACACGCACACGCGCACACGCAACACGCACACACGGACACGCAACAAGCACACACGCACACGCACACACGCATACCCACCCAGAAGCCTTTCTGGATCCTTCTCTCTCTCCCTCGGTCTCTCCGTCTCCTTCTCTCCCTCGGTCCAGTCTCTCCGTAGTCCGTCCATTATGCTGGGTCACCTTACCTCAGTCTCTCTCGAATCTCGAATCTCGATCTCGATCTGGATCCTTCCCTCAGTCTCTCCATCCTTCTTCTTCTCCCTTAGTCTCTCGAACTCGATCCTTCTCCAGTTCTCCCCCCATCTCTTCTCTGCAACTCCGCCGCCTCCCCCCATCTCTTCTCTGCAACTCCGCCGAGCACCATCACCACCTCCCCCCCCCCATCTCTTCTCTGCAACTCCGCCGCCTCCCCCCATCTCTTCTCTGCAACTCCGCCGCCTCCCCCCCCATCTCTTCTCTGCAACTCCGCCAAGCACCATCACCACCTCCCCCCATCTCTTCTCTGCAACTCCGCCGAGTTACCTGTGGTTTCCTCCTCCCTTTCTCATCTCCCGACGGCGGCGACGACGACGAATATTAGCGATAATATCGCTAATATCGCGATATTATCGCGATATTTTAAAGATATTTTAATTTTGCTCCAAAAAATATCGGCCGATCAAAAAAACGATATTATCGGCGAAATATCGCCAATAATATCAATTTTTTAGACTATGATTGCAATAAGTTAACAATAATTTGATTCAATCAGCGGTTCATTCAAAATTATTTTCTTTATTTTTAATCGCGTTCAAAATATCTTAAGAAGCGTATAATCCTGATTATAAAAATAAATTTCGCATGCGAATAATAATAATATGATTAAATTAGTTACTAAATAACTAATTCCGGAATGGGACAGGACTCGGGTCGGTGTTGAAGGCAGGCCGGAGAATCCGGGTCGGAGCATAGACCCACGTGGTGACCCGAACCCTGGAGAGCCTGGAGACCCAAACCCAGAAGATCCCCCCATCCGAACATTCCGAGAAGAGGGAAAAGACTTGACCTTTCCGAGCTGCAAGTTCCTACGCGAAGCTACCATTTCGTTAATAGAGACCAACCCAAGAGACCGGCTCATTGGAGATACCGGCGGCGACTCTTCCGGCGGGGAGGACACGAAAGGCATAGTTTTCACACACGAAGCAGCAGCGGCCTCCATCGCCTGCCTCAGCGGCGACCCGTCATACGACTCGGCCGAGTTGAGGGAGTTGCCTCCGCCTCTGGGGCTCTGCTGAGGCAAAACCCTAAGCTGCTCCGGCGTGTGAGCAAAGAAACAAACCCTCCGCTTGCAGCTGGTGCCGTCCTTGCACGGCTGAGTACGGTAGCGAGCCGGGTGGAGCCAGCACTCGAAAACCCCGTGCGCAAACTCGCACGCTTCGCCCTTCTTGCAATGACCCTTTCGAATATCGAGGCAGGCCGTACCCGAATAGTGATACTTCCTCGGGTCGCGGCGCCTGGCCTTCTCCCCCGGGTGGGCGTACGGACACTCGGTCCAGTCATGTGACCGGCCACGTGCGCACCTCCTGACCTTGAACTCGAACATCCTGAAGTGGTCGCAGGAGTAGGCGTCGATCGGCGCGTCCGATTCGCGGCCGGTAATATCTGAGTCGGAGTCCAGGTCGGTCTCGTTGGAAGGCAAGTAGCACTGGAGCGTTGTTAGGGCTTCGTGGAGGTAGTACGGGCTGTTGAAGTCAGCGCCGTTTGCATTGCCGTCGGAGCTAACAGAGACGCCGCTCAGGGGAAACGGTGAGTACATGTCGGCCGTCGAATCATCGTGTGGCAGCGACGGAGGGACGTGGACCGTTGGATTGGGACGGTGCAGTTCTCCGAGCATCATTTTTTGGGTGGGTTTTTATTTTCCTTTTGGGGTGGATGGCGGTTTTTGGGGAAACGTGAGTGAGGTGTGGGTTTATAAAGGAGTGGGTTTTGAACCGTGGTTGGGTTAATGGGGCACCGTGGTTGGGTTAAAACTTCTAGGAGACGCTGCTCCAGTTGGCACCGCGGTTAAGAGAACCGTACGGGGAGTTTCTCGGTCACTGGGCTGTCTGGTTGGGTTCGGACAGCTAGAGTTTTGTTTTCCACGTGCTTACCGCGAGGGGCTGGGGTTTATTTGAGTTGATGTCCGTGCCACATGGATGGTTTAAGAGATTTGAGGGTGAGCTGAATGCAGATGGACATGCTGTTTGTTGATCATTTGGGAGGAGGATTGTCTGCCCTTCCATTTCCGATGTCCTTCTATTTTGTGTGGTCACGGTTAAGCTATGTCAATATTTTTTTTATAGAGATAATAAGAAAAAAATAAATAGTAATATAAAATATTAACGTGGTTTAACCGTGACTACACAAATAGAAGGACATGGGAAGGCACCGAAACTGGAACCGTAGACAATCCTCCTCCGATCATTAGGCTTCCAAAGCCGGTGGAGACTGGAGAGTGTGATAAGTAATTAAAGGATTTTAAAACAGCAACAAAAATTCCAACAAAAACATAAAAGAGAACTACCAAGGGAACTCTATGTACACACTCTATTAACTTATAGTTTAACGTTAATTCTCATATTAATATTATAAAATGGTATTTAAAAAATATAAAGTGTCATAAAGTTCATAAATGTCTAATTTTAAAGAGATTCTGCTTAATATTTCCCAAACATAAAACAAAAACAAAAAAAATGGAACAAAGAAACAAATTAAATTTAAAATAGAAAACTCCGACTAAATTCACAAATCTTTATATATTTTCATGCTCATGTTGTAATCGCCCAAATTACTTCAAAGTTTTGAAATTATGAATGATAAACGAATACAAGAAGAAAATATTTGTTTTAAGAGCAATAGCAAAGTTAGAAATTTTTTACGGGATGGATTAGCTTAAAAATTAAAATCTTTATAAATAAAGAAACTTGATACTGTATTTTTTATAATATTAGCTAACTTAAAAAAATTCACAAGGTGAGCCAAAAAAATTTGTAATTAAATAAATACGTGTTAAAATTCGAACAAATCCAAATTTGTATGTGTACAAGAAGCGATGCGAAAAATAATGTAAGAAAAATATATGGTTTGTAAACTGTATTATATAATTTTATATAGTTAAACTTAAAGAATTCGTATTAGTGACTAAATATATGATGGGTTACATTCGAAAATCAATTAAAATTACATGTAAAATTTTATTTTTTACCGGAAGCTACCTGAGCTACAGGGCAGCACCTCTCCATCTGAACCACTTTCAGAATAAATTAAAGGATAAATTAAAATGGTGCGCACCTCTCCATCTGAACCACTTTCAGAATGCTCAGATTCGGATGACATGGTTACGTAGTAAGAGTTAACACCCTCGCATGCTTGGATGAAGCCGTCTTGGCAGAAAGGGCACTTGATTTTGACTTCGACATCCACATTGACCAGATGACGACACCTGTAGGAGCAGTACCTAGTTGGAATTGCATGCTCAGTTGTATTTATCTCGTTCACATCCCAACTACGTTCTGCTGCACAACCGTATATGGACTAGAATCATACAAAAATAATTGTAACATAACGAGCAAAACAGCCAACCAACAGGCAATAGCCTTGCGTCTTTTAGAGTAACCGCACGCACCTTCCATAAATTGATATGCAACTTTGAAAAACAAGGCTGCGATCCGCAACTTAAGCAAGAGCTGGAGGTTGAAAGTTGGAAAAATGAGTTGGTAACGATGCATATAGAAATTTGGTATATATAGGGGAACTATTGAACTTAATTGATTGGGAAAAGAGAAGGGAGAAAGGAAGGGAAGGGAGGGAAGGAGGGAAGGAGGAGAACCTGAGCAGCATGTTCGTGATTGGCAGTGCCATTGGGCGTCATTACTCCGACTGCGACACCAACAGTGCTGTCAGTGGGCGTCACTACTCCGACGACGGAACCAACATTGCTGTCTTTCAGGTAACTTTTCATCTGCATTTGCATCTCCATCACTAAGGCCTCATCCCGTTGTTGACGCTGTCAATTAATATGTTTATCCTTTAGTAATCTAGTGATCTATATATATATTAGAGGTGGGCACGGGCTGAGCCGGGCCCAAAATTGAAGGAACCGGATCGAACTCGTTTGTAAATAACACGGGGCGAGTTTTGGATTTTTCAAAATGAGATCCGGACTTAACCCGGCCCTTTTGAAACAGGCTGGTTTCTACGGGTCCCCATGGGTCTTACAATAGCGAGGTATAGACATCAAAACCTTCTCATCCCCCTCTCTCTCTCTCCCTCTAGAACACACTTTCTCTCTCTAAAGCTCCTTCTTTTCCGATGGAAGACGACGACTAATTCGGAGATCTCTACACCGACGTTCTTCGACCCTTAGAATCGTCCGAACCATTGTCATCATCTGTGCCGCAGCCCACCAATCCTCCACCGCGCCCCAATCTTTCCACCGTCTGATCGATCCCAATGTCCTCAACGAAGAGGACAAGATCCTTTTTGTAGCACCGCACTCTAATCCTTCTGTTTCTCACCCGCCCAATTCCCAAGCCCTAGCTCCCGCCGCCTCTATTCCAACCAGTTCCGCTAGAGATACAGCTCTAGTTGGTGGGTCTAGGGTTTTGGAGGCTAAATATGTATTGCCAAAAGCCAATTCCGTGGATTTGAATATTGGTGGTAAAGATTTGGATTTGACGGACATGGATGTGAATTTCGACATCGAGGAGGCTAACAATGGAGCTGTGAACTGAGAGAGGCGAAGATGACTGGGACATCGATGAATCCCGAGAAGAACAAAGAGGCTGCTCATGGAGACCGATTGACCCCCAACGACTCGACGGCGCTGCTGGTTGATAACAAGCAACTTAACTGCTACAACCATTACAACACCACCGACGGCTATGTCTGAACGGACGAAGCAGGGAGAATTCGAGATCAAGGTCGAAAGGAGTCAGGATTTGAAGGCCACTATGATCGAAGTCAGGATTTAGGACTTTGGAAGTCTGGAGAATTCTACACAACCTAAGAAATAAACAGTGGAGATTTAATCTCCCTACAATGAATGATGGAAACGGTTCAGGCCAGGAGCCCGTTTTCTGTGAAATTTGTACCCGCCCCGCCCCGCTAATTAAATGTACTCGCCCCATTTTGAATTTACAATATATGTACCCGCCCCGACCCGCGGGTCCAGGTCTCGTTTGCCCAGGGGTGTGCTATCCACACACCCCATAATAATTTCTGTCCGTTGATCTTCTTCAATTCATCCAATTCGATGGCTGAAAATTAAAAAGGTGTGTAAAAAGTAAAATGGGATGTGTGGATATTACACTCCATATATATATATATATATATATCTATATATATAGATAGAGAGAGAGAAGCAAAATGGTAAAGATTTTAATAATTTTATAATTCCAAGTCTATTTTTAAATTATTTAAAGAATAGATGCAATTTAATTAAAAAGGGAAAACGATCCTCGCCAGATCCTTTACTTGGGGATCATAGGGATTGTGTAATCGTGATCGTTCATCGTACATTGTACGGTTAGAAATCATTTCAAATTTTAAAATTTAAAATTAAATATAAATAGTACCTAATGAAAACTGACCACACGATGTACGATGAACGGTCACGATCACAGGATCCTTAGGATCCCCATGAAAAAGATCTGGGGTGGATACTTTTCCATTAAAAAGGAGGGAATAGATCCTCTCCTAATCTCTTCCACCAAAGCCACCTAATCAAGTGATCCAAGCCCTTGAAAATTTACCATTTGATTAAATTTTAAGAACTCGGATCACTTGATTAGATGGTTTTGATGGAAGAGATTAGGATATGATCTCTTTCATAAAAAGGAACCTTCCAGCAAACTTGTGATGATTGGAGAGAGAGAGGGGGGGTGGGGAGGGAGGAGAGATTTTTCATTAAGAGCAGCAAGCTAGTGATTGGCAGTGTCAGTGGGGGTCACTACTCCAACGACGACACTAACACCACACAAATATTGCTCCATCTCCATTTCCGTCTTCCAACAGCTTCCTAGCAATCTCTTTTGCTGTTGATCCTATCAGTTAACGCGTCTATAGTTTATAGCACTCTTTCTTCCATATATAAAACGTCTTTTACTCGTGGTTTGCTCTTTTACATCTTATTGTAATTTTTTTTATATAATATTATTTTATTTTATTTTTCAAATTTTAAAATAAAGAAAGAAAAACTGTTCATGTAGTGGGCGGTTTTGTTCTGTTAATTTGATTTTGTTATTATTAAATTGTTTTATTTTAAATTTCAATTAAAAGGGGTGATTTGGGATTATGAATGAGACATATTTTTGTTTTCGGGCTTTATAAATATAGATATAGAAGAGGGCAACAGAAAGTATTTAAAATACTATAAATTGTTCTTCAATAATTTCAAAAATTACAATTGAATTAAAAGGAGTTCAAATAATTCAACACAGTTTAAATTTTAATGAATTTAAAATTTAAAACTTTTAGAAAAATAAAACAAAAAGAAAATAAAACTGTTATTAGCACTTTAAAAATCTCTATCTACAATCTTCACAAGTATATTTTTCTTTCTAATTACAAAAAATTTAGAATGTCAAATAAGATTGTTGGATTGTTAATAATAATTTCCAAACAAAAATCCCCATGATAACGAGAGTTGATTACGTGTAAAGAGAGGGGAAAGTTGCTACTACTTTCTAGTGGCCAAAAAAATGTCCCGCCGTTCGAGTGCGGAGACCTTTCGTGGTATTTACCAAGAAATTTGAACGGAATACAAAATCTGATAAAAAAAAAATAAATTTGAATTTAAAATAATATTGTTCTCTCCTCTGCAAGAACTGGAAACTTTCGACAGGATATCGACATAAAATTTGGAGTCTAAATTATACGTCCTTTGGTCGATTGAAAAGGCTTTATCTCAATCTTTAGTCTATTTCCTGATAATTCCACAATCTAAATCAAAAGAGTATCTCAAAATTGACGAGTTGCAGATAAAAAAAAAGAGAAAGAAGAGAGCGAGGAAACTGAAGGGGCACGGGAGCGGTAATGTAATTTCCACTCCGAGACTCCCAGTCCCACTCTCATGTACTCTCTCTCCCTCTCTCCATCTCATTTAAAAAAAAAACAAAATATTTACCCACATAAAGTGTGTAAGTAAATGCAAGTAACACTACTACAAAATTAACTATAACTGGCGGTTCAAAAATCGACAAAAAACATATATTACTGTCGGATTTTAAGCAAAATCCGACAGAAAATGGATGCAGTGATGGATATAATAAGCGACAGAATTGCCTGCGTCAGGAAATGAATTTTCCGACAGAAAATACTCTAAAACCGACAGAAATCCTGTCGGTTATTATTTATTAGAATTTTTGTCGCAAAAAACCGACAGAAAATACTAAACCTAGGAATTCTGTCGGTTATATCCGACAGAGAATTTATTATAAAAATAAATAAAATCATTATTGTCGGATAAAACCGACAGAAAATATATTAATAATAAAAAAAAAATTTCTGCATTCACCATCCGAAACCTTGCCGGAGCTCGATCTCGAAAACCTCATGGCCTTTAAATTCCTAGGCAAGGGAGCAATGGGCAAGAAAACACATCAGATCCCTCAAGAACTTGAACAAACACCCAAAAACCCAAGAAAACACACACAAAAGCTGAGAGAGAGTAGGAGAGAAAACGCTTACCAGGTCGTCCTTAAATGTAAGGGATTTCTGGCGTTTGTGGGTTTTCCAGATCTAAAAGAGTGAGTGCATGTTTTTCCTCAGTGCAATCTCTGAGAGTGTGAGAATGATGGAAGCTAACTAAGGACAGAGAAGGAAAGATAGGAAAAAAACAGTGTGCAATCTCAACTTGAATCTCAAACAATTAATGTGTGTGCATAATTTTAAAGTGTTTATTATTGTTGTTGTAGGTGTTGCAATATTTGATATGGAATATGTCGGAGCTCCGAACAGGGTTACAAGCACATTTGTCGGACAACGATCTTCAACTAGTTGTGGACGGATATGTTTCTCACTACGATGAAATCTTCCAGCTGAAAGGAATGGCTGCAAAATCTGATGTGTTCCACCTCATAACTGGAATGTGGACAACTCCAGTTGAACGGTGCTTCCTCTGGATGGGTGGTTTTAGACCCTCTGAGCTCATCAAGGTTCAACTCTATATTCTAAAATTATTATAGCATTTATAATTTAACACTTCGGTAGTTTAATGAAAAACTTAGTGTATGCGCCGGTTATCTCTCTCTCTCTCTCTCATAATATGCATGCTAGCATGTAGTGGGTCTCATATTCTGAGAGGAAAGATATAATCAACGCATACAAAATTTACTTGCCTATTACAATTTTTTTTTAAATAAATATTCAACTAGCCATGGTTCCCATCCTTGCGACTTATTGATTATTAATGATTTTCTTTCTTTGTTATTAATCAGATGTTAATAGCACAGTTAGACTCATTAACAGAACAACAATTTATGGGGATATATAATCTGCAACAGTCCTCACAACAAGCTGAAGAGGCTCTTACTCAAGGTCTAGAGCAGCTTCATCAGTCTCTGGTTGACACCATCGCCGGCGGGCCAGTCATCGACGGCAGCATCGTTCTGAGCGACGACATCCGCTCGTAGCACCACCACCAACAACATCCAACCCATTGAAACAAACAACACAAAATTATTCGCCATATGAGAGACATAAAGAGAGAGATAGAGAGAGAGAGAGAGAGCGAGAGGGAGAGTGTTACCGTCTTCTTCGCTATATTCGAGATAGCTAATGAACTTTGGTTGCAAGTGTTCGAACTGGAAGTAAATGAGGAGAGGAGAGAGAAGAGAAGGAGAAGGAAATGAAGAGAGGAGAAAATGGGGAAGGGAGAAGCACCGGCGCAAGGAAGAGATGAAGGGGTTATAATGTGGAAATGTTCATTACTGTCGGTTAAAACCGACATAAATTTTATTTTAAAAATAAAAACCGACAGAAACTTTCATTAATGTCGGTTATAACCGACAGCAACAAAATGGCGGCAAAACTCCCCCCAAAAATTCCCTTTGAAAATTTTAAACTTTCTCTCAAATTTTAAAATTGGCCCCCCCCGGCCAAAAAATTTGTTACGATTTTAAAAAATAAAATAATAATTGTTTGATATAATAAATAAATAAATAATATGTATTTAAATAGAATATGTTTTAAAAAATTAAATAAATAATTGTTTGGTTTAATAGATAATTTTTACATTTTTGGTTTAATAGATAATAATCCATCTAAAATATGCGATAAAGAAACAAAAAAAGAATTGTACAATGAAAATGTCTTCACACAAACTAAATATTATCTAATCAATACTTAAAATATTTACACTAGTGGATAGTTTTTTATACTTAATGGAAGTATAACATTAACTCTTAAGTGTTTGTTAAATCTATCAATTTGATAGGATATGCATTCTACGAAACTAGTTTCAACGATCCAACCGTTAAATATGTTTGTATATACTCTGAGATAGCATATGTAAAAAATCGCCAAAAAAAAAAAAAAAAAAAAACATTCAGAGATTAGGTAACGGGACCGTAAGTGAAAAAAAAAATTTAAACCATTTGTTTATTTATTTATTTATTTTTAATCAATGTAACATTTTAAAGTAATAAAATAGTCAATTTCTGTCAGTTATAACCGCCACCATTAACTTAGAAACCGCCAGAATATGTTAAAAATTATTAAAAAAAAAGAATTCAAAAATACTGAGGGTTATAATAATTTTATGACGGTTAAATCCGCCAGGAATTTATGTCGGATATATCCGACAGAAAGTAACTTTAATCTGACAGTAAATAAATTATATGTCGGATATCTTTTATCCGTCAGAATAGCTTATTAACCGCAAGGGAAAGAAGAAAGAGCGAGGAATCTGCAGGGGTGCACGGGGAGAGAGGAGTCCATGGGTGAGTCTCACGGCACACAACTAAACAAAAACAATGATATCCAAATAATAAACACAACGGACAAAAAATGAAGAAAGGTAAGAAACTACCTGATAACGAAGACGGGACCGGGAGTGGTGAGAAAACACGGAGTGCAAGCATACACTAGCTGCTCATTTCCTCTCCCTGAGAAAACCCTAGCGCCGTCTCGGGTAAAAACGCAACAAAACTTCTCTCTTCTCAGCTTCTCTGCTGCTTCCAAACCCATTTCCCATCGCCATTTTCAGCAAGCCAAACCCATAGCCATGGCCCATGTCTATGTGTTTGCAGGGGACCTCGATCGACAGCCCTGGTGACAAGAGAGACAACCAGAGAAGGCGGTTGAGATCTTAAACAGCCAGCCATGGAGCAAGACTGAAAAGGTATAAAATTGCTTCCCTCTGTCAATTGTGAAATGGGATCTGTAAATATAGTCCCTGGAAGAAGATGGATGCTCAATTTAGAGATCTGATTCCCTGCTGCCTCCCCACCTCATTTCCGTCATGCTGTGGCCCAAACCTAATGTGCTAGGTATTTATTTGGATAATTATTTATATCAACTTCTTTTTCTTATTCATTTTTCATATCGTCGAGAATTTATGTATATCAAGTTCTATTTCTAGCCTCTCTTTTTAATTCATTTTCAGATCTTCCCGATTGATTGAGAAGGCCTACGGGAATCCCATTTAAGGCAATCATCTCAACTTGTAGGACTAGGATGTGATCGGACAATAGCAGAATTCAATGCCTTCTGCAGAATTTAATTAATACTCCCATGCAACAGTTAATACTGCTAAACTTAAAAGCACCTGATAATCTTTTGAACAATGATCTTCTAGTTCTACAGTGAAGCTATACATGAGCTTATCTTACTATGTTAAAGGTGACAACTTTAAGTTGATCTGGCAGTCGTGTCGTGTTTCTCGTGTTCATGTCATTTTCGTGTCATACCCGATAGCTTAACGGGTCGTGTCGTGTAATATCCATTAAAGTAAACGGGTAATATGACCCGATCCGAAATCAACCCGTTAATATTATCAGGTAATATGATCCGACCCGTTACCTGTTAAGAAAAATATATTTTAAATCAATAAAAATGAAAATGAAAAACATAATTTGACCCAAAAAAAATGTAAAACATAATACTAAATTAGAATATACATACTAAATTTCGGAGTTGACCCCTTCATGAAAGTTGTAAAGTTTTTCATTACGAGTGATTACATTTTTCACACTTCTACAATAATTATTATTAATTTTGCGCTCAAATAAAAACACTGTTTATGAGATTTGGAGGGTTTTAAAAATCTAAACGACCATGTAACCATCGTCTAAGCGTTGAGGATGCAATTATGAACGTTTATTATGTTTTCACATTTTTCAGACTTATACATTAATGATTATGAATTTTTTTTTATTTTGAACTCGCTTAAAAATACTATTCATGAGAGTTTGTATGGTTTTAAAAATTCACACGATCATATACCCATCTTCAAAGCGTAGAGGATGCGACTACAAGCGTTTGCATATTTTTTCATATTTTTCGCACATGTAAATTAATTATTATAATTTTTTAACTGTGTCTGGTATTTTTAAATTACTTGATATTTTTATTTTTCACGTGTTTTATGATTTTTAATCTCAATCTTTGCCTACAATATACTATAAAAATAAATAAATAAATAAAACTTCAATTTTAAAATTTATATAGAATAATAATTAATAAAAAATATATACATATTCATTATATCTATTGTATTTTATAGTAAGTTTTTTTAGTAGTTTAAAAAGTTAAAATCATCAAAATAACTTTTTTCTTATCGTGTTGAAACAGGTTACTCGCGTGTCACTCTCGTGTAAACCTGTTAAGGACCCGTTATTAACGGGTTATCGTGTGACTTGATAATGGCCAGATTAGTTATCGTGTTGATCCAAAATCTGTTATTTTTGTATCGTTTACGTGTCGGTCAGGTCTAACTTTAACTTTAAGGCATGTCAGTGGGGAGGAAACTTGATAAAAAGCAGCTGACAGAATCTCTAGACCAATACCCTTATCTCGTGGCGTTGCTCGTCAACCTCATTATTTACATCTGGTGAACCAATGCCAAGTGTGTCACTAAACCACTGAGATTTGAATCATAGAGACCCTGAAATTATGAGTTGTAATCGCCCAAATTACTTCAAGGTTCATTTGAAATTTTAAATGATAAACGAATACGAGAAGAAAAGTATTTGTTTTAAGAGCTAAGACAAGAAAGTTTGATCTTACAGTGGTGCTCTCTCCTTCTGAACCACTTTCAGAAAGCTCAGATTCGGATGGCATGGCTAGGTAGATATTGGAAGAAGATCTAGTTTATGTTATCTGTCATTTCCCCTAGCTGGTAGGTAGCATGGGTGTATGCATGGGGTGTTGTCTAACTACTTGAGTATGGCTGTCATTCTCACTAATTCAAGGGATTGCTACCCTTGCTTTAGTTGTTAGGTGATCAGGCGTAAATCAAGGAAGGAAGATTGTTTTCTGTTCCTTGTTTTTTTCTTCTTCCCACGCTCATGTATATGAGCTACCTTTGTACTTTGTTTCTTAATAATAGAAAATACACCTTCAAATTTCAATATGGTATCAGAGTAGTGATCCTAATCGACCTGCTTCTGAGTAGTTTCTTGAGAGATCTATGAGTTTGTTTCGTGATTCTCTATCATGGCTGAAGAGAGTTCAGTGCATGGCGAAGAAATTAGCTCGCATGCTGCGCCATCTTCGCTTCATTTAGATGTTGATGTCAACCCAAATCAACGTCTCAGTTCTGTCCTACTAAATGAGTTCAATTATCTTCCCTGGGAGAGAGCAGTCATTCTTGCCTTGGGAGGACGATCGAAACTTGGTTATGTTAATGGTGTTATTCCAGCGCTTGATGTGTCCTCATCAGATTACAATGATTGGTTGTGCAAGGACCAGTTGGTCATGTCATGGTTACTCAATTCTATGGATCGAAATATTGTAGAAATTTTCAGCTATGCTGAATCCTCTTGCATCATTTGGAAAAACCTCAAAGAAATGTATGGGAATCAGAATAATGCAGCTTGAGTGTTCCAGTTAAAAAATGATATTGCTGGTCTACAACAGGAAGGAAACTCATTTGTGCAGCACTTTGGGAAGTTAACCACCATGTGGAACGAGTTGAATGTCTATCGGCCACACACCATTGACGCTACCGTACTGACCAAGAGAGCTGAGGAAGACAAAATATTTCAACTTCTTGTCAGTTTAAGTCCTGAATACGAAGATCTCAGGAGTCATGTCCTCATGAATCCTGATATTCCCTCATTCTCAAGTGTGTGTGCCACGATTCAAAGGGAAGAAACTCGTAGAAAAATCATGAATATGGAATTAAAAGCAAATATACCAGGAGCTAGGGTATATCTCTCTAACCACAGAACTAGTGAAGAGAGGGGCTACAAAGGAAAGAAACCTATTATGAAATTTAGCTACTGTGATACTGGTGGACATACACGAGATCATTGCTGGACTCTCCATCCTGAACTAAGGCCCAAGTTTTCTAAGGACAACAACAAGGGTTTCCCTAAGGGTTCACACAACTCATCCTACAAGGCAAATTATACTGCCACCACACATTTCGAGGGAGCACAGAAGTTCACCTCCAATCTAGCTACCCTGATAAATGAACTTGCTGCCTTCCTCCACAAGAAACAAGGTCATGGAAACAATGAAGGATCAACTAGTCAAGATGACAACAAACAAGCTGCTTTACTTGGGCAGTTTGGTGGTTTTTTGGCTGAAAATAAAGGTGTGACACAACAAGATATTCCAGGTATCTTACAATATTTTTCAACTGCTCTCAAAGTAAGTAATGTGCATGATTATTGGATTATAGATTCAGGAGCTACTGATCATATGACTAACAAGTCTACAAATCTGCATAATTTTGAAAAACTCTCATGTCCATCTCAAGTGTCAGTTGCTAATGGCAAGGGTGCTATGGTTTTAGGGAGAGGGAAAACACATTTGATTTCTAGTGATGTCGAGTCTAAGGCTCTTTATGTTCCCTCATTCCCTTTTCAACTCTTATATGTTGTAAAAATCACAAACTCATTGAACTGTCTTGCCATTTTTTCCCCAAAAACTGTGGTTTTTCAGGATATCACCACCAAGAAGACGATTGGTGAAGGCTTTTTGTTAAATGGCCTCTACTAAATTTCCAAGCATGTCCAAATTCCCAAGGTTTTCCAAGTCGCTTCAAGCCTGGTTCAAGAACAACAACTTTGGCACCGACGACTTGCACATCCTTCTGATAAAGTTCTGTCTTTTTTGTTTCCAAACCTGTGCAAAGTTACAAGTTCCTGTGATGTTTGTCACTTCTCTAAGTCCACTAGATTACCTTTCACTTCCTCCTTGTCTAGAGCTAGTAATCCTTTTGAAATCGTGCATTCCGATGTTTGGGGACCAGTCCTAGAGTCCTTTGACGGATACAAATATTTTGTAACTTTTGTGGATGATTTCGCAAGGATGACTTAGTTGTATCTTTTGAAATTTAAAAGTGAAATGCTGGAAGTTTTTCAAGATTTTCATAGACTTGTAAACACACAATTTGCTTCAAACATTCAAGTCTTACGATCAGATAATGGCTCCGAATATATGTCCCATAACATGTCTCACTATCTAAGCACACATGGTATATTACATCAAACTAGTTGTGTTGGAACACCTCAACAAAACGGGGTAGCAGAAAGGAAGAATAGAGATCTACTTGAAAAAACTAGAGCTCTTATGCTTTACTCGAATGTACCTAACATTTTTTGGTCCCAAGGTGTTCTTACTGCTGCATATCTCATCAATAGATTGCCTAGTAAGATATTGAACTTTAAATCACCTTATGAGATCTTGAAAGATAGACAGATCAATCTATCCCATTTGAGAGTTTTTGGATGTACATGCTTCGTTCACATTCAAGCACCAAATCATGACAAATTAGATCCAAGGGCTGCCAAATGTGTTTTCCTAGGCTATTCATCCACTCAAAAGGGTTACAAATGCTACAATTCAACAACTAGGAAAATAGTTGTTTCAAGATATGTGAAATTTAAAGAAACCATGCCTTACTTCACTCAACCTCTGGACTATTCTAGAGAGGGGGAGAATTTGCTTGATTTGTTCCCAGTACCATATCCAAGTGAAGAAGATACAACAGATATTTCAAGGGACCAGATATTGAATGAGGTTGATTCTCGAAATCTGCAGAATTCTCCACCTGTGGTCACTGAAGAATCTATCTCATCAGAACCCTCAAGTAGTCCTTCCGACCAAGAAACTGCTCAATTGCCAGCAACTCAATCTCCCACAGTTCGTCGAAATCCTCCCCGTGAGAGAAAACTTCCATCCAAGTTACATGATTATGTAACTTACAATGCCAGGTATCCCTTGACTTCTGCTATTAATGACAGCAAAGTTTCATCCTCCTTTGCTGCATTCCTTAGTGCAATTACTAAAACCTATGAACCATAAAGCTTTCAAGAAGCTAATCTACACAGTGAGTGGAGAACTGCTATGACAGAAGAGCTTCAAGCTCTTCATGAAAACAACACCTGGACTATAGTGAAACTTCCCAAAGGAAAGAAGGTCGTGGGAAGTCGTTGAATATACAAGACCAAGTTCCATTCAGATGGCATGATTGAAAGGAACAAGGCTCGTTTGGTTGCTCGAGGATTTATTCAAACCTATGGAGTGGATTACAAGGAGACATTTGCTCCCGTGGCAAAGATGAACACTATGAGGGTGCTGTTATCTGTTGCCATTAACAATGCATGGCCTTTTTTTCAAATGGTTGTTAAAAATGTTTTTCTGCATGGTGAGCTTGAAGAAGAAGTTTTCATGAAATTGCCTCCAGGTCATCCTCAATCCAACAATCCAGAAATGGTGTGCAAACTTCATAAATCCATTTATGGTCTCAAGCAAAGTCCACGTGCATGGTATGCCAAACTCAATCATGTTCTAGAAAGAGTTGGTTTCTGTCGAAGCAATGCTGATTCTTCCTTATTTGTGAGTTCAAGCACATTGGGTAAACTTGTAGTGCTTATTTACGTTGATGATCTCATTGTGATAGGTGATAATATGTCAGAGATTAGTGCTCTTAAACAATATCTCAATCACAAGTTTGCTATCAAAGATCTCGGCATTCTTAAATATTTTCTAGGGATCGAGATGGCACACTCTCACAAGGGTTGTTTTCTAAATCAGCGCAAGTATGTTATTGATCTTCTTCGTGAGGCCAACATGACAGATTGTAAACCTGTTCGCACACCTTTGAATAGTAACTTGAAGCTGCAATCTCACGGTGATCTCATTCCCAATATAAAGTACTATCAGAGATTGGTCGGCAAACTCATTTATCTCACTATCACTCGCCATGATATAACATATGCCGTGAGTCTTGTTAGCCAGTTTATGCATGCTCCAAGCATGGACCACATGAAGATTGTTCATTGTGTGCTTCGATATCTGAAGGGCTCCATTGGTAGAGGGATTCTCATGCGCAACAATAATCACACTCATATCTCAGGATATACAGATGCAGATTGGGCGGGGAACGCTCTCGATCGCAAGTCTATCACTGGCTTCTGCACCTTCATAGGAGGTAACCTAGTTACCTAGAAGAGCAAGAAACAAAGCATGGTTGCACGCTCTAGTGCAGAAGCAGAATACCGTGCTATGGCTTCGACTGCTTGTGAACTTATTTGGCTCAAAAATCTGTTATTGGACTTGGGGTTTCCTAATCAGCAACCTATGTCTCTCTACTGTGATAATCAAGCTGCGATGCACATAGCATCAAATCCTGTCTTTCATGAGCGAACTAAACACATTGAAGTTGACTGCCACTAATAGGATTAAATGCACACCACAGTAACACACAAATGTCCTATTGATTTTCCTTATTAATACTAAGATTTGTCAATTGTAGCATATGAAAATAAAGGTCTTTCCCGCAGAAGATTGTTTTATCTAACTACTTAAAATGTCACAAAAACTGGGTTGCTGTCCCTACTGACCAGCCACCGAAAAATAATTATTAGACCAACTTACACTTATCTAAAGTCTACGAAATTTTATATGAAGATACTAGACACACAGAGCTACACTCATACAAATTTTTGGGATTTTTGGAGTTGATTTTCTATTTAAATTAAATTGAACAAAAACAGGACAGAAACAGATTTTAAGTAGTTTACAAATTAAAAAAAAAAACGAGTTAGGGGAATTGCTATCCACCACCAAATAATCATGAAAACATGTTATGTTTCATTCAAATTCCTTTTATTTCCGGATGAAGATGCTCAAGTTGGCTCAATGTTAGAACTCAACCTATTACTCTTTCTTACATAGTATGTTCAGAGAATGGCGTTTTCAACTTAACTTAGTCCCTAGCATTGAATCTAGAATGGCGTGTTCATAGATTTAACAAGTAGAAATCATTAAGAATGAAAAGAGTTTGAGTCATCACAAGGCATCGTAAGTACTGGCGTTGTCTTACTTATCCTAGAAATTGATTCACATGTTAATCGCAATTAACAAGTACTACTCTAGAACATATGTAGGTCCTTATTTGACAAGGGCAGACACACACATATTCATAGCATTAGAATCCTAAATATGCTTACTAAGTATGCATCCGTAGAAACCACATAAAGAATTCATCAATAAGACAAGTAGTGAACCAAATTTCATCATTTCATAAAAGAAATTGAAACAAAATGTCATAACACATTTGCAATCATATTCGGGGCTTCAAAACAGCCCCTAACTACTAAAAATTAGTTACACATAATTCTCAAATAAAACCAAAGGAAAGACATGAGTTTGAGAAGATAAAACCGAAAGAAGAGAATGCCAAGATTTCCTCCTTCCTTTCCTTCCTTCCCCAACGTTGCTGCCTTGCCTTTTTTCCTTCTTTTTCCTCAAAAAAAACTCCTCTTTTGCCGCTGCAACCTGCAGCCTTTATGCCCATGCTTGCTGCCCCATTTCTGCTCCATAACTCCCCCACTAATAGCCATTTTGTGATGACAATAAGTGAGAGGAAATGGTAAAACAATTGTAACTCTTTAGGTAGTCTTTATGCCAATTACTCCCTCTTAATCCTCATCTTTAATTTCATTTCCTCTGATATTTGAATAGGTGTCAGCTGGTTTGTTTTTGGCTGCTAGTTTTATTGGATTTATTGCTTTCAATGCTTTCTTGTCAGTTACAAACTGTTCAGCCTCTTGGAAACCTTTCAGTGTTAAAACGGTCATAACTTCTTCTAGATAAATGATATTAGGAATCCGCGAAATGATCCAGAAAACCGACATCCATAGCTTTCTAAGCATATAAGGCTCATTCTCAATTCATTCTGAGCTGTTCGTAACTTGCTTTCAAATTCAGCTGATGTGCACAGGCAGTTTTGACGAATTTGTTACTTAAAATCCCACTTGTGCTATTTTTCTTTTCTTTGCTTGAGAAATCCTACAAAACACAAAAACAAAGTAAATAGCTCCAAAATATAAGGAACTAACTTAAAAAAAAACAAGTGAATTTGATGTGAAATATATATAAATATGAGCTTATCAGCCACTATGTTCGAAATCAAGTGCAGTCCAAAGTGATTGATACACACTTCATTCGTAGTCATGATCAACTTGCCGATATCTTCACAAAAGGATTGTCGTTTGCTACTTTCCATCACCTATTGTCCAAGCTTGGATAAATCGACCCGTTTGATCCAGCTTGAGGGGGAGTATTGGAAGAAGATCTAGTTTATGTTATCTGTCATTTCCCCTAGCTGGTAGGTAGCATGGGTGTATGCATGGGGTGCTGTCTAACAACTTGAGTATGGCTGTCATTCTCTCTAATTCAAGGGATTGCTGCCCTTGCTTTAGTTGTTAGGTGATTAGGCGTAAATCAAAGAAGGAAGATTATTTTCTGTTCCTTGTTTTTCTCTTCTTCCCACGCTCATATATATGAGCTATCTTTGTACTTTGTTTCTTAGTAATAGAAAATACACCTTCAAATTTCAATAAAAGAGTGACGTAACACCATCGCATGCTTGGATGAAGCCGCCTTGGCAGAAAAGGGCATTTGATTCCGACATCCACAGCGACCTGAGCAGCAGCAAGCTCGTGATTTGCAGTGTCAGTGGGCGTCACTAAGTCTACTCCAACGATGACACCAACACCAACATTGCTGTCTTTCAGATAGTTTCCATCTTCATCTCTATCTCCATTTCCATCATCCAACAACTTCCTTCTTTCACTGTTGATGCTGTCAGTTATTGCGTCTACCGTTTACAGCATTTTTTCTTTCTTTTAGATATAGAACTAGGGCCGATTTGGTATGGGATACCGAACCGAAACAAGTATCCGGAATCTCAAACCGAAATTTTTCGGGATAGGATTTTGAAGACCAATTTCAAACCAAATTTTAGAGAATCCCAAAATATTTTCAGGATTTCGGGACAAATCAGGAATCCGAAATTGAAATATGGAAACAACAACTCCCATTTGCACAGATTATACTGTTTTTGTAATTAAAGTAGACACGGTATCTGCTCTTGCTTACTTCAATTTTTCGAACCCGAACCTCGTTTGCAAGTTGTTGCTGAAGTCTTTGTTGAGCTGTTTGACCTTCTAATGCCAGGCGAACATGCCTTGCTCGCACTCGAGCCTAAAGCTTGCATACAGCAAAGAGTTATTGCAGCTTGTTTTCTCACAGCATGACCTCTGACAAGGGCTTGAAGTCTCACCAATCCTTTTAAAGCTCGAAGAGCTCTTCTAGCCTGATATATATCACCAAAAGATTCTAATGTGATCACAAAAAATGCAGAAAGGTCAATAAATCAAAGTATCAAACTACATGGAGAAACATAAATTGCAGCTGCTGTCATTAAAGTACAAATTATTGAAGAAGATGTGCTAGATTCAATGAAGATTGCAGAACACAAACCCTTACGCAAAAAGCTTTCTGAAACAATAAACATTTGCACTTTTTCTCTTCGACTACAGGGCTTGATAACATGTCAGTCCAACTATCCAAGCCATAAAAATAAGCCAACTCTGACTAAACAAATACATTCTAGGCTTGTTTTCAGAAGAAAAAAAAAAAACTTATGAAACAATCAAACAATACAAAATGGCAAGTTTGATAAACTGCCAAGCTGAATCTTGCACTATGCTTGAGAAATAGGCTTTGTTATGCAAACCAAGGATCGCTGCCATTTTATTGGAGCTCATTTAGAAAGCTAAGCAGTATCATAATCTACAAAGCCAAATAATATATGCAGAAAAATGGTCTTGAAGTACCTGAGGAAATACCTGACAGAAAACGATAGAAGTACCTGAGGAAATTTCAACGAAGCCAACAAAAAAAATTCATGTATGGTTCTTGAATTTCAGGCCTAACTACATCATTATTCAGACACAATCCAAAACAATCCTGTATGATAATGTTGTATCGGCTCTCCGTGCTTGGTCGCAAGTCCCGATTTCACAGAGAGAGAGTTCGAGGAGAAGACGAAGGAGCTCAGGTCTGCTAATTTCGAGGAGGAAATAAACGAATTATAGAAGAACCATATGATTAAAAACCCCAAATTTCAAACGAAATATAACACTAAATTGAAAACCCCAAATCCAAAACCCTAGAATTCAAATGCCCAAATTAAAAACGAATTGAAGCCACAAACAAACTTTACCACATCAAGATTACCTGATGAAGACAAGAAGATTACCTTAATGAAGAGAGAAGTAGAAGGAAGCAAATTCTATTATTTTACAATAGAATTGTAGCTGTTGGATCAAATTTCAACGGTCCTGATCATTTGATCTTTAGGCTCAGTTTTTTGAAATTCGAAGAGGATCTGGATTCTCTTACTACAATCTCACGCGTGTGATGGTTTGCTCCTTTTACATCTTATTCTTTACTTGCAATTTTTAATTTTTTTGTTTATAATATTATTTTTAAAATTAAAAAATAAACAAAGAAAAACTATTCCTGTAGTGAGTAGTTTTGTTTTGTTAGGGTGCGTTTGTTACACCAGACTATCTCGGACTGGACTAGCTTCAGGGACTAAGCTGGACTGACTTAGTGAAGCGTTTGGTGCAATGTCGGACTAAAAAACAAGATAATTAATAACTTTAATATTATATTATATAATACACATCTAATAATATTTTATTATTAATTCAATAACATTTTATCACTAAAGCAAGCTTTTTCTTTTTTATTTCCAAAGCAGACACTCCACCTCTCTCTGGAGAGTTCTTCCCCTTTCTTCCTCTTTAGTTTCGTCCCCCATCACTTCTTTTCTCTATCTTTTTTCCCACAACACAACATACTTCAGGTCTTTCTTCTTGTTCCTCAAAGCAGAGGGAGCATTGCAAATTCGAAATCACATATCAAATTTCTACTATAATTTATGTTTTACAACTCCAAATTTGATTTTGTTTTTTCCTACAAATTTATGGAGAAGAGCACTGCAATCCAAGGTAATATATTTCTGGGTTTATCACAGATTTTGATATTTTCTGTAATTGGGATTTTGATATTTTCTGTAATTCGAAATCCCATATCACAGATTTTTGGGTTTATCATAGATTTTGATATTTTCTGGGTTTATCGCAGATTTTGATTTCGTTTTTCTTACAAATTTCTGGATAAGAACAGCCTTTAATTGAGGTTGGATTCGTGGCATAGATACGGAACCGAAATCTCGTACCTGATTTTTGATGCTCCTCTCGTCAGCAAAGCCATGGCGAAGGGAAGGACGGCGAAGCAGGGAAGGGTGAAGCGAAGCACAGATGGGGCAAAGCGGGGAGGGGTGAAGCGAAGCACAGATGGGGCGAAGGGAAGGACGGTGAAGCAGGGAAGGGTGAGCGTTTTTGTCGGAGCAAGTGAGACTTAGTCTCATTAAACCTAATCCCTGTCGGGAACAAACATGGGATTGGACTAACCCTTAGTCCAGTCCAGTCCAGCACACTTTAGTGAGGGCAAACAAACGCCCCCTTAGTTCGTAATTTTATTAAAATTAATTTTTTTTATAATTTTAATTAGAGGGGATAATTGGGGATTATGAACGAGTCACATTTTTAGCTTCGAGTTTACACACACACACACACACAGAAGAGAGCACCACGAAAATATTCACAATACCATATTGCCCTTAGTAATTTTGAAAATTACAATTGAATCAAAAGGAGTTAAAGTAATTCAACTCATTTTAAATTTTAATGATTTTAAAATTTAAAAACTTTAGAAAAACCCCATGTTTTTTTATGAAAAAAAAACCATTGTGAAAATGGAAAGAGAGTTGATGACGTGTAAAGAGAAGAAATAGGAAAGTTGCTACTTGTCCAAAAAAGTTAAACATTACATTAAATAGAGAAATACTACCACTTAATAATACGATTTAATGATATTCTTTTTTATTTATAAGTGAGAAGTCTTATGTTCGATTATCACCAAAGACAAATTTGAATCACATTATTGCTAGTCCATTGTGAGGCTAAGTCCACTTCCTTTCCCTTAATGTATACTATCTTTTGTTTGAAAAAAAAAAACAATGAGAAATTCCAAGGGGATTAGTCCCACCCTTCGTGAGCAGGGATACTTCTTGGTCTTGATAAAGAAATATTAAGAGGATACCAAATATGATTAAAAATGATCAATAAATTCTATTCAGTTCTACATCTACATGTGAAAAAAAATTAGTAATCTATTTTGTAAATAATAAATATTTGAACTTGAATTGACGAACAACTAGTACCAATATTAGTGTTGACTAAAAATGGGACGTGGCCAAGTGGTAAGGTCATGAATTTGAAATTAATATTATTCTCTCTTCTTTTCAGAAACTGGAAACTTTAGACAGGATATCGACGTTCCAGTTGGACATTCGTAACCTTTCTTTCCTTGCAACCTTTCTTTCCTTGCAATGTACAATCCGAGTCACATCTTGGTGTGTATCTCTTATATTTATATGCGAGTTTCTTTTCAACATGCAACGATGTTTCATGTTTAGATACGTGGGTATGTTTTCTTCTCTAACTTCTTTATTTTTGAAGTTCATGATTTTAGTAATGATTTTTTCCCGCATATGGAGTCTGTAATCATGCTTTATCTGATCATAATCCCACCGTACCAAAAACGCTAATGGGTCGCTATTTGTTTTTCAATTCACATTATATTTGCAAATCAATTATGTTTTTGTCTTTGATTGTTGAATATGTAGTTTTAATCTATATCATTATATGAACCAGAAGTTCAATACCATATTAGAACCCCAAGTTCTAATTAAAAGAATATAATGAAGAGAACTTGAACCATTTGTTCCTTTCTTGCAAGCATGTCAGAGATATGTGGGCCCTCTCAGTGACCTTGGTAAAACTTTAATTAACTGTCGGTAATTGTGGGGAAATTTGAAAAAATAACCAAATTTTTTTTGAGAAAGAATACGATATTCATTGAGGATTGAAATACGTACAAACTAAGGATAGAGTGTTTACAATAGGTCTCGATAAAAATCTTATCGGGGCTTTCAACCCGATCGAAGGAAAAAAGAGCGTTCCGCACCAAATTAACTACTAGTACTATCCTCTAATAATAAATTAGAAATTACATAAGGAGGTTCTTCAAACTAAGAAACCGGGTGATCAACCGTGAGACTAAACCTCGCAAGGCGATGAGCCACCTTATTCGTCTCTCTTCGACCAAAGGTGAAAAATAACCAAATTTTAGATTCCATATAAAATTGTAGCTATTATTTTAATTTTATGATAATTATAACCAAAACTTTGATGTAAGGGTGCGTTTGTTGCACCGGACTATCTCATACTAGACTAGCTTTAGGAACTAAACTGGACTGGCTTGGTTTGAACTAAGCAGGATAAAAATAGTAAAATGTTTGGTGCAGTATCAGACTATATGTTCTAGACTAAAATATATTTTTTGACTGAAAAAACTAATTTCAATTTTATTTTATATTTTTACTTCTCACTCCATCTGTCGCACTCTTCACTCAACAAAATGCCATATGAACACCGGAACTTCACAAACAACAATCCATTCAATCGATTGTTCAAATTGATAGTCTGAAAAAAAAATGCATTGGTTCAATTGCTTAACCTCCAACAACATTTCTCTGCATTTTACAATTGTTCCTTTCTTCTCATATCTTTCCTTTCGCCCAATCCTCTTCCTTGCTCTCTCTGAACCTTCACAATGTCGACCAGCCCGAAACTCATCAAGTTTACGACGAAGCCACTGCTGGAGTTCTTCATATGTCACCGAGTGTTCTTCTACTGAACGTTCATCATCTTACAGAGACAACCTGCCCACTCAACATAGAGGACAAAAGATCTCAATTTCGATTCAACTCAAGTAAACGTTAAAAAGATTACACTTTCCCCACCTCCCCGCATCCCACCACCCCCGCAAACAAACCCAGAAACCTTTCCCCCCTGCGACCCACCTCCCTCTCCTCCACTCTCTTCACCTCCCCTCCCATCCAAAAACCCACCCCACCCCCATCTCCCCCGCAACCCCCCACCCCACCTTCACCTTCCCCGAGCCCTTTCTCCTCTTCACCCCCACCCCCTTTCTCCCTTCCTTCATTCCATGCCTCCGAGTCCAAGTCGCTCTTCCAATTGAATAAATCCAGCGATCCAATTCGGATCCGACCCGGAAACCAGAATCCAACCAAACCCAACCGCCGAGTCGAATTTGGATTTGTGAGGGAGGAGGGCAGCCATGGCGTACAGGGCCGACGACGACTACGACTATCTGTTTGCCTTTTTCTTTTCTTTTTTTGTTATAGGATTTGGGTAAATGGGTGATTGGATGCTGAGAAATGTGGGAAAATGGTAATTGGGTGCTAAGCAAGTGTGGGAAAATTGAAGGGACTGTTTAGAGTTTTCGTTCGCCATACTAATCGAGATCTGCTACTAATTGGGTTTTTATTTTATTTTTTCGGTTTATTGTTTGAATGCTGAAAGGTGAGTGCGAGTTGCAGAGGAGAGGAAGAAGGTGGGTGCGAGTTGCAGAGGAGAAAAGGGTGTGTGGGGTTGCGGATGAGAGAAGGGAGAAAGGGGGTGGAGGTGAAGAGGAAAAAGGGCTCGGGAAAGTGTGGGTGGAGTGGGGGGTTGCGGGGGAGGTGGGGGTGGGGGGTGGCGGGGATGTGGGTTTCAGTTTGTTTTTTTTTTTTTGGAGAAGATTTAGGTTTTTTTTTTTCTTTTTAAATTTTTTTTTGACACGTGGCATACATTTGGCAGCCACGTGTCACAAATGTGGCAGCCACGTCAGCTCTTAACGGATCAATGGATGGAAAATGTAACAGATGTATTATATTGAAATAAAATAGTAGTTGAGGTATAAAAGTAAAATGTTTTAAAGATGTTGTAAGGAATTGAAATTGACTACAAACCTGAGATGGTAAAGTGTAATTTACCCTAAAAAGTATTAAGACGCAACCAATTCCAAAAATAATGGTGAAAACTTTAAGCAAATAATCAACAATCACATTGGAAATATAGAGACATGTTGCAGAACAATCAGTGAGGAATATCAACATTTCTTACACAAGTAGATTAGAATGTCAGCTAATTGCAGAACAATCAGTGAGGAATACCAAGCAACCTGATAGAAACCTTTTAGAACGGCCATCCATAAACAAATCTTGCAGAAAAATAAAATTAGAATAATTGAAAGGGAAAATCATAAAATAAATTCTCAAATGTCAATTACCCATTTCAGATCAAACACCTTGTATTTTTCAAAAGGAACGGAGACAATTAGGTTGACAGTGACACACTACCACCACAAGTGAAAAGAGTCTTCCCACTCATATTTCAAATGGAACAGAGACAACTTGACTACACAAATTCAAATCTCCAATCTTGAAACTGAAAACCTTCTTACCGCGTCATTGCATCTAAAGCTTTATTATACAACATGCTTTCAAGTGTTGGCATTAGTAAAAATCCTTCGAAGAGTCATTTCAGCATCAAAATGCATAAATTCACACACACTTATGCTTCAAAGATTCATATCAAATCAAAGAAACGAATGACAAGATGAAAATTCCCCAAATTTGAAGGAAATTCACTGAAATTGAACACGAAAACACGGAACGGAAGATATCCCGAAAACCCAACCACAATTAGAGTTGTCAATTTCAAATCAAGCAAAATCGAAATTACGCAAATTAAGATGGCAATCCAATCCACTAACCCAGCAACTAAACATTTAAGAAATCAAACATCACAGAGAAATCAAAACAAAATTAAACCCTTCAAAGTCAGATCAACGAAAAACACAAACGAGAAAAAAAGTGAAGAAATTGAGCTGACCTCTGAAATTCCCATTTGAATCCTCATCAGCTCACCCACCGTCATAGCTCCTTTAGGCTTCCCAGGACCCAGACCCGGCCGACCCACTCTTCTTGGAGCTGGAGCCCGGCGATTTGAACCCCTTCCTTCTTCATCTCGTGGGCAGCCGTGGAAGCGGACGAGCGAAGTCTGCAGCGTGGGCGAACGGAGTCGGCGAATCAGCGGCGGTGGGTGTGAATGTCAAGTCGTCGAGCTTCTCTTTTCGGGAGAATCAGACCCCTTTCCAACGGTTACTGGAATTGACCTTTTGCTTGGCAAAGCGAAGAAGATGAGTCTTAGCAATCCTGATGTTTTCGGGATTACACTAGAGATTAATCCAGTCCAATCCAAGGAGACTTAACAGTGTACAAGATCATTTTTGTAGAAATTTGAACCCGAAATTCAAAGTGCGAATATTCTTTTTAATTTGATACAGTTACAAGAAGTTGAAGCTCTGATCTATTAATATGAACTCAAATAGATTCTAATAATATGAACTCCAAGTTTTTATGTTATTTTAGATGATTTCCCACTAAAATTATTTGGGAGAAAAGTTGCACTCCGGAAGCGTGGTGTTGAAAACTGTCAAACAAGAATTTATCAATTTCATCCGGTTTGCTTCATTCAGTATATATGGAAAATGTCGATTTAGAGTCTTTCCTTGTAGCGAATGATAAAAGCAGTCGTAGTTGTGGGGAAAACATATTTCTCAAATGTGAGAACCACAATATTACACAGGTTGAAACATCCAAGATACTGTCACGCACAGAGACGGATCTATTAAGGGATTTGGGTGATCCCAGGACCACCTGAAAGTCCGATTAAGTGGCTGCGAGGATCTCTAAAGATCACTCAAGTCCGGGCATTTGGTGGTAGCAGCGGCGGGCAAGAAAGAATCAGGAGGGCAGCCTGAGGAAGAAGAAGAAGAAAAACTACTCTTTTTTTTTTAATTTTTAACCCTCGACTAGACTGCGTCGTTTCATCCAGTGGTTCATTTTGAAAATGACTCCAAACTGTAGTATGTGTTGGGGTTTTGAGACTCAATGTCCCAGATCAGGGAACACACGTTTCCCAATGACGTTTTTATATGTTTCTAAAGTTTATGATATTATTTTTGTAAAGATTTGTTCTTGAGGAAATTGAAGTTCCACCATAAAACCAATTGGCAATATGGGGAGTAGCCCAAGATCATATAAGCACATAGCAAACCTTGTCCCTCACCGATGTGGGACAACTCTCAACACGTCCCCGCATGTGTGGCGGATTTTCAAGCCCACACGTTGACAACAACTGAGTGACGTGGAGCGCGTGTGGCCGTTGGGCTTTACACGTGGACAACCTTGCTCTGATACCATGAGGAAATTGAAGTTCCACCATAAAACCAATTGGCAATATGGGGAGTAGCCCAAGATCATATAAGCACATAGCAAACCTTGTCCCTCACCGATGTGGGACAACTCTTAACAATTCTTTGTGAATATGCACCCAGATATGTGCATTTGTGTGTGTGATTTTTTTCCTAGAGCGATTTGAGGATTTTGAGGAAGGCGACGAGGTCCTGGAGCGATTTGAGTCTGTGTGGGGGATGAGCGAGTTGAATCGCTTGGTGTTGGCTCGGCAGCGGATGAGGGTCTTGATGTCGGAGACCGAGTAGAACATCGGGAGGATGAGCGAGTCCAGGAGGCAATCAAAACCGCAAAAAAAAAAAGAAAAAGAAAAAAAAAGTAAGAGGACCCGTCCCAAACTGGCCTATTTGAAACGGGCCGGGTTAGGTCCGGTTCCAGTGATTAGATTTACAATACCCGACCCGTGCCCACCCCTAATTTGGACCATTTGGAATGAAGATTGAAGGCTTGGGCCTTATGGTTGGTGGATTATGTTTGTATAATATAGCCTAAAATAATTAATATTAATTAACCAACACATGGGCCTTGGGGCATTTGGGGCCTTCTAGAAGGAGTTGTGTACTTTCAAATACGTTGCAGTCTCAGTTTTCAACAGAATAATCTTTCTTTTCTCTTTTTCTTCCGTACAAAATTCCCAGATAGTAAACACACAAAGCAATTCGCCAAAATTCTATAATCTAGTGCAGGTTGTAGAATTAGATAGTTGTATCTTGGTCGAGCAGACGTCGACAAAGCAATTTGCCAAAATTCTATAATCCAGTGCAGGTTGTAGAATTAGATAGTTGTACAGGTTGTAGAATTAGATAGTTGTACATGTTGTAGAATTAGATAGTTGTATCCTGGTCGAGCAGACGTCGTAGAACCACAAGCACAAGAGTGGGATGGAAATGCTGTTCAAAGGACATAGTTTCGCTAGCCTCTATCTCTCAATCAAATCAATATTATTTATTTTCTGTATTTGTTTTGATTGTTGTTTCATTCTGTTTTGCAAGTATATTTCATAAATAAAGAATCGACTATTTTAAATTATTTTTTTATTTTCTGAATTGTTCTACAACAGTATGTAGCGTGTAAAAAAATTGTTGCAACGTATTCATTTTTGAAGAAGTTAGGAAATTTACCCTTGAAGGGTTCCTGAATTGCTTAAATAGAATACAAGAATTCTTGTGAGGATTTTAGTTTTTCCCTTCACTTAGGTTTTGTTTCGTTGGGTTTTCCAAGCAAGATTTTTAACAAGGCAACTATATCATTGTATGGTGGACATCCAAAGAGAAGTATGGTAAATGTATGGTGGACATCCTATCTTAATGTTTTGTAACCAATGCTCTTATTATTGTAATAGGTAGGGGTTAAATTCCTATTCATTGTAAGCCTACAAATAGATACTCATCAAAGATGAAAGATACGAATTTGGAGAATGTTTTTCTATTGTCTTTCTCAACTCTACGGATCATTTCTCTCTAATATTTTCTCATTAGTTTTATAACAGGCACTATCTTTTTCTCCAAAATCTCAATTGGGCTATAACCCAACCGAGCCAAGGTTGATCTGTCACTAACAGATGATGCAATTTTTGAACAGTTGACAAATATTTATTGCACATGCAACACCACTAAAACTATACCGTGGTTCCAACAGAGAATATCTCCTCACTTACACCAGCTCTCTCAATGAACCAAAAGAATTAGAGGAAACAAACAAAAAAGAAACATCAGCTATCTCTAACTTCGATTGAAGCAAATGGAGGAAAGTCAAGCTTAATATGTGTTCCTCCAAACGGCGCCATTGTAGGCAAGCTTTTCAACACTGGTTTCATCTTTTCCTACCCGATTTCTCCATTGGCGACACAACCTGGCTCCATGATTTCTCCCTCTAGAAAAAGGCATCAATCCAACTTCTGTGCTATCAATTAGGCTCTTTCAAATTTCAATTTTCTTGTTGTTTCTTTGATTATTGTCCTGGTTAAAAATCTGAGTTAAAAAGCCCTTCACATTCCCTTAACAAAACAAGACGAGCTAAATCTAAGAGAAAGGCACAAAGCACAACGCAAAGGATGGCATAATATCATAAAGTGAAATATACACAATTATAACTACTCAAGATTGCCACTAGGAAAAGCTGGGAAAGTTCCATTTCAATAATGTCGTTGGTCTCGCTATTTAGTTTTTAGATACAAAAGCGATGTTATTGTTTGGGTTAATATTTAACTTTGGGCCTACATGAAGGAAGGTCCAAAGGGACTAAAGAAAGGAGGTTAGCTCGAGACCCAGCGCCAAGCCCAGGCCATCCATCTCAAGACCAATTGGCGTCTGTCCATTAGTGCATAGGCCATATGCCTATGATTCGAATGACAAGTGATAGAGACCAGCTAGCTATCAGCCCAAAAGCACTTTACAGTGGCAATACAAGTAAAATGCCGATGAGTCACTACCCTTCAGTTGCTTTCGGGCAAGAACAAAGCTACATGCTTTCGGGGAAGAGGGCCCAGAGACAAGGACACTCAATCAATCAAACAAACAAACATACAACTTGCTCTCAGTCAAGCGAATACTCAGAAATTTGTGCTTTGTCCAGATTCTGCACCCTTTTAGCCGTAGATTCCCCTTAGAAAGACATCTTTTGTCCAGTGTGAAAGCTCTGCTACCCTCTCTAGATGCTGTAGTATCAATTCCCTTGTTTAAACTCATTTGCCATTCATCCCTCTTTAACATTCAACCCTCTGTAACCATAAAGAGAAGAAGCTGCAAGATGTCCAACCTTGCCCGATAAGATGAAATCTTGCCCGACTCTCTTTGTCTCGTCTTTCAAGTAGTAGATATGGTATTATGATGTATTCTCTCCGGTATATATTCAGATTATTTCCAGTCATTTGGTGATCAAAAGTTCCATTGGCCCTCAGATCTGGTTCACTTAGTGGTTTTACCATCATAAAAGCCAAAATGAGGATCGAGTCGACGACTTCATCAGATATGGACTTGCACCCATTAAGCGTACAAGATAATGAACTAAAAGTCCTTGATCTCAAGGCATAGAAAAGAACTTAATATGGACTTAACCCATCCACGACAATCCTTTGATAACAAGAAGTCATAAATAACTTGGGGTGCAAGTAATCGACTTAAACACACTTGTTCTACATCTGCCATACTGAGATGGCAATGGGACGCCTAAACACTTAGTTTTGATTGCGAGCCTCAAGGCTTACACCTAAGGCCCCACAAAGGCACATTTCAGAACTAACTTTGTCATCCTCTTGCAGTTTCTCAACAAGCAGGAGCCCGACAACCAACCAAAGTGCCAACTCCTCAAGGAGCTGTGTGCTCAAGCCAGGGACCCTTCCCAGCGAAATTCCTGCCCGAACATAGTTTTGGCACGCCCGGTGGGATTTCAAATCTTGTATGCCAAGAAGACGAAGGAAAAAACAAACCTTCAGGTGGGGAACAAAATAGAAACTACCCTAGTACACACCAAGATCTAGCATGGCAAATCTCCCCGAAGACTTGCAAGGACCTATCTTGACGGAAAGCCCGACTATTTCGGAGATATCAAGAGAGAAGGCCACAACAGAAGACTTGCAGGCTACCATGGTAGTTGTCTTAAAAAGCATAGAGAAAAACTCTCTAAAGACGAGAAAGGAAATAAGCAGGCTCTGTTCCTTAACAAGAGACCTGGAAAGAAGGCTAGATCTAGGATACTCTACCCCGAAAGATGATCATGCTAGAAAGATGGTAAGAGAAGCCACCCCAGTGAAAGAGCCAGTTAGTTCTCTGTTTCCTATGATTGAGGAAAAGAGGAATAAGAAAAAAAAAGCAGGGAAGGATTCGAAGTGGATCAACCAGTGTTGGAAGAAATCCAAGAGGCAGAGTTGCCCGACCCCTTGTTATTTTCACTGAACAATAGGGGGCAGTACGGACCAGAAATAAAACTGTTGCTAAAAGAGCCACATGCTGATACAATGACTGATACTAATCCCTTTCTACCGATCCCAATAAACATGATCAACTTAACTTGGGCAGAGAAATGGAAAGGGAAAGCCACTTGGGAAGTAAAGGCAGAAATGAGGCCAGTCAAGAGACCAATTGAATGAGCTATCAAGCTGCCCGAAAAGCCCAAGGCCGCTAAAATCAAAGGAGTAGTGCTATGCAGCATGTGTCAATGTGAATGCGAACTAGAGGTACCAGCAGCATGAGCCATCATTGATCAAGAGCTGATCAAGAAAAGGGAGAAGGTAGAGCTTGAAAACCGTATGAGCATCATGTAGGCTGTTGAGAGGGAAGCCTCTAGGAACATCTTCTAAATGTTGGGAGGAGACTCTCACCCTAAAAACTTGTCAGAAGTATTTAAAAACTATGAAGCTTCAGAAGAAGTGGAAGACAATGAGGCCAAGATACCAATGTGGGTGAATGTGAGGCCACCCCAGCCAAGTTATGCCGGTGGAGATGTTAGGATGAAAGGAAGGACAGTCAACCCAGTCATGAAGAAGAGACCTGCCCAACTCGGACGGAGATGGTATATGGTTGGAAAGGATGAGAAACTTGTTAAAGAAATGAGAGCCTATATGATTAGGAGGGTCCAGAGGCAACACAAAGCCCACATGAACTCACTAAAAGTCCCTACTATATCTAAAACGTCCGAGAATGTGAAGTTTGAGAAGGTACCTTGCGAAGGAAGAAACCAACTTCATTGGAGAAATAGAAAAGAAGTATAGAAAGGCAATAGCAAGACCGAACGCGAAGGAGACCATGTGCCGCAGAACCCCTATCCCGGGATATATAAGATCTTAAGGAGAGCCCAAGAGATATGGTGATGATACCAACCCCCAAGATGGAGCCCAGAACCAATCTGCTTTTGAACCATCTCACCTGAGAGAGGATTGCCCGCACCTTTGTTGGTCGACACTCTTTATGAAGTCCTAGGGCAAATGTCAAACTTTGGCACAACCTTGGCCAACCATCTCAAACCCATATATGTAACTGCTCACCTGGAAAGAGTACCATTCAAGAGGATCTTGATTGATGGAGGGGCAGCGGTCAATGTGTTGCCATGTAAGCATATGAAGAGAATGTGTAGGAGTGAGAAAGATCTTATCCCCACAGATCTTACAGTTTCTAGTTTCTCGGGAACTATCACCAAGACTCATGGGATTTTGCCATTAGAGGTTGACTTGGGTTCTAAACAAATCATACTGGCCTTTTTTGTTGTGGACAGTACTTCCATTTATGGGGCTTTACTGGGCAGAGATTGGATTCATCAGAGTTTCTCTATGCCATCTACTTTACACCAACAAGTGGCTGTTTACCATGAAGAAGAAGAAACATAAACTGGGTTCTGGAAGATGGTAGAGGCCAAATCACGGCCATTCCTCCTTATAACCAACGTCGGAGAAGCCAACTTCTACAACCCCAATGTTGGGATTCTTCAATGTTCAAGAGCTGATAAGAACGGCCGCCCAACTAAGGTGATGACCCAAAAGCTTATAGAGCGAGGGTTATCTCTTACAAGGGAAGAATGGGATCGGCCTTATATCATCCCAACTCCCCAACATCATTAATGTCAGAAAAGAAAAGAAATGACTAAGTAGTTGCAGTCAGGTCCTTAATAAAAAGACTGTTGGTGTATGAGAGAGAGAGGAAACAAGAGAGGGAGAACTCAACCAAGGAAGAGAAAAATTGGAGCAGAGAGGCTTCAAGCAGCCAAATGAATGAAGAAGAATTTTTTGGGAAGAAGTTGGAAGCAGCCATACAAATGGCTGAATGTATATATGAACTGGATAGGCCAGAAGATTTGCCTGAGAGTTCAGCGTTGGTTGAGTTTTTGTGTGTAGAGCCTGACAAACCAGCCTCAGAAGTACAAGACCCCTTGAAGACCATCAATTTGGGAACTAAGGAGGATCCAAGACTTATGCAGATCAGTGGACTGTTGAAAACTGAGGATCGGGCAAAGATTGTCAACCTTCTGCATGAATTTAAAGATTGTTTTGCTTGGCACTACACCGAGATGCTAGGTTTAGATCTAACCTTAGTAGAACACATAATGCCTATTAAGGGTTTAAACCTGTCAAGCAAGCACCACAGGATGTTAAAAGAAATTGAAGAAAAGGTCAAAGAAGAGATCGAGAGGCTGGTGAAAGCCGGATTTATTAGGCATGCCAAATATGTCTAGTGGTTGGCCAACATTGTACCTGTAATAAAAGCTATAACTAAAGCAGTTCGATGTTGTGTCAACTATAGAAACATTAACGGAGCCACGCCTAAAGATGAATATCCCATGCCCATGGCCGACTTA
Organism: Heteromeles arbutifolia; assembly: GCA_024362995.1. Classification (NCBI taxonomy): domain Eukaryota; kingdom Viridiplantae; phylum Streptophyta; class Magnoliopsida; order Rosales; family Rosaceae; genus Heteromeles; species Heteromeles arbutifolia. The sequence continues at coordinate 32,178,737 of JANCRC010000003.1, read as the reverse complement.
TCCATAGATGCAGTGTCCAGACACAAAGTCCTATCTTTCATGGATAGGAATGCTGGTTACAATCAGATAAAAATGGCTAAAGAAGATATACATAAAACAGCTTTTAGGTGTCTGGGTCATGTCGGAGCATATGAGTACTTGGTAATGTCATTCGGGCTTAAAAATGCCGGTGTAACTTATCAAAGAGCAATGAACGTCATTTTTCATGACTTGAAAGTATATATTGATGACATCATGGTGAAGTCCAAGACTGAAGAGCAGTATTTGATAGACCTCAGACAAGCCTTAACAAGAATGAGGATCCACAAGCTAAAAAATGAATCCAAATAAGTTTGCTTTTGGGGTAAGATCGGGCAACTTTTTGGGATTCCTTGTTCACCAAAGAGGAGTGGAGGTCGACAAGAACAAAGCTTGGGCAATAATGGAATCACCTCATCCCACTAACAAAGTGTAACTGCAAAGGCCGTTAGGGAAAATCAATTTCTTGAGGAGATTAATTGCTAACTTAGCAGGCAAGATTCAGCCACTAACCCATCTGCTGAGACTGAAAGATAAAGAAGAGTTTGAGTGGGGCTCACCACACCAAGAGGCTTTCGACAGCATAAAGGCTTACCTAGCCTCTCCACCAGTACTCATGCCACCTCAGAGAAGGAAGCCGTTGAAGCTTTAAATTTCTGCCTCTGAGAAATCAATTGGAAGCCTGCTGGCCCAAAACAATGAAGGAGGGAAAGAACAAGCCATATGTTACCTCAGTAGGATCCTTACTGAGGTAGAGACAAGATATACTCTAGTGGAAAAATTATGTTTGGCTTTGTACTTTACTGCCTGCAAGCTAAGGTAGTACATGTTGCCTTGCCATATCCATATTATTGCCAAGACCGACGTGATCAAATATATGCTGTCAAAACCAATGTTGACATGAAGAATTGGAAAGTGGATTCTAGCATTATCGAAATTCAGCTTTCAATATGTGCCCCAAAAAGCGATCAAGGGGCAAGTAATAGCAGATTTCTTAGCTGAGCATTAGGAGGCAGAGGGTGAACTTGTCAACATCCCTGGAACTCTAAAGGTGGCTAACCTATGGATCCCACCAAGTAAAGCCCTCTCGGGCAAAGAAGAATGGATTCAGCAGAAAGTGAATAGAGTATCTAGCCTTTGGATCACTCATTGGAGGCTGTATTTCGATGAATCTTGTACCCAAAGTACGGCTGGGGCTGGAATAGTTATCATTGATCCTAACGGGGTTCAACACTATTACTCATTCTTCCTAGATTATCAAGAGACTACCAACAATCGAGCAGAGTATGAGGCATTGATAATTGGCTTACAGATTTTGATAGAGTTGGGGGTAACTAAAGTCAAGGTGTTCGGTGATTCAGAGCTGGTGATTAATCAGTTGAATAAAGAATACAAGTGCAGACACATTGCCATGGCTGGTTACTATTTGGCATCAACACAATTATTGAGTTATTGGGGCACAAAGATATCTGTCAGCCATGTGTCCAGAGAATCAAATTCAATGGCCAACGAAATGGCACAATTGGCTTCTGGGGTACAGATCCAAGAAAGAAGGTCTTAAGGGGACATAGAGGTCCAAAGAAGAAATATCATTTCTATCTTTGAAAGGGGATTCATTATAGATGTGTTGACCAAAGAAATAGAGATAGAAGATTGGAGAACATCTATTGTTCAGTATTTGAAAGATCTATCATTCCCCACAAGTAAGAAAAATAGACAGCAAGCAACTAAATACGTCATGTGGGATAAATCTATGCTAAGGAAGACTCCAGACGGACTGTTACTAAAGTGCTTAGGCTAAGAAGAATCAATGAGGGTAATGGCTGAAGTACATAAAGGGTTCTGCGGGGCGCATCAGGCTGGAACTAAGATGAGATGGCTGCTTAGGAGATATGGCTATTTCTGGCCTGAAATGGAAACGTATTGCAAAGCTTATGCCCGAGGATGTGAAGAATGCCAAAGACATGGACCGCTTCAACATGTGCCCTTAATACCCTTGAACCCCGTAGTCAAGCCTTGGCCCTTTAGAGGGTGGGCAATGGATTTCATCGGGTAAGTTTATCCAGCCTTTAGAAAATGACACACGTTCATAATTATGCCAACAGATTACTTTACCAAGTGGGTAGAAGCTTCAGCGGTGAAGACAATCATATCGGCTGCGGTCAAAAAGTTCATTGAAACTAAGATCTTACACAGATTTGGGGTGCCCGAGACAATTGTCACAGACCGTGGGCCATCCTTTATTTCAAAAGAAGTGGAGGAGTTCGCAGGAAAGTTCAAGATAAAGATGATTCGGTCTAGTCCTTACTACCCTCAGTCGAATGGTCAAGCATAAGCTAGCAACAAGGTCTTGGTGAACATTACCAAGAAGATGGTGGTAGAAAGTCCAGAGAAGTGGCACGATAAGTTGGGAGATACTTTGTGGGCTTATAGAACTTCCAAGAGAGCTGGAACTGGAACTACTCCTTATGCCCTAACCTTCGGGCAAGATGCTGTTTTCCCTATGGAAATTAATGTGAATTCTGTTAGGATTCAGAACCAATTCGGGCTATATAGTGAAGAATACATTCAAGCTATGTGTCAAGGAATTGAAGATCTTGATGTAGCCCGAATCGAAGCTCTAGATAAATTTAAGAGATGAAAAGAGCTGTTGCCCGAGCATATAACAAGAGGGTAAAATTAAAGACCTTCAAGGAAGGAGAGTTAGTTTGGAAAGTGATTTTGCCTTTGGGAGCCCAAATTAGAGGCTTTGGTAAATGGAGCCCGACTTGGGAAGGCCATTTCATTGTTAACGAAGTATTAGACATGGGTGGATATTACTTAGCAGATATGAGGTGAGACGTACAAAAGCATCCAATCAATGTTAAATTCTTGAAGAAATATCACCTGACCTTGTGGGATGTTAGAGATTACTACATAGAAGAAGAAGTATAAGCGTTGCATGAAATCTAAAGTCAGTTTTGCGCTCATCACATATGGATCTCAAGAAAAATACAAGACGAAGTGATTCAAAGAAATCTTGTTCATTTCAACAAATGTTGAAAGTTACATAAGATTTGGCTCAATAGTTTTACATCCCTAACTAGGGCAGCTATCCTAGAATGGTGTGCCAGCATAAAAATGAAGATTCTACCTAGCCCCTCTAAAGAGCAACAAAATCATTCTACATCCACATTTGGAGGATCCATAAAGCTGTATGGATGGGCTGAAGTCTCTCTGTGGAATGGAAATATTGGGAATAGTGACCAAGATTGAGGGCCACTACCAGTTTCATGGTTGAGCCCAACATTCGAATCAATGAAGAGTGAATGGATACTTTGAAGCTTGAGGAGAAAGAAGCTCGGGCTGATGGTGGTCCTCCCAGAAACTTTGAAGTTGACCCCAAAGCATACACCTATGATGATGAAGTAACCAAGAATGTAGAAGCTACGATTTGCCTTGAGCATGTTGCTTTTTGCAGCTACTAAAGCCTGAGATAGCCATGTAAGTCCCAAGGAAAGCATTCTTCCCTCATTAAAGAAAAACTCCATGCGCAGGCTAGCCCGAGGGCAATAAGGGCCATAGAACAAGCGGCGCATGGTGGAAATCTCCTCACTAGTCTTACAGGAAGACTGAATTCAAGCTCTAAGCATTATAAAAAAACTGAGGAAGCCAGGGAAGATTTTCTGGAAATTATGGAAGTTTTGGGAATTCTGAGAAATGCAGGAAATTTGAGGACTCGAAGTTGCTAAGATGCTTAGCCATGTAATCAAGTGAGTGATTTATAATGAACAGTCAACTTAGGAATGGAATGCGTGGGTTAGCGCAAAGGTCTAAAGTGGAACGGCTGTTTTAATTAATGCTAGTCTCGAGGAAGAGCATGCGACGCCGGTTTAATCATTATTAGCGTCTCGAGGTGCCAACTCAACAATGATTAAAGGGGGCATTGTTTGGGTTAATATTTAACTTTGGGCCTAAAGGAAGGAAGACCCAGAAGGACTACAGAAATGAGGTTCGCTCGAGACCCAGCATCAAGCCCAGACCATCCATCTCAAGAACAATTGGCGTCTGTCCATTAGTGCATAGGCCATATGCCTATGATTCGAATGACAAGTGATAGAGACCAGCCAACTATCAGCCCAAAAGCACTTTACAATGTCAATAAAAGTAAAATGCCGATGAGTCACTACCCTTCAGTTGCTTTCGGGCAAGAACAAAGCTACATGCAGTCAGGCTAATTCGTCTATAAAAGAGGGAAGAGGGCCCAGAGACAAGGACACTCAATCAATCAAACAAACAAACATACAACTTGCCTCTCAGTCAAGCGAATACTCAGAAAGCTGTGCTTTGTCCAGATTCTGCACCCTTTTAGCCGTAGATTCCCCTTAGAAAGACATTTTTGTCCAGTGTGAAAGCTCTGCTACCTTCTCTAGATGTTGTAGTATCGATTCCCTTGTGTAAACTCATTTGCCATTCATCATTCTTTAGCACTCAACCTTCTGTAACCACAAAGAGAAGAAGCTGCAAGACGTTTAACCTTGCCCGACAAGGTGAAATCTTGCCCGACTCTCTTTGTCTCGTCTTTCAAATAGTAGATATGGTATTATGATGTATTCTCTCCAGTATATATTCAGATTATTTCCAGTCATTTGGTGATCAAAAGTTCCATTAGCCCTCAGATCTGTTTCACTTAGTGGTTTTACCATCATAAAAGCCAAAATGAGGATTGAGCCGATGACTTAATCAGATTTGGACTTCCACCTATTAAGCATACAAGATAATGAACTAAAAGTCCTTGATCTCAAGGCATAGAAAAAAACTTAATGTGGACTTAACCCATCCACGACAATCCTTTGATAACAAGAAGTCAGAAATAACTTGGGGCGCAAGTAATCGACTTAAACACACTTGTTCTAAATCTGCCATACTGAGATGGCAGTGGCACGCCTAAGCACTTAGTTAGTTTTGATTGCGAGCCTCAAGGACTATACCTAAGGCCCCACAAAGGCACCTTTCAGAACTAACTCTGTCCTCCTCTTGCAGCCGCTCAACAAATAGGAGCCCAATAACCAACCAAAGTGCCAACTCCTCAGGGAGCTGTTTACTCGAGCCAGGGACCTTTCCCAGCGAAATTCCTGCCCGAACAGTTATAATAACAACATCGAGCAGGAGGCCAAGGAGGAAATAAAAATGTGAAACTCAACACTCAAAGATGTCACCTCCTAAATTATCTAAGTAGCTGAGAAGAAGCTGTAAATTAGGAGGTTACAGTCCTGCAATGCACTCAATTTCAATCTTGGCATCCAATGGCAGCGCCGTTACCTGAAATGTTGAATGTGCTGGGGCTGGAGATGGAAAATCTGTAACACAAAACCATATAGTATAAGTTAAGTTAAATGAACAAGTAATGGTTGTCACCGCAGTGTTGCACATAATAAATTAAAAGAGTCATAGACCAGTTAAACAAAAAAGGACTGTGTTCAGGGAAGGAGCGGTGTTAAAATAAATTGACATCCCCTTCAAAGAGAACAAGATCCAACTATTCATCATGCTTCAAGCAATGTAGATTAAAAATTAAACAGAGCCAAACCAGTTTTATAAGAACTTTAATAGGTAATTTGAGCGTTAAGAATATGGCGAATGAGATTTAGTTCAAACCCAAAAAATTGAAAAGTTAAAGTCAACTTCATTCTATCTACCTGGAAGCCTATCAATACTTTAGTACCCTTACAACTTACAGTTTTGGGCAGATTGAAAACCCACAGTGTCATTAAGGATTCAATCTCCAATATCAAATTTATGCAGTATCTGTAAGAATATGAGCACAAGTGTAGGTGTATTTTCGCCAGATGTTTGATTTTAAATTGGTTTAGAAAAGTCTTATTGGAAGAGGTTTGGATGTTCTAGTTTATATATGATTGAAACTGGGAATGGATTCCTACAAGGATTCTAATAGGAGAATCAAGGGGATTGTTTGTCAATATAAATAGTGGTAACTACTCTCAAAGAGACTTAGACCTATCTTAAGTCGAGCATATTCTTCTTTTGATAAAGATCAGATTATTTCTTACAGTATCTCTATAGAACTTACATCTAGCATAGATTTCAGTGGCCTTCTTGAATTCTTTCAAATCAGCCAACCTGCATGGACTTAACAAACATCTAATTTCACCTCCAAAACTAGAGTCTCCAATCAAGATTGTACAAAGATTGTACAACGAAAATAAAAATTCGTACAGAATAGTCGTTTTAAACCATAGAGGAATAGTTGGCCCCAAGTGCTTTCAGTATTTCCCCTATATTTTTAGAACCTGCAATAGTTTAATAAGCTTAAATCTGTCAAAACCAATCAGACAAAAAATGCTATAAACCATACTGTTTTGCAAAGATGACGACACAGAAAAAAACAGCAATTGGGGTAAGAAATTTAACTTCTCCTTGATGATTCTTTGTGAGATTACAAAGATTTTACTTAGTAATCTCTTTAAGACTGGGATTAGTGTCATCATTACAGTACGTATTAACATTTCTGCGGATATACAAAACAGGATTCTCAACAATTTAAGACTCCACGTCCACAACCACCAAGTGTTAAACAGTATACTGATTTCCTCCCACTGTCACTGACTTCTAAATCAAGAGGAAGTTAATTGGTTTTGAAGGTCGTACTTTGACAATTATGCAGTGAAAAATCAAGAATATTTCACCAACCAAATGCATAAAACTATAAGCACAAAAATATATTTACATATGATTATCTCAAATCCAATAAACATAGATGTTAGAATGAATACCTAATACTTAGCATGGGTTGTAGTTGTTAGACCTTGATGTAATCAGCTAGAGTTTAGACTATGTAAAGTATGGGTCTAGGCATGGTGTGTGAAGCATGGTGTGTGTGTCTTCCGAGTGACACACATCACCACATCACCTCTTCATTACTTGTATATGTAAAGTATGGGTTTAGGCATGGTGTGTGTGTCTTCCGAGTGACACACATCACCACATCACCTCTTCATTACTTGTATAAGTTCGTTCTTCTTTGTACCTTTTATAATATACAAAATCTTCCAACAATCACATGGTATCAGAGCAGGCTTCCTAAAGAACCTGTTCTCTGAAAAACGTTTGAAATGGAAGAAGAAAATATTCTCGTTGATCCAACAGAGATTATTGGTTCTTCATCAACTCCTTCAAGTGAAGTTGATGGAAATCCTAATCAACGTCTTTGTTCCACACTTCTAACCGAGTTTAACTATCTTCCGTGGTCCAGGGCTATCACTTTAGCTCTTGGAGGAAGATCTAAGCTCGGCTTTTTCAACGGAACTGTTGTAGCTCCCGAGCTTGGTGATCCCAAGTATAAAGAGTGGTTCTGTAAGGACCAGCTTGTCATGTCCTGGTTGCTTAATTCAATGGGCTCAAAGATATCCGAGATTTTTAGTTTCTCAGAATCAGCTTTTGAGTTATGGAAAGCTGTCAAGGAGATGTATGGAAATCAGAATAATGCAGCTAGGATATTTGAGCTGCAGAAAGGTCTTTCTGTCCTAAATCAAGATGGAAAGTCCTTCGTCGAGCACTTAGGAAATTTGAAGTCCATGTGGAATGAGTTGAATCTCTATCGTGCTCACACCACAGATCCAACAATTCTTCTTAAGCGAGCTGAAGAAGACAAAGTTTTTCAGCTCTTGTCCAGTCTAGATTCTACCTATGAAGACATGCAAAGCCACATATTGATGAGTGTTAAACTACCATCTCTCAATACTGTGTGCACCATCATCCAACGAGAAGAAGTAAGCCAAGATCAGTGATCCTGAGTCCAAAGCCTTTGCCGCAAGTGACAGGAAGTTTGAAAAGAAAAGCTTCAAAGGAAGGAAATGAGAGATGCAATGCAGTCATTGTGGGCAGAAGAATAATCTCAGAGATACTTGTTGGGTGTTGTACCTGTATCTTAAACCCAACTTTGCCAAGCAAACCAAACCTGGTCGAAGTGCGAGTCAAGTCTCTCATTCTAAGACTGCCTCAACTGCTGAGAACTTCACATCGAATCCTTCAGCTTTCTTAAGTGAGTTTGCCTTCTCCACTCAAAAGAAAGATGGAAGCAACCCTCATAAGGGAAACAATGAAGTTAGCTTCACTGAGCTATTTGAACAGTTTGCAAAATTTCTCCAGACCAAAGTGTCATCCTCCACTAATATGTCAGGTATTCTAAACTCTTTTAGTGTTGCACTTGCTTCCAGAAATCTTGCAAATGTTTGGATAATAGACTCTGGAGCAACTGATCACATGACAAATATAAAAAGAGATATGCATGAGTTTGAAGATGCGGTTATACCACAATTTGTTTCAGTTGCTAATGGAGCTGGTGTATCAGTCTTGGGTGAAGGAAATGTGAAGATATTTGACGAAAATGTTCAATCAACTGCTCTTTATATCCCCTCATTTCCATTTCAGCTTCTGTCAGTGGGAAGACTGACAAATTCTTTAAACTGTGATGTCATATTCTCGCCATTTAATGTGGTTTTCCAGGATCGTATCACGAGGAAGAAGATTGGTGAAGGTATTTACAAAGATGGTCTCTATATGCTCTCGGTGCAACCTGTTGAAGCTAGAGGCCTTCAAGTTAGTTCTTTGCAGAATCATCTACTATGGCATAGACGATTAGGACATCCTTTTAATCTTGTGCAATCACATCTCTTCAAAACTTCAGAGAATGTGATGACTCAAGATTGCGAAGTCTGTCATTTTTCAAAACAAACAAGGTTGCCTTTTGGCTCCTCATCAACCAAGTCATGTAAACCTTTTGAGATCGTGCACTCTGATGTTTGGGGACCTGCACCCGTGGATTCTTTTGATGGTTTTAAACATTTTGTCACATTCGTTGATGATTTCTCAAGATGTACTTGGTTGTATTTGTTGAGATCAAAGAAGTAAGTTATTAATGTATTCCAAGAATTTTGCAATCTTGTTACAAATCAATTCTCAACCCAACTCAAAGTCTTCAGGTCAGACAATGGTACTGAGTATATGTTCAATGCTTTCACTCGATACCTAACTGATCATGGTATAATTCATCAAACAAGTTGTGTTGGTACTCCGCAACAAAACGGAGTGGCAGAAAGGAAGAACCGCGATTTACTAGAAAAGACTCGATCACTTATGCTTCAAATGAATGTACCTAAAAAATTCTGGTCCCATGGGGTCCTTACGACTGCATATGTGATTAATAGGCTTCCAAGCAAAGTCCTAAAATTCAAATCACCTCTTGAAACTCTTAAGGACAGGAAAATCCACCTGTCTCATCTTCGAGTGTTCGGATGTGTTTGTTTTGTTCATATTCAAAACTTGCATCGAGATAAATTGGATCCTAGAGCTGCAAAGTGTTTGTTCTTGGGGTACTCGTATGTTCAAAAGGGATATAAATGCTATGATACAAAGCGCCGGAAACTCATTGTTTCCAGAGATGTGAGCTTTGATGAGAAGGTTCCTTTCTTTGCAAGTACTAGGGTTGAAGAGCTTCTGGGGGAGGATTTTCTTGGTCAAATTTTCATGCCGATCGTGGAAACCAACATGTTGCCTGATCAATCTTCAGTTCCAGATTAACCAAGCAACAATGAAACTTCGATTGATCTAGCTGAGTTTGGTCAATCATCTGACATAGTTGTTGAAAATGAACCAACTGAAGGTACTGACCAAGATCACATTTTGCATGAAGAGAACTATGCCTCTACTCTTGAAGTGATCACTCCAAGGAGAAACCCTAGTAGAAACCGAGGTAAGCCAGCATGGTTTAAAGATTATGTAGGTTATACCTCAAGATACCCTATGGAAAAGTTTCTTGAATACTCAAGAGTTTCTCTTTCTCATGCTGCGTTTCTAAGCAAAATTGCTGCCTCATCTGAGCCAAACTCCTTTCAAGAAGCTAACTTTTAGTTGATCTGGAAATCTGCTATGAATGAAGAGCTTAAGGCTCTAAATGAAAACAAAACCTGGAGCATTACCAAGTTGCTTAAGGGGATGAAAACTGTTGGGTGTCGATGGGTGTACAAGACCAAGTTTAAGAGTGATGGTTCAGTGGAAAGGCATAAAGCGAGACTGGTTGCCAGAGGATTTACTCAAACTTATGGCCTTGATTATAAGGAGACCTTTGCACCAATGGCAAAGATGAACTCAGTGAGAGTCATTCTCCCAGTCGCTGTCAATCATGATTGGCCTTTATTTCAAATGGATGTCAAGAATGCTTTCTTGCATGGAGAGCTTCAGGAAGATATGTACATGCAATTGCCCCCGGGACATCCACAAGAAGGAAATGGCATGGTTTGCAAACTCCACAAGGCCATATATAGCCTCAAACAATCCCCTCGAGCTTGGTATGCCAAGCTAAGTTCTGTGTTAGAGAGTATCGGTTTTAAAAGGAGCAATGCAGACTCCTCACTGTTTGTGCGAGATAGTTTAGAAGGTAAACTTGTCGTCCTTATCTATGTCGATGATCTTGTTGTTACTGGTGACAGTTTGACAGAGATTCAAAGACTTAAGGGCCTTCTTCACAGAAAGTTTGCAATCAAAGACTTAGGAACTCTGAAGTATTTTCTAGGGATTGAAATTGCTTCTTCTAGTAAAGGTTTACTCTTGAATCAGCGCAAGTACATACTGGATTTACTTCAAGAGTTCAACATGCTTGAAGCAAAACCAGTGGCGACCCCAATAGCATGCAAAGAGAAACTAGGATTAGATGGAAAATTATTGACAGATATTGGTTTATACCAGAGATTGGTGGGGAGACTTATCTACCTCACAATTACACGTCTTGATATTATGCATGTCGTGAGCCTAGTCAGCCAGTTCATGCATGCTTCTCGATCAACTTATTTACAAGCTGCTCGAAGGATTCTGCGCTACTTAAAGGGCACTATAGGTACTGGGATTGTTATGAGAAAAATTGGAAATACTCATATCGTTGACTACACAGATGCAGACTGGGGTGGCTCCAACATTGATCGAAGGTCTACTATTGGATTTTGTACATTTGTTGGAGGAAATTTGGTGACATGGAAAAGCAAAAAACAAAACGTGGTGGCTCGATCAAGTGCAGAAGCTGAATATCGCGCCATGGCATCTGCTACCTATGAGTTAGTTTGGTTGCAAGGTCTGCTCAACGAATTAGGGTTCAAGAGAACACTACCTATGCCTCTTGTTTGTGATAATCAAGCTGCTATTTACATTTCTTCAAATCCTGTCTTTTATGAAAGAACCAAACATATCGAAATGGATTGTCATTTTGTTCGAGAAAAAACTCAATCCAATGTCATTCAACGTATGTTTGTTTGAAGCAAAGATCAACTGGCAGACATCTTCACCAAAGGATTGTCTCGTGTTCATTTCAGCACACTTATGATCCAGCTTGGCTTGATTAATATACTAGCCTTCGCTTGAAGGGGAGTGTTAGAATGAATACCTAATACTTAGCATGGGTTGTAGTTGTTAGACCTTGATGTAATCAGCTAGAGTTTAGACTATGTAAAGTATGGGTCTAGGCATGGTGTGTGAAGCATGGTGTGTGTGTCTTCCGAGTGACACACATCACCACATCACCTCTTCATTACTTGTATATGTAAAGTATGGGTCTAGGCATGGTGTGTGTGTCTTCCAAGTGACACACATCACCACATCACCTCTTCATTACTTGTATAAGTTCGTTCTTCTTTGTACCTTTTATAATATACAAAATCTTCCAACAATCACAATAGAACTATAACTAATACATGAGAATATCAGGAAAAATTTACAAGCCACAAACCGCAAACCTACTCAGTCCAATCTTCAACATTGATAGACTTCCCAGCCCGTATTTAAATTTTAAACACACAACATAATGTTATATTAATATTTTTATTTATGCAAATAGTAGCATAGAAGCTTCCCCATGATCATCAATTGAAAGTAGGTTCTACAAATTCATTTCTGTGCCTATTTTTCTCAGAAAAAAACTAGCATGGAGACCTTACAAAATAGGTCTCATATATATAGCCTAAAGTAAGTTAACTTGGGATGATGGGTCAAAACTTGAACCTAAGCAAACTCATCTTTTAGCCTTTCTTGATCCAGTTCCAGTGCAAAATTGCATGTTTCCAGATTGGAAAGTTCAAATTCTTTCTTCTAATCTAAGGTGATGTCACAACTGAATATATTTGGCAACAAGGAGCCAACAAAAAATTCCGTGGTACATTCATATTTGTATCCATATTATCATGACAATAAAGGACCAAGAGAAGAAGGAATGCATTTACCAAGACGGTGAAAAAAAATCGCCACAAAATCATTGAAGGAAAATAACATGGTGTGAACAGCAGGAATTATAACAACTCTTCTGCTAAATATTGCAAACTCAAAACCCATCCTAACCAACCCAAGAAATTGAAATTCTCAAATATATATTTCGCCTCCAAGCTCTTCTTCTGAATGGCCCAACCCCCCCACAAACAAGGAAAATCTAAAAATAAAAGGATCAAAATAGAATCACAGCAGTTGAAAACAATAGATTTTAACCCCCAAATACACAACTCATCCAATTATTCTAACAACTTAAACAGAGGCAAGACAGTTGACAAGAAGATGAAGTCTAATGTGGACTATAAATGGAAGAACACATAAAATCATAAAGCATAGAAAAATCAGTATTGATTATCCCTCCACATTGACAACCAGAAAAATTCAGGAGAAAGAATTAGAATCACACATTCAGCTAAAGCATCACAGTAAAGCCAATAATAGATCAGCACAACCCATTCAGAATACTTCCTCTGCAGTCAAATAGCAGGTCCTACGAACATCAGCAGTGGCATTGTTGACAAGACGAAGCATTACATACCTCAACATTGAGTCTGGATATCATACCCAGCAATTTCTTGTCCATAATAACCCGCTTATACTGAAATCTCTGGAGCACCTATGCAAGAGATTACACAATAACAGTCAGTAGATGACCCAGTGAGCTATATTTGTTAAGAGTTTTGCATCATTGACACATTTAGATTCACAGTAGAGAAATTTTTTCGTATCCATAATTATAAGCATAGTGACTCTATTGAACATAAAAGAACTTGGATGGCTCTTAATTTAACCAACAAATTTATGCAGCAAATAATTTGATAAAGTGTGAATTAGTCCTTTGCGCATAATCTCAGATGCAGAGATATGGTATCATAGAACATTACGATCGATTTGGACAAAGGAGAGGCATTAGATTGTGATATCTAAAATAATTGAAACTGGAAGATTCTGTACTTCCTAGATGAGTGTATAGGAGGAGTTTGGATACTCTGCTTATAGTTTCGATGCTGGTGTTGTGATCAGGTCCAAACTATGTTCTATCTAATATAAACTCTAAGAGTAAATTGTAGCTATGGTCCCTTAACTTTAACTCAATTGGAACAATGGTCCCTCAATTAAAAATTCATTACCATTGATCCCTCAACTTATCAAAACGTGCATCTATGGTCCCTCAACTAAAAATCTATTACCATTGATCCCTCAACTTTAATTCAACTGGAGAAATTGTCCCTTAACTTTAACTCAATTGTAGAAATGATCATTCCAATATAACTCGTTTTAACAAAAAAATTGACATAGTTGACGAAAAGAACCATATTTATACACTTTGATGAGTTGAGGGATCCTAATTGTATAAATGGTGATTCCAACCTAGCTTATTTTGACAAAATTTTGACAAAATTGATGAGAAGGACTATAATTACACATTTTGATAAGTTGAGGGACCAATGGTAATAGATTTTTAGTTGAGAGACTATTGCTCCAATTTGATTAAAGTTGAGGGACCATTTGTACAATTTACTCAAACTCTAAAGACTAACCAGTAAGCCCTAAAGGCTAATCGAAACTTTAAGATGATGTTGTTTCTGTTATAACATCGTCAGGATCTTGAGGCCTACAAAAATGGGTAGAGAGAGTTGGTATCGGTGCTTCACCATTGATTGGCATACATAATGACTTTATTAACAATTTTGAGCACATAGTTTATTGCTCAAGAGATGTGAAATACCCGAATATCATGTATTTATTTGAGACTTCATTTACTTACTAGAGTGGTGGTACAAATGTAGAACTATCAGTAAGACAATTGATTTATGAATTTCTGAATTTCTGGAAGAAGAAGAGTTCTATACATTACAGATACAAGGTCATTTTTTTTTTATATACATACTTTACATTAAATGGATGGGGGATTTAGGCTAAGCCAAACAATGGGCCGGCATAATAAATTGGCATCAAACTCACTATTCATGAGTCGAACCCAAGACCTGCCACTAACAAGGGATCATGAATACCATCATGAATACCACTAGACTATAGTAAATTACTTGTATTTCATAAAATCTCCATGGCAATCATCTCATTTTGTAGGTCTAGGATGTGAGTGGACAATCGTAGAATTCAAAGCCTTCTGCTAAACATAAAAGAACTTGATAATCTATTGAACAGGGATCTTCTATTTCTACAGAGAAGCTATATATGAGCCTTCATTATACGTTAAAGGTGACAACTTCAAGGCATGCTTCCCTGCCAAGAAAACCTTCTGTTGGTTGATCTTATTCTTTGAGAATCATTTTTTATGTTCACTCAAATCTAGTCTTTGTCTTTGGTTAAGCACCATTCTCAAGGGTGTCATCAACGGTGTACCTCTGATTCTTAAATAATTTTAAAACTACCAAACCGAAAAAGAATACAACAGGCACGGGACAGTTTTATAGGATTAGTAGCATGCCGACAGAGGTAATAATACTGCACTGCCGAGCAAATGCATTGAACAATGGCAAGAACTAATCCAAAAATTTCAGGGAATGTACCATAAAGCATGTTATTTGGAGGTGGATAATAAAAGCACCATAACTTTCCCCTCCTCCTCAATACAACTCTTTCCTTTATACCATTGTGAATGAGCTCCCAGATGCAAGCAAGTATAGCCACAATTGCCAACAGCATACCAATTAGTGCATAGTGAGGCTTACGTGGGGAGGAAACCTGATCAAAAGCAGCAGACAGAATCTCGAGGCCAAGGTTAGCGAGTTACAGGATCCACCCTGACGAAGTAGCCTGCAGAAGAAGTTATAAGAACTTCAATTAAATTCTTACTTTTAAATGTGAAAGCAAAGAACCTTCCCAGAGATAAATAAATGCCGATTTGATTATAGTTATCTTTTACAAATACCGTTATCTCGTGGCATTGCTCGTCAACCTCATTTTTACATCTTGGGAACCAATGCCAAGTGTAACTAACCCACTGGAATTTGAATTATAGAGACCCTGCAATTATGAGTTGTGATAACCCAAAATTACTTAAATGTTCATCTGAAAATCAAAATGACAAACCAATATGAGAAGAAAATTTTTGTTTTGAGGGAAGACAAGAAAGGGTAAATTACAATGGTGCTTTCTCCATCTGAACCACTTTCAGAAAGCTCAGATTCGGATGACATGGCTAGGTAGAGTGAGTTAACACCCTTGCATGCTTGGATGAAGCCACCTTGGCAGAAAGGGCATTTGATTTCGACATTCACAGTGACCACATGATGACACCTGTAACAGTAGTACCTAGTTGCAATTGCTTCCTCTGTTCTATTCGTCTCGTCCATCTCCCAACCATCTTTTGCTGTACAACCATATATGGACTAGAATCATACAGAAATAACTCAACATAACAAACAAAAACAGCCCTGCATTTTTCAGAGTAACCGCACGCACCTTCCATAAATTGATATGCAGCTTTAAAAATCAAGGCTGCGATACGCAACTTCAGCAAGGCCTGGAAGTTGAAATAAAATACAAAAATGAGTTGGTAAAAAAGAGAAATTTGGTAAAGAGAAATTATCCTTCGGAACCAAAGAAGTAATTCTATAACTAATTGGTACTTTTCCTCCATTGAATACTATCCTAGGCCTTTTGTTTTGGTAACAATCATATCCTTTTTTCAGAATATCTATCCATGTTATTCTAGGCGTTCCCTTAACCTTGTTATTACCCTCGAGGCCGGGGATCTGAGCTGTTGAAATTTGATCCAACGGTTAAAGTTATTATAACTTTTAAAGTAGATCCTTGTTTATAGCCGTTGGATCTAATTTCAATGGTCCAGATCCCTGAACTTGATGAATTAGAAGGAAGGGATCCGGAGAGGATCCCTTTTCCGGCGTGTGAAATGAAAGAGGGATTGATGACGTGTAAAAAGGAGAGGTGCAATCTGAGTTCCACTAAGAAAAAGTCCAATCTGGGTCCCACCTTTAACATAAGATAATGGAAAAGATGATGTCAAATAATTTTTAATTATTTTATTGTATGGGTCCTGTTAATGCATCAATTATTGTGTGTTTGTTTGTTTGCTACCCTGCTAGTAAGGGTGGGGTGCCCCTATTAATGCATCAATTATAGATCTTGAAAATTTGTTGTAATTGATTTCTTTTTAAAATGGGTCATGCAAATATCATTTATAACAAAAAAACATATCGATTGGAAAAAGAGAAAATTTGATATTGTCACGTCTGCCATCAAATTAACATTTGACATTTATTTTTTGACATCTCATTTGGAGATGCTCTAAGAACTAACGGGAATCCTAATTTTATAATTTTTTATTCAATAATGCTATTCTTACCATCTTATTATATCACATTAAGGTAATCTCCAACCAAAAGAGGGCTAAAGGGCCATGTTTAGCCCGATAGCCCTACAATAAATTATTTTTTAATGAACAGTGTCAGACCATATTTTATACCATCTCTAACCGAGGGGGCCAAAGGACCATAGGCCAAAACATGGCCCTTTGACAAAAAGCCTATCTCCAACTGAATGGGGCTATTTTTTAGCCTCCTCAATAATTTATTATTTTAATTGAATTAATATGGTTAATTGAATTAAACTACCATATTAAAATAAGGTTTTCGAACATATTTTGAGTGTCACTTGTCGCTAATAGAATGTGAAGAATTGAAATAAAATGAGATACGATAGTATGGAATGGTGAAAATGATGTGAGAAATGGTGTAGAAATGGCTTATGTATTTATAGGAAAAAAAATTAGAATTTTTTTTAAAAAATTTCATCTGAAAAAAAAATTCAAATTTGAACAGTAACCTGATGTTTGCTAGCCATTGCTAGCTGGCGTCATGCTGATGCTAGGTAGCCAGGTAGCCGTTGGAATGGGTTGGGCTGGGTGAAACGGGTTGGCTGGCTCATTTTGGCCAGCCTGCTGGCCTGATGGATGAGATATAGCCAGGTGGGGCCCACAAGCCCTTTGGCTTAGCCCTCGGTTAGAGACAGTTTTCGTGTCAAAACGGACTATATTTAGGCCTTTTTTTTTTTTTTTGCCAATAGCTTCGACAACATTGGGATATAACATGAAATGAAATTTTCATTCCTAAAGGATTTGAAAGAGATTTTGGCGCTAACGAAAAGTCCAGGAAGAATTAAGAAAAAAGGTTGTCTCTAGCTTCCAAATCTTCTTCCATTCGGCAAATCACCAGCAGTAGAAGAGAAAGGAAAACATCGTCTCCAATCCTTTTCATATTTTTGTTTGCTGGGATAAAACCCAATGAAATCCAAAGTAATACGTTGCAACTTGCATATGACTAAACCATCGTAATTGGAGCTCTTTCAGTCAAACTTAACGAAGTAACAAACGAAAATAGAAATAAATATTTTGAGGGTCTAGTGACTAGTGTATTGTAAGAGAGTTATTAAGGCCCTGGAACCGAAAGATTGTCCGATTTGGAAAAGAAGCTTGATTTCTTAAGCAGCTTATTTGCAAAGGAAGTTGAAGTTCCAGTATAAAATCAATTGAAAATACAAACTCCTCATAAGCACATGTAAGGTGCTTTATTTCCACAACATGGACGTGGGAATCATACTCTCAACAATTCAAAGATTGTCCAATTGTGGACATCACAAATGAAGGAAGCAAGCAAGCAAAGCAAAGCAAATCAGTGTTCTGGGATTCCTATCGTAAGGAAAGGGTTTTCAATTGCTATACATTTCCATTTTCCAGAGATAGTTCCTAATCACTGTAAAGCAGCAAAAAATGAACTTAAGTAATTGAAGAGAGAGAGAGAGAGAGAGAGAGAGGGAGGGAGGACCTGAGCAGCAAGCTCGTGATTGGCAGTGTCAGTGGGCGTCACTACTCCAACGACGACACCAACATTGCCTCCTTTCGTTCTTCCGCTGTCGATGCTGTCAATTAATGTCTTCAGTTTACGACATTCTTTGGTACGTATTTATATGCGAGAGAGGGTGCCTCTTCCACCTGTTAGCAAAATGCATGGCAATTGACTCTGCCGGTAACGGTGGCAATTGACTCTTTGGAATACCCGACACCGAATCTTTCGCCAAATAAAAATTAAGGCTAAGAGGAGAGAGATTCAAGGGAGAAAGGGTGAGGAAAAATAGAATATCTTTTTTAATTATTAGGGTAACTCTTATTTTATTATATTTAAGTATGAAAGTTGAGAATTATCCATAAAATATAATATTTTACTCAGAACAAGCTTAGGGCTGGTTTGGTATTGCTTTGCTTTGAAAAAAAAGCAGCTTCTGCTGTACTGTGAGAATAAGCAGTTGTGAAATAAAGCAGTAGAGTGTTTGGTAAACTTTTTTGTAAAAGTGTTTCTGGAAAAAAAAGCAGTATGATAGTGTTTGGTAAACTTTTATGCAAAACAGCTGTGACGGTGTGAAATTTGGGGGATTCCCGATACCGCTCTCTCAATTTCGCGTGAATTTGGGGGATTCCCAATACCACTCCAATTTTAAGCTTACCCACTAACTTAGACCCATTTAGCAACACCTTCAAATCACTGGCCATCGCAATCACCTCATTCGAGGCATACCCATCCCCTGAATCCATCAAATTAAATGCCGTTATGTCGGCCTTCAAAGCCTCGCAAGAAATCGCCGCCACTGCATCGGAAAAAGTAGACAAAGTGGCGGACTGGTGATCCAGAAGCGCACATATCATGCACACAGCAGAGGACAACTTGAGTTCCTCCAACGCAAGAGCCTCATCTTCGGTCAAATCAAGCGATCCGAGCTCCAAGCCTAGGGAACTGAGGGTTTTGGTGATTCGAACAGGAAGATCACTACGGATGTTGGGGGAACCGGCGAGAGAGAGGAGCTTGCTGAGAAGGACGACGAGGGAGGCTCTGGATTCTATAACAGTTTGGAGGGAGGGGAGGAAAAAGACGAGGTTGTGGGGGTTGAGAGGCGACGAGGAGGAGGCGAACCGATTGAGCACCTACGAGGGTTACTGTGCACCCGTGTTTGAGAGGTTTGCGCAGAAGCTGAAAAGCCAGTTTTTCAAAGCTGCCTTTTGTTGCTTCCGTTTTTTGGCTTTTTTTCACCCAAAACTATGAAAAAAAGCTGAAGTTGGAAGTCTACCGAACACAAAAATACCCCTAACTTTTTTTGATACTAGCTTTTTTCAAAATCACCTCACTACTAAACCATACCTTAGTCTAGTCCTTGGAGATGAGGTGGTTAAGAAGACATGCAACGTAACTATTCCTATAGCAATATGGATGATAAAATGGTTTGGGGCCTATCTCATAATGGTGAGTTTTCTGTTAAAAGCACACGTGGATTCGAAACACTTACGTTCACATTCAAGTCAGGCAAAAGATCCTGAATAAGATGTGGAAGCTATCTATTCCTTCTAAAGTGAAGATGTTTGCCTGGATGCTTATTCATGGTAGGCTTAATACTAGGAAGAGGATGAACAAATTCATTAAGGATATCCCTATCGAATGTTCTATCTGCAAATCCGCTGTTGAGGATCAAACTCATCTCTTTCTCTCGTGTAACCATGCGTGGTTAGTTTGGAATCTTTTCCCAAGTCTTAATGAAAATATTAGTTCAAATGTCGGTGTTGGTTTCAATGAATGGTTAGATAGCCTATCCTGCTCGGATAGGAATGAACTAAGCGATTTAAGCAAAGTAATTATCATTTGTTGGCAGATTTGGAATGATCGTAACAATGTAATTTTTCGTCAAGAGACTCCTTGTCCTAAAAGGACTCATATCATCGCTTCGAGTGTTGGTCAAGAGTTTTTCAAAGCTAGGCCGTCTTTTACTGCAAAGGCGGAGCTACCATGGGCTTAAGGGGGGTGGATGCCCCCATTGAGATTTTTCTGATGCTGGCATGCTGCTCAAACTGATCTGGTTTTGCAACAGCAGAGCCCCCACTGAGATTTTTCTGGTTCTGCAGAAGCAGAGCTGGGTCTTATTTTTTATTTTTTTTTAAAATCAAGGCCAAAACAAAGTCGTTTTGGTCCTGGTAAAAAAAAAAAGTAAACAAAACGGCGTCGTTTCGTATATGTTTGAAAGAAAAAAAAAAAGTATGTTATAGTGGGGGACCGCTTGTCCCCACGGTCCACCCCCCATTGCATCTCTCCATTTCCTTTTTATTTCCCTTTGCCAATCAGAAAGCAGCGTGGTGCTGCTCTTCCCCCAAATTCCCAACAGCTTGAAACGGAACGGAACAGGAGCAAATGTGCTGTTCCCAGCCACGCCAGCAGCCAGCCACTCTCTAGCCAACATATATATATTTAGGTAAATTTTTAAATTCCTAAATCTACAATCCCTAACCCTAATTAATTATTTAAGACGAATTTTTATTTAGTTGGTATAGAAATATAGAATCATATGGTAATGCACTAATATGGTTATTGGTTATTGATTATTGATATGAATTCTATGATTATTGATGAATGAAATTATGAAATTACGAATTCTATGACTATGGGTATACATTTATTCATATGATTAGTTGAATTAAATGTTTATTTGTTGAATAATTTGTATGCTTATTAAGTTATTGGTATTGCCATATTGGTTAATTGAATTGTTGCCTTGGTTGGATATGGATTAGTTATTAGGCATATTAGTATAGTATACTCTAGGATTAAGAGTCTAAGAATTTTATTGAGATTTTTATTCTATAAATTCTACAAATTACGTATGAACCTTATATGTTATTGGTATCAATATGATTGACTTTGCAGACTGAAACATCATGGAGAGGTTTTTCAAAAAAAATATCAGTGCCGCCATCCCCAGTTATTGAGGAAAATAATGATACTCGGGGACAAGATAGTACGGAATTTATTTTATCAAATCTTCCATCAGATCCTGGTAAGCGAATTTGAATTTTGGATTACAATCCTAATATTCGAGATCAAGTATGAAGAGTGTATGTGCTAGCTGGTCCTTAACAACCTAAAACCCATAATTTTCCTTACAACACATATGGAGACACGGAAAGACGATTCAACCCTGCTTGGTTTGATGATTTTCCTACTTGGTTGGAATATAGTGTAGAAAAAGATGCTGCATTTTGTCTGTGTTGCTACCTTTTAAAACCAAACATTGGAGAACAAGCAGGTGGTGATTTCTTTGTTGGCGAAAGATTTTCTAACTGGAAGAAGAAAGAAAGACTTCTAACTCATATTGGAGGCGTCAATAGTGCACATAATCAAGCATGGAGTAATTTTGAAGCTTTAAGGAGTCAAAAGCAACATATCCAATCTTTTTTCTCTAAAACTCATGATGAAGCTCGAATTCAATATAGAGCTCGGTTGAATGCATCAATCGATTGTTGTCAATTTCTTTTGAGACAAAGGCTTGCATTTCGTGGTAATGATGAATCTGAACATTCAAGCAACCATGGAAACTTTCTTGAGCTTCTACAGTTTCTTGTCGACCACAATGAGGATGTGAAAGCCGTTACTTTGAAAAATGCTCCGGAGAATCACAAATTGACATCACCAGATATTCAAAAAGACATTGTAAATGCTTGTGCAACTGAGACCATCAAGGCTATTATTAAAGACATTGGCACTTTGTTGTTCTCTATTTTGATTGATGAATCTCGCGACGTATCAACAAAGGAACAAATGGCTATTGTATTGCGTTATGTGGACAAGAGTGGGCATGTCGTTGAGCGTTTTATTGGCATTGAGCATGTTACTAGTACCGCTGCTCTCTCACTCAAGGAAACCATTGATGAGGTATTTTCTAGGCATAAATTGAGCATGTCTAGGTTGCGTGGGCAAGGTTACAATGGGGCTAACAATATGCACGATGAGTTCAATGGTCTTAAAGCTCTTATTATGAAAGAAAATGGTTGTGCCTATTAGATTCATTATTTTGCACATCAACTTCAATTAGCTCTTGTGGCTGTGGCAAAGAAGAACATCCAAATTGAGTCTCTTTTTAGTATAGTTACTATTTTGGTAAATGTTGTTGGAGCTTCATCGAAGCGTTGTGATCTTCTTCGAGAGAAGCAATCTATTGCAGTTATTGAAGCACTACACAGTGGTGAGTTTACAAGTGGGAAAGGCAAAAATCAAGAAACTACTTTGAAACGTGCTGGAGAAACACGTTGGGGGTTCACACTTTGGTACTTTAGTAAGTATAATGACTATGTTTTCATCCATACTTGATGTACTTGAAGTAATAGCAGATGATGGAGTAAGCTCTCAACAAAGATGTGAAGCGAAAAATTTATTGGATTCCATGCAATCATTTGATTTTGTGTTTAATCTACACTTGATGAAAGATATACTAGGAATAACCAATGAATTGTCACAAGCATTGCAAATGAAGGATCAAGATATTGTAAATGCCATGAAGTTGGTTGGAGTTGGTAAGCAAAGGTTGGAGATAATGAGGAAAAGTGGTTGGGATTCTTTACTTAGTGAAATCGCAGAATTTTGTCTTAAACATAATATTGATGTGCCTAATATGGATGATATGTTTCTTTCTCGAAGGCAAGGGCAACGAAAAGCACAAGCGGCAACGAAAAGCACAAGCAGTCACAAATATGCATCATTATTGTGTTGGGGATGTTTTATGTTGTTTTGGATTGGCAGCTTCAAGAACTAAATAATCGTTTTAATGAGACCAACACTGAGTTACTTCTTTGTTTGGCATGTTTATGTCTAGCCGATTCTTTCTCTGCTTTTGATAGCCAAAAGTTATTGCGTCTTGCCCAGTTTTATCCTAAAGACTTCTCTATGAATGAGCTGGTGATACTTAAGATTGAACTTGAGACTTACATTGTGGACATGCGGTCTAGCATTGAGTTTTCAGGTTTAAAAAAGATTGGAGATCTTGCAAAAAAAAAAAAAAAGGGTTCAATGCAAAAAACACAAGGTGTATTCGTTGGTTTACTTGCTTGTGACATTAGCACTAACTCTTCCAGTTGCTATTGCAATCGTTGAAACAGCATTTTCGGCCATGAAAAGTCTGAAGAATCGATTGAGAAATCAAATGGGAGATCAATGGATGAATGATAACATGGTTATTTTTATAGAAAGAGAGATATTTGATGGTATTGGTAATGATGTTGTCATGCAACCCTTTTAGAACATGAAAACGCGTCGAGGGATATTGTAAGGGACTATTGTATGAAAAACGTTCTGGATTAATATATAAGTATTGTGTTTAGTAAATTCTTGAGCTTTTTAATTATGACTTTGTTGTTTGAGGATGCCCCCATTCACACAAATCTTTGTCTTCGTCCTTGTTCTACTGGGAATCTTGAAAATGTCCCCATCATCAAGTGGCATCCTCCAGACAAAGGATTTGTAAAGCTTTACTTCGATGGCTCTGTCAGCAATTCAAAAAATGGAGCTGGATTTGTGGTTCGAAACGAAGATGGCTTTGTTATTGGAGCTGGGGCCTTCAATTTGAATGGTGCAACAATCAATGAAGCGGGGGCTGGAGCTTTAAAGGAGGGTCTTGCTTATATCAAAAGGAAATGGTTCAACATGGTTCTTATTGAAGGTGACTCCAAACTCATCATCGGGGCGCTTCAAGGGATGTTCGAACCTCCATGGAATATACGCACTTGCCTAGATGACATTAAATGGTTCGCTTCAGCTTGTTCGACGATGATTTGGAAGCATACCTTTAGGAAGCAAATTTTCTTGCGGATGCCTTTGCTAAGTAGTGTCTTATTAGTAGTAATAGTCATTATTGAGAGTATTGTATTCCTAATTTTGCTCGTGCTGCCTTTCTTTTCGACTCTTTAGGCAGTGGTTTTAAGTGTGGTTTCTCGTGTTAATGCATTTCTTTCCTATAAAAAAAGGAAGAGGGTGAGAGAAAGCAGAGGAACTATGGTTACATGTGAGGTGAAGGAAGTAAAAAAAAATTGCAAAAACTTGTTTGTGTGAAGTTACTTAACTGCCCATATTTTTTGTGCGAAGTTATGTATAAAAGGGTACAATAGTAATTTTATTAGTTTTTGTTAATAAAGTTTTACTAATCTGTAGTTTAGATTAAATGGGAACCCATATTAGACATTTAATTGCAAATGGCATTTGCAATGGTGGAAAGCAATCATGCGTATGCACCCTGATGCAGGTTTTATCCCACTGATTCCCCTCTTCCTACAACTAACTATTTAATCCATTAACGCTATCGTTTGTCAAAAAAAAAAAAATTAGTTGCAAAGGGTTTTGATTTGGTCCTGTGTAGTTTTGTTGTAATGTCTTCAACCTTTTTGTTGAGGCTGGAGTAATTTTTCTTTCCGTTTTAAGTATGGATAATGTTATTCACACACTAATTTTTACTTCTCACACACTTTGTTATTTTTTTGTCATTGATCTTCTTCAATTCATTCAATTTGACAGTCGAAAATTGAGAGGTGTATAAGAAGTAAAAATAGGTGTGTAATATCACTACCCTTAATTAAAGGCTTAGAGCAATGACATTCATTGCCTTTGGACAAGAGCGAGGGAAAGGGCAATTAAATTGCCCAAAACCTTAAAAAAAAAAATGCCTCAATGTTTGAAGGGTAAGTGGTGGGCACGAAACCCGACTCAAAGTGACATGCCCAACCCTGATATTCACCAAACACCATGGTGGGCACGTGCTGGCCCACACCCGAAGGTGACGAAGCCATACTAGGATGCATGAGAACTAAGAACAATTAACTAACATAAATAAAACTTGTAAATTTAATTATAATGAATATGCAATTGTGGATCATGTTCAGAGCATACAACTAATCCTAAACACTATAAAGGAATAATATAAAATTGAATAAACAAAGAGATGGGTCCTACACCGAGAGGACTCGAAGATGCCGATGCGGGAGTGCTTTGACGCCGGAATTGTACGCCTCGAATCTAAGTCCTGAGGGGGGTGCAAAACAAAACATGAGTGGACCAATTTGATATATAAGTAATAATAAAACAGTTAATCTTTAACGTACTAACCCCCAGTTTTAGAAAACTCGTAGCATAATAAGTAATAGGTTTTTCGAAAACCCTAGCATGCCATAAGACCTTTCATAAAACATATATCGTATATAATGTGCTTAGTGGTAATAGCACAAGGCAAATATATATATATATATATATAACTTCATTCGCTCGAAGGCTCTTCATGTATGCATTTCTAACAGTAAAACATGCATTTTGGAAGGGGTCCACTCATAAACGTTCCATAAAACGTAAAGTCGATAAAGCATGATATTGATAAAGCATGGTAACCAATTCACTCAAACGTTCCATAAAACGTAGTCATAAAATCATGCCTTTCATGTATGCATTTCTAACAGTAAAACATGCATTTTGGAAGGGGTCAACTCACAGATACTTCGCCGTTGAAGAGCCGTGCAAACAAATGAAGACGGAAATGCCATAAACAATTGCACCTAAGCACATAAAGGTACCAATTAATAAAACTCTACTCAAACGATTTAATTTCGGGAAACGGACGTCATAAACGGATTCAGGATGTTGAAATTAGCCTAGGAGGGTTCCCGGCCGAAACCCAAAAAAGTCAACCCAAAAAGTCAACGTTGACAGTTAATGGTCAATGCTGACACACCATTTAAGAGTCAAATAGCAACCCTTTCAAAATATCTTACAACCCAAAGTGGAAATAAGAAAATGCCCTTCTGTTCCATTAATTTCGGGACGGGTTGTTACATAAAGTTCGTTCAAGATCTGCCATCTACTGTGCATGTTGGCTTGACTGATGTCAGCATGATGTCAACTACACACTCAATTTTTTTTTTTGTGTGGCGTATGCAACACACACGATAAAGGGAAGGTTAAGGTGACAACTTCTGATGTCGTGAGGCCTGTGTGGCTTTAATAAAAGAAAAAATTGTAGCAATAGTCCTTCAATTTTAATTGATTGGAGCAATGGTCCCCCAACTAAAAATCAATGACCATTGGTCCCTTAACTCAACAAAACATGTAGCTATGGTCATTTTCGTCAACTCCATTAAATCTTCCGTCAAAAAGAGTTATCCGCCACACACGCGGGTTTAGAATCAAGGGGCAAATATGGAAAAGTAAATGGAAAAATTGTTGAAATGGTCCATCAAATTTAAACCAATTGAAGCAACAATCCCTTAACTTTAACCCGATTGTAGCAATGATTCTTCTAACATGACTCGTTTTGACCGTAGTTCTGATGAAGTTGACGAAAGGGACTATGAAGCCAAAAATAATCAACAAAATTATGGAGGTGACACGTGGACTTTTGGGTAAAAAAGACAAAATTACCCTTGAGGCACACAGGGATTCCTACTTGCATGCAACGGACAATAACAGCTCAATCAAGGTCAAAGGTGATCAAAATGGCACTTATTCAAAACCCTCTCATCACTCCTAATCAAATCCTTACCCACAAGGTAACTCCCAATTATTCTTCTCAAATTGGGATTAATTACCAAATTAATTGCAAGATATTATTTGACATAATATCTTGCAATTATATTGAAAATACCACCATAAGTGGCCGGTCCCTATTTCTCCAAAATAGGGCTGGCCACACCCCTATATATAGCCCCATCTTCACACCAAAATGCAAGTTCATTCTCTCCCTAAAATTCTCTAAACACTTTCTCTCTCAAATTCTAACTTTGGCATCGGGGATTCTTCGGCACCATTCATCATGGGTGCGTGAGGCTCTTGGCCTTCATCTTTGGTGTTATTATTTTGCACGTGCATTTTCGTCAAAGGAGAAGAAGGCGAAAATTTGCATCCACTAATTGGTGCTTTCATTGAGAGTCTTGATTCACATGCTCGAAGAAGACTATCGCATTCAAAAGTTTCTCGTTTCTTGTTCATTCGTAAATTTTTCGTATGTTCTTGTTCATAGAATTTTTTATAAAATTATTTGAATAAACGTACAAGAAAAGTACGATGACTAGAGATTCGGAAACCACAACGAACGGAACTTCCAACGTTCGACAATTTGGACCACGACGATCTATGAGGCTCAACGCGGCGATGAGTGGAGCGGCACCACCCTCACGGGGCACCACTGTGGCTATGCCAACGGCAGCAGCCACCGTGGCAGCTCACGACGAGACCCAAGCCTAAGGTGGAAGCCTCACCTTACAGCCGCAAGCCCAGGCCCATGCTACCTTACAATAGCAAGCCCAAGCCAGCGCCACAAGGGAGTCCAGTTAGGCCCAAACTGTAGTTGCAACTGCTAAGGCTACAGCATAAACTTTGCGGGCCCAAGGCCAGCGCTAGCCCAGTGCACCCCAAGACCAAGTCGTGTTACTCCAAACTTTACGGGCCAAAGCCCAAGGTGAGCTGGCATAAGCCGCAACTCGGTCCGAGCCCAGGGTTCTCTTGAGCCGAGCCCAGGCCCAACACCTACGTGCGTTGCATGCGGAGTAGCCCACTCCCATGGCCTCCCAAACGGCCTAAATCAGTCCAAGATCGGTTCAACTGTCCCGACTTCAGATTTATGGGTTGACAATTGAACCGGGGTTATTCTCACCCCATTTCTCCGCAGATTTGACATTTCCTAACTCAAATCTCGCGCTCGGAGTCCATTACACTTTCGTTACTTAAGGAGACGCATACCGTCCAAGCTTTTCCAACCTAAATAGAGAACAACACTTATCTCGACAAGTCATGGAGTTGACAAGCGCTTTCGCATAGCAGACGACCTTGGTGAATCAGTTCTTACAGTGTACCCAGATGTAATGTGCCCCAAACGAGTTATCCTGAAGTAGGATAAGGGCAGACGAAGAACCACTTCAGCAGCATCCCGACAAGCAGCCACTCGACTAGCCACGAACCGAACGTTCTGGTAGTGTACACTCTCGACTAGGCCCCTGAGATAGCGTATACTTTCTTCTTAGCTCGTGGATGAGCGTGCACTTTTAACTAGGCCTACGGATGAGCATACACTCACGGTTGGGACCACACTCCGATAATTAACATGAGTAACCTTACAGGCAAAATGTTCATTCGTGGCTAGGCCCGCAAATAGCATCATCCACCTCACATCGGAGTAGACAGCACAATGGACGAAGATAAGCAGTCACTCAATCCGGCTCAAGTTTAACCCATAGCTTACGAAGAATTCCCTCGCCTGCTAGGAACGTACCACATGCACCGCCGCCGCAACATAGATAAGCCGAACGCATAGAAGAATAACCTAGATCGACAGATCAAGACTGGGGGCAGCCAAGAGCTCCACTACCCCAACAAAGACAAATTTAGAAAGAAGTAGAGAGGCTCCTGATTGGACGATTGCATGATTTCCAACACAACGAGGTCACCGATGAGGCGTTATGACGAGACATGACCAACATGAGTAGGTCACCCTTCACGGATGAGATCGAGCAGGCAGAGCCTTCACGCAAGTTCAGCATGCCACATTTCACATTCTTCAAATGAGATAGAGATCCGGAGAGACACTTGAAGCATTATTGAAGCATGATGGTCTTTTATCGGAACAACGATGCTCTTATATGCAAGATATTCGTCACCACTCTAGAAGATGAGGTGCAAGATTGGTTCCACACCCTACCCTCACAATCTATCCGGAGTTTCGATGAACTTTCTTTGGTTTTCACTAAAGAATATTCATCCTACCACTCGATCAAGAAAAAGTCCGACCATTTGTTCAACATCAAGAAAAACCCAAAGGAATCGCTTCGTAAATTTATGAAGAGGTTCAAAGCAGAGAAGGCAAAGGTAGTCGAATGTGATGACTCGATAGCTAGTACAGCCTTCCAAAAAGGACTCCCAGCAGACCACCCGCTGTTTGGAGAATTAATCATGAAAGAAGATCTAACTTTGGCAGACTCTTTCGCTTTGGTAGAGAAGCATACACTTTGGGATGAGGCTCGGTAAGCAGACAAGGCACCAGAGCAGCCTAAAACAGAATCGACAGTAGCTCAAAAGAGGAAGGACGGAAAATAGTACAATAATAAAAGTAGGCAGGAGGTCAAGCGTAGGGACCGATCCTCGACTAAAGGTGGCCCGACGCCCAAGAATTACTCTAAGTTCTCGATCTCGATCCACCAAATCCTCCGCGACATCAAGAGTGAACCATGGTTCAAGCTACCCAAACAATCAAAGGGAGATACTTCCAAGTTAGACCACACCAAGTACTACACGTTCCACCGAGGTCCCGGTCACATAACTGACGACTGCTACACTTAGAAGAACTACCTAGAGAAGCTCGTGAAAGAAGGCAAGGTCGACAGATACTTGGACAAGCCAGCTGCGCAGCCTAGAAGGAACACAGACGCTGACGAAGAACCGCTAACCAAAATGATTCAGATTATTGGTATGTTCATCGAATCCGAGCACTTGGGGTCTACCAACAATTCTAAAAAGAGGAAGATCCAGTAGGCTTTACTAGTCTCACAAGTCCAGGCAGTCAACACCCAACCTGGACCCCTCGTTTGCTTCACCGAGTAGGATGCCGAGGGCGTCGATTTCCCACATGACGACGCACTGGTGGTATTTGTCCAACTAGCCCACGCTATAGTCGACATAATGATGGTTGATAACGGAAGTGTAGTCAACCTACTTCAGCTCTAAGTAATTCAAAAGATGGGCCTGGAAAACACAATCATACGCCAAGTGGAGGTACTTACCGGATTCAACGGACACACCTCGACTGCCATCAGCCACATCACACTTGACGTGAGAACACCGCCAGTTATCTCAAAGAAGATATTCATAATAGTAAGCGGCCCGTCTCCTTACAATGGGATTCTAGGGCGACCTTGGTGGATAAATTTGGATGCCATAACATCCATCAAGTACCAAAAAATTTGATTCTGCATCCCGGGAGGAGGAGTCGGAGAAATCAAATCTAACCAGGCCACATCTCGATGATGCACTGTGCAAGTACTGAAGGAATGAAAAAAGAAGACCTTTACCCCCATAGAGGTTACCGAGGTCCAAAAGGAAGACGAAGCTACCAAATAGCAATTATTCCAGATGGATCAAGAAAATGGTGTCCAGCAGCCCGAAAAAGACGTCGAAAACATCATTTTTGATCCCCATCAGCTGGAGAAGACTGCTAGAATCGGCTCACATCTGAGCCCAAAGGAAAAAGAGGAACTTACGATTTTCCTTAGGGAAAATCACGATGTCTTTGCGTGGTCACCTTCCGACATGCTCGACATCGACCCCAAGATAGCTTGCTACAAGCTGCACGTCAACCCCGCTGCCAAACCGGTAATCCGAAAAAGAAGACATTTCACACCCGAACGAGTGGCAGTCATCGGAGCAGAAATCGACAAACTATTGGAGGCTGGATTCATAGAAAAAATAGCACACTCAGCATGGCTTGCCCATGTCGTGCTAGTAATGAAGAAAGAAAAGGGCAAATGACCGACCTCAACAAAGCATGCCCGAAAGATCTTTATCCGGTTCCCCAAATCGATCTACTAGTAGATTCAACTTTTAGGAACCAACTGCTCAGTTTCTTGGACGCATACTCCGGCTACAACCAAATAACCATGCACGACCCCGACAAGGAGAAAACCGCATTCGTAATCGAGCGAGGCACTTACTATTACAAGGTCATGCCTTTTGGCCTCAAGAACGCGGGAGCTACTTACCAACGACTGGTAAACATGATGTTCAAAAAGAAAATTGGAGTAACCATGGAGTTCTATGTCGACGACATCATGGTGAAGGGCAATCAGCGATCAGACCACATTGACAACTTGGCGAAAACTTTCGACATCCTTAGAAAGTACAAGATGAAGCTCAATCCCGCCAAATGCACATTTGGAGTATCTTCAGGCAGATTCTTAGGGTACCTGGTAACCCAATGAGGAATCAAAGCACATCCCAAGTAGATCTGAGCAATCCTAGAGATGAAATCTCCAACTACCTTGAAGGAGATCCAAAGCTTGATCGGACGAGCAGTCGCGCTCAACCGCTTCCTTTCGCGGTCCACCGATCGATGCAAGCACTTTTTTTCAAAGCAATCAAGAAGGCACAACGAGACAAATAGGATGACGATTGCGAAAGAGCTTTCCAAGACCTGAAGAAGTATCTCACATCACCTCCCTTACTATCCAAGGAGGAAGCAGTGAATGACTTATACATTTACTTGGCAGTTTTGGAAGTAGCAGTGAGCTATGCCCTTATACGATAAGAGCTAGGGGCAGGTATTCTACATTTCTAAAGCTTTTCTCAATGCGAAAACTAGATATTCGAAGCTCGAGAAACTAATTTTGGCGCTAGTTGTTGTGGCTCGGAAGCTCAGACCATATTTTCAAGCTCAGACAGTCATTGTCATGACTCAGTATCCTCTACGATCAATCTTACATAGTCCAGACGCTTCTCAATGAGTAATGAAATGGGCGTTGGAACTTGGCCAATACGACCTAGTTTTCTAACCCCGCACGTCAGGCCTAAGCCTTGGTGAACTTCATAGAAGAATTCACACTAGCTTAGGTGACACAACAGAGCTGCCCAACGACGCCCTGGAGGCAGCCAAGTTTGCTCCATGTGATGGAGGGCATTTGCATGTTGACAGCGCATCCAACTACAACGGCTCAGGAACATGTGTGGTCCTTGTCACCCTAGACCGTTCGATGCTTGAGCAGGCGATTACTCTAGGCTTCAAAGCATCCAACAATGAAGCAGAGTACGAGGCCCTACTAGTAGGCCTCAGAATGGCAAAAGACTTGAGGGTGAAAAAGCTTGCAATTCATTCTAATTCCTAGCTAATCACCAGCCAAACTTCTGGGGAGTACACGGTAAAACATCCGAAGATGGTGCAGTACCTAGAGAAGGTGCAAAAGTGACTCGAGGCATTTCAGACTTACACCCTCACTCAAGTTCCGAGGGCAGACAACGTCCACTCGAACGTGCTAGTTGACCTAGGCTCCACCCTCAACCACCAACTCAAACGCTCTATTCTGGTGGAGCATCTAGACAAGCCAAGCATAGAGGCGGAGCCAGCAGCCGAGGTGTCACAGGTTAGTACTACTCTAAACTAGCAAGATTCCATTTTAGATTATCTGGTCAATGGCACACGCCTTATGGAAAAATTGGAGTCTAGAAAGCTCCAAACAAAGGCAGCACGTTACTATATGTGGAACGACATTCTCGTCTGAAGATCCTACACTGGGCCACATCTTCGCTGCTTAGCGCCTCCCGATGACCTAAATGTTCTAAGCTCAATCCATGAAGGCGTTTGTGGAAATCATTCTGGAGGCCGATTCTTAGCATAGAAGGCTCTTAACGTAGGCTAGTATTGGCCTACTATGCATCAAAACACTAAGGAGTTAGTACAAAAGTGCGACCACTACCAATGTTACAAGCCGGTACTAGCATTGCCTGCAGCAAACTACACCAGCAGATGAGTTCTTGGCCATTCATGTAGTGGGCAATGGACTTGGTAGGGCCAATGTTGCCCGCTACTAGGGGCAGAAGCATGATGATCGTGGCAACTGACTGCTTCACCAAATAGGTAGAAGCAGAACCCATGACAACCATGACTCAAACGGACATAGAATGCTTTATATAGAGGAATATCATTTACCGATTTGTCATCCCTCAATCCTTCGTCACAGAGAACGACCCGTAATTCGTAGGCAAAGATTTGGCGAAGTTCTTCCAAAAATATGGCATCAAATAACACATGTCCACACCAAGGTATCCCTAAGGCAATGGGCAGGCCGAAGCATCCAATAAGACGATTCTTGACTGCCTCAAGAAATCCCTTTCCGATAAGAAGGGAAAATGGCCAGACGAACTCCCCGGATGTCTATGGGCATATTGCACAACCAAACGATGAGCAACCGATGAGACTCTTTTCTTTTTGGCATTTGGTTCAGAAGCAATCATTCTTCTCAATGTTATTGTGCCAAGTATCAACACTCTACTGCTAAGCATCGAGTAGAATGGAAAGAAGATGGCCACAAATCTAGATCTGGCAAGGGAGAAACGCGAGAAGGTTATCACTCGCATCGCAGCCTACCAGCAGCAGCTCCTCTCCAGCTACAACAAAAAGGCCAAGATCTAGCAGTTCCAGCTCGGACATCTAGTCCTAAGAAAAGCCTTCATCACTGCTTGAAGAGAAGGCTCTAAAAAGATGGATCCCATCTGGGAAGATCCGTACAAGATCAAAAAATAGTGGAACACCTACAATCTGAAGAAGTACCATGCGTGACCTCCAACTACATCAAATCCTGAAGACTCAAGCAACTCGACGGGCACCACCTCGTAAGCCGATGACTATCCATTTGTTATGCAGTTTCTACCTTACAGCTAAGTTTTCGTTCGTTTCACTCGTTTTTCAATGAGGAATTTAGAAGTAATTTACAACTGAGCTCGGCTGCATGCTTACAACAACTGATCACTCCTACACTTCAAAAGAAGACCGCGCCCTTCTTATGAACTTATCGCAGGAATTGCACCCCCTTGGGGACCAACCATGCTCTCCAGTATGAGAGGGTAAACCAATTCCCCGACACCTACATAGGTTTGCTCTCCAATGCAGGATGATAAACTTTATACTTTGAATATCCAGACATGGATGAGTCAGGCTACCATGGTATAACTAGGTGGACGATGGCTTGCGCTGGGATTCCTAGAAGTAGCCACAATGGTCTTTTTCAAGGCTTAGCTAACTGAACGATTTTGGGTCTCTTGGCCTAATCAGTAGGGAACCGGGCCTTAGAGATGGATGAGGCACATTACGCAGTACGTCCTATGTACGGTTGCCCTGAACCCTAAAGCTGCTACCGAGTGCACCAAGGTAGCCTACGGTTTCCAGAAGACTGCCTACGGCTTGCCCTTCGAGTAGTAAGCCGAGCTAAACTTATACAACTGCATGTTTTTGTGAAAGGTTAAACAAGTTAGCGTGCATATACGAAGCGTTATCCACTGCCGACATGCTACGCAGTTGATAAGCTTCACCTCTGCCAAAGCACGGAACGATCGTTTAAGATCTACACTAATTCCTAAAGTGTTGTGATACTTGCTACGCAACCCACATAATTGGTTACATAGAAGCAAGGAGTTCTCTCAGACTTTTGCTTACGAAATTCCATACAACCGCGTACTTTTGATACGAAAGGTTAGCTAATATCATTAACCCAAAAATCTTTAGTACGTTGTGATGTAGGCCACACAGCTCAAAGGATTGAAGAAAGCCAAAGTTAACGGCCAAGTAGTCACATGGACTCGTCTGCTTCTGTAAGTAAGGCATCCGGCAACCAACCCTATGGCTAACAACTTTGCAAAAGGTCTACACCAACACTTACGACTGCATAGGCTATGTGGGCTTGTCTGCTTATAGAAAAGTAGCACGTCTACCGCTGGTCTAAAGGTTAAAGGTTGGGTGTGAACAAAAGAGGCAAAGATGAAAAGCGAAGGAAGCAAGTTTATTAAATTTTCTAGCAAAATTGATAAACGACTAGCAAAGGCCGAATGAGTTCAAGCAAAGCAAAAAGCAATAAGGAAAACAAAGAAAATCCTAAAGGCTACCTAGAAGACTACTCTTCAGCAGCTTAGATATCCCACGACTACTCAGTCGGCACACCTTTAGTAGCCGCAACGCTCTCAGCAGCGGCACCATACGGTGCTTCACCCCTGGCTGCCCCAGCCTGGGTACCAACTTCTCTAACTACTTCACCAATGGAAGCCCAGAAAGTAAAGGTAAACAAGTCTTCCGGAGAAATAGAGAGGGTCTCGAAGTTCTTCCCAGCAAACTCAAAGTCAGACGGCCTACCGAAGAGATGATTTACATAATCCAGCTTGTAGAAATCAGCCTGACTCTGAATAAGCAAAGTCTTGAGCCCAGCCTTCTTACCCTTCAACTGCTCGTTCTCCTCGAGTAGACCAACACGGACGCGTTGCAGCTCATCCACTTCCTTCTTCAGACTTTCATTGATTTTCAATGCACTTTGGAGTTCCAGCACCTGGGGTTCAAGCCTATCGACGATCTTTTTGAAGTGGATCACTTGATTATAAGCATTCATCCTTTGCATAAGAAGCAGAACGAAACTCAGAAACGGCACGCTCAAGATCTTGAATCTGAGGTATGTAATAACTAATCTCCTTCTCTGCACTTTTATACTTAACTTGGATTGAGTCAAGCCTAGTCTTCAAATCAACGATCTCTTGGTGAGTGGTCTTAAGCTACAAAGAAGTAGGGGCAAAGATATTAGACTTCTTCAAAGTGACGAGCTCAAATTCTAACCTCTTGATCTTCTCGGCCGAGGAATAGGCTTCGGCTACCATAGTCTTTGCCATCCCCTTAGCAGCCTTGGTATCTTCTTGGTCAAAGAGCATAGACTCGGCTGCCAGAATCGCAATTTTCTGCATCATAGCAAGCAGAGCAGTCCTCCTATATTCAGTCGTATGATTTGCAAAGGAACTAAGTAGCCAATACCTTGATTCGCTTTATCTCCTCTCACGGGGGCAGCCCACATTTCTCTCGGCAAAGAGGACTAAGCAGCCAACGACACTCACGGTACTCAGAAGGGATACCTAGTGCAACATGCACCTTCATCATAACTGGAGAAGTCTTGAGAGTTGAGCCGAATTCTGAATCTACAAGAGCAGATGAGGACAATCAGTAACTCAGAAAGTAGCTCAGCAAAAGTACAAAGCAGCCTAGGGACTAAGCAGTCTACTTACCGGAGATGAAAATCGTCGAAACACGCAGCTCAGGGGAAGAATCAGACTCCCATTCTCCACTTATCTCTAAAGTTTCCTTGGCCCAGTCATGATCTCCCTTGCTCAAATCATCAAAGAGCCTATGGCGAGATCGCAGTTACCCGACTCCTTCAATGTGGCCTATGTCAAAGAAGTGCCAAAATTCATTGACGATCAAATCCAAGTCGAAGAATTGGCTTAGATTGAGGAATCCCACCATCACACAGACTTTTCGGAAGAAACTCGGCATGGGGAAAGTAAATCCCAACACAAAGTAGTAAGGATGAAACTTGATGGCTCTCTAAGCTCCACTACATGGCTCACGGCTGCTACTTTCCATGGCACGCTTCACACGCACCCCCGACGAAATTGCATGCCTGTACGCTTCAAGGAAGTCTCTAAATAATTCAGAAAAATTAATTTTGAAGTGAGCAACCTTGAAAGTGCCCACCTAACTCAAAGACCCGCATTGACGATACAACGGCGATACACCATCATCACCCTTGTGGCTTGAAGAAGACATGCTCGAAGAAAATTCTACAAAGACGAGGAAAATTCGTTCGATACGCCAGGCCCCACGCCCAAGACCGCAAGAGCCAAGCAAGCCACGCCAGGCCCCACGGCCTGGATGTTCCCACTCTTGCCCTAATTGCCTTGTGGCCCAATCCAAATTGAGATGGGGTTAGCGCCCTTGCGCCTCCTTCTCTCTTTCTCTCTCTCCTCTCATACACGGGCCCGAGCCAAGCAAAAAAAAAAAAAAAAAAAAAACAGAAAGGAGGCCCGTGCCTCCTCGACCCAGTCTAGCACCTCAGCATCTTGGCCCAAGCAGTCATATGCCGAGCCCTAGGCTCGCGTCGCCAACCCTCGGCCCAAGCCGAGCCACCGTCGCACCATGTTACCCACGACAACAGTGTCGTGGCCTCTTCAAGCCAATTTTCACACCTTCTCGACCCCCGTCGAGCCAAATTTCAAGCCCTGAGGCTCCAAAAAATTACGAAGATAAGGAAAAATTAATTTTTTTCTTACCTTGGTGCGGCATTAAGACGAAGAAAGCAACGAAAGATGGTCATTTGCACGGGCAAGTGTAGAAGATTGCTAGGGGAGGGGGAACAAATATCCCCTAGCTTTCTCTCTCTTGTAGGGTAGAATAAATTGCCCTCTGAAGTTGATTTAACCATCTACTTAAGGTAGACTTAAATAGACTTTAGAAGTGATTTATTTCCCTTTCCCAGAAGGATCTAATTTCCAATTAAAGAAGGAATCTACATCAAAATAGGAAACAATCCTATGTTTCCTAAAAAAAGAGAAGATCTCTACACTTGCTGCCATTTTCTACGAGCAGCCAAACAGGTGTGGGGGCATTTGTGGAGCCAAAAATAATCAAGAAAATTATGGAGGCGACACGTGGGCTTTTGGGTAAAAAAAACAAAAATTACCCTTGAGGCACACCGGGATTCCCATGCACATGCAACGGACAATAACAGCTCAATCAAGGTCAAAGGTGATCAAAATGGTATTTATTCAAAACCCTCTCATCACTCCTCATCAAATCCCAAGGTTCTAAAAATCGCTAGGCTCTAGTCGGGCGGCAGGCAGGGGCCTAGCGCCTAGGCGGTCTAAGCGGATTTGTATTTTTTAAAAATAAATTTATTATATAACATGTTAACATATAAATATACATATATTCACACTTAGAAAAACCATACTTGTATAGAGAAATTAGAAGAAAAAAAATGTAAATTGAAAAAATACATAAATAAATATTTATTATAAAGAATAGTGGGCTTAGTTTTAAATCAAAATGGACCTAACTTGAAAGAAAAGTCCCTTTTTCAATTAAACCACTTCGATTCCTTCTCCACAACTTTCTCTAAGGCCAAGGTCAGTCCCGACTCCCAAGTTCCCAACCATCATTTCGTTAGTGGAAAAGTGGTACTTTCCCAAGGCCAAGGCCACACCTTTCTTCTCCATCAGCTTTCTCCAAGGCCAATGCTAGTTTAAAATAAAGAATAGTGGGCTTAGCATTTATGCCTTTTTTTCCTCCTTTTTCTTTCGACTCTCTCTTTCTCTTCCCTTCTCTGCAGCAAAACCCATTATCTTCTCAATCTACTTGAGGCGTCGTGAATTCTAGTTTTGTTCTTCAGTTTTTTTTATTTTTTTTATTTTTTTTATTTTTTATTTTTTAATTTCAGTGGGTTTATCGATTGATGTTGGGTGTAGGAGTGCTGGTTTGAAGATTTGGGTTGTCCGTGGTGGATCGTGCGGATGTGAGGCAAGATTTGCAGCGAGATTGGGAGTTGCTTCAACTGCTGCCTAGGCCACCGCTTAGTGCCGCCTAGACCGCCTTGAGCGCCTACTGAGCTCCTAGGCGGCCACCTAAATTCTCCCCGCCTCACCTAAAGGCCTTAGCCTAAATCGGGTCGGGACTCCACCGCCGAGCGCCTAGGCCGATTTTTAGAACATTGTCAAATCCTCAATCACAAGGTAACTCCCAATTATTTCAAATTGGGATTAATTACCAAATTAATTGCAAGATATTATGTGACATAATATCTTGCAATTATATTGAAAATACCACCATCAGTCGCCGGTCCCTATTTCTCCAAATAGAGCCGGCCACACCCCTATATATAGCCTCATCTTCACACCAAATGCAAGTTCATTCTCTCCCTAAAATTCTCTAAACACTGTTTCTCTCAAATTCTAACTTTGGCATCAGAGATTCTCCAGCCAAAGCCCTCCCCCCTATTCATCATGGGCACGCGAGGCTCTTAGCCTTGATCTTAGGTGTTATTATTTTGCAGGTGCATTTTCATCAAAGGAGAAGAAGGCGGAAATTTGCATCCACATGGACCATAGCTGCACGTTTTAATGAGTTAACAAACCAATGGTCATAAATTTTTAGTTGAGGGACCATTGCTACAATTTCCTCTTAATAAAACATAACAACAAAAGCTTTTCCATGTGGCATGCTCTATGCGGTTTGATCTCTAAAGTCAGGAGATCAAACGATCTTATATTTTTTTGAATTTCAAAATTAAAATTAAAAAAATTAAAATAAAAGCTTTAAAATTCAGAAGAAAAAAAATTGAAAAATTGAAAACTCCATTTATAATAATATAAAAATTATTTTATAAATATATATTCTATAACTACCTTACCCATCTTCTTCACCCCCACACCAAAAATCTAACACACCTTATAATTTTTAAATAACTTAATTATGCATAAAAAGATAAATATATATATATATATATATATTTGTGAATAGTAATCACATGACAATGGGCAAAATGGGTAGAATTGCATAAAGACAATTACTTTTCAGAGTGAATAGTAACTATTGGAACCAAATCCGCGCATTGTAGTGAGTAGAGGAAATGCACAAATCTGACTACCTGTGAAAGAACAAACAACCGTAACCAGGTGGGTACCGGCCAAAGACTTTCTGATGGTCAAGTTAGTAACAATTTAAGACTCAAGTAGTGGGCAAGAGAATAAGAAAATTACAAAGATTGTGTTCTAAGCAGTACCAGATTATGCCCCAGATGAGGGTATTTTTGCTAGTCGGGAGAGACCTTTTAAGATATGGAATCCGTATTAAACCGGAAGAATCCAAGAGGATATCTAGGATTAGAGATTGCTTCCTCTTAGGAATGTGATTACTTGCGAAGCACGTCAATCCCTAGATTAAGAATCACCAATCAGATTAGGTTTCTGTGTCTTGTGAAACACGAATGGTTAATCTCAGCAAAGTTGGCAATCTTCGCCTACTAGCATCACTAATCCATTTGAGTAGCTCAATTTGATCAGAGTCGTTGAGTCCATAACCGGACTTATGAGGTAAGTGTATTATGATCCACCTTACTCCAGCCCTAGAAAATCATGGTCTCACAATTGCCCTAACTATGTATCTAAAGGGAGTTCATTTTGAAGATGGATAGTTATCCAAATACCATTCGTTCGAAGTAAATGGGAATACCAACTGTTTAGTCTTCTTTTGACACATGGCATAAAGATGGTAATGATAAGAGATGTGTGCCATAAAGACAACAATGATCTCGAGGATTGTGCTATAAAATAAACAGCAATGATGAGATGTGTCATGTCGCATGTGCACGAGAAACAAGGAGCAACCTTTTATGTTACCAAGTGATTATGTTCTTTGGACACACAAATCTCGAGGAGAGACGATCCAAATCAACGGCAAGATGATTTTGGCGGATTCTTTATAAATTCCTCAAGCTTTCATTCACTTCCCATATGTTCTTCAAAATTATTTCAAGTGCGAGAGACTTGAGAGAACTAAGTTCTCTTCCAATGATCAACCAATACCTACAACTTACCTCAATTTCCTTGTTGATCTTTGATCATTCGAGGACGTGGCTAAAGTGATTGTAGCGAATTTCATCGTGATTGCGTAGTCTGGATATAAGCTGATGAAGACATTTTGCGTCATAATCTACTCTTGGTCCTTAGATGGTGAACTTACACTCATCGAGAGTGTTTCAGAGCTTGATCGTACGATCATGGGAAGCCTAGACGACCTAAAGCTGATACGGGATTTTCATGGCATCTCTTTGCCAGCTCCTTTGTAAAGTGAGGAAGTTGTGGGGGCATCATAAATCCCAAATCCTCCTCACACAGATCATCATCCTTCGTATCATTTTTCACCTTGGGCAAGAAAACCTCGTACCTGTCTTTTTTGTGTATTTGGAGATTTTTGCTAGGAATGGGGGCATATCCCTTCCAAAATCTAAATATTTATTCAGCAATGAATATTACACTTTCTTATTCCTGCTAAGTTATTTTACCCTCGTCTTTAATCTTGTTAGAGCAAAAATACTTAGAACTTTAAATCATTTTGCTTCCATATCGCGAAATATAATGTAATACGATAATCTTTCTGGAGTAAACTAACTCGGAGTTAAGTGACGAAGTAAAACACGAATAAGCTTGTGGGCACATGCTTTTATTCACCCTTGATAACATTGCAACAAAAAATGTTATTTCCCAAACTTGGTTTTTATAAAAATTACCAATGCGATAATCGGAATACCACCCTCTTCCGACTCCAGGTCTAAGAGCTATGGGAAATCTTTCACTATGAGACTTGTTGTGGTGCATTGATCGGATTAAGGATGAGAAAGTGATTAACCTTGTCTGGAATGACCTCCGGATCCTAATGTTAGTCTGATGTGTTTCAATTGCCTTGTTGGCTAAGTAATGATGGTAAACACTTGCAGAAGATTAATATAAGTTTTGTGCGAGAGGTTATGCATGACTTTGCATCTGTTTTTTCATTCACCTTGCCTCATTATGGGTAATAATTGCAACGTGTCACCAAGAAGAGGCTTCCTTCCCTGTTTGAATTGCGTGTTCGTCCGAGTGAACCTTCAACAAATTTTTTCTTGGAACTTGGTTGCTTACACGTGGGATCAGAAATACCTTTGTAATCCTTTTGTTGGACCCTATATGCATCGGAACTGTGTATTCCAATCGAACTACACCTAGCTGACTTAGCTAAGCCATTTCTGCATATCGGAGCTCATTTGGGATAAAATTTCACCATGGGGGATTATCTAATCTGGATGCCCCCTTGGGACCTTCTTTAGGCACGAAATTGCCGCAAAACGCACTTGACTTAATATACTGGTCTGGAATATAAGTACTCGTACTTAGGTTCGAAGTTTAAAGCCACAACTCGGCTGATTTCAAGTTCGCTCTTCCGATCATTTCCTCGAATGGACAATGCTTAGGTTTGAGTGTATAACCCACCACCCTTCGGTTGCATAAACTTTCTAGAAGCAGAGGTGTGCTGGAAGCTTCCAGAAAACGGGACCATGTCCTAATGTCCATAGTCCGCCTAATGTTACCATGCTTAATACGGCTCATATCTCTCAAGCTGCTAACCGGATCACGAAATGGAGTATAAGACTACTCTAACACTAATACTTTGAAGTTTTTTAGATTTTTCCTATGCCGCAAAAGATTTAAAAAAAATGAACAAACAAATGTCACATGATAATCAAACTACATTCTTACAATAAAAGAATGAGGGGTTTGATTAGGGATTTTGATTGAATCCGTATTACTGCTTACATATATCCGCGAAGGAGGATCAAATCATGGGTATAGTTTTAAGGAAGGTGTATGTATGATGTATGATACATCATAATATATCCTTGACGAATAGCCTATGGTGGTGTGTATAGGAGATGTTTCTCCAGGCCTACACGTAGACGAAAGACGTATATGAAAGAATATGTGATCACCAACGAGAAGTTCTTAGTAATACTGCTGAAGCTTGGCGACATTCCATCGCTTAGTGATCGAAAGTTCCATCCATGTGTGCAAGGTTGTAAGTTCCCCTTGCCTCCAACTCAGACGACCTTGTATGGACCTTCCCAATTTACCCCGAGCTTGCCCTCTCTAGGTACTTTGGTGTTTTCAAAGACCTCTTAAAACAATATCTCCAACCCGGAAGCTCCAAGGTTTGACGCTTTTATTGTAGTAAGACCGGATCTGCTTTTGATAAGAAGCAAGTCGGACTTGGTGCAATTCTGCATTCCCTTGCATAGTCGGGTTCGGACTTGAGAATTCCGGTGTTCTCCATTTCAAACCATTCTTCAGCATGCAGGTTCAGGATCGTTGTAACTTGGACTGGATGATGGCTCTAATTTCGTAAGCGATGGAGAGCGCAGTTTCCCCAGCTCCAAGGATTTGACTACCGCGCCGGTAATACAAGATAAGGGTTCTGCTTCGATCCATTTGGAAGAATAATCGGTTGCCACTATCAAGTATTTCTCGTTTCCCTTGGCCTTCTTGAGCGGGCCAACAAGATTTGCCCCATTGCATAAACAACCATACCCCAGTGAGGGTGTTGAGATCTCCCTCATGTTAATGGTTTATTGGCTCATATCATTGACACTTGTCGCATGTTTGTTAATGAACAGTGTTTTTCTGCTGAGTTTTAGCACAGAAGAATTTCAGTGGCCTTCTTGAACTCTTTGTAATCAGCCAACCTGCATGGACTTAACAAATATCTAATTTCACCTCCAAAACTAATGTCTCCAATCAAGATTGAACAACGAAAAAAAAATTTCTTACAGAATAGTCATTTTAACCATAGACGAATAGTTGGCCCTACTTGCTTTCAGTCTTTCCCCCATATTTTTAGAACCAGCAATTAAGAACGGAGTTAGAAATTTCTTCTAGTGGGGGTAACCTGAAAAACAACTAAAAATACTTCATTATAGTATGACTTATACCCAATATAACAATAGGAATGATTTCAAAAGATGATGTATCACAATTCCAATGTTACAAAAATTTCTGTATAGTAGTGAAAAGTGGCAAAGTGATGAGAAAAATATTAATACATGGTAGGCAGGAGATGAGTCTTTCGGTTTGAATGTGTTTGGACCCAAATTTATATTATTGGGCCGAG
Organism: Heteromeles arbutifolia; assembly: GCA_024362995.1. Lineage (NCBI taxonomy): Eukaryota > Viridiplantae > Streptophyta > Magnoliopsida > Rosales > Rosaceae > Heteromeles > Heteromeles arbutifolia. The sequence goes on along the minus strand of JANCRC010000003.1, from coordinate 32,135,327 downwards.
TCTAAGTTTGTTCTCGACCCAGTATTCTTCCAGAAATATTATGGGCCGTCCAGTCGCCATAGGCCGCCAAGTCAGGTTGGCCGAGTCCCATTGGAAGGAGAAGCGATTTGGATAAAGGTAAGGAGGTCGAATCCTGGTACAATAAGGAGTCTCGGCAAGATGAGGACGCTGACAACCTGGAAATGAATGCGACTTGATAGGAGACTAGGTTCAAAGTCCTGATAGAAGTGGGATTGGTCAAGATAGGGACGGGACAGAATAAGGAGTCTTATTCCGAGAAGGATTCTAACTCAGCTATGAAGATGACCGCCCCTATAAATACAAGACTCAGTATATCATTCAGGCCTCTCCAACTCAACACACAAATCTGCCCTACGCAAACCCTCGCTCTACGCGAAACCTCTCAACAACCTAGAGATTTTTATTTTCCTTTTCGCCAACACACCTTCAGTTTGGATAAACAGCACTGTGAAGGCAACCGGTGGTATCTTCAATTTGGATAAACAGCACTATCGCCGTAGAATCAGCCGACCACGGAGCACCTTCAGTTTGGATAAACAGCACTGCGAAGGGGCCGACTGGTTACCTATCCAAGTCTCGGTCGAGAAGGACTTTCGAATCCTTATTGGCAGAGGTCATCTCATCAGCCTTCTCGGCGAAGTGAGGTGCTACAGTTTATTAGGGCTCGGCATATTGAACGCCGAGTTGTTTTATGATTGGATACTCACAAGTGGGCTTTAGAGTTCGGCATTCTGACAGCCGAACCACATTCACCATCAAGACGTACATCCGCTTTGAGTATTTGTGCCCTTACACTTTGGTGTCAATCCGGCGTGAGTTTACTCTGACGAATACCATCACTGTGACCGAATCCGACGACAACGATCTGTGAACTTCGCATATTTAGTAGCCTTGTCTTCAGGCTTTAGAATCCGAGAGCCGAGTCAAGTTCCTTCCTCGGCCGCAATTGCAAGACGCAGAAGTCAGCAGCGCAACCAATGCAACATCAACAAATTTTACTCCTCGGCCGACGAGTTGGCACGCCCCGCACACAACCAAATGACGTAGTTAGCTTATTAGTTACTCGGCCTGCGCGCCACATAGGCTTGGTAGTTTTTAGGGTCAACATTTTGGCACGCCCAGTGGGACAAAGTGCTAAAACTACGAAGTTCACATGATAGATCAAGATGTCGATCCGGCTCCATTTAGCCGATTGCACGAGCTCCTAGAGGAATTGAAAAAACACAATGAGGAAAGTAAAAGATCTTTGGAAGTGGAAAAAGTTCTTCGTGGCCATAAAGAGATGCAAAAGTCATTCGCTTACATGTTGAGAAAAAAAGCTCATGTTACCCTGCAAGAGTAATGGGTAAATGAAGATAGGGCTCGGTTTAAAGCCTGGCTAGATGACGATCGTTTTCCTTACGTTTCTGATTACAGAACAATTCCATTTGAAAAATGGTTCAGTCCAAAGGCCGGGGGGTAATTTTTTGCTCCGGCCACAAACAACATTCGGCCTAAGAAAATTGTCGAGACAGCCGAAGAAGAACCTAGGCCACCTGTTTTGTCAGTTGAGACTGAAAGTTTGGTAAGCCTAGAAGAAAATGTTCAAGTTTCTGAGTTAAAAATTGACTCAAAAAATGATTTGTCAAAGTGTTCCAATGACGAACAAGACCGATATACGGCTTCAATGGTCTTAGACGCCAAAACCACGCCAATTGATATGATTATTGATGATAAAGCCGATATGGATAAATTCCGTTCGGCTAAGTTGTTTGAATTAAAAGCCGAAATCGACGAAATTATTATGCCTGGGGGGCATAATAATTGTTCAACACATTCGGCGACCAATAATAAAAAATCTTTCGTTAAGCCGAACATATTTGGAGATGATTTTTTATTCGGCTCGAATTTGATTGACTATGTTGATATACAAAGATCTTGGCTAGGAATAAAGCATCGTTGGCCTCATCCTCATTATGGTTCGACCATTTTCATTTTCGTATGCTAAAAAAAAAATATATATATATATATATATAAATAATTTATTTTCTCGACCATTCGGCTTTATGGGCCAACACTTGAGAAAATAAGGGGGGAAACAACATGGCCGAACTATGGCGTGCTCGGTTCGGCAAGATTTTGGCCCAACTATGGCGTGCTCGGTTTAAAAAGTTGTTCTTTAGTCGAGTCGAGACAATTTTGGTCGACGGAATGGAATTTTAATGCCGAATACATTTCTATTTGGCAATGGGTTCTTAGTAGTCCTCGACCACATGATTGGGCCGACTGGTCTTTGGGAGACTACTTTCGGTCGAAACCCGCAACTCAAGGGCGTTACGGCAGGTTCCTCTCGGCCCAATAAGTAGACGATCGAAGCACTTATAAGGTTTTTTGGCGGGAAAATATATACCGAGTCATTCGGCCTGCAGTAGATATATATGCATGTAATGAAAAAGTGTGGGTAATGTGTGCTGCCATGATTGCTGCTTTGCTAACTTTGATGGATGACAGGCTGAGCTGCCGGTAGTGGTTTGTCTCGGCCCCCCAACTTATTTTGACTCACCAAATTTTTCTCGACCTCGTCAGTCGAGAGCTGCAACAGGTTTTTATTGGTTACGAACAATTAATTTCCTTAACCATTCGGCTTACGGGCCGAAGTTCAAGGAAACTAGGGGGCAATGTTTGGACCAAAATTTATATTATTGGGCCGAGTCTAAGTTTGTTCTCGACCTAGTATTCTTCCATAAATATTATGGGCCGTCCAGTCGCCATAGGCCGCCAAGTCAGGTTGGCCGAGTCCCATTGGGAGGATGAGTGATTTGGATAAAGGCAAGGAGGTCGAATCCTGGTACAATAAGGAGTCTCGGCAGGATGAGGATGCTGACAACCTGGAAATGAATGCGACTTGATAGGAGACTAGGTTCAAAGTCCTGATAGAAGTGGGATTGGTCAAGATAGGGACGGGACAGAATAAGGAGTCTTATTCCGAGAAGGATTCTAACTCAGCTATGAAGAGGTCCGCCCCTATAAATACAAGACTCAGTATATCATTCAGGCCTCTCCAACTCAACACATAAATCTGCCCTGCGCAAACCCTCGTTCTACGCGAAACCTCTCAACAACCTAGAGATTCTTATTTTCCTTTTCGCCAACACACCTTCAGTTTAGATAAACAGCAATGTGAAGGCAACCGGTAGTATCTTCAGTTTGGATAAACAGCACTATCGCCGTAGAATCAGCCGACCGCGGAGCACCTTCAGTTTGGATAAAGAGCACTGCGGAGGGGCCGACTGGTTACCTATCCAAGTCTCGGTCGAGAAGGATTTTCGAATCCTTATTGGCAGAGGTCATCTCATCAGCCTTCTCGGCGAAGTGAGGTGTTACAGTTTATTAGGGCTCGGTACATTGAACGCCAAGTTGTTTTATGATTGGATACTCACAAGTGGGCTTTAGAGTTCGGCATTCTGACGGCTGAACCACATTCACCATCAAGACGTACATCCGCTTTGAGTATTTGTGCCCTTACACTTTGGTGTCAATCCGGCGTGAGTTTACTCTGACGAATACCGTCACTGTGACCGAATCCGACGACAACGATCTGTGAACTTCGCATATTTAGTAGCCCTGTCTTCAGGCTTTAGAATCCGAGAGCCGAGTCAAGTTCCTTCCTCGGTCGCAATCGCAAGACGCAGAAGTCAGCAGCGCAACCAACGCAACATCAACAAATTTTACTCCTCGGTCGAGCTCGGCCGACGAGTTGGCACGCCCCGCACACAACCGAATGACGTAGTTAGCTTATTAGTTACTCGGCCTGCGCGCCACTTAGGCTTGGTAGTTTTTAGGGTCAACATTTTGGCATGCCCAGTGGGACAAAGTGCTAAAACTACGAAGTTCACATGATAGATCAAGATGTCGATCCAGCTCCATTTAGCCGATTACACGAGCTCCTAGAGGAATTGAAAAAACACAATGAGGAAAGTAAAAGATCTTTGGAAGTGGAAAAAGTTCTTCGTGGCCATAAAGAGATGCAAAAGTCATTCGCTTACATGTTGAGAAAAAAAGCTCCTGTTACCCTGCAAGAGCAATGGGTAAACAAAGATAGGGCTCGGTTTAATGCCTGGCTAGATGACGATCGTTTTCCTTACGTTTCTGATTACAGATCAATTCCATTTGAGAAATGGTTCAGTCCAAAGGCCGGGGGGCAATTTTTTGCTCCGGCCACAAACAACATTCGGCCTAAGAAAATTGTCGAGACGGCCGAAGAAGAACCTAGGCCACCTGTTTTGTCGGTCGAGACTGAAAGTTTGGTAAGCCTAGAAGAAAATGTTCAAGTTTCTGAGTTAAAAATTGACTCAAAAAATGATTTGTCAGAGTGTTCCAATGACGAACAAGATCAATATACGGCTTCAATGGTCTTAGACGCCAAAACCACGCCAATTGATATGATTGTTGGTGATAAAGCCGATATGGATAAATCCCGTTCGGCTAAGTTGTTTGAATTAAAAGCCGAAATTGGCGAAATTATTATGCCTGGGAGGCATAATAATTGTTCAACACATTTGGCGACCAATGATAAAAAATCTTTCGTCAAGCCGAACATATTTGGAGATGATTTTTTATTCGGCTCAAATTTGATTGACTGTGTTGATATACAAAGATCTTGGCTAGGAATAAAGCATCGTTGGCCTCATCCTCATTATGGTTCGACCATTTTCATTTTCGTATGCTAAAAAAAAAAAAATATATATATATATATAAATAATTTATTTTCTCGACCATTCGGCTTTATGGGCCGACACTTGAGAAAATAAGGGGGGTAACAACATGGCCGAACTATGGCGTGCTCGGTTCGGCAAGATTTTGGCCCAACTATGGCGTGCTCGGTTTAAAAAGTTGTTCTTTAGTCGAGCCGAGACAATTTTGGTCGACGGAATGGAATTTTAATGCCGAAAACATTTCTATTCGGCAATGGGTTCTTAGTAGTCCTCGACCACATGATTGGGCCGACTGGTCTTTGGGAGACTACTTTCGGTCGAAACCCGCAACTCAAGGGCGTTACGGCAGGTTCCACTCGGCCCAATAAGTAGACGATCGAAGCACTTATAAGGTTTTTTGGCGGGAAAATATATACCGAGTCATTCGGCCTGCAGTAGATATATATGCATGTAATGAAAAAGTGTGGGTAATGTGTGCTGCCATGATTGCTGCTTTGCTAACTTTGATGGATGACAGGCCGAGCTGCTGGTAGTGGTTTGTCTCGGCCCCTCAACTAATTTTGACTCACCAAATTTTTCTCGACCTCGTCAGTCGAGAGCTGCAACAGGTTTTTATTGGTTACGAACAATTAATTTCCTTAACCATTTGGCTTACGAGCCGAAGTTCAAGGAAACTGGGGGGCAATGTTTGGACCAAAATTTATATTATTGGGCCGAGTCTAAGTTTGTTCTCGACCTAGTATTCTTCCAGAAATATTATGGGCCGTCCAGTCGCTATAGGCCGCCAAGTCAGGTTGGCCGAGTCCCATTGGGAGGAGGAGTGATTTGGATAAAGGCAAGGAGGTCGGATCCTGGTACAATAAGGAGTCTCGGCAGGATGAGGACTCTGACAACCTGGAAATGAATGCGACTTGATAGGAGACTAGGTTCAAAGTCCTGATAGAAGTGGGATTGGTCAAGATAGGGACGGGACAGAATAAGGAGTCTTATTCTGAGAAGGATTCTAACTCAGCTATGAAGAGGTGCGCCCCTATAAATACAAGACTCGGTATATCATTCAGGCCTCTCCAACTCAACACACAAATCTGCCCTACGCAAACCCTCGCTCTACGCGAAACCTCTCAACAACCTTGAGATTTTTATTTTCCTTTTCTTCAACACACCTTCAGTTTGGATAAACAGCACTGTGAAGGCAACCGGTGGTATCTTCAGTTTGGATAAACAGCACTATCGCCGTAGAATCAGCCGACCGCGGAGCACTTTCAGTTTGGATAAACAGCACTGCGAAGGGGCCGACTGGTTACCTATCCAAGTCTCGGTCGAGAAGGATTTTCGAATCCTTATTGGCAGAGGTCATCTCATCAGCCTTCTCGGCGAAGTGAGGTGCTACAGTTTATTAGGGCTCGGCATATTGAACGCCGAGTTGTTTTATGATTGGATACTCACAAGTGGGCTTTACAGTTCGGCATTCTGACGGCCGAACCACATTCACCATCAAGACGTACATCCGCTTTGAGTATTTGTGCCCTTACACTTTGGTGTCAATCCGGCGTGAGTTTACTCTGACAAATACCATCACTGTGACCGAATCCGACGACAACGATCTGTGAACTTCGCATATTTAGTAGCCTTTTCTTCAGGCTTTAGAATCTGAGAGCGGAGTCAAGTTCCTTCCTCGGCCGCAATTGCAAGACGCAGAAGTCAGCAGCGCAACCAACGCAACATCAACAAATTTTACTCCTCGGCCGAGCTCGGCCGATGAGTTGGCACGCCCCGCACATAACCGAAGGACGTAGTTAGCTTATTAGTTACTCGGCCTGGGCGCCACGTAGGCTTGGTAGTTTTTAGGGTCAACAGAATGACATAACAAGAGCACTTTCGCTCATATAATATTTGATATGGAGTATAAGTACTATGAAGGTATGTTGAATATTAGATTCATATATTTTCTTCAAGAATAACGTTGTAGTCTGCAACATAACAAACAAATTACTTGAGCGGGGACATCTGCCCCCAGTGAGCCTTCATTGGCTCCGTCCAAAGAGATTTAACTTCTCCTTGATGATGGTTTGTGAGATTACATTTATTTACTTAGTAATCTCTTTAAGACTTGGATATAATTTACTTAGTAATCTCTGTAAGACTTGGATTAGTGTCGTGGTTACGGTAACTGTCAACATTTCTGCAGATATACAAGACAAGATTCTCAACAGTTTAAGCTCTACAACCCCCAAATTCTTAAACAGTATACTGTTTTCCTCCAATCTTCACTGACTTCTAAATCATGAGGAAGTTAATTAGTTTCGAAGGTCATAGCTTCGACAATTATGCAGTTAAAAATCAAGAATATTTCACCAACCAAATGCATAAACGATGAACTATAACTAATACATGAGAATATCGAAAAACATTTGCAAGCCACAAACCGCATACCTACTCAGTACGATCTTCAACATTATCAGACTTTCTAGCATGGAGAGTAAGTTACCTTGGGATGACGAGTCAAAACTTGAACTTAAGCAAACTCATTTTTAGCCTTTCCTTGATCCAATTCCAGTGCAAAACTGCATCTTTCCAGATTGGAAAGTTCAAATGCTTTCTTCTAATCCAAGGTAATGTCACAACTGAACATATTTGGGGACGAGGAGCCAACAAAGAATTCCGTGGTACATTCGTATTTATATCATGACAATAACTGATCAAGAGAAGAAGGAATGTATTTACCAAGACAGTGACGAAAAATCACCAAATGGAAGAATATTTGAAATCATAAAGCACAGCAGTATCAGTATTGATTATCCCTCCACATTGACAACCAGAAAAAATCAAGAGAAAGAAGAATCACACATTTCGCTAAAGCATCGCAGTCAAGCCAATAAAAGATCAGCACAAGACATTCAGAATACTGAAATTTGATAGAGTCAGTAAATGTGAAACAGCAGTCAAATAGCAGCTCATACGAAAATCGGCAGAAACAGTCGGCAATGGCATGTTGACAAGATGAATATGCATTATAAGTAGGAAAAAGTCAGTACATGTCCATAAAAAATTATATATCTCAACATTGAGTCTGTCCATAATAACCTACTAATAATGAAAGCTCTGGAGCACCTCCGCAAGAGATTACACAGTAACAGTCGGTAGATGACCCAGCAAACTATATATTTGTAAAGATTTTTGCATTATTGACACATTTAGCCCTAAAGGCTAATCACCTAATACAAACTCTAAAGCCTAACCACTAAGCCCTAAAGGCTAATCGAAACTTTAAGATGATGTTGTTTCTGTTATAACATCGTCAGGACCTTGAAGCCTACAAAAAATGGCATACATAATGACTTTATTAACAATTTTGAGCACATACTTTATTGCTCAAGAGATGTGAAATACCCGAATATCATGTATTTATTTGTGACTTCATTTCCTTACTAGAGTGGTGCAAATGTTGAACTATCAGTAAGACAACTGAATTATGAATTTCCTAAATTTCGGGAAGAAGAATAGTTCTATGTATTACATAATACAGATACAAGGTCATTTTTTTTATATACATACTTTAAATTAAATGGATGGGGGATTTAGGCTAAGCCAAACAATGGGCCGGCATAATAAATTGGCATCAAAATCACTATTCATGAGTCGAACCTAAGACCTGCCATTAACAAGGGAAGATGAATACCACTGAACTATAGTAAATTACTTGTATTTCATAAAATTTCCATGGCAGTCATCTCATTTTGTAGGACTAGGATGTGATCGGACAATTGTAGAGTTCAAAGCCTTCTGCTAAACATAAAAGAACTTGATAATCTATTGAACAATGATCTTCTATTTCTACAGAGAAGCTATATATGAGCTTTCATTATAAGTTAAAGGTGACAACTTCAAGGCATGCTTCCCTGCTAAGAAAACCTTCTGCTGGTCTATCTTATTCTTTGAGAATCATTTTCTCTGTTCACTCAAATCTAGTCTTTATCTTTGGTTAAGCACCATTCTGAAGGGTGTCATCGACGGTGTACCTCTGATTCTTAACTAATTTTAAAACAACCAAACCGAAAAAAGAATACGACAGGCACAGGGGACAGTTTTATAGGATTAGTAGCATGCCGACAGAGGTAATAATACTGCACTGCCGAGCAAATGCATTGAACAATGGCAAGACCTAATCCAAAAATTTCAGGGAATGTACCAAAAAGCATGTTTTTTGGAGGTGGATAAAAAAGCACCATAACTTTCCCCTCCTCCTCAATACAACTCTTTCCTGTATTCCATTGTGAATGAGCTCCCAGATGCAAGCAAGTACAGCCACAATTGCCAACAGCATACCAATTAGTGCATAATGAGGCTTACGTGGGGAGGAGACCTGATCAAAAGAAGCAGACAGAATCTCTAGGCCAAGGTTAGTGAGTAACAGGATCCACTCTGACAAAGTAGCCTGCAGAAGAAGTTATACGAACTTCAATTAAATTCTTACTTTTAAATGTGAAAGCAAAGAACCTTCCCAGTGATAAATAAATGCTCATTTGATTATAGTTACTTTTTTCCAATACCCTTATCTCGTGGCGTTGCTCGTAGACCTCATTATTTACATCTTGGGAACCAATGCCAAGCGTAACTAACCCACTGGAATTTGAATTACAGAGACCCTGCAATTATGAGTTGTGATAACCCAAAATTACTTAAATGTTTATTTGAAAATCAAAATGACAAACCAATATGAGAAGAAAATTTTTGTTTTGAGCGAAGACAAGAAAGGGTAAATTACAATGGTGCTCTGTCCATCTGAACCACTTTTAGAAAGCTCAGATTCGGATGACATGGCTAGGTAGAGTTAGGTAACACCCTCGCATGAATGGATGAAGCCGCCTTGACAGAAAGGGCATTTGATTTCGATATCCACAGTGACCACATGGTGACACCTGTAACAGTAGTACCTAGTTGAAATTGCTTCCTCCGTTCTATTTGTCTCGTTCATCTCCCAATTATCTTTCGCTGCACAACCATATATGGACTAGAATCATACAGAAATAACTCAACATAACGAACAAAAACAGCCCTGAATTTTTCAGAGTAACCGCACGCACCTTCCATAAATTGATTTGCAGCTTTAAAAATCAAGGTTGCGATACGCAACTTCAGCAAGGCCTGGAAGTTGAAATAAAATACAAAATTGAGTTGGTAAAAAAAATAGAACTTTGGTATAAGAGGAATTATTCTTCAGAACCAAAGAAGTAATATAACTAATTGCCTAATTGGTACTTTTCCTCCATTGAATCCTAAATCCTAGGCCTTTTGTTTTGGTAGCAATCATATCCTTTTTCCGGAATCTCTATCCATGTTATTCTAGGTGTCCTCTTAACCTTGTTACTACCCTCGGCGTTCAGCAGATACTCTTTATCAACAGCACATCAAAAGTAATACGTTGCAACTTGCATATGACTAAACCGTCGTAATTGGAGCTCTTTCAATCAAACTTAACGAAGTAACAAACGAAAATAGAAATAAATATTTTGGGGGTGTAGTGACTAGTGACTAGTGTATTGTAAGAGAGTTATTAAGGCCCTGGAACCGAAAGGTTGTCCGATTTGGAAAAGCATCTTGATTTCTTAACCAACTTTTTAGCAAAGTGAGTTGAGTTCCACCATAAAACCAATTGACAATACGAACAACAGTCAAACTCCTTATAAGCACATGTAAGATCCCTTATTTCCCAGAAGTGAGAATTATATTATCAACAATTCAAAGACTGTCCTATTTTGGACATCACAAATGAAGCAAGCAAGCAAGCAAGGCAAATCAGTTTTCTGGGATTCCTATCCTAGCGTAGGGAAATGGGTTTTCAATTGCTATACATTTCCATTTTCCAGAGATGTACTTTACCACTGTAAAGCAGCAAAAAATGAACTTAAGTAATCAGAGAGAGAGGGAGGGAGGACCTGAGCAGCAAGCTCGTGATTGGCAGTGTCAGTGGGCGTCACTACTTAGTGGCACTACACCGACATTCATTATTAAACTAAAATAATAAAGGACTTGCTTATTAAGTTTAATTAAAAATTAAATTACTACATAATTATTAGGTAGTTAATTAAAATTGAATAAAAGAAATTTTATTTACTCAAGCACACCTCTAGACCTCCTTCCTGTCCCCACCAACCCATCCCTATCAGCTCAAATAATGACCTGGAGAAAAACTTGATGATGAGTTGATTTAGATGATGGGGGTGGGTTGTTGGGGGCTGGAGGGAGAGGAACGAGGTTTAGAGATGTGCTTGTGGGTTGCACTTATAGCGCGTTTATGTAGCCGTAATCAAAATCAAATGGCGGAGTTAGATTCTGATTACGAGTTACTCGTATGTTTACTAAATATTAAGGAATCAAAAAAATATAGGGCCCACACAAATTTAGGAATTCATTTCCTCCAAAGTTGAGGAATTGGACTCCTTGGATGGAGGTAGTATTCCAATTCCGGGTGAAGCCCGGAATAAGGAATCAACTTTTCTTGCCCATTATGCCCTTCAATAATTTCTGCAGTTTCAATTTCCCCGCCCACCCCTTCCCGCTACTCAGCACCATTCCGTCTCCATCTCTTTTCTCCCTGCATCACCAATACCATGCTAAGACAACAAAACCTTTGCAACGCAAATCACTGCATATTTGACGGAGGATAGAACCTCTTCTGCTGGTTATGTTATCTTCGAATTTATTCTCTCTTTAACCAACCCATAAACAAAAGAATTCAAATTTTTCAAATTTTATAAATGTTCCAACAAAATCAAGTCTATTAAAAATCAATATTGTCATGTTCCTTGTTATAATAATATAATTAATTTACTTTTAAAAAATAATCCAATTAATCATTATATAAACAAGGGCATTTTAGTAATCACATTAGTATTCATTCCGATTTCTGTGAATTAGTAAACAGCACAAATGAAATCAATACTATTTTTATTCTAATTCCAAAACATTCAAGTAAAGAGCTTCAACAGAAATCCGATTATGATTCATCTTTATTTCAATTCCTTCTATTTTGATTACGGTTACGTAAATGAACCCTTAGTTTATTAAATTTATTTGTTTAGTTTTTGAAAGCTGGAAGGGGATTTTATTCCTTTTCTCCTTCTTGGCATCGTAGAACAAACAATCGGCCCCGGGTTGGTACTCGGGTTTAGTTCTACGAGAAGGATTCTTTTCCCTCCTAATCTCTCTCCTTTTCCTTCCCTTCCTATTTGAACGGTCACGGTTAAGTCACGTCAACATCTTATATTGATTTTTTTTATAGAAACAATAAGACAAAAAGTAATATGTAAAATGAGGAAAGGGAAGGTGATGGAAATAAGAGGGGAGAGAATCCTACTCCTTAGTTCTAATCTTCTAAATTTAATCTAAATTGAATGTCTAATCTGAGCCCTGCCCCTTTCTACGATAATGATTGTGACAATGTCTGCTTCCAGGGTTATTCTGCTACTTTCCTATTTTTTAAACATTCAGTTACGAATTATTTAATATAATAATTTTAATAAAATTGACTTAAATTTTAATAAAAATAACAGAAATTTAATATAATTAGAATAAAATAAAAAATAATAGAAATTTGACCCAATTTTCGAAGTAAACGGTAGTAAACTATTTCTGAAACTGAATAGTACTACAATATTTTTGAAACTAAACGGTACTACATTATTTCTGAAACTGAAAAGTACTACAATATTTCTGAAACTAAACGGTATTACACTAATTCTGAAACTAAATGATATTACAATATTTCTGAAACTAAACGGTGTTACACTATTTTTGAAATGGAACACTATTGTTGAAAACTGAACACTAATTATTTTCTAAATTAAACGAGTACTACACTCTTTTTGAAACTGAACATAGTCACTATTTATGAAACTGAACACAGGTTGGCATGCACTGAATATGGTATCTCTTTAGGAAGTCTAACGACCATTCTTCTCTCTCCTCTTCTTGAATTTTGTCGGCACTTTCTCACCTTTCAAACGCCTTTTCTTCTACTAATTATTTTCGATCCTCATCAAATTTTCTGAATCTCTTCAATTTCTTAGCTTTCTAGACCAATTACTTAATTTTCTTCCATATCTGCACATCTGCAACTTCCTCTTCTCCTCCGCTAACAATCCCACCTTCTTCATCTGCAAAATCGAAAAATAACGCAAATCAAATCAATAAATCGAATACAAAAAATCCATCAAATATTCAGTGCACATATAAAGGTTTCGATCATTTTAATTTTGAATACGGACTAATTAATTAATCATGAACAAAGTATGTGAGAGGAAGCAGACAAGTATCACGGGGGAACTTGTATGTTAAAAATTTGGATGATACCAGCTGATGAGAAAATTCAGGAGCTTTTCTCTACATTTGGGACTATTAGTATTACCTCATCCAAGGTCATGCGACTATGCGAGGCCCAAATGTTTTGTTGCATTCTCAACTTCTGAATTAAAACACAAAAATCAATTTATTTATTTTTCATCATTAGGTGGAGGTACGTTGTTTTTCAAGCATTAGTGGAGATCAGGTTTGACGAGGAGAACAAGTAGTAGATAAGATCAGCATTCTTTCTACACTCAACTTAAACTTTAAAAGTGAATTATCTTTTTTACCCTATAACATAATTATCATTAAATACAAAATAAAATAAATAATAAAACTAAAATTTATTAATCAACCCACACCCAATAATTAAACTCTCCATAGTATTTATCCTACATTCACCCACCATCAAACTGGTTGCGCGGCAAATGCAACCCATGAATGCTTAGAAGATGTTGGCATATATTGTCTGGTAAACTACCACTTAAATTGTTTAGGGTTAGAGCCAAAACTGTCAAAGAGGACATGTTGAAGACAACAACAGGAATATGACCTTTTAGAGCTTTAGCCTGCACAAACAACCACTCCCCCGATCTTTACTGCCAATCAAGTTTAGAATTCCTGAAAAAATCAACACATACGTGATATGTATATGTATTGGAATGGTTCCTGTAAAGATTCAAGTCGTTGAACTAAAGCTAATCAACTTCAACCTGTGTAGATGAGACAATTCCGGTGGCAAGGTACCACCAAAATTGTTGTTTCTGAATTCCAACTCAACAAGAAATGACAGGTTGCCTAGGTGGGAATTTGAAGAGTAGCCTGGTCTGTGCTGAAGTTGGCTTGTCTTGCTACTGAACCTATTTTTAAGATAGGTATGTATGTACAAGAGTATTGGACCAGTAGCAGCAAAGTTGTCAACGAGGGGAAACGAGTTGTCGCCATTGTTGTGTGATATGAACCAAGAAATCAGAAGAAATAGGAACTCAAAGTAGACTTTTAATCTAGGGAACTTTAACGAAAAACCCCTGGTACTGTTCACTTTAATGAAAAACCACATTTTTACACTAAAAAGTCAATCATGGTACTATTCACTTTACCCTTTATTTTGTCCTTAGCGTTAAAACTCAAAGTTTTCAAGCCATTTTCATTAGTTTTCCTTTTAATCTATTGGGCAAATGAATCTTTGGCGACAATTACATATTGTCAACCCGATAAGTTTAAAAGTGTAATGAATGTTATGTGGTTTTTAATTTTATGAATGGGTGTAAAGATAAATTTACATATTGGATTGGGTTGTGAGGGTGATTTAGGTAGTAAATTTGGGTTTAAAGAGATATCAATAGTTTAATTAAAAATTATATGCATGTAGAGAATAAGTTGGGTGTAATAAGAGGTTATATGGTTTCAAAAACTAAACAAATAAATTTAATAAACTAAGTGCAAAATAATAAAATATTTTTCAAATAAAAATAATCCCTCATCCTGGGTTGGGAAATTTCAGATTTATTATCAATAAAAAATTGCAAAAGGTTCCTTCATCCGAATTCGAATCCTCTTTGGATCTTCTAAATTCATAGTTTAATATAAATTCAATGTGAGGGTATCGTTCTCTCTAAAGTGAGAGTTCTTTCTCTCCGAAGTGAGAGTGTTCATGTGAGACCTTATTTCCAGCATCTCTGGTGGCACCGTCCCTAGCTTCGGCTGGGGTCGGTTCCTGTGTCCTTCTCTCCTTCTTCTTTCCCTGCATCTACTGTTGGTTCTCCCCAATTTTCAATTCAGTCTATCCTATTTCTCCAACTATGTGGATATTCCTCTTCCTGATTCTTCCTTGCTTCGTTTTTCAGCCATATCTTCTGTGGAGTTCGTGCGTAGAGTTCCGGCGCTTTCACCGGCTCGGGTGTTTTCACCACCACGTTCTCCTTTGTGTCTGCCGTTTTCGGCGGTGTTGCTCTGGAATTTTTCTGAGCTTCAAACTGGTGAGTGACTTTGTTCACTTGAATGTCGATTTCTCATTTTTTGTTTCTGTTGTTTTTTTTTTCTTCCTATTTAGGCCTTTTTGGTTGTGTATAGGTATTGTTGGGCCTATGTATGTATGTAATACCGTGAATATTTTAGAAATGATGTAAATATTCATGTTATTGTTTAAGAGGAAAAAAAGAAGAGACTGGAAGCTGCCAGATGGCAGCAGTGGAGAGGAAGGAAAGGAGAGTGCGGGAGGAAGAAAGGAGGAAAAAAGGGAGAGGCGCAGAACACCCAACCCCTTCGGCCGGTACACCCACGCAGCAACTCGGTTTCGAAACCGGTGAAATTCCGGCGGTTCTCCGTCATTTTTCAGGCAAAATTCACTCAGCCATCACCTGCTAGTACTATCGCGACCTTTGCTTCACCCTTTTTCCTTCCAAACCTGAGTCATTTTGGCTCTTATTTCGTGAAAAACCGAACCCATGGGCTCTGGGGGTGCCACAGCGGAAATTCGGCTATCGTGAAAGCAACGCCGACCACCAATACCATCAAACCACTCCTTGTGAGGCCTGGAACAATACCGAACTAGTTGTAGGGGCGGCGGAGCACCTGTGAAGGCGAATCGAAACCCACCCATTTCTAGGGTTCCTGCGGGTTTCGAGGCAAATTGGAGATTTTCCAGGCCAAATTGGACTTGGCCATAGGTATAAAGTTTGCTCTACTCTTTGAGATCTTCATTTCTATAATTTTTGGGAATTTTTGAAAATAGTTGAATTTTCCAACGAGTCGAGGCGGCCGACCGCCACCCACAACGACGCGTGGCCAAAGGGCCGTCAATGCTATTTTTAGGCTAAATTAGATGCTCTGAATACAGTTTTGATATTCGTATGACGTAGGTTGATCGTTTGAACCTAAATTCACTACGATACGTTGCTTGGTCAATATATGAATCGATGATCCGACCGTTGGATCGTCACAATTTGAACCTAAATTCACTACGATACGTAATATTTGGGGACCTTAGGAGCTTACAGATCGGGAATCCGACATATGAATTTTCCCGAATTGGATTTGTAAGTTTGTAAAATAAAACGTCGACCGTCACCTGAATTCGTGATTGGCGGAGATCTGACCGTTAGATCGTAATGAAATTTTAGTATGTTGTTCTAGAAGTATAATGTGAACTACGAATGGCTTGATCCCTTCGTAGGGTACGTAGGCAGTCTAGCGAGACGGTTAGATGCAGCCATAAAATAATCCAAATTTAGTATTGTGCTGGAATTCTTTTAAGGAAAGAAATTATTATGGTTAATTTCCACGCTATTAACCATAATAATTTCTTTCCTTAAAAGAATTGTGCCAAAATGCTTAATTGGAAGCTAAAACCGGTGATAGGCCAAAATAAAGTCATGGTTAATTTCCACACTATTAACCATAATAATTTCTTTCCTTAAAAGAATTCCAACACAATACTAAATTTGGATTATTTTATGGCTGCATCTAACCGTCTCGCTAGACTGCCTACGTACCCTACGAAGGGATCAAGCCATTCGTAGTTCACAATATACTTCTAGAACAACATACTAAAATTTCATTACGATCTAACGGTCAGATCTCCGCCAATCACGAATTCAAGTGGCGGTCGACGTTTTATTTTACGAACTTACAAATCCAATTCGGGAAAATCCATACGTCGGATTCCCGATCCGTATGTCGGATTCCCGATCCGTAAGCTCCTAAGGTCCCCAAATATTACGTATTTTAATGTATCAAAGTTTGGTGACGATCCAACGGTCGGATCGTCGATTCATATATTGACCAAGCAACATATCGTAGTGAATTTAGGTTCAAACGATCAAACTACATTATACGAATATCAAAACTGAATTTAGGGCATCTAATTTAGCCTAAAAATAGCATTGACGGCCCTCTGGCCACGCACCGCAGTAGGTGCTGGTCGACCGCCCCTACTCGTCGGAAAATTCAACTATTTTCAAAAATTCCCAAAAATTACATAAATGAAGATCTCAAAGAGCAGAGCAAACTTTATACTTGTGGCCAAGTCCAATTTGGCCTAGAAAAGCTCCAATTTGCCTCGAAACCCTAGAAATGGGTAGGTTTCAATTCGCCTTCACATGTGCTCCGCCGCCCCTACAACCAGTTGGGTATTTTTCCAGGCCTCACGAGGAGTGGTTGATGGTGGTGGTGGTCAACGTTGCTTTCACGATAGCCGGATTTCCGCTATGGCACACCCGGAACCCACGGGTTTGGTTCTTCACGAAATAAGAGCCAAAATGGCTCGGGTTTGAGCAGAGGTCGGGATAGTACTAGAAGGCGATGGCTGAGTGAATTTTTCCTGAAAAATGAAGGAGAACCGCCGGAATTTCACCGGTTTTGAAACCGGGTTGCTGCATGGGTGTACCGGCCGAAAGGGGTTGGGTGTTCTGCACCTCTCCCTTTTTTCCTCCTTTCTTCCTCCCGCGCTCTCCTTTCCTTCCTCTCCCCTGCTGCCATCTGGCAGCTTCCAGAGTTCTCTCTCTTTTGTTTTCTTTTTTCTCCTCTTAAACAATAACATTAATATTTACATCATTTCTAAAATATTCAAGGTATTACAATGTATGTAAGTTTGTGTATCAGTGTGTTTGGTTGGAATGAAATCTTCCCTTTGACCCAAAAAAAAATAAAATCTAAATTCAATGTCTAATCTGAACCCTTTCCCTCTCTACGATAATGATTGTGACAATGTCTGCTTCCATTGTTATTCTGCTACCTTCCTATTTTTGAAGAATCAGTTGCGAATTGGAACAATTTCTCACCGAATGAGGATTTTCTTCCGATTCTTTTTGTGAGATCTTAGAATTTTCAAATTATGTCCGTTCATCATAGATCGTGCGGTCATAAATCATTTTAAATACTTTTATTTAAAATTAATCATGAACAGTACTTGACAAAAACTAACCGAACAATTTATGATGAACTAACACGATTTGAGAATTCCCGAAAGGATCCAGAGAGGATTCTCATTATTTCCCACCTTCTAGAAAAGAACAAGGCAGGTAGAACTTAATTTTTGGGCATGGTTTGAGAAAGCAGACAAAAACACAACAAGAGTACATGCTTCCACCAAATCGATCGGAACTGTCCATCAGCTCAAATAATGTTGTTATTGGATAATCACATTCTTTATATAATTAATCTCATCGGGATTCAGGAATGGAAGTCTTACAAGAGACGAAAGTCAATTGGGAAATAACGGAAGCCCTTGAAGAGGCATGAATATTAATGACTATGAAGAAATATATCTCTCATGCATGTATACAGAGAATTGTGGAATCCCAAATAGATGATCGCCTGTCGCACAGTACGTACTATATTGTTATGGGCTATTAGATGATATGACACCACGTCTTGTTATGAATGTCGACCACTAAATTACAATTGGTTAAATTAAACAAGGCAATCTAATGAAGTTGAGTAATGTCTAAAATACGTGGAATGATAGGATCTAAAAGCCAAAAAATTCTAGGAATATGTGTTTGTAATCTGTAACATAAACTCACTTGATACTACATAACGCTTACTATAACGACATGAGATTATATATGCAACCATGTTTACTCATATGAAGCGTGTATATTACATATTCATGGGTAGGCTGGCAAACGGGTCGTGTCTGTCGTGTTCGTATCGTTTTCGTGTAACATATGTTATCTTTACGGATCATGTCGTATGACACCCATTATCTTAACGGGTCCTTAACAGGTTGGGTCACTTTACCCAATGGTTAAAGTGACCCGACCCGTTAAGAAAAATATTTTTTTTTCCCTTAAATTTGCACATACCACACATTGCCACATAAATATTACTTCAAAACATTAAAATACATTTGTCGTTTAAGTACAACATCTACACTAAAAACTAAGAGCCCAATAAACAAACATCCATACACTACTAGTCTATTACAAAATATTAAATGTGCAAGGATATGCAAAATGAAAGAGTTTTTGTTTTCAAGGTTGTGAAGCCCTTCTCAAAAGTTTAAACATTGTCAATGGAACTCAAAGCTTGCATGTTATTCCTGTTACAAAATCCTCAATTTTCATCGATCATCATGGCATAAGATTTTGTGGTATCCACTTGTGTAAATATTTTAAATTGACGATCAAATTAGTTCATTGTATTCATATAGGATCAATGAGTGTAGCTATAAAAAAATCATCAAAATCGGACTTAAAATAACCGTTAAATTGTGATTTTTCGTTTATAACCTTCGAAAAGTTTTGTCCCATTACTTGATCTCGGAATGTTTGTTTTTGCAATTTTTGGCGTATGCGATCTCAAAGTATATACAAACATATTTGACGGTTGGATCGTTGAAACTAGTTTTGTAGAATGCATATCCCATCAAAACAATAGATTCACTAACACTTAAAAGTTTATTCATACTGTCATTAAGTATAACATAAGATTTTGTGGTATCCACTAGTGTAAATATTTTAAATTGAAGATCGAGTAAATTCATTGTATTCATATACGGTCAAGGAGTGTAGCCGTAAAAAATGATCAAAATCGGAGTTAAAATAACCGTTAAATTGTGATTTTTCGTTGATAACCGTCGAAAAGTTTTGTCCTGTTACTTGATCTCTGAATGTTTGTTTTTTTCGATTTTTGGCGTATGCGATCTCGAAGCATATACAAACAAGTTTGACGGTTGGATCGTTGAAATTAGTTTCGTAGAATGTGTATCCCATCAAAATGATAGATTCACTAACACTTAGAGCTTATTTATACTTTCATTAAGTATAACATAAGATTTTGTGGTATCCACTAGTGTAAATATTTTAAATTGAAGATAGAATTCATTCATTGTATTCATATAGGGTCAAGGTGTGACAGCCCGTCCCGAAATAAATTATCAATGGCGTGGAAGTTACTAAATTACCCTTGGATGTTGAGATATAATTGAGTTTTATTATGGCATTGTGTGGTTTAAGTTTTGGATGGGGACAAATAGGTTAAGTCCCTAATATTATGGAACCAATTAGGGACTTAGACTTAAGTTATTTTTGTTGTTTTGTTTGGTTGGTGACCATTTGGACCACACACGGACTACACACACACACCCATACCCTTACCTGTTGACTCTGTCTCTCTCTCTCTCTCTCTTCCCTCTCGCATTTTCTGCCATTTCCGTACAAGTCGTACGGATAACTTCCAAACCAACCATTCCCGTCCCAGGTCGAGGATGTGAAGGTGATACTCGTGTTCCTTGCAAGCTCAGGAACATATCTATACAAGTTTTTGGACGTGAAAGCTTGGAAAACCCGAGAAACCCGAAACCCAGATTCTATGCATTGTTCATGCACACGTAAAAGCGAAGGTTTCAGTGATTTTGGAGGCCATAGAGAGCTTTAGAAGGTCTTCACGAAGCTCGGGGTATCTCGTTGGGTAGTTTTGGACGTCGGGATCGTGAGTTTCAAGTTTGGCCGGTTTTTCTCGAATTTCTCCGGCGAGATCCCATGACCTTTGGGGCTTTAAACAGGTAAGGAAATGTTCTACAAGTTAAGAGCTTTAATTTGGTACTGGTTTCATGAAATTTGGATGAAAAATGGACAAGATATGAAGGTTTTCGTGTTTTCCCAGTTTCCGGCGACGGCGAGGCACCGGAGGTTCGCCGGGGAAGAAGAGCGAATATTCCGTCAAGTCTGACGAAATATTCTAATGCCGTCAGGTATCTTTAACGGTTTCTATTACTTTTTAATGGAATATTCCTAACGGCGTCACTGTTCTGTTACACGTGCCAGGCACGTGGCCGCGCGTCTGGATGTGCATTGGGCGGCGCATGGCGACGCGTGAGAGGTCGGAAAATTATTCTAAAATTCTGGGGATGTTTTTGAGGATGAGTAGGTCTTAGTGGTATATTCATATACCCAAATTGAGCAATATATGAGAAGTTATTACCAAGTTTCGTTTATGTGCTCTTAAGTGACGTTTATATAGTTGTTTAACATATAGGTGAGACTTATCCCGAGGACGAGCGTAATCATTCGAGGCTCGGGGGCTACGACCCTTCGACATATCTGTGAGTGGGCTTTTATTTTCAGTATACACACACACACACACACATATTTTAGTGTATGCATTATCATATTTATGCATAATGTTGCATGATGCTGCGGAGGCCCAAGTAAGCTACAGGTAAGTATATTATGTTGGTAATGGTTATGAGATATGATGATGATAATGATGATGAGATATATTAGAGCTCATAATCTGCACCCCGGTGTTAATGTTCCCGCCCAGAGTTAGGGGCATAGTCCTTCCCGTGATGTTCACCTCCCGCATCGTACGCTCGCTTTGGATCCAAGTTAGGTGCACAGTCCTGTCGTATAGACAACTTTAAGTGGGTTCGACTCATAGGTGACCCACGATTAGCACACAGTCTTCACGTGATCGTAGCACTAGAGCGTATTATTTTACACCCAGTCCTATCGGACAGACCACGTGAGGTGGTTCCGACTCATGTGCAGATGTATATATATGATGAGATATGAGATTGAGATATGTATATACTTGACGAGATATATGATTGAGATGTGATTAAGATGAGCTCTAGATTTCCCTGTGCATATCACGTTAGGTGACTTAGGCTGACAGATGATTTATATTGAATTGCATCACCTGGCTTACAGTAGTTATATTGTGATATTAGACATGGCATACGCATGGCATTTTTATATGCGGATTTCGATATTTCTGAGCATGATTTTGAGATATATACGTATGTATTCTATTTTCTGGGAAACTATACTTGTTTTACAGCGAGGGGTTAGAATATTATTCGTTGGTGGCTTACGAGGGCTTGACGGAGGTTCTGACAGTTCACCTTCCATGTAGGATCATCTTTGGATGTTGTATTATTAATAATTGTCCTGCTAGACTGCACTAGGTTACTTATGCTCTGAATTGTTGGGATTCACTCTTATTCTCGCACTAGCACATTATCTTAGTTAGTATTGCTAGTGATTTGGTCTTTAATTATCCGTATTTCTCTTTATCCTTCCGCTTCCGCAATGCGCACATGGCTACGTCACCCACACGTGACGGCCAGCACGCTTCGATCTCGGCCGGGGTGTGTCACAAGCATGGACCAAAATATCGAAAATATCGGCGAAATATCGCCGATATTATCGTTTTTTTGGTCCGACGATATTTTGGTGACTTATCCTCTTATTATCGTTATTATCGATAATATCGCGATATGAAACCCAAAAATACTTGAAAATTTCTGAAAAGTCTCAATTTTGGGCATAAGGGGATTCGAACCCCTCCCATTTCACTTCTTCAACACCTTAACCACCATATCACTTATGTTTTTGTGAAAATATGCTAAAATATTTATATATATGGTTTTGTTTTGAATTCTTTTTGCAAGAAACAAATTTGCACATATTCCAAATTTTTTGTGGTATTATATTTTAAATTGTGTCAATTAATTACTTAGTCAATGACATGTGGTTTTTAATTTTTCTATTTTTTATTTGGTCACTTACACGTAGGGCTGGAAAAAATTCCCGAAAATCCCAAACCAAACCGAAAAAGTCCCAAACCCAACCGAAAAATCCCAAACCAAAACCATCCCGAAGTTCGGGAATCTCATCCCGAAAAATACCGAAATTTTCGATATGGGATTGGTTTCCAAATCCCATTTGTTTGGTAATCCCGAACCCTTCATATTCATTCCTATTAGGATGGAATCGAGCGACTCATAGAAAGAATCCGAGACTCAATCTTCAAATGATTTTGCTTATGGACAACGTCAACCAATCTCGGATCCATATGGGTGGCATGTTAACAATTACATGCAATACTATTTTGGGGATTTATCATTTGATGACTACTCTTCACAATACACTTACTCTACACATGGAGATGATGAAGATAGTGAAAATTTTGAACCTCATAGGAACTCTATGTGGTACTAAGTCACTCATGTATCTTACCACGCAATGTATAAAGTGTAAAATATTGTACTAATTCGTTATATATAAATGATTATGGTGTGTTTAAACTTCTTTCATTAATTACTACATATTTTCTACACTCACAATGTTTGCCAGCTCGCTATATAATCAACTTAAATCAGTTAAATCCATCATGCAATGCATTTCCTTCCAATTTTTTGTGATAAACAAATAGATAATTGACTAAATAAACATCCTGCAAAGTTTCAATAAAAATTTCCAAGTTTTTCTTACAATTTCCGTGGTTTTTATTCAATTTTTATCGATATCGATAATATCCCGATATTTCCATCGATATTTCCGTGTTTTTGGACTACCGATATTTCCGATATCATCGATATTTAATACCTTGGTCACAAGGAGTAGTTGTAAAAAATCATCAAAATTGAAGTTAAAATAATCGTTAAATCGTGATTTTTCGTTTATAACCGTCGAAAAGTTTGGTCCCGTTACTTGATCTCTGAATGTTTGTTTTTTGCGATTTTTGGCGTATGCGATCTCGAAGCATATACAAACAAGTTTAAAGGTTGGATCGTTGAAATTAGTTTCGTAGGATGCGTATCCCATCAAAACGATAGATTCACTAACACTTAGAGTTTATTTATACTTTCATTAAGCATAACATAAGATTTTGTGGTATCCACTAGTGTAAATATTTTAAATTGAAGATCGAATTCATTCATTGTATTCATATAGTATCAAGGAGTGTAGCTATAAAAAATAATCAAAATTGGAGTTAAAATAACCGTTAAATTGTGATTTTTCGTTTTATAACCGTCGAAATGTTTTGTCCCGTTACTTAATCTCTGAATGTTTGTTTTTTGCGATTTTTTGCTGATGCGATCTCGAAGCATATACAAACAAGTTTGATAGTTGGATCGTTGAAATTAGTTTCGTAGAATTCGTATACCATCAAGTTCAATGATATATATATATATATATATATATATATATATATATTTATTAAGTAGATTTAAATTTATTTATTTTGTACGTATAGCACTTAAGAAATTGAATAGTATGTATATTTAAGCCGATCCAATGGTCACCAATTTTTAAAATTTAATTTAATATATATATAATTATTATAGTTTTTAGGGGTATAAAATTGTTAAATTAATATATATAATTATTATAGTATTTTTTAGGGTTATAAAATTATAAAATTAATATTTTGCTTATCGTGTTACCCACATGTATATCCGAACCAACCCGTTATGTTAATAGGTGCTTATCGGGTTACTCGATAACGACCCGATTCGTTATCGTGTTGACCCGAACACCTATTAATTTCGTGTTGTGTCGTGTCGGGTTATCGGGTCGTGTCAGGAATTGCCAAGCCTATTCATGGACTCACAATTACGTGAAATTTTTAGAGCTCATATAATGGTTAAAGCATATCCCTCGACACAATTTTCTTCGGGGATACATAAGAACAAATCCTAAAGGATATGAAAGTGACATGGAAATATATAAATTGCTTAAAGATAATATTGAGTATTGAAAGAGCCTGAAGCTCAAAGTATGTACTCGATTTTCTTAAGTCATTTGTCGATTTATCTTCTGAACTGAACTTGTATTGATGTGTCAATTCTCCCCCTGAACTTGTATTGATTTGTTAATTCTCCCCCTGAACTTTAATTTTAGCCGATTGTGCCCATGAGAACTTTTATAATTAGCCAATTTCCCTCTTGAACTTTAACTTTAGCCAATTATCCCCTAAAATTGTATCCCCCCCAAGCGTTAGATTCTAAATTTTTCATCTAATTTTCATCCATCCAATTTTTCATTCTTTTTGCCCCCATACAGTTGTCATGTGTTGTCTGCGTTATTAAAATGGATAAAAAATTGGATGAAATTTTTTAAAATCTAGCGTCGGGGGGGGGGGGGGGGGAGAGGATTGGCTATTAATAAAAGTTCACAGTGTAATCGGCGCTAAAATTAAAGTTCAAAGGGAACAAAGGAGAAATTGATTATTTATAAATGTTTAAGGAGTAATCGGCTAGATAATTTGGTATTTCTCTAACCTCGCCAGGTATACAAATAAAATATGGCCCATGGCACCGAAGAAATTATATATCAGCATTGTCAAGGCTCATTTTTATCACTTTTATTGTTCTACCATCATTTACCTCAAAAGTATGTTGTTATCAGGGTGAGTATCTCATGAGGGAGAACATTCAACAACTTTCAAAATAAGGGACATATGCGCATTGTACTCTTTTTTTCTTCGATTAGGTTCTTGTCCACTGGATTTTACCTAGTAAGGTTTTAACGAGGCAACATTGAGCACTTCTAACACAATATCATGATCCTGAAGAATGTTCCACTCTTTTTCCCTTTACTCACATTTTCCTATCGGGTTTTCCAAGCAAGGTTTTTAGTGAGGCAACTACATCATTGTATGGTGGACATCCAATGAGGAGTATTGTAAATATATGAAATGTGGATGACCACCATAATGTAAAAAACCTCCCTTTTTTGGTGAAAAAAAAGTTTAGGAGGTGAAGCTGAAAAAAGTTTGGGAGGTGAAGCTACCCCTTTCTAGGGTCATAACATACCACAAATCTCTTTGAAGAATTACAGAAAGGGTTTGAGCCATTTTTTAGTTTTTACGGATTGCCCGCCAAAAGAGATCGGTAGCAATAACCTCCTATCTTAATTCTTGGTAACCAATGCTCTTATTATTGGTAACCAAGTTTGGAGAACATTATTATATTGTCTTTCTCTACTCTACTTCTCTCTCTCTACTATTTCCTCATTAGTTTTATAACAGGCATTACATTTTCTCCGAAACCCAGTTGGGCTATAACCCACCCAACCCAGCCAAGGTTGGATCCTTCACTAACAAATGATGCATTTTTTGAACACTTCACAAATATCTATTGAACGGCAACGCCATTAAAACTATACCGTGGTTGCAACAAAGAATCTCTCCTCACTTGCACCAACTCTCTCATTCAACAATAAAAAAATTAGGGGAAAACAAATGGAAAAGAAACATGAGACGTCTCTAACTCCGATTGAAGCAAATGGAGGACAGTCAAGCTTCTATGTTCCTCAAACTAGAGGAATCACCATCCTCCTAAAAGACGCGCCATTGTAGCGGCTTTTCAACGCTGGTGTCGTCTTCCCCTCCCTGATTGCTCCATTGGCAACACAACTTGGCTCCCTGATTTCTCCTCTAGAAACAACATCAATCCAACTTTTGTGCTATCAATTTGGCTCTTTCAAATTTCAATTTTCTTCTCGTTTCTTTGATTATTGTCCGGGTTAAAAATCTGAGAAAGAGCCCTTCACATTCCTCTAACAAAATATAAACACAAAGTGAATAACAACGGAAGGGAAGGCATGGTATCATAAAGTGAAACATAAACACAAATATAATTACTCGACTTCATAAGGAAAAGGCTGGGAAAGTTCCATTTCAATAACGTTGCTGGTCTCGATCTTTAGTTTTTAGATACAAAAACGATGTTACAATAACATCAACGAGCAGGAGGCCAGGGAGGAAATTAAAATGTGAAATCCAACACAAAGATGTCACCTCTTACATTATTATCTAAGTTGCTGAGAAGAAGCTGTATATTAGGAGGTTACAGTGCCGCAATGCACCCAGTTTCAATCTTGGCATCCAGTGGCAGCGCTGCTATCTGAAATATTGAACGTGCTGGGGCTGGAGATGGAAAATCTGCAACACAACCATATAACATAAGTCAAGTTAAATGAACAAGTAAATGGTTGTCACCACAGTGTTGCACATAACTTATTGAATCAAGAGTCATGGACCAGTTGAACAAAATAAAGGATTATGTGTTCAAGGAAGGAGCAGAGTTAAAGGAAATTGACATCCCCTTAAGGAAGAGAACAAGATCCAACCATTCATCATGCTTCAAGCAATTTGTACCAAAAATTAAGCAGAGCCAAATCTGTTTCTACAAAATTTAACAGGTAATTTGAGCGTCAAATTGTGCTAAATGAGATTAGCTCAAATAAACCTAACATTGAAGGGCTAAAGTCAGCTCCATTCTATCTACCTGTAAGTCCTATCAATACCTCGATACCCTTATGCCTCACGGTTTTGGACAGATAGAAAACAAACAGTGTAATTAAGAATTCAATCCCAAATGTCAAATTTATCTCTCAATAAAACTCACATTTAGCATAGATTTCATTGACTGTCTTGAAGTCATTCCAATCAGCCAACCTGTATGGACATAAGAGACAATTAATTTCCTCTCCAACACTAAAGTCTCCAATCAAGATTGTGCAAAGATTTTAAAAAATAAAAATAGAAATCTGTACAGAATAGTCGTTTCAACCACAGAGGAATAGCTGGCTCCGCTTGCTTTCAGTATTTCCCCCATATTTTTCAGAACCTGCAATAGTTTCGTTAGCCCAAATCTTTCAAAAGTAGTCACACAGCAATGCTATCAACTATACACTTTTGCAAAACGACAACTCTAAAAACCAACAATTATGTTAACAAATTCAACTTCTCCTCGATGAAGATTTGCAAGATTACTCTACTTTATGAAATAGTGTCAGAGATTACTAATTGGCTATTTGGATTAGATATATTAAAGAGATATAATTTACGTTCTATAGTAAACATCTAATTGCAGTAACATTAACCCCTATTTAGTAATCTCTTGAACACTTTGATTGGTGTCATCATCATTTTTGCAAAGATACGAAACAGGATTCTCGACAATTTAAGATCCTACAACTGCCAAAATCCCAAACAGCACCGATTTCCATCTACTGTCACTTACTTCTAACTCATAGCAAAGGTTATCAGTTTCGAAGGTTATAGCTTTGACAACAAACCGGTTAAAAATCAAAGACATTTCACCAACCAAAAGCGTAAAAATAAAATCACAAAACCTATTAACCTATGACCATCTCAAATCCAAATTAACCACACAAGTATGAAGTGTAGCCAACACACGAGAGCATCAACAATACCTGCTGTGTCTGATCTACAATATTATCCGACACAAACTTCCCTGTCTGCATTTAAACACACAACATAAGTTCATATCATCCACTTCATACCAACATTAATGGATTAAAGTGGTAAAAACAAAAACAAAAATCCAAGACACAAACCTCAGGAATCAGACCAAGACAACCCGACACGTGGACAAAGTTGTCGACTTTGATTGCCTGAGAATACGGTCCCAATGCAGCCGGAGCCTTGTCTGTGTGAACAGCTTCCTTAATTCCTAAAATCCAAGCATACAAAAACTGCCCGTGTTAAATTCACACGCAAAGTACAGACCTTTATCCAGAATTGATCAAAAGGGATTCCTACTATGCAACCAAACATCGGAACCGGATTTCTAATCCAAGTAACCAAACAGATGTAAATGGGAAATCCAATTAAATTAAAATAAACGAGAGAGATTAAAAAGTTGGAATTTACGAGCGTCGGTGGAAATGGCTGAGCAAGCGAAGCGAGAGGAGGGCTTCGATGAAGCCAAAGATCGCCAGAAAGTGGAGCCAGCCACCGAGGCAAAGCCCGCGACGGCGGCTAACGGAGCACGGGTGCGCAATGCGCCCATGTCGACCGCCGGCATGTGAAAGCTCCTCGCCGCACACCACGCCATCGCTCTCTCTCTGGGAGTCTCTGTCTCTGTTGGACTTGTTTCCACCACTCGCAGTTTACGTGTTTTGTTTTTTATGTTCAGATACCCTATTTCCCCTTTTTTTTGGGAAATTTTGAAGAATAGCCAAATTTTATCAGCATATATTGAATTTTAGCTAAACTTCTTAATTTCTTATAATACTAACCAAAAATCCACATAAAAAGTCTAAATTACCCTTTGTAATACTAATCCTCACTATCTTCTCTTCCTCCCTCTTTTAGTTTGTAGCCAACGCTGGTCCTAGGCCTGCAAAGACCAAGATGATCCCCCTTTTTTTCTTGGACTTTACTTTAATTTTGTTATTGGGCTTTTATTTTGGGCCAAATCTGGTTCGCTTTAACCATCGTTTTTTTTTTTTTTTAACTAATAATATTATCTACACTAAAAAGGAGGGGTGTGGGCTTAGCCTCATAGTAGGTGTGGTTCAAATTCTCATTAAGTGAGATTCAAACCTAAGATCTCTCACTTACAAGTGAAAAGGAATATAACTAGATAGTAGTACTAAGTGGCTCTAACCATTGTATTATTAATCAGTGAAAATGCACAATTTTTCTTTATAGGTGATCCGATGAGGTTTAACTAATTTTAGTTTACTGTATTTAACTAATTGAGATTTAACTAAATCTTTATAGTTCATCCGTGAAAGAAAAATATGTGAGTGAATAAGACTTATCATTGGCACATGTATTTACGAATCAATTTGGGATTGATGTGCTTTTTTATAAAAGTGCTTCTACTGAGCTTTAAAATACTTTGTTGTAAAATAAAACAGTTGAGTGGCTATTAAACTATATTTTAAAAGTGTTGTAAGTATGAAAAATAGTGTAAAAATGTTTGGTAAATTTCAATGTAAAAGTGATATAATTGTATATAAGGACAAAAATAGATACAGTAATGGGGGTGGTGGCAACAACAATGGTGTCAAAGGTAGTGGTGGTGTGGTGTTGGTGCTAATAATAGGGTGTGGTGGTCAGGGTTTAGAGGTAGCAGTGGTTGCGATTACAGCGGTATTGCCGATGGCAATGATAGTGGTGGTGATGGCGACAGTGGTGTAATGCTGGTAATTGCAGTTGTAAGTTATGGGGCTAACAATATCGGCAATGATGATGGCAATGACAACAACAATTGTAAGGGTATGGTGGTGGTGCTAATAGTGGGATGTGGTAGCTGGGGTGTAGAGGTTGCAATGGTAGTAGAGGCGGCGGTGGTTGTGGACCATGGTGGCAATGGTGTTGATTGTGGTTGTGGTGGTGGCAGTGGCGGTGACAATTATGGCAACAGTAATAACAATGGTGGTTGTAATGGCAGTTGTTTTGGAGCTAGTGCTGGCAGTTATGGTTATGGTTGTAGTGGTGGTGGTACCAAAGGTGGTGGTGGCGGTGGTGGTGATGATTGTGGTGGTAGTGGTGGTGGCAACAATGGTGGTGGTAACGACGGTGGTGATATAAGGTTAGTGATTGTAATGGTAAGTGGTGATGGACACTTTGTTCTCCAAGAATAACATGTATGTAGAAGGATAAATAATGTCATTTTTTAATAAATTAATTGGGTATACATTAATTAAAAATATTCATAAAAGGCTCAACCTACTTTTTATAAAAGTGTTGCAGTCCAATCGGATTAGGAATGTGATTGTGTAAATCCTAGTATATCTAGGAATATCTTGTAGTTACCTATTAGGAGTTAATTACCTATTAAGATATGTAATCTTATAAGGGTAAGGATTCTACCCTTCCTACTACTATAAATAAAGGCATAAAGGGGTGATACAATACACACCTCAGAATTAAATCTCTCTATTTCTTTCTTGTTGCCGCCGGCCCCCTTTCTCTATACCTTAGATTGCTCAGTTAATTAGGCCTACAACACGTTATCAGCACACTCTTGCCAGAAGCTAAGGAATTGAAGGATCGTAGGAGGAGGCTATCTTCTACAAATTCAAAGGCTTTCAATTGTTTTCTGCCAATCAGGTTCTTCTAAAATAAATTAAGATATTTGAAAAAAACCTTGAAGTATGAAAACATTCTCCATGATGCATGAACCCCTTATATTTATATTTTCCTTTCAATTATATATATCATATATATGTTTATATATTTTGTCAATACATATAATTGTTCATGCATTACGCATATATGCTATATAAGCACTTCGGGTTTTCAACCCTAGAATTCGAAAAAAAAAAAAAGGAAAAATTTGGGTTTATTTACGACACCGCCTCAACACCACCGTGGCAACACCACAAGGACCACCGCACTGGCCTGAAGCCCAGTCACGGGATGGACCCCCTCGAGACGACGTCGTTTGACGTCTTGGACCTTTGCCGAAGTCTTTGGGCTTCGCTGCATACTGTGGACACCAGGCCGTATGCTTGGTTTGGTTTCGTATCACGGGCCTGAAGCCCTAACCCGAGCCAGCGCAAGCTGGGCTGGTCCTTTTTTCGGCCCACGCAAGTAGCTGTGCTGCTGGGCTTAGCCACGGCCTGCATTCCAATCAACCAGCCCACGGAGCTAGGCTTACCCCTGCAGCCCAAAAATCGAAACCCAGCCTCAGCTAGGGTTTCTTCGCCAAACCCGTAAGCCAGCCTTTGGGCTAGGCTTGTTCCCGTATTGGTCTCGATCCAAATGCCAGCAGCCCTGCTGTTGGGCTCCTTTTTTTTCTCGGCCCGTGGCTTGTAGCCAACCCAAGGCCGAAACGCCTATAGGGCCTTGCGCTACTCACGGCACTCATGCCCACTGTGTATGGGCTATGGTTTTCAAACCTAATGCTAATTTTTGGCATTTTAAATAATTTTAACCTACATGTTATAATTATTTTTGCTTCTACGATCAACCCTGAATGGTCTCAATCTATTGAATTAATTAAAGTGTGCAGTTTATTAATCTGACAATTAATCCAAAATTATTGGCCTGAAGTCCACTTTTTGGCATTAATGATTCATAAATTATTTCATTTCTTTGAACCGTTGACTATCTTTCGTAGTCCCGAAGCACTTACACATGGGTTCCTGAAGCAATCCACAAATCCACTACACTTTATTGCATATTGTATTATGTGTTCTTGTAGGTACCCCTATATGAACTAAACGTTCGTAAACTAAATCGAACCTGTAGTTTCAAATTTAATGCCTTTGAAACTCGAAGTTTTCATTCAAAACTTACCACATGAAACCTGTAGCTTTCATGCATAAATTAAACCAATACATTTCTATAGAACCCGAATGTTCTACAATGTATGTCTATGGCTTTCCCTATGACTAACCACGTTTTGTGTGTACCCTCTGTTTAGGGACATGTCGAACTTGAACAAGCTCGATTTCACCGCTCTAGAAGTTTCTGGAAGAAACAACCTGAAGTGGGTTCAAGACGTGAAACTCTATCTTACTGCAAAGAGTCTTAGAACTACCATTGAGGAACCAATCGACGATGAACCCGTCGACGAAGCTCAGAAAGCTACTCCTATGATCTTCATCCGAAGACACATCCATGATGCACTGCAGATCGAGTACCTTGCAGAGGAGGATCCTCGTACCCTGTGGCTCGCCTTAGCGGATTGCTTTGATCACCAGAAAGACATTTACTTGCCTGAAGCAAGACACGGCTCGTAGCATTTACGCTTCCAAGACTTTAAGTCTGTAAATGAATACAACTCTAAAGTTTGTAGAATCCGATCGCTGCTTAAGTTCTGTAAAAAGGACTTAACCGAACATGATCTCGTAGAGAAAATCTATTCGACCTTCAATGCCACAATATTGTGCTGTAGCAACAATATATGGCACACAAGTTCACCAAATTTTTGGATTTGATATCTATTCTACTTCTCGCTAAAAAACAGAATAAGCTTTTGTTGAAGAATCATCAAGCTCGACGTACCGGCTCGAACGCCGCGACTGAAGCGCACGAGACAACTTCGAACAGCCACAACCGACGGAGATCCTATCGTGGCCATAGAAAAGGGCGGCAAGGCCCATCACGAGTGATAAGAGCATATTTATGCGACTTAGTTAGCTTGTTTCTTGGCATTTATATAGTTAATTTCTAGTTATTACAATATTTTGAGCTATTTTCGTGTGTTTGTAGGTTCAAAGGACTAAAGTGGCAAGAAAGTGCAATTTGGACCATTTTAGAGCAGTTTTGGGCTTGGATTGGATAGTACATGCATGGAGCAAGGTGGATGGACAAATTTGAAGACCAAAAGAGGCTAGGAATGTGCTAAAGAGATGAAGGAATTAATTCAAGAAAAAGAAGATAAGGAGCCCAGCAAGAATGAAGGAATGTTAGCCAAGTTACCTTATTTTGTCCTAACCTTATCCTAATCTTACACTACCTAGGTTTCAGCTACAAGGAGGATCACTAATTATATTAGGACACTTAAATAAATGATTCTAGAAGGCCTAATCCCTTTCCTTCCCTTGCCGCACCTTTCTTTCCCTTTCCTTCTTGGATTATGACATTTATTTACCCTTTTGCTTTGAGGATTTGGTGTACAAATCTGTCTCCAAAATTAATTAGGGCTGTGATTCTCTTGCCCTATTAATTCAAGCATATGCCACATAATTAAGGGGGATCCATCACCATAATTCGCAACCATTCCTCACTACAATTGAGACCACCATTCACCACACACCCTTGTGCAGCAGCTTTGCAAGGAGAAAGGAGATGAGACCCTTGAGCCGTGCCCTGCCATTCAAACTTTGGATTGCTGGAACAATTTTAGGTGTTTTCCATCTTTTGTTTTCAATGTTTAAATTTAATTATCTTTGTTTAATTGCGAACATGAGGAGCTAAACTCGTTTTAGCTAGAGGAGAATTCAAAACCATGAATATTTCTGAGATATGAGTTGATTACTTCGAGTTATTGTTTCATAAATCGTGAATGCAATTTGCTTAACTGCTTGATTGATAACTTATTCTTGTATGTTGATTAAGGATGCATACTTAGTTTGCATGCATGAATTTGATGCTAGAATATAAGGGATTTTCACCTAATAGTTATGAACTTATATTTGCAAGTAGTGGAGGTTGCTAGTCACGATCGTGTTAAGTAAATTTCTGGCAGGAGTATCATGTTGTTCATAGTTACGAATGCCTTGTCAATGCTTATGATTTTCATAGAACTTAATGATCTTTGATATGTATCTCTATTATGTTGTTCATGTAGGGAACTTGAGAAGAATAATTTGGTTGCGATGCGATGTCCAATTCAATGAACTTAGGAAAATCTGAAGGTTAATTAGTGTTGTTCACGGTTAATCTGGGGCATTGTCATTCATGGTTTTTCGGAAGAATAACTGGAAATCGATTCATATGCATATGTGTCATGTGTGGAGAATGACCCTCTAGCTAGCCTTTCACCTTTTTTTTCACCCCAATTTCGTACCCTTTAAGTTTGTTTTACAAGTTCATTTGTTTAAGTTTTAAATTCGTCAAAACAAATGCCCCTTTAGTATTTCGAGTCTTCTTTGTTTAATTTTCGTCTAAACCACCCTTTAGTGCTAGTTTTGAGTCATAGGAACTTAGTTTGTGTGTTTTGAGTCAGTTTGGATTATTTTGAGTAGTCTAAGTCTAGTTTAGTGTTTTAGAGTTTAATTTGAGTAGATTAGCAATCCCTCCTAATCCCCGGCCTAGAACGATCCCTACTTACACATCTACTACAATTGTCAACAAGAAGGTTTAAGTTTGTGTGCTATTTTATATCACATCAAATTTTTGGCGCTGTTGCCGGGGATTAGTAAATTTGCTAATCACCCTGTTTTTTTTATTGTACTTTTGATATTTGATTTAGTTTTCTTTCTTTGATTTTAGGTACTAGAGAAGCAAGACATGGCAATTGCTAATCTTCAAGCTCAAATGGCGAATCTTACTTCTCAATTGTCGCCAGTATATCGAAATGACCACAATGCAAAGTGTCCCTACATTTGGTGTGTCCTATAGGCAAGGATATTAAACTCATCAACGTCCTCAATTAACTGAGAATGGAGGTGCATGGGGTTATCAAGGCTATAATCATTCAAGGAACAACCTGTTTGCCAACACTTACAATTCAGATTGGAGAGATTATTCAAATTTTATGTGGAGGGAACCTCAACAATTTCAACAAGATGGATATTGGCAGCAATCTGAGGAGTTCTATTCAAGACCTATGCAGCCACCACAGCCTCCCCCACAACAATTCCAATCGAATTCAAGTATGTCCATGGATCAGGATACATTTCTTCAAACACTAAATATTTGTTGTGCTTCTTTGGCTCAGGATCTAGAAAACTAAGCTAAAGAGCTGGTCGAATTGAAGAATCAAATGGGGCAAATGGTAGAATTCATGGTACAAATTCGAGAACAAAGCGAACTCTCTAGCTCAACTATTGTCAATTTGATGGGAGATTTTGAAATCGTTGAAGCTATCACCTTGGGAAGTAGCATAGAGGTTGGAGCTGACCCAAAAATGTCCAAACACAGCCAAAACGTGGATGAACAACTACTGCAAGAAGAAGAAGAGGTGGACAAGGCCACGGTAAGGGAAGAACACCCATTGCCGAAGCTTTCTATGGCTCATACGCCATCCAATTCAGGTAAGGATGTTCCAAATTCAATTCTTTCTAATCCCATTCCACCAAATGTCCCTTTTCCTCGCAGGTTCATGATTTCCAAGGAAGAAGAGAGTGAAAAAGACATCTTGGAAGCCCTTCCAAAGGTGCAAAGTAACATCTCGATTCTTGGTACAACAAATCAAGTTCCATAATGTGTTGAATTATTCAAAGAACTTTGTACAACAAGAAGAATAATTCAAGAGAAAGAAGTGGCTGGGGAATATCAAGAATTCATCAAAGAGGATGTACTTGAGACAACCAACCCCAAAGAAG
The DNA here is from genome assembly GCA_024362995.1 of Heteromeles arbutifolia. Lineage (NCBI taxonomy): Eukaryota > Viridiplantae > Streptophyta > Magnoliopsida > Rosales > Rosaceae > Heteromeles > Heteromeles arbutifolia. Next base: position 32,099,770 of record JANCRC010000003.1, on the reverse strand, counting down.
TTAGATTGTATGAAACAGGACAAGTCACCACCCTCATCCCAAATCTGGCCAAGTGCAAAGTTCCTGAAACTTTCAAAGAAGTGGTGTTTGTCCTTGAGTTCTTGTCGGAGCACACAAGTAAGTCACCTCTTCAAATTTCAATTTCGTTTTCTACTAACAGGTTATTGATGATTCAGGCACCCACTCTAGAATTTAAACCATTGCTGGATCATTTCAAGTATCACCTTCCATTTAAAGATCAATTCCATGTCGTGGACCCTAATGGAGCTTAAAATGAGGTATCGTCCAGCTGGAAGACGTTAAAGCAAGCGCTTCTTGGGAGGCAACCCATGCATTCAAATAAATAAGACCTAAGAATCTCCGGCTCCAAACCCAGATTTATGTTCCTCAACCCTATTCTTTATTGCTTTTACTTTGCCATGATTGTCTTGTTTGTTAGAGATGTTGTTTGCTTGCTTGTGTGTGAGTCTATGTTTGAAACATTGAGGACAGTGTTTGGTTTAAGTGTGGGGGGGTAAACAAAGTGTTTTTCATTGATTTTCATGGGATTTTATCACCTATCACTTCTAAAGTTGTTTCTCACTGTTTTTAAGTGTTTTTAGTGTGTTTTGAAGGAAAAATAAGAAAATTTACAAAAAAATTTGAAAAAAGTTTTGAAAAAACCAAAAAGAGTCATTTTTGTGTTTTTGTTTATGTCTTAGGGTACCTTCCAACACAATGATGAGGATTTGGTTTTTAATTGCATGACTGTTAAAGAAAGTTACAAACATGGGTGGAAGTTTGATATGCTCTTTGGTTTATGCTTGGTTGTAGTTGTCATTTACAAATTCACATGTAATCACAAAAGAAAAAAATCAGTTTTTGTAACATGCTTGAAGGAAGGAACTCAAACTAATGCTACAACCCTGAGAGACTTGAGCCTATACTTTGTTTAGAGAGTTATTAATCTTGATATTCTTGTTTTCTAAAGTCGTTGCATGATCTTAATAATTCTTTGCTTGGTTGCTACTTAGAATGCTTTTTCATCATTATAGATCCAAATACTAGAATTCATGCCCGTTTCATTCAAAGCATAACATTGAGTGCATAACACATAACAAAATGAAGTTGTTTAGTTAAACCAGAGCCAAAAAAGCTTTACCCTTTGCATTTGTATTGTAGGTTTAACCCCTTTTGAGCCTTATTTAGCCTATTTTCTTTGTTAGCTTGCATTATCCTTACCTAGCCTCGTATATGACTATCTATACCCTTGTTCTTTAAAGATAGTGAAGCATGACTTAGAGGGAATTCCTTTTGATCTACAATTTGTAGAAAAACAAGTGTGGCGGAAGAATTTGTCTTTGTGAATTCGTGAAGTAGTACGTTTTGTGTTTCAAAAGAAAGAAAGAAAAAGAGTTGAGAAATAAGTGAGAATGAGCTCACAAGTATTGGTTGTTGAAGAAAGGGTCCAAAAGTTTGAATCTGGCCCTAAAAGTTGTATAAATCATCCCCTTTGTGTTCAAAGTTGGTTTCTGCATTCAAAAGTGAATTCTAAGTGTCAAAATTCATTACTTTGCTTACTATCACTTTAAGAACTCTTGTTTATCCTTAACCTTTCTTTGTTAGCCAGTACCCCTAGCCCCGTTACAACCCTTAGACTTCAATCTTGAGTGTTGTGTGTTTCAATATGTGGAGGTTGGAATTGGTATGAGCATATGGAATCCTTAGTTCTCGCTTCTAAGCAGTGGCATTCCATTCATGAGATCATATACATGTTGTATTAATAATTCCAGAAAGTGCTTTCTTTGATATAATATAAGTGAGTGCTAGTCTATATGTTTACATCAATCTTCTCACATATACCTACTGTAAGAAGTGTAGTTCAAAAAAAAAAAAAAAAAAAAAATCTGTGTGAAAATATAGAGTCTTCCCGTTTGAAGATTGTCACTTCAATGAGACAGTCTTCCCGTCGTTAGGGGGAGATAAGATCACTAACGTTCCTGTATAACGCCGTAAATTGTCATGGATTACTCCCATTATGTCTCATTTAGATCCCCGCACGCCTCAGTCTGAAACTGAAGTACGACGCATTCTAGATCTTCAGAGCATTGCTCAAAGCATGCCGGATACTTTTACTGATCTAGCAAAGGTGACGAGATCACATATACCCGCTGCAAACACACCTGCAAGGATGGACGTACTTAACGTACGCCGAACAACTACCATGGAAGGCTGGACTGACCCCGAATGTGGGGTGGCCGCACCTCCCACACGGCATGGTACATTAGTGGCTAGCCAATCACCTGCTCCTACCCTGAAGCGTGGCAGGACTCCTGGTTCAAAGGATTCACAACCCCGGAAGAAGAAAACGGCACAAACTAGTGAACCTAGTCTGAATCCGACCATTGCTTACTCATCTGTTCCAACACATGAGGTTATTCTAGAGTACAATGATGTCTTAGATGAGACAACCAGGCCTCCCAAGAATCGTGAGATTTCGGTCCACTACGCCGTATATGATGAGGTTTGGAATCGGAATGAGATGATAGTCGATGATGCATTCGCGTATACCGTTGCCTCCGATATCATGCTTAAGGATGATATTGAACCACACTCCATTGATGAATGTCGACGTAGAACAGATTAGTCAAACTGGAAACAAGCAATCCAGGTCGAACTTGATTTGCTCGCGAAACGAAAGGTGTTTGGGCCTGTAACTCCTACTCCACCACATGTAAACCCTGTGGGCTACAAATGGGTTTTCGTGGGGAAGCATAATGAGAAGAATGAAATAGTACAATACAAAGCACACCTCGTAGCGCAAGGCTTCTCTCAATGCCCTGGGATTGATTACGAGGAGACATATTCCCCCGTAATAGACGTCATAACGTTCCGCTACCTTATCAATGTGGTAGTTTCTGAAAAACTAAATATACAGCTTATGGACGTGGTAACTACGTATCTCTATAGGGATTTAGATACGAAAATGTACATAAAAGTTCCAGAATGACTTCCATTGATTGGTTCAAATAGTTATAGACCACAGAACGCTCTCTCGATTAGATTGAGGAGGTCACTCTATGGATTGAAGCAATATTTGACAAGTCAGGGTTATGTGAACAACGAACCATGCCCATACGTGTTCATTACGAAGTCACATTCCGGATTTTCAATCGTTACAATTTATGTTGATGACATGAACCTCATCGAAACTCCCGCAGAGCTTAAGAAAATTGTCATGCACTTGAAATCGGAATTTGAGATGAAAGATCTTGGGAAAACTCGATATTGCCTCAGCCTGGAAATCAAGCATTGTTCGGATGGAATCCTAGTACATCAATCGAACTATACCCAGAAGGTGTTACGACGTTTTAATGAGGATAAAGCAAAACCTTTGAGTACTCCTATGGTCATTTGGACTCTAGATGCTAAACGAGATCCCTTCCATCCCAAAGAGGATGAGGAAGAGATTTGGGAGCCTGAAGTTCCATACCTAAGTGCAATTGGTGGTTTATTATACTTAGCTCAATGTACTTGACCCGACATCTCCTTCGCTGTTAATCATTTGGCTAGATACAACAATGCGCCTACACGCAGACACTGGAACGTTGTTAAAGACATTTTCCGCTACCTTAAGGGTACGACGGATTTGGGCTTGTTCTACACCTATGTATCCTCGAGATGAGCCACTGCCCCCCTCGATCCTCAGGTTGATTCTCGCCTCATTGGTTACGTAGATGCTAGTTATCTGTCTGACCCACATAGGGCACGATCTCAGACGGGTTATGTCTTTACCGTTGGAGATACCGCTATATCTTGGAGGTCTACCAAACAAACGCTAGTTGTGACTTCTTCGAACCATGCTGATATTCTCACCCTACATGAAGCCTCGCGAGAGTGCTTTTGGTTGAGAGCAGTTATGGAACATATTTGAAGCACTAGTGGTCTTTCTTCCATCGTTGACCTTCCTACGACGATCTTTAAAGACAATGCAGCATGTATCCAGCAGTTAAAGAAGGGATACATCAAGGGAGACAACACCAAGCACATAGCGCCGAAATTCTTTTACTCCTACCAGCAACAACAGCATCAGAACATCGAAGTCAAGTAAATCTGTTCCTAGGACAACCTGACTGACCTCTTCACGATGTCACTGCCTAAGTCTACTTTTCAGAAGCTCGTCCAAAGAATCGGTATGCGTAAATTATCTGAATTGAATCGCTTGTAGTCTTATTTGTAAGTTATGTCTAACTCAGAGGGAGAATCCTGAAGCATACCCACTTGATCTTAGTGTACTATTTTTCCCACGATTAAGAGCATTTTTCCCACTGGGTTTTTGCTACTTAACGAGGTTTTGATGAGGCACCCATTCTGGGATGATCATACTCCATTGAGTTCATTAATTTCGTCTTGTTTAACGTTTATTTTATACATTATGCATACTTCTCACATTTCTCCTTAGTCTATGGGTTTTCCCCATGCCTTGGGTTTTACCATAGTGAGGTTTTGTGAGTTTTACTACCAATGCATACTTACATACTTGTGTTTGAGACCCGTGTTCATCCTTTATGCCGACGACTTCATCAACTGTTCTACCTCATCTGCTGAAGACTTGATGCGCCGTTTTGTTTGAGTATTTACACACTCAAGGGGGAGTGTTACAGTTCTATCTGATTAGGAATGTGATTGTGTAAATCCTAGTATATCTAGGAATATCTTGTAGTTACCTATTAGTAGTTGATTACCTATTAAGATATGTAATCCTATAAAGGTAAGGATTCTACCCTTCCTACTACTATAAATAAAGGCATAAGGGGGTGATAAAATACACACCTCATAATTAAATCTCTCTCTTTCTCTCTTGTTGCCGCCGGCCCCCTGTCTCTCCATACCTTAGATCGCTCAATTAATTAGGCCTACAACAAAAAGCACCTTTTATAAAAGTTGTTGTATACAAGTCCGTGATTTTAAACATAAGTAGGGCTGGAAAAATTCTCGAAAAATCTCAAACCAAACCAAAAAAATCCCGATCCCAAACCAAAATTTCCAAAATTTTCGGGATGAAATACCGAATCGATTCCGAAATTTCGGTACGGGATTCGGTATTGTCTACTCAATCTTTCGGTAATCTCATACCGTTATGTGTGTGTGTGTGTGTATATATATTATACATTTGAATTGTTGCTAACTACTAGTGGCAATATAATTGACGTGGCCTACAGATATTAACCATTGCCCTTTATCGCCATATTTGCCGGTACGAACCTCCCACAAATGTGTCTATTTCTTCAACATGAAATCAAAAAATTGTATTGTTAGTTTTCGAATATATTAGGTTTGTAACTTATTTTTTTGCTTTTGGGTTTGTTACATATTTTATTTTACCAAACACTTTTTATTGCTTAACTTTAAAATGAAAAAGTTTTTGGCAAAATAAAAAATAAAATAAAAAAGCAATACCAAACGGGGTCATGGTGTGTTTTATAAAGTTTTTTTCTTTTTCAAAATGTTTAATTAGGTTTGTGAATATATTAAATATGAAGATGATTCATGCGTATGTATGTTTATACAATAATAATTTTTACGAAAGAAATACATAACTATTTAGGTGTAAATACAAAATTACTACCTCCTTTCTCAATAGTTACCGAGAATATAACGACTCTTAGAACACCTCCTACCATACTAGCAATCCCTAAAATATACTACGTTTTCAATGTGGATTGTAGTCTGCACACAGGACAAGAGGCTTGTCGCTTTCGCCATTGGTCTATGCATGCCATGTGAAACATTATGCCCACAAATGGGAAGTTTTATCAAAGTAGTCTAGATAGTTTGGTATTTCTCTAACCTCATAAAGTATACAAATGAAAGATAGTCCATCATAATATTGAACAGATTATATGCTAGCGTTGCCAAAGCTCATTTTGGAGAAGGTAGATGCGTCATTTTTATTAATGTTCCACCATTAAATAGTTGAAGTATGTTGATATGAGGGGGAGAATCTCATGAGGGGAGCATCTAAAAACTTTCGAAGTAAAGGACATATGCGCGTTGTACTTTTTTTCCCTTCGATTAAGTTTTTGTCTCACTAAATTTTACCTAGAAGATTAACAAGACAACATTGAGCACGTCTAGCACTTTATCAATGATTTTGAAGAATGTTGCACTCTTTTTCCCTTTGTTTAGGGTTTTGTACTATTGGGTTTTCCAAGCTAGGTTTTCAGTGAGACAACTATATCATTGTATGGTGGACATACAAGGGCGAGTATTGAAAATGTATGAAATGTTGAGTTAAAATCCTATTTATTGTAAGCCTATAAATAGGGAGGCCTTTAAGGGATCCTCATTTTTTTAATGGGGATTCGTTGTGAGGGTCACACCACATCGAACTTCAAGATCCAAGCCATCTATTTTTCAAATTGCATCTCTTAGATCATCCTTGCAAAATATTAGCCAAATTGGAAATATTTGAGACATCTGATTGAGTTCAAAGAAATTGATGAGAACTCTGTTCTATAAGAAAGTGAAATTTCATTGTGATTATTAAATAGACAAATGGTTTCGATTTGAATTGAATTTTTGTAAGGATGATCAATGAATCGATACTTACAAAATAAACGATTGGGATCGTTGAAGTTCGATGTAGAGTAAGTCCCACAACTAATTCCCATTTTTTGAAAAAACTAAGGATCCCTTCTCCTAAAAGGCCTGTTATAGATTGATGCTTACAAAGAACGAAGATACACGTTTGAAGAACTTTTTTCTAATGCCTTTCTCTACTCTCTGCTTCTCATTTCCCTCTACTATTTTCATTAGTTTTATAACAGGTATTACATTTTTCTCCAAAACCTCAGTCGAGCTATAACCCAACCCAACGATGGTTGGATCCTTACAAATATCTACCGAACGGGCAACACCACCAATACTATTCGTGGTTGCAACAAAGAATCTCTCCTCACTTACACCAGCTCTCTCAATGAACCAAAAAACTTAGGGGAAACAAATAAAAATGAAACGTCAGCTGTCTCTAACTCCGATTGAAGCAAATGGAGGAAAGTCAAGCTTACTCTGTGTTCCTCAAACTAGAGGAATCGCCATCCTCATAAAACGGCACAATTGTAGGTAGGCTTTTCAACGCTGGTTTCGTCTTACCCTCCCTGATTTCTCCATCCGGAACACAACTTGGCTTCCTGATTTCTCCCTCTAGAAAAAGGCATCAATCCAACTTCTGTGTTATCAATTTGGCTCTTTCAAATTTCAATTTCTTGTTGTTTCCTTGATTATTGTCTTGGTTAAAAATCTGAGTTAAGAGCCCTTCACATTCCTCTAACAAAACAAGATGAGTTAAATCTAAGAGAAAGGCAAAAAGCACAACATCAGAGTGCACGATAACCAATACTACAAACTAATAGGAATATTATTAAACAAACGAAAATGCTGAAACGGCTACAAAACCCTAAGATGCTACATTGTGATTAACGTGTTATTCATGCTAAACTATAAGCTATATTTATAGATAGCAAAACCTAGAAACCTTAATTTGGATGTGCTAGACCCATATACTAACTAACAAGCAAACTCAAATAATTATAATATACTAATATTTTCCAACACCCCCCGTCAAATTCATGGCGGTATACGACATGGGTTTGCAAACAAGCAAATGCGAACTGGCTCTGTTAGGCGGACTGGCAAGCATGCAAACTTGACTTGACTTGACTTGACTTGCGAACTTGACTTGACTGGCGAACTTGCGAACTTATTCTGGCTGGCAAATGTTGAGAGAATGAAAAGAACCCGTCACTAAACAGACGAGATTTCCAAGCTCAGTAATACCCATTCTTACATCAACCGAGTGGGCCCAAAAGGCCTCAAACAGAAACAGAATCTTTTTTTTTTCTTGCCCGTGTGGGCCTTCAAAATAAAAAAAAAAAACCAAAAACCAACGTTTTTTTTTCTTTTCTTTTCTACTCTGTTTTTTTTTTTTCTCCAAACTGCACGTCTTCTTTCTTTTCCTTTCTTCCTCTTTTTGTTTCTAGACTGGCGGATACAAACTCGCCTAGATACAAACTCGCAGGTTGCAACTGGAACACGTTTCAACAGCAGCGTTCAAGGGTGCAGCAGCAGGTGGCAATCTAGGTCAGTAGGATCTGGGTGATGGTATGAATACGAATCAGCAGTCAGGTTCTGGGTTCCTGATTGCAGCGGCAACATGGGTGGATGGGGATTGGGCGCGATGATGTCGGGTCCGGTACGGCGTGATGCGGGTTGGGTTTCGATGAGAATTGCGGAAGAACGTCAAGCTGCAGGTGCAGTGGTGCGGGTACGAGGCTATGGCAAAGTGCAGGGCAAAGATGAACTCGATACGAGTTTGGGTTCTCGGATCTGGGCGTCGTCAAAAACAAATGGACAGTGAGGAAGACAGTGATGGATCGAGGTTGAAGGTGGGTTCAAGCGGCAGCAGATGGTGGTGCGACGGCGTGCTTGTAGGCGCAACTTGCTGGTGATCTGATGCGAAAAACGGCGAAGCAAGACAAAGCTTCATCAATTTTTTTTTTTTCTAGTATCAAACTAAACCCAAACAACAACCGGACAGAAGCACAGACTAGACGAAACTGATACAACCAAAGCAGATCAAATCTCGAAGGATTGAACCTGCTCTGATACAATATCATAGTACGCGAAAACCAATACTACAAACTAATAGGAATATTATTAAACAAACGAAAATGCCGAAACCGCTACAAAACCCTAAGAGGCTACATTATGATTAACTTGTTATTGATGCTAAATTATAAGCTATATTTATAAAGAAGAAAACCTAGAAACCCTAATTCGGATAGGCTAGGTGCATATACTAACTAACAAGCAAACTCAAATAATTATAATATACTTCCAACAAGGAGGGTATAGTATCATAAAGCGAAATATAAACACAATTATAACTACTCAATACTGCCGTAAGGAAAAGCAGGGAAAGTTCCATTTCAATAACGTCGGTTGGTCTCACTCTTGAGTTTTTAGATACAAAGGCGATGTTATAATAACCTTGAGCAGGAGGCCATGGAGGAAGTAAAAATGTGAAACTCAACACTCAAAGATGCCACCTCCTAGTTCCTACATTATTATCTAAGTTGCTGAGAAGAAGCTGTATATTAGGAGGTTACACTACTGCAATGCACTCAATTTCAATCTTGGTATCCAATGGCAGCGCCGTTACCTGAAATGTTGAACGTGCTGGGGCTGGAGATGGAAAATCTGCAACACAAAACCATATAGTATAAGACAAGTTAAATGAACAAGTAATAGTTGTCACTGCAGTGTTGCACATAAATTAAAAGAGTCAGAGTCCTGTTAAACAAAATAAAGGATTGTGTGTTCAGGGAAGGAGCGGCATTAAAAGAATTTGACACCCCTTCAGAAAGAGAACAAGATCCAACCATTCATCATGCTTCAAGCAATCTAGATTAAAAATTAAAAATCTGTTTTGTAAGAACTTTAACAGGCAATTTGAGCATATAAGAATGTGGCGAATGAGATTAGCTCAAACAACCTGAAAATTGAAGAGTTAAAGCCATCTCCATTCTATCTACGTGGAAGTCCTATCAATGCTTCAGTACCCTTAGGCCTCGTTTGGCAGCTCAGACTGTACTGACTATTTTTGTTGGATAGGATAAATAGCCACTGGATAGTACTCACTAAATTAGTCGGGCATTTGGTGCAGTATCGGACTAATGATTGTATTATTTATACTATGTTTGGTACTGACCAGATAAAGAAAAGGAAAGAAGAAAAAAAAAATTGTTTGTTTGTAGGGGTCGGAGATGCAGCAACGGAGCAGATGCAGGGAGAGAAGAGTCTTGTTCTGGGTGGTTGGATGGAACCTGGTGGTGGTGGTGGTGGCTGGCGAAGGAATTGGGTTTTAGGATTTGTGGGAAGGAGGGGGAAGAACAGATGGAGGGGAAACGAAGAAGAAGATGTGCATCTCAGTCGACGCCGGTGCCCCTCCCTACTCTGTCCCAACGGTCAGCCATGGCCCCCATCCACTCTATAGCTGCTTAGAGCTTCCTCTCCCTCCCTAACCCCAAACCCAAAAAACCCATTACCGCTCACCCAAAACCCATCTTAACCTCCAAACTCCTAAAAAACACAACTTTCCGTAGAAACAAACAAAAAAACAGGTGGGTTCTAAACTCAGTGGTCGAGCGAGAAGAGTGCGATATGATCCCGGTTTAGAGCTCCGACCGTACGAACCAGCAGGAAGGGATAGTGGCGAGGAGGGTGGAGAGCAAATGCGGGGATCAGGGGGAGTTGGTGAGTCAGGTGGGCGGGTTCTGTGCGAGTGAGGGAAGGCTTTCGTTTGAAGTGGCTGGTGGGTTTGGGTCCTCCCTAAAGTTGCGATGCTCGACGAGCAGATCAACGTCGGCGAGATGAGGCGACGGCTATAGGAGATGACCGGGAGAATGACGAAGACGAGAGTGATGACGGCAAGAACGACGACTGCGAGATGAGGTGTCCTGGAGAACGAAGTGAGAGTGAGAGGAAAGGGAACAGGACTAATAATCCACTCCTTTTGGAAGGGTTTATTAAGAAGTTGTATACCCGACTATCCTATCTGACTGCTTAAATTAAACCGGCGACTATTTAATACGAGAGGACCCCAAACGACCGGGTCCATACTATTAGTCCTATCTTATCCCTTATACGACATGCCAAACGAGTTTTGGGCAGATAGAAAACCCACAGTGTAATTAAGGATTCAATCTCGAATATCAAATTTATACAGTATCTATTAGAATATGAGCATAAGTATAGGTGTAATTTGGCCATATGTTTGAGTTCAAATTAGTTTAGAAGAGTCTCATTGAACGAGGTTTGGATGTCCTAGTTTATATACAAATGAAACGAGGAATTGATCATATAATTACTCATTATATTAAAATTGGGAAACAATATTGTTGGATTCCTACAAGTATTTTTACAGGAGAATAAAATAGATTGTTTTGTCAATATAAAAAGTGGCCACTAATCTCACAGAAAAAAAAGGCGCTTATTATTGGACTTAGACCTATTGTAAGTCAACCATATTGTTTCTACAAGAGATGAGAAGCTTACTATTGACGTCGACTATGACTTCATCTTCTTCATTTGCCAAAGGTCAGATTGTTTCTTATAGTATCCATAGAACTTACAATTAGCATAGATGAGCAAAAACGCAAGCACTTCGCTGCGGGGAGTGCCAGAAGTATGATATTATACCATCTGATTTATTCTACTATTCTTATTCCTTTTTTGCATCATGTGCAAAAAAATGTAAATTCCGAACAAGAGATTAACTTCGATGCATAATTGTTAAACTGAGTATAAAACTAACTTGTAATCACAACAGCAATCCATATTACAAATCAGAGATAAACACTGACTAAAACATGTTCATCCATGCATACAAAAAGAAAGCACATAAACAGTTTCCAGTATGGCAAAATCCATAGCCAACAAAAATAGGCATATTGTAGCAGCATATATTTTAAGAAAGGCCATCCAATGTTTCATGTATAGGACATTACTCATTTACTAATATAATAACACGCAAAATTTCAAGATACAAAACTCTGATGGTAGAAAGGACACAGTGAATGATGATAAACACATTATATCGTAAAAGAAAACTACCTCAACAGGCCATCCATCCACCACAAATACATCTAAAGAGTAGCCATCGATCGTCAAGAAGACATGCTTCACGGATGTTAATTCCTAAATCTAAAAGGAAGGAAGAAAGCTACAGAAAAATGACATAGGTTAGAAATATGCGACCATACTATGGTTCCCCTTCTGCAGTTATCTTGGATTCAACAACATAAACAACTCATATAATATGTATCTAATGTACTGAAGTCTACTGCCACCCTTAAATTCATTTTCCACTTATTTCATAGTCTGAAGGCTATAGATTTATAACTTTATATTAAACGAAAGAAATTATAATGATAAAGAACTCTTCAAATATAACGTCTTCTCACAATTATATATTTAATACCCAAGCTTACTGTATTGAGGCGCCATCGTCTTAAGAGTCTAGACTCTAGAATTGAAAGAAAAAAGAAAAAAAAAAAAAAACAACTGATGGAGAACCATAAAACATGAATGAGAGTTCGAACCTGAATGAACTTCCCGCTTCATGGAATGCTGCATTACCATTTGCACATCTAGTGTCTACACAGCTCTTAATTACGTTTCGTTGATTCGACATCTCATGACAGAGTTTCTCCATCTGCCCCCGCATGTCGTATGTGAATTCCATTTTCTGCAAGTTCAGCACAGTTATGGCGTTAATTTCAACTGAACCTGGATAGACCGGCTAATCAACATTTGGTTAATTGTAATTGTAAGTCCAGTTTGGGCATCAAGTAAAAAACTTCGTGTTTGAATAACCAAGCATATTTACACATCATATTTGTTAAACCCCACCCCCTTATTTAATGTATAATTTCATATTATCACAAAAGTTTAATGATATTATCATTTTGGTCCCCACTCACTTACCCAATCCGGAACTACAGTGGAGATTCCCTCTCCACTCACCAGCTGCCACATGGCAGCACCCCAACTCCTTTCTCTTTTCCCCCACCCCGTGACTTCACTCCTCTTTCTTTCAACTCTCTCTCTGCACTCACCCCCTTCTCTCTCTCAAAACCCTCTACCTCACTTCCCGATCTCACACCCTTCATAGTACCCCGACGACGGCGCAGTGTCACCTTCACCTTCGTCGACTCTCTTCCTCTCTTCCTCGTCGAAGCACTGAGTGGCGAAGCCCAGAAAACACTCCAGCGAGGTTTCTCGTCCCTCTGATTTGGGTAAACCTTGGGACACCTGAAAACTCTTCATTTTTGTCCTTGTGGCTTCATTCTAACCTAGATTATGCTTGTGGAACGTTGTTTTAGCACTGTAATTACTCGAGAGGGGAAAAACCCATCTCCAGCGAGCCCGTGGGTGTCAAGAAGAAATCCGACCACTTCCCGGCTGTTCCACGATGAACCAAGGGTATAAAAATCACTCATCTCACCTTCCTCTTCAATTTGACACCTAGATCGGAGTCTAGGGTTGCATTTGGTCGTCGGCCAGAGCTGGGAAAGCTCCAGTGTGTTCCCGTCGCGACTAGGCCCTTCAGGCCGTTTCTAACCCTCGGGCCTTAGGCCCGTTAAGGACCCAGACCAAAAACCATTTCCTTTCTTTTGTTTTGTTTTGTTTCAAATTCCTAAACCCAAAGGCCTTGGGCCATTTGGTTTAGGGCCTTAGGCCCGTTAAACCCTAAACCCATCTAACCTTAGGGCCCAAACTGGACCCAAGCCCAAACCCTAAACCTATCCGACCTGGTTTGACCAACCGGTTGACCCGGTTGACTTTGACCCAGTTTGACCTGACCCGGACCTGTTGACTTTGACAGTTGACTTGTCAAGGTTGACTTTGACCGTTGACTTTTCTGGGTTTTTGTTTGGGACCCCTACTAGGCTAATTTCAACATTCTAGACCCATTTTTTAAGTCCGTTTTCCCAAATTCAATCGTTTGAGAGTAGTTTTGTTAATTGTACTCTTTATGTGCTTAGGTGCAATTAATAGCAGCGTTCCCGTTATTCATTTTTGGTACGGCTTGCACCAACGGTGTATGGTGAGTGGACCACTTCTAAAACAGGTGGAAGACACCCTAGAGAGTATGAATTGCTCAGCAGCTCTTTGGGCGAATACTGCAGCTTATTTTCTTAAGAGGGATGCTAAGACTTAGTGGAAGTCGGCGAAGAGATCTCGTCTAATAGGTACTACGATGACGTGGGCTACATTTCAGAGACTTTTTAGAGCACATTTTATGAGCCCTAGTTATCAGTTAAGGATGAGACAACAATTCCTAGAGTTTTGCCAAGGTGATCTGAGTATTACTGAGGTTGACAATACTTTTCGGCGCTTGTCGAGACATCATGCAATGACATGGGAATCAAAGTGAAATGATGATTCAGTTACTGATTTGCTTGAATCCAGACTATCGTGAAGCAGTGGCAACTCAGAGGCACATAAGTTACAAGGAAATGATCGAGACGTGCTTGAGAATCGAGCAGTCTAGGTGGGAGACTGCGATCCAGGGTTAGTCTCAGATTCAGGACCAACCCCGGATTCAGAATTGACCTCGGAACCAAAACCAGAGGGGTCCTGGTTTTCGATCCAGGAGTTTGAGGGAACCTGCTAGCTCTTCTAACCTTTTTGGCCCTAGACACTCTCATTCATTCAAACGACAGGGTCAGGGTTCAAATTCCTCTAGTGAGGGCTCCGGCAGTGAATCAAGGAGGCGATCTTTTAGTCACTTCAGATCGTCAGTCACATGTCACATGTGTGGAGGCATGGGACACTATGCCAGGGATTGCTCTTCGGCGCCATTGTCTAAGAGCTATGTTTCTATTCCGAATTATGGTGGAGGGGGTAATCCGAGTTCTAGTTATGGTAGCAGTTATACTCAAAACTATGGTGGGAGTGGAAGCCAGGGTACTCAGTTCTCCACACAAAGACAGCCGCAGTAGTCTAGTGCAGCTTCGAGTAGTCGCACTCAAGGGAGCCGAGCAGGCCTTAACAACCAGGATTTTAGGACTCGAGGTGGTCGTAACAATAGTGCATGACATCAGGCCCATGGGCGTATCAATGCCATGACTCAACAGAAGGCTGAACAGGATCCCCGAGTCATTACCGGTATGTTGCCTATTTGCGGTAATTGGGCAAGAGTTCTAATTGATTCAGGTGCTACTTTTTCATTTGTGTCTTCATCATTTGCAAGAGTGTTAGACCCGCGACCTACCCCGCTTGGCTTCAATATGCTTGTACAAATTCCATAAGGAGATCTTTTCTGTGCGTAGTGGGAGTACAAGAATTGCCCGGTTACAGTGGAAGATGAAACTTTTGAAGCAAATCTAATTCCTTTTAATTTGGCTAAATTCGATGTCATTTTGGGAATGGATTAGCTATCCAGGCACCTTGCTTATGTCTCATGTTAAGAGAAATCTGTAACATTTAATCGGTCAAGACGACCGTCAATCACATTTCAGGGTGAGCGGCTAATTCTTCCCAATAGTATTATCTCTGCTATCCAGGCGACTAAGCTATTACATAGGGGATGCGTGGGATTCATAGCCCACGTAGTTGAAAGGAATGAACTTTCGTTGAGTCCTAAAGATGTGCCAATGGTAAAGAATTTCACCGATGTCTTTCCTGAGGATTTGCCAGGGCTACCACCTACGAGGGAAATCGAATTTACCATCGATTTACTTCAGGTACAGACCCTATCTCCTTACCACCATATCGAATGGCACTAGCAGAGTTAAGGGAATTGAAGATTCAACTTCAGCAGCTAGTGGATAAAGGTTACATCCAACCCAGCATGTCTCCCTATAGTGCTCATGTTCTGTTTGTTAAAAACAATGATGGGTCGATGAGACTTTGCATCGACTACCGACAGTTAAACAGGGTGTCGGTGAAGAACCGTTATCCGCTACCTCGGATTGATGACCTATTCGACCAACTGACGGGTGCTCAAGTCTTTTCTAAAATCAATCTTCGCTTAGGTTATCATCAGTTGCTAATTCGAGATGAAGATATATTGAAGACTGCCTTTCGCACTAGGTATGGACATTATGAGTTCCGTGTCATGCCTTTTGGATTAATGAATGCACATGCAGCGTTTATGGATTTGATGAACAGAGTTTTCAAACCGTATCTGGATCAGTTTGTGATTGTGTTCGTCGATGATATCTTGATCTATTCCAAGAGTATTGCCGAGCACAAGGAACATTTGAGGGTGGTGTTGGAAAGGTTGAGAAGTCAGCAGCTGTATGCTAAATTCAGCAAGTTTCAGTTCTGGCTAAACCAGATCAGCTTTCTCGGACATGTAGTCTCTGCTGAGGGAATTAGTGTGGACCCTCAAAAGGTTTCGACAGTGTCTACATAGGAGCAACCGAGGAATGTTACAGAAGTGAGGAGTTTTCTTGGTCTGGCTGGCTATTACCGACTATTTGTTCCGGGTTTCTCAGTAATTGCTCTGCCTCTGACTAAGTTGACTCGGAAGGGGGTCATTTTTTAGTGGGATGAAAACTGTGAACCGAGTTTTAAGGAACTGAAATAGCGTCTTACTCGAACTCTCGTCGTTGCCCTTCTGGACGATGGCAGTGAGTTTGAGATTTACACCGATCCATCTCTGTCAGGTTTAGGTTATGTACTGATGCAGCATGGAAAGGTCATTGCCTATGCTTCCAAGCAGCTCAAGACTCACAAGAGAAACTATCCCACTCATGATTTGGAACTTGGAGTAGTGGTGTTTGCTCTGAAAATCTGGAGGCATTACCTGTACGGCGAGAAGTGTCGCATCTTCACTGACCACAAAAGCTTGAAATATATCTTCACTTAAGCGAATTTGAATTTGAGGTAGAGAAGATGGATGGAACTCATCACTGATTATGATTGGACGATTGAATGTCATCATGGGCATGCCAATGTAATGGCAGACGCACTTAGTCAGAAATATCATGGACAGCTTACGTCCCTTCGAACTATTCATGTCCCGCTACTATTTTCTCTTCGAGAAACCGGTGTTACCATGCAACCTGATGAGAAGGGAGCTTGGTTAGCACATTTCCAGATTTGACCTGTCCTGGTGGATATGGTTAGGGAAGCTCAGGAACTTGATCTGGAGTGTGCAGCACCAAAGCAGCAGGTAGAGGAAAAGAAACAAAAAGATTTTCATATCCGAAAGGATTGAGCCTTGATGTTGGAAAATAGGTTGTATGTACCTCAGGATAACGAAGCGGTGAAGAAGGAAATCCTAGATGAGGCGCACATCTCGGCGTATGCCATGCATCTGGGAAGTACCAAACTATATCGCACCATCCGTCCATTCTATTACTGGGTTGGAATGAAATGGGATGTGGCAGATTATGTGAATAGGTGCATCATATGTCAACAAGGCCGAGAGGCAAAGACCTGGAAGACTATTGCAGAACCTTCCGATACCTACATGGAAATGGGAGGACATCACCATGGATTTTGTGTATGGTCTGCTGAAGACGCAATCGAGATTTGATGGCATTTAGGTGATTGTGGAACGACTCACCAAATCTCCTCATTTCTTGCCTGTTCGACAGACCTATTCACTAGAGAAGCTGGCAAAGTTGTTCATTGATAATATTGTTAGACTTTATGGTGTACATGTCTCTATTATATCAAACAAATATCCTAGATTTACTTGCAGGTTTTGGAAACCATTTCATGCCGCCATGAATACCCAGCTGTTGTATAGCACCGCCTACCATCCACAGACTGATGGTCAGTCCGAGCGGACAATTCAGACCTTGGAGAACATATTGAGAGTGTCTGTTCTCCAGTGGAAGAGTAGTTGGGATAGCTACTTGCCGTTGGTGGAGTTTTCATACAATAACAGCTATCATTCAAGTATCATGGCACCATTTGAGGCATTTTATGGGAAGGCATGTCGGACGCCGTTGTATTGGGCAAAAGTCGGCGAATGGGTGTTAGTGGGACCAAAGATTGTAGACACCCCAAATGCTAACATCCAGCTGATTAAGAGAAACCTAAAGGCAGCACAAGACCAACAGAAAAGCATTGCGGACAAGCATTCCAGGGACCGTGAGTATAAGGTTAGTGACTTTGTGTTCTTGAAGTTGTCACCCTAGAAGGGTGTAGTTCATTTTGGTAAGCGAGGAAAGTTGAGTCCTCGATACGTGGGTCCCTATCAGATTACAAAGAAAATTGGTGCAATTGCCTATAGGTTGGAGCTACCGCCGGAATTGTCACTGATTCACAACGTTTTCCATGTTTCCATGCTTTAGAAATATGTATCAGATCCTTCTCATGTCATTCAGTCAGAGCCATTGGAAGTGAATCAGGATGCTAGCTATGTCGAAGAACCAGTGGATATCCTTGACCGACAGGATAAAATTTTTAGGAACAAAGTTATCCCGTTGGTGAAAGTATTTTGGAGGAACCATGTTGTTGAGGAAGGGACGTGGGAAGCAGAGGATTTGATGGTTAATCAGTATCCGTTTTTATTTGGTTAAGTTTGTAATTTCGGGGACGAAATTTCTATAAGGGGGGTAGATTGTTAAACCCCACCCCCTTATTTAATGTATAATTTCATATTATCCCAAAAGTTTAATGAAATTATCATTTTGGTCCCCACTCACTTACCCAATCCAGAACTATAGTGGAGATTCCCTCTCCACTCACCAGCTGCCAAGTGGCAGTACCCCAACACTCTCCAACTCCTTTCTCTTTTCCCCCACCCTGTGACTTCACTCATCTCTCTTCAACTCTTTCTCTGCACTCACCCATTTCTCTCTCTCGAAACCCTCTCCCTCACTTCCTGATTTCACACCCCCGCACACCCTTCGTGATACCCCGACGATGGCGCAGTGTCACATTCACCATCGTCGACTTTCTTTCTATCTTCCTCGTCGCGGCACGGAGTGGCGAAGCTCAGAAAACACTCCGGCGAGGTTTCTCGTCCCTTCGATTTGGGTAAGCCTCAGGACACCTGAAAACTCTTCATTTTTGTCCTTGTGGCTTAATTCTAACTGATGTGAATTTAAACTAACCTAATAAATAGATTAATTCAAACCAAATTTACTCGCAGTGCACGAATAAGTTGTAGTAGAAATATGTAAATATGAGATCGAATCCACCGGAGTTGATTTAACAATTTAATCCTATAACCATTACTTAACAAATTGAAATAAAGATTGGGTTTGTATCAGAGAATAATTAAGATTAACAATACTTAAAAGAAATATGATTGAGAACGAATGTAAGAAAACACTAAGGCTTTGATTCCACCACTAATTGTCATACCCTAGTATCCAATTGTAAACTCATGAATTATCAAATTGATGAAAACAACTTCCGTACATATGTCCGTGGTCAGGTACACATGCCAATAATT
Source organism: Heteromeles arbutifolia (assembly GCA_024362995.1). Classification (NCBI taxonomy): domain Eukaryota; kingdom Viridiplantae; phylum Streptophyta; class Magnoliopsida; order Rosales; family Rosaceae; genus Heteromeles; species Heteromeles arbutifolia. The sequence goes on along the minus strand of JANCRC010000003.1, from coordinate 32,080,800 downwards.
TCCCAAGAGATGTGAATTTTACCATGATCAGGCTTAAACTCAACTATTCCTACGGTCTACATATCCTTGGTCCGGTATACACAAACATGTAGAAATCCAATTAAGCAAAGTGAGAAACAAATTAACCACTTATCAACTTGGTCACGTCAAACAAATGGCTAATTTTCTAGGAAGCCACACAAACCCATATTCGTCTACGGTCGGATCAAAATATAAGTTCATGATTCCCATTCACAGAGCATCAATAGAATCTAATTCATGGTCAGAAATAAATTCATATGCAAATAATTTCAATATCAAAATCCTAGGCTATGGTCAAGCACAAAGAACCCAATATCAAAATTGCAATTCTACTAGTGAATGAAAACTAATCATCAATCTGAAATTCACGAATTAAACAATCAAATAACTAGAGTAATCATAATTAGGGCTTCCTCTTAGCCTTAGCTAAGAGTTTAGAACCCCATGAACAAAGAATTCATAGTAGTTCTATAGAAAATATGCATAAAATGAAACTGGAAAAAAAAACCGAGTTGCTGCTGCTCTCTCAGTTTCACGCCAGAAGAAGAAGAAATCCCCCTTTTCCAATTCGTAGGACCACGTTCTTCTAATAAAATTGAGGATTTTATTCCTTGATCTCACAAATATCTTTCTCCTAACTTGTCGGTTGCCAATCCTTGGAATTCTATTGACACTAGTAATCCCTTGTGTGTAAAGTTGAAAAGCCTCCTTTGTAAGTCAACTCCAAATAAATAAGCTTTCCCAAAACCCATTAGCCTTCAACCTAATAATAAAATAACAAGTAATTAAATAAATGAAGCCAATGTAATTAGGAAGACTAAAACGTATAGGATGTATTAAGACCATGTTAAATTCCACTTTTATCAATAAGCCTCATAATCCTTATAAATTACAATACTAAAGTAATTTACTCCAAATAATTAGAATCAAGCACTAATAAATATAAATATAAGGGTAATAAATGTAATAATTTTGTGTTTGTCACTAACCTAGATTATGCTTGTGGAACGTTGTTTTAGCACTGTAATTACTCGAGAGGGGAAAAACCCAGCTCCGGCAAGCCCGTTGGTGTTGAGAGGAAATCCGGCCACTTTCCGGCCGTTCCATGGCGAACCAAAGGTAAAAAAATCACTCATCTCATCTTCCTCTTCACTTTGATACCCAGATCAGAGTCTAGGGTTGCGTTTGGCCGTCGGCCGGAGCTGGGAAAGCTCCGACGCGTTCCCGTCGCGACCAAGCCGTTTCTAACCCTCGAGCCTTAGGCCCATTAAGGACTCAGCCCAAAAACCCTTTCCTTTCTTTTGTTTTGTTTTGTTTTAAATTCCTAAACCCAAAGGCCTTGCGCCATTTTGTTTAGGGCCTTAGGCCCGTTAAACCCTAAACCCATCTAACCTTAGGGTCCAAACCGAATCCAAGCCCAAACCCTAAACCTATCCGACCCGGTTTGACCCAACTAGTTGACCGACCCGGACCCGTTGACTTTGACCGTTGACCTGTTAAAGGTCAAAGTTGACTTTGATCGTTGACTTTTCTAGGTTTTTGTTCGGGACCCTTTCTAGGCTAATTTTGACGTTCTGGACCCATTTTTTAAGTCTGTTTTCCCAAATTCAATCGTTTGGGAGTAGTTTTGTTAATTGTACTCTTTTTGTGCTTAGGTGCAATTAATAACGGCGTTACCGATGAATGTTTTGACAGTAGAAATGCATACATGAAAATCATGATTTAATGATTACGTTTTTTAGTACATCAGACTTACCTTATATGGTTAACGTGCTTACTGAGGTTATTTTGGAATTATACTATTTTTCCTATAACCCATGTTCTTTATAGGATATCTTATGGATGATGATACAATATTTAGAACATGTTTCGAACACCTCTTTATAGTATAGATGATGGTTTTGTACTTACCTAGTGGTCCCAATTCCGCTACGGGATGAGGGATAGATTCTGGTCCGTCCCGGGCCACGGTTATGGTGTTGGCATAGGGCCTGAAGTGTTTTTCCTCTGGTAATTAGCACAGGGACAGGGAGCTGGCACGGGGCATGAGGGTAATTTTCCTCTGTCTGTTGGCACACAGACATGGAGCTGGCATGGGACCTGGAGGGATATTGGACATTCATTAGTGATTACGATATATACGAGTTATGATTTGAGACATCACACAGCATGCTAGGTTTCGGAAAACCTATTTTATTTATCATGCTATTGTGTTTTCATAAAACCTGGAGGTTAGTATGTTGATAATTGTTTTAATATATATATATATATATATATATATATATCAACTTGGTCCACTCATGTTTGTTTTGCGCCCCCTTCAGGACATAGGAACGAGGAGTACGATCCGAGTTACGAGGCATTCCCCTACCAGTGATTTCGTGTTATCTTCTCTTTGCTTCGACATCTATTATAATAGCATTTCTCTATCTTAAATTCCGCTATTATCTTAATTTTCAGTTTTGGTAGTTGAATATTATTATTTTGTGGTTATATCTCCCTGTTTATGAATAGTCACATCTTAGAATCTAGCCACAATATTTATGCATGTTCACGTGTTCTCATCTTTTGCATTCAATAAATGGCTTTCGTCACCCTCGAGTATCGGCCAGCACGTGACCATCCCGATGTCAACATCGGGATCGGGGCATGTCAATATTCCTCTTTTTGGTTCACTACAAAATATCATTCAACACCACAGCAATATACCAACGGCCCATATCGTTGTTCCAAAATCTGTGGAAAAAAAATCAATACCAATTCAAATCAAATGCCAAAATTATCAACTAATGTTTTAAAAGATTATAATTTTTTTTTAACTTAATTGATTAGTTTAGTTTCAATGACCTCAACCATTTTGGAAAGGCAAGAACTTTGCCCAGAGAGTGAAAATACAATAATATTCAGATGAAAAGCAACCAGGTTCCAATCACAGTAATATGTCAAGCAAAAATCATTCAAGCCACATCAATATGCCAACCTACGGCCCATCTCGTCGTTCCAAAATCTGTGGAAAAAAAATCAATACCAATTCAAATTCAAATGACAAAATTATCAAATAATATTTTAAAAGATTATAATTTCTTTTTCACTTAATCAATTAGTTAAAATATTATAATTTCTTTGTCACTTAATCAATTAGTTTAGTTTCAGTGACCTCCTTAACCATTTTGGAGCGGCAAGAACTTTGCCCAAAGAGCCAATATCTGTCTACAAAAGCTCCAACTCAAGTGGGCAAACTCCCAAAATAATATGAAAATTACCCAAACCCATACACCCTTCCAAAATCCTAGCAATCGATGGTAAATTTAATTAATAGATAATCAAATTTACGTGAGGAGATTAAGAGAGCAATTTTCGCTTACTTTCAGTCAAGAGCAATTTATAAAACGTGGTGGTGGACGAAGTGGCGACGGCGGCTGTCTGGGTTTTGGGTGAGCAACAACGATCTGGGTTTTGGGTTTAGAACGATGTGGAAGAAACATGGGCGGTGAAATGGATTTGGATGAGCAGGTTGTCATGTGGATTCGAACTACAGCAAGAAGAAAAAGGTGGGGGGACGTGCCGGTTTGGATTGGAGCAAGAGGGAATCGGCGGAGGAGGAAAGCTGCAAGCGCACCACGCGTATAATTGGGCATTTTAGTCTTTTTACTGTACCATCGCAAAATAAAGGAAGGAAAATAACGTTTGAAGAGGGGCAATTCCGTCCTTTCGATGTGTTTAGGAACAGTGAAGTTGCCTAGATTACACAGTTTGATCCAGAACCAGAACTCACACTGTGACAACAACGGCGAGAAACTAATTTGGCGTTGGACTGTTCACTGCGGAACACTTTTCTGCAAAATTTATTTGCTTATTTTGTGGACAAACAGGTTACAATGGCGTTAGCGTTCCTTCAAACAAGTAGACCACTCAAAGAGTCGTTGGCTGCCCGTGCAAACGATGTCCCTAATTGTATTGTCTATCCTACCCAAGAATAGGGAAACGCATTCGAGATCAAGCACCACATGATTGAAATTTTACCAACATTTTGTGAGCTGCCTATCGAGGATGCAAACATACATATTGCAAAATTTATTGTGGATTGCAAAAATATTTTGATTGGGGTTTTTCTACCGAGGCTATTAAATATAACGCGGAAACTTGGTTATTCACTCTACCGGCTAATAGCATTACTACTTGGCAACAACTACATACAAAGTTCCTGAACAACTATTATCTAGCATCCAAGACATTGAATTACAAGAGGGAAATTATGACATTCACTCAAAAGCCTAATGAAGAGTCCCATGAAGCATGGGAGAGATATCCAAAGATGGACATGAAGTGTCCACATGCTAATATTGATTCAGATACACAAATGAATATTTTCTTTGATGAGCTTAATCCTACATCTAAAAGCCATGTTAATGCATCAGCTGGAGGATCGTTGTCAAATAAATCCGCAAGAGAGGTGTTTCAATTATTTGATATGATGGCAACAGAATCTCAACAATAGGCAGCAGAACATTCACAGAAAAAGGGCATTTTTGAGTTATCAGCAGGTTCTCCTAACATGTCTGCACAAATGGAAAAAATGGAAAAGAAGATTGATGCAAAGTTTGATATTATTTTACAATAAATTGCAAATTCTACACAGCAGCAGCTGCCTGCAACAACAGTTTGCATTATCTGCAGCATGGCTACGCACGACATAATGGGCTGCTCGCATAAGGAATCATACCTGGAGCTTGTTAAGCAACATGTTAATATGATGAACAGCTATCAAAGGCCCAGAAATGATGCATATACAACTCATTACAATCCAAGATCGAAGGATCATCCTAATTTGAAATGCGGTGACAATCAGAATCATGCAAAACCATTCTAGTAAACACAAAAACCTTTTGTACCATCCAAACCATCTCTGGATGATCAACTTGCTAAATTGGCAACAACAACTCAATCATTCATAGATGTCAGCAATCAAAGATTTCAAAATGTTGAAGCATCAATTAAAAGTTTGGAGCAACAATTTGGACAGCTAGCTACATAATTTCAGACTGAGAAAAAGGCAAATTTCCTAGTCAAACAGTGCCTAATCCAAGAGGACGTGAAGACTGCAATGTTGTTCGGACTTTACGGTGTGGAAAAAGTTATGACAATCGTGAAAATAGCACGGAAAAGGATCAGCCAGCAGTGAAAATTTATGCAGAAAATAATTTAGCAGCAACTGAACCTGCAAATTCTGCAAAAAACAAGTATATCAGCTTGTTTATGACCCTCCATTACCGTATCCTGAATGTTTAATTTAATTCTCAAGGCAAAAGATCAGCAGCTTAAGGATTTTATGCGGACATTGTCCAAGGTTCAAATCAACATTCCATTGCTGGATGCAATCAAGAAAATCCCATCTTACACTGAATTTTTAAAAGAGGTTTGCAGCAGCAAAAAAAAGCTTGCAGATTTGGACAAAGTTATCTTGACAGAACAGTGCAGCGCGGTTTTGTTACTACCTAAGAAAAAAGATCCAGGGAGTTTTAACATTTCTTGTACTATTGGAAATTCTGATTCTAAGAGTGCTTTAATTGATTTAGGTGCAAGTATTAATTTGATGCATTTTTCTGTTTTCCAGCTAGCTGACCATTCAATGACTTATCCTAGAGGAATTATTGAAGATCTCATTATTAAAGTTGATAATCTTTATCTACTGGCAGATTTCATGGTTTTGGACATAGATGAAGACCTAAAAACGACGCCCATCACTTTGGGGAGACCGTTCATGGCAACAGCTAGGACTCTAATTGATGTGAAAGCCAGAACACTAACTTTACGAGTTCAAGATCAATCTGTAGTATTTAATTTGTTTTAGGCAACCGAACGTTCTGCTGAATAACAAGATTGTATGTGCATTGATGTGTTAGACAGTGTGGTTCAAGATAGTTTTCAAGCTAATTCAAATTCAGATCAGTTGCTACATGTTCTACAATGAGAAATTAGGACAGATTCTGAAGATGAGGGGGTTCTTGAGTACATTATGCATTGGACAGTCTGCCAACACAGTTACCCAGGTGGAGAAATGTTTATGAAAGCTCAGGGAAGCCTAAACAGCCCTTTAAACCGTCCAGACAGCACAACCATAATTGGAGCTAAAGCCTTTGCCAGAACATTTAAAATATGCATATTAAAGGGTTGCAGAAACACTACGAGTTATTGTTGCAGCAAATTTGACTCCGACAGAAAAAGATTAATTGCTTCGTGTTTTGAGAAAATGTCAAGATGCATTGGGATGGACAATAGCCGACATCAAAGGCATTAGCCCAGCAATTTGTCTGCACATAATTTTAATGGAAGAAGACGTGAAGCCAAACGTGGATGCTCAACGCCGCCTTAATCCAATAACGAAAGAAGTCGTCAGAATAGAAGTTATGAAATTACTTGATGCTGGTATGATTTATCCTATTTCAGATAATCAATGGGTGAGTCCTACGCAGGTTGTGCCTAAACGTTCCGGAATTACAGTGATTAAAAATGACAACAATGAGCTTGTTCCTACACGTTTAACTATAGTCTGGCGTATGTGTGTGGATTACAGGAAACCAAATGCAGCTACAAGAAAATATCACTTCCCTTTACCATTTACTGACCAAATGTTAGAAAGATTGGCTGGTACGGCTTTCTGTTGTTTCTTAGATGGTTATTCTGGGTACAATCAGATTCCAATTGTACCAGAAGACCAAGAAAAGACAACTTTTACATGCCCATTCGGGACGTTTGCGTATCAGAGGATGCCATTTGGGTTATGCAATGCACCAACTACTTTTCAGCGTTGTATGATTGAGTATTTTTTCTGGCTTGGTCGAAAATATTGTGGAAGTTTTTATGGATGATTTTTCTATGTTTGGGGATTTATTTGATTAGTGCTTATAGAACACAACGAAAAAATGAGATGCCCAACGAAAAAATTGGTTGCTCACCCTTTGACATCTCATTCCTTTTGGATTGGTGAGCAACCAATCCAAAAGGAATGAGATGCCCTAGCAAAGTATTTTAATTGTTGAATATTTGATGTTTGGGGCATTGATTTCATGGGGCCATTCACATCTTCTAATGGGAACCAATATATTTTAGTTGTTAAGTGGGTCGAGGCCATTGCAGCACAAACTAATCAAGGACCAATGGTCTTGAAGTTCCTCCAGGGGGTTATATTTCCACGTTTTGGAATTCCGTGCATTATTCTTAGCGATGGGGGGAAGCATTTTATTAATAAACCGTTTGCTAATTTACTAGCAAAATATGAGATTAATCATCACATGGCTACACCTTATCATCCACAGACATCTGGTCAAGTTGAAGTTTCAAACAGAGAATTAAAGCGCATTTTGGAGAAAACAGTTGGCTCTACACGTAAGGATTGGAGTTTAAAATTAAATGATGCTTTGTGGGCTTACAGGACAGCTTATAAGACTTCTACTAGGATGTCACCATTTCGACTCATTTATGGGAAAGCATGTCATCTACCTATGAAGCTTGAGCATAAAGCTTCATGGGCCATTAAAGAGTTAAATTTTTCGTATGATTCAGCTAGGGAAAAACACAAATTGCAGTTAAATGAGCTAGAGGAAATTCGTCAGGCTGCCTATGAAAGTTCTCGCATCTACAAGGAAAGAACTAAGGCGTTTCATGATAGTCAAATTTTAAGGAAGGAATTTCAGCCAGGGCAAAGAGTTTTGTTATTTAGTTTAAGGCTAAAGTTGTTTCCAGGGAAATTAAAATCTCGCTAGACTGGGCCATATCTGGTTACTAGAGTCTTTTCTCATAGGGCAGTTAAGATACCTAATGAGGCTCAAGGCAACACATTCGAGGTGAATGGTCACAGGCTGAAACCATATGTGGAGTCACCCTTCGACACTACAGACAAGTCTTTGACTCTGAAGGAACCAGTGATCTAGCCACCGGCCTTCAGCAATGTCTAGCTACAAACTTAAAATAAAGCACTTACTGGGAGGCAACCCAATTTTTCTAAACTATTTCCTTATTTTATTTTTTGTTTAATTTTCCATTTTATTATTAGCTTAACTTACCAAATGCATTCACATATCTAATTTTACATAACACCACAAAAAAAAAATATGTTGCTTTCTTTATCTATTTAGTCGATTTTAGCTCTGTTTCTAATTTTCACAATTATTGGTTAATTGCGAGTTGCATACATGAAAAATAAGGAACATCTTATAATGGAATCATGCACCCAACAGCAAGTCTACATTAACATCAACTACATCTACCCTATGCTGAAATTTAAAGCAATTAACATGAGCACATTCACAAATGCAAGTTTGGGGGTGGTTGTTGCAAATCCAATATCATGGCATAATTTTGAACAGTTATTTTATGCTGCTCAATTTTGCGATGCATGGAAGAGGAGCACAGTTAAATCACATATCCATACACCACAGAACTGAGTACAGCTTTTATTACCAGATCTACAACAATTACATTGCAGGGATTCGAAATTTTACCTCCTAGATGCACAGATCTGGTGTTCGTGGAAACTTTTGCCATGATTTGTCCGTTGCAGTTGCCGTGTAAGAATTTTGCCACTAAACATAAATATACACATGGTTACAGCAGAACATTTATCACCAGTTTGGGTTCATCATATCTGAGAAAGAACTTTTACCGTTGTATAGTTGGGATCTGTGATGACCGAACTCATCTTCCTTTGGTTTGCTTCTGTCAAGCTTCCAGAATGAGGGTTCCTTGCACAACAAAAACAGAACAACCAGATTCATTAGTTGTTCAGGAGACATGACTTTTTCAGTAGGCCTATCACTCATGCATCCAAGAGTTGAAAATTATATCATCAATTCAGTCTAGGATGGGTTCTTCATATGTCATCTACACGGTTTCAGTTCACATAGTCCACATGTATGCTCTCAGTTCTGATTCAGGGATTAATTCATGTTACTGGGAGCCAGTGTATTCAGTCCAGAGTCATCATCAGCTTACGGTTACCAGATTCAAATTTTTATTCATATACTCCCACATTTTTAATTCTATTCAGCTTGGGGGGGGGGGAGGTATTCTCAGAGCTGGATGATACATGCATTCTATATCCATGCACAAAAGTTTACATATCCAGTAAAAAACAAATCCCAGTATATATGAGTGTATACCTTTCACAATTCGAAGATGTGCCAGTTGATAATCTGTTTGCCTTGGGGATCTGCAACTTCAACATTTCCTTTCTCTCGACTATGCACTGGATCCGAGTGTCTTGCACAGAAGAAGAAAAAAAAATTGGAAAACTGAGTTATGAGCAAATCGAGGATAAATATAGCTATGTTTTATAGATCAGTCTACATGCTTGAAATCACAAGGGTTTTATACCTTCTGTTTGTTCGGATCTGTAACCTCCGAGAAGACATCCTTTCCTTTGTTCCGTGCAAACCGCAAATATAAATATTTTTGTTTCCCTGCAAAACCAACCCTCTGCGTTAACTTTGGTTTAAACCAGTGGGGTGTGTAGTATGAAAATCAACGGATCCACCACATGCATTGTGAACTAGTGCATATTGTGTTATACAATAGATGATTAAACGAAAGGGGGGTCCATTTTTTATATACCTGAGGTGTAGATCGGCTGAGATTGCAAGTCTGGGGAAGCTAGATGACCTCCGTGCTCTCGGAGCTGGCGACTCAGGGTGGTTGTTCGTATTGTTTTTCTCAGATTTGCAAGGTTTGGGGGGTCCTCATACAGATACAAACACATGCATGGGTTAGAACTTGCTACATTTCACTGAAACAAATAAACCTGAAACGAAAGTCACAAGATTTGAGGATGGTTTTACCTTTAGCACCTCCGATTTTCAGCTAGCTCCACCATGGATGGGTTCTCGAGACACGGAGGTGTGTATGTTGCTGGGTTCGTGGTTGCATAAAAGGATGAAGAGCTAAGAGAGAGAGAGAGAGAGAGAGAGAGAGAGAGAGAGAGAGAGAGAGGAGCTGCTGTGAAATGAATGGGTTGTAAGAATGGGCGCTGGGTTTGAGTTCGAGACATGAGTGCCACTTCTCATATTCTAGAGTGCGAGTGAATGAAGGCATAGGGACATGTGATGTTAAATTGGGAATCCTAAGGGTCTCTATGAGGGTTGTTTGAAAATAAGAGAGGGAGAACCGTTTGGCTCTGGGCTCGAGGCAGATGAAGAGATGAAGAGAGCCTTTGGCTCTGGGCTCCGGGCAGATGGATGCAGAGCTTCCAATCTGGCACCCGTGTGAGCTGCCAATTGGGCTGGCTTTATGTTGGCCTGCATTTTGTTTTTGAGAACTTTAACGAAAAGCTCTCGATACTGTTTATTTTAACGAAAAATCATATTTTTACACTAAAAAGTCAATCATGTTACTATTTACTTTACCGTTTATTTTGTCCTTATCGTTAAAACTTTAAGTTTTCAAGTTCTTTTCATTACTTTAACCGAGCCAGTCCTGCCTAATCAGCAGTGATTCTCGCATCAAAAGGTAGAGTTTTAGCATGGGGCAGGGTGGTTAGTTGGTTTCGTAGTCTTTTCAGCTCGAGTTGATAAGTCCTTAGGGGTGTTCTACACCTAGTGCCCTAAAGCCCTAGTCGTTTGGGAGTCATTGACCTAAAGCTCGCTACATGGGTTGGATCGAAGGCTTAAGTGAATCGACATTGCACAACCACTACTGTTACTGAAAAGAAAAAGAAAAAAAAAATATATATATATATATATTATGAAAAAGAAAAAAAAAGTTCGAAAAAAAAAATAATGATTATATAAGTGTGTGAATGATTAAATAAAATGGACGAGAGGTAAGGGTTTTGGTCGAGTATCCTTAACTATGATGGTTCACTTTACACCAAAGGAAGTTTGTGAATTATTTTCTAATTGATTCTAAATGGCTTAGACTCTGTAGTGGGATTGGTTGGAACTTTTGAAAAATGTTCTGATTTTTAACATTTTCTATTGATTGCAACTTGAAAGTGAAAATTTTGTTTTAGCTAGGTTTTATTTGAGTTTTTAGTTCGTTACTTTTTGTTTTTGTTTTCTAGATTTATTTTGCTTGAGGACAAGCAAAAAACTAAGTTTGGAGGTATTTTGATGAGTATATTTTTGTTGACCCTAAAAACTACCAAGCCTACGTGGCGCGCAGGCCGAGTAACTAATAAGCTAACTACATCCTTTGGTTGTGTGCGGGGCGTGCCAACTCGTCGGCCGAGCTCGGCCGAGGAGTAAAATTTGTTGATGTTGCGTTGAGCGCACGGCTGACTTCTGCGTCTTGCAATTGCGGCCGAGGAAGGAACTCGACTCGGTTCTTGGATTCTAAAGCCTGAAGACAAGGCTACTAATTATGCGAAGTTCACAAATCGTTGTCGTCAGATTCGGTCACAGTAATGGTATTCGTCAGAGTAAACTCACGCGCGAATTGACACCAAAGTGTAAGGGCACAAATACTCAAAGCGGATGTACGTCTTGATGATGAATGTGGTTCGGCCGTCAAAATGCCGAACTCTAAAGCCCACTTGTGAGTATCCAATCATAAAACAACTCGGCGTTCAATGTGACGAGCCCTAATAAATTGGAACACCTCACTTCGCCGAGAAGGCTGATGAGATGACCTCTGCCAATAAGGATTTGGAAATCCTTCTCGACCGAGACTTGGATAGATAACCAGTCGGCCCCTTCACAGTGCTGTTTATCCAAACTGAAGGTGCTCCGCGGTCGGCTGATTCTACGACAATAGTGTTGTTTATCCAAACTGAAGATACCACTGGTTGCCTTCACAGTGCTGTTTATCCAAACTGAAGATGTGTTCGCGAAAAGGAAAATAAAAATCTCAAGGTTGTTGAGAGGTTGCGCGTAGAACGAGTGTGTTGAGTTGGAGGAGTTCTTTGAATGGTGCGCAACCCTCTTTACTTATAGTGAAAATTAACCCCACCGCTTGGCACAACTTGATACTCATGGAGAGTCGTAATTGGACTCTGTCTTATGAAGTTGCATCTGGTTGTAAGCTATATCTCCTATCCTTTAGCCAAGGATCATATCCCTTTGTGCCGATAAGCTTCCCGCCTTGAAATATGCCAATAATATGTATGTATGGCTGACCAACAAGCATGCGGCTGATTAAATCCAAATTGGCATCCTTATGTTTATGCATGTGCAAAAATCTATGCCAATCCATAACCATTCGCCAATAATGCAGTAATGCATAAGGATTCTTTATAAAATGGCCTGATGCCCCACCATCCTAAAAATAAATTGGGGTTTTAGATAAAAACTAGGTTTAATAAATTATGATTAAAATCCCAACACTATCTTAATCATAATTTAAAATCATCTCAATCACTTTGTCGTTCAACGGCCTGAATCCCTACTCACCCGACGGCCTTGATTGCTCGGGCCGATATTGTAAAAATGGGTCCAAACAATTTTATATTATATATTTAACCCTATTCTTAGTATATTTTGGTTAATATTTTGGAAGAATTTTGATACTTTGAATTGTATTTCCAATATAGGACTTTCGACTTCCTCTGGGCCAAAACGTAATCAAATGGATGAATTTTGGAATAATTCAAGTTGGAGGACGTTCGTGAGTCAGTTATCGTGTCAAAATTTGGAATTTTTCTACCAAGCGATTATTTTCTGTCGATAGAATAAAGGAGCAATGCGCGGTGCTGGAATAGTGATATTTTGGGCTTGAATTGAGTTTTTGGAGCCCAAGATGACCTCGGATGGGTTTGTAGTTTTCTAGAGATGTGTTCAGAACGTCCCTATCTTGAAAATAAGCTATTATGGGCCGGATTTAATGGATATCTGAGGCTAAACTGCGGCTAGACAGTTACCTGCAGATTCTCCTAGTTTAATTAGGACTTTATTTTCTAAGATATTCTATTATTATTTAGTTTCCTAGTTGGAATAAAAGACTGGGTTTTAGGGATTGTACGATGGCATAGTAGGATATATTGCTTTGCTGTTTTCAGTTTTACACTACGCTTTCTTTTATACAGCTTTGGAGATAGAAGAATTGCTAGGGTTTTTGAAGGCTTTCAGATTTTCTACTTCAAGGTGTTTTCATTCTTATTCATTCTAATAATATTATCTATGATTTTAATTGTGAATATGAGTAACTAATTCGTTTTGCTAGGGCGAAGCCAGCCTTAGCATGAATATGTACTTATGATTGATTGTATGCATGCTTTGAATTATTAATCACCGTTTTAAACTGTCTAATTGTCTTAATGCTTGATCACCATTAGAATCTTTAGAAAAGTAATTTGATGCAATTTTGGTCAGAAGGTGACACACCCCGACCTAGAATGTCTACCTGGACTCCGAATCGAGCTATGTTGGCCGATACCAGGAGGGTGATGAAGCCATAAAGAGTACTGAAGTAGAAAATGTGAATAAATTTAAATCTAAAAGTGCCTAAATATAAGAGTGCGCTGGTGAGCGGAAATGAACCCATTTCACACGTGATGTCAGAGCATAAGTAAAGCACAGCAAGGTAGGGTGAGAATTATACCATTGAAGGTAGCCACCAATATTGATATTTGCCAAGAATCCTCCTTGATACGAAAGTTCAGCTGCTAAAACCTCGAGGGGCGAAAAACAAGGGTGAGTGGGCTTAAAAACAAAGCTTTGCTAAAAACCTTTTCAAAAACATAATAACCCCTTGCCGTAAAACAAGCATAGTTGCCAAAATATACATATTACATATAGTAAGAAAATACTTACCGTAGCCTGCAATATCTCAAAAATTCAATACGGCACAATATTTCGTTAGTAAACACATGACGTCTGTGATCACATAATCTCGCATAACCAAACATATCAAATCGAGTGCTCATTGACACATGCTGACACACGAGTTCATGCAGAGGTATTCTGGCATGAACATGACTGGGTGTAACAATGATATACGCTCTAGTACTACAATCACGAGAAGACTGGAGTTATGCGCAGCACATACGAGTCCTAATTGCCTATAGCAATCTAGGACAAGACTAGCGCCTATAATGGATCCAAAGTGAGCGTACGGTGCGATGTGCACATACACATGAAAGACTGGCCATGGCCCGGGCGAGTACTAACACCGGTGGAGCAAACGATGAGCAGATAACATAAATATAGTCATGCCATCGTGATTGGATAATCCTAGTCAACATAATATTATTCATAGCCGTAAATATAAATATGACATCAATAATAATACGCATACTTGTGCATCCCGTAGGACGTAGCATAAACTCCATAATTTCTATCAATGTGCTAAATCTTATAAATGTCACGCTAATCTAGGCGTATTGTAGAAAACTCTTTATGAAATGTATAAATGGAAACGAACAATTATATATACTATATAAAAGAAAAGACCCACTCACACTTACTTGCGATGTCACATCCGTTCGAGCTAGGAAGCCGAAGTCTCCGATAGTAATTGCACCTAAGCATAATGTTGGGACCCATTAGTAAAACTCAATTAAAACGCTTGAATTTGGGGAAACAGACGGCAGATTCCGAATCAGCGAGTCGAAATACGCTAAGGAGGGTCCCGGGCAATTTTCGAAAAAAGTCAACGATCAACCCTAAAAAGTCAATTAGCGCGTCGAAATACGCTGAGGAGGGTCCCAGGCAATTTTCGTAAAAAATCAACGGTCAATCCTAAAAAGTCAACTAAGATGCCCCGGTGGTCAACTACGTTAAAACTTTACAATTTCACTAAATGGATGCCAAAAATAGACTCAGGGCGTCAAAAATAGCCTAGGAGGGTTTTTCGAGAAATTCTAAAAAAGTCAACACAAGGAATATTCCAAAAATATTCTGAAATATTTCAGGCCCCTTTTGGAATTGAGCTGGGCCGGATCAGTGGCCCAAAGGTTTGGGACTTGGACCGAGTCTGGGCTTATGCCTTTTTTTTTTTTTTTTCCACCTTCTTCTCCAGCCAGTTGCCATTGCAACTGCCGGATTCTGGGAAAATGATGACCGAGATAAACCCCGGCTTTGATCAACCACACACTTAACTAAACCTAGTCATGTCACATACCAAAATGAAGATCAAGGAGCAAGGATTCGAGCAGTACCATTGGTTTTCTCGGCCGTGGTTGGATCTCGCTGGAAAATGGCTCGAAAGCCACCGGATTCCTAGTCAGAAAAACTGGGGAAATTCCCCCTGGGCATTTATGTATCCATTCATCACCAAATCACACGAGGAACTTAAAAATCTTACCAAGAAATCATTAAAAGGGACTTTTAAGCGTTAACCTTACCCAAGTCGGATTAACAATGTGAATTTGTTGGACATCCCATTCGATGTCGGAGCTCTTTGATTCGAGAGTATCTTCAGTTTTGTCCTTAGTTATAGTTTCAAGGATAGAGATAGGATAAGGTGGTGAGCTGGGTGTGATAGTAATGTGATGAGTCGATACTTTACTATATATTTTACCCTATTCTAAGTATTAATTTATTGGTTATTTTGTGAGAAGTTTGATACTTTGATTTATATTCTTAATATAAGACATTCGACTTCATCTGGAGCAAAAAGTGATCAAACGGATGAATTTTTGAGTAATTCCAATTGGAGCGGGTTCGTGAGTTTGTAAAGAAGGTGGTATCAAAACTTCGTAATTTTACCCCGAAGTATCTGATCGTGGCGAATTAATTTATGCCCAGCGTGCAGTGCTGGCAGATTGGGATGCAGAGCTTATTTGCGACTTTTGGACTGGAAAATGATGGATTTCAGACTTGGGCTCTTCTTGGAACTTGAAGAGGAGGTCCTAAGCTTTAATTCTAGCCATTTTGGGCCTGTTTTGGAGCCCTGAAGATCTAGAAACGTGGTTGTGCAGATTTTGGGCGAATTTATCTAGTTAATTTAGGATTATGTTTCCTATTTTATTTCAATTTATTTGGTTTCCTAGTTTTATTCTAAGACCTTTTAGGGTTTTATTTTGTAGTAGTATAAATAAGGCTTTTAGCCATTAGGGTTCTTTAGGCAACATATGACACACCCCGTCCCGAAGGAGGGCGTGCTGGCCGTCACGTGAGAGTGACGTAACCATTTGCACAGTTCGGAAGCTTTAAAATACCATTGTGAATTCTGTCAGAATACCGTTGGATTCCTCGTGGCCACCAAAGCTCTGCTCTAACTCGAACCTGGAGGGGCGCAAAACAAGGTGAGTGGGTCAGTAAAATAAGTCTTTCAAAATCTTTCCTTTATCAACATATATATATATATATATCCCCTCACTGTAAAATCTGTATACTTTCTCAGAAAATAGCATATATAAATATATATAGCTTCAGAAATCTCAAAACACCATTCTTCATCATTTTTCAGAGAAATATGCCATGCCATGCCAAAAACATAATATGGATGCATCAACATAAATCAGGTGAAATAATAAATCAACCGGAGACCCTGCAGTGGTCCTGTACGGCTGATTCTAGAGCTCAATATCCAATCCAGCCGGAGCCACCAACTGTGACCTGTACGGCACTGCCGGAGTCGCCAACTGCGACCTGTACGGCACTACGCTGCACATGAGTCGGAACTACCTGTAGTAGTCTGTACGACTCGGGTGGTGTAATAATACGCTCTAGTGCTTCTCTCATCAATCATATGTGCACATAATCTAAGGTCACCTACTAGTCGGAACCGTCTCTAATGGTCTGTACGACTAGCATGTCGGAACCACCTCCAGTGGTCTGTACGACTAGCATCTACTTGGATCCAAGGTGAGCGTGTGATGCGGTGAATAACATAAGCACTAACACCAGGGGTGCAGGTTATGAGCTATCAACATAAATCTCATCAAACAATTCAATGCACCATATCTAACTCACCTGATACTCACCTGTGCGTCCGCAGCACCAATTCACATATATGCATCATATAACAATTCACATAATTCATGTAATTTCTATGCATGGCATTTCACAATATACTTTCATTCAAAAATCGATTTCTAGGAAAACGTTAAGTATATATATATATACTGAAATAAACTGCCCATTCACAGTTATATCGAAGGGTCATAACCCCTTAGCCTTTCTCGACTGTGCTCGTCTTCCGCATAAGCCTCGCCTTCCAAAACCTTGAAAAACCTTCGAATCACGACGGAGCAAAATGTCATAAATCGGCCACCTTCGAACTGGGGTTTTCCGACGTCCAACTCGAGCCAACGATACACTCCGAGGTTCGTGAGGGTCTCACAAAGCTCCCTGTGAGCTTGGATTGTCCTGAAACTGGTGTCGATGGGTTCGTATGGACCTCAGGAACACAATGGAACCTTTTTCTGCTTCGATCCATGAAGATTTTGGCGTCCTTGGGCGTGGTCCGTACGTGAGGGAAGAGAGAGAGAGTCGAGTTTCTGAGGGGGAGAGAGAGACACACACGGGAGTGAGGGAAGAGAGAGAGATTATGTGAGTGTGTGGTTCAAAAACAACCATCAAAATATCCCAGGTACAATACACCCATACCTCAATTAAATGCCTAGGGGCATTTTCGTCATTTCACGTCCTCCGTACGTAAATTCCGGGACGGGCTGTTACAATCTACCCACCTTATAAAAATTTTGTCCCCGAAATTTACATAACCAAAACCAAATCCGTCCACTAGTACTCATAAAACAACCTCGGGTACATCTCTCTCATCCGATCCTCCGTCTCCCAAGTAACTTCTTCCACTTAATGGTTCTTCCACAAAACTTTAACCAACTGCACTGTCTTATTCCTCAAAACCTTTTCTTTCCAATCCAATATAGTTACTGGCTCCTCATCATAAGTCAAATCCGAACCAATCTCCCAAAGGTTGATGAGGTATCACATGTGAAGGATCTGAGACATAATGTCGAAGCATCGACACATTAAACACATTATGTACTTTAGACAGTTCTGGCGGTAACTCAAGTCTGTAAGCAACTTCACCGACCCGCTCGGTGATCTGGTACGGCCCGATGTACCTAGGACTCAACTTTCCTTTCTTCCCAAATCGAACAACACCTTCCAAGGCGATAACTTCAAGAATACCCAATCACCGACCTTGTACACTCTATCTGTAGCATGCCTGACTGCTAAGTTCTTTTGTCGATCTTGTGCCGCTTTCAGGTTAGACTTAATCACCTGAATGTTTTGAGTAATCTCTTCCACTAACTCAGGGCCCACTAAAACTCGTTCACCAACCTCTGACAACATAAAGATGTACAACAAGCTTTCTCATAAGATGCCTCAAGTGGTGTCCTACCACTACTCAAATGAAGGTTATCGTTGTAGGCAAATTCCATTAAATTCAACTTTTAATCCAAGCATCACCAAACTACCATACCGAAGATCTTAGTATATCATCCAAATTCTGAATGGTCCTGTCTCTGTCTGAAGATGATATGCTGCACTATAAAGTAATCTTGTATCCGAAGTTTCTTGAAAAGTTACCTAGAACTTAAAAGTGACTAACATACCCAAAAGCTCAACAGATTCGTAAGTCCAAATCTCTTTTCCATAAAACAAATAATTAAAACAAATAATTAACCGTTGCACTTGTCTGGAAAGGTTGCTGCTCTTCACTGGAGTAAAATACGTTACTAAATACGCCGATCAACTATCACCTCAATTTCCATCATACCCATCTCGTGAACGAGGAAGTTTGTACACGTAATCCAAAGGCTTCTTTCTTTCCGTTTTAACTTACTGACATATGATACAATTACTTACATACCCAAAATTTCTCTTTTTATACCTGGCTAATAGTAAAATGGTTAAATGGTATGATACATCTCAATACTTCCGGGATGCATTGTAGAAGCTGAACAGTGTACTTCATCCAAAAATTGCTTTCTTTAATTCCACATCATTAAGCACATACATCTTGTTCTCTTGCATAAACATGCCATCTGATTATCTAACTCTGAGATCTTTCTTTTTCTCGATATTCCTTGCCTCAATTAATTCCTGGTTTCTTCATCAATCCTCTGGGCTTCGAGTATACGATTAATTAAAATAAGCCTAACTTAGATACTAGCAAGCAAGGCTTCTTCTTGTTCTTCTATTTCCAACTTTACTCCAGTAGATCTCAAATCCGCAAGAAGAGGAACATAACAAGTATACAAAGCATTTATTCTCACGAGAGTCTTCATATTAAGTACATCAGCCCAAACATTTGCACGATCACCCTGGTCGTGCAATCATAATCACTAAGCAACTCAATCCACTTTTGTTGCCTAAGACTAAGATCCCTCAGAGTAGACAGATATTGGAGACTCTTATGATCCGTAAAAATCTTGCACTTTTCACCAATAATATAATGTCTCCATACTTCAAAGCAAGGATGATAGCCATAAATTCCAAATCATGAGCAGGGTAATTCATCTCATGAGGTTTCCATTGTCGTGAAAAATAAGCAATTTCCCTATCTTTGTATCAATACACATCTCAAACCACTCAAAGAAGCATCCTTATAGACCTCATAATTTCCGTTATCATCTGAGAGTGCTAACACAAGTGCATGAGTGAGGAAATACTTCAACTGTCGAAAACTTTGCTTACCATTTTCATCCCACTCAACTTGACCTCTTTTCTCGTCTGTCTCGTCAAAGGCAAGGCAATGACTAAAAAATCCTTCACAATCCGTCCATAATAGCCTGCTAAGCTAAGAAAACTCCGTACCTCAGTCCCGTTTTGGGGTTGTTCCAAATTATCCACCACTATTACCTTTTAAGGATTCACTTGAATACTTCATTCGTCAAACTCATAAGATTCGTCAATCCAAATGGCATTACCAAAAACTCGCAAGGACTATAACGAGTTCTGAAAACTGTCTTAGGGACATCATCACTGAAATCTTCAATTGGTTAATAACCAGACCTTAATTCAATCTTTGAAAATACATAGGCACCTTTAAGCTGATCAAACAATCATTAATACGCGGTAATGGATAACGATTCTCAATCGTTACCCGATTTAATTGCTTATAATCAAAGCATAGCCTTAATGTCCATATTCTTCCTCATAAATAAACTGGGGCTCTCCATGATGACATACAAGGTTAAATGAAACCTTTATCAACCAATTCCTGTAACCAAATTTTCAATTCTTTTTGTTCATCATGAATCAATTTATAATATAAGCTCTACACTTGGAGACAAATCAATAGTGAATTCCACATCTCCGTCTAGTGGCAATCCAGGTAAATTCTCAGGGAAAACGTCAGGAAAATGTTTAACCACCTAAACCTCTTCCACACTACTCAGAGCAACATCTCATAGTACCGCATGAGCTAAATATCTTAGGTAGCCATTCGATAACAATCTCTTTGCTCTCATAACAGAAATAACGGCATACCTCACTCCACTTTGCATCCCCCAAAAGTAACCTCTGGTCATCTTAGTCGATGGAAAGTAACTGATTTCCCGTAGCAATCTATCTTGGCACAATCATAATGCAACCAATCTGTGCCAAAAATCACATCAAATCCACAATATCCAACTGGATAAGATTCATAGGCATAACAACATCTTTCACCATCACTGGACACTCTGAATAACACCATACTAACGTAGGATGACCTACTTGTTTACTCGCTTAACGAATCCAACAATAAGTTATGGATATTACGGTCTGCAGCCCGCAATAACGATAACTCACTGTTGTCTCGATAAGTAAGCAATAATCCCCAAAGGTGTAATATTACCATCTTGTCTCTCATTAGAAATACATATACACGCCTCGATCGTGCTCCATCATTACTCTCTTTGGCAACATCATCAATACCAAGAAATATATCAGCCGGAGTCAGCTAATATGACCTGTACGGCTGAATCTATAGCTCGTCCACCCAGCTGGAATCATCTAATGTGGCATGTGCGGCTGTACTCATAACTCATCGATCACTGCTAGTATATAAGTCGGAGTCACCTCTTGTGACCAGTACGACTCTAATCCTGTACACCACGGCTCATCTAACCATAATTACTAGATCCAGGTACCTGATGGATCAGCGCTAGTGGTGGCAAAGAAGACTACGGAGGCATTTACTGATTATGGGGACAATTTGCAGCTCTATGTTCCATTTATCCACATGTAAAGCATCCATTGCTTTCTTGTCTACACTCTCCAAAGTGTCCATTATTGTACCTACGGCACAAAGGTACATTCCCTCTATCTGAATCACCAGTGAATCTACCACCATACCTCTGACCAGTGGCACTAAAACCTCAGCTGGAAGAACTAGAACTAGCCTTATTTCCTTTTGAAGCTCTGAGTCTTCGATTCTCAACAATATCTGTATGGTAACGAGACAACTCCGTAAACTTTCTATAATACTCATTTGCCGTCATCTTTCCTTGTCTCAAATTGTAAACTATCGCTTCTCACCATCAATATATGCCGAAGGACTAAACCTTTCCTTAAACAATTCTTTAAATAACTCTCGATTAGCTCTTTCCTCTGGTGACGTCATACAAGACTCCTGTCTCCACCAGGATGCAATTTCAATACTCAGAAACCAGGTAGTCGTCTTGACCTACCGTCAAAAGAAAGATTTCCTTAACTTGCATAATCTGAAACACCTTTTCCGAATGATTAAGTCATCAACCTGCTCCCTCAGGTCATTCATTTTCCATAAAGTGATTCAGCATCAACTTATAACCAGTCCTAAGAGAAAAATCCTTTGGATAATAGATTCAGTCACATTAGTACTAGCTTCCCATAACTGAGCTAAATAGGGAAAACTAGACTCAACTAAACGACGTGGCTCTCTACGAGGCGGTATTGTTCTGACAGAAGACACTAGAGAATTCTCAAGATGTACAGGACTACAACCTAGGCTCTGATACCAACTGACACACCCCGTCCCGAAGGAGGGCGTGCTGGCCGTCACTTGAGAGTGACGTAACCATTTGCACAGTTCGGAAGCTTTAAAATACCATTGTGAATTCTGTCAGAATACCGTTGGATTTCTCGTGGCCACCAAAGCTCTGCTCTAACTCGAACATGGAGGGGCGCAAAACAAGGTGAGTGGGTCAGTAAAATAAGTCTTTCAAAATCTTTCCTTTATCAACATATATATATATCCCCTCACTGTAAAATCTGTATACTTTCTCAGAAAATAGCATATATAAATATATATAGCTTCAGAAATCTCAAAACACCATTCTTCATCATTTTTCAGAGAAATATGCCATGCCATGCCAAAAACATAATATGGATGCATCAACATAAATCAGGTGAAATAATAAATCAACCGGAGACCCTGCAGTGGTCCTGTACGGCTGATTCTAGAGCTCAATATCCAATCCAGTCGGAGCCACCAACTGTGACCTGTACGGCACTGCCGGAGTCGCCAACTGCGACCTGTACGGCACTACGCTGCACATGAGTCGGAACTACCTGTAGTAGTCTGTACGACTCGGATGGTGTAATAATACGCTCTAGTGCTTCTCTCATCAATCATCTGTGCACATAATCTAAGGTCACCTACTAGTCGGAATCGTCTCTAATGGTCTGTACGACTAGCATGTCGGAACCACCTCCAGTGGTCTGTACGACTAGCATCTACTTGGATCCAAGGTGAGCGTGTGATGCGGTGAATAACATAAGCACTAACACCAGGGGTGCAGGTTATGAGCTATCAACATAAATCTCATCAAACAATTCAATGCACCATATCTAACTCACCTGATACTCACCTGTGCGTCCGCAGCACCAATTCACATATATGCATCATATAACAATTCACATAATTCATGTAATTTCTATGCATGGCATTTCACAATATACTTTCATTCAAAAATCGATTTCTAGGAAAACGTTAAGTATATATATATATACTGAAATAAACTGCCCACTCACAGTTATATCGAAGGGTCATAACCCCTTAGCCTTTCTCGACTGTGCTCGTCTTCCGCATAAGCCTCGCCTTCCAAAACCTTGAAAAACCTTCGAATCACGACGGAGCAAAATGTCATAAATCGGCCACCTTCGAACTGGGGTTTTCCGACGTCCAACTCGAGCCAACGATACACTCCGAGGTTCGTGAGGGTCTCACAAAGCTCCCTGTGAGCTTGGATTGTCCTGAAACTGGTGTCGATGGGTTCGTATGGACCTCAGGAACACAATGGAACCTTTTTCTGCTTCGATCCGTGAAGATTTTGGCGTCCTTGGGCGTGGTCCGTACGTGAGGGAAGAGAGAGAGAGTCGAGTTTCTGAGGGGGAGAGAGAGACACACACGGGAGTGAGGGAAGAGAGAGAGATTATGTGAGTGTGTGGTTAAAAAACAACCATCAAAATATCCCAGGTACAATACACCCATACCTCAATTAAATGCCTAGGGGCATTTTCGTCATTTCACGTCCTCCGTACGTAAATTCCGGGACGGGCTGTTACAACATAGGAGAGAACGCACGCATTACTTTGGAGCTTTCAAGTTTATTTTGAAGGTGTTTTCTATCCATGTTTTTAATAGTATTTTATTTTATGATTGTTAGTAACTAATTTTTGTTTGTTAGGGCGAAGCCTTGAGCCTTAGCATGAATATGTAATTTTTATTTAATTGCTTATGATATTATGCATGCGTACTTTGAATTATTAATCACCGGTTTAAACTGTTTAATTGTCTTAATGCTTAGCTACCATTAGGATGTTTAGATAAGTAATTTGATGCAATTTTGGTTGGAAGGTTCCCTGAAATTGATGCTGGCTTCTTGTGATTGATAATTGTAATTTCACTTAAGATGAACACCATGTCTTAAGGGTTGCATGGTTTTTCAAAGGGTTTTCATAAAGCATGATGAGTCTCTCGTGTTCATATTTGATCCGAACGTCCGGACGGGTTGCATGTTAGATATACGTTCTATGTTGGAGGTTCCAAGTAGAATATAAATTAGGAAAACCTAACCTTCAAAATATGCATGTGTAATTCATAAGTAATTGATAAAACTACATAGGATTGTTAAGGGGATGACGGAACCCTAGGTTTTTAACTTTATTTTCAAAACTATTTTCTTTAGTTTTTCTTTGTTAACTTCTTTAATTGTTTTATTTTAAAATTCGTTTTTATTATTTTAAATTCCAAAATCAACATTTTCAAAACTTTGCTCTGAATAATTAGCTAAGGGTTAGTTTAAATACAAATTATTCAATCAATCTATGTGGAAAACGACCTTGCTTGAGCTACTATACTAGGACAACCTTGTTCTCTTGCAAGTATTTTTATGCGTTTTTATCCCTACTTTTGTAGGTGGTAAAAATCCTATCAAGTTCTTGTAAGGTAATAGTGGTCCCGTGGCCTGAGGGCTTCAAAACAGAGAGAGATGTTGGGCGAGAGACAGAGAGGGACACGTAAGGATGATCTGGTAAGGTAATAGTGGTCCCGTGGCCTAAGGGCTTGCCGGAGTTGGGTGTGTGGTCTCGGCTTCTCTGTGGTTCACAGAGAAAAAGAGTTTGAGAGGGAGAGTTAAGAGAGAGAGAGGCCGAGAGATGAGAGAGGTGAAGGATAAGGGAACTTAGAGAGTATGGGAGGACGAGTGACACACAGACGCAAGGGATAGAAGACCCACGTGGGTGGGTCCCACCATGCAAAAGATCTTACACAGAAAAATTAATAAAATAATGAAGGGCGTCTATTTAGAATAATGAATTTACCAAAATGTCCTTGAACATCGCAAGTTCGTAAAATCTCTATTGTAGCTCCAAATTCAATTCTGCTTGCGCCCACGCGTTCGTAGTGACGAGCACTACGAGGATACGCTAAAAGAATGTTTCATATGTCTCCCAATACGTTAGTCAACCAAAGTCAACACCCTCGCCTCGTCAATTCACTCGTTTAAAATTAATAAAATCGTGATTAGGAACAAGTTGCCACAGAAGGTTCCCTGAAATTGATGCTGGTTTCTTGTGGTTAATAATTGTAATTTCACTTAGGGTGAACACCAGGTCTTAAGGGTTGCATGGTTTTTCAAAGGGTTTTCATAAAGCATAATGAGTCTCTCATGTTCATATTTGATCAGAACGTCCAAACGGGTTGCATGTTAGATATACGTTCTATGTTGGAGGTTCCAAGTAGAATATAAATTAGAAAACCTAACTTTCAAAGTGGCATGTGTAGATCATAAGTAATTGGTAAAAAATCTTAGGATTGCTAGTTGATGGTAGAACCCTAGTACTTTTATAAATTGGTATTTAAAACTCTTTTTATTCATCATATTAGTTTTGGGAAAATTTATTATTTGTTTTAAATTTAAATTCGTTTTTAATATTACCTAATTTCAAAATCTCTTTTCTCAATTTTTAATTCTAAGTAGTTAATTAGGAATTGTTTCTACATAAATCATTAAAATAGTCCTTGAGGAGAACAACCTTGCATGAGCATCTATACTACAATAACCTTGTACTCTTACAAGTATTTTGTGTGATTTTAAACCTATTTGCTTAGACGGTAAAAATCCTTTCAGGTAGATAAGGATTGGTATCCGTGCTTCACCATTGAATGGCATACGTAATGACTTTCTTAACGATTTTGAGCACATACTGTATTTCATAAAATCTCCATGGCAATCATCTCAATTTGTAGGACTAGGATGTGATCGGACAATTGTAGAATTCAAGCCTTCTACTTAACATTGACAAACTTGATAATTTATTGAACAATGATCTTCTATTTCTACAGAGAAACTGTATATGAGCTTTCATAATAGTTGAAGGTGACAACTTCAAGGTATGTTTCCCTGCTAAGAAAAATTTCTGCTGGTCGATCGTATTCTCTAAGAGTCATTTTTTATGTTCACTTGAATCTAGCCTTTGCTTAAGTACCATTCTGAAGGTTGTCAGCAGCGGTGTACCTCTGATTCTTAACTAATTTTAAAACATACAAACCGAAAAAGAATACGACAGGCACAGGGGACAGTTTTATAGGATTAGTAGCATGGCGATGGAGGAAATAATACTGCACTGCCGAACAAATACATTGAACAATGGCAAGACCTAATCCAAAAATTTCAGGGAAAGTACCAAAAAGCATGTTATTTGGAGGTGGGTAGTAAAAACACCATAGCATTCCCCTCCTCCTCAATACAACTCTTTCATTTATACCATTGTGAAGGAGCTCTGAGATGCAAGCAAGTACAGCCACAATTGCCAACAGCATACCAATTAGGGCATAGTGAGGCTTACGCGTGGAGGAAACCTGATCAAAAGCAGCTGACAGAATCTCGAGGCCAAGGTTAGTGAATAACAGGATCCACTCTGATGAAGTAGCCTGCAGAAAAAGTCTTCAATTAAGTTCTTATTTTTTATGACAAAACAGAGAAACCTTCCCTAGATAAAAATCAGCTGACAGAATCTCCATACTAATACCCTTATCTCGTGGCGTTGCTCGTCAACCTCATTATTTATATCTTGGGAACCAATGCCAAGTGTAACAAAACCACTGGGATTTGAATCGTAGATACCCTGCAATTATGAGTTGTAATCAACCAAATTCTTTCAAAGTTCATTTGAAATTATAAATGATAAACCAATACAAGCAGAAAATTTTGTTTTAAGAGCTAAGACAAGGAAAGTTTTATCAAAGGATAAATTACAATGGTGCTCTCTCCATCTGAACCACTTTCAGAATGCTCAGATTCGGATGGCATGGCTAGGTAGAGTGAGGCAACACCCTCGCATGCTTGGATGAAGCCGCCTTGGCAGAAAGGGCAATTCATTTCAACATCCACAGTGACCAGATGACGACACCTGTAGCAGTAGTACCTAGTTGGAATTGCTTCCTCCGTTGTATTCATCTCCTTCATCTCCCAACTACCTTTTGCTGCACAGCCGTATATGGACTAGAATCATAAATAAATAACTGTAACATAACGAAAAAAACAGCCAACCAACAGGCAATAGCCTTGCGTTTTTTAGAGTAACCGCACGCACCCTCCATAAATTGATATGCAGCTTTAAAAATCAAGGCTGCGATCCGCAACTTCAGAAAGCCCTGGAAGTCGAAAGTTGAAATAAAATACGAAAAAAGGAATTGGTAAGGATGCATATAGAAATTTGGTATAGGGGAACTAATGAACTTAGTTGATTAGAGAAAGAGGGGACCTGAGCAGCAAGCTCGTGATTGGCAGTGTCAGTGGGCGTCGCTACTCCTCCAACGACGATTCCAACACCAACACCAACATTGCTGTCTTTCAGATAGCTTTCCATCTCCATCTCCATTTCCTTCTTCAGCTGTTGATGCTGTCAATTAATGCTTTTACAGGATTCTTTGGCCTGTATTTATACTAGAGACATGCATGACAGCCCAGAGTTGGTGACGCGTGGGGCCCTTTGCGAAAATATACTAGAGAGATACATCAGAGCCCCGAGTTGGTGACGAGTGCGAAAATATACTAGAGATATACATGAGAGCCCGGGTTGGTGACGAGTGGGGCCCTTTGCGAAAATATACTAGAGAGATACATGAGAGGGAAAATGATTCTAGCCGGATCATTTTCCTGGAAATTCCGTGATCAGAACTGTTTATTGTATATCATGCGATCAGTTTTTGTTAAATACTATTTATATTTAATTTTAAATTTTAAAATAATTTATGATCATACGATGTACGATAAACGATCCCGATTATGGAATTCCCGAGATCCCTAAGAAAAGAAGCACAGAGTTGGTGAGGAGTGGGGCCCTTTGCGAAAATATACCAGGGAGATACATGAGAGCCCCGAGTTGGTGACGAGTGCGAAAATATACTAGAAAGATACATGAGAGCCCCGAGTTGGTGACGAGTGGGGCCCTTTGCGAAAACCCAAGGATGTGGCCTTTTTCTTTGTTTATTTGTTTAGTTAGTTTTAGTCTTCTAAATTCATAGTTTAATCTAAATTTTGTCTGAGCCCTGTCCCTTTCTACCGATAGATAATGTGTGTCACAACGGATGATCCGTCCATTGTTATTCTGCTACTTTCTTATTTTCAAACATTCATTTACTGTTTAATATAATAATCTTAATGAAAATAATTTAAATTTTAATAAAAATTACAAAAGTTTTAATATAATAAAAAAAAAAAAATAAGAAACACACACTATTTCTGAAACTAAACTTTACTACATTATTTCTGAAACTGAACCTTACTACTAAGGTTCTAAAACACGCAAGGCACTAGTCAGACAACGGGTTGGGGCCTAGCGCCTAATTGGCTAGGTGGGTTAGATGGGCCTAGGCGGATTTAACTAAATCTATTATATTTCGTGTAAATTAATGTTTATTTATACTTAAAATATATATAATTTCATCATAAATTACAAAATAGAAGGGCATATATATATCATGTAGTATTGGAAAATAATGAAAACATGGGGAAGTGTTGTTTAAGTAGTCAACAAGTTTCTGACAATTTATTGAAAAAAATAAAATGCAAAATGAAAGTTATCTATTTTCTGTCTAAGTGAGATCAACCTAGGTGGGTCTGGGCAAGTTAGGCGGGTGATGTGTACTCAAAATATCAAAAGCTTAATTGTTGTCAAAAGTACACCGTTTTTAAATTTTTAGTGCATTTGCACTGTTCTTGGTATTCATGGGATAAGAACGTGCGTTTGACATCCTTTGAAACTTAGGTAAGTAAACACATAGAATGTGTTACTAAGACATTAAGAATGTGTACTCAAAAGAGCTAAAGCTTAATTTGTGTCAAAAGTACCCAGTTTTTATATTTGGAGTGTATTTACACTGTTTTAAGCATTCATGGGAGAAAACGAGCTATTACACAGTAACAGTCAGTAGATGACCCAGCGAGCTATATTTGTTAAGATTTTTGCATTATTGACACATTTAGATTTGTAGTAGAGAAATTTTCTCTTATATATAATTATAAGCATAGTGATTCTTCAATGTTGCAACTTTGATAGCTTCTAAAGCAAACCTACAGAATTATGCAGCAAATAAATTGATAAAGGGTGTGAACTAATCTTTTGTGCATATGCGGAGATATGGTATCACAAAACATTACGGTCGATTTGGACAAAGAAGAGGCATTAGATTGTGACGGCTAAAAGTTGACACTGTAAGATGCAGTACTCATATTTTCATGCTGATGTTGTGATCAAGTGCAAAACTATGTTCTTTCTAACGTCGCAGGATCTTGAGGCCTACGAAAACGGGTAGACAAGGATTGGTATTGGTGCTTCACCATTGTACGGCATGCCCGAACATCATGTATATATTTTGGGAGGAGGATTGTCTGCCCTTCCAGTTCTGGTGCCCTTCCATGCCCTCCTGTTTTGTGTGGTCACGGTTAAGCCACGTTAACATTTTATATTTTTTTTATAGAGATAATAAGACAAAAATGAATAGTAATATAAAATATTGACGTGGCTTAACCGTGACCACATAAACAGGAGGGCATGGGAGGGCACCGAAACTAAGAGGGCAGACAATCCTCCTCCTATATTTTGTGACTGTTTACTTAGGACTAGAGTGGTACTAGTGTAAAACTATCAGTAAGGACTTTATTTACTTAGGACCAGAGTGGTACAAGTGTAAAACTATCAGTAAGACCATTGATTTATGAATTCAGAACAAGAAGAAGAGTCCT
Source organism: Heteromeles arbutifolia (assembly GCA_024362995.1). Classification (NCBI taxonomy): domain Eukaryota; kingdom Viridiplantae; phylum Streptophyta; class Magnoliopsida; order Rosales; family Rosaceae; genus Heteromeles; species Heteromeles arbutifolia. The sequence goes on along the minus strand of JANCRC010000003.1, from coordinate 32,051,216 downwards.
AAATATTATAGATTTACAGGGTCATTATTGATATACAAACTTTACATTAAATGGCTGGGGGATTAAGGCTAAGCCATAAATAGGTCAGCATAATAAATTGGCATCGAACTCAATATTCATGAGTCGAACCTAAGACCTTCCACTACCAAGTGAAGATGAATACTACTAGATTGTAGTAAATTACTTGGTTTTCATAAAATCTCCATGGCAGTCATCTCAATTTGTAGGACTAGGATGTGATTAAAGGTGACAACTTAAAGGCATGCTTCCCCGCTAAGAAAACTTTCTGCTGGTCGATCGTATTCTGTAAGAATCATTTTCTATGTTCACTAGAATCTAGTCTTTGCTTAAGTACCATTCTGAAGGGTCTCATCAACGGTGCACCTCTGATTCTTAACTAATTTAAAACAAACAAACCGAAAAAGAATACGACAGGCACAGGGGACAGTTTTATAGGATTAGTAGCATGCCGACGGAGGTAATAATACTGCACTGCCGAGCAAATACATTGAACAATGGGAAGAACTAATCCAAAAATTTCAGGTAGACGGGCCGAAGGGTAATTCTATATAAATGGTTTGTTCTCAACCTTCTAGGCGATGTGGGACAGAGGAATTCTAACACTCCCCCGCACGTGAGACCCCATTTTATGGGTCACACGTGGAGTTCCACACATCGGCAACAGAGGAATTCTAACACTCCCCCGCACGTGAGACCCCATTTTATGGGTCACACGTGGAGTTCCACACATCGGCAACCACGTGGAGCCAAGCCGGGGCTCACCCGTTCGCACGGGGCCAATGGGGACCCACCCGTTCACACGGGGCCAATGGGAACCCACCCATTCACATGGCATCCCCGCACGTGAGACCCCATTTTATGGGTCACACGTGGAGTTCCACACATCGGCAACAGAGGAATTCTAACACTCCCCCGCACGTGAGACCCCATTTTATGGGTCACACGTGGAGTTCCACACATCGGCAACCATGTGGAGCCAAGCCAGGGCTCACCCGTTCGCACGGGGCCAATGGGGACCCACCCGTTCACACGGGGCCATTGGGAACCCACCCATTCACATGGCATCTCTTGGCCTAAGTGGAACCAAGGCGGGACTCACCCGTTTGCGTGGGGTCAAAGGGGACCCACCCGTTCACGTGGATGTACGGGCCCGTCCCCTGGCTCTAATACCATCTTAAATTTTAGGTAGACGGGCCGAGGGCCCATTCCAACAACACCGATACTGTCCCCACTTGGCCACCTGCTCAATTCGTCAGGTGTGGGGTTTTAATCCAAAAGGCCACGGTAATAGTTGGAGTGGGGTACTTCTATATAAATGACTTGTTCTCAAGCCTTCTAGCCGATGTGGGACAGAGGAATTCTACCAAGAAAAGTACCAAAAAGCAGGTTATTTGGAGCTGGATAGTAAAACCACCACAGCATTCCCCTCCTCCTCAATACAACCCTTTCCTTCATACCATTGTGAAGAAGCTCAGAGATGCAAGCAAGTATAGCCACAATTGCCAACAGCATACCAATTACTGCATAGTGAGGCTTACGTGGGGAGGAAACTTGATCAAAAGCAGCTGACTCTCGAGGCCAAGTTTAGCGAGTAACAGGATCCACTCTGATGAAGTAGCCTGCAGAAGAAGTTATACCAATTTCAATTAAGTTTTTTTTTTTTTTTAGAACAGTGCCCCACCCCCACAAACAGGGAAAATCTAAAAATTAGAGGACCAAAATACAATCACAGCAGGTGAAAACAACAGATTTTAACCACCAAATATACAACTCATCCAATTATTCTAACAACTTAAACAGAGGCAAGACAGTTGAAAAGAAGATGAAGCCTCGTGAGGACTCTAACAAATGGAAGAACACATAAAATCATAAAGCATAGAAAAATCAGTATTGATTATCCCTCAACATTGACAACCAGAAAAATTCAAGAGAAAGAATCAGAATCACACGTTCGGCTAAAGCGTCCCAGTAAAGCCAATAATAGATCAGCACAACCCATTCAGAATACTTCCTCTGCAGTCAAGTAGCAGGTCCTACGAACATCAGCAGAAACAGTCAGTAATGGCATTGTTGACAAGACGAATATGCATTACATATCTCAACATTGAGTCTGGATATCATACCCTGCAATTTCATGTCCAAAATAACGTGCTTATACTGAAAGCTCTGGAGCACCTACGCAAGAGATTACAGTAACAATCAGTAGATGACCCAGCGAACTATATTTGTTAAGATTTTTGCATTATTGACACATTTGGATTTACAGTTGAGAAATTTTTTCGTATTCATAATTATAAGCGTAGTGATTCTTCGATGTTGCAACTAGGATGTCTCTTAATTTAACCAGCAAATTTACACAGCAAATAATTTGATAAAGTGTGAATTAATCTATTGCGCATAATCTCAGATGCAGAGATATGGTATCATAGAACATTACGATCGACTTGGACAAAGAAGAGGCATTAGATTGTGATATCTAAAATAATTGACACCGTAAGATTCAGTACTTCCTAGATGAGTGTACGGGAGGAGTTTGGATACTTAATGATCAGGTCCAAACTATGACCTATCTAATATAAACGCTAAAGACGAACCACTAAGCCCTAAAGGCTAATCGAAACTTTAAGATGATGTTGTTTCTGTTATAACATCGTCAGGATCTTGAAGCCTACAAAAATGGGTAGAGAAGAATTGGTATCAGTGCTTCACCATTGAATGGCATACAAAATGACTTTATTAACAATTTTGAGCACATACTTTATTGCTCAAGAGATGTGAAATACTTGAATATCATGTATTTATTTGCGACTTCATTTACTTACTAGAGTGGTACAGATGTAGAACTATCAGTAAGACAACTGGTTTATGAATTTCCTAAATTTCGGGAAGAAGAATTCTATATATTACAGATACAGGGTCATTTTTTCTTATATACATACTTTACATTAAATGGATGGGGGACTTGACAAACATAAAAGAACTTGATAATCTATTGAACAGGGATCTTCTATTTCTACAGAGAAGCTATATATGAGCTTTCATTATACGTTAAAGGTGACAACTTCAAGGCATGCTTCCCTGCTAAGAAAACCTTCTGCTGGTCGATCTTATTCTTTGAGAATCTTTTTTTGTGCTCACTCAAATCTAGTCTGTCTTTGGTTAAGCACCATTCTGAAGGGTGTCATGAACGGTGTACCTCTGATTCTTAACTAATTTTAAAACAACCAAACCGTAAAGGAATACGACAGGCACGGGGGACAGTTTTATAGGATTAGTAGCATGCCGACAGAGGTAATAATACTGTACTGCCGAGCAAATGCATTGAACAGTGGCAAGACCTAATCCAAAAATTTCAGGGAATGTACCAAAAAGCATGTTATTTGGAGGCGGATAATAAAAGCACCATAACTTTCCTCTCCTCCTCAATACAACTCTTTCCTTTATACCATTGTGAAGGAGCTCTGAGATGTAAGCAAGTACAGCCACAATTGCCAACAGCATACCAATTAGTGCATAGTGAGGCTTACGTGGGGAGGAAACCGGATCAAAAGCAGCAGACAGAATCTCGAGGCCAAGGTTAGCGAATAACAGGATCCACTCTGAGGAAGTAGCCTGCAGAAGAAGTTATACGAACTTCAATTAAATTCTTACTTTTAAATGTGAAAGCAAAGAACGTTCCCAAAGATAAATAAATGCCTATTTGATTATAGTTATTTTTTACCAATACCCTCATCTCGTGGCGTTGCTCGTAGACCCCATCATTTACATCCTGGGAACCAATGCCAAGTGTAACTAACCCACTGGAACTTGAATTATAGAGACCCTGCAATTATGAGTTGTGATATGCAGCTATAAAAATCAAGGCTGCGATCCGCAACTTCAGCAAAGCCTGGAAGTTGAAATAAAATACAAAAATGAGTTGGCAAAATAATAGAAATTTGGTATAAGAGGAATTATTCTTCAGAACCAAAGAAGTAATATAACTAATTGGTATTTTTCCTCCATTGAATCCTATCCTAGGCCTTTTGTTTTGGTAACACAATCATATCCTTTTTTCGGAATCTCTATCCATGTTATTCTAGGTATCCCCTTAACCTTGTTATTACCCTCGGTGTTCAGCAGATAAATTTTTATCAACAGCACATCCAAAAGTAATACGTTGCAACTTGCATATGATTAAACCACCTTAACTGGAGCTCTTTCAATCAAACTTAGACCAAGTAACAAACGAAGATAAAAATAAATATTTTGGGGGATCAGGTGACTAGTGTAATGTAAGAGAGTTATTTAAGGCCCTAGAACTGAAAGATTGTCCGATTTGGAAAAGAAGCTTAAGGCCTGTTTGGTATCCTATTTGAAAATTTTCATCATTTCTCAAAACATTTCTTAAGAACATTTATTGAAAACAATTTTCTTTAAGACTCAGAAACTTGATTGGTTTGTGATTTAAAATTTTTAAATCTTACGACTTAAATTAGACAAAGAGATCTAAAAAGAGGGGGTCGCAAGAGAGGGAGAAAGAGGAGAGAGGAGGAAAGAAAGTAAGAGATGATTGAGGGAAAGAGAAAGAAGAGAGAGGATCAGACGAGAAAAAGAGGAAGATGAGTGAGAGAAAGAACCGAGAGAATGAAGAGAGCGGATTGGAGGAGAGACGAAAAAGATAAAAAAAAAAAAAAAAGAGGAGAGAGAAAGAAGAAAATAGAGAGAGAGAGAGATTTGGAGTGAGACGGGAGGAGGGAGAGAAAAGAAATGAATGAGTTTAAGTTTAAAAAATCTAAAAACTCACTTTTTATGTTTTTAGAGAATATACTATATTTTTCAGTTAGTCTTGAGTTCAGTTTTTAAAAATAGTCATACAAAACAAGTTTTTAAGGTCTAAAACTTGAAAATTGTTTTTGAGTTTAAAAAGTTAGATTCAAGTAGAATACTAAATAGATCCTAAATTTCTTAACCAACTTATTAGCAAAGGAAGTTAAGGTTCCACTACAAAACCAATTGACAATACGGGCAAAAGTCAAACTCCTTATAAGCACATATAAGATCCCTTATTTCTCAGAAGTGAGAATTATATAATCAACAATTCAAAGATTGTCCCATTTTGAACATCACAAATGAAGCATGCAAGCAAGCAAATCAAATCAGTTTTCTGGGATTCCTATCCTAGGGAAATGGGTTTTCAATTGCTATACATTTCCATTTTCCAGAGATGTACTTAACCACTGTAAAGCAGCAAAAAATGAACTTAAGTAATTAGAGAGAGGGAGGGAGGACCTGAGCAGCAAGCTCGTGATTGGCAGTGTCAGTGGGCGTCATTTAGTATTACGATTTGATCGTATTCCTTTTCACTTAAAAGTAAGAGGTTTTATATTCGAACCTCATGGATGGTGACTTTGATACCAAATTAGATTGCCTATTATGTGGCTTGCCGAACTCTCATTCCTTTTAGTATAAAAATACCGATGTACTCAATAAAAAAAAAAAATTGGAGCCCTAATTTTACAAATCCGAGGCATGCAAATATGTGAAATATCTATCCTACCTTCATTCGTCATTCGTGAAGACATTCCTAACGTGAAGACATTCCTAATGGGCTGAAGACCATATCAACAGTTCTTCCATCTTGCTAATAAGGCAATAATAAATCTGCAATTTACTTGCCCAATAAATCTGGAATTTTTTATTAGTGGGCATTACACCGCCATTCATTACTTGCATGTTAAACCAAAATAATAAAGGACTCTGCTTATTAAGTTTAATTAAAAATTAAATTACTACATAATTAATTAGGTTGTTAATTAATAAGATTGAATAAAAAGAAATTGGGTAAATTTCAGTTTACTACTCTTAAGTTTCGTGATTTTCAACATTTGGTACATGAAGTTTTTTTCATCCCAGAGTCATACCTAAAGTGTTAATTTTGGGACAATGTCATACATCCATTAGTCTGGCTGTTAAGTCTTCCGTTAACTGATGATGTGGCACCTATGCGGACAATGACTGGGCGCCACGTGTCATTAAGAGATCCACATGGAAATTAAAAATTCAAAAAAAATTTTCCTCCAAATTTTTAACCCATAACTCATTGCATTCCTTTTTTCCCGCCAAATGTTTTTGAAAAACAAAAAAAATAAAATTTGTCTGCCATTGTTGCTCTCTTCCCCACACTCCTCTAGATCGCTCTCTCCATTTTTAACCCATAACTCACTGCATTCCTTCATTCCATTGTTGCTCTCATTTTTCTTTGCTTCCAAGCATCTCTTTCTATTTCTCTCATGCAGTGTTCAGCGGTGCCCGAGACAAACCAGAACCCGACCCGGTTCTAATCCGGCCCCCCACTTCCCAAATGCATAGCGCCGCAAACCCACTCCAAAACCTCCTCGACCTCATCAACTCCACCCTCTCCCTCCTCCTCTGCTCCTCCCTCACCGTTCGCTCCTTCGTCGGCAGCTGGACCGCCCTCCACTCCAAGCTCGCATCCCTCCACTCCTCTGTCGCTGACATCTCCGACTCCGCCCACTTGGCCCAGAACCCCCTCCTCCACACCCTCCTACCTCAACTCCTCTCCACTCTTCAGCACCTCACTGGCCTCGCCGACCAATGTACGAGGCTCGATTTCCACCACTAGCCTTCCGTCCGCGAGCAGGCTATCTTCGCCGTCTGTCTCCGGCCACTGCGGACGACGAGTCATCGTGCAAGGCAGTGTTCGAAGAAGGGAGTCTGGGTCCTCTGCTGAGAATACTCGAATCCGGGTCGACCCATTTGAAAGAGAAGGCTGCAATGGCGGTAGAGGCGCTCACCGCAGACCCAGAAAACGCCTGGGCCGTTTCCGCCTACTGTGGCGTCTCAGTCCTCATCGAAGCCTGCCGATCTGGGTCTCTGGCGACCCAGACCCATGCTGTCGGAGCCATTAGAAATGTCGCCAATGTGGAAGAAATCAAAACTGCTCTGAGTCGTTCCCTATCTAATTTGAATTTTTTTTTTCAAAAAATTTTGGCGGGACAAAAAGGAATGTTATGGGTTAAAATTTGGGTGGGAAATTTTTTTTTGAATTTTTAATTTTCACGTGAATCCCTTAAAGACATGTGGCATCCAGTTATTGTCCACATGAGCGTCACGTCATCAGTTAACGGAAAATTTAACAGCCAGATTAACGGATGTATGAGACTGTTCCAAAATTAACACTTTAGGTACAACTCTGGAACGAAAAAACTTCATGTACTAAATGTTGAAAACCACGAAAGTAAATTGATATTTATCCAAAGAAATTTTATTTACTCAAGCACACCTCTAGACCTCATTTCTCTCCTTCCAGTCCCCGCCAACTCATCTCCATTAGCTCAAATAATGACCTGGAGAAAAACTCGATAAATTAGTTGATTTAGATGATGGGGTGGGTTGGTGGAGACGGGAGGGAGAGGAAGAAGGTTTAGAGGTGTGCTTGAGGGTTGCACTTAGTTTTTTAAATTTATTTGCTTAGTTTTTCAAAGTTGCAAGGCAAGAAGGGGATATTATTACTTTTCTCCTTCTTTTGGCATCGTAGTCTCGTAGAACAAACAGTTGGTCCCGGGTTGGCACTTGGGTTTAGTTCTAATCTTCTAAATTCATAGTTTAATCCAATACAATGTCTAATCTGAGCCCTCCCCTGTCTACGGTAATGACTGCGACAATGTCTGCTTCTAGGGTTATTCTGCTACTTTCCTATTTTTAAACATTCAGTTACGAATGGTTTAATATAATAATTTTAATGAAATCGGCTTAAATTTTAATAAAAATAACAAAAATTTAATATAACAAAATAAAAATAAAAATAAAAATTTGATGCATGCGTTAGTCACACACTATTTTCAAAACTAAACAATAGTACACTATTTTTGAAACTGAACGGTACTACAATATTTTTGAAACTAAACAGTATTATACTAATTCTGAAACTGAACAATATTACACCATTTTTTAAAACTGAACATTATTTCTGAAAACTGAACACTAATTATTTTTGAAATTAAACATGAGCACACATTGTGGAGCCTAAAATAATCCCAAAAATTATAGAGACGACACGTGGACTTTTATTCAAGAAGAACAAGATTGCCCTTAATATATGGGCATGCTTCTCAGATGCTCCCACGCGTAGCTCACATCCCTTGAGGTCTCAGCAGCTGAATACAACTGCCCACAGCTCATATGCCCTTGGCAAGGAATTAAAGATAAGGATTAATTATCCAAATCCAATCTTTAATACATTCGTATTGAAGAATGACTCCAATCAAGTAAGTAATCCTAATTTAATTTAAATAAATTAGGGATAATTACACCATTATCTCAAGATATTATTTCCTATTTAATATCTTGGGAATATTTAGAGAATATCTCTCCATTAAACACTATATAGTCGGCCATATGCCTATAAATACCTCATATTCTACCAAATTTTCAGAGCTTTTGTAACCCTAAAAAAGCCCTAAACACTTTACTCTCTCAGAGAAACTAACTTAGGCATCGGAGATTCGTTGACCTAGCTCCCCACCTCGTGGGCGCGTGAGGCTTAGGTCTCTGATAAAAGGTGTTGATTGTTTTGCAGGTGCATTTTCGTCAAGACTGAAAACGACGGAAATTTACATCGACAAATTGGTGCTTTCATTGAGAACTGATTCAAAATACTCGAAGAAGCCTCACGCATTCGTTTCTTGAATTTTCTATTACGTTGAATTTCTCACACGTTGTATTATTTAATTTTTCCTAGAAAAGTTTCTTGATCAATCCCTGGAGAAAGGATACAATGATAGGAAATTCAAAAACTACGACAAACGGAACCTCGTACGTAGAAGGATTTGGATCGGAGAGTGGAGACGAGGACATAGCTCTATGAATGACATCCTCAAGACTTAATGCGATGATAAGAAGAGTCACACCACCGCAGAGCCGCGCCACCACCATCACCACTGTGACCCTGCAGCCACAACAAGGCCATAAGGCCATGGCATTGCTCCCGCCGCTGCAACCCCTACAGCGCCGCACTCAACCAAACCTTAGGCAGGAGGCCCAGGTCCATTTCCAAGCCTATGGGCAGGAGGCTGAAACTTGGCAGCTGCCACAGCAGGCACAGGGCAGGAGGCCCAGCCCACTACAATAGCAGGCCCAAACTTGAGCCTAGAATGCGGCAGTTGCTACTAGCCAGGCATCTCAATGGGCCCAAGCCCAAGCCACTCAGCTAGCAGGCCATGATGTGGCAGCCCAACGACCAGGAGGACCCATGGCCGTGCAAGCCCAAGGCGAGCAGGTGCCGGTCCAACACGCCTTGCGACCCGTAACTTAATCCACTTTAAGGCCGCCTACAGCGATCTAGATTCTGACCACCAGTCCCGCGATCGATTCAGGGTTACTTTCACCTCACTTTTCTTCAGGACTGCTCGCTTTGAGCTCATGCTTTGTACTTGCAGTCCACTATACTTCCACCACACATGGAGACGACCATTTCCCAGACTCTTCCAATCCAATTGGCGAGCACCACCTGCCTTAGCAGGTTGCCAATTTGATGAACGCCCTCACGCAGCAGACCACCTTGGTGAACCAACTCCTCGAGCGCATCGAGATGCAGCGCGCCCCAGACGAGGTGTCCCGAAGCAGGACAAGGACGAAAGAACGTGACTCATTCCAGCGACGTCCTGGCAAAGAGCTGCTAAGCCCGCCACGAATCGTGCGTTCGGGTAGTGTGCACTCTCGTTTGGGCTCTCGGGGAAACGTCTTCTCCTGCCAAGATGCACATAGAAGTATTCATTCCCGGCTAGGCTCACAAGTCAGTGTGCATTTGAGGTTGGGTCCATACTCCGACGAGCACTCAAGACCTTTTGGGAGAAGCGTCCATACGAGGCCAGGTCTGCAAAGAGATCTTCCTACGAGGCAACAGAGTAGGCAGCCGCATGACGCCCAGAGGAGAGCACGAGAGCAATCTAGCTCAAGTTCCACTGGCAGCCCCTACCAAGAACGATGGTGAGCAGCACAAGGCGAACCGCGTGCACAGCAACTATGGCACAGACGAGCAGGACATACCGAAGAGCAACATGAACCGACAGGTCAACACGGGGGCTAGCTGGAGGCTCTGTTGCCCCACCAGGCGAAAATTCATGAGGAAGTACAAAGGCTCGTAATAGAGCAGTTGCATGGATTCCAGCGCATTGACACTACCGACGATGCCCTTCATAGAAACATGGCCAACCAGAGAAGGTCACCCTTTGTAGACAAGATCGAGCAGACGGAACCATCGTGAAAGTTCAGCCTGTAACATTTCACCTTATTCAAAGGAGATGCAGATCCGGACAGGCACCTAATGCACTACCAAAGCGCCATAACCTTCTATGAAAACAATGACACTCTCATGTACAAGATCTTTGCCACGACGCTCCAAGGTGAGGCGCAAGACTGGCTCCACACCTTACCGCCACGTTCAATCCGGAACTTCAGTGAACTTTCCTTGGTTTTCACTAAGGAATATTCGTTCTACTGCTCGATTAAAAAGAAGTTTGACCACCTCTTCAACATGAAGAATGGCTCGAAGGAGTCACTTTGCACTTACGTCAAGATATTTAAGGCAGAAAAGGCAAAGATTGTCGGATGCGATGACAGCTTCGCATGCTTAGCTTTCCGAAATGGGCTCCCAGCAGATCACCCACTTTTAAGAGAATTGATTATGAGCAAGAACTTGTCCCTGGCAAACTCTTATGCTTTGGCAGAAAAGCACTCCCTCTGGGATGAGGAAAAACGCTCCCAGAAGCCAGCTTGAGCAGTCGCGTAAAAACGCAGAGCCGACTTAGAAGAAGGTGAGCGATAAACCGCTCAATAACAAAAATAATCCAAGAAGCAGACGCAGGGACCGATCCCCGACGAAGGGAGGCACAGCACCCAAGACGTACACCAAGTTCTAAAGGAGTAAACAAAAAAGTCTTTCGCTCCAGCAGTAGCATAGCAGCTGAAGTGCAGAAGGACGACTCTACCTTCTCCCAATAACAATCACAGCAGGCAGGTTAAGAAGATGACGTCAAGGTCGACAATGCCTTGGAAGATGAATCAGGATGGAAACCTAAAGAAGACGCCGAGAACATCTTCCTTGACCCTAAGCAGCGGTCAGACCACACTGAACACACATGCAAAGAAGATCTAAGCGATCCTGGATATGAAGTCCTACACTACTCTAAAGGAGATCCAAGGTCTGACTTGACGAGTAGCCTCACTTAATCGTTTTCTCTCACGATCCACCGACCGATGCAAGCCCTTCGTCTGACTTGAAGAGCAGCCGCACTCAATCATTTTCTCTCGCGATCCACCGACAGATGCAAGCCCTTAGGCGCAAAAGAACAAATGGGACGATGAGTGCGAGAAAGCATTTCAGGACCTGAAGCAGTACCTGACATCATTTATACTAATATCTAAGCCGGAAGCAGTAGAGAACTTATAAATCTATCTGGTGGTATCAGAAGCAACAATGAGCTATACCCTCATACGAGAAGAGCTAGGGGCTCGACTATCTGTATTCCATAGTTCAAAAGCTATCCTCGATGCTGAAACCAGATACCCGAAAATCAAAACTTTGATTTTGATGCTAGTTGTTGCAACCCGGAAGCCCAAGTTGTACCTTCAGATGTACGCAGTCATCGTCATGATGCCACATTCCGCATAACCCAGATGGATATAGAGCGCTTCACACGGAAGAACGTCATCTGTCGCTTCGGCATCCCACACTCCATCGTCACTGACAATGGTTTGCAGTTCGTGGGCAAAGACTTGGCGAAGTTCTTCGAAAAATATGGCATCAAGCAACACATGTCCACGCCCCGGCAGCTGCAGGGCAATGGGCAGGCCGAGGCGTCCAATAAGACCATCCTCTAGTGCCTTAAGAAGACCCTCTCATACAAAAATGGCAAGTGGCCAAACGAGCTCCCTGGTGTTCTATGGGCATATCGCACCACCAAGAGACAAGCAACCGATGAAACTCCATTCTCCTTGGCGTATGGTTCCGAGGCAATCATTCCTTCTAATGTCATGGTGCCAAGCATCAGCACTGTACTACTGAATTTCGAGCAAAATGAAAAGAAGATGGCCACCAACTTCGACCTGGCAGAGGAAGAGCACGAGAAGGTTATCACCGGCATTTCAGCCTATCAGCAGTAGCTCATCTCCAACTACAACAAGAGGGTAAAAATCTGGTAGTTCTAGCCAGGAGACGTAGTCATCAGAAAAGCCTTCATCACTGCCCGACGGGAAGGCTCTAAAAAGATGGATCCCATATGGGAAGGTCCGTACAAAATCAGCCGAGTAGGCTGAAGGGGTAGCTACACCCTCACCACCATGAGTGACAAAGAAATCGACTAGCAGTGGAATGCCTACAACCTGTCCTTGAACCCTGTTCAAGATGAAAAAGTTCGAAGACTCAAATAGTTAGACGGAAAAGACCTTGCTTGCCGAGGATTATCAGTTGTTATGCCATTACCACATACGAGAAAAGTTCATAAAAACCTCTATTCTCAATGAGGATTGAAGGATTTATTCACAAGCCTGGGCCAAATGCATAAACAAACTGATCAACTCTTGCGACAAGTAGAAGACATCTGCAGCCCAGCAGACATGGCGTAAAACGCCTGCTGCCCTGCAGACATGGCATAACCACCCTTGTGGCAATCAGAAGACGCCTACTGCCCCGCAGACATGGCGTAAACTCTCCAGCGCAATAGGATAAACTAATTCCTCGACACCCACATGGGTAGGCTCTCCAGCGCGAGATGGTAAACTAATTCCCCGACACCTATCTAGGGTCTGCTCTCCAGTGCGAAATGGTAAACTAATTCGGAACATTTAGACATGGATAGGTGGTAAGACTGCTCAGTTTGCCCTGAATGCAGCGACTACATGTGCCGGATGACTCCCAAAATAGTCCTTCCATTGGAATAGACTTAGCCAACTGAAGGATTCAATTCCGCGGGATCCCGGGTCTCTAACCGGAAGAGATGCTAAGTGCAGGACCCCTGCCCGTGAAAGAGTTCGAGTGACAAGATGGTCCGTCCTCGATGTGCAAGTCTTCATGAAGTGGCTTGATTTTAAAGTGTTGCAATACTAGTTAAGCGACATACGGGATCAAAGCTGCGACTAGGAAGGATATGGCCTCTTAGAAGCAACTTCGCCTACACCTCACGTTAAAAAATGCCTCTGAGAGCCAGGGATGACGCCTGAAGTGGTTACGCGGGTCGTCTGCTTCTGTAAGTAAGACACCTGGCCGACAACCCGACGGCTAAAAGCCCAAGGCAGCCCGTAAAACGGGACTTACACATGCTATGACTACGTGGACTCACTTACTTACTTATAAGCAGTGCGTCCGGCCGACGGTCTATGGTTTAAGTTTTGCTGGGATAAAGTCGAGTGTCACGACTATAGCAGCTACGCAGACCTCCTCTGTTTCCTACAAGAAGCATAAGTCTGGCCGACAGCTCTATAAGTCAAAAATCTCGCATTTTTCCTCTCATAGGTAAAGCTTTATGAGCATCATACTGAAGCCTAAAAATGACCGTGCAGATTAACTACTCTATCGAAGTAGCCAACTCAACTGCCTGTCCTACGGCAAAGTTTTACAAGTCACCGTAAGCAGGCAAGGCTCCAGAAACCCAAAAAGTCGAAGCTAAGACCTAAGTGGCGATAGAGGAATGACTGCTTCACTCATGCAGCATACTCGGCCGCCCATGGCGGAAAAGAAGGATGAAGCAAAAACAAGGAAAGTTGTTTATTAAATTTCTAGCAAATTAATAAACTGGCTTGAAAGCCAACAAAGTTCAAGCAAAGCAGAACAAAAAGGAAAAAAAGAAGAAAGAAAACTCCTAAGTCTAAGCAAAAAGACTACTCCTTGGCAGCCTGCACAACCACTAGTTCCTCGACTGCCACGCCTTCAGTAGTCGCACCGCTCCCAATAGCTAAAGTTTCCATCAGCTTATCCTCAACCGCGCATGCTTGGACTGCTTGACCCTCAGCCGCTCCACCAAAGGCAGCCTCAAATAAGAAATCAAGCAGATCAATTGGAGAAATGGAAAAAGTTTCAAAGTCATTCTTGGAAAACTCATAATCCGACGCCCTACCCTGAAGATGGTCTACATAACCAAGCTTGTAGAAATCGGCCTGAAAAGAAGCAAGCGCCACTTCATGACCAGCTTTCTCATTCTTCAGCTGCACATTCTCCTCAACAAGCCAAATGTGAACTCCCTGCAGCTTATCCAGTTCCTTTTTCAAGTTCTCGCTAGCAGACAATGCACCTTGTAGATCCACTTCCTTGGACTCAAGCTTACTGGCAATCTCCCTGAGACGAGACACTTCATCATGCATGAAGATAAGCTCCTCGTCCTTGGCAAAACAAGCAGATCGTAGCTTCGAATTGACACGTTCAAGGTCCTCGACCACCGGACAAAACACGACTGACTTCCTTCTCTGCAGCTTCCAATATCGTCTGAGTCACACTAAGCCTAGCATTCAAATGGGCGACCTCATGATGAGCGATCTCCAGCTGCAAAGAAGTGGGGGCAGAGACATCAGACCCCCCCTTCAAAACGGCAAGTTTAGATTCGAGCTTCTCAATCTTTTCAGCAGCCGAGAGATTATTTTATAAGTCTCGATTCATTGATCATCCTTGTAAGTCTCGTTTCTTGTCGGTTATCATAGTGACACTAATAAATGGTTTCGTAGTAGTGATACTGTGGTAGCAACAAAGAATCTCTCCTCACTTACACTGGCTCTCTCAATGAACCAAAAAACTTAGGGGGAAAAAAACAAAAATGGAAAATCAGCTGTCTCTTACTCCGATTGAAGCAAATGGAGGAAAGTCAAGCTTACTCAATGTTCCTCAAACTAGAAGAATCACCATCATCCTACAACGGCACCATTGTAGGCAAGCTTTTCAACGCTGGTTTCGTCTTGCCCTCCCTGATTTCTCCATCCGCGACACAACTTGGCTTCCTGATTTCTCCCTCTAGAAAAAGGCATCAATCTAACTTCTTTGCTATGAATTTGTCTCTTTCAAATTTCAATTTTCTTCAATTTTCTTTGATTATTGTCCTGGTTAAAAATCTGAGTTAAGAGCCCTTCACATTCCTCTAACAAAACAAGACGAGTTAAATCTAAGAGAAAGGGATAAAGCACTGCCTAAAGGAGGGCATATTATCATAAAGTGAAATATAAACACAATTATAATTATTCAAGACTGCCGTAAGGAAAAGCAGGGAAAGTTCCATTTCAATAACGTCGGTTGGTCTCTCTCTTTAGTTTTTAGATACAAAAGCGATGTTATAATAACCTCGAACAGGAGGCCAAGGAGGAAATAAAAATGTGAAACTCAACACTCAAAGATGCCACCTCCTAGTTCCTACATTATTTTCTAAGTTGCTGAGAAGAAGCTGTATATTAGGAGGTTACACTGCTGCAATGCACTCAATTTCAATCTTGGCATCCAATGGCAGCGCTGCTACCTGAAATGTTGAACGTGCTGGGGTTGGAGATGGAAAATCTGCAACACAAAACCATATAGTATAAGCCAAGTTAAATTAACAAGTAATGGTTGTCACTGCAGTTAAACAAAATAAAGGATTGTGTTTTCAGGGAAGGAGCGCCATTAAAAGAATTTGACATCCCCTTCAGAAAGAGAACAAAATCCAACCATTCATCATGCTTCAAGCAATCTAGATTAAAAATTAAAAATCTGTTTTGTAAGAACTTTAACAGGTAATTTGAGCATATAAGAATGTGGCGAATGAGATTAGCTCAAACAACCTGAAAATTGAAGAGTTAAAGCCATCTCCATTCTATCTACGTGGAAGTCCTATCAATGCTTCAGTACCCTTACATCTTACAGTTTTGGGCAGATAGAAAACCCACAGTGTAATTAAGGATTCAATCTCCAATATCAAATTTATACAGTATCTGTTAGAATATGAGCATAAGTGTAGGTGTAATTGGCCATATGCTTGAGTTCAAATTGGTTTAGAAAATTCTCATTGAACGAGGTTTGGATGTCCTAGATTATATACAAATGAAACGGGGAATTGAGCATATAATTACTCACTTATTATATTAAAATTGGGAAACAATATTGTTGGATTCCTACAAGTATTTTTACAGGAGAATAAAAGAGATTGTTTGTCAATATAAAAAGCGGCCGCTGAGCTCACAGAAAAAAGAGGCGCTTATTATTGGACTTAGACCTATTGTAAGTCAACTATATTGTTTCCGCAAGAGATGAGAAGCTTACTATTGATGTCAACTATGACTTCATCTTCTTCATTTGCTAAAGGTCAGATTGTTTCTTATAGCATCCGTAGAACTTACAATTAGCATAGATTTCAGTGGCCTTCATAAGTTTTTCAAATCAGCCAACCTGCATGGACTTAACAAAGATCTAATTTCACCTCCAACACTAAATCCGTACAGAATAGTGGTTTTAACCACGGGAATAGTTGGCCCCATTTGCTTGAAGTGTTTCCCCCGTTTTGTTAAGAACCTGCAATAGAAGCACACCAGGTGGAAAAAAACAGATTTTAACCATCAAATACACAACTAATAGTATAATACTACTTATTAATCTAACAACTGCAATCTGAGGCACGGCAGTTGGAAGGAGATGATGTCTCATGTGGACTCTAACAAACGGAAGAACACTTAAAGTAATAAAGGATAGCAAAATCAGTATCGACCATCCCTCCGGTCCACATTGACAACAATTCAAGAAAAAGAATCAGAATCAGACATTTCAGCTAAAGCATCGTAGTAAAGCCAATAAAAGATCAGCATAACCCTTTCAGAATATTTCCTCTGCAGTCAAATAGCAGCACCTACAGAAACAGTCAGTAATGGCATTGTTGAGAAGACGAAATATGCATTAGAAGTAGAAACACTCAGTAAATGACCATAATAACCTGCTTATACTGAAAGCTCTCGAGAACCACAAGAGATTACACCGTAACAGTCAGTGGATGACACAACAAACTTTATTTGAAACATTTAGATTTGCAGTAGAGAAATTTTCACTTATGCATAATTATAAGCATAGTGATTCTTCAATGTTGCAACTTTGGTAGCTTTTAAAGCAAACCTTTATGCAGCAAACAATTTGAGATATGGTATCATATAACATGATGGTCGACTTGGTCAAAGGAGAGGAATTAGACGGTGATGGCTAAAAGTTGACACTCTTAAGATGCAGTTACATACTCTGCTTATATTTTCAATTCTGATGTTGTGATCAAGGGAATTGGATCCCCACCGGATCTAATCCCTGGGGATCCTAGGATCAACCCACGTGAACCTTTGATCAAAAATCGTGCAGTCACAATTTTTTTCTTTTTTATATTTTTCACGCAAAGCGAGACTACTTTACTTTTAAAAATATAAAAAACATTTAATTGTAGCCGCACGATTTTTGATCAACGGTCCACATGGGTTGATCCCTAGGATCCCCAGGGATTAGATCCGGCGAGGATCCAATTCCGTGATTAAGTGTGCAAAACTACGTTCTTCCTAATATAAACTTATAAAAAAACTAACTTGTAAGCCCTACAGGCTAAACTAAACTTTAAAATGAGGGTAAATTACATTTTACTTTCTCAAGTTTAGGTGTAATTGCAACCTTATACAACACCTTTAAGACATTTCAATCACATATATTTACTTGTTATTTATTTCAATTTCATACTTCTGTTAAAAAAACTGTTAACTTTTGCGTTAGCTGCTTGGACATCGTGAATCCCGCAATATATGTGCCATGTGGATTAAATTAAAAGAAAGAGGTATTCATCAATTTTCCCCTTGAACTTGTGAGCATTAGCCAATTTCCCCCCTTAACTTTAATTTAGCCA
This sequence comes from Heteromeles arbutifolia, assembly GCA_024362995.1. Classification (NCBI taxonomy): domain Eukaryota; kingdom Viridiplantae; phylum Streptophyta; class Magnoliopsida; order Rosales; family Rosaceae; genus Heteromeles; species Heteromeles arbutifolia. Next base: position 32,033,319 of record JANCRC010000003.1, on the reverse strand, counting down.
ATTTCCTCCCTTAACTCTCATAATTAGTCAATTTGCACCCTACTGTTAATTTTTTTAAATTTTCCATCTATTCTTTTTTTTTTCTTTCAATCTTTCTAATAACTTCCAATAAATTACTAAAATTAACATAAACTCACCTGCATAATATAGGGTAAAATGTACAAAAACATAATACAATTAGTATGTGATATGGGTTGATTATAAGAAAAAGTTATGAATCGGGTTTAAAGCATGTAGAAGAAGAAATAATAACAAAAACAAATAATAATCTTAAACTCATGGATCAGACATATTTCAATATAATGTGTTATTCTTAATAAGGAGTCAAAAATTATGAATTGACTAGCCATTTTTTCACCAAAGCTCGATTCTCTGCAATTTACTTGAATTTAGCTTTCACTTTTATAAAGAAAATTGTATTCACATACAAAAATGTACACATCAATCCTTTTCGTTATCAATTTTGTATAGTAAAAAATCAAATAAAATTACTCTATACTGATTTATTATGACTAATAATACTATCTATGATAAATTGTAAAATTCTTAATTTTAATCTATTTGTAATAGGATAAAGATATAGGAAAATGATTAACATACATCTTATTTAGTTTCTTACACACACTTGTTTAATTATGATCAAATTAAAAAATTAACAGTAGGGTGAAATTATAAGAGTTGAGAGGGAAAATTGGCCAAATTAAAGTTGAGGGGGGAAATTGACTAATTATGAGAGTTAAGGGGGAAATTGGCCAATAGTCACAAGTTTAGAAGGGAAATTGATGAATACCTCTAAAAGAAATTATAAAAATTCTCAATTAAAAAATAAAGTTAAAAAGTAAATTTATTTTAAAACTTAAATCCTTCTCTCCAACCCAGATTCTCCAGCCCCTTCGTCCGCGACTCCCATGGCCGCAAGCATTGGTGGAAGACACCCATATCGGCATCGACCTCCACGAACCTCTCACCACACCATTCATTACAGAGATAGAGGTCAAGGATTATGGCGAGCTCAGCGCATGTGGTGGATCAGCCATCGAGCAAAACGATTCTTGTGGAGCTACCCGATTTACATCAGATGCGGATTGATTGATCAGCCATTCATAGGTTCAGATCTTGTATCCTCGGTACTGTGTCTTGGCTGCTGGTGCAGCGGGACAAAGAGAGAAGACGGGACCGAAACCCAGTGCAACGAAAAGAAATCAAGCGGATCAAAACCCATTATAGATTTCGAGAAAACAAGAAAAACCCATGAATCGAAAAGCTTAAAGAGTCAAAGAAATGGGAAATTCTGCAGAAGGACGACTGACCTCTTTGACTTCAGTGGAACACTCCGAAGGGTTGGAGAACTATCTCTTCAGGCAGGCCGATTCACCCATCTTAGTGTTCTTGCTTTCTCTAGTAAAATCCCTCTACTTAGGGCTAGAAATTTGAATTGTGAAATGCAATCCAAGAAATGCGGCTTATTGTGTCCATTCCATGTTTGGTTTTACAGTTTTTACCCAAAAATGTGCAGAAAAAATGGAGCTTTTTAGAGAGAAAGAGGGCCTGGTTTTTTGTTTGCCTTTAATGTTTGGGTTTTTAGTTTGCTTGTTCATTCTCTTGGATGGAGATGTCTCTTTCTATTTTTGTGGATAAATTGCATTTATCAAAATCAAAAAATGCCGAATTCGGTCGGAGAAGAAGGTGGTGGGGGAATTGGTTGTGGCTCTGGCGGCGAGGGAAGGAAAAAATGGGTGGGGGAGGAGACGGATGGAGTGGGAAGAAGACTAGGGGTGGGGCCCACAGTTTTTAATAAAAAGTTTAAATTATTTTACTTCTTAACGATTTTTTTTTTTTTTTTTTTGGAGTTTTTTTTTTTTTTGGTTTTTTTGGCTTGTGGGGCATTCATGTCAGCACAAAAATAAGTTTTAGATTTGTCACACAGGATTCTTTTTCTAGGGATCTTAGGGATTTCGTAATCGTGACCGTTCATCGTACATCGTGCGTTAAGAAATTATTTCAAAATTTAAAATTAAATATAAATAGTACCTAACGAAAACTGACCGCACAATGTACGATGAACGATCACGATCATCAACGCGAGGATCCTTTTCCTGTCACATCACCAATTAACAGTCAAGTTAACTAATTGACTAACGGTTGTATTATATTAAAATAAAATTGTAATAAACGTATGATATTGAAATGTTTTAAAGATATTGTATGAAGTTGCAATTGGACGCAAACCTAAGGGGTACCCTTAAAATGATTTTGTTTCTGATATAACATCTTCAGGATCTTGAGACCTACAAAAATGAGCAGATAAGGATTGGTATCGGTGCTTCACCATTGAATGGCATACATAATGACTTTCTTAACGATTTTGAGCACATACTGTATTGCTCAAGAGATGTGAAATAACCGAATATCATGTATATATTTTGTGGCGTTATTTACTTAGGACTAGAGTGGTACAAATGTAAAATATCAGTAAGACCATTGATTTATGAATATAGAACTTCGTGGAAGAAGAAGAGTTCTATATATTACAGAGTTACAGGGTCATTTTCTCATTTACATACTTTACATTAAATGGGTGGGGGATTAAGGCTAAGCTCCACAATAGGCCAACAAAGAAATTGGGATAGAACTCACTATTCATGAGTCGAACATAAGATCTCTTACTAACAAGTGAAGACGAATACCACTAGATTGTAGTAACTTGTATTTCATAAAATCTCCATGGCAATCATCTCAATTGTAGGACTAGGATGCGATCGGACAATTGTAGAATTCAAGCCTTCTACTTAACATTGACAAACTTGATAATTTATTGAACAATGATCTTCTATTTCTACAGAGAAGCTGTGTATGAGCTTTCATAATAGTTGAAGGTCACAACTTCAAGGCATGTTTCCCTGCTAAGAAAAATTTCTGCTGGTCGATCGTATTCTAAGAATCATTTCCTATGTTCACTTGAATCCAGCCTTTGCTTAAGTACCATTCTGAAAGTTGGCATCAGCGGTGTACCTCCGATTCTTAACTAATTTTAAAACAACCAAACAGAAAAAGAATACGGCAGGCACAGGGGACAGTTTTACAGGATCAGTAGTGTCGATGCAAATTTCTGCCTTCTTAAGTCCTGACGAAAATGCACCTGCAAAACAATCAACACATTTGATCAAAGACCTAAGCCTCACTCGCCCACGAGGTTGGGGGGTTAGGTCAATAGATCTCCGATGTCTCAGTTAGTTTCTCTGAGAGAGTAAAGTGTTTAGAATTTTTTTAGGGTTGCAAAAGCTCTCAAAATTTGATAGAATATGAGGTATTTATAGGGTTAGGGCCGGCCATATGGGGTTTAATGGAGAAATTTTCTCTAATTATTCTCAAGATATTAAATAAGAAATAATATCTTGAGATAATAGGGTAATTATCCTTGTTTGTACCATACTTGACCAATCCCGAAACTACTAAGCACCGGTCAACATTATACCGTCAAAGATCCAGAAGAGTTTCCTTCCAACCAGGAGACCAATCACAGCGTGACACGTGTCAACATCAGAAACCAATCACAACATGACACGTGTCAATGTCAAAACAAAGCTAGAAATTCTCTTCTATAAAAGGAGATCATTCTTCCACAATAATCTCTAATGTCATTTGTACTAAATCATTTACTAGAATCCACTAAAGGAGAGCTTGAACCTATGTATTTGTGTAAACCCTTCCCAATTAATGAGAACTCATCTACTCCGTGGACGTAGCCAATCTGGGTGAACCACGTACATCCTATGTTTGCTTCCCTGTCTCTGTCTACTTACATATTTATCCACACTAGTGACCCGAGCAACTGAGTGAAGGTCATGAACTTGACACTTTATGTTGTACCAAAGTCCTCGTTGATTTTGTGCATCAACATTTGGCCCCGTCTGTGGGAACAACATTTATTCCTACTCTCTTCAGCTTTGTCAAGATGGTTTCCACCATTCGTACACTCTCTTTTGGCCAGGCATCACTCTCCAGCATGGGGAGCGAAGGAAGCCACAACACACAGAACGACACCCCTTTTGCACCTAGTGCGAATGAACGAAAGAGGTTTTCTCTTCAAGCTAAAGTCGATGAGTTGGAGGCTTAGAACAGCAAGATAGCAATGAAGAATCCAGGAGCAGTATGAGAAGCTCTTTGAGATACTTCACGAGGCTAGGCATGCTCAAACACACAAGCTCATCGACTTTGTTGAAGTCAACGATCATCTGAATGCCCCCTAACACGGAGGGTCATCGATATCCAACATGGATATCCCTGATAGGGAGCGAGCTACCCATCAATGTGTCAATCAACATGAGACTTCTCTCAACCCAGCTACTTCGAACCAAAGCAGGAGAAGTGGAGGGATGAGCCTCATTGTAGAAGGATCAAAAGCTGTTTATCGCGACTGTCGAGACTTCTTGAGGCAGCGTCGAGAAAACTCCATCCACATAAGCTTAAGGATCAAAGACCCAAATGTTATCAAAAGGCTTAGACCCCTACCCCAACGTAGGCCAGCCCCCAATCCAGGAAAGGAACAACAAGCCTTGAAGGGACAAGGTGTAGGAGACTCGAGGGACTTCTAACAGACACATCCTGGAAACGAGTACGATGAATCCAAGGAAATGCCACATGCCTTTGACCAAACTTCCATATTTCCAAAGAATGAGGGAAACTTACAAAGAAAAGTTCTAATGGTGCCTGACTCTACTCAGGACCCCTTTATCTTACAGCTATTCGAAGAAGTGAATAGGCTGAATGCCGAGAGTCAGGCCAAAATACCTTACTGGAATCAACCAAGGCCAGGCCCCCCTAAAAAGGCGGATCCTTTGCACCCCTCTACAAGAAAAAAACTAAACATAAACTTGGCTTCCAACCATATACTGGGAAGGAAGATCCAATTGAGCATATCCACGTCTTCGAATCTACCATGGCATACCGAAGGCACAATGATGAGGAATGATGTCTCTTATTCCCTTCAACTCTCTCTGGTGGAGCTCTTAATTGGTATTGTCGTCTTCAACCTAATACTGTGGATTCCTTCAATGAGCTAAGAAGACTCTTTGTGGCTCAACACATCTTCTAAGCTGATCGCTTACACTCCGCTGATGAGTTATACCACCATTCGTCAGAAATCAAAAGAGTCGTTGCGTGAATATGCCAGTCGCTTCAGCCACTGGTATTCTCGTTCCAGTGACGCAGATGATAAAATAACACTCAGGGCCTTCACGGTAGGCATACGTAAATGCTTCTTCAAGTACATGATCAATGTTAACACTTGGAAGACTTACTCTGAGGTGATGATGCAAGCCTACAATCATGTCTTTGCCGAGGCAAGGATATACCAAGGGAACCCTCCTATGGTTAACCCCTATCAACAAATGGGGAGTAGACGTCAAGCTCTACCAAGTGAGGAGGTTTTGGCCATTCAGACACCCATTTCATCCTTTCCTGCCTCATTTAGCTATTCACTAAGTCACCAAACATATTCGTCTCTTGGTAAGAGGAAGGATGTTTACTCTCAGCAAGCTCATTATAACAAGAGGGATGAAGGTTCATATCAAGACAACCAGGGGTGAACGTGCCTTCAACTATTATGACCATGGGGTCAAGCCTCACTCTTTCAAAGTGGAGGACTAGGTGCTGAAGGAAATGCTATTATAAGAAGGCATACACATTACAAACGTTTTGACCCTCAACTGTTTGAGATCTTTTGTAGCACAAGCCATTCGGCAAATATTTAATGTAGAGGGAATTTAGACAATTTCGTCTGAGTTTTTAACATTCCTAGCGGTGGAACACTTGGTTTACGTTGACCTACCTCTATACTCTAACTCAGAGCTTTAACATGCGTACTTTGACACAAAGTAAGTGATACTAAGTGTTACAACCAACATGGTTCACATATTGAAAGCATGGATCCCTTCATGCATAGCAAAACATTCATAAGCATGACTTATGTCAATCAACATAAACATCATACATTTTAACACATTCATACATAAGCCAACTGAGCTTCGAAAGGGTTCAACATACTTTATGTCATTCGGCACTTGCTACGATGTGCCTCGGCACCTTGCCCTTATTTTCACCAACTACATGATGAAGGAACTCACCTTCATATCACCAACCAAGTGATGAAGGAACTCACCTTCGTGCCACCAACCAGGTGATGAAAGGTACAACCCGTACTCTAATATCATTCGGCAACTTACCACTCTTATCACCAACCAAGTGATAAAGGAACTCACATTCGTGCAACCAACCAGGTGATGAAAGGTACAACCCGTACTCTAATATCATTCGGCAACTTGCCACTCTTACCACCAACTAGGTGATGAAAGAACTCACCTTCGTATCACCAACCAGGTGATGAAGAGTGCAACTAGTACTATTAATAAACATTTTTGTCTTAGCAACTCACCATTCTTTCCACCAACTAGGTGACGAGTGGTACAACTTGTACATGTGAACTCCTAGCATTCACAAATAATCAAAAACCCTCAAGTCTTACAACTCAACTAGGGGAGCACTTATGAGCAACCAGGGTTATAGTCACCAACAAAGTCTTATTGCAAGCCAACAATGGCTTCAATGCATGGTATATGAAGATCAAGCTCTTCAGTCCTCTTGCATCTGTTCCAGACATCTCCCTTCTGTAACAATGCAGACACTACAACTCGTAGAAAGCTTCATACATTCTTGATCAAGACTATGGGAAGCAAATTCAATTTATATGGTTCATCCGAACCTTCAACTATTACAAGGTGTGGCTTGCATCACAATTTCTTGCTCAAGAGTATGGAAGCAAAATCTGTATATGTTGTCTCTCCCACATTTTCAAATTTCTAGTTTTCCTAAAAAAAAAAAAAAGAAAGGGAAATTGGGAAATTCAGCAACTTCAACAAATGGAAGGCAACTACAAATGTCAAAAAGCTTCACACACTTTTGATCAAGATAGTGTGAAGCAAAATCAATTTATGGTGCCAACAAAAGCTTCAACAAATGGAGGGCAACTACAAATGTCAAAAAGCTTCACACACTCTTGATCAAGATAGTGTGTGAAACAAAATCAAGTTATGGTCTCACCTACAAAGCTTCACCTACAAAGCTTCACCCACAAAAGCTTCACCTACAAAAGCTTCACCTACAAAGTTTCACCCAAAAAGCTTCACCCACAAAGTTTCACCCAAAAAGCTTCACCCAAAAATCTTCACACAAAAAGTTTCACCCAAAAAGCTTCACCTACAAAGTTTCATCCAAAAAGCTTCACCTACAAAGCTTCACCCAAAAAGCTTCACCTACAAAGCTTTACCCACAAAACTTCACCGACAAAGCTTCACTCACAAAGTTTCACCCTACAAAGCTTCACCCACAAAGCTTCAACCACAAAGCTTCACCAACAAAACTTCACCTACAAAGCTTCACCCTTCACCTACAAAGTTCCACCTACAAAGCTTCACCTACAAAGCTTCAGTACAAACTTTCAACACTAAAATATGCAAGAGCTTCACACACTCTTGATCAAGATAGTGTGAAGCTAAACCAAGTTTTATGTCCTAAAAATAGCTTCAACCTTTCAAGCTATATACCCTCACAACCACCTCTCTCCACCATAAATCTGCACAAAACCTCTTCTTCTTTCCAAAACCAGCGAACAGCTAGATATCCAACCCAAGAAGCCTTTCTCTCTCTCCCCCTCTTCCGTCTCTTTTCATCTATCAAATTTTTGCAACTTCTGCTCTTCTTCAATGGAGATGAATTTTGGACATCTTATAGTCCTTGAGCAGATGAACAACTTTCAAGAAAGAACTATTTCTGTTTAAGCGAAGGAAGTTAGAGTGTTGAAGCTCCAAACATGAAGGTCGGATTTCTGCAGATTTCAAAGCTGCCATAGTGTTTCGAAGATATGGAAAAATTTAGCCGTTAGTTTGTTCTAAATTTTTGATATGTTATGGATGAGATGATGAGGAACAACATTGATGAAGAAAGTATGTTGAACTGAGCAAGAGAACATGGAGTTTCGTAGCTCACAACAGGTCTGACGGGTTGACAGACAAATGATGAACAGTCACTCATCATACCTGAATTTCTGGAGTTGTATTGCTCCGATGGATCTCAAATTTGGATATGTTGTAGTCCACGAATTAAGGAAAAAATTTCATGAGGTGGCTTTGCAATTTGAGCTACAGAGGATGGTGTAGCTAGCACAGAAAAACCTAGTCAAAGGCTGGACCTCCACTTTGGGCTGGCCAACCAAAAAAAAAAAAAGAAAAAAAAAAGGGCACTGGGTCTTCCCTTTTCTTGGGCTTGCAAAACAAATGAGCAATTTTGGGGCTGCACTAAAAGTTTGGGCCTTTGTGAAGCTAAAACTAGCTTGAAATATTTTTGGGATAAGGCATATATGAAGGTGTGTGATATAAAAACAAGGCGTCACTATTTTGACAAATTGGCAACAAGCATGACACCTCATTCAGCAACTCTCCTCGATCGGAGACTTGGGGGACTCCTACCATATGCTACTACACCTCGGTACCTAGAAGTTTCGCGACTACCTGGTGACTTAGATCTTTCAAGTCCCCAACCGAGAAACTTTCCTCACTCGGGAAATTAGGGGAGCACCATTTCAACTTACAAGATCCACCCACGAAGTTTCAACATGCAAACTTCAGCAAAAAAAGTCAAAGAACTTAGTGAATGATGCCTTAGTGTATTTAACACAATAGGCTGAATAAAGCAAAGCTTATTTATTGATATCATAGAGCCAAATGATAGAAATGTATATACACATGAATCAAAATAAACAAACAGGAGGGAGCCTTCACAAAGGTTACTCATGAGAAGTCTCAGTGCTCGGCAGAGCCCCAGAAAGAGGAGGCACTAGAGGTTGATCATTCGGAGCATCAGTACTGGGCTGAACCCCAGAAAGAGGAGGCACCAGAGGTTGATCATTTGGAGCTTCAGTACGTGGTACAGCCCCAGAAGACGAAGGCAATAAATGCCCTTCGAACAAACCCACAAACCTCTGATGATCACTTAAAATCCAACCTTCGGATTCCTGCAGCTGGTCAAGCTTTCTCTTCATGCTCGTAGAGTAGCTATGTGTAAGCATGTGCAATTGTCTATTCTCATGCTTGAGCCCTCTAATCTTCTGTTTGAGACTTATCACCTTAGCCGTGAAGGATTCAACATGGCGGGTTCGAGCAAATAGGCGCTGGGCCATATTAGACACAAAACCTGCACACTGAACATTGAGAGCCAGAGAATCCTTAACAGCCAAGTCATCGGACCGTTTGGAAAGTAATCTGTTATCTTTGGGAGTGAGAAGATTCCTGGCCATCACCGTAGCGGTCATGTCATTCTTCATCACAGAATCCCCAACGGTAAGATGACCAGTACGGGATAAGAAGGACGGGTGCCATATGTTGTCTTGAGGAGACATGGCTGCCTTTCCCTCAACATTCAAGTCAAAACGACGGTCGGATGGGCCAGACATTTTCAGAAATGATGAAGGAAAAATGAGGTCCAATAAATCTCAGAAGTATAAAAATAAGGGGGAGATTTCTACAAGCAGTAACTTTCTGAATGTACTTCTTGAACACAATTGGTGCCCCTATAAAAGAAAGGGCAACAGGGCCGTTTGTTCAAAAATCGAAGAGACACCACTCTCCGAATTTCAAGAAGCAGATTTCCCTGGATAAAATCTGTCGCCAATCCTCACAAGCAACATCAGCTTTCTGGATACCAAGGGTAACTTTGCCGAGCTCTGACAAAGTTAAGGCACATGAATTTCGAAGTTCTAGCTACCCTACTATTACCCACAATGGTAAAGGAATAACATCACTACTTGCTAATTGGGAAATCACTACACGTGTCGATTCCGTCCTCTATGGCAAAGCAGACTTACGAGTGTGCCTAACTCCGTATCCTCCCCATGAATCCATCTTCAACAAGATCTACGGGCTCAAAAATTGAAGAGGCACAACTCTCTGAATTTCGAGAGCCAAATCTTCAACAGATTTTCTAGTTCAAAAATCAAAGAGGCACCGCTCTCCGAATCTCGAGAGCCAGATTTTCCTGGATAAAACGTGTCGACACTTTTCACACGTAACATCAGCTTTCCGGATACCATGGAACACTTTATCAAAAGATCTTTGACAAAGTTAAAACATGTGAATCTCGCAGCTCCCATTACATTGCTATAATCGAGAAGGGTAAAGGAACAACATTACTACTTGCTGTTGGAGAAATTCCTATATATGTCGACCTTCATCCTCGACGGCCAGGTAGACCTCCAAAAATGCTCAACCTTTCCTCACATCTGAGAGGGCACTCCTAACGAAACCTTTCGAAATACTCAACTTTCTTCCACCCCAATAATACCTCTGCAAATAAGTCACACCAGAGCAAGAGTATCTCATATCACCAGGGTCAAAAGCAAGAGTATCCCATATCATGCTTTTTCCCTGTCTTTTCCTTTACCCTTGCTCTTACCTGCAAGACAAGGAGAAAGAGAGCAATCAGCCAGCACTTGGAATCAAGCTTCCAGTCAGGAATTGACTGCCTGGAACCCCTTGCCTGATTACTTACCTAGCATTGCTCTCGAGTACTCATCTTCAACATCTTGTGCTTCCAGAGAAAACACCACATATGCCTGAGGAACAGATAGGGCAAGAGAAAAGGATATAAGGAAGCATGTGGAGATAAGGGCAACAGAACGCGTGCCGATTCATTTACTACTTTGTCAACAGCAAAAGTATCCCATATTATCAGGGTCAAATGTTCTCTAGATTTGACGGATTCGTTTTAACCCTTAAATTCTTGAGTCCCTCCTGCCCAGTTCAAGAATAAGCCTGTGGAAAGTTACTTCTTCAAAAGCAAAAGTATCTCATATCATCTCTTATCCCTGTCTTTTTCTTTGTCCTTGTTGCTGAATGAGAGACAAGTAAAAGGAGAACAATCAGCCGGAACCCAAAGTCAAGCTTCTGATCTAGACTTAATTACTTGAGGCCTATTTTCCCTGGTTGCTTACCTTATTTGTCACCTCTTTCGGTAGATCTCCTCACTTAGAGACTTGGGAGACTCCTACTATATGGTTTTTATCGCACTTAACCAAGCCTGAAACTACAAGTAAGCTTCAAGTGAAAATTATACATTACCTTGTATGTCAACATCAACTGAAGATACCACATCTGCCTGGGGGACAACTAGAGAGCATACCACTTCCATCTATGGGACAAAGAAAACAATTGAAAATGACACCACACTTCAGTACTTGGAAGTTTCGGGATTACTCAGTGGCTTGGATCTTGTAAGTCCCCAACCGAGGAGTTTCCCTTACTCGGGAACTTAGGGGAGCACTGTTTGTACCATACTTGACCAATCCCGAAACTACTAAGCACCAGTCAACATTATATCGTCAAAGATCCAGAAGAGTTTCCCTCAAACTAGGAGGCCAATCACAGCACGACACGTGTCAACATCAGAAGCCAATCACAACATGACACGTGTCAATGTCAAAACAAAGCTAGAAACTCTCTTCTATAAAAGGAGATCATTCTCCCACAATAATCTCTAATGTCATTTGTACTAAATCATTTACTAGAATCCACTAAAGGAGAGCTTGAACCTATGTATTTGTGTAAACCCTTCCCAATTAATGACAACTCCTCTACTCCGTGGACGTAGCCAATCTGGGTGAACCACGTACATCCTGTGTTTGCTTCCTTGTCTCTGTCTACTTACATATTTATCCACACTAGTGACCGGAGCAACCGAGCGAAGGTCATGAACTTGACACTTTCTGTTGTACCAAAGTCCTCGCTGATTTTGTGCATCAACAATCCTAATGGAATTAAATTAGGATTACTTACTTGATTGGAGTCAATCTTCAATTAGGAATGTATTAAAGATAAGATTTGGGTAATTAATCCTTATCTTTAATTCCTTGCCAATGGCAGGTAAGCTGTGGGCAGTTGTGTTCAGCTGCTGAGTCATTCAGGGATATGAGCTGTGCGTGGGAGCATTTGAGAAGCCTACCCATTTATTGAGGGCAATCTTGTCTTTCTTGAATAAAAGTCCACGTGTCACCTCTAGAATTTTTGGGATTATTTTAGGCTCCACAAATGCCCTTACACCTATTGTGCTACACGTATGGAAAATGCAGTATGTGTAGTAATCCCAAGCTGCTTGGGTTTGTAGAGTTGTTACCCAATTTGAACTTGATCTTCTTTCTTGATTTGGAGATAGACTTCTTCTAGGAAAAGGAAAATAATTGGCCCTAGTACCTATTTAATTCTGCCTTAAGCAGGGTATTAAATAAATTTGGAGAACAATCATTATTCCAAAAAGAAAGAGAAGCCATATGATATTTTTTCTTCCCCATCCCCTAGCGTTCTTCTTTTCTTGCCCTTGTGAAGAGTCGTTTCTCGTTGTTTTTCTTCTTCTTCGTGCCGCACCAAGGTAAGAAAAACTTGAAATTGGCTCGGCGGGGGCTTAGGTGGTGAAAGGCACGTGACAGAGAAGCCACGGTGCAGCAGGTGGCGCGGGACAAGCTTGATGGTGTAGACTAGGGTTTGCAGTGGCTGGCGAGATGGAGTAAAAAGGGATCAGGTCGTCAAGCCTTTTGGCCTACTTGGAGCGCGCTGGGCGCAGAAGGAAAAAGAGGAAGGAGGCGCAAGCCTCTCCCCATGCTGGGCTATGACGTCTTAGGCCGTGGGGTGCCTGGTGACTTCAGGCCTTGCGGCTTCTTGTATATATATGTATACATATATATATGTGTGTGTGTGTGTGTGTGTGTGTGTGTGTGTGTGTGTGCCTTCTGAATATTTTTCCTTCGTGCTTTTTGCATAGACTTTGAGATGTCTTCCTTTGATCGCAAAAGTGACAAATATCCTCCACCTTTGTTTCGTCAAGGTGGTTCCTCCGGCAAGGTGGGTTACTTCAAGGCTATGCACGTCAAGATAATTCTGACAAGCTGTTTCGGGATTTTCTTGAGGCGTACAAGCATGCAATTCCGTCTAGGGTTCTCGTCAAGTGGGTGAAGGATGATAGCGGCCATAAACCATGTGGCGAGGGTGCCTCTGCTAGGAAGAAAACTATCAAATTCCATCCGTACTACTTTGTGTTGGGATTTACTTTTCCCATACCGCGTCTCTTCTAGGAGGTGATCTGCTCCATGAAATACGCGTCTACTCAGTGTTCCCCAAATGCAATCCGTGCGATGGTGGGGTTCTCAAACTTGAACAGGTTTTTTGATCTTGGCTTGACCATAAATGAGTTTTGGTACTTCTTTGAGATCGGCCACAAGGAAGGTGTGGGGCAGCTGAGATCTCGCCATAGGTTGTTCGATGCTTCTAGCAAAGGTGACCATGAGAGGGCGAGAGATACCTTGGAGGTGAGTGGAGAGTGGGAGTCTGACTCTTCTCCTGAGCTGCGTGTCCCGACTACCTTGATCAATGGTAAGTGAACTGCTTCATTCTTGTTCTGCTTAAATTTTTGTTGAGCTGCTTCATTATTGATCGTCTTTCTTACTTTGTGTAGATTCGTAGTTTGGCTCAACTCCAAGGACTTCGGCAGATATGAAGAAAATGCACGTCGCCTTGGGCATTCCTACTGAGTACTGTGAGTGACGCTGGCTGCTCAGCCTTCTTCGTCGAGAGAAAAGTGGTCTGCCTCCGAGGGAAGAGATAAAGCGGATAAAGGACGAGGCGTTGGCTCGCCCGATCGCTACTGTAGAGCCTGCTGCCAACAAGGGTGGAAAGGAAAGATCTTCCTTACCTGCTCATGAACCTTTGGCTGAGAATAAGCTAAAGACTTCTTCTGTTGCTCGTGGGAGCTCGCTTGTTGCCAATAAGCTTGTTATTGATCTAACTTCCCCCATAGAGGCGATGAAGACCGTTGAGCCTGAGCTTGTGAAACCTGCTGCTCCGAAGGTGACCGAATCCATTGTTGAGAGACTTGCCAAACGAAAGGGTTCGGTGATGCCTCTGGTGTCAGGGTTTGTGTCGAAGCGTCCGTTGGGAGCTAAGTCTAGTTCTGTTTTTGAAAGGCTAGCCGTTATGGAGAGCGGGAAAATGGATTCTCCTATTAAGGTGGCACCTAAGCCTGTTCTTCCTTCTGTTGTGACTAACTCGTTTACTGAGAATGGGAAATCAACTCGCATAGGCAGTTGTGAGAGATCCACCAAGTTTGAGGCTGGAGAGTTTCCCGAGGTTTGTGCGTTGCTGAAGGCTGACATGCTTGAGGACGTCGATGCATGTGCCAGGTTTGTTGACACTGTTGGGAAAGTTGTCATCTTTTCAGACTTATTTGCGAAGCATCCTGCCTACACGAAGAGGTCATCCCTGATTGCTACAATGCATAAGACTTTGATCCTGGCAGCTGAGTCTATGCACATTGATCAGGATGCTATCAAGTGTGCTAAGAAGGCCGAAGTGGCGTTGGTGGCTCAACTTCACTCGGCTGCTAAAAAGATCGAGCAGCTTGAATCTGAACTCTGCCCCCCACTTCTTTGCAGTTAGAGATCGCTTGTGAGGAGGCCGCCCATTTGAATGCTAGGCTTAGTGTGACTCAGGTGATGTTGGAAGCTGCAAAGAAGGAAATCAGTCGTGTTTCTCCGGTGGTCGAGAACCTTTAGTGTGTCAATTCGGAGCTACGATCTGCTTGTAAGCTTGAGTCCAAGGAAGTATATCTGCAATGTGTGCTGTCTGCTAGCGAGAACCTGAAAAAGGAACTGGATGAGCTGTAGGGTGCTTACACTGGGCTTGTTGAGGAGAATGTGCAGCTGAAGAATGAGATAGTTGGTCACGAAGTGGCGCTTGCTTCTTGTCAGGCTGATTTCTACAAGCTTGGCTATGTAGACTTTCTTCAGGGTAGGCCGTCGGATTATGAGTTTTCCGAGAAGGACTTCGAGACTTTTTCCATTTCCCCAATTGATCTGCTTAATTTCTCATTTGAGGCTGCCTTTGGTGGAGCAGCTGAGGGTCAGGCAGTCCAGGTAGGGGCGGCTGAGGATGAGCTGATGGAAGCTTTAACTGTTGCTAATGGCACGGTTGCTGTAACAGTTGAGGAACCAGTGGTTGCGCAAGCTGCTAAAAAGTAGTCATTTTGCTTAGACTTAGGAGTTTTTTCTTCTTTTCCTTTTTGTTTTGTTTTGCTTGAACTTTGTTGGCCTTCGAGCTGGTTTTTCAATTTGCTAGAAATTTAATAAACAGCTTTCCTTGTTTTTGCTTCATCCTTCTATTTTGCCATGTCTTTTGCGAAACTTTACCGTAGGACGGGCGGCTGGGTGAGCTGCTTCAACTAAGCAGTTAGTCATATGTCGTCACTTACGTTTTAGTTTCAGCTTCGAGGCTTCAGGAGCCTTGCTTGCGTGAGGCGTCTTCCAAAACTTTGTCGTGGGACAGGCAGTTGAGTGGGCTACTCCGATGGAGCAGTTGACTCATGTGGTCACTTTAGGCTTCAGTTTTGGCTTTGGGTAGCTTCGTGAGCTTTAGCCCTCCCGGGGTGTATTGCGAGATTTTTGACTTATAAAGCCATCGGCCGGACTCGTGCTTCTCGTAGGAAACATAGGAGGTATGCGTAGATACTATAGTCGTGACACTCGACTTTAGTGGCTTCTTGAGCTTTGGCCCTCCCATGGCACATTGCGAGATTTTTGACTTATAGAGCCGTCGGTCGGACTCGTGTTTATCGTATGAAGCAGAGGCGGCCCGCGTAGCTACTATAGTCATGACACTCGACTTTGTCCCAGCAAAACTTAAACCATAGACCGTCGGCCGGAAGTACTAATTGTAAATAAGCAGGCAAGTCCGCGTAGTCATGGCAGGTGTAAGTTTCAGCTTACGGGTCGGCTTGGGCTTTTAGCCGTTGGGTTGTCGGCCATGTGTCTTACTTACAAAAGTAGACGACCCGTGTAACCATTTCAGGCATCATCCCTGGCTCTCGGAGGTGTTTTTTGGCGTGAGGTGTAGGCGAAGTCGCTCATCAAAGACCATATCATTCCGAGTAGCAGCTTTGATTTTGCAGGTCGCTTAACTAGTATTGCAACACTTTGAAATCAAGCCACTCATGAAGATTTACACGTCGAGGACGGACCATCTTGTCACGCGAATTCGTTCATAGGTAAGGGTCCTGCACTTAACATCTCTTCCGGTTAGAGACCCGGGATCTCGCGGAATTGAATCCTTCAGTTGGCTAAGTCTATTCTAGTGGAATGACTATCATGGCCAATTCTATGAGTCGTTCGGTCAGGGGGTCCTGAGCAGTCGTACAACCCATCCACATCTGGATATTCCGAAGTGGCTTACCCTCTCGCACTGGAGAGCAGACCCTAGATGGGTGTCGGGGAATTAGTTTACCCTCTCGCACTGGAGAGTTAACCCTGATGGGTGTCGGGGAATTAGTTTACCTTATTGCGTTGGAGAGCTTACCTGGATAGGTGTCGGGGAATTAGTTTACCTTCTCGTGCTGGAGAGCTTACCCAGATGAGTGTCGGGGAATTAGTTTACCCTCTCGCACTAGAGAGCTTACGCCATATCCGCTGGGCAGCGGGCGTCTTTTGCTTGTCACATGGTTGGTCAATTTGTTCATGCATTTAGCCTAGGCTTGTGAATAAGTCATTCAATCTTCATTGAAAATAGAGGCTTTTATTAACCTTGCTCGTAGGCAGTAATGGCATAACAACTGACAATTCTCAGCATGCGAGGTCTTGTTCGTCGAACTGCTTGAGACTTTGAACTTATGGGGATGAATCTAAATAGAGTTCAGGATGTGATGGACCAAGAGTGCTCTGACATGGTAAAAATGCCATTAATTCGTTTCGTCTTCGATGGGGGTTCAATGTCAACTTCTACTGCTTGCATAGGCCGTGCAGCTGGCTTGTCGAGGTACTCGTTGCACCGGCCTTTCTTTCTCAACTGCTCGAGGTACTATTTCCATTTCAGGCAGTCGTTGGTAGTGTGACTCGGCCTTCGGTGGAATACACAATACTTTGTCTGATCCAGTTTGGTAAGATCACCCTTCATGGGTGGAGGTAGTTCGAACCATGGTTCATTCTTGAGCTGACGGAGAATCAGGTCAATCTGAACTGTGAACCTAGTGAATGCCTTAGGCGTTGAGTTATCTCTGTTTAAAGAATGGTCCATGCGCTTATTTTTTACTCATTCTCGCATGACTGCTTGACCTCATCCCACAGTGCGTGCTTCTCTGCCAAAGCATAAGAGTTTGCTAGGGTCAGGTTCTCGTCCATGATCAACTTTCTGAAAAGTGGGTGATCTGCTGAGAGCATTTTTTGGAATGCTGCGCATGCGATGCTTTCATCGCATCCGACAATCTTCGCCTTCTCTGCCTTGAATCTTTTGACGTATGTGTGGAGTGACTCATTCAGGTCATTCTTCATGTTGAAGAGGTGGTCAAACTTCTTTTTGGTCGATCGGTAGGATGAATATTCCCCAGTGAAAACCAAGGAAAGTTTGCTGAAGTTCCGAATTGAGCGTGGCGGCAGGGTGTGGAACCAGTCTTGTGCCTCGCCTTGGAGTGTCGCAGCAAAGATTTTGCACATGAGTGTGTCATTGTTGGTGTAAAAGGTCATGACGCTTCGGTAGTGCATTAAGTGTCTGTCCAGATCTTTATCTCCCTTAAACAAGGTGAAATATGGTGGGTTGAACTTCCGCGGTGGCTCTATTTGCTCGATCTCGTTTGTAAAGGGTGACCTGCTCAGGTTGGCCACGTCTCTACGAAGGGCATCGTTGGTAGTGTTAATGCGCTGGAATCCACATAGTTGCTATGCTACGAGCCTTTGTACTTCCTCCTGGATTTACGACTGGTAGGGGTAGTAGAGCCTCCAACTGCCCCCGATGTTGACCTGCCGGTCCATGTTGCTATTCGACTTGTCCTGCTTATCTGTGCTGCGATTGTGGTGCACGTGGTTCACCTTATGCTGCTTGCCATCGCTCTAGGCGGGGGCTGCCAGTGGAACTTCAGTTGGACTGCTCACGTGCTCTTCTCTGGGTGTCATGCGGCTGCCTACTCAATTGCCTTGTAGGAGGATCTCCTTATGGGCTTAGCCTCATGTGGATGCTTCGCCTGGAATGTCCTGAGTGCTCGTCGGAGTCTGGACCCAACCTCGAATGCATACTGACTCGTGAGCCGAGTTGGGAATGAACGCTTTTCTGCGTATCTAGGCAAGAGAAGATGTTTCCCTGAGGGCCCAAACGAGAGTGCACACTACCCGAACATATGGTTCGTGGTGGGCTGAGCGGCTCTTTGCCGGGACATCATTGGAATGAGTCACGTTCTTCCGCCCTTGTCCTGCTTCGGGACACCTCATCTAGGGTGCACTGCATCTTGATGTGCTCAAGAAGGTGGTTCACCAAGGTGGCCTGCTACGCAAAGGCGTTCGTCAAATTGGCAACCTGCTAGTGCAGGTGGTGCTCGCTATTTGGATTGGAAAAGCTTGGATGATAGGGGTCTCCATATGTGGTGGAAGTATAATGGACTGTGGGTACAAAACTTGAGCCCAAAGCGGGCATTCCTGCAGAAAAATGAGGTGTAAGTAACCCTGAATCGATCGCGGGTCTGGTGATCGAAATCTGGATCGCTGGAAGTGGCCTTGGAATGGGTTGGGCCGCAGGTCGGGTCGTTAAAGCGGGTCGCCGGGCGCGTTGGACCAGCGCCTGCTCACCTTGGATCTGTATGGCCGTGGGCCCTCTTGGCCGTTGGGCTGCCACATCTTGGCCTGTTGGCTGAGTGGCTTGGGCTTGGGCCAGTTGAGCTGCTTGGCTGGCAGCAGTTGCCAAATTCTGGGCTCGGGTTCGGGCCTGCTGCTGCATTGGGCTGGGCCTCTTGCCCAGGGCTTGCTGTGGTAGCTGCCAAGTTCTAGGCCTCCTGCCCATGGGCTTGGAAGTGGACCTGAGCCTCATGCCTAGGGTTTGGTTGCCTAAGGTTTGGTGGGAGTGGTGCCGTGGCCTGGTGGCCTTGCCGTGGCTGCTGGGTCACGGTGGTGATGGTGGTGGCGTGGCTCTATGGCGGTGGGGCTTCTCCTGCTGTCCCGTTGAGCCTTGAGGATCTCTGTCGCCAGCTATGTCCTCGTCTCCACTCTCCGATCCAAATCCTTCCACGTATGGGGTTCCGTTCGTCGTAGTTTCCGAATTTCCTACCATTGTATCCTTTCTTCAGGGATTGATCAAGAAACTTTTCTAGGAAAAATTAATTGATATGACGTGTGAGAAATTCAAAAATTAATTGATATGACGTGTGAGAAATTCAACATAACAGAAAATTCAAGAAACTAATGCGAAAGGCTTCTTCGAGTGTTTTGAATCAGCTCTCAATGAAAGCACCAATTTGTCGATGCAAATTTCCGCCGTCTTCAGTTCTGACGAAAATGCACCTGCAAAACAATCAACACCTTTGATCAAAGACCTAAGCCTCACGTGCCCACGAGGTGAGGGGGGTTAGGTCAACGGATCTCCGATGCCTCAGTTAGTTTCTTAGGGAGAGTAAAGTGTTTAGGGCTTTTTTAGGGTTGCAAAAGCTCTCAAAATTTGATAGAATATGGGGCATTTATAGGGCTAGGGCCTGCCATATGGGGTTTAATGGAGAAATATTCTCTAATTATTCTCAAGATATTAAATAAGAAATAATATCTTGAGATAATAAGGTAATTATCCTAATGGAATTAAATTAGGATTACTTATTTGATTGGAGTCAATCTTCAATTAGAAATGTATTAAAGATAGGATTTGGGTAATTAATCCTTATCTTTAATTCTTTGCCAAGGGCAGGTGAGCTGTGAGCAGTTGTGTTCAGCTGCTGAGTCGTTCAGGGATGTGAGCTGCACGTGGGAGCAGCCTGCCCATTTATTGAGGACATTCTTGTCTTTCTTGAATAAAAGTTCACGTGTCACCTCTAGAATTTTTGGGATTATTTTAGGCTCCACAAGTAGCATGCCGATGGAGGTAAGAATACTGCACCGCCGAGCAAATACATTGAACAATGGCAATAACTAATCCAAAAATTTCAGGAAATGTACCGAAAAGCATGTTATATGGAGCTGGTTAGTAAAACCACCATAGCATTCCCCTCCTCCTCAATACAACTCTTTCCTTTATACCATTGTGAAGGAGCTCAGAGACGCAAGCAAGTAGCCTGCAGAAGAAGTTATACCAATTTCAATTAAGTTTTTTTTTTTTTTATATATTTTTTTTAGAACAGTGCCCCACCCCCACAAACAGGGAAAATCTAAAAATAAGAGGACCAAAATACAATCACAGCAGGTGAAAACAACATATTTTAACCCCCATATATACAACTCATCCAATTATTCTAACGACTTAAACAGAGGCAAGACAGTTGAAAAGAAGATGAAGTCTCGTGTGGACTCTAACAAATGGAAGAACGCATAAAATCATAAAGCATAGAAAAATCGGTATTGATTATCCCTCCACATTCACAACCAGAAAAGTTCAAGAGAAAGAATCAGAATCACACGTTCAGCTAAAGCATCGCAGTAAAGCCAATAATAGATCAGCACAACCCATTCAGAATACTTCCTTCTCTGCAGTCAAGTAGCAGGTCCTACGAACATCAGCAGAAACAGTCAGTAATGGCATTGGTGCAAGACGAATATGCATTACATATCTCAACATTGAGTCTGGATATCATACCCTGCAATTTCATGTCCAAAATAACGTGCTTATACTGAAAGCTCTGGAGCACCTACGCAAGAGATTACACAGTAACAATCAGTAGATGACCCAGCGAACTATATTTGTTAAGATTTTTGCATTATTGACACATTTGGATTTACAGTTGAGAAATTTTTTCGTATTCATAATTATAAGCGTAGTGATTCTTCGATGTTGCAACTAGGATGTCTCTTAATTTAACCAGCAAATTTACACAGCAAATAATTTGATAAAGTGTGAATTAATCTATTCCACATAATCTCAGATGCAGAGATATGGGATCATAGAACATTACGATCGATTTGGACAAAGAAGAGGCATTAGATTGTGATATCTAAAATAATTGACACTGTACGATTCAGTACTTCCTAGATGAGTGTACAGGAGGAGTTTGGATACTTTGCTTATATTTCCATGCTAATGTTATGATCAGGTCCAAACTATGGTCTAATGTAAAATGTTGTTTCTGTTATAACATCGTCAGGATCTTGAAGCCTACAAAAATGGGTAGAGAAGAATTGGTACCAGTGCTTCACCATTGAATGGCATACCTAAATTGTAATGACTTTATTAACAATTTTGAGCACATACTTTATTGCTCAAGAGATGTGAAATGCTCGAATATCATGTATTTATTTGCGACTTCATTTACTTACTAGAGTGGTATAGATGTAGAACTTATTAAGGGTACAAGTGTAATATAGTTAGAAATACAGTTAGTAATACAGTTAATAAGGTTGTTAGTATTTGGTTAAAATAGTTAGAATTTCTCTTATAAAAACATGATGTGTAATCTTCATTCAGTTAATCAATACAAAATCCTATTTCTCTCTCTAAACTATCTATCTCTCTCTTTCTAATATCTCTGTATTCATCCCTCTATTCATCATTTCTTCTTGATTTTCTCTTCAATTCCCAAATATTGCAATGTAGAATGGTATCAGAACCACCAGGCTCACGCCATGGATTCTGGTGGTTCAACTTCCCATTATTTTTCATCTGTTTCTAGCTTAGTTTCTTTCCAAAATTTCCATTAGATTTTCGGTGCTTCCGCGTTTGTTCTTGGGTTGATTTTTCTGCGATTGTTGCGATTGTTCTTGGGGGAGTTGCGTAGCTTGTTCTCGAAATCGGCCGTGGATTGGTCGAGGTCGATGGCCTTGATTGCGTCGATTGCAGAGCGATGGATTTTGATGACAGTGGATTCCGCCATTGATGAAAAGTAAGGGGAAAAGTTAGGGTTTTGAAGGACGAAGGATTGATGGCGATCGAGTCGAAGGAGAAAAGGGGATGCAGACGGTCTTGTGGACGACAGCCTTGCCGCCGAGCGAATCGGTCTTGGTGGTGCAGATAAAGAACTGAGATTTGTTGAAGCTTGGTGCTGTTGTTGTGGTTTCTGGATCACACGTGTTAACTCGGTCTTGCCGTCAAGCTTGATGTAATTGGCTTGGATGGCTGATTTTTTGGTGGAAACATCTTGGTTAACTCTGATGGGT
The DNA here is from genome assembly GCA_024362995.1 of Heteromeles arbutifolia. NCBI lineage: Eukaryota > Viridiplantae > Streptophyta > Magnoliopsida > Rosales > Rosaceae > Heteromeles > Heteromeles arbutifolia. The sequence continues at coordinate 32,011,127 of JANCRC010000003.1, read as the reverse complement.
CCATTAAAGCGCGCAGAGGTGGTTTTCTGGAAAGACAATGTCACCATCCACCCCACTCAGTTCGCCTCCAAGAGGATGAGTGGAAAATTGAGGCTAATTAAGCAAGGTTATTCCTTATTCATGACATGGATTCCGTACAACGGACATGGAACTCTGGGTGGCTGAACACCGTTAGTAATGCAGCATCTTTTGTAGCAGGAATGGGTTTCTTTCGATCTGGGGCTGTTGCAGCTGTATTTCATAGTTCTATACCTGATGGTCTGCAATCTTTCATGCGAAGGTCACTGCATTGGAGCACTTATTGGCTTATACTGCTTCTGGTCATCAATTTATGGTGCGTTTTCTTCAGTGCTTTTCGATATTGTCTGCGAATTTGATCTGTGCTCTGCTCTCTGGTTTGGAAGAAAGTTTAGACATTTGTGTAGTCCAAGTGTTTGACGAAATGCCCAACTCAGAATTTTCATGTGAAGGTTCAGTTTTTCAGCCATTTTTTCTGAATTTGCTGAGTAATAAGTGCTTGAAGCCATCTTTCTTGTGAGTCTTTTCTGGGTTCTTCCGCAACATTTGGAATCAAGATTGGTTATTGCTTCAACATTAGTGTTTATGATAGCCTCCATTTGATTTGCTGGATTTTTCGAAACCATGAATTGTGCAATTTGTATGGTACCTAATTCTTGTCTCTCTGGTTCACTAATTTCTACAATTATACTGAGGAGTTTGTGCAATATTTTCCCCTTATCACAGCCTATAATTAGGGGTGGATTTTTTTGCCAAATTGCCGTGTCAACCGAATTGTCAACTGTGTCATACCGATTTTGTGCCAATCGGTAATGGTACGGTATTGTACCGTACCGAAATTTCATGGTACGGTATTGGTAATGAATACCATTATCACGGTATTACCGTACCGTACCGAAAATACAATATAATATATAATTTATAAATTATAAATTATATAACACATATTTATAATATTCCAATAATTTGAAAATAAAACCCTACTTATATTAGCATTGTTGTTGGTGACTTTGATCTCTTGAAATGGTGGAAATCAAACACAAAAGAGTTCCATTAAATTCACCCTTCTATTTGTATTGTACCATTAAATTGACATATTATTTACCTCCTTACCAAATCAAGTTTACTGCGGCTGCAATGTAAGCTTTTATTTTGGAATAGAACAAGAGATTTTTCAATGTGCCTAGCACACATCAAATACCATAGACGATAATGTGCAACCTTTTTTTTTTCATTCAAAAAAATTATTTTGTTTTTTATTTGATTATTTATTGGTTTAAAATATATTTTTCTTAACGGGTAACTGGTCGGGTCATATTACCCGTTAATATTATCGGGTCGATTTCGGGTCGGGTCATTTTACCCGTTTATTTTAACGGGTGTTACACGACACGACCCGTTAAGATATCGGGTATGACATGAAAACGACACGAACACGGGAAACACGACACGAATGCCAGGTCTAGGTAAATCCCACGAAGGGTAGAAGAAGTTGTTAATGGTAAATCCCACGAAGGGTAATTCCATGATGTGAGTAGGTAAATCCCACGAAGGGTAATCGTATATAGATGTTGATTTTCTGTTGATTGAAATTGTGAAGGCCGATGCCCATTGTTAAGAGTAGTTATTTTTGGTAAAATCCACAAAGGGCGATCTCGTGGTGCTATAGTTAAGGCCGATGCCACACTATAGTTTGTTATTTTTCCGTTTTTAAAGGCCGAAGCCAATGTTAAATGAAGTTGTTGACGGTAAATCCCACGAAGGGTAATCCCGCAAGAAATTGTTATAACCGGCCTGAGGGTGTGTTACAAATTTATAAGAGGTTGTTCTTTGATTGCTTTTAAGTTGGACATACATGAAGAAAAATAGATGATGCAAGGCGACATTGAATGTATGGTGGAGATTGAAAGACTTGTGGTTGTAAGTGTGGGTTCCTTAATAACTCTGCAGCTGTTGGTCTGTGTTCTGGACTTTGAACAATTGTGTATGCAACAAGCTGGTCTAAGTTACCTTGTTGTGGCCACTAAGATGCATTTTCAAGGCTGGCTTGGAGCAGGAAATTGAAAACTTGAAAAAGAAGCTTACTGCTTGCACCAGAGATAATGTGAATCTTCAAGAAGAGCTTTCGGAGGCTTACAGAATCAAAGGCCAGTTGGCTGATCTGCAGAGTGCAGAGGTTGCAAAGAATGTGGAAGCAAAAAAGCAGCTTAAATTTTTCCAGGGTTGTGTGGCTGCAGCTTTTCCTGAACGAGATCATTCAATAATGGAAGGTGAATTAAGAAGAACATGAGGAGCAAAAGCAAGCTCAATTTGCTGCATTATGCAGCGCGTCCGTTTGTTCATATTTCAGTGTTTGCTATTTGAGACTTTGCTGCAATCTCAAACTGGGATACTCCAGTTGAGATTGAGGGGGAGTATTAAGGGTACAAGTGTAATACATTTAGAAATACAGTTAGTAATACAGTTAGTAAGGTTGTTAGTATTTGGTTAAAGTAGTTAGGATTTCTCTTATAAAAATAGTATGTGTAATCTTCATTCAATTAATCAATACAAAATCCTATTTCTCTCTCTAAACTCTCTCTCTCTCATATCTCTGTGTTCATCTCTATTCATCATTTCTTCATGATTTTCTCTTCAATTCCCAAATATTGCAGTGTAGTTAATAGAACTATCAGTAAGAAAACTGGTTTATGAATTTCCTAAATTTCGGGAAGAAGAGTTCTATATATTATAGATACAGGGTCATTTTTTATATACATACTCTACATTAAATGGATGGGGGACTTGATAAACATAAGAGAACTTGATAATCTATTGAACAGGGATCTTCTATTTCTACAGAGAAGCTATATATGAGCTTTCATTATACGTTAAAGGTGACAACTTCAAGGCATGCTTCCCTGCTAAGAAAACCTTCTGCTGGTCGATCTTATTCTTTGAGAATCATTTTTTGTGTTCACTCAAATCTAGTCTTTGTCTTTGGTTAAGCACCATTCTGAAAGGTGTCATCAACGGTGTACCTCTGATTCTTAACTAATTTTAAAAGAACCAAACCGGAAAAGAATACGACAGGCACGGAGGACAGTTTTATATTAGCAGCATGCTGACAAAGGTAATAATACTGTACTACCGAGCAAATGCATTGAACAATGGCAAGCCTTAATCCAAAAATTTCAGGGAATGTACCAAAAAGCATGTTATTTGGAGGCAGATAATAAAAGCACCATAACTTTCCCCTCCTACCATTGTGAAGGAGCTCTGAGATGCAAGCAAGTATAGCCACAATTGCCAACAGCATACCAATTAGTGCATGATAGGAGCATATTTAGAGTGTTTTAAGCCATTTTCTTAGTTAGCTTGTTTCTTTGCATTTACTTAGGGCTGGTTTGGTATTGCTGTGCTTTGAAAAAAAGCTGCTTCTGCTGTGCTGTGAGAATAAGCAGCTGTGAAATAAAGCAGCAGAGTGTTTGGTAAACTTTTTTTGTAAAAGTGCTTTTGAAAAAAAAAAGGTAGTATTATAGTGTTTGGTGAACTTTTATGTAAAACAGATGTGAAAAAAAGCCGGTTTTTCAAAGCTGGGTTTTGCAGCTTCTTGTTTTTGGCTTTTTTTCACCCAAAACTGTGAAAAAAAGCTGAAGTTGAATGTTTACCAAACACCAAAAACTGTCACAGTTTTTTTTCATAGCAGCTTTTTTTAAAATCACCTCAACCCCAAACTGGGGGTTAGTTAGTTTCTGTTTATTAGAGTGTTTTAAGCCATTTTCGTGTGTTTGTAGGTCCAAATGACAAAGTTGGCAAGAAAGTGCAATTTGGAGCATTTTAGAGCAGTTGTGGGCTTGGAATGGATAGCACATGCATGGAGCAAGGTGGATGGACATTTTTGAAGTCAAAAGAGGCTAGGAATATGCTAAAGAGATCTGGAGAAATTAATTGAAGATTTGGAAGATTTTGAGTCAGCTAAAGAAAAGGAAATCTTGACCAAATCTTAGTCAAACCTTGACCAAATCTTGACTAAATCTTACCCAATCTTATATTTTCCTAATCTTATCCTACCTTAATTCCAGCTGCAAGGGGGGATTATTTTCAGATCAGGACACCTAAAAACTTGGTTCTAGAAGCCCTAGCCTTTCCTAAACCCTTGCCACACCCTACTTACCCTTTATTCACAAAATCTGCCAAGTATCCCTTTCCTGATTCTCATTGATTTCTGATCTTTATTTACCTTTTTCTTGTGGGATTAAAAAGCTAAGTTCTATCCCTTTCCTAAAAGCTTGCCGTGTCCCCTAGCCCTAAAAATACATAACACCTTGTGCTGTACCATTCATTCCATTCCATACACACTAACCCATCCACACAACACCACAACACACTAGACTCAAAAATCCCTTTGTGCCGCATGTTTGCAAGGAAGGAGGAGAGCTTGGAGTTATGCTAGCCATTCAAGATCTTTGGATTGCTGGAGCATTCTAGGTGTATTCTACTTTTTGTTTTCAATGTTTAAATTCAATTATCTTTGTTTAATTGCGAACATGAGGAGCTAAACTCGTTTTAGCTAGAGATGAATTCAAAGCCATGAACATATATGTGATATGAATGGATTACATCCAGTTATTGTTTCATAAATCGTGAATGCAATTTACTTAACTGTTTGATTGAGAACTTATTCTTGAATGTTGATTAAGGGTGCACACTTAGTTTGCATGCATGGATTTGATGCTAAAATATAAGGGAGTTTCACCTAATAGTTACAAACTTATATTTACAAGTAATGGAGGTTGCTAGTCACGATCGCGTTAAGTAAATTCCTGGCAGGAGTATCATGCTGTTCATAGTTATGAATGTCATGTCAATGCTTATGATTCTCATAGAACTTAATGATCTTTGATATGTATCTTTATCATGCTGTTCATATAGGGAACTTGATAAGAATAATTTGGTTGCGTCACTGAGTCCAATTCAATGAACTTAGGAGAATCTGATGGTTAATTAGTGCTGTTCACGGTTAATCTGGGGCATTGTCATTCATGGTTTGTCAGAAGAATAACTGGAAATCGATTTATGTTGCATATGTGTCATGTGTGGAGAAGAACTCTCTAGCTAGCCTTTCACCCTTTTAAGTCACCTAATTTCGTACCCTTTAATTAATTCTGCAAGTTACTTAGTTTAAGTTTTAAATTTCGTCCAAAACAAACCCCCCATTGTTAAGTTGTGTTAGTTTAGTTAGATTCATTCAAACTTGTTCCTCGTTAGTCTTTTAAGTCTATTTACTTCAATTTTCATCCAAATCACTCTTTAGTGTCTGTTTTGAGTCAATTTGCTTGTTTCGTGCTGTTTTGAGTCAGTCTAGTTTGTTTTAAGTTATTAGAGTCTAGTTTAGTGTTTTAGAGTTTAATTTGAGTAGATTAGCAATCCCTCCTAATCCCCGACCTAGAACGATCCCTACTTACACATCTACTACAATTGTCAACAAGAGGGTTTAAGTTTGTGTGCTATTTTATATCACAACAGTGCATAGGGAGGCTTAAGTGGGGAAGAAACTTGATCAAAAGTAGCTGACAGAATCTCGAGGCCAAGGTTAGCGAGTAATAGGATCCAAGTAGCCAACAAAAGTTTTTTTTTTTTTTTTTTTTGAGAGAACATAGAACCTTCCTATAGATGAAAAAAACCATCTGACAGAATCTCCAGACTAATACTCTTATCTCGTGGCGTTACTCGTCAACCTCATTATTTACATCTTGGGAACTAATCGCTAGTGTAGCAACACCCTGCAATTAGAAGTTGTAATCGCCCAAATTACTTCAAAGTTCATTTGAAATTTTAGATGATAAACGAATACGAGAAGAAAAATAATTGTTTTAAGAGCTAAGACAAGGAAAGTTTGATAAAATGATGAATTACAATGGTGCTCTCTCCATCTGAACCACTTGCAGAAAGCTCAGATTCAGATGACATAAATTGATATGCAGCTTTAAAAATCAAAGGTCGCCTGTTCAGGCGAAGATTTCTCCGGAGAGGGGTCCTCGGCCCTCAGCACAGCTCCCCACGGGGTTGGCACTTTGGATGTTTATTCGAGCTCTTGCTTGCTGATGTGCTACAAGAAGAGGACAAAGTTAGTTCTAAAAGGTGCCTTTGTGGGGCCTTAGGTGTAGGCGTTGAGGCTCACAGTCAAAACTAACCAAGTGCTAGGCGTGTCACTACTATCTCAGTATAGCAGATGTAGAACAAGAGTGTTATTAGTCGATTACTTGCGCCCCAAGTTACTCGAACTTCTTGTTATCAAAGGATTATCGTGGATGGGTTAAGTCCACATTAAGTTCTTTTTCTTACCTTGTGAACAAGGACTTTTAGTCTTAGTCTGGTATGCTTAGTTTGCAGGCAGTGAAGTATAAAGCCAAGCACAACCTCTCCACTGGCGTATATCTTGTTTCTACCTCAGTAAGGATTCTATTGAGGTAGTATATTGCTTGTTCCTTTCCACCTTCATTGTTTTGGGCCAACAGGCTTCCTATTGACTTTTTCGATGCAGAAATATAAAGTTTTAAAGGTTTCCCTCTCTAAGGTGGCATAAGCACCGGTGGAGAGGCTAAGTAAGTCTTTATGCTGTCGAAAGCCTCTTGATGTGGTGGACCCCACTCAAATTCTTCTTTGTCTTTCAACTTTAGCAAAAGGGTTAGCAGCTGAATCTTGTCCACTAAGTTAACGATGAATCTCTTTAAGAAGTTGATCTTTCCCAGCAGCCTCTGCAACTGTACTTTATTGGTAGAATGAGGTGTTTCCATGATTGCCCGAGCTTTGTTCTTGTCAACTTCTACACCTCTTTGATGAACAAGGAAGCTTAAAAAGTTGCCCGACCTTACCCCAAAGGCACATTTCTTTGGATTAATTTTCAGTTTATGGATCCTCATTCTCGTCAAGGCTTGCTTGAGGTCTACGAGGTGCTGCTCTTCAGTTTTAGATTTCACCACGATGTCATCAATGTATACTTTCATGCTATGGCCAATTAAGTCATGAAAAATGGCGTTCATCGCTCTTTGATAGGTTACACTAGCATTTTTGAGTCTGAATGGCATCACCAAGTATTCATATGCTCCAACATGACCTGGGCATCTAAAAGCTATTTTGTGTATGTCTTAGCCATTTTTATCTGATTATAACCGGCATTTCCATCCATGAAAGATAGGACTTTGTGTTTGGCAACTGCATCTATGGATAGGTCAGCCATGGGCATGAGATATTCATATTTAGGCATGGCTCCATTAATGTTTCTATAATTAACGCAACATCAAACCGCCTTAGTTATAGCTTTTAATACAGGTACAATGTTGGTCAACCACTCGACATATTTGGCAATCCTAATAAATCCGGCCTTCACCAGCCTTTCAATCTCTTCCTTGACTTTTTCCTCAATCTTTTTTTAAATCATTTGTGGTGCTTGCTTGACAGGTTTATATCCTTCCTTAATAGGCATTCTGTGTTCTACAAAAGTTGGATCTAAACCTGGCATTTCAGTGTAATGCCAAGCAAAACAATCCTTAAACTTATGCAGAAGGCTTACTATCTTCGCCTGATCGTTAGTTTCTAACAGGCCACTTATTTGTATAAGCCTTGGATCTTCCTTAGTCCCCAATTCAATGGTTTCCAAAGGGTTTTGTACTTCTGGTGCTGGCTTGTTCGGTTTTGCACACAAAAATTCAACTAACTCCAGACTATCGGGTAAGTCTTCTGGCCCATCCAAGTCATATATACACTCAGCCATTTGTATGGCTGACTCCAACTCTTTCCCAAAAAACTTCTCTTCTTTCTGGCTGTTTAGAGTTTCTCTTTTCGATTCTTCTTCTTTGGCTGAGCTCTCCCTTTCTTGTTTTCTCTCTCTCCCATACACCAACAGTCTTTTGATTAAGGACCTGACTGCAATCACTTGGTCATTCTTCCGTTGTTCTGACATTATTAGTGTTGGGGTGTTGGGACAATGTGGGGTCTATCCCACTCCTCATTTGTGACGAACAATCCTTGTTCCAATAGCTTTTGGGCCGTCACCTTTGTCGGGCGGTCGTTCTCATCAGCTCCTAAACATTGGCTATGGGAAGGAATAACCGTGATTCGGCCTCCACCATTTCCCAAAATCCTGGTTCCATAGTCCCTTCCTCATGATAGACAACAACTTGTTGATGCAAGGTAGAGGGTACCGAAAGACTTTGGTGGATCCAGTTCCTTCCAAGTAAGGCTCCATAAGTGGAGCTACAGTCCACCACGAAGAAAGCCAACATGATTTGCTTAGAACCCATGTCCACCTCCAAAGGCAGAATTCCATGGGTTCTAGTGATGGCTCCAGAGAAGCTAGAGACTGTTAAATATGTAGGAATAAAGTCATCTTCACCTCTGCCCAACTTCTTCATTTGTTTGGCTAGTAGCACATTGACTGCAACTCTTTCATTGATTAAAACCCTTTTGAAAGGTACTCCCTCCAGATGAGCAGTTACATAAATGGGTTTGAGATGGTTAGCTAAAGTCAAGCTCGGACGACTGAAGACCATCATGTCCGAATATATCCTCTCAAGCTTATTTTTAAAGGCCTCGGGCAACCTTATCTTGCCCGACTCTTCTTCTCTAGCTTCTTTGACATTAACATGTGCCATCATTGGTTCTGTTACCCAATAATCACCTTCCATTGTGGTAGGTTGATCGGGTTCGACGCAGAACATGGCAGATAAGATGTATATCATGTTTACGTGGAAGTTACTGGGTCCCGGTAGATCATCCCTCTTGCCCCTGATGTGGTCTAGGAATTCATCTAACCACACTTGAGCTTTTTCGGGCAACATCAGCTCGGGCAACCTTTTCTCCCGAGTTATACCAAAGTTTGGTATTTGTTCTGGAGCTTCGCCAAGAGTGTTAACCAACAAAGGTGAAGGAACTCTTCTTTCAGGCAAGATAGTTCCAAAACAAATTGGCTCTGGGCTCCACCTTGGTGTTGGCATCATTACTATGTATTGTTTAGCTCTTCTCAAGATTCGGTACTTCCCAGGATGAAGGCTATTGGCTTTCTCTACTTCCTTTCTACTCCACCAGTGAAATTGGTTTCTTTCTCCACAAGGTACCTTCTCAAACTTCACATTCTCGGAGGTTTCAGATGTAGCAGGGATTTTTAGCGAGTTTATGTGGGCTTTGTGCTGCCTCTGGACCCTCCTGATCATAGAGGCTGCCATTTCTTTAACAGGCTTCCCATTCTTTCCAACCACTTACAATTTTCATCCCAGTCGGGCAAGATTTTTCTTTGTGACTAGATTCATTATCCTCTCATTTCTCCTGACAACTCCACCGTCGTAGTTTAGCTGGGGAGATCTCACGTTCACCCATTTTGGCATTTTGGCTTCCTTGTCTTCCACCTCTTTAGAGGCTTTATGGTTTCTGAACACCCCAGACAAGCCATTTGGTTGGGAATCTCCTCCCAACCTTTGGAAAACATTCCTGGAAGCCTCTTTCTCAACTGCCTGCATAATGTTTCTGCGGGCTTCTTGTTCTTCCCTCTCTCTTCTCCTGATCAACTCCTCATCCATGATGGCTCCAGACGCTGGTACTTCCAGTTCACATTCACGTTGGCATTTGTTGCACAACACCAGTCCTTTGACTATGGCTGCTTTAAGTTTTTCGGGTAGCTTGACAACTCATTCTGTTGGTCTGTCCGCTGGCCTTCTTTCTACTTTCACTTCCCAGGTGGCTTTCCCCTTCCCCTTTTCTGCCCAAGTTAAGTTGATCATGTTTATTGGGGCCTCAGGGAAGGGATCTATATGCTTGTTTGAGTTGGTAGGCTCGCCTAACTGGGGCATCCCATTCTTTATTCTGTATTGCCCATTCTGCCCCCTATTATTAAGTGAGAATAGTAGTGGGTCGGGCAATTCAGCTTCCAGAATCGCTTCTAACACTGGCTGACTAGCTCCAGACTTTTCATTGCCTTTATTTTTACCATTATTTTACTCAAGCAAAGGAAAGAATGGAATGACAAGCTCCTCTTCAAGGTTGGTTTCCCTCATTATTCCCCTAGCATAACCATTTTCTAGAGTAGAGTACTCCATATCCAATTTTCTTTGCAAACCTCCTGTTAAAGAGCAGAGACTGCTTACTTCTCCCCTGGTCTCCAACGAAATCTTTTCCATACTTTTTAACATTTGCATCATGGTGGCTTGCAAGTCTTCATTGGTCATCACTCCCCCCGACTTCTCAGATGAGGTCGGACTTTTCAGAACAGCTGGTCCTTGTAAGGAGAGGACATTCTCCGGGCAATCTGCCATGTTTGATTTTGGAAAATACTGGGGCGGCCCGTATTCTTTTTTTAGCCTGAAGGTTTTCTCCTTTCTTTTTCTTCTTGGCATACAAGACCGAATGGATCTCACCGGGTGTGCCAAAACTACGTTCGGGTGAAGATTTCTTTGGAGATGGGTCATCGGCCCTCAGCACAACTCCCCACGGGGTTGGCACTTTGGATGTTTAGTCGGGCTCTTGCTTGCTGATGTGCTACAAGAAGAGGACAAAGTTAGTTCTGAAATGTGCCTTTGTGGGGTCTTAGGTGTAGGCCTTGAGGCTCGTAGTCAAAACTAACCAAGTGCTAGGCGTGCCACTGCTATCTCAGTATAGCAGATGTAGAACAAGAGTGTTATTAGTCGTTTACTTGCGCCCCAAGTTACTCGGACTTCTTGTTATCAAAGGATTGTCGTGGATGGGTTAAGTCCACATTAAGTTCTTTTTCTTGCCTTGTGAACAAGGACTTTTAGTCTCAGTCTTGTATGCTTAAATGAAGGGGATTCAGATTCCCTTCACTCATCTATCTAGTTCTAGATTGGTTTTAATGATATTGTATTCATTAAACTAGTCAGATGCAGATTCAAATGAGATCCCTAAAGTGGTAAAGCAGATGAGAATAACTTGAATACATGCTGGAGAAGACATCATGTAATGGATCTACAAATTTAAAGAACAATCAGACAGCTTTGAGCAAGATTTCACCTTGTCGGGCAACGTTGAACTTCTTGCAATCATTTTTCTTTTAAGTCTACATGGGTTTCTACGCTAAAGAGGGATGGATGGTAAACAAGTTTACACAGAGGAATCGATACTACGCCACGAGAGGTGATATCAGAGCTTTTAAACTAAACAAAAGATGGCTTTTTGTGAGGGATGATCCTAAAAATGATCGAGATCTGGGCTGGTTACAGCTTTTAGATGCAAATCTGGGTTGAGAGCAGAGTTTGTATGTTTGTTTGTTTGATTGGTTGAGTGTTCTTGTCGCTTCCTCCTTTTATAGGCAGATTAGCCCAATTGTAGTAACTTTGTTCTTGCCCGAAAGCGATTGGAGGGTAGTGACTCATCAACATTTTACTTGTATTGCCACTGAAAAGTGCTTTTTGGCTGATTGTGAGTTAGTCTCCATCACTTGACATTTAGATCACAGGTGCATGGTATATGCATTTAATGGTGAGGCGCCAACTTGTCACCGGGCTTGGTGCTGGGCTTCGGGCAAGTCATCCTTTAGTTGGCATCTTTGGGCTTTCCCACATTTGCAGCCCAATGTCCAAATATTAACCCAAACACCGCCATCTGCAACAGAAATCCCTCGAAGTTGAAGTAGAATACGAAAAAATGAGTTGGTAACCATGCATACATAAATTTGGCATAGGGGAGGGAAAGGAGGGAGGACCTGAGCAACAAGCTCGTGATTGGCAGTGTCAGTGGGTGTCACTACTCCTCCAACGACGATACCAACACCAACATTGTTGTCTTTCAGATAGCTTCAATCTGCATCCCCGTCTCCATCTCCATCACTTCCCTTCTTCCGCTGTTGACGCTGTCAATTAACGCCTTTACAGCATCCTTTGGTATGTATTTACGCGAGCGAGAAATCACCAGAGCCCCGAATTGATGACGTGTATATAGAGGGAATCTCCACCCTAGTAAAATTCCAATCTGGGTCCCACTTTTTAACATAACAACTAATTAGAGCCCTAATTTTACAAACCCGAGCATTCAAATATCTCATATCAACAGTTGTTCCATCTTGCAAATAAGGCAATAATAAATCTGGAATTTTTTATTAGTGGCATTACACCGCCATTAATTACTTGCCTGTTAAATCAAAATAATAAAGGACTCTGCTTATTAAGTTTAATTAAAAATTAAATTACTACATAATTAATTATGTAGTTAATTAAAATGGAATAAAAAGAAACTTTATTTCCTAAAGCACACCACTAGACCTCCTTCCTCTCCTTCCAGACCCCACCTACCCATCTCCATCAGCTCAAATAATGACCCGGGAGAAAAATTTGATAAATGAGTTTATTAAATTTATTTGTTCAGTTGTTTTTTTTTTGGTCAAGTTATTTGTTCAGTTGTTGAAGGTTGCAAGAAGGGGATTTTATTTGTTTAGTTGTTGAGTGGAGATCAGGCTTGACGATGAGAACAAGTAGCGGATGGGGAGATCAGCATTCTTTGGTATGTATTTATATTAGCGAGAAATGCACGGGACCCGAATTGATGGAAAGGGATCCTCTCTTGATCCCTTCCACTAAATTCATCCCGTCAATCAATTCGGATTTTTGAAATTTAATCCAACTGTTAAAAACAGATGGTCCATTTAAAAATTATAATAATTTTATCCGTGTGATTAAATTTCAAAGATCCGGATTGATTGATGGGATAGATTTGGTAGAAGGAATCTGGAAAGATCCCTTTCCTGAATTGATGACGTGTGAAAAGAAAGACCGAGTTGATGACGTGTATAAAGAATTAGAGAGAGAGTTCCGACCCAGAAAAAGTCTAATCTGGGTTCCACCGGTCCTTTTAACATAACAAGGATGAAGGGAATGAGGATCCTTATTGTGAGGATCCCAACATCAGTAAATCGTATCCGTTGATCGTATATCGTGCGGTCAGAAATTATTTAAAATTGAAAAACAACAGTATTTGACAAAAATTAACTGTACAATGTACAACGAATTGACACAATTCACGGATTATCGAGATTCAGATGAAGGAACCTTTTGCAATTTTTTATTGATAATAAATCTGAAATTTCCTAGCCCAGGATGAGGGGTTTTTTTCTTTATTTATTTGAATAAAAATATTTTATTATGTTGCACTTAGTTTATTAAATTTATTTGTTTAGTTTTTGAAAGTTGCGGAAGACTATTCATTTTCTCCTTCTTAGGGTTTAGTTCTAATCTTCTAAATTCATAGTTTAATATAAATTCAATGTCTAACCTGAACTTTTCCCTCTCTACGATAATGACTGACAATGTCTGCTTCCATTGTTACTCTGCTACCTTCCTATTTTTAAAGAATCAGCTGCGAATTGGAACAATTTCCCACCTTCTAGAAAGAAACAAGGCAGGTGGAACTTAACTTTTGGGCACGGTTTGAGAAAGCAGACAAAAACACAACAAAGAGTACATGCTTCCACCAAATCCATCGGAACTGTCCATCAGCTCCAATAATGTTAAGTTATTGGATAATCACATTCTTTATATAATTAATCTCATCGGGATTCAGGAAAGTCAATTGGGAAATAACGCATGATGATAGGGGACATTAATTTATAACCTCGTCAGGTATACAAATAAAATATAGCCCATGATGATACCCTAATAAGGTTTTAACGAAGCAACATTGAGTACATCTAACACGATATCATGATCCTGAAGAATGATCCACTCTTTTTCCCTTTACTTACGTTTTCTTATTAGGTTTTCCAAGCAAGGTTTTTAGTGAGGCAACTACATCATTGTACGATGGACATCCAAGGAGGAGAATTGTAAATATATGAAATGTGGATGACCACCATAATGTCAAAAACCACCCTTTTCCGGCGAAAAAAAGTTTAGGAGGTGAAGCTGAAAAAAGTTTAAGGTGAAGCTACCCATTCTAGGGCCATAACAAACCACAAGCCTTTTTGAGGATTTATAGAAAGAGTTTTAGCCCCTTTTTAGTTTTTACAGATTGTCCGTCCAAAGAGATTGCTGGTAGCAATAACCTCCTATCTCAATTCTTGGTAAGCAATGCTCTTATTATTGTAATAAGTATGTGTTAGATTCTTATTCATTGTAAGCCTATAGATGCTTATCAAAGATAAAAGATACAAGTTTGGAGAACATTATTATATTGTCATTCTCTACTCTCTACTTCCCTCTCTCTCCAATATTTCCTCATTAGTTTTATAATAGGCATTACATTTTCTCCGAAATCTCAGTTGGGCTATAACCCACCAAACCCAGCCAAGGTTGGATCCTTCACTAAAAATTTCAACACTTCACATATATCCATTGAACGGCAGCGCCACTAAAGCTATACCGTGATTGCAACAAAGAATCTCTCCTCACTTGCACCAGCTCTCTCATTCGGCAATAAAAATATTAGGGGAAAACAAATGGAAAAGAAACATGAGACGTCTCTAACACCGATTGAAGCAAATGGAGGATTCAAGCTTCTATGTTCCTCAAACTAGAGGAATCGCCATCCTCCTAAAACGACGCGCCATTTTAGCGGCTTTTCAACGCTGGTTTCGTTTTCCCCTCCCTGATTTCTCCATTGGCGACACGACTTGGCTCCCTGATTTCTCCTCTACAAACAGCATCAATCCAACTTCTGTGCTATCAATTTGGCTCTTTCAAATTTCAATTGTCTTCTTGTTTCTTTGATTATTGTCCGGGTTAAAAATCTGAGAAAGAGCCCTTCACATTCCTCTAACAAAATATAAACACAAAGTGAAATATAAACACAAATATAATTACAACGGAAAGGAAGGCATAGTATCACAAAGTGAAATATAAACACAAATATAATTACTCGACTTGATAAGGAAAAGCAGGGAAAGTTCCATTTCAATAACGTTGCTGGTCTCGATCTTTAGTTTTTAGATACAAAAACGATGTTACAATAACATCAACGAGCAGGAGGCCAGGGAGGAAATTAAAATGTGAAACCCAATACAAAGATGTCACCTCTTACATTATTATCCAAGTGGCTGAGAAGAAGCTGTATATTAGGAGGTTACAATGCTGCAATGCACCCAGTTTCAATCTTGGCATCCAGTGGCAGCGCTGCTATCTGAAATATTGAACGTGCTGGGGCTGGAGATGGAAAATCTGCAACACCAAACCATATAACATAAGTCAAGTTAAATGAACAAGTAAATGGTTGTCACCACAGTGTTGCACATAACTTATTGAATCAAAAAATCATGGACCAGTTGAACAAAATAAAGGATTGTGTGTTCAAGGAAGGAGCAGAGTTAAAGGAAATTGACATCCCCTTCAGGAAGAGAACAAGATCCAACCACTCATCATGCTTCAAGCAATTTGTACTAAAAATTAAGCAGAGCCAAATCTGTTTCTACAACCTTTAACAGGTAATTTGAGCGTCAAATTGTGCTAAACGAGATTAGCTCAAATAAACCGAACATTGAAGAGCTAAAGTCAGCTCCATTCTATCTACCTGGAAGTCCTATCAATACCTCGATACCCTTATGCCTCACAGTTTTGGACAGATAGAAAACAAACAGTGTAATTAAGAATTCAATCTCAAATGTCAAATTTATCTCTCAATAAAACTCACATTTAGCACAGATTTCATTGACTTTCTTGAAGTCATTCCAATCAGCCAACCTGTATGGACATAAGAGACAATTAATTTCCTCTCCAACACTAAAGTCTCCAATCAAGATTGTGCAAAGATTTAAAAAAATAAAAATAAAAATCTGTACAGAATAGTCGTTTCAACCACAAAGGAATAGCTGGCCCCGCTTGCTTTCAGTACTTCCCCCATATTTTTCAGAACCTGCAATGGTTTTGTTAGCCCAAATCTTTCAAAAGTAGTCACACAGCAATGCTATCAACTATACACTTTTGCAAAGACGACAACTCTAAAAACCAACAATTATGTTAACAAATTCAACTTCTCCTTGATGAAGACTTGCAAGATTACTCTACTTTATGATATAGTGTCAGAGATTACTAATTGGCTATTTGGATTAGATATATTAAAGAGATATAATTTACGTTCTATAGTAAAACATCTAATTGCAGTAACATTAACCCCTATTTAGTAATCTCTTGAACACTTGGATTGGTGTCATCATCATTTTTGCAAAGATACGAAACAGGATTCTCGATAATTTAAGATCCTGCAACCGCCAAAATCCCAAACAGCACCGATTTCCATCTACTGTCACTTACTTCGAACTCATAGCAAAGGTTATCAGTTTCGAAGGTCATGGCTTTGACAACAAACCAGTTAAAAATCAAGGACATTTCACCAACCAAAAGCGTAAAAATAAAATCACAAAACCTATTAACATATGACCATCTCAAATCCAAATTAACCACACACGTATGAAGTATAGCCAACACACGAGAGCATCAACAGTACCTGCTCTGTCTGATCTACAACATTATCCGACACAAACTTCCCTGTCTGCATTTAAACACACAACATAAGTTCATATCACCCACTGCATACCAACATTAATGGATTAAAATGGTAAAAACAAAAACAAAAATCCAAGACACAAACCTCAGGAATCAGACCAAGACAACCCGACACATGGACAAAGTTGTCGACTTTGATTGCCTGAGAATACGGGCCCAATGCAGCCGAAGCCTTGTCTGTGTGAACAGCTTCCTTAATTCCTAAAATCCAAGCATACAAAAACTGCCCGTGTTAAATTCACACGCAAAGTACAGACCTTTTATCCAGAATTGATCAAAAGGGATTCCTATTATGCAACCAAACAGAGGAACCGGATTTCTAATCCAAGTAACCAAACAGAGGTAAATGGGAAATCCAATTAAATTAAAATAAACGAGAGAGATTAAAAAGTTGGAATTTACGAGCGTCGGTGGAAATGGCTGAGCAAGCGAAGCGAGAGGAGGGCTTCGATGAAGCCAAAGATCGCCAGAAAGTGGAGCCAGCTACCGAGGCAAAGCCCGCGACGGCGGCTAACGGAGCACGGGTGCGCAATGCGCCCATATCGACCGGCGGCATGTGAAAGCTCCTCGCCGCACACCACGCCATCTCTCGCTGGGAGTCTGCGTCGGTCTCTGTTGGACTTGTTGCCACTACTCGCAGTTTACATGTTTTGCTTTTTATGTTCAGATACTCTATTTCCCCTTTTTTTCTTGGACTTGACTTTAATTTTGTTATTGGGCTTTTATTTTGGGCCAGATCTGGTTGGCTCTAACCATCGTAATTTTTTTTTTTAACTAACAATATTATCTATATTAAGAGGGATGAGTGTGGGCTTAGCCTCACAGTAGATTAGCAATAATTTGGTTCAAATTCTCATTTGACGAGATTTGAACCTAAGACCTCTCACTTACAAGTAAATAGGAATACAACTAGATAGTAGTACTAAGTAGCTCTAATCATCGTATTATTAATCAGTGAAAATGCACAATTTTTCTTTATAGGTGATCCGATGAGGTTTAACTAATTGTAGTTTAATGTATTTAACTAATTGAGATTTAACTAAATCTCTACAGTTCATTCGTGAAAGAAAAATATGTGAGTGAATAAGATTTATCATTGGCACATGTATTTACGAATCAATGTGGGATTGCTGTGCTTTTAAAAAAAATGTGCTTCGGCTGAGCTTTAAAATACTTAGTTGTAAATAAAACAGTTGAGCGGCTGCTAAACTGTATTTTAAAAGTGTTGTGTGTATGAAAAGTAGTGTAAAAGCATTTGGTAAATTTCAATGTAAAAGTGATATAATTGTATATAAGGACAAAAATAGATACAGTAATGGGGATGGTGGCAACAACAACGATGTCGAAGGTAGTGGTGGTGTTCGTGCTAATAATATGGTGTGGTGTTCGTGCTAATAATATGGTGTGGTGGTCAGGGTTTAGATGTAGCAGTGGTGGTGATGGCGACAATGATGTAATGTTGGTAGTTGCAATCGTAAGTGATGGGGCCGACAATATTGGCGATGATGATGGCAATGACAACAATAATTGTAAGGGTATGGTGGTGGTGCCAATAGTGGGATGTGGTAGTTAGGGTATAGAGGTTGCAATGGTGGTAGAGGCAGTGGTGGTTGTGGACCATGGTGGCAATGGTATTGATTGTGGTTGTGGTGGCGGCGGCGATGGTGACAATTATGGCAACGGTAATGACAACAATGGTAGTTGTTTTGGAGCTAGTGGTGGCAGTTGTGGTTATGGTTGTAGTGGTGGTGATGATTGTGGTGGCAGTGGTGGTGGCAACGATGGTGGTTGTAATGGTAAGCGGTGATGGTCACTTTGTTCTCCAAGAATAACATGTATGTAGAAGGATAAATAATGTCATTTTTTTTTATAAATTAATTGGGTATACATTAATTAAAAATATTCATAAACGGCTTAATCTGCTTTTTATAAAAGTTGTTGTATACATGTCTGTGCTTTTAAAAATAAGTAGGGCTAGAAAAAATTTTCGAAAATTCTTGAACCAAACCAAAAAAAATCTCGATCCTAAACCAAAATTTCCGAAATTTTCGGGATGAAATATCGACCCGATTCCAAAATTTTGGTACGGGATTCGGTATTGTCTACTCAATCTTTCGGTAATCCCATACCGTTATACACACACACACACACACACACATTTGAATTGTTGCTAACTACTAGTGGCAATATAATTGGCGTGGCCTACAAATATTAACCATTGCCCTTTATTGCCACATTTGCTACCTCCCACAAATGTGCCTTTTTCTTCAGCATGAAATAAAAAAATTGTATTGTTAGTTTTTGAGCATATTGGTTTGTAACTTATTTTTTTGCTTTTGGGTTTGTTACTTATTTTATTTTTGTTGCATGTTTATTTAACTTGGTATGAATCATTGCTATTTCAATTTGTATAAAATTTGGGAATACCAAACCATCCCTAAACACTTTATTGCTTAACTTTAAAGTGAAACAATTTTTGATAAAAATAAAAAATAAAAAAAAAGTAATACCAAACAGGGCCTCAATGGTGTGTTTTATAAGTTTTTTTTTTTTTTTTTTTTCAAAATGTTTAATTAGGTTTGTGAATATATTAAATATGAAGATGATTCATGCGTATGTATGTTGATACAATAATAATTTTGACGAAAGAAATACAAAACTATTTAGGTGTACATAGGATACCTCCTCTTTCAATAGTTACCGAGAATTTAACGACTCTTAGAACACCTCCAACCATACTAGCAATCCCTAAAATATACTCCGTTTTCAATGTGGATTGTAGTCTGGACATAGGACAAGAGACTTGTCGCTTTCGCCATTGGTCTATGCATGCCATGTGAAACATATGCCCACAAATGGGAAGTTTTATAAAAGTCTAGCTGGTTTGGTATTTCTCTAACCTCATCATGTATACAAATGAAATTTTGGAGAAGATAGATGCGTCATTTTTATTAATGTTCCACTATCAAATAGTTGAAGTGTGTTGATATGAGGGGGAGAATCTCATGAGGGGAGCACCACAAACTTTTGAAGTAAAGGACATATGCACGTTGTACTTTTCTTTCCTTCGATTAAGTTTTTGTCCGACTAAATTTTACCTAGAAGATTAAGGAGACAACATTGAGCATGTCTAGCACTTTATCAATGATTCTGAAGAATGTTGCACTCTTTTTCCCTTTGTTTAGGGTTTTGTACTATTGAGTTTTCCAAGCTAGGTTTTCAGTGAGGCAACTATATCATTGTATGGTGGACATACAAGGGGGAGTATTGAAAATGTATGAAATGTTGAGTTAAAATCCTATTTATTATAAACCTATAAATAGGAAGGCCTTTAAGGGAAGAGATCCTCATTTTTTTAATGGGGATTCGTTGTGAGGGTCACACCACATTGAAATTCAAGATTCGAACCATTTATTTTTCAAGTTGCACCTCTTAGACCATCCTTGCAAAATATTAGCCAAATCGGAAATATTTGAGACATCTAATTGAGTTCAAAGAAATTGACGATCACTCTGTTCTATAAGAAAGTGAAATTTCATTTTGATTATTAAATAGATAAATGGTTTCGGATTGAATTGAATTTTTGCAAGGATGATCAATGAATCCAGACTTACAAAATAAACAATTTGGATCATTGAAGTTCGATGTAGAGTGAGTTCCACAACTAATTCCCATTTTCTGAAAAAACTAAGGATCCCTTCTCCTAAAAGGCCTGCTATAGATTGATGCTTACAAAGACCGAAGATACAAGTTTGAAGAACATTTTTCTAATGTCTTTCTCTACTCTCTACTTCTCATTTCCCTCTACTATTTTCATTAGTTTTATAACTGGTATTACATTTTTCTCCAAAATCTCAGTTGAGCTATAACCCAACCCAGCCACGGTTGGATCCGTATCTACTGAACGGGCAATGCCACTAATACTATATCGTGGTTGCAACAAAATATCTCTTCTCACTTACACTGGCTCTCTCAATGAACCAAAAAAATTAGGGGAAAAAAACAAAAATGAAATATCAGCTGTCTCTAACTCCGATTGAAGCAAATGGAGGAAAGTCAAGCTTACTCTATGTTCCTCAAACTAGAGGAATCACCATCCTCCTAAAACGGCACCATTGTAGGCAGGCTTTTCAAGTCTGGTTTCGTCTTGCCCTCCCTGATTTCTCCATCCGCGACACAACTTGGCTTCCTGATTTCTCCCTCTAGAAAAAGGCATCAATCTAACTTCTGCGCTATCAAATTGGCTCTATCTGTTGAAAGTAAGAACTTAGTGAGTAAGAAATGAATCTTGAAGAAAGAGAGAGAGATTAGAGAGAGAGAATGTAGAGAGAGAGAGAATTGTGAAAATGATTTTCATTATTTTTTTAACCATTCTCTGTACATGAGATATTTATACATAAATATCAAAGCTAACTATTTTAGTATTCCCCTAACTAACCCACACAGCCTAAAACTAATCTGGTGCTTTACACCTTAGTACTCCTAACATCCCCCCTCAAGCTGAAGGTAGAGGATCGAACTGAAAGCTTGTCAGTCAATGAGAGAAACTGATCAGCAGGTAGGGACTTAGTAAAAATATCAGCAATCTGTGACACTGTACCAACATGTTGGACATCAATCTGGCCCAAAAGAACTTTCTCACGGATATAGTGATAGTCAATCTCAACATGCTTTGTTCGAGCATGAAATACTGGATTGAAAGCTAGTGCAATAACACTCTTGTTATCACGGAATATAACAGGTGTACGCAGAAGGGGAAATGAAATATCAGAAAGTATCTTGCAAATCCATGAAATTTATGCAGCAGTGTTGGCAAGTGACCTGTACTCGGCCTCAGTGGAAGACCGAGCCACTGTGTTCTGTTTCTTAGCACTCCAAGCCACTAAATTGGATCCCAAAAACACACAATAACCGCTTGTAGATCGTCTGTCAACAGGGCAACCAGCCCAATCTGCATCAGACCAAGCAGTAAGATGTTGAGCACCCTTTGTGAACCATAGTCCGGAGTCAATAGTGCCTTTGAGATATCGTAAGATACGCTTAACCGCTTGCAAATGGATAGTTGGATGAGTTTGCATATGTTGACACACTTGATTCACAGCAAAAGCTAGATCAGGACGAGTCCAGGTAAGGTACTGTAATGCACCAACAATGGACCGGTAATAAGTAGGATCTGCAAGTGGTGTGCTTGAGTGATCCAGTTTAGAAGAACTAACTAGAGTATTGCAGGACTTGACGCCTAACATATCAGTTTTCTTAAGGAGATCCAAGGCATATTTTGACTGATGAAGAAATAGACCTTTGGAAGATCGTGTCACTTCAATGCCCAGAAAGTAGTGTATATCACCAAGATCTTTGACAGGAAAAATAGCTTGCAGTTGAGAAATGATAGTTTGACAGACTTGAGAGGAGCTGCCAGTGATGATTATATCATCAACATAGACCAAGATGAAAGTGATAGTTGTGTCTTTCTTGATAAAAAGACTAGTGTCAGATGAGGATGCAGAGAAGCCCAAGGACAGAAGAGCCCGATAAAAGGCTTCATACCAGGCACGAGGCGCTTGTTTAAGACTATATAGAGACCTCTTAAGTTTGCAAACATGGGTAGGCTTAGAAGTATCAACAAAGCCTGGGGGCTGCACCATATAGACATCCTCCTTTAACTGACCATGAAGAAATGCATTGTTAACATCTAATTGGTGAATGAACCAATCATAATGTACTGCAATGGAAAGCAAAATCCGAATAGTAGGTGGTTTAGCCACAGGACTGAAAGTCTCAGAGAAGTCCAAACCTTCTTGTTGATGAAAACCCTTAGCAACTAGACGTGCTTTATACCTTTCGATAGACCCATCTGCCTTGTGTTTCACTTTGAAGACCCATTTACAACCGACAAGATTGTAAAAATGATGAGGAGGCACCAAATCCCATGTACCAGTGGATTGAAGAGCTTGAAATTCAGCTTGCATTGCTGCCATCCAAGGTGCATGTTTGGTGCATATGGTATTTGGGTGAGAGGATCAACTAAAGATGGAAGGGGATGCTTAGTAGCAGTGAAAACTTTGGGTTTATGAATACCAGCTTTGGCTCTAGTGATCATAGAATGCGTATTGGGAGGTGCGGCAATAGGTTGAGTGGAACCCGATGCTATATCAGTGGGATGAGAAACTGGTAGAGGTGAAGGAGAGGATGATGGAATAGATGTAAGATCAGGTATTTGTGGTGTAGAAGAGACATGAGGACTAACAGATGGTTGAGCTGGAGATTCTACAGGTTGGGAAGTAAATGGCACGGGTATAGTAACTGAGATGGAAGAAGGGATAGGTGTGGAATGAGATAGTACAGAATTTGAAGCTGGTAAAAAATGAGGATTGAGATAAGGAAAAGTACTCTCATCAAACACCACATGTCTTGAAATGTAGAGCTTCTCAGTTATGGGATCATAACACCGATATCCACTATGATTTAAGCTACAGCCCAGAAAAATGCACAGCTTACTCTTTGGTTCTAACTTGTGTCCAGAGTAAGGTTTCAGCCATGGATAACATGCACATCCAAAAGGCTTCAATGTATGATACTTCGGTAGAGCTTGAAATAATTTTTCCCATGGACTCAAGGAAGAAGTCTGTGAAGGCAACCTGTTGATGAGATAAACTGATGTCTGAAAAGATTCAACCCAAAATTTAGGTGGTAAACCACTCTGAGAAAGTAGAGTTCTGCCCATTTCAACAACATGACGATGTTTCCGCTCTGCATAGCCATTTTGTTCAGGTGTGTGTGGACAACTCAGCTGATGTGTAATACCTTGAGCATTAAAGAAATCTTGAAGTCTGTTGTTTAAAAACTCACCCCCTGAATCAGTCCTCAAACATTGAACTTTAAAGGCAAACAGTGTTTGAACTTTGAGAATGAAATTGATAAGAACTGAAGCAACATCCGATTTAAGATATAAAGGATATAACCAACTATATTTGGTAAAATCATCCACTAGTATTAGGTAGTATTTGTAACTAGTACAAGAGAGTGAAGGGGAGGGTCCCCATACATCAGCATGAACCAAATGAAAAGGCTTTACTGAAGTACAAGACAACACAGAGAAGGGAAGCTTATAAGCTTTGCCTATTCGACAAGCAACACAAAATGGCATTTTATGCACTGAACCAGTTACAGGTAAACAATGATTATGTAACACAGATTGTAAGACAGCACTAGAAGGATGTCCAAGCCTCCTATGCCAAAGATGAATGTCAGCCTTCGCTACCATCAAAGCACGAGGAGACACTGTTATTCCAGAAGAGCCATTTGAAGATGTCCAGTAGAAAGGGTAGAGGCCACCTTCACTGGGGCCCTGGAAAAGCGTCTTCCCAGTTTGTAGATCCTTGATATAGAACCCAAACGGATCAAAAGTGAGAGAGCAGAAATTATCATTGACAAATTTGTAGACAGATAGTAGATTATGAGAAGCTTGAGGGACAAGTAAGACATCTTTAAGGCGAAAAACTGTATTAGGTGTGCGTATAAAGGCATGACCAATATGTGATATCAACAGACCTTTACCATCACCCACAAATAGTTGGTCACTGCCAGTGTAGGGAATAGCAGAGTTAAAGAAAGAAGGATCTGGAGAAACATGATAAGAAGCCCCACTATCTGTTATCCAGTAATGTGGTGGAGCAGATGTTGTTGCAGACATAGCCATAGATGAATAACCAGAGAACTGAGGAGAACCAGAACCATGAGTAGTACCAGTAGTCTTTGAAGCAGCAAATTGTGAAAGACGACCACAATGAAGAGCTTGATGACCATGCTGATTGCAAAGTTGGCATGGAATTGACTTTCCAGAGAGGAAAGGGGCTTGACCAGACTGATAACCGCCAGATCGAGAAGGACCAACACCAAGAATCCCACCAGTGTGGTGATTGAATCGAATACCCCCAAAATTACGATTCTGATTGAATTTAGAGCGGTTTTGGTTGCGGCCTCGATAATTCCCTCGGGATCCAGAGTGGTAACCAGAATTAGGAGAGGGTTGAGCAGTATATGCATGAAATGGAGTGGATGCCGGTGCTCGATTTTTACGCTTTTGAAGAGAAATTTCCTTACTCAAAAGCAAACCATGAATTTCATCAGAAGTAGCAGATTCAGTTCTGGTTTCAATAGAATCGACAAAAGATTCATAATCCTCAGGAAGACCAGACATAATATAGGCAACCAAATCAGATTCAGAGATCGGTTCACCCGCAACAGCCAATTTATCAGAAATTTCTTTAATTGAATTAAGGTAATCAGTCATCGAAGATTCACCTTTCTGGATCGTCTGAATCTTGGCACGAAGACTGTGAACATGTGAACGAGAAGCTTCAGCGAAGCGTTTTTCCAGAGAAAGCCACAGAGATCTGGAATCATCCATACCAACAGTCAAAGGAATGAGATCTTCAGAGAGAGTTGAATTGATCCAAATCATCAAGATCTGATCTCGCTCACACCAAACTTCATACGCAGGATTGAGAACTCGAGTGCCAGTAGAATCACAGACGAACTGAGAATGACAGATGTCGGTGCCATTGAGAAGCCCTAAAAGCTTGAAACGCTTCAAAACTGGAAGAAAGAGGCTGCGCCAGGTGATGTAATTGTGCCGATTCAACTTAGTCGGAACCATGACGGCGATGTTCTGAACGGTGACAGAGGTAATCGGAGAATTCAGAGCATCAGTAGGAGGAATCACGGCTGAGGAGGAAGAATTGGTAGAGTTTTCCACAACAATCGTGGCGAATTTGCACAGAAAGAGGAAAAGAGAAGACGAGAAAAATTTGTCTGGCAGGAAAGAAAATTGCAAGAAAATTAAGAACACGGAAGCGGGAGATCAACGTCGGTGGACTCCGGCGATGATACCATGTTGAAAGTAAGAACTTAGTGAGTAAGAAATGAATCTTGAAGAAAGAGAGAGATTAGAGAGAGAGAGAGAGAGAGAATGTAGAGAGAGAGAGAGAATTGTGAAAATGATTTTCATTATTTTTTTAACCATTCTCTGTACATGAGATATTTATACATAAATATCAAAGCTAACTATTTTAGTATTCCCCTAACTAACCCACACAGCCTAAAACTAATCTGGTGCTTTACACCTTAGTACTCCTAACACTATCAAATTTCAATTTTCTTGTTGTTTCTTTGATTATTGTCCTGGTTAAAAATCCGAGTGAAGAGCCCTTCACATTCCTCTAACAAAACAAGACGAGTTAAATCTAAGAGAAAGGCATAAAGCACAACGGAAAGGAGGGCATAATATCATAAAGTGAAATATAAACACAATTATAATTACTCAAGACTGCCGTAAGGAAAAGCAGGGAAAGTTCCATTTCAATAACGTCGGTTGGTCTCTCTCTTTAGTTTTTAGATACAAAAGCGATGTTATAATAACCTCGAGCAGGAGGCCAAGGAGGAAATAAAAATGTGAAACTCAACACTCAAAGATGCCACCTCCTAGTTCGTACATTATTTTCTAAGTCGCTGAGAAGAAGCTGTATATTGGGAGGAGGTTACACTGCTGCAATGCACTCAATTTCAATCTTGGCATCCAATGGCAGCGCCGCTACCTGAAATGTTGAACGTGCCGGGGTTGGAGATGGAAAATCTGCAACACAAAACCATATAGTATAAGCCAAGTTAAATGAATAAGTAATGATTGTCACTGCAGTTAAACAAAATAAAGGATTGTGTGGTCAGGGAAGGAGCGGCATTAAAAGAATTTGACATCCCCTTCAGAAAGAGAACAAGATCCAACCATTCATCATGCTTCAAGCAATCTAGATTAAAAATTAAAAATCTGTTTTGTAAGAACTTTAACAGGTAATTTGAGCATATAAGAATGTGGCGAATGAGATTAGCTCAAACAACCTGAAAATTGAAGAGTTAAAGCCATCTCCATTCTATCTACGTGGAAGTCCTATCAATGCTCAGTACCCATACATCTTACAGTTTTGGGCAGATAGAAAACCCACAGTGTAATTAAGGATTCAATCTCCAATATCAAATTTATACAGTATCTGTTAGAATATGTGGAGGTGTAATTTGGCCATATGTTTGAGTTCAAATTGGTTTAGAAAAGTCTCATTGAACAAGGTTTGGATGTCCTAGTTTATATACGAATGAAATGGAGTATTGATCATATAATTACTCACTTATTATATTAAAATTGGGAAACAATATTGTTGGATTCCTACAAGTATTTTAACAGGAGAATAAAACAGATTGTTTGTCATGTATTGCATAATTGGGAATATAATACATACAATCCTTGTTCTCCAAGGTAAACTAAAACGGACATAAGAAATATCCTTCCTAATAAAGGACTCTAATATTTACACAATATTTACATTCCTATTCTAAACCAACTCACGCAATACTCCCCCTCAAGTTGGAGCATAGATGTCACACATGCCCAACTTGACAAGTGAGTCACCAAAAACTCTACTACACACGGCATGAGTGAGGACATCTGCAAGCTGCTCTTCTGAGTTCACAAATGGTACTGACACAATCTTCTTCTCAAGCTTCTCCTTAATGAAATGTCGATCAACCTCCACATGCTTCGTTTTGTCATGTTGTACCGGATTTTCTACGATTTCTCGTGCCGACTTATTGTCACAATACAACTTTATAGCCTCCTTTGGTTTGAAACTGAGACCCCCAAAGCAACTTACGTAACCAAAGAACTTCACACACTCCATGTGCCATACCTCTGAATTCGGCCTCCGCAAAAGACCTAGACACCACATTCTGTTTCTTGCTTCTCTAAGTGACCAAATTTGCACCAACGAACGTAAAATATACAGAAGTACAACGCCTATCAGTCACATCACCTGCCCAATTAGCATTAGTGAACCCCTCAATTTTTAGATGACCAGAATTTCTATGCAAGATTCCTTTCCCTGGGGCCGACTTTAAATACGCCAAGATACGCATAACAGCAGCCATATGATCCACACTTGGTGAGTGCATAAATTGACTCACCACACTCACTGCATAGGCTATATCTGTACGGGTATAAGCTAAATAAATTAGTCTTCCTACCAGCCTCTGATATCTGCCTTTATCCACTGGTTCTTGATTTGGATAAATCCCTAAGTGATGTTTCTACACAATAGGCATATCCACATGTTTACACCCAAGCATACATGTTTCTTTTAACAAATCAAGAACATACTTCCTTTGAGACAAGAAAATACCTTTGGATGATCAAGCAACCTCAACTCCCAGAAAATACTTTAAGTCACCCAAACTCTTCATCTCGAACTCGGCCGCAAGGTTCTTCTCCAGTTTGACAATCTCATCTGAATCATCCCCTGTTATTATCATATCATCGACATAAATAATTAAAGCTGTTACTTTACCGTTCCTCCGTTTCACAAATAGAGTATGATCAGAATGACTCTGATAATACCCATTATTTCTCATGGTCTGAGTGAATCTTCCAAACCATGCACGAGGTGACTGCTTTAGCCCATAAAGAGACTTCCGCAATCGACACACTCCCGTTTTTCCTCCATTATCATATCCTGGAGGAAAGTCCATATACACTTCCTCATCCAAATGTCTATGAAGAAACGCATTTTTTACATCAAACTGTTTTAATGGCCAATTCAAATTTGCAGCTAATGAGAAAATAACTCGTACCGTATTCATCTTAGCTATTGGAGAAAAATGTTCCTGGTAATCAACACCATACGTTTGAGTATATCCTTTTGCTACCAACCATGCCTTATACCTGTCGAGTGAACCGTCAGCTTTGTATTTAACTATAAAAAACCATTGGCACCCAACTAGCTTATTCCCTTTCGGCAACTCCACTACTTACTATGCACTATTTTTCTGTAGTGCCTTCATCTCTTCATCCATTGCTTCCACTAGTTCTCGACTCTTCAAAGCTTCCTCTACTCGAGTTGGCACTTGAATTAACTCCACATTATTCACCCAAGCTTGACGTTCAGGTGAAAGGCTTTCACACGACACATAATTTGCTATGGGATACTTTACTTTTCCTTCTGGAGAGAACCTGTCAGGAGGTACACCACGATTTTGCCTTGGTGGTAGTTTATATGTACTTATAACATTATTAGTTACATGAGCATCACTAGTACTTACCTCAGGGATATTCAGAGAATACATATTGGACGATGGCATGATCAGGCTAGAGAGAGAGGGAAGCTTCGACACAAATCTCATGGCTACTGGCTCAAGCAGATGCTTGCGGTGAAGCTAGCTCGACCTCGGTAGCAGCTGGCTGAACACCACTTGCATCATAGGGGCTCTCGGTACAAGTTTCCTCGGTGGCAATCAGTGGCTGCCCATCTATATCATCTTTGGGAGGAAGCAACCAAAACCCTGCTTCCTCCCTTGGCACGGTATTGTCATCTCCCCCTAAATAACGCACATCTTGGACATCCAACCACCCAAACACACCATCAAGATCACAAATAACACTCTCCCCTTGGGATCAGAAGGTGAGAATACGGGAGTATAAAAATACTCGGATTCAGAGAAAGTCACATTCATGGTTACATACATGTGGCGGGTTTCAGGGTGATAGCATTTACAACCTTTCTGTTGGGATGCAAAGCCAAGAAAGACACACCGAAGAGCACAAGGATCCAATTTACTACGATGAACCTTGTGGATATGAACATAAGCAACACAACCAAACACTCGAGGAGTAAGAGTGTTCGTAAAGACAACTGGAACATGTTCTGTCAGAACTTGGAGTGGAGTATGGAATTCTACAACTCGAGATGGCATGCGATTGATGACATACACGGTATACGTAACGGCTTCCGGCCAAAAACTCTTAGGTACGGACGCGCCAATAAGTAATGCACGAGCCATTTCCAAAATATGACGGTTTTTCCTTTCAACCACCCCATTTTGTTGCGGGGTATAAGGACAAGTGGTCTCATGGAGAATTCCTTGATCTCGGAAAAAAGAATTAACCTCAGAGTTAACATATTCACCCACTTTATCAGAACGAAGAACCTTAATAACAAAGGAATATTGTGTAGCCACCATCTGAGAGAAAGACCGAATAATCATACTAACATCACTTTTATGTTTCAACAAATAAACCCATATCATACGAGTGCAATCATCAACAAATGTAATAAACCATTTAATTCCCGAAGTAGTACTAATAGGGGAAGACCCCCACACATCAGAGTGTACTAGCACAAATGGAGAAGATGTTCTATTCATACTTGGAGGGAATGAAGCACGATGACTTTTAGCTAAAATACATGCTTCACATTTCAATTCTGAGTCTTCAATACCATTGAACAAATCAGGTAATATATGTTTCAAATAACCAAATGATGCATGCCCCAAACGACGATGCAATAACAATACCTTCTATAGATTACTATTAAGTGACGCACGAACCAAATTAGCTTTTCTAGGAACCACGTCATCCACATAATATAGCCCCTCTCTCTTAGTGCCACGCCCAATGATCTCCTTTGTCTGAATATCCTAAAGCAAGCAAAATGAAAGATACATTAATACAACACAATCCAATTGTTCAGTGACTTGAGGTACATGCAATAAGTGATGGGACAACGATGGAACCAATAAACAATTATGTAAGGGAAGAGAGGGTGTAAGAGACACCGTTCCCGCTCCAACAACAGCAGCAGTAGAACCATTGACAGTTGCCACATACTTTCTATGAGGACGTGTCATAGATTGAAATAAGGTTTTATCATACGTCATATGATCTGTTGCACCGGAATCCAAAATCCAACCTATATTCACCATTGTAATAACTCACGAGACACTAATACACGACAATCACAACACCACACCAATTATAGAACCACACGTTGCAAGGCAAAAAACAAGCAGCAACACTTCAAAGATAAAAAATTGGACTGCACTCTGCAATTTTAGCAGCAGCCAATCCCATTCTTCCCCCTTTTTTTATTATCAACACTAGCAACAAATCCTTCTCGGCACAGCACAATACACACACATACATAGCACGCAATCAGGTTTGCTACAGGGATGCAGCGACACCAACTGAAGACCTGCTGTGAGTTTTGTTCCCTTTCGACAGTAATAATATAGCACACACGGGCAGTAGTCTTGGCTTGCTGCAGGATGCGGCAGAGACCACAGTCTTGCCGGATATTTTTGTATTTTTTCCCCTAGTTTCACAGTAGCAGTGGTACGGTGGGAGCCTTAGGGTTACGGTTGGCTCTAATGCCAAATTGAATTTTACGGCTTAATTTTCAAGTATTGCATAATTGGGAATATAATACATACAATCCTTGTTCTCCAAGGTAAACTAAAAATGACATAAGAAATATCCTTCCTAATAAAGGACTCTAATATTTACACAATATTTACATTCCTATTCTAAACCAACTCACGCAACAATTATATTAAAATTGGGAAACAATATTGTTGGATTCCTACAAGTATTTTAACAGGAGAATAAAAGAGATTGTTTGTCAATATAAAAAAGTGGCCACTGATCTCACAAAAAAAAGAGGGGCTTATTATTGGACGTAGACCTATTGTAAGTCAACCATATTGTTTCTGGAAGAGATGAGAAGCTTACTATTGACGTCGACTATGACTTCATCTTCTTCATTTGCTAAAGATCAGATTGTTTCTTATAGTATCCATAGAACTTACACTTAGCATAGATTTCGGTGGCCTTCTTAAGTCTTTCAAATCAGCCAACCTGCATGGACTTAACAAACATCTAATTTCACCTCCAAAACTAAATTCTGCAATCAAGATTGAACATAAAAAAATAATAAAAATCCGTACAGAATAGTCGTCTTAACCACAGGAATAGTTGGCCCCATTTGCTTTAAGTATTTCCCCCATTTTTGTTAGAACCTGCAATGGAAGCACACCAGGTGCAAAAAACAGATTTTAACCATCAAATACACAACTAATACTACTTATTAATCTAACAACTGCAATCTGAGGCACGGCAGTTGGCAAGAAGATGATGTCTCATGTGGACTCTAACAAATGGAAGAACATTTAAAATAATAAAGCATAGCAAAATCAGTATTGATCATCCCTCCAGTCCACATTGACAACAATTCAAGAAAAAGAATCAGAATCGGACATTCAGCTAAAGAGCCGTAGTAAAGTCAATAATAGATCAGCATTACCCATTCAGAATATTTCCTCTGCAGTTAAATAGCTGCTCCTACGAAAATCGGCAGAAACAGTCGGTAATGGCATTGTTGAGAAGACGAAATATGAATTAGAAGTAGAAACAGTCAGTAAATGACCCTAATAAAATGCTTATACCAACGCAAGAGATTAAACCGTAACAGTCAGTAGATGACGCAACAAACTTTATTTGTTAAGATTTTAACATTATTGAAACATTTAGATTTACAGTAGAGAATTTTCACTTTTACATAATTATAAGCATAGTGATTCGTCAATGTTGCAACTTTGGTAGCACTTGAAGCAAACCTTTATGCAACAAACAATTTGAGAAAGGGTGTGATGTGCATATGCAGAGATATGGTATCATATAACATTATGGTCTATTTGGACAAAGGAGAGGAATTAGAAAGTGATGGCTAAAAGTTGACACTCGAAGATGCAGTACAGTAATCTGCTTGTATTTTCAATGCTGATGTTGTGATCAAGTGCAAAACTATGTTCTTTCTAATATAAACTCTGGAAAAGGCTGAACTAAACTTTAAAATGATTTTGTTTCTGTTATAGCATCTTCAGGATCATGAGACCTACAAAAATGGGTACATAAGGATTGGTATCGGTGCTTCAACATTGAATGGCATACATAATGACTTTCTTAACGATTTTGAGCACATACTGTATTGCTCAAGAGATGTGAAATAACCAAATACCATGTATGTATTTTGTGACGTTATTTACTTAGGACTAGAGTGGTACAAGTGTAAAATATCAGTTAAAATATCAGTAAGACCATTGATTTATGAATATAGAACTCCGTGGAAGAAGAAGAGTTCTATATATTACAGAGTTACAGGGTCATTTTCAGATATACATACTTTACATTAATGGGTGGGGGATTAAGGCTAAGCCCCACAATAGGGCAACAAAGAAATTGGGATCGAACTCACTATTCATCAGTCGAACATAAGAACTCTTGTTGGAAATATATCAACAATCTGTGATAAATTTAATTATGCTAATAAATAATAAATGTGGATAAATGAATGAACAATGTACTAACAACGAAATAAAATTATACAGAAACAGTAAAGATCGAGGCTTGCGTACCGCAATGTCCTTGAAACAGAAATTTCGTCCCTACTCTGTGCTTGTAGTTCTACGGACGTCTGCTTCACGAGGATTCAACGATCAAGTTAGAATTCCAGCACCGGAAAACTTTAACTTTTGGCGAATTTCTTTGTGGTACTCTCAGTAAGAATGCTTATGGATTGTAGAAGGAGATTTATGCTTTTCTATGTCCTAAATGCCAAGCATATGGATGTATATATAATGTGATTATGCCTGTTTGCAATAGGTATGGAGAAGAGGTGCATCTGTTGGAAGGCATCTTCTCAGAAAGGGTGCTTTGCTCTGCGTTTTTTCTGAACTCTTCAGACTTCATCTGAAAGGATGAGTCTGCTGGTTTAAAAATAAATAAATAATTAAATTCGAATTTAATTAAAAATAATTAATTAAAAAATTTAATTATTAGAGCCCTAGCTCGAGAGCCCCAAAGCCCAACCCCAAGGGTGAGCCCAATTTTCTTCTCCAAGGCCTATCCTCCAATCACTTTCTATAAGGGATAAAGCCTTATAAAGTGTGGAGACCTTGTGGGAATGGTCAATGTGGGACAAACCCCACATAAGAAATTTCTACTCAAAATTTCCAACAATACCCCACATTTGAGTTGAAATTTCATTCAAACTCCAACAATGACCCCACATTTGAATCCAAATGTAAATGCAAATGTAAATGCAAATGTATGACTAGGCTGCCTAAAACTGAGAGAGAATAGACATGATATGCATCGGGTGAAGTGTCTTTTGGACTTGAACTTACCCTAGTGAAAACATATCGGGTTTACTTGGTGACGCAGTGGATGTGGAAGATTTTGAACTATTCACCGCAGTAGTGAACCGAGACTATGCTACACACATATCATGTCTGCCACACGTCAATTCATACGGTTGTGTTCATTTTAGCCCTGAACAAATCCTAGATTTCGTAGGAGCTTTAGAGAATTTAGCCATTTCAATTCTCATAAATGTGGCCCCATTTACTCCTATATAGATGACAGTAATTAAGAATAGTTTGCCATATTCCTCTTGATAACAAGATATTAATGTCATTAAATGTATAAAACATAACCCCTGAAACTCAACAAACAACACACATTGTATCATAAGAATGGGTAAGTTGTGTGTTTAACTTGTGAATCAAACTCAACTAGTTTGCTTATTGAACCTAGACCATGGGATCTCCAATCAGCTAGGTTAGGTTTCCACCCAGTTCGATTCATTGAATTGGCTTTAGACCTATTCCTCTCGATGTAAATAATATTTGCTCTCTTGGTAGGCCTTTTGTCAAATGATCAGCTATATTTTCCTTTGACTTCACATAATCAATGGATATTATTCCATTGGAGAGCAACTTCTTAAGAATATTATGCCGACGCCTTATGTGTCACGACTTTCCATTGTATACATGCCTTTTGGCCTTTGATTGCGCAGCCATACTATCACAATGTATACATATAACAGTTACAGGCTTTGGCCACACTGGAATATCCTCCAGAAAATGTTTAAGCCACTTGGCTTCTTCTCCAGCCAAGTCTAAAGCTATAAACTCTGATTCCATGGTGGAACAAGCTATACACTTCTGTTTAGAGGATTTCCAAGATATTGCTGCACCTCCCAAGGTAAAAATATATCCACTTGTCGACTTGGATTTTGTAGTGTCAGAAATCCAATTAGCATCACTGAAGCCTTCTACAACAGGTGGATACTTTGTGTAGTGTAATCCGTAGTCAAGTGTATTTTTCAAATACCTTAACACTCTTACTAAAGCTTCCCAATGCTCTTGTGCCGGATTACTTGTATATCTACTAAGCCTACTTACTGCATAAGCTAAGTCGGGGCCTAGTTGAATTCATCAAGTACATTAGACTTCCAATTAGTTGAGAATATTCAAGTTGAGATATGGCATTGCCTTTATTTTTCTCCAACTTGCATCCAGCATCAAAAGGAGTTACAACAGGTTTGCAGTCAAATTGACCAAACCTTCGTAATATTTTTTCTGCGTAATGGGATTGTGCAAGGATATGCCCTTCACTATTTCTCTTAATTTGAATTCCTAAAATGACATCAGCTTGACCTAAGTCTTTCATGTCAAAACTTGAATTCAACATTTTCTTTGTTTTGTTTATTATGTCTTTATCACTTCCCATTATGAGCATATCATCCACATATAAGCAAACAATAACAAAAGTTTTATCATTACTCTTAATGTAGACACATTTATCAGATTCATTTATTTTGAACCCATGTGTCAACAAAGTATGATCAAATTTCTAGTGCCATTGTTTTGGTGCTTGTTTAAGTCCATATAATGACTTAACTAATTTGCACACTTTGCTTTCTTGTCCTTTAAGCACGAACCTTTCAGGTTGTTCCATGTATATTTCTTCATCAAGTTCTCCATTTAAAAATGCTGTTTTTACATCCATTTGATGTATATCAAAGTTGTACACAGCCGCAATCGCTATTAACGTCCTAATTGACGTTATGCAAGAAACTGGAGAATAAATGTCGAAATAATTCAACCCTTCTTTTTGACGATAACCTTTGGCTACTAAACATGCCTTGAACTTGTCAATGGTTCCATCCGCCTTAAGTTTCTTCTTAAAAATCTATTTATGACCAATTGGTTTACTACTGGGAGGCAAATCAACCAATTCCCATGTGTTATTTTCCATAATGGATTCCATTTCACTTTTAATTGCTTCCTTCCATAAAGGAGCCTTGGAAGAAGACATTGCTTCTTTAAAAGTTCTAGGTTCATTCTCGGACAAGTAAGCAATGAAATCTGGTCTAAAGTTTTTAGAAACTTTGGTTCTTTTTCCTCTTCTTGGTTCCACATCTTTTTCTAGGACACCAAAAAAATAGGCTTCGTCATGACTATGATCATGAACCCTTTTTGTATTAAAACCAGATTCCTTTTCTTTGTAAGGAAATATATCCTCAAAGAATTCTGCATCTGCCGATTCTAATATAGTGTTAACATGTATGTCAGAAATTGAAGATTTTACTACAAGGAACCTATAAGCAGTACCATTGTTTGCATATCCAATGAATACACAATCAATAGTTTTAGGTCCTAGTTTCGTTCTTTTTGGTAACAGAGCTTGCACCTTTGCTAAGCAACCCCACACTTTGAGGGTTTTATAAGTGGGTTTATGTCCTTTCCATAGTTCATAAGGTGACTCGTCAATCTTTTTTAGAGGAACCTTATTCAATATGGTATTTGCAGTAAGTAAAGCTTCACCCCACAAACTGTGTGGAAGCCCAGAACTATTTAACATGGAATTAATCATATCCTTGAATGTTCTATTTTTCCTTTCGGCAACACCATTTTGTTGTGGTGTGTATGAAGCCATTGTTTGATGTATAATTCCATGTTGTGCACAAAAATATGATAAGGCAGTAGACTCATACTCTACTCCTCTATCGGATCTAAGTGCTTTGATTTTTCTCTCAAGTTGATTTTCAACTTCGGCTTTATATGTCTGAAACATATTCAAAGCTTCGTCTTTGCTATGAATTAAATAAACATAGCAATACTTACTGCAATCATCAATGAAAGTGATATAATAATTCTTTCCTCCACGAGTTGGTGTGGATTTAAAGTCACAAAGATCACTATGAATTAATCCAAGTAATTCATTTGATCTTTCCAAAATTGACTTTCTAGTTTGCCTAGCAAATTTCGATTCAATACATATTTCACACTTATGATTAAAATCAATTCGAATTCAGGTAATAAATCTAAATGAACCATTCTTTGCATGGAACGAAAATTAACATGTCCTAGTCTAGCATGCCAAATATTAGAAGACTCAACAATATAAGTAGAAGCATTTATTTTATTAGCATCATCAATGGCAATTACATTGAGTTTCACAAGGCCATCAGCCACATATCCCTTTCCAACAAACATTCCACCCTTGGTAAGTACAAATTTGTTGGATTCCATTACAAGTTTAAAGCCCTTAGTAATCAGAATAGGTCCAGAAACCAAGTTCCTCCTTATTTCAGGAACATGCAGAACATTCAGCAAGGTCAACCTCTTCCCAGATGTGAATTTGAGTACCACTTTGCCCTTTCCCTCCACAGCAGATGAAGCAGAATTGCCCATAAACAGCTTTTCTCCAGGGGCAGCAAGGTGGTATTCTGTGAACAGATTTCTGTCAGTGCAGATGTGCTTTGTAGCACCGGTATCCATCAACCATTCACTCACATTTGAGACCATGTTAACCTCGGACACAACAACATCTAATTCTTCATCGGTGATTGCCATGTTAGCATGGTTGTTGTTGTTTCCATGGCTATGATTTCCATCCTTGCGATGATAGCAATCTTGTGCCTTGTGACCAGATTTACCACACACATAGTAGGCGTCCTTGATCTTCTTCAGATTCTTGCCTTTAGAAGCAAGGGCAGATTGCACAAACTGCTTTGTTTTTGGAGCCTTATTCTTCTTCGGCGGCTTGGCTTTGGAGGTTCCTCCCTCAACATAATTCGCATTGACTTCAATGACAGCAAACCCACCAGTACGGTCTGCCTTTCTGTGGTCTTCTTTCACTCGTAGCCTCAGAATTAAATCTTCCATATTCATCTCACGACACTTGTGTTTGAGATAAATTTTGAAGTCGTTCCAGGAAGTTGGGAATTTCTCGATTATCGCCCCAACTTGGAAATGCTCATTGATCTCGCATCCCTTAGAGTGCAATTCATAGATCAATTTCTGGATTTCTTCGACCTGAGATACAACAGATTTTGAATCCACCATTGTATATTTGAGAAACTTACCGATAACAAATTTCTTTGAACCGGCATCATCAATCTTATACTTTTTCTCCAGGGATTCCCATAACTCCTTCGCTGTCTTGTACAGAGAATAAATGTCGTAGAGATTGTCATCCAAACTATTCAGAATATAATTCCTACAACAAAACTCAGAATGATTCCAAGCTTCAATTGTTATGACAGTCTCTTTCGTCATTAGATTCTCATTAGACTTCAGAGCTTCTTCCTTGACAACATGAGCGAGATTCATGGTTGTCAGGAAAAACAGCATCTTCTGTTGCCATCTCTTGAAATCCAGCCCTTTGAATTTCTCAGGCTTTTCAGAGTACTTTGGCACAGCGCCATTCACAATCACGGATTGTTGATCCATTTTCTGTTTCAAGATTGTTGGAAATATATCAACAATCTGTGATAAATTTAATTATGCTAATAAATAATAAATGCGGATAAATGAATGAACAATGTACTAACAACGAAATAAAATTATACAAAAACAGTAAAGATCGAGGCTTACGTACCGCAATGTCCTTGAAATAGAAATTTCGTCCCTACTCTGTGCTTGTAGTTCTACGGACGTCTGCTTCACCAGGATTCAACGATCAAGTTAGAATTCCAGCACCGGAAAACTTGACTTCTGGCGAATTTCTTTGTGGTACTCTCAGTAAGAATGCCTATGGATTGTAGAAGGAGATTTATGCTTTTCTATGTCCTAAATGCCAAGCAGATGGATGTATATATGATGTGATTATGCCTGTTCGCAACAGGTATGGAGAAGAGATGCATCTGTTGGGAGGCATCTTCTCAGAAGGGGTGCTTTGCTCTGCGTATTTTCTGAACTCTTCAAACTTCATCTGAAAGGATGAGTCTGTTGGTTTAAAAATAAATAAATAATTTAATTCGAATTTAATTAAAAATAATTAATTAAATCCGAAAATAATTAATTATAAGGGATAAAGCCTTATAAAGTGTGGAGACCTTGTGGGAGTGGTCAATGTGGGACAAACCCCACATAAGAAATTTCTACTCAAAATTTCCAGCACCTCTCACTAGCAAGTAAAGATTAATATCACTAGATCGTAGTAACTTGTATTTCATAAAATCTCCATGGCAATCATCTCAATTTGTAGGACTAGGATGTGATCGGACAATTGTAGAATTCAAGCCTTCTACTTAACATTAACAAACTTGATAATCTATTGAACAATGATCTTCTATTTCTACAGAGAAGCTGTATATCAGCTTTCATAATAAGTTAAAGGTGACAACTTCAAGGAATGTTTCCCTGCTAAGAAACTTTCTGCTGGTTGATCGTATTCTCTAAGAATCATTTTCTATGTTCACTTGAATCTAGCTTTTGCTTAAGTACCATTCTGAAGGTTGTCATCAGCGGTGTACCTCTGATTCTTAACTAATTTTAAAACAACCAAACCGAAAAAGAATACGACAGGCACTGGGGACAGTTTTATAGGATTAGTAGCATGGCGATGGAGGAAATAATACTGCACTGCCGAGCAAATACATTGAACAATGGCAAGACCTAATCCAAAAATTTCAGGGAAAGTACCAAAAAGCATGTTATTTGGAGGTGGGTAGTAAAAACACCATAGCATTCCCCTCCTCCTCAATACAACTCTTTCCTTTATACCATTGTGAAGGAGCTCTGAGATGCAAGCAAGTACAGCCACAATTGCCAACAGCATACCAATTAGGGCATAGTGAGGCTTACGCGTGGAGGAAACCTGATCAAAAGCAGCTGACAGAATCTCGAGGCCAAGGTTAGTGAATAACAGGATCCACTCTGATGAAGTAGCCTGCAGAAGAAGTTACACCAACTCCAATTAAGTTCTTATGTTTTATGAGAAAACAGAGAAGCTTCCCCTAGATAAAAATCAGCCGACAGAATCTCTAGACTAATACCCTTATCTCGTAGCGTTGCTCGTCAACCTCATTATTTACATCTTGGGAATCAATGCCAACTGTAACAAATCCACTGGGATTTGAATCGTAGATACCCTGCAATTATGAGTTGTAATCAACCAATTACTTCAATGTCCATTTGAAATTATAAATGACAAACAAATACGAGCAGAAAATTTTGTTTTAAGAGCTAAGACAAGGAAAGTTTGATCAAAGGATAAATTACAGTGCTGCTCTCTCCATCTGAACCTCTTTCAGAATGCTCAGATTCGGATGGCATGGCTAGGTAGAGTGACTGAACACCCTCGCATGCTTGGATGAAGCCGCCTCGGCAGAAAGGGCATTGCATTTCGACATGCACAGTGACCACATGGCGACACCTGTGGCAGTAGTACCTAGTTGGAATTGCTTGCTCCGTTGTATTTATCTCGTTCATCTCCCAACTACCTTTTGCTGCACAACCGTATATGGACTAGAATCACAAAGAAATAACTGTAACATAACAAAAAAACAGCCAACCAACAGGCAATAGCCTTGCGTTTTTTAGAGTAACCGCACGCACCTTCCATAAATTGATATGCAGCTTTAAAAAACAAGGCTGCGACCCGCAACTTGAGCAAGGGCTGGAAGTCGAAAGTTGAAATAAAATACGAAAAAAGGAGTTGGTAAGGATGCATATAGAAATTTGGTATAGGGGAACTAATGAACTTAGTTGATTAGAGAAAGAGGGGACCTGAGCAGCAAGCTCGTGATTGGCAGTGTCAGTGGGCGTCACTACTCCTCCAACGACGACACCAACACCAACATTGTTGTCTTTCAGATAGCTTTCTATCTCCATCTCCATTTCCTTCTTCGGCTGTTGATGCTGTCAATTAATGCCTTTACAGGATTCTTTGGCTGTATTTATAGATACATGAAATGCAGAGTTAGTTACGAGTGGGGCCCTTTGCGAAAATATACTAGAGATTCTTTGGGCTGTATTTATACTAGAGAGATACATGAGATCCCAGAGTTGGTGACGAGTGTAGGGTTTAGGGTTTGCGAAAACCCCCGGATGTGGCTTTTTTCTTTGTTTACTTAGTTTTAGTCTTCTAATAAGTTAGTGGCCACAAGAAGTCAACCAAGCCACATCTACATCGGGTTTCCTTGCTTCCACTCCAATAATAAACACCCCCCCCCCCCCCCTCGGTTACAGTAAGCCACATCTGCGTGTCTCTCTCTCTCTCAGTGTTTTTATCTGCATTTAAAGTTAAAAATGAATTTCCCCATGCAAAGGCAAGAGCTAGCAGACAAAACATGAT
This sequence comes from Heteromeles arbutifolia, assembly GCA_024362995.1. NCBI lineage: Eukaryota > Viridiplantae > Streptophyta > Magnoliopsida > Rosales > Rosaceae > Heteromeles > Heteromeles arbutifolia. The sequence goes on along the minus strand of JANCRC010000003.1, from coordinate 31,970,330 downwards.
AAACAGTGAAGCTAATTTACTTCTTCAGGTCGTTGTATGGCTAGGTCATATTCCAAATCTAGAGGTTAGCCTATCTCTAATTGAAGGGGTTATTAATAAACCGTGACAGACCATATTTATATACAATCTCTAACCGAATGGGGTTTATTTTTCGCCCCCTCAATAATTTATTATTTTAAGTTTGTTCTTTGATTTTATTGGTTAATTAGACTAAATAACCATATTAAAATAAAGTTTATGGACATATTTTGAGTGCGACTTGAAGATGTGGTCATTTGAAAATTATTGGAAAAATTAAATGAAACATTATTGGAAGAGGTAAGAGAGGGGTGTGTATGAAAAGAGTGTTTGAGGTGAACAGAATGTGAAGAATTGAAATAAAATGAGGTGTTTTAATTTGGAGTAGTATAAATAAAGCAATTTAGCCATTAGGGTTTTTTTGGGGGGTTTTTTTTGGGGGGGGGGGGGTGTGGAACACACATTATTTTGGAGAGCTTCAGACTTTTCACCTACAAGATGTCTTCAATCCTTTTTATAATTAATATATTTTCTTTAGTTTTTATAGTTGTTCGTAACTAATTTCCGTTTGCTAGGGTGAAGCCATGAGCCTTAGCATGAATATGTGATTTTATTAAGTCGATTATGAATGGATGCATGCTTGTTTTGAATTATTAATCACCGCGATTAAACTATCTAATTGTCTTAGTGATTCACGACCATTAGGAGGTTACAGTGCTGCAATGCACTCAATTTCAATCTTGGCATCCAATGGCAGCGCCGCTACCTGAAATGTTGAGCGTGCTGGGGCTGGAGACGGAAAATCGGCAACACAAAACCATATAGTATAAGTCAAGTTAAATGAACAAGTAATGGCTGTCACTGCAGTGTTGCACATAACAAATTAAAAGTCACATACCAGTTAAACAAAATAAAGGATTGTGTGTTCAGGGAAGGACAGGGAAGGAGAGGCGTTAAAAGAATTTGATATCCCCTTCAGAAAGAGAACAAGATTCAACCATTCGTCATGCTTCAAGCAATCTAGATGAAAATTTAAACAGAGCCAAATCTGTTTTCTAGGAACTTTAACAGGTAATTTGAGCGTATAAGAATGTGGCGAATGACATTAGCTCAAACAACCCGAAAATTGAAGAGTTAAAGTGAACTCCATTCTATCTACCTGTAATGTAAGACAATCTCCAACGGGACCGGCCAAAGGGCCATCGGCCAAAGGGCCATAGGCCAAAACATAGCCATTTTTGACACAAAACTCATCTCTAATGAAGGGTTGGGCTAAAAAAATTTGGGACCCACCGGGCCAAAATCTAGCCAAATGGCTAGCGGGCTGGGCATCCTTAGCCAGCCAACCAACTCGTTCAGTTGGGCACAGTTGTGCCGCTAGCTGACGTCATGTGACCTTTTTTATTTTTTTTTCTTTTTTAAGAAGTTTAAAAAAAAAAATTAAAAGTTCTAATTTTTTTTCCTATAATTACCTAAGTCATTTCTACACCATTTCTCACATCCTTTTCATCCTTCCATACTATCTTACCTGATTTTAATGTCTACGTTGTAAAGATGCGAGTAAAATTAAAATACTTAATAACTTGAAACTTATTCATTTAGCGACAAGTGACATTCAAAATATGTCTGTAACCTTATTTTAATATGGTAGTGTAATTCAATTAACCAATAACATTAAAGAACACACTTAAACTAATAAATTATGAGGGGGCTAAAAAATAGCCCCCTTCGGTTGAAGATGGTATATAAATATAGTCTGTCACTGTTCCTTTAAAAATAATTTTTTGCATAGCTATAATCTAGACGGGGGCTAAATATAGCCTCTTTGGTTGGAGATGGCCTAAGTCCCATCAATACCGCAATACCCTTACAACTTAGGCCATCTCCAATGGAGGTGGCTATAGGGCCATAGGCCAAATTTTAGCCCGAAATGCCACAAAACACAACTTCGATGGAAGGTTGGGCCAAAAAAACATTGGGACCCACTAGGCTAAAAGGCTATCGGGGTGGGTATGTTGAGGCCACCCAGCAGCTCGATTGTTGAGCCTAGCTGTTGGGAAATTTTATTTATTTATTGTTTTTAGAACAAAATTTAATTTTTAAATTCTATAAATACCTAAGCCATTTCTACACCATTTCTCACATCTTTTTCACCCTTTGATATTATCATATCTCACTCGAAAATCCTATCTAAAAAATTATTAATATTACATATAGATAAGAAATATGGAGAGTTACTCATTTAACGACACGTGTCACTTGAAATCCTATTCGAAAAATTATTAAGATTACATAAAGATAAGAAATTCGGAGGCTTATTCATTTAACAACAAGTGACACTCAAAATATGTCTGGATAACCTTATTTTAATAAGGTAATTTATTCAATTAACTAATAAGTTAAAGAACAACTTTAAAAATAATAAATTATTGACGGGCTAAAACATAGCTCCTTTCGGTTGGAGATGGTATATAAATATGACTTGATACTGTTCATTTAAAATATTGTATCTTAGATTCAATGGGATTGAAGAATCCATTCTTCGAAACATAAAAATAATTTTTGCAGGGTTATAATTCTGGACGGGGCTATGTTTAGCCCTTTCGGTTGGAGATGGCCTTACAGTTTTGGGCAAATAGAAAACCCACAATGGAATTAAGGATTCAATCTCCAATATCAAATTTGTATCAGTTAGAATATGAGCATAAGTATAGGTGTATTTTTCCCAAATGTTTGAGTTCAAATTGGTTTAGAAAAGTCTTATTGGAAGAGGTTTGGATGTCGTAGTTATATACGATCGAAACTGGGAATTGATCTTATAATTGCTCACTTATATTTAAATTGGGAAACAATGTTGGATTCCTACAAGTTTTCTAATAGGAGAATCAAAGGAATTGTTTGTCAACATAAATAGTAGCCAGTTATCTCATAGAAAAAGGCGCTAATTATTGGACTTAGACCTATTGTAAGTCAAGCATATTGTTTGTGCAAGAGATAAGAAGCTTACAATTGAAGTTGAGTAAGTCAGGCATATTCTTCGTTTGTTAAAGATTAGATTTTTTTCTAACAGTCTCTCTATAGAACTTACATTTAGCATAGGTTTCAGTGGCCTTCTTGAACCCTTTCAAATCAGCCAACCCGCATGGACTTAACAAACATCTATTTTCACCTCCAAAACTAAATTCTCCAATCAAAGATTGTACAACGGAAAACAAATGGGTACAGAATAGTCGTTTTAACAACAGAGGAATAGTTGGGTTAGTGTCATCGTTACAGTAACTGTCAACATTTCTGCAGATATACTCAACAATTTAAGACTCTACAGCCACCAAATACTTAAACAGTATACTGATTCCTCCCACTGTCAGTGACTTCTAAATCATGAGGAAGTTAATTGGTTTTGAACGTCGTAGCCTTTACAATATGCAGTTAAAAATCAAGAATATGCCACCAACCAAATGCATAAAATTAAACACACAAAAATATATTTACATATGATTATCTCAAATCCAATAAACACAGAACTGTAACTAATACATGAGAATATCAGAAAAATATTTGCAAGCCACAAACCGCATACCTATGCAGTACGATCTTCAACATTACCAGACTTCCCAGCCTGTATGTAAACACACCACAATGTTATATTAGTATGTTTATGTATGCGAATAGTGTACGGCAGCATAGAAGCTTCCTCATCACCATCAATCGAAAGTAGGTTCTGCAAATTCATTTCTGTGCCCATTTTTATCAGCAAAACTAGCATGGAGACCTTACAAAATAGGTCTCATATACATTATAAGTTACCTTGGGTCCTTGGGATGACGAGTCAAAACTTAAACCTAAGCAAACTCATCTTCCAGCCTTTTCTTGATCCGGTTCCAGTGCAGAATTGCATGTTTCCAGATTGGAAAGTTCAAAATCTTTCTTCTAATCGAAGGTGATGTCACAATTGAACATAATTGGTCACAATTGAACATTTGGCGACGAAGAGACAACAAAGAATTCCGTGCCACATTCATTTATGTATCGTGACAATAACTGACCAATAGAAGAAAAAATGTATTTACTAAGACAGTGATGAAAAATACCAAAAAATCATTGAAGGAAAATACCATGTTGCGAACGGTAGGAAGTTAGAAGATTATAACAACTCTTCTGCTAAATATTGCAAACTCAAGCGAAAGAATCGGAATCACAAATTCAGCTAAAGCATCGTAGTAAAGCCAATAATAGATCAGCATAAGCCATTCAGAGTATTCCTCTAGAGTCAAGTAGCAGCAAGGGCGAAGCTACAGAGTCGCAAGGAGGGGCAGCCACCCCTCTCCTTGCCCGAAATCAAGAACAGGAGCAGTGGTTCTGCCCCTCTGGTCCCGTCGAAGTGATGACTGCTCAGCCTGCTCTCTGGTTTTCTGGTTTCTGCCGCTGTGCAGCAGAGTGTTTTATATTCTTTTTTTTATAAATCCTTAAATGACCCCGTTTCGTTTAGCCATTAAAAAAAAAATTCACAGTTGGGATCCAGAAGAGCCGAGGGTCCAAACTGTTAGAATCTGTAAAATTTGGTAGTATATTTGCAGCAATTTGAGAGAGGAGGAAATTTTTGAGAGAGGAAATGAAAAAACCGAGAGAGAGTGATCAAAATATCAGAGAGAGCTAGTGTGCTCTTCTGTGTGCTATTTCCATTTCTTCACTCTGAACTACATAACCGTTAGAGAGGGAGAGAATCTAGGAGAGCCTATGAGCTCATCCAACCCTTCATTACAAGAACCTATAAGATCTTGCCACTTGCTCACATACAAGCCTAATACATTTCGATTAATCAGTGTTCCCTGTCCTTCTTTATGCTTCACATATAGGGTAGCCTCACTTGGACTCTTTTCAAATCCACACTACAACAAACAAGTGTCAATGTTGCTGTACCAAGCTCTGGGAGCTTGCTTTAGACCATACAAGTCCTTCTTCAATTTGTACACCTTGTGTTCTTCCCCCTTGACTACATATCCATCTGGTTGGTCTATGTACACCTCTTCTTCAAGAATCCCATTCGGAAAAGCAGACTTCACATCTAGCTGAAACAATCTCCACCCTTTATGTGCTGCCAAAGCAATAAGGGTCCTTATAGTGTCCAATCTAGCCACTGGTACAAAAGTCTCATTAAAATCAATTCCTGGCTTTTAAGTGTACCCTTTGGCAACTAATCTTGCCTTGTGTTTTTGTATAGTGCCATCTATATTCAGTTTGGTCTTAAAAATCCACTTTACTCCAACAATGGGTTTATCACTTGGTCTATCAACCAATTCCAAGGTACCATTCTTCTCAAGCATAGAGATTTCATCCTCCATTGCTTTCTTCCAAGCTTTATCTTAAGAAGCTTCATTATAGTTTTCAGGATTAATGACACTAAGTCTACACTGAGCAAACATCTTATTCAAATTCTTCCACTTCTTTGGTGTATTGTCATATGTCTTAGTGAGTTGGATTTCACACTCTTCATTCATAGTCTTAGGATCAGTACTATGTACTTCAGGGGCATTATTAACACATGAGCTTGGAGATTTAGACCCAGAGGCATAGATGTTAGAACCCTCACAGGCACCATTCTTAATCCCAGTTATACTCACACCTTCATTTGCATTTGCGCAGAGTAGAGGGATGTGCACAGTCTCCATATTTTCCTAATTTAGCATAGCATTTTCATAAAAAATAACACTTCTGGAACAATAATCTTATTGCTTTTCAGATCATATGCCCTATAGCCCTTTTCTCTTGTCCCATATCCAACAAACACACATTTCTGTCTAGTTTCATCAAGTTTCTACCTTAACTGAGTAAGAACATGAGTGTAGCACATAGAACCAAAAATTCTCAAGTGTTTTACCCTTGGTTTTTCTACCACTAAACTCTTCAAATGGAGTTTTGTTCTTCAACACCTTGGTAGGACATCTATTAAGTAGGTAGATAGCAGTGTGAACTGTTTTACCCCAGAATTTGAGTGGTAACTTCTTTTCATAGAGCATGGTTTTTGTCATCTCTACTGTAGTACGATTCTTCCTCTTAGCAGTGCCATTTTGCTGGGGAGAATAAGCAACAGTTAGTTGTTTTTCAATACCAACCTCTTCACAAATTTTCTCAAACTCCAGTGATGTGTACTCTCTTCCTCTATCACTCATGATCTTCTTCAACCTGTATCCAGATTGAAGTTCAACCATGGCCTTGAACATTTTGAAAATTCTGAATACCTCAAACTTTCACTTCAAGAAATAAACCCAGGACATTCTGGTCTTTTAATCAATAAAGGTGAGGAAGTACTTGCTACCACCAAGTGTCTTACACATTGGTCCACAGACATCTGAATGTACAAGTTCAAGTGGAAATGAGGCTCTCCATTTCTGTTCCTTGTCAAAAGCTTCTCTGTGAGCCTTTCCAATTGCATAGCCTTTACACACTTGATTGTGATCCTTGAGATAAGGCAAACCAATCACCATGCACTTTTCTTGCAACATTCTCAAGCTGTCATAGTTCAAATGCCCAAATCTTCTATGCCATTTCCACGAACTGTCTTCAGTAGATGCCTTATTTGCCATAATGTGATCCACAAATTCAAATGTTAGAGGGAAGCATCTATTCCCCTTCATTTGCACAATAGCAACATGGTCTTGTAGTTTTATGTCACCAAATATACAAGCCATAAAATCACCAAATACAAGCCAATACCCATGTTCAACCATTTGACCCACACTAAAAAGATTCTCATCTAGACCAAGTACAATCATAACTTCTGGTATAAACCTTGTTCCTCTCTTAGTCTCCACTACCAGAGTTCCTTTGCCAATTGAATCAACTAGGTCTCTTATGCCCATTTTCACCTTGCACCTTATACTCTTATCAATGTTGATAAGTAGTGATTCAGTATTAGTCATGTGGTTACTGCAACCACTATCTAGATACCAAACACCACTGTTTTCTTGCACAGAGGCCTTATGATAAGCATAGAACATCATTGCATTGTCCTGAACATGGTTCAAATAGTTGGCAACATGAGTTTTCTTGGGCTGATGACAATCCTTCACTACATGTCCAAATATGTTGCAGTTATGGCATTTAGGTTTTCCCTTAAACCAACACTCTTCATAGTGAGCCTTATCACATATTTTGCACTTTTGTTTACCCTTAATAATCTCACCCTGTCTCTCAGGCTGGTGAGTTTTGTTTTCCCACTCCTTGGACTTAGTCTTCCAATTCTTTTTTCCCTTACTGTGAATTCCCTACGCAAATGGTCTATTATGTGGTTTTGACACAAGGTTCATACTAGAGAAAGCATGTTCTGCGCTTGCAGCATCATCTTCATGTCTACTCAACCTAAGGTCATAACTCTTAAAAGATCCGACCACTTCTTGCACAATCACAGTATTTAAATAAGAAGTTCTTTCAATCACAACATAGATTGGATCGTATTTACTAGACAAGCTAATCAAAACCTTTTGAACCTCTATTTGGTGAGTGAGGATCTCACCATAAGATTTCATCTGATTAATTAGTTCAAAAAGTCTAGTAAGATAGGCAGATAATGATTCATTTTCTTTCATCCTCATATATTCAAATTCACGACGTAAACTTTGAAGTTTGACAGACCTTGCATGTTCATCGCCACGAAATTCTTCTTGGAGTAGATCCCAGGCACCCTTTGATGTCTCTTGATTTACAATCCGAGGGAAGATTTCCTTAGAAACCGCACTCTGAATAATTCCCAGTGCTTTAGCATCTTTCATGAGTTGATCCTCCGTGTAAGCGGCAAACTCATCGTCGTCTCCTTCATCATGGTCCGATGAAGATGAATCTTCCTTGCTTTTCTCCTTCTTTGTTTTCCCTTTTTCTTTCTTCTTCTTCGACTCTGGTGAGAGGTCACACATGGTACTTCCTCAGGTTGTAAGCATTCTATTGCTTCTCGATTTCTTTGTCGTTCATGGTGGCAAGGGCGTAGTTACCTTTGCCGCTTACTCTGCTGATCTTGTACGGACCTTCCCATATGGGATCCATCTTTTTGGAGCCTTTTTTGCGGGCAGTGATGAAGGTTTTTCTTAGGAATAAATCTTCGGATTGGAACTGCCGGATCTTGGCCCTTTTATTGTAGCTAGAAATGAGCTGCTGCTGGTAGGCTGCGATGCGAGTGATGGTCTGTTCGCGTTTCTCCTTTACCAGATCTAAGCTTGTGGCCATCTCCTTACTGTTTTGCTCATTGCTTGGCAATAGAGTGCTGATACTTGGCACGATGATGTTGGGAGGAATGATTGCTTCCGAACCAAATACCAAAGAGAAAGGAGTCTCACCGGTTGCTCGTCTTTTGGTGGTGCGATATGCCCATAGACATCCGGGGGGTTCGTCTGGCCATTTTCCTTTCTTATCGGTAAGGGATTTCTTGAGGCAGTCAAGGATCATCTTGTTGGATGCTTCGGCCTACCTATCGCCTTGAGGATATCTCGGCGTGGACATGTGCTGCTTGATGCCATACTTTTGGGAAGAACTTCGCCAAATCTTTGCCCACGAATTGCGGGCCGTTGTCAGTGATGATGGTTTGAGGGATACCAAATCGACAAATGATGTTCCTCCATATGAAGCGCTCTATGTCCGTTTGAGTTGTGGTTGTCATGGGCTCTACTTCTACCCATTTAGTGAAGTAATCGGTTGCCACGATCATCATGCCTCTGCCCCCAGTAACAGGCGGCATTGGCCCTACCAGGTCGATTACCCATTGCATGAACGGCCAATGACTCATCTGTGGGTGTAGTTTGTTGGCAGACAGTGCTGGTACCGACTTGTAGCTTTGGCAGCGGTCGCACTTTGTACTAACTCCTTAGCATCTTGGGTCCATGGTAGGCCAATAGTAGCCTGCGTTAAGAGCCTTCTATGCTAAAGATTGGCCTCCAAAGTGGTTTCCACAAATGTCTTCGTGGATTGAGCTTATAACTTTCAAGTCATCAGGATGCGCTAGGCAGCGGAGATGTGGCTCGGTGTAGGATCTTTGGATGAGAATGTCGTTCCATATGTAGTAGCGTGCTACCTTTATTTGGAGCTTTCTAGACTCTAACCTTTCCATAGAGAGTGTGCTGTTAACTAGGTAGTCTATAATAGAACTTTGCCAGTTGGGAGTTATACTAACCTGTGACGCCTTAGTAACCAGCTCTGCCTCTATGCTTGGCTTGTCTAAATACTCCACCAGAATAGAGCGTTTGAGTTGGTGGTCGAGGGAGGAGCCTAAGCCAGCTAGCGCATCTGCGTGTGCGTTGTCTGCCCGCGGAACTTGAGTGAGAATGTAAGTCTGAAATGCCTCAAGCTGCTGGCGTACCTTCTCTAGGTATTGCGCCATCCTCGAATGTTTTACTGTGTACTCCCCAGTAGCCTTTTTGGTGATTAGCTGAGAATCGAAATGAATTGCAGCTTCTTCACCGCCAAGTCTTTTGCCATTCGAAGGCTTGCTTGTAGGGCCTCGTACTCTGCTTCGTTGTTGGATACTTTGAAGCCTAGAGTGATCGCCTGCTCAAGCATTGAACCGTCTGGGGTAATAAGAACCACGCCTACTCCTGAGCCTTTGTAGTTAGATGTGTCGTCGACATGCAAATGCCAGAAGTCTCCATCGAATGGAGCAAGAATGACTAAGGTGTGCTCGACTGCTTCTAGGACATTGCTGGACTGCTCTATTATGTCACCTAGGCTAGGCATGAATTCTGCTATGAAGTCCACCAAGGCTTGGGCCTTTATCGCCGTGCGAGGTCGAAAAACTAAACCGTATTGGCCAAGTTCCAACGCCCACTTCAGCACTCATTGAGAAGTGTCCAAACCATGTAAGATTGATCGTAGAGGATACTGAGTCATGACAATGACTGCATAAGCTTGAAAGTATGGTCTGAGCTTCAGAGCCTAACAGCTAGCACCAAAATTAATTTTTTGATCTTCGGATATCTTGTTTCCGCATCGAGAAGAGCTTTAGAAGTGTAGAATACCAGCAGTTGAGCCCCCAGCTCTTCTCGTATGAGGGCAGAGCTCACTGCTACTTCAGAGATTGCCAGGTAGATGTATAAGTCTTCCGCTGCTTCTGGCTTGGATAGTAAGAAATGTGATGTGAGATACTTCTTCAGGTCTTGGAAGGCTCTTTCGCATTCTTCATCCCATTTGTCTCGTTATGTCCTCTTGATAGCCTTGAAAAAGGGCTTGCATCGATCGGTGGACCGCGAAAGAAAGCGGTTGAGGCAGCTGCTTGTCTGGTCGAGCTTTGGATTTCCTTCAAGGTAGTTGGAGACTTCATCTCTAAGATCGCTCGGATTTTCTTGGGATATGCTTGAATTCCTCATTGGGTTACTAAGTACCCTAGGAATTGGCCTGAAGATATACTCCAAACGTTCATTTGGTAGGGTTGAGCTTCATCTTATACTTTCTGAGGATGTTGAAAGTTTCCGCTAGGTTACGGATATGGTCTGACCGCTGGTTGCCTTTTACCATAATATCGTCGACAAAGACCTCTATGGTTACCCCAATTTGCTTCTTGAACATCATATTTACTAACCTTTGGTAAGTGGCTCCCTCATTCTGGAGGCCAAATGGCATGACTTTGTAACAGTAGGTGCCTCGCTCGATTACGAATGTGGTTTTCTCCTTCTCAGGCTCGTACATGGCTATTTGGTTATAACTGGAGTATGCGTCCAAAAAGCTGAGCAGCTGGTTCCGGAAGTTGAATCTACCAATAGATCGATATAAGGAACCAGATAAGGATCTTTTGGGCATGCTTTGTTAAGGTCAGTGATCGCTACTCGTTCGGGTGCAAAATCTCTTCTCTTTTGGATCACCGGTTTGGCAGAGAGATCGACGTGCAACTTATGGCAAGCTACCTCAGGATATATACTGGGCATGTCGGAAGGTGACCATGCAAAGATGTCTCGGTTTTCCCTAAATAAAGCTGTGAGTTCTTCCTTCTCGGCTGGGCTTAGGCGTGAGCCGATTTTAGCAGTTTTTTCCAGCTGCTGGGGATCAATGATGATGTTTTCAGCGTCTTCTTCGGGTTTCCATCCTATCTCACCTGCTTGGGCGCCATCTTCTTGATTTGTTTGCTGTAATTGCTATTTGGTAGCTTCTTCGTCCTTTTGGACTTCGGTAGCCTCTATAGGGGTAAAGGTTATCTTCTTTGACTCCTTCAATACTTGCATAGTGCATCGTCGAGATGTGGCCTAGTCAGACTTGATCTCTTCAACTCCTCTTCCTGGGATGCGACATCGGATCTTTTGATACTTGACGGAAGTGACGGCATCCAACTTGATCAACCAAGGTCTCCCAAGAATCCCATTGTAGGGAGATGGGTCGCTTATGATCGTGAACGTCTGCTTCAAGGCAACTGGTGGCATTTTCACGTCAAGTGTGATGTGACCGATGGCTATTGAGGTGTGCCCGTTGAATCTGATGAGTACCTCTGCTCGGCGTATGATTGTGTTTTCCAGGCCCATCTTCTGAATGATTGAGAGTTGGAGTAGCTTGAACCATGGTTTGTTCTTGATGTCGCGAAGGATTTGGTGGATCAAAATTGAGAACTTGGAGTAGTTTTTGGCCGTTAAGCCTTCTTTAGCCGTGGGTCGGTCCCTACGTTTGGCCTACTGCCTGCTTTTGCTAGGCTGCTACTCATCCTCCTTCTTTTGAGCCATTACCGACTCTTTTCGAGGCTGCTCGGGCTTCTTGTCTGCTTGTCAAGCCTCATCCCAAAGTGCATGCTTATCTGCCAAAGCAAAGGAGTCTGCTAGAGTTAATTCTTCTTTCATGATCATTTCTCCGAACAGTGGATGGTCTGTTGGGAGTTCTTTTTGGAAGGCTGCACTTGTTATCGAGTCGTCACAATCGACGATCTTCACCTTCTTTGCTTTGAACCTTTTCACGTAGTCTCGGAGTGACTCTTTTGGGTTCTTCTTCACATTGAACAAGTGGTAGGACTTCTTCTTAATCGAGCAGTAGGATGAGTATTCTTTGGTGAAAACCAAGGAAATATCATCAAAACTTCGAATGGATCATGGTGGCAAGGTGTGAAACCAATCTTGCACCTCGACTTGTAAACTGGTGGCGAATATTTTGCACATAAGGGCATCATTGTTCCAATAAAGGACCATCGTGCTTTGGTAGTGCTTCAAGTGCCTCTCCGGATCTCCATCTTATTTGAAGATGTGAAATGTGGCATGCTAAACTTGTGTAGGGGCTCTGCCTGCTCGATCTCGTCGGTGAAGGGTGACCAAATCATGTTGGTCATATCTCATTGTAGTGCTTCATCTACCCCTTCGTTACGTTAGAAATCATGCAATCGCTCGTTGAGGATCGTCGAGATGTGGCCTGGTCAGACTTGAGCTCTCCAACTCCTTCTCCTGGGATGCGGAATCAGATCTTTTGATACTTGACGAAAGTGACGGTATCCAGCTTGATCAACCAAGGTCTCCCAAGAATCCTATTGTAAGGAGATGGGTCGCTTACGATCGTGAACGTCTGCTTCAGACAATTGGTGGTGTTTTCACGTCATGCTAAACTTGCGTGGGGGCTCTGCCTACTCGATCTCGTCCCTGAAGGGTGACCTGCTCATGTTGGTCATATCCCGTCGTAGTGCTTCATCGACCCCTTCGTTACATTGGAAATTACCCAATCACTCATTGAAGAACCTCTCTACCTCTTCCTAAATTTACCTTTGTTGGGGTAGCGGAGCTCTCGACTACCCCCGATTTTGACCATCTAGTCTAGGCTGCTCTTCTACGTTTTCGGCTCATCTATGCCGCCGCGGCGGTGCATGTGGTCCATTCCTGGCAGGCGAGGGAATTCTTCGCAGGCTACCAATTGAACTTGAGCCAGATTGAGTGACTCCTGCTCTCCGTCTGTCGTGCTGCCTACTCTGATGTGATGTGGATTATGCTCCTTGAGGGCCTGGCCGCGAATGAACGCTTCGCCTGAAAGGCTGCTCATGTTGATTATCGGAGTGTGCCCCCAATCGTGAGTGTATGCTTGTCTGTGGGCCTAGTCGAGAGTGCACTCTCATCCACACACTTAGACGAGAGTATACGCTATCTCGAGGGCCTAATCGGGAATGTACGATGTCCGAACACTCGGTTCATGGTTGGTCGAGTGGCTACTTGCCATGATGCTGCTGGAGAGGTTCCTCGTCTGTCCTTGTCCTACTTCGGGACACCTCGTCTGGGGCACATTGGATCTCGGTGCGTTGTAAGAGCTGATTCACCAAGGTCGTCTGTTGTGAAAAAGCTGGTAGACTTCGGGTGCGAGATTTGAGTTGGGAAATGTCAAATCCGAGGAGAAATGTGGTGAAAATGCCCCCAGCTCGATGGTAGGTCCGGATGGTTGAGATAGTCTTGGGCTGACTTGGGCTGCTTGGGAAGCCACGGGAGCAGGCTGGGCCACGTGAGTAGGTTGTTCGGCGTGTGGCGCACGGGGGTGTTCAGCTTGGGCTCGGCTTGACAACACATTGTGGTCACGTTGGATTTGGGCGGCACTGGCCGGTTTGCCTTGGGCTTAGAGTGACACGACTTGGGCAGTGGCCTTAGTGCTGTGGGCCTTAGATGGCACGACAAGCTTGGATGACACGGCTTGGGCCGTGGTGGTAGCGTCATGGACCTCGCCGTGGGTGGGCCCTGTGGTGGACACCACGGTGGTTGCCATGGTGGAGCCTTATGGTGGTGGTGCTGCTCCACTTATTGTCACTTTTAGCCTCGTGGATTGCCGTGGTCCCATCTCTTGAACATTGGAATTTTCGTTCATTGAAGTTTCTAAATTTCGAGCCATTGTACTTTTCTTTTACGTTTTATCAAAGAATTTTTGCAAATAAAAAATTCTAAAAATAAGAACGTACGAAAAATCTACAAATGGACAAGAAAATTGAAAACCTTGGATGCGAGAATCTTTTATGAGTGTGGGACTCAACTCTCAATGAAAGCACCAATTTGCAAATTTCTTCCTCCTTGATCTTAGACAAAATTGCACCTACAAAACAAATAACACCTTAGGTCACGGCCAAGAGCCTCACGTGCCCACGATGAATTGGGGGGGGGGGGGGGGGGGGAGGGGGGGCTTTGGCCGAAGAACCTCCTATGCCAAATTTAGAATTTTGAGGGAAAAGTGTTTGGAGAATTTAGAGAGTTTAGCAAAAGAATTGGAATTGAGTTTTGGAGAGAATGAGGGTGTTTATATAGGGGTGTGGCTGGCCACCTTGGGAGGAGATGGACCGGCCACTTGGATGGATTTGTGGTTTAGGTTCTTGATTTTGTGATTAATTAGCTAATTGATGGAATAATTATTTGATTAATTGGCTAATTAATATGATAAAAGATGAAGGATTTGGGGGTTACCTTGTGGAGAAGATATGATGAGGATGGATGAAATAGGTTGTAAATAAATACCTATTTGGGCACTTTTGACTTGATTGAGAGATGATTGTCCACTGCTTGCGCGTAGGAGCTTTGGTGTGCCTCAAGGGTAATTTTATTCCTTTTTTACTCAAAAACCCACGTGTCGCTTGTTGATTAATTTTGGCTCCACAACCCAGTTTACATATAAGAGAAGATAACAGTACTTTTTTTGTTTCTGTGTACAGAAAATAGTATGGATTGTTTTAGGGAGAAATAATTTCACACCAGGTAGTCCTGGTGTGTGTAATCTATGAGGAAAATGATTAAAATACATACATGTCTGTTGAGGGTGTGAATCCCATGTCGGGGAATGAAAGCCTTGCATAACTGTTTTCATTATCTTGGGCCTCTCCACCTGTCGCAATTTGTTTTTGGGTTGAATGCTCACATTCTAATATGGTAAATGGGAGTTTCATCAAATAGGGTACTACGTATGTAGATGGATGTTAGAAGGTGGTTTATACAATTCGCTTCTTTTAGGCCCTTTGGGAACGTATAAAAGTTGGAACAAATACAACATGCTTTCCTTTCTTTTGTTTTTATGTTTTATCAGTTTCGCGTTGATCAACTGTCATTCAAGATCACTGCATAGTTTGATGTTTTACTGTCATTTGGTTTCACAGGTATCTTTCCAGTTACTGTATATGGTGCCTTCCTACCCCGACATATATTCTATCGACTCCATGCTTTGTGTGCATATATGCGGTGCCCTTTTGTTGCTCTCTGCATGCTGTTCATGTGGCCAACGTTTGATGTAATACTAGCAGATCAGGTTTCTGTTGTCATCCCACTGCTGAAGCTTAAGAAGGCAACAAAGGTCTTTGCACCTATTTCGTGTGAAATATTATCTGGTAGCTTCTGGTAGTAGAGTTGTTTAATGCATTGCATCTTTCTGTCCAGGTTTTGTTTTATTGTCATTTTCCGGATTTATTGCTGGCTCAGCACACAACTGTTTTGAGGAGGATATATAGAAAACCCATAGACTTCATAGAAGAAATGACAACTGGTCTGATTCCATATCTGGGCTTATGACATTCATCTAATTTTATTGTGCATCTTTTCAGTGTTATTTTGTTGTGGATATACTACTATTTCTTACTAGATTTCCTTTTTCTTTTTGATAAATACTGCTGCAGGAATGGCAGTTAAGATTCTTGCTAACAGCAAGTTCACAGCATCTATGTTTACAAAGACATTTAAGCATCTTGACGTGCGAGGGATTAAGCCAGCTGTTCTTTATCCAGCTGTCAATGTGAATCAGTTTAATGAACCAGCCAATTCTTACAAGTAACAAACATGCTTGTATATCTGCTGGTGCCTCTTGGTTTTACATTTACACTACCTTTATGATTCTAAATCTAGCCATAACTTTGAAGATTTTCTTCTCCAAATTTCATCTAGTGGTTTACTATTTTTTTTTTCCTGCTTTAGTTTTCTCATTCCAGGCTAAATTTTCTGTCTTATCAATCGTTTTGAGAGGAAAAAGAATATAGACCTGGCAATTTCAGCTTTTGCTTTGCTTCATACGCTCGAAGGGGATATGCTTCAAGGTCCTGCTCTGGCTGAAGCTTCCTTGACAATTGCAGGCAAGTTCCTACTTATTATCTCCCATGAGTACTCTACTAATCTTAATGATTCTACACGGGAAATGCATATTCCTTCATTACCTTATGTTGCTGTTGAAGACTGTTTGTCTATTAGTTAGGCTATGATTAACCAAGTTATGCAGTAATCACCTTGGTTGTGTGATTAAGCTTTCCCTTTGTTCATTTGCCTGTTGAGAGCTTCACGGATCTTGCAATTTAACATTTGCATCTGGATGTGGAAAGACATTCTTTTGTGTTTTTCTTGGTAAATTATGAAACATTAGCTTATATCTAGAATTTTTAGTGAAGGCTTAGACCCATAGCCAAGCCTAGAATTGTTATTTATGAGAAGAAGAAAAAAAGAATATGTAGTCGAAATAGCAATGAACTATTGGGCTGTTATCTTAGAGTATCTTATGTCCCTTTATGAGCAGTTTTATAAGCTGGTCTTGTTAGTATTTAAGTGTTTTAGCTGAACCAAGTTTATTCATTTTACTTGTTTTAATCAGAGCCTTTGGATTACATTCCAAATGGATGCTCTAGATTAAGTTAGAGTAAGTGTTGTTGAGTGCCACCTGTAATTATCTCATATGATTGATAACATGGATAGTTGAGATTGTATTCATTCTGTTAGAGGAGAGAGAAGAACAATTTCAATGGAGTGAGAGAGGCTTCCATCATAGTGGAGCTCTCTGAAATCTTTCATTTCTTCTTCTTCTTTCCGAAATATTCCCTTCCATTCATTGAATCACAGTACCAAAATAGCACAATCTAACGGGTCTGACGTACAGCCGAATCAGAACCTTGTATGGGGTGTTCAAATTTTCCTTTGTTTTTTGCGAATATATTTCCACTTCGTTTTGCATGAAATATGTGAAAATATATATACAGGGTGATCATCAAGTCCAAAGAAATGAGCTAGCAGGAGAAGTTCCTTAGGTTTGGCGTCAGCCCTTGTCTGGGCCATGTACCAAGAGGAATCAATTCTACTCCAATGGCGTACTGGTTGACATTAATTTAACATTGATATGCCCATATATCATCTGCACATGTTCTGCACATACGGGAATGATAAATATATTACAGGTCCGACGTTTAAGGTGGCTTTGATAATCGTTTGAGAGAAAATGTTGAGTACTTAGAGGGGCACAGAAATCTAGCGGAAAAGGAAGGAGTGTCCAATCAAGTTAACTTCATCACCTGTTGCTCGACAGCAGAAAGAGATGCACTTCTTTCCCAATGCCTATGCGTCCTTTATACGCCAAAGGTGAAAAATACATAATTTTGTTCCGTTGATCAGATATTATGGGGAAAATGAAATTGATATGAGATTCAAAAATGCAGGATGAGCACTTTGGCATTGTACCTCTGGAGGCTATGGCTAAACTCATAACAGACCCGCAGATGGCTCGGAGAATGAGTGTAGAAGCACGACGGCACATCATAGAGTCATTCTCCATGAAAATACTTGGTCAGCACTTGAATCAATACGTTGTTGATGTTGCTTGGACCAAAAGAGACTAAAGAGGGAATTAACATAGCACGATGCGGAAGACTGCATGACTAACATGTCATTGTATTTTAGCTATACTCCCCAAAATTCAAATGTTCTGTTCTCCAAAATTCAAATGTTCTGTTCTTTTTTTCAATTACCTAACAGGAAAGGCATTGGTGCTTTTGAATATTGTTGTCTTCGTCTAATTTGTTGCTTTTAAATAAAGCTTCGTAATTCAATCGTTTCTTAACTAAATTCGACCCATAATATATCAAAATGAAGATAGGAAAATGTAGAACAATACTATACCAGAAAGGTGAAAGGTTAAGAAACGATACATCAATCTTCATTTTGATATATTACGTGTCGAATTTGGTTAAGAAACGATTGAGTTATGAAACTTTAAAAATTGCCCAAACTTCCGGCCAAAAATCCCAGTTTCTGGTATGAGCTCCGAAACCACTTAACGGAGTTTTTTAACTGAAGGACCAAAATAATGGATGGTGGACAATCTCAGTGACCATTTCTATTGATTTTCAATCTCAGGGACCAAAGTTATGTGTTATGCAAATCTCGGAGACCATTTTGACTAAAAAGCATAAAAGCAAATACATCTCTCAATGTAAACAAGCATGTTTTCAAGCTTTTTTTATTAATTTTCCTTAAAAAAAAATTAAAAAAAAACGGGGGAGAAAAGTAAGTGCAACAAAACAAGTCAAAACACCATCAAGTTCCCTTATAAAAAAAAAATGAATGTGACGTGACAATCAAAATTTTCAATTCTTTTGCCAAAAGTGGAGCATATCCAAAACCACCAAAATGCACCATGCTAAATATTAGTCTGACTCTAGACTACATAAAAAAAAAGCTGCTGCTTGCCTCCAAATCATGGGGCTAATAGAATAAACCAAATTCTAGTGGCAACCACGAAAATTCTTCAAAGGGTCACCCACCCATTCAATCAAATTCCAAATTCGTTTGAGCCAAATTCATACGAAATCAATACAAGGGATTTAAAAACACTTCTAGATTGTCATACTCAAGTTCTAATTAATGGGTCATTTACCTATTAATTATTCAAATCTCAAGGGCCACAAAGCCCTACAAATGGCACAAAGCCAACACTCAAGTGACACAAAACTGATACAAATGGCACATAGCCAACATTCAAGTGGCATGAAGCCATATCAAATATCAAATGGCACGAAGCCGTATCAAATCCCAAATGGTATGAAGCCAAAGAAAAGTCTCAAATGGCATGAAGCCATGTCAAAATTCAAATGGCACAAAGTCACGTCAAATCAAATGGCATAAAGCCGCTTCAAATGGAACGTAAACGGGAAATTTGGAAAAGTAACCAAATTTTTAACCCTATTTAGAATTATAGCCACTATTTAAAGATCATGATAATTATAACCAAAATTTGGTATGAAAGTACTAATTTACCCTGAATAACTAAAATCATCCTCTTTCTGGTCTAAACCGTGAACGAAGTAGTAGTTCTGTTGTACCGACTAGAGCAGCGGTGGTGCAGATGAGGAGAAAGAGCTCTCCGTACGAAATACCAAACATTTTGTCCCATTATACTTCAATAGATGAGGAAGGTCTGGTGAAGAATGGGACTAAGGATCTACTAAGAGTGGGAGGGCAGTGTAGGTAGCGGTTGTGGAAAATTGGATATGGTGGTTGTGGGGCAGGGTGGGGCGGTGAAAAATCTAAGTCCCCTTTGAGTCTGGCTGATGCTCTTGCCGCCACGACACCCAAACGCCGCTGCCACCACAACTTCTTGTATTAACACCGATCTTCTCCTGCTATCCTCTACGCCCAAATACGAACCATTTCCTCATCCTCTTCTTCTTTAACAGTATGAAAATTCAGTTTCCCCGACAATATTCCTATTCATTTTCTTCTAGTATATGTATTTATATCATGTGTGTGTGTGTGGATAAGTTTTAGCTTTAAATTGTGTCTCCCTCGCATACAATATTGCTTAGGTAGGAACCCATATATGTTGTACTCAAGTTGCAGAACAATTAAAGTCATGGCAACGGCTGAAGAGACCCTTACAGTTACAAACCCTTGTTCAAGAATTTTAGTCATTAAGGATAAATTAGTACTTTCATATCACATTTTGGTTAATAATATCATAAACTTTGAAAGGTGGTTATAATTCTATACAGAGTCCAAAATTTGATTATTTTTCCAAATTTCCCAAGGTAAACAGTGGTGCAGCGAGATCATCGTGTTCCGCCATTTATGGCTAACAAAGATCATCCCTACGATTAAAAACTGAAAAAAAATCTATGGAAAATTAAAAATGATTCAAATCCGCCTTTGTCTAAATGGCATGAACAACTTAATCTTTCTTCACCCGCCCACTGTACAAAAAAAAAAATTAAAAAAAAAAAAGTTTATAAATTGCACACTTATCAAACTTTAACGAAAAGCTCCTGGTACTATTCACTTTAACGAAAAACCACATTTTTACACTAAAAATCAATCCTAGTACTATTCACTTTACTATTTATTTTGTCCTTATTGTTAAAACTCAAAATTTTCAAGCCATTTTCATTAGTTTTCCTTATTTTTTACTGGTTGATGATTTATATATTGCTTAATATGCTCTAAAATTAATCTAATTAGGCAAAATAAGAACCAACCCCAAAATGAATTAGTAAATTCAGTGCATAAAACATGTAATAGTTATATGAACAAAGCAATGATATCAATAAATCGCTAATATAAGAGCCAAAAACCTTTCTCTACATACAGAGAAAGGAAGCCCTTCCACACACTTCTATTAAAAGCCAAAAGAGTTTTTTTACATACATATAATAATATCCAGTTCATATTTCATTCCTGAAAATTTAAGTCTAAACTCCATTGAAGCCGACCTCTGAGTTTCAATTACCGATATGTGGATCTCCACGTGGAAACCACTAAATGGGTTTAGGCGTGTTGGCTATCCCACATCGGTGGGAGAAGTCAAAAATAGTGATTTTAAATAGGGTTACTCCAATCTAACTAATACCGAGGTCTTTTGTGATAAAACTCACATCTGACGAATTGGACAAGTGGTAATTACTAAGTTGAAGACAATATCGATGTTGTTAGAGTAGGTTCCCGGGGCCTTTGATAAAAATTCCAACATATTTTTCTGCAGAGAGGTTAGCAAGAATAAAATGCAAAAAATAATGTTTTCATTCTATCTTGATATCCTCAAACAATGAAACAACCATTACCATAAAACAGAAACCCAACCTGTAGCAAAATAACATTGTATGCTAAGGAACATAAAACATGAGTTCAGAAATATAGCCAATCGAAGCTTAGTACCACACTCTGAAGGAAAATTATGAAATATATTTGCGCATATATTTACACATCTAACACACGAATCGATCTCCGTAAATGGGCTTCTAAGACCCTTGCTATTTTTTTTATTTTTTTTTGTAATCTGCGCATAGCTCAAGAAATTGGTCTTGAAAAACCGTAAAACTTGAAAAAGAACGCAAGAAGCAACAAAACGAAAAAGGAAAACTGATCCTAATCAAAGAACCCCTTTTTCCCAAACCATTAGATGTAGGAGGAAGGGAGAAGCAAACTTCCGATTATTCATCTCCAAATACTGATGAAATATGGGCAGTTATTGTTGAACTTTCCACTAAAGATCCGATCACATCGTGGGGATTTTTCAGAGAAAACAGCTAACAGTTGGACCCATTTCTCCGTCGTTTTGAGGGTTCAGCACGTATCCGTTCTCTTTCCTTTCTTTTTGAGTAAATTGTAGCTATAATCCCTTAACTTTAACTCAATTGGAGCAATGGTCCCTCAACTAGAAATCAATTACTATTGGTCCCTCAACTTATCAAAACGTGCAGCTATGGTCCCTCAACTAAAAATCCATTACCATTGATCCTTCAACTTTAATTCAACTAGAGAAATGGTCCCTTAACTTTAACTCAATTGTAGCAATGGTCCTTCCAATATAACTCGTTTTGACAAAAATTTTGACATAGTTGACGAAAAGAACCATAATTATACACTTTGATGAGTTGAGGGATTCTAATTGTATAAATGGTCATTCCAACATAGCTTATTTTAACAAAATTTTGACAAAATTGATGAGAAGGACTATAGCTACATATTTTGATAAGTTGAGGGACCAATGGTAATGGATTTTTAGTTGAGGGACCATTGCTCTAATTTAATTAAAGTTGAAGGACCATTCGTACAATTTACTCTTTCTTTCTTTTTAAACTTTTTAAAACATTTTTGTTATTTTCGTTTTCTTTTCCAACTTTTCCATTTGCGCTGTTTTTTTTTTCTTTTTGTATATATACTTTTTATTTGTTTCTCTCAATGTTTAAATGTTTTTTGTTTTTATTTTTTTTTTTCAATACAATTTTTTTGTGCAGTTATGGTTTTTCACTAGTTTATCCTTTTCTTTTTTTTTTGAATTTTTTGGGTTTTGATTGTGAATGAAATAAAGGGACATTTTCGTCATTTTGGAAAGCTTCACTTTTTGGGGGCTCTCACTTAATATATATAGATAGATAAATAAACATAACTTATTATACTACACTTAATTATTATTAGTGAAATTTATGTGATTTATCCGTATTCTCGAAATAACGGCATGCTTTAGAGAGAACGAAGTGAAAATAAAAATTGGGTGAATTACCAATTTAGTCTTTATTTATCACCTAAGTGAAAATTAGGTCCCTAAATTATTTTCTTAGAAAAATCAGTCATTGAATTATAAAAATCTATCAATTACACCCTCGAAGCTACTATATTCAATTTGCAATCAATTTAAGTCACATTACTTGCATGTGATACACATTAGAGGATAAATTGGTAATTTTACATAAAATAGTGTATGGAGTTAACTTTGGAGGGTAAATTAGACGTTAGATTTACAATCTATATGAAATGTTAAGGGCTTATAGGCGAGAAAATGATGGTATTACACTGGATTTCTAGGCGCCATTGTCACTGTATTTTAGCTATACTCCCCAAAATTTAAATGTTATGTTCTTTTTTCAATTTACCTAACAGGTAAGGCATTAGTTCTTTTGAATGTTGTTGTCTTCACCTAGGGCAAATTTGCAACTGTATTTTAGCTATATACTCCCCAAAATTCAAATATCCAAATATTATGTATAGATTTTGTGACTTTATTTACTTTCGACTTGAGTGGTAAAAATGTATGTTCACTATCATTAACTTAAGTGTCCTCACTCATTTTATAGTTTGATTTGTTTCTCTTAATTTAACTCTAGTTAACTATTTAAGTAATCAATCACTTTTTATTTTTAAAATGATAAAAAACTAGACAAACAAAATTAAAATAAAAACTCAAGAGTTATCGTCATAGTGAAGCCTCTGCCCAGATTTGTCAAAATTGATGGCAGGTTTGGAGGGGGGCCCAAAATTTTCTCTCCATTTTTCTTCCTAATTACCGTTCGAATTTTTCTTTTTTCAGATTTGTAGTTTCCTATCTATAAATTTAATTTAACTGTGTAGACATCAAAATTTCGGTCAAATAAATGTTCATCAATGTATTAAAATTTCAGCATGTTAGGGCATACGTGACATGCGCCACATATCACACAAATTGTACACATGGCGTATGACTCAACAAAATCGAACAAGTCATCAAAAATGACACGTGTCGACACTTGGCGGAAATGAATTATTTGATTTTAATTTAATTAAATCAAATGTTAATTGATGAAGTCAAATCACAAACCGACTCACAAATCGAGTCTTGGTTCTTTCGCCAATTAATCAAGCCCGTAATCAAGGTCAAACCCTTCCGTAGTCAAGGTTTGAAGAGTCTATAAATAGGAGGCTCCAAGACAAAGGAAATGGTCCATAAATCATTTCACGCCTAAACGTTGAAGTTTTGAAATTCTGAAGCTCTCAAGCACTCAAACCCCCCAAACACTTAAAACACTCAAAGAAGACTCGGAAAATCCTTTGTGTTCTTCATCAAATCCCGTAAAGAACCACCAAGCACCCGTACACGTGCCGGTTCCTCCATTGCCAAGAGCCAAAACCTTGGGACATTCATTCATCCAAAAGCCATCATGACCCTTGGATCAACAACACTACATATCTACACATTTCGGAGATCGAATCAAAGGATCATGTTGTAAAGAGATTGTAACCCTACAAATTCATTAATACAAAAAATTATTTTGTACACATGTTCTTGTCCCATTTGTCTCAAAAAATTCGTGTTTACAAACTGTTCTGAAATCCGATTACAAAAATCAAAATTTGATTTTACTGTTATAAGATGATTCAATGGTTCGTTGATAACATCATCATCGTCACCAAAGAGTGAGATTCTT
This sequence comes from Heteromeles arbutifolia, assembly GCA_024362995.1. Lineage (NCBI taxonomy): Eukaryota > Viridiplantae > Streptophyta > Magnoliopsida > Rosales > Rosaceae > Heteromeles > Heteromeles arbutifolia. Next base: position 31,946,440 of record JANCRC010000003.1, on the reverse strand, counting down.
CCTTCCCTCTTTTACCAATCAATTTGAATTCGAATAGTTTTCTTAAAATAGATTTTGAGCTTTTTTTTTTTTTTTTTTTTGGAAGACGATTTCGAGCTATTTTGGAAACGTTTTTTAAATTGGGTTTTGGCTTGAACTTCGAGTGCAGCTTGAGGTGTTGTTCGACGGAGTTTGCACGAGTCGAAGGTGGGGAAGGTTGAAGCCTCGAACGACTTCGTTTTCTGGAAAAAAAAGTTAAGGTAGGTTTTTTTTATTTTTTTTTATTTTTATTTTTTTATATTTAGAAAAAGGGAACAATTGGTGGCAAGTAGTGGTTATCCACTCCTTTTAGGGAAGAAAAACTTAAAGAGGAAGTTCGCCCAGACTCACCAGCTTGAAGTCTCGAACCCAAAACTAGGGATAGGCAAAATACCCACGAGTATAGATAACCACGTTTATCCGTCCATTTAAAATTTACCGTTACGGTTATAAGTAACCATTTAGATAAATTAACGATTATGAGTATAACCGTTTATCCGTTAAATTTAAATGAACGGTTGTGGGTATTGCTCGTGATTATAAACAGATTGTCATTGAATCGTTTATTTTAATATATGTAAAATTAGAAAAAATAAAAATAAAAACCTAAACCGTTTATTTTAACAAAAGCACTTTTATTAAAAGTAATTAGGAACATAAGTGCGTTTTGGACAAGTTGTGGAAACTGAATTATAGAAGCGAGTAGCTGATCATTTGCGTTTTTAATTTTTCCACCAAAAGTTCAAGAATTGCATGTGTACACGAGAGGGATAGAGGCATGTGTGTTTTGATCTTTCAGAGAAAAAGGGATACAGGCACGAGACAATCTACAGCTTCTACTTTGGAGACTGGCTATATATCAGTTCGGGGAGCTTATCTGTCATGCGAGGACACTCATATGGCCGTGATTGGAGAAGATAGATTCCAATCAATCTCACTTGCTACACTCTTGTGCTTTATATGTAGATACAAGATATATACATATACAGAGCCATTTATGTAAAGTGATTCTTATTTTTTTCAAAAAATGAGAATTAGATATGGGATTCACTCTATATCGAACTTCAATTATCTAAACCGTTTATTTTGTAAGTCTTGATTCATAGATCATCCTTACAAAAATTCAATTCAATCCGAAACCATTTGCCTATTTAATTATCAAGATAAAATTTCATTGTTTCTTATATATTAAAGAATTTGTTTTTTTTTTTAAACCCAATTAGATGTCTTAAACATTTTCGATTTAGCTAATATTTTGCAAGGGTGATCTATAAGGTGCAACTTCAAAAATAGACGGTTCGGATCGTTAAAGTTTGATTTAGTGTGGATCCCACAACTAATCCTCATTTTTATAAAAAAATAAAATAAAAAAATTCATTTCCTTAAAGATTTCCTCTGTGTATATACACACACACTATGGTCCCTCAACAATCCCTTCAAATTAACTTTACCAACTGATAAATGGGTAAACGGGAAAAAAAAAGGGGGGTACATGGGTAAAAAACAACCAAACGGATAAACGGATAAACGGATAAACAGTTACGATTAAATAGATACGCGGTTATGGATGTTGTTAACCGTTTATAAACCGTTATGAGTATGAGTATAACTATTTAATCAATTATCCAAAGAGTAAACGGTTACGCAAATAAAAGCATAAACGTTTATAAATAAATAACCACGATTATCCGTATGTCACAATCGTTGCCCATTCCTAACCCAAACCTCCTCTCTTTTTTTTGTATTTTGGATGACTGTTGGATTTTCGGAATTTTCTAACTGCTATCCTCTTTTTCTGTTCCCTCTTTTCTCAATAAATATCGTATCTTCTATCATAAAAAAAAAAAAAAAAAAAAAAAATCTAAATATGTTTTAAAACTAAAATAATAAAAAATTAACAAGAGTTAAAGTTAAAGTTAAAGATACATGTTAAGTTGCAAAATGGGGGGCGAGTGGGCAGACCCTGTCCTAAAACAAATGGCGGCGAGAATTATCCCCAGCAACAAAAGATTTCGAAATATGATATGAACTTATACATTTTTTTTTTTAATTTGTTATATAAATTAAGCAATTTGTCATACCAGCTTGTTGAAATTATCAATTTGTCACATCATTCTAACTTCGTTAAGTTTTCAATCTAAAATAAGTGATATGTCTTGCACATGACTTGTGTTCAAAGTTATTTTTGTCATTTTAACACCTCATCTCGCTTCCCTTCTATTAAGTTGTATTCGACCAAAAAAACTCTAGGGTTTCTAAAGCCACAAAAAAGGGGCTGATGTACGATACATAATTTGAGAGTTTTCGTTCAAAAAGAGGAACGACGACGCTCCTTCTGTGTGTTTTGAATTGAAGATGGCTCAACAATATAGATTCATGGGGGACCCTCAAATCTATGAAATTATTGTGAGGAGCTTAAGTGAAGAAATCATGGCACTACAATTTGGTGAAGACTGAAATGGACGGAGGAATGTCTAGGTTTCAAAGGTTGTATGTGTGCTTTGCACTATTGAAAAAAAAAAGGAAAAAAAAAGAAGCTTTTTGGAGGGTTGTAGGCCAATGGTGGAATTGAATGCATGCCACATTAAAGGTCCACATCCAGGCCAATTGCTTATAGCAATTAGTATAAATGCCAACAATAGCATGTATGCGATAGCATATGCAATTGTTGAAATTAAAGATAGGACTCGGACTTGGTTTCGGAGATACTCATCACTGATTTGCTGATTTGGGTATTGAATATGCACTTGCTTCAGTCATTATGTCAGACAAACAAAAGGAGTTAATAAAAGTTGTGAATGATCTTATTCCAACTTCTGAACACAGACATTGTATTCAACCCTTATATAACAATTTCAAGAAAAAAACACTTTGGTATTGCGAAACAATTTCTTTGGTCAGCAGCTCGGGGTTAATGAAAGATGTTAAAATGACAAATACAACCTTGAATACAAATTATGTTGGGTAAATTACATTTTACCCCCTCAGGTTTGGGGTCGATTTCAATTCCTTACAACATATTTAAAATATTTCACTTTCATACCTCACCTACTATTTTATTTCAATATAGTACCTCCGTTACATTTTTCATCCATTAATCTGTTAAGAGCTAACGTGGCTGCCACATTTGTGCTGACGTGGTTGCCAAATTTGCACCACGCGGCATTTTTTTAATTTTATTTTATGAATTTAAAATATAATAATTTACTCTATTGAAAAAAAAAAAAAAAAAAAAAAAAAAAGCCTGAAATCCATTCCTCTTCCCTTTCCCCGCAACCCCCCCCAACCCTAAATCCCATGTCTTCTCCGATCCACTCTTCCCTCTTCACCTTCCCGACCCACTTTGTCTTCCCCACCCAAGCACCCCCCTTCTCCCATCCCCCATCATCACCCACCCCTTGCCCACCTGAGCCACCCCTTCTCCCGTCACCAACCCCGTCCATCAGCCCCCAGATCTTCTCTGCCTTCACTTTCGACAACACACTGCAGCCACCACGAAGCCTCGAGCTTCAGCAATCCCCGAGTTCAACAACACATTAAAGCCCCACGAAGCCCCGAAATCAACGACTTTGCTGCAGCCCCGTGTTTTCCTCCGACAAGTTTAATTTCCACGATAACCCTTCTGAGATCCGGGGGAAGGTCGTTGACTTAGATCCAGGCCGAGGCGGCGAGATTTGGATTCGAAAATGTAAGGATTTTTTCCAAATGTTCCTTCGATCTTGTAGTTCTAATTTGAAATTCGTTCTCAGTTTGAACTGTGAGTTTTGAAAAATAATAGCATCTTCGTTTTGGAAACAACAATCTCATTGGGTTGGAGATGGGGTGTCAGAGAAGGCTAATGGTGGCTGGTTCCTGGAAAGAAAAAGGGTTGGGCATCGACAGAGAATTGCGGATAGTGTTTGGGCACCGATGGCGGGGAATAACTGGAGGAGGTGCGCGAGTTTGAGGGTGAGCGAGTCTGGATTTGCCTCATTGCACTGGCTAAGGAAAGGGAAGGTGGCGATGGTGGACCGGGGGAAAGGAAGAATGCGGGGATGGGGTGAGAGCAGGAAAGGGATAAACAAATGTAGGGAGAAGGGGTGGGGAAGACAAATTGGGTTTCAGGTTTTTTTTTTTTTTTTTTTTTTAATTTTTTTATTAAGTGTTTAGCCACGTGACACAAATGTGGCAGCAACGTCAGCACAAATGGGGACCCCTTATTTGCCACATCATCACTTAACGGTTTACTTAACAGATTTTCTAACGAATATATGAAATTGAAATAAAATAGTATTTAAGGTATGGAAGTGAAATGTTTTAAAGATGTTGTAAGGAATTGAAATCGATTCCAAACCTGAAGGGATAAAATGTAATTTACTCATTTATGTTTGAGGTACATGGTTTATTTTGAATGAAAAATTTAATGAATTAGATAATTATTTCAAAAAGTTAGATGACAAATTGTTTAAAGTTTCAATTTATATGATAAATTAAAAAATATATACAAGTTAATACGACATTTCAAAACAATAAAAAATATGATAAATTTATATGATAATTTAAATAACGTGTTGCAGATAGAGGGAAGAAAGAGCGAGGAAACTTTGGGTTGGGTTGGGGGTGGTGGTGAATGGTGAGAAAGGAGTTCCACGTGGGTGGATCCCACGGCACAGAGTCAACAAAAACAAGAGAAAATTTGAAAGGTTAATTACATTTTCATATCTCAGGTTTGGGGTCTATTTCAATTCCTTACAATATCTTCAAAACATTTCACTTTCATACCTTAAGTACTATTTTATTTCAAAATAATACCTCTGTTACATTTTTCATCCATTGATCCGTTAAATGCTGACGTAGCTGCCACATTTGTGTCACGTGACTGCTAAATGTCTGCCACGTGGCAAAAAAAAAAAAAAATTTTTTTTTTTTAAAACCTGAATCTTAAAAAAAAAAAAAAAATGAAAACCCATATCGCATGACCCCCCGTGCCTAACCCCCCATCTCCTTCAGATCCCCCCGTAACCCTTCCCCATCCCTCCATCATCTTTAAAAAAACCTTAAACCCCCCGTGCCTAACCCCATCTCCTTCAGATCCCCCCCCGGTAACCCTTCCCCATCCCTCCATCATCTTTAAAAAAATTGGGAGCGACGAACTGGGTTGCAGGTTTTTTTTTGTTTTCTCTTCTTCTTCTTCTGGGTTGCGGGGTTTGGTGTTGGGGGGGCGAGGGACGAGTTGCAAGTTTTTTTCCATTTCATTTTTCTTTTCTTTTCTTTCTCTCCTCCTCTTCTTCTTGGTTGCAGGTTGGGTGTCATGCGATTTGGGTTTTCATCATCATCATCATCATCATCATTATTTTTTAAGATTCAGGTTTTAAAAAAAAAATTAAAAAAATTTTTTTTTTGTCACATGGTAGACATTTGGCAGCCACGTGGCACAAATGTGGTAGCCACGTCAGCATTTAAAGGATCAATGGATAGAAAATGTAACAGAGGTATTATTTTGAAATAAAATAGTACTTAGGGTATAAAATTGAAATGTTTTGAAAATGTTGTAAGGAATTGAAATAGACCACAAACCTGAGGTATGAAAATGTAATTAACCCAAATTTGAAATAGGCCTAATTTTATAGCCCACATTTTGAAATAAGTCTAATTTTTAGTAATTTTTTACTTTTGAAATATGTTTAATTTTTAATGGGGGGTCCAACGGCATAGAAGTCAACAAAAACAGCAATAAATAATTCCAAATAACTTGTTGCAGATGGGGAGAAGGACGAGGGAGGAAACTGGGTAGGGGTAAGTAATCTAAATAACGCGTTGCATTCGCAGGGGAGAAAGAGCGAGGAAACTGAAAGGGTGCAGGGTGAGAGAGGAGTCGCACATGGGGGCGGGTCCCACACAGACTCAACAAAAACAAATAACAAAATAATTCAAATAAAAGTTGATCCTCTCGACAAATAAATAAAGAAAAAGGAAAATCATGAAAGACGACAAAACACTGACACGCATAGACTTGACGGAGTACCCCACACTTGGAACGGAATAAAAAAACCAAAATCCCGAACGCCCTGAGAACACCCAGCGTCGTGCCGAGCAAAAATGCTGGGACCTCGTCTCTTTTCAGCTTCTCTGCTGCTTCGAAGCGCAAGTCCAGGTCCAATCCGCTGCCAAAATCTCGAAGCCGAAACAGGGAAAGACTCAGCAGCCAGGCGCGGAGCAAGACTGAAAAGGTATAAAATTGCTTCCCATTGTCAATTGTGAATATAGTCCCTGGACGAAGATGGATGCTCAATTGGGTCTAATGCGGTAGATGTTTATTTGGATAATTATATACATCAAGTACTGTTTCTAACCTCTCTTTTTTATTCATTTTCAGACCATTTGAGGCAATCATCTCAATTTGTAGGACTAGGATGTGCTTGGACAGTTGTAGAATTCAAAGCCAAGTGCAGAATTTAATTAATACTCCCGATCATTGTCACGGCTAAAACTGAAACAAGTTGATGTGATCAGAAAAAACAAGTTGATAATCTTTTGAACGCTGATCTTCTTCATAGTAAGGTAAAGGTAACAACTTGGAGGAATGTTTCCCCGCAAACAAAACTTTCTGCTGTCTGTCTCTTTCTCTAAGAACATTTTTTTCATCACTTGAACCAGTCGTTGCTTAAGTACCATTCTGAAGGGTGTCATCAACGGTGAACCTCTGATTCTGAACTACTTTTGAAACAACCAAACCGAAAAAGAATACGGCAGTCAAGGGGGACAGTTTCATAGGATTAGTAGCATGACGACGGATGAAATGAAATGAAACTGCACTGCCGAGCAAATGCATTGAGCAATGGCAAGGCTTAATCCAGTAATTTCAGCGAATGTGCCAAAAAGCATGTTGTTTGGAGGTGGATAGTAAAAACACCATAGCTTTCCCCTCCTCCTCAATACAATTCTTTCCTTTTTACCGTTGTGAACGAGCTCCCAGATGCAAACAAGTACAGCCACGATTGCCAACAGCATGCCGATTAGTGCATAGTGAGGCTTACGTGGGGAGGAAGCCTGATCAAAAACAGCAGACAGAGTCTCGATGACAAGGCTAGTGAATAACAGGATCCACTCTGATGAAGTAGCCTGCACAAGTTATAACAACTTCAATTCACTTTTTCTTTTTTCTTTTTTTTCTTCAGAAAATTGATGAAAATTCATGAATATTTGTTTCTTAACTCATCAAAACATGCAATTATAGGTTTTTTCATCAACTCTATTAGAAATTCATTAAATGAGTTATGTCAAAAATTGAGGGATCATTACTTTAATTGCATTAAAGTTGTGGACCATTTCTCTAGTTGGGATCGGTAGATTCTCAGCTGCAGTCATCTTCTCCCACTCTGTTTTTCGTTGCTCTTGGGGGCATCTTTTGAGTAGAGCCAGAGTTTTTTCGAGTCTGCTTTGCCAATCTCGACTTTCTACGTATTCTTGAATCCGAAAAAAAAAAAGAAAAAGTGCAGTAATAAGGGTGTGGATTGCCGCTTTCAATAAATAAATAAAATATGAGATGTTCTAGATTCAAAGTTTTGAGTTGGTGAGTCTGCTTGATTGTGATCACGAGCGTGGTGAAATTTCAATTAGCTTTTTGGATTCTGAAAGAGATGGATAATCATGGCTTACTACTATTTGTCCTCTTTTTTAAATAAAGGAATCCCAAAAAAAAATTCCAAAACTCCTTTTGATTTGGTTCATGGTTCTCGGAATCGAAATCGTTGCTCCGGGAAGACGAAGAAGAAGAAGATGGTTCATGGTTCATGGTTCATGGTTCATGGTTCACGGAAGCCGAACAAGATGATGCTATGAAGCCAGCTATGGGTTCTGATTTGGGAAAAGAAGAGGGGGCACACAATTAATTTTTTAAGAGATTCCAAACAATTGTTGGATTGTTAAAAAAAAAAACACTTATTGTTAAAAAATGCACGTGGCAGACATAGAAAGGAGTAGTGAGTATCCACCTAAGTTACTTTTGCTATCATCCTTAAGTAATATCCATGATCGTTATCTTATTTATAACTGTTAAATATGTTTAAATTTCGAAATTTATGAGACTTAAATTTCAAAATTAAACTCTTTTAATAGTAATATTTAGGATGGTGAAAACTACTATCACTTGAGGCAAAAATACACCCTAATAAAAAATGTTTCTTTACTTCAATTGAATAAAATTGAGAGACTATTTTTACAATTTTTTTAATTAGAAAACAGAGAATCTTCCTATTCAATATAGAGATTTTTCAATGTGATCAGTATACTAAGACATATGTGTTAAAATGTTAATAACTTAAAAAGTAAAATTTTTGACCACAAGCTCTAGACCAATACCTTTATCTCGTCGCGTAGCTCGCCAACCAACAGGCAACAGCCTTGCGTTTTTTTAGAGTAACCGCAGTACCGCATGCACCTTCCATGAATTGATATGCAGCTTTAAAAAACAGGGCAGCGATCCGCAACTTCAGCAAGGCCTGGAAGTTGAAATAAAATGCGAAAATGAGTTGGTATAACCACGCATCTAGAAATTTGGTATGGGGAAACTAATGAACTTTGATTGAGGGAGGGAGGGAGAGGGAGGACCTGAGCAGCAAGCTCCTGATTGGCAGTGTCAGTGGGCGACACCGCTCCGACGACCCCAAAACCAACATTGCTGTCTGTCAGATAGCTTTCCATCTGCATCTGCATCTCCATCTCCATCACCATGGGCTCTTTTTGGTGAATAAAACTTGGTCCTGTAAATCTGGGTCCTTTCCTTATATCACTAAACACGCTTTTATATTCATATGCTGCGTATAATTCCTTTTGGAGTCTCTAAATTGTACGTCCTTTTGGTTGAATCAAAAGGCCTTATCTCAATTTTTAGTCTATTTCCTGGTAATTCCACAATGAAGCTGAATCAAAAGAGTATCGCAAAAAGGATGTGTTCCAGATAGAAAGAAAGAGCGAGGAAACTAGAGTGTACGGGAAGAGAGAGAGGTCCTATATGTGGGTGGTAATGTAATTTCACAAATAAGTATTTGACGATTTGCAGACGGAGGGAAGAGAAATAAGAAAGAGCGAGGAAACTGGAGGGGTATATGGGGGGAGAGGGGAGTACTACGTGGGCGGTAATATAATTTCACAACAAAAAATTATAGCGCTACCATACCCGTCCCAGGGCTGAAGTTTTTTGCCAAATGACCATACCACCCAAATTACCATCGTACCATATCAAAGTTGTGCCAAAAAATTTGTACCATTAGTAACAGTACGGTATCTGCACCGTACCATATATTTTTGGTACGATAATGGTATTCAATCATTTCACTTATATATAATTAGGCGTTACTATCATTATTATCATTATATATGCACTTTATATTTTTTTTCTAGTCATTTATCCAATCTTTTCACTATCTAACCTCTACTTTCCTAATAAAAAAACCCAAACCTTCTTGTGCTGCTACTCTTCATCTTTTCACTCATCTAGCCACCCACTTCATCTCTGTTGCTTCAGTTTCGGCGACTCTCTATCTCCGGAGTCTATCTCATCTTCTCCTTCATCAAATTAGGATGTAGGGATGACAATTCTAACTGTTAAACCCAATAACTGTGGATAATCATCCGAATGGATTGGATTTGGATATGAAAATTCGGGTATGGTATGGATATGGGGAAAAACCGTGAACTTTATTTGGTTATGGTTTTGTATATGATTATAGGGGTCCCCAATCCGCATCCGTCCCCGAATCCGACCCAAATATTATATATATATATATATATATATATTTGATATATAATATAATTTTATTCAATTTACCCTCCCTATACTAATTCATTATGCATGCATCAAACCCTACACTATCTTTATTATGCACAAAACATCATGCATGGGGCATACCAACAATCTCATCAATTCAATACTCTTATTGTTATACTCAATCAAATTAATTCATTGAATCATTTTATATATCAATTATCAAATGTTACAAGTTTATCAGATTCATCTCTCTTCAAGAGTCTCACCGTCAAGAAATTGGTGGATGTTATCATGAACAACTTCAAATATATTGTTATGTTTTTTGTAATTGTTGTTGCTATTTAATGACGGAATTAGTATCTACTAAAATTTATAAAGCGTCAATTGGATGAATATAATTTTTTTTTGGTTTTTTGACAAAGATGGATATAACCGATAACCGATTGAAAATCCGTTATCCGGTGGATGTGGTTATGGATAATCCCCGATGGTTAATTTGCAGTTATGGATATGGTTAATTTGCGGTTATGGATATGGTTAATTTTCATGGTTATGGGGATGGATATAGCATTTCCGTCCCTATACCGAACCGTTGCCATCCCTAGTAGGATGTCTTTCTCCCTGGCTTCATATATCAAGTTCATTTTTGTACAATTTTAAAGAATGTAGAGATGGAATTTAGGAATCTTTGTACTATTTTTTTTTTAGGGATATTAAGTTCTTTCATCAATTCTTCCATTTATTTGCTTCTTGTTTTTTAAATCAATCTCTATAAAATTCTCATAATTAAATAAAAAAAGTTTTAGAAACCCAAAGGGAGTGGCCAAAACACGTTTGAGCCTTAAATTGGGTTGGAAAAAAAAAAATCAAATTTTGGCCAAAAACAAAGTGGTAATTACCATTACCATACCATGTCAACCGAACTATTTGGCATGCCGAAATTCGGTATACCGAAAGTTTGGCACAGTAATGGTAATAGATTTTATCATACCAAAAGTTTGGTATGGTAATTGGTACATGGGTTTTGGTACGGTAATTGTACCAATACCACCCCTACCCGCCCCAATGTCTTATCATCCCACCCTACTTTTTATTAAATTTTTAAGGACTAATATATCCTCTCATAAAATGACATATAAGGATAGTAAAAAAGGAAGCTCCATTCCCTCGTCCCTAGCAATTTAGCACACCGCTCGGATCGCAATTTTATCGCCTCCTCCGAGCTCTCTTAGTCTTTTCCGAAACTCCAACCCCCGGCCCAAAATGGACAACACGATTAAGCATGCTATTGTGATCAAGGTTATGAGACAAACTGGATCTTGTGAACAAGTGACACAGGTGAGAGATATGTCGCTGTTGCTTAGTGTTGGTGAATGGCGAGGAGAGAGAGGAAGGGGATGAGGCATTTGGAGGGAAGGCAATTATTGTGGATTAAATGAGTTATTTCGAAAATTGAGGGATAATTACTCTAGTTGCATTAAAGTTGTGGACCATTTTTCTAGTTGGGATGGGAAGATTCTCTTGCAGCTGCAGTCATCTTCTCCCATTATGTTTTTCGTTGCTCTTGGGGGCATCTTCTGAGTATAGCCAAAGTTGTTTCGAGTCTGCTTTGCCAATCTCAACTTTCTAGGCATTCTTGAAACCAAAAAAACGAAAAAAAAAAACACACAGCAAGTGGTGCAGTAATAAGGGTGCGGATTGTGGCTTTCAATAAACAAATAAAATATGAGATGTTCTAGATTCAATGCTTGAGCTGGTGAGTCTGCTTGACTGTGATCACGAACATGGTGAAATTTCAAATAGCCTATTGGGTCCTGAAAGATGTGGATAATTGTGACTTGCTACTATTTGGCTCTTTTTTTAATAAAAGGAATCCTAAAAAAAAAAATTCCAAAACTACTTTTGATTTGGTTCATGGTTCTCGGAATCAAAATCGTTGCTTCGGGAAGAAGAAAAAGAAGATGGTTCATGGTTCAGGGAAGCCGAAAACGATGATGGTATGAAGCAGCTATGGGTTCTGATTTGGGAAAAGAAGAACGGCCACACAATTTTTTTAATAAAATTAATTTTTTAAGAGATTCCTAACTATTGTTGGATTGTTCAAAAACAAATTATTGTTAAAAAATGCACGTGGCAGACATAGAAAGGAGTAGTGAGTATCCACCTAAAACCAACATTGCTGTCTGTCAGATGGCTTTCATCTGCATCTGCATCTCCATCTCCATCACCATGGGCTCTGTTTGGTGAATAAAACTTCTGGTCCTGTAAATCTGGGTCCTTTCCTTAAATCACTAAACACGCTTTTATATTCATATGCTGCGTATAATTCCTTTTGGAGTCTCTAAATTGTACGTCCTTTTGGTTGAATCAAAAGGCTTAATATCAATTTTTAGTCTATTTCCCGGTAATTCCACAATTAATCTGAATCAAAAGAGTGTCGCAAAAAGGACGTGTTCCAGATAGAAAGAAGAGCGAGGAAACTGGAGGGGTATATGGGGAGAGACAGAAGTACTACGTGGGCGGTAATATAATTTCACAACAACAAAATCATGGATAATAATGTAATTCACAAAATTAAATTTTGTTATTTTTTTATTTAAGTGATTCGAAGATATATTTAATATAAAAAAATAAAAATAAAAAATAAAACAAAAACTTTTCTCTCAACTCCCACTCCCATTCATATGTTTTATACTCCCTCCTTCAGTGGTGGTCATAGTTTTATTTTATGAACTTACAAATCTCACTCCCACTCATATGAGATTGTTGAATGTTTCCGTTCTTCAATGTTCTAACAAGTGACAGAGACAAATTTATTTATTTATTTTTTTTGGGAAACTGGAGACAAATTTCTTTAGCTATAGGAACTTACACGTGTTACGTGATATGTTAATTCAGTATCACAATATTATGTGTAATTTGTTTTACATGTCTTTTTTTTTGGGGTGGAGAACGGGGATTACAACCAGGGCCGGCACTGAGAATTTTGGGGTCCTAGGCGAGCCTTTGAAGTAGGGCCCTAGAGTTCTTTGACTTCCGACCCTTTGTACATTGACATGTGTAAAAAAAATTCATTGAATACATGAAAAGTCTATTTCTACATCAAATATCATTAAAAATTAATATATAAAAAAATAAAAGATATACAAATATTATTCGTCTCGCGTTTTTAGATGCAAATGCACTTATTAAGTTTACATAATCTAATTTTTCAACCAATTCAAACCGAAAGAGAAGTCCATATACGCCAAATTCCAATCATTTTTCTATTGTTACAATGTTACTTGTTACATTCAATAAATGAATAAATGGCTGGATTACAGAGACAACATCTTACATCTAGGGAAAATATTAGAGTGAAGAGGATAATAATTTTTGTATACGAACCTAGGCGGACGAGGCGGATTTGAATAATTTATTATATATTATATAACTAATTAATTTGAACATTAAATAATGTCATTTTTCAAAAAGGTGAGAGTTTTAACCTTTTAGGTATATAATAAAGATACATGTCGTGTGATCTTAAAATAGGGTAATAAAACCCTATAAAAATAAACATAAAGATGATATTTAAGAGAGAAGCAAAAAAGTAAAAATAAGATGGTGATGACTATTTAAAAAGGAGAAGACGTGCAGCTATAAAAAAAAGATGGTGGGATCATCTTAAGTAAAATCGTGGAATTAAAATAATGTTGGGAATATGGTTGTCTTCTTCCTCGCGCGAGGTTGACCTTGCAACAAAAAATTTCCAGATTTCGGCATTTACATATACGCCCGCATAGCTCCCGCTTATCTCCATCCAAACCTGCCTAGTTCCGTCTAAAAATTGGGGGGCCTTTCGAAGTAGGTGCCCTAGGCGGGCGCCTACTCCAGCTACCCTCAGGGCCGGCTCTGATTACAACCTAAAGAGAATAGCGAAACGAGTCCAAGGGACTCTAGCATTGTCATCAATAGGAGCTGATCTCATCCAAACGGGAGAGTAGTGAACATATGTCATGTTGTATGTAAGTTGCTCCTTTTAAGTGAGAATGGTTTATAATCAATCAAATTATATGAGACAAGTTCATCGTCATGGAGTAAAAAATAATCTAAAAAATTTAGAAGACGACATGTGCACTTTTCCTCAAGAAGTGAAATTGTTGAATGTTTCCATTCTTCAAAATTCTAATCAAGTGACATAGACAATGACAGAGACAGATTTCTTTAGCTATAGCAACTCACGCGTAACATGTACAATGTTATGTGATATGTCAATTCAAATGAAGCATGTAAAGTGTCACGCACAAATTTCACGAAGTGTGGGATATTAGACACGTGGACACATGAGTATGAGTAATGCTACACTTAAGTCATCTCTAATGGATCGGGACATAGAGTTATAAGTTATGTCATAGCCCGAAATGAGAAAGAAAAAAAAACAAAAAAAAAACCTATCTTCAATGGCGGTCTGGGTCAAAAGAAAAAAGGGACCCACCAGCCAAACTCAAGCCCTTCGGCCCTCGAGCTAGGCAAGCCTAGCCAGCCAGCCCATTTGAGAAGCCCAGCCTAGAGCTTGGATTTTGAATTGTTATTTTTTTAAGGACGAAATTTTATTTAAAAAAAAAAAATTCTAATTCTAATTTTTTTTTTCTATACATTCCTACATCATTTTCACCCTTCCATACTATCCTACCTCATTTTATTTCAATTTTTCACATTCTATTCACTCGAAATCCTATTTGAAAAATTATTGAGAAAAAAAAATCCGGAGGCTTATTAGTTTAGCGACAAGTGACACTCAAAATATGTGTGGATAACCTTATTTTAATAGGTAGTTTAATTTAATTTAATTAACCAATAAAGTTAAAGAACAAACTTAAAAATAATAAATTATTGAGAGGGCCAAAAAAGAGCCCATTCGGTTGGAGATGATATATAAATATGGTTTGACATTGCTCATTTGAAAATAATTTTTTGCAGGGTTATGACTCCAAACGGGGCTAAACATAGCCCCTTCAGTTTGAGATGGCCTTACAACATATTTGTACTATCATTGTACAATCTCTCTAATAGATGTAGGGCCCACAACACATGTGGATCTCATCTTTATTAGAGAGATGTTACAAATAATAGTACAAATATGTAACATCCCATATCGACCAACGGAGAGGGGTGATGTCACATCCCATTCTCGACTCCGCCGTAGCACGATATTGTCCGCTTTGGGCCCTGGCCACACCCTCACGGTTTTGTTTCTGGGAACTCACACGAGAACTTCCTAGTGGGTCACCCATCCTAGGAATGCTCTCGCCCGAGCTCGCTTAACTTCGGAGTTCCGATGGAACCCAAAGCCAGTGAGTTCCCAAAAGGCCTCGTGCTATATGGAGGTGAGCATGTACATATAAGGAACACCACCCCCTCTCCGTTGGTCGATGTAGGATGTTACAATCCACCCCCTTTAGGGGCCTGACGTCCTCGTTGGCACACTCGCACCACATGGCAAAGTGGCTCTGATACCATTCTGTCACATCCTGGACTCGACTCCACCGTAGCACGATATTGTCCGCTTTGGGCCACGCCCTCATGGTTTTGTTTCTGAGAACTCACGAGCACTTCCCAGTAGGCCACCCATCCTAGGAATGCTCTCGCCCAATCTTGCTTAACTTCGAAGTTCCGATGGAATCCGAAGCCAGTGAGTTCCCAAAAAACCTCGTGCTATATGGAGGTGGGCATGTACATATAAGACACATCACCCCCTCTTCGTTGGTTGATGTGGGATGTTACAATTCACCCCCCTTAGGGGCCTGATGTCCTCGTCGGCACACTCGCACCACACGGCAGAGTGGCTCTGATACCATTCTGTCATATCCCGGGCTCAACTTTGCCGCAGCACGATATTGTCCGCTTTGGGCTTACCATTCCCTCATGGTTTTGTTTTTGGGAACTCACACGAGAACTTCCCAGCCGGTCTGGGATGTCACATCCCAGGATGACATCCTAGATCGGCTCCGCCGTAGCACAATATTGTCTGCTTTGGGCCACGCCCTCACGATTTTGTTTTTGGGAACTCACGAGCACTTCCCAGTGGGTCACCCATCCTAGGAATGCTCTCGCCCAATCTCACTTAACTTCGGAGTTCCGATGGAATCCGAAGCCAGTGATAAAAGTAGCATTTTTGCATGGGTATTTGTTGTCGTTCTTGTAAGAAGCTGGAAACAGTAGACCTGACATTCGTGTTGTGTTTCCCATGTTCGTGTCGTTTTCGTGTCATACCCGATATCTTAACGGGTCGTGTCGTGTAACACCCGTTAAAATAAACGGGTAAAGTGACCCGACCCGAAATCGACCTGATAATATTAACAGGTAATATGACCCAACTCGTTACCCGTTAAGGAAAATATATTTTAAATCAATAAATAATCAAATAAAAAACATAATACTTTTTTGAGTGAAAAAAAGGTTGCACGCCCAGTGGGACTCGAATCCACAATTGCTTGATTAGAGCCAAAACACAAATCAATCTTCTAGACTTGCAAGAATGGTGCAGGCCACCGACGAAGACTACTCTTTCTAGCTTGCAAAGAACACTAGCAAAAAATACCCATCAAGCAATTTTTGAAATTTACGGTTTTAAAAGCTATCAAAAACTACTTTGATTATGTACTTAACAAGCAGTAAACACACTCAGCAAATGAAATGCAGAAACTCTAATATCCCTTAAGCAGATTTCAACAGAAAAAGTAAATCAGATATCAGTAGCTAAAATCAAGAATCCCCATATCAGTTAACAAGTCATATAATCCAAAGTTAAATCATTGCATGTTGGAACTAATCAAAGATTGTCAGAATTTAAAAACAAAACATGGGCTTTTTTCAAGAAATGAAAATTCATAATTTCGAATAAAAAAGAAGAAACAAGAACATAAGATTTACGAAGATACAACATTAAACAAATGAAAAGAACATAGATGTAGAGATGTAGAAACAAAATCAAACCTGGAGTGGAATCTAGAGAATGCAGAGATGCAGAGATGACAAGATCAAGAATGATTCCGTCTAGGCGTCCATTGCACAAGGGAGGAGAAAAGAGATACTGAGAGATGCTACCGGAAGAACATACGACGGGAGAGAGGGGCTAGGAAGAACAGACGGGAGACGGTGGGTCGGGAGAGAGGGTTACGGGAGTTGGGAGATAGAAAGGGATTAAGGCTGGTTTTTGTTTTGATCAAATCATCATCAGATGGTAAAATTGGAAAATATAAGTGGTTTTTGTCACATCCCGGCCCGAGACGGATCACTTCCCGGGGCCGCTCCACCACCGTAGCACGATATTGTCCGCTTTGGGCCCCGACGACGCCCTCACTGTTTTGTTTCTGGGAACTCACACGAGAACTTCCCAGTGGGTCACCCATCATAAGAGTGCTCTCACGCGTTATTCGCTTAACTTCGGAGTTCCGATGGAACCCAAAGCCAGTGAGCTCCCAAAAGGCCTCGTGCTAGGTAGGGATGAGAATATACATTTAAGGATCACTCCCCTAGGTGATGTGGGATGTCACAATCCACCCCCCTTTGGGGCCCGACGTCCTTGTCGGCACACACGCAGCCAGGGTTAGGCTCTGATACCAATTGTCACATCCCAGCCCGGGGCGGATCACTTCCCGGGCCCGCTCCACCACCGTAGCATGATATTGTTCGCTTTGGGCCCCGACCACTCCCTCACGGTTTTGTTTGGCTTTTGTTTTGATCAGATCATCATCAGATGGTAAAATTGGAAAATATAAGGGGTTTTTGTCACATCCCGGCCCGGGGCGGATCACTTCCCGGGCCCGCTCCACCACCGTAGCACGATATTGTCCGCTTTGGGCCCCGACCACGCCTTCACGGTTTTGTTTCTGGGAACTCACACGAGAACTTCTCAGTGGGTCACCCATCATGGGAGTGCTCTCGCGCGCTACTCGCTTAACTTCGGAGTTCTGATGGAACCCGAAGCTAGTGAGCTCCCAAAAGGTCTCGTGCTAGGTAGGGATGAGAATATACATTTAAGGATCACTGCCCTGGGCGATGTGGGATGTCACAATTTTTTTGTCCCAAAAAGTTCTAATAATATAAGTGAAATAAAATCCAATGGTACAGATTGACTCTCATTTATCTTACAGCTGTTATTTAAGTAAAGTCTTTAATAGTTTTTTAATTAATGTAGAAGTGTAAAAAATATTGAAAAAAATATATAAATGCTCGTAATGACAAGCTTTACAACTTTCGTGAAGAGCTTAACTTCGAAATTCGCCACTATAATCATATAAATCATAGATCAAAATTTAACCGTTGATTGTTGTTTACATTTACGCTTCATTTTTCTCATCAAATTTTGTTTTTTAAAATTTTGTTTTTTGAAAACATGATATATTAGATGATGCAGGAAGATGAACGGTTTGGATCGTTGATATTATGTTCAGAGTTTTACGGTTAGTGAAAATATTGCTTGATGTTTATAAAGTTTCTACAAACTATATGACATCGACTCATATTTCAGTTAACCGTAAATATCGAAACGTGATATCAAAGATCTGAACCGTTCATCTTCTTACATCCACCAGATGACCATGTTTTCAAAAAAAAAATTTTAAAAATGAAATTCAGTAACAAGAATAAAGCGTAAATGACAATCGACGGTTAAATATAAATTTAAGGTTTATGGATTATAGTGTTGGATTTCGAAGCTAACCCCTTTATGAAAGTTGTAAAGCTTGTCATTATGAGTGATTGTATATTTTTTTTTTTACATTTTTTACACTTCTACAATAATTATTATTAATTTTATTAATTTTGCCCTCAAATAAAAAACATTATTCATGAGGGTTTTGAGGATTTTAAAAATCTAAACGATAATATAAGTGTAACCATTATCTACTCATGGAGGAATAATGATGAATGACGAGTGTTTATATATTCTTTCACATTTTTCATACTTGCATATATGTCTTCTTAGTTCTTGCCTATACAAATACTATACTAGTTTGTTTTAATTTTAGACAACAACATGTTAAGTAAAATTTATCCTAGTAATGATAATAAGGAACACTCATAATAAAAATAAATAATGACCAAATTTTTTTTTTAAACGTATATAGAATAATAATACAAAACTATATATTTAATATAGAATATATTGTATATATTAATATGGCTATTGTATTTTATAATAAATCTTTTAGTAATTAAATTTTAAAATTATCAAAATAATTTTTTCTTAACAAGTCGAAACGGGTTACCCACGTGTTACCTGCATGTATACTCGTTAAGATCCCGTTATTAAGGGGTTCTTAACGGGTCACCTGATAATGACCCGATTAGTTATCGTGTTGACCAGAAACCCCTTATTTTCATGTCGTTTTCGTGTCGTGTCAGAAACTGCCGGATCTAGAAGACAGGGCACGTGTTACATCAATAAGTGACCATATGGGGACTTTACCAACTCTGCTAAAGAAGAAGGCTCTCTCGTGCCTAAATATGTGCATCTTTCACGGTAGGAACATTTTAGGAGGAAAGGAGGTTACCCTATTTCAGAGTTCAGACATATCAGAAGTCTTATTAGGATTTACAGATAAAGTCTTAGTCTTTTTTTTTTTGTTTTTACAGATCGTCCACCAAAAATGGTTGTCGGTAGCGGAACTCAAATTTAAACCTTAGTCTAACGAAAATAACGATTCTTATCAACTCACCATCAACAAGTGCATCTTTGATTCTTCATAAATAGAAAATGGAAATGCAAAGTTTACAACTACGCGTTTTTGGTTTTAATCTTTTGTTCTTGTGCTTGTGCTTCCATCCTCATACTTTGAAGCCCAAACAGAAAAGACATTGTCTTGGAAGCATAACAAAATACAATAATGATAATAATAAATTATTATTATTATTATTATTATAAATGAGAATTGCTAGGATTAGTCGAACAAGCTTCGTGGGCTAATCTTGACTGTCTCTATTTGTGTCACAATAGGACATTAAGATTAGCCACGTGAACAACTATCTTAGTATTTTTCATGTGCATGTATATCATGAATGAACAGTGATATGAATAGTTGCGTATATGATCTGGTCGTTCATGCTTTTATAAGTGATGACCAGGCCAACCCACGAAGCAAAGACGATTAGAATCAATGAACAAAGTAGAGAAGGCTAAGGTCAGCTCCCTCATGCGTGCACTACTGATAATAGCATGCATTTTCACGTGGCAATAGATTATGTCCGGAAAAAGGTATTTTCATGTGGCAATTAGTGCTTTACCGATAATAATTGGGTGTATTATCGAGCTTTGATGATATAATGGCTTTTTATTTATTTATTTATTTTTTTGGACAAGAGCTAAACTTCATTAAACTTAAAACAGATTACAAAGCCAACTATAACAGCCCAAGATAAACAATGGGAGGCCCAATTCCACAACAACGGAGGCTTGAAACGGAAAACACATGACAATAAGAAATAAAACCTAAAATCCATCACAGAAATGCAACCCGCCGCCGACGAACTCTTGCAAGCAATCACTGGAATGACAGCCATGTAGGAACCAAAATGAAGGAGGATCAGCGAAAAGTCAGGCACAACTAAATTAACCCAAAAAAGAGAGAAAATCCACAGCAAAAATCAGATCTCAGAGTTGTGCAATCTACCGAGCCATCTAGATCCGTAACACCAACCACCATACCTGCAAGAAACGAACCAAGTTGACATAACACGAGGGTGGGGAGGACCAAGGGGATGTGTAAAACACCTTACTACGAAGGAAGCCGCATAACACTTCGCCCAAACTTTCCGGCATGCTGGTAAAGCAGGAGGCAGTGGGGTAGAGATCTACATCTGAAATCGAGTCCAAAACTCGGAGATCTGATTTTTGGTAGGGATTAAGGGGAGGTGAAGGGGGGGATCGGAGATGGAGGTGTAGGCAAATGAAAAAGGGGAACAAAGAGAAGCAGGGGCAACAAGGAGGAGGAGAAAAGATGGGAGGTAACATAACAGGAAAACATAGATAAAACTGGTAAGGCACGCCGGAAAAAGGGCGAGGACCACCGAGACTCTGACCTCAAAAACCAACAACCATAGGTTGCGGAGGGTAGGACATAGACAAAAGCGTAAAGAGGAGAAATAAAAAAAGAGGAGGTAAGGGTTTGCCTGCCAACCCCAACCAAAGGAAGGAGTTGTTGTATGCATATGTTTGAGGAAGCTGTGTGTATCCTTTGCTTGTGAGGAACATCATTTGCGGTCAACAATGTTCATCCAAGAGAAGGCAAAGTAAGGACGCCGTACTAAAAGAACCAAAGTACAAAATAGATCTTCGAGTGTAGTAAGTGCATGTCTTGTTGAGTATTGTATAGGTTCTTTTTACCTTAGTGGATTCGCGATTGCGTGGATGCGTGCCCTACGGTTTTTTCCTTCATGTGTTGAAGAAAATATCCTTCATGTGTTGAAGAAAATATCCTTGTGTTCTTTGTTCTTTATATCTGCATATTTCTTATTGTTCTTCAATATTACACCGCAGGACTGAAACTGCAATTCAATCATGCTGCCTGCACGTAGGCTAGATCCAACTAAGTTGCAATTTAACTAGAAGAAGAGGATACGGAAGTTTTTTTAAAACAGAAATCAATTGGAGAAAATGGGAAAATTAGCTGAGCTGGCATTGGAGTTGGAGATGGAATTGGGTGATGAAGGAAGGAGAACTGGTTATTTTGTGGCGAAGTAGAGAACGGGGTGTCGAATTTTTGGGTTTGCTGGGTTTGAATTTTGGGATAATTGCCGAATTCAAGCGCTTCAGTTATCATGTTGTAACTGGAAGTGATAATCGGCCAATGAACAGACGAATAATTTCTGAAAGAGGTTGTAGGTTATTCGAGCGCTTTGATTAACTTGACAATAAACTACAAAGATTCAACGACTGCAAAGGTTTTTCGGTTATGTACATATGTCGAATCAGGTTGATCAATTACCTGCATGTTTAATCTTATTTTAACAATCAAACCATCTGTGCATTATTTGAATCCTTGACAGACCCAACTCCTTACAGAGGAGATGATATCAATTGCCCTGCACGTTGATCACCAGCTTCCCTTTACTTCATGAATGCAAGACTTAATTAATTCATATTGTGACCTCTTTGAATAAAATCTGTTCGCTCCTCCAGCATGAGGTGCATCAATTGGCCTACCCATGTCAAATTGGCTCTCCCCTCCAGCTCCCTGGTTTGCATTTGCTGTTAGAGGAGACTCCTGTGAATGAGCAGAATCTTCAGTTCCCGTTTCATTATGGACGGGACTCAGTTTTAGAGGAGGGGTTAAGAAAATTATTTTCATGCAACTCATCTATCTCACCTTGGTAATGGTTATTGTCCTTGCATGGAGAACGAGTCCTCTCTGGATCATGGGCAAATTTTTTTCAACTACACTGTCATGACAAGATTCAGTTTTCCACAAGGTAAGAATCTTCCAGGTTTAGTGAGGGGCAACTGCGTTGCTCATGTTGGTTCCGATCCTGATTGAAGTCATCCCTTCTTTCAAAGTTTTTTTTCATCAACATATCCACAAACCTTTTCAAAGTTATCAACTGCAAAGTTAAGGTCCGACTCTATGGCCAATGTTGAATCATCTTTCTTTTTTCTTTTTTTTCTTTTTTTTTAACGTAATAATGTGGAATCATCTTTAATACAATCATCTTCATGAGATTTGAAGGGAATTGAATCAAAATTTTACATGGAATCTCTACAAATCAATTAAACTCCATAAAAATCTATGAATTTATAAACCCATTTAAATCTCTCAAATTCCCAATTGAATACACCCCTCTAAATCTCTCCTTGTTCTTCCTAGAGAACCAATATCCCTTGAAGTTTAATCAATCAGAATAATAAGCATATTCAAGTTCCATATACAAATTTTGAACAACATTGCATATATGGATCTCCGTTTGCCTACTGGTCATACATAACATATACGAGTATCTTTTGTTGAAATCTATGCAGACCAAAGATATTGATGCCAAGTTTGGTCTTTATACTGAAAAACAATCAATAATTCCTATTGACAAATTGCAACTATTATGCTCCAGCTAATTGGATGAATCGAATTCACTGTATTCGTTTAATTGCTAAAGTTAAGCGCAACACATTGTTTGCAATCCCACCCAATTACAGGCAATACTTGGCAGTCCAGCCTAGATAAGAGGAAGAACAAAGCTGCATCCAGCAATCTTTGTGGACAAGAAAAATTTATAAACAAAAACCCCGCGAGCCCTAGCACCTCACAAATCTTGCGTAGCCATACTAATTCACTACAACACCATCCTTCTAATGGTGCAAAAAGTTAGTAGGATGCAAGTTTATACCGTCTAGCCTTGCACCCTACTAACTGTGACGATTAAGGTCCCACAAAAAAGGCATCGATCAAACACACCCAAATAGTTAGCCAGTAGAATGGTGCAGTAGTTGCACTTTCGGACCAGTTTTGGAGCATATCAATAAAACTAAATTCTCTTTATACTAATCTTTCTCATGCTCCTCTTGTTATAATGTTTAGAGTCAACTGAAAGCAAAGAGTTGGATGGGTGGGCAACGGAACCGGAGTTGGTTGGTTGCTCGTCTGACATTGTGAGCGCACAGAGAAAAAAATTGAGAAACTGCTCGATAGAGCTTAGGGCTCGATGATACCATATAATGTTTTGAGTCTGGCTGAATAGCTTTCATTGATTTGTTTACAAGGAATAATACAAGATGATATACTAGTCTAGGAGTGACTTTACACGGAAAGTAATAAATGAAAACATGTAATTAGCAGCAGCTATATATACAAACTAACAATTAGAGATTATGTAAAAGTCAACGGTTGATTTGCCTAGCTGGGATGCTTGATATCTGGAGGAGATGGTGTCGTCATGGCTGGGGTAAGAGTGATAGATGGAGAGGAATAGACTTCCCTTTTACTTCTCAACTCTTAATTTTACCCCATTTTCTTCCCTACGAAATTGTGAGCAACAGAACTCACAAATACGTACAGTTTATATACATTCCTGCAGACGCACCATTTTGAACGTTTATACACAACCAGACTATTCAAATTCTTTCGAAATCTTTCAATGGGGAGTCGTACACGTATACAGCCTCATAGAGTTCTCTACCTGCCAACTTTCTAGCAAACCATTTTCAACACATTACTCGATAGTAGATAACACAGTTATAACCGAGTTCCACATTCACCATTCTATGAAACCGAAGGCTTCCCATTACAAACCATACACAAGTGCAAGTGTTCAGCTGGAGTTTTGGCGATACCCATCATCTCAAAGACAATAATATCTTCAGGAAAAACCAGAACAATCATGGTAAAATAAAACTATTAGGTGCAATTTTAATATTAGCCCCTCTTAACTATTAGGTGTGGAAATCCTCAATTTTGCCCCTATCTAAACTACCTATTAATAAAATCCTCTTTGTTAAAAAAAAAAGGTGAAAAGACTATCTAGTCTTCTATCACAACAAAAAAGTTATGAGCAATAATGTAATTTCACAAAACTAAAACTTTTATCAAATATAGCCAAATATTAGCCCATAATTTCAAAAATGTCAGTTTTTATAAAAACTTTCAAATATATCCAAATATCACTTAAATAGACACAAATACCTTTAAGCTTTAAATCTAATAAATTAAAAATCCAAAGCCCTATTAGATGAAGAGTTCCCACGGCTAAACCTAAAAATGGTGCCTTCTCTTATACCAGTCTTTCGGCTACTAGTAACCGAATAAGTTTCCCTTTGGATATCCAGTAGTTGACAGGGAAGATGGAACAATACGTCAAGTTGTGGTAAAGATAATCAGGAATAGATGAAGAAGTTGATGAAGAAGGGCAATATACTATTTTCATATAGCAGCAAGTGAACTATCGAAGTGAACAAACAAAAATGAATTAACTTTTATTTGTCTTAAATTTAAAGGATTGTACAACCAATATAAACAATAAAATGATGGAAAGAAAATTTTATTCATTAAACTATAAATTTAAAAGGGTTCTCCAAAGTAGGATGAAGTTGAACAGGATTCCTACAAGTTTGCTTATAATGGTCATTTGAACCACATTGTGAACACTTTTGAGTTCATTTTTCTAAAAGGGTTTTGGTCATTTAATTCATTAGGTTTAAAGCTTAAGGGCATTTGTGTCTATTTAAGTGATATTTTGGGTATATTTGAAAAGTTTTTATTAAAATTGACATTTTTGAAATTAGGGGCTAATATTTGGCTATATTTAATAAATACTCCTAAATTTTGCTGCTTTTTATGTAAGACTCACATATATGTTATTTTAGCATATATCTAATATTTAAAAATAAAAAACCAAAAATTCTCTCCCCACTCCCACGTTCTCTCTCCCGCTCCTTCCCAATTTATGAACAAAAATAAAAAATGTTCACACACACAAAGTGTGTAGGCATATGCTAGTTTCTAATGCAAATGTATTGGTCTCTACTTGTTCATAGTTTTGTAGCAAGTCAATCAACTGTATCAAATAGATAGATGATTTGTAATGTTTTTATTGAATCCATCGATATGTTTTTATACAATTTGATGACTAAATGATGTCATATTTTTATTGATTTATTAGAGATGACCTTTACAAAGAGATTTATAATAGTAACGGTTCCGATCATAAACACGAAACCTAAAATTCCAAAATCTGAACAATTAAAAAATTATTGGATAAGAACTAGAATGTACTTGAATATTTTGAATTTGATCCGAAAATTCTAAAATATACTTAAATATGACGGGTAAATGACAAAAAACTACCTCAACTATTGGTCTCGCGACACTATCATACCTCATCTTTTAAAATTGACAATGTCACACCACATCTTTAGAATTTGGTCAAATGTTATACTTTCTGTTAGCTTGCCCCTGAATTTCTCAGTTAAGTGCTGATGTGGCTTGATTCGGGTCCCACTTTCTATTAAAAAATTAATAAAATATTAAAAATAATAATTTACCCTTTAAAAAAAAAACAAAAAAAAAAAACCCAAACACCTATCTTCCCCGACCCCTTCCCCTTCCCCGCAACCCAAATCCAAAACCCAGATCCCTTCTCCTTCCCTTTCCCTGCAACCCCCGACCACTTCCTCACCCACGCCAACATCTCCCCCCCAGACCCACATCTCCCCGCCCTCCCTGCAACCTAAACCCGCCAACCCGGTCCGAAAGCCCGCACTCACAATCTCGCTTCCCAACAAAACTGAGTGGATCCAGTTCTCCAACTCGGACCAGGCCGCCGTGAAGCTGGCGGCGGTTCAGAAAGTGAGTTCGAATGAAGAAAAGAATAAGCAATACCGAGGGGCCCGACAAAGATAGTGGGGCAAGTACACAGTGGAGATCCGGGATTGAAGTAGCCAAGGCTTACGATCGAGTCTGGCTGGGGACCTTCGACACGGCGATTGAAGTAGCCAAGGCTTACGATCGAGCAGCGTTCAAGCTCTGGGGTGCCAAAGCGATCCTTAACTTCCCGCACAATCAGCCGTCCCAATTCTGATCTCAGACACACGCGATCTTCCCTCACACCCTTCAACCACCCTCCTGTCTCATCTCCTCTCACTGTAGTATCAGACTATTCAAAACCAGTACATTTCTCCTCTCTCAGCTCTCTCCCTAGGGTTTCCCTCTCTCCAATGGCACCCGTGCAGAGCCAGCTCTCTGCCGTTTCTTCGATTGCCTTGAGTTGTTCATCTCCATCTTCACCGCCGTCGTCGTCCTTCTCTTCGACCGCTGCCACTTCACTAGTCCCCGTTGGCAGGTCGCCGCAGTGTCGTCGGAAATGCTTCGGAGATGGGATTATCAATTGATGTACCTGCAGATCCTAATCCATCTCATTTTCTCTGTTTTCCTCAATTTTGAAATCTCAAGACACTTGTGATCGACACCGTGAGCTCAACCCTCCTCGTCGTTGTCGTCCGTACAAACCCTACAAACAGTTTCAGATTGTAGGTGTAATATCCTGAAAATTTAAATATATGAATTATATATTCATAATTATGAATATGTGGAAAGAATCGAGAATTTATATTATTACATTTGAATTTAATTTTAAATTAAACGAGTTACGAAGATTTAAGTTTGGAAATAAATCATTTAAAAATAGTAGACCTTTTGAGGTCACAATTTATATTTTTGAATAGAGCTCGATCTCACGAACGCGTGGGCGCAAACCGTTTGTGAAACGGAGTTATAATGAAGAAGATATAAACGAGCAAAGAAAAGGGTGAAATGGGCATTTGACCATTTTCTGGAGGACTCCAGATCTTCTGGAACAGGGAGGAGTGGAGCCACGTGGCAGGCTGTGAGAGAAGGAATTGGGCACGGCTGAATCAGAAAAGAAGGGAAGGAGGGGAAAGGAGAGGGAGGAGGAACGAAAAGAGGAGGGGGAAGAGGGTCGGGTCGAACGGACCCGTGTACTCCGACCACCCCTTTCGGTTTTTCTGGTGAATTTCACCAAACAATCACTTGGAAACCTCCTCACAACCTTCCCTCTTCCTATTACACCTCAAAAATCAAGGGTTTTGGCGTTAAAAATGGGTGAACCCGCACGGCGGGGTACGAGTGTTCTTGCCTTCGAATCACCCAACTCTGAAACGTTTTCCTCCAGTTACCACCACCACTAAACTCCCCTTGAGGTCTAGAACAAAGCCCAAACAATGGTAGGGGCGGCGGAGTACCGGAGGTGACGATTCGAGGCCACCCAATTATAGGGTTTCCGGCAGGTTTGAGGCAAATTGGAGTCTTTCTAGGCCAAATTGCACTTGGCCGCAGGTATAAAGTTTGCTCTACTTTTTGAGATCTTCATTTCTGTAACTTTTGAGAATTTTTGAAAATAGTTGAATTTCCCGGTGAGTCGGGGTGGCCGAGCGCCACCCGCGGCGGCGGATACGGCAGCGCACGGCCAGGGAGCCGATATTGTGTTTTTATGCGGATTTCGTTATTCTAAATATGCCTTTTGAGGTCTAAATGGTGTGGTTTGAATATTACTACGTTTGTGGTACATGTTGGATTAGATGAATATTTTCGGATTTGGTTTGAGTTTTGGAAACGGGAACTACGAAAGGCTTGATCCCACTCAAGGGTATGTAAGCAGTCTAACAGTGTTAGATGCAACCTTAAATACTTCGTGAATAAATATTTAGAATGGGAATTGGTCTGTAAAGGAAGGTGGTGACAAAGTGTAAATATAAGTAATGCATTTGTTATGGAAATTGTAATTACGGACTGTGGTTGGAAGCAAGACCTATAAATAATTAAACACGATAAGTGGTAGTTAAAATAATTGAAAATAAAATCTTTTGTTGAACGAATTTGGGCAATGAATTGCGTCCTATCCTTATGCTTTGATAATAAAATGTTGGTTACAAATTTATTGTGAGGCTTATGAAATTAAAGTGTTTGATCGGGATTAATAGTAGCTAACTAAACAAGAGTTTAGTTTGGGCCTGTCACTAATATTATTATTTTCCCGAAATAAAGTAAATATTTCGGGACCGGGGTGTTACAGTAGGCGAGGGTTTTTGGGGTGGTGCTCATGAAGGTCCTTGACGAAATTGACGTGTGAGTCGGGGAGGGGATTTTAGAGAGAGAGAGGATGGGGGAAGAAATTGTGGTCGTCGTCAATGGAGGAAGGTTGGAGGAGACTGGTTTTGATGGTGAGAGAAGAGAGGGGGTGGTGGAGGAAGGTTGCCCAGAGAAAGAGGAGAGAGAGAGGGTGGTGGAGGAAGGTTAGGGGGACGGGTGGGGAAGGGTTTGTAAAGGTGGATCCCATAATTTTATATAAAAAAATAATTTTATTTTTAATTTTTTAATATTTAATTATTTTTTAATCCAGTTGGATTAGTGAGTGGGCTCTGCCTTTAGCCACGTCAGCATTTAACAGAGAAATTTACAGAAAAACTAACGGAGGTCTGACATTGAAACAAATTCGTAAGATGATGTATGATATTGTCATTTTTAAAAGATGAGGTATGATAGTGTCGTTCGACCCATAGTTAATGTAGTTTTGGGTAATTTACCCTAAATATGACTATACTTTTACAATTAGAAGTTCTTTAAATATATTACATACACTAGTTATATATATATATATATATATATATATATATATATATATATATATATATATATATATATGTAGTGAGAGAGCCCAAAAAATGGGATACTTTTGATTTTCATATAGAACTAATTCTGAAAAACAAATATGAAATTAATCCGATTAGTTCTAATTGGGCATGAGTTTTTGAATTTCTAAAATTCCCATTATGAAATTGGAATTGATATTCATTTTTGAAACTTTTTGGATTGAAACTGAAATCTTGTAATTGATCTGATCCCACACTAAGGTTCAAAATCATAATCCACTTTTCCCTCCCCGTTATTCTTGTTACTCCCTTCACTTTCTTTTACCTAACCCTAACCCTAATTAACCTAATCCCAATATAATCAACTAAATAAAGGTGGGGAGAAGCACTGTGCTGCCAAACAAAGTTGCCATAATGCCACTAATTGGTTGGTTTTGTAGCCAATACCTTTGTTTTAATTTCTCTTGGGATACCTTGCTTATAGTCGTATTTTTCCTTCATGCAAAAACTAATACTTGGTGATATATATATATATATATATATATATATATATATATATATATATATTAAACTCTATTTCTCAGCATATATATTGAAAAATATCTTGTCAAATATCTTTGTGGGGTTGTTGTAGTGGATAGCTGCATTATAAGCTAGAAGGTGGAACCCTAGCCGCTCTGCGCATTTATTTTTTTGAAATATCAAAGAAGATGGAGACAGCAAATGGGTGAGAAAAATGGGTGCCAACTTTGCTAAAATAATATATATATCTACAATTCAATTAATCAATATTAATTTATAGCACCACTTGCCCTTAATACCATTGAAATTTCAGCCCACAGAAGCTCTAACCCTATTCCCAGCACCTGGTTTTGCTTAGTTTCGTGCTTCAGTTTAATTAGACCCCCTAGCTCTGTTTTAATGGATGTAACAAGACAAGCCAAACTTGCCCTTTTTATGACAAAATATATCGCGATGGTAACTGGTATCAAAATCCCATATATCTTTACCCATGGTACAATAAATATGGCCTGCAACTTGATCATACTGTAGAGAGTAACTGGGTAGCATGCATGTAATACCATATCTGCTAAATTGGCACATTGGATTATTATTCAGTCTGAATTTGGATGTCCAGGTGTTAAAAAACCACCAATGAGAACTAGATAAAGCATTGCACACAATCACTTAGTCTGGTTTTTGCTTCGATAAACCCTAAATCAGTTTTTTGTTTTGTTTTAGTTAGTAGAAAATTCATTTTTATAGTTTGAGTTGGTGTGTATTTGTTTTCCTCACTCCCTTTATTAATTTAGAAAACTTCATTTTAATCCTTGGCAAAGATGACTTCTAGATAAAAACCATGAGTAAGATCAAAATCTAATTTTAGTCCCTTGATACATTAATAACCACATTTATTAATTATATTTTAATTTTTTAATTATTTATCATTTATCATTTTCTTTTTAATTTTTAATGTATTAATTTTATTTCATTATAATTTTTATTTTCATTTCATTCATCGTAATATATTTTGTTGCGAACATTAATATATTCATGGTATTAATATTAATTTTATTTTCATTTCATTTTTAATGTATGTTTTTGAACTTTAATCCTTCAAGAAGATTAAAATTTAAAAAAAAAAAAAAACCTGGTGTTAGATTGAATATTGATTTTAGTCCCTAATGTGTCCTTAATTCAAAATAATTAATGTGCATTTTATTTAATGTCTCCCATTAAATATTTAAATTTATTAATACACAAATTTTATTTATTTTTTGACCAAAAAAGAGTTTTTTAATTTTATTTAACGTTCTTCAAACTTGAAAGACTCAATTAATGTACCTAAATGTTAGTACCGAAATGTGTGTACCGAAATGTGTGTACCGAAATATATTATATTGAACTAATATATTTAAATGTTAGTACCGAAATGTATGTACCTAAATATATGCATTGAAATGTATTAATATTAAATTAATATACCTAAATGTGTATACCGAAATGTTAGTACCGAAATGTATTATATTGAATTAATGTACCTAAATGTTTGTATCGAAATGTGTGTACCTAAATGTATGCACCGAAATGTGTTATAATGAATTTAATATACCTAAATGAAGAAGATAAAGTACATCAAAATATATTGTATAATTAAAATTAGTTTATCTAAATGTTCACAACAAAATATATTACGATGAATGAAATGAAAATAACAATTATAATGAAATAAAATTAATACATTAAAAATTAGAAAGAAAAAGATAAACAATTAAAAAATCAAAATATAATTAATAAATGAGGTTATTAATGTATCAAGGGACTAAAATTAGATTTTGATCTTACTCATGATTTTTATCTAAAAATCATCTTTGCCAAGGATTAAAATGAAGTTTTCTATATAATATATTTTGGTACACACATTTCGGTACTAACATTTAGTTACATTAATTGAGTCTTTCAAGTCTGAAGAATGTTAAATAAAATTAATAAATTAAAAAACTATTTTTTGGTCAAAAAATAAATTAAAATTTGTGTATTAATAAATTTAAATATTTTAATGGGAGATATTAAATAAAATGCACATTAATTATTTTGAATTAAGGACACATTAGGGACTAAAATCAATATTCAATCTAAAACCAGGTTTTTTTTTTTAAATTTTAATCTTCTTGAATGATTAAAGTTCAAAAACCCCTTATTAATTTTATCCCACTTGAAAAAGTGAAGTCTTGCATTACATAATAAATGTGACGTATCATTGCTAATAATTGATTTGAATTGGTATAGAACGCAATCCTATATATTGCATATTCATCTTAATTATTAAGCAGAAAATCTTCGATCGATTTTTCTTGTCCTTGCTAACATAAAAAATGGAGCATTTTCTCACTCCAATCATCTTATACCACTTAATTGGTTGACAATTCCATCTCAAATTATTAGGGATGAAAAATTAAATGATTAGAACTAGTTGAGTTTTTAGGTTCTCTTTGAAGGGTTATTCATGCAACTACTATTAACAAAATCCAAAATATATTAGCCATTTGATTATTTTGTATTTTTATTTCAATCTTATATAACGAATTGTGTTTATTTGCACGTTTTAGATGACCAAATAATTTTGAATCTAAATGATTTTTGGTAGCTAGTTTGAGAAAGAGGATCTAAAATATAGATATATAATTTAGATTGTCCACGAGGGGTAGTATTGTTTCATTTTCTAGTACATCAAATCAAACCATCTTAAAATTCAACATGTCACAGCCCGTCCCGAAATTATTTTATCGAGAATGTGAAAAGATGGGATTGCCCTAAAGGTTGCTAAGGTGTGTGACATTTATATTTGGTTATTATATGAAATTCCTAAGTTTTGGAAAAATAATTGGAACTTATTGTGTTTTATTTTTGTGTGGTTAGGGTAGTATGGACCACACACACACACACACTCAAACCTAACCCTCTCTCTCTCCCCTCTCGGTTTTTCTTCCCGTGTACTGTTCATGTATGGACGAAGTTGGAACTCGTCCATTTCTTCATAGATCGACGTCCAAAAGGTGAGTTTCTTGATCCTTGCAACCTCCTGAGTATCTTAGTACCATTTTTGGAACTTATAACCCTCGGAATAGTCAAGAAACCCTAACCCCGAAAATGTGCACTGTTCATGCACACGTAAAACTTTGCATTTCAGGGAATTTCCAGCTCACGGTGAGCTTAAGGAGGTCCTCACGAGCCTCGGGGTACTTCGTTGGTAGAGTTTGGACGTCGGAAGATCGAGATCGAAGGTTTTTAAAGTTGCCGAGCTATCGAGCTTCTCAAGTAAAATCTAGTGATTTTCAAGCCTTGAAACTTGTTTGGATGTGTTCTACATGCTTAGAGCTTCATTTTGGTACCAATTTCATGAAAAATGGTTGAAAAATGAGTGAGAAACTATAGTTTGAAAATTACCCAGAAATCGGCGAAGTCACCGGCGGCCGGCGAGTCGTCGGAGAAGAAGACGGAATATTCCATCAGTTTGGACAGAATATTCTGACGCCGTTAGTTAAGTTTAACGGTTTCTGTTAGAAGTTGACAGAATATTCCTGACGCCGTTTGAATTTCTGTCCGCATGCCTAGTACGTGACCGCGCGTGAGGGCGCGTAGGTCCGTGCCATTCCTGGCCCGTGGGGGCGCGTGGCAAGTCCAAAAATAATTTTAAAAATATAGGGATGTTTGTGAGGTTGTGTAGATCACGTTGGTATATTCAAACACCCCAATTGAGCATCGTATGAGAAGTAATTTCTTATTGTTGGTTATGTGCTCTAAATAACGTTATTATAGTTGTTTCGCATATAGGTGAGACCTATCCTGAGGACGAGCGCAATCAAAGGCGTCACGGGGGTTACGACCCTTCGACATACCAGTGAGTGGGCAGTTGTTTTCATTATATACCTATATACTTACTGATTTTCCCAGAAATCGAATTTAAATGAAAGTATGTTTTTAAAATGCCATGCATAGAATTGATATGGAATATATGAATTGATATATGATGCATATGTATGAAATGATGCGGTGGACGCACAGGTAAGTATCAGGTGAGTTATATTGTGTTGATGATGTGAATTATGTTGAGAGCTCATAACCTGCACCACCGGTGTTAGTGCTTGTGTTGATATTCACCTCCCGCACCGCACGCTCCCTTGGATCCAAGTAGGTGTAAGTCCTGTCGTACATACCACTTTTGTGGTTCCGACTCGTAGGTGACCTGCGATTTATTATTCTACATGATATATTTGTGTATATTCTTGGTGTTGTTGATGCATATGGCATGACATACTTTCATATTATTGATTTTGAACCATGATTTGAGAATATGTTGAGATACATACGTTATATGCTATTTTCTGGGAAAATATACAGGTTTTACAGTGAGGGGTTATATATGTTGATAAATGAAATGTTTTCGAAAAGCTTGTTTTACTGACCCACTCAACTTTGTTTTACGCCCCTCCAGGTTGTAGTTAGAAGTGCTTGGTGGCTCACGAGGATTTCCACGACTAGTCTGACAGACTTCGCACATGTAGGACTCACCTTTGGTTGTTGTAATTTAGTAATTGTCCTACTTGACTGCATTTAGAATCTTATGCTCTAATTGTGTGTATTTCACACTTAAATTCTCGCTAGCATGTCATTTGGATAGTACTGCTAGTATTCGGTTTTTAGTCAGTCTTAATTCTCTTATCTTATCGCTTCCGCATTGCGTTATGGTTACGTCACGTTAGTGATGGCCAACACGCCCTGATTTCCAGGTCGGGGTGCGTCACAACATGTCATAAAACTTCATAATTCAGTAACTAATATAGTTCCAACTCAGAGATTAATAACTTCAAAGTTCTATGAATTTTGACATCAACATTCTTACTATAGTTATTAGCCAATAAAATGATATAAAAACAAATATATATATATATATATATATATATATATATATATATATACATATAAAAGTGATCTGTCCGGTTCGATTTCGGCTAGTTTGTAAAAGCTCAAAACTACAACCTTACTAAATCATTATGGTTGAATTTGGTTATGCACCATTTGGTCCAAATCAAACTAAACCGGTTAATTAGTACAATTCGGATCAACTGGTTTAGTCGGCTCAACCAGATTGATAACCACTCCTGCACCATAAAGTTAAAAGATATCATTATGATATAGAAGATTGGTTGCATAGAGAGAGATTATTAACCATTTGTACTATAATCATTTTAATATGTCGCAATAGCAACGTTCAAAACAGGTTGATTAGGATTGGGGAAGTGGGAAATGAGGTGTGCATACATGTATAATTTGGAAGAGATATCTAACTACCAAAAAAGGCAAAGAAAATGAAGAAAGACGTACCTTAAATATGCATAATGCGTTACTCGTAGAGGGTTTCTTGCTCAAGTCAGTAGCATTTCTTCTTGTCTCATTCCTAGTCCACCTAGGTGCCTCCTATATAAATAATATAAAACTTTAAATTTCAAAACAAAACAAAATTTAAATATTTATAAATATCATTAACACAAATTTCGTGGTGTATTATTTTACATATTATAATAAGGACGGATGACATAATTGATATATCGCACTTCTAAGTTATATTAATAAATTGAAAAGAAAAAAACCAATCTACTTGTTATGATTTGAATAAAATAGATAGAACATCTCCAATGAAGATATGCAAATTTAGGATACAAGAACTATATTTACATCCTGTTTTACATTTTGGGAGTGTAAATGGGGGTAACTACTCCAATGGGAGAGAAGTAAATTTGAGATCCTATTTAATTTCTCTCTTTGATTGGTGGACCCACTACTAATAGATGTAAAAAAAATGGTATTGTTATCCAAACATCATTTTTTACCTTCCACATTTTGTTAATTTCTGTCATTGATATTCTTTAATCGTTCAACCCGATGACCGAAAATTGAGAGAAGTGTGTGTAAGGTAAAAAGAAGTATATGAATAGCATCACCATATAAACATGTAAATTTAGGTTTTTATTTACATTTTTCGGCTAAGATGAATATTCTACATCTTGTCATTGGAGAGTTTTTCAACCATCAAAAATGTAAAATACACATGTCAAAACATTTTGCATCTTTTATTGGAGATGGGCTAACGTCATGTCACCGTCTTTTTACGCCTAAAGTTGCTCGTAAATGGTGGCACTTAATTTTCTCTCTCTTTAATACCTAGCCATTCCTCTTCTTACCCTTTAAATGCTCCTTCCCCTTTAAATTCTTATAGTGAGCTCCCACTTCCCACGCAACACTTCATGTCTAGTTTTTGCATTGCTCATATGATGATGGAGGAATTGTTTTCAGGCTTATTGAGAGCCACATTCAGGTCTAAAGAGGTTGTTTCTTTGTGGGTTTTGGCTGCAATTGGTGATTCCAGCGGCGGAGCTTTGATTCAAGTCACAAAACGAGTTGTTTTTGCTGCATTTACCTGCATTCTTGCACTAGGTATGTTTCTAAGCTCTTGGATTAATTGTTTTCCAGTGAATTTCTGTACCGTCGAGGTTTCTTTTAGTAAAAAAAAGATTTGGTGCCACATAAACTTGACGTTTTCAACTATCCCATGTGGGTTTTATAGGAGGAGCTGTAGTGGGAGCAATTCATGGAGCGATCAAAGGCCAGACAACGGAGACGGGGTTTCTTAATGGTGCCGGCATAGGCGGTTTGGCAGGGGCTATTGCTGCCATTCAATTGATGGATTTGGCAGTGGACGGCGAGTTGTTGTCTAAGGTAACCCCTTGTGTACGTAAAGAGCACATAATGGCACGTACCACCAGAGTTCGACTCTCGTCCTCATTTCTACTTGAATATTAAGATTGGTCTAAATCTCAATTCTTATAGTACTTGTTTAAATTTCCTTTACAGGTTGCTTTCTTGGTAGGTATGGTAAATGGGAAGGTGTTTATGGAATGGGTGAGTTCTGCATTGCTAAAAGCCTATCACTGGCAAGTAAGTAGCATTATTTCTCTACCTAAACCAGCATCGAGTAGTTGTTTGTTTTTCTCTTTTTAAATATTTAATTAAGTTAACAATGGTAAACTTACTGAGCAGGTTAGCAATCTGGAAACAGCTTACAGAGAGATTTCTGAAATCTATGACATTGGTGGAGTGAAGGGGTTATCGCACGATTGCATCCAAAAGCTCCCTCAAAGTACATTTCACAGCAGCAGGAGCAGCAATATCATCGAGTCTTGCAGTGAATTTTGCTGCTCAATTTGCTTACAGGTGGGTTCCAACGTATCTTAACTGCAACTAAATTAGTATGCAAAAGGTTTGAAAAGTTGTTGGATCAGCATTTGGCCCTATACAACTGTGGGCTAACCTTTGAAGAAATCAATTGTGAGAGAACCATAATTCTATTCCAACAAAGCCCACAAGCAACGAGAGAGGATGGAGAAATGAGTTAAAAATAGACTAAGTAAACGGTTCAGATGCGTCTCTAATGTAACGAAGAAAAAGTTTTAATGCGCTGCAACTACAACAGTGTCCTTAAAACTTATAAGCCTCATTTGGTGGACAGATCAAAACATATTGAGATTAAGTTCGTCCCATAGAGTTCCATCTTTTGGAAGGTGATTTGTTTTCTCTAATACGCAAGATAATTATCCAATTTAATAAGTCTAGCCCGACCATTGTTTAGATCACCAAACATAAACTAGAAAACATGTTCATTTAATTGAATTTGCTGTCTTGTCCCTTCCACCAAACCAGACCATAATCTAGCCAATTAGGTTAACGCTAATCACTATTTATCACAATGTGATTTTGATGTATATTTATATTTGCAGGAATTTAAGGATGGAGAGAATGCAAGAGAACTTCCCATTTGTGGGCATATGTTTCACATGGCCTGCATAGACCAATGGCTAAAGCGACAAGCCTCTTGTCCTATGTGCAGACTACATGTCCACATTGAAAACGTAGTATATTTTAGGGATTGCTAGTATCTTCTGATGTTTTCTATATACTGAGATTTTTAGTCCTTGAATTCTCGGTAACGCGCAAGAATTTTGTATTTACACCTAAGTAAATAGTTTTGTATTTCTTTTCGTCAAAAATTATTTTTGTATCATCATACATATGCATGAATCATCCTCATATTTAATACATTCACAAACCTAATCAAACATTTTGACATAAAAAAGAGAAACCTATCAAACACACCACTATCATCTTCATTTCCAAGATATTTTCTACAGACTACATGTATCCAAGTGAATACATGTGCCAACGTTTAAGTCTTATGCTACCTTTGCTCACCCACACATATTTCTTTCACGGGTGAATAGTTAAGATCTAGTTAAATCTAATTTAGTTAAACACATTAAATTTAAGAGGTATTTGTCGGTTTATCCCCAAATTTGTATAGACCTGTCAATTTCCTTCTTGAACTTTAATTTTAGCCGATTACTCGCTGAACTTTTATAATTAGCCGATTTTCCACCTAAACTTTCACTTTAACCGATTACCCCCTAAAATTTTATAAATAGCTAATTCCCCCTTAGCAGTAGATTTTAAAAATTTTCATCCATCAATTTTCCATTCTTTTTGCCCCCATACAATTGTCATGTGTTGTCCGCATGATCAAAATGGATAGAAAATTGGATGAAATTTTTTATAATCTAACGTCATGGTGGAAATTGGCTATTTATAAAAGTTCAGGAGGGTAATTAGCCAAAATTAAAGTTTAAGTGGAGAAATTAGCTAATTATAAAAAATCAGGGAAGTAATAGGCTAAAATTAAAGTTTAGGGGGAAATTATACAAGTTTAAAGGCAACTAGAGCCAACCAAATTTGACCCAAAACAAAAGCCCACTAACAAAAATCAAGTAAAGCCCAAGAAGAAAAAGAAATTAGAGGATCTGAACAGAAAAAACAGAACAAATAAAAAGCGAGTGGGTGACTCAGTCGCCAGTCACCATTCACCAATCATCAGCGCTTCAACAGTTGCAACAAGTCCAACAGAGACCGACACAGAGTCCCAGAGAGAGAGAGAGAGAGAGAGATATGGCATGGCCTGCGGCGAGGAGCTTTCACATGCCGGCGGTCGACATGGGCGCATTGCGCACCCGGGCTCCGTTAGCCGCCGGCGCGGGCTTTGCCTCGGTGGCCGGCTCCACTCTCTGGCGATCCTTGGCTTCATCGAAGCCCTCGTCTCGCTTTGCTTGCTTAGCCATTTCCACCGATGCTCGTAAATTCCAACTTTTTAATTTCTCTCTTTTATTTTGATTTAATTGGATTTCGAATTTACCTCTGTTTGGTTACTTGGATTAGAAATCCGGTTCCTCTGTTTGGTTGCATAATTGGAATCCCCTTTTGATCAATTCTGGATAAAGGTTTGTACTTTGCGTTTGAATTTAAAGACTGGCAGTTTTTGTTTGGTTGGATTTTAGGAATTAAGGAAGCTGTTCACACAGACAAGGCTCCGGCTGCATTGGGACCGTATTCTCAGGCAATCGAAGCCAACAACTTTGTCCATGTGTCGGGTTGTCTTGGTCTGATTCCTGAGGTTTGTGTCTTGATTTTTTTGTTTTTTCACTTGAATCCATTAATGTTGGTATGAAGTGGATGATATGGTGAATTTACGTTGTTTGTTTAAATTCAGACAGGGAAGTTTGTGTCGGATAATGTTGAAGATCAGACAGAGCAGGTATTGATGATGCTCTGATGTGTTGGTTATACTTGTGTTGTTTATTTGGATTTGAGATAGTCATATGATCGATTTTATACTTTTATTTTTACGCATTTGGTTGGTGAAATGTTCTTGATTTTTAACTGCTTAGTGGTCAAAGCTACAACCTTCGACACTGATAAACTTTGCTATGAGTTAGAAACTTAGAAGTAAGTGACAGTTGATGGAAATTGGTACTGTTTGAGATTTTGGCAGTTACAGGATCTTAAATTATCGAGAATCCTGTTTCGTATCTTTGCAAAAATGATGGTGACACTAATACAAGTCTTCAAGAGATTACTAAATAGGGGTTACTGCAATTAGATGTTTACTATAAAACTTAAATTATATCTCTTTAAGAGTTCTAATCCAAGTCGCCAATTAGTAATCTCCGACACTAAATATCATACCTATCTTGCAAATCTTCATCAAGGAGAAGTTGAATTTGTTAACATAATTGTTGGTTTTTAGTGTCGTCGGCTTTGCAAAAGAGTATAGTTGATGGCATTGCTGTGTGACTGCTTTTGAAAGACTTGGGCTGACGAAACTATTGCAGGTTCTAAAAAATATGGGGGAAATACTGAAAGCAAGCGGGGCCAGCTATTCTTCTGTGGTTAAAACGACTATTCTGTAGGGATTCTATTTTTATCTTTGCAGAAGCTTGATTGGAGACTTTAGTGTTGGCGATGAAATTCATTGTCTCTCATGTCCATGTAGGTTGGCTGATTTGAAAGACTTCAAGAAAGTCAATGAAATCTATGCTAAATGTGAGTTTTATAGAGATATAAATTTGACATTGGAGATTGAATTCTTAATTACACTGTTTGTTTTCCATCTGTCCAAAATTGTAAGCCATAAGGGTATCTAGCTATGATAGGACATTCGGGAAGATAGAATGGAGCTGACTTTAACTCTTCAATTCTCGTTTTATTTGTGCTAATCTCATTTTCCACAATCTTACGCTCAAATTACCTGTTAAAGTTCGTAGAAACGGATTTGGCTCTGCTTAATTTTTGGTACAAATTGCTTGAAGCGTGATGAGTGGTTAAATCTTGTTCTATTTCTGAAGGGGGTGTCAATTTGCTGTAACTCTGCTCCTTCACGGCGGGGAAGCAAGTAAACTAGAAAAAATCACATTGGGGTTGGGGATAATCAGGCTCCCCTGAACACACACAATCCTTTATTTTATTTAACTGGTCCATGACTCTTTTGATTGGATAAGTTATGTGCAACACAACAGTGACAACCATTTACTTGTTCATTTAACTTTGACTATATTATATGGTTTTGTGTTGCAGATTTTCCATCTCCGGCCCCAGCACGTTCAACATTTCAGGTAGCGGCGCTGCCATTGGATGCCAAGATTGAAATTGAGTGCATTGCAGCACCGTAACCTACCAATACACAGCGCCGTCTCAGCAACTGAGATAATAATGTAGGAGGTGACATCTTTGAGTGTTGAGTTTCACATTTTTATTTCCTCCATGGCCTCCTGCCCGTTGTTGTTATTGTAACATTGCTTTTGTATCTAAAAACGAAAGAGCAGGACCAACGACGTTATTGAAATGGAGCTCTCCCTGCTTTTCCAGTCTTGAGTAATTATAATTGTGTTTATGTTTCACTCTATGTTGCTATGCCCTCCTTTTCGTTGTGCTTTATGCCTCTCTCTTAGATTTAACTCGTCTCGTTTTGTTAGAGAATGTGAAGGGCTCGTTCTCAGATTTTTAACCAGGACAGTAATCAAAGAAACAAGAAGAAAACTGAAATTTATAGAGGGAGAAATCAGAGAGCCAAGTTGTGTCGCCGATGGAGAAATCAAGGAGGGGAAGACGAAACCAGCATTGAAAAGCCTGCCTACAATGATGCCGTTTTGAGGAACACAAACTAAGCTTGACTTTCCAGCCTCAT
Source organism: Heteromeles arbutifolia (assembly GCA_024362995.1). Classification (NCBI taxonomy): domain Eukaryota; kingdom Viridiplantae; phylum Streptophyta; class Magnoliopsida; order Rosales; family Rosaceae; genus Heteromeles; species Heteromeles arbutifolia. The sequence goes on along the minus strand of JANCRC010000003.1, from coordinate 31,905,415 downwards.
AATAAACTAGTAATAATGTTGTTTAAATTTACTTTTAGCGAGAATCGAACTTAAGACATTTTACTTACAACTATTTAACAACAAAAATATATAACATATAAAAAATAGAGTCCATACAAATTGGGTCAAACTACAAGGCAAAACAAAATGTAATCCAGCTCAAAAGATGAGGATGGGCTTTACATACAAATCAACATCCATAAAAAAAAAATAAAAAAGATAAAAAATATGCATTTCTTCCTACAAAAGGGGAAGAAACGTGCAAAAACAGGTGCTCCCCCATTTTCTGCAACAAAAAGAACGTGGAGTCGGTAAGAGAGGTTAAAAGAAAGTGGCAGGAAGTCATGGCATCCATCTCCCCCCACGTAACAAACTCTAGAAGCCTTCCTAGGATGCCCATAAATAGGCATCAGCTGCGGCAAGGGAGGGAGACAGAAAAAAAGAAAGGGGAAGCTCTGCAGAAAATAAAAGAAACTTTGAGAGAAAATACCAAAAGCAACGAAGTGCTGCCAGAAAAGAGAACGAGTTCAACCATTCGTGCTTTCAAGTCAAGATCCAAAAGAAGAATACTCATCACCAGGTATGAAACAAAGCCCTGTTAAAATTATTTTTCTCTTGTTTGATGTTATGTTGCAGACAAAAGTGGGGTAAAATGTGTGTGTGTGTATATATATATATATATATGAGAGACAGAGAAGGACAAAAGAAGAGCAACACAAAAAGAAACATTGCAGCCGAGACCACCAGGCGACGGTCTACGACAAATCATCTTTCTTTTAGCCATTTTTGGCTTTTGTCTTTTTGCTCGGCATTCCCCTTCACCAAACATATGGAGGTGGAGACTTTGAACAACCCGACTCCCCACTAACAGCAGCAGAAATAAATGCAAGAATCCCATGAATTTCTTCGGGGTGGTCTAAACCACCCCGTGAAGTTCCAATCAAATTTAAGAGATCCGTATTCATCGTCCATGCCAAGAAAGAAGGAGCCATTGGTGTCACGGCAAGCAATGGATTTGACAAAGAAAGAACCAGTTTCGACTTCAAATATCGACCACAACCCGTTTTTCATTCAATCAACAACAGTGCAGGAGCTTGTTGGCAAAAGTAGAACAATATGCTCCAAGAAGGTGGTTAGTCGCTGATGTCCTAGACTTCAAAGATTACTCCAGTGAAAGGGAAAAGAAGAAAACGTATCGTTCAAGAGTTCCACCCAAAGTCTTTTGTGTCAAGAATTCGAAAGATAAGAAAAAATGGAAAAGATGGTTTGCAAAGGAAAAAAAGCTAAAACTTCCCTTGACCGACTCATGCTTGGTCCAATTCCACTACAACTTTTGATACAGACAAAGAAGGAAGGAGATGTCTTTCGAAGGGCTTAAGTGTGGCTATCATTTTGATCAAACATTGACTGACAGATGCTACAAGATAAAGGGAAAGAAAGAAAATTTGCCAATCTCTAAATAGCTAAAAGATATTTGCTTCTCTGCCATGTAAAGTTGGATTTAAAAGCGTTCAAGCTGTCCCTAGTTCACAGAGAAGGAAAAACTTGCTGTCAAAATTCCCAAATTAATTGGGAAGCTCACTCATCAAACACCCAAGGACTTATTCAAGTATGGCAGACATGAAGAGTGCGTTACTACAAATTTCAGAGTGCAATTCTCACCTTTGGAGCCATAAATCAACACTCGTCTTCAACGGACTCGGTACTGCAAAATAGTTTGTCCAAAAACCATGTCAAAATGGTATTGAAAGCTACTGATGATAAAGGAAAAGTTAAATGAATTTGGACTACGGAAGCTACCAACACCAAATTAAGTTTATCATCTACCAGTACAGGAAAAGAGGTTTCTTTTTAATGAAGCTCATTACCTGGAGAGCACAACAACAACAACCAAATCGAAGAGATGTCGCTGCCTGTGAACGAAAAAATTAATAAATTTATCACAGTTCCGAGTTTCATTCCTCTCCAAATACAAAAATCCAGAACATAAAGAAAACGAAAATGGGTAACCTGCTTGAACCTGCCTCCCCCCTCTTCGTTTTGAGTTTTCGATCCACAAAGGAAACACACGAGCAAAAGAACAATGCAGCAGAAAAATGAAAGAGTTTACGACCTACACAAGAAGAAGCCTTTGCGATTTAAAGGGGGAAATAATGGTAAATTGAAGTAATTTGAACAAAGAATCTGAGCTCCAACAAACCTTACCCATTCTCACTTGGAAATCAACGGCTACCCAATCCAAATAGAAGTTCGAAATATACGAAATCCACGGGAGCCCAAGTATTGCGGAACCGCCTTTTGCTTCTGGTGGAAGAGCACCGTGTGTTAAGACCAAGGAAAAAGAGGATTTGTGAAGCCATCTCGCTAGGGGAAAAGAGGGATGAATAAAGCTGCATCTCACGTGGAAATGAAGACAAGTTGTTGGACTTGGAAGCCTTAAAGCCACATAAAAACAAAAGGGGGATGGTAAGACTTGCTGTCAGATTGGAAAGACACAAATGGGTTAAAAAGGAAGAATAATATAAAAAAGGGGGGTGGCTTTATCCTTCGTGGAAGTCCCACTTTGTCTCCAAGTTTCAGCCACTTAAGGAAAAGTTTGAATGGTGTATCTCACGTGGGGCTGGGAGTCCCACTTCAAGTCCTAAGCTATTTAAGGAAAAGACAAATTAAAGTCTTATTTCAACAAAGCCTATTAGGCGATTACCGAAGGACACATAAATGGATTTTAAATAAATCCAATTGACTACTCATTTTGCAAGTCCGAACACAAACCTACAAATCCAAATCAAATTCTTACGAACTACGCTGGTTTGATTCCGTTAAGGATACGTAGGCAGTCTGATATCAAATTTTAGACGCAACCGTGAAATCAAGACGAATCCTTGGTTTATATAAACTAAATTCACTTCTGCTACTTTGACCAAGTAATTACAAATTATACGAGGAGTAAAAGAGAGGTCTGGAAGCACAGTTCCTAGATTTCCAATTAATATATGCTGCTCATGCAACAAAGCCGAAGAAAAGTCTCAAATGGCACGAAGCCACATCAAACTTCAAACGGCATAAAGCCATGTCAAATATCAAATAGCACAAAGCTGCATCAAATTTCAAATGCTCCAACGGTTTAAAGTCCTCGCCCGCACGAACTAAAACTACATAAGGCATTAAAAGCTCCAATGGCTTAAAGTCCTCGCCCACATGAGCTAAAACTGCATGAGGCATTAAACGCTCCAATGGCTCAAAGTCCTCGCGCCGCATAAGCTAAAACTGCATAAGGCATCAAAAGCTCCAATGGCTTAAAGTCCTTCGCCCGCACGAGCTAAAACTGCACAAGGCATCAAACCCCAACAAATACATCATGAACTACGAGTGACTTGATCGCTCAACGAGGGTACGTAGGCAATCTAGGGTTCTACCTAGGTGCAATTACAAAATCAAATAAACACCCAAATCCCCAAGTTACGATTTATTCGTATTAGAATAAAAGGGTATTCCTTTCCCAAAAGAAAGGTTGTAATTAATAGGCGCATAGCCTAGAATGGGTCGAACTCAAATTAATAAAACCCTCTTCGGAAAAATGAACGAGGGTGAAATTGTATCAAGTGAATTATTTGTTTACATATTATGTACAATTTTTACTCAACAACTACAGCGTAATGTATTGTAAACTTATGAATCGGAATTAGAGATAGCTGATGTTTCTTTTTCTTTTTTTCTTCCTAGGTTTTTTTGGTTTGATGAGAGAGCTGGTATAAGTGAGGAGAGATTCTTTGTTGTAACCAAGGTATAGTTTTAGTGGTATTGCCCGTCCATAGACATTTGCCACGTATTCAAAAAATGCATATGTTTGACAAAAAAAAAAAAAAAGCATTTTAGTGACGAATCCGACCTTTGCTGGGTTGGGTTATAAACTTATAGCCCAACTGAGATTTTGGAGAAAAATGTAATACCTATTATAATAATTCTCTTGCAAATATCTTTCACTGTTGGTAGATTTAGAAAAATAATCTCTTAAGAGAATATTGCCTTGATTAGGCTCTTTACCCAAAGAGATTTCCATTTTTTTGATAAAAATGGGGACCGGTTGTAGGGCACATTTCACGTCAAATTTCAACAATCCAAATCGTCTATTTTGCCTATTTAATTATCACGATAAAATTTCAACAATCCAAACCGTTTATTTTGTATGTCTCGAATTTCAACAATCCTTGTAAAAATTCAATTTAATCCGAAATATTTGCCTATTTAATTATCACGATGAAATTTCATTGTTTCTTATAGAACAAAGTGTTCGTTAATTTCTTTGAACCCAATTAGATGTCTCAAATATTTCCGATTTGGCTAATATTTTGTAAGGATAATCTATGAGGTCCAACTGGAAAAATAGACAGTTCAGATCGTTGAAAGTTGATGTGATGTAGCCACACAACTACATTAAAAAATCATAATAATTCATTTACAAGTATAAAAAATATGAAAAAAAATATGCAAACGCTCGTGATCGCATCCTCTACGCTTGGATGAGTACGTTGGCGTTTGAATTTTTAAAACTCTACAAGCCCTCATGAATAGTGTTTTTAAGGGGGAGTTCAAAATAAATAAAAAATCGTAATAATTAATGTACAAGTTGAAAAATGTAAAAGAATATATAAACGTTCGTGATTGCATTTCCTGCGCTTAGACCATGGTTACATCGTCATTTAGATTTTTAAAACTCTCCAAATTCTTCTCACCTGATTTCGTTTCTCAAATTTTCTTTTTTGAAAACATCTTCTTTTAGCAAATGCAGACAAATGAATAGTTTGGATCGTTGATATCACATTCCGATGTTTAAGGTTAACTGAAATATGAGTCGATATTATATATTTTCTAGAGATTTTATAAACTCTGAGAAATATTTTCACTAACCGTAAAAATCTGAACGTGATATCAACGATCGAAAACGTTTATCTTTCTGCTTTTGCTAAAAAATCATGTTTTCAAAATAGAAAATCTGAAAAAACAATTTTTGGTGAGAATAATAGAGCATGAATGTAAACTACAGTCAACTGTTAAATTTAATCCTATAGTTTACGGGATTATAGTGGGTGGTATATGACCTGACTTATTAACATACTGGGTATGTCATGAAAATAACACGAACACGAGAAACACGACACGAATGTTAGGTCTCAAGGTATGAGTACAAAGTAACTGTTTATATTACAATATTATCCACTTTGTATTGGCCCTTCCTTACAACTGTATATATCCCAATTTCAATTACAAATTAGTTCTCCCATGTCACACGTTTCTTCCTACCACGACTCAGATTGTCTTTGAACCTTTTTGTCCAAAATTTTCAAGATACGGTTCCGTTTTCCTGTCTTTATATGCTGCAAGCGCAAGAATTCTAAGATTACAGTCCTTTAAACAAATAGAGACAAAACAACTAATTAGAACTCAACATATATTAGTATTAATTAAGAATAGAGACCAAATAACTAATTAGAACGTCACTCCTAACATTGGTTTTAAATTAGCCACTTAATACTAAAATTTATTGATATTTCTCTTCACTTGTAAGTGAAAGGTTTTATATTCGATTCTCACTAAAGGTGAATTTGAACCACATTATTGCTAGTCCATTATGAGGCTTTGCCGACTCCCCCCTTAGTGTAGATCGTTTGTTCAAAAAAAAAAAAAAAAAAAACCACTCCTACTATAAGCCTTCCTCGCACTCTAAAAAAATAAACTCGATATAAATATAAAATTAGTATCCAACGAAAGCTGACTACGCAATAACAAACAGATAAAATGTGAAGATCCTAAAGAATCCGGAGAGGATCTTGAGAGGATCTCATCCTGATTAAAGGTGAGAAAGATGCAACTCAAATTGCACTCTAAAATAAATTGTGATGGTGCTTGGTGTGCGACAACTGGCAAAGGAGGTTTCGGATGGGTTCTACGGGACTTTGCGGAGTTGCTGGTGGCTGCGGGAGGGGAAGGAGGGCTGCTGTTTAGCTCAGCAGCAATGGTCGAGGCTGCAGCACTGCGTGTTGCGGTGCTGGTGTGTATTCAGTTGGGGTGTGGAGGTAGAGTCTGATTCTCAGATGCTTATTCGAATGATTAATAAGGAATATGCATTTGATGCTACTTTGGAATGTTTTGTTTATGATATTGGCCAGTTGGCTTCTCAATTAGGAAGGGTGAGGTTTACGTTTGTTAAGCGGAATGGAAATGCCGCTGCTCATGTTGTAGCTTCATATGTTGCCTTACGTGGTGGTGCCTTTCGTTGGGATGCTCTGGGGCCGGAGTTTTTATTTAATATTCTAGCTCAAGATGTAAACGTTTCGATTCGTATTTAATAAAATCTTCTTTTGGAAAAAATATATATATATATATATAATTAGTATCCAACGAAAGATGACTATGCAACAACAAACAGATAAAATGTGAAGATCCTAAAGAATCCGGAGAGAATCTTGAGAGGATCTCATCCTGATTAAAGGTGAGAAAGATGCGACTCAAATTGCACCTAAGACAGAAAGGTTGTGGATGAAAATTTTCTCCTCTTCGATCTTGGACAATTTTGCACCTACAAAACAACTAGCACCTTAGGTTAAGGCCAAAAAGCCTCACGCACCCACGATGAATGGGGGGCTTTGGCCGAAGAACCTCCGATGCCAAAGTTAGAATTTTAGATAGAATGAGTGTTTAGAGTATTTGGGATTTTTTGCAAGAGAATGGGAATCACTTTTTGGTGAAAATAGGTGCCTATTTATAGGGTTAGGCTTGTCCCTTTTTGAGAAGAAATGGCCGGCCTTAATGGGGTTTTTTAGGTTGAAATTTTGGTTTAATTAGCCAATTTATTGGCTAATTAACCCTAAAGGAATAAATTGGTGGTTACCAAATTGATTAATTTGCATAAATGGGATAATAAAGAGGGAAAAATGGAAAAAGGTAAAGAGAAAGGATGGTGACCGGTTTTGACTAGCTTTAGGGTTGAATTGGATGTATTTTGTGGTTAATTGGGTGAAAAATTAGTGATTAATAGATTAATTAGGAATTCATCCATTAATTAGCCAATTAATCTCCATTTATATGAAATAATTTGTAGGTTATGAAGTAATTACCTAAGATGAGGATGGATGAGATAACTTTGAATTTGTTACCTTCCTTGGGCACTTTTGACTTGGTTGAGGGATAATTGTCCGCTGCTCGCGTGTAGGAATCCCAGTATGCCTCAAGGGTATTTTTGTCATCTTTTATCCAAAAATCCATGTGTCGCCTTGTGAATATTTTTGGCTCTACAAAGGTCATAGTCCATGATGTAAACGTCAATAGGTTGTTGAAATTTTCCAGGTCCTGAAAGGGAAAGAGAATAATATTAATTTTAAATTCTATTTTATTTTATTTTATTTTTAATAATATTTGAAATCCCCTTAATATTGTCCCCACACCGGAAGAGTGGGACTAGACCTGGCATTCGTGTCGTGTTTTCCGTGTTCGTGTCATTTTCGTGTCATACCCGATATCTTAACGGGTCGTGTCGTGTAACACCCGTTAAAATAAACGGGTAAAATGACATGACTTGAAATCGACCAGATAATATTAACAGGTAATATGACCCAACCCGTTACCCATTAAGGAAAATATATTTTAAACCAATAAATAATCAAATGAAAAATATAATACTAAATAAGTATATACATACCATATTGTCACATCCAAAAATAAAGTCTTTCATAGTTTTTTAATTAATGTAGAAGTGTAAAAAATATAGAAAAAATATATAAACGCTCGTAATGACAAGTTTTACAACTTTCGTGAATATCTTAACTTCAAAATTCGCCACTATAATCATATAAATCATAGATCAAAATTTAACCGTTGATTGTTGTTTACATTTACGCTTTATTTTTCCCATCAAATTTTGTTTTTTCAAATTTTGTTTTTTGAAAACATGATCTATTAGAAGATGCAGGAAGATGAACGGTTTGGATCGTTGATATTATATTCAGAGTTTTACGGTTAGTGAAAATATTGCTTGGTGTTTATAAAGTTTCTACAAACTATATGACATCGACTCATATTTCAGTTAACCTAAATATCGAAACATAATATCAAAGATCTGAATTGTTCATCTTCTTACATCCGCCAGATGATTATGTTTTCAAAAAATAAAATTTTAAAAAAGAAATTCAGTAAGAAGAACAAAGCGTAAATGACAATCGACGGTTAAATATAAATTTAAGGTTTATGGATTATAGTGTTGGATTTTGAAGCTGACCCCTTCATGAAAGTTGTAAAGCTTGTCACTATGAGTGATTGTATTTTTTTTTACATTTTTTACACTTCTAGAATAATTATTATTAATTTTATTAATTTTTCCCTCAAATAAAAAACATTATTCATGAGGGTTTGGAGGATTTTAAAATTTTAAATGATAATGTAAGTGTAACCATTATCTACTCATGGAGGAATAATGATGAATTATGAGTGTTTACATATTCTTTCACATTTTTCATACTTGTATGTCTTCTTAGTTCTTGCCAATACAAATGCTATACTAGTTTATTTTAATTTTGGACAACAACATGTTAAGTAAAATTTATCCTAATAATGATAATAAGGAACTCTCATAATAAAAATAAATAATGATTAAAACTTTTTTTTTTTTAACTTATATAGAATAATAATACAAAACTACATATTTAATATAGAATATATTGTATATATTAATATAGCCATTATTGTATTTTTATAATAAATCTTTTAGTAATTAAACTTTAAAATTATCAAAATAATTTTTTTCTTAATGGGTCGAAACGGGTTACTCACGTGTTATCCGCGTGTATACCCGTTAAGAACCCGTTATTAACGGGTTCTTATCGGGTCACCCGATAATGACCCGATTAGTTATCGTGTTAACCCGAAATTCGTTATTTTCGTGTCGTTTTCGTGTCGTGTCAGAAACTGCCGGGTCTAAATGGGACTAATTCCCTTAATATTTCTCATTGTTTACTATGATGTTCATTTTATTTGTGTGCTTGGAACTTGGGAAGTGGTAGCATAGCAACTTCCTATCCTTTTCTTTCCGCTCGTAGTCAATACTCTTTCCCTTTTCACTAACGCGTAAGGTTTTTTGCTTTTGTTTAAGATTTAAAATTGTGAGGGTTTTCCTTTAACGCCTTTTAATTCAATTGTAACTTATTACTAAAGGGCACTACAATTTTTGAAATTACTGAAGGGAAATTTATGATATTTGGTATTAAGATTAAAATTTGCGGTGCTAAGCTTTAGGGCTAGTTTGAAGTTGGTGTATGGTAAAAAAATAATGTTCTCAAGGATGGAGTTTATTTTGCTTTTTGCTATTTTGGACTCATGATTTGATGAAAAACACTTTTTTTTTTAATTTACCAAACACAATTTTAGCTCCAGTTTTTTTAAAAAGCTGCTTTTAAAATAATTTCAGCAATGTCAAACTAGTCCTTAATCTTATGGAAAATTATATTCCAATCCTTGATAAAGATTACATTTTAAATAAAACATTGTCTAAGATTAAAAACTAACTCTAGTCCTTGGAATTTAATTGTAATTTTCAAATATTAATTAGGTTGTAAATTATATATTGATTCTCATAAATACTATTTTTTTATCATTCAAAATTATTATTAAGTTCCTATAATAAGAACAGTCATATATTATCATCTATTTTTTGTTGTGCGTGAATTTTTCCACATATATATACATGCATATTACGTACCTATGTTTAGATTTTATAATTACGTACCAATACATTCATACCGAAAATTATACGGTTGAAGTGATCGAAGTTCGATATGAAATGAGTCCTACAACTAATCATCATTTAAAAAAAAAAAGAGAATCTCTTCCCTTAAAAGTCTTCATGTACTATAAGTACTTAAATATAGTAAGTTTTGAAAATAGGGATTTAATTTAGACTTTGATCATTATGAGGTTTAGCTAACTCCCTCACCCCTTTATCCTTTTAGTGTAATTTGTTAAAAAAAATCTAAAGAGAATCTTATTTAACCCCTAAAAGCCCGTTAATCTGAACGCTTTTGGGGGTACTCTCTTGTTATATATTAAAGAAATGACAGCATCAACAGCGGAAGAAGGAAGTTGTTAGAAGATGGAAATGGAGATGGAGATGGAAAGCTATATGAAAGACAACAATGTAGGTGTTGGTGTCGTCGTTGGAGGAGTAGAGATGCCCACTGACACTGCCAATCACAAGCTTGCTGCTCGGGTCCTCCCTCCCTCCCTACCCTCTCTCTCTCTCCCCCCAATCAATTAAGTTCATTAGTTCCTTTAGACAAAATTTCTGTATGCATGGTTGCCAACTCAATTTTCGTATTTTATTTCAACTTCCAGGCCTTGCTGAAGTCGTGGATCCCAGCCTTGATTTTTGGAGCTGTATGCCAATTTATAAAAGGTGCGTGCGGTACTGTTGTTACTCTAAAAATCGCAAGTCTGTTGCCTGTTGGTTGGCTGTTTTTTTTTCCGTTATGTTACAGTTATTTATGTATGATTCTAGTCCATATACGGTTGTGCAGCAAAAGGTAGTTGGGAGATTAACGATATAAATACAACGGAGAAAGCAATTGCACCTAGGTACTCCTGTCACAGGTGTCGCATGTGGTCACTGTGGATGTCGAAACATCATGCCCTTCCTGCCAAGGCGGCTTCAGCCAAGCATGCGAGGGTGTTGCCTCACTCTACCTAGCCATACCATCCGAGTCTGAGCTTTCTGAAAGTGGTTCAGATGGAGAGAGCACCACTGTAATTTATCCTTTGATCAAACTTTCCTTGTCTGAGCTCTTAAAACAGATATTTTCTTCTCGTATAGATTTATCATTTGAAATTTGAAATGAACTGTGAAGTAACCTTGGCGATTACAACTCTTGATTGCAGGGTCTCTATGATTCAAATCCCAGTGGTTTTGTTACGCTTGACATTAGTTCTTGCGATGTAAATAATGAGGTTGACGAGCAACGCCACGAGAAAAGGGTAGTGGTCGAGAGTTTCTGTCAGCTGGTTTTTATCCTTGGGATGGGAAGGTTCTCTGTTTTCTAATAAAGAAACGAGAAAATTATAAAAGTGGTCTTTCAATTTGGAATTGGATCCTCTCTGAGGCAAACCCTCGGGATCCCCTTGACCCACTAATATGGGCCGTTAGATTTTGATCCAACGGCTACAAACAGGTGATATGACCCGACCCGTTACCCGTTAAGGAAAATATATTTTAAACCAATAAATAATCAAATGAAAAACATAACACTAAATAAGTATATACATACCATATTATCACATTCAAAACATAAAAATGCATTTGTGTTTCAAGTATTACATATTTACATATCCAAAATAAGAGCATAATAAAAAATAAAAAAAACATTAGAACATTACAAAATATCAAATGTTCAAAAGATTTGCAAAATTAAGGGAGTTATGTTTCAAGGTTTGGAACCTTGCACATTTTCTTACAATCAAACTCTTCAATTTTCATCAATCACCATGGGAAACGGTATTAGAACTTTGGCTTGATATATTCTTCAAGAGTTATATTGATGATATTTTCAGTGAGGCTTTCTACATTAGCACTCTTTCTTATTTATCCTATGGCTATTGTTTTAGTAAAGTCTTTAATAGTTTTTTAATTACTGTAGAAGTGTGAAAAATATAGAAAATATATATAAACGCTCGTAATGACAAGCTTTACAACTTTCGTGAAGGGCTTAACTTTGAAATGTGCCACTATAATCATATAAATCATAGATCAAAATTTAACCGTCGATTGTTGTTTAAATTTATGCTTCATTTTTCTCACCAAATTTTGTTTTTTTAGATTTTGTTTTTTGAAAACATGATCTATTAGAGGATACAGGAAGATGAACAGTTCAGATCGTTGATATTATGTTCAGAGTTTTACCGTTAGTGAAAATATTGCTTGGTGTTTATAAAGTCTCTACAGATATATATAACATCGACTCATATTTCAATTAATCGTAAATATCGGGACGTGATATCAAAGATCTGAACCGTTCATCTTCCTACATCCCCCAAAAGATCATGTTTTCAAAAAAGAAAATTTTAAAAATGAAATTCAATATAAAGAATAAAGCCTAAACGGCAATCGACGGTTAAATACAAATTTAAGGTTTATGGATTTTAGTGTCGGATTTCGAAGTTGACCCCTACACGAAAGTTGTAAAGCTTGTCATTACGAGTGATTGTATGTTTTTTTTTTAACATTTCTTACACTTCTACAATAATTATTATTAATTTTATTACTTTTACACTCAAATAAAAAACACTATTCATGACGGTTTGGAGGGTTTTAAAAATCTAAACGATAATCTAAGTGTAACCATTGTCTACTCGTGGAGGAATGATGAATCACGAGTGTTTATATATTCTTTCACATTTTTCATACTTGTAGGGATGTCTTATTGCCTATACTAATACTATACTAGTTGATTTTAATTTTGGACAACATGTTAAGTAAAATTTATCTTATTAATGACAATAAGAAACTCTCATAATAAAAATAAATAAATGAATAAAACTTAATTTTTTTAACTTATATAAAATAATAATACAAAAAAATATATTTAATATAGAATATACCAATATATACAATATGGCTATTGTATTTTATAATAAATTTTTTAGTAATTAAACTTTAAAATTATAATTTATTTTTCTTAACGGATCGAAACGGATTACCCGCGTGTATACCCGTTAAGAATCCGTTATTAACGAGTTCTTAACGGGTCACCCAATAATGACCCGATTAGTTATCATGTTGATCCGAAACTCGTTATTTTCGTGTCGTGTAAGAAACTGCCGGATCTACCTCTGTCTGCAACCCGTTATTTGATTATTTGATTATTGTTTTTTATTGAGTTGTGTGTCGTGGGACCTACCCACGCGGAACTCCTCCAATCCTGCGCACCCTTTAGTTTCCGGTGCATTTTTGCTTACCAGTAAATTATGTTGTACATTCATCATACACATTATCATATAATACGCATCATTTTACTTAATTATATTTAATTTAATATTAAAGTTAATTGAAATAACACATGTCAGATAAAAAGATGCATAATAAATATACACCATAGTTATAGTGGTAAGTAAAAATACTCTCTCCAGTTTCCTCGCTCTTTCTTTTTTCTGTTCCCTTTGACTGCAACGCATTATTTGAATTACTTTATTATTGTTTTTGTTATTTGGATTACTTTATTATTATTTTTGCTGATCTCTCCCTGTTTCACTGCACAGACGCCACTATCACCACCTCGCCCACTCCGGCGAGAGTCTGCACTACCTCCGTCCTTCTCTCCCCGTTAACAACACGGCCACATGATTGGATTTATAGAGCGCATGTCGATGGCATTTTCAGAGAAAATCATTCTTACAATGTGAACTCCCACATAGAGGAGAAATTTTTCAGTGTGACCGGTACACGGGATGGTACACCACGTGTCACTATACAAATGATGAGATATGTATATTAAAAAGTTAATAACTTAAAAAATAAAATTTCTCACCGCTTATATGAAAGCATGTGATGTATCTTCCGTGTTCCAATCACAATAAAAAATTTCTCTACACAGAGAATGACTTTTCATTCTCATTTCGATGGCATTGGTATATTAAAAAGGAGGAGGATTGTCTGCCCTCCCAGTTCCGGTGCCCTCCCATGCCCTCTTATTTGTGTGGTTACGATTAAGCCACATCAACATTTTATATTACTATTTATTTTTGTCTTATTATCTTTATAAAAAAAACAATATAAAATGTTGACGTGGCTTAACTGTGACCACACAAAACAAGAGGACATGGGAGGACACCGAAACTGGGAGGGCAGACAATCCTCCTCCTATTAAAAAAGGGGAGGCCAGTGCCACTTCGGTGCCTAAAAGATAAATAATAAAATTAAAATACAAAAATAATTATTTTAAGAAATAAAGTTATTTGACAGATTTGAAGGTCACCAATATCAATGAATTGTTAATAGTGTTTTGTTTATGTGTATTGTCACCGATTGCAATCGTGTGCAAACATTGGTGTCCTAGCGCCATAATTCTTGTAGTGTAAATTCATAAATCAATTGTCTAACTGAGTTTACATTTGTAACACTGGGTCCAAAGTAAATAAAATCACAAAATATATACATAATATATATATATACATAATATATATATATATATATATATATATATATATATATATATATATATTTCACATCCCTTGAGCAACAAATTATGTGCTCAGAATTGCTTTTTTTTTTAAAAAAGAAAAAAGAAAAAAAAGACCAGTTATTGGGCGGCAATCCACCATTTCGGGTGACAAAAAGACTCACAAAAACATTTAGGCTAGAATGTATACCACCATCGTACAATTCACTAGTGCTAGAATGTATACCATTCAATGTTGAAAGAATCCTTGTCTACCCATTTTAGTAGGCCTCAAGATCCTGACGAAGTTATAACAGAAACAACATCATATTAAACTTTAGTTTAGCCTTTAGGGCTTACAGGTTAGACTTTAGTTTTGCACTTGATCACAACATCAGCATTTTAGGTTTGCTATAAGAGCTATCAAAGTAGCAACATTGCAGAATCACCATGCGTACAAATTTACAATTATGTACAAGGAAAAATTTCTCTACTGTAAATCTAAATGTTTCAATAATGCAAAAATTTTAACAAATAAAATTTGTTGGGTCAACTACTGACTGTTACCGTGTAATCCCTTGCATAGGTTATCCTGTGTAGAAAACGAATATATAGCTGAATTATAATTTCATTGATAGGTGAATATAGTATATATAATTACATTCGTTGTATAACAAGAACTCCTCCAAGTTAGGAATACATTTACAATTATAATTCTAATTGATTTCCTATATGTCTAATACTTCCCCTCAAGTTGTGGATGTCAAGAACTCCCAACTTGCGTACCATGCTCGAGAACTTACCCTTGCTGAGAGGTTTCGTAAACAAGTTTGGTAACTGATGTGTTGTACCAACATGTCTAGTAGCTATTGTACCATCAACAATCTTATCACGTATGCGTGATGATCCATCTCAATACGCCAAGTGCGCTCATGGAAGACTGGATTGACACCTATATGCAATGCCTCTTTGTTATCACAAAACAAAAGAGATGGACCAGTTAATGTAGTACTCAAATCCTCCAGTAGAAAACGCAACCAAATCACCTCACAACAAGCACCAGCCATAGCTCTATGTTCCGCTTCAACGAAAGAAAGGGAGAGTTTTCTGCCGCTTCGTTCGCCATGAAATCAAAGAATTTTCCAAAAACAAACAGTAACCATTGGTCGAGCATCGAGTTGAGTGATGAGGCAACATGCCTAATCAGAATCACAAAATGCAGTTAACCTTATTTGATTATTAGAACATAATAATAAGCCTTGGCGAGTAGACTTCAAATAATGGACAACGCGAAGTGCGGCATCCATATGAGAAATCTGTGACTCGTGCATGAAATGGCTTAGAACATGTACATGATAAGTAATATTCGATCATGTTATTGTGAGATAAATCAATCCTCCCACTAGACGTTGATATTTTTCTGAATCCTTGAGAAGTTTTCCTTTGTTAGACAATTTCGTCTCCTCTATAGGGATGCAACAGGTCGTGCTCCCAAAAAGCCATAACCCTTCAAAATTTGCAATGCATATTTACATTGAGAAATATAAATGGCAATTTTGGATCAAGAGAACTCAATACCCAAAAAATACTTCAAATCACCAAGGTCTTTAATCAAGTGATTACAGAGAAAATATTTTAGAGAATCAATTGCAACAACATCATTGCATGTGATCACAATATCATCCACATAAATAAGTAAGGTTGTGAAAGAAGTACCTAACTTTTTTGTACACAATGAATAGTCAGCTTCAGATTGTTTGAAACCAGCAGAAAGAATGTCATGAGAAAACTTGGCAACCCATTGACGAGAAGCTTGCTTGAGACCATAAAGAGATTTGTAGAGGCAAAATAATGAGCTCCAATAAGAGAAGATTGCCGATTTGGACCCTAAATATCACAATGAATTAGAAAAAAGGCCAAATCGGATAAATGGTCCATTTGGTTACAAGGTATTCGGAACATAGTCCTTGTGGTAAAAAAATTTGGATTTAAACCCCTGTGGTATAGTCTGTTAGTAAATTTAGTCCAAAAGTATTAATTCCGTTAAGTGTCCGTTAAATACATGGATAAAATTGTATTTTCACAAAATCACCTTCTTTGTTAGATCCCACATCACCCAGGCGAGTGGATCCTCTATGCCTTATATGTACATGCCCACCTCCTTTAGCACGAGGTCTTTTGGGAGCTCACTGGCTTCGGATTCTGTAGGAACTCCGAAGTTAAGCGAGTTCGCGCGAGAGCAATCCCAGGATGGGTGACCCACTGGGAAGTTCTCGTGTGAGTTCCCAGAAACAAAATCGTGAGGGCGTGGTCGGGGCCCAAAGCGAACAATATCGTGCTACGGCGGAGTCGAGCCCGAGATGTGGTGGAGGCTCGGGCCGGGATGTGACATTCTTCCTCATGCTTTCTTTGGAATGTGTATTTTCACAAAACCATGTTTGAGAGGAATGGATAAGAAGGTTTGTAATTTCTAAATCAACCTAATCACTGATCTCGATGCCATCCCACTCAGAGCCCTTGATGAGTCCATATTATATTATATATTTAACCTTATTCTTAGTATATTTTAGTTATTATTTTAGAAGAATTTTGATACTTTGAATTGTATTTTCAAGGTAGGACATTTGACTTCCTCTGGAGCAAAAAATGATCAAACGGACAAATTTTGGAGTGATTCCAATTGAAGGATGTTCATGAGTCTTTCAAAATGATTGTATCAAAATTCTAGATTTTTCTACTGAGCCGTTTGACCATGGCGATGAAATAAAGGCCCAGTGCGCAGCTTTATCAGATTGACGTTTCTGGATATTTTAGGTATTTTGAAGGTCAAGATGGCATATTTTAAGGAAGATTTCTTCTGATGATTTGTAGGGGACGTCTCCAGATTTCAAAAGAGACATTTTAGGACCAAATCGAAGTTGATTTGGTCGGTCAAAAGTCTGATTTTCTAAGAAGTTTGAATTTTAGTTTAAATAGGAAACCTTTTATTTTCTATTTTATTATTTTATTATGTTTCCTAGTTTTATTCTAAGACTTTTTAGGGTTTTATTTTGTAGCAGTATAAATAAAACCTTTTAGCCATTAGGAGGGGGAAAGGAGAGGAGAACGCACGCACACTTTAGAGAGTTTTTTTCAAGTTTATTTTTTAGGTGTTTTCTATCCTTATTCTCAATAATATTTTGTTTTATGATTGTTCGTAGCTAATTTCCGTTTGCTAGGGTTAGACCATGATCCTTAGCATGAATATGTGATTTTATTAATTTGCTTATGAATGGATGCATGCTTGCTTTGAATTATTAATTACCGTGATTAAACTATCTAATTGTCTTAGTGATTCGCGACCATTAAAGGTTTTAGATAAGTAATTTGATGCAATTTCTGTTGGAACATCTCCTTGAAATTGAGGAGGGCTTCTTGTGATTAGTAATTGTAAGTTCACTTAAGGCGAACATCACGTTCTTAAGGGTTGCATGGTTTTTCAAAGGGTTTTCATAAAGCTTAATGAGTCTTGCATGTTTATATTTGATCTGAACATCACAGACGGGTTGCATGTTAGGTATACGTTTTCGCTTGAACATCACGAGGAAAATATGCAGTAGGAAAACCTAACCTTCAAAGCATGTATGTAGAAATTCATAAGTAATTGGTAGAATTGCATAGGATTGTTAAGGGGACGGCGGAACCCTAGGGCTTTTACAAATTGATTTTCTTTAAATTGGTCTCTAGTGATTTATTTAGTTGTTTTTAATTTAAATTCGTTTTTATTATTTTAAATTCCAAAATCATCATTTTTACAACTTTGTTCTAAATAATTAGCTAAGGATTAGTATAAATACGAATTATTCATTCAATCCCTGTGGAAAACGACCTTGCTTGAGCGGCTCTACTACGACTAAGAGGATTGCCGTTATGGGTTTCTTTAGCAGAAAAAGGTTTTTATGGATTTAAACCTACAGTTTGTGCCCTTTGCTGTTTGAAGACCCATGATATTTTGCAGTGCCTCGAAGGGGAATGTTTTCCTGAGTTTGTCGAAAAGCATATCAATATGAGAAACAACTCAAAAATGCATTGGAACAATCCCTATTCAGAATTCTACACTCCAGGTTTGAAAAGGCATCTTTATTTTATGTGGGCATGTAATCAACAATATTTTGAGTAGCCTGATGTACCACAAGAGCTTTCAGTGGAAAGCAAAATCTCTATATTGTTGGAATCATCTGAATTGTACATTGAGAGAACCAATGAAGGATTTCAAATTCAAGCCTATGATGAACAAGAGGAGATTGTTGCAGGAACTGGGGAGTAATCTTCTAGCCCAGGGGAGGAAGCAGCACATGCTGATCCTTTAATCCCACCAGAACAAATTGCTACCCAAGTTTATGTGCCACAAGAATTTTTCCCACAAAGTCTGCAAGCATGCATGAGAGCTGATGCTTTGAAGGACAACACACCTGCACAACCCACCAAACCTGAGGAACTTCACGATGAGTCGTACAAGAAGGCTGAGATCTATAAGGGAAATAATAAAGTGCTTAATGGCAGCCCAATCCTTCGTCAAAAAATTCAGTCAATTCAAAGGTTATGGGTATTAAATACAAGGTTTAAGTCAATTCAGCGAAGACACAAGCTTCTATGGGAAGGGCCCTATTTGATTACAAAAGGTCATTCACACAAAAGGGAGGACATCAAGAATTCAACCACTAATAAACATCAACTCATTCCGTACCCACTGTTGTCGTATGATGCTGCAAAAGAGTGGTTGATTCTAAAAGGACAAGTAATGTGATCGTCAGTTCCTCTACGTCTAGCTATAAACGTTAACTAAAGTGCTTATTGAGAGACAACCCAATTTTTCTAAAACTCTTTTCTTTTTATTTTCGTTTATTTTATTTTCCTCTTCATTCCTATTTACAAAAATCACAAGAAAGAACAAAAAAAATGGGAAAATTGAAAGAAAAAAAAATGCAATTTTCAATTCTTGTTATTTTTCTTTACTTATCTAATTAGGTTTTTTATTGCAGGTTGCATTCGGAACTAATTCAGCCTAATCCCAACTAAGGGCGTGCAATCAACATTCATTCCCCCAGCATATTCATCATCTATTCCTCTACATTGATGAGATTAGGAAGTGCGGAGTGCAGAAACAAAGTTGAGGGATCTAAGTAGCACAGAGGACACGATTCATCAAGGCAGGATACAGTTTCTGTTATCCACAATTTTGGGCTCAAATATACATCAGTGGGTACAGGCAAGCACACAGATAGAGATTTATCATGCATGATGCGCAAATAAGAGTTAAGCTCCAGACATCTACCGTTCTTTTCTATGTTGGATCAGCATTCTGCAGCTCCTGCCGCAGAAGCACACATGCATTAGATAATTTTCATCCAGTTTTTTTTCCCAAATCAAAGCATCTGAAAAGAAAAAAAAAATCGAAGGGAGATGTGGATAAAAGTTACCCATGAATGTGTTGAAATCAGAGAGGGATGTGATCTGCGCTGTCATCTTTGCGGCTGTTGATATTACTGTTTGAGGGTGCTCGATTTCTGAGGTTCGAAGGCAGCGAGATGAGGAAGGAGGACATCATAGAAGAGTGGTAGATGCAATTGGACGGTCTTGGTTCAGAGATTAAGTTTGTGGATATAGAGCGGCTCTGGGGTATGCGTTTGGTTTTTGAGATGGAAATGTCTCTGGGCCCGAGGATGAGAAAAGAAGAAACTGGAGAGAGAAGCTCTCTGAAGCAGCTAGGGAGAGAAATGCGAAATGGGAGCACGGCGCTAGAGAAATGCGCTAGGATAAATGAGCATCCGAGTCAGCTTAAACAAGCTGGCTGAGACCTTTTGGATTTGGGCTTGGTAATCAAATGGGTTGTTTCATCTTTTGCTAGAATGAGCCACATCATGGCCCACATTCATCTCAGGCTCAAATTTAGGCCACATTTGCTCCTAGTCCAGCTCTGCAACAGCTTCATTTTCAAGCCCCGGTACTATCTTTCTTTTTCTTTGGTTTTGTTAATCATTTTCACTTTTATAATTATATTATATTTTAGTTTAAGTATATTTTATTTTCCACACCTTGAGGACAATGTGTGATTTAATTTTGGGGGTGGGAAATAAGAAATTTTAGATTTTTAATTTTTGAGTCAGTTTAAAATTTCGTTTTTAAGTTAATATCCATAGTTAATTTTAAACGTTAGAACAAATGGACATGGTGAAGGTTAATCCCACATTAGAGTCTTTTCTATTTATCGTTGCTTAGACACCAATTCATGAGTTATACTTTGAAAAATTTGCACGTTCACACCAACATGGTTTGTGGGGAGTGAGATTGAAACACTTACTTTTTGTCTAAGTAATTTTTAATTTTTGTTCTTAGTAAAGTCAAGTTTAGTATGTGTTATAAAGTAATAATTGTTCCATCCGAGGCTTTGCACGACCACTACTGTTACTGAAAAAAAAAAGAAAAAGAAAAAAAAAATGTGAAGTTAGTATGTGAAGTATGAATAAAGAAGACGAGGGGTAAGAGTTTTTGTTGAGTCTCCTTAACTTTGTTGGTACACTTTACACCAAAGGAAGTTCATGAATTCTTTTCTAAGCGGTTATAAATAGTTTGGACTCTGTGGTGAGATTAGTTGGAACTTTGGAAAGATGTTGTAATTTTTAACGTTTTCTATGGATTGCGACTTGAAGGTGAAAATTTGTTTATGTTAATTTTCATTTAGAAGTTTAGTTTGCTAATTTTATTTTCATTTTTTAGTATTGTTTTGCTTGAGAACAAGCAAAAAGCTAAGTTTGGGGGTATTTGATGAGTCCATATTCTATTATATATTTAACCTTTTAGTTATTATTTCAGAAGAATTTTGATACTTTGAATTGTATTTTCAATGTAGGACATTTGACTTCTTCTGGAGCAAAAAGTGATCAAACGGACAAATTTTGGAGTGATTACAATTGAAGGATGTTCATGAGTCTTTCAAAATAATTGTGTCAAAATTCTAGATTTTTCTACCAAGCCGTTTGACCGTGGCGATGAAATAAAGGCCCAGCGCGCAGCTTTACTAGATTGACGTTTCTGTATATTTTGGGTATTTTGAAGGTCAAGATGGCATATTTTATGGAAGATTCCTTCTGAGGATTAGTAGGGGACGTCTCCAGATTTCAAAAGTGACCTTTTAGGACCAAATCGAAGTTGATTTGGTCGGTCAAAAGTCTGATTTTATGAGAAGTCCGAATTTCAGTTTAAATAGGAAACCTTTTATTTTCTGTTTTATTATTTTATTATGTTTCCTAGTTTTATTCTAAGACTTTTTAGGGTTTTATTTTGTAGCAATATAAATAAGACTTTTTAGCCATTATGAGGGGGGAAAGGAGAGGAGAACGCACGCACACTTTAGAGAGTTTTTTTCAAGTTTACTTTTTAGGTGTTTTCTATCCTTATTCTCAATAATATTTTGTTTTATGATTGTTCGTAACTAATTTCCGTTTGCTAGGGTTAGGCCATGATCCTTAGCATGAATATGTGATTTTATTAATTTGCTTATGAATGGATGCATGCTTGCTTTGAATTATTAATGACCGTGATTAAACTATCTAATTGTCTTAGTGATTCGCGACCATTAGGGTTTTTAGATAAGTAATTTGATGCAATTTCTGTTGGAACATCACCCTAAAATTGAGGAGGGCTTCTTGTGATTAGTAATTGTAAGTTCACTTAAGGCGAACATCACGTTCTTAAGGGTTGCATGATTTTTCAAAGGGTTTTCACAAAGCTTAATGAGTCTTGCATGTTTATATTTGATCTAAACATCACAGATGGGTTGTATGTTAGATATATGCTTTCGCTTGAACATCACGAGGAAAATATGCATTAGGAAAACCTAACCTTCAAAGCATGTATGTAGAAATTCATAAGTAATTGGTAGAATTGCATAGGATTGTTAAGGGGACGGCGGAACCCTAGGGCTTTTACAAATTGATTTTCTTTAAATTGGTCTCCAGTGATTTATTTAGTTGTTTTTAATTTAAATTCGTTTTTATTATTTTAAATTCCAAAATCATCATTTTTACAACTTTGTTCTAAATAATTAGCTAAGGATTAGTATAAATACGAATTATTCATTCAATCCCTGTGGAAAACGACATTGCTTGAGCTGCTCTACTACGACTACCTTGTACTCTTGCAAGTATTTTTAAGTGTTTTTATACCTACTTTTGCAGGTGGTAAAAATCCTATCAGCCTTGAATACACTTTCCACAAATCCATCTGCCACAACTTTGGCAGGGATACCTAGGACCAATACCGGTGGTGTTTGTATTGCAATCGCAACACATCTTGCTATCGTTACTGGCATATCAAACTCGCCAGACAAAACCCGCGAGTACCTTGATCCTCCATAAATCCAGGACCTAATTTGTCTATTTGATCTAGTAGTCAACGATCAGGTATTCCCATAGAATGGCAACAACCCAACAAAGAATAAGGAAGCAGCAGCTATTCCTCCTCCTCGGCCTCAAAGCTATATTCTTTTTCTTTTTTTAAATTTCAGTATAATCAACAAATAAAAGCAAAATCCCCCACAATAAAAATGATGGATGAATAGGAATAAAAAAGGTAATTTATTGGTACTAAAATATTGCTTTTCACAACACCACATCAAAGTACAATTTTACCCATGCATTTAGCGGACATTTACCGGAAAAATCACATTTGGACTAAATTTGCTAATGAATTATACCACAGGCATTTAAATCTAAATTTTTTTACCAATCTTCCGAATACCTTGTAATAACAAGGGCCATTTATCCGATTTGGCCTAAAAAAAAGTTCTTGAAATTGAATTTAAACCAAAAGGTTGACGAGTTTGTTTCGCCAAAGGACAAATATCACCAACAATGGTATGGTGATGATGTTGCATAGAGGTTGACAGGTGGAGATAGAGGAGGCAAGGGCCACGTAGTAGTAAAGGTCGCCACGTCACTTACCCGCACCAATCATTGCCTTCGAAACTAAGTCCAACAAAACACACCAAGAAGGAAAAAAAGTCACGAAACATGATAATGCATCTGTAAGATTACCAACCGATAAAAGGTCTACTTTAAAATTAGGAACACACAAAACATCTTTCAAATCAATGGAAGAATTTAAACGCAGAGTGGTAGTTAATGTAATTGGAGCCATGGCTCCACTCAGCAAGGAGACATGCGGCAAATGAAGAGCATGAGTATTAACCAAATACGAGGAAGAATAAGTGATATGGTATGTGGCACCGCAGTCAATGATCCATTGTCCACGACATGAAGCGACGCAACCAATAATACAAATTAAATGATGGTACAAATTTGGTTTCCCTAGCATTATCCTTTAATTTTTATGCACTTGGTTGGTGAAATATTCTTGATTTTTAACTGCATAATTGTCAAAGCTACCACCTTAAAAACCAATTAAGTTTCTCATGATTTAGAAGTGACAGTTGGAGGAAATCAGTGTAGTGTTTGTTGGGGCCCAAAAATGTCACACACCAATCCAATCAAGTCTTAAGGCCCAACTGTCATTCAAAGCCTACATTCAAGCCCAAACACATGCCAAGGCACGGGATCGATGAAGAATATATTTACAAGCATGCCATGACACGGTGAGTAAGCTGGATGTTCACGTCATGCTCATGCCTATTCATCATGCCATGCTTCCTTAGCCACAAATCATGCTAATCGGGGCTTGTCAAGTGGATTGTGGTGTGGATGGTTACGGAAGGTTATCGGGACTACATGGAATCGGTGTCATGGAAGACTATAGGCTGCTTGGGAGCCCAAAGATCCAAGCCCATAACCTTTGTATTCCACATAGGCATCATTGAGAGAGAACTAGCCTAGTTTATCCATTTCGCTAGCAAGCCAACCCCCTTAGTTAGGATTAAACTAGATTCTTGCATTAAATGCATGTTAAGCTCAGCAAGTCAGACATTTAATGCTGACTTTCCCTTCCCAGCCTGCACAAACAACCAACGCGCAAAAGCCGTGATGCTCGCTACCTGATTTAGCATGCGAAATGCCACACCGGGAAAGCCAAGCCTAGGGAAAAAGTAATATGCAGGTCTCAACAGTGCATCTAGTTTACACCAAAAGGGGAATATAAGATAGCTAGAGAGAAATGGAGGGAAGACCAAGCCACAAAGGGATATTCCCTTGAAATCTAGAGAAGAACCTTCACTTACAGAATGAGGGATAGAAGCCATTGGAGGGGGGATTTAAAGGAACACAAAGAGAGAAATTGAGAAAACACAGTAAGATAAAATCACCCAGGAAGAAGCCCAGAGAGTTTCATTTTAGTCCAGAAGCTTACTCCAAGCGCCAAGCATCATCATTCATGCAACCTTAGCAATTTCCACAGCCTTCTATCTGTTGAGAATATCGCGTTTAAGAATGGGAAAATCAAGAACAAACTCCGAAAATCGAAAAACAAATAACCAAGATAAATAACACCAAAAATTTACGTGGTTCAGCAATATGTGCTAACGTCCACGGGACAGCAACAACAATCTTTCACTATATCAACAATGAGTACAACCAATAATCTTACCAAATCTCTAGAACTAGGACTTTGACGAAAAACCTGAAAGAACAAGAACAAGAAATACACTATCTTTTTTCTTTTCTCTCGCACACACTTTGCCCTATTCTCTCACTCTAATCTCTTAAGTGGTATACAATTTATTGTTTTGCTCCCTTCATAAAACTAGTACAATAGCCCCTTTATATAGACATAATAAAGGTCTTCTTCAGTAAGGAATACTAATCTTAATTGGAATCTAGTTATGAATCATACTCCAATTGGGAAAACAATTTAATCCTCCAAGGCTATTAATTCCTAATAGACTTAGGACAACTTATCATGGGCTGGAAAAAACCCAACACTATCAAACATGTCAACCATTAGAAGCCTTGCTATCACCGTAGGTAAGCCCAAAACATGCAGCTAAGAATGCCATGCAACCATGCAAATCCCTTCTCTCTCATGTAAACCAATAATCTTCTAGCTTCCACAACCACGCTTCACTTGAGCAAGTCATTATCTTAATCTTTCACGCCATCTTTGAGCCGTTGATGTTACCGAGGTATTTTCTAAGACAATTTATCTCTTTCGAGATATCCCGGAACTTGTTGCGAACCCGCACCAAGGGAGACAAGAGGACATTATCAAAGCCCAAGTCCACCTTGACCTAAAAGTCCCCCAACATAAATTGGCGACTCTGCTGAGGTCAAGTCGCAATCTTCATTCAATGGCACCCAGGTCCAGAAGAAACACTACCAGGAGCGGCAACGCCTTAGATGTAGGTGAGGCTGCTTCCCAACTTGACGAATCTCAACATGAAAGCCAAAACCAGGAGAGCCAAGAGAACCTAGATGAATACGACATATCAGACATCATCGTAGCCATTCATGCCTTGGGTGAAGCCCAAAAAGAAATTGTTGGTTTATGAAAGAGTTGAAAACTTAATCTCGAAACCAAGCAAAAAGGCTAGTGACAATGACTGCACGCCTAGGGAAAAGGCTTCTCAGGAAGAGTCAACTGCTGCTTCTGGCAAGGGTCTTAAGAAACAACCATCTTTTGTCACTCAGGAAGACGTCATAGCCATGCTCGAAAATGAGCTGCATAGGAGTTCGGAGGACTGGAAATATGTTCTTGAGCCACTATATCCAACCAGCGTTCTCCACATGCCATATCCTAAAGGATACAATACTCCTAATCTTGTTCTTTTCGACGGGAAGAAGGGTAGCCCTAAGGAACATATAAGCCGTTTCATTGACGTTTTGGGTCTTCATGCCGGCGAATGCAACCCACGTCTCAGGGAGTTCTCAAAAAGCCTAACTAATTGTGCCTATACTTGGTACAAGTGGGGCCCACCTTGGGTCTTCATGCCGGTGACTGCAACCTACGGAAGGGTATTTTTGTAATTTCACTTTGGGTTGAAAGATATTTTGAAATGTGCTTTTTGGGTCTTATTTGGTGTACCCAGGTGGGGCCCACCTTTGAGTTTTTGTCCCCCAGTCCAAACACTTCATCCTTTCTCTTCTCTTCCCCGTATACAATCTTAGGTCATCTCTCCATCTTTCTTTGTCTCTCTCTCACTCTCCTCACCTTTTCCGAGCTACACACACGGCACCACACTCACATAGACCAACTCTCTCCCTCTCGGATCTCCTTCACCTCCCTTGTTCCTCTTCTTCCGATGCAAGTGCAGACCAGGAATGGCACCAAAGAAACCGGTGCATAAACTTGGGGAAATCTGGTGAGTTTGATCACCTCCAACTAGGTGAGCCTCAGAGCCCTTTTTTCCTTGTGTTTAAATGGATGTTGGTTTGATTACTAAGTCTCTACGCATTGTTGTGTAGGATTTTAGCACAATTTCACCTCAGGAAGACTTTTCCCAGATTCCGGCGAGGTTCGACAGTTTTCGAGCTGGTTTTCAACCAACTTCGGCCACTACTAGAGAAACCAAAGGTATAATCCTAATCTACACTTGGTTGTCTTCAATTTGGTGGGTAGATCGTAGGTTATGGTTGAGTTTTGAGGTTGACTAGGGCTTGAGAAGCTCCGGCTTTCGTCTTAGTGGGAACCGGCCTGAAATCGGGTTGACCAAACCCATTAGCCCAAAACCCAACCCGGAGTTTTGAACCTAAGCCCAGTTCTACCTAAGCCGGCCCAAATCATTGGGCCATGGAACCTGGCCCAATTGGCCAGCCCAAACCCATTAACCCAAAAACTCAAACCAGGCATTGGGGCCATGTAATCCATAATCCTTGGGCCGGGCTACCGAGCCCAAACCTGAAACCCTTTGGCCCAGCTAAGCCCAACTCAATGAACCTAAACCCAAACTCTAGGCCCAACCTTGCGGCCCAGAACCCACAGTCTGACCCAGTTGAACCAGCCCAATCCCAGAACCCAGGCTACACGTGGGTCCGCACGTGGAGTACACACGCTTTCCGGAGGTACTGTGCTCTGCCACCGTCCACGGCGGTGCTGATGACTTTTCCGGCCAACTTTCCGACGACCCAAATCAGGGCGTGGCCGTCATGGCCGCCGCCTCGTGTCGGCCCATAAGGGTGCGTGTGGCGATGCGTAGGGGTACCCGAGGTCCCCCTTATGTTTTTCAACGTCCTGAATCCGTTTATAATGTCCGTTTTCTGAAATTCAATTGTTATGATAGAGTTTTATTAATTAGACCATTTATGTGCTTAGGTGCAATTGTGTATGGCGATTCCGTTCTCTCTTGTTTGCATGGCTCTTCGACGGCAAAGTATCTGTGAGTGGACCCCTTTCAAAATGTATGATTTTATTATTAGAAATGCATACATGAAAAGCATGATTGTATGACTATGTTTTATGAACCGTTTATGAGTAAATTGGTTTCATGCTTTATGAATTATCATGCTTATTTGACTTTATGTCCTTTGTGGTATATATGATTGACTATATACCTACTTATGAACGTGGTTTTACCATATGACATTTTAGTTACTGAGCTCCGATTTGAGATAGATATAAATATATATATATATATATATATATATATATATTAGAAATATTATGTTTATGTTTTATGTACTTATTTAGTGGTTATTCATACGACCTGTCTACGGGCGAATGTCTTGCCTGCGGGCGAATGATACTGCCTACAGGCAAATGTCCTGCCTACGAGCGAATGATACTGCCTATAATCGAATGGTTCTGCCTACAGGCAAATGATACTGCCTACAGGCAAAGTTACTTATATATGGCTTCAGCTGGGCGTTTGGTTGGTGGCTTCAGTCGAAAGATACTTATATTGGCTTCGACGGGCATTTGGTTGGTGGCTTCGGCCGGAAGATACTTATATTGGCATTGGTCGGGCGTTTGGTTGGTGGCTTCGGCCGGAAGATACATATACTAGCTTCGGCAGGGTGTACGTTGGTGGCTTCGGCCGAAAGATATTTATATATATGCCTTGTGCTACTACTACTAAGCACATTATATACGATATATGTTTTATGAAAGGTTTTATGGCATGCTAGGGTTTTCAGAAAAACCTATTACTTATTATGCTATACGAGTTTTCTAAACCTAGGGGTTAGTACGTTAAAGATTAACTGTTTTAGTATTATCTATATAACAACTTGGTCCACTCATGTTTTGTTTTGCGCCCCCTCAGGACTTAGAATCGAGGCGTACAATCATGGTGTCAAGGCACTCCCGCATCGGCATCTTTGAGTCCTCTACGTGTAGGACCCATCCTTTTGTTTATTCAATTTTATATTATTCCTTTCTAGTGTCTCGGTTTAGTTGTATGCTCTGAACACGTTCCATAAATGCATATTCATTATAATTAAATTTACAAGTTTTATTTATGTCGGTTAATTGTTTTTAGCTCTCATGCATCCTAATATGGCTTCGTCACCTTCGGGTGTCGCCCAACACATGCCTACCCTGTGTTCGGAGAATATCAGGGTCAGGCATGTCAATTTGGTATCAGAGCGTGGTTTGTTCAGTGCATACTTAGGATCTTCTGTTACTATAGTGGTGTGTCGGTCATGACATCATTTGGATGTCACGACTTCCGGATTTGTTGTCATTCGGCACGGTGGTGCAACCCTCATTCTGCGTGAATAGTCACATCCTATTGAAGAATAAGAAATTTTGTGTTAGGATTGTGCATCATCGTGCAGCAAATGAAGAATTTCCACCCGGAAATAGAAGCTAAAATCAAAGTTGAAGTAGAAAAGCTCCTTGCAGTCGGATTCATCAAACTTATCACACACCCTCTTTGGCTAGCCAACATCGTCATAGTAAAGAAGAAGAACAATGTTCAAATCCGGATTTGCATCAATTACCGAGATCTCAATGCAGCATGCCCAAAAGACGAGTTTCCACTGCCCAACATGAACATCATGATCGATTCAACCTTAGAGCAAGGCCTGATGTTGTTCAAGGATGGCTTCAGTAGGTACCAAAGATGCTGAGAAGACGCTTTCCGCACGCCATTTGGAAATTTTTATTACACCGTCATGCCATTTAGACTCAAAAACGCTGGTGCTACCTATCAGCGAGCAATGATGGTAGTCTTTCACGATTTGATGGGGAAAGAAGTGGATGACTATGTGGACGATCTCATCGTGAAGTCCAAGACCAGGGAAGGGCACTGGGAAGTGCTAAGGAAAGTGCTGGGAAGATGCCGACACGCCCCTATCCCAATGTCCGGGGAACATCGAGATGGCCACGTGCTGGCCGACACCCGAGGGTGACGTAAGCCATTTATGAATGCAAATGCTGAGAACATGTGAAACATGCATATAAATTTCGTTCGAACTACATAAATAATATAATAATATTCAACTGCCAATAATGAAAACATAGTGATAATGCATGACATGTTTAGAGCATATTCTAATTCAGAATACAAGTAGAAGGTGCTATTACAATGATGTCAAAGCAGAAGAGATGGCACGATGTCACTGGTAAGGGAATGCCTCGTAGCTCGGGCCGTAATCCTCTTTCCTATGTCCTGAGGGGGCGCAAAACAAACATGAGTGGACCAAATTGATATATATATATATATATATATATATATATAATACTGAAACAGTTATCAACATACTAACCCTCAAAGTTTAATGAAAACTCATAGCATAATATGTAATACGTTTCCGACCTACCACCAGGTCTCTCTCTCGTCACGTAATGAGCTAGCCTAGCTAGTCTCACTCTTTGTGGAATCCTCCACCAAATTGATAGTAAATGAAAAACGATTAGGGTTGATTAACAATGAAATCCCATAAAATTGAACTGAAATCCTCATCAATCAACAAACAAGGAAGCAAATTAACAAAGACCAGCATCATGCATCAAATGTCTATAAATTCCACAGGATATAGACAATTCTGTTATTACAACCCCAGCTCATTACTGAGCCTAACAAGCCAGGAGGTTCCAGGAGGAGCTAGTAGCAAACTTAATACAACAGTAACAAACTCGAACACGACTCCAAGCCCTCAGAAACCATGAATCTTGATCTGATCCTTCTTAACAATCTTGGCCTGAACGAGAAACTGCAGCACATTCTTGCGTTGATCGCCTTGGAGCTGAATTATCTTGCCTAGCTCCTTGTCCTGAACGACATTGCCGTTGCAGCAGAACTCTTTTTTGAGGTCCTTGAGGATCTTGTCGTAGCTGAAGTCTTTCTTCAGCCCTTGAACTGTCGTTAGGCACTTCTTTCCATTTCTCTGCTGCACCCTGATATGCACATATTCCTTGGCTCCGGGGGCATCCGCGTCTTTGGCTTCGGAGAAGGGGTCAAAAGCTGTTGGGATCTGAACGTCTAATTCAACCATATATGTACTTTGCTTTGGCTTGGGAATTCTGCAACAAATTCAGCTGCACACAACAACAAAAAGAATTGTTAGTCCTCCACAAATATTGCTTCAATACCAACAATCATCCAACTAATTGGTACCGTGAACACATGAAATTTATAAAACCATGAATAGAAACATATATGCCATAAATTATAAGATGGATTTTCTTTATTTCTTAAATTTATGAAACGGCGCAACTTCCCAAATCGAAAATTCTTGGCCAAAAGAGGTGTAATTCTTCCAATAAACTTTGTAGAAGAAAAAGGAATTCGTTTTCATATTAGCACTTCAAAATAGTCATACGATAAACCTTCCTCCAAATAATAATGCGTCATGATTTTTTTGACGCGCCCATATCAACTCACAACGAAACAATACATGTGCTTTGTTTAAATCCTCCAAAAACCAAACTACTGGGCATAAAAACATGATGGAAAATAATATTTACACACTTAGTTTCCCCTTTTTGCCTCTAAATTCTCTTCTGATCCACAGAAGCATCAATATACACAAGGACATGAACAACATAGTTTAATTTGTTCATGCGTGAACTTAATAACATTTATTGCAAATCAATGATCGATGTCCTAATACTTTCTCTACCAAAAACCAAAAAGTAGCAAAACCCATATGACACAGGAGCATCAATGTACACAAAGAATATATATAGCATGATATATGATAAGAAAAAACCCATTAATTTAACTATAAATATAAAGAAAATAAAGAAAATAATTAATTGAGATGATGGATCGTACCAGAATAATAGAAAGCTGGGAAGGGCAAGGTTTTTTTCTTCCTTTTTTTTTTTTAGCTGGGAAACCTTACCCGACGTATAAGTTTTGGAGGAGACACGGATGAAGAAACTTGGAGAGACTTCGGGTCTTTATATAACCACCAATTCAACAAATCATGGCTAAACTGAGGTGGGTCCAAGGAAAAAAACAACCTGACAACTGGACGGACGAGATCGAGTGTCTGGTAGTGTGAACGGTGAGATCAAGCTGGCGTGCGGGATTAATGGATAATATCTATTTTTTAAATAGTTAATATTTCCAGGGGACGCGTACAATGAACGCACCCCAGACTAGCAAAATTCATGCAGGTGCTAGGAAAGCAACTTTATATGTAATGAATATATTGTCACCGTTGCGTTTTGGTTTAATAATATACTATTATTTAGATTTATCGGATAATAAATTGTCGTTTGAGATCTTGTAAGTGTTGAGTCTAATAATATATTATCATTTAGACATAGAAATATCACGTGAATGTTCTATGTAGGTTGTTTTTAATAAAAAGCAAAAGAAATTCGACAAGAAGAAAGGAAGGTGAAAAGATTGTGGGACCACAACGAAGAATCCAGAATCAAATAATCGAGAACATTTCAGTTGATATAAAGAAAGGAAAGAAAATGGTCCACCCACTTGGCATATTAAGATACGTATGAGTTTTTGTCATGCTTGCCAATGAATCAATGTTACTATTGGTGGTGGTACACTACAAGTTGGGATAACAAGTAAAGAGTCCTTAAATCGGGCATATTTTGCCTAATTGGATTCATGTGAATAATCTTGGAATGTTGTTCTTTAAAACTCAAGAGAAATTTAGTACCATCCAAATAGCATGAATCAAATTAGGAGGATCTTTCTGCACCACAAAATATAAAAATATACAAACTCTATTATGAAATGGGGTTATTTGAAGATAGGGCATCAAGTAGTATAAACTCTCGTAACTGGTTGAGCTATAAATTTTGATAGAAATTTTTATTCTAGTGTGTGAAAGCTTGCACGAAATAAGAGTTTTAATGTACAATATACATATTTAGAAAGATTTATCATGATACTACGTAATTTGGGAAAATATCTATGGATAGTTATGGTAACCAAAATTCACTTGATCTAGAGAGGATGTCACGTGTACCAAAGCAAACCTGGTTGACGGAATTACCCTAAGGGTTTCATCAACACCTAACCCTTGCATGGGTTGAGCATTAAATACAAGAAGAGATGTATCTATGTAAATCACGCTCAACAGAGGTGGGCCATCATGTGCACCATGCGTCACGTGATGGAATAAGCAATACGCTAGGCCACCCCAATCAACAAAGTCAGAAGGCTTCGCAGGCCAAGTAAGGCCTAAGGAGGACTCCATTAGCCTAGAAGCTGATGAGATCAGCCCAGATGGGTCTGATAAAGTAATCTTCTAAGAGATAATGATCCCTATAATCATAGCTCAAACATAGGCCATCACTATTGATGCTGTTAAAAATCGTCCCTAAATTGGACTCTTAACGGGTGCCCCACATCACGTCTCTTATAGTTAGCTGTTGTTGGCTAAATGAACGAGATAACGTAGGATTAAAACCAATCATTTTATTGCCATAAAAAACCAAGCATTTAGGGAGCGCCACACGTGCCCTAATGAATTATCTTCAAGCCATGCCTGACTCTATATAAAGGTATGCATACATATAATAAAAGGTAAATGTTCCTTAACCAAGAAACCTAGAGTTTGAGATTTCATTTTCCTACAGTTAAGTCTAACTTAAGCATCAAAGATCCTTTGGTTCACACCACATCGGTGTAACAAGGTCTTACTTGTCTTTTCTTTCTTAATTGCAGGAGACCAAAGTAATTATATGTTTTTTTATGGAATTCGTCCCCCAAGAGAGCGACCACAAAATAAATTTCATATTTTGGTCATCAAATGACATGATGGAGCTTTGTTTTGTTTTAGTAGAAACGATAGCATTTTATTCAATTAAGAAGCAGTACAATCAGCTTGAAATACATCACAAATTGAATTCGGTGGTTCTTCAAACCAAGAATAATCCAGATAAAATAACAAAGCCATTCGAGCTAGTCTATGTGCCACAACATTGGCAGAACGTCGGACATGTGAGATTCGCAAGAGCCACAATTTGATGACCTTGATGATTGGACTTAGAGAGGAAGCATCAGGATTGATAGAACTCAGTCTGAACTAGTTTCAAGGAATCAGAATCAAGAAGCTAGCAAATTGTTAAATCCATGTTCCAAGGCCAAACGAAGTTCTTCCCTGGCTGCTGAAAATTCTGCAAGTGGGTGCCTACTTCTTTGTTTTAAAAGAAGAAATTAAACAGTTCATAAGTAAAATTCTGCGAGTGTGAGGGAGAAATTATTAAGGTAGGAACTTGCACTTTGTTTTTTTTCTTCTGTTTTTAACAGACAGTTTCGTAAGGTTAGGTCATAAAATCAATAAAGCCTATCCAGAATCGTGTTTGGCCCTAAAGTGTTTATGGTACCATGCTTACTCGTTAACAAAGGTGGTGTCCAAATTTTAAGGAAAACGGATGCCGTTTTATACGTTTAAAAATCTGGGAATTAGGGTTTTCGTTGCGGTCACGGGTTTCTGGACAGCAGAGCTTTTTTGTTAAAAACTCGACCTATAGACGTTTGTTTAATCTGATTTTTATACTGAACAATCTCACAAACTTGTTGATAAAGCTCCCAAAATTTCATAGCCATAGGTTATTGGGGAGTAAGGTTTCAAACCCAAGTTTGGCTTGAGATTGGTTTGACATTGCTTAAATTCTTTTAAAGGAACTTTTTTTTTTAAATTGGGAACTTAATTGTGTTTGGTACATGAAAAAAAAAAAAGACTCTTTTTTTTTTTTATTTATCAAAATCATAGGTCTAAAACAGCAGAAATCAGAAGCATACCCATGCTTAAATAAAAAGGAAAACTAATGAAAATGGCTTGAAAAATTTTAATTTTAATCAAAAACCATGTTATAAGTTTTTTTTTAATGGTTAGTACAAGGCCCATATTAAAGTAGTCCAACTAAAAATAGCTCAACTGTAACAGCCCGTCCCGGAAATTTTGTACAGTTGAGGTGAATTGACGAAAATGCCCTTGGACATTAAGTTGTATTATTGGTTAAACTTGGTTTTGGGCCAATTAAAGGAAGTCCTATTTGTTGGGAACCAATTAGGACTTAGATTTTCTTTTGTTATGGTTGGTGGCTTTTGGACCACACACACAAACCAACACATACACTCTCTCTCTTTTTTCCCGTACTCTCTCTCTATCTCTCAGACTCTCTCACTCTCCCTCTTCCCTCTCTATGTACGGACGAACTCAAAAAGGGACCCAAAACTTGCAGATCGAAGGAACTAAGGACACCATCGTGTTCCTCGTGGTGTGGTGAGTTCAAAGGTACCACTTTCAGGTAAGGTAACCCTCGAAATCACGTGAAAACCCTAACCCCGAATGAGGTACTGTTCATGCAATTTTTCATGCTTGATTTTTAGGGGATTTCAAGCTCACAATGAGCGTAAGGAGGTCCTCACGAGTCTCGGGGTACTTCATTGGCAGGTTTTGGACGTCGAAGGACTGAGATCGA
Source organism: Heteromeles arbutifolia (assembly GCA_024362995.1). NCBI lineage: Eukaryota > Viridiplantae > Streptophyta > Magnoliopsida > Rosales > Rosaceae > Heteromeles > Heteromeles arbutifolia. The sequence goes on along the minus strand of JANCRC010000003.1, from coordinate 31,870,448 downwards.
AGCATTTCAAAGTTGGCCGAATTATCGAGCTTCCCCATGTAAAATCTAGTGGATTTTAGCTTTGAAACTTGTATGGTTGTGTTCTACATGCTCGTAGCTTCATTTTGGTACCAATTTTATGAAAAATGGTTGAAAAACGAGTGAGAAACCATGTTTGGAAGTTTACCCAGAAACTGGCGAACAGTCACCGGCGACTGGCAACTCACTAGAGAAGACAAGGAATATTCCATCAGTTTTGACGGAATATGCTAACGGCGTTAACTGACGCCGTTAGTTAATTAACGGAATATACTTGGAAATAACGGAATATTCCTGACGGCGTTAACTGACGCCGTTAGTGTGCCTGGCACGTGCCCGCCCGTGAACGGCGCGTGGGTGGTCGGAAAATTTTTCTAAAAATATGGGGATGTTCTGAGGTTGTGTAGATCCCAGTGGTATATTCAAATACAAAAATTTAAGATATATGAGAAGTTATTAGTTAGAGTTGGTTATGTGCTATTAATTGACGTTATTTCGTTAATTCTCATATAGGCGAGATCTATCATGAGGACGAGCGTCATCAATCGAGGCTCGGGGGTTATGACCCTTCGATATATCTGTGAGTGGGCTTTTGTTTTTCGTATATACCTATATAAATGAGATTTTTCCCAGAAAATCAATTTAAGTGAAATGTGATATGATATGCCATGCAAAGTATATATCTATTTTATTCATGTATTAGTAGTTGCATAATGGTAATTGGTGCTGTGGACGCACATGTAAGTATCAGGTGAGTTATAGAATGATTAATATGAAATGATATGATGTGATGTGATGTGATGTATTGAAAGCTCATAAACCTGCACCCCGGTGTTAGTGCTCCCACCCAGGGCCAGGGCATAGTCCTTCACGTGATGTTCACCTCCCGCACCGTGCGCTCACCTTGGATCCAAGTTAGGTGCTCAGTCCTGTCGAATAGACCACTATAGGTGGGTTCGACTCGTAGGTGACCCGCGATTAGCGCACAGTCTTCACATGATCGTAGCACTAGAGCGTAATTATTGACACTTAGTCTTGTCGGTGAGACCACGTAAGATGGTTCCAACTCGTGTGCAGGATATATATATATATATGTGATGATGAGATATGATGAGATTGATTATGAGCTATAGTTCAGCCGAGCTGATCACTCAGTGGACATGTTATTATCTATGATGAGTTATTTCACCTGATATAGTTATGTGATTTGATGAGATATATTTGGCATGGCATATGACTTGCATAGCACTACTTCTGAGCATGGTTTTGAGATAAGTATATACGTATTATATATTTCTGGGAAATTATACAGGTTTTACGGCGAGGGGTTAGAACCTTTGAAAAGAGAAAATGTTTTGAAAAGATTTGTTTTTGCCCACTCACGCGTTTTGTTTTTCGCCCCTTCAGGTTCTAGGTAGCAGTGCTTTGGTGGCCACGAAGGATCCAATGGTGTTCTGACCGAATTCACAAAAGTAGGATTTACCTTCGGGTGTTATATCTTAGTAATTGTCCTTGACTGCAACTAGGCATTTTTATTGCTCTGAATGTGTATTTATACACTTAGACTCTCTCTCTAGCATGTTATTTGGATAGTACAGCTAGTAGTTGGTTTTTATTTAGTCGTATTTCTATTAATCTTCTTAGCTTCCGCACTGTGCACATGGTTCCGTCACTTTCACGTAACAGCCAGCACGCCTTCTTTTGGACGGGGTGTGTCATCAACTATAATAAATTATGATTTGTCGATTTTACCCCTAACTTTTTAAAGTTAAGTTCCAGATTTTCGTCGTTAATGGAGTTCATCGTTGTTTTGCAAAACTTCTTCTTTTTCTTTGAAACAAAAATATAGATTCTTATGCTATTTAATTTATATTTGGGTTTTTATTACAAATGGTCCCTGAAATTGACCCACCCAATCAAGATGGTTCCTAAAATTGAAAATCAATCAATGTAGTCCCTGAAAATGGTTGTTGCAAATCAATGTGGTCCTTCCGTCACAATTCCGTTAAAATTTCTATTAAGTGCTGATGTGGCACATAAATGGGTCCCACAAATTTAATTAAATATTATTATGTGAATAAAAAATATTTAAATAATAAAAACAATTGTTATTTTTTTATAATTAAAATATTTTATAAAAAAAAAGGAGGAGGAGATGATTGAACACTGTTCATCATCTTCTTCACCTCCTATTCACAGAAATGATGAAATTGGAAGGAGAAATCCCAAGCTCCTAGTTCGAACATCTGCGTTCGCTTTCAAAGCCATTTAACACCTGAAATAATTCCCACACTAACTAATTGCCACAGAAAACGAAATCCAAAAAATGCAAATACTCTCTAATTACAATAAAAAGCACAAAACTTGAGTTTTTTGTTTCCCAAATGAGATCCAACAAAGATTAGAGCTTTACTGTGCTGAGGTTCAGATTAAATTTATCAAACACCAAGGATCAATCTCTAATTAACGCAAAAGGAAAAAGCGAGCAAAGGATCAAGATCTATCCAACGTATCAGAAGAAAAAGAGGGGGAAAAGCAAAAGAAAAAAGAGAAAATCTTCACTCTTTTTTCTTTGTTCGAATGATGAGGGTGAGAAATTGATATTATGGGAGAGAGAGAGAGAGAGAGAGAGAGAGAGAGAGAGAGAGAGAGAGAGAGAGAGAGAGAATGGAGGTGGAGGATTCACTGGTGGCGATGGAGACGCGACGCAAAGCCTTTGAAAAAACCACAAAGAGCTTTAAAATCTGGTGACTGAGGGCAATGAGATCATTTTCTGAATTGTGGATTTATGAGTTTGCTATGACTTTCATATGGGGAACTAGATTTTCTCCTTCCAATTTCATCATTTCTGTGAATAGGAGGGGAAGAAGATGATGAACAGTGTTTAATCATCTCCTTCTTCTTCTTTTTTTATTAAGATTTTAATTATGAAAAATAACAATTGTTTTTTATTATTTAAATATTTTTTATTCACATAATAATATTTAATTAAATTTGTGGGACCCATTTATGTGCCACATCAGTACTTAACAGAAATTTTAACAGAATTATGATGGAATGACCACATTGATTTGCAACAACCATTTTCAGGGACTACATTGATTGATTTTCAATTTAAGGGACCATCCTGATTGGGTGGGTCAATTTCAGGGACCATTTGTGATAAAAACCCTTTATATTTTGTATTATTTCACTGAAATGTGATCGTCGTTATTATTCATAGTGTATTCGAGGTATTGTTTTTCAATTTTTCTTCGTCAATGGAGTTCATCGTTTGTTTCTCCAGAAAATAAATTTGAGATCTACATGCTATTCAATAATAATGACGGGTCACTGTTTTTGGACTGTAAAAATAACTGTTTCTGGATTTTAAGTAACACTGTTTCTGGAATTTAAGTCACTGTTTCTGGAATCTAAGTTACTGTTTCTAGAATCTAAATCACTGTTTCTGGATCCAAATGAAATAGACACTATTTCTTAAATGTAAGCTAGAAAAGAAATAGTGAAATTCACTGTATTTGGATTCAAAGCAAAATAAACACCATGTTTCTTAAATATAATCAACTGATGCATGAAAAAAAAAAAAAAAAAAGTCAAAGGTTAAAACATAGACTGTTTCTGGAATTTAAGTCACTGTTTCTGGATTTTGGTTTTTTTCTTTCCAAATACAGTGTTTGTTTGTGCACAGACAAAACAAACATTGTATCTGATTTTTTTTCCAGAAACAGTGTTATATTTTGGGTTCTCCAGAAACAGTTTTATATTTTGATTCTTTTTTTTTTTCAGACACTTTTTCGCCGATTTCTGCCATTAAACTTCTTTGAACTTGTTTCGGCGGCTTTGTTTCGATGAATGCTTCATTTTTCAACTTTGATTTGAACTTTGATTTGGTTGTTTTTGAAATGGGGGAATTCAATTTGATAGGAAGATAGGGAGTTATTATGGCGGTTTCGTGCTGGGTTGAGGTTGGTGAAGAGTCAGGACAATATCAAATCATTTAGGGGTATTTACGGAAGTGTAGATTTGTAGCTTGTAAGTTTGACTCGTGGACAATAGTTTTGGATGATTTTTTATTAAACTTTGAGCCCTTTTGGTTAAATAACATTTTGTGATGGTTTTTGGTTAAATATTTGTTGGCCCAAGCCCTTTTCATTAAAGGACCCTATATTTTATCCTTTTTATTAAATTTCAAGTCTTTTATATTAAAAGAAAGTTATAGGATGGTTTTTTATTAAAATAAACTTAGTTCAAACCCTTTTCATTAAAGCTCCCTAAATAAAAAAGACTTTTTTCATATAGATGGGTGAATAATAACCATTAATAAAAGACAATTATATCATGTATTCTTCTCCTCACCTAACGTGTAGAACTATCCCGTCACAAAATTCTCTTCTCGCTCCCACTCTTCAGCACTCACTCTTCGTTCTCTCCCTCTCATCTAGTTCGAGCACTCTTGCCAACAAAAAGATAAATTTCCTTCTCTCACAACCTCTATTTTTGCTTATTTCAAAAAAGTTTTGTTGAGAGATTGAAATATTGAACGGGATAATTGGAAGGTAGAACTGGAAAATCTAGGTTTCTAAAATTCTGCAGACTTGAGCAGTAAGCTTACATGAAGATTTACTTCTACATTTTCTAATGTGGGATGTCTTCTCTCTTTGCAATAATTTCTCAACCTTAATTGCGCATGGCTGCAGAGTGTGTGCTCCTTCAGCACAATCCTGCTGTTAAATTCGAGAAACAAAGGGTGAGAAAATTCTAATGCACACATGATAAGTGGAGATTAAGAATAGTGATGAGTCCATATTATACCATATATTTTACCCTATTCTTTCTTAGTATTAATTTATTGGTTATTTTGGTAGAATTTTGATACTTTGGATTATATTTTCAACTTAGGACATTCGACTTTCTCTGGAGCAAAAAGTAATCAAACAGATGAATTTTGGAGTGATTCAAATTGGAGTATGTTCGTGAGTGTTTCAAGATGATTGTGTTAAAATTTCAGATTTTTCTACCAAGCCGTTTGACCGTGGCAATGAAATAAAGGTCCAGCGCGCAGCTTTCCCAAATTGATGTTTCTGGACGTTTTGGGTATTTTGAAGGTCAAGATGGCATATTTTGAGGAAGATTCCTTCAGAAGATTTGTTAGGGACGTCTCAAGCTTTAAAAAGAGACATTTTGGGACCAAAACGGAGTTAACGGTCGGTCAAAAGTCTAATTTTCTGAGAAGTCCGAATTTCAGTTTAAATAGGAAACCTTTTATTTCCTAGTTATCTTATTATATTATGTTTCCTAGTTTTTAGAAGACCTTTTCTAGTAAGGATTTTATTTTGTAGTAGTATAAATAAGGCTTTTTAGTCATTAGGGGAGAAAGAGGGGGAGAAAACACGCTACTTTGGAGAACGCACTACTTTGTATTTTCAAGATGTTTTATATCTATGTTTTTAATAATATTTTGTTTTATAATTGTTCTAATTAGTTTCGTTTGCTAGGGCGAGGCCACAAGCCTTAGCAAGAATATGTAGTTTCTTTTCAATTTGCTTATGATATTATGCATGCAAGTGTTAAATTATTAATCACCGGTTTACACTATTTAATTGTCTTGATAATTGGCCACCATTAGGATATTTAGAAAAGTAATTTGATGCAATTTTGGCAGAGGGCTATCCCTGGAATTGGCGCTGGCTTCTTGTGGTTAATATGTGTAACTTCTTAGCATGGACAACACATCTTAAGGGTTATATGGTTTTTCAAAAGGTTTTCACAAAACTTAATGAGTCTTGCATGTTCACATTCGATCTGGACGCTACGGACGGGTTGCATGTTAGATATACGTTTTATGTTGGAGGTTCCAAGTAGGATATATATTAGGAAGACCTAACCTTCAAATATGCATGTGTAATTCATAAGTAATTGGAAGAACTACGTATGATTGTTAGGGTGACGGCGGAACCCTAATGCTTAAATAGATTTTCAAACCTATTTTCTTTTGTTTTCTTTACTTTCCCAATTTATGTAATTGTTTTTAATTAAATTCGTTTTTAATATTTTAGGTCATAAAATCAACTTTTTCTAAACTTTGTTTTCAAATAATTAATTAAGATTTGGTTTCAACATAAATTATTCATTCAATCCCTATGGAAAACGACTTTGCTTAAGCTGCTATACTACGATAACCTTGCACACTTGCAAGTATTTTTAAATGTTTTTATCCCTACTTTTGCAGGTAGTAAAAATCCTTATCAAGAAATTGGCACCGTTGCCAAGGATTGTTTTAAATAATTTATGCTTACCATATTCTTAGTTAATTATTATTGTGTGCGTGTGTGTGTGTATATATATATATATATTTTTTATTTATTTTTATTTTATTTTATTTTATTTATTTAATTGCTGATTTTATTTTGTAGGTTACAATTTGTTAAGTTTGAGAGCAGTGCAACGATTTCATTAGCAGCAATGGGATACTTTAGATTTGCACCAACAATTTGTGCTCTTTACAATTTAAATACCCATGAATGTATTGTCCTCAGAGGCAGTATTTTCCAGAGTTTGTGCAGCACCATATTAATACGAGGAACAATTTTCTAAGGCCTAGGTGCAATTCCTACTCAAATTTTTACAATCCATCATGACCAGAGCATCAAAATTATATGTGGGTGGGTAGCCATCAGCCTTTTGAACAGCCTCATGCAGCAGCAAAAGCTGATTGGGAGATTGCAGTTGACAAATTGCTGCAGCCTTTTGAGCAACCTGCTGCACCAGCAAAGTCCTCTCTGGAAATTTCCCTTGAAAAATTAGAAGACAGTTTCCAAACAGGGTTTGATCAAATCAGTCAAGGAATTCAAAATATTCAAGAAACAATGAAAAATATGGTGCAACAAGTTGAGCAGCTCGTGCATCAATGGAAAGAACTGGAGGACGAGAAGTTTCCTAGTCAACCAATTGTTGATCCACAATGTTTAGAGGAATGTTGCGTAATTCAAACACCTCCATATGAGGAGAGTTATGATATGTTGGAAGACGCTGAAGTTGTGCCAACAGCAGGTGACTCATGCCCAAAGAATGAACAAGCACCTGCTAACCCTGATATTTCCATAGAATCTGCTTCTACCAAAGTCTTTATGCCACACATAATCTTTCACGAGGCTGCCATGGAACCCACAAAGGTGCAGGAAAGTGTTGAAACTGATGTGTTGGACAGTGTTGTTCCAAACAAGTCAGAATTTGATGATCCCCATGATCAGATTTTGAGCACTCTAACCATTTTGGATACAGGGCAGGCTATTGATAAAAAAGTTTTGGTTGCTGAAATAAACAAGCCAACAGTAGAGCCCATCAAATTTCAAGAATGTCGGGGGTAATTTTATTAGCAACCTAAATTCTATAAGGGCAAGCATGAAGAGCTTAGTGACAGCCCAATTCTTCGTCAAGAAATTCGGCCAATGCAGAAATTGTGGGTATTAAATACAAGATTTAAGTCAGTTCAACAAATACACAAGCATCGATGAAGGGGGCCATATTTGATCACAGAGATTCATTCACAATGAAGAGCAATTATGAAGAATTCAACCACTGATAAACATCAACTCATTCCGTACCTATTGTTGCCTTGTGATGCTGTTAAAGCATAGTTGACTCTAAAAGAACAAGTGACATGATCATCAGTTCCTTCCTCTCTATGTCTAGCTATAGACGTTAACTAAAGCACTAATTGGGAGACAACCCAATTTTTCTAAACTCTTTTCTTCTTTTTTTCTTTCATTTTATTTTCTTCCTTTTAGTCTTTATCATCACAAAAAAATTAAAAAAAAAAAAATCAGAAAATTGAAAGAAAAAAAAACACAAAAACAGCAATTTTTTTTAGTTAATCAGTATTTTATTTTGGGTTTTATTCTAATTAGATTTTTAATGTGTGAACTTTGCAGGTTGCATTCGGAACCGATTTCGCCTAATCTCAACTACGGGCGTGCAATCAATAGTCATTCACCCCAGCACATTCATCATCCATTCTTCTACATTCATGGGATTAGGCAGTGCCGATACGAAAAAAAAAAGTTGAGATTCAGAAATACTCACAGGGGGTTACTGAGAAGCTTATGTGCTACTTGGATCTGTTCACTCACACTCACTCCCATTAAAATTATTACATACCGTCACCAAATTCCTAATCCATACATTCTACCTTTCCGGGATCTAAGTAGCACAGAGCACACGGTTCATCAAGGCAGGATACAGTTTCTGTTATGCACAATTTTGGGCTCAAATATACTTGAGTAAGTGCATGCAAAGCACACAGAAAATATGAGCATTGAAGAAATTTAAGTCTTAGAATGCATGACAAAAACATTGCGGAGATCCGCATGCTTTTCAGAGACATCACACCATGCTTAATTTTAACGCAGTACAAGGATTTGATTTACCTTCCATTTCGTAGATCTGAGCAGCCATCTTTGCTCCTCGCAGTTACTATTTTCCCCTTGGCCTCACTAGGATCCCCACGTCTACAACACAGGAAACACACATGCATTGGGAAATTTTCATTCATTTTCCCCTAATCTAAGCATTTGAGACAAAATCGCAGGGAGATGGGGATAAAATCTACCTGTGAGTGTGTCAGACTAGAGCAGGATGCGATCTGCGGTTTCATCAGAGCAGGTTGTTGGTCTTGCTGCTCGAGGGTGCTGGATTTCTGAGACATGGAGGCAGCAAGAAGATGAAGGAGGACATTGCAGTGGAGTGGTGGCTGAGCTTGGATGCTTTTGGTTTGGTTGGGTTCTGAAATCTGGAGGCTAGAGGTTTGAGAGCCCACGCGGCTATGGGCTCGAGGTGGAGAGTTTGCAGCTGTGGATCGAAATAAGAAGTGCGAGCTGATCACTCAGCTCAAATAGGCAAATGCTAGGAGAGCTTATTCTATGCTCCCAGATCAGCTCGTTCTTTTTTTTTCTTGCTTTTCTATTTTATTTGTTTTATTACCTGTTTCTTTGCCTATTTTATGTTTTAGTTCATTTTAGTGTTTCTTCTATTTGTCTAGATTCATTTATTTTTGTGTCTTAGGAATTTCTAATCGTAAGTAGTCATTTTTATTTATTTCCACACCTTGAGGACAAAGTGTGAAATAAGTTTGGAGGTGGGAAAGTAAAATTTTAGGTTTTTAATTTTTGTGTCAAGTTAAAAAAATTTCATTATTTTGAAGTTAATGTCCATAGATTATTTTAAACGTTAGAACAAACGGACATGGTGAAGATTAATCACATAGTAGAGTATTTTCTATTTATCGTTGCTTAGACACTAATTCATGAGTTATACTTTAAAAATTTGCACATTCACATCAACATGGTTTGTGGGGAGTGAGATTGAAACACTTACTTTTCGTCTAAGTAATTTTTAATTTTTGTTCTAAATAAAGTAAAGTATAGTTCTTGTTATCAATAAAGTAATAATTGTTCCACCCGAGGCTTTGCTTAGTAACCAGGTCAGTCCTGCCTGATCAGCAGTGATTCTCGCGTCAAACGGTAGAGTCTTGGCATGGAGCAGGGTGGTTAGTTGGCTTACTAGCCATTTCAGCTCGAGTTAGTAAGTCCTTAGGAGTGTTCTACACCTAGTACCCTAAAACCTTAGTGGTTTGGGAGTCATTGATCTAAAGCTCGTTACATGGGTTGGATCAAAAGCTTAAGGGAACTGGCATTGCACGACCACTACTGTTACCAGAAGGGAAAAAAAGAGGTTATGTTTAAAGTTAGTATGTGTGAAATTAAAGGACGAGTGGTAAGGGTTATAGTCGAATCTCCTTAACCATGTTGGTTCACTTTACACCAAAAGAAGTTCATGAATTCTTTTCTAATTGATTCTAAATGGCTTAGACTCTATGGTGGGATTAGTTGGAACTTTTGGGAAAATGTTCTAATTTTTAACGTTTTATATGGATTGCAATTTGAAGGTGAAATTTGTGTGTCTTAGTTAGTTTTGTTTAAGTTTATAGTTTGTTAGTTCTTATATTTGTTTTTGAGTTTTGTTTTGCTTGAGGACAAGCAAAAAGTTAGGTTTATTTGATGAGTCCATATTATACCATATATTTTACCCTATTCTTAGTATTCATTTATTGGTTATTTTGGTAGAATTTTGATACTTTGGATTATATTTTCAACGTATGACATTCGACTTCTCTGGAGCAAAAAGTGATCAAACATATGAATTTTGGAGTGATTCTAATTGGAGTATGTTAATGAGTTTTTCAAGACGATTGTGTCAAAATTCCAGATCTTTCTATTAAGCCGTTTGACAGTGGCAATGAAATAAAGGTTCAGCGCGCAACTTTCCCAGATTGACGTTTATGGATGTTTTAGATATTTTGAAGGTCAAGATGGAATATTTTGAGGAATATTCCATCTAAAGATTTGTTAGGAACGTCTCAAGCTTTAAAAAGAAACCATTTGGGACCAAATCGGAGTTAACTTGGTCGGTCAAAAGTCTGAATTTCTGAGAAGTTCGAATTTCAATTTAAATAGGAAACCTTTTATTTCCTAGTTATCTTATTCTATTATGTTTCCTAGTTTTTAGAAGACCTTTTCTAGTAAGGATTTTATTTTGTAGTAGTATAAATAAGGCTTTTTAGTCATTAGGGGAGAAAGAGGGGGAGAAAATGCACTACTTTGTATTTTCAAGGTGTTTTCTATCCATATTTTTAATAATATTTTGTTTTATGATTGTTCGTAACAGTTTCATTTGCTAAGGCGAGGCCACGAGCCTTAGCAAGAATATGTAGTTTCTTTTCAATTTGCTTATGATATTATGCATGCAAGTTTTGAATTATTAATCACCGGTTTAAACTATCTAATTGTCTTGATGATTGGCCACCATTAGGATATTTAGAAAAGTAATTTGATGCAATTTTGGCAGAGCGATGTCCTTGGAATTGGCGATGGCTTCTTGTAATATGTGTAACTTCTTAAGATGAACGACATGTCTTAAGGGTTATATGGTTTTTCAAAAGGTTTTCACAAAACTTAATGAGTCTTGCATGTTCCCATTCGATCTGGACGCCACGGACAAGTTGCATGTTAGATATACGTTTTATGTTGGAGGTTCCAAGTAGGATATACATTAGGAAAACCTAACCTTCAAATATGTATGCGTAATTCATAAGTAATTGGAAGAACTACGTAGGATTGTTAGGGTGAAGTGCTTAAATAGATTTTCAAAACTATTTTCTTTTGTTTTCTTTACTTTCCCAATTTATTTAATTGTTTTTAATTAAATTCGTTTTTAATATTTTAGGTCATAAAATCAACCTTTTCTAAACTTTGTTTTCAAATAATTAATTAAGATTTGATTTTAACATAAATTATTCATTCAATCCCTATGGAAAACGACCTTGCTTGAGCTCTTATACTACGATAACCTTGTACTCTTGCAAGTATTTTTAAGTGTTTTTATCCCTACTTTTGCAGGTGGTAAAAATCTCTATCAAGAAATTGTAATTAGCAGATTTCAAATTTTTAGTATTAGCTTTCAATTCTATGTTTTATTTCTCTATATATTTGTATTTCAGTTCCTCATCTGATTAGAATCGGAAGCGAGGGATCCGTGGCGGATTTCGACTCAAAATCAGCTACGTAATCAACATTCTCAAGCAATCATTGAAGGTACAAGTTTGAAATTTTAGTCATATTTTCTCATATTTACTATGTATTTGTGAATTTTTTTGTGTTTTACTGTATAAACCTCTGTAGAGAATATGCCTTGGTTGTGGTTTTATTAAATTTTTCTGAAAATTATTTTTCTATACCCAAAAAAATTTCACAACAAAAATTTTCAAAAAAATTTAAAAAACCACAGCCGTAGGCATATTCTATACAGATGTTTATATAGTCAACACACAAAATTTCACAATAACATAGTAAATCCGAGAAAATATGGCTGAAATTTCAAACTCGTACCTTCAATGATTGCTTGAGAATGTCGATTAGACAACTTATTTTGAGTCGAAATCCACGACAAATCCCTCACTTTTCCAATCTTAATTAGATGAGAATCTTAAATAAAAAATATATATAGAGGATTAAAACATAAATCGAATTGAAACCTAATATTGAAAATCTAAAATCTGCAAATTACTATTCCCAATCTCCACTTATCGTGTATGCATTAGAATTTTCTTACCCTTTATTTCTCTGATGTAAGAGCATAACTATGCTAAAAGAGCACACTCTGCAACCATGCCCAATTAAGGTTGATGAATTAGAAAAAGCGGATCTGGCAGCGGGAATTGGAAAGAGAGAAGACATCCCAAATTGAGAAAATGGCAGAAGTAAATCTTCATGTAAGATTATTTCTCAAGTTTGCAGAAACCTAGAAATCTAGAAACCTAGAAACCCAGATCTTCCAATTATCCAGTTTAATATTTCAATCTCCCCAACAATTTTTTTTTTTTTTTTTTGAAATAAGCAGAAATAGAGGTTGAGAGAGAAGGAAATTCACCTTTTTGTTGGTGAAGAGTGCTCGAACCAAATGAGAGGGAGAGATCAAACTTGAAGGGTTAGAGAGAATGGAGAGACAGTTAGTTGGCTGAAAGACCTAGAAGTCTAGTCGTTGAGGGGTTTTAGGATAGAAATAGACATGATTCATTTCAGATCTAGTACAAATCGATTCTAATTTGATCCCTTTGAATTTTTGAATTTTCTATTTTCACACTTCACTCTTTCCTATGTTGCTTTCCGGGGCCCATCTAAGTGATGTGCGCGATACAAAAGCCTATCAACCAGGTAAGCTCATAACTCTTTTGATTCATGTTCATCCCAAATAGATATTATATCCTCCAGATTTAGGAATATAAATTCAGATATTAAGCTAGACTTTATATTTTTAAAAGAATTGACTCGGAATGCAAGAAAAGAAACTACTTCATGGGGCAAATTCGAAGAATGGGAGCGACGGGGCAAAGTCAAAGAATGGGAGTGACGAGAGAAATTTGTGAAGGGAGAGTTCTACACTTTGGTTGAGGAGAAAGAGCCAAGATAGAATTGTTTTTCATTAATGGTACTGTTCACCTGCCTCTATGAAAAAGCCTTTTTTTGTGAAACATGGGTAGAACTGCCTTTGCTTTCTGTTGTTTTAGACCTATGATTTTAAAAAAAAAAAAACATTTTTTTTTTATTTACCAAACACAATTAAGTCCCCGACTTTTTTTAAAAGTTGCTTTTTAAAAAATTTAAGCAAATGTCAAACCATACATCTATGTGTTAATGTGCTTTCTTCTTGTATCTTTAATTTAATTAAGATCCATGAATGATTTATAGATTTTCTTTTTTCATGTGAATTGTTGTCATTGCTACTAGATGTGTATTCATAGTTGGTCATGTAAACATGCATAATCATGAAAGTCAATGACATAAAGACAATAAAGTGTTTTGATGTAAAGCTACAAGTAGTATCTTCTTAAATGTTTTGTAAAGAATATAGGGGAAACCTTGGAGGTAGACTTGTATTACTCAGGTGCCCGCATGGGGGTTATTTGACAGTAAAAAGAATGTTTTCTCCTAGAGGGCCGCATGGGGTCATTTGCATGAAGAGTAATGCTAGGTAGACTAAATTTTTTAAACCAAATTTGCAAACTAAATGATGTGGTTGTAGATGATTGGATTATTAATTAAGGGAGATTATATTCACACACCCCAAATTACTTCTCTCACACCTTTTTAATTTTTTAAATATTTTTTTATCAAGTGTTAGTGGTGTGTAGAAAATATTAAAAAATTAAAAGGGTATGAGAGAAGTAAATTGGGGTGTGTGAACATAATCTCTCTTAATTAAGTGTCGATTAACGTGCTTGTTTTTTGTTGGTGACACATCATTTGGTTTGCAAATTGGTTTAAAAAAATTTGATCTCCCGCATTACTCTTTGCATGAAAGTTTGCTCGTAGGGCGACGGTACCGCAAAAAGATGAACTGAAAATGGTTTCCGAAGTTTACAATGGTTTTGTTATACATAAATTCATGGCATGACATATGCACAAGCATTTGGTTGTAGGTGTGCCATACTGGTTGTTTGAAAGAGAGTTAGGAATTGTTTGGTAACTACTTACTGAGTTATGCCCACTAAAGTTTTCACCTTTGCGTGTTTGAGGTGAGGAAAGGAAGTAGGCAACAGTGATAGGCATTGGAAGTGCTATGGCGGATCCAAATTTAGAGTCGCGTAGGACGAAGCCGAAATTTAATTAAGAAGGGGCACCTTAAAAAATTTGAGCTCATTTTTTGGACATATAAAGCTAGTTCTTTTACAAATGCTAAAAAAATTAGTTACAAAATGTCTAATTTTATTACTCTATTGTTTAATTTTGTCTTAATTGTTGTATTGACAATCTAATGTTCATTTGTACTAACTAACCAAATACATGCAACTCAATAAGGTTTAGACATTAGTGCATGAGAAAAATATACAAGGAGGGGCATTTAAAAACTAAAAGAGGATTTTCATTATTTTAATATGATTAATTGAATAATTTGTAAAGCAAAAAAAAAAATGGGAATGATTAATTGAAAAATTTGTAATGCAAACAAAATAGGATGAGTGGGGGCATGTGCCCGCATTGGGCCTTACTTCCCTCCGTCCATGGCATCATGGCGTCATGGGGTCTTGTTTTCAAATTTCTTTCTGAAATCTCAAAACGATTTTCTTTCTGAAATTTCAAAATGATTTTCTTTCTTTTAGAGGATCTTTTCTGTATTGTGGTAGTGACCCGAAATTTCAACCGAAAATTTTTGGGGTGTTACAAATCTACACTAAGTGAGTAGTGAAGGTTTGAACTTGAAACACAATAGATTGAAAAGGAAAGTCCTAGGAGCATCCCCATCGGAAAAAATTGGATTCAAATCTTATATTTGAGTCTAATATGCGTCTAAGGTTCTTCAATGCAATAGAGACTTTAAAACTCATATATAAATCTCCGGCAAAATAGAGATCCAAACTGGGTTTCAATATGAGATTTGAGTTCAAGGTGGAGCCCATGCCAACTAGGAAAAATTTATTCAACTAAGAAAAATGAGATATGAGTTTTGAATCTAATCATCTCCAATGCATATACTAAATTGTTAAAACTCAAATTTGAGTTTTGAGTCCAACATTTTCTTCACCAATGTTAATAATCAAATCTTATAACTCAATGAGTCTTTGCATTAGAGAAGAAAACTAAAATGCAAAAATTAACCACCGTTTTGTGACCCAAATATAAGAATATAAGTTTAGAATTTGAGTATTTGCATTGAAGATACTATAATATAAGAGCATCTCTAATGTAAGGACTAAAATTTTATATTGGAGTCCAAACATAAGGCCGAATATCACCAGTACACATGAGAATTAAAACTTATATTTGAGTTTTGGGTCAAAGTGAGACCCAAATTTGGATTCCAATGTGAGATTTGAGTCCAATGTGGAGTCCATGCCAACTAAGAAAAATGTTATTCAACCAATAAAATGAGATTTGAGTCCAATCATCTTCAATATACATAAAAAAAATTGTTAAATCTAATACATGAGTTTTCAGTCCAATGTTTTTTTTCTTCAAAAAATCTTAAGATTAGAGTCTTTATATTAAAAAGAAAATCAAAATACTTTTTGTAACACAAATATAAGAATATGAGTTTTAAAATATAAGAATCCACCGGCAATGCCCATCACCAACTATAATTATTGAGAAATGCTAAGGGACTATTCCAAAAGTAGGGCTCTGCAATCTCTATCATCTCATGTTTTAACATAATATTTTATAATATTACACTATATTTGGATGAGAGAAATAAATTTGAAATTTGGATAAAAGTCAGAATTTATAAATTAACATGCACCAATTTCTTTGTTTGGTAAAAGTATAAACATAGAAATTTAAAAATTTAACGTGGAAAAAAAACTTAGAATTTGAGACCTCAAATTTCCAAGTTTAAATTTCATGTAAATAAGTGTCATTTCCCAATTTCTATGATTGAGAGTTTAAAAATAACAAATTCGGTATTCAATTCCATTGTTCTTTTAGAGTTAACCAAACAAGAAAATTCACAAATTCTAGAAAATAAAATCTCGTCATTTTAAAATTTCTTAGTAATCTTAAATTTCTTCGTTCAAACGTAATGTTAACGTGAGAAATGAAGTTAATGGTAGGATTTCACTAAGTATTAAATTGTGCTAGGTTTTACCTCCACCTCCGCGGTAAAAGTCAAACAACAAAGCATATTTCCCAACGTTTCATTTGCGGGTTTGCAATTGCAGTTGCAGAGGCGTCTTCATAAAGCTCACATCTCTCTCACTCGAACTCTCGGTGACCGTTATTCAATTCAGCTGGTTGCTTCTTCTCGTTTGCCAATATGCAGGTAACTACACATCAACCCTAATTTCTCATCTCAATTGCAATATTCTCCTCCAGTTCTTGCCTAAGTAATTGCTTAAAACCTTAATTTTCTCTTTGTTTCCGGAGAAAGAAGAGGAAGAAAATCGGCAGAAAACCCTAATATCATCACCATAGAACACTAATTTTCAGTATTAAGAGCATCTCCAATAGCCTATTCAATTTTTTTTTTTGTTAAATTAGCTGCTTAACAGTGTCAAAGAACTATTTTTGAGCTATCCAGGTTAACTAAGCACCTCTAATGACACACTCTATTTTTACAAACCCTTAATATTGCAAGTGGTGGGTTGCTATGTGGTTAAAGATTCCTCTTTTAGCCCAATGCGTCCTGGGTTTGAACGCTCCCCTCCCCTTAGTGTATATTAGTGTAGAATGTGCTTGTACTAGAAAAAAAACCCTTCAGTAGTTGTTTGGTATAGTATTAAATATTCATTAATTTAGCTACTTATTCATTTTTTGAAACAAAAAAATTGGATCCAAGACGGATTACGAAACAAGCCCTAATATTTTGTTAGTTTTCAAGAGAGAGTTGAAAAGTTTGAGAGTTTGAAGAGTTTTTGAATGTTTAGCTAATATTCTCTCTACTCCTCTTCTGGAGTGACTATTCACTATGTTAGAACAGAGAGCCATTTAAAGAGTCTCTTGAAGGAAGGTTTTGCTGGTTTTTTGGTATGGTTAGCTAATGTTGTTGTAAAGAGTCTCTTGGAGATGCTCTAATACTTGAAAGTAGTAATGAGCTTGCTAATTGTTTGTGTTTCTTTTATTGAGCTCAGGCCAGTGATAGGTTCAACATCAATTCCCAGCTTGAACATCTTCAAGCTAAATATGTTGGGACCGGACATGCCGATATGAATAGATAGTGAGTATAATCTTGCTTCTTCTGCAAAATGCAATAATCTATTGTATTTATGATTGGGTTATGTGTTAATTTTGAACTTCTCTTGCGTTTGGAATGTGTAGTGAATGGGCCGTGAATATCCAACGCGATAGCTACGCATCCTATGTTGGCCATTATCCACTTCTTACTTACTTTGCTCTTGCGGAGAATGAGTCCATTGGAAGAGAACGTTACAACTTTATGCAGGTTCTCTCTTACTTTTGCACTTTTATGACTTTGAGGATATGAATTGGGTGTTTCTCTAAACTTGTCTTTAGCTACTGTTAGTCTGGTTATGTTTTATTGGATTGTTACTTCTTTGTTGTATTAATGTCCCATGTCTGCTTTGCCTGTGCATTTATGTGACATTTTTACTTTCGAGTTTGCGCTTATTGAGTGAGGATTTTTATTAGAGGGTTGGCCTTCACTAACTTCATGGCGGAAGTGATTGCAACCTATTATATGGATGGATTCAAAATCAGGTGTTATGTGTGAGATCATGATAGAACTCTTGAAGAAAGAGAGGAGTACAATAGTTCTCCGGAATGAACGTTTTATAAACTGGTTTGGTTAAAAGCCCTAGGTCCTTTTCTTTGAGTTGTTTTCAGTTGAAGTACTCCTTTTCTGGTCATGCTCTTTGACGCTATGTGCAGCTTTTCAAACCAATCATTGGAAGGAAAGTCTTTTTGATATAAGGGTTAGTTGCTCAATAGTTGCGTGTTCAGTTAGTAAGTTTGCATGGCTTGAGATTTTTTCGATCCTTGTTTCATTGGTGCCTAACTAGAAGGAAGATAATTTTGAATTTAGTATGTAACTGAGACAAGAAGGAGAAGTTGGGTGATGAATTTCTTAGAAGTTCCAGATAGTTTAGTTTAGTAAAACATGGAGAGGAAGTTCACCGCGTGCTTTTGTACTGTTCTGTTTCTTAAGTAGTTGGGGTAAGGTTTTGTTTAGTTCTCCAGAATTTGTTCACTCTTAAGTCTACCAGGCTATACATTGTTTTCTTGAAATGTGACATTTCCATCAGTGACTTCCCGCTGATGTAAAGGCTGGAAAGTATCCAAGATCCTGGGAGAAATCAGTCTGTAGTATATCTTGTTGCAATTTCTTTAACTAAACTCAACTGAACAAAGTGTTATCCAAACTACTAGGGCTGAGTATTCCTTTGCCCCTGTCAAATCCTGTTGACCAGCGTAGTAGACTTAAGTACAATAGACTACTATCCCATGGACACCATGTCATGCTCGAGCGTATAGTATTATTTATCTGTACTTCTGAATTCTGATATAATCTTGGTTTCTTGTTAGCACTTGGTCCAGTTGATCCCACAACTAGTCTGCAGTGTTGTAAAGCCCTTCCTAATCTTTTTTTCCTATCCATTTGATCTGATGTCAATGTGTGTGGGTTTCTCTTCTTTGTTATTTGGGGCTGGTGATGGGTAATTTATGATGGTTTTCTGTTGCACCTGGTGATCTTAAAATGCACGCGGTAGAGATATTTGATAATGTGTTAGTAAAAACTCGAGCCGTGATACTTGTCTTTATGATTTATTGAATTGATTTGTTTTCATTGTTGTGCAGAAAATGCTTTTGCCATGCGGTCCTCCCCCGGAAAGAGAAGACGATTGATACTATATTGTCATAAGAACTTACCTCTTTATGATGTACACCCATCGAGGACTTGTATGGAACGGGTTGTTTGCCACCGCGGTGTCTCATTCCTATAAAACATTAAC
Organism: Heteromeles arbutifolia; assembly: GCA_024362995.1. NCBI lineage: Eukaryota > Viridiplantae > Streptophyta > Magnoliopsida > Rosales > Rosaceae > Heteromeles > Heteromeles arbutifolia. Next base: position 31,851,415 of record JANCRC010000003.1, on the reverse strand, counting down.
ATGTGTAAGGTTTTTACTCATGGCATGGTATTATTGGACTAGAACGCCACGTGACAATAAACGCGTTCCATGTACATTGCTCTCCTATCTATCCCGTTTGCTGAAAAAAGTGATTATATGTGACTTTGAGTACATGTACATGATCTTTCTTTTCAATTCATGAATCTAATACCTTCTTGTGGCCCTTATCCGTATTCATTCACGTTAAGCTGCATTATGACATCAATTTTTTTATCATTGCCATAATTCATTCATCTAATTCACTAAAGCTGTTTATGAAGCCGAAAACAGGTTGGACAGATCTCTGGGTGAAAAAGTTTTATTTGAATAAATCGGTTTAGATCCGATTTCAACAAATAGGAAAACTGAATAAAACCGCCAAAGAAACAAGCGGATTCTAGGCATTCAGGTTATCTGGGAGGCGTTTCAGATCCATTTCAACTTGCTGGATCGTCCATTGCATGTTTTCCAGTTTCTGTATAAGAAAGTTGTGTTGTTATCAGAGATTTTAGCAGAGGAACCAGATAAATGAACTCTGAGCATTGCTATTTTTTACCTGTGTAATATCACGATACTGCCTCGCAACTTGATCGAAGTGAGGATCTACACCCTGATACTCACGAAGGCGGGCAACCGGGTTAAAAAACGATGAAACATGAGTTAATTAACAAAGATTTTCTTACAAAATACCGTAGAAAAGCCCAAAATCAAGAACTATAGGAGGAGGAGGATAGGGAAGAGAAACAGATGAGAATTAGAAGAACATATACCGCTTTATTATACGTAACTGAAGCTTCTTCCGTAGCATCAATGAGACACTTCCTATAACGAATGACATGATTTAAAGAAACTTGTACTAGTGAGCTTGTACATATGATGATTACTTTCGACAATGTAATCGATAAGTACCTTATTTTATGTAGGGCTGGTACAGTGTCCTTAGTATACGTTTGACCTACGAGAGCATACTCCAGTTTCCTGAAATATGATCGGGTATATACTATATACTCATCATGTAGAATCGATTAATACCGTCATACAAGAATAAATGAATACCATAAATCCAGTCAGTAGTCACTGCTGAGTTGCAATCAATCAGAATGCAGAAAACCAGGCAACGAACCTCAGTTTGGCGCTCATGTTCTCACACCTTTTGCACAGCCATGTTTTTTGTAGTTCATCCTATAAATCATTACAACAACAAAAGTTCAAGAATGCTCAACAAGAAAAACAGAATCGTATATAAAGGATACTTACAAAAATGTTAAATGCATATCGAAAATCTAAGTGCTGAAATCACATTGACCATCACAAGTATTTGAAGCTTACATAATTATGTTGATGTTGCAACTTCAAATCCTTGATCAACTTGATCAAAACTCCCAGTATCTGCTCTAAAACCTAGTTTGTGCAAAAACACACATGTCACATAATCTCACAAACGAAATTAGGCCAGTTTGAGATTTCAGGAACAAAAACATGGATTTTTATTTTCATACATTATAATACTCAGAAAATTTTCTATCTGCAGAATATAAATCTTCCTGCAAAGCTTCTTCCTCTCTTTCTATTTCCTCACTTATCAACTTTACCCTGACACAATCATGAGAAAAGTGGAATACATTATTATATCACACCGTCATGTAATCATTTAGAAAAAGCATTGGTTTATGGGTGCACTGCACTTAAGAGAGGTGCAGAAAGTAGCTTAAAATTCTTTCACTCACATATTTGCAATCCTTAGAGTTAGTGGTGTCAAAAATAAGGCAGTCAATGATCTTGAGAGTGAATATAACGATTTTCTTAAGAAAAAGAAAATTCTTTATGTTGAGCCATTCGGTGGTTAAACATTTGAAATACTTCTTTGATGACGGCTACTCGTGTTAGGTACTAGCTTATATAACAAACTATACATGTCAAATGAAATAGCCAAACATCTTGCTCCATGGAAAAGGGAATTGTCTAAAGATAAAACTTGCTTTAAGAGAGTAATTCAAACCTTTCTGGAAGCCGAGCCCTTGAAGTCTCATGCAGGGGTGATGAATCTGCAGCAAGAAAGCAGCAGTATGAAATATGTGTATAAACTTTGTATATACAAATTGCATAATGGTTATAGCAATTGCCTTAATTATGCACAGGTATCCACTTCTAAATTAATGGTTAGGGCTCCTTGGTGACTAGGATCGGATTAGAGTGGATAACTCATAAAATTTAAGGTACGGTGAAGGTAAGAGGTGAATGATTTTACATTTTGAGAGGATTAGAAGGGGGATTAGACACAAAGGAAACTTACCCCTTCCAATCTGACAAAATGGTAGGATTAGAAGGGATAAGTTTCCGTTTTGTCTGTCTATTCCCCCTTCTCATCCTTCATCCCTCAAAATGAAAAATCATTTACCTTCACCTTCCTCACTCAAATGCATCCTAGTTACCAAATGAGCCTTTAGTGTACTAAACTTTCAGGATTTTAGTAAACTTGATCACCCCACAGACACCTATCATTTGATCAAAGGTTGCACTAGCAGATAATTCAAGGTATCCTTTCTGATAATGAATCAGGTGGAAGATGTAAATGACTTGGAACAACAGATTTAAATAATTACAGTTGAGAGAGAGAGGGAGAGAGGGAGAGAGAGAGACCAATGTGATCCATTACGAATGTATCAGCAAACTTATCACATTTTTCTTCCAACCTAGCCTCAATCTCCCGGGAAAGACACAACTGGTATTCTTTCATATCCTGCAGTTAAAACATCACCGATGCATCTCAAAGATTCCAATAATAGGGTAAAGTTTCGCCAAGGTTATTTCTCCATACTGACGGATTATATACAGCAAAATTAACAGATTCTATAAGAAAATATGTTCAGACAAAGCTAGGAAACAAAAGCGTAGACTATACATGAGTAATAAAAAGTGAAAGAAAAAGACAACTGTTTGCATGCCAGAACCATATTGACATCATACCATGGAGAAGGGGGGTCTGCTGGAGCTGTGTTTGCCATAAATAAGCAGGTGTAATTCCAAGAAAGCGATTGGGTACACCACCAAGCCCAGGTTCCACAACATCAGTAGCACTAAGAGAAAGACTATTGCTTGCTGTATAATTAGTGGAGTTGGAACTTGAGCTGATTGTAACACCGGTACAAGTACTATCAAGGGAACTCCGTGACATTATACTGCATTTTTCAATTTCTTCTTGAACTTCGTCATCTTTGGAGATAAGAGGAAGCCTCGACCTTTGGGCTGCTTCTGCAACGATCATAGGTTGCTCTAATGTCTCATACAGCTGATACGTCATGAAAATGTGGTATAATGAGGGCTCATGTGCAGAATAGTACTAAGGGCACACTACATCTGAGCATCATCATTGTATGCATCTGTTCAGATAATGGCTAAATAAAAGAACAAACACCTTCCACAGAATACTAATTCTCAACTGGTAACATTTCATAGTTACTTTAAAATTGTTTATCGTCGTCCCCATTTTAGATTAACGATGCTTTTATACTCTACCAGTTTCTTCTTCAAATGGAACAAGCACAAGAGAAGAATTCAATTCCTACGCAATGTGTGAAATATTAATCATGCACCCTTCGGTTCTACACACTAAGCATTGCAGTTTGGAGGTTCCAACAAGTTAACTTTACGCTGAAGATATCGATGCTTCGCTTTGATTGTCTCTCATATTTGAAAAATCAATAAACTTAATAGATAAAGAAAATTTAAAGTGAGAAATATAGAACCTCAGCCTCAGGAGAATGCTTCAAGCGCAGTTGATACTCCTCCACCATTGTAATTGCCTCACCGTAAATTGCCTACATACAAAATCATAAATTTGAATTCAGTGTCAAATAAGAATAACCAGTTGAATTTCGAAAATTAAAAAAAGAAAAAAAACCCTCGAAATTAAGCAGAATTCAATTACCATGCCTTCCGAGTAACGGATTCTTTCCCTGCACATTTCCTCCCTGGCCTGCAGAATTCGACATTTTCTCAGCAGCCAAACAGGCAGGGAAATGTAGAGAGAGACAGAAGGAGAGTACGAGTTGGAGGTCGTAATAGGCGGATTTGGAGACGAGGGAACCATCGGGAGCCAAGCAGTGGCGTTCCAGCTGATCGAGAACATGAGACACATCCGGCGGCAGGTTTTGTCCCTGTAGTTGTTGCCGCCCCTTCGCCAATTTTCCTCTCTCGATCATCAAAACGCTGCCGTCTTCCTTCTTCGTCCTTCTTCCCTCTTCCTTCCTAACGATAAAGATGCCGCATTGCCATTCTCACGCAGGAATTCAAATCAGCTGGACCATCTCCAACGAAAGGCTGGTAGCATTCCAAGAAATTAATATTTTAATGAATAGTACATGGTCATGTTTCTTACAATCTCCAACTCAAGGCCAAAGGGTCATAGGGTTCGTTTTAGTCATGTCACAAAAAACCGTCTCCAACCGAGGGCCAAACATAATTTATTATTTAAAAACTACAACTTAAATTCAAATCCAACGGCTAAGTGACGTCAGCTAGCCGTTGGATTTGAATTTTTTTTGGCTATAAATAGGGTGGATATTAGGTTATAATTCACACACCTTTGAATTCAATCCATTTCAATTCAATCTCTTTCAATTCAAGTTTGCAATGAATTCCAACTTTGAATCCTCTTCGGATTCCAATTGGGGGTCCTTATCCAATTCCAAATTGGAAGAAAAATGAGCTCAAATGAGACAAGAAGATGAGGAGTCTGATGAAGAAGATGAAGCATGACGCAACACACAAAACAGAGCAGCAGCCATGGCTACGGCCATGGTGTGTCAGCCAACTCAGGAACAACCTCAATGGGGTGGCTTTGTTGCTGGTCGCTCTTACAAACCACGAAACAGAGCGATGACGCATGCTAATCTGATGAACAACTACTTCAACCCCAACTCGGTGTACATAGAAGAGGATTTACGTCGCTTCCGAATCGGGCGTCATGTCTTCGAGCGTTTACTTCGTGATGTCCAGCAGGTCAATCCATACTTTCGACATAAGCGGGACAAAGCAGGGTGCCCTGGTTTCTTACCTCATCATAAGGTTACTGTTGCACTCCGAATGATGGCCTATGGCTCCCCAGTTGATTCGATGGATGAAACTCATGGTATGTTTGAGTCTACATGCCTTGATACTCTTTCTGAATTCTGTGACACAATTGTTCAGCTTTGCAAAGACGAGTACCTCTGCGAGCCAAATCAAGAAGATCTGGATCGATTCCTTAGCAAAGCTGAAGATCGTGGGTTTCTGGGCATGATAGGGTCATTAGATTGCATGCATTGGGATTGGAAGAACAGTCCCACCGGATGACAATAAGGCTTATGCGGAAGGTCGAGAAAGGCAACTGTTGTGTTAGAGGCGGTTGCCTCGTATGACACATAGATTTGGCATGCTTTCTTTGGAGTCCCTGGATCCCAAAATGACATGACAGTTCTTGGGCGTTCACCCCTCTTTAATACCCTGATGGAAGGTAAAACACCTCAACTTGATTACTACATCAATGACTGTTAGTACAATATGGGGTATTACTTGGTAGATGACATCTACTCAAAATGGGCGACACTTGTCCAAAGAATTCCAAACCCTGTGAATGATGCTGAAAAGTTGTTTACCTTACACCAAGAGGCATACCGGAAAGATGTTGAGAGACTTTTGGTATTCTACAAGCACGGTGGAAGATCATCAGCGAACCGGCAAGAGGGTGGAGTCGAGAAAATTTGGACTCCATCATGATGTCTTGCATCATATTACACAACATGATTGTGGAGGATGAGCGAGATGGGTATATTGATGGAGAGTCCGATGACGACCAAGACGATCCAAATAGGTCAAGAAGGGCTCGTGCAAAAATATATGATGAGCCTAATTTGCCTTTCAATCCAAGAACTGGTAGTATCTCTTTAAATGAGTACATGAGGCGCTATAGAATGATACGTTCTCGTGCCACAAACAAGTACCTACAACAGGATCTTGTTGCACATTTTTGGGCCAAAAGAAGCATGGAGTAGGTGTTTAAGTTTTATATTGTTAAATGTTTTTAAAAATGTTGTTTAAGTTTCATGTTGTTAAATGTTTTATTTTTATGTTGTATACTTTTTATGTTGTTTAATGTTATTTAATGTTGTTTAATATTGTTTAAAGTTGTTTCATATTACTTAATCTTATATAGAAAGCTAGAGGTAAAGTAAAACAATGCAGCACAGTTTTTTGATGCCCACATTACTAATTTACCCTTGCATAATTTGAAATATGATTTTGGGCAAGTTTTGAATTTTTTTGGCTGAGGGGCATTTTGGTCCACTTCTTTTTGTCGAAGCTGGTGACACCAAAACTTTTGTCTTATGTGTATAGAATAAAAAAATAAAAGGGAAGAGAGAAAATAATAAACAAATGACAAAGTTCACGGTGCCTACGTGATATAAAAAAGGTCTTTCACATGCCGATAATAATTTGATTAAATACGTTGTCAAATGATTGTTTTTTTTTATGTAACAAACAATATTATCTACACTAAGGGGAGGGGGTGGGCTTAGCCTCACAATGGGCTAGCAATAATGTGATTCGATCAGTTGTTTATTAAATATTATTTTCTCTATTTTTAAACATGTTCAAAACATTGTAAGAAGCGTGTAATGCCGGTTATAAAAATGGTCTTTCGCACGCGAATAATAATGTGATTAAATTAATTGTCAAATGATTTTTTTTTTAAACAAACGATATTTTCTACACTAAGGGGGAGGGGGTGAGCTTGGCCTCACAATGACTAGCAATAATGTGATTTAATCAATTGTTTATTAAATATTATTTTCTCTATTCTTAATGTATACTCTATAGAGACCGATTTTATTTTGTGAATTTAGCTGCTTTAATTGGTTTATGAAAGGTTACTTCTAGCATGATCTAAAATGATTCATTTACTTCAAATATTTCACTTTCCTTTTGTCAATTTACGCATATAAATACATTTAAAACGTGTAAGTCACGTGTAGCATGCCGTGATTCAAAAAATACCTTTTGCACGCGCGTGAGCGCGTGCATGAAGGCTAGTGTTATGTAATGTTTAATGGTTTAGGAAGTTATAGGAGGAAAAAAAAAAGAATTTTTACAATTTTTAAAACAAATTTTGAAAAAAAAAACTCTAAAAAATAACGGCTAGCTGACGTCAGTAGCTAGCCGTTGCAAATTTGAATTTCAGCTCGGCCTGGGGCTGGCTGGCTGGCTGGTTTAGGCTGGCCGGTTGGCCCTTTGGCTCTTTTTTGTCCAGTGAGGCTCACGAGCCATTTGGCCTGACCCTCGGTTGGAGACGATTTTAGGACTATTTTCAACCCTCTGGCCCTCTAGATCATTCGGTTGGAGATGGCCTTACCACCAAAAGTGATGACGGATTTAGCTTGGTTTACCAAACTACCCTAACACCAGACGGCGTCGTTTGCGCAAGTACTCTCAGCAAATCTAAAATTACCCCTACAATCTATTATTATATCTCACTTTACCCTGCACTCATCATTTATATCTCACTTTAGTCCTTTTTAATTCGTTGATGAAGCAGGGGCTCTTTGGTCCTTTTAATTCGTTTTGACATTTGTGACGTCTAAAACTTCAATTTCCTTACTTCACAACATTTTCTAAATTGTCATTAAAATTCACAATTAATTTAAAAGATTATTCTTCTATTTACTATTAAATACTCGGAGCAATGACGTGAGATTTTTGTCGGTATAAGGGCATAATTGAGAATAAGTTATTTGCTTATTTGCCCTATATTGAATTACTTTAAATACTAGGAGCATCTCTAATGAAAATGTTAAAAGATAGAGGTCACATCCCGGCCCGGGACGAACCACTTCCCGGGCCCACTCCACCACCGTAGCACGATATTGTCCGCTTTGGGCCCCGACTACGCCCTCACGGTTTTGTTTCTGGGAACTCACGAGCAACTTCATAGTGGATCACCCATCATGGGAGTGCTCTAACCCCCTTCTCGCTTAAATTCGGAGTTCCTACGGAACCCGAAGCTAGTGAGCTCCCAAAAGGCCTCGTGCTAGGTAGGGATGAGAATATACATTTAAGGATCATTCCCCTGGGCGATGTGGGATGTTACAATCCACCCCCTTAGGGGCCCGACGTCCTCGTTGGCACACTTCCGGCCAGGGATTGGCTCTGATACCATTGTCACATCCCGGCCCGAGGCAGATCACTTCCCGGGCCCACTCCACCACCGTAGCACGATATTGTCCGCCTTGGGTCTTGACTACGCCCTCACGGTTTTGTTTTTGGGAACTCACGAGCAACTTCCTAGTGGGTTACCCATAATGGGAGTGCTCTAGCCCCATTCTCGCTTAACTTCGGAGTATCTACGTAACCCGAAGCCAGTGAGCTCCCAAAAGGCCTTGTGCTAGGTAGGGATGGGAATATACATTTAAGGATCACTCCCCTGGGCGATGTGGGATGTTACAATCCACCCCCCTTAGAGGCCCGACGTCCTCGTCGGCACACTTCCGCCCAGGGATTGGCTCTGATACCATTTGTCACATCCCGGCTTGGGGCGGACCACTTCCCGGGCCCGCTCCACCACCGTAGCACGATATTGTTCACTTTGGGCCCCGACTACGCCCTCACGGTTTTGTTTCTGGGAACTCATGAGCAACTTCTCAGTGGGTCGGGGCAGACCACTTCCCGGGCCCGCTCCACCACCGTAGCACGATATTGTCCTCTTTGGGCCTCGACTACGCTATCACGGTTTTGTTTCTGGGAACTCACGAGCAACTTCCCAGTGGGTCACCCATCATGGGAGTGTTCTCACGCGCTACTCGCTTAACTTCGGAGTTCCGATGGAACCCGAAGCCAGTGAGCTCCCAAAAGGCCTCGTGCTAGGTAGGGATGAGAATATACATTTAAGGATCACTCCTCTTTGCAATGTGGGATGTTACAATAGATGTCAAATGTTAATTCAATAACATATTTTCTCTTCCTCAAACTCATACGTTTTTTTGTTATAAATGATATTTGTAGGAATCATTTGGTGCATTAATGGGATTCACATAATAAAATAATTAAAAATTATTTGACATCACATTTTCTCTTATGTCAAATTTGACATACGCAAATTCGGAAGCATTTTTGTTCACCACCTTAACTATGTTGTATCTTTTCCCCATACACATAATCATTTGACATGTGTCCTTTGACTTAACCTTAGTAATTCTTTTCACAATTGAAAAAATAACATTTAGAGTAAATTGTACGAATGGTCCCTCAACTTTAATCAAATTGGAGCAATGGTCCCTCAACTAAAAATCCATTACCATTGGTCCCTCAACTTATCAAAATGTGTAGTTATAGTTCTTCTCATCAATTTTGTCAAAATCTTGTCAAAATAAGCTATGTTGGAATGACCATTTATACAATTAGGATCCCTCAACTCATCAAAGTGTATAATTATGGTTCTTTTCGTCAACTATGTCAAAATTTTTGTCAAAACGAGTTATATTGGAATGACCATTGCTACAATTGGATTAAAGTTAAGGGACCATTTCTCCAGTTGAATTAAAGTTGAGGGACCAATGGTAATCGATTTTTAGTTGAGGGACCATATCTGCACGTTTTGATAAGTTGAGGGACCAATGGTAATGGATTTTTAGTTAAGGGACCATTGCTCCAATTGAGTTAAAGTTAAGGGACCATATCTACAATTTACTCTAACATTTAATATGAAAGTTGACTAGAATTAGGTAAAGAGATATATGTCAAATAATTAGGTGTATGATAAACATACAATATATTTATGATGATGAGCAAAAATGATCCTAAAATGCTCCGATAAAAATTTATATGTCAATCATGCTTTAAAAAAAAAAAAAAATTATATGCCAATCCATATAAAGTTGATATGTCGATTGGAGCTTATTCTTACCTCCAAATTTAGAGTAAATTGTAGCAATGGTCATTTAACTTTAACTCAATTGGAGTAATGGTCTCTCAACTAAAAATCCATTACTATTGGTCCCTCAACTCATCAAAATATGCAACTATGGTCCCTTAATTAAAAATTCATTATCATTGGTCCCTCAACTTTAATCCAACTGTTGCAATGATCCCTCAACTTTAACCCAATTGTAGCAATGGTCTTTCCAACATAACTCATTTTGACAAAATTTTGACGAAGTTGACGAATAGGACCATAGCTACATGTTTTGATGAGTTGAGGGACCCCAATTGTAGCAATGGTCATTCCAGCATAACTTATTTTGACAAAATTCTAACGAAGTTGACGAAAAGGATCATAGCTACACATTTTGATGAGTTGAGGAACCAAAGATAATAGATTTTTAGTTGAGAGACCATTGCTCCAATTTGATTAAGTTGAGAGACAATTGTTACAATTTACTCCCAAATTTAGGGGGTGTATTCAATTGGGAATTTGAGATATTTTAATGGATTTATAAATCCATGGATTTTTACCGAGTTTAACTGATTTGTAGAGATTCTATGTAAAATTTTGATTCAATTCCCTCAAAATCTCATGGAAAGATGTGAGATTTGTGGATGCTTAAAATACACTACAAAATCTCTCCAATTCCCTCTAACTCCTCAACTTTTCCAAATTCTCTAAATTCTAATTCTAATTGAATACACCTGGAATGTTATAAACTTCTTTAAAATTCTAATTGAATACACCCGGATTTCTAAGGATTTTAATAAATTATCTTAAAATTCAGATTGAATACACATTAAATTTAAAAGAATTACTTAAATCCTAATTGAATATCCTAAATCCATTAAAGGAATTAAAATCCCTAAAATCCCAATCCCAATCCCAATTGAGTACACTCTAATTACGTGATATTTCGACATCTCCAAAGTGTTCGTTAGAGATGGTCTAATGAATACGCAGCTAGGCGTAGCGCTATCTCTCTCTCCTTTTTGTCAATCGGAAACGTCGGGAAAATAGTCTCCTGCGGCTTAGATTTAGGGATTTTGATTTTGATTTTGAAAGTCGGGGAAGAAAGTCTTTGATTTTGGAGTTTGATGGAAAAAGGAAGAGCCATCGCTTCGATTACGAATTCGTTGAACAAGTTGGATTTGATTTCCAAATCCAATCCCAGCCCCCAAATCCCTCCAATCCAATCCTCCAGTACGTACCAAAGTTGAATATTTGTTTCAGATGCTTACATACACAGAGTTGAATATTTGTTTCAGATGCTTACATACGCACAGATATATGTGTATGTATGTATATATGCACGATTTGTGAGCTTAATTGAAATATCCATGGCAGGAACACAGCTTGAAAGGGCCAAGACTCCTCCGAGTTTACAAAGCTTGTGTATCGGAATCGTCGGCAGGCATATGGAGGATGTCATCCCCGACTTGGCCGAGATTGCATTTAACTTTCCGCCGGATATAAAGGTTTTTCTCCATCCTTATTCGCTAATTCCACATCACTTTTTTTCTGTAAATTTGATTTCTTTTGGAAAAAACTGTGATGGGTTTCTTTGTTGTGGATGGGTTTTTGTTTACATGTCACATTTGCTGGTTCTGAAATCTCAAGAATTTTGCAATTTCTGATATGGTAGATGGCACTGGTGGCAATTGCCAGAAGAAGAAAGTTACTCGACGACGATGTTCTTGTCTCTTTGGCTGATCATACATGGAAAAGTCTTGACCTTTCGGCATCAGATGTTTCGGATTTTGGGTTAGCCAAAGTGGCTGAGATATGTGGGTCACTTCAAGCTGTTGATATTAGGTACGGATGCGCAGTGTGATAATATCGTGTATTGGCTTAACTGTGGATTAAATAAGATATTTGAGTGACACCAACATACTTTGAACATGGAGAAGATGAAATGTTTTAACGGAAATCGGATGATTGTTGGTCTTAGTTTCGATATCCAATCCGTGAAGTGTGATACTTTGTAATTGTATTTAAGTTTATAATAACCTTGAGGCACAAATGTATATAAATTGTTGGTCTTAGTTATTATTTGTTTCAATCACCTGAGTGGCGATTGGCTAATACTTAACGAATCAACATGTGTTTTCGTTTCAAACTCTCTAGTTTGTTTTGTCTGAAGAAACTTTGTGGTTATACTGAGACATTTCTTCTGCAGCCGGTGTGACAAAATCACTGCTGCTGGAGTTTCTGAACTTGTGCAGCGTTGCCGATCATTGGAGACGTTGAGATGCGGGTAAACACCTTTGCTTAACCTAAAGAAATATTTTAAACTTCATTACAAGTTTCTATATGCGCATCAATCTTTGCCATGGTCTTGATTAGAGCTTTTGGAATTGAAATGATTCCGTAACCAGAAGACATTGTTATACATTAGAAGTTTTATTGATATACCAACACCAGAGTGAATTTGGAACTGGTTGCTTTTTTCTATCTTTCCTTTGTTGTTAATGTGACTCACTTTCAATTTTCTATCTGCGTAGTAGAAAAAGTTAGTTGTACCTTGACCTTGTGGAATGAATTAATAACAATTTGATCATAATAAGATATGAAGTTGTTTAGTATATCTCCAAGGTGCGTCTAAAATCATATTCCTTTGCTTCGTGATCATCATATGAAATTGTCTCCACTAAATAAAATTAGTATAGGCCAAGTAATCTTTACTTTTTTGTTCCGCCCCTTGTGCTTTTAGTGGCCCGTAATATTGTGTTTGACTACCAGTAACTTCATAACAGGCTATGAATTGCAGAGGGAGCCCTAGGAGTGACCACACTGCACGCAGGTGCTTGGATGTATTTAAACCGAAGTTGAATGATGTAGAGGGAGATTCCTGGGAAGAACTGAATACTGCAGAAATTGTGAATGGTGCAGAGTCATTGCGTTGGCTTGTATGGGTATGTACTTAACATGTCCTTTTATGATACTATTCTTCATCACTGATTAATTTCTTTGATCTTTGGTGACCACTATGTTATGATGAAGTGGTTTCATATCTTCCCTACATAGTAGAACGCTTGACTGTCTTGACTTTCCCTTTATTGTCATGCATATGTATACATGCTTTGCATTACCAAATGATAACTTGTAACGAGACAGGTTGTGATCCCATGCCCGATGCCATGAATAGAATGGACACATTTTTCGGTTCTCTGTGTGAACTTATCCGAAAAGTTGGAAAAGATTAAAAAGAAAAAATGGATTCCATCTTTGGGCTTCGAATGGTAGCATGTCAGCAATAGTAAGAGTAGGGATGTGTAAAGCAGTGTCACAAGGAATGCTTAGATTTATATAGAAGATTGAATAAAATAAAGGAAATTTAATAGGGGTCTACAGCCCCTACTAGTAATTAGTTGGGTCCGCAAGCGGTGCACGAGTTTGTGGTCGGCTATGACTATTCAATTATTCTGCCCCTACAGAAACAAGTAGGAGAATCACTTTCTGCTTCTTTATCTGTTCCTGCCTTGTGATGTTTTCATTCCTCCCTTCATGTTTTGCAGCCAAAGATTGATAGAGACTCTCTTGAGGGATTTGCCACCGAATGCCTGCGCATTACAGTAAATCCGAAGCCATCACCCTTCGGATTCAGGGGAACCCAAGTTCCCAGGGAGGCATTCCCAGACATCCAATTGGATGATTCTGTTGTCAAGGATATTGATCCCAAGACATGGGCGGTGCGTGGTTTTACACCAAAGGCAATACCTTCATCTCTTTCCAGCCCCATGGAGTTGTCTGTGGCTGAAAAGTTTAGACGTGCATTTGAGGAAAGGGATACTCGGTTAGCCCCCAAGAGAGCCAAAAATGCAAGGCAGCATCAGCGACGTGCGGAGAGAGACTGGGTGATGACGGATACAAGAGCAAAGGCAGTCGCTCTAGCCTCACGAGCGAGCAGATCTCTACACAGTTGGAACTAGCACATATTGTTTGTTTGCATTACCTTCAAATGTACCAGGTTTTCATCAACTTTGCTGCTAAATGAATATGTGTTGTACTGTTCGTGGCTTATGCACACGCAACTAGTAATTTCAAGAAGGGAGCTTTAATGAAATTGGCTTGTACTAAGTTTAATTTAACCAAAAACCATCAGACTATTATTTTGCTAGTTTAGTGTGGATTATTTTGGTTCAGTTTAAAAAATAGTGTGGGTTATTAGTATCGCATGCTACCAAATTAAATTTCAGATTGTGCCAAAACCAAAATAATCGGTTCCAATGAACCAACCTGCAGGTGTTTTCACACAACCCTAAAAACAAGTACAAGCAATGCACATAAAAGATGCAAGGGACTAACAAATCAACTCAAAAATTCCAAAACTTCGTTGATTAATCCGTGATGCAATCTCGAAAAACCAATAATTCATTTGATAATGCTCAAAACGCCAAATAACACTAAAACCTCACATTAATTTTTAATCAGAAAACAAACCCACATATCCAAATTTAGTAATACCACAATCCCTCTCTTATTTCACTACTAAATTAGTCTTTCTAAAAACACAAGAAAATAAACTTAACATTGTGTTTGGATGGGAAAATTTGAGATTACTAAAAAAATTCAAAATGACATAAATATAAATGACGGAATTTTATTTTCTAGAATTTGTAAATTTTATTCTTTATTAACCTAAAAAAATACAATGGAATTTTTTGTTTTTTAATTCTCACTCATAGAAATTTGGAAATGACACCTATTCATGATATTTAAACTTGGGATTTAGAGTCCCAAATTCCAAGTTTTTTTTTTACTTGGAAATTCTAAATTTCTATGTTTATGAATCCAAACAAGAGAATTGATATATGTTAATCAATAATTCTGGCTTTTGACAAATTCCATATTTATTTCCTTCGCCCAAACTTAGTGTAAAGAGTTTTAGAAAGAGGAAAGTCAACATAATCTGCATCACTTTCATTAGGAAATTGTCAAAGGCTTTGTCTTATCGTTCAATGGTGATCGTATATCTTGCCTCACGCAGTATATGGTTTGCCCAGTGTTTGAATTTTCTTTCTATACGATTGAATTTATGTGGAAATATCGAAAAAATTAAAGAAAAGATATGGAGGGGGAGGTGAAGTCTAAACTTCACAAGATACTGGAAAAATTCTTAAATTTCGACAAAAATCGATAGATTTCGTCGATATTTCCAATATATCGATAAAATATTGACAAAATTCCATATGATATTTTCCTAAAGCTTCATTTTAAATGTCCACGTTTTTTTAGCAAATTTCCGTCATTTCTATCGAAGGCAACGATATTTATATCAATATATCTATCGATATTTTCACAAATTTACATATCGATATTTTTACCGATACCATTATTTTAAACAATGGGCGTGCCTCAACTCAAACTGACACATACAAATTTTCCTGCAATGGGTTCTGGTTTTAGCGTCCACCAATCAAAGAATTTAAGAATGTTATGTTTATATGCGTCATAAAAAGTAAGAACCAGTGAGAATATGTAGATGTACGTTATTGGTTTGAAATACAATATGCTTTGTATTTCGAAGGTCGAATTCAGTACCATGATACCACAAGCACTCTGCTGGTAAGTTAATGTCAACATTGAATTCAGTGCCATGATACCACAAGCACTCAAGCATGACATCTTAGTCAAAAACATCAACTCCCAAGTCACTTCACTTTTTCGATTCTCATTTGCTTACTGCTATTGCTTTCAGGTTGAACTTCAGTTTTTTATTAGATAATGTGCAAACTGTGGAACATAATGGCCTGGTTAAAAAGAAGAGAATCGGAATCAGTTACTTATTCATTTTTGTTCTTGTAAATATGATCACATGATTAGAGAGAGTTGTGCAAACATGCCAGATTTAGAAACAAAGAAGCATACAGCAGTGTAACATTCTATCTGTATAGCAAAAAAGTAGAAACAAACCACACAAACTCCCTCAATCTGCACAGAATAATTAATGACGATTAACGATTACATCATAGAGCTTCTTCACAATGATATTTTGGAACTGAGAAAGTGCATTGCTCCACGGCATATTAGACAGCAATGAACCAAGAACAATCCAAAACCCGAATGCAAATCCAAGCCCCAAACTCAGATAGAACCCGCCATCTTCAAGTAAATGACCTTCTCCGTGCTTCTCATCACCTACCGGTGGCATGGCCTCTTTTGTACTGTGACACTCTTCCAATGGAGGTCCGCAAAGTTTATTGCCAACATAACTAGACAGATCAAAGCTCTGAAGCTGAGTGCCTTTCGGAATCTGCCCTATTAGATTGTTATAGGACAAATTCAGATAATTGAGAAATGTCAAGTTCGAGATGCTTGGAGAAACTTCGCCACAAAGTTGGTTCACAGACAAATCGAGCGACTCTAACATTCTCATATCACCGATTTTGGAAGGGATTCTTCCAGTCAGAAGATTATTGGATAAATTCAACGTTTGTAAGCTAATGAGGCTGGTTAGCTCTTCCGGGATTTCTCCAGTTAACATGTTGTTGGAAAGGTCCAAACTAGCTACCAACCGAAGCATTGTGTTATAGTTCACTTCTCTACCTTTGGTCACAAAAACTGCAGTCTCTGTGTAGGACTCCCCAAAAAGACCACAACCAAAAAAAGACGCATCCAAGAATTGAATACTGGTATGTCCTTCACTTGAAAAGGTATTGGCCATGGATGACAAATTTTGGAAACATCTGGGTATCGTTCCCGAGATATTGTTATGCGCAAGGTCCAAGATTTGGAGATTTGTGAGATTACAGAGCTTATAAGGAATGGCGCCATGGAACTGATTTGAACGAAGACTAAGAACTACCAAGCTTTGGCCAAACCATATTGGAATGCTTCCAGCAAACTTGTTTCCACCAAGGTCAAGAAGTAACAACTGCTCACAGTTTTGTAGGGTCACAGGTAATTCTCCAGATAACATTATTTCGCAAGTGCAAAGATCGAAGGGAAAGTAGGTCCCCGATAGAGCTTGGAATTTTCCCCATCAAATTGTTGTCTTCTAAATTCACAACTGTTAAGTTTGGCCAGTGTAACCGACAATGAGGAATTTCTCCAGTGAGGAGATTGTTGCCAAGATGAAGAACAAGAAGGTTTTTAGGTACATCGCTCCTATCACAAAGTAAGTGAGAGAGAGTTCCCGAAAATGATGAATTGGAAAGATCAAGTGCAGACACTGCCGAAGACACAAGAGGCAACGAACCATTGAACTGGTTAGACCTTAAGTCAATTAGGATTCCTGAAACTTGGGGATCGAAACGCTGTTGTTTTGGCCAGTTGGCGGAAACTATGTTTGGAACCTCGCCGGACAACTGATTACGCGAGAGATCCACAGAATATGCACCATTCGAATAAATGTTCCAAAACCAAATCGGAATGGAACCTGAAATTCCTGTATTGGACATGTTAAGAGCGAACAAATATTTTTGACTCTTGAGCCACGCAGGCAACTCTGATGGGTCCAGATGCAAAGAACTTAAAGTCAAGATAGAAAGTTGAAAAGGAGGAAGCCAATCTGGGCTGGTTTTAAGAGTCAAAGAGTTCTCATTTGCAAAAAAGTTAATCAATCTTGTAAGATTAGTAAAATGAACTTCAGAGACAACACCCTGGAATGAATTGTTATCAATGGCCAACTCCTCTAAGAGTGATAGATTTCCTAAAGACACTGGAACGAGACCTGATATTGAATTATTTGAAAGATAAAGATAACGTAAATTTTTGAAACTTTCAAGCTGATCAGATAAATGACCTGAAAAATTATTATCCAACAAATTTAAATAATATATTTGACCAGAACTACATCGAGACAAACTTTCAAAGATTGTTGATACCCTCCCCCTAAAATTGTTCGACGATAGATCAATAGCAGTCAACTTACAAAGATTTCCCAATGAGTTTGGGATTTCCCCTTCAAGCTGATTGCTACCCAATTTAAGATCAACAAGGGCTGTCAAGTTTCCAAGGGAACTCAAAATTTCACCATGGAAAGCATTTTGAGAAAGAAAGAGGAACTCAAGATGGCCTAAACTGTACAACCATTTAGGTATGGTAGAGTTGAAATGGTTCCAGTGCAGATGAAGAACTTTAAGACTTGTCAAGTTTGCAATACCACTTGGTATGTGATAAAGTTCACAGCTAGACAAATGTAACTCGACAAGCAGAGAAGGGAGTGTATTTGCTTGTAACCAATGAGATGCGTTGGTAAGATCTACAGAACTCATGTCAAGATGTTTCAACAGAGAAAGACCAGAGAGCCATTTGAGATTCTCGACCATCGAACCAAAGTTGTGAGAAAGGTCGAGATAACGTAGACTCGAGAGATTCCCCAATTGATGAGGAATGGTTCCATTGAACCCTACATACGAGAGGTCAAGATATCTTAAACCTTTAAGGGAACCTAGAAAGCTAGGAATCTGTAGTCCTTCAAAATTATTGTAGCTCAAGTTCAAGTAGCTGAGATGCTTTAAATTGAGTAGAGAAGGATTTACCTTACCACCCAAACCATGTTCCTCACCAGTTTCTTGATCATAATTACCAGCAAGGTGGAGCTCATGGACATGACCGGTTAAATTATCGCAGGCAACACCGATCCAGTTACAACAATCGCTTGCACCACCCCAAGAGGAAAGCATATTTGACGGATCATCAAGATCTTTCTTGAACAGAAGAAGCGCTTGTCTCTCATTTTCTTTGCAAGGCACATACTGGTTCCCTTTGCATAAGCTAACTGTAAAAGATGCAATGCACAGGAGAAAGCTGACTAGTGAACCAACTCTCATGACTCTATCCGTATGGATATCAAGTAGGTGATGGATGTGAGTAATGAGTAATTTAGAGTGCTATATCCTATATATATACACACATTAGTAAAGAGTACAGGTGCAACCTCGGCCCTACTCTTAATATATATATTTTATTTGAACAAACAATATTACCTACATTGGGGGGGGGGGGGGTAGGGGAGTGGGCTAAGTCTCACTATGAGTTAGCAATAATATTGTTCAAATACGCTTTTGGAGAGAATCAAATTTAAGATCTCTTAATTACAAGTGAGAATGAATACCACTAAACCGACAAAGACCTTAGACAAAGTCGTCATGGAAAATTTTATAAGGCAGTCAAAACTCAAAAGCATGTGGTTGCAATGGTTGATCCACTTAATTAGTTTTATGAAATACGTGTTCTTTTTGTGGAATGAGCAGTCATCCACCTATTAGATGAATATTTCTTAACAAAAATTAACAACGACTTAGTGCCTTGAAAATAAAATAAAATAAAATAAACTTCATCATATTTTCATCATTCATCTCTTTTAATGGTAGTTAATGTTCTTCCTTAATTTATAGATCAGCTAATAGGAGGGGAGAAAAATGAACAAGATGTTTGGAATTAAAATAAGTTTGGGCTTGGAGACAAGAACTAAATGCCTTTATTTCATTCAAGTACTAATAAATGGTTTTTGTTTTCCTTGTGCAAATGATATTATATACATTAAGGGGAGGGGGTGAGCTTAGCCTCACAATGGACTAGTAATAATGTTGTTCAAATTCGTATTTGGCAAGAATTGAATCTAAAACCTCTTACGTATAAGTGAACATGAATATCACTAGACTGTATTACTAAGTGACAATACTAATAAATATTTAATTTCATCAAATTTGAACACTAACTGAGCCCTAGGCTTTGCAAGTACTTTACAGGTGCCGTTGTGGGCGGCAAACACCCTTCGAACTGTACAATTAACCCAATCGATTTTTACAACTATTTTTTATGGCATTTTAGTAGTTTTGAGGGGGTGAAAGCTCAAGTTGCAATGTATCCCATCACGCCACCACCACCGGGTCAACCTCTCTCCTTTCCACCGCCACTTGGTCCACCTCTCTCCACCACCGCATAATTCCCGATTTTAATATTTAAGTTTTCTAATCCGAGTTCTTATTGATATGATGTTAAACATTGAAATTAATGTGTATTGGATGAAAATTTTGGTTTCGGAATAGACTATAGTTATTGATATGACTTACAAGAAAACTATATATTTTTTTTTATCCAACTTATAAGAAAACTATATAGAGTTTTCTCTTTTTTTGTTCATGTGATGGTTTAGCTCATATGCATAAGTAATGAATAGAATAAAGCCCTAGCAAGGGATAACAGACCGATCTTGCTTTGGCCACGACATTTGTACATTTAGATGCTACTATTGTACTATCAAGAGGATTAGCTGCCAAGCGTACAATATTTTATTCACACTTCAAATATGAATACAAATGCCAGAGTTTTATGATTTATGAAAAAATCAAAGCTCCTTATCGGATTTGAACCGATGACTTACGCCTTACGGTCCCGAGGTAAAGAATAACCAGTTACACCAAAAGATACGGTTGCAATAGTTGATCCACTTAATTAGTTTTATGAAATACGTGTTCTTTTTGTGGAATAAGCACTCATCCACTTAATTAGATTAATATTTCTTAACAAAAATTAACGACTTAGTGCCTTGAGAATAAAATAAAATAAAATAAACTTCATCAATTTTTCATCATTCATCTCTTTTAATGGTAGATAATGTTCTTCCTTCATTTTTAGATCAGCTAATAGGAGGGGAGAAAAATGAACAAGATGTTTGGAATTAAATTAATTTTGGGCTTGTACAAGAACTAAATGCCTTTATTTCATTCAAGTACTAATGAATGGTTTTTCTTTTTCTTGTGCAAACGATATTATCTACATTAAGGGGAGGGAGTGAGCTTAGCCTCACAATGGACTAACAATAATGTTGTTCAACTTCACTTTTGCAAGAATTGAATCTAAAACCTCTTACTTATAAGTGAAGAGGAATACCACTAGACTGTATTATTAAGTGGTAGTACTAATGAATATTTAATTTCAGCAAATTTGAACACTAACTGAGCCCTAGGCTCTGCAAGTACTTTACAGGTGGTGTTGTGGGCGGCAAACACCCTTTCGAACGGTACAATTAACCCAATCGATTTTTACAACTACTTTTTTATGGCATTTTAGTAGTTTTGAGGGGATGAAAGCTCAAGTTGCAATGTATCCCATCAAGCCACTGTGGAGCCTAAAATAATCCCAAAAATTTTAGAGGTGACACGTTGACTTTTGCTCAAAAAAGACAAGATTGCCCTCAATAAATAGGCATGCTTCTCAGATACTCCCACACGCAGCTCACACCCTTGAAAGTCTCAGCAGCTGAATACTACTGTCTACAGCTCACCTGCAATTGGTAAGGAAAAGTCAAAACATTAAAGTTGAGGATTAATTACCCAAATCCTATTTTTAATTCATTCCTAATTGAAAATTGACTCCAATCAAGTAAGTAATCCCAATTTAAATCAATTAGGGATAATTACTCCATTATCTCAAGATATTATTTCCTATTTAATATCTTGAGAATATTTCTCCATAAACATTGGCCAATAGGATGCCGTCATGTGTAGGGTAAAACCCTGACACTATAGCCGGCCCTCTCCCCTATATATACCTCATATTTTACCAAATTTCAGAAGTTTTTTGTTACCCTAAAAAGCCCTAAACACTTTACTCTCCTCAGAGAAACTAACCTAGGCATCGGAGATCCATTGGCCTAACCCCCTACCTTGTGGGCACGTACGACTTAGGTCTTTGATCAAAGGTGTTGATTGTTTTACAGGTGCATTTTTGCCAAGACTGAAGGCGGAAATTTGCATCGGCAAATTGGTGCTTTCATTGAGAGCTGATTCAAATACTCGAAGAAGCCTCTTGCATTTGTTTCTTGAATTTTCTATTACGTTGAATTTCTCACACGTCGTATCAATTAATTTTTCCTAGAAAAGTTTATTGATCAATCCCTGGAGAAAGGATACAACGGTAGGAAATACAGAAACCACGACGAACAAAACCCTGTACGTACAAAGATTTGGACCGAAGAGTAGAAACGAGGACATAGCCCCACGAAGGCCATTCTCAAGCCTCAACGCGACGGCAGGAGGAGCCCCACCGCCACCACCCTGACCCGGCAACCACTGTAGGGCACTAGGCCACGTCCCAGATACAACCAACGCTACCCTTGCAGAGCCTCAGCCCTCAAAACCCTAGGCATGAGGCCCATGTCCACTCCTTGGCTCATGGGTAAGAGGCCCAAGATCTCCAAGCCACAAGTCGAGCCCAGAAGGCCCAAGCCGCTGCAGCTCAAGCAGCCAACCAGGCAGCCCAAGATGTAGCAGCCCAAGCCACAGCAACTAGAGCCCAGCTAGCAGCCCAAGCCGCAGCGGCCCAGGCCCAACTCGCTGCTAAGGTAGTTCGAGCCCACTTAGCTGCCAACGAAGCCCAGGCTTTCGAGGAGCCATCGTTGGCCCAGCGTGTAGCGTAGCCCAAGGCTAGCTGCTACACACGCGAGCCCAGCGTACCCATATGCACGACCCAACCACCCAGCGACCCGCTCCAACGATCCAGCCTGCGGCCTAATCTAATCCGAGGCCACCTCCGACGATCCAGATTTTGACCACCGGTCATGCGATTGACTCAGGGTTATTTTCACCCTACTTTTCTGCAAGAATGCCCGCTCTAGGCTCAAGCTTTGTACCTGTAGTCCACTACACTTCCACCACACATGGAGACGCCCATTATCTAGACTATTCCAATCTAAATGGCAAGCACCACTTGCCCTAGCAGGTTGCCAATTTGACAAGTGCCTTCACACAGCAGACCACCTTGGTGAACCAGCTCTTTGAGCGTATCGAGATGCAGCGCGCCCCCAATGAGGTGTCACAGAGCAGGATGAGGGCAGAATAATGTGACTTATTCCAGCGACGTCCGGGCAGAAGCCGCTCAGCCCGCTATGAACCGTGTGTTCGAGTAGTGTGCACTCTCGTTTAGACCCTCGGGAAAACATCTTCTCCCTCCTAGATACGCCAAGAAGCGTTCATTCCCGACTCGGTTCACAAGTTAGTGTGCATTCGAGGTAAGGTCCACACTTCGACGAGCACTCAGGACATTTTAGGCGAAGTATTTACACGAGGCTAGGCCCACAAGGAGATCCTCATGTGAGGCACCGGAGTAGGTAGCCACATGGCAGACCAAGGAGAGCACGAGAGCAGTCCAGCTCAAGGTCCACTAGCAGCCCCCGCCAAGCGTGACAGCAAGCAGCACATAACGAACTACATGCACCACAACTGCGGCATAGATGAGTAGGATATGCCGAAGAACAACATAGACCAGCAGGTTAGCACTGGGGCACGATGCCCTTCATAGAGACGTGGCCAACATAAACACGTCACTGTTTACAGATGAGATTGAGCAAGCAGAGCCATCGCGGAAGTTCAGCCTGCCGCATTTCACTTTGTTCAAAGGAGATGAAGATCTGGACATACATCTGATGCACTACGGAAGTGCCATGACCTTCTATGCCAATAATGACGCTTTCATGTGCAAGATCTTTGCCACGACGCTTCAAGGTGAGGTCAAGACTGGTTCCACAGCCTGTTGCCACGTTCAATTCAGAACTTCAGCGAACTTTCCTTGGTTTTCACTAAGGAATATTCGTCCTACTGCTCGATCAAAAAAAAGTCTGACCACCTCTTCAAGAGGTTCAAGGCGGAGAAGGTGAAGATCGTCGGATGTGAGGACAACATTGCATGCTCAGCCTTCCGAAAGGGGTTCCCAGCAGATCACCCACTTTTTGAAGAATTGATTATGGGCGAGAACTTGACCCTTACAGACTCTTATGCTTTGGCAGAAAAGTATTCCTTCTGGGATGAGGCCAAGCGCTCCCAGAAGTCGTCTGAGCAGCAGTGCAAAGATGCAAAATTAGCTCAGAAGAAGGCGGGTGATAGACCACTCAATGACAAACACAAGCTAGGAAACAGACGCAGAAACCAATCCCTGATGAAAGGAGGCACGACGCCCAAGATGTACACCAAGTTCTCAATATCGATCAACCAAATCCTTCGCGACCTCAAGTACAAGTCATGGTTCAAGATGCTGCAACCCATAAGGAGGACACCTCCAAGATTGACTAGACGAAGTACTGCGTATTTTATAGAGGTTTGGGGCACGTAACCAATAGCTGTACCACATGGATGAAGTACCTTGAGAAGCTCATGAAGAAAGGCAAGTGTGACCAGTATGTCGACATGCTAGCTGCCCAGCCAAGGGGAGAAGCAGACGCCGATTCTGAACCCCCAGCCAAGACGATTTGAATCAACAACATCTTTGCCGAATCTGAGCATTTAAGGCCACCAACAATTCCAAGAAGATGAAGATCCAACAGGCGAGATCGATCATTCAGGTTCAAGCCATAGATGCTGTACCTAGACCAATAGTTGGCTTCACTGAGCAGGACACGGAGGGAGTAGACTTTTTCCACGGCGATGCCTTGGTGATTTCTGTTCAACTAGCCTCGTCATCGTTGACAGAATTATGGTGGACAATGGCAGCTCAGTCAACTACCTACAACTGTCAGTTATCCAGAAGATGGGCCTGGAAAGCACGATCAAACGTAATGCAGAAGTCTTGACCGGATTCAACGGACTTACCTGAACTGCCATTAGCACAATCATGCCCGACGTAACCAGCCCTCTAATTGTCTCATTGCAGACCTTCATGATCGTCAATGACCCATCTCCCCATAATGGGATATTGGGCCAACCTTGGCTAGTGAAGATTGGAGCCGTGACCTCGATTGAGTATCAGAAGATCCGATTTCACATCCTGGGAGGAGTAGTCAGAGAAAGACGATTCTACCAGGCCATGTCTCGGTAATGCACTATATAAGTTCTCAATGAGTAGAAGAATAAGTCTTTTGCCCTAGCAGTAGCAGCTGAAGTGCAGAAAGATGATTCTACCTCCACCAAACAACAATCATAGCAGACGGGTCAGGAAGATGGCATCAAGGTTGACAATGCCCTTGCAGATGAATCTAGATAGAAACCCAAAGAAGACGCCGAGCATATCTCATTTGACCTTAAGCAGTGATCAGACCACGCATAACGCACATCCAAAGAAGATCTGAGCGATCCTGGATATGAAGTCTTCCACAACTCTGAAGAAGATCCAAAGTCTAACCGGACGAGCAGCTGCACTCAATCGTTTCATCTCGCAATCCGCTGACCAATGCAAGCTCTTCTTCAAGGCAATCAAGAGGGTGCAGAGAGACAAATGGGACGAGAAGTGCGAGAAAGCAACCCAGGACTTGTAGAAGTACTTGACATCACCTCCCCTACTGTCCAAGCCGGAAGCAGCGGAGGACTTATGCATCTATATAACGGTATCTGAAGCAGCAACAAGCTTTACCCTCATACGAGAAAAGCTGAGGGTCCAACCACCTATATTCCACAGTCATTGTCATGATGCGATATTTCGCATAATCCAGACGCACGATGTTAAAGGCGCAGACATTAGCGGACATTCCGAAGAAACAACAACTTAGCCCAAAGCCATGCTGGGGGCAGATGAGCACTAAAATGATGCATTAGCCCAACTTGCAGGAGAGTTCCTCTAATTACTAGGGATCGAAAGCATGCTTAGTCCTTATTACCTAGACGGTTCTATACATGAAGCAACCCAAAGCCAGCAATCGAGCACCGCCTCCCACTGCGCATAATACCAGCAGTTGAGCACTGCTTCCCATTGCGCATAATACCGTCAGTTAAGCACCGCCTCCTGCCCTGTGTAACATGGCCCTAGCCGACATCAGCTTCGGCTCCCCGCCTCGCCCTAGTGCGAGAGGGTAAACCAATCCCTCGACACCTATCTGGGTATACATTTCCATGCTCTGCAGTGCGATAGGGTAAACTAATCCCCTAACACCCATATGGGTATGTTCTCCAGTGTGAGAGGGTAAACTAATCCCCCGACACCTATCTGGGTCTGCTCTCCAGCACGAGAAGGTAAACTACTCCGGAATATCCAGACATGGATGGGTTGTACGACTGCTCAGTTTCCCTTGAATGCATCGACTACCTGCGCCGAATGACTCGTAGAATTGGCCATAATAAACTTTTTCCTAAAAAGACTTAGCCAACTGAAGGATTCAATTTTACGGGAGCCCGGGTCTCTAATCGGAAGAGATGCTATGTGTAGGATATCTGCCCATGAAAGAATTTGCATGACTAGATGGTCCGTCCTCGACGTGCAAGTCTTCATGAATGTAACTTGGCTCTAAAGTGTTGTAATACTAGTTAAGCAACCTGCGAAATCAAGTTACAACTCGGAAGGATGTGGCATCTGAGGCGCAATTTTGCCTACACCTTAAGCCTAAAATACCTCTGAGAGCCAGGGACGACACCTAAGTGGTCACACGGGCCGTCTGCTTCTGTAAGTAAGACGTCCGACCGATGACCCAACAACTGGCAGCCCAAGGTAATCTGTAAGCTGAGACTTACACCTGCTATGACTACGCGGACCCGTCTGCTTATTTAAAAGTAGCCCTTCTGGCCGACGGTCTACGATTTAAGTTTTGCAAGAATTAAAGCCCAAATGTACAACTATAGTAGTTGCGCATATTTCTTTTGCTTTCTAAGTGTTCGGCTGCTGGCTCTTTAAGTTAAAAATTTCGCAACACGCCTCTGGAGGGCCAAGGCTCATGCAACCGCTAAAGCCAAAATGTATAACTATAATAGCTACACAAATTTCCTCTACCTTATACAAGAAGCAAGTGTTTGGCCGCCAGCTCTATAAGTTAAAAATTTTCGCAACACACCCCGGGGGGTCTAAGGCTCATGCAGCAACTAAAGCCGAAATGTACGACTATAGAAGCTACGCGGACTCCTCTACTTTCTAAGAGAAGCACGTGTTCGGCCGCCGGCTCTATAAGTTAAAAATTTCACAACATGCATCGGGAGGGTCAAGGCTCATGCAATCGTTAAAGCTAAAGTGTACAACTATAACAGCTACACGGACTCCACTGCTTTCTACGAGAAGCACGTGTCCGGCCACCGGCTCTATAAGTTAAAAATTTCACAACATACCCCGGGAGGGCCAAGGCTCGTGCAACCGCTAAAGCTGAGATTCACAACTATAGTAGCTGCGCGGACTCACCTGCTTCCTGCGGAGGTTACGAGTTTGGCCGTCGGCTCTATAAGTTAGAAATCTTACATTTTTTCTTCAGCAGGTAAAGCTCCTTGAGCATTAAAGCCAAAGCTAAAACCTAAGTGATGACGTAGGATGAACTGCTTCATTGAAGCAGCTCACCCAGCCGCCCGTCCTGCGGTAAAGTTTTGTAAAAGACATGGCGAAATAGAAGGATGAAGCAAAGCAAGGAAAGTTGTTTATTAAATTTCTAGCAAATTGATAAACCGACTTGAAGGCCAACAAAGTTCAAATAAAGTAGAATGGAAAGGAAAAGAAGAAAATTCCTAAGTCTAAGCAAAAGACTACTCATCGACAACCTGTGTAACCACTGGTCCCTCGATTGCCACGCCTTCAGCAGCCACACTGCTCCTAGCAGCCAAAGTTTCCATCAGCTCATCTTCAGCCACCCCTGCCTGGACTGCCTGACCCTTAGCTGCTCCACCAAAGGCAGCCTTGAACGAGAAATCAAGCAAATCAACTGGAGAAATGGAGAAAGTTTTGAAGTCATTCTCGGAAAACTCATAATTCGATGGTCTACCCTGAAGATGGTCTACATAGCCAAGCTTGTAGAAATCGGCCTAACAAGAAGTAAGCACCACTTCGTGACTGACTTTCCCATTCTTTAGCTGCACATTATCCTCAACAAGCCTAGTGTGAGCATCCTGCAACTTACCCAGTTCCCTTTTTCAGGTTCTCGCTAGCAGACATCGCGCCTTTTAGATCCACTTTCTTAGACTCAAGCTTACTGGCAACATCCTTGAGACGAGACACTTCAGCAAGCATGAAGACACGCTCATCGTCATTGGCAAAACAAGCAGATCGTAGTTCTGAATTGACACGCTCAAGGTCCTTGACCACCAGTGAAACACGACTGACTTCCTTCTCTGCAGCTTCCAACATTGCCTGAGTCGCACTAAGCTTAGCATTCAAATGGGTGATCTCCTGGTGAGCGGTCTTCAGCTACATAGAATTAGGGGCAAAGACATCGTAACCCTTCAAAATGGCGAGTTCAGATTCGAGCTTCTCGATCTTTTCAGTAGCCGAGCAAAGCTAAGCTGTCAACTTCACTTCGGCCTCCTTAGCACACTTGACAGCATCCTGATCAACGCGCATAGACTCAGCTGCCAAGATCAAAGTCTTATCCATTGTAGCAAGCAAAAACGACATCCTCGAGTAGGCAGAACGCTTCGTAAAAGAGTCTGAGCAGACGACAACTTTCTTAACAATGTTAACAAATTTGGCGCATGCATCAACATCCTTAAGCAGGCCAGCCTTCAGCAGTGTACAAACCTTGGGAAATTCTTCAGCTTCAGACTCGGTGGATCTCTCACAATTACCCTTGCGAGCAGACTTCCCTTTCTCAGCAAACGAATCAGTCACAACGAAATGGGGAACAGGCCCAGGCGCTACCTTAGCAGTAGAATCCACCTTCCCGCTCTTCATATGTGAGAGCTTCTTAGAAGCCGAACGAGACTTAGCTCCCGACGTGCGCTTCGACCCAAACCCAGACATCGGGGGCACCACTTAACCTTTTCGCTGAGCAATCCTTTCAGCAATAGTTGTGGCTACATTCAAAGCAATAAGTTTCATTGGCTCTGACTTAATGATCTTTTTCATCCATTCGGGGAAGTTAAATTGATGATAAGCTTTTCAGCAGTAGACGAGCCCCCGTGAGCAGCAGAAGAAGTCCTTGGTTTATTTTCAGCTAAAGGCTCACAAGCAAGTGAGGAAGATCTATTCTTTCCACCTTCATTGGCAGCAGACTCTATAATAGCGATTAGACAAGCAAGTGCTTTATCCTTTATCCGCTTTATCCTTTATTGGCTTTATCTCTTCCTTTGGAAGCAACCCCCCATTCTCCAAACGAAGACGACTGAGCAGCCAGCGCCACTTACCGTACTCAGCAGGAATGCCCAAGGCGATGTGCACTTTTTTCATATCTGCCGAAGTTCTTGAAGTTGAGCTAAATTTCGAATTTACACAAAGTAAGAAGGACGATCAGTAAACTGAAGTCATAGAGTAGCTTAACAAAAATTCAAACAGGTCAGGAATGAAGAAGTTCACTTACTACTAATAAAGACAGTCGGAACACGCAACTCATGAGATGAGTTATACTCTCTCTCTTTCTTTCTCTCTCTTCCGCCCACCATGGCAGGCCTGAGCCTGCTTCTCCATGCTTGGCCTGCTCTAAGCTCAAGCCTAGATGGGCTAGAGCCTCATGGCTCGCCCAGCCCCGTGCCCCAGCGCACCTGTTACCTCGGCCCGAGTCGAGCTGAGCACCTGGTCCACGCCAGTTGAGCTCCGTCGCTGCACCACTGTAGCACAGCAGCCTAGTGGCATCCCTGCCACGTCACTCACGCCTCTTCGGCCCTTACCGAGCTAATTTTTCAAGTCCCAAGACTCCCAAAGAAATCAAGAAGAAGAAAATTCAATTTTTTCTTACCTTGGTGTAGCACGGAGAAGAAGAACAACAACGAGAGATGACTCTTTACAAGGGCAAGAGAAGAAAGCTAGGGGAGGGGGAAAATTTCCTCTGGCTTCTCTCTTCCTTGTTGGAATGATGATTGTTCTCCAAATTCATTTAATCCCCTACTTAAGGCAGAATTAAATAGGTATTGGGGGCAATTGGTTTCCTTTTCCTAAAATAAGACTATCTCCAAGTCAAGAAAGGAGATCTAGTTCAAATTGGGAAACAACTTTACAAGCCTAAGCAGTTTGGGATTTCTACACCTATTGCTATTTTCCTACATGTAGCCCGGCAGGTGTGGGGGCATTTGTGGAGCCTAAAATAATCCCAAAAATTCTAGAGGTAACACGTGGACTTTTGCTTAAGAAAGACAAGATTGCCCTCAATAAATGGGCAGGCTCCTCAGATACTCCCACGCCCAGCTCACACCCTTGAAGGTCTCAGCAGCTGAATATGATTGCTCACAACTCACCTGCCCTTGGCAAGGAAAAGTCAAAGCATTAAAGATAAGGATTAATTACCCTAATCCTATCTTTAATACATTTCCAAATGAAGATTGACTCCAATCAAGTAAGTAATCCCAATTTAAATCAATTAGGGATAATTACTCCATTATCTTAAGATATTATTTCCTATTTAATATCTTGAGAATATTTCTCCATAAACATTGGCCAATAGGATGCCGCCGGCTGACCCTCTCCCCTATATATACCCCATATTCTACCAAATTTCAGAAGCTTTTTGCTACCCTAAAAGGCCCTAAACACTTTACTCTCCTCAGAGAAACTAACCTAGGCATCAGAGATCCATTGGCCTAAACCCCCCCACACCCCCCCCCACCTCGTGGGCACGTGAGGCTTAGGTCTTTGACCAAAGGTGTTGATTGTTTTGCAGGTGCATTTTCGTCAAGATTGAAGACGACGAAAATTTGCATCGACAGCCACCACCACCATGTCAACCTTTCTTTCCACCACCACTTGGTCCACCTCTCTCCACCACCACATAATTCCCGATTTTCATATTTAAGTTTTCTAATCCGAGTTCTTATTGATATGATGTTAAACATTGAAATTAATGTGTATTGGATGAAAATTTTGGATTCGCAATAGACTATAGTTATTGATATGACTTATAAGAAAACTATATAGAGTTTTCCCTTTTTTTGTTCATGTGCTGGTTTAGCTCATATGCATAAGTAATGAATAGAGTAAAGTCCTAGCAAGGGATACCATTTATGTTTTTTTTATATGCAGAAAGTGTTCTATTGATAAGGAAACTATCATAAAGCATTTTAAAATTATGAAACCACATCGTAGGCAAATTTAGTTTTGGTAGTTTGTACTGTTGTTTCGTCTAAATTTTTTGAAACTTTTATATCGAGACCACCCATCATTATAATCATAGATCTGCCATTGCATCATAAGCATATATATTTTTTTGTTTTAAAAAAAAGAGCAATTTCAAACTAGCTCTTAAGGATCTATAATACACATATTAGTGTGTGTAAGTCCAATCTCAGACCAATCCACTACTGGCATTTATAATTATATATCTCATAATATTATGTAACTCTCACTTTTTCCAATGCAAAGAGCTTCCTTTTTCTAGATCCATCCCCTCAAAGACGGTAGACAATGTCATTATGGAAAAATTTACAAGTTGTCAACATAAATTAAGGTCAAAAGGATGGTCGATCCCAAAACAAATTCCAGAAAATGATGGTTCATTCCTAATGTGGTTGAAATCAGGCACAATAGCAATAGTTGTTCAACTTGAGTGGGCTAGAAACCCAAACAACAATTCTGTAGGGAGTATTATATTCCAATGATGGTTCTTCCGATAAGATTCTATGAAATACGCGTTTTGTTTGATGAATGAGTAGCCGTCCGAAGAATTGGATCCCATCCGATCCACATTATGGGGATTCTAGAGATCTTCATATTTTAGTCATTCATCATGTATCGTGTGGTAAGAAATTATTTGATTTTTTTTATTTAAAATTAAACACAAATAGTATCTGATAAAAACTGACCACACGATGTACGATGAACGGCTAGAACGTGGAAATTCCTAAGATCCCCACAAAATGGATCCAAAGAAGATTCTCTTTCGCCGTTGAAAAGACAAATTATGTATCAGAAATAAAAGAGATCCAAACTGAGCCCACTCTTAATTAGTTTTAAGAAAACATTTTCCGGAAGAGAATTGAAGTATTTACTTGCCAACTACATTAGATTGAAGGATTCAAATATCATGAGGCTGAATCTATTAAAGCTTTTTCTTTTTTATTTACGAAAAATTACATTCCACAACAAAGCTTTTTGTCAACCATAGTAAATAATTTAGTTTTTGAGAATCTTTTTGTAGAACATATGTGTGGATGCAAATTTTCCCCGTCTTCTTCTTTGACGAAAATGCACCTGCAAAATAATAACACCTAAGATCAAAGCCAAGAGCCTCACGCGTCCACGATGAATTGGGGGGGCTTTGGCCGAAGAATCTCCAATGGCAAAGTTAGAATTTGAGAGAGAAAGTGTTTAGGAAATTTTTAGGGAGAGAATGAACTTAGCCTTTTGGTGGAGAAAATAGGACTATTTATAGGGGAGTGGCCGACCCTATTTGGAGAATAGGGACCGGCCACTTATGGTGGTATTATGAGTTTAATTGCAAGATATTATTTCACATAATATCTTGCAATTAACTTGGTAATCAATCCTAATTTAAATAGGATAATTGGGAGTTACCTTTTGAGTGAGGATTTGATGAGGAGTGATGAGAGGGTTTTGAATAAATATCATTTTGATCACCTTTGACTCTTCCTTGATTGAGCCGTTATTGTCCGTTGCATGTGCGTGGGAATCCCGGTGTGCCTCAAGGGTAATTTTGTCTTTTTTACTCAAAAGTCCACGGGTCGCCTCCATAATTTTCTTGATTATTTTTGGCTCCACAAATGCGCCCACACATGTTGGGCTACTCGCAGGAAAGGGCCGCAGGTTTAGAGATCTTCCCTTGCTTTAGGAAACGTAAGATTGTTTCCTATTTTGATGTAGATTCCCACATTAGTTGGAAATTAGATCCTTCTAGGAATGGGAAATAAATCACTTCTAAAGTCTATTTAAGTCTACCTTAAGTAGATGATTAAATCAACTTCAGAGAGCAATTTATTCTACCTTACAAGAGAGAGAAAAGCTAGAGGATATTTGTTCCCCCTCCCTTAGCAATCTTCTACACTTGCCCATGAAAATGACCGTCTTTCATTGCTTTCTTCGTCTTCTTTGCGCATCGAGGTAAGAAAAATTTAATTTTCCTTGTCTTCTTCTTAGATAGTGCTGTCGCGGGGTAGCCGTTGGGTAGGGGCCAAGAGTTGGCTCGGCATGGGCCGATGAGTGTTGTGGCAGGGACCACTGCTTGGGCTACTCGGCTTGGCTAGAGCCAAGGGCAGCTATGCGGCTGGGGCCTCGGATTGAGGCGTTAGGGCGCAATGCTAGGTGAGCTGTATGGCTCATGTCCTTTGGGCTATTGGACTTGCCGCTGGCCAAGCCGGCAATTGAGAGAAATGAGGAGGTCGCTGGCCTTATGGGCTACTGGAATGCTGGGCATGCAGGCCTCCTGCTTGCTGGTCTGAGAGAAAAACTAAGGGAAAAGCCATCATGGGTTGAGCTATCCTGCTGAGTACCATGAATGACGTTGGCTGCTTAGTTCTCTTCGTCGGGAGAAAAATGGGCTACTTTCGAGAGATGAGATAAAGAAGATCAAGGCGGATGCATTGGCTCGTCTGATCGTTGTTGTGGAACCAACTATGAATGAAGGTGGAAAGAAGAGATATTCCCAGCCTGCTTAAGAGATGTCGATTTAGAAAAAACTGAAGACTTCATTCGTTGCTCATGAGGGTCTGCCTGCTACCAAAAGGCTTGTGATTGACTTAACTTCTTCCAATGGGAAGAAAAATAAGGCTGCTAGATCTGAGCCTGTGGCGCCTGCCATGATGAAAATGGCTAGTACAATTGCTGATAGGATTGCTTAGTGTAGAGGTTCTATCATGCCCCCAGTGTCGAAGTTTGTACGAAGACGTCTGTTGGAAGCTAAGTCCGGTTCACCTTTGGAGATGCTTGCTATTATAAAGAGCGATAAGGTGGACTTTGCTGCTAAAGTGGCACCAAGGCCCACTCCTCTTGTTGTTGAGACTAATTCGCTTGCTCAAAAAAAGGACACTGCTCGCATGGGCAATTATGAGAAATCCACCAAGCCTGTTTCTGGAGAGTCTGCTGAGATCTATGAATTTTTGAAGCTTGATTTGCTTGAAGATATGGATGCGTGTGCCAAACTTGTTGATGGCATTAGAGGGGTTGTTTGCTCAAGTTCCTTTGTGAAGCATACAACCCAATATAGAATGACTGCTTTGCTTGCTATGAAGCAGAAAACAACGATTTTGGTAGCCGAGTCTATGCTCTTTAACCAAGGGGACACCAAGGCTTCTAAGGAGATGGCAAAAACTATGGCAGCTAAAACTTATTCTTCTGTCGAGAAGATCAGAAAATTGGAGTATGAGCTCGTCGCTTTAAAGGGGTCTAATATCTCTGCCCCTACTTCTATGCAGCTTGAGGCTGCTTGCTAGGAGATCGTTGACTAGAAGACTAGGCTTGACGCGATCCAAGTTAAGTATGAAAGTGCAGCGAAGGAGAATGGCTGTTACATACCTCAGATTCAAGATCTTAAGTGTGCCGTGTCTGAGCTTTGTTCTACTGCTTACGCTAAGGATGAAGAGTTGATTGCTTCTTATAATCAAGTGATCCACTTCAAGAAGGTCGTCGATAAGCTTGAACCTCAAGTGTTGGAACTCCAAGGTGCACTAAAGATCAACAAAAATCTAAGGAAAGAAGTGGATGAGCTGCAGGGCATCCGTGTTGGTTTGCTAGAGGAGAACGAGCATCTGAAGGGTGAGAAGGTTGGGCTCGAGGCTTTGCTTATTTGGAGTCAGGCCGATTTCTACAAGCTGGGTTATGTAGATCATCTCTTTGGTAGGCCGTCTGACTTTGAGTTCGTTGGTAAAGACTTCGAGACCTTTTCTATTTCTCCAGAAGACTTGCTTGTGTTTACATTTGAGGCTTCCATTTGTGAAGTAGCCAGAGAAGTTGGTGCCTAGGCTAAGGCAGCCGGGGATGAAGCGCTGGATGATGCAGTTGCTGAGGGCATCGCAACGGTTGAATGTATGGCGACCGAGTAGTCGTGGGATGTCTAAGCTGCTAAAGAGTAGTCTTTTAGGTAGCCTTTAGGATTTTCTTTGTTTTCCTTGTTGCTTCTTGCTTTGCTTGAACTCCTTCGGCCTTTGCTACTCATTTGTCAATTTTGCTAGAAAATTTAATAAACTTGCTTCCTTCGCTTTTCTTCATCTTCGCTTCTTTTGTTTTTGCCCAACCTTTGACCTTTAGACGGGCGGTAGACGTGCTGTTTTTCTATAAGCAGACAGACCCACGTAGCCTATGCAACCGTAGGTGTTGGTGTATAACTTTTGCAAAGTTGTTAGCCATAGGGTCGACAGCTAGAGGCCTTACTTACAGAAGCAGACGAGTCTGCGTGACCACTTAGTTGTTAACCTTGGCTTTCTTCAATCATTTGAGTTGTGTGGCCTGCATCACAACATACTAAAGATTTTTAGATCATGAAATTCGCTAACCTTTCGTATCAAATGTACGGGGTTGTATGGAATTTTGTAACCAAAGGTTTGAGAGAACTCATTGCTTTTATGTAACCAATTTCGTGGGTTGCGTAGCAAGTATCACAACATTTTAGGAATTAGTGTAGACCTAAATGATCATCCCGCGCTTGGCAGAGGTGAAGCTTATCAACTATGTAGCATGTCAGTTGTGGATAAAGCTCCGTATATGCACACTAACTTGTTTAACCTTTCACAAAAATGTGAGGTTGTATAAGTTTAGCGCAGCTTACTGCTCGAAGGGCAAGTCGTAGGCAGTTTTCTGGAAATCGTAGGTTACCTTAGTGCACTCCGTAGCAGCTTTAGGGTTCCAAGGCAGCCGTCCATAGGGCGTACTACGTAATGTGCCTCTTCCATCTTTGAGGCCTGGTTCCTCACGGATTAGGCAAAGAAACCCAAAATCCTTCAGTTAGCTAAGCCTTGAAAAAGACCATTGTGGCTACTTCTAGGAATCCCGGCGCAAGCCATTGTGCACCTAGTTACACCATGGCAGCCCGACTCATCCATGTCTGGATATTTGGAGTGTATAGTTTATCCTCTCGCATTGGAGAGCAAAGCTATGTGGGTGTTGGGGAATTGGTTTACCGTCTCGCACTGGAGAACATGGTTGGTCCCCATGAGGTGCAATTCTTGCAATAAGTTATTGACAAGGGCGTGGTCTTCTTTTGAAGTGCAAGAGTGGTCAGTTGTTGTAAGCACACAGCCGAGCCAAGTTGTAGATTACTTATAAATTCCTCATTGAAAAATGAGTGAAACGAACGAAAACTTAGTTGTAAGATAGGAACTGCATAACAACTGGATAGTCGTCGACTTGAGAAGTGGTGCTCGTTGAGTTGCTTGAGTCTTTAGGCTTTGATGTAGTGGGAGGTCACGCATGGTACTTCTTCAGATTGTAGGTGTTCCACTACTTTTCGATCTCTTTGTTATTCATGGTGGCAAGGGTGTAACTACCCTTACCGCTTACTCTGCTGATCTTGTATGGACCTTTCCAGATATAATCCATCTTTTTGGAGCCTTCTCTGGGGGTAGTGATGAAGGCTTTTCTTAGGATTAGATCTCTGGGCTGGAATTGCTAGATCTTGGCCCTTTTGCTACAGCTAGAGATGAGTTGCTGCTGGTAGGCTGCGATGTGGGTGATGACCTTTTTGCATTTCTCATCTGCCAGATCTAAATTTATGGCCATCTTATTTATGTTCTGCTCTTGGCAGTATAATGCTGATACTTGGCACGGTGACATGGGGATGAATGATTGCTTCTGAACCAAATGCCAAAGAGAAAAGAGTTTCACCGGTTGCTCGTTGTTTGGTTGTGCGATAAACTCATAGACATCTGGGGAGTTCGTCTGGCCATTTTCCCTTCTTATCAGAGAGAGATTTCTTGATGCAGTCAAGAATCATCTTCTTGGATGCTTCGGCTTGTCCATTGCCTTGGGGATACCTTGGCGTGGACATATGTTATTTAATGCCATATTTCTAGAAGAACTTCGCCTATAAATTGCAGGTTGTTGTCTGTGACGATGGATTGAGGGATGCCAAATTGGCAAATGATGTTCCTCTATATGAAGCGCTCTATGTCCGTCTGAGTTTGGTGAAGTAGTCAGTTGCCACGATCATCATGCCTCTGCCCCCAGTAGCCGCATTGGCCCTACCAAGTCGATTGCCTATTGCATGAATGGCCAAGGAGTTGTCTGCGGGTGTAGTTCACTGGCAGGCAGTGTTGGTAACGTCTTGTAGCGTTTGTAGCGATCTCACTTTTGTACTAAATCCTTAGCATCTTGATGCATAGTAGGCTAGTAGTAGCTTGCGTTAAGAGCTTTCTATGCTAAGGCTCAGCCTCTGGAGTGATTTCCACAAAACACTTTTGTGGATTGAACTTAGAACATTTCAGTCGTTAGGAGGCGCTAGGCAGCGGAGATGTGGACTAGTGTAGGATCTTCGGACGAGAATGTCGTTCCACATGTAGTAACGTGCTGCCTTTGTTTGGAGCTTTCTAGACTCTAATCTTTCCATGGGGAGTGTGCAATTGTCTAGGTAGTCTATAATGAAATCTTGCCAGTTTGGAGTTATACTAACCTGTGACACCCCAGCTACTGGCTCCGCCTTTATGCTTGGCTTGTCTAGATATTCTACCGGAATAGAGCGTTTGAGTTGGTGGTAGAGGGTGAAGCCTAGGTCGGCTAGCGCGTCCATGTGGACGTTGTCTGCCCGCGGAAGTTGAGTGAGGGTGTAAGTCTGAAACACCTCAAGTTATTTGTGTACCTTCTCTAGGTACTAGAACATCTTTGGATGTTTTGCCATGTACTCCCCAGTAGTTTGGTTGGTGATTAGCTGGGAATCATAATAAATTGCAAGTTTTTTCACTGCCAAGTCTTTTGCCATTCGGAGGGCTACTAGTAGGGCTTCGTACTCTGCTTCGTTGTTGGATGCTTTGAAGCCTAGAGTGATTGTCTGCTCGAGCATCAAACCGTTTGGGGTGACAAAGACCACGCCTGCTCCCGAACCCTTGTAGGTTGATGCGACGTCGACTTACAAATGCCAGAAGTCTCCATCGGGTAAAGCAGGCATGGTTAGGGCTTGCTCGGTTGCCTCCGAGGTGTCGTTAGGTCGCTTTGTTGCATCGCCTAATCTAGGTGTGAAGGCGCGATAGGGAACTATAGAGTTGGGGCCATGTTACACGCAGCAGGAGATGCTCAACTACCGGTATTAGGCCACTCTAGAGCTGAATTATGGAGCAAGGGTCCGCTGGGGCTATGTGACACATAGCAAAATGTGATGCTCAACTGCCCGTACATGTTGCACCTATGTAGAATCTTCTAGGGTGATGAGGATAAAACTTGCTTTTAAGTGTGTCATTCTAGTGTTCGTCTGCCCTTGGCATTCCTTTTGGCTGAGTTGCTACGTCGTCGAAAAACTTTGCATCCACCAGTGTTTGCGCCTTTATTGTCGTGCGTCTAGATCGAGCGAAATAGTGCATCATGAAGATGACTGCGTGTGTCTGAAGGTATGACTTAAGCTTCTGAGTTGCAACAACTATCGCCAAAGTTAGCTTTTGAATTTTTGGTAGCCGGTGTTCGCATTATTGAGAGCTTTTAAACTGTGGAATATAGATAGTCGGGCCCCCAACTCTTCTCGTATGAGGGTAAAGCTTATTCCTGCTTCAGATACCATCAAGCATGTCAATAAGTCATCTGCTGCTTCCAGTTTGGATAATATGTAGGTGATGTCGGGTACTTCTTCAAGTCCTTGAATGTGCATCAGCGGGGTTAAAGTTTGTTGTCATTGCCAAGTTATTGATGTGGTCTGGCAGTTGCTTTAGGTCAAGAAATATGTGATCGGTGTCTTTTGACCCGTCTTTGGTTTAGGTAGAGTTGTCTTTCTACCCTTCAGTATCCTCTACGGGGGTAAATGACTTATTCTTTGACTCCTTCAGTATTTGCACAGTGTATTGTCGAGATGTGGCCTGGTTTGACTTGATCTCTCCGACTTCTCTTCTTGGGATGCAGAATCGAATTTTTTGATACTTGATAGCGGTTACCGCGCTCAGTCTCACAAGCCAGTGCACTAGGATCCCATTATAAGGAGACGGATCGCTAGCTATTATGAACGTTTGCTTTGAGACCACTAGGGGTGTTCTTATGTCTAGTGTTATTTTGCCGTTGGCAATCAAGGTGTGACCATTGAATCTGGTGCGGACCTCCGCTCGGCTTATGATTATGTTTTCTAGGCCCATCTACTGAATGACTGAGAGTAGGAGTAGGTTGACTGCACTACCGTTGTTTACCATCATTCTGTCGACTATAGTGTGGGCTAGTTAGACAGATATCACTAGTGTGTTGTCATGTGGGAAGTTGACACCTTCGGCATCCTATTCGGTGAAACCAACGATGGCGCCATGTTGGGTGTTGACTACTTGGACCTGTGAGACTAGTAGAGCCTGCTGGATCTTCCTTTTCTTGGAGTTGTTGATGGCCCCCAAGTGCTCGAATTCGACGAAGATGCCATTGATCCAAATTGTCTTAGTTGGCGGTTTCTCTAAGTAGTTCTTCCAAGTATAGCAGTTGTCAGATATATGATCGGGACCTCGATGGAATGCGCAGTACTTGGTGTGGTCCACCTTGGAAGTATCTCCCTTTGATAGTTTTGGCAGCTTGAACCATGGTTTGCTTTTAATATCGCGGAGGAGTTGATGGATCGGAATCGAGAACTTATAGTAGTTTTTGGGCGTCGGGCATTCTTTAGTTGTGGATCGGTCCTTACACTTGGCCTCCTGCCTACTTTTGTTGTTGTACTGTTTCCAGTCCTCCTTCTTCTGAGCTACTGCCAATTCTTTTCGAGGCTTCCCATCCCAAAGTGCATGCTTCTCTGTCAGAGCGAAAGAGTACGCTAGAGTTAGATCTTCTTTTATGATCAATTTTCCAAACAACGGGTGGTCTGTTGGGACTCTTTTTTGGAAGGCTGCACTAGCTATTGAGTCGTTGCATCTGACTATCTTTGCCTTCTCTACTTTGAACCTCTTCACATAGTTGCGAACCAATTCCTTTAGGTTCTTCTTGACATTGAACAAATGGTCGGACTTCTTCTTGATCAAGTGGTAGGATGAATATTCTTTGGTAAAAACCAAATAAAGATCATCAAAGCTCTGGATGGATTGTGGTGGCAAGGTGTGGAAAAAATCTTGCGCCTTGTCTTGCAAAGTGGTGGCAAATATCTTACACATAAGAGCATCGTTGTTCCGATAAAGGACCATTATGTTGTGTTAGTGTTTCAAGTGTCTCTCCGGATCTCCATCACCTTTGAAGGATGTGAAATGTGGCATACTGAACTGACGTGGAGGCTTTGCTTGCGCGATCTCATCCCTGAATGGTAACCTACTTATGTTGGTCATGTCCCATCGTAGTGCCTCATCAATGACCTCGTTGCGTTGAAAATCATGCAATCGCTCGCTTAAGAGCCTCTCTACTTCTTCCTGAACATGCCTTTGTTGGGGTAACAGAGCTTTTGGCTGTCCCTGGTCTTGACCTGCTGATCTAGGCTGCTCTTCTATGTGTTTGACTCGTCTATGCCGCGACTGTGGTGCATGTGGTATTTTTCTAGTTGGCAAACAAATTTCTCGCAAGCTGCTAGTTGAACTTGAGCTAGATTGAGATACTACTTTTCTTCATCCGTCTTGCAAGCCTACCCACGAATGAACACTTCGCCTGAAAGGTTGCTCATGTTGATTATCAAAGTGTGGCCCCAACTGTGAATGTATGCTCATTCCTGGGCCTAACCGAGAGTGCACGCTCATTCGCGAGCTAATACAAGAGTATACGCTATCTCGGGGGCCTAATCAGGAGTGTACACTGCCAGAAAGTTCGGTTCGTGACTGGTCAAGTGGCTGCTTATCGAGACGCTGCTGGAGAGGTTCTTCGTTTGACCTTGTCCTACTTCTGAACACCTCGTCTGGGGCACGTTGCATCTCGGTGCGTTACGAGAGCTAATTCACCAAGGTCGTCTGCTATGCAATGGCGCTTGTTAACTCTATGACTTGTTGAGACAAGTGTGGTTCGCTATTCGGGTTGGAAGAGAATGGACGGTATGCGTCTCCTTAAGTAGTGGAAGTCTAATGGACTCCGAGCATGAGATTTGAGTTGGGATTTGTCAAATCTATGGAGAAATAAGGTGAAAATACCCGGGTTTAATCGTCGGTCCAAAAATCTAAAGCCGGGATGGTTGAACGGATCTTGGACCGGTTTGGGCTGCTTGGAAGGCCACAAGAGTGGCTAGGCCATGAGAGTCGACTGCTCCACATGCGGCCCACGTGGATGTTGGGCTTAGGCTTGGTTCAGAAATGTGTTGGCCTCGCACCTGCTCGTGGCTCGAGTCAGCTTACCCTGGGTTAGGCCTATGTGGGTTAGAGTAGCGTGGCTTGGGTGGCTAGCCTTGGGCATGGGCCTGTGTGGTTTGGAATGGTGCGGAGTGTTGGGCTGTCCTTGGTGAGCCTTGGGCCTGCGGGTCTTGGATCGCTGTTTTGGCAGTTGCGGCTGCGCCTTAGGCCTGCTTGTGCTAGGCCTTGTTAGGCTCCCTTATGGAGTTGGCTTGGGCTCACTGCTCGAAGGTCGCGCAAGCCTAGGCTTGTAGCTGCAAGGTGAGGCCTTCACCGTGGGTTTTGGGCTCTCCGAGGGTTGCTGCCGTGGTTGCTACCGTGGTGGTTGCCACGGCGGTGCCCCAAGTGGGTGGTGCCGCTCCACTTGTCACCGCGTCGAGCCTTGTGGATCGCCGTGGCCCAAATCCTTGAACGTAAGAAGTTTCATTCGTTGTGGTTTCCGAATTTCTAGTCATTGTACTTTTTTTTTACGTTTTTTTCAAAGAATTTTTATAAAAAATTCTAAGAATAAGAACGTATGAAAAATCTACAAATGAACAAGAAATGAGAAACTTTGAATACGAGAGTCTTCTTCGAGTGTGTGAATCAAGACTCTCAATGAAAGCACCAATTTGTGGATGCAAATATCCGCTGTCTTCACCTTTGACGAAAATGCACCTGCAAAATAATAACACTTAAGATCAGGGCCAAGAGCCTCATGTGCCCACATTGAATAGGGGGCTTTGGCCGAAGAATCTTCGATGCCAAAGTTAGAATTTGAGAGAGAAAGTGTTTAGGGAATTTTTAGGGAGAGAATGAACTTAGCCTTTTGGTGGAGAAAATGAGACTATTTATAGGGGAGTGGTCAGCCCTATTTGGAGAATAGGGACCGGCCACTTATGGTGGTATTATGAGTTTAATTGTAAGATAATATGTGAAATAATATCTTGCAATTAACTTCGTAATCAATCTTAAACAGGATAATTGGGAGTTACATTTTGAGTAAGGATTTGATGAGGAGTGATGAAAGGGTTTTGAATAAATACCATTTTGATCACCTTTGATTCTTCCTTAATTGAGCCGTTATTGTCTGTTGCATGCGCGTGGGAATCCTAGTGTGCCTCGAGGGTAATTTTGTCTTTTTCACCCAAAAGTTCATGTGTCACCTTCATAATTTTCTTGATTATTTTTTGCTCCACAACATGTTTTCCATTACACTTTCTACTGCGAGTAAAACAAATTAAAAAATAATAGAAAATTAATAAAAAGTCCCTCAATTTTTTTTTATTAAAAAGTTCTTAGATAACTTTAACATTTTTTTTTATTATTAAGGACTTTTTTTTTCAATTCAAAATCATCATAATGTGTGACTTGACTCATTTTTTTGTTTTTTTTATCTTTATAATATAAAAAAATGTCCTTAATAATAAGAAAAGTTAGCTAAGAATCTTTCGATAAAATAAAGTTTATTGAGGAACTTTTTATTAGTTCCCCCAAAAAATAAAAATTTTTTTGTAAATGGAGGTGTGAATGCCTATTGTAATAAGCAATCAAATATGACCGTAGCTTTACAATGTTGTCAAAGAAAAAATTTTTGGTAAGTTTGTTAGGTTGAAAAACAGTGCCAATCAAATATGACAAAGGAAGAATGAAAACCTCTATATAAAGAGGTATTTGCATCATTGAAGAACACAACAAAAAATAGAGAAATTCATGTATGCTACGTCAATGCTAGAGAGGTAGAGAGAAAAACAGTGAGAGTTATTTTTGTACGTATAGGAACACCTTCCATCATTACGCTCGATACTTCGGTCAAAGATTCTCGAATCATATCTAAGAGTATTCTTCCTCTCATAACGAGGATTAGAGATCCCTTGTTGATCATTCACATGCCTCTGAGAATAAATCACTGACCCCAACAATGCATAGAACACATCCAAGATGAGATGTGGTCACGTCTCATTATCAAAGGATCAACAACGTATCCCCAAGACAACTATGATGTCTCAGGTCAAAGGATTACTTACATTATTCCAACCAGCAGAGTTACTTGCTTGACATGTGAGTAGACCTCCATGCAAGTACACTCGTTTGATTGTGTTCAGTGAACTCATTCCCTTAATGAGCACCTACATACTTGTCTTAGTGTCACTACATGAATAGCTTGAGACTTTTCATCCTTCCCATTTGAATGGGACATAGTATGTACTGGTCTATGTATTGTCAGTGTCCCTCTGACAATCCTATGACCAGGAACCTTTTGGACATTATGGTTATGTGAAGAAGGTCTCTGTAGTCTAACATCATTAGATTACTTCTTTCATCGATCCATTGTCCATGGATTCACTATTTTGGACGTATATCGTTCATTAAGATAGTCCTAATGAGTGACTTGGCCTTTTGCTGTATTAGAGTTATCTATACATACAGATATTGTCCTGAAAGGTTTCTTCCAAAGATTGACTTTCAGGGCATATCTCCAACAATCTCCCACTTGCACTAAAGTCAATCACTAGTGCATCTTATAGATGCTAGTCGAGTGAACTTGAGCTCATAGGTTAACTAGGTTATGTATTAATCCTTTTAACTAAAAGGGATTTACTTATTAAATGTTTCCAAAACATTTAACATTATCTCTTTCTTGTGTTCAAATACTTTGATGAGACCTTGATTCCATGGCTTGAGCTATCGCCCCATTACGTCGCAGTATCCTACTAACGACCGTATGGTTTGGATTCAATCATTGGTTCAAGATGAACCCCGTCTATTCGAAACACCTTTTGAAGCAATTTCTAAAACTTTAATATATATATATATATATATATATATATATATATATATATATCGAC
The DNA here is from genome assembly GCA_024362995.1 of Heteromeles arbutifolia. Classification (NCBI taxonomy): domain Eukaryota; kingdom Viridiplantae; phylum Streptophyta; class Magnoliopsida; order Rosales; family Rosaceae; genus Heteromeles; species Heteromeles arbutifolia. The sequence goes on along the minus strand of JANCRC010000003.1, from coordinate 31,807,517 downwards.
ATATATTTCATTTGTATACTTTATACAAACTTTGCTCCAACCTTGAGACCATTGTAGTACTATACTGACAATACATTCATATGATTAGTACTTCATCCACCATGAAGTTCTATTTGTTAAAATGGGTTATTGTCACTTTGGTTTATAACCTAAGTGAATGCACACTTCGAGAGTCTCACTGGGTTATAGCAATATCTTAAAGTGACAACCCCGATGGTTATTCACCTTTGGATATCATCTCACAAGTCCATACATGTGTCCCTTTTTGTGATTTTGTGACATATTCTTTATAAGGATCATGCAAGTAGTTTTTTTCTATCATATGTAGAAATACTTTCTCAAATCTTCAACGTTTGAATTCAATTTCCCTGTATAACATTCTTGAGACAGCCTTGCTGTATCAGTAAGTCCATTTTTAAGTCTGTACTTCAAAATTGACCGTGTCACAATTTGTCATTTTGAGTAACATCTGTTTTTCATTAAGTATATCAAATAGATTTCATTCATAACATGTTGCTCAAAAGTATGACATCACTCCCACTGACCTTGTTGTAACTAAGCATTCATTCAAAACTTTAAGAAAAAACTTAACATTTATATTTTCTTGATTCGAATGCATATAGCTCCCACTAACTTGTCTTGGATATATTGCCAACTTTTCAGGTCCATTAGCTTATTGTTGATGACTCAATTGATTTCAGGCAGTCAACAATTCTAGCTAATACAAGTTGTTTAAATGAACATACACAAAGAATTTCTTCTTAAGTAATCCATCAATATTGGATTAAAACTAGATTTAGATCCAATACCAAATGTGTGACTTGTTTTGTCAAGTCCTTTCATTTAAAACATATGGTGTCAAACACCATACTTCAAGGTTTAGTCATACTAAGACTTTTAAAGTAGTCATATAAGAATTATCCAAATCTTTAGTGGAAGCATGGATCCAACTAAGGATATAGAAATTCAACCATACCTCCTAGGTGGTTGAATTAATTCTTTATCAAAACTACATAGAGCATTATAGTTACATGAGGTGCCGAAATCGGATTGTCTTGTTGTTAAACAATATGTTGTGACTCATTTTGAAACTATTCCCTTTTGTTTCATCAACTTGTTCATTTGCTTTGTTCTTAGCTTGTTCTCATAAAAGAGAATGATGGACAACTCCCAACATATAACCATTTTATGCTAGGTTGGTGAAACCAACATTCATAGGTTATTCTTAGAATGTTACACAACATAGAATTTTAACGCTTTGAAGAGCTTCAGACCTTTAACAATTAAAATTACAAGCTCAATAAGAATAGTATTGTACTATTAATTTTAGACAACTATAAACCATTCATATTCAAGTTTATATCCTTTTTCTCACCTCCCACTGTTTCTCATGACTTTAATGAGAAATAGCATTATACATTCAAAGTGTATAATTCTGAAGTATACGGGTAGAGGATATTGTGGAGTAGCTTCAAACCTTTTAAGCTTGTTGTTCCAACTCCACTAAGTTGATGTCTTGTTATTAAGTGACTAAGGTCTTTAAACCTTTTATAGATTTTAGACACTTAGGTTTGGTTACTACTAACACATTTGACATTTCTTAAGACAATTTAAGAATGTCCAATTAGTTGTTCAAAACTACTAGTTGAACCAAGAGTGATCTTGGTTATTGTGGTTAGGTAAGTGATAACCATATATAAGAAACGTTTTTATTATGTATTATTCAATTCATTATAATGTGATCTTCCTTTTCTTCAAGAAAGGAATCTCTAGACTTTCTCAATTCATATAGAACTCATATGTAGGCAATTGGAATCAAATCTAAAGATTCATTGTATCCATCTATGGCCAACATGTGAGATCTATCCTTAATTGATGGATCCAAAGTTTGGATATCGCATTATATAAGTGATACATTTCTTGTATCTCAACTAGAATACAACAAGACAATATTCAATTCATAACACTACTTTAAGGAACAAATATAGTAGAAGGCATTCATCACATTACATTGATATGATAAATTAAACATTCATAATGTTTAATACAAAAGAATTAGCTCTTACATTAGAGACTAATTATATACCTTCATATAGGCACCAAAAGTGGGTCTTCCATCATATGAAGCCACATAATAAGTTCTTAGCAAAATAGGAAAGTTTAAAGACTGTCTTTAAGTGCCTAACAAACTTCCTAAGTAGTTAGCAAAAAATATGGGCCGAACTCTTCACTCTATCCTTTCTTTGCTTGTCTATCTTCTACTTGGCTCCTTCACCTACATACAATTGCATAAGTGATTAGCATTTTATATCAAATATAAAGATTAGAATATCTAACAATTAGAATTGAAGATAAGAACAAAAACCATACCTTGTGGCTTGTCTTTCAGAGATGCAAGGTATAGTCTGCAATTCCTCTTCCAATGCCCGTCCTTTCCATAGTGGTGGCAGATCCCCTTTGGCTCTTTTACCTTCTTCTTCTTCACTCCTTCTTGGGCCTTAGGAGTGGATGACTTATTCTTATTTCCTTTGCCTTTGCCTTTCAGCTTGGCTTTGGAAGTGGATGGCTTGTTGTAGGCTACTGCTGCAGTCCCCACAACGTTCTCTTTCTTTATAGTCTTCTCAACGGTAACTAACATGTTTAGTAACTCAGAGAAAGTGTTATCCATCTTGTTCATGTTGTAGTTCATAACGAACTGCGAGAACGAATCAGAAAGAGAAGCCAAGATGAAGTATTGGGCCAATTTCCCGTCAAGTAGAGTACCTACGTTCTCCAGTTGTTCAATGAGTCCAATCATCTTCAGTACATGTTAATGGACTAGAGCTCCCTTGACCATTTTGGTCTTCACAAGTTCGCTGACAGTGCTGAAGCTACGGTTGCGCGTCCCTTCACCATATAACTTCGTAAGATGGAGTATGATGGAGGATGCACTATCCATAACCTCGTGCTGTCTCTGCAGCTCCTCATTCATAGAAGCTAACAGATAACACTTGGCTTGTGTATCATCCTCAACGTGCTCGTCATACTTAGCACACTCATCCTCAGTGGCCTTAGGGCCAATAGGTATATGAGGTTGAGCCTTGTCTAGTACGTAAACAATTTTCTCCAAGGTTAGGAGAATCTTGACATTACGGTACCATGATGGGAAATTGTGCCCCTCAAGGCAATGCTTGTCGAGTATCTTTGATAGTGTGCTTCCAACCATATCTAAATACATAACAATAAAATAAATTAGTTTGATTGTTAATTAAGTCAAACGATTCGGGTCTTTAAATCGAATGACACCACCCACTATTTTTGGCAAATCCTATATCCCTCAAGATGGAATCCGGGAGATTTCAAAGAAAGCTCCTAGCGGGTTATGGGAGACTCACTATTACCAAGCCCACCTCACAATGATATGATGTTGGCTAGCAAAAATAATAATGAGACCGTAGAGCTACCCATTCACAACAACCTCTTGTGATTACCCATCTAGTTGGCCGCTAGAGAATAATGCCTCACAATGATATGATGTTGGCACCATTTCTCTTAGTTAAGTTTTGACCCACCATGCCGGTTTGGATAGGGGTCCAAGTATGACCTCACAATGATATGATGTCGGCTATACTCGTTGCCAACCTTCACCACATCAAATGTTGAAATAGACTCCTCCTGAGTATAAGTACATACTTTGAACTCCCCCATGATAGGGTGAAGGCGGTGTATGAGTCATAAACGATTGGAGCCTACCATGGTGGAAGGCCACGAAGAAGTGTTCTAAGCACCGCTCTGCTTTCAACTTAATATTGGATGTTGGTTGAGGGATTTTAAGGTCTCATTATTTTATTTATTTAATCATATTATAATAAATTGTGTCCTATTACAACTACTAGTCCAAAGTAAATGAAATTAGTAGCATATGATATCTCCACTATTCGTTTTCGCAAAACAAATAAATATCAAAATAATTTTCAAAATATTGGAGATATATATTACTACTAACTGTGTTCATTTTAGTTTAGTAGTGTATGATACTCCCCCTATTTGTTTTGAGAAAAACAAATCAATATCAAAAATGAATTTTTCAAATATTGGAAGTAACTACTACTACCAAGGTTTTTGCATTCCCTTGAATTTGGACTTTATAGTTATCTTAGGCTTTTTGGATGACTATGGACTTATAAGGTTTATTCAACAACGAGCCAACATTGTTGAATAAGATCTAGGTAAGATTGTATCGTTTTAATTACGCACTTTCAATCCAATTAAAACATTTTTCATTGATCCATTAGAAACGAAAGACAATAATTCATTGCTAATTAGGGCGTTGGACCCAACAAATCTTTAATCTCATGAAAACCCCTTTTAATATGTCTCCTTACCAATAGTTAAAGAAACTCTAGTCTAATACTAGAGGGAATCAACTAATTGAAAGCATGGTCCGAAATGATGATATTATCGGTGATATTTCGCCGATAATATCGGTTTTGTGAGAGAGGGATATTTTAACACTTATCCGCTGAGTTTTCGTCAAAATATCGCGATATTATTGATAATATCGATAATATCGTGATATTACCGATAATATCGCGATATTTTAGGCTGGTGCGAATCAGAGAAGAATGCCGGAGCTTCTACTGCTCCGGCCGACTGTAAAAGAGAACCCTAGAATCCGATCTAAGTATAAAAATGAAATACAAGACGAGAGGAATGTTTTTATAACTTCCGTTTGCCGTGAAACGGTCGGAGGTGTTCAGACGTACTCGCCGGAGCTGGTGTGCCTTCCCCCGGGTCGATCTCCTTCTAAAACCTTGTTAAAAAAACTAGATAAAACTTAGTATATCTCGATTCTCAACCACACCACATAACATCCAAGATGAATTGAGGGCTTACCTAACCAGAAAAGGATCAAGAGAACTCGCTGGAGAGTTCCTAGGTTCTATTGTCCTAGCTGCACCGAGAGAAAAGGATAGAGAGACGAGGTTTAGATGGTGATGATGATGCTGTTGACGGAGTACTACAAAGGGCGTAGAGGGCGCCGATGGGGGTAGAGGTCACGAGAGATTGAGACGGCGCCATGTGGGAGAAGGATCGAGAGACTGAGGTCTCTGTGCGTGTGTGTGGGAGAAGGGAGAAGGGAGAAGAGAGAAGGATCGAGAGATCTGTGTGTGGGAGAAGGGAGAGGAAGAAGAGAGAAGGATCCAGATACCTCAGTCTCTGTGTGCGTGTGTGATCTGTGTGTGCGTGTGTTGTGCGTGTGTGATCTGTGTGTGCGTGTGTGGTGTCGTGTGAGAGTCTGTGAGTGTGTGTGTGTGTGGGTGGCGTGTGAGAAAAAAAAAAGCATCCAAATATTTCAACTTTTACAGCTTTTATAGCTTGTACAATTTTTGACAAGACAAAAATAATGGTGGTTTCATGCATCAAGATTCAAACCGTGTGCCACGCGTGATATTCTTTCACATTCTCAAGGGTGGAGTATCAGATGATCACACATTTTTTGACCCTTCGAAAATTGAAAAACCTCTATTACACCTTTTCGTTTCTTCTTCTTCCCTTAGCCCTTTCAAAGCCATTCTAGATCCATTCCAGAGCCATTTCAGAGCTTCAAACTGAATAAATGGATCTGCAGCTCGTGCCACTCCAAATTAAATGTTAATCTTTCTCTCTCATTTATTCACATACGGCAAGCTGTAGAGGATCGTCGAGGTTTTGCTGCTACGTACGACATCGAAAGTTCCAGATTTGTTACATTTGTGTAATTTTTATTTTATTGTTGCTCCACGCAGATTCTATTTGGCCTTTACACAAAGGGTTCTATATTTAAGGTAAGTTTACGAACTTATATTTATATTATTGTAATTTATACTTGCATGTTAATTTTTTGAAGTAATTAAGTAATGTTGTATAATTATTCCCTAGAATAATTTTAATATGTTTAATGTTATTTATTATTTTATTATCAAATTGGATTATTATTCATTAATATTAGGTTTTATTATTCCATATTATTTTTATAATTACTTAAATTCTTACAATCATTTTCTTTACTTCCTATTTAATACTTCCTATTTAATTCTTCTGTAGAATAACTTTACTTCCTATTTTCTTTACTTCCTATTTAATATGTTTCTGTCACTAAACTCACTACAATATTTTTTGGCCAAAAAATAATTGCCTAATTTTCATGAAAAATAAATATAGGTACGTTTAAGATGTCCAGTGGAGCTAAACGTGATCCAGATTGGGAACATGGAGACCCAATAGACGGAAACAAACATGGCACAATTTGCAAATATTGTGGTCGGGTAATGAAGAGTGGCGGAGTGACACGACTTAACTACCATCTTAGTGGATTAGATCCAGGAAATAATGTCCAACGATGCGATAATGTCCCCCCAGAAGTGAAGGCATTCATCACCACATTATTAAAAAATAAAAAACACCATAACGAAAAGAAAACACATGGAATGGAAAATATTCGAGCTGGGCTACGAGGAGAAGTCATTGGCCAAGCGGTTGACAGTGATGATGATGACGATGAGGACGAATGTGATGATGATATGGGATCTGAAGAACGACACAGTTTCAAACAAGCATTACGTGCCTCCAAACAGTCAGCATAGGAAAGAGAACACCTTCATAAAATTCCTAATAGAGCACAAGGTTCCGAGACAAGTGGTGGTGCACAAATGAGACGGGGAGCAAGTGTTAGAGAATCGCAACCAACATCACCAATAGCCCTAAGTTTATATAAGTCATCCAAAGCACGTCAAAAGAGTGTTTGGAGTTGTTTCACTGGAGGTAATGTGAAGGAGGGAATGGGGCGTCTAATTAGCAAGTTCTTTATCTATGAAAATGTCCCTGCTGAGAAGGCATCATCACATCATTTCAAAAATATGGTATTGGGATGTCAACAGGCCGGGTTGGAGTACAACCTCCCACTCCCTATGAGGTAAGAAACAAATATTTGGAAATGGAGTATAAAGACATTGGCGACTATGTTAACAAGTTGAGGTCCAAGTGGGAAACTAATGGTTACACAATCATGTGTGACGGATGGACTGGCCTGACCAGATTGTCTATCATAAACTTCATGGTATACTCCAAGGGAAAGACAATTTTTTTGAAGTCTGTTGACGCTTCAGACCATATAAAGAACTACAAGTATATTTACAAATTATTGAGGGATGTAATCATGGAGGTGGGAGAGCATAATGTTGTCCAAGTCGTGACCGACAACGGTTCTGCATCTGTCAAAGCTGGAAAAAAAGTTAATGAAGCATCATAATGTGTTTTGGACATCATGTGCAGCACATTGTATTGATCTCATGTTTGAGGCAATGGGGAAGAGAGAGAATATTGCTACTGTCGTAAAAAGAGCTAGAACGATCACAAATTATATTTACAATCACGGTTGGTTGTTGGCAAAGATGCGTGAATTTTGCAAAGGAGAAATTATTCGCCCAGCGACCACTCGATTCACCACCAACTATATTGCATTAGACAGCCTACTTAAAAAGAAAGCAGGGTTGAAGAAACTATTCACTAGTGACGATTGGGCCAACCACAATTTCAGCCGCTCAAATGCAGGTCTTATGGTGGAAAGTATAGTGCTTAATCATGCTTTTTGGACTCAATCAAAACATGTGTGCCAACTGTTTGAACCTCTTTACAAAGTTTTACGGATCGTTGACACAGAAGTGTATCGTACTATGGGGGTAATATATGAGTTGATGCGTGTAGTGAATGATGACTTGGAAAGAAAACATGGTGCAAGGTGGGTCATAAAGATAATTGATGACCGATGGTATAAAACATTATACCACGATTTGCATGCAGCAGGTATAAATTATGTCATAATTTGCAATTCATTTCTTTAGTTGCATAAGTATTATTTCTCTTATATTAGAGTATGTGTTTCTTTGAACAACATATTATTTGAATCCTCGATACCAATACAGACTCGGTGTTGGAGATGATGGTACCCTTATACGTGCTGTACATAATGTATACTCTAAATTAGACCTTGCATCACCAGCAGTTGGCCAATTTGGAAATGAGGTACACAATTACTTAAATTATAATAATTACATTGTTGGATTAAACTAATACGATTTATTGAATTCAGCTAACATGGTTTAAAGATGCAAGAAGAACTTTTGGAGAACCAACATCAGTTGCTGCTCGAACAAAAATGTCTCCTACATATTTCACTATCAGTTTATAATAGAATTTGTTGGAGTTATTAGGCTTATCAACATTGTTTTTCATTGTAGCTGAATGGTGGATCATGTATGGGACTGATGCACCAACTGTGAGAAAGTTAGCAATCAAAGTATTATCACAAACAGCTTCCTCATCTGCTTGTGAAAGAAATTGGAGTACATTTGCACTCATACACACAAAGCAAAGAAATAGGTTAGCTCATAGTAGGTTGGAAAAATTAGTTTATTGCTACTACAACATGAAGCTTCAAATTCGAGATAAGGAAGCAGAAATAGATCATGTCGACCGTGGTGATCCACTAGATGTGTTTGATATTGTTGCCGAAGATGATGATATCGAGGGTAACCAACTTTATCAATGGATTAGACCTCTTCATTTAGATGATGATGAAGGCAACCTAGCTCCCAGAGTTGCTGAAGAAGCACGTAATGAAAGGATAAATGTAGAAAGAGTATTAGAGGAGGAGGTGGGATCTAGCAGCGCTGACTCTTTGGAAGAACTTTTGTGCCCAAGACCCAGAAACACTGGAATTCCACCTTGTTCCAATCCTACACAACCACAAGATCATGCTGATACTAATGATAACTCTAGTACAAGATCAGGAGACTCACCTACCACCGGAGGTGGGAATGATGAAGGATATAGTGGAGCTGGAGGTAGTGGTGGTGGATATGGAAACTATGTTAGACCACCTCCCGGATTTATAAACCCCTTCACTGGTGAGGCAAACTTCACGTATGCAACACAGGATGAGGACCATGGCAGTAGGCGGGTAGGACCAGGAATGCCATAGGGAAGGACTATACTCATGGAGAAAGAGGCAAGGGGACTTTGTCAAGTCAAGAAGATGACTCGTTATCTATAACTTCGGACTCTGTTGGAGTGGGAAGTAGTAACTATAGTTATACTCATAACCAACCATTTCCCTACCCTTCATATCCCATTCCTATTGGGATGGAATCGAGCAACTCATGGAAAGAATCCGAGACTCAATCTTCAAATAATTTTGCTTATGGACAACATCAACCAATCTCGGATCCATATGGGTGGCATGTTAACAATTACATGCAAAACTATTTTGGGGATTTATCATTTGATGACTACTCTTCACAATACACTTACTCTACACATAGAGATGATGAAGATAGTGAAAATTTTGAACCTCATATGAACTCTATGTGGTACTAAATCACTCATGTATCTTACCATGCAATGTATAAAGTGTAAAATATTGTACTAATTCATTATATATAAATGATTATGGTGTGTTTAAACTTCTTTCATTAATTACTATATATTTTCTACACTCACAATGTTTGCCAGCTCGCTATATAATTAACTTAAATCAGTTAAATCCATCATGCAATGCATTTCCTTCCAATTTTTTGTGATAAACTAATAGATAATTGACTAAATAAACATCCTGCAAAGTTTCAATAAAAATTTCCAAGTTTTTCTTTCAATTTCCATGGTTTTTATTCAATTTTTATCGATATCGATAATATCCCGATATTTCCATTGATATTTCCGTGTTTTTGGACTACCGATATTTCCGATATCATCGATATTTAATACCTTGATTGAAAGAGATAAAGAAGTAATAAGAATTACAAACCGATTTGTACAAATTCCTACAAATTACATATACTAAGAAGGAGAGAAGGATTAGCATCTAACGTGTTGTGGTCCAATTGAATTGATAATTAAAACACATTCCCAAGGTTCAAACAATTTGAATTTAGTGGCCTAACTCGTAGCTCAATTATTGTTTAAGGCACAAGTCCATACTCAACCATTTATCTAACTACTTAATCACATTAAATAATTAAATTCGAATGCAACACAATCAATTAGAAATTAATACATAATGGGCATTATTGTATGATGAGTTTAAACTACAAACAAAATTAAAAAATCAAAATATTTTGTCCTCTAGAGAGGTGGGGCCGAAATGCAAATATAGAAAGTTAAGGGTCAAACCGCAAATACTAGAAAGTATAATCAACTTTTCAAATTGCAAAAGAGCCTACATGGGGCCCTTTGAAAGGGAGTGGCCAGCCTAGGCATGTTGGGTGAAGGAGAAGACCATACTTCTCCCCTTATGTCAAAATTAAAGGGCCATGCCTTTCCTTGTCACATTTTGTAGTTGTTGTACTTTTAGGTATGACTTTAGGTATGGCCTCCTAGTCTTGTCTAGGATGGAGTAAATCGAGGGTGGTTTTTAAAACAAATTTAACAATAGTCAACAAAGATTAAATCATAAAACCAAAATAAATGAAGAACAACAAGAATAAAAAACTATGAACACCAAGAACAAAACCATGAAAACAATTTCAAGATTTTAGCTTTCTTGATGGTTTTTCAAACCAAAACAAAAGTGACAAGGACTTGGCTTTCTAGCTTAAAAGTGTGTGTGTGTGACTAAAAAAGAAACACAAACACAAGCCAAAAAATTCCCCAAAACCGTGCCCGCCCCATGGAAGAAAAAACCCCAAATTTTGTTCAAAACTCACTCTTCATTCATGCATCTAAAACACTTTTTGCATACATATCTCTTTCAACTCTTGAAACACATTTTTCAACACTTGAAAAGCAAAAGATAAACATATCTAGAATGAACAAATAATATGTCAAACATAAAATCAAAACCCATATGCATAAAATCCAAAAGGACACATCAAATATAAACCTTTGGCTCTTGATACCACTTGAAGGGAAATAATGAGATTTATAGTGGGATTTCTAGTGACTAGCATGCATATACAATTCTAAATTTATATACATAAGCAACGGAAGCATATTATTACATATAAGCTATAGTCATGCAAATCCCCTTCAAGAAGCATAGGTTCATATATGATGCATCAAACAAAATATTGAAGAATAAAGTGAAGGTTGAGTTTTATACCTCTTAATCTAGACTTTAGACCAAGGATGGACCACCTCCAAGCTCTTTGTTGTTGGAACTCCTTGAGTCTAGCCTCCCTCCTTGTTTCCTCCACCTTGATAGATTTGGAACTCCTTTGATTCTCCACTAGTCTCCAAAGTAGAAGACCTCTAAAGATCCACACCCCCTAGTGTAGTGAGATGGATGTTCGAATAACCAAAAGGAGAAGAGATGATTAGCTATTTCCCCTCTTGGTGGCTGGCTATATGTGTGTAGAGAGAGAGAGGCACTAGTTTTTCTCTTGTTGAAAAGAACACACAAAAGCCCTAATGAAACTTTTTCATGAAACTCTCTTTATAAAGGTAAAAGAAGTAAGTCAACTAATCGACTCTTTCTCTCTCTTTTGTCCTCATCTTTGGCCGGCCCCTTAGTGTAGGTTTGGACTTCGGGTTTTTATCATTTCAAGTCATCCTATGCTTCAATAAAAAGCCCAATGGGTTTGGGCCCGATGGCCCTGAATAAACCTGAACTTTTCATTAAGCCCGAAACGATCTTCCATCGCTTCTATGATTTCTTTAGACTTTCTAATGAATCATAGCACTTAATTAATCCAATTAATTAATTCCATCATCTTTTAGTTGTCTCACCACAAGAGTGTATCGGTGTACAATCATTTTAGGTTCTAATTAGCAAGGCAGTGAGGTGATTGGTACCAATCCAATTAATTAGTATTTATCCAATCACTTAGTGAATTAAAACTTTCTTTTAATTCTCCTTCTTCTTTGATGACTACTTATTTAATCATCTACAAGAACCCACAAGCCATGAGTAACATCTAACCATATATCATGGCTACCCAAGCTAATGTATAATTTGGTCGGAGAACCTATTCAATTGGAATTACAATGTAATTCGATCCTTCTTTAATACAATACTCACAATCACATTACTAGGATATGGATACTTAATGTCAAACCCCTAATGTGATTATACCAAGTTATATGATTCAATTGAGTCACATAGGAACACCTTCCATCATTACGCTCGATACTTCGGTCGAAGATTCCCGAATCATATCTAAGAGTATTCTTCCTCTCATAACGAGGATTAAAGATCCCCTGTTGATCATTCATATGCCTCTGAGAATAAATTACTGACCCCAACAATGCATAGACCACATCCAAGATGAGATGTGGTCACGTCTCATTATCAAATGATTAACAATGTATCCCCAAGACAACTATAATGTCTCAGGTCAAAGGATTACTTACATTATTCCAAACAGCAAAGTTACTTGCTTGACATGTGAGTAGACCTCCATGCAAGTACTCTCGTTTGATTGTGTTCAGTGAACTCATTCCCTTAATGAGCACCTACATACTTGTCTTAGTGTCACTACACAAATGGTTTGAGACTTTCCATCCTTCCTATTTGAAAGGGACATAGTATGTACTGGTCTATGTATTGTCAATGTCCCTCTGACAATCCTATGACCAGGAACATTTTGGACATTATGGTTATGTGAAGAAGGTCTTTGCAGTCTAACATCATTAGATTACTTCTTCCATCGATCCATTGTCCATGGATTCACTATTTTAGACGTATATCGTTTATTGAGATAGTCCTAATGAGTGACTTTGTCTTTTTCTGTATTAGAGTTATCTACACAAATAGACATTGTCCTGAAAGGTTTCTTCCAAAGATTGACTTTCAGGGCATATCTCCAACAAGTTGCCGCCCCCTTCGGTTATCGGGTTGATTCTCGCCTTGTTGGTTATGCAAATGTTGGATATATGTCTGACCCACATAGGGCATGTTCTCAAACGACTATGTCTTTACTATTGGAGACACTGCCATATCTTGGAGGTCTACCAAGAAAACGCTAGTTACAACTTCTTTGAACCATGCTGAGATTCTGGCCCTGCATGAAGCATTGCATAAGTGCTTTTGGTTGAGAGCAATTATGAAACATATTCGAAGCACTAGTGGTCTTACTTCCATCGTTGACTTTCCTACGATGATCTTTGAGGACAATGCAGCATGTATCAAGTAGTTAAAGAAGGGATATATCAAAGGAGACAACATCAAGCACATAGCGCCAAAGTTCTTTTAGTCTCATTAGCAACAACAACATCAAAACATTGAAGTCAAGCAAATCCGTTCCCAGGACAACCTGGCTAATCTCTTTTCCAAGTTATTGCCCAAGTCTACTTTTCAAAAGCTTGTCCAAGGAATCGGTATGCGTAAATTATTTGAGTTGAATTGCTTATAGTTCTCTTATTTGGAAGTTATGTATAACTCAGGATGACTATCTTGAAGCATACTCACTTGATCTTAATGTGCTCTTTTTCCTAAAATTAGGAGCATTTTCCCACTGGGTTTTTGCTACCTAACGAGGTTTTGACGAAGCACCCATCCTATGATGATCATACTTCGTTGAGTTCACTACTTTCGTCATGTTTGATGTTTATATTAGAGTTGTAATCCAAAAAGGGTAAGGATTTAACCTATTCTACTACTATAAATAAAGGCACAATGGGGTGATACAACACACACCTCACAAATTAAATCTCTCTCTTATCTCTCTTATTGCCATTGGCCTCCCCCTCTCTATTCCCTTAGAATAGCTCAGTTAAATAGGCCTCCAACAGAAATTAGTAATTTTAAGAAAATCAAGGCTTTTCAGATTTTTGTGACAATTTTGCTAATTTTTTGTAATAAAATGTTGAACAGTTTGCTTAAGAAAATATTAATTTTTTTATTCTTATTTTTTTTTTTTGTAAAATAACAATTCAAGCTTTGGAAATAATTTTACCAATCATTTAAAAAACATAACTGACACACTCTGACCCGGAATGTCCACCTGGGACCTCGAATCGAGCTGTGCTGGTCAACACCCGGAAGGTGACGAAGCCATAAAGTGTAGTGGTGTGAAAATGTGAGTAAATTTGAACCTAAAAGTGACTAATGTAAGAGTGTGCATGTGAGCCGGATTGAACCTAACTAGTGCAGTAATTTCCTGTATAGGAGAGGACCACCAAGAGGAGTACCGCGAACAGAATAGATTGGATGGTTACGACCATGCGACATATCTGTGAGCGGGTCTTTGCTTTTAAATATTATATATTTGTTTGGTTTCCATATATATATTTAATAAAGAATTTTCTATGTTACGCCTAGATTAGACTAACGTTTATAAGAATTAGCGGATTGACGGAATTTATGAAATTCCTAAATCTTATGGGATGCACAGGTATGCGTACGATTATGGGATGTCTTAATTATATTTGCGGCCATGAATATTATTTTATTGACTAGAATCGCATTACCGTTGCATGATCATATTTATATTAACTGTTTATCGTGTATGCTACACTGGTGTTAGTACTCGTCCGGACCAGGGCCAGTCTTCACGTGTATGTTCACATCACACCGATACAAATACTTTGGATCCGTTGTACGTGCCAGTCCTGTCCTAGATTGCTACTGGCAATTAGGACTCGTATGGACGCACATAGCTCTAGTCTTCACGTGATTGTAGTACTAGAGAATCATGATTACACCCAGTCTTGTTCATGTCAGAATGTCTCTGCATGAGCTCGTGTGTCAGCATATGTCGATGATCACCTAATATTATATGTTCGTTATGCGAGATGTTGTGATCATCCGATGTTATACGCTTTATATGTGCAATATTATTGTTATAAACTAGCACACAAATTAAACCCTCTTATTGACAATTGTAGTAAAGATGTAAGTAGGGATCGTTCTAGGCCGGGGATTAGGAGGGATTGCTAATACACTTAAAATTGACTCAAAAACACAAAACTAGACTCTAATAACTTAAAACAAACTAGAATGACTCAAAACAGCACAAAACAAGCAAATAGACTCAAAACAGGAACTAAAAGGTGATTTGGACGAATTTCTAACTTAACTTGACTCAATACACTCAAAGACACAAAATTGGACAGATTCTAACTAAAAGACATGACCAAGTAAAGGGGATTAGGTTTTGGACGAAATTAAGGTAAAAACAAGCAGAAATTAAAGACTAGACAAATTTGCACGAAATTGGGTGTGTTGGATGGATGATGGGATAGCTAGAGGGTCCTTCTCCACACATGACATATATGCACATGAATTGATTTCCAGTTGCTCTTTTATTGAACCATGAATGACAATGCCCCAGATTAACTGTGTCATCACAAATTAACCCTCAGATTTTCCTAAGTTCATTGAATTGGACGGACAACGCATCGGCAACGAAATTATTCTTCAATAGTTCCCTACATGAACAACATAATAGAGATACAATCAAATATCATTAAGCTCTGTGAAAATTATAAGCATTGACAAGGCATTCGTAACGATGACATCATGATACTTCTGCCAGGAATTTAACTTAACGCGATCGTGACCAGCGACCTTCACTACTCGCAAATATAAGTTCGTAACGATTATGTGAAACTCTCTTATATTCTAGCATCAAATTCATGCATGCAAACTAAGTAGGCCTCCTTAATCAACATACAAGAATAAGTTCTGAATCAAACAGTTAAGTAAATTGCATTCACAATTCAAGAAATTATAACTGGAATTAACCAACTCATATTGCATATATAATCATGGTTTCAAAGTCTCCTCTAGCTAAAACGAGTTTAGCCTCTCATGTTCACAGCAAAACAAAGAGAAAATAAATTAAACATTGAAAACAAAAGATGGATTACACCTAAGAATGTTCCAGCAATCCAAACTTGAATGGCAAGCACGTCCAAGGGTCCTCCTTCTTCTTCTTTGCTGTGGCACAAGGTGTGGGTGAAGGTTTGAGTGATGAATTGTGGTGGTGGATGGATGTAGGTGAGTTATGGTGAAGGATGGATGGGTGGTTCCTAAATGGTGCAGCAAAACATTGTGTTTATAGGGTTAGGGTAGACGGCAAGGAATAGGAAAGGATAATAAATTAACTATTTAATCCCACCAGAAAAGGCTAACCAAAATCAGGGAAATCAGGAAAGGGAATACTTGGCAGATTTTAAGAAAAAGGGTAAGTGTTTTGCGGCAAGGGTGTAGGGAAGGGTAAGTAGGTGCGGCACCCTTTAGGGATGGGATTAGGTCTTCTAGAATCATTTATTTAGTGTCCTAATATAATTAGAGATCCTCCTTGCAGCTGGAAATTAGGTAAAGTAGGATTAGGACAAAATCAGGAAACTTGGCTAACATTCCTTCTTTCTTGCTGGTTCTTTAACTTCCTTTTTCTTGAATTAATTTCTCCAGATTTGTAGCACATTCCTAGCCTCTTTTGGTCTTCAAAATTCGTCCACCCACCTTGCTCCATGCATGTGCTATCCATTCCAAGCCCAAAACTGCTCCAAAATGCACCAAAATGCACTTTCTTGCCTCTTTAGCCCTTTAGACCTACAAACACACGAAAATAGCTTAAAACACTCTAATAAACAGAAACTAACTAATTAAATGCAAAGAAACAAGCTAACTAAGTCGCATAAATATGCTCCTATCAATTATGATTTACCGTATTTTTGAAATATTACTGTTTATGGCAAGTGTTTTCATACTATATGTAGTATATATATTTGGAAACTATACTTGTTTTACGGCGAGGGGTTATACGTTTTCGAAAAGATTTTACAAAATTTTGTTTTCAAGCCCACTCACACTTGTTTTTCGCCCCTTCAGGTTTGAGTGGTAGAGCTCTTGTGCCGACGAGGATTCCTGGCAAATGTTGCGATAGGAGATTACTTCCAATGGTATAATTCTTATCCTACTTTTACTGTACTTTACTTATGCTCTGACATCACGTGTGAAATGGGTTCAATCTGGCTCACATGTGCACTCTTACATTTAGTCACTTTTAGGTTTAAATTTACTCACATTTTCCACATCACTACACTTTATGGCTTCATCACATTCCGGGTGTCGGTCAGCATAGCTTGACTTGGGGTTCCAAGTGGACATTACGGGTCTGGGTGTGTCAACTTTATTACTTTCACAGCTGGCAAAAACAATTATGCTTATACACCTTAGTGTGGGTTCAATTCTCATCGATTCTCCTCCTCTTAACATCTAATCCACTAACGTTATTGTTTTGCTAAAAAAAATAGGGTGGTGCTATCTACACACTCATTTTTCTTTCTCACAAATCATTTTCAATGTTCGGCCGTTGGATCAAATAAACTGAAGAAAAACAATAAAAAAATTAACAAAATGTGTGAGAGGTAAATGGGTGTGTGAATAACACTTTCCAAAAATAATATTACTACTTTAAATATTGAACGATTCGCTTAAAAATGTGGAAAAGTAAAAAAAATTTGTGTTGGTTTAAACTTTAACTGCTACAGCTAGCCCACTCCCCCACTCGTTAATGATATTATCTATTACTAGCCTTTCTGCATGCCCTTAGCGCGTGTGAAACGCCTTTTTTTACATCAAGGCGCACTACGCGCGGCATACCGAGATTTTCCCCTCCACATTTGTGCATGCATAAAGACATTTGTACTACAAAAACACTTCATACGTGTTCAAGTTTAAGACATCCATATTTTGGTCTGTGTGGAAAAGGGTTTTTTTTTCGCGTGAAGATAAATGAACCATACTAATATAAACAAAATGAAAATTGAACCATTAAATAGAAAAACACTAAAATTTCATTCAATACAAAAAAGGAGTAATGCAGATAAGGTGACAACGTTCGATATTTGCTCTTATCATTTCCCTCCATACTTGATCTGTTAAAGTCTACTTTAAATTTTTGTATTCCTTCACAAATAAAACAAAAATGAACATGATAATTTATTTATAAAAGAAAAGATAACATTAGAAAGAAAAAAAAATCACCATGACAGTTAAGTAACACGAAAGTGATCTCAATAATGAAAATTCATGTCAAATATGTCGTAAGTACCACTTATGTTTATGTTGTAAGGTTAGAGGATAAAGATACATCAATAGCACACCAAGCTCTGTTATTTGAGGCCCTTCACTTCAGTTTGTCGTCTCTACGCAGCAGAAGGAAGTTCTTCAAATGGGTATCAATTGAGGAACAAATTCAACAACCGGTTGAATAACAATCATGCCTATAAAATAACGCATTCAGCGTCATCGTACTTGACAAACGCCGACCCATCAAAACGTCTCTCCATCAACTGCCCATGAAAAAGTATGCATCAGAAAATAGATGCTGATCAAAAGTCCGAGCAACAAATAAGAGAAAAATTTCTGAGCAAATCAACGGCCTAATTGAATAAGAAAAAACCATGATCAATACCTCAGATGCTCATTTCTTGTGATCCAAATTTGAAGAAGGTCGATGAGGATGGGCAATTATAAGTGTCATTGACATCCATTCTTGGAGAGAAGAATCGCAGTTTCTTCCAATCATGCAACTCAAGAAAACAAACACCAAAAAGTAGTTCCAAAAGAATTAACTTAAAGTCTCTCAAAAAAAAAATAAATAATTAACTTAAAAGAGAAACAAATGGCATTAGTAAATAGCAAATGTGTAACCAAACATAATCAAGAAAATTATGGAGGCGACACATGGACTTTTGGGTGAAAAAGACAAAATTACCCTCGACGCATATCGGCATTCCCACGCACATGCAATGAACAATAACGGCTCAATCAAGGAAGAGTCAAAGGTGATCAAAATGATATTTATTCAAAACCCTCTCATCACTCCTCACTCAAAAGGTAACTCCCAATTTTCCTATTCAATTTAGGATTAATTGACAAATTAATTGTTAGATATTATTTTGCATAATATCTTGCAATTAAACTCATAAATCTACCAATAATAACCGGTCCCTATTCTCCAAATAGGGTCGGCCACTCCCCTATAAATAGTCCTATTTTCTCCACTAAAAGGCTAATTCATTCTCTCCCCAAAAATTCCTAAACACTTTCTCTCTCAAATTCTAACTTTGGCATTGGAGATTCTTCTCGACCAAACCCCCCCCCCCCCCCCCCCCCCCCCAATTCATTGTGGGTGAGTGAAGCTTTTGGGCTTAATCTTAGGTGTTATTATTTTGCACGTGCATTTTCATCAAAGGAGAAGATGGAAGAAATTTGCATCCACAAATTGGTGCTTTCATTGAGAATTTGATTCACACGCTCGAAGAAGACTCTTGCATTCAAAGTTTCCCATTTCTTGCTCATTCATAGATTTTTCGTATGTTCTTATTCGTAGAATTTTTTATAGAGTTCTTTGAATAAACGTAAAAGAAAAGTACAATGACTAGATATTCGGAAACCACGACGAATGGAACTTCCTACGTTCAAGGATTTGGACCAAGTTATGGAGATCGTGACGTAGCCTTACCACGACGATCCACGAGACTCAACACGATGGCTAGTGGAGCAGCACCATCCCCACGGGGCACCACCATGGTAGCCACTACGATAGTAACCACCGTAGCAGCCCTAGGCGAGCCCACGGCCCACGGTGAACAGGGAGCAGTAAGGCAACCACAAGCCCACGCCATTGTGCAGCAACAACCCCAAGAACCGAAGGCAGCGCAGGCCCAAGCTCAACGCACGACCCAAGTTGTCCAAGCCCAACACTCGCGAACCTAAGCCCAGCGTGCTGCTGAGCAGAGCCCAGGCCCAGCGCCCACAGGCGCCGCACGTGGGGCAACCTGCACACGTGGCTCAGCTCACTCCCGTGGCCCTCTTAGCAGCCCAAACCGGCCCAAGATCGATTCAACCGTCCCAGCTTCAAATTTCTGGATCGACGATTGAACCATGAATATTTTCACCCTATTTCTCCGCAGATTTGACATTTCCCAACTCAAATCTCGTGCCCAGAGTCCATTACACTTCCATTACTCAAGGGGACGCATACCGTCCAAGCTCTTCCAACCCAAATGGCGAACAACACTTGTCTCGACAAGTCATAGAATTGACAAGTGCCCTCGCGCAGCAGACGACCTTGATGAATCAGCTCTTACAATGTACCGAGATGTAGCGTGCCCCATACGAGATGTCCCGAAGCAGGACAAAGGCAGACAATGAACCTTTCCAACAGTGTCCAGGCAAGCAGCCACTCGACCAGTCATAAACCGAGCGTTCTGGAAATGTACAATCCCGATTGGGCCTCCGAGATAACGTATACTCTCATCTTAGCACGTGGAAGAGCGTACATTCTTTGTTATGCCCACGGACGAGCATACACTCATGGTTGAGGCCATACTCCGATAATCAACATGAGCAACCTTTTAGGCGAAGTGTTCACTAGCGGCTAGGCCCACAAAAAGCATCATCTACCTCACATCGGAGTAGGCAGCACGACTGACGGACAGTAGCAGTCCTTCAATCTGGCTCAAGTTCCGGGAGTCTGCGAGGAATTCGCTTGCCTGCTAGGAACGTACCACGTGCACCGTAACTGCAACATAGATGAGCCGAACACATGGAAGAGCAGCCGAAAGCTCCACTACCCAACATAAGTAAATTCAAGAAGAAGTAGAGAGGCTTCTGATCGAGCGATTGGTCAATTTCCAATGCAACGAGGTGACTAACAAGGCATTACGACATGACATGACCAACATAGGTAGGTCACATTTCAAGGACGAGATCGAGCAGGTAGAGCCTCAACGCAAGTTTAGCATGCCACATTTCATATCCTTCAAAGAAGATGGTGACTCAAAGAGACACCTGAAGCACTACCGAAGCACAATGGTCCTTTATCGGAACAACGACGCTCTCATGTGCAAAATATTAACCACCATTTTACAAGGCGAAGAGCAAGATTAGTTCCACACTCTGCCACCACAGTCCATCCAGAGTTTCGATAAGCATTCCTTAGTTTTCACCAAGGAGTATTTATCCTACCACTCGATCAAGAAGAAGTCCGACCATTTGTTCAACGACAAGAAGAACCCAAAGGAGTCACTTCGCAACTATGTGAAAAGGTTCAAAACAGATAAGGAAAAGATAGTCAAATGCAACAACTCGATAGCTAATGCAGCCTTCGAAAAAAGACTCTCAGCAGACCACCCGCTGTTCGAAGAACTGATCATGAAAGAAGATCTAACTTTAGCAGACTCTTTCGCTCTGGTAGAGAAGCATGCACTTTGGGACGAGGCTCGACGAGCAGACAAGGCACCTGAGCAGCCTCGAAGAGAATTGGCAGTAGCTCAAAAGAAGAAGGAATGGAAGCAGTATAACAACAAAAGCAGGCAGGATGCCAAGCGTAGGGACCGACCCACGACTAAAGAATCCCCGACGCTCAAGAACTACTCGAAGTTCTTATCCCGATTCACCAAATCATCCGCAACATCAAAAGTGGTTCAAGCTGCCAAAGCAATCAAAGGGAGATACCTCCAAGTTGGACCATGCTAAGTATTGCGCATTCCATCGAGGTCCCGGTCACACAACTGACGACTGCTACACTTGGAAGAACAACCTAGAAAAGTTGGTGAAAGAAGACAAGGTCGACAAATACTTAGACAAGCCAGCTGCACATCTTAGGAGAAACGCAGATGCCAATGAAGAACTGCCAACCAAGACAATTCGGATCAATGGCATATTTGTCGAATTGAAGCACTTGGGGGCCAATAACACCTCCAAGAAAAGGAAGATCCAGCAGGCTCTACTAGTCTTACAGGTACAAGCAATCAACACCTAACCTAGACCCATCGTTGGCTTCGCAAAGCAGGATGCCGAAGCTGTCGACTTCCCGCACGATGACGTACTAGTGGCATTTGTCCAATTAGCCCAAGTTATAGTCGACAAAATGATGGTTGACAACGAAAGTGGGGTCAACCTACTTCAACTCTCAGTAATTCAGAAGATGGACCTGGAAAACACAATCATACGCCAAAGGAAGGTACTCACCAGATTCAATGGGCACATCTTTACTATCATCGGTAACATTACACTTGACATGAGAACACCGCCAGTTATCTCAAAGCAGATGTTCACGATAGTAAACGACCCGTCTCCCTATAATGGGATTCTAGGGTGACCTTGGTTGATAAAGCTGGATGCCATAACCTCCGTCAAGTATCAAAAAATCTGATTCCGTATCCCTGGAAAAGGAGTTGAAGAAATCAAGTCTGACCAGGGCCACATATAGACAATAGACTGTGCAAGTATTGAAAGAGTAAAAAAAAGAAGACATTTACCCCCCATAGAGGCTACCGAGGTCCAAAAGGACGACGAAGCTACCAAATAGCAATTATAGAAAACGGTTCAAGAAGATGGTGTCTAAATCAACTTGCCAGCAGATGAGACAGGATGGAAACCCAAAGAGGACGCCAAGCACATCATTCTTGATCCCCAGCAGCATGAAAATACAGCTAGAATCGGCTCGCGTCTGAGCCCGAAAGAAAATGAGGAACTCACGGCTTTCCTTAGGGAAAATAGTTATGACTTTGCATGGTCACCTTCTGACATGCCAGGCATCGACCCCAAGATAGCTTGCCACAAGCTGCACGTTGACCCCACTGCCAAACCAATGATCCAAAAGAGAAGACATTTCACACCTGAACGAGTGGCAATCATCGAAGCTAAAATCGACAAGCTATTGGAGGCTGGATTCGTAGAGAGGTAGCATACTCAACATGGCTTGCCAAGCTCGTGCTAGTAATGAAGAAAAAGAAGGGCAAATGGAGGGTTTGCGTAGACTACACCGATCTCAACAAAGCATGCCCGAATGATCTTTATCCAGTTACCCGAATCGATCTATTAGTACATTCAACTTCCGGGAACCAGCTGTTCAGTTTCTTAGACGCATACTTCGACTACAACCAAATAGCCATGCATGAGCCCGACAAAGAGAAAACCATGTTCGTGATCGAGCGAGGTGCCTATTGTTACAAGGTCATGCCTTTTGGCCTCAAGAACGTAGGAGCCACTTACCAACTACTGGTGAACATGATGTTCAAGAAGCAAATTAAAGTAACCATGGAGGTCTACGTCGATGAAATCATGGCGAAAGGCAAGTAGTGATTAGACCACATTAACAACTTACCAACTACCTTGAAGGAGATCCAAAGCTTAACCAGACGATCAGCCTCTATCAACCACTTCATCTCGCAGTCTATCGATCGATGCAAGTTTTTTTTCAAATCAATCAAAATGGCTCAGCGAGACAAATAAGATGATGAATGCGAAAGAGCTTTCCAATACCTGAAAAGTATCTCACATCATTTCCCTTACTATCCAAGCCAAAAGCAACAAAGGACTTATACATCTATTGGTTGTCTCAAAAGTAGCGGTGAACTCTGTCCTCATACGAGAAGAGTTAAGGGCTCAACTGCTGGTATTCTACACTTCTAAAGCTCTTCTTGATGCTGAAACTAGATATCCGAAGATTGAGAAATTAATTTTGGCACTAGTTGTTGCAACTTAAAAGCTCAGACCATGTTTTCAAGCTCATATAGTCATCGTCATGACTCAGTAACCTCTACGATCAATCCTACATGGTCCAGATACTTCTCAATAAGTAATGAAATGGGTGTTGGAACTTGGCCAATACGGCTTAGTTTTCTTACCCCACAAGGTAATAAAGGCCCAAGCATTGGCGGACTTCGTAGCAGAATTCACGCCTAGCCTAGGCAACTTGACATAACGGGCCAACGACACCATGAAGGCAACCGAGCACGCCCTAGCCCCGCCTGCTTCACCCGATGGAGACTTCTGGCATTTGCACGTTGACGACGCATCCAACTACAAGGGTTCGGGAACAGACGTGGTCTTTGTCACCCTAGACGGTTCGATGCTCGAGCAGGCAATCACTCTAGGCTTCAAAGCATCCAACAACGAAGTAGAGTATGAAGCCCTACTAATAGGCTTCCGAATGGCAAAAGACTTGGCGGTGAAAAAGCTTGTAATTCATTCTGATTCCCAGCTAATCACCAACCAGACTACTAGGGAGTACATGAAAAAACATCCAAAGATGGCGCAATACCTAGAAAAGGTACGAAAGCAACTTGAGGCGTTTCAGACTTACACCCTTATTCAAGGTCCGTGAGCAAACAACGTCCACGCGGACATGCTCTTCGCCATCGACCACCAACTCAAACGCTCTATTCCGGTGGAGTATCTGGACAAGCCAAGCATAGAGGCAGATCCAGCAGCCGATGTGTCACAAGTTAGTACAACTCCAACCTGGCAAGACTCCGTTATAGACTACCTGGTCAATGGGACACTCCCCATGAAAAGATTGGAGTCTAGAAAGCTCCAAACATATGGAGCATCAATCTCATCTGAAGATCCTACACTGGACCACATATTCAATGCCTAGCACCTCTCGACGACCTAAAGGTTCTAAGTTCAATCCACAAAGGCGTTTGTGGAAATCATTCCG
The DNA here is from genome assembly GCA_024362995.1 of Heteromeles arbutifolia. Lineage (NCBI taxonomy): Eukaryota > Viridiplantae > Streptophyta > Magnoliopsida > Rosales > Rosaceae > Heteromeles > Heteromeles arbutifolia. Next base: position 31,783,095 of record JANCRC010000003.1, on the reverse strand, counting down.
GAGGCCGATCCTTAGCACAGAATGCTCTTAACGCAGGCTACTAATGGCCTATTATGCATCAAGACGCTAAGAAGTTAGTACAAAAAAGAGACCGTTGCCAACGCTAAAAGCCGGTATCAGCACTGCCTGCCAGCGAACTACACCCGCAGACGAGTCTTTGGTCATTCATGCAATAGGCAATCGACTTGGTAGGGCTAATGCTGCCGGCTAATAGGGGCAGAGGTATGATGATCTTGGCAACTAACTACTTCACCAAATGGGTAGAAGTAGAGCCCATGACAACCACAACTCAGACGGACATAGAGCACTTCATATGGAGGAACATCATTTACCAATTTGGCATCCCTCAATCCATCGTCACAGACAATGGCCTATAATTCGTAAGCAAAGATTTGGCAAAGTTCTTCCAGAAATATAGCATCAAGTAGCACATATTTATGCTGAGGTATCCTGAAGGCAATAGGCAGGCCAAAGCATCTAACAAGAGGATTCTCGACTGCCGCAAGAATTCTCTTTCTGACAAGAAGGGAAAATGGCCATATGAACGTCCCAGATGTCTATGGGCATATCGTACAACCAAACAATAAGCAAATAGCGAGACTCATTTCTCCTTGGCATTTGGTTCAGAAGCAATCATTCCTACCAATGTCATCGTGCCAAGTATTAGCACTCTACTGCGAAGCATTGAGCAGAACAGAAAGAAGATGGCCATAAATCTAGATCTGGCAGAATTGAAAAACGAGAATGTCACCACCCCGCATCGCAACCTACTAGTAGCACCTCATCTCCAGCTACAACAAAAGGGCTAAGATCCAGCAGTTCCAGCCCGAAGATCTAGTCCTAAGAAAAGCTTTCATCATTGCCCGTAGAGAATGCTATAAAAAGATGGATCCCATCTGGGAATGTCCGTACAAGATTAGCAGAGTAGGTGGTAAGGGTAGTTATACCCTCGCCACCATGAACAACAAAGAGATTGAAAAGTAATGGAACGCCTACAATCTGAGGAAGTACCTTACGTGACCTTCTGCTACATCAAAGCTCGAAGACTCAAGCAGCTGGACATGCACCACCTCGCAACCCGAGGACTATCCAATTGTTATGCAGTTCTTACCTTACAGATAAGTTTTCGTTCATTTCACTCATTTTTCAATGAGGAATTCAGAAGTAATTTACAAATTGGCTCGGCTGCATGCTTACAACAACTGATCACTCCTGCACTTCAAAAGAAGATCGCGCACTTCCTATGGACTTATCGCAGGAATTGCACCCCCTAGGGACCAACCTTACTCTCCAATGTGAGAAGGTAAACCAATTCCCCGACACCCATATAGGATTGCTCTTCAATGCGGGATGATAAACTTTACATTCCGAATATCTAGACGTGGATGAGTCGGGCTACCCTGGTGTAACTAGGTGCACGATGGCTTGCACTGAGATTCCTAGAAGTAACCATAATGGTCTTTTTCAAGGCTTAGTTAACTGAAGGATTTTGGGTCTCTTGGCCTAATCCATGAGGAACCGAACCTCAGAGACGGAAAAGGCACATTACGTAATACGCCCTATAGATAGCTACCTTGGAACCCTAGAATTGCTACCGAGTGCACTAAGGTAGCCTATGGTTTCCAAAAGACTGCCTATGGTTTGCCCTTCGAGCAGTAAGCTGCGCTAAACTTATACAACCATACATTTTTGTGAAAGGTTAAACAAGTTAGCTTGCATATACGAAGCTTTATCCATTGCCAACATGTTACGCAGTCGATAAGCTTCACATCTACCAAGCGCAGAATCATCGTTTAGATCTACACTAATTCTTAAATTGTTGTGATACTTGCTACGCAACCCACAGACTTGGTTACATAAAAAACAAGGAGTTCTCTCAAACCTTTGCTTACGAAATTCCATACAATCGCGTACTTTTGATATGAAAGGTTAGCGAATTTCATGACCCAAAAATCTTTAGTATGTTGTGATGCAGGCCACACAGCTCAAAGGATTGAAGAAAGAGAAGGTTAACAGCCAAGTGGTCACGCGGACTCATCTGCTTCTGTAAGTAAGGCGTTCGGCTGCCAACCATATGGCTAACAACTTTGCAAAAGTTCTACACCAAAACCTACGGCTGCATAAGCTACGCGAGCCTATCTACTTATAAAAAGTAGCACACCTGCTGCTGGTCTAAAGGTCAAAGGTTGGGTGTAAACAAAAGAAGCGAAGATGAAGAAAAGCGAAGGAAGCAAGTTTATTAAATTTTCTAGCAAAATTGATAAACAAATAACGAAGGCCAAAAGAGTTCAAGAAAAGCAAAAAGCAACAAGGAAAACAAAGAAAATTCTAAAGGCTGCCTAGAAGACTACTCTTCAGCAGCTTGGACATCCCACGACTTCTCGGTCGCCACACCTTCAGCAGCCGCGACGCTCTCAGCAGCGGCATCATCCATCGCTTCACCCCTGGTCGCCCCAGCCTGATCACCAACTTCTCTGACTACTTCACCAATGGAAGCCTTAAAAGTAAAGGCAAACAAGTCTTCCGCAAAAATAGAGAAGGTCTTGAAGTCTTTTCCAGTAAACTAAAAGTCAGACGGCCTACCAAAGAGATGATATATATAACCCAGCTTGTAGAAATCGGCCTGACTCTGAACAAGCGAAGCCTCGAGCCCAGCCTTCTCACCCTTCAGTTGCTCGTTCTCCTCGAGTTGACCAACACGGACACGCTGCAGCTCATCCACTTCATTCTTCAGACTTTCGTTGATCTTCAGTGCACCTTGGAGTTCCAACACTTGGGGTTCAAGCCTATCAACGATCTTCTTGAAGTGGATCACCTGATTATAAGCAGCAATTTACTCTTCATCCTTTGCGTAAGCAAGGGAACGAAGCTCAGAAACGGCACGCTCAAGATCTTGAATCTAACCTATGTAACATCCAATCTCCTTCTCTGCACTTTCATACTTAACTTAGATCGCGTCAAGCCTAGTCTTCAAGTCAACAATCTCTTGCAAGCGGTCTCAAGATGCAGAGAAGTGGGGGCAGAGATATTACACCCCTTCAAAGTGACAAGCTCAAACTTCAACCTCTTGATCTTTTCGGCAAAGGAATAAGCTTCAGCTGCCATAGTCTTTGCCATATTTTTGGCAGCCTTGGTATCCTTTTGGTCAATAAACATAGACTCGGCTACTAAAATCGTCGTTTTCTGCATCATAGCAAGCAGAGCAGTTCTTCTATATTCGGTCGTATGCTTCGCAAATGAACTTGGGCAAACAACCCATCCAACACCATCGACAAGTTTGGCATACACTTCCATGTCTTCAAGAAAATCTGGTTTCAAGAACGCACAAATCTCAGCAGCCTCCCTAGAAACAGGCTTGGTAGATTTATCATAACTGCCCACTCGAGCAGTCTCATCTTCCTCAGCAAATGAGTCAATCTCAGCAGCAAGAGGAGTAGGCCTTGGCGCCACGTTAGCAGCGAAGTCCACTTTATCCCTCTTCATAGTAGCAAGCTTCTTCGAATGTGAACCAGACTCAGCTCCCAATAGACGTCTTGGCACAAAGTTTGGCACTAGAGGCATGACGGAACCTCTACACTGAGCAATCCTATCAGCAATCGTACTAGCCACCTTTGGCATGGCAGGAGACAGGCTCGGATCTAGCAACCTCATCTTTCTTCCCCTTGGATGAAGTCAAGTCAATCACAAGCCTATCGACAGCAGGCGAACCCTCACGAGCAGCGAAAGAAGTCTTCGGCTTTTTCTCAACCGACATCTCTTGAACAAGCGAAGAAGCTCTCTTCTTTCCACTTTCATTCATAGCAGGCTCCACGATAGCGATCAGACAAGCTAATGCCTTCGCCTTGATCCGCTTTATCTCATCTTTCAGGGGGCAGCCCACATTTCTCTTGGCGAAGAGGACTAAACAGCCAACGCCATTCATGGTACTCAGCGGGGGATAACCAAAGCATCATGCACCTTCTTCATATTTGGAGAAGTCTTGGGAGTTAAGGCGAGTTCTGATTCTACATAAGCAAGGAGGACAATCAATAAATCAGATAGCAGCTCAGCAGAAGCATAAAGCAGCCTAGGGACTAAGCAATCTACTTACAGGTGATGAAAATCATTGGAACACACAGCTCAGGGGAAGAATCAGACTCTTACTCTCAACTTATCTTTAAAGTTTCCTTGGCCCAATCATGATCTCCTTTGCTTTAATGATCAAAAAGCAAATGGCGGGATCGCAGCTACCCAAGTCAAAGAAATACCAAAATTCGTTGACGGTCAGATCCAAGTCAAAGAATTGGCTTAGATTGAGAAATCCCACCATCACACAGACCGTATTAGGAGAAAATTGAGCGAGGGCACACTTCATGAAGCAAAACGCTTCTTGGAAGAAACGCGGCATGGGAAAAGTAAATCCCAACACGAAGTAGTAAGGGTGAAACTTAATGGCTCTCTGAGCCCCGCTACATGGCTCACAGCTGCTACCCTCCTTGACACGCTTCACACACACCCCTGACGGAATTGCATGCCTATACGCTTCAAGGAAGTCTATAAACAAGTCATCAGAATTAATTTTGAAGTGAGAAGCCTTGAAGTAGCCCACTTTACTCAAAAACCCACCTTGACGATACAATGGCGGGACACCATCGTCACTCTTGAGGCTTGAAGAAGACATGCTCGAAGAAATTCTACAAAGACGCGAAGAAGAATCGTTAGATGAAAAAAAAAAGAATGAAATCAACACATCAGACCCTACGGCCCAGACCGTAGAAGCCCAGTAGCCGTACCTCACTTCTCGCATGGGCCGAAGCTCAGCCATCTGCAACCAGCCCAAGAATGAGACCTGAGCATCCCTTCATCTCTCAAACACGGGCCAAGGCACAACGGTGCAGACCTAACACCCCTTACGCTCCAATCAGCTCGGCCCAAGCCGAGCTGCACCTAGCCCAACCAACCGCTGCCGCACCGAGGTGAAAGCTACAAGCTACCCACCACAGCAATGTCATAAACCTCTCCAACCATTTTTTCACACATCCTCAACCCCAGTCGAGCCAAATTTCAAGCCCTGAGGCTCCCAAAAATTAAAAAGATAAGGAAAATTAGATTTTTCTTACCTTGGTGCGGCATGAAGATGAAGAAAGCAACGAAAGACGATCCTTTGCACGGGCAAGTGTAGAAGATTGCTAGAGGATGGGGAACAAATATCCTCTAGCTTTCTCTCTCTTGTAGGGTAGAATAAATTGCTCTCTGAAGTTGATTTAATCATCTACTTAAGGTAGACTTAAATAAAGGTTAGAAGCAATTTATTTCCCTTTCCTAGAAGGATCTAATTTCCAATTAATGAGGGAATCTACATCAAAATAGGAAACAATATTATGTTTCCTAAAGCAAGGGAAGATCTTTACACCTGCTGCCCTTTCTTGCAAGCAACCCAACAGGTGTAGGGGCATTTGTGGAGCCAAAAATAATCAAGAAAATTATGGAGGTGACATGTGGACTTTTGGGTGAAAATGACACAATTACCCTCGAGGCATACCGGGATTCCCATGCACATGCAATGGACAATAACGGCTCAATCAAGAGAGAGTCAAAGGTGATCAAAATGGTATTTGTTCAAAACCCTTTCATCACTCCTCATCAAATCCTCACTCAAAAGGTAACTCCCAATTTTCCTATTCAATTTAGGATTAATTGACAAATTAATTGTAAGATATTATTTCACATAATATCTTGCAATTAAACTCATAAATCGACCAATAATGGCCGGTCCTTATTCTCCAAATAGGGTCGGCCACTCCCCCATAAATAGTCCCATTTTCTCCACTAAAAGGCTAATTCATTCTCTCTCCAAAAATTCCTAAACACTTTCTCTCTCAAATTCTAACTTTGGCATCGAAGATTCTTCGACCAAACCCTCCCCCCCCAATTCATTGTGGGCTCGTGAGGTTTTTGGCCTTAATCTTAGGTGTTATTATTTTACAGGTGCATTTTCGTCAAAAGAGAAGACGGCGAAAATTTGCATCCACAGCAAAGACATCACATCCATTAAATCCTAAAAATAGCTGATATTTCTCCAATGTTGCAACACAAAGCAAACTGAAAAGGTCGTGGAAAGATTAAAATGGCTAGCAAGGTTTAAAAATGGAAATATTGTTCGGTTGTACATTTTCCCTCAACATAACGATTGGAAAAACAAACAAAACAAACCCTTTGTTCTATATATGCTCAAAAATGAAGTCTTATTCTCTTTGAAATCCACATTGACAATAATATGCACGCCTTTTGGAATTGAACCCCTTTTGTGGGAAGAAAAATAGTGAACAAAATGATGGAGAAAACTTTTTAGAACCTACCGAATAGTATCACCACAAAATTTGCCGAGCTTGAAGTGATTTTTCAAAGTCCAATCCTTCTTCATAAATCTGCAAAGAAACAAAGAGAATGAAAAGAGTGAATCGACAAACTTTCTACAAATTAAAGTCGATTGCAAGATTCATGCAATCAGAATCTGAAAGAAAAATATACCTGTAAAGCAATAATGGAAGTTATTCAAGTACTCAACAATTTGTAGAGGAGTTGGTGAAAGAAAAAACATACCTGTAAAGAATGAAGATCAAAAAAGTTATTGATTACTCCAAATAAGTAAATAAACCCAATTAGATATTGAAAGAGTTTTATCACAAATGGTCCCTGACATTGATCAAACACATCATTTTGGTCCCTGACATTGAAAATCAATAGAAATGGTCCCTGAGATTGATCAAACACATCACAAATAGTCCTTCCATTAAAAACTCTTTGGGCAATTTACAAAGCTTCGTAACTTAATCGTTTCTCAACCAAATTCGACCCATAATATATCAAAATGACGATAGGAAAGTGTAGAACAAGATTATACCTATTTGGAAGCCTAATGGTTGCCAGAGATGGCCGGAAAATAGCCTCAAATGTGACTGGTCCGCGGAAAAACTGGAAAACTCACCGGAAACTGGGTAAACTTTAAACGTTGATAACTTCTTCAATAATCAACGAAATCGAGTGATTCAAAAAAAAAATCATACTTCTCGATGAGATGAAGAGAATGGTATCTTTCTTGATGGCTAAATAGCCGTAGTTTGGCCGGAAAACGGCTCGAAATTGGCTAACTTGAAAATAGTTATCCAATTTCGAGCTGTTTTCCGGCCAAAGCACAGTGAATTAGCAGTCAATAAAGGTACCATTATCTTTGTCTCGTCACGAAGTATGATTTTCATTTTTGAATCACTCAATTTCGTTGAGTATTGAAGAAGTTATGAACATTTAAAGTTTACCCAGTTTCCGGCGAGTTTTCCAGTTTTCTGCGGACCAGTCACATTTGAGACTATTTTCCGGCCATCTCCAGCAACCATTGGGCTTCCAAATAGGTATAATCTTGTTCTACACTTTCCTATCTTCATTTTGATATATTATGGGTCGAATTTGGTTAAGATACGATTGAGTTACGAAGCTTTGAAAATTGCCCAAAGAGTTTTTAACGGAAAGACCATTTGTGATGTGTTTGATCAATCTCATGGACCATTTCTATTGATTTTCAATGTCAGGGACTAAAATGATGGTTTGATCAATGTCAGGACCATTTGTGATCAAAACCCATACTGAAAAGAATGAAGACCAGAAAGATTGATTACCCAAAAGAAACCCCAATTAGATACTAAAAAGAGGGAAATCAAAACCAAAGCATAAACCCAGTAAGAGTTTAGTTCAAACTTCAAAGCATCATATAACGGAAGCAGAAAAATCACTAAAATACATACATATATTTGACTAATGAAGAAAGAAATGAAATAATCAACAATCATGCATGAAAACAGAAGGAAATGAATTTAGTAAATGGTGGACACAAGCTGGAAGGAATTTAGAGAAAATATAGTCTTTGTTGACATGTCTCTCTGTTTCTGATAGGAGCATATTTATGCGACTTTGTTAGCTTGTTTCCTTGCATTTTCTTAGTTAGTTTCTACTTATTATAGTGATTTAAGTTATTTTCGTGTGTTTTCAGGTCCAATTGGCAAAGTTGGCAAAAAGATGCAATTTGGAGCATTTTAGAGCAGTTTTGGGCTTGGAATGGATAGCACAAGTATGGAGCAAGATGGATGGACGAATTTGAAGTTCAAGAGAGGCTAGGAATGTGCAAAAGAGTTGGAGAAATAAGTTCAAGTCATTAAAGATAAGGAATCAGCTATGAAGAAGGAGAATTATCCAAAACCTTATCCAACCTTATCTTATCCAAACTAACCTTATCTTATTTTACCTTGCCTTATCTTATCCTATCCTAATCCTTTCCTAACTTAATTCCTGCTGTAAAAGGGTTTTAATTTCAGTTTAGGAGACATAAAAACCTGATTTCTAGGAACCTTATCCTCTCCTACAAAGGTGCCGCACCCTTGTCCTTGATCCCTTAGGTTTTTGACCTTCTAGATGTCCTATTTCCTGCTGGGATTACATAACCTTTTCCCCTTAGGATTGTGTTATTATTATGTTTTGCAATCCTTTTCCTACACCAAAAGTTTGTGCCGCACCCTTCCCCTATAAATACAAGTGTATGCTGTACCATTCAAAACACCACCATCTACCATTCAACCTCAGTGTGCCGCAGCTTTGTAAAGGCAGGAATGAAGAAATCTTGAGCGTTTCTAGGTGTATTCTATCTTTACTTTTGATGTTTAAATTTAATTGTCTTTGTTTATTTGCAATCATGAGGAACTAAACCCCTTCTTAGATAGGGGGGAATTCGAAACTATGAGCATATATGTGATATGAATTGATTTCATCTAGTTGTGATTTCATAAATCGGGGTTGTGGTTTCCTTAATTGTTTGATTAAAACTTATTCTTGTATGTTGATTAAGGGTGCACACTTGGTTTGCATGCTAGGATTTGATGCTAAAATATAAGGGAGTTTCACCTAATCGTTACAAACTTATATTTACAAGTAGTGGAGGTTGCTAGTCACGATCGCGTTAAGTAAATTCGTGGCAGGAGTGTCATGCAGTCATAGTCACGAATGTCATGTCAATGCTTATGATTTTCACAAAGCTTAATGATCTTTGATATGTATCTCTAGTATGCAGTCATATAGGGAACTTGATAAGAATAATTTGGTTTGCGGCGCTACGTCCAAATTCAATGAACTTAGGAAAATTTGAAGGTTAATGCGTGCAGTCACGATTAATTTAGGGCATTGTCGTTCATGGTTTATAGAAAGAACAACTGGAAATCGATTTTTGTTGCATATATGTCATGAGTGGAGAAGGAACCTCTAGCTAGCCATTCACCCATTTAAATCACCAATTTCGTACAAAACTAAGTCTAGTTTACAATTCTGTTTTGCTTAAGTTTAAATCCGTTTTCAAACAATCCCTTGCTCTTAATTTGTGTTAAGATAGTCTAAATTTGTAAGAACTTTTGTTCTCTAGTCTTTTGAGTCAATTAGAGTCTTAATTTCGTTCAAATCAATCTTAGGTGTTAGTTTAGAGTCTAGATAACTTGCTTTGTGTGTTTTAGGTCTATTTAGCTTGTTTTGAGTCTCTAGAGTCCAAAAACTGTTTAATTGAATTCTATTTGCTGTTTTGAGTTTGTTTTGAGTTATTTGAGTCAAGTTAGGTTGTTTAAGGTGTCTAGAGTAAAAATTCATCCAAATTGATCCCTAGTACTTGTTTTCATTGTTTAAGGTCCAGTTTATTGTTTTAGAGTCTAATTTGTGTAGATTAGCAATCCCTTTAATCCCCGGCTTAGAACGATCCCTACTTTCACATACTACATTGATAAGGGTTTAAGTTTGTGTGCGATTTAATTTCACATCAAATTTTTGGCGCCGTTGCCGGGGATTAGCAAGTTTGCTAATCCCTTGTTTTTGTCGAGTTCTTCTTTTGGTTTCTAATTTCGTTTTGTTTCTTTTCCTTTGGTTCAAGTACTAGTGTATGACTCGGAGTTCTTAACCAGTTCACGAGCACATCTTTGAGTTTGACGACGATTTTGAGCGAACGTTGAGAAGAAACAAGAGGAAGCTGCCACCCACTCCATCTATTTCAAGCAGAGAATCCAAATTTGGAGAAGAGGGGGAAGACGAACAAGTCATGGCAGCGGAAAATCGTACAATTAAAGAGCTTTCAGCCTCGGGGTTGGATAATGATGTGCCCTTATGTATCCAATACCCTGCGGCAAGTGCAGGCAAGACCGACGAGTTTGAACTGAAGTCTAGCTTGTTGTATCATGTTCCAAAATACCATAGGCTGTCCATGGAAGATCCAAACAAGCACTTAAAGGAATTTGAAGTTGTTTGTTCAAGCATGACTCCCATTAATGTCGATGGGAATATTCTGAAGATGAAAGCTTTTCCATTCTCTCTTATGGATAAAGCTAAGGATTGGTTATTCGAATTGGCGCCCGGAACTGTCACATCTTGGGAAAGCATGAAAAGAGCGTTTTTAGAGAAATTTTTCCCAACTTCTAGAGTTATACTTTTGAGGAAGAACATTAGCGGGATTCACCAAAACCACGGCGAATCATTCCCAGCATATTATGAACGTTTCAAGGGTCTTGTTGCCTCATGTCCTCAACATCAAATGAAATAAGAGCTTCTCATTCAATACTTTTACGAAAGACTTCTTCCCATTGAGAGGCAGATGCTAGATGCCTCGGCAGGTGGTGCTTTGGTGGACAAAACGCCCATTGATGCAAAGATTCTCATCGCAAATCGAGCCTTAAATGCACAACAATATGAAGGTGTTGGACAAAGGGAACCCCCACAGCAACTACAAGTGAATGAGGGAAGTGCAATTTCAGAATTACAATCTCAAATAGCTAATCTTACTACTATGATGTCATAGATGGCCGACGGGATGAAAGTGCAAGCATCAAGCACTTGTGGCGTGTGCTCTATCCAAGGGCACCCTTCTGAGCAATGCCCTCAGTTGATAGAGAATGGGGGATGGGAAAGTGCCAACACAATTGGGTATCAAGGTCCAAATCAGCCAAGGAATGATCCGTACTCAAACACTTACAATCCGGGTTGGAGAGATCATCCAAATTTCAAATTGAGGGAGCCTCAACAAACCCAACATCAAGGAGGATTTAGGCAGCAACTCCCAGGCTTCTATCAAAAGCCATTTGCATCAAACCCACCTCCAATGCAATCTGCCCAAAATAGTGCAGGTAGGTTATTGAATAATGATGCCACATTTAAATTACTAACTACTTTGTTGCAAGAATTCCAAAATCAAGCCAAAGATGTGGGTGATTTGAAGAAACAATTTGGGCAGATGATTGAGTTTATAGAGCAGTTTCAAGAACAAGGCAAATTGCCTAGTTCAACAATTGTCAATCTGAAATGAGGATTTGAATCTACAAAGGCAATCATGTTACGAAGTGGCAAGCAAGTTGGAACCGACCTACAACCATCCAAATCAAGTCAAAAAGAGGACGAAAAGTTGCAGATTGAAGAGAATGAGGAAGCACAACCCACGGCAAAGGGTGAAACACCCTTGCCGCAGCCACCTAAGCCATCTAATCCGTCCACTTCAGGTAAGAAGGTTCCAAATTCGATTATTTCTAATGTTGTTCCCCCGAATGTACCCTTCCCTCGCAGATTTATGCAATCAAAGAAGGAGGAAGCTGAAAAGAACATTCTTGAGACATTTAGAAAGGTGCAAGTCAATATCCCTCTCCTTGATGCAATTAAGCAAGTTCCAAGGTACGCCAAGTTTTTGAAGGAGCTTTGCACAACAAAGAGGAAGATTTCGAGCAAGGAGGTTGTCCAGGTAAGTGAAAATGTCTCTGCTGTTCTACAAAGGAAATTACCCCCTAAATGCAAAGATCTGGGGAATTTTACGATTCCTTGTGTTATTGGCAATACTAAATTTGAACATGCCATGTTAGACTTAAGAGCATCAATTAATGTCATGCCATACTCAATTTATGCATCTATGAACTTAGGCGAACTTAAAAGTGATGGTGTAATCATTCAATTAGCCGATCGTTCTAATGCCTATCCAAAAGGAGTTTTGGAAGATGTTTTGGTGCAGGTGGATCATTTAGTCTTCCCGGCTGATTTCTATGTGCTAGAGATGGATGATTCGGCCCAAGCTACTCCATTGCCAATCTTGCTTGGGCGACCCTTCATGAAAACAGCTCGGACAAAGATCGACGTGTTCAAGGGGACTTTATCAATGGAATTTGATGGGGAAGTTATTGATTTTAATATTTCTGAAGCCATGAAATATCCTATTAATGATCATTCGTGTTTTTCTATTGATATTCTAGAATCTTTAGCATAGGAATTCCTTGACTCATTAGATCGAGATGCTCTTGAAACAACCATTGTTCAAGGACTAGAAAGCACAACTCAAGCCCCAGAATTTGTGCAAGGACACGGCAACAACAAGGAGGAAGTTGTTTCCGTGGGTTTTTGTGAAGAAATTGAGGATATGGTGGCTGCACTTGAGTCATCCCCACCATGTGTTGGTAAGTCTTTAATCCCAATGTCAATTCCTGTTTCTACTAACAAGTTATTACCTTCGGTGGTGCAGGCACCTACACTAGAGCTCAAACCATTGCCCAACCACTTGAAGTATGTCTTTTTGGGAGAAAAAGAAATGTTGCCCGTCATTATTTCATCATCTCTCACGGCATTGGAGGAAGAAAAGCTCATTCGTGTGTTGCGGGAGAATAAAACTGCCATTGGATGGACCCTAGCCGATATCAAGGGGATTAGCCCTACGACATGCATGCATCGCATACTTCTTGAGGAGGGGGCTAAACCAACTCGAGAGGCTCAACACCGTCTTAACCCTCCTATGATGGAAGTTGTGAAAAAAGAGATTATGAAGCTCCTTGATTGTGGGGTCATCTATCCAATTTCAGATAGTCGTTGGGTTTCACCAATTCAAGTCGTTCCAAAGAAGTCGGGAGTCACTGTGGTGAAGAATGAAGAAAATGAACTTGTGCCTACCCGAATCCAAACAGGTTTGAGAGTGTGCATCGACTATAGGAAGCTCAACGCCACCACGAGGAATGACCAATTTCCCTTGCCATTCATTGACCAAATGCTTGAGAGGTTAGCGGGTCATTCCTTTTATTGTTTTCTTGATGGATATTCTGGGTATAACCAAATTGTCATAGCTCCGGACGACCAAGAAAAGACCACTTTTACTTGTCCGTTTGGCACCTTTGCATATCGCCGAATGCCATTTGGTTTGTGCAATGCTCCAACAACTTTTCAACGGTGCATGGTAAGTATCTTCTCTGATTTTGTTGAAAAGATTATTGAAGTGTTTATGGACGATTTTAGTGTTTTTGGTGATTCATTTGACAGTTGCTTAAATAATCTCAGTTTGATCTTAAAACGATGCATGGAAACTAACCTTGTTTTGAATTGGGAAAAATGCCACTTTATGGTTAAACAAGGCATAATTTTAGGTCACATCGTTTCGGAAAGGGGAATTGAGGTTGATAAGTCGAAAATAGATCTTGTACGCTACTTACCCTCTCCCACTTCGGTGAGAGAGGTTCGTTCTTTTCTTGGTCATGCAGGATTCTATAGGCGATTCATCAAGGACATCTCGAAGATTTCTACCCCCTATGCCGACTTTTACAGAAGGAAGTTCCATTCAAGTTCGACGAGGAATGCGAGAAGGCCTTTAAACACCTCAAGGAGATGCTTACTTCTGCCCCCATAATTGTACCACCAGATTGGAGCCTTCATTTCGAGCTAATGTGCGATGCATCCGATTATGCAATTGGAGCTGTTTTAGGACAGAGAAAAGACAAGAGGCCTCACGTCATTTACTATGCTTCCAAGACCTTGAATAACGCCCAATTGAACTACTCCACTACGAAAAAAGAACTTCTTGCTGTAGTTTTGGCTTTAGATAAATTTCGTTCATATTTAATTGGTACTAAAGTGATTGTTTACACTGATCATGCAGCATTGAAGTACTTGCTCACGAAAAAGGAGGCCAAGCCAAGGCTTATTCGATGGATGCTGCTTCTTCAAGAGTTCGACATCGAAATTCGGGACACGAAAGGAAGTGAAAACGTGGTGGCTGACCATCTAAGTCATTTGGTGCACAATGAGGAGCAATTACCCATCCCAGAAGCATTCCCAGACGAGCAATTGATGTCCATAAAGGTAAGTGAGCCTTGGTATGCTGATTTGGTCAATTTTTTGGTGTCTAAGCAAGTTCCAAGCACCCTAAACAAAAACCAACGTGACAAATTGAAAAAGGATGCTAGGTTTTATGTTTGGGATGATCCATACTTGTGGAAGTATTGCCCCGATCAGATTATACATAGGTGTGTGCATAATTCGAAGTTTAACTCAATTCTAAGTTTCTGTCACACTTATGCATGTGGGGGACACTTTGGCACACAACGCACAGCCCTTAAAGTGTTAGAATGTGGATTTTATTGGCCTACAATCTTTAAGGATGCAAGGACGTTTTGTGTTACTTGTGACCGTTGCCAAAGAATGGGCAATATAGGCCCAAATGACCAAATGCCGCAGACCCCTATCTTTATTGTTGAAATTTTTGATGTTTGGGGTATTGATTTTATGGGTCATTTTCCTTCATCGCATGGTTTTAATTATATTTTACTTGCGGTCGATTATGTCTCGAAATGGGTGGAAGCAAAAGCCACCCGCACTAATGATTCTAAAGTTATTGCAGATTTTGTTAGAACTAACATATTTGCTAGGTTTGGCATGCCACGAGTACTTATCAGTGATGGAGGGTCCCACTTTTGCAATAGAACCATAGAGGCGCTGCTTAAAAAGTACAATGTCATGCATAAGGTTTCAACGCCTTATCATCCTCAAACGAGTGGGCAAGCCAAGGTTTCAAATCGTGAAATCAAACAGATTTTAGAGAAGACAATTGGGCCAACGAGGAAGGATTGGAGCTTGCGCTTAAATGATGCACTATGGGCGTATCGTACGGCCTACAAAACACCCATTGGCATGTCCCCATTTCGGCTCATCTATGGGAAACCATGCCATCTTCCTGTTGAATTAGAGCACAAGGCGCATTAGGCAGTTAAGATCTTCAATATGGACATAGATGCCGCAGGCATTCATAGAAAACTTCAATTGAATAAGCTTGAAGAGATTACGAATGATGCTTACGAGAATGCTCGAATCTACAAAGAGAAGACGAAGGCCTTTCACGACAAGATGATTCGAAGCAAGACGTTCTCCAGGGGGCAGAAAGTGTTACTTTACAATTCGCGCCTTAAATTGTTTCCAGGTAAGTTACGTTCTAGATGGAGCGGACCCTTTGTTGTTACTAACGTTTTTCCTTATGGTGCAATTCACATCCAAAGTCTAAAAAACGGGACAAGAATTCAAGGTGAACGGACATCGTTTGAAGCCGTATTATGAGAATTTTGTGGAGCATAACGTGGAGGACATACCCCTCTATGCCGTGGGCTCCAATGAAGCCTAAATGCAGGATTCGTCCGGCTGGAAGACGTTAAAGCAAGCGCTTCTTGGGAGGCAACCCATGCAAATAAAGAAGAACTAGGAAGCTTCGGCCCTACAACCAGATTTGCGTTCCTAAACCCTACTCTTTATTGCTTTTACTTTGCCATATTTGTCATGTTTGTTAGTTGTGTTGTTTGCTTGCTTGTGTGTGCGTCTATGCTTGAAACATTGAGGACAATGTTTGGTTTAAGTGTGGGGGGGTAAACAAAATGTTTTGTTGAAAATTCGTGGGATTTTATTACCTGTCACTTCTAAAGTTGTTTTTCACTGTTTTGAAGTGTTTTTAGTGTGTTTTGAAGTGTTTTTATATGTCTTTAAAAGAAAATACGAAAATTTGAAAAAAAAATGGAAAAAGTTTTGAAAAATACCAAAAAGAGTCGTTTTTGAGTCGTTTTTGTGTGTTTGTGTCTTAGGGTACCTTCCAACACAATGATGAGGATTTGGTTTTTAATTGCATGATTGTTAAAGAAAGTTACAAAAATGGATTGAAGTTTGATATGCTCTTTGGTTTATGCTTGGTTATAGTTGACATTCATGAATTCACATGTAATCACAAAAAGAAAAAATCAGTTTTTGTAACATGCTTGAAGGAAGTAACTCAAAATAACGCTACAACCCTGAGAGACTTGAGCCTATACATTCTTTGGAGAGTTATTCATCTTGCCATTCTTTGTTTTCTAAAGTCGTTGCATGATCTCATTATTTCTTTGCTTGGTTGCTACTTAGAATGCATTTCATCATTTAGTTCCAAATACTAGAACTCATGCCCGTTTCATTCAAAGCATAAAATTGATTAGCATAACAAATAACAAGATGAAGTTGTTTAGTTAAACCAGAGCCAAAAAGCCGTACTCCCTTTGCATTTGTATTGTAGGTTTAATCCTTTTGAGCCTTGTTTAGCCTATGTTCGTTGTTAACCCACATGTTCCCTACCTAGCCTAGATTAGGATCATCCATACCCTTGTTCTTAAAGGATAGTGAAGCATGACCTAGAGTGAATTCCCTTTGTTCGTTATTAGGCAGCAATCAAGTGTGGGGGAGGTTGTACAATGTTGTGTGCCAAAATAAACAAGAGAGGCACGGGTGAGAAGAAAAAAAAAAAGAAAATTTGTGAGAAAAAGAGAAGAAAAAGAAAAGTATGTGAAAAAGTGTGAAAAGTGTTCAAAATAAGTGAGAATAAGTTCACAAGTGTTGGTTGTTGAAGAAAGGGTCCAAAAAGTTGAATTGTGATCTTCCCTTTATGTATCAAAGTTTGTGGCTGCATTTAAAAAGGGAGTTCTAAGTGTCATATTCATTAGTTTGCTCGCTATTGCTTTAAGAACGTTTGTTTTCTTTACCTTTCTTTGTTAGCCAATAACCTTAGCCTCGTTACAACCCTTCAACTTCTATCTTGATTATTATGTGTTTCAATATGTGGAGTTTGAGATTGGTATAAGCATATGGTGTCCCTGGTTCTTGCGTCTAAGTAGTGGCATTCCATTCATGAGATCATATATATATACATGCATTAATAATTCCAGAAAGTGCCTTCTTTGTTAAAACATATGTGAGTGTTTAGTTTTTCATGTTTACATCAATCTTCTCACATATACCGAGTGTAGGGAGTGTAGTCAGAAAATCTGTGTGAAAATAGAGTGTATATCTCGTGAGGAATTGAGGGATTCTCTAAGGCATGTTACTACATTCAAAAAGTTGTTTTAATTGATTAGATGCGAACTAGTGAGTGGTAACTATGATTAAGTATGTGCTCGAGAGTAGGGATAATTGAAATCTATGTAAGTAATGATTTTTAACAGGTTATGTACCATTGGAAATCCCTGAGGCAAACGTTGGAAGGTTTAGGTTTTGTTTTGTTTGTTTGTTTTGCTCAAGGACTAGCAAAAGCTAAGTGTGGGGGAATTTGATAGGAGCATATTTATGCGACTTTGTTAGCTTGTTTCCTTGCATTTTCTTAGTTAGTTTCTACTTATTATAGTGATTTAAGCTATTTTCGTGTGTTTTCAGGTCCAATTGGCAAAGTTGGCAAAAAGATGCAATTTGGAGCATTTTAAAGCAGTTTTGGGCTTGGAATGGATAGCACAAGTATGGAGCAAGATGGATGGACGAATTTGAAGTTCAAGAGAGGCTAGGAATGTGCAAAAGAGTTGGAGAAATAAGTTCAAGTCATTAAAGATAAGGAATCAGCTATGAAGAAGGAGAATTATCCACAACCTTATCCAACCTTATCTTATCCAAACTAACCTTATCTTATTTTACCTTGCCTTATCTTATCCTATCCTAATCCTTTCCTAACTTAATTCCTGCTGTAAAAGGGTTTTAATTTCAGTTTAGGAGGCATAAAAACCTGATTTCTAGGAACCTTATCCTCTCCTACAAAGGTGCCGCACCCTTGTCCTTGATCCCTTGGGTTTTTGACCTTCTAGATGTCCTATTTCCTGCTGGGATTACATAACCTTTTCCCCTTAGGATTGTGTTATTATTTTCCTACACAAACTATGTTTTGCAATCCTTTTCCTACACCAAAAGTTTGTGCCGCACCATTCCCCTATAAATACAAGTGTATGCTGTACCATTCAAAACACCACCATCTACCATTCAACCTCAGTGTGCCGCAGCTTTGCAAAGGCAGGAAGGAAGAAATCTGGAGCGTTTCTAGGTGTATTCTATCTTTACTTTTGATGTTTAAATTTAATTGTCTTTGTTTATTTGCGATCATGAGGAACTAAACCCCTTCTTAGCTAGGGGGAATTCGAAACTATGAGCATATATGTGATATGAATTGATTTCATCCAGTTGTGATTTCATAAATCGTGAATGTGGTTTGCTTAACTGTTTGATTAAAACTTATTCTTGTATGTTGATTAAGGGTGCACACTTGGTTTGCATGCTAGGATTTGATGCTAAAATATAAGGGAGTTTCACCTAATCGTTACAAACTTATATTTACAAGTAGTGGAGGTTGCTAGTCACGATCGCGTTAAGTAAATTCGTGGCAAGAGTGTCATGCAGTCATAGTCACGAATGTCATGTCAATGCTTATGATTTTCACAAAGCTTAATGATCTTTGATATGTATCTCTAGTATGCAGTCATATAGGGAACTTGATAAGAATAATTTGGTTTGCGGCGCTACGTCCAAATTCAATGAACTTAGGAAAATCTGAAGGTTAATGCGTGCAGTCACGATTAATTTGGGGCATTGTCGTTCATGGTTTATAGAAAGAACAACTAGAAATCGATTTTTGTTGCATATATGTCATGAGTGGAGAAGGAACCTCTAGCTAGCCATTCACCCATTTAAATCACCAATTTCGTACAAAACTAAGTCTAGTTTACAATTCTGTTTTGCTTAAGTTTAAATCCGTTTTCAAACAATCCCTTGCTCTTAATTTGTGTTAAGATAGTCTAAATTCGTAAGAACTTTTGTTCTTTAGTCTTTTGAGTCAATTAGAGTCTTAATTTCGTTCAAATCAATCTTAGGTGTTAGTTTAGAGTCTAGATAACTTGCTTTGTGTGTTTTAGGTCTATTTAGCTTGTTTTGAGTCTCTAGAGTCCAGAAACTGTTTAATTGAATTATATTTGCTGTTTTGAGTTTGTTTTGAGTTATTTGAGTCAAGTTAGGTTGTTTAAGGTGTCTAGAGTAAAAATTCGTCCAAATTGATCCCTAGTACTTGTTTTCATTGTTTAAGGTCCAGTTTATTGTTTTAGAGTCTAATTTGTGTAGATTAGCAATCCCTTTAATCCCCGGCTTAGAACGATCCCTACTTTCACATACTACATTGATAAGGGTTTAAGTTTGTGTGCGATTTAATTTCACATCAGTTTCTCCCTCGCCTCGTTCTTTTCTCCTTGATTTTTGCACGACTACAAAAAATAAAGGTGAAATTAAAAACCCAATGAAATTTAAACACAATGAAATACATACCCAGTGAAAATTTCCATCCAGGTCTACAATTCATCCAATATTTGTTCACAGTAATAAAATGTGTTAAAAAGCAAAGAAGAAACAATCAAGAAATTAAGGCGAGGGAAGTGATAAACAATGACACTGTAAAATTATAAAACCATCTGAATCGGTGGTGGTTGTGGATGCAAATTTCTTCCTACTTGATCTTGGACAAAATTGCACCTACAAAACAAATTACATCTTAGGTCAAGGCCAAAATCCTCACCGAAGAACCTCTGATGCCAATGTTAGAATTTTGAGGAAAAAGTGTTGGGAGAATTTTATAAAGTTTTGCAAGAGAATTGGAAGTGAACTTTGAGAAGAATGATTGGGTTTAAATAGGAGAGTGGCCGACCTCCTTGGGTGAGAGAGGACCGGCCACCTAGCTCCCTTTGTGGGCTAGGTTCTTGATTTGTGTTAAATTGGGAGTTATGAAATAATTACCTAATCAATTAGCTAATTAATAGAATAATTACCTAATTGATTAGCTAATCAATATAATAAAAAATGGAAGATTTGGGAGTTAACTTGTGGAGAAGATTGGATGAGGGATTGATGAAATAGATTTTGAATTGTTACCTATTTTGGGCACTTTTGACTTGGTTGAGTGATGATTGCCCGCTGCTCGTGCGTATGAATCCCAGTATGCCTCAAGGGTATTTTTGTCATTTTTTATCCAAAAATCCACGTGTCGCTTTGTGATTATTTTTGGCTCTACAGTGGTGGTGGCGGTTTCGAACCAGCACGGCTGAGTCAGAGCAAGAGAGAAAGACAGAATGAGTGCTCGAATTGGGAGAGGAGCTTGGGCGATCAGAATTTGGTAACCCAACAAATGGAGTAGAGAAGTCATGAAGTTATGATGAAGGGCGTCGGAGTTTGAAAATTGAACAGCAACTGCTATGCAGTTTGAAAACTCAAACTGAACGGGAACTGCCAGGCAGTTTGAAAACTAAATGCTGAACGCGGTGATTCTTTCTCCCACGTTATTATTTCTTTTTCTTTTTTTTTTCATTTTTTAATCCTGTTTTGTTTCTAAATTTTTTTTACAAAAGTATCCTTGCTATTTTGATTGCATTATTTTCAGTCAGTAGTAGATTTTTTTGTTTCAAGGGTGTTTTTGTCTAAAACTTTTTGGTGAAGCCTTAAGACACCAAATTAATTGCTGGCTTTCTAATATTAAAGATCAAAGATTAAAGATTACAAATTAGAGATTTTTTAATTCTATTTTGTTTCTAATTTTTTTGACAAAAGTATCCCTGCTATATTCAGTCAAAAGTAGATTTTTTTGTTTCGAGGGTTTTTTGTCTAAAACTTTTTGGTGAAGCCTTAAGACATCAAAATTGAGCTAATCCCTTCTAATATTAGAGATTAGAGATTAGAGATGTATTAAAAAAAACTGCTACGACTTACGTCGTTTCTACCAATAATAAGAATATAGGATATATGGGATCCATAAAAATAATATACGGGGCTTTCTGGGCCTTAGTAAAAGTTAAAGCTCTTCCATGTCCAAAACCGAAGTTCACACAATTCTTCTCTCACAACTTCGTCTTCTCAAAACTTCTTCGTCTGCTTCCGGGCATTAGTCCTCACGAGGATCTCACACATCAGGTCCCCGTCTCTCCGTTCAGTCCGTACAGGTATCCCCTCCCTCACTATTCTCAAATTTTGTCCCCATATATATATATATATGTTTCAAATCGGAATTTTGGTGTGTTGGCGAGAATTTTGATTCGTATAACGTGTTCGGTATGCGGAAAATCAGTCGGGTTATTCAATTTTTGGGTGATTTTGATCTGAAATTCTGTCTGATTAGTTACTAATCCGAAGTGGAGAATGAATTCAATGATTTGATCAGTTGTTATTGTGATTAAGCAAGTAGTATGCATATGATATGCTTAAGTGGATCTAATTCAGCTAATTATCCAAGTAATTTGTACTTTCATTCTTCGATGCAGTCGTATGTCACTAATGAATGTCGAAAATTCCTTGTTTGTATCTGCTTGTTGTAGGACTTGATTATTTTTGTGTATGATCAACTTGTAATTATATATTTTCGGGAATATTAGTGTGGCATTGATGGCAATTGATGATTGTTGATTTTTCATGACATTAAGGATTACTCGGTTGCCATTTCAAAAAAAATTATAAATAGAAGGAAAAAACAAACTCATTTGCATATTTGGAAATGTAAAATGAAGGAAAAGGTGCAGATCGGTTCTACTTAAAACTCATTTGGATATTCGGAAATCGAGTTTCAGTTCACGCTAATCAAAATGTAGTGGGGCTAAGGCCGACCAAACACTTTTCACTAACTCTTGCTCAATGTTCTGTTTCAGTTGATTTATTTAGTGGATCTTTCAGTAGAATTGAATTTCTTGTTTATATATGCATGTATTCTCATGTTTAGTTGCAGTTAGGGATATGGTTTTTCTAACGGAAGTTTCTTTTTTGGATGCTCATAGGATAGATTAGTTCCTTAAGGTTCACAATGCCATCAGCACAAGATCCGTTCTATGTCGTGAAAGAGGAGATTCAAGAATCTGTAAGTTGTCAAATTACTTAAGTCATTTGGAAGCTCCTGGAATGATGTATAATTTATATGTTTCATTTGATACATATTATCCAGTTCAAAGTCCCCCTTTAGTCGACTCTTATGCTCTCTTTGGAGTATTACTTTCCGCTCTTGACACACACACACACACACACTCTCTCTCTCTTTCTCTCTCTCTCTCTCTCTCTCTCTCTCTCTCTCTCACACGCGCACACACACAAACCCAGATGCCTCAACACACTGTCATCCACATCTTCCAATTTTTTACTGACAGATGATTTTGGTATTGAGTATATGTGCAGAATTTGTTTTTCCGCGCATTATGTTTGAGAGTAGGAATTAATCCGGACTATGACATTTCCTTCTTGAATAGATTGATAAGTTGCAGTCTTCTTTTCACCAATGGGAGCGTATTTCATCTGATAATGGAGAGCATGCACATCTCACAAAGGAGCTGCTTGCTTCTTGTGGTAGCATTGAATGGCAGGTGCGTTAATACTTCCACATTTGATTTATTTCTATATGTGTTTCTCTATTATAAAGAATGGATCATAGGTGGTTGTCAGTGCTGTGACGCAGGAGTTGGCATATAACCAAAATATGGGACTTTTAGTGGCACATTGGTGACCACATGAATGTCTGAATGAAACAATAGAAATAGCTGGTAACACATAATAATTTCAGTGGTATTTGTTGAATATTCATGAACATATCAATAACGACTGAAATGTTGCAACTGAGTTTCAGTGCACTGAAATTTTCTTCTCAATGTGAGTGGCCTGTCATAGAAACTGTGATTAGTTAAACAAGAGAGTTGATTCTTTACTTCTTGGAAATAGGCTGGCTTAAGACCATTTAAATTGGGTTTGTCAGCAGGACAATTTCTCAAAATAATTAAAGAAATGGAGTACTGTATTCAATTTATCTTTTTAAGTATAGCTTATTATATGTCTTGGAAATAGGCTGGCTTAAGACCATTTAAATTGGGTTTGTCAACAAGACAATTTCTCAAAATAATTAAGGAAATGGAGTACTGTATTCAATTTATCTTTCTAAGTATAGCTTATTATATGTCCATAGCTCAAATGAAAATATCTGTTATTGTAGCAAATTTCCCTTGACCTCAGACATGTACAGCATTGAGATTTTTTGTGGTATTAAGCCCAAGAATTGGTACAAGTACTCATCTAAAAAGAAAAACGGAAAATATAGAAGATGAACCCATGTGACCAACTAATGGTTATTTACTGTATCCATCCATTAACCACTCTGTTAACCAAATATGTTAAAATAAAAATCATTCCCACAGCTGGTGCACAAAGGGATGAAACATCCAATGTATGCTTCTTCTTTTTTTTTATGTGCTAAATATTGGGTTTAGGGCCGAAGGGGTAGAGGAAGACCTAGGAAGACTTTGGAAGAGATTCTAAGAAAAGACTTAGAGTACTTGGATCTAACGGAAGACGTGGCACAGAACCGAGCGCAATGGCGTTCTAGGATTCATACAGCCGACCCCACTTAGTGGGAAAAGGCTTTGTTGTTGTTTTGCTAAATATTGAGGACTAAATGACTAAAGATAGTTTCTACACTGTAGTAGAAGCATTAGATCCATACTGGTTAGTGGTGTGCGCTAAATTAACTTTACATGTCATATACTTGATGCATCAAAGATTGGTTTAGCAAATCTCTAAGTTTCCTTCAAATTTTCATATTTTTAAAAAACAAGGGAAATCTTATTGGCACTCCAAAAATTTCATTGTGCACTCCTTACAAGTGTATTTTTCTTTTTAAATGTAGAAAGTTTGGAGTGTTTTGGAGTGCTAATAACAATTCCCAAAAAAATATTTTTATTGATCTCTATACATCCATTGAAAACTCTGTAAATCCAATCCAATAATAATTTTGTAGAGCGACATTTTATCCTTGTCAGAGATAAGGTGACTTGGGGTGTAAAGTAATTTTCTTGTTTTTGTATTTTCATTCCTTTCTTTTCCCGAACCTATGTTAATAATTTATTCAACTTCTGTTAGCAACTACTGAAAGCATGCTTTCTTGATAGGAAGGTAGATGAGTTGAACAAAGCAATTTCCGTAGCAGCTAGAGATCCTACATGGTATGGCATTGATGAAGTAGAACTTGAAAAACGAAGAAGATGGACAAGCACTGCTCGTGCCCAGGTATAATTGTATCTTGTGTTAAGCTGTACTCTTTTGAACATTTTAGTGACTGTGAAGATCTCATATCTGGTAATTTTTGTTACCTGTGGTGTTGTCATAAGTCATAACAAATCTTGTCTTGATGACTTACAATTACCCACATCTTTTACTAACGGCAGTCTGAGTGTGGGGTTCTCACGTTCTGAGTGGGGTTTTGTGACCGGAAATATAGCTTCAATTTTTCTGTGTTTTTTGGATATTTTATTGCATAACGATCCTTTGTGCGGTTTACGCTCTGCTGTGTATTTGTACAGCATATTACATGGTTGCTTTTTTCCTTTGGATGACTGTATGGCAGTTCCTCAATTAATCAAATAGTTTTTCAGGTGGGTTCTGTAAAGAAAGCAGTGGAAACTGGAAAGGAGTCTTCTGGAACTAGCGTGAATGGGATGCGTCGAGAACTAATGAGGATGACGAATTCTCAGGAGACCGATAGATCCAACCAGTATGCTGCACAACATAACGACGACTTCATAACTTCAGAATCAGATAGACAATTGCTTCTCATAAAGTAAGGTTTTGACTTTTCTTTTTGTTTTTTATTTTTCAACCTTTCACACACAATTCTCTTTCAATTGACACATATATGTGGCAAACATAGATGGTCACAAATTATCATTCTATTGTTTGGGAAGTGTTTGCTAAATTCAACGTTTGGCGGGTGCTTGTTCATACTTCATACTTTATACAAGCTGGAATGAATTGTCTGCATTGTTTATTAAAATTATTGAATCAATCATCGGAATCATGAAAGCTTTTCAATTCTAAAAGGAAAATATAAAGATTCTCTTTGGGTCAAACCATCCAAGCTTGTAAGTTGATGGTAAACCTTTTTTGTTATCATAAATACGGAGTTGTATGCACCTTTTATCAAATGTCGCTAATTGAAATCTGAATTCCCCTTGTTCCTCTCTCCCTCACTGGGTTTCGAAAAATGCTTTCTTACTGAAGGCAAATTTTTTTTCTTTCCCGAATCCTTTAGCCAGTTGTCTGTATAACTCTGTTTCTTTTGATCTTATGTCTGTCAATTGATGCTTGTAGGCAACAGGATGAGGAGTTGGACGAACTTAGTGCAAGTGTGGAGAGAATTGGAGGTGTTGGACTTACTATTCATGAAGAGCTCCTCGCACAGGTAAGAATTTTGTATATCACTGTACAGTATTGTGACTACTGCATATGAACTGTGAATAATATGATGGAATGGGAGCAACAGAAAACAGATGAGCATTTTGATGCATTTTCTGAACGTGTATCTATTACTTGCAAATGAGCTCTTTCTGCCCTGCACTTCGAGTCGTTCTTGTCACTTTCATTTACTAAATTCGTAAATTCGTAAGTGTTTTGGTGCTTCAGGAGACGATTATAGATGAATTGGGCACGGAAATGGACAGTACATCAAATCGTCTTGATTTTGTTCAGGTGAGTTTTTGTTGACTTGATAGATTCTCCGACCAAGAGATTCCGTCCACTGGAATAGTTTCGCTTTTATTTTCTTCAGCTTGCTAATCGACTGAAATATATAACTACTAATCCCAGACGAGATGAAAAGATTTATCACTTTTCTGATTTTTGCAGAAAAAAGTGGCCACAGTGATGAAGAAGGCGGGTGTAAAGGGCCAGTTAATGATGATACTATTTTTACTCGTCCTGTTCATCATCCTTTTTGTATTGGTCTTCCTCACCTAGTCTGAAGAATGGAACACGTCTTCCGTGGGGGGGGGGGGATCTGCTTTCCAGATAGAACTGTGGAACTCTCAAGTACAGAATTTACTGGATACACTAGGTTTGTTCGTATAAGCGTTATTTTTTTTAAGGTTCTTTATAAGTTTTGAGGTCGATCAGAATTTGATGTTGAACAACCAGAGTTGGATGATGAATGTGAAACCGAAGCTTTATATTTGTTTTATTTGTTTATTACTTGGGACTTCTTCTATGTCAAAAGGCTCGTTCTTGTGTGTGTACGTGTTTCCTCACTCGCCCCATCCCTATAGATTTTGGTCCCCAACTCCCAAGAGGAGGAGCACTTGGCTAGGGACAGCATCAATAACAAGCTTCGAGCTGCAAGCCTATGTTGCTGCTGCTTCCTCTACTCGAGCTTCTGCATCTGCTCCTTCTGTTCAGAATTTGGTTATTTAATTCTGGTGCTAATTCTCACGTAACCAATGACGTGTGACAACTTCACAATTCTCATGAGTATCATGGAACCGATCAAATTCGTGGTGTGCATTGTTAAGAAAATTAGAGTACACAGCTATAATATAAGTGTTGGAGAGACAAAACTAGTAAACAAGTTACTTGTATTACACTTACAAAATATTACAACACACAAACTCTTAAAGTCACAATTTTAGAAGTTATGACACTCATTTTTTAGAGACAAACTCGAGCACTCACACTCCTCAGTGGAATCACTTCTTGGTTGCTTCTGACTTCTTAGTTCTTGGTGAATTCAAATGGGGTGGAGGCCTTGCCTTGGAGAAGCATGAGAACACCATTCTAGAAATATCTAACTTATTCCACTAACTTCCTTTGCTAGAATTAACTACACTAATCTTGCATGTTCGTGGAAACCTCACCATTCTTCTAGACTTTTCCTAGCTCAAGTGTTAATTAGTTCTCATGGGCTGGGCCTTTATTCTTTAGTTTAGTGTTAATCTTCAACATTCCTCCTCAACGCTAGCTCATTCTTTTTACCTCATTAAGTTGTCAACACTTAATCTTGTTCACCCATTTGCATGATATGGGTTTCACATCTCTTGTCTTTGGCACCAGATTCCAAGTTTGATTTTGCTCCATTGCAGTGATCTCTTCTGCCTATATCTTGAAGCCACTTGGAAATCTGTGATTTCTTCACATCACAAATTCAACGGCTTCTTCTTCTATGGATGCATTGGTATATTTAAGATTTGGCTTCTGTATTCTCGTTGACCTCCTTAGTTGTGATTGTGGGGTTGATACTTCCACTCCACTAGGCCTAACTTCTCCTAGTTGTTGATACACACCAGTCTGTCAAAGATTCTGAGGTACTTCTTGCTTAACATCATCACCATCAAGCAAATCTTCAGGCTTATCTGGAATCAACTAGATTTAGACAGTTTGCTCCCTTATCATATGCCGCAACTTATCTTAAATTTCTCTCGAGTCAAACAACACCTCTTTTTGTAAAGACCACCGAAGTGATGCTTTATCACATCTCGTGATGTACATCTTCCATTTGTAGGAATACAACATTTTCACTCTTTTATATGGTTGTCGTATCCCACAAAGATACATCTAATTGCCTTCTTATCAGACTTGTTATTGGATGACTGGGAACAAATAGATAGATGTTAACCCTAAAAACTACTAAGCCTACGAGGCGCGCAGGCCGAGTAACTAATGAGCTAACTACGTCCTTTGGTTATGTGCAGGGCGTGCCAACTCGTCGGCCGAGCTCAGCCGGGGAGTGAAATGTGTTGATGTCGCGTTGGGTGCGCTGCTGACTTCTCGATCTTGCGATTGCAGCCGAGGAAGGAACGCGTCTCAGCCTTCGGGTTCTAAAGCCTGAAGACAAGGCTGCTAGTTTTGCAAAGTTCACGGATTGTCAACGTCGGGTTCGGTTACGGTGATTATATTCGTGAGAGTATAAGCACGCCGAACTGGCACCAAACTATACGGACAAAGAAATGTACGTCTTAATGGTAAATGTGGTTCGGCCGTCAGAATGCCAAACTCTAAAACTTACTTGTGAATATCCAATCATAAAATAACTCAACGTTCAATATGCCGAGCTCAGTAATCTGTAACACCTCACTTCGCCGAAAAGGCTAATGAGATGACCTCTGCTAATAAGGATTCGAGAATCCTTCTCGACCAAGACTTGGATAGATAACCAGTCGGCCTCGACGCAGTGCTGTTTATCCAAACTGAAGGTGCTCCGCGGTTGGCTGATTCTACAGCAACAGTGTTTTTTATCCAAACTGAAGATGTCACTGGTTGCCTTCACAGTGCTATTTATCCAAACTGAAGATGTGTTGGCCAGAAAGGGGGAAAATGAGAGATTTCTCAAGGTTGTTGAGAAGTTCGCATAGAGCGAGTTTGCGCAGGGCAGTTTTTGTGTTAAATTGGAAGGGCCTTCCATGTTGCACATTCTCCTCTATTTATAGCAATGAACCTACTCCTGGCCGAACCAGAGATGCGCTTGAAGTAGAACTCCTTATCCCAATCTGATAACACTTCGGCTAATCCTAATCCCAATGGGTTCCTGAATTAAGCCCCATAATAAGCCAGATTCACTCCCGAATTCTAAGTGCCTTTAACTCTGAAACCCCCTTGTTATACCAGGACTCGACTTCTTTACTCTTATCCAAATCAATTCTTCTTGTAATAGGACTCGGCTGACCTGATTGGGTGGCCTATAACAGCTTGGGCCGAATACAAACCTAAGCTCGATCCAATAATATTGTTTTAGGCCCAAACAATAGCACACACAACCAAATACTTGAAAGTGATTAACTGTAAATTTCATATCCCACAATTTCTCAAAAAGGGAAACAAATCTAACCTTGGTTGAAGAAGCCTGCTGATCACATAAGTCACAGTTCTCATGGCTTTAGCCCAAAACCTTCATGGAACATTTCTGGCATGTAGCGTACTCCGACAGATCTTTCTGCTACACCATTCTGTTATGGCGTGTTGGCACAGGTGAACTGGTGGCCTATTCTACATTCTCATAAATACTGGGAAAACTCATTCGAGGTATATTCTCCTCCATTATTTGGGTGTAGGCAGCAGATCTTCCTTCCCACGTTTCCTTGGAGTGTCTCTCTAAACTCTTAAAACTCTGAAATGATTTTTCTTTCATATAGAAGACCCACGCATACCTGGAGAAGTCATCAATGAACATCACCATGTACCGCATCCTACTTATTGATGGTTACTTGATAAGCCTGAACACATCAGAGTGAAGTAACTCTAATGGTTCTTTTGCTTTGAACTTCGACTCCTCGTCTGGTAGTTAGTGTACTTTACCTTATTGGCATTCTGCACAAACCATGTCGTTTCTCCCGTCAAGCTAAGGTAGCCCTTTAAGCATTAACTTCTTCGTCATCACATTTAGCTTGTGATAGCTAACGTAGCCTAGTCTCATGTGCCACAAATTTACTGCCTCATTTCTCCTTGTCTTGTCGACATATGCAAACTCTGTTGACATTACATAGACTAGCTACAATCTATGTCCCTCACCATTAGATTTTTCGAGATCTTGAGGTGTTGATACACCTTCACATATTAGGGACCGAACAAGAGATAGTAACTTGATGATTCCAACTGCGCCACTGAGAGCAGATTCTTCTTCATGCTCAGAACATGGTAGACATCTTGTGGTGACACCTGGTTAGGTCTATATCGAGGCATCATTACTACCTTACCGACAAGAAATTTTTCATTGTGACGGGAATATGGGTGGTACACCACGTGTTTTTATATAAGTGGTGGAAAATTGTATTTTTTAAGTTATTAACTTTTTAGCACACATATTCCACCATTAATATAATGACACGTGGTGTACCACTCCGTGTTCCAGTCACACTATAAAATCTCTCCTTACCGACATGGGTTATCGATAACTTCGTGTTATCGGTTGTCACTACCACACGACTTCACTTGTATTCAAAAAGATACTACAACTTCTCTTTTCACACGTCATGTGATTTGAACATCCTAATCGACGATCCAATCATTGTTGTAGTCAATCGATTCTGGACTTGTTGCTGTGAGAGCTAACTTATGGTCCTCCATAAAGAATGATGCTTCAACATTCCAATATTCTTTCATTTTGTCCTTTGTGCCATTGATAAAAACTCATTCTCGAGAAGTTGTAGCCTTGTATCGTTCATTTTCTAAAAGAGTGTGGCGAAGGTGTCCCATGCTTCTTTCGGTGTTTCGGCTTTTCATATGTGCTCCAACATATCCTTTTCAATTGTGGGTTTTAGGGCGAATATAGTCTTACTTGCTTTGATCTTCCATTTACGCAAAGTGCCACTGATGTCTCCTATTGCGTAACTTCATTATCATCGATGACTTTCCCAAAGATCTTGACCTTGTAAGTATGACTCCATGCACGTTGTCCATGTGTTGTAATTTTTGTTGTTGAGCTTCTTGATTCCTCCAACTACTTAAAGATCACCCATCGTGCTGACAGAGCTTCGATACGCTGAACAAGATTAAACAACAATCTTACAAAGTACTGAACTTCTCACGATTCTCGAAAGTTTCACTAGAGTTGGTCTATGTTCGTACGGCTATGATACCAATTGTTAAGAAAATTAGAGTACACAACTCTAATATAAGTATTTGAGAGACAAAACAAGTAAACAAATTACGTGTAATACACTCACAAATATTACAACACACAAACTCTTAAAGGCATAATTTGGAAGCTATGACATTTTCACTTTCTAGAGACAAACTGTGAACACTCACACTCCTCACAAAGACCTTATATCTCACTCATACACTTAGAGTGGAACTCACTTCTTGGTTGCGTCTCACTTCTTACTTCTTGTTGAATTCAAATGGGGTGAATGCCTTCTGGCATAGATGGAACCTTGGAGAAGCATGGGAATATCATTCTAGAAATATCTAATTTATTCCACTAGCTTCCTTTGCCAGAATTAACTACACAAATCTTGCATGTTGGTGGAAACCTCACCATTCTTCTAGACTTTTCCTAGCCCAAGTCTTAATTAATTCTCATGGATTATATTCACACACCCTAAATTACTTTTCTGACACCTTTTTATTTTTTTTAAATATTTTTGATATTCTACACACCACTAACACTTGATAAAAAAAATATTAAAAAGTTAAAAGGATGTGGGGGAAGTAATTTGGGGTGTGTGAATATAATCTCTCTTAAAAAATTGGTGACTCTTATCTTAGAACTAAAAATGCTTCTATTTCGTTTGCCTAATGCCCCATATTGTCCTCAAGCTTCTACCAATGTGATTTTCTTTTTTGGATGATAACCATTGCTTTTTTACCTTACATTCCTAATTTTATTGGGTGAAAGATTCGTGGACGGGAGGCCAGAGTAATGGATTTAGATCCTCTCCGGATCCCCTCACTGGGGATCCCAATGATCAATGCATAGTAATCGTTCATCAAAGATCGTGCAGCTCAATTTTTTCTTTTTTTATATTTTTCACGCAAAACGAGATTACTTTATTTTTAAAAATATAAAAAACATTCAATTGTAGCCGCACAATCTTTGATGAATAGTTACTATGCATTGATCCCCAGGATCCCCAGTGAGGGGATCCGGAAAGGATCTAAATCCCAGAGTAATAATGGACTATACCCATGTTCCAATCTTTCTGCTCATCAAACTCATTCCTTCTTTTTCAATTTTAAAACTTTTAATTTTTGCAAATAAACTGCCAATTGAAGGCTCAATTTCTCGTAAGTTTTGTCAATTTTGACCTCTTGGTAAAAGCCATTGGACCAGATGGAGATTGGCCCTCGAGTGCAAAGGCAGAGGGGAGCTTGACTGCAACATTTTCTTTATCGCCATTTGTGTCATCGTCTCCTTTAACTTGGTAAGCCCAAACCAGCCACGAATCCAAAATTTTCAAATCCCAAATTCGAAATTCAAATCCAATTTACATCAAGAGGGTAGATTGTTATTTAAAGGATCACTTAGTAGAGGTGACAAACATGTTGGTCTGTCTTGGCCGATTTATTTAAAGTCGGCACATGTGTTGTACCGTGCTTAGGTCGAGACACTTAATAAATGGGACATGCCAACCCAACTGATTTCAAAAACGCAATTCTAGTGACCAGATATTGATTATTAACTAATTGATATTCATGTTAGAGTGTTAACATTCTCAATAATCAAGAGCCTTAAGACAGAAATAAAATTGGTTATTTTTTTCAACTTTCAAAATCCATGGTATGCAATCTAAATCATGATACTTAGTCCTGATCCCTAACTATAGAGGAAACAAGGTTTGAATTATCTACTCAAATTCATTTCAAGCTGTTAGGGTTATCCAAACAATTAACAACATAATAATTGTAGTTCATACTTTTAATATATTCTTAAGTTCTTCAATTTGAGGCAGAGCCTTTATTGTGGAAAATTCCACAAGTTCAAAATTTGGATGAGTAGAGAACATAAACACCACAGGATATGGGTTTAAGAAGAAAATTGAGTTTTTCTTACCGCAACTATAGAATCTTTATAGCTACTACTTGGATGTCTGCACAAGACACGTTGAGGGGGCCTCCAATGCTGCCTTGATGTCGTGCACCACCTCGAACTCACGAAGGGATCTCAAGTTTTACGGAGAAGACTTGTCTCCTATCATTTCTGCCGTATCATCCAGAAGAACGGAGGCATCGCAACCCTACAAAGAAGAAAACAAATAATGTTAATATCCACTCTAAATGCCATGGTATAGTTTAGATACAATTTAGCAAAATATTGTACAAAGACAAAACGAACTTGCAGATGTTGCACACTCACATTCACAAAACAGTTGTGAAAGAACAGGTTGATGAGCTAGGCTGCCATGCGCGGTTCATCATAAACGATAGTGCGGACATGACGTTCGATGATAGTCATCATTTCAGGACACTTTGAGGAATAGGGGTTAGAAGTGTTGTGTGAAGCATTAGCAATTGAGGAGGAAAGGCCATGCTTCTGCAGCTTATCAAAAGTTTTCCAAAAAAAATTCTGTTGTGGAAGAGATTGCCCGTTTGCTGCTGGTGTGTAGTATATATAATTAGCATGCTCTCTAGAGCTAAAGGTGGAGCATGAATGGAAATTAATGATCTCGAAGAAGAGAGATACTAAACATGAATACATAAGAAATCACTTAAACTGTAATATAGTTTCTTTTTCTTTAATTTTTCAATTGCTTGTTGATGAACATTTTGTTTTGGAATTGATTTGTCACCTAGCAGAATATGACAAGTTACACAAGCAATCCAAGTCCAAATTGTATGGCAGGTCAGTGATCAAGAGTTAAGACTTTGAACTTGTTCCTTTTTTTTGTGTCATAGGAGAGGAGAACTGTAAACTTATTTTGTGCACAGATTAAACTTGCTAGGGTCGCGGGAGGGTTGTGCCTAATGTTTTATCTAAATGGAATGAGTCAGTTTGTCCTGTGGTTTAAGTGTGTCGGCCTAAGCACGGTCCAAGAACACGTGAATTTCTTTTAAGGGAACTTTAACGAAAAATTTCCAGTATTGTTCACTTTAACGAAAAATCATATTTTTACACTAAAAAGTCAATCCTGGTAGTATTCACTTTACCCTTTATTTTATCTTTACCGTTAAAACTCAGAGTTTTCAAACTTTTTCATTAGTTTTCCTTTCTTTTATTGCACAATTCACTTTTAACATTAAAAATTCGACAAGTAAAATTTAATAAAATTGAATTAATCAAAGCTAAATACAAAACACTGACAGTGGGAGTAAAATCAAAATTTACTCAACATTCCGAAAGCTCCAAAAGGATAATTGTATTTATTTATTTATTTATTCTTAACCGCCATAGCCATACAAAGTGCAGTGGATGCACAATAAACAAAATCCTCCATCAAACTACGCCGGGTTTTTCTGCCGACACTTGGCCCGTACTTCCCTGTCAGATCGAATTAGCGGGCTCAAGCTGGACGTCATTTCCATTGTCACCGCGAAGTCGACCTGGAACGGTTTGTCGTTTCTGTTGGAGCCGGCTTTTAAGGGGTGTGACCCGTTTCACTGCACAGGGCTCCAAAATTTGGGGGCCCTCAAAAATAATTTTTATTAAATATAATAATATATAAAATAATATTTTATAAAAAATAATATATAAAAATATTAATCAAACCGAAATATATATATATATATATATATATATATATATAAATCTGATAGAGCCAAAAGCTGTCAAATACGAGTCCTCCAAAAATAATTTTTTACTGAATATAATAATACATAAAATAATATTATATGAAAATAATATATTAAAATACTAATCCAATCAAGAAATATATATATAAAAATCTGATGGCTGATTCCCATCAATGCCGCTGTGTCCCATCACTGCTGTGCTTCCTACTTTTCTTCTCTCACGCCCAAATCCCATCACTGCTCCCACTTTTCTTGTTTCACAATTCACACCACAATTCCAGTGTCAGAATTCCCATCACTGCCGTTGCAGTCTACTTTAATTCTCTCTTCCCATTGTTTTTTTTCCCACAAATTATTAAACCCTAATTTATAAGTTCATGAAATTGAAGAGAAATTTCTGAATTATGAAGACAATTCAACTGATCAGAATGATGTAGACTTCGATTAAAATAAGATATTTACTAATTTAAGTATGTTGATTTGGAATTTGAAGATTTGAGTATTTCTCATGTATATTGACTATGAAAGTTTAATTGATGATTTTGCAACAAGGAATGCACGAAGAGCGATCTTTAAGTGAAACTTCGGTTCTAGACTTTTTTAAGTTTTGTTTATTTGGTTTCTTTAGATTGAACTTATTGTTAGTTATTAGTACTATGGTTACTTTGTAGCTTTCTATACATTTAATAATATTTAGAAATAGATGGTTAGTGAGTTTTAAAGTTTATTTCCATATTGCTTTTTAACATCAATACATTGTTCAATTTTTTTAATAATGTCTTATAAGAAGGCCCTTTTATGAATTTTGCACAGAACCTCCGAAATCTCAGAGACGGCCTAGAGCACCCGCTCCTCTACCTCGGACGTCACATTATCGAAGAGTGCATGGTCAGACTGGAATAAACCCTTTTGCTTGACTACGTTGCCGTAGTAGGCACCATCGAAGGCCTCGGGGCTCCAAGGTTCCAGCACTGCCACATTCAAGTCGCCCCCGACCCGTAGACATACGAACTGCATCCTTGTTGTGTACTGTCAGCCCATGTTCCTGCTGTTGTGGACATGATCACGAAAAAACCCACAGCTCCTCATCTTGACAATGCTACCATCTCTACCGTCGTGAAGCCCTTTGCAGAGAAAATTCCCTTCAGTTTAGTGAGAATGGAATCTGGGCTGGGCAGTTCTTCAATGGCGGTGGCATTCGGTGCCAGATAATCCCCGTGGCCAAGCTAGACGTCCCAACTTCCCCACCCCCACCCCCTCCTCCCCCACCACGGCCACGACGCCTCCTCTGGCTGCAACAACTAGAAACTCCGCATAGGACACAATGCCTCGCAGCCATCCTCAAGGCCCAACTTTGCAGCATCGACGACCTCAAATCCCATGAGGGGTGTCGTTCAACATAAGCACAAAGCAGTCATGGAAGTGCATAACTATTTGCCACTACTACAAAAGGGTCTTATTGTGTCTGTGGTTGGTGTCGGTTTTATATAACATAGTGGTGGATAAGACATTCCGACACCTATATAACATGGTGTCGGAATTACTACCGGTAGTAACCGACATAAACTGTTAATATCGCTTATTACCGACAACTATTTTAATATTTTTTAATAGTAGCGTTGCATAAAAAAAAATCGTGTCGTTTTTAACCGATATAACGTTAGCATCGGTTAAAAGACGACTGCTGTCGCTTCTAGCCGACACTAATGGTAGTTTTTAAATATTTTCAAAGACAGTATCAGTTGTAGCCGACATAGGTTTTAATTTTTATTAAATATTTTGAAACCCGGTGTCGGTTGTAACCGACATAATGTTAGCGTCGATTAAAAGAAATATTTTTAAATCCGGTGTCGGTTGTAGCCAACATAGGTTTTAATTTTTTAACATATTTTGAAACCCAATGTCGGTTGTAGGCGACAGATCCCCGTGTTTTCATTCTCGCATCTTTCTTAATTCTTCTTCCAATTTGTAAACCCTCCCCCGTTTTCTTCTTCATCTCTCGCATATTTCTTATTTGTTTTTCCAACTTCATTAATCCCTTCTTCGCCACAGTAAGTTTTTCTTGCTTCTAGTATTTTTATTTTCTCTTCTTATGTTTAATTTTTATTTACAATTTAATTTTGTAGGGATTTTATTTGAGCTGGTTGAGGACATAAAGAATTGATCGACGACGGAATTCTTCTATAATTCAGGTTTCTATCACCAAATTCCTTCATTTTTAAATTGTATAATACGCAAGTTTATTTATTTAAAAATTTTAATTTAAGTATTTAGATAAATTTATACGATTTATGTTAAATTACTAAATATTTAGTCAAAGTAATTAATTTTGTCACTTGAATTGTTATGAGAAAATGGAAATAAATAATATTTATAAGCATTTTTGTTAAATTAACAATATTAAATATAACATAAACTAATAATATTTAGTAATATAAGAATATATTATGTTAAATTTTTTTTTTTTTTTTTTGCACTCTAATTGTTATGAGGATATTCAAAACTTGAATATAACAAACAATCAAGATTAGATGAGCATAATTTTGATAATTTTTTGTTGTTATTTTAATTGGTTTTTACTATAATAGGTGTTGGAAATTAAAAGATTGCAATTGTGATAGAGTTCGAGGGTTGAAAGATAGAAATTGAAAATTTTAATAGTTATTCCTACATGATCGGGATTGAAAGATTGTAGAGATCTTAGTGTCAACGTAATATTTTGCCTCTTAAAGTGGTAAAACATGGACAATAGTTGGTTGACGATACCCTGAAATTTGGAAGCGTATACAGCTGGAATTAATTTGTTTTTGGATCAAGCGGTTGCAAATGGTGTTGACCCTGATAAGTTTAGATGTCTTTGCAAAAGATGTTGTAATTGATATACTTTTGTTAAGAACACTATTGTTGAACATCTTGTATTGTATGATATGGATAAAGATTATAAAAACATTTTG
Source organism: Heteromeles arbutifolia (assembly GCA_024362995.1). Taxonomy (NCBI): domain Eukaryota; kingdom Viridiplantae; phylum Streptophyta; class Magnoliopsida; order Rosales; family Rosaceae; genus Heteromeles; species Heteromeles arbutifolia. The sequence goes on along the minus strand of JANCRC010000003.1, from coordinate 31,746,043 downwards.
TGGCGACATCATGGTGAGCCTAACATTGGAGAGCAAAATGTGGCAATTGGAGAAGAAGAAACAAGAGATGAGGTGACTGGTATGCATGATTTTCTTAATGATGTATTTTTCCAACCATTAACAGAAGAAGGTGTTGGGCCGTCTACTTAACCCCCTATTGGGGAAAGGCGGCCAGAAGAGGTGGAGACTTTTTTTAGGTGGCTTAAAGAGGCAGATCAAGATTTGTGGTGTAATACCCTGGAAAATTTAAAAATATGAAATGGATATTCATAATTATGAATATGTGAAAAGAATTGAGAATTTATATTAATTCATTTGAGTTTAGTTTTAAATAAAACTAGTTAAGAAGTTTAAAGTTTGGGAATTAATTAATTAAAATCTGTAGACATTTTGAGGTCACAATTTATATTTTTGAATAGAGCTCGATCTCACAAATGCATAGGCGCAAACCGTTCGTGAAACGGAGTTATAACAAAGAAGTTATTAACGTTTAAAGTCAGGGATGTTTTGGTAATTTTATTCCCATTGAGAAGGCTCCAAAAATCTGGAGCAATGTGTTGTGCCACTTGTGTGGCTGAGATGAAAAATATAAAGGAAATGAACGGTTGTGATGGGAAGGAAGGTTAGAAAGAAGGAATCAAGGGGAGGGGGGAAGGAAGGGGGGAGAGAAAAAGAAATGAGGGGAAATGAGAGAAAGGGGGATGGAGGATCCCGAAACCCGAGTACTAGACCCGACCTGATCGGTCCTTGTGTGTTTTTCCGGTGGGATTTTGCCCCTTTTTCCGACGAATTACATCAAATTATCCCTTGTAAAACCCTCCACGACCTTCCTTCTTACTATTACACCTAAAAAATCAAGGGTTTTGGCCTTAAAATGGGTGAACCCGCACAGTGGGGTGCGGGTGTTCTTGCCTTCGAATCACCCAAATTTGAAACGTTTTCCTCCAATTACCACCACCACTAAACTCCCCTTGAGGTCTGGAACAAATCCCAAACAATGGTAGGGGCATCGGAGCACCAGAGGTGACGATTTGAGGCCACCCATTTATAGGGTTTCCGGCGGGTTCGAGGCAAATTGGAGACTTTCCAGGCCAAATTGGACTTGGCCACAGGCAGTGTTCTAAAAAACGCCCTAGGCGGCCGCCTAGGCTCTGGGCGCCTAGCAACCAAGGCGTTTTTGGGCAAATCGGGCGGAAAAATCGGGCTGGGCCTAGGAGGGCTAGGCAGCTAGGCGGTCCTAAGAGGTTTTTTTTTATTAATTGTGTGTTTTTTTCTTTTTTGGTTTCATGGTGGTATACTTATGGAAATGGTGTATCTAATTTGCAAATGATGGATTTACTACAAGTTCATCCAATACTTATGGAAATAGTATACCTAATTTGCATTTTATCATTATTTTATTATCCATACAAGTATAGTTTGTTTTTTTAGGTGTCAATATGCACTTATTTACAAGATATACAAGAAATTTACCTAAATCCACCTAGCCACCTAGGCTCTAAGCGCTAGCCTGCCGCCCGACTAGCGCCTAGCGTTTTTTAGAACCTTAGCCACAGGTTTAAAGTTTGCTCTACTTCTTAAGATCTTCATTTCTGTAATTTTTGAGAAGTTTTAAAAATAGTCAAATTTTCCCGCGAGTCGGGGCCACTGACCGCCACCCGAGGCGGCACGTGCAGCGACGCGTGGCCAGTGAGCCGATGTTGCCCTTTTTCATGTAAATTTCGATATTCTGAATTCATAACTGGTAACCACTTGATATGATTTGGTTATGAAGGTTAATGTTGGAGATGGTAGTTATTAGAATATTTTTGGAAACTATTAAAATCATGAAATGTGAACTACGAATGGCTTGATCCCTGTTTAGGGTACGTAGGCAATCTAACGAGACATTAGTAATAACTACATTGTAAAAGATGAATAATTGGTACAAATGAAGAGGAAGATGATAGAGAGAAAACCCGAAAGATTGTATTGATTAAATGGAGAAAATGTATACAAATGAACTTAATGAAATGATAGCTATACAATCCCTTATATAGCCATATAACCTAATTACAATAATACCCTTCTAACTATACTAACCAATCTTATCCTTATGACAACCTACCAACACATTTCAACTAACTATATTCTTCATTACAAGTAACCATGTCATCACAAATGACTATGGTTAATACTCCCCCCTCAAACTGAACTTGGTCTAGCCAAGTGAAGGTTAAACGAACTAGAACTCTGAAACTGATCTGAAACTGATCTGGAACTGCAAGACGTTTTGAATGCATGATAAAGGTTGTGGTGAAGCATGCAACGCCTCCTTGGATGGCTGAAGGTAGAGATCTGCCTTCAAATGCTTCTGAGCCTCTACAAAGACAAGCTTATACGATGTAATACTTCCTTATGACCAAGCAAGGGCCCTTGGTAAGACTAACATTGATGTTGATCGTACTACTGCTGGATTACCATGCGGTAGTGAAAGAAAGAACGATTCGTCATAACACAAATTCCAGACATTTATGACTCGTACAAATACGATCTCCTGCATAATGCACACCTTAATCTAGATGGTCTTGATGAGCTATTCAAAGTTGCTCAGTTACTTGCAAATGGAGTCATCCCAAATGAGTATGGTATTAATCCAACACAGAAACATAAGATTGGTTCAAAGATTGCTCATCGTTTATTGGGTAAGATAATGATTGACCTGAGGAATACTCGCAAAGAAGCCATCAGTGTTGATCTCGAGGCATCTGTCTCTTAGGCAAGAGACTGATGGTATGTGTTGTTACGAGGCTCGCTGAAATGTATATTGCTGCTGAAAAATGCTTTGCATAATACAGTTTCTAATCCTAATCTGCTAAAGTCTTTGTCATCTACAGAGGAGTTTGAGCAAAAAATATCTTGAACTAACTAAAACTTTATAGAGATTAACACCAAATCAACTAAGGAGAATGACACTCCTAGAAACCAAACCAACCAAAGAGAATGACACTCCAAGAAACCAAATCAACCAAGGAGAATGACACTCCAATAAACCAAATCAACCAAGGAGAATGACACTCCAAGAAACCAAATCAACCAAGGAGATTGACACTCCTAATAACTTCCTAAATCTTCCCAAATACTAACACCAAAATTAACCAAGGAGATTGACACTCTTGAGACCCAGAAACAATATACTCAAAAACAACTCCTTCTTCAATCACCAAACCCCTCCCCCAGATCACAGATACAGAATCGCAGAAATTCGCAACTCCATAAATTTCCAAACGAACAGTAGAAAGAATCACCAACATTCCCACTTTATCTTCATAAATTTCTTCAACTTCCAACATTTCTTGCAATCAACCTTAATCATATACTCAAAACCCCGAAACACACCAACACTGCAAAAAATTTCATTGACCCAAAAATATAGACACCTTATGTGCAACAACCTGATTCCAACAGCCAGAAAATATTACAGCAACAGCACCAATCCAAGAACAGCAACCACCAATCCAAGAACTTCAAGAACCATACCCAAATCCAGTGCAAGTTCAGTGAAACTTTATGAAAGGAAGAAACAAAGAACCATACCAAAATCTGCGATCTTGCCAATGAAAGTGGTCATCAACATACAATTGCATATAGGATTGGAATCAGTGAAGCCGCCATAACATGATGCTTCAAGATCCAGCAGTGGTTGATTCGAGGAGAAATCCGAGCCGAGGGAGGATCTGAGAACCCAATCGAATAGCATCGCAGGGGCAGGGAGCGATGGACCATGCTCGACGACATAATCAAGCGGCTCACGGAGGTCCGACTGGCCAAGCCGAGGAAGCAGGTTCAGCTCTCGAAGTCGGAGATCAAGCAGCTCAGTGTCGCTTCCAGGGAAATCTTTCTCCAGCAGCCCAATTTGCTCGAGCTCGAAGCCCCAGTCAAAATTTACGGTGAAACCCAGATGAAAAATTGAGGTTCTTGATTCATGTTCTTCATGGAAATGCTTGGATCTTTTCACAGCAAAAAAATCCCAAAACTAAACACAAAACCCTCGAAAGAAAAATCCAGAGACCAAAAAATAAGAACTACGAATACGGAAGCATAAACAATCAAATACGTGGAAACGAAAGAAAGTAATGAAGAAAGATAGAAGAGGAATCGACCACCAAGATCCATGGCGTGAGCCTTGGTGGCTCTGATACCATAATAACTACATTGTAAAAGATGAATAATTGGTAAAAATGAAGAGGAAGATGATAGAGAGAAAACCAGAAAGATTGTATTGATTAAATGGAGAAAATGTATACAAATGAACTTAATGAAATGATAGCTATACAATCCCTTATATAGCCATATAACCTAATTACAATAATACCCTTCTAACTATACTAACCAATCTTATCCTTATGACAACCTACCAACACATTTCAACTAACTATATTCTTCATTACAAGTAACCATGTCATTTCAAATGACTATGGTTAATAGATGCAGCCATAAAATTATTGAGATTAAATAATTGAGGATTTAGATGGAATTTGATCTAAGAGAAGGAAATGATTCTAAATTGGAAGTATAATTGTATATCTTGGTAAATGAATAATGGTTATAGATTTTACGTGGGATGAAGGGAATTATTTGGAGAATGATGAACAATAATAGTGAATTCAAATGTTAAATTAAAGAGGTGTTTGACATTTAAGAAAATATGGATAGCTTGTATTAGTAAGAAATTTTGACTTAGAGGAATGTGATTAAGGGAAATAAATTAACTATGTTTTTAAGTTGGGCCTACCATAATCATTTCCCGAAAATATATATATTTTCAGGGCGGGGCGTGACATGTGGCCAGGTTGTAAGGAGTTTAAGAAATTGGAAGCGGTTGTAAGACTGTATCAGATCAAGTGTTTAGCGGGAATGCCATATGAGATCTTCACCACTTTACTTGAGTTAATTAAAAGAATGTTGCCTGAAGGGAATTGTTTGCCTAAATCTTGTTATAAGGCAAAAAAAACTTATAAATGACTTGGGTCTGACATATGTGAAGATTGATGAGTGTCCCAATGATTGCATGATCTATTGGAAAGACATTTCGGAGTTGACTGTGTGCTCGGTTTATGGTAAATTAAGATATAAAATTACCAACGCAGAGGATAGCTTGAGGAAAAAAATCGCAGCTAAGGTTATGTGGTATTTTCCTTTAAAAGCACGATTGCAATGGTTTTTTTATGTCGAAGCATACGGCTAAACATATAGGGTGGCATGCAACTGAATGTCCTAAGGATGAGTTTATGAGGCATCCTTCAGATTGAAGCAGTTATTTATTTACATTTTCACATTTTAATTATAACATGTTTATAGTTATCATGTCAACTTTTATCTTCATTCTTATTACAGATGAATTCAAGATGTCATCCTAATGACATATTGATATCTCAAGAATTGCATTGGTTAGCTAATTATCCTAGTAGGGCTATGAGTAGATATAAAAGTCACATTGTTCATGGGTTTAGATTTCGTATAAAATCTATGGATGATAAGCATAAGAATCAAAACTGTGGTGTCTTTGTACCTGCAAATGTTCCTGGTGCAATTGGGCAAGTGAATTGTTATGGCAGAGTTGTAGATATGTTCAAGGTTAAATATTGTGGTCATACTGAGGCAGGAGATAGGGGTTGAGCTGTGATGTTATTTAAGTGCGAATGGGTTAATAGTGAAAGTCAACGAGGAATGGAGACCGATCAATATGGATTTACTATGGTGAACTTCAATCGATTGGGATTTAAAGAAGATCCTTTCATATTAGCATCACAAGCATTACAAGTATTTTACGTCGAGAACATAATTGAAAAAGATTGGCACGTAGTTGTTCGAACGCAACCGAGGGGTTTGTTTGATGTATTGGAGGATAGTGATGCAATTGATGATTATGCCATACCTAATTTGGATGATCGGATACTTGACAATGAAAATTTCCTTACAAGGGTTGGCGTGGGAGAGACTTATTTTCATGAATCATTACCGTTGCCTACCAAGTTCGTTAATTATGTCAATACCGACGACGACCTAACAGATGATGACCCGGAATAAATATATTAATTATTTTATGTATTTTAAGTACTAATTAGACTATGTTTCAATTAGTATGTGATGATATTTTATCATAAAATTATATTTCTGTTTTTTATTACGTATTTTATTTAAGTTAAATTTTATTTATTAAAATCTTAAAATGTTATATGAGATAACACAAAAAAAAAAAAAAAAAAAAAAAAAGAGCTGGTTATTTTTTTTTCTTTGGGTTAAATCAATTTTTTTTTTAAACTAGTTTCCTGTCATTTTTAGCCGACAATATTGGTCGGATAATTTGAAATATTTAGGCGGGAAATTTCCCGCTTGTTTTGCACGAGGAAATGGATTGAGAGTACATATTGCAGTCAATGTGAGACTTACTGTTAGTTTTAACCGACGCTAGCATCTTTTAATTCGACGCGAGTTTCATTAAATTCAATGTCAGGTAAGTATTGTCAATTGTAACAAACGCTAGCATTTTTAATTCGACGCCAGCTTTGAGTAGTGTTGGTTACAAGCGACGTGAAGATAACTTGGGAAGATGAATTTAAATCAATCTCTTAGGAAAGGCACTATCAAGCAGGCAGTCCGTGTGTCAGAAACCGTATCATTTCTAAGTGACGCAAACTCTTCTTAAATCGATGCTACATGAATTTCAAAAAGTGTGTTAGAAGTTGGTGAGTGGCTTTTAATTCAACGTCAGCCTATCAATGTCAGTTTAAACCGACGCCAACTAAGTACCCATATTATAACCCCTATCTTCCCCATTTCATATGTGCTTTCATTTCTCCCCCAATTTCAGTCTTTCTTCTTCTCCTTCCCCATTTCATCCGTGCGTCCCTTTCTCCCTCCATTTTAGTTTTTCTCCTTCTCCTTCCCCATTTGCTATGGATCATCATTTTAAAGATCAACATTCTGAGGAACTTCACTTCGAAGAGGAAGAGCTCGACGGTGGTTCATTTTTAAATTATTATGATTATTAATTTCAATTTCTTTTTGTATTCTAACTAGTATTGTGCTTAAATTGAAAATTAATTTTTGTTTCTTGGTTTTTAATTGTTTTTTCTGTATTTATAAGGATCAACCCAACGGAAGGTGCTAATTCCCAATTGGAAAGAACATCCTTGTTCATTTGATTCGTCCGGAAAATGCATTAGTGATAATTCAAGTGCTTTTTCAAAACATGTAACGGCAGAGGTTAGAGATCCCAGAAATCTTCCATTGATGAGAGATTGGCGTTTGATCAAGGAACAAGACAAGGAAGTCTTTAGGAATAGAATAAAGGTATAAATATTTTTTTTACTTGAAGATAGTACAATAAGTCAATGATTATAATAATAATAATTAATTAGCTTATATATTTTTTTGAATTTAGGAAACTATTATTTTTCAATAAGAAGATATAATGAAAATGCCTATGATCCGCCACATAACGCTTCAAATTGCGGAGCATGCGCAGAAAGAGTATATAAATAGATTAAAAAAAATATACTAATAAACCAGTGGAGGAGCACTACAACACCTATTGGAGGAGCACTACAACACTCCTTCTGGTGTGGATCCTGCATAGTGGGTTCAATTGGTGGCATATTGGAAAAAAGAAAAGACAAAGGTAAATGTTTTATGATTTATTTTATTATATCTCGAAATTTGTCTAATAAATTTTCTTATTTTTCAGGCGATTGCCAAAAAAAATAAGTATAATCGGCAGTTGAAAATAATGAACCACACAACCGGCTCAAAATCTTTTGCAAGAGTTCGGAGAGAATATGTATGGGTTGTATATTTTTAAGAATTTTAGTTAATTTTTTTTTTATCGAGATGTCTGGTAATGTCGGCTAGGACCGACAGTAGTTTGAGTATTTTATGTGTTTAGCTGTTACTTTATGTCGGTTAGGACCAACTGTGGCTTTCATATTTTAATTGTTTAATTGTTACTTGATGTCGGCTAAGAACGACAGTAGTTTTCATATTTTAATTGTTTAATTGTTACTTGATGTCGGTTAGGACCGACATCATGTCAGAATTTAATGTCACTTCTAAACAAAGAAAATGTAAACTGAATTTAGATTTTTGTCAGTTAGTGACAAAGAAAATGTGAACCCTAACTAAACAAAGAAAATGTACACTGGATTTAGATTTTTGTTTTGAAAGCTAAAATAAATTAAAACTGCAAGCAAAGACAAAAATGAATGATAGATTGATTCATAAACGATGGGAATGGAACTAGGAATATCGATTTTACCATTACAAGCCAATTCCATGAAAATTAAGTCAAAACGTATTCAACTCTCCAATATGCAACTAGGGTTTGTTTTACTTATTTATGATCATCCATTTGATGTGTGGTTGTGATCAAGTACTCCTAATCTGCAACCTAGTTGTGATGTTCAACTTAGATTACCAATTAAGAATCCATTAAGGACAAGAAAACTTCAAAGAACCAAAGAAATCACATGGCAAGATGTTTGCATACCAGTTTCTTCATTCATTTACATGTCTACCAAGATTAAGCATGATGTGTACTATAACCTTGATCAAATAATTCATAAGCAGCCCTAATGGTGATCAAATATTAAGATTAACAAATAAATTAAACAATAAAACCTGTGAACGAAACAAGAAAACAGATTGGTAATTTGAATACTTTAACTTAATAACATAGAGTAGTTTTGCACGGCTACATCAAAATCCCCAGCTATGAACTTAATTACATAAAATGATTACAAAATATATAAATATCAAGAACAACATGAGTGAAATAAAAGTTCATAGAAGAAACCCCCTTGAAGCAATTCTGATGTTGAACTTCTCCAATAACACCACGGCTGCATGGTTTCTTTGGTGGCAGCGGATGGTGGATGGAAATGGGGTCTTTGTTTCTAGAAAAAAAACCAAAGAAAGAGAAGAGAGAGAGAGAAAGAGAGAGAGAGAGAGAGAGAGAGAGAGAGAGAGAAAGAGAGAGAGAGAGAGAGAGAGAGAGAGAGAGAGAGCTTTGGGCGTCCCCAAGAGGGAGCTTGTGTAAAAGTGGCTGAAAAACTAGGTTTTATAATGTTAAAGAGGCTGTTATAAAATGCCAAGACATCCCAATAATGGGTATTTATTTCAGACATTTTTTTGCTGTTATTGGTATCTTAAAGGGCAATATTAATCACCATATTCAGTTGCACACTTTGAATCTCTCTCTACATCAGAATTCTTATTCATTTCTCCATTTTCAGCATCATTTTGCCTCATTTACCCTCAAATGGACTCTAAAATACAATTAACTGCACATTAAAACAAAATTGGGTAAAACGCAACTAATTTAACTCAAAAATATCACAAAGAGACTAAGAATTGATGGTATAAATGTATGAAATATATGAGTTATCAAATACCCCCAAACCTGGTTTTTGCTAGTCCTCGAGGAAAACTAAAACTTGAAACAAACAAAACAAAGAAAAATCCAACTAGACCACTTTCGCTGGCTAAACGATTGCACTGAGCATGTCCAACAAGCCTTTAAACCTCTAAGTGTGTCTCCTGAGAGTTTACAGCGATGACGCCTATAAACATCTACAGACTCTGCAAACAAATTGGTTAAAGCTTACTTGACACAAACTAATAAGAACCAATGAAAGCTTAGTCATACATTCAACCAAAAGTCTGCCACGTCAATTAATCGTATCCTGTGTTTAGTGCAAAAATATTACTCCATGACTCATGACTTCAAAGACACCATACTCAAATGCCAAAGATAAAATTCGACTCAACTCTAGTCTTCACAAATTTTCACACAGATCCTAAGGTGTAGTCCCTCAACAAACATACGTGAGTGAAGTTATGTAAAAGGGAATCAAAATGCGCACATATGAAATATGAAATAAAAGCACGACTTCTGAACAAATCTCATGAAAGGAATCAAATACTAAGAATATAGATAACACATATACTTACCAACACCTATGAATACATCATCAAAGATGAGCTAGGTCTTTCATAAGGTTGTAATGTAAGGCTTAGGCAAGGGGTTATCAAAGACTGGATAGGAAATACTAGAGCTTAGGACATACCAAAGTATCTTTCTTGTGAAATCAGCAAGCTCTTCACTTGAATTGGTGTTTGTTATTTGTTCTTGGTGTCTAGGACTCATGCGTGATAATGTGAAGATTTGGAAATTGCATCCTCTTTGATTTTTTTTTATCTTTTCTATAACTTTTTTTTTATTTGCGATTCCAGCACATGTTACCTCGGTACATGCCACATTCTTGATCTAGAGCTCAATCTATCTTTGTCTTCCTAACTTTGGTATTCCCCAAACTATAAGGTATGGTTGTAATGGGCTAAGAAGGGTAGAGTTTGGTGTGGGTGATGAAAGAATCAGGTTAAAAGTGTTTGGCTGCAACAAGGGTGAATGTACCACACAAAGGGATGGGAATTAGGCCTTTAGTGGTTAAAACATGCAACACCTAACATCGTCTCAATGAGTTCATTCATAGGTGATAATAAGCACATGGTATCTGTAAAAGAGAATAATTCTTAGCATTCAATCAAACAGAAGTAAAGAGATCATTTGAAGTGAAATTGAAAGAAAAAGATAGGATTCAAAACACTTTAAACCCTCTCAAAGAAGCAAATAGGCTCAAAATAGCTCACTAGGGTAGTCTCCGTTATTCTTCTTCCAGAATTTGAGCATGATACTTTAACCATAATGAATCGAAGAGTACTAGCTTTGTGGGAAAAAAAATTATGATACGAAACATTTTCATAACAACATCATAGTTCCGATTGTAAACATTGCCCTCATATACATTCACATTAGTAAGCAAAAGCAAACTTTAGCCATAACTAAAAACAAACAGAAAATTTCAATCCAACACCCCCAAACCTAAACTAAGCATTGTCCTTGATGTGTAAAAAATGAATAGAATGCAGCAATGCAACAAGGCAGAGTAAGCATGGAATGAAATAAAACAAATACTAAAAGACACAAAATAAAATAAAAGAACACAACCCAGCTAGGTTGCCTCCTAGCAAGTGCTTTATTTAACGTATAGGCAAGACATGGTACCATGATAGATGAACGTCTAGGGTGGCAGAAAATCAAGGTACCTCTGAACCTTGGTCGGAAGAAGTTGTTTCTTTCGAGGGACTTTGAATATGGTGCATTGAATTTTCACAAGGACTCGATTGTGATGGCATTTTTGTCTCTCCATGTGAATAAAATGCGAGATCATATCCTATTCCTTTGTTTAAGATGGCAGCAAGGTCTTGTTATCTAACTTCATTTCTTTTTCCTCTTGAAATGGCAGCAAATCATCTTCCAAAGACTCCAAATATGGCACGTGAAAAGATGTAAAACAACATGGAGAATCCAACACAGATTTTGAAGAACATTCAATTTAATTAGAAGATTGAGGAAGAGCTTCAAATACTATGTCTGGCACAATTTCTCCAAGCACATCTATAGGTTGTTCATCATGCTTTTGTTTGACAAATCTCCCTGGAAAATGAATTGATGGAACATATGGTTTGGGAAGAGTGTAAGGCTCTTCATCTTCGTAAAACTCAGGAACCACATGAAAATATGCACAGCAAACTTCCTTTGGTTGTTCACTTAAAGCTTGGACAATCTGACCCACTTGAATTTCCAACTTAGTTAGTGCTATGGAGTGGTTCTGAATAATGCTACTCGTTGATTGTTGAAATTGCAAATTGTTTTGAGCGAGCATCTTCAAAGTGCCCTCCAAATTAGTGTTAAAGGTTTCCTGCTGTGATGGAGGTGCAAATGTTTGATTTGGAGCTTCTATGTTGTTCCAAGAGCCATGATCAAAGCTCCTCCAAGCAGGGCTATATGTGTTTGGCAATGGTTGCAGTGGCTCTTGGTTAGAGAAACACATGTGGTGTGAGTGCTCTCAAACAAATGCAGGAAACTCATCTTTCTTTTGGCAGAATTTAAGAGGATGGCCAGTTTTAGCACATAACAAACATTCGCCATACATCTCTCTATACCACCTAAAATCAAACAACCTAAAATGTAAATTAAAAATCTAAACGAAGAAAAGAAAAACAGATAGGGTGTATAAAGCAAGCAATTATAGGGGACTGAAATCAATCCCCGATAACAGCGCCAAAATTTTGTTGTATTCCTTTCAAGTGCAAATATAAGGATAGTATAATGGCACAAGTAAGGGTGTCGAACCACAGGGACAGATTAGGCCTCTACAATTACTAGTTTTATGTGAACCTTAACAAAACAAAGAAAATGCAAACTGAATTTAGATTTTTGTTTTGGAAGCTAAAATAAATTAAAACTGCAAGCAAAGACGAAGATGAATGATAGATTGATTCAGAAACGATGGGAATGGAACTAGGAATATCGATTTCGCAATTACAAGTCAATTCCATGAAAATTAAGTAATTCGCAATACAGACGGACAATGCACTCTTTCAAGGGACAATTGAAGAGAATAATGCATTGGCCGAAAATCTTTTAGGTAAATTTATTCTGCTTTGCATATTTCTATTGCACAACATATCGAATGCAAATCACACTAAATGAAATTAAAACAGAAAGTCCATTTGTTCAGGCATTGCATACAATCGGAATCCCTAGCTCACAACTACCAAAAGTCACATATTTTGGTACAACACACAACTTTCACAAGCTAACCAAGATACTACACAATCCTAGAAAAAAGTAAAACAATATGGCATAAAAACACAACAATAAGATAAATATATAACTCTAACTCATTTCTCTACCTACTTTCACCACTTGGACTAATCCGATGGCTTATGACATGCGATCTTCGTTCATTCATCTACGTACTTCTCCAGTGGGAAACCCCATATCAAATGCACACTTCGCATTGAATGCAAATGCAGCTTCACCGGAGGGGAAAATTCCTCTTCCAAATGAGACATAATAGAGGACAACATACTTATAAAAATAGGATACGAAGTTACATTTTCTATTTCGTATATTTGAAGTTGTAACTTTCTATTTATTTTCAATTTTGTATGTTTGAATAACATTTCTATTAAGGAGATGTAAGTTTAAATTATACAAATAAAGAAGGGCATGTAGTTTGCATAACATAGGACAATCAATAAAAAATATTTGAACAAACCTAATTTTGTTTTCGCTCAATTTTTAACCCAAGAAAAAAAATCTCTCTTTTATTTGTTTTAAACAAATAGTAGCAAAACATGGCAAGTTTGTTAATTTTGATTATATTTTGAGCAATTTTTTGTGTCCAGATTTTTTTTTTTTTTCCTTGAAGCTGTTCAGAATTAATTAGTGTTAGTTTAAGCATACTTTACTGAAATGTTTCAAACTGTTTAGTTGATGCAGTTACCAAAGTCATCCAGGAACTAATTCCCAACAATCAAATCCAATGACCCCATAACCAACGGATTGAAAGACATGGGGAGGCAAGAGATAGACCGGAAGTAGAAGTCCCTTCTCCAAAATGACCTTTGTTGCGATCTTGGGTATCTAGTAGTCCAAATAGCCGGATTCATGAGGGGCTTGCATTCTGTGAGCTCCGATTTGCTTGTAGACTACGTTAATGTCATCATGGCACGATATGCCCTCTTATTGAAGACCTCAAAAGAACCTCAGAGCCCGTTTCAGATTAAGAAAAAGCACATGCTCAAGAATTTTGATGTTGGAAGGTATGACGAGCTTCGGAAAGCTTCTTTCAACCCTGAACAGTTCGTTGTACATTTGTTTAATTTCCTCCAAAATCTTAAATAAGTTATTTATCTTCTTTTCTTGTGGACTCCATATTGCACATCAATTGCTCGAAAATTTCAATCAAATCTGTAGATTAAAATTTGATTTTCCAATTACAAATATGTTAAGACCATGGTTTTAGTATGAAAAATTCTAACATTAATTTGGACTCTTATATCATGCATGCCAACACAATTGACATTCAGCACTAATTTTTCGTTCAACGAGAAATATAATAGGTATGACTATATGAGAGAAACGGCCGGTGGATCAATGATGAACCGTTCAACCAGGGGTCTATCCATAATTTGTGTCAGTTCCCGTTCCAATGAAGTAAGAGATCCCTTCAAAGACTATCGATTTGGTCGCTGCTATTGGTCTCCAATCGAGGGAGGCAGGTGGTTTAACTGTAGGCGCTAGTGATGATTTCAGTATACCAGTCTAGCCTATTAAGAGAGAGAACTCGGGGGTAGGAACTATTATGTTGTCTCGTTTTCGGAATTCGCATTAGAGACAGACAATGCACACTTCGAGGAACAATTGAAGAGAAAAATGCATTGGTGGGAAATCTTTTGGTAAATTTATTCTGCTTTGCATATTTCTATTGCACAACATGTCGAATGCAAACAACACTACATGAAATGAAAACATAAAATCCATTTGTTCAGGCATTACATACAACCGGAATCCGCAGAAAAGTCACAAATTTTGGCACAACGCACAACTTTCACAACTTCAGCTAACTAAGATAATACACAACCCTAGAAAAAAGTTAAAAAAAAATTGCATAAAAAACACAACAATAAGATAAATGTATAACTCTTAACTCATTTCTCTACCTACTTTCACCACTTGGACTAATCTGAGGGCTTATGACTAGACCTGTAAACGGGTCGGGTTTATTAGGTTCAGGTCGGGTTGAATCTGACCCGTTAATTTAACGGATCATTCAAACCCAACCCGTTAAGCTAACGGATCATCCAAACCCAACCCATTAAGCTAACGGGTCTTAACGGGTCACCCGTTTCATGTTTTTTTTCTTTTTTTTTTTACACATTTCATCCAAATCACGTATCAGACAGCACACACTAAAATAAACAATGATAACTCTTGCCATTTGAATGAAAACCCATTAAGCACTTACACCTGTAAGACAAAACCCAGAAACCAATAAATAAATAAACACTAATTTCCCACTTCAAAAGATTTGGCTGCAGTGTTTGGCAGCCGAGAAAACTTACCAAGAAAAATCAAAACTTTACAAAATCAAAACTTAACAAAATCTTATCTTGTCTTATCGCCAAACATAGTTAATTTTATTAATTTCTGGGGCAACGATTCAGTATAGGAGGCTTGAAAATCAAAAGGGTCATTACCAGAATTCCTTGCTTTCTTTTTCTCGGTAGCCAAACAGAAAGTGAAAATAAATAGGAAAACGAGAGAAAAGGTAGCTGGAATCTGAGCCAAATGGAATGGTTGGAGGATCAGATAAGATGACGATACGATTTTCAATTAGTTCTTCATCCTGCTAATCCATTAACTTAAATCGAAAATTCGACAACTAAATTGCTGCTTCTGGGGAGATTAAAAATCCTTGCTTTTAACAAACCCACTTGTTCAAATTACTAATATAAGATCGAAATTTCACTGATAAGTAAGAACCCACCAAAACTAAACCACAACCAAAGAAACCCATCTCAAAAACACAAAAAACATTCAGAAAAAATACTGCAGAAACGAAAAGTAATCGAAATGAAAGAAGAGGTGGAAGGGAATCGGAGCTTACCAGAGAGAGAGTGGTGGAGTTCAGTAAAATTTTTGAGGGAAGAAGATGAGGGAGATAATCGGAGCCAGAAGGAAGGACTAAGGAGCACAGGCTGCACAGGCAGCACAGCGATCTCAGTCTCAGAGAGGAGAGAGCAGCGAGAGAGACTGAGAGAGTGAGGAACCTGAGGGTTTTGGATTAGGGCTATTGAAATTACACAAAAGCCCTTCCTAACGGGTGTTAACGGGTGGTTAACAGGTTTCGTGGGTTCACCCAAACCGACCCGTTATTTAACGGGTGATTAACGGATTGACCAGTTAACCACCCGATCCGTTAACCACCCATCCGAATACTAATTTTAACGGATCAGGTCGAGTTGGGTTGAAAATGTCAGGCCTACTTATGACATGCCACCTTTATTCATTCATCTACGCACTTCTCGAGTGGAAACCCCATATATCAAATGCACACTTCGCATTGATATGCGGATGCAGCTTCACGGGGAGGGAAAAATTCAATCTGAAACCTCTTCCAACTTTCGAAAGAAATACTTGGTAACAAAAAAAATGTCCAGTTGGTAACTGACTTGGTAACAATACTTAGTAGAATAATTTTGTTTATTTTCTTAAGCTAAACAAATATCACAATACTTGGTAGTGATGGATTTTCCACCTATTTGTATCCAGTGTAATTCTAGCCTCCCACTTCAGTCACCTCCTCCCTTCATCTCTTTATCCATCTTTCCATTTCCCACCTCCCGATTTAGCTTTTGCGCCCTTTATTTTCCCCAATTTGATAACCCAACGCATCCTTACTATTCCCCCCAACAGCTAAGTTCACCACCGTTTTCCCCTTTCACCTACATCACATCTTCGATGTTAGATGGATATTGGTTGCAAGGTCTTGGGAGTTGAGGATCTTTTTCGGTCCATTGTTTGACCAAAAGAGTATGTGTTGGTTCGTCCCCATCCTCAAATGGCCTATTTCTGGACCTGCGTTCTGATGATTATTATGGTGATCATTGTGGTCATGTTGAGCTTGGCGGCAGCAGCTGCTTCTACTTGTAATTATTGTCGAGTCTCTTTCAAATTAGTTACCACTTGGGCTTTGTAATGTTTGTTTTTGCAATGAAATGTTGCTTTGACCAAAAGAAAAACATATATATATATATATATATCACAATATCATACTTGCCAGACAATGACACATTCCAATGGCTCTTTTTAGTTTAGTCGACTCGCATTTCCTAAACAACAATCTCTGTCAATCTAATGACTAATGCAAATTAGAATGCTGAAGGGTTGATGTTGGAGTTGGGTTTGACATAAAATATCGGATAAGAAAAATGAACCATCTTAGAAAATAAAAACCGACTGAATTTTGAACTTAAAAATCAGCTCTTTTATATCATATTTAATTTTGAAAATTCAAATGGTAACTTCAGAAGACTGGCCCTCCTCTTTCTCCTCTCACCATTTTCCCACCAACCAAACAGAAAGTATTGCAAGAAACTGGGTATGAGCAAATTTTCAGAAAAAATTGGAATGCATGAAACTACCATGCATAAATTGCCCTAAGCAAATTTTCAGTAAATTAACAAAAAGAAAACAATAATTTACATAACTAATAGAATATTCAAATTGTTCATTAAATTTGCAATTGCATTACTTCCTCGGCAACTATATGGACAATAAACAATAAAATTAAAGTAAAAAATGAAACAAAATTTAAGGAAATAAGAGAGAGAGAGAGAAACAGAGAGCGATGGCACCTAGGTTCTGCTCTTTGTCCTTCATGATGTTCCTATGTCCAACTGAATCACTCAGGAGAGAGAGAGAGAGAGAGAGAGAGAGAGAGAGAGAGAGAGAGAAAATACAAGAAAAAGTGAAAAAAAAAATGAAAAAATAATCAACAAAAACTGAATAAAAGCTTCTAATTGAAGGAAATCAGGCATCAGCAGCATCTCGGCCGGCCTCCTATTAACCTCAAACAAGAACACAGTCCTTCGTACAAATCTCGGTTAATTTGATTCTATAAAGCAAAATCCAGATAAGACTTGCACATAAAAGCAAAAACTCATCGAATCCAAATCAGCAATGCATAAATCCAAGATCATAAAAAAAATCAGTTCTAAATAATATAACAGATTTGATGGCAAAAACCCAGATTTTGTCCATCTTCTGGTACCTATTGCAGTCAATCTTCAAGCCATCTCTAATGACCATGGTCAGAACCATCTGGAACTCCTGGTTATCGGAAACTCACTGCTTGGGCCAGTTTTATTGGCCTGGTTAATTTCATCGACTTTTCGTTTCCAATCACAAAAAATGGGAACGCATGAAAGTACCATGCATAAAGTATGGAAGGTATGAGAAGAGAAAACCCTAAAAAAGGAAAAGAAAGAGAAAATTAATCATAAATGTCTTATGCTGATTATTTTCTCTTGAAATTGTTGAGAGCGTTCTGCATTACCATGGTGCATATACAACCCATGACTGCAGGCACTTGGAATGATATAACATATAACCTTAAATTTATTTCCTCTTAAGACCTTCATCACACAACAAAATTCGTACGCAAGTCATGGCGACTTCGACGTATGTAAATGTAACAAAAATTTGGTTCTGTATTCCCTTGTCAGAAAACTAAAAATGAAGGATGTATTGTGCTTGTTTTTCTATTCTTTGGATAGGGAAAACAAAAATCAAATGCACTGCATTGTGCCGAAGCGCCCTACAAGGCTACAACCATAAGAGATTCACTAACATTCTAACAACTCAGCTATACTCTTTGGCACCGGAAGAACAACTCAGTGCATTATGCTTGGACACAAGGGTTAGCGTAGTTGGACCCTTAAATTATGCATTATGGCATTACCAATTCGACTTCATGTTGGTGGCTGCCATGTCCCTGGCCTGAATGCTTGACCAGATCCTGTTGGCTCAGTCGACCTGGAAGAAAAGTTCAACATGTAGAATCATCAATCCAGCAGGCAATTTGGGGCAACACTAGGGAAAATGAAATTTATCCTAATATATGTCACTATTTAAAATATATTTTGATTCTCTTCGTTTATAAATTTCAGAGCAAGGAAATTCACAGATTCCCATCATTATCACATTGTGTATGATTTCAATATGTAAGTAGTGATGCTTGAGCAAACATGCAGATGAGGAATATGGACATACTCCGGAGCTTCTTTTGCTTTCTTTGCCTCTTTCTCTTTGGAGTTCCTGTGCCATTTTAACAACACAACAATGTAAACATAAAGACATGACATGGCCATAAAGAAATATGAAATATGCGTGACAAAAGAAACTTGAGCAGGGTATTAGTCATGGAGTATCTTTCTTTATTTTATTTTCCTTCAGTAATCGTATCAAGATGAAATTTCAAGGAAACATAAATGCTATAATCTCATTAGTAGTGCTTGTTATTTAACTTCATCATTCATAATCCTTGTGTGTTAGCAGACCTACCTCACTCCTTCTGTGGCAACAGATTCTTCTGGATTTACGCCACCTTTGTGAAGAAACAAGGAAGACAAACATCAGAAAGCAAATTAATTTGGCACATTCTACCTCGAAAAAACAAAATTAAGGCAACAAATTTTGATGCTCCGCAGGACCAACAAGGAACGAAGATTCTGCAATCTTTAAATAAAACTCCTTATTCTACAAAACCTTTCCGTAAAAAATTTCATATAATCTGGCATAATCTGCCTTGACAGAATACGACAAGTGGTTATGCAGGATAAAAACTGAATGATTTTGCATTCTAAAAGAAAGCCTTACGATAAAAATCCTCATCCTAAACAACATGTATGTGAGGGTGGGTAGGGTACAAAGGACAAGTTACCTTCAGAAGACCCAGGAAATTGCTGAATGAAACTTTTCAAGTCTGGACCTCCAACTTTATCTATAAACATAGCTCATAATTGTGAATAATTGTATGAGCATTAGGGGTACAGATATCATAAAGGTTCCAGTAAGAAGCTGACCGGTGTTGATGACTTTGCGCGTACTGCCTTCTCTTGCTTTCCCTTCCTCTTCTTCTTTCTTTAGAACTTTGAGAAATAAAAAACAAATAAATAATATATGGTTATTAAAGTCTCTGTATCAAATAGAAAACTGAAAGTAAAGCCAATCCAATTTCCCACTGAAGCTTTAAAGATGTCATGATAAGAAGAAAAACTTGTTTGTCCTTGAAGAAAATGCATCAACAAAGGGATTCATTGAATAAAATCTAGAAAGCTCTTAAAGCTGATTTAAATCGACGTATCAAAATTTTATGCCAGATCCCAATTTGGATCTGCATAAATATTTCAAAGATACAGAGAACAGTCCATTAAGAGTAATCTCTTGACTAAGATGATACCAGCTACCTGGGTTAAATTTGACACATAAGAAATGAAAGTAAGATAACTTCTTTCTTGCCATTATTGGCAGCATTCAAGTATTTACCACTAAGATGCCTATTTTAAGGCTGGTGAGGGCTAATCTTATACTAGTAGCCACTACCTTTGGCTGTGTAGATGTCTCTCTTTCATTCTCTATATCTCTTCTCTTATCTCAGAAATTTATGACAAAGAGATACTACGTAAATATGCGACTATTGCGTGCCTTGATTCACTTATCCTACATTTTGATTGAAATTCCTACAGAAGTCACAAGTTCAGTAATGATATTGTAATAAAAACTTCTTAGAAAACCTACAACTCAATGGTTCAAAGAGAGCCAGAAAGTAGTAGAAGCAACCAGAAACTAATGATTGAGATGGAACATACGAGCAACATTCTGCCGGACACGTTCACGTCTAGCTTCCAATTCTGCCAGTTCCTGAGGAATAGAAAAGATTGTCAAGCAGCAGAAATGAAACGACAATAACAAAATATCTCTTAGACAAGAATTAGATATCACTATGAGAAAAAGGTGTGCATTATAGCATGAGCGTCTAGGAAGATGAGTCAATGGTGACTCAAAATAAATGGTAACATAAAAATATTCCGTCTTTTTTACCAACAAAATCTAAACAAACTTTTCATCTTTATTACACCAAGGAATTAAAGACAAACAGATGTCAAGATTACCTCCGGTGTTGGAGCCCTTTTCCTCTGCCCGTTGAGCCAACATATCCACTCAACTAAAATGATCAAAGAGTGAACATAAAGAAGGTAGAGGAAAGGCCATAAATAAATGCCTTCCAATTTCCAAATGACAGTATATACCAAAAGTGTATATATGGATAGGTAGTTATACCATATTTCAACATCCCAAAATGGAGTACCCTTTTCGTTAATCTGATAACTCAAAGGAAAATACTTCGAAACAAGTGACCAAGATTTTGAAACTGAACAAAAGCTGTACTAGGTCCAAACAAATTACCTGGAATTGAGGTCGGATCGTCCTCGCCCTTGAATGCTACCCATCTCTTCTCTTTCACTGGTGCATCAGAGAGAGTGGGACAAAAAGAGCATTAATCATGCTAGTACTTAAGTGAATTGACCACAGAATAATACTCCCGCACAAATTACAAATACAGCTTCATATTCTTTAAGCTATACCACATTGTAATCGATTATCTCGCCCTCGACAAACAACTCAATGCAAACTTTGGTATTTTTTTCATATATAAAATACTCAGCTCAACTAATCAGAACACATGCTTTAGGAAACTATAAATGGTTAACATGAGATATTAGCTATGATGGCTTCCGTTTTATAAATTATACAGAATTACGAATATTGTACACTGCGTTATAGACTTGCAGTATCAATCTAAGAAGGAAAAGGTCTCTGCCAGCAACCAAAGTAATAGAAAGAGATTAATACACAACTGTTTCAATGAAAAATGACAACACTCCAGGTGCAAATGGTTACGCTGATCTTTTCTTCTCTCTAACTTTGGCATACGGCTGGAAAGAGGTAATGGCTGCTATTAAATCTTTCATTGGTCCTGGCAACTCACTAGGGGAGGTAAATTCCACTTCTCTAACTTTAGTTCCTAAATTGAGCAATCCTTTTTTCTAATGTGTTTACCTGAATCCAAAACAAAATATAGGAACAACGCTTACGAAGTTAGGAAATGCAATCATAAATCTTTACAGAGTTCAATTCACACCTCAAGAAATCAATGCAATTCCTTTAAATCCCATGTAGCAAATTTTGAAGCACAATAATGACAACCCAAGGGATTCAATCATAAAACGCAAACTGAACAAAACCCATGAGTCAAAATTGCAGCAGAAACGAAAGCAGCAAACAATAGAGATGGAGAGAGAGAGAGACTTACTGATGCCATCGACCTCCTCCTTTCTGGCGAAGTAACGGTTGCCAGCTTTGTCCATTCCCACCATAGTCCGATTGGTGAAGAACCCAGCAACCTTCTGAAACAGCTTCGACATTTATCTCCCCCAATTCAATTAAATTTCAAAAGGGATTCAATGAAACATTACCACCATCGTCTTCGATGCCCAAGAATTGCAATCCAATGTTTGCTTTGTTTCTACGGAGGTTCTGGATTTGAGTTTGGTATGTGTTCTGCTACAGCATCTTCCTGGAGAGGAGTCACTAATTAAATAGCCAGGACTCGTCGGCGGTCAAAATAACACCGCTTAAAGCCTCCTTGTCGCGGTGGTTGATTGTTGGTGTTTGGGGTGGAGCTGGTAAGGTTCAACCCGATTTTGACATGCATGCCGGGGTTAGGCTTCGGGATACAAGTTGGCCTTTGGGCCAAACCCTCAAACAATTTTTTTAGCCTCGATATTTCGTGAACGTTGGATTGTTCTTGGGAGAGTGGGTTAACCATATAACCGGATATAGAGTAAATTGTAGCTATGGTCCTTTAACTTTAACTCAATTGAAGCAATGATCCCTCAACTAAAAATCAATTACCATTGGTCCGTCAACTTATCAAAACGTGCAGATATGGTCCCTCAACTAAAAATCAATTACCATTGGTCCCTCAACTTTAATTCAACTAGAGAAATGGTCCCTTAACTTTAATCCAATTATAGCAATGGTCATTCCAATATAACTCGTTTTGACAAAATTTTTGACATAGTTGACGAAAAGAACCATAATTATACACTTTGATGAGTTGAGGGATCCTAATTGTATAAATGGTCATTCCAACATAGCTTATTTTGACAAAATTTTGACAAAATTGATGAGAAAGACTATAACTACACATTTTGATAAGTTGAGGGACCAATGGTAATGGATTTTTAGTTGAGGGACCATTGCTCTAATTTGATTAAAGTTGAGGAACCATTCGTACAATTTACTCCCGGATATATGATTCAAATTCGTATTTGACGAGAATCAAATTTAAGACCCCCTTACTTACAAGTGAAAGAAATACCAGTAGACCTAGTACTAAATGACAAAGTCTTTGCTTTTGATTAAACTTCTTGATTTTTGAACCTTATTCCTTTCTATGTGAATTAAAATGGTTGTACGTTGCATGTAATAAAAAGTAAAATTCATTTAAGAAAATAAATGTTTCGTTGATGTCAAATATTATCTGTTATGTTATGGTAATTTAACTTTATAAACACTTTAAATATTTTTGTTTATTATCGTAATCTACTTTTACAAATACTTTAGTTTTTAATTAAAAATAATTCAAATATTGTTTGTTTAAAAAAAATATATATAGATATATATACACACACTTTTTAATAAGACATTGTATTTACACTAAATGGTGATAAATTTTGAGCTCATTGTTGGAAGGCTATTCCTATATAGCGTAATTTTAATCCAAGGCCATGTAAACGCAACTTTCAGTCTAAATATGTAGAAAGTCTAATTCCTTAGATTTTTTTTTCCTTTATTTTCTCTCCAATTTATAGGTTAAAAGAAAAAGATTTTTTTTTTCTTTTGAGAAAACCAAAATCCAACTGAAAAAAAAAGTTAAAACAAAATTGAACTAAATAGTAATTTCAATTTTTACAAAAAAAAAAACACTAATTATCCTTCTTTTTTACTTATTCATGTTTTAATGATTATCATCGAACACATTCTCAAGAGTTTTCGTGAAGTTGGTACTTTGGAGTTTGGAGGACTTCCACCGTTATTATGCAATTTCTCTAAATTTAAACCCAACTTCTTGGTAAGAGACAAAATGGTTAACACAAGTTTTATTTGAACATATATAACTTCTTTCTACACACAATTTACTCTCTATATTCTATTATTTTTAATTAAATATTTAATATCTCTTTAAACCCAAATTTACTACCTAAACTAACCTCACAAACTCAATTCAAAATGTAAATTTATCTTTACAGCACCATCTCCAATGGTTGGGCTAAAATCCAAATATTTTAGCCCGAAAATTTTAGCTTTTAGCCCAGAAACAATTTTTCTGCTCCAACCGTTCTAGCCTAAAATTTTAGCCCGGGATTATTAAAGAATAATGACACACCCCGTCCCGAAGGAGGGCGTGCTGGCCGTCACGTGAGAGTGACGTAACCATTTACACAGTTCGGAAGCTTAAAAATACCATTGTGAATTCTGTCAGAATACCGTTGGATTCCTCGTGGCCACCAAAGCTCTGCTCTAACTCGAACCTGGAGGGGTGCAAAACAAAATTGAGTGGGTCAGTAAAACAAGTCTTTTCAAATCTTTTTTTTATCAAAGTTCTAACCCCTCACTGTAAAACCTGTATGAATTCTGTCAGAATACCGTTGGATTCCTCGTGGCCACCAAAGCTCTGCTCTAACTCGAACCTGGAGGGGCGCAAAACAAAATTGAGTGGGTCAGTAAAACAAGTCTTTTCAAATATTTTTTTTATCAAAGTTCTAACCCCTCACTGTAAAACCTGTATGATTTCCCAGAAAATAGCATATATAAATATATATATAGCTTTAAAAATCTCAAAACACCATTCTTTATCACTTTTCAGAAAATATGCCATGCCATGCGCCAAAAACATAATATGGATGCATCAATATAAATCAGGTGAAATAATGAATCAACCGGAAACCCTGCAGTGGTCCTGTACGGCCGATTCTAGAGCTCAATATCCAATCCAGCCGGAGTCACCAACTATGACCTGTACGGCACTGCCGGAGTCACCAACTGCGACCTGTACGGCACTACGCTGCACATGAGTCGGAACTACCTGTAGTAGTCTGTATGACTCGGATGGTGTAATAATACGCTCTAGTGCTTCTCTCATCAATCATCTGTGCACATAATCTAGGGTCACCTACTAGTCGGAACCGTCTCTAATGGTCTGTACGACTAGCATGTCGGAACCACCTCTAGTGGTCTGTACGACTAGCATCTACTTGAATCCAAGGTGAGCGTGTGATGCGGGTGAATAACATAAGCACTAACACCGAGGGTGCAGGTTATGAGCTATCAACATAAATCTCATCAAACAATTCAATGCACCATATCTAACTCACCTGATACTCACCTGTGCGTCCGCAGCACCAATTCACATATATGCATCATATATCAATTCACACATCTCATATAATTTCTATGCATGGCATTTCAAAATATACTTTCATTCAAAAATCGATTTCTGGGAAAACGTTAAGTATATATATATACTGAAATAAACTGCCCACTCACCTGGAGTTCGCCCTACAACTCCCTAGCACAACACATCAAGGCGTCATGACGATCGGCGCCTAGAACAATCATCAAAACATGTCTCAGAAATCATATCGATAGAATATATAACTTATATAGAACACGTCATTATGAAGTTCGATCCGGAAGATCTGCAACTCAGATTTCCAATCCGTGACTTCCAGAGGTCCACAATAAATCTCTAGAACAACATCCTAAAATTTCGTTATGATCCGACGGTTGGATCTCCGCCCATTCCAAAACCGAATGGCGGTTAACTTTTTATTTTATGAACTTACAAATCCAATTCGGGAAGATCTGTCCATCGAATTCCCGATCCGTAAGTTCCTACATTCTCCAAATATTACGTACTACTACGTATCAAAGTTTGGTGACGATCCGACGGTTGGATCGTCGATTCATCTTTTGGCCTAACCATGAATCGTATCGAAATTAAGTCCAAATGATCAACCAACGTTAAGCCACTATCAAAACTGAACTCAGGACATCCAATATAGCTTAAAAATAACATTGGCAGCCCACTGGCCACGCGCCGCCGCACGCGCCGCCGTGGGTAGCGGTCGGCCGCCCCGGCTCGCCGGAAAATCCAACTATCTCCAAAAATTACCAAAATTTACAGAAATGAAGATCTCAATGAGTAGAACAACTTTCATACCTGTGGCCAAGGCCAATTCGGTCGGCAAAGCCTCCAATTCTAACAAAACCCGTCGGAAACCCTAGGTTTTGGGTGTTCTTGATTCGTCCTCAAATCAACTCCGCCGTCCTAACCAATGCTTGGGCTTTGTTCTAGGCCTCAAGAGGATGCCATGGGTGGTGGAAATTGGAAGAAATTGCTTCAAACATAGGAGAATTTTGAACATGAAGCTCGCGGCACCCGTGGGTATTTTCATCCAAACTCACACCTAATCTCCTCAAATTTGATATGGAAATGATAGAGGGAAGGCATATAAGATGATTGGGAGTGGTTGTTTGGCTCAATTCATCGGAAAAATGAGTGAAAAAGGTCAAAATTTGGGTGTGGGTGCCGCGGGTCGAAACGAGTCGCGGGTGAAGACCCGTTTTCTTCCTTCTCTCCTCCGCTTCTCGCCCTCTCTCCTTTCCTCCTTCTCTGTTCCGATTGGCCGGTCTCCTCTCTCTCTTCTCCCCATTCGCCAGTCTCTCTCCCTTTCTCTCCCGGAGCTCCTGCTCTCCTCTGGTTGGGCAGTTTGCCCAATCTCTTCCTCTTTTTCTTCCACCAGCCACGCGCGCACACACACACGTGATCTCCTTCCTTCTCATCCCAACCTTCCATTTATTTCTATATTAAGTCTGGGCCGTTCACTTTCATAAAAGAAATTCCAAATTTTATTAAAATAATAATTCCTAAAATGCCCAAACTTCAAACATCAATATCTTTTTCGATATAACTCCAGATCACGAACCGCTTGCGCCCACGCGTCCGTAGTGACGAGTACTACGAGAATATGCTAAGGAAGAAATTATTAGGTGACACGACACCGTAAATAACCTCAGTCGAAACACTTGCCTTGAAGGGCAATTTCGTAAAATCACTTAATAAATTATAAAATCAATATTTTCTAGGACGGGCTGTCACAAATAAACTTAGGCTATTTTTTTTCTTAAATTAATTTTTTTTTAAATAAATATGTAGACTATCGTAAATTAATTTTATGAACATTTTAATAAAAAAAAATTTAAATTTCGATAAATATTTTCACTCGGTTCGGTGGAGCCCACATCGATTTCTGGGCTAAATTTTGAGGGGAATCTGGCCTTGGTTTAGCATTTAGCATTTAGCCCAAATTTTCCCCTTGGGTTGGAGTGAGTTTGGGAGGAAATTTTGGGGGGTAATTTGGCTTTTAGCCCACCATTGAATAATTTGGTGAAGTTCTACTTGTTTACTAATCTTCTATATAATAATAATAATTTCTTTATTAGTTTCCCCTTCAGATTGTATGGCTTGAATTTGACGAAGTGTTGTGTTTGTTGAGAAGACTAGATGCACGGCAATGGCCAAAAAGTTAAACAAACTTTAAATTAATTAAAAATATATCCAAAAACAATATAAGAGTTTTTTCTATCGAATTTGAAAGAATATAATTATAAGGGTGAAAATCATTCAGCCCCCAGCCTCAAAACTGAATGTCATTGCTACTCCTCTGTATACTTCTCCATATATATCTAGTAAAAAAGAGAAAACGGGAAGAAGAAAATAATATTTGCGAAAACTACATGAAGGGATGAGAGAAACGTCGAATTATAATATTTGCCAAAAATGCATGAAAGAGATTAGGCAAGTAGTATATGCCTAAACCGTCGAGGAAACCAAATTGGCAAGGGAAATCAAACTGCATGAGGGGATGAGAGACATGGAATTATAAGATTTGCCTTAACCTCCGAGGAAACCAAATTGGTAGTGGAGGTTTCGCCACCATTTACATTGCGAAACTCAAAAACCCATCTTCCCAACTTCTAGCGTTGGTAGCTGTGAATTGAAACCCAAAAATCCATCTTCTCCACTCTAAAAAAAGCTTATTTTTCTCTATGAGAGCTCTTAAGATTTTAACCGAAATGAAGGTAGGATAAATATTGTAGGATGGTAGGGTTTAATTTTTGGGAGTGGGTTTACGGATAAATATTTGTTTTAGTGTTAATTATATTTGTACTTGATGCTAATTATAAAATTCAAACAAAAAAAAAAAATTCACATTTAAAATTGAAGTTGAATGTGAAAAGACGTTATATGAATTCAAATAAAATTTCTCAATTGGTAAACGGATGTAAACTTCCCATTAATTCTTCCTCAACGACGAATGATCTCGTTCGGTAATCAAACAGTTAGATACCGCTCTGTAGTATTGAGTTTAAACCTCGCCGGAGAATCCAAAACATACGCTCAGCTCCACAGTCCATCTCAAGCCAACTCTAGTCAAATTGACTCCTGACTCCACAAATCTCAGGAGTAAATTTCCACCAACAAAAATGTTGTTCCAAAGATCCAATTCCCCATAGAAATTTTCAATTTCGAAGCTTTCATAAAGCTTCAATCCAATTAGGTATTTTGCAAAGATTTTGAATTCGCTTAATTTCTGCAAAACCAAAACTAAAACCCAATGGCTATGTCCAATTCAATCATGTGGGTATCTGCAAAACCCCTATTTTCCAACACATTTCTCCAAAACCCTAAACCCCTTTTGTCCCAAATCTCACCCCAACCTCTCCGGTATCGATCTTCGGCAACCCGCTGCGGTCTGCGTAAGCTCCGAGTCCGAATCGATTCCATAAGAAATACCCAGAAAATCACCGAAGCCATGAAGCTCGTGGCGGCTGCCAGGGTTCGAAGGGCCCAGGAAGCAGTCATCAATGGCCGACATCAATGAGCGGCTTCAGTGTGAAGACATTGACGTCCCTCTCACAAATGTTAGACCCGTCAGGAAAGTTGCCATTGTCGTCATCACAGCCGACCGAGGCCTCTGCGGCGGCTTCAACAACTCCGTGGTCAAAAAGACCGAGGCCCGAATCGTGGAATTGAAGAAACTTGGGTTGGATTTCACTCTGATCAGTGTTGGCAAAAAGGGTAACTCGTATTTCATGCGTAGGCCTGAGATTTGTGTTGATAGGTTTATTGAAGGTGGGTTGTTTGCAACAACAAAAGAGGCTCAGGTCATTGCTGATGACGTTTTTTCGCTGTTTGTTAGCGAAGAGTTGATAAAATTGAGTTTGTGTACACTAAATTCGTGTCGTTGGTGAAATCTGAACCGGTTATTCATACATTGCTTCCATTGTCGCCGAGGGGAGAGGTTGTTGATGTGAATGGGAATAGTGTCGATGCAATGGAGGATGAGTTCTTTAGGTTGACAACTAAAAAAGGCAAACTGAGTGTGGAGAGGGAGAGTATGAAGATAAAGAGGGAAGGGCTTTCGCCAGTTATGGAATTTGAACAAGACCCTGTTCAGATTCTTGATGCCATGATGCCTCTCTACTTGAACAGCCAGATTCTGAAGGCACTACAGGAATCAACAGCAAGTGAGCTCGCAGCGAGAATGAATGCTATGAGTAATGCCACTGACAATGCAGTCGACTTGACGAAGACTCTTGTAAATGTTTACAATCGGCAACGACAGGGAAAGATTACAGGGGAGATATTGGAGATTGTTGCTGGAGCTGAGGCACTCAAGGAGTTTGAGTAATCGCGGGATCTTCCTCGTTCTTTGTTCATTTTTTGTGCCAGATTGTTCATGATAAAACAAAAGCAGATCCTGTTATTTGTGAACTGGAATTGTTGGCGGGATTGGAGCTTCATATGTGAATCATATATTCCATCTTCTACTTCTCTGACTAAACTTGCTCAATTGATTGTGTCCACAGATTAGAAATGTGGAGTTACAGATGATATCACGTAGCGAAAAATACAAGAATCAAGAAGATCTTCTCCTCCTAATCTGAATACACTCCCATGGATTAGGATACATAATAGCCATTAGTGAGACATAAACGTATAAACTCAGGACAAAATCTAGAAATTACAACAGAAGAGTGGCCTAGAACAACGTTGCACGAATAGAATGTTTACTTACTCGGAATGAGTATTGAAATTAGTCTCGTTCTTTATTTCCTATGAGTCCATCAATGCTTACAGAATCAAAAGCATGTGAATTCCACAATACTATCAATAATTTAATACCTGAAAAAATCGAGAACTAGCTAGATTCGATTAGGAGGGGCAACTGATCCCTTGGTCATGTTTTGTCTTCTATATTTATGAGTTATGACTTCTCCGATTCATGGCTTTCCCTATTCCAAATAAGTAAACACGAGATAAGTTTACAGTGTCAATTTGTCTGTAAGAGACCCCACTGCATAACTTTGCAGCCACAGCCATCTAATGCATATGCATTGCACCACATTAGCAGTAAGATTCAACAACTTTATTCCGATGTTTTCTTATTAATAATAAGTTTAAGGATGCTTTTCCCTGAGAGATTCTTGTGCTTGTTTTTTAAGTGATCACACTTTAGAGCGAGCAAATGGTGGCAATTGCTCGTGTTTTTTGTCCTTTGACAATGCAACTTGGTACGCCCAAATACGATGAATGTCGGCTCCTCGACATGCTGTTTACAACAGCAAGCACATTCCAAATTTAGATTTCCCTTTCAATCCACAGTTACAATTTTATTTTCTTGTCTTGATTCGACTCACATTTCTTCATCACACATGCATGCATGCATCACTTTTATTTTGTTTTTGTCCTTCCTAAAATGTCCTCGACCGCTCAAAATGAAAAAGTCTTTTTAGCTAAAATGGTCTTTAAGATTGGCATAACTACTCACTTTGATTCCTGAGATTTGAAATTGATAAAAGTGGTCCCTGAGTTTATCAATGACAATAGAAAAACATAGAAAAGCAGAAGCATAGTGTACATGCTTCTAAAAAAAGTGTTTTTTTTTTTCAAAGCATAGTAATCGGTGCTCATTTAAGAAAATTTTCAAATGACAAGTATAACCCCACAAATTTTACAAAATTACAATCATTGCCCTTACATTTTTCTCTTTAACAATTATTATATCACATTAAATATCATATCATTTTTAGTCATTTAACATATTTACAGCAATGTATATAAAAGTTTATCAAACATTCAAGCACTATTTTTTTGTATTCAGACCCTAAACCCTGTTAAAAACACTTTTACAAAAAAAAGTTTACCACACACTCAACAAGTCTTTCAATTCTTTCCATTCATTATAATACCTACCTACTGTTTCTAACGGTTTTTCTTTCGGTGTAACAATTTTCACATTCTTAATTTCTCCTTTTCTAAAAATCATTTTCCTTATTTTGGTATTTATGTAAATATTTGGTTACAACAATTTTGGCAGCTGCTTAAGTCACAGCTGTTGACTCTGATTCTTTGCATATAACTATATAATTATAGAATCTAACAATTGGGAAGTAAAACATTTTCTAAATTAAACATGTGCATATCTGCTACTGCTGCCCTGAAGAAAAATGAGGAATCAAATCTGAGGAAGCAGAAGCACAGCAACACAAGGCAAATAAACTTATAAATTAATTCTGCATTATAATATTCCTGTATTATTTGTTTTAATAATATATAAAAATGAAATGATAAATAACTTGAAAAATCCAAGTGGGGGTTGAAAGGAAAGCATCCCACTACTAATCTGAAGCAATCCATCAATTCAGCATCCTCATTCCTTGCCATACATTAGCTGTTTCTTTCTTTTTCTCTAAATAATAAATAAATAAATAGAAGCACCTGAAAAAATCCTTACTCCCCAAATAATATTTACCAAGGAATTTTTTTTTTATTTGGGATCGCTATGGAAAGATTGCTATTTTGTGACCGAAATGTTACAAATTCCAGTCATGAAAACGACCTCTTTATAAATCAAGAGTAAAACCGTATTCAGTAAACGTTTTTTTCCAACCCGCCAAGCGAAAGCCTTGTTAGCTTAAGTTTGCCTTTGAGTTTTATTTACCTTTCTTCTTGAATTCAAAGTCAAAACTTGTTGGGAACCAAAAGAAGTTTCATGGAAAACCATCAACTGGGAGATCTACAAACTGGCGGTCTGTCTTACTCATGCCACTTTTCACTGCCCTTTTCCACTTGTGGCTGCTGCTTCCCTGCTCCATAAAATCTACCCCTTCCTAGTGGAACTCTTTCAAATTCAGTCACTCGGGCAAGATTCTTGTCAAAACTTTCTTGTGCTTTCAATTTTCTGGTAAAAGAAAAGAAAAAAAAAAATCATCATCTGCAGAACCTTTCTCTTTAACTTGGTGTTTGCTTTCCCATGTTGCAGAGATACCCCTTTGATTGGAATCTTGGGAAAGTTGTGGTGCCTGGTGCTTCTCAATCACAGAAAGGTAGATTCTTATTTCCCTCAACTGAGACATCTTTTTCAAGGGTTTTGCTCTTGGGTTTTTGCACCCAAATCCTCTTAAGTAATCTCAAGAATCTTTTCATGGTTCAAATCCCTTTCCCCATAGTTTAGATTGGATTAGAATATCGTTCGAATAAATTTAAAAAAAAAATAAAAAATCTCTGTCTCTCCAACTTGTATTCATTGTTTGGTGTTTCAATTTCTTTGGATAGGTAGGCAGGGGATAATCAGCAATGGAGAATAGGTATGGCCTAATAAGGCAGGGCAGTGGAGTTTGGAGGGCCTTGAGAGATGGAGACTTTGAGGAAGATGATGTTTGGGAGGTTCTAAAAGATAGAAACAATACTTGTGGTAAAAATATGGCTAACGGATCCAAAAATTCCCATGTTTCTGTTCTAAGGCACCTCCCAACTGCCTCAAGAATGATTCCGAAACCCAGCAGCCACAATTACGGAATTGGCAGCAGCAACACAACCAATCATGAAGCCAAATTTTTGCAGCAATCAGCACCTGTCAACATTCCTGATTGGTCCAAGGCTTACGGTCAGAAACCAAACAAGGCCTCCAAGAATGTTTCTTGGCGGAAATATGAGCGCGATGGCGATGGTGATGAAGGCGGGGATGATGGCGGCAGAGATAGCGGTGATGATTATGAGGTGGTGGTAGAGGAGGAGGAGGAGGAGGAGGAGGAGTATAATTCAAAGGTACCCCCTCATGAGTTTATTGCTAGGAGACTTGCAAGGAGTCAGATATCTTCTTTTTCTGTTTTTGAAGGGGCAGGGAGGACCCTCAAAGGGAGGGATCTTAGCAAAGTGAGGAATGCTATTTTGATAAAAACTGGTTTCCTTGAGTCATTGTGATATTGGAGGCCTTCTTCTCTCATCCAATGCAATCATGAAGAAGGTCTTGCAATAAGTTTCATGTAATTTGTATATGGGTCTTGTGATGGTTTTTTTGTCAGAGATTGTGTCATGTTGTTTGTGGAATTGCCAAGAAATTCATCTCCCCTTTCCTCAAGGTTTTTAATTGCACATAATTCTCATTTACCATAAGTTTTGACTATCTTAATATGACATTTACACATCTGATGTAATGCTTAAGTGGTGTTCTGTTTGTATCCTTCCTTATTTATGAAGGTGATTGTTTTTTCTGCATCTGCTTGATTTTTGTACGATATTTATTTGGACCTTGTAATAAAATCTTCAGTTGACCAAAAAAAAAAAGTTATTCTAACATGACATTAGAAATTGTGGTACAAATACCGCAAGCATAACTCTAGGTAGATCAAAGCAAGTATTACAGTGCTAAACTGAAATATACAACTGTACAAGCTGACTAGACTATGACTTGGACTCTAGGTGGCACTGCAGACTTTGACTTGGATGATGAGGAGTCTTTTTACACCTCTTCAAGCTGAACGGAGGGAACCAAGAGAAAGCTTGGATTGATGATATTGAATTTTCGCCTTAGACAGAGACTTAGTATGAATATCTCAACAATTTGATGTTGGCCACTAACATAATGCACATTGAAAAGATGAGCAAGGACTAATCCTCTAATATAATGGTAATCAATTTTCATGTGTTTTGTGCGAGCATGAAACACTGGGTTGGAGGCAAGGGAGATGGTAGAAACTTTGTCACACCAATCAGTAGCAACTTGTGACAAAGGAATCCAATACCTCGATTTTTTTTTTTTCAAATCCATGTAATTTCTGCAGTTGTATGGGCAAGAGATAGACTTGACAATTTCTTGCCCGACCCGTTAATTTAACATGAAAATAACGAGTTTCGAGTCAATACGTTAACTAATTGCATCGTTATCAGGTCACCCATTTCAACCCGTCAAGAAAAAGGTTAGTTTGGTAATTTTCTGACTACTAAAATATCCTTACTATAATAGTCATTTGAGATTAAATCCTTACCGTTGAATTTTTTTAATAGCCTCTCACACTGTATCATATCTCTCATCGCCCAAAGTCCAGAGACTCCAAGTACCAACTCCCTTTATATTCTCTATGTCTCATTGGTAAGGTTCTGACTTTTGAGAAAGGCAAGGCTCCACAACCTTGAAAAAAACTTCCCTTCATTAGCAATTTGCATATCCATGTACATTTGATATTTTGTAGTAATGTACTAATGTTTTTCATTAGACTCTTATTTTGGAGTATGTAATACTTGACACGACACAATCCATTAAGGTATCAGGTATGTCGCATAAACGACACGATCACAAAACACACGACATGATCATCAGGTCTAGCAAGAGATATATATACTCTTTCTCTGTTGAAGAATGAGCAACGGTATGTTATTTCTTTGCACTCCAACTAATGACATTACTCCCTAAGACTGTCAATTTCTTCATTGTCCTGGAGACACTCATTTCGGAATAGATGAATAATGATTACAACTGAGTATATAAACACAATAACCATATAAGAAATATTTGTATACACCAGAATGGATGAATAATGTTTGGGTAAATTACACTTTCATACCTCATGTTTGGGGTCTATTTCAGTTCCTTACAACATCTTCAAAACATTTCACTTTCATACCTTAAGTACTATTTTATTTCAAAATAATACCTCCGTTACATTTTCCATCCATTGATCCATTAAATATTGACGTGGCTGCCACATATATGTCACGTGGCAAATAAAATAAATTTTTTTTTTTGAAAACCTGAATTTTCTCTAAAATAAAATAAAATAAAATAATTAAACCCACTCCCCCACCCCAGCGACCCAAATCCCTATCCCTATCTCTAACCCAGAACCCAAAAATCTGTTGCAGCAGTAAGAAGAAGAAGAGGGAGGAAGAAGGAAAAAAAATAATCCCAAAGCCCAGTTCATCCCCCCCCAGGCAACCTCACCTCGCTTCCCCCGCCATCTTATCCCCCTCATCCTCCTCTATTCTCCCCGCAACCCCAAACCCATCTCCCCCATCTTCATCTTCTTCCCTGCAACAACAACAAAAAAAAAACCCCTTCAGTTCTTCTTCCCCCCATCTTCATCTTCTTCCCTCGACCCCTCTACTTGCAACCCAGAAAAAAAAAAAATAAATAAATAAAAAAAAACCCAGATCCTGTCTCGCCATCCCCGGGTTCGTGGAATATGTGTGAATTTAAGGAGTGGGGGGTGTGTGTAGAGGAGAGTGGGGGGTGTGTAGAGAAGGGAAGAGGGTGGGTGCGGAGGGAAGGAGGGTCACGGGTTGGGGGTTGCACAAAGAGGGTCGCGGGCGGGTGGGGGTTCTTTCTGGGTTTCTGGTTTTAAGGGGGGTTATTGGGTTTCTGGGTTTTGGTTTGGGGGGTTGACGGGGATGGTTTATTTCAACTCTTTTTTTTTTAATAATTATTATTTATATTTAGAAGATTTAGGTTTTAAAAAATTTAAAAAAAATGCCACGTGTCAGCATTGGGCAGTCACGTGGCATATATGTGGTAGACACGTCAGCATTTAACTGATCAATGGATGAAAAATGTAATGGATGTATTATTTTGAAATAAAATAGTACTTAAGGTATGAAAATGAAATGTTTTGAAGATATTGTAAGGAATTGAAATAGATCTCAAACTTGAGGTATGAAAGTGTAATTTACCCGTAATATTTACAGTGAGTTTACATACACTTTTCAAATAGTGATTAATAATTAAACAAGCCTAACTAGTCAGACTAATATTCCAATTAGTTGGACATCTGTCGTAATAGAGATACAGTTGTACAAGCTGACTAAACTATAGAAACTTAGACTATAGGTGGCACTGCTGACTTTAACTTGGATGATGAGGTGTCTTTTCAAATATCGCTACGTGGTAACCTTATACCACATGCACCTGTCATTTTCTTCGAGTAAAATTGGACAATTCAAGTTTTCAAAAAAAAAAACAAAGGATTATTGAAAGAGTTTCTTCCATTTACCACAGAATTATGAAAATTAGTAGTCACTTAGTACTACAATCTATTAGTATTTCTCTTCATTATAACAAAGAGGTCTTAAGTTTGAATTTCGTAATTACTTAGTACTACGGTCTAGTGGTACCACTTCACTTGAAAGTGAGAAGTCTTGGGTTCGATTCTCGTCAAAGTCGAATTTGATTCATATCGCTAGCCCATTGTGAGGTAACCTACCCCATCCCTCCTAATTAGTGCAAATAATATAGTTTGTTTAAAGAAATAAAAAAATTTAAATCTCGTAAATAACGAGTTCATAACCAATTGATTCCTCTATTTCTTAGTTTATATATCATTATTTGAAAATTTGGTGTTTTTTTTTAATACATCGATATTTTTACACTAAGAGAAGAGGAAGTTCGGCTAAGCCACACAATGGACAACCTAATTTGGTATCGAATTCGCCATCCACGAGATTCGAACTTAAAACCTCTCACTTCTAAGTGAAGAAGAATACTATCAGATCGTAGTATTGAGTGGCAAAAATTTGGTGTTATTAGGTCATACTATTATTGCTACTAACATTATCTTGTAAACCTTTTAGGTTCTCATTGCCTTGTGCCTATATGAGAGTAGTTCCAGCGTGGTGAAGGGCCCCTAGGGCTATCCACTCAGTGAACAATAACTGACCTTAATGAACAGTAACCGTATTTTGCATCTCCACCCCTACACTGAATAGCCTTGGCAATTGGCAATAAAATATAACTATTTTTTTATTTATAAAATAATAAAAAATAATTTTATTTGTAATTTCGGATAAGATTTGTAATTTCGCAAAGTCCACTCGGCGATTATTTAATTTTCCATTTAATTTTTAATTAATTAAATTACTTAATTTCCATTAACACCCATCCTCTGTTTTCCCTTCAAAATTTTCCTATTGTTTCCTTCGCATTCTCGAGAAAATCAAATCCGATCATAACGGCCGTCACGGCCACCACCACCGACATGCTAAAGACTCCGAATTGCATCAAAATTACGGCCATTGCCCTCATTTCCCTCTCCCTCTTCCGACTCGCCAACCACTACTCTGCTACCTATCATTCCCTCCCCTTCTTCTCCTTCACCGCCGCGTCATCCGCTGCACAGTCTCCGTCTGTCGCATCGCAAACGCCGGAATCGCATGCTCCGAATCCTCCGTCAGCTCCTTCTCCTCCTCAGCCGTGACCACCGCTGGAGGTGGAGAGGATGGGGATAGCGGACGAGATCGGCGCAATGTTGGAGGAGTTCGAGGCCTAACAGAAAAAAATAAAAAAAAGTGGCTGACGTCTGGGCGACGTCAGCTTGCCTTTGGGCTCTCGGGCTGGCAACTCATGCCAGGCCTCTCGCTCGGACCGGGCCTCTCCCTCGGACTGGCACATGCTGGGGCAAGTCGGGCGAGCTATCTGGCCCTGTTCCATCACCAGTCCACCGGGCTAAACACCACGGTGGAACTGCTCTGAATGTGGTCAACAATTGGCTCAAATTCATTTTCCTGGCCCCCGAATTATCTTTAATTAAGTGATGAGGTTGGGTGGGCAAGGACACGTTAGAAAAAGATTTCTCTTACTCCATGATTGCATGACATCATCAATATATCAGGAATAAAAATATCTGTAAAGTGGAGGGAGGAAGATAAACATGGAACTAATCATGGCCAATGAAATAATGGCAAAGGGCTTCTCAATTTCTAAACAATATTATTGAAATATTCCGTATCGATCGTACCTCTGAAAAAAAGAGTTTAAATATCATAATCTCACTCTAATTAATACCAAAGCTTTTTATTTTATTATAAAACTTCACATCCGACTCATTATGCAGGTGATAATTACTAAGTTAGAGATAATACCGGTATTATTGGAAATGGACCTTTGATCTGTTTCTATGATAATTTGACAAATATTAATCGAGATTAGCACATCCTTGAATTCTTATAGCAATTTCATTATGAAGTAACTGCTAATTGATTTTCCTGCATTAAGAATTTAAGAGGCATAGGCAAAAATATTGGACTTTTCATGAACCACATGACATCCTTGGCTTTTTAGAACCGAAAATCATTGCCAAACTAATAAAATATATGAACTCCTCTTTCTTTCTTGGGTAAATTACATAGAAATCCCTCATGTTTAAGGTCTATTACAACCTCATACAACATCTTTAAAACATTTCATTTTCATACCTCACGTACTATTTTATTTCATAATAATACCTCCGTTACATTTTTCATCCATTAATCCGTTAAGTTCTGACGTGGCTGCCACATTTGTGCCACGTGGCTGCCAAATGTATGCCACATGGCAAAAAAATATTTTTTTTAAACTGAATCTTCTTAAAAAATAAAAAAAATAAAAAAACTTAGAAAACGCATACGCACCTCCCTTCCCCCTCCTCCTCTCTTCTCTCCCATATTCATCTTCTTCCCACTACCTGAAACCCAGAGAAAAAAAAAAAAAAAAAAACCTTTCAGTTCGTCTTCACCCCCTCCTCCTCCCTCTCTCTTCTCCCCTATCTTCATCTTCTTCCGCTGACCCCCGTACTTCCAACTCAGAAAAAAAAAAACCTAGATCTCATCTTCGTGGCCATCGTCGGGTTCGTGAGGTGAAAATGGGAGGAATGGGTGTGGATTTAAGGAGTGGGGTGTGTAGAGGAGGGAAGATGGTGGGTGCGGGTGCGAGGGTGAGGTGGGTCATTGGGTTTCGGCGCGGCTTCTGGGTTTCGCAGGGGGAAGGGAGGTGCTAGTGAGGATAGGTGCGAGGAAGGGAAATGCTGGTGAGGGTAGGTCCCCGGGGGGGGGGGGAGGGAGTGAGGTGCGGGTAATGGGAGGTGGGAAAGGAAGGTGGGGGGAGGGGGGGCGAGTGAGGTGCGGGTAATGGGATTTCACATCCCGGCCCGGGCTCCCACCACATCCCGACCACGCCCTCACGGTTTAGTTTCTAGGAACTCACACGAGAACTTCCTAGTGAGTCACCCATTATGGGAGTGCTCTCACGCGCTACTCGCTTAACTTCGGAGTTCCTACGGAACCCGAAGCCAGTGAGCTCCCCAAAGGCCTCGTGCTAGGTAGGGATGGGAATATACATTTAAGGATCACTCCCCTGGGCGATGTGGGATGTCAGTGGGATGGCAACGGTTCGGTTTGGGGACGGAAATGCTATATCCATCCCCATAACCACGAAAAATAACCATATCCATAACCGCAAACTAACCATCGGGTATTATTCATAACCATATCCACCGCGTAACGGATTCCCCATCGGTTAACGGGTATATCCATCTTCGTCAATACAAAAAATATATTCGTTCAATTGAAAAATTATAAGTTAGTAGATATCAATTTCGTCATTAAACATTTGATGTATAAAATGATCCAATGAATGGATCTTGTTGAGTATAAAAATTAAAACACTGATGATGTTGACTTATCTTTGTTATGTCCTATAAGCACCATTGAGTTTGCATTGATTTTGATTCAAAACTTTACTTTCCTACAAAATGCAACTTTTGTATTCTCAAGGTAATGGTTTGGTGAATAATAGATATACAAATATATATATATATATATATATTATACTATTATATTATATATAAATTATATTATTTACTAATCGGATCGGATTCGGTTATGGATATGGTTTGGGGACCTCTATAACCATATCCAAAACCATAACCAAATAATATAAACGGTTTTTCCCCATATCCAAACCATACCAGAATTTTCATATCCAAATCCAATCCATTCGGGTGATTATCCACGGTTATCGGGTTTAACGGTTAGAATTGCCATCCCTAGATGTCACATGGGAGGTGGGGGTTTCTGGGTTTGGGGGTTGCGAGTTTGAGTGGGGGTTTTTTTTTTTTTAAAAAAAAAATTTATTTAGAAGATTTAGGTTTTTTTAAAAAAATAAAAAAATATATTTTTGTCACGTGGCAGCCACATCAGCACAAATGTGGCTGTCACGTCAGCATTTAACGGATTAATGGATGGAAAATATAACGAATGTATTATTTTGAAATAAAATAGTACATAAGGTATGAAAATGAAATGTTTTGAAGATGTTGTATAAGGTTGTAATAGATCTCAAACCTGAGGGGTTTCTATATAATTTACCCTTCTTTCTTCCACCATTCTCCGACTTGTACTACTACTCGCTCACTAACTCATAACTATGAAAGGTATAAGTGTCTACCATGAATGACTATGTTCTTCTTATCAATTTAATTTTCCAAGATCTTCTTCTATATATATATATATTGATAATTTTAAGTTGAAGGATTATAAGGTACTCTAATGGAAAGGGCTAAAGGTCTAAATGACATGATTTGTTAAAAAATTCATCTCCAAGCTATAATTATATGGAGCCCATCAAACTATTATTTGGCCAAAGGAGCATCAAGTTGACCAAATATAGCCCCCTCTTAGCCATTTTTTTGGGCCAAACTCCTGAATTGCAATAATTGATTCAAATTTAACGACTATATGGGAAAACATTCAACGGTAGTTTAACTATATTAACTAATAAATTTAAAGTATAAACTTAAAACTAATAAATTATTGGGAGGGTTATGTTTAGCTCCTTTGGTTGGAGATGATATATGAATATGGCGTGCCACTGTTTATTTAAAAATAATTTTTTATAGGACTATAATTCTAGACATAGCTATGTTTAGCTCTTTCAGTTGGAGATGTCCTTATAACTACAGGATGAGAGGAAAACAAGACTAACGTTTTTACTCTTTTAACATAATATTATTTCTGAAATTATTTTGATTAGTTTAAGTTTATTTTTATTTCCATGTACACATAGCCACGTTAATTAAGGATGAGTCATCTTATCTCTTATTTATGATCATTCGATGAGAATTAATCTAAAGGCTCAAAACAAGTCTAAAGGTATTTGTTAAAATATTTATCTCTTGATGCACGGGTAAAAACTCAACACCCATTCCACTAATATATTGGACCACATATATATGAGGCACTATATTTTACTTGCATGAATTATTTTGCTAGCTTTTTGGATTGTATTTAATAATGTACACAATGTTTTTTTTCCCTTCCGTATTTTGTAGAGTTGACTGGCATATATTAAATGGAGTTTTAACAAAACACTCCCAGTACTGTTTACTTTTAACGAAAAATCACATTTTTACATTTCCCTGGTACTATTCACTATACCTTTAAAGAAGACTTTTCATTAAAAATGAAGTTTTTTTTTAGACTTTTCGTTAGTTTTCCTTATATTAAAAGAGTGTATTTTTGCTCACTACTCTCAAGTTGTAATAATGCTCATCACCCTACTTATTATCATTAGATGAGTTTAAATTATGAGATTTGTGTGTCTATCCACTACAAATAGATATCGAACTTTAAACTCATCTAATAGTTATAAATAGGGTAGGGAACATCACCACCACTTAAGAGTGGTGAGCAGAAATTTCCCATATCATCAAAAGACCATTTGTGAGAATTGTGCCTTTATTTATAATAATTAGGGTTTTTATCACAAATAGTCCCTGACATTGATCAAACACATCATTTTGGTCACTGAAATTGAAAATCAATAGAAATGGTCCCTGAGATTGATCAAACACATCACAAATGGTCCTTTTGTTAAAAACTCTTTGGGCAATTTTCAAAGCTTCGTAACTCAATCGTTTCTTAACCAAATTCGACCCATGATATATCTAAATGAAGATAGGAAAGTGTAGAACAAGATTATACCATTTGGAAGCCCAATGGTTGCAGGAGATGGCCGTAGAATAGCCTCAAATGTGATTGGTCAGCGGAAAAACTGGAAAACTCACCGGAAACTGGATAAACTTTAAACGTTCATAACTTCTTCAATAATCAACGAAATCGAGTGATTCAAAAACAAAAATCATACTTCCGGCCAAACTACGGCTAGTTAGCCATAAAAAAAAGATATCATTCTCTTCATCTCTTTGAGAAGTATGATTTTCGTTTTTGAATCACTCGATTTTGTTGATTATTGAAGAAGTTATGAACGTTTAAAGTTTACCCAGTTTCCGGCGAGTTTTCCAGTTTTTCCGCGGACCAGTCACATTTGAGGCTATTTTACTGCCATCTCCGGCAACCATTGGGCTTCCAAATAGGTATAATCTTGTTCTACACTTTCCTATCTTCATTTTGATATATTATGGGTCGAATTTGGTTAAGAAACGATTGAGTTACAAAGCTTTGAAAATTGCTCAAAGAGTTTTTAACGGAATGACCATTTGTGATGTGTTTGATCAATCTCAGGGACCATTTCTATTGATTTTCAATGTCAGGGACCAAAATGATGTGTTTGATGAATGTCAGGGACCATTTGTGATAAAAACCCTAATAATTATGATGGTCTCCAAACTCTATTGGAATTTCTACTTTAAATTCACACAGTCTTGTCACTTAGCACTATGGTATAGTAGTACTTCTTTTCATTTGTAAGTGGGATGCCTTAGGCTTGAATCTCGCCAAAGGCGAATTTGAACCACATTATTGTTAGCTCATTGTGAGGCTAAGACACACCCTCTCCTTTAGTGTAGATAATATCGT
This sequence comes from Heteromeles arbutifolia, assembly GCA_024362995.1. Taxonomy (NCBI): domain Eukaryota; kingdom Viridiplantae; phylum Streptophyta; class Magnoliopsida; order Rosales; family Rosaceae; genus Heteromeles; species Heteromeles arbutifolia. The sequence goes on along the minus strand of JANCRC010000003.1, from coordinate 31,703,492 downwards.
TTGTTAAAAAAAAATTACACAGTCCTAAATAATCACTAATTACAACATTTTGAACAAATTTGAGATAAAAATAAACAAATAAATAAAGCTTTACAAGTCACTTGGAGAAGAACATATTTATAAGGGTGAATTGCCAATTTAGTCCCTGAATTATCACCTCAGTGAAAATTAGGTCCCTAAACTATTTTTTCAGAAAAATTAGTCATTGAATTATAAAAATCTGCCAATTACATCCTTAATATTATATTTAAAGTTACTATATTCAATTTTCCGTCAATTTAAGTCACGTTACTTGCATGTGATACACATTGAAGGGTAGATTGGTAGTTTTCCATAAAGAAATAGTGTATGGAGTTAACTTTGGAAGGTAAATTGGTAGTTTTTCATAAGAAATAGTGTAAGTTAACTTTGGAGGGTAAATTAGATGTTAGATTCGCAACCTATATGAAATGTGAATGGCTTATAGGCAAGAAAATGACGGTATTACACTCTAAAGTGTGTCAAGTGACTTAAGTTGAAGAAAAATTGGACAAAATAGCTTTGAATATAATAGTAGGGATGAAATTAGCAATTTTTAATGAATTTAGGGACTTAATTTACTGAAAAAATAATTCAGGAACCTAATTTTCACTGAGGTAATAATTCAGGGACTAAATCGGCACTTCACCCTATTTATAATATTTACTAGGACATCACATAAAAACAATCTTAGCAGCCATATAAGGTAGCTTAGTGCTCTATCACATATGCATGGCTCTAAAGCTTAGTGCGATCTTCCCCTTTTAATCCCTTTTAATCTATTACCTTTGCCTACACTTTACACCATTGCTAATTTGCTATGTCGACATACGATCCAAGATAGAAGAACCAACCTCCTTTTCTCACTTAAAATATTTGCTTACAGAGTTTCTCTGAACACAGTCGTTCATGCACATGTCAAGAGGTGAAGTCAGAACTTCGCTACTATAAAAATATAATTGGCATACTTATCAAATTAAAATATAGACATTTGCGCTTCCTCTTTGTTTAACTTATTATGAGATGCATCTTGCTTGCATACGACAAACAACTTGACCACTTCCGTTTAAAAAGAAAAGAAAATATAAAAAAACATTATGGTCGGATTACATTTCACAAAAGTTTAATGGAAGTCTTTCTCATTGTCCCCATTGTGGCTGCTACTATGACTCAAGAGGATAAACGATTTTGCTTTTTTATATGAAAAAATCGACATCAAAGGTTTAAGACATGAAGGAAGGTAGAACTTGCCTCAGCCTTTCCAACTTCGTGGAAGGATTCTAATTCCTTGAGTGCCAAACTTCTCAGCTCTTTCCTCACTTCCGTTGTTTCCATCTCATTTCCTCCGACTCTATTTAAAAATAAAAAAAAACTAATGAAAATGACTTGAAAACTTTGAGTTTTAAAAATAAGGACAAAATAAAAGGTAAAATAAATAGTACCAGGATTGACTTTTTAGTGTAAAAATGTAGTTTTTCGTTAAAGTAAACAGTACCGAGAGCTTTTCGTTAAAATTCTCTTTAAAAAATGATTTGTATCATTCCCGCAATCTTCTCAATTTCTTTATTTCCACCTCAATTTTCTTCTCCGAATACCACACGCAGCTCACATGCGTGGTACGCACCTTCCTCTTTTTTTTTCATCAGCAAAGATAGGCCCGAATTGCCTTGGGCGAATCCATTGACTTAGCAATTTAGTTGGAAACATGGGCCTGGGCCTGGATCTGGGACTGGGCTTGGCCTATCGGTTTAAGGTATATGGCTTGGTACTTGGTAGCGGTTGGGTGGCCAACGTTGGCACGGTGGTTGGCAGGGCGGCAACCATTGCGCATGGGCTCAAAGACTGAGAGGGGAGCCCTTACACGTATACCCTGCTTGAGACTTTAGATATTCAATTTACTTAAAAGACTGTTCGATAACCATTTTGTTTTCGGTTTTTTTTTTTTTTTAAACTGAAAACTGAAAGCTTGTTTGTAATGAAAACTGAAGATGAAATCTTGTTTGGTGACTACTTTTAGTTTTTAATTTTCACAAAAATGAAAACTGAAAAGTATTTTATTGAGTTTTCAAAATTTGGCCTTTCTTACTTTTTAGTTTTTAGTTTTCAAAAGGAAACTGTTATTAGCACTCCAAAAATATCATTTTACACTCCTCACAAGTGTATTTTTCTTTCTAATTATAGAAAGTTTGGAGGGTAAAATGAGATTTTTGAAATGCTAATAACAATTCTCTTTAAAAAAAGTGAAAAGTGAAAACGAAATGGTTATTAAATGACCCCTTAGCACATGGCGTACTCCACCTAATTTGTCAATGAGTTTTTTATGGGCTCCTTTTGATTCCATATCACCTAACCCGAGGCTGAGGGTTCATGTCGTACACGAGACTTTCTTAGATTCTCTAGGTATTTTAATCGTTAAATCTTTATTTAAGAATATAAATCAAAATTTAGTGATTAACATACCTGATAATACGGAGCACCCAAGAATTTTTTGTCGTACCCCAAAATATGGGGAAGTTGTATTTGTAATTTTGTATATGCTCAAAAAGAGGGATCATATCAAATGAATGGTTGTGATATGTGACTTGTTGATCTAAACACAAATGGATTAATCACACACACTAATTAGCAAGTAGATATGTAATCACATACTCATAAGCAATTTCTTGCCTTGTACACGACTTGTTATATGATAGTAGCAACAGTGATTACATATTTACTTGCTAATAAGCGTATGACATACACTGACCGATATAGTCTCGAGGATGAGATGGAACGATGTCTAACATCAAGTACGCTCATATCTTCCATACTCAATATTGAATACTTTGAGTACATATAACAGGACAATTAGCAAATGAGAAGAAGAGAAAGGGTAAAAGAGAAATGTAGAAATAGAGTGTAGCTTTCTATAAAAGTGCGGGACTTGCGATTTTCCTCACCCTCTAACTTGTCTTTGTCTTAGAGATATCCAGGATTTGGACCTGTGATTTATGAACATAACCAGGTTCTAGGTTCTTGGTCCTGATTAATGAGTATGACCCTATACAAAAAAGGTTATAACCCTACACAAAGGGCCCTTACACTTGCGGGTATTGACAACTCATTTGTTGGGTTCTGTCGTTGATCTGTAAAATCAATTATTTGAGTCATCATGTTCTTTACACGTGCTCCACGTGTGCATGCCACCTTGTGGTGTGTAAGGGTAGATGGGTCTTCTGAACTAGAGATTGATTTTCTTGTGCAATTGAGTTTTAGTCTTAATAGCAATTGTCCAATAATCCTTTGTCACGCGTTTAAAAATACGTTGTTCACCTAGCAAATAACATTGTCACATTTTCTGTTAATGACATGAGAAAATTTCTCAAAACAAATCAATTTAATCAGAGGGGAAAAGTCCACGTTTTGATTTTCTAGAATGAATTAACAAATTCTGCACCTTATGCTAACATGTGATATGACAATCTGGTTCAACAAACTTTTCATTTCTTCACTTGCAATGCAAAATATTCTATTAATTTGCTAATTAAGAACTTGGTTAATTTACAAGTACAGCTAATAATATAATTACTCAACTTAATTTTGCATGTAAATTTTGATTTGGTCCACCAAAAAATAAAATAAAAATATAAAACCAAAGAAAGAAGAGATAAAACTTGGATGTAGTCTCGTGAAGTTGTTTTGTATCATATCTGTGCAAAATCCAAAGCCTTCGTTGAGTGACATTACAATTTCCAACACACTTTAAACCATTCAAATTTTGTTGCATTGCTATGTACTTGTGCACAACTTTTCTTTTATATCCTTTGTTAAGGTTTAGGCAATGTTCTTGTGGATGTCAGGAAGTGTAAGTAAACCTTGTGGGTGTCAGTTCTATAGTTTAGACAATGACCAATAGTTCGGATTATCTTATACTATGGATCGCTAAAATGTTTTGCAATTTAACATGATGAGAATAACTTATTAGTGCGGGTGTATGTATTGTGACTTACAACGAGCAACTTCATTGCAAGTTATTTTCTGTCGTTTATTGACAAACAAAACTTTTACCTATCACAGAGTACATGCTTTTGTTTCTTCTATCTCTTCCAATTCCGTCACATGATTTGTCAAGTAAGTTCTTCCTCGACTTATCACGAAAACTGGGAGTAGAGTGCCTCTGGCAACTCGACATAGCTGTAAATGAAAAATTCCTTCCCCCCCTTTCGCCCGTAAATAAATATAACAATCTCTTATATTGTATGCATGTAGTTAACACTTTTTTACTCTTCCTAAATCTAGCCTCATAGCCCTGCTATTTTAGGCCAAAAAATTACTCAAAGACTCGAATGGGAGAGGTATACAATATTTAGAGATAGAAAGAGATTTTTCAATGTGTTCGAAACACGATTCAATAGTCCAAATATCATAATACAAATAATTAATTTTTTTGTTTCTTCAACTATCCATTTACTTATATTATAATATTTAGTATATCGATATATGTTCGCAGGATACTGAAAAATTTCTTAAACGCAAAAATTCTTCACAAATAATAGGGTAGTTGAAAAGTCGTATCAAAGTATGGAAACTAAAACGTACAACTCGGGACAGAAAATTGAATATAAAAAGTGTGTTAAGGTCGGTTACGTAATTCCACCACGCACCTCCACCTTCTCTATAACTTCATACATACAAACACAACACCCAGAAACCCACCGACAAAACCAGAACCTCCGTGGTGTCGAGCACTCAGAGGAGCCACTTGGGATTATTTAAGGAACGTGGGTTTATGGATCTGAATTTTGGGTCAAACGAGTGCGTTGACTCCATTGACTTGGGATTGGCAAATGAGTGTTGCTCTGGTTTAGCTTGACTGGTCGGATTAGAGAGAAGAATGTCTTGGAAGAGCAGAGGAGGAGGAGGAGGAGGAGGAGGAGAGGCAGCAGCTTCGAAGAGTGCAGTGTCTCGGAAATGGACACTTTTGTTTTGTATTGGTTGCTTTTGTGCTGGAATGCTCTTCTCTGATAGGTAAATTATTTGAATTTCTACAAATTTAAAGCTTCGATTTTTCTTTAAAATCCCAGAAAAAATGACTAATTAATTTAATTTGGTGAAGTTGGTAGCTTTTGTTTTCCCTTAAATCTCAGAGATTCGGGATTTTGGATTATTTTATTAATCTGGATGTGGGGTTTGAAATTTGATGAGGGATGACCGATTTTTGGGTTTTCTGGGTTTTTGTAATTAATGCATCATTGGTGTATTTCTTAATTTCTCTGTTAGTATCTTAAAGTAGTGATTAATGATGATGGCAGACTAGTTTATATTTCAATTAGTGGTATTACTGTTTATTGTTTTTTGGTTGAATTTCCCCTTTTTTTTTCCCCTCAGAATTGGTAAGTTTGTGTTGTCCTTTACAATTATGAAATTAGGATGGATCTGAATTTCATATAATAGATCCAAAGATTCAATTCAGAAATCATTCTAGTAATCAGGTTTTGTCATAATTGTTTAATTCAAGAGATGAGTCTGTTGTTTCTTCTTCATTAAGTACTACTACTAGGTCACCGTCTTCCGCGGCGCCCTCCCTCCTTCCCTAGTCTCTTTCTTTCCCTCCCTTTGCTTCTCAATGCCGGAAAATGTGCTGATGGGGCCGACTCCTGCATAATTTCCAAATTAGGATATTGGTTTTTGATAACATCGTTTATGTCCTTAATCTTCACATTCTGATTACTGTATGCGACTTTTTTTCTGCAAAAATGGACATACATTCCCATCAAAACATGTTTTTACTTAAACTTTATCAGAAGCGAAAGTAGCGTGTTCTATGCTAGAGTTTTTTTTTTAATTCCCAAACTGTGGTATACTAATTAAAAATAAATGAATTCTGCTAACAGAATGTGGTCAGTGCCTGAAATTAAAGACATATCGAGGACAACCAGGGTTGACAATGAAACACCGAAGTTTGTTTCTGGTTGTGATCGAACAATTGTAAGTACCTTTTATCTAAACAGCCATGTATTTACCCTTTCTTTATTTGTTTATTCATATTTACTGTTGTTTTTGTTTAGAAGGATGTAGAACATGAACCAAAGGATGTTTATGGGGAAGTTTCAAAGACTCATCACGCTATACAGTAAGTCATGCTGCAGCTCAACTCATTTTGTTGAAGTTGACTCAATATTATGTCTTATGACTCGTCGAAATTGCAGCACGCTGGATAAAAAAATTTCAAATTTGGAGATGGAATTAGCTGCTGCAAAGGCTGCACAGGAATCTATACTTAGTGGTTCACCGATTGCAGAAAATTTAAGAATTCCCGAGACAAGAAATAAAAGAAAGTATTTGATGGTCGTAGGAATAAACACTGCTTTTAGCAGTCGAAAGCGCAGAGATTCAGTTCGTGCTACTTGGATGCCTCAAGGTTTTTTATCGACAACCTACTTTCTTTATGTTTTCTAATTATATGTGAATGCCTCTGACATTTCCCTTATAATTTGTCTTTACCATATAGCGGATAAAAGAAAGCAGCTTGAGGAAGAAAAGGGCATTGTAGTTCGCTTCGTAATAGGTCACAGGTGGGTGTTTGAGTTCAATTCTATTGGTGAATAACAATTTACTTTTGAATTCTTGTTTAGGTTTTCCCTTCTATAGACTTCATGTAGGTAGGTGTCAGTCTTTCACTAGAAGATCGTGGAATTTGATTCTTTCCTATTGGGATTTTTGTTATGGAATAAACAATCTACTTTATTAGAAACATTTTGGAAATTATACAACGTGGTAGAATTGAATACATTTTTTATCTCAAAGTTAATGTTGATCACATGATTTACCCTAAATTGTCTACGTTTTTATTGTATCATACGTAGTCATCTCAATGTTGAAATGCTTTCCTCTTCTTAAGAAAGAAAAAAACAAATTAAAACCTTTAAGGAATAAAACCTGATCTGTTTTTTCTTCTATCCATTGCTAGTGCTACATCAGGTGGTATCCTTGATAGAGCTATTGAAGCAGAGGAGAAGAGGGATGGTGACATTATGCGGCTGGTAAAGCCTTTATCCTTTCAGCTAGTTCGTTAAATCCTTTTATCTGACGGAGGAGCACATATAAACAATGTGAGACATCTTTGTAATGTGTTGGTCTGAGGAGAAAGCTAATCGATTTTGTTTTCATAAATTTGATGAAAGCAGGATCATGTTGAAGGCTATCTTGAATTGTCAGCAAAGACGAAGATATTCTTTGCCACTGCTGTTGCTTTGTGGGACGCAGATTTCTATGTCAAAGTTGATGATGATGTACATGTAAATATAGGTATATAATCATCAGGCTTCTTTGTTCAAAATATGTCTTTTCAATGTTCACAAACTGGAAATTGGCTTTTCCGGAACACATCCTAAATCACTCCTGTTTAAGGAGTCACTAGTGTTGTCATTTTTATGGGCACATTCTGATCTCCAGCTAGTGTGTAATAACTTTTTCTGTTATCATTCTCTATTTCTTCTTAATGTTGAGTTCATTCATCATATAATTTCAGGAACACTTGGAGCAACTTTAGCTAGACACCGATCAAAACCCAGGGTGTATATTGGATGCATGAAATCTGGTCCAGTCCTTGCTCAAAAGTGAGTTGTACACTCTTGAATTATTTAAACCAGCTAGACATTTGTGGCATGCTTTCCCTTACCTCACTTGTTTATTGACAGGGGAGTAAGATATCATGAGCCCGAGTACTGGAAATTCGGAGCGGAAGGGAACAAGTATTTCCGTCATGCCACAGGACAGCTCTATGCTATCTCAAAAGACTTGGCTAATTACATATCAATCAACCAGTATGTTTCCAGATTTTATGTAGTGGAAATCGTTCTGCTCAAATTATGTCTACCCTTTAGGGCCTTTCTTATTTCTTAAATATTGCTAATCATCTAGGCATGTGCTACACAAATATGCGAATGAGGATGTTTCTTTGGGGTCGTGGTTCATTGGATTGGATGTGGAGCAGATTGATGACCGGAGATTATGTTGTGGAACACCACCTGGTAATCTCATATCCATCTGTTTTGCCCCATTTTTCTAAACTCGCTTGGTCTTGATTAGGCTCTTATAGCTTTGGGAAAAATATAAAGTTCGGGTGCCAAATATCTGATTAACATAGGTTGTTACATGTTCCATGGCTCCAACGTTGTGTTTCTGTTTCATATGGTCATGTTTAATATTAAAACTTAGAGCAAACAAGTTGAAATCATTTATTTAGGTTACACATTGTTAACTATGTAGCACACTGGGAAGGGACATAGTTTGGTGGTCGTGAGAAGTAAAATGGGGTGTGTGGATAGCACACCCCCAATGTTATTGGTGTGGGTCAGTATGTTTTCTGTGGGATAAGTTTTCATGTCTAAAATTGCAAAGAAAACAATATTAGAAGAAAGGTTAATTGTAGTTCAAACTAGGAATAAATATTATCATTACATAGTGTATAGTTACAAGTTTAATGGTGTTAATTGTTACCACAGATTGTGAGTGGAAGGCTCAGGCAGGCAACGTCTGCATTGCTTCATTTGACTGGAGTTGCAGCGGGATTTGCAAGTCTTCCGAGAGGATCAAGGAGGTCCACAAGCGCTGTGGAGAAGGTGAGAACGCTTTGTGGAATGCAGCTTTCTAATTGACAAAACGTTCTTCCAAACTCAGGAGGAACATGTATATGGCGTGAGCTTGTATCATAAAAATTCACACAGATAACAAAAATGGGATGCATAGCGAGATGGGTTGGCTGTTGGCACCCTTCCAGGGAAGTTGCAGTCTTATTTCCGGGATTCTACTCCATTTTAGACAAGGAGTGAGAGACCCAATAGCGAAACTTGAAAGAAGCGAGAGATTGTGGTTAAAATCATTCTTTGAGTGCTTCCGGGGCCATTTGTATTGTAAGTCTTCCATGGTTAATGAAGCTCCAGAATATGTTCCAGTTGGATTTTTTTGTACCTTTATTCATGTTGTAGAAGAAGTTTTTATCTCTTTCCTTGGTGATGAAGCTTCAATGTGACATCTCTGACCACTGACTAGTTGACTCAGTTGACTCGTTCATATGCATTTATAGTTCTCTTCCCCAGACTGCAATGAATTTGATGAGTAGCTGAGCTCATGAATTAAGTGACTAAAAAAAAGCATTTAAGTGGTAAAATAAATGTCTCAACCAAATTTATGGGAGAAATTTACCAAAAGAAAAAATTATGGGAGAAGTCGAATAAGTTGTTATTGTCTGGAGAAATTTTTATGAAATGGATTCACTTTTAGCGTAGTGATTTTGATCCACTATTCTAAGCGGTACTAGACTCTCAACTCACTGCTTGATTAGTGCCTAATGTCTTTTAGAACTTTATTCTGACCACAAATAAAGGTTGTGTAATCTTGTGTAAGTCACTTGGGGTGCCATAATTAGGGGTGGGCATTTGGAACCGAAAATCGAAACACGAATCGAATCGGATTGCACTGAACGGTTTGGTTTTGCGGTTTTGAAACGGTTGCGGTTTCAAAACCGAACCGCGGCAAAGAAAACGGTTTGGTTTCGGTTTTGGGTTTTCAAAACCGCACCGAAACCGAAACCGCACCATATATTGAATGTTATGTTTTAATTAGTTCAACTACATCAGTCATCCAATTTTGCACCACTATTCAAGTCCATCCAATTTTTCCCCTACATATACTTATTCATACTGAATTTCTTCTCGTTTTCCAGAAAGAGAATGGACATTCTTCCCTTCCTACTCCATCTCAGCAGTCAATTACTGAGGGCACCAAGCCCCAGTTTGGGGTTGAGGTGATTTTAAAAAAAGCTGCTATGAAAAAAAGCTGGGAGAGTTTTTGATGTTTGGTAAACATTCAGCTTCAGCTTTTTTTCACAGTTTTGGGTGAAAAAAAGCCAAAAACAAGAAGCTGCAAAACCCAGCTTTGAAAAACCGGCTTTTTTTCACATCTGTTTTACATAAAAGTTTATCAAATACTATAATACTGCTTTTTTTTTTTTTTTTTTTTTTTATCAAAAGCACTTTTACAAAAAAGTTTACCAAACACTCTGCTGCTTTATTTCATAGCTGTTTATTCTCACAGCACAACAGAATCAGCTTTTTTTCAAAGCACAGCAATACCAAACCAGCCCCAACTCTAGTGTGATTATGGTGCCTGATGTCAACAGGGATTTGCTTCTTTGTATTATTAAGGTACATTGGACAATTAATTGTAATAATATAAAAATGATGAACCGAGATTTGTTCTCTCTTTTCGGGAAAGCTGATGAAACTCTTGTTGCTTTCAGATATATGATTGTTTGGAGTCTGACTTAAAGCTAAATGAGGTTTTTGAGTTATTTGGAGTCTTCACTTTCGATTCGGAGTTTAAAGAGGACAAGGATGCATCAGATGATTTCACAAATGGTTTTAGCGAAGATGTGTTGGTTCACTTGCCCCCTAATAAGGTATTGGTTCATCTTGCATTTATGTAATTGTTGGTCTCCATATATAAGAAAAGACTAAATTTTGCATGTTAGGTTCTGTACAGCTTGTTTGTTAGTACTTGGTATTGGACTATAAGTACATACATTTTTATACTCGTTTTTTGTTTCACATTTTTCCCTTGGTGCAGGTACCACGTCTCCATTTATTCACAGGAAACTTGCAGTTCACGACTTCCTTCCTTGTTCCCCTACAATCGAGGCGATTTTGTGCTCATTATGGTCTCATATTTCCTCAAACAAAGGACTTCTATGCCTGTCTGCGTGTGTATATGCAAACCTGGGATCTCTAAATTTCCCCACTTCGGCATCCTTCCCTTAATTACTTAGATATTGTGTTTGACAATGCTATTATTGTCTACCTTGTTGTTGCTGTTTTTGCTGCATGTTCATTAATTAATATATGAGGAAAATAAGACCGTCTTATGCGTAAATATGTGTATATTTTAAATTGTACATTTTTTTCTCAAAAATCGAACTGAAACCGTTTGAAACCGCACCGAATCGAACCAAACAGTTTGGTTTCATTTCGGCTTTGGCTTCAAAACTGCACCGAACCACACTGCAAAAAGTTTCGATTTCGGTTGCGGTTTCACTCGAAACCGCACCGCGCCCACCCCTAGCCATAATGATTGTGAACATGTTGTATGTAAGTTTTTTTCCACCGTCACTTAGAATCATTCTTGATGCCTCTTTGAGGAAATCATGTTTTCCGTTACGAAAGAAAATTAATAGAATAAGGAAAAGAAGTAGAGAAGATTTTAAAGATCAAGCATGTCATGGTGAGGTCATGTGTAGGGAGGTTTTGTAGTTGTTGAAGTGTCAAACAACGTTCTGTGTCTCTTTTTTCGTATGAAACGTGTGAGTAGTGTTATTTATACTTATTTTTATATTTTATGTACTATTCTTAAATTTCAGCTATTGAATTAAATGAATTAAGAATATTAATGACAAAAAAATAACAAGAGTGTGTACAAGGTAAAAATAAGTATGAATAATACTAACTATCCATGAAATATATATGATAAGATAGTAATTAATACTCCATCATAAGAAAAGATGATGATTAAAGGATAATACTTGGATATTCACTGGTGAATATTTACGTTTTAACTTTGTTCAATAATATTTAAAAACAAGAAACATGTGATATTTTTCAATTGAGTTAAATTAAAATGTGAGCACATAAAATACTCACATGTAAGTTATCTAAGTATTATTTATCGTCAAAACTGTTTAACTGTCCAATTATAAATAAGTTTTAATCCGTCATGCCGACTTTTAATCCGTCATGTCCACTTATAAATAAGTAAGTACAGCCAAATCTACCGACTTTTAATCCGTCATGCCATCCGTTCCAGATAACCATAACATCATGACATGATTGCTGCAGCTGCACTGAAAAAGCATAGCCCCACTATCTTTCCTCTCCCCACTAACAAGGATACCATTCACGTTGAAAAATTGGAGCATTTGTTTGATTCAATTGAAGTTTTAATTTATGTAAAAAAAGAAATAGTGAATATTAATGTCACAATATGGAGTAACAGTCTCTTTTAGTAAATTGGTTAGAATTTGAGTCTTTTATTTGCCTCTTAAAAACTCTTTATTTTGAAAAAAAAAATTAACAACAATATTTTAAAAGATTATTGTTTCACGTTATGAAAAATTCATAAACCAGTACTCATAAATTATTAATTAAGACTAAAAGCTTCAATTTGTCTCTTAAGCATTTTTATTTATTTACGCTGGAAAATAATTTATAAGAACAATTAATCCATATTGATGATTTTTCCAAAACAAAGGGAAAAAGGAAGTACCAGTGTCTTAGGGCTAGTTTAGTATTGCTGTGCTTTGAAAAAAAACTGCTTCTGCTGTGCTGTGAGAATAAGTAGCTGTGAAATAAAGCAGCAGAGTGTTTGGTAAACTTTTTTGTAAAAGTGCTTTTGAAAAAAAAAGTAGTATTATAGTGTTTGGTGAACTTTTAAGTAAAACAGATGTGAAAACAAACCGGTTTTTCAAAGCTGGGTTTTGCAGCTTCTTGTTTTTGGCTTTTTTTCACCCAAAACTGTGAAAAAAAGCTGAAGCTGAATGTTTACCAAACACCAAAAACTGTCACAGCTTTTTTTCATATCAGTTTTTTTTAAAATCACCTCAATCCCAAACTGGGCTTAGTTATATCCACTTCTTCCCTCAAGGGTTTTGTATTTATTACTACATTACCATTTTAGTCCTAGTCTTACCAACATTTTCATTTCTCTCTCATATATAATAAGACCCGTTGGGGTTCATGTTGCTGCTCATGCATTACCTGCAACGATGAGAGGAAACTCAGATGACAATGCTCCTAATTGCTTTAGTGTCCTGAAGCTCATAGATTCCTCCGTCAGGATTTCTGTGATTCCTCTGAGCGTAGCAACCATTTGGCTCACTGTGACCAACCACCAAGACAACCCCAGCTATGGCAACCTAAAGTTCTCCAATTTCACGGGCCTCAAGTAACAACTCCATTCATTTTCATTTTCTTGGATAATTACTGTCCGTTTTCGATACAAGCGATACTGGCATTTGGAGGACTCAAACTCCGGTCCTCTAGTGCAAGAGTGGACACTTTTAACCAACTGAGCTGGAAGATCGTTGCGTTAATGTTTCTGTTTTAAGTTATTGATTAATGTTTTGAAGTGTCTTTGTTTCTGCAGGTACATGGTTTGCATCAGCACCATTTCTGGTGTGTATGCTTTTCTTGCAGCTTTGTCCTCATGGATCACGTGCTTTGTGACTAAAACTTGGCTTTTCTTCGTCTCCGACCAGGTTCATTTTCTTTTCCCTTTTGGCTCCATTCAATTTCTTTTCTTTTTCTTTTGGCTTGTAACAAAAATAGGAGGTGTTTGATGCACAGATAAAACCAGTTACAAACGTCAAATTAAAGATACAACTGAATTGGCAACAGACAGTAATCACAGTTTAGCTGTTGTATATATGTGTAAAAGTTTTAGTAGTGCTTATTTCCCTTGAAAGTTTGGGGAAAAGAAAAATAGATATTCCCTCACACAAACGTTCTTATTTTATTTAGTACTTTTGTTTTGTCTTCAAAGGTTTTAAACATTTTTATAAATATGCAATTACCCCTTTTCTTTTTGTTCTCTTGATTTGTGTTGTGTTGAAGACACTAAAGGCATTAGTATAATATTCTAACCCACTAACTAAGCACAATGATCCCAACTTTGATAGATGTATAATCAAGCAATTTTTATTTTGAAATGTTAATAACAGTTTACACGTCTCAAATTTGACGCATAAAGAAATGTGTCCTCGCTCATTTTCTGTAATTTATTTTCTTTCTTGTTTCAAATTTTGGGTGCAGATTGTAGTTTATTTAATGGTCACATCTGGGGCAGCAGTGATGGATGTGGATGCAAATTTCTTCTTCCTTGATCTTGGACAAAATTGCACCTACAAAACAATTAACACCTTAGGTCAAGAGCCTCACGCGCCCACGATGAATGAGGGGGGGCTTTGGCCGAAGAACCTCCAATGCCAAAGTTAGAATTTAGAGAGAAAGTGTTTGAGAATTTTTAGAGAATTTTAGCAAGAGAATTGCAAGTTAACTTTGAGGAGAATGATGGGGTTTAAATAGGAGAGTGGCCGGCCTCCTTGGGTGAGAGAGGACCGGCCACCTAGCCTTGTTTGTTTCTTGATTTGTGTTAATTTGGGAGTTATGGAATAATTACCTAATCAATAGAATAATTACCTAATTGATTAGCTAATCAATATAATAAAAAAGGGAAGATTTTGGGAGTTACCTTGTGAAGAAGATTGGATGAGGATGGATGAAATAGATTTTGAATTGTTACCCATTTTGGGCACTTTTGACTTGGTTGAGGGATGATTGCCCGCTACTCGCACGTAGGAATCCCGGTATGCCTCAAGGGTATTTTTGTCCTCTTTTACCCAAAAATCCACGTGTCGCCTTGTGATTATTTTTGGCTCCACAAATGCCCCCATACCTGCTAGGCTGCTCGTAAAAAAAGAGCAGCAGGTGTAGAGATCTTCTTGCTCTAGGAAACTTTGGATTGTTTCCTATTTTGATGTAGATTCCCTCTTTAATATGAACTTAGATCCTTCTAGGAAAGGGAAATAAATTTCTCTCAAAGCCTATTTAAGTTCACCTTAAGTGGGTTGTTAAATCAACTTTGGAGAATGACTTATTTTACCCTACAAGAGAGAGAAAGCTTAGAGGATATTTGTTCCCCCTCCTCTAGCAATCTTCTACATCTTGCCTGTGCAAATGATCGTCTTTCGTTGCTTGCTTCATCTTCTCTGCGCCGCACCGATGTAAGAAAAATTTAATTTTCCTTTTCTTCTTCTTGGATAGTGCTGTTGCGAGGCAGCCGTCGAGGTGATGCGGCACTTCGGTTCGCAGGGGCCAGACGTGGCATGGGCAACGGTTTGGGCTGCCACGTCAGGGCTACCTATCGAAAATGAGGAAACTGCTTGAGTTTGATTTCTCAGCTGCCGTAGATGGAGCAGTTAAGGATGGAACTGCCAAGATCGGAGCTGCTGAAGATGAAGTGTCGGATGAGCGAATTGTTGAGTGCAAAAATGGCTGCTGCCCCCTGACCATTTGCTTCATAGTTGATCTTCAAGCATTCGATCTTTTGAGCTATGTGGCCTTTTCGCACAGGAGGGTTTACCTAGATGGGTGTCGGGGAATTAGTTTACCCTCTCGCACTGGAAAACAATTAGTTTACCCTCTCGCACTGGAGAACAATTAGTTTATCCTCTCGCACTGGAGAGCAGACCCATATGGGTGTCGTGGAATTGGTTGACCCTATCACACTGGAGAGCAATTAGTTTATCTTCTCGTACTAGAGAGCTTACCCATATGGGTATCGGGGAATTAGTTTACCCTTTCACACTGGAGAGTAATTAAAAGCAATTAGTTTATCCTCTCGTACTGGAGAGCTTACCCATATGGGTATCGGGGAATTAGTTTACCCTCTCACACTGGAGAGCAATTAGTTAATCCTCTCGCACTGGAAAGCTTACCCATATGAGTTTCGGGGGATTGGTTTACCCTCTCACACTAGAGATCAATTAGTTTATCCTCTCGCACTGAAGAGCAGACCCTTATGGGTGTCAGTGGATTGGTTTACCCTATCGCACTAGAGAGCATGAAAGTCGTTGTCGTGAGTGCAGCTGAGGAAAGCTGGACTGCTGGACAACTGAAATAATCCTTAGCCTGTGAGGTCTTGTTTGGCGAACTGCTTGTGGAACCTACGTAAGGGTGTAAGGGCAGTGAGCTGCTCCCAGAATTATTGCGCCATCATTAGGTGTTTCGTCGTGTGCCTTTTTGAGGCTTGGTTGGCGCGAGCCACATGGCACAATTGTCACGGTTGGGAGCCGTGGTGCAAGATTAACTCAGTTATGAGCCATGGTAATATATCAATGGCTGCTGGGAGCCGTGGAACAGGTAGGCACGGTTGTGAAAGTAGAGTTAGGGCTGGCTTAGGCTAGGTTGTGCGTAACAGGCAAAATTAGACCACTAGGTCCATGATGCTCGGCTACTAGTGATGTGTTGCTTCAGTATTGAATCGTCTGGAGTGTTGAGAACAAGGTTTGCCCCCAGTTCTTGGTAGTTGGGCTGGTGTGTCCTTCTAGTACTCGTCTGCCCCTACCGCCCCGTTAGTCTGAGCTATTACCTTTGTCGGAATAAAAGTAATCTTTGAATTCAACAATCTATGTTGGATAGTCATGTCTGCTCGATCTTGTCATTGAAAGGTGACTCGCTTATATTGGTCATGTCTTATTGAAGCGCCTCATCAGTAGCTTCGTTGTGCTGGAAACCGCGCAATCGATTGGTCATGAGCCTTTTTACTTCTTCCTGATTTTGCCTTTATTAGGGTATCAGAGCTCTCGGCTACCCCTGGTCGTGACCTGCTGGTCTAGGCTACTCTTCTATGTGTTCGGCTCGTCTATGTCGCGGATTCAGTGCATGTGGTATGTTCTTAGCAGGCGAACGGGTAACTCGTAGGCTGCTGGTTGAACTTGAGCCAGATTGAGTGACTGATTCTCTTCGTCCGCTGTGCTCCCTACTCCGATGTGAGGTGGATGATACTCCTTGTGGGCCTTGCCGCGAATGAACACTTTGCCTGTAAGGCTGCTCATGTTGATTATCGAAGTGTGGCCCTAACCGTGAGTGTATACTTATCCTCGGGCCTAGTCTAGAGTGCACGTTCCTCTGTGCGTTAAGACGGGAGTATACGTTATCTCGGGGGCCCAATTGAGAATGTACACTGCCCGAGCGCTCGGCTCATAGCTGGTCCAGTGGCTGCTTGCCGGGATGCTGCTGGAAAGGTTCGTCTGCCCTTGTCCTCCTTTGGGACACCTCGTCCGGGGCACGTTGGATCTCGGTGCGTTGCAAGAGTTGATTCACCAAGGTTGTCTGTTGTGCAAGGGCGCTCGTCAACTCTATAACTTGTCAGGACAAGTGTTCACCATTCGGATTGGAAGAGCTTGGAAGGAATGCATCTCCTCGAGCAATGGAAGTGTGGTAGACTCCGGGCGCGAGATTTGAGTTGGGAAATGTCAAATCCGCATAAAAGTGTGGTGAAAATACCCCCGGCTCGATGGTAGGTCCGGATAGTTGAGAAAGTCTTGGGCAGACTTAGGCTGCTCGGGAAGTCAAGGGAGTATGCTGGGCTACGGAAGCAGGCTGGGCCACGAGAGTGGGCTGCTCGGTGGGAGCAGGTAGAGTCGTGGGAACAGGCTGGGTCGCGGGAGTAGGCTGTTCAGCGCGTGATGCATGCGAGTGCGAGGCTTGGGCTCAGCTTGGCAACGCGTTGGGTTTGGAGTGACATGGCTTGGGCCGTGGCTTTGGTGTTGTGGGCCTTGGATGACATGGTTTGGGCTTGGGCCCGTGCAAGCTTGGATGGCACAGCTCGGGCCGTGGTAGTGGTGCCTTGGACCTCGCCGCGGGTGGTTGCCGTGGTGGTCACCGCGGTGGTTGCCATGGTAGAGCCTCATAGTGGTGATGCCGCTCCACTTATTGTCACATTTAGCCCCGTGGATCGTCGCGGTCCCATCTCTTGAATATTGGAATTTTCACTTGTTGAATTTTCTAAATTTCTAGCCATTGTATTTCTCTTTTACGTTTTATCAAAGAATTTTTGCAAATAAAACAAATTCTAATAATAAGAACGTACGAAAAATCTACAAATGGACAAGAAAATAGAAAAACCTTTGATGCGAGAGTCTTCTACGAGTGTGGGACTCAACTCTCAATGAAAGCACAAATTTGTGGGTGCAAATTTCTTCCTCCTTGATCTTGGACAAAATTGCACCTACAAAACAATTAACACCTTAGGTCAAGGCCAAGAGCCTCACGCGCCCACGATGAATGGGGGGGGCTTTGGCCGAAGAACCTCCGATGCCAAAGTTAGAATTTAGAGAGAAAGTGTTTGAGAATTTTTAGAGAATTTTAGCAAGAGAATTGCAAGTGAACTTTGAGGAGAATGATGGGGTTTAAATAGGAGAGTGGCCGGCCTCCTTGGGTGAGAGAGGACCGGCCACCTAGCCTTGTTTGTGGGCTAGGTTCTTGATTTGTGTTAATTTGGGAGTTATGGAATAATTACCTAATCAATTAGCTAATCAATAGAATAATTACCTAATTGATTAGCTAATCAATATAATAAAAAAAGGAAGATTTTGGGAGTTACCTTGTGAAGAAGATTGGATGAGGATGGATGAAATAGATTTTGAATTGTTACCTATTTTGGGCACTTTTGACTTGGTTGAGGGATGATTGTCCGCTGCTCGCGCGTAGGAATCCCGGTATGCCTCAAGGGTATTTTTGTCCTTTTTTACCCAAAGCTATTTGTCGGGAAAGTCTAAATCGATTTGGTGACCATTTGGTCATTATAAATCAGATAATTTGATGATTAATCATGGGATATTCTTTGTTACCATAATTGTTGATTTCTTTGATACATATAGATGACTAATTGGACTCCAAGTTATGTCAATTTTTGTAAAGACGACTTTTAAATGATGAAAAAAGAGAATAAATGACTATGTCTCGTCGTCATGTAAGGAGGAATGACTCTTTACATGTAAGAAGCCAAATACTTTTGTTAGGGTATGTTTGGTGAGGGAATTCTATGTCCCAGAGGATTAAGGCTAAGTCGGTAAGGAATAGACCCTAAAAAACTAGATAGAGGGAATTAGAAATGCCCTTCACAAGCATTACAAATGCATGTCAGATGGATGTATAAATGACCATTCCCAAGTAAAAATTTGCAAATCCCTCTCGCATACCTTTGTAATACTCATAAAGGGCATTTCTATCCTTTTAATCTAACATTTCATAGTTTTTTTTTTATTAACTCAGCCTCAGTCTCTTAAACTTCGAAATTTTTCACTCAAACATAACTTTAACAAACTAGGAACTGAAGTTTGTTAGTTTTTGGTCGTATGTTTATTTTTTCTTTATTAGATTAACATTTTTTTAAATTATAATGTTGTACTCTTCTTGTTTAAACTTTTAAGTAGGTCGGATCTCATATTTCCAGATTAAAATAAAAGTTTAAGCCTATGTTCCTAACATAAATAATCTTTTGTTTTAATTAAAATGTAAAGCATATAAGCACACTGGTGCTCAATGCTCATCTCACCTACCACACCCAAAACAAAAGCACTTAAGCACACTTATGTCCAAGAGCTTGATGGAAAAGAAACTAGTACCTAAACTAGCAACCGTCTTTGGTTTGGTTTTATCACTTCCCAGTCTGCAAGACCCAAAATATGCATTTCATGTTAAATGAGAAAATGATTAAAGCATATCTCTCCATAGTTTGTTTCTCCATAGCTTTCCGTTTATCAATAGACAGCTTGCCTTTTAAAGCAATTTTTTACTTGTGCATGAAATTTTATTTCGTTAGGAGACTTGGCTTCCCAAACATTAGTAACTGTTGATTGGAGTATGGTGTGTGTACTTAAGCATGAAGGTGGACTTGGTCTTTGTGATTTGACTGCTTTGAACTTGACAGCTTTGCTTAGTTTTAGCTGGGATGCTTTACAATCTTCTTCTTTGTGGGATTCTTTCACTCATTAGTGTTTTCTTCTTGCGCCTTACAAAAAACAAGATATCTATTTACAACCTTCTGTGTGGCATGGTTTGAAGCGTGTTTTGCCTATTCTGAATAACAATAGTCGTTGGATTATTGGCAGTGGGAGGTAAGTTTCCTTTTGGTTCAACAAATGGTTGGATGACCCGATTATTGGCCCTTCATTATCTTCGTCATTTCACCTACAGTTCTAGCTCGGGTTACAAATGCTATTGAAGCTCATATGTGATTCTTGCCAGATTATTTTGTAGATTTATTCCCTTATGTAGTGTAATGGATTCTTTGTTTACCTTTGTCTTTAAATGTAGAGGATGACACATTAATTCGGGAGCCTTCGTCTTCTGGGAAATTTTCCATTTCTTCTTGTTATCATCTTATTCGGAAAAAAAAAAAAAAAACATAGTGATTGTGCTTGGGCTAAGGTTATTTGGCGACATTTTATTCCGTCTCGATTGTCTATTTTGGCTTGGTGGCTGTTTCATAATAAACTTCCTACTGAAGTGCATACGATGTAGTATTCTTTGGCATCCATTTGTTGTTTATGTCATAATTCAGAAGAATCTACTGTTCATCTTTTCTTCAAGGGTTAGATATCTAGGCAGCTTTGGAGGTAAGTAGCATGTCAATTTGGTACCTCTTTGTCTTTTTTAGATTTTCTGGCTGTTGTTTGAGATGTCTATGTACGTAAGTCCATTTCCCTACAGTTGCACAATCTCTGGTTTTTGGGGTGTTTCTATTTGTTTGGACCGCACTCGGAAGATAACTTTATACGCCTCTCACACATATTGTGAGGAAATGTTGTTGCGGACAATTGTGCTAACATGGACTTGTCTTCTCCACCTTTGGTATGGTATGATTTCTCTTCGTTGCTAGTTCGTGCTGCCTTGTTTTCAGACCATGTTGGCTTTCGTGGGTTTTGCTTCTCAAATTAATGTGCATCTCGATATACATGTTTATCTCAGTTCCTTGTTTTTTTTTTCTTGTATTATGAGGGGTTTGATTTATGTCCCCTTAGCTGGATGCAACTTTTTTTAATTATCAATAAAAATTTTTTTGTACCATTGAGATTTTCTAAAAAAAATGATTATCTTTTCGATTTTACTAGTGATTTGACTTCAAAATTTATTTTCACCGTCAGTTTAACTTAACATCTTCAATAACACTAATTATTTTAACCAATTCTCAATATTTGTTATAGTTTTCAACACGAGAGGGTATGTCAAAAATGAGAGAGTGCAACCAGCGAGTGAATTTTAATATTATTTAATGTTTAACTTTGGGTAAATTCTGCTGGCTCGTTATATACTTAAGTCAAAATTCTTCACTCTTGATCTAAATAAGGGGTTAATTCTTTCTCTTAACTATATTTTCTTTTTTTTTTTTTGATAAAAGGTAAACTTTCATTACCATAAACTTACATACAAAATAAAAGCTTAGAATTAAACACAAATAAAAGATGGGCCAGCACAACAACAACCCAACCCGAGGGTTGAGCCTTTAGTTCCCTTGTCGCCGTCAAAGCAAGCTCCGGCGACCATGAATCAGCAACCTAACAAACACTAGAGGTGAAGACCAACCAAGCCCTAGCAACAAAAAGAGAAGCAGATGTCGACGTCCTTCATCGAACTCCACACATAACCAATCCGCCACCACCAATGGTATAAAATCGGGGAGGAAGTCAGTGGAACCACTGACAATAGTGCTGAGACTGACACATAGGTGGAAGGTGGTGGTGCGAACACCCGAGCTAAGGCTCTAGCACTTTCCGATAAAGCCGTTGAATACGGCGGAACAAAGTGGGAGCATATCGGATCTAAAGTGAAATCGATAGAGAGCGATCACAGGTGAGAGGGAGAGAAGGTGAAAATAGTGGATGCATGGAGGGGAAAATACAGTGGAGAGAAGAAAATGGAGATAGTGAAACGAAGTTTTCCAATCGGGGCAAGGAGTGGTTCCAATTGATACGCAAGGGCTGATAAACTGATGGGAGAAAATAGAAAAAGAAAAACGATAGGGACTGCCACCAACCGTGGCCGAAGCTAAGGCCAACGGCTGAACTGGAGACTAGGAAATGAAACACTCACACACAATAACTCTCACTCAGAGAGAAAGCTCTCATGAGGAGAGAAAGTGTTTTTTCTGTAAATATATCTTGTTTCCCTTTGTTTGTCCCATACTTGACCAATCCCGAAACTACTGAGAACCGGTCAACATTATACCGTCAAGGACCCACAAGGTCAGAGGCCAATCACAAGGCGACACGTGTCAACATCATATGCCAATCACAGCGCGACATGTGTCAACATCAGAAGCCAATCACAAGGCGACACGTGTCAACATCAGATGCCAATCACAGCATGACACGTGTCAATGTCAAAACAAAGTTAGAAACTCTCTTCTATAAATAGGGATCATTCTCCCACAATAATCCCTAATGTCATTTGTACTAGACTATTCACTAGAACTCACAAAATGAGAGCTTGAACCTATGTACTTGTGTAAACCCTTCACAATTAATGAGAACTCCTCTACTCTGTGGACGTAGCCAATCTGGGTGAACCACGTACATCTTGTGTTGTTTGCTTCCCTGTCTCTGTCCATTTACATACTTATCCACACTAGTGACCGGAGCAACCAAGCGAAGGTCACGAACTTGAAACTTTCTGTTGTACCAAAGTCCTCACTGATTTTGTGCATCAACATTTGGCACCGTCTGTGGGAAATCGACACTTATTCCCACTTTCTTCAGCTTTGTCAAGTTGGTTTCCACCATTCGTACACTCTCTTTTGATCAAGCATCCCTCTCCAACATGGGGAGCGAAGGAAGCCACAGCTCACAGAATGACACCCCTCTCGCACCTAGTGCGAAGCAACGAAAGAAGGAAGGAAAAAGGGTTTCTCTTCAAGCTAAAGTCGATGAGCTAGAAGCTCAGAACAACAAGATAGCAATGAAAAATGAGGTTCTTCAAGAGCAATACGAGAAGCTCTTCGAGACGCTCCACGAAGTTAGGCATGCTCAAACACACGAGCTCGTTGCCCCTGTGAACGTCAACCATCAATCGGATGCCTTCCAACACGGAGGGCCACCTGCTTTCAATATGGGTATTCTTGATAAGGAGCAAGCTACTCCTCAAAATGTCGATCAACATGAAACTTCTCTCAACCTAGCTGCTTCAACCCGAAGCAGGAGAAGTGGAGGAAGGCACCTCCTAGTAGAGGGAGCGGAAGGATCGAAAGCTGTTTATTGCGACTGTCGAGACTTCCTGAAGCAACGTCGAGAGAACCCTATCCACATAAACTCAAAGATCAATGACCCAAAGGTTTCTGAAAGACTCAGTCCCCTACCACGGCCCAGGCCGGTTACCAATTTGGGGAATGGGCAGCAAGTCCTAGAGAAACTTGAGGGTATAGGGGACTCAGAGGTGTTCCAACAGACATACCCTAGAAGTCAGTACGGCGAGTCCAGGGAAAAATCACATGCTCTTGATCAGACTTTCCTACTTTCAAGAGGGGATGGAAATTTCCGAAAGAAAGCTCCAGTGATACAAAACTTCACCTAGGACCCCCTTGTCCTATAACTCCTTGAAGAAGTAAACAAGTTAAAGGCCGAACGATAAGCTGAGATACCTGATTGGAATCAACCCAGGCCTGGCCCTCTTACAAGGAGGATCCTCGACACCCCATCCAGGCGAAGACAAAACAGAAGCTTGGCTTGCAACTCTGTACTGGAAAGGAGGATCCAATTGAACACCTTAACCTCTTTGAGTCTACCATGGCATACCGAATGCACACCGACGAAGAGCGATGTCTTCTCTTCCCCTCCACCCTCTCTGGTGGAGCTTTAACTGATGATTTGTACACTATCCGCCAGAAGCTGGACGAGTCACTACGAGAGTATGCCGGCTGCTTCAGCCATGAATATTCTCGCTGCGCTGAGGCAGATGACAAGACCACCCTCAAGGCCTTCACAATAGGCTTACGTGACTGTTTCTTCAAGTACATGATCAATGCCAACACTTGGAAAACTTACTCCGAGGTGATGGCACAGGCCTATAACCACGCCTCCGCTGAGGCAAGAACATATCAAGGGAAACCCTCTACAGCCACCCCTTATCAGCAAGTAGGGAATGGAAGCCAGATCCAACCAATTGAGAAGACATCGGCCCTCCAAACGGCAACAGAGTATCCCTCTGCCTCACTTAATGCTTCGCCAAGTCAACAGACATACCAATCTCAGGGTAAGAGGAAAGATTTCCATCCCCACCACTCTCATTTCAGTAAAAAGAGTAAAGAGCACTATCGCGATAACCAAGGGTATCGCCACGATAATGCCCGCCCCCAGGCAGTCAATGAAGTGGGCCAAACACGTATCAAGACACGCCCTACCCCGAGGTATGAGACATACACGCCCTTGAACACCACATGCGTGGCCATTTACCCCAGTATAGCTCACATGATACCGAAGCCAAAGCCGAGAGAGCCAGTTTACAAGTCCACGAAGAACACGGGCATGTTCTGCTGCCACCATAAGCATAACAGTCATGACAGCGAGAAGTGTATCATCCTCCGTGATCATATTGAAGCTTTGGCACGTGAAGAAAAAAATTGATCAATTCCTCCTTCACTCTCCGAGGGATAACTGTAACCAACGCCAAGTGAATGTGATATATTCCATAAGCGGCGGCACACCCATATCTGAATCTTCCAACAGGGCCATGAAAAACAGTGAACGAACTTTGAGGCCTGGTCACCAAGTGTTTCACGTGGAAGACATCAGGGGAGGCAAGTATCAAAAGCCTAACTGGGATCCAATATGTTTCTACCCTGAAGAAAAAAAAGAGGTCTACCAACTTAGAGACCCAATATGCATAAGCCAACCGAGCTTCAAAAGGATTCACAGTACTCAAAAAATTATTCAGCAGCCTTCCACTATTATCACCAACCAGGTAATCAAAGGTACAACCCGTACTCCAAAAAATTATTCATGAGCATCACTCATGACAATCATACATAATCATTCATGAGCATCACTCATGACAATCATACATAATCATACATGAGCATCGCTCATGACAATCATACATAAACATTCATGAGCATCACTCATGTCAATCATACATTAGCATCACTCATGTCAACATCCATGAGCATTACTCATGTCAATCAACATACACATTCATGAGCATCACTCATGTCGATCAGCTTCGAAAGCTTCATTTACAGAGCTCTAAGCTTCGATAGCTTCATTTACAGAGCTCTAGCTTTGACAGCTTCATTTACAGAGCTCTAGCTTCGAAAGCTTTATTACAGAGCTCTAGCTTCGACAGCTTCATTTACAGAGCTCTAGCTTCAAAAGCTTCATTTACAAAGCTCAAGCTTCAAAGCTACAATTACAAAGCTTCAGAGCTACAATTACAAAGCCTCAGAGCTACAATTACAAAGCCTCAGGGCTACAATTACAAAGCTTCAAAGCTACAATTACAAAGCTTCAGAGCTACAATTATAAAGCCTCAGGGCTACAATTACAAAGCCTTAGGGCTACAATTACAAAGCCTTCATTACAAAGCTACAATTACAAAGCTTCAAAGCTACAACGCTTCAAAAACAAAAAAGCTCTCAGGCTTATAACATGGCACACGCCATACAAACAACAAACTAGTACATTCAGAGTACATGCAGAAAGTGAAGACACTTCTAGTCATCCTCATCTGAAGTCGAACCCCTGACAAAGTGGCGATGGAGTATGCTCTTCGTTTCAAATTCAAGGCGTCGAACAATGAAGCTGAATATGAAGCCTTTCTAGCAGGCTTACGTTTGGCCAAACACCTTGGGGTTAAACAAATTGATATCTTCAGTGACTCCCAATTGGTGGTCAACCAGGTCACCAACAACTTTGATGTTAAGGATAGCTCTATGGTAGCATACCTTGCGCAAACACAACTTTTGCTCAAGCACTTCCACTACCAGATCACTCAAGCTCCTTGAGTGGCAAATAGTCATGCAGACGCCCTGGTTGGCCTCGCCTCAGTAGTGGAAGACAAAGTTGGGAGAAAAATTCATGTTGAACTGTTGGTTGCTCCTAGCACCACGGCCGCGGAAGTGTGCAACTTACAACAGGGGGATAGTTGGATCACCCCAATTTATAAATTCCTTGCTCATGGCTTCCTCCCAAATGATAAAGTCCAGGCTAAGCAAATTCGATACAAGTCTACCCGCTACCTGATCATCAACGATCAACTCTACAAGCGAGGTTTTAACTTGCCGTACTTAAGGTGCCTTACGCCTGCCGAGGCAGAGATTGTCCTCTGGGAAATACATGAGGAAGTCTGTGGAGATCATGCTGGATCTCGGTCCCTAGCACATAAGACTTTTCGCCAAGGATATTACTGGCCAACACTCCACCAGGATGCCATCAAAGTATCCCGCGCATGTGACAAATATCAACGCTATGCGACTATTCCTCACTCCCCTCCAGAACCTCTCACTCCCATAATCAGCCCTTGGCCCTTGGCCCAGTGGGGGCTTGATTTGATCGGCCCAATGCCTGTAGGGAAGGGTAATGTCCGTTATGCAATCGTTGCGGTTGACTACTTCACAAAATAGGCCAAAGTAGAACCCTTGGCAACCATTACTGAGGCAAAGATAGAAGACTTCGTGTGGAAGAACATCCTTTGCAAATTTGGCATTCCCAATGCGATAGTCACTGACAATGGGCAACAGTTCGACAACAAGAAGTTCAAGATGTTCTGCTCTAAGTTCAACATCAACTTATGCTTCGCTTCTCCAGCTCATCCCCAATCTAAATGGACAAGTTGAGGTCATCAACAAAATAATCAAGCGCACTTTGAAAACCAACTTGGACAAGGCTAAAGGTTGTTGGCCTGAATTTGTACCCCAAGTTTTTTTTTGGTCATATCGCACTTCATATCGGACTTCAACAGGAGAAACTCCATTCTCACTTGCCTTTGGCACAAAGGCAGTTGTCCTAGTTAAGCTTGAGCAAACTACCTTCCGAGTCCATAACTACATGCAAATTGAAAATGACAAACAACTCACCCTCAACTTGGATCTAGTCGAGGAACACATAATTCAGGCTCACTTGAGGAATATGGCTTACAAGCAGCACATCTCCAACTACTATGACTGTAGGGTCAAACCTCGCTATTTCAAAGTAGGGGACTGGGTATTAAAGAAAAGACTACTTTGCGATAGAGTCCCGAGCGAAGGCACACTTAGTCTAAACTGGGATTGAGCGTTTGAAGTCATTGGCATCAGTCGCCCTAGCTCCTACAAACTCAGAAGCTCCGATGGCAAGACCCTTGGCCATCCATGGAACGCTAATCACTTGAAGTACTACTACAAGTAGACTCACAATGTACAAGTGTTGAGCTATAGCCGTTCAGAATCCTATGTAATGAAGGTCATTTGGCAATATGCTCTCTCTCACTCCAACATGCACACTCGGCATAACCAGTGCATGACTTCACCGGGCGCATCTTATAGCAGTAGTGCCACTGATGGAAGGAGGGCTCACCTAATCCACACTTCATCCAAATAATATAAAACCCGATCAAGGTATCCCAAAAACCAAGGTTGAGTTGCCAGGCGCATATCTAATAAAAGATAGCATCTGCTGCAACCACGGGTGCAAAGGCAGCTTCACCCCTAAGGTCATTAGTATCGAGGTGTAGAACATAACATGACCCATGGGCGGCTAAGAAGAGCGAATTATGGGTATGGCGTCATAAACAACACCCCTCACCCACTAGCATGGAGGAATAACCAATATTGGCTAAGGTTTGACAGTTGTGAAGATCAAACCATGAGAAAGCCCCACATGGAAAATATTCAACTTCCACACAAGCTAGAGAGTTTCAAATTTCAAATGTTTAGTTCCCCCACTCAAAAAAAAAAAAAAAAAAAAAAAAAAAAAAATGGAAGGGGGAACACAACAAAGCTTCATCAATGGAGGACAACCACAATTCTCAAAAGCTTCACACACTCTTGATCAAGATAGTGTGAAGCAAAATCAATTTATGATGCAAACAAATCTTCACCCTACAAAGCTTCACCATACAAAGCTTCACCCTACAAAGCTTGACCCTACAAAGCTTCCCCCACAAAGCTTCACCCTACAAAGCTTCACCCTACAAAG
Source organism: Heteromeles arbutifolia (assembly GCA_024362995.1). Taxonomy (NCBI): domain Eukaryota; kingdom Viridiplantae; phylum Streptophyta; class Magnoliopsida; order Rosales; family Rosaceae; genus Heteromeles; species Heteromeles arbutifolia. The sequence goes on along the minus strand of JANCRC010000003.1, from coordinate 31,675,717 downwards.
CTTGACCATACAAAGCTTCCCCCACAAAGCTTCACCCTACAAAGCTTGACCATACAAAGCTTCACCTACAAAGCTTCACCCACAAAGCTTCACCCTACAAAGCTTGACCCTACAAAGCTTCCCCCACAAAGCTTCACCCTACAAAGCTTCACCCACAAAGCTTCACCCTATAAATCTTCAACATCAAAGCTTTATATACAAAGCTTCAACATCAAAGCTTCACCTACAAAGCTTCAACATCAATTTATGGTGCCAACAAAGCTTCATCAATGGAGTGCAACTACAATTCTCAAAAGCTTCACACACTCTTGATCAAGATAGTGTGAAGCAAAATCAATTTATGGTGCCTACAAAGCTTCAACACCAAAGCTTCACCTACAAAGCTTCAACATCAAAGCTTCACCAACAAAGCTTCATCATCAAAGCTTCACCAACAAAGCTTCATCATCAAAGCTTCACCTACAAAGCTTCAACAACAAAGCTTCACTACAAAATTTCAACACTAAAACATGCAAGAGCTTCACACACTCTTGATCAAGATAGTGTGAAGCTAAATCAAATTTTGTGTCCAAAAAATAGCTTTAACTAGTCAAGCCTTTTTCCCTCTCTCCCTCTTCCGTCACCTTTCATCTATCAAATTTTCGCAACTTCTGCTCTTCTTCAATGGAGCCGAATTTTGGATATCTTATGGTTCTTGAACAGATAAACAACTTTCAAGAAGGAAATATTTCTGTTTGAGCGAAGGAAATTAGAGTTTTAAAGCTCCAAACATGACAGTCAGATTCCTGCCGATTCCGAAGCTGTTGTGATGTTTCAAAGATCTGGAAGTATTTAACCATTAATTCATTCTGAATTTTTTATATGTTATGGAAGAGATAATGAGGAACAATTTCGATGAAGAAAGTATATTGATTTGAGCAAGATAAAATGGAGTTACGAAGCTAACAACAGGTCTGATGGGTTGACAGACAAATCATGAACAGTTATTCATCATACCTGAATGTCTGGAGTTGTACTACTCCGATGGATCTCAAATTTGGATATGTTGTAGATCACAAGTTAAGGAACAACTTTCATGAAGACGACTTTGCAATTTGAGCTACAGAGAAGGGTGTTATAATTGCAGCGACTCAGGCTGATTAGTGGAAACGAAAAGCAATTCCACCACAAAAGGGGGAAGCAGAAATGGGCAAAGGGATGAGACCTTGGGTTTCATTTTTATTATTTCCCTACCTCTCAAACATGAAGCAAGAAAGAATTGTACTTCACTAAGAAAGAATTGTGCTTCACCAAATGAAGCAAGGCAAGGCATCGATATTCTGACAACTTGGTAACAAGCAAGACACCTCCTTCGGCAACTCTCCTCGACCGACGACTTGGGGGACTCCTATCATATGCTACTACACCTTGGTACTCGAAAGTTCCGCTACTACTTAGTGACTTGGATCTTTCAAGTCCCCAATCGAGAAGTTTTCCTCACTCGGGAAATTAGGGGAGCACTATTTCAACCTACAGGATCCACCCATGAAGTTTCAACATGCAAATTTCAACAAAAGAAATAATTCAAAGAACTTAGTGGAGGATGCCTTAGTGTATTTAACACAATACGCTGAATGAAGTAAAGCTTTTTTATTGACATCATCGATAAATTACATATATGTACATACACAAGAATCAAAACAAACAAACAGGAGGGAACCTTCACAAAGGTTGCCCATGAAAAGCCTCAGTACTCGACAAAGCACCAGAAAGAGGAGGCACCGGAGGGTGGTCATTTGGAACCTCTGTACTGGGCAGAACCCCAAAAGGAGGAGGCACCGGAGGTCGATCGTTTGGAGCTTCAGTATGCGGTAAAGCTCCAGAAGACAAAGGCAATAGATGCCCTTGCAACAAACCCACAAACCTCTGATGATCACTTAGAATCTGACTCTCAGATTCCTCCAGCCGGTCAAGCTTTCTCTTCATGCCCGTGGAGTAGCTATGTGCAAGCAGGTGCAACTGTCTATTCTCATGCTTAAGCCCTCTGATCTCCTGTTTAAGGCTTATCACCTCAGCCGCCAAGGACTCAACCTGGCGGGTTCGAGCAAATAGGCGCTGGGCCATATTAGACACAGAAGCCGCACACTGAACATTGAAAGCCAGAGAATCCTTAATAGCCAACTCATCGGACCATTTGGAAAGTAGTCTGTTATCTTTGGGAGTGAGAAGATTCCTGGCCACCACCGCAGCGGTCATGTCATTCTTCATCACAGAATCCCCAACGGTAAGATGACCAGTAGGGGATAAGAAAGACGGATGCCATATGTTGTCTTGAGGAGACCTGGCTGCCTCTTCCTCAACATTCAAGTCAAAACGACGGTCGGATGGGCCAGACATTTTCAAAAATGACGAAGGAAAAATGAGGTCCAATAAATCTCAGAAGCACAAAAATGAAGGGAAGATTTCTACAAGCAGTAACTCTCTGAGCGTACTTCTTGAACACAATTGGTGCCCCTATAAAAGAAAAGGCAACAGGGCCGTTTGTTTGAAAATCAAAGAGGCACCGCTCCTCGAATTTCGAGAGCCAGATCTCCTTGGATAAAATGTGTCTGCAATCTTCACACGCAACATCAGCTTTCCGGATATCACGGACCACTTTTTCAAAGTGCTCTGACAAAGTTAAGGCACGAGAATTTCGAAGTTCCAGCTACCCTACTATTACCCACAAGGGTAAAGGAATAGCACCACTACTTGCTAATTGGGAAATCACTATACGAGTCAAATCTGTCCTCTATGGCAAAGCATACCCACAAGAATGCCTAATTTTTCCTCATCTCTGAGAATACACCTTCAACAGATATGCTTGTTCAAAAGTCGAAGGGGCAACGCTTTCCGAACTTCGAGAGCCAGATCTTCAACAGATTTGCTTGGTACAAAAATCGAAGGGGCAACGCTTTCCAAACTTCGAGAGCCAGATCTTCAACAGATTTGCTTGGTTCAAAAATTGAAGAGGCAACGCTTTCCGCATTTCGAGTGCCAGATCTTCAATATACCCGTTTGTTCAAAAATCGAAGAGGCACCTCTCTTCGAACTTCGAAGAGCCAGATTTTCCTGGATATAATTTGTCGGCACTTTTCACAAGCAACATCAGCTTTCCGGATATCACGGAACACTTTAGCAAAAGATCTCTGACAAAGTTAAAACACGTGAATCTCGCAGCTCCCACTACATCGATATGACCGATAAGGGTAAAGGAACAATATTACCATTTGCTGTTAGGGAAATTCCTAATATATGTAGACCTCCATCCTCCATAACCAGGTAGACCTGCAAAAATGTTCAACTCCTCCTTACAGCCGAGAGGACACTCCCAACGAAGCCTCTCGAAATACTTAGCTTTCTTTCCCCCCGATAATACCTTTGCAAAGAAGCCACACCAGAGCAAGAATATCTCATATCATCAGGGACAAAAGCAAGAGTATCCCATATCATGCTTTTTCCCTGTCTTTTCCTTCGCCCTTGCTCTTACCTGCAAGACAAGGAGAAAGAGAGCAATCAGCCACCACTTAGAATCAAGCTTCCAGTCAGGAACCGATTGCCTGGAACCCCTTCCTGATTGCTTACCTAGCATTGCTCTCGAGTACTCATCTTCAACATTTTGTGCTTCCAGAGAAGATGCCACATCTGCATGGAGAACAGATAAGGCAAGTGAAACTGATACCTTGAAGCATGTGGAGACAACGTGCTAATTCATCCTCAACTAAACTGAGGATCACTTGCCATGTGAGATTACTCATGGTCTGATTTCCTTCAAAAATCAAGCCACTAACGGCCCTTGAAGAAATTACAAGTCTAATTCAAGATTAAGTCTCTTATTCCTTGCTAAGAAGCCCTCCAGCTCAGTTCAAGAATAAACCTGTGGAAAGATACTTCTTCAAAAGCAAAAGTACCTCATATCATCAGAGTCGAAGGCAAAAATATCTCATGGCATGCTTTTCCTTTACCCTTGCTCTTGCCTACGGGACAAGGAGAAAGAAAGCAATCGGTCGGCACTTGGAAAGATTGAACAAAGAAACAGACCATCACCTCTACCTCGTGCCTGCCTGCCGTTCAGAAGAAACAAGCAGAGAAGAATGCAGCATGATGAGCTGTAACAGATCGTTATGGCATGACACCCCGCCCTGCACAATCATATAACTCAGCAGAAGAAGTCTGAGTTGAATCCAAGAGCTCGAGAAGCTTCAACAACCTTTCGCTGGCACCGTCGCCAAAGAGCAAAGCCTCGCCATACCAACAGTAAAAGTATCCCATATCATCAGGGTCAAACGTACTCTAGATTTGACGGACTTGTTTTGACCCTCAAATTCCTGAGTTGGCTCGCTTATTTTGAGGAAACTAGAAAACCCTCCAGCCCAGTTCAAGAATAAGCATGTGGAAAGTTACTTCTTCAAAAGCAAAAGTATCTCATATCATCTCTTCTCCTTTTTCTTCTCTTTATCCTTCTTGCTGAATGAGAGACAAGGAGAAAGAGAATAATTAGCCAGAACCCGAAGTCAAGCTTCCGACCTAGACCTGATTGCTTGGAACTCTGATTACTTACCTTGTCTGTCACCTCTTTCGGCAGATCTCCTCGCTCAGAGACTTGGGGGACTCCTACTATAGTGTTTGTATCACACTTGACCAAGCCCGAAACTACAAGTAAGCTTCAAGTGAAAATGATACATTACCTTGTGCGTCAACATCAGCTAGAGATACCACTCATGAATGGAGGAGAAATGCTTCCAGAGAAGATGCCACTTCCACCTATGGAACAGAAAAGGCAAGTGAAAACGACACCACACTTCAGTACTTGGAAGTTTCGGGATTACTCAGTGGCTTGGAACTTGCAAGTCCCCAACCGAGGAGCTTCCCTCACTCGGGAACTTAGGGGAGCACTGTTTGTCCCATACTTGACCAATCCCGAAACTACTGAGAACCGGTCAACATTATACCGTCAAGGACCCACAAGGTCAGAGGCCAATCACAAGGCGACACGTGTCAACATCATATGCCAATCACAGCGCGACATGTGTCAACATCAGAAGCCAATCACACGACGACACGTGTCAACATCAGATGCCAATCACAGAATGACACGTGTCAATGTCAAAACAAAGCTAGAAACTCTCTTCTATAAATAGGGATCATTCTCCCACAATAATCCCTAATGTCATTTGTACTAGATTATTCACTAGAACTCACAAAATGAGAGCTTGAACCTATGTACTTGTGTAAACCCTTCACAATTAATGAGAACTCCTTTACTCCGTGGACGTAGCCAATCTGGGTGAACCACGTACATCTTGTGTTGTTTGCTTCCCTGTCTCTGTCCATTTACATACTTATCCACCCTAGTGACCGGAGCAACCAAGCGAAGGTCACGAACTTGAAACTTTCTGTTGTACCAAAGTCCTCACTGATTTTGTGCATCAACATCCTTAAACCATTTCTCTGAACTATATCTAACTATGTATTGTTCACAAGTAAATTTAGATAGCTATCGTTTTGACTAGTCTCTTATAGATGCTTCTTCTCAAGAATTACCCTGCACTCCACGAGCCACATCCACAGTCCAGTTTTAGAAATTACAATTTCTCTAATCACACTAATAAATCCAAAACATCGTCAAGTATCACTTGCTTTTATTGCTTTTAATGATTTCTTTTATTTCCGATAAACCCAAATTTATCATCTCTTAAAATAAAATATCATTCTACCAAAAGATTATAGGAATAAAACTTCTTAGATTTGAATATAATACTTGCATAAAATTAATAAAATCACCCTATCGACGGTCAAATAGTAATTGTGTATATATATATATATATATATATATATATTTTTTTTTTTTTTTTAATAAACAATATTGTCTACACTAAGGGGAATGAGAGCTTAACCTCATAATGGACTAGTAATAATGTGGTTCTAATTCGCCTTTGGTGAGAATCAAACCCAAGACTTCTCACTTACACTACTACAAAATTATCTATAACTGGTGGTTTAAAAACCGACAAAAAACGTATATTACTGTCGGATTTTAAGCAAAATCCGACAGAAAATAGATGCAGTGACGGATATAATAAGCGACAGAATTGCCGGCGTCAGGAAATGAATTTTCCAACAGAAAATACACTAAAACTGACAGAAATTGTGTCGGATATAACCGACAGAGAATAAATTAAAAATGACTAAATAATAGCATTTTCTGTCGGATAAAACCGACATAAAATATACAAAACTGACAGAACTTGTGTCGGTTATAATCGACATGGAATATATTGATAATAAATAAGACCATTTTCTGTCAGCTAAAACCGACAGAAAATATATAAAACCGACAAAAAATATAAAAACCGATAGAACTTGTGTTGGTTATAAAACCGACAGGGAATATATTAATAATAAATCAGACCATCTCTGTCGGATAAAACCGACAAAAAATATATTAATAATAAAAAAAATATATAAAAAGGACATGACAACATTATCCCTTCCTGTTGAGCATTCTTCTTCTGCTCGAAATGACCCAGTTCATCCTGAAAATACAAAGCAATGAGGATCAAATTGGTATGAGAAATGCACATGTTACAAGCCACTGAAAGTGTTCAACACTGGTCCAGTGACTTTTCCATTGGAAGAAAAGGGTGTGTTTTACTACATATGCAACATCTCTACGTCTTCCCCACCTCCCGCTTCTCCAACTCATGTTTCTCCGTCTTCACCACCACTCATATCAACTCCTCCGCCATCTCCAAGCAGCCCTAACGGGTCCCAGCCTCCTTATGTGCAGGTTACAAGTCCAGCTCCGTCGCCAGTTGATAATGGTTCTCCTGAGGGTCCTTCAAACTCTGCAGCATTGATGCATAAAGGGATGTTTGGTGTTGGTTTTGGGGTGCTACTCATATATGGACAATGGATGAAAACCCAACAAACAAATTTACAAATGCGTGTGTGGGTGAGGGGTGGGGGGGGGGGTGAAGAATAACATTACCAACATGCAAAACATGAATTAAATCATAGGTGGAAGCATGTGGAATGACTTACAGTGCTTTGCTTGTCTTTGTGCTCAAGGGCTTGCATAGCTTCTGCCTTGTTTATCCATGGTGATTGAAGCGAGAAGGAGAAGGAAATGAGGAGAAGAGAAAATGGGGAAGGGAGAAGCACCGGCGCAAGGAAAGAGTTGGAGGGGTTTTATCTTGGAATATTGTCATTGATGTCGATTTTAACCGACAGAAACATTTTTTTAAAATAAAAACGAACATAAAAGTTTCATTACTGTCGGTTATAACCGACAGAAACAAAATGACGACAAAAAAAACCCCCAAATTCCCTCTGAAAATTTTAAATTCCCTCCCCCCCCCCCCCCCCCCAAATTTTAAATTCCCCCCAAAATTTTGTTACGCTTTTAAAAACTAAAATAATAATTGTTTGGTTTAATAAATAAATATATGTATTTAAATAGAATACGTTTTTAAAAATTAAATAAATAATTGTTTGGTTTAATAGATAATTTTTACACTTTTGGTTTAATTGATAATAACCTATGTAAAATATGCGATAAAGAAACAAAAAGAGAATTATACAATGAAAATGTCATCACACAAACTAAATGTTGTCTAATCAATACTTGCAAAACATTAATAAAAATTTAGCACAAAAAATCGCATACGGAGATATGCATTCTACGAAACTAGTTTCCATGATCTAACCGTCAAACTTGTTTGTAGATACTACAAGATCGCATACGTAAAAAATCACAAAAAAAAAAAAATCAGAGATTAGGTAACAAAACAAAAGTTTTTTACGGTTATAAACGAAAAATCACAATTTAACGGTTATTTTAGCTCTGATTTTAATGATTTTTTACAGCAACTCTCCTCGACCCTATAAGAATGCATTGAACGACTTCGATCTTCAATTTAAAATATTTACACTAGTGGATACCACAAAATCTTCTTTTATACTTAATGGAAGTATAATATTAACTCTAAGTGTTTGTTTAATCTACCGTTTTGACGCGATATGCATTCTACAAAACTTTTTTCAACGATCCAACCGTCAAACTCATTTGTACACACTCCGAGATCGCATACGTAAAAAAATCACAAAAAAAAAGATTCAGAGATTATGTAACATAACAAAAGTTTTCGACGGTTATAAACGAAAAATCACAATTTAACGGTTATTTTAGCTCTGATTTTGATGATTTTTTACAGCTACACTCCTCGACCCTATAAGAATGCATTGAATGAATTCGATCTTCAATTTAAAATATTTACACTAGTGGACACCACAAAATCTTCTTTTATACTTAATGGAAGTATAATATTAACCAAGTGTTTGTTTAATCTACCGTTTTGACGCGATATGCATCCTACGAAACTTTTTTCAACGATCCAACCGTCAAACTTATTTGTACACACTCCGAGATCGCATACGTAAAAAATCACAAAAAACAAACATTCGGAGATTATGTAACGTAACAAAAATTTTATACGGTTATAAACGAAAAATCACAATTTAACGGTTATTTTAGCTCCGATTTTGATGATTTTTTACAGTTACACTCCTCGACCCTATAAGAATGCATTGAATGAATTCGATCTTCAATTTAAAATATTTACACTAGTGGATACCACAAAATCTTATTTTATACTTAATGGAAGTATAATATTAACTCTAAGTGTTTGTTTAATCTACTGTTTTGACGCGATATGCATCCTACGAAACTTTTTTCAACGATCCAACCGTCAAACTTATTTGTACACACTTCGAGATTGCATACGTAAAAAATCACAAAAAACAAACATTCAGAGATTATGTAACATAACAAAAGTTTTCGACGGTTATAAACGAAAAATCATAATTTAACGGTTATTTTAGCTTCGATTTTGATGATTTTTTACAGCTACACTCCTTGACCCTATAAGAATGCATTGAACGAATTCGATCTTCAATTTAAAATATTTACACTAGTGGACACCACAAAATCTTCTTTTATACTTAATGGAAGTATAATATTAACTCTAAGTGTTTGTTTAATCTACCGTTTTGACGCGACATGCATCCTACGAAACTTTTTTCAACGATCCAACTGTCAAACTTGTTTGTACACACTCCAAGATCGCATGCCTAAAAAATCACAAAAAACAAACATTCAGAGATTAGGTAACCGAACAAAAGTTTTCGACGGTTATAAACGAAAAATCACAATTTAACGGTTATTTTAGCTCCGATTTTGATGATTTTTTACAGCTACACTCCTTAACCCTATAAGAATGCATTGAATGAATTCGATCTTCAATTTAAAATATTTACACTAATGGATAATTTTTTTATACTTAATGGAAGTATAACATTAACTCTTAAGTGTTTGTTAAATCTGTCAATTTGATAGGATATGCATTCTCCGAAACTAGTTTCAATGATCCAACCATCAAATATGTTTGTATATATTTCGAGATAGCATGTGTAAAAAATCGCAAAAAAAAAAAATTCAGAGATTAGGTAATGGGACCGTGAGTGAAAAAAAAATATTTAAACCATTTGTTTATTTATTTATTTATTTTTAATCAATATAACATTTTAAAATAATAAAATAGTCAATTTCTGTCGATTATAACCGCCAGAATACTAAAATAATAACCGCCAGAAACTAAAATAATAAAATAGTCAATTTCTGTTGGTTATAACCGCCACCATTAACTTAAAAACCACCAGAATATGTTGAAAATATTAAAAAAAAAAAGAATTCAAAAATACTGAGGGTTATAATAATTTTTTGACGGTTAAATCCGCTAGGAAAAATCTGTTAGGAATTTATGTCGGATATATCCGATAAAAATTAACTTTTATCCGACACTAAATAAATCATGTGTCGGATATCTTTTATCCATCAGAATGGCTTAATAACCGTCACAATCGTTCGACACCTAAAGCTAATATTGTAGTAGTGTTATATATGAAGAGAAATATCATTAGACCGTAATAGTAATTGTATTAAATACACAAATTATATATCACCGTTAGATGATGATTGTATTAAATACATATAAGTATTATAGCCAATCCCTAAGTTCTTGGGTGTTATAAACACAAAAATGGTTGCATGGGGGTACATTAGGTGAAGAGGTATCTTCAATTTGCCCCATAAATTTGTAAGCTATTGCCAATTTTCCGTCTAATTTTTTATTTTAGTCAATTACCCTCTGAACTTTTATCATTTGCCAAAATTTCTCCTACCATTAGTTTTTCTAGTTTTCCAACCAACATTTCATCGATTTTTGTCACGTATTTTTTGAGGGTAAACAAGTTATTTTGTTCCTCGCTAAGAATTAAACAGAAGGGTAAAAAGGTAAAATAGGTTGTGGATATAGGGTTTAGTGAGGGACAAAATGACTCTCTTACCTTCCGAAGTCTCTCACATGGATAACACATGACTAAAATGGTTGAACTGTTGGATGGAAAACTCGAAAAACTAATGGTAGGTGAAAATTTGGCAAAATATAAAAGTTCAGGAAAACAGTAACTACTACAATGGAGCAGGAACATACAAAATACCATAATCCGACCTCGTTCAAGTAGAACTGAACCAGTTTTCTGTTGGGCCTCATGACGTTGAAGAGGAATCAATAAAAGTGAAAAAGGTGAAGAAATTTGGTTTTCCTCATAGAGATATTTGTCGATTACCTCCCCGAACTTATAAGGAGCTATCAATTTTTTCTCTAAACTTTAATTTTGGCCAATTAGCCCCTGAATTTTTATAATTGGTCAATTTCTCCCTAAAATTTAATTTTAGCCGGTTAACCACTAAACTTTTATAATTGGCCAATTTCCCCCCGCTTTAAATTTTGGAATTTTTCATCTATCTTGGTCACGTGCATGGCACATGACAATTATCTGAGGGCAAAAATATAATTTTATCCCCAATGTGGACAACATTTTTTTTTCTTCTTTTGCACTAATTCACTCCATACACTTTTTGTTTGAACTCTATCCCTAATGTGAACAACTATGAATGCTTTTCATGGTCTTCCTTTTTCAACAACATGTTGGGGTTGTGATGCCAATTCATTAGCCTGACTTGGTTGACATGACTATCTCAGTTCACTTGTTTCAATTCATGACCCAAACCCAAATAAAAAGAGTAATTACTCATCTCAACAAAATCAATGCTAGAGTCTGGCAATGACGCTCATGGGCTAATCATCTAAAATTAAAGTTTAGGAGAAAAATTGATCAATTATAAACGTTCAGAGAGTAATCGGCTAAAAGTAAAGTTCAAAAGAAAAATTGATCAATTATAAAAATTTAGATTAGTAATCAATTAAAATTGAAATTCGAAAAAAAATTGACGACTCTTTACGGGTTCGGGTGAGAATTCGGAAAATACCTCTTTCTGATAACTAGGAAAAAGTAGTTGTCTAGTCACACTCCGACTCCATTGAGTTATATCATCTCAGCTTCCCATTTCACAACGTTTCTCTCCTCTCTCTCGTTCTTTCCCAAATTTTGTTCCTTTCTTGTAATTTTTTTATTACCCTCGTTTTCGATCAGAAACCCTAATTTGTTTCATTTTCTGTGGTTGATCGGAACTCAGAAGTGCTACAGAAACAGTCAAAGCTAATCCTCCATGGCCAAAAGCTCCTTCAAGCTCGAACACCCACTCGGTTCTCTCTCTCTCTAACACACAAACACACAAGTATTTTATGTTTTGTGTACTGATGGGATTGTGATTGATCTTGCGTGACCCTGAATTTTATTGATCTATGTGTATCTTGCAATTTCCCTAATAGTGGAACCAAAGATTTAAAAGTTGTATTCTTTATTCAATTAGGTTTAAGATAAATGCTTTGATTTGGGTTTTGTGTGAAATTCAGTTCTTTTCCCCAATTCTTGTTCTTCCTCTGTATAATTGTGAGTTACATGATGTGGGTTGTTGCTGTTTTAAGATTTGATTGGGTGGTAGTTTTCTCTCCCAACATATGTTCATTACTTGTGGTTATGTGATTGAATTGATCTAGACATTTCTGTTTTGATTGTAAATTGTAATTATACTTTGTGTGACGTTCTTTTTTCTTGATTTACTAAATTAGTAGTAGTGGAGTCATGCATGAGAATTAAGCAAAGAATATTGAGCAGGTGAAAATGAATAGTAGTTGGAGCCTGCGAATGAAAATGGAAGCGTATCGAAGTAACTAACCACTCATGGTGTTGCTTGCCTAACTATTTAACTTTGGATGTGTAGGAATGGTCATGGAAAGGCAGCATCAAACTATGTTTCTTACATCTTCCGGTATAGCTAGGCCGGCTGGTTATTTGTTTGTTCCTTATTCTCTATTTTAACTTATTTTGTGCCAGAGAGGAGGCAGGCAGAAGCTGCTCGGATCAGGGAGAAGTATCCTGACAGAATTCCGGTATGAATATTGACTATTGAGTATCATTTCGAGTTCATCAAGGGGCCGTGTTATGAAGGCTGAATTGTTCAGTTAGAAGCTAAGGCCTTGTAGAGCCTAAGCACAACGTGATTTATCAAATTTAACTTCTTTCTCGAAAATTATCAAATTTAACTTCTTAAAATGTTAATTAATACAAATATTAAATCCAAAAAAAATGTTTTTACCCTTGAACGTTGCAAAAATAGCACATGCTTTGTGTTTGAGTTGTGCCTTCTGAAGGGGCTTCATCAAGGGTCATAAGTTCTCCATGTAGAACTCATTTAGCTTTGGACTTGAACTGCAGTGCCTTGTAATAACACTTTTAAGATCCTTTTTCATGTGCTTAATGTCATATGTGGTTCTTCATGTCATATGTGTTTTCGTATTCTTCTTTAATTGTGTTTATATAGGTTATTGTGGAGAAGGCTGAAAGAAGTGACATACCAGACATTGACAAGAAAAAGTCAGTCTCCGTTTATATTTCCCATACTCTTTGTATCTTGTTTGTTCTTAATCGTGTTTCTTCCCGTTTTGTTGATTACTTCTTGATGCTTTCTTGATTGAGTTATGCAATTTTCCAAAAGGTTTTCAATTTCAAGAATGTGATGAGTGAGAGAGAAAGACACATGCACACACTTCTTTGGTAAGGTCAAGGCTTCATTCTGACTTGCTTACGTGTGGTGTGCTTACTAGCATTCTCCAATGTTTAGAAGGTTGTCTTTTTGACGTTCATATACAGAGCTGATCTTTTGCGCGACTGCAATTTTCATAGATTTTACGCTAAAAAATTAATCCGAGTCATCCGTACAAAACAGAAGTGGTGCTTGAATTAGATGACTGACATGTGTACCAAGGAAAATATTTTTATTTTCTTTGATTTCATTCCCCTCTCGCTTCTGCCCCACCACACTCTATCCTCCTCTCCACCTCTTACCTCTCTTTCCATCTTCCTTGTTGGAAACCCCAAACAAAAGAACGAGCGAGAAAATCATCCTTGCCCTCTACCCCACCACCATCCTAACTCCAAAAAAGCACACTACAACCACCACCAAACCACTGCCTAAATTTTCACCAACACCATTGAAATATTCTTCAATGAAACCTTTTCTGGTGTGGTAGGGATGCTAAAACTTTTGGCAGGTAACCTTGCCTTATTCAAACCAATCAAATCTTCATGTTTCGGATTTTTATGATTTGGTCTTTGGTTTGTGATGCTTTCATTGGAGATCCGCGTCCCAATCTTGTCTTGGTTGGGGTCTCTGACGAGGAGGAGGGAGAGTGGGAGGGAAGTAGTGGAGAGAGAGCGTGTGTGTTGGGCAGGAGAGAGAGAGAGTGGGGAAGGATTGTGTCAGTCATCTAATTCAAGGACCACATTTGTGACGGCTCGGATTAATTTTGTCGCGTAAAACCTATATGCGACTGTCGCGCAAAAGATCAGCTCTGCATTAGCATGTGTTTGTGTGCCTTGCTTTCTGTCACCCTGCAATTTTTCAGAATGTCATTGTTTCGAAAAATGTCTTTCTTTTAACACTTGCAACTGTGTAGACATACTTTTGTAAGTTCATTATGTCATAAGAATACACGTTTGTGCACTTGTATGTGTTGATTATATGTATTTACAGTTGGGTTATCTTCAGTTACTGATGTGACCAAAGTCACCAAACGGAGAAGTTATAGTTTATATATTATGTTGTGTTGCTAGCCGAGATTTTTTTTCATTCTCTGTAAGATTCCTGTAGTCCACAGACAAGTTATGCATTGTTGATCTTAAACTTAACCATACCTACCATCACAGATTCTCGCCTGATATCTTGATACGATTTTTTTTTCCCGGAGCTATACCAAACAGTTAAAATAGTTAATTATAAAGGAATTGAGAAGAACTAGTGCTTGATTGAAGCTGATATGTTATCAACTTGATTTTTTTTCTTCTCAATATCTGTAAAACATTCTTTGTATAGTTCATAATCTCAGTGGAATGGCTTCTTGTAATGGTCAATGATGGAAACAGGTATCTGGTTCCTGCTGATTTGACGGTTGGGCAGTTTGTTTATGTAGTCCGAAAGAGGATTAAGCTCAGTGCCGAGAAGGCCATATTTATATTTGTGAAGAACATTTTGCCACCCACTGGTGAGAATACTACAAAAATGTGTCATGTATACTATACATACCATGTCGGTCCCTATTCCTGAACGCGTATTTGGGTTTGTGGTATTACAGCTGCTATGATGTCTGCTATCTACGAGGAAAACAAAGATGAAGATGGTTTCCTCTACATGACCTACAGCAGTGAAAACACATTCGGTTAATTCTGATGAATTCAAGCAGAGATTGTGTAAATAAGATTCAAGGTGCATGAAAGATGTATATTTGTCTTAGATTTCAACCTTTGCTACTGCATACTGCAGCACCAAAGATGTAAAGCGCTTGCACCAAGCTTCAACATTCCTTCCATTTTCATTCAACATCCATATTATTTGCTTTAGAAAGTTGGTCTCCTTAGCATTATCCTTTTCTTGAATTTTTCAAATGCTATAATCAACCTTGTAGCATTTTTCAAATGCTATAAAATATATTCTCTCTGGCATTTTTCAAATGCTATAATCAGCCTTGTCGCATTGAAAAATTTACCTTAGCAATTTCAACACTAATTCAAACAAAAACACAAATTTTACTCCAAATCTCCAATGTTATGTCACCAATCAATCACTTACAATTATATAATCCTTCTACTTTTTTACAAAAAAAAAGGAACTATAAGCACATGCAAGAGATCATGAACGAGAAAATATCAATGAAAGCACTATGTACTCTTTTCTCTGCCCCTTTAACCACTGCATGCAGCTCCATTTTCATCCCGCACTTACTGAAAATAATAGAAATCAAAGTCACTCAACAATGGAAGTATCTTAGAAGAGACAAAGTTTTCGCTCGATGAAAACTGAATAGATCATTTTAAACTTAAATCTCTTGACTTAAAAGTACACCTTACTAAAACTTTGAGACAACTACAGTGTCTTACATCACAAACAGGCATGATATCTAATGTAAACTAATGAATCTGATACTCCCTAATTTTGGAGGGGTATGTTTAGTATCTCTTAGAACATCAATAGGTGACAAAAAGGAAAGTTGCAAAGCCATCAAACAATTCTGTATACCTAAAAATTGTCTGAATTCTGAAAATAAGCAAACTTGTATATATAGGTGTTAAAATATAGGGTTAATTCCTGTTTACTACCCTTCAGTTTCGTGGTTTTCAACATTTAGTACATGAAGTTTTTTTCGTCACAGAGTCATACCTAAAGTGTTAATTTTGGAACAGTCTCATACATCTGCTAAGTTTTCCATTAGAACTTCTGTTAAATGATGACGTGGCGCCCACGTGGACAATTACTGGCGCCACGTGTCAATATGGGCCCACTTCAATATTAAAAAATTATAAAAAAAATTAAAAAACACAAAAATAGAAAGAGAGTCAAAGAGGAGTTTGAAAACACCTGATCACTTAGTAATAGGTAAAAAAAAGTCAAACTTGCATGTTGAAGCAGATCAAAAATAGAAACATGTGTACTGAATCAAGTCAAGAGAACTTCACAACTTCATAACTTGAAAGCTGTAAAAGTATTAACGCTGTTGATAATAAAACATGAAATGCAAAGGAAGTTCGTTAGTAATGGACGAAGGCAGAATGTAACAAGATGTACCTTTACATGAACTGATTTTTTAGCATTTAAAGGTTTTTATGCATAATGTAATTGATGAAATTGGGGTTCCACCATAAAATCAATTGACAATATGAGGAGTAGCCCAAGACCATATAAGCATTGTCCCTCACCGATGTGGGACAACTCTCAACATGCCCTCGCACGTGTGGCGGATTTTCAAGCCTACACGTGGACAACAACTGGGTGACGTGGAGAGCGTGTGGCCGTTTGGCTTCACACAAGGACAACCCGCTCTGATACCATGATGAAATTGGGGTTCCACCATAAAACCAATTGGCAATATGAGGAGTAGCCCAAGATCATATAAGCACATAGCAAACCTTGTCTCTCACCGATGTGGGACAACTCTCAACAGTAACTCAATTAAGAATTGGCTAAAAGAATATTTACTTCAAATGGCAGTTCATTCAGATATAAGTGAATGAAAGTAACAAGACGTACCAATTGTTAGTTGTTACCATTGTTCTAAACATTCTGGCCTAGCGCCGCCAAGTTTCCTTCTAGGTGCTAGGCAGCTGGTCATCACCCCGATTAATCATTAGGCGTTTGACAATTAAGAAAGGGCGCCAAGACATGCTTAGGCGGGCCCTAGATAGCCTAGGGGGACGCCTATCACGCCTAGAACCGCCTAAGCACCCACCCACCTAGGTCGTAACTGTCACTTAGACAGAAAATAGATAACTTTCCCCATGTTTTCATTATGTTCTAATACTTTATAATCTATTGTCATTCTATTTTGCAGTTTATGTATCCAGTGAAATTGTGTATTTTTTCAAGCATAAGCAGACACTTATTTATACAATATATAATAAATTTATGTAAATTTGCCTAGTCGCCTAGGCCCTTGCCTAATCAGCCTAGGCCCCGCCTAACCACTTAGGTGTTAAGTTCCAGCCCACCATCCCACTAGCTGCTCACGTCTTTTAGAATCACAGAGCACTCACACGTAGCAAACGGAGATATGAATAAAACCTCTAACATTATGTGTTGGAAGACACAAGGCTTATTAAAAAAAAAAAAGCGGTATCAAAAGAAGCTAAAACAATTAACTTCTTCAAAAAGCCCTTAAAAGCAGAAATCAAATTATGACAGTTCAGTTGCTTTTTCTGCATTGTAACAAGCTTTCAGATCATAACTCTACCCAAAGATGGTGTAGACCATCAGTAGGCAATTTGGGAAATGAATATTTGGGCTGATCTGCAAGTGATCCAGACAAATAGAAAATGGACAGCTTATTAAATAAATTGAATGTCAAAACCATAATACAAACTTCAAAACCAATTGAATGTCAATCTGAAAATCTGATCATCCGCACATATATGAAGAAATTAGAACGCTACTAAATCAAAAGAAGAGGAGGAAATGAGAATATTTGTATGAGCTGTTGAATTATAACCTTGTCTTGTGCCGGGTCCAGCCCATGTTGAAAAGGCAACACAAGCACAATTGATGATTCATGCAAATGCTAGATAATTCTAGCAAGAGCATGTCGGTGCATGCACTAGAAATGCTAGAGAATTCTAGCACCAAAGTCAGTGCATTATGCATAATTCTAGCATTATTATCTTATTAAGTCGGTTAGGTTTGATGCAATTAGAAAAATCTAGAACAATCACAACTTGTGTAGTTGGGCAATTCCACCGACTTGATAAGTCGGTTATGCTTGCCTATAAATATAGGTGAGTGTGTTGTGATGGAACCAAGAGAGCAAGAAGTGAGAAAAAGAGTGAAGAAGTGTTCGAGTAAAAAGTTTTTGTGTATTAACTTGAGTGTTCTTCTTTCTCTTGCCTATCAATTTCCGTAGCTTTACATTCTTCTTTGTGAGATAAACATCTCCACAGTAGTGAAGTCTTTTTAAGCCCCAACATGAGCATACTTTACTTGCAAAGTTATCTGCTACATTGCTGCAACCATAGAACAACTCCGACTTCCTTGTACAGGCCAGCTCTAGTTAGGCTACAACCAAAACACCAAATACCATAATTTTTTTCCAAACAAGAAAATCAAAGCCCTAAAGAAAATGCAATCACTTAAACTCTAATCACACCAGATCGATTATGCAACACATAAAAGCTTCAAAACCACACCGCAGACACAAACTTAAGAATTTCAAACATCAAATCATCGAAAAAATTTTAAAAATTAAACCTATTACAGCCTGAGCACCTTTGACCAAATCCGAGTGCGGCACAAGCATCTCGTCTTCGTCTTGCTGCTGCTTAAAAAAGAAATAAAATCAGAGATGCGACTGAGAAAAACCTAACCACTGCAAGTAGGTGAATTTTCAAAATTCAAGCTAATTGAAAATCACCGAATAGGCAAGTGGCCTTTACCACAGTGGTGGAAAGGTATTGAATCCTTGCATGACGGCGTGGATTCAAACCTCGTTGGTGGCTAATCTAACATCTAATCTAACAAAATCTATCATTTGACAAAAAAAAAAAAAAACACTTAATAGAACCAGAAACCCTAGGCGATCAGAAACGAAGAATGACGTAGGATCCATTATTGATCAGGAAAAAAGAAAACGTAGAATACTATCGACCAGCAAAGCTCAGCTCTCAACATAGACATAAATTAATATTACAATATATACCAGGTCTGGTAAGTCTGAAGACAATGATAACCATGATGAAAACAAACACCATCAAGGAAAATTACTTAAAAAAAAAATACACTCTCTTTTAATTAAAGCCATCAGAGCTTTTATTTCACTCTCTATAATATATAATTATATATACTATTCTGTTGTGTATATAGATGGAACTATCCTCAGCAAATCCCAGGCAAGTTATCCCAAGAGCTAGAGGCTCTCCCATGCTCTCCTGTGGCAGTAATGGGGAACAATGAGGCCATATGCTGCATGTCAAAATCCAAACTGGTATCCGTCACTCCCGAAGAGTGACCATTGGAGAGTTCTCCACTGTCGCTATACCAATCGGAGACTGGCTCGGTTGAAGGGATGAAGCTGAACAGCTTTGACAAGTCTTCAGGCATTGAATTCAGATGATCATCATGGATTTGTTTTGCTTCTGCATGTATATAGAGAGAAAAAATGTCAATTATTTATGATAAGCAGATTAATCAACAAAAAAGTTGAGAAAGAAAAACTGATTCCTAGGGAAGAGGGAGAGGAAGAGAACTAGGTTGGGCAAATAGGAAGTAAAAGGATGAGCATGAGACGGGCTGTAATGATCTCAGACTTCCTCGCTCAGAGGCGCAGATTTGTCTGACAAATTGAATTGCATGCACACAATGAAACAAGTGGTATTTAAAAGCAACAGAAATTAATTAATAACTACTGAAACTAAAATTATAAATATAATTCACCGAATAATGAGCTAGCCATGGAGGTTGTGGACTGCAGCCACCGGCCATAATCATCCGACACTTGCTTCTCATCAAACGAACCCAACATCTCATTTCCTCTCATCCATGAATTATCGTTTCCACCACCGCGGCCGCCACCGCAAGCTAATGCCTCAGCCTCTTGTAACATGTCTTCCAGCAGCCCATTACCGCTGTTATGCTCATCGGCTGCTGACGCCGCCGCCACTGCTGAGCTTACGTTGGCATCAATGGTAATCTCGGAGTGCATTTGGGAAACTTGGTTTGAAGGGAGCTCCGACTGGACTGAGTAAACTGAGCCGGAAGGCGACAACAAACCGTCGGAGTACTCGAACTGTGTTGGTGGCATTGGCGGGAAAGGGTTGTTAAAAGTCTTCGGGAACTGAAAGGAAGATATATCGGGGATCGTGCTAGTGCCAGCAGCTGTCAACTGAAAGGAGGCAATGTCAGGCATCGAGCTAGTTCGTAGAATCGAAGGGTACCGTTGCGGGGTTGGGGAGATCGGCGGGGAATATCCAACGGAGTCGCGGTAGCGTTTGTAGCGGAGCGGGGCGCCGAGTATGGGGGCGGGGCGGTGGAAGGTGAAGGAGGCGGTAGAGGAGGAGAACGAAGAGGTGGAGGCGGTGGCGGTGGGGTCAAAGAGGGGGAGGGAAGTAAGAGAAGTGGGTTTGGGTTGGTGAGGGGAGGAGAGAGGAGAGAGACACGGAGGAGTTGGGGAGAGCGGAGGGATGTGGTGGTGGTGGTGGGTTTGGGTAGGGCTTTGGATTTGGAAGCAAAAAGTTGGGGGTGGGGAGTTATTGGTGTTGGGTTGGAGGGAGTTGTGGGGAGTGGTTGTGGGTTGGGAATGGGAATGGGAATGGGAATGCTGGGATTGCTTGATGTCATGGGGGTATAATGGTAATCCTTGGCGTTGCCTCCTCTTCACCCTTGTGTTCCAGTAGTTCTTTATCTCGTTGTCTGTTCGTCCAGGTAACTAAAAAACCAAAAAGAAAAATTAATTGAGTGTTTATTTCATAACAGAAAGCAATTGCAGAAAAAGCTGCTTTTTTAAAAGCAGGAGAAGGAAGAAAAGAAGCAGCCAAATTCCAGCATTTTGTTTCTTTAAAAACAAAAAACAAAAACATGGATTTTATTTGCAGCACCAAAAATCAAGAACCCAGAAATGAAATCAGGCGAAAAGATGAAATGATGAAAAATAAAAGTTGCTTTTTCCAAAAGCATTTTGTAAATGGTAGGTACCTGAGAAGCCATGCGAGCCCATTTGTTGCCGTACTTGCTGTGGAGCTCAAGAATGAGCCTTTCCTCGTCCGGAGAGAAGGAGCCTTTCTTCAAATTGGGGCGAAGATGGTTGGCCCACCGCAGGCGGCAGCTCTTGCCGCACCGGTTGAGGCCGGAGTTCCTCTGCACCGAGTTCCAATTTCCCTCGCCGTGCTTCCTCACGTAATCCATCAAAATCTGGTCCTCAGCGGCCGTCCACGGCCCTTTCTTCAGACCCTTGCTGCCCTCCACCACGTGCCCACCACCTCCGTCACCTCCTCTGGACTCCGGCAGCCCCTTGCTCTGTAGCATTGAACCGCCATTGATATTGATACTGTCGTTGCTGTTGGGTGTCATTGTCAAATCACGATCAACAAACGCACCACAGATATTCTGGTTGGCACCAGCAAAGTCAATATCACACCCAGACAGAAAAGACAACAAAAGCTTTATGTAAATATGCACTTTTTGTGGGACCCTTTATCCGATCATATAGCACATGCTAATATTTTATTTGGGGTATTGTATTTGTATTTGTTTCTTTGTAATGTTTTGGGATGGATAGCGTTATTAGGGCATCACAGAGACCCCTCTCCTCCTTTCTAATGGTATTTACTGCAACCTTTTAATCCTTTTGGGATTCTGGGGCTGTAGTACGCTCTAGTATGAAAGGAGAAAGAGGGGCAGAGAGACCGAGGAGGCGGCGGCAGGTGGTGGTGGTGGTAGAAGGAACCAAAAAATTACGAGAGAGAAAATAAGAGATGAGTCTGTGTTGTATGTGGTGGTTGGGGAGGAGGTGGGAAACCTGAAAATATATGTATGTGTGATTTGGAAAGCAAGAGCTGGGTGGGCAGAGAGTATTGAGGGTGTGCTAGTCAGACTCCAAGCTGTACCATGTTTTTTAAGAGGCTGCCGATCTTTTTGCCCAGTTGGTTTCCAAGTTTTTTTATTATTTTGGCATCAGAAATCATAGCTGGAGTGATTATTGGGGTAAAAAGAGTAAATACAGATGGGTTTGGTTATTTTTAGGGGAAGTAGGTAAAGTGGCAGTTGCCACGTCATTCGGACTGGAGAAGGGGTGGAAGTTTCTAAAGACGGCGACGTATGCTGCCGCTAGACTTTAGTGACGTTTTTTTGCCTTGTTGGGAAGCTATTTTTCTTGGGTGCACATCGGTTTTCATACCGATCATTTTTTTGGCAAAAGAATGGAAATCGTTGCCCTCAAATTCCGTCAGCCCCAAGCAGCTGATTCGAAATTAATGGCGAAATACAGTAAAACAAGTCCATATAAACCCTCGCACGGAACGAGCCCGATGTTGAAGAAAGGGAAGCGGAGCCTAGGAGTTTGCTGTTCAGGGACTATCACGAAATAGGAGAACACTGACTTTGAAACCCTTCTGTTTCACTTACCGGAAATTTGATATGGTGTTAGTGGGATGGGGCCAGGGTCTACTCTCAGAATGGATTCTGGGTGAGACTTGCGGCGGTTTGGTCGTAGGTGTGGGTGTGGGTATCAAGGGTAGTGGTGCCGGAGGGGAACGATGTGGTGGCGTCAGGGAATGCCAAGATGGGAGGATTTAGTTATGGGGAAATGAGGCGGGAGTTGGTGGTGGTGGTGGTGGTGCCTACCAAGTGCATAGGGGAAGGCATCCATGGGGGAGAGTTCTGATGATGATACGATGAATTTGATCTCCGTTTCGTTTGGGTAGCACTTTTAAATTAATAGAAGTATTTTTTTTAATATTTTTGAAATCAATTTTAAAAAACACTACAATTTAAACTTAAAAAAGCACTTCAAATGCTTTTTACAAGAATATTTTAAGATTTTTTCTTTTTCTTTTTAAAATAAAATCAAAACATTAAATAGTTTGACGAAAAAAATCAAAATAATAAAATTGACTAAAAATAAAACAAAGGGTAAATTACACAATACTACTTTAATTATATGTTGCACCACAATTTCATACCTCATGTTTTAAATATTACAATGTCATACCTTAACTTACGAATTTATTAAAATTTTAGACCTCCATTAATTTTTCTGTCAATTTATCTATTAACTGCTGACTTGACAGGTAAGGTACCCACCCCCTTACCTAGCTTGATTAAAAATTAATAAATTAAAAATAACTTAATTAATTTTTTTTTAAATCACAACTGAGTCCATCTTCTCCGCCGACTCCAACACCAACCCAGTCCTTTTCTCCAGCTACCCCACCTCAACCTCTCTCTTCTCCGACGAACGTCCTTCTCTTCTCCAACGAAAATCCTTCTCTTCTCCGACAAAACCCAACGTCTCTCGTAAGGACCTCGTCATCTCATCTTCCAATATATATCTCCTCGTCTTCCCCACCCCTTCCTCCAAAAAATCCAAAGTTGTCGCCGGCCTACCCGAAATGCGAGGCCATCCCCTGTGACCAACTCAAAGTCGCCTTTCAGGCCGACAAGCTCTAGATCGTCGATCGAGTATTTTTCCGATCGAAAACTCCCTCAAGGAGGGAGCCGGAGCTCAGCAGTTTGACGAACCTCGAGGAATGGCTGGGGCTCCACAGTGCCGTTTTGGAGGGAAGGTGAAAATATTGGGGAGATCGACCTCCTCCCTGGGCGCTTGGAAGGTCTGTTGTTGATGACCATGGTAGATCCAATTCTATGCTAGAAAGAGACTAGCGGAGGCCGATGTGTGCAATGCGTGGAGGGTAGGTGGTGAGTACCGAGACAGAGTAAAAGTCGAGATCATGCTCTTGAAAATGGTGGATCCTCATCACATTGATACAGCTCTCATAGTCTTCATCCTCGCACACATTGCCTGCAATTCTCTCTCTCCTCACATAGCCGATCGAATTTCTGTGAAATTTTATAACTTTTTGGCTTCTGGTTTGTCCTTTTGGTGTGGATTTGTAATTGAATTTATTGGTTTTTTTTCGGTGTGGATTTGTTATTGAATGTATTGGTTTTAGAGGCAGATATGGGTTTGTATGTCATGTGCTCTGAAATTTTGATGAATTTTGCAATTTTTATATTCTTGAATGTTACATGGTGTTGTTTCATGTTTTTTATGAAGGAAATTTGGTTGTATTTAAGGAGGACGAGGAAGAAGGGGCACGGAGGAGGGAGTAAGGGAGGACGAAGGGGGACGACCGGCGTTCTGGGGAGATCGAGGGAGAGACTTTTTGTTTAGGCTAATAAAAAATTAATAATTTATTAATTTTTAATCCAGTTGGGGGAGTGGGTACCCCATCAGCTAAGTCAGTAGTTAACAGGTAAATTGACGGAAAAATAAATAGATGTTTAACATTGCAACGAATTCGTAAGTTGACGTATGACATTGTAATTTTTAAAATATGAGGTATGAAATTGTGGTACAACCTAAAATTGAGGTAATTTTATGTAATTTATCCTAAAACAAATGACGCACGAAAAGGGGCAAGTGGTTGTGAGTACCACAGGCGAGTGTCTTGTTTACATGCTACGCATGTCATCCTAATTATGTTTTGTTCAATATCCTAATGAAAATGCTAGAGGGACCATAATTTTAAACCATGTTTAGATCACACTAATGTGACGGTGGATAGATTAATTCTTTCTTTAAATAATAAAAAAGATATCAAACTATCAACCGCATCATTATGTATCCTACAAAATATGGTTCAAGTAATAGTCTCTCTAACAACACTCGTTTTGTCCCTACGCCTTTAAAACCTCATTTTAACTTTATTTAAAAAAAATAAAAAATACGAATTTATTATCAATATTCTTGGATTGTGTGTAAATCCTAAATAAATTTAATTATTAGCTATTTTTTTTCTATAGGATTGCATTTACTTGAATGACAAGTTAATCTCCTCCTCATTCTCTACTATAAAATAAAGATATTGTGTAGGACGCACACATAAAAAATTTATACAATTTCTCCATTCTCTTTCTCTTGATGGACCTCTCTATTCCGTTTTAGTTAAATAGGCCACAACAGAAATTTTGTTACTAACTATAACTCTTCTCTCAACATTTAATTATAAATTTAGTTGAGTAAAAAATTGTTTAAGGTATTTCGTCACTACTAATAAAGTTACGAACTTCCAAACAAAATTAAAATTGCTAATGAAATCCTTGGTTTTAAAATTTCTTAGTTAAACTGAAAAATTTCAAACATTTTGCCCACATTTCTATCATTTTAGTTAGGGGTGGGTTTAAAAAACCGAAAACAAAACAAAAAACCAAACCGAATACCGAATCGAAGCTGAAAAAAAAATCAAACCGAACTGAAATTGGTTGGTTCGATTTCGGTTTTGGTGGTCTTAAAACAACTAGACCGAACCAAACCGATATATATATATATATATTATTAATTATTTAATATATATATCATCTTCAAGCCAACGGGAACTCAAAGTTTAAACTCCATTGGAGGTCAGAATGGAGTTCAAACTTGCAGTCTGTCCTATGTTTTCTTTCAAGCAATGAGCCACGGATGGCATAACCACAAAGTGGAAGATGCCACCAGAATTGAAAGAAAGGAGAGAAAATAAAACAACAAACACACAAAGTGGAAGATGCCATAACCAGAATTGAAAGCAAACAATGTTCTTGCAATGAAGTGGTGCTGATTATTTTGGCCCCCAGATGTTATCATTCAGGTCCAAGAAATCGACGAGGACAAGAGTTGTCGGTCTGAAATTGGATAATTCAGGAAAATGCTTCTGAGATAGCTCATTGTTCTTGTAAAACAAAGGGACAATGTGATTGCTGTGAAAGAAAATTTTTAGACCTATATACGCAGGTTTTTTACATGAACCTATGGACATAAGATTTAATGTATCGGTGTGTATATATGGTTAAAAAATAAAATAAAAAAAAAAAAAAAACTGAAACAGAACCAAAACCAGACGGAAAAAAAATGGAACTGAAATTAAATCGAACTGAACAAAAATAAAAAAAATTGAACAGAACCAAAATTTCAGTTTAGTTTTGATTTTGACAATAAATCGATCCGATTGAAACCGAATCATGCCCTAATTTTAGTCCAGGGTCAGTGATAGCAAAATACCAGTTGATATTTACGTAATTCGATTGTCAATATTTCTATAAAAATTGATATATTAGATCTTGGTGCGTGTCAATGTGTCTGAAGGGCATCATTTTGTGTGGAGTCACGTGTCCCGTGACAACTACTTTTGAAAAAATTGTAATAAATACGTAGCTATTGTAATATTATAAGTCATTCAATGTGTGGATGGTCAACCCATTACAATCCCACTCTAAGGCCTTCCACTGCAACTTTGTCTAAAGTTTTGCCTATAAAATTGATGAGAAGGAGGATGGCAGAAAGACACAGAAATCAAAAACCATAAGAGAGAAGCCATAAGGTTCATGACAGAGAGAGGAAAGAGAGAGGAGAGAATATAGAGTTATCTTTGTAATCTTATGATTCCAGATTATAAATGAAAGCATCACTGCTGCTCCGAGAACATACTCCAGTCACACTGACTGTAGAGGAACCTCGTAAATTTTGTGTCTTATTTATTTATTCCACTGCACACACCATCGATTTTACAACACGTTATCAGCACGAGAAACTCTCGTGTCAGTAGAAAGCACAACACCACAAATCATGTTCACCTATGTTGCCTGGAATCTCACAGATAAGAAAATCTTTTCATTTCATCATAAAATCTTTGTACTACTGATTTTCCTGAAGTAAATATATATATGTTGTTGTATGACTGTATATCATCCTTTGCCTTTGCAGAAGCAAAAGAGTACAAACTCAAAATTCGTAGAGAATCTGACAGCCATGTAAACAGCCTCGGAACACCAACTTGCAGACCTCGTATTGAAATACTTTCTTCTTCAAAGTTGTTCGTCCGCCCAGTACCTACAACATATCAAATTTTCAGAAAATTCCAACAATGCGATCATCGCAGATGCCTGAAATACCAAACCAGTTTCCAATTTCCGCAGAAAATTGGACAGGCACATTATGAATACCAAAACTCCATTTCGGTAGCTCAGATCGAAATTGTTTCTTCATGAAAGTTGTTCGGTATCCTTTTATCCATATCATACTAAAATTTGAACTAAATCTAATAGTTTATCTTCTCATAAGTTATAGACAGTACTCTTGACTCCAGAACCTATGGAAATCGTTTCGATTTTTTCAAACTCACCGGAGGAGGAACACCAATTGGAACTTAGTGTTACTATTATTTCCTGAGTAACTAAAATGACTTAAGAACTGTGAAATAATAACAAAAATAAAAGGGATGAAACAAAAAGAAGTGGCAGACCAAGAAAAGGAAAAAGCAAAAGATGAGGACTTAATCATTGCATTTTCTGTTTTAGCATATTTATGTGCATGGTGTTGGTTTAAAGCCCTATCACAAGTTCCATTTATTTACAGTGGATAGAATTATTACCCTTTGCTTTAAAGCTTTGATATTTATGTGAATGGTGCTGAATCAAAGCCCTTGTCACAAGCTTTATTTACTTAAAAGCAATTTATTTACCATGGTTGGAATTACCGCCTATTGCTTTAATTTATTTATTGTACTTCTTTTTGTTACGATGAGTACATACTGAACCTGAAGTTCCTTGATCATATCAGAACCTGAAGTTTCTTGATCCTCATCACATAAAATGATTAGACTCGAAGTTCCATCATGCAAAAAGATTAGGAATGAAGTTCCTAGATCCTCAAGATCAGACATGAAGTTCCTTGATGAGTACCTTAAGTTTGAAGAGCCGAAGTGCCACAACTGAATTGTAATAAAGGCCATGAGAGTCCCAATCCATAGGCTATTAAATAAGGACCAGAAGTTTCTTGATGTATGTAAATGATAATATAATACATGTTTGTTGGAGAGTTTACATCTCAAAGTTTTAATGATTATTGCATGTCATTGGACATTGATGTTGAACACCATGTTCCTCATGTCCGTACTCAAAATGGTTTAGCATAAACATTTATTAAGCAGATGAAACTGATTACCCGCGCTCTGCTCATGAAAACGAAATTGCAAGTTTTCTACATGTGGACATGCCATTTTACATAATTCACTATTAAAGTTCAGTTGAGACCAGTTGCCAACCATTAAAACTTCTCAGTATAACTCGTATTTGAGCACTAACCAAACATTACACATTTACGAGTTTTTGGTTATGTTATTTATGTGCCTATTGCATTGCCACAATGTACTAAAATGAGGCCTGAAGGCAAACTAGGATTTTATGTTGGATTTGATTCACCATTTATCATTCAATACTTAGAACCCTTGACTGGGGATATATTTACCGCATGATTTGAGGACTATGATTTTGATAAGACAGTTTTCCCGCCATTAGGGGGAGAAAATAACACAGTTCCAAAAGAACGATGAGAAAATATCATTCCAGAAGAATGATGAGAAAATACCGTTCCAGAAGAACGAAGAGAATTTGTCTTATTTTGATTCACGAAGCAATCAATATAAAAACGAAGTGAGAATAATTGAATGATGCAACTATATGCAAATCAAATGCCATATGCATTTAATGATGCAACGAAAGTAATAAAATCACATATACTTGTTGCAAATGTGCCTACAAGAATTGATGTCCCTATTGGACAAAATAATGAGACAGCAAATGATTTATTTGTTACACGCCTGAAGCGTGACAAACCCTTAGATTCAGAAGGTTCAGTCATTCGAAAGAAGAAGAATATGGCACTACTGAACTATTGCATTCCCAAAGCATAACTGTTGCATGCCGGAAGCATGACAGTCGCCATATGGATACATGTCCCAAAAAGGACAATCCGCGGACATGGGAATGTTGATGTCTCATGCATGAAGCATGATAGATGTATAGGTTCCAATGACTCAACTCCTGGAAGTGGAGATTAAAATCCAAGCTCTATAACGCTCAAGAGGAGGTTATGATCTGCATTATCTAAATAATGACTATCCTGGAAGAGATAGTGTAATGCCCTTGAAGAGGCAATGGATATCCAAAGAAATGAAAAACTTTTATGCATGCGCATGCACATGAGAATATGGGATCACAGAATGATGATAACCAATGGTAATTTTGGTTTTTACAAGTAGCTACTAAATTCATCAATGAGCTGTGTTGATATTGAGTCACGTTCTTTTGTTCGTCGATGAAAGGAAATATTATTTGCCAAAAATAGAGAAGGGCAATTCCATTACAATTTTTTAAGAACGTGGAGAAATGGACCTATATATATTTGAATACAATACAAATAGCCAAAAGATGTTGAACCAAGGAGGTTGCATTTGGGCATTTGTAATACAGTGAAATACACTCACATGATATGACACAAGATTACTAATTGAAACCTGAAATTATACTCTTGTAAATGAGTTCATATGAATGGAGAAATATATAGGAAGGGTTATGAGTCGCCCACATCATACCTCCATAAAGTAAATCCCTCAAGTATACATTGATGCGAAATATATAAGCACACAAATTAAACCCTATTTTGACAATTGTAGTATATGTATAAGTAGGGATCGTTCTAGACCGGGGATTAGGAGGGATTGCTAAAACACTTGAAACTGATTCAAAAACGTAAAACTAAGTTTAAAACACTAAACTAGACTCAAAGAATGCAAAACTAAACTCTAAAACACTAAAACAACGCAAAAGACTCAAAACAGCACAAAACAAGCTAAAAGACTCAAATCTGCCTCTAAGAGTAAATTTGGACGAAAATAGGTTTTGACTAGACTCAAAACACTTAAAAATACAAACTAAATCAGTTTCTAACTAATATGACTCAACAAAGTAAAGGGGGATTTGGTTTTAACGAATTTGAAAACAAAACAAGTAAATTAAAGAACTAATGAAATTTGCACGAATTTGGGTAAAACTATGGATGATGGGCTAGCTAGGATGTTCTTCTCCACACATGACACACTTGCAAACAAAACGATTTCCAGTTGCTTTTCAATAAACCATGAATGCTCAACGCCCCAGATTAACCGTGAATTGCACTAATTAACCCTCAGATTTTCCTAATTTCATTGAATTGGATGATTGCATACAACAACACAAAGCATTCTCCACAAGTTCCCTACATGAATTGCATAATAGAGATACGAGCAAAGATCATTAAGTTCTATGAAAATCATAAGCATTGACGAGGCACTTGTAAGTTGTAACTATGAATTGCATGAAACTTATGCCAAGAATTTACTTAACGCGATTGTGACTAGCAACCTCCACTACTTATGAATATAAGTTCATAACGATTAGGTGAAACTCCCTTATATCCTAGCATTAGATTTATGCATGAAAATTAAGCGTGCACTCTTAACCAACACACACAAATCAGTTTTAATTCAAACGGATAAGTAAATTGAATTCACAACTTATGAATCACAACTGGATGTAATCAAATCATATTGCAAGTATAACCATGGTTTCGAATTTCCCCCTAGCTAAGAGGGGTTTAGTTCCTCATACTCACAAAACAAAGATTATTGAATTGAAACATTGAAAACAAAAGAAAGATTACACCTAAAACGTTCCAGCAATCCTAACTCGAATGGCAAGCACGTCCAAGGGCTCTCCTTCTTCCTCTTTGCTGCGGCACAAGGTTTGGTGGTGAGTTTTGGGGGTTATGAGTGGTGTAGAAGGCTGGGTTTATGGTTAGGATAGGTGTATGGTGCGGCAAGGGGTAAATAAGGTCAGAAACTATGGAGAATGGTGAAGGATGGATGCGGCAAAGAGTGGGGGTTGATTTCTGGCGTGAATGGGTGAATGAATGGATGCAGGAATTATGTAGAGAGGGAGAGAGAGACTAAATGGTGCGGATGGTTTATTTATAAGGCTAGGGTTGAAAGGCAATCAGAAAATAATAGGAAATGTTCATAACTTAGCTAATTTGTCTCAGAATTGAATAGGTAAGAAAGAATCAGAATTTAAAGAGAAATAGGAATGTGAAATTCGGCAGAATTGTGTAGGAGAAAAAAAGAATGTGTTTAAAGGTCAGAAAATAGGAAAGAGAGGCCTCCCCTTGTGCGGCAAGGCTAGGTACTAAAGGGGAAGGTGTTTTTATGAGAGAAAATAGGCAAGGAAAAAGCTCATTGGGCGGCAAGAATTGAAACAAAACAGGAATGTGTGTTTCCCTTGCAGATTTGGCGTGACAAGAAAGGGAAAGTGCTTTAGGAGGTGCGGCATAGGGTTAGGACAGATTTAGGACTTCTAGAACCCTATATTTAAGTGTCCTAAATTATTTAGGAAGTCCCTTGTGGCTGGAACATAGGTGAGGAAGGATTAGAAAACTTCCAAGCCAAAAATAGAAACTTTCGAGAATGGAAACCTCCAAGAATAGAAACTTCCAACTTTAGAAACTTTGGCTTCCAATTTTGAACTCTTCATTCTTCATTTGTCTTGAATCCATTTCTTCCATCTCTTTGCTCATTCTTAACCTTCTTTGGTCTTCAATTTCGTCCATCCACTTAGCTCCAAGCATGTGCAATCCATTTAGTGCCCAAAACTGCTCCAAAATGCACCAAAATGCACTTTCTTGCTTACTTTGCACTTTAGACCTACAAACACACGAAAATAGCTTAAAATACATAAATAACTAAGAACTAACAACATAAATGCAAAGAAACAAGTTAACTAAGTGATGTAAATGTGCTCCTATCATACATGGAAACAAGTTGCTCTATACAAATTCCAAAAGAGAATGTGTCATGAAGTGTAGAAAATCCTTGAAGGATTCAAATTGCTTGAAGTAAGCCCCCGAAGGATAAAGCATAAATTATGTACTCAACACCAATGGATGGTATAATTGACTTAGTAAGTACTACCATTATGATATTATTGCAACATACTAAAATCTCTTGCAAGAGTCAATGACATTAAATTAGAACTCCTGAAGAGTCGATAATATTAGATTGAGACTCCTGAAGAGTCTAGAAAGTTTATAAAGTGTTGAGAGAAATATTGTCTTGAACTGCAGATTGAACAATACGCCAACACGAATATTATCCATGATGTTTATGATATTAAAGAATCATATGGATTGAAGATTATGAGTTGAATACTCAAATGATTTAGACACTAAGAACAATCATTTATCTTCGAGAGGCTAAAGATAAATTGATATTTGGTCCAGAAGTACCACATCTTAGTGAAGTATATGCTTTATTGTATTTGGCACAATACACTGAATGAAATGAAGCTTATTTATTAATATCTCCGAGAAATTACAGACATGAGTTAAAACAAACAAATAGGAGGGAACCTTCACAAATGTTGCTCGTGCGAAGCCTCAGTACTTGGAAGTACCCCAGAAATGGGAGACACCAGAGGTTGATTATTTGGAGCCTCAATACTTGGTGGAACTCCAGACGGCTGAGACAATGGGTGTCTTTGGAATAAAGACTCGAACTGCTGATTGTCATTTTGAGTCCGACTTTCGGATTCCAGTAGTTGGTCGAGCCTTCTTTTCATGCTCATCGAGTAATTATTTGCAAGCACGTGTAACATTCTATTCTCGTGCTTGAGCCCTCTAATCTCTTGTTTAAGACTTGCCACCTCAGCCATCAATTATTCAACTTGGCGAGTTCGAGCAAGTAGGCGTTAACCCATATTAGAAACAGAGCGCGGACACTGAATACTGAGAGCCAACGAGTCTTGAACGGCTGACTCATCAAACCGGTTTGAAATGATTCTGTTATTCTTTGGAGTGAGAAGATTCCTAGCTACCACTGTAGCGGTTAGGTCATTCTTCATCACAGAGTCCCCAACTACAAAAGGACCATTAGAAGATAAGAAGGACATGCGCCATATATTATCCTGACGCGGCTCGTCTGTATCAGTCCTAAGACTCAATTTTAAGCAAATGTTAGATGGGCAAGCCATTTTCAGAAATAATGAAGGAAAAATAAGGTCATATAAAATCTCAGAAGTGCAAGAAGGGGAAATTCCTGCAGGCAGCAATTTTTTTAGTGTATCTGAACAAAATTGATATTTCTATAAAAGAAGATGCAACATGGTCACTTGTTCAAAAATCGAAGAGACACCGATTTTCGAATTTCAAAATCTGGATTTCCCTACATGATGTTTGTCAACATTTCTCAGACCCAATCTCAGTTTTTTGAATATCACGTGCAACTTTGTCAAAGATCTCTGATAAAGTTGAAAACGCGTGAATCTTACTGTTCTAATTACACCACAGTTGCTGACAAAAGTAAAGGCACAACACCACTACCTGCTATTGGAAAATCCCTATATATGTCGACCTCTATCTTCCATAACAAGGCAAACCTGCAAAAATATCTAACTCTCATTCCTATCCGAGAATGCATCTTAAACAAAGCATCTCAAAATACTCAGTTTTCTTCCTCTCCGAGAATACCTCTTCAAACAAGTCACACCAGAGCAAGAGTATCTCATATCATCAGGGTCGAAAGCAAGAATATATATATCATGCTTTTTCCCTACCATTTTCTTTGTCCTTGTTCTCACCTGCAGAACAATGAGAAAGAGAGCAATCAGTCGCCACTTGGAATCAAGCTTCCGATCTGGAACTGATTGTCTGAAACCCTTCCCTGATTGTTTACCTAGCATCGCTCTCGAGTGCTCATTTTCAACTAATGATATGATGATAGCTGCCAAGCATGATGAGTCGCTGAGAAGTGATGTTCTGAAGGACCATCGAAATGCAAGGTTTGCATTCCACTCTTGCATCAGAGGGCAAATACTGCAAGAGAAGATGCCAAACCTGCATGGGGAAAAACTAAGGAAAATACCACTTATGCAAGGGGAACAGATAAGGCAAGTGAAAATGATACATTGAAGCATGTGGAGACAAGCACAGCAAAACACATGCCGATTCATCCCCGACAAAGCCGAAGATCACTTGCCACATGAAGCTCCTCATGGTCCAATTTCATTCACGATCAAGCCTCGACGACCCTTGAATGAATCACAAGTCCGATTCAAGATCAAGTGTCCACCACTCTTGAATCAAATTCAGCTCCAGATAAAAGGAGTAAATTCAAACATTTGAAGCAAGTCTAGCAGAAGGTCCTCCAGCCCAGTTCAAGAAAAAGCCTATGGAAAATCAAAAAGTACAACAGATGTGATACTACTCATCAGTGGGAGCATCCAAAAACAGATCAAGGTTTTAATGAGTCAATCAAAGACTTATGGCCATCCAAGATGGATTGTTGTAATATTATAAGCCATTCAATGTGTGGATGGCCAACCCACTACAATCCCACTCATCCCACTCTACAGTCCTCCCACTGCAACATTGTCTAAAGTTTTGCCTATAAAATTGATGAGAATGAGGATAGCAGAAAGACACAGAAATAAAAAACCATAAGAAAGAAGCCACAATGCTCACGACAGAGAGAGGAAAGAGATGAGAGATGTGACATCCCACATCGCCTAGGGGAGTGATCCTTAAATGTATATTCGCATCCCTACCTAGCACGAGGCCTTTTGGGAGCTCACTGGATTCGAGTTCCGTAGGAACTCCGAAGTTAAGTGAGAAGGGACCTAGAGCACTTCCATGATGGGTGACCCGAAGAGGACAATATTGTGCTACGGTGGTGAAGTGGGCCGGGGAAGTGATCCGCCCCGGGCTGGGATGTGACAAGAGAATAGAGAGTCATCTTTGTAATCTTATGATTCTAGATTATAAATGAAAGCATTACTGCTGCTCCGAGGACGTACTCCAGTCACACTGATTGTAGAGGAACCTCGTAAATTTTGTGTCTTGTTTATTTATTTCATTGCACACACCGTCGATTTTACAACAATAGCAACGAAAAATATATCACAAATGCGACCATGAACTCCTTTACTTCATTATTTTCAATAATAAAGCCTCAATTATTTACAAAAATGGACTCAATATGAGTGAATTTGCAATTGACACAACGGTTATGATTTTGCACGAATGAGATGCAATTATCAACACTAGCAATTGTGAACACATTGTGCATGTGCTTATTAAAATTTTGATAGTAAAATTTACAAAGAGAGAATATAAAATGGTCGCTAAAGTTTTTTTGTGACAACCTTCAAAAAAAATTTCATCACTGAAGAGTCTGATCATATCTTTAGCGACTATTTGTGGAAACTATTTCGTCACTAAAAGTTTATTTTATTTAGGAGAAAAAGGGGAAAGAGAAAATGACGGCAGCTGATATGGTTGCTTGACTGTGAGGCTTTGAAAAAAAAAACACTAAAATTATTTTTGTGTTTAATTTACTATATTCTCATAACTTTTATTTTGGTTATCTTTTTTTTTACAAGGTTAATTTTAGTTATTTTTCGCTAATAAGGACATCTTTATTAGAGCATCAAATACCTTGAAATGAGTATTTTATATTTTTTTCTTAGTCGGAAAGCCTTCCAATGGCAGAATATAAATTATCCATCTTCGCAAGAAGATGTAAATAAAAATGTATATTTGTAACATTTTTTTTTTATCTTTAGAAGGCGACCTATGGTGGAACCAAATTTCCGCACAATTGTCAGATGAGGAGTGCTTGATCGGCCACCTACAAGAAAGAACAAACAACCGTGAATTCTCAGGCACTGATGGGGTATTGGCTAAGAGATCTTTGACGATCAAGTGAGTAAAAGGGTTTTAGAACTCAAGCAGTGGGTAAGGGAGCAATAGAACAAAATACAATGCAGAGTGCACGATGTCTGCATACCTTTGATGAACCGTAGATTAGTGTATTTATATTTAAATCGAGAGAAAGTCCTCTAGGATAGTGAATCCGCATAAAACCGGAAGAATCCTAGAAAATATCTAGCATAATATATATTGTCTACTCGAATTGTGATTACTTAGTGGGACATGTACATCCTTAGATTGTAGGAATCTTCAAGAATATAGAAAACCAATTTGATCCACAATTAGACCAGGTTTCGATTACTTGCGGAACAAGCAGGCCACTCTCAACAAGGCTTGCAGGCCTTGTTTACCATTTTGGAGTCTAGCTAGGTGTGGTGACAATGTTGGTTCATTTGTGCTGCCCAACATGATTAGAGCCTTTTAGTCCATGTCCAGACTATGAAGGTGCTCATATTTTCAATCTACCTTACTTTAACTAGTGAATATTCATTGTATTACAAATGCCCATAACTATCACTAGTACAAATAACTGTTTGCGTGATGAAGCATAGTTCGTCGTGCAAAGTCAAAAAACGTCGCCTGAAAAATAGCCCAACGAAAACTTCGTCGCACATAAACCGTCATGCAAAGGTCGTGAAAGCAAGGTTTGCGCAACGAAGGCGTAACCTGCCTTTGTGCGACGACACCTGCATTGCACAAAAAGTCTTTGAGCAACGACAATACCTGCTTCGCGCAAAAATTTTCGCAATGCATATTGTTCTCGTTGTCGCGTAAAGAAAGGTGCTCGACGCAGGTATTGTTGTCATTGCGCAAACCTTTTTTTTTCTTTTTTTTTTAACAAAATATTTTTTTTTTAATTTTTTATAAATATTATAATTAAATTATAAATAATAATTAATAAACCAAGAAAAAATATTTAATTATATATGAAAATGTACATACAAGCTGTTCGAACAGAAAAGAAAAAACTACAAGTAGTCATCTGGGTTTAATGCATCAAGCTTCTAGGTATCAACTTGGCAAAGTGGCTGGGAGGCCGAAGTTTGAGCAAGAACAGGTGCTGGCATCAGGATTTAGAGGCTGGACATCTGTAAGGCTCGTAAGATCATGCTCATCTTCTCGTCCTAGGTTGAAAATTGGCTGCAATCTGGGCTTCCCGGGCTGCTTCCTGGACCGCAATCTTATCTTTTAGGGTTTCAACTTCCTCCGTCAGGGCGATGACATGTCATGTGGTCGGTCTGGAAAAGAAAGCACCAGTCTCACAAACCCACGCCTTCCTCATACCCCGAATAATTTTGCCATGACAACGACCGAGCTTCTGATCCAACAATCAGATTTGAAGACATGCATCCTCAGGTACATTGAAGTCCTAGATCGGGGTCTCCGAGGGAAGCTGCGATGCTGCTTCTCGGAAAACAGCAGCGCCCTTCTCCACCATAGCAGCCTATAATAATAAAGAAAAAACATTTAATATTTAATAAAAAAATATAATTAATATTTGAACGATTCATAAATATAAGAATAATAACAATTACATATACCTACATAGAGCTGTTCAATGGTCACATCGCCGAGTCGAACATAAACGTCCTTGAACATGTCGAGCTCTGGGAATTTAAAACCTTCCTGAAGAAAAAAACATTTAAGAAAATTTTATTAATCAATAATAAAAAATAAATTGTATAAAATTTCAAAATTAATATACTTTTACCTGACGTTGCACCTCGACCCTATACGAGAAGGGCATCGAACTGGAATGGTGGAGAAATGTCTTTGACTCCCGAGCTTTCTTGCCAACAATAGATTTCTTTTGTTAAACACACAATATACATGTTAGTGCAACTATTTGAAAAAAAATTATTAAAAAAGCTTAAAAAAATAACTAAAACAGTAATAAAATATTATTAAAATATTACATACCACAAATTTTGTGTCCATAAAATGTTTGCAGAGCCACTCCCAATCCTCCAGTCGCTCCAACAACTCGATTGGGCAACCCTCTAGGCGAGCAATCTCCGGATCATCTCATTTCTTAAAATGTGCGTGGAGTTCGCACTTCCAATGTTTGTACTGGGTTGCCAAGTTCTTCTCTAAGTAGGCGGTGGCCTCGAGGGATATGTCTCCAAGATTATAATTGACCTACAAATATGAAAATAGTAAAATAATAGTAAGAAATTTAATAATATTAGGATAATATACTTTGGTTTATAATATTTGTAAACAAAATTAAAAAATGATAAAGGCTAAAAATTAATATACAAACCGACAACTCATGCCACACCAGTTTCTTCGTCCTCTCGAGAAATTCTGCCCAAGACTCCCACTTCATAGGACAATGCCACCAAATAACAAAACCACAGCTGGTAGCGATATTGCTATGTTGTTATGAGGTAGTCGCTCCACGATGTCACAAGTCATACGCAATCTTGGTCAATTCGTTGGACATACGTACATTGTGTGCTGGCTTCAACATTCGATTAGGCGCCCTGGTGTTTTTTTTTTTGCTGCCTAAAAAAACTTAAATGGTAAAAACCCTAATCTTAAATTTCTACAGAAAATTCAACAAAACCTCCCCTAATAGTATATCATTTCCCAAAACCTGAAAACAGTAAAATAACAGTAATTCACACCAACACATTTTCACAATCCAACAAATTTTCACAATCATAAAAATAATAGTTTTAAAATATAAAAAAAATACAACGTAGTGAGAATTAGAAAAAACTACCTGGCTGGCTGGGAACCCCCACCCTTGACTGGATGCTGAGGAAGTGTGATCAGAAGGCTCCGGATGGCAACGGCGGCGGTGAGGCTATCGTGCACTGAGCAGCTGAACTAACATTGATGACGTCGATGATGCAGGCACCTGGGACGCCCTAGAAGTAGCCTTAGTAAGGCGTGTAGGCTCCCCAATCAATAGAGCATTCACAGCTGAAGCAGTAGGTGCTAAAAATGTGGGAGACGCATTGGTCACACCCCGACGACGAGTGATCAATTGCAGCATCTATACAATTTTTGAACCATAAAATATAACACTAGAAACGAATCTTTTCTTGCATTTGAAACTAATCAATTAGCAGCCAAAGTAATATCATATCCTTTCTTGCATTTGTTCACACACACACACACATATATATATAAAGTAGTATTGCAAAGGTAGAAACAATACTAATTCAAAAGTAGTTTTGGTTGATCAACTCCAAACACATGTTTTACTTGAAATAGCTGAAACAATAAATATAAAAATATAAACACGTGTATAGTTTCATGCCGTGAAAGCTAGGTTCGTTTAGTTTCCTTATGTATATATCCACACATATATACTAAGAAATACAAATATATGCTAGCTATTATGCATAGAGCATTTGACGGTGATTAGTAGTTGATGAACCGAACCAAAGGCAATATACATACTCCAATGAGCTGCCAAAGCCAATGGGATTATCATATAGACTCCAATGAACTGCCAATGGGATTATCATAATCACCCTTAAAATCTCTAGTCAGTCCTTTCTAAATGAGCTGCCATGTGATAAAATGTAAGAAATGAGCCATTTCTCACTTAGACTCCAATCAGTTGCAGAGAAGATATAGGAAACAAAGGCAATATACAAATTAAGGGAACAAAGGTACCAAAGTTGAACATCTTTTGTAATTTGATGTCTAACTCAAATCCCAATTCTGAACATAAAAGTCTGAGACATGATTGCTCACTATCACTAAAGATGACCACCAAGGATAAACTGCTTGAACTTCATATCGCAAGGATAATTTAAAATTGTCCATTATAAACACCAACCTCACTATCACAAACTTTAGCTTCAAAGATACAAACACCAACCTCACATAATTATAATCTTATACAACAAAATTAAACAAAAATTAAAGCTAACCTAATCAAATCAAATACAGATAAAAAAAAATTCATATCAATGTTCAATTCCACTAGATTTGGCAGTGCATCTAAAATTTGGGCGAAACCTTGGCCGATATCATACATGAAAAAATATATCTTTTGCAAACATTTCAACTGTTTGAGGACCTTGCTTATGGAAGGAATTGAAATACGTTCTAATCTAATTCTCTTAAGATTTGATAGCGAACCAAGTAGTTCAAAATTATCTAGTTCAGCAGGTAACAAACAGTAATTATTTAGTATTAGAACTTTTAGTTTTATCCATTCTCTCCACAAACTCAGGTAAGGCATAGTTCTTTGAAAATTCAGAACTAGAATCTCTACTCAGGTAAGGCATGTTTGCAGACCATCTCTTACAATAAAACATGAAGGTATCCATATAAGCATATCACTCTTTTGCATTCGACCATCAACTTTTATATATAACAGATCAAAGAAAGCATATGCATACAACTAGCCCCAAAAATTAGTGGCTAATATCATACCAAATCCATATATGAATATGATTAGGACTAGTGGACAAAACACACAATGAACTACAACATAAGAATACTCCTTTGGTAAACTAGCAGACGA
Organism: Heteromeles arbutifolia; assembly: GCA_024362995.1. Lineage (NCBI taxonomy): Eukaryota > Viridiplantae > Streptophyta > Magnoliopsida > Rosales > Rosaceae > Heteromeles > Heteromeles arbutifolia. The sequence goes on along the minus strand of JANCRC010000003.1, from coordinate 31,635,820 downwards.
GAACAAACAGTGGCTTACTGATTATACTACACCTCCCTCTCTTGCGTTTTCATCTGTTTCCCTAAGACTTGCCTTCTCAGTACAACAGCCTTGTAAACATCTCAATACTTCGTATTTTCCAGTAAATTATAGAAACGGAAGTTTCATAATTATAGATGAGAAATTGAATTATATTTAGATCTAATATTTGCACAGAAACTTAAATTAAACTTAAATTAACAACAAATTCCTGCAACACTCACCAAATAAAACCCTAATTATCCTATGTTGAACGATTAAAGGAAAAAGAAAAACATTGAGAGAGAGAGAGAGATGTGAAGGGACCTTCGGAATTGAGGAAACGGCGAGGAATTCCAACGGAGGTTGGAGCGGAGAAGGAGCAGATGGGTGGGTAGTGGCTGCCGTCTTCCTTCATCTTTGTCTTCGTCTAACGGAGTGGAAGAGGAGCAAAACGGAGTGAAAGAGAGGGCGAGATAAGCGAGAAGGGAGAGAGAGAGCAATTGAGAGAGAGAGAGAGGGCGAGAACTGTCCCGATTCTTTTCCAATTGTACCCCCATTTTTTCCAATTAAAAAGAGTAATTTGGAAAAATTAAAATAAAAATGCCTATTTTTTAGGAAATTTTATTTAGAGTAAATTGTAGTTATGGTCCCTTAACTTTAACTCAATTGGAGCAATGGTCCCTCAACTAAAAATTCATTACTATTGGTCTCTTAACTCATCAAAACGTGTAGCTAAGGTCCCTCAACTAAAAATTCATTACCATTGGTCCCTCAACTTTAATTCAACTGAATTAATGGTCTCTTAACTTTAACTCAATTGTAGCAATGGTTCTTCCAACATAACTCGTTTTGACAAAAATTTTGACGTAATTGATGAAAATGACCATAATTACACACTTTAATGAGTTGAAGGACCCTAATTTTATAAATGGTCATTCAAACATAACTTATTTTGACAAAATTTTGATGAAATTGATGAAAATGACTATAGCTACACATTTTGATAAGTTGAGGGACCAATGGTAATGGATTTTTAGTTGAGGGACCATTGCTCCAATTTGATTAAAGTTGAGGAACCATTGCTACAATTTACTCTTTTATTTAAACTCATCTAACATATTTCTACACCCAACTTACTCTTTGCACCCATTTGATTTTTAACTAAACTATTAATATCTCTTTAAACCTAAATTTAATACCTAATATACCCCCATAAACCCAATTCAATATGTGGATTTATTTTTACACCCATTTCTTCAACAATTGCTTCAAAGTTTTTATTTTTTTATTTTTTATCGAAGAATGAAAAATGTAACAACTTTATTCTCAATTCTTTTATTCAAGTAAAGTAGATGAACATATATATATCAAGGCAATTCACATATTCCTCGACTCGAGAATCATATCATGCCATGCAGCACTCTTAGTCCTTTGTTTTCCGAAAAGCTTTCAATTGTAAAATCGTCTTCCGAGGATTGTATTTGTAAAATAGAATAGCCTTATAACTTGCGGCAAAGGGCGAAGGTAGCGATTCATCCTTGGCCTTAACGATAAGTTCATATTATAAAAACAGAAGCACCAAACGGAATCCAAGGTTCTTGCAATATTTGCAAGTCTTTTTTGTTTTTTTGGGTGCAGATGGATAGGGAAACCGATTGCATCAATTTACTATTGCAAAAAGATAAACAAACTATGCAGGATTGATTGAAAAAAAATTATAACCAAAATACTCATCTTCTAAACTCTAAAAAAATGAAATCGAACGAACAAAAAATTCATAAATTGAGTCATACCTTGGTTGGAGGATTCAAAACTTCAAAATCACCATCCATCAATAGAAAAACTTATTTTTTTCTATGAGAGCTATTAGGGTTTTAGCCAGAATGAACGTAGGATAAACAAAGAATGATCGTAGGGTTTAATTAGAGTGTTTGGGTTTATTGATAAATTTGAGATTTATTATTAATTTTATTTTGTACTTAATAGTAATTATGCAATAGGGTAAAATAGACAATTAACATTCAAAATTTTAAGTTGGGTGTAAAAAGAGGTTGCATGGGTTTAAATAAAATTTCCCCTATTTTTTTCAATTCCACCGTCTAAATTTTAACAAATTGCACGACACATGTATACATTATGACATCGCGTTATTGGTTTTTGCGCAACGACCCCATTGTGGCGTCGCATAAGTTATATTTTAAAAAATATATATTATAAATTTTACTGAAAATGTGACTTTACTCCCTTCAAATTCTTTTTTTTTTACATAAAACCCACAATAACATATTTTTCTAACAAAAGCCCGATCTAAACCACAGTAATAAATTTAAAGCTACTTAATAAATATATGTACAATTCAATTTCTTAAGTGTTATACATACAAAATAAATAAATTTAAAGCTACTTAATAAATATTATAGCATTCAATTTTACAAGTTTATATTAATCCTTATCCGAACTACAATAATAAATATTGCTATCCTCACTATTATCATTTTCGGATTCCCATTCGTCCTCATCTTCGTTTGCCTCTTCAGGTGCATTGTATCGCGGCAGATCATCGTGGTCAATTGAAATTAACTCTATTGATATTTCAATTTCGGGAACTCCAACTACTTCAAACGGTTCTTGGGCAACATTAGTATCCCGAAGTGTTTCTTCACCAATTTCTATCAAAGATGACAACTGTTGGTCAGCGACTTTGTCGTTGTTGTCATCATGATCTAGTTCTGGAATATCATATAGCCCTCTTTGATCAATCTTCTGAACAACTTTCCAACCACTGCCGGCTTTAGGGTCGTCTAGATAGAATATTTGTTTCGCCACAGTTGCCAAAATGTATGGGTCTTCATCGTACCAACGTTTGCTAGTGTTTACTAATAGTAAACCATGCTCTCGCTTAACACTCGTTCGGTTACGTGGGTTTGTATCAAACCAAAGACACTTAAACAGTATAACTTGACACCTGTCTTTGTAAAGCAATTGTACTACACTAGTTAGTTTGCCATAAAAATCAATGTCTTCACTATCGCATGCACCTTGGACAAGGACACCACTATTTTTAGTAGACGACTTGTCATCACGTGTTGCCCCCAAGAACTTGATCCCGTTGACATGACAACATGAGAACAATTCAGCGTGAAGCAGTTCTCTCACCAAGTCAGATAATTCTTCATCGTCAGAAGGTGAATTCAATTCCTTCAATTATTTTATATAATATAACATATACAAAAATTTAACTTGTTAGTGTAACCAAATTTAAAGACGGACATGAACAATTTGGAAAATATGCTCAATTCAAAACACACACAACTTACATGTTCATGAAACCAACAAGAAAACAATTCACAGTGCTTCTTGGCATATAAATGTGAATGATGTTCCCGCTTCATCAACTGTTCATGCTTTTCAAGGTATGGTAAAGTCTCGTCACAATTAATGAGTATGAACCAAAGCACTACCTCCATGTCCTTTTTAGTAAACGATTCGCCTTTTACAGGATCGCCGAAGGGTCACGCAATTTGGACAAAAACATACAGTTTCTCTTTTCTAACACCATAGTTATTATTGCGTTGAGGACGATTCAAAGCCGTCTCAACATCTTCAAGATAGATTGCACAAAAAGTAAGTGACTCATATGCGACCCATGCCTCAACAAGTGATCCTTTGAGCTTTGCCCTATTTCGGACACAATTTTTCAACTCACCAAGATATCTGGACAAATAAAAGGTATGATACAAATTATTCAAAGTGTTCGTTGGTCATGAATCTGTTATATATATAGATGCCTAATTAAGTACCTTTACAAGTAGGGCTGGGTTCGGTTCGAAACGGTTGGTTTTTTGCCAAAACTGAAACCGAATCGAAATTTTGATTCGGTTCTGTTCGATCCAATTTTTTTTCGGTTCGATTTTTTTAGGTTCGGTTTCAGTTTTTTCATGAATTTTTTTTTTAATATCTAGAGCTTGAAGCACATTTTTTTTTCTGCATTCAACTGCAAATTTACCCTTTCACTCCGCAGATCCAGAGCCCTCTCAAGTAGAGATGAAGGTGGTCGCTGCATACTTGTTGGCTGTGTAGGGCGGCAAGACCACCATAACTGGTGGAGGTGATGCTGTTGTAGTTGCTGCAACTGATTGTGGTGGTGCTGTTGTTGTTGCCCTTACTGCAGCTGAGGCAAAGAAAGAGGAGAAGCAAATAATGATATCAAGGGAGAAAAAAAGAAGGGGAAAGAAATGAGTGAAACTCTCACAACACAAAAATCAAACAAATCTGCAATACGAAACAAAACAACAACCCATAAATTTACACTACAATTTCATATTCCCTCCATGGAATTTACTGTAAAAAAAACCCATAAATCGACAAAATGAATAAGAGAGATTGGAGATCTTACCCTGGAGTGAGAAGATCGAGAAACAGAGAGAAAAGAGAGAAGAATGGAGAAATTGGAGGCATGGACAAGCAGGGAGTCTGGAGGCGCAGATGACGAGAGAGAGAAGAGGGGAATGAAAAATAGAAAAGGTATGGCTGCTACTACTAATGGCTAGGTTTTTGTTGATTTCTAATTCCACAAAAGACTATAGATTTAAATCTTTATAAATAGTTGAGTCATACAATCATAACAAAACAAAACTTGTTGCCAAGTTGGTTTCAATGAAACTTTTCAACCTAAAGCGCATGGGTTCGAACCCTCATGCCTTCAGGATTTCAAATAATTTTTTAATTTTTATGATTTTTATAATTAAAATATTATAAAAAATAATTAAATATATATCGGTTCGATTCGGTTTTCGAACCTCAAAAACCAAAACCGAACCAGCCATATTCGGTTCGGTTCAGTTTGAAAGTTTTTGGTTCGATTTTTTTCGGACTCGGTCCGATTCGGTTCTCGATTTTTTTCAGTTTTCAATTTTTTGAACCCACCCCTATTTACAAGCAATGCCTCATCTGGCAAGTGATTCATACTTGTAAAGAAAGCTGGAGGAAATATCTGTTTAAATTGCATAAGACATTTACAATGTCGTCTTGCAATTGTTTAACATTCGAATTCCACAAACACCTTGCAATCAATTGCAAAAAAAATCTCAACAACAACACGATTGGTTTCACCACATCAAGAAGCAATAGGTGTCGAATACCAACCGAAAGAAGGCGTTGGAGTATCACATGACAGTCATGACATTCTAGAAAATTTACACCACTTCACGTTCACGCAACGCGAGATATTGGAAGCATACCCATCTGGAAACTTTATAGAAGAAATAAAGTTGAAAAACTCTTTCTTCCCATTCGGCTTAACTTTAAAAAACGGATGGCCTTTCTTCAGTGTACCACCGACTCTCTGTATCCACAAAGATGACCTAATACCCATTCGTTCCAAATCGAGGCGAGCTTCGATTATGTCCTTCTTTTTTCCTTCAATGCCTAGAATTGTCCCGACCAAAGTATCAAACACATTTTTTCTCAATATACATAACATCGAGGTTGTATCTCATTTTTAACTTTCACTAGTAAGGAAGCTCAAATAACATACTCTTGTGTGTTTAGTTCAAATGTGTAGTTGGTCTGGTCATACTGACCCCTTTGCCGAAATGACCAAATTTCAAACAATTTAAGTGATCCAAAATCTCATCTCCGGACCATTCTCTTGGTCTTGGGCGAGTCTTTTTTGTGCTGTGGGAGGCTTTATCGTTCTGATGCCACTTGTTGACCAAAGGGAGCCATCTACGATGACCAAGATGACAAACTTTTCTCGCATGCCAAGAAGATGTTACGTTCTCCTTGCATATTGGACATGCCAAATAACCCTTCATCATCCACCCAGAAACCATTGCATAAGCGAGAAATTGTTTACTGTCCACATTACTGTTGCTCGCATGGTGAACATCTGCCCAATATACTTATCATAACACCGTTTTCCCATAAATCCTTTAGCTCATCAACCAACGGCCGCAAATAAACATTTATGGACTTTCCTGGATCTTCGGTAATTAATAGAGTCAACATCATTTTTTTTTCATGCACTTCCAAGGTGGCAAATTATAAGGAAACACGACGACTTACCAAGTGTTGTGGATTTAGTTTAGAACCCCAAACGGATTAAATATGTCAGTGGCAAGTCTCAATCTGACGTTGTACGGGTCAGCTGCAAAATCAAGGTACATTCGATCGAATCATTTCCATGCCGCTCTGTCTGCAGGATGTCTCATAACATCATCATTTACCCGTCCTTCGTTATGCCATCTTATGTCGGTTACGGTATGCATCGACATGTACAATCGCTGCAACCTAGGCTTTAATGGAAGATAACACATTACTTTTTTGTGGAATCTTGGTCTTTCTATTCTGTGATGTCATTTTAAACCTCGGCTCATTGCATACAGGGCATTTATCCAACTGTTTGTTCTCCTTATAGAACAATACACAATTATTTACACATGTGTGAATTTTTTTATACCCCAATCCAAGACCTTTCAACACTTTTGGGTTTCTTTTACGATCTTGAGGTAAGCAATTGTCCTTTGGAAGCAACCTCTTGATAACTCCCAAAAAGTAAACAAAATACTTGTTTGACATACGAAACTTGATCTTGCCATGCATCAACTCCACAATTGCCGTGAGCACCAAAAAATTCTCGAAACTTGGATATAATTCTTGCTTGGCATTTTTCAATAGTTTTTCATAGTTTTTGAATGCCTCACTGTCCCTAGTTGGACGGATGTCATCTCCCCCTTCCTGATTGGTGTTGGTCGAGGCATACGGATAAACATCATTTAAAATATCCATAACTTATTCATTAGGATCCACATTAGATTCAACAGTCTCCACTCGTGTCACGTATGAAGACGAAGCATGGTCTAATCGTTCTCCATGATGATTCCAAGTAGTGTAGGTCTCCATCATCCCATTTCTTACTAAATGAAATCTAACATTTTTGAATGTCACCCTCATTGAGGTGTTACTCCTCCTACACAGACACCAGATATGAGTTGAACCTAAGTTGTGTCTAGTTGAGAATTCAATGAACTCATCTATTACATCCAAGTACTCAACAACACATCTATTCTGATTTTGTATCCACTGTCTGTCTATTTTGTCTGCAATCACAATAAAAATACAAGAATTTCAACAACTTCAACTATTGTCTTGTCACCTTATGCCTCCGGTAAGGGCCTTATCCCATTGAGGAATGCACAGTTATGTGCCGTAATTTAAGTTTCCATTCGATTAAATTTCGTCATGGGCAAATTTCGGCAGCATCTCCTTACATTTCTTCAAGTGCACGCCGTAGATATATAATATATACTGTGTACTCGAAGAACTTTAGGAAATGTTACCAAAATTCCCACTATCGAAACTTAATATGTGAACCGCAAACTACAACAAATAACTATCCATTCTCAAACTGTCCAAAAAATGGGACAATTCAAGAATTAATTGGACCGCATTCATGCCTTCGTATCCATGCATGAAATCTAACTAATTCTCAAATGGAAAACCAAGCTTTTCTTGAAAAAGAGTACGAAGTTAAGTAGTATTAACTTCGTACAACACAAAACAATTTTGTACGTGACGTACAAAAATATGTGCATAAAAATAAATTAAATCACAATAATTACTGAAACTAAATAAGATAGATAAAATTAATAAAGATTAATTTAGCGAAGAAAATACCTTCAAATTCATTCTTCAATGATATTCGTATACAAAAATCCTATACAAAACAAATTTAATTGTTTTAGTTTGAGTTCTCAATTCAAAGTTACATATACAAAATCAAATCGCTTACCGGATAGGGATAGATCAAGGAAGGGGGAGGAAATGGAGGAGAAGAGAGGTGAAATATTTGTTTGATGAATTTAAGAGCAAGGGAGGGATTGCATAAGGTTTTGAAGAGAGATGGGGGAGGGAGGTAGCTAGTGCAATTTGGTTTGCAGTTTCTACCTCCCAAATTGCTTTTGTGATCTGGAAATACTCGTCGACTTTGCGTGATGAAGCATTCCGTCACGCAAAACTATTTAGCGCAACGAAGGTGTACCTTCGTCGCGCAATGTTGGGAAAAAGTGGTAAAAGTCTTGGTTTGGGGCCAAAAAATTGTGTGATGGACCACCCGCGTCGCGTAAATAGTCTTTGCGCAACAGTGAACCAAAACGTTGTGCAAAGGCCATTTGCGTGATGCGGTTGGTCCATCGCTTAATTTTCTGGCACCAAACCAAAACTTTTACCCTTTTTTCCAACATTGCGTGACGAAGGTACACCTACGTTGCGCTAAACAATTTTGCGCGACGGAAAACTTCGTTGCGCAAAGTCCCGTCGTGCAAAATGTCCTTGCGTGACGCTTAGTTGTAAACGTTGTGCAAAATATCTTTGCGCAACGTAATTTGCTCCGTCTCGCAAGTGTGTTTTTGTACTAGTGTATGATTCGTGAAGGCCGATACCCTTGAAGATGGATAGTTACCCTAGGATGATACTTTTCGAAGTAAATCAGAATAAGATGCTGTTCAGAATTCTTTACACATGTTGATCTGGCTCCGTTGTCGTCGTTTGGTAGGGGAGTCATTTCATATTTAGGCATGTGATCTCGAGAGACATGACTTTATGACACAATAACAAAGAGTCGTTACATCGCGTGTGCACGAAACCCGAGCAAGTGCTTTTTACATTTCCGAGAGGTCGCAACCATCAAATGAACGAATCTCTCGAGGTTTGTCACTTCAAATTCAACGGTTGTAATGTTCCGCCATTCTTCCCATAAGTATCTCTCACTTTCTTCACTTTCTGTCCTTTTGCTTTTAATGAACTTTTGTTCTCTCTCTCCCTTACAAATTCAATAGTAGCCTCCAATTCAGTCCATCTAGTCCCATACCCCAACTAGTATACAATTTATTCACTAAATTTTGATAAGTTTTTGTTACGCAATTAAGTGCTAAACTTTCTTTTTTTCTTTTTCTTTTTTTTCAAAGAAACTGACTTAGGCATCAAAGATCCATTGGTCAAACCCCTCCTCTCACCTCGTGGGCATGCATGCCTTTAACCGTTGACCAAAAGTATTTACTTACTTTGTAGGTACAATTTTATTAAGACTGAAGACGACGAAAATTTGTCATCACAGTAGTGGTTCTATCATAAGCTTATGAAATGTGCAAACTTCAAACAGGACTTTCTGGATTATGTCAAATGGGTCTTCAAGCACTTCCTAACCTGTCACACGGAAGATTTCGCGTACTAAATCACTATTTATCAAAACTAGTAATGGGTTGCATTACGTGTTGATGATCTCAAATCGGAATAGCTTTCGATGTTCTCCTCACGAGTACAGGTAAAACCCTCTCGAATAGGTGCCAAATCTTTGTTAGACTTAAAAGCTAACTTCCAATTTGGTAAAACATTAAAGCATATTGGCAACCTAATTTCGTTTAAATGCAATCCCTTAATTTATCTTCAACTGAATTAAAATTATAATCTTAACTTGTCACATCTATTATTACTAAGGTAGGATCCATTATTGATCGGATCTGGATTCTCTCCTTTCCCATTTTTTCTGCCCTCCAATCATCTCCTATTTGAATGCTCCTATTAAGTTACGTCATCTCGTATTGATTTTTTTATACAGAGAAAGACAAAGAGAAAAGTGGAAGATGAGAAGAGAGGAGGGGAGAAAATTTAGCAGAGAGAGAATCCTTCTGTCAAAAGAAAAAAAAATGTAGAATACTATTATCTATCAGTAAAGCTCGGCTCTCTACATAGATATAAATTAACATTACAATACCAGGTCTGGAAAGTCTGAAGACAATGACAACCATGATGAAAACAAACACCATCAAGGAAAATGAATTTAAAAAAAAATACAATCTGTTTTAGTTAAGACATCAGAGCTTTTATTTCATTCTCTATAATATATTATAATTATATATACTATTTTGTTGTGTGTATAGATGGAACCATCCTCAGCAAATCCCAGGCAAGTTATCCCAAGAGCTAGAGGCTCTCCCATGCTCTCCTGTGGCAGTAACAGGGAACAACGAAGCCATATGCTGCATGTCAAAATCCAAACTGGTATCCGTCACGCCAGAAGAGTGACCATTGGAGAGTTCTCCGCTGTCGCTATACCAATCAGAGACCGGCTCGGTTGAAGGGATGAAGCTGAACAGCTTTGACAAGTCTTCAGGCATTGAATTCAGGTGATCATCATGGATTGGTTTTGCTTCTGCATGTATATAGAGCGAAAAAATGTCAATTATTTATGATAAGCAGATTAATCAATAAACAAGTTGAGAAAGAAAAACTGATTCCTAGGGAATAGAGAGAGGGAGAAAGAGAACTAGGTTGGGCAAATAGTTAATAAAAGGATGAGCATAAGATGATCTGTAATTTCAGACTTCCGCGTTCCGAACTCTCAGAGGCGCATAAACTTTATAGATAAAGAAGTTCAGAATAATCTAGAATCAGGGTCAATTAATTTGCACCATTAAACCATAATATTAATAATAATCTGAAACAATGTTACTTAAGAGTTCCTTTAATTATTATGTCCTAGTTTAGTTGATCATTCACCACAAGCTCTTAAATTAGAATTAGGAAAAAATTTAAATCAGAAGAACAGCGAATTAATGCTTCTGAAAGAAGTAAAAATCACAGCTTGAACAGCGCAGATTTGTCTGACAAATTGATTTGCATGCACACAATTAACCAGGGTATTTAAAAGCAACAGAAATTAATTAATAAAAACAAAATATATAATTCACCAAATAATGAGCTACCCATCGAGGTTGTGGATTGCAGCCACCGGCCATAACCATCCGACGCTTGCTTCTCGTCAAACGAACCCAACATCCCATTTCCTCTCACCCGTGAATTATTGTTTCCACCACCGCCGCTGCCACCGCAAGCTAATGCCTCAGCCTCTTGTAACAAGTCTTCCAGTAGCCCATTACCGCTGTGATTCCCATCGGCCGCTGAAACCGCCGCCACTGTCGAGCTTACCTTGGCTTCAATGGTAACCTCGGAGTGCGTTTGGGAAACTTGGTTTGAAGGGAGCTCCGACTTGACTGAATAAACTGAGCCGGAAGGCGACAACAAGCCGTCGGAGTACTCGAACTGTGTCCGCGGCATTGGCGGGAAAGGGTTGTTGAAAGTTCTCGGGAACTGAAAGGAAGACATGTCGGGCATCGTGCTAGTGCCAGCAGCTGTCAACTGAAAGGAGGCGATGTCAGGCATCGAACTAGTTCGCAGAATCGAAGTATTCCGTTGCGGAGCGGGGGAGATCGGCGGGGAATATCCAACAGAGTCACGGTAGCGTTTGTGGCTGAGCGGGGCGCCAAGGATGGGGGCGGGACGGTGGAAGGTAAAGGAGGTGGTGGAGGCGGTTGCGGTAGGGTCAAAGAGAGGGAGGGAAGTGACAGAAGTGGGTTTGGGTTGGTGAGGGGAGGAGAGAGGAGAGAGAGACGGAGGAGTTGGGGAGAGCGGAGGGATGTGGTGGTGGTGGTGGGTTTGGGTAGGGCTTTGGATTTGGAAGCAAAAAGTTGGGGAAGGGGAATTATCGGTGTTGGGGTGGAGGGAGTTCTGGGTGGGGGTGGTGGGGCTGGTGGGTGAGTTTAGTAGTCCGTTGGGTATGGTTAGAGAAGTGGGTGGAGAATGGGAATGGGAATAGGAATACTGGGATTGCTTGATGTCATGGGGGTATAATGGTAATCCTTGGCGTTGCCTCCTCTTCACCCTTGTGTTCCAGTAGTTCTTTATCTCGTTGTCCGTTCGTCCAGGTAACTAAAAACCAAAAGCAAAATTCAAAAAAGCAAAATTAATTGAATGTTTGTTTCATAACAGAAAGCAATTGCAGAAAAAAAGTTGCTTTTTTAAAAGCAGGGGAAGGAAGAAAAGAAGCAGCCAAATTCCTGCATTTTGTTTCTTTTTTTTAAAATACAAAAACATGGGTTTTATTTGCAAGTAGGTACCTGAGAAGCCATGCGAGCCCATTTGTTGCCGTACTTGGCGTGCAGCTCAAGAATAAGCCTTTCCTCGTCGGGGGAGAAGGAGCCTTTCTTCAAATTGGGGCGAAGATGGTTGGCCCACCGGAGGCGGCAGCTCTTGCCGCACCGGTTGAGGCCGGAGTTCCTCTGCACCGAGTTCCAATTTCCCTCGCCGTGCTTCCGCACGTACTCCACCAAAACCTGGTCTTCAGCGGCCGTCCACGGCCCTTTCTTCAGACCTTTGCTTCCCTCCACCACGAGCTCACCACCGCCGTCGCCTCCTCTGGACTCCGGCAGTCCCTGGCTCTGTAGCACTGAAGCGCCATTAATATTGATGCTGTCGTTGCTGTTGGGTGTCATTGTCAAATCACAATCAGCAAACGCACCACGGAGATTCTGGTTGGCCCGGCAGAGTCAATATCACACCCAGACAGAAAAGACAACAAAAACTTTACGTAATTATGCACTTTTTTGTGGGACCCCTATCCAATCACATATGACGGTAATTTTGGCTTTTATTTGGGGTATGGTATTTGTATTTGCTTCTTTTCTTTGTAATTTTTTGGATGGATAGCGGTATTAGGGCATCACAGAGGCCCCTCTCCTCCTTTCTGATGGTATTTACTGCAACCTTTTAATCCTTTTGGGATTCTGGGGCTGTAGTATGCTCTAGCATGAAAGGAGAAAGAGAGGGGCAGAGAGACCGAGGAGGCGGCGGCGGATGGCGGTGGTGGGAGAAGGAACCAAAAAATTACAAGAGAGAAAAAAAAAAAAGAGATGAGTTTCTGTTGTATGTGGTGGTTGGGAGAAAGTGGCAAACCTGAAAATATATATACCTATGATTTGAAAAGGAAGAGCTGGGTGGGCAGAGAGTATTGAGGTGTGCTACTCAGACTCCAAGCTGTACCGTATTTTGTAAGCGGCTACCGATCTTTCTGCCCAATTGGTTTCCAAGTTTTTTTATTTTCGCATGAGAAATCCTAGCTGGAGTGATTATCGTGGTAAAAAGAGTAAATACAGATGGGTTTGGTTATTTTTGGGGGAAGTGGGTAAAGTGGCAGTTGCCATGTCAATGGGATTGGGGAAGGGGAGGAAGTTACCTAAGACGCGCCGTGTGCTGCCTACAGAGCTTTGCTTACGTTTATTGAGTTGTTGGGAAACTACTTTTCTTGGGTACACATAGGTTTTCATACCGATCAATTTTAGCAAAAGAATGGAAATTGTCACCCTCAAATTCCGTCAAGGCGAATGATGAAATTCCGTCAACCCTAGCTGCTGATACGAAATTGTTGACTAAAACAAGTCCAAATAAACGAGGCACAAAACGAGCCCGATGTTGCAGAAAGGGAAGCGGAGCCGTGGAGTTTGCAGTCCAGGGACTATCGCGAAATAGAAGACTGACTTTGAAACCCTTTTGCTTTGCCTGCCAGAATTTTGATATGGTATTAGTGGGAGGGGGGAGTCTGAACTCAGATTGGATTTTAGGTGAGACTTGCGGTAGTTTGGTCGTCGGTGTGGGTATCAAGGGTAGTGCTGCCGGGCTGAACGACGTGATGGGGCCGGGGCGTGTCTAGATGGGAGGTTTGAGTTATGGGGCGGGAGTCGGTGGTGGTGGTGCCTACCTAGTGCGTAGGGGAAGACAGCCGCGGGGTAGCGTTTCAATGGTGATACGATGATTCTGATCTTGGTTTTGTTTGAGAGTACATTTAAATGAATGAAAACGGTTTTAAAGAAAATATTTTTTTAAAACTAATCCTTAGTAAAAATATAATTTAATCTTGAAAAATCACTTGAAGTGCTTTTTGTAATAACATTTTCCCTAAAAACACTTTCAGGTACATGATGATTCTTGCAAGATGCACATCTTGATGCTTCTGGTAGGATGCACTTCTAGTACTTTTAGATATTTTTCTCTAAAATAACCTTCAATCATTAAAAAGTACTTTCCAAACTAGCTCTTAAACTTTTTAAAGATATTTTAAGATTTTTGAGCTATTTATTTTTTAAATAAAATAGTAATTAATTCAACGACAAAAATCAACACACTAAAGTAATGACTAGAGAAAGGGAGGAAGTTACTCAAGACGGCACCATATGGTGCCGCTAGAGCTTTAGTGATTTTTTTATAGTTGTTGGAAACTATTTTTCTTGGGTATACATATGTTTCCATACCGATCAATTTTTGGCAAAAGAATGGAAATCATCACCCTCTAATTCCGTCAATGCGGATAGTAGAAATATAACTTCTTATATTGATTGGTGCAAAATATTACAATATATAGGGTTACATAAATTCCTATTTAGGTAATAATCCTACATTAGTTAAAATGACATTCCTATAATACATGCAATAATTATAAACATGATTCCGGATTGATTGAGTTAGTGCCCCTCCCCCCCCCCCCCCTCCCGGCGCCGGAAACTAAATGTGCTTGGTCGAACAAGTTTTGAGCCCATGATGAGGTTGATGAAGAGCCTTGGTGAGAAGATCAACCAATTGATTAGTAAAGGGAATATAGCTAATACGATGAGTACCAAGTGAAAACCTAGCAAATCTAAGTGGTCTAAGCACACCTATGAGCAGTGGCGGATCCAGGATTTCAAGCTCGGGGGTCCCAACATAAAAGCTCAAAAAATATATATATATTAGACTAATTTGGTTCCATATTACTATTTTCTACTGAATTTGGTTCATTGAATAAATCAAGATTAATCTCAAAGGTAATAAAACCAACAAATTCTCCTCAGCAACATAACGCAATTAGCGACTCTACAAAGATAAAATTTGTTAATGTAACACATATATTATTAATTGGGAGTTGGGACTAGAGTCTAGGATTAAAAAACTTATATGAATTTGGAAGAAATAAAATTAGGCAGCTAAAGGCGGTGGAACGGCAAATGGTGGTGGGGAATAGGGTAACTTGGGTTTAAAGTTGGAAGGTCGTGACGATTGGGCCTGTGAGTTCTTAAATATATAATTTGGAGATACTGGAAAAAACCGGGGTTCTCGGGCTCTATAGAGAAAACAGAGATATTTTAGTTTTTAAATTTTTTATAATGACCTGGCTCAAAAACGCCGTCGATTTGGCTAGGTCTTTTAAAACAAAAATTAAAAACCTCTTCTTCTTCTTTGCTATAAGCACTGCTGCCTGCACATCCATGAAGGCAACAAGCCTCTCCACTGCACCTGCCCAAATTGTTGGAGGGTCCCGAAGGTCGATCACAAGTGTTTCTTCGGGCTTCCGAAGGGTCCCTATATGGATCCGCCAGTGCCTATGAGTAAGGGAGCAATACTCAGACTCAGCACTGGAACGAGTAACTGTGGGCTGCTTCTTGGAGCACCAAGAAGTAAGATTAGAACCCAGATAAATGAAGTAGCCAATAGTAGACCGTAGATTATCGGGATAACTAAACAAATAGGAAAGTAGAAGCAAGTTGAGGACGCAAATGAAGACCAAAATCTAAGGTGCCTTAACATAGCAAAGAATCCGCTTAGCATCAATCATATAGGTCATGCGAGGGGAACTTATAATACTGGGCAACAATGTTGACGGTGAAGGAAATATCAGGACAAGTAAGAGTGAGATATTGTAGGGAGCCGACTATTTCACAAAAGGCAGTGAGGGAGGTAAGCAGAGAACCATTTATATCAGTGAAAGCAACCAGAGAAAGGAGTCAAGGTCGGCTTACAGCAAACCATATCAAACTTTGTGGGAAGATCATGAGAATATTTGAGTTGAGGAACATGAAAACCGGTGCAGTCACAAGCATCCAAGATCCTAGGATTTTTTTTTCCTTGGTTTTTCTTCATTTTTTTTTCTTCTAGTTTTTCTTGTGAGAAAAGTCGTCATTTTTCGCCATGGGAGACTCCAAGTTGGTTAAGGCATTGAACGATCCCTTAAGCCCTTTCTGTATTCATCACTCTTATAATCTAAGGATGCATCTTGTTTCCACTCTACTTTTTGCTGATGGGTTTGTGAAGGAGTCGTCAAACAAGAAAGCAACTGAAACTGCTCTTTGCCAGTGTTGTAATGACATGATTCTCATGTGGATTTCGAATTCTATGAGTTCTAGGTTATTAAACAGTGTGGTTTATGTAGAAACTACACATGCAATTTGGGAGGACTTCAAGACTCATTTTCGCAAGACAACGTCCCTCCAATTTTCGAGATTCAACGTGAAATTGCACACCTCACTCAAAACCAGATGTATGTGTCTGACTATTATTCCTAATGGAAGCGTTTATGGGACACAATTTTCAACTGGATAAACGGGTTTGGGTTGGCAACCAACAGGTGACGACTGACTGGATAGACGAAGTTTTCTAGAAGCAACCAGTGAAAGCGACTGACTGGATAGACAAATCAGAAGTTGTATAGTCAATTTGCCTTCGAAGTTTCAACCGACTAGATAGACTAGAATTTTCTCTAAGTTTGTGGCTAGATATTTATCTCAAGCCTCAGTCGGCGAAGAGTCTTTGATTCTTTCACCGAAAGAGGTCACTTCATTAACCTTCTTGGCGAAGTGAGGTGTTCTATGATTGGCTACTCCCAGGTCACATTCAGACTTCGACATACAGACGGCTGAACATCTTTCACGATTAAGACACTCATACACAATACACCTGAGGTTGCCGAACCTGGTGCACAAAACCCAAAACTTCACAGTGATTTGCATAACCTTGTCTTCAAGTTTTAGGGCTCAAGGCCAAGAGTGTTATTCCTCAACCAAAGTCAGTTGATTCAGAAGTTAGCAGACCATTCCACCACATCACCACATTCAAGTTATGTGCCCAAACAAGCTCAGTCGCAAATTGGCAAGCCTGCATCAACATTCAAACCACCGAAGAACGTAATTAGTTCCTAGTTACTTTGGCCTACGAGTCACACAAGCTTTGTAAATTTTAAGATCACCACGTACAACACAGTGGCTACAAGTAACACATTAGGGAAATTAATAATCTTAATTCCTATATTCAAATTTATCTGAAATGTTTAATAAGTAAAGAAAACTCTCAAATGGCTGTCACATTTTTCTAATTATATGAAAGATTTAGATGAGAGAGGTTTCCAGTCAAAGTAAAATAGAAGGGCTTTTTGAGTGTTTGAACGCAGCAATGATACCAATTTGACAAAAATAGAAAGCTCATAATTTGTTGCTTGTTTTGAAAGGGTTTGTGGGTATAAAACTTGGAAGTCCAAGAGCCGACTATGTTGATACTCTTAAGCAATTGACATTTGACACTTTCAACTTACTACAAAAGAGAATTAATTAGGAAACAATGTGATGAATAAAAAAATATCCTTCATCACAAATGATTTATGAGGTTGTTGAACCAACGAGGTAGTTAAAATATTTGACAGATGAAGAAAATGGCATGTCTTAAAAGAAATAAATTAAAGTCTCGATCGCAGACAAATCATAAGTGATAAATACATGAGTAACTGCTAAATTTACCCTTCGAAAAAATGTCTATCATCATAGAAATACATGATGTATAAAATCAACTCATAAAGGAGAACTTGTTACTAATTTTGTTGCAATAAAAAGAAGTTTTAGTGGTTCATGAGCAAAATTCGTTGATTTTATTCAAGACTCTCGTGATAAATGATTGTAGTCGGGATCAAGTCTTATGTTCCCCATTTACTTTTTCTAAATCATGAATAAAATTACTTCCTCAAAGCATTGAGGTTCCTCTCTTTTGTGTTAAGTGTATCGTTGTATAAACAAAAAATAACAATAGGTGAAAGGGACCTAAAATTATCTAAACAATCAAAGCATAATTTTTTTCGACGTGAGACAACTCTCAACGTTTACGCTTATTGTGGTGTGACACAATATTTGGGGCCAAATCCTGCCTTGTGTGGCTCAGTCAGCTAATATCCCACAATATTCTTGAGAGAGTTTGAGAGGAGATGAGGCCAACACGTCTGTGGCAAACAATTTGTTTGAATTTTGAAGATGGCAATAAACCGTGTGACGTGTGGCGGTGTGGTGTTGCCAAAACTAAATAAAGAGCCGCCCAACATTGACCTAGCTAATTATAATATTTTTTTTCAAAACCTAATATATATTAGCACAAGTAATATTTGAACGGGGGGACCAACAGCTATAATGTTTTCATGTATATAAGCCTGCAGTCTGTATATTCATTCAGAAAATAGAGAGGAAATTTTAGCAGTCTTTTGTTTAAAGTTCGCAGTCTCATCTGTATAATCGATGGCTTTGCATTACCTCCCAAACATCTTCAGCTGCTTTTCAGAAGCCTCCCACCGAAACAAACGTTACATCTGCAATGGCGATGTTTGTGTTCTCAGAAACAATAGATCGATGAAGAACAAGCGAAAACCGAGCATGAGGATTTCTTTCGCCCGCCTTTCGTTCAGAAGGTCTAAGAACTTTTAGGCACAACAACACGAGCTAATGAGCATGGAATCGTATTTACGTACAGGGCAAAGAGCCTGTAATGGCAAAAGGGTTTGTGGTAAAACTCAGTTAAGTACTTTTGGCTTCTTTTTAACTTGTAAAAGAATTGTACGAATCTAATTTATAATTTTATCCGAACTGTATGAATCTTTTTTTTTTCCTTCTATTTTTCTGTTTTCGGCTTCTCATTAGACTCCCTTGAGCAACGCTCGAACTCCTTCCGGTGATCAAAATTCTAAAATATAATAACTTGGTTAATTTTCAAATTTCTTGTATAACTAATTTTATTATTCCATGCTCTGGCCATTCTGCACGTATTATCCATATATTACTGCCGTGAAATCGTACATGGCGTGTTTAGGGTTCAGATTTAAGGTCAGGCAATAGGAAATGGAATGTCAGAGTTTTCATGTGAATGTGTGTGAACATCCTGACTTCTAGTGCTGTAGAATTCTCAGCATGTTTATTTATGATATGACTTCAATGCTATGAATGCTACGAGTGTTTTAGTTGTTATATTTAACTTTTACAATCATTAATTTTTTTTATTTTTATACTTAGTAATTCATTTTCCCTACTAGCGAGTGTTATCTACCACTAAAAGAAATTGGTTTATTTAAAATAGATTTTTCATAAAAATGTAACCAAATTTTATATGTAAACACTTTTTTTTTTAAGAAGAAATATCTAAAACTATTTAGGCTCAAACAATAGGGTAAGTCTTCAATAGTTAGATTACTCAATAGTCCTGTTTTATATTCATTAGATTAACGAGTAAATACAAAAAATATTTCTTTAATCCAATCATGATTGTTTATATTTTGTATTATCGACTAGTCCAAACTATTAAAGAATAATTATAAATAATGATGAACAAAAATGTCTGCATGTCGGCACAGAGAATGTTGCATTATTGATGCACAGCACTACAATTTGTATTTCCATCTTTTTGTCCAGGTCAGTATCTCAATGTATCATTTGGTCAAACGACAATAATTGTAAGTTTCCAAGAAAAAAAAAAACGACAATAATTGTGTTCATAACATAGCCCATGCTAGAAAAAATGAAAAGAAAGAAACTGCATATAGAGAAAGGTGAAGGGAGTTTATATTCACACTTGTCCTTTTTATCTCTTTTCTATCCAAGATTTTCTTCTCATTTAAACAAAATTTAGAATTGTAATTCCTAAAATTTTGAGTTTTTGATGCGAAAACCAGGGCTTGTAACACAAAAAGTTCGTCCATGGTCTGCTGAATGTTCTTGCCCTTCAGTAGAGAATTGTTGAACGTTCTTCTTGATGTTTGTTAGGGTGTTGTCGAACCTCTTCCAATTTTTTATTTCGGGTGTGTAATACCGAATCTTTCTCTATGTGTAAAGTATTTGGTTTGCCGAACACAATGCAAACCTCAAAAAAAAATTATAAGTACGAAAAGACGTGTAATACTTGAAAAATCGTTGCCATACCTCATTTGGAGCTCCCCAAACGACTTATTGGTCTTTCCTTCCTCAAAATTTTGTATTACGAGGATGAAGGTGTACTTGCATCATGTGGTCTAGCATCACTGGCGAAGCCAGGTTAAAGGATACCATGGGTTATAGCTATGATGACCCGTCCTTAATTTTTTATGTAATTTTCTCCCCGAGTGTGTAAATTGAAGTTTATGCCCTTTTTGGAAAAAGTGGAAACTGAAATGGACGTACTTATTCGGCTTTTAAATTATTTTTCTCGTTATCGTAATTAAATAGTACTTGTTGTTACGAACGTGTGAGCGCGAGTTAGGCTCGAAACAGACTTGTAATGAAAAAGTTACGTTTAGTTAAAGTGCGTTAATAACGGGTAGATTTTGTACACATGCGTGTTAATTATTCAGTGTTTGAAAACCACTATTTTTTATAAGGCACGTTAGATTTCGCATGATTTCCGTTGTACGAAACCTTATCATTTTTCTCTTTAAAAATCTGACCCGTGCCTTGCTTTTTCTCACTAATCAATTACTTTCCTCCCTTTTCTCAGCCAATCAGACATCACTCCCTCACTCTTCTCTCTGCCCAATCAGAAAGTTGTCTCTCTCTCTCTCTCTCTCATCTTCTCCTTCTCTCTCTCCTCACCGTCACTCTCTCTTCTCTGCAACTGCAAGGACCACCTTCAAACCCTCACATATCGAACTTAAAATTACCACCATCACACTCCTCTCATCTTCACGAACACATCAGTACCAACCGATCACAAAGTGGACAAGTTTTGAGTGTCCAACTCTAAGCAACTCGGAAGCTTCGACTCAGATGGAGTTTTCTCGACGTGTTCTCGTGCGAGTTACAAGGCACAACTCCCTGTGGCCACTAACCTAAGTTGGAAGAGGAGTCAATGTCAGAATACCCAGTTTCAAGGAGTCGAGTTTAGGTCCGAGACTTTTGAGGCAATATCAGTCCATTTCCGTCCACCTTTTGGACTTTTGGAAGGTATAGACTTGTTCTACTCCTCATGAGCTTCATTTCCATACAAAGTTTGTCAAAAATGGTTGAGAAATGAGCAAGATTTGAAGATTTGAAATTTTTCCAGAAATCGGTGAAATTTTCCCAGTTTCCGGCGAACCAGACGACGGGGATGGAGACAGAGGTTCACCGGAGAACAAGGAGGAATATTCCGTTAGACTAACGGAATATTCTAACTCTGTTAAGGTATTTAACTAACATCGTTAGATTTAACGAAATATTTCGTCAGATTTGACGGAATATTCCTCTGTCAGTCTGTCAGGCGCGTGAGGGCACGTCCGGCCATCGGCCGGCGAGTGGTTGACATGTACGGGTCCGCGTCGTCGAGTAAAATGTTTTCGTATATTTAAACCCTCCGTTTGAGCAAACTCTGGGGGTTTTTCCTAGCCTTTTCGTTTATGTCTTTATTAATTAATTAGTTTAGTTACTTCGCATATAAGTGAGACTTATCATGAGGAAGTACGAGGTCAAGCAAGGCAATGAGGCTACAATCTGACCACGTATCAGTGAGTGGGCATTTGTTTTCAGACATATATTTATATATTTTATAGTTTCCACAAATTCTTTTGAATTGATTTATGCATATCATGCCATGGTTAAATAACGTTACAAGAAATGTTGTATTGTTGTGAAATGCTGAAATAATCCTCTAGGATGCGCAGGTAAGTTTATTATGTTGACTAGAATTATTGAATCGTTATGGCATGCTTATATTTATGTAGTCTACTCATCATAGCTGCACCCAGTGTTAGTGCTCGCCCAGGGCCAGGGCCAGTCTTTCACGTGTATGTTCACATCTGCACCGCACGCTCGACTTGGATCCAAGTAGGTGCCAGTCCTGTCGTACAGGTTGCAATAGGCAACTCCGACTCGTATGTGACCGCGAATAGCGCCAGTCTTCACGTGATTGTAGCACTATAACGTATATTATGATTACACCCAGTCCTATCGTACAAGTTGCGTTAGGCAACTCCGACTCGTGTGTCAGCATAGATTGATGAGCACCTAATTTTATTATATTACTGTTGAGATATTGTGATTAGCATACTTTTGGATTTACTGTTGATTCGCATTTGATTTCATACTTATACGTAGTATGATTTTCTGGAAACTATACATGTTTTATAGCGAGGGGTTAGTATGTTCAAAAAATAAATAGATTTTATAAACTTTTGTTTTTGCTCACTCACGCTTCTGTTTTTTGCCCCTCCAGGTCCTAGTTAGCTGATTTATTCTGTGGCGTACGAGAAATATCCGGCGGTTCTGACATATCCATAAATAATGTAGGGACTTTTCCCGGTTGTGTATCAAGTACTTAACTAGTTTTGACTGCACTACTTTGTCATCTATGCTCTGAACATTTGTGTTTTATTGGTTCTTCCCATTATTGCGCACTCGCTACTTTAGAATAATTAATTGTTAGTCTTGGTTTAAATTTACTCTAATTTTTCATGTTTCACATTCTTATTTGGTTATGTCACCTTCGGGTGACGGCCAGCATACCTTGACTCCGGTCAGGGTGTGTCAATAGCTTAGGTAATTTTCGGTGAAAAATAAAATTTTACATGTAATTTTTATGATTTCCGAATGTAGCCTACTATATATTTAGTCATGAATCCTAATCACTGTTCTAAAAATGCGGCGCTAGGCGGCTGGCCACCGCCCCGATTAATGCTAAGGCCGCTTAGACCTGCTGAGGCACTGCCTAGACTGCCTAGACCCACCTAAACACTCGCCTAGGTCGCCTAGGTCGCAACTCACTTAGACAGAAAATAGATAACTTTCATTTTGCATTTTATTTTTTTCCAATAAATTGTAAGAGACTTGTTGCATACTTAAATGAACACATATTATATCCTTATTTCACATGTTTTCATTATGTTCCAATACTTCATAATATATGTGCATTCTATTTTGTAGTTTATGATGAAATTATATATATTTCAAGTATAAGCAGACACTTATTTACACGAAATATGATTGATTTACTTAAATCCGCCTAGGGCCCGCTTAGCCACCTAGGTATTAGGCCCCAGCCCGCCGCCCGACTAGCGCCTAGCGATTTTTAGAACCTTGATCCTAATTCTCTTAATTTAATTATATAATACAATTTATAAGCAATCTCTTTTCCTTGCATCACTTTTTTCATCATTTCTTGTACATATATTTCAAGTTTTGATTTGTTTGAATTTTAACACGTACTTGTTTAATAACGAAAAAAAATTGGCTCACCTTGTGAAAGTTCTCATAAGCTAATTGATAATATGAAAATATATTATCAAGTTTCTTTGTTCATAAAAATTTAAATCTTTAAGCTTGCCCATCCGGTAAAAAATTCCTAACTCCACCATTTGTATCTTAGTGGATAGACTACTGAGTTTCCACACATGCGTCCCAAATTCGAAACTCTCATCCTTTAATCTTGTTTTTTCATCGTACATCGTGCGATCAGAAATTATTTAAAATTATTTTATTTAAAATTGAACACAAACAGTACCTAACGAAAACTAAATGCACGATGTACGATGAACGGACATGATTAAAGAATTCCTAGGATCCTCACAAATTGGATCCGGCTAAAATCCTATCTCTTCTAAGTCATTGTAATAGTTTCAAATTCTCTCTCTCTTCTTGATAATAATAATAATAGGATGAAAGTGTACTTAGAGCAACTCCAGTGTGGGAGCCCTCCCCCCAGGCTATTCACTAGTCAATCCACCATGTGAACAGTAATCGCCTTTAATGAACAGTAACCGCCTTTTGCATCTCCACCGTTGCACTTGAATAGCCCTGGCAATAGGTAATAAAATATTAGTTTTTTTTTTAAATAATACAAAATAATTATTTTAAGAAAAATAAAGATGTTGTCCAAATTAAAGATTAAAGATTAAAAATTAAAGATTAAAGATTAAAGATGCTGTCCAAATTAAAGATGTTGTCCAATTATTTTAATAAACCCTTCTCTTTCTCTCTCTCCCCCTACCCCCTCCCAATTTTCATTGCCTCTGACATATGGCCGGACTCTCCCTTCGCCAAGTTCGACCCCGACACTTTCGGCGACTGCAATCCCACCCCAGCTAATCACACCGACCCAATTCCGCGTAAATTATCCTAACCCATTCCAGGTACGCTTTTTTTTTATCCGTATATTGTTTTTCTGCGAGTTAAAAGATGAGAATTTTCGTTCGGATTGCGACTGGGGATTTTTCACAAACAGGTGATGTGCAAGAAGAGAAGCCAGCTAAGAGGCAGAGGAAGAACCTCTATCGAGGCATCAGGCAGCTGTTCAGGATATCGACGTCACCGGCGTCGAGATCGACCTGGACGCATTTCTTCACTACGCCATTTCATCATCAAACACCTCGTCAGCACCCCACAAGTCCCCGCCGGAACTCACCTCCACATCCTCCGTCCTCACCCGCCTCTGCGCACCCAACTGCAATTTCCTCGTTTTCGGCCTCACCCACGAGTGCCTGACAGAAAAAAACATTAAAATAAGCGTCTGACGTCAGCTGACGTCAAACCCACCTCAGGCTCTCGGGCCGGCGAGAATCGACGGGCTTGGCGCTCGGGGCTGCTTGGGCTCCCTCGCCAGCCAACGCTGGACTTCCTCCCTCAGGCAATCAAGCCCTATTTCGGAGCCTGTCCCTCGAGCAGGAGCTCCCGCTGGAGCTGCTCTTAAGTAGACTCTTGAAACTCTAAAATATTCTCCCAGTGGCATAACAGATGGCAATAAATGATCATCATCAATTGCAAGAGAGGGTCTCTTCTCTTGTACATATGATCGTCATCAAATGTCAATTTGATGGCTAATGTGGCAGTAGTAGATTTTCTTTTCATCCAATTGATATGTTTTTTTTATTATAAATAATATTATGGGACCTATTTTTAAAAAGGAATCAAATAAAATGAATTTTCAAAATCTATAATTAGTGTATTAATAGAATCCATATAATAAAATAATTAAAAAATTATTTGACAGCACATTTTTTTATATTTCAAGTTTGGCATATGAAAATTCATATGTCAATCCATAGAAGAACGACATATTGGGTTGGACCTTCATTTTACCTTCAAATTTGATTACATTACATTCCAATTCAGAGTTAACATCTCCCCTTAAAAAATGGTCTAAAGAGTGCCCACTCTTGCCAGTTCATGCAAGGGCATAATTGGAAGACTAAATTTCACTAATTTGGTGGTTGTAGAGAGATATTATTGACCGAACCCGTGAACATAAAGCAGAAACATTGAATTTCAGAGACAATCGTCCACGTGTAAATTATAAGCGTAGCAGTAGTACATACATAATCTGGACAAGTAATTCTTCCCATCAACCTGTAACAATGTACAAGCCCCTCAACAAGATTTCCGCATTTTTATATCCTTCTAACAGCTCCTAAGCGATTTCAAGTAAATCTTCAAATCAAGTAAATCTTCAAATTAAATCACCATCCTTCTGCCCAATTTTACGACACAAAAATCTTCGTCTGCAAGCCCGTAATCCTTATCCGTGCCACAAAATGAACTTCTGTTAAACCTATAGCTTCTCAAGTTCCGAGCAGATCATACCAGGTCGAGCAACTCCTAGTTTTGAGTCAAAAATGGATAAACATCACCTCCAAAATCATTCTGTCATAACGAGATCGTCGGCATTCTCACACTGGATGCAACTATGGCACCAGGGACATGTGAATCCCTTTAGACGGAAGCCAGAAACGTCTCATCTTTGTACGCTTTGTTTAATTCCTCTGAACACGCACTTGCACTCAGAGTTGCAATGCCAGGTCCGGCTGCTGAGAGTCGACCAGAAGACTAGAGGACTGTTTCACCGGAGATCCTGGGGACTGGAAACCGATATTCAAGTCTGGAGGAAGGGTTTCCTGTTTCTGTCTTGGTCTTGGCTGAGCATGTTGACTGAGACCTCGCCAAGGTGACTGCGCTTGAAATCTAGACAAGTCAGCTGCTGCCAACTGAGGAAAAATTGTAGGTCGGCATTGAAACTGTGCTTCATTCGCCATACGAACTGGTTGCTGTAAAAAGGTTGGAAATGAAAAACTGTTCTGATTCTGAAATTGCATTGGAAACTCACCCCGAACTCGTGAAATTTGTGACTGAAAGTCCCGAGCTGGGTTGTACAATGAATCTGCAGATATCTGACTTTTGGGTGTAGTGAGATCCTCCGTAGGCTGATTAAATGTTCCAGCGCCTATAGACATCCAAGCCCGAGCAGCAGCTGCTGCAGCATTGCCTGAATCATCTCTTCTTATTGATGGAACCGATGACCCAACGGGTTGAGTATCAATTGATGATTGACTTGACGATTTCTGTTGCTTTTGATTACTTTCCGCCAACTTTTTCATTAACTGTACTGGGTCACTAAGACCCTGCACCTGTCCATGAGGAAAGAAAGCTGCTTTTCTATCCATTTGACTATGATCACTATCAGATGGACTAATCATCCGGTTGTCCAGACAAGCACTCACATTTTTCCCATTAGGCAACCCTCGGTTAACAATTCCATTAGAAACCGGCATCTTACAAGGTACAGGTTGTGCAAGATTTATGTTCCTTGATACTGTATCTCTGGGCCTGGAAGCTTCTGCCTCCGATCGTCTGGATGATTGCTTTTCTGCAATAAGATTGGCATTATTTTGATTGACTGACGGTATAGAGTTCAACTCAACTTCCTTTTGAACCTTCTTTTCAGGCTCAATAAACCGAGATTGCAGGTTTTTCTGTGGATTAACTGAGGGTATAGAGTTCAACTCAACTGCTTCTTGCACCTTCTTCTCAGGCTCGATAAACCGGGACTGCAGGTTTTTCCGTGGATGAACTGAGGGTATGGAGTTCAACTCAACTTCCTTTTGAACCTTTTTCTCACGCTCGATAAACCGGGATTGCAGGTTTTTCTGTGGATTGACTGTGGAATTAGGTTTTGCTCCAACAGGACGGATCACAGTCGGTTTCCCTTCTGAGTAATGCCCCCTAGAACAATCAAGAAATGGTGGTCTCCCTCCTGAAGTAGGCACACTAACAGAGTGTTGTCTCTCTTCTGTAACAGGCCTAGTAACAGGGTGGTCCTTAGCAGGAACTGAAGTCCTCAGAGTTCTGTCATCCTTTCTGAATTCCGGGCATGAATAAAACTTTGAAGCCAAAGCTGATTGATTTTGGGTACTATTTTCGACCAGTAATACAGGGGTTGGAAGTGGCTCATATTCTCCAACCCAACCACGGCCAAATTTACACCCATCAGGTAGTGCTTGTTCAATCCTCTTTGATGCAATTTTCCAAGCAAGGGATCCAAGACTTCCAGAAAAACGAGCAAGGCTCCTAGCATATGAATATTCTGCATGAAGCCCAACCTGATTCGATATTGAAAAATATTATTAAAATAAGTACAAAAGCCAGCTACAGGGCAAATAAAAGATTAATTGAGAAGACTAGATTCCTTGTTACATACTGCAACAAATTGCTTGATTTCACCGTCAAAGGTAGTAAATACTGATTCTGATCTGACCACTGGCTGAGTGGAAATATTGTAGGTTGCACGACGGTTCTCATCAACCACAGATGGCTTCCTCCCAACTTTCGATAGGAGACCCTTCCCTACAAAAAGTACAAGAATAAAACAATTAGAGGTGAATCCGCTCTACGTTACGACATTACGATGAACAAGTTACTTCAGATCCTTTTTGAGCTAAGATAATGTGTGCTTAACAAAAGTGAGGGGAAAGACACCAACACTGCTATTTAATACACTACAGTAACAAGAATATTGAGACCCACGTGCTCATTTTTTTAGTCAACTATTGTAAATCTACATTATCAAAAAGGAAAACAAACAGTTCAGTGCACCTGATGACAAATCTTCTGCCTTCTCCACATTAGCTTCATTCAAAGAGGAATTACCCTCTACAGGTCCGTCAACGTTGCTAGGTCTCTCACAACCACCACCCTGTGTTGGAACTGGAAGGGAAACATTCTGGACATCTACAGCAGTAGCAAGAGTGGCACCTGAGGAGAAATCAGAGCCAATGGGTTCCTGTAATGTTCTGGACAAAGGCTTCTTTGTCTGTTTCTTGACCAAGGAATTGGACTTTGTTTTCTGCACTAATTTGAGCTCCTTTTCCGAGTGTTCATAGTCACTTCGCAACCTATCAAATTTTCTCTTTGCCAGCTCTTGTATTGAACATGCCTTTCAAAAATATCCCAACAGTGGTAAGAACAAGAAGAAGACTTAAATAATACGACAGAAAAAGCTAATTACCTGTTTATAGTATATCGTATCTGATGAATTGTATTCCATTGCATTTGAACATATTAAAAAGACATCACCCTGCAACCAAGAGGAGCAGATTACCGACAAAACACTGCTTTCCTCTTTTAACATAATTTCATGGAAGGCAATTTGAGTATGAAAATTATTTAAATTTTATTTTAGAGAAGAGAATATGTGTGTTTTTAGAGAGAGATAGGGAGTAGAGTAAGAAAATTATTAAACAACAAGAATAGTCAATTTCAAAGGAGAAGTTATGCACTTTTCTCTCCCTCACCCCCTTTCAACTAAGCATATTAAATCCTTCCATAAATTTCTATAGTTCTCTTGAGAGAGAGAGAGAGTTGTCATCATAGTTTGTAACGGAGAGAGTGAGAAGTGTCATCTTAGTCTGTAAGAATGATTTTGTACAACTCTTTGTACCTCTAGCATCACCCAAATAGAATTGATCTAGTGATTTAACATAAAGAAAAAGCATGATGTGCCTGAATCCACAATGGGAAGAAAAAGAGATGGCATCATCCTAATTTTTCATTGAATTCTAACAAACATCAAAGCAAACATCAGCTATTACATTTGGCTCTAAACCCTGAGAGAGCTAAATGTGAGATATTTTAGAAAGAAAAAAAAAAGAATATCAACATTTCCATCCCCATTTGCACATCCACGACAAAAATAGTAAAATGCAATCCTAGATTAGATTGAAGATACTGTGAAATCATAGGCAAACTTATTCCCAATCAACACTAGTATGATCCCACTTCCCCAATCAATTCTGAAATTTTATCACTTACAATTTGCAGAGAATCTGCATCCTGCACCGCTTACTTAGGAGCTTTAAATTAACAATCCAACTCTGACAATTCCACTCGCAAAAATAGATGTGGAACCCGTAGTATTATAAATACTACAAAGAGTCATGACTTCTCACTCAAAACATGCAAGCCAAAATCCCAGAGATACTCTCTCAATATCCTATCTCTCTCGCCCTCCTTCCAACATACACACAACACAGTTCGCCCAACTTGTTTTCAACAAGTATCCACATTACTTTTTCAGTATTCCCTCTTTCACTTTGCCACCCAAATTCCCTGAACTAATTAACGAACACCACAATAGTACATAACGAGGTGTTCACTGTAAAAAACTAAAAGGGAGGAAAAAGTTGGAGAAAAGGAAAAATTAGTCTGCGCCCTCAGCCCTCAGCCCCCAACCCCCACCCTTAACTTTAAAAAGATCCTGTAATGTTGTCAGATATTGAGGCAAGTCCTGCAGGGCTTCTACAACAAAGCCTATTTAATCCCCTGAAGATTTAGAGTACGTGGTTAGTAACATATGAGCACCCACCTCAAATTGTTCCAGTGCAGAATACGATCCGTTTGCTAACTGCTTTCTCACAGTGGCAAAGTCCATTGGACGCTCAATGACCTCATGATAATCAGGAAGCTGAAACATTAAAACACCTTATCAAACTCTAACCCCCCAGAATAGCGAAAAGCTCTGAACAAACACAGAACCATATCATGGCGAAAAATTAACCGCACCTCTTCAGGATCAACTGGTTCCGCATATACACCGTAAGTGTCTTTCCTGCCACAATGAGATGTGAGCGTCAGAAAACGAAGCTTTTAGCTTCGAAATTAGTAACATGTAACAACACAAGGCAAATCCGTACTTTTGAAGCTTGTCAAGAATCAACTCCAACGTCTTCTTATCCGGCAATGGAATAGCGGCATGAGCATCATACGGCGTTCCTGAAACAAATCCAAGAAAAATTCAAACAACCCCATATCAAATTCACTCATCATAAACTCACAACAACAAAAAATACACCATATCCCATATATCCAGTTGACCCAGAAACCCAAAAATATCGAAATGCAATGAACCAAAAACAAACCTGGAGGGGAATCAGGCCGCTTCGAGTCAGCTTTCCGACCCCGTTCCTGTCAAAATCCATAGGCCCCATGAAAATTAGCAAGAAACAAATAAACAGTCCAACAAAAACAAAATGTAAAAGCAACACACGCTGCGGTTTAATGTGACAACGAGAGACAGAGACAGATAAGGCACGGCAGACAATGCGTACCCAGAGAGAGAGAGTCAGGTGGGTAGAGAGAGAAAGGTGGGGATAGCGTGATCAGATTCTGTGTTGGTTTTTGACAGTTGACTCCAACCGTTATTATCAACAGAGAGTGTGTGTGTTTGTGTCTGTGAGAGTGAGAGAGAAGCTAGAGAGAGAAAGAGAGAGATAGGGAGGGAGTGTGCAATATAGAAGTCTGGACCAATCAGAACACTATTCTGAGCTGGACTAGCACACACACAATCTCTCTCTCTCTCCATTTCAAAAGAGCTCTCCTTCTTCATCATCAGATCCGCGCATTGATGCTAAAAACCCTAACTACAATCACATACCTCGCAATCATCATCCCCCTCATCGTCGTCATCATTTCCGTCATCATCTCTATCGGAATCATCGCCGCCGTTAATCCGGCGCCTCTTCAGCTGCTTCCTCTCACTCTGGCCGTCCTCCTCATCCTCCTCGCCGCCCGACTCCTGCGCGTGGGAGTCACGCGCCGAGCCATTTCCCCTCTGGTCGAGCTTCATCACCAGCTTCACCTTTTTCTCCCTCCTCCTCCCGTCTTCTTCTTCGTCTTCCTCGTCTTCCTCGTCCACGTAGTCGTCGTAGTCGATATTGTACTTCACATTTCTCCGTCGGAGGCTCCGCCGGACGCCCGACTCTTTCTTTGTCGGTATTTCCGGCAGCTCGCCGTACCGGCGAGCCAGATCTGCCTTCGATGGCCTCCCCTTCTTCTTCCTCCTCACGATCTGACCCATCCCCGCTTTTTCTCTCTCTTACTCTCCCTCTCTCTCTCTAAAACCCTCACTCTATCTCTCTGTCTGTCTCTCTCTCTCTCTAAAAACACGCTCTGTTTCTCTCTCTATCTTTTGCTTTGGTTGCATTATTTTCGATGCCCGTGGCTTGGCCTTTTCGAAATGTGAGGTCCGAGCCTGACTCCGAGGCTCAGGTTCGAGTGCGAGCAGGACAATAAGTAGTTGATTTTCTTTTGGCTAGTGTTTTGGCCAAAACTACGAGTCATTAAACAAATGATTGAATATGTGTACTAAAAAATGAATAACTTAAAAAATAAAATTTTTCACAATTCCTATTAAAACACGTATTGTATTATTTTTATTCTCGTCACAACCTAAAATTTCTCGTCCGTGAGTAAGGAAGACGGCGTTCGGGTTCGGTGCTGCCCGTTGCCCGGATTGGGCTTGCGTACTGCCCGCGATGCTTTTTGTCAATTGTCACTTTTCCTTGTCTTTGGCGCGTGATTCCACGCCCCTTGAACTTATCAGACGTGAATTTTAACGTTTGTTTCCAACTTGAATTATGGAGACAAAGAATTGATGTACATTCTCACAAGCGAAATGATTAAAAGCGCAAAAATTGAAAGAAGTATGTGATCATTAATTATAGTAGATGCGCCACACATTATGTGTGAATAATATTTTTTTTATTAAGTAGTGTGCTTAGTTTTTGAAATTATTGGTTAAGAAAAATAAGACAATTATACGGCAATTTCTTTGGTATATTTCTTATTTTTAGATAAAGGACGTTACGTTTACATGGTTGTAAGATTGGTGGAAAAACAACAAAATTTATGTTGAATGTAATTACTAAATTGCCTTTGTTTTGGGTTTAGTTTTGGAGAGAGAATTATAACGATAATATTATAAAGTTTTGACTGACAAAAGAAGTCGTATTAATAAATAGTTTAGATATAAAATTAAATCTAAGACGTTAATGAACATAAATTGCGTGATCTAATTTGTAGGATGAATTTATTTTGAGCAAACACAAATATTTAATATTCGTGAACTGCACTTACTTAAAGCGGTATAGTCTTACTTATTGCTTATTCAATTAAGCTTCTATCATACAATGCCTGCCAAGTGGGAGGGCAGGTACAAATTCAAAATACATCCAAAAGTGAGGTGTGATTACTGTAACAAAATTAGTCTCCCGTCGAACATGACTAAAATTAATTCAAAAGTTTTTAATATAAAATATCTTGAGTAAGTGTATTAAGTCTCCAAGCAATTAGTCAACTACACATGATACAACTAATAAGGAACTTTGAATCACACTCAAAATTAAGCTTCTATTATACTTATTGATTTTCTTTGTCTTCTTGATTCACCCCATATTAGTGGCTTTGTTCTTAAAAATTAATTTTAGTATTCCTCTGTCTTTGTGTTGTGATATTTCTAGGAGCGTAAGTTGGATTGGAAATTCTAATTTGAATTGAAAATTTTCATTTCGATTTCGAAAATTTCTGAAAGATTTGGATGACAATTAGAATGTACTGATCTGATCCGAAATTTCTCAAACTTTAATATTACAAAAAAAACCATGCAAATTCATATTTTATCATGTATTATATAGAGTTGGATGGCAATTTGAATGTACCTATATAAATTTGCTCTATTTTGTATTTGTATATTTTTTTCAAACAATAGATTTGTTAGATTAGTTCTTAGATTAGAGAGCCGACGGGTTTCGAACTCACGCCATAGTGCAAGGGTTACACACCTCTCACCACTATAGTACAGGTCCACTTGCTTTTATATTTGTATATTCAATCGTACTATTATATATAAAAATAAAAGTATTATCATACGCTATCATGTCTAATATACTTTTAGAGTAACTCTCAGTTTGTCTTGAAGTATCGTGGTCTTTAAACCTACATAGATCAAGTTTTGTTATTCCAGTCTCATATATAAAGTTTGAATTTTGTGACACTTTGTTACTACTGTTAGTCTTTCCATCAAAGACTATGTTAAACCAAGGTTTTAAAAGACGCTAGACTCTAGTCGGGCGGCGGGCTGGGCCTAGTGCCTAGACGGCTAGGCAGGGCTTATGCGGGGGCCTATGTGGATTTAAGTAAATTTATTATATTATTGTATAAATAAGTGTCTATTTATACTTAAAAAACATACATAATTGTATTGAAATATTGCAAAATAAAATGACATATAGGTTATAAAGTATTAGAACATATTGAAAACATGGAGAACAAACATATAATGAGCGTTTATTCAATAAGTCTTTTGCATTTTATTCAATTAAAGTGCAAAATGAAAGTTATCGATTTTTTGTCAAAGTGAGAGTCGTGACCTAGGTGGGTGCCTAGGCGGATTTAAGCGAGCTAGGCGAGTTAGGCAGACTCCTATGTAGGTCTAGGTGCACTTACTTAATTTTCCAATGCCTAGGGACTAATTGGGGTAGTGACCAATCGCTTAGCACTTCGACAGAGATTTTTAAAACAGTGGTTAAAACGTGATGTGGCACCATGCCAACGATGACTGTATAAAGACATGACACTGTTGCTGCACATGGACGATGATTGGGAGTAGGATTCTCTCTCCTCTTTTTTTCCCTTTCCTTCCCTCCCCTCCTATTTGAACAGTCCACGTCAACATCTTATATCAATTTTTTTATACAAAGAGAAAGACAATACAAAATGTGAGAGGAGGGAATGAAAGGGGATGCGAAGAGGAGGGGAGATAATCCTAATCCCGATTATTGTGCTAAATATTTTTTTAGCAAAATTAAAAATTAATTTTCGTCTTGGGATGCGGGCAGGCAGAATCCCAAAAATTTGAGGTCTTCTTCCTTCAATAACCCACCTCAAAAAAAATTAAAAAAAAACCCCAAAAATCAAATTAAAACCAAAATTCCTTTTGCCGTCTTCCTTGCTGTCGAAGTAGCGTAGTTGCTCGAACGCCGTCGCACAAACCCTAAATCGAAGGAGGGCCAGGCGAGCATTCAGTGCAAAAAGTCCAAGACAGATCCAACCCGACCAAGATTTGGTACAGAGAGGACCCGAGACTTGTCGGGCTTGAGCGAGAAGCTGGTGGGGGAGAGCGGACCGTATTGGCGTCGAAAAGTATTCCGCGCCATACTTCGTAGCGGCACTTGTTGACTAGCTTGAAAGAAGCTGAGTTCACTTCTACAAAAAAAAAGAAAAATTTCAAGAATAAATGAAATTTTGAGAATTGGGTTTTGATTTTCATGGAAAATTATGAAGTGGATCGGATAGAGAATTTGAATTTAGAGTTAATTACCTGAGAAGAAAGAAAGGGTGAGGAGAGAAGCAGAGAGTAGATGACGATCCTGCCTACATAATCATCGTCGATATTGGAGTTGGAAAATCATGCCATCATCGATGACGTTTACCAATAAGAGTTTGGTTCTTCTTTAGACAGAAAAAAAAAAGATAGAAAAGATAAAAAAGGAAGGCTCAGAGCTGGAAAATCCTGCCATTAGAGGAATCAACAAAGAGAGATTGTGTTTTTTAGTTTTTTTATTTTGTTTTAATTTTTAATATTCACTTGGGGATACAATGATACGTGGCACTCAGTCAATGTTCACGTCACGTTTTAACAAGGTTCTGACGCAAACTCTAATAAAAATATGAAATCGTTCAACCATGCCTACAAAGATTGCACTAATTTAGAAAAAATATTGTATGATGGATACATAACAATTTGAAAGTTTTCAAAATCTTACAAAATATAGGAGATTCGGATTATGTCCCGAAAATTCTGAGATCAAACATCATAGCATTATTTTCCTTTTCCCTTTATGACCGCGTAATTGGAAGGAATACAATGTCAAAAACTTAGACCATACAAATTGACATTACACGTGAAGACTCCAACCAAAATAATGAAACATATGGGGTGAACTAGGGCTGGCATTTTGAACCCGACCCGTTAAAACTAGTATTTGGGTGGGTGCTTAACGGGTTGGGTTGTTAACGGGTCAACTCGTTAATCACCCGTTAAGTAACGGGTCATTTTGGGTCAACCCGCGAAACCCGTTAGCACCCGTTAACACCCATTAGGAAGGATTTTTGTATAATTTCATAGTTGGAATAGAAAACCTAGCTCTCTCTGTTCTCTCACGTTCGAAACCTGTTAGCTGCCGTTCTCTCCCTCATCTTCTTCCTCAAAGTTGGCTGCCCTTCACTAAGTTCTGCCATCCTCTCTCCGGTAAGTTCCGATTCCCTTTCACCTCATCTTCCATGGCGATTACTTTTCGTTTTTGCAGATTATATTTTTCGTCTAATTTTCTCAGTTTTTGCTTGAGCTTCGTTTTTGAGATCTTCCCACTTCTCCATCCCGCACACACACAATTCATACACACACACACATACATACGTTATTCTTCTATCATGGGTTTGAATAATTTGGGTTTTGATTAGAACGGCCAAGCCCTTCGACGAACTTCGTTTTTGATTACATACGTTATTCTTCTATCACTTCCCTTTCTGCTGAAAGTGGGTTCTACGTACAATCAATATTTGCAACAAAAGATCTTCCCTATCTGCTTAAACAAGTGAAGATGCCTAATGGGTTCTATGCACAATCAACATTTTTGCAGAAAAATGTCGCAGCTTTCTGAAAAGATTCTAATTTAACAAAGTACCCAATATTCTATACATTTCATACATTTTAATTTGTAAAAATAAACTAATTTCCAAGAATTTGATAGAATTAAAATGCTGAAAATTGAAACAAAAAATGGCACCTGTTGGTTGTGGATCTGGCATCGAATAGGGGCAGGAGTAGGGGCAGGAGATGAAGGTTGCCATTGGAGTTTGACAATTTGCAGGATTCTAATTGCTTGACATGAGCAGGTTGAGAGAGATAGGAGGAGGGGGATGGAGGGGGATTTGGGTAATCGGTTGGATAAGGTGATTGGTGAGTTGGGGTTGGTTTTGCTGCAGACTTACTGCTCTGTTGGTTTCTCTCTCTCTCATCTCTCTCTCACTCATATAATAAAATAATGGATGATTTATGGCAGCCGGACACATGGGGATTAGGTCATCATCATCCTCAGTTCTGTTCTTTCTCTTCTACAGAGTAAGATGTTTTTAAGTAATCATGCTTTTAAAAATGTATTTAAGTAAAGATAATGTCCTAAGTTCTGTTCTTTCTCTTCTACAGAGTAAGATGTTGTAAAGTTGCATAGCATGGTTTAGTCATTGAAGGGTTTTGCATATCTTTCTTTCGTATTTCATGTATTTATATGGTTGATGGAATTGCTTTTTCATCCTTGGATTACGGGCATTGATAATCCCATGTGTTATTTCATGAGCAACCAATCTTATAACTTTTCAACCCATTTTCTCATACTTATTGTTATTTATCATCGGTTTTCGTTTAGGGTTAATGCAGATGGATAATGATGAAGAGAACACTGAGGCTATGGAAATGTCAACATTCAATCTAACAGACACGCAAGGTACAACAAGTGCACCAAGTCCTTCAAAGAGAAAGGCTAAAGGTATACGAGTAGGTAAGATACATCAAAAGAGATCTCGTGTTTGGACTTTGTTTGAAGAATTGCCTATTGGTCCTGATAATAAACAACAGGCAAAATGTAAAAACTGTGGGATAGTTTACATATGTGATAGTAACTGTGGGACGAAAAACATGTTGAATCATATGGATTCGTGTAGTAAAAACCATCAAGTTGATATGAAGAAATCTCAAGTTGGATTGCGTTCTCCTCAATTCAATCATATTAGTTTTTGTGATTTATTGATTGAGGCTATAGTTAAGCATGATTTGCCTTTTAGGTTTGTTGAATATGAGGGCATTAGAGCTTTGTTTAGATACATATCTCCTGATATCAAACTACCCTATAGAAATACTGTTAAGAAACATGTGTTGAGGATGTTTGAAGATGAAAAGATAAAACTTCGAGATTGGTTAACTACAATTGAGGGAAGAATTTGTTTGACATCTGATCTATGGTCTTCTGCTGCAACTGATGGATATCTCACACTCACAGCTCACTTTGTTGACAAAGAATGGAAAATGCACAAAAGGATTTTAAATTTTTGTCATATGTCTCCTCCACATACTGGGATTGCTTTGTCTGAAAAAAATTAACGCCTTATTAGTTGAGTGGGGGATTGAAAAGAAATTGTTTTCCATGACTTTGGATAATGCATCTGCAAATGATTGTTCTGTTGAGCTATTGAAGAAACAATTAAATTTTAGAGGTTTGCTATTAATGGATGGAAAGTTCTTTCATGTTCGTTGTTGTGCTCACATCCTAAATTTGATAGTCCAAGATGGACTAAAGGAAATTGATGGATCAGTGACAAAAGTTCGTGAGTGCATCAAATATATAAAGTGTTCAGAAGGGAGAAAAAATAAGTTTTTTGCTTGCGTTGCACAAGTAGGGTTGGCAGGTAGTAAAAGAGGGTTGAGACAAGATGTGCCTACTAGATGGAATTCAACATATACAATGCTGGATAATGCTATTTTCTATCGTCGTGCTTTTCTCAATTTGGCACTTGTTGATCCTAATTTTAGTTCATGTCCTTTATTGGAAGAGTGGGATAAAATAGAGAAGATTTCCAATTTCTTGGGGTATTTTTATGAAGTTACTTGCTTATTTTCCGGAACAAATTACCCTACATCAAACTTGTTTTTCCCAAAAGTGTTTAGAGAAAGAGGGTGCTAACTTAGAAGAACTCACTGAAGAAATTTTTAACATGAGCCTTAACGAAAACTTAGGACAATGCTCCAATAGTATTAGTCTTGATTAAGCATGGTATGTATTTTCACTTGTTCTTTTAAAGATATTTTCTGTGATGTTTAATAATTAGGATGGATTGTGCAAGAGTAATGTCTGATTTTGTATACTTGCTCATTACTCTTGATTTTGTGGGTGTGTTGCAGATTTTTGGGTGTACGATATGCAAATTCTTCCTTGAAGTAGCGATGTAATTGGGCGGTACATCTTGGTGATGTTGAATACAACATTGCCCCATGAGTATAGCTATGCTTCACATTTTGTAAAACCCTTATGGAGCTCTATTAATTAGTTGATTTGGAAGATTGTAGTTTGATATATATATATATATATATGTATATATATGTATATATACATCTCGGTGATGTTTTATTAATTAGTTGATTTGGAAGATTGTAGTTTGATATATATAATGTTTGTAATTTTGGGTAAAAGATGTGTAATTTGTATTGGAATGCAAAATGTAAAAAAAAAAAACAAAAAAAATTGTTAACGGATGAAATGGGTGACTTATTAGGCTTAACGGGTTGGGTTCGGATGACCCGTTAGCTTAACGGGTTGGATTCGGATGATCCGTTAGTTTAACGGGTAGGGTTGAACCCGATCCAAACCCAATAAACCCGACCCGTTTACAGGTCTAGAGTGAACCATATTTTCCAAAAAGAAAAAAATGCCCCAATATGAGCCACGTGGAAAAAATAGGCCATGCGTAACGTGATATCCATTGTCCATTTTACCCTTGGACTAAAACAGCGACTGGAAAATGCCTTTTGCTTTCCCCGCTCTTCTTGTAAGTTGTGGCTTATGGGTGTGGATTCATTGGTCATTTCGGTCTTGTTTTCGTTTTACGGTTTCACTCTTTCCACTATTTTGATCAACGGCTGCGATATAATTTTATAACAAATTATATATCTGCTATGATTGATCAGACGGTGATGAGGATTTAGGTGGGGGGCCACGGGTTTAGACTAAAATAAGCAAGCGATCGATTCGGATTTGGAGCTGAAACCTTCCGAAGCAAATCGTAACAAATTAAGTGGTCATAGGCCGCCTAAAATTCAACCGGTTATCACTGCGTTCACGTAGAAAAAAATTTCAGTGCTTTAGAATACCGACACATACGTCATATGTCTTTAAACAAGTGAAAGGATATTTGAAAAAAATTTCTTTACTTATATAATAACATATGACGTACTTTCTGTGTTCCCAAAATGTAAAAAAAAATCCCTCCCACACATATAACATGGTCCCACGTAATCGACAAATTATGAAGCTAATTTCGGCTATCGCAAGTTGTTGGATAATTTTTTTTGGTTAAGAATTTCAATGCGTGGTTTGTTCAATTGTTCGCCACTATGGTGATCATTACATTACATTAATTATCGTTGGATGAGATTTAATCCAATATTTATGTACTTATATCTATTCATTTTAGAGTGGGGTCGATTCTCTTCCCTTGTGACAACTGACTATTTAATCGATCTACTAAAAAAATTGTGTAAATATAGACTAATCACTTAGCCAACAACAAATAATATAGTGATTCGGTAATGTTAGGTAGACTTTTTTAGATTAAATTTGTAAATTATGTGATGTGTTATCAATACAAAATAAGCATGTTAATCAGTAGTTAAATAACGATCCAATCATCAACAACCGTGTCATATAATTCGCAAAATATAGTTTAAATAAATAGCATTAACTATAATGATTTACAAATTAATACTTGAGGAGGTGACGAGGAAAAGTATACTTTGAATTCTAAAGTCACAAAGCATAGTCATTGGATTGGTGGGACCGGGGCGATAACATAGAATCATGTATTAAAAATAATTGAACTTTTAATAGTCAAAAGGGTTGAATTTGAATTAGGTTACCAAAAGTAGGGTCTATTATAGTAAATTCCCTCCTCTTGAGAGCCATTCTCACCACCTGTGTGAGTTTACAGAACAGAAAAATCAGTTAGTCGCCGGCCCTTGTCTCGGCTCAGGTCGGTGGCAACCCCGATTCGCCTTTGGTTTCCTTTCTTTGTGTGTTTGTCAACCTACTTTTCCTCCTGTTCTTCTGCCAAATTTTCTTAGACCCAAAACCTTAACTCCTTCGTCATAGATCAGAAAGCCCCCAATTCCGACTTTCCTTCTCATATTCTCCACAATGTTTGTTCACTTGTCTCAAAACAATCCATTTTCTTCATTTCCTTTATGGCTTTCCCATCCCTCTGTTTCCTCCATCCTACATCATTTCCCCTTCTTTCATTGGATCCATCACCTCTTGACCCACATGCACCGTGTTTTGTCGCGGATCTACGGTAGGGTGTTTAGAGCTTCGGCTCCGGTTTTCGCATCATCACCTTTAATGGCCCTTATTGGCCCTTCCCGCTGCTTGCATTTGTTAGCGTGTTGCTCGTGAGAGCTTTCTTGGTTTCGTGTCGGCATTTGTTGATCTCGGAATTGTTATTAGTTCTAGGTTTTTTTTACTGTGTGTTTTGTTGTTTTGGGCTCCAATCCTGGTGATGGGTTAGGCTTTTTCCTTGTAATGTTTTGGAGTCCATATTTTCCTTTGTACTTTCCTTGTGATTGGGCATTCGTTTTGTATTTTGTGTTAGTAAGTAATGAATGTTAGCTTTAACTAGAAAAAATGAGGGTCTACTATTTATAGTTTGGTTGACCATCTCCAACTCCTGGGTTAAGACCTAAAATTTAAGTTTTGAACTAACCTAATCATTCTCCAAATGGTTGGGCATAAAGTTTTGGGTTAAAACCTAAAATTTGGGCAATTTAATCCAGAATTTAGGCTAGGGTTAAAATAGGCCCACCAAAATTTAGGTTTTAAAGTAACTCAATCCTTCTCTAATGGATGAGTCTAAAATAAGTTTTGGATTAAAACCTAAAATTTTGGCAAATTTAACCGAGAATTCAAGCCAGGGTTAAAAGGTTGGGCCATCTAATGTGCGTGGACATGCCCAGTAAAGTAGAAGCCGCAACAAGGCAATGCGCCCAACGCATGAAGCTGGAAGTGGGGCCCACCCTTGACGAGAATGTTGGCCACCCAAAACGAGCCCAACGAATCTTCTTCAATCCGACGATTTAAATTATTAGACCGTTGGTTGATCAAACAGTCCATATTTGTAACAACTTGTTCCTAATTTTACGACTTTATTAATTTTAAAAGTGTGAAATTACGAAAATACCCTTTTAGGCGAGATTGTTTGACCGTTGTTGACCAACATATAGTGAGATTTACAAAACATTCTTTTAGCGTATCCTTGTTGTACTCGATGGCGCGAACGCGTAGGCTCAAGCATAATCGAAATCAGAGTTACGGTTAAACTTTTACTGAACTATGAATGTGATGGCAATTTGGTAATTTCACATTACACGGGAGATATATTCTGTCTTTCTTTTTTGTGGCTTTGTTTTGTGAGCCAATGGGGCCCACACCCCACTCTTTTTCCTCTATCTCGTGTCTTCCATATCTCACGGACCTTCTTCTCTCTCTCCTTCTTTCCATCATTAATTCATCTCTCTCTATCTCTTCCCGTATCTCTAACTCAAATTCTCGCCTCCCTCTACTTCCACTGGCGCCGAGACTAGGATGCACCATCTTCCTCACTGACCCTCTACTATCACCTCATTCTTCTCTTGTTGTCTCGGACATAAACCAAACGAAATACAGGCAGCGTTGCCGCCATTTTCGTCGAACTCGAGCCACCACCATTTCCCATTTTCTTTGGCGAGTTCCCCCGATCACACACCTTGGTCACACACCCCTCCTCTGTGAGTTCTAAGAACCCAGAAACGAAGGAAAACGCTTCCAAATCTCCCCCATCACTTCATTGTGCAGTGACATCGTGATCACCATCATCTCTGACAAATATCACCGTTCACAGCTTAGGTAAGCCTTGGGTCACCTCTGCCCTTCTTCATTTGTGTTTTAGAAACAATGTCTAGATGTTGGACGTCTGGTTTAGTGAGGTCTGGTACAGAAGCACGACTAGAAGGATAAAGTTCCCCAGATTTCAGCGAAGTCTGTGACCATTTGGTCACTTTTAGACGTGATTTCCAGCCATATCCGGCCACGAGTCGGTCCCGTGTAGGTATATATCGATTCCCTTCATTCCCAGCTTCACATCCATATATAAATTGCTGATTATGGTCGGGATTTAAGCTCGTTTGAAGCTCTAAAAGTCGGCCCTACAAGCTACAAATTTGCAGGCTTCGCGAGGAAGGCATGTACCAGTGTACTCGCAGACGCATGGGCGCGCGTGGGGAAGCCACCGCCAGTGGCGTGTGCGGCGCGTGACTGCCGATGGCGCCACCATGTGGCGGCACGTACGACTGTGCGTGGTGAAACACATTTATACGTTAGTATATTAGATATTTACGCAAGTGGTTCTGTTGCTAGGTGAAACACATTGCAAGGATCTTCGATGCCCGCGAGGCAGGTTTGACTCGACGACATGATTTGTGAGTGGATCTCTTCTTATATATATATAGATATATATAGATATCTATATATATATATAGATATAGATATCTATATATATCTATAGATATAGATATCTATATAACAAATTTTTTATGTGATGCTGTAATTAAATTAACGTTTATAAGAAACGTTGTAATGTTGAGAATTTGGAAACCATTATAAATCCTACAGGTAACCTTAATTAGATTTACGGCTATGAATAGTATTATGTTGACTAGAATTATCGAATTGGTGTGACATGACTATATTTACGTTATCTGCTAATCGTGTGCTGCACTGGTGTTTGTACTCGCTCAGGCTAGGGCCAGGCTTCACGTGTATGTTCACATCGCATCGTACGCTCACTTTGGATCCATTGTAGGTGCCAGTCCTGTCCTAGATTACTTTAGGCAATTGGGACTCATATGTGATACGCATAGCCCCAGTCTTTACGTGACTGTAGTACTAGAGCGTAAATCATATTACACATAGTCCTATTCATGTCAGAATACCTCTGCATGAACTCATGTGTCAGCATATGTCGATGAGCACTCGATGTGATATGTTTATTTCAGCGAGATATTGTGATTATCGAAAGTTATATGTTTATTTATGAATTTTTGTGACATATGAAATTCTTGAGTTACTGCAGACTGCGGTAAGTATTTTCATACTATACGTAGTAAGTGT
The DNA here is from genome assembly GCA_024362995.1 of Heteromeles arbutifolia. Classification (NCBI taxonomy): domain Eukaryota; kingdom Viridiplantae; phylum Streptophyta; class Magnoliopsida; order Rosales; family Rosaceae; genus Heteromeles; species Heteromeles arbutifolia. Next base: position 31,592,865 of record JANCRC010000003.1, on the reverse strand, counting down.
ATTTTGGAAACTATACTTGTTTTACGGCAATGGGTTATTATGTTTTTCGAAAAGGTTTTTACAAAACTTTATTTTTAGGCCTACTCACCTTTGTTTTTCGTCCCTCCATGTTTTAGTAGCTGAGCTTTCAAATCGACGAGGATTCTTGGCAAGTCTTGGTATAGGAGGTTATCTTCGATGGTATAATTCTTATTCTACCTTTATTGTACTTTATTTATGCTTTGACATCACATGTGAAATATGGTTCATTCCCGTTCATGTGCGCACTCTTGCACTTAGTCACTTTTAGGTTTAAATTTATTCACATTTTCCACATCACTACACTTATAACTTCATCACCTCTCGGTGTCAACCAGCACAACTCGATTCGGAGATCCAGGTGGACCTTCCGGGTCGGGATGTGTCAAGATTCCAACTTATTTAATTTAAAATCTTTAAATACATTAAATCCAACGGTTGAAATTAAATATGATCACATCTAACGGTAAAAGAAAAGATCTAATGGCTTAAAATTAAACCCTCTTCAACAACCTACATCATTGGCGGCAACCCCCTTCTCTTTCATCGCCGACCAACCCTCTCCCTCCCCTTCCTACTATTCCATATTCTCAAACTAATGGTACTATATTTAGATCACATTCAATTTTGACGATGGCAATACGATCCTAACTTAGATTTAAAAAAAAAAAATGAGACTCAGAAGAATTTATCAGTAGACTAATTAAAATTAAGGAAAACTAATGAAAATGGCTTGAAAACTTTGAGTTTTAACAATAAGAACAAAATAAAGGGTAAAGTGAATACTACATGGATTGACTTTTTAGTGTAAAAATGTGATTTTTCGTTAAAATGAATAGTACCAGGAGCTTTTCATTAAAGTTCCTTTAAAATTATGAGAGTGGCGCGTTACTTTCTTGGGTAATCATCATTGTCCTAATACAAAACACACAAACATGACTGTTCACAGAGAACAACATACTAAGGGCCTGTTTGGGAGTGAGGTGATTAAAAAAAAAGCTAGGATGAAAAAAAGCTGGTAAGGGTTTTGGTGTTTGGTAAACTTTGAAAAGTAGCTTTATTTCAAAGTTGGGGGGTGAAAAGAAGCCCAAAACCTGAAGGTGACTTGAAGCTGCAAATAGCAGCTTCCAAAAAACAGCTTATTTTAGAAAACACGGGTGAACAGTGGTGCGTTTAATGAATTTTTCAATAACCCAAAATTGCCCTCCTTTCCCTCTCACCTTCAACTCTCGCATACTCGAACCCCAGACTACTCTCTCGTTCTCTCGTTCCAAAAATCAGCGATCTCTCTCGTTCTTCGGTTCTTTCGTTCTCCAGGTTCCCTTGGTAAGCTTCTCTTGTAAAAATTTGTTATTTATTTGTTTGGATTTTTCAATTTGGGGATGGGCGTCAGGAAAAACAACTGGGGATGGAGGGGTGGGAAGAGCAAACGGATGAGGGTATGGGTGTCTGGAAAAACAACTGGGGATGGAGGGTGGGGAAACAATTAATTGGGGAAGGTGATATGGTTGGTGGAAAAAATTAATTGGGAAAAAATTAATTGGGGAAAAAATTAGGGTTTGTGGAGGAAACAAGAAAAATTGAGAGAGAAGTTTGATTACTTCTCTATTCATTTTTTTAGAAGGTCTGCTTCTGATTTGGGTTTAGGTAAGAGATAATTTCTTATAAAGCTTTACTCTGCTTCTGATTTGGCTTCATGTTTTCAGCCCACGGAGTTTTCAATCCCTGCGCTCCTCTCTTTTCCCTCTGAAAATCGTGGTTTCATTTCAATCATCTTCACCCAAACGTTTATTGCCCCTCATTGCAACTCCTTTGAGATCTCTCACTCTGAGCGGTTCGTCTCCAATCCAACCAATCGTGCGCACTCTCACTCCCTCAATCTGTGAGATTTCTCTCTCGTTTTCTCCATCGCTTTACGCTGATTTTTTTAGTTGATTCTCTGTAATTCGTTTGTTAATTGTTGAATTGGTTGCTGATTATATTTTTTTGCATGTTTGTTTACTGAGAAATTGATGAAATTAGGATGGAAATTGGAAAGTCATTTATTTGGTCAAAATAGTTGAAAATTCACATTTACTTTTGTATATTTAGGTCGTTTGGTGAATTGGGTTGTGTTTGTTTTGCTGTTTTGGGTCTTGATATGTTGGCAGAATTGGAAAATTATATGTTTGTATTGACATTGAATTTGCATGTTGCTACTTCAGTTGATTGGTTTGATTAATTCCCTGCTGATACTTTTTTGTTGTTGTTGTATAGCCTCACTTGCTATACTTCCTTTGTTTTTTACATGTTGCATACTTCAATTGACTGGTTTTAATCAAAACTATGTTGCCTATTCCTCGATTTGAATTGATTGAATGGCTACTGATTGAAAAATTTGGACTGCATTGTACACATTTTTTCAGGTATTTTTAGCAAATTCAGGATATTTTTTTTGGGATTCTAGAAGTTCAGTTGAATGATGATATCAAAATTATATCCCCTGTGGTGCCTCTCTCTATTTGAGTTTGAGTTAGAGATGGTGGACAATGAGCAATCCCGAGATTTATCGCAATGCAATTCATCATTTCCACATACCACCTATAATACTGGCTCACGTTATCCTTCTTTTTTCTTTGCCATTAGTAAGATTATTGTTTCTTACCAAGATCTGAGTTTGTCATTCACATGAGATGCTTCATTCAAGAAAATTGGAATTTCCCAAATCTTCATTAGTCGTTGTTTCCTTTGCATAACTTTAATAAATGGGGATTTGATTTTCTTGGATGTCTACTTTTGAGCTGAAATTTTCCATGTATGCAGCATTACTAGACCAAAAACAGCACCATGTCGTGGAGAAATTAGGGCTGTTTCCTTTTTTAGGATTTAAGAATTGCTAATTTATTTTAGTATGCTATCTTTTGACGTTGGTATTTTTTAGCTGTTATAACCTTATGTTTCTTCATTCTTATTTTGTGGTCATGGAAACCTACTTTCCATGTTAAGACTTGAGATATTAATGCGTCTTTAATTGCTTAGTTTCTTGCCTATCCTTGTGAATTTGCATTTGGTTTTGATACCTTACAGAAGCATAAATAGGCTTTTTGGTAACTAGGAAAAGTTATCAGTAATGGTCGGTGAAATCTTGAAACTGGGTCATTTTATGAGATGTCTAAAGTATTTCTTCATTAGTATTGACGTGGTTAGTTTGAAGGATACAGTAATGCTATTTTGTTGGTTATTGTTAAAATTGGTACTTTTTTCTGGGACTGCAAAATTTGTACTGAAATTTTGGTTATTTCTCGGTTATATTACAATATCATTTGTTCTTGTTTTAATATATATATATATATATGTATATATACATATATATATATATATGTATATATACATGTATATATATACACAAATCAGTAGTTGGTATCGATGGCAAAGAAGAGGGCATCTTCGTCAAATCCTGTAGCTACATGGAATGCCCACAATATATCTATATTTTGTGATGTTTGCATCAAGGAGGTTGAGGCCGGACATCGTCCGAGCACTCACTTTGACAAAGATGGATATGCAAATATTAGAGCTAACTTCAAGGCAGAGACAGGGCATGATTACGAAAGAAAGCAACTGAAAAATAAGTGGGATGCACTTAAAAATGAGTGGAAGTTGTGGAAAGAGCTAGTTGGTAAAGAGACTGGCCTACGGTGGAATTCGAGCAAGGGTACCGTTGATGCCTCTGAGGAGTGGTGGAATAATAAAATTCAGGTTTGTGTATTTATCTTTTAATATGTATTATGATATCATGCAATATGTATTAACCATATTCTTTCTTACTTGTAGATAAACAAAGAATATGGAAAATTGCGAAAAAAAGGCATTAGTCCTGATATGGACGACAAGTTAGATAGGATGTTCTCGAGTACAGTTGCTACCAGTGAACATGCCCGGGCACCTTCATCTGAAGTACTACCACCAGAGTCGAAAGGAATATGTAGGACAAATTGATTCATATGATGAGGAAGAAACTGAGACTATGCAGGATCTAAGGCAAGCAAGTAGGAAGGGAAAAAAAAGAGCGGCTAACCAAGGAGAATTGCAAAAGAAGAAGGCTGATAAGAAAGGGAAAAAAATTGGAGGTGCTGCAAAATTTTGTGGTCAAATTGACCGTCTTGTTGAAGCTTATGAAACTAGGAGTTCTGCAAACTCATTGATGAGGTCGCTGCATATAGGTAGTAGTATTCCGGAAGTGTTAGCGGAGTAGTATTCCGGAAGTGTTAGCGGTTGTTGCACAATTGCCTGGTTGTGAGCCACCTAGCGAGTTAGGGTTGTGAAAATAGCGATAGTAGTGATGATGATGATGATGAATATCAAAATTATCAAGTTGAAGGATCACATGAGATAGAGGCATTAAGAAATAGAATAGCAACAAGTTTGATGAATGCATCTAATTAGACTACTTTCAAGTACATTAACAATATTGTACTAATGAATCCTAGCTATTCAGTCTAAAATATTTCAATTGAAGTAGTTTGTCATACTAATTAATATTTAAGATAAAGTTTATAAATATTTTTCTTCTAAAAATAAAGTATATTTAGTAATTCACTTTTATTTGTTAAGAAAATTAAATTAATAGCACATCTAGTATTATACCATTTTTGGTCATTTCACACAGTCACAGCTGTTTTACATAAAAGTTTACCAAACACTATCATACTGCTGTTTTTTTTCAAAAACACTTTTACAAAAAAGTTTACCTAACACTCTGCTGCTTTATTTCACAGCTGCTTATTCTCACAGCACAGCCGCTTATTCTCACAGCAGCTTTTTTTCAAAGCACAGTAATACCAAACCAGCCCTAAGAGAGGTTTAGAAGTTGAATTCACGTAAGCAACAAAGAGATATTTGATGTGGGTTTTATGCGATCAAATTCGTGAAGGATTTCTTTATTTTAAAGATGGATATTAGCTTTTGGGTCAAAGATTTGATAGGGTTTTGATATTTGGGAGCTTTATATGAAGCCAAATTTTTTTACTATATTTCAAGGAACTTCATTAGTTTTTAAACATGTTAATGAGAGACAAAAACATAAAATCAATTAAAGCTCATCCCAAAAACATGGAAACAATGTTTTAAAATACCAATCATACCCCCAAGGCTTTAGGGCTCCTACTTGAACTCAGTCTTCACAATTCCAACAAAATTAATATGTGACATAAGCTCAACCCGTCCTCGACTATTTTTGTATAATCCATTTTGAAACCATATGTGGAATCAATTTGTATCATTTATTACTAGAATCAGTTCAACCCATCCTGGACTATTTTTGCATAATCAGTTCAACACATCTTTTACTATTTTTGGAGAATCAATTCAATCTGTCATCGACCATTTTTGCTAAATCAGTTCAAGCCGTCCTCGGCCATTTTTACAGAATTAGTTCAACCTGTCCTCGACCATTTTTGCAAAATCAATTTAACCCATCGTCGACTATTTTTGCAGAATCAGTTCAACCTGTCCTCGATCATTTTTTAAGAATCAGTTCAACCTGTATTCGACCATTGCCAATCTTTCAAGCTCTGCGCCAACTTCACCTTTGGCCTAATATTTCTTGAAGAGAGAGAGAGAGAGAGAGAGAGAGAGAGAGAGAGAGAGAGAGAGAGAGAGAGAGAAAGAGAGAGAGAGAGAGAGAGAGAGAGAGAGAAAGGATTATTAGATGAAGAGATGGAATTGTGAAAAAATTCTACTCCGAAGAGTATTGTTGTAACTTACCCTCTAGAGAAAAAAATACTAATGATGTCATCTTTTACATGTATTAACTTTTGTCTATCCTTGAAATGTTTAGAAAGCGTTGTCTCAATATAAAATTAAGTATTAAAAGTATACTCTATTTATAATTTTTCTTAATATTTCTGGGTTGGTATGTTTTATGGCTCTTGTGTTTTCTTTGAAAATAATTTATTATTATTTTATATGGTATGTGGGATTATAATGTGTGTGGAAAAACATGTAGGATTATAATGTGTGTGGAAAAACACGACAGTAGGGTTGGTCTAGCAATGCTTATCACTTATGCTATCAATAATATTGCTATGAAACACTTTTATATCTCTAACATAGGAGGAGTATAAGGCCTCGTTTGGCACATCATATAAATCATTGGATATGACTAATAATAAGAAACTGGTTGTTTGGTGCCCTTACCAGATAAATAATCACCCGTTTACTAGTGTGGTCAACCTTTTTAAATACGGTTGACACCCGCTAGTTAATACACTCCTCAAGCTCGGTATTAATTAGTCGGGTGTAGAAACGCACTGAGGCTCTTTCTTCTTCGCGCATCTGCTCTTTTGGCGAATCGATACATCTTCTTTCTCCGTCCCAAAGATTTTTTCTCCTCTCTTGCCCCTCCCTCTCTCCCCGTTTCCCTTTCCAGTCGTCAATATATATCCAGCGGCATCTCTCGTCCACACTTTCACAGTTTCAATCCTGGTACATCGATGACCTGTATGAAAAAATAAAATAGAAAAACTCAGATCTATTCTTCTACGATGTTGCTGCAACAAATTAAGGTCCAATGTCACAACTGAAATTCATCAAAAGCTTCATTAACATCAAGAATTTCATGGCTTTTGCATCTTTGTATATTGAGGAGCCTAAACCCCAGCTCGCACCCACACCCCAGATCGCCATCGACAAAAAATAACATTATAATAAACAAATTTCATATGAATTTTGAACAATTACAACGAAAATGAGCAATAAATTAGGAAAACAAAGGTAAATCTCAGAGAAATCCATGATGATAATCTCTAGGCACTCATGTAGCGGTGACCCTCTCTTTTATTTTTTTATTTTATGTTTTTTTAAATATCAGTTTTTTTAAGCAAATACATCACCAAACATCCGACTAATTTAGTCAGTACTATCCAATGACTATTTATCCTATCCGATTGAAATAGTCAGTACAATTCGAGCTGCTAAACGAGGCCTTAGATTTATCTCTAATACGACACACAAAATAGGAAAGAAAAGACTTTGCTCTTCAAGGATTGAGGAGGAATTTCGCTTGAAGATACTTTGTGGTCAATTCACGGAATGTCATGTTTATAATCCGAATTGTTCATAATATAAATAAGGGTAATGCTATCACACACTTTTTTTACCTCCCACACACCTATGTTAATTTTTGTCTATTGATCTTGTCACATCCCGGCCCGGGGTGGATCACTTCCTGGGTCCGCTCCACCACCGTAACACGATATTGTCCGCTTTGGGCCCCGACCACGCCCTCACGGTTTTGTTTCTGGGAACTCACGAGCAACTTCCCAGTGGGTCACCCATCCTGGGAGTGCTCTAGCCCCCTTCTTGCTTAACTTCGGAGTTCCTACGAAACTCGAAGCCAGTGAGCTCCCAAAAAGCCTCGTGCTAGGTAGGGATGAGAATATACATTTAAGGATCACTCCCCTGGGCGATGTGGGATGTTACAATCCATCCCCCTTAAGGGCTTGACGTCTTCGTCGGCACACTTCTGGCCAGGGATTGGCTCTGATACCAATTGTCACATCCCGGCCGGGAGTGGATCACTTTCCGGGCCCGCTCCACCACCGTAGCATGATATTGTCCGCTTTGGGCCCCGACCACGCCCTCACGATTTTGTTTCTGGGAACTCACGAGCGACTTCCCAGTGGGTCACCCATCCTGGGAGTGCTCTGGCCCTCTTCTCGCTTAACTTCAGAGTTCCTATGGAACCCGAAGCCAGTGAGCTCCCAAAAGGCCTCGTATACATTTAAGGATCACTCCCCTGGGCGATGTGGGATGTTACAGATATTCTTTAATTCATTCGATCTGAAAATTGAAACGTTTATGAGAGGTAATAAATAGTTGTGTGGATAACACCACCTCTAATAAAAATCACCTTTTAAAAAATAAAAAATATAAAAAACGGTTTTTTTAGCCAAAATAGTTTATGAGGTTGACATAACTCCTCACCTTAATCCCTGAGATTTGAAATCGATAGAAATAGTCCGTGAGTTTGTCCATCGTCAATTATTTTGGTTATTCCGTGATAAATCTCCGTTAAATATGTATAAAATGACAAATCCTGAATTTTTGGCAAATCATTTTAACCCATTATTTATTAAATTGAGGGTATTTTTATTATTTTTGTCCTTATTTAAAAGGATTTTTCATAGAATGACCAAAATGATTGACAGTAGACAAACTTAGAGACCACTCCTATCGATTTCAAATGTCAGAATCAAAATAAAGAGTTATTGCCAAATTCGGGACCTTTTTATCAGAGATCATTTGGGCTCACTTTTATTCATCTGAGCCTACAAAAGAATGGAACATTCGTGAATTGAACATCAACCTCCCTTTTTTTTTCCTCCTACAAAAAAAAAGGAAACTAATGAAAATGGCTTCAAATCGTTACATGTTAATAAAAAGCCATCCATTAATTTTATTTAATGATAAGGACAAAAGAATAAAAAAATAAAAAAAAATAAAAAACCCAACTTACGCTGGGCGTGTCCTCCCCTTTCCACATTTCACTTTTTCCTTTCATTGTCAGCTACATTAATAGATTTTTTATTTTATTTTTTGCTTAGAATAAGAAAAAGACTTCAAATTGAATTACATTCCCCAATTTTATTTTTGTGGTGTTGTTTTCCAATTGTAGTCAAGATGACGAGAGATTTTTTTAATGTAACCGGAACACGAGATGGTACACCACGTGTCTCTATATAAGTTGTGAGATTCTTGAGTTAAAAAATTAATAACATAAAAAATAAATTTTCCCACTGCTTACATAATAATAGGTGGTGTAACACTTGTGTTACAGACACATGGAAAAATTTCTTCAAAATGACACCCAAGCTCAAGAAATTGGATGGAGAGCTACATCGATTATTGTAGGTATGTAAAAAATGTGAGGAAATTTTAATATGGTAATTGAAAACAACTTTTTAAATAGGGGTTTTATCACAAATGGTCCCTGAAATTGACCTTCACCATCAAGATGGTCCTTGAAATTGAAAATCAATCAATGTAGTCCCTGAAAATATGCAAATCAATGTGGTCATTCCGTTACAATTCTGTTAAAAATTTTGTTAAGTGCAAATGTGGCACATAAATAGGCTCCATAAGTCTTTTTTTTTCTTCGCACAAATGGTCCTTGAAATTGACTTGCGACATCAAAATGGTCCCTGAAATTGAAAATTGATCAATGTAGTCCCGCATGTAAGTGTCTTAAATCAATGTAGTCATTCTGTCACAATTCTGTCAAAAATTATGTTATGTGCTGATGTGACACATAAATGGGTCACACAAGTCTAATTAAATTGAAAAAAAGGGTAAATTACATAAAACTACCTCAAATATTGGGCTAGTCACAGTTTCATACCCATCTTTAAAAAATGTTAATGTCATACCTCATCTTACGAATTTGTTACAATTTCATACATTCCGTCAATTTGTCTATCAATTCTTCTATTAAATAGTGACGTGGCTTGAGACGGGGCCCACTTTCAATTCTAACTAAATTAAAAAATTAACTAAATATTCCAAAAAAAAAAAAACCAAACCCACACCCCCACCCATATCCTCTTCCTTGCCCCTCACTTCTCTGTAACTCCCGCCCTCTCTTCCTCCATCTCCACCTTCTTCCTATGACGCTCCTCCCTCTCCTCCTCCTACACACCCGTCACCCTCACCACTACCCATCACCCTCTCCATGTACACCTAATCTCATTTCCCGTCGTCGTCGTCCGTACGATTCGTGAACCGCCGGGAGATTTCAGGGGTTTTTTGTCTGACTGGCCTTCCTAAGTACCTAAGCTCTCCTATAACCGCAACGATTCCCCAAGATTGTTCAAATATGAGAACCACCAACGTAATAGCTTCAATTCACGACATTAATCAAACCCTAATCACCCAAATAACAAAAATCCCAAATTAGACTTACCATTTGCGTTATCAATCGGCTCCACCAGCACCAGTAGCCTCTCCAGACCACGATGCCGTTCTCCCAACGACAACGATGATTTCCTCAAGTTGTCAATTGCAATATGCATTAGCTGTGTGTCCGACGGTGAGTTGATTTATCTCAAGCAGGCGGTTGTTTAGGTCGGCGGGAGACAATTGCTAGACATCTTGTGGCTTTTTTTTTTCTTTCAATTGGACGGGATCGCAGTGGCTTATGGCTCGCTATAACATCCTATTCGGGGAAGAAAAGTTGCCGTCAACATCAAGGTCAGTGACGGCGCTATCCCGAGGCTAAGTTCGAGTCTGAGCATGCGCCTCATCTTATGCGTTGGATCACTTACCCTTCCCGTCTTGTTAATATTTCACTCTCCCTTCACAACCATCGCCACCATCACACCACCATCACCGATACTAAAATCAATGAAATTGTCTGTTGGTTTTCTTACTTTTCAGATTTGATTTATTTACATTTTTGTACAAAAATGCCCTTAACAATTATAATTCTAATTCTTCACCAAAATCGAACGGCCGGGAGATCCGGGGTGGTTCACGAATCGTACGGACGACGATGATGGGGAAGGAAAATGGGCGTACATGGAGAGGGTGATGGGTGTGTAGGAGGAGGAAGAGGAGGAGCGCATGGGAATGAGATGGAGATGGAGGAAGAGAGGGCGGGAGTTGTATAGAGGTGAGGGGGAAGGAAGGGGATCTGGGTGTGGGTTTGGTTTTTTTTTTTATTTTAATTTTTTTAATTTTATAATATTTAGTTAATTTTTTAATCTAGTTGGAATTGAAAGTGGACCCCATCTCAAGCCACGTCACTATTTAACAGAGAATTAATAGACAAATTGACGAAATGCATGAAATTGTAACAAATTCGTAAGATGAAGTATGACATTGACATTTTTTAAAGATGAGGTATGAAACTGTGATTGGCCCAATAGTTAAAGTAGTTTTATGTAATTTACCTTAAAAAAAAAATACAAGTAGGCTTAATAATTAAATAGTTTATAAAAAAAATTTCAACCCAAAAACCTAGTCCTGCAATCACCTCCGATCTCAGTCCACATTTCTCTACCTCCTTCACTCTCTATTCTTAAAAAAAAAAAAAAAAAAAATCAATACACCAATCTTTACACACTTCGACACCTTTCACTGAATTGAACTTGGATTGAGATTACCTTTGGTGATGGCTTGGCCCAATTGGCAACGACTTTTGGGACATCACCATTAACGTTTAGGCAATCAACATCCTCGCAACCTTAATCTTGGAAAGTTTGTTCGACGCTTCTATGGTGGTCTGGTGATGCAAAGAATGACGAGGTATATCTTGAGATAATGATGTTATAATTGAGGTGCGTCTATTGTTGATTGAAAAATATTTCCACACCCCTTCTTAGGCCTTGGTTAAACATTGTGCCTTTGAGAATTTATGGAAGAGATCTCTCTTCGGAGTAGGGCCTACTATAAGAAAAAAAATTCCATTATGCAAAAAGGTATTTAGACAACTTTTTTAATTAATTATTAAACCCTAATTAAACCCACATTAGCACATAACAAATTTTTTTACAGAATAGTGGCGGAAGGATCATATGGATTTGCAACACCTATTTTCAAGGACTACATTGATTGATTTTCAATTTGAGGGACCATATTGATGGTGTGGGTCAATTTCAGAGACCATTTGTGATAAAAACCCGTAAATCTTGTGGGGCCTATTTATGTGCCACATCAGCACTTAATAGAATTTTTAACAGAATCGTGACAGAAGGATTGAATTGATTTGCGACACCTATTTTCAAGGTCTACATTGATTGATTTTTAATTTCAGCGATCATCTTGATGGTGATGGTCAATTGCAGGGGCCATTTGTAATAAAAACCCTTTTAAATATAATTACTAAGAACATGATCTTTTCAAGGTTTTGGTCTAAATGATCATTTATGGGTTCATCGTTTTCGGCGCGATGGGTGCTTTTATAAGAGTAAAAGGTCTAAGTTTCAAACCTTATGAAACCGAATCAAGAATTAAACACTATTTATAAAACTTGACTAATAAGTAGACGTTATTCAAGAAATTAGACCAATAAGTAGACATTATTTATAAAATTGAACCAATAAGTAGACGCTATTTATGAAACGAAAACAAGAATTAGGCACTATTTCCAAAGCTAAATCAATACGTGAAAACTATTTATGAAACTGGACTATACACTATTTATGAAATTGGACTAAGAACTAGACAATATTTGTGAAACATGACTAAGAATTAGACAATATTTATGAAAGAGGATCAATAACTAGGCACTATTTATGAAACCGGACCAAAAAAGAGACACTATTTATGAAACTGTACCAATTACTATACATTATTTATAAATTTGGACCCCAATAACTAGGCACTATTTATGAAATATGACCAAGAACTAGACGCTATTTATGAAAGTGGACCAAGAACTAAACACTATTTATGAATTTAAATAAATAAATAGTATAGTACCGTTCAGTTTCATAAATAGTGTTCAGTTTCACAAATAATGTTTGTGATGGACACACGAGTCCCTCGCGGCAGTTTTTATTTATTTATTAAAATTGTGTCAGTTTCATTAAAATTTAAGTTTTTTTTTCATTTTTATTAAATTTAAGGGTTTTTCATTAATATTTAATTTTTTTTATTAAATAAAATTATTGATTAAAATAAACTTAGTTCAAACATTTTCATGAAAATTCGTCTTAAAAAGGGAGTTTTAAAGAAATATTTTTGGAATTATTCACTTTTAACGAAAATGACATTTTTACCCTATAAAATCACTCCTAATACTATTAACTTACAACACATTTTTATCATTTTAATCAAAACTCAAAATTTTCAAATCATTTTCATTAGTTTTGTGAAGAAAAAAAACTCCATATTTCCCTCTCTTTCATGGGCAGTTCTTCAGTGCTTGGCTCTTTAGTCGTCTTCAATGGAGAAACTGAGGAAAGCGGTGAGCGAGATCGCCTACACTCAGGACCACACTAAGCTCACTCATCTTCACCGCTCTCTTATCCCTGTCCTCTCCTTCGCCTCCTCTCTCTACGGGCTCGCCCTCTCTCTCCGCCGCTCCTTCTACCAGTATGGCCTCTTCACAAAGCACCGGTATTCTTCCAATCCCCGGTTCATTATTTATCTCTTGTTTGGATGCTCGGAAAATTGAAATACAATATCAATTTGTATCACATTCAAAAGTGCGTGCTCCAATTGTGCTACATTTTCTCACAGTTTCTCAGCAACCAGACGGTCCATAAAGTGTTTGTCTGTTGGTGTTGTTTAGAAGCTCAAATAATTAGATCATCTGGTTGAAACCCTAATGATTCGTTTCACTTAGGGCAGCTATTGCAGCCAAATTCAAGCTTGAATTTCTGTTTATTTCCAACTTTTATTTGGTGCTTTTTGCGAATTTCTCCGAAATCAAACACTGTAGAATTTAGACGGAATCAATGCAGGGCCCTTGTTCGATATAATTATATATTTAGTTAATTGCTGATTTTAGCTATAATTAAAAGGGAGTTACTGATTTGAAGGTTACCGGTGCCAGTGATCAGTGTTGGGAATTTGACATGGGGAGGCAACGGGAAAACTCCGATGGTGGAGTTCATTGCGCGGTTTTTAGCTGATTCGGGAATTTCTCCTCTCATTCTTACCAGGGTACTTTATTTTGGTTTTTGTGTCTTTGAATTTTTAGGTGTTATTTAAAGTGTCAATGAATTTTCAAGTGATATTTCTGTCGTTTGACCCGAGATTTTGTGAAACGCCTCTGGTAGGGTTATGCTGGTGGGGATGAAGCCAAAATGCTTCGTAGGCATTTGCTTGGAAGGCCTGTGAAGATAGGTGTGGGTGCAAATCGGGTAGCTATCGCTGCTCATTTCTTTGAAAAATATGGTTATGTTGATCCTTACTCTACAAGTAAATACGCTGATGGACTTAACCTAGGACAGAAAGTGGGAAATCATCCTAGTTCACAAAAAATCGGTGCTGTAGTTCTGGATGACGGAATGCAGGTATAGTTATATATCTTATCTCTATCCTTGATATGGGATGTGCTGACTGGCAAAGGAAAGGGGGCTTTTTATGGCTGTTCGTAGAGAAGTTTGAGGGGCATGCCAAATTGGCCTAAATCAGACTTTAACCGTTTAACATATTTGCATTTTAACATGTAGAGCTTCTTGTGCTCTGCTACTTTTTTAATTTTGTAAATATGTGTTCTGGATGCTAAGTCCATGAATCTGTAATCCCACTCCTAGTTGCTACTTTTTGTTACTTTTGCTTATAGTTGTCTTATGCTCAATGAGGTGCTATGCTCTTGCTTTATGCTATAAAAATTTGGAAGACAGCACTGGAGCCTGCAGCATAATCTGGAGATTCTAATGATTAACGGACTTACACTATGGGGCAACTGTCACTTAATACCACGTGGACCGTTAAGGGAACCTTTGAATGCACTTAGACGGGCAGATGCTGCTGTGCTCCATCATGCAGATTTGGTATATAAACTGACCTTTTATTTCAAGGTTAAAAAAGTGGCTTAAAGATTATATGCCTCGGGCGCCCTCAGTAACTTTGTGTATGTTAGCCAGGGAAAGTCATTAATTGACAATTTTATGCTTGTGAATCTCGCAGGTTTCAGAACAAAAGCTCATAGATATAGAATTAATGCTAAGAGAAGTTAATAAACCTGTTCCAATTTTCTTCACTAAAATGGATCCCTGCTTTTTCTTCGACGTGGGAAACGTCAACTCCAGAAAACCTCTTACAGCTTTGTCTAACAGCATTGTATTATGTGTTTCTGCCATTGTTTCTGCGGATGCATTTGTGAAGGGAATGGAGAAGGTATTATACTCTTGCCCACCTCTCCTGTACATATATAAACATATTTTTGTGTGTTCTGCTGATGGTCAATTAAGTTTCAAATTTCCTTCTTGGAGGAGATTCCAAGAAGCTTAAAGGTCTTTGTTTTTTTGGTCATGCGACAATTTCTGTGGGTACAATTTATTTCGTTACCCTTTGGTTTGTTTCTATTATCTATGATTGTATCTCTAAGGTTTGTTTCTATTATCTGTGATTGTATCTCTAATGTGGATAACTTGCTGCAGATAGGAGCATTCTATGTCGATCGACTTGAATTCAGTGACCACCACATATTTCAGCCCAAAGTACAATCTTCCTCTTCTTCGACATGAGATTATTGTCCTGTACAGTTTTTGTTCAACCAAATGATGGAGAGACAACTTTATACCTTATATGCTTACTGCATAAGTAAAATGTAAAATTGTTGTGGGCTTTTTAGAATCTGTGCTGCCTTTGCCCCTCCAAAAAATGTAAAATATGTTGTTCTTTGTCATTACCATCCAGTCTCGTCAATATAATCTAATTTCAATCTTCTGGTCAGACACAAGTAGATGGCGGGTAATGCTACATTAAAACAGAATATAGCCCGCAGTGTTGGTCAAATGTTGATTTGGAAGCTAACGTGGTGACTTCGTCTTTTTGTTGTGAATCTAGGATATTGAGATGATCAGGAAGAAACTAAGAGAACTGGAGGATGCATTTGGTTCCAAGCCAGTTGTTATAGTCACAGAAAAGGTAAAATAAACATTAAAACTGGTAGGTGGCACAAGCACAGCACTCTCTTTTTCGTGCTTAGTAGTTTCCCTTATCATACGATAATGTTATGTATATTGGTGAGAATTGTGGGAGGCATGTCGTCCCTTTCAATTGATGTAGGGTGGCGAGGTGTTGAAAATATGGATTGTTTAATCAAGACTGCTGACTACATCATTTCATTTTTCTTCTTTCTGAATTTAAATTTCATGCTATCAGGATTATGATCGAGACCCGGGGATTTTTAAGCATCTGGATCATTATGAAATCTTGGCACTCTGTTCTGAATTGAAGATCATACCTCGTGGTGAATGCACTGAAGATAGCTTCAAAAAGCTGTTGAAGGAGATTTGAAAGAAAACTTACAAGGTACAAACAGAATACAGGTTTGCTCATTTTTTATTTTTTTGGACAAATAAAGTTTGCTTAGTTACAGTGAGGCAAAATGAATCGTTAACCTAGAAATAGAAAAGAACGGAAAAAAGAAAACCTAACAAGGATGCAGAGAAACAATGGGAGAAAGGGACATACGTAGAACGAATACATATTCAAATCAGGGCTTCTTTATCCAACTAGAAATAAATGAGCAGACTAGAAATACATGAGCAGTACCAAACGCTACGGATTTTGCTTTACCGCTCTTCAATTCTTTTCAGGTAGTCTTCATTGTCTACCAACACCTAGAGGGTTAAACAAGAAATGTTTCTGTAAGCTTGCGTCCATAAAAAATAATATATCTTTGATTTATGCAATGAAAGGAGGTTCATGTTGCCCTTGCCGGTTAACTCAAGCGGTGTGAAAGAGAGTGACGCAATGAGTTAGGACTAAGATATGTCCAGATTTGGAATGTTTCCAACATAAAAGCATGAAAGCATGAAAGAATTAAAGAATATAGTTTTCATGTGGTTTTCTAGTTCCATACCGTTTGAAAGCCATCTGTATCAAGGAATGCTGTGATCTTGGTGTGAATATTTGGGATTGGACCCGGTGGTCTTATTATTTTGCCTCCAACTTCCTGGGTAACCAGTTTTGCAGCTGCGGCGCTCTTGTACACGTCATCAGTGCCAATAGCAACCTTGGAATACAATGTTGGACAAAAGTAAAATTAGAACATAGAGTCACTCAACAAAACCCTAGACACGAAGGGACCAAACAGAGAGGAGGGTGGGACGAGGCAAGTGTGTTTTATGTGTTTGGGCTGTAGAATTGACGTGATTCGGTTTTCGGACGCTAGAATTTATCCTTAATCAATAATTAGGGGGCGAGGCAAGTGTTTACTTTTTGGTTCGTAGAGTAGAGAATGAGTCAAGAAAGTCAGTAGACATTTTGATGAAACGAGGTCAACAGATTTTGGATTCTCTTTTTTGGCCGCGTCAAAGACAACGACTCATCGCGCTTTGCAATTTCTTTCGTTTGTGTGTTTGAATGAATGAAAAGCATAAATATGTATGGATGTAGCTCACCTGTGCATAACCATTTCCTCTACTATATGCCGTCACATTATAATTGTATTTCAACTCGATCACAACTGTTTGAGTAAGATTGGATCCATACCCCACCATACCTACGGTATACTGCAACACAAAATAATAATTAATAATATAACATTTGTTGTGCGTATATACTAAGTATAAAAATGAATCTCGTCACCACCACTACAATTTAGTGGTTTTTCTCTTAACTTGTAAGTGAGACATATGTTTTGACTCTCGATGATGAGTTTGGTACGGATTTATGATTATTCGAGTGAGTGACAGTCCTCTTCTCACTCGATATCAATTTGTAATTGGCTCATTATCTGGTTTGGTCCAAACTCTCACCACCAATGTCGTCATATAAAAGAAAGTATAGAACTGACCTAGAAGGTAAAAGAAAAAATACACACACACACACACACACATATATACCTGCTCTTGAGGGACGTCAAACTTTACTAGTAGGTTCATGCCCAAGGACTGCACATGGCGTTTCAGCAAAAAATGCAATTGTGTAAGCATTCTGATAATCATAGCTAAGATCGAATAAAGGGGTTTATGAGAGAGTACGCAAAATCAACCTTGTTACCTTGTTGTAGAACTCAATAGACCGATTTAAATCAATAACATTAAGACATATATGAGAAAGCGGTTCTGGAGTTGGCGGCCTCTGGAGGAGCTCGAAACTGTAGCCGTCGGGATCGTTCATGAACGCGTAAACGGTATCCCCTCCTTCTACGAGGGGCCCGGGTTCACGAGTGATCACACCACCACTGGCTCGAACTTTTTCAACCGTGTTATAAATCTGAAGGTTGATTGATTCACAAACACACAGAAACGAAAATGTTAACCAAACGGTCAGTTCTTCTCAAAGTTTCAAACTTATTATTCAGCGAAAGTTAATGAACAATATGATACATACATCTTTGGTTGCAATTCCAAAGTGACTAAAGGCTGTTCCGATGTTTAGCTTGTCCGTTGCATTGTCTGCGAATTAAGATCGTATGAGTAATAAATTAGTATTTGCTAGTACATACACGCATAAAATATTAGGGTTTCTTTGAGAGTTCAATTGCCTCCTCTGTGTATATATATGTATATATGTTTTGATCAATTTAGACAAAGTTTTGGAGTGAAGAAATTAAAAACATACGATGGCATGTGAGCCCTATCACAAAGTGAGATTCTTCAGGTCCAAACCCAACGATTGCATTTGAGTATTTTTCTTCTCGGAAATCTTTTCTGCTCAATACTTTCAATCCAAAAAATTGTGTGTAAAACCTGAGAAATAATATTTTGAGAAAAAAAAAAAATTATGTACTAAAACAAACCTAATCTGAAACAATTTTGCATGCAAGAATACTTTGCCAAATTAAATACATACTTGATGGTGCGATCAAGATCACTAACTCTGATATTAGCACGCAGGAAACGACGACTATCTTTCTGTACCCATTCTAACACATCGTCATGGGGTACTGCCCGAGCTGCCATACTTGATCCCATCTGATCATTAACATATATATATATATATATATATATATATATATATGATGTTCATTAATCAAATTATGTGATATAATTAATTACAAACTCAACCATATATCATATATACACATGTACACAGCAAGACGATACCTCAAATAATTTAATTATTGAATATTGACTTATTGAGATATCAGTATTTTTATAGAATGAGGAAAACCAGAATTTTGAACAACTAATAGTATCGATATTCGTCCAAAAGTATGCCATTAACGATTCTAAATATGAATAATCTGGATAAATAAGTTGCTTAACTAGTTATAAAAACTTGAAAAATCTAAAAAGATGATCCTGATGACATATTAGCTAGGTTACCACAGACAGCTTACCAAAGAGAGGAACAGAAGAATACCACACACCAATTGCTCGGACTTGATCACCATCGTTGTATATATGTACATATACTTTCTTGGACTATAAGGAAATGGTTCGAATGAAAGTATGTGATAGTTCCAAACTTCCAAAACTTGTATATATTCAGATCGATTGTCGCCTATTTATAACTCTTGGGTTTTTCTGACTTTTCTTCGATTGAAAAATGATTGCATTGAATAATCCTCTCTCATGCTAAGTATTTTCATGATTTTGGTCAAAATTTGGACCTCTATATGAAGTTGAGAAGTTCTTTCGTCCATCGTTTGACTTGGCTAGGTATGCACGATCTAGATAATTAGTTGTATTAAAAGAATCTAATGATGTTCATTTACTATGGAAAAATTAATTTTACATAAGGCGAAAAGGAGGCCATACATTTGGCCCTGGATTAGGTAAACTTTTTGAATTTTCTCCACTATGAAGTACGTACTGTCGTCAAAAAAAAAAAAAAGAAGAAGTATTCAATGTATAATACATTTTCTTTTCTTACTAGACGCAAAGAATTGTTATTGGCACTAAAAAATTTATCTTACATATTTTTTATTTTTATTTTTTACACTAAAGATAATTGCATAA
Organism: Heteromeles arbutifolia; assembly: GCA_024362995.1. Lineage (NCBI taxonomy): Eukaryota > Viridiplantae > Streptophyta > Magnoliopsida > Rosales > Rosaceae > Heteromeles > Heteromeles arbutifolia. Next base: position 31,573,276 of record JANCRC010000003.1, on the reverse strand, counting down.
TGAATCTTTTACAGTATTAATAGCTAGCAACTCTCAAAGTAAAAGACAATATTTTTCTTTGGGTTGGCCGACGTGTTAAAAAGAGTTAGTAAGTATAACAATATTGCTGTAGTAATATGAGTAATGAGTATGATATGTATTGATACAATGAGTTCAACATATTGAGCTTGTAGACATTGAAATTTCGGTGAAATAAATGTTGGCCATTGCATTAAAATTACAACAACCCACCCAATTCACCTACAACCCACCAATTCACCTACAACATCCACCAAAACAAAAGGATGGTGGTAATTCATTCTCAAAGCCTATAAATAGGCTTCTCCATCAAAGGATCAAGAGAGGATTTTTACATACATTTTCTCTACTCCCAAATTGGAAGAGAATTCAAATCACACCAAAACTTTGAAGCTTTGAAACTCTAAAAGCTCTCAAGAAAATCCCGAAGGATCGAGAAAACTCTCTTCGTTCTTCGTTCATCGTTCTTCCAAGATCAAGCCCCGACGGCCCTCGGATCAACGATCATCGTTCTTCAAGAATCAAGCCACCAACGGCCCTTGAAGAAACGTTCATCCACCTTTAAGATCAAGGCACCAACGGCCCCCTTGAAGAAACTTCTTGTTCATCCAAGATCAAGCCCCAATGGCCCTTGGATCAACAACATCCACAAACCAACATCTTACGGAGATCGAATCAGAGGATCAAGTTAAAAGAGATTGTAACCCCAAAATCATTAATACAAAAAAAATATTATTTTGTACATGTGTTCTTGTCTCTTTCATCGCAGGAATTTTCCGTGTTCACAAATTTGGCACGCCCAGTGGGACCATCTCTACATTTCATCTCTTTCTCCATTCAAGAAACCTAAACACATCTCAAAATCAATGGCATCAAAGAAGGCTCAAGTTGTTCTCGCAACCAATGCAAGGAACAAGAGCGTCTTCACCGCAGGTGGTGTCACTTCAGGCATCATAACTCGAAGCAAGGCAAGAGCTCTTTCTACCACCTCTTCCACCTCTGCATCAACTCCGCTGAAGGCACAAGAGCACCCGAGGCACGAACCGGTGATCACTCTGGCCTCGCTAAGGGTGCCAAGGGAGGAAAGCCAGAGGAAATACTCCGAGTCCTTGCTTTTTGATGCCGACTCGAGCGACAGCACAACCATGCAAGTCATGACTACCGGTGCAATTTCAATTGAGGAGTAGCTAGCTCAAATGAACGAAGCGATCGCAAAACTCACACGAACTGTGGAGGAAAAAGACTTGCAAATCGCCGCACTTGTCAACCAACTAGATGCAAAGCTCGACGTGAAAGTTAACCCAATGGTTAATCCATTAAAGAAAGAAGCCGCTGAAAAAGAGGAGCCTCCGGTGGAGAAAGTCGAAGAGAAGCGGGAGCCAGACCAAGCAGCGGCACTCATGGGATCTCTCTCTATCCAGCAGCTGCATGAGATGATCGCCAGAACCATCAAGGCGCAGTATAAAGGAAGCTCGCATGACTCCGTACTATACGCAAAGCCCTACTTCAAGAAGATTGACGCTTTGAAGATGCCGAGGGGTTATCAGCCGCCAAAGTTCATGCAGTTCGATGGAAATGGAAACCCGAAGCAACATGTCGCCAATTTCATTGAAACTTGCAACAATGCTGGAACAGAGGGAGACTACCTCGTCAAGCAGTTTGTGCGCTCGCTGAAAGGTAACGCCTTTGACTGGTACACCGACCTCGAGCCAGAGTCTATCAACAGTTGGAATCAACTAGAAAAGGAATTCCTCAACTGCTTTTACAGTACCCGCCGCACCGTAAGCATGCTGGAGCTGACTAGTACGAAACAGTGGAAGGATGAACCTGTTGTCGACTACATCAATAGATGGCGTTCATTAAGTCTGGATTGCAAAGATCGACTTTCTGAAACCTCCGCTATTGAGATGTGCGTTCAAGGCATGCACTGGGGGTTACATTACATCCTCTAAGGCATAAAACCAAGAACATTTAAGGAGCTGGCAACTCGTTCCCACGACATGGAGCTAAGTATCGCCAATCACGGGAAAAAGGAGCCGATCGCTGACTTCAAGAAGGATAAGGTGTTATCCCCAAATGTAGACAAGACTGGGAAGAAGCCCGCCAAGGAAGCTTTTACCGTTAACACTACCCCCATCAAAACTTCCTCCACACCTATCAAGATCTCCTCCAAAAACAAAGAAAAAAAGATAAAGAAAGATGAGCCTTCTCACACCCAAGACAGGTATAAAAACACCTTGAGGGAACTGGAGCAGAAGACGTACCCTTTTTCTGACTCTGACATGGCTGCAATGTTGGATGACTTACTGGAAAAGAAGGTCATTGAGCCACCCGAATGTAAGCGTCCTGAAGAGATGAATCGCATAAACGATCCTAGGTACTGCAAGTACCATCGTATCATGAGTCATCCTGTTGGCAAGTGCTTCGTCCTTAAAGAGCTCATCATGAAGCTAGCTCAACAAGGGAAAATTGAGCTCGACCTTGAAGACACGGCCGCAACACATACTACCATGACTGCGTTTGGATCATTCGATCCCGTGCCTCTCCAAGTGACACCTGACCTTTCCCGCCAATGCTCAAGCCACACGGCACCTTCTGCAACACCATCACTGGGGGCAAGCAACCAAGACGTACTTACCGACGATGAAGAAGGGTGGACATTGGTGACCTATAAAAAGACGAAGAAGCCAAGACCGTAAGCCACAAGGCTAAAGGGGGAGCAAGGGAGAAAGCATCGCCGCCGCAACAATAGGAAGCCTAAAAGAAATATAAGAGCTGTTAAGTCAACATATGATGAGGAACCTATGGAGCAAGAGCCACGCATTCCCGTCTCCTTGCACGAGTACTTCCCCGAAGACTTCTTCCAACAGTGCACTACCGCTGCATGTCACATGGTCGAGGTGGAAATGGAAGAACCTTCAAAAGGCAAAGCCACCGCTATCAAGGAAGAAAAGACCCTCACACCTAAAGAAGGTGTCATGCCCCGATCCCGACATACATCCTGGAACGACACGTGACGTCACCAAATACTCGTATCTCAACATACCTCGCCTCCGGGATATGAATTAAAGCACCACTCAAGGTCCAATTTGTGTAGCAATTTCCGTATACTTTATGGCTGCATCTAACCTCCTCGTTAGACTACCTACGTACCCTCAACAGGGATCAAGCCATTCGTAGTTCGTCATTCATTACACTTCGACGTTTATCACAATACGTTCAAATCGAAAAGCATAGCATTCCTGAATCAATTATTAGAGTTTAACAAGCATGAATTACTAGATTCATGGCAACATAACAAACCCACATGACATTCAAGGTTTCCATTCTATCCATCATATAAATCACTATGTTTTCAACATGATACCTCCATCCACAACATTAACATATCCAATAACCAACGAAGCACAATAGTGTTCTCAAGTCACATTGATCACTAAATAATCATAATCATAACAATCATATCCAATGTCATTCCACAATCCCGTCAATTAATCCATTCATGAATCAAGGATGCATGATCTTAGCATTTAACCACGTCAATCAATCAATGAGATAACATACCATTTCACCAATTCAATTAGAGAACTCTATATAATTCCCTACTTGGGTTATGAGTAAGAACTTGGTAATTCTAATTTGTATTCACAAGATCTATTGTGGTTAAATACCATTCACTCAAATTTAGGATTATAAGATAACCTTACGGAAATTAACAAGAGCATGGATTCCGGACCACTCAACGGAATCCATCATCGGGTTCCAGACTACTTAACCGGAACCTAAATATCAAACGGTTTCTCATAATTTACCCAGACCTGTTATAGGTAAAATTAGTGCCTACATCAAGGGAATGGTGCACTGGCAAATCAGAACTCCGTTAAGCTGTGAAGCTCAGGTGAGTGACAATAATACAATTATGTAATATTCAATAAAAACATGCCATTGATCCCGATCTATAAACATCGAGTATAGATTCATGCTTTATGAAATCATAATCAAGTTGCTGAAAACTTTAAAGGAGTCACCCAGACATGCAACAGCTTTTCTAACTCAATTCACAAGATTCTCAAAAAAACCATCGTTCATATGTACATTAAAAATTAGGGCTAGAGGGTAGCAATTCGGCCGAAGCCTACATAAGTAACCAAGTAGGCAGTGACCCCCCAATGCGGATTAACCAAGCAGAGTCACCCCTAAGAAAGTAACCAGGTAAGCAGTGACCCCCCAATGTGGATTAACCAAGCAGAGTCACTCCGACAGCTGTTAGGAAGTGATCACCCAATGTGGATTAACCAAGCATGATCACTCCTAAGCATATATGGCCATAAGGATCGCCCAACGCGGATTAACCAAGCGCGATCCATATATAGTATGGTCCCCCAATGCGGATTAACCAAGCAGGACCACTGATGACCCCCTAATGCGGATTAACCAAGCAGGGTCAAGATAATCAAGTAGGTAGTGACCCCCGAATGCGGATTAACCAAGCAGAGTCACACCTACAGAACTATTAGGCAGTGATCACCCAATGCGGATTAACCAAGCATGATTACCCCTAAGTATAAATGGCCATAAGGATCGCCCAACGCGGATTAACCAAGCGCGATCCATAAATAGTATGGTCCCCCAATGCGGATTAAGCAAGCAGGACCATCCATGTACCACTGCTACATAGTGCAGTTAGATCAACACACAAACCACTTACCCTTAACTCATATGCTATGATTACTTTGTAATCACCTGCACTATCAACTTCTCATGACCACTATCTTATCATACAAGCATAAAAGTTCTACATAATACTCCTAATAGGATTCTAGGATCACATCGTCATAAAAACAATCATACACATCATACTAAGAAGATAACTAAACACACATATATCACAATCATCATTAGTACACAAGCCAAATCATGTTTAATAAACATAAGTCTATGGCCAAATATATAAAAAGCACATTTCAATAGAAACCATATTTATAAGACCAATTCATATTTTCAAATGACATTAATTTAAGAAATTAAGGTAATAACCATATCACATATATTCAAGTCACTCTCTAACCAATGTAGGCCCACTAGACTTCACTTAGTCTTCCATAGTACTAATTTTATTATTTAGAACGTTTCGAGACACGTTGTCCAAAAGTCAATCCTTGGTCAACGGTAGGGTCCACAACCCTCGAAATCTAAACCGGAAGATCCACCTATCCGATTTCTGATCCATAACTTCTCAATGTCCACAATATTCTCAAAGAACAACATACTAAAATCTCATCACGATCCGACGGTTGGATCTCCGCCAATTGCTAGAATTAGGCGACGGTTAATAATTAATTTAGGAATCTAATTCGAGAAGATCCGTACATCAGATTTCAGATCCGTTAGTTCCTATGGTCTTCAAATATTATGTACTATAATGTATCAAAGTTTGGTGACGATCCAACGGTCGGATCATCGATTCATATTTTGATCAAGTAATGTATCATAGTGAAATTAGGTTCAAACGATCAATCCACGTTATACGAATATCAAATATCAAGTCAGGACATCTAACTGAACTTAGAAAGTCATCGTCGGCCCACTGGCCATGCACCGCCGTACGCGCCGCCGTAAGTGGCAGTTGGCCGCCCCGACTTGCCGGAAAAATTCAACTATTTTTAAAAATTACCAAATTTTACAGGCAAGTAGATCTCAGTGAGTGGAGCAAGTTTCATACCTGTGGCCAAGTCCAATTTGGCCTGGAAAAGCCTCAATTCTCCATGAAACCGCCAGAACCCTAAAAAAAAAGGTGTGCTTCGATTCGGCTTCCAAACGAGCTCCGACGCCTCTACCACTGCTTGGGATTTGTTCCTGGGGTTGAGAGGAGTCATTTGGTGGTGGTCATCGATGGTGAAGCTTGCCGGAGCCACCAAAAAAGGGATAAAACCGCTCGAACACCCGTGGGTTTGTGGCTTCGAACTGAAAAAAAAAAGAAATAAATGGAGAAATCTAACACTACAGAGATGTAGGGCTCATCAAGTGCTTTCCATGGACACCAAGATCACCCAAAATGGAGTTCGTATGAAGGAGATATGAGCGGTTCAATTTTGGAGGTTCGTGGGTCAAAGTGACCCATTTCGGGTCTCTCTCCTTTATCCCTCATTTCCTCCATTTTCTGATTGGGCTCCCCCCTCTCTTTTCTCTCCCGCACTCTCTCCTTTCTCCCCTCTCCCTTGCTGCCTTGGCAGCTTCTAAACATTTAATTATTTATTTTCCAACAACTAAACCGTCTCTAACTTCTTCGTTAAAACTTCATTTAACGAACAGTCTACGCCTACGCGTTCGTGAGACCGAGCTCTATTGAAAAATATAAATTGTGAACTCGAATGGTCTACGAATTTTAAATAATTAAATTCCAAATTTCAACTTCGTAACTAGTTTAATTAAAATCTAAATTCAAATAAATTAATATAAATTCTCAAAAATAATATAAAATCTCAATAATACAAATACGTAGATTATAACAGTGAAATCCGGGAACAGGATTTCACAGAAGGTCTGCCAACGCATTTTAGCATCGAGGAAGCTGTACGATTGCCAAAGAAGATGCGAAGAGCACTAGCAGCGGCCTTGGCAAGTCCTGACGACCATGAGGTACAAGAAAGCAAGAACGAAGGCTTGAAGCTTCGGCCACACGAATGTGCCACATGCTGTGCCGCCCAGGACGCGATCAGCTTCACGGATGAAGACTTACTGCTGGGGTCAAAGCCTCATAATCGTCCTCTTTTCATCTCGGGATACGTAAGGGAGCACAAAATCAACCGTATGCTTGTGGATGGTGGATCTGCCATAAACATCATGCCAAAGTCAACAATGACCACAATCGGCATCAAAGTGGAAGAACTATCCCTAAGCCGTCTATTAATCCAAGGTTTTAACCAAGGAGGACAAAGAGCGATGGGCATGATCCGAGTGGAGATGACCATTGGCGAACTCAAGTCAAGCACGATATTCCACGTGATTGATGCAAGAACTTCATACAGCTTGCTCTTAGGAAGACCTTGGATCCACACGAATGGAGTAGTACCGTCCACCCTTCACCAATGCTTAAAGTTTTATAGAGAATGAGTGAAGGTGATCTATGAAGACACCAAGCCATTACCGAAGCCGAATCACATTTTGCAGATGCCAAGTTCTACATGAATGAAGACATGGTACCCGAAGCTCTTCCAAAAGAGATCAAATCCATGGGCAAAGCAACACCTAAAAAGCAGGAGTGGCAAGCCATGCCCAAGAAGCAAGAAGGAGAAGCTATGCCGTCTTCAAGCAAAAATGATGATGAGCTTGCTAAACCTGCAACAACCAAAGGAAGTAGGACGCCCTCAAATGGACCAAACACATCCGTCTTCCGATACATCCCGATGTCTAGAAGAAAGAATGGTCAATCCCCGTTTGAAATTGGAGCAAGCAAATCTGGTGCATAGCGGCATAAGGATAATGTAAAGTTGCTCAAGACAAATGCAGTTTTGCCTCTGACACAGCTAGGCAACGCTAAGGTTGCAAGACCACCACAAGGCTTCATAAAAGCTCTGCCAAAGGGGGTGGAACCAAGCTTTCTTCCAACCAAGAGGACCGAAGAAGGTTTTGATCCAAATGCCTACAAACTCATGTCGAAGGCTGGGTACGACTTCGCTTCTTCTTTGAATCCTGGAAAGAAGGCTCCAAACACAATCAACGACAAAGAACGTGACCTCACCGAGACTCAAAAGAAGTTGAAGAAGCATGGTTACAGAGTGGACAACAACAAAGCTGGACTTGGCCTCACACCCAATGCACCCGTGAAGATTTCAAGCAAAGTGAAAAACGCTAGCACTCAACACATCAGCGTGAGCATTGAGCAAGATCAACAGGAGCTTAAACTTGCCCCCCGGCCGTCAGTCTTCGATATGATGAATCGTTCAAGACCCAGAATGTCAGCACTTAATGGCATTGGTGGTCAAAATCGAACCTCCGTCTTCAAGAGGCTTACCATGCCAACATCCCAAAGCTCTGTTTTTGAAAGGTTGTCAAAACCTAAGAAGCGAAGCAACACGGCTAGCTCTCCTCCTCGTCGGTCAGCTTTGGAAAGACTTGAAGACAACAAGAAGCTTTCCAGAAATAGGGAGACAACGTCAAAGGAAGAAAAGCTAGACGAGCTAACAGAAAAAGGCGATATTCGAAGCTCAATTCCTTCGAGGATGAAGCGCCAAGCAATCTTGGAGGTTGACACAAATAGACCTCTAAAAGTAAGAAGGCGCACCATCATCCATACTGGACAATCTTCATGCCAACAAGCCCAAGTGGACGGCACTGAAGGGGAGGTCTAAGACATTTTCCCCGTCACGATCCAAGAAGACAAAGAAGATGAAATCCCTAGGGAAGACGTCACTTCTGGCTCTTTCGACTCAAAGTCTTCACCTCGATCATTGGGGGCACGTTCCAAGTCAAGCGAAGATGAAGGATGGACTCATGTCGCTCCAAAGAAATTACACATGAAGCCTACGTTGCATCCACAAATTCACCCGTCGGAAAGGGGGCAAGAAACAATTGTTAATACACTTTTAAGCCTAGATGAAGCTGAGATTGTCAACATAATCGAAGCTGATTTAATTCAAGAGGTCATGGACTCATGAAGGAACTTAAATGTTGCCCTAAAAAAACAGGGCAACTCCGTGCTTGCATAGAGTTTCATGACTCAAAACAATACAAAGCTCGAGAGAACAGCGCTGAAGAAGAGGTCCAAGATGTCTTCCACATTACGATCCATGAAGGCAAAGACGACGAAATCCTCGAGGAAGATGTCACTGCTGCGCCACCACAGCTTGAAGATGAGGGGCAAGCCACGGTTAATGATCTCAAGGAACTCAACTTAGGCACAAACGAAGAACCAAAACCTATCTTCGTAAGTGCACTACTAAGTGCGGACGAGATAGAGGAATATTACTAGCTGTTATTAGAGTACAAAGATGTATTTGCTTGGACCTACAAAGAAATGCCCGGCCTTGACCCTATCATCGATGTGCATTATCTTGCAGTCAAGCCTGGAACGCGACCGATAAAGCAAACTCAAAGACGCTATCGATCCGAGCTCATCCCATAAATTGAAACTGAGATTGACAAGCTAATCGAGGCAGGCTTCATTCGAGAGGTGCAATACCCCAAGTGGATCTCCAACTTCGTCATTGTCCTTAAGAAATCTGGACAAATACGTGTTTGCATAGACTTCCGAGACCTCAACGATGCTTGCCCGAAGGACGACTTCCCCTTGCCAATCATTGAAATCATGGTAGACGTAACCACTGGCCACAAGGCACTATCATTCATGGACAGTTCTTTTGGGTACAATCAAATTTGCATGGCTCTCGAAGACGAGGAACTAACAGCCTTCCGCACTCTAAAAGGTATCTACTGCTACAAGGTGATGACCTTTGGTCTAAAGAACGTTGGAGCTACATATCAACGCGCAATGTAGAAAATCTTCAATGACATGCTACACAAAAACGTAGAATGTTATGTATACGATGTGGTGGTCAAGACAAAGAAAAGATTTGATCACTTAGAAAATTTACGAATAATGTTTGAAAGGCTGCGAAAATACAACCTTAAGATGAACCCGTTGAAATGTGCATTTGGCGTCACCTCTGGAAAGTTCCTCGACTTCATTGTTAAGCACCGCAACATTGAAGTGGACCAAGCAAAGATCAAGGCCATTCAAAGCATGCCTGAGCCAAGAAACCTGCACGAGCTGAAAAGTCTACAAGGGTGACTAGCTTTCATCAGAAGCTTCATCTCCAACCTTGCAGGGCGTTGTTAACCGTTCAGTCGACTCATGAAAAAGGATGTTCCGTTTGTATGGGACGAAGCATGCCACAATGCTTTTGAAAGCATAAAAAAGTATTTATCAAGTTCACCTGTCCTAGGGGCGCTTGTGCCATGAAAACCGCTCATATTGTACATCGTCGCTCAGGAAAGTTTAGTTGGAACACTCTTGGTACAAGAAAATGAATCCCAGAAAGAAGGAGCACTCTACTACCTTAGTCGAACTCTCACTGGCGCTGAGTTGAACTACTCCTCAATAGAAAAGATGTACCTCGCCTTAGTATTCGCCATCCAGAAGCTTAGGATTACATGTAGGCTTACACTATCCACCTGGTTGCTAAAGTTGACCCGGTTAAATACGTCATGTCCAAACCAGTCTTGACAGGGCAACTCGTAAATGGGCGTTGCTTCTTAATCAGTATGAGATCATCTACGTCCCAGCTAAAGCCGTCAAAGGACAAGCGCTAGCAGACTTCCTTGCCGATCGCCCAATCCCAGCCGATTGGAAAATCTTAGATGACTTGCCTGACGAGGAGGTGTTCTACATCGACATCTTCCCGACATGGATGATGTTCTTCGACGGATCCGCACGAGCAGACGAAGTAGGGGCAGGAGTAGTATTCATGTCACCACAAAGGCAAATACTACCTTACTCCTTCCAACTAAGCGAATTATGCTCCAATAACGTTGCTGAGTACTAAGCGTTGATCATTGGGCTCCAAATGGCGATCAACATGGAACTCACAACCCTTGAGGTATATGGCGACTCCAAGCTTAAAATCAATCAACTCTTAACTGAATATGAAGTAAGGAAAGATGATCTCGTCCTATACTTCCGGCAAGCAACTCAACTGCTACAAAAGTTCGAGGCTGTGACACTAGAACATGTGCCAAGAAAAGAAAATCAAATGGCAGACGCTCTCGCCAACCTAGCCTCGAGCATGACACTAGGAGAAGACGAAGCTACAGACGTGCTAGTTTGCCAAAGATGGGTGATCCCGCTCATCACTGAAATGCCACTGGATGATACAAATGCTATCTTAGTACTTCCAATCGACGCTGAAGAGTGGAGACAGCCGCTGATTGATTACTTGGAGCATGGAAAATTTCCAGACGATCCTAGACACCGCTCTGAAATACGTTGACGAGCACCTCGCTTCCTCTACTACAAAGGAACACTCTACCGACGCTCTTTTGAATGAATACTTCTGAGATGCCTCGGTGAGGAAGAAGCCAATCAAGCCATGGAAAAAGCACACTCAGGTGTATGCGGGGCGCATCAGTCAGGACCGAAGCTACATTTCCAACTCAAAAGGATGGGTTACTACTGGCCAAACATGGTGAAAGATTGTCTGGAACACGCCAAAAGGTGCCAAGCCTGCCAATTCCATGCCAACTTCATACATCAACCACTTAAACCATGACACCCTACAGTTGCTTCATGGCCATTCAATGCATGGGGATTGGACGTCGTAGAGCCGATTGCACCAAAGTCATCTGCAGGAGAAGCTTACATCCTAGCTGCAACAGATTACTTCTCTAAGTGGGCTGAAGCCATACCCCTAAGGGAAGTTAAAAAGGAAACTGTTGTTCGTTTCATCAAGGAATATATCATCCACCGATATGGTGTGCCTCGCTACATCATCACTGACAATGGAAAACAGTTCTCCAACCGACTTGTGGACGAGCTCTGCGAGAAATACAAGTTCAAACAGCATAAGTCTTCCATGTATCATGCTCCGGCTAACGGTCTTGCAGAGACATTCAACAAGACATTGTGCAACCTCCTGAAGAAGGTGATAGGCCGAACAAAGAAAGACTGGCACGAAAGAATAAGTGAAGCACTTTGGGCATATAGGACGACACATATGACTCCTACCCAAGCTACGCCTTATTCTCTTGTATATGGTGTAGAAGTTGTTCTACCACTCGAAAGTCAAATCCCCTCACTAAGAATGGCTATACAAGAAGGTTTGACTGATGAAGATAATCCAAAGTTGCGCTTTCAAGAGTTGGAAGCACTCGACGAAAGAAGGCTTGAAGCTCAATAACACTTGAAATGCTACCAAGCACGGCTATCCAAGGTATTCAGCAAGAAGGTCCGCCCAAGGTCTTTCCAAAGTGGAGATGTCGTCCTCGCATTGCGTAGGCCTGTCATCACAACTCACAAGACAAAAAGCAAGTTCACATCAAAGTGGGATGAACTATACGTAATACAAGAGGTCTACACTAACGGCGCCTACTTAATCATGGCAGAAGACGGCTTGAAGATCGGCCCCATCAATGGCAGATTTTTGAAGCGCTACTACCCCTAAAAGGCGACAACAAAGCTCATCGCCTGCACGAGCCTAAGTTGCACACGGTACAATGCTCCTGGCCTGCAAGAGCATAAACTGTGTACGGCAAAATTATCATAAAAAAAAAAAAATCCATCATTCATTTGAACTATGTCATGACTTTATCCCTCCGCAATCGAGGGTACGTAGGCAACTTGAAACTTCAAAACTTCAAGTACAGTCGCATCATCAACAAAAACACAAACACTTTGAAGAATAAAGAGCAAATTCAAAATATGAATACTTTATTTCTTTAAGGGAATGATTTGGTTACACAGCCTTATTACAAAAAAAAAAAAAAAAAAAAAAAGCAACAGGAAGGCGGACAATGCAATGGTGTGCAGCGAACAGTGTAGCGACGGCAGTGCAGCGAGCAGCGGCAAGAGGCATGACGACGTCACAATTGAGGAAATCTGTAACCAAAATGCACTACATAGCAAAATCCCGTTGCAGTCTTTTGCACAGCACCACACGGCAGCGCACCACCGAGGGAAAACTGTGACCAAAAGGCATTACACAACGAAACCATGCTGCAGTCTTTTGCACAACTCCACACGGTAAAAGTGACGCACTGCAACAAGCTCCAAGCAGCAGGATGGCGAACAGTGCAACAAGGACAGCGGAAAGTGCAGCAACGGCGGCGCAGCAGACACAGCAAAGAAGGCAGCTACAAGATGGTTCTTCAAAGCACGCTACAGTAGCAAAGAAACCAAAATGCCACATAATCGTATCATGCAACCCTGCAGCAACTACGCAAGCAGTTTCTTGCACCGAACGACGACGTCACCACCAAGGAAAAAACTGTGACCAAAAGGCATTACACAGCGAAGCCCCGCTGCAGTATCTTGCACAGCTCCACACGGCAGCGCACCAACGAGGGAAAAAACTGTGATCAAAAGGCACTACACAGCGAAACCACGTTGCAGCCTCTTGCACAAGCACTAGGCAAGCACAAGTACACCCACGTCCTGCTATCACGTCTCTAAAAGCTTCATGAGGATTCCAGCATCATGCTCTGCCTTCTCCAAAATTAAAGATTCCTGGCATCACAACAAAGAAATCTATCAGTAGGGTACACACATCACATATTTTATATACACGATGATGAGATAATCAATATATATATATATATATATATATATATATATATATATATATATGTATGCACGTACATGGAGTGACGGGACAACCACCTGCCACAATCAAAATATGTATATATATATATATATCTGCAATTGAGACAACCACCTGTTACAATCAAAATATATATATATATATATATATATATATATATATATATATATGAATGCATGCACGACCCCAGAACATCAAAGTCGTCCTTAAGAAAATAAACCTTACCGTGTAAAGGCTCCGCAAAGGAAGGCTGGCGACTGCCTTCGTTCCTTCCTTCACCATAGGCTTCAAACCTGCACTTGCAGCTGCTTTTTGTCCAGCACCAAGTTCAGCAGACAGTGGACACGAAGAACGTAGTGCAGCAAGGAAGCAGTGCATGCAGTTGTGATTGTAGTCAGCAGCAGCGCAACAGGAAATGACTGTGGCTGAGCTTTCGGCAAATGACACACAGGCAACATGAAATTACAAGTGTATACACAAAAAAAAAAAAAAAAAAAACGGAAAGGAAAAGATAGAGCCTTCACAAAGTTCGCTCACTTGAAGCCTCAGTATCTGGTAGAACCCCAGAAGAAGGAGGCATTGGAAGTTGATCATGTGACGCCTCGATACTTGGTTGGACTCCAGATGTCGAAGGCAAAATGTGCCGTTGAAAGAAAGCCACAAATCTCTGATGATCACTTTGAATTCGACCTTCAGATTCCTGCAGCTCATCGAGCTTTCTCTTCATGCTTGTTGAATAATTATTTGCAAACACATGCAACTTTCTATTCTCGCGCTTGAGACGTTTGATCTCTCATCCAAGACTTTACACCTCGGCTGTCAATGATTCAACTTGGCGAGTTCGAGAAAGTAAGCGTTGGCCAATATTGGACACAGAGCCCGCACATCGAACACTAAGGGCGAGGGAGTCTCGAACGGCCAACTCATCAGACCGTCGTGAAAGAAGCCTATTATATCTAGGAGTGAGGAGGTTCCTAGCTACTATTGTAGCTGTTATTTCATCCCCCATCACAGAGTCTTCAACTGTAAGAGGGTCATTAGAAGATAAGAAGGACGGGTGCCATATATCACCCCGACGCGGCCAATGTTAGACGGATAAGCCATTTTCAGAAATGATAAAATAGAAGGGTTGGATAGAGTAAAATCTCAAAAATACAGCAGAGTTAATTTTCACAGGCAGGAAATCTTTAGAGTGTGCATCTTGAATACAATCAATACCTCTATAAAAGGAGAAGCAACACAGCCACCTGTTCAAAAGTCAAAGAGACACCAGTCTCTGAATTTCAAAAGCCAGATTTTCCTTAATAAAGTCCGTCCACACTTTTCAGACGCAATCTCAACTTTTCGGATAACACGTGCAACTTTATCAAAGATTTCTGACAAAGTTGAAAACGTGTGAAGTCTACTATTCCAACTACCACACTTTGCCGACAAGCGTGGGAGACAAGGCCTCCTCTGCACCATTACTTGCTATTGCGCCCTTCCCTATATAGGTCGACCTTCATCCTCAATGGCAAGGCACACATCCAAGATGCCTGACTCTTCTTCCTCGTCAAGAAGGTATCTACAACCAAGCTTCTCAACATACTCAGTTGTCTTCCTCTTTGAGAACACCTATTCGATCAAGTCACTCAAAATGATCAGCTCATTTCCTCAACCAGAAACCCCTCTCGATCGAAAAGTTTACACCCGCATCAAAATCTTATACTCTTTCCTCCAAGAGCAAAAGTACCTCATATCATCAGGGTTGAGAGCAAGAGTATCTCATAGCATGCTTTCTCCCTATCCTTTTCTTTGTCATCCCTCTTCACTGCAGGACAAGGAGAAAGAGAGCAATCAGTCAGCACTTGGAATCAACCTTTCGAGACTGCTTGGAACCCCTTCCTTGATTGCTTACCTAGCCTTGCTCTCGAGTACTCATCTTCAACATCTTGTGCTTACAGAGAAGATACCACATCCGCTTGGATGACAAATAAGGGAAATTGATACGTCGAAGCATGTGGAGACAAGCGCAACCAATACATGTGCTGATCCATCCGATGTTTCTTCAAAAGCAAACGTGTCTCATATCATTAAGGTCTAAAGCGAAAGTATCTCATATCATGCGTTCTCCCTATCATTTTCTTTGTCCTCGTTCTTGCCTGCAGGACAATAAGAAGAAGAGCAATCGAGCGACACTTGGGATCAAGCTTCCGGTCAGGAATCGACTGCCTGGAACCCCTTCCCTGATTGCTTACCTAGCATTGCTCTCGAATACTCATCCACATCTGCCTAGAGAATAGACAAGATGAGTGACAATGAAGCATCAATCTTGTGGATCATCAGTAAACGTGACAACTGCACGTGCTGATTCATCCCCTAAACCTCTTCAATATGAATTGGAAAGATTAAACAAAGAAACAGGCCATCACCTCCACCTCGTACCTATCTGCCAAGTATCCAAATCCCGGCCGCTCGTGGTCATATCTAAATTCAAGATCAAGCCCCAACGGCCCTTGAAGAAATCACAAGTCCGACTTAAGATCAAGTGTTCACCATCCTTGAACCAAATTCAGCTCCAGATAAAAAGGGTAAATTTAGACATTTGGTACAAGTCTGGCAGAAGAAATCCCCAGTCCAGTTTAAGATTAAGCTTGTGGAAAATCAACAATTGGAGGAAACCAAAAAAACCCTTCAACCTAGTTCAGATCAAAGCTGTGGAAAGTCAACAAGCGCAACAAAATACATGCCGATTCATCCATTACCAAAGCCAAAGATCATCTACCACATGAAGCTCCTTGTGGTCCAATTTCATCCAAGATCAAGCCTCGACGGCCCTTGAAGAAATTTCAAACAAAATTCAAGAACAAGCCTCAACGGCCCTTGGATCGACATCTACACTAAGGGACTTCAAAACGCATCTTCTACACGTGACAAGCACATGTATACAACGCGCCTTGAAGTGGGGGCATTTGTAGACATTGAAATTTCGGTGAAATAAATGTTGGCCATTGCATTAAAATTACATTTGTAGACATTGAAATTTCGGTGAAATAAATGTTGGCCATTGCATTAAAATTACAACAACCCACCCAATTCACCTACAACCCACCAATTCACCTACAACAATCCACCCAAATTACCTACAACAAACCACCCAATTCACCTACAACATCCATCAAAACAAAAGGATGGTGGTAATTCATTCTCAAAGCTTATAAATAAGCTTCTCCATCAAAGGATCAAGAGAGGATTTTTACATACATTTTCTCTACTCCCCAATTGGAAGAGAATTCAAATCACACCAAAACTTTGAAGCTTTGAAACTCTAAAAAGCTCTCAAGAAAATCCCGAAGGATCGAGAAAACTCTCTTCGTTCTTCCAAGATCAATCCCCGACGGCCCTTGGATCAACGATCATCGTTCTTCAAGAATCAAGCCCAAAAGCCCTTGAAGAAACGTTCATCCACCTTCAAGATCAAGCCACCAACGACCCCCTTGAAGAAACTTCTTCTTCATCTAAGATCAAGTCCCGACGGCCCTTGGATCAACAACATCCATAAACCAACATCTTACGGAGATCGAATCAGAAGATCAAGTTAAAAGAGATTGTAACCCCAAAATCATTAATACAAAGCTCAATTAGAATCACTCTCATAGAACTCAAATTTTCTAGCCTATTGTAGACTTAGATTATCCCGAGCCCACCTCCGTCACCGTCGCACGAGCCATTTATGATGATCGCGTCTGGGTGGATTGTGGTTTGATTCCTATAAAATTGGAATAAACTTAATTTTCTAGCTCATTGTGGAAGGCATGAAAACTACTAGAAGAATAACCTTTATATAAAAAAGTTGTTATTGATGCTTCAAAAAGGTCATCGTGCACTCATTTTTTTATAAAAACACAAAAGGACAAATATACATGGAAGAGTGCAAGATGATCTTGTTAATCTATAGTATATATAATAAAAACACACAATTGTACTAAACTAGGTTCATAGAAGATACATATGAGCTAATTTTATTAAAACTCTTGTGCGTATCGAGATGCTCATTGATTTTGTCGTGGAAATGGGTTTGTCTTGGCTTTTTTTGATAAGTTGCGATGGCTTTAGGACACTTTCTTTCGAAGAAAATGACATGGATAACTAATGAACCACTACAATAGAAAATAATGGGTCTAGTCACTTAAATTGAAAAAGCTGCTTTACACTACGTGTCTTCTGGACATAGTTGTGGTTAGTATGTGCATGTGGTGCCAATGGTGGTTTATAGATATGGAGAATATCTATATATTCCATTGGAAACCGAAGGTTGTTGTGGGTTTGGTAGACTCACCAGGATCTCGCCTGATGAAGTACTTCGTGGATGAGTCTGTAGTATTGTTTTTCTTGTACCATCGGATGACATATTGCTATCTACAACAATGGTGGGGCGTGGAGCAAACCCCGCGACATGTAACACGAGATGAGTTTGGTAACTCTCTTACAGTGAGAACTTCGTAAAGCAAAGAATGAAGTTTTCATTCTTGCATGTCTACAAAACTCTGCAAATAATCATTGTATCATGACAAGGTTATATGATGTTGTACTCTAACTTAAACCACTACAGTGGCAAAAGATTTTAGAAGATCTTAATAGCATCAAGGGGATTCTTTCTAAGGTCCAATTACTATTATTCGAAGGTTATACTAAGGAGTACTATGTTGCAACTCACCTATTTGCCCGAAGAGTACTAAGCTTACGATCTCGTATGATAATTGGATCGATAGTAGGCAAGTGTTCCCAAAACGAACCCTGTGTTTGCTACGGTTGGAGCTTCTGGTTTTCCACATAATGTATTTGTTGTGCTCAATTATTGCAAGTTTGCTAGCGATATCCAAGCTACTCAAAGTTCTTTCTTGCCGACTTCTAAGTTCCATTTTGCTAAAGAGAGACTGAAAGAAGCTTTTATTTATAGGTGTTGGAGGCCCTTAAGCCTTTTTTATTAGGCTATTTTGGTTCCATAACATGGATCATTTCAAACCCAATTTTTCATGAATATTGAACCCAACCACTAGATTTTAGTACGCTCAATAATTCTCCTTTGAGTACAAAAGGCCCCCATAAGAGCGAATAGTGAATAGTCCTTTATTTTTTGTGGGTATTGCCACACAACCCTGATCATCCCCTCACAAGATCGATGGACATCTTCTTGATTCATCTAGGTTCTTCAAGCACTCTTAGACAAAACTCTTCTATTGGTTTTTAACCAGTAGGTCACAATATTGAATGAAACCCTTACTTATATGCATAACACCTATAGAAACCCTTACTTATATAGAATACCTACATACTTGTCATAATGTCTTTTACACCAGTGACTCAAGACTAGTTACTTCTTCTAAAAGACATAGCATGTGACTTTTGTGGATTGCCAATGCCTAATTGGAAATCCTACGATCATGAACTTTTAGGAAATGAGTATGAGAGAGAAAGCTCTCATGAATCTAACTTCTTTAGATTACACTCTCTATTACATATTCATATGGACTCATTGCTTAAGCGTATAACTTTTAACAAGACAACTATATATAAAAAAAAAAATTATCTTTTGTTCTTTAATTATTAAATAAGTTTAATCTTTGAAATGCCCATAAAATTCATCTTATGATTGCTTTTTAGGGCAGATTTTTAACAATCTCACATGGTTATTATGAAATTTGATTTTGTACATATAACTTTGAAATTTTTATTGAGTAGTACTGAACAATAGAGATTTATATGGCCCAAGCGTTTGATGAATGCACCATACTCCAAATGTCTATGCCTAAATCCTTAATTATACTTCTTAGTAAGGAGTATGATTCTCTTTCCTCCAAATCACATCCTCTCTAGTTCATTCCTCTTTCACTTTCCTCTTTTTCTTTCTATCTATAAAGAAGTCAATACCAGAAGTTGACATGGCTTAATCGTAATTGTTCAAATAGAAGGAACTATAGGGGAGGGGAATTTGGAGGAGAGAGAATCATATTCCTTTGAATAAATGAGAGCCTCTCCACATTGTTTCTTAATAGTACGACACTCTAAATACTTTTATTTGCAAGGAGGGTGATTCAATAAGTGCAAAAGGACAACACATTACACAGGCTAATTGCCAGCACCGCACTCTTGATGTTTACCATATCGTCATGCATCTGGTTGTCGTCTACCGCGTTGCTTATCAAAAATAGAGGAAATGGGAGTTATAGACCTTTTCCAACTTTAGGAAGAGAAATAGTACTAGATTGAGATTCATTGACTAATGAATGTTTAAGGAATAATTAATTTTTATAACTATTTTGACCATTATCATTTGAATATATTTATTGAATAATTCACAAAATTAAAAAATGACTATTCAATTGGGATTTTTTCTCAATAAAATAAAATAATAATAAATGGGATTTGGAGAGATCTTAATATTTTTTACAAATTCAGAGTATTCAATTAGGATTTTGTGTGATTCTCTGAAAATTTATGTGGAGCTGAAAATAATCCCAAAAATCCACAAGGCAACACGTGGACCTTTTACTTTAGAAAGACAAGATTGCCCTCATTAAATGGACAAGGCTGTTAAGCGTCCCCACACGCAGCTTAACGTGCCTGTAAGTTCTAGCAGCTGACTACGACTGCTCAAAACTCCCTTACTCGTGATAAAGAAAAGTCAAAGGCATTAAAGATAAGATTAATTACCACATCATGTCTTTAACACATTCCCAATTGAAGACAAACTATTTCAAGTTACTAATCCTAATCACATTTAATCTGAGATATTTTCACCATTATCCTAATTCAATAAGCTTTTTCTACATACAGAAAACCCTAAACACTCACTCTTTTTAGAGAGACTAACTTAGGCATCAAAGATCCATTTGCCAAAACCCCCTACTCATCGTGGGCGCGTGAGGCTTTTAGTCTTTGATCAAAACTTTTGCATGTGAATTTTTGTCAAGATTGAAGGCTACAGAAACTTGCATCAACAAATTGGTGCTTTCATTGAGAGTTTGATTCAAACGCTTGAAGAAGACTCTCACATTCAACGCTTCTAATTTTTATTTCATCTGTAGATTTTCCAACACGTTCTTACTCCTAGAATTTTTATATAATTCTTTGAATAGCCCTAGGAAGAAATACGATGACGGGAAATTCAGAAACCACAATGAACGAAACTTCTTACATTAAAGGATTTGGACATGAGAGTGAAGAAAATGACGTGGCCCCACGACGATGATCTTCAAGCCTCAACGCGACGACATGAGAAGTACCACCTCTGCGAAGCTACACCACTACCGTAACCACTGCTTAGCAGCCCATGGCAAGGACCACTGCCTAGCAGCCATCACTGGGCCACCAAACAGCAGCCCCAAACTAAAGCAGCTGCCACATCAGACCTAGGGCAAGAGGGCTAACCCACTGCAGTAACTGCAGCAGCAGGCCACGTAGGCCAGACATCGCAAGCCCTAAGCCCAAGCCACAATGAGTGCAGTGCAAGCCCAGAGACAGATGACCCATGCGCATGGCCCAGCCAGCTAAACGGGCTGGCTCGCCCTGTGACTCGCTCTGATGACCCATTCCATAGCCCAGACCATTTCAGGCTATTTGGATTTCGACCACCGGACCGACGATTGACTTAAGGATATTTTCACCATATTTTTTCGCAAGTATACCCATTCAAGGCCCAAGTTTTGTACTTGCAACACATTACATTTCAACCACATGTGGAGATGCCCATTATTTAAACCCTTCCACACCAAATGGCGAACATCACCTGTCTTAGCAGGTCGCCGACCAAACCAGTGCCTTCTCGCAGGAGATAACCTTGGTGAATCAGCTATTTGAGCACATCGAGATGCAGTGCGTCTTAGATGAGGTGTCCAGAAACAGAACAAGGGCAGATGATCATGACTCTTTCTAGCGATATCCCTACAAGTAATCTCTCAACTTACCACGAACCGAGGGTTCATGCAGTGTATACTCTTGGCTTGGTCCTCAGGAAAACTTTCTCTTCTGCCTTAATACATAGAGAAGCGTTCATTCCCGAATCAGCCCACAAGTTAGTGTGCATTATATGTTGGGTCCACACTCTGACGAACACTTTGGACATTCCATGCAAAACATCCACACGAAGCTAGGCCCAAGAGGATATCCTCCTACGAGACATTGGAGTAAGCAACTGCACGATGAACCAAGGGAAGCACGAGAGCAGCTAAGCTCGAGTTTAATTGGCAGCCCACGCCAAACGCTACAACGAGCAATTCGCTAACCAGCTACAAACGAACCACATGCACCACAGCCACGACACAGACGGGCAGAACATGCATAAGAGCAACACAGACCAGCAGGTCAACACTAGGGGTAGCCGAAGGCTTCGCTGCCCTAGTAGAGGAAAATCTAGGAGGAAGTACAAAAGCTTATAGCATAGCAGCTCAGCAGATTCCAGCGCATTGAAACCATCAACGAAGCTCAACCCCGCTAGAAGCACATCCAAAGAAGATCCGAACGATCGTGGATATGAAGTCCCTCACTACTTTGAAGGAGATACAAGGTCTGATTAGGCGAACATCAGCACTCAACCGTTTCTTCTCGCTATTTACCGACTGATACAAGCTCTTTTTTCAATGTGATCAGGAAGGCGCGACGAGACAAATGTAATGACGAAGTGAAAGAAAACATTCCAGGACTTGAAGAAGTACCCAATACGATCTCCTTTACTATCCAACTTAGAAGCAACGGAGGACCTATACATCTATTTTGTGGTATCTTAACTATCAGTGAGCCATACCCTTATACGAGAAGAGTTGAGGACCCAATTATTTGTATTCCACAGTTCAAAAGCTCTCATCGATACGAAAACGAGATACCTAAAAATTAAAACTTTGATTTTGGCACTAGTTATTGCAACCTGAAAGCTCAAACTGTACCTTTAGTCACACAATCCAAACGCGTGACAATAAAGGCACATAAATTAGTGGACATTTCGACGAACGCAACAACTTAGCCCGAAGGCACGTTGGGGCAGACAAGCACTAAAAGGGCGCATCAACCCAACCTATAGGAGAGTTCCTCCAACTACCAGGGATTGGAATCACGCCTTGTCCTCATTACCTAGAAGGTTCCATACATGGAGCAGCTCAGCGCCAATAGTTGAGCACTGCCTCCTGCTATATGCAACTCAGCCCTTAAACGGCCCAATACTAGCAGTTGAGCACCACCTCATGCCATGCGTAACACGGCCCCAGCTAGCCTCAGCTATGTGGCTCTAGTTGTGCCTATCATGCACAACGATTCCCATTCATACCAAACTTGTTTCAACGACTCCTGGCAGTGCCAATTCATGCTCCGTGGCTTCCAGCCGCGCCGATCAGGCCAGCGACATTACTAAGTTCAAAGTATCCAGCGATAGAGCAAAATACGAGGTTTTACTAGCAGACCTCTGCTAGCGAAAAATGTAAAGGGTGAAGAAGCTTACAATCCATTCAGATTCTCAGCTGATCACCAATCAAACCTCTAGGGAACACAAGGCAAAACATTCAAGGACGGTGCAACACTTGTATCAAGTTTGGGAGCAGCTCATAATGCTCCCTACTTACACCCTTACGCGGGTTCCACTAGTAGTTAGTTGAATAAGACCTCACAGACTGATCATTATTTTAGTTGTCCAGCAGTCTATCTTTCCTCAGATGCACTCACAACAACGACTTTCATGCTCTATAATGTGAGAGGGTAAACTTATCCCCTGACACCCATCTGGGTATACTTTTCCATGCTCTCTAGTACGAGATGGTAAACCAATTCCCTAACACTTATCTGGGTAAGCTCTCCAGTGCGAGAGGATAAACGAATTCTCCGACACCCATCTGGGTAAGTTTTCAAGTGCGAGAGGGTAAACTAATTCCCCGACACCCATCTGGGTAAGCCCTCCAGTGAGAGAGGGTAAACTATTTCTCCGACACCCATATGCGTAAACTCTCTAGAGCGAAAGGGTAAACTAATTCCTCGACACCCATTTGGGTAAGCTTTCGAGTGTGAGAGGGCAAACTAATTACCTAACACCTATTTGGATCTACTCTTCAGTGCGAGAAGGTAAACAAATTCCTCGATATCCATCTGGGTATGCTCCAGTGCAAGAGGGTAAACTAATTCCCCGAAACCTATCTGGGTTTGCTCTCCAGTGCGAGAAGGTAAACTTATTCCCCAACACCCATCTTGGTAAGCTCTCTAATGCAAGATGGTAACCTAATTCCCCGACACCTATCTGGGTATGATCTCTAGTGCGAAAGGGTATACTAATTCTTCGACACCCATCTGGGTCTACTTTTCATCGGAATGAGAAAAACTGGCCATGAATTTCCACACTACTCATTTTTTTATGTGATTAGTTAACGATTTTCATATCCCACATATGTTTATCATGTTATGTAGGCCATGCAGCTCAAATGATTGAATGCTCAAAGACCAACTAAACAACAAATGGTTAGAGGGCAGTAACTCATGACGAACACAATAGGCCCCAAGAAGCCAAAACTCACGACTATAGTGACTCCGTGGGATCGTCTGCTTTTGTAGAAGCAGACTCAAGCAGTTCCCCCTTCTTAACAAGAAGCACAAATGTGGCAGCAGCAGAGAGAGCATACTGTGACGCCTCTTTTTTGCCAGCAGCCTAATAGATGTGAGGGCATTTATATAGCCAAAAATAATCTCAAAAATTCACAAGGCAACACGCAGACCTTTTACTCAAGAAAGACAAGATTGCCCTCATTAAATGGGCAAGGCTCTCAAGCGTCCCCACGCTCATCTTAACGTCCCTGTAAGTTCTAGCAGCTGATTATGATTGCTCAAAGCTCCCCTGCTCGTGGTAACGAAAATTAAAGGCATGAAAGATAGGATTAATTACCAAATCCTATCTTTAATACATTCCCAATTGAAGACAAACTATTTCAAGTAGATAATCCCAATCACATTCAATCTGTTATATTTTCACCATTATCCCAAGATATTATTTACACAATATCTTGGGAATATTCTCACAAAAATCCAACTATAGGGCCAACCTCTCTATAAATATCTTATTTCTCCACCAAAATTCGTAAGCTTTTCTACATACAGAAAATCTTAAACACTTACTCTTTTCAGAGAGACTAACTTAGGCATTGGAGATCCATTGGCTAAACACCCCCATCCCCACTCATTGTGGGCGTGTGAGGCTTTTGGGTCTTTGATCAAAGGTGTTGATTGTTTTGCAAATGCATTTTCGTCAAAACTGAAGACGACGGAAATTTGCATCGACAATCTAGGTGTATTCAATCAGGATTTTAAAGGAGTTTATAACATTCTAGGTGCATTCAATTAGAAATTGATTTTAAAGGATTTTAAAATTTTGGGGCGTGTTTGTTTGCTCTTCTTAGCCTTCACTGGATTGGACTAGACTAACATATAGTCTAATTCTGTGTTTGTTAGTATCAGGGATTAGCATTAGTGGGACTAGGAGGGACTCGCGTTCACTAAAGCCTTCACTAAAGGGTCTTAGCGAGACCCTCCAAAAACAGCCAAACTGCTAAGCCCAGCTTCCTTCGCTCCTCTAATCCTCTGCGAGCTTCGTCGATCTCGCCCTTTCTGCTTTCAGACCCATAGATCTCGTCATTCGCACATCAACAACAACATCGGTCTTGTACTGCAGATGCAAGATGGCGATCTCGCACTGCAAAATCAGGACAGCGATCTCAACCACATGCTCCGACTGTAGACCAAACATCTCAACCTTTTGAAGAATTTACAAACACAAAAAAATGAAAAGAGAAATTGATGAAGCAAATCAAATCAAGGGCAGATATAGGCTTTCCTAAAGCTCATATATGTTGAAAATGGAGATAAAATGCTACTAAAGCAAATGATTGAATAAAAGAAACATCTCAACATTTCAACAGCAACGATTGAAGGAACAAAGCCAGGCAGTAATAACTTGATTAGGGGGAGAAATAACCCATCAGCTTGTTTCTAGGGAATGTGAAATTTTGCAGAATTTTTTTGCAGAAAACAGTTTTGAAGGATCTGAAATTTTGCAGAAAAAAGATGGAGAAACGAAGAGAATATGACGGGGTCAAAGAGGGAGAAAAGCAAAGAAGTTTCTAGGGAGAGGGAGAGTTCTTAAGAAAATGAAAAATGTTGCATAATAATAAAATATTAATAAGTATGTATTAAAATATTAATAGATATGTATTAAAATATTAATAGATATGTTTTAAAATATTAATAGATCTGTATTAAATAATGTAATATTAAAGTTTGTTATTATTTTGATTTTTAGTCCGGCACTGTACAAAACGCTTCACTAAGCTAGTACAACTTAGTCTAGTCTAAGCCCCAGTTTGGGGTTGAGGTGATTTTAAAAAAAGCTGCTATGAAAAAAAGCTGGGACAGTTTTTGGTGTTTGGTAAACATTCAGCTTTAGCTTTTTTTCACAGTTTTGGGTGAAAAAAAGCCAAAAACAAGAAGCTGCAAAACCCAGCTTTGAAAAACCAGCTTTTTTTCACATCTGTTTTACATAAAAGTTTACCAAACACTATAATATTGCTTTTTTTCTTTCAAAAGCACTTTTACAAAAAAGTTTACCAAACACTCTGCTGCTTTATTTCACAGCTGCTTATTCTCACAGCACAGCAGAAGCAGCTTTTTTTCAAAGCACAGCAATACCAAACCAGCCCTAAGTCAGTCCAACTTAGTCCCTGAAGCTAGTCAAGTCCGAGACAATCTGGTGCAACAAACGCACCCTTGAAGAATTCGAGGGAATTAGAGAGATTTCATAATATATTTTAAGCATTCTCAAATCTCACTGCTATCCCTCCAAATATGAGGGGATTTTTTTTTTTTTTTGAGAAAAGAATATGATGAAATTCATTCAAAACTTTACATAGAATCTCTAAAAGTTAATTAAACTCCATCAAAATTCATGAATTTATAAATGCATTAAAATACCTCAACATACCAATTGAATACACCTCCAAAGTACGTCAACCACAAGTAGGGATGGCAAAAATACCTGTAGGTGTGAATAGCCTCGGGAATTTGCACTTTTTAAATCAGATGTGACAGATATGGTAAGAGAACCCTCCATCTCGAAACCGTACTGTAATGGTTATATTATATCAAACATATATGATTTTTTAATGATCTAGAAATTTTCTTTTTCTTTGTTCAAACTTAAAGGGTCATTTTTGTAGTATTTAAAGTTGCTTATATTATTATATGGGGTAAACTGTAAATGTAGTCCTTGAATTATCACCTTAGTGAAAATTAGGTCCCTAAACTATTTTTTCAGAAAAATTAGTCCCTAAATTATAAAAATCTGCCAATTACATCCCTAATGTTATATTCGAAGCTACTATATTCAATTTTCCATCAATTTAAGTCATGTTACTTGCATGTGATACACATTGGAGGGTAGATTAGTAGTTTTTCATAAAGAAATAGTGTATGGAGTTAACTTTGGAGGAGAAATTGGTAGTTTTTCATAAAGAAATAGTGTAAGTTAACTTTTGAGGGTAAATTAGACATTAAATTCGCAATCCATATGAAATGTTAAGCACTTATAGACGAGAAAATGATAGTATTACACTCTCAAGTATATCAAGTGACTTAAGTTGACGAAAAATTGGATAAAATAGCTTTGAATATAATAGTAGGGACGAAATTAGCAATTTTTAATGAATTTAGGGACTTATTTTACCGAAAAAATAATTTAGGGACCTAATTTTCACTGAGGTAATAATTCAAGGACTAAATCGGCACTTCACCCTATTATATGATGTGTTTCATTTTGTTTAAATACAATATCATGTAATTAAAATATTTTTTTTATTATTCTAACAAGAAAAAGCATTTCAATGAAGGTTAATGGTTCGGACTTGGATTCTCTGCTCTTTTTTTTCCATACATTTTCATCATTCTTCTGTTTGTGTGGTCACGGTTAAGCCATGTCAACATTTTATATTGATTTTTTTTATAGAAATAATAAGACAAAAAAACGTGACTTAACTGTGACCACACATACAGAAAAAGAATGTAAGTGTATGAGAAAAAATGAGCAGAGAATCCAAGTCCTAATGGTTCCCGACCTGCCCCATTGTCAGCCGTAGCCTAGTCATGGTATTCATCATAATTGAATACTAGATTCAGTACACACTGTGTGTGATCTAAAATTTTAAAAGGAATTTTAATTTATCAATGTTAAATTATGTCAAATAAATTAGTGGATTGGAGAAGTTTGAAAATGTGGAAAAGAAAAGTAGACGTAGGTTGCAAATGTGAGAGATAATGAGTTTACGGTAAAGTAACATGGTTATGAGGTTAAAAAAAATAACAAAAATTTGTTTGTGGGAAACTACTTTAATGGCCACATTTTTACTTTCCTAATTTATTTTTGTTATATATAAAAAGGCATAATAGTAATTTTATTTTTATTTTTATTTTTTTTGTTAACAATTAGAGTTTTATTAATATGTAATTTAGATTTTTATATAAAAGAATACTATATCGGTCTAATGACTTCTAATGTTTTTGGGCCTTGCTAATGGTAGGCCCATGGACTTCGTAGTATAACCTTTGTTTGGTCTGGGCTTGGCCAGTCATATTCATAAGTTTAATTTAATTTTATTATTATTTTAGACACTTTAGGTAGAAGATGCAATTACGAGACAAAGATTTAGGATAAAAGAGGTAGAGGAAGACTTAGGAAGATTTGGAAAGAGATTCTAAACGAAGACTTGGAGTACTTAGGTCTAACGGAAGACGTGGCACAAAGTGGAGCACATTGACGTTTTAGGATTTATACAGCCGACCTTACTTAGTGGGATAAGACTTTGTTGTTGTTTAAATAGGGTAATGCTGGGAGACTAAAATTCTAAACTAAATTTGTAAACTAAATGATATGTCACCAATATAAAATAAGTACATAAATCAACAGTTAAGTAATCATCAACAACTACACTATTTAATTTACAAAATTTAATTTGAAAATTTAGTCTCCCAAGCATTACGTTTTAAAAATAGAGTGGTACTATGCCCACCCCATTGTCTTATCTCTTCACCCGCATTATATTCCCACCCTCCCTAAAAAATATAAAAACACATAAACTCTTTCCTCACCCACCATTATTTCCAAAATAACCCTACATCTTTCTTCTTCAATTTTTCCTTGCTTTGAAAAAGTACCAATATCGTTAAAACAAAATTTTACAACTCCCAGAGTAAATTCTTTATATAAGCCCTTAGCGCAAGCACTAAACAAGCAAACTACTTTTAAATCAATGATTATCACCACCACCAACCTCTCCCCAAAAAATCCCATAACAGTCGCACTAACCCCTTAAACCCCAACCATGCCACCACCAACACCCTGAAATCCTCAGCCCAATCACACCACCACCTCTCAAAACCCCATCTTAAACGTATCAACACCCTCAACCCCACACCGCACCAATAACCAGCGCCCCGCCTCGGTCACCAACCATCGCAGCACCACCATGTCCCAAAACCGCTATGGTATCCATGAGTCCACTAAACCCTGAACTAGTCTATTCATGAGCCTCTTCCTTCTCGGTTGGTTTTTGCCAACCACTAGCACAAGTAACATCAATATGATATGTATGTGAATACATGTATTCGGCAAGATTTCAAATAACTTGGAGGAAAGAGATTGAATCTTTAAACCCTAATAGCGGATTATCCAAGGAAATGAGATTTTATTGGGTTAATTGTTGTAGAGGCGGTGGAGGGTATTGAGAGCGACAGGCGACACCGCCGTGAGGGAAAGAGGTTGAGGGGATTATCGGGGTTCTAATTGGGTCGGGATTTTTAATTTTTTTTCCTTTTTTCTCATTTTTGATATTTTAGGTTTTAAAACTTTTAATTATATAACTAATAATTATGTGGCAAAATATGATTGGTTTGTCTTTAAGTCTTTAAAGGTCATTTTACACAAAGATAAAATTGACAATAAAATTATGAGTTCGAAGTGGGTGGAGAAATAAAACAAATGGTGGGCTGAGCAGCATTCTAAAAATAAAATACTAGAGGCTTCATGAACGAAATCGCGTCCCTTTGAAAGTAAAGTAGTAGACTTCATGAACGAGATCGCGTCCAGGTTCAAAGAACCGTGACATTCGGCAACTGTTTCCGTTACCGCATTTTAACGCTTTTCCCTGTGCTGTCCACTCGTACGCATTGCACAGACTCGCTCTCTCTCTCTCTAAGCATTCAGATTTCTCTCATGGCTTTCTTAGCTCCGCCTCCTTCCACCCAATCTTTGCTTCGCGCTTCGCTCTCTTCCCACGAGCCCAAAGGTAATCTCGTAACACTGTCTCCCTCTTTTAATTTTTTTTTTTTCAAATTTTTTGTATTTATTTATTATTGTTGTTGAAATGTATGTGGTTCGTTATCATTTGCCTCTCTGAGCTGACTCTGATCTCATCGACTTCACTTGTTGGTTATGAAATTTGAATTGAATTGGTGCTCATGATCATGCAATGTGAAATGTGAATACCCAAATGATTAATTTGTTTAATTTTTTATTTAAGTTTTGATTCTTTGGGATTGAATTCTTAGAAATTGAGTTTAAAATTTGTGGGTTTTGTGTAGTTTTCTGCTCTGTTCTTTAATTTGTTTAATTGAATTTGAATGGGATTTAATGCAATTTTTGATTTGTTATTTCAAACACATTAGCTCAATGGACATCTTCTTTGAATCCGTCAGATCAATTCTCGTTTCAATCGACGGCTGGGGCCGCTTGCCGGCGACCATCATTGGCAAAACCCCTTTCCGCAGAATCGAAAAGGAGCAAATCAGTTGTTCCCCTTGCTGCAAAAGTGGCATCTCCAGGTATAATGTGCTAACTGGTAACTGTTATGTCATTGTGAGAAGCTTGAAATTAATCTTTTTGTTTTCTCATCGACGTGAAGGAATTGGTGTGTAAATTGATTGTTGGGGTTATTGTATAGGTTGGCAACAACATAGTAGGAGAGGATTACGAAAAACTGGCAAAAGAGTTGGAAATCGCTTCCCCACTTCAAATTTTGGAGAAGGCTCTCGACAAATTTGGGAATGACATTGCCATTGCTTTCAGGTAATATCACCTTTTGTAGTGCTAATTTCTTGATTTGGTAAATAAATTAAATTACTAAAAACTGAAATGCGCCCACCATGGGGCTCGAACCCACCAACTGAGCTAGACGGGCTTGTTATTTGTAATACTATTCAGTCTCTTCTACATAGTGTTTATTGAACCTATTCCCTCAAGTAAAATGTTTCAATTTAGACAGTTTTACTTTTACCGGGGTTTATAATCATTTACAATGAAAACTTAAATTTAGTTAATGTTCATTTGTGCAGTGGAGCTGAGGATGTTGCCTTGGTCGAGTATGCCAAACTAACAGGTTGGCCCTTCAGGGTATTCAGCCTGGATACTGGGAGGCTTAACCCAGAGACATACCAGTTTTCAACAATGTTGAGAAGCACTATGGCATTCACATTGAATACATGTTCCTTGATGCCGTTGAAGTTCAAGCACTAGTGCGAGGCAAATGACTCTTCTCATTCTATGAAGACGGCCATCAGGAGTGCTGTAGGGTAAGGAAGGTTAGGCCTTTAAGGCGAGCCCTTAAAGGTCTACGTGCCTATATAACTGGGCAGAGAAAAGACCAGTCTCCTGGCACAAGAGCTGAAATCCTGGTCGTCCAGGTGGACCCATCATTTGAAGGAATTGATGGTGGAATTGGAAGCTTGGTAAAATGGAATCCTGTTGCCAATGTGGAAGGCCATGACATATGGAACATCCTCCAAGTCATGGATGTTCTTGTCAATCCTTTGCACTCGCAAGGTTACATTTCAATCGGGTGTGAGCCATGCACAAGGCCACTGCTGCCAGGGCAGCATGAAAGGGAGGGAAGATGGTGGTGGGAGGATGCTAAGGCAAAGGACTGTGGCCTCCATAATGGAAATATCGAACAAAAAACGGCGCTGCACCCTAACGGCAATGGAAATGGGATGTCGACAACAAATGGGAGTGCCAATGTCCCAGACATCTTTAACAGCAAGAACTTAGTTTCCTTGAGCAGGACTGGGATAGAGAACCTGGCTAGATTGGAAAACCGAAGTGAACCTTGGCTTGTTGTTCTTTATGCACCATGGTGCCGTTTCTGCCAGGTGGATACTATTTGTATTTTGTTGCCATGGTTACCTTGTAAAGCCGAAAATTGGCTTACACTAACTTGATTCTTTTCCGGATTTTTCGCAGGCAATGGAAGGCTCGGCTCGTATGTTGAATTAGCTGAGAATTTGGCAGGAACAGGGGTAAAGGTGGGTATGTGCAGGGCTGATGGGGAACACAAGGAATATGCACAGCGAGAACTGAAGTTGGGGAGCTTCCCAACAATACTCTTCTTCCCCAAACACTCATCAAAGCCTATCAAGTATCCATCGGAGAAGAGGGACGTCGCATCGTTGTTGGCCTTTGTGAATGCCCTCCGGTGAGAACTCAATGCACCTGATAACTGTTGCAGGAAAGTACCAGCACAAGAAACTGTTCGTGTTAGTCTTAGGCAAAGTTTTATTTATTATTTTTTTTTTTGAAGAACTGGATACGAGCATAACCAGGGCCAAAGCCAATAAGTACAAAAAGCCACCACGGACCAACATGAAACAACAATGAGAAACAGGTAAAGCTACGACACGGAGACAACCTCCTGTCACCTATAACTCATTTTGCAAAAAAGAAGACAATCAAGGAGGGCAAGGGAGGCCATCCTTGTTCAGAACACGAACAAACGAAGATGAGGGTCGATGGACCCAAACGAAGTTGCACATCTCCGCTCCAACATGCGACGTCACAAAATCCGTCGCTTCATTGGCTGATCTTAGAACCCAAGACTAGTCACATGATCAGAAATCTGACGCCACCCCGCAAATTTCCATCAAGATTGGGAACACCTCCCAATTACACATATCAATATTTCCCCCTAACCAATTGATAATATCCTTCGAATCCGATTCCACCACAATCTGCTCAAAACTCCTCTGCCCCGCAACTATATAACCTTTCAATATCCCTTTTGACTCAGCCACCATCGCAGAAGGAGCCTGGATTTCTTTCCTCCGTACCACTAAGCATCGGGAAGCAGAGTCCCGAATCATCACTCCGACATAGCGGCCCCCATTCACCCCCTTCTAACTACCATCCACATTTACCTTAACCACCCCATCCACTGGTGGAGACCAACCAAGAGAGATTACATGTCCGTCCACATCCACCCTGGATAACATAGCACGGTGCAAATGAGCCTTTGCAAAGGCAGAAACAGCCACAGAAATGGCAAAATTGGTTTTTGCCGGAGATGGAGTTCGAGCCTGAAAAACAGCCTCACACCTTGCCTTTCAAATAGACCAACAAGTAAAAGCAATATAAGATAAAGCATTAATTTTATCCCCATTCAAGCCCGGTAGATTACGCCACATTTCCTCGAGCCAAGCAGACAGGGTAGACACCGAGGATTTCACGACACGGAGACCCAACATACCTCCAAACCAAACCCTGTCAACCCAAGGGCAGAGAAAAAGGACATGTTCAATGGATTCCTCATATTCAGTACATACAGGACAGATGAGGGATGAAGCACATCTCCTTTTGCACAGATTTACCATTGTCGCAAGGGCCTCCCTCGTTGCTTTCCACATAAAGTGCTTGATTTTTGGGGGTGTGGATAAAGCCCATATCCGTTTCCAGATACTCGGGCTAGCACCTAGGGGTGGTTCGGTATGGGATCCCATACCGAAACCCTTGTCCAGATTTCCAAACCGAAATTTTCGAGAATTCCAATTTCAATACCGATCCCAAACCAAATTTTTGGGAATCCCGATTTTTGGGAATCCCGAAACTCCCATACCGAAACCCTTGTCTCGATTCCCAAACCGAAATTTTTCGGGAATCCCAATTTTAATACCGATCCCAAACCAAATTTTCGGGAATCCCCGAAATAGTTTCGGGATTTCGGGACAAATCGGGAATCCCGAAATGGTTTTGGGCTTTTGGACTAAAATTTGACATATTATGCTTTTGGGCTAAAATTCAACCTTTTATATTGAAAAATTGATATATAGGCATGCCCAATCTGCCAATTTGTTTCTACTAATCTGTGCACACAAATCTGCCAATCAAATGGCAAGGCCCAGTTAGTATCTGCCTATTCAAAAGCAATCTGCCAATATGAAACGTTAATATATGCTTGAGTAAACTAGTAAATCTATCTATAATCATGCTAGTCCCCAAAATTACGTCTAAAACGTTAATATATGCTTGAGTAAACTTCTGTACATATATAATATAAATATTATGGATAGATGTAAAGTTTTCTCAAGCAAATTGTAACTTATAATCTATCCATGTATCCATCTATCAATCTCCCATGTTTATTTTGCATCTATGTATCCATCTATCAATCTTCTGTGATTTAAAAATTCTGCATATGTTCCACTATCTATCTTAGGGCTCATTCCTGTATATGTTCCATCATCAATTTCCAGTGCTCCTTCAGTATTTCAATTTTCATTATTGTAGGTAGATGATGTTCCCCTTAAAGATGTGATCCTATATATTTAAAAATTAAATAATATATATATATATATATATATATATATATATATTGGTTTGGTTTGGGAATACTGAAATCCTAAAAACTTGAGACCGATTTCCGTACCAAAATTTCGGGATCGGTTCGGTATTGGGTACCAAAATTTTTGGGAATTTCGGTTTGGTTTTGGGAATTTTTCGGTTCGGTTTGGGATTTTTGGGATTTTTTTTTCAACCTACTAGCACCCGTCGACGAAGAGGACGGTCGGATATCCCTAACCTGGCGATTAACCTCAAGAATCCAATGAGATCCCGACTGCACCGAGAACCGACCCCTCCGTTCAAACGGCCAAATCAAACGATCACTATGCCCAGTGCCACCAATCGGGGTATCAATGACCACCTGCCTATCTTCCCCCACAAACAGCCCATTCACTTTATCCTCCAACCAAGACCGAGACTGTGCATCCATAAGAGATGAGACTCTTTTCTTTGGGTCCAAGAGAACACCCGGGGCTGGGTTAGGACGACCCAAATTCAAACCCCGAACCCAGCGATCAACCCAAACTCACACCAATTCCCCATCCAAAATTTGCCAATGCGCTCCCTTATCAATGATTTCTCTGCCTGCCAGGAGACTAGCCCACGCCCAAGATGCCCTTCCCCCTTCGTTGCATCAAGAAATGAGCAATTTGGGAAATACCTCCCCTTCATAACCTTTGCCCATAGAGACTCAGGTTCGTTAATCAGTCACCAGCATTGCTTTGCCAATAAAGAGAGATTAAACTCCTTCAAGTTACGAAACCCCATTCCACCATCCTGCTTTGGTAATCCCAAACATTGCCGATCAGCCCAATGAATTTTCCTCTCCCCCTCCTTTTGTCCCCACCATAAATTAGCAATTGCAGCATCCACATCATTACAAATATTATTCGGGAAACAAAAGATATTCATTGGGTAAGCAGGAATGGCCTGAGCAACTGCCTTGATTAAAACTTCCCTACCTGCTTGAGAAAGAAGCCCGTGTTTCCACCCTTGAATCTTAGCCATTACCCAATCATTTACGAAGGCCAGAGCTTCGCGTTTCGATTTTCCCCACAGGCAGTCTTATCTGAATATCAATGGAAGCGTTTATGGTGGTACTTATCTTAGGCAGAGTAGGCATGTAGTGTAAATACGGTGGTAAGATCAATCGTTTCGTCGATCTCTGCCGCATGTTTTGTTGAATAAAACGAGGGGTGTTAATCTTTTGCAAAACCATCCTTTTGGAGCTGAATAGTGGATTCCATCTTCTACGTATTCAATAGCTGCAATCAATGAACGTGATCAAAAGCCTTGTAGTATAAACCTAGGGAAACAAGTCAATTTTTAATATGCAATATTCTGCCCGTGAAAATTAAGTTCCTAATTTATAAATTTTTTTTTTGAAAATAAATCCTTAAACTCATTATCGTAAACATATTTAATTTTCAGTCGGATAATATTTCAAGTATCAAATCGGCACATTACTCTTTAATATGTGAAAGCCTATTGGCAGATCAAGATTGAGTATTCCAAATGAAGTCGCGATTGAAAGCATCCACTACTTGGATGTGGTTTGAATGCAATTTGGATTGGAATTTCTAATTCTGTCATTAAAGTTTTTGTTCGAGAATTTTGAATTTTCGAAGGAAAGTGATTTTAATTCTTTTTAACTTTTCACATGCTCCTCTTTATTTATGACCATTAGATTAAATAAATCAAACGGAATTTATGATTAAGATTAAATAGGACCGTGTAACAGGGTAAAAGGGGTGTGAACCACTTCCCTTTTCAAAATGATTGGATCAAAATTAGAATGCTTATAGAGATTTCAAAATTTTCAAATTTTTGAAAACAAAAGAATCACACAACTAGTGTGCGTATGAAGATAATACCATCTTCATAGTGCTGGAGCCAAAAATAATTTATAAAATTCTGAAGCTCACACATGAATTTTTATTCACAATTAATGAAAATGCCCTCATTAAATTGGCAAAGCCCACATCCGTTCCACACATTGTTAAACCACCAAGAAGATCTAAGCTGCTGACTACAATTTCTCCAAGCTCTAATGCCCATGACAAGGAGATAAGGTAAAGAAATTAAAAATAAAATTAATAAGTAATTCTTACCTTTAAGCTTTTCTAATTGAAGACATATTCCTTTATTTCACATCCAAAGATAATTCTTAGATATTGTTATTTAATAATGTCCCCAAACACCTTTAAAATATTCAAACATCTTAAAGATACTTCTCTACTGCATCTAATGGATGACAAACTCTCGTCAATTGGATGCCGACACATGGCATGTGAATCCCGACACATGTGATTGACCCTAGCTCGGTATAACTACCTCATTCTACATACTTCTCAAGTAAGTTGAAGTTAACTCTATACGACTCAACCCTAAATATCTCTCTTTTTTTATAAAGACTTAGGCATCAGAGGTTCTTCGTCAAATCCCCATCTCTGAGTGAGTAGCTTTGTCCTTAACCAAATATGTTTAATTTGCTTTGTAGGTAATGTGACAACCTATCCCTAATTTTACAAATATATAAATTCTAAAAGAGTGAATTGACAAAAATGCCTTTAGTGGCGAGATTATTGACTTTCGTTGACCGTCATTACGTGATGCATATGAGCTATTAATTTACCGTACCCTCAAAGTACTAGACGATACGAACGCATAGGCGCAAGTGAAATCAAATTTGGAGCTATGATGAAGTTTTTACGTAACTACGAAACTTGAGGGTGTTTTATGAAATTTGAATTTTGGGTATTTTATTATTTTAATATTTTCTGACTAGACTCTCTCTCGGTCCCTCGGTCCCTCTTCCCGTAGCTCTCCCCACAATCTTTCTCGTCTCATCTCATAGATATATGGCCCTTACCAAGAGGGATCCCCATTTTTTTTTAAAAAATGGGGACACCTTCTTGACCGTTGGATTGACTTTAATGAAATTGTGTGGTTGAGATTAAAACACAGGCCACACAATCTCAACCATACAATTTGATTAAAGTTAAATCCAACGGTGGAGAGCGTGTCCCCATTTTTTTAGAAAAATGGGGATCCCTCTTGTGAAAGGAACCCTATATATATATATATATATATATTTTTTTTTTTTTTTTTCACCTTAGTGAAAATTAGGTCCCTAAACTATTTTTTCAGAAAAATTAGTTCCTAAATTGTAAAAATCTGCCAATTACATCCCTAATGTTATATTCGAAGCTACTATATTCAATTTTCCGTCAATTTAAGTCATGTTACTTGCATGTGATACACATTGGAGGGTAGATTAGTAGTTTTTCATAAAGAAATAGTGTATGGAGTTAACTTTGGAGGAGAAATTGGTAGTTTTTCATAAAAAAATAGTGTAAGTTAACTTTTGAGGGTAAATTAGACATTAAATTCGCAACCCATATGAAATGTTAAGCACTTATAGACAAGAAAATGATGGTATTACACTCTAAAGTATGTCAAGTGACTTAAGTTGACGAAAAATTGGATAAAATAGCTTTGAATATAATAGTAGGGATGAAATTAGCAATTTCTAATGAATTTAGGGACTTATTTTACCGAAAAAATAATTTAGGGACCTAATTTTCACTGAGGTAATAATTCAAGGACTAAATCGGCACTTCACCCATATATATATATATATATATATATATATATATATATATATATCTCTCTCTCTCTCTCTCTCTCTAACTTCTTCCTCCCTCAAACTCACTCGAACCCCGTTGCTTTCTGCCAATCACCGAGGCACCACCACACTGGCGAGTTCTCAAACCACAACGCCACCACTAACCCAAACTCTCTCTCCCACGTTGCACAGTGGCGCCATGGCCACTATTCATCACCTTCTCTAGTGAGCTCGACGTTTCCGACTAGGTAAGGATCGAAAACTCAAATCTTGTTATAACACAGAAACAATGAAGGGGAAACTTCCCCAGTTTTCCTGTGAGGAACCCGGCCTTTGCAAGCTTTTTCGGCCGATCCCGACCACGGCCCAACCTCATTTTGGTATACTCTTGTTCCTGATCTCCTAAGCTTCATTTTGACTTTTATTTCATTGAACATAGTTAAAAACCGAGCTCGAACGGAGCTTTGGAAGTTTTTTGGCCAAACTCGCCCGGTTCCGATCTTCTTCTTTGTTGGGACCGGTGGGCTCAACCTGCGAGCCTAATCGGATCCTACCCGGCCCGATAAAAAAAAAGTGAGAAAAGCCTAAATAAATTTTTGGCCTATTAACCCTAAAATTGGGACCCGGCCCGACCCACTTCTTTTGGAATATTCCTTAAAATATTCTCTGGAATATTTCTTGCGTTGACTTTTCTGAAACTTTTTCAGAAACCCTTCTAGGCTAATTTCGACGTCCCAAGTCCGTTTTTGACATTCATTTAGTGAAATTTTGAAGTTTTAACATAATTGATTGGCTCGGTGTCTTAGTTGACTTTGTAGGATTGGCCGTTGACTTTTTACAAAATTTGTTAGGGACCCTTCTTAGTGTATTTCAACGCGCTGATTTTGAATCTGCCGTATATTTCTCCAAATTCAAACGTTTGAATTGAGTTTTATTAATGGGTCTCTATTATGCTTAGGTGCGATTAGCATCGGCAATCCGTATTTACTCGCCCGAACGGCAACGACTTTGCAAGTATCTGTGAGTGGGTCTTTTATATATACATTTATGTTTGTTTAGTTTTCATATATACATGTAATAACGAATTTTCTTTGTGATGCCGTAATTAAATTATCGTTTATACAAAATGTCGTAATGATGAGAATTAGGAAATTATTATAAATCCTACGGGATGCTTTAATTAGTGTCACGTCCCGATCCCGACATACGCCCATGATCGACACGTGACGTCACCAAATTCTCATATATCTAATATACCCCGCCTCCGGGATATGAATAAAGCACCACTCAAGGTCCAAATGGCGTAGTAATTTTCGTATACTTTATGGCTGCATCTAACCTCATCGTTAGATTGCCTACGTACCCTAAACAGGGATCAAGCCGTTCGTAGTTCATCATTCACTACAATTGACATATATCACAGTCCGTTTAAGCCAAAAGACATAACATTCCTCAATCAATCATTTATTAGAACCTGACAAACATGAAATTCCTGGCCTCAGGGCTACATAACAAACCCCTATGAAAATCACGATTTCTGTTCCATTCAACATATAAACCATTATGTCTCAACATGATATCGCAATTCACAACATACATCATATTTAAGAACCGACGAAGCACAAAACCATTCTCTAGCGACATTAATTAACTAATCTGGTCAATATAATAACAATCATTCCCATATCTTCTAAATTTATATATTATGAAATCATAATCGAATTGTAGAAAATCCCGAATGAGTCAAACAAACGTACAACCGCTTTCCTAATTCAATTCACAAGATTCTCGAAACCATTATTCACAAATATACTAAAATGAAGGCTAAAGTGACACAGTTAAGCCAAGCCTACTTCTCCGAAGAATCGGATTTCGGACCACTCAATATCCAACCAAGGATACGATTCCGGACCATCACTCAAAGGAATCGCGGAGTAGAAAGGACTCCGGACCATCACTCAACGGAATCCGAATGAATACGATTCCGGACCACCATTCAACGAAATCGCGGAGTAGAAGGGATTCCGAACCATCACTCAACGGAATCCAAAATGATACGATTCCGGACCATAACTCAACGGAATCTGAATGGATACTCAGTTCCGGATCACTTAACCTACCACTACCTCAACCCCTATAAATTACAACGTAGTCACCTACACTATCAACTTCTCATGGCCTCTAACTAATATGTCACACAAGCATGTAAACTCTACAGAATACTTCTAATAGGATTCTAAGATCACATTGTCATAACATTTATCATACTTATCATTCACATTACTAAAAAGATAATTAAACACATATATATCACAATCATCATCAGTACATAAGCCAAATCATGTTTAATAAACATAGGTCTAGGGCTATATATATAAAATCCCATTTCAATAGAAATCACATTTTAAAGCCAAGTCATATTCACAAATGATGTTAACATACGTAATCATGGTAATAACCATAACACATATTCAAGTCACTCTCTAACCAATGTAGGCCCACTAGACTTCACTTAGTCACCCGTAGTACTTATTTTAGTATTTATAAGGTTTTGAGACATGTTGACCAAAAGTTAACTCTTGGTCAACAGTGGGGTCCACAACTCAACGTAATTTGATCCAGAAGATCCACACATCGGATTTCGGATCCGTAACTTCCAAAGGTCCACATTATACTCATAGAACAACATACTAGATTCTCATCGCAATCCGACGGTCGGATCTCCGCCAATTGCTAGAATTAGGTGACTGCCGATGTTTTATTTTATGAACTTACAAACTCAATTCGGAAAGATCTGTACGTCGAAATCCCGATCTTTAAATTCCAAATATCCTCAAATATTATGTTCTATAATATATTAAAGCTTGATGATGATCCAACAGTCAGATCGTCGATTCATATAATAATCAAGTGGCGATCTGTAATAAAACAATGTTCAACGATGAGATTTCGTCATTCGGACTTCACATATGAAATTGGGGTATCAAATTTAGCCTAGGAAGGTCAGGGGTGCCTCGACCCATCTGCTGCTGCACAGGCGGCCGGTCGCCCCGACTCACCGGAAAATTCAACTAATTCAAAAAATTACCAAATTTTACAGAAATGAAGATCTCAATGAGTAAAGCAAGTTTTATACATGTGGCCAAGTCCAACTTGGCCGGGAAAGGCCCCAATTTGGCTCGCACCCGTCGGAACCCTATAATGGGTGAGCTTCGATTCTCCTTCCTCGGTGTTCTGACGCCCCTACAACTGATTGGGTCTTGTTCCTGGGTCCAATGAGAGTTGATTAAGAGTGGTGATGGGTGGTGTAACTCGCCGGAACAGCGGAATCACCGTCGAGCACCTTCGATGCTCCGATGGAGTTCCTCACGATTTTAGGCCTAAAAACCTTCAAATTTGGTGGAGGTGGTAGAGAGGACGTTATGGAGTAGTTTGCAGGTCTTGGATGGGTGAATTTTGCCTGAAAAATGGTAGAAATTGGCCGAAATTAGAACCGGATCGAAACCGGTTTTGTCGTGGGTGTGGTCGACAGGAAGATGGAGGTCTTCCATCCTGATTTGCTGCGCCCGCCCCCCTTCTTCTAATTGGTTCCTTTCCTTTTGTCTGATTAGTCCACCCTAACTCTTGCATGATTGGGCCTCTTTCCCACAAAGTGGGAAATTATTTAATTAAAAACTATAGTAAACGATTTCAAATGTCCGTAACTATACTGTTATAATCCGGACTCGCAAACGGCTTTCGCCAATACTCTCATGGTTTCGAGATCTATTTGAAAACATTAATTGTGACCTCGAAAGGTCAACGAATTTTAAAGATTAATTACGAAAATTCAAACCTGAAAACTATTCGATTTAATTCATAAAATTAACGAAATTAAAATTAACTGATAAAGATAACGTAAACGTGAAATACGAATTTAATTACGAGATACGTAATGAATAGTGAAATTCCGGGGACGGGATTTCACAATTAGATTTACGACTATGAATAGTATTATGTTGACTAAATTTATCGAATTAATGTGGCATGACTATATTTATGTTATCTGCTCATTGTGTGCTACACTGGTGTCAGTATTTGACCAGATCAGGGCTAGTCTTCACGTGTATGTTTTCATCGCACCATACGTTCACTTTGGATCTATTGTAGGTGCCAGTTCCTATCATAGATTGCTATAGGAAATTAGG
Organism: Heteromeles arbutifolia; assembly: GCA_024362995.1. Lineage (NCBI taxonomy): Eukaryota > Viridiplantae > Streptophyta > Magnoliopsida > Rosales > Rosaceae > Heteromeles > Heteromeles arbutifolia. The sequence goes on along the minus strand of JANCRC010000003.1, from coordinate 31,531,474 downwards.
ACTCGTGTATGATGCGCATATCGCCAGCCTTCACGTGATTGTAGTTCTAGAGCGTAAATCATCATTACACCCAGTCATGTTCATGTCAGAATACCTCTGCACGAACTCGTGTATCAGCATATGTCGATGAACACTCGATGTGACATGTTTATTTCTATGAGATATTATGATGACTAGAAGTTATATGCCTATTTACGAATTTTGTGACGTATTGAATTTTTGAGATATTGCAAGATACGGTAAGTATTTTCATACTAACGTAGTATGTATATTTTGGAAACTATACTTGTTTTACGGTGAGCGGTTATATGTTTTCGAAAAAGTTTTTACAAAGCTTTATTTTTAGGCCCACTCACCTTTGTTTTTCGCCCCTCCAAGATTTAGTGGCAGTGTTCGTGTCGACGAGGATTTCTGGCAAATGCTAATATCGGAGACTACTCCCAATGGTATGATTCTTATTCTAATTTTACTGTACTTTACCTATGCTCTGACGTCATGTGTGAAATGGGTTCATTTCCGCTCACAAGCGCACTATTTTAGGCACTTTTAGGTCTAAATTTATTTACAGTCTTCACATCACTACACATTATTGCTTTGTCACCTTCCTAGTGTTGGCCAGCACAGCTCGATTCGGAATCCAGGTGGACATTTGGGTCTGAGTGTGTCAGGTACAATTTTGTCAATTTGAAGACGGCAGAATTTTATTACCACAATATTTATTTTCAAATTTTTGGATAACCATCCCAAGGTTGAAAAACTTGTTGGAAATTTTGAGTACAAATATCATTCTACATTGTCCCATATTGGTCATCACCAAAATGTTCTCTCACTTTAAAAGGCTTTGTCCTTATTAGAAAGTGATTAAAGTGATGGACCATGGAGAATAAAATTGGGCTCAACCTTAGGTTTGGGCTGTGGAGTGTGCTAATTAATAATTAAATTAATTAATTTTGGATGTAATTTTTTAAATTTAACAAACTCATTTTTTCAGATGAAGTCTGAAGCGATGGAAGAACACCCTCTATCTGAGAACATGTCTCCCAAAAGACGCATCTAATATTCATATCTGTTGCGAACATGCATAACTCAATTATATATATATATATATATATATATATATATATCTGCATGGCATTTAGAACACAGAAAAATCAAATTCATCTTCTACAATCCGAAACCTTCTTACTGAGAGAACCACAAAGAAATTCGCCAAAAGTCTAGTTTTCCGGTGCTGGAATCTTAACTTAGATCGTTGAATCCTGGTGAAGCAGACATCCGTAGAACTACAAATACAGAATAGGGACGAAATTCTGTTTCAAGGACATTGCGGTACGCAAGCCTCGATCTTCAGTTTGTCTATTTAATATTATTTCGTTTTGTTCATGCTCTGTTAAATTATTTATTCATATTTATTATTTATTAACATATATAAATGGGTAAATTACATTTTACCCCCTCATGTTTGGGGTCGATTTTCTTTGCAACATCTTTAAAAAATTTCAATTTCATACATTTACTTATCATTTTATTTCAATTTCATACATCTGGTTGAAAATCTGTTAAGTAAACCGTTACGTGATAACGTGGCAAATATGTGATCCATATTTGTGCTGACGTGGCTGCCACATTTATGCCACGTGACAAATTTTTATTTTTTTTATACATTTAAAATATAATAATATTTACCCTGTTAAAAAAAATAAATAAAAAAACCATACGAACCCAGAAACCCCCCGACCCACTTCTCCATCTCCCCCCTCTTCACCTCTCATCCTTTCTCTCTCCCCATACCCACTCCTCCCTCTTCACCTCCCGACCCCAAAGAACTCGACCCACCACCACCCTAGCCCAATCGGAAAAAAAAATTCACTCTCTTCTTCCCACCCTAAATCCATTACCATGAACTCGGGCCGAGCTCTCTGACCTCGTGCACTGGAAGCTCGCCCACTCAAATGGCTACCATGGTTGTCATTGTTTGAAAACTTTGAACCGGCGAACCCAAGGCTGCATCTTTTGAACCCCCTTCCTCTCGATCTGGTCACGGCTTCCGACCCACCGCTCCTAATTGACTGGAGCTCGTAGGCCCCGCTCGGAATCAACTGCGTTCCCGATCCGGTCACCGCCTCTAACAAGCCAAGAGCGTCGACTACATATCGCAACGACGCTGTTCCGAGACGTCGCCTTCCTTGATTACTCCGCCTCCCTCAGTCGCGCTTGAAGCACTATCTCACTATTTTCTGGCGAGATCGATAAGATTTAGAGATTCTGGCTCGGGTTTAATTGGGGTTTCTGAATTTTTTTTGTAAAGATGTGAAATTGGTGTTGTTTTTGCTTTGTTTGATGGATTTGGATAAACAAAGCAGATTGCCTTCATATTCTGATAAATTGCTTCGTCTGAGATTTTTGTTTTTGTTGCTTCATTATGTTTCAGCTGAGGACAAGGAGGAGTATGACGACGTCATTGGGTAGTAATGGTGGTGGTTGTTGCTGGGGGTTTAAGGAGGAAGACGGCGGCGGCTGGACGCGGTTGAACTGGAGAAGAAGGGTAAGGGTGATGGTTTGTAAGGGATGGGAGGTGAAGAAGGATGAGTGGGTCTGGGGAGAGAGAAGGGATGGGAGCTGAAGAGGGAGGAGATGGAGAAGTGGGTCGGGGGGTTTCTGGGTTTGTGTGGTTTTTTTTTTTTTAATTTTTAAATAGGGTAAATATTATTATATTTTAAATGTATAAATTTTTTTTGCTACGTGGCACAAATGTGGTAGCCACGTCAACACAATGTGGATCCTATATTTGCCACGTCATCACTTAATAGTTTATTTAACAGGTTTTCTAATGGATGTATGAAATTGAAATAAAATGATAAGTAAATGTATGAAATTAAAATGTTTTAAAGATGTTGTAAGAAATTGAAATAGATTCCAAAACTGAGGGGGTAAAATGTAATTTACCCTATATAAATTTATTATTGGTTGTTGATATTTATCCAACAAAGCTTTGAATTATTTGCTCTTGATGTGGGATAATACTTAGATTTGGGATGGAAATTGCAGAGGACGCATCGATCATGGTCCCGTTCGGGGAATTAGAAAATCTGCTGAGTCATCATCTGGGTGCATTGGGTTTACACCACTCACTATAATAATATGCATATTGATGATAAGACATGGACTTCTACACAAAATACGGTTTTCCGATAGTAGACTTCCCTCAATGAGATGAGACGTGTTTCCTCTGTACTTATATAAGTGATTAATCTCTTTTATTAATATAAAATCTTACACCATATATCTGTTGGAATTTATTAGGTTTATTTAGAAAATTAATTAGAGATTTGATTTGATTTTGTAGTAAGGTATTTTTGGCATTTACGCATTAGGGTTTTTTAGGTTTATTGCTCTATAAATAGAGCTTGTAATTTAGTTTGAGAAGTAAGCTAGTCACAATGTAGTCTCTTAGGGTTTTGTAGCTGTTTCGGCATTCTCGTTTGTTTAATAATATTCCTATTAGTTTTGTAATCTTGTTTGTTCCGCACTTTGATATTGAACTTGGTATCAGAGCAAGTTTGATCATTCGGGATTTAATTTGCTCTTGATTGGTTTTCGCTTCCACTTTGGTCTCATTTAGGTTTTCGCTTCCACTTTGGTCTGTGTCCTTTGTTCTTGGTCACTCTATTTTGTCGGCTGCAATCCCTTCTGCAGTTTGACTTTTCCTTGGTCTGTGGTCACTCTGTTTGGTCTCGTTTAGGCTTCCCCTTTTGCAGTTTGACTTTTCACTAGAGTTGTTCTGTCGACTACAATCCCTTGGTTTTGCGAGCCTTGTTTGCTGCAATTGGTTTTGCCTGAAGAAGGGCAGAGAGAAGGAAGAAAAAAGAATAGGAGAAAAAAAAAAGGAGAGTAGAAAAGAAAAAAAAACGTTGGTTTTTTGTTTGAAGGCCCACACGAGCAAGAAAGAAATATGGTTTGTTTGGGCTTGTTTTTGGAGCTTGTTGTTACCCGCAAATTAGATTGGTGACCATTCGAGTAACGTTGTGTACATGGTGAATTCGATTTTTTGTTTGTTTGTTCGGAAGTTAGAATTTGCATTGGCATTGGAATCTTGCACTGGCACTGGCATTGGCACTAGCATTGGAATTTGGAGTCTTGCATCAGCATCTGCTTGTTGGCAACCTCATGACGTGTACCGCCATGAGTTTGATGGGGGGTGTTGGAATTTATTAGGTTTATTTAGGAAATTAATTAGAGATTTGATTTGATTTTGTAGTAGGGTATTTTTGGCATTTACGCATTAGGGTTTCTTAGGTTTATTGCTCTATAAATAGAGCTTGTAATTTATATTGAGAAGTAAGCTAGTCACAATGTAGTCTCTTAGGGTTTTGTAGCCGTTCCGGCATTCTCGTTTGTTTAATAATATTCCTATTAGTTTTGTAATCTTGTTTGTTCCGCACTCTGATATTCATATATATCTAATCTAGACATGTCTTTACTATATTAGTTTGTCTATAATGTTTGTTTTTTAAAATTACTCATAAGTGATTTTAACAATAGTGCTTTTAATCGAAGCACTTTTTTTAGAAGAATGGTGAAACTTTTATTATAAATTGAAGAAAATGAATTGTAACTACTTTCTTGGAAAAGCTTTACGATCTGATCTAACTATTTTGTAACTTAGAAACTGTTGAAAATGAATTCCAAATCGATGAGAGAAAGAACCTTGCGTGAGCTTATAAGTAAGTCGGGCTATTCCTCATATTACTAATTTGTTTTATGAAGGAACCTCAACTTTCTTCTGAAACACCTCTAACTTTTTTCTTTGAATAATTGTGAGAAGTATATTTAGACACCTAAAAGATTTCTAAAAGGACTTCCAAACATACGATACATGTCGCATTACTGAAAACTGCTCAACATGTACTGTTCATATTTGTTACCAAGCGCTTTCGCTTTGCACCTTTATTTTTTTCTTTCAAACCAATCTTGACTATTGAGATTATCCATTTTCTTTTCCAAATCAAAATAAGACTAGTATCCACCTTCTTCCTTTGCTGGTATCCTACGATCTCTTGACCAAGTCATTTGACACTAATCATTGAGAACATGGCCCGTATCGTGGTACTGCCTTGACGTAGGATTCTTTTCCTCAGATCGGGTACTGAACTGGTTGTGTGGGGGTAGGGGCAGATATAACTAAGTGGATTAAGGCAGTGGGTTGTGAATCCACCACCCGCAAGTTCAACGCCAGTGGTTCGCCCATCAATAAATGGACCATTTGTTATGGAAAAACTAGATATCTCTTGGATAAATATAGGTTTCGCACGATATGAATATACCATGCAATGAAAATATATGGAAAATGAGTTTGTGCAATTAAGAATACACAAATTTAAAAGAGAAAATAAATATACAGCCGTTGAGCTTTTAGTTTCGTAACCGCTCTACAGTGAATTACATAATCACACCATAATAACAACATAAAAATAAAACCTCTTGGATCATCTCTAAAGGAGATGTCAAAAATATCATATAGACATATAACGGTAACAAATGACGTACCATTTACTTCAACCCAGATGTCAAAGATGATATGAAAAAGAAGGCTAAGCTGACATGGACAAAGAGATATCAAATTTGAAGCTGCCTTCAAATTTGATTTTTGCTATTTCCAAAAACATTTCACTTGCCTTACCTTAAATGCTAGCATATTTAAGTATTATTTTATTATTTTTAAACCAATAACAACCCAACTTTTATTATTTTTGTTTAAAATAAACATAAATGAAGTAATAAATTTTGGCATACCGGGTGAAAGGAAAATATTGACAATATGTCAAATTGCCAAATCAGCCATCAAATTTAAATTTGACGTCTCGTTTGGAGATGCTTTTAGAGATATCAAAACTGATACATAGACATCCAACAGTAAAAATAGCAGCAAACTCTCTCCAACCGTGCCTTCAGCTTCTTACTTGTTGCAGAGTTATTTGAAGGCAAAGCCTTATACTGTCAATTTATTTAATGATTTATTTAATAGATGTAATGCAATATATTATAAATATTATTGTATGTTCCAAGTATTTGAGTGGACATCTCAAGAATTGGACCCCACAGTGATATGAATTTTTTTTATAGAAAGACATTATTATTTAACATATCGAGTGTAGCAAAAAATTGTACAAAATATCAAATTATTATATAAGCCATCAAATATCATTTTGATGTTTTAAATTTGACATCTCATTTGAAAATGCTCATAATCACCCATAATTGATATTGGCTCCCTTTTAATGTGGCGATTCCTCAACGTCCTTTCAATATGGGAATGCTTCTCTAACAATATACATTTTTGCAAAATACATTTATAGCATCCCAGATGGAGAATATGGCATGCCATTTCATTTTATAGTAGCTAGAGTATGCTTCCAAGAGACTTCAAAATCCTACCTAACTTCATAGGCAAAGGCAACTTGTAATGGAAATTATTATCATGTCTAAAGCTAGGGATACCATTTATATAAATTATATTTTGTAAACTATATAACATGATTTTTTATGATTGGATTATCACTTAAGTGTTAATTAACATGCTTATTTTATATCCCGTGACATATCACATAATTTATAGATGTGGTTTAAAAGTCGGTCTACCTAGCATTACTCTATTATCATATACCAACACCTTATATTAACGGTGAATTCTTTTCATGTACATTGTTATTCTATTATGTAATTTCTATGCCTTAATGGGGCCTAGATGACCAGTCAATCGAAATCAATTATATATAGACTTTAATTTCATACACAAACGTGTACACCTCATTTACTGATGCTATTTATTTATACACCAAACTCCTCACCTCCCTACTCATCATATATTTACTAGTGTAATGTGTAGTGAGGGAGGGCAGTGTGGGTGTGAGAGCAGCAGTTACAACCATGGCCTCCAAACTTGTCCTTCTCATGAGTCTGATCATCTCCTTTCTTTTCTTTCCCTCCAAGCTTACGGGATTCACCGTCACAGAGGCTCGTGTGGTTCCGGCCATGTATGTTTTCGGGGACTCGTTGGTAGATGTGGGCAACAACAATTACCTCCAGTTTTCTTTTGCCAAAGCAAACTTTCCTCCCAACGGCCTTGACTTTCCGACCAAACAACCAACCGGCAGATTTTGTAACGGCAAGAATGCTACAGATCTTCTCGGTAAGTTGTTGTAACAACGTAACATTCTAAATCGCTTCACAAGAGAAAATATATGTAGTTTAGTTATGTACTTTCTTGTTATGTGTCCAGACTTTCTACGTATGTAGGCAATGCTACCCCCTTTTCAAGGAAAGAAATCGAAAAAAGTAGAATTTGAGACTTACTAATCCATAGGAAGCTCAGGCAATGCAATTCAATCATTGGAAACAGAGGTCTTTCCAGTGCCATAAAAATCATGAGATGTTTAGTTTACTTTAGAGTATTCTACATTCTGAATGTTTTAATCGTTAGATCATAATTTTTTATATGACAGTTCGTGGGTTTCCTGACTGAGCAGACACTCAAGAGCAGGTCACTGAATAATGAAATAGTAACCAAAAGTTCAAAATGCCCTTCAAAGTTGGCAGTTAGATAACAAATGCTCTTCTTAGGGTTGGAAAAAAATCTCAAAAATTCCCAACCGAACTGAAAAATTCCCGAAACCAAATCGAAAAAATCCCAAACCTAAATTCTCGAAAATTTTGGTACCCAATACCGAACCAATCCCGAAATTTTGGTACGGGAATCGGTCTCAAGTTTTTGGGATTTCGGTATTCCCAAACCAAACTGAAAAATATATATATTATTTAATTTTTAAATATATAGGATCACATCTTTAAGGGGAACATCATTTACCTACAATAGTGAAAATTGAAATACTGAAGGAGCATTGGAAATCGATGATGGAACATATATAGGAAGGAGCCCTAAGATAGATAGTGGAACATATGCAGAATTTTTAAATCACAGAAGATTGATCAATGGATACATAGATGCAGAATAAACTGGGAGATTGATAGATGGATAGATGGATATATTATAAGTTACAATTTGCTTGAGAAAACTTTACATCTATCTATAATATTTATATTATATATGTACAGAAGTTTACTCAAGCATATATTAACGTTTTAGACGTAATTTTAGGGACTAGCATGATTATAGATAGATTTACTAGTTTACTCAAGCATATATTAACGTTTCATATTTGCAGATTGCTTTTGAATAGGCAGATACTAACTGGGCCTTGCCATTTGATTAGCATATTTGTGTGCACAGATTAGTAGAAACAAATTGGCAGATTGGGCATGCCTATATGTCAATTTTTCAATATAAAAGGTTGAATTTTAACCCAAAAGCATAATATGTCAAATTTTAGTCCAAAAGCCCAAAACCATTTCGGGATTCCCGATTTGTCCTGAAATCCAAAAACTATTTCGGGATTCCCGAAAATTTGGTTTGGGATCGGTATTGAAATTGGGATTTCCGAAAAATTTATGTTTGGGAATCGGGACAAGGGTTTCGGTATGGGAGTTTTGGGATTCCCAAAAATTTGGTTTGGGATCGGTATTGAAATTGGGATTCCCGAAAATTTTGGTTTAGGAATCGGGACAAGGGTTTCAGTATGGGATCCCATACCGAACCACCCCTAGCTCTTCTCACATTATTAGCTGTAGAAGCAATTAGTAATTGGTTGATAAGGTGAAGAAGTTGGTTCAAACTAAATTTGAGAGTGCATTTAGTTTTGTTATAGCTATACTATAAAAAAAAGTAGTTGGTTTCTTTTCAGGAACCAGGCATTTTCCTATTTTATTTTTTGAATTGTAATATAGTTACCTAGTGTTATTATTCGACGTTTTATAAATTGATTAACGACAAGTTTTTATTAAAGAAATTGTATGGATAAATAAAACACACATTATAGACTTATTGGGATTTGGATCCTCTCCTGAGCAGAGGGTCCAAGTCCTCCTCATCAAATAACATGGGCCGTTGGATTTTGATCTAACAACTACAGTTATTATAACTTTTAGAGGGGCCCATGTTTGTAGCCAAGGTTCTAAAAAATGCTAGGCGCTAGTCAGGCGGCGGGCTAACGCCTAGGCTGCTAGGTGGGGTCTAGGAGGGCGCCTAGGCGGCCTAGGCGGATTTAGGTAAATTTCTTATATATTTTATGAATTAATTAAATTTATTATATCAAATGTAAATAATTATTGACTTATATGTTATTTCTTATAGAAGAAGATACATATGTGAATGTTTTTTGTACATATATGATATACTTGCCTAGGAAAAAAATACAAAACATTATCTACATAATTTATAATTTATATAAGATTTATATATGTGTGTGTATATATACACACACACACACACACCAAACTTTTAAAAATATAAAAAACCCACATAGTAGGTGGTTTTCATTACTAAAACCATCAAACCGTCCACCTCACCTCTACTCTTTCACATCACTTGTCCACTTGTGGTTTCATAATTAAAACCATGTTAGAGTTCATAGTTCTCATAATTATTTATTAAAACCATGCTTTTGACCTTGGATTCCCAATCCTCAACTTGCACGGTTGCACTTGCACCACTACATATTCAAATGTTTAAGCCTCTCTCTCTCTCCGTCTCTATCTCTCTCTCTCTCTCTCTCTCTCTCTCTCTCTCTCTCTCTCTCTCTCTCTCTTCGCACTCTCTCTTCTATGAGTTTTTCCAAAAATCTCTAGCAAGCAGCCATAGTTTCTGATGCAGGTGCAGATGCCAAATGCAAGGTGCGAGATGCGATGCAGGTGTTGGAAACTTGGAGTTGCAGATGCTACAAGAGTTCGAGGCGAGAGAGTTGCAGTCTTGCAGAGCCTTCGGTGGTGGTGAGAGTTGCAGAGCACCTTGTGCGACGGCAAGAATTTCAGACCGCCTAGAGTGCCACCTAGCACCGTCTAGACCGCCTAGAGTGCCTAGCGGGTGCCTAGGCGGCCACCTAAGTCCCCACCGATTTTTTAAACGATTTTCCCCAAATCGCAGCGGGCTTCCACCACCGAACGCCTAGGCGGCCACCTTGAGCGTTTTTTAGAACACTGTTTGTAGCCGTTGAATCAAAATCCAACGGCCCGTATTATTTGATAAGGAGGATTCGGACCCTTTGCTCAGGAAAGGATCCAAATCCGACTTATTGTATTGGTGTGTAGTGGTGGGACAGTCACACCCGGTTTGACACTTACCTCGTTTTCTTTTTATTTTTAATGGCCATTATTTTTGTATTATGTGTATTGAGAACACTTTATTATGATAACATTATTCAATTTTTGAATTTTGGGCAGCTGAGAAAGTGGGCTTACGCACCCTACCACCATATCTCCTAAATTGAACCAGAGCTATACCCTCTTCCTAAATGGTGTTAACTTTGCTTCTGGAGCTGCTAAAATCTTCGAAGACACAGATCAACATGTAAGTCAAAACGCAGCTATATATATATATATATATATATATATATATATCCATGTGTATGTGTGTGTATATAGGAGTAGGATTCTCTCCCCCATTTTTTTCTCTCTTCATTCTTCATCTTCTATTTGAACGGTCATGATTAAGACACGTCAACCTCTTATATTAATTTTTTTATAGAGAGAGAAAGACAAAAGGGAAAGTGAGAGAGGAGGGGAGGGGAGGGGAGAGGAATAGGAAGCAAGAGAATCCTACTCCATGTATATATATGTGTATATATATATATACACACATATATATATATACACACACATATATATATGTACATATGTGGGTGTATATATAATTACATTAATAATGTTGACAATATTAATCAATTTAGTTATTTTTCTTTGTCTGATCAGCCCTAGTCAATATCTTTGGGAGAACAAGTAGACTATTATTTGTCAGTGAAGAAAGAGCTAACCTCCAATGCACAAAACCTCCTGTCAAAATCTCTCTTCACCATTGTCATTGGAAGCAATGACATCTATACCTACTTTGACACCTCCACTAATAATAGAAGCACACCTCAGCAGTATGTTAATTCCATGGTTCTCACACTTAAACAACAAGTGAAGGTGATTAACAAAATAATTCCTTTCAATTATCAATGCATGTTATATCACACTTTTCTTGATTAAGTTTATGCGGCTTAATCATCTTTTCGTAGCGGCAATATGATTATGGCGCTCGTAAATTTGTAATCGTTGGGATTGGGCTTATCGTATGCACCCCATTGGAAAGAAACGAGAGAACAGATCAAGAATGCAAAGCAGACATAAATCAACTGTCAGCTAACTACAATCAAGTTCTTATATCGATGTTGAAGAACTTGAAGTCAGAGCTCAGGGGCGTAAACTACTCCTACTTCGATGGTTACAGCCTCATGCACAACTTCATTCAGAATCCAACAGCTTACGGTACTGACATACAATATTTTTCTTGTAGTACATGTTAAATTAAATTCGAGTGATCAGATAACATTTTCTTGACGGACAAGCTGACGTTTGAATTGAGTCAAATAAGAGTCCGCATGATCAATGATCCAAGTTAACAGTTCAAAAAGAAGATTATTTTAATGCCTTATTAATCAATAATTATATTAATTTAATCAGGCTTTGCTGAGGTTAAAGCTGCATGCTGTGGTCTTGGGAAGCTTAATGCGGATGCTACATGCCTGCCATTTGCAACGTACTGCACCAACAGAAGCAACCATCTCTTCTGGGATAGAACTCATCCGACTGAGGACGCACATCCACTACTAGAATTATGCTCATAGGACACCATTTGTTGCACATCCCTTGCAATTGGTGGCCATAGATATAAAGCTGCTACTTTTTTATGGTGGCTTTACAGTGGGATGCCGCTGATATCGGTGGCCTTCAACATTGAGCCACCAATGATTGGTGTATGTTAAATAGCTTTATTTCTTAAAAATACTTTTTTGTGCATTTGTGATTAACTGGGCACCAATACAATTGATTGAACACCAATAAAACAAATAAAAAAACCATTAAACCTCTCTCCCCTTCACAAAAGGCCAACTCCTCCCCTTCATTCTCTCCGCTCGCTTCCCCCTTCATTCTTTCTCTCCTCCCTCCCGTATCGTCTCTCTCCCTCTTCTCGTTCATGCAGCAGCAGCTCCGTCCTCCGGTCACCAACGAACGTCAAACTATACTTCCAGAATCCTCTTCCCTTCCTCTTTCCAACCCTCAAGTTAGTTTCTCCAAATTTGTAGCCGAATTTTCTCAATTTCAGATCTAAGAAACGGTGACTGTGGGTATTCCGGCCAATTTCCGGCGAAGTCTGCCTGAATTGGACCTTAAGCAAGAGGTAAAAATGATCATCTCCTCATGGATGTTCCCTAGTGTAAGTGATTTCTCAAAATAAAAACTTTCAATTTTTGGATCGATTGTAGATTTCAAATTTTAATTCCATTTTATGTATGCATGTCGAAGATTGGGGACGAGGAAGGTGAATCAAGGTTGTTTCTAACCTGGGCCGAGAAGAATGGAAGCCTTGGAAGGTTGTGGGTGAAACTAAGGTGAAGAGGGTTCTTCTAAAAAAATTAAGGTGCACAGGGTGATTTTCTCCTTAACCACAACTATCACATGTTATCTCTTGCTTGGAATTTTTTTTTAAAATTCCCAGGATCTGCAGTTGCAATACTTTTGATGGATAAATTAAAAAAGAAGCAAATGCTTTTATAAAGTTTTTGTAGTCTCAAGCACGGTAAATATAATAGCACTAGAAAGTGAGGAAATCCACTTTCTTTGGTCAGATTGGATTCTCTACTATAGCTACCATTTTTATCTCCAAACAAATTTTTAATGGTATGTATGATATAAAAGGGTAAATTTAACTATTTTGGTTTCTTTGTTCTCACGATTTGGTGCCTCGAGTTTTAATTTTTCATAGATGTGTCTGAGTTTTTTTCCAGTTACAATTCGGGAGCCATTGGCAACTTCTAGGGGACCAAAATTGTTTTCAGGTCAAAATACAGGAACCAAATCGTAACTAGACTAGGAGATTACATTACCAAAGTAGGAAAGTTTGATCTTGATTCATAGTTTGGTAACATAATATGTATGTAGGATGTTGTTTTAGAACCGCTTGGTAAGTGTTAAATACATCCTATAACATGACTGACTAACAAGCATGGTCGTTCAGATATACATGCCAATTGAGATCACTGACTAAATCAGATTTCTTTTATATTGAAGCAAATCTTGCCTATTAGATGTTTGTGAAAATTCCCCAGAGAGTTAGAAACAAAGATATGATGCAAATATGAATGTAGGCTGTTTTGGTGTGTGTGTGTGTGTGTGTGTGTGTACGTATAGGGATGTTATATTGATATGACATGCTGCCTAATTTATCTATTTTTGGATTGCTAGATCAAAGAAGGAAGTTCAATTTATCAAGGATCAAGGTTTGGACTACTAGACAGCACGCCATCTTCGGTTTGAGGTATGGAAGTCTCGTGCTTGCAATCTGCCCGCTTACGTGTTTAAATTTCTGGTTTATCAATATGTTCAAGATTTGGTTAGCAGGTAGTTATGTTAACAAATCAAAGTTCCTTTAAGAATCTGGTTGGTAGTCTTGGTACCCTCCAGATTTATGTAAAAATCTAGAGCCACCTGCATAGTCCTATGCTAATGAGCTGCAAGTAAAACTTTAGTAATAATGTGTTTTTGTATTTCTTTCTAGCGATCAGCTCTTTGCACTCGAAATTTGGTGATCAGGACTTGCCTTTGATTTTATTCGGTGCAGTAGAGTTTTGCTTCGATTTGTTCATCTTCTTCCAGATTTATGTTCCATGTTTTTTGTTTTATATTGTTTTGGGATATGTGAATGTAATTTTTTGGCTATTTCTTTGCTTCAATTCTCTCTAATTTTTTGCTGTTTAGTTTGAACTCCCATCGCGGCATCATCATATGCTCTTGCTGCTACTGCCTTTGACTGGTATTTCCCTATTTGCTACCTAAACAACAGTCATCTCAGATACTACTTGCTTGGAGTACCATATACCTATATAGTAGTTTGAAAGCTGACCTAGTTTGAAGAAACCTAGCTCAAACATCCCACCTGTAGAGACAATGGTTTGATCGCCAGAGATAGATTGGCATGACATGATTAAGCTCTTTGGAAACAGAGTGTTCAAACACTTTTCAAAGTTTGAGTCCCAACATTTGTTCAAAATTGTATAAAAGATCAGTTATGCAAATTTGTAGTATATTCTTATATCAAAGATATTACAATTTGTTGCCTTACCAAAAAAAAAAAGGAAATATTATATTCAAATCTGGGTGCCCCCGGAGGCATCTTTTTTAAAAAAATATTATTTTGCAACTTTGCCACCAATGTGAATTAGGGTGGCATTTTTAGTCTCAAATCTAGCCACTAATAAGAGGGACAATGAGATATTTTGAATTTTAGAAATAATTATAAAAGATAAAAATGTTGTACTATTCACATACACACCAATGCAATATTGGTAGCCATTGTTACAATAGAGTCCTCTACATAGGCCATGTTCTCTAGTTTAGTGGCTGCTTGGTGGCCATAGAGGTTTGCCACCAATGTGGGTGGCAACACTTGACAATAGCCACCAATGAAAAGGATGCCTTATAGCCAAATTTCTAGTAGTGATCACATCTTTGTGGATTACATTCTTTCTGGTCCTTTACAATACACCTTCCCTATTAACGTGAAAAAGCTAGTGTCCATTAATCAATTAATCTGGTTGACATGTATGCTTCGCACTTACGAACGCGAAGTAATTCCTTGCTTATCGCTAGTCGTAACTTGTAATGCATGTGATTATACTTAGAGATGCATCCACACATGCAAAATATACGACCAATGACATGAAAGAACAATTTTTTTATCTTTCAATTACGTTATTAGTAACAAGTTTAGGACCATTTGGTATTCTACCTGAAAACTTTGATCTAGACCAATCAATATATCAAATTTTGATCCAAATTTGATCTGAATCCGATATAATTAGTAAGATATGGATTGAGACTTCCAACCCAATTATTCGAATAACATCTGAATTCGAAATTCAATTTTAATGGATCTGGATATGGAACCAGGCAGATCTGACCGATAATAATGCGACCCGATTTAATATGACCTATGATTTAATCTTGGAGAAATTAGGTTTTTATCTCTCATTTTTGTACTTCATCAATTTAAAAATTTATTCGTTTTCAATTTTTATCAAGGTTCTTTAGTTTTTATAATCTACATCATCATTTCAAATTTTCAATAATAAAAAAATATTTATATCTAATCATATTTAAATTTTGTAATTAAAAATTATTTAATCATTTCTAAATAGATCCATTTAGTATTAGAAATGTTATTTGATGCGGAGTTTGACTTGCGGGGAAATTGGCTTGCGGGAATAGGGTCAGCATGTGAGGGTGGGGTTGGGTGAGATGTAGAGGGGAGTGAGAGGGAGAATTGGGTCGGCCTCCAGTTTATCTTGGAAGAGGCAGGGTGATGGTGTAGGAATAGCTCAACAAAACATTCGAGCTAGGGAGGCGGAAGAAAGGGAGTGACAGCGGTTGGTGCGGGAGAGAGCATTTGATGCGGGGTGGATTGGACCGGGGGGAATGGTAATGACTGAGGCGGGGTCCATAGTGCTGGAGGAGCCTCCTGAGAAGGTTGTGGTTGCGGAGGAGGAACAGAGACTATTCAGCATAGTCCTATCATTGATCTCAATCTTTCAGTGGTGGGTGCGGGGATAGGTGATGGATTATTGTCTTAAGATTCTGACCCTTTTAATCTGCTACCCATAATTGAGGCGGTTTCGAGAGGTGGAGTAAAGAGGAGCCGTGAAGATGATGATGATGATGAGCATGGGGTGCTTTTCGAGGATGGTTTGTCTCGTATGAAGAAAAACTCCAGGTCCGGGAGAGATCAAGCAGAGGCCACCTACAAGGGGTCTCCACGATCGCAATGAATATCCTATGTTGGAACTGTCAGGGTATCAGGGGAGACCTGACAGTTGATGATCTCTTGGAGCAGAATCGGCTCCACTCCCCCAAGGTAGTGGCTCTTATGGACACTAAGAATCAAAGTAGAAGATATCGGTACTTAAGGTGTAGGCTTGGAATCACGTGTATGCATGTTATCGAGCCTAGGGGAATTGTAGGTGGTATGTGTGTATTTTGGAAAGATGCTAAAGATGTGATGTTGGTTAAATATGGAGAGTTTTTTTTATTGAAATTTTGATCGAAGATGTAATTCGCCATAACAAGTGGCGACTTGGAGTAGTTTATGCAAGTACAGATGATAAAAAAAAGGGCTCAACAATTTGCCATTTTGTCTGATCGTTTAGCAAATTATTTGGAACCATGTTTTTAATGGGCAATTTTAATGATTTATTATTGGATTCGGAAAAAAATGGAGGTAACATGCGGACGGCAACAAGTATGAGGATTTTTGGAATTTTGTTACTAATTCACGACTGTTGGACTTGGGTTTTGAGGGTTACTCGTACACATAGCGTAACCGACGTGACGAAGGATTTATTTAGGATCGAATTGACCGGGTAATAGCTACAAATGACTGGGTGAATTATTATCCGAACGATGTGGTTAGCATATGGTGTTGGAAGGGTCGGACCATGCAATGCTAATCCTTTCCATGGAGGTGGTGCAACCTCGGAGGAAGCAATAGTTTATGTATGACCCGCGATGGAATCATGATGAGCAATGTGGTGAAGTGGTGAGGCAAAAGTGGGGAAGGGTTTATGAGGGTTCTCCAGCGCATATGTTGGTGTCTAAATTAAGGAAAGTCAAACACGGGTTGATTCAGTGGCGTAAGAAATATGGACGAAATGAGCAAAAGGAGATTTGTCGATTGAAGGAGGAACTTCGAAGTGCTTATCAGCAACCAGTCTTTAGTAGAGTCCATATTAGAGAGATGGAAGCAGAGCTTAAACAGGCAGTCAAAAATGAGGAAACATATTGGCGTATGAAGTCAAGAGTGTAGTGGTTGAAGGAAGGTGATAAGAATGCAAGGTTCTTTCATGCACAGACAAAGAAACGAAGACATCGTAATATTATCAGATGGTTAGAAAAGGATGATGGAACATGGTGTACGGATCGTATGGGTATTCAAGGCATTGCCATCCAATATTTCCACTTTTTGTTTACTATGACCAGGAACTCTTATTTTACGGAAGTTATACAATGTATGCCGAGTGAGTGGGAAGATTGGAGAATAATTTGTTAGTTGCTCGGGTGTTAGATGTGGAGATTGAGCATGCTATTTATCAAATGTATCCAACCAAATCACCTGGTCCTAATGGGTTTAATGCCGCTTTCTTTCATCATCATTGGGAAACGGTGGGTGGTGCAGTCATTGGCATGGTTAAAACTTTCTTTCAGTCTGGCCGCATATTGAAGGAGTTGAATCACACAAATATTATGCTTATCCCAAAGGTAGATAATCCAAGCAGAATGTCCCAATTTTGGCCAATATCTTTGTGTAACGTGGCGTATAAGATTATTTCAAAAGTGATGACGAATCGTTTAAAGAAAATGATCTCTAAAGTGATTAGTCTGAATCAGTCGGCGTTTGTGGTAGGAAGACAAATCTCTGACAATATACTTGTGGTTCATGAATTACTCCACTCTATAAAGCAAGGGAAATGAGGATGGGATCAACTACATGGCATTGAAACTGGACATGGCAAAGGCCTATGATCGGGTTGAAAGGCCGTTTTTGAATGCTATGCTTCATAAGTTGGGATTTGATGATATATTTTGTCAGTGTGTGATGGAATGTGTCCAAACGGTCTCTTATAGTATGGTAGTAAATGGGGAAGCCTCGGGGAATATCACACCATGTCGAGGTCTTCGGCAAGGAGATCCTTTATCGCCGTTCTTGTTTCTAATTTGTGCCGAGGGCCTATTTGCACTACTATAACATGAGGAGAGGGTTGGGAGAGTTAGGGGCATGACAGTTAGCCACAATGTCGAGCCTTTTTCTCATATGTTTTTTGCGGATGACTCAGTCCTATTTTGTCAAGCTACGGAAATGGAGGCAGTTAATGTTAATGGTGTGCTTCAGAAATATGCTGAAGGGTCGAATCAACTAGTGAATTTGGAGAAAAGCTCAACTTTCTTTAGCTCTACTATCAGGAGTATTGAGGATTAAATATCAAGAGACTTTTGGTAAGTATTTAGGTATCCAAGCGGATTTTGGGGTCTCCAAAATGAAGGTGTTTGAAGACATACGGAATAGGCTAGAAGAAAGAATTAATGGTTGGGCGGAACAATTTATATCGGTTGCTGGGAAGGAGGTACTTCTGAAAAGTGTAGCGACTGCTTTGCCTAATTATACTATGTCTTCCTTTCAACTCCCAATTTGGTTGGCTAAGGAAATTGAGCAAGTAATTGCTCAGTTTTGGTGGAGAGACCAAAAAATACATAAGGGGGTTCATTGGATGACTTGAAGTAAATTGGCGAAAGGTAAGACTCCGGGAGGCCTTGGGTTTAAGGAAATTATTTCTTTTAATTTAGCCATGCTAGCGAAGGTTGGGTGGCGTATCCTGTGCAATCCGGACTCTTTGTTGGCGAAAACCCTTCGCGCTAAATATTATCCTTCCTTTTCTTTCTTGGATGCACTGGTGGGAATAGGAACTTCTTGGGGGTGGAAGGGTATTTTGCAAGGCCCAAAAATATTGAAGGGAGGCTTACGATGGAGGGTTGGAGACGGACGAAGTATTCGGATTCAAACGGATCCATGGTTACATATTCCTCGTACGTTTCTCCCTACTTCGAGGTTTCAGAAGATGTCGCATTTGGTTGCGAAACTGGTGGCAACAGACGGTACATGGAAGAGGGATGTGGTTGACCGTTGTTTCAATAATGACAAAGCCCGAGCAATTTTAAGCATGTTGCTCAGTAGATTTGGATGACGGGATCGAATTAGTTGGCATTATACACGGAATAAGATATACTCGGTTAAATCAGGATATAAGGTGGCTCAGGAGATAAAGCGAAATGGTGAACTGGGATGTAAGGGGACGGGTCAGTTAAGTGAGGGTCATCTTAAGGATCTTACTTGGTTAGATGTGTGGTAGTTGCAAGTCCCCCCGAAGCTTCGGCATTTCATTTGGAAGGGTTGCAAAAACATATTGGCGGTTCGAGTTAATCTACAACAATGGGGGGTTCGGTTGGAGACTTGTTGCTCACAATGTGGGGAGGATGTAAAGACACAGGTACATCTCTTCTTCAAATGTTCTTTTGCTAGAGTTTTTTGGTTTGGATCACCATTACAATTGGATGTTAATTCGATGGAGGGTGGATATTTTTTAGAATGTTGGAAATGGTTGAGTAGGAAATATAGTCGCGAGGTGGAGGTGGACAAACTTATGCAGTGGGTGGTGTGTGGTTTGTGGCGTATTTGGAAATGTAGGAATATCGTGGTCTTTAAGAAGACTACAATGGAGCCTCGTACAGCCTTGGAGCTTTTGTATCGTCAATGGAGTGAGCTTGAGGGAGAAGGGGGGAGCAAAGACACGCAAGTGGGCAACAACGTGGGGTAGGGGGGGACGGTCCATGAGAGATGGGTGAAGCCTCCATTTCAAACTATTAAGATTAATTGTGATGGTGCTTGGTGTTCTCGCACAAGGATGGGTGGATTTGGGTGGGTGACTTTGCAAGGATTTTCAAGGGGGCCGGAGGTGTGGGGAGTGTCTTTTGTGGGTCTAGTTTGATGGCGGAAGCGGTGAGGGGGGCATTGGTGGCTTGTACAGAGAGAGGTTATGGGAGGGTCCAGATCAAAACTGACTCGAAAATGCTCGTGGAGATGTTAAATGGCCTTCTACTGCCGGATGCTAGCATTGAAGGTATATTATGGGACATTGAGCATAGCAAACAACAATTGGGTTATGTGGAATTTCTTTATACTCCTCGGGCCTGTAATGAGGCTGCGCATTTGGTGGCAAAGTATGTCACGCGTATAAGGGGTTCTCACTCGTGGGATTGCTTGGAGCCGGAGTGGTTATTTAATACCCTGGCTATTAATGTAAACATTTCTATTCGTATCTAATAATAGTCTTCTTTGACAAAAAAAAATATTATATTTATGGCTACCGTTTATGTCATATATTTCCATTTTAATTTGTGCCCGTTATTAATTTGCAACCATTTTCTTAATATGTTTTCTTTTTAGTTTTAATTTGTACCCATACAATTATTATTTTTTTTCATGTACCCTTATCTTTAAACTTTTATTTGTACCCATAGTTATTTTTATCTCTTATTTGTGCCCTTAACTTTTATTTGTATCCATAGTTATTTTTATCTTTTATTTGTGCCCATAATTTATTTATAATGTAGCCATTTTTAATAAAAGTTGTACCACTTTGTTATATGTATGAGTTTAAAATGTAACATATTTTTATGTAAAGTGTACTCATTTTCTTTATATAAAATCTATTCACTTTGTTTATTTATAATGTACCAGATTTTATAATAAAATATACTCTGAATTCCATCTGATTATCCGAATAGATGCCGGATTTGATAATCCAACAATACATGGATCATGATTTTGATCGAGACTAATCTCATCCGAATTCCATTCGTTTGCAGGTCAACTTTGATTGTTCTTAAATCTCAAATTAAAAAATAAAAAATAAAAAATAAAAAAAATCCTTGTTAAGTTCTTGAAAATAAATTATGCTTGAGCACGAACTCCATGGCATCAGAGATGAAAACAAATTAGACCCATTCTTCTAAGCCACAATATAGTCAGTGGAGCATGGGTCAACAGTGACGACAACGTTGTGTCAAAATCGTGGCGACGTTGACCAGTCGAAGGGATTGTTTGGAAGGACGACGTTGTGGAGGCTAAACTTGATAATAATGAGGAGAGAGGCATAAAATGGACGAGAGAGACAGAGCAGGGAAAGAAAAAAATACGGCGAGGAGAGAAAAAAATACGGCGAGAGATATAAAGACAATAATGAGAATTATTTGCAGAAAGGAGAGGTTTTTTGGTTAACAAAGGGGCAAAATGCCCGAGAAAAGAATGAAAACTACAACAAAATGTCACGAGGCCTAAACCCAAATGAGAGCTTTGGTTGAGTTAAAAATTCTCTAAAAACTTAATTTTTGTGTTTTAAAAAAAAAAAGTTGTTGTAGACCTATTTAACGGAACTATTCTAAAGGAATAAAGAGAGGGAGGCCGGTGGTAGTAAGAGAGAGAAGAAAGTGATTTAATTGTGAGGTGCATATTGTATTACCACATTGTGCCTTTATTTATAGTAATAGGATAGGTAAAATCCTTATCCTTTTAGGATTCCAACTCTTAACAGGTAATCAACTCCTAATAGGAATATAAGAGATATTCCTAGATCCAGGATTCACTAGGATTCACTACTAGAAATTTGGCTATAAGCCACCCTTTTCATTAGTGGCTATTGTCAAGTGTTGCCACTCACATTGGTGACAACCCTCGATGGCCACCAAGCACCCACTAAACTAGAGAACATGGCCTATGTAGAAGACTCTATTGTAACAATGGCTACCAATAGTGCATTGATGGCTATGTGAATAGTACAACATTTTTATATTTTATAATTTATTTCTAAAATTCAAAATATCTCATTGTCCCTCTTATTAGTGGCTAAATTTGAGACTATCATTGGTGCACTTCATACACATACAACCACCAATCCAATGCATTGGTAGTAAAAACTCACAAAACCTCGCTATAATAAAACCCTAGGTGGTAGAAAAACCCATAGACTAAGGAGAAAAGTGAGAAGTATGCATAATGTGTGACATCCCACATCGCCCAGGGGAGTGATCCTTAAATGTATATTCTCATCCCTACCTAGCACGAGGCCTTTTGGGAGCTCACTGGCTTCGGGTTCTGTAGGAACTCCAAAGTTAAGCGAGAAGGGGGCTAAAGCACTCCCATGATTGGTGACCAACTGGGAAGTTGCTCATGAGTTCCCAGAAACAAAACCGTGAGGGCTTGGTCGGGGCCCAAAGCGGACAATATCATGCTACGGTGGTGGAGCAGGCCCGGGAAATGATCCGCCCCGGGCCGGGATGTGACGTAATGTCTAAAACAAATGTCAAACAGGATGAAAGTAGCGAACTCAATGGAGTATGATCATCCTAGGATGGGTGCCTCATCAAAACCTCGTTAGGTAGCAAAAACCCAGTGGGAAAAATGCTCCAAATCGTAGGAAAAAGAGTACATTAAGATCAAGCAAGTATGTTTCAGGATACTCTCCCTAAGTTAGACATAACTTCCAAATAAGAGAACTGTAAGCGATTCAACTCGGATAATTTATGCATACAGATTTCTTGGACGAGCTTCTGAAAAGTATACTTGGGCAATATCTTGGTGAAGAGATCGGCCAGGTTGTCCTGGGAACGGATTTACTTGACTTCAATGTTCTGATGTTGTTGTTACTGGTGAGAATAAAAGAACTTCAGCATTATGTGCTTGGTGTTGTCTCCCTTGATGTATCCCTTCTTTAACTGTTCAATTCATGATGCATTATCTTCAAAGATCGTCGTAGGAAGGTTAACGACGGAAGTAAGACCACTAGTGCTTCGAATATGTTCCATAACTGCTCTCAACCAAAAGCACTCACGCGATGCTTTATGCAGGGCAAGAATCTCAACATAGTTTGAAGAAGTTGCAACTAGCGTATGCTTGGTAGTTGCTTAGTAGACCTCCAAGATATAGTGGTGCCTCCAACGATAAAGACATAGCCCGTTTAAGAACGTGCCCTATGTGGGTTAGACAGATATCTAGCATCTGCGTAACAATGAGAATCAACCCGAGAACCGAAGGGATGACGTGTTCTCTTTAGGAATCGTGGGTGCAGAATAAGCCCAAATCTGTAGTACCTTTGAGGTAGAGGAAAATGTCTTTAATACCATTCCAGTGTTTGCATGTAGGTGCATTGCTATATCTAGCCAAAAGATTAACAGCGAAGGAAATTTTGGGTCTGGTGCATTGAGCCAAGTACAATAAAGTCCCAATTGCACTTAGGTATGGAACTTCAGGCTCCAAAATCTCTTCCTCACCCTCATTCGGACGGAAGGGATCTCGTTTAGCATCTAGAGTTCGAACGACCACGAGAGTACTTGAAGGCTTCGTTTTATCTTCTTTAAAACGACGCAACACCTTATGGGTGTAGTTCGATTGATGTACTAGAATTCAATCCGAACAATGCTCGATCTCCAGGCCAAGGTAATATCGAGTTTTCCCAAGATCTTTCATCTCAAATTTCGATTTCAAATGTGTAGCAATTTCCTCAAGCTCTGCAGGAGTTCCGATAAGGTTCATGTCGTCGACATAAACTATAACGATTACAAATCTGGAATGTGACTTTTTAATAAACACGCATGGGCATAATTCGTTATTCACATAAACCTGACTTGTCAAATATTCACTCCGACGATTATACCACATCAGCCTAGATTGTTTCAATCCGTAGAGTGATCTCCTCAGCTTAATAGAGAGAGTGTTTCATGGTCTAGAACTATTTGAACTAGTCAATGGAAGTCTTTCTGGAACTTTCATGTAGATTTTCGTATCTAGATCCCTATAAAGATACGTGGTTACCACGTCCATAAGCTGGATATTTAGTTTTTCGAAAACTACCAAATTGATAAGGTAGTAGAACGTTATGACGTCCATTACAGGGGAATACTTCACATGTAGTGGAGTAGGAGCTACAGGCCCAAACATCTTACGTTTCGCAAGCGAATCGAGTTCAACATGGATTGCTTGTTTCCAGTTTGACCAATCCGTTCTACGTCGGAATTCATCAACGGAACGTGGTTAAATGTCATCGCTAAGCATGATGTCAGTAGCTACTGTGTACAAAAATGCTTTGTCGACGATCATCTCATTCCTATTCCAAACCTCATCCAATACTGCTTAGTGGATTGAAATCTCGCGATTCTCTGGAGGTCAGTTTGTCTCATCTAAGACATCAACGTAATCTAGAATAACCTCATGCGTTAGAACATATGAGTAAGCGGTGGTTGGATTCAAATTACGGTCACAAATTGGTGCGGATTTCCTCTTATGGGTTGTGAATCTTTTGAACCAAGGGGTATGCCATGCTTCAGGGTCGGAGTAGATGATTGGCTAGCCGCCAATGTACCATGCCACGTGGAAGTTGAGGCCTCAACTTTTTCGGGGATGGTCCGGCCTTCCCAGGTAGTGTTAGGACGTACGCGGGGTACATATATCCTTGCAGGTGCGTTTATAGTAGATATATGTGATCTTGTCACTTTAGCTAGATCTGTAAAAGCATCCGGCATGCTCTGAAGATCTATAATTCATCACACCTCAGTTTCAAACTGGGCAGTGGGGGGATCTAAATGAGACATAGTGGAAGCATACCACGACAATTCGCGGCGTTCTCCAAGAACGTTAGCATGTTTATCTCTCCCTAACGACGGAAAGACTGTCTCATCAAAGTGAGAATCCGTAAAACGTGTGGTAAAGAGATCTCCTGTCAAGGGCTCTAAGTAGAGAATAATTGATGGCGAATCATAACTGACATAGATTCCCATTTTTCTCTTAGGACCCATTTTGGTACGTAGTAGCGGTGCTATTGGCATATAAACTGCACACCCAAGCACACGTAAATGCGAGACGTCAGGCTCGTATCCAGTAACGAACTGTAACGGTGAATGAGGTTGGGTAGCGGTGGGCCTCAGGTGGACCAGCATAGCTGCGTGCAATATTGAATAGCCAGCGGCAAATACCGGCATTTTGGTTTGCATAACCAAAGTCTGAGCTATCAATTGAAGGCACTTTATGAAAGCTTTTACCATGTCTTTTTATGTGTGAACATGGGGTACAGGATGTTCGACTTCAATCCCTACTGACATGCAATAATCGTCAAAGGTCTGTGATGTAAACTCTACAGCGTTATCCAATCGAATCGACTTGATCGGATAATCATGGTGGTGAGCCCTTAGCTTAATAATTTGTACTAGGAGTTACGCAAATGCAGCGTTACGTGTGGACAACAGGCAAACATATGACCATCGTGTTGATGCATCAACCAACACTATAAAGTATCTAAATGGTCTGCATGTTTGCTGGATAGGTCCATAAATATCCTCTTGAATCCTCTGAACAAACTTGGGGGGATTGGGAATAATCTTTGTATGTGAAGGTTGAGTGCTCAACTTCCCCAAAGAATACACTTTGCATGGCGGGAATCCAACGTAGGGAGGTAAATGATGCACATGTGATGACTTGAGGGTACGGTGCATCATATCATGTCCGGGATGTCTCATACGGTCATGCCAAAGCAACAAAGTGCTCTGGAACTCAGGCATATGGTAGGCTTCTATGTCGCGAATGGTTGTAATGTACAACCCACTCGGGAGACGTTCCAACTTCTCGTGAATATGCTTCTGGCCATATTCGTAAGAAGTGATACAAAGAAATTCAGAGTCATTCTCTTCAGTGGTTTCAATATGATATTGATTATCTCGAATATCTCTAAAACTCAGCAACGTTCTTCCAGAACGTGGAGCATAGAGGGTCTCTTTAATGGTTAAGATTGTACCATTAGACAACATGATACGGGCTTTTCTGTATCCTTCAATCAGGTTGGATAAGCCTGGGAGAATCATCAGATGTGCTTTCTTAGGTACGAAGTTAGTAAAATAGTGTCATTCACGCAAGATGGTGTGCGTAGTTGCACTATCTGCCAAACAACTAACTTCCCCACTAGACATACCTAGAAATAAATTGATTGAATTGGTCACATGCATAAATATAATTCCATTAATTCAATTAATCAATTTGAGAAATAATATCTATAAAATAATTATCCATAATTCAAAACAAACCAAACCAAACCAAACAAATTATTCCAAATACTTAGAAAAATTGTCCAAAATTAAACCATAAACCTAAAAATTAGGGGGGGGGGGGGGGGGTCCGGCCATTCCTAGTGGGTTCGGCCACTAGGGGTAAAACACCCTAAAAACATGTCAAAAAAGTATTCGTCCATAGGAGCTGATGCCTCCTGAAAATCTGAAATCTCCATGGATGTAGTAGCATATTCGGGATGGTCCACATGTGCAAAGTTATACTCACGACGGGAATGATACTTGATGATGGCCTCAAGGGTAGCTCTACATATGTGTGACCAATGATCATTTGATCCACAATGGTAGCACATATCCATTTCAGTGTAAGCCAATTGAACAGTAGTTGTTCCCTTACTCTTGAAGTTTGGGGCCTTAGGGGCAAGAGGTTGGCGCTTCTGGGTCAAATTTCCTCCCTTGGGGCTGGCACCATGTTGACCTTGAACTCGTGGTTGGGCTTGCCGCCCATTGCCACGGCCACGACGATTCTTTCATCATTTGTGGCTGCTAGAATTCGTCGCATCCGCTTCAGGCGTAGCATTCGAGCCAGTAAGTTGAGTTTGAAGATTCTTCATCAAAAGCTGGTTCTGCTTTTCAGTGAGAAGTAAAATAGAGATCATATCCGAAAACTTGGTGAACTTATGTGCCTTATATTGTTACTGCAGGACAATATTGGTGGCATGGAAGGTCGAATAGGTCTTCTCTAGAAGATTTGATTCAGTTAATTCCACTTTACAGAACTTAAGTAGTGATCGGATTCTACAAACTTTAGAGTTCTGTTCATTCACGGACGTAAAATCTTGGAACTGAAGATGCTGTTAGTCATGTCTTGCTTCAGGCAAGTAAATGTCTTTCTGGTGACCGAAACGGTCGGCTAGAGCAAGCCAGAGGGTGTGTGGGTCTTCCTCAGCGAGGTACTCAATCTGCAATGCATCATGGATGTGTCTTCGAATGAAGATCATTACAGTAGCTTTCTGAGCTTCGTCGGCGGGTTTGTTGTCGGTAGGTGCCTCGATGGTGGCTCTAATACCCTTTGCAATAAGATGGAGCTTCACATCTTGAACCCATTTCAGGTAGTTTCTTCCATATACTTCCAAAGTGATGAAATCGAGCTTGTTTAAGTTCGACATGTCCCTAAAACGAAGGGTACAACAAAACGTAAGTCATATGGTAATTCATAGACATACATTGTAGAACATTCGGGTTCTATAGATATGTATTGGTTTAATTTAAACATGAAAGCTACAGGTTTCATGTGGTAAGTTTTGAATGAAAACTTCGGGTTTCAAGGGCACTAAATTTGAAACTATAGGTTCAATTTAGTTTTATGAACGATTAGTTCATAAAGGAGATGTTCCTGCAAGAAACACATAATGCAATATGCTGATTAAAGTGTAGTAGATTTGAGTTGCTTCAGGAACTCAAGTGTTAGAGCTTCGGAACTACGAAAGGATGTCAACGGTTCAAAGTATACAAATAAATTATTGAATCGTTAATGTCCAAAAGTGATCTTCAGGTCAATAATTTTGGATTCATTATCAGATTAATGAACTGCATGTCACTTTTAATTAATTCAATAGATCGGGACCAAATAAGGTCGATCGTGGAAGCAAAAATAATAATAACGTTCGGGTTGAAATTATTTAAAAATGCTAAAAATAGCATTGGATTCGAAAAACCATAGCCTAATATCATTGGGCTTGGGTGCCGTGAGTAGGGCAAAGCCCTAAAGGCTTAGTGGGCTCGAGTGGCTACAACAGGGCAGCCCAAATCATGGCTACAAGCCATGGGCCATAACTGGGCAAGCCTAGCTACAAAGGCTGGCTTGATTGGGTCTCGAGCTGAAGCACTAGCAAGCCCAGCCGAAGCTGGCTTTGTGGTTGGACCGTGACGAGTCAACCTAGCAACCAAGAAGGTTACTGCAGGCGGGCCAGGGCAAGGGGACGAAGCCCAGCATGGCTTCAGGCATGCGGTTGTGGGCTCAGGTCTTCATGCCTGTGGTGCGATCTAATCCAGGCCAAGGCCTAGCTGTTGCGATCAATCCAAGGTGTCAGAACGACGCCGTCCCAAGGTGGTCCACGTGGCTAGGCTTCAGGCCAGCACGATGGTCCTGATAGTGGTGCCACGGTGGTGTTGCGCGATGGTCCTGATGTTTTTTTTTTTTCGAAATCTAGGGTTAAAAACCCTAATTGCTTCTAAATATATTTATATGATTCGACTCACAAATTCCACATAGCCATATAATTGCGTAATGCATGAAACGTGTGTGTGTGTGTGTCTATATATATATATATTGACAAATATATGAAACATACACAATATATATATGGGAAGGAAAATATAAATATAGGGGGTTCATGCATCTTGGGAAGTATTTTCATGCTTCGTGGACGTTTCAAATATCTTACTTTATGTTAAGCGTACCTGATTAACAGAAAACAAATAAAAGCCTTTGAATTTTGTAGAAGAGAGCCTCCTCCTACGATCCTTCAATTCCTTAGCTTCTGGCAATAGCGATAACATGTTGTATGCCTATTTAACGAAACTATTCTAATGGAATAGAGAGAGGGAGGCCGGCGGTAGTGAGAGAGAGAAGAGAGTGATTTAATTGTGAGTTGTATGTTGTATCACCCCATTGTGCCTTTATTTATAGTAGTAGAATAGGTAAAACCATTATCCTTTTAGGATTACAACTCTTAATAGGTAATCAACTCCTAATATAAATATAAGAGATATTTTTAGATCCATTAAAATTTACACAATCACATTCTTATTCTAAATATGATTGCAACAATAATCTATTTTTTTAGTTGTACCAAACAAAAATTCAAAACTTAAAATTCAAAAAGTGTTTTTTATCTAAGAAGTTAGATTCAAATTGAATACCGATGCATCGATTTCCAAAATTAATTGTCCTATATGGGAAACTGAAATGGCCCTTCTATTGTGTACCGGTGTGTTTGGTGTGAAAGGAAACAGATGAAAAGTGTGGTCAACTGCTAGTTTAACGGTGATGCATGGTCAACAACAGTTTTATGCTTTTCTCAATTTTGGTTAAGTTTTTCAAATTTTGATTAAGATTCTAATTAAGATTTACATGTTGGCATTTAATGAGGTAAAAAAAAGATCCAGAAGGATTGCCCGACCCCAACACCAAAAGCAAGGGTCGGTGATAGGGTTTTTTCTCTTGCTGCTGCGAGAAGAATCTTTGGCCTTTATACACCATGTCAGGATGCATATGTTAACTATAAATTACGTCATGTTTCATTACTCTTTAATTTGTCTTATAATTTCGTCCATTGAATACGTGTAAAGACTAATTTGTAAGGTTTTCTTTCAACGTCTAGTCATTAATATAAAGATAAGGATGAATCTTTGCCAAACAGGCATGTAAAAACAAAACCAGATAAGGTGTGTCAAAGCTAATTGCCGCACACAAATTTATGCCCACTGTATTTTCACGTTATTCTAAATCTTTCCTCTTCATCCATAAAATGGGCTCAAGGCTAGTTTGTTTTATACATGATTACGAATAAGACATATCTTGTTCTATATATAAACCTTATATTTTGATTCATGTAAAGAAAATTGTGCAAAGTTTTGGGACATCTGATGGCCAAGATGAAGCGGGAAATGGTGATAGTTCTGAAGAGTTTGGACCGTATGCAGTTCCAGATAATCCTATCCATTGTTTATCAAAGGTATGTATTAATTTTCACCACTGTTCTATTCACATTTAAGTTATATTTATTTACATTTTTTTCAAGTTTTATTTATAAAATTAACACTCTCTAATATAAGCGAGTCTTACAAACTATGGTAAGGTTGACTTATATTCAGGCCAGACCTTAATACCATTTTCTAACATTTTTATCAACCCTACCAAGCCTAAGATAGAGAAATTTAATCCTCCCCACTAATACCATTTGATTTCAGGAGGATGTTGTCCAGAATCCGACTGCTCCAACAAACCAAAGGACTGAGTTGGAAGAAAATTTTGTAGTTTATAATTTGCACATGTACTTGTGGTAAATAAACACAAGCATCAACCATTATGTAGGTTAATATTTTTCTGGCTATGCCTAGTAGGATATCTAGCAAATAGACTATGTCACAATATATTATCAGGGGCAGAATGAAACAAACTATTAATAAGGTTCCGTATGTCAAAGTCCACAACGTCCACAACGTACACATTTACACAGTTTGGATATATATATGTGTGTGTGTGTGAGAAGGGAGTTGAGTTACTCAGAAGTACCATAACCTCTTATTACTAAACTTCAATTCTGCAACTTGAAAACAATGTGAAAAGATGAATATAACTTGAAATCACAAATTGGCCAATAAAAATGCTCTGCTCATCACGAAGTTTATTTTTAACATATAATTACTGAACTTCATTTTGCTTGCAGTCGTCAATAACATTGACGAACGACCAGCAATGATTTTCAATTTAAAAATAAACTTCATGATGAGTACCATTATTGCCAGTTTTTTCTTCTTTTCACTTTATTTTCTGGTTGCAGACTTGAAATTTAGTAATGAAAAATTGTGGTGCTTTTGAGTAACTCGGCTCCCTCCCATATATATACACACATATATTCAATCTGTGTAATTGTGTACATTGTGAACTTTGCCATAGGTAACGTTGTAAATAATTTGTTTTCATTTGTGCCCCTGATAATATATCGTGACAAGGTCTATTTGCTAAATATAAAAATATTAACCGTACATAATGGTTGGCTTGTGTTTATGTACCACAAATACATGTGCAAATTATACAAGAATTCATACTATCAAGGGATATCCCAGGATAACAGACAATAAAAAGGAGATCATACGTATTGTTTTTTGGATTTTATTTTTTCTGCTCAGTGAATAATGTATTTAATATGAAACTATATAGGATAACTAGTAGACAAAAGAGTTATATGGATATATGAAAGCAGAGGGAAGAAATTGAGGTATTTTTATTAAATTGAGGGTATTTTTATCATTTTGGTCTTATTTAAGAGTAATTTGTTTACGGAATGACCAAAATGATTGAAGGTGGACAAACTCAAGGAACCCATCTATCGATTTCAAATCTCATTGATCAAAATAAGAAGTTATGTCGATTCCAAAGATCATTTAAAATTAAAAAAACCTAAAAATTATGTTGTAAATACAATTAAAAGGCCACTTTCAATCGTAAAAAGGGGGCCATTTTCTAGCCCAAAATAAAAGCCACAACTAAAATAAAGTGTGGGTTTCAAACACAACACTAGAGATAATAACAAGAGGCCTAACCAACATGCCAAGCTTTGGATTCCATCAACTGCCCAGACCATATGAACATCAAGAGAAAAAGAATGAGTTCGCGTGTTCACATAATTTGCCACATTTTGTTTTCGAGGCCATTCTAGTTGAGGATCCTGTTCGGAAATCCAACTACTCGATGCCAGGTCCAACTCTTGTACGATAGACGAGATGTATTCATGTGCAACTTATAGTATCAACTTATTTTATTTTGACATTTTTAAAATAAAAAAAATGTCCATTGACAAAGTAAGTGGTGAATGTCCATAGTGGTTAGGGTCTTTTCCAACCCACTGTGTCGTTCAACCCCTTGCTCTCTCTCAATATAATAAGCTTTTACTAAAAAATGTCGGTTGAGAAACAGCATAGTAGTGAAAATCAACATCCAAAAAATCAACAAAATGGACCACACAAGGGCATCCGTGGCCTCCCTAGAACTAGATGCTTCCCTTCCAAAAATGAGTTAGTGGCCTCATCTTCTTTTGGAGGCCAAATTGTTGGACCGACGTGTCGACAGGACTACAGTCCAACGTATACATATGTTTTGACTCGAGGGGTTTGAATTTCGACACGATTCCAACTGGTAATCAACCATTCATTGTCCTCCAAACATATCGGCGCAATAATTGGTTTGTGTGAATAAATATCATCTGCAATGTATTTTGCTTAGCTGTTAATCCAGATCTCATATCACAGATCGATGTTCCCACGCACCAAAAAATGGTAAAACCCATTCGCACCGGAACAAAGATTGTGATATTGACACATTGGCCGCACAATCGAAATCTCACAGCTTACTTATTTTGTGAATGAATTAATATAGAACGGGTCCATAGTTGTGATCATAATACAATGTTATAGGTAATTTTCCTCTTACATGACATATTAATAGACTAGGATGTTACGTGACCATGTGGAGGTGAAATCCGTTTGAAGAAAAATGATCATCATTTTGTGGCGGTGATGGTTTTGTTTGAGGGAGGTTAATTTCCCACATTTATTTTAGTTTTTCAAATATCATCTTTATTTTTAATCATTAAATTAAATAAATCAAATGAAAAAAAACAACATAATTGTACAAGAGACTAAAATATGTGTTTATCATTTCCCGCTTAAAAATATACACCCCTATTCCGAACGGAACAAAGAGTGATATTGACATGTTGTCCACACCAAATCTCGACTATTCCACAGTTTACTCATCTTGTGTGGGAAGGCAATTTGTGTCACACACGCCAAATTTTCAGTGGTCGCCATCCCCATCCACTACCCACACCACCGAGCTAACCCAGTGGCTTTAAAAGAAACGTAATATCATTTGTACATATGATTTAGATGATTTTATTAATTTGGTACCAATATTGTAAATTATTTTGTGAATTTCCACTAGGAAGAATGTGTTTTACTCCTCAAATATTTTTATCAATAGGTTAATACTTGCATACATTTTGATGCATAAACGATCTTCAATCTGAATCATTTTTTATGCGTATGATCTTCAAAGGGGATTAAAAAATTGGATTGTTCCGATTATAAAGTTTAAATGATGAACATATGTTATTCATAAGGGGTGAAATATGTATATTCCCGTATAAGAGAATGCAAGTATTATCCTTACTAATATTAGTTTGAAGTAAGGGCGGGTCCACAGGGACCCTCCAAAGGTCAGAAAAACAATTGGTAAGGTTCTCAAGTGACATTTCGAGTGTCTGGTACAAGACTCTTTTGTTCCCATCAAGTATTTGATGAAATGTATGGGAGAACTGTCGACAATTATTCGGTAGGGATTCTTGACAAAAGTCACAGGAGTCACTTGATAGCACTCGTCAAGTGTCGATATATGTCAGCATGCGAGTAATATAACTTGGTAGAGGACGACATGCTTATCAAGTACTTGATGAAATAGCCAAAAAAAAAAAAAAAAAAAAAAACCTAAAAAACATTTACGCACTACGCGTGCTAGCTATTTTCTTTTGCACTATAACCCCGAGATTAAAATTTCAAATTTGTCACTGATTTGAAGTAATGATTGTTTCCGATTACTGTATGCATTCATATATTTTAATAATAAATAACATTCAGTATTTTATAATTCAAGTGCAAGTATCTCTATCAATTATATAAGTCAGAACCACAAAAATGCAAGATTGCAACATATGAGAAATATGTAAACAATGGTTTTGGGTCATCAAAGAAAATAAAAAATGCACAAAAATACAAACAAGTGTTCAACTATGGAAGAATACAGAAAGAAGAAGAAAAAGCAAAGTTTGATGGTGCGTGGAGTGTGGAGTGTGGGAGATCGGGAAGGTGCATCCACGCAGGAATCAGTAGATTAGACTCCGACACCAGAAAAATTAGTGTATTACATTTTTCAATTAATAGATGATACGTATTTATGTTTAGAGAAATTGATCAAAATGATTATATTTTTAATACCAGTTTTTTAGGATGAGATTGATGTGCCGTTGAAATTTAATAGATATGTTATGAATATTCCGATTTTCAACTATTTATATTTAATTTTTTTATCATTTTGATAAATTTCTCTTAAATTTAAGGTTGATTATAATTTCTCCACTCTTGTTTTAGTGACTGTAAATTAAATTGTAAAATATTTATTTTAGGCTAAGATGAGAGCTTCTCACTTCTAGACTGGAGGGGTTCTCTCTTACAACAAGTGGCGTTACTCAGCCTATCATTGCTTGCTATATGCTTAAAAAGTAAACGACGTATTTAAAAAAAAAAAAAAAAACTTTATATGTGGTTAAATGGTAGCAAGAGAATATATATGGGCATCCTAAGAGATTAAAAATTGTAAAATTAAAAGGACAAATTTGTTGATTTGCCCTCAAACTTGTATAGAGCTTTCAATTTCCCCCATGAATTTTAATTTTGGCCAATTATTCTCCTGAACTTTTATAATTAGCCAATTTCTCCGTTAAACTTAAATTTTAGCCAATTATCCATGAATTTTTATAAATAGCCAATTTCTCCCCTGACGCTAGACTTTTAAAATTTTCATCCAATTTTCTACCCCATTTTGATCACGTGGACAACACATGTATGGGGGTAGAATGAATCAAAAATTGGGTGGATGAAAATTTTAGAATCTAACGCTAGGGGGAAGTTGGCATTTTATTAAATTTTAGGGGTAATCGGCTAAAGTTAAATTTTATGGGAGAAATTGACTAATTATAAATGTTCAGGGATAATCTGCTAGAACTAAAGTTCAGAAAAAATTGGCAATTCAATAGGCAAATTGACAAATACCTCTATTAGAGCATCCCCAATGAAGGGCTCTATATGAGGCTAGAAAAGTAGTGGATATAGCCCAATTTAGAGCTCCG
Source organism: Heteromeles arbutifolia (assembly GCA_024362995.1). Classification (NCBI taxonomy): domain Eukaryota; kingdom Viridiplantae; phylum Streptophyta; class Magnoliopsida; order Rosales; family Rosaceae; genus Heteromeles; species Heteromeles arbutifolia. Next base: position 31,496,921 of record JANCRC010000003.1, on the reverse strand, counting down.
AGGAATCTTTGGGGCTCTAAAAAAGAATCTCTCCCAATAAGGGGCTATATATCTTTCGGGTTCTATATGAGGCTATATATTTTATTTATGTAGTAGTTTGATTACGCAGTAAATTTATTTTTGTCTTAACTTTTCTTAACTTAATTTTTTGGGCGTGTTATCTTAAATTTAAATTTATGAACTTTTTAACCTAAAAAAATTAAAATTCTGACAAAGTTAGATTTCATCACTTATACATTGTTGTAGGCTCTCTTATCTCAATCTCATCCGTTGGTTTGCTTATATGAAATTAAACAAGATAAGATTTCATTTCATAACAACCATTGGATTTGATTATCTTATTTCAATCTCATCCATTGGTTTATTTCTCTGATTGACACATTCTCCGAAATCAAACAAGATTTTCATTTCATAACAACCATTGGATTGGATTATCTTATCACAATTTAGTTATGTTATTTGTTTATATTTTCGGTTTAGGTCTCTAAACTACCAATGTTAAATTTCATCACTTTTTTATGAATATTTCAATGTAGAAAATCAAACACAAAGCACTACATTTTTTTTCTAGTCAATCACACAAAAAATAATCGTTGTTTGTATATGTTTTCTTAATCAAACAAACGGTTGAAAATAAACCCTTAAAATCCTAAACGGTTGAAAAATAAACCCTTAAAATCATGTTTTAGAATTAAAAATAAGGAAAACTAATGAAAATGGCTTGAAAACTTTGAGTTTTAACGATAATAACAAAATAAAGGTAAAGTAAATAGTACCAGGATTGACTTTTTAGTGTAAAAATGTGGTTTTTCGTTAAAGTGAACAGTATCAGAAGTTTTTCGTTAAAGTTCCCTTAAAAATAGGGCTCACCCATTTCTGAACTAAAAAACAAAAGAAAACCCAAGATTGGGCCCTCAATTTGATGCGAGTCCCCCTACTTTTTAGGACTAGATATTTAACCTAATTTTTTGCGACCTAAGAATTGAAGTTGCTACCCTATGTGATGAATATAGCTTCATTTTCTGGCTCATTGATGATGAAATTTCTTATTAGAGCTACAAATATGGTAGTCTCAAGGAGGATAAAATCCCCATTGGGATGCTCCTAGAAAACTGAGATACTGACTTTCCAAAGTGGCCACTGCAAGTCTGCAACGCGTTTCTAATGTTAGATCACTGGCCTACCTTAACACATATGGAACCTCACTTAAACCCATGATGTCTCTTTCTTCTTCTCCATATCCTTTTTTCTTTTTTGTGTTCATATTCTATGATTTTTCCTTCCTACTTTTGTTCTTTGAAACGGGAAAGAGAAAAATGAAAATTTAGCAACAAAAAACCAATTAGATATACAAAAGATGTGATAAATGTTAATTCCCTTCTAAATATATAGTTGTTTCTAAAAAAAATAGTCGAAAATAATCTGGCGAAATTCGGTGTTTATTCATTGGGTAATATTGATGCAAGGCCAAATCGGATAAATAGTCCTCGTGATCCTAAGGTATTCGAATGATAGACCCTGTGGTAAAAAAATTCAGATTTGAACCCTCGTGGTAAAGTCTATTCGAATTTATGTCCTAAAACTTCACTTCCGTCCTTTTCCATCCTTTTTCGTTAGCCTGCACGTGAGGGATCCAAAAGTAGATTGTATGCAATAGCTGGGATCCCACAATCGCCGACCTCCGACCTCTCTCTCTTTGCCATGGCTGACACCGCAATTGCTGAAATGCCTAACAGGAAGCCAAGGGCCAGCAGAAGGGTACTCAAGGACAAAAACTCATCTGGAAATGCAGCCAATATCCTCGCAGGAAAGGTCTCGGACGCCACTCCGAGCCCAATCCAAACACCATCGGACTCCAACCCAACGAAGGAGAACCACGTTAGCCTTTCTCAGACTTAAACCTCCCCCAAGAAGTCGGCCAAAGTTGCAGCTTCTAAGAAACAGGCCAAGCAGAAGAAGACCCAACCGTCGTCATTCGAGAAAGAACTCGAAGAAATGCAAAAAAAAAGGGGAAAAATGGAAAAAAATCCATGAGGGTTCTTGATTTATATGTTCTTAGGGTTTCTGTTCTCGATCCCCTTTCTTGGAATTTGTTTTGTTGCATTGGGATCTAACTGATTGTTTGGATATTTAATCTAATGATTCTTGATTAGGATTTAGGGTTCACATGAAATTTGGCTTGATGATTCTTGATTTGTGATTTTTATACTTTTTGGTTACTGGAAAATTGCCCAAAAAGCATGTTTAGGATTTGTAATTTTGGGATCCCAGCTATTGCATACAATCTACTTTTGGGATCCCTCACGTGCAGGCTAACGGAAAAGGATGGAAGTTAAGTTTTGGGGCATAAATCCGAATAGACTTTACCACGAGGGTTCAAATCTGAATTTTTTTACCACAAGGTCTACCATCCGAATACCTTAGGACCACGAGGACTATTTATCCGATTTGGCCTTTATGCAATGATAATGTCACTAAGAAAGGTAAACTAGCAAAATCAACAAATATATCAACAAGAGAAATAACCAAAAGAACAATTAAGGAATAATGAGCATGATCAATGGTGATCACTGACATGTGACAATATAAAGGTAAAAGAGTTCCATATCAATGAAAGAGTAAATTTTGCAAAGGCTTATAAAAGGTTGGGTTGCCCTCCATATTGTCAATTGGTTTTATACTAGAACCTCAACTCTCTTCATGGTATCAGAACAGGTTTGCCCACGTGTGACGCCCAACATCCACGCGTGCTTCATGTCATCCAATTCGTGTTGTCCACGTGTTTGGCTTGAAAATTCGCCACATGTGTGGAGGTTTGTGAGGATGTGAACATTAAAAAAATTTACGTTAGTGAAAAAAATGCAAGGGTTTTTAAGATGTTGAACTGCTTCCTATGTTGTCAATTGATATATGGTGTAAACTCAACTTTATTTCTGAAGATGATGGGATGATGGGATGATGGGATGATGATTAATGAAATTGGCATCCGGATAACTCTTAACAATTAAATGAGCAAACAAAAGTAGTTATCCAAAAAAACACTTCTCATAAAAATAAAAAAGTAAATTCCAATGACAAAATGTTGATATATTGAGAAGAGACAAGCAAGAGTTCAAGAACAAATTATAAGTATATAAACGTAATGACAATATTACCGTCAGATTAAGAGGTTTCAGATGAGTGCTACTGCTACTGCTTGAGCCTACACGGCTAAAACCTCGTTTTCATACACGAAATTTGTACTCATCAACTTATCTCCCTCTATAAGAGGACATCCACTTGTTCATGTCCCTCAAACCATCACACAGAAACATCACATACCAAAGTTTGAGGGAACTTTTAGACACGATTCATTCATAACATGGCTAAATATCACACTGATGTTTTGCCAATGGCTTCCTTCGTTGTCTTCTCTCTCTTCACTACTAGTTTCATCGTCACTCTCTCGGAAGCTCAGATGGTTCCGGCCATTTACATGTTCGGAGACTCGTTAGCCGACGTCGGTAACAACAATTACCTAAAAATTTCTCTAGTCAAGGCAAATTTTCCTCATAATGGGGTTGATTATCCTGACAAAGTAGCAACGGGGAGGTTTGGTAATGGCAAGAATTCTGCAGATTTTCTTGGTAGGTTTAACATATCATCAGTTAATAAATCATGACTAGTGACAACTATGCATGTTGGGAGAATGAGAGGGTACGTAGTATATATAACCTTGTTATCTTTTGTTTGGCAGCCGAGAAAATAGGGTTACCACCGTCGCCACCATATCTGGCACTCGTATCCAAGTCCAACAGGCGAAAAGTACTGTCCTTCGTCGACGGAGTTAGCTTCGCCTCCGGAGGAGCTGGAATCTTCAATGGCTCGGATGAACAATTTGTAATTGCAATATTTTCAACACTCTTTCAAAAGAAAAATAGCACTAGATACCCAAAAAAAGAAAGAAAAAAAAAGAAGAAATTAGGTTCACATCCTTCTTTTTGCTACTCCATTGATTAAAATCATATTCATTTTCAATTTTTGATCAAGGACTTTGGGTATTAATAACATCATTAATTATTTGAATAATAAAATAATTTTATTTTTAAATAGATTCCTTTAGTGTTAAAAATGTTACAATTAGTATATTTATATTTATGGCTAAATTTTTTATCATATATTTTTATTTTTAGTTTGTACCTATTTTTAATTTGCAAATATTTTTTAATTTGTACCAATTTTCTTTTCATTTTTAATTTGTACCCATATATTAGTTTCTTTTTGTGCCCATATTTTTTAAAATTTTATTTGTGTTTGTACCCATGTGTATACTGTCACGTGACATTGTATATTTAATCAATGATAGAAAAATTACATATGGTATATTTATGTTTTATGCCTAAACTTTGTATCATATATTTATATTTTTAGTTTGTACCCACTTTTAATTTGCAACATTTTTTTTTTAAATTTGTAGTATTTTCTTTTTAGTTTTATTTTGTACCCATGTATTAATTTCTTTTAGTGCCTATACTTTTTAAAAATTCATTTGTACTCATCATTTTTTAATCTTTTATATGTACCCTAATTTATTTATAATGTACCCATTCTACTTTATTAATGTACCACTTTGTTATATGTGAAATGTACCAATTTTTTTTGTAAAATGTACCAATTTTTTTAACACTATGGATACATTCTTTTGCCATTTATTATTTTTACATAGTTTTTATCCATTTATTCAATCAATATGTTTGAATTTTTTTATTGTAACCGTTTCCAATAGTATTGTAATGAGGGATTTTAAATTTATAGGATTATAAATCTCATAAAATATCAAACAATTAATGTCAAAACTATAAAAATATAGATATTAATAGTAATATAATGAGGTGTACAAAGTCAAGAGACTTTGATCAAACTTTGAATACCATTAAGGTTTTAATCAAAGAATATTAAGAATTAGGGACCGCATCCAATGTATCACAAAAAAAAAATAACACACTTTCTTTAGCAAATGGTAATATATTCCGTTCCGCTAAAAATGCTTTAGAATCCAATTCGTTTTTTACATGAGCTGGGCCCTACTTATGAAAGTTGGTGAAAAAGCTTTTACAAGAAAACTTCGGTGTATTCTGCAACACCTTCTTATAAAGAGAAAATTTTTAGTAGAAAGAACAACGTCACATGGCGTTTTCATTTTACAATTTATGATGAGTGACCTAAAATCTGATGTGTCACTAAAAATATCTCTCTTGAATATAATGTCCATCACGTGACCGGCTGGGGAAGGGCAAATTGAATAACTTTGTCCAACAACTAATGCTTTGCCTATTTTCCGTCACAGCGTCAGTCAATACCTTTGTCATACCAAGTAAACGACTACTCAGAAGTACATCAAAACATTGGGCTACAGTTAGGATCCGAGGGCGCCAAAGACCATCTTTCAAAATCTCTGTTTCTCATTGTGATTGGAAGCAATGACATCTTCGACTACATTGAAAAATCCAACCTCCAAAATGAATACACACCACAGCAGTACGCAGATTTAATGGCGTCGAATCTAAAGGAACAATTACAGGTAACAAGAATACATTGGCTTAGCTCCATGTTTGCATAGTGAAACTTTAGTTGCACTTCAATGCCTAATGTGTTTCTTTCTCCGTTCTTTGGCAGAGAATACATGCTCTTGGTGCCCAAAAATTTTTAGTTGTCGGGACTGGGCCGGTTGGATGCTGTCCCTCGCAAAGGGATTCAAATACGGAAGAGTGCAATGATGGCGCAAACTCATTGTCTGTCATGTACTATGAAGCCCTTAAGTCCATGTTGCAGCAATTGAAACCGGTGTTGGGCATAAGCTACACCCTCTTCGACACTTACACTGTCTTGACTAACATCATACAAAACGCAGCTTCTTACGGTACACATATATTCTTTTCCTTCTTCATAAGCAGAAATAATCTAAGCACAATTCCGTCTAGCATGTTGTGTAGTAAAATTGTCAATTTTAATACGTACAGATCATGATAACCAATATTTTGCCGCCTTTGTAAGAAACTAGAGGTAGAATTTTAAGTTAACTCGACTGACAAACCAAAATTTCGTATTCGATTTCAGGATTTACAGAGGTTAAAGCTGCATGCTGTGGGATTGGGAAGCTTAACGCCATGGGTCCTTGCCTGCCAGTTGCATCCTTGTGCTCCAACAGAAGGGATCATGTCTTCTGGGATTTTTACCATCCTACACAGGCAACTCATGGTATCATAGTGGATAAACTTTTCGATGGCCCTTCAGAATACTCATCCCCAATGACTGTGAAGGAGTTAATTGCTCTATAAAAAGCTCGGGCCACAAACTCCAAACGAAAGACGCAATCTCAGATAGAATATGGCCTTCTTGGGAGGTTACACTTGGGCTAAGTTCATGTGCAGTAAAGAGTGAATGAATGAGTTTACATGTGTACCATTCCAAAAGAAGCAAAGCATCTTGACAGATTTTCAAATGCAAGGGAAACGAACATATTCCAGCATCATGCGCTTCGTATGACATCAAAATTTGAGTTAGATATACGTAGGAGAAGAAATGGTAAAAGAATTATCTGGCCCAACGATTCAACCTTTCTCTTGGACGGAGACGCGAGGATATCGAAGCCGTCCATCGATGGCTTCAGTCACAAATTATTGCCAACCGGAGTTTATCTTTCTGCATTCACAATCTTGGGAAAATTTTCTGAAAAGCATAAAGTTGTTAACTTTTGTTTGTTTTATATTTTGGTTGGTTGTTTTAGATCGGTTTCTTAGGGATAGTATGGCAGAGAATTGAGAGGATTTTGGAGTGTTGTTTTCAACTTCAAGGCTGTGCAGAAAATGCAGCAGCCATGCTTCATTTAAGTAGAGAAAAGTTAAAGGGTACGGTGCATTGCCATCACCTATACTTGTTTAAGAGAGTGATTGACAAGAGGCTTAACAACCATTTCAGCCTTACTACCCCAGATTACATCCTAGCCCTTCATTTGGGTTTTAAGTGATCTAATCTGGAGTGTACACTTGTCACTCACACACTCACACATACATTTAAATTAAACTAGCCGTTGGAGGCTAAAACCCTTCATTTCTTCTTCTTCTTCGATGCAGATGGCTCCCTTGCTCGGGAGCTCCTTGCTGCCTTTGATTCGTCGACTCCATGAGCTGTTTAGCTTCCAACACTCCCTTCTAAGCTGCTTATGGGAGTCATTCCAAGCAATCCCTTCAGGTAATTGAATCTCTCATTCGGTAATGCTTTTGTGAAAATATCTGCGATCTGATCTTCTGTGCTGCAGTAGATTAGTTTGATTGTATTGTCCTGCAATGCTTCTCTGATGAAATGATATCTTCTTTTGATGTGCTTTGTTCTTTGATGGAAGACTGGGTTTTTGGTCATGGCAATTGCAGAGGTGTTGTCACACAAGAGTGGTGTGGCATCAACCTGTAATTCGCCAAAATCTTTGAGTATAAACCTTAGCCAAATAGCTTGAGCCGTTGCTTCTGATGCACTCACATACTCCGCCTCGGCTGTGGACAGTGCAACACTTTGTTGCTTCAAAGAGGCCCACGAAAACACCCCTGAACCAAAGGTGAAAGCGTAGCCCGATGTGCTTCTGCTATCATCTTCACTGCCACCCCAGTCACTGTCACAAAATCCAACTAGGATAGTTGACTTCCCCATTTCATACTTGATCCCATAATCAATTGTTCCTTGCACATATCTGAGAACTCTTTTTGCTGTCCCCATGTGTGTCTTGCTAGGATTCTGCATAAACCTAGAAAGTAGGCTTGCTGAGAACATTAGATCCGGCCTTGTTGCAGTTAGGTACAATAAACTGCCAACAATGCTTTTGTAGAGACTAACTTCTGCAGGTTCACTTCCATCATCCTTCTTGAGCTTCTCATTTGCAATTGGAGGTGTAGAGACCGGTTTGCATCCCTTCAATCCGAACTTTTCAAGCAAGGTTTCAGCATACTTCCTTTGATGAATAAAGATGCTACTTGCTTTTTGAATCACCCCAATGCCAAGAAAGTGATTCAAGAGGCCTAGGTCAGTCATCTCATACCTCTTCATCATTTCTTCCTTGAACTCTTCAATCATTGCAGCATCATTTCCAGTGTAGACTACATCATCCACATAAATTGAGACAATGAGTGTCTTGTTGTTGCTTTCTGTCTTGGTGTAGAGTGTAGCTTCACTAGGACTTTTCTGAAATCCTTTTTCAGTGAAATAAGAATCAATCTCACTGTACCAAGCTCTTAGAGCTTGCGTTAGGCCATAGAGAGCCTTCCTTAGCTTGTACACCTTTTTCTGGAAACTCTTGACTTGTAAACCCTTAAGGTTGCTCCACAAACACCTCATCCTCTAGCACTCCATTTAGAAATGCAGATTTGACATCCAGTTGATGTAGCTTCCAGCCTTTCTTGGCTGCAAGGGCTATCAAGGTCCTTATGGTGTCTAACCTTGCTACTGGAGCAAAGGTTTCATTGAAGTCTACACCAGGCTTCTGTGAGTAGCCTTTAGCTACCAATCTAGCCTTGTTCTTCTGCACAGAACCATCTAGGTTGAGCTTCACTTTGTACACCCATTTCACACCAATCACAGGCTTGTCACTTGGTCAATTTACAATTTCCCAAGTGTCATTCTTCTCAATCATTTCAAGCTCTTCCTTCATTGCTTTCTTCCAAGCTTTGTCTTTTTCAGCTTCTTCATATGTTTCTGGTTCTACTACACAGTAATTACATGTAGCATATATCTCATCCAAGTTTCTCAATCTCACTGGAGTTGAACTTGGAGTTGTTATCTGTGATTGACTTGATTGTGGACTCATAATAGCTTGATGTGGAGTCTTTTGTATGTCACCATTATCTGTGACTTCTTCTTGAACTAAGGTCTCTATAGGCTCCCTTGTTTGCCTTTTGTTGAGATCAAGTTATGGAGAAACACTGTCTTTCTCTTCTACCCTTGTTTCCCAGTTCCATGTTGAGTCTTCATCAAAGATAGCATCCCTTGATAGGATTATCTTCTGAGTTGACAGATTGTAAACTCTGTACCCTTTTTCACTAGTACCATAGCCTACAAAAACACCCTTGTTGCTTGATTTCTCCAACTTATGCCTTAGTTGTAGAGGAATGTGAGTATAGCACATTGAGCCGAACACTCTCAGATGCCTCATAGAGGGCTTCCTTCCACTGAACACTTCAAATGGAGTCTTCTTGTCCACTGCTTTAGTAGGGCACCTATTCAATAGGTACACTGAGGTGTTCACAGCTTCACCCCAAAATGTATAGGGCATGTTCTTCTCATGAATCATAGACTTAGCCATTTCGACTATAGTCCTATTCTTCATTTTCTGCAATACCATTCTGTTGTGGTGAATATGCCACAGTGAGTTGTTTCTCCAACCCCACATCTTCACAGAATGCATTGAACTCAAGAGAGGTGTACTATCCTCCTCTATCACTTCTCAGTCTTTTGATTTGGTGCTCACTTTGCAATTCCACCATTGCCTTGAACTTCTTGAATATTGTGAACACTTCAAACTTGAACCTCATGAAATACACCCAACACATCTGTGAGTGGTCATCAATGAAGGTTAGGAAATACCTGTTTCCACTGATTATTGTTGTTTGCATTGGTCCACACACATCTGTGTGAATCAATTCGAGTGGCTTTGTTGCCCTCCAAGCCTTGCCAACTTCAAATGGATCCATGTGATGCTTCCGAAATGCACATCCTTCACAGGTTTCATTGCAGTGATCCATCTTAGGTATCCCTTGTACCATTTCATACTTTTGTAGATTTTCTAGGCTTGTCATGTTTAAATGACCAAACCTCTTGTGCCATAGTTTCATAGAAACCTGTCACACTTGTTTTCCTTGCCACTTCTTCTAAGTACTTCAACATAAGTAGAAAGCTTCTGTTTTTCACTTCCACTTTAGTCACCAAATTTGATAGGGATCTGTCATCATAGATCTCAACCACAGTTCCTCCAAAGAGTAGGAAATACCCATGCTTCATCATTTGACCCATACTAAGTAGGTTTTCATCCAGTCCTGGCACTAGCATCACCTCCCTTATGCATCTTCTTCCTTTCTTGGTGTTGATAACCAAAGTTCATCTTCCAGTGGTGTAGAGACCGGTTTCCAGTGAATTTTGTGTCAATGTCAATGAGTAATGACTCATGTGCAGTCATGTGGTTGCTGCAGCCACTGTCTATGTACCACACTTCATTGTTTTTCTCCACTTTTGCACTGAAGGCACATAACACATTTGCTTCTTCTCCTACTTGGTTTGCACAGTTCACTTGCTGCACATTCTTTGATCTGCAGTCCTTCATAATGTGCCCAAACCTGTTGCATTTATGACATCTAGGCTTGTCCTTAAACCAGCACTCTCCAAGATAGAATTTGTCAAAGTGCCTGCATTGCTGCTTGGTTCTTGGACCTTCATTTGAGTTGTTTCCTTGGTTAGGTCTAGGGTTTTGATACCCCTTTCCTTCCCATTTCTTGTTCTTGCCCTTCCACTATGGTTTTTGCTTGCTTGAACTGGCTTGACTACTAGATCCAACAGAGAGTGTTTGAAAAGCTTTCTCAGTGGCAGAATCAGCATGCCTCTCGAGTCTTTGATCAAAAACTCTCAAGGATGCCATCACTTCTTGCACACTAAGAGTTTCAGTGTCTTTGAGTTGTGTTTGTGTGAGATCCTCCTCTAGAGCATCGATCTCCATCTCAGGTAGTTCATACCCATGTTGAACCATATCCCATAGATCATAAGATTTGAAAATGGTTGTCATTCTTATTCTCCAAAAATCATAATTCTCCCCATCAAAGACTGGAGCTTTTAGCTCACTGCTGATGCTGGATCCCTTCATTTTCAGGATTGTTGTTGCTGAGGGCACTACGTTAGTGCTCCCAAAAATCTCAGTTTTGCACAGAATACGCCCAGAAAGTTATATGATCAGTAACTGGGCTCTGATACCATGTTACATTTTGTTTGTTTTATATTTTGGTTGGTTGTTTTGTTTGTTTTATATTTTGGTTGGTTGTTTTAGATCGGTTTCTTAGAGATAGTATGGCAGAGAATTGAGAGGATTTTGGAGTGTTGTTTTCAACTTCAAGGTTGTGCAGAAAATGCAGCAGCCATGCTTCATTTAAGTAGAGAAAAGTTAAAGGGTATGGTGCATTGCCATCACCTATACTTGTTTAAGAGAGTGATTGACAAGAGGCTTAACAACCATTTCAGCCTTACTACCCCAGATTACATCCTAGCCCTTCATTTGGGTTTGAAGTGATCTAATCTGGAGTGTACACTTGTCACTCACACATACATTTAAATTAAACTAGCCGTTGGAGGCTAAAACCCTTCATTTCTTCTTCTTCTTCGATGCAGATGGCACCCTTGCTCGGGAGCTCCTTGCTGCCTTTGATCCGTCGACTCCAGGAGTTGTTTAGCTTCCAACAAAAGTTTCCTGGACAAAAAGAAAGGAGATGAAGTAATAACACTTTAGGGTTCAAAATTTAAATGCTGTATCTTATCAGAAAAAACTTGCCTTTCGTAATGTTTTAAGGTTCAGTTGGAAATAAATCCTGAAGAAAAAAAACCAATATCGCCCTTGCGAAAATCAAATGCCAGCACTTGTCCACTACATTCCGCAATTGGATTAAGGAGAAAACAAATCATAAAGATATAGAAACTTGTACAATTAAAACAAAAATATATGATTGAAAAATGTTATTCCGGCGTATTATAGAATTGCTACATTCAATCTCATGGTTTTGGTTTTGCAGGGGAAGTGTTATTCTATATAATATGTCATGTTTACATTTCTGAATCACAGATTCAGTTTTGGGATTAAAACCTTGTATTGCATTGCTGATCCATAGCTGATACATTCTCATTGCCAAGAGCGTCCAATTTAAGTGATGCTCTCTGAATAACTTACTCGGGGACACCTATACAACCAGTACAATTAGTTCGTTCTACTGGAAAATTATAGCAGCCACCAAGAGTCCGTAACGATTTATTCACGAGAAGGAAATCCCAAAGGAACAATTAAACGTGCTATGACATTTTGTAGTCAGTATTTCAGTAACGCACTTGTCATGTTTTATCTTTTACGCAGTTGAACCAAGCAAGTTCTTCATTAAAACCTTAGCATACTTATCTTCTCTCTATATATATAGTACATACAAGTACACACAATATATATGTATATATTTGGTCAAGCTCTATCTCTATATCTATATAATGTATGTTTCTACGCACCATAGCTAAGAAGTGCATGCCCAGGAACTAGCCTGCAAGAAATGAAAAATGAAATTACAAGCATTAAATAGAAAAATTGCATTGAACAGCAGTGAAACATAGAAATCAACACATGCATGAGCTTGGAATCAGAGGTTGCTAATACTGACTGCACACTTCACAAAGCTATATCTGATATTTTGAGTCTAAGAAGCAATTAAACTGTTTAGACCCGGGAATTATAATCGCCTACTGGCTCTGTAATTGAAGCAACTAGAGTGCCACCCACTGAGGCAATTACCTCACACAAGAAAACAAGTTAGCAAGATATAGATACATGCCTAGTGGTCAGATGACACAGAATTAATGTAGATTAAATGTGTTAAGATTAAAGAACATGTTTTAAGCATGAACCCTGTGATCCAAACCGTAGGATTCATCAGTTAATAGTCTCAGAAATGCAAATGATTTTTTATTCTTAAGAAGTACTCTGCCTTTTAAAAATACTCGTACACATGCCAATGAGATAAATCTTATAACTGGAGCACTGAGAGTTATGCCGATACTACGAAAAAGATGCAAGTTCAGTTTGATCACACACATTGTAATTACAATTTAGCACTGGGAAGCTGTTTGAGTATGCCTTACCATTATTCCTACTTGATGCAAATCAATCATAAATGTCGACTTTTCGGCACTCATAAACTTGCTTCCCATTGCGCAAAATATTCTGTAAATAGAAATAGAAACTACGGTCATTGTTTTTTTTACCCATGTCATGCAAGCATAACACTGTACGTAAGAAAGCTGTCGCTATGTAGATCAAACCTATCAGGAAAACAATTAAAAGCTATCTGAAAAAGAAATTTTTGTCAATATGTGTAGATCTGCAAAAATTTCTACACCAGAGGCATAGCCAATGGCCATCTATGTGAAAGAGACACCAAAAATCAGCAAGAGGGCTACCATAGAACCAATTCAATACCATTAAAAATAGTCACAACCATTCATACAATAGACATGTTAAAGATGTCTCTTAGAACAAGTCAAGGGATAAAGCATTGCAACCCTACAATTACAAACACATCAAAAATACAATACGATTCTTCAATCATGGAGAACCCCTAGTCCTAAACCCTAAAAATTAGTCACGAGGACTAAAACATTACAAACCTGAGAACTATCATAGAGGCTCCACAAGGAAAAGACCACACCAACCTCTGATGATTTTGCAATCATTTGGCAAAGAAACCCTGCTATAAGCCCTTTCAGCAAACGTCGAGTTTCCTCCTCATAGTCTTTTGTTGAGTGCACAAATCATAAACACCACCACTACTTCAGATTTGAACTACAATCGCCGGTCTAAAATTTGAGATTGAACAAACCACAACCATGCACAACCACAAAATCTCGCTTGACAAAGCAAGAGAGCGACCACAACCACGAAATGAGGACTCTCCTCAACAGCGCGAGAGAACGATTGCAGCTAGAAACAAAGAGGGGAAAAAAAGAGATCAAGAAGTAATGCCCGAACACAACACCAAACGCAAGGGTTGGCAACTAGGGTTTTTTCTCTTGATTTTCTCTACTCCCGAGAAGAATCCTTGGTTTTTATTCACCTATACCAGGGTGCATATATTAATTAAAAATTAGTCATGTTTCATTATTTTTAATTTGTCTTATATTTTCGTACATTGAATGTGTGTAAAGATTAATTTGTAAAGTTTTCTTTCAACGTCAAGTCATTAATTTAAAGATAAGGATGAATCATTAGATACGTTGTATCAAAACTCAATCCCGCACACAGATTTATGCTCACTATAAACGTTATTCTAGATCTTTCCTCATCTTCTATAAAACGGGCCCAAGGCTTGTTTGTTTTGTGCATGTTTATGAATAAGACATATATTGATCTATAAGCTTTAGATTATGATTAATGTAGAGAAAATGATGCAGAGTTTTGAGACCTCTGATGATCAAGATGAAGTGGAATATGGTTATAGTTCTGAAGAGCTTCAACCATATGCAGTTCTAAATAATCGCATCCATGATTTATAAGAGGTATATATTAATTTTCATCACTCTTCTATTCACATTTTAGTTTTATCTATTAACATTTTTTTTTAAATTTTATTTATAAAACTGACACTCTCTAATATAAGTGAGTCTCCCATACTATGGTAAGGCCCACTTATATTCAGCGATCTTAATACCATTTTGTGAACATTACCAAGCCTAAGTAAAATTTAATCCTCACCACTAATATCATTTGATTCAGGAGGATGTCCAGGAACCGACTGCTCCAACAAATCAAAGGTCTGAATTGGAAGAAATTTTGTAGTTTATAATTTGCACGTATTTGTGGTAAATAGACACCATTATTTAGGTTAATATTTTTTTTTTTCTGGCTGTGCCTAGTAGGATATTTAGCAAATAGACTTTGTCACAATATATTACCAGGGGCACGAATGAAAACAAACTATTTATAAGGTTACGTATGGCGAAGTCCACAACGTACACATTTACACATATTAGATATATATATATATATATATATATATATATATATATATATATATGTCTCTCTCTCTCTGTATGTGTGTGGGAGGGGAGTTGAATTACTAAGAAATACCATAATCTTTTACGGTTCTTTAGATATAAGCTCATGCAACACTTATTTCCTTGACAAAAACCCATCTTATTTTAAACATTCAAATAAAACCCAAATTTGAAGTAGATTGCTATGTAAACAAATAAATACCTATTATTTTCAAACTATTTACAATTGTGCCACAACACTCTAATTATGTTAATGAATTTAATTATCCACCATAATTGTGGGAAATAAGTGCCTTATTATTATAAAATTATCTACTTTATACTTCTCTTACCATCATATGTTTCATTTCTTTTATTTGTTTGACAATCATTGTAGGTAAATTATTTTGCATGTATGTATAGGCACATTTTGTTAAAATTATATATATGTAATTAATTAATTTTGAATCAATTGGCTAAAAACATTTATTTATTTTGTAGGTAAATTATTTTTCATGTGATATTACATGTATACTAGCCACATTTTGTTATTATTATATAGAGTGTGCAATCAATCGACATTCTTTTATTTTGTAGGTAAATTATTTTGCATGTATCATTACATAATTTACTAGGAACTTATATTGTTATTATATATATGTTGTGCAAAATAATTTACCTATGTTATATTTAAAATATTGTAATTTTGAATAAAATAACTTTTTTTTATTTGTAGGAAATACTAATTTACCTATTAACATCATGTGAAAACAACTATATAAGGAACATTGGTATTATGTAAATTTTTGTTATTAAATGTATAGGAATCATGACATTTAAATTTTTTTTCCAAATTCCAGTAAGGTATTTGAAGACATTTAATTGAATGAAATAATGTAAAATAAATGTAGATAATAAGTGAAAGACCCAAAGTAAGTGTTATTAGGGGTAATTTAGACATCCAAAAATACAAATTTTGCCAAGTCAAACTTAATTATGGATATTGCTTAGTTGGAGCCTAGTCATTAGATTTTTGTTCGAGAAATTTGAGTGCATTTTTGCTCACCACCATTTAGTGTGGTGTATGTTCATCACCCTATTTACCACCGTTAGATAAGTTTGAATTTTGAGATTTATTCCTATCCACTACACGAATCTCGAAATTTAAACTCATCTAACGATGATAAATAGAGTGATAAGCATACACCACACTAAATGATGATGAGCAAAAATACTCCCGAGAAATTTACCCTGATGAATTTTAGTTAAAGAAAATTGAATTCCAAGGGGTGTACTCATATTTTAAGAATCTTTTATTACTAAACTTCAATTCTACAACCAGAAAACAAAGTGAGGAGATAAAAAGAACTTGAAATCACATAATGGCGAATAATAGTGCTCTGCTCATCACATATAATTACTGAACTTCATTTTGCTTGCAGTCGTCGATGACATTGACCACAAGCAATGATTTTCAATTTAAAAATAAACTTCCCGATGAGCATCACTATTGCCATATTGTGACTTCGAATTTTTTTTCTTTTTACTTTATTTTCTGGTTGCAGACTTGAAATAAAATATTGTGATGCTTTTGAGTAAAGAATGCATTTTTTGAATCACGGCGTGCTACGCACGACTTTCATGTTTTAAATGTATTTATATGCGTAAATTGACAAAAGGAAAGTCAAATATTTGAAGTAAATGAATCATTTTAGATCATGCTAGAAGTAACCTCTCATAAACCAATTAAAGCAGCTGAATTCACATAATAAAATCGGTCTCTATAGAATTTACATTAAGAATAAGAAAATAATATTCAATAAACAATTGATTGAATCACATTATTACTAATCATTGTGAGGCCAAGCTCACCTCCTCCCCTTTAGTGTAGATAATATTGTTTGTTTAAAAAAAAAACAATCATTTGACAATTAATTTAATCACATTAATATTCGCATGCGAAAGACCTTTTTTATAACCGGCATTACACGCTTCTTAGGATGTTTTGAACGTGTTTAAAAATAGAAAAAATAATATTTAATAAACAATTGATCGGATCATATTATTGCTAGCCCATTGTGAGGTTAAGCCCACCTCATCCCCTTAGTGTAAATAATATCGTTTGTTACAAACAAACAAAAAAATCAGGCATTTGACAACTTATTTAATCACATTATTATACGCGTGTGAAAGACTTTGTTTTATAAACGGCATTACACGCCTCTTAAGATGTTTTGAACATGTTTAAAAATAGAGAAATTGAATCATATTATTGCTAGCCTATTGTGAGGTACTAATTATAAAAATTAAAAAAATTTGTCCAAATATTTTTGTTGAAGCTTGGTGACACCAACGTGACTTACACGTTTTAAATGTAGGAAGTAACCTCTTATAAACCAATTAAAGCAGCTGAATTCACATAATAAAATCGGTCTCTATAGAATTTACATTAAGAACAGAGAAAATAATATTTAATAAACAATTGATTGAATCACATTATTGCTAATCATTGTGACGCCAAGCTCACCTGACACACCCTGACTCGAATATCGGAATGTGTTGGCCGTCACGTGAGCGTGACGTAGCCATGTACGCAGTGCGGAATGATATATATATATATATATATAATATGCACTAGAATAACACAACTAGTGATAAAGGATCATAGAAGAGTGTGAAGGTCAGAAACATAATTTACAAAGTTCAAGCATCCTAGGTGCAGTCCAGAAAGATATAACAGGATAGCCAGAATATTTACATGGATAGTGCACTGCCAAAATTGCCTTGAAACCTCGCTTGCCACCAACTCTATCTAATACCTGGAGGGCCGCAAAACAAAAGCGTGAATGGGCAAAAACAAAGCTTTACCAAAATCACTTCGATATAAAAGTTATAACCCCTCTCCGTAAAAACATATATATACTTCCCAGAAAAATATATAAGTACGTACTGATACTAAAAACCATTATTCAAATATTGCCATGTCCGAATGAACCATATTCTACATCAAACATGCAACAATTATCATCAAAGTCAATCAGGTGATATCTCAATGCATAACATGCCAGCAATGCATATAAGTCAGTCGGAGTCACCTATAGTGACCTGTACGGCTGAATCTATGGCTCCTCAACCAAATCCTCAATTCATCTCTCAATCAATAACCTGCACCCATGTCGGAACCACCAGTAGTGGTTTGTATGACAAGCTGAGTGTGTGTGTGTGTGTGTATATATATATATATATATAAAAACGCTCTGTGATACGGTCACGTGAAGGCTGGGGACGAATCACGGGTCACCTACAAGTCGGAACCACCTATAGTGGTTTGTACGACAGGCTAGCACCTGCCTGCCTTGGATCCAAGGTGAGCGTATGGTACGGGAGGTGAACGATCACATGAAAGCTAAGCCCTACTCTGGCGGAGCACAAACCCCGATGTGCAGGTAAATGAGCCATAATCTAATCTCATCGATATCACCACAATCATCATATCAAAAGTATATACTTACCTGACTTACCTGGGGCCCGCAGTGCCTCAAAACATGATCACATAATATAGCAATAAATAAATACATATGGCATTCAATTTCATAAAATCAATTAAAACGTATTTCTGGGAATCAGCCAAGTGTATATATATCTATATACTGAAAACAAAAGCCCACTCACTGATAAGTAGACGGATCGTAGCCCCCGAGCCTCGTGTGGCTGCGCTCGTCCTCAGGATAAGTCTCACCTATATGCGAAACAACTATACAACCGTTAATTACGCACATAACCCAATTTAGGTAATAATTTCTCATACATTGCTCAATTCGGGTGTTTGAATGTACCAACATGATCTACTCAATCCCACGAACACCCCCATATTTTTAAAATAATTTTCTGAAGCCCCACGCACCCTCACGCGCCGGCCAAGACATGGCAACACGCGCCGCCCACGCGCAGCCACGTGTCGTGCATGCTAACGGAAACCCTAACGCCGTTAGGGAATATTCCGTTAAATCCCTAGAATATTCTGTTAAGGTTAACTGACGCCGTTACATTCCGTTAGGAATATTCCGTCAACTTTGACGAAATATTCCCTTGTCCTCTACCTCCAGTCACCAAAACCCAACGTCGGTGATCGCTGCGTCGCCGAATTCTGGAAAATATTTAAATCCTAATTTCTAACTCAATTCTCAACCAAATTTCACGAAATTAACACCAAAATGAAGCTTACCTCTTTACAGTTCGAAACACAACGGAATCTCATCGAAGCAAAACCACGAAATTCGGCCAACCTCAGAACTCGCAATCCCGACATCCAAAAACCTCCAATTTTGTCCTCCGAGCTTCACAAGAACATTCTAAAGTTCCCTGTGATCTTAGAATGTTCTAAAACTCTCTAGGTTAGAAGCATGAACAGTACCTCTGAAGGTGCTATCGGGTTCCAAGGGTTTTCAAGAGTTACAACCCAAACCAAAGGTATGGTTGGGTTCACAAGGTTGCAAGGAACACGAAAATAGTATTTAGGACCTCGATCCGTGTCAAGATCAAGGGTTGCAGAGTCGTCCGTACATATCTGGTGAAACGAAAGGAAGGCTCGAGAAGGATGAGAGAAAAAGGAAGAGAGAGAAAGAGAAAATATGGTGTGTGTGCATGTATGTGTGTACGTGTACAATATTAGGGCCACCCACAAAGCCCAATTTCCAAAACAATCCCAAAATACATACACACGTCACCACCAGTATAGGGGTAAAATCATCAATTCACACTATCCATACTTTATTTCGGGACGGGCTGCTACAATCTACCCACCTTAATAAAATTTCATCCCCGAAATTTACATAACAAGTACAATCCACTAAAACTCATAAAATAATCGCGGATACAACTCTTTCATCCGCTCTTCTGTCTCCCAGGTTGCTTCCTCTACCGAGTGATTCTTCCATAAAACTTTCACCAGACGCATTGTCTTGTTCCTCAAAATCTTATCTTTCCAATCTAGGATAGTGATCGACTCCTCCTCGTAAGACAATTCAAGATTGATCTCTAACTGCTGTGGAGGCAAAACATGCGATGGGTCTGACATATAATGGCGAAGCATCGACACATGAAATACATTATGCACTCTAGACAACTCCGAAGGTAAATCAAGTCTATAAGCTACTTCGCCAATCCGCTCCAAAACCTAATACGGTCCGACATACCTGGGGCTCAATTTCCGTTTCTTCCCGAACCTTACAACGCATTTCCATGGTGACAACTTCAAGAAAACCCAATCACCCACATTATAAGTTCGATCAGTAACATGTCGATCAACTAAACTCTTCTGACGATCTTGGGCCGCTTTCAGGTTAGATTTAATCACCTGAATATTTCCTGTAGTCTCGTCCACTATCTCTGGGCCCTCTAAAATTCTTTCTCCGACCTCAGACCAACATAATGGTGTCCAGCACGATTTACCATACAATGCTTTGAATGGTGACATACCAATACTCGAGTGATAACTGTTATTGTAGGCAAATTCCATCAGGTCCAAACGCGTATGCCATGCATCACTAAACTGCAAAACAGAAGATCTCAACATGTCCTCTAGTGTCTGAATAGTCATTTCAGATTGTCCATCAATTTGAGGATGGTATGTAGTACTATACAATAATTTCGAACCCAAAGCTTCTTGGAATGCCGTCCAGAATTTAGAAGTAAATCTCGGGTCTCGATCTGAAACAATGCTAACTGGCACACCATGATACTTAACAATCTTTGAAATAAAAAGTACAGCTAACCGATTTAAAGAAAACTTCTCTCGAACTGGAATGAAATGTGCTGACTTAGTAAGTCGATCAACAATTACCCAAACTCCATCATAACCATTCCTTGTACGAGGAAGTTTATACACGAAATCCATAGTAATATCTTTCCATTTCCACTGTGGAATAGGAAGTGGCTGCATCCGTCCAAATGGCTTCTTTCTCTCGGCTTTCACTTGCTGGTAAACAATACATCTACTCACATACTCAGCAATTTCTCTTTTCATACCTGGCCAGTAACAAAATGGTCAAACGGTATGATACATTTTAGTGCTCCCCGGATGCATAGCGTAAGTTGAAATGTGCGCCTCATCAAGAATAACCTTCTTTAACTCTGCATTATTCGGCACGTACATCCTACCTTCTTGCATGAGCATGCCATCAGCTTCCCTAATCCGAAGGTATTTCTTTTTCCCATTATTTCTTAATTGAATTAATTCTTGAATCTCGTCATCTTCCATCTGTGTCTCGAGTATCGGATCAATCAAGATTGGCCTAACTTGGAAATGAGCAAGTAAAGCATCTTCTCAATCATTAGTCTCTGATTTCTCCATGACTAGCTTCACTCCAGTCGATCTCAACTCTGCCAAAAGAAGAACACGGCTCGTATGAATAGCAATAATCCTACCCTGGGATTTCCGGCTAAGTGCATCAGCTACTACATTCGCACGCCCTGGATGATATTCAATTGTGCAATCATAATCACTTAGCAGCTCTATCCACCTCCGTTGACGAAGATTCAAATCCCTCTGAGTAAACAAAGACTGGAGATTCTTATGGTCCGTGAAAATCTTACATTTCTCACCATAGAGATAATGCCTCCAGATTTTCAATGCAAAAACAATCGCCGCCAACTCCAAATCATGAGTAGGATAATTCTTTTCATGCTGTTTTAATTGTCTCGAAGTATATGCAATAACTCTGCCATGCTGCATCAACACACAGCCCAAACCATTTAATGAAGCATCACTATAAATCTCGAAATTACCACTGTCGTCAAGAAGTGCTAACACTGGTGCCTGAGTAAGACAATATTTCAGCTGCTGGAAACTCTGTTCACAATTATCATCCCACTCAAATTTAACATTTTTCCTGGTTAACTTAGTAAGTGGCAATGCAATCTCTGAAAAATCCTAAACAAACCGTCTATAGTATCCTGCTAAACCCAAGAAACTACGTACCTCAGAGATGGTTCGTGGTTGTTCCCAATTCTCTATTGCTGCCACTTTCTGGGGATCCACTTGAATACCCTGAGCTGAAATGACGTGTCCCAAAAATGCCACCTGATTCAACCAAAATTGGCATTTACTAAATTTAGCATAAAGTTTAAACTCCCTCAACCTTTTCAGCACCAAACTAAGATGTCGCATGTGATCTGCTTTAGATTTAGAATAAACCAAAATGTCATCGATAAAAACAATGAGAAATCAGTCTAAATACTGCTTGAACACTCTGTTCATCATATCCATGAAAGCAGCAGGTGCGTTAGTCAGCCCAAATGGCATTACTAAAAACTCATAATGACCATAACGGGTTCGAAACGCCGTCTTAGGGACATCATCATTCCTAATCTTCAGCTGATAATACACAGACCTCAAGTCAATCTTCGAAAACACACAAGCTCCTCGCAGCTGATCAAATAAATCATCAATACGCGGCAATGGATAACGATTTTTAATCGTTACCCGATTCAGTTGCCGATAGTCTATACACAGCCTCAAAGTACCATCCTTCTTCCGTACAAATAAAACTGGAGCTCCCCAGGGTGAAGTACTAGGCTGAATAAAACCTTTATCTAATAATTCTTGCAGCTGAATTTTCAATTCTTTTAATTCTGCAGGAGCCATCCGATAGGGAGTCAAAGATATAGGGTCAGTACCTAGCAACAAATCAATGGTGAACTTAACGTCTCGATCCAGCGGCAACCCCGGTAGATCATCAGGGAAAACATCAGGAAAATGGCTGACCACTCTGACATCTTCCACTCTACTAGAAACATCATCATTCAGTACCATATGTGCCAAATACCCCTGACAACCCTTCTGTAAAAATTTCTTAGCTCTCACAACTGAAATGATACCATGCCTCACGCCACTAGGCTTATCAACAAATGTAACCACCGGTAAATCCGGCCGTAGAAATGTAACTTTCTTCTCATAACAATCAATATTAGCTCGATTATAATATAACCAATCAGTGCCCAAAATGACATCAAATTCAGCAAGATCTAACGGAATAAGGTTAGCGGGCATAACTACACCCTCCACTAACACAGGGCATCCCGGATACATCAACCCTACCTGGCACGTCTCACCTTTAGGCATAGAAAACTCTATCTCATATCCAAGAGGTGTGGGATTAGGTCGCGTCAATTGAGCAAATGTATGAGAAATAATCGAATGGGTAGCACCACAGTCAATCGATACTTTAGCAAAATATCCAAGAACATTTAACGTACCCATTATCAAATCAGGGTTGTTCTAAGCGTCCTGCACTAATAGATTATGAATACGTCCCTGGTTCTGCTGACGTCCTCCTCGTCCTCTGCTAGACTGACCACTACACCCAGGTGCACCATGACTTTGTCCCAGATGACTAGGCTGTCTTGAAGTACCTGCGCTGCTTGAGGTAACTTCACCTTGCTGTGGCTGTACTCCTAAGTACCACTGTGATCCACCTGCTGGATAGGATGGATATGGAGCATATCCTCCAGAATACTGAGGATATCCACCCTGATAGCCACTCGAATAATATGGATCCTGGGAGTAGGGATACGGCACTGCTGGATATGGCACCACATCACCCTGATAATGATAAGTGCTCCCTTGACTCGGCTGACCATAACCACTCGATGTTGGAGCCTGCTGACTCAACACTGGTGCTGGAAAGAAAGGCATATGTGGCCTCTGCTGACTCTGTGGACAATTAGCTGCTCGATGACCAACCTGTCCACAGGTAAAACATCCTCGGGTACCCTACCTACACTCACCGGCATGTCAGCTATGATACCTCCGACAAAAAGGTAATCTTGAACCACCAACATCCCGCTGCCTTTGAAAGCGTGACCCACCAGCAAACCTACCACCTCTGCGCTAGCCTGTGGAATTAAATCCTCCACTGGATGAACTCGAGCTAGTCCCACTCTTCTTAAAACTTTGCGTCTTTCTGGGCCCTTGTGATACTAGACCTTTGCCTTTATTATTCTTCTTAGAATCATCTTTTTCTTCTTCATCGCTGTCACTAGGCAAGTTCTCATAATCTTCAATCTGCAGCAGAATCTCATAAAACCCATGATAGGTCGAACAGGGAATCCCGGTAGCCTAAGTACGCCACTTCTCACGAGTACCCAACTTGAATCGACGAAGCATCTCCATTGGATTCATTGCCACCTCAGGATGATATCTGGACAAGTCTATAAACTTCCTGTAATACTCATTCGCAGACATCTTCTTCTGCTTTAAACTTGTAAACTCCTGTTTCTTACTGGCGACGTACGCATGAGTAATAAATCTCTTATGGAACAACTGCTTAAATATTTCCCAATCTGCAACTTCCTCTCGAGGCAACTCCTCAGCCGATTGTTCCCACCAAGACGCTGGTTCTTTACCCAAAAACCATGAGGCCGTCTCAACCCACCTGTCTGCGGGTAAACTCCCCTGACTCTGCATCAGTCTAAAGGTCTTATCAACATGATTTAACCATTTCTCAGCACCCTCGTGCCCTTCATTACCCATAAAAGTATTCAATTTCAAATTATAAACAGTTTCTAAATGGGTCCTCTGAGGAGGTCGAAACGTCGACTGAATAGCATTAGCGATAGCTTCCCCTAATTGAGCTATATCAGGGAAACTAGGCTCAGAAATTAGACGTGGCTCTCGTCAAGGCGGCATAATTCTGACAGAAGACACCAAGATAGTTAGAATATTCACTAAATATACAGGACTGCCAAACCTAGGCTCTGATACCAAACTGACACACCCCGACTTGAATATCAGAATGTGCTAGCCATCATGTGAGCGTGACGTAGCCATGTGCGCAGTGCGGAATGATATATATATAATATGCACTAGAATAACACAACTAGTGATAAAAGATCATAGAAGAGTGTGAAGGTCAGAAACATAATTTACAAAGTTCAAGCATCCTAGATGCAGTCCAGAAAGATATAACAGGATAGCCAGAATATTTACATGGATAGTGCACTGTCAGAATTGCCTTGAAACCTCGCTTGCCACCAACTCTATCTAATACCTGGAAGGCCGCAAAACAAAAGCGTGAGTGGGCAAAAACAAAGCTTTACCAAAATCACTTCGATATAAAAGTTATAACCTCTCTCCGTAAAAACATATATATATACTTCCCAAAAAAATATATAAGTACGTACTGATACTGAAAACCATTATTCAAATATTGCCATGTCCGAATGAACCATATTCAAGATCAAACATGCAACAATTATCATCAAAGTCAATCAGGTGATATCTCAATGCATAACATGCCGGCAATGCATATAAGTCAGCCGAAGTCACCTATAGTGACCCGTACGGCTGAATCTATGGCTCCTCAACCAAATCCTTAATTCATCTCTTAATCAATAACCTGCACCCATGTCGGAACCACCTGTAGTGGTCTGTACGACAAGCTGGGTATATATGTATAAGTAGGGATCGTTCTGGACCGGGGATTATGAGGGATTGCTAAACACTTGAAACTGACTCAAAAACGTAAAAACAAAGTTTAAAACACTAAACTAGACTCAAAGAATGCAAGACTAAATTCTAAAACACTAAAACAACTCAAAAGACTCAAAACAGCACAAAAACACTCAAAACTGCCTAAAAACATAAACTGGGCAGTTTTGGACTCTAAACACTACTTTGGACGAAAATAAGGTTTTAACTTGACTCAAGACACTTAAAAACACAAATCAAAACAGATTTTAACTAATCTAACACTTCAAAATAAAGGGGGATTTGTTTTTGACGAATTTAAAACTAAAAACAGAATCTTTGCATAAAAAAAACAAACTTTAGAAAAACGATTTTGATGAATTAAGAAGGGTGAAGGGCTAGTTAGAGGGTCCTTCTCCACACATGATATATGCATATGAACCAATTTCCAGTTATTATTCCTTTAGACATGAATGACAACACCCCAAGTTAACCGTGACAGCACAAATTAACCATCAGATTTTCCTTAGTTCATTGAATTGAATGGAAGACGCATTACAACCAAATTATCCTTATCAAGTCTCCTAACTATGACAGCATGATAGAAGACATATCAAAGGTCATTACGTTCTTTGAAAATCGTAAGTGTTGACGAGGCATTCGTAACTATGACAGCATGATACTCTTGCTTAGGATTTACTTAACATGATTGTGACTAGCAACCTTTACTACTTGTGAATATAAGTTCATAACGATTAGGTGAAACTCCCTTATACTCTAGCATCAAATTCACGCATGAAAATTAAGTGTCGACCCCCAATTAACACACACAAACAAGTTTTAATAACTCAGTTAAGCAAATCACATTCTAGTCTTAAGAAACAATAACTGGACGTAATCAATTCATATAAGACATATAATCATGGCTTCAAATTCACCTCTAACTAAAAAGAAATTAGTTCCTCATGTCCACAAGCAAACAAACATAAATAAACTTAAACATTGAACAAAGATAGAAAACACCTAGAAAGTGCTCCAGAGTCCTTCCTTCCTTGCAAGCTGCGGCACAAGAGTGTATGGCTGATTTGTGGTGTAGAGAGATGTGAATGAGAGATGGTGATGTTGAATGGTGCAGAAAATATGTATATATAGGGAGAAGGTGCGGCACTAACAAGTTATGTAGGAAAAGGATTACAAAATGTAGCTTGTGTAGGAAAATAAAATCACAATCCTAAGGGGAAAAGGTTTATGTAATCCTAGCAGGAAATAGGACATCTAGAAGGCCAAAAACCAAAGAGAATTAGGAGAAAGGTGCGGCTGGATCATGCATCTAGAAGGCTTGGGGCGCCACCTTTTTAGGGACTTCTAGAAAGGGTGTTATTTGGCTGATTTTGGGGTTTCTAGAAGGGGATAGGTGCGGCACCTTTGTAGGAGGGGATAAGGTTCCTAGAAATCAGGTTTTTAGGTCTCCTAAACTGAAATTGAATCCCTTTTGCAATACGAATTAGGTTTGGATAAGATAAGGATAAGATAAGGTTGTTTTGGATAATGTTTTGGATAATTCTCCTTCTTTGTAGCTGATTCCTTATCTTCTCTGACTTGGATTTATTTCTTCAACTCTTTTGCACATTCCTATCCTCTCTTGAACTTCAAATTCGTCCATCCATCTTGCTCCAATCTTGTGATATCCATTACAAGCCCAAAACTGCTTTAAAATGCTCCAAATTGCATCTTTTTGCCAACTTTGCTTCTAGGACCTATAAACACACGAAAATGACTTAAGACACTATAATAAGCAACAAATAACTAAGTAAATGCAAGAAAACACACGGACTAAGTCGCAC
The DNA here is from genome assembly GCA_024362995.1 of Heteromeles arbutifolia. Classification (NCBI taxonomy): domain Eukaryota; kingdom Viridiplantae; phylum Streptophyta; class Magnoliopsida; order Rosales; family Rosaceae; genus Heteromeles; species Heteromeles arbutifolia. The sequence continues at coordinate 31,469,822 of JANCRC010000003.1, read as the reverse complement.
AAATATGCTCCTATCAACGATCACGTGAAAGCTAAGCCCTACTCTGGCGGAGCACAAACCCCGATGTGCAGGTAAATGAGCCATAATCTAATCTCATCGATATCACCACAATCATCATATCAAAAGTATATACTTACCTTACTTACCTGGGGCCCGCAGTGCCTCAACACATGCTCACATAATATAGCAATAAATAAATATATATGGCATTCGACATGGCATTCAATTTCATAAAATCAATTAAAACGTATTTCTGGGAATCAGCCAAGTATATATATATATATAGATATATATATATATATAGATATATATATCACTGATAAGTGGACGGATCGTAGCCCTCGAGCCTCGCGTGGCTGCGCTCGTCCTTAGGATAAGTCTCACCTATATGCGAAACAACTATACAACCGTTAATTACGTACATAACCCAATTTAGGTAATAATTTCTCATACATTGCTCAATTGGGGTGTTTGAATATACCAACATGATCTACTCAATCCCACGAACACCCCCATATTTTTAAAATAATTTTCTGAAGCCCCACGCGCCCTCACGCGCCGCCCACGCGCGGCTATGTGCCGTGCATGCTGACGGAAACCTTAACGCCGTTAGGGAATATTTCGTCAAATCCCTAGAATATTCCGTTAAGGTTAACTGATGCCGTTACATTCTGTTAGGAATATTCCGTCAACTTTGACGGAATATTCCCTTGTCCCCTACCTCCAATCACCAGAACCCGACGCCGGCGACCTCTGCGTCGCCGGATTCTGGAAAATATTTAAATCCTAATTTCTAACTCAATTCTCAACCAAATTTCACAAAATTAACACCAAAATGAAGCTTAGGACAAGGAGAAGGGTTCTATACCTCTTTACAGTTCGAAACACAACGGAATCTCGTCGGAGCAAAACCACGAAATCCGGCCAACCTCAGAACTCGCAATCCCGACGTCCAAAAACCTCCAATTTTGTCCTCCGAGCTTCACAAGAACATTCTAAAGTTCCCTGTGATCTTAGAATGTTCTAAAACTCTCTTGGTTAGAAGTACATGAACAGTACCTCTGAAGGTGTTATCGGGTTCCAAGGGTTTTCAAGGGTTACAACCCAAACCAAAGGTATGGTTGGGTTCACAAGGTTGCAAGGAACACGAAAATAGTATTTAGGACCTCGATCCGTGTCAAGATCAAGGGTTGCAGAGTCGTCCGTACATATCTGGTGAAACGAAAGGAAGGCTCGAGAAGGAGGAGAGAAAAAGGAAGAGAGAGAAGGAGAAAATATGGTGTGTGCATGTATGTGTGTACGTGTACAATATTAGGGCCACCCACAAAGCCCAATTTTCAAAACAATCCCGAAATACATACACACGTCACCACCAGTACAGGGGTAAAATCATCAATTCACACTATCCATACTTTATTTCTAGACGGGCCGCTACATCACCCCCTCCCCCTTAGTGTAGATAATATCGTTTGTTTAAAAAAAATCATTTGACAATTAATTTAATCACATTATTATCCGCGTGCAAAAGTCCTTTTTTATAACCGGCATTACACGCTTCTTACGATGTTTTGAACGTGTTTAAAAATAGAGAAAATAATATTTAATAAACAACTGATCGAATCACATTATTGTTAGCCCATTGTGAGGCTAAGCTCACCCCCTTAGTGTAGATAATATAGTTTGTTACATAAAAATAAAAAAAACAATCATTTGACAACTTATTTAATCACATTATTATCCACGTGTGAAAGACATTTATTATATCACGTGGGCACCATCAACTTTGTCATTTGTTTATTATTTTCTCTAATCCCTTTCATTTTTTTATTTGGGCCCCTGATAATATATTGTGACAAGGTCTATTTGCTAAATATAAAAATATTAACCGTGAATAATGGTTGGTGCTTGTGTTTATTTACCAGAAATACATGTGCAAATTATATAAGAATTCATTATCAAGGGATATCCCAGGATTAATGCGGCTTAGACAGACAGACAATAAGAAGGAGACCATATGTATTTTTTCTTTTTGGTTTTTATTTTTTTTGCTCAATGAATAATGTATTTTTATATGAAACTGTTGATCTTAAAAACTATCAAGCTTACGTGACGCGCAGGCCAAGTAACTAATAAGTTAACTACGTCCTTCGGTTGTGTGCGGGGCGTGCCAACTTATCAGCCGAATTCGGCCGGGGAGAAAATATGTCGATGTAGTGTTGAGCGCGTTGCTGACTTCTTGATCTTGCGACTGCAGCCGAGGAAGGAACACATCTCGGCCTTTGGGTTCTAGAGCTTGAAGACAAGGCTGCTAGTTCTGCGAAGTTCATAAATCGTCGGCGCCGGGTTCGGTCACAGTAATTATATTCGTGAGAGTATAAGTGCTCCGAACTGGTACCAGACTATATGGACACAAATACTCGAAATAAATGAATGTCTTGATTGTAAATGTGGTTCGGCCGTCGGAATGCCGAACTCTAAAACTTACTTGCGAGGATCCAATCATAAAACAAAACTCGGATTTCAATGGGCCGAGCCAAATAACCTTGTAACACCTCACTTCGCCGAGAAGGATGATGAGATGACATCTACCAACAAGGACTCGGAAATCCTTATTGACCGAGACTTGGATAAATAATTAGCCAATCTCGAAGCAGTGTCGTCTATCCAAACTGAAGGTACTCCTCGGTCAGCTGATTCAACTGCTCCCGTGTTGTTTATCCAAACCGAAGATGTCACCGGTTGCCTTCACAGTGCTGTTTATCCAAACTGAAGATGTGTTGGCGGGAAGAAAGGGGAAGCGGAAAAAATCTCAAGGTTGTTGAGAAGCTTTGAGCAGGGCAATTTGTGTGTTGAATTGGAGGCCCTTTGAATGATGCACTCCCTTCTCTATTTATAGCAACGAACCTTCCTCATAGCCGAACTAGAAATGTACTCGGATTAGAACTCCTTAACCCAATCTAATCAGGTTTCGACCAATCCTACCCCTATAGGACTTTGAACCAAGCTCCATAACGAACCAAATTCATCTCCCAATTCTAAGCACCTTTAGCTTTAAGACTCCTTGTTGACCTAGGGTTCAACTACCTCACCCTTATCTGAACCAATCTTCCTTGCAATAGGACTCGGCCGACCTTGACTGGACGGCCCATGACAAAATTCCAGATGAATGTTAATGGGCCGAGAACGACTCTAAGCTCGGCCCAAAATACGATTTTGGGCCCAAACAGAAACAGAGGGAAGAAATTGAGTATATGAAAGCAGAGGGAAGAAAAGAGTTAAATGAATATATGAAAGCAGAGGGAAGAAATTGAGTATTCAAGTTGAATTACCACATAATTAATGAAAATATAGTCTTTATTGTGTCTAATTTTTTTTCGAATAAAATATAAAGTTTGAATCTCTTGATTGTATATGTGCGAATGTGAACGACAAATTTCCAAATTGGTGATCAACCAAATCATGCAAGGGCTTACAAATAATTAGACTATTCTTTATGTTGTCAATTAATTTTATGGTATAACCTCATAATTATTCAGTATTAGGATTGTCCTATCACAAAAAGAAACTATAAAGATTCCAATTAAAGGCCAATTTCAACTGTAAAAAAAAAGCCGTTTTCTCGCCCAAACTAAAAGCCACAACTAAAATAACAAGTGTGGGTTTCAAACACAACACTAGATATATTAAGAAGAGGCCTAACCAACAACCCAAGCTTTGGATTCGATCAAACGTCCACATTATATGAACATCAAGAGAAAAAGAATGAGTTCGCCCATACACATAATTTGCCACATTTGTTTGGATGCCGTTCGATTGAGGATCCTGTTTGGAAATCCAACAACTCCCACTACTACAATATTAGCTTTAGGTGTCGGACGATCCTGGCGGTTAATAAGCCTTTCTGACGGATAAAAGATATCCGACACATAATTTATTTACTGACGGATAAAAGATATCTGGACGATCCTGGCAAGATGTGTTTTCTTGCCCATTGCTCCCTTGCCTAGGAATTTAATGGCCATGAGGCTTTCGAGATCGAGCTCCAGCGAGGTTTCGGATGGTGAATGCAAAAAATTTTTTTTTTATTATTAATATATTTTCTGTCGGTTTTATCCGACAATAATGATTTTATTTATTTTTATAATAAATTCTCTGTTGGATATAACCGACAGAATTCCTGGGTTTTAGTATTTTCTGTCGGTTTTTTCCGACAGAAATTATAATAAATAAATATATATCTTGTCGGTTATAAACGACAGGATTTATGTCGGATATAACCGACAGTATTTCTGTCGGTTTTAGAGTATTTTCTGTTGGAAAATTCATTTCCTGACGCAGGCAATTCTGTCGCTTATTATATCCGTCACTGAATCCATTTTCTGTCGGATTTTGCTTAAAATTCGACAGTAATATATGTTTTTTGTCGGTTTTTGAACCGCAAATTATAGTTAATTTTGTAGTAGTGTCCATGCCAAGGCCAACTCTGAGATAGACGAGATGTATTCATGTGCAACACCGAAATATTTCTCGTATCAACCTACCATATTCTAACATTTTTGAAATAAACAAAATGTCGATTGACAAAGCACACGGTGGATGCCCATAATGGTTAGTGTATTTTTCAACCCACTGCTTTGTTCAAACTCTTCCCCTCTCCATATTGTAATAAGCTTGTACAGAAAAAACTGTCGGTTGACAAACAACATAGTTGTGAAACTGAAAATCAACATCCAAAAATTCAACAAAATGGAACACACAAGACAACTCATGTATATGTCCTGCAGAATCAATCAATCATCGGTGGCCTCCTTGACCTATATGCTTCCCTTCCAAAAATGGGTTAGTGGCCTCATCTTCTTGTGGAGTCCAAATTGTTGGACCAACGTGTCGACAGGACTATAGTCCAATATATGCATATATTTTGAACCAGGATCCTCACCAGATCCATTCCTTAGGAATCCCGCAATCATGTCTGTTCATCGTATATCATGCTGTTAATTTTCGTTAGGTACTATTTATATTTGAATTTTAAATTTTAAATTTTAAATAATTTCTGACCGCACGATATACGATTAACGGACACGATTGCGGGATCCCTAGGGAATGGATCCGGCGAGAATCCTGGTTCATGTATTTTGACTCTTGAGGGGTTTGAATTGCGACACTTGGCAACCATTCGTTGTCCTCCTAACATTTATAATAATTATTTTGTTTTAATAAATATCATCTGCAATGTATGTTGCCGAGCTGTAAATCCATATCTCACTATCACAGATCGATGTTCCCACGCACCAGAAAATGGTAAACCCATTCCCACAGGAACAAAGATTGTGATATTGACACTTTGGCCGCATAATCGACTCTCTCACAGTTTACTTATTTTGTGAAGGGATTATATAGAACGGGTTTATCATCATTGTGACATTTTCGTTTCATATTATAATGTGTAGGTAATTTTCCTTTTACATGACATATTAATAGATTAGGATGCTATGTATGTGACCATGTGGAGGTGAAGTCCGCTTGAAGAAAAATGCTCACCATTTTGTGGTGGTGATGGTTTTGTTTGAGAGAAGTGATTTTCACATACTTTTTTTTTGCATCTCCCATATCTCTTTTTATTTTTAGTCATCATATTAAATAAATTAAACGAAAACAACAAATACATTTGTATAAAAGACTCAAAACATGTGTTTGTCATTTCCCGCTTAAAAATATATACCCCCATTCCGAACGGAACAAAATGTGATATTGACACATTGTCCACACCAAATATCGACTATTCCACGGTTTACTCATTTTGTGTGGGAAGGCAATTTGTGTCATACATACCAAATTTTCAATTGTAGCCATCCCCATCCACTACCCACACCACGGAGCTAATCCCTGTGGCCTTAAAAGAGACGTAATATCATTTGTACAGATGAGTTAGATGATTTTATTAATGAGGAACTAGAGATGGCATTCCTAGCTCCAACACTGTAAATTATTGTGTGCATTTCCACTAGAATAATGTGTTGATTTACTCCTCAAGTATTATTATCAATAGGTAATACTTGCATTACTTTCAATGCATAAACAATCTTCAATTTGATTTTTTTTTTTTTTGATGCGTATGATCTTTAAAGAGGATTAAAAAATTAGACTGTTCTGATTATAAAATTTATATGATGAACAGATGTCTGGACCATCCAGAGGTCAAAGAAACAGTTGGTGTGGTTCTCTTGTGACCTTTCGAATGTCTGGTACGACTCTTTTGTTCTCATCAAGTGCTTGATGAAATGCATGTTTGACATATCTTGAAAACACTCGACGAAATGGGTCGACATTATTCGGCAAGGGGTCTCGACAAAAGTCACTAGGATCACTTGATAGCACTCGTCAGTTTTCGACATATGTTAGCATGCGAGCAACATAGCTTGGTAGAGGACAACATGCTCATCAGTGCTCAATGAAATGCCCAACTAAAAAAACATTTACGCTCTACGCATGCTAGCTATTTTCTTTTGCACTAGGACCCGAGATTAAAACTTTGAATCCGTCACTGGTTTGAAGTACTTATTGTTTTCGATTACTATATGCATTCATATATTTTAACAATAATAACATTCTGTATTTTATAATTCAGGTGCAAAAATCTCTATCAATTATAAAAGTCAGAACGACAAAGATGCAAGATTGCAACATATGAGAAATCTGTAAACAATTGTTTTGTGTCATCAAATAAGATTAAAAATGCACAAAAATACAAACAAGTGTTCCAATGTGGAAGAATATAGAAAGAAGAAGAAGCAAAGTTTGATGGTGCATGGAGTGTGGAGTGCGGAGTGTGGGAGTCGGGACGGTGCATCCACGCAGCAATCAGCAGATGAGACTCCGGCACCAGAAAAATTAGTGTATTACATTTTTTCACTTAATAGACGATAGGGGTGGGCGCTCATTTGAAGAAACCCGATCAACCCACCCGACCCACCCATGACTGCCTGCATTGGGCCGGTTTTAAAAGGTTAAATTTTGACTAGAGGGTTATAACCCACCCGCCCACCCACCTAGAGATTAGTGTTCGGTGTACAAAAGTTGTAACCCGTTATAAACCTAACCCGTCCATTAGCCATCAGAAACATATTTTTTTCTATGCATGTGTCATGATCTAATTGGCTTTGACAAACCCATTATGTGATATTCTTCCGTTGAACAAGTCATAGCCCGAGTACTGCTAGGGAGACTAAATATTGTAAACTAAATGACATGAAAGTTAATTAGTGGATTATTATTTAAACGTTGATAAACGTACTCATTTTTTATTTATGACATATCATTTAATTTACAAATTTAGTCTCTCTAGCATTACTTATTCGTCGTATCGTCGTGGCCCACTATCTCTTTCACCCTTGTTGGAATTGCCGCTGGCCCGCCTCACCAAGACACCACGACTCCTCCGATCGTTGCTCCAGCTTCTAAGTACTAGCCTTATGAGGGATTCCTTCGTATAATCTCCTTATATAATCTTCACCTTCACTTTTTGGAGTTTAGTGAACCATGGATACTTTGTAACCACTGAATCAGATCCACAGGCCATAACCATCTTTCTTATCATAATATCATGGCGTTGGCGACTTGAGGTGGCAATATCTTCTAAGCTACCAGTAGGCAGTCCCAGATCATCTTCAACGGCAAAACCCGCCCAATCGAACCGAAAATAAATGGGTTGGGTCGGTCGGTCTTCCTTGTTGTACGGACGGCGGTGGTTCCATTAAACGGTAACCCGACACAGTAAGATTAGCCTGCGGGTTGACACTTAAGCCCGCGCAACCCCACCGATGCCCACTACGTTACGTGTTTATGTTTAAGAAAATTGATCAAAATGATTATTTTTTTAATACCAGTTTTTTAGTATGAAATTGATGTGTCGCTGAAATGATATATCACGAATATTCGATTTTGATCAGTTCAATCATTTATATTTGATTTCTAATCATTCAGATCAATTTCTCTTGAGAAATTATATTCGCACACTCTACTTCTTCCACATTTTTTTAATTTTTTAATATTTTTTGAAACACCATTAACACTTGTTAGAAAAATATTAAAAAATTTAAAAAGTGTGGAAAAAGTAATTTAGGATGTGTGAATATAATCTCTTTTTCTCTTAAGTTTAAGGTCAATTATAATTTTTCCACTCTTGTTTTACCTGTGAGTGTAAATAAAATTGTAAAAATATTTATTTAGACTAAAATGAGAGCACCCTACTCCTAAATTGGAGAAATTTTCTCTTACAATTAGTGGTGTTACTCGACCTGTCATTACTTACTATGTGTTTATAAAGTGAACTACGTGTATTTTTTTGTGGTCCCTGTGGTGACATACTACTTTCAATGTGACCATTGTGGTGAACAATCAATTAATTAAACCCCTGTGCTGAGCCCTGTTAGCAATTGAGGTCCAAATCCAAAATTCCGTTAGTCTTCCATTAAATAAAATCATGTGACTATCACATGTAGATTGGTCAAAATTAAGTTTATTTATTTTGGAAAATAAAAAGAGAAAAACATGATTGAATTCAAATAAAATTACAAATAAAAGAAACTTGTAAAGATAAAAAAAAACCCAACAATTCTCGTATCTCATCTCAGGCTCCCAGCCACCGCCATAGCCACTAGTGGACCTCCTCCACCGCCACTAACCATCACCCCAATTTGATAACACATGTATCTCAACTTATATAATGCAGAAAAATCACATATGCACAAGAATAACTTAAAGAGTTAAAGACAATGGGTGAAATGCAGTATATATGCATTCAAATGGGTGAAAGGCATTGTAGAATTAAAGACAATGGGTAAAAGGCATTGCAGAAAATTCAATCTTCAGGTCTACCTCCGCATATGAACTTCAAGAGCGTAAGAAATTTAAAGAATTAAAATTCAAAGAAGATTAAGAAAAAAAATTGAAAGGTTGTGTACTGGCCGACTAGGGTCTGCATAAAACCACATTACTAATTAAAGACAAAACTGAAAGGCATTTATGCATTCAAAACGGTACAAATTGATACAAGAATGAAAATTCAAGTAAGATTAAGGGTTAGTTTGGTATTGTTGTGCTTTGAAAAAAAAAAAAAAAAACTACTTCGGTTGTGCTGTAAAAATAAGCAGCTGTAAAATAAAGCAATAAAGTGTTTGGTAACGATAATTGTAAAAGTGCTTTTAATAAAAAAAAAAAAAAAGTAGTGTTATAATGTTTGATAAATGTTTATGTAAAACAGTTGTAATTATGTAAAATGACAACAACAACAACAACAAAAAGCCTTATGGGCTTTTCTTCCTTTCTTTTTCTTGCTTTCTTTTTCTTTCTGTCAAAAAGTTCATGATTGTTTCCTTTTTCCTTTCTTCTTTGTTTCCCCTTCTTTCTAGCTTTTTCATTCTTCTTTATTTATATTTCGTTCTGCCAAAATGTTTCTGGCTTTTCTTCCATTTTTCATCAATAATCCCTCCTGAAATTTCAAAGTCCTCACCCACCTTCGTCCCTTCGCATTTCTCTTTCAGTTCCGGCGATCTGGAACCTTCGTCCTCACTCCTATTTCTATTTCCTGCATTTCGATTTCCAGGGCATTACATGTTTTGGAAGGTGCAGTGGTGGATGAGTGGGTGGGATCTGGGTTATCATCTAGCAGGGAGTGGGTTGGGATCATGGTCTGCGAGGTGGCAATAGGTGTATTTGGTGGGGATTGGGAGAGATATGGGGTGGTGAATCTGGGTAGTACGGTGCCAGAGAGCGACTGGAGAAAGGGGGGTGGAGTCCAAAACTGGGATGAAGGAGAAAGAGAGGGTAAGGTTGTCATTTTGAAAAATTCATTTAATGGCACTATTCACCCGTGTATTGTGATAAAAAGTTGGTTTTCCAAAGCTAGGTTTTGCTACTTTGCCTTCTTAGCTTTTTTCACCCAAAACTATGAAAAAAAGTTGATTTTGAAAGTTTACCAAACACAAAAAAAACTAGGTGCTTTTTTTTCATACCTGCTTTTTTTAAAAGTTAAGCAGTACCAAACTGGCTCTAACTTATGATCAAAGACATGTTGGCATTGAAAAAAAAAAAACAATTGTATATTAGAATTATTAGGATTTCCAAACAAAATTAAATCATACCTAAGAAATTAGGCGCGACTTCACCTTCACCTCTTCTCCAAGCCATTGACGTGGTTTGACAGGTTTAGTTTCGGTCTTCGCGTTCAAGTTTTTTTTTCTATAAAATCTAATTTCAATTAAACCCTAAATTATACTAGATGTCCATTGAATAAGATGTAATTTGGATTGAAATGACGAATTTGACCATTCATGTGATAGTCACGTAAGTTTATTTAACAGAAGACTAACGGAAATTTGGATTTAGACCGCAATTGCTAACAAGGCCCACCACGAAGGTTTAATTAAAAACTTTTTCCTCACGGAGGTCACATCGAAAGTGGCGTGTCACCACAGAAATCACGAAACAATTTGGCCTTAACAAAAACTTGCCATGTGGTTAAATGGTCGCAAGAGAACATCTATATGGGCATCATATGAGATTAAAAATTTAAAAATTAGAAGAAAAAAAAAAGAGAGACTGACTTTTCCAGATTGGCCACTGCAAGACTGCAACCCATTTCCAATGTTAGATCACTGGCCTACTTTAACACACTTATGGAACCCCACTTCAACCCATGATGTCTCTTTCTTCTTCTCTATATCCTTTTTCCATTTTGTGTTCATACCTATGATTTTATTCCTTCCCTTTGTTCTTTGAAACGGGAAAGTGAAAAATGTAATTGTAGCAACAAAAATCAATTAGTTATGTACAAAATATGTGATTAATGTTAATTCTAAATTATAAGCGAGAATAATTCAGTAGAATTTGTATCTCATTAATAGCGAGTTTGTAACTAATTTATTCTTCACCCGTTATAAATATATAGTTGTTTCAAATAACAATTATAGAATAATTTGGAAATTCAATGTTTATTCATTGGGCAATATTTATGCAATGGTAATGTAACTAAGAAAGGTAAACTAGCAAAATCAACCAATATATCAACAGTGAAGTTAGTTATTAACCAAAAGAACAATTAAGGAATGATGAGCATGATCAATGGTGATAGACAAAGTGTGATGATGTGAAGATAAAAGAGTTTAACGTCGGTGAAAAAATAAATTTTACAAAGGCTTATAAAAGGTTGGTTTACTGTCATATTGTCAATTGGTTTTACAGTGGAACCTCAACTTTTTTCATGGTATCAGAGTATATTTGTTCACGTGTAAAGCCCAACGGCCATAAGTTCTCCATGTCACCCAATTCTTGCTGTCCATATGTTTAGCTTGAAAATTCGTCACACATGAGAGAGCATGTAAGAATGTGTAGGTAAAAGAATTTCACATCAATGAAAGAAGAAATCTTGCACGAACTTATAAAAGGTTGAACTACTCCCTATATTACTAATTATTTTTATGGTAAAACTTCAACATTTTTCACGAAAATGATCGAAGCATGATTAATGAAATTGATATATCAGGAAAGCTCTAAACAATTAAATGAAGAAAAAAAAGTAATTCAAGAAACACTTGTATTTAAAAAGAAAAGTAATTCCAATGACAAAAGATAGATATTTTGGGAAGAGACAACAAAGAGTTGAAGAACAAATTATAAAATATCTAATACGTAATGACAATTTACTGTCAGAAAAAGAGGTTTCAGTCTTTCAGATGGGAAGAGGATCCTCTCCTGAGTGCTGCTGCCACTGCTTGAGCCCACACGGCTAAAACCTATCCTTTTCATAAACGAAATTTGTAAACTCATCAACTTATCTCCCTCTATAAGAGGACATCCACTTGTTCATGTCCCTCAAACCATCACACAGAAACATTACATACCAAAGTTTGAGGGAGCTTTAGACACGATTCGTTCATAACCATGGCTAAATATCATCCTGATGGTTTGCCCATGGCTTCCTTCGTCGTCGTCTTCTCTCTCTTCACTTCTAGTTTCATCGTCCCTCATTCGGAAGCTCAGATGGTTCCAGCCATTTACGTGTTCGGAGACTCGTTAGTGGACGTCGGTAACAACAATCACCTAAAAATATCTCTTGCCAAGGCAGATTTTCCTCATAATGGGGTTGATTATCCTGGCAAAGTAGCCACGGGGAGGTTTGGTAATGGCAAGAATTCTGCAGATTTTCTTGGTAGGTTTAATATATCATCAGTTAATAAATGATGACTAGTGACAACTATGCATGTTGAGAGAATGAGAGGGTACGTAAGATGTATAATCTTGTGTTATCTTATGTTTGGCAGCCGAGAAAGTAGGGTTACCACCGTCGCCACCATATCTGTCACTTGTATCCAAGTCCAACAAGCAAAAGGCGTCATTCGTCAATGGAGTTAGCTTCGCCTCCGGAGGAGCTGGAATCTTCAATGGTTCAGATGAACAATTTGTAAGTGCAATGAATTCAACACTCTTTCAAACGAAAAATAACGCTACAGACCCAAGAAAAGAAAAGGTAAAATAGCATCCTTTCTTTAGCACATGTTAATATATTCCGCTAAAAATGCTTTAGAATCCAATTCGTTTTTCACATGAGCTGGGTAGGATCCTTGTAACCCTACTTATGAAAGTTGGTGAAAAAGCTTTCACAAGAAAAGTTGGGTGTTATTCTTTAGCACCTTCTTTTTTCTTTTTCTTTTTATGTCAATTTAGCACCTTCGTGTAAAGAGAAATTTTTGTGTAGCGGAACCACCATCACTTGACGTTATCATTTTACAAATTATAATGAGTGAACCTGAAATCTAATGCGTCACTAAAGATACACTCTTCTCTATCCTGAATAAAATGTTCATCAAGTGACTTGGCATGCGAAGGGAAAATCGAATCTCTGTCCAACAACTAATGCTTTGCCTATTTTGCTCTTGTTGTCACAGCGTCAGTCAATACCTTTGTCATACCAAGTAAACTACTACTCAGAAGTACATCAAAACATTGGGCAAAAGTTAGGATCCGAGGGCGCCAAAGACCATCTTTCAAAATCTCTGTTTTTGATCGTGATTGGAAGCAATGACATCTTCGGCTACATTAAAAAATCCAAACTCCAAAACAAATACACGCCGCAGCAGTACGCGGTTTTGATGGCGTGGAATCTAAAGGAACAATTACAGGTAACAAGAACACATTGGCTTAGCTCCATGTTTGCATGGTGAAACTTCAGTTGCACTTCAATGCTTAATGTGTTTCTTTCTTCGTTGTTGGGCAGAGAATACATGCTCTCGGCGCCCAAAAATTTGTAGTTGTCGGGACTGGGCCGGTCGGATGCTGTCCGGCGCAAAGGGATTCAAATACAGAAGAGTGCAATGATGGTGCAAACTCATTGTCTGTCATGTACAATGAAGCCCTTAAGTCCATGTTGCAGCAATTGAAACCGGCGTTGGGCATAAGCTACACCCTCTTCGACACTTACACTGTCTTGACTAACATCGTGCAAAACGCAGCTTCTTACGGTACTCATGTTCTTTTCCTTCTTCCTAAGCAGAAATAATCTATGTACAATTCCGTCAAGCATGTTGTGTAGTTAAACCATCAATTTTAATACATATCGATCATGATAACCAATATTTTGCCGCCCTTGTAAGAAACTAGAGGAAGAATTTTAAGTTAACTCGACTGACAAACCAAAAGTTTCGCATTCGATTTCAGGATTTACAGAGGTTAAAGCTGCATGCTGTGGGATTGGGAAGCTTAACGCCATGGGTCCTTGCCTGCCAGTTGCATCCTTGTGCTCCAACAGAAGGGACCGTGTCTTCTGGGATTTTTACCATCCTACACAGGCAACTCATGGCATCTTAGTGGACAGACTTTTCGATGGCCCTTCAAAATACGCATCCCCAATGACTGTGAAGGAGTTAATTGCTCTATAAAAAGCTCGGGCCATAAACTCCAAACGAAATACCCAATCTCGATATAATATGGCTTTCTTAGGAGCTTATACTGGGGCTAAGTTCATGTGCAGTAAAGAGTGAATGAATGAGTTTACATGTGTACCATTACAATAGAAGCAAAGGATCGTGACAGATTTTGAAATGCAAGGGAAACGATTACATTCCAGCATCATGCGCTTCGTATGACATCAAAATTTGAGTTACTCATACATATATGATATCCCTGTCATTCATCCACGGTAGAGACAACGCTTCAGTCCTAATAAATTGCCAACCAGATACAACTGTTTATCTTTCTGCATTCACAATTATGGGAAATTTATCTGAAAAGCATAAAGTTCCCGGAAAAGAAAAAAAAAACAAAAGATAAGTAATAACTTTCGCGTTTGATTACCTTTACTACTTTTTTAAGGCTCAGTTGGAAATAAATCCTGAAAAAACAAGCCTATATCGCCTTTGCGAAAATCAAATGCCAGCATCATGTCCACTACATTCTGCAATTGAATCAAGGAAAAAAATATATCATAAAGATATAGAAACTTGTACAATTTAAACAGAAATATATGATTGAAAAATGTTATTCCGTCGTATTGTAGAATTGCCACATTCCATCTCATGGTTTTGCAGGGGAAGTGTTACTAATGTCATGTTTTCAATTCTGAATCACAGATTCAGTTTTGGGATTAAAACCTGGTATTGCTGATCCATAGCTGATACGTTCTCATTGCACAATCGCTCAACGTGTTTATTGTTTCCAACAGCGTCCAATATAAATGATGCTCTTTGAATAACTTCCTCGGGGACACCTGCATAACCAGTACAATTAGTTCTACTGGAAAATTAGAGCAGCCACCAAGAGTCCACAAAGATTTTATTCACAAGAAGGAAATAACCCAAATACTCATTTCATGAATGTGCAAATGTATATGCATGAGCACGTATGCATGTGTGCGCTAGCCCATGGATGTGTGTGTGTGTGACACAAGGAAAACTCAATGAAACTTTTTCCCCTGTTTCTGAAAATCGCAAACACAAGTTTTAAGCTTTGGAAAAGTACCAGCAAGTAGAGCACAATGCAGACCTGCAGGACGTAAAGAGACTGATTACAAATAACATCAAATCGGCATTCCCAACTTAGTTGTTGCATTAATAAACATATATACAGGTGCTAAAACATTTTCTGGTCAGTATTTCAATAAGGCACTTATCATGTTTTATCTTTTACGTAGTTGAACCAAGCAAGTTCTTTATTAAAACCTTAGCATTCACATTCTCTCTCTCTCTCTCTCTCTCTCTCTCTCTCTCTCTCTCTCTATACATATATATGTACACACACACACACACACATACAAGTACACACAATATACATGTATATATTTGGTCAAGCTCTATCACAATACTCACCGTAGCTAAGAAGTGCATGCCCAGGAACTAGCCTGCAAGAAATGAATAGTGAAATTACAAACATTAAATAGAAAAATTGCATTGAACAGCAGTGAAACATAGAAAATCAACATATGCATGAGCTTGGAATCAGAGAGGTTGCTAATAAGGACTGTACACTTCATAAAGCTATATCTGATAATTTGAGTCTAAGACGCAGTTAAAACTGTTTTGACCCAGGAATTATAATCGCCCACTGGCTCTGTAATTGAAGCAACTAGAGTGCCATCCACTGACGCAATTATCTCACACAAGAAAACAAGTTAGCAAGATATAGATACATGCCTAGTGGTCAGATGATACAGAATTAATGTAGACAGAATGTGCTAAGATTAAAGAACATGTTTTAAGCATGAACGCTGTGATCCATCCAAACCACCATAGGCATAAACCTCGTACGGAATATCATCTAATTTGTTCCTGACAGAATGCCACATTTCCTTTGCAGCAATGCAACGTATAGAGGTAGTGAAAGTTTACCTATATAGGAATACAATATCCTCAATATCTGTAGAGTTCTCAGGCCTCAGCACACTCATAGTGTAAAATTTGATATTCTTGGACTGAAATTAGAACGAAAAGATATTACCCTTCATTCTCACGCAATTCAAGTATGGAAGTATTGTATAGTAACTCAAGCTTTACATACTTTAGGTAAACAACTCTCACCGAATAACTCAGTCAGATGAGTGCACACCAGAACCTACAAAATAAATTGCAAAGCTCAATACAAAATGACCTTTAATTGGAAGAAATAGATAGTAATTGTAATAGGATCCTCATGGTATGAAAAGGAGCCTGAAACCTTTGGGGGGTCATCATATGAAACCAAGTAGTTTATAGTTCCACCAAGCAAACCAACACCATCTGAAACAACAATGAGAACATTACGCAATAATGCAACTGCTAAACTCAGACCAAGAATTTTTTCTTGTTTGCAAGGAGTGTGGAAAACTAACCTTCTGTAAGAGTACCTTTACCAAATTCATCAACGAGGCACAAAGACCTTGAAGTTGCCTGCCTGTTAATTTTCTCAAATGAATGCATGCAAATCAAATGGAATACTTATGTTACATGGATATAACCAGAAAGGAGGCAACCAATAATTAGTAATCATAACTGTTCAACATAATTATCCAAGTCATTGTTATTGAACAAAAGTCATATTTCTTTAACACAATGATATTGTGCAACCATAATCAGTTAGTAGTCTCAGAAAATGCAAATGATTTTTCATTGTTAACAAGTACTATGCCTTTCAAAAATACTCTTGCACATGCCATTAAGATAATCTTATAACTGGAGCACTGAGAGTTATGCCTATACTACTAAAAAGACGCAAGTTCAGGTTTATCACACATAATATAATTACCATTTAGCACAGGGAAGCCTAACGAGTATACCTTAGCATCATCCCTACTTGATGCAAATCAATCATAAATGTTGACTTTTCGGCACTCATAAACTTGCTTCCCATTGCGCAAAATATTCTGTAAATAGAAATAGAAACTATGGTTATTGTACTTTTGACCAATATCATACAAGCATAACACTGCACGTAAGAAAGCTGTCGGTATGTAGATCAAACCTATCAGTCAAGCCAACAGTTGCAGAATCTGCTGGTACAAAACTTCCTATGTGGGACAGGAAAACAATTAAAGCTACCTGAAGAAGGAATTTTTGTCAATATGTGTAGATCTGCAAAAATTTCTATGCTAGAGGCATAGCTATTGGCCATCTATGTGAAAGAGACACCAAAAATCAGCAAGAGGACTACCATCGAACGAAATTAAGTTCAATACCGACATCAACATTCAGCATGGTATTTGCACAAAAACATTCAAATATTTCTGACATGGCACAAAGATCCTAAAAGAGAATGTCCTTGTTACATATATTGTCACTAGCTTCATTAACCCTGCCTATATGAATCATTTATTTGTCACAAGTCACAACCACCTGAACCAAGAGATTAGATGCTTGGAAAGAAGTTCCAATATTTCATATCTAAATAAAATATTGTGGACTTGTAGAACTTAAATGAATAATGAATGATAGAAACACAGCCCCACAAACCAAACACATATTAAAAAGGACCCCTCAGGGGGGGTGGTGAGTTTGGGGGGACAGAGACAGCCTTACTGACCTGCTTTATGTAGATGCTTTTCCCTGAATAGTTAGGACCAGTGATGATATTAATTCTTCCTGGAAAGAAAGAGGCATTGGAAATCATATTCAGTATGCAAAGATGGGAATTGTTATATTCCTGAACTGAGCCAATCCATAATTAAATATGGCAATTAAATGTATAATTCCATTACCATCATTTTCGATCTTTGTGTCATTCGGAACAAATGTGTCTACAGTCATTTCCTGCAAAACATGTCTGGAAATTGAAAAACTCTTGTTACTATCCCTCCGTAAATAAATAACCACTAGAAGTATGGTCCATCAAATACTGCAAATATATCATGCGTGTCTCACCTTCCGTTTTGTATATCAATCAAGCAATCCATAGTCAGTGTCGGCCTCACATAATTGTTTTGACGAGCAACCAGTGCCAATGACAAAAAGCTAAATGTCCGCATGAAGATATAAGTATTACTTAGTAAGACAAATATACTAAGACAAAAAAAAGAATGAGATGAGGGAAGGGAAGGGGCTAGGCCGGAGCACTGATACTGAAATGATTCTCACCAATCAAGTTCAGCTGCAAAATTTACAGCCTTAAGCAGGTGTTCTGAAAATAGAAGTATATGCGACACCAAATCTCGAGTGATTGCCCTCTCCATATCTTTATCAATAAATTTGATGAATGAAACATTTGTAGAGAAAAGATAATAAATATTAAAACCAGCATGAAAATTCTGACCGTCTCATTAATTAAATAGTATTAAATTTAAGTTATGGGCTTACTAGACTGCTATAACACAATATTGATGTTTAGACTATCATGCAGTACCTAGTATTTTATGATAGATATCTCCCAGCAAATTATCCAGCTCTCGTGTCTTTGGTGTATAATAAAAGAACCTTTTTGTTTCTCCTTCTGCATCAGAGAACTAATTTTGATAGCTATATTACCTCATAAAAATGCATATTAGTTATAGAGACTAAACTATATTTCAACTCACAGCAAATTCGAAATCTGGAACTTTGTCCAGGGTAGCTTCATCAAATTTTTCTTCGAAAATGCACATCAAGTATCCTACAAATCAACAGTAAATAAAAGGCATTTAGAAAGTGTGCAGGGAAATACCACAATAAAACATAAAGTCATTTTTGAAATTTCATCATGTACAGGTTATCTGACAAATGAGGGGCAATCTTTCTGAGGAGAATCTAAATAAAATGCATCTCACCCAACAAAATTCTTTTTAAGATGGTACAAAATTAAAACCAACCTATCTGATGTATATAAACAATACAAGGAGCAAGCTTGTCTTTGTACAGCTGAGGAAGTCTTTCAAGTTCCATTTGAGACACCTGCAAGGCAATTGTAAGATCAAAAGAATCTTATTTAGTAACTAGTAAGTAAGTCAGACTTCAATCTACTTTCTAATTAGATCTATAAAAGAACTGCATAACAGTTACCTGTTCTAAAAATTCAGGCAATTCCTCATATATTTGCCTCAGCTCATCTAACTATAAAAGAAGATAAGGGAATTACTTGTTAGCATTACAAATAATTCAAATTCAGCCAAACCCAGCAGTACAGACTACAGATATATCAAGACGCATAAAAGTTGAACACATAAATTATACCCTTTCAATATTGAACTAACAGAAACGCTACATGAAACTAAAACGCTACATGAAACTAACCTCATAAACAAAATGTAAATATAAAACTAAAAACAACAATGGGTAGATGACGCATAAGGTGAATATGCAATCTGATTGAACAATTAAGAATGGGAATTTAGGACTTATGCCTAACCTCATCACAGAAGTCATCTTTCACAATCGTCTCATATCCCTTCTCTTTACTTCTACTTACATCTAGAACACCAATTACCTACAAAAGACATTGTTGATATTATGATAATAACGCATTAAAGGGAAACAATTTTGAAGATTAAAACCAATAAGAGTAGCAAACATTTGTTATGTTGGCTTGAAGCATAACTAAATGAAGACAAAAGATTCTTCACTTTCTAATTATAAATATGTCATTCAGAGAATCCTGGGCGTGAGAGGAAATGGAAAAAAGTTCTACAACCATCGAAGGCTAAACCAGGTATGACACACCTTCTCACCAACCTGGGATGCAAACGATTTACGTGGAACTGAATAAAAAATCTCAGAAACCATTCTCAATCTTATTAGGGAAACTTAAGGAAACATCAAATGAAATTCTCTCCGGAGTTGTTTTAACACATGAGTCTAGAGTTGTTTTACCACATGAGGTGCGGACTGTAGGGTTTTAGACATGGTTTTGTTCAACTAAAGATTAATCTCTTCTTCTTATGGGATTCACACTTATTAAATTTCACTTTGATGTTGCAAGAACAGCTGTAAAAAATGAAGAATGCTTCGTAAACTTACCAATTCATATACATAAGCCAGCTCAGTTGTAATGCATGAAGCAGCCTGCATAAATTCAGACAACAGACCAAGAAACAAATTAGTATATAAGAATAACAGAAAGAGAAGGTAGAACAAACAGAATATGCAACAAAAGAAACATCATCATACCTTCAGAACAATGTCCAAATTGAAGTACTTTGCATGCTCTTGAAGACTCTCAGAAACACCTACTTCAAATATCTTGTTTACATGCAGGAGTGAACAAACACTCTACAAGAAAATCATAAAGAATTCTTTTAGTCAAAAGAGGAAAGCTTTCTCTGAACATTGTTCAACACTGTTATACCACTCTTTATAAATTCTGCTGAGGTTCAATTAGCCTTTATTTGTAAGAGACAAAAACCTTACCAACAAATATGGAAGAAAAATACAACTAAGTAGGACAAGCTCCCTCAAATGAAATCACATACTACAATTTGTTTACCCCCACCCCAAATTGAGATAAATTCAACTAGACGCAATATCTCTGAAATGTTTTGACCACAGGCAAAGAAAGACTCTCAAAGAATATGAGAATCTAATTCTAAAAGTCATGCATAAATTTATTTTCTTACACAATGTTGGCATGTTTACCATGTACTGCACCACTTAAGAGTTGAACTTTGGTTGCTGATTTGAAAACCTCATCCCAGTAAAAGCTTAAAAAAAAGATATTTTCTATGTCACCTAACTTAAAGCTAGGAAAGAGGCTATGATGCCATACATGATCTAAGAATCAAAGTTTATAAGATAGTTGAAGTTGACATGAAATCATGGCACGTTTCATGAACAAAAATGCACAACTCATTTGAAGTGGACATGAAATCGGCAAGTTTCATGAACAAAAATGCACAACTCATTCTATTCTTCATAAGGAGCTTGGTGTTTGTCTTGCTAGGAGTCTGATTAGTGCCAAACAGGAAACCAATCAGCGAAGAGAATTAGAGGAAGTATGGTATATCATAGTGAACATGACATTAATGTTTGATCGTTAAGGTTTTACCAAGTTCTAAACACGAGCACATCTAGAGGTAAAAATGAATCATAACACCATCCAGTAACCTAAGAGACTAAGAGTATCTTCAACACCTGCTTTGCCTGATGAATAGGAGTCATTTAATAATCAGGAAAAAGGGTTAAAGGCGCCTAGCATAGCTAAAAACATACCTTCAAAAAAGCTGTCCAATCACTGCTGGTACATATCGAGCTCGGGGAGTTGAATTTCTTCAAAAAAAATATGTAAGCTTCAACTTAAAAATTACAGACAACATTCGCAAAACAGACAATGCCAGATCTACAAAGCCATTCCTATAGTAGAAAGATAACAAATAGGAAAATATAGTTATCGCTACGCTGGTCAATATTTGGCATAAAAGCCACATACTGTGTTTAAAAACTATAGAGTAAATTGTAGCTATGGTCCCTTAACTTTAACTCAATTGGAGCAATGGTCCCTCAACTAAAAATCCATTACCATTGGTCCCTCAACTTTAATTCAACTAGAGAAATGGTCCCTTAACTTTAACTCAATTGTAGCAATGGTCCTTCCAATATAACTCGTTTTGACAAAAATTTTGACATAGTTGACGAAAAGAACCATAATTATACACTTTGATGAGTTGAGGGATTCTAATTGTATAAATGGTCATTCCAACATAGCTTATTTTGACAAAATTTTGACAAAATTGATGAGAAGGACTATAGCTACACATTTTGATAAGTTGAGGGACCAATGGTAATGGATTTTTAGTTGAGGGACCATTGCTCCAATTTGATTAAAGTTGAGGGACCATTCATACAATTTACTCAAAACTATATGGCACACTATAATTAAACATTCCTTGTTTTCAAAACAGAAACAATGAGTATGGAAAGTTTTAACACATAAGTAATAAACCAATTGAGCAAACAGGGATAACTGCTATTTAGTTGCGCAGAAAGAGCTCTAGTTAACCAGACTCCAGTTGTAGCTACAGAATCTACCAACCATAAAATTTACTTTTGGAAAGAAATCCAGACACAAAGCAGCAGAAGGAGAAGAATTAGTATAGTGAATGGTACCTTGAGTATGTGAGGGATGTCCTTTACAGATTTCAGAGTTCCATGTAAAGTATTTATCAATTCTTCAGAAGAAAGAAAGAATGATATCTTTATTGTCAAAGAAAAATGCTAATGATTCGAAGTCAATTCTGTATTATAAAACATTTCATTCAAATGCTGAGAAAGGCAATATTTGTTCTTAATGCATTGATCTCAATTTGAAACCAGTTAACTACCATGATTCAAACTATTATTAATCTTCTTGGCTACCAGATACAAGTCATATTTAAGCAGTAGTGTAGTTTAACATGCAAGGATACGGCATTGAGACGGTTGTTCAAAACTTCAAGGTCAAGTATTGGCCTCAAGAACCAGCTTCTGGTATGAGAAAAATTAACATTCGTTAAAAGGACTTTGGGTTAGAGATAACATCCAAAGCAGTGGCATCACACAGTTCTCTTTCACAAAGTTTACCTCAAGAGACGTCTCCCCATTGGCGTCACACACTGAATTTAAATATGAGTAAATTAGCTTGATATAAAGGTGGGAGACCCAGCCAACCAAGAGAGAAAAATGTAAAGGATCTACTGACCTTATTCATCATGCCAAATACAGAGAACCTGCAATTAAAACATATCAGAATAGTTTTCAAAGGAAACTATCCAGAAAATTATTCAGAAATTACCCTTCTTTTGCTCTACCAATCCCCATATGGCTTGGATGCTTATCTGTTAGGAATATCTGCAGTGCCTCATGAGCTGCTGCATCAAGTTTAAGAAAATTGTTTCTATTTTGGTAGTGAAGGAGTACATTTTGTCGCAAGTATCATCCCTGAATTAATTAACCAACCCCCACCCACAAGAGTAAAATGAAATAAAGGAATCTAAACGTTGTAAACAACACAAAAAGATACAGTGACACTTCTATAACAGAATCAATTGCAATGGATGGGTTCCCACTTTCCATTTGTCCAAGCGTATCTACAACCCTTTCATTCTCTAATATGGCAAGAAGGCCACCACTAGTACGAACTTGAACATCACTTCCCATGTCCATCATAGAACTCAACTACAGTTGACAAACAAAGAAAGATATTCATTGTCAATAAAGGATAAAGACATCCATTGTTCTTTAAGACAAAAGGAAGACAGATATGTATAGAACACAAAAAACACATATTATAGATCATGCACGCACACAAAGTACATCCATGACCTAGGAGGCATGAATAAGCTAAGTGTAATATCCTGGGGTTAAAAACACCAATAGGACCACAATACAAAAGGATTTATAAGCTAGGAAATATAAATATACAGCTATCTAACGTACATAGCAAATTCTCTCCTTGATGTTTAATCCGTCATCCATCCCTGTTACTCGAAGGTATATCAATCTGTAAAATTGAGCAACAAAATTAACAACATGATGATGATAAAGATGAAAAGTGACAATGGGAATAAGAATGAAAAACAGTGCCCGTATTAATCATAATAATAGTAGTTGTAATAGTAACAATAAGAATGAAAGAGAGAGAGAGAAGGGGGAGGGGTGACTGCTATCTGTCTATCATATTGACCACATAAACTTTTTTATGACACCACCAATAACACATAAAATTGTA
Source organism: Heteromeles arbutifolia (assembly GCA_024362995.1). Lineage (NCBI taxonomy): Eukaryota > Viridiplantae > Streptophyta > Magnoliopsida > Rosales > Rosaceae > Heteromeles > Heteromeles arbutifolia. The sequence goes on along the minus strand of JANCRC010000003.1, from coordinate 31,446,194 downwards.
GTTTATCAACATATGATATTATGTTGGATACACATGGACATGATAGAATGGAAATGCTGATCAATGATTTCATGGGAAGACATAAACTTACATAAAAAAGAGGCAAAGAAGGTTCGGCATCCAAAGGTTGAACATGTATGAAGTTTTAGATTTTGAATTTCGCTACTAAAAAACCATGTGAAGAAAATTGCACAAACGTACTTAAGAAGACACTCTGAAAATTACAACCATGTGAGCTTTTGGAGAAAAAAATGTAAAAAATGCTCACGAAACTAATTGTTTTCAGCCTACCACACTCGGCCAATTTAAAAACTTCAGTTATGTTTAACAAAATCTTCAGAGCATGCATATCTGATTCTTTTACCTGTGCCATGCTTGCTCATAGCTAAATATTGAACTTTTCACAACCTTTACTGTAAAAGCCTCAGTCATTCCATCTGCAATACTTTAGAAAGTAAACAACTGTCCTCATGCTGAAATTCAGAACCTACCAATTAACAGCAACATACCACTTCGCTGTAAAGCGGACAAGAATGATTCTTCACTTTTAGTGCTTGTGTAAATGATAAGCGGCTTGGCTTGATATTTTACTGCATATAAAAACACATAAGATACATTTTATTACGCTCACTAAGCAGAAACTGAAATAAAAGTGAAGGTATCAGACCCAAGGAGAAGTTGAGTGAGAAGGAAACCCATCAAATCATCAGAATAAGAAAGTCCAGTACTAAACCAACAGGGTAAAGGAAATTGACTGCCTAATGAGACATCAAAATCATACCCAAATCAATTAGGGGGAAGTCCGGGCTGCCATCTTCCCAAACTTCCAGCACGTGAAGCTGGCGAATACTAGAATCGTAATAAGAAACTCCAACACTGGAATGAAGGAGTTGCAAAGTCATCAATTTCAAATGCATTCTACTGCTTGATTAAGAATGGAATGTAAATATTAATATAATATATGGAATATACAATGAGTAACCACATTAGCCATATACAGACTGATACCAAACATTAGGTAAGGTAATAACTAAGGACTCACCGATGGCCGTGTCGAATGCTCGCCATATACACCTGCATTTGAATCCCAAAACAACAAAACAAAAAACAAGAAAGAAACAGATCAATTACTGCCGGTCAAGCTTGCTTAGCTAGTACTAGATAGAATTTAGCGCATTTATCCATAATTCAACAAAAAATGAAAGAAAATAGGTGAACAGTTCAGTCTACATTTCTTGATTTTCTGGGCGGCCAAACGGAGGAAATCAAACTTTTGAGTCCAATTTAACTCACTTTTGAGTCCAATTTAACTCAAATTTAACCTAAAAGAGCAAATTGCGTCATTTTTTCTTCCAGTGAGTAGCCAATTCTGTATGATTTCTGTTTACTTCGTTATAAAATCAACGGAACCCGAACAACAAACAAAAACTCAATTAAATTTTGTTGTTTTCCTCCATTTTCTCGGCAACCAAACGGAAAGTGAGAAACGAAAATATGCGAGGTAGAGTAGTCGAGATGTACCTGAGGTTGAGCATCGGTTTCGTCCATCTCCTCCTCCATTTCGGATCGAACCGCGCACAGGCTGACAGAGAGCGAAAGCGGTCGAGTGGGCGAGCTAGCTCAGTCTGACTCGGACAGCCAGGAATTATGGGCGGGAGAAGTAGTGACTCGTTTATATCAGTTCATCTCACCCATAGCTGGCCCGAGGGACTCGTTTTAGCCTGGCCCTCCAAGATTCTTCAAAGTATTAATATTTTAATAAACAGTTGGGTCATATTTGCCTTCGTTTTCAATCGAGGGCCAAAGGATCAGAGGACTCGTTTTAGTACTATCACAAAAAACCGTTTCTAACCGAGGGTCATAGGGCTAAATATAATTTATTATTTAAATTTAAAAACTACAACAATTTAAATTTATAGACTACAACTTATATTCAAAAACTACAACTTAAATTTAAAAACAACAAATTAAATTTAAAAACTACAACTTATATTTAAAGAGCTTCACCATATTTATAGAAGAAAAATAAGGTTTAAATTTTTTTTTTTTTTTTAAAAAAAAAAGGAAGCTTTTCCAAACTATTTGTGTTGGTTATAACCGACACTAATAGTAATTAATAAAAAAATTCCAGCAGCCGTTATACTTGAATTAATATTAGTGTCGGTTATAACCGACACTATTGAAAAAATATAAATTATTCCTGTCGGTTATAACCGACAGGAAATCAAACAAAAAAAAATTCCTAGCCAACCCGGGGCTGGTTGGCTGGCCGGAAGTGGCCAGCCCTTTAGCCCTTTGGCCCTTTGGGATTTCGTGGGGCCCTCTCAGATTCCAGAGCTCTATGGCCTAGTCCTCGGTTGGAGACGGTTTTCGGGCCATTTTCGGCCCTCTGGACCTTTCGGTTGGAGATGGCCTTAGGCATCCATGAACGTAAAGCGAAACATGTCAACTAAGTCCCAATTGCGTTATTTTTGGGTTTTTTTTTTTTTTTCCAGATCGGCGAATTTAAATTTTGAGATTTGTTATCATCATCACCTCAAATGATGGTGATGTTCATCACTTTATTTATCATCATTGAATTAGTTTAAATTTTAATATTGGTGTAGTGGATGTAAACAAATCTCAAAATTTTAAATTCATCTAATGGTAATAAGTAGGGTGATGAGCAGTGTGAGGATGTGAAGATAAAAGAGAGTCCCACATCGGTGAGAGAAGAAACCTTGAAAGGGATAAGAGGGATTACCAACTAGTTTTATGCTGAAACTCTAACTTCTTCATAGTAACAGAGCTAGGTTGTCCTGCATATGAAACTCAAAAGTCACACGTGCTTCACGGCACCTAATTTGTATTGTCCACGTATTTAGCTTGAGATGCCCACATTCTCATAAGCAACACGGCCACTTAAAAGTGGTGAGAAAAATACATCGGTGCCAAAATCTTTTACACTAGCTTCCTATGTGAAATCTCAACCCTGGAATTTCACTATTCATTACGTATCTCGTTATTTAAATCCGTATTTTGCGATTACGTTATTTTTATTAGTTAATTTTAATTCTGTTAATTTTGGGAATTAAATCGAATAGTTTTGGGTTTGAATTTTCGTAATTAGTCTTTAAATTCGTTGACCTTTCGAGGTCACAAGTAACGTTTTCAAATAGGTCTCGAAGCCACAAGCGCATAGGCGAAAGACGTTTGCGAGTCCATGTTATAACAGTATAGTTACAGACGTTTGAAGTTGTGAAACTATAGATAGTAGGAATTATTTAACTTCCACTTGTGGGTAAAAGGTCCAAACACATATTTAGGTGAAGGGACCGATTAATTAGCTGAGGAAAGGGACCAATTGGAGGAAAAAAAAAACGAAAAGGCTGATTTCAACCTCTTTTTGGGCGATTTCGACCCGTTAACCCACCAACTTGACCCATTAGTATCTCCTCCGTCTGAGCTCCGTTTTGGATGATCTTGGTGTCCATGGAAAGCCCTTGACGAGCCCTACATCTCTGTGGTGTTAGATTTCCCATTTGCTTTTCCATCTTTGCAGTTCGAAGCCACAAAGCCCACGGCTATTCCGGCGGTTTTGTCATTTTTTCGATGATTCCGGCAACCATTTCCTTCAAGTGAGGTATGAAACTTCATCTACTCTTCATAATATTCAAGTTGGTATGCTTGATTTGTGTTTTTGTAGTCATTTTAGTGTTGGGTGTTTAGAACCCTAGAAATCCGGTATTCTTCGGTGAATTTGGACGGTTTCCGGTTAGAATTTATTGTCGGCCTAGTTGTGAAAAGTGTTTACCTTGTTGAGCTCTAGCTACCACGTAAATTTGAGCTCATTTGGTTAATGTTGAAAATTTGGGTTTTCGAACCCTTTACCATGGCTACCATCGCGTGTGGCGGTGCGTGGGACTGTCCACGAGTGTTGTCTAAGTACCAAATGCCTTCTAGTGACCCTATGAACCTATGTCTAGCTCGGTTTCCCGAAATCCAATTGTTTGGTGTGGTGATTAAATTGGACCACCACTTGTTTGTGTGATTATCGACAATCTGATCGTTGGATCGTCGTACAATTTCGTGAGTACCCTAGTTATCAGTTGTTGGACCTTTGAGAACTTACGGATCGGAAATCCGATGTACAGATCTCCCGGATTGAATAACTTTAGATTGTTGACCTTAATGGACCTACCTTATTGGCGGTTGACGTTCTAGTCAACGTGCTCTACTCTAGAGTGTCGTTTATCTCTAGTTTGTTGTTGAGGCTTGATGGAGCTTAGTTGGCTCATCACGATGACGTGTCGTTCCCAGTTGACGTGTGTCTCGATATATGTATTAGTGGCACCATATTGAGTTATACATGTTTATTAATTGTGCTTTCTATTGAATTGTTATTTTTATTTTTAGCATCGATCTATGTTTATTAATTGTGATCCGACTGTAGCTTGGAAACGTTTATGAAATGTGGTTAGATAAGTATGATTAGTATGATGTGTATGATTGTTTTTATGACGATGTGATCCTAGAATCCTATTAGGAGTATTATGTAGAACTTTTATGCTTGTATGATAAGATAGTGGTCATGAGAAGTTGATAGTGCAGGTGATTACGAAGTAATCATAGCAGATGAGTTAAGGGTAAGTGGTTTGTGTGTTGATCTAACTGCACCATGTAGCAGTGGTACATGGATGGTCATGCTTGGTTAATCCACGTTGGGGGACCATACTATTTATGGATCGTGCTTGGTTAATCCGCGTTGGGCGATCCTTATGGCCATTTATACTTAGGGGTGATCATGCTTGGTTAATCCGCATTGGGTGATCACTGCCTAATAGTTCTGTAGGTGTGACTATGCTTTGTTAATCCACATTGGGGGGTCACTACCTACTTAATTATCTTGACCCTGCTTGGTTAATCCGCATTGGGGGGTCATTAGTGGTCCTGCTTGGTTAATTCACATTAGGGGACCATACTATATATGGATCGTGCTTGGTTAATCCGCGTTGGGCGATCCTTATGGCCATTTATACTTAGGGGTGATCATGCTTGGTTAATCCGCATTAGGTGATCACTACCTAACAGTTCTGTAGGTGTGACTCTGCTTGGTTAATCCGCATTAGGGGGTCACTACCTACTTGATTTTCTTGACCCTGCTTGGTTAATCCGCATTGGGGGGGTCATTAGTGGTCCTACTTGGTTAATCCACATTGGGGGACCATACTATATTTGGATCGCGCTTGGTTAATCCGCGTTGGGCGATCCTTATGGCCATGTATGCGTATGAGTGATCATGCTTGGTTAATCCGTATTAGGTGATCACTTCCTAACAGCTGTAGGAGTGACTCTGCTTGGTTAATCCACATTGGGGGGTCACTAGTCGTCCTGCTTGGTATATCCGCGATGGGGGACCCTACGTATTCTAGAGATGATGATGATTAGTTGTACTTGATACATTTGATTGGCAATCATATTTAGTCTGGTTCCGTTGAGTGGTCCGAAATCCGAGGTTGTTGGATTTCGTAGAGTGGTCTGGAATCCCATTATTTGGAGAAGTAGGCTTGGCCTAACGATGTCACTCTAGCCTTAGTTTTATATATATTTGTGACAATGGTTTCGAGAATCTTGTGAATTGAGTTAGAAAAGACGTTGGATGTTTGGGTGACTCTTTCAGGATTTTCTACGATTCGATTATGATTTCATCAAATGTGAATTTAGAAAATATGGGAATGATTGTTATTATTTTGATCAGATTAATTATTTAATGTGGCTAGAGAATGGTTTTGTGCTACGTCGTTTCTTAAATATGATGTATGTTGTGAATGGCGATGTGATGAGACATAATGATTTATATGTTGGATGAAAGAGAAATCATGATTTTCATGGGGGTTTGTTATGTAGCCTGAGTCCAGGAATTTCATGCTGCCAGGTTATAATAAATGATGGAGGAATGCTATACTTTTCTGCTTGAACTGAGTGTGATAAACATAGTGATTTTGTGAGTGATGAACTACGAATGGCTTGATCCCTGTTTAGGGTATGTAGGCAGTCTAACGAGGAGCTTAAATGCAGCCATAAAGTATACGGAATTTACTACACAAATTGGACCTTGAATGGTGCATTAATACATATCCCAGAGGCAGGGTATGTTAGATATACGGATATTTGGTGACATCATGTGTCGATCCTAGACGTATGTTGGGATCAGGGCGTGACATCCTAAATGGAGCTAAATTCTCTTCCTTCCTATTTCGATGCCTTCAGTACATTTTTTGTTTAATCTGCATCGTTAAATTAAATTCAAGGGTCAAAAGATATGCCACCTCTTACGTGAAACAGAGAAAATATTTATCTGGGGAGAGAAGTGATATATATATATATATATATATATATATATAGAGAGAGAGAGAGAGAGAGAGAAGTGTTATTGACATTTTAAAAATATCGTTTTACATTATGTGTGTCTCTGGTGTCTGCACGCATGCGTGAGATAAAGTTTATTGGTTTACCGTTGATCCTGAAGAATCATAATTTATCAAAGTACACACCAACAATTATTTATAAGGAAAACTAATGAAAATGGTTTGAAAACTTTGAGCTTTAATAATAAGTACAAAATAAAGGGTAAAGTGAATAGTACCATGATTGACTTTTTAGTGTAAAAATGTGGTTTTTTGTTAAAGTAAATAGTATTTGGAGCTTTTCGTTAAAGTTCCCTTATTTATATTCTAACAATCAGTTTACGTGTAGGCCTATTGACAAAAAAACGCTTTATAGAGTTGTACTTCAAGAATGAGGATCCTCTTTGCGAGGATACTGGGGATCCTCAAATCATATTCATTCATCGTACATCGTGCAGCCAGAAATCATTTTAAATACTTTTATTTTAAATTAAATATAAACGAAAACTAGCCGTACGATATACAATGAACAGACATAATTTGAGAATTCCCAGAATCCTCATAAAAAGGATCCGGAGAGGATCCTCCTGGGTACTTCAAAACCAGCCGTGAGCTTCCTAGTTCCCATCTAAATTTTATTTATACACACTTCGTGTTAAAGAACGAAAAAACTGATTCAAACATGACCTAAATATCAAATAGGCTCCAACAAAAAAATAGGTATCAATACACTTTCACCTTTACACATGAGACATACAAGGATAGATTTGGCCAAAACTAAGAGGAAAAGTTGAATTTGGACCAAGAATGATAGCATGTTTAACCACAAGGCCCGTTTGCTACGGGATGGTGGAGATCGCCATTGTGTCATTTGGTGGCTAAAGAGTAGAGATGAACGAGAAGGCAAGATTAGAGGGGTTCTTGGCAATCCCACGCCGAAGCACGGGATTGCTAACATCTTGTTAGTGAGTCCTACCTTGTCTAATTTAATGTTAATCCTTACTCCTCTACATATGAGACACTAATTCTAAAGTTATGAGACACTAATCCCACCTAAGTTAGTTCCCTCTAAAGAGGTGTAACAAACGTAGCCTAATAATACTACTAATTATATGAGTTTTTTCTTTTCGGTCAAAACTAATTATAAGAGAACTGTGATGACCTAGTGATTGAGGATGAATTCTAAGCCTGTATTACACATGGTCTGGCACTGATGAATTACACGTTGGTAGCCAGGATAAGTTGAAATGTATATGTGAGTCTTCTTGGAGTCCGAAAAGTAGACTGCAGGTTCTAAAAGACGCTAGGTGTTAGTCGAGCGGCGGGCTGGGGCCTAGCGCCTAGACGGACTAGGCAGATTTAAGTAAATATATTATTTTTCGTGTAAATCAGTTTTTGCTTATGCTTAAAATAGATATAATTTCATCATAAACTACAAAATAGAATGACATATATATTATGAAGTATTGAAACATAATGAAAACATGAGGAACAAGGATATAATGTATGCTCATTTAAGTATACAACAAGTCTCTTACAATTTATTGAAAAAAATAAAATGCAAAATGAAAGTTATATATTTTTTGTTGCGACCTAAGCAGGTTTGGGCATGCTAGGTGGGTGCCTAGGCTGTTTAGACAGGCGCCTCAGCAGATCTAGGCACTTTTTCTTAATTTTCAAATACATAGACATTAATCAGGACGATAATCAGCGGCTTAACGTTTAGACGAGAATTTTTAGAACAACGAGACTGCATAACAAAACCACTAGCTGATTTCTTTTAAAAAAAATAAAAAGTATTAGAGTTTTATAACCACAAGATTTGTATTATCATACGACGCACGTGAATATGATTAGTTCAATTGAGAGAGCACCCACGCCGATGACATGCACAAACTAATGTGAAAGCCCACCAGCCCAAACCGCAACTTTTGATAGGCAGACTCGTCGAGTTGAGCAGTCTAGGGTTTCACCCTCCGCACCTATAAATATGACTACAATAAACCTTTCTTCATCAAACAAATTTCGACGCTTCTCCTTCATCTTCTGCCTCCGTTTTTTTTTTTTTTTTCTATATTTTTTTTCTATATTTTTTTGCTGCTTTTCTCTCAGTTAAAATCTCCCAGAGTTTTTCTTTCGTCTCAGATCTCTTTGTGTTTGTTTATTTCGAATAGTTTTGTTTAAATTTGTATTCGAGAAGTGCTTTCTGTGGAAGTAGAAGCCAATTTGCAGAGCAAGGGCGTCCAATTAAAAAAATGGCGCAAATTGCATTGAAGGTTGGCGATAATAAAAAGCGATTCTCCGTGCCTATCAAATTTTTGGTTTTGATTTTGGCCTCGAACAAGTCGCAACATTCATTCATTCCCTTCTCCCTTTTCCCACCCGCTCTCTTCTTTTCTTTTCTTAATAATTCCTTGGTTTTAATTAATCACTGAAGTCGTTTCGGATATAAAATTTGAATTTTATTGTCTCTTATATTTTTGTTGATTACATGCTAATGTCAATCAAAATTCTATAAATTACCATTATATTCCTTCTAAAAACATGGTCAATAATTTGTCAAAAAAACATGGTCAATAATATAATTTCATACATCCAATTTTACTGTTTTTTCTCGAGCCTCATTTATATGTAACATATATAGTATTAAAAAATAAAAATAAAAACCCTCTCTCTCACTCTCATTTTCCCTTCTCTTTTCTCATTTTCATTTTAAAAGCAAAAATAAAAAATATTTACACATTGACATTTTTGCTAGTAGGATTGTAAATATTTTTTATTTTTATTTTTAAAATGAAAGGGCGAAAGAAAAGAAAAAACATAAAAGTGGGGAAAAAGCAAATGAGGTTTCTTTTTTATTTTTTAATTAAAGATTTGTTAAAAAATTATGAGGTTTAAAAAAAGAGCAAAATTTTAGTTGTTAAATTACATTACTCTTCAATTTTTATTTATTTTTATATTTAGTTTTAATTTGAGGGTTAGAATGAAAGTTTATAGAGTTTTGGTTGATAATTAATGTTATATGAATATGTAGGTTAGATTGGTATTTTACTTTTAATTTGATTGAACTCAAATTTCTTATATATGTGCGAACCTCAAATGAAAAAAGATATCATTAGTATTTTTCAATTAAAATATCAATTCGTATGTGACATGATATAAAAAGATAGCAGAGGAATTTGTTGTCAAATTTGACTGCAGCTTCAAATTTATTTTTGTTAATTAATAAATGTTTTTTCATAATTTTTATACTTATCTCCATTCTACTTAGGGGTGCTACTCGGACGGGTTTGGCGGGTTGGAAGGTCAGCTTAATCCTAACCTAACTTTTACAATTCGGGCTTAAGTTTGGGTTGGGTTTCATTTGGGTTCATTTGGGCTCAGGTTTAATTGGGTTAGAGTTCTTTGTATTTGGATTGTCCAACTTTTTCAAGTTTAATCTTGTAACAACTTAGTTTTCAAAAATTTTAAAAAAAATTAAGCCAAGTAGCATCAAAGCTAGTTAACTTTAATTTCATAAATCAATCAAAGTTGCTGAGCAATTGCTTCGAGACATAAAGAATTTAGGTTTTGGAGATTAACAATTTACTATAAAGCTTTAGGTTTTAGAGACTACGAATATCGGCTGACTAATTAAAGCCTCTTATTCCCTAAAAACTTAATTAATTATAAAGGGTAATTTATTAAAAAAATATATTAAAAAGGACGTTGGTTTTTGGACTTGGCTTACTTGGATGTAATATGAGCATTAATTGATATAGATTACAATCTGGTTATATTGGGTTTGGTTAGTCGGGTTGGGTTGGGAATAGAAGGGCAAATGATCAACCCAACTCAACCTAATCAACGAATGAGTTGAAATTGGGTTGGGTTCGGACGAGTTATAACTAAAAAACTTTCTCCCCCTCTTACCCTTACAAGCTTTTAACTTTAACTGTATTGGCTCTAGTTGTTCCAGAGGATTCTCCTTTTAATATATTAATTTTCTTATAAAAAAAATAATGTAATAAATAATTGTTTAAATTTGACATATCGGTTGAAAAAAAAAATTATCAATGTGCCACATAAACCTTCAAATTTAAATTTTATGTTTAAAATGACATCTCATTTTGAGATAATCTTATATGACACTTTGATCTTTTTTTTAAATTTTATTTTCCATTTGATATGTCAAATTTAATTTATTATTTATATATTATTATTTTTTATAATTGTAATGAGTAACTTTAGGACAAAAATTAATAATCGTAAAAAACATTTATTAATCATTATAATAAATAGATTTGAAGTTATTATCAAATTTGACAGCAACTACCCTTGATGTCAATTCATGTCATGTCTCGTAGAAATTTACATTTAGGTTGGAAAACACTAAAGTTGTCTTTTTACTGTTATTACTAATGTTGACATTTTGACTCCTCTTTGAAAATACTCTAAGTTGTTCATTTTATTTTTGTTCGTCATCGAAATGCGAAGGTTGGCGAATGAAAGAGTAAGGCTTTAAAAAAATTCCGAAAATCCTGATTCCAAACCAAAAAAGTCCCAAACCAAAATCCCAAAATTTTGGGGATGATATACTGATAGCCCTTTGCTTCATTTGTTTAATGCTGTTATTCAACTCTTGAATTTCCAGAATTTTAACTCTGCCATTGTTGTAACAATAACCATTTATCTTCACATTTGGTACGAACCTCCCACACACTCACCCTACACTGCCGCTTCTCAACCAAATGTTTCTATTTCTTCAACGCGAAATCAAAAAATTGTATTGCTAGTTTTTGAACATATTAGGTTTGTAACTTATTGTTTTGCTTTTAGGTTTATTACTTATTTTATTTTGGTTGTATGTTAATTTGACTTGGTATGAATGATTGATATTTTAATTTGTATGAAATTTGGGAATACCAAACCATCCCAAGATACCAAAAATTAGAAATACCGAAATTTTGGTTCGAGATTAGTCTCAAACCACCCCTATGAAAAAGGATAGATTATATGCTCAACTTCATCAACAAAACCATCAGAAGCTCACTAGGACGCTTACCAATGATGTCTTCCACATCAGCTCCAATTGTTTGTGCAAACGTCTAGTGCAATCTCAAGCACTAACACACTCAAGTACTTCGCAACCAACATGATTCATCATGCTTACATCACGTAAACAACGGAAGATTAGGAATAATAATCAAAATTTGGACCTCATACAAAATTGTAGTCAAACGGTTAGGTTTGTGATAATTATAACTAAAATACTAATATACCCTTAAAATGAGGTTTTACCAAAAGAACCAGAAAGCAAAATTAAAACGAAGATCATCTGTCAATTTAATGAATTAATCTTTATTTTTGGAGACGTAGTAAAACACACTCTACAATTGCAATCCAACCAAATTCACAATCACCAAAACAACCACCATGCATAATCCTAACAAAAGCCCGGTAATCCTCCTCGCTGTGCACCGCAACTAACTTGAAAGCCACACTGATAACCCCACAGATGATCAAGTACCCGAAAAAGAGCCCGAAGGCTATCCCAACCCTCCCCTTGAGTAGCACATAATTTCTTCGTGGTGGCGAACCCCTAGATGGGCTTGAGGATAGACACCACGCGAGCCAAGTGCCAGAGCGCGGTGAGGTAGACATGGTCGACTAAGAAGAGGAGGAAGATGACAATGCCAGAGGAGCAGCTGGATTAATCTCTATTTTGGAGAAGGAGATGAGCTTGGAGGTGTAAACAACGCACATGTTTATAACCATTCCCAACTTTGCATTCACTCAAGTCTCAACTAGCGCAAATGTCTCGTTTGACACATATGATTGGATTAAATAGGATAACTTACTAAATTAAGTATGTTGAAGGGAGAAATTATAAAAGTATGATCACCTAAAGAATAAAAGATAGATTACTTATAAACGAAATTCATCCAAATAAAAAATCCACTCATTTAATTTCCATCTCAATATACCTTTAAATTTGAGAGTTCTCCATTTCAAATAAATTAAATCATGTGTACTAAAAGAGGTAAAAAAAAAATGAAATTTAATATGATTACTACAATGCTCTATAGCATCTCGACTTTATTGAAACACATTTTTAAACACTCAAAGTCGTGTCCTCATTGGAGTCATATAACATATACTCTATAGACTAAAGAGAAAACATTGACTAGGCTCATTGGATACAAACTTACATAAAGTGAGTTCACCATTACGTAATAATACATTGTTATGCAATAAAAAAAATGAAAAAATTATAGTAATGATCAGTCAACTATAACCCAATTGGCACAATTGTAAGTGAAAGGTTTTAGGTTCGATTTTCGCCAAAAACGAATTTGAACCACATTATTGCTAGCTCATTATGAGGCTCAGTTCACCATCTTCCTCTTAGTGTAGATAGTATCGTTTGTTAAAAAAAAGAAATTCCTTGATTACTCCATTAACTCATCAAAACATGCAGTTATAATCTTTTCCATCAATTCTGTTAGATATTCCGTTAGATCTTTATTGAAAAAAAATGTAGTAATGGTCCCCCAACTTTAACCCAATTGGAGAAACGGTCTTTCAACTTTAACTCAATTATAGCAACAGTCTCTCAACTTTAACCCAATTGTAGCAATGGTAATTCCAACATCAGTCATTTTGAAATTTTTTTGATGAAGTTGACAAAAAAGACCATAATTGCACATTTTGATAAGTTAAGAGACCAATGTTCATGAATTTTTAGTTGAAAGATCATTACTTTAATTAGATTAAAATTGAAGAATAATTGGTACAATTTTCTTTAAAAAATTTATACATTACAATATATTATTGAACAAAAAACAATATATAAAACTAAGTCCACCGTCGGGTAAAATATCCATAATTATTTTCTCGTCAAATTTCGTATCTCATTAAATTTAAAAAATAACAAATATGAAATCTTAAGAAAAATAATAAATTTGAAAACCCAAAAAATATAAAAACCATCCGAGTTTGAGAAAGTTTCACGCTGTACACAAATGCCATTTTCTTCCCCACATCTCTCTGGAAGCGACAGCAACAGACATGGACTCCTCCTCTGGCGCAGCAATAGTAGTCACAGACTGAGTTCTTAACCTGCGCACCCCCGGCGCAGGATATGGAGCCGCCCTCCTTTGTATCCAAAGCGAGGACCGCCTTCCATTCCGCGGCGGCTAAAGCGGAGCGAGTTCTCTCTGACTTAAAGCCCGATCGAGGTCAATCTTATTTTTAATCTCATTCACTAAAACCGTATTTTTCTCCGTTTACTATTTTTTACTGCCCCGGACTTCCATTTGACTTTTCCCAATGCTATTTTTGTTTTTGTTTTTCGGGATTTGATTTCTTAATTCCGGATTATAAATGTTGTTTAATTTTTGGTAATGTGGTGTTGAATCGGTGAAGATTCTGACAAGCAGTCGCCGAGGAATTCGATCGATCTTGCCGATTTTGAATCGCCGAGGGAGGAGGGTGAGACAAAGGTCAGTTTGTTGTTATTTTTTCTGGAATTCCAAATTTGCTTTGATTTTAAATGTTTTTTTTTTTATTGTTTTGGATTGGAAATGTAGGATCAATCGGTTTAAGTTTTGTAGGATTTCTCTTTTCGGTGTTTGGTTTAGGAATTAGGAGCAGTTTTGGATCATTTTCTGTTTGGTTGCTGAGAAAAAAACAGAAAAAGAAGCTACATTGTTAAATCCGGCTTAATTGAGTAAAAGTTTTTCGATAATTTATGGTTTGATAGGTTTGTTTGATTTCAATTGCTTGGGAATGAAATAATACAGGGCTCGAAAGAATCGAAGCATCTTGGGTGGAGACCACCGAACATAGGGACAAAGCAAGATTGGCAAGATAGACTTAGGAACATTGGAATAGGGAAGAAAGGAGGTGAAGATACCAAGAAGGCTGAGTATTCTTCCATGGCAGTTCCGTTTTATGATGAAAATTTGTATTTGCTGAACATGAAAAACGATACTGAAGCAAAGGTAAGTTTGCTTCTTTATATCTTTTATTTCCATCTCCACACATTATAATTGTTTGTTTTCTAAGATTTTGGTTTTATTTTTAGATCATCAATACATGATCACATAATATTCCCAAATTAAAAGGTAAACTATTCGACCTTTCCCCTGGACCTGGCAGACTGGTTTTGTTCTTGTCTTAGGAAAGGCAACTGAAGTTTTAAATCAGGTGTTTGTTCCTCTACATATTGAGAAAATGTAGTGATACACACTGAGTAACTAATGTAACCGATAACGATGGAAAAGCACTTTCAATTGTACTATGCTGATAGATAACAAGAAAAAAAACACGATTATCATCCAATTTATGTGATGGCTATCCTGGAAGTTTGTGATTGATAACTACATTTACTGATTTATTAGCCCTTTTGTTTCAATTTATTGTTTTTTCTTTGATGATAAATTGGGATTTGATATTTCACAAGGGTGCAGAGATGATTCCATCAGTTGAAAGCTTAGTCTCAGACAACATTCTGATTCCTCCGTTATCTGTTATGAGACAATTGGCTACAGCTGTTGAGTAAGTCTATTCAACATTGTGAATATGTTTATATGTTAAACAACAGGTATCTTAAGGAAAGGGATCCGAATTTTCTTGTAAGATATGGGGACTACTTGTGGGCCCCACTCCACATTAAAATTTAACAATCTGAACTAATCCCCAGGGCGCCTAGGCGCCTGAGGCGATAGCCTAGGCGTTAAGGCTAGTTTATAGCCCACACCTGCTGGGCTTAGGCGTTTTCTTCATAGCCTTGCCCCAAAAACCGCCTAGGCGAGTCTTGAAACTAGTTTTTTAAAACACTATCAATATAAGTTTTCAGTTTGTACATGATATCCTAACTTTCTGCCCTAAATATTTTGGAAACTCAATCCAGGGCTGGAAAGAAGTCCAAGTCATTGAAAGATTTTTTGGCATCATCAGGGAGTTCCTCACCTGTGAGGGAGAGAGCGGGTCTGAGTCTATCTGCAGTGAAGTCATTAGTGCTTCGTGAAAAGGATGAAAAGCCATCTGATTTTTGTAATAACGAGAAGGTCCTAGCGTTGATCCGGTCTCTATTTGATGCAGGTAGATTTATACGTTAGGTGGCCTCATTACAGTTCCTGTTGGTATTTTCTTATTCCTAGTTTTTTTTTTTAATTATCGTGTTATGATCTTTCACTTCCGTTGTAATATTTGCAAGATATTCGCAGAGGGGAATTTTCTGAGAAGGAAGATTGATTCTGGTTCAGAGGCAGTAACCCCAGCATCTTTGCCAAGAGATATTCATGGTGCTCCTCCTGAAAGCCTTGTTGTTAAGTTAGCTGAAGTCATTGGGAGCTTCAGAAACCTCAAGAAAATGACCCTGTTTTGGTGCAGAGTTGTTGTTGAAGTGAGTTCTGTATACAAGAAATATGAGTTCTTTGAGATTTTTCCAATGACTTACAGTGAAAAGAAAAAAGAGAAATATGTTCGCACACTTCTGGCTTCCTGTATTGCAATCATAACACATTATATATTTTCTAGAAGTACGCTTCTCTTTGAATAAGTGTTTGTGTCTAGGCTTGAGTATTTTGTTTTTTTTGAGCAAAGTATTTTGTGATCTTGAGTGTAAACTTATTATCTTAAATTGAAAAAGAAGAAACTGGGTTCAGTATCAGGTACAGTATTATTGTGCTGAGTAGAATTCTAGCCAGAAAGTTTTCCATCCTCTTAAAGTTTATGGCTTTGTTATGCTTATATGGTCTAAATATACATAAAACGCTGTTTTATCATCATTGTTTTGTTGATTTGAATTTCCTTCACATGCAGCTGAGAAGACTTTGGTCTGAAGAACAATATGTGCCTAGCATCCCCTTGGATGAGATTCCAGATCTGAATTCCTGTCTTTTGTATCAGCAGTTGCAAGTGATGAACTGTTGTGTTTCTAGGAAAAGGCGTCATGATATCGCCACTGAAAAATTAGACCTTGTAATAAGGGAAGCTAGTCTACACGCAGAAGAATCCGCTCTTTCCAAAGACAATCCTGCAGGCCCTATTTTGTATGCTAGGTTAAGCACTGGGGAACTTGTCCTCCGACTAGGTGCTAGTAGCCCATCCGGCGACCTAACAATGTTGGAAACTGGTGAACCTGTGTACTCCCCTGTGACCCAGGTATGTTTTAATAGCTTGTCCTCCAAGGACTACTATTTTAACTTGCATCCATAAAATGAGATATATCATATATACGCATTATTACATGTAGGAAGGCCCTTTGCGTACTGAAGATCTTATCAAAGAAAATGAGGAGTTTGTGCTTCGAACAGGAAGGTCTGTATTTGAGTTAATTCTTAGTCAATTTTTGGATTTCAAGGAACATTCGTATTTTGCTTAAAGCGAGTCTATTTTTCTAGTTCTCTGAACATATACACATCACAGTAAACATGCATATTTTTATTCTTATTAATCTGTATATTTTTTTTTGACAATTTGCCTTATCTATGGTCAGTGTTGGTGCTGGATGTTCTCAACTCCTCTCTGACATGCAGGCTTTCAAGGTTAACACTAATGAAAGTCTTATAGTTGCACTGAATGCTATGTGTTGACTTCTCTGGTTAACTAAGTTCTGCTAATTATCATATGTAGGCTGCAAATCCTGGTTGTATTTTGGAAGACTTTGTGAGATGGCACTCCCCTCCTGACTGGACAGAGACTGAGCCAAGAGATGAGGAAAATGACTCTTTTGTTGGTAGTGACGTATTGTCCACAAGAGGCTATCTCAGTATCCGAATGCAAAAAGAAGGTGCCACCTCTTCCTGTCTTTCCATTTCTATATAGTTTATGTCACATAACAGCTTTGTATATCCAAGTTAACAGTTATAAGAGGATATAGAATGCATAAAACAGACAAAATTACTTTGCTTAAAATAATACTTTAGTTTAGTGCACCTTTTCTGTCAGGTATTTTACTGTTAAAACTCTTGCTCTTAGTATATATGGGGAAATTGCTTAGGTGACCAATATTATTGCCATAGATGGGATATATAATATGCCCTATTGAAAATTAGATTAATTGGACAATGAGTTTGGGCGCTCTGTGCTTTATTGCAATCGCATGGGTAACTTGAATTGCTATGCGTATTTAAAAGGTTTTTTTGCATGTTTTTAACAAACAGTAATCCAACTGTCATAACCTGGGCTTTTGTGAATATAAGAGCATTCTGGTAGTAAGTTCCAATGAGTTTTTTTTTTAATAGTAATGAAATATAAGTTCACAGGTTCGAGTCATGGAAACAGCCTCTTTGCAAAGCAAGGGTAAGGCTGCATAAGATAGACTTCCCTCACCCTCACAAAGCAGGGAGCCTTGTTTGCTTGGGGTCGCCCTTTTTTTATCTTTTTTAGACCCAACCATTGAAATAAAATAGCTGATGTATTGTGTATAGCAATGTTGTATAGCATTTGTTCTAGAAAATGGGTGCTTAGCTAAGGGAAACAAGCCACTTAATCTGTATTATTTTTTAAAACTTCGTAATGCATTCAGGCATCTAGAAGTTGCAACTACCACCATATATTTAAATCTGATATGGAATTTCATAGGGTTATGCTTTGATGTTAGGCAATTTGTGGCGTGAGTTTTGGGATACATCCAAACCAGTTCCAGCAGTTAAACAAGCACCCCTCTTTGATGAGGATTTAGCAGTGTAAGTAGGAAGAACTAATGCTCAATTTATCACTTCTGTTTTTGGTTTTAGCAAAGACTTCTGTCTAACATCACGTTAATAGCATTGCATTAATCCTGTAGGGAAGGTATCCTGGATGGTTTCGAGGACATATCACCTTCCGAGCTTTTTCAGCAGCTGTTTGTTTCTTTGGTAAGATCATTTTTTATGTTCTCATGCTTGCTTGTTTTTAATGTCACCTAATAGTTGGTACATTACCACTGCTCTTATACTGTTCTAATAATGCCCGTTCTGCAACATTCAGCTTGGTTTAGGATTTGTAATTGCTGAGGCTAAACTGTCCATGAGCAGTGATTTTTTGAAGCTGTTTTATGAATGCAAGGAATATGTTGTTTCCTCTTGTCAAAGCAGCACCTGGACTGAGAAGGTTGAAGAGCTTTGCCAGGTAAGATGGATCCATATTTGCTAAACCAAAGGTTGATTGCTACAATTTTTTGTCAAACTTCTGTGATTAAGGTAGTCATGGATGCCCGATCAGAGATATCTGTCGAAGGTGTCATTCACTCGTAGAATGGATGCTTTAAAATATAGAAAGTTGATTAATTAGTAAACTTTGTTCGTGAAATGTTATCAGGCAATGAAATTTGTTGATACCCGAATTTGAGTTTGATATTTAATTAGACAACGCTTGGTACAGGTATATGAAACAGTGGAGACTATGTTACTCAATCCAGAGGAAGCATTAAGAGCAATGAATCAGCCAGACGAATCGACAACCCCTTCTGGCGAACCAAAACGGCGGTTTAGGAGGCTTACCCTCAACTTTGGTGGCAAAGACAAGCAGTTGAGAAAAACAGACCAGAAAAACTCAACGAGCCCCGGTAGCCAACCGTTTTCGAGTTTCTTCGACAACAAGTCATCATTATTTTCCAAAAAGCCTCCCAAGCCGGAAAATACATCTCCTGTTGAAAAACCTTCGAATACAGATGAAAATGATTGGACAGTTGTTTAAATATTATATTTTGTTCCTTTGTTTTTGTTTTTGTTTTTTTGTTATAAACAGGCTGAATTTTGCTGGTAATTGTAAATTGTTTTGAGCAAAACGAGGTAATGGGGGTTACCATTATCCACAATTTAAATGAATTTATTGCCTTGAATTGAAAAAAATTGAATTTCTTTCTTGATGAATGGAAAGAAAAAAAATGCATTAGTCTTGTTTTTATTTTGTACTACACGGTCGTCTTTTGTCCTTTTTTTCGTTTATTTTTATCTTGAAATTGGTAATGTCCAACAGAACTCATGCTTTTTATCCCATCAAACAACGTTATATTGTAGTCTATTTTATTTGAGGGAGAGAGAAGGTGTGATTCTCTATATACTAGTGCCTTTATTTATAGTAAATTAAGAGGAAATGAATAACTTGTACTCTAAGTAAATACAATCTTAATTGGAAAGAATCATTGGAACAATGGTTAATTTGGAAACATCGGCAGCAAGGATGGTCCTTGGGAAATTTTATTTGAACCCATATAACCTCTTTCTACCCCCAACTTTGAACCCATATAACCTCTCTCTACACCCAACTTAAACTTTAAATAAGAATTATTTGTTTTACCCTATTGCATAATTACCACCAAGTACAAGATGAAATTTATCAATAAACTCACACCCATCACACAATCTTTATCCTAGGCACATGGGTTTGATTCACACTCCATGTTATGAGAAATATTTACTATCTGAAAAGAGGAAAAAACGAGGTCTTTGTCTAAAGAAATGCCTTGAGAAAGGATGGATGTATAAAGCTCTAAGACGCTAAGGGTATTTATGACGGCTAAACCCTAAGACGCTCTCATAAATAAGGGTATTGTCCGCACCCCTCTCCACCAACATACCCAACAAACCTGGAATTGCAATGGTAGCCTATATCCCAGTATCAAGACCAAAAGAACAGCTGAAGAACTAAAGGGAAAGGTAAGTAGCAACAAAGACTTTTTTTTTTATGTCATTCGACGTAAGCTGGTTCCCAGCAAATACAGATAACTTTAGTTTGATCTCAACAGTAGAGCTGTTATGAACTCTATCCCATAACACATATTTTGTGGTGAAAGATAACAAATTTAATGCAGTAAGAATTGACTTATTCAATCTCCCTTCCCAAGCTCAGATTCACAGGGGCGCTGGACAAACTCGTGATACATTTGGCCAGTCCAGTCAGTGTTAGTTTATTTGCAAGAACACTCATTTTCAGTCTGAGAGCCGCAATGCATGATGCAAGATTTAAAACCCTCATGGCAGCTGTGGTGGCATCTTCTGATTGCAGAAAGTTCTTGATGTGTGCTCAAGAATCATATCGACGATTCCAAAGTGATGGATAAAGCATTTTTCAAAGTTTGGGGATAGGCTGACAGAATCAATTTTTTTTTTCTTGAAATAGTTCTGCTTTCATTTTAATGAAATTGTTCACTCTTGGCATGAAATTTCACGTACTTTCTAGTTTTGTTCTTTTAATCTATTGGGCAGATGAATCTTTGTTGGCAATTACATATTGTCAGCTCGCTAAGTTTAAAAGTTTGATGAATTTATGTGGTTTTTAATTTTTTTTTAATTTTTTTAAATGGGTGTAAAGATAAATGTAAACCCATTGAACTAAGCTTGTGAGGGTGGTTTACGTAGTAAATTTGGGTTTAAAGAGATATTAACCGTTTCATTAAAAATAATATGGGTGTAGAGAGTAAGTTGGGTGTAGAAAGAGGTTATATGGGTTCAAATAAAATTACCCATGGTCTTTTCTATTCAGTTTCTTTTTTATACAAGCATGCAATATACTATTTTAAAGTAATCTAAGTTGCAGAAAGGATGTTCAAACTCAAATTCATAGGGGAGTACATCCCCTCTTTGCCAAGAGGCACATCAGCATATAGGGATATTAATCAATTTAGCAACAAATCCAATTAGAATAAGATGAGCACTAATCCAAAACCAAATAGTGGTAATGACCAATTTTGTTACGGGACGTACTCTTAGCACGTCCCTTAACGTATGCCGAAACCTGAGGCAAATACGTGTACTTGTATTTGTTGACATATATGGTGGCTTGGTTTGGTTTGGTTTGGTTTTGGGGCTTGGACACAGATGGCCCTAAGTTTGTGACTGCAAGTGGTCGATTGAGAAGCTGGAGAAGACGAGAGTGGAAGGTGTATCCGCAGCATGTTCGATTTGCGCTGTGGAGATGAAGGTTGGTTCGGAAGCAATTCTTATGCCGTGCTCGCATCTTTTGCCATGGTGGTTGCATTGTCGAGTGGTTGGACAAAAGCCGGTTTTTCCAAGGGCGCCGCTTGCTGTCTGCTGCCCATTACAACCTGAATTAATAAGAATAAGTGACTCATTTGGCCGACGAGGGCTTCTAATTTCCTTTATTTTGATGATATGTATTCAACTGTTTAATTTGTGTGCAGTTTCCTTCAGCGTACACACTTTTAATCACTTTAACTACAAGCCCATTACATTTTTAAGAGCATTGTCGCAAAATAAATAACGAGAATGTTCGGAAGGAATCACAAGAAAGCAATCCAAACAGTGTAAAATAATTCATAAACAAGATAAAATCCAAACACATAAGAAAAGTAAATTGCCTACCAAAAAGCCGGGATATCCTTTGGAAAAAAAAATTGTCTTGCTTTGTTACAGAAGACGTTTACAACCCAGAAGACCGAAGTACAACTAGATCCTCACTCAAAAGACATGAGACACAAAACTGGCAGCACAATCTGTGAGATTCATAGATTCGTCAGATAACGTAAACCATAACAATGGGCTGGGTACCTTGGTTTTTTGGTTTTTTGTATTAACAAAAACAACAAATTGTCTTTCTACGACAATCAAAATGGTGGTGCTATGCAGTATGCACACCCCCATTTTTACCTCTCACACACCCTTTTCAATTTCCAGACGTCGGATCAAATGAATTGAAGAAGATGATTGAACAAAATTAACAAGAGTGTGCAGAAAGTAAAAAAGGGTGGGAATAGCACATGCTGAGCTATCAAAATCTTTGAAACTTGGTCTCCTTTAGAAAGTTTCTTCTTTGTGCTGCAAGCTTTGTGAAGAACCGACAACTGACTGAACAAGCAGAAGAGCATTGCAACCATGTCTTTTACAAGTCAAATGAAGAAATAAGCAGTAGCTCTCACTGGACTGTTTTTTGCCTAGCACCGGTATCTTCATGCTCCACCTGATAAAATAAGGAATCGATTCAGATTGGGGGAAAGAGTCGTGCACATCAGTCATCACAACAGACGTGGATACAGGGGACATAGCAAGTTATTAATAGTGACTTTCCCATTTTAACGAAAAAAGCTATTATTTGTACAAAGGGCGCTGCTCTACTGACCAATTACTGATAAACCTTAGTTTTAACATATGAAAAAATCTAAATCCAACCTGGGATCATTTAGTATATCCCCATAATAGGAAATAGGCCTTGTTTTACGGTCTTAGGTGACAGTGCTACTAGTTTTACTTCAAGTGAAATTATCAATAATTTCAACTAATGAGTGACACGACTATACTGAAACCAACTACAGAGCTCCAGTAAATTTGCACCTCTTCAAAATAGTGGCTTAGAAGCTATTAAAAATATAATCACCCATTTTCTGATCTCATAATCACTGAAATGATTAAAGTTATATTAGAGCATAATTAACAATGCAGTGAGACTGCAGGAATTTACAATGTAACTAGAATTACCTCAACAAGCACCCTCGGCTTTTTCTTCGATTTGACAGCAGGTTCATCCTTCTCAAACTTTCTAGAAGTCAAGGCAGATTCCCTTCGCCCTCTCTTGCAAGCAACTACTTCTGCCTCTTCATCAATTCCAACTGCACATTAAGATCCGTTCTTGAGTTCATTTGATACACACAAACTTTTCTTCACCAGTTAGAAGTTAGAACAATGCCTGGTGAACTTTTTTTGCTTTAAAATCACGAAAGAGTACAAACATGAGTATGAATACTAGACTTATGAAATAATACTAGAGTATGTATGCACCCATTTCGTATGTTAAGATACTAGAATATGGCTGTACCATTATCGTCATCTGCATGTGAATTGTCCATTGCAAGACCAGCAAAATCTTCTATATCATCTTCCTCTTCAAGTTCATCATAGCCTTCAACATATTCAATCTCAGGTTCCTGCTTATTCCAACCACAAAAGTATTTACATTATGAGAAAATGTATTTTCAAATAAACCTAAAATTAAATATTTTAGATTTCTATACAGCTAATTGAGATACTTGCAAAAACAGGGAAATGATAAAATTGTACAAGAATACCTCCTCCTCCTCCTCTTCTTCTCTTTCAGTCTCCACCTCTGCCCCATCAAGAACTTTTTGGTATTGTTTAAATGGATAATTGTATATATCACCATAAACATTTTTGTTAAGGCGTTCTAATAGTTCTTTCTCAATGCTCTGCAAAAGAATAGTAAATCATTATGATATCTAAAATGCATAACCGATAACTCCAGTGCATTTATAGCGTATTGCAGCAGCATAAGTTATAACCTGGTCCAACAGTGCAGCTTTTTCAGCCTTTTCCTCTCTTCTAGCCTCTCTCTTTATCTGTTTCCTTGGTGTTGTCATTATTTTCTCCCTGATAAAAACACGATAAATTGTCATGATACAACAGGTCAACATAGCTTCCTTGATATGGACATTAGGAAAGTAATGAAACTGTTATCTGAAGCCACTTTCCAGACAACTTTTTTAAAGAACAATAATTATGAGAGGAGTGAACATTCACTGCACAGAAAAAAAAAAGCGATGCAGATTTAGAAGATACCAACCTTGTTTTTAAAGCAAGCTTCCTCATGCGTATCCGCATCTGAGTCATTTTAGTTAGCCGTTGCTTTGTTTTGTGCACGAGAAACTTAGGCCAATACATCTGCCAACTCAGAAAGGTCAATGTGATTAACGACTTCTAGAAAGCTAATGACATATACAAGTGAGGTAATAAACAGTTAAAAGAGGGTCCAGGGTTTTGAAATACCAGATTCTTGTCAATGATTTCAAGTGCTTTCTCATAATTCTGCGGCAACTTCACTCTTTCCCATAATTTGTTCGGCATATGAGCTCTCTCGATAGTTTTCATATAAAGATAGAAGACTCCTGCAGGAACCAAACATAACATATACAACTAATTATAAATTTCCGCCAGCGTAGGGGCGAATTTGTTGACATCAACATAACAAGAAATTTGGAAAATCGGCTAAAACGATCAGAAATCAAATCCCAATTGCAGAACTAATCAAAATTAAATCAAATATTAACAATATATCGATCAAGCATATCAATTGCTTGAAAAAATAAGCAAAAAAGTACCGTCATGGTCGCGAATGGTGGCGTATCGACTATTAGCGAGAGGGCAGGAGCTCCGGTTACAAATCCCGGTAACGTTGTAGGGATTTCTACAGAAAATCCCAGTTTCAATTCTGCCAAAAGAAACGAAAAAAATAAGAAGCAAGTAAAAATGCTCAAAATTTAAAGGAAAAACAAGGAAGAAAAGGGCACATACTTTGACATGTAGCTGCAGTGCTTGTGCCGAATAACCTGCCATATCACCTCGTCGTGCTGCATCTTTAATCGATTTTGTTGGTTGCAGAGGAGGAGGTCAGGGACTCAGAGGGGACGGAAGGAAGGGGAAAGGGGGGAGCTCGGGTGGTTAGGGTTTTAGGTCCCTGACAGAGCAAGAGAGAGATTGAATGAAGAAATGGGCTGTTGGGCTTAGAGAATTAGGTGACATTTGGGTTTTGAGTTGGGCCCAGCAGAATCGTAAATGGCAGTTGGGCTTCTGGAATCAAGGCCGAACTATTGAAAATTAATTAATTAATTAACATATTTGGTCGGTTTGGTCTGAACCAGATTTTGAAAGCGAACACCGTGAACCGAGCAGTTCCGTTCGATTCCTGGTGCGGGTTTGACCGGTTCATTGGTTTTTTTTTTTTTTTTTTTCTTTTCACATCTTTAGTTTTAGTATGAAGGTGCGCATGGTACAAAAGGATTGAAAAACTAGGTATATGTTGAAGGCAGCCAATTCTTCCTACAAATGAAGTCTTAGACCATTTTGAAATGAAATATAAAAAATGCCACATAGACATATATCAATAACAAATGACGTATCATTTACTCCAACCGAGATGTCAAAGATGATATGGAAAAGAAGGCTAATAGCATCTCCAAAGGAGATGTTAAAATCCTAGGTGGAATGCTACTATACATATTTGACATCAAAAGTCTCTCCAACCAAAATGTTATTTGCTGATTGGATTTACAGGCTTAGTGATTTGATGTCAAATTTGGCATCAATGTCAAATTTATTTTTAATTCATTTTAATAATGGATCCCTTAGTCCACTAACATTTCAACCAATAAAAATTTTGTTTCAATTTTTTAATAATTACAATCATTTAAAGCTTTAGTTAAATAATAAAATAATATTTAACAATTCGGTTGGAGAAATACAAAATTTGACATAAGGCTTCAAATTACCACATCAGCCATCAATTGTAATTTGACTCTTATAATTTGACATTTCTTTTGGAGATAGTCTAAGCTGACATGTACAAAGAAATGTCAAATTTGAAGTTGCCTTCAAATTTGATTTTTGTTATTTTCAAAGACATTCCACTTGTCTTACCTTAAATGCTAGCATACTTAAGTATTATTTTATTATTTTTAAACCAACAACAACCCAACTTTTATTATTTTTGTCACATCCCGACCTGAGGTGGATCACTTCCCAAGCCCGCTCCACCACCGTAGCATGATATTGTCCGCTTTGGGCCCCGACCACGCCCTTACAGTTTTGTTTCTGGGAACTCACGAGCAATTTCCCAGTGGGTCACCTATCCTGGGAATGCTCTGGCCCCATTCTCGCTTAACTTCGGAGTTCCTACAGAACCTAAAGCCAGTGAGCTCCCAAAAGGCCTCGTGCTAGGTAGGGATGAGAATATATATATTTAAGGATCACTCTCCTGTGCGATGTGGGATGTTACAATCCACCCCCTTTAGGGGACCCGACATCCTCGTCAGCACACTTCCGGCCAGGGATTGGCTCTGATACCAATTGTCACATCCCGGCCCGGGCTCGACCACTTCTCGGGCACGCCTCAGCCATAACACGATATTATCCGCTTTGGGCCCCAACCACGCCCTCATGGTTTTGTTTCTAGGAACTCACACAAGAACTTCCTAGTGGGTCACCCATCATGGGAGTGCTCTCGTGCGCTACTCGCTTAACTTTAGAGTTCCGATGGAACCCGAAGCCAGTGAGCTCCCAAAAGGCCTCGTGCTAATTGGAATGAGAATATAAATTTAAGGATCACTCTCCTGGGCGATGTGGGATGTTACATTTTTGTTTAGAAAAAACATAAATGAAGCAGTAAATTTAGGCATACCGGGTGGAAAGAAAATATTGACAATATGTCAAATTGCCAAGTCAACCATTAAATTGAAATTTGATGGTTTGAATTTGACGTCTCATTTGGATATGCTCTTATAGTATTCATTCATTAAGAGCATTTTCAAAAGAGTCTACAAATGTTTATTTTGTTAAATTTGAAGTGTTAATTATAATTTATTTGTTCCAACAAAGTTGATTAACTCACTCATCAAATTTATGACATTGCTTCACTCACTATATTTGGAGACTTGTTATCTCACTCTTCAACAATTCTTCTTATCTATTATATACTAGAAGATGAGCACACACTTTGTGTGTGAACAATTTCAATTTCATTTTTGTTTTTGATTAAGGAGTGTGATTAGTTTTTAAATTTTTAAAAAAGAGTATAAGACAATGATGACGGGATCTCTTAATAAGGGCATATTTTTTTTAATATTACATAATTACCATTTTGCCCTCTTTATGTAAATATTGTGTATCAAAAATGAGGGTAAAATAAGGAAAATGGGGATATGATTGTCATTTTCTTAAAAGATACAAAATTACTATTTTGCCGTCCTCATGTCAATATTGTGTATTGAAAAGTGAGGGCAAAAGTGGGGAAAAAGTTGACAAAGGGTCTTCTCTTATAGAATAGATAAAGAGAGAAGAAAAGGTGAATAGTATTTTGGTGTCACCAAGCTTCAATAAAAAAAATGGACAAAAATGCCCCCAAACCAAAAAACCTCAAAGGCATCCCAAAATAGTGCATCAAATAAGACAGGGGCATTTTCGTCATTTTAATAGTATTGTTTTAATAATTAATTTGTGTGTGTGTGTGTTTTATTTTTATTTTTATAATTAGTACTTCACAATAAGCTAGCAATAATATGATTCAATTTCTCTATTTTTAAACACGTTCAAAAAGTCTTAAGATGCGTGTAATGCCGGTTATAAAAAATGTCATTTGCACGCGGATAATAATGTGATTAAATTAGTTGTCAAATGATTGTTTTTTTTTTTTTTAACAAACGATATTATCTATACTAAAAGGGGGGTGAGCTTATCTTTACAATGGGCTAGCAATAATGTGATTTAATCAGTTGTTTATTAAATATTATTTTCTCTATTTTAAACACGTTCAAAACATCTTAAGAGGCGTGTAATATCGGTCATAAAAAAAGTCTTTCGCACACGAATAATAATGTGATTAAATTAGTTGTCAAATGATTTTTTTTTAGCAAACGATATTATCTACACTAAGGGGGAGGGGGTGGGCTTAGCCTCACAATGAGCTAGTAATAATGTGATTCAATCAGTTGTTTATTAAATATTATTTTCTTTATTTTTAAACACGTTCAAAACATCTTAAGAGGCGTGTAATGCTAGTTATAAAAAGGTCTTTCGCACACGGATAATAATGTGATTAAATTAGTTGTCAAATGATTATTATTATTTTTTTTAACAAATGATGTTATCTACACTAAGGTGGAGGGGGGTGAGCTTAGCCTTACAATGGGCTAGCAATACTGTGATTCAATCAGTTGTTTATTAAATGCCTATTATAAAAAAGGTATTTCGCACGCTGATAATAATATGATTAAATTAGCTGTCAAATGATTTTTTTTTTTTAACAAACAATATTATCTACACTAAGGGGGAGGGAGTGGGCTTAGCCTTACAATGGGCTAGTAATATTGTGATTCAATCAATTGTTTATTAAATATTATTTTCTCTATTCTTAATGTAAATTCTGTAAAGATCGATTTTATTATGTGAATTCAGCTGCTTTAATTGGTTTATGAGGGGTTTCTTCTAGCATGATCTAAGATTATTCATTTACTTCAAATATTTGACTTTCCTTTTGTCAATTTACGCATACAAATACATATAAAATGTGTAAGTCGCACTTGGTATGCCGTGATTCAAAAAATGCCTTCTGCACGCGCGTGAGCGCGTGCATGAATGCTAGTTATAATAATGTGTTTTGTCCATTTTTCCCAGTCACCACAAAAAAATTGTAGGACCAACTTGTCCCTCCTCAGAATAAATTAAACAGGAATGTTAGCTACCTTTCCCTCTTGATATCAAATCTTCTGTACCCAAAATAGGTGTTGCCTTTTTGTATCCTCAATGATTGAGACCACAAAGAGGTCACACCCATTCTGAGTGCAGAATATTTGATCCCTCCCCTTTTACCTTCTCTAATTTACTTTTCTTGTTCATTATTTGCATGTGGATTCCAATATCACTTCAAACTAGACAATTGGTGTGTTTAAAATTCTTCCTCGGAGCAAGAAGTTGTTCAAATTCTTTCCTCGATAGAAAACACCTCTCCATTAATCAAATCCTTATACAAAAAATGCTTCTTCCTCAGGCCCGAATCGTTTAATCACATGTTAGTTGTAGTCGCCCCCGAAAGCAACAACCTTTGCTTCTACAGGTCGTAGTTGCATAATATCAATCTTTAAACTCTGCGTGTCTTGTCATTGTTGCCAAGGCTTTCACAATATTGGATGATTGCACAGAGTTGGTCAATATTAACCAAGCACGTAATGGAAACTGATCTCTTATCTTTGCTCTCGACAAATGTAGCGAGACTGAAAAGTTTTCTAGTTTTTTCCCATATGAAAACTCTCGATTTCGTGCCCGATTTGTACACCCACAACACTATTTTAGACATTTTGGGGTGCGACGGGGTGCGCTATGGCTTTGCCACAAGTTGTAGTGAAGGACGATGGGGTGCGCTATGGCTCTGCCACAAGATAAAATTTAAAAATCCTTGAAAAAAAAAAAAGAATTAAAAAAGGTGATAATTGAATGAGCGGTATCCAGTATGTATGAAAAGGAATTAAGAGAATTTTACACATTAATTGTCTAGTTTGAAGTGATAACGAAATCTACATGGCAAACAATGAACGAGGGGAGTGTGGCTAATTTGTATGGGAAATGATTTCCAAATTTTTCTCTTCCTAAGAGTCTTTTCCACCGTTAGTGTGAGTGGTTTCTCCTCCGTTTAATTTCATCGCTGACAGCCCTCTCTGTGGCGGGGACCAGTGGCAGATCTATCATTTTTGCCCATGTTTCCTCATTTCGTTCCTTTTGCTATCACGTCTCAAATGAAACTAACGTCTTTCCTAGTCAACTTTGTAAGGAATAAAGGTATGGTGGAAACAAAAAATTAGCACAGACCGTCATTGGTAATTGACAAGACCAAGGATACCTCGTATTTTGCAAAACCTTGTGGGGTTTCCAATTTTTCTACAACTACAACTTCTTTGGGAATTGACAAAAATGTCATCTATTGAGATCACGTCTCCCAAAAAGGCACATGATCTAAATAGGATTGACATTTGGGGAATTTAGTGTAAAGCTGATTCTCATTAAAATTGCTAGGATTAAATCATTCGTGTTTAGAAAGTTGGACTTTATTATTGGAGTAAACAATGATATCGTTGATAAGGTTATCACGAATTTGTCGGGATATAGGCGGAATGCCCAGTCTGTTAGGTTCATGAATGATATTGGAGCATTTGTCAACCCACATGACATCACAAGGAACTCATAATGAAGATGTTGAGTCCTAAATGCAATCTTTGGAACATCATCAGTTCTGATCGTCAGCTGGTCGCAACCAAACTTTAGATCTCGAAGAAAGCTCGGGTTCTAAAGAGTTGGTCAGAGAGATCATTAATTCGAGACATGAATTAACGGTTTTATAATCGTCACCCAATTGAATTACTTGTAAACAATGTACAATCTTACAATTCAGTCGTTCCTCTTCATGAATGGAAGCAGAGGTTTCAACGGTGAAGTTTCAAGGAAAATAGGTGTTATACTTGGACGTAGATCAACAGTGCCACACACATCTCAATCTAGTGGTATCACAAATAGATATTTAGGAATGGCGTCAGGAGTTTAATTGGACTATATTCACAATTTCCAACTGTACCGCATTGTCTTATTCCTTTACAATACATGCTAATAAGCCTTCACAACTTTTTCCTAATAACGGTTTTCACCTTTACAGTGGGAATTAATTTGTGCTTCAATTTTTGAGGTTTGCCTGTGGAGGTGACCACATAGATGACAAGTCGTCGAAAAAATGACCACTTTTGGTCGATGCTCCACAAAAGGAATAATAATGATGTAGTCGATCCATCTCTTGGATTACATGGAAATCCATGATATCCAGTGAAATAAGATGAACTGGCATTATTTGATTGGTAATGGAAAACAGTGCAACCACTGCACTTACACAGGACGTTACAGACTTGCCTCATGACATTGGGATTCTCGAGACGTACTCGACTGAGGTACCATGTGATTGAAGTATTTGAACAAACAAGGGTAATATGACTGATTAGTGCTTTATGTTGTTGATATGACTCCGGGTTTGCTGTTCTCCTATATGGCTTGCTCCTAAGTTTCCACAATTGTGGTTCCATTGGCCTTACTTGTCTCGATACGTGTATGTAGGATGTTGTGCCACTAACAAATGTTTCTATGGTATTCTAGTAATGTCTGCCTCCATGGAACTGTAAAGCGGTGTCCTGTAAATAAGGTATGATAACCATATACTGCATTGTATTTTCAATATAAAGAAATCATACTGCATGGGTAATGTTTCACAACTCTCGGATACATGACATTCTTGTTCTGTTGGCAATTCTTCTCGATTTACTCTGTTCTTCAAACCTCATGGGCGTCCATCTTCCTCAACCACTTTTAATCTGGTCTACGGTTAATTTTAAACGCAATTTGTTGCGATCATTCGAGAGGGTGTGTAGAGTTCCGATTTGTTGCGATCATTCGAGAGGGTGTGTAGAGTTCCGATGGTCACGCTAACTCGGGTGTTTACACCACCACCTCATTTTCTGTCTGCCTTTGTTGGCAGTGTTGTTCTTGGTAATTCCATGAGCTTTTTTCAATTTATGGCTGAGATTGGCGCGGCCTTCGTGGCTGGATGAAGGGATATTACTTCATTTCATCTCCGCGGTGCTACTTGGTTGGATTATTGGTGTTTACTGAGGAAATTGAATCGGATTGATCTAGAAACACTATTGCGACAGTGGGAGCAGGAATCTCGAACTTTCTTTTGTTTTGTATCTAGCTTTGGGCCCTTTTTAGGTTCTTTTAGATTAGCTTGGGAGGCCCCTTTTTGTTTTGTTTATATTTGTATGTGGGCTTTTGATATGTAAATTATTTAGGAATAAAATTTTGTTTCTTTCTATGGGAGAAAGACAAATGAGAGAAGGTAAAAGGGGAAGGTAGCTAGCATTCCTCTAAACTAAAATAACATATAAAATTTATATAGTTTGTTGGAATGTAAAATTGCAAAGTAGCAAAGTTTAGTGTTCAAATTGTCACTTAGATCAGCAAACTTTACTAAAACTTACGGGGATGAATTCAAATTTTGAGGAAATTTAATGGATTTATAAATTAAATTCATGGATATGATTGTGATGAAGTTTCCATGTAAAATTTTAATTCAATTCCCTCGAATTATAAGGGGAGAGGTTAGATTTGTGAGCTTTTAAAATACAATACGAGACCTATCCACTTCTCTCAAATTCCTCAATTTAAAAAAATTATTTAAAATCAATTTCTAAGTGAATACACCTGAAATGTTATAAATTTCTTTAAAATCCTAAATGAATACGATTTCTAAGGATTTTAATAAATTTTTTTATTTTTATTTTTTCAAACGATATATATCTTAAATTCTTATTGAATACATAAAATTACTTAAAATCATGATTAAATACTCCTATATTTATTAAAAAACTTAAAATCGATCAAAATCTCAACTGAATACACTTGTGAAGCTGTTAGAAATGCTCTGACGTCGTCTTTTTAAATTTTTTTTATTTTATATTTCCCTCTCTCACTGGCTTTGCTCCGGTGAAACTGATTATTCAATGTTCAGCTACCATTTAGCCTAATTCAACTGAACTTATATACTTAAACAGAAAGTTCAACTCAACTTATATACGCAAACAGAAAGTTCAACTCAACTTGCAGAGGTTTGGTTAATTTCCCTGTTGGTCAAATGAGCCAATCCAACCCCCACGTCGCTTCTTTAATCAAACGCCAACAACGAATTAACTTTCTCGGTTATCAAGCCCTATCAAGCTACGTGCTACATATTTCCAAAAGCAAGCATTCTTCTATATTTAATTAAACTCTTTCATTTAGTATTGAATTGTCAGTGTCCTTGTGCCTCAAAGTTTGTTTCGTAAAATTCGTCATATTTATCGCAAAAAGAATTTTGTTGCTGATTATTTGGCTCGTTTGAGTTTGTCATGCAGTTTGAATCCAGGCTTTATTGAGCAAACTCCTTCTTCTTATCATCGGTTGTTAGTTGCAGATATAACTAAGATCTCGTGACCTCGTGATATTCTTATGTAATCGTTCTTTTTCTTCCGGGCTTATGCCTTGTTGTCAACCAAAAAAAGAAATTAAACTGTTTCATATAATTATAGTCAAAGCATATACCTGGCCAATGGAGAAAATATGCAATAGTACTAGTTGAGTAGAGTCATGTGAGACATATTTATCGGTTTAATATATTCTATCACCTAGGATATACAACCATATATCTTTCTTTATCACATAAAAAGAAAGATAGACATATATTTGTAAAAAACCTCCCATATAAACTTCCTATTAATGCACCTCAATCTTTGGTTTTTCAAGCATTACTTGGACTTGAAAATCTAGTTTTTAGGACGTCCTAGCATGCATGCATGCATAAAGCCTAATTTTAACAAACATTTTGTAGACGAATTAATTGGATTGAGATGTTTACCCACCAATTAATCAATATACTGTTCCCTTTCTTCTGAACATGTAAAGCAAAGGTAAGGAAGTGAACACTATAACTTGTTACTTGTGTATATATCATCATGCTCTAATATGTATGTATGATCTCTTTGTACCGCCTTAAATTATTACGCTTCTGCTTTATCGTTGAAAAGCACGCCTAATATTAACTTGTCGTGGTCCCTTGATCTTTAATCCATAGATCTGCACAAGAGAAGCAGCAAGACACCCTTCGTAGCAAAAAAAAGTAAGATAAAAAATTTCAGTTAACCAAATAAAGAACAATGTCGTACTTTTAATTTGTCATTTCACACTTTTAAGTGAGTAAAATAGATTTTAGCCTGTAGAATGACAAACTGAAATTGTAAATGATGACTATCAAAGTAAAAGCTGAAAAATTCATGTTTGTACGTAATGGATTATACAATGTCAAAAATATATAGCAAAAACGTTGGGTTAGAATCTTTAGATGAAAATAAAAGGTGGTTTAGTTCTATCCGCTCAATAAATGTTCTTGGCTAAGTGCTCATATTACGGCTAGGACTACTGGGGTATCTAATCCCATTTGCTCCTCTAGCTTTCGTTTCTCAGTGTCAGTATCGACCCAGCAGAGTATTTTCGCTGTTGGTATTCTTTCCGATCTCTACGCATTTCACCGCAATTTCACAATCAATATCGAAATGAAGTGTTAGATAATATCTTTCTTCTTTTCTTGTTGCTTGTCGATGTAGAATTTTGTACTATTTAATATAAAATTCCTCAAATTCATGTAGTATGTAGTATAAGGATTTTCTTCAGTAGACACTGAAGATCAAGTAAAATGTGAGTTCAACAAGTTGGTTTCCAATGATTTATGAAGGAGATTCTCATATTCTTATGATTTAATTAGACGTTACATCTAAAAACATACCTTTTGTGGTTGTATAAGATGTTTTTTGTTCGAATTTTTTTTAGGAGCATCTTCAATACAAAAACTCAAATTTTATATCTAAACTTATTTAAGTTCAAATTTGAAAAAAAAAAGATTTGACTACAATACCTGAGCACAAATACCTATATTAACAGCAGTCCAAAATCAAAATTTGATTTTTGCAATTTGGATATGTGCATCGAGATGATTGGAACTCAAAACTCAATTATTATTTTCTTGTTGAATAACATCTTTTCTTGTTGACATGGTACTCTACTCAAATTTCATATTGAAACCCAAATTTGAATCTCTTTTTAACCGGAAATCAAATATGAATTTTGAGTTCTAGATCTCCATAGCGTTGGAGATACTGCTATATATACGTCGATCGAGATAAAAGTTTTGGAGAACGATGTATTATGTAGTGCACCAGATTCCTTGCTGAAAACATGAAATGAGGCACATGTGGTCACCAGAAACCCATGAGAGAGAGAGAGAGAGAGAGAGAGAGAGAGAGAGAATGGAATGGAAGTAACTAAGTGGTAAAAAGACGTTATATAAAAATATATATACTTTAAGTAGTAAGACATATCAACCCTATTATATCAAGTAAAGGTACACATAAAAAATTCTCTAAGGAGTGGGGCATGCATGCTGCATTCAGCAGAGGCAGATGGTTTCCTTTTTCAAAGACGTACAGTTGGGGTTTGCATGCATTAACTGTCCCAACACCGGTTTTATAGATGAGAAGATGATCAAAATTTAAGACCAAACCCTACTACTATCTGCAGTCCATCTTATCCTTCACATCCATGTCTATATATAATCCCCTCTCTCAGCCCCAGTTTGGGGTTGAGGTGATTTTAAAAAAAGCTGCTATGAAAAAAAGCTGGGACAGTTTTTGGTGTTTGGTAAACATTCAGCTTCAGTTTTTTTTCGCAGTTTTGGGTGAAAAAAAGCCAAAAACAAGAAGCTGCAAAACCCAGCTTTGAAAAACCAGCTTTTTTTCACATCTGTTTTACATAAAAGTTTACCAAACACTATAATACTGCTTTTTTTCTTTCAAAAGCACTTTTACAAAAAAGTTTACCAAACACTCTGCTGCTTTATTTCACAGCTGCTTATTCTCACAGCACAGCAGAAGCAGCTTTTTTTCAAAGCATAGCAATACCAAACCAGCCCTCAATCCCCCGCTTCACAGCCAAAGTCATCTTTTGATTAGTCACTTAATTAGCTACTCTATCCAACTATGGCTAATTATAAGATGCCTTCTTCTTCTAAGCTTCTTCTTCTTGTGCTTCTCGGTGCTTTCGTTTTCACTAGTGGTGCAAGGAAGCTCGGCAGTGAAAGGGGTTCCTTTGAGGATAAGAAAAACTTGTTTCACCGTGGTGGTGGTGGACTAGGTGGTGGAGGTGGTGGAGGTGGTGGTGGTCTTGGAGGTGGAGGAGGTTTAGGTGGCGGTAGCGGTGTTGGTGTTGGTGCTGGAGCTGGTGGTGGACTTGGTGGCGGTGGTGGTGGCGGTGGAGTAGGTGCTGGATCAGGTTTTGGTGGAGGAGCTGGTGGTGGCCTTGGGGGTGGAGCTGGAGGAGGTGGCGGTGGAGGATTCGGAGGTGGTGGAGGAGGAGGACTTGGGGGAGGAGCCGGCGGAGGTTTCGGTGGAGGAGCTGGTGCTGGTGGTGGGCTTGGAGGTGGATTGCCTTAAAGACGTACATGATCTGCATGAATAATCTACGATTCTACATGCACTTCCAAATCAATTATATTTACCTTGAATTAGTAATTTAGTACTATTGAATTGAACTCTCTCTAGCTCTATAAGTATGTGTTAGGGAGAGTCTTGTTGTTTCGTGTCAATTGTAATGTGTACCATCGTTGCTTTGGCTACGAAGTATTCTAATCGTGATGAGTTTGCTCAATTCTAGTTCGACCCCTAATTTATTGAAGACACAAAGCTGATCTTCATATGAATGTTTTGCCCAATTGTGCTAATTAATGTCCATGTGTTATTATAAGAAACTTTTATCTGCTCGTGACCTCCAGCCAATGCTAAGCGCTCTCCATCTCTCCCGTATACAATGACATTGCTGAATTTAACTACTAAATGTACCATAATTAAAACTAACTTGTCTTATAAGTTGATTGTGACAAGTTATAACTTCTTATTGCTCATAATAGATTGAGTTAAGTTAACTGTGACATGGTTTACATAATGGACCTATCCATAATATATTTTGTGTACTTAATTAGAAGACTTGTCTCGTGTTATAATTTAGGTGGGCAACTAATATGTCTCACTTTTATGATATATTAATTAAATAAACAATTACACGGGTTATAATTTTAGTGGAATTTTAACACCAAGTAGCGATATTTTAGACATTGAAAATTTTCCAACTATCGATGCTGTCGCTCATTACTATTATTAGTTTATAGGTACGAAACTAATAAACACACACCCTTCAATATTTCACACATCCCTATTTAGCTATGTCCATTGTTTCATTTGATTTATTCAATTTGATAAAAAAAAAAAAGAGAGAAGGAATTGTTATTAGCACTAAAAAAATCTCATTTGGCACTCCAAAGTTTTTCTATAATTAGAAAGAAAAATACACTTGTGAGGAGTGTAGAATGAGTTTTTTGGAGTGCTAATAACAGTTTCCAAAAATAATTATGGTGCGGAAAAATCACCTTTATTAGAGGTATATATTAAACAATTTTGAGTTTGAAATCCCGAACTCGAAGGACTTGGGACCACCGATGAGGTCAAAAATATAATCAAAAGGGTAATGTTAGGGAGATTAAATTTGGAGATAAAATTTTGAAAACTAAAAGACATGGAAATTGATAGTTGGTTTATTACTTAAGCGTTGATAAACATGTCATTTATATAGGTAATACATCATTTAGTTTGCAAATTTTATCTTCAAATTCAGTCTTCCTAGCATTACCCTAACCAAAAGGTCCATCTGAATTTGAGGGATTTCAAAATAGGGATTTATTACATGCTTATGACTGGATATGAGAGAAGTGAAGTTCACTAAAAATTGACTTCTCCACAATTACAAAAATGTGGTAATATTGTGGATCGATCATGTGGATGCAAATTTCTTCCTCCTTATTCTTGGACAAAATTGCACCTACAAAACAAATAACACTTTAGGTCAAGGCCAAGAGCCTCACGCGCCCATGATGAATTAGGGGGGGGCTTTGGCCGAAGAACCTCCAATGCCAAAGTTAGAATTTTGAGGGAAAAGTGTTTGGAGAATTTAGCAAGAGAATTGAAATTGAATTTTGGAGAGAATGTAAGGCCTTTTATAGGGGTGTGGCCGGCCTCCTTGGGTGAGAGAGGACCGGCCACTTGGCTCTCTTTGTGGGCTAGGTTCTTGATTTGTGTTTAATTGGGTATAATTGAATAATTAACTAATTAATTAGCCAATTAATAGAATAATTGCCTAATTGATTAACTAATTAATATAATAAAAAGGGGAAGATTTGAGAGTTACCTTGTGGAGAGGATTTGATGAGGATGGATGAAATAGGTTTTGAATTGTTACCAATTTTGGGCACTTTTGACTTGGTTGAAGGATGATTGCCCGCTGCTCGCGCGTAGAAATCCCGATGTGCGACAAGGGTATTCTTGTTCTTTTTATCCAAAGATTCACGTGTCACATTGTGATTATTTTTTGCTCCACAAATGCCCCCACACCTGTTGGGCTGCTCGTAGGAAAGAGCAGCAAGTGTAGAGATCTTCTTGCTTTAGGAAACGTAGGATTGTTTCCTATTTTGATGTTGATTCCCTATTTAATAGGAAATTAGACCCTTCTAGGAAAGGGAAATAAATTTCTCTCAAAGCCTATTTAAGTCCACCTTAAGTGGGTTATTAAATCAACTTCGGAGAGCGATTTATTCTACCCTACAAGAGAGAGAGAGCTTAGAGGATATTTGTTCCCCCATCGAGCAATCCTTTATATCTTGCCCATGCAAAGGATCATCTTTCGTTGTTTTCTTCATCTTTTCCGCGCCGTACCGAGGTAAGAAAAAAAATAATTTTCCTTGTTTTCTTCTTGGATAGTGTTGTTGTGGGGCAACCGTCGGGGTGGTGCGGCACGTTAGCTGGCAGGCGCCAGGAGTTGGCTCGGCATGGGCCGATGAGGTGTTATGCTAGGGACCATTGCTTGGGCTACTCGGCTTAGCTAGAGCCAATGGAAACTTGTGCGGCTGGGGCCGCAGATTAAAGCGCTAGGGCGCAGTGCTAGGCGAGTGGTATGGCTCATGTCCTTTGGGCTCTTGGACTTGACGCGGGCCAGGCCGACGATTGAGAGAAATGAGGAGGTTGCGGGCCTCATGGGCTGCTAGAATGCTGGTCATGCAGGCCTCCTACCTGCTGGTCCGAGAGAAAAAAATGAGGGAAAATCCAGTATGGATTGAGCTCCATTGCTAAGTACCGTGAATGGTAGGGTGCTCTTGAGAGATGAGGTAAAAAAGATCAAGGCGGATGCATTGGCTCATCTGATCGATGTTGTGGAGCCTACTATGAATGAAGGTGGAAAGAAGAGATCTTCCTCGCTTGCTCAAGAGATGTCGGTTGAGAAAAAACTGCAGACTTCATTCGCTGCTCGTGAGGGTCCGTCTACTGCCGAGAGGCCTGTGATTGACATGACTTCCTCCAATGGGAAGAAAAATAAGGTTGTTAGATTTGAGCATGTGGCGCCTGCCATGTCCAGAATGGCTAGTACCATTGCTGGTAGGATTGCTCAGCGTAGAGGTCCTATTATGCCCCTAATGCCGAACTCTGTACCAAGACGTCCGTTGGGAGCTAAGTCTGGTTCACCTTTGGAGATGCTTGCTATTATGAAGAGCGATAAAGTGAACTCTGCTGCTAAAGTGGCGCCAAGGCCCATTCCCCTTGCTGCTGAGACTGATTCTCCTACTAGGAAGGAGGAGACTGCTCGCGTGGGTAGCTGTGAGAAATTCACTAAGTCTGCTTCTAGGGAGGCTGCTGAGATCTGTGTGCTTTTGAAACCAGATCTACTTGAAGACATGGACTCTTGTGCCAAGTTTGTCGATGACGTTAGAGGGATTGTTCGCCCAAGTTCCTTTACGAAGCATACGACCTAGTATAGGAAGACTGCTTTTCTTGCAATGATGTAGAAGACGACTATTCTGGCAGTCGAGTCTATGCTTCTTGACCAAAAGGATTCCAAGGTTGCCAAGGAGGTGGTAAAGGCTGTGGCAGCCGAAGCTTATTCTTTTGCCGAGAAGATCGAGAAGTTGAAATCTAAGCTTGTCGTTTTGAAGGGGTCTAATATCTCTGCCCCCACTTCTCTGCAGCTTGAGACCGCTCTCCAAGAGATCATGGATTTGAAGACTAGGCTTGACGCGATCTAATTAAAGTACAAAAGTGCAGAGAAAGAGATTAAGTGTTACATACCTCAGATTCAAGATCTTTAGCCTGCCATCTCTGAATTCCACTCTGCTGTTTATGCAAAGGATGAAGAACTGATCGTTGCTTATAACCAAGTGATCCATTTCAAGAAGGTTGTTGATAGGCTTGAACCTTAAGTTTTGGAACTCTAAGGTGCTTTGAAGATCAACGACAATCTGAAAGAAGGAAGTGGAGGTGCTGCAGCGGGTTCGTGCTTGCCTGCTTGAGGATAATGAGTAGTTGAAGGGTGAGAAGGCTGGGTTCGAGGCTTCGTTTACTCAGAGTCAAGCTGATTTCTACAAGTTGGGTTATGTAGATCATTTCTTTGGGCGGCCGTCTGACTTTGAGTTTTCTGGTAAAGACTTTGAGACATTCTCTATTTCTCCGAAAGACTTGCACGCATTTATTTTTTAGTCTTCCATTGGTGAAGTAGTCGGAGAGGTTGATGCCCAGGTTGAAGCAGTTGAGGGTGAAGCGCTGGATGGTGCCGCTGCTAAAGGCATCACGGCTACTGAAGGTGTAGCGACTGAGTAGTCGTGGGATGTCCAATCTGTTGAAGAGTAGTCTTCTAGGTAACCTTTAGGATTTTCTTTGTTTTTCCTTGTTGCTTTTGCTTTGCTTGAACTTCTTCGATCTTTGCTAGTTGTTTATCAATTTTGCTACAAAATTTAATAAACTTGTTTCCTTCGCTTTTTTGTTTATGCCCTAACCTTTAGACTTTATAGACCAGTGGCAGGTGTGCTATTTTTCTATAAGCAGACAGGCCGCATAGCCTATGCAGTTGTAGGTGTTGGTGTAGAACTTCGCAAAGTTGTTAACCATAGGGTCAACAGCCGAACGCCTTACTTACAGAAGCAGACAAGTTCGCGTGACCATTAGGCTATTAACCTTGGCTTTCCCTAATTCCGTAGGTTGCGTATCAAGTATCACAACACTTTAGGACTTGGTGTAGGTCGTTCTGCACTTGGCAGAGGTGAAGCTTATCGACTACGTAGCATGTCAGCAGTGGATAAAGCTTCATATATGCACGCTAGCTTGTTTAACCTTTTACAAGAATGTGCGGTTATATAAGTTTAACGCGACTTTACTACTCGAAGGGCAAGCCGTAGGCAGTCTTCCGGAAACCGTAGACTACCTTAGGGCACTCGGTAGCAGCTTTAGGGTTACAGGGCAGTCGTTCATCGGATGTACTGCGTAATGTGCCTCCTCCATCTCTAGGGCCTGGTTCCCCACGGATTAGGCCAAGAGACCCAAAATCCTTTAGTTAGCTAAGCCTTGAAAAAGACCATTGTGGCCATTTCTAGGAATTCTGACGCAAGCCATCGTGCATCTAGTTATAGTAGGGCAGCCCGGCTCATCCACGTCTGGATATTCAGAGTGTAGAGTTTATCCTCCCG
The DNA here is from genome assembly GCA_024362995.1 of Heteromeles arbutifolia. Taxonomy (NCBI): domain Eukaryota; kingdom Viridiplantae; phylum Streptophyta; class Magnoliopsida; order Rosales; family Rosaceae; genus Heteromeles; species Heteromeles arbutifolia. The sequence goes on along the minus strand of JANCRC010000003.1, from coordinate 31,405,146 downwards.
TCTTGGAGAGCTGACCCATGTGGGTGTCGGGGAATTGGTTTACCCTATCGCACTGGAGAGCAATTAGTTTACCCTCTCGCACTGGAAAACATGGTTGGTCCCTTGGGGGGCCCAATTCCTGCGATGAGCCCCTAAGAAGGGCGTAGTCTTTTGAAGTGCAGGAGTAATCAGTTGTTGTAAGTATGTAGCCAAGCCAAGTTATGATTACTTCTGAATTCTTCATTGAAAAATGAGTGAAACGAACGAGAACTTAGCTGTAAGGTAGGAACTGCATAACAACTGGATAGTCCTCGGCTTGTGAGGTGGTGCCCGTCGAGCTGCTTGAGTCTTTAGGCTTTGATGTAGCGGGAGGTCACATATGGTACTTCCTCAGATTGTAGGCATTCCACTGCTTTTCGATCTTTTTGTCGTTTCATGGTGGCAATGGTGTAATTACTCTTGTCGCCTACTCTGCTGATCTTGTACGAAACTTCCCAGATGAGATCCTTCTTTTTGGAGCCTTCTATATGGGCCGTGATAAAGGCTTTTTTTAGGACTAGATCTCTGGTTTAGAACTAGCAGATCTTGGTCATTTTGTTGTAGTTGGAGATAAGCTGCTGCTGGTAGGCTGCGACACGAGTGATGGTCTGCTCGTGCTTCTCCTTTGCCAGATCTAAGCTTGTGGTCATCTCTTTACTGTTATGCTCAATGCTTAGTAGTAGAGTGCTGATGCTTGGCACGATGATGTTAGGAGGAATGATTGCTTCCGAACCAAATGCCAAAGAGAAATGAATCTCACCGGTTGCTCGTCTTTTAGTGGTGCGATATGCCCATAGACATCCGGGAAGTTTGTCTAGCCATTTTCCCTTCTTGTCGGTGATGGATTTCTTGAGGCAGTTGAGTATCGTCTTGTTGGATGCTTCGGCTTGCCCATTACCTTAAGGATATCTCGGCATGGACATATGCTGCTTGATGCCATACTTTTGGAAGAACTTCACCAAATCTTTACCGATACATTGCGGGCCATTGTCGGTGACGATGGATTGAGGGATGCCAAATCGACAAATGATGTTCCTCCATATGAAGCGCTCTATGTCCATCTGAGTCGTGGTCGGCATGAGCTCTGCTTCTACCTATTTGGTGAAGTAGTCGGTTGCCACGATCATTATGCCTTTGCCCCCAGTAGCAGGTTGCATAGGTCATACCAGGTTGATTGCCCACTACATGAACAACCAATGTTTTGTTTGCGGGTGTAGCTCGCTGACAGGTAGTGCTGGTACCGGCTTGTAGCGTTGGCAGTGATCACACTTTTGTACTAACTCCTTAGCATCTTGGTGCATGGCATGCCAGTAGTAGACTGCGTTAAGAGCCTTCTGTGCTAAGGATCGGCCTCCAGAGTGGTTTCCACAAATGCCTTTATGGATTGAGCTTAGAACCTTTAAGTCATCGGGAGGTGCTAGGCAGCGGAGATGTGGTTCGATGTAGGATCTTCGGATGAGAATGTTATTCCACATGTAGTAGCGTGTTGCCTTTATTTGGAGCATTCTAAACTTTAACCTTTCTGAGGGGAGTTTGCTGTTGACCAGGTAGTCTATAATTGAACTTTGCCAGTTGGGAGTTATACTAACCTGTGACACTTCGGCTGCCGGCTCCGTCCCTATGCTTGGCTTGTCTAGATATTCCACCGGAATAGAGCGTTTGAGTTGGTGGTCGAGGGCGGAGCCTAGGCTGGCTAGCGCATCTGTGTGGGCATTGTCTGCCCGCCGAACTTGAGTGAGGGTGTAAGTTTGAAAAACCTCAAGTAGTCTGGCTAGTGATTAGCTGGGAATCATAATGAATTGCGAGCACCGCCAAGTCTTTTGCCATTCAGATGCCTGCTAGTAGTACCTCGTACTCTACTTTGTTGTTGGATGTTTTGAAGCCTAGAGTGATCGCCTGCTTGGGCATCGAACCGTCTGGGGTGACAAGGACCACTTTTGCTCCCGAACCTTTGTAGTTGGATGTGCCGTCGACATGCAAATGCCAGAAGTCTCAATCGAGTGGAGCAGACGCCGCTAGAGCGTGCTCGGCTACCTCAGGGGCATCATTGGTTCGCTCTGTTGCGTTACCTAGGCTCGGCGTGAAGGCACAGTAGGGAGTTGTGGAGCCGTCTTTGGGTTGCCCTGTTGTGTTGTGAAGGCGTGGTAGAGAGCCGTGGAGCTGGTGCCATGTTACATGCAACAAGAGATGCTCAATTGCCGGTATTAGGCCACTCTAGAGTTGAATTATGGAGCAAAAGTCGGCTGGGGCCGTGTGACACGTAGCAGGATGTGGTGTTCAACTGCTGGTACATGTTGCTCTTATGTAGAATCTTTTGGGGTGACGAGGATAAAACTTGCTTCCGAGTATGCCTTTCTAGTGTTCGTTTGCCCTTGGCGAGCCTTTTGGGCCAAATTGTTGTGTTCGTCAGAAAACTTTACATCCGTCAGTGTCTATGCCCTTATCATCGCTCGTTTGGATTGGGCGGAATAGTCATGAGAATGACTGCGTGCGTCTGAAGGTAAAATTTGAGCTTTCGGGTTGCAACAACTATCGCCAAAGTTAGTTTTTGAATTTCTGGTAGCATCGAAGAGAGTTTTTGAATTGTGGAATACAAGTAGTCGGGCCCCCAACTCTTCTCGTATGATGGTAGAGCTTATTGCTACTTCGGATACCATCAAACATGTGAATAGGTTATCCACTACTTCCGGTTTGGATAGTAAGGATGTAATGTCTGGTATTCATTTCGGTCCTTAAATCTGGATCAGTGAGCCTCGTCCAAAAGTACATGTTTTTTTGCTAGAGCGAAAGAGTCTGCTAGAGTTAGATCTTCTTTCATGATCAGTTTTCGAACAGCAGGTGGTCTGCTGGAAGTCTTTTTTGGAAGGTTGCTCTAGCTATCGAGTCGTTGCATCCGACTATCTTTGCCTTCTCTGCTTTAAACCTCTTCAAATAGTCGCGAAGCGACTCATTTGGGTTCTTCTTGACGTTGAACAAGTGGTCGGACTTCTTCTTGATCAAGCGATATGATGAATATTCTTTGGTGAAAACTAAAGATAGTTCGTCGAAACTCTGGATGGATTATGGCGGTAGGGTGTAGAACCAATCTTGCGCCTCGCCATGTAGAGTAGTGGCGAATATCTTGCATATGAGATCGTTGTTGTTTCGATAGAGGATTATTGCGCTTCGATAGTGCTTCAGGTGTCTCTCCGGGTCTCCATCTTATTTGAAGAATGTGAAATGTGGCATGCTAAACTTGCGTGGAGGCTCTGCCTGTTCGATCTTGTCCGTGAAGGGTGACCTGCTTATGTTGGTCATGTCCCGTCGTAGTGCATTGTCAGTGACCTCATTGCGTTGGAAATGGAACAATCGCTCGGTTAAAAGTCTATTTACTTCTTCCTAAATTTGCTTTTGTTGATGGTACCAGAGCTTTCGGCTGCCCCCAATCTTAACCTATTGATCTAGGCTGCTATTTTACCTACTCGGCTCGTCTATGCCATTGCTACGGTGCATGTGGTGCATTCCAAGCAGGCGAACGAGTTCTTCGCAGGCTGCTGGTTAAAGTTGAGCTGGATTGAGTGACTGATTCTCTCCGTCCATAGTGTTGCCGACTCCGATATGAGGTGGATGATGCTCCTTGCGGGCCTAGCCGTGAATGAACACTTTGCCTGGAAAGTTGCTCATGTTGATTATCGGAGTGTGACCCCAACCGTGAGTATATGCTCGTTCGTGGGCTTAACTGAGAGTGCACGCTTCTCCGCGCGCTAAGACGAGAGTATACGCTATCTCGGGGGCCCAATCGGGAGTGTACACTGAATGAACGCTCGGTTCAAGGCTGGTCGAGTGGCTGCTTGTCGGGACGCTATTAGAGAGGTTCTTCGTCTGCCCTTGTTCTACTTCGGGACACCTCGTCTGGGGCACGTTGAATCTCGGTGTGCTGCAAGAGCTGATTCACCAACGTCGTCTGCTGTGCAAGGGCGCTCGTTAATTCTGTGACTTGTCAAGACAAGTGTTGTTCTCCATCTGGATTGGAAGAGCTTGGAAGTAATACGTTTCCTTAAGCAGTGAGAGTGTGATAGACTCTGTGCGCGAGATTTGAGTTGGGAAATGTCAAATTCGCAGAAAAATATGGTGAAAATGCTCCTGGTTCGATCTTTGGTTTGGAAATTTGGAGCCGGGACGGTTGAACTAATCTTGGACCGATTTGGGTTGTTTGGACGGCCACGGGAGTAGGATGGGCCGCATGAGCAGGCTGGGCTGTGAGAGTGGGCTGCTCGGTGGGAGCATGTTGGGCCACGAGAGTAGGTTGGGCCGCGGGAGTAGGCTGGGCCATAAGAGTGGGTTGCTTGGCGGGAGTAGGCTTGGCCACGGGAGTGGACTGCTCGGCAGAAGCAGACTGGGCCACGACAGTGGGCTGCTCGATGCTTATGGCGCACGTGGGTGCGAGGCTTGGCTTGCCAACGCGTTGGGCTCGCGTTGGGCGTGGAGTGACATGGCTTGGGTCTTGGCCTTGGTGCCGTGAGCCTTGGATGACACGGCTTGGGCTTGCTTAGATGGCACGGCTCGGGCTGTGGTGGTGATACCATAGACCTCGCTGCGGGTGGCTACCGTAGTGGCCACCGCGGTGGTTCCCATGGTGGAAACTCGTGGTGGTGGTGCCACTCCACTTATTGTCACATTTAGCCTCGTAGATCGCCGCAGTCCTATCTCTTGAATATTGGAATTTTCATTTGTTGGATTTTCTAAATTTCTAGCCATTGTACTTCTATTTTACGTTTTATCAAAGAATTTTCACAAATAAAAAAAATTCTAATAATAAAAATGTATGAAAAATCTACAAATAGACAAGAAAATAGAAAAACCTTGAATGTGAGAGTCTTTTACGAGTGTTGGACTCAACTCTCAATGAAAGCACCAATTTGTGGATGCAAATTTCTTCCTCCTTGTTCTTGGACAAAATTACACCTACAAAACAAATAACACCTTAGGTCAAGGCCAAGAGACTCACGCGCTCATGATGAATTTGGGGGGGGGGGGGGGGGTGGCGCTTTGGCCGAAGAACCTCCGATGCCAAAGTTAGAATTTTGAGGGAAAAATGTTTGGAGAATTTAGAAAGAGAATTGGAATTGAATTTTGGAGAGAATGTGATGCCTTTTATAGGGGTGTGGCCGGCCTCAATGGGTGAGAGAGGACTAGCCACCTGGCTCTCTTTGTGGGCTAGGTTCTTGATTTGTGTTTAATTGGGTATAATTGAATAATTAACTAATTAATTAGCCAATTAATAGAATAATTGCCTAATTGATTAGCTAATTAATATAATAAAAAGGGGAAGATTTGGGAGTTACCTTGTGGAGAGGATTTGATGAGGATGGATGAAAAAGGTTTTGAATTGTTATCTGTTTTGGGCACTTTTGACTTGGTTGAAGGATGATTGCCCGCTGCTCGTGCGTAGAAATCCCGATGTGCCTCAAGGGTATTCTTATCCTTTTCATCCAAAGATCCACGTGTCACATTGTAATTATTTTTTGCTCCACAGATCTCATATATATATATATATATATATATATATATATATATATATAAAACAAAAGATGGAGAATGGAATAGTAATAAATGTCAAACAGTATGGACAGAATAATGTTATCTTATTATATTTTCGACTGTACTTTGCATTGTGTGCTTTGCATTCACGAGACGTTTGTTCTGCATTAGTCTGATTGTGTATACTAGTGGCGTACGTATTTATACAAACATATAATTTATTTGTATGCGTAAATTATTGATAATATATGAAGCTAGTAAGTGCGCTTAGGGGGCAAACCTCTCTTTCTTGCGCTGCATCTGTTTGAAGTTTATGGTGCGCATTTGCTCTGAATCCTGTTTTACTGATGCTTTGCTTGACTGAGTGCCGACATAACCGTTTGGAGTTTAGTTGCGAACTAGGTTTGGCATCTTTTTATTCGTCTACGGTCTCTTTCTGAATCCTGTTTTTGCCCCCTTTGTATTTGATTTTATTACGAATATTCATGTTTCCGTTGGTCTAGTTAAATTTTCTTTATTGATCTGAATAAAAAGAAAAAGAAGGAAGTTCTCATGGCTTGACTGTTTCTCAGGAATGTTGGCGGCTATATTTCGCCAGAGCCTATCACGCAAATGTGGAGCAGGCCCTTTTCTTCAGAGATTGCTAACATGAAACACAGACTAACATGTTGCTTGCATTTTTATAATCATTTATCTTTATTTGTTTTCTGTCAACAGGCTGCCTTCTGTGGACTCCAATCTTCTACATTTGTAAGATCCCATCCAGAAATCTATTTTTAGATTTTTGAGTGAAAATGTGGTATTCCTTTAAAAAAAAAACAATGTCACATATCATATCAGCTCAAGACGCGTGACGGTAATCTTATCATTTCATCTGTTTGATCTTAAACTTTAGCATCCAGAACAACATCTGATCGTTGACAAACTATTTTGTTTTAATACCTCAGGAGTTGTAACCTTTTTGCAAAAATACATGTTTGTCATGGTTATTATGTTCTGAAATGAGTAGAAACACTGTAGACTGGTAGTACATGTTAAATAAGTACGCACATTTTAATTGCTTCATTAAGTTTCTTCAATCTGTTTTCTTGCAGGGCCTCGTTTTGGCAGTTATCCGCAATGCTGATAAAATGAATTTTGCTGAGATAGATAAGGAGATCAACGATGAGTAGATTTTATATTATATATTTAACCCTATTCTTGGTATATTTGGTTATTATTTTGGTAGAATTTTGATACTTTGAATTGTATTTTCAATATAGGACTTTCGGTTTCTTCTGGAACAAAACGTTATCAAATAGATGAATTTTGAAGTAATTCCAGTTGGAGGCGTTCGTGAGTCACTTGGCTTGATCGTATCAAAACTTGAAAATTTTCTACCAAGCGGTGATTTTCTGGTGATAGAATAAAGAAGCAGTGCCCGGTGCTGGAAAAGTGACGTTTTGGGTTTGAATTGCGTTTTTGGAGCCCAAGATGACCTCTGATGGGTTCGAGGCCTTCTGGAGATTTTTTTCAGAACGTTCCGATCTTCAAAACAAGCTATCATGGGCCGGATTTGGAGGAGATTTGAGGCTAAAATGTGGCTGGACAGTTACCTGGCAGATTCTCCTAGCTTAATTAGGACTTTATTTTCTAAGATATTTTATTATTATTTGGTTTCCTAGTTGGAACAAAAGACTATGTTTTAGGGATTATGCGATGGCTTTAGTGTAGGATATAAGGTTTTAGCCGGCCCTAGTTTTGTCGAACCTTTTCTTTTATGTGACTTTGGAGACAGAGAAATTGGCTAGGGTTCTTGAAGATTTTCAGACTTTTACTTTAAGGTGTTTTCAATCCTTTTCTTTATAATAATATTTTTTTATGATTTTAATGAATATGCGTAGCTAATCCGTTTTGCTTGGGCGAGGCCACGACTTAGCAAGAATATGTATTGCTTATGATTGATTGCATGCATGCTTTGAATTATTGATCACCGTTTTAAACTGTCTAATTGTCTTCATACTTGATCACTGTTAGGATCTTTAGAAAAGTAATTTGATGCAATTTTGGTTGGAAGGTTCCCTAAAATTGACGTTGGCGGCTTCTTGTGGTTAATAATTGTAATTTCACTTAAGATGAACACCACGTCTTAAGGGTTGCATGGTTTTTCAAAGGGTTTTCATAAAATATAATGAGTCTCTCATGTTTATATTTGATCCGAACGTCCGGTCGGATTGTATGTTAGATATACGTTATACGTTGGAGGTTCCAAGTAAAATATATATTAGGAAAACCTAACCTTCAAAGTGGTATGTGTAGATCATAAGTAATTGGTAAAAATACATAGGATTGCTAGGTGATGGTGAAACCCTAGTGTTTTTATAAATTGGTATTTAAAACTCTTTTGTTTTATCGTATTAATTTTGGGAGAATTTACTATTTGTTTTTAATTAAAATTCGTTTTTAATATTACCCAATTTCAAAATCTCTTTTCTCAATTTTTAGTTTTAAGTAGTTGATTAGGAATTGTTTTTACATAAATGATTAAAATAATCCTTGTGGAGAACGACCTTGCTTGAGCATTTATACTACAACATCCTTGTATATTGCAAGTATTTTGTGTGATTTTAACCCTATTATGTAGGTGGTAAAAATCGTATCAATCAACAACCTCTCAAAGAAGGCAAATGATGGATCTATATCAATGGATGAGATGGCTGGAGGTACATTTACAATATATATAATGGTGGAGTTTCTGGAAGCCTTCTAAGTACCCCCATCACCAACCCCCCTCAGGTCTGGTGCTTCTCTGACACAATCTTAACAAATGGAATTCTTATTTTGGGTAGACACCAACATTGAAAATTTAACCTCACATAAGCGATTACTTTGGCAGTCAGCAATCTTGGGTATGCACTCAACAGTTGACCGCCCAATGGTGGCTGGAGGCAACATTGTCCCCCGGCCAATGATTTTTGCCTTGCTCTTACCTATGACAGTAGGCTTATTGATGGAAGAGAGGCAGTTTTCTTCTTGCGTCGTATAAAAAGATGTTGCGGAGGACCCTCGGAGGCTGCTCCTCGGCATATGAAGCTCCCATCAGCAGTGGTACGTGATTTGAGTCGGGTCTTTGGGAAAAATCTAATATGCTAGAGGAAAATGAATACGTAAGACATGAATTTTGGTAGGATTTTGATCTGTTAAGTGAGACCCTAGGTGGGTTCTTCAATTCGGCTTTTCAGGTTGCGTTTTCTAATTCTAATAGTTGATTGACCCCGTTGTCTAGATGTTTTTGCTTTACAATATACGAATATGAAGCTGTTATTCACACTTTAAAAAAGTCATCATGCACTCTTATGTAAAAAATATAAGAGAAACTCTACTTGAAGGAATTTTTTGGAGTGCAAATACTAGCTTCGAAATAGGAAACTGATGTTTCATAGGACTATTTTACATATTGGTAAAATATGAATTCAATAAATTGTTGAATGTGATTCGTGTCTTTGATAAGGCTGGTAACATGGATTACATGCGGTACATTTATAAAGCTATGTTGAAATTCTTAATATCGTGGAACATGGTTTTTGAATAAGGTGATACAGTCCAACAGAAAGAACAAGGTGATAATTCGACACAAACTTGTTATCTTTTTTAGTATGTTTGCCGGCCATTTGAGCTATTACAACTAAGTTGTTTATGAACTTCTCAGTGTGAAGCAAAGATTATTGCGGATAAATTCGTTAAAACTTTTATCCCTTACTTGCCATTTTAAATCATTTATTTGGATGAAAATTTTAATATGTTATTCAAAAAGACTGTTGCTCGACATTCCGACCAGCAACCCCGCAACCCAAGACTCGTGATACCGGGCCGAACCCGGGACTTGGTACCCATATTACTGACTTAAGTACGTAATCCAATGTAATACAAATTTATCTCTTGATCCCAAGCCGATCATAGTCATGAAATATGACCATATTTATTCTTCTCAACTTATATTGATTTGTATTAGTTTCCAATGATAATAGTAATTGTAGCGCTCACCCTTTAGTCTATTGAAGGATTCCTGAATTATATCTACTTAGGATTTACACAATCACACTATGCCAATAATAATTGTAACACTCACTCTTTAGTGTGTAAATACTCAAGTAGTAGTCGCATCAGATCTTTAGGCTAAAAGTAAAAGTAGTTGACGTCTTGTAGGCACTGCTGGAAAACACGCGAGTCTCACTTAGAAATTACATATAGGAGTAAGTCTCACCAAATTTGGTTATGGTAAAACCCAACAAGAGAAAGCCCATAGTCTAACAAGAAAGAGGTGAGTTAATGCAACATGTCAATACTTAACATCTTCAAGAGGTAAGTAGTAGAAAATGCACACAAGGGTATGACCATTCCATAATAGGTGCCTTGTCAAAACCTCGTCAGGTTCGAACTAAGGGGAAAAAGTATATTAGAGTTAAGTGAGTATATTTCAGGATACTCCTGATGTGTTCGACAAACTCCGCTTGAGAACTACAAGCATTGCAAATGAGAAAATTTTCGCAGACCAATTCCTCGAACAAGCTTTTGGAGGATTGACTTCAGAAATGACTTCGTGAAGAGGTCGGCAAGGTTGTCTTGGGATCAGATATTTGCTTGACTTCAATCTTCTGATGCTCATGATGATATGAGAAGGACACAATATGCTTGGTGTTGACTCCGTTGATGTATCATTGCTTGATCTGGTTAACATATGCAGTGTTGTTTCCATGGATAGTTGTTGGGACTCAACAATGGATGAAAAATTGCAAGTGCTTCAAATATACTGAACGACGGTTCATGTGCACTTGTGGCTTCATGCAAGGTAAGAAGCTCATCATGGTTCAAAGACGTTGCAACTAAGGTTTGTTTAGTGGACCTCTAAGATATTGCGATGTTTCTAATGGTAAAGACATAATTTGCTTGCCTTGTGTGGATAGTCTGTGTCAGCATATCCCACAAGGTAAGCATAATCTGTTTGGATTCTAAGATAGTCTATGTTAGCATAATCCCTATGGTAGCATCATTCCTAAAACCAAGAGGGGGTTGATTCATTCTGAGATGCATATGGATAGAATAAAACCAAATCCGTTGTACCTTTAAGGTAATAAAGAAACCCTGTTAATACCAATTTGGTAGCGGCATGTAAGCACAATGTTGTATCTTACCAAAAGTGTATCAGCGAAGAAGATGTCCAACCTTGTGCTTTAAGCTAAGTACAATAAATGCCAATTGCACTTAGATATGAAACTTCCAGCATCACACCCTTTTCAGAGGTATCTTTCGCAGCTGGGTATCTGTGATCTCTTCACTTTCGCTAGATTAGAGAAAACATCTGGAGCAATACTATGATGATTAGAATACGAGGATCGAGATGTGACATAATGGGGATGTCCATGATAATTCGTGTTGTTCTTCAAGAACATTGATGTTCTTATCTAGCCCTAACAACAAGAAGACTGTTTCATCGAAGTGACAATCCACACACTGGCAAAAAATGGATCGCCTGGCAAGGGCTTTATAAAGCTTGAGGAAGAATCATAATCAACATAGATTCACATCCTTTTGTGAGTCTCATATTGGTACTATGGCGACACAATTGGCATATAGAATGCACATCCAAACACATAAATACGAAACGTTAGGTTCATACCAAGTAACCAACAATAATGCTAAAAATAGCATGCAGAAAACCGGAAGCTTGGTCCACTCACTACCAAGATCCATACGATCATGTAAAGGCGTTAATGAATGGTTTCTACGAGATTGTTTAGGTGTGAACATAAGGAATTAAATCTTCAACTTATGTACCCAAGGGAAATGCAATAACCATCGAACTCTTCGTTGTAAACTCTCCAACATTATCCAATCTTCTATACTTTATGGCATAATCGGGGTGGTGAGCCCACAACCTAATATTGGTGCTAGAAGCCTAGAAAAGCGGTGTTGTGTGTGGATAAACATGTTACCAATGTTTTGATATATCAACCAAACCATAAATTATTTAATTGGTTCGCTAGTTGGATCAATCCACAAATATTCCTCTGAATTTGCTGTAGAAAAGATAGAGGATCTATTTGAATCTCGTTCGTGAATTGATGAGTAAGCAACTTGTTCAATGAACATGTTTCGCATGAAATGCAACGATGAACGATGTCCATACATCAGGGAAGGGGATGCCTGTGAATTTTTTTTAGAATACGGCACATCATAGTTCGTCATGGGTGTCCTAAGTGGTCATGCCACAACATAGTTTCCAATGCAAGCCTAGCGGTTGAGTTGGCCACATGTGTGCCTTGATAGAACGAATGGTCGTAATATACATAACCACCCGGTAGACATTCGTGGATGGTTGTAACATACATAACCACTCGAGAGACCTAAATTTGAATAGAGAAGAAGAAAGGAAAGAGATAGACAAGAAAAGGGCTTGAGGATTATGTGATTAATATTCCTCATGCCTAGGGCCTTTATTTACAGAAATAAGAGGGAGAGAATAACTTGCTCCCCAAGTAATACAAAGTCTAGTAATTCTAGTAGGAATCTAAATTTTCTCTACGTAAGATTTAGACAATCACACTATGTTAATATAAATTGTAACAATAACTTAATATTGAGTGTCTTTTTTTATAATTTCAGCCATGCTTTTTTGTAATAGAACTCCACACCTATTGGTCTTGTAGGTTATTATTTGAGCCTCACTATTTAGCAAACATGAGTGGTGTAAAAGGTGAGGGCAAACCCTTTGTTTATAAAAGGGCCCTCTCACCCTCACTAGAGAAGGGAACTCTAGCCTGTGTACTCTCTCAAAGCCAACAAGTCTCCATGTATAATGTTACCTACATTTACTTAGTAAAACTAGAGGCTAGACCAACGTGGGCTTAGCCTCAATTCAGGACATGTGATTTAAGTTGAGATTAGTTTCACATGTTAGTAGTAGATCACCAAACCCCGAGTTAAACCTTGGACCAAACTTTTCACTCTCAATTGAAAAGTGAAGACCGTTATATTGGCATGCAACGCATGAAAACATGTTAGTGTCAGTATCAATTACATTTTTAATTGGTTGGTAGTCGTCCATATAGACATGGACTACAACACAACCTAGAAGAGTGTTCAAAATTTGACTCTCTCAAGCCACAAACTTACGAGTCAGGATTATCGCATGATACTCTTTGCAAAGATTTTAGAAATTCATGAATCGTGTCCGTTTATCGTATATTGTGTGGTTAGTTTTTGTCAAATACTGTTTATGTTTATTTTTTAATAAAAATATTTACAATGATTTTTGATCACACAATATACGCTGAACGAACACATCTTGCAGAATCTCAAAATACTGACAAAGAGGATCTGTGCGAGGATCCGGACTCCAAACTTACGAGTCAAAAAGTACAAAACTTTATTTTCTAAGTAAATGGTCAAACTCAGAAGGCGCAAACATGAGTCAAACACAAAACAAGAATTACTACAAAAACCCCACGCCCATTTCGTGGTACTCTCTCAATTCCCTCTCTATAAAATCTCAACCAATTCCTCACCAAAAACACCATCAATCTCAAGTTTGATAGCAGAGTGGCAAACCCTACCAATTTTGCAGCATTTCTCGATGGCCACGCTTCAATCTTCTTTTTGTTCTTCTTCTCGTTTTTCTTCAGCTACGTTTAGAAACACAAAAGCCACTCTTCACACACCAAAATTCCAAAAATCATCCTCTCTCTCGGTTCCTAGACAGCTCCTTGTGAATGAATTAAATCTAGCAGCTACTTCAACTGATTTAGAACACAACCCAAAATTCGGAAACAAGAAAAAATCAAATGGTAACGAACCAAATTCGGATTCGAATTTGGTGCAAGAGTTGTACGCAGTAATGGATATTGTGTCTGACAGAGCAGAAATGCATAAGAACATATGTGCTCAGAGGGACAACTGGACCGCCCTACTTTTGAACTCCGTGAACGGAATGACAGCCACGGCGGCGATCATGGCCGGACTCGCATCAGCGGCAGTATCCGGAGCGTCCATTCTGCCCCTCAAGCTCTCTGCAGGCCTCCTCTACATTTCCGTCACCGGAATTCTGCTGGTGATGAACAAAATCCAGCCTTCCCAGCTGGCGGAAGAACAGAGAAACGCTTCGAGGCTGTTCAAACGGCTTCACCAAGAGATCAAAACGACGCTGTTTCTGAAAACTCCGACTTCAAACGACGTGAAACTTGCAATGGAGAAGGTGCTGGCATTGGACAAGGCCTACCCGCTTCCTCTTTTGGGAACCATGATCGAGAAGTTCCCTTCCCACGTGGAGCCCGCTGTGTGGTGGCCGGAGGAGCACGAGACTGAGCATGAGAAGGCGGGCGAGGAGGAGGCAGAGAGGAACGGGTGGGATGAGAAGTTGGAGGAGGAAATGAAGGGCGTGTTGGGGGTGGTGAGAGGAAAAGATGGTGCGGAATACGTGAGGCTGAGCAAGGTGGTGCTGAAGGTGAACAAGATTCTGGCAATGTGTGGGCCAATGCTGACCGGGTTTGCGGCGGCTGGGGCGGGGGTTGTAGGGTGTGATGGGTTTGTTGGGTGGTGGGGTGCGGTGCTGGCTGTGGTGTGTGGTGGTGAATAGTTTGGAGCACGGCGGGCAGGTGGGGATGGTGTTTGAGATGTATAGGAGTTCTGCTGGGTTTTTTAAGCTGATGGAGGAGACGATAGAGTCGGCGTTGAAGGAAGGGGAGGTTGGGGGGGAGAGGGAGAATGGGGAGGTGTTCGAAGTGAAAGTGGCGCTTCAGCTCGGAAGGAGCATTTCGGAACTCAGAGATCTGGCTAGTTCTGAGTCTTTGGCTTCCAGATTGAAACAGGTCAAAGAGGAGTTTGCAAGCAAGCTTTTTTGATTAATTTTGGTTTTGTATATTTAGCAAGAACACAATTGGAAATTGGACAAATTACTGTCATTCTCCTTTCTGATAAAATACAAGTCTTTATTCAATGAAGAATTATACTTGCAAGATCAATTTATTTAGTACAGTAGGAATAGTTCAATTTATTAAAACAAGTCCAATCTCATAATTTAGAATAATTTTATTATTAATAATTATCTCTTTAATGATTAACTTTATTATAAAAAATAAATTTCTTCCTAATAATCTCTTTAATGATTTCTTCTTATTCTTTTTTTTTTTTTTTGTTATTTCTTGTTCTTCCTACTGTTATAAACTCTATTTATAGATTTTACTTTTAATTTTTATAATCAACCTATATTATAGGTTAATTGTATTTATCTTCCTATATGATAGTTCCTTTTTATAATCAACTTGTCTCAGAAAAAAAGGCAAAATGGTCCTTGTGTTTTACTCTATCAGCCAATTTAGTCCCTGTGTTTTCAATTTAGCCACATTGGCCCTTGTGTTTACATCCGTTCGCCAATTCAAGACAATCCGTTAAATAATGTGTCTTGCTTATAGAGGTAGGTTATAAAATTAAAAAAAAAAAACCTATAAATGGGATGTAACACAAATTAATGTGTCTTACTTGTATTATGTTTTTGTACCTTTTAGTTAAGTATTATATCTTAATTTATTTAGTATATTAGGAAATTGGACAAATTACAGTCTTTCTCCTTTTTGATAAAATACAAGTCTTTATTGAACGAAGAATTATATTTGCAAGATCAATTTATTTAGTATATTAGGAAGAGAAATTTTATTTGAACTCATATAACTTCTTTTTACACCCAACTTATCCTCTACACCCATATTATTTTTAATGAAAGAATTAATATCCCTTTAAACCCAATTTTATACCTAAATTACCCTCACAAACCCAATTCAAAATGTAAATTTATCTTTACACCCATTTAAAAAATAAAATCCCATTTGAATAATTTGGTGAAGTTTCTACTTGTTTATGAATCTTCCATATACTTTCTTGATATCCATGTCCCCGTGATTGTATTTGCATAAGCATAAAGTACATCCTTTCATATGTCTATACTTAAAACACCATAGAAAATAAACTAATAATAACTTTTCTTTCTATGCAGATATTGTGATATGCGGCAGTTAGGCGGGAAAGCTAGGGGTATTGGTGAAGCTGCCATAGGTGTAGAGAATGGTGATGGACAATTTGTGTGGCTTGTAGCGGTGGAGGATGAGCTTGCCAAGCTCTACCGTGGAGATGATGAGTTATACTTAGAGGTGACTTATCGTCAGGAACACTCACCTCCTTCTCAAGCTGGGAAACCACTTCTTTTCCGTTAAAATATTCAACTAAGAACAAAGTCTTAAGTCCTAGGTGAGGCTTCACCACCACCTACACAGCGAAACCCAAACCCCCCAAACTCATCTTCTCAACTTTTAGTGTTGATGGCCGCAAATTGAAACTCAAAAACTCATCTTCTCAACTCTGTAAAAAATAGAAATCAAACGAAAAAAAAAAAGCATTTCAACGTAGGATAAACATTACATGATGGTAAGGTTTAATTTGGGTGTGGGTTTATTGATAAATTTCATTTTATTATTAATTTCATCTTGTACTTAATGGTAATCATGCAATAAGGTAAAAAGGACAATTCACATTTAAAGTTTAAGCTGGATGTAGAAAGAAGTTATATGGGTTCAAATAAAATTTCCCTATTAAGAATAGTTCAATTTATTAAAACAAGTCAAATCCCATAATTTAGAATAATTTTATTATCAATTATTATCTCTTTAATGATAAAATTTATTATAAAAAAATAAATTTATTCCTAATTATCTCTTTAATTATTTCTTCTTATTCTTAATTTTTTTTTTTGTTATTTCATGTTCTTCCTACTACTCTAAACTCTATTTATAGATTTTATTTTTAATTTTTATAATCAACCTATATCATAGGTTAATTGTATTTATCTTTCTATATGATAGTTCTTTTTTATAATCAACCTGTCTTAGAAAAAAAAAGGGAAAATGGTCCTTGTGTTTTACTCTATCGGCCAATTTAGTCCTTGTGTTTTCAATTTGGCCAAATTGGTCCTTGTGTTTACATCCGTTAACCAATTCAAGACAATCCATTAAATAATGTGTCTTGCTTATAGAGGTAGATTATAGAATTAAAAAAAAAACCTATAAATGGGATGTAACACAAATTTATGTGTCTTGCTTATAGGTATATTATGTTTTTGTACCTTTTAGTTAAGTTTTATATCTTACTTATATGACACACCTTGACCTTAGGAGGTCGAAGCATGCTGGCTATCACTGTGAGGTGACGTAACCATAAGGGTAAGTGGTGTGAAAAGGTGAATAAATTAAAAACAAACTAAAACTAATTTAAACTAAACAGTGAAAGAGTGCGCAGTCGTGGGAAGAACCCACTACAATTATTCATAGCATAATAGACAGTAAGACTACAATAAGGTAGTCAAAGCAGCTAAAGTACACTTATTACACAACAGTGGATAAGTTCATACTTCTAAAACAGAGATAATGTCAGAACTGCCGAAGGTTCCTCGAACGCCACAAAGAGAACAACTATCTAGGTCCTGGACGGGCGAAAAATAAAGTTGAGTGGGTAAGCAAAACAACGTTTGTAAGAAAACCTTTATTTTCGAACATACTAACCCCTCGCTGTAAAACAAGTATAGTTTCCTTAAAACATACTACATAAGTATGTAAGCAACAGTACAACAGTAATATAACCAAAAATATGCCAAGTCATGATATATCAAATGCCACAATAATATAATCATGTGATAATCAAGTATAACTAAGTGTTCATCCATCTAAGCTGACACATGAGTTCGTACAGATAATCTCTGATACTAACAGGACTGGTGTAATCAATATGCTCTAGTACTACGATCACGTGAAGGCTGGTGCAGAAGCACGATCACATACGAGTCGTAATTGCCTAATGCAATCTGAACGACAGGACTAGCACCTAACTTGGATCCAAGGCGAGCGAACGGTGCAGATGTGAACATACACGTGAAGAACTAGCCCTGGCCCTGGGGCGAGTACTAACACCTGGTGTAGTAAGATGAGCATGTACAAATATGTATGACTGTCATGACAGTAATATCCCAACCATATAGCAGCATTTATCACATTCAATATCACAATAACTAATACTTGGCAATATAAGCGTGAAAGTGAAGTAAATACGCATTTGGGGAAACTATAAATATGTATAGGTATAAAATAAACCGCCCACTCACAAATACGTCGTCGGATCTTAGCCCCCAAGCCTAGCCTGGCCCCGTACATCCTCGGGATATGTTTCCCCTATATGTGAAATAACTATAATTGAATTAATTAAAGCACATATACAGAAACTTAAATAAAACCCCCATAGTTTGCTCAAACCTAGGGTTTAAATATATGAAATCGATCTACTTGACGTCACGGACCTACCTAAAATTTCAGAATAATTTTTGGACACCAGACGCACCCTCACGTGCCTGCCAAGGCATGGCCACATGCGCCGGCCACGTATAGCACGTGCGGTCTATGTGACTAACGGCGTTAGGAATATTCCGTTAAAACCTTAACAGAAGTTAACGGCGTTACCTGACGCCATTAGAATATTCCGTTAGAGTTGATGGAATATTCCGTCAGAGTTGACAGAATATTCCGTCGTCTTCTCCGGTCGCCACCGTCCGTCGCCATCTGAACTCGCCGGAAACTGGAAAATTTTCAAACCTTCATATCTTCTTCATTTTCAACTATCTTTCACAAAATTTATATGGAAATGAATCTTATGAAGTGTAGAATCGTGTTATACCTTTTTGGAGTCCAAAAAGTGGACGGAGGTGGCTGGAAAATGCCTCGAAAGTCTTGGCCAAAAATGAGATTTCTCAAAACCTTGTATTTCGAGGTTGTTTCTTCACCAAACCTTCACTAAAGACCTCGGGGAGTTTAATGGAGGCCTTTAAACTTCCTAAAAGCTTGTAACTCGTTCGTAACTCGTCGGGAAGAGATTGAGCCGGGTCGGACCTTCCGAGTTCAACGTCCAAAACTTGTCCAAACTACGATCTAAAGGTATGGTTGTGTTCGTGGAGTCGAGATGAACACAATGGTGGTGTTTTTGGGTTACGTAGGTGAGGTTTTGGTATGAGTTCGAGGGGGTTGCAGAGTGAGAGAGTGAGAGAGAGCCTTCGAGGGGAGAGAAGGAAGAGAGAGTGCTTTCTGAGTTTCTGATTGGTGAGGGATGTGAGGGAGTAGACTGATTGGTTGCCTTTTGAAGAGAGGGAAAATAAAATATCAGATTGGGTGGTGAGGAGAGAACCGGGAAAGGAATGGAGGGGAGTGATTGGTGGAAAGCAAATTG
The DNA here is from genome assembly GCA_024362995.1 of Heteromeles arbutifolia. Classification (NCBI taxonomy): domain Eukaryota; kingdom Viridiplantae; phylum Streptophyta; class Magnoliopsida; order Rosales; family Rosaceae; genus Heteromeles; species Heteromeles arbutifolia. Next base: position 31,386,318 of record JANCRC010000003.1, on the reverse strand, counting down.
ATTTTTGTTGTTGATTGGGGTGACACGGATTTAGTTTTAAAGAAGAAAATGATAGGATTTTCAGATTTCCTACAATAAAAGTAAAACAGAAAATCTATCCGAAACAGTGTTTCTAACACTGATGAAATTAACGTACACTCGTAACAACGAGTACAATTTAATTATGATTGCGAGAATAATAATTTAAGAGCGAACAAATATGTCCACGTCACTTGCCAACAAGGGCATAAATGTCAATTCACATACTCGGGGAGAAATTACATAGAAAATTAGGGACGGGTTGTCACATTATAGGTATAAATAATTCATATATTTGTTACTTAAGTTACGGTGATATGTTATGCATTAAATTTAGAAGATTTTTGTTTATCTCTAGTATTTAAAAAATATATATGTAATGAGTATAAAAGAAATAAAAGTGGAGAAAAGACAACAGTGGACGTAACCTAATAACTATGTTGATTTTTTGGATCGATCTAAAGCCCCCATCAGCAAATGCTAAATCAAAATTGTGCAACTGCTAAATAACGTAGGAATACAAAAAATGCTAAATCAATACAGTAAGCTCCAACCTCGTAAGTTTGGCCCGTACAAGATTGTGCACAAAATCAATGACAACGCCTATGTGGTGGATTTGCTGGCGCCAATGGGGATTTCTCGCACTTTCAATGTTGCTGATCTGCATCCTTTCCATCCTGATGATGTTCCGTTATATCCTGATCACTTGAGGACGAGTTCTTTTCAAGGAGAGGAGACTGACGTAGGAATACAAAAACTGCTTGATGATGCGAACAGTTTAGAAACGTCCCTAGTCATTTAGAGGGTCTTTCCTGATCAATGAGGATTTATTGTTGCTTGTCTTTTCATTTTTTTGAAACAAGTCTTTATAATCTGTTCATTTGCTTTGTAATGGACAGCTTTGAATCAATACAAATTCAGAAACGAGAGTTTCTCTCACAACTTCTGGAATTCCAGAGTTCTTTCAAGGGAGACCGTTCGTGATCCCTTTTCTTACAACTTCCGCTGTGTCACTAAATCAAAATTTTGCAATTGGTTGCGTTATATGCATTTACTTAATATATTCATTATTTAACGATCAGATACGAGATATGATATTCTCTCTTTTTAATTGCATATTTTACTTTAGATGGCGAAGGAGTGCACCGGAGGAGCTGAAGTACTCGGCCACAAATAAACTTAGGTTCAAATTCAAATATTGAAAAGTCTCACTTGCCGAGTAATACATAACATCATACTGTAAAATACAGGACTGCAACATTTACACACTTAGTTCTGCAAAAATCCACAAAATTTAAGGGTGCCCTGTTTAAATAACTCGAAATTTCGATGGAGAAATCGCTGCCATAACATGAAGGTACATGCTCGGGGTCAAAGAGTTAAAAAGATTCCGCTTAGCAGAATGACGGACTCCAACATCTCTTAAAACGTTTTTCTTTTTGCGATAAAAAAGGAGTCGGTCACCTACATCTTTCGGCAACGCTGGGTTCAGATTCTGACTTCTATGCGTTCGTTTAACAAGTGTTCCTTCACTGACTGAATAGGCACCTGCAAGGATTATGATCAGAGTATTAACAATGGCAATCAGCACCTAGATGCTAACAAGTCATATAAAATGTTCAAAAGCTATACCTCCTTCCGATGAAAAATGCCAGCAGCTAGGGCAGCCGATGTATTTGTTTTCCTCAACACCTCGGAGAAGTGTTCAGCAGAACCAGCACCGCTACTAGCAATCACAGGAATGTTCACAGCGTCTGAGATCAGCTTTATTAAATCTATCTCAAATCCCTTCTTTTGACCTGAAAGCATCGAAGACTCGACATAAGCATGAAAATCCAACAAAAACAACAAACTAGTTTGAGCATGAAGTAAAAGAAAATTGTAAATGACAGCAATGCCTTCCAGAACAAAATATATAGTTTCAAACTTTTGGGAAGTTTGAGAAACTAAAACTAACAGGGGAAAGATAGCATTCATTGTACAAGTGAATGACTTTATGTATCCATTTTATAAAGAAGGGTTATGCTCGAAAAAGAAATTAACTTGTAACTGAAATTTTTTTGAGGAAAGCAATAGTAATCTTTACCATCACAATCAATGCAGTTTAGATGTATTTCTCCAGCTCCAAGCTCCTCAACTGCTTTTGCAAGCTCATACGCTCCAATTGATCGGCCTTCTCGGCCACCGCAAACCTGAAGAACAAACAACAGATATTTTCAAGATATAATCAGGAAAATCTTGTTATAAGGATCTCTAATTGTTGCATCTGACAACCAAGTTCATCCTCTCGTCCTGCCAATTATATATTTAACATACAATTGAAGCACAAAAATGTCTCATGGTGTATCGTAATAAAGTTAAATTGGAATAATGAACGATTCAATGGAGCACAAACAGATAAAGCCATGTGTGCGTGGTAAAAATAAATGACATAAGTTACTCTAAGTTCCTTTCTCCCTTGTGAAGAACTTAAAATTCTACCCCCGACTATCTTAAATCAACAATATATACTCCTAATCATGTCTTTAGAGCTGATAATTAATGCCAGACTACGCATACTTTAAAGGAAATTCCCAGACAAGGAGGTTCAGGGGATTCTCGTTGCTATTTTATTTTATGGGGATTAATTAAATGAAGCAATTCCATGTAATATGCATGCTTCAGAAATGTATCATGTTTTAACTTTAAACAGTCATACATAGGTAAAGAAAGCAAAAGAAAAGAATACTTACTGTGCACTGGTACCATGCAAATTCTTCTCCATTTGGACCTAAAATTAACATTAAAAGAATTATTTCTTTACAACTTCCCTAGAAATTTTAATACATGGTTTTACTCTATAAAACATGAAGATCAACGGCATATCCAAGTAGGAGAAATGAGGAAAGAAAGATTTGAAGTTATGGCCCCTTACCTGGGTTTGCTACCATTTGAAAAACGATCTCATTTCCTGAAACAAGAAGATGTCCGATCCCTAAGAGACACATATACCAAGTGTGTCCTTGGGGACATGATGAAATTATTCTATCCCTGCCTCATGTAATCATGGAAAGTACAATTCTTTGATTTTTAAGTTCGCAGAAGCAAGCTGTTGAATCTCCTGGGAGCTCAGAAGAAACATATCACACAGGACACCTACAAAACAAACCCTATACATTTATTACACCATTTGTCTTTAAACCTTATATTTTCAACATCCTTCACCTTCATGTAATTAGCAAAATCATTGAAAAGACAAATCAACTTTGTTGCTAATTACCAGAAGCAATATGAATCAAGTTTTGTTTACACTCGTGCTGGCTGAAATGGCATTGATTCTGAGCCTTTTGTTCCAAACCCCTCTGAAGAAGTTGGTGATCGTGGGGTTAAATCGATCGAAGCAAGGGCGAGGGCCATTGGTGGCCAAGAGCGTGGGAGGAACCATTCTCGTCTTCTTTAGCTCCACCATATATAGTGTATTCAGTGTTCAGAAACGTTTAATAGAGACAGGCTTTGTCAATCCAACAGATGAGGTTCTTATGGCACATCGTCTCCTAGAAGCATCTCTCATTGGTAAGCTATGTCCATAGTAACCCTTTTCGTTAAAATTTACTTGGGGAAAAACTATATCAGTAACCTTGTTAGGGTAAAGTTGTTGGAGTTTTCAATTTTGATGATTGCATGTATCTAATTTTTGGGCGATGAATGAAAATATTTTTCTGTTGGCAATTCTGTAACCAATCTCATGTCATGTTAATAAGTCTTGTAAAACATGTAACTCTCCAAAGCAGAAAAAGCTTAGTCAGAAGTGAAGAAAGTTGAGGCTCCATGCACCCTAAATCCAATAGGTGGAGTCATCCAACTCCTTATAAACCTTTGAGAGGTTTTTTAAATTTCCGACGTGGGACAATATATTCTTCAGATACTCACAAGAAGTACCATGTTGCCTTCTGTCCCAGTTAAAAAATAATACATAGCTTGCCTTAATTATAAGTTCAGTTAGGGTTTTGCAGCAAGGTAACAAATACAACTCGATCGATGCCAAACACCGGTTTATAGTTAGAGGCTAGCTTTTGTTCATAATTTATATGTTTTTATTTAGCTAGTTGTAATTATGCCATTTTTCTCTAACTATACTTGGAATGTTTGTCATTGCACAGGGTTTTCCTTATTCCTGGCAATGGTTATAGATAGACTACACTACTATATCAAAGAGCTCCATCTGCTCTGCTCCGAAAACGCATTGAAGAAGTGAAGAATCTGTAAAAGGATCAAGAGCACAGGGAATCTACTGCTCCTGCAGAAGTGAAGAAAGCAACACAGATAGATAAGGCAGCCGAATGCTGACTTATGAAGAAGAATAACCAAATGAGCTAGCAGAAGCTCCCAATAATGAATTCACTAATTAGTTCACATTAATAGTAGAATTGGTAAATACCAAAGTTTCTCATTAATCCCCAAACAATAATTCAAATCAACATAGATTGATCATCACTGACATATTAATGCATACATAGCTTGCTAAATTTTAGATTGCTTCATAGAATAGATGAACCACTAGGGTCTCGTGTAAATATAATACATACTTACAAAGTGCAATTTCTTTTATTGATAACACACAATGTGATAAACTGGGAGCATGCGCAAGTTGGGCTTGGAATTTAATAAATGGGAGTTGGTCGATTTTTATATTCAAATGATACTCAACTTTAAAGGTTTAAATTGCTTAGAGAGAGATTTGAACTCGATTGTACCCATATCTGTAGAGTTGGTCGGCTTTGAGTCTACATAAAAACCAGACCCTAATTGCTAAAGTCCAAAGCACAAACACATAATTTTTTTACAGGTTCAATTAAGAAAAATTAGGCAAGATTAGCTCTTCAGCAATAGTCGCGTGCAAGGCACCTACTTTCCCTATAGAGGTGAGAACCATTACACCCAAAAAAAAACCCCTCCTGTCCCTCCTTCACCATTTTATTAAGAAATATAAAGGAAAGTAAATGAAAAAACAAAAAACAAAAAAAAACAACCGTGAGAACTCAATCAAAACCCCCAGTGACCAAATGATCAACGAAATCGATAACAAAAATTTAAGTTATGAGAAGTTAAGTAAGTTTCAATGTGACTTTTATTTTCCTGTTCAAACCCTAACAAAAAAATAATTAAGTTAGGGAGTAAAATTGGCTCATGTGCTCTCATAGGCTAGTTTAACTCTGGTAGGTGTGAAGAATGTTTAACCAGGCTAATTTGGTGTCTACAATTTGATGAGATATGACAACTCCATCTTCCAGAAAGCGAACCTACCATCAAGCTATTCAATATAATTCAATCCTAATCACCAAATGAGCCACATATACATGTTTTCCATTTACAGATAAGTACGAGAGAGTACCAATATTAGGTGAAGTAACAATGCATCTTATATTTCGATAGGGTGTTCGAATAGATGGTTCTGATCCAGTGATCTGAAAAATCTCCCCCAATTCACCAAACATATGGTAAGCTAGCATTGCCGCCTTCTTTTTTCCAAACGAGCTAGCATTGCCTTTGAGTAGATATATTTGACACTTCACAATTACGCAAGGATGATCGCATAAATTTTGTTTGTTTGTCAAAAGCCTTTAGGTCTTGCGAGTCCTGAGTTGACCTTTCAATACCACAAAGAGAAAATGAAGGGAAAAAGTGAAGAGCCAACGTGTTTGACTCTTCCAGAAGTCGATTTTCATCATGGATTGGATGGATCGATTAATAAGTTGACTTCTTAAAATTAATTGACTTTGTTTAAAGTCTCTTTTTGTTTAAAGTCTCTTTTCGTTTATAGTCTACGCCTAGTTGCATGCATTTTTCCTTTTATTAAAACAAACACCGTTCAAATTCCTTCATCCCCTTGCGGTGCCATAGAACACATTCGCTTTACTTCTTCCACTAGATGTCAATTGCCAAAGGAGGTTAGGTAATACCAATTTAATAAGACTATTGACTGGTAATACGACACGATACAATACGGGAATACGAAAGAATACCGTCATGTCTATGCATAGTAGGTTATAAGTCAGATTTTCTTGATGAATTACATTATATGACAGTTGATGCATCAATTAGAAATTAATTTTGTTAAGTAATACAAGAATTATCTATACAAACTATACATGTGTCAGTGGTTAAGAGCAAAATCAAATTACGAGTTGAGAAAAAGTTGGTAGTTGATATATGTAATATATATATATATATATATAGAGAGAGAGAGAGAGAGAGAGAGAGAGAGAGAGAGAGAGAGAGAGAGAGAGAGAGAGAGGAATTAAACTTTGAATTTGAATATTATTCACCTACATTATAGCCATGATAGAGAATAGGTAGTGGGAACAAACTTGTTGACTCCTCTCAATTGCCTAACAAAAGTCTCTCTTCTTCGTTCACGCAGGAAGCTTCATCAACCTCTCAATAAATTAAATTGACTTCTATATCAAGCCAAAGTACATACGAAGACTTGAATAATCTCTGCTAGTATGCGAGAGCAAGTTTTATAATATTAGTGTAATCGTGCAGTGAAAATCATCCTCCTTTTAACCGCCCGCCCGAAGCCAGCCACTGTTGTAGTTGCAAAAGGGAAAAAATGGAACATCACAGAGAGCAATTCACTGGCTATGGCTCTCTCTTCGCGGACTGTAAATGTATTTAACCCTTCACATGCATGTCAGTGAAAAGCCTAATGCCCACGTGATTTATTGTTGTCATGAGGAGAATATTCAAAGAAAATATATGCAAACAAAGAGGCTGGCCTAGCTTGCAAAACTTAGGTGTATAATAAAATAATGCTATCTTCCTAAGATTAATGATTGGGATGTATTAAAAAATTAAAAAAAATTAAAAAACTAAAATACAAGCTGGCCTTGTTTCTCCTTCTGGATAACACAAGAGACAGCTCCTCTTGGTTTGTGTATAGAGACGGCATAAGAGGCCAAAAGGGGTGAATATATACGTGCATATCCAGGTTATGTGTATGCTTAATTAACCTTAGGATTATATAAATAATTAGAGTGACAGCTATTCAAAAATCACAGTTTGGTACCCTAACTAAGGTCCTTAATAAAATCAAATCCTCCTAAAAATGAAAAATTGCATCGATGCTTATGTATAAAACCATTGACATATTAGACTGCAATGATGGTTAAGCTGCTAACAACATTGATGTTGATTAGTATTGAGCTGTTGAACCAACTATGAAACTTTGACAATTCGAGTTTGAGACCTCTTCTAGTATTGGGAGCAGCAGTATCATTAAACGAGTAGCTGATTTGTTAATGTTGCAGGCTTGGAGCCCTTGGAACTACTAAAACTAAAACAAAATACAAAAGAAACTCCACTAATGCTACTTTGGCAGGCAAAATTAAGACACGTATGATAACAATGGGAGTGAATAAAATCAAAATTCTGATTATCTGATTCAATTTCAAGATTGTTTGATACAAAAGAATCTTCTATCACACTATTACTAATCATAAATTCAAAATCTAAATCCTCATCAGAGTTTAAGCTCTCAATCTCTTCAAGAACAATTGAAGCCACAGTTGAAGAAGTTGCAGCAAAAACTTCATCGTCTGAGACGACATTGTTGTTTGCAACAACCAAGTCTTCGATTTCTTCGTCGCCATTGCTTCTAACAGTGGACCAACTTTCATCAAATTCCCAATTGGGTGCATTCGAAAATGTCGAAAATCCAATCAGTTTCTTGATCCTTTCTGTTGGAGAATTCAAACACACACCTTCAACTTCAACAGATTGCAATCCCATTGGACTTTCAGATCCTTCAAATGAATCCCAAAGGCCTTGGTCCAACACACTAATTGGAGACCCCATTACTTGCTCTGTATTAAACTTAGGCCCCAAAAGCTCTTCAAGAAATGGATGCTCAAGAAGCTGCTTAGCTGTCCACCTCTCTCTTGGATCTTTCATCAAACACTTGCTCAAGAAATCCTTACCCTTGCTCGAAAGTCGGCTTGGAATCTCCGGTAGCTCACCGGAGAATCCAATCCGGTAGATAGCTGAAACCGGATCATTTATCTTCGGCCAAGGCCCGCCACCGGTTGCCATTTCTATAATTGTGCACCCTAGAGCCCATATGTCAGCCCCAAACCCCTGCTCCTCGAGGCGAGCAACCTCCGGCGCCATAAACACCGGCGTACCCGAAATAGTAGCACTTGCCTCCACAGAGTCTTCGCCCTCTGCAACTCGTTGTACCAATTTAGCACAACCCAAATCGGCAACTTTGGCGCTCTCTTCGGTCACCAAAATGTTTTGGCTCTTGATGTCACAATGTACCAACTTATTCTCATGCAAATACTCCAATCCTTGCACAATTTGATGTGTGTACAGTTGGATCATGGCCTCCTCTAGCGGCCCTCCCCGCCTCCGAATCGTGTCGAAAAGCGTGCCGCCGGATACGTACTCCATGCAGAGATTGTACATATGCTTGTTGTTTTCAATGCTAACATTGCATCCCAAGTACTTAACTATATGGGGGCAACTTAGCTTGGACAAAAAACATTGCTCCTTCTGCAAAGAAGACGAGCTGGAGAGCTCGGCGGACTTCACCGCGAATCGTTCGCCAGAGATGGTGCTGGTGGCGAGGGAGACTGTGGCAGTGGAGCCGCGGCCGACAGTCGGTCCTCGGGTCCAGTGCTCCATGGCAGAAGAGAAAATGTGAGAGTTTTGAGTTTTATGTTTGGTGGCCATTTTTGAAATGTTTGCCTAAATGGCTAAATGTTCATTATTTATACGTGACATTGGGGTTGGGGGCTCCAAAAAGTAAACCCCAAAAGTATATAAAATAAGATGTTAATTAACCAGATAATTAACCGTTAAAGCTTCTTGTAATGGAGCCACGTGGCAAAAGGAGAGCGGGGTTTGACAGCTCTGGCCGTCTTGGAGCGCGGTTACTTAGGCTTGTAATAACGCCACCCACATGGCGACACATGAAGCCACATGCCAAGATTGCGGGCTTAAGAGGAGATTATGGGGGGAAGAGGAGAATGTGCTGCTTAAGGGCTTTTGCGTTTGGAGAAGTCGGAAGTAATTTTTTTTTTTTGCGGCGCCAAAAAGCACTTAACAAACCTCTAGATGCATTGTCTTTCTCTTTCAACGCGGTTTTTGAATATTTTTCTTTTAGTGTGAATGAAACTTACTTTCGCACTATGACTTGCTACATGGGTTGAATGAGTTCACACTCCTCCGGAATCTAGGTAAAATGGATTAATGAGATAACGTTGTTTAGGTTTGCGATTGGGTTGATCGAGTCTACCGGTTTTGTCGTTGTCCGTGCACCTAAACAATTTTCAACTGATATCGAATCTATCGTAAAATTCATATCTTATTACGTACACAATTGATGTTAAGATTTGATGAGTTCAAACTGTTAAACCGCAATAATAGTGAAAAATATGTGAAATGTGATGACCTGTGTTCTTAAGTGGTGGCTTGAGTCTTGTGACCTTATGTCAACGCTATTAAATTTCTTTTTGGGGCTTGTGTGGAAACTTGAGAGCGAAACCAGCACAATACTTACAATGTGAAATTGAAGATTCATAGTACTAGGGGCATTAATATGAATATTCAACCGATATTAATGTACATAAAGAACTTGAGGTAAGGCCAACTAAACTAGAAAGCTTCTAATCCAACCCAGTTATAAATTTTTAATGTAAAAAACTCTTAGCTCTAGCCGTCAGCACTTGCTCATGCATTTGAAATCTCGTATTCGAATACAGGAGTGTTAGCAATCTTCTCATTTTACCTTCTCAACTCTCATTCTCATTCTACAATGTTACTTAATTATTGAAACTGTCTACATTTCAAATCACTTCTTAAAGATCATTTATACGAAAAATATCAAAAATTGTTTAACCGTTGGACTACTGTTTGTTTTCAAATTTCAATGTTAGATGATTCCAACAGTATCAATTTGAATCCTCCCTGGTAATTATTCTTGGTGCAAGAAAGTGGCATAAGTGGCATCACAACGTGAAGAAAGGAAATAAAAAAAAATTGATCCAATCTGTCGGTGCGTAGAGAAGTCTAAGGGGGCAAAGCACTGAAAACTTATCTCCTTTACAGCTATAAGCACACCGAGATACTAGAGAGAGAGAGAGAGAGAGAGAGAGAGAGAGAGACCCACATTACCAAACTATGTCTTCCCAAATTTACCCGTCTTCTTTTCCCCCTGTTTTTTTTTTTTAAAACCAGCAGCTTGTGAAGAAAGGGACCAACCGCCCAAACCCATATCGGATAGCACTGGCTTTTTTGCTTATTTGAATCTTCAGTACAGCTCGATTTTAGGCAAAGTTAATGAGCATGCTTTAAGCTGCATTCACATTCTAGAGTACATCGGTGACATAAATTGCTGAATTTAACGGCTGAATGTACTCTAAAGAATTAAGGGATTTAACGAGTACAACCTCATTCTTCAAAAATTCACATGCTAATATATGCCTCCACAAAGAGAAGAATACATAACAGAAAATTCCCCATAAGCTCTAGCTCTAAATTTAACATCAACATATCAATCGCGTCTCATTCTTTGAAAATTTACTTTAACAATGACATACGTTGCTGAATTTAACGATTAGAGGTGCGCTGAAAAATTCAAAAATATATAACCAGTGAATCCGAACTACTTAAACTACGATGTGTAGAGTAGCCCTCATTCTTTTAAGTGAATCCAAATTAAAGTTGTTTTGATATAATACTGATAAACTATATAATAGGACAGTGCATCTTGGTCACATTTTTGCGTGGTCAAGAAGCAACCAAATATTCACTACTTTGGGAATAAAACGTTTCTTAGCTAACTAGCTAGGTAGCTTTACGAACAAAGGTTACCATGCGATGATGTCACATTTACAACTACAAATGAAATGAATGCTATGAGGCTTTGGCCTTGCTGTATTGCCTTCACTACATACTACTGGAAATTCAGACATCCCATGTGAAAATCTACTCTCCTTCAATCTCCATTCGAAATTTTAATCACATTCACAACGCATGGGTTTTAATGAACTATTCCCATTATTTTTTTTAAGAAAAACTAATGAAAAAGACTCGAAAACTTTGAGTTTTAACGATAAGGACAAAATAAAGGGTAAAGTGAATAGTACCAGGATTGACTTTTTACTGTAAAAATGTGGTTTTTCGTTAACGTGAATAGTACCAAGAGCTTTTCGTTAAAGTTTCCTTTTTTTTTTAAGCAGGAAATGTGAATTTCTTGAGGGGCTACTCTCTTGCTACTTTATGTTAGATCCAAAGATAAAGGAGAAATTTTCCTCTTTTGTCTATCTTACATCACACCCAACACTATTCTAGATAAGATCTTCACTTTACTTTACATCAAATACTATTTCACGATTCCTCGTTTGCTCGTCTTTGCTCATCATGTTTAGTCTTGTCGTTGTGATCCACCACGCTTCCGCATGTCTCAATCTCGGGCCTATACAAGGTTAAAATGATCCGAACTGCATCTAGAAATGCTATTAACTCCTTAATTAAACAACGTTACAGAACGAACCCACAAGCAATCTCATCCCTTGCAAAAAAAAAAGGATCCTCTCAATCGTCTTAATTTTAATTGGTTTCCAATCTCTGCCCCCATCAATCCCAATCCATGAGCTTGATGCTTTCATAACTTGGTTAGAAGATGCATCCCTTGCCAACTAAAATTTGTTTATGCTTTATGCATTCCCCCTTTTTATTGTTTCATTTCTTATGTAGGAAAATCTTTAGTCAGCGGCAAACTGAAAGAACCAAAACGATAACGTACGAAACTAGATCTACTAAACAGACGATGGCACAGGAATAATAAATCAGCTTTCAGGGTAACTATATATTCTGAAATTTTTAATCGTTAAATCGCTCCATAGGGTTTTAGAATCTAAAATTCAAAACTCGGGGAATCCCGAGGAACTTAACTATGCCGGCGCTACCACCGGATTAATCCGATGGAGATTGGATATTTCTGTTCTATGTTCATCCATATAAATCTTGAGCATTCAGTAAGTTGCAGGGCTGGAAATCAAGTTCCCCATTAGACTAACAAGACGTTTCAAGGGGGCAACAAAGCTCATATGGTAAGGTGGCACAAACGTGTAATTACATATATATACAACAATCGATCAAATGTATCGCATATGAAAAGAGTGTCGGAAAATATCCATTTTCTGAGTCTAAGTGCAACGTTGAAAATACATCGGATAAAAGCCACACACTGATATATTTACATGCAATTATGATTCACTGGTTACTCCCAGTACTAGATACGATACTCTGAAACTCCAATACGTAAAAGCGAGACTAAGCGACGAGCACAAGATGAAAATTAGAAGGTAATATTTATCTATGCAGCTTCCGCAAACCCGATTCTCTCATTGCCATAGTCGAACACAGTATGGTAGCGACCCATGAATACATCTCCCAAGATCCTGTCACAAAAACAAAACATTAGTAATTTCTGTTTGAGTTGCTCTCTTGCCAACAAGAACGGAAGGATCATGTAACCAACAAACTTCACAAATCCCCTTAGAGAAACAAAAGTATATCACCATACTGATCTTGACAAAAGCAAGAGGATCGTAAAACAAAGGGGTAATTTGTCTGAGGTCACAAAAATATTTCAATATTAGGATTAGGTCAATGAAGAGAAATTTTAGCGAGCGATATTTACTTTACTTGGAGAAGAAAAATGTTTTATTGACCTTAGTTGAAGAGGAAAATTGTTTCCATCGACTATATTAGAATTGAGATGTCCATCAACTTATACCAACATAAGAAATATTTATTGACCCAAACAAAATTCCTAAATAAAAGTCTATAATAGATGGCAGATTGTACCAGAGAGGTCCGCGGGGAGGTGGGACATCCAAAGCAGTAAATCCACTAATGCATTGTGCTACATCTCCCTCGCCTACCTTGAGCACGTACTGATTTCCATAAAAAAAAAAATAAAACGAAAGAAATATATTAGTAATGCAATCAAGTAAGCCACCGTTAATGCTTTTGCATGTACAGACAGGTCAGTAGCTGGAAGAGATAACACAAGATACGCCGTCAAACATAACTTGGAAGTGTCAGAACAATGAAATCATATCTAAACATTTTATGGCACCTGCTCAGGGGTGAGATCAAATGTTCTTCCACCAATTGTAAAGGAAACACTGGGCATGGAAGACAAACCACCACAATCAACTGCAGATTCTCCCATTGGGCTAGGCAACCGATCACAGAGCTGCATTTACAAACCAGATTATAAGCAGACCACAAAACAGCAACCTAGAGAAACATATCAGAGAAAGGGTAACTTCACCTGATTCACATAGTCAAGAATTCGTTCCTGTGTCTGATTCTGCTTGAGCTGGTTTTGCATCCATACAACCGTCATCTCACAAGCAGAACACGTCGCATCAGATAAGCCACCAGAAACCTTGTGAGCGTTCTCGTCCACAACACTCTTGATTCCAATACTGACCAGTCACATTGGCAAAAATAAATAAACAGAGTGCACTAGAAATACAATAAATAATATATATGACAAACTGATTGAAGAAACAAATACATGTATCATAAGTAGCCTTGTTATTGTTAAGATGGTTCAAAGCAAACATATTTCTATCATATCCCTCAAACCAAAGTGAGTCTAACCTAACACCACGAGCCCCATCGAATGAGCACAAACCAATCTGAGAGCAGATTTTCGCTGGTTGATCCTGCCGAAATAAAAGTAATAAATACAGTTAATTAGAAATCAAGAAGTACGTATATAAATCTCCTAGAGTTCCCCAAACCAAGCTTTTGATTGATTTTACATAACAATGGGAGCATAGAAATTGTACCTTTGCTAAAATTCTCTCAATTATGGTTTCCCCATATTCTGCAACTACAGTCTTGCACTCTTGACTTACAATCCCAGAGGCTCCAATGGCATGATTAAGTTCAGTGATAATAGTCTGTAAATGAGAACAACGCACAACAAATAAAAAACAAACAATAAACACATAAACATGCACATCCACACGCAAATACGTTGAACCCTCAAACCAGGAACAGACTCAAAGTTACAACAAAATATGTTGTGAAAAATAATTGATTTTCCTTGTCTAAAGAATAATCAATCAATAGGAAAGCAATAACAGCCGAAGTACCAGCTCAAAATCCAAGGGCCCCGTATGTTTCCACTATAAAATAGAAAAATTAGAAAATAAAATTTGCATTGAATGCATCTCCATATATGATGTGCAACACAATAACACCACGAAAATGAATAGAATTCCTCTTACAGGAGATGCATTAAGGCCACCCTTAACAAATTCTAGACTATCTACTTAAGTAAAACGGAGAATGTTCAACTCCAGAACCAAAAAAACACATAATAATACACAAATACACACCGTTGGGCCAACCAACAAAGAAGTTCCAGAATCAGCAATTGCCGAACAGCCATCAGCACAAAATCCTGAAATAGGTATGATTGCATCAGACTAGAAGTCAATAAAATCGTACTAAACAAATATCATGTATAAGAAAGAAGAAAGAAAATATAAAATATCTTTCACTTACCAGTAGTTTGACCATCAATCATAACATCACCCATGTCAAACTGCCAAGAAGAGCAATAGAGTGGACAATATTAGAACTTTTTCACAAACTTGATTTTTATCACACAATGAACGTTCAGAACACCAACCTGCCAATAGCCTTTCTGTGTAACAGGAACATATGTGTGCTTTCCCTTGTAGTGATTGGGGTCCACTCCACCAAAAACAATTTCACCTCCTTCTTCTTCGTCAGCATTACGGTTAAACCAGAATGAGAAAACTGGTTCCTTCAGGAGACCCTGATTGACCATGTTATACCTGCAGAACTCCTAAAGTTAGGATTCTCAGAAAATGAAACCTGTGCCATCAACTTCCCTTGGGAGTCAATGACACACAACCTTCAGGACTAAACAAAGCAGAAACTCATAATAAGAACACAGGAGACACAACATACCACACAGGTACAGCATTTCCAACTGAAATCTCTTGAAATCCAAGTCCAAGTATGCCATCAAATTTGGCTACCAGGAATGTGATGCCGGGTTCCTTTGTTGCCTCAATAAATTCCTGAAACAAACCGCCTGTGTTAGTAAGGGCAAACCACCAACATGAAGTTCAATATGTATGACTAAAATGCTAAACTAACCTGATCTTTAACCACAAGATCACCAACTGTTACATGATCTTCACTAAAGAACCCAGAAATAGCTCCAGTTCCGTACTGGATGGCTGCAGGCTTACCTGCATAATGGAAGAAACCAGAATATCGTCTCTTGTCATGAAAAGGAAAATTCCACTAACGAGTACATGCATAAACCCTTGGACTAACAACAATAAAATAGAATAAACAATCATGCTGACAGAAACAAACCATTTTTGTTGTAGGTGCTCAACTGCTTGACTTGTATTTCGGATGTAAATAGCACGCAATCTGCACTCATATTCAAAATAGTTACATTGTCTCCTATCTAACATCACGAAGAGAGGAAATTAAATTATTAATAACATATAAAGGATAACAAAACTAAAACAAAGAAACTCACCGAGAAATAACACTTAGATGAAGGCACCCACAAATTTGAACTACCAGTATCAAATATCACAGTGAACTTCTGAGGGGGAGTGCCAATACCAATCTCACCAAAATATTGAGCATCCATGTAATTCTTGAGAGATACAATATCAATGTCCTCAGAATCAGCCAAATTCCCACCCAGACGATACTTTTGGAGAGCAGCTCTCAGAGCCTCTCCTTCCTTGGAATCAATCTGGGAAGCAACCCTGTTATTTTGATCAAGTTTCCTCTTTTTGAGACCAATCCGGAGCAACCCATCATTGGAATCGCAGAAAACCAACGGACACAAGAGGAAGAACAGAAAGAGCGTTGCTGTAACAGATTTGAGTTTGGTTTCCATGTTTAACTGCATGCAGAAAAATAAAAAAATCCGTTTCCTTAATTGACCAAGAAAAAAAAACCATCAAACACCAAAACATATCCATTCTAAACCCTTGTTGACGAAAAAAAAAAAAAACTCTAAACCCTTAAACTAGTGAAACGCAATCACAACACAACAGTACTCCACCGGAGTCACAGTCGAGTTTCCTCACAAACACACTACACCGGAAATTGCAATCACATGTACACACAAACAAAAACTACATCTTCCAGTTGGTAATAAAATTGGATACAATAATCAATCAAAAAATTCAACAAAAACGCGTCGCAGACAGAAACAGGTAGGTCATCACTGTGTAACACTGCACTCTTTTACTCAATATTTTCTTCAACCACTGTTTATTTTCCTTGAAAATGAATAAAATTCAGATAAAAAGAACAAAATCAGAGTTCAAATTTCAAAAAAGTCAGGTCAGCTCAGTTAAATAAACCCAATTTTCGTAATCAACCACAACCATATAAAATAAAACAAATACACTACGATTACTGATCAATTATGCACGAAATCAAAGTTTATCAGAACAAATTATAACGCAACCAGACAGAATACATTTCTCTAAAAAATTAAAAAATAAATTCCCGAAAAACAAAAATCTATGGTACCTGTTGATCACTGCTTTGATACGAAACTAGGGTTTCGAATTGAATTCCTCAAAAAAAAAATTATAAATTGAAAGCGATAATTACAAAGGAAATTACAGGAAGAAAATGACTCACAGTCAGTAGGCAGGAAGGCGATGAGAAAGGAAAGGAGTGCGCTTTTACCCCATACACCTCCCACTGGACAAGATATTTATAATTCCGTTTGGATTTCCAAAGCCGACAACTTTCGATCTCATACGTACACGTGTTCTTGATGACTGATCATCACTCGTTTTCCTCTTTTCGTACGAGAGAGAGTGATGAAGACTACAGAGTCTCTGATGATTAGATTTGGGTCCGAATGGCACAAGCCCATCTCAACTTCCATGATTCTTTCGGCCCAATGACTTACTGCTAAGTCTCAAGCCCAAGATAAATTGGCCCACTCCTAAGTCCCAAGTTTTGAGTTTAATATGGAGGAGCTTGTACAATGAAATATTTTGTGAGGGGTTTTAGGTGGTGTCTGATTAAAAATCAGATGATTGAAACATTAATGGTTTGTTTACGTAACCGTAATTAAAATAGAGGAATTGAATTGAGGAGGAATTAGAACGAGGAGGAATCAGAGCGACTCGAACAACGTGAAAGATGATATTGTAACTGATTATCAATGTCATATTTAACGACATTGTCTTCACGTATTAGGAATACAGTTAAATTAGATTTGATTAAGGTTAGCTTACTAGCTCTTGAAAGAGAATTGGTTTTCCACTAGTTATAGTTTCTTTTGAACTCTCCAAATTAACTGCTTCGAATTTGCAGGTCTTTTCAAAAAATTATATATTGTACATCCCTATATATGTACTATCTTATTGTAGTTTTGTGTTGTATTTGTAACAGATTTGCGATAGAATTTCTGCAAGCATTACTAATTTAATTAGAAAAAAATACAGAGAAGATTTATAGAAGTTTATTCTTTCCCAGAATCTTCAGTAAAAGAGTTAAGAATATCTAGAACATTTCTAGCAACTTTGGTAGTGGCTTTAGCAAACATTAGGTTGGCAATTTTATAACGAAAATGTGATGAAATAATTCCTACTTGATTGTGTTTGCTATCTCATTAGCTGTCTTATAAGTGACTCCATGCATAAAATAGATGTAAGGAGGGATCTCCATGTCTAGTACCTTTGCTAGGGTAGATATAACCATTATCCTTCCCATTATAAGGAAGGAAAAGGAAACAGAAAATATACAATCCGTAACTAGATCAATCCAACAATTATCAAACCCAAACTTATCGTAGCAGCTCTTTCGAAATCAATAATTGTTAAGCCATTTGATTATTCGAATTTTATTTCAGCTTTATGTACCATACCATGCGTTTTTGCATATTTTATGTGATCATCTAGTTGTGAATTTAGACAGGCTTTGAAAGTATGATCCTTAAATGAAGATCTATAAATATAAACGATTCCCATCGTAAAATGCATTGTAGTTGACATCGAATCAATGAGAGTCTTTTATTACACGATCAAGCTAAATATCGAAGAATTGACTTCATATCCATATTTATCATTACCAATGAAAATGACTTATTCATGTATTGTTGCCACTATCGTTTCTTGGAGAAACATTGTTGTTGGTGTTATTGTTTGATTGAACATTGCCAACGACAGAGATGATGGCTGCTACCAGAGCCGTTGTGAAATTAGGGTCAGCTGTGATGGCTGCTGTTGCTGTACTGACTTTGTCAGCCAGTGAATGTGTAGTACTATCCAACCCCTGAAGGCTATCGAGAACAGAGAATTTGGGTTGGTTGCAGAGGGCTTGACCTAGAATTTGTGGCACAGACACAAGATTGTTGTGGGGAAAATTTGAAGGGAGCTGGTTTGGTTGGCCAAGTGGCATCTCTGAGGAAGTGGGAGTGCGAGTGAGGTCCAAGGTGACAGTAGGAAATGGGGCTGTAGCCGAAAGTGTTGCCAAGGTTGGTGGGCAGTTAGGCAGTCCTGTTCTTGCTAGGAAGCTGTTTGAGCTTATTAGGCCATCAGCACTAGGATTTGAACCTGATAGAAGCATTGATGCTGCTGCTGATGTAGTAGATGCCATGGCCATTGCAGCTGGAGGGAGTGGATGGTTGTGGTGACCTTCGTATGTTGTTATAAGTATTGTTCGATCTTCCGCACATCTTTGTACCTGGTAATGAGGAACCCAATTAGGTCCATTTGTTAGGAAAACTGATTTTCTTATGCCAAATTAATATTTTGACATGTTGTGTGTTATCAGACTGTTAATCTAAAAAGAAAAAAAAAGGGTGTACCTGTTTGCGAACTGGGCAACCAGTTGCCATAGTGCAACGATAATAAGCTCGAGGGCATGGGTTTCCTTTAGCCATTTTCTGGCCATACTTTCTCCATTGGCATCCATCAGATATCTGCACGTTCGAATTTAATATTATGACTGCTAGGCTGTGTATTTGACTTTCTTCAAATAGCTAAGACAATCAAGACTAAGGTAGATATCGAGAGAAAAGATTATGAAATTCTTAAACGAGCCGTACACTTCTCTTGGTCTTATTGGTTTCTCTATCTTTGATTATATTCCATCAGTTCCTATTTTCTGCATGTTTTAGGGAGTCAAGGTCTTTTTGAAATGGTCGAAAAAGAATATGTTCATATACAGGTATATATAATTTGTCCCTGCATCTCATTAGGAAAATTAATTTCAACGTGTGGATCATGGTGGGAGGGTAATTAATATTCTTTTGAGATTAATGTTGTCATATAGATACTTATGTTTTAGATTGTAAATTTGGATCACCATGTGTTTAGATAAGAATCAACTTGACCGATGAAACAATTACACAATTTGACAAATTAGGTAGCAAAAAAAAGAGTCTAGCGAGAGAACATTTTACGACTGAGGTAATATTTTATGTATAGATACACACTCATATTAGTCAAGATGTCAAGGTAACAAGTTTCATACCATGGAAGCTTCAGATCGTGCTCGAACAGAAACCCTAGCTTTTTTAATCATGGACATGGTTTCGGATGAGGCTTGATCCACTTCCCTAGGGCTCATCAACTTGGGAACCTTCTTAGGAATCCACCCTTGAAATTCGTGGTCAGGGCTATCTTCTGCCCCAGTAGTACTACTGCTTCCACTAATATCCCTGTGAACATGAATAGTACCCTTGCAGCACTCCATTGACTCGATTATGTCGTTTCGAGGGGACGACCCAGAACAATCTTGGGATCTGCAGCCTTCATGAGAACACTGTGAAAGCTCATCTTTCTGAGCCCTTCCCATATCCATAAATTGTCTTGGAGCAAGATTATTGAACTCGTTCATCAACTGCTTCTCTTTTAGTACATCTGATCCATTTAAGTTCATCTAAAAAAAGCCATGAACGTGATGATATTAATAAAATTAATCAAAGACATAATTAATCAAGAAACGTAATTGAAAAATAATTATGTATATTTGTTCAATATATACCTTGTGTTGTTCTGCAGTTTGTTGATCAGTCTTTTGATTTTTCAGTTTCACAAGGTGCACCTGCAACGTCTGGTAATTAGTGTTAACCTGATGAATCACACCTCTCAACCGTTGATTTTCTACATTCATACGGCCTAATTCAGCTTGAAGAACAGCCAACTGCACCCAAAATATTATATATTTTCACTTGAATATCGATCCAAATTAAGATCAAAATAGTTTACTATTTAAAAACACTTGCGGAAAAAAATTTATCAGAGAATATAGGAGTAGGAATAGCATCATCGTATCGATTTTTCAAAGCTGAGAAGCAAAAACACTGACTAGATATTCCATGTTAGATGTACCTCATTTGTTCGATGCTTGTCTTCCATATTACGGGATGACGAAGTTCCAACATCCATGGATGATTTGTCGCCACTGGTGTGTGTTGTAAGAAGATTCAATCCAGTCTATAATTATAAAAATTACAAAAAGAACAACAAACCCAATAGCACTAAAAGTCAGAAGGTGTAAAAAAAATCAAAATATAGAAGTAGTCAATAACAAGTAACCAGCTATATAGTGGTTTCACACATTTACGTCGGGTAGTTGCTTTTCTTGACCAACCCCGTGATGCTCGCATTCTTCTTTAACTTCTGCCGTGTGATCTCTAGCTTCTTTCAAACGACCCTTATGAGCAAAGAAGTCTAATTCATCTACAACTCGCTTCCCATGACGATCGTGATCATCCGCCGTCTCAGGAGAAACTACGAAATGCTGTACTTCAATTGATCTGCAGTTGTGAGTAGAATGATCACTAGCTGCAGATTCCATGGCGGATATTGTACACACGTAACGTTTCAATTAAATATAGGTTTGGTCTGCTGAGAGTGATGATGTTGGTGATGAAGACGATGACTGTGGTAGGAAGAGTAACAAGAGCGAGCTATGGACAGGCAAGTCGTCGTCCTCCTTTGTCCACATAAATATTTAAAGGGTTTGGGGAAAGGAATAAGCACAAGAAGAGAGGGGGCAGTGAAGTTTGAAGTCATAGGAGATGCAACAGACTCGGCTTTAAAAGAGTTTGGACTAAGACCATGAGAAAATGAGTGAGATCTTGTACAACCAACAACATCATGAAATAATATATATGGTAGAGAATAGAGGTCATGAAATAATATATATGGTAGAGAATAGAGGAGTGAGGTCAGGTGGTGCGTCAAGATGCCACGTGGCTTTACAGTCTCAGGAGGGAGGGAGAGAGAGAGAGAGAGAGAGATGTCTGTTACAATCATCTCATCAAAATATTATATATAGGTAAACAAAAAAAATTGATAGAAGTTAAAAGCAGCATGAGAAACAAAGTGTGTAGTAGAGATTTTCCAGAACTGTCCTATTTTAATTATCCAGCAACTGCAATGTTGAAAAGAATTGTAACATGCGATCGTAAAATAATAATTAACTGCATCATTAACATATAGCTTTGATTTGACCTCCGCCAAAATTTTTCTAGTACATAATTAACGATAATTAGTAGCACTACACCTACTGAAATTTACTACAAGTAATGGTAAAACTCATAGAAAAATTCCAAGGAAAGAATAGACAGAGGTGGTTGAAATTTTGATAATTTTCTTGGAGAAGAAAACAGAATATAGAGGTAAGTGTTGTTTGTCAAAGAAGTGAGTTTGACTTATTCCCATGTACGCAATGCATCGTTCCTATTGGTCCGGCGCAATCCATGTGAGGGCGGAGAAGGGGCGGAGTCAACGATATAGACGGCCAAGCTTCCCTTGCGACTATACTGGGTCCTACGTATGTTCTTGTTTGACTGCCCACGTTTTCGTTTTGGATCAAAGACAGAAAGACAGACAGAAGAGAAGGTGGTGTAGTAATTTTGGTGTTCCAATATTGTCATTGTATAGTCACTCGATGATTCGCGTGAAATGTGATGGAACCTTAAAATAAGATAATATGGGAGGTGAGACAATGAAGTGTATGTATATATACGCACACATTTATAATTGGTCAAAAAGAAAATGTGAAAAATGAATGTGATTTTTCAGTGTCGGTAATACTATTTGATACCTTTGTCCTTAGTCCTGAGTAATATACCTTAAATACGCTTAACAAACCTTAAGTCCTACGAAGTAAACCTTAAACACAACACAAGTGTTATAATGTGTGTTAACTTATAAAGCAACTCACGCGGTTTATTGTCACAGACTTGTTTCATACCAAATAATTACCAACTAACTAGAAATGAGAAATGGGTTTTTTTATATGACCCTTGGGAAATTAGGTACTATGAGTGAGCCGTATCGTCATTTAGCCGAGGTCAGGTGTTTGTTAGGTTTAGGTAGCAGTGTTGTCGACACATCGCCTGGACAGTAGTGGTTCTTATAACAATGGTAGCTCTAGGACCATGAGAGTAAATAATACTGAAGAAGTAACGGTTTATAAAAAAAGACTTGCAAAATTGAAACATACCTAAAGTCTGTGTATATGATATATACAATAAAGGATTGTTTGAATTTAGATTTGACTAGTCAACTAAGCCTTGGTTTGGTACTGAGGTTATTCTGAAAAAAACTGGTATAAAAAAAGCTTTTTTGTGTTTGGTAAACATTCAGCTTCAGTTTTTTTCATAGTTTTGGGTGAAAAAAAAGCCAAAAACAGGAAGCTGCAAAACCTAGCTTTGAAAAGTCGATTTTTTTTTCACATCTGTTTTACATAAAAGTTTATCAAACACTATAATACTGTTTTTTTTTTTTCAAAAGCAATTTTACAAAAAAGTTTACCAAACACTTTGCTGCTTTATTTCACAGCTTCTTATTCTCACAGTGCAGCAGAAGTAGTTTTTTTTCAAAGCACATTAATACCAAACCAGCCAAGACTGTTGAAAAAAGGGTCTATGTCACTGGTGTTCGTGCAGATTTTCAATCGCTTTTATAAAATCAACTAGATCAGCCTGTGCGAAAAAGTAACTATTTGCATATTGGTCTGATTCAAGTGGCAATAAAACCGTTAACAAGAAAAAGGTTGAATACCTTTATTCTACTATGTTTGAGAGATAAATGGCACATAAACTTTGTCAATTCCATATGTTAATATTACTAGATTTCTCACTTAGTAAAGGACCAATCTATTTCAATTCTTTCACAAACTTTTCTGTTGCGTTATCTGAGCCCAGAGGCTTAAAGACTCTCACCCTCAGCGTTGATACATAAGGGCATGATTGGAACAATGATCATAACATTTGGCTGTGATCTATAGAATTTCATATAAGGTGATGAATTCCATTGTACCTAAGGAAAAAAATTCTGGATACTAAGGGACGAACCACTTTGTTCCAAGCTAACATAGGAAAACCCCATATAGTGGTACCTAAAATGATGAGGTGGAATGAAGTTACTCTACCTGAAAGATGGAGATTGCAAGATGCAACTTTGCCTCAACCAATTCAAAATAAAGAACCTAGTCACATAAATCAATACAAAGATGGAGACGTTGAAATACAATTTTCTAATGATAGGATGGCTAGATTAAGTGTTGGTTCTAAATTAAGCGTTGATTCTTTGACACACCAAGACCCCTTCTTTTTCGAACAAATTCATTTAGAAGGCCAACAACAAGATCAAATTCTTATGAGCAAGATCGTGAGAGAATTGTTTTTGAAGGTCTTAGGCAAACTAGTACGCAAGTACAAGTTTCACTTTATAAAGTTGAAACACTGGAGCCACTACCCCTTTAAGAAATCTTCCACAACCAAAACCGTGATGGTTTGTTGTGGATTCTAACATCTTTGTCATAACAAAGTTCGCACCTGATAAAGAATTTATTGAGTTAGACTATCTTAGTGAAGAAAATACTTAAAAAGGAGAATGGTTCGAAAACACTTATAATCAAGAAAGGCAAGCTTTCTTAAAGAAAGGCCATTTTCAATTCATGAAATAAAATGAGTTTAATGCAATGTTCTTTACTTGGTATGAATTGTTGGAAGTATGCCCACAAAGCCACTCATTTGATGTAATAGCTTTTGGAATACTTATTGTGTTAAACTATTATATGTTTAATAAAGGGCAAAGTTTATTGTTAATCACTATTTATTGTATTATGTGTTTAAGCAATAAAGGAATCCAAGGAATGTATTTAATCTAAGAGAGAAGTGATCTAAGTAAGTTAGATTAACGAGACCTTTCTTTTATGTTCATTCCTAAAATGTTCCTAGCCATAGGATTGCCAATTGGGCATTGACAATCCGCTAAGGTTAGTATGTGTTATGTTAACTCAAGCATGAGTATGACTAGTCTCAAGTCATTTAGTGTTGGACACTGAGACAAACACATAGGTGCTCAAAAGGTAATCAAGTACACTAAACAACGATCAAAAGAGAGTTCGAACATACATATCATGTAAGAACTCGTAAGTTGCAATATGCAAAGTAGTCATTTGACCTGAGGCATCATTGATGTCTAATGGTTAGGTCCTTGATCTTTGATCATGTCAAAGGCATTCCATCGAGAGTGTCCACGACATTGTTGGGGTCAAGCTATCTAGTCATGTAGGCATATGAATGCACAAAAAGGGATCTCTAACCTTCCATGGTGGATGGAGAATACTTTGAGATATGATTCGAGAGTCTTTGGCCAAAGCATACGAATATGACTTAGGAAGTTTGCTCCAAATCATATTCAATTGTATCATATAGAGAGGTATCACATTGGATAGTAGACATGAAACAAACTATCACTCAAACAATGTGATTAAAAGTATTGTATTAGAGAAGAACCGACCGTATTGCATTGTAATTGTAACTAGATAGGTTCTCCAACCACTTCTACTTAGCTTGGGTAGCCATGACATACTGCTAGGTGTCACTCATGGTTTGTGGAAGCCCTGAAGATTGGCAAACACTAATCTTCATCAAAGGGAGTATTGAAATGTAGTTTCAACTTACAATCGATCGTTTAGAGTAACAATCACCCACTGCCTCACTAATTGGAACCTAATGGATCGTACACCGAGTAAGGATGAAAGTGAAGAAATATAAATGAGATGGATAAGAAATTAAATGGTTTAATTGGGAATGGGCAACATTAATTAATTATACGAAAGGTTCGTATTGGTGTCACATCCTGGCCTGGGGCGGATCACTTCTTGGGCCCGCTCCACCACCGTAGCACGATATTGTCCTCTTTGGGCCCCGACCACGCCCTCACGGTTTTGTTTCTGGGAACTCACGAGCAACTTCCCAGTGGGTCACCCATCATGGGAGTGCTCTAGCCCCATTCTCGCTTAACTTCGGAGTTCCTATGGAACACGAAGCTAGTGAGCTCTCAAAAGGCCTCGTGCTAGGTAGGGATGAGAATATACATTTAAGGATCACTCCCCTGGGCGATGTGGGATGTCACAATCCACCCCCATTAGGGGCCCGACAACCTCGTCGGCACACTTCCGGCCAGAGATTGGCTCTGATACCAATTGTCACATCCCGGCCCGGGGTGGATTACTTCCCGGGCCCGCTCCACCACCGTAGCACGATATTGTCCGTTTTGGGCCCCGACCACGCCTTCATGGTTTTGTTTCTGGGAACTCACGAGCAACTTCACAATGGGTCACCCATCATGGGAGTGCTCTAGCCCTCTTCTCGCTTAACTTCGGAGTTCCTACGGAACCCGAAGCCAGTGAGCTCCCAAAAGGCCTCGTGCTAGGTAGGGATGAGAATATACATTTAAGGATCACTCCCCTGGGCAATGTGGGATGTCACAATTGGGCTTTCAAGTTAGTTTCGGGTCTCAAGGCCCAAAAGGGTTTTGGTCCACAAGGCCCATTATGTTTAAGTTGTATGACAACTAAAACAAAATGGGCAATTAGCCCAATAACTATAGGATGGCCGGCCATAGGGTAAGTGGTAATAGACTTGGCTTAATTGCAAGTTTGCCACTCACATGTGAGGTGGTATAAAGGCAACTTTATAGACATTCTCTCACTAGGGTTTTCTTGAGGCAAAGAAGAGAAACTTTTTCTCTCTTTTTCTCTATAGAGGCCGGCCACTTAGGGGAAATATAGCTATCAATCTTTCTTCCTCTAAGTCATCCATTTCATCTTCACACCTCATCCTTGGTGTGGAGACTTAGAGACACCAAACCTTTGGTGTTCTTGGAGACCCTTTCCTCACATCTTCAAGGAGCAAAGGAGTATCAAAAGGAAGAAAATCACAAGGAAGATCGAAGGAGCTAGGAGGTGACTTGAAGGCCCTCCACTTGGGTGAATCCCTTGTGTAAACAAGGATGAGGTTCAAGGGTAATGAATCTCAAAATCCTTTCTTCTCTTTAATGTTGTTAAAGAGTCTTGTGTTTCACCATTCACTAGACTTTGAAAGTCATGGGTTTTAGAATTGTTTTTGAATGCATGCCTACTTTAAAGTGTTATTAGTTTGCTTATGTGTTCAAATCTCACATGTTCTTAGCTAGGACAAAATTTTTCCTTCATGAATGGTGTGCCAAAAAATGGAAGTTTTTTGAATATGCTGAGTATATAAGTGTCAATGAAAATCTATTCAGAACTTATATCACTAAGGAGGGAAAAGAAGAAAAGGCAATTCACCCTCCAAAAAAGGCTACTCAAGTGAATAAAAGATGAACTTTTGCCTCTCAATATAAGGAAGTACTTAAAATAGCTTAGGACAGTTAAGCTACTATCACTTCCCTATTTAATGGAGTTTCTGCTGTTATACAATAAAATAATTATACCGGCCTATTCCTTTATTAGGCAAGCAGACATCCAAAATTGAGAATTCGTTTTAAACAAACGATTTACTAAATGCAACAATTTGGGAACCTAGGCCATCAAGTTGGAAAGGCTTCTAACAGTAAGAACACAAATAACAAGCCCAGTCCAGCCATGTTTAAACCAACTTAACTTCTTCACCTAAAAGATCACAAGTTTAGGAAAAACTTTGACTGATGACAATGATTTTGTAAATGCCTTGGCTAAGAGAATAAATTCTATAAGAATATCTGACAAGAACTCTAAAGTTTCAATGATTACTGAAACAACCTCTCAAATTTAGAAGAACAATTTACTAATACAAGTCCTGAACTAGGACTAAATAGGATAAAATTTGGGAAAAAGATTTAAAGAACACCCCAACAAAAAATTACTATCCTTGGCTTTCACCAGTTGATATGCAAGAAAATGATATGGGTGAAAGCATCAAATATGATGGAAAAGCAATAGTTGAATGAAATATTGATGGGCAAACTGAATATCAAATCGTTAATACCTTGAGACACATGACGATGTTTTCATCAACCAGTAAATTAAACTGCAACTCTAATAGAGGAATTGCTCAAGCCATAGTCGCCGGGTTTATAAGACAACTTCGAGGATGGTGAAATTTTCATCTAGCAACCAAGCTAGCGAACAAATCTTTGTAGCTACAAGCGTAGTTGGAGATAATAATGGTGAGATAATAATGGTGAGCCTGTTCTGCAAGAAGATGCAATCAATACTCTAATCTATAGCATTACTCTTCATTTCGTTAAAACCACTCAACTTCGACAAGACTGATCTAGAGAGCTTTTAATGAATCTTAAATGTCCAACTTTGTCTCAGATGGTACAAACATGTTTGTTTTATGCTAAAGTCTTCACTATACTTGATTGTTAAGAGAAATTTCTTTCTGGTTTACCTTCTCTCTATGTGGAAAAGATAAGAAATAGAATAAGGAACAAATTTGGCGGTGTCATACCTTATGATAGGTATACTTAAGGTGAATTAGCCAGTGAAATCTGTGCTGGAGAATTAGCACTATGTAATGATGTGAAGCTTAAATGACAACTTAAAAAGCAAAGAGCCTTAGGAAAGAAAGAACTACGTGATTTTGTTGACCAATTTGGTTTTGAACCTATTGCAAATCATCTGCAAGAAAGGCTAACAAAAAGCACAAAAAAAACATCATACGAGAGGAGATGATAATGATAATCATCGTCCAAAAAAGCCTTATGAGACTTTTAGAAAGAAAAGATTTCATTCTAAAAGAAAAAGCAGTAGCAAAGAGAAACCAATTGTTTGCTACAAGTGCGGAAAAATAGGACATTACAGAACTGAGTGTACTATGAAAGAAAAAATTAATAATCTTAATATTGATGAGAGCTTGAAACAACAATTGTTGCAACTGATGCTCAATTCTTCTTCGAAAGAAAGTGATAATAATGTAGCAGTCCTTGATGATGAGGATATATTTGCTTCAGCCATTGAAAGTTGTTCCAACTCAGATGAAGATTGCAAATTGGAATCCACATCTTTACGTAAAAACTAAGGTTTTGAAAGACGCTAGTTGTTAATCAGGTAGTGAGCTGGGCCTAGCATCTAAGTGGACTAGAAGGATTTAAGTAAATTTATTATATATTATATAGTTAAATTAAATTTATTATATAATATATAAATAAACATTGAATAACATGTTATTTTTTAAAAGAAGAATATATATGTAAGGTGAATGGTGTGGTCTAAAAAAACAAAGATTCATAAAATATTACCTACAAAAATAAAATAAAAAAAGAGTCAAAAGATACATTTTATTTTATTTTTTGGCGTGAAAAGGGAGTTAGAAGAGGAGATGATGTAAAAGAAGGAAAAGAGAAGATGATGAGACCATCTTAAAGAGATAAAATGGAGGGAAAACATGGGTTAGTGTTAACAGAAAAAAGGGAGGCGTCTGCTTCATCGCGCGAACCCAGCCTCAGTAAGATTTTTTATTTTTTATTTTTTAATTTTTTTTTTTCCAGATTCTGACGTTCTCCAGATATGCCCGCTCAGTCTCGCTCAACCCCGTCCAATTATACCAAGCTCAGCCTAATCCCGTTTAGGTGTCCGCCCAACTACGCGAAATCAAACTAATTCTCAAACGGACTTCGTATAATATGAACAACATTTTTTGTACACCACGTACAAAAATATTTGCATACAAATAAATTAAATCAATAAATTCTTAAACACAAATTAAATAACTTAAATTAATAGAAATTAAATTATTGAAGAAAATATATCTAGCTCCAAATTTGTTCTTCACCGGTAATCGTATAAAACAACACCTATATAACATAAAATTAATTTTGTTAGTCTGCTTTCACAATTAAAAACATAATTTAAAAATTCAAATCCCTTACCAAATATAGCCGGAGAGATTGAGGAAATGATATGTGGTGGAGATGGAGGTAGAGGTAGAGGAGATGAAGAGAGGGAGATAGAGGGCAGTGAGAGCTGAGGGAGAAGGGAAATAGGCAGTCTGCAATTTGTTTCGCAATTTCTGCCTCTCTTGCTGCTGGGTTTCTGAGCATAAATGATATTTTCTTGCACGACGAAGCTTTCGTCGCGCAATACATATGCCTGCAAAGAATTTGACACCAATCTGTCACCATTTACCGTGTTTTTCCTGCCAGCTTCATCGCGCAAAACATATGCCTTCAAAAAATTTGGCGCCAATCCTTTGCTTCCCGCTTTTTTCTTCCAGAAATTACGCGACGCAATCCTCGTTGCGCTTAATCTCTTTATTTTATTTTTTAATTACTTCTTGTCACTAATTTTTTAAATCCACATATTTAAAGAAAACATAATTAAAACATTAACGAAATACTTAAAAAAACCATCCACTAATAAATAATTAAAAACCTTAACGAAATACTTCAAAATACCGTCCACAATTGCATACTTAACCAAACATCAATGTTTGTCCATAAAAATACTACTACGGTGGTATGTCAAGAATTCAGTCTAACTCTGCACGTTGCTCGACATTATACTTCCACTACCGAAAACACTGCACATGTTGTCGATAAACTTTATCAGCTTTGGATCAGTTTCATCAATAACATAATTACCCTCTTATGGAAAAAAAAATTAATTATTAATCAATCATTCGCTATTTAACAAAAATAAATATTAATTTACTAATTCGCACTTACTACTAACTCATCCTGCAAATACTTTTTCAGCTCCTTCGGCCCTGGTTTCCAAGACTCCCACTCCATACGACAAGTCGTCCCCACTAGTACTCCAACATTGTGCTTCAGCATGGCGTGCGCCTCCATCCCATATACCTTGAAATCACCAATTTGGGCGCCCCGACGTTGTCTTTGTTTTTTTCCTACGAAAAATATAAATTTCATTATCGAACTAAGTAATTAATCAACAATTGTTTTTCAAGCAAAAAGTTATAACTATTAAATCCACAGAAACTTTAAGACTCCTAGGACCTGGATATAAGGGATTTGGGATAGACCGGGGGGGGAGGGGGGGAGGACTTTAAGAATTTAGAGAAACCAATGTGAGGAAAAGAGACAGAATTTGTGCTTTTAAAGACTCCTAGGACCTTTGCGCGACGAAGCATAGGTCGCGCAAAGTCCGCAATAATTACTACGTGTTAAAAGCCTGACCATCTGTTTTAGAAACCCTTTGCGCGACAAACTCATCGTAGCGCAACCTGAGCAGTAAATATTGCGCCTTAAATTCCCACTGGCGATTACAAAACCCCTTTGTGAGATGAATACCTTGTTTCGTTGTGTAAAGGTCCCTTGAGTGACGAAAAATTCGTCACCCAAATACTTGCACGACGAAACATTAAGTATTTATTTTCTTTCCCTTGAACCCTACAAAATTTGTGCTGCTTGGAAAAGCTAGTTAACTGCAAAGTTTGATGACCTTGTCAATTCTAGTATTTTGAGAAACTGTTTTCTAGACTAAAGAAAATAAATACTTAAAGTACATATTAAATTATTATTCCTAATAGAAACTAAGTAATTATTTAATGCTATTGTCCACAAATACAAAATTATAAAACTAATTTATTCGTCCATAACGTCAAAAAATAAAAACTACTATGTTGGTGGTGCTTCATCATATTAGGCTATGTCATACTTCCACTGCAGGTAATGCTTCTTGAATATATCATCCACAAGACTCATTAGGTTTGGCTCTGTTTCATCAATAATATACCACTCCTTATGCAAAAAAAATAATTCAAAATTAAACATTATATATATTATATAACAAAAATAATTTACCAATGTATTAACTCCCACTTACTGCTAAGTCATCTAACATAGACTTCTTTAGATCCTCCGACACCTTCTTCCAAGACGTCCACTCGGCCGTAGGACATTTGTTCAGCAATACATACCCAATCTCATGCACAAGTTTGGCTTGTGTCTCCCTCTCTGATCCCTTGAAATCATTCAAGTTGATTCACTTGCGCCTATCATTATTTCCTCTTTTGCCATGTGTATGTGTAATTTTTGCCTTTTTTTTCTAGATCCTTCTCCCTCACACTCCTTACTCAGACCATCGACGAAATCGGTCATCGTACGAACATGGATATGAGGAGTTTGGGGCAAAAGAAAACGAGGGGAAATAGAGGATTTTGGGGAAAACGATGTGAGTAAAAGGGAGAGAGAACTATCAATTTATAGAACTAGGGGACCTTTGCGCGATGTAGATCATTGCGCAAAGGCTGCTGTAATTACATTGGTTGAAACGTTTAATCTGCCATTTTCAAATCACCTTGCGCGACAAAAGGTTCGTTGCGCAAGATAGTAAAGCGATGAACCTTGCGTCACGTCAAGGTCACAGTAATTACATTGCTAGAAACGTTCAACTTGCCACTTTAGAGCCCTTTGCATGACGATATATGTCCTTGCCCGAGACTGTAGCTTGAAAATCTTCGTTGCGTGAGTTATTGGCTCCAAAAACCCACCTTGGCCGTCTTTTTTCATTCTCTTTGCACGACGAAAGTATGTCTTCATCGTTCAAAGTTGTCTTGCGCGACACGATTTTTCGTAGCACATGTTTTTTTTTTTCTTTTATTTTTGGAAGCTGTTTTTGTCCAACCGTTAGCTAAATTCTTCACGCTAGCGTAAATTGTGCGACGAGTTTGCTTTGTCGAACAAAATTTCGTCGCGCAAATAAGTCAGGTAGGAGAAAGGGGATCAGGGCACCTAAAGTTAAGCTCATGCCCAACGCGTCTGGAGATAATGTCCTTGAAAAGCATATTGGTTTTGATAATAACTTTTCTCGGGTTAGGAAGAGAGAGAAGTTTCTTTTGTACACATTTGTGTAAGAATAAAGTAATACTGTTTCTTCAATAATATGTATGTATGTATGTATGTGTGTGTGTGTGTGTGTGTGTGTGTGTGTAGGAATTGCTTAAGGGGAGGGATCCCCATTTTTTCAAAAAAATAGGGACACGCTCCCTACCGTTAGATTTAACTTTAATGAAATTGTGTGAACTGTATTTTAATCTCAACCACACAATTTCATTAAAGTCAATCTAACGTTAGGGAACGTGTCCCCATTTTTTTGAAAAAATAGGGATTCCTCCCCTTAAGCAACCTATATATATATATATATATATATATATATATATATATATATATATATATTACATCAATTTACTTGATGAAGATACTAGTTAACACTGTCACCTCTTCTTCTTATCAACGAAGTATAAAAACATCCAAATGAAGTCAAAACCATAGACAGACGTAACTTGGTATGCCCATAATATCTTTCTCTTACATATAAAGTCAGTCACGACCTTCTCATTTTTTCCACATCTTGCCTCGTCCCCTTAACAAATTTTTTATGAATGTTCAAATATATATCACGGAAAAGTAGTACTAAAGTTAATTCTCTATGAGTTGGAGGTCACACTTTTTATGTTGTCCATGTGAATTTGTAAGGAATCTGAAACCATGCAAACAAAGCAGCAGACTTAGACTTTGAATATACATCAATTAGTATAAACGAGTTCATATTTTTCGTTACAACTCTGTTAAATGTGAACTCTATATTTACTAATATTAGTATATTATCCTACCACCTAGTAAAAAAAACACTTTGTGCGACGTATGTACATTCGTCGCACAAAGTCAAAAATCGTTGTGCAAGGGTTTGTGCAACGCAAGCTTCGTCGCGCACTAACCGTTGCGCCAAGACAATGACGCTAGGGTATGCGCGACGAAGAAATAACATGCGTTGCGCTAGCGACGAAGAAATAACATGCGTCGCGCAAAGCCACTTTGCGCGACGCAAGGCCTACGTCGTGCAAAGTACTTTGTGCGACGCACACGTACGCCGTGCAAAGTTACTTTGCGCGCCGCACATCCTATGGTGTGCGTCGCGCAAACCCTTTTTTTTTATTTAGTGAAAAATATTTTTTTTTGTTTTAGTGAAAAATATTTTTTTAAATTTTTGATAAATATTGTAATTAAATTCTAAAGAATAATTAATTAACCAAGCAAAAGTATTTAATTATAAAATATATGAAAATGTACATACAAGATGTCCGAACAAAAAAGAAAAAACTACAAGTGAACTAGGTTTAATACATGAGGCTACTGGGTATCGGCAGGGCGAGATGGCTCTGAGGTCGAAGGTGGAGCAAGATAAGATGCTGGTAGTGAGATTTGGAGGCCAGACATCTGTATGGCTTGTACAAGTTGTTGCACCCTCCCTACACAAGTCTTCATCTCCTCGCCCTGGGCCCTCAGCTGCGTCTTCATCTGCTCGCCCTCGGCCCTCAGCTGCGTCACTTCTGCCTTCAATGCATCGACCTCTACTGTGTTCGATCTGGAAGAAGAAGCACCCGTCTCACGAATCCGCGCTTTCCCCATACCCCGAACAACCTTGCCACGACGAGGACCATAGTTCTGATTCAGGACATCAGTCATGATCTGAAAACCTACATCCTCAGGTACCATGATGTCCTCAATCGGGGTCTCCGGGGGAAGCTGGGATACTGCTTCATGGAGAACAGCAATGCTCTTTTCCTCTATAGTAGCCTGTAATAATAAAGAAAAAACATATAATGTTTAATAACAAAATATAAATAATATTTGAACGATTCATACATATAAGAATAATAACATATACTTACATGAAGCTGCTTAGTGGTCTCATTACCAGGTCGAATGTAAACGTCCTTGAACATGTCGATCTCTGGGAACTTAGAACCCTTCTGAAGAAAAAAACATTAAGAAAATTTTATTAATCAATACTAAAAAATAAATTGTATAAAAGTTCAAAGTTAAAATACTTTTACCTCACGTCGTGCCTCAAGCCTATACGAAAAAGGCTACGAACCAGAATGGTGGAGAAGTGTCTTTGACTCCCGAGCTTTCTGGCCAGCAATAAATTTCTTCTATTAAACACACAATATACATGTTAGTGCGACTATTTAAAATAAATTAATAAAAAAAGCTTAAAAAAAGAACATGTACAATAATAAATTTTTATTAAAATATTATGTACATACCACAAATTTTGGGTTCGTAAAATGTTTGCAGAGCCACTCCCAATCCTCTGGCCGGTCCTTCAACTCCTCTGGAACATGTAGGAGAGCAATCTCCGGATCATCCCATCGCTTAAAATGCGTGTGAAAATTGTTCTTCCATTGTTTGTACCGAGTTGCTAAGGTCCCTTCTAAGTAGGCCATGGCCTCAGGGGATATGTCCTCAAGATCATAAACACACTACGAATATGAAAAATAATAAAATAATAGCAAAAAATTTAATAATATTAAGATAATATATTTTGGTTTTTAATATTTGTAAACAAAATTAAAAAAAAATGATAAAGGCTAAAAATTAATATACTAACCGGCAACTTGTCTCGCACTAGTTTCTTCATCTCCTCGGGAATTTCTGCCCAAGACTCCCGCTGAAAAGGACAATTATCTCGAATAACAGCACCCCAGCTACTAGCAACACCGCTATGCTGCTGTAAGGTAGCAGCTCCACAATTTCGCGGGTCATACGCAATCTTGGTCTTGGAGTTGGTCTGATGTACGCCCTGTAACTCCTTCAGCATTCGACTAGGCCCCCTGGTGTTTTTTGTAGCTGGCCAAAAATACTTAAATGGTGAAAACCCTAAGCTTAGATTTGTATAAAAAATTCGACACAACCTCCCCTAATAGTATAGCATTTCTCAAAACCTTAAAACAGTAAAATAATAGTAATTCACAACCCGCAACACATTTTCACAATCCATCAAATTTTCACCATCACAAAAATAATAGTTTTAAATGAAAAAAAAATACAACGTAGAGAGAATTAGAAAAAACTACTTGGTGGCTGGGAAGCCTCACCCTTGACTCTGGATGCCGAGGAAGTCTGATCAGAAGGCTCCGGGTCACGGCAGCGTCGATGAGGCCGCCGTGCACTAAGCGACTTAATGGACACTGATGACGTCGATGAGACGGGCACCTGGGATGCCATAGAAGTAGCCTTAACAAGGGGTGTAGACTCCCCAATCAATGGAGCACTCACGGCTGGAGCAATAGATGCTGATAATGCGGGAGGAGCATTGGTCACACTCCAACGACGAGTGATCAACTGCGACATCTATAAGTAGGAATGAATCTTCCCATTCCGCATTATAATTGGAGAGTGTTGAATAGGAAAGGTAAACCCTTTCAATGCAATACTTGAAAAAGAAATAACATGAATAGAAAAATAATAATAAAATAAAACTGAAAGAGAGAACAACATTTAGAATTTAGTGCCTTGGGAAAGTAAACAGCTATAGTTCTTCAACATCTATGGTTAGATGGAATGCTTTGATTGCACACATTTTACCTGTAGGCCGGCTATATATATGAAAGACTTATCCGAGAAGCGAACACCAAATACACGAAAGCGTGTTGAAACTGGAATATCAAAGAAAAAGGGTACAAAAGATGCAAATATAAGACCAAAGGTCCTGAAGTCACTAGGTTTACTGCTGGATTTGCAAAAGACAAAGGAATTAGACGCCTGTAGTAAATCAGTGTAATACACAGAAAAACCAAAACAATGCTTTAACTAGGAAATGAAACAATCTGCAATATAATATTTCAACTACAAGGGTTTTCTTTAAATTCCGTACTAATGTAAGTAACCTCTGGTATGGATTGTCTATATTGTAAAATTGAAACTTGGAACAACTTGAGGGCCAGGTGAGACAATTAACCAGCAGTAGGAAATGCTTGTGATTTCATCAAGCGCTGATGCTGCCACAACCCATATCAAGAAGCCATGATAAACAAAGTTGCACTGACTATTGTTGTAGAAAGGAAGATGACAACTACCTATTCATCCAAAATACCATATTGTAAGATATATTACAGATTCCTGTTTTCCAAATTGGCAAATTTATCCTTTACAAATAAACAATAGTTGGAAAGTATGTGAATCCTATAATCTCGTTTGGACCATTTAACCTGATAGGTTGTTTGCTAAACTGGTTTGTTTAAACTAAGTTATAACCCTAAGAACAATACTGAGCAAAAAAAAGAAATCAGAGGATTACATATCACATAAATAACATCTTGCAAGTCTAGTTGAACTAATTGTGAGAACATGGGGGATAACTGTTGTGTCATGGTCGTAGTCTTGCTGATTGTAGTAACAAGAATGTGTTACACAACAGTAATA
The DNA here is from genome assembly GCA_024362995.1 of Heteromeles arbutifolia. Classification (NCBI taxonomy): domain Eukaryota; kingdom Viridiplantae; phylum Streptophyta; class Magnoliopsida; order Rosales; family Rosaceae; genus Heteromeles; species Heteromeles arbutifolia. The sequence goes on along the minus strand of JANCRC010000003.1, from coordinate 31,349,752 downwards.
GTGCCAGTGCTTAGTGGTGGTGATGGTAAATACCAGTGGCAGAAACAGTGTAGCAATGGAGATGGCGGCAATGGGAAAATTGAAGCGGTGTAGTTGCAATGATGGTGGCAACATGTAGCAGTGTAGCACCAGTGATGGTGTTGATGTTGGCAGAAGAAGGTGATGGAAACGAACACTTTCTAGGTTTGCGATACAATTGGTTTGGTCCCAAATTCGTTCAAACACATTCCCACTACATTATGAAATTTTAAAACTGGTCTCGCAAAACACACCTAGCCAATTTTTTAGATTTCCCAACAGCCACCAAAACAAGAGAATATTTGATAATTCTTATCTATCGATTTTTAATTGAGTTAAAAAAAAAAAATACATAAATGACTCCAAAATGTTCGGCCTTAATATATTCTATTTCGGTACCAATGGCTCCATCATGTCCAAAATCATTTAAGAATAATTTCTGAAATAAACTTGGTGCACAAATGTGATTTCTGATAGCCAGCCATCTCCTTTTTACATATATGAGAACCAAACATGGGTAGGATTTCTGTTCATAACTCTCTATTTTTGTTTTGCGACTAGTTGCCTCCTATGTTTCTATCTAAATTTCCCGAGAAACTAATGACATGTTCATCAATTTTAAACATAGCGATGATAAAAGATAAACTGATAAGAAAAAATACTTACCGTGAGATTCCAATGTCTTTCTGGTTCCGCACAAAATCTATCAAACAGAACTCATGTCGGTATATACCTGCAAGAAGCTCTTGCAACTTATGAAAGCATCCAGTGCTATTAATCCACGAATCTAACAAATAAAACTAACACGAATCTACGAAAACAAATAAAACTAACACGAATCTAACAACTTATGAAAGCATCCAGCGCTATTAATCCACTATTTCCTCCCTCAAACACCAAGTGAGGTTTGGAAAAGCAACAAACAAGGCACAGAGCTATCTCCACGGCCCAATACTAGGAAGGTTTGCATTAGAATGTATCAGATTATACAAACCTCAACAAACATCATAAAAAGAAACTGCTCTTATGCTCTTACAGAGGGAAATAGGTTTTTCAATAGATAAATTTGTGACAAAAACTCATTTCTTCGAAAAAGGAAACTTAACCCTGAACAATTTGGTAACAGATAAATTTGTGACAAAAACCCTAAATAACAAAAACCCATCGAAAATCAGAAACTCTTACCTTGATTTTGGGACTTGATTCGCATCAGCTTCAAGATTCCCGTGGCAGCCTGTCGTTTGGGTTCAATATTTTTCAACAGGATACACAGGTCGTATGGGTTCGACAACCCAAGAGGAAAGACATGATTTGGGGTCTGCAGGGAAAGAAAGAAGGAAAGAAAGAGAGGGAGATTTGGGGTCAACGGGGAAAGAAAGAGGGAGATTTGGGGATTTATGTGAGAAACTAAGATTTGGGAGGGAGGGTTCAAGTTTGGGTTCAATATTTTGTCCAAAGTTTGGGAAAATTGAAAAAAAAAAGGGCCTATTTTTCACTATTGGACTGCCAAATTTATCACAACTTGCGCGACGTACGTATACAATTTGACGTCGCGCAAACTGGTTTTGCGCGACGATCAAATTAAGATTGATTCTTATAAAATAAACTATTGACCCTTGAAATCGAACAATGAAGAATGTTTAAAAAGTTGAAATACTTGGTAGGCTAGATTACCACGGACAAATCCTAAACCAGTGGAGCTAGTCTCAGTTTGGACGAAATTGGAGATTTTGGTCTATTAACTAAAACTCTCTTAAGATTTGGCATCTGGATTAGACCTGGCATTCGTGTCGTGTTTCCCGTGTTCGTGTCGTTTTCGTGTCATACCCGATATCTTAATGGGTCGTGTCGTGTAACACCCGTTAAAATAAACGGGTAAAATGACCCAACCCTATAATATTAACAGGTATTATGACTCGACCCGTTACCCGTTAAGGAAAATCTATTTTAAACCAATAAATAATCAAATGAAAAACATAATACTAAATAAGTATATACATACCATATTATCACATTCAAAACATAAAAATGCATTTGTCTTTCAAGTATTACATATTTACATACCCAAAATAAGAGCATAATAAATAAATAAATAAAACATTAGAACATTACAAAATATCAAATGTTCAAAAGATTTGCAAAGTTAAGGGAGTTATGTTTCAAGGTTTGGAACCTTGCACATTTTCTTACAATCAAACTCTTCAATTTTCATCAATCACCATGGGAAACGGTATTGGAACTTTGGCTTGATATATTGTCTTCAAGAGTTATATTGATGATATTTTCAGTGAGGCTTTCTACATTAGCACTCTCTCCTCATTTACCATATGGCTATTGTTTAAGTAAAGTCTTTAATAGTTTTTTAATTAATGTAGAAGTGTGAAAAATATAGAAAAAATATATAAATGCTCGTAATGACAAGCCTTACAACTTTCGTGAAGGGCTGAACTTTGAAATGTGCCACTATAATCATATAAATCATAGATCAAAATTTAACCGTCGATTGTTGTTTACATTTATGCTTCATTTTTCTCACCAAATTTTGTTTTTTTTTCAGATTTTCTTTTTTGAAAACATGATCTATTAGAGGATATAGGAAGATGAACGGTTCGGATCGTTGATATTATGTTTAGAGTTTTATCGTTAGTGACAATATTGCTTGGTGTTTATAAAGTCTCTACAAACTATATAACATCGACTCATATTTCAATTAACCGTAAATATCAGGACGTGATATCAAAGATCCGAACCGTTCATCTTCCTACATCCCCCAGAAGATCATGTTTTCAAAAAAGAAACTTTTAAAAATGAAATTCAATATAAAGAATAAAGCCTAAACGACAATCAATGGTTAAATACAAATTTAAGGTTTATGGATTATAGTGTCGGATTTCGAAGTTGACCTATTCACGAAAGTTGTAAAGCTTGTCACTACGAGTGATTGTATATTTTTTTTTTACATTTCTTACACTTCTACAATAATTATTATTAATTTTATTACTTTTACACTCAAATAAAAAAAAAACTATTCATGACGGTTTGGAGGGTTTTAAAAATCTAAACGATAATGTAAGTGTAACCATTGTCTACTCATGGAGGAATGATGAATCACGAGTGCTTATATATTCTTTCACATTTTTCATATTTGTAGGGATGTCTTATTGCCTATACTAATATTATACTAGTTGATTTTAATTTTGGACAATATGTTAAGTAAAATTTATCCTATTAATGATAATAAGAAACTCTCATAATAAAAATAAATAAATGAATAAAACTTAATTTTTTTAACTTATATAGAATAATAATACAAAAATATATATTTAATATAGAATATACCAATATATACAATATGGCTATTGTATTTTATAATAAATTTTTTAGTAATTAAACTTTAAAATTATAATTTATTTTTCTTAACGGTTCGAAACAGGTTACACACGTGTTACCCGTTATTAACAGGTTCTCAACTGGTCACCCGATAATGACCTGATTAGTTATCGTGTTGACCCGAAACCCGTTATTTTCGTGTCGTTTTTATGTCGTGTTAAAAACTGCCGGGTCTAATCTGGATCTCGAAAGATGCAGAGCACTCGTTCTTGAGGCTAATGAAATGTGGAGCATGGTTCGTCTTCTGCAGTTGGAACTCAGAAATAATTAACTGATACTAGCTAGCATTAAAGATAGAGAAACAATCCTGACAAACTCATAACCGTTCTTACAACAAAGGAAAAACTGGAACGGTGCCCTTTCTACAATGTTGACATCAACATAGCACGGATTTTAGCTCTAAGTTCATCGGAAACCTCCGTTGGTTGCGAAGTCTGAGATGAAGCTCTTCCGTTTTGATGTGATTCCAAAATATCAATAGAAGCTTCCCTACTAGCATGAGCACCCTCACTAGCTCTTGATTGATCTGACTTTGTATAGATCTCGCCTTCTTCTAACTCTGCTCCTTTTTCAGACACAGGTTTCCTGTGCTTTACAGATCTACTGCGGTGGTGATGTTCATCTTCAGAGGAGTTGCTGTGCTTGTGCCGGCGCCTATAAAGCTGGTGCTCATCCTCAGAAGAGTCACTATGCCTATCCCTACGTCGAGAATTCCGATGCTCATCATCAGAGCGATCGTGATTGCGCCTTTTTTGAGGCTGATGTTCATCATCAGAGCTATTTCTCTTATGCCTACGCCGTGAGTGCCGATGCTTCTCGTCATCAGAACTGTCATGCTTATGACGTCTTTTATGCTTATCCCTGTCCCTACTGTGTTCTGAAGAATGATGAGACCGATGCTTCTTCCTAGAGTTCTTGTGACCCTTTTTATCTTCTTCCTCTTTCTCTTGTTGCAAATCATTGTCAAGTTCTTCTCCTTCATACCTTTTAGAACGGTAGCTCCTCTTTGAACGCCGCTCATTACATTCATCAGCAAAAATTTTCTTCTGTAACTCCTCAACCTTATCTGAAATATCAGCTTCTAATGGAACTGAACTGCCCTCTCTTTCTTTGACTGAAAGATTTACATTACCTGATGAGGAAAGCCCTGATTCTGGTGGTTCAACCGATAAGCCACGCAATGATTCATTTTTCAACGGTGCAGATCCACTTTTTATCATAGCTGCAAACATCTTTGCTCGTTTCAATCTCTCCGCCTTCAACTTCTGCTCTCTGGTCAAGGATGCTTCTGAGGAGTCTGCCTCATTTGCAGCTGCAAGAGCAGCTGTCTCAGCAATGGCCTTGGCAACAGGGACGGGAACGTGAGGCTCCCCAGAATAATTTGCCTTTTGAACGGAAGTGTGAAGTTGAGATGTATGTAGACTCCCGGAGCTCAAATTTTGCCCACCCTCACTGCTAGGAGGTTGACCTATACCACTTGATGACTTTGGGAACATCTCTAAACCTGGATTCTTATTGCCTCTTGTGGCTGCCTGGAGAATAGCTGCAACCGCATCCAGGCTGACTCCAGACTGACCCTCGTTAGCTTTGGGAGGTGGACCATTTCCCTCCTTCTTTGAGTTGCCGATTACCATCTTAAACTTCTCTTTCCTGTCATAATCAAATGGCAAATCATGACCAGCAGATTCTGAAGAGACATTATCACCTTCCGCAGCAGCTTTACCGTCCACCACGTGCCCCACGGATTCATGCTTCTCAGGAACCAAGCCCTTGCCGGATACCTTGGACTGCAGAGAAAGGGCCAGGCATAAATATCAGTAATGTGAAACATTGGACCATCATTCAGCCAGAGTCTATAAAACAAAGGACACAAAATTTCACAACGTAGATTTAACCTTTATATGCATTTAAAAAAAAGAGGCATCATAAGACAACTTAAGAACAGGCAGAAAAAGGCACCCAAAACCCTTATATCCTTAACAAAGATACTCAATCAAATAGCACCAAATCTTTAAAGACATTACTAGGTTCTGCAGATACACACCTCCTGGACTTTTTGAAGAACTTTTAAATAGTAAGGATGATACTGGTTGGATGGCTGAAGGAACAGAAACCTTCCCTGTTTACAGTTCTGCTCAATCAAAATAGCTTCAAATTCTCTACCATTTTTTAGTATGAACTCAACTATTTTATCAACCACTCTCTTTTGATCAGCTGGTGGCTCCAAAATGGGTAGTTCAACCTTGGATGTGCTAGGCATAGCAGGAGCATGTGAGTCATTGGCAGCAGTAGATGGTGATCCCGTGGCACCATCTTCTTTCTTCATACCACTAATAGCTCCACCTTTAACTGTGGTAATGCTGCGATTATGTTTTATGACATTAACTTTCTCTTTCTTGGGAATACATGGACTCGTAGAAACAATATCAGTTTTCCCAGCTACATTTCCAGAAGATTCTAGGTGTTCTGATACACGAGGAACAGATGCACTGGCAGAATTAATAGCTTCATCAGACTCGAGTTTTCTCAATTCAGGTGCATCCTCAATTATACCATCGTCATCCTCTCCAGAACCATATACAGAACCAAGCAAAGATAATGCACCACCTGTCTGATCAAGTCCACTGTCAGCTCTCTTCTCTTCATGTAGAGGCTTTCCATCAGAGTCACACTCCAATAGTTCTTGGTGATTGACGAGAAACCTAAAGTACGCATGAAGGTAATGGTCAGGCATCAAGAATCCGAACGTAGGATTGTCTCCCTGTTTCACCCTCAAAATAATTTCTGACTGCCCACCATGCTTGGCAACGAATAAAGCAGTTCTTGCAATGATCTGATGTACCTTTTCTGTTGGAGGCTGAGGGGAAAAACAGAAGGAAAGAAAAAAATCAACACACTGAGATATTCCACAAATGCAGATATCACCTCCAGAGCAAAAGAAGAAGTAAGTAGCATAATAATAAACCTACGATAAACCCTCAGAACCTCATATATACCAGATAACCATAAGGATCAAGAAACATAACTCGAACAAGATATATTTCTTCCAGTTTGTCAGAAGCAGTAAAGATTCAATAAATTTCTACAATCCTAATCCCACCTGCACAGCCCCTTGTGTCACAAGAACTGCATGCCTTCTCCGAGTATCTGAAACTTAGACATGGTAAGCCTTAGAAGAACACATGCACCCTAGCAATTATCATCTGGCCACATTTGTTAACTATCAAACAAACAATAATATCCAGGTCATGTGAAATTGTACACTGACAAATAAGAAACACGAGAGGTATACTTACAAGGTTTTGACTTAAGATATCTGGCACTGGAAAGGCTGGGTGGAAAACAGGCTCGGGATCATTATTCTTCTGCACAGTGAATTCATCTAGGTTTCCATATGAGAATCCAACAGAATGATACTCACCAGCCTCTGCCTGCTCTGGTTCTTTACCTATATCAAGACATAAAGATTTAATAATCAAAATCATTCTTACACACATCAATTTTACCCAAAGCTGTCATTAATATACCAAGCAGGGAAAATATAAATTAAAGAGAGACTACAGTTAGAAAGGAATATTCTTACTTGTGTCTCTGATAAATGCAACTGTTGCAAACTATGTCCCATCCTACAAACTGAAAAAATAATGCAAAAAACAAAACATTGATAGAAGGAAGAGACCAAACACGTCTCTCGATCATAGTCTTAAACTGTTGCTCCCTCCCTTCCACCTCCCCCCAACGCAAGCAAACAAGGAATGAAAGAACACCCTCAGGATCTGACCCAATTCCAACTTCCATAAAAAACAAGAGTTCCATCGTATCGAGACCTTAAGGTCCAAGTGGATCATATTCCCAATTCTGGGGGGGGGGGGGTTTATGCATTCCACAGTTTTCTATTAAAGAACCAACCCTCTCCATTTTCAGTAAAAATGAAGAGGTTCTCTTTGTTCTACTCGAACAGATCATTTCAATAAATATCATCGTTCTAACAAACATCCAGTGCAGTACTCTAATGGTTACACAGCCGACCACGAACTAACCTCCAAACCATTGAATGATAGCCAACCCAAAAGACGCCACTACCGAAATCTACATTTCCTTTAAACCTAAGTTTTGTAAATTTCATAACTCCATTTTACTCTGCACTCATTTTCAAACACTGATACTTCTTCCTAAAACAAAGTCCACACTTATTCAATCACCATTCATTGTTCCACCGTTTAGTAATTGTTTGCAAAATAATGAAATGTTTAACACTCATAACCCATACCACCTAACAACCCTTTCTTTGCCCTTCTTAGGCAGATCAATCTGCATGTATTCATGTCTCAAACAAATACTTTGTAGGTATTCCTGAATTCGAGTTAAAACCAGATTACCAGGACACACATAAAAGCCTACTCCATTCAATCTTTTAATAAAAACCTTGTGAAGCACAAATCAGGGCGACAATATGGAACCTTAATCTACTAAAGCCTACAACTAACGCAACAATTTCACTTCAGCTCATTTGACATCCCTTTGAAACAAAGGGTCATTAACCACTAAATTTTAATTCTTTTTCTTTCATTTTCCCATAAACCAAATAACATATATATATATAGTAACAAATCCAGAATACCAAATCTATTGATTTGCGAATCTATCAGAAATCATACTATATTCAATACAAAGTTTAATAAATTTTAACTGAGGGATTAACAATTTACCTTGTTCTTGTTCTTGTTCCTGTTCTTCGGACGGCGACGGCAAATCGAGGTAGCGTTCCTGATCGAGCTCCGACTCGAGCGCGGCGTCGTGGTAAGGCGGCGGCGAAGATGATGAGCGCGTGAGATGTCGCCGGCGCGTGCGAGGGGGCATAGGGTTGGGAAGGAGGTGGCGAACATCGTAGCGGTCGATGAAGAGTGAGTTCCACTCGACGAGGGCATCGGGTGAGTTGACGAACGAGGCATTGTTGTCGTCGTCGAAGAGAAGCGCGTGGCGGCCCACCACCTCCATTTCCATCTCGCTACGACCGTCCAATTTGAACGGAATTGTTACTAACACAGAGAGAGAGAGGAGATACGGATTAAGGATTTAGCAATCTGGGAGAAACCCTAATTGTGATTTTTTTCAAGGGCTGCGATTCGACACAGAGAAAGCATAGAATGTCAACAACCCGACCGGACTCGAATTGGGTTGCGGTTCGGTTTTATAGGGTATGAACCCAACGAACCCGACCGGACTCGAATTGGGTTCAAGATTGTTCAAATTTTTTTGGGTGAGTTTTAACGAAAGGGGTGTGTGTGGATTGGGGTGTGCTATCTACTTACCTTTTTTTATTTCTCACACATCCCTTATTAATTTATGTTCGTTGATTTTCTTCAATTCATTCGATTCGACGGTCGAAAACTAAAAAAGTGTAAGAGAAGTAAAAATAGATTTGTGGATATCACACCCCTTAACAAAAACGGCTTCACAGTTCACACAATGCATTAAAAATCACTTAATGAAACTTTATGAATAAGGACAAAAATAAGGGAGTAGTATTATAATTAAGTTAAAATTTGATGGTAGTGACAATTGTTTCTTTATAAAATTTTAGCCATGAAAAAATAGTTGATCGTTTTATTAAGAAACAGTTGTCATTGTTACAAAACTTCAACTTAATTACGATAGTGTCACCACCTCTTTGATGGTAGTGATAATTGAGTTAAAATTTGATGGTAGTGACAATTGTTTCTTTATAAAATTTTAGCCATGAAAAAATAGTTGATCGTTTTATTAAGATAAAGTTGTCATTGTCACAAAACTTCAACTTAATTACGATAGTGTCACCACCTCTTATCTTTACGATTAAAGAATTTTATTAGTTGTTTAGGTTAAAAAAATTGTGAAGCCTTTTCATTAGATTTCTAGATAAAGAAAACGAGATTACCATATCTGTCCTCGATCTTGTGCTTTTACAAGTTTGATCAAACTTCCACCTAATAAAATGGCTTCAACCCTTGTTTTCTTTTAACTAGATTTGGAAAATGATTTCAACAAACATTTTTTGCTCTCCATGCGACTCCATAAATTTAAGGGGTGAACTATCCACACATTCTATTTTACTTTTCACACACCCTTTGATAATTCATGTTCATTGATCTTCTTCAATTTATTCAATCCGACGGCCGAAAATTAAAAAGGTGTATGAGAAGTAAAATGGGGTGTGTGGATATCACACCCCAAATTTAATTGTCAATTGTAGATATTCGTAGTTAGTGCTCATACACGACTTCCCCGTCTCTATCAGATTGGAGCAAATTGATGATATTTCCTAGGGGTGGTTCTGTATGGGATCCCATACTGAAATCCTTGTCCCGATTTCCAAACCGAAATTTTCGGGAATCCCAATTTCAATACCGATCCCAAACCAAATTTTCGGGAATCCCGAAATAGTTTCGGGATTTCGGGACAAATCGAGAATCCCGAAATGGTTTTGGGCTTTTGGACAAAAATTTGACATATTATGCTTTTGGGCTAAAATTCAACCTTTTATATTGAAAATTTGACATATAGCCAGGTTGCCAATTTGTTGAACATATAAGTATATAACCAATTTGCCAATCTGTGCACAAATTTGCCAATCTGCCAATCTGTGCACAAATCTATGCACAATAGGCCTATTCAATTTCTATTGTGTGAAAGTATACATTTCACATGTATACATATGTAGCCATCCAGTAGTTTACAATTAAAGAGTCATATGGTATGAGAAACAAAAACAGAATTACAAAACTTGATTTGCTATCAAACATTAAAGCAAGACCATGTATCTAAGATTCTATATCCAAAACAAAAATATGGAAATCCGATTCTCATAAAATTTCTTAGTGGTCAAGTAACAAAAAGAATTGGTAGCTTTACATGTAGCTGCATTATTCGTATGCTTCCTTGATATCAAGTTTGGCACAATCCTACCAAGTCCAGTGGAAAGTACCTAATTGACACACAGAACAACTTAAATCTTGATCACATCGATAATAAGAAATCACACTTTTGCAGTATCTGAACCTTTTAGTTACAACACCATGGAAACAAATTGCATATTAGAACCGCATAAAGAGAGTGATGGCTTTCTAAATCCAATATGACATTGGGATTTGGCAAAGTACTCATCCACATTCTCTTTTCTAAATCCAAATCCTTTGATATAAAATAACACATATTTTGTCTCGAAAGAGTTATATGAGATCAAACGTGAAGATGCTAGCATCCAACAAAGTCAAAGTAGCGCAGTGTGTTTAAAAATTAGGAATATAACTAGAGAACTAAAGTAAATCTATATAAGAAAAGCTTATTCAGTTCTCCTACGAGAAACAGTAAAGTGGGAACTTACTTGCGGTAGATCATCTTTTCCTGGTTGTACTTCCTAGCCAATGCCATGAGAGACGGCTCAATAATCCCACCACGAAGCCTCAGAACCAAATGCAAAGTTGATTCTGAGAAAAATCAGATCAAAATAAACTTTCAACCAACAAAACATAAATACACAGCAAGCACCGATGCACAAGTATTAACACACAAAAAAAAATTGCAATAAATTAGGCCATCAATGGGTCCATAACCGGCCTCGAGCCCTTCAACTATCGCTACTGTCAATTGGACACTAAATTTTGGATGAGTGACAGAAATTAGATTTCAAAACACTAAATTAATTACCTAATTTGGGATGAGAGTGAGACTCAGACTCAGTGTTGGATCGAGAGTTCTGTCTGTAAGAGAAAATCGCCCGAGAGAGAGATCGAGATCGCGAGAGAGAGCGGTGGCGTGGCGGTGGCTGGGTGGTGATTCGTGAAGGAAGGCTGGAGAGTCAGAGATGATTCGAAGGAAGGCTGGTGTGAAGGAAGGTTGTGTGGTGAAGGAAGGCTGGCGGTGGCTGCGCTTCAAGTTCGATGGAATCAATGGAACGGAAGTGAAATGGGAGATCCGACCTAAAAACAAATGAACGACATAGATTAAAGCCAAAACAATGAACAGTTTGAAATAATTCTCTTATAATTAAAAAGTAATATATATATATATACACACACATATATATAAAATATTTATTTTCGGTTCGGTATGAGAATACCGAAAAAATGGAGATGCAAAACCGAATCCCATACCGAAAATTTCGGGAATTTTGATTTGGGATTTTTTTGGTTTGGGATCGGGATTTTTTCGGTTTGGTTTGGGATTTTTTTCCAGCCCTAATATTTCCCGACTTAGTTGCCAAATAGAGCAGACAAAGCAATTAAGATAATAAGTGGAGAAAATGAATCTTGTATATGATTTTACTTCATGTTGTATATGATTTTACTTCATATTGTATATGATTTTACGTCCAAGAAACAAAAGACCTAGAGGGCAAACAGATGTTTAGCCCACTAGAGTTTCATGTGTGGTCTGCTTATGATATCAAAAGGTAAATCTGTCATATTGAGTTAATAATTCATTGTCTTTCTCTTATTTGATGTAGTTAATTTATATCTCCACACGACCCACCCAACCAATTCCCAAGTAGGTGGATTGAACGGGTTTCACAAGTTGGGATTAACAATCCAAAATTTATGTTATATTAGGCTTAAGTGATGTGAATCTAGTATTGTAGAGTCGCTACTTGTTAATAATTATTAAATTTTATGTATAATTCTATGTAACATATATGTATGTTTAAGAATGATTGACATTCGGGTTGGTCGGTTTTAATCGGACTAATAATACTTCAATTTAATCCAATCGAATACAACTCACCTATTAAATGATTGGTTGGGTTTTTACCCGCAACATCTTCTAAGTTTACAACTCAACTCAACCCAACCAAATGTTTTCATGGTCTTTTTTTATTGTGATGCATCATCACATGGGTACAAAGAAAACGAATGTGTGTGATTCATGCTGAATAATGTAATATATGTTGACACACAAAAAAAAAAATTTAATATATGTGCGTGCGTGCGTGATTCGTATGGCTTTGGGATTTAGCTTCTATACCGTGCAGCTTAATTAGTTGAGAAATTGAAGAAACATTTTACCGTACGTTAAAAGCCTGGGGCATGCGCATAGCCAACTATGTAGCACAAGTATAAGGGATTAATCAAGATTATATTTTGTGACTTAGAAGGTGATTAATCAAGATTTTAGGTCTCTACAAGGAGATGGATCTTGACCTTCAAATCGTTGGAACCAATAAAAGTGGTACAATGTGCAAAACGATTTGACCTGAATATTCCTTGTATGGAGAACCGAGTCATATAAATTATTGCCTTTCAAATATGGCATTTCACACACACGCAGATAGACGAATATTTTATGCTATGTTGCTGTACAATACAAGTACATGTTGGTCAAAAGCTAATGCAACTAACCATAACCATCAGAAAGTCTAGTCGCAAGTGAAATTTGTGGGTTAATTAACATGGTTTGAAATTTGCAAGATTATAACTGCTCACAAATTATTATAATTTATTCTCTTTTCTTATGAGTAGTACGAGTATGGTATTATCATATTATTAATTTTATATCGACTTGCGTAACACGAACATGATACTAATATTAATAGATAATACGAACACAAATGCGACTCGATTCTGCCCCAAGTTAATATATATACACTCATACATATAGGGACAGATTCACACAGGGACCCGAGTGGTCCCGAGACCCATCAAATGCCAGGAGAAGTACTTGTGATTGACCATTGGGGACTCTCCGATGGGTTGGGTGGTGGTGATAGAGGTCCTTATCTCCATGGATGTGCAAGTAGCAGGTTATAAACGAAGAAGAGGATTTAATTCTACGGTGCGTTTATTGCATTGACTATCTCTGACGGTACGATTTTCAAGGACCATATAAATTGGACTGGCTTAGAATAGGCTAAGTTGGACTAACTTAATTAAATATTTGGTACTATGTCGGACTAATAAGCAAGATAATGAAAATCAATGAAAATTGGACTGTATTTGAACAATCACAACAAAGGAATTACATTCAACAACATCATAAACTAACTAATCCACAATTAGATCCTAAATTGCAAAATAGCCAGGAGGGGAAATTGCAAATTAACTCCATAATCCACTCCATGTTCCAAATCTTAATCCAAGGTTCCAAATTTTAATTCAAACATCAATGAAATTTAATCCAAATTAGCTAAATTTAATCAAACCCTATTAATACAAACCTGATTAACAAGCTGGTAGAGCTAAAGGAGGGGCCGATGAGGGACCTAGCGTGGAGCTGGACTTGTGGAGTAGGGCATTGCTACCCTTTTTGAAGCTGGAAATTCCTTTTTCAAAATTTTGAGATCGAATCGTAAACTCGGTTGAAGAAGCTCAAGCAATCAAAATTTTGAGATTGAATCATAAACTCGTCTTTCAGGTTGGAAAGGTAAACTTCTCTCAATGGCTGATGACTCCAATTGGTGCAATATGTTTATCAAAACTTGTTTCTTCATAACTTCTCAGTTTATAAATGGCCTATTGAATCATAAACTCGTCTTTCAGGTTGGAAAGGTAAACTTCTCTCAATGGCTGACGACTCCAATTGGTGCAATATGTTTATCAAAACTTGTTTCTTCATAACTTCTCAGTTTATAAATGGCCTATTTGCCTTTTAGAGCATCTTTTTGCTTGCACGAAATTTATATGGTCAGGGGACTTGGCTTCATGAAAACTAGTAAATGTTGATGGGAGTATGGTGTGTGGACCTATGCATGAAGGTGGCCTTGGTCTTTGGGATTTAACTACTTTGAATTTGACTACTTTGATTAGTTTTGGCTGGGATGCTTTACAATCCTCTTCTGTGTAGGGTTCATTTGCTCATCAATGTTTCCCTCTTGCACCTTATAAGTAAACAAGATATCTATTTATGGTCTTTAGTGTGGCACGGGTTAAAGCGTGTTTTGCCTATTCTGAATAATAATAGTCGTTGGGTTATTGGTGATGGGAAGTCAGTTTCCTTGTGGTTTGCCCATCCCTTCACTATCTTCGATCATTGTACCTACAGTTCTTCCTAGGGTTTCAAATGTTGTTGAAGCTCAAAGTTGGTCTTTGCCAGATTATTTTGTAGATTTATTTCCTTTAGTAGTGCAGCAGATTCCACATTTACCTTTGCCTTTAAATGTAGACGATGACAAATTGATCTGGGAACCTACATCTACTAGGAAATTTTCCTTTTCTTCTGGCTATCATCTTTTTCGACGAAAACATAATGATTGTGCTTGGGCTAAGGTTATTTGGCAACATTTTATCCCACCTCGACTGTCTATTTTGGTTTGGCTGCTTCTTCATGAAAAACTTCCTAATGAAGGTGCACTTCAGTGACGGGGTATTACTTTGGCATCCATTTGTTGTTTATGTCATAATTATGAGGAATCTACTATTCATCTTTTCTTCGGTTGTCAGATATCTAGGCAGCTTTAAAGGTGGCTAGCATGTCAATGTGGTACCTTTTTGTCTTTTTTCAGATTCTCTGGTTGCTTTTCAGGATGCCTACGTACGTAAGCCATTTTCCCAACAGTTGCACAATCTTTGGATTTTTGCGGGTCTTTCTACTTTTTCAGCTATTTGGAAAGCTCCAAATAAGTTTACTTTTTAGGGTCGCCCAATCTATTTTCGTCGTCTTTGCATGTCTATCAATTCTGGGATCTTTCATGGTGGGAAGTTTCTTCATGGTTATTCTTAAGGTTTTGACACTCGTATCATTTCTTCTTTGGGGATCTAGCCTGTTTGTACCATACTTGACCAATCCCGAAACTACCAAGCACCGATCAACATCATATCTTCAAGGATCAACTGAGAGGTTCATGCTAAAGCACTTCTGCCGAAACACAAGAGTTTTCCTCCAAACAGGAGGCCAATCATAGCATGACATATGTCAACGTCAGAATAAAGTTCATAGTCCCACATCGACCGCGGACAAAAGTTGGAGACTCTCCTCAACTATAAAAGAAGATCATTCTGCTACAATGAATCCTTAATGTCATTATTGTACTTAAACTAGTCATTAGTACCCACTAATGATGATTATGCTTGAACCTATGTATTTGTATAAACCCTTCACTATTAATGAGAACTCCTCTACTTCGTGGATATAGCCAAATTTAGGGTGAACCACGTACATCTTATGTTTGCTGCCCTATCTTTATCTCTTTACATATTATCATCACTAGTAACCAGAGCAACCGAGCGAAGTTCACAAACTTGACACTTTAAATTGTTCCAAAGTCTTCACTGATTTTATGCATCAACATTTGGCACCGTCTGTAGGAACGACACTTATTCCTACTCACTCTAACTTTGTCAAGCTAGTTTATATCGTTCATACACTCTGCTTTGATTAGGTATCCCTCTCTAACATGGGAAGCGAAGGAAGCCACAATACGCAGAACGATACCCCCTCTTGTGCCTAGTGTGAAACAGCGAAAGAAAGAAAGAAAGAAGTTTACTCTTCAGGCTAAGGTCGAAGAACTTAAGGCTCAGAACAACAAGATAGCAATGAAGAATGAGATCCTCCAAGAACAGTATGAGAAACCCTTCGAGATGTTCCACGAGGCTAGGCAAACTTAATCTCACAAGTCAATTGCCCTTGTAGATGGTAACGATCACTTGTGTGCCCCCCAACATGGAGGTTCATCAGTCTTCAACATGGATACTTCTAATGAAGAGCGAACTACCCATCAATATGTTGATCAACGCAAGACTTCTCTCAACCCAACTGTTTCGACCCTTGGTATGAGAAGTGGAGAGAGGCACCTCTTCATAGAAGGAGTGGAAGAATCGAAGGCTGTTACTGTCGAGATTTCTTAAGGCAATGTCGAGAAAACACCATCCACATAAGCTCAAGGATAAAAAAACCCAAAGGTCATCGAAGGGCTTAGTCCCCTACCACAATGTAGGCCAGCCCTCATTCTAGGAAAATAATGACAAGCCTTGGATGGACAAGAAGGTGTATGAGACTCAAAGGATTTCCAATGGGCACATCCCGGAAACGAGTACGGTGAATCCAGGGAAAGGCCACATGCATTTGACCAAACTTCCCTACTTCCAAAAGATGAGGGAAACTTACGAATAAGCGTTTTAATGGTGCCTGACCCCACTCAAAGCCCCCTTATATTGCAACTCTTTGAAGAAGTGAACAGGCTAAAGACCGAGCGTCAGGCCAAAATACCTGACTGGAATCAGCCAAGGCCAGGCCCTCTAATAAGAATGATCATTTGCACCCCTCTACAAGGAAAACCTAAACATAAACTTAGCTTACAATCGTATACTGGGATGGAAGATCCAATTGAGCATATCCACATCTTTGAATCTACCATGGCATACCAAAGACACAATGATGAGAAACGATGTCTTATATTCCCCCTCAACTCTCTCTGGTTGAGCTCTTAATTGGTATTGTTATCTTCAACCTAATACTGTGGATTCCTTCGTTAAGCTAAGAAAACTCTTTGTGGCTCAACACATCTTCCAAGCTGATCGCTTACACTCCGCTGATGAGTTATACATCATTCGTCAGAGGTCAGACGAGTCATTGAGTGAATATGTTGGTCGCTTCAGTCACAAGTACTCTCGTTGCGCTGAGGCATATGATAAAACAGCACTCAGAGCCTTCACGGTAGGCATGCGTGAATGCTTCTTCAAGTACATGATCAATGTTAACAATTGGAAGACTTACTCTAAGGTGATGATACAAGCTTACAAGCTTACAATCATGCCTTTGTCGAGGCAAGGACATACCAAGGGAACACTCATATGATTAACTCCTACCAATAAGTAGGGAGTGGAAGTCAAGTTCTACCAAGTGATAAGGTTTTGTACATCTAGACACACATTGCATCCTCTCCTGCCTCACTTAGCTACCCACTAAGTCACAAATGTATTCGTCTATTGGCAAGAGAAATGATTTTTACTCTCAACAAGAGGGATAAAGGTTCGTATCAAGACAACTAGGGGTAAACGTACCTTTAACTATTATGACCATGGGGTCAAGCCTCACTCTTTCAAAATGGGGGACTTGGTGCTGAAGGAAATGCTTTTACAAGAAGGCATACGCATTATAAATGTTTTGACCTTTAACCGTTTGAGATCCTTTGTAACACAAGTCATTAGGCAAATATTTAATGAAGAGGGAATTTAGACAACTTCGTCTGAGTCTTTTACATTCCTAGCATTGGAACACTTAGTCTATGCTGACCTACCTCTATGCTCTAACTCAGAGCTTTAGCATGCGTATTTGGCATAAAGTAAGTGAAACTAAGTGTTACAACCAACATGGTTCACATATCCAAACAATGGATTCCTTCATACATAGCAAAACATTCATAAGCATCACTTATGTCAATCAACATAAACATCATACATTTCAACACATTCATACATAAGCCAACTGAGCTTCGAAGGGGTGTCAACATGCATTTTGCCATTTGGCACTTGCTACAATGTCCCTCGGCAACTTGCCCTTATTTTCACCAACTAGGTGATGAAGGAACTCACATTCATATCACTAACCAGGTGGTGAAAGATACAACTAGTACTTGAATAAACATTTTTACCTTGGCAACTCACCACTTTTCTTACCAACTAGGTGATGAAGGAACTCACCTTCATATCACCAACCAAGTGGTGAAAGATGCAACCAGTATTTTAAGATACAACTAGTACTTTAATAAACATTTTTGCCTCAGCAACTTACCACTTTTCTCACCAAATGGATGATGAAAGAACTTACCTTCTTTTCACCAACTAGGGAAGAACAGTACATCCTGCATCTGTGGATTCTTAGCATTCATAAGCAGTCGAAAATTTCTAGTCGAAAATTTTCAAGCCTTACAACTCGGAAAAGGCATATACAAACTCAACAAAGCCTTCAACACTCTTGCTCAAGAGTGTGGAAGCGAAATTGTATTATATGGTTTAACAAACTTCCAACAACTACAACATGTAGAATGCCTTCCACACTCTTGCTCAAGAGTGGGGAAGCAAAATCTATTTATATGGTTCCTCCAAACTTTCAACTACTACAACATGTAGATTGCCTTCCACACTCTTCCTCAAGAGTGTGGAAGCAAAATCTATATATGTGGTCTCTCCCACATTTTCTTGTCCCTAGTTCAAAAATAAAAAATAAAAAAATAAAAAATCTTCCAAAAAATATTATGCCAAAAAAAAAATCCTTAATTAATTAATTATTAATTATGACATGTGGAGAAGGCCAACAAAACTTCAACACATAAGAAATAACTACAACATGTAGATTGCCTTCAAGAGTGTGGAAGCAAAAATGAAGTTACGAGGTCCTATAAAGAGCTTCCCACACCCAAGGGGGTGAGCTTCCCACACCTTGAAAGGAGGAAGCTTCAAACTTTGCCTAACTACAAATAACTTCAAAAAGCCTTCCACACTCTTGCTTAAGAGTGTGGAAGCGAAATCTATTTATGTGGTTCAAAAAAGCTTCAACCGAAAGCTTCAACAAAAAATTCAAAAAGCCTTCCACACTCTTGCTCGAGAGTGTGGAAGCAAAATCTATTTATGTGGTAAAAAAAAAAAAAAAAGCTTCAACCAAAAGTTTCAACAAATAATTTCAAAAAGCCTTCCACACTCTTGCTCAAGAGTGTGAAAGCAAAATCTATTTATGTGGTTCAAAAAAGGTTCAACCAAAAAGGCTTCACCTATAAAGCTTCAACCAAAAAGCTCACTACAAAGCTTCAACAAAAAAGGATTCACCTATAAAGCTTCAACCAGAAAGCTTCACCTACAAAGCTTCAACCAAAAAGCTTCACCTACAAAGCTTCAACTAAAAACCCTCACCTACAATGTTCAACCAAAAAGCTTCACCTACAAAACTTCGACAACCCAAGCTATGTGCCCAAAGGAAAAAGATTCACCTACAACGTTTCAACCAAAAAGCTTCATCTATAAAGCTTCAACCACTCAAGCTATGTGTCCAAGGGAAAAAGCATCAACCATTCAAGGTATGTACACAAAGGAAAAGGTTTCAACCACATTTTCTTTTCTCACCAAAAAGAAAGAAGGGCTTAAGAAAAAATATATATACTTGGACTACATTCAAAAAAAAAAAAAAGAAAAGGAAGAGAGAATTTTTGTAGTCTCTTTTCTAATGACTCAAGAATATCAAGCCACCTCCTTCGGCTATCCTCTTTACTTGGAAACTTGGATGACTCCCACTATATGCTACTACACTTCGGTGCTCAGAAGTTTCGTGATTACTCAATGACTTGGATTTTTCAAGTCCCTAACCGAGAAGCTTTCTTCACTCGGGAACTTAGGGGAGCACTATTTGTACCATACTTGACCAATCCCGAAACTACCAAGCACCGGTCAACTTCATACCTTCAAGGATCCACTGAAGGGTTCATGCTGAGGCACCCTTGCCGAAGCACAAAAGTTTCCCTACAACTAGGAGGCCAATCATAGCACGACATATGTCAACGTCAAAATAAAGTTCATAGAGTCCCACATCAATCGCAGACAAAAGCTGGAGACTTTCCTTAACTATAAAAGAAGCTCATTCTCCTACAATGAATCCCTAATGTCATTATTGTACTTAAACTAGTCATTAGTACCCACTAATGATGATTATGCTTGAACCTATGTATTTGTGTAAACCCTTCACTATTAATGAGAACTCATCTACTCCGAGGACGTAGCCAAATTTAGGGTGAACCACGTACATCTTGTGTTTGCTTCCCTATCTCTATCTCTTTACATATTATCCTCACTAGTGACCGGAGCAACCAAGCGAAGGTCACAAACTTGACACTTTACGTTGTTCCAAAGTCTTCATTGATTTTGTGCATCAACACAGCCCATCCTTCGCAATGGGCCAACTATTCTTCCTATGCTTTGGTTTTCTCCTTGGTTTCCTTGGATTAAACTTAATATAGATGGTTTATCCAAAGGAAATCCCAGTTCTGCAGCTTGTGGAGGAGTTTTCAGGGATTGTCATGGTCAATTTCTTGGTGGCTTCTGCCAAGGGATTGGTCATCGCAACTCTTTCTTTGCAGAATTATCAACAATTATTATTGATGTAGAGTTTGCATATCAGCGGGGATGGCATTGCCTTTGGTTGGAAAGTGACTCTTCTAGTGTTCTTTTTGCTCTCCAATCGACTGATTTTGATCCTCCTTGGCCTCTTCGTACGCAACGGTCTATTTGTTTGGATCACATTCAGAAGATGACTTTCTACGCCTCTCATATATATGGCGAAGGAAATGTTGTTACGGACAATTTTGCTAACATGGGCTTGTCTTCTCCAACTTTAGTATAGCATGATTCCCCTCATTTGGCGGCTCGTACTGCTTTGCTTTCAGACAATACTGGCTTTCCTGGTTACCGTTTCTCAAATTAATCTGCATATCGACATACAGGTTTAACTCACTTTCTTGTTTTTTTTCTTAACCTTGTGATGTTGCTTAATTTGTTTTGCAAGTTTAGACTTTTACATTTGATTTTAGAGGGGTTAGGTTTCATGTCCCCCTATTTTCCTTGTATCTTTATTGTTTGCATTTCTAGAAGGGTAAGGTTTATGTCCCTTCTTCTTTTTCATGTACTTTTTATCCATTTTTCTTGTATTATGAGGGGTTAGGTTTATGTTCCTCCTGACTAGATGTAACTTCTTTTTTGTTATCCATAAAATTCCCCTCGTACCGTCGAGGTTTCATAAAAAAAAAATTAAAAAAAAAACTAATTATGTTTAGAAAGATGGTCAATGTTGGAACTTTTGGAACTTCAACATTTGGATCACCCAGCATTGGAATTCTTTATCCGCCAATGCATATGTACTTCAAAATAATTAATTAGAATACCTAGACACACACACACACACAAAATATATAATGTCGGCTATTTTTAGCTATAACATATGTATTATTCACCAAATCTCACTTTACCCGCTACACTCTATATTGTCTCACTTTACCATCTATGCTCTTCCTCCGTATCCTACTTTACCCATGTACTCTATATTGTCTCACTTTACCACATGTGCTCTTCCTCTGTGTCCCACTTAACCCCTACACTTTATATTGTCTCCCCTTAACACCTACATTCATCATCAATGTCCCACTTTACTCTACTCCATCAATTAAGCTAAAAGGTCCATTGATTGTGCTGATGTGGCATTGACAATTTAGTCTTTTCAACTACGTTGGTTGTGTGACATGTGACATGACATGTTAGTGAAAGCCAAACTACAAAAAAATTAGCCTTTTATGGTACACATTGCATGCCATAAAACATTTGCGGCACACAGTGGGCGTGCAATAAAAACTCATGCTGCAAAAGGTCTATTTCATTTATGGCATGCATTTGCACGCAATTAATGATACAAATTTGCAATCATGACACTAAATAGTGTGTCATAAAAGGCAATACGCTACCTATTTAAGGCATCAACTGCACACCATATTTTCTATTTAACTTTTTTAATATTAATTAATTCTCTGCTTATTTAACTTTATATAAACATATGTTAGACTATCTCCAAATGAAATATCAAATTATAAGAGTCAAATAACAATTGATGGCTGATGTGGCAATCTGAAGTTATTTGTCAAATTTTGTATTTCTTCAACCGAATTGTGAAATGTTATTTTCTTATTTAAATAGAGCTTTAAATGGTTGTAATTATAAAAAAAATGTTGATACAAAATTTTTATTGGTTGAAATGTTATGGAATAAGGGGCCCACCATTAAAATGAATTAAAAATAAAGGTAAATATTAGTTTACTACTCTCAAGTTTCATGGTTTTCAACATTTAGTACATGAAGTTTTTTTCGTCCCAGAGTCATACCTAAAGTGTTAATTTTGGGATAGTCTCATACATCCGTTAGTCTGGCTGTTAAGTTTCCCGTTAACTGATGACGTGACGCCCATTTGGACGATGACTGGGTGCCACATGTCATTAAAAAAAAATTTAAAAAAAAAAAAACAGAATCCAGAACGCTCAAAACCCTTCATCTCTTCCAAGGCGTCGTTGCAGATGAGCCCTGACGACATCATCAGCTCCGCGAACCGTACCGAGTCCACCCAAAAATCCCGTTCCGTTCGAAATCGATCCCCTGGCGGCGAACCAACTCGACCGAGTTGTGCGCGTGGGCGTCCCACACGATGTCGAAGTCCCGGAAATTGAATTCCCATATGTACAAATTCTTGGTCCCCAAATCCGGCAGATTTCCGCTGTCGTCCGAGAAGGTGAGGCAGACCTGGATCAGATTGAGGCCATCGACGTTGGCCTTGAGCATGAGGTAGTGGACGGCGGGCTTGCGATGGTAAAAATTGGGATCGTTGAAGTCGGGTCAGACCACGACGCCCGGGAATTCGGTGTCCATGGAAATCAAAGGGTAATCGTCTCGAACTCGAGGTTATCGAAACACACCGAGCGGATCAGGATGTCTCGTGGCGGAGGGGGGCTGGATGATGATGAAGGGGTTTGGGTGGGGAAGACGAAGGCGTTCTGGGTTATGGGTTTTTTTTTTTTTTCAAATACTTTTTTTTAATGACACGTGACGTCCAGTCGTCGTCCCACATAAGCGTCACGTCATCAATTAACGGAAGACTTAACAGCTAGACTAACGGATGTATGAGACTATCCCAAAATTAACACTTTAGGTATGACTCTGAGACGAAAAAAACTTCATGTACTAAATGTTGAAAACCATGAAACTTGAGAGTAGTAAACTGATATTTATCCTAAAAATAAATTAGACATTGGTCAAATTTGACTCTTTATTACAAAGACTTCAAATCTAGTCAGCAAATAACATTTCGATTGGATAGACTTTTAATGTCAAATATGCAGAGTAACATTCCATATAAGATTTTAACATCTCTTTTATATATGCTCTTACGCATTTTTTTAAATAACAGAACGATTGCAATTATAAATTGACAAATCTCAATTACAAACTTATATCAGGCAGCTTTGAAGCCAACAACTTGGCGTCATCCACCAGCGGTCGAACGCTAAAAAATCTTCACTTTACACCGCTGCAAGTACTGTGTACCTGAATTGCTTTCCACAACCACACAGGTCAAGCCTATATCAGATACAAACTGTAAGCCTAAACACAATGCTATTCTAGATACAAAAAATAAAGGGTAAAGTACAAAAAACTACCTCAACTATTGGTGTCACGACACTTTCATACCTTATTTTTTTAAATTGACAATGTCATACCTCATCTTTAGAATTTGGTCCAATGTTATACCTTCCGTTACTTGGCCGTTTACTTTTCAGTTAAATGCTGACGTGGCTTGATGTTGAGCCCACTTTCTATTAAAAAAATTATTAAAAAATTATTAAAAACTAAAAAAAAATATTTAATATTTTTTAAAATAATAAAGAAAAGTTAAAAAAAATAAAAAATAAAAAATAAACAACTATCTGTTCGTCCCTCCCCCTCCCCTCTCTTCTCCCCCATCTTCATCTTCTTCCCCCCACCTGCAACCCCCCACAAAAAAAAAAGAAAAGAAATTGAAAACCCATCAATCCCCCCCCCCCCCCCCCCGGCGCGAAGAAGAAAGAGAAGTAGGAAGAAGAAGAAGAAGAGAAGGAAAAAAAAAAAAAAAACCCCAAATCAAACCCAACTTCGTCCCCACCCCACAAACCCAACCCCCTGCAACCCAGAAAGAAGAAGAGGAGGAGGAGGAGGAGGAGGAGGAGGAGGAAAAAAAATATCCAACCCACCCCCCCCCCCCCCCCCCCCCCCCCCCCCCCCGGCAACCCAGAAAGAAGAACAAGAGGAGGAAGAAGAGGAATATCCAAAGCGAACCCAGTTCGCCCCCCCCCCCCAAAACCCAACCCCCTGCCAACCCCAAATCGACCACTCTCACCCATTCTCCACCTTCTCCGCGCACCCATCTTCCCGCTAAGGGATCTGGGTTGTTTTTTTTTTTTTTTTCTGGGTTGTAGGAGGGAGAAGAGGGGGTGGGGGGGGGGGGGGGGGGGGGGAGGGGGAAGACAAATTGGATTTTTTATTTTTTTGGGGGGTTGCAGGTGGGGGGGAAAAGATGAAGATGGGGGAGGAGAGAGGAGGGGGAAGGGGGAGGGACGGACAGAGAGTTGTTTTTTTTTTTTTTTGTTTTTTTTTACTTTTCTTTATTATTTTAAAAAATATTAAATAATTTTTTTTGTTTTTAATAATATTTAATGATTTTTTTAATAGAAAGTGGGCCCCGAATCAAGCCACGTCAGCATTTAACTGAAAAGTAAACGGCCAAGTAACGGAAGGTATAACATTGGACCAAATTCTAAAGATGAGGTATGACATTGTCAATTTTAAAAGATGAGGTATGAAAGTGTCGTGACACCAATAGTTGAGGTAGTTTTTTGTACTTTACCCAAAAATAAAAAACGTAATAATCAACTGTAAAATAAATTCTTGTTGAAACTTGAAACTATAACTCTATTTCAAATTCAAAATCTCTATTTGAAATTTCAAAATAAGTTTATAAGAATGCAACCTAACTAAAATAATTTAAATTCATATTGTCAATATTGAAGGGAAATTCATCAAACTTCTCATTTGAATATTTTTGTTTCAGCTTCTCAGCTTACTTCTCATCATGTAATGTTGCACGATAATTCAAACTATTTGTTTTTTAAGTCACCCTTTGAATAGTTTTTTTTTATTTTTATTTTATTTTTATTTTTATTTTTTTTTAACAAACGATATTATCTACACTTAGGGATAGTGGATTTGGCTAAGCCTCACAATGGGCTAGCAATAATGTGGTTCAAATTTAACTTTGGCAAGAATTGAACCTAAAACCTCTTACTTACAAATGAAAAAGAATATCACTAGACCGTAGTACTAAGTGGCAGTCACCCTTTGAATAGTTGAGTTTCTATGAAAATATGTAAGCTCAATACAAACATAGTTTCTCTTTTTGGTGGCAAGACAAAACATATTTTAACATGGCAAAAACCTACAAAAAGGGATAAATAAAAACTAAAAGAATCGATCACATAACAATTTGAGACTTGCGTTTCAAAAAGAAAAAAAAAACAATTTGAGGCTTGAAGATATCAAAGAATTTGATTGGACTAATTAAGTAGCTAACTTGTCTTTACTACAAGAAACGTGAGGCTTCCCTAGGTTTAATTGCTTGCATGTTCCTTGAAAAGGACTTACATGCATATGTGGAACGAATTCATTGTTATTATAACATCTTAGCCTAATAATATAATATTATATATAAATTTTTACTTACATAATATTGTATTATTAAATCAAGTTATCACGTGACAGTGAACCTATACTCCTTAGCTTTGCAAGCGAGCTATCTAGCTAGCTACTATAGGTATCTTCCACAATTCTTCTTTGTAAACCAGAAGATTCATGAATAACGTAACAACCTTGATGATGAACTCGTAGACAACAATTAAAACACATGATTTTAAAAATAGGCAATAATAAATTATGTGAAAATTAAAATTTCCGTCAACTGCCATTATAATGACGGAATAAACGCGGGTAGAAATATTAAGCCTTGAGAGCTAGTTAACTTGTATAATTGCATTAACACAAGTTTAATTTTTTGATAAATAATAATAAGGGTAAATGACAAAAAATTACATGAACTATTGGTGTCACGACACTATCATACCTCATCTTTTAAAATTGACAATGTCATACCTCATCTTTAGAATTTGGTCCAATGTTATACCTTCCGTTAGCTTGGCCGTGAATTTCTAAGTTAAATGCTGACGTGGCTTGATTCAGAGCCCACTTTCTATTAAAAAATTAATAAAATAATAAAAAAAATAATTTACCCTTAATAAAAAAATAAAAATAAAAAAAAGGCCCAAACTTCACCGACCCTGACCCCGACCCCTTCCCCCTCCCCTCATCCTCTCCTCTCTTCTCCCCCATCTTCATCTTCTTCCCCCAACCCCCTACCTGCAACCCAGAAAAAAAAAAAAAAAATATCCCAATTCGTCTTCCCCCCGCACCCATCCTCTTCCCTCCTCTACACACCCCACTCCTTAAATCCACACCCATTCCCCCCATTTTCTCCGCCCCTAGGTTCTCCACCTGTGGAATCGGCCTAGCGAAGGGTTTAGGGAAGACGGGAGGGGGGGGAAGAAAGGGGTGAGTTGCAGGGAAGGGGGGGTCGGGGAAGACGAAGATGGGTTTTTTTTTTTTTTTTCTGGGTTGCAGGTTGGGCTCAGGTGGGGGAGAAGAGGGGGTGGGGGGTGGGGAAGGGGGAAGACAAACTGAGGGTGGGTGCAGGGGGAAGACAAATTGGTTTTTTTTTCTTTTCTTTTTTCTGGGTTGCAGGTAGAGGGAAGAAGATGAAGATGTGGGAGAAGAGAGAGAAGGGGGGGATGGACAAACTGATGGTTTTGTTTTATTTTTCTTTTTATTTTTACTTTTTAATTATTATTTTAATATTTAAAAAATATAAAATGATTTTTTTTAGTTTTTAATAATTTTTTAATAGAAAATGGGCCTATAATCAAGCCACGTCAGCATTCAACTTAGAAATTCACGGCCAAGCTAACGGAAAGTATAACATTAGACCAAATTCTAAAGATGAAGTATGACGTCAATTTTAAAAGATGAGGTATGATAGTGTCGTGAAACCAATAGTTGAGGTAGTTTTGTGTAATTTACCCTAATAATAATCAGCTGTATATGTACGCAGACGTTCTTAGAGCTAAAGTTATAGTTCAAAAGGACACGTCACAACATAACATTTAGACGATTTGTGTTGCTTCGTTGTGCTATATCATTTCATTAATGGCCAATCCCCTTTGCTTCCCCTCACAGTATGCCTAAATTTGTTCAGGTCGGCTCACTTGTGGCAGCACATTACCGCCGGGGCACCACCACGGTCAAGGGGGATCAAGGGTAGTGAATTGTCATGACTGCCCTTTGACTTTTATGGGTGTGAAGAAGAATGCTAGAGCATAGGTTGATCTTAATTTTGAACCACACTAGCTTGGACAAGAAATTTTTGTATGTACATGTAACACAGTTGCATGTAGGTAACCAATTTAATTATACTTTAGGATATGCATTATATGACAAATAGATTCAATGATTACACTGGTTTAATTCTGAATAAATATCAATCATTTGTCACATTAATAAGTAATATGTTCAAAATATGCAAGTACATTGCCTTATTCAAAATGAAGAGTGCCCTTGGAATGTGTAGGGTTTGAGTGCCCAAATCAATGAAGTTTCTTTAAGAAATAATACTAATATACTATGCCCTAGGGCCTAGAATTCGACCACACTCTTTGCATCACATAACCACGCTTTTACCACCTTTTCCGCGTCAACCCCTCTCTTGCTGGCTACTATAAACCCTAAGTATTCCACCCCACCATCAAATCAATCAGAACTCAGAAACTACCAATTTCTCCTCCCCCCCCCCCCCCCCTCTCTCTCCACACAACCGCAAACACACAAACACAAAGAAGAGACAAAGCCATGGAGGTCATTAAGATTATATTGATCATAGCAACAACCATGGCTTTGTCTATCACTCTCATGACCGTGAAAAGGGTCGGTTATGGAGTAGAAGAAGGAAAAACCCCTTTCACCGACTTGTGGAAAGAGCAACAGGAGGTCGATGAAAACACCTTGCTACTGCCTTCGAAGAGGGTGAGTCGTTTCCTAGCTGAAAAGGATCTGGTTGACAGAAACCCTAGAGCAGCTGACCATTGCCACAAAGACAATGAGGTATGTCCCTACACGCCGCCGGGCTACAAGAACTCGACGTGTTGCAACAACAAGTGCCTGGACTTGTCCGAGGACAAGCACAACTGTGGTGCATGCAAGAAGAAGTGCAAGTACACTGAATCGTGTTGTAGGGGGGGTTGCGTGGACACAAATTATGACAAGAGGCATTGTGGCCAATGCAACAGTCCCTGCAAGTTGGGGCAGTTCTGTGTATATGGTCTTTGCAATTATGCGTGATTAAGGTGATCCATAATTTGAATTGATTATGCAATAAAAACCACAATAAAAAAAAATATTTGGTGGTTCTCAATTAATTATATATAATTATACAGTCTTCGAGTGCTTTCTCTGAATGTAATGATCGATGTTATAACTTTATTTAAGAATTTTAATATGTGATGAGCTTGGAATTAATCAATAGCATTTATATTATATACTTCTACATTTTTTGTTAGAGAGCTGATGTATTGCTAATTACAGTCTACATATGGAGACACTGTAAAATTTGCTTCTTGAATATAATATGGGATTCCTTTGGTGTCCATGGTTTTGTTATTTCCTTTCTATACAACATTTTCCTTTGTTAATTAATAGGTGACCTAATTTTATTTCTTACATATATAATTTCAAAACTAATTTACCCCGCCTCAATCCCTAACCAATGTCTTAAAACTGAGGCACCTTTCATTTGAATCTCTTTGTTTCTGTATTAGCTTATGAGGTATTCGTGTTCTGTGTTCATTTTTCATTGTCTTAATGTCGCTTATATTAAGAAAAAGAATTCAACTAAGAAGGGAGACCCAAGTAGGGAGCAAATCTTTTTAACCCCATCAATCCCAAAATAATTGTGCTCCTCCCAAAATACTTATGCTCCTAAATCCCAAAATTTAAGTTTTTAGAATTGGTGGTTTAATTTGAGAGACTAGTGTCAAAACTACATCCATTTTTTATAACAGCCAACTTACTTAACCAATCTTTAGAGTGGCAAAGACTCTATTATCTTTGAAACAATCAACATTTTTTAAATATTTATGTAAAGACATCACGGTA
The DNA here is from genome assembly GCA_024362995.1 of Heteromeles arbutifolia. Classification (NCBI taxonomy): domain Eukaryota; kingdom Viridiplantae; phylum Streptophyta; class Magnoliopsida; order Rosales; family Rosaceae; genus Heteromeles; species Heteromeles arbutifolia. The sequence goes on along the minus strand of JANCRC010000003.1, from coordinate 31,320,569 downwards.
AGCAGCATATATATGCAAAAGATGCATGAATTTGGATCAGAAGCAAGAATTTAAAAAGTGCCGCCCAGTCAAAAGTCTCCCTCTATACATGCGCTAATCGTTATCAGGCCATCTGTTTGTTAAGTGATAACTTGATAAGCAAACAAAACAAGCAAGATCCAGCTTTAATATCAGGTGGTGTGCATATATAATACGTACGTACAGTCATTGGATCAAAGGGCCATAACATTTTCCCAGAAACGTCGCTTATAAGGCACATGGCTTTTCTTCCTCCAAAAATGGTGCTCGTGCCAAACTGGACAAGTATAGTTCATGTCACATCCCGGCCCGGGCGGGACCACTTCCTGAGCTCGACTCCGCCGTAGCACGATATTGTCCGCTTTGGGCCCCGACCACGCCCTCATGGTTTTGTTTCTGGGAACTCACATGAGAACTTCCCAGTGGGTCACCCATCATGGGATTGCTCTCTTACGCTACTCGCTTAACTTCGGAGTTAACTCCGAAGCCAATGAGCTCCCAAAAGGCCTCACGCTAGGTAGAGATGGGAATATACATATAAGGATCACTCCCTTGAGCGATGTGGGATCTAACAATCCACCCCCCCCCTTAGGGTCCCGACGTCCTCGTTGACACACACGCGGCCAGGGTTAGACTTGATTCGGAGTCCTAATGGACATCCCGGATCGGGATGTGTCAGTTCATGTGTGAAGAATTTCTCAGATTTGAAATTTTGGAATATTGAAAGATATATACGTGGGAATTCTGAATTTTAGGGTTGAAATTCAATTTTAGTTTTCAAACTCTTGAGATATTTATCCGAAAATTTAATCACATATAATTATATCTTCTCCGCGACAAGAAAAAAGTTATTATATTTTATGTACTAGACCGGGATATCCAGCTGATGGAGGATTGGAAGCGTAACATGTATCCGAATGGTTGTTTAATATCCTAGCATTTCAAATTGATTATGAATTTACCCATATGATAAGGGAAAAAAAACAATATGGATACGATGTGAGTTCAATATGTTGAAAATTGGGCACAAGCTGCATACAGTAACTGAATAACATGACACATCAATGGATGGTTACAAACACAATAAATGTTCATGAACTAGGCATTCCCATCCAAACAAACGACTCAATTATAACTGTCTAATGTATGAATGATGAAAATATACTTGAAATTTGAAATCAGAGTTGGCATGCTAGCTAGAAACAGTAATTACACATACATGTTTCTTTCTTATTAGAGGAATATAATATTCAACCAAGTATTAAACGAGTTCAACTATCTTCTGCACTTATATTAATTGTGTGTGGTCACCATGTCCTTTTTCATTGTTTGATACGTGTTAATAAATTTAACCCTCCTTAACTTTGTTGTCATATAAACTTAACATGTATCATCAATGATAGAGGCTACAGAAATGCCACACACAAAATAAGTGCAAAAGATTTGATCTCGTATTAAACAAACCCAAAAAGTATGAACTTTTTTAGCTATATATATATATATATATATATATATATATATATATATAGCTAGGGACCTCGTTCCCAATTCAAATAGATAACAAATATATATATATATATATATATATAGCTAGGGACCTCGTTCCTAATTCAAATAGATAACAAATTGGAATGGGACATGAAAGTTGTGAGAAAATACATATCACATATATGTGTGTTCATCATCTATAGGTCCTTGACAAATGCTCCAGATGTGTAGCACTCATCAATTGTTAACTAAAATTATAAAGAACGTGTGGGATGCTCGAGCAACAAAAGGCACTCAAATACAATATTTGATAAGAGGGGGTACGTGTCTGTTTGAAAGTATAAGAAATAGCTACACTCTGGCCATGTGAATAAAATCCCTATTTTCCTCCAATATTATAGGACGCACTTTGACTTATATATAGTGCATCTTACTCCATAATATTCCTGATCACCAATACTTCATGGCATGCACTTCATATGCCAAAAGTCCCCTCTAATACTTTTATAATAAGTTTCTAATTAATCATCACGTACGACTTTGAGCGGGATATTTAGACCCTTAAAATTTCAACAACGTAAAACTAAGAAGGGTCAGTCTTGAGCTGCTAAGCCGTATATAGGAATGACAATTTAAAGGACATCGAACTCTATAATCGAATTCGTTTGAGCTGCTAAGCTAAGATAAACAGATGTGTATATATGTCTGCTATATATGAGGTTGATGTAGAGATATTTGCCATCTATGGATTATCTTGAACAGGAAGGTAACTAGGGTGTGTATTATATATGGAGTTTGATAAATTTTTACAGAGTTATGAATGTTGACTTTTGTATTTTAGGTAGGATCCCTAATTGATTGTAATTCCGTGTATTCTCATGTAATCACTTGTAATTAGTTCTCTTTCCATTTATATTAGGGTTGTAAACCTATAAGTACCTCTTATTGAGAAGAATACAATACAATACAATTCAAAGCATTCTCTTCTTGGCACTAGAGCCAGGTTAAGAAAACTAAAAATATTATTATTATCCCAATTTGTTCGGAGAACAGAAATCGCCGTGCAGCCTGTTGTGCCGCGCACTGTGAAACCAGCAAGCGACGCCGTCGTTGCTGATCCGAGTCCACCGAAGACCATCGTGCATCTTGTTGTGTATCGTGCCCGTCCAACCAGCGAGCGACGTCATCGTTGCTGACCGGAGTTCACCGAACCGATCCTTGCATCCATTCACGACCCACTGCTGCATCACGTACTCATGTACTCACTATGCATCGATCTGATCAAACCGAATAGGAGAGTAAGATCAATTGTGACCGATTCAAGTCGCGTGCATTGGTTGCCAAAGCTAAGGCATATTCTGATCATACAAGTAATGATGGTAAGGCTTTAAAAATTTATGCATCTGTTATGAATAGTACATGGATAATTGATTCTGGTGCTACTGAATATATGACTTGTGATTCTAGACAGGTCCAAATGCTAAAACCATCCACCAATACTATAGTTAGTGTTGCCAATGGTAATGTTGTCCCCATTATTGGGGAAGGCGATGTCTCCCTCTTTGATACCCTGAATCTTGACTCCGTACTTGTTGTTTCTTCCCTTGACTATAATTTATTATCTGTTGCTCAAATAACTGTCGCCCTACATTGCCTTGTTATTTTTTGGCCTTCCTTTTGTGTTTTTAAGGACATTCGAACTCGTAAGACTATTGGTTATGGTATTCGAAGGGGAAAGCTCTACTACTTGGAGCTGACATCGAACAGTTTTCGAAATTTGACTCAAGTTCTTGCCGTGGAAGGATCTCATGGGGAGAGGGATAAAGCTTCGGAGGTTTGGTTGTGGCATCGTCGACTTGGACATGCTTCTTTCGGCTATTTACGAAGGTTGTTTCCTAGCCTATTTGTTAGGCATGACATTTCTAGCTTTAAATGTGGTGTTTGTGAAATGGCTAAAAGTCATCGCACTTCATTTCCGCCCAGTATGAATAAAGGTTCAGTTCCATTTATGATAAGTCATTCTGATGTTTGGGGGCCATCTAAAACTGCTACGTTTGGTGGTGCTCATTGGTTCGTTACTTTTGTTGATGATTGCACACGTATGACTTGGGTATGTTTGATGAAGTCCAAAAGTGAAGTTCCTTCTTTGTTTTAGCAGTTTTATAAAATGGTACAATATAAGTCCCACATACAGGTTCTCAAGAGTGACAATGGCGGTGAATATATTAACTCTGACCTTTGTGCCTTTCTTGATCATCATGGCATTGTTCATTAAACCACGTGCCCATATACTTCACAACAAAATGGGGTTGCAGAACGCAAGAGTCGTCAGCTTTTGGAGGTTGTTTGTGCTTCTTTGCTCGAGGTTCATCTCCCGTTATCCTATTGGGGAGAAGCCCTCACCTCAGCTACGTATCTCATTAATCGTGTTCCATCTTGATCCGTTGATTTTCAAACACCACTTCAGGCTCTCTCCTCACAGGTTGATGCTCCTGTAGTCCCCAATCTTCCACCTCATGTGTTTGGTTGTGTGGCCTTCGTTCATCTTCATAAACAGCAGATGAGTAAGCTTGAACCTTGGGCCTTACGGTGTGTGTTTGTGGGGTATACCTCAAATCAGAAGGGATATCGTTGTTATCACCCTCCGACGAAAAAGTTGTTTGTCACTATGGATGTTGCCTTTCATGAGAATGATATGTACTTTGCCAGTCCTGAGTCTTCACTTCAGGGGGAGAATCAAACAGAAGTTCAAACTCTTGACTATACTATTTCGGAGACAGATAATATGAATGATTTGGATTTAAGTGGTGATGTCTTGGAAATAAATGGTGATCATTCACAAGAAAATAATAATGTGAATGAATTTGAGGTAAGTGGTAATGTCTTGGAGACAAGTGGTGATCATTCACATGGAAACAATGTTGAAAACTTTGAAAGTAACGAGTTGACTGCACCAGATAACTCACAGCCTTCATCTCCACCTGACAGCTCACTGCCAGTTTCTTCACCAGCGGACAACTTTGTGTCGCCAACTACCTCACAATCGATCTCACCGCCCTTGAGCCCCAATAACCATAATCAATCGCCTTCGATTCCGGATGCACCACCGCCACGTCGCCTCCCTGACCGTGTAAACCGAGGTATTCCTAAACCTACTTATGAAGCTGACCCTAAATGCAAAACTAGGTATCCAATGAATAAGCCTAACCCTGAATCCAATGTGTTATACCCATTAACTAATTATGTGTTGACCAGTCACCTGTCAGAATCAAATAAGTCATTTGTGTATCAATTATCTACTGTATCTATTCCTAATAGTGTGCTGGAGGCTTTAGCTGATCCACGTTGGCAAGCAGCAATGAATGAATAGTTAAAGTCTTTGAAAAAGAATGCTACCTGGGAGATCACAAACTTGCCAACTGATAAGAAACCTGTGGGATGTAAATGGGTTTATACTGTGAAGTATAAAGCTGATGGGACGGTGGATCGCTTCAAGGCAAGACTGGTAGCAAAAGGATACACTCAAAAATATAGAATTGACTATACAGATACATTTGCTTTTGTGGCCAAGATCAACACCATTCGTGTTTTGTTGTCCTTGGCTGCAAATCTTGATTGGCCGTTACAGCAGTTTGATGTGAAGAATGCCTTCTTGCATGGAGATTTGACAGAAGAGATTTATATGGATCTTCCACCTGGATGTAATGCTCTAGATAAGAACAAAAGAAAGGTGTGCAGGTTGAAGAAATCCTTGTATGGCTTGAAGCAGTCTCCTCGAGCATGGTTTGGAAGATTCACAAAATCTATGAGAGCATTTGGTTACAAACAAAGTAACTCCGATGATACTTTGTTCCTGAAAAGACAGAATGGGAAGCTTATTGCACTTATTGTGTATGTAGACGATATGATGGAGTAATGATCCGGAAGAACGTGCGGCCTTGCAAAGATACCTGTCTACAGAAATTGAAATGAAGGACCTTGGATCCCTGAAATATTTTTTAGGGATTGACGTGTTGAGAAGCAGTTCTGGAATTTTCTTGTCTTAGAGGAAGTATATTATTGATTTGTTGCACGAAACTGGCATGTCAGCTTGTCAGCCAGTAGTTACACCATTAGAAGAAGGATTGAAACTTAGTGTTGATTCTAATCAAGTATCAGTTGACAAAGGAAGATACCAAAGGTTAGTAGACCGTTTGATGTATTTGGCACACACAAGACCGAACCTTGCTTATGCCTTGAGTGTAGTGAGTCAATACATGCATAATCCTGGAGAATAACATATGAATGCTGTGATGAGAATATTGCGATATTTGAAGGGAAGTCTGGGCAAAGGAATTTTGTTTAAAAGGAATAATCACTTTAGCGTTGAAGGTTATACTGATGCAGACTGGGCAGGTTCAATTGACGATAGGCGCTCTACATCAGGTTACTTTACGTTTGTTGAGGGTAACTTGGTTACATGGAGAAGTAAGAAACAAAATATGGTTGCCTGTTCCAGTGCAGAAGTCGAATACAGAGGTATGGCTTTGGGAATTTGTGAAATTTTGTGGCTTAAGCTTCTGTTAAGCGATTTGGATATACAACATGATCAGCCCATGAAATTATTTTGTGATAATAAAGCTGCCCGTGACATCGCACATAATCCGGTACAACATGATAGAACAAAGCATGTTGAAGTGGACCGGTTCTTCATCAAAGAAAAATTGGAAGGGAAAATAATTGAAGTACCGGCGATAAGAACATAAGATCAGTTAGCAGATATCCTCACAAAAGCTGTTTCAAGTCACAAGTTTTCAAGTTTCTTACACAAGTTGGGTATGAGCAACATATATGCATCAACTTGAGGGGGAGTGTTGACTTTTGTATTTTAGGTAGGATCCCTAATTGATTGTAATTCCGTGTATTCTCTTGTAATCACTTGTAATTAGTTCTCTTTCCATTTATGTTAGGGTTGTAAACCTATAAATACCTCTTATTAAGAAGAATACAATACAATTCAAAGCATTCTCTTCTATGAAGACATGAATTTTAAGAGAGTTTACTTGACTTCAATAGAATTCACGTGGATTTTGATTGAACAATTGTAAATAACTTTTCAATTTTTGATATTTGATTTATGATCATTTCGGTTCTTTACAGAAATTATTATTCAATAGTTCTCGTCTGTTTACAGAACTCACTGTTCAATAATTATCGTCCTTGTACGAGTAAGGAAATATGTTTTGGTTTTGTTATAAGTTAATTAAAAATTAGATACAAACCTGAACGCAGACGCGTTTATTAGGAACATTTTGATTTTTCAATGTAAGCCCAATTTTGTCTAAATAATTGCAAGTCCATTTTTTGGGGTTATATCAAATTCTTTATATAAATTGTTGTAGGATGTGTTTAAATTTGTAGAATTGTGTCATAAGAAATTAAATCACATTATCTTACTACAATATATTAAGGGAGACTTTGGATGCCGTCCTTAGTTATGAATATTCTTTGATTGAAACCTTATTGGTTTTTAATTTTTGATCAAGGTCCCTGAAATTAATGTGATAATTTATTTCTATGTACATTACTATATTTTTTTAATTAAAAATTAGAAATTTAGTTGTTTATATAAATGAGATTTTAAATAAAAAAAACCATAATTTGAGGGATTAAAAATATTAAAATATAAATATACTATTTTGTGTGTGTGTGTGTGTGTGTAAACATGGGTACATTTGACACACCCCGAACAGAGAATCAGAGCGTGCTGGCCATCACATAAGCATGACGTAACCGTAAATGCAATGCGGAAGCGATAAGGTAAGAGAATTATGAATGACTAAAAACCAAAATAATAGCAGTACTATCCAAATGGCATGCTAGAGAGAATTTAAGTGCGAAATACACACAATCAGAGCATAAGATTCTAAGTGTAGTCAAGTAGGACAGTTACTAAATTTCAACACCCGAAGGTGAATCCTACATTTGTGAAGTCTGTCAAAACAACCGTGGGAATCCTCGTGAGCCACCAAGCACTTCTAACTATAACCTGGAGGGGCGTAAAACAAAGTTGAATGGGTCAGTAAAATAAAGCTTTTCGAAATATCTCATTTATCAACATTTATAACCCTTCACTGTAAAACCTGTATACTTTCCCAGAAAATAGCATATAAACATATGTATATCATCATATTCTCAAATCATAGTTCAAAATCAGTATTATGAAAGTATGTCATGCTATATGCATCAATAACATAATAAAGATACGTAAATATATATCAGGTGAAATAGTAAATCAACCGGAGACCCTGCAGTGGTCATGTACGGCTAATCATATAGCTCAATACCTATGCCTGCACACGAGTCGGAACCACTGAAATGGTCTGTATGACAAGACTTGGTGTAATAATACGCTCTAGTGCAATTCTCATCAAACAGCTGTGCGAATAATCGCAGGTCACCTACGAGTCGGAACCACAGAAGTGGTCTGTACGACAGGACTTACACCTACTTGGATCCAAGGGAGCGTGCGGTGCGGGAGGTGAATATCAACATAAGCACTAACACCGGGGGTGCAGGTTATGAGCTCTCAACACAATTCACATCATCAACACAATATAACTCACCTAATACTTACCTGTGTGTCCACCGCACCATTTCATACATATGCATCATATACCAATTCGTACATTTCATATCAATTCTATGCATGGCATTTTAAAACATACTTTCATTCAAATTCGATTTCTGGGAAAATCAGTAAGTATATAGGTATATAACCAAAACAACTGCCCACTCACTGGTATGTCGAAGGGTTGTAACCCCCGCGTCGCCCTTGATTGCGCTCGTCCTCGGGATAGATCTCAACTATATGCGAAACAACTATAATAACATTATTTAGAGCACACAACCAACAATACAAAATAACTTCTCATACGATGCTCAATTGGGGTGTTTGAATATACCAACGTGATCTACACAATCTCACGAACATCCCCAAATTTTTAGAATTATTTTTGGACCTGTCACGCGCCCCCACGCGCCAGAAATGGCACGGACCTACGCGCCCCTACGCGCGGCCACGTGCCAGGCACACTGATAGATTCTTAAACGGCGTCAGGAATATTCCGTCAACTCCCAACGGAAACAGTTAAACTTAACTAACGGCGTCAGTATATTCCGTCCAAACTGACGGAATATACTCCTTTCTTCTCCGGCGAGTCGCTGGAAAACTGGGGAAAATTTCCAACTTCGATAACTCAGCCATTTTTGCACCATTTTTCACGATCTTTATATCAAAATGAAGCTCCTAACGTCCAAAATCACGCTATACTAATTTAAAGCTCTAAAAGTCACATAATCTTACCAGGAAATTTCCACAAAATCCGGCCAAGCTTCAAACCCACGATTCCTACGTCCAATTCTTTCAAACGAAGCACTATGAGCTTCCTTGGGACCTTACTAAGCTTCCTATAAGCTTAGAATTCCCTGAAACCCAACATTTCACGTGTGCATGAACAATGATATCAAACGGGGTTATGGTTTCGACGTGATTTCGAGGGTTATAAGTTCTAAAACTTGTACCAATGGACTCAGGGGAAGATAGGGAACAAGAATATTACCTTAAAACCTTCGATCTGTGAAGTTTGAGGTGATTTTGGAGCCCGTCTGTACGTGTACAGTACACGGGTGTAGAAAAATTGAGAGAGAAGGGAGAGGAAGTCCACGGGAGAGAGAGATATATATAGGGCAGGTTGTGTGTGTGTGTGGTCCACTAAGCCCCTAACCACACAAATAAAAAAAAAACAAATTTAAGTTCCAATAAAATTCTTCCAAAAACTTAGGAAGAAAAATATTAACCAAATGTATAAATCACACACCTTAGTAATCTTTAGGGATAATTCCGTCTTTTCACGTCCTTGATAGAAAGATTTCGGGACGGGCTGTGACAACATTCATCAAAATTAACCAAAAAAATTATTGTATCAAAACATGGGTACATTCTTCAAAATCACAAAAAAAAAAAAAAAAAAAAAAAAAAAAAAGATATTAGGCTTAATAACATTAGTAAATTTCTTCAATTAAACTTGACATGGATACATTTTAAAATCAAAGAAAAAAGAATGTACCCATATAAGTTTAAAAATGGATTAGAAAAAAATTGAATAGATTTTATATAAAAAAAATGGTATATTTTACATATAACAAATTGGTATATTTAAGAATGAGTACATTTTAAGATTAAAAAGTTTTACATGAATGGGTACATATAATTAGCATGGGTACATTTAGCAAAATAAAAAGTACAAATAAAAAAATATATATGGGTACAAATACAAATAAACTTTAAAAAATATGGGTACAAAAAGAAATTAATATATAAGTACAAATTAAAACTGAAAAGAAAATTGGTACAAATTAAAAAAGAATTACAAATTAAAAATGGGTACAAACTAAAACTAAAAATATATGATAAAAAATTTAGTCATAAATATAAATATACTAATTGTAACATTTTTAACATTAAATGAATATATTCAGAAATAAAAAAATATTTTATTATTGAAATAATTAATAATGTTATTAATACCAAAGATCTTGATCAAAAATTGAAAAGGAATAGGATTTTAATCAATGGAGTAGCAAAAAGAATGATGCGAACCTAATTTCTCCATATATTAATTATAATAAGTTGGTATCGAATTCATCATTTACAAGAGTCAAACATGAAATCTCATACTTACGAATACTTACGAAAGAAGAAAAATATTACTAAATTGTAGAACTAAATGAAAAAAATTCAATGAATATTTAGTTGACTTGGCCTGTTATCATGCATGGATCTATAGTATTGCATTGGTTGGTGCCAGTGGAGCCTATGAGTCTATATGCCACCAGCATTATTTTGGAGGATTCTTGTATTAGCCAGTAAGAGGTCATCGCTTTGCCGTTAAGAACATGTATTGTATCCAACACAACTAAAAATTTCTATGAAAAAAAAAAGTACTTCAAATTAATCTCCTGTTTTTTGCTTGGAATTGCATACAATTTTAAGAATTTGAATTAAACTGTCATACAAGAAAAGCAAAAATTCAAACATAAAAAAGAATTACTATGCATACATAGTTGCATAGGCCAAATGCACAAAACCCTCCATCTTTGCACCTATTGTTGCAGCCACCACAATGCCTTCTATGGAAAGATGGGTTCACACATTTCCCTTTGCAGCATATCTCATTATACTTGCACTTCGTCCCACACCTCCCACAGTTAGCTCGGTCAGTAAACACATTAACACACTCCTTGCAACAATAAAGCCCAGGACTTCCCTTAGCATGACATATCCTGGGGAACTTTTTACAAGTCAATCGCACCCGGTGTTTTTGCAAGAGAAAGCGGTCGTTTCCATGTAACATATTCGAAGGTTGTGATTCAGTTTTGTTTACCAGAGAGTTCGAAAACTCATCATTGGTTGCAACTTCGTAGTATTGTTGGGATTGTACTTCATTGGATTCAACGCTTAGAACATGGGACAAGAAGAGGATAGATATGAAGAGAAACAATGTATATACAACTTCATGGTGAAAGAAATAATGTAAGAGGCTTGCTAGAGAGAGGTTTAATATGTTGGAAACTAGAGAGGGAATGTTCGCTTAGATGGGAGGGAATGCTTGATTAAGGGTGACAATGGAGGTGGGTTTTTATAGTAAACCTTACATGCAGACTTTTCCTCTTGAGTCTTGACCTTAGTGGAGTGGTCTACATATAGCAATAAACAACTAAATGTGGAGCTAAAGTTAGGTCGTCATTCATCCGAATGTGAAACAATTGGAAGGAAGAAGGCAGCGGAGAGAAGCTGACTTTCATGGGGTGGAAAAAAATGCAACTAAAATATATATCGAAGATAAGGGTATCCATTCCTGTATTAGAGCCTCTGATTTTGAATCTCGCATCTCTGACTATTTTTTTGTACTATAGAAAAAATTATATAGGAACTCAAACATTACCAAACACCCTTAACTGTTAGAGATAGAGCGAATTCAAAAATAACTAACATTGTACGTGTATAAATAAATGAAACACTATCACATCATTTGAATTCAAAATATGCACTAAAAGTTTTCTTTTAGTACATGGGATTCACATGAACTGTGAAGCTCCTTATTAAGTTGAGATAACACTTTTTCGTACAAACAATTTCTGGTCATAATTCTTCAAAAATATAATAGCCACTACATGCTCTACTTCTAGAATTGTAGACAATTGTAGACAATCTGCATTTTCCGCGCCCAATGACACTTTGCATATCTTTGCAACAATAATACCACATGCTACATCATCTGAGTTCAAAAATATAATAGCCACTACATGCTCTACTTCAAGATTTGTTTTATATTTTGAGTAGCCGAATCGGAATCCCTTCTGCATCATCGAAGTAGAGCATGTAGTGGCTATTATACTTCTTGCAACAATAATACCACATGCTATATCCTTAACACAAACATACAAAGAGTAGAGACCCACAATAGTGCACCACCTAGTTTTTTTTTTTTTTTGGTTGAAATAAGGATTCATAGAAAGAGCTGGGCACAAGGCCAAACAACGAACAGAGAGCCACCCAGCAAACCCAAAAAACAAAAACAAAGATAAACAGGACACATAAAGACGCCACCAAACAGGACACCAGCGTCATCCCATCTACCCGTGCAAAAAACCCCCCACCCTTATATTGGAGGACACAAAAGACCGTCTTTGTTCAAAATACCCACAAGCGAAGATGGTGGTCTCACAACCCAGTCGAAGCTGCACATCTCCGGTGAAATATTCCTCACGATGAAATCCGCCGCCATATTTGTTGATCGTGGGATCCACGACCAGGAGCATGATTGAAAACTCCTCCCAACCTCCCATACACGGCTAAGGATTGGGAGTAGGTCCCAATCACAACTCAGAGAAGGAGAATTGATGACTGGATAATGACTTGTGCATCCGATTCAATCACCTCCTCCTGCAGTTGTAAATTTTTGGCCTATAAACTACCTTCCAGAACAGTTAAAGCCTTCGCCATCGCAGCAATTGACGCGCGCACTCTCACGCTTTTCACCGCCTTGCAAACCAAGTAACTATCTTTGACAACAACCTCGATGTTACCGCAAAGGGATTCCCTCTTCCAACAAGCATCGACATTTATCTTAACCCAGTTAACTGGGGGAGGAGACCACAGAGAAGGTCGATGCAAACCTCGAGAGTGACTGTTCCTGTCAGAGCCCGACAAATGCAGAGGGGTAAAGAGCAATTTAAGGGAGTCCAGGGCAGTGGCAATGCCTCAAATGGTTCTGAAAGGAGAAGGATTAACCTCGTTGAAAATTGCATCACATCTTCCCTGATTTAGACTGACTACCGAGCACAACCAATCAGCCAAAGTGGTGATAAAGTTTCAGTTAATTTGAAGGCGCATAGGACCCCCATACCACACCCGGAAAGCCCACGGGCAGAGAAAGAGTATATGCTCCATGGTCTCCTCACTTTCTGCACAAATGGGGCAAAGGGGGGACGAAGCACATCGACGACGAAAGAGGTTTAACGTGGTTGCGCAAGCGTCGCGGAGAGCCCTCCACAGGAAGTTCCTCATCTTGAGGTGGGCTTTACAGCTCCATATCCACGCCCACACCCGAGGGTTGGTGCTGCGAGATGAGGAAGGACGATCATGACTCACAGTGGGGTGACGGTTATGACACCACCGGTATCCAGTCTTCACTGAATATGAGTCATTCCTTTCGAAAGGCCAGACCATCTTATCCGGTCTCGTAAGCGGCCCCACATGAATGTTAGAAATGGCTACACGCTCTGCATCTGGGACTAGATTGGAAAGAAGATCAAGATTCCATTCCCTTGAGACCGGATCGATGAACTCCGCGACCTTACTCTCCCTGCTGATATTCGTGTGTAGAGGAGGGGTAGGATGCCCCTCTGGGATGCCTGAGACCCAATTATCCGTCCAAAATCTAACCTGCCCTCCTAAAATCTGTCATCTAGCACCCTTAAGAATGAGGTCTCTCCCTTCTAACAGACTTGCCCAGGCAAGAAACATTTGGGAAATACTGCTCCCTTAAAACCCTCGCCCACAGAGAGTCAAGATCATGTATCAACCGCTAACATTGTTTCGCTAGCAGGGCAATGTAAAAATCTTTAAGATTACGAAACCCCATACCTCCCTCCCGCTTTGTCCGACCCAATTCCTTCCAATTAATCCAGTTTGGCAATTAGTCTCTAGAGTGTGTGTATATATACACACACACATATGTATATATATGTGTATATATATATATATGTATATGTATATATAATGATAATACACGTTTAATGCATCAAATTCTCTCATACATGAGCAATGAATCTCGAGTTTGGCAATTAGACTCTAGGGTATATATATATATAATGATAATACACGTTCAATGAATTTTTTTTTTTTTTTTCTGAACATACTATTTTATCTACATGAAGGGGATATAAGAGTGGACTAAGTCTCATAATGAGTTAATAATAACGTCCAATGATTTGTGTAAGAAAAAAGTAATTAAACAATAAAGAAGATAAAAATAAAAAAAAATAAAAAAACTAGATAATTCCCATAAGAAAAGCTGAAGAGAATCTTCAACATGTTTTTTGTTGAGTATAGCCATAATGTTAATAGGTTAAATAGTTAATTTGTTAGAAGAGAGGGTAATCAGTGAAAATTGAACCCGCATAGAGTGTAAAAGCATAACTGTTTGATAATGTGCTATCTGCAATCTTCAACATTTAGTTGTACAGCTAGGGCAAAGATAATATCTTTTATTGTTGTTGGCGTCAAAACTTGAACAGGGCCTAGACTCGGTTGAATACGTATTTATCTCGAGTGTTTTTTTGGTCTCGACACCACAAAATTGCTCAAGAGAAAGAGAGAGAATAGGCATGTCACTGTTGGAGGTTGCCAACATAATTATTGTGTTTTGAGTTTGTGAAAGTTGCGCCTAAATGTAACTTTTTAACCAAATGATTGTGTACCAAATGGGACGTTAGTTCGGTTAAGATTTTTTTTTTTTTTTTTTTTTTTTTTTGTGCCTTGAGTGAACGGGGACTTAAAATTCGATGTAACTTTGTGTGTTTTTGCCTAAAACGTAAATAAAAGAGAAATGGAAACCAAAGTGAGAAACATGATGTAATCATTCATGATGAAATCAAGATTACAAACGTTTCCAAAAGTAGAATCGAAGCCGATGGACCAAGCTACATAACTTGAAATGTAAGTTAAGTACTGGAAATGAAAAGAAAGCAGTAAAACTCTAGCAAGATTAGTCCATGAAGGGCGAGATAATGCTAGAGGAGTCCACCAAGATCATCGGTATTGGGCTGTACTTAGTACAAAATAGACGCCTCATAGAGAAAATGAGGGTGGTTGGAGTTACACATCAACCGAATCATACCATGGGGTGACAACACTAACGGAGCCAATAGGAGCATTGGCATCCCTTGACCCCAATAACTTTGTAAACTTATCCTTTTGAATTTTTTTTACCTCTATAGTAGCACTGCAGGAGCAGCCAGCAGCAGATGAAATATAAGAAATTAATAATTTTTAAATTTTAATTGAATAAATATACGTCGTTTTTCCTTTTCAATTTAAAAATGAAACATTGGAAATGCTGCTTCTCTTTGTCAAATTCTCTTTGTCAAACACTCACAACGACAAATGCTAAAGGTTTTTTTGTTTTCCTCTGCTCGCGACTCCTCCACCATGCTCAGACGCCATATCCTCAATCTAAATTCCAGGGTTCTCCATTGTTCAAGTTCAATCAAGGACCTCCACCGCAATTGATCATATTATCTGGAAATCCCAAATTTCCAATCATCGGTAATTTTTGTTATCTTTAATTTATTGTGGTTTTTAGGGTTTTCATTCAATTCCAATTTTGAACAGAGGAAAATAAGGAATCAGATGGAGGAAAAGAAACAAAGCTTAGAATTAGGTCTGAGAGTGGCATGTGTTGTCACAGGCTTTGCAAAAGAACGATCTGGATATAGTGAGTGGATGCTATGGCTTTAGTCAAAACATGTAAGCAACAACTACAAGCAATGAGGGATAGTGGATGAGATGCTTGGCTTAATAAAGTTTATTCTTTTTGTGACAAGCATGATTGATATGAATGATATATTTGTAGCTCAAGGGAGATCACGACGTAGAGTTGAAAATTTGACAAACCTTCATCACTGTAGTGTTGATCTCTTTATTGATGTTATTGATAAACAACTTCAAGAGTTGAACAGTCGTTTTAATGAGGCAAGTACAAAGTTGCTTCTTTGTGTTGCATGCTTAAGCCCAGATGACTCATTCTCAACTTTTGGCATTGAAAAGTAAGTTTTGTCTTACTCAATTTTATTCAAAAGATTTTTCTAATATGTAGCTCGCACTTCTTGAAGATGAACTTAAGAATTATACTTTTGATATGCGTTTGCATAAAGAATTTTCTGTGTTGAAAGGAATTAGTAGTCTTGCATAAGAGTTGGTGGAGACAAAGAGGGATAGACAGTATCTCTTGGTGTACTTGCTAGTGAAATTACCATTGATTTTACCTGTTAGGACTGCTTCAGTTGAAATAGCTTTTTCAATGACGAAATTGTGAAGAATCCACATCGTAATAGGATAGGTGATCAATGGTTGAATGATAGTTAGGTTGTATACATTAAGAAAGATGTATTTGATTCTATTGATAATGATGTTGTGCTACGACGTTTCCAAAATATGAGAACACATCATGGAGAGGTCGGTCTACGACTGTCATTCCTAGTGGCTTTTTAGCCAAAATGGTCCATGAGATTGTCATAACTCCTCACCTTGGTCCCTGAGATTTAAAATCGATATAAGTTATCCCCTGAGGTTGTCCACTGTTAATCATTTAGGTACTTCTGTGAAAACTCTGCGTTAAATTGAAGAAACCACCAATTCAAGATAAGGGTTGATTTGACAAAAATACCCTCAATTTAATGAAAATTTCTCACAAAAGGATCATAATAATTGACGGTGAAATTGCAGCCGCACCCTCCTTCTATTGCAGCAGCCCTCAATCTTTCTTTGCTTTATTTTCACTCCAAAAACACTTAAGTAAACCCAACTAGAAAAAGTAAATATCTTTTGAGCCCACATGGTCAGCCCACATGTAATATATTTTTAATAGCATCAACTCGTAACTCGAAAGCATTCTCGTCGTACAAATCAGTCACGCCTTATACCATATTATCAGCACAAACCCGCTTAAAATCTTTGACTGAGCAGCAGTCACCAAAAATTCAATAATCTCTTCTTTAGACCTCGGAATCACAAACCGTAAAATTCTCCTTAAACTAGATATCTAGAGCTTTCCATCCATATATGGCTCACCACTTGGTTCGTTCTGAGCTGTTCTCTACTAATTTTTCTAGTTGACGTATCTACATAGCCATATTCCAGCACTTGACCAAAATTGCATTCAATTTCTTCAAAAATTCTTCCTTTATCGCCCTTTGTTCCAATTGACCTACAAAATATTAAAATAACGTAAATGACTCAAAAACAAAATAAACCAAGCAATTAGGAAAAACTTGTAAAAATAATGGCCAATTAAGCATTTATCAAATTTCCCCAAACTTAGACTTTGCTAGTCCTCAAGCAAAACAACACAAAGAAAACAAGAAAGACGTTAAACCTTCCATGTAGTAGCCTCAACGCAAATTGAGAAGAGTCACATACTCAAGAGATTTAAGTATCTTGTAAAAAAGAATTAACCAAACTTTACACAACATTCTCAAGTGTAGTGGGTGAAATAACCAGTATCAATACAACTTACTCAACCCGGATAGGTATATGTAAAACAAAGCTTCCACTTAAAATCCTCCACCACGAACATTAATCATAACGAAATTACAATGAGAGGGTAAAGTGTTTCACTCAAAACATGATATGCACTATAAAACTCCATAAGCTTGCTCTTCATATCATCTCTCTGCTAATGTAAATCAATGCAACACCAAAGATCAATTGGTCTTTACAAGGGTTGTAAGTTAGGCTAAGTTATGGGTTACGAAAGAAAGGATAAGGAGAACTAGAACTTTAGAAATGCCAAGATATCTTCATTATGTAAATTGGTCGGCCCTCTTTTGAAACTTGATCTTTGATTCTTGGCGTCCAAGACTCATGATATAGAATGGAACGTATTCAAACCTTTTATTTTATTAATCACTTTGAAACTTTTTTTTTATTTTTTTTTATACAATGACTGAAAAAAAAAATGAACAATAAAATATATAACAAGACACGTGGTACCCCATACACGCCACTTCTTTGCTGTAGAACTTAACCTTCACCTCAATCGTCATCATCTTGCATCTCTCAAGCTATAGGGTAAGGCTAATATAGGTTAAATGGGTAAGGATGAATGTGGGCGATGAATGAAAAGGCTAAGTGTTTGGCTTCAAAATGTTAACTAGGGAATATAATGAACATGTTGGTTAGAAACGCTCAAATGACACAATGATGGTTAAAATCGTTTCCCTGTTATTGCATGACTTAGGATTCCGCCTCGAGAGATATTGAAGCAAATTCTAGTGAATGATAATGCAATCACAAAACTCTCAAGAAAGAATATGCGCGCATGAAGCTCAAAATCTCACAAGGGTTCAATAAGTTCTCACTTAAAATCCACATATAATTCTCTAAGTTAAGTATAAATCATACTAACATTGGATATGTGCATAAACTAAATCTGAGAATGATCAAGCAAGAAGTATGAATAAAGAATAGAATCACCACCAATTTAAATAAGCATGTGACTCTAAAAGAAAAGAAAGTATTATCATAAACTTATGGAAGGTTTAACTAAAAATGACTCAACAAAAATATTTTTTTTTAATTTTATGAAATTAGGACTCAACAAAAACATTTAAAAACAGAAAAGTGAATAACAAAAAGAAATTAAAAAAAAATGAAACACACCGATTCTTGCAATACAATTCAATTTGGACACTGATTCTAACCTATGCTCGAGTTTCCTTCTCTATCTTAAAAACACATAGTGGAATTCCAAAGTTTTTACATATTCAGAAACTAGACGAAAAGACGAAGAAAACTACCATGTGAAACTTTGAACAACAGGTATGCAAAATTTTAAAAATGGACCAAAGAAACAAAATATATGCAGTGATGTTGACAATTTCGACCTTCGGTTAAATATTCAGTCACAACTTTTGAACCACTTATCCAAATTCAGCATTCTTTATATGGTTAGAAAGATAACGGAATTCTAAAGAAGACATCACGGGCTAAATTGTCAAATTCCTTACCAATCGAAACAGTTTTCAGCAAATATAAGCAACATGGACAAAAATAGATAACAAAAACAAGAAAAAAGAAACTATCAAGAAGTCTAAATATCCCCCAAACTTGATCGAACATTGTCCTCAATGTTAAAATAACTCAAGTATGCAATGCACAAGTAAGCACTAAGATTTCAAAACAAAAAGATAAATCGAATAAATTAAATTAAATTAAAAATTTTAAAAATTAGAAACAGATGACACTACTACAATATTAGCTTTAGGTGTCGAATGATGGTGGCGGTTTAATAAGCCATTATGTCGGATAAAAGATATTCGACACATCATTCAGTTAGTGTCGGATAACAATAAAACCCTGTCGGTTTTATCCGCCAGTATTTTTTAATTTTTTTTTTAAATATTTTTAACATATTCCGACGGTTTTTAGTTAATGGTGGCGGTTATAACCGACAAAAATTGACTATTTTATTATTTTAGTTTCTGGCGGTCATTATTTTAGTATTCTGGCGGTTATAACCAACATAAATTTATTTTTAACATATTCTGGCGGTTTTTAGTTAATGGTGACGGTTATAACCGACAGAAATTGACTATTTTATTATTTTAAAATGTTATATTGATTAAAAATAAATAAATAAACACATGGTTTAAATATTTTAACAAACACTTAAGAGTTAGTGTTATACTTCCATTAAGTACAAAATAAGATTTATCCATTAGCGTAAATATTTTAAATTGAAGATCAAATCCATTCATTGCATTCTTATAGGATCGAGGAGTGTAGCTGTAAAAAATCATCAAAATCGAAGCTAAAATAACCGTTAAATTGTGATTTTTCTTTTATAACCATCGAAAACTTTTGTTCCGTTACCTAATCTCTAAATGTTTGTTTTTTGCGATTTTTTAAGTATGCGATCTCGAAGTGTGTACAAACAAGTTTGACGGTTAGATCGTTAAAAAACGTTTCGTAGAATGCGTGTCGCATCAAAACAGTAGATTAAACAAACACTTGGAGTTAATGTTATACTTCCCTATCAAGTATAAAATAAGATTTTGTGGTAACCACTAGTGTAAATATTTTAAATTGAAGATCGAATTTGTTCAATGCATTCTTATAGGGTCGAGGAGTGTAGCTATAAAAAATCATCAAAATCAGAGCTAAAATAACCGTTAAATTGTGATTTTTCGTTTATAACCGTCGAAAACTTTTGTTTTATTACCTAATCTCTGAATGTTTGTTTTTTGTGATTTTTTACGTATGCGATCTCGGAGTGTGTACAAACAAGTTTGACGGTTAGATCATTGAAAAAAGTTTCGTAGAATGTGTATCACATCAAAACGGTAGATTAAATAAACATTTAAGAGTTAATGTTATACTTCCATTAAGTATAAAATAAGATTTTGTGGTATCCACTAGTGTAAATATTTTAAATTGAAGATCAAATTTATTCATTACATTCTTATAGGGTCGAGGAGTGTAGCTGTAAAAAATCATTAAAATCGGAGCTAAAATAACCGTTAAATTATGATTTTTCGTTTATAGCCATCGAAAACTTTTGTTCCGTTACCTAATCTCTGAATGTTTGTTTTTAGCGATTTTTTACATATGCGATCTCGGAGTGTGTACAAAGAAGTTTGACGGTTGGATCGTTGAAAAACGTTTCATAGAATGCGTATCGCATCAAAACGGTAGATTAAACAAACACTTAGAGTTAATGTTATACTTCCCATCAAGTATAAAATAAGATTTTGTGGTATCCACTAGTGTAAATATTTTAAATTGAAGATCGAATTCATTCAATGCATTCTTATAGGGTCGAGGAATGTAGTTGTAAAAAATCATCAAAATCGGAGCTAAAGAAACCGTTAAATTGTGATTTTTCGTTTATAACCGTTGAAAACTTTTGTTCCATTACCTAATCTCTGAATATTTGTTTTTTGCGATTTTTTACGTATGCGATCTTGGAGTGTGTACAAACAAGTTTGACGGTTGGATAGTTGAAAAACGTTTCATAGAATGCGTATCGCATTAAAACGGTAGATTAAACAAACACTTAGAGTTAATGTTATACTTCCCCATCAAGTATAAAATAAGATTTTGTGGTATCCACTAGTGTAAATATTTTAAATTGAAGATCAAATTCGTTCAATGCATTCTTATAGGGTCGAGTAACTGTAAAAAATCATCAAAATCGGAGCTAAAATAATCGTTAAATTGTGATTTTTCGTTTATAATCATCGAAAACTTTTGTTCTGTTACCTAATCTTTGAATGTTTGTTTTTTGTGATTTTTTACATATGCGATCTAGGAGTGTGTACAAACAAGTTTGACGGTTAGATCATTGAAAAAAGTTTCGTAAAATGTGTATCGCGTCAAAACGGTAGATTAAATAAACACTTAAGAGTTAATGTTATACTTCCATTAAGTATAAAATAAGATTTTGTGGTATCTACTAGTGTAAATATTTTGAATTGAAGATCAAATTTATTCATTACATTCTTATAGGGTCGAGGAGTGTAGCTGTATAAAAATCATTAAAATCGGAGCTAAAATAACAGTTAAATTGTGATTTTTCGTTTAGGACCATCGAAAACTTTTGTTCCGTTACGTAATCTCTGAATGTTTGTTTTTTTACGATTTTTTACGTATGCAATCTCGGAGTGTGTACAAATAAGTTTGATGGTTGGATCGTTGAAAAAAGTTTTTTAGAATGCATATCGCATCAAAATGGTATATTAAACAAACACTTAGAGTTAATATTATACTTCTATTAAGTATAAAATAAGATTTTGTGGTATCCACTAGTGTAAATATTTTAAATTGAAGATCGAATTCGTTCATTGCATTCGTATAGGGTCGAGGAGTGTAGCTGTAAAAAAATCATCAAAGCCGGAGCTAAAATAACCGTTGAATTGTGATTTTTCGTTTATAACTGTCAAAAACTTTTGTTCCATTACCTAATCTCTTAATGTTTTTTTTTTAGCAATTTTTTACGTATGCGATCTTGTAGTATCTACAAACAAGTTTGACGGTTAGATCATGGAAACTAGTTTCGTAGAATGCACATCTCCGTTAAATTTGCCTAAATTTTGAAGTGGGAAAAGTAATTTGTGCTAAATTTTTATTTATGTTTTTCAAGTATTGATTAGACAATATTTAGTTTGTGTGATGACATTTTCATTGTACAATTCTCTTTTTGCTTCTTTATCGCATATTTTACATGGGTTATTATCTATTAAACCAAAAGTGTAAAAATTATCTATTAAACCAAACAATTATTTATTTAATTTTAAAAAATGTATTCTATTTAAATACATTTTATTTATTTATTTATTAAACCAAACAATTATTATTTTATTTTTTAAAATCGTAACAAAATTTTGGGGAGGAATTTAAAATTTTCGGAGGGAATTTTGGTGGAATTTTTGCCACCATTTTGTTTCTGTCGGTTTTAACCGACAGTAATGAAAATTTTCCAAAATAAAACCCCTCCATCTCTTCCTTGCGCCGGTGTTTCTCCCTTCCTCCTTTTCTCCTCTCCTCATTTGCTTCTCCTGCTCTTCTCCCCTTCTCCTTCTCGCTTCAATCACCATGGATGAACAAGACAGAAGCTATGCAAGCCCTTGAGCACAGAGACAAGCAAAGCGCTGTAAGTCCTTCCACATGTTTCCACCTATGATTTAATGTATGTTTTTGTTGGATACGAATAATTCATATTTTGGAAGATATCAATAAAGGCTCCATCTTATTGGTATTTCATAGATATTTAGGGATTTATTCGAGTAGTCCAAAATTATTTTCACAATCAGTAATCGTGTTTTTTTTTTCATGCTTATTAACTTGTTACCTTAATCCTTTTACCAGGAAGCAAAACATCCAGTTGACTCTAATGTAAGCATACGAAACTAACAGCTGAGAGTTTATCAGCTCTATCATCTTTTTTCTGCGGTCCCTAATAGCTTTGCCGTGTTTTTTCAGGCTGAGGAAGAGGATGATGCCAACACAGATGATGCAGAAGATGACTCTGATGCGGAATCTAAACCGGACTTAACTGAAGAGAGTGCCGAGGAGTCTGAGAAACATGTAGGCTTCTTTCCTTTTGTGGTTACTCAACTAATACTACTAATCTATTTACTGATCTTTACGCCTTATGCTTTGTATTTTCAGGATGAACTGTAGGAAGGGAAGCATCTAGAGAAGCTTCGGTGGAGTTTGCCATTTTTTCTCCTTATTTTTTAGCTGTAGAAGTGTTAAGAGGGAAGAGATACTGCTAAACGTTGAATGTTGCTGATGTCTTAATCTCTCATGAGTATCATCTGTCTTGAAGAATTGAAGAATATGGTGTACCTTATTAGCTCAATCTAGTTTGCTCATTAGCTGTCGAATCTGGTTCAAGCATGTTGGGTCATTTCGAGCAGAAGGGGAGAAGAATGCTCAATGAGAACGAGAACGAGAAGGAAGAATGCTCTCATGTCCTTTTTCTATTTTTTTTATTATTAATCTATTTGTTGTCGGTTTTGTCCGACAGATAATGCTCTTACTTATTATTAATATATTCCCTGTCAGTTATAGCCGACACAAGTTATGTCGGTTTTATATATTTTCTGTCGGTTTTATCCGATAGAGAATGCTCTTATTTATTCATTATTAATTTATTCTTTGTCGGTTTTAGAGTATTTTCTGTCAGAAAATTCATTTCCTGACGCTGGTGTCACTTATTATATCCACCACTGCATCCATTTTCTGTCAGATTTTGCTTAATATCCGATAGTAATACACGTTTCTTGTCGGTTATCATAGCGACACTACGAAATGGCTCCATAGTAGTGTGACAAAAACTTCCCTGGTGTGTAGAGATGTTTCTCCATGCTAGGTTGCCTCCTAGTAGCGCTATGTTTTGGAGGTCTTCAACCGGACCTTCTCACAAACATTTAAGCTTGAGTTGGCAAAGAATTCGTGAGATTAAAACCCTCCACAAATCCATCAAAGCGAGACTCCAGATGTCGATTTCACCATGAAGAAACACTTACTTGACCACAAAAGGACCATACCAACTCATTCTGAGCTTACTTGGAAAAAGATCAAGATGGAAGTTAAACAAAACCACTTTTATACCTGGTTCAAACTCTTCCGAATGATAGGACGATCATGGAGCACCTTGGTCTTTTTCGTATATATGCACTTTTATAACCCTTATTCCGAAGCTCCTCAAACTTGAAAGAAGAGCCTTCAAGGGATTAACGTAGGCGTTTAAACCCCTTATGTGGAACATTCAAACATGCCTCAAGAAGATCTTTATAATTGCTAGTCACAAACTCATAATTCACTGAATGATCAACCCAGAAAAGCTCATGAGCATCAGAAGGACTTTTAGTAGCTTCAAAAATTTAAATTCCACAGTTATGTCCTAAACAGTCATAATGAGTAATCCCTTCTTCACGTCAATAGTTATGCATGTTGTAGCCATAAAAGGACGCCCTATGATTAAAGGAAGGTCATGGCCTGGTGTAGGAATATCCTCCATATCAAGAATGATGAAATCTACCGAAAGAACAAATTGATCAATCTGAACTAATACATTTGCAATAATTCTCATGGATATTTAGTTGATCTATCTACAAGCTGCAAAGTCACTGAAGTATGCTTAAGCTCGCCTATACCAAGCTGCTCAAACACAGAATAAGGCATGAGGTTCATTGAGGTGCCAAGATCAATAAATGCATTTTCAAAGTTTTGTTTCCCAATGGTGCATGCAATAGTAAAGCTTCCAAGATCTCTCAACTTTGGAGGCATTTTCCACTAAATCATTGCACTAATCTCTTCAGAAAGCATGACCTTCTCATGTTCTTTAAATTTCCACTTGTTCGTATAAGGGTCCTTCAAGAACTTAGCATCGAGCAAAGGCATATTAATCTCTACCTTTTTGAACTGTTCAAGGATATTATTAGAATGCTTGTTGGCCTTCAAGCGCCCTGGATATGGAATAGGAGGCACATATGCCTTCACAGATGAGCTAGGAGAGCCATGAGAAATTGTTGCCCATATTTGTCCAGCAACCTTAGGAGCTGTATTTGTGTCCCATTTCATTGATTTTGACATGTTGTCATCTTCAATAACTTTACTCTCATCATCATGGGCTACATCATTAACCTTGTCACCAATAACTCTACTATTTTGCAATGTTATGACAGACTTGAGTTCTTTAGTAACCTTGGGATTCAACATAACCTGACTTGAAAATTGACAATTTTTCCTTCCATTAAAAGCGTTAGCAAGTTGATCTACCTGAGTTTCAAACTTCTTAACAGAAGCTTGAATATTCTGTATAGAGGCCTAAGTTAGTTGTTGGAAAAAGAATTGGCTTTGCATAAAAGCAGATAATTGATCTTTGAAGGACATTTTCTTGGGCTTAGAAAACCCTGGAGGAACCTGAGTTGTACTAACTTGCTGAGTAGAATTTGAACCAAAACCTTCAAGTCGTACATTACCACCATGTGTAGGATTCAATATATTCTGCAAGTTCCCATAACTGAAGTTAGGATGAAGCCTCCATGCTGGATTGTACGTGTTTGAATATGGATTATTCTTGGAAGAATAGCCTCGTTGTCCAATAGAATTTGCAGCTCTTGAACTATAAAAGAAGTCAAAAAGACATAAATCAGTATTATGATCAGGATACGAACATATCACATACATCGGGTGTATGGACTTGTTGAGTGCTTTGAGGAGTCAAGTTCTTGACTAGCATTGCAATATTTCAATTTATAGATTCCATCTCTGCTTGCAAGCCATCATTTGACTTGATCTTATAAATTCCTATTATGCCACCAGTCTTGTTCCTTGTTGAGAATTGTTGTGAGTTCTCACTAAAAGATTTGAACAACTAGAATGCTTTTTCCCCACTTTTCTCCATCAAAACTCCTCCAATAGCAAACTCTACAATACCCTTGTTAGTATCATTTAAACCTTCATAAAAAGATTCTACTAGTTCACCGCTTGTGTGATTATGTTTGGGACACTTAGGAATGAGGCTCTTAAAGTCTTTCCAAGCTTCGAAGAACAAATCACCATGCTTTTGTTGGATGTATTGGATTTCCCCTTTTAGTTTTTTGATCTTTTGAGCTGGGAAAAATTCCTTCAAGAAATTCGTAGCAAGTTGCTCCCATGAATGTATAGAACCTGCACCAAAGAGTTCAACCACAACTTAGCATTAGATTTTAGTGAAAAAGGAAACAAAATCAACTCGATTTGTTCAGGAGTAAGCCCTTGAATGGTTTACGTCTTGCAAATGTCAAAGAAGTCCTTTATATGAAGATGTGGATTTTCATTCGGGTCTTTGCTAAAGTGAGGCAACGTATTCAATAAACGAGGTGACAAGTTCATGTTCCCATTGATATTTGGCTGAAAACTAATGCATCATGGCTGATTTAAGTGTTAAGGTTCATATGTATCCTTCAGAGGCATTCTAACAGGTGCAAATTCTCGATCACCCATCTTTGATTCCTTTGGAAGAGTTTGATGACTCTTCTGCCTCTTTAGATTGTGTAGAGTGCGCTCAAGTTCTTAATCAACAAGAAGAAGTGCTAGTTTGAGCAATCGTCTTTCTTGCATATACCTTAAGAAAACTTGAGAAATTGATATATCTACAAAACAAGGAAAACAACCTTAGTAACACAGCAAAAAAATTCAGAACAAAATTAAATTTATATATACTAAAACCCAAACAGGAGGAACATTGTTCATTAACAGTGAAAGTAACAGTAAAGTTTCGAAAACACCCCTCCAATTGCTTATGGTTGTGCCTTTTTTCAGGTTTTTGCACATTGAAATGGCAGGTTTGCCCCTGCCTGTCCACGTGTCCGTGTGCTATACGAACTCTCGAGGTTTCGATTTGTTCCCGTGCTTGCGTTTTGTGTGGAAAGACTCTTCCTGTATCTTTTATTTTTCACTTTCCTCTTCCTTTCTTCTCTCTGTCTTTCTGTTTCTCTCTATTTCTCCGTTTGTCTTTCGATTTCGATTCCGATCGTCTCGCTGTTTTCCACGAACGAATCGCTTTGGTTAAGGTGTGCTTTTTCGTGCGTTGGTTTATTTTCTGTTTGGTTATGAAGAATTGCATCGTTCAGACAACCCATGGATGGTATTTCGCTCAAACTCGCAGATCCATGTTCGATCCTCCAGTTTCAGAGCAAAACATTGATCCAGTTCCCTGATCCACAAGAAGCAAAGGTAAAGACTCGATTTATGCCTCAAAAAATATACTCTCTTCTCTGTTGTGTGCTTGAATCCCTTTTTTTCATTTGCGATTTCGGGGTTGTGGCCGAAATTTTGGCCGATTTCCAGCCCTTTGGGCGCGGCCTGTCTTCATATCACTGCAAAATCGATCTTATTTAGCTAAAGTGTGTTTTATAATGACTGTATTTCAGTTTTTATTTTGAATTTTTGCTAATTTGGATGAAACCCTAACGATTCGTTTTACTAGGAGTTATGGTGCTTTGTTAGGGCTTTCCCAGCTAAAAGAATATAAATTTCCCAAAAACTTGACTAACTCAGAGAAAGCAGTTGTAGCAGTTGTGACTTCTATTTTTTTTCTCTCTTGAAAATGGTATGAACTCTGATCACTCTGTCTCGATCAAATCTTACAAAGTTTTCAGCTTTTTCCGATTTTAATTTCTGGGTTACTATTCTTTGGTAACTTCCTCATCTGGGCATGTTAAAGGAAACAAAATAGTCAACTATCTGATTTGGAGAGATTATAGGAAATATTGTAATAGCATAGAATCAGCTAAAGTTTACCTAAAATAGCTTTACATCCCTGTATAAATGTATACCATTGTATACCTTCAATTCAATGCAATATAGAGAAATACATTCACACAACAATTTAAGTTGGTATCAGAGCACCGATCTTGGTGACTCTCATCACACTTCCGCTACAAACACAACCCTAACCCTTCACATCAACCAGGGCCAACATGAGCGACGAAAAACCAACGGAGGCGATGCCACATGCATCTGATCCTCTCGTCCTACATCACTCAGATTCACCAAGCCTTGTTTTAGTCTCACAGCTTCTTGATGGACACAACTATGGACAGTGGAGCCGCTCCATGCGCATCGCTCTCAGCGCCAAGAACAAACTAGGGTTCATTGATGGATCAATCAAGAGCTCTGCAGTCACCGATGTCAAGTATCCAATTTGGCAGAGATGTAACGACATGGTCTTGTAATGGATATGGCAATCTGTGCAAGGCAACATTGCATGCAGTATACTTTACTGCAAATCTGCCTCGGCAGCATGGAAAGACCTTGAGGATCGATTCTCACAAGGCAACGATTCAAGGATCTATCAAATCCAACAAGAGATTATCGAACAACAACAGGGACAGCTATCCGTTTCAAATTACTACACAAAAATGAAAGCTCTTTGGGATGAATTGGCATCATACCAGGAGCTAATTACTTGTGAATGTGAGAGATCCAAGATACGTGTAGAAAGGGAGGAAAAAGAAAAAGTCATGCAGTTTTTAATGGGGTTGAATGAAAGTTACTCAAACCATACGAGGATCCATCTTGATGATGAATCCACTTCCAGATGCACGAAGAACACATGGGTTAGTTCTGCAACACGAACGCCAAATGGATGTGGCATGTCGTCGTGAACCTACTACCGATACCATGCAGACAAGTCGCTCGGTGACGCCAAAAGGAGGCCATGGTGCGAGCAGCACTAATCCCAATTCACGCAAGACAATCAAATGTAGCTACTGTGAAGGAGGACATCCAGTAGAGCGGTGTTTCTTCCTTATTGGCTTTCCTGAAAGTCACAAGTGGCATGGAAAGCAGGTGCAGCCCAAGAACAGACGTACAACCCCAACTTCCCACAACGTTCCAGCTACTCAGTCACAAGTCATCACCAATGACGTGACCCCGGCATCAACTTCCACCAACACTCCAACGTTTACAACTGAGGTGTACAACCAATTCTTGACTCTCATTCGAAATAAGAACGGTACAAATCAACCATTCGCAAATGCCACAGGTATATATACACCCACCTGCAACCTTGCACAACACGATCCACATTCCACATTGTATTGGATTGTGGATAGCGAGGCAACAGATCATATTTCACATCTATCACCCAATCACCATAAAACTCAAACACAACACGACTTTGTTGGTTTACCCAATGGAGGACAAGCTGCCATAGACAGTATTGGATCTGTTAACTTATCACCAGAGATATCTTTTTATGGCGTTTTACATGTGCCCAACTTTCATGTGAATTTGTTATCTGTGAGCAAAATAACGCGGGCCTTGAACTGCATTGTGATCTTTTATTCGGATTTTTATGTTGTGCAGGACATGGATACGAAGAGGACGATTGGCCTGGGCAAGCATTTTAATGGCCTTTACTATTTGACACCAAACCACAACCCTCGCCTAGCTCACCATGTTAACCGTACCTCGAGACTTTGGCACCAACGTTTTGGACACCCTTCATCAGGACCTCTCCACTCTCTCTCCCAAACCATCCCCGAAATCATATTTGATTCTCAGCATGTTTGTGATGTTCGCCCTTTAGCAAAGCAAACTCGATTGTCTTTTGTTTCCAGTTCAATAAAATCAGTTGCACCTTTTGATTTGATTCATTGTGATATCTAGGGACCGCACAAAGTTCATACACATTCCGGAGCACGTTATTTCCTTACCATTGTAGATGATTTTACTCGTTTCACCTGGGTACATCTCATGCGTTTCAAATCTGATACACAAGCCTTGCTGCAGTCTTTCTTTTCTTAGGTCAAAACACAATTCAATTGAGATATTAAAACCTTACGTGCTGATAATGGGGGAGAATTTGTATCCATGCGTCCTTTTTTAGACACTCATGGCACCACATTTCAACACACTTGTGCACACCCCTCAACAAAACGGGGTCGTTGAACGTAAGCACAACCACCTTTTGAACGTTGGTCGTGCATTACGTTTTCAAGCCAACCTACCTTTGAAGTTTTGGGGGGGTAGTATCCAAACCGCTTGTTACCTCATAAACCGTCTTCCTACACCATTACTTTCCCACAAATCACCCTACAAACACTTGCACGGCACCTCCCCCGACTATTCTCACCTTCGAGTTTTTGGGTGTTTGTGTTATGCAACCAACCTCACTCCCACGCACAAGTTTGATGTACGTGCACGTTGATGTTTCTTTCTGGGATATCCACTCGGCCAAAAGGGTTATCGCGTCTATGATCTCGATAACAAAAAAGTCTTCACCTCTCGTGATGTCATCTTCCACGAACACATTTTCCCTTTTGCCACCTCTCCCCCAGAATCTCAACTGGACTCACTCGTCCTGCCCATTCCCCACGATGACCCCAACCTTCCCATACTCTCCGACCCACCACCACCTTCCCATCCCAACCACCACCTACAGACCCCACACCTTCTCCTACAGAGCCCACAGATTTTCCTACAGACCTCGCACATTCTCATCCACCAGCTCCCCTCTCACCACCACTAGCACCTACTTCTTCCCCACCACCCCACCTTCTCCTCCTCCGTCGCTCAGATCGCCCTAAACACTTACTTGTTCATCTCATAGACTATCAAACTCATCATGCTGCCGTGCTTACGCCCAGCGCTGTCCCTTCCTCCATGTTTGGTACACGATATCCGCTTCAACGGTATGTCTCCTACTCTCGGTTATCACATGCTCACCACACTTTTGTCCACAATATCTCTCACTTGGTCGAACCAGCTTCTTATGAACAGGCTCGTCATGATCCTAAGTGGCTTGCCGCCATGCAGTCAAAGATCAAAGCCCTCGAAGACAACCAAACCTGGACCATGGTTCCGTTGCCTCCTCACCAACGCCCCATTGGCTGCAAATGGATCTTCAAGATCAAGTACCATTCTGATGGTACCATCGAACGGTACAAAGCTCGCCTGGTCGCCAAAGGGTTTACTCAACACGAGGGCATTGACTACAAAGAGACGTTCACACCGGTTACTAAACTCATCACTGTCCGCTGTTTCTTGACTGTTGATGTTGTTCGTAATTGGTCTTTTCATCAGATGGACGTGCAAAATGCCTTTCTTCATGGCGCCCTGCATGAGGAAGTTTATATGCTCCCACCCCCTGGTTATCGTCGATAGGGGGAGACCATGGTTTTTCGACTTCACAAGTCCTTATATGGACTCAAACAGGCGTCTCGCAGCTGGTTTCAGCGGTTCTCATCAGCCATTCAAGAGATTAGTTTTCAACAGTCACATGCTGATTACTCATTGTTCACACAGGTTCGAAAAAATTCCATTACCGTCGTATTACTTTACGTTGACGACATGATTATTACAGGAAATGATGAGGCATCCATTAGTGATCTCAAGAAATTCCTCAGTAGTTGCTTCCGAATTAAGGACCTCGGACCACTAAAGTATTTCCTTGGCATAGAAGTTGCACGTTCCAAAGCCGAGATTTCTATTTGTCAACGTAAATATACTCTAGATATACTGGAGGAAGCTGGTCTACTAGGAGCAAAACCTGCCAAGGTACCTATGGAACCAGACGTGGTATTAACCACAACAGGAAGCGATGCACTCAAGGATCCAACTAGGTACCGACGTTTGATTGGGAAATTGATCTACCTTACAATCACAAGGCCAGAGATTACATATGCAGTAAACACTCTCAGTCAGTTCATGCAAGAACCCAAACTTCATCACCTTAAGGCAGCGCATCGTCTTCTCCAATATCTAAAGGAAGCACCAGGACAAGGCCTACTGTTCTCTTCAGGAAGCCAACTTGATTTGATTGGCTACTGTGATGCGGATTGGGCTCGATGTCCAATCACGCGCCGATCAGTGACAGGTTTTTTCATTTTCCTTGGCAAATCACTTATATCATGGAAGAATAAAAAGCAGGTCACGGTCGCAAGGTCTTCGGCAGAAGCAGAATATTGCTCCATGGCTGCAATCACTTGTGAGCTTACTTGGCTCAGATACTTGTTGAAGGATATGTGCGTACATCATCCTGAACCAGCAAAACTGTTCTGTGACAATCAAGCTGCACTACATATTGCAGCTAATCCGATATACCATGAGCGGACCAAACATATAGAACTGGACTGTCACACGGTTCGTGAAAGGATTCAAAGAGAAGAAGTCAAGACTATGCATATGCAAACAAAGAACCAGATAGCTGACATATTTACGAAGCCATTAAGAGCACCGGCCTTCCACTCGCATCTTAGCAAGTTGGGTGTCATTGACATCCACACTCCAACTTGAGAGAGAGTGTTAAAGGAAACAAAATAGTCAACTATCTGATTTGGGGAGATTATAGGAAATATTGTGATAGCATAGAATCAGCTAAAGTTTACCTAGAATAGCTTTACATCCCTGTATAAATGTATACCATTGTATACCTTCAATTCAATGCAATATAGAGAAATACATTCACACAACAATTTAAGTGGGCAATCTCCAATTTTCGTTTGTATTTTCATCTGGGAGGAGTTCTTCAATGCTAATTAATCAATGTTAGTAGATTGTTAATTATTAACTTGATGTTTAAGCATGGACAATTGTGAATTTCCAGGTTTACAGTTTTGTGGATTTCGTTTTGCTGTCAGTTGTGGTGCTTTGTTGGGGCTTTCCCGGCTAAAAGAGTACCTTGCGTTTTGGTTGCACAATTAATAAATCTGAGATTTGCTCGCACCTGTGATGCTGCTGTTATATTTTGGGTACATTTTCTGTCCTCCTTCTTTTTTCCAGTTTGCAGATGCATTGATAATTGTTGGATTAAAATGGATTTGTATTTTTTGGGAAGAAATAAGAAGAAGAAGAAGAAGAAATTGAAAGGGTAAAGCTTCATGCTTTGGTATATAATTAGTTGAAGAAAGAGAAAATTACTTGGTAAAGATTTGAGCTTTAGCTACTGCATGCAGATTCAGCTTTCCTTTGCATTTGAATGAGTTGGAAACTGAGTGGAAAATGTTGAGAGAGAGCATTGTGTTGGGATTTTGGTAAAGATTTGAACTTTGGTGGTAAGCTAGCTGCTTTAAGCTCGCACAGGAAAACTCAGCAGTATGTAGATAAGTAGACTGAATTGGCCTTTTGAATAAGTTTGAAATGAGTTGAAAACTGAGTAGAAAAATGTTAGAGAGAGAAACAGAGAATGTGATTTGATAATTGGTAATATGATCAATCCTTGGGGACATATATATATATATATTAAATTAGATTAGAATTTTTTGATTAAATTAGATTAAAATTTGATCATATAAAATAAAACAATTTATACATATTGGAAATAGGCATTAAAAAGTTTAAGTCTCACATTACATGGATTAGAATGACTTTTCTAGATGTTTAAATGCTTTTGCTGAAGAGTGTTTTTTGTTTCTATTGCAGATAACCAAATGTTGTAATGTATACCTTAATATATATTCTACGCTGGTAAACAAAGAGGTTTTTCGTTAGAAATATTAGTTGCTGTTTTCGAGTTGCTCCATTTCTTTCAAAGTTTATTTCCTTAAAGGTGTATGAAACAGCAAGTTATTATGCTTCTGATGCTTCTAAAATTTATGAATACAAGTTTCATTTGGCTGTTTGCTTTGCAGGTTTCATTTTTGCACAGTAAAGGACATATGCAACACCTTCCACAATTTTAGAACACTTGAAGGTGAGACCTAAGAAATAAAATAGCGGTTTGAAAAGTTGTGATGGCATTATAATTTCCTTTTTTTGTGAACTGATTTTAAAGCATATTTACCTATTTATTTTTCCATATTTTGTTTACATTTGATTTATGATAGATTACGCACATACTTAACGTGTTTGCATAAATTTAATGCCTTAAGCTTACACCTTAACAAATACCTATGAAATCTGCAGTATTATCTAATTGAATTGGTTAGTTTTGATTTGCATTTTGTTAATTTATATATTTGTAATAGTTGACTCTGTTGAAATTTTAGTGTATCACTTTTTGTCAACACTCTACTTCTTTTTCTTATTACGTTTTGTGTTTAAATAGCATGAACATACTAAAAACCTGTTAATTACAAACTATCCATTACAAGTTTGTACTGCCTGTTTTCTTCTTTTACGTCCAGTAGTTTTAAGACCCGCAGCAACGCGCGGGCACTATTGCTAGTGTAAATCTAAAATACTAAATTAACTAGAATTAGAAATACTAAAGAGAAGGAAAAAACAAATCCCAAACAGTTTTGACCACAGCGCACTGTTTTGACGATATCTGCCTACTCGAAAATCGGAATGTCAATCCGTTTTTTGGGTCGGAAAGTAGACGTCCAGAGCTTTCTAGTGATATGTGATAAGCCTAGTAAAAAGTCCCAAATTGGCGTTTCAAAACAGTTCCAAATGCTGCGCGAAAATAAAAACTGTTAGAAAGACAAAAATTGACACTTGTAAGTTGACTCATAATTAAAGTACTTAAACACAACCATCGTCCCCAGCAACAGCAACGGCGCCAGAAACTTGTGATAATTAGACCGTTAACAAATAACAAATCTAAACACAGATTTAAACCTCACAAGTAGACGAATTGAATAAGATAGTATAATGACAAGAAATGGTCGATCCCACAGAGACGATTAATTTAAGCAAAAATAATAATTATCAACTCAAAAGTACAAACAATGACTCTTTTTATTTTATTTTCACATTATGACTCAACTAAATGCTAATTAGGGTTTATTTTGGGGTTTAATTTTCTGATGATATTCTTCTCACCAATGAGGAAAATATATATTGTACAAAATTGATTTACAAGGAAAAAAACACCAAATAATATCTATCCTAATTACATCCTGATTATAAGGACCCAAATAGGTAACTAAGCTAATTACAAAGGTTAACTCTCCAACACTCCCCCTCAAGTTGGTGCATAAATGTCGTTCATGCCCAACTTGACAAGAGAGTTGTAGAACGCTTGACTGGCAACAGCTTTAGTTAAGATGTCCGCTAATTGATCATCTGACTTTATGAAAGGGAATTGAATAATATTCACATCCAACTTTTCCTTAATGAAGTGTCTGTCAACTTTCACATGTTTCGTGTGATCATGCTGGATTGGGTTGTGTGAGATATCAATCGCTGCTTTATTATCACAAAAGAAATTGGAAGCCGACATTGAAGGACACCCGAGTTCTGCGAGTAACCTCCGAAGCCATAATAATTCACATACTCCTTTTGCCATACCCATGTATTCCGCCTCTACACTTGATAAAGCAACCACTTTCTGTTTCTTACTCCGCCAAGTCACTAAATTTCCCCCCACAAATGTAAAGTAACCCGATGTGGACCGTCGATCAGTAATATTCTCTGCCCAATCTGCATCGGTATAACCTTCTATCTGGCAATGACCATTCTTGGAAAAAATAATGCCTCTACCCAGGGAGGACTTTAGGTATCGTAGAATGCGTTCAACCGCACCCATATGCGTATCACTCAGGGAATGCATAAATTGACTAACAACACTTACTGCATATGCAATATCAGGCCTGGTATGAGATAAATAAATTAACCTCCCAACTAACCTTTGATAACGATCTTGGTTAGTGGGAACTTGATCAGGGTGCACGGTAGGATGGTGATTTTGGA
The DNA here is from genome assembly GCA_024362995.1 of Heteromeles arbutifolia. Classification (NCBI taxonomy): domain Eukaryota; kingdom Viridiplantae; phylum Streptophyta; class Magnoliopsida; order Rosales; family Rosaceae; genus Heteromeles; species Heteromeles arbutifolia. The sequence goes on along the minus strand of JANCRC010000003.1, from coordinate 31,285,102 downwards.
CTATAGGGGTGTCAACCGGTTTACAATCAAGCATTCCGGTTTCAGCTAACAAGTCAAGAACATATTTTCTTTGAGATAGAAATATACCCCGTTTAGATCGAGCTACTTCTATACCCAAGAAATATTTCAATCCACCAAGATCTTTCATCTTGAACTCAGTTGCTAAGTAATCTTTCAGCCTTGAGATTTCCTCTTTATCATCACCCGTAACAATCATATCATCCACATAAATAATAAGTGTCGTCAATTTACCCATTCGACGTTTCAAGAAAAGTGTATGATCGGAATTGCTCTGCCTAAACCCATCCTTCCTCACAGCCGTCTGGGACCTACCAAACCATGCCCGAGGTGATTGTTTCAATCCATACAATGCCTTATTCAACTTACACACCATTCCAGGTTGTGAAACTGATGTATAACCAGGTGGAATATCTATATACACTTCTTATTTAAGATTACCGTGTAAAAAAGCATTTTTCATATCAAATTGCTTTAATGGCCAATCCAAGTTAGCCGCCAACGAAAGTAACACTCTTACTGTATTAATCTTTGCTACTGGAGCAAATGTTTCTGTATAATCAACACCATACGTCTGAGTGTATCCATTGGCCACCAATCGTGCTTTATATCGTTCAATCGACCCATCAGCTTTGTACTTGATGATGTACACCCATCGACATCTCATTCTCTTCTTTCCTCGGGGTAACGGAACTAAATCCCATGTTTGATTTTTCTGAAGTGCATCCATTTCTTCCTTCATTGCCTTGGTCCATCGATCATCAAATAGTGCCTCCTTCAATGAACTTGGTGTGCAATCATTGGATATTTGTTGTACAAAAGCTTTGCTGGGTTCTAATAATTTATGTGATGACACATAGTTGGCAATGGGATATTTAGAGCCTTTCGTTGTTTTCGGTGAATATCGATTGGGTGGCTTTCCCCGGTTATGCCTGAAAGGTAACTGATAATTCGGAACATCAGGTACATCAATAGGGATAGTAAATCTTACCTCAGGCTCTGGAGTATGGTCATCTGGTGGTACTATATTTTGAGACGAATGAGGAGCAGTATCAGTAAAAGTCTCAAGATCGACAAGTGGTAGCACTGTTGCCGTGGGTGAGGACGGCACTGCCGTGCCTGTCGCTGGTTCTGTGGGCAGCGATGCTGCTTTTGTTGGCTGGGCTGGTAGCGCAACCACTGCGGGCTCGGCTACTGGCTCAACTAATAGTGGCAGCGGAAGATCAGTGGTAGCAGCCATGGTCCAAACCTGCTCGTCATGCAGTGTCTCTCCTTGAAGATGAGGGTTGGAAGAAGTCGAAGAGTAATACATCTCAGACTCGGAAAACGTAACATCCATGGTAGTATACATCCGACGTGAAGGAGGATGGTAGCAACGGTACCATTTCTGATGTAGTCCATACCCCATGAAAGCGCAACGGAGAGCACATGGGTCAAGTTTTGTCCGTTGATTTTTATGTAGATGAACAAAGGCCACACATCCAAAAACTCACGGTAGGAGCACTAAAACGGACGGTAGAGGCACGAATGTAGCAAGAACTTGCAAAGGTGTAAGAAAATTTAATACTTTGGATAGCATGCGGTTGATAAGGTAAGTGGTAGTCTGAAGAGCAACATCCCAAAAGGAACGGGGAACATCCGCCCCAATCAATAGCGATCGAGCCGTTTCTAATAGATGGCGATTTTTGCGCTCAACCACCCCATTCTGTTGAGCAGTCTGAGGACAAGTAGTCTCATAGAGGATTCTGTGATTAGTTAAATAATGTGTAAAATCATTATTAACATATTCACCACCATTATCAAAACTCAAAATCCGGATTTTAGTAGAAAACTATGTCTGAACCATAGTGTAGAATGTCTTAAACGCCATAAACACATCACTTTTATGCTTAAGAAGGTATAACCATGTCATCTGTGTGCAATCATTTATGAACATTACAAACCACCTAATACCAGATGAAGTAGTAATCGGAGATGGTCCACAAACATCCGAATGAACAAGACCGAAAGGAATAGCACTTTTATTAGAATTCAACGGATAAGAAACACGGTGACTCTTGGCAAGTACACAAGTGTCACATTTAAAGTCTGAAACCGAACAACCAATAAATAAATCCGGAAACATATGCTGTAAATAACTGAAAGACGGATGACCCAAACGGTGATGCCATAACCATATCTGACGCCGTTTATGATCAACGGCTCCCTGGGCGAGATTGACCCGTCCTGTACTGACATCGTCCACAAAATAAAGATCCCCCATCTTAGTACCACGATCAATTATCTCCTTCGTGAGAATATCTTGAATAAGACAAAACTTCGGATACAATAGTACATAACAGTTCAGCTGCTCAGTAGCTTGGCCAGGAGACATCAATTTATGTTTTAGTGAAGGTACAAGTAGTGTATGCAGCAAAGAGAGGGTACGCATAAGGCGTACAGTGCCAGGGCCAGTTACCGGTGAGGTGACACCATTAGCATTAGTAATATTTCGTCGAAGTGGAACAGTATCACAAGCTAAATCAATTGAGTCATAGGTCATATGGTTTGTGGCACCGGAGTCAATGATCCAACCGGATTGAGTATCACAATTATTCATATTAAAAGCATAACCACAGTTACTTGAGGACTCAGGAGGCATGTCGGACGAACTCGAAACAAGAGAATGATCCATGGTAGGGTCAGTTAAGGTAGTAGTGTTTAGGGTTGTAGTGTTTAGTATAGGGGTAGGATCGGTTAGGATGAAATTGTTTCCACCGTGGAGTGGTGGTAGGTTCTCCATGGGAAGGCCGAGCTTGATTGAGGGAACGGGCAGAGCAGAAATCCTAAGATCTCTGCTCTGATATTATGCTAATTAGGGCTTATTTTGGGGTTTAATTTTCTGATGATATTCTTCTCACCAAGGAGGGAAATATATATTGTACAAAATTGATTTACAAGGAAATAAACACCAAATAATATCTATCCTAATTACATCCTGATTATAAGGACCCAAATAGGTAACTAAGCTAATTACAAAGGTCAACTTTCCAACACTAAACACTAAAGCATTAAACCAAAAATCAGAATCTAGTTGATTGATAAGCAAACAAGAAAACCAACAAAACAAGATAGTAAAAGAAAGAAATAAAACACGACAATGAATGAATGATCGTAATGAATTAAGATTGTAATCTATAGATGGTGAGCCTAAGGTTTCGAAATCCACACTCAATCATACGCTTCTCAAATAAATGCTCTATTCATACAATTCCAAATTTAATTCTTGAAGTTTACCTACAAAAGGGTCTTGGTCCAACTCAATGTGATATGATTTCTCCCAATGGTCATGGCAAGAGTCAAATATTTTCGTATGCAACTAGCCTATGGTTAGTCTAATTTAACGTACGACAATCCGTTAAGCTCTTTGGAAACGATAAACGTACACACCATACAAGTCTAGGTCTAGCTCATATGCATATGCAATCTCTAAATCGTTGTGCTTATATGTAAGGCAAGATGATCACTCACCACAAACAAACACAATTATATCTATGGAATAATGGTAGCTAAGCATCAAACCATAAATAATCACTGATACATTACGTTTAGAGATTCAAGAACACAAATATGAAAATTGCATCAAATTCGCATTGAAATTAAGAAACTAAATCAAATGTTTCATCCTAACCTTAGGATGGTAGGTTTAGCTAGACATGGAATCAAAGTGCATAACAAAAATTGTTGGAAGGAATTTGAAATTATTACCAGGCGGAATATCCTGCAAATAAAAATTTAACTTTGCCCGGTAGACTAGTCAAATGAGCTAGTCAACTAGTTATAATTTTATCAGTGATAGAAAGTGCTGTTGCAAGAACAAATCCTAATTGACTAGTACATCCAACTAGTCAGAATCTTCCTAGATCAGTTTTACAACAAGAATTCCCGAACCTGAACACATTCACACATCAATTCATTATGCAAATACATTAACAAAGCGATTATGAATTGAAGTATACTGGATTGACTAGTCAAAATCACCAGCCAATTAAGTACATATTCATCAGTTAACTAAATGCAAATCTACGAATCAAACTTAATTTACTACAAGTTATCCTAGCCAACAACAATTTATTTAATTACTCATAATATGCAATGTAAATTTAGTTGCAAACACATATCAAATAACAACTCATAGGATGCATGAAATATATGTTAGTAAATAAAATATGTGAGCAAGTTTAAGAAACAAAAACACAAGAAGTTTTTTGCCAGTAAAACCCATCTCTAGGTTAAAAAACCTAGGACTCTCCGCTGAGTCCAATCTACTAATGCAAATCATGTTCTTACAGAGTACCACGTAAAGCTTAATTCCTAGACCTAGTCTACCAAGCAGCTTTACCTTTGTGCAACCTTACTTTGCACGAGTTAAGGATTCCTTCGGTCTTCACGAAGTGGCAGCTCTTCTTGAACTCTTCACCTTGTACCGAAATGAAGTCGTCTCCAATCTTTACAAGATGATAGCTCTTCCTGAACTCTTCACCTTGTGGCACCGATACCAACACCAACAAATGCACATGATATCATAATGATGATAATGTAATCTGGATTCAATGATTAGTCAGTTTCTTCAATTAAACAGTTGAAGGAAAAAAATGACGTGAATCCGAAAATGGGGTCAGTTTAAAGATTTGAAACTTGAAGAACTTAACCATCAAATTAAAACAAAATCGTGAAGACAATGCTACCCTAATATGCAATGATTAGGTGCTTGATACATGAATATGGTTTTGTAGTTAGAATTTCAATGAAGAACACAAGAGGTAGCTCAAACCGAGACCAACACCAATAAATGCACATGATATGATAATGATGATAGTGTGCAATCTGGATTCAATGATTAGTCAGTTTCTTCAATCAAACAATTGAAGGAAAAAACTGACGTGAATTCGAAAATGAGGCCAGTTTAAAGATTTGAAACTTGAAGAACTTAACCACCAAATTAAAACAAAACCGTGAAGACAATGCTACCATAATATGCAATGATTAGGTGCTCGATACATGAATATAGTTTTGCGGTTAGGATTTCAATGAAGAACATAAAAGGTAGCTCAAAGCTAAAAACACTCTTTGAAAAATGTAAATTTCCTAGCCGAAACAAATGAGCATATAAAAAGATTTAAGCAAGCATTTTCAAAGATAGATTTATATATTCAAAGAAGAATATTACCCATAAAAATGCTTGATGCTCTTACAGGATCTGAGATGAAGATGAAAAACAATGACTCTCTTTCTAAAATTAATATCTCAGCCCCAAAAACCAAATGAGAGCAATTAGGGATTTAAGGAAAATGGGATGTTTATTTTCAGCAACAAGGACAAGGGACACTTGTCAACATCAAGGTTCTAAAAAACGCTAGGCGCTAGTCAGGCGGCGGGCTAGCGCCTAGCGCCCAGCGCCTAGGCGGCTAGGCGGGGTCTAGGCAGGCGCCTAGGAGACCTAGGCGGATTTAGGTAAATTTCTTATATATTTTATGAATTAATTAAATTTATTATATCTGTAAATAATTATTGACTACTATGTTATTTCTTATAGAAGAACATACATATGTGAATGTTTTATGTACATATATGATATGCTTGCCTAGGAAAAAAAAATTATCTAAATAATTTATAATTATATAAGATTTATATACACACACAATATATATATAAAAAACTTTTAAAAATATAAAAAAGCCCACTATGTGGTGGTTTTTATTATTAAAACCATCAACCCGTCCTCTTTCTTTCACATCACATGTCCACCTTGGGTGGTTTTCATTATTAAAACCATTAGAGTCCATAGTTTTCATAATTAAAACCATCAGTTTTGACTTGGATTTGAGATCCCAGTCCGCACCACTACATTTGAAATGTTTATCTCTCTCTCTCTCTCTCTCTCTCTCTCTCTCTCTCTCTCTCTCTCTCTCTCTCTCTCTCTCTCTCTCTCTCTCTCTCTCTCTCTCTCTCTCTCTCCGCACTATCTTCTCTCATCTTCACAGATGACTACAGAAATTCGCCAGCAACATTTTTTCTTCCTTCATCTTCAGTTCACAAGGATGAGCTGCAAAAATTCACCTGCAGTTTCTCTCTCTCTCTCTCTCTTCGCACTCTCTCTTCCTTGAGTTGTGGAAATCAAATCAGATAAGAGAGTTGGTAGTGGAAAATCAATCAAATAAGGGGACTTTTGACGCCTTGGAAATCAGGATGCTTTTAATTTGGGGTGTCCCATTTCCTTTTCCTCCACTTCTTCGATTGCTCCGCCCAATTCTTCATCGTCTTCTCCGCCTAATTGCCCATCTTCTTGCCCTGCAAAATTTCCCAAAACATAGTCTAGCACAGCAAAGATCCTTGAAAACGTTGCTGGCTCCGGTGAAGAAATCCGAAGAGTCCAGGTCAAAAAAAAAAAAATTCCAAAAATTGCCTAGTTCGCCGTCAAGACCTCCTAGCTCGCCACCGAGACCGCCCAACCCGCCCAGTCGGCCGCCAAGACACCGCATAATACCATTGCCGGTTTATTGAACGTTTTTGGAAAAATCGCGACCGCGGTTCAACGCCCAGCGCCTAGGCGGCCGCCTTGACCGAGTTTTAGAACACTGGTCAACACAGAGGACAACATGTGCAAATCAATGGCTGAAAATTCAATCTTGGATAAAAGCTGTCAGTCAGCCCATGTGGGTCGTCTTAAATTGTGTGCTTAGCTAGCTAGACAGTAGCGAGTAATTTTGACTAGACAACATCACCAGACAAAAGGCAGTATGGAGTTAAGCATGAAAATGCATATGCATGAACAAACCTTCGAAGTGATGGCCCAAATCTTTGAGTGAATATTTCCAACAATAATAGCTTTTTTTGCAGAGTATGTCCTAAAACTAATTTGAGCATGTGTGGTACATATTACATTATTAATAAGGAAAGCCAAACACAAAAGTCTAGACTTCACAACATTGATATAAACGTTAAAGGTGCAAATAGAAGAGAGAGATCAATGGAAATCATGTCAATTGTTGGGATGACGATGATGATGATGATGATTATGGCACGTTCTTCTGCAAGTCACGCAATTGTCTTTTTTCACACTCTGAAATTGTAGCCTCACCCTCCTTCTATTGCAGCAATCCCCAATTAGGGTTAAATCCCTCTCTCTTTCTTGCTTTATTTTCACTCCAAAAACACTCAAGTAAACCCAACTAGAATAAGTAAATATCTTTTGAGCCCACATGGTCAGCACACATGTAATATATTTTAATAGCATCGACTCGTAACTCGAAAGCATTCTCGTCGTACAAATCAGTCACGTCTTATACCATATTATCAGCACAAACCCGCTTAGAATCTTTGATTGAGCAGCAGCCACCAAAAATTCAATAATCTCTTCTTTAGACCTCAGAATCACAAACCGTAAAATTTTCCTTAAACTAGACATCCAGAGTTTTCCATCCATATATGGCTCACCACCTGGTTCGTTCTAAGTTGTTCTCCACAAATTTTTCTAGTTGGCGTATCTACATAGCCATATTCCAGCACTTGACCAAAATTGCATTCAATTTCTTCAAAAATTCTTCCTTTATCTCCTTTTGTACCAATTGACCTAGAAAATACAAAAGTCATGTAAATGACTCAAAAACAAAAGAAACCAAGCAACAAAGATTAGGAAAACTTGTAAAAATAATGACCAATTAAGCACTTTATCATATGTTAATCTCAGGGACCATTTTGGATAAAAAAAATTCCTGGTAGGTGGCCCCTCAGCTGTGTCCTATGGCATTTCACACGATTAGCTCGATGACATTAGTGTGCCAGATGATGCGTGCATAAGTATTTAAGGAGGCGAGATATTCCCAGGTCTGGTCGCCTGCATGACAGACATGCATGCTTCAAGGAAAATCATGTCCGAGCCCTCAGATGGGTTGGAGTACATTATGTAAGGAGGTCGTCCGAGTCCTAGGATAAGATCCTAGATTGGGCTTCAAAATTGATGAGTCAGAGTCGTGGGACTTTGCATGAATAAAAATACATTGACCTACAACAAGCCTTATTTTTATTTATGGCTCAAACAAATTTGTTTGGGTTGAATACATCGAGACAACATGAAACACGATCTTTTTGTCTGTTCAGAAAATACGAGCTCCTTTCTTTTTATTTTGTCCTGCATACGCATAATGTTGACATATATGTTTGCACGGTAAAAGTGCAGACATCACCTTAATGGTCCCTTGGTTCACACGTTACACGTACACCAGGCTCCTTCTACTAGTGGTTTGGCCACTAGGGGGTCGCTAGTACTTTACACAACATCTTCATTAGCTTTCCCTTTTTTGAATCTTTAATCTTGCTTCATCTCAGAGGCAGCTAAAGTACGATGGGAACAAGTTTTCATCGACACATTGGTTTTCTAGTTTTAATTTCTGGGTAAGGCCAACATGTACATGGCATGATTACAGCTAACTCATAATTAGTAATTTAGTATAAGAACTTTCTTTCCTCCATTGTGGGAACCAGAAAAACTTAATTGTACCAGTCTTTTTCCTCATATGGCAAGTCGTCATCAACAATTAGCATCAGATTTCCAAAAGAAAAACTGATGTTGTTTACTATCATGAGTATAACTGGGAGTGTTGGAACATTAACAATTTGGTGTATTCTATGTTAGGGTATCTTTATTATGTTATGATTTGTTAGTTGGATAAGAATTATATATGATTAATGTTCTTTTTTTTAGGGCATATTGCTTTCTTGTTTCTTAAGAATTATGTGTATATAAATACACCTTTTAACTCAATTGGTGGAATGATTCTTGGCAAATATGTTGTTCTTTTAATTAATAGAATTAAAATCATAGTTCGTTTGCTCTTTTCTTTTTCTGATTCTTTTATTTCTTAACAATATCATTTTTTTTGTCAAAAGATATATTTTATTAGATTAGATGTTAAATTAGCTAATGACGGAGTTCGAACCTACGCCGTCATGCAAGGGCTCAACTCTTTTCCACCATTGTAGAAAAAGCCACTTGCCTTGACGGTATCATTAACTCTTGTTGGGTGTGTTTGGTTGGCCCTGTTTTTGCTTTGTGTATCTGTTTTGAGCCTTGGTTGTAAGTTGTAAGGTTGTGTTGTTGCAATAAATAAGAGAAGGAACCCTTTATCAAAAAAAAAAAAACCGAAGTATCTACAAGGCCATAAGCAGAATTATACTTAGACTTGACCTTTATACGTACCAGCTAGCTGGTTACACAAGAACAAGATCAACAAACAAATTTAAATTGTTAAGTTTAAAGATGAACAAAATTAACTTCAACCTCAAGAACTCGAACGTAGGTAAGAACATTTGTTAAAGCATTAGACAAGCAACAACAATTACATATATTTAAGTTTTGTCGATGAATAAAGAATCAAATTCTGACAGCTAAACAGAAAAATGGCTGGGTTGCTCAGGAAGAAAGCAATTTCTCACTTACAAAGCACCTGCGATGTGACGCTAACAAGCTGTAAACACTAAAAAGAGAGTAAAGTTGTAAACTATATATTCTTAACTTCTTCCTTAATCTTACCGAATTATACAAATAAATTAAAAAATAAAAAGAGTGAAAAGCGTTCTCATCATAAGTACATAGCATATATATGTGTATATATAGTGAAACTTTAAACTCAGCAAACTAGTCAAACATGACGACCACTACCAAATCTGTAATTCTCATCATATTAACAGTTTCCTCCTCACTTCTTTTCCCAATTTCTGAGCAATTTTCCAATTGTAGCCCCATCAATCCCATGAACATTACAAACTGCAAGAAACTAATCACTCTAGGAGCAGAATTCGGGTGGAACATTCACAGCAACACCAAAATCGACATCTTGTTCACCATTAGAATGCCTATTAAATGGATAGCCTGGGGTGTAAACCCAGGTCCCCAAAGACCGCAGATGGTCGGGACCAGGGCTATTATAGGCATTCAACAGCTCAATGGAACGTTGGCAGTTAGAAAATACAACATCACCAGTGACACCAAGCTGGGTTGTAGGCTTCAGCCTTCACAAGATTTTGATGATGTTATCGTCAAGAACATGAGAGGTGAAGTAAACCCTAGGTACATGTCGATATCCGCGACGTTAATTTTGCCCCGGGCTCCAGCTGTCTATGATATTTCGAAGCTGAATCATGTGTGGCAAGTAGGGTTTGAGGCTGATGATGTTCTTATGGAGCCTAAGATGCATTCCACTTCTCTCCAGAATGTGGATAGCATAGAGAGCATAAACATGACCAGCGGACACGGTGTTAGCATAGGACATCGCCGGCATCACCTCAGAACGGTACGTAAGATCGATGCCAAGCCAACTAACATGTAATCTCTTGGTTATGATTGACTATGAAGATGTCATGTGTCAACCGTTAGATCAATGTTATTTACGATTGATGTTATAACTTAGAGTTTGTTTAATTTGTTTGTAATTTTAATTATTGTGCTAAAGAAAACAAGAAAGTACATGAAATAAATAAAGAATGAAGATGGATGGAGGAAGGAGGGGCTACTAAAAAAATTTATATGAAAATAAAAACTTGAAACTGAGAGCAATTTTTTTTTTCCTTCATTTTCTGTACAATTTCATACACATTCCTTTCCTATTTTTTTCGCCATCTCCTTTCTTGAAGATTCATCCTTCATTTCTTTTTTCTCTCACATTTTTTTTTTATAGCACAACAAAAAATATTAAAAAATTGATGAATATAAAACATCCCATAAATTAAATATTTATTCAAAACCATGAAATGGTGACAAAATGAGATAGTATCTGACATGTGGCACATTGCTTAAATTTGTAAGTAGTATTCTTTTTTTTTTTCTCTTTTTGCTAACAGGTACATGGGATTCTTAATATTGTGGGGTGGGGAACAATGTTGCCGTTGGGAGTGATCATAGCAAGGTACTACAGAAAATACCCTTTTGTCTGTGAAAAGTGGTATGTGGTTCATGTCTCCTGCCAGATTGTTGGTTACACTCTTGGCACGGCTGGTTGGGCGATCGGACTCTGGCTCGGCCATGCTTCCAGACACTACAGCTTCTCCACTCATCGAATTCTCGCCATTTGCATATTTGCCTTCACCACATTACAAGTAAATAACATTCATCTCTCTCTCCCTATCTTCCATTTATACGATGAGTCTCATGTAATTGTTTCGAGTTTGGACATATCATATCCGATGTATAAAAAAAAAATGCGTAGAAATGTTCAAAAGTGACAAAACAGCTAAAATATAACATGTGTTCGAAGTTTAGATGTCGTTCCGCCAGTGATGAACATTGCAATAAGACAAGAACATTTCCCTTACGAATATTTTGCTGTTAGTCTGACATTTTATATCGAAAGTATCAAAACAAATAATGTGTAAAACTATTCGGATGATGTGATAATGTTGAGTGACAGAACAATTCAGTTAAAAGATGACATGTGTCCGAAGTTAGCGACAAAATTTCTTAATTTCTTGACACATGTCATCTTTTTACGTTTTTCCATCCCACACGACAAGAAAATTTCCTTAACAAATATTTTCGGCATACCCTGCAATTTAGTGGTGCTCTTATAGACGAGTGACATTGTTTTATACATTGCAGATGCTTGCCCTGCGTTTAAGGCCATCGGCAACGGATGACTACCGGAAATATTGGGACATGTACCATCATTTTCTAGGGTATGCACTGCTGGCTGTGATCTCAGTGAACATATTCCATGGCATTGCGATTTTGAAGCCGAATAATACCTGGCTGTGGGTTTACATCGGAGTCCTTGGAATGTTTGCTTTGGTTGCGATTGGTTTGGAGACTTTTACTTGGAGTAAGTTCATGCTTGCAAAGTCTAAAAGGAAACAACAAGCTGCAGGGCAAACAGGTCAACCTGGTTCACGACCTCAAGGCTCCTCGGGCACGGAACCAGGTTCAGACCCATTACCGGGATACCGATGAAATGATAAAAGTTAAAAATAGAACAATTCAAAGTCTATTTGGAAGATTATATTCACACTTCAAATTACTTCTTCTACAATTTTTTAATTTTTTAATATTTTTCTATCAAATGTTAGTGGTGTTTCAAAAAATATTAAAAAATTAAAAAAATGTGAGAAAAGCAATTTGAGGTGTGTGAATATAATTTCTCTTTTGAAAAACTCATGAACATGCCTTGTTAACTAATTATGTTTCTCCTCTTAATTCCATTTTCCACTCTAGTTGGACTTTTCAATTCATCCACATGCCTTGATTGTTATGTGCTCGCTGAGCAACTCTTCTGTTTTTATTTTAGGTTTTTCGGTCTTTGAGGTGATATGTTAAAAGAATATTAATGTTGACCATTGAGTCAAAATCGCTCACCTTATAAATCTTATGATTATATCATTGCCTCTTCATATTTTTAGAAGGAATTTTTTTAAGGAAAACTAATGAAAATTGCTTGAAAATCTTGAGTTTTAACGAGAATGACAAAATAAAAGGTAAAGTGAATAGTACCAGGATTAACTTTTTAGTGTAAAAATATGATTTTTCGTTAAAGTAAATAGTACCGAGAGTTTTTTTTTAAAGTTCCTATTTTTTTTAAGTGCCTAGTATTAAACAGGTACTCCAAGTCCACGTATCATAAAATATTGTAAATTGTCGTTTGACCTTCTGAACTATCACCTTAGTTGAAATTGGTCTCGTAAACTATTTTTTTAGTAAATTAAGCACTTAAACTTTTAATAATTGGCCAATTCACTCCCTACCATTAGAATCCATCCACATTTCCGTCAAATATTTGTAACCCAACTTCTTTTTCTGTAAAGAATTATTAGTTAGATAAAATAACAATGTTGCTTCTACTCCAACATTGTGTTGTGAATATATTGAAGAATAAAAAATATAAAGATAAAATACGTAAGAGGGGACATGAAGTTTTATCCTAACAAGATGTAGAAAACCATTAGAAACATAAATTATTTAAGAAAACTCCTAAGAGAAACAAAAATTTGGAAGCATTTATCGAGGTTTTGGTTCGAATCTCCCTCCCGACAATACCTTCTAGTAGGCGATCTGTAAAAACCAAAAATGGGCTAAGAGCCCTTCTATAAGGCCATCTCCAACCGAAGGGTCCAGAGGGCCAGAGGACCGAAAATAGTCCGAAAACCGTCTCCAACCGAGGGCTAGGCCAGAGGGCTTTGGAATCTGGGAGGGCCCCACGGAATCTGAGAGGGCTGGAGGGCTGGCCAATTTTTTTTAAAGTGTTGTTATTCCTGTCGGTTATAACCGACAGTAATACATTTATACTAAATAATATAGATGTATTCCTGTCGGTTATAACCGACAGGAATTCTTAAGAAAAAATTCAAATGCAATGGTTAGCTGACTAGCCGTTGCATTTGAATTTTTTTTTTTACAGTTTTATTATTATTTTTTATTTACAAAATTTTTCATATAACTTCTATTTTTTCCTATAACTTTTATTTTACAAAATTTGTTTCATATTTTTTTAAAATTCCATTTTTTCCTATAACTTCTATTTCACAAAATTTGTTTCATTTTATTTTAAGTTGTATTTGAATTTAAGTTGTAGTTTTTAAATAATAAATTATGTTTGGCCCTTTGGCCCTCGGTTGGAGACCGTTTTTTGTGACAGGGCTATAACGAGCCCTCTGGCCCTCTGGCCCTCGGTTGGAGACGAAGGCAAATATGGCCCTGTACTGTTCATTAAAATATTAATATCTTAGAGAATCTTGGAGGGCCAGAGAGCTAAAACGAGCCCTCTGGCCAACCATCGGTTAGAGATGGCCTAAGTCCTCAAAGGGCCTTGTTCTATGTCCGGCCCCACAGACATATAATCTCCCCTCTCCATGAACGTTTTTAGTCAAAAGGAAATTTCAAAAACCCCGAAAAAAGAATTATTAGAAGAAAATAAATTAGGATGTTTAATTATATTTTCTTTGAGTGATGATGGGTGCAAATAGAAATCATAACTAGAATTACTTACATGAAATGAGGTGGCGCCTTTACCTAATGATACATTGACATATGCAAAAAAAATTTAACATGACAATATACTTTTAGACCGAAACACCAAATGATGGTGAAACCATTTCATTAAGAAGAAATGACGAAGCCACCTTAGGCCCAGATGGGGCGAATGCCCACATTTAGCTTTTTTGGTACACAAAAAAATGTACATGCTTGTGACATTAGTAAGGTGTATAATTAGTTTACTTACTCGTGACATTAGCATTATCTCTTCCAGTTGCAACTGCTAACGTTGAAAAAGCATTTTCGGTCATGAAATTTCTGAAAAATCTATTGAGAAATCGAATGGGAGATCAATGGATGAATGATAACATGATTATTTTTATATAGAAAAAATACTTAATAGTATTGGTAATAAATCGTTATGTAACACTTTCGAAATATGAAAACGCATCGAGGAATATTATAATACGTTGCATGAAAAATCTTATAGATTAGTATACAAGTATTTTGTTTAGTAAATTTTTTAGCTTTTTGTTAACAATACCCCTATCCATACAGATCTCTAACTTCGTCTCTACTTACTATTACCCACTCACACCCCCAAAACTTTACACCTTACAGCGTAATTGTTTATATTGATTTGTTTATGTTTTCCTTGTACAATAAAGAATCCTACAATCTAAGGATTACAATAGTGAATACACAATCAACTACAAATCAATTACATATAATTTATTAAGTAAGTACATTGGCTTTCTAACACTCCCCCTCAAGTTGGAGGGTAAATGTCAAGAACTTCAACCTGCGTAATATGAATGAAAATTTCTTCTTGCCCAACGATTTTGTGATAACATTTGCTAAATTTTATGAGATTAACATACTAGCGAGAGATTAACTTAATTGAATCGCTAGCCATGTCCATGACAAGCCGCAAATCGAGCGGGGAATTAAAACCCCAGCTCGCGCTGAGCCAAGCTGCAAACAGAGTGGGGAGCCATTGATAGTTCCAAACACTAGCATGCAAAAACAACATCGTTTGATACATCTTCCTTCTTGCGATTGGACTACCATCTAGGTGGCCTGCAGCCCACACCGCCGATGTCTTTCACTAGAATACGGTGAAATCGACCTCCCTCGATGACCTGCAGTCGTCCTGTGGCTAAATCTGACGATTGGAAGTCGTCTCCCGAGCCCACATCGTTGTCCCCGACGAGAAACCTTTGAGATTTCTCCCTCCTCAAAAGTTTGGAACACCTTCCCCGCGAAACCCCTATCAATTTTGATCGGAAATCACCGCTGCCAGTAGTGCGACGGCGACATACCCAACAATGCTAGGGTATACCCTTAACCAGACCCGTGGCCCTTTCAGCCTCCCTTGTGCTCGGCCCATTCCACCCAGCCCACTATCTCTAGGGCTTGAGACCTTTTTCTAGTTTGGGCCTTTTTGTTTTCTGGGCCAGGTCTGATACAGAAAAACAAAAAAAGAAGCCCAGTTCTGGCTTCCTATCACGTTTTGGGCTTTTCCAGCCCACTTGTTTTCTCTTAATGCACCTACAGTCCAACCTACGTGTGAGAATGTCACGTCTCGGACCCGGAGTCGATGGAAAATCCCAAATCCAAAACGGAGCTAAAATTTTATAAATAAATAAAACCTAAACCGGATAAATAAAAAATTCCAAAACTGGGCTTCTTTTTTCGACCTCAATTCGCCTAACCTTTTCGATTGACTAGCTCGTAAACATGCAAAATTCAGTTAAGGTAAGCTTAAAAAGCTCAGTAGAGACCTATACCTTAATATCAAAGAAGTAATTAAATACACATATGAAATGATGTACGTGAATGCAATGCAAAACGTCTTCTCCATTCCTGTTAATTCGTATCATTAAACAACTAGACTTGCATGGCTCATACCATGCATTTTACCAATATGTAGTGATATGAAAGCTCAACTATACTAAATACCCTCTTCCCAAAACCCCTCTTTTGCTAGTTGTTTTGCCTAACTCTTTGTTACCAGTCTTGAGTTACCCGATAAATATCATGTGCACTTTGGGCTAACCTGAGATCTAATACCTACCAAGAGTCGAGCTCAACTGCACAAAAGATCCTAACCACTACTATAACCTCCATACTTCTTTCTTAATAATCCAACCATTTCCAACGCATAAGTAATTCACATGAATTTCCATTACATTCCTTACATAACAAACAAGCATAATCAAATAATCATTCAGAAAACAACCTTAAGATCTAGCTAGTTCGCATTCAGAACCAACATTCATATCCCAATAATATATCAAACAATATGCAAATGCAGTATTAAGTACCAGTTTGGTACTGCTTAATTTTTTTTTAAAATAGGGATGAAAAAAAGTTAAGCTCAATATTGTGTTTTGTAACTCAGCAACAAAGCACTTATTTTCAAAATTGATACGAGAAACAGCTGACAAGTGGAAGCAGCTATTTGCTGCTTTCAAAAACCAGCTTTTTATCTTAGAAAGACGGGTGAACAGTAATGATTAATGAAAGTTTGCAAATGCCGATTCTACCCTCACCTCTCGTGTTGGCCTCTTCCTTGCTCTGCCATCTCACTGGTTCTCTCCCTCCCGTCTCACTCGTTCACTCCCAACTCTTCGCCCCAAACCCAATCCCCAACCTGAAACTTCATTCCCAGCTCAAGCCTCCACCTCCAGCCACATTAAAACTCCTATATAATTTGATTCCAACCCCTTTTTGAACCCCGACCTACCCTCTTGACCCAATCTCCTCCTAAACCTGGCATGGCTGAAAAGCTGAGGTACCCATAATCCAATTCGATAAATTCAAGCTAAAAATTGATATATTTCAAATATCCACAACTGAACTTATCTAATTTTAACGAATGTGCCGAGAAAGAGCTGCGGCGATGAAAAATTTGAATTGGGTTTCTGTTTTTGTATTACACAAAAGTAGGGAAGGATAAAGGGTTGGTAACAACTTGAATTTGGTTCAGTGTGTTGCAGAGAGGAGAGAGAGAGTGGGTGGGGAGAGATAAGGATGGATGGTTGCTCGGGAGAGACACGTAATGATGGAGGCAGGGCCGGTCCTGAGTTTTTGGGTGCTCGGTGCGAAAGCTCAAAATGTGCCCTTTTTTATTACGAAAACATATGTTTAAAAAAAATAATATTTAACGAGGGCTGGAACTCAGTCGAAGCTGGGGGGCTAGGCCCTCACGCCCAAATTATATTACTTGAGAAAATACACAACGGGGGGGACATAGTACCTAAACCCCGACAATAAAAAATACAATCATATACAACCATTCCTAGCAAAGCTCCTTGAAATTTCAACCTTTAAGAAATTATCTTCTAGCATTTTTTGAAGCAAAATCATCAATTATATCATCATACTCCAAGTCTTCAATCTCATCATTTTCAATGCATAAGATTGCTAATCCATTTAGCCTATCTTGAGTCATATTGGTCCGCAAGTAAGATTTTAATCATTTCAATTTTGAAAAACTTCTTTCTGCAGATGTCACGGTCACAGGTACAGTCAACAATACACGATAAGCAATCATGACATTAGGACACATGTCAGTTTCTTTTACAAAGTTTGCTATTTCCATGGATGTCCAAGGGTTATTAGAGAGAAATGCTTCTTCAGGTAACATCATTTGCAACACTTGTAATTCGGAACATAAGTCGGCTCCATCTACATCCATGGTATTTCCATGTTTCAAATGTTCTTCAAGATTCATACAATTTTCTTTTAGCTGTTGATCATCCAATGAAATTAACTTCGGTGCATCAAACAAGAAGCCAAAAATAGATTCAAAAGCCTTTAACTATTCAAATCTGTTTTTCAGTTGAGAAAGAGCAATATCCACTATAACAAGAAAATAATTTGTTCTAAATGATTCTTCAGCAGACTGTTGTTCCCTCTCAGTACCATCAACTTCATCATGATGTCTTTTTCTAGGTCTATGACGTTTAGTTTGAAAAACAGGTTCAATTTCCGAATCAAGTGCAATTTCTTTAGCATCACGCATGGCAGAAGCAAAACCAGTTTCTCTTTAGTTTTCAAAAAAGATAACAAGTGCTTCCAGTGCCTTTACAGCAACATCAAGACGCATGTCTTCAGATTGTAATTTTTTGCTCACCATGTTAATCTTCAACAAAATGTCATACCAAATAACCAAACTTAATACAAAATTAAAACTGGAAAGTTCTCCTGATGCTAAACATCCGGCATCCCTACTCAATTGGGGATTCTCAGTAATTTCCACCAACGTAAACAAAGCATTTCTAACCTGGGCTACTTGAGATTTAATTGCTTTAACACTTTCAATGTGACTTTCCCATCGAGGAGTTGAGAATGACTTCAAAGTTAACCCATCAATATGTTCAAGCAAAATATTCCAATGCTTTGTAGAGTTGGAAAACACCGTATATATGCATTGGCATGCTCCAAAAAAAGATTTTGCTTTAACACATGAACTTGCCATATCACAAACTACTAAATTAAGACAATGAGAACCACATGGCATGTAAAAGGCTCTGGGATTTATCTCTAGCAATCTTTTCTGGACACCTTGGTGTTTCCCTTTCATGTTAGATCCATTATCATAACCTTGTCCCCTCACATTATCAATATCAAGATCATGAGACTTTAGGACATCTTGCAACTCATTAAAAAGTCATTGTCCTGATGTATTTTCCACACTTAAAAACTCCATGAAATACTCCCTTATATGTATTGACCTACTTGACAAGTCAACACATCTCAAAATTAAAGTCATATGTTCCACATGACTTGCATCAAGAGTACAATCAAGAATGACAGAAAAAAATTTGGCTTTTTTTACTTTTTTAATGATTGCGGTTTTGACTTTTGAAGCTAAAGTAGCTATCAACTTATTCTGGATTTTATGGCTCAAATAGTGGTGATGAATCTCTTTATTCTCAATGAGTCGAAAATGCTCTTGCATTATTGGATCAAACTCCGCAATCATTTCAAGTAAACCTAAGAAGTTGCCATTAGAGTCTTCATAAGGTCTTTCATTTGTTCCACGAAATGCTTTATTACGTATGGCTAAACATTTCACAACAACAATAATTCTAAGCATCACTTGTTTTCAATGATTTGTCTCTTTCTTGAATCGCATTTGAAATTCTTTGTCAATTGTCTGATTTTTTGTCAATCTACTTTTCAACTCAACCCAAGTTCTCAAATTAGTGAGATGTTTTTTACTCTTTTCATGTTGATCAAGCTTCACACCAAGATGTCTCCAATCACTAATTCCATCTTTTGCTAACTCACTTTTTGATGCAATTGTTTTAAACAATTTACAACAAAAGCAAAAGATTTTATCCAACTCTTTTGAGTACACGAGCCATTTCCTATCATAAATTTCACCCGTTGGTAATTTTCGATCATAGTAGTGTGAGGAAAATTTTCTAGAGTTTGTCCTTAGGATAAGTGAGATTAGTTTCTCGAATTGGTCCCTTTTCTACAAGTAAGGCTCTCATTTATGCATTAAGACCATCCCAAATTCTTGGATCATAAATGTTTAAATGGAATGTAGGTTCGGGAGATTCAATATTTTCCTCTACACCAATATGATCATCATCAACATTTATATCTATATCACCACTATTTTCATGATCTTGAGACTCATCACCAACATTTTCCCCTAAATCACTACCATTTTTATGGTCTTGAGACTCATCACCAACATTTTCTTCTAAATCACCACCATCATAACCACCAATTTCATGATCATGAGACTCCTCGACAACATTTTGTGACTCTTCACCAACATCATTTTCTCTCAAATTTTCAACTGACTCATTCTTTGTAGAGAAAAATTTATTAAGAGATCCTCTTAAACTTTCGGCAATTTCGTTGTCCTTTGCTTTTTTTTTCCTTTTCATATTACCAGAGAGTTGTTTCCTAAAAGACATGGCTTCGATAATTTGTTTGCAAAAATTACCTACACATGATATAACAAAAATTTCCTATCAAAATTATCATTCCAACATATATTATATATTATAAAAACACTAACACATAGTCTAACATATACAAATTGATAAAATTGAACCTAAATATTGAGTTTGAAATGAAATCAAATAATTCAATTAATCAAGAATTCAATTCATCCACAACAACAATTCTATACATCAATTATCATATAATTATATTTCTATGTCACTTGCAAAGTTTTATATTAAATTATGAATTGATAATTCAAATTTTAAAAATTAATTACCTCAAAACTCAAAAGGGTTGGTGATGAGTGAATGCACTTGTAGTCAAATTCCAATACCCAAATGAATGGTGATGTGTTGTCACGTTGAGAATAAGGAGGCGAGGGACCTCCTGCTGTGCTATCTGGCTGCTGCTCACTCACATCACCTTGCAAACTCACCCAGCCCAAGGGCAGCACACGGCAGCAAGGCACAGGGGAAGTGGGTGAGGATTGAGGAACAAGGGGACGGGGAATTGGGAAAAGGTTGGAAGTTAGTGGGGATTGGGGAACAAAAGGAGCGGGTGCGTGGGGGAAACGGGAAAAGGTTTAGAAATTAGGGTTTATGGGACCGAGAGTGGTCCCTGTTATGAGTGTATGACTTTTTTTTATAATTTTTTTTAATGCATAAAACCTGGGCCCCTTTAATTTGTTGTCAATCTTGGGCCATCCCCCTATTTGGAAATTGGGCTCTAGTAATTTTTTATTTATTTTTATACCTAGTTATTTGGGTTTTATTATTTTGGTGCCCCTTTAATTTTTGGGCCCTGGACAGTTGCCCTTGTGGCATTATGCTAGGGCTCGTGTAATACCCTGAAAATTTAAATATATGAATATGTGGAGAAAATCGAAAATAAATCGATTTATGGTTATGGAAATAGAATTGGGAAATTATTATAATTAACGTATTTGTATTATTGAGCTTTTATATGATTTTTTAGAAATTTATAATAATTGATGTGAGCTAAGTTTTCAATTAAACTAGTTACGAGGTTTAAAGTTTGAAAATTAATTATATAAAATTCGTAGACCTTTTGAAGTCACAAATATATTTTTTAATAGAGCTCGATCTCATGAACGCGTAAGCGCAAACCGTTCGTGAAACGGAATTATAACGAAGAAGTTATAAACGAACAAAGTGAGGGATGAAATGGTCATTTGACCATTTTCTGGAGGGTTCCAGATCTTTTGGAGCAGGGAGTAGTGGAGCCATGTGGCGGGCTGTGAGTGGAGCAAATGGGCACAGCCCAATCAGAAAAGGGAGAAAGGAGGGAAAGGAGAGAAGAGGAAAATGGGAGGAAAAATGGGTCTTTTGACCCATGTAACCCAAACCGGCGGGTGCCGTGTAATCCGGTGACCTCCAAGCAAATTCCCGGCGAGTTGAAGCCCCTCACCACCTAAAAATAATTCCTCATCATCCCCTCTATCATTTTTACCAAAAATTAGAGGAGATTTAGTTGTATTTTGGTGGAAAACCCACCATGGATGCCGCGGGGGACCATGGTTGAATTCAACCATTTGTGAAACAATTTCATACAATTACCTCCACCAAAACCCTTCCCTAGATGTCAGAAACAAAGCCCAAACAACTTGAGGGGCGGCGGAACACCTGAGGTGAAGGATCAAAGTCACCCATTTATAGGGTTTCCGGCGAGTTCGAGGCAAATTGGAGCCTTTCCAGGCCAAATTGGACTTGGCCTCAGGTATAAAGTTTGTTCTACTCTTTGAGATCTTCATTTTTGTAATTTTTGAGAATTTTTGGAAATAGTTGGTATTTTCCGGTGAATCGTGGCGGCCGACCGCCACTGGGGGTGGCCGGTGCGGCGGCGCACGGCCAAAGAGCAGACGTTGCCATTTTCATGTAAATTTTAATATTCTGAATCTTTATTGGTAACCATTTGATATGATTTGGGTTGTGAGGGTTGATGGTGAATATGGTGGTTATTAAAATATGTTTGGAATTTATGAAAATAATGAATGGTGAACTACGAAAGGCTTGATCTCGCGCAAGGGTACGTAGGCAGTCTAACAGTGTTAGATGCAGCCTTAACTATTCGAGAAGTAATCTTTTGCTTAGAGGTTGTTTGATAGAATAATTTGGGGAACTAAATTGATAATTTAATTGTTTGTTTGGTAATTAAAACATGAATGTTTGGCAAATTAGAAGTGAATTGAAAGAATTAGTAGCAAACTAGACAAGAGTTTAGTTTGGGCCTATCACCAATATTATTATTCCCGAAATAAAGTAAATATTTCGGGGTGGGGCATGACAAAATGGTATCAGAGCAAATGATCCTATTTTACAGTGTGAGATATTATTATTGAGTTTGTGGATGTGAATTATGATTTGCATTAATATTGCATTTATGAAGAAATTTATGTGGAGTGCATATATTGTGAATCGTTATGCATTGAATTGAATTGAATGGGAGTAGGAAAATTTTAAAACATCGTATTTATGTTATAGCTTTGAAGATAAGCACTTGATTAAGGTTTTAAATTAATCTTGAATTGAGTTGATATTATGGTATGCATGGTGGTTGCAAAAATTCACAATTTTTGTGATTAAAGTGACATTCATGTTATATATATGTGAGATATATATATGATTTGTATTGTGTTTGTGGTGAAATTTCCATGGTGATTATGAAAATTTCATTAATGGGAATTATGATTCGCATTGATATTGCATTATTCCCTAAGTTATTTGAATAATGAGGAAGCTATGTGGAATATAAATATGTTGTGAATCATCATGAAATGAAATGAACTTGGTTTGTTTGAATGTGAATGAATTTATTTGGGTATGAGCATTTGACTCAAGTTTCAGATCAATCTTAAATTGGATGGATATTATGTGATGAGTTATGAAAATATTGAATGTTAAAATGATAATGGAATTGTGACATGTAGATGGAAGAGTTGTATTATACCTGTGCCGATGAGAAATATGTGAATTGGGCGAAAAAGGCCCGTGGATGTGGAATTGGGCACAATGACCCGTGAATGTGAAATTGGGCGAGAAAGGCCCGTAGATGTGAAAATGGGCGAGAATGACCCGTGAATGTGAAATTGGGCGAAAAAGGCCCGTGGATGTGGAATTGGGCACAATGACCCGTGAATGTGAAATTGGGCAAGAAAGGCCCGTAGATGTGAAAATGGGCGAGAAAGGCCCGTGGATGTGAAATGGGGCGAAAAAGGCCCGTAAATGTGAAATTGGGCGAGAAAGGCCCGTAGATGTGAAAATGGGCGAGAAAGGCCCGTGGATGTGAAATGGGGCGAAAAAGGCCCATGAATGTGAAATTGGGCGGAAAAAGGCCCGTGGATGTGGAATTGAGAAAAAAAAAAAAAAAGAAGAAGGAGAAGAATAAAAAAAAGAAGAAAGTGTGATGTGTATCGGTCAGGTATAGTATAATTTTTTCCAGCCTACTAGTCACTGATGGAGATAAAAGAAAATGGTGGTGGAATCAATGTTTTGACAATGATAAGTATAGCTAGAAATTTTAAAAATCGGATGGCCATGAAAATTTTGGTTGGAAATTTCAATATGTATGGGAGATCTAATGATTTATCGAATGGGAATGAAATTATAAATTGTGGTTATGGTTTGCTCATTATAATTAGAATGGTGGGTGGACATGAATGAAATTATGAAATGAAATTTTGAGTTCGTTTAATATAAACGAATTTTCAGTTGTGTGAGACGTGAAATTTGTGAAGAAAAAAAAAAATTAATGGGGAAGGTGTATAATTATAAATTTGTTGTTTTGGTTGCCATAGTTATGAGTGATCATTGTTGGAAATTGGTATTGCGAATAAACTAATGACAAGATGTTGGTCACAAGAAATTGTAATAAATTTAAAATTTCTCTTACCTGGTTGATGAAATATGAATAGAACTCTAGATGTGTGGAATTGTCTTTGATTCGCTCTGTGGTTACACTTTGAAGCGATGTAAAAGAAAAAGAAAGATTTGGAGAGTTTCATTCCATGATAACGAAATTGCGGAATTCTTCATTTAAAACCTATTAAGAAAAGTTGATTTTAGAAATTGAAAGCAAATAGCTTAATCAGTAATTGATAGTTGGACAAACGTTGGAAGTCAACAAATCATACTTGCTATTGATATTGTTCATGAATTTATGTGAGCAAGTTATATTTGTTCTGACCTTACATTGTAAAATGGAAGAAGATTCCCTTCACTCAGTGAGCAAAACAAAGTCATTTACTAAAGCAAAACGGTTCGTCTCATTGAATTCAATATTTTTTTCATGTTGGCTTATGATATTGTATTGTGGTTGGTGCATATGTTTAATTGGGACCTTGAAAGCTTAAATTGGTGATATCATTAAGATATGCTTGCGCAAGTGATGTGCTGATTATTGTCGAGCATGCAAGTACATTAAATATCATGTTTTAGTTAAGCATGTCATGAATATGGATCCAATTCTTATAATGGTTGGCACCATGTATATCCGTTTGGGCAATTGGTGTATTTGAATAAAACTATAAGATGGGATTTGAGTTTGTCTAGTATAAACGGAAATTGCGAACTTGTTTTAAATTTTAAATTTTTATACCGTGATAATGATTAGAAGATCCAAGGATTTTAGCTAGAAATTTTGATGTTTGGTTTGCCAATTCTGGTGGGTTGGTTTGAAATTGTAATAATTATTTAGCCACCGATGGTTATGGTTTGAAAGTCTGAAATTTATTCGGCCGATCGTAGTGATAAGGAGGGACATTACTGTTAAAGGCAGCAGACTGAACACTTGTGGGCTAAACCATTATATGATATTGAAGCATACACAAACTTAATGTGTATAGCTAACTTGGTAAAATAGATGTGGTAACAAGTACACAACTTGAAGTCAAATGTGATTATGGGTATTTTAGGCACCCAACAGTACAAATTGTGCAAAGTTTAATGTTTTTGCTTAGTTGGAAGGTTTTAGCGTAAAGGAAATCAAATTTTAAGGGGTAGAGTGACATTTTCAGTAGTTTCTAATGCTATATATTAAAAACTGCTAACTATGCAAGTAATTAACCAGTAAAGAGAGTGGCACAATAAGTTAAGGCTAGTTGGGGTTAAATTGTTCGTATTAAACCATCTGCTACACCAACATTTGGAATTCCAAATAGTGTTACTGGAATTTCTGATATTTATTTTGCCAATGTGTGTGGCTTGATATTTGTTGGTATGTATTTAGCCAATTAGAAGTGTGGTCTGATGTTTAATATTATCTTTGCAAATGAGTATGGATTGCATTTCTGATATCTCTTTGGCCGATGATTGTTATGGTTGAGATGTATGATATTTATTTTGTTAATGATGGATATGTCAAGACTTTTCTGAGGTTGGGTAACGCCAGATATGCCACATATTACGACGACGTATAGACAAAAATGGTGAATGGTTTGCCAATGGGAATATGAGAATTTGAGTGAAAATCATGGTTAATATTCGTTAGTTGCTTAATTTGGAGCCTAAATAAAATCGTAGATTGATTCACCATTAAAGGAATGGTGGGAATGGTTCTATTTATTTTTTAATAGAGCTCGATCTCATGAACGCGTAGGCGCAAACCGTTCGTGAAACGGAATTATAACGAAGAAGTTATAAACGAACAAAGTGAGGGATGAAATGGTCATTTGACCATTTTCTGGAGGGTTCCAGATCTTTTGGAGCAGGGGGTAGTGGAGCCATGTGGCGGGCTGTGAGTGGAGGAAATGGGCACAGCCCAATCAGAAAAGGGAGAAGGGAGGGAAAGGAGAGAAGAGGAAAAAGGGAGGAAAAAGGGGTCTTTTGACCCATGTAACCCAAACCGGCGGGTGCTGTGTAATCCGGTGACCTCCACGCAAATTCCCGGTGAGTTGAAGCCCCTCACCACCTAAAAATAATTCCTCATCATCCCCTCTATCATTTTTACCAAAAATTAGAGGAGATTTAGTTGTATTTTGGTGGAAAACCCACCATGGGTGCCGCGGGGGACCATGGTTGAATTCAACCATTTGTGAAACAATTTCATACAATTACCTCCACCAAAACCCTTCCCTAGATGTCAGAAACAAAGCCCAAACAACTTGAGGGGCGGCGGAACACCTGAGGTGAAGGATCAAAGTCACCCATTTATAGGGTTTCCGGCGGGTTCGAGGAAAATTGGA
Organism: Heteromeles arbutifolia; assembly: GCA_024362995.1. NCBI lineage: Eukaryota > Viridiplantae > Streptophyta > Magnoliopsida > Rosales > Rosaceae > Heteromeles > Heteromeles arbutifolia. The sequence goes on along the minus strand of JANCRC010000003.1, from coordinate 31,258,913 downwards.
GCCTTTCCAGGCCAAATTGGACCTGGCCTCAGGTATAAAGTTTGTTCTACTCTTTGAGATCTTCATTTCTGTAATTTTTGAGAATTTTTGGAAATAGTTGGTATTTTCCGGTGAGTCGTGGCGGCCGACCGCCACTGGCGGTGGCCGGTGCGGCGGCGCACGGCCAAAAGCAGACGTTGCCATTTTCATGTAAATTTTAATATTCTGAATCTTTATTGGTAACCATTTGATATGATTTGGGTTGTGAGGGTTGATGGTGAATATGGTGGTTATTAAAATATGTTTGGAATTTATGAAAATAATGAATGGTGAACTACGAAAGGCTTGATCCCGCGCAAGGGTACGTAGACAGTCTAACAGTGTTAGATGCAGCCGTAACTATTCGAGAAGTAATCTTTTGCTTAGAGGTTGTTTGATAGAATAATTTGGGAAACTAAATTGATAATTTAATTGTTTGTTTGGTAATTAAAACATGAATGTTTGGCAAATTAGAAGTGAATTGAAAGAATTAGTAGCAAACTAGACAAGAGTTTAGTTTGGGCCTATCACCAATATTATTATTCCCGAAATAAAGTAAATATTTCGGGGCGGGGCATGACAGCTGGCCCTGGATGGAGGAATTGGGGTTGGAGTGGCATGACCTCCCCATCCCACCGATACCCTGGCGCGGATGCCACCTCACCCAAAACCCAATTTTTAGTTAGGGAATTCGCCATTTCTGTACTGCGGATGGAGGGAACGAAGAATTAACATTATAGGTAAATGAAAGACGCCATTTTTTTTTGGTAAATGAAGATGAAGTAGACGAAAAACAAGTATGGAGAAATTGAGGGAGAGGAGAGTTCTAGAAAGATTCAGATTATAAATAAAATAAAAATATTGTTATATTACATAATAAAAATAATAAAAATTGTGATATTGTTGTAGGTATAATTTACATTTAATAAATATTTCAATTGAATTGAAGTAGTTTGTCATACTAATTAATATTAATGGCACATCTAGTATTATATCATTTTTGGTCATTTTATACAGTAACAGCTATTTTACATTAAAGTTTACCAAACACTATCATACTGTTTTTTTTTCTTTTTCCAAAAGCACTTTTACAAAAAAATTTACCAAATACTCTGCTGTTTTATTTTACAATTGCTAATTCTCACAGCACAGCAGAAACATTTTTTTTTCAAAGCACAACAATACCAAACTGGTACTATGAGTGCACCGTGTGTGTATGTGTGTGTATATATATAATTTTATGGCGAAACAATCTTGGTACCTATAACAATCTTGTTATAGGTTTTGCTGAAAGAGATTTTGAATTGTTGTTATGAATTCTTTAATGGTCCGGGTTTGGCCTCATGTCCCCCTTGACATATTGTATTTTTCTTATTTTTCAATAAATTCTCCTCAAAGTCACTTCCCGTGATAGCAATGCTGGAGTGGAATGGACTTTGTGGCCAAATTAAAATATAAAAAAAACATAGTAAACTACACAAATACAAATTCTGACATGTCAATTAGTAGGTATATACACTAACATAAAAGAACCAGAGACTGTAGGCATATCTGGTGATTGGTAAGTTTACTCATAAGCTTGTCAGACTAGCTTAAGCAAGGGAAAATAGTTAAAAAGATATCAGACTTAGCCAATAAATTTGGAAATCTGTAGGTGCATACATACAGAATACATAATTATATTTATCTTAAGGAAAAACTTAATCGATCCTCTTATCAGTCCAAACAAGAAAGCAAACATGGAGCTGAGAGTTTAAACACATGTATATAAGAACACAAATTAGAAATCATGGTGATAGATTAAAACTCATATATATATAGATATAGGAAAACTGATTCTTACCGAGATTTGTGCTCAGCCTAAAGGTCTAAAAGCAAAAAAATGGCTTGATTTCTCAAAAAACTCATTTCCAACCGATCACTATGTTATAATTCTATGGAGCCCATCAGATTATTATTTGGCCAAAAGGGCATCAATCTGGCCAAATGTAGCCCCCTCTTAGGCCACCTCCAACTAGGCTGGCCAAAGGGCCATAAGCCAATTGATAGCCCGTTTTGACACAAAACTCATCTCTAATAAAGGTCTGGGCCAAAAAAACTGGGGACTCAACGGGCCAAAATCTAGCCATATGGCCAGCGGGCTGGCCAAGCATAGCCAGTCAACTAGCTCGTTCAGTTGGGCCCAGCTATGCTGCTAGCTGACATTATGTAGCCTCTTTTTTTTTTTTTTTTTTTTAAGCAGAAATTTTAAAAAATTTAATTTTTTTTTCCTCTAAATACCTAAGTCATTTCTACATCATTTCTCACATTCTATATAACTATCCGAATAATTATTGAGATTATATCAAGATAAGAAATTTGGAGCCTTATTCATTTACCGATAAGTGTCACTCAAAATATGTCTGGAAACCTTCTTTTAATATGGTAGTTTAACCAATAAAATTAAAGAATAAATTTAAAATAATTAATTATTGAGGGGGCTAAAAAATAGCCCCCTTCGGTTAGAGATGGCCTTAGCCCCTTTTTTTTTTAGCCCAGTTCCTCAATTGCAATGGTTGATTCAAATTCTACAACTAGATTTGAAAACATCCAAAGGTAGTTTAATTAAATTAACCAATAAATTTAAGGGAACTTTAACGAAAAGCTTCCGGTACTGTTCACTTTAACGAAAAACCACATTTTTACACTAAAAAGTCAATCTTGGTACTATTCACTTTACCCTTTATTTTGTCCTTATAGTTAAAGCTCAAAGTTTTTAAGCCATTTTAATTAGTTTTCCTTAACTTTAAAGTATAAACTTAAAACTAATAAATTATTGAGGGGGCTATGTTTAGCTCATTCGATTAGAGATGGAATATGAGTATGGTTTAATACTGTTCATTTAAAAATATTTTTTACAGTGTTATAATTCTTGGCGGAGCTATATTTAGCCCATTCGGTTGAAAATGGCCTAAGATTATGGAGATTAAATTTTCTTTCCTCCAGGTTCTCTCCCTCTCCCTCTCCCTCTTAAGTTCCGTCTCAATCTTGGTCAAGCTTGTTCTTTCCATTTTCTTTTATTACTTGCTGGAAGTTTCCTAACACACATCACTCATGTTGAGACCTAAAGTTCTCCATGATTAATCTGTTTAAACCAAACCATGTATTAGAAACTAATGTTCTAACTTTATATGAGTCTCCTTTAGCACCAATCACAATCTTACTCCCTCCATTTGCGAATTGTCAAACTGTAACAAGTTTAGTTTCACTGAGTTTCAAACATAAATTACTTTATATGAGTACAAGTTGTAAAGCTCTACTTGACTACGAAAAGATGTGAAACCATTGAAGCTACTAATAGTAAGGATAGAGCTAAATAAACCTCCATCATGATCTTTATTCAAAGGCTTATGCCTGAAGCATTACAAATGGAAGTACCTCTCTATGAGGATTCTATGGCTATTTGACTAGCTCCTACGAACTGTTCCAATCATGAAAAGATGATCTCTCGCGCTGAAGTAAGACATGATTCAAACTTTTACGTCTATGAATCGATATAATTATGAAGTCTAAAGAATCCAATCGATTTTTTTTCTCATCCTTCTATGCCTCTAACTTGCTCCATAAGTAATTATGTAGAAAGCTAAAACTTATTAAATTCTCGAATCTGATTACTATTATACGTGTGAGAGAAATGTACACTCGAGCTCTACCCGTAGATATCTCTTGCTCGCAAGCGTCGTCCGGAAATATGCACAATTATTTTATATGGGCCGGCTCATATAAATGAATGGAGATGGTTTCAGTGTGAGAAATGATTGTATATGAGCCGGCTCATCTAGCCCGGCCCATGAACTCAAAATTTTCAAATAGTTGCTCAAGTTGTTTCTTCGTAGCACTCCTCCGTCCTCTCCCACGACAAAAATCACGGTACCCGCCTTCTTATCCCAAAACCCAAAACCCAAAACCCAAAACCCCTCTCTCTCCGTGCAGCAGCAGCACTCCTCTCCATGACTTCCCTATTGCTTTCAACCAAGTTTTCTCTGTACCCAAACGGCACATTTCTCCAATTTAAGTTCCCAAACAGACCTCAAAGAATCACCTTCCCCAGGAAAACATCGATAGCGTGCTCAGCCACAGAGCAGCCGAAGGGACGAAAAAAACCGCCGAAGAAGAAGAAAAGCGTCGCTGACAGCGAGAAAGGGGTCGACCCAGTTGGCTTCCTTACCAAACATGGCATTTCCCATAAGCAGTTTGCTCAGTTCCTCCGTGAAAGGTATGTTCATACCAGTTGATTGACCAAAACAATGGGGAAAGTACAAATTTTTTGAACTTTCAAGTGTAGAAATGTTAACTTGTTAATAGTCTGTGCTTGGTTTAACTTTGGAAGAACTGTTGGGTTTTTAAATAATTACTTGTAATTTTGGTTTGAATTTGCAGACACAAATCCGTGAAGGACCTCACTGATGAAATTTTCAATCGTCACGCCAATCTCCGGGATTTGGCTTCTGGGTTTGTTCCAAACTTAACTTCCATTCACTTCAGTTCAATTCTACTTGTTTTTGAATGCCTGCATTGATTAAGTTAAATTTCATCCTCTTAATTTTGTGGTCTGATATTTTTTTTTTTAATGGAAACCTCATTCTTTTAACTAAAGAAGATTTACATTCAAATGCGCTTAGATGGTTAATTCAAGTATGTTTGAGTTTTACAGTTGAGGACGCTATAACTTATAACCTCATTTTATCATGTATGGAATTTGAAACCAAAAAAGAGATTCATTTGGTTGACCCTTTGGTGGTTGAGGTTTATGGTTCAGGGTGTAATTGCCATTTTCTTCCTCTAGGTTTGAGATATTGGGTATGCATCGACACCCGGAACACAGAGAGGACTATATGGAGTGGGCTCCAGGTTCGATAAAAGCCTAAACCCTCTTTCTTTTGTAAATTATAATTGATGACTAGTCACCAATTGTTCGGGACTGAGATAAAAACTTGCTTCTGTGGCCTGAACTATAATGTTATTTGGACTTTCCATCTGCCAGATGATATGTGTATGATAAGCTTGTCAAATACAGGTGCTCGCTACTGTGCACTGGTTGGTGATTTCAACGGATGGTCCCCTACTGAGAACTGTGCAAGAGAGGGTCATTTTGGCCACGATGACTATGGATACTGGTTCATCATTCTTGAAGATAAGTTGAGGGATGGAGAAAAACCAGATGAGCTCTATTTTCAACAGTATAACTACATCGATGACTATGATAAAGGTGACAGTGGTGTTACCATTGAGGAACTCTTTAAGAAAGCAAATGATGAGTATTGGGAACCTGGAGAAGACCGGTTTATAAAGAACCGTTTTGAAATGCCAGCAAAGTTGTATGAGCAGATTTTTGGGCCTAATGGACCTCAAACATTAGAGGAACTTGAAGAAATACCAGATGCAGAGACTAGATATAAATCTTGGAAAGAACAGCATAAAGATGACATACCTAGTAATGCGCCTTGTTATGATGTGATTGACAATGGAAAGGAGTACGACATTTTCAATGTCGTGCTTGATCCTGTGTCGCAAGAAAAATTTCGAGGAAAGAAGCCTCCCTTGGCATATTGGTTTGAGACACGCAAAGGAAGGAAGGCATGGTTGAAAAAGTACAGTCCATGCATTCCTCATGGGAGCAAGTACAGGGTCTATTTTAACACTCCTAGTGGGCCATTGGAACGAGTACCTGCTTGGGCTACTTATGTGCAACCAGGTAAATTTTCTTTTCTTTTGCTAAGCGTAATTTGTTCATCCAACACTATGCTTTTGTTGAAGATCCTTTTGTAGAATTAGTGGCTATTTTACTTTCACAAGAGGTTTGATTTCAGATTAGAATTGGCATCAGGTTAATAGATTTTCCACTTACCGCCATGTTTTGTGCAGTCGGGGCTTATGTAGATTATTCTTCCTGCTTGTAACTGGACAAATTTCGTGTGTGTGTCTGTCTCTCATTGTCTCCCTCTCTAGCATCCTCTTGGTTTCTTTAGGAGTTTCTTATAGGCAATGACAGGTTATTATTTTTTTGGTGATATCTTATAAACCTTTTTATATTATCTGCATTGTTTCGTAATTTGTACAGGCATGTTACTTATTTATTTATTTTAAGAGATATATGAATGTTATGTGTCCTATACTTTATTGATTTCTTATCAAAGTGCTCTTTTGATGACCTTCAGAGGCAGAAGGAGAGCAAGCTTTTGCAATACACTGGGAGCCACCGCCAGAGTATGCATACAAATGGAAAAATTCACGCCCAAAAGTGCCAAAGTCTTTGCGCATTTATGAATGCCATGTTGGCATAAGTGGATCAGAGCCAAAAATAACTTCTTTCAATGATTTCACAAAGAAGGTAACTCCTGCATTTTTCATTTTTAATTTGAATCTGCTATATCTTTTATGGGCAGTCAAATTCCTCATTTTCACTTGTTATGTTTATTGCAGGTCCTTCCTCATGTAAAGGAGGCCGGGTATAATACGATCCAACTGATGGGAGTTATTGAGCACAAAGATTATTTTACTGTTGGCTATAGAGTGAGTCAGCCATCCTTTCTCATTATGTTCTCGGATTAGACATTGATTACTTCTGACTTGTAAATTTCCATGGGTTGGTTACATCCATATCATTATGATGTCAACCAAAAGAGGCATTTGTTCAAAAAATTCTTTTGATCTAGATCCTTGATTTACATGGCTGTTCAACAAACTGATCAAACAATTTTATGGATTTCAGGTCACGAATTTATATGCTGTTAGCAGCCGATATGGAACTCCTGATGATTTCAAGCGGTTGGTTGATGAAGCACATGGTCATCACTATTCATCTAATTCCATTCATTTCATTAACCTGTAACCTTCAAGATTTATGCATGCTTTACTAGTTGTCATTCCTGCTTGGCTTGTTCAGCTTATGCAAAAGCTATTTTAATTGCTTAAACGTTACTATTATTATTATATTATTATATTTTTATTATTATTTTGTTATTATGTGACATATTGAGCTTGGCTTCTAAAATTTCGGATAAGAAAATGTAAAGGTAACAGCTTAGGTTTGTATGGTGATTGAATCTTGTTTGTAAATTCCAAAGGATTTATATCAATGACGTGTGTAGCATAGAGTTTTCTATCAGCACTTTTGTTGTTTAACTTTTTAGGAAAGGAAAATCATTGGTAGAACAAAATGACACCATAGGCTGTCAATGGCATTAGCCTCTGTAGATAACAAGTATTTTCATTGCATGCTTCGTACTGATAATGTTCATGAAAAGGAATGCTATTTCTTGACTATTTTGGCGTCAATAACGTGTTTCTTCAACATGTTTTCCACCATATTTTTTATTTAACAATTAACGCTTACAAACTGTAACCTACCTTCTTTGTTTACAGGACTAGGACTGCTGGTTTTTTTAGACATAGTACATTCCTACTCAGCTGCAGATGAGATGGTTGGATTGTCACTATTTGACGGAACAAATGACTGCTACTTCCACGCAGGTATGTGTTTTTTTATACTACTTGTGCTTGCTCTTTAATTGACAGTATGATAGGTCTCACTAGGAGTAAGCGTGTCAAATCCGGTGCCCAATTTACATTGAACCGGATATATATTATGATTACTAACCGGGACTACTTGAAATGAGAAAAAACCGAGCCAGTCCAACACAGTATTGATTGGGTTGGTTTTGACTGTTATGGGAGAAGAGAACCTAAATGCTTGAAGGGCCAACGGACATTTGTCTTAACACCGTACCTGAGATGTGGGATGGATTCTTACGTTTTTTAAAAGTAATAAATTATGGAGCTAGTTGTCAAACCTAAAAGACTGATTGGCCAAGAAGTGTTAGAATAGGCAGATAACCCTCCCGCTTTGATTATGAGGCCGAAAAAAAAACCTTGAATTAAGCGGGTTGCAAATGCTCTAACAGCCAATAGAAGTTAGATTTGCGGTGATATATGAGGTATCGAGAGAAACCAGCCAAAACCGGGCTATGTAATTGTTTAAGTACTAAAGAATATCCCACCCAAAAGCTTATTCTCTTTGACAGCGTTGGCCTTTGTTCTCATTTCATATATCTTGTTCCATGATACATTATTTTCTTTTACAGGTAAACGGGGACAACACAAGTACTGGGGTACCAGAATGTTTAAATATGGCGATCTGGATGTCCTGCATTTTCTTATCTCAAATTTGAACTGGTAAATGTGAAGCTCATAGAATGGTTCAAAGTTTTAAAACATTAGTAGAGTTGCTTCTTTGGACCAATCATCATTTTACCACCTAGTTCCGTGTTCTAATACCACATTATCCTCTATTCTTTTTGTTTTGGGAAGTTTTTTTCTGTTTTTCATTGGGTTTGAGCATAGTATCTCAATGATTGCAATTTTCTACAGGTGGGCCGCAGAGTACCAAATTGATGGTTTTAATTTCCATTCACTCTCATCGATGATGTACACACACAATGGTTTTGCTTCTTTTACCGGTGACTTGGAGGAGTAAGGCATTTATTGAACCGTCTACAATTTCTTAATGTGTTATTATTTACACTGATATAAGAACTGTCAAATTTTCTGGGCCTTAAACAAAGGCATCTTAACTTTCCAAGATATGGCTTATATCCTTATGTTGTTGCTAGTGAATTTCAACAATATTTACATGACTAACCTATAACAAGCTGGATTTGGCGTGCAGTATGGTATTATCATAATTGTATATATATGTGTGTGTGTGTGTGTGTGTGTGTGTGTATTTATGCTTTATGGTTTATATAAGAGATTTCAACTGCTTCTGTTAATATATGGGTGGTTGAATTACATTCACTAAGCAGAATAAATGAAGTTTTACAAAACATAACTACTAAATATAAATTCTTGTGTTATGTGAGCATAATATGCTATTTCAGACTCAACCTCCTACTATTCTTATGATTGAATGCTAGCTATGAACTTGAAACTCAATCTTCATACTTTGGCAGGTACTGTAATCAATATGTAGACAAGGACGCATTGCTATACCTCATTTTGGCAAATGAGATACTTCATGTTCTCCATCCGGATATAATAACAATTGCCGAAGATGTAAGAAATTGATATTGAAATTGTTGTTTACACTTTACAGTATGAGAACTCCTTTAAGAGAAACTCACATAACATTTTTCTCATAGAACGCTCTTGAAAATTAGCATATAGTTGCTGCTAGTGGGCTCAAGAGTTCAGATCATATTGGGTTGTTAGCTCCACCGATTCTATTCTAACTTTGTATTCAAGTAGAAGATTAGGTTTATTAACATCATTGAAAATAGTGGCAAAAAACATAATATTCTCATCGAATTTATTCAGTGATATGCACTGTATTTTGTGGCTTCTAAAGAGTGATATTTTATTTATTTTCCAGGCAACCTTCTATCCTGGGCTATGTGAACCCATCTCTCAAGGCGGGTTGGGATTTGATTATTGTGTCAATCTTTCTGTATCAGAGACGTGGTCAAATTTTCTTGAGAATGTTGCGGACCATGATTGGAGCATGAGTAAGGTTGAACCATTTAATTGTGACACATTGTCTTAGAATCGAGTGGGATCGTGCTGTTTTCTTGTTAATTCACTGATTGTTTTTCCATCCCACAAAGTGAAAACTAAATGGCGTTAACCCACACTGTAGATTGTCAGCACATTAATGGGCAACAGAAACTATGCTGATAAAATGCTTGTGTATGCTGAAAATCATAACCAGGTATTAATCTCTTGCTCGTCAAAAACTCTATTGACATACCTTACTCATAAATTCTGTATCTTGTTCTAATTTATTTGTGTTTGATGTTTGCTAAATCATATTATAACAATCTTGCATATCAGTCAATATCCGGAGGGCGGTCATTTGCGGAGATATTGTTTGGTGAAATCAAGGATGGTTCTCAAGACACAGATAAATTACTGCTCAGAGGTTGTTCCTTGCACAAGGTATGCTATGTACCGGCTAGTGTAAATACATCTTTGTCATAATCAAAGTCGAAGTACAGAGTTTTATGTACTGCTTTATATATACATACACGATCCCACACATGCATTGCTTCTGATATATGCATAATGTGTATCTGCATGTAAACAGTGCAGTTGCAGTTTAGCGAAACACTTGCAATGATGTGTTGCTTCTGTAAGCTGTTGTTTTCATTTCATATTTCTGTTTATTCTGTTTATTTATACTTACATTTCAGTCTTGAGCCAGATGATCAGGTTAATTACTTTGACAATCAGTGGCCGTGCTTATCTCAACTTCATGGGCAATGAATTTGGGCATCCAGAGGTGACGTTACTGGCTCCTGCAAGTACAAGAAGTTTATTTCACGTGAGACATGACTAATGATCTTTCTCATGTTTCAGTCTGTTGAGTTCCCCATGTCAAGCAACAGTTTCTCGTTTGCTCTTGCCAACCGTAGGTGGGATCTTCTTGCCAAGGAAGGATTGCATCGGAATTTGTTTATCTTTGATAAGGTATCAACTATTAACTTTTTGTTGCCATCTAGTTGCCCTGACATGCTTACATGTTGTGATCTTGTGGCTCTCTCTGTTATATCTACTGTTGTTAATAGTGCTGAAAGCTGTTTAGTATAGATTTCTAATAACTTCAAATTCCCCCATAAATGCAGTTTCTCTAATTTCGCTCTTCGCTTTACCATTAACATATTCAACTTGAAGTTGCGAAGTATTAATTGGTCATTGTTCTTGAGAGATTAAAACATCCCTTGAGATCATGGTAGCAAAGTAATTTTTATCTTTCTTCTTTCCTAGGACTTGATGAAGTTGGATGAAACTGAAAGAGTACTTGCAAGAGTTTTACCGAGCATTCACCATGTGAATGACAATACCATGGTACGGGTGAAACTAAACTCAATAATGCGTTTAGAAAGAATTTTATGCCTTTTACTGATTATGATATTTCTTTGCTATTTACAGGTAATAGCTTACCTGAGAGGCCCCCTTCTATTCGTATTCAACTTTCACCCAACAGATTCTTATGAAGGATACGGAATAGGTGTAGAAGAGGCTGGAGAGTATCAAGTAAGTTTTATCAAACAGCTTTGAGTAGTTTAAGTCAGTGATATGGTTTCTAACTCGTAATTTGCATTGCGTTCTTTTATTATATGTGTGCTGGCATGAATACATGGATTCAGGGTCATAAACTGAAGAACTAAGTAGTCTAGTTTATATTGGACATTTTATATGTATATATCTTTTATATATGTTTCTGTGTATGGCAAGCAATTATATGTATTTGTCAAGCAATTATAGTTATTTGTCTAACTGTAGAGCTTCAAGTAAACGAACCTGTTACTTTTCTGACCACAGCTCGTGCTAAATACGGATGAAATAAAGTATGGAGGTCAGGGACTTTTAAAGGATGATCAATATTCTAGGAAAACTATTAGCAAAAGGTGAGTACTGACTACCTTTTCAATATTTCTTGTCTTCTCTATTTTACCTGTTTGTGTGTGCACGTTTTTTAGTTCAGTTTTGGTTACTTTCTTTGATTCAGTGCTTGATGTTGTTCTGTCACCACTGTGCTTGGTCTTTGCAGAGTCGATGGCCTCCGAAACTGCTTAGAAGTGCCTCTGCCTAGTAGGACTGCCCAGGTTGGTCAATTTTTCTGCACGTTGTTTTTGTTAGTATTTTATTTTGTGGCTGTTAGTTTTCCGTGCTTTGGATGGCTAGGGGTTGGCGCTACCATTCTTAAGAACCCCTTTTTCAATTTGTGATGTATTAAGTAGTTGTTAAACTAGATTACATTTCGACGTTCATATTTATTTGGTTAAATTTCTTGTGTGCAGGTTTACAAACTAAGCCGGATCTTGAGAATATAGAGAGTATTGCACTCAGAAAGCAAATTGCAAGCTGACTTTGAAGAACGAAAGCTAGCACCTACTACCTACCGGCCATCAAGTTAAAGTATGTATGGCTGTTCACCACCTTCACGAGTGACATTGATGGGGAGATCTCACAGTTTAACAAGAAGTTTAAGCATTCAAGAAGAAAGGCTGTGCATTGGTATATCCTCCACGTTATCGTGGTTCTTTCTTTTGGAGATTCGAGGCTGCTGATCTTATTTCTCCCAAAAGTGTACTCGAGGAAGCGATGCATTGTGTCCAGCAAATAGGGTTCAAGCTGAACTATTTCTCAACCTACCTCCTCAAGGGGGAGAGAACCTTTTGTGTGAGGTAAAATTTGAAGAGTATGCAACATATATAAATTAGGCTGGACGTCAATTCTAGATGAGGAAATGCCGACGAGCGGCGGGGGGAGGGTGTGTGTTGAAGTTTGGTAGTTAAGACTTGACAGAAGCATATAATAAAAAGTAACTTCAGTCTTTTTCCTTTTTTTTTTCCTTCATAATCTGAGTATTTCTTTCAGAACAAGAATTTGAGGAGTACATAACAATTAACAGGTTAACATTTAAGAACATGGCGGTGCTATTCACACATTCATTTTCAGCTGTCGAATTGAATGAATTTGTTAGGATGTCAGATGACATCATCTTGTTGTGACAGATTTACAATGATATTAATACTTAGTTACTAGTAGTTAGAATTGAACGATTACTACAAATAGTATCTTGTAAATGAAGAAAGGCAGTTAATGAAATAGTGTTTGGTATTTTGGTTTTGACGGAATATTCTGCCGGTGACAATAAATTTGGGAAATTCTGGTCAACGTCGACGAACTTGTCCATTGTTAGCACATGACATGTGAGTCCCTTTCAAACACTATTAACTCCCGAAACGAGCAAACAGAGGGAATGATCGAGTATTTTTCCTTAATTGTTTGAGTTGACTAGTTTAATGATTAATATAGTGGAAGTACTTTACTGGAGTTGAGGATTACTGACACTTGCTGACATCGACTTTTGATAATGTAGTAAGTTATTCTTCATTATTTTGTATAAATATCCTCCTATTCAAGATGAGAATGTTCTTTAATTATGTTGCAGTTTTATCTATGCTCTTGACACTGCATGCATTGTAATAAGGTTCATGTCCACACTGAGCACTCTTAGTTTAAATTTAATTTAAAATTTTCGTTTTAATTTATTTGTACCTTTTACACATCACTTTCATATTACGACTTCGTCACCCTTTAGTTATCGACCAAACATGCCTCGATTTTTAAGTCCATGTACATCTCCGTGTTGGGTTCTCTCAATGTCAAATTTAATCGTTCCCCATTGTAACGAGCTAGCGAGTCTTGTCGTACATGAGTCATTCAATTGAAGGTCAATCTAAATTCGTTAAGCAACATGCTGAATTCTAATCGTGCTTTATCGTAACAAGCTAGCAGGTGGTTTTGTATACAAGCTCACACAATTAAATGTCAATCCAAATTTGTTATCACATGGAATTTGAGTTGTTTTATCAAATATTATTTCATTATATATATAAAATTAGGCTTATTTTATCAACATTCCACATATTGTTGAATGCACCCCACAAACTTAATACATCCCACATTTGCTTTTTTAATTAAAATTTATCTTAATACATCCCACTTACTTTTCCATAATACCCTCACACCCCACACCTCAACATACAACCCACATTTTCTACATATACCCCACACTCTTCATATCTTAAAAAAGAAAAAAAATTTAGCCCTCCCCCTTGTCCAGCAAGAATCAGCCACAATTATTCTTCTTCTTCCACGCCACGCCAAATGTTGATTAAAGAGTAACATTGCTTTGATTAAAAACTTGAGGTCACAACATTTAAAGGAAAGGCCAGTGATTTAGTTCCTCCATTTCTTTTTGTTCGGACTTCAACCCAAGATAAGCAGGACAATGTTGCGAAACCTAAAAGATGTGTACGCAAAAGAAAGGGACAACCTTTCTGAGCTCTCCTCGAAAATATGTGGAAACCATATATCCTTAAAACAAGACTTGCAAATGAGAGCCTTTGTATTGCTTCTCTGAGCCGAACAGCCAACTAATAAGACTAATTAAGGGGTTACTTGATTTGGTATGGAAGATTGATTCGATTGAAGGAATCGGGTTCAGAAAGATGGAAACTGCCCAAGTAGGAATATGAAAATGGGGACAAAAGTTGGGATTAATTGATTGTGACACACCCCGACCCAGGATGTCCACTAGGACTCCGAATCGAGCTGTGCTGGCCGTCACCTGAAAGGTGACGAAGCCATAAAGTGTGATGATGTGGAAAAATATGAATAAATTTAAAATCTAAAAGTGCCTAAGTGCACGAGTGTGCGGTGAGCGGGTCTGGACCCATTTCACGCGTGATACAGAGGATAGGTATAGTACAGTAAGGTAAAATAATGATTATACCATCATAAGAAGACATCTATACTGAGAAGTGCCACGAATCCTCGTCGATACGGAACTCTGCTGCTAGAACCTGGAGGGGTGCAAAAATAGAAAATGTGAGTGAGTGAAGCAAAACTTTTCTAATCAATTTCAACTCCCAAAGGCAGTAGCCCCTCGCCGTAACACCTGTATAATTTCCCAGAAAATAACAGGCTTGACTATAACTCAAACGCATAACCAAAATGATAGTCTCACAGTTATGCCGTGTCAAATATCTCAACAAGAATAAGTAACCCAGGTGAAATAAATCAATATGAAATGATATGTGAGTCGGATCCCTCTATAGGGGCCTATACAGCTGAATTAATAGCTCATCATCATGCTAGCCGGAGTCACCTCACGTGACCTGTACGACTGCACCCATATCTCAATCAATCAATGCTAGCATATAAGTCGGGAGTCACCTATAATGACTTGTACGACTTATCCATATCTCATCAATCAATGCTAGCATATAAGTTGGGAGTCACCTATAGTGACCTGTATGACTTATCCTTATCTCATCAATCAATGCTAGCATATAAGTTGAGAGTCACTTATAGTGACCTGTACGATTTATCTATATCTCATCAATCAATGCTAGCATATAAGTCGGGAGTCACCTATAGTGACATGTACGACTTATCTATATCTCATCAAATATCCCTGCACACAAGTCGGAACCACATCTAGTGGTCTGTACGATAGGACTAGGTATAAATAAGTACGCTCAAGTGCTACGATCACATGAAGGCTGTGCGAATAATCGCGGGTCACCTACGAGTCGGAACCACCTATAGTGGTTTGTACGACAGGCCTGTGCACCTACCTTGAATCCAAGGTGAGCGTAAGGTGCGGGAGGTGAACATCACGTGAAGGACTGTGCCCTGACCACGGGCGGGAGCACTAACACCGGGGTGCAGGTTTATGAGCTCTAAATGCATCTAATACCGCATGTACTACTCGTAGGCAACCTGTACGACAGTGTCGGAGTTGCCGATTACATAAATGTAGTCATGCCATAATCCCATCATTCCAACTAATACTATATACTCACCTGAACTTACCTGTGTGTCATGCATTCACCTTTGCACTTCAGAGCGTTCACAATAATTACGTGCAAGTAATATACATATGGATATACCAGGATGTAAATCTGAAATTCAACCATATCATAATATTTCCAAATATAAAAACATATATATATATATATATATATATGGCATAAAATGCATAAGCTGTAACGCCCCATTCCCGAACTATTTACCTTCAGAAATAATTATCGGTGATAAGCCCAACTAAACATTAGTTTAATTAACTATCATTACTTACGTTTCCTTACTTCAATTTCTTGATTCTTCACACATTGATTTATGACCAACCTTTAACCACCAAATCATAAAGTTAAATCTCACATTTCTCACCAATGTCCCTCACACTGTTTAATTTCCCAAACAAGGCTATTGTCTCAATTATTTAGTCTCATTTATTATATGACTGCATCTAACGTCTCGTTAAACTGCCTACGTACCCTAAACAGGGATCAAACCATTCGTAGTTCACACAAGTACTTCAAAGCATTCACAGTAATTATATGCAATATTCAATTTATAAACGTTTGTAGAATTATTAATCATGTGTGTGTGTGTGTGTGTGTGTGTATAGTAGAAGAGAAAAGACCTACTCACCTTAGGTCCGCGCTACGACTCCTTTGCATGAATATCAAGACATCACGAACTATCGTCGCCTGTGACCAATTATCAAATCACGTCTCAAAGTTCTTACCGATAGAATACATAATTTACATAAAACATATCCTCAAGGACCCTCAAGAATAATTTGAGACCCATTGACCAATAGTCAACCGTTGATTGAAAATCGACGGTTGGGTCCACAACCCTGCAAAACTCGATCCGAAAGATCCGCATCTCAGATTTCCAATCCATAACTTCTCATGATACACAATATGCTTCTAGAACAACAAACTTAAGTTTCATTACAATCCAACGGTTGGATCCTCGCCAATTTCTAAAATTAATTAGTGGTTAACGTTTTATTTTATGAACTTACAAATCCAATTTGGGAAGATCCATACGTCGGATTCCCAATCCGTAAGTTCCTACATTCTTCAAATATTATGTACTACAATGTAACAAAGTTTGGTGATGATCCAACGGTTGGATCGTCGATTCACATAAATACCTATTAACGTATCGTAGAGAATTTAGGTTCCAACGATCAACCTACGTCATTCAAATATCAAAACTGAATTCAAGACATTTAACATAGCCTAAAAATAGCATTGGGGACCCACTGGCCATGCCCCGCTGTGGGTAGCGGTCGGCCGCCCCGACTCGCCGGAAAATCCAACTATTTTTAAAAATTACCAAAATTTACAGAAATGAATATCTCAATGAGTAGAGCAAGTTTTATACCTGTGGCCAAGTCCAATTTTTCCGGGAAAAGCCCCAAATTCACTCAAACCCGCCGGAAACCCTAAGATGGGTGTTCTTCGATTCAACTTCCTCGATGTTCCAACGCCCCTACAACTGATTAGGTCTTGCTCCTAGGTCCAATGAGAGTTGAGTAAGGGTGATGGTGAATGGTAGATGGAAGGTGGTGCAAGAAGTTACAGGTGGAGGATGGATGAAACTCGCCTGAAAAAATGGTGGAATTGGCCAGCATTCACCTAAGTCGAAACCGGGTTGGTGGTGCACGGGTTGGCGAAATGGGGGGGGAAAGTTTCAACTTCTCTCTCATCCTCCTAATTGGTCTTTTTTCCTCCCTTTGATTGGTCCTCTTTTATTTTAACTAATTTAACATTTAACCCACATGTGGAAATTAAATAATTCCCACAATCTATAGTTTTACAACGCCAAACGTCCGTAACTATACCGATATAATTCGGACTCGCAAACGGCTTTCGCCTATGCGTTCGTACCAACGAATACTACACAAATGCGCTAAGTGAATAAGTCATACATTCCTCTAGACGATGGTCAACAGAAATCAAAATCCTTGTCTCTAGGCATTTTCGTCAATTCCCTCGATTAAAATAAATAAAAACGAAATTTTAGGAACGGGTTGTCACAGATTGAATATCAATTATCAATGTGAAGTGTATTTGGTTTTGGATTAAGATTCTCTTATGAATAGTTTTTTCAGTCAACATCTTTGTTGTTTTATTGATTAGGGTTTTGTTCTACGTACAATGGAGAGTGAATGGTTTTGAGAGTTGAAGAAGATAAATAATATTGTGATGTGTTATTTGGGGTGTATTTAGAATTATTTTAATTTTTTTATAATCTTATGAGGTCAAAATAGTCATTGCATATTAAGGCATACAAGTCATTTAACATTAAATTTTAGGGACCTTTAATGAAAAGGGCTTTGGGCCAACAAATATTTAACCAAAAACCAGCCCAAAATGTTTTTTAACAAAAAAAGCTCAAAGTTTAATAAAAAACCATCCAAAACTATTGTCCACGAGTCAAACTTACAAGCCCAACCTGCTACAAATCTACACTTCCGTAAATATCCCTAAATGATTTGATATTGTCCTGACTCTTCACCAACCTCTACCCAGCACAAAACCGCCATAATAACTCCCTGTTTTTCCTATCAAATCGAATTCCCCCATTTCAAAAACAACCAAATCAAAGTTCAGATTAAAGTTGAAAAAGAAAGCATTCATCGGAACAAAGCCGCCGAAACAAGTTCAAAGAGGTTTAATGGCAGAAACCAGCAAAAAAGTGTATGAAAAAAAAAAAAGAACCAAAACATAAAACTGTTTCTGGAGAACCCAAAACATAACACTGTTTATGGAAAAAAAAATTAGATACAGTGTTTGTTTTGTCTGTGCACAAACAAACATTGTATCTGGAAAGAAAAGAACCAAAATCCATAAACAATAACTTAAATTCCATAAACAGTGACTTAAATTTCAGAAACAATGACTTAGATTCTAGAAACAGCCTATGTTTTAACCTTTGACTGTTTCTTTTATTTCATGCATCAGTTGATTATATTTAAGAAACAAAGTGCTTATTTTGCTTTGAATCCAAATACAGTGAATTTCACTATTTCTTATCTAGCTTACATTTGAGAAACAATATGTTTATTTCATTTGGATCAAGAAATAATGACTTAGATTCCAGAAACAGTAACTTAGATTCCAAAAACAGTGACTCGTCGTTATTATTGAATAGCATGCAGATCTCAAATTTATTTTATAGAGAAACAAACGATGAACTCTACTGAGGAAGAAAAATTGAAAAACAGTACATCGAATACACTATGAAAAATAACGACGATCATATTTCAACGAAATAATACAAAATATAGATTAAATAGCATGATGATCTATATTTTTGTTTCAAAGAAAAAGAAGAAGGTTTGCAAAACAACGATAAACTCCATTAACGACGAAAATCTAGAACTCAACCTTAAAAAGTTAAGAGTAAAATCGACAAATCATAATTTATTATAGTTGGGTCATTTTTAGTTGAACTACTTTAATATGGGCCTTGTACTAATCATGGTTTTTGATTAAAATTAAAAATTTCCAAACCATTTTCATTAGTTTTCTTTAAATTTTAATGTGTGATGTATTTAACATTATCTGGGTGCTAATAAAAAAAAAAAAAGCCTAATATTTAAAAGTTGTATCGAATTTAATTCATTGGGATAAGTTGCTCGGAAGCATTTAAAACCGCATCCGTGCGACAGAGTGGCGCGTAGAAACACTTTCCCTTTCAACAGTACTACCATATCAGTTCAATCCAAAGTGAGGTGTCAACATCAGGGGCGATTCCCACGCGCATGTCCTGTAAGTGTCTTCAAATATAAAACCAACTCCTCCTCTAGAAATTGTAGTTGTCTTCTTCACTCTCTCTCCCTCTCTCTCTATACAGAAAGCTGAGAGCGAACTGTGAGAAAGCAATGGCAAAAGCTGAGAGCTTTGACAACTTCCTGCTGTGAAATGGCGAGTCTCTGCTAGTTTGGGGAGATGAGCGCACCGTTTGGAGGCCCGATCGGTTCTAACCCCAGTGCTGCCGGAGCACAGCCGAACAGGGACCCGAACATGGCGTCGGCGGAGCAGTTGGTGCTCGAACTCAGCAACCCCCAACTTCGTGAAAACGCCCTCCTTGAACTCTCCAAGGTCTAATCTTTTTGCTCTCATTATTTCTGAATAATTTAGTTCCTCTGTGTTTGATTAGTCCCTTTTAGCATGTTGGGTTTTTGTTTAATTTTTGTTATAGGGTTTATGGGGTTGAAGATTTTATGATAAAGTTTAAAGTTTGGGTTTAGGGTTTGTGATTTGGGTTCTATTGAGTTTTGTTTTGTTTTAGCATCATTTCGTTGTCCTGTGATTCTGTTTGTTTGCTGAGAAAATCAAGGCAATTGGGGTAACGAGATGATTATTTTTGCATGATATGTATTTCGTGAGAAGAGGGGTTGCTTGTTCTTTTTTGTTGTCAGAGTTGAGACTTCAAATTAGCATCTTTGTAGTCACAGCATGCATGTGGTACCCACCTCACTATAGTTGTTCCTAGGGTAGGATCAAAATTGGATCTTGATGCATTTGTTTATGTTTCTGGTATGTCTGTATCGATTATGTGTAATCAATTTTTGTTTTAGACGGAGTTTTGAACCTTTTCAGTTATTGGTCATGGAGAAGGTGGGTAGCTGCAATCTGTTTTGTGTGTCTGGGTTTAGAATGGTGTAGTCGTTGTTTAGAGTATACATCTTTACATCGGGGCTGCAAAGCCATGCACATAATGTTACATCACGTATCCAAGCACACAATCTATGTGTCAAGCCCCTACGGCTACACGTGCCCTCATGTCATCCCATGTATGTGTTGTCCATGCGCTTAGCTCCATGTGTTTAGCTCAAGTTACTCCACACTACACATGATGGTAACGTTGAGTGTGTTTACACAATTGGAATGTGAAGTCTCACATAGGAATATATTTACGATCTTGTGCCTCTCCACTCATTGTCAATTGGTCCTTGGTTGGGTGCTCTAACTTTATCGGTGGTGTGGGAATGAAAGTGATATAAATGCCATTATAACATACTAAATAGGCTGCATAATTTCTTAATTTGCTTTATTAGTTTGAAGTTTTCATTGACTACAGTAGTAACAGTTGCATATCAGATCTGGAAAGAAGTTGGTTCTATCCATAAGAGCCTGACGGTGCCTTCAAGCACTTACCAAATACTATTTTGACCTAATTTTCTCTTTTATTTTTAAAGGTATAAGAAAAGAAAAAATGGGTATGACTATACCTGCGATACAGCGATAAATTTGCCACCCGTGTGAGCTATGCTCATGTGTTCTTCACTGAGGAAATAAGTTCTTAGTTCTTACTGCTAAAATTTTTGTGCTGAAAGTGTACTTGGTTTGCCTTTCGTGGTTTTTATTTTCATTAATAAGATTTGTCTTTTTAATGTTGAATCCCTTTGGTACTATATATGTACATATACATATACTCCTAGTTAACCCCCTGTTTCCTTTACTGTTCCCCCTTTTCAGAAGAGAGAATTATTTCAAGATTTGGCTCTATTGTTGTGGAATTCTTTTGGTACTATAGCTGCTCTGTTACAGGTATGTAATTTTTTGGTTTTATATTCATGTCATTCTTATTGCACTTCCTTTTTTTTGCGGTTTTTGTTCGCTTGTTTTGTAAATTCGTTCATCTACAAGGGTAGCAAGTTTCTTTCTGTATGTAGGAGTAGGACTTGTGTTATACATATGTCCGTGCATCGTTGACATACCATCATTTGACTTCCTGTTTGATAAATCAACATTACTAGACACTCTCTTTTGTCTTATTCCCTGATGATGGATTCTCACTCTACTCTTTATCCTTTGTGCAGGAGATAGTTTCAATATACCCTGTTCTGTCCCCACCAAATTTAACTCCTGCCCAATCAAATCGAGTTTGCAATGCTCTAGCGCTTCTTCAGGTCCATTCTTGTCGCCTTTTAAATTATATATGTAATCTTTATCGATGCACGTTATTTTTGTTCTGAACTACAGTTATCTTCCATATACAAGAGGCTTGGCCTATATTTTACACATCTCATTATTATTGTGTGCTTCATATTCCTTTTGTATCTTCTTGTAGTGCGTGGCATCACACCCAGACACAAGGATGTTGTTCCTTAACGGTAATAACGTTTATCTTGTTTACATTTAAACCTTGAAATGTTCTTTCTAGCGTGCTTGTACACAGAAGCATAATTTTTTTTCATGCAGCTTCTGTTAGATGTTTACGTATAAAATTTAACCAACGATTTTTTCATTTCTCCTGTGGTTGGCAGCTCATATACCTTTATATTTGTACCCTTTCCTTAATACAACAAGCAAGTCAAGGCCTTTCGAGTACTTGAGACTCACTAGCTTAGGAGTCATTGGTGCCTTAGTGAAGGTATGTTATTCTTATTTGGCAAACTGATAGGTATATTTGTCTTTTTATTTGTTTGTGTGATAAAATGAACAAAAGTAAATAACCAGCTGATATACAAGTATAACTGGATAGGTATATGGCCACATGCTTAGAGAAATGATACGTAAAAGAGTTTAAATATGAAAACTTAATGCATGCCTTGACTAAAACCGCTCTTTCCAATCTTGCTTGTGTAGCTGATCTCAGAAATAAAAGGACTAGCAGAATCTAACGTGAGATAAATGAGGGGATAAAAAGAACGCTTAGTTTTTATTTATGTATTTATTTTATAACATTGATTGAGTTAGGTGGCTTTACTACGTCCATCATTTAGTGAGAGATTTAACTAGACCCTTTCCAGTCCTGTAGCGTGAACACCGACGAGAAAATAGTTTATCTGTAACATTGCTTTATTTGCATGGGTATTCAATCCCACTTGTAATATTGTCCTGCACGTGCACCTTTATTTGCAACTCTTCTTCTCACTCTCTCACATGTGAACACATGAAACCTGAAGAGGAGAACAATGTTACTGTGATAAACCCTATATAGCATTTTTATGCCAGACAAATATATTTGGAAATTGGAATATTAATTCATTTTACTTCTTTTTACCAGGTCGATGATACAGAAGTGATTAGTTTTCTTCTATCAACTGAAATAATTCCGTTGTGCCTGCGAACCATGGAAATGGGTAGTGAACTGTCAAAAACAGTTGAGTGTCCGTTTCTTTTTTTCTTCCCATCTTTATATGTTTCAGTAGGATCTCAGTATAGCATCTCTGCAAAGCCTTTCCCTTACTGCCCGAGTTTGAATGAAAGGTATATGGTTGCCTGACAGAAGTTGTTATCATCATAGGTGGCGACATTTATTGTTCAAAAGATTTTGTTGGACGACGTAGGCTTGGATTATATCTGTACTACAGCTGAGCGTTTTTTCGCAGTGGGTCGAGTCTTGGGAACCATGGTTGCATCACTTGCTGACCAGCCTTCATCTCGCTTGCTAAAACATATTATCCGATGTTATCTACGATTGTCAGATAACCCAAGGTTGGTTGAATGAAGTAGATTTATTATTATTACTTTTGTTTCTTCAATATCTCGTGTTAATCATTTGATTGGATCTGTTCTTTGTTTTTTATCATCAGGGCTTGTGATGCTTTGAGGAGCTGTCTTCCCGATATGTTGAGAGATGCTACCTTCAGTGTTTCCCTCCGTGTAAGCACTTTTTCTGGATGCGTATGCTTTTTAATTCATAATTGATCTTAACGACTAATCCGGAAATAAAATAAAAACTAACCCTGTTTCGTCTTCGAGGGTACATATAGTTTGTAAGATATTTGTAAAAAATATACATCGAGTCTGATTTACTGTTTCTTTTCTGTATCCCCTACTCTTTTATTTGGACGCAGTTGTCTGGTCCACTTTCAAAGTTAATTATTTTCGTCATGATTTCAGGAAGATCCAACGACAAGGAGATGGCTGCAGCAGTTGCTTCACAACGTTGGTGTTAGTCGGGTTCCTGCGCTTCAGGGTGGAGGAGGATTTGATCAGATGATGATGAACTAATGCAAATAATTCGGTGTCGTCTTTGGGCTGCCGTCTGTTGCATAATGCATCAGAGAGGGCTGGATGCTTTTTAATATATCTGTCTCAATGCTAATTGGCAGACTCTTTTATCTTTCTCTGTAATTTACAAAATGTTTCTTCTGTAACTTGGCCTGAGCAGGCCAAGTTTAAACTATTGACTTCGCTTGAAGTCGATTGTTCCCGGAAGAAATAAATGGTCTTCTTACTTGGTTCGTCTCTGATGTTGAATTGTGGCAAAATTATGAATAAAGTGAACCTTTTTTCTGTAAACATATTTTGTTTGAATTGTGACAATCCATTGATTAGAATCAAACTGAACTGTTTGTTGAGGCGGACAAAGTAGAGGAGAACCTCTGATTCCATCGGAGGCAAATGCCTGCGAAAAGATAGCTTAAGGGGGAGAACCTCAGAGAAGTGCCACGGGCGGGGAGCGGACATATTTCACCATTAGTATAGTGACATGTGGTGTATCACTCAGTGTTCCAGTCACATTGAAAAATCTCTCGGAATTGAGAGCGAAAGATGAGTGAAGGCATGGCAGACAGGCAAATACAATCACTTGTACATTTCGCGAGGTGGTACGCTCGCACATATAAACAAAAAAGGATAAAATGTCCTTCTAGGCTTGTTTGTTCGGCCGAAACAAAAAAGCAATGACTTGAAGCTAAAGTAGCTGGCTGGCAACAGACTTGTTCCAGTCCCTCTACCGTGAGATAGGGTTTGCTGATATTCTGTTGCTTTTCTTTGTGTCTGATTCTGACGACGATACTCTACTTCATCTGTCGGGAGTGCTCTATGTTTGGGCACCAGAAACTTTTCTTGTTGAAGAGCCATCTGACAAATGAAAAAAAGCCTGTGACAGTACCAAGCCCATCTGCTTTAGGAACATCAAAATTCATTTACTGATGCGTCGGTCCGCCAGATTAAAGCACAGCACAACACCCAAATGAAGGAAATTATCCCTCAAACAGACCTACTTTTCACCCTAAAACTCAAAATCTCCAACGCTTGACTAATGGAGGTTTTAGCAAAAATTGTTTATTGTTCATCATTTTTCTGTGACATTGTTGTTGGGTTTCTATTGTTGTTAAGAAATTGGAGGCGGAAAAGAAGTAAATTTTTGCAAGATTTATTTTCAAACTCTCTTTATCTCTCAATTTCTATTTTAAGAGTATATTACTACTTTCATATCAACATTTAGTTATAATAATAATAAATTTAAAAGGGTGGCTATAATTCTATTTAGAGTCTAAATTTTGGTTATTTTTTTAAATTTCCCGATTGGATTTCAACTTATAAGATTTTTTTCTATTTTTTGTTGGATTGGATTTCAACTTATATTGTCGGATTCAAAGTTGTTCAATCCGTCAATCATATTTTTCCATTGCATCATTTTACCCATAATTATTTGTCTATATTTTTGTTAAAAATTCTATGTTTCTAAACACCTGACATTTGTTATATAACCGGAATTTAGCACTATGATGAGAGTTTTTTCCTTTTCATGTCACTACTTCACCATACTTAAATTATTTATTAGACTTAAATTATTTATTATACGGATAACGTATTTTTTAAACATGTAACAAATATTTATTAGACAGCCTGAGATAAAATCCCAATTGTAATTTGATAATAACCCGTTTCCCCACTTCCATTGGTTTGGCATTGTTTAAAGCTAAGGGATTTGGATTCTCTCCCGAGCAGAGGATCCGAATCCTGCTGAGCACGGAACACGAACCGTTGGATCAAAATCCAACGACTACAATTATTATAACTTTAGGATTTCTTGTTTGTAACCGTTGAATTTTGATCAAACGGCTCGTGTTCCGTGCTCAGCAGGATTTGGATCCTCTGCTCAAGAGAGAATCCAAATCCCACTCTAAAGAAGTACCACCCATCACGAACCAGGTGCCTTAAACTCAAAACGTGTCAGACTAGTCTCCAAGTTCCAAGTGCCAACCTCGTAAAACCCATAAATATTAAAATTAAATTACAAAAAAACCTTAGCAAATCATGATTTGCATCGTGGATCGTACGGTCCAGCCGTCGCCGGAAATGCAGCAGTCCGTGGCAGCCGTGGAGCAAATCGTGGGCTACGATTTCAGGAACAAGAGGCTTCTAGAAGAAGCCCTGACCCACTCCTCCTACTCCGAATCCCCGTCGTACCAGCGCCTCGAATTCATCGGCGACGCCGCTCTCAGCCTCGCCCTCAGCAACTACTTCTTCCTTGCTTATCCTGGGCTCGACCCCGGCACTCTCTCGCTGCTGCGCTCCGCCAATGTCAGCACCGAGAAGCTCGCACGTGTGGCTGTCCGGCACCGCCTTTACCGCCACCTCCGCCACAATGCACCTGCTCTCCGCGACAAGGTTCGTTATAATTAATTAATTATTCTCTTTGTTCTCAATCGATTTCATTTTTTGTGACTCTCTGGATTATGTGTGAAAAGAAAGAAAGGACAAAAAGAGGAACATTTACTTGGGTTTTTGTTCTTGTTTGTGTTTTTAATTTTCTTAAAGGATTGTTGTTGTCAATTAATGGTTTAGTTTTAGGTTTTGTGTGCAATTTGCTATGAATTTTAGGTTAAGGAGTTCAATGAATCTGTCGAGATAATTTCTTTTGTTTTATTAAGGATTTGGGTTGTTGATTTTTCTTTTTGGTCAGAGATTTGGGTTGTTAATTGAATGGTTTTAATTTGGGGGTTTCTGTGCAATTTGTTCTAAATTTTAGGTTAGGGAGTTTACTGAAGCTGTCACTAGAGAAGACGAGACGCCGCTTGTATATCATGGTTCTGTGAGAGCTCCTAAGGTTCTTGCGGATATGGTGGAGTCTGTGGCAGCAGCTATGTATGTTGACTTGAACTTTGATCTGGAAAAATTGTGGATGGTGTGTATTTGATTAGCTTCTGTTAAGTTTCCAAGCGTTTAGAAGTTGGGTATAACCTGTTAATTTTTGTTGTTGTTGCTGATGTACATTTATAGAAATTTAGGCGCCTTTTGGAGCCTATTGTTACTCTTGAAGAAGTGAAAAGTCAACCGCAACCCGTTACAGTGTTGTTTGAGCTTTGCCAGAAGCACGGGAAACATGTTGATATCAAGCATTGGAGAGATGAGACCAAAAGTATTGCTAGTGTCTATGTTGATGGCGTGTTTGTTGCCTCGGGTTCTTCTGAGCAGAAGGAGATTGCCAAACTCGATGCTGCTAAGATAGCTCTTTTTAAGTTGTCGAAATCGTTGGGTGTAAGTGGCAGATCGATGGAGTTTATTGCCGGAAATGATGGTAAGTTTCAAATTGAAGAAGCAAAACAAATGTTGCATGAGCTTTGTGACAAGAAGAAGTGGCCTAAACCAATTTACACGTATGAATCTCTTTACCCTTATCATGATCTCTAAACGTATTTGAAGAAAAATGTTCTCTATTATTGGAATTAATTTGTCTATTCTGTAGTTATGCATATTTGTATTTGTTTTTCAATTGCAGCATTGAGAAAGATGAAGGTCCTTCACATGAGAAGAGATTTGTATCGTCGGTCAAAATTGCAACTGCAGATGGTGTGCTATGCATGGTGGGAGATGAAAGGTCGAGAATAAAAGATGCGGACAACTCTGCAGCTTCGTCTATGATCTGTGCTTTACAAGAATCTGGTTATATATGATGCAACTCTAATTCTTTTTATGTTCTGAGATATATGCGTGGTAGGCTGTTGTGCTTCCTGCTGCATTTGAAATATGAATGCATAGGTTAGAGGACAATTCCTTTGCAACTTAAGAGGTTGCAGTTACGCAAGAACCACCATGGATTATAGGAAATGTTGTGTCTCATGCCTCTAGATATAGATTAGGATTTTAGCCTGTAACATTTGTTTTTTTGCTCGTCGTAGTTTTCAGACTGTCTATGCCCCGCTTCAAGTGATTGATTGGATGCAGTTTACTGGTTGTTTAGGTTCCACAAAGCACTGAAATGAAACAATGAAAGTTTGTCCTTGTTTGATTGGATTGGAGCGAGATCTCGATTAGGCATAGTAGTACACTTTGAAAGTTGAAATCGCAATTAGGTGGATTCACTGCTAACACTGTTACAGGTGAGATATGGTTCTTCTTAGTCAGCGCAAGGATCTTACCTTGAGATTTGAGGATTGTAGTGTTCAGAATTATGCTACTGAACTTTTTCGCCTCGGTTAGGGCATGATCGAGATCTCGGTCTTCATAAAGTTTTTGATCTTCCGAGTGGTTTAGTTAGAATCTTAGAACATCACAACATTACAAACTCTCAAATTCTGGTCACTCATCAATCTCGGCACCGATACCATTTCCCTCCACTTTGCATGATAGTTCTTCACCATAATACCCACCTCACTCTCCTTAAATCCATATTTTTCTAATTATTGCAAGAAAATTTTGTCCTTAGAATTGTTGGAGTAATAATAGAAAATATGAAAATAATGAAAGAATTCCAATGTTAATAATCATAAAGAAGATCACAACATCAGTTATGTACAAGATTAATACAAACAACTAGAACTCTGGCAAACCTTATATATTTCATACTCTCAAGATACGATTCAAATTTGAGGATAAACTTTATTGCCGATAAGCAACGGCTATGAATGTATATAGAACTCAAAGCCTTGTTTCATGAAAAGAAGTAACTTTATATCTCAATAACAAAAATATATATATAATTTTAACATTATAATGAATTCATAAGTCTTATAACAAAACGAATTTATAAATTGATGTATAACATTGTTCCAAAGATTAGTTATGAGTTTTTACGTGATTCGAAAATAAACGTAATAAAATGTAACTTGCTATTTGGTTAGACGTGATCATTTTGATTTGGTTTATGTGGTCCTGCCACACCACTGATTCACTGAAACCCATATCTTTTGAGAAAAGACTGGTATAACATTTCAAACCCATATCTTTTGAGAAAAGACTGATATATCATAACATGAAAAAAGAGAAAAAGGAGAAAAAAGAAAGGTAACAATTATTTGCATTCCAAAAATTCTATTTTACAGCTTTTGTATACGTATTTTTCTTTTTAAACATAAAAAGTTTGGAGTGCAAATGAGAAATTTAGAATGACAATAACAACTCCATTAAAAAATGTGTACATATAATTAGAGTCACTAACGTATTACCTGAGCTTTTGATTACCAACTAACTAATGTGAACATTAATTTCTTATTTCTATGAAGAAGTTTGTAAATGAAACAGTGTCTGTCACAGCCCGTCCCGGAATTAATTAATCGAGGATGTGAAATGACGGGATTGCCCTTGAATCTACTACAGTATGTGACATTTCATTGGGTTTTATTGTTCTATCCTAAGTTTATTTTGGAAAAATAGTTGGAAATTAATTTGGAATATTTTTTATGTGGTTGGGGTTTTTGTAGACCACACACCTTCATTTTTTTTCACTCTCTCTCTCTCTCTCCCGCATGCTCTCGGTCTCTCTCTCCCTTCTCATTCGAACTGTACGGACAACCTCAAAGGTTATCAAACCTTCACGGATCGACGTGGTTGAGACCACCATCATACTCCTAGAGACCATACGAACCCATTGGTACCCATTTCAGGTAAGGGTTCATTCGTTTTCACGCTGGAATCACGAGGTCCGTGATTGTCACTATTCACCAACTTTTAAATGGTTGCATTTTAGGACAATCCAAGCTTACCACGAGCTTAAGGAGGTCCCCACGAAGCTCGGAGTGCTTCGTTTGAAGGTTTGGGACGTCGGGATCACAAGGTTCGAAGGTGGCCGGTTTTGGTGAAATTTTCCCGACGCGATTTGGAAGGTTTTGAGGCTCCAAGGAGGTATAGCCTTCTTCCTCTCATGATTTGTGACATTTTGGTGAAAATTTTATGAAAAATGGTGCAAAAACGAGTGAGAAAAGGGCAGTTGCAGGGTTGCCCAGAATCCGGCGCCGGTGGCACTGTTCCGGCGTCGGGAGGTTGAAGATGATGCGCGTGGGGGGCGCGTGAGGCCGTGGCCTCCCCGGCGCGTGAGGGCGCGTGGGCCCTAGAAAAATTTATTTAAAAATATCACGATGTTCGTGAGGTTGTGTAGATCGCGTTGGTATATTCATATGCCAAAATTGAGCATTTTATGAGAAGTTATTTCGAATTGTTGGTTATGTGCTTAAAATAACGTTTTTATAGTTGTTTCGCATATAGGTGAGATCTACCCCGAGGACGAGCGCAGTCAGAGGCGTCACGGGGGTTACGACCCTGCGACATACCAGTGAGTGGGCAGTTTTGTTTTCATTATACGCCTATATACTTAATGATTTTTCCCAGAATTTGAATTAAAATGAAAGTATGTTTTGAAATGCCATGCATAGATTTATATGAATCATGTGATTGAAGTGCCATGCATAGTAATTACATGAAATATGTGAATGGATATTATATGATGCATATATTTGAATTGGTGCTGCGGACGCACAGGTGAGTATCAGGTGAGTTATATTTGGTGTATTGAATTGTTGGATGAGATTTATGTTGATAGCTCATAACCTGCACCCCTGGTGTTAGTGCTTATGTTATTCACCGCATCACACGCTCACCTTGGATCCAAGTAGATGCTAGTCGTACAGACCACTGGAGGTGGTTCCGACATGCTAGTCGTACAGACCATTAGAGACGGTTCCGACTAGTAGGTGACCTTAGATTATGTGCACAGATGATTGACGAGAGAAGCACTAGAGCGTATTATTACACCATCCGAGTCGTACAGACTACTATAGGTAGTTCCGACTCATGTGCAGCGTAGTGCCGTACAGGTCGCAGTTGGCGACTCCGGCAGGGCTGTACAGGTCACAGTTGGTGACTCCGGCTGGATTGGATATTGAGCTCTAGAATCAGCCGTACAGGACCACTGCAGGGTCTCCGGTTGATTTATTATTTCACCTGATTATTGTTGATGCATCCATATTATGTTTTTGGCTCATGGCATGGCATATTTCTCTGGAAAATGATGAATAAGGGTGTTTGAGATTTCCGAAGCTATATATATTTATATATTCTATTTTTCTGGGAAAGTATACAGGTTTTTCTAGCGAGGGGATATATATGTTTATAAAGGAAAGATTTTGAAAGCTTTGTTTTACTGACCCACTCACCTTGTTTTTGCGCCCCTCCAGGTTGTAGTTAGGAGTGTTTGGTGGCTCTCGAGGATTCCCACGGCTGTTCTAACGGACTTCACTCATGTAGGATTCACCTTCGGGTGTTGTAACTTAGTAATTGTCCTACTTGACTGCATTTGAACCTTATGCTCTGATTATGTGTATTTCATACTTTAACTCTCTCTCTAGCATATCATTAGGAGTGTACTACTAGTATTCGGTTTCTAATTATTCATACTCTTTATCCGATTGCTTCCGCATTGCGTAATGGTTACGTCACGTTTGTGACGGCCAGCACGCCCTGATTCTCGGGTCGGGGTGTGTCAGTGTCACATATAAGTTAGTATTTTAAAAGCAGGTGCCTCTTTACCCCTTTTTGATTTAAGTTTTTATTGTGTTTTTCTTGTTGAAATTTGTTTAAAAGATTTGTGGCAGCGTAAAGTAATGGTATTTTTACTTGTGTTTTTATGACCAATTTGATTTAAATTTTAGGTAAGGGTGTTTGCCAGAGTGGTGTCGATATGGAATGGAAAAAATGAGCCGACGCTTGTATATGATGGGAATATACAACCCAGTCGTGTTCTTGCAGAAATTGTGGAGTCAGTGGCAGCTGCTATATACATTGACTTGAACTTTGATCTGGACAAACTATGGATGGTGCGTATTTCATTTGCTTGTTTCATTTTATATTACACTTATGGAAACCTTCTTTGAGTTTTTAATTAGGGTTTGGAAGTTGGTTTGAACTCTAACTAGTGGTTTTTGTTAGTGTTTGTCTTGGTTTGTGTATTGTTTGGGTAAGTTTTGCAATAGAAATGAATGAGAAATTGATGAACACAAGAAGCTAGAATTGCAAAGAGAATGAAGAAAGAAAAGTGGAATATGTTGCTCCTCTTGGATTGGATTTGATTCAGTTACAGATCACAAACACTGAAGAGGAAGGAATATAGTCGTTGCTTCCTTCACACTTGCAGCATGACTCGATCACGTGCAAAACACCTTGATCAGTTAAACACACACAGCTAATATAACTACTGGCATACATCCGACGGTCTATTACAAAACATGAACAACATGAGCTTAAACCCAAAAAATGAAAAACAATCTGTTGAATAAAATCTGCACCAATGCTTGTACTTCAACCCTCCTTTCTAAACTTGTTGCATATTTGACTCCAAGTAATCCTCTAAGCATGTAGAATCTGTCCTTTTGCAAAGCTTTAGTAAAAACATATGCCAATTGCTCTTCAGACTTGCAATAAATCAGATTGATAACATTGGAATATTGCAAATTTCCCTGATGTGGTAATACCTCCTGCCAATGTGTTTTGATCTTTGGTGAAACACAGGATTCCTTGTTCTTCACCAAAATCCTCCAACACAAACTTCAACCACACTGCCTGAACTGTTGCTTCTGCAGCTCTTGTACTCAGCCTTTGTAGTTGATAAAGCTACACGGTGCTACTTGACTGAAACCCAAGAAATAATCCCACTACCAAATGAAAAAGCATAGGCCGAAGTGCTCTTCATATCAGATTCATTACCACTTCAATCACTATCACAATATCCAATCAACGGTGATGATTTCCCTTTTTCATATTCCATTCCATAATCCAAAAGTACCTTGAATGTACCTTAGGACCTTTTTGGAAGTTCCAAGATGTTTCTTGGTAGGATTGTGCATAAACCTTTATAACAAACTTGTAAACATTATATCAGGCTTTGCTGTACAAAGCTTCATCTACAAGATCACTTCCGTCATCATTTTTCAGTTTTTCATTCACAGCTAGTGGAGTACTAACTGGTTTACAATCCTTCAATCCAAATTTTCCAAAAAAAAGTCCATGCATATTTTCTTTGGTTTATGAAAATCCCATGCTCAGATTGAACAATTTCCGACAATAAACCCAAATATGTCATCTCATCTTGCTTCATCATGTTTGCTTTGTACTCATTTATCAACTCAAGACTGCTTCCAGTATAGATAATATCATCCACATAGATTGACACAATAATGGATTCAAATTCACTGTCTTGATATAGAGAGTAGTTTCACTTGGACTCCTTGTGAAAGTACACTTATTCAGATTTGATTCAATTTCTTCGTACCAAGCCCTTGGTGCCTATTTCAAACCATAAAGTGCTTTCTTGAATCTATAAACCTTGTCTTCAACTCATGCTACTACAAATCCCTCTGGTTGATCAACATGGACTTCTTCTTGCAGAACACCATTGAGAAATGCAAACTTGACATCATGTTGGTAGAATTTCTAACTTCTTTGAGATGCTAAAGCAATCAACGTTCTTATAGTGTCTAGCCTCGCATCTGGTGCAATAGTTGAAGGTAATACCAGGCTTTTAGGTTAACTTTTGGCTACAAGCCTTGCCTTGTGCTTCTGTATGGTGCCATCTAGGTTCAGTGTGGTCTTGAAAACCCACTTGACTCCAGCAATTGGCTTATCCTCAACCAAATCCCATGTTTTGTTCTTCTCTATTATTTTAGTCTCTAAATTCATTGCTTTCTTCCAAGCACTATTAGATGCAACTTTCTTCTCATCTCTCATATTCAATAATATTGACATTACGTTTTCTTAGACATCACTGAGTGTCTTCAATTTTACTGGAGTATCACGTGAATTACTTGATTCTCCATACTCAATATGTGAATCAACAAATATATGTTGCTGAGAATTTCTCCCTTTTAGCTGAACTTATCTCTCAATGTTAACCTAAGTCATTTCAATCTCCTTGTGCCTCTCATTCAAATCTAAATTCACAGGAAATGACATTGAAACATCTTCTTCAGCTTTCCATTCCCAAGTTCCATTATCATCAAATATCACACTTCTTGACAATCAGATTGTAAATCTTGTAAACCTTATCAGTATTTTCATATCCAACAATGATTCATTTTTCAAGAGCTTCATCCAATTTCTGCCTCAATTACCCTAGAACGTGACAGTAGCAAATGCAGTCAAACACTTTGAAATGCTTAAATCTTGGCTTTCTGCCACTGAATGCCTCAAATGGTGTTTTATCTTTCACTACTTTTGTTAGACATTTGCTGAGAATTTCACTACTTTTGTTAGACATTTGCTGAGAATATACACTGTAGTATAGACTGCTACTCCCCAAAAAGAGAAAGGTAATTTCTTATCATGCAGCATGCTCATGGCCATATCAACAATGGTCATATTCTTACTCTTTGCAACACCATTTTGTTGTGGAGAATATGCCACTGCAAGCTCCCTCTATCACTCCTCAATTTCTTGATTTGATATCTACTTTGAAGCTCAGCCATTGCTTTGAATCTGTTGAAAATCTCTGTTAGGGGACTTCTAGGTTGTGGTAGACTTGGGCTTTGAGAACGTCCTCCTATCTCCTTGGTTCGGTTTCGTACCAAGTCCCAGAATATCTCGAAAGAATTGGCATGCCTTAGGAAATATTTTGATTGGATCAATGACTCGAAGATAGCATGATTTAGGCATGACTTGATCAAGAGAAGTGTGATGTGGAAACTAAAAGTTCATCAGTTTAACATGTTGAGAGAGAGAGAGAGAGAGTTGGCATGGTTACATGATGTTCTTTGTTGGATAATCTGGGTTTCCTGGGGTGGCAGCAAGGCTTACGATGACTGAGATACTTATAAGGACATGAAAAATACTAAGGTTGCACGGTGGTGTTTTTTAGCCTCTCTGGTTCTTTGCGTGAAAACTGGGGAATTGGGGATCTTCTCTCTAAGGTTCTCCACATATATTTGTAGCTGAATGATCCATTCCCAAGTTTTCCCTATTTTGGACTTGTTTCTCTCCCCCTTTTCTCCCCTGTTCTCCTGCTACCCCCTATTTTGGTGTAAGGAGGCTAGACTCTAGGACCTGCAGCGTGTCTTCTTCACGAGGCGCAGCTTTTTCGGTCAGCTTTCCGTAGGCGCTACTCTTAGTAGCGCGCCTCATGGATTTTGCTCGTTGAACTTCTGCATAACCTGGGAAGGGAAAGTCAGCATGAAAGGCCTGTTTTGAAGGGCTTTCACGTGAACTTAGGGCTGGAATCTCAATCACATCTCTAGCTTCAGCATGCCTCAACAATCTTTTTTCAAAACCTTTGAGAGTTGCTACAACCTCAGTGGGGTCAATCACACTGATTTTCTTAGTTCCATCAATCCCAGATACAGTGTTATCATATGTTGGGATAAGACTAATCAATAGCTTTTCTACAATCCTCTTATTCGACAATTCTTCACTATAGGATAAAGGAGGAGGGGGAGGGCGTCAGGTAGTCGACAGCCGGCACTCCTATCTTACGTCGAATCCTTGGGATGTGATCATACCAGCTCACATGCACCGGATCCCATCCGAACTCCGAAGTTAAACAAGTTTGGGCGAGAGTAGTACTAGGATGGGTGACCTCCTGGGAAGTCCTCGTGTTGCATCCCCCCACAGCAGACCCCACCTAATGGGAAAAGGCTTTGTTGTGTTGTTGTAATCAATCCAAACAGCCTAGTCAAATAATCAGACAATGCTTCACCATTTGTGATTCTAGAATATTCAAAATCACGATGAATACCTTGAAGTTTCATCGCCATAACTTGTGAATCACCCTTGTATTCCTGCTTCAAGACGTCCCAAGCTTCCTTTGATGTTTCTAGATTTGCAATCCGAGGAAAGATCTCGTTGGATACAGCCCCCTGAATAAGTCTCAATGCCCTTGTAATGAGGTCTTGAATCACGATCTGCTTCTTCTTAGTGAGTTCTTCATCGGACTCATCTGGAAACTCTACACCTTCATCTACAAATTTTCACAATACTGGGATTTGAAGATAGTCTTTCGTCCTAATACACCAAAAGTCGTAGTTGACTCCAGTGATCGGAGCTCGAAGCTCAGCTCCAAATTCAGCCATTTCATTCTTTGATTCAACAAAGTTCTTCTTTGAAAACCCAGGAAACTCAAATTACAGTTTCACACCCTTTGATTCAAGTCAAACTAAGCTCTGAGGACATGTTAGTGTTTGTGTATTGTTGTGGTCAGTTTTAAAATAGAAATCAATGAGAAATTGATGAATGCAAGAAGCTGGAATCGCAAAGAAAATGAAGGAAGTAGAGTACGTTGCTCCTCTTGGATTTTATTTGATACAGTTACACATCACACACACACTGAAGAGGATGGAATATAGCCGTTGCTTCCTTCACACTTGCAGCATGACTCAATTACGTGCACAACACGTTAATCACTTAAAAACACATGGCTGCTATAACAACTGGCATACATACAACAGTCTATAATGTTATAATCTTAGTCGTCTATTACAAAACGTGAACGACAAGAACTTAAACCCAGACTATGAAAAACAATCTGTTTAAGAAATTCTGCACTAATGCTTATCCTTCAACAGTTTTTATGTTAATTATCTGTTGCGGTACATTTGTAGAAATTCAATCATCTTTTGGAGCCTATAGTTACTCTCGAGGGATTGCCAGATCATCCTGTGACAGTGTTGTTTAAGTTTTGCCAAAATCATGGAATGCGTGTTAAAATCCAGGGGTCAAGAAATGATACCGAAAATTTAAGTATTGCTTGTGTACATGTTGATGGTTACTTTGTTGCCTCGGCTTCTTATAAACATATGGCAATTGCAAGGCTTCATGCTGCAAGAAAAGCTCTATCTGAGTTGTTCAAAACTTTCGGCATAAGCTCCGAGTCAGTTAAAGTTGTTACTGAAAATGAAGCTACACAGAATTTGAATGTGCTTTGCGACAAGAAGAGGATCCCTAGACCAACTTACAAGTACGAACTCTTCGATTATTTTTTATTTTTATTTTTGTGTTTATAGAAATATGTTGTCATAATATTTAAATAATCCACGCATATTTACTTTTCTAATGTAGCAAAGTGAAAGAATATGGTCCTGCACATGAGAAGAGATTTGTATCATCAGCTGAAATTGCAACTGTAGAGCTAAAAATGATGGGAGATGAAAGGTCGACAATAAAAGATGCGGAGAATTCTGCGGCTGCCTTGATGATCGTTGGTTTACTACAATCTGATACTATGACCAACACCAAAGAAGCAGCTAATGGTAGGATTGGTTATTTTCCCTCAGTACTCTACAGACTTTGGGTTATGATTCGTTGGGTGACAAGGCTGCTTGTTTTTTGTTTCAAAGGAATAAGTCTGTTAGTTATTTTCTTTACTGTGGTCAAATTAGTTCTTGGGTAGCCTTTCCCTTTATTTCCACATTTGGAGGTCACTCTTGATTCCTCTTGGAATTTCAAAGTGCTTGTTTGTACGGCCTCGTTTGATGTTCAGGACTAAATAAGAATGTTGGTCATGGATTGAATGTTAATCATGTTCTATATTCATGTGCACCACCAGATTTTGCAACCCATGACAAGGAGAAATTTTTATGGGTGGCACAGAATCAAGACAAAACATAAGAAGAAATTTGTATCCTAAGTTAGAATTGCAACCGCGGATGGTGTGCTTTCGTGACAGGAGATGAAATGTCGAGAATAAAAGATGTGGACAACTCTGCAGCTTCGTTGATGATCTGTGCTGTACAAGAATCTGGTTATATATGGTACAACTCTGATTTTTTATTCTTCTTCCTGAGATATATATATATAGGTTAGAGGAAAATTCTGTATGGCTGGAGTGCTGCAAGAATAACCATGGATTATAGGAAAATAATGTGTTTCATGCCTATAGGATTTAGGTTAGGATTTGAGCCTGTAACATGTGGTTTGTGCTCACCGTAGTTTTCAGACCGCGTGTGCCCTGTTTCAAGTGTTGGCATGGTTGGATAGAGTTTACTGGTAGTTCGACAGAGCACTCTAGTATCAAAATTTATATGATCTAGAGCAAGTGACCTACAATCAACAATAGAAACTCAATGAAGTAAAGTTTTATGCTGTTTACTGAATAGAGTTTTATGCTGTTTCACCAGTCGTGGAACCAGAACAATGTGATTTTCACTCAACAAAGACTCCCGCATTGACCCAAACCCACAGTGAACAAAGCAACCAACTGCTGGGCGGCTCAAGATCGACGTTAGGCTGTTTGGTGATGGCTGAGGGAGCAGAAGTATTTCATTGTCAGTTGAGCTTTATGGCGGAGGTAGAAGCTATGCGCGCTGGCCTCACTGAATGCTTGGAAAAGGGGTTGCGGAAGATTGAAGTAGAAGTGGATGCGAAAGGTCTGGTTGAGATGCTGAAAAGTGGGGAGGTTCTGGATACATCGGAGGAAGGTATTCTAACGCAAAATCAATTGTTAACAGTTGAGAAACTCAAGATCTTTAAACTTTTGATGCAAATGGGTAATCGATTCCGATGATTCATCAACCAATCCCTACATGACAACCTCGGCCACACTGTATTACCCTTATTCTTTTTTCTTTTCATTTAACATTCTTTTCCGCGCAAATGGGGAATAGATTCCTTACTTTTACTATTAAGGTTGCTTAACTTAATTGCTTTCCATCACTACTTAAGAGAATTTTCTGGTATTTCCAATTCCAATTCCAAATCCAACTAGCTAGTTTTACTTCACCACACATCAGCCTCGATATTCCAATTCAGCAACATGAAACTCTTCACTACCTCAGCGTCCCTCGATCGTGAGCTCCAGCCATCGCCGGAAATGAAAGATTCAGTGACGGCCATGGAGAAAATCGTAGGTCACAACTTCAAGGACAAGAGACTTCTAGAGCAAGCTCTCACACACTCCTCCATCACTTACTCTCCCTCATATAAGCGTCTCAAGGGGCTTGGCCAGGCCGCCCTTGAAATCGCTATGAGTAGGCACCTCTTTCTTGCTTACCCCAACATTGATCAAGGCAACTTATCTAAGCTCCGCTCCGCCAATGTTAATATGGTGAAGTTCGCATGCGCCGCTGTAAAACATGATTTTTATGGCTACCTTCGCCACAGATCACCTGCTCTCGATGATAAGGTCATTGTTTGTGCTCTCTCTGATTTCTTTTGATTGTTACATACATACTGTATTATTATCATTTTTACTACTTTTTTTAAGTTGAAAAGTTGAATTTGCAATTTGTAGAGATTTTTAATTTTCAGAGGAGCTATTATTGGCAATTTGGCATACCAAAAGAAAAAAAAACATCATACACTGAAATATAAGGAAAAAAAACTGTATTAAACTCGTGCAGGATGAAGGTTTTTGTTTCTTTAAATGCCAATAACATCTTTTTTAATAAGAAGTTAAATATATTTGACCCCATGCGTTTTGAGGAAAGACTGATATGTCATCACATATCACATGAAAAAAATAGAGAACAAATTTTTTTATATATAATTATAGTCACTAACATATTAGATGAGCTTTTGATTACCAACTAACTAATGCGAACATTAATTTCTTATTTCTATGAAGAAGTTTGTAAATGAAACTGTGTCACACATAAGTTAGTATTTCAAAAGCGGGTCTTTTTGATGTAAGTTTTCATTGTGTTTTTCTTGTTGAAATTTGTTTAAAAGATTTGTGGCAGCATTAAGTAATGGTATTTTTACTTTTGTTTTTATGAGCAATTTGGTTTAAATTTTAGGTTAGGGAGTTTGCCAAAGCGGTGTCGGTATGGAATGAAAAATATGAGACGACGCTTGTATATGATGGGACTATACAACCCAGTCATGTTCTTGGGGATATTGTGAAGTCAGTGGCAGCTGCTATATACATTGATTTGAACTTTGATCTGGACAAACTATGGATGGTGCGTACTTCATTTGCTTGTTTCATTTTATATAACAATTATGGAAACCTTTTATCACGCCCCGGACCGGATCGGTAGAAAAATCCATATCCGGACCGTGAGCTAAAAATTAAATAAATTAATAAAAACTTAGTGAAACAGTATGAAAAATTAATTCCTCTTATAAAAAGAAGTTAAGAACTCTTTACAAGGCTAAAAATAAATAAATACAAACTCTAGCCTCACATATAGTCCGACCTCATCCCACCTACCATCTTGACGGTCTAGTTTGTAAACCTGCATAACAATAGAGATGCGAGCTTCAACAGCTCAGTAGGGATATAACCTTTTCTTTTATGTATATATTTAATTTTGTGGAGACGGATTAGGCAAGATTAGTTCTTCGTCAATACTCGTGGGCGAGGCAACACACAGTTCAACTATAACATATTACCAGTCATGGAAATTAAAATGACAATGTGTGAATGCAATGCGACTTAAAATCCTCTACTCAACCCGTTAATCTGTATAATAAAACGCGCGGACCTGCACGTCTCATACCATACATTTTACCTCTGCAGTGGTGATTCGAATGTTCTATTATACAAATTAACCCTGTAACTTAATTTCCTCTTTTGTTAGTTGTCTAGCCAAAACCCTTCGTCGCCAAAACCAAATTACCCTAAAAGAAATTGTGCATTATGGGCTCGCCTGAAACTTGGTATGGTACCTACTAAGAGTTTGACTCAACTACACAAAGGATCATTTCCATTACCCTATTTTCCACAATTCCTTTCGCAACTCCGAATCTCCAACCACATGACACATCATGAATGATTCACAAATACTTTCATT
The DNA here is from genome assembly GCA_024362995.1 of Heteromeles arbutifolia. NCBI lineage: Eukaryota > Viridiplantae > Streptophyta > Magnoliopsida > Rosales > Rosaceae > Heteromeles > Heteromeles arbutifolia. Next base: position 31,218,802 of record JANCRC010000003.1, on the reverse strand, counting down.
TTATCATTCACATATTCCACAATATATTCTCAACCAAGAGTAATTCCATGGTTAGTAACAAACAGACATCCAACGAAACAATAATGTACACATATCCAAGTAACACTCAACAAGAGTTATTAACTAATGAGATAAATAATAATATAAAATTCCACAAAATTTAATATAATCAATCTCCGTAAAAATCTGTCGTATTTCCCCTACTTGTACTCCAAAGTATTACTCCAACTCTCTATTACAAGAGTTCACCACCTTGATAAAATCCCATACATAGCAAGCTACAGAGTGACTCCACAGTCCTCCCTCCCTCTCTCAATCGATCTCTCTCTCTCTCAACAGAAACCACAAAGCAACAACTCTCTCCCTCTCAGTTTTCATGCTTCGAAAGAGCAAGCACTGCTGCACAGATACCTATTTATAACAAGAAGAGGCGGCCACTCTCTAAACATCCCAATCCCAACCTTAAAATATTAATTTGTTTCTCTAAACCCTAACAAACATCTGAATCGCTTTCTATTTTCTATATATCTCTCTGTATAAATATTCTTCCAGCAAAAACTCCAGTTCCGTGTCTCTCTCTTCTTTCCTGGTCTCTTTCTCTCCAATTCGACAAGGATAGATATATCATATGAATAGGTATAGGGATGATATTGGTACGATAACCGTATGACAACCCATGTATCAAGTACCATATCAAGCTTTTGGTCTAGCAAAATCTATTACCATTACCGTGCCAAACTTTTGGTATACCGAATTTTGACATGCCAAATAGTTCGGTTGGCATGCTATGATAATGGTAATTACCACTTTGTTTTGGGCCACTCTTTTGGCCAAAATTTGATTTTTTTTTTTTCAACCCAACTCAAGGCCGTGATGTGCTTTTGGCCACTCTCTTGTTTTTCTAAAACATTTTTATTTAATTATAGAGAATTTATAGAGATTCATTTTAAAAAAGAAGAAGAAGTAAATAGATGGAGAAATTGTTGAAAGAACCCAGCATCCCTAAAAATAGTACACATATTCCTAGTAGACGACGCCATGGAGAAAGACAACCAAATTTGATGAAAGATAAAATGAGATGGATTGCGGAGGGAGAGGGAATTGCCGGAACTGGAGAAACGAAGATGAAGTCGATGGCAAGATGAGAGAAAATATGAAATCGCGACGGCAAGAAGGCTTAGATTTTTTTATCGGGAAAGCAGATGTCAGAGGGTGAGAGGATGATTTTGGATAAACAACTAGGAAAAAAAATATAAAGTACATAATATGATAATAATACCTAATTATACATATAAATGAATAAATAAATAATATAGTATTGGTACGTACGATATACCACCGGTAAGGCCATCTCCAATGGATCTGGCCATAGGGCTATAGGCTATTTTATAGCCCGAAATGAAGAAAAAATCATCTCCAATGAAGGTCTAGGCCAAAGGAAAAAGGGGCCTCGTTGGGCCAAATTCCAGCCCATGGCCGGCTGGGCAATTGAAGCCAGCTAGCCCAAAATGCAGGGCCAGTTGTCAGCAACTCACATGCTAGCTGACGTCAGCTAGCCATTGGATTTGCTTTGATTTTGTTTTTCTTTTCATAAATATGAAATTTAAAAAAAAATTATAATTTTTTTCCTATAAGTATCTAAGCCATTTCTACGCCATTTCTCACAATTTTTTTTTCACAATTATATATTATCTTACCTCATTTTATTTCAATTCTTCACATTCTTTCAACTCCTATCCAAATTTTTTTTTAAGCAAAACAAACATAGCATTCCGAAAAATTATTAAGATTACATAAAGATAAGAAATATGGAGAGTTACTCATTTATAAATATGGTAGTTTAATTCAATTAACCAATAAAGTTAAAGAACAAACTTAAAAATAATAAATTATTGAGAGGGCTAAAAAATAGTCCCCTTCAGTTGGAGATAGTATATAAATATGGTCTGACAGTATTCATTAAAAATAATTGCTTACATGGCTATAATCTGGACAGGGGCTAAACATAGCCCCTTCGGTTGGAGATGACCTAAAGATTTGGATACCATTATCGTACCAAAAATTTATGGTACGGTACCATTACCTAATAGTTTTGTGACACAATTTTGATATGGTACGGTAGTAGGTAATTTGGTTAGTGCGGTAATTTAGCAAAACTTCCACCCCTTAGACAGACCCCAATCCTAACTTACACCGCCTAAAGCTACAGATAACTATCAATGAAATAATATAAAATATAAATAGCATATATACATAATTCGGTGCAACATGAAATTAATAAAGGATGCGTAGTTTCTCGGAAACTTACTATATTTAACACTTAATTAACATATAAGTATTACTTTTAAAATACAGGTCTTCACACCTTTCATTGAGTTTTTAATTAGGGTTTGGAAGTTTGTTTGAACTCTAACTAGTGGTTTTTGTGTTAATTGTCTGCTGTGGTACATTTGTAGAAATTTAAGCCTCTTTTGGAGCCTATAATTACTCTTGAAAGATTGCCAGATCACCCTGTGTCAGTGTTGTGTAAGCTTTGCCAGAAGCACGGAAAGTTGGTTAACATCAAAGGGGGGAGAAATTATTGGCATAATTTAAGTACTGCTAGTGTGTATGTTGATGGTATCTTAGTTGCCTCGGCTTCTTATAAACATATGGCAATTGCAAGGCTTCATGCTGCAAGAAAAGCTCTATCTGAGTTGTCCAAAACATTCGGCATAAGCTCCGAGTCAGTTGAAGTTGTTGCTGAAAATGAAGCTATAAAGAATTTGAATGTGCTTTGTGACAAGAAGAGGTTCCCTAGACCAACTTACGGGTATGAACATATTCAGTTCAAAAAATTGTGTTTTTGGAATATGATGTTGTTGATAATATTTTTAAACAATCCATGCATATTTACTTTGCTATTGTAGAATTGAGAAAGAATCTGGTCTAGTAGAAAAACATGTTTGCGCGATCCCAAAAAGAAAACGTCGCGCAAACGGCCTTTGCGCAGCGACACTTTGCGCAACGAATACTGGCGTCGCACAAAGCAGTTTCGCGCGACGTAGGTGCACCTTCGTCGCGCAAAACAACTTTGTGCGACGCCAGTATTCGTCGTGCAAAGTTTTTGCCCCAAACCAAGATGATTTACCCTTTTTCCTAACTTTGCGCAACGCAAGTGCACAAACGTCGCGCAAAGCTGTTTTGCTCGACGTAGGTACCCCTGCGTCGCGCAAACCTGTTTTGCGTGACAGAGGTCTTCGTCGTGCAAAGCTATTTTGCGCGACGCAGGTACACCTACGTCGCCCAAAGTGTTTTTTTTTTTTTTTTTGCTTTTCTTTTGGGGTTCTTACATTTCCTTTTTTTGTTGTTGTATCCACTTGTATAAATTTTTTAAATTGACGATCGAATTAATTCATTGTATTCATATAGGGTTAAGGAGTGTAGCTGTAAAAAATCATCAAAATCAGAGTTAAAACTACCGTTCAATCGTGATTTTTCGTTTATAACCGTCGAAAAGTTTTGTCCCGTTACTTGATCTTTGAATGTTTGTTTTTTTGCGACTTTTGGCGTATGCGATCTCAAATTATGTACAAACAAGTTTGACGGTTGGATCGTTGAAACTAATTCGTACAATGCGTTTCCCATCAAAACAATAGATTCACTAACACTTCGAGTTTATTTATACTTTCATTAAGTATAACATAAGACTTTGTGGTATCCACTTGTGTAAATGTTTTAATTCGATGATCGAATTAGTTCATAAGCAAAAGGGAAATATATATATATATATATATGTATTTTATTTTATTTTTTAAAAACACTTTGCGCGACGTAAGTCTTCGTCGCGCAATTTTATTTTATATATATATATATATATATATATATATAGGTGCACCTACGTCGCGCAAAGTGTTTTTTTTTTTTCCTTTTGCCTTTCTTTTGGGGTTCTTGCATTGCTTTTTTCTTTTCTTGTATCCACTTGTGTAAATTTTTTAAATTGACAATCGAATTAGTTCATTGTATTCATATATGGTTAAAGGGTGTAGCTGTAAAAAATCATCAAAATCGAAGTTAAAATAACTGTTAAATCGTGATTTTTTCGTTTATAACCGTCGAAAAGTTTTGTCCCGTTACTTAATCTCTGAAGGTTTGTTTTTTTACGATTTTTGGCCTATGCGATCTCGAATTATGTACAAACAAGTTGACGGTTGGATCGTTGAAACTAATTTCGTACAATGCGTTTCCCATCAAAACAATAGATTCACTAACACTTCGAGTTTATTTATACTTTCATTAAGTATAACATAAGATTTTGTGGTATCCACTTGTGTAAATGTTTTAATTCGATGATCAAATTAGTTCATAAGCAAAAGGGAAATATATATATATATATATATATGTATTTTATTTTATTTTTTAAAAACACTTTGCGCGACGTAAGTCTTCGTCGCGCAATTTTTTTTTTTTCCTTTTGCTTTTATTTTGGGGTTCTTGCATTGCATTTTTCTTTTGTTGTATCCACTTGTGTAAATTTTTTAAATTGGCGATCGAATTAGTTCATTGTATTTATATAGAGTTAAAGAGTGTAGCTATAAAAAAATCACCAAAATCGGAGTTAAAATAACCGTTAAATCGTGATTTTTTTTTTTGTTTATAACCGTCGAAAAGTTTTTTCCCGCTACTTGATCTCTGAAGGTTTTTTTTTTGCGATTTTTGACGTATGTGATCTCAACGCATTTACAAACAAGTTTGACGGTTGGATCGTTGAAACTATTTTCGTACAATGCGTATCTCATTAAAATGTTAGATTCCCTAACACTTGGATTTTATTTATACTTTCATCAAGTATAACATAAGATTTTGTGGTATCCACTTGTGTAAATATTTTAAATTGACGATCGAATCAGTTCGTTGTATTCATATAGGATCTAGGAGTGTAGCTGTAAAAAATCATCAAAATCGGAGTTAACCGTTAAATTGTGAGTTTTTCGTTTATAACCGTCAAAAAGTTTTGTCCCGTTACTTGATCTCTGCATGTTTGTTTTTTGCGATTTTTGGCGTACGCGATCTCAAAGCATATAAAAACAAGTTTCACGGTTGCATCGTTGAAACTAGTTTCGTACAATGCATTTCCCATCAAAATGATACATTCACTAACACTTAGAGTTTATTCATACTTTCATCAAGTATAACATAAGATTTTCTGGTATCCACTTGTGTAAATATTTTAAATTGACGATCGAATCAAATCCTTGTATTCATATAGGGTCAAGGAGTGTAGCTGTAAAAAATCATCAAAATCGGAGTTAAAACTACCGTTAAATCGTGCTTTTTCGTTTATAACCGTCGAAAGTTTTTTCCCGTTACTTGATCTCTGAAGGTTTGTTTTTTGCGATTTTTGGCGTATGCGATCTCGACGCATATACAAACAAGTTTGACGGTTGGATCGTTGAAACTAGTTTCGTACAATGCGTATCCCATCAAGTTCAATAGTATATATATATTTATTTAGTAGCTTTAAATTTATTTATTTTGTTATAACACTTAAGAAATTGAATGATATATACATTTATTAAGTAGCTTTAAATTTATTATTGTAGTTCGCATCAGGTTTTTGTTAGAAATATATATTACTGTGTTTTATGTAAAAAAAAATGAATTTGAAATGAGTAAAGTCACATTTTTTATAATAATTTTTTTTTTTAAATATAACTTGCACGACGCCACAATTGGGACGTCGCGCAAACATACTTTGCGCGACGCACCAACAAATGCGTCACGCAAAATATGTTTGCGCGACATCATAATCTATACCTCCGTCGCGCAAAGTGTCAAAATTTTGGCGGTACACTTCTAAATAATAGGCGCTTGTTTTAAATTTTCCCAAATTTTATTTTTTCCTCCTAACAAATTTCCCTCACGCCCATCTCCAAACAAATTTCCCTCTCGCCCATCTGCAAACAAATTTCCATTTTGCTCTTATTCCACTCAGTCTCTTGCTCTTCCCCCCCATCTGCAAACAAATTTCCCTTTTGCTCTTATTCCACTTGGTCTCTTGCTCTTCCATCTCGCCCATCTGCAAACAAATTTCCCTTTCCCCCTTTTTTTCCTCCTAGAAATTGATCTAAATCTCGATCCGAATAATCACAATTAGGGTTTTGGATTTGGAATCTGTGTGTTTGCAGAGATTTAACGCTAGGTTTGCTGGAGAAGTCAGCTTCGTCGCAGGCGCAGAGAGAGTCCATACTCCAATCGGACCGTTTGGGACACGTAACAAATCTCTCAAAGCTTTATTTGCTTAATCTCAGTTTGGTTGGTAATTATTTGCTACATTTCGCTAATTGCATCTCCTTCTCTTTAATTTATGTTGCTCTGCTCTGTTTCTTGTTTTCATATGAATGCTTGTTCTAGATCTTTGATTTTTGGAGTTTGTATGATGATTTTATGGATTTAGGTTTTTGTTAACTGATTAGGCTTTTTTATTTTTTCACGATTTGGAATAATTTTATTTATATATATGTATTTTGGTTGACTTTGTAGCTGCAATTGTTGTTCCCTGCTTGTTTGGTTGGCTTTGTATCAAGTTCTAAATCTTCCTTGTTACGAGCTTCGAAATTTGTAATTACCTTCACCTGCTTAATGATTTTGGGATCGATTATAACTTTGCACTTGGAAGCACATGAAGACTAAAGGAATAGCTAATGGATAATAACCTAATGGTTTTAGTTATATATATTGATTGTGCGTAGAAGAAAATGGCTAAAAGTAATTGAGAATAAGATTAGTGACATAAGACATTGTCGCTTAGTACAAAATTTGGTTAGGGAAAGAGTTTAAACTCTTCCGAATATTGATCAATATCTCTGAGTCTGTTAGCTTTGATGTTGTGGTTGGAACTCTGCAATAGAGTACTTCCATGTTGCTGACAGTAAAAGTTAAAAGTTCTTTAGGAGCTTGGCATGACTAGATCACAGACGCTTTGTTGATCTGAATAAATAAATGAACTTGTATCCATTAAAATAGAACGAAAGAAAAAGAAGAGGCATGATAAATGTCTTCAAGCAAGGAACTTACAAATTAGTTTCATCTTTATATTTTGTTTTCCTTTTTCATTTGCCATATACAAAGGAAGAAACTTTGCATATTTTTTGTAATTGCTCCGTTGAATACGAGGTCAGTGCTTGGAAACGAAAACGCCAAAGCAAATTAAAGAAGAAACTTAAACAAGATTAATGATTGACAGCTCAATGGAGCATTTTTGGTACTTCATAGTAAAACCTGTGTAGGAAATGTGGATAAATCGCCCCGAATTATGGAGGACCCGGAGTTCTCTGCAATTGTTTGGCTTAAAGAGAATTTCATGAATTTGAATATTAAAATAAAAGTTGTTTTCTAGGAATGATGATTTATGGTTTGTAGTTTGGTATTAGCATTTGTTGTTTGGACACAGGTACTGGTTTTTAGTTTGGTACTAGGCAGCCTTCAGGTAAAATGTGTGCAATCAAAGCATTCCATCTAACCATAGATGTTGAAGAACTATAGCTGTTTACTTTTCCCAGGCACTAAGCAGCTTCATGTAGGGCTGGGCACGGGCCGGGCCGGGCTCAATTTTGAAGGGACCGGACCGGACCTAGGTTCAAATGAAATGGGCCGGGCCGGGCCGGGCCGGAGATTACATTTTCTAATATAGGAACCGGACATTACCCGGCCTAGTTGAAACGGGGCGGTTCGGGCCGGGTCCGCGGGTCCCTTTTTTTTTTTTTTTTTTTTGGTTGTATGAAAAAAAAAAAATTGTAGTTGTACAGAATACAGATTGCAAACTGCACTGCACAGATTGCAAACTGCACAGATTTGAATTTTGCACAGATTGCAAACTGCACTGCACATAATTGCACAGATTGGAAACTGCACTGCACAGATTTGAATTTTGCACAGATTGCAAACTGCACAGATTTGCACATATTGCAACTGCAGTCACAGACTGCATTTATGCAGATTTTGCACAAATTCACCGTTATTCACATCCAATCTAAATACAAAGTCCAACATCCAAGTTCATAGATTAACAATACATCCAAAATAACAATATTACATCGTCCAACATCTAAAAATCAAATCAACATACAAAATATCCGAAAGTCCAAGACATCCAAATTCCAAGAATCAAATAATCCAACACAACATAAACATGACATCCACAATAAATTTCAAATTAACATCCAAAATCACATCCAACGCCAAAGTTTCCAACAACAATCCTCATTAAATCTGTAAGCAAAAATAGAATATAAACATGACATTTTTAAAGTCCAACATCATATTATCCTCATTGAAATTTAAAGTTTATTCATTTGAGTTTAAAATATTACCGCAATTCCTTTTCCTTTATTCGTTCGAGTTATTTGAGAAGCTTCAACTTCAAGAACACTTGATGAGATGGTTGAACTTGTAGATATAGTATTTGCTCTTTTTCTTTTATATTCTACAACAACGAACAAACGTTAATTGTAAAACAATTAATATAAAGTTATAAACCAAACTATAAAAAACAAAATAATTACCTTCTTCACACTCTTGATAAAATTCAAGCTCCGCAGGACTTGCTTCATACTCAATGTTGCCAATTGGTTCACTTCTCATCCAGTTTTGGAGGCACATCAATGACTCCACTGTTTGAGGAAGGAGACATGATCTACAAGGGTCAATTACTCTCTTTCCTCCACTAAATGCACTCTCACTGGCAACTGTTGGCACTTGAATTGGCAAGACATCTTTCGCTATCAAAGCAAGTGTGGGATATGTGCTCCTCCCTTTCAACTTCCACCATTTCAGAACGTCAAATTGTGAACCATGTGGTACTTTCTCTACAGTGTCAAGGAGATACCTATCCACCTCATGTGCAAGTGCAATATCCACGGTGTCTTCTAGTTCATTCTCCCAATCATCCATGATTTGATTAAATATCATTGGATTTTCTGTTGGCACACTAGAAGATGATTGTTTTACCCTTGAAGAAGAAGTGTCAAGAACTAAATCTTCTCTACCCTTTTGTTGTGTTTGTGAACCGAAAGCATGGTAAACATATTCATCACACATCGCCTTCAACAATGTCTTCACTTGATTACTTTTCTGTTCAATCTCTTCTTCAGGAAGTTGTAATTGCTTTCTACACAAGTGCATGTAGTGCCTCAATTTCAACCTTGGGTCTAAGACAAGGGCAACTACAAATATTTGATTAAGGGACTCAATTGAACCAAAATACTTTCGATATTTGGCTCTCATGTTGAATGCCATATCACATAGCACCAACTCTACAGTTCTTCGAGTTTGCATATATTCAGGCAAAAAAAGCTTTTCAATCTCGTTTTCCACGACAATGACATCATGAACAGCTGTATTAGATGTGGGATACTTACTTGCACTAACTTTCAAAGTTATAAGATAGAAGACCTTCAAAAATTCCACAAACACTTCTGCACTATCCCAATCTTCCTCCTTAGGTGGTCTAACCTTCCCTTTACCCGCCACTTCTTCTCCTTCATCATTAAGCACCTTTTCACTGAAATAGGAGGTGTATATATTGGCTTCATCATCTTCGGTCATCCTTTCAAATGCTTTTTTAAACTTCAAGCAAGATTCTAGCATCATGTATGTGCTATTCCACCTAGTAGGCACATCCATAACAACTAGACCCCTACTATCCAACTTCTCGTTCTCCACACATTTCTTGAAATAACTTAACCTTCGGGGACTTGATCTCACAAACCGCACGGCATTTCTAAGAGCATCCACACTTGTATCTAATCTTTTCAACCCATGTTTCACTACCAAGTTGATAATATGAGCTAAGCACCTCACATGCATAAACTTGCCATTCATAATCATTTTACTATTAGGCCATTTCTGCATTTTACGAACAACATACTCAATTGCCACCTTATTAGCCGATGCATTGTCAACTGAGATACACATTACCTTTTCAATCCCCCACTCAACCAAACATTGCTCATTCATCTTCCCTATTGCTTTGCCTTCATGACTTGAAATCAAACAAAAGTTCCTTCATGACTTGAAATCAAACAAAAGTTTAGAATCCTTTTGTGCATATTCCAATCATCATCCACAAAATGAGCAGTTAGCACCATGTAGTTCAAATTTTGCACACTTGTCCATGTATCAGTAGTCAAGCTCACTCTATGATCGCGTATCTCCTTTTTTAACTAATCTTTCATGCTATCATACGTATTGAATAACTCCCTCATGATAGTTCTTCGAGATGGAACATGCAATCTAGGCTGGACTTTGCACATCATCCGCCTAAACCCTTCACTCTCCACAATACTAAAAGGTACCTCCTCGATCACAATAAACTCAATAATACCTTCCACACTTTCTTCTTGGCTCCACCTTTTAGCAACAAGCATGTTTTTGACATCCTCATCCCTAGAAGGTCCAGAACTGCCTAGAACCTTTTGCAACTCATCGGTTGGTTTATATGACTTGCAATGTTTATTGATATGTTTAATGTAAGTACTAGTTCCACCCCCACTAGTATCACATGCAAAAAGGGCGTTACAATGGTTACACTTAGCCTTCAATACTTGTACCTCCACCTTTTCTTTCTTTCCATCCTTTTCTACTTCTTGTATTTCTGAGACGGTACACTTAGTGACATGATCCCAAACCCAAGATCTCTCAGAAGAAGATCTCTCTAGTGAAGCTATTATAGTTGGTTGTTTTGTCTTTGGAATAGATGGTGCTTTTCTTTTTCTGGAGGATGAGGGGTTTGGGGGAGGCATTGATCGGTTTGATAATTGTGTGGGTGCTTGTGTTGGTTGTGAAGGACATGGTGATGTAGCCGTAGATGATGCTACATTAGTACTGCTAGGGGTACTTTGACTTTGAGATTGAGACATTATGTAAAAATCTGTAAAATTTAAATAATGAAACTATATTCATTAATCAACTAAAGATATTTTGAAATATTCATCATTGCCTTGATACAACAACAAAGAAATTGCCTATATACACATTATACATAATTTAAACCCAAAAAAGCATAATCGCCATGTAAATAAAATAGCAATTTCTTTGTTGCTTTTTGATTGGTTCAAAGCAAATAATTACCCTCTGGGATGGGAAACACAAGCAGGCAGCAGTGGCACAATTAAACAGAGTGAACACACAACACATAGATTATTGATCGACAAAAGACCAAAAAGGCTGAGAAGTATCATCATGTTATTATACTAATCAGTTTGGACATAGAAGAACATTTTGACTTAGCGTTATACCTATTATGTAATATGATAATTATTTAGTGACAACATTCTAGATTAGAGATACAAGGAAATTATCTTGTACTGTAGGAAATTAACTTTAAGAGATACAATCATACAAGTTAACATACCTAGCTGCACCTAGTTTTAAGAAAAAAGAGCCTCTGCCACTGGAAGTTTGGAACTCCTTCTTGTTAAAAACCACCTGAACCAAGTGAACCAAGTAAATAAACAACAAACATGCTGGAAATCTGACTGCGAAGAAAGGAACAAACAAACAAACATTTGCATGAAGAAATTCTTGCAAACACACATTTGTTAATAACTATAAACAAACAGCAACTAATGCTTAATGTCTCCCTCGGGTATTCTCCAAGACTTGAAGCGAAACTTGTAATTGTTTTCAAGCCCTCCAAATTCCATAAATGACATTCACTAAACGGATTTAAGAGTTTCGCTTCGCATCACTAATATTAGATTTCATTTTCTTGCCAGTTTAAGAGCTCTATCAATCCTAAGGTTGTCATTTTATGATGGTGTTGTTTAACCAAATTTGGCCTGCATACGCCATTGCTTGCAATGTATAGTTTCTGTTAACTCAGTACAATATTATTGCATGCAAGCCATGTACTATACTTATTGGAAGGGCTCAGTTTTTTTTAACATTTATGCTCTTATCATTATGTCATAATCAAGGTGTTCAAAACAAGCTTATCAACTTGGACGAGAGCATTTATATTCCTATCACCAGAGCGGAATTTGCCGTTCTGAAATCAGCTTTCAATGTACGATTCTCTATCCCTTTCTTTCTCTTTACACTCGTCCACCCACCCAATTATCCTTGTATAAAAAATACCTACATAAGACCACATACACATGCCGAATCCTTACTAGTTAGGACTTATGTATTCTGTTCTTTGCAGTTTATCTTGCCGTACATTTTAGGTTGGCATGCCTATGCAAACTCCATAAAACCAGAAGATTCAAGCCGTGCCAATCACTCTGGTCTTAAATATGGAGGAGATTTTGAATGGAGCCGGTAGTAGGACACTAAGGGAACTCTTTTAAGTGCAAATGATGTTGGTTTGATCTTGATCGTTTGTTGTGTATTATCCAAGTTATAGCAGCTTCTTCCTGAGATTTGCCCTAGGCGTTCCAACAAGGTACACACACACACAAAGATGACATGAATGTTAAAACTTAAAACCAACTTATAATTAACTTTCAGAGAGCAATTCTTTCAGAGAGCTTTCTCAACTTATAATTATCCATATCATTACTAAACGCTAAGGAACCGAAAAGATGTTTGTTTTAGGTTAATAACTAATAAACAAACAAACATTTGTTAAGCCTGTAATAGGTTAATAACTAATAACTATAAAAACAAACAAATATTTGCATGAAGAATCAAATCTGTATAAAGGAAAACTTAGAATAGGAGCTCAAGATTATGCTTTATTTTTGACATTCCCGGTGTCAATTTGATCAGGGACATTTATTTTTGAATATTTCAGTTCTCCTAGTTAAGTATAGAGCATGTCCCTGAGATGTATCTTCTAATTCTCCTAGTTTAGTATAAGTGTTTATAACAGAACTAAACTGACCTGGAGGAGAAGGGTGATCAAATCGCCACAACAAAGTACAAACTCTAGCAAAGAAACACAGAAGAAATGCCCTGCACTCAGGTAAAAACATGTCATTCCCAAGTCAATCCAAGCAAATACCAACAAAAAAGTACAATGAATTATATCAGAGCATACCGAAACATAATAAAAAGGATCTAAAACAAATAAGCTTTAGAGCATACTGAAACCGATGAGGTTTCCATATTTTTGCACTGCAGAGGTTATGCTTAAAGCTTTCTCTTTTCCAATAACTGCATCCAGCATCAGGAAACTTCATTAAAACACAAAATTGGTGCTTACTTACCACTTGCAGAAAATAGGTATGCTATGCATGCATCGTGGGAATGAACATTACAGAATACAGATGTATAAGAACTCTGAAGCAAGAAGGTAAGAGTAAGATTTAACCTTCGAGAAAGCATCATCGGAGACCCTTCCCGAGATAAAATGAAGTGGTTTTAAAATAATTGAAAGCTCTTTTAAAGAAAGGACTCCATCAATTTCTTAATATATTAAAATCACGAACAAAACCGAAAGAGGATAGATTAAGATTAAGAGTCAGACAACATGATATGCACATTTCCTCTCTTTCTGAAAAAAATCAAAAGAGGAATATTTTTCACAGCTCAATCATCAATCTACAAATTCTACTTTTCTCAGTTCATATTCTAGATCCTGAAACATTTTTACAGCTCAATCATCAATCTTAGGCAGTCTAACTTAAAACCCCTAAAAATCCCTACACCAGAAATTCAAATTAATAATAAAACCTAATTCAAAATTACCTAAATTTTAGAGGGATGATGGTTGGTAGTTACTGGCAGTAGCAGTGTCGGTGGTGATGGGGTGATGATGGTGGTCGCGACGGCGGAGGTGGTGCCGTTGTGTTGGTTGCGACAACGCTGTGAGAGTCTGAGAGTTGAAGCTCGATGGTGGTGATTGGGTGAGTGATGGTGGTCGCGACGGCGGAGTTGGTGAGTGATGGTGGTCGTGACGGCGGTGAACACTGTGAGTGAGAGAGTATGAGAGAGTCGAAGGAAGGGATAGGGAGAGGGAGTCGAGGGAGAGTCTGTCTGAGAATTCGAGAGACTGGGTGCTTCTGGAACTTGGGACTAGGGAGGTGGAATTAGGGCTAGGGTTGAAACTGACGGTTAAGATTGGATGGAGAGATGATATCTTAAATCTCGTCCGTCTATTGTAACACAAACAGGCCGGTCCGGGTACCCACGGTTCCTATACTTTTGGAACCGACCCGAATCGAAAACTTCAATTACCCGGCCTGACCCGCCCCTATATGTTTTTACAAGATTAAGAACCGCCCCGTACCCGCCCTGTACCTGCATTACCCGCCCCGACCTGCGGGTCCAGGACTTGTTTGCCCAGCCCTAGCTTCATGTAAGTATATGTAATTATTATTATTCTTATATGTTTGAATCGTTCAAATATTATCTATATTTTGTTATTAAACATTATATGTTTTTTCTTTATTATTACATGCTACTATGGTGGAAAAAAGCACTGCTGTTCTCCAAGAAGTAACATCGCAGCTTCCCTCGGAGACCCCGATCGAGGACGTCACGGTACCTGAGGATGTAGATTTTCATATCATGACTGATGTCATGGATTAGAACTTCGGTCGTCATCGTGGCAAGGTTGTTCGGTGTATGGGGAAAGCGCGGGTTCATGAGACGGGTGCCTCTTCTTCCAGATCGAACACAGTAGAGGTCGATGCATTGAAGGAGGAAGTGACATAGCTGAAGGCCGAGGGCGAGCAGATGAAGGCGCAGCTGAGGGCCCAGGGCGAGGAGATGAAGACCTGTGTCGGGAGGGTGCAAGAACTTGTACAAGCCATACAGATGTCCAGCCTCCAAATCTCGCTACCTGCACCTCATCTTGCTCCACCTTCGACCTCAGAGCCACCTCGCCTTGCCGATACCCAGTAGCCTGATGTATTAAACCTAGTTCACTTGTAGTTTTTTCTTTTTTGTTCGAACATCTTGTATGTACATTTTCATATATTTTATAATTAAATACTTTTGCTTGGTTAATTAATTATTCTTTAGAATTTAATTACAATATTTATCAAAAATTTAAAAAAAAAATTATTTTTCACTAAAACAAAAAAAAAATATTTTTCACTAAATAAAAAAAAAAAGGTTTGCGCGACGCACGCCCTAGGATGTGCGTCGCGCAAAGTATCTTTGCACGACGTAGGACACGCGTCGCGCAAAGTGACTTTGCACGACGTAGGTGTGTGTCATGCAAAGTACCTTTGCACGACCTAGGACATGCGTCGCGCAAAGTGACTTTGCATGACGTAGGTGTGTGTCACGCAAAGTACCTTTGCACGACCTAGGACATGCGTCGCGCAAAGTGACTTTGCACGACGTAGGTGTGCGTCGCGCAAAGTACTTTGCACAACGTAGGCCGTGCGTCGCCCAAAGTGACTTTGCGCGACGCATGTTATTTCTTCGTCGCGCAAACCCTACCGTCATTGCCTTAGCGCGACGGTTAGCGCGCGACGAAGGTTGTGTCGCGCAAACCCTTGCACAATGATTTTTGACTTTGCGCGACGAATGTACGGATGTCGCGGAAAGTGTTTTTTTTACTAGTGTGCGCACAAGAAAAGATATGTATCATCAGCTAAAATTGCAACTTCTGATGCCGTGCTATATACGATGGGATATGAAAAGCCAAGAAAGCAAGATGCGGATAATTCTGCGGCTGCCTTGATGATCTTTGGTTTACTAGAATCTAACAACATCAAAGAAGCAGCAGATAGTAAGATTGGTTATTTTCCCTCAGTACTCTACAGACTCTGGGTTATGATTCGTTGGGTGATAAGGCTGCTAGTTTTATGGTTCATCAATGGAATACCCATGTTAGTTACTTTCTTTATTGTGGTCAACTTAGTTAAGCCGATCCCTTCTAGTGTCAACTTAGTCAAGCCGACCTCACCTACTGGGAAAAAGCTTTGTTTTTGTCGGTCAAATTAGTTATCGGGTAGCCTTTCCCTTTATTTCCATATTTAGAGGTCACTCTCGATTCTTCTTGGAATTTCAAAGAGCTTGTTTGTATGGCCTCGTTTGATGTTCAGGACTGAATAAGAATTTTGGTCATGTATTGAATGTTAATCATGTTATGTGAAATTGGTACCACGCGGAATAACCTGTAATAAAAAATTCTAGACTTGCTTGATTGACTTGTCAGCAACACCAATCAACTAAGATCATATTTTTTACTTTTCCAACAGTGGAATTAATCAATTTAAAACTTGGTTTATTGAAGTGTTCTTAGTTGACTACGGTCCAATTCAATGCACATTCTAACTCTGATAAACTTAGTTGCAAGAACATATCTATTTACAAATCATGGTGGCCATATATCATACACAAAGAGTGAGATATGTAAACAAGAAAAACAATAAACAACACATGGAGTTGTTGGCTGGAAAAACCCAATTCTGGTTTAAAAAACCGAAGACTCTCCACTGAGTCCAATCCACTAGTGCAAATAAGGTTCTTACAAAGTACCACACAAAGCTCAATTCTTAGATCTAATCCATGAAGCAGCTTTACCTTTGTGCAACCTTACTTTGCACGAAATGGAGACTTCTTCAGTCTTCACAAGATGACAGCTCATTTTCCTGAACTCTTCACCTTATGGCACCAAAACCAACGCTAACAAAAACAAATGATATGATAACGATTCATTGACATTGAAGTGGGAGAATGTAAAAGTTCTAATAAATGACATTCAACAAATGCATGGCTATTTGTGATGGAACCTTACATTTAAAATAATGTATCAAAAAATCCAAACTAAAGAGAGTTTGAGAACAAAGAGAACCTCTCTCGTATATGAGAAGAAAACACTACTAGAAAAAGGGCTATAGGACACCATTGTAAAGACACCATTTGCTATCCGAGTCGATGTAAAAAAGAATACCAATGTTGTTTATTTTTGGTGTCTTTTAAGCTGAGGTTGGTGGTTTTTAAGTTGAGAGCCACCGATGATCGGTGCTAGGCTCACCCTTTCGTGCAAAATACAATTAAAAAAATAAAAACTGAAACACAAAAAGCTATTATTGTCTCTCCTCCCTTCCCCCTTCATTCTTTCCTCCCTCCCGTATCCTCTCTCTGCCTCTTCTCACGACGAGACACCGCCGCCGTCCACTGATCGCCAATGACCGTCATATTATACCTCCATAATCCTCTTTCCGTCCTCTTTCCAATCCCCAAGTTAGTTTCTACAAATTCGTAGCCGAATTTCCTCAATTTCAAATCTAAGAAACGGTGACCGCGGGTCTTCCGGCCAAGCCTGCCGGAGTTGGACCTCCAACGGTCTTGAGTACTACGTTGGGATGTTGTCCTTTGTCAATAAGGACCAATTGGAGCCTGGGTGGGCGATTTTGATGCTTAATATGGTAATTGGAATTCTGGGTTTTAGGGTTTTAGATTGGGTTGATATTATTTGGTTGTTGATGCTTTTCTGTTAATGTTTAGCTTTTGTTGGTTCAAAAATTGAAACCTCGAGAAATTTTGATGAGAAATTGTTAGGGATTGGTCGGCAATGGGTGTGATGAGGTCGGAGCTGGTTCAACCCCATCACCACAACAAAAACCATTGCAACCACAAAGCATCGTCAGCCTCAACCATGAGTATACATGCAAGGGGTAAGTGATTGAAACTTTTTATGTTCAGTTTTTTTTATTTTAATACTAATGATTTGTTTTGCTTGATGTAATTAAAGATCAAGTAGTGATCCATTGACAGTCAAGGGGTGGAAAGAATTAACTATGGAGGAGAAGATGGAAATTGCGAATGGTTTGAAAGTGAGTTAACAAGTTCTTTGGCAATAATTTTATTTTAGATTAAAGTTTGATAAAAAGTTGAATTGTGGAAGTATGTTTATTTATTAATTTGAGTGTGGGCAATTGTAATACCCGGTGAAGAAGTAAGTTCTTTGGCAGTAATGTTATTGATTTGTTACTTGTTTCTAGTAGCTGTAATTATTATTGAAATATACATATATACATTGTTGTGAAATACTATTTAACATATGTGATTACTCTATAATGTCTGAGAGCTCTTCTTGTACTCTATGTTCGGAGTCTAGAAATTGGAAAACTATTTGTTTTTAGTGTTTGTTTTATACTTGAAATATGCTTCAAGGTTGATTTGTTGTTTTTTTTAATATGTTTCAAGGTTTGAGAAAGCTGATTGAGGGATCATGGCAACTATAAGAATAGAGTGCCCTGTTTTGGAGCCAAGCTCTAGTAATTTCTTATCATTGTTGCTTGCTACTACTGCATAATTAGTCTGGTAGTATTATCATGGAATTCATTTTTATTTATTGTGTTTTGGTTGGTCTTATTTCATTTTTATGTTACATGTAATCTCGTCATAAAGCTAACTCCAAATCTTAGTTTCTCTTTTGGTTTTGGTAATCTGCCATTCTCTAAAGCTCTTTTCGTTGATTTGTGAAATAAATTTGGAGCTTTTACATAAACTGCAATCCTAATTAAATTTTGTTGTTACCGGTCACATAAAAGTTGATAGCAAATGCGTTCTTAGTTGAAGTTGCAGAAGGGTTGCAGTGAATTTGTTGAGATTTTTGTATGGTTAATAATGACTGCAAACCTCTTGAAAATCTACATTTCCCAAGTATTTTTTTGATCATATCAGTCCTGTCATCAACTCTAATTACCTTAATAGTTGAATTTGAGTTAACATTATTCTTAGAAATTTGTGGGTTTGATTTTGGGTGCAGCTGATGACCAGATTTTAGTGATCTAGATGATTAAGCTCTTGCAATTTGCAAACAAAGGGTTCAAACACTTCTCAAAGTTTGGGTTCAAACACTTTTCAAAGTTTGGGTTACAAAATTGTATAAAATATAAGTTATGCAAATTTGTAGTATATTCTTATAAATGATATTACAATTTGTTTCCTCACCAAAAAAGAAAAAGAAAAAGAAAAGAAAAATGATATTCCAATCTGGGTGCCCGAAAAGGCATCTTTTTTTTTTTTTTTTTTTTTTTTGAACACAATTTGCAACTTTGACACCAATGTGAATTAGGGTGGCACTGTTTGCAGATGGCACCAATGTAATAAGGGTCTCCATTGTTACAATAGAGACTTCTATATATTACATGTACTCCTATTTAGTGGCTGCATGGTGGCAATTGAGGTTTGCCATCAATGTCAGTGCCTACTCTTTGGATTAGACACCAATGTCAAGGGTGTCCTCTAGTCAAAATTCTAGTAGTGAAAAGTGCTACCGAGAGAATGTAAGAGATAGTTTAGCCATTTTTTTGTGAGATTATATTTTCTACTTCCATTTTTATAGTGGAAGATATTGTAATATTTTGTCTGCTCAATTTAATTACACAGGATAGAAAAAGTTTGATCTAAAGACTGTCAATTTACTTATTACCTTTTATCAATTCCTATCTTTCCCAACAAATGTTCTATTGGTCCCAACAAAAATGGTCATATATACCATGCTTATCTTGGAGAGATTTTTTTAGAGTACTAGAAACACGATTCAGAACACCAAGCGTCATAATATAATTGGGCAGAACTTTTTCCTTCAAGTGTCCATCCACTTGTATTATGACACTTGGTGTACCGGATCGTCTTACCGGTACACTGAAAACTCTCTCATTCAAATTATAATATCTCTATCTGCTTGTTTGGACTTATATATGCTTCATACTAAGTTTGTTACTTGCAGAAGTTTTAAGCATATAGAATGTCAAACCAAACCCTAGGATCGATGAGGATAATTGTATGTTAGGTAGAAGCATGATGTAATACGCATATTATCTACTTTGGTGAAATATCTAATGAGGTTTGCTTTAGTTATTTTAGGTTGAGTGTGCATTTACACATGATTTTTCCACATCTTCCAAAGTAAAGTTGAAAATACTTGCAGAGTTTATGTGGTATATTTGACCTAAATTTCCAAAGACATGAAAACTGTTGGAAAGTCTTCAAAATAAAGGAATCGAGGGGGCAACAATATGGTGACCGGTTAAAATTTCGCAAAATGTCCATAATGTTGATTTGTACATGGCAATCGACCAGCCGTCCATGCCAAAATAACGAACTTGAGCTTCTGAGAAAATTCCGACTGATCAAACGAATGTTAATGATCTGTCGGCTTGGGATTTGAACTCGAATTTCTCACGTTTTTTTTTTGTAGGTATGGTGTGTTCGTTTGGTTTCAAGCTTTGATACTGTGTATCACATTGAAATAACTTCACAAACATGTTCTAAGCAATTCAAACACAACTCCAACTAAAGAGACATGTTTGACACTATTTCTCAAATTTTTATCTTTAATCTTTGTCCTAGCTATTTCCTACTATATATCCAACGTAAACAGAGAAGTAAATACATGATCTCGAGTGTTGGAATAAATATCCTTAAGCACTTAGATCTATGAACCCTTAAAATAAGTGAGGAAATGAATTGATAACGTCAAATGGTCCATTCCAATATGCATAATAAAGAGATCTTTAGGACCATGTGATCATCCGAATATTCACTACCACCACAACAGAGATAGAAAGGGCAAAAGGGATTCATCTTTTATACATAACCAGAAAGAGAAATATAAGATACAAAAAAGGATAAAAAAAAAAAGATGTTTAAAAAACTTGGACACCAATTAGATCCTTCGAATTTCCAGTCTATTGGCACCGTACGCACTACCATCCAAAAAGCAGGTGGAGATACAAAATATCTCCTCCTTTTTTAGTGTTTGTATAGCTAGCTTGCAAATGTTACCATCAATATTTTTATGGGAAAAATAATATTTAACATTTTAAGAAATTTTCTTTTTTGCTTTGGTGGATTGTTCTCTTGGCACCAACCATGATTCTTCCAAGAAACTATGTCCTTTTATTTTTTTTCTGATCATGTTAAATTGCTTCAGTACAAGCTATTACTCATTAATATCCAAACTTTCAACAACTAAATATTCTCTTCTTCAACACTAATTATGTTTCTAGAACTAGATTTAGCCAAGTTGGCTAGATCATAGTATGTTCTATGCTTTGCACTCAAGTTCAAACTCTCCTTCTCACAATTTAGATGAATTCTTAGTGTAAGTATAGTTCCTATCATTTATAAAAAAGAAGACATTAATTATGTCTATATTCTTTAATTGTTTTTAGATGATGGAAATAAGTAACTGGTGGTCTCAAGACCCTCTGAAAGTCGGGAGAAATGTATGTGAAGGTCTTCCAAAATTCTCTGAAGGTTTGATACGAGACATTTTTGTGTCCATCAAGTGTTTGATGAACTGCCTTTTAAGAATATGTCGGCAACATTTGGCAAAATGTATCGACAACACTCGACATGGGATTTTGATATCCCTCGGCAGATTGCTTTGGCATTTGTCGACATGAACGCAGATGACTATAGACCCACCTAGTACATGACAAATTCCCCCGCTAAAAAATTGTGCACGCTACGTGCACATGCAAAATTTCTATCTAAATAAAACTTGAATCACTACTACGTTTTACTATTTGCGCGATGAACCAAAGTTGGTCGCGCAAAGTGTATTTTCGTCGCACAAACTTCAGCGTGACAGAAACTTCGTCGCGCAGAATCAGTGAAGAAAGACTTTGCGCGACAAAAAAAAATCATTGGTCGCACTAACACGGCGCAACGGTTTAGCCTTCGTCGCACAACATTTTAAGGAACGAATGTTGTCGTCGCACAAAATACCAAGATACATACATGGGATGACTATTATTCGTCTCTCTAAACTTTACGCGACGACAATTTATTATTGCGCGACAAAACCTGGCTTGTCGCTTGAGTTTTGAGAGACGAAGGTTTTCGTGGCGCAAAAATAAATTTTTTTTTTTAAAATTTAATTTTACGTTCTGTTTTTTTTTTTTTTTGTAATAAAAATAAATTGCATTTTTTTTGTGGTAATAAAATTAAATTGCAATTAAAAATGTAATGAAGAGAAAAATAATATATTTAAATTAATATAAATGTATGTATTATGTACAAGAAAAATGTTTAAAAAGTAAGGAAGTAAAAAACTAAGAAAATAATGCGGCGTAATCTATGTGGTCGTCTTGCGGAGGCGGCTGGAAGGTCTCGAGGTTGTTGACAGGTTTAGACGTCGAATGGGCAGAGGTCGAAGGGGCAGAGGTATGGCCATGCTCGAGTTGGAGGGGCTCGGAGGTCAACGGGGGACGAATATCTGGGAGACGAATGCCGGACTGACTGAGAGCCTATACAATCTATGACATCTGGCTCCTATACGAGGCGAGCTCAGTCCTAAGGTCAGCCACCTCTGTTGTCAAAGCTGTCACCTGACTCTTTGACTGGGATGATGAAGGGACTCTAGGTTCCCGCCGCCGGGCATTCTTCATCCCCCTACAATATGTCCCTGGCCTCTGCCCGAGAGTCTGATCCAAGGTCTTCGTAACGATCTGAAACCCTGCATCATGTGGGGGATCCACAGACTCAAGTGAAGTCTCGAGAAGAAGCTGGGAGGAGGACTCTTGAAGAACCAACTGCTCTTCTCCATCATCGTCGACTGTGTAATATAACATCAAATATTAATTTCAATTTTCTTATAATAACCATGAAACTTGAATGCGTAACATAATAATTAAAATTGAAGAATACTTACATGAAGGGACTAGGCCAATCATCCCCGGGTCAAACATAAACGTCGCCAAAGACATCGATCTCCGGGAATTTTGAACCCCCTGAATAGAACAAGAGAAGAAAAATGTTAGTACAAAAAAAAAAATAATATTAATGACATATATATTAAAAATTGAATATGAAAAACTTTATTATTACCCACCGCCGCGCCTCCATCCTATATGAGAAGGGCCTCAAACCGGAATGGTAGAGAAGAGTCTTCTTGTCCCTATTGCTCTTGTTGGCTTTCGCCTTCTTCTGTTATACAAAAAATAAACATATTAGTTCAAATTTAAAAGAAATATAAAAAAATCAATAAATATTAGTAAGAAACGTATAATAATTTTAAACTTAATATAAAAAAAATACCATATAGCCGGGCTCCTGAAAATGACTGCAGAGCCACGCCCAATTATCCTCTCGACCCTCAAACTCCTTCGAGCAACCCTCCTCAAGGGCGACCTGTGGATCTTCAAATGTTTCAAAATATTGGTGCAGGTCGCTCTTCCACTGCTTGTACCGTTCAGAGAAGAACTTGTTGACGTATGTCAACATATCGTCGTTGATGTCCTAGAAATTGTAGTTTGTCTACAATGTAACAAATTAATTACATACATTAAGTAATATGTAACGACCCGTCCCCAAAAATTACAGTCTTTATCATTTTTTTAAATGTGAATTTACGGAAATGCCCTTCAAGGCAAAGAAGTTGACTTTTGTTGACCGTCTTGTCATGTCATGTAAGGTTCATTTTCTTGGCATATCCTCATAGTACTCGTCGCTATGAACGCATGGGCGCAAATAGAACGTGATTTGGAGTTATAACGAAGGAGTTATTAACGTTTAAAGTCGGGGGCATTTTAGTAAATTGGTTATTTTCTAGAAAGCTCCAGATTTTTGGAGCTTAATCTGGAGAGCCACGTGTGTGGCCCGGATTTAAAGAAAGAAGAAATGGATGGTTGCAAGAAGAGATAAAGGAAAGAAATGAGGGGCGGGACGCTCAATCAGAAAGAAGAGAGAAGAGGGTGGCCAATGAGAGAAGGAAGAAATGAGGGGAAAGGGGGGGAGAGAGAGAGGGTGCAGCCAACCTGGATCCCACATGACCCGGTTCCTGACCCGATGCTAGACCCGGCTTTCTTCACCAATTTCCGTTTCGATTTCGGCCAAAATTCGATGAATTTCACCGATACTTCTCTTATAATCAACTCCACGACCCTCCTTCTTCCTTTTAAACTCAAGATTCGATGTGTTTTCACCCAAAATTGATGGAGTTTGGATTTGATTTAGTGAAACCCGCACTGGTGGGTGCGATGGATTCGTGTCGTCGATCCTCCCACTTCTGAAACAATTTCTTCCAATTACCACCACTAATAGACTTCCCTTGAGGCCTGGAACAAAGCCCAATCAACCTTGGAGGCGGCGGAGCACCGGAGGTGACGAATCGAAGTAACCCAAATCAAGGGTTTTCGGCGGTTCGTCGGAAATTTGAGGTGTTTCCAGACCAAATTGGCCTTAGTCACAGGTATGAAAGTTGCTCCACTCATTGAGATATTCATTCCTGTAAAATTTGAGAATTTTTAGAAATAGTTGATTTTTCCGGCATGTCGGGGCGGCCGACCGCCGTGTACGGCGGCACGTGGGCTGAGGCATTCCCTGACCTTCCTAGGCTAAATTTGATTCTCCAATTCTGTATGTAAAGTCCTATTGACGAATTTCCATCATTTGAACCTAGTTCCATTAAGGTCCGCCACTCGATTATTATAGCGATCGACGATTCGACCGTTGGATCGTCACCAAACTTTGATACGTTATAGTACGTAATATTTGAGGATATTAGAAACTTACAGATTGGGAATCCGACTTATGGATCTTCCTGAATAGGATATGTAAGTTGTGTATTCTATTGATAAGAATTCTGAGACATGATTTGATAATTGTTCTAGGCGCCGATCGTTCGTGACGCATCGATATTCATGCTAGGGAGTTGTAGCGTGGACCTCAGGTGAGTGTGTCTTCTTCCTTTTTATAGTAAGTATATATATATATATATATATATATATATATATATATATATATATATATGCTTTACAGTTTCCAGAAACGTTTTTATATGAACTATGCTTTGAATGCCATGTCGTGAATGAATTATATTTTTAGTATTTCATTACTATCGTTATGCATTATATGGAATGATGTTGCGGATGCTCAGGTAAGTTTCAGGTCAGTTAGTATGTGAATGATTGGTTAAATTACATTGTTATGCATAGATGCACTTAGAGCTCATTATCCTGCACCCCGGTGTTAGTGCTCCCGCTCAAGGTCACAGCCTTTACGTGATCGTTCACCTCCCGC
Source organism: Heteromeles arbutifolia (assembly GCA_024362995.1). Lineage (NCBI taxonomy): Eukaryota > Viridiplantae > Streptophyta > Magnoliopsida > Rosales > Rosaceae > Heteromeles > Heteromeles arbutifolia. The sequence continues at coordinate 31,193,878 of JANCRC010000003.1, read as the reverse complement.
ACCGCACGCTCACCTTGGATCCAAGTCTAGTGCCAGCCTGTCGTACAGACCATAATAGATGGTTCCGACTCTTAGGTGACCCGCGATTCATCGCACAGCCTTCACGTGATCGTAGCACTTGATCGTACTTATTTACACCCAGCCTGTCGTACAGACCACATTTGGTGGTTCCGACTCATGTGCAGGCATAGGTTGATGAGCTATAGGTTCAGCCTACAAGTCACGTTAGATGACTCCGGCTGGCATATTATTTTTCCTTGATTTTCACACCTGGCTTACATATTTAAGTGTTGAAACGTTATGACATGGCATACTTGGTTTTTACTGTCTTTGTGCATTGTTTTACGTATATACATAGTATTATTTTCTGGAAACTATATGGGTTTTACAGCGAAGGGTTATAACGTTTTCAAAAGGTTTTTATTAAAACTTATTTTCAGGCCCACTCACCCTTGTTTTTCACCCCTCCAGGTTTTAGCTGCTGAAAGTTCGTATCGACGAGGATTCTTGGCAAATCTCAGTATAGATGGCTACCTCTAATGGTATGATCCTTACCCATACTACTGTACTTTACTTATGCTCTGACGTCGCGTGTGAAATGGGTTCATTCCCGCTCACAGCGCACTATTGTCTTTAGGCACTTTTTGGTTTAAATTTATTCACATTTTCCACATCACTATACTTTCTGGCTTCGTCACCTTTCAAGTGTTAGCCGGCACAGCTCGATTCGGAGTCCTAGTAAACATTCCTGGTCGGGGTGTGTCATAATATAAATATATAAAAGTTGAAGGAAAAACAATTAAAAGGTAGGATATGTACCTACAACTGTGCGCGCACCTTGTTCCTCACCTCGTCTGGCATCACCTTCCAAGACTTCCATTGCATAGGGCAATAGGTCCAAACGACGTGACCAATGTCATGGGCCAATGCGCTATGCTGCTCCGCCGTTGGTGCAGCCTGATGTCGCTCATCGTATCCGATAGTGATACGTCCGTTGGTCACCCGAGTGATCTTTGCCGTCTTTAACTGGCGACAAGGTCCCCAAATGTTTTTCTTGGCTGCAAAGAAATATAAAATTAACGTTAACCCTAAACTAATAACAAATCCTACTAAAATTTCGGCATAACCTCCCTATAATTAAAACATATCCCAAAAACCTGAAAATAACATAAACAATATATGTATCCAACAAAATGATTACAAATGTTTAATAATAGGTTCAGAACGACGACAATAATAAACAATATATATAATAACTGTTTAATCCTTAAATGACATAACTTAACAAATTTAACCTAAAATAACAAAACTAAGTTAACCAAATTCTTGTCATATTTCATATTTGGTATTCCTTATAAGGTTTGTACTTTTGGATACCAGTTTAACCTTTAACTTATTTTAGCCTTTATCTCAACTACAGTTGGCATTTTAGGGATCTAAAAAGCTAGAATGACTGCTAACAAGTTGATTATATATAATAAGAAAGAAATTAATGTACCTTTGAAAAGACTCTAATTTGAACTATTTATGCTCAGGATAAACGGAAACAAAAAGAATAAGCGTACAAAAGCAACTCTAAAAATTCCATAACAAATTTCTCTACAAGAAGCTAAGAGAATGGGGGAAAAAGTCCCACATTCCAACAAACACCAAAAAACAAGTTATACACAACACCAACACCATCAATTTTCAATCTAGAAACTGACCAACAAGTTCAATCAAATAAAAAATTAAAACTTTACTTTGCAATGCAATGTAAATAGGATTGGTAACTCTTACTATACCAATGAATGACCATGTTAATAATATATACAATTGTATTGACAATAATTTTCATTTTTTTTCTATGTTCCTCCACAGTATTTGCCATACCTGTTTGAATGTATGAACAAAGATATATTGTGATATGCAACAAAATTTAAATAGTTATAGGATATGTGACTTTATGTTTTAACCAAAAGTTATATACACGTAGACGCACAAGGTTTTTGAGGCGGTGTAACCAAAAAACAAATGAGGCAAAAATAAAGAGATAAAATGAGAGGAACATAATCAATGATGGTGCTCTAAGTTGCTTCCCACTTTAACTACAAACCTTATTAAAGCGGCAAGGCACTATAGGAAAAAAAACAGTTATCAACGTGCAGGGCGTAATTAAACTTTACCTTGTTGTGACCCCGAGGCATCAGTAGTGGATGCCGATGGTGTGTTGGGCGTGCGGGGGCGACAGTGACCACGCTTGGCGCTAACAGGTATCGCCACTGATGAGGCTGATGACGTTGGTGCTTGGGAGACCCCGGGATCAACCGGTAAGTGGTCAATTTGTGCAGGAGCAGTGGCAGCTAACTGATGAGCCAGGGGAGGCAAACGGGGTGCAGTTGTCATCGCCTTACGAATTCTAATAAGGTTTGACATCTGCACAATTAGAAGAAAAAAAAATTCAGTAACTATACATGTGCACAAACATATCCTTCAACATGCCTAATTGTGTGGCATATCACTCACACCAACCCTCTAAAAGCATCTTGACCTATATGCATTTCATTAAAGGAGGAACAAAAAACCAATCCACTTACCTATATGCATTTCATTGAAGGAAAAACAAAAACATTCCCAAATAATTTCACCGACACATTTAATCTACAACAGATTTAAATTTCACAAAAGAGAAGCAGCTAAGAATGGGAAAATATCACTTGTCACCATGACTTTTTTTCCCCCGCAATTCTTAGAAATCAAATGGATTCCCTTAGATTGACTGGGTACAATATTAAAATCCAACACACAATTAAGGGTTTTCAAAAGCCACAATTAGAAGCTGTAGGCAAACTTGAATTCAGTTTACTTAGCAGCTTTTACATGTCTTTACTTATGAATAAATTTTTTTAGAATGAAGTTAGAAGATGTTCTAGAAACAAAGAATATTAGAAGTTGGAAAGATATGTCGATGCAGCGGTTTAAGAACATAGTTTCAAAAACTTTGGGTAGGAAATATGCTCGCAAGGAAAACCAATAATGCACGAGTATGACTCTCAAAGCTGATTTATGTTTAAAAGTCCTCTGTAAGACTATGAACCATCAAATTTGGTTGGCTTTTCACTAACAAAAAGCTATGATGTGGACATCGATAACCAAAAGCAAAGTAATCAGAAAGAACACACAAAATAACCAACAAAGTGATGACATAAACATTTCAAGCATGTGGTATCGTTTGTGAATGAACAAAAAATAGATGTATCATGTAGTCTGCAGGAATAGATAATTGAGAATTCCATTCACAGGGTGACCACGACAACAACAAACAATAGAAAAATGAACTAAAACAGGCAAAACACATAGAATGCATTTTTGCCGAGAGGTTGTAACGTTGAAAAAACATTGCAACAATAGTAAGAAGACCAGAAAAATGATCTATTCTAAAGTAAATTACTTCCATCATGCATAAATCAAGGCAGTTACAGATGGGTAGCGTCTAAGGTAATCCAACCTATTAAAGCATCAAAGAGACTATTATACTTTGTTTCTCAGTATGACAACACCAATAAGAAAAAGAGAAGAAAATATCCATGGGATAAATTTAAAGTTTATTTGAAAACTTGAATATATTTGTTTGTCAAACTCAGTGATCAAAGTATAAGTCTCAGAAGGGTTTAGTTGACAACCAGTCATTTATACTTGATTATGTTCTGAATTAGCAACCGGATAAAGCTGTTAACATGTGTTTTTGAATCAATCCTCTCACAGCATGTTTAGGTACGGTGTTTTTGTTTAACTGTGTTTTATTTAGAATTATGTTTCAGTGCAGTTTTGATGTGATGAATATCTTTTACATCACACCACTAATGATACATTGTTGGAACAAAGATCCTAAGAAAACTACACTAATAAAATGACAAAGAGTTATCAGATAGCATCATTGAAATATAATTTTATTACGGTTGATAAAAGCACAACTTATCAAGCAAGATGTCTATTGTGCAATAATCCAATGTTCACTATTATACTAACTGTCATACTTCTATCACACACTTTATTTCCATCAAACATACCAGAGTCTAGCAAACAAGATGCTAATTAAACTAATTACAATGTAAAACCATTTTAGTCTTGAATATCCAAATTGTAAACCCTAATCCCCAAAATGTAAACCCTAAAAACTGAAAAATTAGAACCCTAATTCAAAGTAATCATCAAATCAAAGCACTTATCAAATCAAAGCAATTATTCAAAACATTAGAACCCTAATTGTATAACCCTATTTCCTAAATTGACTAGAGTTAAGTAAATTGAAATTTACCTCAGAGGCAGAGCATTGTCGGAGGAGGAAGAGATAGGGTTGTCGGATGAGGAAGAGAGAGGGTTGTCGGTAGAGGAAGAGAGAGGGGGTGCTGGAGGAGAAAGAGAGAGGGTTGCCGGATGAGGAAGAGACAGTGCAATGGAGAGCTGAGGGAGATGGTCATCGGATGGATAGTTTACAGAGATGAGAGGTGAGGGGAAAGTGGGAAAGTGTTTGCAATTTTAGTTTAATCCCAAGGCTATTGCGCGACGAACAAAAGATATTCGTCGCACAATAAATTCAAATTTTAACGAAATTATTTTCGTGCGCGCCCAATTTTCAGCTCATTGCACGACAAACAGTAATTAATTGTCGCGCAAATGACATTAGTGCGACGAATAATAATTTGTTTCATCACGCAAAGAGCTGAAAATTTAATTTACTCGAGTAAATTTTTTCAAATTTATATTTATTGAAATAAAACCAATTTATTTATGACATAAGCTAATTAAATTACAAAAAATTTCTTTTACTATGTTTTACATGGCAAGTCGCAAATAAATTGCATTATTCATCATCTGAACTATAACTTTCGCCGTCGTCGCTATCATCATTTTCGGTCTCCCAATCCTCCTCCTCCATAACTACGTCACCATCGTCGTTCATGCCCACTGCAACATCGTATTGCGGAAGATCACCGAGGTCAATTGTAATTGACTGAATCGGTATTTCAATTGAAGACACTCCTTGTATCTGAAACGGTTCTTGGATAATGATAGGAGCATATTTATGCGACTTAGTTAGTTTGTTTTCTTGCATTTACTTAGTTAGTTATTGCTTACTAGAATGTTTTAAGCCATTTTCATGTGTTTGTAGGTCCAAATGACAAAGTTGGCAAGAAAGTGCAATTTGGAGCATTTTAGAGCAGTTTTGGGCTTGGAATGGATATCACATGCATGGAGCAAGGTGGATGGACGAATTTGAAGTTCAAGAGAGGCTAGGAATGTGCAAAAGAGTTGAAGAAATTAATTCAAGACATTGAAGATAAGGAATCAGCTCAAAAGAAGGAAACATTATCCAAACTGCCTTATCTTATCCTTATCTTATCCAAACATTAATCCTATCCTACCTTAATTCCAGCTGCAAGGGGGAGTTATTTTCATATTAGGATACATCCAAACCTATTTCCAGAAGGCTATTCATTCTCCTAAAAACCTGCCGCACCCCCTATTCATTTTCCTTTTGGTTTCTGATTTCTAGATGGTCTTTTCCTTGTTGGTTTGGAGTCCCAAATCCTTCTCCTTGACAGCCTTTGCCCTATAAATACCAACCCTTGTTGCAGCAATCAACCACCATCATTCACCACAATCACCACCACACACAAGAGCCATGAAACTCAGAAAATCCCCATTATGCCGCAGTTGTGCAAGGAATGAGAAAAAGAAGCCATTTGGAGCCGTGCTTGCCATTCAAGATGTTGGACTGTTGGAGCATTTCCAGGTGTATTCTATCTTTATTTTCAATGTTTAAATTTAATTGTCTTTGTTTAATTGCGAATATGTTGAACTAAACTCATTTTAGCTAGGGGAGAATTCAAAGCCATGGAGATATGCTTTATATGAATTGATTATCTCCACTTATTGTTTCTTAAATCGTGAATGCAATTTGCTTAACTGTTTGATTGAAAACTTATTCTTGTATGTTGATTAAGGAGGCCTACTTAGTTTGCATGCATGAATTTGATGCTAGAATATAAGGGAGTTTCACCTAAATAGTTACAAACTTATATTTACAAGTAGTGGAGGTTGCTAGTCACGATCGCGTTAAGTGAATTCCTGGCAGGAGTGTCATGTTGTTCATAGTCACGAATGCCTTGTCAATGCTTATGATTTTCACAAAGCTTAATGATCTTTGATTGTATTTCTATTATGTTGTTCATGTAGGGAACTATCGAAGAATAATTTGGTTGCCGATGCGTTGTCCGTCGAATTCAATGAATTTAGGAAAATCTGATGGTTAAAAAAGTGTTGTCACGGTTAACTTGGGGCGTCGAGGTTCATGGTTTATCGAAATAATAACTGAAAATCGATTTGTGTTGCATATGTGTCATGTGTGGAGAATGACTCTCTAGCTAGCCCTTTACCCATTCAAATCACCCAATTTCGTGTCTAACCTATTTAGTTTATGCAATCTGTTTAGTTTAATTAATTTCGTCCAAAGCAATCCCCTTTTAATTAAGTGTGTTAGATTAGTTAGAAGTGTGTTTAATTTAGTGTTTTGAGTCTTACTAGTCTAAAATTCATCTAAATAACTCCCTAGAGTCTGTTTTGAGTCTATTTGTTAGTATTGTGCTGTTTAGAGTATGTTTAGTGTGTTTTGAGTTTTTAGTGTCTAGTTAAGTGTTTCTAAGTCTAGTTTTGTGTTTTCGAGTCATATTTGTGTAGATTAGCAGCCCTTCTAATCCCCGGCCTAAAACGATCCCTACTTTCATATACTACAATTATAGGGTTTTAATTTGAGTGTTAGAATATATCACATCAGATAAGATTTGTATCTCGAAGTGTTTCTGCATCATTTTCCATTGAAGATTCTAAACGTTGGTCAGCGACATTGTCGACGTCGTAGTCAGTTGGGTCTTGTTCTGGTATAGCATACACGTTCTTGTGATCCATCTTCTGAACAACTTTCCAACCTCTTCCGGCTTTAGGGTCATCTAGATACACAATCTGTTTTGCCATGTTTGCCAAAATGTAATGTTCACAGATAGTAAGCCATGGTCGATTTTAACATTTCCCAGCCTATTTGGGTTTGTATCAAACCATCGACACTTAAACATTACCACTTCGTATTGGTCTTTGTAAAGCAATTGCACGATAGTTGTTAGTTTGCCATAGAAATCAATGTCCGTACTTTCGCCTCCACCTGGGACATGGACACCACTATTTTGCGTACACAACTTGTCATCTCGTGCAGTCCCCAAAAACTTGACGTTGTTAACATGGCAACCCAAGAACAATTCTGCGCAAATCGGGCCGAACGCCAAGTTATAGAACTCTTCACTGTAAGCGAGGAAATTCGATGCTTTCAATTTATTCACCTAATATTATACAAAAACATACACATGTTAGTTTGAGAAAATTAAATACTACAATATATGTCAAATACAAAACACTTATAACTTACATATTCGATAAACCATTGTGGAAACAATTCTCGGTGTTTCTTGGCATACAAATGTGATGGATGTTCTCACTTCATCATCTCTTCATGCTCATCTAAGTATGCCATTATCTCATCACAATTGTTTAGTACGAACCAATGCGCTACCTCCATGTAGGCCTAGCAATTCCTAACACGACTCGATAACCCGACACGACACGACACGAAATTAATAGGTGTTCGGGTCGACACAATAACGAATCGGGTCGTTATCGAGTAACCTAATAAGCACATGTTAAGATAACTGGTTGGTTCGGGTATACATGTGGGTAACACGATACACGATAAGCAAAATATTAATTTTATAATTTTATAACCCTAAAAAAATACTATAATAATTATATATATATATATATATATTAATTTAACAATTTTATACCCCTAAAAACTATAATAATTATATATATATATATATATATTAAATATTAAAAATTGGTGACCATTGGATCGACTTAAATATACATACCATTCAATTTCTTAAGTTTTATACGTACAAAATAAATAAATTTAAATCTACTTAATAAATATATATATATATACACACACACTATTGAACTTGATGGGATACGAATTCTACGAAACTAATTTCAACGATCCAACTGTCAAACCTGGTTATATATGCTTCGAGATCACATCAGCAAAAAATTGCAAAAAACAAACATTTAGAGATCAAGTAACGGGACAAAACATTTCGACGGTTATCAACCAAAAATCATGATTTAACGGTTATTTTAACTTCGATTTTGATGATTTTTTACAGCTACACTCCTTGACCCTATATGAATACAATGAATGAACTCGATCTTCTATTTAAAATATTTACACCAGTGGATACCACAAAATCTTATGTTTTACTTAATGAAAGTATGAATAAACTCTTAAGTGTTAGTGAATCTATTGTTTTGATGGGATACGCATTCTACAAAACTAGTTTCAACGATCCAACTGTCAAACATGTTTGTATATACTTCGAGATCGCATACGCCAAATATTGAAAAAACAAACATTTAGAGATCAAGTAACAGGACAAAACTTTTCGACGGTTATAAACGAAAAATCACGATTTAACGGTTATTTTAACTCCGATTTTGATGTTTTTTACAGCTACACTCCTTGACCCTATATGAATACAATGAATGAATTCGATGTTCAATTTAAAATATTTACACTAGTGGATACCGCAAAATCTTATGTTATACTTAATGAAAGTATAAATAAACTCTAAGTGTTAGTGAATCTATCGTTTTGATGGGATACGCATTCCACGAAACTAATTTCAACGATCCAACCGCCAAACTTGTTTGTATATGCTTCAAGATCGCATACGCAAAAAATCACAAAAAAAAAATATCCAGAGATCAAGTAACAGGACAAAACTTTTCAACGGTTATCAACGAAAAATCACGATTTAACGGTTATTTTAACTCTAATTTTGATGATTTTTTACAGCTGCACTCCTTGACCCTATATGAATACAATGAATGAATTCAATTTTCAATTTAAAATATTTACACTAGTGGATACCACAAAATCTTATGTCATGATGATCGATGAAAATTGAGGATTTGTAAAAGGAATAACATGCAAGCTTTGAATTCCATTGGCAAGGTTAAACTTGTGAGAAAGGCTTCACAACCTTGAAAACAAAAACTCTTTCATTTTGCATATCCTTGCACATTTAATATTTTGTAATACACTAGTAGTGTATGGATGTTTGTTTATTAAGCTCTTATTCTCGAGTTTAGATGTAGTACTTAAACGACAAATGTGTTTTAATGTTTTGAAGTAATATTTATGTGGCAATGTGTGGTATGTGCAAATTTAAGAAAAAATATATATTTTTCTTAACTGGTCATAACGGGTTGGGTGTAAAGTGACCCGACGTGTTAAGGACCCGTTAAGATAACGGGTGTGACACGACACGACCCGATAAGATAACAGCTGTTACACGAAAATGACACAAACACGACAGACACGACTCATTTGCCAGGCTTACCTCCATGTCATTTATGGAAAATGACTCTCCTCGTACAAGATCTCCAAATGGTCGTGCGCTTTGGCCAAAAACAGAAAGTTTCTCCTTTCTCACACCCCTGTCATTATTGCGCTGATGACGATTGAAATCCATCTCGACATCTTTTAAATACATTCCACAGAAAGTAAGCGACTCATATTGAACCCAAGCCTCTATAATTGATCATTCGGGCTTCACCCTGTTGCGTACACTTTTTTTCAGCTCGCCGAGAAGCCTGCCAAAATAAAATGATACAATACAAATTTGTAAGCGTGGGCTAATGATGCATAAAAAATGATGAGGATTATATACCTTTCTATTGGATACATCCAATGATAGTTAGCTGGACCAGCAAGCAATGCCTCTTCGGGCAAGTAAACCATCACGTGGATCATACTTGTGAAGAAAGCTGAAGGGAATATCATCTCAACTTGCATAAGACTTGGACAATGTCATGGCGCAATTGATTAATGTATGTCTTTCGCAACATTCTTACCGTCAGTTGGGAAAAAAATCTAGACAACAACATGATTGGCTTCACTATATCTTCCGGCAATAGGTGTCGAATACCCATAGGAAGTAGGCATTGCATAAACACATGGCAGTCATGGCTCTTTAGTCCAGCAAATTTACCCCCGTCAACATTCACGCAATGAGCAATATTAAAAACATACCCATCGAGAAACTTTACAGACGATACAAACTTTAAAAACTTTTTTTTGTCATTCGGGTTCATGGAAAAAAACGCAAGATCTCTTCTGGCTTTATTGCTATCCCTATTCATCCATAAACCCCTCCGTATGCCCATTCTTTCCAAATCAAGACGAGCTTTGTTCATGTCCTTTGTCTTGCCCTCGATATCTAGAATGGTGCCCACCAATGTGTCGAAGACATTTTTCTCAACATGCATAACATCAAGGTTCTGTCTCAATTTTAGTTTCAACCAATACGGGAGCTCAAAAAATATAGGCTTGTGCGTCCAGTTTATATGTGTAGAAGGTCTGGTCCGACTCACTGTTTTCCCAAACGGAGCAAAATCCAAACGGTTAAGTTGTTCCAAAATCTGATCACCGGACCATTCTCTAGGTTTGAGGCGATGCTCTGTGTTCCCATCGAACTCTTTCTCCTTTTCCTGCCACTCGTGGTCCCATGGCAACCATCTCCGATGACCAAGGTAACAAACTTTTCCGGCGTGCCAACCAGCTGTTACATCATCCTTGCATACAGGGCATGCCATATAACCCTTAGTGCTCTACCCAAAAACCATTACATATGCGAGGAAATCATTCACAGTCCACATAAATGTTGCCCACAAAGTGAACATCTTCCCAGTGGACTTATCGTACGTGCGTACATCGTTTGTCCATAAATCATTTAGCTCATCAACCAACGGCCTTAAGTACACATCAATTGACCTGCCAGGATCCTCAGTTATCAAAAGAGTCATCATCATGTATTCTTTTTTCATGCATTTCCAATGCCGCAACTTATATAGGAATATGAAAATCGGTGGCAAGTCCCAATCTAACATTTCGGGGATCAGCAGCAAACTCAAGGAACGTTCGATCAAACTCTTTCCATGCCTCCCCATCTCCAGGATGCCCCATCACATCATCGTCTACCCATTTTTCCTTATGCCATCTCATGTCTGTGGCAGTATGCGTCAACATATACAATCGTTGCAACCTAGGTTTCAGGGGCAGATAACGCATGACTTTTTGTGGGATCTTAGTCGTTCTATTCTAAGATGTCATTTTGAACCTCGACTCATTGCATACAGGGCATTTATCCAATGCTTTATTCTATTTGTAGAATAAAATACAATTGTTTTTGCAAGCGTGAATTTTTTCATAACCCAATCCAAGACCATTCAACACCTTTTGCGAATGTCTATGGTTTTTTGGCAAACAATTGTCTTTCAGAAGCATTCTCTTGAAAACCCCCAAAAAGTAATCGAAATATTGGTTTGACATACGATACTTTATTTTTCCGTGCATTAGTTCCACAATGGCCGTGAGAACGGAAAAGCTCTCACACCTCGGGTATAACTCTTGGTTGGTATTTTTTAACAGTTTTTCATAGTGTTCGAACTCTGCACTGTCCATTGGTGTTTGTCGATGCAAATAGGAAAAGCATCATTTATAATATCCATGACTTGTTCATTAGGATCCACAATAGGTTCAACATTGTCCACCGTTGTGGCGTTTGAAGACGAAGCATTGTCTAATTGTTCCCTATGATGGTTCCAAGTATTATATGTCTCAATCATTCCATTCCTTACTAAATGAAATCGAACATTTTCAATTGTGTCCCTTAACGTGTTGTTACACCTCCTACAAGGACACCGGATTCTAGTTGCACCCGGGTTGTGTGTACGTGCAAAGTCAATAAAATCCTCGATTCCATCCAAGTGTTCGTCCGCGCATCTATTCGGGTTCTGTATCCACGTCATGTCCATAATTCCTGGAACCACAATAACAATACAACAATCACAACAACTTCATACAAAATGATAATGTCACCTTATGCCTCCGGTAAGGGCCCTATCACATTCGGGAATGCATAGTCATGTCACATAATATACAACTACATCATATTAGATTTCGACGTGGATGAATTTCGGCAGCATTTCGATACAGTTCTTCAGATGTACGACCTGAAGAATGTACAAAGATGACACCAAAATCTCCACAACCGAAACCTAATCCTTCAACCATAAACTACGTGTCATAACTGTGCATTCCCAAATTGTCCAAATAATGAGACAATTCAAGAATTAATTGGACCGCAGTCATGCTTTCGCATCCATGCACGAAATCCAACTAATCCTCGAACGGGAAACTAAGTTTTACTAAAAATAAAAAACAAGTACGAAGTTAATTTCAATTAACTCCATTTATCACAACACAAATTTGTACGTCACGTACAAATTTCACAACATAATATAAATATAATTTCACAACACAATATAAACATAATTTCACAACACAATATAAACATAACAACATAAGTTCAACATAATTTAATTAATTTCATATTTTTTAAAAATATAACGAAGAAAAAACCTTCTCAATCATTCTTCACTAATCGCAAATCACACACACTATCCCTATGAACAACAAAATTCATGGTGTTAGTATCAATTTACATTAATACCTTTACCCTAACAAAAAAAACGCTTACCAGACAGATTAAGATAGCTCGATCAACCTAGAAAACAAGATAGAGGAAGTTTTAGATGATGAAATTGAGAGAAAATAGAAATGACAAATGCCGGATTGGGCAAAACCGAAGGGGATGAGTGCAGAGGCTAAATCTGCAATTTTTGTGCAATTTGCCTCTGCACAAACTCAATCCAGATTATAATTTTCAAGTTTGGGCGAATTATTTTGCATGACGAATACACCTTTTGTCGCACAAAGAATATTTGCGCGACTAAAAACATATTCGTCGCTTAAAGGACATTTGCGCGACAAAAATAAATTATTCGTCACGCAAGTTTACCATTCTTTTATTTTATTTCCTTTACATAATAATTTATTCTTTTCAACTGTGCAGCCTTTGCAGTCTGCACAATCTGAATCCTTAATAATAAAGTTGACTTTTGGACGAAAATTTTGCGCTACAAATAATGTGTTTGTTCTGCAAATACCCTTTGCGTGACAAAACAGAGCTTTCGTCGCGCAAGTTTACCTTTTTTTATTTTATTTCATATATTTTATAAGTTTTTTTTTTAAAAAAAATTTTGGTTTTCTTTTTATGTAATGTAAATTTTTGTTTTAATCTAAGGTATAAACTCAAACCTAACTAAACATTAAATTAATTACCAAAACTAATTTACTATCTCAAACACAAATTATAATTAATGTAAATATTAAATACTCATCCATATAACATAAATTTATTTTTTAAGATAAGTATAGAGTACACAAAATCTTATTTAAACAAAAAAAAAACTTTTATCAATTCAACTTCAAGCCTCCTCCGCCTCTGCATTCTGCATCACATCAAACTTCCACTGTCGAAAACGCAGCCTAAAAAGCTCATCCAGATGCTTCTGCTGCTTCTCATCGGTTTCGTCAACATCCCAATGTATCTACATTAATGCCAATAACAATAAATTAGTAATTTCAAAAATACTACATTTTAACAAAAATAAATATACATTATTTCATACAAACTTACTGATAACTCCCCTAGCATGGACTTCTTCAACTCCTCAAGCACCTTTTTCCAAGACTCAAACTCAACAGAACTTTCCCTCCGCACTAAATTGACGATATCATAAATAAGTTCGGCGTACGGCCCGTTCCTATTTTTCTCTACAAAGTACAGCACTTGCTTTCGTTGATACCTCTCAATTCGCACAACAACTTTCTTTGTGCCATAACCTTCTCCAGAATCGGCCATGGTTTTTGAAACAAAAAAATTTTGAAATTAGGGTTCTCAAATTGTGTTTATATAACAAATAGGAAGGCTTTGCGCGACGAACAAATTGGTCGGGCAATAGTCTATTTCGTCGCGCAAACAAGACATAACTGCGCAATAAATGGGATGGTTGAACGCAAACTTACCTTTTTATTGCGCAACAAAAAAAGTTGTTTGTCGCGCAAAGTGCGCGATGACATTATCGATTGTAATTATAGATATGTTTACGTAAACTTTATAATTACAATCAATATTAATATTACCTTAAATTTTTATTCTAAAATTAATATTACCTTAAATTTTAATTCTAAAAATAATTAATACCATAAACCATTCAATTCTTTAAATAACCAAACATGAATTAAAACATATTTAAGTCCAAATACATAACTTAAACAAAAAAAAAAAAAAAAACCTTCAATTTAAATATTGTGATACAAAACATAAATTTAAAACTACTATTTGGATGGTCCTGGTCCATTCCGCAAGACTTCATAATGCCACCAATTGTAACCTCCTTCCAACGCACCATCCAACAACTTCATCAATTGTTCGTTCGTATCATCATCAAGAGTATACTAAAAATATCACAAACTTAATTATTGATCCATCAACAATATACTTACTAATAGTTCATCCATCATAGTCTTCTTCACATTCCCGGGCACATCTTCCCAAGAACGCCACTCATAAGTGGGACAATTATTCCCCATGGCTAAAGCAATCGCATGCGCAAACTCAAAATGGTCCCTCAAATCATGCGGGTTGGCGTCGCGCACACTCTCATCCTTGTTTTTATCCACCATCGCAACACGAAAGAAGAACATAATTGTGAAGAAAAAGGACAGCAGAAGCACATATTTATAGGAAAGTTTGGACCTTTGAGCGACGAAGTATTTGTCGCGCAAACATCTGTATTAAATGCCGTATTAATTCCTTTGATTCACCTGCAGTAAATGGTCAAAACTGACAGGAACTTGCGCGACGAATAATTGGTCGCGCAAAGGCCCACTTTCGTCACGCAAGTTTTTCGAGCCAAAAAAAATTACCCCGCGTTTTCTTTCTAACTTTAAACGACAATGACGGTTAGTCTTCGCGCTAAGTATTCTTGCACGACAAAAACGTTTGTCGCGCAAATTTTTTTTTTTCTATCCTCTCTGTTTTGTGCGACGAACTTGTTTTTACGTCTCAAAAGTACGTCTTGTGCTACGAAATATTTTTCATCGCGCAAGCTGTTTTTTCTACTAGTGAATATTATACACTGGGCCCTCAAAATTAAAATTTTGGATCCGTCACTGCATGCATGTCTGCTTAAGTACCTTTTATCTTATAAAGCAAATATTATGGCTATTGCTATCCACACACCCAATATTATTTGTATGGTATAACCTTTTACATTCTACCGACATCTCCACAACATCTTAATATTGTAATTTGATTTTCTTTTAAGCAGTACTGGAGCTAGAGTTGATTAATTTTCACTGATGTCAACAGTTCTCGGATTGCAGATGAGTATATTAGACAGAACAACTGCAAATGTTAAGCTTGCAAGAACTAACTAAAAAGAGAAACTTGATATCAATTTATAACATGTTTCAGTAAGGATCTAATAGAAAACATAAAATTTCATCACTTTTTTTTTTTTTGACAATCATAAAATTTCATCACTCATTACCCATAAAATAATATTCAAATATATGGAGATTCAGTACAAGGAATTATATATATGTATAATTAGATTATATTATCTTTCTTTCTTTTTTTTCTTAATATGTCTGAACTCTTAAGTAGTTCTGTACAAACGCAAATAATGATATTAAGGAGGAACCATGACTTAAATTACATGGATTGTTCCCCTCTGACCCATCATAATCCCCAAAAAACCAATGAACTAGATTATGACATACAATAACAACATTTGTAAAATTGCAGCAGAAATATTAGAAGGCTTTGTGATAAAACTCATGAATCTTCTTCCATGAGTCTTCCCTCTGCATCTTCAGCTGCTTGTAGAAGTTGCCAATAAAGTTCTCAGCTTTGGCAAACAGCTCTTGCCCACTAAGCTCCTCGAAAACTTCTTCTTCTTCTCCCTCAACGTAACACTTTTCGTCGATCACTTCGTGATCTCCATGATCAGTCTCACCTCCCCCTATGAAGAAAAGGCTAGGCATAGAAGCACACTTCTTCACACTCTCCACTTTCACAGTGTCCGCAATCTTCTCAGACTTGGATTTCTCAACAACCCTAGCCTTCTTTTCGACATATTGCGGAGCAACAACCGTTTGTTGTTCATCATTACGGGCAACAACCCTTTTTTCGTCGGAGGCTAGCTCCGTGGGAACCACAGGTTTGGGAGCAAAAGAAAAACTGGCGCTGGAGCCGTTCTTCTTGTCATGGTCTGAATTAGGTTTGGAAAAGGATGAGAGGATGCCGGCTTGTGCTCCGAGGGCAACGATGAGGAGGTTAGTGATGATGTAGAGGTAAGGAGTCCTTAGTGAGGAGGACAACAAAGGTGCAAGGACGAGAAGAAAAACTAGCAGAGAAAACATAAGAATCTGAGATTTTTCATTAAGCTTGCTCATGGCGTCTGCTGAGGGACTGAAAAGGTGGTGCGGGTAGTAGGAATAATAAGAATGAAGTGCAAAGAATGAGAGGAGTGAGAGGGATGTGGTTTGTGGTAGTAGAGAACAAGTAAAAGCCTAGGGACATATTTATAGAGAGAGAGACAGAGAGAGAGAGAGATGGAATTGTCTTGCTCATAGGATCATGGCTGCAGAATATTATTATAATAGTCAAAAGAAGTACAAAAGAAATTCATAGGAAGCCAGCAGTGCCTTAATCACACTACAATTTCTATCTCTTCATGCATGACATTTTCACGATCAATTCATTTAATTAAGCAAAGGGCCAATCGAATTATGGACGTTCATATACTCAAACGCACTCACCAGTTAGCACTTAGCAGTAAGAGCATTCACTCTTACATCTAATACTCTATGTTTGATTTTGTTTACAATATCATCTCACGGGATTTGTAGATTCGTTTAGAGCATTCAAACTTACATATTTGGTTCTATGTCCGTATACTCAAATTCACGCATCAGTTAGAAAGTGATCAAAGTCAAGAGCTTTCGCTCATGTACTGAGTATCCATATTTGATTCCTCTCTTCTAGAGTATCATAGTAAATGACTAGTAACTCAAGTAGTAGATAAGAGCACTCAACCTTACATTTGAGATTTTATGTTCGATTTCCCCCTTCAACAATCTACAGTATCATTGTAATACATTTGTAGTTCAAGTGATTAAGAACATTAGAGCTTAACACTTAAGATTCTATGTTCGATTTCTTTACTTTTTACAGTATATTTATAATGAACTTGTATATCAAGTGCTTAAGAACATTCAACCTTTCGCTTGAAATTTCGTGTTTGAATCCCTCCCTTCTCCAACGTGGCTCGTATTAATAAATAAGAAGATTAACAATATTATTGTCCATTTTAGGAGCAAGATTCTATACAAGAAAGATATAACAGCAGATAACATGCAAGAGGAGTGAGATTTGAATATAATTGGACATTGGTTGATAAGGTCGGTGAAAGAATATTCTTCAATTGCTTTCATTTGCTCTTTTTGTTTCCATGGTTAACTAACTCTTAGCAGAAACGGGATCAGGATCCTCTCCTGAGCAAAGGATGAGGATCCTTCTGACCAAGTCCATCGGACCGTTGAAATTTTATCCAACGGCTCTAAAAGTTATAATAATTGTAGCATTTGGATAAAATTTCAACGGCCCGATGGGCTTGGTCAGGAGGATCCTCATCCTTTGCTCAGGAGAGGATCCTGATCCGCAGAAACGTGCGGTTCCTGCAGATTAAGCTTGCATCGAGTCCCACAATGGGCTAATTGTGTTGTGGAGAAAAATTTTATTTTGAATCACATCCTATATACCTTGCACAGTGCAGTAGTTGGAGTGAGTACGATATTTTTATATAGAAATCGGGCAACTTGAATTTGATATTTATAATACTACTGTTATTTTAGTGTGAGTTTAATATATTGATATCACACTTACAAGTTTATCATATTGAATTCATGAGTTCAATACATTAGTATCACACTCAAATTTTTTCGCGCACTGTAAATGCGTGATTCACATGTTATAAAAACGAACTACATAGCTACTTAGTATTACAGTCTGGTAGTATTCCTCTTCACTTGTAAGTGAGAGGTCTTAGGTTCGAATCTCTTTGATGGCGAATTCGATACTAAATTAGGTTGCCCATTGTGTGGCTTAGCCGAACTCTCCCTCCCTCTTAGTGTAAAATATATCGTTGTACTCAAAAAAAGGAACCACATAATTCATAAAATATAGATTTAAGGTAATAAAAACTAAATTCATGCTAATAACATAAGTAAATTGATAATAATAACATAAGTAAATTGATAATAACATGTGGCAGTGTGAAGTTACGCTAAATTTTTTTTAGGGTAAATTACACTTTGCCACCTCAGGTTTGAGGTCTATTGCAACCTCATACAATATCTTCAAAACATTTCATTTTCATACCTCAAGTACTATTTTATTTCAATATAATACATCTGTTACATTTTCCATCCATGGATCCGTTAAGAGCTGACATGGCTGCCACATTTGTGCCACGTGGCAAAAAAATAATTTTTTAATTTTTTTTTTTAAAAAAAAACTTGAAAACCCACCCCACCCCTCTTTTCCCTCCCGAGCCTCCCAACCACCTCCCTCTCCTCCACTCTCTTCACCTCCCTTCCCATCCAAAAACCCACCCCACCCCCACCTCGTCCGCCGCCTTCATCCGCATCAAGAAGGCGCGTACACCCGAACGCACCAGACCACGCCACACCCGCTCCCGCATGCGCTCGCCTAACCGGTACCGCTCCCGCACTCGCTCCATCTCCCGTTCTCGGTCTCCAGACGACAGGTCTCACCGGAGGGGCCAGTACCACCACCGCAGTCCCTCGCCACAGCCACGCAAGCACAAGCGGAGTGAGTCGACTGTAGATGACGAGAGGGAGCAGCAGAAGACGGCGGTTTCGGACTCTGTTGAGGGCATCTCGAAGGAGCAGAAAACTCAGCAGAAGCCGAGCAACGATGGTGGTGGTGGTGAGGGTATGGATGAGGACGAGATTGAGATGATGAAGAAATTGGGGATTCAGATTGGGTTCGACTTGACAAAAGGGAAGCCAGTGGCGGGCGCATATGTGAGTGGTGTTAGGGCGATCACTAAGTGGCAGCCGAGACAGTATATGAATTGTCGCTGTGGGATGGGGTGGATTTTTGGATGGGAGGGAAGGTGAAGAGAGTGGAGGAGAGGGAGGTGGTTGGGAGGCTCGGGAGGGAGAAGATGGGTGGGGGGTTGCGGGGGAGGTGGAGGTAGGGTTCTGGGTTTTCAAGTTTTTTTTTTTTTTTTTTAAATAAATTTTTTTTTTTTGCCACGTGACACTAATTTGGCAACTACATGGCACAAATGTGGTAGTCAGGTCAGCTCTTAACAGATCAATGGATGAAAAATGTAACAGATGTATTATATTGAAATAAAATAGTACTTGAAGTATGAAAGTGAAATATTTTGAAGATGTTGTATGAGGTTGCAATAGACCTCAAATTCGAAGTGATAAACTGTAATTTACTTTTTTTTTTATGAGTCGGCTAATTAGTTGTGGACCCCCCACGAATCCAGCAAAGAGTCCCACTTGTAGCACTAGTGCGCCTGTAGGCTGTAGTGAATGGTCAGTCACAACCCCTCCACTTCCAAGGCCCACTTGTCCGTGCATTTTGGACTTTTTCTCCTCTCCCAATCAAAATAAAATGACCCGACTTTAAGATACACCTAAAAGGGTCCGCAAACTTTTTACTTTTCTTCTGAATTCCCCTTTTTTATTTAATTATTATCTTTTGCAGTTGTTAAAGCAAATAATTTTTTTTAAAACTAAAGGTATTATATATCCTAAAGAGATTAAGAAGTTGATTAAGTCTTATAACATGCTAGCAATATTGTAGTTCAAATTCGTTTTTGACGATAATCGAACTTAAGATTTTTCACTTATAAGTGAAGAATAGCACTAGATTGTAATACTAAGCGGCAATTATTAAAGCAAATTAGCATTCACCCGTTCTTAAATATCAACAAAAATAGTTAAGTATTAGTCATGCACTCCTTCAGTACAATGAGTATCTCATTCTGATTTATAATGCAAAAGACATAACACCTAATTTGAAGCGTTGATAACAATTTTTCAAAAATAAAGAATAATATTTATTTATTTATTTATTTATTTATTTATTTGAATCATAATTTTCAGTACTTGTCAAAAGAGACCCCATAAGTAGATGGCTCCCAAAGAAATGGATAAGGCAAAGGATGCAAATTACCATTCAAACTTTTCTTGTGACCTTTTTGAACAATCTGTAATCTTAAATTAGATGACTAATGCAGTCAATAATATTTGTGTGTGCAGACAATAGTAGGACCCACATGAGATCAGATAGCCTATAAGCCTACACAAACACTCAATCCAACCAAAAATAACTAAAGAACAAGACTTGGCTACTCAAAGATGAATAGGAGCTCCTACTCAAAACCTTAGTGTTTTAATCACAGAGTTTTATACTTATGATCAGAACCGTTCATATTATGAATCACACTGTAAATATCATCTATGCCAAAAATAAATTAAAACTAAGGTCGTTTAGTCAATTTATTGTAGCAAATGTATAGACGGTTCGTAATGCTTTTACCAATACCGTTCATTTGTTTTCAAACAGTTTAATGACTAAACGACCTTATTTTTAATTGATTTTTTGTAGAGACGATCTTTGTAGAGTGATTTATAATTTGAACGGTTCTGATTATAAACACAAAGTTCTATAAGTTGACAATGAACAATTTTGAAAAATTTTGAGTAAGAGTTCCTACTCATCTTTAAGTAGCCAAACATTGTTTATAACTAAATCAAAAGGATTCTAAATGTTCTTTCTAGGTTGTAGGATGACGACAATGACGATGATGATTCCACTTTTCCTAGGATTGGAAATGAAGAGATCTTAGGAGACTTGAAATAGAAAGAAAGAAAGCAATGCTCAACGTGCTTTGCACCAACAAATCTTGTCCAACAGATTTAGATACTCCCTTATCCTTTTGATCCAACTAAGCGCCAGATAACTCACGGTTTCCTTTTATGTGTTTTTTGTCCAAGATTTCCGCCCGTTCGGTATGTATGATTGAATTGGAACGAGTAACTCCCTAGTTTTAAGGTGTATTGAAAGTAAAAGAAAATGATTTTTCATTTGGAGGGGATTCAAAGAGCAGTGGATTATTTATCATCTCAATGTATCGTGAAATTAAAAATGATTCACTAAGATACAATTATGCATACCAAACAAGCCGTATTATTGTATAACTTGTACGGGCAGCAAACAACTCTTCAGTTGAGAGCCTAGCTTTCTAAAATAGCTACGTTGCATATAATTGGTCCCATGAAACTAGAGTCCCAGCTCACCTTGCATACCTTCTCAATTTCTACTAATTGACACAAGGGTTGTGCCAGCATCAGTCGCACATTGGCCCTGTGGATGCTACCCGTCGATCATTCTGGGACCCGAAGCGCGAAACATAAAGAACAATGGCTAGCATTCAGTCATGCGTGACTAGTGTTAGCATTCCCATTGACAATATGGTTTGCAGTTAAACTAGAAGGTTGGTCATAAAAAGTTAGGTTGCAAGCAAAAAATCAAATAAAATTATTGCACAGGAAGCAAATTAGGAGCTGATATTTCATTTCAAATTCACACAAGACACATTGAACAACATATACAGAAGCTGGATTAGCTTAGGCAAGTTCAGGGCGTGCCCAAAATCAACACAACAGCATGCAGCAAAACATGAGAATCAAGGCGACTGAAATAGGCTTACGTTCTTTCAGTACTGCTCGAAAGGCCCCGGTTGCTTGCATATGGCGATGGCAAGCCAGCTTCAAATATTCACATATCAAAATCTAAACTACATCTTTGCCTACGATGAGGGCTGGTCCACTCCATCTGAGATTCGACGAGATGGAAGATGAATGTTCATGTCATCTAAAGTTGGGCAGTCATCTATGCTTAGCCCGCGGTCATTAGCTAGATGCAAAACGCAGATGAAACACAAATGGGGCGTGATATCCTGAGCCGCTGCAGCTCGGCAATTGACAGGAAAGGTAGCCAGGACATACTTGAAGGATATGGTGTCTTTGAATTCCTTCTGTAAGTAGAGTAATATTCAGAATGAATGAAAAGCCTCCGTTAGTAGATAAAACAAGAAAATATATCCCTAAGTAACTTGCAAAGAGATAAGTTATGAGATTGGAAAAAAATTTCATGAACATGTTGAAGAAAAACAATATGAATTCCGCACATGCAATCAGAATATGCTTACCGCAGTAGGAACTCTGGCAGATTCTTGCATATGACCCCACAGAGTTTCCTTCAATGCATGAACATCAACTTGTTTTGAAGTTCTGTCGCACTGAACTTCAATGTTGCTTACCTGAAACATCACAAGTCACAGTCTTTAACCAGAAGTTCTTAGTGCAGAAACACAACGCCCAGCATTCCCAAAAAATTGATTTTCTCAGTGCGTTATTATCATTAGACAATGAGGACATTGTAATTTCAGTTCACGTACAAAGCAATTGCATGTCCATGAAAGCAACAAAAAATGAACAACCCCAGCATGCAGGGTTGACATAGCCACGTTTTCCCAACCTGATTTCAGTGGCACCCTGTAATCCATTTCAGAGAAATCTCTTCACATTTTTGTTATTGCAGTTTCGCCCAATTTATTGGAAGATCTACTGACCTAATCTAAAATTCCAAATGAGCACCAACTACCAAGGTAGAGTTTTCATATTCACAAACTAACAAAGAAAAATTTGAAACCTGACAAGGTGGAGAGACAAGAGTATCCGAGCCTTCTACATCGCTATGAATACATCCATCATTATATTGGCCACTAAGCACACTCTCATCGTTCCATGATGGCAATGCTTCATCAAAATTATGACTTTGTTTCCAGGAGTAATAATCTGAAAATTAAAAATAAGTCATCCTTCAATCCTAGTAAGAGTTGTGCAGAAATCAGTCTTAGAGTAAAATAAGATTACTATCATAAGCCAATAGATAAAAAACCATTAAAACAAAATCACAAGTGGATGATAAATAGACATTTGAATCATGATGGATGTTTAAACTGACACACACACACACCAGCGCATACGAAGAAGCTGATACCTGTATGCTGTTGTCTTCTCTTCCCAAGGCACTACAATAAAAATTGAAATTTTACCACTAGCCACATCAAACAACATAAGGATTCAGAAACTTATGAAACCTAGGCAGAAATATGAGAAAAAGTGTCCAAAGGCCACTATTAAGCCTACAAATTGGACAGGCTAACCATTTGGCCATCGTTTGAAGGCACAAGACCATTGTATGATTTTAGACCTGATAATCAATTCAAGATTGGCTTAGCATAACCTAGGCTCAGCTCATAACAAAACCAGCCCTTACTACATTACGAAATTAAGCTTGTACACAAACAAAATATGAAACATCGAACTGCACAAGTACAACATATTCTGAGTAATAGCATGTTATCATTTGTATTCGACTCTTTAACTAAGTGACAAATTTTATTTTGCGTATTCTTATACTGTAGTTATCACAAACTCAACCGATGGATTATCTACCCTGGATTAGCGTCCTATACATGGAGTGATATCATGATCATGCCAGAATCTCCATCTTTCCTTGAAATTTTTTATCATGGATAACAATGGATTTGTATATTATTGGACAACACGGAGAAATCATTACCAGAACATTGGGAAGAAGAAACAACTTGACAAGATTCTCAGGTTTATAATGGCAGTCATCTGGAAGCCTGTTACTGACAGGTATTCTATTTGCAGGTAGGAGTAAAGACTTGAAATTTTTTGGCACAGCAAAGATATTTGGATCGTTGTCTAGAGATGCTGTGAAATCAAGCTCAACTTCCTTATAGTTTTTGTTCTTTGATATATTAGTAGCTGGTCTGCTTTGAGTGGCAGGAGCTTCCACCAAACCTACAGAATAGAAAACAAAGACAGTAAAATCAAGGCTTACCCACAACAGAGCAAACCGAAAAGTCATTTCCTTTGTAACACCAACCCTTAGGCCTCCAATACTTCCAGTGATCAGGACCAGCCCATGAATTTTCCTTTAATCCCAAACCTTGAAACAAAAACATAGAAACTTTCTCGAATCTGTCATCCACATCCGCTTCATATGATGTATGGGAGTTATTATCCTGCGCAAATTTAGAAAATGTATTCCATTTATCTTTTTCATTCAGCAAGAATATATAGAGAAAACAAGAGAATTGTTGGCAGAAACGTGCTATGTAACAAGCCATTTATCAAAGTCTAAATGACTTCTGCATATAGACATAACAAGTACCTCATGATGACTTTGAAATGAAGGATCTCCGAAACTCATGTTCTCATGATCATCACCCATATTATCATTATGATCAATGTTCGATGTGTAATAGTCCGCAGTGTTGAAGGGATCCGTTTTGAGATCTGCATTCTGGCTTATATTAAAATCTTGAGATGATCAATGATTATTTTCATCAATTTGGCAAAATATCTCCTTGAGAGTAGGACATATTTCAGTCTTTGCGCGTATGCCCACCACCATCTGCTCAAGATATTGTACATAGAAATCAAAAAATAAATAAATGGCTGAAAGAGAAGACAAATAAAAAAGGCAGGGAGGGGGGGGAAGGGATGAGAAAGAGGTGGCAAATCAACCCATTGGGTTGTTAAAGGGTAAATTTTAAGACCCATTTCGTTGGATTTCACCATAATAAGGTATTACACCATCATCACCACTACCAATCTCACCACCATATTATGGTGCTGTCAAACTAAACAGGTCATAATGGTTACACATTAAGAACCCAATGGGTTGATTTGCTACCTCACTGAGATGGTGATTTGGTCAAATCAAGCAAGAGATTCTAATCTCACTCGCCTTTGGCAAAAGAGAGATCAATCAATTCCAAGGCAGTACTTTGCAATGAACATGATCTGCACTTCCCTGGAACTTCGTACGCATCAGAAAGCACCTGGCATCCTCCATATGCTCCAAGGTTACTCAGTGGCAGACCCTTGGCTCCACCTTCATCCAACTGTGCAAACATTTGATGATATAGAGGATCCACCACCAATGTGACTAAAGTTCAAAAATAAATCAAATTAGAACTTTAAAAAGTAACAAGATAATAACCAAAATGGGTAGTCTAGTTACCATCAAACTTCTTTATGTTAAGAGCTTCGAAGGAGGATTCCACTGTCGACATTGGATCTATCTGTTACAACTACATTCATTACTTTGAACTTGCAGTCAAAGTTTGCAATGCAATATAATTAAAACACAAATAAAAGTTCATACCTTCCTCTCTGACTCTTTCTCCCTACCCTGCTTGTTGCTGACATGGCCATCCTCCGTAGTAGTTACTGTCGCCAAAGCAAAACATTAGGGAACTGACCAAAGCAAAGAAGCACTGAACCTCAAAGCTAATAAATCCGAAAACTGCCTGAGATAAAGAAAAAACGGACCACAAAATCTGTGACACAAAAATAATTACAGACCTAAACCAATGTCTAAACCACCTACCTTGTTCATCTTCAAGACGAGCTTGATTCATCCCACTTAGAACCTTATATGCCTCAGCGTGCAATGAATCCACCCTCGCCGAGTAAATTTTCAACCCAGCTTCCAATGTGCAACTTGCCTAGTCACTCAAAACCAATAACAATAATATCTCCACAAGTACATACATAAACACCAACAATATCTCAAAAACCAACCAATTCTTACAATAAGTGCTCCAAACCTTTTGAAAATTAGTCTGCGTTCCATTTTCCGTTCCAACCTTAATAATGTCGCTAAGATGATCGATAAGCTTCAGCTCCCACGTGTTCTTCTGGGTTATTTTCTAGTACACAGAAAACAAAACAAAAAATCACAAAAATATCGAAAACTTGGAAAAACAAAATAAACTAATGAGCCTCTTTTTTGCTTTAGGAATGAAAAAACATAGAAAGGTATGGTTTTTAAGTATATGCTTCTTATTCCATGTCCTTAATATGCTGACTCCCGTTCATTTTCCTTTCCCGCATTTTCTCAGCAACCAAACAGACCCTCATAAAATTCAGTCAATAACAGCAAAAATTTATCAAATATAGTAACTATAATTCAAGAAACTAGTAATTGTATTACTAAACGCAATCAGAAATTTATTTTTTGTACGTAATTTCGTAGATTAGATAAGCAGAGGGAGCGGGAGTGGTGAGGGTATGTACGGACATTTTCGCTGGCAAGTTTGATACATTCTTGAAAGAGTTTTATAATCTGTTCTCTGCTGAGACAACGATCGTTCGGCGGAGAAGAAGGAGCGGAAATTGTAGCCGCCTTGCGACGAACAGCGGCGGCGCGTGCCACGCGTGCCTGTGCACGTTCGAGGTGGTCGTCGTTGGAGCCCAAAACGAAAAGCGGACTGGTAGGCGATTGGGGACGGTTCGCCGTCGATGCCGTACTCCTCGGCGCTCCTGGCGGTTTTGGAGTCATTGCCTCCACCATTGATGAGCAGAGAGAGAGGGGGAAGACGAAAATTTGAAAAGAGGGCGTGTGGGTTTGTAATTTGATTCTACTCCCGAGACGCCGCACGACGTGCCGTGTTGTGTATGGTTCCCGCCAAACGTCGGAGTGTAGAGAATCAGACGACATGTCGTTTATTCGGTAATTCCAACCCTTCCCTCACGCATTCGCTTTTCCTTATTTCTTGCTTTTTATTATTTTAGGCATTGATAATTTGGCCATAAACCCTAAACCCTCCAGGTCCATCTCATTTCTGTTCGCCAGTGGACTCTCCAGATTCTTCTGGTATGGTGATTTCTGCTCGATCTTTTGGTTTTTCGTGTTTTAGGGTTCCAATCTATCTACCCATTCTTCTTCATTTGTGCATTTCCTTGTTAATTTTGTGTTTGGATGGTGAGAAAGTTTTTTAGCAAACAAAAAAGAAAAAGGAAAATTAGGGGAAAATTCGACATTTTGGGCCTTATTTTCGAACTGATTGTTGTTTACTCGTTCTGGTTTTACTGTTTAGGTAACAAAGTAATGAGATTTGCAAGTTGGGTTTGTTTTCTTTTCTGATTTTCGTCCAATTTTCTAGGTTATGTTTGGCCGGTAAGAAATTTTAGGAGGAGAGAAAAATGGGAGTGTCTACGAGATTCACAAACATGAATCGAAGAAAAATAAAGGCATTATTTTGAATGATTTACTTGGATTAATAACACTGGCATTTAACTTGTCCACACTCAGCATTCAAAAACATGAATTTGAACAAGATGAAAGTCCCCAAACTTCCTGGAGCTCGTGGCATTGCTACTTTGCTTACGGTGGGAGTTGTTGGTAGTCTTGGTGTATATGGACTTAACAATAGTCTCTACAATGTCGATGGAGGGCATAGGTCCATTGTGTTCAGTCGTCTTGTTGGTGTCAAAGACAAGGTTAGTTCTTTTCTCCAGTTCTTGGGAATTGTGTAACGTTCAATCGTTTTAAAATCTTGTTGAACACATTTTTCACGACCTAAGAATGACTTTAAGAGGACTGGTCAATAATGAGATCTGTTGTAATTGCTTATATAGCTCACATGGAGCCAATCTATGTCCAATTCAGCACATGCTTTGCACAAAACAGAAACAAAAGTGGAATATCACAATATTATGAATTGAACAGTTTTGTTCTATACTTGTATTGTATGTCCATAACTTCATCTGTAGCATGTCTTTTTTCTGTAACTACTATGTCAGCACAATATATTTACATCTTAAAGTTGCAGGTTTATCCTGAAGGGACACACCTTATAATTCCATGGTTTGAAAGGCCGGTCATCTATGATGTTCGTGCAAAACCTTATGTAGTGGAGAGTAAAGCTGGAAGCCGTGACCTCCAGATGGTATGTAAATATCCTAATCCTTTTCCTGGAAAATTCTCAGAACAGCTTTAAAATTTATACAAATTGGCCACTGTGTAATAAAGTATGTGTTTGAGGTTATTCGATTTTTTCCTAAACAATTTTTTCATCGACTTGTATAAGTTATATAGTGAACTTTAAGAGCATGGCTTTGAGGTCTTAAAGTAGGACATCCTATATCTCTATGAATTTGTCTATGAATTTGATCGGCTATTTTGCATGTGAGAGTTCAATTATGATTTACTTTCAGGTAGGATAGGGTAAGGTATAAATGCAATCCCCATGAACTATGTACGTCAAAGGTTGAAACACTTGCTTCACCTTTCATTACATCTATAGAACACATCAAAACCCCTTAAATCTTGTGATAAGTTATTGTCGTGGCTAATGCCTACAGTGATGTTTCATCAACTCATCTCTTTGTCAAAACCAGTGAGCACTTGTCATGGACTTCTCCTATGTGCTTTATATTATTTGGTGTTTATTATTCTACCCATCAGATCCCAAAAATTTCAGAATTCTCATGAAATCTTGTGTCGTTAACTCGTCCCACCCATTATGTTGTTGGGCACCCATTTTCCCTCTTGCTCCGGGTCTGTTATGTGTGAGAATTGTTATCTGCTGTCGTATTGAGTTGAACCTGGTATTATCCATTTGTAGTTTCCACTTTCCAGTGAAGTGTTTATAGTGTTGTTTAAGAATTTAGGATACAAAAGTTTAAGGGGGCAGTAATAGTTTTGGAAAGTGAAAATTTTCAAACTGACTAATCATATTTCATTTTATTTCTACATATTTTGGTTTTTCTTTCAGGTATTAGTAGGTCTTCGAGTGCTGACCCGTCCCGTGCCAGACGAATTACCTACAGTTTATCGAACTCTGGGTGAGAATTATGTTGAGAGGGTCATGCCTTCAATTATCCATGAAACTTTGAAAGCTGTAGTTGCACAGTATAACGCCAGCCAACTTATTACTCAGAGAGAAGTAAGCAGAAGGTGTTTCATTTTCTTTTGGCTATAACTAGGACTGTTTGGTTATGTTAAGTTTGAGTTTTATTTCAATCGGTCATCGCTTTAGTTTGTTTTCTTGATCCCTTTCTCCCCTTTCTCTCTCCCACAACTATGTACTGGTTTTTCTTTTTAACCCTTGAGGTAATGAAATGTCTTTTGCTTGTTTACTATGTTATGTTGTAGGTATATATAATATGATATTTGATCTAAAGAAAACAAGGTAATAGTTCAATTTACCGGCGAGAAATCACTATCTATACCAATAATGTACCAAAAACTTTTAAAACCGGAAATAAAAAAGTAAAATACCGATTAATTCAGTAATAGGCAAGGTTGTCTAACAAGTGCAGTGCTGCTTTAATAGCCAGTACTCTTTTTTCAAAATCCAATAAAGCTGGTACTCAAAAGTGTGATAGGTATTCGAATGGTTGATTGGTATGAGGGCTTGGGATTTAAAGTGCAAGTTTGACGCTCTTGCTTTCATCCTCCTCACTTTGAGTTAAAAAGTTCATTGGCTAGTGGGAAGTGTTCTTGATTATTGTGCATCTCTGGTGATCTATTCTTTCTGATGCGACTCAAATGGTTGATTTCCATAACTCAAATCATTTGAAGCAGTACTGATGATGAGTAGGGTCTTTTATTTCCTCTTCCTTTATGGTACGTTGCAAACTTGTACACTTCGGTTGTGTACATATTATGTGAGGGAGAAATTGGAGATGGTATTCCATGTGTCACTGACTGTTTATTGACGGTATTCTTATTATTTCGTAGGCCGTCAGTAGGGAGATACGGAAAATTTTGACAGAGAGGGCAGCGAATTTTAACATTGCACTGGATGATGTGTCTATAACTAACCTGACTTTTGGAAAGGAGTTTCTGACTGCAATTGAAGCAAAACAGGTAGCTGCACAAGAGGCTGAGAGGGCAAAATTTGTTGTGGAGAAAGCCGAACAAGACAAGAAAAGTGCTGTTATCAGAGCAGAGGTGAGATGGGGGAATGCTAATTTCTCAATTTTGAATATAGTTTTCTTTTTGGTGCATGTTTTTGCAATGTTTTTACTTATCCGTAAAGTATTTCAAAATAAAGACGGTACTGGGGCGGCAACATTGATCGGCTGCTCATCCGTTCGTGATAATGGGAATTGATAGATTTGTAGTGGTAGTAAGTACGTGACCGGAAAAGGAATCAGGTTGTCTGATTATTAAATGCCAACACATTGTATCAAACATTTGTTTCTTTAGTCGTACCCGCACATATTGGGACCGTACTGCTGGAAAACATCCCTCCTATTTATCTGTAGTATTATCTGGATTTCCAATTTGGTACATGATATAGGGGTAAAATATCATTTTATTTAGATTCTCGTCCATTGAATTAAACGTCTGACTCTTTTTATTTGCCTGCTTAATTTCTAGGGTGAAGCAACAAGTGCGAAGCTGATTGGTCAAGCCATTGCCAACAATCCAGCATTTATCACTCTACGCAAGATTGAGGCTGCAAGAGAAATCGCCCAGGTTATCTCAGATTCCAAAAACAAGGTTTACTTGAACGCCGATGAACTTTTGCTGAACATTCAGGGGAATGTGCAGTAGTTAAGTAAGCAGAGTTGTTCGGTCATGGGGATGCTTCAAAAACTCATAAATGAAGAAACTGGATGGTTGTTTTGTAATGTGATGGGTTATAGAAACAAAGGTATTCTGGATATTCTTATTTTGTGACGATTTTCTTTTCGTTTTGACTGACTAGAATAAGAACAATGTGGGGAGGTAATAGATGGATGCTCCCCAGTGATGCAAATTTACACTAAGCCGGGCATGGCTCTGTCCGGCCTGTTTTACACGATGTTTGCCCGGTCGCAAGTAAATGCGAGTGGAATTTGTAATGGAAGAAACATAAACAATCGCATAATTCGAGCCTATCGGATGAAACGCTGACGAGTAAAAGTGTATGGCACTGGTAGTATCCGAGCTGGAAATCATCCTTATATACTCGGGATCAACTATCAGATTGGCATACAGCCAATTGTTCAGAGAAATTAAACACGATTTCTAAAGATTTTACAGTTGAATTCTGAGTACAAACTTAGCATTCTTTTTGCTAAATCCTTTCACTATCGGCGGGGGGAAGAATGTTGAGAATTTTTCGACAATGCAAATCACTGCTAAAGGCTGTGTTTCACTAACCATCTGCTAGCTGGAACTTCTCATGAGATAAGCTACAATACATCCCAACACTGCACCTGCGAGAACCTGCGGCAATATGAATCGAACAAAACAGAGATACAGGTTATGATCATACCTTCATCATTGACAATCAAGTGCATGAATAAACAATGACCCACGCCGAATGAACATGAAGACACAAATGCAGCAGACCTGCAATGGAGTATGACCAAGAGAATCCCGCAGAGGTCTAACACTAGAAACAGGGTGTTCTGGAGGTAGCTCACACACTATTTGATTTAATAACTGCGATAAGCAACATAACGTATTGAATTAGAAAAGAAAAATACAGTAAAAACACAAGCATTGAAACAAACCAAATATACAGTAACACTTACACAACTTACATGAAACAAGTACACAGTAAACAACCACCACAATCAACTAACATTTTTTAATCAAAGATGAAGGTTCATAACTTCAAATATAACAAGTCCACAATCCCCAGGGTTTATCCAGAATTTTAGGTGACGTTAACATGAAATGTGACAAAACATAATCAGTAAAGAATGAATACACCATGGATCCACTGTTGTATGGCTTTTTTTCTTTAATATAACAGTATAGCTGTGAACATGCGTGTCTATGCAATATATGCTACAAGGATAAATAAAATAACTTGCATATAGCTTCAAAAACTTCAGGACAAAACACAGAAACGCAACATAACTCGCATATAACATATTACTCTACATACCCCTGCCTTATCCCGGAGAAAGCAATTTTAAATGAGCAAGATGGGATTGGCCGTATTGCTACTTACGCATCAACATACTGCAACTTAAATAAATATTGAGAATCCTAATTCGTGTCTATTCATCTGCACCTATGCTAGGCACTCCAATATTAGTCATCATTCCTTTCTAATTTGATGTGTTCAGATCATGAGAGTGAGTGAATGGCAAACAAAAACAAAAGCAGTGCCTCTAATATGTGGCCATCATGATATGTCAACGTTTGACCCTTGGATTCCTGCCACACTTGACCCTTGGATTCCTGCCACACTTGCCAACCATAATAGCTGAGGATTGCGTCTTAGGCTCCAACTATACAGTGCTTTATAGGAACAGGAAAATGACACGTGTAAAATGCATGACTAACAAGAATGTATAATATAATGTGCTATGATTTTTATCCTCAGATTCAGGAGGTATGTACGGGCTAACAGCTAGGTATTGCATATTGGTGCCCAATAACATAGTAATATAACAAAGGTGTTGCTATTGCCAACAGAAACATTACAATGACCACTAACTTCAAAGGAAACGATGCATACAATGCACAATAATAACTGTCTCCAGAATAGAAATGAATTTTTAAGATGTAAACGGAACAATTATCACATAGCATCCACAGAAAAGAAAATAGAAGAAACTCAAACGCAAATTTGCTCAGATGGGCATATATTCAATCAGTATGCATCCCATTACCCCAAGCTTACTTAACAAACTTCACCAAACTACTCCCATTCTTTATTATTCACAAAGCATGCCGGCTACAAAATATTCTTACTTCAGCTTGACGACCAGCATGAAGTCTTACACCAGTCGCATCATACATGACCTGCAAGAAACAGTAATTTTAGATACATGAAACCTAACTCCATGAGAAATTGTGCATGGCATGTAAAGTGACAAAAAATGTTGAGAACTGAGAATAGTTGTATCATCTCTTTAAATTATAATAAGTTTTGATTGTGGTTCTCATGTTTCATCTTTGTTTAAGGTCAATTACCGCATAGAGTAACTTTTGTATCAAGGGCTTCTAGTCTACACCTATAACAGGTCAAACATATGAAGTAGAAGACTTACATCTTCCCAGGAAACAAAAAGACAATGGAGTGCGTTTAGATATTAAAATAGACAGAGTAAAACCATAAGAAACAACCAGTTAATAGTACCAGTAAATAGATCTTAAATCTATATTATTCACTTGACAGTTCACAAATGTGTCAAAGATCAATATTCTGGTACTTATCTTTTGCTATGTTCTCTTCAATCAAAGAAGATTGTTGGTCCAAGGGTAGTCGATTAAGTTGTACAGAACCAATATAAATGATTCTATATACTATATAAGTGACGACAATCCAATCACAAACGGAAAGTTGATGACGCACAAACAAAAAAGAGATAATCCTCTTGCAGAAGTAGGAGTAATGAATGTGTGAAGAAAAACAAATGCAATTGAAGTTTCAAATGTGACATTAATAAGAAGAACTCAGGGTATTAAACCTATAGAGAATGCAACAAGCTCAAAAAAAACCAAACAAAATGGGATTGTGACATTATGTCGAGCATTTCACATGACAATCCAAAAGATATTAAACGTGAGCAAGCGAGCCTACACAAAAAGAATGAACAAAACCTGGTTAAGAGTTACATACAACGCATGCCAAAACCACGGCAATGGCAAATGCGGATCCGGTTCCTTCCTGGAAACCAATAGCAACTGCCAATGCCGTCACAGTTGTCGAATGCGATGAGGGCATTCCCCCTGACCCTAGCATTCTTCGGGAGTCCCATCGTTTCTCTTTGTACCTGCACGTCTACGAGCAAATATTTGAAAACCTGAGCAACAAGAACTTCACTAAGCATACCCAAAATGGAAAAACAAAAGACACAGATAGAATTAACAAAACCGAAACAGAAATTCATCTACTTTTTAACAAAACAGTGCGTGTAAATTAACCTAATCATCCAATTAACTTAAATTGTCACATAATTTCACAAAATTAAAAAGAACCCATCATTACCCATCAAGCAAATTACCTGAAAATGGAAAATTACAAATCATAGCATAAATTTTACATGTTCAAATGCCTAGAGAGAGAGAGAGAGAGAAAGAGGATAATACCAGGTGGTGAAGAGCTTGAGAAACTGAGCGAGAGCGCAGGAGAGGAAGGCAGAGAGGAGGGGGAGATTGGAGGGAAGAATGGACCGCTGTGATGATGTAGATCCATTTGATGAGGCATCAGCAGCAGTGATTACCTCGTCCATGGAAGCGCCGATTATCTCTGGGTCAGGGAGGGATAGAACTCGAAGACGACAAGCCAGACGCAAAAATAAAAAGCAAAATGAAACCGCGTGGTTGCAGCCTGGTTGCGTCCCCAAAGCTGGAACCGGATTCGGATTCTGGCTCTCAATAGCCGTTAAAAAATGAAAATTCTGACTCCATAAACAAGTTGAATTATTTTTTGAAGTAGTTATGAGAGCAACTTATACGAGATATGTTTATCTGTGCCGTAGTATCTCGGCGTTTAGAATTACAATATATTTAGAGAAAAATTTGCATGTAATAATACATTATTAAATTGTGACGTCGAGTAAAGTTGAACACATTGATCAATCCATGTATGTTAATCTGGTTTTTTTTCTTAATGAGTCGGGTACGAAGGATAAAAAACACAAATAGTGATTGAATTGGGAGAAAGAGTGTATTAAAAAATTACAACATAATTAAATAACAGCATAAGGCATGAAAAATTACACACAAAATTCCTCAAAGCCCTTCTCTCGTTCTCTCTTCTCGGGCCGGTCATCTCTCTACTCTCTCTCAAATTGTTAGTTTCACAAATTTTTTTCACTCTTATGACATAATGTAGCCTTTATATGTACTGAATCTATGAAAGGGCTAACGTTGAAACTTGGAAGTGATGGGTTGGTGCGGAGAGAAACTAGGCCGCAAAAGAGAATGAATTTTAGAGGGCCGTTTGAATTGGCCCGAAACCTAGTGTTGACGTATTTCAAACAGAAAATGACATGCCCTTCTCAATAACATAGAATGATACTTTGCAGCACTGGAACAAACTAGAGCTCGTCTGGAAGTATTTTAAAATGATTAAAAATATTTTTAGTGAAAATATTTTAATATCAATTCTTAGTAAAAATTCAAGTGGATCCTCAAAAACACTTGGAGTGCTTCCTACAATAAGCATACATCTGGTGCTTCTTCCAAAGAACAATTAAAGTGCTTTTTGAACTCAAAATCAATTTCACCAAAAACACTTTCAAATATTACTATGCTTCCTCTTTTGTAGTTAAGTTCAAATCATTTATCTTTATGTCCAATAAATAAATAAATGTGAGATCATATTAGAACTTACGTAACTTATTTGCTCATTTAACTCTTTATTTTGGATGAAAGTTCTAATCATGTTATCTAAAAAGGTTGTTGCTCCACATTGCGACAAGCTCAAAAAATTCATCAAAATTAATTAGGTATAATATCTCTTATTGTTGGTTACATATTCAATTTACTAAACTTTAGCGTTGGATACCAATATATAGGTGTTTCGGTACAAGCTTTAGAAACAAGGATAATGCAGCCATGTAGTGAAACTGGCATGAAGACCCCATTTTTTATGGTCACCGCCCACGCCCATGTGAGCAAGACATAGACAATGGATAAGGTGATTGTCCTTGGATATTCTGGGGCATGTCCTTTAATTTGAAGGACGACGACTACTACTAGTCTACTACCACTTTTTGCTTTGCATAGTCCTTTGGGCCCCGTGCGTCCTTGAATGTTCTGGTGCATGTACTCTAACTTTAAGGACGACGACTGAGACTACTATTTTTTTTAATTAACTGTTATTGGAAGAAGAGAGAAGAGTTCGACCTATTACAAAAAATAAAATAAAAGATTTGACCAAAAAAAAATTGAAAAATAAAAGAGAGTTTAGAATTCAGAATCTATAGATAAAAACTTAACATTCTATTTATTAAGATATTGAACTACATGCACTACTAGGACCTCTTTAGCTTGGGAGTTGCAGGCAAAACAACTCGTGCATGTGAACACATTGTGTTTTTGGTTTTCTCTAGAGTACAACACACTGGTTTTCTCTAGAGTTTTAGCGAGTTGTCATGAAATTAGTTTTTATTTTTATTTGTTATTCAACGACATAGTTACACCAAGTGTAGATGCATAATTTGGGAAAACCATATAATAAGCTAACTATAATAATTTAAGGGATATCAAGTGCGCCATCTATGCAAGTTGAGCTTTAAGCTCCAACTTATGTACAAATGAAAATGAATACCGTGGTACTAAATAACTAACTTGGACATCAAGAAATTGATTAAAAATAAATAAAAAATCTACAAGCATGATGACGAGGGATGAGGATCCTCTTTGTGATGATCCCAAGAATTCTCCAATTACGTTCATTCATCGTATATCGTGCGGCCAGCTTTCGTCAAGTGTTGTTTATATTCAATTTTAAATAAAAAATTACAATAATATCTAACCACACGAAGTACGATAAACAGATATAATTGAAAGATTTCCATGATTAGAGAATCCTCACAAAGAGATATCCAAATCCTCTTTCGACGATGAGGGTAGTTAGGCTCCTAAATACTTGAAAGGTACAGTACATCATCAACGGTAGGTTTGAAGTTACAAGTCCACCTCATCCAAAACACAACATGTAGAATGATTCCCTAATGGATCCCGAATTCCAAATTTTTATTTCAATTAAAATTGGGTAAATTACATTTTCATACATCAGGTTTGGAGTCTATTTCAATTCCTTACAACATCTTCAAAACATTTCACTTTCACACCTCAAGTACTATTTTATTTCAATTTCATACATCCGTTACATTTTTCATCCATTGATCCGTTAAGTGCTAACGTGGCTACCAAATGTCTGCCACGTGGCAAAAAAATAATTTTTTAATTTTTTTAAAAAAAAACCTGAATCTTCTAAATTAAAATAAAAATAAAAATAAACCAAAAACAAAAGCTAAACCCGCAACCCCCATCCCTCCCTACCCCCCACCCAACCTGCAACCCAGAAGAAGAGGAGAGGGGAGAAAAAAAAAAAAAAACCATCTTTCATCTTCCCCCTCTCCCGTCTTCCCCAAACCCACCGTGCACCCACCCTCCACCTCCTCCTCCGCACCCACTACCTGCAACCCAGAAAAGAAATAAAAATAAAAAAAAAACTCTCAATTTCCATACAACCCAGATCCCATCTTCCCCAATGAGTATGGATTTAAGGAGTGGGGTGTGTAGAGGAGGAAAGAGGGTGCGTGCGAGGGTGGGTGCGGAGGGTGGGTGCGCTGGGTTTTTTTTTTCTTCTTCTTTCTGGGTTGCAGGTTGGGCTTAAGTTGGAGGGGGGAAGATGGGAAGATGGGTGCGCGGAGGAGATGGGTGCGGAAGA
This sequence comes from Heteromeles arbutifolia, assembly GCA_024362995.1. Taxonomy (NCBI): domain Eukaryota; kingdom Viridiplantae; phylum Streptophyta; class Magnoliopsida; order Rosales; family Rosaceae; genus Heteromeles; species Heteromeles arbutifolia. Next base: position 31,156,447 of record JANCRC010000003.1, on the reverse strand, counting down.
AGAGGTGGAGGATGGGTGCGAACGACGGATGGAAGATGATGAGGCTCCAACACCGGGGGGGTGGTTTGACTGGATCTGGGGAGGAGGGTGTGCTGTGGGATCGGGGTTTTCTATTTTTTTTTTTCGGTTGAAGGTTTAGGTATGGGGTTTCGGCTGGGGGAAGGGGGGGCCATGGATCTGCTGTCCCGAAATGGGTGTCTCCTTCCATGTCTCGTAGCTAATATTGCTACACGTGTCCTTACCTCTACCATAGCATTCACGCCGTTAAATCCCATAGCAATGTATAATTAAAAATAAAAATAAAAATAAAAAGAAGATTAATTTCATAAAATCCTTCTGCCTTTTAAAATCTAAACCCATTAATTTCACCGAGTAGTCTCCTCCTTATATCTTCAGTCCGCCGCCGCGGTCTCATCTTGATCCAAGCACTAGTTCTCCTGATCTGCTTCAAAAATGTTTTAATTTGCTTTAGAAGCATGTCTGCAAATCCCAACTCTCATGTTCTAATAAACTCAAATTCTTCATTTGAGAAGTTGCAACCTGTAAGTTTAGATCGAATCCAATAATTTGTCAAGCATGAATTTTATCTGCATCCGTTTACACCCAAACTCCAGAAATCTTTCGTTTTGGCCTCTCAGACAAATGGTGACCAAACATAGAGAAGCTCGCAAGAGATTCAGAGCAGAACACCTTGTATCAAGTCCGGCGATAGCTGACTTTTATGACGTTGCTAAAGCAATCGAGATTAGCTTTCCAGGCTGTGTAATGAGACATGCAAAGGAGGTTTGTTTTTGGTAGTACAGTGGTGGTGGCGGCGACGGCAGACTAAAAAGACAGGGAGAGGAGATTGCTCGCTGAGATCAAGATGAGCGGCCACAACTGAAGAGGTAAGGAGGAAGACTACTCGGTGAAATTAATGGGGGTTAAACTTTAAAAGGCAGAAGGACTTTACCAAATTAATCTTCTTTTTTATTTTTAATTATACTTTGATATAGTATTTAACAGTGTGAATGCTCTGGCGGCTGTAAGGACGCGTGTAGCAATATTAGCAACGAGACATGGAAGGAGACACCCTCTTTGGGACAGCAGATCCTTGGCCGGAAAGGGGTGGGGTGATGGGATCTCGTTTTCTAACTTTTTTTTTTTTTTTTTTTTGAAGATTCAGGTTTTATAAAAACAAATTAAAAATTATTTTTTTGCCACATGGCAGACATTTGGCAGTCACGTCAGCACTTAACGGTTCAATGGATAAAAAATATAACGGATGTATTATTTTGAAATAAAATAGTACTTAAGGTATGAAAGTAAAATGTTTTGAAAATGTTGTAAGAAATTGAAATAGACTCCAAACCTGAAGTATGAAAGTGTAATTTACCCATTAAAATTTGTGTGCTTGCTTTATGGAATGTGGACCGTCTACTTGTAAATTTCGCACTCGGCTCCAATTATTTAAGATTAAAATCCGCTGCCATGGCCAAATATCAACAGGCAGCCTTACAACCCACGTGTTTGTTTGCACGCATTAGAATATTCACTGTCTCTCGTTAGTGGGTCCCTCCAAGTGGGATTAGTTTAGATTTTTATATTTCTTTTTTCTTTTTTGGAGGCTCAGTAAGGTCAAATTAAGGTTTTTATTTTAATTTTTTTAACAAAAAAATGTTTTTATTAAAAAAGGTATTTGGAATTGACTCCCTCTGTTAATGACACATCCCGACCCGAAATGTCCACTAGAACTTTGAATCGAGCTGTGCTGGCCGATACCTGGAAGGTGATGAAGCCATAGAATGTGATAATGTGTAAAATGTGAATAAATTTAAATTTAAAAGTGCCTATATACACAAGCGCGCGGTGAGCGCGTATGGACCTATCTCACACGTGATACAGTGCATAAGAAATGTTCAGTGAGTTAAGACAATAATTATACCATCATAAGGAGCCACATGAATTGGGAGTGCCACAAGTCATTGTCGATACGGAACTTTGCTACTAGAACCTGGAGGGGCGCAAAATAGAAAGAGTGAATAGGCAAAACAAGATTTCCAAAATCATTTCAATTGTCAAAGGTAGTAACCCCTCGCCGTAAAACTTGTATAGTTTCCAGAAAATCATACTACGTAGAAGTATGAAATCAAAAGCATACTAACAGTAAATCCAGAAGTATACCACTATCCAGCATCCCATTTGCAATGTAAATGATCATGTGCTTAATAACCCATACAAGCACGCAAGTCGAAATCGCCTATGGTGACCTGTAGGTTATGTACCCATATCTCATCAATCAATGCTAGCACATAAGTTGGAGTCACCTATACTGACCTGTACGACTTATCCATATCTCATCAATCAATGCTAGCACATAAATCGGAGTCACATATAGTGACCTGTACGACTTATTCATATCTCGTCAATCAATGCTAGCACATAAGTCGGAGTCACCTATAGTGACTAGTACGACTTATCCATATCTCGTTAATCAATGCTAACACATAAGTCGGAATCACCTATAGTGACATGTACGACTTATCCATATCTCATCAATCAATGCTAGAACATAAGTCGGAGTCACCTATAGTGACCTGTACGACTTATCCATATCTCATCAATCAATGCTAGCACATAAGTCGGAGTCACCTATAGTGACCTGTACGACTTATCCATATCTCATCCAATATCCAAGTAATGTGTCAGCCAGATCCACCTCTTATGGCCTGTACGGCTGAACCTATAGCTCATCAATCAAATCAAATCCAATCCTGCACACGAGTCGGAACCACCAAATGTGGTCTGTACGACAGGCTAGGTGTAAATAAGTATGCTCAAGTGCTACGATCACGTGAAGGCTGTGCGAAGTATCGCAAGTCACCTACGAGTCGGAACCACCTAAAGTGGTCTGTACGGCAGGCTGGCACCTACCTTGGATCCAAGGTGAGCATGTGGTGCGGGAGGTGAACGATCACGTGAAGGCTAGGCCCTGGCCACGGGCGGAGCACTAACACCGGGTTGTAGGTTTATGAGCTATAAATGCATTTCATATAACATGTACGACATATAGGCAACCTGTACGATAGTGTCAGAGTTGCCCACTATTACAACCTGTACGACAAGGTCGGAGTTACCTATTATTGCAACCTGTACGACGGTGTCGGAGTTGCCTACTATTGCAACCTGTATGACAATGTTGGAGTTGCCTAAAACATAAATATAGTCACGCCATAACTCGATCATTTCAAATAACACCATAAACTCACTGAACTTACCTGTGCGTCCTGCGTTCACCTTTGCACTTCAAAACGTTCACAATAATTATGTGCGGGTAATATACATATGCATATACCATGATGCAATCTAATACTCAACCATGCCATAGAATTTTCAATTATATATATATATATATATATATATATATATATAATGGCATAAAATGCATAAGTTGCAACACCCTACTTCCGAACTATTTATTTTCGGGAATAATTATCGGTGATCAGTCCAACTAGACACTAATTTAATTAATTATCCTTACTTACGTTTCCTTACTTCAATTCCTTGCTTCTTCACATATTGATTTAAGACCAACATTTAACCACCAAAACATCACATTGATCAATTCCCCAAACAAGGCTATTGTCTCAATTATTTAGTCTCATTTATTGTATGGCTGCATCTAATGTCTCGTTAGACTACCTACGTACCCTAAACAGGGATCAAGCCATTCGTAGTTCACAATAGTATTTCAAGGCATTCGCAGTAATTATATGAAATATTCAATTTATAAACGTTTGTGGAATTATCATTCACATATATATATATATATATATATATATATATATATACACGATACAAAGGAAAAGACCCACTCACCTTAAGTCCGTGCTACGATTCCTTAGCACGAATATTGAGACATCACGAACCATCGTCGCCTGCCACGAAGTCCAAAAGTGGACGGAAGATGGTCAATTTTGCCCACGAAGCCGGCAGGTGCCTAAAGCTTCCTGGTGTCGATTCGTCGTCTATGGTGGTCCAACGGGGTCAAGGTTGGTTGGGTTTTGCTCTTGGGATGATGGGCTACAAAGCCCAAGTGGTGGCATCGGCCATCGCTTTGTCGATTTGCCGGAAAATAAAAAAGGGTGGTCGGAGCACCGTAAGAACCGTCAACTTTTGTGGCCTCAAACCGCCACATACAGAGGTTAATCAAGGTGGTTCTTGGGTGGATTTTGTAGAGGGGAATGAGAGCTTCAAGATGGTGGTGGTGGCGTCGAAAAACTCCGCCGGAGTTGGCCGAAATCGGCATTGGAAAATGAGTGATCATGAGCGGAAAAACCCACGGGAAAGCTGGGAGCTTTCCCTTCTTTTTTTTTCTTTTCTAATTGGCTAAAGGCTTTTTTTCCTTTTATGTGATTGGTTCCCCTGATTTAAGCCTAAAATCTGATTGGCTTCTTTCCCACATGGTGGGAATTCAATTAACTTATAAACCAAAATATAAATAACCAAATTCAATCGTCCGTAACTATACCGTTATAATCCGGACTCGCAAATGGCTTTCGCCCATGCGTTCTTAATGACGAGTACTATGTGGATACGCCAAAAGAATAAGTCCTACGTCTCTCAAACCGATGGCCAACTAAAGTCAAAGTCCTTGCCTCTAGGGTATTTTCGTCAATTCACGCTTTTAAAATTTATAAAAACGTAAAATTAGAGATGAATTGTCACAATTAATCTCAAAATTGATCAATACTTTACTATCAAACATCAATTTGGTCATATTATTAAACTTCTATAAATACTTAACTACTCAAATGATAAGTAGGAGTTACTATTCAAAATTATTATAATTAGAACATTTCATATTATAAATCACTCTATAAATGTAGTTTATGCTAGAAACAATTAAAACCAAAGTCGTTGATTTATTGAATTGTGTACAAACAGATGAATGAAATTAATAAAAGCATTACGAACTGTTTATGTATTTGGTACAATAGATTGACTGAACGACTTTAGTTTTAATTTTTTTGCAAATATGATATTTACAAAGTGATTCATAATATGAACAGTTATGATCATAAGCACAAAGCTCTGTGATTTAAACAAGATTTTTTTAGCAGGAATCTCTACTCATCCTTGAGTAGCCAGACATTATCCTCCCATTTTGTTAGTGTGTTAATGCAGCACAAATGTTGAATAATTTTTCTTTCAATTAAAACTAAAGTTGTTGAGTTATTCAAATAGGAAGAGGATCCTCTCCGAATTCACTTTGTAGGGATCCTAGAGATTCTCACATCCTAATTGTTCATCATATATCGTATAACTAGTTTTTGTTAGGTACTATTTATATTTAATTTTAAATAAAAATAATAATTTATAATCGCACGATGCATGATGAATAGTTAAGATGTGAGGATCTCTAGAATCCTCACAAGTTGGATCCGGATGGAATCCAAATCCATTCAAATAATCCCCTTTTAGAATATTCACTCTTTCTGAGTGGTGGGGTCCTTTAAGTGGGATTAGATTAGATTTTTTAATTTTTTAATCCTTTTTCCTGGTTTTTGGGGCCAATAAAGAATTAAATAATGATTCACAATATCCAGAATTCTCTAAAGTGGGAAGCTTCGGATATGAAGTGAGAATTTTGGGTTTTATGGATTGGCATGTTGAGATGTGGAAGATGCGATGTTGTCCTTGCGGTTGAGAAATTTCCTATGGTGGACGTTTGCGTTTGTGATGAAACAAAAGGTGGGTCACTTTACAAGGTGGGAAAAAATTGCATACAAATTAAGCTAAATACAATACTCTTTCGTAATAGTTACGTTATGATTATACTAGCGTTTTACCATATTCATACTTTAGTGACAATTGCCCCTCTTTTATTTTATTATTTAACCTTTTGGTTTAATAATATATTATTTATTATTTTGTTTTTTTAATTTTAGTTGTGTTAGTTATTATTGTTTTTTGTTAAATTTTATTTTGAAAAATAATGAACTTACTAACCAGTTTATGTGTGTTTTTTTGGTGATTTTTTCTATTTTTTGAAATTTCAATGGAAAAAGGGCAATTTAGGCTTTATGAAAACTATACCCTTCTACTTTCTTTCTATATACATACCTAATACGGGAACCTAATTTGCTTAAGTTGGCTAGAGTATTACGCTGTGCCATTTTTTTTCACTCAATTATTATCCCCAAAATAGACCACACCAAACAATCCAAGGCCACGAAAATCCCCAAAATGCAAATACATACCCCACGGTACACCCACAGCCACGAACACCCCTTATTCTCCCCACCCCTATAAATCCACCCCCTCGTCTCCTCCCCACACCCCCACTCACTCCCCTAAATCCCCAAATCCCTATCTGGGTTTTTCGATTCGGTTCGAAACCGGCGATCCTCACCTTTCTGGTTTGTTTTCCTATCTGGGTTTTATCTGAGGAAGAAGAAAGGAAGGTGTTTGATCATTTTTTGGTATATTTTTAGGGGTAAGACCCAGGTTCGACGAGTTGTAGACATCACGGCTATACACGGAGCTCCTCGGCCGCTCATTCATGTCCGGGCTGTCCGACGAAAGGGTTGTGTAATTGAGAGCAACCCTTCGCCGCACGGCGGGCGTGGTGCTTTGCCTTCCGAAGGCGGTAGCCCCTCCGACCTGCTCTTCCTCGCTGGTGGCGGTTCTGCTTCCTCTGTTTTTCTCTTCTGCTTATATTAGCTTTTTCAGACTTTCTTGGTTAGATTCTTAGGAGATTTTAGATATTTTTTTCTTCTATAAAGCGCACGAGTAGATCGTATTGTTGTTTTCGGGGGGTTTTGGGTTTGGTGGTGTTTGATTTTACTGAGAATTAAGAAAGAGAGAGAGAGAGAGAGAGATAGATAGATAGAGCGGGAGGGAGCATGATGTTGAGGATCAAGAGGGTTCCCACCGTCGTTTCGAATTACCAGAAAGATGAGGCGGAGGAGGGTGCTCGCCGAGTCGAGGGTTGTGGCCGCAATTGCCTTAACCAATGTTGCATTCCAGGTATTTGTTGAAATGCCCTCCGCTTTGAATTTGATTTTCTGTGCTTTATTTGTTATGCACTTGAATAGGTGTTTTGTAAAACAAGCCTCCCTATGTGATAAGTTGTCAAGAAAATTCTTCATTTGTTAATTCGTGTTTTTTTTATTGGTTCTGGCATTGTTCTTATCTGGGTATTTGTCAATTATTCGAAATATACGGGTTGGAGTAGTATTAAAAGATTCTTGCTTTTTTTTGTTTTATGGGATTTGAAGAAAATGATTTTATGTTGGGTTCTCATGGTTTTTCGCTTGGTATAGGCTCTAGTTATGACTGGGTTTTGTACCAATTTCGGTTTGTGTAGGGGCAAAACTTCCATTGTATGCCTTCAAGAAGCGGAACGTGAATAATGGTGACACGGGTGTGCCCGGACATGACAAAAGAGAGCCTCCCGTTGCGTTTCTTGACTCGCTGCTTCTCGGGGAGGTAAATTGATTTACAGGAGATGAAGAAAGATCACCAGATTTGTTTATTACCTCGTGTTTAGCAATTATTTTGGAGTAAAATTGCTTACCACTTAATGGTACAGTGGGAGGATCGCATGCAGAGAGGGCTATTTCGCTATGATGTCACTGCTTGTGAAACCAAGGTGGATTCACTTACTTTTCCTCAATTTTGTAGCTTTTGTAAATGGGAATTGGAATTCGAGCTGAGGAACAATGTGTATGTACTATATACTTATTTGGCATATGGGGACCAATTTCTTTGACAATTCGGTGTAGGTGATCCCAGGGCAATATGGTTTCATTGCCCAGCTGAATGAGGGTCGCCATCTTAAGAAGAGACCAACTGAGTTTCGAGTTGATAAGGTCCTTCAGCCCTTTGATAGCAGCAAGTTTAACTTCACTAAAGTTGGACAAGAGGAGGTTCTATTCCAGTTTGAAGCCAGTGAAGATGGTGAAGTTCACTTTTTCCCTAGTGCACCCATTGATGTTGAAAATTCTCCGAGCGTTGTTGCCATTAATGTAAGCTCTTTCTCCTTGTGCATTATTTGTTCTTAACAAGGTACTTGAGAAAAAGGTATTTATCGTTTACTGTCCCCCATTTAACAGGTCAGTCCTATTGAATATGGCCATGTGCTGTTGATTCCTCGTATTTTTGAGCGTTTGCCACAAAGGATTGACCGGGAAAGCTTCTTGCTTGCACTTCACATGGCGGCTGAAGCTGCGAGTCCTTACTTTCGATTGGGTTACAACAGCTTGGGTGCATTTGCTACCATCAATCACCTTCACTTCCAGGTTTCTAACTGCATACTTTTCTAGCAAGCTGGCGTTAATTATTGGATTCAGCTTCTGATGGGTTCACTATTTATAGTTGTCACTCAAACAAATTTTTCTCCGTTTATAGGCTTACTACTTGGCCGTGACCTTTCCCATTGAGAAGGCTCCTACCAAGAAAATATCCACTCTGAATGCTGAGGTGAAGGTCTCTGAGCTTCTGAACTATCCTGTCAGAGGTCTTGTTTTTGAGGGTGGAAATACTCTGGAAGATTTGTCAAACACCGTCTCTGATGCCTGCATATGCCTTCAAGAAAACAACATACCGTACAATGTCCTTATCTCTGATTGTGGAAAGCGAATCTTTCTCCTGCCACAGGTATATAGTCAATGAAACTCAAATGCTTCGTAAGTAATATTTTTGTTGTACATAGGCTGTTTCACTCACCTCCATGTATATCGTATGAAATGCAGTGTTATGCTGAGAAACAAGCTCTTGGAGAAGTGAGTGCAGAGCTTCTGGATACACAGGTGAATCCAGCGGTGTGGGAAATTAGTGGGCATATGGTCTTGAAGAGGAAAAAGGACTATGACGAGGCATCAGATGAAAATGCTTGGAAGCTCCTGGCAGAGGTTTCCCTCTCTGAAGAGAGGTTCCAAGAAGTGAATGCTCTTATTTTCGAACGTATTGCTTCCGGTAATAATGGGAATGAAAATTTGCTGGAGGATCCAGAAGTTAAGCCTCGTTCTCATGAAGAAGTCGACACTACCAGTAACCAAAGCTCCCGCGGTGCTATGGTGAGTGGGACACAAGAATGCATGGTTCTGCAGTAAATGAGCAGATTGGTGGGTGTTTACAATGCGAATCTAGTATTGCAGTATTCGATTTGGGTTAATGTCTGTACCTTTATTGGATGCTAGCCGATGCCTAAATAAGCAAAACTGGTTTTGCATAGTCAGCTGTTCATAGTTTGCAGTGTGTGTATTCTGCATAACAACTTCGATCTATTTGTTTAGGGTGCTTTATGGATATGTAAAATCCTTCGTAGTGGTTACTATTGTGGGTGAATAAATGTTATGTTCTGTGTATGTAACGGTGTCATGTCAGTTATGTTTTACCCCCTCCTGGCCCAAAGATTTTTCGGTGTGCATAAAACACAAGACCGTACATCAAGTGTTACTAAGTAAGTGAAGTAACGTTGAAAAATATATTTTAAAGTGGGCATATTAGTTATTACATTTCCTTATATTATAATCCGTGGTGTATTACTTTGATCCCACATTTTTATAATTGACTGCGTGAAGGAAAATAAGAAGTTTCTACCTAGTGTGATCCGATAACGACCCCATTAGTTAACGTGTTGACCCCAACTTGTTATTTTTGAATTATTGGGTTAAAAGATCGTGTAAGAAATTGTCGAGTCTAATTTTTACTCAAGTGTTTGCATGTGAATGAATTTGCATTTATGGTCATTTGGTTCTTTGACTATTTCATTCGTCCTTGTTACATTTAAATTATAATTTAATTGCTATCCAAAAAAGTTGCCCACAACTAAATCTAAATGCATAGTTTGCACACGAAAATAGGTGGCGCCGACTCTAGCATGGGGTTTTCAATCCTGCTAAAAATCGGTGGCGCCAACTCTAGGTTCGTTGGGTCGGTTGCCAATTTCCCCCTTCTTCCTTTGTCTCTTCTTTTGCCCTACTCTAATGCTTTTTCCTCTGCTCTACATCTCGATGTCTTCCTCTTTTTACTTTACTGGCATCCCTTCCTATCGTTCATCTGAGCTTCGACCTTCAGTCATACTTCCCATTGAGATGGTGCGTAGAGTTCCAGTTTCTTTACTTTGTGGATGTGCACAGAGAGCTATTCAAGGTTGGATGATGAGTTTGGCAAGGACTGTTTGGTGATGGGCATAGATTTGCGCCGGTCAATATGCACTATTTTGGTGGAGGCGGTACCAGCGGGTTTCTCGGTTTTATGTTTTTCTGTCTTTGGGCCTTAGCTATTTGGTTGGCCCATTTTTGGCTTGTTTATGTTTCTCTTCTAGGCCTTTTGTATGTAAGTCTATTTCTTTGTAATTAAGAATAATTTCCATGACAAAAAAAAAAAGTCCATAAATTATACCATATCAAAAGTACCGTATTCTACTTTTCTAAACTATTTAGGAGATTTGAATTCGAGTGTTGGGGAAGCACTTAACTAATGTGGCCATGCCTAACGAGTTGTTTGTCTAGTATTGGTAAAATTAGTATAGAAAGACTATGTAAGTGTGAGGATTTACGTTCAATTTTCGTAAATAACAAGTTCAATACTAATTTATTATAACTAACTCATTGTGTGGTTTAGTTCAAATTTTCCACTTCTATTGCAAATATATAGTTGTGTCAAAAGTATTAGGGAAATACCCATAAATAGGACAATTCCTTAATCTTGGGACATAAATTGGACATTTTGAATATGTACACGCCATGCACAACAATTAGACAAAAATAGAATTTTTTTCTCCACCTTGAAATGACTTAATTGCGCTCGTATATAAATGGGTTATTTCCTCCCATTTTTTGATTTCTCTCTTTCTCTCTACTCTCTCTCCTCCTCATTCTCTCTCTTTTCTCACTTTCTCCCTCATGCACTCTCTCTCCCTTTCTCACTGTGCACACACGGTGCACAGTCGTCCCGACCAACACCATCCAAATCGAAGCCATCACCAATTTCATCTCGTCCTCACGAGTCCAAAACACCTAGCCTTGTCACGAATCTCATCCCCGATCGTTGGGATCGAAACTCAAGCAGGCCACGTTTTCCAGCCATTTTATGGCAACATGGCAAACAATCGAGGCTCGAGACCACCACCGGACTTGCATCGAGGGTGGAACAAAGCCTAGTCACTAAATGATGGTGTTTTGTTTGATGAATTTTTCAAGATTTGCTCACTGTATATACACGACATGCACATGAAATGCTCACAGATCTGAACCAACTCAAAAACCCAAAACCCAAAGCTCACAGCTCTCTCTTTGAAATCAGAAAAATGATGTCATCACCTATTCATATACACTATATGCACATTACATGCACATCATATGTACAGTACATGCACAGAACTGGAGATCGAGCAACGAGCTACTTTTCGCATTAATAAGAAACTTTAACGGCAACCTATTGGTATATTGGATACAATCAAAACATAATTGTTACATATATAAGGTTACAATGGTAGTTTGAAAAGTCTTGTTATGTATATCAATCATCGCTTAACCATGCACGTGGAAAACATGATAATCGTTGTCGTTATTTCATGGACACGCATGATCCTTAACATCCTCTAAGCTTTTTCTTAATTTAGTTTTTTGCTGAGGCCAACTAGGTTGTGGTCATACTCGCTTATTTTCGGGGCACAACATACATGTATCATTACTAGTGAACATTCCCGCTTTTCATATTAAGATGTAGCCATGCACACCATATGCACATTACGGAAAAATTTTCACAAATTTCTGCAATTGAATACTTGAACTAGAAATTGTTCCATCCCAGTTTTGTAGCACGTCAAAACCTAAAATTTATTCCACAATCCATAAGCCCCAACATGAAATACAAACCCTAATTTAACTTCTAAGTATTAATTCATCTTACAAACAAAAATCATTAATGAAGGAACTTGGAACTAAACACCTTACCTTACTATGCCTGTCGAAGCTTCAGTCACTGGAAAAAATGGAACTTTCCGGCCAAAACAAAAAATATAGTACAAAACCCAACTCACTCATCTCACCTCTCTCTTGCATTTCTTTGTTCGAAATCAGGGGTATGAGGTCAACCCAAAATCCAGCTTACTCTTCTCACCTCTGTTTGGACTTCCCTCTCTTTGAAATCGGAGCTCAGAGATCTGAGCTCAACCCAAAAACCTAAAGCTCACAGAGCTCTCTCGACATCCCTCTCTTCCAAATGAGAAAATGATGCAATGGGCTTCTGATTTTTAGTATTTATATGTGAGTATTTTAGTAATTTCGGTTTTGTGCATGGTGTGCATGGCTTGTACATGACCGGTTTGTCCTATTTCTGTCCCAAGATAAATAAAGTGTCTCATTTTCGGGTATTTCCCAAGGTATTATGAGAGATGGAAGAAAAATGATTCTAGGTCATTCTAACAAAAGGGTAAACTAGTAAAAAAAATCATTGAAAGCTGAGCACAAATAAGTAGCACTTGAAATTGGAGATTTAAGTACAATACATCCATATACTATTACAATCACTTATTGACATTCATATATAATGACAGAGACATCGACCGTCAATAAGTAATTATATTAAGAACTGATTTGGTATTGTTGTGTTTTGAAAAAAAAAACTGATGTGCTGTGAGAATAAACTCATTTTTGCTGCTTCATGTTTTCAGCTTTTTTCACCCAAAACTGTGAAAATAAGCTGTTTTTAAGTGTTTACCAAACACTTTTTTGAGCTCAGTTTTTTTTGATACCCACTTTTTATAAAAGCACATCAGTACCAAACCAGTACTAAAGCCTTGTTTGGTAGCTCGGACTGTACTGACTATTTATGTCGGATATGATAAATAACTATCAGATAGTGCTGACTAAATTAATCAGGCGTTTGGTGCAGTATCGGACTAATGACGTATTATTAAAGGGTTCAAACTATTATTAATTTTATTAATGAGAAAAAAGGACAAAAAAAAAAAAAAAAAAAGCAATTTGTGATGATAGATTCTGCCTCCAAACTATTATCTTCTTTTAAACTTTCTTATTAATATGTTTTAAAAATTTTAAAAACAGAAAAGAAAAAAAATCAGCGCCCTTGTCCCTTCATCCCACAGCCCAACAAACGCCATCGCCACACCACCCTCATTCAATTCCAGTGACAAACACCATACCCACCCCACCCTCAGTCAATTCGTGAACACCTCAATTGTTGAATATGGCTTCTCGCCACCGCATCTTCCCCAACCCAGTAAACCGAACAAAGTTGCTCACAATTTTGCATTTCCAATTCGAAAAAAGCTCTAAACACAAAAAGCTGGGTAAGTCTGTAAAACCCTTTTCTGGAGGATGAAGTCGGTAAAACCCTTTTCTGGTGGACGAAACGAAGCCGATGCAGAGACAGAGAACCTGCTCCATCATCACGTTCACCATCCTCCTCAGATCTACAATCAGGGCATCAGTTCGTTGGTGATACCGTCGTCGGCGAGGCATCGGCTGGTCTTCAGCAATGCCTTGTGGTTCGCTAAGGACACGGCGTCGAGAGTTGGTGGTGGGTGCGGTGGATTGAGGGGACGGAGAGAGCGAGCAATTTCCTACCCGACTAAATAAGAGTAAATTGTAGCTATGTCCCTTAACTTTAACTCAATTGGAGCAATGGTCCATCAACTAAAAATCCATTACCATTGGTCCCTCAACTTATCAAAACGTGCAGCTACGGTCCTCAACTAAAAATCTATTACCATTGGTCCCTCAACTTTAATTCAACTAGAGAAATGGTCCTTTAATTTTAATCCAATTGTAGCAATGGTCCTTCCAATATAACTCGTTTTGACAAAAATTTTGACATAGTTGACGAAAAGAATCATAATTATACACTTTGATGAGTTGAGGGATCCTAATTGTATAAATGGTCATTCCAACATAGCTTATTTTGACAAAATTGATGAGAAGGACTATAGCTACACATTTTGATAAGTTGAGGAACCAATGGTAATTGATTTTTAGTTGAGGGACCATTGCTCCAATTTGATTAAAATTGAGGGACCATTCGTATAATTTACTCACTAAATAATACTGAGGTTTTAGAGTGTATTAGTTATAAGGCGTGAGCCGTATATAATAAGTGGGGCCAGGATAATTAATCCGGAGTCTGTTTAATACGAAACTGCACCAAACAACCAGATTCGTATAATTATTCCTATCCGATCATTTATACGATGTGCCAAACAAGACTTAAGTATTTCAATGTACGATGGCGGGCCTCGAAAATTGGGAGCAAACATCAAAATTGTAAGGTGGAGGCCCAAATCTAATTGTAAGCCCGCGTTAGCAAGGCCGTCGGACACATTTTATTATACTCTGTTCTGACGACCAAGCAACAAGAAGGGCGTCGGAGCGGCTGATTTTGTATCAAACCAGACGATCGTATTTGGAAGCTCTCATTCTTTCGTCGGCTTTGCTTTGATCTCTATAAGTACTAGTATTATTCCACTTCACACGCCATTAGATTTCCCATCCCTTTTATATTTTTACGTATATTTTCGAATCCTCTGTATTTACTGGTGACACATTCACTTATGGTTTTAGGGTTTAGGGTTTAGGGTTTAGCTAACGTGACTATGAACATCGAAGGAAACAGTGTCAATGCACACCAACTGTTTGATGAAATGCGTATAAATAAAACTTGGTGCTTTATAATATTCAAAAGGAACCAGTCAAAGTAATAAAATTTGGAGCTTAAAGTGAAGATGAACACCAACTGTTTGATGAAATGCTTCTACCAACCGTTTGATACACTGAAAAATGCTCTGTGTTTTCGAGTTGTGATAGCTATTTTGTTTCTCAATTTCGTTTGATTTTTGATAGATTTGGGTGTGAATTTGTGAAAGGTGATGTTTTGATAACTGAGAAGTGACGCTTTGAAACTGCAGATTATCGGAGGAGATGAAGAAAGGGATGCACCCTCAGATGCAATGGATATCGTATGTGACACAGAGTGGCAGATTGATGCAGGTCATGATGCCCAAGATCCACCACGTTGGTAAAGTCTACCACTTGAAGGCGAAACGCCAAATGGCTGAGCACATCAGCCAGATTGCCAAGTTTAGGCAGCGTTACGAGAAGCAGATTGCTCCTAAAGATAAACCGTGATTGCTAAGTCAACATGCCTATGGATTCAAAAGGTTTGGATTCTTTGACAACTGTGTTTTGGAATAAAGATGAACTTGCTTTGTGAGATTTTAAGCACTTGTGCTTTGCCACTCTATGTTTTGTTTAACTTGGAGAAAAGTTGAAGTTTCTGTTTAAGTCAAAGGGAAAAGTTGATAAAGTCTTTCATGCTAATCACTGTTGATATTCTATCAGAAGTAGAATTAATCTGGATTTGGAGTTAGAGTTGTTCCTTTTCTTCGCTATTTATGCAATTCTAATTCAACGTTATCCTCGGTATAGGTTTTACCGCTTATGTTATATGTTGTATGGGCATCTAAATGGTTTTGCATCACGGTGGTCTTATTCTCTGAGTCACCCGAATGATTTGGTTTTGATCCGGTTGCTCGGTTTTATCATGGCAATCGGGCGTGGAGCCTTGGAAGTTGGAACTTTCTAGTTTGTGTAGATTTGGTATTTACAAACGATTTTTTTTGAAGCTCGGGTAATGTGGTTGAACTAAATTGCCGATGATCATTTGGTCCAACGGCCTTCTCCACTCTGTTGGGAATAGATTTCAGGTCCCAAACCCCTGAATGAGATTTTGATACCTGTGCAAACGACTTTTGTAATGTTTGTGGCAATGAAGGGAGGGTTGCGCCCAACTCAGATTTGCGTTCCAAGTAAAACTTGCGGCATAACTAAATTACAAGCATCGCACTGGATGTGCAATCTACAATGCTACCTGGTAAAAAACAAGGGGGTCTAGCAAGGATTCGTGACCCTGAGTTATTTTCTTAAAAAATATAAGCAAAAGAAAAAATCACAGAACCACCCAGCCCTCCTACAAAACAGGTAGCATTTACAATATTATCTATTAAAATTGCTACTCAACGTAGTTTACATGGCAAGTAAACTTGTAGGTCTGTCTTACAAATATATGGCGCCTCGTACCACACCAGTATCAATCAGTTTTAGGACCGTCCTACAAAATTCTTGCGATCTGATTTCCACAATTTGATGATAGCCATATGAGACCGAGAGGACAATTTCTCGATCCTCTTGGGTTTCTCTGGAAAAAAAAAATCATCATCAAATTCTCCTTCGATTGTCCACCCGTGTTTTCTTGGATGCACGCTCATCTTGCAGATGCTCACTACTTGACTGAACCTGGTAGAGGAGAAAATGCATTACATTTTACAAAACCCAGAACAAAGGTCGAAGAAAAAACACATGCAATTGATGTTATCACCTTATTGAGCTTCTCCCTCACCATCTTAACAGTCTGATTCATGGATTGGGAAGGAAAATACTCCTTCAATGAATTACAGCGGATCAAATGTAAGCTTAACCAGTTAACACAACAAAAGTAGCATAAGAGTAAGGTCTCGTTTGGCATCTAAGATTGTGTTGGAATGGATAACCCTTTATATTCAAGGTATGTTGAATGGAGAAATGAAAACAATTGTGTCTGACTTGAAGGTAGAATATGAAATGACTCATTAAGGAAACTTATCCCAACCAATCTGCCCAAAAACCGTAGGAATAGAAGGGATAAGTTTCCTTCATGTTTAATCCCCTCGAAATGAAAAATCATTCACCTCTACCTTCAATATACCGTGAACATAGTGGGTTATTTATTCCAATCCAATCTAGACACCAAACGAGGCCTAAAGGTAATCATTTGAAAATAATAACAAACCTGGTCAGAGGAAACTCTTGAAAGAGGAGGGTTAGTAACGTGTGAAGCAAGTTGTGATTCTCCAGAGTCCCTAACCAGAAAAAGAAAGGCAATTCAGCACACCAAGTTTCAAATGCCTTTTGTGTCCGTGACAAGAAGAGCAATTTTCCAATTCAAAGTTCGCAACACCTTTGACTTGAGTTTACATGCTGGGGAAAGCAATCAATCTGAGTGGGAAATGCACGCAAAGAAGGGTCAGTCGAAGCACTGGACTTATTGACTGTAGACGCCATAGATCTTCTGGCTGAAATCATAAATAAAGATATCATGTTTCTGGGAGACATGATAAGTTTAAATCAATTGGTCACATGACTATACAAAAGAACATACGGTTCAGTCGTCCTAGAACTTCTCTTGTCCTGCTTTCCAGCTTATCCTTTGTATCAGAAAGGGTCTCAAATTCAGGAGCATACGATACATTAAGTCGATTCCCGAAGAAAGCATACTCATCCAATTTTCTCTTTGCAAACCTAAAATGTTAAAACCAATAGGGTCTGGTACTTAGATGTTAGATCTATGTTTAACTATTATCAACAAGTTATCATCAGACATAATCACCTGGCATTGGTGACCAGACGAAATTTTATCCAATAAACGTCGGTGAATTGATCACAATCTGCTTCATCCATTGGTTTACACCTGCATATGGAAAACAACCAAAGTTACAACGATTTGAAGGACAACAGTCTACACTTTACAGTTGGATTATTAAAGACTTAAAACTTGTACAAGAGAAAGGATAGTAAAATACTCCTCTACTTCTCCGTAGGATGCAAACAATTTCAATAGATCATCGCCGCAACCCAAAGATGGAACGTTCCTCACAATCAAATACCTGCCACAAAATATATGCATAAACAAAACACTGAAAACAAGTTTCTACTTTCTGGAAACATACATAAGCACCATGGAGAGACCTTGATTCGTCACAAACTGTGTAAACGCGAACCGCTGGACATTCATCTTTGTATCGAGGCATTATGTTCCACCAAAATTAGAAGGGGAGTAACTACCAGTTACTTGCGTCAATGAATTTAAGGCGCTGAGGCTGCAATTAAAAGTGGCTCTGCATGTTATTACTGGTTCTGCTCGTCAAACATATTTTCTGGGTGCCAAAAACAGGCAAAAATAATTGCTGTACTACTTTCACTAACAAAACAGACACAAATGCACGCATACATGCAACACAACCACAAACACAAACATATCTACGCCAATGTCAGAAGCCAAACGTGCCAACTTTTTCTGTCAGCCAATTATGCCTTATTTTACAATTAGGTGGTCAAGAATCCCTTCGTCTCTCTAAAACTAAAAGTTACTGGTTTTTCTAGCATGATGCAATGACTCTCAAGGCCCAAAGTGAAAAGAGAGCTGCCGCATCTTGCCAACTCATTTTGAATAGAAAATTAAGCAGAGTGAAAAATGGAAACAGATAAAGTACCATCTGTTCATTCTCTCAATCCAACTTGATCAAATATTATTATCCAACACGTAAAAGGTCTTTCTGCTGTGTAGAAATCAAGTAAAAATTCACCTTACTAAAATTTCAAGTGGAAAAAAATTGAGATTGATAGAGTAACATAGACAAAAGCCTTTCATAATCCTATATTTGATGAGTGCGGGCTGATTAACCAAAGTCCAGCCACAGCTGACTGTGAAGAAGGTGATGCAGGAATCCAGAAAATCAGGTGTAGCTTTTGTTACTTGCAGCTCAAACAACTATCCAAATTCATTATTCTGCTGGAAAAATCCAAGTTACCTTCTGACAGCAATGGTTTAACTTCAAAACATGACTCAAATAATTTCAACATGGTTTCGAGTAAATTCCGTTCCGAAACAACACTTGGAAGAGTTAACAGTAAAAGCATAACCATGAAGAGTAGATATAATACTGACCAAAACAAACCCCACTCATCAAACATTGCAACAGCATTTCAGTTTTGATTTCATACGTACAATCCAGAGCATTCAAAGAAAAACACAACACGAAAGCGGCCAGATTCCAAGTTCGAGATTTCCATACCTCGAACCGAAGGTGGCGTGGCGTCTGCTACTCCAAAACTTGATCCTTGATGAATTGAACTTCCTTCTTCGATCTAACAATCGAAAAAATAGGTATGTTAAGCATCCTGTCATCTCAATGTAACACCCCTATACGCTATACCTACATACACACATACCAAAACGCACCACGTTCAGATTTGCATCATATCCTTGTTTCTAACTCGATGGGGAATTTTCACAAACACCTAATACGCAAGCTCTCATAGCTCCACAGAACCAATTTTAATAGAAATATTCCTAATTTTTTTCTTCTGGCAATTAAGAAATTTATAAAACCAAATTAACTTGCTAATATGCTATCCTAAACATCAATCCTTAGCCGCTCGAAACCAAATTAAATTCCTTCATGCATGCGACCAGAAATTCAGAAGATAAACTTACCTAATTTTCTCTCTGATGAATTTGCACAGTCGGAGGGGGGGGGGGAGAGAGAGAGAGAGAGAGAGCTTGGATGGTAACGGCGTCAAGGGCGTGACGGTTTGAGTGAAATGACGAGATTGCCCCTCATAAGTGAAGCATCGACAAAACCGCAAAGAGGCGCGCGCTGCGACCGTCTCTTCCAAACCTCAAAAGCTCCCTGCTCGGCTCAGCTTTGACTCTCTGGGACTGCGACTGCGACTCCATGGATCACGACGGCGGCGGCGAGGCCTCTGCGATTCTTCGCCAGCTCGAAGACTTGAAGGCCAGTAAGAGCGAAATAGAGCGTCAAATCTCAGCCCTCGAAGCGCGGCTCCAAGAGATTACCCTTCAGCAGCCCAACGGCAGCGTTTCCAATGGCTCTTGTCCTCCCACTAACCCGTCCGTTGGTTCGGGCTACGGCCACGATTTGTCGCCTCAGATGATTTACCGCTACAGTCGCCACCTCTTGCTCCCTTCTTTCGGAGTCCAAGGTAAAATTATATGAGTCCCTGTGTCTCTGTGTGTGTATTTTGTATGTACATGTATGACATGCATATGTTACAAAGTTATAATCTTTATATATGTATATTTAATTAGTATTTAGAAATGTCCAAAAGAGCTCACTTCTAGTAGTAATTTTTGTGGGTAAATTTATTTTTCATTTTTGTTAAATTGTTTTTTTTTCTTTTCAGAAAATCATTTTTGTTAAATTGTTAATACAAAGAACTTAATTCTTGTTTGGTATCTAGGATTGGATTGGACCGGATAATCCGTTATATATGTATTTTAAAGGTGGATTAAAGGTAGCGGTGAATGATTTTACATTTTGTGGGATTTAAAGGGGATTAGACACGAAGGAAACTTATCCATTGTAATTCTACCATTTTGGGGGATTGGAATGGATAAGTTTACTTAATAAGTAATCCATCTTCTACGTTCAAGTTGGACACAAATTTTTAATTTTTTCAGTCAACATACCTGTTGAATTAGTGGGTTATGTGATCCTATCCAATCCTAGACACCAAATGGGGCTTGTTGTGAAAAAATAAAAGTTGAGGCATTGAGGTGAAAGAATGATTTTTGAGCTTTGTAATTCATATAACATCTATGTAAACGATGAGATGATTTTGCATCTTTTTTAATGGCTGAGATTTTCTAATTGGACTTTATATCCTGATTGACTCAGGGCAGTCAAGGCTCTTAAAGTCATCGATTTTGGTGGTTGGAGCCGGAGGATTAGGCTCGCCTGTTCTGCTGTATCTTGCAGCCTCTGGTGTTGGTAATGTTTCCGGCTAATTGGGATTTAAACAATGCCTACTATAGATATTGTCTTTATGATGATTTGATACCATGAAACTGTAATTGAACTCTTCTGCTTTTTGGGAACTGAATCTTTAGGCCGCTTGGGGGTCGTTGATCATGATGTGGTTGAGCTCAATAATATGCACAGACAGGTACAAGTTGGAAATCATGTTCCTACTCTTGTTCTTCATATTGTTGACTTTATGTCATGTATTTAATGGTATATATGATACAATGCGAACTGGTAAAGCTCAGTTAATTTGCTATTGTGATGCAGACTTAGTTTGCTTTGTTAAGCAGAGTTTGTATGTGCGCAAATGTATGTGGATATTTTTTCGCTTTATATTAATCGAATTTTTACTGTTTCCTTTCCTATATCAGATTATCCACACTGAAAGTTTTATTGGTCAGCCAAAAGTGAAATCTGCTGCAGCTGCTTGTCATTCGTATGTCTCTCTTTTGGGAATATTTTTCAGTGTTTAAAAGAATGACCTATATTGGAGTAGTATTGCAAATGATATACTGGCCTTTGATTTCTATCAAATTCTGTTTGAGGGCTTCTATTAACACTCAGAATGTACAATACACCAGCACTAAGTTTTTTTTCAACGAACTTCCAACTTTACCCTTGTCTGTTGAGTAAACCCAGCAAAATCCCTTCGCCACCCCTCTGAGAGATAGAGAGGGAGAGGATGGACTATTTAATGGTTGATTTGGAGGTAGGTGGCTGTGGACAGGGGTGTATCTACTCTGTCCCAGAAGGGTATGCAAAGTTGATAAGAAAATCCGCCAAACCTCTGCATTTCTGTGAAAGTTTTTTTCAAACCAGGTTCCCACCCCCATCACCCACACCAAGATAACGAATGTAGCTCTGCCACTGGCTGTGAGGATGGGGAAGGAAGGGGTGCCATTGGGTGGGGGGTTCGGGGGTTGGGGAAGGGAGGCTGTATGGGGGATCTAGCTTACTTTTTCAATGTTTTTTCAATACAGGCCAGGTCAACACAGTCAATTGCTGGGTTCTAACTTCTAATAGACAAACTCCTGTTTTTCATTTGGTTGAAAAAAATCCTGTTTACTAATGTTATTTCGTGTCATTCTAACATGGATTCATGTCCCAGGATTAACTCCACTATTCAGGTTGTGGAGTACCAAGAACCACTACGTACATCCAATGCTTTGGAAATTATGAGCAAGTATCCTTGAAGATTTTCAATTTTTTAACATCTTTTGTTCCTTTATCGTAATTCAGAGATACACTTTTACAATCTTATATATTTATTATTGGTCCCAAATTGCTGAAATATAGTGTCATCCTTTTATTTTGAAGAAAATATAGTATCATCCTTAACTCATCTGTAAGATATGATATAATAGTAGATGCAACGGACAATGCTCCTAGTCGTTACATGATTAACGATTGTTGTGTGGTGTTAGGGAAGGTAAATTGGCTCCTTGTGATAATGTTACGAAGGCACTCTGTGTTACCTTTTTAATTTACCAGCTCATGGTTTTCATATATTCAACATATAAATATATATATATATATATATTTTATGGATATGTAGGTTGTTCTTGTATAGTTTTAACTTTCCATTTACTCATTTATTCAATTTTCTCCACTAAGTGCTAATGGGTACTGATATACTCTTACAGCCTCTTGTATCTGGTGCTGCAGTGGGATTAGAAGGGCAGGTATATTGTGTAGAAATCTGCTTTGGTTCATTTGTAATATATGATTTTGTATAATGAGGTAGTATAAATTGTCATTTGCAGTATTTTATCATGTTAAAGTTTCCAAGTATTTACTCCAAATATATTTGTGCAGCTCACGGTTTTCAATTATAATGGTGGTCCATGCTATCGATGCCTATTTCCAACTCCGCCACCTACAACCGCATGTCAAAGATGTTCTGACGCTGGTGTCCTGGGAGTTGGTATGTCAATAAATTGTTTTTAGGGAACTTTAACGAAAAGCTCACCGGGACTGTTCACTTTAACGAAAAATCACATTTTTACACTAAAAAGTCAATCCTGGTACTATTCACTTTACCCTTTATTTTGTCCTTATCGTTAAAACTCAAAGTTTTCAAGCCCTTTTCATTAGTTTTCCTTTGTTTTTATTCAAAAATCATGGAATATAAAGTTATGAACTTCTGGAAAACTACCTATTAACAAGCCCAGTCTGCTGCTGTACAAAGTGAAATGTTCTACAAAGAGTAGTAGGTTGATGACTTGTATAGTGGTTAGGAGGAAAATTTGGTAATCAGGAGTTTAATCATCATTAATTTCTTGTTTGATTTAAAATATCTCACTTAGTATTTCATTCCTTGCTTGAGAAACCAAGTCCCTGTTTCTTACTACTCCTTAATTATTTCAGTTCCAGGTGTCATCGGCTGTCTCCAAGCCCTAGAAGCTATTAAGGTTGCAAGTGCTGTTGGAGAACCACTCTCTGAACGCATGCTTTTATTTGATGCATTGTCAGGGCGGATACGTAATGTATGCTTCATCTTAATATCACTGTAATCCAGTAGAATTTAATTTGCTTTGATTTTTCGAATGCATTAGTCTTAGAACAAGAATTGTTGAAGCCATATGGCTTTGCATGTACGTAATCAATGTCACCTCAGTATGTTAGTTATTTAGGCTTTTGGTCCAGTGGACCGCCCACACATTGACAATTCGTCCTTCCCTTCCGCTAAACACCTCTCCATTCTTTGGATATTAGATTACATGGTCGATTCAAGACGAATTGTACCCAACTTTTAATAAGGAGTTAGGTACCATCCTAGTACCTGGATTTGCATTTTTGAAATCTGGATTTGTTTTCTTTTAGAACTGAAAATGAATAATTAGCTTCACAGTTGACGTTTCACGTTTATCAGATATGGCTTATTTGTCTGTTGGTGTGCATTTTAGAAATTTTCTTTGTATTCCAGGTTAAGATTCGAGGAAGGTCACCGCAGTGCGTAGTGTGCGGTGAGAACGCACCATTCTCTAAGCAGCAATTTCAAGAATTTGATTATGAAAACTTCACTCATTCTCCACTGACTCCGGTAAAAATTTGTCTCACAATGTTTCTCTTTTAAAGTATCTGATTTTAAATGTATGATTGGATTGAGAACTGGTATTAACAATCGTGTTTAATGCAGTTACCTTTGAAGTTGAACTTACTTCAGCCAGACTCCAGAATAAACAGTAAAGAGTACAAGGAGAAGCTAGTTAGTGGCGAGGCACATGTTTTGGTCGACGTTCGTCCAGAACATCACTTCAAGATTGTTTCTCTGCCGAATTCCTTAAACATCCCGCTCCCACGATTGGAGGCTCGGCTGCCGGAAATAACTTCAGCCTTAAAGGAAAAGGAAGACCACAGGGGTACTGATTCTGGTTCAGGTGGGCAAGTATATGTAATATGTAGAAGGGGTAACGATTCTCAAAGGGCTGTTCAGTATCTCCAGAAGATGGGTTTCACATCGGCCAAAGACATCATCGGAGGACTGGAGGGCTGGGCGCATGAGGTCGATCCAAACGTCCCTACTTATTAGTAGGAGTTGATTACTTCTGGAACTTGTGTTCTGTATACTCTTTTTAGGTCTTTCCGTTCTGAGTTTGCAGGTATACGTCTTGATATATACACACAAAGGAATAATTCAGATAAAGATTATGGTCATGTTAATTTTGTAAGATCCCACATCGCCCAGGGTAGTGGATCCTGTGAGCCTTATATGTATATTCCCATTTCTACCTAGCGCGAGGCCTTTTGGGAGCTCACTGGCTTCGGGTTCCGTCGGAACTCCGAAGTTAAGCGAGTAGCGCGCGAGAGCACTCCCATGATGGGTGACCCACTGGGAAGTTCTCAGAAGTTAAGCGAGTAGCGTACGAGAGCACTTCCATGATGGGTGACCCACTGGGAAGTTCTCGTGTGAGTTCCTAGAAATAAAACCGTGAGGGTGTAGTCGGGGTCCAAATCGGACAATATTGTTCTACGGCGGAGTCGAGCCCGAGATGTGGTGGGGGCCTGGGCCGGGATGTGATAATTTGGTATCAAAGCCTAACCTTGGCCGCGTGTGTGCCGACGAGGACGTTGGGCCTCTAAGGGGGGGGGTGGATTGTCAGATCCCACATCGTTCAGGGGAGTGGATCCTGTGAGCCGTATATGTATATTTCCATCTTTACCTAGTGCGAGGCTTTTTGGGAGCTCACTGGCTTTGGGTTCTATCGGAACTTCGAAGTTAAGCGAGTAGCGCGCTAGAGCACTCCCATGATGGGTGACCTACTGGGAAGTTCTCGTGTGAGTTCCCAGAAACAAAACTGACAAAACTGTGAGGGCGTAGTTGGGGCCCAAAGCGGACAATATCGTGCTACGGTGGAGTCGAGCCCGGGATGTGGTGGGGGCTCGGGCCGGGATGTGACAAATTTGCACTTAAACAAGCCATTTTACTCTTTCCTTATGTGCAATTGGGAATATTTTACTCTCTTCTTTTAAACTTTTAATCTTAAGGCTACCTCCAACCGAAATGTGAGAAATTATAAAATTTACCCGAATTTTCAACTCTTCATCTATGGTTTGGGTTAGTGAGTTTTTTTCTCCAACGGTAACGGATCTATAATTCTCACCCCAATTTTATAATTTGTTAAACTTTTGTATTTCTTTGAATTGTTTTTTTGCTAATAATTTTGAAATTAGTTTTTCTATAATCTATATTTTATTTTTACGAACACTTCTATTTAAAAAATTGAAATACAATTTTTGGTAGTGAAATATGAAAAAAATCGATTTTTATGAATCATTGACAAATGACTGGATATTTATAGAGTTATGGATGAGTTATGGTGTTGGATATGATTTGGATTAATTAATAATATTATTTTGACCATCAGGTTTAAATTTGAGGCGTTGGATCTTTTTTAATACCGTTAAAATTGATTAAATTAGATTTAAGCAGTTGAATATAAAAATGATGTAGCTTGTCGCGTCTCACCGGTCAAAAACCAAGAGGAGCGACAGTCAATGGATGGCAATGACTCGTGCATCTTAGCCGTAAAAAATGAGCTTGTTGTAAGCCTACCCGCACCGAATTTCCTTTACCATTGCTTCTGAAGCGCGGGCTCGCCACTCTCCTCGCTTCGCCTGTTGTTGCAGCTCGCTGAGCACTCTTCTCACTTGCATTTCTTATCCATCTGAGGTGGATGCAAGACCCAAATACCGACCCCAAAACTCAAGCTCCTATATTTCCCTCCCAAAATGCATTTCTTGGAGATGATCTGGACCCAAAATTTGGATTTTCCGGATGGAGACAGCCCAAGGGAATTATTAAAATTAAAGTGCAAATTAGACAAAAGAGAGTCGGGGCCAAACTTCATTCCTGATTCACTTGCGAGACTCGGAATGGTTAAAAATCAACCCCTCACACAATGCCATGTCATAAACCACTCACACAATGTCATGTCTGCATGAGCATAAGATTCCACCCCGGACAAAACTACGAGGAAATGAAATTTATCCATGTATATGTAAACTCAACTCAACAGTAAACGGATGTATCAGTGTTTAAATAGTTAAATTGTGATAGTCAAAATTTAGTCACGCAAATCCAAGCATCCCTTAATATCAGTTCATCTCATACACCTGTAAATTATATGTCACATCCAGGCCCGGACCCCCACCACATTCCGGGCACGCCTCTACCGTAGCATGATATTGTCTGCTTTGGGCTTATCATTCCTTTACGGTTTTGTTTTTGGGAACTCACATGAGAACTTCCCAGTGGGTCACCCATCCTAGAAGTGCTCCCAAAGCAGACAATATCGTGCTACGGCGGAGGCGTGCCCGGGATGTGGTGGGGCCCATGTCGGAATGTGACATTATAAACCCGCCTACTAAGTTAGGTGATTTTTTTCTTCCTTTTTTCTCAACAATTCCGCTAATCAATTCAAGTAAACATGACATTAATAAGAGAAGGTCGATTTGGATTGAAGATCGGTCGTGTTGTAGTCGGATTTCTATACCAAAAGATCTAGGTAAAATTTTAAAGTTTTGTTTTTTTTTGTTTTCTTTTAGTACATTGATATTTTTACACTAAGGGGAGGGGGAGTTCGGCTAAGCCACACAATAGGTAGCCTAATTTGGTATTGAATTCGCCATCCACAAGATTTGAACCTAGGACCTTTCACTTCCAAGTCAAGATGAATATCACCAGACCGTAGTATTGAATGTCGTGAATTTTAAAGTTTAATAAAAGGTTTTACATGAGATACGGTTCAATTTGGTTCTTGTACATGAGATACGGTTCAATTTGGTTAGTGGAATGGAAATTTTGGAAGAGAAATGCCATGCACGTTCCTAGAAGATTCTTAAACTTGGTGCTTATAATCTAATTAAATAACAAAATACATATTGATGGCTTAAAAGGAAACTGATCATCAATATAGGATCAACACCAAGACCAAGGGGCGCGTACATAGACAAATAAATTGCATGCATGCATGGCTTGATCATACTCTTACAAACATCATTAAAAACATGAAGGCCCTAGCTATTTCCATGCATGGAACTGCAATATGAACCAAGACTCCAAATTAATTACCAAACGAACTCTCCGCACACAGGACTTTAGAAGGGAGAGGTGACCAAACTTTACACGATTACGCACACGAACAATTCGAAAAATTAAGAACTTTATTGCTCCACAAATGGGGGTGGATGAGGGCGCGGCGGCCATGGTCGTTTAGGAGGAAAAGGAAACGGAGGGCGCGGCGGCCACGGTCGTTTAGGAGGAAAAGGAAACGGAGGACGCGGCGGCCATGGAGGCAAGTCCGGTTCCGCATAGCCACACATGCCATACAAGCAACGCACACCATAAGGGCACCTATTTCCACATCTCCCACAATTAAATGGGCTAATATTGGTATTACTGCAAAAACCACCACAGCATTGCCAACTAAACGGGCATCTGATTCCACACAACCCACAATTGTAAACATCGGAGCTGACTTCAACACAACGATCTCTACAGCACCGCCATCTTGGCCGAAACGGATCCGGCCATTTTTCCGGAAACTCTTCCTTCCTACGACATATCCAAGGCCGGCCCCGGCACCCTCGTGGCCATGGTGGGCGTGGCCAGTTCGTTGTTACTTTTTTCAGCCACGGTGACGTTGATGCACCGGCAGCAGCAGTTGTGGTGGCATTGGAATAATGCCCTTGGATTGTGCTCACAAGAAGCGATAGCAATAGAAGTATTGATACGATCACAAATTGAAGTTTGGAAACCAGCATCGTCTAGGGTTTTGAAGAGGGAGGGGACTTTATTGTGATATATATACACGTAATTAACATATATATACACGTAATTAACACATGGACCTGTTACGTTTTAATTTAATTGATTAATGTGATTAGTTAGTTATTTCTTGTTGTAGAATTAATTAAGGGCGGTCTTGACTTAACAGAGATCATGCTTTTCTTACATGGTTTATGATTTGAGGATTTTTGTAGTCAGTTATGAACTGTGAATGCTGTTCATGTGGAGAGACAAACAATTTCATTGAGATATGAACGAGGTTTTCATTAGCTTGATGCATTTCTGGGGGCAACTCTATGATCAATTGAAGTGATTAGAGTGGGTCAAATGGCGTGACAGAGAGCAAACTGGTAAGCTTCATTTTGCTTGCTAGCTGGCCTCATATATATCATATGTTAGAGACCTCATGCACATGAAGGTCCGATTACGTATATATATGGAGCTTGAACGTACACACTTTTGCACAACTTTTGGACGAATAGGGGGGAAATGCCCTCGAACATAGATGAGACTTAGATGAGACTGAAAGAAATACAGAGGAAAAATAAAAAACAAATGCTAAAATATGGAGGTGGAATATACATAGATTACGCAGAGGGCTATATATAAGTAAGTCGTAGTTATAGAAAATCTTAATTATCTAAATTACTTATTAATAAAATCTTCTTCGTCAAAGACAATTCGATCTTATATCACAAAATAAAATCATGAGCAGTATTGTAATTTTACACAAACCAAGTTTTGCTGATTTTTCCTTCCTTCACCCACATACCATCATAACATATCTCTAATTTTGAAAAATAAAATAAAAATATAAACCTTCACTCCAACGTTTTCTCTCACTCCCTCACATTTCTCTCCAACTTCTCTTTGCTATATATTTTCCAAAATAAAAAAACTTATTTACACGCAAAATGTATGGGTTTAGGCTAATAATAAGTTAACTAAACTCAATTGGGTTGGGCTCACGTACGTTAATACTCCCTCTCAATTAGTGCATAGATATCACTAAAGTCCAACTTGTCGAGTGAGTATGACAGACTTTGCTAGACACAACCTTTGTAACAATATCTGCCAGTTGATCCTCACAGAGCAAACAGTGAACAATTAATCTAGCTTCCAATTTCTTTTTTTGATAAAATGTATCTCTACTTCAACATGTTTAGGCCGATCAATCATGTTGAACTAAATTGTGAACAATGTAAATCGCAACCTTGTTACCACAATTCAACTGCGTAAGCTTCCGAGGTATAAATCCCAACTGAAAGTCAATTCCAAATCCATACAAATCGCAAATGTCACGTGCATATCTTAAAGCTCAGTCTCAATGCTTTATCTAGCAACAATTTTTTGTTTCTTGCTTTACTAGATAACAAGATTGCCTCCGATTACAAATGTGAAATAACCTAAAGTTAAACACCTGTCAATACATAATTTAGAATGCCCAATCTGCATTCCTATATCCAAAAACATCTAAGTAAGCATGCTTTAAATACACAAGTCATTTACACGATGCGGACATCAAGTATCTCAAAAATCATCAATGACACTATTATGTTTAATATTAGGAGTATGCATGAATTAACTAACCACTGTGGAGCAATTTTTTTTTTCAAAAATCCAAAAAACGACACGTGGACTTTTTTTGCGAAGAAGACAAGATTGCCCTCATTAAATGGGCAGGGCACACAAATATTCTCACGTGCAACTCAACATCTGGAGGCTCGGGTAGCTGACTATGACTACACCAAGATCCCCTCCTAGTGGCATGGAAAAGTCAAAGGCATTAAAGATAGGATTAATCATCAAAACTATCTTTAATACATTCTTGATTGAAGATCAACTCAAAAAGGTAAGGAATACTCACCACAATCAATGATACTTACCAAATAATCCCAAGATACTATCTCATAATTAATATATTGGGATAATTCTTTCCTTATCCATTTTACGGATGACAAACCTTGTCCAGTGGGAAGCCACCATGCGTAGGCAAAATCCTAACCCTCTGACCACCTCCTTATAAATACCTCATTTGTTTATGGTAAACTTTTGCTACGCATAGAAGCCCTAATCTCTTTCTCTTTTTAGAGAAATTGACTTAGGCATTGGAGATTCATTGGTCAAACCTCCCTCCCCCCAACCTCGTGAGTGACACGCCCCGACCCCGATATCTCCCAAACACCAGGGTGGGCACATGCTGGCCGACACCGAGGATGACGAAGCCCTTTTAACATGCATGCAAGTTATAAAGAAAGAACAAATGTAACTAAAATAAGTAAATTTAAATATAATGAAATATGCGAATGCAGGAACGTGTTCAAAGCATACAACTAATCGAGATGCGAAAGGAAAATTATGAAATAGATGAGATATGAGTGAGGTGAAGAAGAAAGGAAGGAAACAATAGAGAGAAAGAAAGGGGAGTCGGGACAGAAAAGAACTCCCCAGAAAAATGCGGAATCTACCACATGTCAACCAGGGGGATGGTCCAGAATGGAGAAATATCTCCACTTGTAAAATTACCAAAATGCCCTTGATGTTCAAAATTAGAAATAACAACATAAAGCTAAAACACTAGTACTGGAAAAGTTAAAATACTTGTATTGGATTTAAAACTGAAACTAGGAATAAAATATATAAGGAAGCAATCAAGTTAGAGCGGTTGCATAAAAGAGAATGCCATTCCATCGCGATCAGATTGCAATGATTCCTCTTTCATGCCTCCCAGCTCATACCTTCATCATCTGAAATCGTAATAAATTCATCATGTGAAATCATAAATTCATATTTGTGAATCCATCATATATCGTAAAGCTTAAAAAACCATGGTAAATCTTTCGTAAACCTCAATTCAATAAATCGTAAATAAATCATAAATAACGTGTAAAACGTAAAATCATGAAATCATGTTTTTCGTGAATGCAATCTTAGCATTTAAAATCATGCAATTTAGGAAGGGGTCCACTCACAAATATTCCGCTACCGGGGAGCTATTCGAATTAGGGAGGACGGGATCACTTCCAACCGACGCACCTAAACACAAATAGAGACCATTTAATAAAACTCCACTAAAATGATCAAATTTGGGAAAACGGTCAGCGGATTCGGATTCGGCACATCGAAAAAACTAAGGAGGGACCTCAGGTTCTCCTAAGCGCCACCGCACGCGCCGTCACGGTGTGGCGGCCCGATCACCACGCACCAACCACGATGACTTTTTCGGCCAACTTTCCAGCAACCTAAATTGGCGCGTAGCCTTCCGGGCCGCCGCCCCGTGGCGGCGCGTGGGGGAACCTGAGGTCCCTCCTTAGGTTTTTCGACATCCCAAATCTGAATCGGACGTCTGTTTTCTCAAATTCAATCATTTTAGTAAGGTTTTACTAATTGGTCCCTTTATGTGCTTAGGTGCGTTGTTAGCGGCGATCTCATCCTCCCTAATTCGAACGGCTCCTCGGCGACGGAGTATTTGTGAGTGGACCCTTTCTCAAATCACATGTTTTTATAAAAAAAATTAGGCTTGCATTCATTCTACATTTCATGAATTAATTACGTTTTATGATATGGTTTACGGATTTTTGTATTTATGATTTTGGAGAATTCATGATTTATTCGCTTTTATGAAATAGTTTTGATTTATCTATTTAAGGTTTATATGATGGCATGTTTATGGAAATCACATTTATGGAATTGCTTATGATTTCAGATGATGAGATTTAAGCTTGGTATGAGTTTTTGAGATACGTTTTTTGTGCTTATCTAGTGGGTTATAATATAGCACATACACACAACCTGAGTATGTATACATCGATGGTCATAGGACACAGTTGATGAGTAGTGATATATTTATGACATACTCCTAGCTTCACTGTCAAAACCAGTGTCGGACAGCTTCACTAGCCACGGCTAGTGTTTGTGTGTTATGTTTTATATTTCTTCTCTGGCGTAATCCAGAGTCATACAACTTCACATTCGGGTGATGTGACCTGCCACATTTCTTCACTAGCGTAACCCAATGTCGTACAGCTTCACCTTTAGGTGATGGTTATGCCTCAGGCGACTATGATACCCCTAGTTGAGTACATCATTGATTTGATTTATGAGATTCTTGGGATTTGCCATCGGGCATTTCGTTATGACTTTTATAGATGATTTTATCGTACAAATGTTTTATAGCATGTTAGAGTTTTCAGAAAACCTACTATGTAGTATTATATAATGTTTTCAAAACAGGGGGTTAGTATGTTCAGAAAGAAAAATGGTTTTAGTTAGTATTATTATTATAAACTTTGGTCCACTCACGTTTTGTTTTGCGCCCCCTTCAGGAGTTAGAATCGATGCGTACGATCTTGGCATTAGGGCATTCCCACATAGGTATCTTCGAGTCTTCTCAGTGTAAGACCCATTCTTTTGTTCGTACCTTTTTATAATAGTTTTTTTCACAGTATTCTTGATTAGTTGTATGCTCTGAACACATTTCTGCATTTGCGTATTTCTTTATATTTACATATTTTATTTATCCCGATATCCCCAAATACTAGGATGGGCTCGTGCTGGCCAACACTTGAGGGTGACGAAGCCATATTAACCTATATGCAAGTGATATCGGTAAACGAAAGTAAATAAAATATGTAAATATGAAGAAATAAACAAATGCGGAAACGTGTTCAGAGCATACAACTACTCAAGAATATTGTGAAAGAATTAATATAAATGGTACGAACAAAAGAGTAGATCCTACTCATAGATGACTCGAAGATACCGATGTGGGAGTGCCCTGACGCCGGGATCGAGATGTGTCAGTGAGCGTGTGGGGCTTTGGCCTTGATCAAAGTTGTTTATTGTTTTGTAAATACAAATTCGTCAAAACTGAAGACAAACGATTTTTGCCACCACACTTACTATAGACAATATCCGATCTGGTGGGGGCCAAGTATATATATTAGCCTTCCAACAACAAGCTAGCTAGTAGTACTATTCCTACTCACATAACTTGTAATTTAGCTCAATAGATGTGTTAGTATGTTTACAAGCAAGCATCTCAATCCCTGTCAATAACTCCATCATATACTTTCGCTGAGACAAGAAAATGCCTTGTGATTCTGAACACCTCAATCTCCAAAAAATACTTTTAAGATTGTATCGACATAAACGATCAAAGCAGTTCTTGATTTCTTCAATTTGCACACATGATTCTTTTAGTCCGAAAATAGATTTCTTAAGTTTTTTATTGATCATCCATCTCTCATTAGCTGCATGTCATTACACAACCAACCAGGTAAGTTATAGTTTCATCAATAATTTGGTTCATAAATAATGATTGATTGACCCATTGGTTTTAGGTCAAGTAACTAATTAATTGTGCGATAATTGATTTTTCTCTGATTTATTCAATCTTACGATTTTATTTTGAAAAGTATGCGGAGAAATGTGAAAATCACTTCTTGTATTTCAATATTCTCCAGTTTATTGTAATATGTCCCAAATTCAAACATAAATTAACGATACAATTCGAATGAAGAGAAAAAATAACCTTCGAATCCAAATATGATAACATTGATTTGGTCGTGATATTTGTACTATGATTGAGTGAATCAGTTGGAAATGGAACTTTTTCTATGATCAATGTTGGAATTCGGACTTGATTGCTATGCTATCTGAAATTTCAATTAAGAGATATAGCAGCCAAGGGAGCAAGGGAGAGCACCACCACAGCCACACAGATATAGAAGAGAGAGCACCTTCTACGGCTGAGGAGTTCAAGAGAGTGGCGGAGGAGAAGCGGAAGGCGGAGGAGAAGCTGAAGGTGGCAGAGCAAGGTGTGGCCAGCCAGACGGCGGACAAGGCATACGATGGGACAGAGGAAGCTATCTTGGGTGACTCTAACGTTGAATCTGTCAAGAACAGGTACATGGAACATGAGCCCGGGGCTGACTACAGAAGGAGGCCACATGACGACTAAAACATTGTTTTGGGTCTAATGTATGGTTAGTTTGATGTAACTGTGCTTTTTAAAAAAAAAATTGTTTATATTGTAATGTGAGAATAAATTGCTATAAAATAAAGTTGTTGAGTGTTTGGTAATTTTTTTGTAAAAGTGTTTTTAACAAAAAAAAAAAAAGTTTAAATGTTTGATAAATTTTTATATAAATTGGTGTGAATATGTGAAATGACTAAAAATTATATGTATTTAATGTGACATAATAATTATTAAAGAGAATAATGTAGGAGCAATGATTATAATTTTGTAAAATATGAGTACTATGCTTTGATAAAAAAAAAACACTTTTTTTAAGCATGGTTTGGAGTAAGAAATAATCTCAGAATTTGTGGAGATGACACGTGGATTTTTGGACAATAATGACAATCGGAATTCTCACGTGCATGCAACAGTCAGTAACAGCTCAATCAAGAAAGAGTCAAAGGTGATCAATATGAAATTTATTTCATATTCCTCTCATCACTCCTTATCAATTCCTTATTGATTTTTATTCAAAAGTTAACTCCCAAAAAGAATAATTACCATGTTAGTTGCAAGATATTATTTCACATAATATCTTGCAATTATTGATCCATTACCACTAACTATGGCCGGCCACTCTCCATCCAAAGGGTCGGCCACTCTCCTATAAATATCTTTTTTATCCCACTAAAATGTTAAGCCATTCGCTACCCACAAACTCCTAAATATATTCTTTTCAAAATTCTAACTTTAGCATAGGAGATTCTTCAGCCAAAGCTCGGCCAAAGCCCCTCCCCCCATTCATCGTGGGCGCGTGAGGCTTTTGGCCTTAATCTTAAGTGTGATTATTTTGCAAGTGCATTTTCGTCAAAAGAGAAGATGGCGGAAATTTGCATCCACAAATTGGTGTTTTCATTGAGAGTTTGATTCACATGCTCGAAGAAGACTATCGCATTCAAAGTTTCTCATTTCTCGTTCATACATAAATTTTTCATACGCTCTTATTCCTATAATTTTTTAATTCTTTGAATAGATGTAGGAGAAAAATACAATGGCTGGAAATTTGGAAACCATGACGAACGAAAAATCCTACGTTCAAAGATCCAGATCAAATGATGGAGATTGCAATATAGCCACACCACGACGATCCATGAGACTCAATGAGGCGGCAAAAGGAGTAAGTTTGCCACCATAGGGTACCACCACCATAGCAGCCACGACAACCACCGTGGTAATGGGGAGTGGGACAACTCCATGGTAGCAAGGCCACGAAGCAACAATAGCTACAACCTTGTAGCAACAAGTCTAGGCCCATGCCACAAGGTAGCCAACCCAGCGCATGGTAGCCCAGATCAAGCAGGCCCATGGTGCTGCCATAGCAGCTGAGGCCCAAGGCATGGCCCAAGCAACTACAACTGCGACATTTGGAGTAGCCCAACACTCGATAGCCTAAAGCCAACGTAAGCCCAATGCACAGTTGGCCCAAGGCCAAGTAGGCCAGACCGCACCGCGCTCACGCACCCTGCACTTGGCTTGGCCAACTTCTTTGGCCCAACCCGCTCCCGTGGTCCACCTAGCTGTCTTGACCAATCCAAGACTAGTTCAACCATTTTAGCTTCAGATTTCTAGACCGACAATTGTACTGGGTGTATTTTCAACTCGATTTTTTGCAGATTTGACATATCTCGTCTCAAATTTTGCACTCGTAGTCCACTACACTTTTACCGCTTATGGAGAAACTTACCATCCAAGCTCTTCCATTCCGCATGGCGAACAACACTTGTCTCTACAAGTCATAGAATTGACGAGCGCCCTCGCATAGTAGATGACCTTGGTGAATCAACTTTTGCAGCGTACCGAGATATAGCGTGCCCCAGACGAGGTGTCCCGAAACAGGACAAGGGCAGACGACGACCCTCTCCAATAGCGTCCCAGTAAGCAGCCTTTCGACTAGCCATGAACCAAGCGTTAATGCATTGTACACTCTTGTATGGGCCCCCATGATAGCGTATATTCTCGTCTTAGCGCGCAGAGGAGCATCACCCCAGTTAGGCCTATGAACGAGCATACATTCACTGTTGAGGCCACATTCCGATAATAAACATGGACAACCTTCCAAGCGAAGTGTTAATTCGTAGCCAGGCTCGCAAGGAGCATTATCCACCTCACATCAAAGTTGGTAGCACAGCAAGCGGATATAAACAGTCACTCATTCCAGCTCAAGTTTAAATGTCAGCCTGCAGGTAACCCATTCACATGCCAGGAATGTTCTACATGCACCCCAGTCGCGACATATATGAGTCGAGCACATGGAAAAGCAGCGACCAACAGGTTATGACCGAGGGCGGTCGAAAGCTCTGCTACACCAGCAAAGGAAAATTCAAAAAGAAGTTGAGAGACTCTTGCTCAAACAATTGCACAATTTCTATCGCAATGAAGCTACTGACGAAGTACTCCGACGAGACATTACCAACATAAACATGTCACCTTTTATTGACAAGATCGGGCAGATGGAACCATCCCACATACATTGGTGGATACAAAGATTACTTCTGTTTTGAGAAACGAAGCAACTCAGCCTAATGGTGCACTGGAGGCAGACAGGTACCAGAAGGACACACCAGCCCAACTACCAAGAACCAGGGGCATGTCTTGTTTTCATCACTCTAGACGATTCCATATTGGAGCAGTACATCACCAGTAGCCAAACACCGCGGACCTAGTGGTCCAATTCCTCCTGTTGCTCACAACCTGGCCTAAGTCGGCCCCAGCTCTGCGTTCACAGCCATGCCTACCTGCTCCACGACATTTTGTTACCCTAGATTTGTCACCATGGCTCCCAGCCGTGCCGATCTTGCACCACAGCTCCCAGTCATGCCTATCTTGCCTCGCGGCTCCTAACCAAGTCAATCAAGCCCACGACACTTCAAACTTCAAACCATCCAACGACGGAGTAGAATAAGAGGCTTTACTAGCAACCCCCGCTAGCGAAAGACTTAGTGATGAAGAATCTTACAATCTATTCAGATTCTCAGTTGACTACCAACCAAGCCTCAAAAGAACACACGATCAACATCTAAGGATGGCGCAGTACTTGGAGAAGGTTCGATAGCAGCTTAATGTGCTTCGTACTTACACCATTTCACGAGTTCCATAAGTAGTTCGAAGTCTCAAGCAGAACGTCGAACAAGACCTCACATGTTGAGATTATTTCAGTTGTCTAGCAGTCTAGCTTTCCTCAACTGTGCTCATGACAATGACTTCCATGCTCTCCACTACTAGAGGGTAAACCAATCACTCGACACCCATCTGAGTAAGCTCTTCAGTGCGAGAGGGTAAACTAATTGCTTTCCAATACGAGAGGGTAAACTAATTATTCTCCATTGTGAGAAGGTAAAAATCACCGGTACCCATCTGGGTATGTACTCCACTACGAGAGGGTAACTAATTCCCCGACACCTATCTAGGTAAGCTTTCCAGTGCGAGAGGGTAAACTAATTCCCCGACACCCATCTAGGTCTGCTCTCTAGTGTGAGATAGGGTCGGGCACGGGCTGGGCTGAGGCGGGTATAACAAATTCTAACATAGAAATTGGACCTAACCTGGCCAGTGTGAGATAGGGCTGGGGCTGGGGCGGATCCACGAGTCCTTTTTTTTTTCCTCTTTTCTTCTTTTGGATCGTTCCAAGAGCTCTCTCGAATCTCAAATCTCGGACCACCACCTTCTCCAAGGAGAGTCTTAAAAAAAAAGGTTGTCCCCTCCACTCTTGCCTTCAAGCTCAGATCCTCTGTGTCGCATTTTCTTGATGGGATCATATTGGAACTTTGGGACCTTGAAGGCATCAATTATTTGCCAATCAGGTTCAGATGTACTAGTAACATGGTCACCATCGCCGTCATAGATGGCCTCGTCAGCACGCGACAATTTGGTAATGAGGCAGTGCACCGTCTCCTTGTCTTTTCCTGTAATCCCAAAGAAAAAGGCACAATGTTTTTTTTAGGAAGAAAAAAAGGAAATTGAAAATGATTGATTTTGTGAAGAAATGATGAAAATTGAAAGAGAAAAGTTTGGGGGAACTACGGGGTTGGGTCTCGAGGAAGTCGAGGAGGAGGTCGATGGTGTCGTCGTCGATGGAGGCCGATGGTGGCGTCGTTGATGGTATATTTCAATCGATGAACCTGAGCATGAATCGACAAGGGAGGGTGAAAAGTTTACCTCTGAGTGCGTCGGCACCAAGATCGGTGCTGTTACCCTTTTGGTGTTGCAGTAAATCCATGGCTGCGAGGTCTTATGAGGGAAGAAGATGGTTTTGTCGGAGAAAATTGGGTTTGGGGCCACCAGAGAAGATTGGGTTGTTGTTAAAGGTCCATGGAGAAAGAAAAAGGATTGAGGATGAGGAAGAAGTAGGTGTTCAACGATTTAGGTCAAAGAATAAGAGAGAGGGTTGGAAATCAACGATCCGGGCTGAGGGCCCTTTTTTTTTCCAATTTTAGAATCGGTCTGCCCTGTTATTTACCAGAACCCGCCCCGTTGTGTATTTATAATTTTTGGACCCGGATCGTACCCGCCCCGAACTGTAAGGATCTGTCCTGACCCGCGGGTTCAAAACCTGTTTGCCCACCCCTAGTGTGAGAGGATAAACTAATTGCTCTCTAGTGCGAGAGGATAAACTAATTCCC
Organism: Heteromeles arbutifolia; assembly: GCA_024362995.1. Lineage (NCBI taxonomy): Eukaryota > Viridiplantae > Streptophyta > Magnoliopsida > Rosales > Rosaceae > Heteromeles > Heteromeles arbutifolia. The sequence goes on along the minus strand of JANCRC010000003.1, from coordinate 31,117,865 downwards.
CGACACCCATATGGGTCTGCTCTCCAGTGGGAGAAGGTAAACTAATTTTCTGATACCCATTTGGGTAAGCTCTCTAGTCTGAAAGGGTAAACCAATTCCCGACATCCATCTGGGTAAGCTCTCATGTGCGAGAATAAACTAATTCTCTGACATCCATCTGGGTCTATTCTTCAATGGAAGGGGGCACCATGAATTTCCATAAGCTACTCATTTTAGTGTGATTAGTTAACGATTTTCACATTCCATAGATCTTTATCATGTTGTGACCACAAAGTTTAAAAGATCGAATACACGAAGACTATCTAAGCAGAAAATGGTTGGGTAACAACAGACGACGAACTGAACAGCTCGACCGCTAAGAAGCCAAAACTCACGGCCATAGTGACTCTATGGGATCGTCAGCTCTTTTTGAAGTAGCGTGCCCAATCGACAGTCTTACGGCTAAAAGTTTTGCAAGACACTTCAAGCAAGACAATTTTCAGGAAAAACGAAGATGGAGTAAAGCGAAGAAAGCGGTTTGTTTCTAGAAAATTGATAAGTTAATACGAAGGTCGCCAAAATCTGACATAAGCTAAACAGAGTAAACTACTCATTTAGCAGCTTGGATAACCTTGGGCTATCTAGCAGCCATTTTACATTCAGCAGTTTGCTTACCTGACAGTTCATCTTCAACAACTCTGATCTTGGCAGCACCATCCTCGATTGCTCCATCTACAGCAATTGAGAAATTAAACTCAAGTAATTTCCTTCTTCTTGGCAAGCAGCACAGACGAGGCAGCAGCAGAATAAGCATGCTTTGATGCCTCTTTAGCAGCCGAATGCTTTCTTCTCAACTGAAAGTCTAGTAAGCAAGCTAACATACCAGCACTGTGCCCTAGCGCCTCCAGCTACGGCCTCAGCTGCGCAGTTGCCCTTGGCTCTATCCAAGTCGTGGTCCCTGCCACACCACCTCTTCGGCCCATGTCGAGTTGACACTTGGCCTCTGCCAGCTGACGTACCGCACCACCCCGACGGATGCCCCGTGGTAGCACTACCCAAGAAGAAGACAAAGAAAATTAAGTTTTTTCTAACCTTGGTGCGGTGCGGAGAAGACAAAGAAATCAACGGAAGACGGTTCTTAACGAGCAAGCGAAGAAAAATGCTAGGTGATGGGAACAAATATCCTCTAACTTTCTCTTTTTCTTGTTAGGATAAATAATTGCCATCCGAAGTTGATTTAATCCCCTACTTAAGGTAGACTTAAATAGGCTTTGGTGACGATTTATTTCCCTTTCCTAGAATAATCTAATTTTAAGTCCAAGGGGAATCTGCATCAAAGTTGGAGATCTCTACAACTACTGCCTTTTCCTGTGAGCAGCCCAGCAGGTGTGGGGGCATTTGTGGAGCCAAAATAATCCCAAAAATCGTGGAGATGACACGTGGATTTTTGGACAAAAAGGACAAGATTACCCTCGAGGCACACCAGAATTCCCGCTTGCATGCAACAGACAATAACGACTCAATCAAGGAAGAGTCAAAGGTGATCAATATGGAATTTATGTCAGATTCCTCTCATCACTCCTCATCAATCCCATATTGATTTTATGCAACAGACTATTTTTTGTTTTACCAAACAAATTGGATGTTTGACAAAAAATAAAAGACACATCTTATGTTTCATATTTTTTAATAAGCTATTTTTTTTAAAAGCATCACAATCTCAAACCAGCCCTTAATCATATTATGTCTACTTTTCATGTATAATTTGCATCCAGAAAGAAACAGAGAGACAGAGATATATCTTATTTGTGTTTCAAAACTATGTAATGTAGTATATGTTTACATAAGAGAGCTCGACAAGCACCATGCATAGTTGTTTTCTACACGCTATATAAGTTTTTTTTTTGGGTCAAACGATAGATTTGTTAGATTAGATGTTAGATTACAAACCAACAGGGTTCGGATCCACACCGCGGTACAAGGGCAACACTCCTCTCTATTATAGTGATAGAGGGCCACTTGCACACGCTATATAAGTTTGAGGTGAGCAATAAAACAAAGGGTTAAAGTACGAATAACTATGATTTCAAATAATATCTATCTAAAGGCAATAGAAGTTACTGTTTATTCAACAATATTTTAACGATTATTGGACATTTATAAAAACGTTCTACATGGAAAGAGATCCTCTCCGGATCTCTTCCTCCAAAGCCACCAAATTCACCAATTCAGACCCTTGAAATTTGATCCAATGGCTAAAGTTATTATAACTTTTAAAGTGGGCCTCTGTTTTTAGCCGATGTATCAAATTTCAAGGGCCCGGATTGGTGGATTTGATGGCTTTGGAGGAAGAGATCCGGAGAGGATCTCTTTCCGTTCTACATAACTAAACATTTTTGAAGATTAGACATTTATTAGGGCATCCACAAATATTAAAGTAGGTATTAGCTCTCACGTTATATATGGAGTTTTGAATATCTAAATCGATTCTTTTTAGGGAAGTAGATTTAAGGTGCAAGTTGGTTAAAAGGCAGGGCAGTCTTGAGAATTTGGGGGCCTTGTGTGAGACTCCAACAAAGGCTCTTCTAAAATTTGGTTGATATATTTTCTTTTACATTTTAATTTTTATGATTGTGTATAAATTGAGATAATGTGAAGAAACAAAAAATCTTGGTGTGGTGGCTACATATCTATTTGCATCTTTTATGTTTTTTGGTTCAAAATTCCTTACTTTTATAACCAAAAAATAAAATAAAAGCCATCAGAAGGTCTAATATTTTGGTTGTTATGTTTTTTTATACAATTTATTTGTATGATTATGTATAAACTGAGATAATGAAAAAACATATATATCTTAGTGTGGTGGCTTCTATTTGCATTCTTTATGCTTTTGGGTTCAAACCTTCTTGCTTTTAAATATTAAAAAAAAAAAGCCCTTCTAAGGTCATGGTTGCAATGTTTTTTTTTTTACGTTTTAGTTTTTATGATTGTGTATAAATTGAGATAAAGCCCACCTATTTGCATTCTTTATGTTTTTTGGGTTCAAACCTTCTTGCTTTTAAACACCAAAAAAAAAAGAAGCTCTTCTAAGGTTTGATTGCTATATTTTCGTTTACATTTTAATTTTTACTAGCCTTTCTGCATGCGCATTGCGCATGCGAAAGACCTTTTTTTACATCACGGTGCGCTACACGTGGCATACAAAGGTTCTTTTTGCTCTTCTACATTTGTGCATACATAAAGACATCTGTACTACAAAAACATTTCGTACGTGTTTTAACCCCATATTTTGGTGAAAGATAACTTGAGAAAAATTACTATAACAGTTAAAGTAGCATATGAAAGTGATCTTAATAATGAAATTCGTGTCAAATACGAATTATACATTTTCCCTCAACATACGTTTTGGAAAAACAGACAGAACTAACCCTTTGTTCTATATATGCTAAAAAATGTAGTCCTTTTCTTTTCGAAAGCCACATTGACAGTTATATGCACAGCTCCTACAATTGAACCATCTTTTGGGGAAAGAAAAATAAAGATCAAAAAGAAAATTTTTAAGAACTTACCGAATAGTATCACCACAAAATTTGCAAAGCTTGGAATGATATTTGTATATCTGCAAAGAAACAAAGAGTACCTGTAAAGCAATAATGGAAGTCATTCAAGAACTCAACAATTTGCAGAGGTGTTGTTGAAAGAAAAAACATACCTGTAAAGAATGAAGATCAGAAAAATTATTAAAAGAAAAAGTAAAGAAACCCAATTAGATATAGGAAAGAATGAAGCTCTGAAAAACTGATTACCAAAAAAACCCCAATTAGATATTGAAAAGAGGGAAATCCCAATCAGCTCTCCTTGGGAGCGTTATCAAATTCATCTTTGAAAATAAGTTGTTGTATCAAAAGTCTGAATGTTTGAAGGCATTGTTTACTGACATAAAGATCAGTAGAAGATGAACCACATAGAGTAATCTCACTAACTCTAATTGTAGATAGTAAATTGAAATTATGCAATACAACAATCTGAAGCCAAGCCAAACAAAATTAACGTACTTAGAGTGCTATAGGAGTAAAGTCAAGCTAGATCGATAGAACACCAAACGAAATAACTACCCCTGAATTTCATGAAGGACAACCAATATTAGACGCAGGAAAAAAAAAATCTTACGGCTCACTTCTCTACCAATTAAACATTCAATTGAAAACTTCAAATGAAAGTTAAGAAATCACATAATTCAAACATACCTGTAACTGGTGATTGAACACCCAAAATATTCGATCTTATATAAATGAATACTGTTACAACCAATAACCCAAAAGTTAATATTGTGAAAGCAACCAAACTGAAGGAGAGGAAGATGAAAATAGTGAATATTAAGAGAGATTACAGACCTTCTCCAAGGCAGCATCGATAATTCATAAATATTTTGTAAAACCAATTAAAATAACTCATAAAATCTCCGTAAACCATAAATGTAGAAATTCATAAAACATAATAGAAACATACTCAATTCATGAAATATGAAATGCATGCAAACATAATATTTTATAAAAACATGCAATTAAGAATGGGTCCACTCACAAGTATTTCGATACTAGAAAGCCGCTCGAACTAGGGAGGACTGGATCACTTCCAATCGTTGCACCCAAATAGAAATGAAGACCAATAAAACTCTACTAAAACGATGGAATTTAGGAAAACAGACAGCGGATTCGGATTCGACACGTTGAAAAACCTATGGAGGGACCTCGGGTTCCCCTACGCGCCACCACGCGCCCAGTTAAGTCGTTGGAAAAGTCATCGGCGTTGCCGTGGTCACCGTCGTGGATTACGATGGAGCATAGTACCTCCGGCTGAGGCACGTGTGCTCCACGCGCCGGCACAAGAGACTGGGACTAGGTCCGGGTCGGGTTGGATCTAAGTTAGGTATGGGCTTAGATAGCTGGATTGGGCCGATTTTCAGATCGGGTTTTGGGCCTAGGTTATTGGGTTTGGTTTAGGGTTAATAGGTTGGGCTTGGTTACATAGGCTTAAGATTAGGGTCACGGGTCGGGTCGACTCGATTTTAGGCCATGGGTTAAGCTAGAATCTGGACAATATTTCCCGAGCTCCGTTCGAGCTCAATTCTACACCATTTGCAGTGATTCAAAAGCCAAAATGAAGCTTGACATGAGGGGAAGAGATTTGTACCATTTTGAAGTTGTGTGGTGGCTGGAAAATGGCTCGGAAGCCGTCGGACCTCACAAGAAAATATGGGAAAGAGTTTCCAAGGTATATCTGCGTTTAACAACCACAAAAACTACTTAAAAAAATGTCCTAAACTTACTCCTGGAACGGCGAGACGTCGTCAGAGACACATTTGAATAGTGAAAGGGAGATCGTTCTAGGTGTGGAGTTTGTGGTTTCGACTTAATTGTCGGGAAAGGTTTGGTGAAGGTAGTGGTGTGCTGGTCGCCGGAGGGGAAAAAGCCGATGGTGGTCTCAGTGGTTGAAAGATGAGAGGGGAAGGAAATGGCGAGTGAGAGAGAATGAGAGAGAGAGTTCTAGAGAGAGAGGGATCACGGGTGAAGGAGAAAACACACCAGAAATGGGGTGGAAGTGCCATATGTTAGCCACGTAGAGGTCCAAAGTGGAGAAATATCTCCACTTGTAAAATTACCAAAATGCCCTTGACGTTCCAAAAATCGTACAAGCTTCATTTTAGCTCTGAATTCGATTCTGATTGTGCCTACGTGTTTGTATCAACGAGAACTATTGAAATATAATAAACAAAAAAATTCTAACATATCAACGAACGAAAGTCAACCTTTCCGTCATTAGGGGTATTTTCATAATTTTAACCAATTAAAACGTAAATTTCGAAACGGGTCGTTACAAAATCCAAGAAAATAAAGAAAATAAAATAAAAGGGTGCAACTTTTATTGGCGGGTGAATGAGTAGACAATAAAAAAATGAAAACTTTGAGTTCAAAACAAACCTCGTACCATTTGAAATTTGAGACTTGGAGTCGCCCATGGGAAGGGTTTTCTGAGAAGACATATTAGGCGTGCTGAATTTAGTTTATGCTTTTAATTGTAAATTCCTATCTAATACTAATTGAACACAAATTTCAGCGAATACACAGAAGAAATAACAAGAATTGATTTCAGAAATGGGAAAAAATTAAATTAAAAATAGAAAACAAAAGTGCCAAAAAGCTACGTACCTAAACACCATTTCATATCTTTTTATCCTCCTCGAAAATCGATCGATTCCAGAGAGAGGAAGAGAGGATGAGGGAGGTGACGAAGGGGAGATGAGGGAGACGAAGGTGAGAGTAGGAAAACGGCGGAGGTGATTTATTGTCTGTGTCGTTCTCGCGGGGACTGCGAGATGAAGGAGGTGAGGAATGACTTGGGGTGGCTCTGGGTTCGAGGCCAGAGAGAAAATGAGAGACCCAAATAGTTGGCACAGAAGATTTGGAAATGATTTTTACCTTTCAATTTGAAAATGATTTTTCCTGACCACTGTTATGTTTTGTGATTTCTTCGATCACAAGAAATCAAGTTGGGGTCAAATTGTAATAGTTTGGGTTCAATTTGCAATTTACAGCTTTTAAGTGGTATTTTATTTTACTAGTTTGTCTCGTTCTACAACACACCTGAGTCGCAGCGAGTCCTTACTGCTTCCTTTGATATTGAAGGTGAGTTATTGTAGTGGTTCAAGTGGATAGACTGTGTTCACGCTACTCCCAGCTGGAATGAGTTCACTCGAGCTCTGTGTAAGGAATTCGGTCTTATGGAGTTTGAAGATAGTGCTGAAACCCTTTTTAAATTACGCCAAACAAGTACTATGAAATACTATATTTTTGGGTTTAGGCGTCTGGCCAATCGCAATACTGATGCAGGTCTTGTGCTGCTTAAGAGTTGCTTCCTTGGTGGTTTAAAACGTGAGCTTAAGTTTGATGTTAAATTGCTATTGCTATCAAGCTAAAATCTCTAAGCTTAGGGTAGTTCATTCATGCCAAACCTTATACTAAAAACTAGTACCTGCCACTACCAGCTCCCATACATTTCCTACAACTAGTAACTTAACAATAAAGAAACTATCTTCTGAGGAGATTCGAAGAAAGAGGGAAAGGGGAAAATGTTGGTTTAGTATTGACAAATGGGCTAGGGGTCACAAATGTGGGTTGAAACTGTTATTGATGTTAGATGTGATTGATAATGAAGAAGATATTAATGTTGAGCTGCAGGATACATTACCTGAGTTGAATCATATGGCCCTCAATGAGTGTGCTTTTTATGGCACCATTGCTAGGCAAATAATTCAAACTATGAAAGTGGTTGGCATTGTGAATGGACAAGCTGTTAAGATCTTGTTAGACTCAAGTAGTACCCATAATTTCAAGATTCCCAACTGTTGAAACAATGTGGCTAGCAAGCATAGTCCACTAAGCCATTTGAAGTGATGATTGCAGATGGTGGGAAAGTTAAGAGTTCTGGTTGTTGTAAATACATGCCAATATATTTGGTAGGATATGATTGTTCTATAGACTTGTATTCTCTGCCTTTGGGAGGCTGCTATTTGGTTCTTAGTGTGCAGTGGCTTTCCAACAGTGAGTCCAGTAGTATAAGATTTTCAGCTATTGATTATGGAATTCACTAAGGGTGGTAAACAGTTCAAACTGACTCATAGTCATCACAATATGCCCTTAATTCAAGAAATCTCACCGCAACGTATTGATAAAGAGATATACAGTTCTAATTTGGGAATGTTCTTGTATTTTATGGAAAACCAGAAACTTGAAGCAAGGAACCTCACTGCACCACAGTTGGACGAATTGTTGGGAGAATTTGAAGAGAATTTTGTGTTACCTTCCAAACCACCTCCATCTAGAGCTTATGACCAGTCCATTCATCTGATTCCTAGAGCCAAACCACTATATATAAGGCCATATCACTGTGGACCCTTACAAAAAACTAAAATAGAGAAAGTTGTCAAGGTATTGTTATGTTCTGTGATTTCTTCGACCACAAGAAATCAAGTTGGGGTCAAATTGTAATAGTTTGGGTTCAATTTGCAATTTACAGATTTTAATGGTATTTTATTTTACTAGTTTGTTTGTTAGTGCCAAGTGGCAAGTCACATATGTGTAATGGGTTGGCTATATAGCCACACACTCTCTTTCTTTTCCAATGGTTAGAATGAATTCAATATAATTTTACAAAAACTGATTTGAGCTCCATCTTCCTTCTTCGACCTCCATTTATGTATCTTGCAAGTTCAGTCAAGGTTGAATTGTAGTTGGAAGTTGGTGTTATCAACCCATAGATATGGTTGAGTTTCTACAGGCATGCATTGCTTCTTAAATCCCGCTATCTTCTCTCTGTGCTCTCTCTTTTCCTCCCTCAGTCAATCAAGTTAGTGGCAACCTCCGTCAATTTCCTCCCTCACAAAATCCTTCACTCAATCGGGTTAGTGACAACCTCCCTTAATTTCCTCTCTCACCCTTTGCAACACTGGCACATCCCTCACCTATTCCCTCAATCCCATTGAATCCACACACTCTTATGCTTTCCCAAATCGAGAATGACCAAAATACCCATGATAATTTCCAATCTGGTCCGTTGGATTTGGAATGTAGTTAGGGTAAAATAGGCATTTGACGTTCATGGCTTTAACCATTCAATGGACACCAACGAAGCTTACTTCAGGCCTAAAAAGACCCAAATTCTTGTCAGTGGCAGAGATGTAAATATTACGAAGTTAGAGGAAATTCACTGTAGCTTTGGAATAGTGCCAAAATCCCCTCAACTTTAGACTATAGTAATGGTCTGTCCATTTACACCGATGGGTGATAGTAATGCCTAGTGGTGGCTTGCTGCTGTCTATAATTCTATCAGTCAATTGGTTTATTCTATAAAATGTCTGGCCTTATGCTTTGTTTATTGGACATTTATAATATTGTACAATTCCAATGTAGTCTAACATGATTTTGATTTGCACCAGATATGGAGTGTTTCAAAGAAAAAGGTACATTTGATCAGGAGAAATACGAATGAACAATTTGACATGGTAAATTCTTCCTCTGCTTAAGAACAAAAGCAATTTTCAGCTACCATTTATTTCTATTAGACATATATTGGATATTGCAAATATCTTATAACTAGAAACACATGACTTCTGATAACGTTTAATGGTTAACCTTTTTTTTTTTGCCCATTCTGTGTTGCGTATTCACGCGTATGCTTTTCTCTTGGAGGTTGGTTTATGGCAAATACATGCTAACTGTTACCATTCCTATGCTGAAGCTGTAAGATCATTTGCGTATTTCAAAATGAATGATAAGATCTTTAGGGCTAAAAATTGGAGTAACTTCGTTACTTTTGTTAAAAAGATGAGCACAAATTGGTGAAGTGGCAAAAAAACCATCTTACCAGTAAATTTATTGAACTAAAGTAGTAGTGTTACAACCCATACCTTGAAATATTGTATTTTATTCACGAGACTTGTGAAATGACTATTTTGCCCCTAGGTGGGTGTTTTAATTAATTTATCGAGCCTTGAATTGAGAATTATATCCTCGTACTTTCTTAAGTTTCATAACATTTATTTTCGTACGTTAAATTACATAAATTTTAGCTTTAAAACTGATGAAAACAAGCTCGGGGGGCCCTGAATTGTATTCTGGGCTTTATTTGCAGATTCCGGCGAGTCATCGGCAACAGTGACCGTCGTAGGTCATCGTTAACTCTAACGCCAGGAACTGAGATTCCGTTAACTTTAACGTAATCTTGTAACAGAGAAGGTATATTCTATTAACCTTATTTAAATTCTCACTGCACCGACAACGGTGAGTGTGACGTCTACTTATCGAACTGCGGTGGCGAGTATGACATCACGTGCGCCAGCGATGATGGCCCATGGTGGTGCGTGTTTCTCGACGCGTGACGACACGTGACACCACTATTGCGGCACGTGGTGGCGTGTGGTCGAAGCACGACGGCTCGTACAATGACGTATGATAAACCCAAGACCTAACCCTAGATTTTTCGGTGTTCTAAATCACGTGGTGCCCTCTGTTTGTGCAAATTCAATACCTAAATGGTAGTTTTGGGCGATGTCCCATGAATTGATGATTTAAGCTTATTTTAGCTTATGTTGACTATCATAAAACTATTAAAGGATTGGAAGGATACAAGCAATGAACTTAATTCCGAGTGACACTTTGCTTACCTATGAGTGGACCCCTTTGAAAACTAAAACGTTTTTACGTTATCTATATATATATATATGTTTATATATTCCATATATGTGATGCATATTAATATGTTAGTCTCTGACGAGACTTGTGAGGATATTGATAATATCTTTAGATCATTAGTGATCTATTTTCACCACATAGTCACCGTAGATTATTTATAGGTGATATTTGTCCTAGTGGACGCTAGGGTTGATGATTATTACCAGTATTGAGATTAACTAGTTAATGCTAGTATTTCCTACTTATTATACTTATGTTAGTGGATGTTTGTAACGACCCGTCCCCAATTATTACGATTTTTATAATTTTAAACGTGAATTTACGAAAATGGCCTTTGAGGCAAAAATGTTGACTTTGGATGACCACTTTGCCGTGTCACGTAAGATTCATTCTCTTGGTGTATCCTTGTAGCACTCGTTGCTAAGAACGCGTGGATGCTTGCGGAATCAAAATTGGAGCTAAAGCAAAGATTTTACAGAATTCGAAACGTAAGGGCATTTTGGTAATTTTCCAAGTCAAGATATTTTTCACCTTGGTCATTCTCGGGCTGACACGTGGTAGGTGACCCCATTTTCTGGGGTGTTTCTTTGGTTCCGTGACATCTCTTTATCTCTCTCTCTAGAACTCTTTCTCTCATTTTCCCTCTCTTCCTCGTCTTTCCCCGGGAAACACTCTCCCTTACCTCTCTTCTCTATAACTCTCTCATTCTCCATACCTGAGCACCACACACACATGCACATATAAATATACAACAGCAACAATGACCTCACCACCATCACTTTTTTTCCCTCAAATTCCTTTAACTCTCTCTCTTCGTCTGACTTCTCTTTGTACAAGGGAGCACATCAGCATCACCTCGCATTACTTCAGCGAGCTCCTTGAATCTCTGACCAAGGTAAACCCTTGAAACCCCATAGATTGTGTTTAGTATTGGATTAGGGTAATTTAGGAGTTAATCATGCGTGTGGATGCAGAAAACACTTTGGGAGAAACCTTCTCTAGTTTTCGGTGAGAACCCGTGCTTTCCAGGCCATCTTTCGGCTAACTCCAGCCACTATCGGGGAAACCAAAGGTATATTCCGACTCCTTGTTTCTCGGGCTTCAATTTGATATATTAGATTGCTATTTTTAGTTGAGATTTGAGGTTGATTGGAGCTTGGGAAGCTCCGGCTTTCTTCTTCGTGGAATCCGGCCTGAAACTGGGTCGACCCGACCAGTGCACCAAAAACCCGATCCATGTAGCTAGCCCAACCCAACTAGCTCCAACTAAGCCCAGTCCATTAACTCGGCCCAAACCTTAGGCCCATTAACTGTAGCCCAAACCCAACCCAGTAGCCCAAAACCCAGGATCCAACTAGACCCGAACCTGAATTCTAGATTTCTTTTCAGCGCGTGGACGCAAGTGGTGACTGGCGCGTGGAGCACATGCGCCTTCGCCGCCATCTATGGCAACACCGGTGATTTTTTTGATGAACTTTTCAACGATCCATCTCGGTTCGTGGTGGCGCGTGCGGTGTCCACCACGAGTTCCCTCCTTAGGTTTTTTGACGTGCGGAATCCAAATTCGTTGTTTGTTTTCCCAAATTTGACGGTTTTAGTAGAGTTTCATTAAATGGTCTCTAATTGTGTTTAGGTGCATCGGTGGGAAGTGACTTCATCCTCCCTAGCTCGTGCCCTCTCGGACAATGGAATACCATGAGTGGACCCCCTTCTAAACTTGCATGTTTTTCTAAATTATTAGATTTGCATGCATTGCATATTTCATGAATGGAGCATGATTTATAATATGTTTTACGGATTTCTACATTTATGATTTACAGAGAAATTATGATTTATTTAAATTGCTTTTACGAGATATTTACGATGTATGGAATTTACGTTTTACAAAAGGTTATAAATGATTGGATTTCCGTATATGAAATTCTATGGATTTGCGGATACGATTTATTTACGGGGTAGTCGTTGACTCAAGGTCGAGGATAAGATTGTTCACTTCATGCAGTATCCATGTCGAAAGACGTAAGCATTACACGATTAGGCTACGTCAACGCACAACAAATTATGCAATAAACATCACCGTCAAATTCAAAATTGATCAACTTCATCGAAGGGTGTAAGAACAATGGTTAGGTGTGACAACATCTCGAACAAAATTGATTTGTTTCCTAGCCAAAGGAAATGGAAATAAGACTATGGTCAAAGAATTGTTAATAACTGTCGATTGAACCGACACGACCAATGGTATTCCGTAATTCCCTACACTCGAGAAGATTTCGATTTCCAATCATCACAACCTTGGATTTGGTATGAGCATCTTCTGCTATGCTCACGTCTCCTAAGAAAGATATGGAATCTGAACAAAGTTGACATTTGAGGAATTTGGTATAAAACTGGCTGTTGATGTTTACTAAACTGACCTTATAATTGGAGTAAACAAGAATATTATCGGTGAAACAATCACTAATAAATTTCCTGAGGATCCACACGAATTCCCTCAGGGGAAACAGTAAGCCCAAGGAAACTGATTCGGTCTACTCCATAGATACCTGCTAACTTCGCCTACAACTGGTGTTTTCTTAATTCTCTCCAATACGAACTTCAGATGTTCTAAGTAATCTCCATAGATATGACTCTGCTCGCCATTCTGAAGGAAAGTATGTTGCAGAGTACCATCATCGCCTCCGATCCTCAACTGGTCCTAACTATACTTCCTCCCACTAAGATTTCATCTAATTCACATCACTTCTATGTAGAACCGACTCTGCCTACCATTCCTAGGGAACACATGACGCAAAGTATCGGTTCGATGTTGAAAGTCATTCGTCAGACAAATACGTCAAACTAGAGGCAGAATCCCGACACGAATTTCAATTGCTTCAAATAGGATGTGATTATTCACGTAGAATAAGGATTGCTCAACCGTGCCTAAAGGCATCAATAAATAGAAGCTGTGACATCCAAATGATATCAAGGCCTACACACACTAGAGTAAGAGAAGATCCTAAGTATGCTCCGAACAAACCATCATCTGATACCAAACTGACACGCCTCGATCTAGATATCCCTAAATATCAGGATATGCACGTGTTGGCCGACACCCGAGGGTGACGAAGCCATTTTTACCAGCATACGAATTAAAATACGTAATTAGAAGAATTATAGCAATGCATAATCGTGTTTAGAGCATACAACTACTCAAGAATAATATGAGAGAATTATTATAAAAAGGTATAAATAAAGGAATGAGACCTACACTGAGAAGACTCGAAGATACCTAAGTAGAAGTGCCCTGACGCCGAGATCGTGTAACTCGAATCTAAATCCTAAAGGGAGCGTAAAACCAAAAGAGTGAGTGGACCAAAGTTTATAATAATAGTACTAATAATAAGAAAACCATTTTATTTATGAACATACTAATCCCCTGTTTTGAAAATGTATATATAATACTACATATAGGTTTTTCTGAAAACTCTAGCATGCCAAGGAAACGTTCGTAAAACATGTACATGTAAAACAATGCTCAAAGATGGTGCTATCGCCGCCCGAAGGAAAATCCATAAATCTCATCAATACTGTACTCACTAGGGGTATCATAGTGGCCCGAAGGCATAACCATCACCAAAGGTGAAGCTGTACGACACTGGGTTACCCCAGTGAAGAAACCATGGTCCATTACCCAAAGGTGAAGCTGTACGACTCCGGGTTACGCCGGAGAAGAGGATATAACAAATATATGTATATGCAGTGGGTCCATCACCCGAAGGTGAAGTTGTACGACTCCGGGTTACGCCGAAGAAGAAACATATACATATAACATATCACGCAGACACTAGCCCTCGGGCTAGTGAAGCTAGGGGTATGTCATCAATATCATCAACTGTGTCCTATTGCCATAGACGTCTACATAGCTGGTTGTGTGTATGTGCTGTATGATAACCCACTAGATAAACACTGAAAACATACCTCAAAACTCATATCCAAATTCGGAGCTCAAAAGCTCAAAGTCTCATTCCATAACTCTATGATAACTCATGTTCATAAATAAAATGGTTTTCTTATTATTAGTACTATTATTATAAACTTTGGTCCACTCACTCTTTTGGTTTTGGCCCCCTTTAGGATTTAGATATAATTTCTGAATATTTAGGGATATCGAGATCGAGATCGGGGCGTGTCAATGTTAGCATGATTGATTGACATAAGGTATGATTTCTGAGCTTGATGCGTAACTCGTGCTCGACTAGGGTTCGATCCAGACCAGACCAGGCATCTCGTGGTAACTCCAAGCAAAACAATCTTTAAATTCGTTTAGTAATTTACATAATTCAGTTTTCATAGGTTGGGGTAACAAAGTATTGATAAATCACGGCCGAGGGTCATCGGCCGTTCCGACATTTATTTCCTCTAGTGGGTCTTTCATTTGGGGTCGACTATCTTCGAGGTTGGCTGAGGCAGCTTGGACTTTGTCAAAGGATAGGACGGGGCCATTATCTCATTCGAGGAGAAACTCCACGAGGTTCACGCTTGAATTCGGTTGTTTGGAAATCGTAAACCAGTGAGCCAGCATTCGTTCCATGGTAAATGAAACTGCGGCTCGGTGTTCAGCCTGTTTGGTGTCAAACATATGGGTCGGTAATGAGCTCAGCTAACCCGAGTCTCGCCGAATCCTGATGAATAGTCTGGGTGCCAACCTCGATGGCCTTCTGGACTAAGATCCTAGTTGGCTGACCATCTTCGTTGAAACCTTGTAAGGTGATGTAACCAACGTGGTCATCGTAGTACCAGGCCTGGATCATGTTGGCCTAGAATGGTTGATTATCGTCTGGATGAACTGTGACCGACTTATCGTCCCAAAAGATGAGGACTTGATATAATGACGAGGGAATGCAGCTTGGTTGATGGATCCAGTCTCGGCAAAGTAATGCATTAGTTTGGGATTTGTCACCGACGTAGCTGCTCATAGTGATCCCTGATGGGATAAGCTCGTCATTGGAGCGATGTAGAGCCTTCATAATAGTCATGGGCATGATATTGACGGTCGCTCCACAGTCGACAAAAATCTTGGAGACTGGATATCCTTTAATATGAGCCGTAACATACAACGGCTTTAGATGATGGATATTAACTGACGACGAGCGAGGAAATAATTCGGCGAGAGCTGCTTTGAGCTTATCTTCTTTCTCTGCTAGCTCGATTTCTTCAGTAGCTACAAAATCAATTTGCGTGGCTTCCTCGACAACTACATCGCCGTCCAGGAAATTTGGTTGGGACACATTTGGTTGAAAATCGGCGGATAGGACATGGATGGACCATACTGATCTCCATGTTGTCAAGGATCGAAGGGCCGATCGGGTCGCGATCTTCATCTGGATTTACTGAATGCGATCCTTGTCTTCTTCTAGATTTTCCACTTTTTCTAGATCCTCATCTTCTGGATTTGCGTGGGTAGTATCTGTTTTGTCTTCGTTGACTGCCACAGGAGTACATTTCTGCGATATGTCCACAAGAGCCTTCTCGTTCTGTACATTGACCTCAGGAGGGTCCGGGGCTTGTGTCATGACACGAGCTTGCTTCTGATACATGATACGGGCATTCTTGGTGTCAAGGTAAGCGTCTAATCGTGCAACACGTTTTGTCTCATTGTCTGTAAGGCCGAATAAGAAGATAGTAGAAAAGACTTCGAAATGGTGCCGCAGATATTGAAGATCCTCGAAAGAGAAGGGACGCTCGGCTGTGTCAATATCAGTATATAGGTCGACATCAAAGCCGATGACTCGAGCCTCGCGTACATACTGGAACCTAGCTTTCAATTCAGAGTTCGAGTTCTTTTGGATGATTCGTTCAGCATCTGGACAAGTGAAAACAAGATCGATAGTATCTTAGCATGCTTTTGGCAGACCGTATAAGTCATTAACCGAATGCTTTGTGTGAAATTGTCGCATGTACTCTAAAGCCTCCCCGAGGAACGGTGGATGTAGATTTCATCTGACCTTGATCAATGGTTCATGTATGGGTAACGGGGAAAGTTTGCTCTCGGCTTCCTTTCTGAAGTACTCAAGGTGAGCCTTCATTTCCCTGGGTCGAATGAAGAGTTTAATCCGCTTTTCAGATTCCTCGATCGTGGTTTCAAAATCACGCTCGACTACCTGTTTTCCTTGGAGCAATTTGGTCATAATTGTCGGAGGTTGTCGTTCCTCATCATCGGTGGCCTTTCCTTTCGGCTGCCACTTGGGGGCCAAAGTCTCTTGGGCTGCTCATCGGTGGGCCATACAGTCTATTCTTTGACGTCGTCATTTCTATGATTTGGACAGTGCGGTGTATACGCCGCTAGGGGAATGATACGTATACCAACGCTGATCTTATGGCTCAGGAGGTCTAAAGGTGCGCGTGTTAACATGTGAACTTGAACTACCATAGCTGTGTGCATAATAATCTTTGTTATAGAAAGGCGCGTTGAAATCTAAGCATCGTCTAACCGAAGACGGCTTGGTATCTTGTGTTGGAGGGCCAAGCCTATAAAAAACCTTATGATGTTGGTCTGTTCCAAACCTTTGTGGGGGTGTCACTAAGGCTATGGGTATTTGTAGTATTGCTTCCCGACGTGGCTTCTCTTCTTTCTCGGCTAAAATGACGTCCACTTTGCATCAGGTTCATTAGTTCCCTCGGCACTAGAGCTTGACAAAGATTCAACAACCGGCAGAATTAAATCTTAGGGTGGCTCATTAGAGAATAAATCAATTTTCAACCGTGGCCGAGAGTTCTGTTTTGAGACGAATCGCATTGGAACGAAATCTGTCTTCCCTTTCCCTTTATTCCCAGGTAGATGAGCATCCACCATGCTCATTGTCACTGTAGGAAATGGATCAGTGTCGACACCTATTTTCTTTTCTGGAAACTTGAGTTTACCGTTGTCAATCCAGCTTTGAATGGCGTCTTGAAACACGACGCAGTTGTTTGTCATGTGCTTGTTCAAGTTATGATACTTGCAATACGTTTTTCCATTCAATTCTTCGGTCTTGGGGATATTATGCCCTGGCCGAAGTTTGATAATTTTAGCAAGTAACAATTGATCGAAGATGGCGTCGGCCTTAGTAATGTCGAAAGTATAAAATTTTGATGTTTTGACGATCGCGTCTTCAGGGGTCGAGCGAGTTTTGCCATCTTTGGGATTGGCATGAGCCAACGCCTTGCATATGTATGGTTTGTCTATTACTATCTCGGTCCCGTCTATACTGGCATACTCATCACCTTCGGCGGACGCATAACTAACCAAGGGGTTTTTGTAAATTGTCCCTCGGGACGGGGACTTTGAAACTTTCTCTTCCCGGAGTAGATAGTCATATTGCTTGACATGCTGAGCCAATTCATACATGTCACGAAAATTTGCCCCCAAGAATTTCTTTTTGTATTCTACATCCAGGCCGTTCAGAGCGATCTTAACGAACTCGACCTCGGGAAGAGGTACTAGGCACCAATTTCTGGCTAATTTAAACCTTGAAAGGTACTCCATCGGTGATTCATCAGAGGCATGAGCCATCCTAGCCAAAGAGGACACTGATATGTCCATCCCTGGCTAATAGAATTGCTCATGAAATTTCTCGACCAATTCCTCCTAACTTTGGATGGAGTTGGGTGAGAGATTAATATACCATGCGAAGGCTGAACCAGTTAACGAAAAGTTGAACAATCGCAACTTATGGAAATCGCTGTTAACGTCTCCGCATTGAGCAGTGAATCGAGCTACGTGTTCTAATGATGATAGGGATGATTCTCCGGTGAAAAGACTGAAATTTAGGATTTTGAAAACCTTGGGATACTCGATCTTTTCTACGAACGGCGGGTATAGATGAATGAATTTTGGAAACTTCGACCCATTTTTTAAGGCCAAATCGATCATCCTTCGGACCTTAACCATATCGACGGATGTTGCTTCTGTGCTCTGGTTAGATCCGTCTGATATACTGCTTGATCCCCCTCTTTTTTTCGAGTCGATTGTTTTGAGCCGAGCAAATCCTGCCTCGGCCTGTAACTGTTGGTAACAGGTTATTCCTAGGTCAGGAATGATCGGCTGGTTCACCTTTGTAAGCTTTACTAACCAATAGTTCGAGCAATCTGGTGTGTATGTTACCATTACTACGTATCTCCTCAAGTAGTCAGCTACACATCTGATTAACTTGCTGAGATTGCTCGTCAAGTATTCTCTGGAGAAACGACCTAGTTGGTGGGTCAGAACCGTCACCACCATCTTCATCGCAATCATCTACTAACCCTTCAATTAAAACGCCCTTGGTTTTTTAAGGGTTTTCTGCATTGTGAGGCTGACCGCCCTTTTCTAGGTGTGTCGCGCTTAGGGCCTCGGATGTCACAGCAACAGGGGATTCTGTGCCTGTGACGAGTCATCTTATCCTGGGTTGGTCGTGGACTTTCCCATGACTATCTTCTTTTTAACCGATCGTGTCTCAATGGTCATGAACTTTGTATTTTTAGCACTGGATCCCATTGGGCGTGCCAAAATGTTGACCCTAAAAACTACCAAGCCTACGTGGTGCGCATGCCGAGTAACTAATGAGCTAACTACGTCCTTCGGTTATGTGTGGGGGGTGCCAACTCGACGGTCGAGCTCGACCGGGGAGTAAAATATGTTGTTGTGGCGTTGGGCGCGCTGCTGACTTCTGAATCTTGTGAGCGCTGATGAGGAAAGAACACGCCTCGGCCTTCGGGTTCTAGAGCCTAAACACAAGGCTGCTAGTTCTGCAAAGTTCACGGATCGTCGGCTCCAGGTTCGGTCACGGTGATTATATTCGTAAGAGTACAAGCACGCCAAACTGATACAAGACTATACAGACACAAGTACTCAAAAGAGATATATGTCTTGATGATGAATGTGGTTCAGCCGTTAGAATGCCGAACTTTAAAACTAACTTGTGAATATCCAATCATAAAACAACTCGATGTTCAATGTGCCGCCTAGTAATCTGTAACACCTCACTTCGCCGAGAAGGCTAATGAGATGACCTCTGCCAACAAGGACTCGAAAATCCTTCTCAACCGAGACTTGGATAGATAATCAGTCGACCTCGACGCAGTGCTGTTTATCCAAACTGAAGGTGCTTCGCGGTCGGCTGATTCTACCGCAACAGTGTTGTTTATCCAAACTGAAGATGTCACCGGTTGCCTTCACTGTGCTATTTATCCAAACTGAAGATGTGTTGGCGGAAAAAGAAAATAAAAATCTCAAGGTTGTTGAGAGGTTTCGCATAGAACGAGAGTTTGTGCAGGGCAATTTGTGTGTTGAATTGGAGAGGATTGAATGATGCACTTCCTCCTCTATTTATATCAGTGAACTTACTCCTGGCCGAACCAAAGATGTACCCGAATCAAGACTCCTTAATCTGATCCGATTAGGTCTCAGCCAATCCTAGTTCCAACAGGTTTCTAAACCAAGCCCCATATTGAACTAGATTCATTCCTACTTCCTGCTTCGAGACCCCTCGTTGTATCAGGATTCAACTCCTTCGCCTTTATCCAACTTAATCCTCCTTATACTAGGACTCGATCGAAACTGACTAAACAACCCCTGGTGCCTAGCCGGCCCATGATACCCCCGAAAGACCGTTGGACCAAGAGTCTTGACCCATTTTGTCACTCTCGGCCCAAATTGTCATTTTGGGCCCAAACATTAGGCCATAGAGTCTTTTGCACATAAGGTCTACTGGAAAACCTCAAAGTAAACAATTGTAAAGCCGACTTGCTTCTAGAGCATAAAAGGTCATTACAACTCCCTATAAATATTTATGTCATCATACTTAATGAGGTTTTCAAGATAGTAGACTTTAAAAGCAATATAAGAGCAAAATTGGAAAACCACATTAAAAGAATTAAAATAGATAAATTAAAAATATAGAAGGAATGTGGATTGAGTTTATGGAAGTGCCAATAACAGCTCCCTTATATTTTTACTAAATTGTAAGAGACTTGTTGGATACTTGGATGAACACTCATTATATGTTTATTCCCCATGTTTTTAATATGTTCTAATATTTTATAATCTAAATATTGTGGATGCAAATTTCTGCCGTCTTCTCATTTGACAAAAATGCACCTGCAAAATAATAACACCTAAGATCAAGGCCAAGAGCCTCACGCGCCCACGATGAATGGGGGGGCTTTGGCCAAAGAATCTCTGATGCCAAAGTTAGAATTTGAGAGAGAAAGTGTTTAGGGAATTTTTAGGGAGAGTATCAACTTAGCTTTTTGGTGGAGAAAATGAGACTATTTATAGGGGAGTGTCCGACCTTATTTGGATAATAGGGACCAGCCACTTATGGTGGTTTTATGAGTTTAATTGCAAGATATTATGTGAAATAATATCTTGCAATTAACTTGATAATCAATCCTAATTTAAATAGGATAATTGGAGTTACCTTTTGAGTGAGGATTTGATGAGGAGTGAGTAGAGGGTTTTGAATAAATACCATTTTGATCACCTTTGACTCTTCCTTGATTGAGCCGTTATTGTCTGTTGCATGCACGTGGGAATCCCGATGTGCCTCGAGGGTAATTTTGTCTTTTTCACCCAAAAGTCCACGTGTCGCCTTCATAATTTTCTTGATTATTTTTGGCTCCACAAAGGCCCCTACACTTGTTAGGCTACTCGCAGGAAAGGGCAGCAGGTGTAGAGATCTTCCCTTGCTTTGGGAAACATAGAAATGTTTCCTATTTTGATGTAGATTCCCTCATTAATTGGAAATTAGATCTTTCTAGGAAAGGGAAATAAATTACTTCTAAAGTCTATTTAAGTCTACCTTAAGTAGATGATTAAATCAACTTCAAAGAGCAATTTATTCTACCATACAAGAGAGAGAAAGCTAGAGTATATTTGTTCCCCCTCCTATAGCAATCTTCTACACTTGCTTGTGCAAAGGACCGTCTTTCGTTGCTTTCTTCATCTTTACACCGCACCAAGGTTAAAAAAATTAATTTTTCCTTGTATTCGTAATTTTTTGGGAGCCTCGGGGCTTGAAATTTGGCTCGACGAAGGTTGAGAACGTGTCAAAAACTGGTTCGGGAGCCACGACATGGCTGCTACCGTGGGGCTGCTTGGCGTGGCAACGACTGGCTGGGCCAGGTGCGGCTCAGCTTAGGTCAAGCTTATGGGTGCTGGGCTAGACCTAGCACTAGCCATACTGGCGTGATGGATTGGGCCGAGGAGGCGCGGGCCTCATTTCTGATGGGCTTGGGCCCGTGTGTGAGAGAGGAGAGAGAGGTTAGCACGGGGGCGCCAACCCCTCCATTTGGATTGGGCCGTGGGAAGGACTAAGCCTGGCACGTTGGGCTGCCAGCACGGGCTAGTTTCCTTTGGCTTCTGTCTTGTTTACCTTCATCAGGTGTAGGCAAGCTTTGTTTGGAGAATTGTACGCATAAAATAGCGAGCATGCACTACAAGAATTTTGGCTAGAGGATATGGGTGGGTTCAAAAAACTGAAAACTGTACCGAACCGAAATCGAAAAAATCGAACCGAATTGAAAAAATCGAACCGAACCGAATTAATTAAATTAATATTTTTTTAATTATTTGTTTTGGGTATTAATTTTTAAACCCAATTTGTAAGCCCAATGTGTTGCCAAAATCAGAAATGTATTTATGCATCTGCTACTTTTCCTATAACTACAAGGAAGAAGTCGTATAAAAAAGCAGGACCTAAAATAGTGATACCAAAATGGTGCTAACTCCTCACACGGTACTGTTAGAAATTAGTTCCTTATTCTTGTTTAATCTGGCTTCTTGCTTCAAGTATTTGTATGCTTATTCATTACTTCATTGCTTATTGTTATATGCAGTGACAAGGCATTGGTTTTGATCAAGTGTTTTCCCTTTTGATTTTACTTCTACCGACTAAATAGCAAATTACATTACTAAATGATCGATAATACATACAAAGAGAGTATAATCGATATATGACCCTCATTGGTTCAAAGTGGGTTATAGTATGATAATGCTCTCATTGTACGTACTATCGTGATAAAATAATTCAGCTCATGTCCACCAACCTATACCAACTCTTTATATTATTCATAGTTAAGAGTTGAGATATGAAGAAAATAGTAGAAAAGTAAAATTTTCTAAAAAGAAATCTATTTACAGTTAAACTTTAAACCCAAAATATTAAAAAAAAGCCTTTATGTTATGATTCTAGTTGAACTTTAAATGTTTATTTTCATTGTCTTTGATTCTAGTTGGAATATTTATGTTATGATTGTGTTGGAGATGTTAAAATTTAAGATTTCAATTTTTTTTCATTTTTTGAAAAAAAAAAAAAAACCGAAACGAATCGAAAAAAAACCGAACCGAAAAAAAAAAGAACCAAACCGAAATTTCGGTTCGTTTTCAATTTTGGCAAAAAACCGAACCGATTTGAACCGAACCCACCCCTACTAGAGGACACCATTTTCACTGGTGTCTATTATAAAGAGTGGGCATTGACATTGGTGGCAAACCTCAATTGCCACCATGCAGCCACCAAATTGGACTACGTGTCCTATGTGGAAGTCTCTATTGTAACAATAGCTACCCTTAATACATTGGTGCCATCTGAAAACAATGCCACCAATATCATTGGTGCCATCTGAAAACAGTGCCACCATAAATCATTGGTGTCAAAGTTGCAAATTGTGTTTTTAAAAAAAGGATGCCACGTATGGTACGGGCACCCAAATTATAATTTCATGTTTCTTTTTCTTTTCCTTTTTTTTTTTTTTTTTTTTTTTTGGGTGAGAAAACAAACTGTAATATCATTGATATATGAATACAACTACAAATTTGCATAACTGATCTCTTATACAATTTTGCACAAATGTTGGTAACGATGACCGTTAACAAATAGACCGAAAATTTAGAATCAATGAAGGGTTAAGGAGTAAAATAAGGAGTAAAGAAACTCTTTAATCTCAACAACTAGAGTCTGACAATTAAAAGTTTTAGCAACAGAGTATGCATGCTTGACCCAACATTTCACCATCTAAACAGTAAAAGGAATCAAAATATCAGTCAATTATATACATGAGTTTTTTATTCTATTTATGAAATAGATGACACAAATATCCACTTTGGTTGGATCAATGATTCGAACATCCAATAAATCTTCATAGCTTCCACTGTCAACCAAATTTGCAATCACTTAAAAGTTATAAATTCTTTATAAAGTATGATGGCTTACCGTAACTTTAGTGTCTTGAAAACTTTATTTAGTGTGTAGACTTGCATGACTAATAACTTGAACAAAAACATTTGATTATCAGTAATAGTGATAGATATAAGGAAGGGAAAAACAAAGGATGGAAGACAGAATTTTGGATAGCAGAAGATTAGCAAATGTGATTAACATGTGAAAAAAAAAATTAAAAGCAATTGAGAGTGAGATTGAGATAGAAAGACACATGTTACACTTTTATCGTATGAAATACAACTTCATATGTATACTCTTAACTGGAAGATTGAAAACCATGCTATAACCAAAACTAAAGAGAACGGAAATGTCAAAGCATGGGGAGAAAAAGAAGGAAAAGAACATACTTTCCAGCTTCACCAAGTATACTCTTAAGGTTCTCCACTGAATGATCCTCAGGTAGGTTCTCTACCAAAACAGTGCACTATAATGCACAAATTAGATGCTTGAAGTTTCCGAAAAATAATACATACAAAAATTAAGAACAAAAACTTAAAAAATTAAAATCAAGTTCGAAAGGATGCCTTTGGATGCCTGTTTTCAGTTAATGGAAGGGGATAAATTCGTTACACCTTCCCATTCGAACTCACAACCTACAAGAAAGAGATTTATGCTTATCTTTAGCATATTCGCCATTCAACTTGCACTTAATTATATAAAAGAGAACAAAATTAGAACATTACAAGGAGGGAAGACTCCCTCAATGCAGTCGCTATTGACAAATTGTTTCGGACGAGCTTTTTCATTTTTCCAAAAGAAGCAACAATTGAAATTGGAACTGCAAAAAGAAATGTCAATAGTTAGTGAAAACTGTTAATATGACAGTGTGAAGAAAAGGAGATTTCTAAGTGCTCCACAAGAAGCAATATTGTTATAGATAAAAATAAATAAATAAAAGAATAACTAGAACTTATTGATCTAAAAATCAGTTACCTTGTTCATCCTATTTTGAAGCAAATATTCTAATTTTATATAAAAATGTGATAGTTGTAGGGTTGGAAGAAAATCCCAAAAATCCTAAACCGAACCGAAAAATTCCCGAAACCAAACCGAAAAAATCCCAAACCGAAATTCCCGAAAATTTCGGTATCCAATACCGAACCAATCCCGAAATTTCGGTACGGGAATTGGTCTCAAGTTTTTGGGATTTCGGTATTCCTAAACCGAACCGAAAAATATATATATATATATATATTATTTAATTTTTCAATGTATAGGAGCACATCTTTAAGGGGAACATCATCTACCTAGAATAGTGAAAATTGAAATATTGAAGGAGCACTGGAAATCAATGATGGAACATATACATGAAGGAGCCCTAAGATAGATAGTGGAACATATGCAGAATTTTTAAATCACAGAAGATTGATAGATGGATACATAGATGCAGAATAAACACAGGAGATTGATAGATGGATACATGGATAGATTATAAGTTACAATTTGCTTGAGAAAACTTTACATCTATCTATAATATTTATATTATATATGTACAGAAGTTTATTCAAGCATATATTAACGTTTTAGATGTAATTTTGGGGACTGGCATGATTATAGATAGATGTACTAGTTTACTCAAGCGCATATTAACGTTTCAGATTGGCAGATTGCTTTTGAATAGACAGATACTAACTGAGCCTTGCCATTTGATTGGCATATTTGTGTGCACAGATTAGTAGAAACAAATTGGCAGATTGGGCCTGCCTATATGTCAATTTTTCAATATAAAATGTTGAATTTTAGTCCAAAAGCATAATATGTCAAATTTTAGTCCAAAAGCCCAAAACCATTTCGGGATTCCCGATTTGTCCCGAAATCCCGAAACTATTTCGGGATTCCCGAAAATTTGGTTTGGGATCGGTATTGAAATTAGGATTCCCGAAAATTTCGGTTTGGGAATCGGGACAAGGGTTTCGGTATGGGATCCCATACTGAACCACCCCTAGATAGTTGTGGGTAAGGAGAAAATCACCCTGTTCACCTTAGTTTTTTTTACAAGAACCATGTTCACCTTAGTTTTACCCACAACCTTCCAAGGCTTCCATTCTTCTCGGCCCAGGTTGGAAACAACCTTGGTTAACCTTCTTCGTCCCCAATCTTCGACATGCATACAGAAAACTGTCATTAAAATTCGAAATCTAGAATCGATCCAAAAACAGAAAGTTTTTATTTTGAGAAATCACTTACACTAGGGAACAACCATGAGGAGAGGATCATTTTTACCTCTTGGGTTGAGGTCCGATTCCGACAGACTTCCCCAAAAATTGGCCGGAAAACCCGCGGTCACCGTTTCTTAGATCTAAAATTGAGAAAATTAGGCTACGAATTTGTAGAAACTAATTTGAGGGTTGGAAAGAGGAAGGGAATAGGATTCTGGAGGTATAATTTGATGGTCGTTGGTGACCGGAGGACGGAGGCGCTGCTGCATGAAAGAGAAGAGGGAGAGAGAGGATACGGGAGGGATGAGGGAGAGAATGAAGGGGAAGTGAGCGCAAAGAATGAAAGGGAGGAGTTGGACTTTTGTGAAGGGTAGAGAGGTTTAATAGTTTTTTTATTTGTTTTATTAGTGCCCAATAAATTCTATTGGTGCCCCAGTTAATCACAAATGCATAAGAAATTACTTTTTTAAGAATAAAGCATCTAACAGACACTAATGGTTGGTGTATCAAATTTGAAGGCCACCAATATCAGTGGCATCCAACTAAAAAGACACCAAAAAAAGTTAAGGGTGCGTTTGTTGCACCAGACTGTCTCAGACTGGACTAGCTGTAGGGACTAAGCTGGACTGACTTAGACTAGACTAAGCTGGACTAGCTTAGTGAAGTGTTTGATACAATGTCGGACTAAACTACAGACTAAAATATTTTTAAGACCCGCAATATTTTATTATTATTTTTAATTCACTTTCAAATTATAAAAATAACAAAATAACTATTATATTATAAAAATATCTTCTGCCATTACATTTTTTTTAGTCGTGTTTCTGCCATTGCCTTCTGGAAGATAACTGATACCCTTCCTGAAACACCTTTCCTCTCTATCTCTCTCACAACTTTGTAGAGACACACCTCCCCCTCTTCACTTCCTCTCACATCTTCAGTTCCTCTTTCTCCCTCTTAGTACAGAAAGTATCGGTGCTCATCCCAGTCGTCGTCGACAAAAGTTTATCCTCTCACAACCAAGCAAAACAAACAAATCATACAATCAATAGAGCCTATGGCACGATTTGGATTTTGGAGGTGCTGGAATGACTGATGTGCGGCTGATAGAGCGACTGGGTTTCAGAGGCACAATGATTTTGTAATTTTTTTCTTTCTGTTTTTTGTTTCGAATTCTGGGGTTGGATGTTTTGGGTTTTTTGATGTGCGAGGCAGTGAGGAAGAAGTAAATGAGAGCGGCGAAGCAGGGAGAGACGACGCACGGAGCAACTAAGAAGAGAAAGTGGCAGAGGAAGCCATGATTTACGAGGACGCGGCTGTGGTCCTAGGATGGTCTGGCGAGGTTGTTGAGTATGGTGAGGAGTCGAGCAGAGCAAGGAGTCGAGTGGGACAATGCGAGAGAAAAGAAGGGTCTTAGCAATCCGGTGGTATTTGGGGGGTCTCGCTAAGACTATCTAGCGAGCCCCGTAGTCGAGGCGAGTGAGGTTTAATCCCACTAAAGCTAGTCCCTTCCTCTAACAAACATGGGACTACACTAACACCTAGTCTAGTCTAGTCCAGTCCCACTTAGTGAGGGCAAACAAACGCCCCCTAAGAGTGCTATCTTTCTATCTATAGTCACTAATTGCAAATAGTGTGCAAACATTGGTGTCCTATAGCCATAATTCTAGTAGTGATCATTCAATACACATTCAAAACTTCATATAAACCATCATGAATTTCAACAAATTTTACCCCGCCATTTTCTAGGCTAATGGTGCACAAACTAAGTCACCTAAGTACGTATGTTTCAATAACACAAAAACCCAAAATTTCACATAACCCACAATTTCAAAATGCACACAGACACAGACACACACACACACATATATATATATATATATATATATAATTTTCTATAAAATTAAATTGAGAGACAAATACACATGTACATATGTTTCAATAACACACAAACTCAAAATTTCACATAACCCACAATTTCAACACACACACACAAAGATGTGTATATATATATATATAACCCAATTAGACAAATTAAAGTTTCCTATAGAGACATATACATACCTTTCCTTTAATTTTCTTCCAATTCAATCACAAACCTACAAAAACCAAACTTAATTAATTACACAATTAAACAAAAAGTATTTAACAAATAAAAAAAATCTTAAATTAATTGGGAGAGGGAGAGTGAGAGATGGGTGATGAGGTTGGTGTGAAAAGGGTGTAAGATGTGTGTGAGAGAGAGCAGATTTGCAGAGCACGGAGAGCAGCGTGCAGGGGGGAAGAAGAAAGAAAAGAGAAAGAGAAAGAGAAGGCTGCATGGCCTGTTTTAATGAACTGGGTTTGGCTCAACGAATAACAACGCTGTCAAGCAAAAAAGTGTTGGTGGGTTTTTTGACAGGTCATCGTGGAACTTTGCCGACACGTATAACACTTTATCAGACAAAATCTTTCATCGGGCAACATTCCAAAAACTTAAACGTTGACCAGGTTTGCCCGATCAAATTTTGCCCGACGAACTGGTTTAGGCAAAGGATGACACAATACAATACGCATCACTGACAAACTTACTTTGCCCGAAGAACTCTACTTTACCCTTCGAATTTCATCACGCAAAGTCCCTGACAAAAACTTAAACGTTGACCAGGTTTGCCCGATCAAATTTTGTATCTTGAACAGACGAAATTATGTCTCACTCATGCATTTGTCGAACACCTTATGTGCATGAATTGGTTACTACCCAAATGACCCAGGGGTCATCAAAGGTGCTTCCCACAAATTTTTCGGTCGTTGGCATGTTGACTTCATGGTGGATTTGTCACTAAATCATAATCTATACTTTTTTTTCTTCACATTTGCTAGATTAATCTATCATTCACCCTATGATGTGATAGTTAATTAGTATTTATTATATTAATCATTTTGGTACCTAATGAGTCAATTTAATATTATATATTTTACCATATTCTTAGTATGTTTTGGTAATTATTTCGGTAGAATTTTGATATTTTACTTTATATTTTCAATATAGGACATTCGACTTTCCCTAGAGAAAAACGTGATCAAACGGATGAATTATGAAGTGATTCAAATTGGAGGACGTTCGTGTGTCTCTTGGTGTGTTTGTATCAAAATTTGGGATTTTTCTACCAAACTGTTATTTTCTGGCAATGACGTAAAGAAGCATTGCACGTTGCAGGAAAGTGACGTTTATGGGTTTAATTGCGATTCTTGGAGCCCAAGATAACCTCTAATGGGTTTGTGGCCTTCTGGAGAAGTCTTCAGAATATTCCAAGCTTTAAATCCAGCATTGGGCCTGTTTTGGGGCAGATATGGATCCAAAACGTGGCTGTGCAAATTTTAGGCGAATTTCACTATTTAATTTAGAATTATGTTTCCTATTTTATTTTAATTTATTTGGTTTCCTAGTCTTGATGGAAGACCTTTTATTAGGAGGATTTAATTTAGTAGGATAAATAAGCTTGGCCGGCCCTATTTTTCTCTTCTTCTGCTCAGTGCGATATTGGGAGAGGAAATTGGCCAAGCGTAGAAATTTTCGGACTTTTACATTCAAGGTGTTTTCGATATTTTATTATTTCAATACAATTTATGTTGATTTTAGTTATGAATATGCGTAACTAATTTCCTTTTTGCTAGGGTGAGGCCACGAGTTTTAGCAGGAATATGTAGTTTCTTTTTAATTTGCTTATGATATTATGCATGCAGGTTTTGAATTGTTAATCACCGGTTTAAACTATCTAGTGTCTTGATGATTTGCGACCATTAGGTTATTTAGAAAAGTAATTTGATGTAATTTTGGTTGGAGGTCGGTCCCTGAAATTGACGAGGCTTCTTGTGGTTAATATGTGCAAGTTCACCTATGATGAATACCACGTCTTAAGGGTTGCATGGTTTTTCAAAAGGTTTCACATAACTTAATGAGTCATGCATGTGTTAGATTTGATTTGAACACCACAGACAGATTGCATGTTTGATATACATTCTATATTGGGGGTCTAAGTAGGCATATATTAGGAAAACCTAACCTTCGAAATATGCATGTAAAGGTCATAAGTAATTGGGAGAACTATATATGATTGTTAAGGTGACGGCGAAATCCTAGTGCTTTCTCAATTTGTCTTCTAAAAACTATTTCCTTTTCCTCATCTTTAATATTGCAGATTGTTCTACTCTCATTTATTAATTTTGTTTTTATTAAATTAGCTTATAAAATCAATCATTCCAAATCTTTACTTTACAATAATTAACTGAAATTTGGTTTGATACGAATTATTTAATAATCCTTGTGGAGAACGATTTTGCTAGAACCATTTATACTACAATATCCTTGTCATTCTTGCAAGTAATATAGGCCTTTTTAACCCTTTTGCGCGTATGGTAAAAATCCTATCAGTACCACATGTAAATGACTAAAATGGGGTACAGAATCTCTGCGGATCCTACGGACTCCGTACCATCACTCATCTCCCCCTACCTCTCCCACACCAATTCCCACAACATATTTTTCCGACCTTCAACCCTTCCTATTTTCTTCTTCTTCTTTTTTTCTCTGCGATTCTGCTTCATCGATCGTCGTCAGAGAAAAAGGCAATGAAGTTGAGGAGAAAGAGAAATAGTGAGAAAGTTGAAGAGGAAGAGTGATCTCAGCCCGCACGATTTTGCGTGAAGAGATTATTTGGTTAGCAGAATTCGGATGGTTTGAATCCGAAAAGGATCATGTTCCACTAAAATGTGTTCACAAAAATTACTCATCAATAGAAAAGAAAGAGTGGATAGACAGGAAAATTGGTCAACTTAATTGTTGTCTGTCAAAATAAAAGTTCATTAATTTATTCCTCATTGTATTCCTTTCTTTTGTATAATAATTATACATTTTTTTCCAAGTACTATGATTATACATTGTTTTGGCACTGTATTGTGATTTGTTTATCAAAATTATAAGCCCAATTGAAAGACATTTTCATACTTACGTCCTATTAACTAGCTAGCTTGAAGCTATTAATGATTGATTAAGCCACATATAATTACCTTCTAATCTATCCAATTTAGCAAGAACCCCAACTAATGTTGCA
Source organism: Heteromeles arbutifolia (assembly GCA_024362995.1). Classification (NCBI taxonomy): domain Eukaryota; kingdom Viridiplantae; phylum Streptophyta; class Magnoliopsida; order Rosales; family Rosaceae; genus Heteromeles; species Heteromeles arbutifolia. The sequence goes on along the minus strand of JANCRC010000003.1, from coordinate 31,087,158 downwards.
GTATTGTAAGTGCATGCCTCAGTCTGCATGTAATTCCACCTCTCGTCCCTCAATCCATCGTTCCCATCGGGCCCACCAACCAGTGCCCCAACAAGCACGTTAGGGTTTGGACCCTGCCTCCCATACCAGCTATCGTACCCCTGAGTGCACCCAATGAAACCCTTGTTCTTCTTATACGAATCAATGGATGCTCCTCTGTGGTGCACCCTTTGAGGGTATTTTGGTCCATACCCAACCAAGTAGCTCATGACCATTGGATTGGACCCCAGAATGTAATCAACCTGAGATTTGGCAAAAGATAAGATTTCTTGTGGGCTTACCTGTCCCTTGTCGCAAGTAAGATTCTCATGAGTGGCTTGGAGAAAATCAGAGTATGTTGTGAGTAGAAACGCGGCGTTTGAGACGTATTGCATGTTGTTCCATTGGCGGATATACAACAAGCCTCCTGGGGTGCGTTGCACGTTGGCTACGTTGTTTCTGTCGAGGCAAGCACACATGTAAAACCCTGCTTTTGAACGATACTGTTGCAGTATTTGCACGTGTTGCTTGTGTCTCTCTTCCTTTAGCAACTGAAAAAGAAAACGTATGTGAGAGTTAAGGAATTGAAACAAACTAAATATTTGTTAATTTACAAATCAGACAGTTAATCACCTGACTGATGCTAGAGGTGAGATCTAATAAAGATTTGAGACACACTAGTTGTATTAGAATGTTGTGCGTTGTATGGTGTGAATCAAAAAGTTTACTTAAATTTAGAGAAAGAATAATGCTTGAATTCCTCTTGGAGGAATGAAGTCATTCCCACACTTGCAAATAACGTATCTTCAACCTAAAAATTTCATAATCAGAACCATGTCAATCTCTAGATACGTTATTTATAAGTGGAGGAATGAGCTCATCCCCCAAGAAGGGAATGCAAGTATTATCCTTAGAGAAGGATGTTAAGTTCAGTCAATGGAAGGGTGGGTAGCTTTGAGGGACTCTTCGGAAAGACTTTTGAAATAATTGAAAGCGCTTTTGATAATGTTTGGGAAAAAAATTCAAAGTGCTCGAGTTAAGAAAGGCATTTGAAGTGCTTTCAACAATTAAGCACTTGTTTTTATATCTTTTTAATAATGCATTTCAAATGCTTTTTCATGAACTACGTGCATTTCATGAAATTTTTGATGTGCTTCCAATAGAAGTTCTTTCACTAGAAGCAATTATGAGCAGGAGTATCTTGTAAACAAGTAATTTCAAACAAATCTTGAGTCAGTGATACATTAATTGTGTGGTCAATGACTTGATTTGAAACTATGTAGTATGATAGTTGATAAATTGTAGGTCTCACAATGCACCACCGGCTACAATCAGCTACGCGTCTAACCTAGTATAGTTCTATTTACTAATGAGATGGAAATTAAAGAGAATTAGACATATGATCAAGTTTGAGTTTATGTACCATTGAAGCAATGATTTGAACACCAGCATACTTAACATCCCAGCTAAACTCTTTGATGGCCCAAGTAGTGCCCCCAAGAGACTGAGCATTGTTCAAAGTATAGTTCAAATAATCCTCATTCTGTGTGGCTTTGTACAACCACAAAGCTGCCCAGAGCAACTCATCCATGTAACCACTCCAAGATGTGTAGTGCCCCTTCACCACTTCAATACTCTCATCATATTTACCTCTATATTTGTCACCAAACTCAAACAACTGCCAACAAATCCAATTCCCAAATTAATTATATGTTAAATAGATGGAATAAATTTATATCAAATATTTAAGAGTACGTATTTATTTAACCAAAACCATTGTACTTTGGTAACCAGTACACCAACCTTTGCATAGTTGTATATCAACCATGTATATTTCTGTGTATACATCGTCATCAGACTAATTAAATATGTTACCTGTTGTGCATGGTGTAAAAGTAGGCCAGAGTAATGTGGGTTGGTTTTCCTAAACACAATGGCAGCCGCTGCCATTGCCGCCGCAGTCTCACCGGCAATATCTGACCCGGGGTGGTTCTCATCGACCTTGTAGGCTTGTCGAGACGTTGTCATGTCCTCCGGCCTTTGCCAACAGTAGTGATCCGTCGATCCATCTCCCACCTAACAATCATAGACTCATATAGTAAATTTATTGACCGACCCAAGCTATTGACAGTATGACGTTTTAAAAATTATCATATGACAATGTTGACAGATTATGAATCTATACCACATTTAAATCAAAGTTTAATAGCATTTCAGACTGTGAGACTTTTCGACAGTTTTATTTACTATTACCTCAGCCCACAAAACATTTGGGTGAGTATGTGCCTTGATGAAATAATCAGTCCCCCATTTGATAGCTTCTAAGGCATGATTGTACTCTCCAGCATCCTCTATTTGTTTGCCGTACTCAATTACACCCCAAGACAGCATTGTTATGGTAAAAGCCATTGGCAGACCAAATTTCACATTGTCACCTGCATCATAGTACCCTCCCACCAAGTCCACCTGAAAAACATACGTGAATACGCCAGACGAAATACATCACATCAAACACATGCATACATAATTACGATTGATGTTTTTGCTTTTATACAAGCATTGGGATAATTGAATTCAAAACCTCGAATGAATGCTAATTAACTGAGCTACAAACACGTTGTATATGATTGATGATTGTAATGATAAAATGGTTAACTGACCCCTTGTTCTAGGCCATCGTCAAGGCCGGAATGGTGACGCCAGGTGACCCGTTGGTTGTGGGGCAAGCGGCCGGAACGTTGGGACTCGAAGTAGAGGAGACTCTTGGAGAGAGCTTCGCCGTAGTCGAAGGACTGAGTCTGAGACAAGGGAAAGAGAGCGAAAATGGAGAGTAGAGAAACCCATTGGACAATACCTTGCTTCATGTCCTCCGTAATATTATTGTGTTTCTTACTCTCTTTTCTCCCTACCCCTCCCACGGGCCCCTATTTATACTCCTGCTCAGTCAGTGTGGGGCCAAGACCACGCGAGCTTAATAAATGGATTCCCCCATGGATTGGTTAATCACAAATTACCCCAAAAAGGTTACAATCCATAGTAAAAGTATTCAAAAATATTTAGACCTGTCACACCGAATTTAGTTATCAAACGACCATAGTTTATTTTAGGATTTTTATCATAAATGGTCTCTGAGATTAACCAAACTCATCATTCATGAGATTGACCAAACTCATCATTTTGATCAATCACTTTCAAAATCAATCAATGTCTTCCCTGAAATTGACTACCTCACATCAATTTGGTCATTCAGTTAAGATTCCGTCAACTATTCTGTTAGTTTGTATATGGGACCCATAAATCCAATCAAATGGTGACACGTGGATTATACAAAATAAGAATTTTTATCGCAAATGGTCTCCGACATTGATCTAACTCCTCATTTTGATCCCTGAGTTTCAAATATCGATAAATTTGGTTCCTGACTTTCACTACCGCGCATCAATTTATTCCCTCCATTAATGTGGTCCCACTAATCCAATTATGTGGCTTAACGTAGATTAACTATAAGAAACTATTTTTTTTAAGAGTGAACCAAAAGAAGAGTATTCACGCAAACATTTTTCTCGCATCCCACAACCCCAATTAGAAAAAAAAATTCAATCTAAATTCGATAAAATCAAATCCAAATTCAATTCAAATTTGATAGGATTTAGGATTATAACCAACTAGAGAGAATGAGGAGTGAGTTCATGAGACCATGTACTTTAGTGGTGTCATGGTGCCATCCTTTTTCTTTGGCTTAAATGTTAAAATGGTCCTTGTGTTTTAGTCATTGGATCAATTTAGTCCCTATGTTTTCAATTTGGCCAATTTGGTCCTTGTATTTATCTCTGTTAGCCAATTAAGGACATTCCATCTAATTTCTGAAGAAAAAAAAGTATTATAAAATTATTTATTTGATATAAAATATTTTAAAATGAAATAAAATTAAAAATTAAAAAAAAATATTCTCCTCCCAACTCTCCGACCTCCTCCCTAACATTACCCCCTCTCTTTTCTATGTCACAACCTTAATCATTTTTCAGATTGGAAGTTTTATCTCTTATATGTGTTATTTCTCATTGACTTTCATTTTTTTGTAAAGAGAAAGGATAATTATATCTCATATAATTTTTTTATGAATTTTTTAAAAGAGATTGAATGAAATGTCCTTAATTGGCTAACATAGACAAACATGATGACTAAATTAGCCAAATAAAAAACACGGGGACTAAATTGACTATATGGCTATAACACAGGGACTATTTTGACATTTAAGCCTTTTTCTTTTGAGCATACCCTGATGAAGATGATGATGACTCCTTTTTTTCTTTTAGTTTTGGTTTTTAGTTTCTTATTTTACTTTTAGTTTTAAATCTTAAAAAAAAAAAGTTTCTTATAGTTAATCCATGTGGTGCCATATGATTGGATTAGTGGGACAAAAAATATTGACGAAACTTTCGCATAAGGATTAAATTGATGTGCGGTATTGAAAGTTAGGGACCAAATTTATCAATTTTTGAAACTCAGGGACCAAAATGAGGAGTTGGATCAATGTCAGGGACCATGGGATAAAAACCTTTATTTTGTGTAATACACGTGTCACCATTTCATTGGATTTGTGGGTCCCACATACAAACTAACAGAATAGTTGACGGAATCTTAACGGAAAGACCAAATTGATGTGCGGTAATGAATGTTAAGGACGACATTGATTGATTTTGAAAGTGAGGGACCAAAATGATGAGTTTGATCAATCTCAATGACCATTTGTCATAAAAACCTTCTTTTTTTTTATACAACGGTACATTTACATTAAGAGGTATATTTACATTAAGAGGTGAGTAAATAAATGACTATAATTTAGAAGCCATTATATTTACAAGATTTTGGTTGGGCGCGAAAAAAATGTACAAACTCATCAAATGAAAAAGGTTATAGTTGTGTCCACGAACCTGTCGACGATTCTGAAGCACATATTACACTAGGTCTTATAAGATGAAACTCATTTCTATCAATAGTTTCACGTTATCTGTAAAAAAATTCCTGAAGAAGAAAAAACAGACCAATTGAGCTTTACTTTGGATTTGAAATTGACTAAATACATATCAAGTGCTCCCACGCGAAATCAGATTTCCCTAATCAATGTTTTTGACCAAATTCAGGTAATAATATCTGGCATAATTTTGCTCCAAATAGTAATTATGTGGGCCCATATAAGGTTGATCAAATGGCTAGGAGAAATTAGACAACCCCAAATATTTTCTTGGCCAGATTTTAGCTGCATAGCCTTTCTGTATATGGAACGATATCTGGTTTTATAAAGACGTTGGCTGGGCATTTTTAAATTTGAAAAGCCAGCGTATTCTACAATTTTTATTGGAAATGATTATTGGCACTCCGAAAGTCTCATTCTACACTCCTTACAAGTGTATTTTTCTTTCCTAATATAGAAAGTTTAGGATGTAGAATGAGATTTTTAGAGTGCTAATAACAATTCCCTTTTTATTATTGAATAAGTTTGGATCTCTGTATTTGGAGCCTACGGACCGAGAAATGTGGAACACTCAATTTCAATCTTATGACCCCCTTAGCCATCCCGCTGATTCGCTTCACAAAAACTAAAAAATTTGAACAGTCCAAATCTCTCCCTTGAAAGCTCTGGATCTCAGTCTGCGAGCTCCGATCGGAACTAGATCTCATTCCACGATGTGGCTAAGTTGCTTTTAAACAACAGGGTGTTTATAAGTGGGATGACTTTGAACCAATCTGCCTCTTTAATATTTTCTTTTTGTTGATGTTAATGTAGATGTTCGTTTTTTATTGTCATTTGACACGAGTCTCGACCACACCAATTTTTTGCCAAAGTCTGTTGAAACTCAACCAAGATTTAGTCTCAATAGCGTCACCAATTAATAAATGTTTGTCACATGCTTGAAAAGTGCATTATCAGTCTAATAGACGATTAAAATGGGAAGCTGGCGCATCTTGATTCACAGCCTGTAATAAGTAACAAGTGAATACATGGAACAAGAGATAAAGAGTCGGATTAGAAAATTCCATCACACGGCAAATGGAAAATGACCCGCACAAAAGTTGCACTCATAATTTGCAGCACAAAAGAAAACTTGGTAGATAGGCCAAGGTCTTCCTGACAGGGTGTTGCAACCATCAGTTCGTCCACCCAGTTAGACGCAGCCACTCACAACCCCTTAATTTTGGAAACAATCGATAGTCGTAAGCTGGTAAACGTGGTAGAGAGAGTTGCAGAGATGGAAGTTCATATATATTTCGATGTTGAACAGAAAGTGTGATTGAGTCCTTACGCGAGTTCTTGATAAACGTCAAACAAGTCAAACATAACAAGCAAATGCAATAAGTTAAACAAGAGAACTACAAAAACACTCAAATTTACGAGCTTGTTTGGTGTCCAGTAATCGATTGGATTGGCTAACTCCTTGTACTTCAAGGAATGTCGAAGGAAGAAATGAGATAAATTGTTTTCCTTCATGTCTGATCACCTCCACCTTCAATATACCTTGAACTTCATGAGTTATCCAATCCACTTCAAACCTAGGAACCCAACAGACCCCTAACATCCTAAGATGACCTGACCACCAGAGAAGCTTAGACAGGACAAACTGGTTGCTAATACAAATAACACTTCATCAACGTCAATTATGACACATTTTCGTGTCTCAATGTTGTTGATTTTTAATGTGATTCATGGTATTGTATCCAAAACCAACACTACTCACCCACGACGATCATCCTCAGGATTCAGCAAGCAATTGACACGTCAAGCAACAATTTCATCTTGACAAGTCAATTGACAGCCAAGGATTTGTTACAGAGAGATCTCAAGATGCATCCATCTGCTCCCTCACGATCAAACTTTAACAATTATTCACAAATGTGTAGACCACCATTCAAGACACACGAACAAAAATACAAGTCGCATGAAGAACAGCCAGATATTAGTGCTAAGAATAAAAAGAATAAGCCACACGGAGAGAATGTAAAGCAGAAACCATACCTCATATACTTTGAAACCATACCACCATACTTATTACACACACAATTGCAAGGTATTGACAAACATCTAGCAATAAAGCTTAAATACGACTACTAGTGTTGATAGATACTTAGCTCCTACTAGGAAAACAACCTTCTATATTCATTGATTAGGCAAAAGAACCTCCAGTTTGATGCAGCATTGCATCTATTTCATCTCCATCTTCCATTTCCAACTGCAGGAGAAGAACAATAATCAGTCAGAACTCAAAAATTTCACACACATACTGACATATCGGGAGAGAGATAAAGAAACGAACCTCATCAGGGGTCTGCTCGGCTCTCAGACGACGGCCATCAAACAGGAATGCAATAGAGTTGAATTCCACCGACTGTCTGTCGCAGTAAGCGTTCATAAGCTTCTTCAGTTGGGTACTTCTCTTGATCCTGAAAAACACTTCATTCCCATCCTACATAACCAAAACCAATATATTTCCAGCATTAACAATAATTCACATACAACGTGCACCAAAAGTATCCATTGTCAGCAAACTTTACAATCGCATATAGTAAAATCTCCAAAATATTGAGAAATTACGGTCAATTTAGGGTTTATTGAACAGTAATTTCAGGCACAACCATAAAAAATAAAAAAAATCAAAGGTAAGACAGACATCAAACATAGGAAAAACAAAACATGCTTCATTAAACATTCAAAAAAAAAAAACCCAAATTTTGTAGGGTATGTTCTGATCACGATTAACACATAATTTCTATAAACAAAAGAAAAACCTAGAGAGAGGGGGGGAGAAAGGGGACCTGGCCCTTGACTTTGAGGTTGATGTGGGCGGACTGATCGGTGGGCTTCTTGTCCTCCTCCTGGTTCGTGACGCCTGACATTCTTCCTTGCTTCTCTGTGTGATCCGAGTGCAGAGGGAGACTATGTGTGTTCAAGTCTTCTGAGACGGAGACCAAGAGACCTACCACCACTTCCAACTCTTCGACTTGATGAAAACAAAGTGGGTGCTTTGTACCTTCCTCTCTCCTCTTTTTCTCTCTCCACCCCACTTACACAACCACACCCAAATTTTCAACTTTTCAAGGATGGAACTGTACGACATCCAATAATGAGACCGTCGTACACTATTTGGCCCATTTCGTTCAGCCTTACATATTCATTTGGGCTAAGGCTCATCTGAGAATAATTTCTCAAATGGGCTCGTGTTAGGTTTGGATTGGAATGCTTCCAGTCTCTAGGTAAAGGAATCGTATGGTTAAATCTCACTCGTTCACACATGAAAGCAAATATACATAATTTTAAATTCAATTGCCTTAAAGGCCTATTAAACACTTATGTTTTTTTGTATCCTGGCTTCTTTATCATTGTCTAATTCGCGTAAGGTGATTTGGAACACCCACTTTCAAATTTGAGAGATTGACATTTTTCATATCCTCGTATGTGATCGGTTATTTGGTCCAACATCTCTGGCTTCTTTATAGTAATTAAATTTTTTTGTTAGATTAGATATTGATTCTAGTTTCCACACCAATTGAAAATAAAAATTCGTAACTAATAATATCATATCACTCGTCTCTCCACAAAATTTAAAAGTTTACTTATGTAAATTGGTCAAAAATAGAAAATTCCTTCATATTTTTTTTCTAAATCTTCATTATCTTCATTCAAGGGTTTGAAGATTACCAAAAATGGGAGCCTAAAAAACTTGAAATGGAAAGCAACCAATATAAAGGATATTATGAATCATTAATTTGAATAACTTAAACTTTTTTCCTTGCAAAACTTGTGGTATATGTACATCTCCTCCAATAAAAATTCTGGTACAAATACATTGTTCAATTGAAGAAATGCCTAGTATTCATGTATTGTATTAATTTACAATCTATTATGTAAAGGGATGTGACCATACCAACGTATTATATTCATAGTACACTTTAACTCTTTTGAAAATTATAAGGTCATACTATTTATCTGAGTTTTGACAACGCAGGAGAGAAGAACAAATGCCGAAGAACATTTTAGTTGTGTTATGCATTGTTGCAAGCTTTATTTGGGCATCAGTAGCCACACCAGGAATCGCTACTTTCTACTCAAGCTATATTCGTAAGTTTGCTTTCTTCTTCACTCTTCTTTTTTCTTTAAACCACTATATTGAGCTTCTGGAGACGAAGAAAACATTGTATATAAATTATGACATAACAAGAACTAAATATAATTAACGAAATGTCCTTTTCATAAACTCTGTATAGGTATAACTAACAATATTCGACCTTTTTAAGGAAAATTGATCAAAGGTGGATATCTTTTTTGTTTTTACAGCCTCAGCATGCTACGGGAATACAACACAAGGCATTTTGATCGCTGCTGCAGGTGATGCCATATGGAACAATGGTGCTGGATGCGGAAAGTTTTATGACGTCAAATGCACTGGACCTCGAAACCCAGTTCCACATCCATGCACCAACTCGACGGTTAGAGTAAAGATCGTTGATCATTGTCCCGGATGTCAATCCACACTTGACCTCTCTCAACAGGCTTTCGCCAAAATTGCTAACCCGGTGGCAGGAATTATCAACATTGATTACTGGTAATCTTATTTGCTACACATTACCAAATTTGTTCTACGTGTATCTAATTTATGAATAATATTCTTCTTCGTGCCGATTTGCTGGGCATGAAGATCTTCAGTTATTATTACACAAATTATTGTAATATCGTCAACATTACTAAATAAAATAAATATATATAGGCCAAATTGGATTGTTCATCCCCGTGGTCATAGGAAACTTGCATGATGACCCCCGTGGTGAAAAAATTAGAAATTAAACCCCTGTGGTCTAGAATGTTAGCAAATTTAGTCCAAAAATAAGATTTATGTTAAAAGATTGTTAAAAGTAGGGGTAAAACTATATTTTCAATTCCAATTGACATTGAATTGGGGCTTTTTTTTATTCAAAAAATTAAGCATTATTTTTTTGTTAATTGTTATAAAAAAAATTATTTATTTTCAATGTCAATTGAAACTGAAAATACAGTTTTACCCATACTTTTAACAGTCCTTTAACAGAAATATTACTTTTGGACTAAATTTGCTAACATTCTTGACCACAAGGGTTTAATTTCTAGTTTTTTTCACCACGGGGATCATCATGCAAGTTTCCTATGACCACAGAGATGAATAATCCAATTTGGCCATATATATATGTTATTTAAATTCTCACCATATGCACATGAGACATATTTCATTGTTTCTTATTCCAAAGGTGGAAGAGAAGAGTACCACAAATTAAAATTAATTAATCTAGTTTAGTTGACATATGTTGCAAGATATTTATGTACGTCCACTAATTGGTATAAGTTGCATGATATTTATGTCCGTCCACTAATTGGTATAACCGTTGTAACGTTAGTAAATTGATTCTCCTTATTGAATTAGGGGTATTTTTGTAATTTTCCAGGATAGCCATACCACCATATAAAGGTGGCTATGCCTCACATTTGTAACACACTAATATGAACTTTTTAACACACATATCCCACCATTTGTATAATGACACGTGGTGTACCACTCCATGTTCCGGTCACATTGAAAAATCCCTCCTCAAATAGAATTCTCTCACTCTCTTAAATTATTTTCCTCTAAAACAACATAACAATTTTTACCCAAGTTTGCCACATTTTTGTTTCTTTGAGACAAATTAATTAACGAAGAAGCAAGTCTAATTAACTGAATTCCTATTGTAGAACATCCCAAATAAATTCAAAAATTGTTGAACTAGATCATCTTAGCCTAGAGGAGTTTGAATTGGCTTAATGTTTTCAGTTTGGCAATTTTCCCTTATATTTGACAAAAGAAAAATGAAAATAAACATAACAAAAGCTTTCATGCATGTGCCAAATTGTTATTTGTCGATAAGACGAAAACGATCCTTCCATGTAATGAGCCAATATATTTTGCTTGCAAACCTCCTAGATACAAGCGAAGCACATACAACGCATGCCAACATGACCAACAAGCCACCCCCCACTCTCCATATCTTTGATGAACATACGTAATTATATGTGCCAACCCGTCTCATGTTAATGATTCACTAGTTAAAATGAGATCTTGGGTGCAAAAGGCTATTATATAAGGAAAACTAACGAAAAGTCCTAAAAAACTTCTCTTTTAATGAAAAGTCATTTTTAAAGGTATAGTAAATAATGTCAGTTAAAGGTAAAAATATGGTTTTTCGTTAAAAGTAAACAATACCGAAAATGTTTTGTTAAAACTCTCTATTATATATAGTTCAGTTGTTAAAAGCATTCACCCTTGCACCGGAAGACTCATTCCCTCATCCCTCACTCTCTTTGGTTGTGAGAAAATTTACTCTACTGATTGGTCTTTTGTTCGCACTGAAAATTTACATCCAGAATCATATATAATAGAGAGCTAGAAGAGCTGCTACTTGCCCCATTCGGACTCAAAGCCCTTAACTAGTTCAAATTCCAGAATGCAGCAACAAAACAGGTACAACAAAGCAAAAGGAAACGCATAATTATCTAATAACTACCCATCTCCACCCTCCCCTCCATCCATTCCACTCGAGCATTACGCTGACTCCAACCGCTACCAGGGCGAGGTAATACATCAATTTCAGCTCCATCTCCATTCCCAGCTGCAATAAAAAGATTTTGAGTCAATTCGAAAATTCAACAGTGCGAACCACATTCACACGGATAGAAAGAATAGATAACGTAGGTAGAGAAAGGTAGAAAGATGACCTGATCTGGAGTGATATCGAATCCAAGGCTACGGCCACCATGCGAGAACATAACATCGTCGAGCGCCACAGAAAGTTCACTACAGTAAGCACTCATACGCCTCTTCAGTGGAGTGCTTGGCTTCATCCTGAAGACCATTTTAGTCCAGCCCTACAAACCGCAATGAATTGCGAAATAGCAAACCTTAACTATAATATACAGATATCCAACAGAAAAGAGATCTATAATATACAGATAAAATGATCAATAATGGAGCACATCTATTAAACAGAATAAATAAAAAGCATATCAGACTAAATATATATTAACCATGTAAAATGAAATATATGTTTTGGATACAAAAACATAACTCTAAGGACGCATTTACATAACCGTAATCGGAATTAAAACACGGAATTGAATTCCGATTACGGACTATACATTTGTTTATTAAACTTGGAAAGTAAAAGAAAAGGTGAGACCCACACAAAATTTTGGAATTCAATTCCGAAATTTGGAGGATTTGGATTCCTTAGATTAACATAGTATTTAGATTCCTAATTACTTAGGCAATCAGAATGACACTTTTGTTCCTTTTATGCCATCACTTACTTTTTTTTATTTTCAATACTATCATTTATAAACCCATTAACCCTAGTTTAATTATGCACAACTCTTTACTTTTTTTATTTCCATGCTCATTCACATTATTCACAACTACATGCATATGCCGAAAAGAAGAAACTACAACTTGAGCGAGAAAATTTAAATATTAAAATAAATACTTAAATTTATAAAACATAAAAAATAAACAAAAGCATTTTAGTGTGTCTGTGAAATAAAAAAATAATTTAATTTTTTCTTACTATTATATATTATATCAAATTTTATTAAAAAAGTATATAAAATATTTGATTTGGGACAAGAGTATTTTAGTAATCATACTAGTTTATATTCTGATTCCACTGAATTAGTAAAAAGCTTTATGGAATTAGTATCATTTCTATTCCGATTTCAGAAAATTTAAGTAATCAACTCCAAATAAGAATCCGATTTTGACTTCTCTTCATTCCAACTCACCTTTAATTCAATTCATCTTCAATTTAATTCATCATATTTTCATTACGATTACGTAAACTCATCATAATCAAAGAGAGAGGGGAAGACGAGATGAGATCTTCTACACCCAAAAACTCATATGGCATCTCTGTGCCTTTGTTAATTGGCTGATAATTTGGTTTATTTTTTATTATTTTAATTATTATAAAATTACTATTAATTATGTTTGATTCAATTAACAAAGACACACAAAGACCACATGAATTTTTGGATACAAAAGATTTGGACTCGGGAAGACGGGTGGTCGTGGACTTTGATGTTGATCACGGGGTGGACGACTCCCAACGTATTGTTCTGTGGTCTGACAGGAACTTTGCCACTCGCCCCCATTTCAAAGCCTTCAACGATTTGCTTTTCTCAGTGCCTCTTTCTTTACTTTAGGAAATTTTTCAGTGTAACCGTTATACATGATGATACATCACATATTACTATGTAATTGGTGAAATATATGTGTTAAAATGTTAATAATTTAAAAAATAAAATTTCTCACCACTTAAATAAAAATACATGATGTATCACTCGTTTTCTTATCACAATGAAAAATTTCCCCCTTACTTTCTCAACTTTCAACATTCAAATCAAGTGGGGACTCTTGTAGTGAATGCAATGAACTGTGCAATTCAAAATTAATTATGGCTTTCCGGAGAAGTTGTGCATATGAGCTTCAGTTCCCGAATAAAGTTATTTGAGAAACATCCTTGTACGCTGGGGTAGAAAAAAAATACCAAAAATGTTGAAACCGACCGGACCTGTACAGAAGCCGAACAGAAAATATATTGAACCGAAAGTACCGAATCATTCGGTACCTGAATGGAAAATATTGAACCATTCAATACCCGAAACGAAACAGATACCAAAACTTTCGGTACATGAATCGGTATAAAATACGTGTTTGTTATGTAAGATTGTACCAAACCGATTTAAATTTTAAGATGCATAAATTTAATTATACATACAATATATAAGATTATAAATTGTTACAGCCATCGGGATCGATTGAGATTTAATCTCAACCGTTGAATTGATATCATCTTTCTTGCTCGACACCTTTTTACTTCACGTCAGTCTCGACTCTCTCGACCTCAATTGAGATATAAATTTTAAGGAAAAATATCAACTTTAAGGAAAAGTACCAAACCTAATCCTTTTATTTGGATTAAGCCACACTTTATGGGTCAAGACAACTGTAAAGATTGTACATTTACATTTGTACCACATGACCCAAAGCCCACACAACATAAGCGTCGAAATATTAGCTGGAAAATGTTCTGCCGCCAAAATCTTCGACGAATTTTTTTAGCTGTCAAGATTCTAAAAATTTTTACCTCCGGTTACCTTGATTGGTTATGACCCAAAGCCCACACATCATAAGCGCCGAAATACTTGCCGAAAAATGTTTGGTTGCCAGATTCTTCGACAAAATTTTTTAGTTGTCGAGATTTTTAAACTGAAAATTTTTCAGTCATCGAAAATTTTTACTTCCAATTGCCTTGATTGGTGGTGGCTTATATATTCAACAAAAAATTAGAAATAATTTCTACCAACTCAACTAACTGCATTAACTTGTTTGTATCTCTTTATGTTTTATTATCTAAATAATCTATTAACAAAACTCTTTTTGTTAACCAATAGAGGGTGAAAAAACTAAACTAACTTTGTCAACAAAACTAAATGAAATAACTAAAAATATGAGAAACAATCGCTAAAAATATGAACAATGATGCACCCTGACCCCGAATGTCCATCTCGACTCCGAATCGAGCTGTGATGGCCGACACTCGAAGGTGACGAAACCATAAAGTGTAGTTATGTGGAAAATGTGAATAAATTTAAACCTAAAGGTGCCTAAATGTAAGAGTGCGTTTGTGAGCGGGAATGAACCCATTTCACACGTGATGTCAGAGCATAAGTTAAGTACAGTAAAATTAGAATAAGAATTATACCATCGGGAGTAGTCTCCGATATCAACATTTTCCAGAAATCATCATCGACATGAACACTGCCACTAAATCTTGAAAGGGCGAAAAATAAAGGTGAGTGGTCCTGAAAATAAAGTTTTGTAGAAATCTTTTCAAAACGTAATAACTCATTGCCGTAAAATAAGCATAGTTTTCAAAGTATACATACTACATATAGTATGAAAATACTTACCGTAGCCTGCAATATCTCCATAATTCAATACGTCATAATATTTCATAAATAACCATCTAACGTCCAATGATCACATAATCTCGCATAATACACATAAATAGACACATATCTCATCATGTATATACATATCTGCACACGAGTCGGAACCACCTCACGTGGTCTGACCGACAAGACTGGGTATAAATAATAATATGCTCTAGTGCTACGATCACATGAAGATTGTGCGAATAATCGCGGATCACCTACGAGTTGAACCCACTTATAGTGGTCTATACGACAGGACTGTGCACCTGACTTGGATCCAAGACGAGTGTGTGGTGCGGGAGGTGAACGTCACGTGAAGGACTATGCCCCTAACTCTGGGCGGGAGCACTAATATCGAGGTGCAGATTAATGAGCTCAATATGCATCACAACATCACCATTCATCTCATAACTATTACCAGCATGATATACTCACCTATAGCTTACCTGGGCCACCGCAACACCATGCAACAATATGCATAATTATGATAATGCATATGCTAATATATAATACGAGCATGACATGGCATTTCAAATCACATTTCCTTTAAAACACTTTTTCTGGGAAAAACGTCAATTATATATATATATACTGAAAACAAAAGCCTACTCACTGGTACGTAGATAGGTCGTAACCCCCGTGCCTAGCCTGGTTACGCTCGTACTCCGGATAAGTTTCGCTTATATGAGAAACAACTATATAGGCGTTAATTTAAAGCACATAAACAAAACTAGATAATAACTTCTCATACAATGCTCAAATTGGGTATATGAATATACCACCGAGATCTACACAACCTCACGAACATCCTTATAATTTTAGAAAAAAATTTCGACCACCGACATGCCCTCATGCGCCAGCCAAGGCACGGCCAGACGTGCCCCCACGCGTGGCCACATACCTGGCACACTGACGGCGTCGGTAACGGCAGTTAGAGAATATTTCGTTAAATCCTAGCATATTACGTTAGATTCTTAACAGCGTCAGCTAACGCTGCTAGCATATTCCGTCAAAACTGACGGAATATTCTTTGTCTTCTCCGGCGAGTCGTCAATTGCCGGCGACTATTCGCCAGTTTCTGGAAACTTTTCTAAACCTCATATCTCACTCATTTTTCCACCAAAATGCATGAAATTTGTACCAAATGAAACCTCTCACTGAGAAGAACAAAACCATACATGTTTTGAGTCCCAAAATTCACGGGATCTCGCCGGAGAAATTCAAGAAAACCGACCAACTTCGATACTCGCGATCCCAACGTCTAATTTCTTCCAACGAAGCACTCCGAGCTTCCTTTGGACCTCCTCAAGCTCCCTATGAGCTTGAAATTCCCTAAAAATCAACATTTTACGTAAGTATGAATAGTACGTCAAATCGGGGTTACGGTTTCGACGCGATATTAAAGGTTTCCTTACCTAAAAATGGTATGGATGTGCTCGTATGGACTTCAGGAACACAATGGTGACCTTGGATCTTTCGATCTACAAGGTTTGGGTCCCTTTATCTTCTTGTTCGTACGTAAAGGGAAGAGAGAGAGAGTGCGAGTCCGAGAAAGAGAGAGGAAAGAGAGAGTCCACAGGAGAGAATAGAGAGAAAGGGTTTGGTGTGTAAGTGTGGTCCTCACACTTCCACCTAAGCCTCATCATAACCATGGTTACTCCAAAAATCCAAATCTTCAACTAGGGTTACCAAATAAAACTCCAAATACGAAATTCCCATGCAACGTTCAGGGGCAATTTCGTCATTTCACATTATCGAGAATAATTTTCCGGGATGAGCTGTCATAATCTACCCTCCTTATAAAAATTTCATCCTCAAAATTTATTCCATCAATACCATCCACTAGTAATCATAAAACAACCTTGGATATATCTCTCTCATCTGTTTCTCTATTTCCCAAGTAGATTCTTCCACTGAATGGTTCATCCACAAAACTTTCACCAAGTGCACTGTCTTCTTTCTCAAAACCTTTTTTTTCCAATCCAGAATAGTCATTGGTTCCTCATCTTATGTCAAATCTGGATTAATTTGCAATGGTTGAGGAGATATCACATGTGAAGGATCTACAACATAATATCGAAGCATCGAAACATGAAGCACATTATGTACCTTAGACAGTTCAGAAGGCAACTCAAGCCTATAAGCAACTTCACCAACTTGTTCGATGATCTTGTAAGGTCCGATGTACCTAGGGCTTAGCTTACCCTTCTTCCTGAACCTTACTACTCATTTCCATGGTGAAAGCTTCAGAAATACCCAATCATCAACTTGATACACTTTGTCATTGGCATGACTGTCTGCTAAACTTTTCTGGCGATCCTGGGCCACTTTCAGGTTAGACTTAATTACCTGAACGTTCTGAGTAGTCTCCTTCACAATCTCAAGGCCCACTAGCACTCTTTCGCCAACCTCTGACCAACACAAGGGTGTACGACAAGCTCTGCCATAAAACGCCTCAAATGGTGCCATCTCGATGCTAGAATGATAGCTGTTGTTGTAGGCGAATTCCATTAAATCCAACTTTGCCTGCCAATTTTCACCAAACTGAAGTATAAAAGATCTTAGCATATCTCCTAAAGTCTGAATCGTCCTCTCAGATTGACCATCTGTTTGAGGATGATATGTTGTACTATACAGTAATCTCGTGCCAAGAGCCTTCTGAAAAGCTATCCAAAACTTAGAAGTGAATCGAGGATCACGATCTGAAACAATACTCATAGGAACTCCATGATACTTCACAATCTTCGTGATGAACAATTCAGCTAACTTGTTCAGAGAATACTTTTCCTTTACTGGAATGAAGTGCGCTGACTTGGTAAGCCGATCTACAACCACCTAAATGCCATCATAACCGTTCTGTGTACGAGGAAGCTTATACACAAAATCCGTAGTAATATTTTCCCATTTCCATTGTGGAACGGGAATTGGCTGCATCAATCCAAACGGCTTCTTCCTTTCAACTTTGACTTGCTAACAAACTGCACACATACGGACATACTCTGCAATTTCCCTTTTCATACCTGGCCAATAATAAAATGGCCTAATGGTATGATACATTTTAGTTTCTCCTGGATGCATGGCATATGCTGAAATGTGTGCCTCATCAAGAATTGCTTTCTTTAACTTCTCATTATTTGGCACGTACGTCATATTCTCCCACATAAGCATGTCGTCCGTCTCTCTAACTCTGAGATCTTTCTTTTTCCCTTGATTCCTCAAATGAATTAGCTCTTAAATCTCTTCATTAATCATCTGAGTCTCGAGTATACGACCAATCAGAATAGGCCTAACTTGGAAACTAGCAAGTAAGGCTTCTTCTTGTTCTGCCACAATTTCTTCTTGTTCTTCCAATTCCAATTTCACTCCAGTAGACCTCAAATTTACAAGAAGAGGAACACGAGAATCATACAAAGCACTAATCCGACCTTGGGATTTTCTACTCAAAGCATCAGCCACTACATTAGCACGTCCAGGGTGATACCCAATCGTGCAATCATAATCACTAAGCAACTCTAACCACTTTCGCTGCCTAAGATTAAGCTCTTTCTGGGTGAAAAGATACTGAAGACTCTTGTGAACTATAAATATCTTACACTTTTCACCATAAAGATAATGTCTCCAGATCTTCAAAGCAAAGATGATAGTTGCAAACTCCAAATTATGAGTAGGGTAGTTCATCTCATAAGACTTCAATTGCCTCGAAGCATAGGCAATTACTCTACCATGTTGCATCAGAACACAACCCAGACCATTCAAAGAAGCATCACTATAAATCTCAAAGTTACCACTATCATCAGGAAGTGCCAAAACCAGAGCATGAGTGAGACAATGCTTAAGCTGCTTAAAACTCTGCTCACAATTCCCATCCCACTCAAATTTAACTTCCTTCCTAGTCAACCTTGTAAGTGGTAAAGCAATAGCTGAAAAGTCCTTAACAAACCGTCGATAGTAACCTGCTAAACCAAGGAAACTCCGTTCCTCGGTGACGGTTCTTGGCTGCTCCCAATTCTCTACAACTGCTACCTTCTGAGGGTCTACCAAAATACCTTGAGCTGAAATTACATGTCCCAAGAATGCCACTTCATTTAACCAAAACTGGCACTTGCTAAACTTAGCATACAACTGATGTTCCCTCAATTTCTTCAGCACTAGAGTGAGATGTCGAACATGATCTGATTTCGTCTTAGAATACACCAGAATGTCATCAATAAAGACAATGACAAATCTATCCAAGTGTTGCTAAAATACCTTATTCATCAAACTCATGAAAGCTGCTGATGCATTCGTTAATCCAAATGGCATCACACAAAACTCATAGTGACCATAACGAGTTCTGAATGCCGTCTTAGGTACATCTTCACTCTTAATCTTCAGCTGATAGTATCCCGACCTTAAGTCAATCTTTGAGAATACACAGGCACCTTTGAGTTGATCAAATAGATCGTCTATACGCGGCAATGGATAACGGTTTTTAATCGTTACCCGATTCAATTTCCTATAATCAATACACAACCTTAAGGTACCGTCTTTCTTCCGAACAAATAACACTAGGGCTCCCCAAGGTGACGAACTAGGTTGAATGAAACCTTTATCAACTAACTCTTGTAACTGAATCTTCAATTCTCTTAACTCCGCAGGAGCCATTCTATATGGAGTTAAGGAAATAGGATCCATACCTGGAAGTAAATCAATGGTGAACTCCATATCTCTGTCTGGCGGTAATCCAGGTAAATCATCAGGAAAGATGTCCGAAAAATGTCTAACCACCTTTACATTCTCCACACTAATAGAAGCAACATCACTCAATACCACATGAGCCAAGTACCCTTGACAACCTTTCTTTAATAACTTCTTGGCTCTCACAGCTGAAATAATACCATGCCTCAATCCACAAGGCTCACCAAAGAATGTAACCTCAGGTAATCCAAGACAATGGAAGGTCACTGATTTCCCGTAACAGTCAATCTTGGCACGATTGTAATGCAACCAATTTGTGCCTAAAATAACATCAAAATCCACAATGTCTGAAGGAGTAAGGTTAGCTGGCATAACCACATCCTCCACTAATACGGGATAACCTGGGTAAGCATAATCTACATAACACTTCTCCCCTCTAGGCATTGCAAACTCTAACTCATACCTAATGGGTGTAGATTGAGGTTGAGTCAACTGAGCAAATGTATGAGAAATCACAGAATGTGTAGCACCACAATCAATCAACACTTTAGCATGATAACCAAGAATATTCAACGTACCCATGATTAAGTCAGGATTGTTCTGAGCATCCTGAAGAGAAATGTTATGGATACGTCCCCGAGCTTGTTGTCTTCCTTTTCGACCTCTGCTGGCATGAACACCTCTGCAGTGCGAACTACGTCCCTGACAGGAATGATTGTGCTGCCTTGACGATCCAGCACTACTAGCAGTAACATCCACCTGCTGAGGTTGTACTCCAGACTGCCACTGTGATCCACCAACTGAAAACTGCTAACCGTAGCCACTCTGCTGATAAGGCATATAACCCCCTGAAAACTGGCCATAACCACCTTGCTGATAAGGATCATGAGGGTACTGATACTGTCCTGAATGATAAGGAATTGGATCCCCCTGAAAATGATAAGTCTTACCACGACCTGCCAGCACATAATCACTAGGTCTTGAAGACTGCTAGGTCGGAGCTGGCGGTGGCATAAGGGGCTGCTGAGGCTGCTGGGGCCTGTGCTGATTCTGAGGGCAAAACCTAGACAAATGTCCCATTTGTCCACAAGTATAGCACCCGTTACTACCTCGACGACACTCTCCAAAATGTCGATTATTGCATCTACGGCACAAAGGACCACTAGCACTACCTGAATCTCTCTGCCTCTGAAATCTCAGGCCTCCAGTAAATCTACCTCCTCGCCTTTGGCCCATGGCACTAAAACCTCCACTGGAAGAACTCGAGCTTGTGCCACTTTTCTTAAAACTCTGAGTCTGGCGAGGTCCCTAAGATGAATGTCATTTACCTTTATCATCATTTCTCAGACTCTTATCATTTTCTTCCTCTTCCTCACTATCACTGGGCAACTTCTCTGAGTCTTCAACACTCAACAAAATCTCATAGAACTCCTGGTAAGTATTACAGTAAGTAGTAGTCGTTATAGTACGCCATTTCTTTTTAGTACCCAAAATAAAATGGTGTAACATCTCAACCGGATTAGCAGCAACCTCCGGATGATAACGAGACAAGTCAATGAACTTCCTGTAATACTCATTCGCTGACATCTTCCCCTGTTTTAGACTGGTAAACTTTTGCTTCTTACTGTCAATGTAGGCTGGAGGAATAAATCTTTTCATAAATAAACTCTTGAAAACTTCCCAATCAGTTGCTTCCTCTCGAGTTAACGCTCGAGCCTCCAGTTCCCACCAGGATGTAGGTTCCTTACCTAAGAACCAAGTAGTCGTCTCAACCCATCTATCAGGAAGAAGATTCCCCTGACTTTGCATTATCCGGAAGGTCTTCTCCACATGATTAAACCATTTATCTGCGCCTTCAGGCCCTTCATTTCCCACAAAATTATACAACTTCAAATTGTATACAGCCTCAAGAGGAGTCCTCTGAGCAGGACGTAACGCAGACTGTATAGCATTGGCTATAGCTTCCTCTAACTGAGAAATATCAGGGAAACTAGGTTTAGCTGAACGACGTGGCTCTCTACGATGGGGCATAGTTCTAACAAAAAACATCAAGAACAATTAGGGAATTCATAAGATATGCAGGACTGCAACCTAGAGCTCTGATACCAAACTGACACACCCCAACCGAAATCGAGGCGTGTTGGCCGTCACGTGAGCGTGACGTAACCATAAGCACAGTGCGGAAGCAAGATTAATAAGGGAAATACAAACAAATTAAAACCGAGCAACAAAAAATCCTAGTTAAGATAGCATGCTAGTGCGAGAATAAGTGTGAATTACACAACCAGAGCTTAACTAGCCTAAGTGCAGTCAAGCATAAAAGTACTAATTAAACAACACCCGAAGGTGGTCCTACATGAAGGATGTCTGTCAGAACCTCCGTTGAATCCTCGTAAGCCACCAACCAACGCAACCTAATACCTAGAGGGGCGCAAAAACAAATACGTGAGTGGGCAAAAACAAAGGTTTTCTAAAATCATACGATATCAAAAGAGCTATCCACTCGCTGGAAAACCTGTATAATTCCCAGAAAATAGGATACATATATATGTATATAAATATAATTCAAAACCATGCTCAATGTATCCAAAACCACATAAATATATGTATGCCATGCTTATGCCATGCCCAATGCCTCATAATATCACAAATGTAAGCCAGGTGATGCAATTCAATATAACTCATATACTAGCCGAAATCACCTGATGTGATCTATACGACGAAATCTAGAGCTCATTTCAATCATATCTAAATCTCATATCTCATCACATAATTCATCATGTATATACGTCACATATCTCATCATGTATATACATATCTGCACACGAGTCGGAACCACCTCACGTGGTCTGACCGACAAGACTGGGTATAAATAATAATACGCTCTAGTGCTACGATTACGTGAAGACTATGCGAATAATCGCGGGTCACCTACGAGTCGAACCCACTTATAGTGGTCTATACGACATGACTGTGCACCTAACTTGGATCCAAGATGAGTATGTGGTGCGGGAGGTGAACATCACGTGAAGGACTATGCCCCTAACTCTGGGTGGGAGCACTAATACCGGGGTGTAGATTAATGAGCTCAATATGCATCACAACATCACCATTCATCTCATAACTATTACCAGCATGATATACTTACCTGTAGCTTACCTGGGCCACCGCA
The DNA here is from genome assembly GCA_024362995.1 of Heteromeles arbutifolia. Classification (NCBI taxonomy): domain Eukaryota; kingdom Viridiplantae; phylum Streptophyta; class Magnoliopsida; order Rosales; family Rosaceae; genus Heteromeles; species Heteromeles arbutifolia. The sequence continues at coordinate 31,064,242 of JANCRC010000003.1, read as the reverse complement.
GCACCATGCAACAATTTGCATAATTATGATAATGCATATGCTAATATATAATACGAGCATGACATGGCATTTCAAATCACATTTCCTTTAAAACACGTTTTCTGGGAAAAACGTCAATTATATATATATATATATATATATATATATATATATATATATATATATACTGAAAACAAGAGCCCACTCACTGGAACCTAGATGGGTCGTAACCCCTGTGCCTAGCCTCGTTACTCTCGTCCTCCGGATAAGTCTCACCTATATGAGAAACAACTATATAGGCGTTAATTTAAAGCACATAAACAAAACTAGGTAATAACTTCTCATACAATGCTCAAATTGGGTATATGAATATACCACCAGGATCTACACAACCTCACGAACATCCCCATAATTTTAGACAAAAATTTCGACCACCCACGTGCCCTCACGCACCGGCCAAGGCACGGCCAAACGCGCCCCACGCGCGGCCACGTGCCTGGCACACTGACGGCGTCGGTAACGGCAGTTAGAGAATATTCCGTTAAATCCTAGCATATTCCGTTAGATTCTTAACGGCGTCAGCTAACGCCGTTAGCATATTCCGTCAAAACTGACGGAATATTCTCTGTCTTCTTCGACGAGTCCCCGATTGCCGACGACTGTTCGCCGGTTTCTGGAAAATTTTCTAAACCTAATATCTCACTCATTTTTCCACCAAAATGCATGAAATTTGTACCAAATGAAACCTATACCTGTTTTAAGTCCCAAAATTCACGGGATCTCGCTAGAGAAATTCAAGAAAACCGGCCAACTTCAAAACTCACGATCCCGACGTCTAATTTCTTCTAACGAAGCGCTCCGAGCTTCCTTAGGACCTCCTCAAGCTCCCTATGAGCTTGAAATTCCCTAAAAATCAACATTTTACGTAAGCATGAATAGTACCTCAAATTGGGGTTACGGTTTTGACGCGATATCAAAGGTGTCTTTACCTGAAAATGGTACGGATGTGCTCGTATGGACTTCAGGAACACAATGGTGACCTTGGATCTTTCGATCTACAAGGTTTGGGTCCCTTTATCTGCTTGTCTGTACGTAGAGGGAAGAGAGAGAGTTGGAGTCCGGGAGAAAGGAAATAGAGAGTCCACGGGAGAGAAGAAAGAGAAAGGGTTTGGTGTGTAAGTGTGGTCCTCACACTTCCACCTAAGCCTCAACATAACCATGGTTACTCCAAAAATCCAAATCTTCAACTAGGGTTACCAAATAAAACTCCAAATATGAAATTCCCATGCAACGCTCAGGGGTAATGTCGTCATTTCACATTATCGAGAATAATTTTCCAGGACGGGCTGTCACATGCATAGCATACGTACAATTGCTAGTATTAGTTAACAAATGAGCATTAAGATTGAGAAAAAAAAAACATAACACTACAATAAAATGTCATGAGGCCAAACAACTCCTACTAAAAGACGTGGATAGAATAAAAGAGCTTGCTCAAAAAATATTAAAATATATCCACGATGCAACCGTACTCTTGTTTCCTAGGGTTTCAAAGGCCAAGCCTTGTGCAAATACCAAGACGCAACAAGCCATACGAAATAACCAAAAACAAAATAGTCATCGCCCGTTGAATCATCTCCAACAAATTCTTAGCGGAGAAGGAAAGAGATATCCCATGGAAACATCCTGCATGGAGCCGACAAATTAATCAATTAATTAATCATCCCAATTAATATAAACATTAATTATTTCCAACCACATTACGTGTATAGTGTATAAGTCGACATAATTAACAAAAGGGTAATTAATGTTAGGAATACTATATTTTAAAACTAAATTTTGTAAACCATATGACGTTATTATTGATTATTGAATTATTATTTAAGATCCAAATTCAAGAATGTTGGGACTAAAAAATAGTCCATGCCCCCTGCCTATTCACTGTTTACTGCCCTACCTAATGAGGATTGGTTGCAAGTCAAAATAATGGAGTTACATTTGTCTCCCCTTTCCCAGATGAACAAGTAAACTACCACATTCCCAACTAAACTACCTACTTGTAACGTTTTCAGTAAGAAAACCAAATGTATATGTACATATCATGGGAATGGGTTGACCTCTACGCGCGTTGTTATCTAACTAGCACTTTTGGTAATGGGGGCAGGAAAGATTTAGAGTTGCAATATACATTTCTCACCTTGGGAGAAACAAGTAGCACACTTGTACAATATCAAAAGGTTTTTTTTTTTTTTTTGGTAACGGTTAAATAATTGATTATGCGAGGTTAGCCCTTTTGTTCTGGTCAAAATGCATTTAGCGCCAATCTTCTCTCGGAGAAAAGAGAATCCTAGCAATCACCACAAGACTAAACCTACATGGCCAGTTTGTAGCAGTTTCGTTCAACAATATTTCATCAGAGAACATGTTTATCCAAAAGATGTTACTTAAGAAAATGAACCTACAAAATAGTGCTTAAAATGCTTCTAATCTAAATTGAAATGTCTCTTGAGTCTTGAATCTTGACGTTGAAAATCATGCAATTTGATTCACCGTTAGAAAAATAAAAATAAAAATCTCTAAAAACACTTCTTGAGAGATTTGTGTATGCATTCCGATTTATATCTCCCTCTTTCTATCGCTCCCAGCATGTAACCTTTGATCACGTGGTCTAGAGAAACGAGAGATGGACTCTGGGAATAGCCCATGTTTTTCGAATTAGCTTTGGGATAGCCAATCTTGCAGCAGGCAAATCACTCTTTGTTTCTGAGAGATTTAGATTTAGAGTATATCCTCAATTACTTGGGGGTAGAACTGATTGATATGTCTGGCAAAGTCGCAAATGAATTATGACTATGAGAGACCAGTTAAGAACACAAAGGGTCAACAGAGTGGCCAGCCAGCCGCGTTCTTTTTTCCTTTTCAAACCAACTAGTCGTTGTAATTGATGACTTTGTTGATTCTCCAATCTCTCAACCCTATCCATAATATGTCTAGCAAATCTACCAAAACACAAACAAATAAGCTACTTCTTTCGTTTCACATGATCATGCAAGGAAATTAAATACATAATATGAAATTAATGCATTTGATACTTAGTATTACGGTCTAGTGATATTCCTCTTCACTTGTAAGTGGGAGAACTTAGGTTCGATTCTCGCGAAAAGTGAACTTGAACCACATTATTGCTAGACAAGTTCATTGATTTCATTTCACACAAAGGCTATGTTTAAGTAATGCGATATGTAATACGCATGCAGATAATACATACGAAATTAAGCAGCTTCTTAGTATAATAATTGATCGTTTTAATATTAAGTAAGAAGATATTTCTAAAAGGGGTCACTATCTAATTTATTTTTATACAATTTTATACTCTAGTTGGTGCTCTTAATATATCTAGTAATTATCCCACTAAATTTGAGTTGTATAGTTTATTAACAATAATACTTGAATACCCTCTTAGGGGATGAACTCATTTCCCACTTACAAGTAACGTATTTTCGTTGTAGAAGTTTTCTAATCGGAATTATTCAATTTCTTAGTCTTCACTCGAAGATCATCTGTACAAATTTTTATTTGAATCGAAAATCGTTTAATCATCCAAATGTTTTAAATAAATGGACGGTGAACCATTAGTATGTTACTTGGTACCTACACCATCCATTTATTTGAGACGCACTAGGATGACTTACAATTCCCAATTTGAATAATAATTATTTGTAGAAATTATCTTCAAATGAAAATTATAAAATTGAATGATTTTGACTGCAAATGGGAAATTGAGCTCATTCCCAAAGAAAAGGTGCAATTATTATCCTTATTTGATAGTGACAATACAACCTTTATTTGATTTTGAGTTATTTATTTGATTTTGTCTCTTTTCATTTCTTTCTTAAAAAATGAATATAAAACTCGATTAAGATCGAATTCTCTTCTAATACATGTGATTGTGATATATGGTGATCATCATTAATAAATTAGCTCAACAATCTGAACAGTATATGTTAATTACATAATACATATATACTTGGAGTACCACATTAGAAAACCTATAAATTAGTTATTGCTACCAATTAGCAAACGCTTATTTTGACAAGAAGAATCCTTAGAAATCTTCTTACATTCTTTTCTTGACAAAATGTTGGACGCCATTTCCGCCGAATTATTATATTTCATCGTGAGATTGATTGATGATAGAATAAAGGTATATACATATAGTTCCGTCCATATTGCTCACTTCACAGAGATATTAATGAGTTCTAAAATTGCAGAACACTTTTATGTAAGACGGTTGTATTGGTACGTGTTACCGCTCTAGGTTGTATTGTATAGATTAACATTTTAACACAAGTTAATTTGTAGTAGTACGTGTATTCTAAATTTTGGTATCTCATGGGTCCAGCTCATGATAAAGTTTTGGAGAATACTACTTTCAAAGGAATGTAATGGTTGGTTTACTCACCTTATACGTTGGAATTACGAATAACGCGAATGACATTAATCAAACATAAAAATTCTATGTGGTGCATGAATATATGAAGTTCCAAGACTAATTAATTGGATGGCTTATGAAATTTTCAACTTCCAATTATAGTAGCGGAGCTAACTCTTGGACTCACTGGGGTGGTTCATCCATACATACAAATAGAGATGGCATTTCACCATTGTAGATTATCCAAAAGCAAGCATACAATTCATTTAGAGTGTTAAAGAGAGTGCATTATACTTTCTTGTATTCATCAAGTATTGTCTTTCCCTTAGTAAGATTGTTCTTGTTGTACCGATTACTTTGATATAGTGAAAGCTTGATCAATGCTCTGTGGACGTTGACACAAATTGTTGAATCACGTAAATTCTTGTTGTCGATCTTTCTACTTTACTTTGTGTTTTTTTTCTTTCTATTTTGTAATGTCGTCAATCCTAACACTACATACTTTTGCTAACACCTTATTTATTATAAGTAAGAAACTAAAGCCAAGCCAATGTTTAGGTAAGTTTTTCTCTCTAAGTTAGAAGCAAGAAGATAAAGCATATAATATAAGACAAACCAACGTTCACATTTGGGACAATTGAATTAACACTCATTTTCCCCTAAAACATCATAATACCATATCATGCTGCATGCGCCAAGCAATGGATCTGACGCATCGTGACACTGAAAAGTCGGCCACCAAACGCACAACCCCTAAACGAAAAGCCAAATATTCCATCCGTCTGATCCAATCAACTGCCACGTGTACCGTCAAAACAAAAAGAAACCAATGATTCAACCCGGAGTAGAATTATTAAAAAATCTAAACACCCAACATTAGCAATATGTAACAAATAACGGTCGTGTAAATATGCGCTTCCGCCCGTTACGCAATGTGGAGCGGTTATACCCATTTTTTTCCATCCCCACCACCCTGTAATAGTTGGCTCTATAAATAAACCCTACAATCACACTCAACAGAAACCCCATCACCTCTAATCATCTCTTGCTCGCTCTGCTTCTCTCAGAACCAGAGCTTCAGCATGGCCACCTTCACATTCCCTCTCTTCCTCTCTCTCCTCCTCCCACTTTTCCCTTTTGCAGCTGCTGCTGGTACGTACATAATAACGCGCATATACGTTTATGAGATTTTCTAACCTGCACCGGCTTATAGTATCTACCGAGATTCTTATCTGATATGCTTGTTTATTGATTGTTCAAATGCATTGTGCATATCATGTTAGAGCTTGTGTACATTTTGTGCTAATTAATTACTTAGAGGTTAAATTTGAACTCATAAGGAAAACTAATGAAAATGGTTTGAAAAATTTGAGTTTTAACAATAAGGATAAAATAAAAGGTAAAGTGAATAGTACCATGATTGACTTTTTAGTGTAAAAATGTAGTTTTTCATTAAAGTGAACATTACTGAGAACTTTTCGTTAAAGTTTCCTAATACCTAATGGATTTGTTTTTGGCTTTGCGGAAACAGGTACTGTTGGAATAAACTACGGCAGGATAGCGGACAACTTACCACCGCCCGAAAAGGTGGTGGCACTCTTCAAATCCCAAGGCATTAACAAAGTGAAGCTCTACGACACCGACGCTGCTGTCCTCACCGCCCTCGCCAACTCCGGCATTGGAGTCGTCGTCGCCCTCCCCAACGAGCTCCTCTCCTCCGCCGCCAGCGACCCCTCATTCGCCGACAAATGGGTCCAATCCAACATCTCCCAATACCACCCCAAAACCCAAATCGAAGCCATCGCCGTAGGCAACGAGGTCTTCGCCGACCCGAACAACACCACCCAATTCCTCGTCCCCGCCATTAAAAACATACAGTCTTCCCTCGTCAAGTACAACCTCAACTCCATCAAACTCTCCTCCCCAGTCGCCCTCAGTGCCCTCAATTCCTCGTACCCGCCTTCTGCCGGGGCCTTCAAACCCGACTTAATCGAACCCGTCATCAAGCCGTTTCTGGAAATTTTAACCCAAACGTCGTCGTATTTGATGATAAACGCGTACCCATTTTTCGCGTACGAGTCCACCTCCGATAAGATTTCTCTCGACTACGCTCTGTTCCGGACCAACCCGGGAAATCCGGACTCGGGTAACGGGCTGAAGTACTACAGTTTGCTCGAGGCCCAAATCGACGCCGTTTTCGCCGCCATGTCGGCTGTCGGATACGGCGACATAAAGTTGGTGGTGACCGAGACCGGGTGGCCCTCCAACGGCGACGAGAACGAGATTGGCGCGGGGAAAGCCAATGCGGCGGCGTATAACGGAAACTTGGTGAAGAGAGTTTTAACGGGAGGTGGGACCCCCTTGAAGCCAAAGGACCCGCTCAACGTCTATCTATTCGCTCTGTTTAACGAGGATCAGAAGACCGGGCCCACATCGGAGAGGAACTACGGTCTGTTTTATCCGGACGAAACGAAGGTTTACGACATTCCGCTTACGGTGGCTGGGCTGGGTGGGGCCCAATCATCGCCGGCCAACGAGAGCAAGGTTCAGGTCCCGGCGGCATCGCCCTCTGCGGGGAACACGTGGTGCGTGGCGAATGGGGACGCAGGGGAGGAGAAGCTTCAGGCCGCACTGGATTATGCTTGCGGAGAAGGAGGAGCTGACTGCCGTTCGATTCAGGAGGGGTCCACGTGTTTTAATCCTAATACGCTTGAGGCGCACGCATCGTACGCTTTCAATAGTTATTATCAGAAGAGAGCGCGCGGGACTGGCACGTGCGATTTCGGTGGTGCCGCCTACGTTGTTGCTCAACCTCCAAGTACGTAACACACTGACTCCGTTACTATTTCATCTCTAAATTTCTTGATTTAATTTATATTATTTAATTTTTAGCTTACTAAATTAATGGTCTATATTAAAATTGATCCATTGTTACCTAAAAGGGTGATAGATTTTGTTTTACGAATACTAATCTAACACGGAATCCTCAACATGAAAGTAATATGCATACTAATATTTTTTCTGTATTGTTGGCAGGGTATGGGACGTGCAAGTTTCCAACAAGTTACTAAATGACGAAATTAAGATGGGGTTGTTTTAGTTTGGTGAATAATTATTCGGATATTGGTTGGGACTTAACTTATTTTTTGATGCCACCTTTATCGATTTTAGAGCAGTTTGGGCACCTATTTGATTTGTATTTATTTATTGCTATCACTATTATTTAATGAATATAGTAATTTGGATTGGTTGTGTTTGGTTCGACTTATTTATCTGTAATTACTTGCATGTTCCTTTTCTTCCAGATTTCTCAGTCTGCATTTCCGTTGGCTTTTGTTTTTGTTGGTATTGCGACTATTGTCAATTATAATTGAGTTTTTAATTCGGTTTGATGGGAGTTATGTACTTATGGTAGGCTACAAAGCTTATGTTAAACTATGTGACATAATTGTCTTATTACTTATTTAAAAAAATAAATTATTGTGAAAGAGTTAAATTAATTATCATATTTATCGACGATGTCTACATTCACTTGTTCATGAAATTTAAGGAAAAACGACATAAAAATACATGTCAAGGAGTGAATACAGCAGCTAATAATAAATAAATAATATATAGGGGGCTAATAGACTCAGTTGAAGTGGTTATGACAAAAGATCTACTTATATTTGGTTTGGTCTAACTCCTATTATATTTTCTTTAAAGCTTTTGTATGGCGCGCAGTAGGAAATCATTTTAATCTTCTTTTTTTTTTAATTTTCAAAAAGAAAAAGAATTTTGAGGATCTGTGTTTTTTTATTCTTCACAGTTATTTACCTCTTTTAGGAGCCGGGAAGACTCACAGAGGCATTTCAGCCTTCCTCTGACCACAAGTCTGACCTTCCTCTGATCACAAGTCTGACTTTCACACCAGCAACGGGTTTGAATGATCTTTTGATATTCTGAATTGGAGTAACTCATAGAAAGGCTGCAATGTAGATTGGGCTTTAGAGGGCACGTGCAGCACTTCAGATAATGGGCGTGAGCTTGCAAACCCAAAACATTTGGGCCAACTGAGGCCTCCGCAATTAAATGTGAAGAAGCCCAATTACGATTTCGGCAAATCTTGTGGGATTGAAGCGTGTTTGATTATGTTTTTGCCATTTATTACTATGGTTCAACCTTAACATGTGTTAATTTACACAATTTGCGTGATTCACATGTCGTAAATTTAGGACCTAATGACTAAATGAATACTTCGTTTTGGGTGGGTACAACCTGAACTTCTCGTTCAAATGATTACGGCTAAGAAAGGAACCTCTCACACTTAGGGTGCGTTTGTTGCATCGGACTATCTCGGACTGGACTAGCTTCATGGACTAAGCTGGACTGGCTTAGAATAGACCAAGCTGGACTGATTTAGTGAAGTGTTTGGTGCTGTGTCGGACTACAAAGCAGAACTCATATATTATATTATTAAATTTATATTTAAAATATTTTATCATTAATTTAATCTATATATACTAATATTTTATTATTAAATTATCATTTTCCTTTCTGGAATCATCTTCCTCTCTCATTTTTTTGTCTGTCCATTGCATCCCTCCCCTCTCATCTTTCTCAGCCATTTTATCTGTGCCACTGTCTCTTTCCCCTTTCCCTTTTTTTGGGTTTTCTGAGTTCAATTTTTTTTGGTTTTCTGGTTGTGGGAAGCAGGGAAGAAGGAGATGTGAGGGGCAAAGCGGAGCAGAGGTAGCAGTGGAAGAGGTAAGGGAGGACAAAGCCCAAAGTCCTTGCCGTCGAAAATTGAGGTCTAGGAGGAAGGAGCCCAATCAGAGGGCGCGACCGATGAGCTTGGTCTGAACGGAGGTGAATCAGACGACGGAGCTTGTGAGTTCTCTGATTGAAGTTCGAATCGAGGTCTTTGTTCATGATTCAGGGTTGGGGACAAGGAGAGAGGGAAAGAACGCGAGCATAGAAGAGAGTAGAGGATGTGAGCAAAGAGCGATCGAAGGGATTAGCTAGTCCCATGGTTCACGACGTCTCTCGCTAAGACCGTCTAGCACGATCCTTAGTCGAGGCGAGTCCGGCTTACTCCCACTAAAGCTAGTCCCGTGAAGTAACAAACATGGGACTGGACTAATTATTAGTCTAGTCCAGTCCAATGAGGACTAGTGAAGGGAAACAAACACACCCTCAAAGACTAGGTTAGTGCCAATCAAGTTTGAATACTCAACACCAAAATCAGCTTCAATCACAAAGTTATCGAACGTGAAGGTTCCAAGAACATGAATTAGACTTATTGATTGTCATATTACCACACACACACACACACACACACACACATACATATATATATATGGGATAGGATCAAGGGACAAACATTTTGATAAACATTTTTACACTTCCTTGTAGCCTTTAGATTTTATAACATTCAACGGTCTAGATTAAGAGTGATGTGGAGAGTTTTAAAATTAAATGACTTGGATGATGATGTGGATTATAACTAATAAAGAAAACACTAATCTAAATTAAAAATTAATATCTAATAGGATAAAATTGAAAAAAACCAATAATCAAACTTTGAACCTAGCATAAAAAATCAAAAAATAAGAAAAACAAAAACATGAAAATACTATAACCTTCATCTCCCTCCCTGCAATGTAACATCCCATATCGCCCAAGGGAGTGATCCTTAAATGTACATTCTCATCCCTACCTAGCACGAGGCCTTTTGGGAGCTCACTGGCTTCGAGTTCCGTAGGAACTCCGAAGTTAAGCGAGAAGGGGGCCAAAGCACTCCCAGGATGGGTGACCTACTGGGAAGTTGCTTGTGAGTTCCCAGAAACAAAACTGTGAGGGAATGGTAAGCCCAAAGCGGACAATATCGTGCTACGGTGGTAGAGCGGGCCCGGGAAGTGATCTGCCCCAGGCCGGGATGTGACAAATTGGTATCAAAGCCAATCCCTGGCCGGAAGTGTGCCGACGAGGCATGAGGCCTTTTGGGAGCTCATTAGCTTCGGGTTCCATAGGAACTCCGAAGTTAAGCGAGAAGGGGGCCAAAGCATTCCCAAGATGGGTGACCTACTGGGAAGTTGCTTGTGAGTTCCCAGAAACAAAACTGTGAGGGAATGGTAAGCCCAAAGCGGACAATATCGTGCTACGGTGGTGGAGCGGGCTCTGGAAGTGATCTGCCCCGGGCCGGGATGTGACATGCAATGTCTTGGATGAATTATCCTCTTTCTTTTTATAAAAAATGAACCCTATTAAATAACGAAAAAGGAATGAGCAAAAGATTGATTGCCAAGAAATAATTCAACAAAGCATGAGTTAATTAATGAATTTGTTTCCACTACTTATGGTGATTCCCCTTCAACTAGAGATATACTCTCAAGTAAAACACCAAATCTATTAAAAAAATCTGAGAAAAGAACTACTTTCAGTCTACAATTGTAGAAGCAACATCGAAGGCAATACTGCAGATGATGGGTTTGGATGGATTCACCATCATTCATGTTAAAAGTCATTTGCAGGTTTAAAATCCATTAAAAAAATTCTTTTTTTTTTTCCTTTTCTAAAGTGTGATTTATTTTCTCCTCTCCTTTTTAATTTTATTTTTAATTACGTTCCATATTTTATGCTTTTTGAATTTTATTTTTATGTTTAATATTAGTTAAAATTCACTTAAGCATCCATGTCATTTAATGAATGAATATGGACCTTTGGATGTTTTGTAATCTAAAGGTTTAAAAAAAGTGTAAAAATATTTATCAAAATGTTTGTTCCTTAATCCTATTCCTATATATATATATATATATATATATATATATATATATATATATATATATATATATATATATATATATATATATATATATATATATATATAGGAAACCTTTCACAAGAGGGATCCCCATTTTTCTAAAAAAATGGGGACACCCTCTTGACCGTTAGATCTAACTTTAATGAAATTGTGTGGCTGAGATTGTATGGCATGTGTTTTAATCTCAACCACATAATTTCATAAAAATCAATCAAACGGTCAAAAGGGTGTCCCCATTTTTTTAGAAAAATGGGGATCCCGGATCCCTCTTGGTAAGAGTCCTATATATATATATATATATATATATACACACACACACACACACAATATATATATACAATCCTTAATATCTAAACTTTAAACGTTGAATTATAAACTCATCGTATCGTATCAAGGATTTGACATGTGTTTTTTTTTTTTTAAACACACAACCCTGACATATGCCCCATACCAAAATTTTATTTTTTTATATATAGATAATGTATTAAATACCAAAAATGTATTTATCACTAATGAGGGTGTATTCAATTGACATTTGGAGGGATTTTAATTCTAGTAATGAAGCTAACGGTATTTAATTAGAATTTTAGGTGATTCTCTAGAATTCAATGTGTATTCAATCAGAATTTTAAGATAGTTGATTAAAATTCTAGGAAATCTGAGTGTATTCAATTAAGATTTTAAGGAAATTTATAACATTACAGGTGTATTTAATTAGAATTTGATTTTCAAGAAAAAAATTAGAATTTGATTTTAAAGAAATTGAAAAAGCTGAGGAATTAGAGAGAATTTGAGAGATTTCGTAAGTATTTTAAGCATCCACAAATCTCACATTTCCTCTTGAGATTTTGAGGGAATTGAATCAAAATTATACGTGGAATCTATACAAATAAACTCCATACAAATGGGGAAAAAAGACTGTAAACTAAAGGGGTGTATTCAAATGGGATTTTGAGGGATTTTAATTCTTTTAATGAATTTAAGGGTGACACACCCCGACCTAAATCAGGGTGTGTTGGCCGTCACGTGAGAGTGACGTAACCATATGCACAGTGCGGAAGCAATATTGATATAGAGAAATACGAATAAATAAAAACCAAACTACTAGCAGTACAACTAAGATAATGTGCTAGCGCAAGATTAAGTGTGAAATACACAACCAGAGCATAAATAGTCTAAGTGTAGTCCTAATGGACAAATACTAAATAGACAACACACAAAGATGATCCTACATTTGTGGTAATCTGTCAAAACCTCCGTCAAAACCTCGTAACCACCAAAGCACTTCTACCTAATACTTGGAGGGGCGCAAAACAGAAAGTGTGAGTGGGCAAAAACAAAGCTTTTCAAAATCATTTCATTTCTCAAAAGTTCTAACCACTCGCCGTAAAACCTTTATAATTTCCCCAGAAAATATAATATATATACCATATCAAAAATCCTGCTCAGGATGAAAATCCATAGAAGTATACCATGCCAAAGTATCACAATGAAATGCCATAAGTAATCCAGCTAACATATATAAATGCCAGATATCATATCAGCCAGATCCACCTAACGTGACCTGCATGGCTGAGACTATAGCTCATAATCAATCTCAATCATATCAAATTTTGCACACAAAATCAGCACCACCTCTAATGGTCTGCACAACATAATTGGGTGTAAAATAAATATGCTCTAGTGCTACGATCACGTGAAGATTGTGCGAATAATCACGGGTCACCTGTGAGTCGGAACCACCTATAGTGGTCTGTACGACAAGACTGTGCACCTAACTTGGATCCAAGGCGAGCATATGGTGCGGGAGGTGAACATCACGTGAAGGACTGTGCCCTAACTCTGGGCGGGAGCACTAATACCAGGGTGCAGGTTTATGAGGTCAAAACATCACATCATACCTTGCATAATTAAAGAAATCTCATAACTTTAATCTATGAACTCACCTGGCACTTACCTGTGCATCCACATCACCAATCATAATTATATGCAACTACTAATGCATAATTAAAATAGGCAGATACTTTGCATGGCATTTCAAAACATATAACCATTCAGTTTCGTTTTCTGGGAAAAACTCAATATATAGGTATATACGGAAAACAAAAGCCCACTCACTGGTATGTCGAGGGTCGTAGCCCCCGAGCCTTAATTGGTTGCGCTCATCCTGAGGATAAGTCTCACCTATATGCAAAACAACTATATAAACGTCATTTAAAAGCATATAACCAACACTGGCTAATAACTTCGCATATATTGCTCAATTTGGGTATATAAATATACCACCGTGACCTATTCATCCTCAGAAACATCCCTATATTTTTAAAATAATTTTCTGAGGTCTCACGCGCCGCCACACGCAGGCCAAGGCACGGCCAGACGCACCGTCCACGTGCAAGCACGTGCCTGGTACACTGATGGTAACAGTTAACGGCGTTAGGAATATTCTGTTAAAAAGTAGCATATTCTGTTAAAACTAACCTGATGCCGTTAGAATATTCCGTCGGAATATTCTCTGTCTTATTCCTTGGATCGCCGGAGTCCAGCGCCGGTGACCTCTGCGATTGCCGGATTCTGGAAAATTTTCAAACCTTAATATCTCAGCCATTTTTAATCCAAATTTCATGAAACTTGTCCCAAAATAAAGCTTAGCATGTAAGGAACAAAACCTTACCACTTTCAAGCCTTGAATTCCACTGGATCTTGCCGGAGAAGCCTCGATAATTCGGCCAAAATTTCAAACTCGTCGATCTCGACTTCCTGATGTCCAAATCGCTTGGTTTTTCTTCTCCAAGCTTCGTAAAGATGATCTAAAGCTCCCTAGGACATTAAAATCCTCTGAAAACCTCACGATCACATGTGTATGAATAGTGCACCAAAACTAGGATTGCGGGTTCTCGAGTTTTTGAAGCTTTCACGGTCAACCAAGGGTACAACTAGGTTTCTAAGGTTGCAACGAACTCGAAGATGGCCTCCTGAGTTTCGATCCGTGACTGGAAGTGAAAGTTCTAAGGTTGCCCGTACGGTTGTACGAAAATTTCAGAAAATCGGAGAGAGGGAGAAGAGAGAGGGTACACGGGAGAGAGAGAAGTGTGTGCATGTGGTCCAAAAGTGGGTCACCAACCAAAACAAACAATTATCTAAGTTTTAATTGGGCCCAAAACATTAGGACCTAAGGTAAGTGACTCAAACCCTTAGCTTAATTACACACCACCCTCAAACGTCCAAGGGTAATTTAGTAAATTCACTTCATCGATAAAATTATTTCGGGACGGACTGTCACAACCTACCATCCTTATAAAAATTTCGTCCTTGAAATTTATACCACAATAATACAATCCATTAATAGTCATAAAACAACCTTGGATACATCTCTCTCATCCGATCTTCTGTCTCCCAAGTAGCCTCTTCCACTGAGTGATTTCTCCATAAAACTTTCACCAAACGCATTGTCTTATTCCTCCGAATCTTATCTTTCCAATCCAAAATAGTCACTGGTTCCTTATCATAAGTCAAATCTGGATTAATTTCCAAAATGGAAAGATGAAAAACATCGTGCACTTTAGACAACTCTGAAGGTAACTCAAGCCTGTAAGCAACTTCACCGACTCGCTCGGTGATCTGATACGGTCCGATATACCTAGGACTTAACTTACCTTTCTTTCCGAACAGTACAACACCTCTCCACGGTGATAGCTTCATAAACACCCAATCATCTATTTTATACACTCTATCAGTGGCATGTCTGTCTGCTAAGCTCTTCTGTCGATCATGGGTCGCCTTCAGGTTAGATTTATTCACCTGAACATTTTGAGTAGTCTCCTCCACTATCTCAGGGCCCACCAAAACTCTTTCGCCAACCTCCGACCAACATAAAGGTGTACGACAATATCTGCCATAAAGTGCCTCAAATGGTGCCATACCAATACTTGAATGAAATCAAATCCAACCGCTTATGCCAAGCGTCAGCAAACTGTAAAACCGAAGATCTCAACGTATCTTCCAACGTCTGAATAGTTCTATCTAACTGCCCATCTGTTTGAGGATGATATGCCGTACTATAGAGTAATCTTGAACCAAGAGCTTCCTGAAATGCTACCCAGAACTTAGAAGTGAATCTAGGATATTGATCCGAGATAATACTAACTGGAACTCCATGGTACTTCATAATCTTCGATATGAATAATTCAGCTAATTGGCTTAAAGAACATTTCTCCCTCATTGGAATAAAATGTGTTGACTTAGTAAGCCGATCAACTATCACCCAAATTCCATCATAACCATTTTGTGTACGAGGAAGCTTATACACAAAATCCATAGTAATATTTTCCCATTTCCATTATGGAACGGAAAATGGTTGCATCAATCCAAAAGGCTTATTCCTTTCAGCTTTAACCTGCTGACAAATGGCACACCTACTCACATACTCAGCAATTTCTCTTTTCATACCTGGCCAATAATAAAATGGTCGAATGGTATGATACATTTTAGTACCTCCAGGATGCATTGCATAAGCCGATACGTGTGCTTCATCCAAAATTTCTTTCTTTAACTCCGCATTATTCGGCACATACATTCTCTTATCCTGCATAGGCATACCGTTTGATTCTCTAATTCTGAGATCCTTCTTTTTCCCTTGATTTCTTGCCAGAATTAATTCCTGAATTTCTTCATCATCAAACTAAGCCTCGAGCACTCGATCAATTAAAATTGGTCTGACCAGAAAATTAGCAATCAAAGCTTCTTCTCGATCTTCCACCCCTAACTTTACTCCAGTAAATCTTAAATCAGCCAGAAGAGGAATGTGACAAGCATAAATGGCATTAAGTCTAACTGGAGTCTTCCTACTAAGTGCATCAGCCACCACATTTGCACGACCTGGGTGATACTCAATCGTGCAATCATAATCACTTAGCAATTCAATCCATCTTCGTTGCCGAAGATTAAGATCCCTCTGAGTGAAAATATACTGAAGACTCTTATGATCTGTGAAGATCTTACATTTCTCACCATAAAGATAATGTCTCCAAATCTTCAAAGCAAAGATGATAGCTGCTAACTCCAGATCATGAGTAGGGTAATTCATCTTATGAGGTTTCAATTGTCGCGAAGAATAAGCAATCACCCTACCATGCTGCATCAACACATAACCCAGACCATTCAAGGAAGCATTACTAAAGATCTCAAAATTACCATTATCATCTGGAAGCGCCAAAACAGGTGCATGCGTGAGACAATACTTCAACTGCTGAAAACTCTGCTCACAATTATCATCCCACTCAAACTTGACATCCTTCCTGGTCAATCTTGTCAGCGGTAATGCAACAAGTGAAAAATCTTTAACAAAT
This sequence comes from Heteromeles arbutifolia, assembly GCA_024362995.1. NCBI lineage: Eukaryota > Viridiplantae > Streptophyta > Magnoliopsida > Rosales > Rosaceae > Heteromeles > Heteromeles arbutifolia. The sequence continues at coordinate 31,047,681 of JANCRC010000003.1, read as the reverse complement.
CGTTGATAATAACCAGCTAGGCCAAGAAAACTTTGTACCTCAGTGACGGTTCGTGGTTGCTCCCAATTCTCAACAGCCGCTACCTTTTGAGAATCCACTTGAATACCTTAAGCAGATATGACATGTCCCAGAAATGCCACTTGATTCAACCAAAATTGGCACTTGCTAAACTTAGCATATAATTGATGTTCCCTCAATTTCTTCAACACCAAATTAAGATGTCGAGCATGCTCTGCTTTAGACTTAGAGTACACCAGAATGTCATCAATGAACACAATGACAAATCTGTCCAAATATGGCTAGAATACTTTATTCATCAAACCCATAAAAGCTGCTGGTACATTAGTTAACCCGAATGGCATCACAAGAAACTCATAATGACCATAATGAGTCCTGAAAGTAGTCTTAGGAACCTCATCATTTCTGACCTTCAATTGATAATACCCAAACCTCAAATCAATCTTGGAAAACACACAAGCACCTCGAAGCTGATCAAACAGATCATTTATACACGGTAGTGGATAACGGTTTTTTATTGTTACCCGATTCAATTGCCTATAATCAATACATAGCCTCAAAGTTTCATGTTTCTTCCTCACAAATAAAACTGGAGCTCCCCAGCGTGAAGTACTAGGCTGAATAAAACCTTTATCGACTAATTCCTGCAACTAGACTTTCAATTCACTCAATTCAGCAGGAGCCATTCTATATGGAGTCAAAGATATATGATCCGTACCTGGAAGCAAATTAATAGAGAACTCCACATCTCGGTCTGGTGGCAATCCAGGTAAATCATGAGGGAATACGTCAGGAAAATGCCTAACTACTCGCACATCCTCCACACTACTAGGAGAAACATCATTCAGCACCACATGAGCTAAATATCCCTGGCAACCTTTTGATAACAACTTTTTAGCTCTCACAGCAGAAATAATGCCATGCCTTACCCCACTACGTTCACCCACAAAAGTAACCTCAGGTAATCCAGGATGATGGAACGTAACTGTCTTCCTGTAGCAATCTATATTGGCACGATTATAATGCAACCAATCTGTGCCCAAAATCACATCAAAATCAACAATATCTAACGAGATAAGGTTAGCTGGCATAACTATATCCTTCACCATCACTGGACATCCTGGATATACACAATCAACATAACATCTCTCCCCTATAGGCATAGCAAACTCTAAATCATATCCTAGAAGTGTAGGATGAGGTTGCGTCACTTGAGCAAATGTATGAGAAATAATAGAATGCGTAGCACCACAGTCAATTAATACTCTAGCAAAATGATCAAGAATATTTAACGTACCCATGATTAAATCAGGATTGTTCTAGGCATCCTGTAATGTCATGTTGTGGATACGTCCCTGATTCTGTTGTCGTCCACCACGACTTCTACTAACTTGATTATTTCTTCCTTGCACTCCACGGCTCTGACTTGGCTGACCAGGTTGCCTCGAAGATCCTGCACTACTGGAAGTAATCTCTACTTGCTGGGGCCGTCCTCCCTGGTACCACTGAGATCCACCAGCTGGAATGGGAGGATACGGCGTATAACCTTCAGGATATTGAGAATACCCAATCTGATGATAAGGATCCTGGGAATACTGATACTGCCCTGAAGCATAAGGAGCTTGATCACCCTGATAATGATAAGCACCGCCACGACTCGTCTGACCATAACTACCAAATCCAGGAACTTGCTGGATCGGCTCTAGGGGTGACATATAAGACTGCTGGGGCCTCTGCTGATTCTGGGGACAATCCACAGCTCTATGACCTATCTGCCCACAAGTAAAACATCCACTGCTACCTTATCTACACCCTCCAAAATGCCTATTATTACATCTGCGGCACAAATGAGCACTTCCTCTTCTAGAGCCTCCCTGCCTCTGAAATCTAGAACCTCCTGCAAATCCACCACCTATGTGTGGTCCACTTCGCTTAAAGCTCTGAGTCTTGTGTGGTCCTTGAGAAGACTGACCTTTACCTTTGTCATCCCTTCACTGATTCCCATTCTTCTCTTTTTCTTCTTCACTCTCACTGGGCATATTCTTTGAATCCTCAATTCTCAACAAAACCTCATAAAACTCCTGGTAAGTGGCACAAGGAGTCGCAGTCGCTATAGTACGCCATTTCTTCTTAGTACCCAATTTAAAACGACGGAGCATCTCAACCGGATTAGTAGCAACATCTGGGTGATAACGAGACAAATCAGTGAATCTCCTGTAATATTCATTTGCCGTCATCTTCCCTTGTTTCAATTGAGTACACTCTTGCTTCTTACTATCAATATATGCTGAAGGAATGAATCTCTTCAGAAACAACCGCTTAAAAACTTCTCAATCGGCAGCTTCCTTTGCTGACAACTCATAAGTCTTTTGTCTCCACCAGGATGTAGGCTGCTCACCTAAAAACCAAGTAGTCGTCTCGACCCACCTATTCTCCAGAAGATTCCATTGGCTATGCATTAAACAGAAGGTCCTCTCAACATGATTAAGCCATTTCTCTGCTCCCTCAGGACCGTCATTACCAACGAATTTATCTAACTTCATATTATACACAGCCTCTAGGGGAGTCCTTTCGGGAGGATGAAGCGAAAACTGAATAGCATTAGCAATAGCTTCCCCTAACTGAGCAATATCCGGGAAATTAGGCCCAACTGAACGACGTGGCTCTCTACGAGGCGGCATAGTTCTGACAGAAAACACCACAATCATTAGAAAATTCACAAGATATGCATGACTGCTAAACCTATGCTCTGATACCAAACTGACACACCCCGACCTAAATCAGGTCGTGCTGCCGTCACGTGAGAGTGACGTAACCATATGCACAGTGCGAAAGCAATATTGATATAGAGAAATACGAATACATAAAAATCAAACTACTAGCATTACAACTAAGATAATGTGCTAGCGTAAGATTAAGTGTGAAATACATAACCAGAGCATAAATAGTCTAAGTGTAGTCTTAATGGACAAATACTAAATAGACAACACCCAAAGGTGATCCTACATTTGTGGTAATCTGTCAGAACCTCCATCGAAACCTTGTAACCACCAAAGCACTTATACCTAATGCCTGGAGGGGCGCAAAACAGAAAGTGTGAATGGGCAAAAACAAAGTTTTTCAAAATCATTTCATTTCTCAAAAGTTCTAACCCCTCGCCGTAAAACCTGTATAACTTTCCCAGAAAATATAATATATATACCATATCAAAAATCACGCTCATGATGAAAATCCATATAAGTATACCACGCCAAAGTATCACAATGAAATGCCACAAGTAATCCAGCTAACATATATAAATGCCAGATATCATATTAGCCAGATCCACCTACCGTGACTTGTATGGCTGAGACTATAGCTCATAATCAATCTCAATCATATCAAATCCTGCACACAAAATCAGCACCACCTTTAGTTGTCTGCACAACATAATTAGGTGTAAAATAAATATGCTCTAGTGCTACGATCACGTGAAGACTATGCGAATAATCGCGGGTCATCTATGAGTCGGAACCACCTATAGTGGTCTGTACGACAAGACTGTGCACCAAACTTGGATTCAAGGTGAGCATATGGTGCGGGAGGTGAACATCGCGTGAAGGACTGCGCCCTAACTCTGGGTGGGAGCACTAACACCGGGGTGCAGGTTTATGAGCTCAAAACATCACATCATATCTTGCATAATTAAAGAAATCTCATAACTTTAATCTATGAACTTACCTGGCACTTACCTGTGCGTCCATCGCACCAATCATAATTATATGCAACTACTACTGCATAATTAAAATAGGCAGATACTTTGCATGGCATTTCAAAACATATAACCATTCAATTTCGTTTTCTGGGAAAAATTCAATATATAGGTATATACGGAAAACAAAAGTCCACTAACTGGTATGTCGAAGGTTTGTAGCACCCAAGCCTTGATTGCTTACGCTCGTCATGAGGATAGGTCTCACCTATATGCGAAACAACTATATAAACGTCATTTAAAAGCACATAACCAACACTAGCTAATAACTTCTCATAAATTGCTCAATTTGGGTATATGAATATACCATAGTGACCTACTCATCCTCAAACATCCCTATATTTTTAAAATAATTTTCTGAGGTCTCACGCGCCGCCACGTGCCGGCCAAGGCATGGCCGGACGCACCGCCCACGCGCAGGCACATGCTTGGCACACTGACGGTAACAGTTAACGGCGTTAGGAATATTCCGTTAAAACTAACCTGACGCCGTTAGAATATTCCGTCAAACTTGACAGAATATTCTCTGTCTTCTTCCTTGGATCGCCGAAGTTCGGCGCCGATGACCTCTATGATTGCCGGATTTTGGAAAATTTTCAAACCTTAATATCTCAGCCATTTTTAATCCAAATATCATGAAACTTGTCCCAAAATAAAGCTTAGGATGTAAGGTACAAAACCTTACCACTTTCAAGCCTTGAATTCCACAGGATCTTGCCGGAGAAGCCTCGATAATCCGGCCAAAATTTCAAACTCGTCGATCTGGACTTCCCAACGTGCAAATCGCTTCGTTTTTCTTCTCCGAGCTTCGTAAAGATGATCTAAAGCTCCCTAGGACATTAAAATCCAATGAAAACCTCGCGATCACGTATGTATGAACAGTGCACCAAAACTGGGATTTCGGGTTCTCGGGTTTTCGAAGCTTTCACGGTCAACCAAGGGTGCAACTAGGTTTCTAAGGTTGCAAGGAACTCGAAGATGGCCTCCTGAGTTTCGATTCGTGACTGGAAGTGAAAGTTCTAAGGTTGTTCATACGGTTGTACGGAAATTTTAGAAAATTCGAGAGAGGGTACACGGGAGAGAGAGAAATGTGTGCGTGTAGTCCAAAAGTGGGTCACCAACCAAAACAAACAATTATCTAAGTTTTAATTGGGTCCAAAACATTAGGACCTAAGGTAATTGGCTCAAACCCTTAGCTTAATTACACACCACCCTCAAACGTCCAAGGGCAATTTAGTAAATTCACTCCATCGATAAAATTATTTCGGGACGGGCTGTCACAAGCGGTATTCAATTAGGATTTGAAGTCATTATTTGAAATTCAAAGTGTATTCAATCAGGATTGAGTATTTATCAAATATAGCCAAATATTAGCCCATAATGTCAAAAATATCAATTTTTATAAAAACTTTCAAATATATTCAAATTATTACTTAAATAGACACAAATACCCTTAAGCGTTAGACCTAATAAATTAAAAAACCAAAACCTTATTAGATGAAGAGTTCTCACAGCTAAACCTTAAAATTGGAGGAGACCTAGTAAAGGCATTGACTATTGGTGAAGAATTGTGCACCCCTAAACGAAGATGAGTGTAAATGGTTATTTTTTTGCACTTTTTCTCGTCTACGTTTTCTCTTTGCTTTTGTAGTTTCTTCATTCGATTGAATATTTATGGAAGAATGAACTATTAATTTTTGTAACATTATTTATCTCAATTTTCCTTTGGATTATATGTGCTTCGTCTTTAATTTTCCACCTTTGCATTATTAAGGGTGTTGTTTGTGTCTGGATTTTGTTTTAAAGGTTATCATTGATTGTGGTAATGAATCGAGAGATTTGTTGTGTTCTTAGGAAGTGTAAAAAGCATATTTTAAGGTTTACAGAATATAAATTCTTCAAGTGCATATTAGAAAAATTAGTGAAAGCACAACTTGATTATCGCACAAAAATCTTTTAATCAACAACTAGTTATTTGTATGAATTAAGGGTATTTATGTATATTTAAGTGATATTTTGGATATATTTGAAAGTTTTTATAAAAACTGATATTTTGAAATTAGAAACTAATATTTGGCTATATTTGATAAATACTCATCATGATTTTAAGATAGTGAATTAAAATCCTTAGAAATCTGGGTGTATTTAATTAGGGTTTTAAAGCAGTTTATAACATTCCGGGTGTATTCAATTAAAAATTGATTTTAAAGAATTTGAAAAAGTTGAGGAATTTCGAGGGAGTTTGAGAGATTTCGCAGTGTATTTTAAGCATTCACAAATCTCACATCTCCCCATAAGATTTTGAGTGAGTTGAATCAAAATTTTACATAAAATATCTACAAATCAATTAAACTCCATAAAATTCCATGAATTTATAAATCCATTAAAATCTCTCAAATTCTCAATTGAATACACCCTCCCAAAATCATAACTTGAATTCGTCATAGTGGGCAAAGAAACAGTTTTACAAAGTAATTGTACTTGAATTCCTTATAGTGGGCAAAGAAAAAATAAATTTACACAGTAATTGCTGTGGGATCAAAATTCCATTGAAATCAATGCCACAAATAAAATTAATACATATTCTAGAAAGTGCTATACCGAAAAGCCCCCCTTGCCAGGAGAGAGCACATAACCCAGAACGCCAACAACCAAAAACGGGATATGTCACTGATTTTGTCGATCATTTTCTGTTTGGAATGAATGGAAACCACACAGTAAATTCTTGAAAACGAAAAATGGTTGTCCTTCTATTATTCATCTCTAAATATTGCTGGTACGTGGGTAGTAAGTGAGATCAAATCGTGGAAATCCTTGAGAGAAAATTGCTAACTTGTTCGAGTTTTTTCTCCATCATCTTTGAAGGTTGAACACATAACCTTCTTTTTTTTTTCCTTATTATGTTTCCTATAAAATTGAGCCATAAGCAAGATATTGGTACAACTTCTCATTTTGGTCGTTGAGATTTAAAATTGATAGAAGTGTTCCCTGAGTTTACTCACCATCAATCATTTTGGTTATTTCGTGAAAAATATTCATTCAATAAGGATCAAAATGACAAAAATACCCTCAATTTTTATCAAATTATTTTGGTCCATTGTTTATTAAATTTTGAGGGTATATTTGTCATTTTGATCTTTATTTACAAAAAAATTCATAGAATGACCAAAATGATCGATGATAAACAAACTCAGGAACCACTTCTACTGATTTCAAATCTCGAGTACGGACCAAAATGAGAAGTTATACTAATGTCATAGACGATTTTGACTAATGTCTATACTGAAGAGAAATGTGAGATCTAGATGAGGATAAGAATAGCATGTTACTATTTGAAATGAATTGGAATGATAACTTCTTTGTACCAACAAAATTAAAACAAAATAAATAAAGTCACCACAAGGTTTTATTGTTATTCCACCCTATGAAATCATTTGCCTCCTTACCTACATCCATTATTCATTGGCCCTCAACACTCAACACCTCTCTTCATCCACCCAAACCAAAATTCCCAACCCAAAGCACTGAATATAACTCACCAACAAACAAAGTAAATCATATCATAAATTAACAACCAAGAAAAAGGAGATCTATTATTCTGCCCACAGCCACAACATTGGAATTTTAAAAAAAAAAAAAAAAAATGTAGGAGTGTGGATTTTGGTCATGCCACACAAGGGCTAACTTTAATAATTTAGTATAGAATCTGTAATAAATTAACATTGAATTTAAGATTTTATTAACTTACAAATAAAGATGATTATCACTCAATCATAATATGTAAATTTAATATTGAATTCGTGATAATTTGGTGTCGAACTTAAGACACCGTTTGCCTTTAACGTAAAAATAAAAAGAACAAAAAATAATTGTTTTGCTAAATAACATAAAACATTTAGATTTGGAACGCGGTGGAAAAGCCGAAAAGGGAAGAAACGAAAATTCATAATTTACGAAACTTGAAAAAAATAAAATGGGAGGATGAGATTGATAAAGGAAGAAGCAAAGAAATCGAGTCCGGGTCGGTTTGTGGGGGCAACAGAAGCTTCACTAATCGAGAAAGGAAGGAACAAAGAAACCAAAGAAAAAGAAACAACCAAAATACTCTTTTTTCTTTGACCCGGAAAAAAGTAAAAAAAAAAAAAAAGAAAAAGAAAAAAAAAGCCAATTTCATTTCATCTCAGCTAGAGACCAGAAATCCCAAAAAAAATAAAAAAAATAATCCCAGAAACCAAAAATCAGAAAAATCATTATTATTTATATATTTTTTGTGTAGAAGAGAAGGTGGTGCTGGTGTCATCCAGTTCTTCTCCCACCCATCCCTCTAAGCAAACCTTGCCCCATATCCTCTCTCTCTCTCTCTCTCTCTCTCTCTCTTCTCTTCCTATCTCTGCAAAACCCATCTTTCAATTTTCGCAATCCAAATCTCTCAAGCACCCAATTCTTTCTATGACCATTAGACTCTAAAAAGCCCGATTCTTGGCCATGAGGAGGGGAAGAGGAGCCGCTACGAGACCCGCAGCGCTGCCGGCCGAACCCACCGGATCCAGACCCTGTATTGGAAAAGAGGTCCGGTACCGAGGGGTTCGGAAAAGACCGTGGGGCCGGTTTGCTGCCGAGATCCGTGACCCGTGGAAGAAGACCCGGGTCTGGCTCGGCACCTTCGACTCAGCTGAAGACGCCGCCCGAGCCTACGATGCAGCCGCTCGCATCCTCCGCGGCCCCAAGGCCAAGACCAACTTCCAGATCTCATGTGCTTACCCTTCCTTTTACAACAACCCTACCGACCCGGCTATCGAGGCTAAGCTTTTTGGGTCGGGTTACGGGTTTCAGGACCATCCGGCTGTAGATCCGCAGAGACCCGCATCCAGCAGCCTGAGCTCCACCGTGGAGTCGTTCAGTGGGCCCCGGCCGCCGCTTCAATCGACGACGGTCGCTGCCGAGTTGACGCGGCGGAAACGACAGCCGAGGACGCCACCCGTGGTTCCCGAGGACTGCCACAGCGACTGCGACTCGTCTTCATCGGTAGTAGAGGACGACGGGGATTTCGTCGCGTCGTCGTCGTTTCGCAAGGCCCCGCTGCCCTTCGATCTAAATTCCCTACCGTTGGATGTGGATGGGGAGTCGGGCGGTGGGGTGGACGGTCAGGATCTTCGATGTACGGCTCTATGCCTCTGATTGTTCGTTGTTATTTTAATGCCGTTGATCGTTTGATGAAGCATGATGATCGGTGATTCAATTTTTTCACTTTTAAAAATCTAAATTTTCTCCTTTTATTTTTGTTGTATGATAACAAGCATGGTGTTTGATGAGAATTACTTTTTTAATTTTCTCATTTTATAAACCAAAAAAAAAAAAAAAAAATTATGAGTATCTTGTTTTTATGGAACCTTCATTTGGATTTGTGCACGATTATTGTTCTGGGTTTTTTAAAAATATTACAAAGCGATATTACTAATTTAAGTTAGAGAGTTTAAATCCGGAACGCTACTATTGATCTGGGTTTCATCCCCAGAGTCTTACCAAGCTGTTGATATTGTTGTAGAAAAGGTTAAATGTTTGATTGAGTTGCTAATTTTGTAGTTTTTCTTTTCTTTTCTTTTTTTTGGTGAACGCTAATTTTGTAGTTTGTTTGTCTGGTTTTGATTGCATTGTCTATGTTTAGAAAGGGGTTGAATTTGGAAGGGCAGATTTGGGGAAAGCAAAGAGAAAGCAAAGAATGTTTGGTATGCGTAATGTGTCACCATTTCTATACAAACCTCATTTCCTCATAACCTTTTTTTGTTTTGTTTTGTTTATAATGGAGTAAAATGAATCATTGGCCTAACTCAGTTTTCCATGTGGATGTGATTTTGTTGTGATATTCGGAGCAATAGTCTCTTAACTTTAGCTCAATTGAAACGTTCGTTCTTGAACTAAAAGTTTGTGAGTATTGATTCCTGAACTTGTAATAACGTGAAGCAATAGTTCTTTTAGTTAACTCTGTTAGAACTTTCATTTATTTTTTTGCCCCTTTAAACTCTATTTTGAATGAAGTTTTAACCGAGTTATTATTTGCTCCACATTATAACAAGTTTAAGAATCAAAGCTCATGAATTTTTAGTCTAGAAGCTCCAATTGAGCCAAAGTTCAGGACCATTGCTTTACTTTTCTCGATTTTGTTTATTGAGAAGAAATTAATCTTCGGTTCAATTATGTCATAAATGTGAAAATTTGGGGCTCTTTTTAAGCAGGAGGAGAATTCTCTTCCCTTATAATCTCTCTCATTTCCTCCCCTCTTACTTGAACCGTTACGATTAAGACATGTCATTTTATATTGATTTTTAATAGAGAAAAAAACAAAAAACAAAGTGTGAACGGAGAGGAGGGAAACGGATGAGAATAGAAGGGGAAAGAATCATACTCTCCTTAACCTTGTGTTGAATGCATCTTCATGTTGACATGTCTTGGAGTGTAAAGTAAAACCCGTTATTCATGTTATAGTTTACTCAAAATTTTCACTTGGGTACTATATTGACACTTAAAAAATGTCATTATGCATTTGTTCTTCAGTAAATTTGTAAATTCTCTTTTATAAAATGCGAGGAGTGCAAAATGATATTTGTGAAGGGGCAAGCAATAGCAGCTCCCTTCTCACTTATGTTAATATAAGGTTTTTTTTGTTACATTTTCGTCCGAATAGATTAATTCGTTTTCACTTTAGTTCAATCCGTCAATTTGGCACATTCATTTTTTTATCCAATTTTAATCTTCCCATTATAAAACCCAAGCTAAAAGGAATTTTAGCTAATTTGACAGACTGGACTAACAATGCTAACATAATGAAACTACAAAGACAATAGTACAACAGAAAAACTAGGAGGATGATGATGATGATGATGATGATGATGATGATGATGGTAGAAACTTGAGTAAAATAGAAGGAAAGGATGATGGTACAAACTCGAGTAAACTTGAAGGGTTATTAGTGCAGTTCAGCATGTTGCTTAGTAAGAGGGCAAGGCATGGAAAAGGGGTCAACAAAATTGCACGGCAGTCACTCAAAATTAGTGGAGGCTATCTTTGAACTTGGACTTTTACAAATTCAAAGATCTTTGAACTTGGACTTTGAATTTTTCATATGCAAATAGTAAAAGAAAAGGAAAGGACCTTATTTATGCCTATGCCCCTAAACTCAATCATCCTCTTGTTTTGCTCAATGAAACTCAAAATGTATCTGTAATCTTTGAAACTTAATTTTTGTTATACTTGGTCCATATGCCATTCAATTTTGTTAAAATTTTCGTTTGGTTTGCTGACATGGCATGCATTCCTACACATCCATTGAAATAGCTCCATGTGAAAAAAGAAAATAAATCAATTTATAAATCCAAGAACTGAAAAAAGTAAGATTATAAACCCGAAGGCTTCATTTGGTGGGCTAGATGAGATAGGTTGTGACCAATTAAAATGAATTTGAATCTTCGTTGTTTGTTGTGTCAAAATATAAGTGGACAATACTGGATATGATAGGTTATGAATCTATAATAGAGTAAGTTATCTAACCTAATCCAATCATATCCTTAAAGTCCAATCTCATCCATCACACCAGACGAAACCTAAAGCCCCGCCCTTCCCCAAAACACCAACACCATCTCTTCCCAAATCCCTCGTGCCGCTGCCCCACCCCTACCCCCACTTCTGGTGCGGGATGGGACTCTGACAACATCAGTACTCAAAGGAGGGAGATGCAGATGAGCGGAGTGGGCGGAGGGGTGGGTTTGCTGGCTTTCCATTTTTTTAATTTTAAGTTTTAAGGGAACTTTAACGAAAAGCTCCTAGTACTGTTCACTTTAACGAAAAACCACATTTTTACACTAAAAAGTCAATTATGGTACTATTCACTTTTCCCTTTATTTTGTCCCATTAAAACTCAAAGTTTTCAAGCTCTTTTCATTAGTTTTCCTAAGTTTTAATGTATTTCTAACGTTTTCAAAGTGTTAAATGTTTTTTTATTAAATTTATCCATGTGGCGATGACATGGTTAACATGTCAGCCAAACAATAGAGAAATTTTTAGTTGTGACAGGAACACGAATGGAATAGCATGTGTTTTTATGTAAGTGGTGGAAAATTTTAATTTTTAAGTTATTAACCTTTTAACACACATATTCCACCATTTATATAGGGACACGTGGTGTACCATCTCGTGTGACAGTCACACGGAAAAATCTCTCCAAACAATGGGCCTTTTATTTGTCACAGAACGTTTAACGGAAGTGATGGAATAAGACAAAGTGAGGCAAGGTTAACTTTCACATAATTAAGTGACACATTTTGAATTTTATAGGACAAGGTGAGAGGAAGATCGAGTTCCAAGTCATAAGCTTAAATAAGCCTTATTTGGAGGTTGTAGGCATGTAGATGCTTCAGCTTGCTTTAGCTTCAAAGAGAGAGTTCCAAGAATATAGGCTTGTTTTTGTATAGAGAGATGGCACCCCCGTTCCCTGCACTTTCAAATCGGACTCAGGTTAGAGATTTTTTAGTGCAATTGGAACAAAAAATGATATATCGAGTGCTATAATATATGTGAATGACATTAAAAGATAAAGAAATGATTTTCACATTCTCTTTATTTTTTTGACATCAGATTGACTAAATTAAATAAAAGATAGTCAAAATTAAACATGTGAAACTACAAAACGGTTGAACTTATCATTTTCTCAAAAAATATATTCTCGACTCCAGGTTGTATTATTACATATAATTCATCGGTTTGTGTCCCGAATACACGCAAGAATCTTTAGCGTGAATGGTGTGATATGTTGAACTTCAACTTAATTTTGCATTGGATGCAGGCACAAGGCGATCCATCCAGTCCGGGTAACGTAGATTTCGTGGGTAGTGCAGTCGGCTATTGGGGAATAGACATGCAAATTAGCAATAGAATACAAGCAGTAGCAGACAAGGTTTTTCGCGGGCTGTGCGTGATCTTTGGGCCTCTCGCCGCTCTCGGTGTCGCGTTTCTTATGCTTTTTTATTTTATTTTGTTGTTGTTCTTTATTCCAGCGATGTCTACAAAAGATTAATCGAGCTTGAAACTTAATGCATGAGGTCAATGTTCATAACAAATTGAATTATAATTTTATTGCTTTTTATTTGTTGATTTAGGTGAATATGTTTTTACTTTTGATAATCGGGTTGTAGGTTAAAACGAGTCATTGACCCCAAAAACCAAAAAGTAGAAAGGGTTTGGATTTGCAAATCAATGCAATTTGAATCCCATAGGTTAAAATGGTTTATTAATCCATGGTAATGATACCTAACAATATAGGTATTGTTATTGACATTTCAAAAAACTTAACGTGCATTTTAAACTTCATATATTTAGAAAAAAAAAAAAACTTATAATAGTTACCAACAATATAGTAGGCCCTTACTCTAACTTGAGGCTGTTGGCAACTTCTCTCCCCATATTTCTAGCTTTTTCCTTTTTCTTCTCATAGATTGTCGCATATTCATTTTCTGTCAATAAGTACCTTCTCATTGAGGTTATTTGTGAGCCTTTCTTAACGAGTATTTTAATTCACAGCAAGGGGAGAAGTTTTTAAACCTGCATCGAGGCCTGGAAATGGCTGAAGGACCTCAAATTTCGTCGAAAACCGTTAGATTTCATAAACGGTGCACCCCTTATCTTTGCCTTGCCGTAGCTCTGTCGCTTGATCTGAGCTATGGGCTGAACTGAGTTGATTGGTGGTGGTGGATGGCGTCGATTGAACAGGAACGGCCAAATTGCCGTCAAAGAAGCTCGGGAAAAATAGAGCTTTGCTCTGCTACGACAAGTGGCCAAACGAAACGATGTTGGGGTGGAAAAAGAAGCTGGGGTGGTGCTAAGTCATTGGTGGCGGTTGTGATGATCGGCCATGCCGGAATTCGCTAGAAACGATGTCCAAAAATTACCCATGCAACCGGGTCATTCAAAGAGAACCGGGTCGCCGGGTTGCCAATTTGGGGGGGGGTTCTTTCCTACATTCTTGGGCCTTCTATAAATAGAGGTGCAAATGATCATTTTCTCCGTCTTTGCTTGCTTATTTCTCCTTCACTATAACTCAGCTTCGCGAATGGTTTTCGTTTACGCGTTTGTGAAATCGAGCTCTACTCGAAAGTGTTAATATTGACATCGAAAGATCAACGAATTTTAATGACTATTTACGGAAAAAAAAACTTTGTAACTAGTCAACTAAAATTCTCAAATTAAAACAAAAAAAAAAAAAAATTTGCATAAATTCGAAATACGTAAAATTAAATAGAAAAATTCGGGAACGGGATTTCACAAGCTAGATTGGAGGAAATGGGAAATTTAGGAACTAATGAGTTGGATTTGGCTGGAAAAATGGTCGAAAAATCAGCCCAGCAACAGGGTCAGATTGCTAGTTTTGGACGGCTAAACGGTTAACCCGCGAGCTAGAGTTCTAAATGGAGAAAGGTTGCTCCGGCCCTTTGGGGGTCTACTATATATGAAGGTGTCAAATGACATAAATGCCCCTAACATTGATTGCTTATAACTTTTTCATTAAAATTATGTTCAGCGAAAGATTTTCATATACACACTTGTGGAATCGAGCTATGTCTAAAAAGTCCAAGAGCGACCCTAAAAGGTCTATAGATTTTTATTGGCTAGTGACAAAAAGTTGAACTTAAATAACGAACAAAACCCTTTAAAATTAATGTAAATAAAATAAATCGTAGAAACACAAAATCTGTAACTGAATAGTGAAATGCGGTGACAAAATTTCACATCCTTTACCCTTAAAAACAATTTAAACTCGGTGTACTTGTGATCGTGTCAAGCTCTGCCTCGACCCCCAAAACGGAACGTGCATAAACTCTAGCAACTATCTGTGAACTGCCTTGTGGTGCTCCACTGCTCTGGGATACTTTATGTTGACCTCCTCCAAGTTGTCTACCACTCTACTGCCTGATCGTATACAGAATTCAGTCTGATGATTATCTAATTAGCCTACTCTGCGATGAAGGTGTAATTGAGCCATCAACACTAGTTGCTGATCCGCTCGTACCGATAACTAGCTTATGGTAATTTAAGAAAGTTGCCCAGAAAATTGGTTAGAAGATCTGCCCAAAAATATGATTAAATCGCTTGAGGGCTAAACTAGTCAACCCACGAGCTAGGGTTCTAAATGGGGAAAGGCTGCTCCAGCCCTTTTAGGGAGTACTATATATGAAGGTGTTAAATGACATAAATGCCCTAACTTTGATTGTTCATAACTTGTTCGTTAAAACTTCATTTCGCGAACAATTTTCTTCTACACGCTCATGGAATCAAGCTTTGTCTAAAAAGTCCAAGATTGACCCAAAAGGTCTGCAAATTTTTATTTGCTAGTGACAAAAATTTGAACTTAAATAGAAAACCAAAACTTTTAAAATTAACAAAATCAAATAAAATCATAGAAACACGAAATACAATAATGGAATAGTGAAATGCGATGAAGGAATTTCACATCATTCCCCTTTAAAAACAATTTAGTTCCCTAAACTCAGCGTACCTGTGATCATGTCAAGCTTCGCCTCAGCCCCCAAAGCGAAAAGTGCACAAACTCTAGCAACTCTCTGTGAACTATCCTGCGGTGCTTCGCCACTTTGGGATCCCTTATGTTGACCTCTTCCAAAGTTTTCTACCATTCTACTGCCCGATCCTATACTGAATGGAGTATGATGATAATCTAGTTAGCCTACTCTGCCTTGAAGGTGCAACTGAGCCACCAACACTAGTTGCTAATCCGCTCGTGCCGATAGCTGCTGTGGAGCAAAAAATAATCAAAAAAATTATGGAGGTGAGACGTGGACTTTTGGGTGAAAAAGACAAAATTACCCTCGAGCACACCGAGATTCCCACGCGCATGCAACGGACAATAACAGCTTAATCAAGGAAGAGTCAAAGGTGATCAAAATGATATTTATTTATTCAAATCCCTCTCGTCACTCTTCATCAAATCCTTATTCAAAAGGTAACTCCCAAATTTTCTATTTAATTTAGGATTAATTTTCATGTTAATTGCAAGATATTAAGTGAATAATATCTCGCAATTATTCACCCAATTACACCATATATGGCTAGCCACTATTCTCCAAATAGGGCCGGCCACTCCCTTATAAATAGCCCGATCATCCCACTAAAAAACTAAGCCAATTGCTACCCACAAACTCCTAAACACATTCTTTCCAGAATTCTAACTTTGGCATGGGAGATTCTTCGGCCAAACCCCCCATTCATCGTGGGCATGTAAGGCTGTTGGCCTAAATCTTAGGTGTTATTATTTTGCAGGTGCATTTTTGTCAAAGGAGAAGACGATGGAAATTTGCATCTACAAATTGATGCTTTCATTGAGGGTCTTGATTCACATGCTCGAAGAAGACTCTCACATTCAGAGTTTCTTATTTCTCATTTGTTCATAAATTTTTTGTACTTTCTTATTCCTAGAATTTTTAATTCTTTGAATAGAGGTAAGGGAAAAATACAATGACGGGAAATTTGAAACCACGATGAACGAAACTTCCTACATTCAAAGATTCAGATCAAATGATGGAGGACGAGATGTAGCCCCACCACGACGATCCACGAGGCTCAACACGGCAGCAAGAAGAGCAATTTTGCCACCATGGAGCACCACCACCATGGCTGCCACATGGACCACCGTGGTAGTGGGGAGTGGGCCAGCTCCATGGCAGCAAGCCTATGAAGAGTAGGGAGCAGTTACGTCAGTAGCCCAGGAAGCGGCCCAAGCAGCCCAGACCGTAAGGTAATCGAGCCAGGCCCATCATGAGTCGACCCAAGCTGCTACCCTAGCAGTGCAGCCCCAAGCCCTATACGCCTTCAGTCAGCGCATAGCCTAAGCTTTCCAAGCCCAAGCAGCTGTGCGACAGATAGAGCAATCCAACACTCGTGGGCCCAAGGCCAACGCGAGCCCAGTTCACTCCATAGCCGAGCCCATGCCCAGCGCCTACACGCACCGTATTCGAGGCAGCCCACGCACATGGCCCACCTAGCAGTCCAAACCGGTCCAAGACTGGTTTAACTGTCACAGTTTCTGATTTTTGGACTGACGATTGAATTGAAGGTATTTTCACCCCATTTCTCCGCAGATGACGAACAACACGTGTCCGGACAAGTCATAGTGTTGACAACCACCCTCACGCAGCAGACGACCTTGGTGAACCAGCTCTTGCAGCGCACTGAGATGCAGCGTGCCCATACATAATGTCTCGAAGTAGGACACTGGCAAACGATAAACCTCTCAAGCAGCGTTTTGGCAAGCAGCCACTCGACCAGTCACGAAACAAGCATTCTGCTAGTGTACACTTCTGATTGGGCCCCCGAGATAACGTATACTCTCAGCTTAGTGCGTGGATGAGCATGCACTCTAGATTAAGCCCGCGGATGAGCATACATTTACAGTTAGGGCCATACTCCGATAATCAACATGAGCAACCTTCCAGGCAAAGTGTTCATTCGAGGTTATACCCGCAAAGAGCATCTTTCACCTCACATCAGAGTAAATAGCACGACGGACGGAGAGAAGCAGTCACTGAATCCGGCTCAAGTTCAACCGGCAGCCTGCAAGTAATTCGCTCACCTAGACTAGTAAGTCACGACCGGGGGCAGCCGAGAGCTCCGCTACCCCAGCAAAGGCAAATCATAGAAGAAGTAGAAAGGCTCTTGAACGAGCGATTGCACGATTTCCAGTGCAACGAAGTCACTGACGAGACGCTCCGACAAGACATGACCAATATAAGCAGGTCACATTTCACGGACGAGATCGAGCAGGAGAGCCTTCACGCAAGTTCAGCATACCATATTTCACATTATTCAAAGAAAATAAAGGCCTAGAGAGGCACCTAAAGCACTACCGAAGTGCAATGATCCTTTATCAGAACAATAACGCTCTCATGTGCAAGATATTCGCCATCACTCTACAAGGTGAGGCGCAAGATTGGTTCTACACCTTGCCGCCACAATCCATCCGGAGTTTCGATGAGCTTTATTTGGTTTTCACTAAAGAGTATTCATCATATCGCTGGATCAAGAAGAAGTCCGATCACTTGTTTAATGTTAAGAAAAACCTAAAGAAGTCGTTCCGCGACTATGTGAAGAGGTTCAAAGCAAAGAAGGCAAAAATAATCGGATATAATGACTTGATAGCTAGTGCAGCCTTCCAAAAAGGACTCTCAGCAGACCATCCGCTATTCGGAGAATTGATCATGTAAGAAGATTTAACTTTGGCAGACTTATTCGCTCTAGCAAAGAAGCATGCACTTTGGGACGAGGCTCAGCGAGCAAACAAGATACTCGAGCAACCTCGAAAAGAATAGGCAGTAGCTCAAAAGAAGAGGGACGGGAAATATTACAACAACAAAAGTAGGTAGGAGGACAAGTGCAGAGATCGATCCTCAACTAAAGGAGGCCCGATGCCAAATAACTATTCTAAGTTCTCGATCCCGATCCACCAAATCCTCCGCGACATCAAGAACTAAGCATGGTTCAAGCTGCCGAAGCAATCAAAGGGAGATACCTCCAAGTTGGACCACACCAAGTACTGCGTATTCCACTAAGGTCCTGGTCACACAACCGATGACTATTACACTTTGAGGAACTACTTAGAGAAGCTGGTGAAAAAGGCAAGGTCGACAGATACTTGGATAAGCTAGCTGCGCGGCCTAGAAGGAACACAGATGCCGATAGAGAATCACCGATCAAGACAATTCAGATTAATGACATCTTCGCTGAATCCGAACACTTGGGGATAACCTCGTAGAGGCCACATCTCGACGATACACTGTGTAAGTACTGAAAGAGTTAAAGAAGAAGTCTTTTACCCTCATAGAGGCTACTGAAGTATAGAAAGATAACTCTACCGTAACCAAAGATGGGTGTTGTAGATAATTGCAAGTGTACAATATCGTCCAAGTAATATAGTGATAAGTACAGTGTCGTTCAAACACGGATCGGATTAACCTAAATTTACTATTGAAATTGACTCCAAACTAAACGTAAATAAAAGAAGGATTACGTTGACAAATTCAAATATGCAAAGAAATGAAACGAAAGTAAAAATAATAATTGATCGAACACGAAGTAAAAGTGAATGAATTATGCAAGATTAATATATGGAAGCAGTAGGACATCAGGTTCCTCATTCTCAATCCCATCTATTGTTCTCAAAACCGTAGTTCCTACAATACATACACAAAGTGCATTAAACTCAACAATTTAATACATGATCATGACTACATAAAAGACAAAAAGGGTACAAAACATGTGTAAAATATCCTCCTAACAAATACCCCCAAACCTATCTTTTGCTAGTCCTCGAGCAAAACATATAACGAAAACAAGTACATTAACTAAAACATAAAACTAACTGAGCCCACTTTCGCTGGCGAAACGATTGCACTGAGCATGTGTAACAAGCCTTTAAACCCCTAGGTGTCCCTAGTCGGAGGAGTTGTGTTTCCTGAGGGTTTACCAGTTACCCTACCCACAAACGCTTTACTGAAAAGCAAAGGTGTTACAGTTATCACTTCCATCAATTAATGAAAACCAATGCATGCCAATCACACTTCCAAAACTAAAGTTATGCCCTTATAAGTCAATCCATCACAATGGAAAGTATGTAGCCAACATCCCAAGCACTCGGGCTTAAAAACATCCACACTTGGCGTGTGTACAAATTCGCCTCGACCCTAAGCCTCACTAGATATCACTCAATTTTCTCACAGAACCTAGGCTTTCTCTCTTAACAAGCATATGTGATGATTTTATGCAAAAGGAATCAATATATAATCACATATGATCAATATTGAAAAACAGCAATTTCTGAAACAGATCTCATGAAAAGAATCGAATACTAAGAACATAGGTATCAACCATCACCAAATAAGCTAGACTTCCCCATAAATCCGTTAGGTCTTTGAAACGGTTGTAACGTAAGGCTAGGTATTTGGGCTAAGAAAGAAAGGATAAGGAAAAACAAGAACTTGAGGAACACCAAGACTTCTTTGTATGTACGTAGGTTGGCACCCTTTTGAAATTTTGATGTACGATTTGTGGCGTCCAGGACTCATGTTATATGAATGGTACAATTTCTCATCTTTTTCTTTTTCTTGACTCCTTTTTTTTTTTTTTTTTTTTTATTTTGAAAAAACTACTAGAAATAATAATAAAACACATGGTACCTCGATACACGCCACTACTTTGATGTAGAACTCAACCTTGATTTCTTTTGGTATCACCTTGGTATCTCTCAAGCTATATGGTATGGCTAATGTAGGATAGAGTGGATAAGAATTTATGTGGGTGAAGAAAGAAAAGGCTAAGTGTTTGGCTTCAATGGGGTTAATGGAGCACACACAAGGGTAGGAATAGGCCTTTTAGTAGTGGAAAACATGCATAGCCTAACATCGTTTCTATAGTTCCGTCTAACTCAACGGCAAAAATACCCAACATATATTAAAATTCTTTAGTACCCAATGCAAATTAATGTTAATGAGATCATGAAAATTAAAGAAAGAAATTGAAAAGTGAAAATTAAAGAAAGAAATTGAAAAGTGTTTAAGAGTAGAAACAAATTAATCCTCTCAAGAAAAGCATAGGCTCAACAACTCACATGGGTAGTCTCCACTATTTCTCCACATCATCCAAACATGGACAATTTGTCCACCAAAGTACTTGAGACATGGCAAAATAAATGGTAAAAAGAATGTGATGCACAAACCTTCTAGGCAACCCTTTAGCAAAGAAAGAAACCTTTAGCAAGACATATACATCGCCATTAATAGATTAAAGTGATAACCTTAACAACTTATGTTTCCAAGCTCTTATTATTTCGAACAAATTCTAACACCCAATCCCAAAATTTGAACTCCTACCTCATCCTTTAAATTTTAACAACACAATTCATCACATAAAGATGTATAAATACAAGCATGGAAGAAAAGGAGATAATAGGAAGAGAATACACCTATTTTTGGGCATCATGGAAGAAGGAATGGCCTTACAAATAATGAACTCCGAGCCAAAATTATTGCCTTCAACATAGGATAAGAATCTGCAAAAATAACCAAAACTAACTTTTAGTGACAGAAAAGATTCCCAGAAACCGTCGCTAAAAGTATGAACAATCCTTTTGTGACAGAGAAAATGTTTGAAGATCGTCACTAAAACTTTTTTTATGACAGAAAATCTGCAGAAATTATGCAGCAAATTTACATGTCACTTTTTGAGCTTCTAAATCCCCCAATTCACAATGTAGGTCGAATTTTTGTCCCAAACCTATTCCAACACTTCATATTAAACATTCTAAACATGTTGGCATCATCAAATTAACTTGAAAAACATCCAAAATTAATTTAGGTAGCTAAGTTGATTATGACCAAAATATGAACTCAAAGTGCAATTTTGCAATTTCTTTGGCACATAACAACAAAACCACTCCAAACACATTTGAAATGACAAACTAAACATGTTCAAGTCATCATGTGGGTGAAGAAATCAATATTATTAAACTTGGAACATAAAAACCTTAGCTGTGGACCTTAAAAACAAAAATTCAAATGAAACAACCAAACTAACAAAAAAAGTAGACTCTCCCCCCAAACCTAAGCTAAACATTGTCCTCAATGTAAACTCACAACAAAAAGATGCACAATGAGTAGTATGGGCAAGAAAGGAAGAAAATGCAAAACTTATAAACAAGGAAAGGAACGACTGAACCTGGTTGGGTTGCCTCCCAACAAGCGCTTAGTTTAAAGTCCTCAGCCCGACTTGGCATGGCAATCACTCGAGAGCCGCAAGGGTCACAACATTCGTGTTTCGCTCAAAACTGGCAGAAAGATACGGCTTCAACCGCTGTCCATTAACTTTGAATGTAGTATCCGTTGTATGATCACGAATTTCAATTGTTCTATATGGAAAAACTTGAACAACTGTAAAAGGACCAGACCATCGTGTTCGCAACTTCCCAGGGAAAAGTTTCAACCTAGAATTAAACAAAAAAACTTGCTGGCCAATATAGAACTCATGACGAAGAATGTGTTAATCATGCTACTTTTTGGTACGTTCCTTGTAGATTTTAGCATTTTCATATGCATCATTCCGAAATTCTTCCATCTCGTTCAATTGAAGAGCTCTATTTTCTCTTGCTGCGTCCATCTCAAAATTAAGCTTCTTCACTGCCCAAAAAGCTTTATGCTCCAATTCCACAGGTAGATGACATGCTTTTCCAAACACCAATCGATACGGAGACATGCCAATTGGAGTCTTGAATGCAGTCCGATATGCCCACAACGCATCATCCAACTTTGCAGCCCAATCTTTGTGTGAAAGTCCCACAGTCTTCTCTAAAATCTGCTTGATCTCTCGATTGGAAATCTCAACCTGCCCACTAGTTTGTGGATGATAAGGTGTAGCAACCTTATGTGTGATTCCATATTTTGCCAAAAGAGCATTAAAGTGACGATTACAAAAGTGCTTGCCTCCATCACTAATAATGGCGCGTGGGGTGCCAAAGCGAGTGAAAATATGCTTCCGGAGAAAATGAACAACAACCTTAGCATCATTAGTGGGTAAAGCGATTGCTTCAACCCATTTTGAAACATAATCCACAGCTACCAAAATGTATTGATTGCCATAAGATGATGGAAATGGTCCCATGAAGTCAATACCCCATACATCAAAAAGTTCGACTTCTAGAATATTATTCAACGGCATTTGATGTCTACTTGAGATATTTCCAACACGTTGGCAGCGATCATATGCAGAAACAAAAGTATGAGCATCCTTAAACAATGTAGGCCACCAAAAACCGGATTGTAGTACCTTAGCAGCAGTCTTTGTAGCACCAAAATGACCACCACATGCTAGAGAATGGCAATGCCGCAAGATTTCCTCCATCTCGTCATCAGGAACACACCGTCTTATACATTGATCTGGACAATGCTTCCACAAATACAGCTCATCCCAATAGTAATGTCTGACTAACGAACTGAATCTTTTCTTCTGTTGCCAAGTCAAATCAGGAGGCATGACATCACTAACTAAATAATTGACATAATCTGCATACCAAGGAGTGACTGAAGATTTAATGGTAAAGAGCTGCTCGTCAGGGAATGTTTCGGAGATAGGAACTAAGTCATTATCACCTTCATGATGCACAACTCGAGAAAGATGATCTGCCACCACATTTTCAGACCCCTTTTTATCCCGTATCTCTAAATCAAACTCTTGTAGCAACAACACCCAACGAATCAACCGAGGCTTTGCATCTTTCTTGGATAATAAATACTTCAAAGCTGAATGATCGGTGTAGACAATTACCTTTGAACCAATGAGATAAGAACGGAATTTGTCTAAAGCAAAGACAACGGCTAGAAGCTCTTTCTCGGTAGTGGCATAATTCAGTTGTGCGTCATTGAGAGTTCGACAAGCATAATAAATCACATGGAGGAGCTTGTCTCTCCGCTGACCCAAAACTGCTCCAATAGCATAGTCACTTGCATCACACATAATCTCAAAAGGTAATTCCCAATCCGGTGCAACTATCGCAGGGGCTGTCGTGAGCTTCATTTTCAACACATTGAACGCCTCAAGACATGATGAATCGAATACAAACTCCGCTTCTTTAAGGAGCAAGTTACACAACGGTTTTGTAATCTTCGAGAAATCCTTAATAAAACGTCGATAAAAACCAGCATGACCAAGGAAACTTCGAACTCCTTTGATGGAAGTGGGTGGCAGTAACTTTGAAATTGTCTCAATTTTCGCCTTGTCTACCTCGATGCCTTTGACCGACACTTTATGACCCAAAACAATCCCTTCACCATAAAGTGACATTTTTCCCAATTTAGAACTAGATTGGTTTCTTCACATCTTTGCAACACCGAGGACAAATTATCCAGACAAGAATCAAAAGATGAGCCAAAAACTGAGAAGTCATCCATGAATACCTTAATACACCGCTCTACCAAGTCAGAAAAAATACTCATCATGCACCTTTGAAAAGTAGCAGGCGCGTTACACAACCCAAAAGGCATACGTCTATACGCAAAAGTACCGAAAGGGCATGTGAATGTCGTCTTTTCTTGGTCTTCCGGTGCAATCGGAATCTGATTATAACCAGAATACCCATCTAAGAAACAATAATAAGCATATCCAGCAAGTCTATCTAACATCAAATCAATGAACAGAAAAGGAAAATGATCTTTTCGAGTCTCATTGTTCAATTTCCTATAGTCAGTGTATACTCTCCATCCTGTTGTAGTCCTCGTTGGAATTAACTCATTCTTGTCATTCTTCACCACTGTAACTCCACCCTTTTTCGGTACCAAATGCAAAGCACTCACCCATTTACTGTCTGAAATGGGATATATTATTCCAGCGTCTAATAACTTCAAATCTCAGCTCGTACCACCTCCTTCATATTTGGATTTAATCTGCGTTGATGCTCAACTGAAGGCTTGTAATTGTCTTCCAACAATATCCGATGCATACAAATGGACGGACTAATTCCTTTGATGTCAGCAATACTCCACCCAATTGCCATTCTATGCCTTCTTAACACTCTCAATAGTTTTTCTTCTTCAACTTCACTCAAATTTGCAGAAATTATAACAGGTAAAGTCTCAGCAACTCCTAAGAAAGCATACTTTAAATGTGATGGCAATGGTTTCAAATTTAAGGTAGGTGCAGCTATGATACTTGGCTGCGATTTTGAAGGTGCAGGTCCAATGTCTTCGAACTCCAACTGTCCACTCTTTGCAACCGATTTAAAAGCATCCAAGTAAAGAGCACATTCTGCTAAAAGTTGATTTTCATCTTCTGAAGTAGTAGCATGAACTAATGCAGCTTCCATATGATCATTGGGCTTCTCAACTCTGAATTTTTCTGAAATAACGGTATCAACTAGATCGACGTGAAAACAATCCTCCGCTTCTCTTGGAAATTTTCCAGCCTCGAACACTTTGAATGTTGCTTTCTCCTCCCCAATTCTCAATGTCAAAACCCCTTGTTCCACATCAATTAAAGTCCTTGCTGTGATAAGAAATGGCCGACCCAAAATCAACTGAGTCTCATAATCTTCTTCCATATCCAACACCAAGAAATCAGCTAGAAAAATCAGCTTGTCAACCTTCACTAACACATCTTCGATAATTCCCTTTGGATATGCAATTGATCTATCCGCCATCTGCAAAGAAACAGTAGTGGGTTTAATTTCACCTATTCCAATGTTCTTAGCAACAAATAATGGTAATAAATTAATACTAGAACCCAAATCACATAATGCTTTTTCAAATAAATTAGTGCCAATAATGCATGGAATTTTGAAACTCCCTCTATCTTTTTGCTTGAGCAGAAGCTTCCTTTGAAGGATTACACTGCATTCTTCCGTCAACTGAATCTTCTCATGATCGCCAAATTTTCTTTTCTTGGAGATGACATCTTTCATGAATTTGGCATAGTTCGGCATCTCCTCCAGAGCATCGGCAAATGGAATATTAATCTCCAACTTCTTAAACATCTCTAAGAATTTGAAATACTTCTCATCTAACTTATTCTTCTTGAGCCGCTGAGGAAAAGGAATAGGGGGCACATATGGCTTCACGGGTGGGACAACAGGCTTAGCTAGCAGCACATCGGCAATGGTAGATTTCAGAGAAGTGTCGACAGTGGTTCCCGTGGTGTCCGATGGTTGTAAGACATTTGACAATGGTTGCTGCCTTTGTGCAGTTTCTTCGACCTCTTCCTCCTCAATTTTTGGTCCCAAATCCACTCTAGTCTTCACTTGTTTTCCATTACGAAGAATTATTGCTTTAGCTTGCTCATGGTTTCTCGGGTTAACTTCAGTTTGGCTTGGAAAAAACCCTTTTTCTCTAACTGCCAATGACTGAGCTAACTGCCCCATTTGAACCTCCAAATTTTTTATAGAAGCAGCCTGGTTTTGAAGAGTTGTCTCAGTTTTGCTCATAAACTGATTTGTATTGACAGAAAGAGTATTCACGTTACCGGCAAGCTGAGCAATGACATCTTCCAAATTATTCTTCTTCTCTTGAGGTTGAAAACCTGATGATGGCTTTTGCACATTCTGATTGTTGACCCAGGAGAGATTTGGATGGTTTCTCCATCCTTGATTATAAGTGTTGGAGTACGGATCGTTACCAGGACGTCTGTAAGTATTCACCATGTTCGCTTGCTCTTGAACAAATTCTGGAAAATCAATACCATATGGACAACCAACTGTGGCATGACCAGGAACTGCACATATGGAACAAACCTCTTGAACTGATGCTCTCCCATTCATAGAAAGCAACGTGTCCAGTTTACTAGCAATTGCATCGACTTGTGCCTTTGAAGCAAAATCAGTAGAATTATTAATCTCAAAAACTCCTGCACGTCTTCCTCTTGCTTCAGAATGTTGCGTTTCGAGGGCTAGAGTATCGAAAAGTGCTTGACATTCGGCCGGTGTCTTGTTCTTAATTGATCCCCCTGCATAGTTGTTCACTGCAGCTTTGCTTGAAACTGTTAATCCTTTATAAAATATCCGCATGAGAACGAGAGTAGGCAAACCATGGTGCGGACACTAAATCAACAAATTATTGAATCTCTCCCATGCCTCAGAAAAAGTCTCATCTGTATGTTGAGTGAACTGCATGATATTATCTCTTAGAGTATCGGTCTTCTGGGTCGAGAAGAATTTCTCCAAAAATTTATTCTGAATATCGTTCCAACTCGTCAAGGTTCTAGGCCTCAAAGAATTCAACCATGTCTTGGCTTTGTCTTTCAAAGTGTATGGAAAGACCTTCATCCTGAGATGTTCCTCGGTGACTCCTTCTACCAATGCCATGTTTGACACCATATTGAAGAAAACATGGAGAAAGAAAAGCAGCAAGAGAGCAAGATGGCGTTAGTTCAGAATGAAACGATGGGAGATCTTGATATTCCAACTATTCCGGAATCACCATCAAGCATAGCTCTTCCTGCAGCTGCAAGGAATTATGAATTGAAGACTATCCACTTTAATATGATGCCTTCTTTTCATGGCATGAGCACTGAAGATTCATTGGCACATATTAAAGTGGATAGTCTTCAATTCATAATTCCTTGCAGCTGCAGGAAGAGCTATGCTTGATGATGATTCCGGAATAGTTGGAATATCAAGATCTCCCATCGTTTCATTCTGAACTAATGCCATCTTGCTCTCTTGCTGCTTTTCTTTCTCCCTGTTTTCTCTTTGTTCTCTTCGTATTTCACGGAGTCTTTTCTCAATTTCTGGTTCAAACTCAAGTAGTACACAATCCGACGAACGAGTACCAAGCATTCACCTTCAAGAAACAATGAAAAACAATGAGAATGCACCGAGAAAAATGAATCAAAATAAAAAAACGAAAATAAAAAATTAAATAAACTGAAAAATCACTAAAGTAAAATTAAATTAAATTCGATCCGAGGCAGCGGCGCCAAAAACTTGTTGTAGATAATTGCAAGTGTACAATATCGTCCAAGTAATATAGTGATAAGTAGAGTGTCGTTCAAACACGGATCGGATTAACCTAAATTTACTATTGAAATTGACTCCAAACTAAACGTAAATAAAAGAAGGATTACGTTGACAAATTCAAATATGCAAAGAAATGAAACGAAAGTAAAAATAATAATTGATCGAACACGAAGTAAAAGTGAATGAATTATGCAAGATTAATATATGGAATCAGTAGGACATCAGGTTCCTCATTCTCAATTCCATCTATTGTTCTCAAAACCGTAGTTCCTACAATACATACACAAAGTGCATTAAACTCAACAATTTAATACATGATCATGACTACATAAAAGACAAAAAGGGTACAAAACATGTGTAAAATATCCTCCTAACAATGGGTCAAGAAACGCCAAGCAATATTTCTTGACCTAAAGCAGCAATCTGACCACATCAACAAATTGACGGAGCCAACAAAGTCCAACCTTGCCGAATGCATATCCAAAGCAAATCCGAGCGATCTTGGATATGAAGTCCCCCATTACTCTGAAAATGATTCAAGGTCTGACCAGATGAGTAGCCGCACTCAATCATTTACCCTTGCGATCCATATATCAACCTAAGCCTTTTTCTCGACTTAATGGAAAAGGAGCATCAAGACGAATAGGATGCGAGTACGAGAAAGCATTCAAGGACTTGAAGAAGTACCTGACATCACCTCCTCACTACCCAAGCTGCAAGCAGCGGAAGACTTATTTACATGTTTGGTGGTATCTAAAGCAGCAATAAGCTTGGCCTGACTACCTGTATTCTACCCTTCTAAATCTCTTTTCGATGCGGAAACTAGATATCCAAAGATTGAGAAATTGATTTTGGTGCTAGTTGTTGTGGCTCAGAAGCTTAAACCATATTTTCAAGCTCATACAGTCATCGCCATGACTTAGTATCCTCTACAATCAATCCTACATGGTCCAGATGCTTCTCGGCGAGCAATGAAATAGGCGTTGGAACTTGGCTAATACGACTTAGTTTTTCGACCCCACAAGGCGATAAAGGCCCAAGCCTTGGCGGACTTCATAGCAGAATTCATGCCTAGCCTAAGCTACGCAATAGAGAGACCCAATGACGACACGAAGGCGACCAAGCACGCTTTAGCCACGCCTGCCTTACCCGATGGAGACTTTTGGCATTTACACATCAACGACGCAACCAACTACAAAGGCTCGGGAGCAGGCATGGTCTGTATCACCCAGAAGGTTCGATGCTCGAGCAGGCTACCACTCTAGGCTTTAAAGCATCCCACAACAAAGCAGAGTACGAAGCCCTACTAGCAGGCCTCCGAATAGCAAAAGACTTGGTGGTGAAAAAGCTTGCAATTTATTCTGATTCCCAGCTAATCACCAGCCAAACTGCCCTACTAGCAGGCTTCCAAATGGCAAAAGACTTGACGGTGAAAAAGCTTGCAATTTATTTTGATTAACTAATCACCAGCCAAACTACTGGGGAGTACACGACAAAACATCCAAAGATGGCACAATACCTAGAGAAGGTGTGAAAGCAACTTAAGGCTTTTCAGACTTACACCTTCACTCAAGTTTCACGGGCAGCAACGCTTAAGCAGACACGCTAGCCGGCCTAGGTTCTGCTTTCGACCACCATCTCAAACGCTCTATTCTGATGGAGTATCTGGATAAACCAAGCATAGAGGCGAAGCCAGCAGCCAATGTGTCATAGGTTAGTACAACTCTAAACTGGCAAGATTCCATTATAGACTACCTGGTTAATGGCACACTCCATATGGAAAAATTGGAGTTTAGAAAACTCCAAACGAAGGCAGCACGCTACTACATGTGGAACGACATTCTCGTCCGAAGATCTTACACTGGACCACATCTCTACTGCCTAGCGTCTCTCGACGACCTGAAGGTTCTAAGTTCAATCCATGAAGGCATTTGTGGAAATCACTCAGGAGGCCGATCCTTAGCACAAAATGCTCTTAATGCAGGCTACTACTAGCCTACTATGCATCAAGATGCTAAGGAGTTAGTACAAAAGTGCGACTGCTTCCAACGCTACAAATTGATACCAGCACTGCCTGTCAGCTAACTACACCCACAGACGAGTCCTGGACCGTTCATGCAGTGGGCAATCGACCTGGTAAGGCCAATGCCGCTTGTTACTGGGGGCAGAAACATGAAGATCGTGGCAGCTAACTATTTCACCAAATAGGTGGAAGTAGAGCCCATGACAACCACAACTCAGACGGACATAAAGCACTTCATATGGAGGAACATCATCTGCCGATTTGGCATCTCTCAATACATTGTCACCGACAACGGCCCACAATTTGTAGGCAAAGATTTAGCGAAGTTATTCAAAAAATATGGCATTAAGCAACACATGTCCACGCCTAGGTATCTTCAAGGCAATGGGTAGGCCGAAGCATCCAACAAGACGATTCTTGACTGCCTCAAAAAATCCCTCTCCGACAAGAAGGGAAAATGGTTAGACGAACTTTTTGGATGTTTATGGCCGTATCGCACAACCAAACGACGAACAACCGGTAAGACTAATTTCTTCTTGGCATTTGTTTAAGAAGCATTCCTCCCAATCTCTTCGTGCCAAGTATGAGCACTTTACTGCCAATCATCGAGCATAACGGAAAGGAGATGGCCACAAATCTAGAAATAGCAGAGGAGGAACGCGAGAAGGGCATCACCCACATCGCAGCCTACTAGCAGCAGCTCATCTCCAGCTATAATAAAAGGGTAAAGATCTTGCAGTTCCAACTTGGAGACCTAGTCCTAAGAAAAGCCTTCATCATTGCCCGCAGAAAAGACTCCAAAAAGATGGATCTTATCTAGGAAGGTCCGTACAAGATTAGCAAAGTAGGCGGCAATGGTAGTTACACCTTCGCCACCATGAATGACAAAGGGACCAAAAACCAGTGGAATGCCTATAATCTGAGGAAGTACCATGTTTGACCTCCTGCAACATCAAAACCTGAAGACTCAAGCAGCTTGACGGTTACTACCTCGCAAGCCGATGACTATCCAGTTGTTATGCAGTTCCTATCTTACAACTAAGTGTTCATTCTTTTCATTCATTTTTCAATGAGGAATTCAGAAGTTATTCACAACTTGGCTCGGGTGCATGTTTACAACAACTGAACACTCCTGCACTTCAAAGAAGATCACGCCCTTCTTAGGGACTTATTGCAGGAATTACACCCTTTGGGGACTAATCATGATCTCTAGTGCGAAAAGGTAAACCAATCCCCCGACACCCACATAGGTTTGCTCTCCGATGCGAAAGTATAAACTATACACTCTGAATATCCAGACATGGATGGGTTAGGCTGCCCTGGTGTAACTAGGTGCATAATGACTTGCTCTTGGATTCCTAGAAGTAGCCACAATGGTCTTTTTCAAGGCTTAGCTAATTGAATGATTTTTGGTCTCTTAGCCTAATCCGTGGAGAATCGGGCCTCAGAGACGGAGGAGGCACATTACGTAGTATGCCTTATAGACGGCTGCCCTGGAACCCTAAAACTGCTACCGAGTGCACTAAGATAGCCTACGGTTTCCAGAAGACTGCCTACGGCTTGCTCTTCGAGCAGTAAGCCGCGCTAAACTTATAAAGCCACACATTTTTGTGAAAGGTTAAACATTTAGCATGCATATACGAAGCTCTATCAACTGCCGACATGCTACACAGTCAATAAGCTTTATCTTTGCCAGGCATGAAATGATCGTTCAGGTCTTTATTAATTCCTAAAGTGTTGTGATACTTGTTACGTAACCCACAAAATTGGTTACATAAAGAGCAAAGAGTTCTCTTGGACCTTTGCCTACGAAATTCCATACAAACGCGTACTTTTGATACGAAAGGTTAGCGAATTTCATGTCCCATAAATCTTTAGTATGTTATGATGCAGGCCACACAGCTCAAAGGATTGAAAAAAGCCAAAGTTAACAGCCAAGTGGTCACGCAGACTCGTCTAACGAAGGAAACAAGTTTATCAAATTTTCTAGCAAAATGATAAACAAATAGCAAAGGCCAATGGAGTTCAAGAAAAGAAAAAAGCAACAAGGAAAATAAAGAAAATCCTAAGGGCTACCTAGAAGACTACTATTCAGTAGCTTGGACATCCCACGACTACTCGGTCGCCACACCTTCAGCAGCGGCATCATCCAACTCTTCACCTCCAATTGCCACAACCTAGGCACCAACTTCTTCGACTACTTCACTAATGGAAGCCTCAAAAGTAAGGACAAGCAAGTCTTCTGGATAAATAAAGAAGGTTTCGAAGTCTTTCCCAGCAAACTCAAAGTCAGACGGCCTATCGAAGATGTGATCTATATAGCCCAACTTGTAGAAATCGGCCTGACACTAGACAAGCGAAGCCTCTAGCCCAACCTTCTCACCTTTCAGCTATTCGTTCTCCTTGAGCAGGCCAACATGGACTCGCTGTAGCTCATCCACTTCCTTCTTCAGATTTTCATTGGTCTTCAACGCACCTTAGAGTTCTAACACTTGAGGTTCATGCCTATTGACGATCTTCTGGAAGTGGATCATTTGATTATAAGCAGTAATCAGCTCTTCATCCTTTGCGTAAGCAGTAGAACGAAGCTTAGAAACGGCACATTCAAGATCTTAAATTTAAGGTATGTAATGACCAATCTCTTTCTCTGTACTTTCATACTTAACTTGGATCCTGTAAAGCCTAGTCTTCTAGTCAACGATCTCTTGGTTAGTGGTCTCAAGCTACAGAGAAGTGGGGGCAGAGATATTGGACCCCATCAAAACTATGAGCTCAGCCTCCAACTTTTTTATCTTCTCGGTAGAAGAATAAGGCCCAACTGTCATAGTCATTGCCACCTCATGGGCATCCTCTTGGTCAAGGAGCATAGACTCGGTTGCTAGAATTGCCGTTTTCTGCATCATAGCAAGCAAATCAATCATTCTATATTGGGTTGTATGCTTCGCAAAAGAACTTGGGCAAATAACCCATCTAACGCCATCAACAAGCTTGGCACACACGTCTATGTTTTCGAGCAGATATAGCTTTAAAAGCACATATATCGCAGTAGCCTCTCCAAAAGCAGGCTTGGTGGATTTCTCACAACTTCCCACGTGAACAGTCATCTCTTTCTCAGCAAGCGAACCAGTCTCAGTAGTAAGAGGAATATGCCTCGGCACCACTTTAGAAGCAGAGTCCACCTTATTACTCTTCATAGTAGCAAGCATCTCCAAAGGTGAACCGGACTTAACTTCCAATAGACGTCTTGGTACAGACTTCGGCACTAAGGGCACGACGGAACCTCTACGCTGAGCAATCCTATCAGCGATCGTACTAGCTATCTTCAGCATGGCAGGCGTTATCGGCCCAGATCTAGTAGCCTTATCTTTCTTCTCTTTGGAAGAAGTCAAATCAATCACAAGCCTCTTGGTAACAGACGAACCTTCACGAGCAGCGAATGGAGCCTTCAGTTTTTTCTCACCCAGCATCTCTTGAGCAGACAAGGAAGATTTCTTCTTTCCACCTTCATTTATAGCAGGCTTTACGACATTGATTGGACGAGCCAATGCATCAGCCTTGGTTTGATTTATCTCATCTCTCTAGGACAACCCACATGTCTTCCGGGGAAGAGGATTAAGCAGCCAACGCCATTCACGGTACTCAACAAGGATACCTAAAGCAATGTGCACTTTCTTCTTATCTGGAAAAGTCTTAGAAGTTGAGCCAAAATTCTGAATCTACATAGACAAATGAGGACAATCAACAAATTAGAGAGCAGCTCAACAAGCATAGAGCAGCCTAAAGATTAACCTCGACTGCTCATGAGCCAATCCCTGTGACCTATATTTCTCTCTCGTACCAGTAGGCAGAAATACTGCATGCTCAATATTCTAGCAGCTTAGGAGGCCCGTGACTTCCTCATTTCTCTTAATCAGTAACCTGGCTCGCGTCAGGTCCAAGAGCCCATAGGGCTTGAGCCATGTGGCTTACCTAGCATTGCTCCCTAACGCCTCAAGCCACGGCCTCAGCCGCACAGTTGCCCTTGGCTTTAGCCAAGCAGAGTAGCCCAAGCTGTGGTCTCTGCCACACCACCTCTTCGGCCCATGCCGAGCCGACTTTTAGTCCCTATCAGCCGACGTGTCGCACCACCCCAACGGCTGCTCCGCGGCAGCACCATCCAAGAAGAAGACAAGGAAAATTAAACATTTCTTACCTCGAGGCGGCGTGGAGAAGACAAAGAAATCAACGAAAGACGGTCATTCGCACGAGCAAGTGAAAAAGATTATTAGGGGTGGGGGATCAAATATCCTCTAACTTTCTCTCTCTTATAGGGTAGAATAAATTGCTCTCTGAAGTTGATTTAATCATCTACTTAAGGTAGACTTAAATAGACTTTGGAGGTAATTTATTTCCCTTTCCTAGAAGGATCTAATTTCCAATTAAAGCAGGAATCTACATCAAAATAGGAAACAATCTTATGTTTCCTAAAGCAAAGGAAGATCCCTACACATGCTGCCCTTTCCTGCAAACAGCATAACATGTGTGAGGGCATTTGTGGAGCAAAAAATAATCAAGAAAACTATGGGGGTGACACGTGGACTTTTGGGTAAAAATGACAAAATTACTCTCGAGGCACACCGGGATTCCCACGCTCATGCAACGGACAATAGCATCTCAATCAATGAAGAGTCAAAAGTGATCAAAATAATATTTATTCAAATCCCTTTCATCACTCCTCATCAAATTCTTATTGAAAAGGTAACTCCCAAATTTCCTATTTAATTTAGGATTAATTGTCATGTTAATTGCAAGATATTATTTCACATAATATCTTGCAATTATTTACCCAATTACACCATATATGGCCGGCCACTATTCTCCAAATAGGCCCGGACACTCCCCTATAAATAGCCTAATTATCCCAATAAAAAGTTAAGCCAATTGTTACCCACAAACTCCTAAACACATTCTTTTCAGAATTCTAACTTTGGTCTCGGAGATTCTTCGGCCAAACCCCTCTCTCCCCCAATTTATCGTGGGCATGTGAGGCTTTTGGCCTTAATCTTAGGTGTTATTATTTTGTAGGTGCATTTTCGTCAAAGGAGAAGATGGAGAAAATTTGCATCCACAGCTGCCGCCAGTGGGTAATTTAGGAAAGCCAACTAGTACCTACTAGCTAGATTGGAGGACATGAGAAATTTAGGAACCAATGAAACTACGTTTGAAATTAGTTAAATCATTAGGTAACAATTGCCGAGATGGATATAAATTCCAAAGACCAAAATCGATAATCTTACATATGGTTTTAATGAGAATTACATCTTATTCAAGAATTATGCCACTTTTTAGTTACTTTCTTCATATTGTCCTCACTCTATTTAACTTGTATGATAAGAGTGGACTACCATCCCTTCTCTTTTCTATTCATTCTAGCTCGGCGATTGATTGCTCTCTCTCTCTCGTTTTGTTTTTCTTTCTTCCTAGAGTGTGAGTGTTTGATTCAATGCGTGAATGAATGTTGGGTAATTAAATTTTCATATTATTAACTTCACCTAATCATCTATGTTCCCATAGACATGTAATGAATAGGTTTATTATCATTTAACAGTAATTTATTCAAGCTTGTTGGTTTGTGGTTATGGGTTGATTGAGTTAGCTGTGAGCTAGCTACCAGGATTACCAAGCGAGTAAGCAAAGATTCATCTGTCAAAGAGTTCCGTATGAATGCACTCTTTATACTAGTGTTATAGTTGATGCTAGAGAGACTATTTATTTAGGGTGATTTTGTATAAAATCAATACAAAGTTATCATATTGACAATAGATCAACAATATTTATGTTAATTATAAATAGGTCAATCATGTATTATGACACTTAAATGCATTTAAAATAAACAAAAATTACAGGATCTGCCATTACAGCTGACACCCGCTTCAATTGACACCCCCTCTTTCTCCGACACTGCATTGCAGTGTCCATTTCCTAGTTCCCTTTTTTCCATCACTCACACGCCTTCTATGCTTCATTCTTTGTGTGACTATTTATTTTTACGTTTAGATTCAGACACTACAATGCAATGTTCGTTTCCTGTCCTGTTTTTCTTGTATCACATTTTGATTCAGAAATTACAACGCAGTGTCTGTTTCCTGGTTCTGTTTTTTTTTTTTTGTCTTTTTTACATTTTGATTCAGACACTGCAATGCAGTGTCCGTTTCCTGGTTCTGTTTTTATTTTTTACATTTTGATTCAGACACTGCAATACAGTGTCTGTTTCCTGGTTCTGTTTTTCTTTTTTTTACATTTTGATTCAAACACTACAATGCGGTGTCTGTTTCCTAGTTCTGTTTCTGTTTTTCTTTTTTTACATTTTGATTCAAACACTACAATGCAGTGTCCGTTTCTTGGTTCTGTTTCTTTTTTTACATTTTGATTCAGACACTACAATGCAGTGTCCGTTTCCTTGTTCTTTTTTTTTCTTTTCTTTTTTACGTTTTGATTTAGACACTGCAATGCAATGTCCATTTCCTGGTTCTGTTTTTACATTTCTATTCAGACGCTGCATTGCAGTGTTCATTTTCTGGTTCTCTTTTTCTTCCCGTAATCTTTTCCACATTTCATGGAGTCTCTCTCGACCCATAAAATTACTTCTTAAAAAAAAACTATAAATTTCATATCATAGAACAAAAGGAGATAAAATTAATCAAAATGCAAAAAGATTTCAAACCCAAAAGAAGAAAACATCAAAACCCATAAAATTCAACCCCAGATTCATCCCTTGCAGATCCTCGTCACGGCTTTACCCCTTTTGGGTTCAACGAGAAGGCCTTGCTAGTGAAAGATGGCGGCAGCGAGCGTATGTACTGAAATTAAAGCTTTTTAGGTTTGATTTCAGGTCTTTTTTCTCCTGCAGGTGGTGGTGGTGGTGGTGTGGCGTCATCAAGGAGTCCCTCAAATTAAATCATATTTTGTAGAACATATGATCAAATTAAATCATATTTTGTAGAACATATGATTTGACGGTTGAATTTCTTCTTTAGCGTGGTTTTCAAAATATAATTTAAGAAAATAATCTCCTCGTTAATGGCCTAATTGACTTCAACCAGAGAAAAGTAAATTGTAGCAATGATCTCTTAACTAAATATTTATTACTATTGGTCATTCAACTCATCAAAACGTGCAGCTATAGTCATTTTCATCAACTCCGTTAGAACTTCAGTCAAAATGAGTCATGTGTCATGCACATAAGGTTAACTTAATGGATAAATATGGAAAATCAAATAAGAAAAATTATATCAATGGTCTCTTAACTTTAATTCAACTGGAGAAATATTACCTCAACTTCAACTCAATTGGAGCAATGGTCTCTCAACTTTAACTCAATTGTAGCAATGATCATTATAACATATCTCATTTTGACAGAATTCTGACGGAGTTCGTAAAAAGAATCATAACTACACTTTTTGATAAGTTGAAGAACCATTACTCTATTTGATTAAAGTTGAGGTAATTTGCTCACTAGAAAAAAGGCCGACATGAATTCTCTTTTTGTCGTAAACTGATTTAGCTTACAATAAACTAGATAAATTTTTTATTGTGACGGGAATACAAGTGGTACACCACGTGTTTTAATAGAAATGATGAAAAATTTTATTTTTTAAGTTATTAACTTTTTAGCACACATATCCCACTATTTATATAATGACACCTGATGTACCATCCTGTGTATCATTCACATCGAAAAATCTCTCCAATAGACTGACAGGAAAATAATAAAGAAGAGCAAAAATATAAAATGGATTCCTGGCCGCACGATCAGCGTGAACGGTCAGGACTAAACGGTGCAGAGTGAGATCTGAATCCCTAAACCCTAAAAAACACGCTCAACCCTGAAAAACTTAGTTCTCGTCGCGCAGCTGCTTTCGCTCCTCCTTCCTCTTCCCCTTTACGCTTCTACTTCATCTGCTCCAACACCAAGGTAACTCTTCTCTCTTCTCTCTCTATCCCGCTCTCTGTTTCTCCTTCCCTCCCTCTCTCCCTCCCTCCCTGCCTCTCTCTCTACCGCTCTCAGTCTCTCTCTCTCTCTCTCAATGTCTCGTTTCTTTTTGCAAATTAATTTCTAATCTTCCTTGATTTGTTTAGTGAATCTAATTAAATATATTGTTTTACTTGAATTGTTAATTGATTGCAGAATGTTGGTTTTAATTCGAATTAGGGTTTACATTTAATTTATATTTCTACATTCAAATTGGGAATTTTCTGTCATTTCGAAACTTTGCAACTCCAATATTCATGTATTTGCTACTTGCCTTGCTGTAGTTAAGTGCTCAGCTATGTATGTATGCACACACACACACACACACACACACACATACATATATATGTAGTTAAGTGCCGAATCGATTATTTTTTATTTTTTTTTGTTTTAACTTAGGAGGGTGTATTCAATTAGGATTCTAATAGAGTTTAGTGTAATTATTAACTCTCATGGATTTTAATTGATTCACATAAAATCCGGTGAATTGTTGAAAGATTTGGTATGAATTTGTTATTAAGTTCAATGCATTTTTATGGAGTCTAATAGTCATTGGGCATTTTTTTTGTACAGATTCTAGAAGTCGTTTTTCTTTTCCATCTCCTTCTCTCTCTTTTCTCTACTAGGCTTTGCATTCCTCAAACTTCATTAGCAATTGCCTCCATTGAATCCATACCAATATAAACTTTTTTCAATTAGAGTTGCTAGAGTGACAGTCTCACCTGAGGTACTATTTGCTTCATAATCTATTATAGCTCTCATTCTTTGAGGGAGTTTTGTTATGGCAGGCTCCAAATTTGTGTCCAAGAAAAGTGAAGTGTAGTCATCTTAAACAGCTTGACTCTACACATTTGTGTCAGTATTGCCTTCAATAACATAGTCCTCTATTACGGCACTTGTATTCTTTTCCCACTCGATATGTTCTAGAATAAGTGTCTTCACCCAATCTAACCGAGTTGTTTCCCAAAGTTGTTCCATGCCAAATACATTTATCAAATTATCGGAGTCTAGAAATACCAATCGGAAGAACTTGCAATTTTCAGTAGTTCTTCCGATTTCAATGTGTCTTCAAATAAACCAATACCCATATAATCCATGGTGTAAATAAAATAAAATAAAAAATGCAAACTCACAAAGAAACACGATAATTAGAACCCTAATCAAAAGATTTACAATAGGAGACATAGCATATTGTGTGTGTATTACCCGGAGAAGAGACTTTTGAAGAAGAAGTTTTTCGTATTTTGTAGAATGCTTTGACAATGAGGAATCATGTTGAAATATGGAGAGGAGTGCCTGATTTGTGAAGGCTTTTGATATTTATACCTCACACCCTAGAATGCATCAAAATCAGCAAATTCATTGAATCCTACAAATTCCTTGATTTTTTTTTATTACTCTCAGATTTGGAAAGTCACTCTAAAAATCTAAATTGAATACCACCAGATTTTGATTGACTCTTTATAAATCTAAATTGAATACAACATGCATTTGATTGATTCATTTAAAATCTTAATTGAATGCCCATGAATTTTTAAACTCCTTTAAAACCTCACATAATCCTAATTGAATACAACCCCCTTAATGTATAGAGTAGGATAGAAAAGGTTTGGTAGATTAGAATTCTAATTTCTGTTTCTCCACTGAAATTTGAGGACTT
This sequence comes from Heteromeles arbutifolia, assembly GCA_024362995.1. Classification (NCBI taxonomy): domain Eukaryota; kingdom Viridiplantae; phylum Streptophyta; class Magnoliopsida; order Rosales; family Rosaceae; genus Heteromeles; species Heteromeles arbutifolia. The sequence goes on along the minus strand of JANCRC010000003.1, from coordinate 31,008,673 downwards.
AATTTTAATGGTTTTCAATTTAAGATTTTTACCTGATCTTATAAATTCATCCCTTTTTTTGTTTGATCTGAATAAGAATAATTCTCTACTGGAATTACACATTTTAAAATTTTATTATCAAATTGTGACAGCATGACTGCCCAAACTCAAGAAGAGCTCCTTGCTGCCCAACTCGAACAGCAAAAAGTTCATGTAATCTCTCTCTCTCTCTCTCTCTCTCTCTCTCTCTTTCTATATATATATGTATTCATTTCTCGTTGTTTTTAATGGGGTTCATGAGCAAGTTACCAACTGTTTCGATTGATTAGAGGCATGTTTTATGTGATATTTTCTTGTTTGCCTTATGCATTAGGTTAAATGGAAAGATTTAATGGTTAAAGTGTGAATTTATTTGTTGCGTGTTTGCTTTTTAGCTGCAATGCCGTTTTATTTTTTGTATTTTTCCATTGACCAACAAATGTGAAATAGATTCCTACCAAATGAAGTCAGCTGTAACCCCAAGAAGGGTTTAGCTTTTATGTGTTGCTATTTTGTCGTCAGCCTTTTGGAAGTATGGTGTCTATCTTTAATGGAGTCATATCCAGTTTACTTTGCTTCTGTTGGTTATGTAGTAGCTATTAGTTTAAATGGAAACCTTTCTTTACAATATTGGAGAAATCAACTGTCATTTTTTCTATATTGGTTTGGCGGCGATGGCTACAATATGTTAAGCTAGTAGCAGAGGCACTGGCAACGGTTTGTTTCTTTATTCATTTATTTGTATTTCAAATAATTCTCGTATCATCTTAGATGAGCAGTATACCCAGGTGGAATACTGCAACACTTGTTTTTGGCTATAGATTGAGCCAATTTGATCGGTGCAGTTGACCCGAATTTCTTTCTTAAGGTTCTTTGTTGTTTTAATTTCTGCACCTGTCATTAAGTTTGTACCAACCTGGTAATTATTTTGTTTACTATCCTATTGGATCCACTGCAAATCGGTATTTCTATATCTATCTCATCAGATAGCCAATACCAGATCAAACAATCTTTCGTCATTACTCTTTTTTGAACTTTGAACATCACTCATTTGACATTGTTACCTCTTTGCCTGAATTCCATTAACTGGAGTATTTTACTTTACTTCATGCCCTCAAGCATATATGATGTTTTTTGGTTACATTTAATTAGATGCGTTGATTTTGCATTGTCACCTTTTGACCGGGTTGGTGCTAAATATGTTGACTTAATTAGGGCCCTGCTACTATGGAATCAATCCCGAACTGCAAAACATATCATAACTCACTAATCTAAGTTGATTTTTCTATTTACGAGAGGTTAGTGGAGAAAAAATGTGGCAAGTCTTTGGAGGTTCATAGTGTTCTATCTTTAACTTGTTTGCATACTTTGTCAAGTTTATGCACAATATAATGGAAGTGCGTGGTCTATGCTCTTCCTGCATGTGAGTTGATGTTCCATATGGTGAATAAATTCTTCAAGATGCTTCACCTTTTTCTTATATGGGGCATGAATTTTTGAGTGATATGGTTGTAGGATGATGAGCCAATAGTCGAGGATGAAGATGACGACGACGACGACGATGAAGATGATGACCAAGATGAAGATGCTGAAGGTAAAAGTGCGATGCTAGACTGGTTTATGATCCCTCCACCACCCCAACCCACCCCCCCCCCCCCCCCCCCCCCCCCAAAAAAAAAAAAAAAAGGACCCACTCTTATAGTTTGCTTAAAGATCTTTGTGAATGCCATCTCTCCAGTGACCTAAAAGCCATAGGAAAAAGGTGGTGTTTGTGTCTTCAATATATTATGCAGTGCTCTTGTCATTTGTCTCTGTTTCTGGTGCTTTCTGGGAAGCAATATGCCTATATATTGTCTGGTTTTGTCACTGAAATTGTTAAAAGTTAGAGATGAGATATTGAGACAATTTTGGTAGAACTTTTTAACTGAATTTTTTGTTTGGCCGTTAAGCCCACCTCGATTAAATAATTATGGCGCAGCCCTCCCATATGTAAAGTGGGGGTGGTAGTAGGGAAGTTGTACATTATTGTTTAGCCAACCGTTTTTTGCTTATCAAGGGTGTAATTAGATGTCAAAATGCCACTGTGGCAGGACAAGGAGATGCAAGTGGTAGGTCTAAGCAGAGCAGAAGTGAAAAGAAGAGTCGCAAAGCGATGTTGAAACTTGGAATGAAAGCAATTCCAGGTGTCAGCCGTGTGACTGTCAAGAAGAGCAAGAACGTAAGTGTTGATTTGTTGCTTTTTTATTATTTAATTGCTATCACGCATTTTGTGTCAGCTTCCATGAGATTGATTTATGGAATTCATCTAGTAAGGGTTGTTATTTCAGATTCTCTTCGTCATCTCAAAGCCAGATGTTTTTAAGAGCCCCGCATCCGACACATATGTCATTTTTGGGGAAGCAAAGATTGAGGACTTGAGCTCACAACTTCAAACTCAGGCTGCGGAGCAGTTCAAGGCTCCTAATGTAAATACTGTGACAGCAAACCCTGAGCCATCAACTTTGGCTCAAGACGATGAAGATGTAGACGAAACTGGTGTGGAACCCAAGGACATTGAGTTGGTGATGACTCAAGCTGGGGTTTCAAGATCAAGAGCAGTTAAGGCACTCAAAGCAGCAGACGGTGACATTGTTTCTGCCATTATGGAATTAACAAACTGAGTCGCCTTGCAGTGTGTAACTTTACTTTTGATGAATCTTTCTCGTTCTTTTGCATTGTCGTGTCTTCTTGGGACCTTTGAAGTTCAAATTTCGGGTTTTTATTTAAAAAAAAAAATGTATTTAATGTATTGGTATGATATAACTATGTTGCGATGAATGGTTTGGATGATGTTGCATGATGTGGGATGGTAAATGGACTATTTTGGTATAGATTGGGTTTCACCCATGGTCTAAAATATCCATAATATCCCGATATTTTTATCGAAATTTCCGTGTTTTTGGACTGCCGATATTTCCGATGTCATCGATATTTCCGTATTTTTTAAATTTCTATATTTAAAAAAACACCAAGGGGATTCGAACCCTTCTCATTTTACTCCTTCAACACCTTGACCACCATATCACTTATATTTTTGTGAAAATATGCTAAAATATTTATATATTTTCTACACTCACAATGTTTGCCAGCTCTATATAATCAACTTAAATCAGTTAAATCTATCATGCAATGTATTTCCTTCCAATTTTTTATGATAAACTAATAGATAATTGACTAAATAAACATATTGCAAAGTTTCAATAAAAATTTTCAAGTTTTTCTTACAATTTCCGTGGTTTTTATTCAATTTTTATCGATATCGATAATATCCCGATATTTCCATCGAAATTTCTGTGTTTTTGGACTACCGATATTTCCGATATCATTGATATTTTAGATCTTGGTTTCACCTCAATCAAATTTAAATCCATTGCTAATCATACTATCGTTGTACGGATTGTTGGATTGAATGCGTTGACGATAATACGGATTGTCGGATTGAATGCATGGATGTATATTTGATTGGCGTTGGATCTGATTATAATTGGATTCATTTTCAAGCTTTGAAAATTACAGCCTCCATGTTTGGGGAGATTTTCAAAATAAGATGCCAAGATTTGAAAGCCAAGACATGACTCCCTCCATGTCTGGCATTAGACCTGTAAACGGGTCGGGTTTACTGGGTTTGGATGTGGTTCAACCTAACTTGTTAATTTAACGGGTTACTCGAACCTAACCCGTTAAGCTAACGGGTCATCCGTTTTATCCATTAGTCCTTTTTTTTTTTTTTAATTAATTGATTATTGACTCCAGTAAAAGAACCATGGAAATTGGAAACACCAAGTTTTAAGGGCAGTTGAGAATTCGATATCGCATTCCAAAACAATAAAATCGTTTCTTGGACCGAGAGCAGGTTTGGGATCGCATTTCCATATACAAATCTCCAGAAACAGTAATAGTAGCAAGAGGAAATTGCCAGAAAACACGAAAACAACGCTTTCAAATTGCTGAATTTCTACAACGAAATGTTATTTCTACAAGAAAACACCGCTTGATGAACAGATACAGACCTTAATTTGAAACTTGGTCTTATTCTGAGCACTCAATTTCTTGAAATCCAGATACTGCAGCAAGAACTTAAAGCAGGATTAACAACTAATCAGACGTTAATCCCAAGCTAATCCCAAGGACAAACCTTTAATCACCTCCAACCACAGATTCTGAACCAAATGCACAATTACAGTACTAATACTAACTATGAAATTTGATGGATTCAAAGCAGGATTAACAACAAATGCATGGTAATAATCGAGAATTAAAGAAGAATGGCAGAGAGAGAACTCAAAGTTCAAACCTTTATCCAAACCATTTTCTGCTTTAGTTTCAGAAGAACCCAGAAACAAAAACATAAGAAATCGGATCCAAAACAACAAAAAACCCATATTTTAGAGAGAGAGAGGATTACCAGGAGCAATCTTTGAGGGAAGAAGATGAGGGAGATAACCGGAGCTAGAAGGGAAGGAGCACACAAGTCTCTCAGAGCAACGGCGTGAGAGAGTGGAGATGGATTGAGTCACTGAGGTCTGAGGGTTTTACTATTGAAATTACACAAAAGTCCTCAATAAAGGGGTGAAACAGGTTTCGCGGGTTCATCCAAAATGACCCGTTATTTATCGGGTGATTAATGGGTTGACCCGTTAATCACCAGACCCGTTTATCACTCACTCAAAAATTAATTTTAACGGGTCGGGTCGGGTCGGGTTAACGGATCGGATTGAAAATGCCAGGTCTTCGGCACTCGGGTGGGGCCAAAAATTTCTCCTCCGCCACCACGTAGTATCTTACACCTGTTTATTTAACCAAACACATCAATATTTCCCCTAATTATGTGTTCGTTTCCCCTTCAGCAAAAATTTGTCTATGTTCTATTGGTGATTAACATTACAAAAAACATGGATCCTTCTAGACTCTGGTATATAAATTCTACATTCCTCTGCTGCACTTTATAGTTTCTATATTTATAACTTAAAACTCCCGAAACAACTCAAAGTTAACAAATTAACCAACAAATTGAAAACCAAATATGACTAATTTATTTATACAAATGTTCTGTCGCACCCTCCCTGTTATGTTCTGTCCCCCTCCTTTCTCAAACTCACACGACATTAATTCAAACCAAATCAAACACGTTGAAGAAATCACCCGACCTCACATGGAAGACGATTCCGTGGTCGACGACGCCTTGTTAAACAGATCGAAGAACAAGTTCCGACGCTGCGTCTCGCACGCACGAGACGAACTGCATAGCTTTAGGTCATACCTACGATGGATGTGCGTGGACCAATCCAGTGTTTGGAGGGCATGTCTTTCTTGGTTCATGTTCATCTTGTTTGGGATTGTTGTCCCGGCCGTGTCCCATTTCCTGTTCGGTTGCGCAGCCTGCGATAGCAAGCACAAGAGGCCGTACGATAGTGTGGTGCAATTGTCTTTGAGCAGTGTTGCGAGCTTGTCCTTTGTTTGCCTCTCAAGGTTTGTCAAGAAGTTCGGATTGCGAAGGTTCTTGTTTTTTGATAAGCTTTACGATGAGAGCGAGACGGTACGGAAGGGATACACAGCACAGCTCAATGTAAGTTTTACAAGCTTCATTTTCTACATTATTAATTGTTTTTTGTTTTAATTTATTATAGATTAATGTCAGGTAAACCAACTTTTTAGATCAAATTTACAAACTATATGATATGTCGCTAATAGAAAATAAGCACTTTAGTAATAATCTAATCATCAACAAGTTTCCAAAAAAAAAAAAAAAATTATCAACAAACACGTCATATAATTTACGAAATTTGGTCTAAATAGTTGGTATCCCTAGCATTACCCTTTATTATATGTTGTGTCTTTTTACCAATGTGCTGTGTTTCTTGCTTATGCAAGCTGTTAAGAGTTAATAAACGAAATACTTATGGCCGTTTGATAATTATTTTGTTTTTTGTTTTTTTAACTGAAAACCCATTTTGTAACTATCTTTAGGTTTCAAGAAAGAAAATGAAAATGAAAAACTAAAAATTGAAAGCTAAATTTTGAAGGATAGTGCTATTCACACACCCATTTTTACTTCCCACATACCCTTGTTATTTTTTGTCATTGATCGTCTAAAATTCATTTGATCTGGCGGCTGAAAATTGAGAAGGATGTGTGAGAAGTAAAAATAAGTGTGTAGATATCACTACTCAATTTGAAAACTCAAGAAAGTAGTTCATTTTTTCAATGTTTGGTTGTCAATTTTAATTTTTTTAAAACGGTAGTTAACAAACAGGTTTTCAATTTTGAGTTTTAAAGAAGAGTGAAAAAAAAAAAAAAACAAAAACAAAAAACGAAATGGTTATCAACGCCCGTTACGTATCATTTCATAACAAAATTTGACAATGCACAACTTATCAAACGAAATGGCTCAATTTAATTTCTTGGACTTATATAGGGTATGGTAATTTTCTTGTAGAGATCATTGCAACTTTTATGCTTCTTTGTCATTCCAATCTTTGCCATTGAAAGTGTATATAAGGTATGGTGGTACGCATCTGAAGCCACACAAATTCCTTTTCTGGGTAGTGTTTACGTGAGTGCCGCGGTAGTCTGCGTCATGGAGTTGTGCTCGTGGCTCTACCGGACCACCGTGATTTTCCTCGTCTGCGTTCTGTTCCGTCTGATTTGCTACCTCCAAATCCTACGGCTACAAGACTTTGCAACAATGTTTGAAGTGGACTCTGATGTTGGATCAGTGTTGTCTGAGCACCTTAGGATCAGAAGGCATCTGAGGATCATAAGCCACAGGTGCCGTGCGTTCATATTATGGTCTCTCATTTTGGTCACAGGGAGCCAGTTTGCTTTGTTGCTCATCACTACCAAGTCAAGCGCCATGGAGAATCTTGATGCTTACAGAGCTGGTGAACTTGTGGTATGTTAGATATCTTTCTGATTGATAAATGTTACTATTTTTCCTTTATCTGTGGGTCAAAAAATTCGAATTTGAGACCTCTTCTAACATTGAGAAAAGAAGTACTGTTAGACTAATAGCTAGTTGATACATGTTTGTTCATCTCTTATTTAATATGGGTGTGGTTCACCTTTTATAGAATATAAGCGAGTCTCTTGTCTGTTATAGAGTTGATGTGTCCGTTCAAATAGTGGTACATTTTTATTTATTGGCAAGGAATGATGATTTGAACTGGAAGTCTCTTTTTAACATTAGCAAGAGATCATAAGATGGACTTGTTTAAGAGTGTCGTTGCATGAAGCTCACTTCTGCTTATGAGCGTTTTAGTCCTAAAGTGCTTTTCTTATAAGCACATAGAGATTTTAACAACTTTAACGTTGTCAAAAGCGTCTTTAGCCCTCATAAAAGTATTGCCTCACAGTCCCTTAATCGAGCCGAAAACTAGAGGAATATTTGTTATATAACTTTCCTTAAACTGAAATCAAGCTATTCCTGATTTGGTTTTGGTACAGTTATGCTCCATAACTTTGGTTACCGGCCTCTTCATCCTACTACGCAGTGCAACCAAAATCACTCACAAGGCGCAAGCCGTCACATGTCTCGCAGCCAAGTGGCACGTCTGCGCCACATTAGACTCGTTCGATGCAGCAGCGGCTGAGATTACCAGCGGCCGAGCACTGGCCGAGGCTGTTGGTACTGAACGTGGAGAATCAGACAATGAGGAGGGTGATGCCGATGAAGATGAATTGGACAACACCAAATTGATCCCGTCATATGCATATAGTACCATCTCTTTCCAAAAAAGACAAGCTCTCGGTAAGCCAATTACTTCAATGCATCACATCTGTTTACACACATATAAAAACTTCGTGATTGTGTCATATCGATGGTACACTTGAACGTGACTAGGATCAATATAAAACGACATAATTATGTGTCAGATATCTCAACCAGAATATAACATAACTTTTACACGTGCGACATTAGATGAAACATATAACTCGTTTATACGTGTGACATTACTGAAACATGTATCAATCGTCGCGTAGACATTTTTATTCATGTATATTTCTTGTGCAGTTACATATTTTGAGAATAACAGAGCCGGAATCACAATTTTTGGGTTTACGTTGGACCGGACTACACTTCATACCATATTTATGCTGGAGTTATCATTGGTTCTCTGGTTATTGGGAAAGACCGTCGGAATTTCTTAAGAGAAAGGTCCTACATCAGCCTGTCTCTGTGTTGCTGGGCCCATGCCGGGAGAGGAATTTTGCACTGCAACTGGGGATGTATATTCATCCAATTTTCTTTCTTTCTTTTATAATTTTTATGTTTCATAGTTTGGAATTTTTTTTCCTAGTGAGCCTCTATTTCCTTCATCTATTTTATAACCATCAACTGGGGATTCCTCGGCCGGTGTGCTGGCTTGGCTCTAGCACCCCTAAAAGTCTATCTGTACAAACGATCTAGGTCTGTATTTGGAGTTTTCGGCAGCCGGACGACGACCGCTTCTTGTTCTCACACAGTCGCTTCTTTATTTTTTATTATTATTTTGAATCCGAGACTAAAGAAGAAGCTCCTAAATCAGCGTGAGGTCAAATCAACTACATAAGATAACCGTACTAACTTGACACCTGTTACTTTCTTAGGGCTCCGCATGAGAAGAAACAGGGGTTGGGTTAATTTTCTAATAAATAGTAAGAATTAAGGTTTTTTTTTTCATCAAACGATAATGCTTTTTATTAAATTTGTAATGAAATGTTTACATCTTCCGCAAGAATATTAAATGAACATTCAGGAAAAAAAGCAAATCTCATCTATTACTACTACTATTCTGACTTACAAAAGAAATACGGCGCTCCGTTGTATCGACGAGGAGCATAAGAAAACTCAACGGATTCCATTTGTGTAGCTAACTTAGAACGTAAAAAATAATGCATTCCATTGACACATCAACACCTCTCTCTCTCCACGAAGCATGCATATCAAGGTAGATGAGTCTGATTCGGTGATCACTTTCTTAAATCCCTCCTCCACACAAACCACCATAGCATCCCTTACCGCCTCCGCTTCAACAGCCAGACTAGAAGCCGCCAACAAACCACCGCATCCTCCTCCATGGAACCACCCCGTATGATTCCTTACCACCCATCCCTTCCGGGCGACTGGTATAAGATGAAGACGACCAAGCCCCGTCACAATTCACCTTCAACTGACCAAACTCCGGCTTCCTCCACTTCATATTCATCTCCTCATCTTGAATAATTGAGTTTGGTTAGACCAACTCCACCCCAAGTTGCCAAAACTCAAAACTTTAAGAGCCAAATGTTTTCTAGAAATAATACACTTACAATTATGTTTGGCAGAACAAGTTAAAAATTTTAGTGTTAGAAAAAACGCTTATGACCAAGAGTGTTCTTACAAAAGCAATCTCAAATGACGCGAAATATGAAAGTATTTGTTTACTCTAACATGAAATGACTTCTTAGGTCATCATGAGTCTTCGCTAGTATTTGGAAGCAACCAACCAAAAACTGAGTAACAATAAATAATAAAACTCTGATCTCATGAACCAACTTACAATAGTAACAATTATCCAACTCTTTATAAACACATGCATTTTTCAATTCTTGCTCTCAAAGCGCGTATGTTAAGACATTTTAAAGAAAAATCGCACAATCAGAATTTAATCGATATAACGATAAAATAAATATTATAACAACAAAAAAACTCTTGAAACAAAAACTATAACAACTTTATTAATGATATAACAAATTAATTAGTTTGATTCAACAATAACTAACATACTGATATGATTAAGTATATAATTTCAGATACTTATGATCAATTCAAATCAACTTATACGAACATAATTATCTAGATTTAAATATCTTATAGCAGTATATAACAGTAAAAACAAAACCAATAATATGAAAAAGAAAAAAGTTTCGAAAACTACAATATGAAGTGATAGAGGCTTACAATTTGTTGCAATGTCCTCGTAGACATCGAAATTTCAGTGAAATAAATGTTCACCAATGCATTAAAGTTTTGACATGCCAGGGCATACGTGACATGCGCCATGTGTCTCACAAAATCGTACACATGGATGTGACTCATCAAAATCAGACGAGTCATTAAGAAGGACACGTGTCAACAATTGATGGAAATAAATTATTTGATTTTAATTTAATTATATCAAATATTAATTGATAGAGACAAATCACGAACTGGCCCATAAATCGAGTCTTGGTTCTTTTGTCAATTAATCAAGCCCACAATCAAGGCCAAATCCATTCGTAGTCAAGGCTTGGAAAGTCTATAAATAGGAGGCTCCAAGATAAAGAAAAGGGTATCGAAAACCATTCACGCCCAGACGCTGAAGCTTTGAAACTCTGAAGCTCTCAAGCACTCAAACTCCCCAAACACTCAAGAAGACTCGGAAAGCTCTCCGCATTCTTTGTAAAACTCGTGAAGAACCACTAAGCACCCCTACACGTGCCGGTTCCTCCATTGCCAAGAGCCAAAACCTTGCAGCATCCTTTTATCCAAGATCAAGTCATCGTGACCCTTGGATCAACAACACTACACACCTTACATTTCGGAGATTGAATCAAAGGATTAAGTTGTAAAGAGATTGTAACCCTAAATTTACATTAATACAAACAATTATTTTGTACACGTGTTCTTGTCTTATTTGTCGCAGGAAATTCGTGTTTACAAATTTGGCACGCCCAGTGGGACAATCTCTACCTCTCATCTTTTTCTCCGTTCAAGAAATCCAAGCACATTTCGAAGTCAATGACGTCAAAGAAGGGACAAGCCGCTTTTGCAACCAAGGGAATGAGCGCCAACACTTCTGCCGCAAACGGAGAATTCACTAGCGTCACAACCCGGAGCAAGGCAAAGGTGGTCGCCACTCTTCAACATGCCACTTTAAAGTTGGTGCCAATGAAGGAATAAGGGGAACGTTAAAGGCGGTCCCCCGTCATCAACCTGGCATTGCTAGGGGCATCGAAGCATGCTGCTATGGCACATAAGATGACGTCCCAAAATGGCCAATCAGATTCTTTGTCTTTGAAGAACTCGAGGGAGCGCTCATTGTCACTGGCTTCAAACATGGACTCAAGCGTAGGATCCTGTTGCAGATCACTAACCAGCAACCGTCACACAAAGACTTCGCCAGGATCATCGATATATGCAGAAGATTCTTTGGTTGTGCAAGTCATGACCACCAGCCCCACCTCCATTGAGGAGCTCCTTGCACAGATGAACGAAGCGATCGCGAACCTGACAATGACCGTCAAGGAGAAAGACATGTAGATCGCTACGCTTATGAGTAGGTTGGAATTGCAACATGATGGAGAAGCCGACCCTGACCCAAAGAAGAATCAGCATGACTAGGAGTCTAGCGAGGAAGAAACGCATCATATCGACAAAGCTAGATGGAAAAAAAAGCCAGAGTCCGAAGCTACATCAATGGGCTCCATTTCCATCCAACAACTTGAAGAAATGATCACAAATACCATTAAGGCACAATACAGAGGCACTTCGAGGGATGCACTGATGTACTCGAAGCCATACACCAAGATGATTGATAGCTTGCAGATACCGTTAGGGTACCAACCACCAAAGTTCATGCAGTTTGACGGAAAGGGGAACCCAAAGCAGCATGTCGCCTATTTCGTTGAGACTTGCAACAATGCGGGGACTGAGGAAGACTACCTCGTGAAGCAGTTTGTCCGCTATCTGAAGAGGAATGCGTTCAATTGGTACACAGACCTAGAGCTTGAGTCCATCAACAGTTGGGAGCAATTGGAGTGAGAGTTCTTGAACCGTTTCTACAGTACTCAGACTCTCGGAGATCTCCTTGATCAAGATGTGCGTACAAGGCATGCATTGGGGATTACACTACATTCTTCAAGGCATCAAACCGCGGACCTTCGATGAGTTAGCCACCCGCGCCCACGACATTGAGTTGAGCATCGCCTATCATGGGAAGAAATAACTAGTTACTGACTACAGAAAAGACAAAGTCTTTGGGTAGAAAATGGACAAATCCTTGAGGGAGTCTTTCAATGAAGTAATGGTGGTCAACATAGCTCCTATCAAAATCTCTACACAAGACAAGGTGATTCAGACCGAAGCTTTTTGTGACCAAGAAAGGCATAAACACATTTTGAAGGAGCTTGAGGAGAAGACTTATCCATTCCCCGACACCAATATGGTTGCCATGTTGAAGATTTGCTTGACAAGAAGGTGATCCAGTTGCCCGTGTGCAAACGGCTGGAAGAAATGAATCAAGTAAACAACCCAAGATATTGCAAATAGCATCGCGTCATCAGTCATCCGGTGGAAAAATGCTTTGTGTTGAAAGATCTCATCATGAAGCTGGCCCAAGAAGGAATCATCGACCTAGATCTTGATGATGTGCTGGAGTTAAACCATACCAACATCACTTTTGGTTATTTCGCCTCAACATCTTCCCCTTGATCGCGTTCGACCAATCGATCAAGACTCATTGCTCTGAAGTTTGCAAGGAGCGCCTCTTCAAGATCACCTGACCAAATCCACACCAAAGCGCTCATTGCCTGCATGAGCTGAAATTGCAACACGGCACCAAAATCTCCTCGTCCGCACAAGCCTAAAAGGCAACAACCAAAGCTCCACATCCGCACGAGCCTAAAAGGCGACAACAAATGCTCCTGGCCTACAAGAGCCTAAACTACCTACAACACTAAAAAAAATAAAAAAAAAATAAAGAAGAAAAAAAATGTCCGTTGAATTGAAAACCTGAAAACGCTGCTCAAGAAAAAGTTAGGACAAAAAAAGAAAAGAAAAAAACAAACAAACATATTTGAACTACGTTATGACTTGATCTCTTCTTCGGAAAAGTACGTAGGCAGCTCGAAAATGAAAGTTGAGCTCAGTCACATAAAAATGAAAAAAATAAATAAACGTTCCAACGTTTGAGACGAAGATTCAAGATCAAGCCATCACTCTAAGACTAAGTTTTTGAAGTTGTGCAGCTGAATCATGAGCAAGTCTTCCAATGTCTTCAATGAATCGGTGTCTTTCACGAACGAGCAAGCAGTAAGAGCAATATGAAGCAGAAAGTCTCAAAGGCGGTGCAACCACAAGTGCAATGTGCATCAGAGGCAGTGCTGTCCCAGAGGCGGTGCGGGCTCAAAAGCGACACCTGCAACAATGGTAGTCAGCATTAGCGTCACAACTTGTCATCACAGTGACATCACATCTTGTCTTCATAATGACATCACAACTTGTCGTCACAGCAGCTCATCTTCGTAGGCATCGATGTGTCCTAATCTTTGCAGGAAAAGGCAATGCGTGCAGTCATGTGACTCCTTTGTAGCATGCACTCTCTTACGGCAAACATATTCCTTTGTAGCGAGCACCCTCTCTTGCAACGAGCAGTCTCTCTTGTGGCAAACAACCTTTCTTGTGACGAGCACACTTCCTTGCAGCGAGCAATCTCCATTGTGGTGAGCAACACCTCCCTTGTGGTGAGCACACTCCCTTGCGGTGATCACACTCCCTTGTGGCGAGCACACCTCTATTGCGGCAAGCACACTCCCTTGCGGCACGTAAACTCCCTTGCGGTAATCAGACTGCCTTGCAACGAGCAGCCTCTATTATGATGAGTAACACTCCCTTGTGGTGAGCACACTCCCTTGCGGCGAGCAACCTCCTTTGCGACAACCGCAGATGGAGTCGTAGAACCAATACCGAAGGTCGCAGCAAACCCAAAAAAAAGGAGTCGTCACCTACGGTTGGAAACTGCGCTCGAGGACAGCACACAAACTTTGGTTCGTAAAAGGCAGAAACTTGCAGAAAGCTGCCACTAACTATAGAAACTTGCAGGGAGCTACCACTAACTGCAGAAATATACAGAAAGCCGCCACTAACTGTAGAAACTTGCAGGAAGCTGCCACTAACTACAGAAACATACAGAAAGCCGCCACTAACTGCAAAAACATACAGAAAGCCGCCACTAACTGCAGAAACTTGCAGAAAGCGGCCACTAACTGCAGAAACGTACAAGAAGCAGCCACTAACTGCAGAAACTTGCAGAAAGCAGCCATTAACTGTAAGCACGGGCCAAGGAAATCTCGATCAAAATAGCACGGAAATCCACAAATGTGGTGAACACCTTAAAAAAAAACAAAAACAAAAAAAAAGAGTAATCTGTAGCATGCAAATTCCTTATGTATTAAATATATAGGCATGGTGATGTTCCACGTAACCCTGGGAAAAAGAATAATTGGTCTCCATTCTTACTTGCAATTCCTTGTGTGCCCAAAGAGTTTTAGAAGCCGGACCACCGCATGTTCAAAAGTCTCTGCAGTCCCTCCACGGCGTATCTCTCTCAGTTGCTCTCTCGAATTCTCCACCAAATCATGCATTGATGTGTTCACCTGCAACATAAAAAGAAAGGAAAAAAAAGAAAAGAAAAGAAGAGGGGATACTTTCAACATCAAATCGATGATGCCATGTACCCTTAGACCTCGAGTGACATGAAGATCATGGAACCAACTTGAAGATCGATCATGCCATTTGACACGTATTGTCCACTCACTTCATGGCTTGTGAAAAATGATGCCACAAACCTTCTAACCGAAGTGCTTCGTCAAAGGCTCGTGAATGACATGTTTGAGGCATCTTTGGTGCAACATCAACTGGCGTATGGCAGTATGGAACTGATAGAGTGGCATGAAAGATCTTCTTCACGACAACGGGCTTGTGACAATGGGGATGAACACGCTTGCACCTTCGTACCTACATCCATCAATAAAGTAGACCATCTGGAGAAGACCATCGTGACCGTGCCAAGACGGGCTCAGTGAGAGTTGTCAAGTCTTACGGAGAAAGCACAACATTGGTTAATGGCGGCGGCTACACCAGTCGGTGTAGAGACAAAGCTGCATGGCATAAAAAAGTTTACCCTAGTCTCTCTTTATATGGAAAAGAAACAAGGCTTCCGTGTGCAAGTTGAATGTCTAAGAAAAAAAAAGGAAAATTGACAATCACATTGATTGAGATCGATTCTTGCCAATTTGGATATGGAAAATTAAAGCCAATTATATTATTGTAATTGCACCAGTTATGGCGATACTTTACTCGTTTGGTCATCCATAATCACAATATTCTACACTGATGGAGAAAAAATTGTAGAGAATAATCACATTGATTATGTAGTTTTTCTTGCCTGTTTGGGAGCACCAAATATCCAAGGCAAAGGGTGGTGTGCACGCATTTACAGAAGTTGCAAATTGTAGTCTACATGCCTATTTGGGTTCTTGATTTTTAGGAATTTTCTTGGGAAAGGTAAAAAAAAAAGAAGAGAAAACTATTAATTTGATTGGAACACTGCATTTCAAGGAAGAAGCTTCACTTCAAATATGGCATTACCAAGCATATTGGCCAAGACGAAAGAATAGTCTATGCCACTTTTGGCCGGTGTTGTCATCCACGTTGAAGTTCAAATCAAATCCACACGGTGCTACCCAACGTCTTCCATGGTCCATGCCAAGAAGAAAGAAGCTTCCTTAATCCGTGTTCTTAATTTGTCCATGCTCCACGCCAATAAGAGACAAGTAGCTTTGCCATTCTCGTCGAGTAGACGTTGGCAGAAATTTGAAAACCCGGTCCTTGTAAAAAAAGCTACCAGGAAAACGGTTCACAAAGTCGTCATCGTCGCAGCCCAAAGATGCAAAACATGATCCGATAAAAATTAACCAGGGAACGATGCTTCCAAGCTTGTGCACCAAGTCATAAAAGCGAGAAGATGATGTAGACGATGTCTCCATTCACAACAAAAATGAAGTATGAAGAACAAATCTTGTTCGACTTCAAATGACAACGACAACGAACAACCTGTTCTTCTCTAATCACCAACTGTGCAGGAAATGGACATTCAATTCCGTCGCACCAAATACCAAGAGAAAGCCAAAGTAGACTACTGCTAAAATAGATGAAGAGAAGTCGATGAAATTGTTGGCATAGGGCTGCTGACTTCAGTTATAAATTTTCCTTCATAATTCCTATCCAAATTTGGAATGAGAATGCAAAGAGAAGACAAGAGTTCGTCGCATGCAAATTCAATGGTGGAGTTTACATTTTTCTAAAGATGAATGATATCCTATGCAAATTCAAGCACCTAAAACACTAACTGCAACAAAGCAATTGGAATGCCCCTCACGTGTGTTTGGGTTAATATTTGAACTTTGGGCTTAAAAGAAGGAAGGCCCAAAAAGGACTAAAGCAAGGAGACTCGCCCGAGGCCCAGCGCCAAGCCCAGACCACCCATATCAGGACAATGTGGCGGCTTCTCATTAATGCATAGGCTATGTGCCTATAATTTAATGAGACAAGTGATAAGATCAGTCAGCTTTCAGCCCAAAAGTACTTTATAGTGGCAATACAAGTAAATTGCTGATGAGTCGCAACCCTCCAGTTGCTTTCGGGCAAAAACAGAGATAGCACAGTCGGGTTAATTCGCCTATAAATGGAGGAAGAGGCCCCAGAGACAAGGACACTCAACCAATCAAACAAAAAAACATATAACTTGCCTCTCAGTCAAACAAATACCCAGAAAGCTCCGCTTTGTCCAGACTCTGCATCCTTTTAGCCATAGATTCCCCTTAGAAAGACAATTCTTGTCTAGTGTAAAAGCTCTGCTACTTTGCCTAAATGTTGTAGTATTGATTCCCTCAAGTAAACTCGTTTACCACTCACCCTTTTTTCTTTTAGCATATACCTTCTGTAACTACAAAGAGAAGGGATCGCAAGACGTTTAACCTTGCCCGACAAGGTGAAATCTTGCCCGACTCTCTTTGTCTTGTCTTTCAATTAGTAGATCTGGTGTTATAATGTATTCCCCAGTTTATATTCAAGTCATTTCCAGTCTTTTGATGATCCAAAGTGTCACTAGTGCTCAGATCTGGTTCACTTAGTGGTTGTACTATCATAAGGGGATTAAATGGGAATTAAACTAAGGACTTAATCAGATTTGGACCTTCACCCTTTAAGCATACAAGATGATGAATTAAAAGTCCTTGATCTTAAGGCATAGAAAAGAACTTAATGTGGACTTAACCCATCCACGACAATCCTTTGATAACAAGAAGTCAGAATAACTTGGGGCGTAAGTAATCGGCTTAAAACACACTTGTTCTACATCTGCCATACTGAGATGGCAGTAGCACGCCTTGCATTGAGTTAGTTTTGATTGTGAGCCTCAAGGCCTACACCTAAGGCCCTACAAAAGCATCTTTCAAAACTAACTCTGTTCTCCTCTTGCAGCCTCTCAACAAGCAGGAGCCCGACAACCAACCAAAGTGCCAACTCCTCGGGGAGCCGTGTACTCGAGCCAGGGACCCTTCCCAACGAAATTCCTACCCGAACAACGTGACCATTTGAAATATTGGTCCATTAATAAACCATGGATGAGATTAAGCTGTAGGACAAATGCGCATGCTCAAAGTGACCCATCAACACAATGACGTGTGAAGATAAGTTCAACGGCATCATAACATGATGCTCTTATACCGTCACAATTTAGTGGATTTGAATCGCTACAAATTCTTTGGATGTGAACCACGCCAAATTAATGGGCCAAAATCCCGTTAATTACCAAATAAATCAAATTGCATAAAGCCACCTGAAGAATTTGAATTCGATCTACGTTGGTTTAATCCCGCAAAGGGTATATAGGTAGTCTAGTACTAAATTCTAGACATAACCACAACCAAACCCAAATTCAAATAATCGTGCTCTTCATCAAACTCGTGGATAATCTACAAGCACAACAAATACACGTGCTGATTCATCCCCAACAAAGCCGAAGACCACACATCGCGTTAAACTCCTCGTGGTTCTATTTCATTCAAGATTAAGCCTCAATGGCCCTTGAAGAAATGACAAGTCTGATTCAAGATCAAGTGTCAACCACCCTTGGATCAAATTCGACTCCAAAGAAATGAAGCAAAGCCAAACCTTTGGAGGAAACTAGAAAGCTCTCTGGCTAAAGAAAAAACACTCATGCTCTTCACCAAGCTCGTAGAGAATCAACAAGCACAACTACACGTGCCAATTCAACCCTAACAAAGCCGAAGAGCACTCGCCACGTGAAGCTTTTCGTGGTCCAATTTCATTCAAGATCAAGCCTCGACGGCCCTTGAAGAAACTTTCAGCTCAATTCAAGACCAAACCTCTACGGTCCTTGAAGAAATTTCCAGCCCAATTCAAGATCAAGCCTCAACGGCCTTTGAATTGACATCTACATTGAAGGACTTCAAATCACAATGGTCAAAGTACATTCACTATGCAAAGGGACTTCAAAACACATATTCTACATGTGACAAGCACATGCATGCGACGTGCCTTGAAGTTGAGGCATTTGTAGACATTGAAATTTCGCTGAAATAAATGTTCACCAACGCATTAAAGTTTTGACAGGCTAGGGCATATGTGACATGCACACGTGTCAACATTTGGCGGAAATAAATTATTTTATTTTAATTTAATTAAATCAAATATTAATTGATTGAGACAAATCACGAACCGGCCCATAAATCGAGCCCTGGTTCTTTCGTCAATTAATCAAGCCCACAATTAAGGCCAAATCCATTCGTAGTCAAGGCTTGGAAAGTCTATAAATAGGAGGCTCGAAGATAAAGAAAAGGGTCCAGAAAATCATTCACGCCCAGACGCTGAAGCTTTGAAACTCTGAAGCTCTCAAGCACTCAAACTCCCCAAACATTCAAACATTCAAGAAGACTCGGAAAGCTCTCCGCATTCTTCGTAAAACCAGTGAAGAACCACTAAGCACCCTTACACGTGCCGGTTCCTCCATTGCCAAGAGTCAAAACCTTGCAGCATCCATTCATCCAAGATCAAGTCATCGTGACCCTTGGATCAACAACACTTTACACCTTACATTTCGGAGATTGAATCAAAGGATTAAGTTGTAAAGAAGATTGTAACCGTAAATTTACATTAATACAAACAAATTATTTTGTACACATGTTATTGTCTTATTTGTCGCAAAAAATTCATTGTCCTTTATAGAAAATATATTAGAGTGATATAGAAAATATGATGTATTTCGTTGTTATGTTTTATGTCGTTTCTGTTAAAGGATAAATTTGAACTCGCCTAAGCCCAAGGCCCCTCTTTTGGCGTTTAATATATAGCTAAGCCCAAGTCCCCACCGTCTATGTGTAATCCAATTTACTAAATCTTATTTACATAACCTTATAAATTGGTGTTGGAAAACCTCGTTTCATCAATGGGGGACAAAAGAACTTAATAGTTTATTTTCATTCAAACTTCCAACAAATTAAGACATTCTAAAGAAAAATCGCACAATCACCTGACCTTGTGCAATATATAATCCACAATGGATCGTTCCACAGCATCATGTCACTCACAAAACACAAGCCTATTGTTTCCACATTTCTCTGCAAACACTTTCTAAATATAGCACAAACCAGTCATGTTCTTCTCAAGCTGGAAAACAAATTCAATCCTAAAAACCAAATTCATCAACCCCCGATATGAGAAACGATGTCAGGGAGGGCTTGTTAAACCCGAACAACAAGACAAGCACAGGGCTAGGACGCTGTGTTTCACACGTACAAGATGAATTAAAGAGCTTTAGATCGTACGTACGATGGATGTGTGTGGACCAGTCTAATGCATGGAGGGCATGCATTTCTTGGTCCATATTCATCTTGTTTGCAATCGTTGTTCCTGCCATTTCCCATTTTGTGTTCACATGTGCATCATGCGATGGCAAGCACAAGAGGCCTTATGATAGTGTAGTGCAATTGTCTTTGAGCAGCGTTGCGACGGTGTCGTTTTTGTGCCTGTCATGGTTTGTGAGGAAGTTTGGGCTCCGGAGGTTCTTGTTTTTCGATAAGCTTTATAATGAGAGCGAGACGGTCAGGAGGGAATACACACAACAGCTCAATGTGAGTTATTTAATTCAAGTTCTCCATTGATTTTTGTTTCTAATGGGTATTTTTTTCACAAGTTGTTTTACTAATTTGAATTGTGCTTAGAATGGAAATTAAATTAGGTTTAGTTTTTGAGAAGAAAACGATTTGATACAAAACCACCTCATCTGAAAAGCAGTATATTAATGTAGAAATTCATCACCATAATAATTAAGGAACCCTAACAAAACTAACCACTGAATCGAATGACACCAAAACTTAACATTATGAAACTACAGAATTTGATTTAATGTAAAACAATGAGTAGAAATTAATTAATAAGTGTGGTTAGGGCGAAACCAGGATTTTAAATAGATGTGGGCTGGGCAGACTCGATGAGCTCAGTTGAACGTAGAACAGACATGTTGTTGGGTTTTTATTCACATAGTGGAGTAAAATGTGAATAACATTATTGACATTTTACTCCACCACGCGAAAAGTAGACAACAAGGTAGGTACGTCTTGTATCTTCTTTCTCTGTTTCTCAAACTCACACATATGTTGTTCCTTGTAGAGATCATTGAAGATTCTCTGCATCTTTGTAATGCCATGCTTTGCCGCGGAGAGTGTATATAAGATTTGGTGGTACGCATCTAGAGCCTCGCAAATGCCTTTTCTGGGCAATGTTTACGTGAGTGACGTGGTAGCGTGCACGCTGGAATTGTGCTCGTGGTTGTATCGTACAACTGTGTTTTTCCTCGTGTGCGTTCTGTTCCGTCTGATATGCTACCTCCAAATCCTACGGCTCCAAGACTTTGCCACTGTGTTCCAAGAGCAATCTGATGTCGGGTCAGTGTTGTCCGAGCACCTTAGGATCCGGAGGCACTTAACAATCATAAGTCATAGATACCGAGGTTTCATCCTATGGTCATTGATCTTGGTCACGGGCAGCCAATTTTCTTTGTTGCTCATCACAACCAGGCCTAGTGCCACTGCCAATCTTGATGTTTATAGATCCGGTGAACTTGCGGTATGCCTTCTTTTCCAGTTTTCACGTGTTGAGTTGTATACCATCAGAATCCGCAGAGGATCCGTTTTAATGTTTTTTCTGTTCCTTTTCAAGAAGAAAAAGGACTAATTTGGTTATGAGTGAGAGAGATGATAATCAACTGGTTACTTTCCAGCCTCAGAGATTAATTTTATGAGCAAAAACTGATCTCAGTGACGATGTTTTATTTTTTTGGGTACAGCTATGCTCCATAACTTTAGTCACTGGAGTCCTCATCTTACTGCGCAGTGCAACCAAAATCACACACAAGGCCCAAGCAGTCACATGCCTTGCTACAAAGTGGCACGTTTGCGCCACACTGGAGTCCTTTGATGCGAACGAAGGAGATTCTCCGCCGCCTGATGAGACCGGGAATGGCCGAGTGGTTTCTGGTGCCAGTAGTGACAGAGAATCAGACAGTGATTTGGCAAGTGATGATCAAGATGAACTGGAAAACGCCAAGTTTGTTCCATCATATGCATATAGTACAATCTCTTATCAAAAGAGACAAGCTCTAGGTAAGCCAGCCTAATTAAATAGCACATATCCATGTCATTAACAACTTTTATTCATTGATTAGTTTGCACTGATCAGAAATTATAGTCAATAATGGAATCACAAGAATCCCCTAGATGATGGGATGGAGAAAATACTGTTTGATAGTTTACATAGAGATTTTGACCATGGAAGGGGCGTCATTCTTGAATCAATGTTCTAAAAGACGCTAGGTGCTAGTCGGGATGTGGCCTAGGGTCTAGCGCCTATGCGGACTAGGTGAATTTAAGTAAATCTATTATATTTCATGTAAATAAGTGTCTCTTTATACTTAAAATATATATAATTGCATTATAAACTACAAAATAGAATGACATATATATTATGAAGTATTGGAACATAATGAAAACATGAGGAACAAACATATAATGTATATTCGTTTAAGTATTCAACAAGTCTCTTACAATTTATTGAAAAAAAATAAAATGCAAAATGAAAGTTATTTATTTTCTGTCTAAGTGAGTTGCAACATAGGCGGGTAACCTTGGACGATAGCCTTCTCCCGATCAACCACCTAGTCTAGGCGGGCGCCTCAGCAGGTCTAAGTGTCATTTCTTAATTTTCAAACGCCCATGCATTAATCTGGACAGTGGTCAGCCGCCTAGCGCCTAGGCAGGGATTTCTAGAACAGTATCTTGAATAAAGAACGAACTGTCGATAAGTCTTAGATAATGTGTTGATGACATTTAGTTAACAAAATGCGGCAACATGTTATATATCGACACATGCATTTTTATTACCCCGCATGTTCTACACACATTAGTTTTTGTATCGCTTAATTTGATGATATTGAATATTGATTGTTGTTGCAGTGACATATCTGGAGAATAATAGAGCTGGTATTACTATATACGGATTTACATTGGACAGGAGTACACTCCACACCATATTTATGCTTGAGCTATCATTGATTCTTTGGTTGTTGGGTAAAACAGTTGGAATTTCTTGAGACAATAGTCCAACAGCAACTGTGTAGGAATGTGTATTATTGCAACCCAATGGAGTTTTGGAAAAAGAGAGCTTTGGAAAAATATAGGGTTTTGGAATTTGAAGGGTGCATTTAGGAGGCGTATATATTTGGTCTAATATAACATTTCCATTAGTTTTCACCACTGTATGTAATTCTCCCCTTATAGTTGTTCTCTTACTTTCTTTAATTTGTAAGTTGTAATTATAATTGTATTGTAATAGTGAGGAAAAGAAGTCAGGGTGGAATAAATGAATGACTAGCTAGGAGGAAGTAGATTAGAAGAGAGAAGTCAACAGGGAATTGAGAGCCTCCATCAAGAGAAATTATGTCGAATGCGGACCAGACTACACTCGTCTTTTACAGATTTCGACTCAAAAATTTGAGGCCAACACTTAGAGCAAGTCCACTGTTGGTGGTTGCTCGGGGGACAGGCGAAGGGAAAGGGCCCGAGGGCCGGTGGGTTGGGCTCCAGCGTGGGCAGCCCGAGTGAAGGTGGGAGCCCGAGGGCCTGACTCGTGGAGGATTGCCAGCCCTGCAGCCTGAGGTGGGTGTGACGTCAGGCTGACGCCAGGCCTGGCGTTAGTCATTTTTTTATTTTTTTTGTGTCAGGCGCGTGCCCCTCACTCGCTAGTGGGGGCGCGTTAGCCGACAGCACGGGGCCCATGCGCCAGTTTTCATCAGCCGACCGTTGGGAAGCCATGTGGCTTCCCACGGTCCGTTCGATCTCAACGGCTTTTTAATACGAGCCGTCCGATTTACAACGGTAATAAAAAAAAAACCTGATTTAATATCAACCGTTCGATCTGAGATCAACGATTGATATTAATCTGCTTTATAAATTTAAAAAAAAAAAGAAAAAATAGTTTTAAAATTAAGAAAAGTTACCGTTGTGACACGTGGCACAATCTGGAGTGTTGGAATTCAAATTTTTTTAAATCCAACGGCAAAGATTAATTAGTTGAATAAAAATTTAAAAAAAAAATGTAAAAAATCTGAAAAAAAAATCTGAAAAATTTTGTAAAAAATTGATTTTACTTTTCTATAAATACCACTTCTTCTCCATCTACCTTACACCACAATTTCATATTTTCTCAACTACTTTCAATCAAATTCCTATCTTTCTCTCAAAGTTTCAATCCAATTTTTTTTCCACAAAATGACTACTGATGCAGGTACGAATTGGTCGCTTCTTGAAGATGTTGCGTTGTGCACTAGCTGGGTTGAAGTTACTCATAGTTCGCTTACAGGTAATGAGATGCAGTTGCGAGAAATGTGGAGTTTAATTCATACCAAATTTTTGGAGAAAATTGGTGGGAAAAGTACCAAAGAATCGGTGTCCAGTAGTTGGAAATTACTTAGCCATTCCTTTAGTACGTGGAGAGACGCCTTGGCACAAGCAAGTAGTAATCTTCGAAGTGGGGAAATTACTCGGATGAGGTAAGAATATATAATTATTTGTTTGTATTATTTATTTGTTACCTAATTTGATTATAATTATTTGTTTGTATTTTTGTTACCTAATTTGATTATAATTATTTGTTTGTATTTTTGTTACCTAATTTGATTATAATTATTTATTTGTTACCTAATTTTACTATTATTATTTGTTTGTATTATTTATTTGTTACCTAATTTCATTATTATTATTTGTTTGTATTATTTATTTGTTACCTAATTTCATTATTATTCATTTGTAGCAACTTCAAGCACAAGCATGTTATGGTGCCAAAATCAAATAAAAAAACAAATCATTCAACCGGTGGGAATGTTGGAATATTGTTAAAGATTGTCCTAAATTCAAAGTTGTGTCCGTTGGTCCAAAAGTTTGCATGAACAGCACCCCTCTACACTCTACACCCGATCATGGCTCACATGTTCATGAAGAAGATGGAGAAGAAGTGCCTGAAACGCCCATCCCTGAACAAGCATCGGGGTCGACCCGTTATCCAATTAGGCCTCAAGGTAAGAAAGCTTCAAAGAGAAAAGGGAGTGCTTCCAAGAATGATTATGCAAAGTGCATGGAAGAACTTGCTCGCCAAGGTGAATTGACTTTGGCGCGGGAAATGATGAAATTTGAGGCTGATAAGGCTAGAGATGAGGCAAAAGCTGCAACTGTAGATAGGGCATTTCAAGCTAGTAAGAGGGAAAAAGAGCTACTTAGGCAAGAAAGGGAGTTGGCTAGAGAAGAAAGAATGGCTCAACGAGATCGTGACATTATGAACACGCCTTTAGAAGGGAAGTCTCCAAATTCTAAATATTTTTGGAAGTCGAAGAAAGCGGATGTGGTGCGAAGGAGGCGTGCAAGAGAAGCGAGATCAAGATGAGATGGTCCTAGCACGACAAGAGAAGATCATCCTAGCACCACAAATTGGTTAAGTGATGATGAATAGGGTACTTTTTGTAATCGGCGCCCATTGTTTTCCAATCACTTTGGGTTGTAATTTATTATTTATGTTGTTTCCAATTTATTGAATTTAGTACTTTATTTAAAGTGAGAGTACATTTATTTAATTTCATAATATATTTATACTAATAAGGATTACATAAACACACCAAATGAAATTACATAAACACACCAAATAAAATTACATAAACATACCAAATAATAAAAAACTCACTACAAAAAACACACCAAATAAAATTAAATAAACACACTAAATACAAACAAACATACTAAATAAACCTAAGTATCTTCAACTTGTTTCAATGCCCACTGGTGCTCTATCAAGTCAATTTGCCGAGCATTGTGCATAGATGGCCTTTGAAGTGCAGTATATCGTTGAATGACCATTTCATTGTAACGTCCATCTCTTTGTAATGGCTCGTGTTGCATGGGTTCTTCGGTAGCATCATGCGCACAATATATCCGTGTTTTTGAATTGTTCATCGTGTCTAGCTCATATTCATCAACCGCATCATAATCGAACTCATCTTCCATAATCATGTTGTGAAGAATGACGCAGGTCATCATGATGGATCGAAGTGACTCTAAATCGAACATTCTGGCAGCACCCCTGATGATCGCCCAACGAGCTTGGAGGATACCAAAACAACGCTCCACATCCTTCCTGCACCCCTCTTAACAGCTTGCAAAGTGTTTTTCCTTTGCACTTCACGGACGTGGCACTGTTTTGACAAATGTTTCCCACCGTGGGTAAATGCCGTCAGCTAGGTAGTATGACCCGTCGTACATACGTTCGTTGACGACGTACGTGACTTTTGGTGCATTTCCTTGCAGGACGTCGTTGAACACTGAGGATTGGGCAAGGACGTTGAGATCATTTTGAGCCCCCGGAACCTCGAAAAAGGCGTGCCGTATCCATGTATCAAAAGATGCTACCGCCTCCAAAATGATAGATTTTGCTCATTTTCTGTCCCCATATGCGCCTTGCCATGCACTTGGACAATTTTTCCACGTCCAGTGCATACAATCGATGCTTCCTATCATCCCAGGAAAACCTCGCATCTCACCTTTATTCAGAAAGCTTTGCAAATCCATGGTTGTGAGTTTTCGGAGGTACTCTGCGGTGTACAAAGATTCGACTGCTCCGCAAAACCTCATCAGGGACTCAAGAATGGTTGATTTCCCCATGCTCGTTATCTCATCCACTTGGTCTGCAGATGCTCCATACGCAAGCATCTGCAACGCAGCAGTGATTTTTTGCTCAGGCAGGAGACCCATGGCACCACAAGCATCATTGTTTTGCACAAGGTAAGAATCATGGTTGCAAACATCAGTCATGATTCTGTTGAACAAATGTCGTTCCATTCTAAAATGACGTCTGAAGTACGTATCAGGAAATGCACTGTTATGGACAAAGTAATCGTCCAACAGCTCTTCACCCCGTCGTTGCCTGCTTCTTTCAAGGTTTCTGGAACGGCTAGGCCTGCATATCTGAGCCACAGTTTGGATGAGTCGACGGGATCGTGAGGCTCTGGCCATTCTTGCTTCGTCATCTCTTCTTGTACGCTCCTCCTCCTCTTCCATCTCATTTTTGTCTATCTGAATATTGAACATTCCTTCAGATTGGTTAAACAATTATTCCTCATGCTGATCGATTTCCCACATCATCCTTGATGAAGAAGAAGACATTGTAAAAAGGAAGCAGAAATTATGAATAATGATAAAGATTTTGGTGATGAAGGAAGCATAAACTATGAATAATGATAGAGATCTTGAGAAAGTTGGTGTGAGATTTGTGAGGATTGATGGTGGATTATATGAACGATTCAGAAAGGATTGGCTTGTAGATAGGGCCACGTGGCATGCCGTTATTCGTTAAAAATATGATCGAAATCTATCATCAAAGATTCTGAAAAGATAACGACACGTGGCACGATGGCATTGGATAAAAATCTTATCGAGATCGATCTCCAATAATTATCTTTTTGGATAATGACACGTGGCGCAACGAGAACGATTTAAAATTTGATCGAAATCTATCATCAAAGATTCTGAAAATATAACGACACGTGGCATGATGGCATTGGATAAAAATCTTATCGAAATCGATCTCCAATAATTATGTTTTCGGATAATGACACGTGGCGCAACAAGAACTATTTAAAATCTGATCGAAATCTATCCTCAAAGATTCTGAAAAGATAACGACACGTGGCACGATGACATTGGATAAAAATCTTATCGAAATCCATCACAAAAATAATTGTTTTTTGGATAAAATGACACGTGGCGCAACAAGAACGATTTAAAAATTCTTATCCGAAATTACAAATAATTTTATTTTGTATTATTTAAACAAACAAAAAAAACTAATATTTTATTGCCTATTGCCAGGGGGAGGGCTCCAATGGTGGAGATGCAAATGGCAATTACTGTTCATTTAGAGCAGTTACTGTTCACTGGGTGGATTGAATAGTGGATTGCCTGGGGGGAGGGCTCCAAGGGTGGAGTTGCTCTTACCTCATTGTGGAAAACGAACAACAAGGACAACTATGTAAAGAGAAACATAACTCTTTTCTGGTTGTTCATCTGCTTGTAAAAGTAAGGAACAATTTTTTATCCTTAGTTGAGAAAATTGGAAAAATAGCAATGTAAATGTGTTAAATCCTTTGTTACACGCTTATCAAATAGAAATTTTCACGAACTATTTTGCATTGAGCTGTGCATCGTGGATTCATATAGTTACAAGCTTATCATGTAAGAACTTTTCAAGCTTGGTATTGACAAAAGTATTATTTCTGCAGTAAGGCTTAGAGAGAGAAACTTCTCCTTTTCGGTAGAAACTCACTTTCCCTTGCCTCACTCACCACCACCAACTCCGTTGCCGGTTTGAGAGTCGGTGACATGATATTCCGACGTTCATCATTGCTCCCTTTCCACTATTTTGATTTTTCTCCCCCATCTCCTCATTTCCTCCACCCTCTCTCGAAGCCCTAATTTCAATTTCCAAATGCCTACCCACCAACCCCATTCCCCATCCCCAACGTAACCCCTCTCACAAGACCCATCTGTCCCTACTCACTGCCGAATTGGCATGTCAACAAAATTAGGCGAAGTGTGGTACCCAACTCACGTCATAACAAGGGTGTTTTACTTCATCTGATCTCCCTTGGAAATGTGGTTGTGGATGGTGCAGCTCTTGATGACTTTATTTGGCTTTCAGATTTACTTTTTGCATCTTTCTTTGGAAAATAGGGTTTATTTTTTGTTATGATTTGTTGTCTAATTTTTCTAGGATTAAGTTTTGTGAGGGTCTCCCTTACTCTTTCGTGTCTATTTTGTTTATAGAGGACTGTAATGAAATTAATTATTTTTTACCAATAAAAATGCTTGTTATTAACAGTGGCTTGAAGATTACACTCGTAAATGTTTGCCAACTCATTTTTACCACAAGAATTTTTCCTTCCTGCCGCAAACTGTATATAGTCATGTATCCATTTGAGGGATGGTCCTATAGATTTGTCATTCTCTTGCCTGGATCTCCATCGTGAGAGTCTTGTACTTAGTTTGTTTTCGTTGTGCTTTCGGGCCAGCTTCCACCAATACGAATAATAGAAAAAGACATTTAGCAGCAGAATTTTGCTGTTGTAAGATTTGGATGTTACACATTGACAACAAGTAGTCACCGTTTCCGTTACATTCGCAATTATTTCGCGTGCCACTTGTGATACACACAACTACGAAAACGTCCCGTCATGCCAACTCATCAAAACGACGCCGTCTGAAACAAGATTTAACGCCTTTACGTCGTTACGAAGCAGTGGGACACCCTGGGGGAAAGAAAGAGAAACAAAAACAAACCCATCAAAGAGCGTCTCCGTTTTCAAAACGTTTGGAAAATTTTAGTCTGTAAAATCCCAAATTTTCGATCAGATTCTTTCTCTCTCGGGATACGATTTATGGAAATTTCTTCAGTTCCGATCAGTTCGTGCTCCAAAGAGCATCAGAAAATCTACCAGGAATGGTTTCGATTCGCTGATTCAGGTGCGTGCTTACATTTTACACTGTCAGTCTGTCAACACGCATTTTCCAGGACAATTTCTTCGTTTTCTGTTTGGTTCCCGAGAAAATTGAGCAACTGTAATTCAGTTTCCTTTTTTTTCCTGTGGTTTTGTTCAGACAGTGATGGCCGTATTACCGGGGGTGATGCTATAAAGTTCTTCGGTATGTCCAATCTGAATCGGCAGGATCTCAAGCAGGTTAATTTGCGCTTTATTTTGTTTATCTGATATTTTCTTTTATCAAATTAGTGCGTCTCGTTTTCATTTGTTTGTCGTTTTTGCTGTAACTCAATACTATTAGTATTTGGTGAATTTGTTTTTGATGTAGAGGTTAGTGTACGCTCAGTTAATGTGTTATCGTATCATTTCAGAAATACATTTTGTTAGGATTGAGGGTTTGTATTTCCGTTGAGCAATGCGGATTTATTGTGACGCGTAATACGTGAGTAGAGCCCTTGAAGTTGGCATCTGATTTTGCAGATTGGGTTACTCTGATTAATTCAAGCTTAAGATTATTATCTATGCCAAACATCTCAATTCATTTGTAGCAAAGCCCCTTCCTTTTTTATACTTTGGTTAAACTTTGTTGCTTGAATTGGGTTTACAATACATTTGTCAAATATCATTTTTTTGGTGGCTTCCAGCCTGCTTTCTAGAGGTTTTTTTTATTTTTTTATTTTATTAAGTTCGTTCCTTTTCTTAAGGTTTGGGCCATTGCCGATTCGAAGAGGCAGGGATATCTTGGTTTTAGTGAGTTCGTTGCCGCTATGCAGGTTATTTTATAAACTGTTATTTTTCTTTTCCATATATAACAAAAATCAATATTGGATTGATAAGAATCTGACATGTTGTTACTGTTTTGTTTCTAGCTAGTTTCTCTTGCACAAGCTGGACATGATATTACACACGGTTTACAGAATAGCAATGGTGGGTTTCGTTTGTTTAACTTTGTGTTGGAATGCATGCTTGGTAGATACTCATGTATAAGTTGGCGACTTGTAATACCTGCTTCTTCATAAATATGAATAGTGCACAAGTATTTTTTTTTTATTTATTAATTTTAATTTCTTGTTTAGCACACATGTAACTTAAACTTTGAATGTTGTGTTTCAGTTGACTTGGAAAGTCTGAAGCCTCCTGTTATGGAGGGTTTGGATGCATTATTATCAGCGGTACATATGCTTTTTAAACCTTTCTTATTTGTGTTACTCATTGTTATGGATTTATTTATTTTTAATTAATTCATTTTATATGGCTGAAGCAATTTGATTTCGTTTACTTAATTTATTCAGAAGAAAAAGCATTCACACAAGTCAAATGAAAACGAAGTAAATGGTGAGGAGTTTCTCTAACTATGAGATGTGTACTGCTACTTTTGGTTTTGGCTGTCTATTTACATATAATCTGTGACGCAGGAACTGCTGTGGTTCAACAATCACCTTCAGCGCTTTGGTTTTCTTCAAAATCAGCAAAAAAGGTATATGTTGTTTCTTATTTTTGGAGGCAATTGCCCTTTTGCTTTCATGGTATTCAGAAAAAAGGATTTATCCTAAAATTGTTTCTATTGGATACAAACTTGATTTTTCTTATTTCGATAAGTTGAGTTTATTTTTTCATTTTTCGTGAGAAATTTATGATAGTATTGCATTTCAGTCTCTCTGAGTTGTTATACATCATGCTGATTGCAAAATACTAATGTTTTTATTAGGTTAAGTTTATCAACTTCATGCGAAAGCTTTGAGTCAATTAAGACTCTGCGTCCACAAGAAAGGCTAGAAGAGGCCATTTTATATAGTGAAAAAAATGGAGAGAGAACCTACCTTGCATACTTCAGTTTTAGGTTTTTTATGCGTGATATGTCAGAGTTGATTATAAATTTTCTTGTGATGAAATTTGCAATACTGTTGGGTAGACATGAGTTGTGCACTCCGTTTAATACCTTACAAAAAAATCTTTGGCATATTTCTAGGTACCGCTTTCTTCTGTAACATCAATTATTGATGGGTTGAAGAGACTGTATGTTCAGAAGCTGAAGCCATTAGAAGTTACTTACAAGTTCAACGATTTTGTGTCCCCCTTACTGGTGAGTGAGAATTATTCCTTGCTTCTAGTTCTTTCATCAGATTTAATGCCCAGTCCCTCATAGTTTTATTTCATTTTTTTATTGGATCTTCTCAAACTTGTATCTAATTGTGGCATGCTATAGTTATCAATTGATATTTATTCGCTTTATTCTGCAGACAAATAGTGATTTTGATGCCAAACCCATGGTTATGCTTTTGGGTCAATACTCCACTGGAAAAACAACATTCATTAAACATTTGCTTAAAAGTAGTTATCCAGGCAAGTTATCCTCTGGGAAAGAGTGTGTCTTTGTGTAATTGTTTGTCTTGCACAGAAAGTGTGTTCATCTATTTCATCCCTTATCTTATTTCACTTTTGACAGGAGCTCACATTGGTCCCGAGCCTACAACCGATAGATTTGTTGTTGTTATGGTAATTGCCAATTTATCTTCTTTTATGTTGTCATTAAGACAGTCAATTTGCTTAGCAATTAAAAGTTAAACTAAATGTTTTATATGGTTGCATGCAAGTTAAAAAGCCATATAATATGGCTTTACAGGGACTCAGTAAGAAGGTAGAAACTAAGAGCCTGTTTGTTATCCTTCTTGGATCCAATTTTTTATTTTCAAAAATGACAAATGTAGCTAAATTACTTGATATTCATTAGTTTCAAAAACAAAAAGTTGGATTCAAGAAGGATACCAAAAATCCCTAAACTTCTTAATCAGATAGCCATCCATGGCTTGCCTTAAATTTTTGTGCTTTGAATTTAAAGAAACTTTTTCTTTATGTTTATGTGTCACCCTTTTTAGTAATTTTCAGTAGGGGTATATATCCTTTAACATTAAATTAAAACTAGGGTGCATTGGCACATTTTGACAATGTAATCTTGCGTTTTGTTCTATATATTAGAGACTCTTGTATTTTAAATTTCAATAGAAAAAAGACAGTTGTATTTTGTTTGGTAAATTAAAACTAGGGTGCATTGGCACATTTTGACAATGTAATCTTGCGTTTTGTTCTATATATTAGAGACTCTTGTATTTTAAATTTCAATAGAAAAAAGACAGTTGTATTTTGTTTGGTTTCTATTGGTTGAAATAGTCTCTCATGCCAGTCATGAGTCTGGAATTGGAAGGCAGATTGCAGAGCAGTGTGGCAGAATGCCAAGGGTATGGATAGGGTACCAAGCTTATTATTAGCCTAGTTCTAGGAATTTGGAGAGAAACTGAGGGGCATTTTGTGTTTCTGGCCATTGTCAATAAAACAATATTTCTTGCATCTCTTGGAAATGTGTTTGCGAGGCTTAGCAGTTGTACATGTGCATTTTCCTTTTTGCTTTTTGGGTGCCATTAGTACAAAAAATGATGTTTCAGAGAAGATCCTGAGATTTTCTTCACTTGTTACCCTTATATACTTATATACTCTGTTGCTTTTTGTAGATATTGAACTTTTCCAAATTCCATTTGCAGTATTGTCTTTTGTTTTTTGTTTTCTGTTAACGTTTCTCAAATTAATATTGTTTACTAGTTAATTCTTCTTGCATGTAGTCTGGACCTGATGAAAGAAGCGTTCCTGGGAATACTATTGCCGTCCAAGCTGACATGCCATTTAGCGGTCTCACAACTTTTGGAACAGCATTCTTGTCAAAGTTTGAGTGTTCTCAAATGCCACATTCTGTGAGTTATCTTACAGAATCACCTTGAAATTCTCCGAATTGCCCTTTGAAACACCTAAAGCTTACACATTTTTATATCCAAGCTGCTAGAACACATTACATTTGTGGATACTCCTGGAGTTTTATCCGGAGAGAAGCAACGGACACAACGAGCCTACGATTTTACTGGGGTAACTTCGTGGTTTGCTGCAAAGTGTGACCTCATTCTACTTCTGTTTGATCCTCACAAACTTGATGTCAGTGATGAGTTCAAGCGCGTTATTTCATCTTTACATGGCCATGACGATAAAATTCGTGTTGTTCTGAACAAGGCAGATCAAATTGATACCCAACAAGTAAGCATAGGCAATACATGGATCTCTTTGATTATTATCCTTCTACATATTTTTGTGGGAACTTAATTAGGTCAGTGGATGCTGCGCTCAAGTCATTTTTCATTCTTGGTATGCAGTTGATGAGGGTTTATGGAGCATTGATGTGGTCACTTGGGAAGGTTCTTAATACTCCTGAGGTCATGCGAGTTTATATCGGGTAGCCTCTCCATCCTTGCATTCATTAACTCCTTGGAAGCAAATCCTGTAGTTGCAAATATATTCCAATGTTCCTTGCAAATACCTTGGTTCGATCGTTGCAAGCTAATTTTCTCTTTTGCAGCTCCTTCAATGACAAACCTGTAAATGAGGCTGCTACGGGTCCAGTTGGGAAAGAACTCTTTGAAAAGGAACAGGAGGATCTTCTTGCTGATTTAAAGGATATTCCAAAGAAGGCTTGTGATCGCAGAGTGAGTTTGTTATATTTACATATCTCAAATCTTTACTTTACCAAGTTGCTCTCTGGTTTTATTTGCAAACTTGCAAGCTTTATGTAAAGGTGATATTAGGTTTGGGCCCCTTATTTATTTCTTGTTAGGCACTGAATGTTTCTTGCAGATTCATATGGAATGGAATTTTGATGACCTTTGTTTTTTGCAGATCAATGAGTTTGTGAAGCGTGCCAGAGCTGCCAAGATACATGCTTACATAATTAGCCATTTAAAGAAGGAGATGCCTGCCATATTGGGGAAAGCTAAGGCTCAACAGAGGCTTATTGATAATTTGGAAGATGAATTTAAAAAGGTACCATTCCCTCCCTCCCCATTCATATTCGCACTCTCTACTCTATAATGCTCACACTTTGACGTACTATACAGGTTCAGAGGGAGCACCATCTGCCTCCAGGGGATTTCCCAGACGTAGACCACTTCAGGGACATCTTGAGTGGTTACAGCATTGACAATTTCGAGAAGTTAAAGCCTAAGATGATAGATGCCGTCGATGAAATGCTGGGTTATGATATCCCAGAACTCTTGAAGAATTTCAGAAATCCATACGACCAATAGGTAAAAACAGTTCTGAGAAGTATCGTGAACTATGGTGGCTTTGAAGTGCACATGTTGATAGAGCATTGCTCGTCTTGAGTATCCTAGTGTTTGTTGTAGCATAATATGGTTTCAACTCGTACTATAGAAGGTTTCGCAGGCAGGCTCCTTGTTTGTAATGTCAATTTTGTTGGGGAATGATTTAGGAGCAAGGGCAGGCTATTATCAAAGTGCCGAACGATCGGAAGTGTGAAAATGTTATGTACACTATTATTTCCTAAGAGGTTTACAAACTCTATTGTCACAGTTGCGGATTTATGTATTTGTTGAATTCTTTGTCCAATTGTAGTTTCATGGAGCAACTATGAACTCATCATATTCCTCTGCTATGTAGGTTATGATTCGAATTTGTTTTATTTTTATCTGATAACAAACTTCATTTGCTAATATCATTGCTCTCTGCCACTGCGCAATTGTTTAATCTCTCTCTCTCTCCATGCCTTGAACTTGAAACCCTCTCTCTACTTTTGCAAACTCATCTTGATCTTTCAGTCAGATGTTATTTTCATCCTACAGAGTCCGACTTCTTGGGTTACCACCTGCCTAACAAGGTTTTACCAAGTCTTTCAAGTACCGGAGCTTTACTCCGGTGTTCGGTCTCTACGGTACCACGGAAATGGAAGCAATTTGGGGGAGAGAGCTCAATTTAGAGCTCCAAAAAATCTTTGGGACTTTATAACAGAATCTTTCCTAATGAGAGGCCAGTTACTTTTGAGTTCTATATGGGCCTGTATATATTTATTTATGTAATAATTTGATTATAAGATAAATTTTTTTTTGTGTAGACTTTTTTAAGTTGATTTTTAAACGTGTTGTCTTTATATGGGGCTAAAAAAAATTCTAATTCTAATAAAATTAGATTTCATCACTTATGAACGGTTGGATTAGGTTTTCTTATCTCAATCTTATCCGTTAGTTTGTTTCTTTGAAATCAGACAAGATAAAATTTCATCTCATAACTAAATTGTAATGCCCTTGCAATTTAGGTATATTGTTTGTTTATGTTTTCTGTTTAGGTCTCTAAACTTTCAATGTCATTTTAATATGTAGTGTGTTTTAATTTAGAAATTAATAAAAGTAAACCCTTTTAGTAGAACATCTTATATCATTTAATGTCTTAAGCCTTAAACATACAAATAAAATGGTGGACATTTTGAATAAAAATATGTAAAGAGAAAGAATTAAAAAAAGAATAAAAGGAGAGTATAAGTGTATTCGCAGGTGGAGAGAGAGTGACAAAATTTGGCTCACATGGGTAGCTACTTTTCTCGTGGACTCCACTCCTTTTTGGGGTTAGATGTAACCGAATTTTTTGCTACCCAAGAAAGAAAGTTGTTAGCCTAAGTGGTGGATCTAGCCTTATTTTCCGGTTCATTGGGAATAAAATTTCTCATTAGGGCTTCAAATGCTGTAACTTCATGAAGGATAAAGCCTTCATTGGGCATGCTCTTAGAACCAGACCAAGATCCATCTACAACAATGCTTGCTACAGTAAGGCCTTTCAAGTACGAGAACCTATTACGTTGTCCTTCTGAAATGTAAAATGGGAGACAGCTGGTGGCAAGCTACAGTCTTTAATTTAGCAAGCATTTTGGGAGATGCTTTTAACGCCAATATCCATTTCACTCATTGCAAGCCAATTTAATTAAGGATCAACAACGGTTATGGCGGGCATAACCGCTATTTTTTACCCATAATTTTTTAAGTCATTACCCGTTTAACTTTTTATACGTTAGGTAGTTCTATAAACAGATATACCAATACAGATAACCGGTTATAAATGAGTAACCGTACCATTTAAGCGTAATGGCATACCCATTTATCCGTTTTTTTTTAATAAGCTGAAAATAGAAAAGCACATAACTACCCTTTGGTTTCAGTGTGTCAGACATGTAGGTTTACTTGAGAAGGGGTTTTTAGCTAGGTCAAATTCTAAGTTAAATATAGGGTGAAGTGCCGATTTAGTCCCTGAATTATTACCTCAGTGAAAATTAGGTCCCTGAATTATTTTTTCGGTAAATTAAGTCCCTAAATTCATTAAAAATTGCTAATTTCATCCCTACTATTATATTCAAAGCTATTTTGTCTAATTTTTCTTCAACTTAAGTCACTTGACACACTTTAGAGTGTAATACCGTCATTTTCTTGCCTATAAGCCCTTCACATTTCATATAGGTTGCGAATCTAACATCTAATTTACCCTCCAAAATTAACTTACACTATTTCTTATGAAAAACTACCAATTTACCTTCCAAAGTTAACTCCATACACTATTTCATTATGGAAAACTACCAATCTACCCTTTAATGTGTATCACATGCAAGTAACGTGACTTAAATTGACGGAAAATTGAATATAGTAACTTTAAATATAATATTAAGGATGTAATTGGCAGATTTTTATAATTCAAGGACTAATTTTTCTGAAAAAATAGTTTAGAGACCTAATTTTCACTGAGGTGATAATTCAGGGACTAAATTGGCAATTCACCCTTAAATATATATAGTTTCTTTCATCAATTATTTAAAGGGAGTTTTAACGAAACCCTCCTAGTACTGTTCATTTTTAACGAAAAATCACATTTTTACCTTTCTTTGGTACTATTCACTATACCTTTAAAAATAATTTTTCATTAAAAGGGAAGTTTTTTTGGATTTTTCGTTAGTTTTCCTTTATTTAAATTATTTTTGGGGAGTCTGTAATGGTCAGAAACCAGCGATAGCTAAGCTTTAGGGCTATGGAGGATCACCCTTGACCTTAAAATTGAGTTTTGAATTTTTATGGGTTGGGGATGAAATGGAACTTGCCAATTGTCGGTCATCTGTCCTTCAAATTTCTGGGTACATAAAAAAAGAAAAATGAAAACTATTTTAAATTGTTCGACAAAGAAATAGAAATGCAAGTTGAAAACTATTTGCAATTTTGTACAATATTCTATTATCATTCCAAGTTAAATGGATATGAGAGAGAAGGGCGGCGATAGGAGAAATCTCAGTAGTCAAACAATTCTTAGGGTTTTTAATTTGACAAAAAAAAAAAAGTTAAACAGGTACCTGTTTGTATAAGCGGCTAATACTTATACTCACTCATTTATATTTCACGGGTAAATGAGTATATCCGTAATCGATATTTGCTTAAACAGTTCTTATAACTGTAATTGTAAAGTTTAAATGGGTAGATAACTGCAGGTATCCATACCCGCGATATTTTGCCCATCCCTAATTATAATCCAAAAAAATTTGTTGATTATTAATCGCCTCACAATTGCTTGTTATAATTAGGCGTTCATAGATACCATATTTTCAAGTGGTATCCTGCATAGAGATGTACCATGGGTCGAGCTAGCCCAACACAACACCACCCCAACCTGTTTAAATTTTTGTGGGTTGTGA
Organism: Heteromeles arbutifolia; assembly: GCA_024362995.1. Lineage (NCBI taxonomy): Eukaryota > Viridiplantae > Streptophyta > Magnoliopsida > Rosales > Rosaceae > Heteromeles > Heteromeles arbutifolia. Next base: position 30,971,131 of record JANCRC010000003.1, on the reverse strand, counting down.
CTGTTAGGTTTTCTCCAACGGGAACAACCACATGATGCACTATATCTCGGATTGGGTCAAAAAATTTCAGCCGAAACACAATTGAGCCAATCTTAATGGTTTAGGTCGGGCTAAGCTGGGCCATTACACACCTCCTTGCTCCCGAGATCTTGAATTCACGTCGATCATCTCTCAATTTGTAACAATTTGTTGTGTGTACTCGAAACACCACCCCGTGATGTTACCTTTTCATGTGTTAATATATAGGTGGACAACATTATGAAAAAAATATGAAAAAAATGAAAGCAAAAAAAAAAAAAAAAAGAAAAAAATCTTCAGGGGCACTCCCCATTAGCAACCACTTGATCCCCTTGTTCCGGTTTTGCTTCTTACGACCTTCATCTTTGTCAAAAGTAACACTGATGTTCAAAGGCAACAAATTGTCCCGATTGGTGCCGCGCTAAATCATACTCGATACATTATATAAGCTTCTTGTAAAGCAGCCTCCAACATAGTAACACCGTTAGAATAAGTGGCATTCAGAAGGTAATCTTCTGGTTTCAACAACATTGATGCACCACCAACAAAGTTTAGACTAATGGAAGGAAATGCCTCAGCCAAACTAGTGAAACTAGAAACTGCATAAAGTTGTTTTCTTGCTTTAGTACTGAGAGTCACAGTTTTTGAAACATTAAGGTTTATCTAGCCCCCAAACCCATCTGAACACTGAGCAAGCCCTGCACAGGACAACCCCAACCCAAAGAAACTTATTGATTGCTATATGCTTGACAATTGCATGCTATAATTTGGCCTCTGTTTGGACCCAAATTTATATTATTGGGCCGAGTCTAAGTTTGTTCTCGGCTCAGTATTCTTCCAAAAATATTATGGGTCGTCCAGTCGCCATAGGCCACCAAGTCAGGTTGGCCGAAGTCCTATTGGGAGGAGGAGTGATTTGGATAAAGGCAAAGAGGTCGAATCCTGATAAAACAAAGAGTCTCGGCGAAACAAGGATGTTGGGACATGGAGACGGATGTGGCTTGACAAAAGGCAAGGTTCAGAGTCCTGACGAAAGTAGGACTGGTCGAGATAGGGTTGGATCAGGATGAGGAGTCCTAATCCAAGTGAGGTTTTAATTTGATCAAAGGAGGATCTGTTGCTATAAATACAAGGCTACAAACAACGGAAGGCTCTCTCCAACTCAACACACAAATCTGCCATGCGCAAACCCTCGCTCTACGCGAAACCTCTCAACAACCTTGAGATTTTTATTTTCCTTTTCGCCAACACACCTTCAGTTTGGATAAACAGCACTGTGAAGGCAACTGGTGGTATCTTCAGTTTGGATAAACTGCACTATCGCCGTAGAATCAGTCGACCGCGGAGCACATTCAGTTTGGATAAACAGCACTGCGAAGGGGCCGACTGGTTACCTATCCAAGTCTCGGTCGAGAAGGATTTTCGAATCCTTATTGGCAGAGGTCATCTCATCAGCCTTCTCGGCGAAGTGAGGTGTTACAGTTTATTAGGGCTCGGCACATTGAACGCCGAGTTGTCGTATGATTGGATACTCACAAGTGGGCTTTAGAGTTCAGCATTCTGACGGCCGAACCACATTCACCATCAAGACGTACATCCGCTTTGAGTATTTGTGCCCTTACACTTTAGTGTCGATTCGGCGTGAGTTTACTCTGACGAACACCATCACTGTGATCGAATCCGACGACAACGATCTGTGAACTTCGCATATTTAGTAGCCTTGTTTTCAAGCTTTAGAATCCGAGAGCCGAGTCAAGTTTCTTCCTCGGCCGCAATCGCAAGACGCAGAAGTCAACAGCGCAACCAACGCAACATCAACAAATTTTACTCCTCGGCTGAGCTCGGCCGACGAGTTGGCACGCCCCGCATACAACCGAAGGACGTAGTTAGCTTATTAGTTACTCGGCCTGCGCGCCACGTAGGCTTGGTAGTTTTTAGGGTCAACATTTTGGCACGCCCAGTGGGACCAAGTGCTAAAACTACGAAGTTCACATGATATATCAGGATGAGATTCGGCGCCTATTCAAGGAAATTGTCGAGCAACAAAAACTTCTTGGCCAGATCATTGAAGCAAATGAAGAAAGGCGAAAATCTTTCTCTCAAATGATAAAGGTGAAGGTTCATCACAGCTTACAAGATCAGTGGTTAAATGAAGATAGAGATCGATATTATGAGTGGCTTGATAAGAAAATGCCTTTTGGGTTCAAGTCAATTCCATTTGAAGAATGGTTGGTTGAAAAGGCCGGGGGGCAATTTTCCACTCCGGCCACAATCAAAATTCGGCCTAAGAAAATTGTCGAGATGGCTGAAGAAAAACCTAAGCCACCTGTTGTTTCGGTCAAGACTGAAAGTGTGGTAGGCCTAGAAGAAAAAGTTCAAGATTCTAAGCCAAAAATCGACTTAGAAAATGATTCATCAGATGAGTGCTCCAATGACGAACAGAGCCAAGACATGGCCGTAGACGCCCAAACTACGCCAATTGATATGATTATCGGCAATAAAGCTGATATGGAAAAATCTCATTCAGCTAAGTTATTCGAGTTAACAGCCGACATTAATGAAGTAATTATGCCTGGGGGGCATAATAATTGTTCCACACATTCGGCGGTCGAAAATGAAAAATATTTCGTCAAGCCAACAATATTTGGAGAAAACTCTTTATTCGGCCTAAGATCTCGGTCTAGAGTAAAGCATTGTTGGCCTCCTCCTCTTTATAGTTCGACTACTTTCGTTTTCTTTCGTTAAAACAAAAAAAAAACAAAAAAAAAAAAAACGAACAGAATAAATTATTTTCTTAATCATCTGGCTAATTAAGCCGATGCATAAGAAAATAAAGGGGGCATAGATTACTACATTTCGACAGTTTCGGTGGTTCTGCTTGGTGGAATCTGATACTTGGTGCAGAAAAGAGAAGAATGAGGAATCATGGTTTGCTTCTCGGTGATCATGGTTTTTGAGGCATCAATTCGGTGATCATGGTTTTTGAGGCATCAATTGAATCAAGAAGGTGATACGGTGGTGGCCGAATAGAATATTTCTAAACCTCGGCCTGCATTTGTTGATATTCAAGACAGGCCTCTCTTGAGAAAGTTCAGTCACTTTTATTAATATATAACACATATGCCGAGCTCGGCGAGGCATTATTGCCGAGGCTCTTGTCATCGAACCATAGGGCCAAGAGAACCATGGTGTTATTGGGTCGTGATATCCTAAGTATCATAAGAAGCAGTAGGCGGGGGTCTTCAAAACTTCGATCCCATTTGGTTTTTCTTGGCCAACTTGTCGATGTCTCTTTCAAGACGTGTCAGGCTGTGAAGTGGGTTCCTCGACGATATATTTCTTCGACTGCATTAATTTCCTTAACCATTCGGATTACAGGCCGAAGCTCAAGGAAACTGGGGGGTAATGTTTGGACCCAAATTTATATTATTGGGCCGAGTCTAAGTTTGTTCTCGGCTCAGTATTCTTCCAGAAATATTATGGGTCGTCCAGTCGCCATAGGCCACCAAGTCAGGTTGGCCGAAGTCCTATTGGGAGGAGGAGTGATTTGGATAAAGGCAAAGAGGTCGAATCCTGATAAAACAAGGAGTCTCGGCGAAACAAGGATGTTGGGACATAGAGACAGATGTGGCTTGACAAAAGGCCAGGTTTAGAGTCCTGGCGAAAGTAGGACTGGTCGAGATAGGGTTGGATCGGGATGAGGAGTCCTAATCCAAGTGAGGTTTTAATTTGATCAAAGGAGGATCTGTTGCTATAAATACAAGGCTACAAACAATGGAAGGCTATCTCCAACTCAACACACAAATCTGCCATGCGCAAACCCTCGCTCTACGCGAAACCTCTCAACAACCTTGAGATTTTTATTTTCCTTTTCGCCAACACACCTTCAGTTTGGATAAACAGCATTGTGAAGGCAACCGGTGGTATCTTCAGTTTGGATAAACAACACTATCGCCGTAGAATCAGTCGACCGCGGAGCACCTTCAGTTTGGATAAACAGCACTGCGAAGGGGCCGACTGGTTACCTATCCAAGTCTCGGTCGAGAAGGATTTTCGAATCCTTATTGGCAGAGGTCATCTCATCAGCCTTCTCGGCGAAGTGAGGTGTTACAGTTTATTAGGGCTCGGCACATTGAACGCCGAGTTGTCGTATGATTGGATACTCACAAGTGGGCTTTAGAGTTCGGCATTCTGACGGCTGAACCACATTCACCATCAAGACGTACATCCGCTTTGAGTATTTGTGCCCTTACACTTTAGTGTCGATTCGGCTTGAGTTTACTCTGACGAACACCATCACTGTGACCGAATCCGACGACAACGATCTGTGAACTTCGCATATTTAGTAGCCCCTTGTCTTCAGGCTTTAGAATCTGAGAGTCGAGTCAAGTTCCTTCCTCGGCCGCAATCGCAAGACGCAGAAGTCAGCAGCGCAACCAACGCAACATCAACAAATTTTACTCCTCGGCCGAGCTCGGCCGACGAGTTGGCACGCCCCGCACACAATCGAAGGACGTAGTTAGCTTATTAGTTACTCGGCCTGCGCGCCACGTAGGCTTGGTAGTTTTTAGGGTCAACAGCCTCATAAATTCAAGCTCAGATTGAATCAACTGGAGGTAGCTGTATTTTAACGAATGTTAGAGATATTTCAAAGTGAAAGGGTATAGTCAAATTGCAAAAAGAATATTCTTTTTGAGATTCTAGAAGAAAAAAATGAAGGTGACCAATGTTGATAAATGAATCGCTTTAATACTAAAAAGCTTAGGCTATAAAAAGGCTCTCAAAACAATAAAAACAATAAGAGAGTTCTTTATTGGTTAGTTATCATAACAATGAGGAATATGTATCTATTTGTTTAATGCTGGTCAAGTGAATCTTAATAAAGCTTCTTAGCTCCGTTTCATGCCTTGAAAGGAAATAGACATATGCATAATTGGGAGTTCATAGATTCAAGTGGTTATTCTTACATAGAGATATACAACAGGTCAAGCTAACCCAACACAGAGCGACCCGACCCGTTTAAATTTTTGTGGGTTGGAACAAACATGACATGCACTGTAGCTCGGATTGGGTCAAGGTTTTTCGGCACAAAACACAATTGAGCTAATCTTAATGGTCCAGGTTGGGCCATTGCTTCCTGAGGTCTTGAATTCACATCACCCATCTCTCAATATTGGGAGAAAAATTTGTTTTGTGTATTAAAAACACTGCCACATGATGTTACTTTGGAATCTATCTCACTTCAAGCTATGTTAATACATACATACATAAATATATAAATATATATGTATATATACACACACAAACACACACATCACAATAGATAATGAGAAATATATATTTGAATCAAATAATCTTTATTATTGCTCTCTGACACTACGAAATTGTTTAATGTGTTTCTTTAAACACTCACTCTCTCTCTCTCTCTAAGCATTGAACTTGAACCCCTCTCTACTTTTGCAAACTCATCTTGATCTTCCTGTCAGATGTTACTTTCATCCTACAGAGTCCGACTTGTTGGGTTACTACCTGCCTAACAAGGTTTTACAAAGGCCTTTTTTTTTCTTTCTTTTTTTGTCGATACAAAGGTCTTTCAGGTATGAGAGCTGTATTCTGGTGTTCAATCTCTATGGTACGACGAAACCCTGGAAACTATTGAAGCAATTTGGTGGAGAAACTTTAGTATTGGTTTGGTATTGAGGTGCTTTTATAAAAAGTGGGTATCAAAAAACACTGAGCTCAAAAAGGTGTTTGGTAAACACTTAAAAACAGCTTATTTTCACAGTTTTGGGTGAAAAAAAGTTGAAAACGTGAAGTAGCAAAAATGAGCTTATTCTCACAGTACGACAGAAATAGTTTTTTTTTTCTTCAAAGTACAGCAATACCAAACCAGCCCTAAGAACCAGGCCAAGATCTATTTATAACAGTGCTTGGTACATTAAGGCCTTTCAAGTACGAGAACCTTATTCCGGTGTACTTAATGTAGCAAGCATTTTTGGAGATGCTTATAGTGCCAATATTCATTTCAATCATTGCAAGCCAATTTTAATCCAAAGAAACTTGTTGATCGCTATATGCCTCACATTTGCATGCAATAATTGGGCGTTCATAGATTCAAGTCGTTACCCCTTGTATAGAGATGTATAACAGGTCGAGCTAACCCAACACAACATGGACCCGACCCGTTTAAATTTGTGTGGGTTGGGACAAGCACGACATGCATCATGGCTCGAATTGGGTCAAAGTTTTTCGGCACAAAACACAATTAAGCCAATCTTAGTGGTTTAGGTCTGGCTAGGTCGGTCCATTAAGCACCTCCTTGCTCCCGAGGTCTTGAATTCACATTACCTGATTACCCCTCTAAATATTGCGACAAATTTGTTCTGTGTATTAAAAACTTATCACACGATGTTACATTTCTATGAATATGTCTCACTTCAAGCTATATTAATATAATAATATATAACAATATATAGTGAAAAAAAATAAATATATATATTTTGAATCAAATTAATCACTGCCACAATCATTGTTATTTTTAACTCTGCGATCTACTTAATACCAATTTTGAGTTAAACTATTTTTTTTTATCTATTTTTTTTCTTTCTTTAGATTGTGTGTTCTTGTGGGAGCTGGTGTTTATAGCACACCAGGTGTTTGATAAAACTCCTCTTAAGCTCTGTTTCTGTTTCTGAGAACGGAAATTGCACTTTTATGTGCAACGCTTTTTTGGAGAACTTACCTCATGCGCATAGTTGCACAAACTTAGATAAGTAGACACAAGAAAGAAGGGTACTTAATCATGAATTTTTTTGTTATCTGTTTAGTGTAATATGCAGTTTATGCTCAAACTATAGACATTTCTTTGAACTGGGTAATCAAGTGGTGGGAAAGTTGTGTATATGAATAGTGTAAAAGTTTACTGGGTCATTGACTCAATGGTTTCTGTTTTCAAATTTAGAGAGAGAGAGAGAGAGAGAGAGTTGAACCAGGTGCGAGCGGGAACAATGTTGCCATCAAGGATGAAGAAGGCCATTACAGATAACCCAAAGAAGCTGGCTAACTTGATTGACCTCGTAAATCTTCCTTCCACACTGCGAGAGTTCGTGGGTCAGTCTCAGATTTCTCGTCTGGGGTGTTTCATGCGTGTCTGGTCATACATCAAGGACAATAATCTCCAGGTTTCTTAAATTTGTCTATTTGTTTTTCGTTTGTTTTTTAGTGATATAAGCAATCTGTGTGTTCTTGCAAATTAAAGTGGATTCAGTTGAATGTTATCCTATGAAGTAAAATGGTGCTGTATAATTCTTTCCGTGATGCTTTGTCTTAGTTATGGTGCCTGATGTTTGCTGTTCAATTTCAATTAAGAAGCAGTTCTTAGGTTTAGTCATCTAAATATGTTTTGACTTCTTGTTGCTGATGTTGCTTGTGAATTAGGGAAGCAAATGGGAAAAGTATATTAGCATTCACCTTGCCTTCGTATCCTTTATTGGATTCTAACCGTGCAACTCAGTTTTAATGCTTTCATGGTGTAGATTTTTTCTGTATGCTGACCAGAAAAGTAATCTGCTTGCATAGGATCCGAACAACAAGAATGTGGTCAATTGTGACGAAAAGTTGAAGAGTGTTTTGTTGGGCAAGCCTCAAGTTGAGTTATCTGAACTTCCTACACTGATCAAGCTCCATTTCCCCAAAGAGCCAAAGTAAAATTCCCATTTCAAGTTGAGGTTTCAGCCCACGGTAATCTTTTCTCTAAGAAGCATTGTATAATTCTTGGTACCTTATGTCGTAAGAAACCATTTCATGAGTAATTGCAGCCTCAGTCATCCGTTTTAAGTAATGTTCTATTTTCATGTCCAGCCCTTTTTACTTGGTATTCAATATGGTTTTGTAGACCTTAATGGTAGTTTTATAAGGTTACATGTTTTTGTTTAAGTACTCAGCTCATCTGTATGGCATCTCTGTCGGTGTCAAACTTAGACTCGGGAAAAATGATCATCATATCTTTTATATAAGTACAGGGATGGTGCCACAGACAAGACTACTAGAACAAAAATTACAGACACCGCATTCTATACTTTGTACTTCTCATAGAAATTGAGCCAGGTCAGTTTTAAATACATGATCTGCAACAATAGCATTTGTTTTCTCTGTGGGGTGGAAGGCATCCCAGAATACATATTTATTTGGATCTGAACATGTGAACGGGCTTATCTTATTACACAGATAGCTCATCTCGAACATTCCTGTGCCGCAGCAGGCTGTTGCTGCATTTTCAAATCCTGTAAAATAGGAAATTTACCAGATTGTTTTTTATGTCATGCACAAAATCTGTAAGTGACAATAGAATTGGAATCATAGTGAAGACAAGACCATAGAACTCACCAAAAAATGCTGGGGTTTGAATGATTTCTGAGACAATATCGTATGGGTCTGAAAGAACAAGTTGAAATTTAATCTGTTCCTTCTTGAGCTTTTCAACCAAACCCTGCAACTTCTCGTTGAAGCTCCTAGCCACATCATTGTACTTCTCATTACAAACACCCCCAGAAAGGATATTTGTAGTTCTCTCCAGTGGCACGCAACCCATTGGAGGAAGGCCGCTTATAGCCATCTTCCGAGCTCCAAGCTGGTAAAGCTCTCTGATGAAATTTCCAGCAATTCCTAGTAGAAAGTTTTGGTACTCCTCAATGGAAAACTGAGATCGTCTGCGTGAAAATACAAAGTAGTTTTCTAGAAAATCATTAGTTCCTATACTCATCAGGTAAAGTGCTTCTCCCAGAACCTCATTAGCTTTATCTTTGCCTAGATAGCTTCGCAGCTTCTTCTGGTATTCCTTATAGTACTCCAGTTCCTTCCAAAGAGGTATCACAGACTGCAAGATCAGTGTAGCAGCTGTAAACAAAACAAGCCTGTATTTCTTTGTTTTAACTTAGTATAACTATTCTGAATTGAAACGACACGAAAGCAATAAGATGATTGAAATGATTAGAACTCGGAATTAACTTAGTTATTCTTTCTCTTTTCAGTTTGTAGAATCACTCGTTCATCAATCAGGTATTGAACCTACGAGCTCCCCCTTCCGCCCCATACCTTAGGGCTGAAGGCGATGTTATTTGGCCCGAAGGTCATTGCCTCATGTTAGGCGTACCAGGTTGAGTCATAATGCGACTTACTAGCACATCAGAAGTAGCATTATCATAGCCAGTTCCGGCAGAGGCAAAGCAAACTCCGGTAGCAAAATCCGAAATGTTATAGGCAGGATCCAAGTATGCAGGTATGGTCGGCTTGATCATAAAAGCTTCAGAAAAGAAGTCCGTTGGAAGCCTACCGTTGGAAAACCGACCAGTAGGCAAGCCTCCATAGAAATTGTGACCGTAGGGTTCAAAGTTGCTCTTTAGGACTGTCGATATCTGGTTGTTGTTCCCTGCATCCACAGTAGAGTCTCCAAACACAATGATTGCTGGAACTTTGGCACACACCATAGAAACCTGCACTAGGAGATGGCCTAGGAGGAGCCATTGAATAGCCTTAACTGTCATATTTTCGCTTCTCTCGAACTCACCGGGTTTAGAGTATAAAAATAGCGAAGGTTGTTGGTAGGGATGGTATGAATATATATGGAATGGAAGAAGCTCGTAGAAGTGGAGGTTGATGAAGTTTGTTGGGGGTTTAACTTCTGTTGGGGTTGTTGTATGTGGGAGAGTCAATGGTGGAGGAACGGGTAAGGAAAATAGGAGGAATGACCTAATTTGTAGCTGAATCTGAAACCTAATAAATAATTGAGTCATGAATTGGAGATTCTGGTTTAGGGATGGTAAAAAAAGGTGAAGCTAGATCATGAATCTGGCTTTGTCATATTTGTTTAATTCTTAAACCCCAATGAGAAAGGCAAAAGGATTGAGGGGTTAAACAAAGCTAGAGAGATATATAGAATAAACAATTTTGTTGGTGTCGTTGTATTTACGCTCTCTGCGTTTTAGGTGATTTTCAGATTTTCAAAATGAGTAGTAGGATTTTAATTTTCTCAAATTGCACTTTAAGGTTTTAAAGTCCTGTTAATTTATGTATTCAGTTTATTTAATTTTATGATTTTACGTTAAATTAATGATTTGGTGGATGTGGAACCTGTTTCTAGGCTGTATAGAAGCAAATTTTGCACCATTGGAACCAAATTGTATGATTGGTTGTACTTTGGGTGTAGCTTCCATGTCAACTCAGAAATAGTTCACGCGCTTGTTATGTCATCAATTTAATGAAGGATCATAAAATCAGACAGAAAAAATACATAAATTGATACAATTTAAAAAGCAATGGGAGAAGATTGAAACCTACTGACTCATTGTAAACTTCTCCGAACGTGAAAAATGTAAATGTAGTTAAGGCAATTATTCATTTGGGACTCCTTTGAAAGGGCCAAAAGTGACTTTTTCAATCATTTGCCAACCAAAAATACTTTCAACTTTGTTTTTTTTTTTTTTTTTTTTTTTTGGTTTTTGGAAAACATACTTTCAACTTTGTTTCACTTAAAAACTTGAGAAGTGTTTTCGAGTCATGGAATTTATTTGGATTTATTTTTTCTTTTTCATGCCCAAATTTATGGACCATGGATCCACATGTTGCTCATACTATACTGGCCCACATACTGGAGTATATTATTAGGCCCAAATGCTAGTGGTTATGTTATCTAGAATCTGTTGGGAACCCTGTTAAGTTAACAGTGTTAACCATCCTATAAATGTTAAAATGCTTAAGAAGACTACTTTGATGCTTCTGGCAACTTTACTTGCAGCCAAAGCTTTCGTAATATTATTCTTTTTTTTTTTTTTAAGAGACGATATTATTTCATAGGATAATAAAATAAGTACAACAGGTGATGAGCTGCCATTTCAAGCTCTGGGATTACAGTCTGAAACCAAAATATTCAAAATGATATCAGGTGGTTCTTCAAATCACAAACAAGAAACCGAACTTGCAACAGCATAACGTGCCAAACGGTGAGCAGCTTCGTTGTTTTGGCGGCGAGTATGGGCCACAGTTACTCCAGTGATCGAAGACAGCAACACCTTGGAATCCTCCACAATGATCCCTATGGGCGAGTCATTTAGAAGCTCACAACGAAGAACTGAAACAATCTGAAGTGCATCACTCTCAATAACAATATTAAGAAATCCCCTTTGAACCGCCAACAACAACCCCTCCCTTACCGCAAGAGCTTCGATATGGAGGGGCGAGGAAACGTACTAAAAAATAGCAGATCTTTGCTGATACAAACATACCCCGATGGTCCCGGATCATAATTCCTACACCACCCAATTTCGCGGACTCCCTTCATGCACCATCGACATTGATGTTGAGATAGTCCAACTGGGGTCTAATCTAACAGGAAACGATATGAGAGGCGGAAGTAGAGCTGGTGGCTGCCACCGATCTCTGAAAGTCCATCCACTAGCTAATAGCTCTGGCAACAACATAATCAGGCTTTTCCGATTTTCCGTTCCAAAGCATAGCATTCCAAGCCCCCCAGATGGCCCACCAAACCATAAGGCAGAGATCAAAGTTTGATGGGCTGAGGGTGGAAGCCAGAAAAAACCCCATTCGGCCATGACTGATGAACACTGCCCTCCCGAGGGAGGTTTCCCGATGGCAGTAGATAACCACGCACAAGAGGCATAGCAGCAATCCTTGATCAGATGAACGGAGGATTCCACATGCCCATTTCATAGAACACATGACAGTTCGGTATTGATATGGCGCATATTCAGATTTTCCCTTGAAGGGATAATGTCACGGCAAAACCTCCATGCACATAGCTTTACTTTGGGAGGGATCCTCGCTGCCCATATTTTCTTCCAGAGATCGGCGGATGTGTTGGGACCAGATGAAGAAGCCGCCACTTCACCACCACTTTGCCATCTCCACGCAATCTGATAAGCACTTTTAACCGAAAATTTACCCTTCTTATCAAATGGCATAGATACTATTGAAGGAAAGAATCACAACTGATTTGATTACATCCTGTAATTGCTGTCATTAAAACAACTTACCTAGAATAGGTCCTAGAATAGTGGATCGTATCATATGTAAACTGTATATATGCTGTAAGACTTTGCACAATGTAATATATAAATTATTCTCATTACAAATTTCTATATGGTATCAGAGCCATCGCTCTTGAGAACCTAGAAATTCATACAAACGAATACTTCATGACGGGTGATGAAGAGCAGAAACTCATTGAACCCGGAAATGGCTCGAACTCTTCCAAGACCTCAGAATCATGGGAGAATTCCAATCATCCTCTTTTCCTTCATCACTCGAACGAACCAGGTGCGGTCCTTATTTCACAACCACTTATGGAAGACAATTATACAACGTGGGTGCAGTCAATGAACATGGCGCTCACCATCAAAAACAAGAAGGGTTTTATTGATGGAACCCTAAAAAGGCCCACTCACAATCCTGATGAACAACTGCAATGGGACCGATGCAACGTCCTTGTCAAAACCTAGTTGCTAGGAGCCATGTCAAAAGACATCTCGAGCAGTGTTATCCATTGCAAGGATGCTAGAGGTATGTGGTTAGAGTTGCAAGAGAGATTCTCTCACACTAATACGGTTTCGTTGTTCCATATAGAGAACGCCATATATGAATGTGAGCAGGGCACAAACTCAATCACTTCTTTTTTCACAAAACTCAAAAGCCTATGGGATGAAAAGGATGCTCTCTGGTCTTTTCCTCCTTGTACCTGTGAAGCAGCAGCTGAAGTTAAGAAGTTTATGGAGACGCAAAAGACCATGAAATTCCTCATGGGACTTAATGAGAATTTTGCACAGACCCGTAGCAACATCATAGGGTTAGATCCACTTCCGAACCTGAACAAAGCCTATGCGATGGTACTACGCCAAGAGAAGCAGGCAGAAATTACTGCTGGCAAGTCCACAGCACCACAAGAATCTTCTGCTTTTGTAGTAAAGAAAGTGACTCGTGATTTCAAGTCTATAGAAGGAGAAGCAAAATTCTGTGAAAAATGCAACATGACCAACCACAACACAAAGAACTGCAGAGCCCATCTCAAATGCACATATTGCAATGGGAAGGGACATACATATGACTACTGTCGAAGGAGGAAGAATGCCACTGAAAGTGGCCAAGCAAGATCAAAAGCAAATCATGTAGCTTCTCAAGATGATCAAAAGGAAGCTGTGAGTGAGTTCCCTTTTTCACGAGAAGAGTGTCATCAACTTCTCAATCAGCTCCTAACCAAAACGAAGGCTGCTTCAGCCAATTTGGTCGGTAACATTCCCAATTATGAAGAGCTTTCAGGTAAACTTTGTCTAGGTGCACAAAATAATAAAGAGCCAATATGGATATTAGATAGTGGTGTAAGCGATCATATTGCTTGTAATCCCAGCTTGCTTACCTCATTTCAGACAGTCTCTAATCGTTGGGTCAAACTTCCCGACGGTACCACAGCACGTGTTACTCATATTGGCACCATAGCCTTCTCTCCACATTTTGTTCTTCATAACGTTCTATGTGTACCCTTGTTTTACCTTAACTTGATTTCTGTGAGCAAACTAGCGTTCGACTCTTTCTATATTACCATATTTCTAAGACAAATTTGTGTCATACAGGACCTACAATCGGGGAAGATGATTGGGACAGGAACTGAGAGGGAGAGACTCTACCGACTCAATCTACCAAAGAAAGGAACATGCAATGTGGTACACACCAACTCGGACAGTTTATGGCACGAACGACTTGGGCATCCTTCAAATAAAGCATCTTCATTATTTTCATTTCTTGCAAATAAAGCTTGTGATTCAAGCTCTTGTTCTGTTTGTCCTTTAGCCAAACTTACTAGACAACCGTTTCCATTAAGTACTACCCGTAGTGCATCTTGCTTTGATTTAATTCACATTGATATTTGGGGAGGTTATCATGTTCCAACTTTTTCTGGTGCACAATATTTCCTAACAATTGTTGATGACCATTCACGAAGCACTTGGGTGTATTTGATGAAACACAAGTCTGAAGCACGCACTCTCCTCACCCATTTTATTCATTTGGCTGCAAATCAGTTTGGTAAAAATGTTAAGGTCGTTCGGAGTGACAACGGTCCGGAGTTTAAGATTCCCCAGTTTTATTCTTCTCAAGGCATTATCCACCAAACTAGTTGCGTCAACACACCACAACAAAATGGTGTTGCTGAACGCAAACATCGCCACTTGCTCAACATGGCCCGGGCCCTTCTTTTCTAAGCCAATTTGCCAAAACCTTTTTGGGGGGATGCCATACTTACAACGGCTTACTTGATTAATCGAACACCAACTCCAATCCTTCAGGGAAAAACACCTTTTGAAAAACTTTTCCATAAGGAACCCAGTTATTCTCATTTAAGAGTCTTTGGTTATCAATGCTTTGCATCCACATATCCCACTCGCCCTAGTAAGTTTGATCCTCGATCAACGGAGTGCGTTATCCTTGGCTATCCACACGGTCAAAAGGGGTATAAAGTTTATAACTTGACAACTAAGAAATCCTTAGTTTCAAGGGATGTGGTTTTCTTTGAGAATGTCTTCCCTTTCCAGAAAAATTCGGAATCTTTTCCACCCCAAAATACTGCTTTGTTCCCTTCTCTAACTCGTCTGACCCATTATGATAATCCTTCAATTCCTACAATTCCTCCTTCAAGTCCCACACGTCACTCTCCACCTCCAATCTCTCAAAATCCCCCGTCTTCCGTTGAGCATCATCATAATCATTCTCCTTCCACCTCTCTCTCATCTACAGAACCCGTATCCTCTAATATCACCATTCCTAACTTGGACCCAATCTCCCCTGATCACATTCAATCACCTTTGCCTCCAGAACAATCTCCACCACGACCACGCAAGTCTTCTCGTGCTACAAAGCTCCCTACCGCATTGCAGGACTTTCACATTGATGCGGCCCTCCCCTCACGTCTCGCTCCATCGTCTTCTTCGAATGCGGTCACAACTCCTGGTACGGCTCATAGTCTCTCACATGTTCTTTCTTATGCCAATCTTTCTTCTCCTCATCGAACCTTTACTACTAATATTACCCTGCAAAGAGAACCTACATCTTTTACTCAGGCCTTTAAAGACTCAAAGTGGAGAGAAGCGATGGGGCTCGAGGTTCAAGCACTGCAAGCTAACAAAACATAGAGCCTAGTTCCACCACCGGCTCACAAACGACCAATCGGTTGTAAATGGGTGTACAAAATCAAGTACAACCCCGATGGAACCATTGAACGCTATAAGGCCCGGTTAGTGGCCAAGGGTTACAGCCAAGTGGAAGGCCTTGATTATAGGGAAAAGTTTGAGCCAGTTGCTAAGCTCACCACCGTTTGTCTTGCTCAGTATCGCAGCTCAACAAAATTGGCATCTACACCAACTCGATGTGAATAATGCGTTCCTCAATGGAGACCTCCATGAAGATGTGTACATGCAACTTCCTCCTGGCTTCGAACGCAAGGGGGAGAATAAGGTCTGTAAGTTACACAAATCATTATACGGCTTGAAGCAAGCCTCTAGGCAATGGTTTTTGAAGCTCTCATCAGCCCTCAAGTCAGCCGGTTTCAAACAATCATGGTCTGATTATTCCATGTTCGTCCGAAGCCATCAAGGTATCTTTATAGTTTTATTGGTTTATGTGGACGATGTAATTCTCGCAGGCAACAGTTTAGATGATATTATGAGGACCAAAAGCTTTCTATCAAACCACTTCAAACTGAAGGATATGGGACAGTTGAAATACTTTCTTGGGTTGGAAGTAGCGAGGTCCAAGCATGGCATTGCATTAAGTCAAAGAAAGTATGCATTGGAAATACTTGAAGACACAGGATTCCTTGGTGCAAAACCTTCACGTTTTCCAGTTGATTAAAATATAACCTTAACACAAGAAAGTGGAAGATTGTTAGAAGACGCATCTCAATATCGAAGGCTTGTTGGACACCTCGTTTATCTGACAATCACAAGACCGGACCTCGTGTATGCAGTTCATATACTTAGTCAGTTCATGGATAAACCAAGACAACCTCACTTAGATGCCACTCACAAGGTGTTGAGATACCTCAAGCAGACGCCAGGTCAGGGCATTTTCCTACCTTCAAAAGGGTCATTGGAATTAAGAGCATATTGTGATGCGGATTGGGCGCGTTGCAAAGACACTAGAAAGTCAATAACGGGTTATTGCATCTTCCTTGGACATGCTCCCATTTCATGGAAAAGAAAGAAACAGAGTACGGTCTCACGTTCGAGTGCAGAAGCTGAGTATCGTTCTATGGCCACTGCTTGTTGTGAGATAACATGGTTGCAATACATTTTGAAAGACTTGAATGTTCAACATTTGCAGCCAGTCAAGTTGTTCTGCGATAACAAGGCCGCAATACACATAGCATCTAATCCTATGTTCCACGAAAGGACCAAGCATATAGAAATAGACTGCCATGTTGTAAGAGAGAAAGTGCAAAAAGGATTGATTCAAACAGAACATATAAGAACCAAGGAACAACCAGCAGACATTTTTACAAAGCCCCTGAGTTCAAATCAGTTTTCAACGTTGCTGGACAAGTTAGGAGTGATCAATATCCACTCTAACTTGAGGGGGAGTATTGAAGGAAAGAATCACAACTGATTTGATTACATCCTGTAATTGCTGTCATTAAAACAACTTACCTAGAATAGGTCCTAGAATAGTGGATCGTATCATATGTAAACTGTATATATGCTGTAAGACTTTGCACAATGTAATATATAAATTATTCTCATTACAAATTTCTATAGATACAATAGCATCAACTTCCCATTCAGAAAATATGGACTTCAGAATCGGGAAATTCCAGGTGTGTGACTGCTGGCAAATTAGTTGGTTGACAAGAGTAATGTTGCAGCCCATCGGTTTTGTTGAGAAGATCCTGAATCAAGAAGGAATTGGAATCCAAGGATCCTCCCAAATTTTAATCTCATTACCAGTACCAACCTGCCAACGGGAGCCTCGAGCAATAACTGGTCTCG
Source organism: Heteromeles arbutifolia (assembly GCA_024362995.1). Lineage (NCBI taxonomy): Eukaryota > Viridiplantae > Streptophyta > Magnoliopsida > Rosales > Rosaceae > Heteromeles > Heteromeles arbutifolia. The sequence goes on along the minus strand of JANCRC010000003.1, from coordinate 30,954,071 downwards.
CTGCACAAGTGCTCCTCCAACCATACGAAGCATTATTTTTAACCTTAGCCTTCATAAAAGATCCATTGGGATAATACTTAGCCTTCAAAGTTCGTGCCACCAGGGAGTGATGCTCAAATCAATCTCCACCCCTGTTTTGCCAACAGACTAAGGTTAAAAGCATGCATATTTCTGAAACCCAAGCCACCCTCCCACTTAGGAGCACAGATTTTCTCCCAAGAAAGCCAATGAATCTTGTTGGAATCATCAGCCCCGTTCCACCAGAATGCAGCCACCATTCGGTTTCGATCGTTGCAAAAATTCTTGGGAAGAAGAAAGCAATGCATAGTATATAGCGGATGGCTTGTGCCACAACTTTAACAAGAAGCATGCGGCCGACCGTGCTAAGGAGTTTGCCTTTCCACCCTTGCAACCTCTTCCATAATCGTTCCTTAATATGATCAAAACAGGCCTTCTTACTTTGGGCCACGAGAGTGGGAATACCCAAGCTTGTATCAAAACAGGCCTCCTTAATATTATTCTGAAACTGCAGAAAAATTGGAATATCTGTTTAGTGTTAATGTTGCAATGGCTGGGACAGGCTTGTATCAACTTTCCCCCAATTGTTCAGTTCTCGAACAAGTGGTGGAAGGTACAAAAGCATTTCTCCCCTCGGTCATTGAAGATTGATGCAATTAGAACTGTTTCCAACGATAAAATGATTAAAAAAAAATCTATTGGAATAAAAGAAATTAATAAAAAAGTTCCTCGCAGTTAACCATGTCCTCCGTCAAGCCAACACTGTAGCACATCGGCTAGCCCGCTATAACTTATCAATTGGTAGTCAATGTGAGTGGGCTACGACCCCCGGCCGCGAACTTTATTTTGGATCTTCTTGTCGAGGATTGCATGTAATCTCTCGGTTTTGAAGTTTTTTTGGTGAACTCTTTATGTACTGCCTGAACTAAAGCCAGATTGGGTTTTCCAACCAATGATGAATACACTATCCATCGTTATTGTCAAAAACTTTCCTCCAAAATCACGTAAGCCGGATTCTACTAAAATATATATTCATATGTTCAGTATATGGTTTGGGAATTAAATTTATCTTTGGTGAAAAGTAACATTTATGATTTGGGAATGGGATGAAAGGGAGATTTTCTTGCCAAATTATCAGAACATGCTCACAATTGCGTTCTTTTCATGCTTTTAATCGCCTTTCCTACTACTCACAGGCACGACTACTTTTCCGACATGGAAGCAGCTGTGGCAAAAGAGTAATCACAGACCTTTCAGTAGGTACATTGGGTTCATGGTGCAAGCTTTTCTATATTTTGATTTCATTCTTCTCTTGGAACCTGAAATTTGAAATATATGAAGAAACTGTTCATCCGTTGTAGTTTCTGTCATCTTTAGCTTGAAATTTTGGATTCCGAGTAGTTTCAATTGCCTACCTTGATTGCTGTTTTTTGTGCAATAATCCATTTACACTAATGAGTGTGGTGTTACTGTTTTATCATTCGATGGTGTTTTGCGATTTGTAGTTTTGTGTAAAAATGAATGATGTGCATGTTAGACAACCGTAATTTACTTGTTTTTTTTATACAAGCGATATTGCGGGAGGGGAACCGAACTTAGGAGTTTGGGCGTAATAGTGAACATTTTTAATGCAATTTTCTTGTTCACGTCAAGAAAACATAACCTTGGTCTTGCCCTTTGAACTAATTTACATCTTTACCAAATTCACTCACAAACCCTAATTCAATGGGCAATGAAAAAGTGTGTAAACAACTTGTTCCATATTTGTTTACATAGGATACACCATTGAGGCGACAAGGAAGAAGGAGGATGCCTACTGAACCATGACAAAAGTATTAACCTTGGCGTGGGCAACAAGCAAGGACAAATTCTTAACCCTAGACAACGGCCTCTCGAAAGAAATGTCTACTTTTTCCACCACCAGATTCTGAAAACGGAAACACTCTCAATTTGTTAGAAATCGCTTTTGTTTAACTCACACGCCTGAAAAAAGACTTGTATTGGAAGTATTTTTATTATAAACACACAAATTTTTATTGAAGAAATACTTTTTGAAATAACAGTAATGTTCAACAACTCACAAGTACTTCTAAATTATTCTACCAAATATAATACGATATATTTATATTTTTATACAACGATATATCTACATTAGAAGAATTTAATTCCGAATTCAATATTTTTAAGATTCAAATTTAATCCCTCTTAATTACCGCTAAAAAGAATACTATTATAATAATGTACTCTTATTATGGTAGTAAGTGGTCATTGGAAACAATCATAAGCAGTGACCCAACTGGTTCGGGCGGGTTTTTCTCACGCCTTCAAAGTCAAGAAACACTGGTGTCAGTGTCAGCCATAGTCAACTCTTCGTCTTTCTCCCCCTGAATCCGCTTTAACCATGACTGAGTTGCGGTTGCAGTCTGGTTCCGAGTCGGAGTTATCGGAATCGTCCATGGGAAGGTTCATCTCTCGATCAAACTCTCTGATTCTCTTGTTTCAACTTTAATGCTTAGACCTTTAAACTTATGGGTTTACTTCTATTTACACCCAGCACAAAGAAAAATCATAAAAACAAGCAGGAGGTGCTTTTGTGCTGGAGCTTTCCCCAACATGGCTGGTACAAGCTCAACGTCGACGGAACTTACCGCAGCGGATCAGGGTGCATAGCAGGCGGCGGCGTGATCAGAAATCAGGACGGAGAATGGCTGCGTGGGTTTGCTGAAAATCTGGGAACGGGCAAGAAACCCATTGAGGCTGAGGTCTGGGCATTGTACAGAGGCCTGGAGCTTGCCTGGAATTCTGGGTGGGTCCCAATTGAGGTGGAAACCGACTCAGCAATGGCGGTGACGCTCGTGTTCAGCCCGGTTCAGTTGTACCCGAAACACCCTCAGTTTAAGTTGATTAATAAGTGCCTGAATCAGATTACGAATGGCCAAATTCTGGTTACGAATTGCCTGAATCTGCTTAACCAAATCCAGAGCTACTCTCTGCAGCATGTGTACCGGCAAAAAAACAGCGTGGCTGATTTTTTGGCCAATTTTGGGCTGACGTTGGAGTTGGGGTGCCATTATTTTGATGCTCCGCCGCCTGGCTGCGAGGCGGTTATGGTCCAGGATATCTGTAGGGTGGCTCAGCCCAGGTTTCTTCTTCCCACGGTCATAGAATACAGGTTTGTTGCGGGTTGCATATTGTCGTATTTAGTTTTTGTTGTGTGGTATTTGGTGTTACGGTGACATGTTATTATTACTTTGAGTTTGTAGAAGAGTAAAAAAATTGGAGGAACTGGATATTCACAAGGATGATGCTGCATCTGTGACATTCACATGGCAAATTGACAATTTCTCTAAGTTAAATGCCGTCAAGCATTACTCTGATGTCTACGTCATGGGTTGTTTTGAATGGTATTTTATTGTCTCGTACCATCCACAAGCTTAAGTTTTTCTTTTTGCATTGTGATATTTATGGTGTTCCACTTGTCTTGGTTGGTTCTATCAGGCGAATCCTTATGTATCCGAGGGGGAACAAAAACGTAGGCTACTTGTCAATCTATCTGGATGTTACTGGTTCTTCAACATTGCCAAAAGGGTGGGCTAGATATGCGCAATTCAGCTTGAGTGTCATCAATCAACTTCAAAGCAGCAAGTCAATAACAAAGGGTACTCTGTTGTTCACATTCATCCTTGTTTTTGTCTTTTGCCATGTTAGTTTGTAACTTTTAGGGTAAAGCTAATTTATCGAAGGGAACTAGTGGTTGCTGTATCCTGTCATGGAGGTTTGTCACATTCTCTTTCTTTATTCTCCCTTCATTTCCTCAAAATATCCAAGAACCGTTAAATATTACCGCTAGGTTTCTTATTATTCTATTTTCTCTAGTAAATGTGAAACTGCAATGTGTTATCACGGCTTGGATTTCCAGTTTGGAGTCTGAGATTTATTTCTTATAACCACGGTACCACCTATTACGGAAGCTTGTTTTCCTTTTAACTGTAAAAAATTAAACCAAATTCCTATGTCTGCATGTCTGGCTGGTTGGCTTAGACCTTTAGAAAATGAAAAGGGCGTGCATGAGCCATAATTGTTTAATTAACATGGTGTAACTGAAGGTTGAGATGCTGGATGTCTTTCTTCTGCCAACGATGGGATCTTGTTGTTATGGCAGTATATTTGGGATGCTAACTGTTTGCCAGTGCATTTGACATTGCAAAACATACCTTATCTGCCGCACGGTTTATAGTTTACCTGCTATTAATTAGCATATTAAATCACCTGGGCAAAACAGTATAACTTTTCATGTCTAAACAGGTGATTACCGCTGAAAGCATAACTTTTTTACAATGAGTTTTGACTTTGGTCCTTTGTTTAGGTACATTACTACATATTACTAAATCAATATTGAATCTTACACCCCAATTTATTGAAAATAATATCTTTTTACCGATTTGGGTAGTCTGGCCTCAAATGGTAGCTAAAGGTGATGTGAGCACATTCTGTTGTGTACTTGGGTTTGCCATAGATGGGCAATCGGTGTGTTTGTTAAGCAGTTGAAATAAGTAGCTAAAATAGATTAGTTCATTTCTGGACCTTCAAATCTCTTTGGTCGGGATTGAAACAACTGAAATTGGATTGTTTTGATCTTGAGTCTTTCGTTTGCTGACCGTGGAAGTCTTTTATTCTTGGATCTAATGTTCTAGGACTAACCGTTTGTTTCCTTTACTTATTTTAAGTACTCTGCCTAATGAGCTACCCCTTACTTTTATTTCTATATTAGAGATTGTTATGCTTCTATTGTGATCATGAATATTTGGACTGTGCAGATACTGGACATGTGTTCACTAAAAAGGAAAGTGAATCGGGCTTCGCCTCTTTAATTCCCCTCGGCGAGTTTTACAACGACCGTGAAGGATATCTTGTGAATGACATATGTATCATTGAGGCCAAGGTTGTAGTCCACAAGTCTGAAATTAAGCTTTTAGAAGACCCAAAAAGTTGTAAAGCTGCACTTGTTCTGAGGGAGTGCCCACCACAGGATGCACCAAGCTCCAAGCAGGTTTGCACCGAGCCTACTGATAGCCGTGGTAACCCTCCCATTGTCAAGGACCATTAGGATGCGTCCTCCACACCCAGCGGGGGCTCATGGTTTTCAGGGGTATAGGTAAAATAGAGAAAAGCTTTTGTTCCACTGCGCGATGAAGTTGCTAATTAGGGTTTATTTTGGGGTTTAATTTTCTAATATTATTCTTCTCACCAAGGAGGGCAATATATATTGTACAAGATTGATTTACAAGGAAAGAAATACCAAATAATATCTATCATAATTACATCCTGATTACAAGGACCCAAACAGGTAACTAAGCTAATTACAAAGGTCAACTCTCCAACACTCCCCCTCAAGTTGGTGCATAAATGTCGTTCATGCCCAACTTGACGAGAGAGTTGTAAAATGTTTGACTGGCAACAGCTTTAGTAAAGATGTCCGCTAATTGATCCTCTGACTTTACGAACGGGAATTGAATAATATTCCCATCCAACTTTTCCTTAATGAAGTGTCTGTCAACTTCCACATGTTTCATGCGATCATGCTGGATTGGGTTGTGTGAGATATCAATCACTGCTTTATTATCACAAAACAAATTCGAAGTCGACATTGAAGGACACCCGAGTTCTGCGAGTAACCTCTGAAGCCATAATAATTCACATACTCCTTTTGCCATACCCCTGTATTCCACCTCTGCACTTGATAAAGCAACCACTTTCTGTTTCTTACTCTGCCAAGTCACTAAATTTCCCCCCACAAATGTAAAGTAACCCGATATGGACCGTCGATCAGTAATATTCCCTGCCCAATCTGCATCGGTATAACCTTCTATCCGGCAATGACCATTCTTGGAAAACATGATGCCTCTACCTGGGGAGGGCTTTAGGTATCGTAGAATGCGTTCAACCGCACCCATATGCGTATCACTCGGGGAATGCATAAATTGACTAACAACACTTGCTGCATATGCAATATCAGGCCTGGTATGAGATAAATAAATTAACCTCCCAACTAACCTTTGATAACGATCTTGGTTAGTGGGAACTTGATCAGGGTGCATGGTAAGATGGTGATTTTGGACTATATGGGTGTCAACCGGTTTACAATCAAGCATTCTGGTTTCAGCTAACAAGTCAAGAACATATTTTCTTTGAGATAGAAATATACCCCGTTTAGATCGAGCTACTTCTATACCCAAGAAATATTTCAATCCCCCAAGATCTTTCATCTCGAACTCAGTTGCTAAGTAATCTTTCAACCTTAAGATTCCTCTTTATCATCACCCGTAACAATCATATCATCCGCATAAATAATAAGTGCTGTCAATTTACCCATTCGACGTTTCAAGAAAAGTGTATGATCGGAATTGCTCTGCCTGAACCCATACTTCCTCATTGCCGTCCGGAACCTACCAAACCATGCCCAAGGTGATTGTTTCAATCCATACAATGCCTTATTCAACTTACACACCATTCCGGGTTGTGAAACTGATGCATAACCAGGTGGAATATCCATATACACTTCTTCTTTAAAATTACCATGTAAAAAAGCATTTTTCACATCAAATTGCTGTAATGGCCAATCCAAGTTAGCCGCCAACGAAAGTAACACTCTTGCCATATTAATCTTTGCTACTGGAGCAAATGTTTCTGTATAATCAACACCATACGTCTGAGTGTATCCCTTGGCCACCAATCGTGCTTTGTATCGTTCAATCGACCCATCAGCTTTGTACTTGATGGTGTACACCCATCGACATCCCACTATCTTCTTTCCTCGGGGTAGCGGAACTAAATCCCATGTTTGATTTTTCTGAAGTGCATCCATTTCTTCCTCCATTGCCTTGGTCCATCGATCATCAGATAGTGCCTCTTTCAATGAACTTGGTGTGCAGTCATTGGATATTTATTGCACAAAAGTTTTGCCGGGTTCTGATAATTTATGTGATGACATGTAGTTGGCAATGGGATATTTAGGGCGTTTCATTGTTTCCGGTGAATATCGATTGGGTGGCTTTCCCCGGTTATGTCTGAAAGGTAACTGATAATTCGGAATATCGAATACATCAATAGGGATAGTAGATCTTACCTTAGGCTCTGGAGTATGGTCATCTGGTGGTTCTATATTTTGAGACGAGGGAGGAGTAGTATCAGTAGAAGTCTCAAGATCGGCAAGTGGTAGCACTGTTGCCGTAGGTGAGGACGGCACTGCCATGCCTGCCACTAGTTCTGTGGGCAGCGATGCTACTTCTGTTGGTTGGGTTGGTAGCGCAGCCACTGCGGGTTCAGTTACTGGCTCAGCTAATAGTGGCAGCGGAAGATCAGTGGTAGCAGTCATAGTCCAAACTTGCTCGTCATGCAATGTCTCCCCCTGAAGCGGAGGGTTGGAAGAAGCCGAAGAGTAATACATCTCAGACTCGGAAAAAGTAACATCCATGGTAGTATACATTCGACGTGAATAAGGGTGGTAGCAACGGTACCCTTTCTGATGTAGTCCATACCCCATGAAAACGCAACAGAGAATACATGGGTTAAGTTTTGTCCGTTGATTTTTATGTAGATGAACAAAGGCCACACATCCAAAAACTCGCAGTGGGAGCACCAAAACCGACGGTAGAGGCACAAATGTAGCAATAACTTGCAAAGGTGTAAGAAAATTCAATACTTTGGATGGCATGCGGTTGATAAGGTAAGTGGCAGTCTGAAGAGCAACATCCCAAGATGAGCAGGGAACATCCGCCCCAATCAATAGCGATCAAGCCGTTTCTAATATATGGCGATTTTTGCTCTCAGCCACCCCATTCTGTTGAGGAGTCTGAGGACAAGTAGTCTCGTGGAGGATTCCGTGATTAGTTAAATAATGTGTAAAATCATTATTAACATATTCAACACCATTATCAGAATGCAAAATTCGAATTTTAGTAGAAAATTGTGTCTGAACCATGGTGTGGAATGTCTTAAACACCAGCAACACATCACTTTTATGCTTAAGAAGGTATAACCATGTCATTCGTGTGCAATCATCTATGAACGTTACAAAGCACCTAATACTAGATGAAGTAGTAATCAGAGATGGTCCCCAAACATCCGAATGAACAAGACCGAAAGGAATATCACTTTTATTAGAATTCAACGGATAAGAAACACGGTGACTCTTGGCAAGTACGCAAGTGTCACATTTAAAGTCTGAAACCGAACAACCCATAAATAAATCCGGAAACAGATGCTGTAAATAACTGAAAGACGGATGACCTAAACGGTGATGCCATAACCATGTCTGACGCCGTTTATGATCAATGGCTCCCTGAGCGATATTGACCCGTCCTGTACTGACATCGTCCACAAAATAGAGATCCCCCCTCTTAGTGCCACAACCAATTATCTCATTTGTGAGAATATCTTGAATAAGACAAAACTTCGAATACAATAGTACACAATTGCTCAGTAGCTTGGCCAGGAGACATCAATTTATGCTTTAGTGAAGGTACAAGTAGTGTATACGGCAAAGAGATGGTAGGCGTGAGGCATACAGTGCCAGCGCCAGTTACCGGTGAGGTGACACCATTAGCATTAGTCATATTTCGTCGAAGTGGAACAGTATCACAAGCTAAATCAGTGGGGTCATAGGTCATATGGTCTGTGGCACCGGAGTCAATGATCCAACCGGACTGAGTATCACAATTATTCATATTAAAAGCATAACCATAGTTACCTGAGAACTCCGGAGGCATGTCGGAAGAACTTGAAACAGGAGAAAGATTCATGGTAGGGTCAGTTAAGGTAGTAGTGTTTAGGGTTGTAGTGTTTAGTATAGGGGTAGGATCGGTTAGGATGAAATTGTTTCCACCGTGGAGTGGTGGTAGGTTGTCCATGGGAAGGCCGAGTTTGCTTGAGGGAACGAGCAGAGCAGAAATCCTAGGATCTCTGCTCTGATACCATGCTAATTAGGGTTTATTTTGGGGTTTAATTTTCTGATATTATTCTTCTCACCAAGGAGGGCAATATATATTGTACAAGATTGATTTACAAGGAAAGAAACACCAAATAATATCTATCCTAATTACATCTTGATTACAAAGACCCAAACAGGTAACTAAACTAATTACAAAGGTCAACTCTCCAACAGAAGTATGTTTGTGGCATCCTTCTCCGATTGATCCAAGAGAAGAGAAGCTGCATGTCTACTGAGTCGGTAAAGAGAAGCTGCAAGGTTATCGGTTATGAAGGAATGTGTGATCAACTTATTCTAAATTTGTGTTAAAATTAGTATACGCCATTAAGGCGGCGACCAAGAGTAAGGATGCCTTATCTGAACCATGTATAAAGTATATATTAACCTTGCCGTGAGTAGCAAGCAAAATCGGATAGCTTTAGGGTCCTTGTCAATCACGGAGAAGTAGAAATCGGAATAATTTCGCTGTCCCTGTGTCAAATAAATGGAAAGTCAAGAAATTGAACTAATTTCAATACCCATGTAGAGAACGTCAAGAAGCAAAACAATTTCAGTACTCAAATTCGACCCATTATTTACACACGTGTCAAATAAATATTGACTAACCCTATTGGATTAAATGACAATTTCAGTACTCAAATTCCCGGATAAAATGAAAATTGGATTCATGTAACAATAGGAAAGTTTTCCATTCCTTAGCCGGAAAGATATGTGGCCATGAAACTTGAATTAAATGGAATAGAATTGACTAGGCGGTAGAGTCGTAGTAACACCGGTTTGTTCCATATTTTGGGACCCTAGCTCTACGGAGCAATCATGAGAAATGCAAAAGCATCCAGCTAAAAAGGATCTTTGTGGAAAGGCAATTATGCCATTGCCATTTCTTTATCGTGAATGTACTGATTGGAGTTGTTTACTGTCTTCGATGTCCACGTATGTTTTTTTGAGAGATATGCAGTTTCTGTTTCGTCTAACACCTTAAATTTGTCAAACTTTAAGAGTAATTATTGACGTTTCTTTGTCATGAATGCACCTAATGAAGTTGCTTATTGTCGTGATTGGCTGCCTATATCTTTCATAAGAGATACAAACGCCTACTCTGTCTGACATCTCACATTTGTCTAATTATAAGAGTAACTACATTGATCATTAAGTTTGTCGTGAACGCACTGAATGAAGATATATTTACTATCTTGGACTCCCATGTGCATCTACTTTGTCTGACATCACGTTCGTCACATTATACGAGTGACTAAATTGCCAATTTTTTTTTGTGGCAAATGCATTCTACTTCATCTGACACCTTACAAGTCTAAGGGCTCGTTTGGAGCATCAACTTCATCTTTTGTGGGAGACATGCAAACCTATTTTTCAAGATTAAATTCCAATCTTCTCTCGATTAAAATAGAAAAAGAAAACTCAATAAATGGTGATCCTAATCGTTATTATACTTGAAATTTTAAATTTTTGGATCTTGGTGAGTAAGAGTGAGGGCAGTCTAGTTCGAAGGTTGCACCTTCAAACTTGAACCAAATCAATCAATTGTTAATTTGGTTCGAGTTATAATGGGGTAGAAACCAAACTAAACAAAACCATTATTTGGTGGTTTAGTTGTAAACAACATAATGTGATAATTGATGGTTGAGCTTATTTTCATTGATTTGAAAAAGAAAATTAACCATCAACCGTCATATTACACGATCTACAAAATATGATCTATAAAAATAGTCTCCTTAGGATCAACCTTATAGCGAACTAACAATCCTTATATTAACAGTTGATATCACTAACCTGTAGAATGAAACATAAGAGTAAATAGTGAAAACAAAAATAGTCTAGATTACTAAAAAATAGGGTAAATTACATTTTCATACCTCATGTTTGGGGCCTATTTCAATTCCTTACAACATCTTCAAAACATTTCATTTTCATACCTTAAGTACTATTTTATTTCAAAATAATACATCCGTTACATTTTCCATCCATGGATCCGTTAAGTGCTGACGTGGCTGCCACATTTGTGCCACGTGGCTGCCAAATGTGTGCCACATGGCAAAAAAAATAATTTTTTAATTTTTTTTAAAAAAATTGAATCTTCTAAATTTAAAATTAAAAAAAAAAAAAAAAAACTGAACCCGCTGCAACCCAGAAGAAAAAGAAGAAAAGGAGAGGAAAAAAGGAGGAAGAAGAAAGAAGAAGGAGGAAGAAGAAGAAGGAGAAAGAAGAAGGAGGAAGAAGAGGAAGAGGAAGAAGAAAAGAAAAGAAAAAAAAAAACCCCAATCCAACCCAGTTCGTCCCCCCCTCCCCAACCCACCCAACCTGCAACCCAGAAGAAGAAGAAGAGGAGAGGAAAAAAGTGTGCAAATTACATTTTCAAACTACCCATTAGGCCGAAGACAAATCTTTGGGTTTGGGTTTGGGTTTTTTTTTTTTTTCTTTTTTTAATTCCTCTTCCTCTTCATCCTCCTTCTTCCTCTTCCTCCTTCTTCTTTCTTCTTCTGGGTTGCAGGTTGGGTGGGAGGGGGAGGGGGGGACGAACTGCGTTGGATTGGGGTATTTTTTTATTTTTTTTCTTCTTCCTCCTTGTTCTTCTTCCTCTGGGTTGCAGGTTGGTGGGTTGGATTGAGTTTTTTTTTATATTTTTTATTTTCTCTTCTTCCTCCTTTTTTCCTCTCCTTTTCTTCTTCTTCTTCTGGGTTGCAGCGGGTTCAGTTTTTTTATTTTTTATTTTTTTTACTTTTTTTATTTTTTTTATTTTTAAATTTAGAAGATTCAAGTTTTTTTAAAAAAAATTAAAAAATTTTTTTTTTTGCCACGTGGCACAAATGTGGCAGCCACGTCAGCACTTAACGGATCCATGGATGGAAAATGTAACGGATGTATTATTTTGAAATAAAATAGTAAAATGAAATGTTTTGAAAATGTTGTAAGGAATTGAAATAGGCTCCAAACCTGAGGTATGAAAATGTAATTTATCCTAAAAACATAAGTATTAGCCGCGGTTTTTATGGAGCCCAAACGAAACCAAAAACAACTAACTACGGTCTGGTTTGATTAGTCTAAAACTATAACCATGCTTTGCCAAAGAAGGAAAAATGCGAACTTTTCTAATTCTCGGTGCTTTTTAGTTATCTGCTTTTTAAGGTTATAAATTTGCAAACATTAAAAACAGTAAAGTAGTACCACAGATAATTTGCAAACATTAAAAATCGCAAAGTAGTACCACAAAGATTCGAACCCAACACTTGGGCCAAAATATAGGAGTCCTAAATCACGAGCGCTAGAACAATAATTGGAGTTATCCTGCATATTTAAATATATATTGCATGCTATATACATGTACTGAAAATTAAGGAGCCCTTCCGAATCGGGACCATGTGCTGTGGCACCTTTTTCACACTCTCAAGGCCGGCTTTGTAGCAGAATTCGCGCTAAACTCAAGCCTCGTATGATACTACTTTGGATGTTGGACAAAATATGAGTTATTTGAAGTGGTTAAAATTAGAAAGAAAAGACAATGGTGGACGATTGTCAACAAACAATACAAAAAAGAAAATTCAAGTTCAACTGTAAAGTATTTTGTAATAAAATACAAAAAGACGCATCGTTAGAATATTTGATTGCTTGAATAAGTTTTGGGAAAATTTATGTTTTGAGTAATTCTGATTTTATTTTATGTTTCCTTTATCAATTCAAATTCGTTCACATTCTTTTAAACATCTTTAGAGATTTTCTCTGTTTTTGGTAGATTCTGTATTTGCTGATAGACTTTTCCAAGATTTGACGTTTGTCGATCCTTAAATTATCGTTTTAAGCTAGGTCAACTTTATGCTCAAAATTGGAAAGAAAAAAACCTTTATGCTCAAAAGCACTTATTTCCACAACAACAAAAAAGCACTTTCACAACGGATCAGCGCTTTTAAAATATTACGGCAAACGCAAAGTGATCCGGCAGCCCAAACTGGTACAATTTGGCTTGGGCGGTTTTTCCTCATCCCCCCTTTGCCAAACACCTTAATTGTCAAACAACAAAATAATATTTTTAAAATAAAATAGAAAAGGATAGAGACGGATGTCCAGGTCAATGAAGGTTCTTCCTCCTCCTAGTACCGCTTTCACTATGACCGAGTTGCAGTTACAGACTGACTCTGTCTCTGTCTCCGAGCAATTGGAATCGTCCATGGCAGGTACGTCTCTCGATCCAACGCTCTCACTCTTGTTTCAACTTTAAACCCTACCAATCTGTTTCCCGTTAAATGCATTCACCTCCCCAACAAATATGAATCAAACCACAGAAAGAAAAAGCATAATAACAAGCAGGAGGTGCTGCTGTGCTGGAGTTTCCCCCGCCGTGGATGGTACAAGCTCAACGTCGACGGGAGTTACCGCTGCGGGTCACGGTGCATAGGCGGCGGCGTGATCCGAAACCAGGACGGAGAATGGCTGTGTGGGTTTGCGGAAAATCTGGGAACGGGCAAGAAACCCATTGAGGCGGAGCTTTGGGCATTGTACAGAGGCCTGGAGCTTGCCTGGAATTCTGGGTGGACCCCAGTTGAGGTGGAAACGGACTCCGCCATGGCGGTGAATCTCGTGTGCAAACCGGTTGAGTTGCATAATCACTCTCAGTTTAAGTTGATTAGGAACTACCAGCAACTGATTAGGAATTGCCAGAATCTGCTTACCCAAATCTGGAACTACTCCGTGCAGCATGTGTACCGGCAAAAAAACAGTGTGGCTGATTTTTTGGCCACTTTCGGGCTTACTTTGGAGCCAGGGTGCCATTATTTCGATGCTCCCCCGCCTGGCTGCGAGGCGGTTTTGGTTCAGGATATATGTAGGGTGGCTCAGCCCAGGTTTCTTGCTTCCACAATCATAGAGTACAGGTTTGTTGTGGGTTGCATGCTTGTGTTTGGGCCTTCTGTAAACTAGTTTCTGTTGGGTTGTATTTGGTGTTATGGTGGCAGCTATTGTTACTTATTTGTGGGTTTTGAGTTTGTAGAAGAGTAAAGAAATTGGAGGAACTGAAAACTCACCAGGAGAAAGCTGCATCTGCGACATTCACATGGAAAATTGACAACTTCTCTAAGTTGGATGCCGTCAAGCATTACTCCGATGCCTTCGCGTCGGTTGTTTTGAATGGTATTTTAGTGTCTCTTACCATCCACAAGCTTAAATTTTGTTTTTATTTTTCATTTGTGATGTTTATGGTTTTTGACTTGTCTTGGTTGGTTCCGTCAGGCGAATCCTTGTGTATCCAAGGGGGAACAACAGCATAGGCTACTTATCGCTCTATCTGGATGTTACAGGTTCTTCAACATTGCCAAAAGGGTGGGCTAGGCATGTGCGATTCAGCTTGACTGTAGTCAATCAACTACAAAGCAGCAAGTCAATAACAAATAGTACTTTCCTGTTGCTTAGTTCATGTTTATCCTTGTTCTTGTCTCTTGCATGTCATTCTATAACTTTTATGGGAAAGCTAATTTGTCAAAGGGAACTAGTGGTTATATTATCCTTTTACGAACATTTTTGTTTAATTCAGTCTCACACTTACTGCAAAGGAATGATTATCTTAATGTTTTACAAGTCATTGCCTGAATGCCTTCTCAACTCTTCATTGAACTTTACCATAAAACATACTAAAAGTGGATGAACGAAAGGCAATGTGCTAATTTGTTTCTCTTGTTTTTATGTACAAAATTAAAGGTTAATTAGAATTTGACGGAAGTAGAATGCTAACAATATTTCCCAATATAGGGAGAGATCTCCTTTGAAAGTCATAGAACTTGCACAATATCTTATTGTTCAGTATGATTTTTGTTTAATTCCGGGTCGCCTTTTAGGAAACATTCAAATGGTAATATCTCGGGTTCTGAAGACAATTAGATCACGTTCTCTTTCTTGAGTCTCCCTCCTCTAAAAAAATAAGCACCAGAAAATATTACGGCTATGTTTCTTTTTATTGTATTTTCTCTACTAAGAGTGAACTGCACTGTGGTTTCATTGATTTTGTTCCCAGTCATTTGGAGTTGCATTTCTTCTGCTGACAAATAACTGGAGATATGACGTTCAGTTGTGCTGAGTAAACTTTTGCAGTCTGAAAATTATACGTCTGCATGTCTGGTGGGTTGGTTTAGATCTTTGAAAATGAAAAGGGTGTGGACTTCTTGTCCGCCCTTATATTTTTATTGTTCTGTGCAATAAAAATTTCTCTCTTGTTGAAAAATAAAAAATGAAAAGGGTGTGCATGAGCCATTAATTTGTAATTAAAATGGTGTAATTGGAGGTTGAGGTGGTAGATATCTTTCTTCTGCCAAAGATGGGATCTTGTTTTATGGCAATATATGAGGTTGCTTACTGTTTGCCAGTGCATTTGATATGGCAAATCATATCTGCAGTGCGGTTGATAGTTTACCTGCTTTTAATTAGTATATTAGATCACTTGGGCAATAATATTTTTCATGTCTAAAAAGGAGATTAGCATTGAAAGTACAATTTTTTTCGAATTTTACTTGAAATTATGGCAATCAAGTATTTACTTTCTATTTAGTAAATGCTCCGGTCTTCCTACTGACAAAACCTATTTACAGATAGAGTCTAGATACTGATTAGGGTATTCTGGCTTCAAATGTTAGCTAAAGGTGAACACTTTCTGTAGTATACTTGGGTTTGCTTTACACAACGTCCTTTTTCGAATATAATTGTGGGCAATGTGTGTATTTGTTAAGTAGTTGAAATAAGTAGTTAAAACTTAAAATTGATAGTTAATCTGGAACTTCAGATCTCTTTCTTCGGCCTGGATTGAAACAGTTCAAGTTGGATTGTTTCGATCTTGAGATTGCTGGCTGTGGAAGTCTTTTATTCTTGGATCTAATGCTTTGAGACTAACTGGTAATTTCTGTTACTTATTATAAGTACTCTATGCAATGACCATCCTTATTTTCTATTGCTGTGCTTCATGAGTGATGTATTGTGATCACTAATATTTGGACTTTGCAGATACTGGACATGTGTTCAATAAGAAGGAAAGAGAATCGGGCTTCGCATCTTTAATTCCTCTAAGCGAGTTTTCTGACCACAGTGAAGGATATCTTGTGAATGTCATATGTATCATTGAGGCCAAGGTTGCAGTCCATAAGTCTGAAATTAAGCTTTTAGAAGACCGAAAAAGTTGTAGTGTTGCACTTGTGGAGCCCTTGGATAAAACCATAAAGGAGCAGCAAATTAGGCCACAAGTTCTGAAGAGGTGCCGATCACAGGATGCACCAAGTTCCGAGCACGTTTACACCGAGCTTACTGATAGCCCTGCTAACCCTCCCATAGTCAAGGAACCTAAGGAGGATGTGCCGTCCCCACCAACTGGAGAGCTCGCGGATTTTAGGGGTTTAGGCAATATAGACAATGCTTTTGTTCCACTACTAGATGAAGTTTGTTCGTGGCATCTTTCCCTAATTGAATGCCAACGCAAGAGAAGTCGCATATTTACTGAGTGGGCGTTCACAGCTTTGGGCCGTCTATTGCATTTTACGAAGACGAAAAAGGTCAAGGATATGACAGCCGATGCATGTGAAGAACTAAAATTTCTGTGGGAGGAGGTTGAGGCCTTCAAATTTGACTTGGCGTGGTTGGAGCCTCGTGTTCAAAGGGCTTTGGGTATGAAGAAGATTGTGGAAAGGGCAGGGAAGTTGAAGAGACTGAGAGAGGGTGTGGATGCTTTACAAACGCAAGCGAAGAGGCTGAGGGCTGAGCTAGCTGTTGCGGAGGTAAATCTTGAGGCAAGAGTAAGAGATTTTGACAAGACTCAAGAAGGCTCGGACAAGATAGACATGGACAGTGAGCTAGGTTACGGTAGGGGCTAACCTTATATTATGTTTGGATGGAAGAAATACATTTCCAAAATGAGGAATGCTAGCTACTTTTCCCATTTGGGTGGTGCTATTCACACACCTACTTTTACTTCCCACACACCCCTCTAAATTTCTTGTTGTCGGATAAAATAAATTGAAGAAGATCAATGGATAAAAACTAATAAGGGTGTGCGGGAGATAAACAAAGGGGTGTGAATAACACCATCCTTCTCATTTATCATTCTCTACTTACCTTTCTCACTCATCATTTGACATGTAGACTCCACTACCACTTTAAATTATGAAATTAATTCCGTAAAAACATAATTTTTGTTTTTCTCAAATATACCCTTAGGCCTAGTTTGGCAAGTCATATAAGAGACCAGATATGGCTAATAATACGGACTTAGTTGTTTGGCGCCCTCTGATATTAAATTGGACCGGACTAGTTTAATTTGACCCATTTATTTTATATGGCATATACCATGTTAATAGAATGCTCCAAAAGAGCGTATAATTAGTAGGGTCTCATTCCTCTCTCGCGCAAACTAGGCTCTTTCTTGCCTTCCTTCGTTGCACCGTTCTCTTGTTTCCTTCTCTCATCAGCTTTGTTCTCCCCATCTCTTATCGCCGGCTTTGTTCTCCTTGTCTCGCACTCTGTTCTCCCCGCCTCCTTTTGCCGGCACGATTTTCCTTGTCACCTTCCAGGCTCTAACGTCGTTTTTCATTGACTATTTGGTTTTTGTCTAATTGTCTCTATAAAAAAAGTTAATATAAGATTTGACGTGGCTTAATCGATGATACATGTGAAAGATGAAATGACATTATTTGTGCATCACTCATGTTGTGAGATGTGGTTGGAACTGTAAACACGGAAAATTCCTGCGATGAAAGAGACAAGAACACGTGTACAAAATAATATTTTTTTTGTATTAATGATTTTGGGGTTACAATCTCTTTTAACTTGATCATCTGATTCGATCTCCGTAAGATGTTGGTTTGTGGATGTTGTTGATCCAAGTGCCGTCGGCGCTTGATCTTGGATGAACAAGAAGTTTTTTTTCAAGGAGCCGTTGGTGGCTTGATCTCGAAGGTGGATGAACGATTCTTCAAGGGCTTTTGGGCTTGATTCTTGAACGATGTTCGTTGATCCGAGGGCCGTCGGGGCTTGATCTTGAAAGAACGATGAACGAAGAACGAAGAGCGTTTTCTCGATCCTTCGGGATTTTCTTGAGAGCTTTTAGAGTTTCAAAGCTTCAAAGTTTTGGTGTGATTTGAATTCTCTTCCAATTTGGGAGTAGAGAAAATGTATGTAAAAATCCTCCTTGATCCTTTGATGGAGAAGCCTATTTATAGGCTTTGAGAATGAATTACCACCATCCTTTTGTTTTGGTGGATGTTGTAGGTGAATTGGGTGGATGTTGTAATTTTTAATGCAATGGTCAACATTTATTTCACCGAAATTTCAATGTCTACAGTTGTAATTTTAATGCAAATGGCCAACATTTATTTCACTGAAATTTCAATGTCTACAAATGCCCCCACTTCAAGGCGCGTTGTATACATGTGCTTGTCACGCGTAGAATATGCGTTTTGAAGTCCCTTAGTGTAGATGTCGATCCAAGGGCCGTTGAGGCTTGATCCTGAATTGTTGTTGGGAGTTTCTTCAAGTGCCGTTGAGGCTTGTTCTTGAATTTTGTTTGAAATTTCTTTAAGGGCTTTCGAGGCTTGATCTTGAATTTGGCTAGAAGGTTTTCTGGTTTCCTCCAATTGTTGATTTTCTACAGGCTTAATCTTGAACAGGGCTGAAGGTTTTTTTTTTGGATTCCTCCAAAGGTTAATTTTCCACAGGCTTAATCTTGAACTGGGCTGGAGGGTTTTCTGGTTTCCTCCAAAGGTCTGAATTTACTTTGCACAGACTCGATCTTGAACTGGGTTTGATTCAAGGGTGGTGGACACTTGATCTTGAATCGGTTTTGTGATTTCTTCAAGGGCTGTTGGGGCTTGATCTTGAATTTAGATAGGACCACGAGCGATTTTAGGATTTGAACATCTGGCAGGTAGGTACGAGGTGAAGATGATGGCCTGTTTCTTTGTTCAATCTTTCCAATTCATATTGAAAATGGTTAGGGGATGAATCAGCACGTGCAGTTGTCGCATTTACTGATGGTTCACAAGATTGATGCTTCATTGTCACTTGTCTTGTCTGTTCTCTAGGCAGATGCGGATGAGTACTCGAGAGCAATGTTAGGTAAGTAATCAGGGAAGGGGTTCCAGGCAGTCGGTTCTAGACTGGAAGGTTGATTCCAAGTGCCGACTGAGTACCCTCTTTGTCCTTGTCCTGCAAGTAAGAACAAAGACAAGGAAAATGACAGGGAGAGAGCATGATATGAGATACTCTTGCTTTCGACCCTGATGATATGGGATACTTTTGCTTTCGAATAAGTAGTGGTGATTTGACAGCGTTGCACGGCGAGGCTTTTCTCTTCGACGACGGTGCCAGCGAAAGGTTTGTAGAAGCTTCTTAAGTCCTTTAGATAGGGTAGCGATGCTGAGCTTGGATCTGACTTAGACTCTTCCATCTGGATTATGCGGTTTTGCAGGAAAGGCGTTGTGTTGTAGTGGCCTGTTCCAGCTCATCATTGAATCTTCAGGTTCAATTTGTGGCATAGCAGAAGTGGTGCTCAACCTTTGCATTTGAATGGTCCTTCATAGCACTACTTCTTAGCGACTCATCCCTGCTTGGCAGCTTCAGTGTAAAGGGCCAATATCTGATCCACTGTTATGAGGTATTTGCCAGAGGAATTCGTGACCTTGACAACAGTTGAAGATGAATGCTCGAGAGCAATGCGAAGAAAGCAATCAGGCAAAGGTTTCGAGCAATCAGTTTCAGATCGGACGTTTGATTTCAGGTTCTGACTGGTTGCTTTCTTTCTCCTTGTCTTGCAGGTAAGAGCAAGGGCAAAGGAAAAGATAGGGAAAAAGCATGATATGAGATACCTTTGCTTTCGACCCTGATGATATGAGATACGTTTGCTTTTGAAGAAGCATCGGATGGATCAGCACATGTATTGGTTGCGCTTGTCTCCACATGCTTCGATGTATCAATTTCCCTTATCCGTTCTCCAAGCGGATGTGGTATCTTCTCTGGAAGCACAAGATGTTAAAGATGAGTACTCGAGAGCAAGGCTAGGTAAGCAATTACGAAAGGGGTTCCAGGCAGTCGGTTTCAACTCGGAAGGTTAATTCCAAGAGCTGGCTGATTGCTCTCTTTCTCATTGTCCTGCAGTGAAGAGGGAGGACAAAGAAAAGGATATGGAGAAAGCATGCTATGAGATACTCTTGCTCTCAACCCTGATGATATGAGGTACTTTTGCTCTTGGAGGAAAGAGTATAAGATTTTGATGCGGGTGTAAACTTTTCGATCGAGAGGGGTCTGGTTGAGGAAATGAGCTGATCATTTTGAGTGACTTGATCGAAGAGGTGTTCTTAAAAAGGAAGACAACTGAGTATGCTAAGAGGGTTGGTTGTAGATGCATTCTTGGTAAGGAAGAAGAGCCAAGCATTTTGGATGTGTGCCTTGCCATGGAGGGTGAAGGTCGACCTATATAGGGAAATGCGCAATAGCAGGTAGTGGTGCCGAAGTGACCTTGTCACCCACGCTTGTTGGCAAAAGTGTGGTGGTTGGAATAGTGAACTTCACCGTTTTCAACTTTGTCAGAGATTTTTGACAAAGTTGCATGTGTTATCCGACTAGCTGAGATTGCGCCTGAAAAGTGTTAACGGACTTTATGCAGGAAAATCCAGCTTTTGAAATTCAGAGAGTGGTGTCTCTTTGACTTTTGAACAGGTGGCTGTGTTGCTTCTCCTTTTATAGAGGTATTGATTGTATTCAAGATGCACACTTTGAAGATTTCCCTCATGTGAAAATTATCTCTGCTGTATTTCTGAGATTTTACTCTATCCAACCCTTCTCTTTTATCATTTCTGAAAATGGCTTATCCGTCTAACATTGGCTTAGATTTGAGTCTTGGGAATGATATAGGTGCGCCGCGTCGGGGTGATATATGGCGCCCGTCCTGCTTATCTTCTAATGGCCCTCTTACAGTTGAAGACTCTGTGATGAGGGATGAAATAACAGCTACAATAGTAGTTAGGAACCTCCTCACTCCTAGAGATAATAGGCTTCTTTCACGACGGTCTGATGAGTTGGCCGTTCGAGACTCCCTTGCCCTCAGTGTTTGATGTGCGGGCTTTGTGTCCAATATGGGTCAACGCTTACTTGCTCGAACTCGCCAAGTTGAATAATTGACGGCTGAGGTGGAAAGTCTTGGACGAGAGATCAAATATCTCAAGCGCGAGAATAGAAAGTTGCATGTGCTTGCAAATAATTATTCAACGAGCATGAAGAGAAAGCTCGATGGGCTGC
This sequence comes from Heteromeles arbutifolia, assembly GCA_024362995.1. Taxonomy (NCBI): domain Eukaryota; kingdom Viridiplantae; phylum Streptophyta; class Magnoliopsida; order Rosales; family Rosaceae; genus Heteromeles; species Heteromeles arbutifolia. The sequence continues at coordinate 30,932,791 of JANCRC010000003.1, read as the reverse complement.
AGGAATCTGAAGGTCGGATTCAAAGTGACCATCAGAGGTTTGTGGCTTTCTTTCAGCGGCACCTTTTGCCTTCGACATTTGAAGTCCGACCAAGTATCGAGGCGTCACATGATCAACTTCCAGTGACTCCTTCTTCTGGGGTTCTACCGGATGCTGAGGCTTCAAGTGAGCGAACTTTGTGAAGGCTCCATCTTTACCTTTCCGTTTTTTTTTTTTTTTTTAAATTTTTTTTTTAATTTTTTTTACACACTTGTAATTTCTTAGAGATATCAATGGACATGCTTTATTTTATTCAGTGTATTGTGCTAAATACAAATAAAACGTATCAGACTAGGATGTGTTACTTCCCCTTTTTCTTCTCTTTCTTTTCTTTTCTTTTCTTTTTTTTTATTTATTTTATTTATTTTTTATTTTTATAATCATACTTTTCCAAGATGGTGCCGTGCACCATCCTCACACTACTACCTTCCTTTCAATCATTTTGTCTCCACCACCCTTTTTTTTTTTGATGGATGGTGCCTGACGCACCAAATGTCCTTTGTCATTTTATTTATTATATATATATATATATATATATATATATATATATATATATTTTTTAATTATTCCTGAGAAAACAGAAGCATGATTCTTCGACGGAAAAGCGAAGTGGAGAGTATGGGTCTTTTTTGTTGCACCGCATTCTTCTCTGCACTATTTTTATTTGCACAGTCACCCTACCATTCTTTTATGCGTTCTTCTCTGCACGTGGATCATTGCTTGCACGACCACTGCGCCATTATTTGCATAGTCACCGCATCATTATTTGCACTATCGTCGCACTTCATCTGCTTTTCTGGGTTCGTCGATGGGATTCTTCCTCTGCATCCTTTTCCGCATGCGGACTTGCACAGTAACCGCACTGCATTCCTCTCTACATTCTTTTCTACATGCGGGTTACTGTTTGCACAGTTACTGTACTGCATTCCTCTCTGTATTCTTCTATGCATGCGGTGACTGTTTACACAGATACTGCACTACATGCAGACCAGTTTCATTTGCAACTGTTGAGACCATTATATATACATACATATATAGGGCATTACATGGCCACTACACAACCACGGCACCAGCTTACTGTCTTGCATCCCGACTGCCCTTTCCTGCCATCCCGTGCTGCTGCTGATTGCAACCGTGACTGCGTTCGTTGCTTCTTTGCTGCACTGCAGTCTGCGTTTGCTGCTTCTTGAACTCAGTGCTGGACAAAAAGAAGGAGTGGCTGCTAGTTTGAAGGTTGGGGTGAAGGAAGAAAACGAAGGCAGGGCATAACAAATTCCTCCGTGCAGTTTCTTTCGGCAGAGCACGACTCCAATCCTTTATGTATGTATCTCCCATCACCTTGTACATATATATATATATATATATATATTATAGTATATGCCATATATATATGGAAAGTGATTGTCCTGTTCGTGTACATATATTATATACAGAGGAGAGAGAGACGTTGCTGCAGACGAGAAGAGAGAAGGCAGTCGCCCAGCAAAGGCATTTGTGAAGCCTTTAGGCGGTAAGGCTTATTTGCTTTAAGCTGAGGACGACTTTGATTTCTGGGATTGCATGCATTCATATATATATATATATATATATATATATATATATATATACACACACATACATATTCTGATTGTGGCAGGTGGTTGTCCCGTCACTCCATGTACGTGCATACATACGCGCGCGCGCGCACACACACACACATATACATATATTGATTATCTCATCATCGTGTATATAAAATATGTGATGTGTGTACCCCACTGATGGATTTCTTTGTTGTGATGTCAGGAATCTTTAATTTTGGAGAAGGCAGAGCATGATGCTGGAATCCTCATGAAGCTTTTAGAGACGTGATAGCAGGACGTGGGTGTACTTGTGCTGGAGACTGCAATGAGGTTTCGCTGTGTAGTACCTTTTGATCACAGTTTACTCTCGGCGGTGTGCTGCCGTGTGGTGCTGTGCAAAAGACTGCAGCGGGGCTTTGCTGTGTAATGTCTTTTGGTCACAGTTTTCCCTTGGTGGTGTCGCCGTGCGGTGCAAGAAACTGCTTGCGTAATCGCTGAGGGGTTGCATAGTGCGATTGTGTGGCATTTTGGTTTTCCTTGCTAATGTAACGTGCTTTGAAAGACCGTTTTGTAGCTGCCCTCTTTGCCGTGCCTGCTGCACCGCCATCGCTACACTATTCGCTGTCCTTGTTACACTGTCCACCATTCTGCTGCTTAGAGCTTGTTGCAGTACGTCACCTTTTGCCGTGTGGGGTTGTGCAAAAGACTGCAGCGAGTTTATGTTGTGTAGTGCCTTTTGGTCAAGACTCTCCTCAGTGGTGACGTCGTCGTGCCTTTTGCCGCTGCTTGTTGCACCGCCGTCGCTGCACTGTTCGCTGCACACCATTGCACTGTCCGTCGTTCTGCTACTTATTTTTTTTGTAATAAGGCTTTGTAACCAAATCTTTCCCTTAAAGAAATAAAGTATTCATATTTTGAATTTGCTCTTTATTCTTCAAAGTGTTTGTGTTTTTGTTGATGATGTGACTGTACTTGAAGTTTTGAAGTTTTAAGTTGCCTACGTACCCTCGATTGCGGAGGGATTAAGTCATGACGTAGTTCAAATAAATGATGGATTTTTATTTTTTATTTTTTTATTTTTATGATAATTTTGCCATACACAGTTTATGCTCTTGCGGGCCAGGAGCGTTGTACCATGTGCAGTTTAAGCTCATGCAGGCGAGGAGTTGTTGTCACCTTTTAGGGGTAGTAGTGCTTCAAAAATCTACCATTGATGGGGCCGATCTTCAAGCCGTCTTCTGCCATGATTAAGTAGGCGCCGTTGGTGTAGACCTCTTGTATTACGTATGGTCCATCCCACTTTGATGTGAACTTGCTTTTTGTCTTGTGAGTTGTGATGATAGGCCTACGCAATGCGAGGACGAGATCTCCAGTTTGGAAAGACCTTGGGCGGACCTTCTTGTTGAATGCCTTGGATAGCCGTGCTTGGTAGCATTCCAAGTGTTGTTGAGCTTCGAGCCTTCTTTCGTTGAGTGCTTCTAACTCTTGAAGGCCCAACTTTGCATTCTCTTCATCAGTCAAGCCTTCTTGTATAGCCATTCTTAGTGAGGGGATTTGACTTTCGAGTGGTAGAACAGCTTCTACACCATATACAAGATAATAGGGCGTAGCTTGGGTAGGAGTCCTATGTGTCATCCTATATGCTCAAAGTGCTTCGCTTATTCTTTCGTGCCAGTCTTTCTTTGTTCGGCCTATCACTTTCTTCAGGAGGTTGCACAATGTTTTGTTGAATGCTTCTGCAAGACCGTTAGCCGAAGCATGATACATGGAAGACTTGTGCTACTTGAACTTGTATTTCTCACAGAGCTCGTCCATGAGTCGGTTGGAGAACTGTTTTCCATTGTTAGTGATAATGTAGCGAGGCACACCATATCGGTGGATGATATGCTTCTTGATGAAACGGACAACAGTTTCCTTCTTGACTTCCCTTAGGGGTACGACTTCAGCCCACTTGGAGAAGTAATCTGTTGCAACTAGGATGTAAGCTTCTCCTGCAGATGACTTTGGTGCGATTGGTCCTACAACATCCAATCTCCATGCATCTAATGGCCATGAAGCGGTTGTAGGGTGTAATGGTTCAGGCGGTTGATGTATGAAGTTGGCATAGAATTGGTATGCTTGGCACCTTTTGACATGTTCCAGGCAATCTTTCACCATGCTTGGGCAGTAGTAACCCATCCTTTTGAGCTGGAAATGTAGCTTTGGTCCAGACTGATGCGCCCCGCATACACCTGAGTGTGCTTCTTCCATGGCTTGATTGGCTTCTTCCTCACCTAGGCATCTCAGAAGTACTCCTTCAAAAGAGTGTCGGTAGAGTGTTTCTTTGTAGTAGAGAAAGCGAGGTGCTCATCGACGTATTTTAGAGCGGTGTCTAGGATCATCCGGAAGCTTTCCATGCTCTAAGTAGTCAATTAGTGGCTGTCTTCACTCTTTAGTGTCGACTGGAAGTACTGAGATGACGTTTGTATCATCCAGTGGCATTTCAGTGATCAGCGGGATCACCCATCTTTGGCAAACTGGCACGTCTGCAGCTTCGTCTTCTCCTAGTGTCATGCTTGAGGCTAGGTTGGCGAGAGCGTCTGCCATTTGATTTTCTTTTCTTAGCACATGTTCTAGTGTCACGGCCTCAAACTTTTGTAGCAGTTGAGTTGCCCGCCGGAAGTACGGGACGAGATCATCTTTCCTCACCTCATATTCAGTTAAGAGTTTATTGATTCTGAACTTGGAGTCGCCATATACCTCAAGGGCTGTGATTTCCATGCTGATCGCCATTTGGAGCCCAATGATCAGTGCTTGGTACTCAGCGATGTTGTTGGAGCATAATTTGCTTAGTTGGAAGGAGTAAGGTAGTATTTGCCTTTGTGGCAACATGAATACTACTCCTGCCCCTGCTCCGTCTGCTCGTGCGAATCCGTCGAAGAACATCGTTCATGTCGGGAAGATGTCGATGTAGAACACCTCCTCGTCAGGCAAGTCATGTGAGATTTTCCAATTGGCTGGGATTGGGTGATCGGCAAGGAAGTCTGCTAGCGTTTGTCCCTTGACGGCTTTAACTGGGACGTAGATGATCTCATACTGATTAAGAAGCAACGCCCATTTAGCAAGTCGCCCTGTCAAGACTGGTTTGGACATGACGTATTTGACCGGGTCAGCTTTAGCAACCAAGTGGATAGTGTAAGCCTGCATGTAATGCCTGAGCTTCTGGATGGCGAATACCAAGGTGAGGCACATCTTTACTATTGGGAAGTAGTTCAACTCAGCGTTGGTGAGAGTTCGACTGAGGTAGTAGAGTGCTCATTCTTTCTGGGATTCATTTTCTTGTGCCAATAGTGCTCCAACTGAACTTTCATGAGTGGCGATGTACAATATGAGCGGCTTTCCAAGCATAGGTGCACCCAGGACAGGTGGACTTGATAAATACTTTTTTATGCTTTCAAAAGCATTGTGGCATGCTTCGTCCCATACGAACGGAACATCCTTCTTCATAAATCAACTGAATGGTTGACAACGCCTTGCAAGGTTGAAGATGAAGCGTCTAATGAAGGCTAGTCATCCTTGTAGACTTTTCAGCTCGTGCAGGTTTCTTGGCTCATGCATGCTTTGAATGGCCTTGATCTTTGATTGGTCCACTTCAATGCCACGGTGCTTGACAATGAAGAGGAGGAACTTTCCAGAGGTGACGCCAAATGCACATTTCAACGGGTTCATCTTGAGGTTGTATTTTCGCAGCCTTTCGAACACTATTCATAAATCTTTTAACTGATCTGATCTTTTCTTTGTCTTGACCGCCACATCGTCTACGTAACATTCTACGTTTTTGTGTAGCATGTCATCGAAGATTTTCTGCATAGCGCGTTGATATGTAGCTCCAGCGTTCTGTAGACCAAAGGGCATCACCTTGTAGCAGTATATACTTTTTAGAGTGCGGAAGGCTGTTAGTTCCTCGTCTTCGAGAGCCATGCGAATTTGATTGTACCCAAAAGAGTTGTCCATGAATGATAGTGCCTCGTGGCCAGTGGTTGCGTCCACCATGATTTCAATGATTAGCAAGGGGAAGTCGTCCTTCGGGCAAGCATCGTTGAGGACTCGGAAGTCTACGCAAACACGTATTTGTCCGGATTTCTTAAGGACAATAACGATTTAGGAGATCCACTTGGGGTATTGCACCTCTCAAATGAAGCCTGCCTCAATTAGCTTGTCAATCTCAGTCTCAATTTGTGGGATGAGTTCGGATCAATAGCGTATTTGAGTTTGCTTTATCAGTCGCGTTCCAGGCTTGACTGCAAGATGATGCACAACGATGATAGGGTCAAGACCGGGCATTTCTTTGTAAGTCCAAGCAAATACGTCTTTGTACTCTAATAACAGCTGGTAATATTCCTCTATCTCGTCTGCACTTAGTAATGCACTTACGAAGATAGGCTTTGGTTCTTCGCTTGTGCCTAAGTTGAGTTCCTTGAGATCATCAACCGTGGCTTGCCCCCCATCTTCAAGCTGTGGTGGCGCAGCAGTGACATCTTCCTCTAGGATTTCGTCTTCTTTGCATTTATGAATCGTGATGTGGAAGCAGTGACATCTTCCTCGAGGATTTCGTCTTCTTTGCATTTATGAATCGTGATGTGGAAGACATCTTGGACCTCTTCTTCAGCGCTGTTCTCTCGAGCTTTGCATTGTTTTGAGTCACGAAACTCTATGCAAGCACGGAGTTGCCCTGATTTTTTTAGGGCAACATTTAAGTTCCGTCCTGAGTCCATGACCTCTTGAATTAAATCAACTTCAATCATGTTGACAATCTCAGCTTCATCTAGGCTTAAAAGTGTATTAACAATGGTTTCTTGCCTCCTTTTCGACTGGTGAATTTGTGGATGCAGCGTAGGCTTCATGTGTAATTTCTTTGGAGCAACATGAGTCAATCCTTCATCTTCGCTTGACTTGGAACATGCCCCCAACGATCGAGGTGAAGACATTGAGTCGAAAGAGCCAGGAGTGACATCTTCCCTAGGAATTTCATCTTCTTTGTCTTCTTGGATCGTGACGGGGAAGATGTCTTGAACCTTCCCTTCAATGCTGTCTTCTTAGGCTTGTTAGCATGAAGATTGTCCAGTATGGATGATGGTGCGCCTTCTTACTTTCAGCAGTCCATTTGTGTCAACATCCAAGATTGCTTGGCACTTCATCCTCGAAGGAATTGAGCTTCGAATATTGCATTTTTCTGCTAGCCCGTCGAGCTTTTCTTCCTTTGATGTTGTCTCCCTATTTCTAGAAAACTTCTTGTTGTTTTCAAGTCTTTCCAAAGCTGACCAACGAGGAGGAGAGCTATCTGTGTTGCTTCGCTTCTTAGGTTTTGACAACCTTTCAAAAACAGAGCTTTGGGATGTTGGCATGGTAAGCCTCTTGAAGACGGAGGTTCGGTTTTGACCACCAATGCGATTAAGTGTTGACATTCTGGGTCTTGAATGATTCATCATATCGAAGACTGACGGTCGGGGGGCGGGTTTAAGCTCCTCTTGATCTTGCTCGATGCTCACGCTGATGTGTTGAGTGCTAGCATTTTTCACTTTGCTTGAAATCTTCACGCATGCATTGGGTGTAAAGCCAAGTCCAGCTTTGTTGATGTCCATTCCGTAACCGTGCTTCTTCAACTTCTTTTGAGTCTCGGTGAGGTCACGTTCTTTGTCGTTGATTGTGTTTGAACCCTTCTTTCCAAGATTTGAAGAAGCGAAGCTATACCCAACCTTCTGAGTTTGTAGGCATTTGGATCAAAACTTTCTTCAGTCCTCTTGGTTGGAAGAAAGCTTGGTTCCACCCCCTTTGGTAGAGCTTTTATGAAGCCTTGTGGTGGTCTTGCAACCTTAGCGTTGCCTAGCTGTGTCAGAGGCAAAACTACATTTGTCTTGAGCAACTTTACATTATCCTTATGCCCCTGTGCACCGGATTTGCTTGCTCTAGTTTCAAACGGGGATTAACCATTCTTTCTTCTTGACATCGGGATATATCGGAAGACGGGTGTGTTTGGTCCATTTGAGGGCATCCTACTCCCTTTGGTTGTTACAGGTTTAGCAAGCTCATCATCGTTTTTGCTTGAAGACGACATAGCTTCTCCTTCTTGCTTCTTGGGTATGGCTTGCCACTCCTGCTTTTTAGGTATTGCTTTGCCCGTGGATTTGATCTTTTTTGGAAGAACTTTGGGTACCATGTCTTCATCCATGTAACACTTGGCGTCTGTGAAATGTGATTCGGCTTCGGTGAATGGCTTGGTGTCGCCATAGATCACCTTCACTCATTCTCTGTAAAACTTTAAGCATTGGTGAATGGTGGACGGTATTACTCTATTCGCGTGGATCCAAGGCCTTCCTAAGAGCAAGCTGTAGGAAGTTCTTGCATCAATCACGTGGAATATCGTGCTTGACTTGAGTTCGCCAATGGTCATCTCCACTCGGATCATGCCCATCTCTCTTTGTCCTCCTTGGTTAAAACCTTGGATTAGTAGATGGCTTAGGGATAGTTCATCCACTTTGATGCCGATTATGGTCATTGTTGACTTTGGCATGATGTTTATGGCTGATCCACCATCCATAAACATATGGTTGACTTTGTGCTCCCTTACGTATCCCGAGATGAAGAGATGACGATTATGAGGCTTTGACCCCAGCAATAAGTCTTCATCCGTGAAGCTGATCGCATCTTGGGCGGCATAGCATGTGGCACATTCGTGTGGCCGAAGCTTCAAGCCTTCGTTCTTACTTTCTTGTGCCTCATGGTCGTCAGGACTTGCCAAGGCCGCTGTTGGTGTTCTTTGCATCTTCTTTGGCAATCGTAGCACTTCTTCAATGCTAAAGTACGTTGGCAGACCTTCTTTGGGCGTGGGGGTCTTTTCTTCCTCGATAGCGGTGGCTTTGCCTTTTGAAGGTTCTTCCATTTCCACCTCGACCATGTGACATGCAGCGGTAGTGCACTGTTGGAAGAAGTCATCTAAGAAGTACTCGTGCAAGGAGACAGGAATGCGTGGCTCTTGCTCCATAGGTTCCTCAGCATATGTTGGCTTAGCAGCTCTTATATTTCTTTTAGGCTTCCTATTGTTGCAGCGGCGGTGCTTTCTCCCTTGCTCCCATTTTAGCCTTGTGGCTTGCGGTCTTAGCTTCTTCGTCTTTTTATAGGTCACCAATGTCCACCCTTCTTCATCGTCGGTAGGTGCGTCTTGGTTGCTTGCCCCCAGTGATGGTGGTGCAGAAGGTGCCGTATGGCTTGAGCATCGACGAGAAAGGTTAGGTGTCACTTGGAAAGGCACGGGATCGAATGATCCAAACACAATCGTGGTAGTATGTGTTGCGGCCGTGTCTTCAAGGTCGAGCTCAATTTTCCCTTGTTGAGCTAGCTTCATGATGAGCTCTTTAAGGACGAAGCACTTGCCAACATGATGACTCACGATACGATGGTACTTGCAGTACCTAGGTTTGTTTATGCGATTCATCTCTTCAGAACGCTTGCATTCGGGTAGCTCAATCACTTTCTTTTCTAGTAAGTCATCTAACATTGCAGCCATGTCAGAGTCAGGAAAAGGGTACGTCTTCTGCTCCAGTTCCCTCAAGGTGTTTTTATACATGTCTTGGGTGCAAGAAGGCTCACCTCTCTTTATCTCCTTTGCTTTGTTTTTGGAGGAGATCTTGATGGGCGTGGAGGAAGTCTTGACGGGCGCGGTGTTGATGGTAAAAACTTCATTGGAGGGCTTCTTCCCAGTCTTGTCTACATTTGGGGAGAACACCTTATCCTTCTTGAAGTCGGTGATCGGCTCATTCTTCCTGTGATTGGTGATACTCAGCTCCATGTCGTGGGAACGAGTCGCCAGCTCCTCAAATGTTCTTGGTTTTAGGCCTTGGAGGATGTAATGTAATCCCCAGTGTATGCCTTGAACGCACATCTCAATGGTGGAGGTTTCAGAAAGCCGATTTTTGCAATCCAGACTTAAGGAACGTCATCTATTGATGTAGTCGACGACAGGTTCATCCTTCCACTGTTTTGTACTGGTCAGCTCCAGCATGCTTACGGTGCACCGAGTGTTGTAGAGACGGTTGAGGAATTCCTTTTCTAGCTTATCCCAACTGTTGATAAACTCGGGCTCGAGGTCGGTGTACCAGTCAAAGGCATTGCCTTTCAGCGAACGCACGAATTGCTTGACGAGGTAGTCTCCCACTGTTCCAGCATTGTTGCATGTTTCAATGAAATAGGCGACATGTTACTTTGGGTTTCCATTTCCATCGAACTGCATGAACTTTGGCGGCTGATAACTTCTCGGCATCTTCGAAGCGTCGATCTTCTTGGAGTAGGGCTTTGAGTATAGTACGGAGTCATGCGAGCTTCCTTCGTACTGCGCCTTAATGGTGCCGGCGATCATCTCATGCAGCTGCTGGATAGAGAGAGATCCCATGAGCGCTGTTGCTTGGTTTGGCTCCCGCTTTTCTTCGACTTTCTCCACCGAAGGCTCCTCTTCTTCAGTGACTTCTTTCTTTAATGGATTAACCATTGGGTCGACTTTCACGTCGAGCTTTGCATCTAGTTGGTTGACAAGTGCGGCGATTTGCAAATCTTTTTCCTCCACAGTTCGTGTGAGTTTTGCGATCGCTTCGTTCATTTGAGCTAGTTGCTCCTCAATTGAAGTTGCTCCGGTAGTTATGACTTGCATGGCTGTGTTGTCGCTCGAGTCGGCATTGGAAAGCAAGGACTCGGAGTACTTTCTCTGGCTTTCCTCCCTTGGCACCCTTAGCAAGGCTAGGGTGATCACCGTTTCATGCCTCGGGTGCTCTTGTGCCTTTAACTTAGTTGATGCAGGGCTGGAAGAGGTGGCAGAAAGAGCTCTTGCTTTGCTTCGGGTTATGATGCCTGAAGTGACACCACCTGCGGTGATGACGCTCTTGTTCCTTGCATTGGTTGCGAGAACAACTTGAGCTTTCTTTGATGCCATTGATTTTGAGATGTGTTTGGGTTTCTTGAACAGAGAAAGAGATGAGAGGTAGAGATGGTCCTACTGGGCGTGCCAAATTTGTAAACACGAAAAATTCCTGCGATGAAAGAGACAAGAACATGTGTACAAAATAATATTTTTTTGTATTAATGATTTTGGGGTTACAATCTCTTTTAACTTGATCCTCTGATTCGATCTCCGTAAGATGTTGGTTTGTGGATGTTGTTGATCCAAGGGTCGTCGGGGCTTGATCTTGGATGAACAAGAAGTTTTTTTTCAAGGGGCCGTTGGTGGCTTGATGTTGAAGGTGGATGAACGTTTCTTCAAGGGCTTTTGGGCTTGATTCTTGAACGATGATCGTTGATCCGAGGGTCGTCGGGGCTTGACCTTGGAAGAACGATGAACGAAGAACGAAGAGAGTTTTCTCGATCCTTCGGGATTTTCTTGAGAGCTTTTAGAGTTTCAAAGCTTCAAAGTTTTGGTGTGATTTGAATTCTCTTCCAATTTGGGAGTAGAGAAAATGTATGTAAAAATCCTCCTTGATCCTTTGATGGAGAAGCCTATTTATAAGCTTTGAGAATGAATTACCACCATCCTTTTGTTTTGGTGGATGTTGTAGGTGAATTGGGTGGATTGTTGTAGGTGAATTGGGTGGAGGTTGTAGGTGAATTGGGTGGATTGTTGTAGGTGAATTGGGTGGATGTTGTAATTTTTAATGCAATGGTCAACATTTATTTCACCGAAATTTCAATGTCTACAGTTATAATTTTAATGCAAATGGCCAACATTTATTTCACCGAAATTTCAATGTCTACAGGAACATTAGTGTTGAGATTGGAATTCTGGAAATGTGGGTATTTGGAAAGGATCTTTTGTGCAGTTGAATCTATTCATTGTGAAACCAGTTCCAAGCGAGCCTTATGTGCACATTAGAATAGGGTATCGACGAGATAAATTGTCGATGTGGGTGATTTGGGTTGGAGATCAATGAACTAGATAAGATGACTAGCAAAAGGGATTTATGAACTTGGGATATTAGTTTGTATAATAGAACATTCGAACCATCACTGCAATGGTAAAATGCTTGGTATGGGATGTGCATGTTCGCGGGTTTTATTATATAAATTAACGAGTGTAGCCGCAGAGGTTGCATTGCATTCATGCATTGTTATCAATAATGATATGTGGCTACATGATCTCATAACACTTAATTTAGTATTGTCAATTTACTGTGGTAAGGTTATGTTCCTACTGAGCTGTTGAAGCTCATCTCTCTATTGTTATGCAGGTTTCAATTTTATAAGAGGAATTTATTTTCTAGCCCATTTCAATTTTCTTTTGTTTATTTAGTTTTTAGCTCACGCTCCAAATTTGGGTTTGATTTCTTCTATAGACCCTGGTGACACACCCCGACCGGAGTTAAGGCATGTTGACCGACACCCGAATGTGACGTAGCCAAAATATAGGTGAAGTGGAAAAATATGAATAAATTTAAACCAAAGCTAGAATTTATTTAAGCTAATAAAGAGAGTGCACAGTTGTGAGAAGAACCCAAATTACATAAATAGTCAGAGCATATATAACAGTGCCGCATAAGTAGAGTAGTCAAACCTAGATAAGATACTTATTACACAGCCGGAAATAAACTTCCACATTTACTTAGGTGGATGTCAGAATCACCAATGATCCCTCGTTCGCCACATAAGATTTAGCTAATTAAGTCCAAGAGGGGCGAAAAACAGAAAGTATGAGCGGGCAAAACTAAAGGTTTTAGAAATACGTTTATTTTCATAACATACTAACCCCTCGCCGTAAAACAAGTATAGTTTTCATAAATCATACTACGTATAAGTATGAAATCAAATGTAATTCATCAATAATTCAAGAAACACAACAAATCATAACATCTCAACTGTGGCATATGAAAATCAAGTGCTCATCAATATATGCTAACACATAAGTTCATGCAGCGAAATTCTGACATGAACAGGATTGGGTGTAATCATAATATACGTTCTAGTACTGTCATGTGAAGACTGACACTAAATGCATCACATATGAATCCTAGTTGCCTATTGCAACCTAGGATAGGACTGGCACCTACAATGGATCGAAGGTGAGCGTGTTGGAGCGATGTGAACATACACGTGAAACCTGGCCCTGGCCCGGGGCGAGTACTACACCGGTGCAAGCATGCATGATGAGCAAATAATATGTAGATGAACATGCCATGACAATTTATAAATCTCAACAATATAATAGCACGTAGCCTTCTAGCCTTGCTTGACCTCGAAGCTCCTCGGGATAATTCTCTCCTATATGTGAAATAACTATAATAATTATTTAATTAAAACATACACGAAAAGACTAGGAATTTCCCCTATAGTTTGCTCAAATGGAGGGTTTAAATATATGAAAAAATTCTACGCGACGTCACAGACCCACACATGTCGACCACGCGCCGCCACGAAGCGGCATGAACCCTTACGCGCAGCCAGCATGCGGCCACATGCGCAGGACACACGCCTGCATGCGTTGGCAGAAGGCTAGGGAATATTTTGTCAAACTCGCTTTCCTTTGATAAAATTCGCCTACAACAACAGCTTCCACTCCAGCATTGGTATGTCACATTTTGAGGCTCTTATGAAAAACCTTGACGTACACCATTATGTTGGTCTGAGGTCGGCGAAAGAGTTTTAGTGGGTCCTGAAATAGTAGACGAGACATAACAGAGTATTCAAGTGATAAAAGGAAACCTGAAAGCAGCACGGGATCGACAAAATAGTATAGCAGACTGACATTCGACAGACAAGGTATGTCAACGGCATTTGCTTCTTATTTTAAAGATAATATTTGAAAAGTATTTGGGGTTTCTAGATAATAACATAATTAACATTGAATTTATATTTGTACAAAACACAATATAAATAATACGGTCATTAGTCCGATATTGCACCAAACGCCCGACTAATTTAGTTAATATTATTCGATTGAAATAGTTAGTACAGCTCGAGTTGCCAAATAGTTCTACAAATAAAAAAAAAAACTAATACAATTGCCACTTATTATTACAATCTAATAGTATTCTTCTTCACTGGTAAATGAAATGTCTTAGGTTTGATTCTCGTTAAAGACTCGTTGTGGGTTTATCTCACTCCCCACCACTTAATGTTGATATATACTCTGTTTAAAAAAAAAAAAAAAATCCAAATACAATTGGGCCACCACCTAAAAAATGGTAAAGAAATTTCGTTGCAAATCATCATTTTAGATTCGAACCGAATGTCTCTTGCTTCCTGGCGAAGAAAAATGGTGGTGAATCTGGTGATCATTATAAGCAGCGACCCAACTAGTTCGAGCGCTGTTTTCTCACCCCCTGCAAAGTGAAGAAACAATGGTGTGAGCCACCGTCAACTGCTCGTCTTTCTCCCCCTGAATCCGCTTTTACCATGACTGAGTTGCAGTTACAGAGTGTGTCTGGCTCCGAGTTGGAGTTACCGGAATCGTCCAGGGGAAGGTACGTCTCTCGATCAAACTCTCTGCTTCTCTTGTTTCAACTTTAAGGCTTAGACCTTTAAACTTATGGGTTTTCTTGTATTTACACCCAGCACAAAGAAAAAGCATAAAAACAATCAGGAGGTGCTTTTGTGCTGGAGTTTTCCCCGCCATGGCTGGTACAAGCTCAACGTCGACGGAAGTTACCGCTCGGGGTGCATAGCAGGCGGCGGCGTGATCAGAAATCAGGACGGACAATGGCTGAGTGGGTTTGCTGAAAATCTGGGAACGGGCAAGAAACCCATTGAGGCTGAGGTCTGGGCATTGTACAGAGGCCTGGAGCTTGCCTGGAATTATGGGTGGTACCCAATTGAGGTGGAAACCGACTCAGCCATGGCGGTGACGCTTGTGTTCAGCCCGGTTCAGTTGTACCCGAAACACCCTCAGTTTAATTTGATTCATAAGTCCCTGAATCAGATTAGGAATAGCGAAAATTTGATTAGGAATTGCCTGAATCTGCTTAACCAAATCCAAAACTACTCCCTGCAGCATGTGTACCGGCAAAAAAACAGCGTGGCTGATTTTTTGGCCAATTTTGGGCTGACATTGGAGTTGGGTTGCCATTATTTCGATGCTCCGCCGCCTGGCTGCGAGGCGGTTCTGGTCCAGGATATCTGTAGGGTGGCTAAGCCCAGGTCTCTTCTTCCCACAGTTATAGAATTCAGGTTTGTTGCGGGTTGCATACTTACGTTTTTAGTTTCTGTTGTGTGGTATTTGGTGTTACGGTGACATGTTATTGTTGCTTTGAGTTTGTAGAGGAGTAAAGAAATTGGAGGAACTGGATATTCACAAGGATGATGCTGCATATGTGACATTCACATGGAAAATTGACAATTTCTCTAAGTTAAATGCCGTCAAGCATTACTCTGGTGTCTTCGTCATCGGTTGTTTTGAATGGTATTTTTATTGTGTCTTACCATCCACAAGCTTAAAATTTTTCTTTTTGCACTGTTATATTTATGGTTTTCCACTTGTCTTGGTTGGTTCTATCAGGCGAATCCTTATGTATCCGAGGGGGAAGAAAAGCGTAGGCTCCTTGTCGGTCTATGTGGATGTTACTGGTTCTTCAACATTGCCAAAAGGGTGGGCTAGATATGCGCAATTCAGCTTGAGTGTCGTCAATCAACTTCAAAGCAGCAAGTCAATAACAAAGGGTACTTTGTTGTTATGTTTCTGTAGCTTATTTCACATTCATCCTAGTTTTTGTCTTTTGCCATGTTAGTTTGTAATTTTTAGGGTATAGCTAATTTATCGAAGGCAACTAGTGGTTGCTGTATCCTGCCATGGAGGCTTGTTTTTTATTTAGTCTCACACTTACTATCAATGCCCGACTGCCTTCTCGACATTTTATTGAACTTTACTATACGAGATACTGGAAGTAGATAAACGAAAGGCAATATACAAATTCGTATCTCTGGTTCAAAAGATTAATTAGGTTTAGAACGGAAGTAGAATGCTAACAATACGTTTCACCATAGGGAGATCTCCTTTGAAGAAAATCATAGAACTCGTGGAATATGTTATTGTTCAATAATATTTTTGCTTTATTCCGGATTGCCTTTTAGGAAACATTCAAATGGTAATTTCTCCGGGCCCTGAAGACAATTTAGGTCACGTTCTCTTTCTTTATTCTCCCTTCATTTCCTCTAAAAATCCAAGCACCATTATTATTACCACTAGGTTTCTTATTATTCTATTTTCTCTACTATATGTGGAACTGCAGTGTGTTATCACGACTTGGGTAGTTGGGTTTCAGTATTAATTTGGTGTCTGAAAATTATTTCTTATAACCACCTATAACAACGGAAGCTTGTTTTCCTTTTAACTGTCAAAAATTAAACCAAATTCCTACGTCTGCATGTCTGGGTGGTCGGTTTAGACCTTTAGAAAATGAAAAGGGCGTGCATGAGCCATAATTGTTTAATTAACATGGTGTAACTGAAGGTTGAGATGCTGGATATCTTTCTTCTGCCAAAGATGCGATCTTGTTTTATGGCAGTATATTGGGGATGCTAACTGTTTGCGAGTGCATCTGACATAGCAAAACAGACCTTATCTGCAGTACGGTTGATAGTTTACCTGCTATTAATTAGTATATTCGATCACATGGGCGCAGTAATACAACTTTTCATGTCTAAAAAGGTTATTACCATTGAAAGCTTAACCTTTCAAATTTTGCTTTAAGTTATGGCAATTGAATACCTTCTGTTTAGTAAATACTCTCGTGATCAAACCATTTAGTTTAAGGTAAGGATGGTTAGATTTTCATCCTTGTAGAATATGATTTCTTTCATTGAAATCAAGTTTTACAATGAGTTTTGACTTTGGTCCTTTGTTTAGGTACAGTACTATGTGTTACTAAATCAATATTGAATCTAACACCCTGATTTGGGTAGTCTGGCCTCAAATGTTAGCTAAAGGCGGGGTGAGCAATTCTGTTGTGTACCTGGGTTTGCTATGCACAACGTTCTTTTTATGGGCAATCTGTGTGTTTGTTAAGCAGTTGAAATAAGTAGCTAAAATAGATAGTTAATTTCTGGACCTTCAAATCTCTTTCTTTGGTTGGGATTGAAACGATTGAAATTGGATTGTTTTGATCTAGAGTCTTAAATTTGTGGACCGTGGAAGTCTTTTATTCCTGGATCTAATGCTCTAGGACTGTTTGTTTCCGTTAGTTATTTTAAGTACTCTGCGTGATGAGCTACCTCGTATTTTTATTTCTATATTAGAAATTGTTATGCTTCTATTGTTTGTGATCATGAATATTTGAACTTTGCAGATACTGGACACGTGTTCACTAAAAATGAAAGTGAATGGGGCTTCGCCTCTTTAATTCCTCTAAGGGAGTTTGACAACCACCGTGAAGGATATCTTGTGAATGACATATGTATCATTGAGGCCAAGCTTGCTGTCCATAAGTCTGAAATTAAGCTTTTCGGAGCCCTCGGATAAAACCATAAAGGAGCAGCAGATTAGGGCACAAGTTCTGAAGAGTTGCCTACCATTGGATGCACCAAGTTCCGAGCAGGTCTGCACCGAGCCTGCTGATAGCCCTGCTAACCCTCCCGTAGTCAAGGAACTCAGAGGATGGTGTGCCGTCCCACCATCCGGTGAGCTAGGTTACGGTAGGGGTTAGCCTTATTTTAGGATTATTGACGTGCTCGTCAAGCTTGTCCATGTAGGATTTTCAAAGTTGTATTATAAACGAGGAGTTTGCATGAAAAAACAACTACATTAGGTCATCGTAACCTTTTATATTATGTTTGGATGGAGGAAATACATTTCCAATTTTATCAAGTGTGTGCGTTAGGCTAAGCCGTATACAATTGCATAGCAGTGATTTGATATTGAACTCGTATTCATCGAAGTTAAACATAACACCTCACATTTATAAGTTGAGAGCAATATAATTGCAACAACTTATTCGGGCCCCCAAAATATTAGCGTCGACTCCACTTGCACCCCAACCTTCACAACTGTTGGGAATTTATACAAATATAATATAAAGAATTTGATATAGGACATACCTTGCAGAATTAACGAATTCTGGATCGTCGTCTCGTTCCTACGAACCACGAAGGAGAGTGTCATCCAAGGGAGGATTTGGTTGCATCTAACCCCGTTAGATTGCCTACGTACCTTGTGCCCATGCACAGGGATCAAACCGCCGTAGTTCTTAGTAGCCTCCTAATCCTAGGGCCAAGGTGATACCCTAGAGGCTAAACTAAGAGAGAAAAAGATTACTAAGAGCTCTAAAGCTAAGAGAATTGTTTTCGTTGGTGTCTTCTCCTTTCCCAAAGCCCTCTTTATTTAGTGGATAGGAGGGAAGAGAGAAAGGAAAATGGTCAATGTGGAACAAATACCACATATCGATAACACACCCTATATTGGGTGTATAAATCCTACATCTCCCACTCACCCACATAGGGTGTTGGAATCATCTCAATTAGCTCATCCAATTCTCATCCATTGTAGTTTACCTCCTCATACAAGATATGGGATGGGCGACCTTGCAAGAATGAACGTACACATCCAGGATTGCTGTCATTAAGCTATCACCAAACTTAACAAGAGTGCATCACTCGGAAGTTCATTGCTTTATACCCTAGACAGTTCGTCATACACCAAACTTGACATTCTTTATCCTTCATTACGATATAAAAAGAAATGTCATGTTCCACAAGTATCATGTATCTATGTCTTACGTTTGACAACTAATATCAAACAGACGCTGGCCAACTAATGAATCACATAACATAGTGAAGTCTTTAAACTATCTTCCCTAAACTCTCATGTCAGTCTAATTTGGTTTAACTGCTTGCCTAGACACGCCTCTTGGGACAATTACTAACTTGACCGTCTTAGATAAACGTGCTAAAGTAGCGATCATCAAACCTCCTCTTTCTGATATAGACTTTAGTTCAAAGGGTATAAAGGTAGGATCACATAGATCTAGTGGCTCACACAGTGACTTGAAGCAAGGATCAATTCGTCACTCCCACGATCGGCCTCAACTAGCACATACAGTATTAAATGTATGTTATGGTGTATTCTATTCTCAATTGAATGAGTGTGTCACCTGTCCATTGGGCATACACCATACAGATCTTAGTCTAAGTGCTACACAAACGCCTAACTTGAGCATCTAGCCTAGTCACCCCTCTCGGTGCCTACCTAGTTACTCACATCCGGCTTGACAAGCTTTAACATGGATTTCAAATGGAAAAATCTCCATGTTCGACCTTTGCTAGGTCTCATCTTAGACACTTCTAAGATGACATATACATCTATCTAGTGTATGTTTTGTACGTGAAATCATACACATGTCTGGTCTCGCACTCAAATGCGTTTCAGACATTATGTCTCATCCTGCTTGCTACCTTAGCGCTAGGGCGAATCGTTTCGTGTGAGTGAAATTGATTCTAGTTTGGTGACACTCGAAAAAAAAATGTGCATCATAACGTTCTCTAAAAAACGTTAATTCTAATGAGTATCTTGTAGCTTTTATACCTAGGAGTGTGACATATCACCACTATCGCTAGGGCTACATCTTTGAGACTCCTTACCTTGTGCAATTGCAAGTAATTATGAACAAATTTGGGTTCCCTCCAACTTAGGGACTTCTTTTGCATAGATCACAGCAGATTCACATAAAATCTCTCTTGTTAATGCGAAATACCTCCAAAATAATTCCATAAGGAGCACCTATGTTTTTCAAAAGTAGGTGGCTTCTTTCAATTCCATATAAGGTAAATGCAAGTATATTTTCATCACTCTATTGAGAAAATATTTCAACCATGAGTAAACATGGAATTACTTGTACCTTGAACAATCATTTTTTCCACGAAGGATCTTATGTCAACCCTATGATGATATAAGAACCAAAATGATGTTTTATGGACATCGAAAATCCTTTTACTGCTATAAGTTTAGCAATGACTTATGATTTCTTCAAAATGGCTTGGTTTGGACAATCATCCACTTCTCGGATAGACTACTCATCAACGCTTTGTGAATAGCGGGCGTACACCATTTTATCACAAGGACTGATGAGTTTATGTATAAACACCTCCAAAAATGGTATTCATATTATTTCTTATCCACACACGTGGTTCATACATGCCGCCTTACAATTGGCGCATGTATAATTTCTCTTATCGTCTAGATGCACATTTTAAGACTATGGTTAACACTATTCCTCATTTCATATTCTATGAAGTTTTGGTCTAGAATCACACGGAACTATCTCTTATAAGATGTCTTGAGTTTCAGTATAGCCCAGATGGAAACCGTAGAGCTTCTATACGTTAATCTTTAGCAAATCAACTAAGAAGCATCTAGGAGTATCACTGAAACTTCTCTAGCATGTCAAAAATGCTTTGTGTCTCACACCACAATTATGGAGACAATCTATTTTTCAATAAAGACATCAATTGTCAGCACTCATGTAAAGACAAGAACACCTTGGGCTCTAAGTCTTAAAGTACAACAACAACGGCTAGAAGGACTTCCAAATGTCAACACAAATAAGGACACTTGTCTAGAATCCAATAGTGCGTGAACCCAATTCTCTTTTCGGATTGAGAATTTTTCACTTAGGCTAGGTCATGGAAAAAACATGAGTCATGTTTGACCCCACCTTGGGAAGACATCTCATACTTTCCATCTCCTATTGAAAAATCATTTCTTTTATAAAAAGAAAAATTTTTAATTTTGCTTGTTAATGAAAGATTTGGCTGTGAGGACCATCTCTTTTAGTCATTTAACAAAGCGGAGTAACATTCATCACCATCTAGGGAGAATGTCTTTAAGACCTAATAGCCTTTTCACGATGTGCTAGGATCCTAAGTTCAACGATCCACAAATACCAACCACTTTACTGGTTCAACTACTAAGTGGGATTATGAACCTTCTAAGACCACTCTTATTTTTAATAAGTTTCAATTCACATTCTTTATGACTTTTATCAAAAGTCACTCAATTTATTGACTGTATCATATTCACAACCTATATTGTTTTGTGAAAACTTTGTTCCTCTCACATAACTGCAATGGTACGATTCCATTAGCTGTACTCCCACTGTTGTTTAGTACATTTTCTTCAGTTGTACTTCCCTAAGGTGGAAGATTCCTTGTAATTTAGCGGTACACTTCCCTTAGTTACACTCCCACTAAACTTACAACCTTTTGTACTTAAGCTAGCATTCTAGCTTAGAGGTTGCTTCTAGACTTGTGGTACCCTTCCATTTACTCCCACTAGGCCCAGTAACCTACTTCTTGGAAAATCTTTAAAGTCTAGTGGTACACTTCCATTAGTTGTACTCCCACTAAACTTACAATCTTTTAGCGACACTAGGTAAAGATATTTCATTTTTGCCCACCTTCGCTTAAAGATTGGAAGATCTTTCCGATGTGAAGAACAAGTTTATAGTCAATTCTATTGCAATTTAAATGTCACAAGAAATTAGTCAACCTTTAAGTCTATATCCTAGACAACCGTCTCACCATATGTGAGAACTGGTGTAAGCTAATTGAAAATTCAAAGTCGTTACTTTGCTCATTCGATTGCTTTAGGTTTTTAGGGACTAATTGTTAGCAGCAAACTTTCAAAAACCGTCTCCCACTAGGTTTGAAGAGTTCAATTGCGCCTACGCCACCTTAAATGATGTGTGACAATGCCCAAGATTTCCGAAAATTCCTTTCCAAGTGATTGGAATCCTACTCACAATTTCATGGTTTTCCAAGAAGAGTATAATAGACTCTATTCTTTTGATATACATATAAAGCTGTTGTTAAACCAAGGCTTTACGACAATGTACAATTAAAGAATAATTGCCCTTCAATAGTAGGAGAAATTAGGGTAAATTACACTTTCATACCTCAGGTTTGAACTCTATTTCAATTCCTTACAACATCTTTAAAACATTTCACTGTCATACCTTGAGTATTATTTTATTTCAAAATAATACAACTGTTACATTTTCCGTCCATTGATCTGTTAAATGCTGATGTGGCTGCCACATATATGCCACGTGGCAAAAAAAATAATTTTTTATTTATTTTTTAAAAACCTGAATTTTTACACAAAAAAAAAAAAATTGAAATACCCCAGCGACCCACATCTGCAAGAAGAAGAAGAAGAGGGAGGAAGAAAGAAATACCATCTCCTCTGTGCTTGTCTGCAACCAATAATCCCATCTGGGTTTGGGAAGCTTCTTCCGCCGCTCTATAGAACTTCAACCTCTTCTTCCTCGTGCAACCTTCTTCCTCCCTGCAAATCTCATGCATTCCAGCAGCTCAGCGTGGCGGCGAACATAATGAGAAGGAGAATGCTGAATAGTGCACGGACCCAGCAGTTCATGGAAAGAATGAAGAGATCGGAAGAGGGTTGATGGGGGCTGCTAAATACGGCCAGAAATAAATTGGAGTGCATATCTTGATGCTCTGCGTGTTGGGTTCATCCTGATTTTCTACAGATTTTGGCATTAGGGAAGTGGGATTTGGGAAGCAGATGAGATTTTTATCTGGGATTTCGCTGACAAATGTTTCAATACGAGTGAGAGTGAGAAATTGGGTGTTTGGGATTTGGTTGATAAATGGAAATTTCATGGTGCTAAAAGGGATTGTGGGGTTTGGACCTAAAAGGGATTTCAAGTTGCTGCCATGGAAGAACTGGATTGGAGAAACAAGCAGGTGACACCCCATTGAAGTGAAAAGCTTGAGACTTTCAAACGTGGTTTGGGTTTTTCTCTTTATTTTTTATTTTATTTTTTCAGGGAGTTATGGGAGATGAATGCAGTGGTGTGGGGGATAAATGCAGTGGAACACCTCGAAGCATAGAATGATTGCCGATTCAAAGGGGGACCAGTCGCGGCCGCTTCTCTGATTCCGGCGAACTCTAGGAAGGTCGGACTCTGCGGTTGCTGCCCTGCCCTTCACTCTTACTCCGGTGTAGAAACTCCTTGACACCCATCTGGTATTTTAATTCTAACCCAGAAATTCAAAATTTTGAAATCCCAGATTTGCCCAGCGGAATGGACGAAATGGGAGGCGCGTTGCAGGAAGAAAGAAGAAGAAGAAGAAGAAGAGGGAGGAAGAAGGGGGAAAAAAAATTGAGCAACCCGCATCTGCATCAGGAAGAAGAAGACGAAGTGGAGGGATGAAATAGGGTTTCAACTTTTTTTTTTTTTTTTTTTTTTTTTTTGTGGTACAAAAATCCAGGTTTTTTTTAAAAAAAATTAAAAAATTATTTTTTTGGCCACGTGGCAGACATTTGGCAGTCACGTGGCATATATGTGGCAGCCATGTCAGCATTTAACGGATCAATGGATGGAAAATGTAACAGAGGTATTATTTTGAAATAAAATAGTACTTAAGGTATGAAAGTGAAATGTTTTAAAGATGTTGTAAGAAATTGAAATAGAGCCCAAACCTAAGGTATGAAAGTGTAATTTACCCGAAAAATTAATAAGTTTTTTTTTTTCTTCAGAAAAACATGGGAAGCATCTACTTAATGCTCTCAAATAAAATTGCAATTATAGTGAATTAGCTCACTAATTTGAGCTAGATTTGAATAGCACTCCCACGAGGTTTTTTCAAAACTTACTAAAATGTCAAAGTATTGTTGATCACTGAGCGAGTGGGTCAAGTAATGACCTATCTCTAACCATTTTGACCAACTAACTTTTAGCATTCCATATTTAAAGAAAAACACATTTAATGCAAGTTGAGGAATAGTGTCGTCTTAAAATTATAAAGTATTTTTAACTTCTCAAATATTGGTGTATCGAAAAGGACATATATTCCAAAAACATTGCTTAATTATGAAATGTTGAAGAAATGTTCTAAGCCAAACTAAGGAACGCGAACTTATTCACAATCTCCTTACATTTCCTAGCGGATCAATCACTTAGCACTTCAAGGAATAGAATTAGATAACCAAGTTATCTTATCTTCATTTAAGTTCTCACCACATATGCCAAAATTGCTTAGAGTACAACTAAAAAAGATGTACGAGCCAAATTTGCACCATGTATACTTCATTAAGTAGAGAGTTAAAATTGAAGATCATAGTCGTACTCACTCAACCAATGTGAGTGAGATGTTTTATCTTCAACATTAATATAACCAACTATGCTTGAGCAATTTTATCCATTCTATCTCTCGACTTCTTCAATTGGACTACTTTTAGCATGCTAAAAGTAGTCCAATTGAAGAAGTCGAGAGATAGGAAAGTTCTCATCAAGTGTCCCAGAGCTCTTGGCCGGAAGTTTGGTCCTTCCGTTATTAACGGAATGACCAAAATGATGGATGATTATATTAATGTTGAAGTGTATCCAATTCCTTAACTTTCGAGCTAATTCTTGATGAAAATTCTCATCAAGATCTCAGTTCTCTTAAGGGTCAAAGTGTATCCAATTCCTAGGAGCATTAGAGACGTTCGATTATAACCAACATTACACCCTTTGGTGGAGCCTTTTGCTGTAATTACATGAGAAGCGCTTATCTACTTAAGCATTAATTTTTTTTTTTCTTTTCCAACTCTCGATAATTTAAGCCATATCACTATGCACAAAAGTCATATATAAACATTGATTATATATTAACTACACATTTTTCTTATTTATTTCACAAGTCTTAATTAAGAAATATGAACCTATCCTATAAATTAAGATCGAAAAATCCACTAAGTCGCTCGTAATTACCACTCAATATTATAGGTTGAGTTCACAATTTTAATTATTTTGGAAACAAATATTTATTTTTGAAAAAATTTGTCAACATTTTTCCAAACACATTTCCATTTCGTTTTCATGCTACATCCAATTGAGCGCAAGAAACAAAATAATTATGGGCAAAGGCTTAAACAATCACATAGTACTCATGCATATAATAGGCCTTTTATTGGGATTAAGTTTGCATTTTAGACAATGGGCTCGACAATTGGGACTCCATAAGTGTGGCCAGGTCAAATCCAGGGGGGGTGGCAGCGCTAAGCTTTAAAAAACCGACCCTCTTTGACACCCAAAGTGTCTCCTTAAAGATTTTTCCTAGACACCACATCAAGTAAAAGGTGATCATTAGTGAACCCCAGTCCATGTTTAATGAACATCCTAAATATGGATCATTTTCCTAAATGACATGCTCATAATAAGCCCAACAACAATATTCAATTATTAAATAATGAAGAATAAACAATCATATATAAATTAATCAGAAGATAATCACTTAGATAATCAATTTAAAATAATTAATAAGGAGATAATCACTTAGATAATCAATCTACATTAATTAAAAATATAATAGGAGATAATCCTCTTAATAATTCTAATTCTAATTTGATAATCATGATATTATGAAAATAAAATCACCTAATTAGAATTAATCTCATAAAGTAATATTCTACAAAAAAAATATTTTTCTCCATTTAAATGCTCAAGTCTCAAAAGGAGAAATTAAAATGATATAATATCCCGTTTAAAATACTCAATCGAGACGAGTACTTTAAACTAACACAATATCTCAAAATATTAGAGATTATCTTCCTCCAAGAAATATGAAAATCCCAAATTTTCAATTTCGTAAGGCCAATTTCCCAAGACCGTATCTCACTCTATATGCATCCGTTTGATGCGTATCTTATACCAATAGAAATCCCAAATTACGATCTACAACTTCTATTTCAGTAATAAATTCCAAAAACTAACTCTAATAGCACGAAAAAGAGCTCCGAAATCTGAACATAAAATCACGTTTTTCTCCAATTTTTCTGCAGAAATCCCAGATTTCACAGATTCGCGAAGGCATATTTGCGAAGCCATATCTTCTTCAATACTCGTCCAAATGACGTGCATTTTATATGGTTTTGAAGCTTATGTGGCTGAATACAAAGCCCAAAAACCTACAGAAAAAACAGCTCCATGTACCCTAACTTTAGCCTGAAATACGGCTGAAAAAACTGAAATTTTCAAGAAATCACAAAAATAGGGTTTGTGATTTCTCTCAAACCGTGGCATATAGGCTAAATAGCCAAAATGGTCCCTGAGATTTGCGTACCTCATCACTTTGGTCCCTGAGATTCCAAATCAATAAAAGTGGTCCCTGAGATTGTCCACCATCCATCATTTTGGTCCTTCCATTAAAAACTCTGTTAAGTGTCCCGGAGCTCTTGGCCGGAAGTTTGGGCAATTTTCAAAGCTTCGTAACTCAATCGTTTCTTAACCAAATTCGACCCATAATATATCAGAATGAAGATAGCTAAGTGTAGAATAATATTATACCATTTGGAAGCCCAATGATTGTTGGAGATGGCCGAAAAATAGCCTCAAAGTTGAATGGTCCGAGCGAAAATTGGAAAACTCACCGGAAACTGGGTAAACTTTAAACGTTCATAACTTCTTCAATACTCAACGAAATCAAGTGATTCAAAAACAAAAATCATACTTCTCGATGAGATGAAGAGAATGGTACCTTTTTCGACGGCTAGATCTCCGTGGTTTGGCTGGAAAACGGCTCGAAAGTGGCTAACCCGAGACCAAGATAGACACTTACTAGCCGTTTTCCGGCCAAACCACTCAACTTTGAGGCTATTTTTCGGCCATCTCCTGCAACCATTGGCCTTCCAAATAGGTATAATTTTATTTTACACTTTCCTATCTTCATTTCGATAAATTATGGGTCAAATTTGGTTAAGAAACGATTGAGTTACGAAGCTTTGAAAATTGCCCAAACTTTCAGCCAAGAGCTCCGGGACACTTAACGGAGTTTTTAACGGAAGGACCAAAATGATAGATGGTGGACAATCTCAGGGACCACTTTTATTGATTTGGAATCTCAGGGACCAAAGTGATGAGTTATGCAAATCTCATGGACCATTTTGGCTATTTACCTTGACATATATTTGCACGAAGTTTTGAGGGAATGATTCTCACACATAGGATAACATATAGTGGCTAGGAGGGAAGAGAGAAAGGGAAATGGTCAATGTGGGACAAATACCACATATCGATAACACACCATATATTAGGTGTATAAATCCTACAACAACCTTTGTGAAAACTTATTTATTTATAATTTTTTGTTGCGCAAGTGCAATTGTTGTTGATAAATTTACACTTTGATTACATTGGATGAATTCAAACTCTAAAAGTACCCTAATTTTGAATCTGAATCCTCGCTGGATCCTATTTGTGAGGATTTCGGGAATCCGTGAATCATGTCCGTTAAACCGTACGATATGCCCACAGTGCATCCTCCAAACGCAAGCTCCAATCTTTCTGAGTTGGTCCAACAGTCTTCTCCAAAATTTGCTTGATTTCTCTATTCGAAACCTCGGCTTGGCTACTAGTTTGGGGGTGATAAGGTGTTGAAACCTTATGCATGACATTATACTTCTTAAGCAGCGCCTCAATGGTTCGATTGCAAAAATGAGACCCTCCATCACTTATGAGCACTCTAGGCATCCCAAATCTGGAAAAGATGTTAGATTTCACAAAATCTGTAACCACTCTAGAATCGTTAGTACGGGTGGCTTTTGCTTCCACCCATTTCGACACATAATCAACCGCAAGCAAAATATAATTAAAACCATGTGAAGAAGGAAAATGACCCATAAAATCAATGCCCCAAACATCAAAAATTTCGACAGAGAGGAAGGCTGTTTGCGGCATTTGGTCTCTTTGCCCTATGTTTCCAGTTATTTGACAACGATCACATGTTAAGCAAAAAGTTCTAGCATCTTTAAACAAAGTAGGCCAATAAAAACCACATTCAAGAACCTTAAGTGCTGTCTTTTGAGTGCCAAAATGACCCCTGAGTGCCAAAATGACCCCCACTTGCATAAGTATGGCAGAAAGTTAAAATTGAATGAAATTCGGATTCATGCACACACCTACGTATAATCTGATCAGTGCAATACTTCCACAAATACAGGTCATCCCACACATAGAAACGTGCATCCTTTTTGAGCTTATCACATTGGACCTTATTTAGGGTGCTTGGAACTTGTTTAGACACCAAATAATTAACCAAATCTGCATACCAAGGCTCACTTACCTTAATGGACAACAATTGCTCATTAGGAAACGTTTCTGGAATGGGTATGGACTCCTCCTCATGCACCATTCGACTTAAGTGGTCAGCCACCGCGTTTTCACTCACTTTCTTATCCCTAATTTCAATATCGAACTCTTGAAGTAGAAGCATCCAGTGAATGAGCCTTGGCTTGGCCTCCTTCTTCGTAAGCAAATATTTCAAAGCTGCGTGATCAGAATAAACAATAACTTTAGTGCCAATTAAATAAGATCGAAACTTATCTAATGCAAACACAACAGCTAAGAGTTCTTTTTCCATTGTGGAGTAGTTCAATTGGGCATCATACAAGGTCCGAGAAGCATAATAGATGAAATGTGGCTGCTTGTTCTTCCTTTGGCCTAAAACAGCTCCAATTGCATAATCTGAGGCGTCACACATGAGCTTAAAAGGAAGGCTCCAATCTGGTGGAGTTATGATAGGGGCCGAAGTGAGCAATTCCTTGAGATGTTTGAAGGCTTTCTCACACCCCTCGTTGAAGTCAAAAGGCACATTGGGCTGTCAAAGCATTCAATATGGATATAGATGTGGCTGGCATGCATAGGAAGCTCCAATTGATTGAACTTGAAGAGATTAGGCACGAGGAGTATGAGAATGCTTGACTTTACAAGGAAAAGACAAAAGCATTCCATGACAAGATGCTTCGAATCAAGACATTCTCAATAAGGCAGAAAGTGCTACTTTTCAATTCCCGTGTTCGTTTATTTCCAGGTAAGCTACGTTCTAAGTGGATTGGCCCGTTTGTTGTTACTAATGTTTTTCCTCATGGTGCAATCCAAATCCAAAGCTTTAAGACCGGCCAAGAATTCAAGGTGAATGGGCACCGTTTGAAGCCCTACTATGACAATTTCGTGGAGCATGTCGTGGAGGAAATACCCCTCCACGCCGAGGACACCACTGGAGCTTAATTGGTGGTATCGTCCGGCTGCAAGATGTTAAAGCAAGCGCTTCTTGGGAGGCAACCCATGCATTCAACTAAGGACAACCTAGGAATTGCTCCACAACCAGATTTGCGTCCCTAAAACCTTCTCTTTACTGCATTTATCTTGCCTTGATTAGTTCGTTGTTTGTTTGTTTGTTTGCTTTCTGTGAGTTTATGCTTGAAACATTGAGGACAATGTTTGATTTAAGTGTGGGGGATGAGGGTAACAAAGCGTTTTTGATGCAAATTCGTGGAATTTTATCACCCATTACTTCTAAAGTTGTTTCTCACTGTTTTTAAGTGTTTTTAGTATGTTTTGAGGTGTTTTTGTGTGTTTTGAAAAAAAAAAAAAAAAAATCAGTTTTTGAAGTGTTTTTAGAGTCGTTTTGGTGTGTTTGTGTAATGATAAGGATTTGGTTTTTAATTACATGACTGTTAAAGAAAGTTATGAACATGGATGAAAGTTTGATATGCTCTTGGTTTATGCTTAGCTGTAGTTGTTGTTTACAAATTCAAATTTGATCACAAAAGGATAAAATCAGTTTTTGTAACATGCTTGAAGGAAGGAACTCAAACTAATGCTACATCCCTGAGAGATTTGAGCCTATACCTTCTTTGGAGGGTTATTAATCTGTGATTTTTGTTTTATAAAGTCGTTGCATGATCTCATTAATTCTTTGCTTGGTTTCTACTTAGAATGCATTTTCATCATTATAGAACCAAATACTAGAACTCATATCTGTTTCATTCAAAGCATGACATTGAATTGCATAACACATATCAAGATGAAGTTGTTTAGTTGCCACCAAAGCCAAATAGCCGTACCCCCTATTTCATATGTTTTGTAGGTTTAACCCCTTTTGAGCCTTATTTAGCCTAGTCTCCTTGTTAGCCCCATTATCCTTACCTAGCCTAGATTAGGACTATTCACACCCTTGTTCTTAAAGAATAGTGAAGCATGACTTAAAATGAATTCCTTTTTATGAATATTATGCAGAAAATAAGTGTAGGGGAAGGGTTACAAGTGTGTGTTTTGTGTGCCAAAAAGAAATAGGGCACGGGTTGAAAGAATCAGAAAAGAAAAAAAAAAAAAGAAAGGAAAAAGAGTTCAAAAGAAGTGAAAATGAGTTTAAGAGTGTTGATTGTTGAAGAAATGGTCCAAAACATTGAATCTAGCCCTAAAAATGTGTAAATCTCCCCTTTTTGGTCAAAAGTTGAGTGATGCATTCAAAAGTGAATTCTAAGTGTGATCTCATTGCTTTGCTTACTATTTCTTTAAGAACCTTTGTTTTTCCTTACCTTTCTTTGTTAGCCAATACCTTTAACCCCGTTACAACCCTTACACTTCTATCTTGAGTATTGTGTGTTTCAATATGTGGAGTTTGGGATTGGTATGAGCATATGGTATCCCTGGTTCTTGCATCTAAGTAGTAGCATTCCGTTCATGAGATCATATTCATTCATAACTCCAGAAAAGTGTTTTCCTTGTTATAAGATATGTGAGCGTTCGTTTACATGTTTACATCAATCTTCTCACATATACCTAGTGTAGGGAGTGTAGTCAGAAAATCTATGTGAAAATAAAGTGTATATCCGGTGAGGAATTGAGGGAATTCTCTAAGGCATGTTACTACATTCAAAATGTTGTTTTAATTGATTAAATGCGAACTAGTGAATGGTGACTGTGATTAAGTATGAGTTCAAGTGTAAGGATGACCAAAATTTGTGCAAGTGATGATTTTTAATATGTCATGTTCATTGGAAATCCCTAAGGTAAATGTTGGAAAATTTAGGTTTTGTTTTGTTTTGTTTTGTTTTGCTCGAGGACTAGCAAAAGCTAAGTGTGGGAGAATTTGATAGGAGCATATTTATGCAACTTAGTTAGCTTGTTTCTTGGCATTTATGTTGATAGTTCTTAGTTATTTTAGTATTTTAAGCTATTTTCATGTGTTTGTAGGTCCAAAGGGCTAAAGTAGCAAGAAAGTGCATTTTGGAGCAGTTTTGGGCTTGGAATGGATAGCACATGCTTGGAGCAAGTGGATGGACGAAATTGAAGTTCAAGAAGGATTAGGAATGTGCTTGAAGACTTAAGTCAAAGATTTTGAAGAAAGGAAACAGTTTAGAAGAAGAAAACATTAAATTCAAACTTTCCTTGTTTTCAGAGGTTATTCAAAACATCTTTCCTTTTCCTAAAACATTTAGCCTTCTAAAAGTCAAAGGGTCAGCCCCCAAACCGTGTAAACCCTTTCCCTTTTATCCTAGGAGGTTGCCGCACCACCTTAGGCCATTCCCCTTCCTTGCCGCACAAGGGAGGTTACTCCTTTCCTATTTTCTGCACCAAATCACATTCCCTTTTTATTTCAAGCCTTGCCGCACACTACCTTTCCTATTTCCCATTAATTTCTGACTTTTACTCATCCTAATTAATTGTGGGACAAATTAGTTAAGTTCTAAAACCTTTCCTATAACTTTGTCGTGCTCTAGCCTTAAATAAAAGCTTTGCCGCACCATTCTAGAGGGATTCAGTACCATTCATACTTTCAGCCATTCTTTCATACAATTCACATCCAAAACTCATCACCAACCCTTGTGCCGCAGCAAAGAAGAAGAATGAGGACCTTGGGACGCGTTTGGCATTCAAGTTGGATTGCTGGAGCATTCTTAGGTGTAATCCATCTTTTGTTTTTCAATGTTTAAGTTTGTTTATCTTTGTTTTGCGAACATGAGGAACTAAACCCCTCTTAGCTAGGGGGAAATTCAATACCATGAACATATTTGCAATATGAATTGATTACTTCCAGTTGTGATTTTATGAATCGTGAATGCAATTTACTTAACAGTTTGATTCAAAACTTATTCTTGTATGTTGATTAAGGGTGCACGCTTAGTTTGCATGCATGAATCTGATTCTAGAGTATAAGGGAGTTTCACCTAATAGTTACAAACTTATATTCACAAGTATAAGGGAGTTTGCATGCATGAATCTCTATTATGCTGTTCATGTAGGGAACCTTTGAAGAATAATTTGGTTGACGATGCATATCCCATCCAATTCAATGACTTAAGGAAAACTTGAGGGTTAATTAGTCCTGTTCACGGTTAATCTGAGGTGTTGAGATTCATGATTCATTGAAAAAGCAACTGGAGATCGATTTGTATGCAAGTGTGTCATGTGTGGAGAAGAACCCTCTAGCTAATCCATCATCCATCCAATTTAACCCAATTTCGTGCCAAATCTGTTTTAGTCTTCAATTTACTTGTTTTTACTTTAAATTCGTCAAAACCAATTCCCCCTTTTATAACTTGTGTTTTTTTTAGTTAGAATATGTTCAATTTGGTTTCTTTTAAGTGTTTTGAGTATTTGTAGTCCCAAATTCGTCCAAAATCATCCCTAGTGTCTAGTTTGAGTCTATTTGCTTGTTTTGTGCTGTTTTGAGTCATTCTAATCAATTTTGAGTTATTTGAGTCTAGTTAAGTGTCTTTAGCCTAGTTTTGTGTTTTTAAGTCTTGTTTAGTGATTTAAAGTCAGTTTTGTATAGATTAGCAATCCCTCCTAATTCCCGGTCTAGAACGATCCCTACTTGCGTCTTTACTACAATTGTCAATAATAGGGTTTAATTTGAGTGCTAGTTTATTTCACATCAAATTTTTGGACCCTATATTGGGTGTATAATCCTACAACAACCTTTGTGAAAACTTATTTATTTATAATTTTTTGTTGCGCAAGTGCAATTGTTGCTCATAAATTTACACTTTGATTACATTGGATGAATTCAATCTCTAAAAGTACCCTAATTTTGAATCTGAATCCTCGCTGGATCCTGTTTGTGAGGATTCCGAGAATCCGTGAATCGTGTCCGTTCATCGTACATCATGCGGTCAGAAATCATTTTAAATATTTTTATTTAAAATTAAATACAAATAGTACCTGATAAAAACTGATCCCACGATGTACAATGAATAAACACGATTCACGAATTCCCATGATCCTCACCGAAAGGATCAGAAAGGATCAGGAGAGGATCTTGTTGGCCTAATTTTTCTATCATTTCAATCATATAGTCATTAGTACCATGGTCCTATCATAAAATTCTTATAGTCTAGTGATAAAATTTAAGCATTTACTCCTGCACCTCTCGAGGTCTAGGTTTGATTTCTTATCCTCCTCAGGTGATGATAATGATAATTATTTTATTTATCGTTAAATAAGTTTAAATTTTGAATTTTATGCCTATTTTTAAGATCAATCTAAAAGTTAAACTCAATTAAATGCAAAATTATTCCCAGCATAAAAAAGGCCGGCAGGTGCGGTAGTAATTGCACTCGTCACTCGCTCACACTGTTGCTCAGCGGCTGAGGGTTTGCTTTCCATTCCATTTCCAGGTCGGAACTGAGCTTTGTCAGAGATTCAGAGTCCTTCCTTTGCTTTCATGGAAACGTAAGTCTCTCCTCTCCAGTATCCACCGATGATGCTTGTAAGTGTTTGCTTTCTTATGGTTATGGGTGTGAATTGAAATGAAATGGTAGATCGAAGGGTCAGAAGAAGGTGAAGGAAGATCTTGTATCCGCCGACTTCTCCTGGGAAGTTAAAAACTTTTCCAAGTTGAATAACTTCAAGCATTACTCTGACGTTTTCGCAATCGACGATTATAAATGGTATTATTTTCTCACTTGTCATTGCTATTAACATGGTCTGCTTTAAATCCTTAGTCCAGTTTGATGCCTTGGATTTGAGGCCTTGTTTGGTATGTAGGATTTGAGCGGATTGGATAACTAACTAGATATATGTATGTTAGACGAAGCAATGGATGTCAACTTCTAAATTTTATTCAAGTTGAATCGAAAAGATGGTTAGTGGTGAAGCAAACTTTTTCCTTACGATCCCCACAGACGTGGTAGGATTTGGAGGGACAAATCGATCTTCTACCTTCAACTTGGACAAATTGCAAGATGGAATCCTTTTCTTAATTCAACTAACATTAAATCTAGTTAGTTAGTTATCCAATCCTAGATACTGTACGAGGCCTGATTGGACTGGATTCGAAAAGTTACTATATTCATAGTATGTTGGAGAAAGAAATGAAGGCCAACTTCTAAATTTTATCTAAGTTGAAAGGTAAAAGATGGAAGGGATTGCAAGGGATAAGTTTCCTTCATTACTAATCATTACTAATCCATTCAATTGCTTCAAACATGTACTAAATTTAGGTGGCCTTCATTTCTTACTTTGACATCCCTTAATTATCTAGCAAGTTATGCAGTCTAATCCAATCCTACACTCCAAACAGGGCCTTATAATTTGACTTTGTGATGTGTTATGGTTTTGAATTTGGACTTTGCATTGTTGGGTTTGGTCAGGCAAATTCTTTTGTATCCAAGGGGAAACAATGTAGACTTCCTATCGGTGTATTTGGTTGTTGCGGAGTCTTCAAAATTGCCACAAGGGTGGGCTAGATTTGCTGCTTTCAGCTTGACTTTGGTCAATCAGCTTCACCCCGGCATCTCAAAAACATTGGGTACTTTTGTTTTTCTGTTCCTGTTGTTCACTTCACATTTGTTTTCTTGTTATCCTATCAATTCTATGGCAGAAATTATTGTTTAAATTATATGAAGCTAGTTATTGTTGCATCATGATATGCACATTTTGTTATGATTCGTATTCATTTATATGCTTTCTGCAAAGGAATGACTTTCTGACTGCAAATCCATGCCCGACCACTTTCTTTCTACTTCTTTGAATTTTAACAATACAAGGTAGGTGCAAAGACAACATTGACTAGATAGGAAGTAGAATGGTAGCAGTACGCCACCACTTATTTCCATTTCTCTTTGTTCTGAACCATTTTATTGCTTTCTATCTAACTACCTTCATGAGTTGGAGTATTGTTAAATGTTTCGACCTTGAATCTGAACTTTCCATAACTGCTTATGTAGTTTAGTTATTTTAACCACTTACTAGAGCCGAATTGTGGTTGAGCGTATGTTTTTTATTTATTACGTAGTACTGAACTGTGTTTATTATTAATATTTTTTTAATTTCTTTTAATTTTTGTCTTTGACGTTTTGATTTTGCAACAACTTTGACAAGGAGCTCCCGGCCCGCGCCCCCCCCCCCCCCCCCCCACCAAAACCTAGCCACCAAACGGTTAAGGTCATCGCATAAATACCTGGGTACAAGGAAAATAGTTCACGATGTACAGCGGGATAGCTTGGGCAACAACTTTGACAAGGAGCTCCCGGCCCGCCGCACTAAGAAGCCTCCCCTTCCAACTTTGAAGTCTCTTCCAAAGCCGCTCCTTAATATAAGCGAATCACTCACCTCTGTTCCTACCAACAAGAGTGGGCATGCTGAGAAACTTCTTGTGTCAATCAACATGAGTCAACCCCATCCATAAAGCCAACTCCTCCTGAAGATTGCGCTTCACATTTTTACTGAAAGACATTGAACTCTTTAAAAGGTTAACAACCTGGTCCAAAGCCATTTCATACTTGCACAGGATTGACAAAATCAGATCACAATCCTTCAAAGATGCCCTTGTAAAGAGTAAGCAATCATCAGCAAATAAAAGATGGGTAACAGGGGGCACCGCCGCTGATTGATACTCCCTTGAGCCCACCCTCACTTTCCCACTTAGCAATAAAAGTCGATAAGCCCTCGACACAAAATAAAAAGAGAAAAGGGGAGAGAGGGCCCCCTTGTCGAAACCCCCGGGTTGGGTGAATATAGTCACTCGGTGATCCATTGATAATGATTAAGTATGTGATGGAGTTAACACAACACATAATAAGATCGATCTATCGCCATGGATAACCAAATTTGACCAGCACGGCCTCCAAATAACCCCACTCAATCCGGTTGTAAGCTTTACTCACGTCAAGTGTGAGCGATGGGAAGCCCTTTTTTGCCCTTCTCCGGTGATCAAGACAATTTGCCACCTCATTAGCAACAATAATATTATCAGAGATGAGCTGACCCGGGACGAAAGCGCTCTGGTACTAAGAGATCATGTTAGGCATGATGAGCTGCAGCCGGTTCGTAAGCACATTCACAACGATCTTGTACAGGATGTTAGACAAGCTAATAGGCCGTAGATGACCCATTTCCTTAGGATTGTTGACCTTCGGGATCAGTGTAACGTGGGTGAAATTAATCTTCTTCAGAATTTTGGAACTTGCTAGTGTGGAATTGAATATTTTGGAACTTGCTTAATTTTTAGGTTCATTTAGAAGGGTTTTTAAAAAAATTGAAATTTTGGAAACGCTTCTAGTAAAAATGTTTTTTGAATTAATCTTTAATAAAAATGCAAGTGAATTGTGAAAAAACACTTGAAGTGCTTCCTGCAACTGCAAGATGCGCTTATTGCAGGAAGCGCACACATTTATAATCATTTTAAAAGCACTTCCAAACCATCGTAATCTTTGAAAATGAAGGCACACCGAGCAATGCATGTGGCTCTAAACGATGTCGTGTCACCATTTACGTTGAGTCATCTACAAGTATCGGGTGCGCCAGCCGAAAAGCTTCTGGAGTCTCCTAAACCCTCAAGAACCCAATTGGTGCTCTGACGGAAACAGCCTCCAAAAAACGGTTAAAATATTCCCATCCAAAAGGGTACTTTCGTCAACCAAAAAATCCCACCGGTGTCTCTCTGTTTTCCTTTCTCTCCAAGCACAACAGATTTTCTCACTTCCCTTCACAAACCCCTCCCCATACGAGGCCACCGCAGTTTCTCTCTCGCTCTAGATTTCCAAATTTTGGTTCCCATTTTGCCCCTCGAATTCCGCAGCCATGTTTGTGTCTAGGGTTTTAGCTCGGGCCTCGAGGACCCTCCCCAGGAGCACAATGCTCTTGGCGGCTCCGCAGAATCATCACTTGCCAATCCTCTCCAATCAGTCCCAAGCTTTGATCCACGATTTTTCCTCTAAGGTGCCACAAATTCCCTCTTTTTTCTTCAATTTGTTGTCACTAGGGTTTTGCTAGGGTTTTAGGTTTTCGGCAAATTTCACCAATTTAATCTGCTTTTTTGGATCCAATTCCCGTTCTCTTATTATCTAGCGCTAGGGTTTTGC
Organism: Heteromeles arbutifolia; assembly: GCA_024362995.1. Lineage (NCBI taxonomy): Eukaryota > Viridiplantae > Streptophyta > Magnoliopsida > Rosales > Rosaceae > Heteromeles > Heteromeles arbutifolia. The sequence goes on along the minus strand of JANCRC010000003.1, from coordinate 30,896,095 downwards.
TAGGGTTTTATGTAAATCATTGTTCTTACTTTTTATCTCTGTTTGATTATTGGATTCTAATTTTATTTTTGTATTTAGTGAATATTGGGTTCTGATATATAATTTCAAATTTTTTTATATGAGAAATTAATATAGCGTATTTTTGCTAGTGGATTTGAAATATTGATGAATTCATTTGTTCTGTAGGCACTAGATAATATATTTTTAACAACATATTTTTACTTCAAATGATATATAAAATATCATATGTATGCATGTCCCTATGATCTATGAAGCATGATACAAATACGGATATGGTGATACGTAAAATCTCTAAAAACTAGGATACAATACATCATGGATATGGCAATAAAAATATATAATTTAAAACATATTTTAATATGAAAACATCTAAATTCAAGTTAATTCAAGTGTGAGAATTATATCACTTGTTTCAATTAGAGGCAAGCTCTTTGTATTCATCAACTTTCAACTAAATCTTTGTTTCCTATTAACTTTCTCCTCGTAATTTCTCATCTGAAAGTGTAACGGCATCCTAGAAGCCAAATACTGGTATGCGGGAGTACCTGACAAATATCGTATACGGGACCTAACTAAAGTATCCGTGCTTCATAGCATATGATATTGTTATCTGAACATAATTTTGTATCACTTTAATTTCTATGCTTAATTTGAATTTCGTTATGCTCTCTTACTTTCCGCTGGGCCGCTGAGTATGAGGTTTTATTTCTATTGAGGGTTGAAGCATATAACTTTGTAGCCTGTTGGACAAGCTTAAAACTTCATGGTTACTAAAGGTGTTTTTTTTTTCATTATGTATCTCATTTGTTTTCGAATAACAGATTGTTCCGAGGCAGGTGTCCCTATTGCATCATTCAAGCCCAACTTCTTCTATCTCTCAAATATTTGGGTTCTCTTCGACTGCATCGCCACATCCTGAAAAGGATCATGGAAGTGCTGTAGAGAATGGCAGCGCTTCTACAAATGGAGAGCCAGAAAAAGCAAGTGGAGATGCGAAAGTTGCTGATCAAGCAAAAGAGTCAGGTTATATTTCAGATTGCCAGTCTACCATGTCTCCGTCTGTCAAAAGAAGGAGAGGAGGTACTAAACGAACTGCATTTTCTGATTCAGATTCAGAGAGTGACGGTGACTTAACAATGGATGACCTGGTAAAACTTGTTGCTGAGAAGGAAGATCTTCTGAAGGAGAAACATGAAGAATTCAAGAAAATGCAAGATAAATTCCTCCGAAGTTACGCAGAGATCGAAAATGTCATGGAGAGGACAAAGCGTGAGGCAGAGAATTCAAAGAAATTTGCCATACAGGTCCTGGTTACTTTTGACAATTTATTTTTCTGTCCTCAGAAACTTGTTATTTGCTTCTCTTTTTACCTCTTTCTTGTTGCACAATAGTCTGAAGTCTAACTTTGCGGAGTTTTCATAAATATGTTGCAGAGTTTTGCAAAGAGTTTACTAGATGTTGCAGACAATCTAGGCAGAGCTTCTTCAGTTGTCAAAGAAAGTTTCTCAAAACTTGACGAGTCCAAGGACACTGGTGCAGCATTCCCACTTCTGAAAACACTTCTAGAAGGTGTTGAAATGACCGAGAAACAGCTTTTAGAGGTACACTGTTTTAATCACTAATTATAACCACCCATTGTAATCCTTCAAAATTTGAGTGGCTTTATAAGTCTGAGATAAAACTGTTTTAAATGTGTTGAATGTAATGTTCTGTTTGTCTCATATGTTTTGTGTCAATCAGGCTCATTCTTGCATATTATATTTTCTATTTGAGGTTACATTTTGTGTGTAGTTGGTGTACTGCTTAATGGTTCTGTTAGCAATAGAGGAAATTAAATACAAAGTTGTAACGTATAATGCATTTTCCCTTCAGGTATTTAGAAAGTACGGAATAGAAAAGTATGATCCTACAAATGAAGCATTTGACCCAAACAGGCATAATGCAGTATTCAGTTTACAAGATGCTTCCAAGCCTCCGGGTACTGTTGCTGTGGTTCTCAAGGTATGAAATATATAATCAATTCTTTTGCATTTCTTTTCAAATGAGAAAGAAGTTTACTACTGCTTGGCATCAGTACTATAAGTTTACAAGTTGGAAGCCTCGGGGTGACACTTTATGTACTGCGATTGGAACTCCAATGGATATCTTGACATCTTACAAGTTTAAGATAAAAAAATTTGGAATTGATGAGCATGTCCTGTTTCTCTCTACTAGAGTAAATACGTAATGGAAAAAAAAGGCACGAGCTTGATGTTGTTAGAAAACCTGCCATATTCAAGATTTACTTCCAGAAAATGGCTTTTGGAGGCACATCTCCACACATATTTTTGCACTGATTTCTTTGATATATGTTTTTGTTTCCAACAACATTAATTGGCCGTTTTTGTGTTATGACTTATTTTAGCAATGGAGAAGGGGCATTGCAAGGACTTGGATAAATTGTTAGCAGGAATGTGACTAATGCAAGAATCCAAATAATTGCTTGAATCTTTACATTATATTTTTTTGTTCAACAAAATATGGTTTTCCTTACAAATCTCTGTGTAGAAATTATTTTGCATTTGTTCAAATGACTTGTGTTACTGTAGCACTAAGCCCATAAGTAAATACCCTAATGCGTTTTTGTATTGCAGCCGGGATACATGCTTCATGATCGAGTTGTTCGACCAGCTGAAGTTGGTGTAACAACGGAAGCGGAGAACAATGCTGACAATTAAATGGCAGCTACCAAAATTTTCCCAAGTTACATCTTTGCGGTGCACCGATCATATTACAATTTTTTTTGCCTACGTTTGAGAAACTTGAATAGGATTTAATCTTAGTCCTGTGACATAAGGGTCCATAAACTTATTTTCCAGCCTGACAATTTTTTCTACCCAATCATTTGTTTTAGTTTTGTAATATATTGCTCGTTATTATGGACGACACGACCACATAAGTGCCCTGGGTACGTTAGAGTTTTCGAGAGGTTCCACTTTTGAGCTTGTTGATGGATGGTTAAATTTGTGCCTTAGGTTTCGTCGTACTGCTGGAGCAGATGTAGTTGGTTTATCATGTTGTAGCTTCTGGAGTCTGGCGTTTGTGCCTTTGGGAGTAGAGTCTTAAGAAACCACAAGTATTCTTCGCATGTACAGAATCAAAACGACCACTTAAACCTTGAAACCTTAACCCTCGCTGACAAATTGTTTTTCTTTTTTTTTTTTTCGAAAAAAAAAAAAAGGAACAACTAGTGGCTAGCTATGGTTATCCATCATTTTCGGGGGTCGGGAAAACTCACAGAGACATTTCAACCTTCCCTAACCACAAGTCTCGCCGACAAAAATTGGACAGAACATCTTTTGTGTCTGGAGTCATTGTACGTCTAGCTTTCATAAAACCTCTTCGTTCCTCGTGTCCTGTCATAAAACCTCTTGAACCGTAGCGGCCAATGGCGAAAGGAGAGGTCCAAAGTTTGATTCCCTCCAACATAACCCAATAAGAAGCTGTAAAAATAGGCCACACGCACATCATAAACAGGAGTGGTCACCCATACAGAGAAGTGGCAAACAGCTACACGGCTTATCTTTACAAACAGTCGACTGCTCGAAACGTCATGTGCTTGTTGATCATACTACTACTTGCTAACCATATACATAAGGAGAGAACCCACAAACTAATCCTACGGCTTAGTTACATACATCACACGCAGTATCATACTAAATAGAAATCACACGGCATGAAGTAGTCCCTGCTAGTGGATTGCTGCACGCAGCTCTAGTTTTTGTCTTCACAAACGCTAAGCGTCAATCCAACCAAAATCTACCTGAACTTGCTTTCTTCATCTGAATCATTGAATCAAGGTTGACACTGTGACCATCTTTCAAGCCCAAATCTAAATCCAGATGGCTTCTGTTTGAATCCTGCACTCCTGATTGGTCCTCGTCCAACTCCTGAAGGACGGACAACATCTAATCAATAATTTGTTGCATGGTAAATTACTTAAGATTTTCTCCACTACAGCAAGAGAACCTCAAAATATCCTAACCCCCATTTGCTTGATGTGGGCAAGACAAAAACGTTATCTTCACTTTCACGCTGCTTTGCTAGAGTATCATAGTTGATGATGGTGTTGGTTCCTCAAGTAGTTTCATATAAAACCTCACATGCTTATATAACCCATAAAATTTACTAAAATATACTTAGGACACATACAAATGCAACAGTATAAATGCATTAGATTTTTTTTCATTTCTTGCAGCAGTGAAAGTTACTTAAACACTATAAAGCATCTCGCAGCAGCGAAGATATTGGATTTCTAGCGACGCACAATACAAGGCGGGTCATTCTTAACCCAGAAAATTTAACCACTATTTCTGTTTGTCTCTGTGTGTGTGTGGACACGTACCCATTCAAGAAAGAACAGAATACAAATACTTGCTCCTCCTAGACCAACACCACGGCCATATGTTGCAGACCTTATGTCCATAGCACCAGGTTGTAGCACCATGGCCAGTGACTGGTGGTCGATGTTTATTTTATGCTTTCGTTTTATCTTATAATTTCATTTGCAAAAGAACTTAACTGGGAAAACTAAGTGATTTCTTAGAATGACCCACAAATAATACTCATGGACTACAAGAAACTAGGTGACGGCCAATACCACCACCCACATGCTCATTCTGCAACGCTAAAAATTATTTCAACCTCTAGGAAAGGGCACGAGAACACAAAAAGACATCCAACTGAACAAAAAGAAGATAATTGAGCAGGAGTGCAATAAGTCTCACCTCAGCTTGTTCCTTCATAATTTGATTAATATTTGGCTTTCCACGCACCTTATCACTTGGGCTAACCGATTCATCAGTCTCACTAGTTTTCTCCTCATCTCCAACCTTTTTCTGAATTGGCCTTTTCTGTTCCTCTAGCACAGAAACCTGCACAATGAATCAATCATAAGCTATTAACAAAGAGCATTCAACAGCATCAAGCATCTATTGTATGGATTCCGGGAGTTGAGGACTCATATTTCTAAATAGTTCTATTCAGAGGATCACGCAAGTTAAGCTTTCATGAATGCCCGAAAGCATAACATTAGTCCTAAATTGCAGTACTTGGCAGGATAATATATTCGCAAACAACTAAAACCGATAATTTAACAAAATTAAAGCCAGTATACTACCAATTATAAACTCATACAAGTTCTTGTTTTCACAAAAACAGCAGCTACAATTCCCATCTAGGTCACTCTTTTAGACAAAAATCCAAACTTGGAAACACAGTCCATCAAATGCTTCAAAGCAATCCTCCAAAAACTAAAAGATGAAAATAAAAACCCGCCATTTCCATAAATCCTAAAAACCCTAACAACAAATACACAGCAATTGAAACATATAGATGCGTATATGCATGTTGGTGGTGTACTTACGGGCGTGTAGCGGAACTTCCGGCGAGGGGGCTCATCCGAAGCCGCGGCGGGTTCGTCGGGGGAGGTAGCGGAAGAGATTGGGGTCCAGCGGCAGAGGAGGAGGCGAGAGCTGTTGTTGTTAGATTGGGAGTGAGGGTTTTGGTAAGTGAGGGATGGGGATGAAGAGGACACGTGGACCCACCTCTTCTTCCACCTCCGGACGGGGCCGTTGAAGACGGTGGCTGTTTGGCCGTACCTGGAGGACGCCCTGCCCAATCTCGACCCGAGTGCTTCCATTTGGGACCCGCTTTTTGCTTCTTCGGCTTTCTAGAGTGGCCGAGCCAGTGTGTGTGACTATTTCAGCTACGAGGTTGAGAGATGCAGATTATTTGTTGTTCAAGGCCTCACGACGTCGTTTCTGTGTTCAGTTACAGCGTCTTTGTCAAACACACGCGACACAGTTCCGTTGACGGTTTGCAACCGTATTACTTTCTTCTCTCTCATTGGAAAAATGATAACCACACTTTCTTCCGTCCCGTTCATCTCCGTTTAATTTTGTTCCTTATTTTTGTTGAATTTAGACAAAGTCTAAAGAACGCTGAAAAGTCAAGGACCAATTGTGGGTCTGAGTCATCAGTAGTGCAACGCAATGTTAAAGTTAGAGCTTTTAATTGACAAATTTTAAGTTATAGACTAAATCTAAAGCTAAATTGAAAAATTAGTTGATTATAAATTTGACTTCTTTTCTCATATACAACGATATTATTGAACTCAAGAGTTATAATTGAGCTAAGTCACACAATCAGTTTGCCATAATAATTTGGTATAAAATTCGCCCTCTACAAGCGTCCAATCTACTACTTTTCACTTATATATATAAAAAAAAATTACAAATGAAAAGAAATATTATTAAACCAGAGTATTAAGTAACAATTCAAATAACTAACATCATTCTGGAAATTAGGGAATGGGGAGGAACAAATTTGGTTAAAACTTTAGGAGTAATTACATTTTACACCGTTGAAATTAAAGATGATTTTCAAAATGCACTTTGAAGTTTTAATTTTTTTTCATTTTACACCATAAATAATAAAATTGTATTAATTTAACTTTTAGTTGGATTGATTGTTAGATCCATCATTAAACTGGTGATATTGTAACATGTAAGTCACATTTTCATCACATGACAACAAAAAAATAAAAATGAAGGATTAAATATTTAAGAGAAAATGTATAAATTAATAAAATTTTAAAACTTCATGATTTAATATGAGAAAATTGAAAATAAAAATGTGGTTAGCACAAATAAATTTAACAGAGACGAGAGAGCAGAATGCAACGGAAAACTTTCTTTCTTTCGTTGGATAATCCCAGTTTTGCCCTCTATCTTTCAACCTAAAGCTGGGCACCAAGCTGGTGAGCTCAGAACGAAACCAGGAACTATGGAGCTCTGTATGTGCGTCGTCAATGGTGTCTCCATGTCGGTCGTCAGCGTAAACCCATCACCCCCTTCACGCTCTCTTCTTTCCCCAAGAAACCCCATTTCTCTTCATCCCTTCACTTCCCTCCGACCCCCCTCCTCCCTTTCCCGCCAATTCCAACATCTCCAACCGCCACCACTCTCTCTCTCGGCGGTTCCGGCTTCTCCTTCTTCTTCGACGGTTCTCAGCGACGATAAAGATCAGCTTCCGGCGGACATAATTGTCACAGAGACCCGAGAACCCAATTCCAGAGTAAAATCTTCTTAATTGCCAATTTTTCTAATTTTGAGTTTCATCTCAATTTTGGTTAATATCATCACTGTCTGTAATCTGTATGCAGGTCAAGTTAAGCATACAAGTACCGCCGGAGGTCTGCGACGATTGCTACAAAAGGGTTATGGCCGAGTTCATGAAGCAAGCCAAGGTTTCTACTTTCTAGTGTTACATTCCTTCTCCATTGTTTTCATTTAGTTTGTCTGGACTTGAAGTTTAATTTATGGATATTTTTGGGGGGTTTTAATGTGCGCAGGTTCCTGGATTCCGGCCCGGAAAGAAGGTGCCGGAGAGTATTCTTGTGAGTCATGTTGGGAAGAGAAGTGTCAACAAGGCTACAGTTGAATCTATTTTGAGGAGGACCCTTCCACATGCCATGTCTTCGGTACGTTCAAACTGAAATATCGTTTATTTATTACAATTTATCATCATCGGTGTTGTTAAAACATAGAGTTGCTTAAATTCGTGTACTTGCAAGTTAGTGTTTGGATTTTGCTTATTGGCAATGGCTTCAAAGTTACAATGCTGCAGCATTTTTACAATCACAACCCCCCAGAACATATAATAAGAACAGCGTTAATTTCTTTTGATTTATCATTCTCGAGTTCTCTGTTGTGGCTGATCTGCTTTTATGGTTTAGATGACAGGCACACCTTTAAGAGACTCAGTACGTATTGTAACCAGATTTCCAGAAATGGAGCAGACCTATTCTACTCTCAATTCTCTCAGGTTGCTAATTCAGATATCTTTCAAGTTACATTTTTTCACTTGCATATTTGATATTTCTGTTAATATCCTTCTTACAATGCCATAATACATGCAACATCTCCTCTCACAGTATGTTCAGAGGAGAGGCATGTATTGAAGGAAATTTGATCATGTCAACTGATTATGTGCCTCCACGTTTGATTTGATTGATCATGCTTGTCAGTTTGATTTGTGGTCCAGATATGAAGTCATCGTTGATATAGCACCGGAGTTGAAATGGACACCTGAGGAGGGATACAAGAATTTGAAGGTTGTAGTTGAGCTAGATACTGACATAGATGCTCAAAAAGCTTCTGAACAAGAATTAAGGCGACGCCATAAGTCCTTAGGTGCACTGAGAATTGTAACTGATAGAGGTCTACAGGTGACTCAAGTTCAATTTACTTTTGTTCTTTTCTTTTGAATTAAATTTTACTTTAATGATATGTTCGTTCGCTGCTGGGATAAATTCTGCCAAACACTGCATGAAAATAGTTAGATACCTGTCTGTTGCTCAAGTTTTCATACGGTTGAGTTACTTATTTTATTTGGAGTGGATGGTTGGCTTCTAGGCATTCATTTTGACAGTTACAACATAAAAAAATAGTCCATTGGAGAAGTTTCCGGTTATCACCTTCAATTTTATGAATTGTCAGACACTACCTAAACTAATTAAGCTTTATTCGTTCAATAAAGAAAGATCACTGAACAAACTTTCTTCACTGCACCTTCAGATGCAGTGTTTGAATTCTCTTCAGAAGTACTTCTGCATTACATTCACAGTGTTTCATGGATTAGAGTGCCATATTAGTTGAGTTTCAAAATTCCATTGAAAACCCTTCTCCTACTTGTTATATTACGTTGGTGACTGACAAAATTGAGACTCCTACAGATTGGTGATCTTGCTGTCCTTGATATATCTGCAACAACGATAGATCAAGATGAAGCAAATGTTAAGAATATTCCATCTGCTGAGAGTAAAGGTTTGCCAATATCCACTTCTTCTTCGGTTCTATTAACAATGGCTTTATTTTTTGGTTCGGAGTGATGAAATATTATTGCAGAAGAATCTCTCAACTCTATTTTCTATCTGAAGGGTATCATTTTGATACGGAAGATGGTGATAAAGTAGTTCCTGGTTTCCTCGAGTCGATCATTGGAATTCAACGAGGTGAAACAAAGTCCTTTCCACTTGTCTTTCCTGAATCATGGACACAAGAAGAGCTCCAAGGAGTTCATGCCCAATTCAATGTTAGTGGTTTCCTGTTTTGTGGAAGTCCACTTGGTATACTTTGTCCTCAAAAGACTAAATAGGTGAAAGTTCTCATGTTTTGCTTCTTTTGATTCTCCTTTAGGTTGAATGCAAAGAATTATTCTACAGAGACTTACCCGAATTGGATGACTCCCTTGCTGAAAGGCTTCTTCCTGGAGGCACCACCCTCAAACAGGTAGCCTGTATGAGATTTTAAATACTCTCAATGAAGTGATACGTTAAAATTGTACTGTCTACAATGCTACTCTGCTGCACGAATATGCAGGTCAAGGAAGTGTTGTTGCAAAAGTTCAAGGAAATGGAGCAAACAGCTAGAGAGCAAGCAGCTGATAATGCCATTTTAGATCAGCTTTGCAAGGTGCTTTTAACTTTTCAAATATTCATCATTAAGATTAGATTGATCTTTTGCAATCTTCACTTGGTGTTTGCCTCTCTGAGACAGGGCTTTGCATGGCTTCTTTTTATATCTGTGTACAAACACACACAAATGCACCCATGTTGTTGCAAAACCATTGCAAGGAAGTTTTGTGATTATGCTGGTCAACATGTTTGCGTGAATTCCAGAAGTCCTATGATTTGACATGATACTGTTAAATTGCTTGACAAGCTTAATTCTTTTTGGAGGAAACCTCAATTTTCATAAGATGAATGGTCGTTTTAAATATGCATATTTCAAACAAAGAATTATGTTCCTCTCCCTTAGTATTATTTATTAAATCCACAAAGGAGATGCAGAGTGTGTTGACATGCGGACACTTCAAGTGTCCTCTTAAATGGTAACTTCGACCTTCAGAATAACTGTGTCTTGTTGTTTTTAGATGGTAGAGGTTGATATTCCTCAGTCCTTTTTTGAGGAGCAAGGTAGGCAGCTTTATGGAGCCAAACTTTTGGAGATACAGGTCAGTAGTTACAATATATCAATGTAAAGAGAATTACATTTATTGGCTCGTGGTTTGAGTTTGTGTGTGTGTGTGTGTGTGTGTGTTGGTGAGCATGTAGGTTCCTGCGTTTTTCTGTTAACATCTTCCATCTTTTGGTTGTCATGGTTTTGTAGGCAAACGTAAAATTAAATGAAGAGCAGTTGGCTTCTCTGTCAAGTAAGAAGGCTGTGGACGAGTACCTTCTAAACCAGAAGGAGAACATAACAAATATGATAAAACAGAGTCTGGCTGTCGGAGACATATATAAACGTGAAAATTTGCAGGTAATTTATCTTTATATTAACAGATTATTTGTCCTGAACTCTTTTTTCTGTGGGTTATGCTCTTTGTATCTTTTTCTGCTTGGTAGCATAGGCTTCACGAAAAATAATTGGTGGGCTGCAAAACGTATTGTAACCGGAAACCTATTGTTTGTGTTTTGCAGATTTCAACAGAGGAGATTGTCAAAGAAGTTGAAAATTCAATTGATGAATTCAAACGTCAAAAACAAGATTATGATGAAGAACGTGTCAGGGGGCAGGTCAGCATGTGTCACCCTGTTAGAAAAGCAGATTTCAAGTGCTTTTAGTTTCAACTGTGTTGGCTATGTGCTTTCTGTTATCTTGATTACTTGTGCTGTCTGTGATTTCAGTCTAGATTTAGGGGAAGAGAGATGATAAAGAGAGGAAAGGAAATACGTAAAACTAAAAGGATAACCTATACGAAAATGTTTAGTTCATTTTTCCAAACCAAATGCTATTGATCTTCTCCCTTTCTTCTATCCTCTCTTTTCTCACATTTCTACCATTTTTCGTTATGTACCATTATTAAATAAATCAAATTAAAACGAGAAAGCTTCCTTAACTATCCCTACGTCCCGGGCGAAGAATTTGGCGTTGGCATAGGGCCTGTAAGGTGTTTCCTCTGGCATTTAAGACCAGGGATGGGGAGCCGGCATGGGGCCTGGGGGTTATTTCCTCTGACTGTCTGCTCAGAGATGGGGAGCCGGCACGGGGCCTGGAGAGTTATATTGGACATTCGCTAGAGATTATTATATAAAAGTTATGATTTGAGACAGTGCACGGCATGCTAGGTTTCGGAAAACCTATGTTTATCATGATATATATGTGTTTTCATACATTTCTACCATTTTTCGTTATGTACCATTATTAAATAAATCAAATTAAAACGAGAAAGCTTCCTTACGGGCATTAAATGTATAATGTTTTTGCTTTCTCCATCTTTTACCCTTCCCGGGGTTTTGAATTATATAATTAATCTTCCAAATTGCAGGTTCAAGAAATTTTAGAGGGAGCAAAGGTGCTTGAATGGTTGAGAGAGCATGCAGAGATTCAATACATAACCAGATGATGGAGAGGACAAGCACGTCTGTGTTTGCACTCGTACGGTGTACACAATGTTGTTCAAGGCTAGTCATGTTTTAACTTTAAAGGTGGTTTCTTTTGACGATGCCCAGCCGCATTCAAGCCAACATAGTTTGCAGCATGCCTAAAATTTACGCTAGTCAGATTGTCGGGTTGAGGGCCTTTAGATTGGGAGCTTCAATTGTTTGATTAGCGAGTTCAAAGCTATTTTTCCGAAATGAAGAATTTTGTTTACGGATCCAGTCCTTATCAATCCAATATCTGGTTTTTGAAGTTCTGTCAAATTGGTAACAAGAGTTATTTTTTGCTGTATACTGTTGAATCAAACACCGAAACCACCTCGAGGAACCAAAGAAGGAAAGAAATACTACACTAATTAAAACTAATTAACCAAACCAAAACAAAGATTGACATACGTGACTATACAATGTTGGGCATGCTGCACAAAATCTTGGTGGTCCATGAAATGGTCCCAATCAGAATGCATATAAAATGGTTGGTCCAAATCAGATTGCACCAGATGAAGGTGGTCACAAAGAAATCAATTCCACGTTCAGGAACATTGTCAAGTGTAGTCCACTTTCAGAAATAGTGTAAATAATTGTAGCCTTTTATAAAGGAGTTTTATAAGTTAGCAGACCCATTTATGTGTAAATGAAAGCTTTCCCTCACGCACAACACACGAATACACACTACGACACATGAAATAATGCATCAAATAAGGCAGGGGTATTTTCATCATTTTAACAGTATTTTTTTAATAATTAATTTTTTGCGGGGTTTTTTTTTTTTTTTAATAATTTTTTTTTATTTAAATTAGTACCTCACAATAGGCTAGCAATAATGTGATTCAATTTCTCTATTTTTAAACAAGCCAAAGCATCTTAAGAGGCGTGTAATGTCAGTTATAAAAAAAGTCATTCGCACGCGGATAATAATGTGATTAAATTAGTTGTTAAATGATTTTTTTTTTTTAACAAATGATATTATCTACACTAAGGGGGAGGGGGGTGGGCTTAGCCTCACAATGGGCTAGCAATAATGTGATTCAATCAGTTGTTTATTAAGTATTATTTTCTGTATTTTAAACACGTTCAAAACATCTTAAGAGGTGTGTAATGCCGGTTATAAAAAAATTATTTCGCACACGGATAATAATATGATTAAATTAGTTATCAAATGATTGTTTTTTTTAACAAACGATATTATCTACACTAAGGAGGAGGGGTGGGCTTAGCCTCACAATGGGCTAGCAATAATGTGATTCAATTAGTTGTTTATTAAATATTATTTTCTCTACTTTTAAACACGTTCAAAACATCTTAAGAGGCGTGTAATGCCGGTTATAAAAAAGCTCTTTCGCACGCAGACAATAATGTGATTAAAGCCAATGGAAAAGTGAATAGTGATTTTGTTGTCACCAAGCTTCAACAAAAATATTTGGACAAAAATGCCCCCATAACAAAAAACTTCAAATGCATCCCAAAATAATACATCAAATAAGGCAGGGGCATTTTCGTCATTTGAACAGTATTTTATTAATAATTATTTTTTTGTGGTTTTTTTTTAATTAGTACCTCACAATAGGCTAGCAATAATGTGATTCAATTTCTCTATTTTTAAACACGTTCAAAACATCTTAAGAGGCGTGTAATGCTGGTTATAAAAAAAGGTCATTCGCACGCGGATAATAATGTGATTAAATTAGTTGTCAAATTATTGTTTTTTTTTTAACAAACAATATTATCTATACTAAAGGGGAGGGGGTGGGCTTAGCCTCACAATGGGCTAGCAATAATGTGATTCAATCAGTTGTTTATTAAGTATTATTTTTTGTATTTTAAACACGTTCAAAACATCTTAAGAGCCGTGTAATGCCGATTATAAAAAAATTCTTTCGCACGTGGATAATAATGTGATTAAATTAGTTGTCAAATGATTGTTTTTTTTTTTTTAACAAATGATATTATCTACACTAAGAGGGAGCGGGTGGGCTTAGCCTCACAATGAGTTAGCAATAATGTGATTCAATCAATTGTTTATTAAATATTATTTTCTCTATTCCTAATGTAAATTCTATAGAGATCGATTTTATTATATGAATTCAGCTGTTTTAATTGATTTGTGAGGGGTTTCTTCTGGCATGATCTAAGATTATTCATTTACTTCAAATATTTGACTTTCCTTTTGTCAATTTACACATATAAATACATTTAAAACGTGAAAGTCGCACGTAGCACGCCGTGATTCAAAAAATGCCTTTGTCATTTTAATTAGTTTTTTTGTGATGTTCTTTTTTTGTGCTGTTTTTTTTTTTTAATTAGTACCTCACAATAGGCTAGCAATATTGCGATTCAATTTCTTTATTTTAAAACACGTTCAAAACATCTTAAGAGGTGTGTAATGCCGGTTATAAAAAAAAAGGTGTTTCACACGCGGATAATAATGTGATTAGATTAGTTGTCAAATAATTGTTTTTATTTATTTTAACAAACGATATTATCTGCACTAAGGGGGAGGGGGTGGGCTTAACCTCACAATGGGCTAGCAATAATATGATTCAATTAGTTGTTTATTAAATATTATTTTCTCAATTTTTAAACACGTTCAAAACATTTTGAGAGGCGTGTAATGCTGGTTATGAAAAAGCTCTTTCGCATGCAGATAATAATGTGATTAAATTAGTTGTCAAATGAACTTTATTTTAATAAACGATATTATCTACACTAAGGGGGAGCGGGGTGGGTTTAGCCTCACAATGGGCTAGCATAAATGTGATTCAATCAATTGTTTATTAAATATTATTTTCTCTATTCTTAATGTAAATTCTATAGAGAGTGATTTTATTATAAGGATTCAACTGTTTTAATTGGTTGATGAGGGGTTTCTTATAGCATGATCTAAGACTATTCATTTACTTCAAATATTTGACTTTACTTTTGTCAATTTACGCATACAAATACATTTAAAATGTGTAAGTCGCGCGTAGCACGCCATGATTCAAAAAATGTCTTCTGCATGCCCATGAGGGCGTGCGCATGCATGAAGGCTAGTCATTGTAAATATCCTTTGTATATCAATAAAAGATTTTTATATCAATAAAAGATAGGTGTACAAATTCTCTAGTTTTAAGTAAGTTTTATTTCTTTCATGTGTTTGTTTAAGAGTTTTTATCACAAATGGTCCCTGAAGTTTACCTATCCATCAAGATGATCCCTCAAATTGAAAATCAATCAATATAGTCCTTGAAAATGGGTGTTGTAAATCAATGTGGTCCTTCCATTACAATTCCATAAAAAATTCTGGTATGTGCTGACGTGACACATAAATGGGTCTCACACATTAATTAAATATTATTATGTGAATTAAAAATATTTAAATAATTAAAAATAAATTTTATTTTTTATAATTAAAAACTTTAAAAGAAAAAAGAAAAAAGAAGAAGAAGATGATTGAACACTGTTCATCATCTTCTTCCCATAAAAGTGTGGAAACCATTTATGTGCCACGTCAATACATAACAGAGTTTTTGAAGGAATTGTAACGGAAGGACCACATTGATTTGCAAGACTCATTTTCAGGGACTACATTAATCGATTTTCAATTTTAGGGACCATATTGACTGAGTGGGTCAATTTCAAGGACTGTTTGTGATAAAAACCCATTTGTTTAATTAGACTTCTAGTCCAAAACAGGGAGATACTATTGTAATTATATTATTATTTTGCTAAACTGATGATGACACTTTGTTTGAGCACTCTGTTATACTTGAATATGTGCCATACAAATAATTGGACATAAACCATGGCACCTCAGAGTTCTCGGTACCTTTGAGTTCAGCCTGTGGGGCCTTATACCTACATTGTCAGTAGCCTTCATGCTTAAACATGTCAAGTTCCATGTGCAAGGTATGTCTAGTTGTTATAATGTCATCCGACTATTTAACTGAGCCACTACTCTAAATTTGGTATCAAAGCCAAGTTTAACATTTTAATAGTATAATTATAACAATAAAGTACCTTGAGGACATAAGTCATCAACACAACTGAAATATCACACAAACACTTAATTTGGTACGAATACTGTATATTATTGTCCTTGTAGACCTTGTCAACCACAATTACTAGGAGTGTATTGTTCTAGACATCCTACTATAACTAGCATAAAGAAAAAAATTAGCATATATTTATAAGAGAATAAAAAGACACTCAAGAAGCAAAATTTTTTATCTTGGTGTTATTGAACACCCTACATTTACCAGTAAGGATACAGAAGTTCAACCTAATATATTAGTAGCAAGTATACTAACTGATCATACTTTAGAGAATTTGAGAGAAGGAAGAGAGTATTTGAGAAATCATTTAGTAGTAACTTTAGAGAAATGTAGACTTTAATATATGATAGATTATTTTAATTTATATATTAGTGAACAAAAAAAAAAAAGAAAACTAATGAAAAGGACTTGAAAACTTTGAGTTTTAACGATAAAGACAAAATAAATGGTAAATTGAATAGTACCAGGATTGAGTTTTTAGTGTAAAAATGTGGTTTTTCGTTAAAGTGAACAGTACTGGGAACTTTTCGTTAAAGTTCCCAAAAAAAATTCACCCTAGACCAAAATAATTTAGTTTGTTATTTTCCATTAAAAAACTACATTATATTTTGCATAGTTAAAAAAATCTTCAAGCAAATAGTATTGTAAATCTTATTATAAGTCAATTAGAAAATAATAAGTATAATAATGCACCCATATCCAAGGCCCATCTTTGATAGATTAAAATGCACCCAAATACGAAGCCCATGGTCCATGGCTTTGGCCCATATATTATTTAACCATCTCACTTATGAAGATATCTTTTGAACCAGCATCCTCGCTAGATCTATTCCATAGGGATCCCGTAATCTTGTTCATTCATCGTATATCGTGTGGTCAAAAATCATTTAAAATTTAAAATTTAAAATTCAAATATAAATAGTACCTAACGAAAACTGACCGCACGATATACGATGAACGGACATGATTGCGGGATCCCTAGGGAATGGATCCAGCGAGGATCCTGGTTTTTTATCTTTCCTCAAGATTGGGGCTGATGTGGGACAATTGCCCCTCACAAGTTCCAGCATAGAAGAAATATTATAAGATCGTAGTTTTGAAAGCTGTTTTTTGTTGATACAAAAATTTCACTTGAATGAGTGGCAAATCTGAATTGAACCACATAATAGAGTAGTCATAGTAATTAGATATATCAAACCTCAACACACAAGTGGAGAAGATACAATAAGATCATAGTATTGGTGGCTCATCACTTTGAAGGTTCAATTAAAACATTGACACTTTATTGGTGCATTAGAAAAACGAAGATTAGAGCATCTTCAGGAACACTCTATTTCTTTGTTATATTCTTATTAAAATGGCCAAAAATGTATTTAACTAATCACTTTATAGTAACTTTCAGATAGAAACTTAATAATTTTAATTTGAGTTGAACTGGTTTGTACTTGCAAAAGCCTAATAAAATAATGGAGTGTTGGAATTAGGATGGATAGTTTTCTTCTTCCTCGTCAACATTTTAATTTAACCAAGTAATTGTTTTAGAGAATCTGTTGGAGATTCCTTATCAAATTTCGTGGTTTGTTAGGTGAAAAAACGAACTTGCCACTTACCAGTCAATATATATGTTTCATGAAGAGCAAGTTATACAAAACAATTAATATATGAGATTTTGATTCAATAACACAATATTAGCTGAAAAAAATTAATTCATAACATTGTATAATTAGTGTTTACTTCTAGATGAAAACACTCGTTTCATGTAAATTCTATTCTTCGTATAAAAATCATAACAGATAAGTTCATGCCTGATAAATTATACGTACGAAATGAGGACATCAGAGCTTTGCCTTGCAGTCCCACTTTGCAAGTTGGTTGGATCTACAAATTACAAGCATTAATGAAGTTTCGTGAACAAATATATCCCACCAATAAATATTCATACCAAATCTTTGCATAGACCAAATTCCTCCATCCACTCCTGCTACTCTCTTAACAACATATATATAACATGTGTGTATTGTATCTAACTACCGGAGGAAATTATAATTTCAGCGCTTTATTACAGCTATGTTAATGATTTTAATACGAAAGAAGAGAGTACAATCGCCCAACCAATCACAAATTTAAGCGTAATTGCATCTAGAAGCTCATACATCAAGCATTACGCACCCGACTCGAATAATACTATTTAAAAAATGTCATCCATAATATGTTCAAAAGCAATAATAGCATCGGCAATGAAGTTGGTGTTCAATTACACCCTAATGATCATTCCAGCTCACATAATATAAGGACAAAACAATGTTCCCCGTTAAAAATGTTCTAAGCAAAGTACTTGCAAAATAAATTAAGTCCTACAAAGTTACAAACATCTTCGTATCCAATATATCATATTTTCTTGCTAATGTGAGAGGTCCCAAATTCAATGCTTTGAGCTGGTGAGTTTGCTTGATTCTGATCACGAGTAGAGTGAAATTCTGCATGGTCTCCCTGAGCTCGAAATAAGTGGATAATTGTGGTTTACCACTAGTTGTACTTTTTTTTAACATATATTTTATTGTGTTCACCAAAACAAAAATGAATAATATTAGTAGGGTAATATAATACTAATAGCATAAGAGTCCAAAGACCACGTGACTACTTTTGGTTGCTACAATGCACCCAAACAAGTTCCATACTTTTTCCTGTCCAAGGCCACATGAAGCAAAGCCCTACAAAGCTGTTCCCATTGGTCCGTTCCATCATTAGTTTTCGGAATTAAAAGATGATCACCATCCAAGTGGAATCCATCACTTGTTAAATAATTAGTCAAAAATCTTTGATTTTGAATTAATCAATTTTCTAAACAAAACATAGTACACACACAGTACCATATCGATTACTTTGTTAATTTATTAATCAACCAACCGTCTTAGAATATTACATAATTATTCATTTAATTTAGGATAAGTTCGATCATGATAGAAGCAAATCATTGGAGAAGTCTTAAAGCCGTATGATTGCAATTCACCAAAAAGAAAGTGTTTGATAGTTGTTGCTATACAAAATAGGCTGTGCTTTGCGTAAAATATGATGAAACGATCCACGCAACGGTGCTTCAGTCATTCAGGAGGGATGATATGTAAAGAGATACGGGGAAGAAGAGTAGACACGAGACATACGTGATTTACTTTAAATTGGACTACATCCACAGGGTTAGATGAGTTCTCATTAATAATGTTATATCTACATAATATAATGGTTTAAGCTTTAGTATAGGACTAAGCCTGAATTAGGGGTCCTAAGATTGAAGAGCCCTTAATTGTAAGAGAGAAATGCCATTTATATGTGAAGAGAATCCCCCATTCTTGTCCGTGGTTAATGTGGGACTCTTGGAATGTTGTTGTATTATTGCCAAGTGTCTTTCAGCAAGTTGCCTCCAATTTGGAGGAACAAAGAGCTCATTCGTTTGAGGTTGGTTCGTGTGATTCAGCAGGGGTGCTGAAGTCTTCGAGGCTTTAAGGGTTAAAACTTTTGAGGTGGGTTGTGCCTTGGGGGGGGGGGGGGGGGGTGTGATGTTGAAGGAGGAGGTAGAAGGTCTGAAATTTGTGAGTTTGATTTGCAATAACCATTGTTGAGGCTTTGTGAGGACTGAGTTCCTTGAATTATGCGGTGGACCAAGCATTTCACGGAGGGTTCTCCGATCTGCCTGTGCGACGGTTGAAGAGCACGAAGTGGTTGAAGAGGCCTGACATTGTTACACCCAATCCAGGGAAGAGGAAAATGTTAGAGTATGGGAATATTTGATAAGCTTCTATGAAAGCTTGATGAAGGTCTGAGAAAAACCAGAAAATGGCAAAGAGAATTTCAAAGAATGATGATTGAATTGATTGTAATATTCCTCACAACAAACATATGAGGTTGTTACCATTATACATGGAAGAGGAAGGGAGATCCTTCACTCATCATTGTGTATTAGGGTTGCATTGTTTTCAAGTTTTGCATTAAAGTCTTGGTCTAGTTTTAAGCTTTAAATTCGGTTTTAAACCAAGCTTTTGGATTCAAGTCAGATTCTTCTTTCAACTGTTTGACTAGAGAATCTGACTGGTCATTTGAATCCAGATTTCATATGTATATCATAAAATCATATCATATCATTGATCGTGTTAATATCGGTGCCACAAGGTGATGAGCTCAGAATAAGCTGTCATTTCGTGAAGACCTAAGAAGTCCATCTCGTGTAAGGCAAGGTTGCACAAAGGTAAAGCTGCTCTGTAGATAGGGATCTAAGAATTAAGCTTGTGTGATCTTTGTATGAACTTTTGTTTACACTAATGGATTGGGCTCAGTGGAGAGTCTCCAGTTTTTTAAGCCAGAGATGGGTTTTTCCGGCCAAAAATATCTTGTGTTCAAGTTTTTTTTATTTATTATGTCACACATCTCACATACACATACATGATACATATATCTGTTCAACATTTAAATGGTATTTGCTCACAATCTTGTCCACTTGACACATTAATAACTTGCAACGAACTGCAGCCTTGTTGACTAGGATAGTTTTAGGGAATTAAAATTGTAATTAAATCTTCGATTTATTGATTAACAAATCTATCTTAGTTTACCATCGGGCTTGATTAGTTAGTCTAGCGGATTATAATTTTTATATACAGGATATGTCACCTGGTACCAATTTCAATTGGTATTAGATCCTTGCTCTAGATATACTTAGAGTGATCTCTAGGATTTGCTGGTGTTGGTTTGAATCTCATCATGGACCATGATCGTGTCAGTGGCTCATGTTATACACCTCAATTATTTGATGATACAGATTATGCTGCTTGGAATGAGAAGTTGCAGATATTCTTTGAGACTCAAGATCTTATAGATGTTGATTATCTCACTCTTGAGTGGAAGGCTCCATCAGGGCTAGTCAATGGATAGTCTGTGAGTAAGCCAAATGGTGAATGGACTCAAGGAGAAATTGCATCGGCATGACTAATAGGAAAGCAAAACATGCTATTGTTTCTGCTATTTTGTCTAATCAGTTTTCTCATATTCGTCATTGCACAACTGCCAAGCAAGCTTAGGACAAACTACGAATTCTTCATGAAGGTGATAAAAACAAGTGAGAGATTCAAAGCTCCAAATGACCTTTTCGAAATTTGAGGATTTACGAATGCTCGAGTCTGAGACTTTCTCGGTCTTCTTTGAGAAAGTTGAAATGTTAACAAATGAAGCCTTAGGGTTAAGGAAGCCTATTGATGAAACAATAGTTGTTCAAAAGATTTTGAGATGTTTGCCTAATAGATTTTAAGCAAAGAAGGCTGACATTCAAGAGTTTCAGGACCTAAATGAGATCAAGCTTGGAAAATTGGTTGGGAAAATCATTACCTATGAAATGGAGCTTGACATGGATGAAAGTGACTCCAAAAAGAGAAAAGAAGTAGCCATTCAAAGTGTTGAGAACTGTGAGGGTATTAGTGATGTGTGCAGACATGCCTCAGAAGATGATCTTGCCTTATTCGTCAAACAATTTAGAAGAATTCTCAAAACAAAGGAAAAGATTCTAAATGGTTTTTTGAGTCATCAAACAGTCTGGAAAAACAACCTACTGGAGTGAAGCATATAAGGTTCACTAGAAAATGAGACAAAGGTTTGTTAAAGGTACATGGTCCCTACTTTGCATGTGGTGAAAGTGGGCACCGTGTTGCTGATTGTGCTAACACCAAACTCTTTGGTCAAAAGCATGAAAAGGCAATGATGGTTGCTTGGAGTGATAACAATGATCAAGGTTCTGTGCATTCTAATGAGTCGTCAGATGATGAAGAAAAGGTTGTTGCTTTTGTTGCTCCAATTGAGGAAGTGTCTCTAAGTGATGATGATTATGTTCTGAATGGAAATTAGAAGATGACTTATGATGAATTGTGCATTAAGTATGATACACTCTTTAATGAGGCTTGCTCTACAAAAGTGGAGAAGATTGAACTAACTAAGCAAGTTGCTGATTACAGAAGGAAAACAAGTCTCTTCGTCTAGTCAAAATTGAACTGGATGTAAAGATTGGTTATCTTGAGGCCCATGTTGAGGAGATGAATAAGAAGGTTCCTAATTGCAATGAAAAAGTTGAAAATAATGATGTCATCACTGCTCTTGAAGCTCAGGTTCAAAACATGCTAGAATCTCAAGAAAACTTAACGAATCAAATTCATGTGTTGAAGGCAAATAATGTAATGTATTATGAGGCTAATAGGAAACAGTTATTTGAGTTGAATAAGGCAAATACTAAAGTCATTTTCCTTACTATTGGGGTTGAAAAATTAACAAGATGCTCAGTATTGGGAAACTACATGGTGACAAAAGTGGTATTAGTTTTGTGAAAAGTGGCTCAAGTTCTATCCCCACCAAAATAAAATTTGTGAGAGAATCTAGGCCTGTATCTAAGAATGTCAAACCATGTCCAAAGATAAGATCTGTTCCTACGTGTCATCACTGTGGTGAAGTTGGGCACATTCGTCCAAAACGTAGAAAATTGTACTCTAGAAATACCAATTTGCTGAAGGATTAGGTGGATCATCTGGTCATCAAAGTCAATAGAATTGCTCAACTTGTTCATTCTTCTTCATCTAGAAATATTAAGCAAAGTTCGAAGTGGGTTCAGAAAGACTCAAACAGGTGCCTTGTTGTTCTAAATGCTCTATTTGCTACCAAATCAAATGTGTGGTATCTTAATAGTGGGTGCTTTCATCACATGACTGGAGACAAGTCTCAGATCACAGGGAAAGGTGATATCAAGATCCCTGAATTACCAATGCTTGAAAATGCTAGTTATGTTGATGGGTTGAAGTCAAATCTCATTAGCATTAGCTAGTTGTGTGATGATGTAGCTGATAAAGTGTGCTTCTCAAAACTAAGTTGTCGAATTGTATGAACATGGAAAGAACTTGTTTGTACTTCCGAGATCTAGAGACAATTGCTACATTCTTGATGTCTCTAAAGTTGCTGAATATTCCATATGCGAAACTATTGATGAAACTAATGTATTGTGGCATAAAAGACATGGGCATGTGAACTTCAAAGACCTAAAGAAGTTGTCCAAACATGAAGTTGTGAAGGGGGTGCTACCTCTTTATGTTTCTGACTCTTATGTTTGCCGATCATGTCAGTTGGGAAAGCAATCTAGAGTGACTTACAAGAAAGTGATTAACATTGGAACAACTAAGCCTTTTCAACTGATTTATATGGATTTTGTTAGACCAATTTAGACCTTATCTCTTGCTGACAAGAAATACATCTTGGTAATTGTGGATGACTACTCTAGATTTAGTTAGGTATGCTTTTTGAGGGAAAAATATGATACCTTTCAACAGTTTCTCATTATGTACAAAGTAATGTTGAATGAATCACTGTCTAGCCATCTTGCTCTAGTAAGAATCAGAACTGAACATGGAACTGAGTTTGAGAATGCTCACTTTGATAATTTCTGTTCAACAAACGGTATCAAGCATGAATTTTCTGCTCCAATACCCCTCAACAAAATGGTGTGGTGTAAAGGAAAAATCGTGTTTTGATAGAGATGACTAGGGTGCTACTTAACAGCAAATACTTGGCAAAACACTTTTAGGCCGAAGCCATTAACACCGCTTGTTGCATCTCAAATCGAGCGTTCCTAAGACCTAGCACTAATGTGACTTCTTATGAACTCTGGCGGGTGAGAAGCCAATGGTAAAGTATTTAAAAGTTTTTGGGAGTATTTGCTACATTCTACGTGATCGTGAACATCTAGCAAAGTTTGATACTAAGAGTGATGAAGGAATCTTCTTGGGGTACTTTAACACAAATCGGGCTTATAAGGTTTACAATCTGAGAAAAAAAACCATCGTGGAGTCTATAAATGTTAAGATTGATGACACTGATGTCCCTCTATTTGGCAACAGAAAATGATGATGTGTTATTTCCTTCTTTTAAGGATAACGGTGATGCTTTTAGTGAGTCAAGTGTGGTGTCAGAAAGTGACAATGAGAGTGAATCAAGCACTAATCAAGATTCTCGTGTTCTATTCAAAGACAAACTGAAATGGGCCAGAGGTCATTGTGATGAAGAAATTATGGGTCCGATTGACAATGGCATTAAAACTCGAAGATAAATAGCTGATAAAGTTGCAAATGTTTGCAACGTCTCCCAGATTTGACTTCCAGTAGACCAGATATTTCCTTTGCAGTTGGGTTCTGTGCTCGGTTTCAAAGTTGTCCCAAGGATTATCAAATATGTGGGTGAAACTACTGACTTTGGACTACAATATATGCATGACACCAATACTAACTTGGTTGGATATAGTGATGCCAATTGAGTTGGGTGCATTGATGATCGAAATAGTACTCTGGATGAGCTTTCTATGTTGGGAACAATCAGGTAGCTTGGCACAGTAAGAAGCAAAACTGTGTCTCCATATCCACAGCTGAGGTTGAATATATTACTGCTAGAAGCTGTTGCACTCAATTAATGTGGATGAAGCAAATGCTCAGTGACTATGGTATCTTTCAATCCACATTGTTTATTATGACAACATGAGTGCTATTGATATTTCCAAGAACCCTGTCCAACATTCAAGAACCAAACGTATTGATATAAGGCATCATTTTATTAGAGATGTTGTGGAAGATAAAATACTTACCTTACCTCTGTGCCAACTGAAAACAGGTAGCTGACATATTCACTAAAGCCCTAGATAATCGAAGGCACGAGGATCTTCAATGGTCTATTGGTCTTTGTGATATGATTTGAATAGGTTGTATAGCCTTGCTACCAATAATTGAATATTTTGTCTAGTCTCTATGCATGTTTTTGTATAGGCAGTTATCTCATTAGATAACCTTATTTTGCTATCTGTACGCATCTCTTATCTGTCATACATTGTTAGTAATATATGGATTAGCCTTGGATAGTCTTTCATTATGATGTTAAAGGTTCTCTCAATTCTCTCAAATGGCCTCTTAAAAATCATTTTTCCAATCATCCAAATCTAGTGGTGTTTTTGAAATTAATGTTGCTTTGGTCCTAATTGAGTGGTAGTGACTTTACTTACTCTATAATCTGGACCATGTGCCAATTCTCTTTCTTTTTGTCCTCTCCCTAAATCAAAACCAAAATTCAAATGGGTGAATGTCTTGTGAAAGGGGTGTCTTCTAAAGAAATATATATTATCAAATCGGAAAATCCCTTCATTTTGGCCTTCCATGCAATGTCATGTATAGTGATTCAAGATCCTCCTCCGTAGGTCATATATCAAATTCTCTTAAAATATCAATGGTGATTCATTAAAATTTAACCTTTATTCAAATGACCTTGGCATTTCTCAAAAATGGTGTCTCTCTCAAAGTTCCACACCAAAGTTGGCTTTTCCTTCAGGCTTATGCCTTGCTTTTTGCGAGTCTTGCCCATTGTCCATATTATGTAGGAAGTGTTGTCTCTTAAGGTCAATGGATTATTAAAATTTTGGTTAACTTATGATTTCAAGATGGTTGTCATCAATCTTATTCCCTTACCTTGACACATCATAGTTGCATAATGAGCAAGTGTTCATCTCCATATTACTATCTTTGTATGCCCTTAAAGAGTTGTCTTTTGAGAATTGCATTGCATATTGTTTTGTCAAACATTTGCCATATCAATATCTCTTGGAAGCATCGATATTCAAATTACTTTCTATTATCCCTTTCGTGGCTTATGTTTTAGTTGTAGTTCATTGGTGCAAAGATTCAATTGTTATCTTGATCTTTATCTTCTTAATGAGCTGCATTCGGTTGTTTAGGTACATTTGTCTATGCTTATGCTCAAATATATGTGTCAATGGTCATCTTTTTTTTTTCTGTTGAGTCAATGTCCCTCATCAGATAAATGAAGTTATGATTTGGAATTATGGTGGAGTGTGTTTTCATGAAGGGCATCAATTTTGGGGGAGTTCAATTTCATTGCATGCATCCTTTCTGAGGGAGTTGGATCATTTTTTGTGCTTACTTGTTGCTAGTCTAATTGTTGCTACACTTTGCTTGAGCATACCCATATAATCTATTGGAAATTCTTTATTCGTTGCGTTCTTGTTGTTTTTGTCTTGTGTATTTGCATCAATTTTGACTATTTTTGTGCTATTTTCCACCTTGTCTTTGTCTTACCATGACAAAATGGGGGAGAAAATTTTCATTGTGTTTCATACCTTGCAAGCCTTTTCTACCCATGATAAATTTCACTTATCAGGTACATATGCAGAATTCCTTGGCTTTTCTCTTGAGTGTGGGTGAGTGAAATTAGTTCTAGGCTTGGGGTATTTTGTCAAGGAAAGCTAAAGGGGGAGATTGTAAAGTCTAGTCTTAAGTGTTTGGCTTTCCTCGTCAAATATTGTAATTGAACCTCACACATGCTCAATCTAGCTTTAGGATATACTCTGATTATGAGTTGTTGCTGCTGGAGGAAATGTTTAAGAAGTGGCATATTTTACCTCAAAAGGTTTATTCATGCATGTGTATTCACATGCTCAATCTAACTTTAGGATATACTCTGATTATGGGTTGTTGCTGCTGGAGGAAATGTTCAAGAAGTGGCACATCTTACCTCAAAAGGTTTATTCATGCATGTGTAGTTCATATCTCTATTTGTGTTGCATTATGTCTACTTTAATTGTCTAGTCAATTTTGCACGCTGACTTCCAGTTATCTAGGCACACAAATTAAGACAACCTAATGTGAAAATTAACTTAACACACAAATTAAAACCCTATAGATGTAGTATATGAAAGTAGGGATCGTTCTAGGCCGGGGATTAAAAGGGATGCTAATCTACCCAAATTAGACTCTAAACACTAAACTAGACTCAAAAACAGCAAAACTAGACTCTAATGACTCAAAATAACCTAGAATGACTCAAAACAACACAAAACAAACAAACTCACTTAAAACAGACACTAGGGAGTTATTTGGACGAATTCTAGACTAGTAAGACTCAAAACACTAAATTGGACAGATTTAAACACACTTCTAACTAATCTAACACACTTAATTAAAGGGGGGGATTGATTTGGATGAAATTAATTAAACTAAACAGATTGCATAAACTAAACTAATGTAAAATGAATTTGGGTGATTTGAAAAGGGTGAAAGGCTAGCTAGAGGGTCCCTCTCTTCACATGACACATATGCAACACAAATCAATTTCCAGTTATTATTCTGATAAACCATGAACCTCAACGCCCCAGATTAACCGTGAACAGCACTAATTAACCCTCAGATTTTCCTAAATTCATTGAATTTGATGGAATATGCATCGGCAACCAAATTATTCTTTAATAGTTCTCTACATGACAAGCATAATAGAAATACAATCAAAGATCATTAAGCTCTGTGAAGATCATAAGCATTGACAAAGCATTCGTGACTATGAAAAGTATGACACTCCTGCTAGGAATTTACTTAATGCGATCGTGACTAGCAACCTCCACTACTTGTAAATATAAGTTTGTAACTATTAGGTTAAACTCCCTTAT
Source organism: Heteromeles arbutifolia (assembly GCA_024362995.1). Classification (NCBI taxonomy): domain Eukaryota; kingdom Viridiplantae; phylum Streptophyta; class Magnoliopsida; order Rosales; family Rosaceae; genus Heteromeles; species Heteromeles arbutifolia. Next base: position 30,869,043 of record JANCRC010000003.1, on the reverse strand, counting down.
ATTTTAGCATCAAATTCATGCATGCAAACTAAGTAGGCCTCCTTAATCAACATACAAGAATAAGTTTTCAATCAAACAGTTAAGCGAATTGCATTCACGATTTATGAACTAATAACTGGATGTAATCAACTCATGTCACATACATGCTCATGGCTTTGAATTCTCCCCTAGCTAAAACAAGTTTAGTTCCTCATGTTCGCAAATAAACAAAGACAATTAAATTTAAACATTAAAAACAAAGATAGAATACACCTGGAAACGCTCCAACAATCCAACGTCTTGAATGGCAAGCACGGCTCCAAGTTCTTCTCCTTCATTCCTTGCAAAGCTGCAGCACAAAGGGGTGTGTGTGGTGAATGGTGGTGGTGGATGGATGTAGGTGAGTTATGGTAGAGGGTGGTGGTTTTTGCAGCAGAAAATACACACACACACACACACACACACATATATATATATATAGGCTTAGGTGCGGCACAAAAGTAGCTTAGGAAAAGGATTTTAGCACTTCAAATCCATAAGGAAAAGGTCAGTTATATGGCAGAAACCAAAGAGGAAAAGGAGAGAGAGGTGCAGCAGGCTTCTAGACATTCTAGAAAGGGTCCAGGCGCCAGATTTTTAGGGCTTCTAGAAATGAGTGTTGTGGCATGTTTCTAGAAGGAAAAGGCCTTCTAAAAACAGGTTTTAGGCATCCTAGTATGAGAAGGAGTCCCCCTTGCAGCTGGAATTAAGGTAGCATAAGATTAGGATAGGATAAGATAAGGTTAGTTTGGATAAGATAAGGTTGCATAAGGTTCCTTCTTTTTAGCTGATTCCTTATCTAATTTATCTTGAATTAATTTCTCCATCTCTTTTGCACATTCCTAAACTCTCTTGAACTTCAAATTCGTCCATCCATCTTGCTCCATACATATGTTATCCATTCTAAGCCCAAAACTGCTCTAAAATACTCCAAATTGCACTTTCTTGCCAACTTTGTAATTTGAACCTGAAAACACACGAAAATAGTTTAAAACACTCTTATAACCAATAACTAACTAAATAAATGCAAGAAAACATGCTAACTAAGTCGCATAAATATGCTCCTATCACAACCCACATAGGTTGACTGATACCTTTCTACTGGTAGTCAGTTTCTGGCCATTGATCTGCCTAGATCTCTTTTGCAGCCGACAAGTGTCCTTAGGACAAGTTGGCTGATGGAAACTTTGATTTCTTGGATATATTTGTTCTCTAGGGTTTCAGTTTGAACTTGGGGATTTAGAATTTATTTTTAGAGAGAGAGAGAGTTGCCTTAAAGGCTTTGAGCTTGTATCTTCTCCATTTATGAAACCCTAACTGCCAAACTTTCCTCATGCATTAAACACCTAATCATTGTGTATTAGGGTTGCATTGTTTTAAGATTTTGCATTAAAGTCTTGGTCTGGTTTTAAGCTTTAAATTCGATTTTAAACCAAGCTCTTCAACTGTTTGATTGGAAAATCTGACTGGTCATTTAAATCCAAATTTTATATGCATATCATAAAATCATATCATATCATTGATAGTGTTAATATCAGTGCCACAAGGTGATGAGCTTAGGAGGAGCTGTCATTTCGTGAAGACTGAAGGAATCAATCTCGTGTAAGGCAAGGTTGCATCGAGGTAATGCTGCTCTATATAGGGATCTAGGAATTAAGGTTGTGTGATCTTTGTATGAACCTTTGTTTACAGTAGAGGATTAGAGTCAATGGAGAGTCTCCGGTTTTTTAACCCAGAGGTGGGTTTTTCGGGCCAAAAATATCTTGTATTCAAGTTATTTTTATTGTCACACATCTTATATACACATACATGATACATATATCTGTTGAACATTTAAATGGTATGTGCTCACAATCTTGCCCACTTGACACATTAATAACGTGCAACAAACTGCAGCCTTGCTGACTAGGATAGTTTTTGGGAAATGAAATTGGTAATTGAATCTTCATTTATTGACCATTAAATCTTTCTTAGTTGACTAGTGGACTTGACTAGTTAGTCCAGCGGATTATAACTTGTAGGGTAAATGACAAAAAACTACCTCAACTATTGGTGTCACGACACTTTCATACCTCATTTTTTAAAATTGACAATGTCATACCTCATTTTACGAATTTGTGCCAATGTCATACCTCCGTCAGTTTTTCTGTTAATTTTTCTGTTAAGTGCTGACGTGGCTACATACGGGGTTCACTCATTAATCCAACTGGATTAAAAAAATTATTAAATATAATTTTTAATAATTAAAAATTAAAAAAATTAATTTTTTTATAATATTAAATCTCTCTCTCTCCCTCTTTCCCTCTCTCCCCCACCTCTCACGCCTCTCTCTTCTCTGCATCCCCAGAACCCCTTCCCCCAACCCCTCCCCCAAAACCCAGCTTCCCTTCTCACATTTACCAATAAGGAATCAAGGGGGAAAAAGAAGAGGAGACAAAAAAAAGGAAGTTTTCCTTCCCTCCCGTCGGCACTTGCACCCGCACACCCAACCCAACCAACTCTGGCGATTTTCGCCATTTTTTCCGTCGAATCACCACCATCCAACACCCACAACCTCTTCCACATCATCCCCTCTACGATCTCCACCCAAATTTGGGGATTTTCAAGCCCAAAAATCGTGTTCCACAGCGAATCCTAATTTCTGCAACCTTCAACCCAAAATAGAAGCTTTTCGTTTCTTTTTCTGTCTTTTTTGAAATTGGCGAATTCAAATTTCAAATTTTAGGGTTTGGGTGGACATTAATTTGGTGAGGGTGATGGGTGTGTTGGGGGGGTGGTGAAACGCCGGTCTTGGAGGAAGAGGTGGTAGTGGTGGAATACGGAGCGGGGGGGGGGGGGGGGGGGTAATGACAGAAGATGGTGGACGCCGGGGGGGGGGGGGGGGGGCTAACGACGGGGGAGGGGGGGTTATGACAGAAGGTGGTGGACGCGGGGGGTGGGGGGGCTAATAACAGAAGGGGTTGGCCGCGTGGGGGGGAGAGGCTTGCTGGGGTTGGCGTGGGTTGCTGCGTTTTGGGGGAGGGAGGGACACGGGGATGGAAAGGTTTTGGGAATACAGAGAGACAGAGAGGAGAGAGGAGAGGAGATAGGAGAGAGAGGAGAGAGAGGTGGAGATTTAACATTGTAAAAAAATTAATTTTTTTAATTCTTAATTATTAAAAATATTTTTTAATAATTTTTAAATCCAGTTGGATTAGTGAGTAGGACCCGAATGTAGCCACATCAGCACTTCACAGAAAAATTAACAGAAAAACTGACGGAGGTATGACATTGGCACAAATTCGTAAGATGAGGTATGACATTGTCAACTTCAAAAAATGAGGTATGAAAGTGTCATGACACCAATAGTTGAGGTAGTTTTTTGTAATTTACCCTAACTTTTATATACAGGATATTCCACCTGGTACCAATTTCATATTCCTTCAAATGTTACGCATCGGAGCCTAAATTAATTTTGATAGGTATATTTGAAGCTTGGAGAGCCCATAAATCAGTCATCTTCGAACGTTAAGCATGAGAACTAAAATAAGTAGTTGAAGCTTGGGGAACCCTTAAATTAGTCACCTTTTAATATTAAGCATGAAAACCCCAAATAAACTTCGGTAGAAGTAATTGAAGCTTGGTGAGCCCCTAAGCTAGTCACCTTCAAACGTTACACATTGGAACCCAAATAAATTTTCATAGAAGTTGAAGCTTGGATGGGTCCATAAATAAGCTTCATTCAAACATTACGCATGGGGACCTAAATAATTGTTTGAAGCTATGATGACTTTCTTGTAAACTTGAAGGATATTTCTAACGATGCTTTGTGTTGTTGTAGGTTGCAAGCTAAGTGGTTGAAGGATTGAAGCTTCCGCATTACTTGAAGCTTTCGAGTCTATTCATTGGTTAACCTTCCAACCTTTATCTTGGAATCCACAATAGGGTTGAAGCTAATTGTATTGAAGTTTGTTGATTGTTCGAAGCTTGAAGGAAGTTTGTATCGTGGTAGTGGAAGTTGTTGTGACTCTAAATTGGCTTTCCTTCCATTAATCTTGTGCAAGACCCAATCGGGTAGAACTTCGTCAACGTAAAGTATGGTCAAGCGACCATGTGATTGTGAGTAATGATGATATGTAAAGAGATAAGGGTAGAGGAGTAGACACGAGATTTACATGGCTCACCCTAAGTTGGGCTGCATTCACTGGGTTAAAGAAGTTTTTATTAATAATATAGCGTTCACATAATACAATGGTTTAAGCATAAGCAAAAAACTAAGCCTAGACTAGGGGGCTTATGATCTAAAAGTCTTTAATTGGTGTCAAACCAGATCAAACAAAACTGTGCCCACCCCTAACAAGTACTTTTACTTTAAAGATGATTATGTTTGGACAAAGCGCAAGGTCTTTTCTTCCGAAAAGATATTCAAGCAAAGGACCATTGTTAAAATGGACTTATAATAGAGATGACAATTTGCCCTACTAGTTTGGATTGTCGTGGGGTTTCACCCTATTAGGCACGATGGATAAAAAGTGGGGATGAGGAATAGTTTGACAAAACTTTTGAATATGATGTTCGGAGTGAGGCAAATATTGAAAAAGACTAACATTTCAATTAATGCAATCGAAAAATGAGAGATGAGAACCTCATTTCTCTTGAACAAAATATAAAACAGTGACTTGCTTGCAACTCTTTTTGAAATTTTTTTTTTTTGTGGACTTTGATATATTAGAAAGTACCGTTTGATGATCGAGTTTATTATTATGATTATTCTTATAGTCTAGATTTTGTTGAAGAAAATATTTTAATTTTATTAGTTTTGTAATGAGACATGGCGGGGAACCTGTTCTCATTGGGAATAGGGATGAGAATTTCCAATTTGAAATTACGGGTAGGACGTGGGAATGAGGAAAAAAACTTAACAAAGGTGGTGATGAGATTGGAATACCCATCATCACTACGACCCAATTTCGCAATTAAAAGTGGTCCTTGTTTTATATTATTGTTTCCAAAATTTCTCTTTCGTTTTTCTCTTCAAACTTTTTATTTTTCTCAAGTGTCAAATTTTGTGTCATCCGGTGCCTTTGTCAGGCCTAACAAATGTCTTACTTTAATTTTTGGATTTGGGCTTGAAATTTTTGGACATGTGTTTCCAAAAATTAAAGAAAGACATTTGTCTTTAGTTTCTATTGAGTAAATAATTTTCACCTAAACTATAATATTAAGGATGTGTTTGTTTGCCATCACTAAGTTTCACTGGACTAGATTACATATTAGTGTAAGCACATGTTTCTTACAGGCATAATTAAGTTTAATGATCTAAAGGAGAACTTGCCTCCTAGCAAGACCTCCAAAAAAACATCGGATTGCTAAGCCCGTCTGATTTGCTTCGCCTCGAACTCATCCAATCTACTTCACACCGTCTTCATGGCCGTCCAACAAGTAGACGACATACCTTCATCTCTGTTGAAACCCATATCCCCAAAAGACGGGACCTTTGTGAACCCAATGGTGGGTGAGGAACATGACAAGGAAAAGCGTGAGAAGACTCATGAACCACTCGGTGTGCTTGAAGGAACACGAGAGGCAAGAATGTAGGCGATTTCCCATCACGATCATTCCTTTGTCCATGGAACCACCAGAGGAGCGTCACTTTGTACTGTAAAAAACACTATGATCAAATCAGAAACAATGCTATGAATAAGACAATTAAGCCGGAAAAATCAGATGGGAAATGATTCCGATGATCTTAAGAAGAATCGTTGATCCAAATAGGTGAAATAACCAAAATTTAAATCTTTTCTTTTCTTCCAAAAATATTCAAAATTTTCTTCAAATCAACGAGATTGAGGATTTTGGATTATGCGTTTTAAGATTTGGCAAAAAGTGGGAGAAAAAAGAGAGGGGAGGGAGAGGATGGGACGAAGAAAAAGATAGGTGTTGAGAGAGAGAGAGAGAGAAGAGGTTTTTTTTTTTAAAATTTTTAATTAATAAAACATTAACATATGGATTAAATAATATAATATTATAGTTTGTTAACTATTCAACTTCCTAGTCTCATACTGCATCAAACGCTTCATGAAGTCAATCCATCTTAGTCTATAGTAAGTCAGTCCAACTTAATCTCTACAACTTAGTTCAGTTTGAAATAATCCAGTGCAACAAACACACCCTAAGTGCATTCATATGATGAACTTCAAAAGGAAAACTGAATTCCTACAAACCCAAGATGACTATTGTACCATAGTTTGGTCTCGTTTTATATGGATATGGAAAAACATGTAAAAATAAAGACTTGTCTTTGTATAACAAGGCACCTCACCTTCTCATTTGAGGGAAAACTCGTCTTCCCACCTCTTCCTTGTTCATTTCCTAGGTGTAAAAGTCAAATTAGGGTAAATAGGGTCAAAGATGAAGCCAGAGATCTATGTAGATGAGGGCATCCTCAAACAATAAAGTCACAAATTAAAAAGCTTAAGAACTATTAAACAAAACACATATATTAATCTATAAGGTTTTTTATACAACATTATTACAATATCCATCTACGTGTTTTTATGTTTTGAAAGTGTTACATGACAATGTCATTACCAATGCCATCAAATGTCTCTATTGTTATAAATATAAACATGTTATCATTCATCCCTTGATTTACAATTGATCTTCATAAATTTCATGGTAAAAAATGCTCTTTCAACCATAGAAGTAGCACATAAAGAGTTAACGTTAATGTCACAAACAACTGAAATAGTATTTTTTTTATCCCAAAAAAATCAGCGGGGGCATCTGCCCCCTATCAGCCGAAGATGGCTCCGTCCATGGATTGGGTGGAATTGGGTGAAATTGGACGGAAATGAGGAACATTGGGATTGAGAACAAAAAGCGGAGCATATGGCCTAAACCAAACATGATTTTCGTGCTACGTGATTCACATGGCGATCATGTGAACACTTTTTGACGCAATTTAGATGAATTTGGTTTAAGCCGAGAGATATGGTGTAAATTGCTTCTTTTTTTTTTTTTTTAACAAAAAATAGTTAAGAAGGAAAGAATAGCTTTGTATAAATAAAATATTTCTAACACCTAGCTCTTAGTCCAATTGTATATTTTTAAAGGAAGGAAGTTTCAGTTTCTAATATCCTTTTTATATTGTAATTTTTCTTTCACGTTACATTCAAATGTTCTTGTTATTAGTAAGGTTCTAAAAGACGCTAGGCGATAATGGGGTGGTGAATTGGGACCGAGCACCTAGTCGGCTAGGTGGGGCTTATGTGGACTAGACGAATTTAAGTAAACTTATTATGTACCGTATAAATAATTGTTTATTTATGTACCGTATAAATAATTGTTTATTTATACTTAAATAATATAAAATGGTATTGAGATACATAAACTGAAAAATATAATAACAATAGATTACAAAGTTTTAAAACATAATGAAAATATGAGGAACCATATTATAATGAGTGTTCTTCCAAGTATTCAACAAGTTTCTGACAATTTATTAAAAAAGTGCAAGATGAAAGTTATATTTTTTATGCCTAAGTGAGAGTCGCGACCTAAGTGGGTACCTAGGCATGCGGCTAAGTAGATCTAAGCTTCATTTCTTAATTTTCAAACGTCTAGGATTAATCGAGGCGGAACCTTAGAGGTACTAGGCGGAAATTTTAGAACATAAGTTATAAGAATCTGTTTAATCTTGGCAACGTCTACATACTATTAGTGCTATGAGTGAGACCTAACATTGTAACCGGACCCCTTATATTAACTATAAATTTGATAAAAAGATAGAAAAGCTCATCTCATCTCATGTCTCAACATTTTGGAGGCCTTGCGATAATTGGATATGAAGATTGAGACCAGTTGGATTCGTGATGACACCTAAGCCATGGCCAGTGACCACCGCTCTTTCTTTACCCACACCAATGTTTTTTACTTTCTTCTTCTCATTACTCTTCGACCCAAGTAAATGCCATTCTTCTTCAACTCAATCACAGAAATGCCACTTCTTTTCCTTGTTTATATAACAATCTTTGGAAATTTTTAATCATATAAAAAACTTCGGAATTGAACATTTGATGTATTTTAAGGGTTCTTGTGACCCTTCAATGCACGTTTAGAATCTTTAGGCTTTTTTTTTTTTTTTTTTTTTTGTGGTTTTTAATTGTTCTTCTAACGATCTACACATGGTCACTTAGTACTACAACCTAGTGGTATTCATTTTCACTTGTAAGTAAGAAGTCTTAGGTTCGATTCTCACCAAATGCGAGTTTGAACCACATTATTTCTAGCTCATTGTGAAGCTAAATCCACTATATCCTGTAGATAATATCGTTTGTTAAAAAAAAAAAAAATCTACAAATGAAAATTGTTTATGTGTTGTGAGCAACCCAAATAGTCTAGGATAAGCATATTAAAAATGGTAATCGAACACGAATTATATCATCAATGATTGTTTCATAATTGTAACATTATGCTAGTGGGGTATCATAATTGTAATACGAATTATAATTTTTAACCAAAACAGTAGTGAATATGAATTACAGCTGATTGTTTTAGTAATTTTCTCATACCATCTCTCCAAATGAGATGCTCTCATTTGTGTGATTGCTTTAATAATTGAGAGATTATATTCACACTCTAAACTCTTTCTCCACACCATTTTAATTTTTTTAATATTTTTCTATCAAATGGTGTGTAGAATATCAAAAATATTAAAAAAAATAAAAAAGGTGTAGGAAAAGTAATTTGGAGGGTGTGAACATAATCTCTCTTAATAATTTTGGTAGACTCTGCAACATGTTCTCACTACATTAAAACTTGATGCATCCGACGATTCTTCTTCGTTGCGGCATGTGGTGAACAATGCTCGCCATATGCATGCAATTCTCCACACAAAACTCACTTATACTAGAAAAAAGGCAAACAAGGTTGCAGCTGGCAAGACTGGGATTGTCTTTAGAAGAACAAGTGATTTATTGGGGTGTATTCAATTGGAATTTCGAGGGATTTTAATTATTTTTGTGAATATAGGAGTATTCAATCAGGATTTTAAGTGACTCTTTAAAATTTAAAGTGTATTCATTTAAGATTTTGAGATAGTTTATTAAAATCCTTAAAAATCCGGATGTGTTCAATTAGAATTTTAAAGAAGCTTATAGCATTCCAGTTGTATTCAATCAGAAACTGATTTTAAGGAATTTGAAAAAGTTGAGGAATTTGAGGGAATTGAAGAGATTTCATAGTGTATTTTAAGCATCCATAAATCTTATCTCTTTCCATGAGATTTTGAGGGAATGAATCAAAATTTTACATGTAATCTCGACAAACCAATTTAAATTCCATAAAATCCATGAATTTATAAATCCATTAAAATCTCTAAAATTTCCAATTGAATAAACCACCCTTAGTTTGAGGAACCCTTTATGTAATCACGGATCTCACTTTTTAAGATATTACAACTTTGTAACTTGTTGGTGCTGGAAGCTTTTTTTTTTTTGCCTTCGACCAGGTTGAAATTCCCGCTAAGTTTGTTATCGAAACCCATTTAAATGGACCATATCCTCTAATATGCATATGTTCTTTTCGTCGTATCAATGCATATCCTACTTGTTAAAGAAAAATACATGAATTAATTACAAACACATCGATATTTCTTTCATACAATAAACCTAATATAGAATATTTAATAAACAATAAACCTAATATAAAAGATTCAATAGATCTAATATAAACATTTACGAAGAGATGAACAGATATTGAGGAGTGAGACAATTTTCCTTTTACTGTAGTTTTTTTTTTTTTTTTTTTCCAATTTCGATGGCCAAAATTGTGAAGTTTCCAAGTGCTGACCATCCTTGACCCAGACAAAAAAACAGTCAAACCAGCAAACCTTCTATTCACTATCCCACAGTGCCAAAATCGTAAATAATAACCAAATGCAGGGCATTGCTAATCAAAATTTTAGCAACAATTTTAGATTAAGGTATATAAGGGGCCCATCTTTGTCCCATCCATCACCTGCACACTGTTTTTTTCCGATCCTTCCTTCTCTGTCCTTAGTTAGCTTTCATCACTCTCACACTCTTAGAGATTGCACTGAGGAAGAACAGGCACTCACTCTTTTAGATCTGAAAAACCCACAAACGCCAGAAATCCCTTACCTTTAAGGACGATCCGGTAAGCATTTTCTCTGCTACTCTCAGCTTTTCTGTGTGTTTTCTTGGGTTTTTGGGTGTTTGTTCAAGTTCTTGAGGGATCTGATGTGTTTGGGTTCTTGATTGAAAGTGGGGGTTAATGGGTTTTTGGTGGGTAATGCATTTTTTCTGGGGGTAATTTCTTGGTGGGTTTTGTGTTTACTGTAGTGAATTTTGGGTGATTATGTTAGTGGGGTTTGTATTTGGGATTGGGCTTGATGAGTTTTGTTCTTGATGATTGGTTGCTGGTTATGAACTTGGAATCTTGGATTTAGTGATTTGATTTGGTTAATTAAGTGGGATTTAGTGTAATGTACTACCGAGATTAGTGCTTTGTTTTTGGTGATGAGAAAATGGGAGGAAAAGAAGTTTCCTGTCTTGATTATCGTATTCTTTGTTGAGGGTTTTAAGATTTGAAATTTTTAGTTTTCTTTCTTGACACTCCAAATTCAAAGGAAGAAAACTAATGATATGGTTTAATTGTTTATGGTTCTTTGACTTGGTACTTGGATTGTAGTTTTGTTTAGTCCGTAACATGATGTGAGTAGCGTGATCTGTGTTTGGAACTTCAATTTTTACCAAAATTTTAGTTCTTCTGGGTTCAAGGTATTCGTCGTTGATAGATGTGATTTCCAGAACCCAGAAGAAATATAGAGGGTTATCTTTGTACTAATGTTTAGAGAAACTGTGTTTTGATTTTTAATACCCAACTGATGGTTGGGCTTGAACATGGCTACTCAGTATTTCTGTCGTCTTCTGAGGTTCTTTCATGCTTGTGATCTTTTTTATGCTAGAGTCCTTTTGCAGATTAGCTAGCATCTTTTATGACCGAAGCCAAAGTATTTGTGCATTATTTGTCTGGTCAAGTTCTCTCTTGCTGTTTTTGAAAAAGCATAGAGTGCCCTTTGAAATTTTCGATGATGCAGTTTAGGTATTAGTCTAAGCAAAAATGGCTGTCGCGGATGCTCAAAATCCTCGTGTTGGAGAAACCACTTGCGGTTCTTTGCTGCAGAAACTGCAGGTAACTTATATTTTTACCTTTGGTTGTTTGTCTTTTTCTTCCCCACCGCTTCTTTGTATGTACTTTGAAGATTAGCTGTTGAACGAATCCATGATTTTATTTAGGAAATTTGGAATGAAGTTGGCGAGAGTGATGAAGAACGAGACAAAATGCTTCTTCAGTTAGAGCAAGAGTGCCTTGATGTATGCAAGAGGAAGGTCGAGCTGGCAGCTAAGTCAAGGGCACAGCTTCTTCAGGCATTGTCTGATTCCAGACTTGAACTTTCCAGTCTTCTATCAGCTCTTGGGGAAAAAAGTTTTACCGGAGTTGTGAGTACCTGCATACATCTTCCTCATGTACTGATGATTTGTTATTGCTACATGAAAGCATGTTAATAGTACTATCAAAGTATATGGTAAGTAATAGTGAACTGTTAATTTGATTACAGCCTGAGAAGACTTCAGGGACAATCAAGGAACAGCTTGGGGCTATAGCGCCACTACTGGAACAGCTGTGGGAACAGAAAGAGGAGAGAGTGAAGGAGTTTACTGATGTTCAGTCTCAAATTCAAAAGATTTGTGGAGAAATTACTGGGAACTCGAATCTCAACGAGAGTCCTGCGGTTGATGAGTCTGATCTATCCCTGAAGAAATTAGATGAATTTCAATCCCAACTTCATGATCTTCAAAAGGAAAAGGTAAAAATATCTTGTCCTCGTGAACATGACAAGTGCACTATCACAGTAGTCTACAGTTCATGTGGAATACAATGTTAATTTTAATTGCTCATTTGATCTGGCAGAGTGAAAGATTGCACAAGGTGCTTGAATTCGTGAGCACAGTGCACGATCTTTGTGCTGTACTTGGACTGGACTTCTTGAGTACTGTTACAGAGGTTCATCCTAGCTTAAATGACTCAACTGGTGTGCATACCAAAAGCATTAGCAATGATACTCTATCTAGGCTGGCAAAGACTGTCTTAGCACTAAAAGAAGATAAGAAGCAGAGGCTGCATAAGGTATTCTTTTCCCCTTTTTTTCCATTTATTGCGCTTGTACAAACAATTATTGTGTTTACCAAAAACAAAAACAATGATTGTTGGATCTTTGAATTAAAATTGACTTGTGTCTTCGCTCTGAAGCTTCAAGAGTCAGCAACTCAGCTCATTGATCTGTGGAATCTGATGGATACCCCTGACGAGGAAAGGAGATTATTTGAACATGTAACCTGTAACATATCAGCTTCAGTAGATGAAGTGACTGTTCCTGGGTCTCTTGCGCTGGATCTGATTGAACAGGTATATGAAGCATATTGATGTTCAATGGTTTGTTAAACAATGTATCATGGTTTACTCATTTCTTCGATTTTTTTTCAGACTGAGGTTGAAGTTGACCGGCTCGATCAGCTGAAGTCAAGCAGGATGAAAGAAATTGCGTTCAAGAAGCAAGCAGAGCTAGAGGAGATATTTGCTCGAGCTCATGTAGAAATAGATACAGAAACTGCCAGAGAAAAGATTATGGAACTCATTGATTCGGGGAATGTTGAACCTACTGAATTACTGGCTGACATGGATGATCAGATAGCGAAAGCGAACGATGAAGCTCTAAGCAGAAAGGATATACTGGACAAGGTTGAGAAATGGATGTCAGCCTGTGAGGAAGAGAGTTGGCTTGAGGACTACAATCGCGTAAGTAAACCCTCTCTCAAAATATATCTGCTTATGTGTGCATGTGTATTAGGGAGTGGGGATTTTAGGAATTCATATACCCTTCGCCTTTCTTGTCCACCCCCCATCATTGGAGGTTGAACTACCTAGACCTTTCCCTTAATAAAGAGACTGGTATTACCGTACTACTAGAGCTGGTGGAATCAGAGATTTTATATATGTGATGCTTGTTCTTTGTAATTACAGTAGATGGTAGACATGCTTGAATTAATTATTGCCACTTAATAGTTCTAAGAATGAATCTACTTGGTAAAAAGGGCCTGGCCAGTGCCTGTGGAGAGTCCTAACATTTTAACCACCTACCAAACTATATTTAAGCATACAGGAAAACGTGATCATTTCATGGCTGGACTTCGGTACAAAGGGCCTTGGTGGGAGGTTGGGCGTATGTGTGTTCTTGGCTTGGAGTCTTGCCCTTTCAGGGTGGTTAGTGTAGTCATTTAATCATTAAACCAATAACTGGCCGAGGAGAATCTACTTTGCATCTATGCAGCCCATTTGAATTTTGCTGATTCTTTATACTTGAACTGTTTGAAGTGTTTCATTCTAACCAACATTTTCTTGCTCGAACAGGATGAAAACAGGTATAATGCGAGTAGAGGTGCGCACCTAAACCTCAAGCGTGCAGAGAAAGCACGTATTCTGGTTAACAAAGTTCCAGGTATGTGTAGAATCAAGGGATAACACAATTATTATGACTGTATCTTACAGATGCAGAACTGACAAAAAGTGTGGCTCATAAGTATATGGAAGTTTTGTGTGGCCTGTAATATTGTTATTGATAAAAGAAAATTAAACAGTGCATTGTTGCCAATGCAGCTCTTGTAGATACGTTGGTAGCCAAAACACGTGGGTGGGAGGAAGAGCGTGGCATATCATTTACTTATGATGGTGTTCCTCTCCTTGCTATGCTGGATGAGTATGCCATGCTGAGGCAAGAAAGAGAAGAAGAGAAGCGGAGGATGAGGGTACGTTTTACTTGAATAGATAATCAAATGCTCATCGATGATTATGTGAGGTGATTATATTTTCACTGATCATTGTACGAGTTCTGATATGTGCCTGAGTATGAAACCAGTTGCGTTTTATATGACCCAAATCCTAATCTGACATTACTGTAGCGCGTATGGTTTTGGTTATTACATAGCAGTCTGACTTTATTGTCATCATATATCAAATGGGATTATGTCCGATGGATTTTGCAGGATCAGAAGAAGTACCAAGAGCTACAACATACAGAACAAGAAACCATATTTGGTTCAAAGCCCAGCCCTGCTCGACCAGTTGGCACAAAGAAGGTAGTAGGTCCTCGTGCAAATGGTGGCCCCAATGGAACTCCTAGCAGACGGCTTTCACTTAATGCTCATCAAAATGGAAGCAGGTCTGTAGTGAAAGATGGGAAGAGAGATCTTAGGCCCGTCGCTCCTATGAACTACGTTGAAATGGCAAAAGAGGATGCTGCCTCCCACATTTCTGGCACTGACACGGTTCCGGCTTCACCATAATGAATAAGGGAGAGTACTGTAGGTTACACAGCTCTGTCAAAGTTTAGCGTTTTTACTTGTTACTGTAGTAGGGATATAATGTATGAAACAGTGAGGGTAAATTGGAGAGTGAACTGTGACGTCTGTACCTGTGCATGTTATGTTTTGGTATTCGGAGCTTTCTAAATACGTGTTGCTTTCTTTGTTCTTCAAGTTTTGATCTATATTGTAGCAAGCAAGCATGATGGTGCCTGTGCCGGTAGCTATTCTGTGTTGGAAATAAAATCCTGCATCTGCATTCTCGCCACTAGGCTCTTTTATTGTTTTGCTTTGCATAACTGGTACACCATATCAAAAGTTTAATTTGAATTTCCTGTCTTGGTTGCAATGAACTTGGTAATCTTTGCTGCTCATTCGTATACTAATACTAGTAAGAAAACTTTGAGGTTATAGGGAATTGATTTGAACACACATTTTTCCCGAACACTCCTTTTTATATATGTTCATTGGATTGAATAAATTAAACGGACACAATTGACATGACTAACCAAAGATATGGAGGAGGATAAATGTGTGTATCTTTTTCCAAACTATAATGATGGGTACGAAATTCCTTCCTAGATATTCTTTCTTGAGATGCGAAGCATGCTGAGGTTAACGTTGCTTTAGCTTACACACCCCCTCATGTCTGGCTACACTCGAGCTAAATACATGAACAACACAAATCATGTGACGAAAATCACTTATGGTCACTAGGTTTCATACATGGACAAACCTTATAAGATTTTCCCCAAAAGAATAAGGCAAGAAGAGAAGTAGTGCGTTTTATATAAGCTCATGCAAAATCGGATTCTAAACAGAATTTTGTCGTACTTCATTGTTGAAGATTCAATGGACCCAGGAAGTAAACCTTATACAGGTTTTGTTATACTACTGTGTTTCGTAGCTAGGATACAAAAATAAGCTGAAATATATATATATATATATATATATATATATATATATATATATATATATATATATATATATATATAAGATAGATCTTTCATTTTCACCATTCTAAGGGGCTTATGTAAATTATTAGGGTCCCAATTAGTAAGTTTAGCTTTGAGATTTAGAACTATTTTCTAAATTGGCATTAACTTTATTTTATCTTACGGGTTTGTAATCTAACAAATTGTCTGCTAAGGATGCCCTTGTGTTTATCTACAAAATAAGCTAGTTAATAAAATTTGTCCTCGTGGAAGAGGTGGATGATCCAAGAGAGTTTCTAAAATTTATTTTAAAACAAATTGGGTAAAGATATTTTTTTGGTTCCCTACCCTAGTGATCACCATCTAGTGCTACATATCTATTGCTTATTACAAATTGGGGTATTGTTTTTACAAGATATTTTAAATAATTTTATTTAGCATAAATGAGAGAAATCTACAATAATGGAGGGTGGGCTAACCTTACAATTAACTATCAATAATGTGGTTCAAATTTGCATTTAAACATAATCGAACATAAAACCTCTCACTCACAAATGAAAACAAGAGTTTAAGAGAAAATCTCGTCCGGAAAAAACCAAGGTTCTAAAAGAAGCTAAGCGCTAGTCAGGTAGCGGGCTAGGGCCTGGCGCCTTGGCCGCCAGGCTGATTTAAGTAAATCTATTGTATTTTGTGTAAATAAGTGTCTGTTTATACTTAAAATATATATAATTTCATCATAAACTAGAAAATAGAATAACACATATATTATGAAGTATTGAAATATAATGAAAACATGGGGAGCAAACATATAATGTGTTTATTTAAGTGTTCAATAAGTCTCTTACAATTTATTGGAAATAATAAAATGCACAAGGAAAATTATCTATTTTCTATCGAAGTGAGTTGCAACCTAGGCAGTGTTTAGGCGGGTGCCTCAGCAGGTCTAAGTGCTATTTCTTAATTTTCAAACACTTAGGCATTAATCAAGGCAGTGACCAGCTGCCTAACGCCTAGGCGGAGATTTTTAGAACAGTAGAAAAAAAAACTCTATGAGAGAAACCCCGAACAAGGAAAAAGAGAACCCCATGACCACCAGTTAGATTCCACTGGCTCTTTATAATTTTACGGAAAGTCATCATAAATACAAGGCTATATTGACATATTGCTCATAACTAACTAATTAATTTAATCCACACATGCGGAGATGCTTGTTTTGCTCTTTAAGGGTTGGTTTCGGATTATAGTACTTAAAAAAAAAAACAGCTTATTAAAAAATCTGGAACATTAAATGTGTTTGGTACAAAAAAAAAAGTATTTTTTTTTTATAAAACTGCTATTAATGAAAGTAGAAAAACAGAGAAGAGCAGAAGCATGGTCTACTATACTTTTAAAAAAAGTGTTTTTTTTCTTTTTTTTCTTTCAAAGCATAATAATCAATGCTCATTTAATAAAATTTTCAAATGGCAAGTATACTCCCACATGTTTTATAATATTACAATATTTGCCCTTATATTATTGTCTTTGAAAATTATTATATCATACTAAATATTATATCATTTTTTACCAAAAAATATAAAATATTATATCATTTTTAGTCATTTAACATATTCAAAGCAATTTATATAAAAGTTTACCAAACACTCATACATTGTTTTTTTTTTTTTTTATTAAAAACACTTTTACAAAAAAAGGTTTACGAAACACTTAAAAGCTTTATTTTACAGGTGTTTATTCTCACATCATAGCAAAAACAATTTATTTTTAAAAAAGCAAAACAATACCAAACTACCCTAACTTTACCCATCTAGTCTAGGACATAATGTTGTTTGAACTCCAACATCGAAGATTTAACAAACAAATTACAAATAATATACAAATGGTTTTAGGATAAAATGTCACACCTCTTAGGCAACATGTGGTTTAGTTAGGGACAATATCGATGTTGGACCATTCGGCCCGTCTCTTTGAAACTTTAATATGATATCATAGTAGGTTTGTTTGGACTCGAATACTGGGTCTGTACTCTTTTCGGACCCCATTATTGCCTAGTATTCACTTGTGGAGGTATGTTAAAAACTCTATTTCCAGATGTGGAAGTTCTCTTCACATGTGGTCTACTAAAGATATGGTCCCACATGTAGAGGTATGTTGGAAATCCCACATCGAAGATTTGATCAAACAAATTACGATTTATATACAAATGATTCTATTTCTAATTGTACCAAGACTTTTTAGGATAAAATTTCACATTTCTTAGATTACACGTAATTAAGTTGGAGACAATATCTGGTGGAACACTCGGCCCATCTGAAACTTTAACAAATATGTTGATAAGAATTAAGTTACCTCGCCAAGAAATTTCGAAATAATTTTTCGGAGAATCCAAGGAATCCAAAACATAAAAAATATACAAAGCATATTTCCTATATATATATATATATATATATATATATAAATGCTGTATTCCATTTCCATCTATAAGCACTATTTTGTGACTCCTAATTGGAAAATAAAAATAAAGAAATGGGTGTCAATTATTACTATTGCTTTGCCCAGTTTCCAAGCCCTGAGAGATTGCCATTGCGTAAGGTAAAGGAAGAACATGTGAGCTTCACATCATCAGTTATTGAGTTTTCGAAGCTAAAATGCTTCTGGGGAGGAAAGAAGAACATGCGGGAAAAATTAGAGCAGTCCGATAATGAGCAGACTAAGAAGAAGAAGCAGCGGCAGCAGCAGCAGATGACAGTGGTTAAGAAGAAAGAGCTCACTTTGGAAGAGTGGTTCTTAACATCATCGCCGTGCCGAAATGACGATATTGATAGTAGGGTTTGTAAGAGTATGAGTATGATTCTTACAAGTCTTTGGATAATTGATATTATAAAGAAGTTTAAATCATGTTGACAAGAGTTAATCCAATCATATTGGTTTATTGAGGACTCTTGTGTTTGCTCGTTTATAGGACTCATACTAATATAAGGAATGCAGTCTTGTATTCCTTGTAGGATTGTAATAGGGCAATCTATGTTTAGTATAAAAACATAAGCCACTGCTCCCACAAAACATTCGCTCAATATTGAACTAAGACCTATTGTTAGTTTGAGTACTTTTGGTTTTGCAAGAGACGAGAAGGTGCACTGTTTCGAAGTCCACTTTGGCTTCTTCGTCTACTGTTTTTATGGGTTAGTTTGTCATTGTGTTTATCGAATTGTGATTTTAATACTTGTATAAATTTGTGATTCATGAGCTTAATCTCTTAACTTATATTTTTGATAAGTTTAGTCTTACAGGGTTTGTAACAACAGTGAAGGGGAATACTATGGTTCCGGAGGGAATTGGGTTTATCCATCTTTAGGTAGAGAGGATTCAGATGATGTGACCTCCACTTATAGGAACAGTTTTTCTTTGCAGAAGCTGTTGACTGATGAAAGTGGAAGAAGTGATATCTATGATCCTTGTTTGAACAGAAATGAAAGTAGTGGAAGGGTAAAGAAAAGGGTCAGCTTTAAACTACAAGAAGAGGCTGATATGTTGATTTTCTGTTCACCGGATCATCAAGGTGATGATCAAGAGGAAAGTAGAATTTAGTAATATATATATATATATATATATAGAGGCAGGGCTGGCCTGAGAATTTGAGGGGCGTACGAGTCTTTGAAGTGAGGCCCTTTAGTTCTTTGACCCTCGACCCTTTGTACATTAATATGTATATATAAAAAAATTAGCTAAATACATGAAAAAATCTATTTAGATTTTTTTACATCAAATATTATTAAAAATTAATATCAAAACAAGAAAGATATACAAACATTACTTAAATATTTTATGTCTAGCGTTTTTAAATGCAAATGTTAAGTTTACATAATCTAATTTTTCAAACAATTATTTTTCAGTTGATAAAATAGCTAATCTATTCAATCTTTCTTTGTGACATAGTTGATTGAAGATAAGATTTGATCAACTTTAATTTCGAAAAACTTCTTTTTGCAGATGTAACAATAACTGATATGGTTAAAAAAATTCTATAAGCAAAGACTCAACGACTCAAAGACTCAAAGTTTGTAAACTTCTTATTTCAAAAGAAATAAAGTTTGTAATATTAATTTTATATACAAAATAAAATAAAAATTGGGGGCCCCTCAGGAGTGGGAGCCCTAGGCGGCCCGCCTACTCTAGCTACCCTCAAGGTCGGCCCTGGCTATGGGAGAAGGATGTAGAAAATTTGGTATTGAAGGGCTGAACCTCATATTATTCATGTATTTGTTTTAAAGATTGTGTTTGCTGATTTTTCCTCAGAACTTGTAACTCGACGCTCCCAAGCTTTTATCAATAGCCATTACTGTCTCGTCGTTAGAATTTTTATACCTTATATGTGTTTTCCATTAGTGGAAAGGTTGTAATATGGATGATCAACTTATTGTAAACCACATTTTAAAAATATGAGAAGTGAACATTTTGTAAAACATATTTAAATCATGGCTCTCTTGGAGCATCTCCACCGGTTGATGGAAGGAAGGCAAGGGCAAGGGCCCAAAAGATGCCCTCTAACCCATAAAGCAACCTCCATCGGTCCAAATTTGCAAGGGCAACTGGTGGGCTATGCAAAGCTTGTCCAAATGCCCGAGCAAGATGTGCCCAACCTTTTGTCAAGGTGCTGGCAAACGTCAGCATGATGAAGGTGGTGCGCCATCAATTGTTGGTAAGTATACAAATTCTTGGATCAGGATCCTTTCTTGAGCAAAGGATGAGGATCTTCCTGACCAAGCCCATCGGGCGGTTGAAATTTTATCCAACGGTTACAAACAGGGGGCCCTTCTAAAAGTTATAATAATTGTAGTCGTTGAATAAAATTTCAACGGCCCGAAGGGCTTGGTTAGGAGGATCCTCACCCTTTGCTCAGGAGAGGATCTTGATCCCAAATTCTCAACTTTTATTCGTTTTTCGATAAAGTATAGAAGTATTAATAAAAGTATATATTATTTTAATATTATCAATATTATTTTAATATTTTCCTATTTGTCTACAAACTATAATTTTTTGAGGAGGATAATGCTAGGGAGACCAAATTTTTAAACCAAATTTTGTAAACCAAATGATGTGGTTATTGAAGATTAAATTATTATTTAAGTGTTGATTAACATGCTTATTTTTTATTGGTGACATATCATTTGGTTTAAAAATTTGGTCTCCCTAGTATTATCTTTTCGAGGACATTAATGACAAGATGGCCACCTACAAATATGGGTAGTTTGCAGCTCGGTACAAACCGTGGAAGATCGAGCTCCACAAGCATTATGAGCTCTATGATGATCCGAAGACCACTCTCCTAGAGGGTTGCCTTGAGGAGTTGGTGGAGCGCCCGGAGGATTGGAAGTGGCTCTGGAAGCATTTTTAGGAGCATAAATATTTGGTAAGTTTAATAATAATTTTTTAATTTTTTAGTAATTTTTTAATTTTTTTTTTTAATGTTTTGTTTCAAATAGATGCACTAATACGTTGATCTTGTATTGAATGGAAGAGAGCTAAGGCCAACAAGATCAACCAGTCAAAAAAGAAACTTGTCCACCGGTCCTGTTCGAGACCTTTCTCTGATAGGCTAGAGCAGCGACGGAAGGTAAGTGCATATTCATTTTTAATTCTAATAAATATTAATCTCTATTGGGATTAATAACATTTTTCTTAACTTTTTTATTCCAGGACGGTTCTAAGTTCCCGGAGATCGACATGTTCAATGACGTCTATGTTCGACCGGGTGATGAGATTACTAAGCAACTCCATGTAAGTATTTATAATTGTTAAAATTCTTACATCTATAAGTAGTATAAAAGTTAATTAAAGATTGGTTAATATTAATATGTTTTTCTTATTATTACAGGCTATTATGGTGGAGAAGAGCAAGATTGTTATCGAGGAGGTGGCATCACAGCTTCCCCTGTAGACCCCGATCGAGGATGTGACTCTTAGCAAGGAAGTAGGGCTTCAAATCTTGACTGAAACCCTAGATCAGACCCTTGGTTGGAGGCTTGGTAAGGTTGTCTGGGGGATGCGGAATGCGCGACATCGTAACACTGCTGTCACATCTTTTAGACAGGTCGCTAAGTTGACGCAGGAAGTTGTGAACCTGAAGTAGAGGCTTGCACCCCAGAAGGATAAGATGACCTAGATCTTACAAGCCCTTCAATTGTTCGACTTCCAATTTCCACCAGCTTCTCTTCAGCCACCAGCTGCTCCTCAACCACCTTCGAGCTCCGAGCCCTTCCACCCAAAAATACCCAGCAGGCCAACGCAATAGACTTCAACGACCTTCTTTTGTAGTTTATTGTATATTTGGATATTATAAGAACTTTTCGACTTGTATGAACATATGCATATATAACAAATAAATTTTTTAGTTTATTAATTAGTTTATAATTTAATTAAAATAATTACAAAAAAAATTAATTAAATTATGTAATCTAATAAAAAATTATAAATAAAGGAAATAAAAAATAAAAAAACAACATTTACTGTGATAACCCGTCCCTAATTCTATGATTTTATAAATTTTAAAAGTGTAAATTGATGAAAATACCCCTAGAGGCGAGATTGTTGACCTTCATTGATCGTCTTTTCGTGACACGTACGAGGTACTATTTTACCGTATTCTCAAAGTGCTCGATGGTTCGAACGCATAGGCGCAAACGGAACTAAATTTGGAGTTACAACAAAGATTTTAGAAACTATGGAGCGTGATGGGCATTTTGGCAAATTCAAGTTACGGGAGATATTTTCTGTTTCTTCATTGGTGACTTTGAGCTGTGTCCCAAGTGGGGCCCACGCCCCATTCCTTCACCTTTCTCCCCGTGTTTCCCTCTCATCTCTCCATCTGCTTTTTCTGCCATCCCATACCGTTTCTCTCTCTCATTGCACTATCTCTCTTTCCCACTTTGACTCTCAAACTCTGCACTCTCTCTTTCCCTTCATCTTTCCCAGTCTTTTAACCCGTCATATCTGCAAAGAAACATGAAACATGAATAGTGATCATCTGCCATGGCTGACTCTGGCGAGGTTGCCATACCGCCCATCCATTCTAGTTTTCTAAACCCCCTCATTTTCACTCTCTCAACTCTGTGCCGACTGCACAGAAACATGAATAGTGATCATCAGCCATGGCCGACTCCAGCGGGTTGACATACCACCAGGCCATCATCGCTTTTCCTTTGTGAAAACCTAGGAATCGGAGACAACACCTTGGACCCTCTATTTCAGCTCCTTGTCTTCCCCACTACATAGAACGACTATGCCGAGACTAGCATCGCCATTTTCTCGGGTGAGTTTACTTAGAACCCAACGAAACCAAGAAACGCACGGGGAGGAACTTCCCAGATTTTTCGACGGCTTTCGAGCCTTTTTCGGCCAACTCCGGCCACGGCCGAGGAAACCAAAGGTATATTTCAATTCCTTGTTCTTCGAGTTTCGATTTGATATATGGGAAGGCTAGGTTTAGTGAAGTGTTTGGTTGGTCGGAGCCGGGGTTTATCCCGACCATTATTTTTCTAGATTCCGACGGTTGCAGCGGCAACCGGCTGGAGAAGAAGAAGAAAAAAAAAAGAAAAAGAAAAAGAAAAATGGGCCCTTAGGCCCAAAACACGGTCCAAAGTCTTTGGCCCAAATATTTAGCCCAATTGGCCCAAACCTTTGGGCAGATGTTCCAGCCTAGCCCTGTTCCAAAATGGGCTCATAATATTCTTTGGAATATTCCACGTGTTGACTTTTTCAGAACTTTCTCGAAAACCCTTCTAGGCTAATTTCGGATCCCTGAGTACATTTTGGTATCCATTTACTGAAATTCTAAAGTTTTAATGTAGTTGACCATCGGGACGTTTGGGTTGACTTTTTAAGGTTGACCGTTGACTTTTCATTGACTTTTTACGAAAATTTCCCAGGACCCTTCTTAGCGTATCTCAACTCTTCGATTCCAAATTCGCGCTCCGTTTTTCTAAATTTAATCGTTTTAGTTGAGTTTTACTAATGGGTCGCAGTATTATGCTTAGGTGCGATTACTATCAGAGACTCCGGCTATCCTAGCTCGAACGGCTACGGCCTCGCAAGTATCTGTGAGTGGGTCTTTACTTTTAAATATTATATACTTATTTAGTTTCCATTTATACATTTGAAAAAGAACTTCCTACATATGCCTAGATTAGACTAATGTTTATAAGAATTAGAGAAATAACGAAATTTACGAAATTATCTGAAATCCTACGGGATGCACATGCATATTATTAAGGGTTGCCTTATTTATATTTACGACAGTAAATAATACTATGTTGGCGTAAGTTATTGATTTACCGTTATATGATTTTGTTTACGTTATCTGCTCATCGTTGCTGCACCGGTGTTAGTACTCGCCCTGACCAGGGCTAGGCTTTCACGTGTATGTGCACATCGAACCATACGCTCACCTTGGATCCATTGTAGGTGCCAGTCTTGTCCTAGATTGCTATAGGCAATTAGGACTCGTATGTGCTACGCATAGTGCCAATCTTCACGTGATTATAATACTACAGCGTATATCTTTGTTACATCTATTCATGTACTTGTCAGAATATCTCTGCATGAACTCGTGTGTCAGCATGTGTCAACGAGCACTCGATATGATATGTTTGCTTATGCGAGATTATGTGATTATAGACATCATGTGCTTACTTACGAAATATTATGCAGTATTGAATTCTTGAGGTTTTGCAGGCTACGGTAAGTATTTTCTTACTATACGTAGTATGTATATTTTGGAAACTATACTTGTTTTACGGTGAGGGGTTATAATGTTTTCAAAAAGGTTTTTATAAAACTTTATTTTTAGGTCCACTCACCCTTGTTTTTTGCCCTTCCAGGTTTTAGTAGCTGAGCTTTCGTATCAACGAGGATTCTTGGAAAATCTTGGTATTGGAGATTACCTTCAATGGTATAATTCTCTTCCTACTGTACTTTGCTTATCCTCTGACATCACGTGTGAAATGGGTTCATTTCCGCTCACAAACGCACTCTTATATTTAGGCACTTTAGGTTTAAATTTATTCACATTTTCCACATCACTACACTTTATGGCTTCGTCACCCTTCTGGTGTCGGCCAGCACAGCTCAATTCGAAGTCCAGGTGGATATTCCAGGTCGGGGTGTGTCAGCTTGGTATCAGAGCATAAGTTTGGGCAGTACTGTGTTCATCACACGCGTGATGTAAACATTCTTGGTTCTTGAACCTAAGTGTCAAATCTTACCACCTCGTCGAATATGAAAAACACGTTAACTTTTCCCTAAGTTTTTGGCAGTTTAGACGACTTATCGATGTTTTAGATGAACATTTCCGCGACCACCTCTAGACCTTAAACAAAGAACCTTCATGCCAAGGAAAATCCCGATTTGGAGACGAGCTTATGACCCTGAATTAGGGCTATTGTGTTGGTAATTGCGTACCACCGACGACTTTACTCATCAATTCCACTACTATTATCTCGTCATCTTTACCAACCCTTTCGAGATAGGAAACCTGAAATAGTTTGATTCCTTGGCAGTACCCATTGCAATACCACCTATCAGAATTCCTATGAAGTTTACTTTTCGTCGAAATTTTCGGAAATGTCTCGAGTGAAGATGTGGTGCTAAAGTGGTAACACTCGACTGAAGAACATCTGGGGGACAGTCACCTTTGGTCCTCGACTTTACAAATCTTTCCAGCGTATTCAAAATTTCGGATCTTCAGGAGGAAGATCGATTTCCATTTAAGTATATTCTAAAGTAGGTTATTAGCAAATCCTTTTTCCGAACTCAGGACATTTCAACCAACACTATCCCAAAATCCCTTTTGATGTTGTACTCATCATTTTGATGAGTATAGGTATGTGAGTACTAGTTGTCATACCTTCGGGTAGTAGAAATTTCAGAAGTAGTAATCAATTTTCCCTAGAATTAATGAAACCACCTCACAGGACCAGTTCTTTACCAATCGTCTGAAACCATCTACCAAAGCGGGCTCTAATCTATAATCAGCCTACCATGACGCTACTAATTCACGATACTGTTTGATATCCAGGAACTGTTAACCAGTGTTCAGGAGGTATGATTTCTGATACCGAACACATGTACTAGTATCTAGGAGTGATACCTTTATGCCAGAAAGCCGGTTCACAGTTTCAGGGTAGCGAACAATATGAAAATATCATATGTGCGTTAATTAGTAGAGCGACTGATAGATCGATTAACAGTGACTATCTGAGCCAAAGAAATTAAAATCGTAGAAACTTAAGGGCAAGCCTTGTAGAAGGATAGTAAACCCGTAGTTGTTTTAACCATATTACCCATTTAGGTAACCCGAACATTCTCGACTAGTCATCCCTGAGGTCACTTTCACAGACAAACATTAGAATTGAACCACCAGTTAAATTCCCATTGTAAGAACGAAATGAGTATTGAGAAAGTTACGAAAACCTTTTAGTACATGGCGTATAGAAAGGAAGTACTATGGTACATTTTGAGGACGTATACCTTTGTGGTCATTTCTCAAAAAATTTCCTCGGATATCACCAAATGGTGAAGTGAGGTACACCATCGATCCACTTTCTCTTACTACACCCGTTTTCCTTGCATCTTTTCGAACAACCCCTACATCATTGTGAAAACTTAGTTACGAAAGCTTACCGATTTAGAATTTACCCCACCAAACACCTTATCTTGGGAATCTCAAATCTATTCGTGAAGGCGAAAGACTAAACCTTGGGATCGTCCTAGATTTTAGAAACTCAATAGGGTGACGATTAAAACTGTTAACCCATAGTTCAAATTGATGGTCGACCCGACCAACTTTTGGAACTTGAGTTTTCTTCTATAACTTGTTGAATTTGTAGTAGTCTTACAGACGACTTTCTCACCTAACCTAGAAATGAGAGCAAATTTTCTAAATACCGACAGTCAGCTTTATACCAAATTCCTCAAATATTACCTTTGTTTAGATCGGTATTTTTCTTGGGACGTGATCTCAGCAAACGACATTCTTGTCAATTTCCAAAAAAATAAAAATTAAAATTGCAAATGTAGAAAATTTTATACCCCACAAATTGTTGTGAAATATGCGATATACTTGACCTTGTTGATTTTATCAACAATTTGTTAGTGACTTTTCAGCGGTGGTTTTTTTCCTTTCATGTTGGCCGAGGAAAATCAGTTTAGTTGAGATGTGGAATAAAATTAAAGTTGTGACAACTGAGGTGTTGTCTATGTCTTACCCTTGTTCGTACGCTTTTTGATGACACTGATTATTTTGGAATCTACTGTGATGTTCTACTGAACGCTTGGGCTGCGTACCGATGTAGCGTGATGGAGTATCGCTTATGTTTCCAACGGTTGGAACCATAAGAAATGAACCATCTTACTCATGACCTTAAGTCAACAATTATCAATTTTACTTGAAAAAAAAAAACCCAAATTAACGTCTACGATTGCACTATCATGTATTACTCTGGTTGTGCATGCATAATTACTGTTTACTGCGACAAAAGACATATCTACCCTTGAACACTTTCAACCTGTCCTATTCCATTGCAGTTGGAATTCATGAGTATTGATATGAGGTTACTCACAAATCATTAAGAAATCCTTCGAGTGGTTATAATCACTTCTTGTATCCAAATAGAGATAGGGAAATGTCACCATAAGCTCCCGGTACGAGGTATCTTTTACATATGGAGATTATGATGATGTTTCGATAATTATAGATCGACTTGACAAGTCAACTCACTTTTCCGTTGGTTCAAATAGACAACATATAGATATCTTGGTAAAATTGCTCATTCTTGAATTTATCGGATTTTCTGGCGTTTCGATCAACATCTACTCTGACTGTGATTCCATATTCACCTTTTTATGTCGGAAGCATTCCAGTCATCCTTGGGTACGTGTCCTCCCCACTGCACTTCGTATTATTTTTGATGCAGACAGACCGTCTAGGAGAATTGCTCGGACATTAAAGTTTTAGTTGTGACCATTAATTCCTCAATCACCTAACAAATACTCTGCTGAACGAATCTTTACCGTAGGTGATTGAATATTTCGGAAGTTATCGTTGTAGCGAGATATATGCGTGCAATCCAGTTATCTTGTACTCTAGATTTGATGGACTTGTTTTGACTATTTCTTGAGTGTTCGTTTAGCCTTTTCGACGTAATTTTTTGCTAAACTCGAGTGGATGGCCTTTCTTTATCCGAAAACGCTAAAAGGTAGTGAGCACGAGTAGGACTAGCAAATGAATGCCTATACTTAGGCCTTTAGGTTAGCGCTCGGGGCTCTGTCCTCTAGACATAAAGAGTAGACAGTTACCTAGAATTCATGTGCTAATATTCTATGTTCATTCACATGTTCATTGTACGCTTGATCGCTGACCTAACACGTGGTAAAGAGAAGAGAGTACGAAAGAATAGTAAACAAAGCACACCACAGAACAATTCTAAATATGATAAGTCATTCATAATGAATCTGCTCGCTAAGGCATTACGAACAACATTGTTCGATTACATGGTATGCATGTCACTATTGTGCCTCATTGTGATGCGCATTTCATTTCCAAGTTTTGGGAAGTCTTCTTGAAGGCTATGAGTACAAAGTTGGTGTCCAGTACCACACTTCACCCTCAGACTAACGGCCAGTCTGAACGAACTATCTAAACCTCATAGCATTTTGCGTTTATTCGATCTATAGTTTTAGAATGATTGTAGTAGACACTTATCTTTGTTAGAATTGCGTGTAACCGCGGTTACACTTTCGATTTTTGAGTATGACACCGTTGAGACGTAGTATGGAGATTTTATGCATAGCACATGATTGACATATGAGTATTACGAATAGGTATTTGAATAATCGAGATTTCAATTTAGGAAATTATGTGCTATTTGCGTTGTTGCCTGAGAGGGTATTGCGTGAGCGCGATTGAGGCGTTAATCGGATGATTTATGTGTACTTCCCAATGAGGGGCAAGATGGTAATATTGCACCTTCGGGAGTTATTTGCTTGCTCATCGTGACAATAGTGAGTGGTCGGTATTGCGGGCTGTAGGCCGTAATATTGATAACTTATTTGTTGGATTCGTTAAGCAAGTGGACAATTAGGCCATTTACGTTAGTTTATTTATTTATTGTTTGGGCTTGACCCAAAGTTACTACACACATATCTTCGGAGTACATGACCTGACGAGTGTGTAGATGAAATTTTTCTATGTTCAATTTTGATTTCAGTACAACTATTTCTACATGATTGTATATACGTATTTTGACGTTATGTTTTTATATATTTATTTTTGACCTTATGTTTTTATTTTTTATTTTATAAAAGTATTATATTTTGGTATTTTATTGAAGAAGAATGAAAGTTTGAGTTTGGAGGCATGAAAGAGGAATCATTGCAATCCAATCGCGACGGAATGACATTCTCTTTTATGCAACTGCTATAACTTGATTTCTTCTTTATATATATTTCTTTCTATCTTTAAGTATTTTATGTATAGCAACTGATGAGTCAATTTCATATTATATATTTTACCCTATTCTTAGTATGTTTTGGTAATTATTTTGGTAGAATTTTGATACTCAATATAGGACATCCAACTTCCCCTGGAGCAAAACATGATCAAACGGACGAATTTTGGAGTGATTCAAATTGGAGGATGTTCGTGTGTCTCTTGGCGTGTTTGTGTCAAAATTTAGGATTTTTCTACCAAGCGGTTATTTTCTGGGGATGGAATAAAGGAGAAGTGTGCAGTGCGGGAAAATGAAGTTTCTGGGCTGAAATTGTGTTTTTGGAGCCCAAGATGACCTCTGATGGATTTGTGGCCTTCTGGAGAAGTGTTTGGAATATTCCAAACCTTAAATCCAGCTATATTGAGCCGGGTTTGGATCAGTGTAAGGGTCCAAAACGTGGCTGTTCAGATTTTAGGCGAATTTTACCATTTAATTTAGGGTTAGGTTTCCTATTTTATGTTAGTTATTTAGTTTCCTAGTTCAAATGGAAGACCTTTTATTAGGAGGATTTAATTTCTAGGTTAAATAAGCTTGGCCGCCCTATTTTTTCTAGGGTCTTCTTCTTCTCTGTGCATTCTTGAAGAGAGGAAATTGGCCAAGCGTAGAGATTTTCAGACTTTTTCCATTCAAGGTGTTTTCGATCTTTTATTATTTCAATAAAGAGCTTTATGATTTTTATTATGAATATGCATAACTAATTCTCTTTTTGCTAGGGTGAGGCCACGAGCCTTAGCAAGAATATGTAGTTTCTCTTCAATTTGCTTATGATTATATGCATGCAGGTTTTCGAATTATTGATCACTGGTTTAAACTATCTAATTATTTTGGTGCTTGATCACCATTAGGATGTTTAGAAAAGTAATTTGATGCAATTTTGGTCGGAGGTCGGTCCTTGAAATTGACGAAGGCTTCTTGTGATTAATATGTGCAAGTTCACTTAGGATGAATACCACGTCTTGAGCGTTGCATGGTTTTTCAAAAGGTTTCACAGAACTTAATGAGTCATGCATGTTTAGATTTGATCTGAATACCACAGACAAATTGCATGTTTGATATGCATTCTATGTTAGGGGTCCAAGTAGGCATATATTAGGAGCACCTAACCTTCGAAATATGCATGTATAGGTTATAAGTAATTGAGAGAATTGTATAGGATTGTTAAGGTGACGATGGATCCCTAGTGCTTTCTTAATTTGATTTCTACAAAATTGTTCCTCTTGCTTCAACTTTAATATTGCATATTAGTTTCTTTTATTAATCAAATTCGTTTTATTAAATTAGGTCGTAAAAATCAATCATCTCCAACTTTTTGCTTTACAATAATTAATTGGAATTTGATTTGCTTCGATTTATATAATAATCCTTGTGGAGAACGACCTTGCGAGAACTATTTATACTACAATATCCTTGTCATTCTTGCAAGTATTATAGGAGTTTTTTAACCCGTTTGCATTTGTGGTAAAATCCCTATCAGCAACTTATTTCAAATTTCGGGGACGAAATTTTTTTAAGGTGGGTAGATTGTGATAACCAGTCCCTAATTCTACGATTTTATAAATTTTAAAAGTATGAATTGATGAAAATGCCCATAGAGGCGAGATTGTTGACCTTCGTTGATCGTCTTTTCGTGACGCGTACGAGGTACTATTTTACCGTATTCTCGAAGTGCTCTACGGTATGAACGTATAGATGCAAGCGGAACTAAATTTGGAGTTACGAAGAAGATTTTAGAAACTACGGAGTGTGATGGGCTTTTTGGTAAATTCACATTACGGGAGATATTTTATGTTTCTTCATTGGTGACTTTGAGCCATATGCCAAGTGGGGCCCACGCCCCATTCCTTCACCTTTCTTCTGTGTTTCCCTCTTATCTCTCCATCTTCTTTTTCTGCCATCCTATACAATTTCTCTCTCTCATTGCACTCTCTCTTTCCCTTCTTCTCTCTCAATTCTTTAACCCGTTTTATCTGCAAATGTAGGAACGACCAACGGCGAAGCCGCCGTACCCATTGAAGATAAACCGTACCATTTTGGTTTTCTAAACCCTTTCATTTTCACTCTCTCAACTTTGTGCCCACTGCACAGAAACATGAATAATGATCATCAGCCATGCCCGACTCCGGCGAGGTTGACATACCACTAGGCCAGCATCGCTTCTCCTATGCGAAAACCTAGGAATCAGAGACAACACCTTGTACCCTCTATTTCAGCTCTTTATCTTCCCCACTACACAGAACGGCTAAGTCGAGACTAGCATCGCCATTTTCTCTGGCGAGTTTACTTAGAACCCAATGAAACAAAGAAATGCAAGGGGAGGAACTTTCCAGATTTTCAGGCAGCTTTTGAGCGTTTTTCGGCCAACTCTGGCCACGGTCGAGGAAACCAAAGGTATATTTCAATTCCTTGTTCACCGATCTTCGATTTGATATATGGGAAGGCTAGGTTTAGTGAAGTTTTTTGTTGGTCGGAGCTAGGGTTTATCCTGACCATTATTTTCCCAGATTTCGACGGTTGCAGCGGCAACCGCCGGAGAAGAAGAAGAGAAAAAAGGAAAAGAAAAATGAGGCCTTAATTAAGCCCAAAACCCCGTCCAAAGTCTTTGGCCCAAATATTTAGCCCAATCAGCCCAAACCTTTGGGCCGATGTTCCAGCCCAGCCCAGTTTCAAAATGGGCTCAGAATATTCTGGGAATATTCTCTGGAATATTCCTTGAATATTCCACTTGTTGACTTTTTCGGAATTTTCTCGAAAACCCTCATAGGCTAATTTCGGTGCCTCGAGTACATTTTTGTTATCTATTTAGTGAAATTCTAAAGTTTTAATGTAGTTGACCATCGAGGCGTCTTGGTTGACTTTTTACGGTTGACCATTGATTTTTCATTGACTTTTTACGAAAATTGTCCGGGACCCTTCTTAACGTATCTCGACGCTCTGATTCCAAATCCACACTCCATTTTCCCAAATTTAATCGTTGTACTTGAGTTTTACTAATGAGTCCCAATATTATGCTTAGGTGCGATTACTATCGGAGACTCTGGCTATCCTAGCTTGAACGGTTGCGGTGTCGCAAGTATCTGTTAGTGGGTCTTTACTTTTAAATATTATACACTTATTTAGTTTCCATTTATACATTTGAAAAAGAACTTCCTACGTATGCCTAGATTAGACTAATGTTTATAAGAATTAGCGAAATAACGGAATTTAGAAAATTATCCTAAATCCTACGGGATGAACATGTATTGTCATAACCCGTCCCAGAAAGGGTTGTGAAAAGACCATATTACCCTTGGCGTCGATGGTAATGTATGTGTATGTTAGGTCCAAATTATTCATTTTCTAAATAGTTGGACCTAATTTGGACTCAAGACTTTGTTAAGTGGGTTATGTGGTAAGTTGGACCACACAAAACACACATACACACCCACACCGTATACCTCTTTCCTCCCTTCGAATTTTCTGCACTTTCCGTACAAGTGTACGGACGAAGCTTGAAACAACCTTTCCAGTCACGGATCGAGGATTCAAAGGTGAGTTTTGGAATCCTTGCAAGCTTGTGAGTTTATATATACAATTTTCAGGACCTGAGACCTTTGTTTTTACGAGAAACCATAACCCCAGTTTTGGTGCACTGTTCATGCACACGTAAATATGGACTTTTCAGGAAATTTCAAGGTCATAGTGAGCTCTAGGAGGTCCTCACGAGTCTCGGGGTACTTCGTTGGAAGGAAATGGACGGCGGAGGACCGAGATCGACTTGTTTCTAGGTTTGCCGAATTATCGAACTTCCTCAGGTAAAATCTAGTGGATTTTAAGCTTTGAAACTTGTATGGTTGTGTTCTTCATGCTCGTAGCTTCATTTTGGTACCAATTTTGTGAAAAATGGTGGAAAAATGAGTGAGATATCAAGATTTGAAATTTTTCTAGTTTCCGGCGAGTTGTAGACGGCGGCGGACTACAGAGACCGGCGTGGTCCATCGGAGAAGGAAGTAGAATATTCCGTCGGAGTTGACGGAATATTCTTAATGGCGTCAGGTAACGCCGTTAACTTCTATTAGTATATAACGGAATATTCCATGGAATATTCCTAACAGCTGTTAGGGTTTCCGTTAGGGTCCCCTGCGCGTGGCCGCGCGTGTGGCCGTGCACTTACCAGCACGTGGCGGCGCGTGGGTGGTCGGAAAATTATTTTAAAAATATGGGGATGATTCTGAGATTATGTAGATCACTGTGGTATATTTATATACCCAAATTGAGCAAAGCATGAGAAGTTATTAGCTAGAATTGTGTATGTGCTTAAAATAACGTTGTTATAGTTATTTCTCATATAGGAGAGACCTATACGGAGGATGAGCGTAGCCAGGCTAGATGTGGGGGTTACGACCCGACTACATACCAGTAAGTGGGCAGTTATTTTCAGTATATATATGTATATGCTTGACATTTTTCCCAGAAAACGTATTTAATGGAATGTGATTTAAATGCCATGTTATGCCTGCATTTTTTTTAGCATATGCATTGTCATAATTATGCATATTGTTGCATGGTGCTGCGGAGGCCCAGGCTAGCCCATGTGAGTATATTATGCTGGTAATGAGTATGAAATAGTTGGTGATATTGTGATGCATATTGAGCTCATTAATCTGCACCCCGGTGTCAGTGCTCCCGCCCAGAGTTAGGGGCATAGCTTCACATGATTGTTCACCTCCCGCACCACACGCTCACCTTGGATCCAAGATAGGTGCATAGCCTGTCGTATAGACCACTTTTAGTGGGTTCGACTTGTAGGTGACCCGCGATTAGCGCACAGCCTTCATGTGATTGTAGCACTTGAACGTATTCATTATACACCTAGCCTGTCGATCAGACCATGTGAGGTGGTACCGACTTGTGTGCAGATATGTATAAATATGTTGAGATATGAGATAGAGATATGATTGGATTGAGCTCTAGTTTCTGCTGTATAGATCACGTCAGGTGACTTCGACTAGCAGATGATTTATGTTGAATTGCATCACCTGGCCTATTATTTGTTATATTGTGATATTGGGCATAGCATATACATGGCATACATTCAAATGAATCTTGATATACTGAGCATGATTTGACTTATATTTACGTATTCTA
The DNA here is from genome assembly GCA_024362995.1 of Heteromeles arbutifolia. NCBI lineage: Eukaryota > Viridiplantae > Streptophyta > Magnoliopsida > Rosales > Rosaceae > Heteromeles > Heteromeles arbutifolia. Next base: position 30,835,002 of record JANCRC010000003.1, on the reverse strand, counting down.
TTTTCTGGGAAAATTATACTTGTTTTACAGTAAGGGGTTAGTATATTCAAAGGAAAATAAAATTTTATGTAAGCGTTGTTTTACTGACCCACTCAGCTTTGTTTTGCGCCCCTCCATGTATTAGGTAGCTTTGTTGGTGGCTCACGAGGATTCGGGTGGAAGTTCTGACAGTACATCATCTATGTAGGATTATTGGTTACTGTTTGATTTAGTAATTTCTATGCTTGACTGCACTTAGACTTAATTATGCTCTGAAGGTGTATTAACACTTATTTCCTTTCTAGCCATTCTGGATGTTTGGTTTTATTCATTCGAAATTTCCTTATCTTAACGCTTCCGCTTCGTGCACATGGCTTACGTCACGCTCACGTGACGGCCAGCATGCCTCGATCTAGGTCGGGGTGTGTCGGGTATGCATATTATTAAGGGATGCCTTATTTATATTTATAGCGGTGAATAGTATTATGTTGGCGTAAGTTATTGATTTACTGTTGTATGATTTTGTTTATGTTATCTGCTCATCATAGCTACACCGGTGTTAGTACTCGCCCGGGCCAGGGCCAAGCTTTCATGTGTATGTACACATCCCACCGTACACTCACTTTGGGTCCATTGTAGGTGCCAGTCCTGTCCTAGATTGTTATAGGCAATTAGGACTTGTATGTGCTGCGCATAGCGCCAGTCTTCACGTGATTGTAGTACTAGAGCGTATACCTTTGTTACACCCAGTCATGTTCATGTCAGAATATCTCTGCATGAACTTGTGTGTCAGCATGTGTGGATGAGCACTCGATATGATATGTTTGCTTGTGCGAGATTATGTGATTACGGATGTCATGTGCTTACTTACGAAATATTGTGCCGTATTGAATTCTTGAGGTTTTGCAGGCTACTGTAAGTATTTTCTTACTATACGTAGTATGTATATTTTGGAAACTATACTTGTTTTACTGCGAGGGGTTATAATGTTTTCAAAAAGGTTTTTATAAACTTTATTTTTAGGTCCACTTTCCCTTGTTTTTCGCCCCTCCAAGTTTTAGTAGCTGAGTTTTCGTATCACGTGTGAAATGGGTTCATTTCCGCTCACAAGTGCACTCTTATATTTAGGCACTTTAGGTTTAAATTTATTCCCATGTTTCACATCACTACATTTTATGGCTTCGTCACCCTCTTGGTGTCGGCCAGCACGGCTCAATTCGGAGTCCAAGTGGACATTTCGGCTTGGGGTGTGTCATTTACGCTACGAATGGCTTGCGTCGCATAAGATTAAAAGCAAGGAGGCAATTTGTCACACGGAATCGTTAACGACGAAAATTTTATAATTACATAACATTAAAATTACTCAGAACTAAATATTGTTGGAGAAGTTTCGTTGCAGAAAGGTCTACTCGAAGAAATTATTCGTCGTGCATATACTTACCCAACGACGCCCTGTTGTCAACATAAACTCAACGTGACGATATAATGTCGTACCTTAGTTCTAAGCGACTATATGCTTTGTTCCTCTATATTTTAGGCGACAAACCTACTCTTCATAGCACAAGGTGTCTTGTGTGACGACATTTACTTGTCTTCATCACGCAAATGCATTTTTCACGACCTTTGCGCGATGACGTCTTTGCGACGAAGGAGTCGTTGTGCCAATACTTAAGCGATGGAATTTTGTCTTTGCGCGACGAACTTTTGTTCATCAAGTTCTTCGAGAAAACTGTTTAATGTAGTTGTGTAACGTTATCGTTTGTAAAAAAAAAAAAAAAAAATTGGTATGGCATTATGGTTTAGAGGAGAAGGATGTAGAGAATTTGAATTAGATACATAAGGTTTGAACCTTGAATTTGAACTAGATACATAAGGTTTGGAGACTATTGTCTCTGTGTGTGTGTGTACAGCTTGCTTGCTGCTTGCTCTTGGGCCAATTGAAAAATGATGATTTTCATAAAGGCGTAGGATGGAAAAGGCAAGAGTTTATATCATATAATTACCATTTACAATGGCTTTCAATGTTATTAGATGAAATTGTGTAGCTGCTAGGTGGCCTAGCAGTTAAATGATTGTTTCTATTGCACCTTTTTTTTTGTTACATCGAGGGTTTTGAACCTGACATAACCTAGTTTTACCCATAACCCAACTCACCTCAACGTTGCAACCAGTGGCTATATATTGCATTCTGTTCTTAATTAATGTAAAGGTTTTCCATTACTTATCATTACATGTTCTCCAACAACTAATTATTTAAAAATATTTACATTTATGAAGTTAAGCTTATAATAAAAAAAAACTATTTTAAATAATAATCTAAAATGAACTTGAAAAATAAAGTATTTTGCTCAAGTATTACCATTTGTATTATAGAATGTCCTGGATTACAATTTGACTTAGCATTGAAGACTAGATGCTCTTAGTAGGAATAGTTATCAGGTTAAGAATGAATTCCAAATAATTAACAAGGATACCAAATATTTGAACTTTGCAGCAAAATGGATCAAAACGAGGAGCTGTTGCAGATTTTTGCTTTTGGTTGCTGGCGGCTTCGGAAGTGCAGAAATGCAGCAACCTTTCAAGGAGAGCTTGGTCCGCCTGAAGAGGCTATTAGTTTGATGAAGAAGCCCTGGCAAGAATGGACTGATGCGAACCAAAGGGGCTGCTGTGCGGAGCTGTTATGCAGGCCTCCTAGTGGAACCCAACATAATCTCCAACGGAGGAAGCCAGAAATAGGAAGGTTGAAGGTCAATTCGGTGGAGCATGGCAAGCGGACACAATATCAGGAGGAACTCGGTGGGTCGTGAGGAATAGCGCACGTTGGTTTCAAATGGAGGGAGAACAGGGTGGACTGCTGGCCACATCGAGCCTCGCCATGGAAGCTGAGGCCGTAAGGGATGATCTGACTGCATGCTTGGAGGAAGGACATAAACGTGTTATATTGGAATCGGACTCCATCAACTTAATTAATTTCAATGCTCAAAGGAGAAAGGGAACCAGATTTTACAGTTGCTTGCATCTCATTTGACATCCGAAAGCTAGCTATTCAAATGGAATCCATCGAGTATGTTTTGTGCTGCGAGCTTGCAATAGGGCAGCTGAGCTCACTCGGTGGTTTCGTTTGTAAACAGTAGAGGGGGCTCTCATAGATGGGGACTTCTATTCCCAAATTTTTTGTTGAACATTCTTGTAGAGGATGTAAACATTTCTATTCGTATTGATTAAATCTATCATTTTGACAAAAAAATAACACGGCAGCCTACATGAATTAAAAACTAGCAAGTAATTCAAAACTTTTGAAAAGAACACCTTTGATAAGTTAGCAACTGAAATAACTACCACTGTCCACTATCAACCCAGCAACCTTGTTTAAAAACAATTAAATTGTAGTTAAGGAAGAGTGAAAAGTATAGATAACTAAATCAAATGGCATTTCAAAAAGCCAAAAGGTGTTAGGTAAAATTGAAAAGACTTCATTCATACAAATATATATCACATTAAACCAGACACAATAACATGACATAAAGGAAGATTAAAGTAAGAAGGGATTTTAACTTTGTACTAATTAATGTTTCATTTACTTGATTCATTTCAAAGTAACACATAGTCACAAAGCCTATAGGCATATTAATAAAGGTTACTACCACAGTCAACAAAGTACAAGCACACAAAAAGAAAGAAAAAAAGAGTATGGCCCAACCTTAACTTTTTTCCTCTCTTCTTGGGTTTTGGATTTCTATGCAATAAAGTTCACACAACTATAGAAGAACAAAGGGGCACACTCCCTAATTAAGCAAGAGAAAGTGAGGCCACTATGTGAAAGAATTGTAACTTCTCCAGTAGCTCTTTGGCTTGGCTTGTGCCCCTTTTCTCCACCCTTGAGAACAACTCATTGCCAAGGTGGTCACCGATGTGTGCATCGACGAGGACTCCAGCAACGCTCCTACAGCTGTTGGCAAGGGCTCGACCGACTTCAGCGGCATCATCAGGTTGGCTCACAACAAGGGGACTTCCTCCTTTGAAAATCTCGAGCTTGTTTATGGTGAATGAGCCATCGGCTTCCACTACTTCCTTGAAGTCTTGTAAACTTGATGCGTACACAGGAATGTTGAAACTGTCACGTTTCTCACTAGTGATAAGTCCCTGCAAAAAAACATACATTCATAGTTAATTAATCCATGGATCAGAACTTTATATGTAAAAACTCAAAAGTAGTATAGTAAGGTTATAGGAAAGGATAAATCCAAAACCAAATATTTATGATTTTTTGAAATTATTTGTAGCCATATAAAAAATCAAGGAAACTAATGAAAATAGCTTGAAAACTTTGAGTTTTAACAATAAGGACAAAATAAAGGGTAAAGTGAATAGTACCAAGATTGACTTTTTAGTGTAAAAATATGGTTTTTCGTTAAAGTGAACAGTACCAGGAGCTTTTTGTTAAAGTTCCCTATAAATTATTATATTATTGATCACATTTCTTATAAAAGATAAGGTCTTCAATGATGCAGGTTTTATATGCTATAATTTCATAATTAATTTGTTCCATGATTAATTTGAACGAGTTATTAGCGATAAAACGGAGAATAAAATAAGAGAGCATATGTAAACATACATACCAACCATGAAGATTTTGCAATAATAAGTTTACCACTTATTAGAAGATCATAAGTATGTAATTTAGGTCTCTTTCTTCAAATTTTTTATTTTTTATTTTTTTATGAACACTGGTCATCTAACTTATCCAAATGGCCTTTGTCCTGTGACACAAGAAATGATTATAACTTCGGTTTTAAAATCAAGCTATCCCATTGATCCCATTTTTCAATAATATGGACCACCCGGTAGCCAATAATATATAACTATTTTGCCGACAGTACTAATATACAAATGGAAGGGCCATGCCAGATCAGTTTTAGGGTTAGCATCCAACGGCTAGAATCAACCCAACTTAATTATGACCAGTGAAAATTCATGGTAAAGGTCTTGTGAAACCAATAACACCTAATCTAATCATGCATATCTCCTTTCTTGTTTGTTTATTTGTTTTTGGTGTTTAATTTCTCTTTTGCTTTTTGGTCTGCCAATTGAAGCACAAAAATAAAATGTGACTTAGCTCTATAGCCCTATATGCCTATGGTATTATGCATGCACATTGCACACAAAACAAACATTACTATATAATGTATTTCTCGTGACATATATAATTAAATACATGATTACCTCTTGGACAAGATCATCCCAAGCATCCTGAAAGTGGGTCCCAAAGAGAAGGCCTGGGCCACTTTCGTCACTGGGGTCTACTGTGGTCCTACCCAAGGAGACAAGAAACATGGAGCCTCCCTTCTTGAGCTCCTTGGCTCTGGACCTGAGAAAGCTTGCCAAGTCTGTCTGGAACTGCTTCTTGTAGGCTGTAGCTGTGCTCTCATTTGCCCCATGAATAAACACCCTTCCCTTGTTGTAGGCTGCTGATCTCTTGTCCAGCACACTCTCTGGAACCTGGGTTCCCATATATAAGAGATTTAACAATTATCATATTATTGCTAATATTATAGATGTCTAAGTTTTGATTTTATACCAGCGATATTAAAAGAGAAAGAACCTTCCTTAAAACTTTTGAGTACAAAAATACATATTGTTAATTATTTGAACTACAAACGCTTTATATGTTCATCTAAGTGTATTTTGAATTTTAACCACACAACAAGATTGTTTTATGGCTGTTGGAAATCCCAAGCATTTTGCAAAAAAGCATGCATCATGAGCCATGTTGCGTAAATTCTTCAAGACATTTTGACCAGGCTCACTCTCCTTTTTTTTGTTCGTTTTGGTTCAACTTATTTGACTTTTTAGTCGTTTCCTTGAACGTAGTTTCGCTTTCAGTTACTAGCTACTTTTTTATTTTTATACAACAGTTACTAGTTACTTGAGCACTCAGGAAAAGTATTAGCTAGGTAAATTGGACTTGAATGAAATGATTCAGAAGCTTTTGCTTCTAATTAAATATTACAAGCCATGATTAGTTTTATTCTATCTTTTGTAAACTTAATTAGCCAATCTAGCTAGCTGTATATAATTAAGGTTTGAACACAAAGTTTACTTTAATAATAATAGTTCAATTTATTTTTACAAGGGTTAGGATAAGGTAACAATATTTGATGCAGCGTACATACTCAAATGTGTGTTGAATAAGATAGCAATCACGGTAAAAATAAAGAATCTGAAATGAGAACGAGTAAGTAAGCAGTTGAGCAATGTAATTTACCATATTATTCTTAGTTTTTATATATATTACTAGAATCGTATAAAGTAATTAGATAACTAATAGAGTTGAATGACATATAAACAAAAGGTTTCCCTTAGTATACTATCGGCATATATCGTAACGTTTAGCCATTGTCTAGCATCAAAGATTACATTTATTTTTTAACAAACTATATTATCTACATTAAGAGGAAGGAGGGTGAGCTTAACCTTACAATGTGCTAGCAATAATATGGTTCAACTTCTCCTTTGATGAGAATCGAATTTAAGACCTCTCACTTACAAGTGAAGAGAAATACCACTAGACATCTCACTTTCAAAGATGACATTTTAAAAGGACGAACATAAACACATAATTGTCTTTCATATGACCAGTTCCTTTTAACCTCGAGACCATAATTCATGGCATCAACTTTTTTGACCTATTCAAAACCAGCAAGAAAAACGTATACTTTTCCTTCTTTCTTCGCCTTCTTTTGAGTATTGGTTTGCATCAGCAGGGATATGTGGCATAGTTTCCTTGGATACAAACGAGTATTAATTGGTTTTGCATATTTGTCATCACCAACCTAAAATTTTGTACGTACTATATTATTCTGTTAAAAAATCCCATGTAATTAGGTAACTAACTAAGATTATTAACTACTTTACTTAATTACCTGAGAGAGCCAATGCAAGGAGAACGCCGAGTGAAAAAGGTCAACGGACCTCGATGGGAAGAGCCGCCGGTAAAATGAACCTGGGACGGCAGCAGCAAAGTAGGAGCGGTGGTTGTCAGCGGCGAGCGTTTCCTCCATGCTACCGCAGTGGTTGGCCATAGGAGGGATGAGCTGGAACAGCGTGTTGAAGTCATTGCTGGGGAGATCAGAGAAAAATGCCGAGAACTCAGGGGGGTCACATCCCAAGGCCTCATAGCGCTTGGTCATGTGTTCGATGATCACATCTATTATGTAGATGGTGTTGCTTCCGCTTGAGCATCCAAGATCCACAGCCACAAATGGCACTTCTGGAGAGCTCAGTTGCACACTGTCTAGGGTTTCTTTTAGCAGGTGAAGCATAGATCTTGCATGTATGGCCTGAAAATTTAATTAAAACACAATTATTTGGATAATATTAAATATTGAAACATATTAAGTGCTAAATTCATAAAATAAAAATAAAAATTAGTTTACTGAATTAGCTAATTACCTGGGCTTGGGAATTGTTGGCATAGCTGGACTCTCCTTTGCCTCCTTTCATGCTAAATATCTTCTCGAGCTTTATACTAGAAACTACGACGTTGTCTCCCTTGGGAGCCATAAGAAATTAAGAATATGATGAGTGAGAAGTAGTATTGCTGTTTAAGATTACAAGTATCTTTTGAGGGTAAAGGGCGGAGTTGGTAAATGGTGGAGTATATATAGAGGGAGGAGGAGAGAAAATCAGAGGGAAAGGGAGTTGTTTTTTAGAAGAGTGACAATAAAGTATGATGATATAGTAGTGCATTTTGGAGTGGCATGATGGCGAGCTAGCTCTGTTCCCTAAAGAATTTTCCATGTGCACCAAATTTTTAAAAATAGTGAGTAATATTTATGGGTTTAATCAAATTTTAGTTTTCTTTTGTGTAGTTAATTAAAGAAAAATTAAATCTTATGCCTTCAATATTAACAAAAACAAAGACCGTGACCAAATTGATAAATAAAACCACATGGAAAGAAGTTAAACATTTTGTCAAGACATGACCTAATCTAAAACATTAGAGTATCTCCAACAAACCTGATTATTTTAACCTAAAAACTCTCAAAATCAAACTTTCAACTGCCTAGCTATCCCAAATGCAAAAGTCACTTGATGAATAGTTGCTAGCTAAATCTAATTAAGCAACATGAAGAGAGAATTTAGTTGAAAGTTAAACTTAAATACTGTAAAATTGACTTCACTTTGACATTTTATCTCCTTTTGGCTCTGTGCAAGCCGACTTCCTCCGTCCCTTTCCTCCTCTAAACTTGATCGACAAACACTCTGTTCGGATCTATTCCGACCTCAGATTAGAGAGCAGAATATTTGAAACCCTAGAATTTCCCTCGAATCGAGCAGAAAGATGATTTCTCTTTCTTCTACTTCTGCTAGGGTTCAGTACCAGTATGCCCAACTGTGTTGGTCTGAGCAAAATTAGGTTCGTGGTAGTTGAGTTCATTTTCTTTTTTTCTTTTTTTCAAATATAATAAAATATTTAGCACTTGAGTCACTTTCATGCTAAACTAACAAAATTATCCTGAAACATAATCGAATTAAATCAGAGTTAAATTGTAATTGACTAAAATTCTCTATTTAATCATTTTTAATCTCAAAAACAACTAATCACTCATTAATCTTTACCCTAATCACTTGATGGTTTTTAATTGTAATTTCATGACTATTTGATAAAGAAATTGAGTCTAACAAAAATTTTAACTTTTCAATAAATAAATGAATAAAAATATTAAAGTAAAAGGTGAGATATACAGAAACCAACCTGGGATTCGGAATTGTTGGCAGGGTTGGCCTCTCCCTTGCCTTTGTTCAAGTTCTGAACCTTCATATCAGAAACAACTTGGTGTCCACTGGAAGCCATAGTTGTATGGTTCGGGGAAGAAAAAACCCTATTGTTCAATATGCAAAGACAATGTCAATAAAAAAAAGATGGAAAAAAATGCAGAGACAATAAGAACTGCTATTGCATTTCAGTTATACATACATACATATATATATATATATATGTGTGTGTGTGTGTGTGTGTGTGTGGTGAATATATACAAGCTTACTCTCAGAAAACTATTCGCGTGATAAGTGGTTTGAGAGCCAATTAAGATAATTGCGACCGGTCAGAAAATTAAAGAATGAACTAATTAGTTAACTATTTTTAATAATAGTAGTGAAATAAAAACAACTCAAGCTGCAGGGGGAGCCAGAAAGCGTGGTGGTAGATTTTTGAGCAGTTTCTTAAGTATCTAGAGGTTTCAATGCTGAATAAGTACAACATTAATTTCTTTCCAAGTTTGTAAGATCTAAATCCCACAGTTACTAAATATAAAGGAGTTGTTGATGCAGATCAGGGACACATATGGTGGTAACGTTAACTGACAAAGTTTCTGGAAGCAAGGAAAGAAAAGAAAACTGACAAAGTTATTTAACAGTTCAATGAGCCATTGCCCAGTGCTTCTATTTTAATCCAATGAAACCTCTATTTCTACCCAGAAAATTTAAAAAATTCTTATTTTTTCCGTTATGCCAATTTGGTCTTTGTCAGTCTTATCCTCAAGGTAACTTTATTTTTATAACGTAACACTTAGTCAGCCCATATTGTGCTTTCATGCGTCACATTGATTAAAAATGAATTGAACAAATGCTATGGGGGGGACACTATTTTTTCACACAATTTGTAGGGATCACTCCATCTATATTTCAACTAGCCTCCATGCACGCGCTTATGCGCATGTAGAAGACATTTTTTGAATCACGACCTACTATGCGTAACTTACACGTTTTAAATGTATATATATGTGTAAATTGATAAAAGGAAAGTCAAATATTTGAAGTAAATGAATAATTTTAGATCATGCTAGAAGAAACCTCTCATAAACCAATTAAAGTAGCTAAATTCACATAATAAAATCGGTTTCTATAGAATTTACATTAAGAATAAAGAAAATAATATTTAATAAACAATTGAGTGAATCACATTATTGCTAGCCCATTATGAGGCTAAGCCCACCCCCTCCCCCTTAGTGTAGAAAATATCGTTTGTTAAAAAAAAAAACAATCATTTAACAACTAATTTAATTTGTTAAAAAAAAAACAATCATTTAACAACTAATTTAATCACATTATTATCCGCGTGCGAAATACTTTTTTTATAACCGACATTACACGTCTCTTAAGATGGTTTGAACGTGTTTAAAATAGCGAAAATAATATTTAATAAACAACTGATTGAATATTGTTGCTAGCCCATTATGAGGCTAAACGCACCTCCCCTCCCTTAGTATAGATAATATTGTTTGTTACAAACAAAAAAAAAAACAATAATTTGACAACTAATTTATCACATTATTATCTGCGTGTGAATGATCTTTTTTATAACCAGCATTACATGTCTCTTAATATGTTTTGAACTTGTTTAAAAATAGATAAATTGAATCAAATTATTGCTAACCTATTGTGAGGTACTAATTAAAAAAACAAAAAACCACAAAATAATTTAATTATTAAAAAAATACTATTAAAATGATGAAAATGCCCCTACTTATTTGATGCATTACTTTGGGATGCCTTTAAAGTTTTTTGTTTTGGGGGCATTTTTGTCCAATTTTTTTTGTTGAAGCTTGGTGACACCAAAACACTATTCACCTTTTCTTCTCTCTTTATATATAATAGATTCATCAATTCATAAATCATCTTTGCAAAAAATTAGATAAATCCAAAACCTTTAAGACATTCATTTTTAGTTAAAAATGGACAAATATGGTTTTGCAACAAAACATTAAAATGACTATCATTTAATCCAACGGTCATTTGGTTTCAGATGTGGTGATTTTTGGTAGACATGATCTTTGATGTAAGACCTAAAAGATAGATGTTTGGATCATTGAAATAGATTACGAAGTGTGCCCTATAAAGTGGGTGTCAAAATGTGTGTAAAAAATTAAAAGCTTCTTTCCGAGCTTCTGTGTTTGCAGGCAATGCATGTGAGAGAGCATGAGTTGGCTCGAAAACATGAATTTTCTGGGTTGATCTCAGTCAAATCCTTAACTACTGGTTAAGTTATTGAAGCTTTAAGACTACAAAAACCATGGCATTCACTGCCTCTTATAAATGCTCTAAAAAAAACTATAAACACACGCACAACATGGTCTGAGACTTTCAATACCTTTGAGAAAGCCAAAGAAGCAAGTTCCAAAATTTGAGCAAACACTGCAAAGGGCCCTGCAGAAGTGGGCGCAAAAGCAAATGCCTTAACCATGCCATTCCCTATTAGTGGCGTGTGGTGTGTGGTGGCTGAGGTGGGAGGTGGGAGGTGGGTGGGTCACTTCGGTTGGGTTGAAGAAGCACGCAGGAGAAGTTTGGGGTGGAGAGGGAGATAAAAAATTCTAGGGGTTGGATCAGATTGTTTATGGCATTTTTATGTATATTTTCCTCCATCAAGTCCTCCACAATCCTCCAGTACACCATTTAATATCCTACAAAATCTATGACTTTCTGAATATATCCAGAATTGCACTTATTTTTCAGAAATAAGTACGATATTTATTGATATGAAAAAGAAATATATCTAGATTTGCACTAATTTAAAATCTTTTAAAATCTCTTTTTACTACATATAGATTCGTATCGACTGTTTTAAAATTTTTTAATATCCAAATTGACTAATCTAGGAATCTAATATCTTTTAAAATCCTCCATAATCCTAATTTGTTATATATTTTTCTCTTTATGCAGGCATATATTTATAGTGATATAACCCTTGGAGGGCAAGGAAACTACATTCCTAATCTACATACAATAGGAAATAAATACTAATCATCTTTGTACAATAAAAAATTGTTGAGGCCCAAAAATGTCACATGCAAGCCTAACGAAGCCTCGAGGCCCAATTGTCATACGAACCTCATGTCAATCCCAAATATTTGCGAAGATGCGGAATCGAGAAAGAAATATATTCACAACTGTGCCACACTATGGTAATTAAACTGGATATTTATATAAATCATGTCATGCCCATGCCTATTCATCATGCCAAACTTTATCACGCTAACCACTATTTTCTCTAAAATTAGCCAAAGTCACTTGCTTGGGGCTTGTCAAGTGAATTGTGGTGTGGATGGTTAAGGAAGTTTATTGGGCCTATGCAGAGTCAAGATTATGGAAAACTTTGAGCTGCTTGGGGCCTAAAAGATCCAAGTCCATAACCTTTGTAGTCCACATAGGCAAGCATTGAGAGCGAACAAACTTAGTTTATCCTTTTTCCTATCAAGCTAACCAATCCAATTAGAAAGAAACCAAATCCTAGCTCTAAGCTCATGTGAAAGCCCAGTAAGATAGGCATTTAATGAAGATAGAGGCTAACTTTCCCTTCCCAGCTCACTCAAAAGTTCAAGTCGCAAAAGCCATGAGACGAACTACCAAAAGTAGCACTTGTGGAAGGCTGACTCTAGAAGGCAATGCCTTGGGAATAGGGCATGATGCAAGTTTTATAGGGTGGCAGCACCTAACCATCTTACACCGAAATGGAGGGTAGCAGAAGAACTAGAGAGAAATGGGAGAAAGAACCAAGCCACAATTAGAGATTCCTGGGGAAGGAATCATTCAACTACAAATATAGGTCAAAAGCTTTAGAGAGGGGATCCCATGATAACATAGAGCCTTAAAAGTCGCAGAAGGCATCATCTGCAACCTTAGTATCTTCCATAACCTTCCTCCAAGTATTCCTGCCACAAAAATAAATAAAAAATAAAAACCTTATTACCACCCTAGGAAACCCGGATTATCCAACCTAGAACACCATACAACTATGCAAATTCTCTCTCTCTTTCTCACTCTCTTTCATGCTAAACTGATGAACTTCTAGCTTCCACACCACACTTATCTTGATCAAGTCATTATTTGCCTAATCATGTTAGCTTCGACTCATAGATCTAACCGGGATATTTCCTAAGACGTGCTAATCCTTTCAAGATATTCTGGGGCTTGGTACGAAATCGAACCAAGGGAGACAAGAGGGTTTTGAGAAAGCCCAAGTCCACCTTAATCTAAAAGTCTCCCAACATAAATTGGCGACTACATTAGGGATATGTCACAATCTTGATTCAATGGCTCTAAGATCCAGAAGAAACACTACCAGGAGTGGCAACTGCTCAGAGGCAGGCAAAGGTGCTTCCTAACTCTACGAGTCTCAACATGAAGGCCAGTACCAGGAAAGCCAAGAAAACCTGGACGAATATGCCATGTCAGACATCATCGCAGCCATCCATGCTTTGGGTGAATCTCAAAAAGAGAATGCTGATTTGTGAATGAGTTGAAAAACTCAATCCCAAAGCCAAGCGAGAAAGCCAATGACAAAGACTACACGCCTAGGGAAAAGACTTCCCAGGAAGAGTCAGCTGTTGCTACAAGCACTGTTCTAAAAATCCCCGCCTAGGCGCTAAACGGCTGGCCACCGCCCTGATTAATGCTTAAGTGTTTGAAAAATAACAAAGGGCGCCTAGTTGCTGAGGTGCCCTCCTAGACTGCTTAGGCACCCGCTTAGCTCGACTAGACCCGCCTAGGTTGCTACTCACTTAAACAGAAAATAGATAACTTTCATTTTGTATTTTTTTTAATAAGTTGTAAGAGACTTGTTGTATACGTAAATGAACACACATTATATCCTTATTCCCCATGTTTTCATTATGTTCTAATACTTCATAATATATATGTCATTCTATTTTGTAGTTTATGATGAAATTATATATAGTTTAAGTATAAGCCGACACTTATTTACACAAAATAGAATAGATTTACTTAAATCTGCCTAGTCCGCCTAGGCGCTAGGCCCCAGCCTGCCACCCGACTAGCGCCTAGCGTCTTTTAGAACCATGGCTGTAGGCAAGGGTTCTTAAAAAAAATGCCTCTTTTTCACTGAGGAAGACGTCATTGCCATGCTAGAAAAGGAGTTGCACAGGATTTCAGGGGACTAGAAGTATGTTCCTTAACCACCATACCCAGTCAAGCTTCTCCACCTACCATATCCCAATGGATACGAGACTCCCAACCTTGTCATCTTTGACGGGAGGAAAGGGAGCCCTAAGGAATTGTGAAAACCTAAATTTCAAAAATAACTTAGTTAGATATGACACCTATATATATATGTGTGTGTGTGTGTGTGTGTGTGTATATACCAGCAATAATTGATTAATGATTTGATCAACATGAAATTAAAATTGGTAGAAACAACATCTCAGGTTACTCATCCACGATACCAACCTAACACCCATAATCAAGGAGAACAAACATCTCCAACAGAATCTGATTTTGAAGCAAATCAAGTGAGTGGTAATTGAGTTATCATCTTTATAATCTATTTATTTGTTCAATCTTTCAATTTTTCAGTTACAGTTTACCTTATCTGTTAAACCTTCTAAGTATGATTGTTTGCTCTCAAACCAAACAGTAAGGCGTGTTTCAAACAATAAGTCCATAGGATTGACATGAGCAGAGAGAGAATTTAGCAAATACGCGAAGAAGGTAAAAGCCGGTATGAATTCTGTAATTAGAAAACTTGCATTTTGAACAATGAGTATATTATTTAGATCTAATTCAACTACCAGCACTAGCTCTAGGTCCACTTTGAGTAGGATTCCAGACATAGTAAATGAGGAACAAAAATTAGAATTTCAAACAAACGAAAGTGTCGATTTTGGAGATTGGAACATCCTCAAAATATCTAGTAAAAATATTTACAAAAAGAAATGGTCAGTAGCTTCTTTCAGAAGTGAACATCATGTTAAAACAGTCGAAAAGGCTTATGCTCTCAGTAAATAACATGGGACTTGTCAATTATTTACACCAAAACAAATCAAAACCCATAGAAAAAATGGTTACAATTATATTCACATAGGTCTAGTTCAGATTGCAGTCAAACCCTTAACAAGAAGAGGCATCAATACCTTTATTTTGTTATGTCTCCAAGATGCAAGATTCACTGACTTCAGTGATAGCATTCTTGGAATGATCGAGTCAAGCCTTTATAACGGGCCAGTACATTTCGATTGCTTTCCAGATCTCACAAGAAGTCTTTAAGATCCTCACATGCTGAAGCACTCACGTTAAACATAAAATCTTCAGGATACCAAGTCCTTGAAGGTATCCAACCATTAGCCTTAATCTTTAGAGTTTATTACAAAGTTACAGGAACAAATATAAATTTCCAAGCCTTACTCAAAAGCCCTATAGACCACACTCTTAATACAAACCAATCAAGAAAATGCCAACATCAAAATACCCAGAGCTATCAAATGGTTAGATATCAGTCTACCTATTTTCGATGAACGAATCAGAAGAGGAGTCCCAGATACAGTTAACACGTTACTTTTCATAATCATAGAACATTTCATAGGAACACCTAGTAATGTCACTTCAAGAATTCATGACCACCTTAGTAACTTAAGATGTCCAACCCTAAGTGATTTTAGATGGTACAAAAATGTTTTCATGTCTAGAGTCATGCTTAGATAAGATAGTAATCAACCATTTTGGAAAGAAAAATTCATTAATGGTTCACCAAACTTGTTTGCTTATAAAATCATATATGAAAATTATAAATCAGGTCAACAAAGACAAGTCAATGGCTAAATACGAATTAGGAACATTTTGTGAACAATATGGCTTACCCCCTATTGCTCCATCCAACAAAAAGAAAAAAAATTAGAAACCTACAATAGGCACCCGAGTAGGAGATACCCCAAATACAACAAATATAAATTCAAACACAAGAATTTTGAAACAAACAAATTTTACGAAAACAAAAAGGAAATTGTTACAAATGCGGCAAATTCAATCACTACGCAAACAAATGTAAAGTCAAGAAAACAATCAACCAGTTAAAGATCTTTGAAGAAGAGAAACCTAGTTAATCCAAGTATTAGAATTAAGAGACACGGACCATAGTCAATCTGAAGATGATTTAGAATCTAATTCATCTTCTCCTAGTCACTCCTCAAGTAAACTTTCATCCCCTGACATCAAGATAGGATGCACAAATACTTGTTGTAATAGAATTTCAGTCCTCAATAAACAAGAAGAACAAGATCTTTTTATCGAGTTAATCAGTAAAGTAGATGACCGTGAGTTAAACTCATTTTACTTAAAAAAAGCTAAAGAAGTTAGTCTCCCAAGAGGAAACCAATACTAGTCAACCACAAGTAACCCCAAAAAACTGTTTTAGTACAACCCTGGAAAGGTTCAGTAAAACTAAAGAAGAAATTACAACTGTCTTAGTACAACCCTCGAAAGGTTCAGTAAAACTAAAGAAGAAATTACAGTCAAGGATTTACAAAGAGAAGTCAATAAAATCAAAAAAAGAAATTAAGTTTCTAAAATCAGAAAACCTAGAAATTCGTTCACACCTCAGTATCATTCAAACACAAGAATTTCTTAAGAACAATGAAATCCAATCCCCATCAGACGAAAATAAGTCTTCATCCGATCAAGAATCAGAATCCAACCCTGAAGAAAATTCAACACATAACTTAGTGTTAGGATTATTACAAAAGATCAGAATCCAGAAGTGGTATTCTAAAGTAAAAATAATAATTGAGGATTTTGAGTTAGAAACAATTGCCTTGATCGATTCAGGTGCAGATTTAAATTGTATACATGAAGGTTTAGTTCCTACTAAATATTTCCATAACTCAATAGAAATCCTTAGTTCAGCAAACCAGTCACCAATGCAATTAAAATATGAAATTTCAACAGCACATGTTTGTCAGAACAATGTTTGTTTTAAAACACCATTTGTCCTGATAAAAAACATATCAGACCCAGTTATCTTAGGGCTACCCTTCATAGCTCTATTATATCCTTTCAAAGTACACCAGAATCGCATAACCACAAAAATGCTAGGACAAAAAATCACATTTGAGTTCTGTACTGAAACAAATCTCAAAAAATTAAGACAATTACAAAAAGTCAGTATCTCAAAAACCATCATTCTAGTTACCAAAAAATCACAACAAATTAATTTCTTAAAAGAAGAAATTAATTACAAAAGAATTGAAGAACAACTAACAAACTAATCTTTGTTACAAAACATTGACAACTTTCAAAAGAAACTTGTTAAAGAAATTTGTTCTGATATTCTCAATGTTTTCTGGCATAGAAAACAACACATTGTTAAACTTTCTTACAATAAGGAATTTGATGAAAAGAAAATACCAACAAAAGCCAGGCCAATTCAAATGAGTCAAGAGGTTATGGAGTTCTGCAAAATAGAAATTCAAAAACTTCTCAATAAAGGAATAATTAGAAAAAGTAAATCGTCATGGTCTTGCTCTGCTTTCTGTGTGGGTTAATTACACTAACACCCCCTGAGGTTTATCAAGTTTTCACAAAACCCCCTCACGTTTGAGACATTACATTAACACCCCCTCACGTTTTAATTCACTTTCACATAACCCCTTCAATCAAAATTTTGTTAATAAATTGACAACTTTACCCTTATACTAATTACTTAAACAATAAAAAAAATCTTTACAATTATACAAAAACAATATTTAGAAATTTAAATCTAAGATTTCAAAACGCAAAGAGCATAATCTGGCAGTTTGATTGTCATCTCTCTCTGTTCAAAAGATAACAATTTCAGTTCGGAGGAATAGTTACAGAGAGGGTTCTCATGTGTAGTCAGAGTATGCCGACAACGGAGTACAATGGTGATGTTGGAGACTGATGGGAATTGCTCCAACGATGGTGAAGGAAAGTTTGTGAAAAACATGTTTATTTGAGCAACATCTATGGCATGCAATTAACAATTAAAGGCGGAAACATGCTTGTACGCACTCAAAACAAAACATTACCCATGAAATTCAAAGCCTAGTAGTTATGTTGAACCATGACTCAACTCAAATCTTAAAGAAAGGAGTTGAGAAACTTTTATACCATTGAAGCACATCTTTGCTTAGCAAAGGTTAATCACCCATGTGAGGGCCTTCTTTCCTTTGTCTCCTTGCTCCTTGGCTCCATGGATATGGATGGAAGAATTGATTCTCCAAAAGTCCCCAAGGTAGGAGACCTCTAATTTTCGACACCAATGATGATGAAGGAAGAAGAAAAGTTACCTTGGAAGAGGAAGGATTGCTAGCTAATCCCCTCCAAGGGGGCCGGCCTCCTAGAGAGAAAAGGAGAGAGTTATTCTCACTTTTCATCCTTAGAAAACCCTAATGATGAAATGGCTATAAAGTTGCCTTTATACCACCTCACAATGGAGTGGCAAACTTGCAATTAAGCCAAGTTCACTACCCCTCTCTATATGGCCGGCCATTAAGGGTTCATTGGGCTTTCAAGCCCTTTGTGTTTTCAAGTTGTCATACAACTTGAGCTAATGGGCTTCACATTCAAATCCCATTGGGCCTTGTGGCCCAAAACTAACCCGAGGTCTATAACGAACTTATTCGTTTGATTAATTAACATATTAATTAATCCTAGCCATAAATAATTAAACAATTTAATTATCCTTGCTCATCTCTATTGTATCCTTCAATCATTACGTTACACGATGTGCGATCCATTAGGTTCCTTTTAGCGAGGCAGTGGGCGATTAGAACTCTTACGAATCGATTGTGAATTGAAACTTACTTTCAATTCTCCCTTTAGTGATTATACATCTTCAGGGCTTCCACAAGCCATGAGTGACACCTAGCAGTATGTCATGGCTACCCAAGCTAATCAGAAGAGGTTGGAGGACCTATTCAGTTTGGGATTACAATGCAATACGGTCTTTCTCTAATACAATACTCTTGACCACATTGTTTGGTTTGATAGTTTATTCATGTCTACTAACCAATGTGATTCTCTTACTTATATGATTACCTTGAATGTGATTTAGAACGATTTCCTAAATCCCATTCATACTCTGGCCAGAGATTCTTAATCATATCATAAAGTATTCTCCCTCAACGTTTGAAGGTTAGAGATCCTTTGTTGCGCATTCACTTGCCTCCATGGCTAAGTGGCTTAACCACAACTATGTCGTGGACACTCTTTGACAGAGTGACTTTGACATAGTCAAAGATCAAGGACCTAACCATAAGACAACTATGATGCCTCAGGTCAAATGACTACTTTGCATTATCCCAACCTTGAGTTCTCATGTGACATGAGTATGAGAACTCCTCGTTGATCGCGTTCAGTGGACTCATTCTCTATTGAGCACCTACGTACTTGTGTTGGTGTCAGTCACACCAATAACTCGAGACCAGTCACTCTTCCTAAGAGAAGACATAGCACGTACTGATCTTGACGGACTGTCAATGTCCAATTAGCAATCCTATGATCAGGAACATTAAGGATATGTATACAAAAGAGAATGGTCTCATGAATCTAACTTTTTTAGATCACATTCTCCCTATTACATATTCCTTGGACTTATCGTTTAAGCATATAACATTTATATGAGACGACTTAAAACAATAATCTTTGCCCATTATATTAAACTAGATTAGTTTAACATGTGAAATGTCCGTAAAGTATTATCATATGATTGGTTTTAGGGCACATTTCCAACAATCTCCCACTTGCACTAGAGCCAATCAGCTTGATCATCAGTGATGATACCTCTTATGCAGTCATTTCAAAAGTGGCTGAGTAGTAAGCCTAGACAATGGATATCTATATGTTATCCATAGAAGCAACCTTGAGAATAACGACGTCACCATTATACATGATTCTCAATCATGTGGTTCAGTCTCTCAGTTGAGTTCAGATCTTGATGAGACATTGATTCCCTGGCTTGAGCTATTGCCCTATTAATGTCGTAGTGTCGTTACACTAGAGACACTTTCTAGTTGGTACCGAATGGAGAGTTCGTAAATGAACTTTCCCATCCAAACAACATTGTTGTAAACTTCTATATGGCGATATATTTTGCATGCACGATGGAACACACTAAAGTCATTACTTTTAATGTTTCCACCCAAATATCTCTTTAGTTATAATAAAGAGATATAGAATTATCTCTTCATTCAAAATGAACAGACATCCAGTGATGGATACGATATTAGATTCATAATCTAATACTTTTACACTTCCATTGCATTACTCTAATTCTTCCTCATTCTTGAGGAATCTATCCTTTAGTATTTCTTAAATACATAAGGACTCACTTGACAGTTGCCATGGTTCTGATCCTGGGCTTGCATTGATATTGTCTTGTACCGATCTTGGTACAACTCATATCAATGTTTTTCATACAATATGAAATACATAAATCACCTTTCTGCTTGTACATAAAGGATTCTATTTACACATTATTTCTTTGGGAGTCAAAGGGTACATTCCCTTTGAGAAAAGCAACTTCCTAGTCTTACTAGAATTGTCATTCTGATTGGAGTTTATCATCACATGAGAAACTTCCTAGCATCTTTTGTCTATCATTAGGGATTGATATAATCAAATTATATCCTGAAATCTATCTTATAGATTTCCATCCCATGTATATAGACTATCTCCCATATACATTCTATCATTATAGAACGTTTAAAGTCATAACTTTTAACGAAGAAGAATTCCTTTCATTTCTAAAATTAGTATATCATATATATGTTCAAATTTAGGAATATGATTAACTCCCACTAATCTTTTGTAAACCTAGTAAACAAAAGATTCATTTACATCTTTATGAGAAATCAAACGATTTGATCTTGCTCTCATAAGACGCTTACAGCTCCCACTAGCTTGCTACGATTCATGATGGATGGATCTTTACAACTTACATGTCTTGTGATTCTTAGTTTTAGACATATATTATCAAGACTATCTTGGTAATGGTTTCGGAAACCCATATTATGTCCAAACATTGAATCACCGTTTAGTTGTAGCTAGCTAACTTCGAATTAATAGAAACCAAGACTATGTCAAAGATGGTTTCTTCCAAGTCAACCAATCTCTTTGATTGTAGTCACCTTAAGCTACCAATTAGCTTTAAAGGTTTCATTATTTTGGGTCAAATGGTACTATACCATTTCCTTGAGTATATGTCGTATATACACTCAATGTAGTCATAAGGATTTTCATTCTTATTTCTTTCAAATTAAAAGGTGTAACTCTATGACATAGTCATAAAGTTCAAACCATTCAACTGAGATGGTTTATAGATCCTTCTTGACTACCTTGGAGCTAGTGGTGTAGGAACTGGGTTGTTATATTTGTTGATTATCATCTTGTCTCTCAAAGAACCCATTCTTTGAGTTCTATCTATCGTTCATTTGCTCTATCATAGGCAAATCCTAGTGTAGGATTACAATGAACTACCCAACAAACAACATTTGTTAGTTGGTTTATAGAAGTGATATCCAAAGGTTAATTTAAGGATATCCCACAAGATTGGTTTCAAATAAATATTGCTTATTAGCACACAACCCCAAATCTTAACACGATTAAGACTTGTCTTTCTTTCCAACTACATCCTAAAGAGTCATGAAAATTTTGGAAGATCTTCTAATTGACAATCATATTGTCTTAGAAGTATATATCCTATATATTGGGTAATTGATAACATCCAACGAACTAAATCTTATTCGAGTTCGTTCTTCTCCTAATGGAGAAATTCATTATTTTATGACGCTACTTTCCTTGATTTCTTTCAAGGAAACTCTTCTAAAATGTTATATTTCCTTGGATCAAATCTAAGGAGGTAAATACTTTAGACGTCTTACTCATCAACTTACATTCTTGAATTCTTTGAAACCTTTTGCAAAGTATTCAGACTTTTGTTTATTCAAAATAAATGATAGTCCAACCGAGAGCGATCTTCGGTGAATGTCATACAACATGAGTAGTATTATGTTGTGGACAAGTGCCACTAACATCTAAGTGAATTAACCTCAACAACTTTGTGATTCTTTCTTCTTTCCTAAAGAATAAAGATTCGAACATTTCGCCTCTATACAATTTTAACAAGAAGGTATTGGATCCGGATCTAACGATCCTAAGCATCCATCTATGACCAACTCGTAATTTAAGTTTTAGAGGTATCACAACTCAGTTTGGGATTAGTCACTACCTTGCAACCTTTTGGGTTTTAAGCATCGTCATATTTTAAACAGTTAACACTACCACATTATCTCTACTATAGAGACAGTCAATTAGATTACAATAATCCAATCATTGATTACTAAAGAACAATGTTTTGTCAAACAAAACATTAATCCATCTATTATAGTGATGGATTTAAGTTCCTTATTCAAATTGGGATGTAAAGACAATCTTTGTTTTTCCAATTATCTTTGGTAGTTCATATGAGGAAGCAAGTACAATTTGCTTTCGCAGAGATCTATATCTTATTCATGTTCTGAATGTGAAGTACTTTCTCTTCTCTCATTAATCTTCTACTTCTTATTAGCCACACTTTTACAACGATTGTAAAAAAACATAGTTACTAATACGGAATCAAGCATTCAAGTAGAAGAACCAACTGTTTTGAACTATTCAAGAACAATTTACAACACCTTCGAAAAGTGTGTTCTTGACACTTGCAAGACATTTCTTGCATATACCCATTCCAATGTCCATCATTTCATAAAGAAAGTTTGTTCCCTTGGAGTTATTTTGCCTTCTTCATTTGACTTCTCCCTTGACTACAATAGTCGTGGTCCCCAAACTCTCACTATCTCTCTTGAAACTTATTTCAATTGTGTTAAACACATCAAACGATTTGGAGAGTGTACGGTTATTGTTCACTATATAGTCTACTATAAACTTAGTGAACCATTTGGTTAGGGACTCATAGGTGAAGTCCTTATCTAGTTTCTGTCTCGTGAAGTGGTTTAACACTTCAACACTCAATGATTTAAAATCATCTTAAGTCCATATTGATGGACTATTTTTGTCAACCAACCATCTTGTTCTAAACAAGATTACAAACATTCAAGAGTTGTTCAAGGCAACTCTCATTTCTTCATACAACAATTTGTAAGTGAAGAATTATGATACTAAAAGTGTTGTCCTCTTTATGATAGACTTCTCTAACATATTCTTCCAATGATACATTATCAATAGGAAGATTGTGAGGATGAGACTACTTAGGTACATATACAATCCATTCAAGACAATCTATGGGATTGTGAAAGCCTTCGGCTTTTCTTTGTCAAGTTTTGGATAGCATTTGCAAATGTATCGGTAAATAAATACATAACATATATAAATTGATTGATTTTAAGCCATTTGATCCGGGTCTTTAAATCAAATAGCACCACCCACTATTTTTGGCAAATTCCATATCCCTCATCGAAATTCGAGAGTTTTGGAGAAAACTTTTAGTAGGGTATGGGAGGCTCACTATTACCAAGCCCACCTCACAATGATATGATGTTGGCTAGCAACAATAATAATGAGAGAGTATGCTTACTCATTTACATCTAATGTAAGTACCCATCTTATTTGGCCTCTAGAGAATGAAGCCTCACAATGATATCATGTTGGCTCCATTGCACTTTAGTTAAGTCATTCCCACCATGCAAGTTCGAGTAGGGGTTCAAGAACAACCTCACAATGATATGATGTTGATCATTCTCGTTGCCTACCCCATGATAGGGTGAAGTCAGTGTACGAGTCACAAACGATCGGAGCCTACCACGGTGGAAGGCCACGAAAAAGTGTTCAAAGCACTATCATGCTTGTCAACTTAATAATTGTTTGGTTGAGGGTTTTAAGGTCTCATCAAATTTAAGCATTCATTTTAATCTTATTAAAACAATTTGGTCCTATTACAACTATTGGTCCATTTGATTGATTTAGTAGTATATGATACTCCCACTATGCTTGTAAAACGTTTTTTGTTAAAGCAAGAGTATATGGTACTACTAACATAAGCTTTGCATTCATTGATGGACTATATAGTTGCCTTAGGGCCTTAGGATGACTATGAACCTTTGATTCGATCCAACACGAGCCTAGTGTTGGATCTCGGTCTAGGGATGGTGAATGATTTTAGTTATGCGTTTAATCATATTAAGGCGTGTTTTTCCTATTGGACGTTGGACCCAACTACTCCAATTTCATGCATATCAAATAAACAAGAAAGGAGTACTTCAAAGTAAAGAAGAGCTTATGCTCTTTTACAACATTTGATCAAAACAAATTACTTTAAAGTAAAGAAGAGCTTATGCTCTTTTACAACATTTGATCATATCAAATTACAACCAAAATTAATCTACACATTCTCATGGTTCAAACAAATTTGGGACGGCCTTTCACATAGCTCAATTATCGTAGGCTTAGGTTCATAATCACCCTTTCTTTAATTAATTAACGCTTTAACTAATTAAACTAGAATGCAACATTGTCATTTGGTTTTTGTATCCATAGAATTGATTTAAATAGAGCTAAATAAAATGAAAATTCAATTCTCATTTAAAGATACAAAACTATTTTGTTCTCTACTAATTTGGGCCAAAAAGCAATAACCTCAACCATTGGGCTATATGCAAAACACAAACTTTTGAGGTCACTTTGTAAAAACACAAAAGTCCACTACTTTATGTAATTACAACTAGAACCCAAAAATTTCAACAAATACAAAAACTTCAATAAAGGAGCAAAACAATTTGTCCTTTAATGTTTTTGGGCCTTTACGTAAAACCGTAAACTTTCGGGTCAAAGTACAAATACACAAAAGTATCAAAACTTTATGTAATTACATAAAAGCCCCAAAAGTACCCTACTTGTAGGGTTGGCCGGTTTTGGAGAGAGTGTGAGTGATGTGTGTGAGTTGATTTTTAGGTTTGAAAGGTGATGGAAAGATGTAAGTGATTGGTATGGTGTGAATAGTAAAAGAAGTATGGGTGTGTAAGAGAAGTATCAATCATGTACAAAAAATTCAAACACACTTTCAACTTTCAAACACATTTTCATAATGACTTGTTTATAGAAAAGTCACACCAACCAACACAAAACAAAGACTTTATGTAAACAACCAAAACTTTGAATCAAAACACCAAACTTTTTGTTCTTGGTAAGAACATCAAGAACATTGAAGAACACACATGAAAACTCATAAGAGCTCCATGAATGTTTTCACTCAATAAAATTCAAAATTTCACTACTCCAAAGGGGTTTAACATTCTAGGGTACTTAGGGATTCCAAAAGTCACTGTAAAACACTTTTAACAAGACAAACATGAACCCAAAAATCCACCCTTTGGATTTGGCCGAATTTCCCCAAAAACATGGCACCAAATTTTAGCTCCAAAATTCATGCTCATATGAACTACATCTACAACATTTGAGATGGCAATTTTTCTAACAAAATTTACATTCAAAGAAGCAAGAATAAAACTTGTAACCATTACAACATTCAAATCACAAACTATGAACTACAAAACCCAAAAGGATTCACCAACTGCAAGACCTAGGCTCTGATACCACTTGAAGGAAAATTTGTGAAAAACATGTTTATTTGAGCAACATCTATGGCATGCAATTAACAATTAAAGGCGGAAACATGCTTGTATGCACTCAAAACAAAACATTACCCATGAAATTCAAAGCCTAGTAGTTATGGTGAACCATGACTCAACTCAAATCTTAAAGAAAGGAGTTGAGTAACTTTTATACCTTTGAAGCACCTCTTTGCTTAGCAAAGGTTAATCACCCATGTGAGGGCCTTCTTGCCTTTGTCTCCTTGCTCCTTGGCTCCATGGATACGGATGGAAGAATTGATTCTCCAAAAGTCCCCAAGGTAGGAGACCTCTAATTTTCGACACCAAGGATGGTGAAGGAAGAAGAAGACTGACCTTGGACAAGGAAGGGAGAGAGTTATTCTCACTTTTCATCCTTAGAAAACCCTAATAATGAAATGGCTATAAAGTTGCCTTTATACCACCTCACAATGGAGTGGCAAACTTGCAATTAAGCCAAGTTCACTACCCCTCTCTATATGGCCGGCCATTAAGGGTTCATTGGGCTTTCAAGCCCTTTGTGTTTTCAAGTTGTCATACAACTTAAGCTAATGGGCTTCACATTCAAATCCCATTGGGCCTTGCGGCCCAAAACTAACTCGAGGCCTATAACGAATTTATTCATTTGATTAATTAACATATTAATTAATCCTAGCCATAAATAATTAAACCGTTTAATTATCCTTACTCATCTCTGTTGTATCCTTCAATCATTACCTTACACGGTGTGCGATCCATTAGGTTCCTTTTAGCGAGGCAGTGGGCGATTAGAACTCTTACTAATCAATTGTGAATTGAAACTTACTTTGAATTCTCCCTTTAGTGATTATACACCTTCAAGGCTTCCACAAGCCATGAGTGACACCTAGCAGTATGTCATGGCTACCCAAGCTAATCAGAAGAGGTTGGAGAACCTATTCAGTTTGGGATTACAATGCAATACGGTCTTCCTCTAATACAATACTCTTGACCACATTGTTTGGTTTGATAGTTTATTCATGTCTATTATCCAATGTGATTCTCTTATTTATATGATTACCTTGAATGTGATTTGGGACGACTTCCTAAATCTCATTCATACTCTGGCCAGAGATTTTTAATCATATCATAAAGTATTCTCCCTCAACATTTGAAGGTTAGAGATCCCTTGTTGCGCATTCACTTGCCTCCATGGCTAAGTGGCTTAACCCCAACTATGTCGTGGACACTCTTTGACGGAGTGACTTTGACATAGTCAAAGATCAAGGACCTAACCACAAGACAACTATGATGCCTCATGTCAAATGACTACTTTGCATTATCCCAACCATAAGTTCTCATGTGACATGAGTATGAGAACTCCTCGTTGATCGCGTTCAGTGGACTCATTCTCTATTGAGCACCTACGTACTTGTCTTGGTGTCAGTCACACCAATGAGTCGAGACCAGTCACTCTCCCAAAGAGAAGACATAGCACGTATTGATCTTGATGGACTGTCAATGCCCAATTGGCAATCCTATGATCAGGAACATTTAGGATATGTATACAAAAGAGAATGGTCTCATGAATCTAACTTCTTTAGATCACATTCTCCCTATTACATATTCCTTGGACTTATCATTTAAGCATATAACATTTATATGAGACGGCTTAAAACAATAATCTTTGCCCGTTATAGTAAACTAGATTAGTTTAACATGTGAAATGTCCGTAAAGTATCATCATATGATTGGTTTTAGGGCACATTTCCAACAGATGGGTCCTTATGGAGGGGAGTACAACGGAGATGTTGGAGATAGTTCACGTTTCTTGTACTCGGCTCCAAGAGATGAAGCACTCTAAAAAGGATTTTTATATTTGCTTAGTTTGTCCAACTGCAAACATCGGAGGTGTGATTGGAAAGTGATGCACCGTAATTAATCAAATTAGACAGGTTCCGAGGCTGTCATTAAAGTCGATGGTTGAGCTACTGAAGGAGATGATGTCAGCATAGGTTGTTAAGAGAGTATGTTAGATATTGGTTGGGTTAGTTAGAGTTGTAGCTTGGCTGCTAAGTCTCCAGAACTCTATATAACCAACTGAGCTGTGTAATTGTCATTCAATCAAGATTGATCAATACAAAATATTGTGTTTCTCTGTCTTGTTTCTTTCAATTGTTCTTTTGTTCTCTCTTTGCTTTCTTGGGTTTTCTGCAGAATTGCAGAATGGTTAATAGATGATTGCTTAATATTGTATCAACAAAGGAGTTATTTGAAGACACATTCTCAGCAACTGTAGAAGTAACAATGGGTTTGCAACCTAGATGCAGGGAAAAAGTTGAAAGAGATTCAGGAATTGTCTCATCACAACCTGCCTACTTATTCCAACCTCACGAATTAGCTGCCTAATAGGGAAAGGTGGAGCTATTGTAACAGAGATGAGCAAACCAATTTTTCTTACCAATCAAAAAAACTAGTACCAAGTTAAAGAATAAAAAATAAAATAGTGGAATTGTTTGATATTTAATTTATTTTTTTTAAATATATTTAATAATTATAAAGATTTTTTTATTGTTTAAATAATTAGTCATAAGGGTAAAGTTGTCAATTTATTAGCACGACTTTAACTGAATGGGTTATGTGAAATTGAATTAAAACGTGATGGGGTGTTTGTGTAATGTCTCAAACATGAGGGGGGTTTATGAAAACTTGAAAAACATCAAGGGGTGTTAGTGTAATTAACCCTTTTCTATGTCCAAAAGAACGCTGAATTAGAAAGAGGAATGTAACATCCCACATCGCACAGGGGAGTGATCCTTAAATGTATATTCTCATCCCTACCTAGCGTGAGGCCTTTTGGGAGCTCACTGGCTTCGGGTTCCGTAGGAACTCCGAAGTTAAGCGAGAAGGGGGCCAGAGCACTCCTAGGATGGGTAACCCACTGGGAAGTTGCTCATGCGTTCCCAGAAACAAAACCGTGAAGGCGTGGTTAGGGCCCAAAGCGGACAATATCGTGCTACGGTGGTGGAGCGGGCCTGGGAAGTGATCCACCCCCGGCCAGGATGAGACAATTGGTATCAGAGCCAATCCATGGCCGGAAGTGTGCCGACGAGGACGTCGGGCCCCTAAAGGTGGTGGATTGTAACATCCTACATCGCCTAGAGGAGTGATCCTTAAATGTATATTCTCATCCCTACCTAGCATGAGGCCTTTTGGGAGCTCACTAGCTTCGGGTTTCGTAGGAACTCCGAAGTTAAGCGAGAAGGGGGCCAGAGCACTCCCAGAATGGGTGACCCACTGGGAAGTTGCTTGTGCGTTCCCAGAAACAAAACCGTGAGGGCGTGGTCAGGGCCCAAAGCGGACAATATCGTGCTACGGTGGTGGAGTGGGCCCGGGATGTGATCCACCCCGGGCCAAAATGTGACAAGGAACGCCTAGGTTAGGCATTAATTACAAACCTCTTAATGAAGTCTTGAAATGGATACGGTATCCAATTCCTAACAAGAGTGATTTAATTAAGAGACTCAGTCAAGCATAAATCTTCTCAAAATTTGACATGAAGTCTGGATTTTGGCAGATTCAAATTCATAAGGAAGATAAATACAAAATAGCATTTGTCACTCATTTTGCTCATTATGAATGAAATGTAATGTCATTCGATCTTAATAATGCACCTAGTGAGTTTTAGAATATCATGAATGAAATATTTAATCAATACAGTCATTTCTTGATTGTTTACATTGATGATGTTCTCATTTATTCCAAATCAATAGATGAGCATTGGAAACACTTAAATATGTTTGCTAGGATAATTAAGTCAAATGAATTAGTTGTCTCAACAACCAAAATTAAGTTATTCCATACCAAAATTAGGTTTTTAGGATACAATATCCACCAATCAACCATTCAGCCAATAGATAGAGTAATTCAGTTTGCAGATAAGTTCCCAGATGAAATCACTGACAAAACCCAATTACAAAGATTTATAGGATCTTTAAATTATGTTGCAGAATTTTACCCACATCTTAGGCAACAATGCAAACCTTTGTTTGATCGTCTAAGAGAAAATCCTTCATCATGGTCCAATACTCATACTTCCGTAGTCAAACAAATCAAGTCACATGTTAAGACATTGCCCTGTCTTGGCATTCCAACTCCTAATTCATTTAAAATTGTTGAAACTGATGCCTCTGAAATTGGTTATGGAGGTATTCTTAAACAGCCAATTTCTTTCGGATCTCTTGAACAAATTTTTCGTTTCCATTCAGGAGTATGTTATCTTACACAAAGTAGTTATAGTACTATTAAGAAAGAAATATTATCTATGGTATTATGCATTAGTAAATTCCAAGATGATTTATTAAATCAAAAGTTTTTAATCAAAGTCGATTGCAAATATGCATAGCATGTTTTACAAAAAGATGTTCAAAACATTGCAAATCTTACAATTAGTTCACTGACGATTGAGTCAGCAAATAAGAAATTGACTGGTGAAAAGGATATTGGTGCATGTAGGCATCCTTGACATTTGAGAATTTAAATTGTTTACAATTTGATTTTCCAAATGGGGTTCATATCCAGGGTTGAACAAACCATGGAACCAATTGTGGTAAATGAATAAAAATAATTGAACGAATGACTGATCTGTGTTTATCTTGAATTTCAGATATTCGATGAATTGACTGCGAGTAAGAATTCTATGCCAATTAAAATCAGCTGTTATGAAAATATTCATAATGAAAGTAATGAATTCAAAATAATGATGTAGATATAATTTGAAAATAAGTTTTATTGAAAACTTACACTGAGACTTACAATTAGTTTACTAATGAATGAGTCAGAAATAAGAAATTGACTAGTGAAAAGGATATTGGTGCACGCAGGCATCCTTGACATTTGAGAATTTAAATTGTTTACAATTTGATTTTCCTTGAGCAAAGTGTGAACTCAAAGAAATTTTGACTGAGATTATACGTAGAAATTAACTAGACTTCTTTTTCTCTGGAGTCCTTTTTTAAACTTGGAAAGGAGACTTGGATGACTGATTGCTTTATTGTTAAAGCACGTGATGGATGGTGACTTGCTTTTACTATTGATGAATAGTAGACTTGTTGGAATAATCGCTACTTTTACTGTGGAATGTGCAGATGACTGAATGATTCCTTTTGTCTGAATTATTGATGAGAACTTTGTCTGAATGCTTCACATGGTGACCTTGGAAAAATGACTGAATTTTCACATGGTAATTGTCATAGTGTTCACATGATGACTTAACATGATAACTGAATTTTCACATGGCTTTATGTAAATGGGTTTTGAGAATCTTGGTAGTCAGCCTATTTAGCTGTTTGACTTTTTGGATCAGCTGGTTGCTATGAGGATGCATCCGAAGATTCTGAGTCTGAAACTTCTTCATCTTCAGTGTGGAGGATCGCCGCTTCTGTAAGTAATTGTTGAGCTAAATCTTAGAGCTGGGCAGCTTTGTCCTTACTCTTTGTGCTTGTTGACTTAGGTGACTTCATTGTTCATTTGAGGGATGAGGATGGACTAATGTCCAATAATGATTATGCCGAAGTGACTTGCAGCAATGGCTGTGTTGGAATGATTAGAGGTGGAGTAATGGAAATTCATAGAGAACCTGACTGATAACCCTCTGATGATTGAATTTATCCCACCACTTGACTGATCTTACTCTGTTGACTTCACCGGTTTCAACTTCAAGATCCACAGGACTTTGTATTTGGCCATGAATATTGGGAGAAGTGTAATTCTGTAGTTGAATCTGCTTCTGTCAATTTTTTGTTGAAAACTGGTGGAGAGTACCTGCATAAGTTCTTCGGGTAGGAGACTGGCTGTTGGGCCATGGATTGACCACCATTTTGGGAACCATGCAGGAAAATTTAACCTAAAACTCTTGTCAAAATTAATGAACCATGAATGATTGAAGTCTTCTGTCTAATCGAGGAAGATGTTAGTCTATGCATCAATGTAATCAAAATAATTATAGTGAATATTGGGTAACTGGATATATTGGGTATGAAGAGGTCTGGTTTTGTAAAGGAGGATTCCCCAATCTGACTCGGTTAGGAATCAGCCAATGTAAAGAGAATGCTAGAGGATTTTGTTTTCATGGGTTTTACTAGAAAGTAGTTTGATGGAAATGGACTTTGTTTCACTGAGAATGGCTTGATAGATTTTCAATGTTTTGTATGACT
This sequence comes from Heteromeles arbutifolia, assembly GCA_024362995.1. Classification (NCBI taxonomy): domain Eukaryota; kingdom Viridiplantae; phylum Streptophyta; class Magnoliopsida; order Rosales; family Rosaceae; genus Heteromeles; species Heteromeles arbutifolia. The sequence continues at coordinate 30,803,420 of JANCRC010000003.1, read as the reverse complement.
CTGCATGGTGATAATGAAAATTAGGTGGAAAGATAGTTTTGACTAATTTTTCTGGTGCTTATTCTTGGCTGAGATTGAAAGGGATACTGAAAATATATTCACTGAAATTTTTCTTGACATATATAGATGTTTTGGTATAACTGACTGGTTGGGATGAAGGCGATGATTGGTATGTTGGAATTGAATATGGATCATATTGGCTAACTAGGGCTGTCTGGTAATTAGGACGAGGTGACTGGTAATTTGGTCTGAGGTTTCCTATTGTGGAACCTAAGGGAGTGAAATGATTGGTAATGGTTAGGGCCGATGAAGAATTTGGGTTTGATTCTTGTTTTACTGGTGGTGGTGGTAGGAAGGCTGGAATCCTTCTTCGTATGTGTGTGTGCCTATTTTATATATATATATATATATATATATATATATATATATATATATATATATATTGTGTGTGGGCCTAATATATTTATAGCTTCCTCCCGAGACTCCGTTCGAGTCTGTGGATCCCCCCGAGGATGCGGGGTTTCAGATCCTCACAGACACCTTGAATCAGACTCTCGGGAGGAGGTTGTGGACGTATTGTAGGGGGATGGGGAATGCCCAGCAGCAAGAACCTAGAGCCTTTTCATCCTCCCAGTCGAAAGGCGAGGTGACAGCTGTGACAGCAAAGGTAGCCGACCTTAGGATTGAGCTTGCCTCATATAAGAGCCAGATGTCACTAATTGTACAGGCCCTCAGTCAGTCTGGCATTCGTCTCCCGGATATTCGTTCCCCGTCGACGTCCAAGCCCCTCCAACCCGAGTATGCCCAGAACTCCACCCTTTCGACCCCTGAGCCTGTCCTCAAGCATGAGCCCTACTTGCCCAATCTTTCCAGCCGCATACGAATGACGACCCCGTAGATTATTCCACCTTTTTTTCTTAGTTGTTTAGTCCCTTACTTTTAAAACTTTTTCCTTGTACATACATTTTATTTTTATTTTAAATAAATTATTTTTCTCTTCATATTTTTTTATTTCAACATTAAACCCAGAACAAAAAATATAATTTTTTTTGCACGACGAATAGCTTCGTCGTGCATACTTTTTTGCGATAACTCACTTTCGTCGCGCAAAGTTTTTAGAGACGAATATTAGTCGTCCCAGGTTTCTATCCTGGCATTTTGTGCGACGAACATATTCATTCCTAAAAATTTGGTGCGACGAATGGGGAACTGTCGTGCCTTATTTGCCGTGACCAATGCTTTTGTTCATCACCCAAAGTTTTTCTTCACGATCTTTGCGCGACGGATTCTGTGTGACGAAGTTTTCATCGCGCATACGTTTGTGCGATGCTATTAAGCTTTGCGCAACCAATTTATGTTCGTCGCGCTAAATGTTAAACGTGGTAGTGAGAAATAGAGGGCAAGGATTAGAAAAGAAAAGGGTTGAAGAAGATGGATCTAGACTATGAGTCATGAATCAAACATGATTTTGTATTTTGTTATCCTACGGCCTACAAAGCTTTGGAGCTTATCAAAGTGGTGGTTTCTTGTGTTATTATTGGGGAGCAATATTTGGAATTTAGATAAGGGAAATACGACAAACTTTTACAGAAATTAATTTAATTAAATTTTGTGGAGTGCTGTATTATTATTGATATTTGATTGACTAATTAGGACTGGATGATTCAGGATTGGCAACAAAGGGTTTTGGCAAGACGACTAACAAAAAGGGAAATTGGGGTGATTGAGTTACAGGGGGTTAATTCGTATAATAGAACATCTTAACCACCACTACAGAGGTAAAATGCATGGTATAGGATGTGCAGGCCCGCATGTTTTATTATATTAATTCATGGGTAGAGACGAAGAGTATTGTGTTTCATTCATGCATTGTTATCGATAATTAGTTGCTATTTCGTTATATGATTTCATGACACTTAATTTAGTATTGTCAATTTACAGTGGTAAGATTATGTTTCTACTGAGTTGTTGAAGCTCTCCCCTATATTATTATGCAAGTTTACAATTTAAACAGTCGAAAGGGTAGGCATAATGAAATGAACTAGATGTGGACTAGAATTTGTATTTATTTATTTTAGCCTTGTAAAAAATTCTTGAGTTGTTTTTACAAGAGGAAATTTTATTTTTCACTATGCTATTTCAGTTTCTTTATTTATTTAATTTTTAGCTCACACATTAGATTAGGGTACGAATTTTTCGCCGACCCCGGGTCCGAGGTGTGACATGAACATATAAGCTGTTTCATTGACGCTTTGGTCCTCATGTTGGTGACTACAACATTCATCATAAGGAGTTCTACCGAAATTTAACATTCCTCATAAGCTACAAATGCTTGCAAGAATCAACCAATTATAATCATCAACATTTATTTTTACTAAGCAATTATACTATAAAACTAAATTCCAACCCCCTAAGGCCACACTTGACCTCTTCCCCTTCCCATCCCCCCCCCCCCCCCCCCCCCCCCCCTCTCAAGCCCATACCCGACCCCAAAGGCACCCCCACTCCAAATCTGACCCCAAGATCCACCCCCACCCCATACCCGACCCCAAACTTCACCCTATCCCCACTCCAAATCCGACCCCAAAATCCACCCCCACCCCATACCCGACCCCAAACTTCACCCCCACCCCATACCTGACTTCAAACCCAAAATAAACTCCAAAAACAAATATTAATGAAAAAAATTAAAAATTAGGGAGAAAAATACCTTTTGGCAAGATTGAGAGTAAGTGAGAGATAGACAAAGAAGAGAGAGTGAGTGTGGGGGAAAGAGGGAGAGAGGGAGAGAGAGAGAGAGAGAGAGTGAGGGTGCGAGATAGAGAGGGAGAGAGGATGAGTGAGAGGGGGAGAGAGAGGTAGAAGGTTAAATTTGGAGAAAGGGAAAGACAGAGGAGAGGTGAGAGAATAGAGAGAGACAATGAGAAACTTGTGGATGAGTTAATTTGGTTTCCAAATCCGTAGACTTTGTGCGACAAAGGATTTATTGCGCAAAAGGCAATACAACAAGTCTTGAGTAATATACAACAAGTCTTGAGTAATATACAACAACTTTGCACAATGTCGATCACATTGTATCACTTATACGTACAAGAACTTTAACATATAATGCCATAACATTTGATATATGAGATCAACGATTCTATATGCTCGTTAGAGTCATTCGTAGATGTTAATAATTAATTAGTTGAATTATATTATATCACTTATACGTTCAACAATTTCATAAATAAAAAATTGAATTACACCATCCATGTCCCATCTAATATGCACTATTGTCTTGAAGGTCATTTATGAAAAAACATCGTGAAATTTTGAAAATAAAAGAAACAACTTTATTTTATCAATATGTTGTTTTTCATATTTTTTTATTTTCATAAGTTTTGAGACAAATATTAGAATTTCATCCCACAAAGTGTAAAAAATAATAAATAACTCTTGTCTACAATTTAAAATATCAAATTAAATAAAAATAAATAATTTAATTTGTGCGCCGAAGTATTTCAGCTTTTTCGGCAAAAGTTTAAAAGACAGAAATAAGAAATAATTTTCTTTCACAACTTAAAAATATATAATTAATTGCGACAAAAATTGGAGTTTGTTCGTACAAAATATTTAAAAAATAATAAAAATAATACTAATAATTTTTGTTTACAACTTAAATATAAAATTAAATAGAAAAATAAATAAATTTACTTTGCAACCCAAATATTAGAATTTCTTACTGCAACGTTTTACATTAAAATAAAAAATAAGAAATAGTTTTCGTAAATTAAATAAAAAAGAAAATAAATTATGAGCGACGAAAATCTATTTTTATTGATTGAAATTTTATTCATTTTTAATTTTTAATCAAGGTCCTTTGATTTTTTTATACGTCATTATTTCAATAATAAACTATTTATGTAACAGCCCGTCTTGGAGTTTACGTACGGCGGTCGTGAAATGACTAAAATGCCCCTAGGCGTTTATTTATGGTAAGTGTGTTTTTACCACGGGTGTTTGGTTGTACTTGGACCACACACACACACACTCACACACCCTTCCTATCTCTCACTCTCGCACTCTCTCTCTACCTCAGACCCTCTCTCTCTCTCTCCCTCTCGGTTCTTGTACGAACAAGCACAAATCCTTCCTAAACCTGGCTCTGATACCAACTGACACACCCCGTCCCAAGGAGGGCGTGCTGGCCGTCACGTGAGAGTGACGTAACCATGTGCACAGCGCAGAAGCTAATATGATAAATTTAAATACACATTCAGAGCAAAAGGAACGTCTAGTTGCAGTCAAGGACAATTGCTAAAATATAACACCCGAAGGTGAATCCTACTTTTGTGAATTCTGTCAGAACTCCGTTTCTTCCCTCATGGACACCAAAACTCTGCTACCTAGAACCTAGAGAGGCGAAAAACAAAGTTGAGTGGGTCAGAAACAAATCATTTTCAAAACCTTTTCTTTTCTCAAAAGTTATAACCCCTCGCCGTATATGCCATGCCAAATATATCGCATCAAATCACATAACTATATCAGGTGAAATCTCATCATATCTCATAACATGTTCACCGAGTGATCAGCTCGGCTGAACTATAGCTCATAATCAATCTCATCATCACATATAAAAATATGGGGATGTTCCTGAGATTGTGTAGATCACAGTGGTATATTCATATACCCAAATTGAGCAATGTATGAGAAGTTATTACCTATTGTTGGTTATGTGCGTTAAATAACGTTTTTCGGTTATTACGCATATAGGTGAGGCCTATCCCGAGGACGAACGCCATCAATCGAGGCTCGGGGGTTGCGACGCTTCAATATATCTGTGAGTGGGCAGTTGTTTTCCGTATATACCTATATAAATGAGATTTTTCCCAGAAAATCAATTAAGCGAAATGTGATATGAAATGTGATATGATATGCCATGCAAAGTATATATATATATATCTATTTATTCATGCATTAGTAGTTGCATATAATGGTAATTGGTGCTGTGGATGCACAGGTAAGTATCAGGTGAGTATATATTGATGATAGAGAATGATTATATGATTTGATGATTATGTGAGATGTATTGAAAGCTCATAAACCTGCACCACGGTGTTAGTGCTCCCGCCCAGGGCCAGGGCTCAGTCTTTCATGTGATGTTCACCTCTCGCACCGTACGCTCACCTTGGATCCAAGTTAGGTGCTCAGTCCTGTCGAATAGACCGTTATAATTGGGTTCGACTCGTAGGTGACCCACGATTAGCGCTCAGTCTTCACATGATCGTAGCACTAGAGCGTATTTATTTATACCCAGTCTTGTCAGTGAGACCACGTGAGGTGGTTCCGACTCGTGCGCATGATATATTTTTATATGTGATGATGAGATTGATTATGAGCTATAGTTCAGCCGAGCTGATCACTCGGTGAACACGTTATGAGATATGATGAGATTTCACCTGATATAGTTGTGTGATTTGATGAGATATATTTGGCATGGCATATACCTTGCATATCACCACTTCTGAGCAAGGTTTTTAGATGAGTATATATGTGTGTGTGTGTGTGTGTGTGTGTGTGTGTGTGTGTGTGTGTATTTCTGGGAAATTATTACAGGTTTTACGGTGAGGGGTTATAACTTTTGAGAAAAGAAAAGGATTTGTTTCTGACCCACTCAACTTTGTTTTTCGCCCCTCCAAGTTCTAGGTAGCAAAGTTTTGGTGTCCACGAGGGAAGAAACGGAGTTTTGACAGAATTCACAAAAGTAGGATTCACCTTCGGGTGTTATATTTTAGCAATTGTCCTTGACTGCAACTAGACGTTCTTTTTGCTCTGAATGTGTATTTAAATTTATCATATTAGCTTTCGCGCTGTGCACATGGTTACGTCACTCTCACGTGACGACCAGCACGCCTTCCTTGGGACGGGGTGTGTCAATTTACATGTCAGTGTATTTAGATTTTATTTTCCAAATATATCCATTTGGTGAAAAATACATTTGGTATATTTATTTTTGTGGCTAAAATTTGTGTCATATATTTCTATTTTCAATTTACAACCATTTTTTTAATGTACCAATTTTCTTTCTAGTTTTAATTTGTACCTATATATTTATTTTATTTTTGTGACCATATTTTTAAATTTTTATTTATACTCATAAATTTTTAATCCTTTACTTATGCCCCTAATTTATTTATAATGTACCTATTTTTCATGAAAATTGTAACACTTTGTTATGTAAAATGTACCCAATTTTTTCATATGCAAAATGTACCCTTTTTTAATGTAAAATCCATTCACCCTTTTTTTACTAAAATGTACCCATATTTTTTAATTAAAATAAAACATTTTATTTTTGAAAAAATAAAACATCTTATCCGATTTCCACAGTTCAGATTTGAGGAAAAATTAAAAATCCTTATATGGTATAAACTTTGTATGATTATAGGGAGGAATTATAAATTTTCATTCTTAAATTTCTTAATTAATATTTAAATTTAACATTTTGTCTTTCAATCGAAGTATTCAAATTAATAAAGTTTCAATCCAAGATTTTTGTCAACTAGAAACCAGAACCAAAGTTTCTCTTTTTTTTATATACGTTGTGTGACGATTTTAAAAATCTTAAAACGCAAAGCCACTTTGCGCAACGATGTGTGTTTTGTCGCACAAAGTTTTTTTTTACTAGTGTAAAGCCTAGGAGGAGAAATATATATATGTAAGGTTCCATGTAGAGAATAGAACCACAACTCTCACGTTTTTTAACTTCTCTCTCTAAATTACAATATTTGGATATTTTTTATTCATGAGGATGTAAGAATACTATGTTGACTCAACTAGTTAAAGATAAAGGAGAAACAATATGTGGGTAATACAAATTAATAAAAGTTTGGATACGTGGAAAGCTACATCATATAATTGAGCGGTATACTTTCATCGTGCATTTGAAAGGAAGCACTAATCACAACCACCTCTACACGATCAGGATTTGATGCAACGGGAAAATAACCAACCCTTCACGATAGATGGGAGTTGGCTGTCATTGCTTCTATAAGTGCAAGAGCTCCCTGCTCACAGCGTTCTTGGCCCTATCACCATGTGAACATAAGGTCTCTTAGTGGGTAGAAGAAACTACTTAACATCCATGGCTTCTTCAGGTTTAAGACTAACGATGTATATATAATATATATGTATTGAGAATTGTGATTAGAGTTTCTGTTAATTTACTTAAATTCCAACAGAGGAAAACCACCACTAATTTTTTATTATTCATCTCAACATCAAATATTCGAAAAACAAACATCCAAAATAGAGACCTTGGAGAGTATTACCCCAAGGAAAGGGGACCATAGAAATTTGTTGAGCTACATTTTCTTGATACGCACTCTAAAAGAGAGTGGGAAAGCCAGGCACAATTTTCACAAAACGTAGTGTAATTAATCTGTAGGTGACCCTGATGTGCCCCTTTTTAAATTTAACTCTGAAGACCCGGAAACTGCTCTTGCTTTTGCTGATTGCTCTCTCAAATTCTACAACACAGCGTGATGGTCGCCGGTTGCCAGACCATTTCTTCTTCTTCTCCATCACCTTTATCTTTAACTTCCCAATTAACTACCCTCTTCTCTATATTTAACATTATATTTATAGCCATACATAGCTTTTGCTTTTATAATCCATAATTCACATTCCTCCCAATTAAGCCATGCAATATGTCCATACAAAGTGATTACGTACCCTCTTTTTTCTATTATGATAGTAAGTGGATGTGGATATGACTGACTACTCTTAATTAGTTTGAACTGATATTGTCCGTTGGATGGTCGGGTGACCTTTTATATCAATGGAGTGGTACTTGAATTAGTTCATTATTATCTTGGGGGGTTTTTGAAGAAAAGGGTGGGAAAAGTTAACACGTAGCTGAGTAAGAGTGGTCAAAAAAGAGAGGGCAGTTATTTTCTTTTGTTCTTGTGTTGTGTGTCATGAGTTTTTGGCTGCTATTCGCTATGGCCCCTCATATTGAGGAGAGATGAAGAGGGTATTTCGTGTCATGTTATCTTCAGTATTTTTCTGTCTAACATATCATGTATAGGTTAAAATGAGTCCATATGAAATCCAAACGCAACCCTTTATATGTGTTGTAAGCGACAAATAACGTGACGTGAAAGTCCCTTAAAAAAAATCTCTCAACATTTAGATCTGGGTCATTAGGTCAAAGCCTTGGAAAATAGGGAACTTTAACGAAAAGCTCTGGTACTGTTCACTTTAACAAAACACCACATTTTTACTTTAAAAAGTCAATCCTAGTACTATTCACTTACAACACATTTTTGTTCTTTTCATTAAAACTCAAAGTTTTCAAGCCCTTTTCATTAGTTTTCCTTAGAAAATATGGTAAGGTTCCATATATTTTTCTTCGCCACAACCAGCGCTGCTACCTGAGCTTCTTACAAGCATGTCATCAAACATCTCATCTCATCTCTACTTTAAAGATAACATCAATATAGGTAAGGCAAATTAAGACAAGAAGTTGTTGCACGGGGGAGATAGATCTCAGTTCTTACAATATATAGATCCGCCAGTGCATCCATGTACGTGTGAGCCTTCTGTCGTTAGCATATGTTTAATTGTGATTAATCGTAGTTAGGAATTAAGTAGTTAGACACTAGTTTGGGGTGTTTGAAGGAACTCCATTATATATTTGTAGGTAGATGATAGAGCATGAGAGACTACAGAAACATTGGTAAAGCAGGCAACAATTTCTCTGCCAAGAGACAAATACAAACTAATAGTTAATTAGCTTCTAATTAGGGATTTGTTTATAATTAATAAACTTTGGAAACGAGATTTTGGTAATAGGCATGACTAGGTTCTAAAAGATGTTAAGCGCTAGTCGGGCGGCGGGTTGGGGCCTAAAAAGAAAATACTACAAATTTTGGTAATAGGCATGACTAGGTTCTAAAAGATGCACAATGAAAATCCATGGGTACAAATTAAAACTAAAAAGAAAATACTACAAATTTAAAAAAAAAAAAAGTTGAAAATTAAAAGTGGGTACAAACTAAAAATATAAATATATGATACAAAGTTTAGCCATAAAACATAAATATACCATCTGTAATTTTTCTATCATTGATTAATTATATAATGTCACATGATGGTAAACACATGGGCACAAATACAAATAAAACTTTAAACAATATGGGCACAAAAAGAAATTAATAAATGGGTACAAATTAAAACTGAAAAGAAAATTTGTACAAATTAAAAAAGGTTTGCAAATTAAAAATAGGTACAAACTAAAAATAAAAATATATGATAAAAAATTTAGCCATAAATATAAATATATATTAATTGTAACATTTTTAACACTAAAGGAATATATTTAAAAATAAAAATATTTTATTATTGAAATAATTAATGATGTTATTAATACCCAAGGACCTTTATCAAAAATTGAAAAGTAATAAGGTTTTAATCAATGGAGTAGCAAAAAGAGGGATGGGAACCTAATTTCTCCTATATATTATGAAGTTTTGGAACATAATGAAAACATAGGGAGCAAACATATAATGTGTGTTTATTTAAGTGTTCAATAAGTCTCTTACAATATATTGGGAATAATAAAATGTAAAAGGAAAGTTATCTATTTTCTATCTAAGCGAGTCGCAACCTAGGCATGTGTCTAGAGGGGTCTGGGCAGGCTAGAAGGGTACCTAGGCGGTCTAAATGGGCGCCTCAGCAGGTCTAGGCGTCCTTTTCTTAATTTTCAAATGTCTAGGCATTAATTGAGGCGGTAGCCAGCCGCCTAGCGCCTAGGCGGTGCTAGACGGAGATTTTTAGAATTGTGAGACGGCTACACATAAGAGGGAGTGCCACTAAAAAATGCTTATCCATTTACACCACCTTATCCAAGAAGCATAATTTTGTAACTCAATGGAGGAACAGCCTTCCCACAATCATTCAAACACAGTCATAGCTTGGTACTAATTTATGAGGCAAAATCAAACATGGTGTTGGGTTATATGACGACAAAGATAAGCCTAAGAGGTAGATATATATTCAATAAACATTTTATTCTTTTAGATTTGATTTCTCAATTAGTTTTTAATATGTTATAAATTCTAGAGTAAGACTTTTGCAATGCTTGATTGGTTTACAAGATTTAAAATGCACATCCCTTTACACGGTTTTTCCTCCGATTGTGTGTCCATATAAGAAATAAATTAATATGGTTGAGAATTAGGTCAAGTTCCATACGATTTTTCTGTAAGGATAAAAGTGGCACTAAATTCTAATGGCATTACCATCTAATTAAAATTTGAAAAGCAGATAAAAAAAGAAGTCAATACTGACAGAGGCACTACGTAATTCTTAAAATGACATTAAGTCGTAATGAGGGGGTGTTACATGGCACTATAGGGTTGCACTGGGACGATGTCCTTCTCAGAAAACAAATTTTATCCAAAGGGTGATATGGTGGTGACGTGATGGACATAAAAGACATTCTGAGTTGCTGCACTGTGCTTTGTGCTCTGAATTAGTTTATGCGTTAAGATATTTTATGTATGATGGATCTTAATCGATCGATGTAGTAGAAAGCAAATGGCCATCATATATAAAAGGGGTATAGGACGGTATTGGGAATTGAAGGTCTGCATGAAACTTAGGGCTTTAGAAAATTTCTAATGAGATAAGTAGCGATCAATCAGGAGAATCAAGCATATAATTTTTTGTTTAGTGGTCAAGAATTTTGTTTCATTTTCCTTTTTTTTTGTGGCTATGCTAGATAGTTGATAACTATGAAGCTCAAGGATTCGCTTTCAATTGCTTGGTTTATTTTACTTTGTAGGTCAAGTAGAAGTGCAGTACACTATTTGTTCAATAGATATTATATGGTGTACCGATTACAAAAGAGTTTCTCTTCTATGCATGTCTTTAGTTAATTTGAACAGGTGCAATATGGCACTACGACGAGAAATGATAAGTTATTATTACTATAATCTAATTATGTAGAATATTGTCTCTTGTCGCGTTGTCTTCGTACAAGGATAAATCCATCCCTATCAAGATTCGGCTCAATTGAGTTTATCCATTTTGGAAATATAGAATATGACTTGAAACACTGCACCCCTTTAGTTTAAGGCCAGTAACATTTTATCACTCAGTACTACAATTTGGTGGTATTCATTTTCACTTGGAAGTTAGAAGTTTTAGGTTCGAATCTCGTGGATGATGAATTCAATACCAAATTAGGCTTCCCGTTGTGTGGCTTTGCCGAACTCCCCCTCCTCTTGGTGTAAAAATATCGATGTACTCGAAAAAAAATAAAAAAAGACTAGTAACATTTTGGTCGTTGTCTTTTGAAAATCAGGCATGGTGCTTACCGCGGCCCCCTTCATTTACTTTCCACCGTTAGGTTCATTCAATCCTAGGGATGGGCAACGGTCATGGCGGCGAGTAACCGCGGTTATTTATCCATAACCGTTTATGTTCATACCCGCATAACCGTTTACCCGTTGGGTAATTGCATAAACGGTTATACACATACCCATAACTGTTTATATACGGTTAACCATACCCATAACCGTGTACCCATTTAACCATAACCGTTTACCCATTTAACCATACCCATTTACTCTTTGAACCCGTTTATCCTTTTTTTACCCATTTACCCCTTTTTCACCCGTCCACATGTTTTGTTTTTTTAACAACTTGAAAATTTCAAAAGAAAAATTTGTCATAATTTTCGTTTTCTGACAATTAAACACCATTATAGGTACATTTTAGCATGCATTTCCCTATATTAATCATTTAAGTCCTCATACAATTCCAATAATTGAAATAATAGTTTACAAACGATATTTTTCTGCTACACCCAAGCAAGTCTTTAATTATAATCCATATGATTACAAAGTAAGGCTTCTAAAAACAAAAAGTAGTCATTATCTTGAATACTAGATGATTCAAAGCTCCAAAATATTCCGAAACTAAACACTTTCGAACACTAATGCTTTAGCACGTTCAATCACAAAGTCTCATCGACTCGTTGTCACCAAAAAAGGCCTACAAAAGAAATGTATAAATTGAATTAGTATCCCATTTAGGAACACCAACACCATTTAGCATGAATCCAATAGAGGTAAGTGATCACGAAAGGTTTACATTGTACACTGAGTTATCAAAAAAAAAAAAAAAAGCAAACAAAAGCCAAATCAATTGAGTTAGTAACTTAGTATCACCATTCATCAATATGCATAAACAGAAGGTTTACATTCCATGATTTTTCACACACCCACATGCATAAATTGAATTAGTATCACCAATAACTCCAAGGTAAAAAACAAAAATAAAGATTAGTTTTTACCACATTCACATCACTATCATCACCGAATGAGGAATCTTCAAAATGAGGAGTAGAGTTTGAATCTGGTTCAATAGTAAAAATTAAAATTAGGCTAAAATAGTAAATTTTACATAAATTAAGTTAAATGGGTAAATGGATATCCGTTATAACTGCGGGTAATACCCATAACCGTCCATTTAAATTTCACGGATAAACGGTTACACCCATAACCGTTTATTCGTCTAAACGGTTACCCATAACCGTAAACGTGAACTTTAAATGGGCGGGTAACTGCGGTTACCCAAACCCATGGGTATTTTGCCCATCCCTACTCAAGCCTCGTCCTCAAATGTATAGGGTGAAAGGGAAGTGATTTTCACATTTTTTTTTTTTTAAACTTTTTACACACCTTTGTTAGATCCTAATCGTCAATTTATCCAATTTAATTGCAATAAATAAAAAGGGTGTGTGAGAAGCTAAAAAAATGAAAAACACTTTCCCTGATGAAAAGGTCTTGTTCAAACTCTCGAACAAAGAAGATAGGTACCAAAAAATAGAGAAAAGTTGTTGATTGGTGAATTTAAGTGGTATGTGAAATGTGGTTTTTCTAGCATAACTCTTTGAGTTTTTAGCTGGACACCTTACGCTCAAGTTATAAATTCGTACAGTATTGCTGATTAGTTTGTCTAAATGTCAGATTATTTTTTAGAGGTGGCACTCAATTGATCATTTTTTTCGTAGTGTCATACTGATGACAAATGGTCTGGAAAGTGCTAATTGGACCATAAATAAGAATTTTTTTCATGTAAGCAAATATTAGGCTTATCGAGTGTCAAGTGAAAAATAGTACACTTGGTAGTTCAGCAGACGAAGGGATCAATGATGTGAAAAAATGTAGCTTCAAGTGTATGGAGTCCAATATTCTAGTAGATGAGGTGTTAGATTTCTACTCACGAGTTCCAAGTTCGAAACTCATAATAGTTTCAAACTCTCCCCCTTCCACTTGTAATAGTAAAATTAAAAAACAAAAAATTAAAATCTGCAGCTTCAAGTAGTAGAATGTCAATTTGAAAGACTTCATGCCCGAAGTACAAGGGTATCCCCCAGAATATAATAAAGAAGCGAAAGAAAATTTTGAAAAACTTCCCATATGAGAACAAAAAGTTGGGGTTTTTCACATGTACCCTCTTTGAAGCCTTTATTAGCCAATTTTGCTTCAGCCAAATACCACCACTATTTCACATTTTTGAAAGCACTTCCTGGGAAAGCATCGATGTATAAATAAGAAAAGGCAATACAACAAGTCTTGAGTAATAGACAACCCCCTCGGAATCCGACAGTTTCATTTTCTTGAGAGCACTTTCTGGGAAAGCAGTGCAAAACGTTGCCCTTGCCTATAGAGCCAGTCCCAGAGAACGAGAGATTGTCAATGATATCCAAAGGAAAGGATAGTAGCTAACAGAGGAGAAAATATTCATTTCTAATTAGTAATACTAACACGATAACATAATAACAAGAATGAAGCGCCGCGTAGGGGGCTTGGGCCTCAAAGATTATAGCTTGAATTGCTATTGCGACTACAATACAACCTACGGCTACGGCTACAGCTACATATTGTACAGTACATGATTGTTGAAACTTCCTTTGCAGATTAGCTAAGCATGCCCCGTTTGCACTAGGCTTCCTGTAATATATTGACACAATAACTCAGTACAGACCATTGAAAGAGTTCGAGGAAAGTGAGAGGTCGCAAATTCAGAATCACATGGAAAAGAAAATGAATTGTTTGCCAAATTACAGATGTTCTGAAACAAGGGCACATCTATAAGGTCCTAAGCAACACAAGCTCCAAAGGCTAGGCACCCAACAATAGCAGCATAAAAGAACTAATGGTATATCACACCACATACTTATTATGTTTTATATTTGTTGATATGGAAGGGTGAAAATCACACAAAATTCTCAGGTAAGTTACAAATAATGCTGTTTATTCGTCTTATAAACCTACTATGCACCATTCCAATATGAAGAAGATAAAAAAAAAGAACACTCCATGGGGTAATTGTCAATTGTCATTTTTCAACTAAATAAGTTATTCATTATCACATCCCGTTTAATACGTCCTATGAGGAGCCTACTCCAAATTACAACATAATAAACAAAAGCTGTATTATATGATGCTGTAGTATCCCAACAGTTGTCACGTACCTCATCAAAGAGAACATGGTCGAGTTTCCACAACTAAGAAGAATAACCACAGAAAAAAATACATGCATAAGTGGATTACTCAGGAACAGGCTCCAATACCCCTTTAAACTCATCATATATCCATCTGCATACAAATTAAGTAAAAAATAAGGTGAAAATATTAAGAAATAAATAACAGAATAAACAAATAGAATTATCTTACCACATAATAGGATAAAAAACGGCTACTCACATTAAGCGAAAAGCCACGTGTGCACACATACAATGTGAGAGTGTGTGTGCGCCCGCGTGCGCATGTGCATGTGTAAAGAATCTAGGCATTTGTGGAGAAAACACACAGAAGGCAACGAGTAAGTATCCCATATGATCCATACACTTAAAGAATTGCACTCTTCCTTTAGAAGACACGCACGAAACACTTATTTATTTCTGTGCCATATAACAATTAAAAAGCCTTACTTGCAAAGGAAGATTGGTCGTAATTCATTATTTGCCTCTTGTTCTAACTGGCTCCGTCTTTCAGTTTCTTCACTGAACTTAGCAGGAGAAAGAACTTCACAAGGACCTCGAATCAAACCAGCCATTACAGTGCTATCATGGTTAGATTCATAGACCTGTAACACAAACAAAGAAAAAATATTAACTTTCATACGGATATTGTAAACATTGTACATGTCAATAAAAAATGGGAGAGAGAGAGGCCTTTAGGTCACCATAGAGTGTCAAATTAAATTGCACCATGCAAAGTATACCTTTAGAAAGATATATCATATTGGTGCATATGTGTTTGCAATCATGTGCATCAATGACAAAATCAGTAGTTCCATTCTACTTGTCAACTGATATGAACATCTTACAAAAGAGAGAAATACATAGAACAGTACTTTTTGGTCATCTCATAGAACGTATACGTACAGGAATAAACGTTTACCTCATTGCTTTCAGGTGTAGATGGGCGACCAACATTCTCTGGTAAGTCACCAGGAAAGTAGCACCTGTTGACAATAGCCCAATTTGACCCAGTTTTCCTATCCTCCCACATGGACTGTAATGAAATTACAAAGTCATTACAACCCTTCTAATAAAAATAAAAAAAGCTCAAAATAACCATAAACAGATGAAAATGTTTCTAAAACAAACAACAAGTGATTCTGCTAGACTTGGTGACCAAAAATAACAGGCTACTCTAATCCGAAGACTAATTTCAGTAACCACATCATGTAATTTTCCAAAATGCTACTACTGAAGTATCAAGGGATGCTTAATAATTCACTTACCTGAAGCTTCGAGGGTATCAATTTTCCAGGACTAGACTGGAAAAGAGCATGATCTTGCAGTTGATATGTTACCCCATCAATGCAACAAGTATGGTAATATATTTTTTCATCACCACCTTGAACTACATCGCCAATCCATTCAATAACTTTCAAGCCATCTGAACAAAATCTGAAATGCTCTAGAGCCCGACCACTAGCTACAGAACTTTCACCAGTATCTGCTTGTGCACCGCTTTTGTCATCCCGTTTGATGTCATATCTTAAAGAGGAGCCAGAGTTTCCTACCGAGTGAGAAGTATCTGGGTTTTTCAATGCAGGATTCTGGTCATGCAATATCATTGATGGGACTTCGGAACAGTTGGGCAGCCCAGCACAGTCCACAACTTGTGTATTGGAAGGGGGTTGGGAGTGATCAGACTTATCCGCACCTTTGTTGAAAAAATCAGCAGAAGGTTCTGCTTTTGATTCAAAAAGTATCTCTTCAACTCTAGATGATTCAGTAGTTTCTTCTGGTTCAATAGGAGGCTCTGGTTTTGAATCAGAAGGCCTCTCTTCAACTCTAGATGATTCAGTAGTTTCTTTTGGTTCACCAAGAGGCTCTGCTTTTGATTCCGCAGGAAGGTCCTCTTTTGATTCAGGCGAAGGTTCTGCCTTTGATTCAGAAGGTCTCTCTTCAACTCCAGATAATTCAGTTGTTGCTTTTGGTTCAACAGGACGCTCCGCTTTTGATTCAGCAGGAGGTTCTGCAATTGATTCAGAATGTCTTTCTTCAACTCTAGATGATGATGTAATTTCTTTTGATTCAGCAGGAGGCTCTGATTTTGATTCAGAACATCTCTCCTCGGATCTTTCACTTGACGAGTAACTTCCAGAAAGAGGTTTCTCATCCATATTTTTACTACTTGATGTGAGATTCTTTACTTGAGATTCTTTTGCATTTAAAATCTTTAGATCTGGTGCTGACTCAACGTGATTGCTGCCCCCACCACCTGTACCAGCAATATTCTGCAAAACAGAACTTCCATTTGCAGTTGTCTTCGGCTGATTGACCTTTGGATCTAAAGTTCCCAGTTTATTCTCCGAGGATGTTTGAACTCCAGCTGTGTTAGAAGGGACTTTTACTTGTATATTACTTCTCATCACACGTCCATACTTCGGAGGCAAAGGCTTTCCATTGCTCAATGACAGGCATCTCATGCAGTGCCACTCACCTCTAGGAATTCCTCTCTGATTAGATGACTGTGCACACATTATGTGATATCCTCTCTCACACGCATCACAAATAAGAACATTGTCTACCTCATTGATGGTAAGCTGGCAACTCTGGCAAGTCAAAGCCTTACTCATGTAATCCCTTGATGGAGGAATCCATGTAGGATGATCAGGAGGCTGTGGTTGTAATAATTTCTGAATAATTTTCGCAATTTCGTTGTGATTGTTAGAAAGCGAAGGAGCTTTAACAAAGTCCATCTGTTGCAAAGGCTGATGTACAATGGGTAGATTTCCAGAAGCTAATTGGGAGACAAATGGCTTGGTATTCTGATTCCGTGCAGCTACAGGAGTCATCTGTGGCATACTCATACCAGTACTTCCTTCAACTTTGACAGATATATGATTTGGCACTGGTCCACTTTTGGCAGATTGAGTTTGCACTGACCAAGCTGGAGCATTCACTGATGGAAGTGGATGATTTGCAGACGAATTTGCTGCACATGGAAAAATATGATGTAAATACTTACACACGCAGAGAGGAGACAGAATCAGTAGTAATGATGCAAAAAAATTCCATAAAAAAAGATTCCTTTTCATACAAGTAAAGTTAAAGGACATTAGTTACCTTGTACTTGAGATGCATAAGAAGATGCATTTGCATTTGGTCCTCCATCGGATCTGAACTGTGCTCTTTCAACTCTAAGCACTGTTGGGGTAGTAGAATCCCTGCCTAGATGGCTGCTAGGAAAACCACTAGACACCATGGATGCTCTAACATCATTGTTGGGAAACTGATACTGTGTAGGTCCGGGAGTTGCCGTAGATACATGAACAAGAGATGGAGTAACGGGGAAACCTCCTGAGAAAATTGGTGCATGACTTGGTTTGCTTGTAGGAATCATATGAACAGTATGCGGCATTCCATGGGTTTCAGCCTCTGCATTGAAGCTTTTTTTAAATTGGTGAGCTGGATGCGTAGCAGGTTGAGCTAGTGCAGAGAATTTCTTGGATTCTTCCATCTAGAAAAAGAATTTCAAGTTCAGAAAAAGTAGTTTTACAGTCCAAAAAAATCCTAAACTGAAAGTTTGGCAACCCTTATATGCTGTAATATGGCATTAGCCATACAATGTCAAAGACAACTTCTTGGTCGAATGACTTTAGACTTCACAACTAGCTACTAATTCAAACACTAGCACACACGCTTACAGAAATTTGATACCTTTTTTGAATAAAAGTTAAACCTTTCAGTATAACCGAAGACTATCACTATGCAATGAACTGCATATATAAATTATAATGGTAAAAGTAACCAACAAGCCCAAGATGTTCACATCGACTAAGCCAAATAGTTCCACCGTGACCAATTACGAAACCATAACAAAAAATGCTTTCACCCTTAATGTCTCAAAACCATACACATATATCTTAAACGCATATAAAATCAAAACGCCAAACCATATGAACTATTTTACTATCAGTCCATTACCTACAATTTATAATTCAGAATCCAAAGTTTCTTTCTTTATTCATTTGCCGAACACTTTCCCATCAATCAAACAACAAATCAGACCAATTAAAAACTAAAACCTACTCAACAATCTCAAAACTCAAAAACAATATCAAATAAAAAAATTGAGTCCTTACCTTCCTCTTCGTCTGCCAAAACTTCTCAGCAATTGTCAACTTGTGACCCCGGAATCCTAATCTCTGTTCCTTAAGCATAGCATTGAGCCCCAAATCCTCAATCACAGCCCCAATTGCTTCCCTACCCACAATATCCTTAGGGGCCAACCCTTCACACAGCTCCACCAGCTTCGACCTAGCTTCCCCCATAAGCCCAATCTCCGGCTCTGTGGGCTTCTTGCCCCCTCGAATCTTGGCCATGGTCGACAAGGCGAGCACAATCTCCGCCACCCTCCTCAGATCCTTCTCCGAATTGGGTCCCAATCTGGGCTTCTTATTCAATTGGGTCCCCAAATCTCCGTCTCCTCCGTTCTCAATCGGCCTCTTTTCCCCAATTGAGCCCGCCGGCGGAGGCGGCTGAGTGGGTTCGGCGTTTAGAGGCGGATCCATAATTAAGGGGCCGACAGAGCGATGCCCCCAGACGACGCCGTTTGGCGCGTAGAGGTAAGGGAGCTCAGAGACAGACAGAAGGGGAGGGAGAAACCCTAGCTAGGACAGAGAGAGACGGAGAGGCTTAGCCGTTGGGGGTTTGGGGGATTTGAAAAGGCGAAATTTTTGTGAGGGAGAAAGAATAGAGTTTTTTTGGCGGGTAAATTTGAGGGGTTTTTTTTGGTTGAGTGATTAAAATTTGATAATGTGGTGAGTTTGTTTGAGTTTGGGAGCGAGTGAGAGAGAGGAGAGAGATATTTGGGTTTCAATTCAGTGGGGAGTGGGGGTGGGGAGGGGGGGGACGAGTGGACGAGTGGACGGGCGGAGCGAGATTTAGAGAGAGAAAGAGAGTAGAGAGAGAAAGGGTTATTTCGTCTTTTAGGTATGGATGCTCCGTGGGACGTGGATATACAAAATACCGGTTTGTTAAAGCGCAACCGGTTAATTGACAACAAAAAATAAGAGAAGGGCCAGTTTTTTTCTTCTTCTTTTTTTTTTTTTTTTTTTTTGAAACAATAGATTTTGTTAAATTAGTTACCGACTGGGTTCAAACACACGCCGTCATACCAACACCTTTCCACCATTGCAATAAAGGAGAAAAACTTGTGTGGGGCTTTGCTTGCCATTAGACTTTGCTGAATGGCACTACAATTCAATCAAAACTCGCCACATGACAATTCTTAAATATAATTTTTTATTTAAAATTTTTTATAAATATTTTTCCTACTTATTAATATACACCATAAGATTAATATAATGGTTTTTTTTCCTCTTTTCCTCTCTCTTTATTTTTCTTCCAAATTTTCTCTATCGCCTTCTTCCCCATCTATGTCCTTCCTTTCTTCATAAAAATATGCAAAAGAAACAATTAAGCCGTCTTTTCCAACTATCATGAAATGAAAAAAAGAAAAATCCAACACATTTATTTTTTACAAAAATTGTTTGTTCATTCTTTTTCCAGTTATGAGCAACATTTTATTTGACACACCTCGACCGAGATCGAGGCGTACTGGCCGTCACGTGAGCGTGACGTAACCATAAGCACAGTGCGGAAGCAAGATTAGTAAGGGAAATATGAACAAATTAAAACTGAGCAACTAGCATTCCTAGTTAAGATAGCATGCTAGTGCGAGAATAAGTGTGAATTACACAACCAGAGCTTAACTAGCCTAAGTGTAGTCAAGCATAAAAGTACTAATTAAACAACACATGAAGGTGGTCCTATATGTAGGATGGTCTGTCAGAACCACCGCTGTATCCTCGTAAGCCACCAACAAATGTTATCTAATACCTAGAAGGGCGCAAAACAAAAACGTGAGTGGGCAAAAACAAAGGTTTTCTAAAATCATACGATATCAAAAGCGCTATCCCCTCGCTGGAAAACCTGTATAATTCCCAAAAAATAGGATACATATATATGTATATAAATATAATTCAAAACCATGCTCAATGTATCCAAAACCACATAAATATATGTATGCCATGCTTATGCCATGCCCAATGCCTCATAATATCACAAATGTAAGCCAGGTGATGCAATTCAATATAACTCATATACTAGCCGAAGTCACCTGACGTGATCTATATGGCGAAATCTAGAGCTCATTTCAATCATATCTCAATCTCATATCTCATCACATAATTCATTTTGTATATACGTCACATATCTCATCATATCTCATCATGTATATATATATCTGCATGATATACACATGTATACACATATCTCATCACAACATCACCATTCATCTCATAACTATTACCAGCATGATATACTCACCTGTAGCTTACCTGGCCTCCGCAGCACCATGCAACAATATGCATAATTATGGTAATGCATATGCTTATATATAATACGAGCATGACATGGCAATTCAAATCACATTTCCTTAAAAACACGTTTTCTGGGAAAAACGCCAAGTGTATATATATACACTGAAAACAAAAGCCCACTCACTGGTATGTAGTCGGGTCGTAACCCATGCGCCTAGTCTGGTTACGCTCGTCCTCCGGATAAATCTCGCCTATATGAGAAACGACTATATAGGCGTTATTTTAAAGCACATAAACAAAACTAGGTAATAACTTCTCATATAATGCTCAAATTGGGTATATGAATATACCACCGTGATCTACACAACCTCACGAACATCCCCATATTTTTAGAAAAAAATTTCGACCACCCACGCGCCTCCACGCGCCGGCCAAGGCACGGCCAGACGTGCCCCCACGCGCAGCCACATGCCAGGCACACTGACAGCATCAGTTAACGTCGTTAGGAATATTCCTCGGAATATTCCGTTAAAACCCAACGAAATCCGTCCAAACTAACTGACGACGTCGAAATATTTCGTCAGACTTGACGGAATATTCCGTCATCTCCTACCTCAGAACTTCGGCGACCGTCGCCGTCACCGAAAAACTGGAAAAACTTTAAAACTCTATATCTCGGCCATTTTTGCACCATTTTTCACGATCTTTAAACCAAAATGAAACATATGAAGAATAGAACAAGTTTATACCTCTTTCAAGTCCCAAAAACCACGGAATCTCGCCGGGAAATTTCGAGAAAAACCGGCCAAGTTTCGATCTCACGATTTCGACGTCCAAACTCTTCCAACGAGGTACTCCAAGCCTCTAGAGGACCTCCCAAAGCTCCCTGTGAGCTTAGAATTTCCAAAAACACAACATATTACGATTGCATGAATAGTGACCAAATCGAAGCTAGGGTTTTTCACGTGAAATCAAAGATTTCCTTACTTGAAACTGGTGCCAAACGATTCGTATGAACCCCACGAACACAATGGTGATCTCAAAACCTTCGATCTGTGAAGTTTGGGTCCCTTTATCTGCTTGTCCGTACATAGAGGGAAGAGAGAGTGTGAGTTCGAGAGAGATAGAGTTTGAGAGAGAAAGAGAGTACGGGAGAGAAGAGAGAGGATGTGTGTGTTTGTGTGTGGTCCAAATGTAACCAACCAAAGACCAAGATAGGTTTTTGTTCTAATTGGGTCCAATTATTTAGGACTTGATATAATTGGCCCAATTTCTTAACCCAAAACACAAACACTCACCCAACGCTCAAGGGCATTTTCGTCATTTCACATTATCGAGAATAATTTTCCAAGACGGGCTATCACATTATTGCCAAGCACATCACTTGTATACAATCTCATATAACTAAAAATAAATAAATTTGATGTAGATTTTACAGAGATTCTTTGTTGAGTGCTTGGGGCATTGAACAGTAAGAAAAAACCCTAACAGCACTCTTAAACTTTCATTTAGTTTAATATGGATTTTTTTTATTTTAATTAGAGGAATTGGGGTTTTATTTTAGAGGTGAAAATCATGTAGATATAAATTTTAATGGAGATGGTGTGCACATAAGAAAAGTCAAGCATATCTGGTAGAGAAAATCAATTAACATCGCTTGTGAAGCCACAATTGGGACGAAGACGGTAGACAGAAATTGGGGAAAATTTTAATGGCTTTATTTTTTTTTCTCGTATTCTTATGAAGAAAGGAAAGAGGGAAGAAAATGGAGAGAAGGAGAAGAGGAAAAAAATTGCACCAATCGATTAATCTCATGTTGTATATTAATTAGTAGGAAAAATAATTAGGAGAGTTTTAAATGTAAAAATGAAAAAAATAATAATATTCAAGACTTGCAATGTGGCGAGTTTTGATGGGTCTGTCGTGCCACTCAGCAAAATCCAGTAGTAAGCAAAGCCCCACACAAGTTTTTCTCGCAATAAAGGGTCACTTGCAAAGAAGGGCCAGTTTGAGATTATTGTTTTAAAAAAAAAAATTATTTCTTATATGTTTTAAGAATAATCAACTATAAAATAAAATAGTTGTTGTAAACATTCCTAGTTTTAGGTGTGAATGTGTAAATCCTAGATTAGATTTGATTCTAGTTATCTTTTCCTATTGTATCTTATATTCCTTGGGGAAAAAGGAATATCTCCTCTCCTCTTTTACTATAAATAAAGGCACAATGTAGGAGGGATAACAACACACACATATTCCCCTACAATTCTACAAACACATCTCTCTCTACACTCTTTGCCGCCGGCCCCCCTTTAACCTTGTCAGATAAAATAGACCACAACAATAGTTGAATATTTGAGGAATTGAAATTTTAAAAGGGTTGTTTTATTAGCATCCCACGTATTGTCAAACACACCTCACATACTTAGTGCACCATATATCTACTTTTTAAATTACAATTCATCTTAATACGCCTCATCAGATACATTCAAATACTACCCTCACACCTCACACTTCACTATTTGCATACACCCCATATTCTCCACTTAAACCCCACATCAAACTCTTGGATCATTTTTTATTTAGTACTACGGTCTAGTGGTATTCCTCTTCACTTGTAAGTGAGAGGCCTTAGGTTCGATTTTCACCAAAAATGAATTTTAATCACATTATTGCTAGCCCATTATGAAGCTAAGCCTACCCCTGCCCTTAGTGTAGATAATATCGATTGTTCAAAAAAAATATAAAAATAAAAATAAAAAAAACAAACACTCTTGGATCATTTGTTAAAAAAAAAAATTAAAAAAAACACTCGCAAGTTCGTCCCGCTTTCAATTCAAACGGTAAGTAGTTTTTTCAGTGGATCTATCAACTTACATGGATTTGTACTTGTAACTACTATACTGGAGATGTGCACATTTTTTTAAGGTGCAATGGAGATGTACATTAACTAGGGAACGTTCTACAATAGATTAGGATTGGGCATTTGTGTAGTAGTGTAGTGGTCTTTGAAAATTATGTTTGCAATCTTAGTGTTAGTGCCTGTAGAAAAGTGTATTTGGCCAGAATGATTATTGATATTGAACGTCAACCTTTATAGTTTATACAGAAGTTTCCCTACAAACTAGTAGCTAATCCAGCCATCTTGATGCACAAGAAAAGTAGGAAATAAAATAACAAATCGATTGCAAATATTGACATGCCGAATCTATTCTCTTAATAATTGGGAGTACGATTACATTCTAACACATTCTTTCAAGTTGGAGAGTGAATGTTAAGAACACCCAACTTGCACAACATGGTAGGAAATTTTTCTTTCCCCAACACCTTTGTAAACATAGTTGAAGACTGTTACGCCAGCTAACTGAAAGTCGAGGGTGCAGTGCTCATTTCTCCCTCTGTGTCCCAAAATGCTATACGTGATTTTGTAAATGCTTGATATTAGTATTGTTTGGGTGGATATTTAATGTTGGGCTCAATACAATTAAAGGCCCAAGTGCAAAAAGTCAGAAAGGAATTGGGCTGGGACAGGTGGCAGCCCGGGAAGAATTTAAAACCATTTCTAGTGGTTAATAGGCAACATGCCTATGTAAGAAGTGACAAGTAGTAGAGGGCAGCTCACCCTCGCAAAAAGTACTTTTTCATGGCATGGGTATGTAATTAGCAAAGGTTGATGATGACTCACCGTGCTCTGGAAGCCATCACTAAAAGGGAAGTGTTGGACACTTGGGCTAGAAAAGTCTATAAAAGCTATGAAGGGCACAAGCATAAGGAATCCCTCTCAACCAATCAATCAAGCAACTCTCAGTACACTCAACAGCAGAACCAGAAGAAGCTTTAGTTTGTTTGTCCCTTATCCCTTTCAAGTCATAGGTCCACCATAGAAAGCTCACTTTTGTCTAGTTTTAGAAGCTCTGCTATCATTCTCTTTGTTGTAGTATTGAATCCCTTTAATAAACCTTGTTTGTATTTCATTTTTCAAGATTTCAATCACTGTCAAATACAAGGAGAGGTGTTTGCAAGAGGACAAACCTTGCCCGACAAGGTTGTGATCTTGCCCAAATCTCCTTTATTTGTATTTACGTAGAATAGATATGTTATTTATGTATCTTGAATTAAACCTTACGTCATTATTAAGCTAATTACTCATGTTTCCTTGCTATTTGCCAAAGTTAATAATTAAGGAATTAACTTAATTGACTTTGAACTCCTTTGTGAACGATCATATGATGCTACAAATGAAAGTCCTTGATCAAAAGGCAAGAAAAGAACTTAATGCAGACTTAACCCAAATGTGAATAACCGTAATAATCCAAGAAGTTAAAGTGAATTGTCGCGCAAGAAATCGATTAATTAAACAACCAAGTAAACAAATCGGTTAGATACAAAGAACAGTGGCTACGCTCATATTACTGTTAGTTTTGATTGTGAGCCTCAAGGCCTAAGAAAGGCCCCACAAAGGCACCTTTCAAACAAACAATAAACGTATATTGCAGAAGACACAGCAACAAACCTTGCCCCACATGCAAGACAAGGGGAATTATGCAGGGACAGATCTAGCCCGAACATAATTTTGGCATACCCAATGGGACACCAGCTTGTAATATTGTATGCCAAAACGAAGGAAGGATCGAACATTCATGTGGAAGGTGGAATTCGGGCAGCCTCTTTGCCTTATAAAGACAGACATGACAAATCAACCAGGAGATTTTCCTTCTCCACTTAGTCTCATGATTATAGAGAACCAACTTCTTCTGAAAAATCAGGAGGAAAGGTATCCAATGAAGACTTGCAAGCTACCATGATGTAAGTGCTAAGAAGCATGGAAAAGATCTCCTTAGAAACCAGGTGGAGGTTAGCAGGTTGTGCTCTTTAACAAGGACACTACAGAGAAAGTTGGAGTTATAGTACTCCCCACCAAGGGAATGAACTGTGATAGAAGGTGGACCAGATTTAGAACTGGGAAATAACAAACTCTCCCCCAGTTTCCCTTGCTATAAAAGAAAAAGGATAAAGGAAATAAGAAAGAGCAGGCAGGAACCACCAACCAAGCAGAAGTTAGAGACGAGCCACAAGAGTTGGGCTTGCCAGACCTTTTGCCACCACCATTAGAGGTCAAGAAGCCATGAGGGCTAGATGTGACAACATTTGGCATACCTGATCCAGATGAGGACCCCAGTACCAGAAGCTTGCCCATTGATGGAGGGAAAGCTCCACCCTATCGACCACCACCATTAGTTAATAAGGGAGGAAAAGCTAATTTGAGGCAGCCCAATGCAATGAGAAAACCTTTCTCGAGCATAGATCATGACCTAAAATGGGGAAATTCATGTTCCCCAAAGAATAATGTGGCTAATCAACAACTTAGGAATGAGCTAGAAGAGCTAAGAAGAATGGTAATGCAAAATGCTCAAGCTCAAGCCCTCCTGATGTTCAGAATCACCTACCATAAGCCTTATCCAGCATATGTGGATGAACAAACCCGTTCCCTCTTAATTTCAAGATGCTTGCTTTTCCAACCTTCAGTGGGGAAGATTTCAATGTATCTTCCAGAGATCACATTTTCAAATTCTCAAACTATTGTGTGGCTTTTGAAGACAATCTCAACTACAAGTTAAGGTTATTTGGGAAGTCTTTGGTAGGATTGGTTTCCCAATGGTATTCTTAGTTGCCCCCTAATTCCATTGCTAATATGGGGCATATGGAGATGGCTTTTCATGAGCAATTCTATATAATGGAGCCATAAATGACCATCAATGATTTAGTGGAAGTAAAGCAGTATGAACATGAGTCTACAGAGGACTTCAAAATGACTAGGATGAGGTGTTAATTCCCTATCAATCGTGCTCAACTTAGAGCAATTGCCCAAAAGGCTTTAAGGTTGCCTTTGAGAAAAAAGTTTTATGATATACAATTTAATGAACTCTAAGAGTTGGCGATTGAGGCTACCAAGTATGAGAAGTTGTTAACAGAAGAACAGCAAGCGAAGCACTTATCTAAAACTCCTCTATTTTACAAAAATAAGGTGCAAATACATCAGTTGGAGTTTGAAGGTCTGCAAATAGGAGAAATTGATGATGGTTTGGGAGAAGAGATAGAATTGTGTGTTGCAAAGATGACTACTCCTTTTAAGCCTATGACAGTAAAAGGTTTGGTTCAACCAATCAAGGATCAAAAGATTGTAATGAATGATGGGGGATTTGTTCCTATCAAGCCACCAAAGTATCAATCATATTCTTTTGACTTAACTAAGGCTGCTGATATCTATGAAGAGCTAGTAAGAGCCCTGATAATCTTGCCCGACAATACCAAGAAGATTCATAAGCCTGAACAATTGAAGAGGAAGAAGTATTGCAATATCCACTACACTTTCAATCATTCTATCACTAATTGTGTGCAGTTCAGAGACTGGATCCAAGACTTACTAGTCAAGGGGAAGTTGTTGCTAGAAAATCCCCAGGCTAACATAATGGTTGATACAAATCATTTTCCTGACACCCCAATAAATATGATAAACCTTAATTGGGTTAAGAGAGGGAAATGAATGCTACCATAAATATATGAGGATAAAGGAAAGGTACAGATAGACCCACATAAGGTAGTAGGAGGTTGCCTAATAGGCCTCAAGCAGCTGTGATCAATGGAGTAGTATTGTGTAGTAAGTGCCAATGCGAATGTGAGTTATAGGTGCTAGCACCAGGTGCCATTATTGACCAAGAATTAGCTAAAAGAAAAGAGAAAGAAGAACAAGAAGCCCATAGGGCTAACCTCCAGGCATCTAAGTTCAAGAAAGAAACTTCCAGGAATGTATTTCACATGCTAGGAGAAGATTCAGAGCCCAAAAATATGTCCGAAGTGTTCAGAAATTTTGAATCTTCTGAAAAAGTAGAAGATAAGGATGAAATGATGCCATATTGGAGAAATTTAAAGTACCCTGCTTAACTAGTCATGAAAACACAAGGTTAGGGAGGAAAGAAAGGAACATGAGCCCAAAGCCACCAGTCACAAAAGTAAATTTAGCCCGACTTAGCCAAAAATGGTATGTAGTAGGAAAGAATAGGAGACCTGTGAGAAAGGTGGGGGCATCGATGATAAGAAGATTGCAGAGACAGCACAAAACACATATAAATTCATTACAAATCCTTATTGTGTCAGAAGGCTCTGGGAATGTTAAGATTGAAAAGTTTGTCCAGGGAAGTGAAAGGCAGCCAAGCTGGAGAAGTAGAAGGGAGATAGAGAATGAGATAGAGAAGGCTAGCAACAAGACTGAGGGATGAGGATAACATGTTCCTCGGACACCTCACCTGAGGAAATACAAGGTATTAAGAAGAATGCAAGAAAGTATGGTGATGGTACCCACCCCAGGGTGGAACCCAATGCCTATTTGTTTTGGGTCTATGTCGCCTGAAAGGGTTGCACCCTCACTCCTATAAGAGGGCATTCCTTTTGGGACCCCAAAGCAACTACTTGATTTTAACATAAATCCAGTAGGCACCAGAGCTGATGTTGAATGAAGAAGCATAAGCTTGATGGATCAGTTCATGTGCCAAATTGGGGAGAAAAAGAAATGGGCACTTGGACCTACCAACTTTCATGTTAACATGACCTATGTGTTGTCATCCATGTTTTGTGCTGAGCTCGATCAACCAATTATGATGTAATAAGATTATTTGTCACATGAACCAATGATGGCCCTTGTGAACATTGAAGAAACCAGCAAAGAGGAATCAAGAGTGGTAGTCTTGCTCGATCCCATGGGAAAAAAGCCCGAGAAGTTATACATTGATGGAATGGTGTTCAGAAAGCTAAGTATGACCTTGGCAAACAATTTGAAACCTATCTATGTGACAGCTCATTTAGAAGAAGTTCCTTTCAAAAGAATATTGATAGATGGAGGGACAACAATTAATGTGCTCACACTTAAGCAGATGAAGGGACTTTCCAAGAGTGAAGAAGATCTTATTCCAATAGATTTCACAGTGTCCAGTTTTTATGTGGTGTATAGCAATTCCACTTATGGGGCTTTATTGGGAAGAGATTGGATACACCAAAGTTTGTCTATACCATCAACCCTGCCTCAATAAGTTGTTGTCTACCATGAACTAACTATTGTCGAGCAAGGGTTCTGGAAGCTAGTGGAGGTCGAATCACGGTCATTTCTCCCCACAACTAATGTTGCTGAGGCCAACTTCTACAACCCCAATATTGAAATTTTACAATGTTCAGGAGCTGATCAGAACGACCGCCCTACCAAGGTGACGGCCCAGAAGCTCTTGGAACAAGGATTGTTTCTCACTAAGGAGGAATAGGATAAACCTCACATAATCCCAGCCCATCACCAATGATGACAGACTAGAAGAAGAAGAAGGACTAAGTAGTAGCAGTCAGGTCTTTAATCAAAATACTGTTATAGTATGGGAAAGAAAGACAGGAAATTAAGCAATGCTCAGCCAGAGAAATGGCAGAGTGAGAAGAAGGAAGTTCTATCACAAAAGATAGTCAAGAAGGAAAGTTTTTTGAAGAGGGTATAAGAACTACTGTACATATGGCAAAATGTATATATGACCTAAATTGGCCAGATGACGTGCCCAAAACCCCAAAGACGATGGGGTTTTTGTCTACAGAGCCCGACAAGCCAGCATCGGAAGTCCAAGACCCTTTAGAAACCATTAATTTGGGGACTGAGGAGGATCTAGGGCTAATACAACATAGTGGCCTACTAGAATCTGCAAATCAAGCCAAAATAGTTGATCTTTTGCATAAGTTCATAGATTGTTTTGCGTGGCATTATACAAAAATGCCAGGATTAAACTATGAGTTGGTAGAACACATAATACCTATAAAAAAAAAGGTACAAGCTGATGAAACAAGCCCCAAGAAGGATGTCAAAAGCGATAGAAGAGAAGGTTAAAGAAGAAATTGAGAAACTTGTGAAAGTAGGCTTTATTAGCCATACAAAGTATGTAGAATGGTTGGCAAACATTGTACCTGTATTGAAAGTATTAACTAATGCCATTCGATGTTGCATGGATTATTGAAACATTAATGAAGCAACGCCTCAAGATGAATACCCTATGCCCATGGCTGACCTATCCATTGATGCAGTCGCAAAACATAAAGTGTTATCTTTCATGGACGAAAATGCTAGATATAATCAGATAAAAATGGCTAAAGAAGACATACATAAGATGACATTCAGGTGTCCTGGACATGTAGGGGCTTATGAATATGTTGTGATGCCCTTTGGGTTGAAAATGGTGGTGCTACATATCAAAGGGCAATGAATGTTATCTTTCATGACCTCATCTGGCATAGTATGTAGGTATACATTAATGACATTGTGGTGACGTATAAAACTGAAGAGCAACAATTTGAGGATCTTAAACAAGCTTTACTATGAATAAGAACCTACAAATTGAAAATAAATCCTAGAAAATGTGCCTTTGGAGTTAGGTCGGGCAACTTTTTGGGGTTCTTAGTTCATCAAAGAGGCGTGGAAGTAGACAAGAATAAAGCCAAAGCCATAATAGAGTCACTTACACCTACTAACAAAGTATAATTGCAAAGATTACTGGGAAAGATTAATTTCTTAAGGAGGTTCATTGCTAACCTGGCGGACAAGATCCAACCCATATCTCATTTACTAAGACTAAAGAATCAAGACAAGTTTGAGTGGGGCCTTTAACATCAAGAAGCCTTTGATAAAATAAAAACCTACCTGGTATCCCCTTCGGTGTTCATGCCTCCCCAAAGGGGGAAACCTTTAAAGATCTACATCTCAACATCTGAGAAGTCCATAGGGAGTTTATTGACTCAAAATAATGAAGGAGGGAAAGAACAAGCAGTGTACTATCTTAGTAAAATCCTTACTGAGGTAGAAACAAGATACCCCCATGTTGAAAAGCTATGTTTAACTTTGTATGTCACTGCTAGCAAGTTGAGACATTACATGCTGCCTTGCCATACTCACATAATTGCTAAGACTGATGTGATCAAATACATGTTGTCCAAACCTATGTTGACTGGGATAATTGGGAAATGGATTCTGGCATCATCATAGTTCAGTTTCAATATGTGCCTCAAATGGCTGTGAAGAGGCAAGCAATTGCAGACTTTTTGAAAAAACTCCAAGAACCAGAAGATAAGTTGATCAATATTCCTGGTACTTTGGAGGTTACAAGTATATGGTTTCCACCAAGAGAAGGTAGTTCGGGCAAAGAGGCTTGGGTCTAGCAAGAGATAAAAAGGGTATCAGTCTCTGAATCACTCCATGAAAGTTATATTTTGATGGATCATGCACACAGCGGGCTGCAGACGCATGGATAGTCATCGTCAATCCACAAGGTGCTCACCATTGTTATTCATTTATCTTGGGTTATGATGGTATCACCAGCAACAGAGCAGAATACAAAGCATTAATCATTGCCTTAGAGATTATGATATACTTAAAGGCATAAGAATTAGAGGTCTTTAGAGATTCAGAGTTGGTGATTAATCAGTTAAATGGAGAATACAAGTGCAGACATATCACAATGGCAGGGTATTACATGACTGCCACTCAATTATTGGCATATTGGGGAAGTGAAGTCACAATTAATCATATTCCTAGGGAGTTAAATTTAGCTACAAATGAGATGGCAGAACTAGCTTCCGGAGCACATGACTAGGGAGAAGCACCTGAAATAAAAGTGAAGCTAAAATCAAGAAGCCTTTCTTCGGTTTTTTAGAGCGGATTTAGTTTAGATGTAATGACAGAAGAACCTGAGATAGAAGATTGGAGGTCTCCTATCCTTCGATACCTAAAAGATTTTTCTTTCCCTACGTGCAAAATGACCAAACAACATGCAACTAAGTTTGTTCTATGGGAAAGAATCTTGTTAAGGAAAACCGCAGATGGGCTTCTGTTGAAATGCTTGGGTCTGGAAGAGTTAATGAGAGTAATGGCTGAGGTGCATGAGGGAATTTGTGGAGCTCACCAAGCAGGAACAAAAATGAGATGGTTGCTGAGAAGATATGGTTACTTCTGACCCAATATGGAGAAAGATTGTAAGGCTCATGCTTGAGGATGTGAAGAATGCTAGAGGCATGATCCTTTGCAACACACTTTATCAGTACTTCTAAACCCGATTGTAAAGCCATGGCCTTCTAGATGGTGGGTTATGGACTTCATCGGGCAAATATATCTAGCTTCCAGCAAAGGACACACATTTATAATTGTGGCAACTAATTACTATACCAAATGGGTGAAGGCTTCAGCTGTGAAAATTATCAACTCAGTTACTGTTAAGAGATTTATTGAGACCAAGATCCTACATAGGTATGGGGTGCCCGAAGTCATTGTCACAAATAGAGGACCATTATTTGTTTCCAAAGATGTAGAGAAGTTTGCAAAAAATTTCAATATAAAGATTATTCAGTCCAGCCCTTATAACCCCCAGTCTAATGGTGAAGTAGAAGCCAACAACAAAATTTTGATCAATATCATCAAGAGAATGGTGGCAGACAACCCAGAAAAAAGGCATGAGAAGTTGGGAGATAGTCTTTGGGCTTACAGAACTTCAAAAAGGGTAGGAGCTGGAACTACTCCTTATGCATTAACATTCAGGCAAGATGCAGTGCTTCCTATGAAGATTAATGTAAGTTCTTTGAGAATACATAACCAATTCGGGCTACACAGTGATGAGTTCGTGTAGGCCATGTGTCAAGTGATAGAAGATTTAGATGTCACCCGCATTGAGGCTCTAAATAAGATCCAAGAAGGAAAAAGAGTTGTTGCCCGAGCTTATAATAAAAGGGTAAAATTGAAGTCTTTTGAAGAATGAGAGTTGGTATGGAAAGCAGTTCTACCTTTAGGAGCCCAAGTTAGAGGGTTTGGGAAGTGGAGTCCTACTTGGGAAGGCCCTTTTACAATCCTCAAAATATTAGATAAAGGGGTATATTACTTGGTAGATCTAGAAAGAGATCCACAGAAACATCCAATCAATACTAAGTTCCTAAAGAAGTATCACCCAACTCTTTGGGATGCTAGAGACTATTATATTGATGAAGTTTGACATTGAAAGTGGTTTTCTGAAAATTCCTTGTATATTTAAAGAAGTTGCTTTTGGGAAAACTAACAAGCAATTGTAAATAAGTAAATAAAGTAGCAAAACAATGGAACCCTTTTTTATTTAATGATTGTGAAAGTACAAAAGCTAAAAAAGAATGTTTCATAGATTTACATCCTTAGCCAGAACAGTTATCCTAAAGTAATAAGTCTGCATTATGGTGAAGATACGACTTGGCTCTTCTAGAGCTATGTTGCTGTTGGCTAGCTAAGCTTCTTATTCTTCCATCTCCTTGTTCACTGCCTTCACCTCCTTTATTTTCTTGTAAAGTTTGCTGGAGATGGTTATTTGCTCAGCCTTCAAGGCAAAAAGCTGTTCCTCAAATTTCTGAATTTCTGTAGCCACCACCATGATCTTATCTTCCATGGTCGACCCATCTTTTACAAGCTGCTAAAGATTAGTGGAAGTCTAAGCATGTTTGTCTTTGTAACACCTCGCCTGATTGGCCTGCCTCTCAACCCTAAGATGTTGATCCCTCAAAACCCTCAGATTCTTAAAGAGAGAGAGAGAGGAAAGACTCATACTGCACCTTGGTCATTTGCTTGGACTGATACAACTCAGTTAGAGCTTTCTTATCATCTTGAAGTGCCTTAAGACTGAAAGAGGCAGATAAGTCCATTTGCATCCACTTTCTGAAAATCCTACGCTGATCTTGAATGTGCTGAGACTCAAAGGGGCGCCTTGGGGATCTCAGCTTAGTCCTGATTTGTCCAAACTCTCTAA
The DNA here is from genome assembly GCA_024362995.1 of Heteromeles arbutifolia. Classification (NCBI taxonomy): domain Eukaryota; kingdom Viridiplantae; phylum Streptophyta; class Magnoliopsida; order Rosales; family Rosaceae; genus Heteromeles; species Heteromeles arbutifolia. The sequence continues at coordinate 30,769,686 of JANCRC010000003.1, read as the reverse complement.
CTAGTTCGGGTAATAGGCTATGGGTGGGAGAAAAGCCAACGGATGGGGCATGATGCCAGCATCATCTGAAGCAGTAGTGGCAATATCATCAACAGCAGCAACAGATAAGGAAGAAGATCCGTTAACAGCCACTTTCCTATGCCTAAGGATGGGAATCCCTGAAGCTCCAGTAGCCTGATGAGGTCGATGAGGGACTCTCGCACAAGGGGCTGAAAAAGCTTGCCCGAATGCTCACCAGAGGCCTATCAGATGCAAAAGGAAAAATTTAAAGGGCTAACCTTAAGCTGAAATAAAAAGAGAGAGAGGGTAGAGCCATAGTTGGAAGGTTTTCTGATGCAGTTGCTTTTGATGAGGGTAGAGTAGGGAAAGCTTTATGACTGGTCACCTCTGAGACAACTGGTATCTCAGGGACTATTGGTTCCTTGGCAGCTGGTGTAGGAGACTTGGCAACTTCTGGAAGAGGTAAAGACTAGCAGAGACAAAGTTTAAAGCATCAGGTCCAAATAAAGAAAAAAATGAATCTTAAAATGAAAAACACCTAAAAGAAGAAAATTACAAAGGTGCTGTCATCTTCTACAAAATGGAACAATACTCCAGTTGCAGGGTTAAATTAAGAGGTGAGAGACACTACTATGGCTGAAGGAGCTTGAGAGAGAGATGAAGTTGGTGCTTGCTGAGTTACAGGTGTTAGAGGGATTTTCCTTGTCTAGAAATAGCAGAAGCCTAGTCAGAGGTTGGATCTTAAGAATTTGAAAAGTAACAAGTTTTGAGGAAAATAATATACCTCTGAAGGCTTGGCCCGAGGAGAAAGAGCTTGCATGGGTCGGGCTGGAGGTGAAGATAGTTTTTCCTAGGAGATCCATTCTGCCTTGGAAGCATGTTTTGAAAGAATCAATTGGAATTAATACGGAATGGTTAACATTTGAAAAATTGAAGAGGAAATAGATATCAAATGTTCAAATAAGTGACTACCTTCAGTTCTTCCAAGATCTAGGACAGAACTTCCTTGTCACTTTGCTGCCCTTCATCGTTGGCCTTCATCCCCTTGGGAGGAGAGTCGAGCTTCTTACTAGCAGCATGTCCTAATCATAAGGAAAAATACAATGAGTTTGATATCTATGAGAAGTGAGCAAATGGGAAAATTTAATGATAGAGTGCTTACTAGTAGACTTCTATTTTTTCTTGCCTGCTTCAGCTGGAATAGCAGCAAGGGATTGAGAGGATTGAGAGGTCTGAGACCTTGTTCTTTTCCAGGTTGGAGTGGCTCTAAGGGTAGGGGCGTCATGTCTAAACTTGGATCTCTCATTGGGCTCTGAATCAGATGACTCAACCACCATAGGATTGGCCCAACGAGATGTCATGGCTTCTGCCTCAAGTCCAGCCTCTATCTCAGATTCACTAAACATCTTAGAGATGTTTTCAGCTTCTCCAAGAGTTTGGCTCGAGCCTGCCCCTTGCCTAGTAGCTTCAGCAGTGGCTTTTTGCAAGATCAGGGCATCATCAGCCTCTTTTTCCTCTTGCCTGAGGACTGTTTCGTCAGGATTTCCTTGAGCTGCAGAATAAAGAAAGCAAGATTAACATTGATGAAGATTAAAAAATCAAAGGAATGGAGTAGAAAGATGAGTTACCTATCAACAGGAGTTGGTTTTTCTTGTTGTTAGCCTCCTTCCAGCTCTCTAGTTCTTCTTGTTTTGGGAGAGACTTGAAGAAAACTTGTCCGAAGAGCCTGTCATAAGCTTCTCTGATGTCCCCGCTATTTTTGTTGGACCACTTGGCTCCCCACCAAGTGGTAAATAGAGCAGTACACTTAAAATTGAGGGTGGTGGGCTTGTGGGCAATCTTACTCATCACTTACAGACTACGCCTGCTTGCCCAAAATGTGGCCTCAGAAGAAGATCGGATACGATAAGAGGTTCCACACTGAACCGAATCAAAGAAAGGAATCGGGATAACCTGCTTGAATCCCAGTTATCCACCACAGAAGTTAGGGTGGTAGACCTTCAGCTCGCGTTCATAGCCAGCTCGGTCACTCCTCACTCCCCAAGCTAAATCTCTTTGCTGGATGCAGCTGATAAACTTCTCCTTGCAGAATATCTGTTGGCATTTGCCCCGAATGAATCTTGGAAGAGATTGGTTGAAAACCAAAGATACCTCTTAAGCACGGAGGCACCTTACTCCAGGTCGGTTCTAGTTTTGCAGATCTTAAAGAAGTAGAAGCAAGAGATAGTTGAATGGCTGGTAGCTAGAGCCTCTGCCAGAATTTGGGCAGAAGCTACTTCCTCAGGAAATTCCAGGTTTGGTGCTAGAAATTCGGGGAAGTACCATTGAAGCCAAATCTGAACCATCTAGGTTACTCTGTTGAGATTAGTCTCAAAGGGCTATCCCTTGGTCATCTCGTAGAGCAAATGATAGAGGTGGGCTAGGATAAAGGGCCATATGGCTACATCGTCAAAAGAGTGCAGGGCTTCCACCAAAGGGATCCACTTCAACTTTACCCACTTGGACTTGTTGGGAAACACATGTTTGTTCAACCAATAAATGAGGAAGTACATATATTCTTGGGCTTTATCAACAGAATGAGATGGCGGGTAGAAATTCTTCTTGGCAAAGGGGATGAAGCCCACAACGGAAGTCTCATAACTTTTGAAAGTTGTGGAATCGCATTCCAAGCTCACAATGTCTTGTGAGGCTTCAGAACCTCCAGCAGTCGATTAATAGGGATATGACCAGTCGTGAGTGATGTCCACGCACCTGCTTGATGGCCTAAGCCCGAACACCTGAGCCATGTAAAGAATAGTTAGGGACCTTGGCCCATTTTGAAGTCAAAAGTGTTAATCCCATTGTTCCAGAAGAGAAAAGCAGTTGACAAAAGCTCATGCTTGATAGGGAATCTTGGGCATCATGATCAGCTCGTAAATACCATTTTCCATCCATTTCTCGTTCTATAGGGGTTCCATCTCATCCACCCACTTTGACCAAGCTGCATCGATCATGGAAGGAAAGCCTCTCTTGAAACTCGACCATTTGGCAACAGAAATGCCTTCCTCAACTTCATAAGGGTAAGGGGTGAACCATTCATTGGCAGGCATGTTGCTTTCCACAGCAACAGGGACTCTGGTAGTCCAGGCAGGTCCTAGTGAGTGGGCCCCTTCTTCAAAAAAGAAAATGGGAAGGTTGAAACCAGCCCGAGGGCGATGAAGGCCATTGAGACGACGACGAAGAGTGGCGATGCCCTCTCCAGACTCACATGCAAAGTGTGATTTGGGAGCCATTACTAAAATTGAAGGATGAAAAAGTAGCTAAAGCTAAATATAGCAAAGATTGAAAATTTGAGAGAATTTGGTGGCTGAAAACTAAGCTTGTGGAAGGTAATGGCCGAAAAGAGTAAAGTGGAAGTTATATAACGGGCAGGTAGTTAACGTTGAAAATCGTGGGTTAGTGCAAAGGTTTATTTAAAACAGCTAAGTTAAAAGGCCCTAATACCCAGTTTCGGCAAGCATTTAATTTTAATCATTATCAATGTCTTGATTAGTAGACTTAATGATGATTAAAAGGGGCACTGTTTGGGTGGATATTTAATGTTGGGCTCAATACAATTAAAGGCCCAAGCGTGCAAAAAGTCAGAAAATAATTGGGCTGGGACAGGTGGCAGCCCGGGAAGAATTTAAAACCATTTCTAGCGGTTAATAGGCAGTCTACCTATGTAAGAAGTGACAAGTAGTAGATGGCAGCTCACCCTCAGCAAAAAGTACTTTTCCATTGCATGGGTATGTAATTAGCAAAGGTTGATGTTGACTCACCGTGCTCTGGAAGCCATTACCAAAAGGGAAGGCTTGGACACTCGGGCTAGAAAAGTCTATAAAAGTTATGAAGAGCATAAGCATAAGGAATCTCTCTCAACCAATCAATCAAGCAACTCTCAGTACACTCAACAGCAGAACCAGAAAAAGCTTTAGTTTGTTCGTCCCTTGTCTCTTTTAAGTCATAGGTCCACCATAGAAAGCTCACTTTTGTCCAGTTTCAGAAGCTTTGTTATCATTCTCTTTGTTGTAGTATGGAATCCCTTTAATAAACCTTGTTTGTATTTTCTTTTTCGAGATTTCAATCACTGTCAAATACAAGGAGAGGTGTCTGCAAAAGGATGAACCTTGCCCGACAAGGTTGTGATCTTGCCCAAATCTCCTTTATTTGTATTTACGTAGAATAGATATGTTATTTATGTCATTATTAACTAATTCCGTTCAAGTGTTAGTTATAATTAAACCTGTTAAGCTAATTACTCTTGTTTCCTTGCTATCTGCCTAAGTTAATAATTAAGGGATTAACTTGATTGACCTTGAACTCCTTTGTGAACGAACATATGATGCTACCAATGAAGGTCCTTGATCAAAAGGCAAGAAAATAAGTTAATGCAGACTTAACCCATCTGTGAACAATCCTAATAATCCAAGAAGTTAAAGTGACTTGTGGTGCAAGAAATCGATTAACTAAACAACCAAGTAAACAAATATGTCAGACACAAAGAACAATGGCACACTCATATTCATGTTAGTTTTGATTGTGAGCCTTAAGGCCTAAGAAAGGCTCCACAAAGGCACCCTTCAAACTAACAATAAACGTATATTGCAGAAGACACAACAACAAACCTTGCCCGACAAGCAAGACAAGGGGAGTTATGCGAGGGACAGATCTAGCCCAAACAAGTATTGTGGTGAATCGGAAACCTTTATGCAAGATTTGTAATAATTGTTGATATGGAATTAGAATATTGGTGCCCAGGTCAGCGGCGTCCATATGATTTTATGTCACGAATGAGGAGTGCAAGTGACTATAAGAGCTTGAAGAAAAATAATTTTAGTATACATGTTGACTTGATTTGAGGTGTATTCATAAAATAATAGTTTTTTTTTTAATATTTTGGGGCTAAAATAGTCATATCATATTAGGGTGTATGAGTCATTTAATACTAAATTTGTATGTGGGGTGTTAATAAAACCAACCTTTTTGAAAGTGCTCTTAATATGAAAAACAATGTAAAAGCGTTGGTAAATTTTAATGCAAATGATATTATTATATATAATGACAAAAATAGACATGAAAGTGAGGGTGGTGGCAACGATAACGGTGGTGGCGGGCGGCATTGGTGGTCATGGCAACGACAATGGTGGGGATATGGTGGTGCTGCCAATAGTGGGGATATGGTGGTGCTGCCAATAGTAGGGTGTGGTGGTTGGAGTGTAGAGGTAGCAGTGGTGGCAGAGTGGTGGTGATTTGTGGTAGTGGTGGTTGTGGTGGCCTTGTTGGCGGTGGCAACGGTGAGGGTGGTGATATCTATGATGGTGTAAGACTGATGGTAGTTGTTGTAGGTGGTGTTGACGACGGTAGTAACGATGACGGTGAATAGTGGGCGTATAATGACAATGTCAATAGTGGTGTGCGGTGGTTAGGGTGCAGAGGTAATGGTGACAGAGGCATCTGTGACGATTATAGCAGCGGTGGCGGCAATAATGGTGGTGGTAAGAGTAGCAAACTAATCGTAATGCCAATAGTACTTGTAATAGTATACAATTCCAGTATACAAGAAGAACCAAGCGCTCAATGGCAATATGGCATGGAGTCTGGACCAAGACCAAACTACATCCTTTGATTTGGTATATATATTGTTTTAACAAGGTCTTTCATGTGGGATGGATTATATATACTTCTCGTAATTTCACTTTATTTAAGCGAATAAAGGCTCTCCGAGTAATCCCAGCACTGCCAACTTTGCTGAGCACAAATTAATAGCTTCCCAACTCGTTCACTGTTAAAATTGTACATAACCAGGTCTTCTCCAACATAAAATCTTTCAGACAGCGTTTTTATAACGTTTTTAGAAGCTATTCCAAACATGTCTTTACAATTCTAGAAAAAAGAAATCTTAAAAATACTTCATGAAAAGACACTGAAGTCATTGGAAAAGCACTTCAAACAACTTAGATGCACTTTTTGCCAAATGTAATGTGAACCGTTTTTGTTTATCAAAAAACACTTCTATCCTCACAAAGCACTTTTGGTCACCATGCAAGGTTCATTATGGGGCTAACTACATTTACACCCTCAACGTTTGAGATGGTTTTCAAAAGATTCCAATTCATTTACATCACACTTCTATAGAAGTTTCGAAATTGTATCAGTTTATACATTCAAATGAAACAAAAGACATAAATTGACACAATTTCAATATCTAATAGTGCAATATGAGAAAATTGAACAATCACGGCTCACCCCAAACTTAGAAGGTATGAAATGTAGTATTACCTTCATTTTTTAATTCCCTTGACATATAGGGTATTAATGAGTTTATGAAAGAGTTAAGAGGTCAGAATGTTGCAGAAAAAAATTCCAACCACGCCATGTTGATATTCCGGGATCTGGAACTTATAGGGTGAAGAAAGTTGAGGTTCCATCATACAATCAATTGGCAATATGAGAAGTAGCTCAACCTCTTATAAGCCCATGCAAAGATCCTCTTTTCATCAATGTAAGATTCACTCTCAACTCAAGGGAGTCTGGAGATCAAGGTCAATGATCGGTAACACATGAACATTCGATGCTCGAAGGATGTCGCATGAACATCCAAAGATATCTTCCCTACAGCTGGTGTGTCTGCAACTTCTAATGTGCTAGTTAGTCACTTGACCACTTGATGTGAAAAGACCACTTGGGGAAGAAATTCTCCTCCCTCTTTCTAACAGGTCAAACCAAGCTCTACATTCTTGCATTTTGTAGGACTTCCATCGAGACTCCGATGTGAAGCCTGCATTTACAGAAACGCATCTTGCCGGCCTGCTACAACGCTCTCGACAGGGTTAAAGACTTCATTGGCTTATCGCCATCATAACAGTTTATACGGGTGTAGCTTAAGACATCATTCACAAGTTCAAAGAACAAGAGATAATAATAAAGAGCTTTTATTGCCCACGAGGACAAAAGTTAATGTTTACCCTTTGTCCCTAATTCAATCAAATCTTTCTCTTCATGTTCCAACGGATAGAAGCCAAAACGTCTGTTTCCGAGACCCTTTCTCTCCCTGCTCCGACAATCACAAGGACAATGATTCTATTAATTCATATGACAGGCTAGCCAATGCACACTACTCTTACATGTACCAAACGAAAAATGGTGGAAGCAGCAGGCATACAAGAAAAGCAAACCCAACAATCCAAACCGGCGACAGAACAGAAAAGTACAGCTTTCTGCGGTCGTTGGAGGAGTTGAACACAAACGCTCACCCATAAATTTATGTGTACCATGTGAGACATTCTCCATCCACCTTGTGTCTGTATAGGCTGTTCATGAATTAGGCTCTTGGATAATAACAGGCAAGCTTAACCAATATCAGAGAAAGTAGTCTGGTGCAGGTTTCTTGGCAGGCGCACCTCTTGATTCCTACATTTTATCACAATCGTTTAGTGTAAAATAAAAGGAAAGTGAGACAAAAGGAAAAAAAAAAAAAGACAGCGGATACACTCACGGTCCATGTCACTGAATTGATTGTTTCTTTCATACATTTAACTAATCATACTTGATGCTAATTATTTCCAAATAATCCAATTCATATACTGCATTTCAACTCTTTCCATATTTTATTCACAATCATCAAGTAGAATCCTTCAAACAACGAGTACATTTTTTTCCACTGGCTGCATGAACCTACATAACACCAATTACAAGTGGACAACACGAACAAAGTCTCACGGTGCTGCTCAAAATAAATAAAGTTTCCTATTTTTCAAGAAAATCAAATTTTTTTACACACCTGTGGAGCAGCATCAAAGACACGAAACTGCTTGTTAAGATTTTCATCCAGCTCAAGAATTGCAGCTACATTACCACATCTGCAACATACCATCGTTGACAACTCAATATAAACCTTCAAACTCCCGAAAAAAAAGGGGAAAAGTTGATTGAAGATTGCTAACTTACCTGTAACAGTAATTTGGTGCTGACCAGACGGTTACTATCTGGTTATTAAACATCCATTTATACCCTTCCATTACCAACTGATGGGCACGACATATATAGTCAATGTTGTTTGCATGGTTAAATGAAGTAACAACACTGCCACCAAAGAGGAAACCAGCACCACGTGGACTCAATCCCCAACCATCCACGATATCTTCAGGATCTGACCATAGTAGGTCACACATGCCACCATCATGAGGTACTTCTTGCTTCCTATCAATTGTTCGTATCTGCCAAACAGAACATGTTGGTCAGTTAGCATACAAAGGAGAGACAAAAAACCAAAGAAAACATAGTAACAATTCAAACTCATAAAGGATTCTCAAACCTGATCCAGAGTTGTAATGGCAGGAGAGAGACCACCATGTACGCTGAAAATCTTATTTTCGATGAGAGCTGACAGACTACATTAAACCACCATAAAAATTCAAAATCTGTAAAGGAGAAACAATATATATGCCCGAGCCTCAGGCTCTATTGGAAGCAGTTTATATGGAGACTAAATTAAATTGACTAATGCCTGTAACGCGGTATACAAAGAATTTACTTTGAAGATGTAGTACTTGCTTCTAAACAAAGGATGCATAGATAAACTTAACAACGGGGACACCTACTGAGCGAGTGTGGAGTGAGTGTGCTATAAGGAAAACACATTGAGAAATATGGGGATCTAACAGCTGGAAAGAATTTGAGAAAATTAACGCATTAAATTAAGTTTCCAACAATTACTCGATACGAGAAATTTGTTAAAATGGTGTAAAGACAGAAACTGTTTTAAGAGACAAAAATGGCAACATCCAGTTATAGTGATCTCAAAATCCAATTTGGATAAAATTTAGAAATGGATTTTAATAACTTTTTCTCCTTTTCTATAGTTACATTTGAATCCCAAGATCTACCACAATCCTGCCCCACCCACCTGCTACCTCAACTAAGGCCTAGGGCCTAGGGGATCCTTTCCAAAAGAAAGGGTAGTTTGATAACTACAGGGTTTATTTCACAAATCATAATATCCTAGGATCTCCTTCATAAGGAAATAAACTGTCATAACCCACTATGAAACTAGGTTTCCACTACGAAAATACTAATCTGTCCTAACCTTCAACAGAAAAATCTTATGTGATAGAAAAGGGCAAACCTCAGATAATCGAATATATCTGTGCAATATCTCCAAACATTGACGGATCCATACTTTCGTAGACATTCATCATAGAATCCATACACCTGTCTAGAAAGGATAACTCAGTAAGTATTCTGAATGGGGAAGCACTAAACAATAGGCACCAGGAAAAGAGACTTAACCTGTGTGATCTGACGACTCTCGTGGTTTCCTCTAATAAGAGTTATCCGATCTGGATATCTAACCTGAAGTAATTATTTTGGGTTAAAATAGTAACAAATGAAATAAACTAATGAAACACGAGAATAAATCCACGATCTATAGTTATTGTCAAAATCTAGCATCACTATCAATTAGATATTCTTGTACTAATTCAGGTAGGAAATTTGTAGCCATAACCTTTTATGTACTAGCTTGCAGTTCTAGTAAAAAAATATTTTTTTAGAGAGAAATGAAATGTTCCACTTGCTTTCCTCTCAAACCATCATGAATTATTATTTGTGTTGTGTGGCCTTCAATCCAAGATCAGTTTACAAAAAACTTTTTGACAGTTCAACCACCAAAGACTTGTGAGTAAAGTAAGATAAGGCTTTAATGTAGTTGTATCATTTTGGAAGAAGTTCTATCATCTATAAGAAACAATATTGACTGGAAAACAGAAAACATGATAGTAAAATACCAAGTATTAAAGAAATTTTAAACTTTTCATCAATAACTTAATGACGTTGCATGCTCTTAAGACCAAAACAAATAGACTCTTAAAAAAATTGACCCAAAACAAGACTCCTTGTAATACTTCACAGTAACTTTCACACTGACAGTTTCACTTATTTAACTATTTTTATTCCATCATTTTATTTCTGATTCTTGCACTACTGCATCACTGTGTGGTTTACACGGCAGGAGATCCATGACATGGAGTTTGGTGTACTTTATACAAACACCAATCTACTGAAAACAAACAGATCCAACAATTTTAAGATTAGGGTTATGTTTTGATGCAATAGAAACAACAACTGTACTAGAAACTTCGTAGAATATGACTAAAACTTCAAAGGCAATACACAAAAAAAAATATCAATCGTCTTTAATGATATAAATACCAAGCAGAGCATCTTCAAAGGCCCAAGAAATCAGGAAAAGTAGAGAAGAATAAAGCCTATCACCTTCAGGGCAAGTAGGAGTAGAAATGTCTCAACAGAATAGAATCCTCTGTCAACAAAATCTCCAAGAAACAAGTAGTTAGTCTTTGGGCAATCACCTCCTACTTTGAAAAGCTCTTTCATGTCATAAAACTGCCCATGGATGTCACCGCATATCTATTCATCAAAACACAAAGAACAATAACAATTAATTAGCCTGAAGCCCGCATCATTGAGGATTTGAAATTCAATAAGAAGAAATCATTCCACTAGCCCTATTTCCCTGCTAAGCCTTCTCATAACTCCACCACCTCTGAGTAGTTCGTAACATAAAGTAATAAGCACGAATTATAGCGAAAACAGGACTGCTGTCAATAAAGTAAATGGTAACTACTGATAATGCTATATTTCGCTCCGAAACCTAAACCCGTGTCAACATGTATTTCTACAACCATTTGATCTAAAACCATTATCTCTTTCCTTCATAAATTCAGGTTGCAAATGCACAAAAATTGAAAATTAAAGACAAACCCACTTGTCTGAATCGAATTAAACATCGAAAAACATAGCCAAATCAAATCCATAAACCAAAACAATCAACGAATCCCCAAATAAATATCATAGTACCACTTCGAAGACTACCCAAAAACCCACTGAGCTCGCAATTACAGAGAGATATATATATATATATATGTGTATGTATGTATGTAGAGAGAGAGAGAGAGTACAGTGACAGGAGCATCGACTCTCTGAACGTTGCTCTCTTCGACGAGGATTTCCATGGCTTTGAGGCAGAGAGCCTTCACCTCCGACTCTTTGAGAGGCTCGCACTTCTTCAGCTGTTCTATTTGCCGGTCTAGGTCTGACATCTCTCCCTCCCCCTCCCCCTCCCCCTCCCTCCCTCCCTCTCTCTACTTTCTCTCTCTACCCTAACCCCTGTTCTCCCCTTCCTCAGCCCCACGCCACCGCGCCGCCACCACCACCAACCCTCTCTCTCTCTCTCGAACAGTGAGATAGTGATTCGTGAATCTCTCTCTCTCTCTCTCTCTCTCTACTGTCCTCCACAACCTTTTCTGTCACTCTCTCGCTTCCTTTTTTCTGCGGGCTCCTCTCACTCTCAGCCCTCCAGATTTTTTTTATTTCAGTTTTGCCCACTTCCAACTTTATCGTTGCTAAAGTGCCCCCGCCTCAATTTCAATTTTCAAAACAGATCACACGACAAGTCGTTCGACCCGAAAATCACCAAGCGAATAAAAAACCTTGGAAGAAATGACCTGAACTTCTTCATCCTTGAGCTTGCGAGTTAGAGAGAGAGGGAAGAGAGAGAGGGAAGAGAGAGAGAATGGCATGGAGAGGGAAGCTATCTCAGAACTTGAAGGAGCTTAGGGTTTTGCTCTGCCAATCGTCCCCTTCAAGCGCATCCACCAGGTCCATTCAAACACTTTTTCCTTTTATTATTTTAATTAATTAATTTTTTTTTAATTTATAGAAAGGGTAAATCTTTGTTTGAATTTGCAGAGCATTTGTGGAGAAGAATTACAAGGATCTGAAGAGTGCAAACCCCAAATTGCCCATCTTGATTCGTGAATGCAGAGGGATTGAGCCTCAGTTGTGGGCTAGATATGGTATTCTCCCCCATCCTTCCTAATTTTTTATGGATTTTTATTTTTATTTTTACATTTTTCATTGCTTTTTAGAATTGGAAATGCTTAATTTCATGATCGTCATTGGTTCAAGCTAGATATTAGTTCTCACTACATTTCCTTACGATTTATGATGTGTATCGTCGTTGGTTTAAGGTAGATATTAGCTCTCACTGCATTGCCGTATGATTTTATGAATAATTCTGGAATCCAACGTATGACTGCCGTTCATTTGGTTGCTATTTTGATTCCGGTATTTTCAATGGCTCATAAGATGATCTCTAATGAGCACGCACGCACGCCCAATAGTGTATGTATTGGAGTCTGCTCATTTTAGGGCCTTTTCGATAACATTTCTTTGTTTTGTTTTCGTTTTTAAGTAAAGATAGAGAAGGGAAAATAAGCGAATAGTGAGAACAGAGAAAATAAATCTGAGTGAGTAAGGAGAAAATGGATATCGGATAAGGAGAAAATGTTTTAGAGGGGATGATAATTTCAAAAAATTTAGCTTTAGTTTTATTGGGAGCTGATCAACAAGAGGAACTTGAGATTTCTAAATGTCGGAACACTTCAAGATGTTTGTATTCTAGACTTGCAATAATACCCTTTTATTATTACTAGAACTATGTTTCACTTCAAGATGTTTGTGAAAACTGCTAAGTAGCGGAAAAAGAGATGCAGCAGTATCTTGGACAAATGCAGTGAACATTTTATAATTGATTGGTTAAAACTATTTGCCGTGTTTTTTCTTAAGTTCAATGCGGAACATGAGTTTTTATCTTTAATTACAAGTGATAATAAAAAGTTTGAATATGGACTGGTCATGTGCTTGTTTTTGTCACCGGTATCATATATATAACGAAAATGTGTGTTTAAAGCTTTAGAAAGGTTTAATTATCTTGATAATGGATAACTATTGAAAATAAGTTAATTCCTAACTTAAAGTTCCAAGTATGTAAGGTTTACTCAAACATTACTAAATAGATGTCGCCTCTGTTACTCTGATGCGCTGAGTTTCAGTAACTGTTATGACATTTGTCACCAAATTTATGTCTAAGATGTCTTTTTCAGGTGGCCAAACGATGATAGTTCTAGCTAGCCTCTAGCAATTGGTTCATAGGATTGTTTAGAGTTGGAGCTAAAACTTTTATTAATTTCCTTTTTCAATTCTTCTGTACGGAATGCTTTAGAAATCCCAAGGTTTGGCTTTGCTTTCTGTTTTCCAATATCGCACATGCTATGGATATGCATAGACTAATTTTAGTAGGCCATGTTAAAAATTGTATTTCAACTCTGGAGAAATTTTCAATAAGCGACCTTAAAGGTGTAGGGACTCGAGTCTGCCTGCTTTCACCCTATTGGATAACAGCGGATAACAGCTTTACCTATCTAGTCATCATTTTGGGTGGGGATTAACAGCAAAGTGGGTTTGGGTATGACTACTGGACGAATGGTAAACAATATTCTCCCTTCACAATAAAGTGCCTGTACTTAACGACACACTTTTTGCCACACTCTGTCCTGGACTCATGGTCTGATATTTTTCATTCTTGATGTACTTTTATTCAATCTATGTGTGTTCTTTTATTGGTTCTTTAGTCGTGTGCTGTTAACTTGAATTTTGCACCATATTGCTCCGTCAACTTAACCTTTGATTATTTGACAGACATGGGTGTTGAGAGGGGCGTTCGACTGGAAGGTTTGACAGAGCCACAGATCTCGAAAGCACTAGAGGAACTGGTTAAAGTGGGGGAGTCTCTAAAGGCCTGATAATCGACGTGTGAAATGAAATAAATGTACATCCATGGGAAATTCTTTCCTATGATCGCCTGCCCTTTGTTTAGCTCAGGTGTTTCTTGTGTAAGATGATTCTTCGGGTTGATTACGCGCAGCACTGCATGTGTTGTAGTTTGAATAATTCATGTATTTTCCGTCTTCCATTGAGAACAAATCTTCTGGAAATTGAGTTCTTTGGTGCCTATGCGCTTCCTTTTCGATTTTTCCGTCTATTGGCCTAGTTATCAAGATGCAAACAAAGCCAACGTTGTGAGTTGCAAAATCGCTTGCACCACCATCCATATCGCCATCACCCCTGCAACCATCTTCACCACCATCACCCTTGCCATCATTACTCTCCCACAACATTCATTGGTCCTCCCAACTGTTGCCACCACCTATACCCACCACAGCCATTGGCACCACCACTACTGTCACCAACGCCAATCACTATTGCCGTCACAACCCTCAACCACCGCCGTTGGAACCACCATCCCCACCACAAACGCCACCATGCTAAAAAAAAAAAATATATATATATAACAAAAAACAGTCTCCTATTGAGGGACACCTTGTGGGGCTCAATATATGATGGATTATCTGACCGTTGAATTTTTCATCTCTTAGCTCTATCAAAATATCATTAAGACAATTTGTTGTAATGGGAAAAAATAGACAAACATAGTTTTTTCAATAAACAATAAAATGACTACCTTCTAATTGAGAGGTCACATGATTACCGATTTTGAAGATTTTTTTTCAAAAAAGATCTATGAATTAAGAGATGAATATTCAATAGTTGAAACGTTGAAACGTTGAAATTTATTGTACATTGAACGATCATCAACAGAAGTGGATTGTTACAAAAATATTATAACCAACACAAATTTGTTAATTGTTATAAATAGGCGAAAGTGAGAGAGATAACTTTTGCTAGAGATAGAAGTGAAACATGTGCAATGTAACACACAAATAATGTAGGTAAAGAAATGAGGGGTTAGTGGTATTATTGCTTTTCACTTTTGATCTGGTGTGTCGTTTGATTATACACTGATGCTCTTTATATTGAGCCTTGTACATGCATAATTATACAAGGTAATTTAAGGCATGTTGAAAAACCATGCTATATAAGTTGAAGATCATGTCATCCAACAATAGTAAATTTGACAACACCGCCATTTTAGTCCTCCTTACTTTTAAACTTTTGACTAAACTATGTAGGCATTCAAATCCACAGCTTTTACAACATTAATCCTTTTCCTTGATACCACACACTTTCGAAGTTTTTATCTCACAACAAATATCTTGGATTAAAGGACCAAACACATTTTTAAATTATAAAAGTTTAAAAAAAAAAATTTGTCGTTTCCATTTTGCAAAGTAATTCTTCAAAGATTACTAAATAACTAATAATTATTTAATTGAACGCGTAATTAATCTCGACTATTAGAAAGCCAGAAGTCAATTTTGGTATCTCAAGGCTTGACCAAAAATAATTGGACAACAATGCCCCTGAAACAAAAAAAGTGCATTAACTGAAAAGAAATACAGAATTTTTTTACCAAGGGTAGTTTTGTAAGAAAAAGTAATAATTAAAAGAGATTAAACAGAAGGAAAATAAGAAAAGAAATTAAACGTGCAAAAAGGAAACATGATCGTGGAGGACTCCAAATAAACTGCCGAAACGGAGAAGAAAAAATAACTCCCAAGAAGTCACAAATGTACATTGAGTATTCCACAAATCCAGAGGAGGAGAGAAGAAGCTTCGTCCCTGCTCCTTCGAATGATTTTGGGTAACTTTTAAAAAATGATCAGCGGGATTTGTTTCTCTCCCTTATCTCTCTTCTATGTTTTTGGTTTTTCTTAACCTTGTTCGTTTTACTTATCGTACAATTGGTGGATGTGTTTTACTTATCGTACAAAGCTTTCAGAGAGGTAAGTAGAGCCAGTTAATTCTGACTATTACTTCTGATATAAAGTCACAGAATAAATAAAATGATATATGTTGTTTGTAGTCACAAAAGTAAATTCTCACGTGGCACTATGATAAAAGAAAGTCCTCTCACAAGGGGGAAAGCGCAGGCAAAAAGCCAGAACCCTACCTTTGAGAGTTACCGGCCCTTGAATGGATGAATTGTGGGTAAACGATATCTTTCGGTTTTACTAATTCCATTTGTTTCTCTTTTAAGTTAATCATTTCTTTTGTGTTTGAGGGACTTAAGTCAATTGTTTTGGAATTCTACTTTTTGGTGTTTGTTTTCTTTGGTTGCATGATTGAAAATTTTTTTTTTTTTGTACAGATTGTAAAACTAAAACGAAAATCATTCGACTTATCAAAGTTTAGTATGCTCTTTATGTTTGTCTTACTTTGCTTATCAAAGTTTTGCTTTCATTTGGATTAGTACGTTTCTTGCTAAATTTTAGCTCTGTTTTAATTTTTTTTATTAATCAAATTTGTTGAACTATGAATTCATAGCAAAAGCTTTTCCAAATGAGAATTTGTTTAATGAATTGAAAATGATAATACCGTAAAAAAGATACTATAAGTATCTTGACATGCTATAACAGGTTTTCTTTTTGGCAAGTTTGTGTTTCTCTATGTATATCGAGGTTGTCTTTTTGTGCGGTTTATTTACTAAGTTTGATGACAATTTAAATGGTGTATTCACATATGAATTTGTCTGCTTTCATTTGGGCATAAAGTTCCACTTTTTTGTGGCATTTGTGATATAGGAGATCGATCAGGAACATCATATTTAGCTTCATTTCGTTTACGAGCATTTCTCTTCTCAGGTTGAGAGGCTTACAGTATTTTATTTTAAATTTAGCAGTGCAAAATTTTCTACAATTTGTTAAGTAAAAAAGTTAAAATGAATGAATGTCTCTTGACAAGTACAAATGTACAAATTAAAATTAAACATTATACGTTGCGCATAGCACGCTGTAATAATAAGAATGTCTTTATGTATGAACAAATGTAAAAAGAAAAAAAAAAAACTGCAAGCCGCGCGTAGCGCGCCGTGATGTAAAAATAGGTCTTTCGCACGCACATCAGTGCGTGTAGAAATGCTAGTTGTGATAATCTCGATTAGCAATCTACACCATAGAGGGAAATTTTGAAGAATAGCCAATTTTAGAAGCAAAAATTGAATTTTAGCCAAACTTCTTAATTTCTTATAATTCTAACAAAAAATCCACATAAAAAGTCTAAATTACCCTTTGTAATACTAATCCTCATTATCTTCTCTTCCTCTCTCCTTTAGTTTGTAGCCAACGCTGGTCCTAGGCCGGCAAAGACCAAGATGATCAATACGGTGGCGAGAGAAAATTCGCAGCCGAGGGTCACCACGTGTTCGGAGGTTATGGGGACAGAGACTAGGAAAATGAATACAGGCGACGAGAGAAAATCGGCAACCGCGGATCATTATGAGAAGTTGGGACATGCGGCATCGAGGACGAGCGAGCTGATGTTGAGTGCAAAGAATCAAAGATTGTGAATATCATATACAAGTCTAATTCAACCCTTTATTTCTAATTCAGCCCTTGGTTTCTTTTTTATTTTATTTTAATTGTTGAGTTATTTGCATGAATAAACGGTTGTGAGTTACTTGCAAAATGATCCTAGAAAAAACAAATTTGAAAAGGGCTGCTGTTGGGCTACAATCAGTATTTGCTGCCCGACTATCGTCACAATTCTAGCGACCCAAGCTTGTGACAAAGAAGAAGGGAAGAGAAGATTATTATTACTAAAGGGCAATTAAGGTTTTTTACTTTGGTTTTTGGTTACAATTATAGGAAATTAAAAAATTTGGCTAAAATTCAATTCGTGATTTTAAAATTGATTATTTTTCAAAATTTCCCAGGATATAATAGGACTTGGGCGGATAGACCGATAGAGAAGCCTTTGGGTACCACGACAATAACGACGCCGTATACGACACACAGCCACCAGCTAAACAAATTATAATTCCGACGTCTTGGTCGGACAAAGATTCCGCCCTCTCCCTCTCCCTCTCCCCTTTGTTGTTGGTTGGTTGTGCCGCCGTACGGCGTCGTCTCCTTCCGCTAAAGTTAAGCCTTTTCCATTAATCAAATCAAATTTAATCAAACTGTCTCCATTCTCGTCTCTATCCCGATACGACCCCGTTTCGATCTCCCCATTCTCCACGACCCTCAGTCGTAATCCCTAATTCAGGTAATTACGATAGCCTCCATTTCAATCCTGTTTCTCCCATATATATATATATATATATATATATGCTCTGTATCCAAATTTTCTTCCTTTCGTTTTGGCAATTTCGATTAGGTTTTAACATTTTAGGGTCGATCAGAATTTTTTTGTTTTGGCGAATTATGGGTTGTGTGGGATCGTTTAGGTTTGTGCATGTTGTTTAATTAGTTTTTATTTGTTTAAATTTTTTATTTACCATGGATTTTATCTGGGCATGAGTTGCTTTGATTTAATATTTACTTGAATTGGTTCAAATTGTTTTACTTGCTTGAATTATGGAGTTTTCTTTAATCCAAAGGAGCTCGATTTGCATCTTTTTACTATGATAATTTTCTTTTTACTTTTGTTGCTCTCGGTTGAGCGCTATCGATTGGGAAGACTTGGTGGAAGAATGTTTCGTCTAGTCCACTTAACTTACTTAGAATTAGGCAAATTAAGAGCTTAGTTATGGCCGGTGTCGCTGCATTGGGGAGTAAACGAGACGAGCAGGATTTTTTTGATGAGCTGATGCAATGTACTGTTTAGCTGTATTTCTTGAATTTATCTGAGTTATATGAGATAGTGGGTGTAAGCTTGGGGTTCTTTATATGGCGTTGGATATTTGTGATCGAATTATGGTAGAAAGTGGAGTTGTTACTTTTTTAGAAGTGGGAAGTGCTCATGATGTATATTAATGTTTTGGGGGTTCATCGTGGATTTTGAGGTTTTTAGATTCGGTAAGATTGGACTAAATATATAGAGATATTGAGATCTTGTAAGTGGAAGTTTACGCTCCAAAAGATGGTGGTGTAACCGCTCTCAGCTGGATATCCATTCTCTGAGAAGTTTCTTGGTTTGCAGTCGGTCAACACAGCACTTTTATTGTAACAAAAAGTACTTAGTAGTTTGGGCCGAATTTATAGCTAGGTGACAGTACTTTGGTATTGATAGGTTTAAATTAACTGGAAATTAGCTGCAGGATTACATAGAAGGAACTGCTTATTTTGATGCGAATTTATTATTGTTTCTTAAGTGCTTATCAACCAAACAAGTACTGCTCATGCTATGTTACTCTTACCAAACAACTCCTTTGTCTTTTGAGCTTACCATCAAAGATATGGTGGGTTGATGAAGTTCTTGGGGAAAAATAAAAATTGTGCTAACCAGAAATATAAAATATCCTTACGTGATGCTATTCTAGATATAATCTGCTGCCTGTGGTTAGCCTTGTATTATACTTGTCATTTGATTTTTATGAGCCTATGCAAGGCCCAAAGATTTGTAAAGATATTGTGTTCATATGTACAAAAGCAATCCCTGAGTATGTTATTGATGAATTAGTGTGCCCTTTTTATTTCAGTACAATGGCATCTTCTTTGGACTCATGGATGAAGGAATATAATGAAGCAACAAAACTTGCTGATGATATCAATGGTATGATATCTGAATGGAGTACATTGCCCGCAGGTCCAGACACTCAGCGTCATGTCTCTGCTATACGGCGGAAGATTACAATATTGGGGACTAGACTTGATAGCTTACAGTCCCTTTTGTCAAAACTCCCTGGAAAACAGCATATGTAAGTCATCATAGACTCATAGTTGACTTGTTTTAATGCATGTGTCAACTGCCATTGGAGCAAAATATAGGAACTGAACAATGTTGTATGCTCTTCTTTCATTTCCTGCTTCTATTGGTCAATGCTGCATGTGAAGGGGTTTATTCCCAACTTATGAGTTCTTTGAGTTAGTATTTCATGCTATCACCGTTTGTGATAAAAGCTCATGAAACTTTTGATCAAACGTGGTTATTGTAAGATAGTCCTTTATAATGTTAAAGTGACTTCTGGCATTATATGACATTCTTTTATGCTGCCAATTTTGAAACTCAGAACAGAGAAAGAGATGAACCGTCGGAAGGATATGATAGGAAATTTAAGATTGAAAGTTAAGCAGATGGCTTCAACATTGACGTCCAACACTGCCAACCGAGATAGCTTGCTGGGATCAGAAATAAATAAAGCTGATGCCATGGGAAGAACAGTTGGCGTAGACAACTACGGCCTTGTTGGTTTGCAACGACAAATTATGAAAGGCAAGATCCTTATTCGGATATAACTATTTTGTTGTCCTGTAATCTTTGCACATGATTGGTTTTCACAATATTAATCTTTACATGGTATTCCTATGAAGCAGAGCAAGATGAGGGGCTCGAGAAATTGGAGGAGACTGTAGTAAGCACAAAACATATTGCATTGGCAGTCAATGAAGAACTTGACCTACACACTAGACTTATTGTATGTCCTTGCATTCTAATACTTGTGTCTTTGAATCTTCCAATCTAAAATGTATTTGTACTCTCAGTTTAACGTATTTCTTTCCGGCCCATTGTGCAGGATGACTTGGATGATCATGTGGAAGTCACGGACTCCCGGCTACGGGTAATCATCTAACTTGTATTTTAAATTACTGTGAACCTTTGTTTAGCAAATGACTATTGCATAACTCTTTCTTCCCTCCTGTCTGAATTCCCGGAAAGAAAGAAAATCAACAGCAAATAAAAAAAAGACTTGTGTGTACCGTGACACAACAGAAGTGTCCCTGGTGGAAATTTTTGAGCATCTTGTCGTTCATAAATGCATTTTGAATAGTGTGGGCTGTAGTTAATTCTTTGCTTGGTATTTCTAAGAAAAAATTATTATTAAAAGCAAGGCTGACAGGAGAAACAGTAGATGCTGTCGAGTGAAGAAAATTATGTTACTTCAAAGATGTTAGGAATTGCTAGGGAGACTGAAGGAAACAAAAGTAACGGGATTTAAGTGATAAATCTTTTATTCTACTTTTTTTTTTTTTCTCATCTTTTTGCCAGCCAGTGGTTCATGTTTTTGCATAACTTTAAAGTGAGGGTTTCGGCTGAGATCGTGAGGAATAACTTAAGATTTTGGATAACTCTTAGGTTTAAATCTTAGCAATAAAAATTATTTATTGGGAAAACTAGATTCTGTGCTAGGAACAGGAACTCTTAACTTGAACTAACTTTAGCACTAAGATATGTCCTTAAATTGTATTGAGAAGGCTATGCATGAGCCCAATATACTAGATCAATGGATTTTATCAGCCAAAAAACTTCACGATCAATTTAAATCAATGTACTGTTGTAAAATATTTAGGAGTCCAAATTGCATCACATTATGCCTACTAGAATGGGCTTTAATTTGCTATTCTATTGGTTGACTTTTAGGAAAGGGAAAACTGAAAGAAAATGCTTTGTTGAGTGGTAAGAGAAGAAACTTTTCACTTACATTTGTCAGTAAAGTAAACTTAAATATTTGCTGCTACCGCTTTGGGTGGCGTTCAATTTATTAGAAAAGAAAAAGAACCCAATAAAAGAGGATGTGCATTCGAGTTTGCGACTCCTTATTGTGAAAAAAAGAGGGTTTGCAGACGAATTAGAACCAGATAAATTAGATTCCAGGTTTGATTTGAGGTTTGCTGACAAAGCTTTTAGAGCATGTTATAGTCTCTGTGGGGTATTGCGATTCCTTACTGTCGCTGAAGTTGATTGTTTTGATCTTTGTTTTGTTTCCTTAAGAATTGCAATGTTTTATTGGGAGCATTTATTAATCACATACTAATTTGTCTACCCATTAATGCCAAAACAGCGGGTGCAGAAAAACTTGGCAGTTTTGAACAAGCGCACAAAGGGTGGTTGCTCCTGCATGTGCATGCTTTTATCTGTCGTCGGGATAGTGGTTCTCATTGCCGTGATATTTTTGTTGATCAAATACTTGTAATAGTACAAACTATAAGTCTACACCGAGTATGAAGATCTCCTGTTTGTGTGTTTTGATGTTGTTGCCGTGATTTTTTTGTAACGATCGATTGTTTATAAATGTTTTGTGTGTTTTCTTGCTTGGAAGCATGTTTTTCAAGACTTTGAAAAGAGGTGAAAAGAATCTGTTACGAAGCAAAATTGTTGACATATTCCTTCGCCATTGAATGTATCACATGAACGTTATACATCTTTTATTGTTTCAATAGCGGGACGAACTTGACCCAACGATTTGTGGGAAAGTCGTGTTAGATACAATTGGAGCAATTACAACGAATCATATATTGTGAATAACGTTGGAAGATGTGTGAATTGAAATCATTACCTCGCGTGCAACGATTAATGCTCTCACGCTCTTGAGTTACAAGCTCCTTGCTTTTGTTCAAGAGAGGTTAGTAGCTGAGGAATTGGCGATGGGTATGGCATTTTATTCATGCATTGGGTCACTGATAACAATAATTATACCGGACCGTAATATTAGTGACACGCTTGCCTCTTTCATTTAGTTCAACCATACATATTTTCTTACCCTTTAAATATGTCCGAAGTTCGAATTACATAATATAAAGGCAAATAATCGACCTCGTACGTCAAAAATGACGGTTTGGGCCTAATTGATTTATAGGCCCATGGAAATAATAAGCCCAGCTTTTGAACCTGATAATCATGACTCTAACTTCAACACATCCATCATTTACAGGCAAAGTTAAATATGTCACCAATAAGAAATGAATATGTTTATCAACGTTTAAGTAATAATTCAATTATTAACTTCCCTATAATTTAGTTTACAAAATTTTGTCAACCAATTTAGTCTTCGTAACATTACTCATATATTATATTAAACTGCATGTGTGAAATATGGATATATCTATATTGCTCCACATATACAGATATATATAATCATGAAGCTGACGGACCCAGATGAGTTTTTGGCACTTTCTTTCTGCTTAATCTCGTTTCCCTGCAAATTTTGCTACAAAATCTCATACCCAATTGGCCAATTTCGTAGCTTATTAGGGTTTTTCTTATTAATTCAATAATTGCTTTCCAGAACCAGTGAGGTGGGTCATGATGCAAGAGGGTTTATGTAAAGAATTAAGCGAAAAAAAATTTGTCAGATCAAATAAAGATGAGCAATGTGCCGAAAGAAGCTATAGAGATCGTAGCATAGAACTTGGCATTTCCAATTTGTCCCCTGATGTCGCCCTTGCTCTTACCAGGGATGAGTACCGGGTTCGAGAGATCATGCAGGTATTTGATTTGTTAATGCAGTTAATTTTGTTCAGTATAATTGGGCGTTTCTGTAGTTGTCGATTGATTCATTATTTTATTTTTGCAAAATTTTTTTTTTATTTCAATCTCCTCTTCTTACACCCAACTTACTCTCTATATTCACATTATTTTTAATTAAAGAATTAATATCTCTTTAAATCTAAATTTATTACCGAAAATAGCCTCCCAAACCCAATTAAAAAGTATATTTATCTTTACACCATTAATCCAACTATGAAATCCATTCTCTCCCACTTCACACCTCGGCACACACTGACACTGTTGTTATATTTATAATATAGAGAGAGATGTGGGATCGTTTTCTCAAAAAATGAAATTATAATACATTATAGAATGGATTAATACACCTGTGTCTAGATCTGGAACAAATGGAAATTTTATTGATAAAACATCCTGAGGGAGCGAATATGTTATGCAGTCTGATGTAGTGTGGGATGATCTATTAAGTGATAGACAGAAGGGTAAAGAAGAAGTGTTCCACATGTCTTAGCCAACCTTTGTCCCCCTTTCTTCTTTGTTTATTTTAAGGGTTTATGTTTCTCTGAGCATCTTAAAGTGTATCATATTTGTCCCATGTGTATGGATACCGTGCCGAAAAATAGGAATTTCTAAGTTTGAAAAGGTTGACCATTGCTTTCAGTTTCTGATTTTATTTGTTTAACCCATGTTCACCTTCTCAATAGAAAAAGATAAAAATTTGTTTGGCTTCTACCTGGTTTAGCCAGTATATGGGTTTGCCACTGGAGATCCGTTGAGATTCAAGAGACCTGCTGGACATAAGGATCAGTTCTACATTGATGACAAGGACTAGTTCCACCCTCTTCAAAGAAGCATTAGTGAGCTTAGCAACAGATTCAGGACTCCATGCATTGGTTCCATACTTCACATGCTTTGTTGCTGATGAGGTAGTCCTCTTCTGTTTGCTTTGATGCGTCTTGTTCGGAGCCTTCTTCAAAATCCGCACATACATAGTGAACCTTATGTAAGCAGTTCATTCTATCAACTGCTGAAGTACATAGATTTTGTAGCCGTATAATCTTCGATCTGATATTTCAGAAGAATTTATAGTTTGTCTATCTGCTATTTACAAGTTTCATTTCAAGTTAGATTTTATCTATATCTAATTTTGTAATTTGTTCCAGCTACAACAATTGATGCCATCTGTTGTTACCTGCCTTGTTGCAAAAAGATTAGGGAATAGATATACTGACGATTACTGGGAACTTAGAAACTTTACAACAAACCTGGTTTCTTCAATTTGCAAAAGGTGAAGACCCTTTTTATTTATTATTTGTTAAACCTATTTCTTTGTTTAAGGAAAAGATGCATGCAACAAGTATAACAATGTTGCACAATATATGCATTTGAAAAATACTGGCAAGATATGTGTACCAGAAAAGAAAAAGTTGATTATTATTTCAATTTGGTTCGTCATGTCTCATCCACTGGACACTGGAAAATCTTGTCTATATAGTCTCCAGGCCATTCTTGTAATGTACAATTTACATTTATGCATACTAGGCCAAAGGCTGGGAAGTGTATGTGGCATTATTGAATGGTTGTATGGCTTAAGTACACGTGCAAGTGTACATTGAAGTCAGGACTCCTTGTCCATAAATCAAGAACCATGTTCACTAACCTAGCTGACTCGGTCCGTCAGGTTTATAATTTTAGCAAAGCTTAATCTGCCATTGTGACCAATTACCTTTGCTGAATAAATTGGCACCATGCAGATGGATCATGAGCGTTTAAAAATAATGAGATACTGGGTGTTTTAAAAGTCTAGCCTTGCGTCAAGATATTTTTATATTTATTAGCAGTGTGTTTTGGCAGATTTGGGCATGTTTATCACAATCTTCAACCACGTTTGGCAAGGACTCTGCTTCATGCTTTCTTGGATTGGATCCAACAAAAGCATTACCTCAGCATTATGGTGCAATTCAAGGCTAGCAGCTCTTGGTCCCAGTGTGATACGCTCTCGTGCATGCTTTTATGTTACTTGATTTTTCTCGTAAAGCTGCAGTCTCTTGCGTGTTGAAAATATTTTCTTAGCACAGTTGCATTTAGTTTTAATTGTGGCTGCCTTCATTGCATCGTTTTTTTCTTCTTTTCCTACTAGAAACATCTTTTGTGTTGGTTTTGACCGAATTAAGATACTTCTCGACGTTGAACAGGTTCGTCTACTCATACTTCCGTACCTCGATTCATCTATGCAACTTCTTGACCCAGAAATGATACTTGAGAAGCAAAAAAATGAGATAAAGAGGCAAGAAGCTTGGCGTGTCTATGGGGCTTTGCTGGTTAGTCATATATCAATCTGATTTTTGTTGTTATGTCCATGGGTTTGCTATTAAATTGACTATGGCATGGTATTCTACTTCCAGAATGCGGCTGGCCAATGTATGCATGATGGGCTCAAGGTGTTCCATATTCAGTTGTCTCCTCCAGCTCATGCCGTTTGATAATGCCTCTGCCCAGTGGGAGTAGGCGAAAACTAGCTTAGATGTGGTCGAGGCGCGCCTAAGCGGCTGAGGCGCGCCTGAAGGCAGTTGATTAGCATTCCCAGATCCATCAGCGACCTAAAATCGAAGTTGAAGGGTTCTGTTGTCTGGGTAAATCGAAGTCGAAGGCTCTATCGTCTAGGTTTAGGGTTGCAGTGTGCGGCGGCGTGTTCACTAAGGAGACACCGCAATGAAGAAGGGGATTTTTTTTTAATAAGACTTTGGCCCAAAACGATGTCCAAGTTTATTATTTTTATTATTTTTATTTTTTTAAATCCACAGCAGTCCCTGTTTTTTTTCAATAACCTACAGCAGTCCCCTATTTTTTTTTAATAACTCACAGCAATCTCCAATTAGTTTAATAAGGTTTGAACAAACGGCATGGAGTTAAAATGGATGGTTTTTTTATTAAAAGAAGGAGGAGAAGAAGAACCTCCGCCGTTGAACTTGTGGACGACCTTGGCCAAATAAGCCATGCAACTTGGATCTCTGGTCTGCATGAGGGCATAGGCAGTGGAGGCCGGCGACGTCATGAAAGAGCCATCTTGGGACTACAGTTTTAGAAGCTTTTCCCAGTCCAAACCTGCCATTCCTTCCAAGCTGTAGAGTAGTGTTGTGGGAACTTGTTGGTATTTAGACAATCTTTCATCATTAATAAAACTTGAATAAAATGACAAAGATTGAAAATCAAAGAAACAGAGTGCAGAGAGCTTTCGAAACAGAGGGCTGATGCTTTTTGTAAAAATAGAGAAATTTTCATTCAGATATTTCTGATATATATGGCTCCATACATAAGCCGACTGTTAAGTAATTGGGTCGACTGTCAAAAGAGAATGGGTCGACTGATAAAGGCAACAGTCAGCCCTTCTACACAGAATTGAGTCGACTTAAAACATTACAAATTACATAAAAAGACAACAAAATTAGACAGTAAACAGAAGCAAAGGATTAACTTTAACACTCCCTCTTAATGCTTTGCTGCTTCACTCCCAAAAGTTCTCTTAGGTAGATGAATCTGTCCTTTGGTAATGCCTTGGTGAAGATATCAGCAACTTGATCTTCTGTCTTGCAGTAGACCACTTCCATTTCCTTGTCTTCCATGGCACCTCTGATGTAGTGATGCTTCAGAGCAATATGCTTTGATTTGCCATGACAGACAGGATTCTTGCTCATAGCAATAGCTGACTTATTGTCACAAAGGATATGAGTTACTGATTCTTGTTTCTCACCAAAATCTTGCATAATTCTTCTCAGCCACATT
Organism: Heteromeles arbutifolia; assembly: GCA_024362995.1. Taxonomy (NCBI): domain Eukaryota; kingdom Viridiplantae; phylum Streptophyta; class Magnoliopsida; order Rosales; family Rosaceae; genus Heteromeles; species Heteromeles arbutifolia. The sequence continues at coordinate 30,742,899 of JANCRC010000003.1, read as the reverse complement.
GCTTGAGAAGTTGCAATTGAAGCCGACACATACTCAGCCTCTGCCGTTGATAGTGCAACTGATTTCTGCTTCTTAGACGCCCAAGAGAATACACCAGTCCCTAGTGTAAAAGTATAGCCAGATGTGCTCTTCAAGTCATCCACACTACCTCCCCAATCACTATCATAGAACCCATACAATTTTGGCTCAACATTCCTTTCATACATAATACCAAAGTCAAGTGTACCTTGTATGTATCTTAGGATCCTCTTTGCAGCTCCATAGTGAATGCAAGTAGGCTTGTGCATAAATCTGGACAACAAGCTTGCAGCATACATAATATCGGGTCTAGTCGCTGTCAAATACAACAAACTCCCAACTAGGCTTCTATACACAGATTCATCATTATCACCACTACCATCTTTTCTTTGAAACTTTTCATTCACAACTAGAGGTGTTGCAACAAGCTTGTAACCAACCATTTTGAACTTTTCTAGAAGTGTTTTTGCATATTTCTTTTGAGTAATAAAGATACCATCACTTGATTGAATGATACTAATTCCCAAAAAATAATGCAACATGCCTAGATCACTCATCTCATATTTCCTCATCATGTCATTCTTGAAATTCAAGATCATTTTATAACTACTTCCAATATAAACCAAATCATCAACATATAAGGAAACAATAAAGATATCTGAAGTACCTTCGGTTTTGACATAGAGGGCAAGTTCATTCTCACTTCTTTGAAAACCTCTTTCATTGAAATATGAGTCGATCTCTCCATACCATGCTCTCGGAGCTTGTTTCAGGCCATAAAGTGCCTTCTTAAGCTTGTACACCTTGTGCTCTTGTCCTTTAAGAACAACTCCTTGAGGTTGATCAACGAACACCTCTTCTTTTAGAACTCCATTTAGGAAAGCCGACTTGACATCAAGTTGGTGTAGAAACCACCCATTCTGAGTAGCTACGGAAATAAGGCCTCTGATTGTTTCATGCCTAGCTACCGGTGCAAATGTTTCTTGGCAATCAATCCCGGGTTTCTGAGAATAACCCTTTGCTACCAATCTAGCTTTGTTCCTTTGAACAAAACCATCTTGATTGAGCTTAGTCTTATAAATCCACTTCACTCCAATGACGGAGTTGTCACAAGGTCTGTCCATTAGTTCCCATGTCTTGTTTTTCACAATGACATTGATCTCCTCTTGCATTGCAGCCTTCCATGTCTCTTCTTTCACTGCATCATCAAAGTTTTCTGGTTCTTCAGCACAGAAATTTCAGCTTTCATAGACTTCATTTAAGCTCCTTAACTGAACCGGCGTTGAACTTGGACTTGAAGGTGTAGGAGAGTGAACTTGAGGACTATTTTCAGGTGATAGTTGTGGAATTTCTGGCTCAATTTCCTCTTCATTTGGTTGATTTTCTTCTTCAATTCTAATTAGTGCAGATTCCTCTCGGATGGTTGCTTGATTCCAATCCCACGAAGATTTCTCACTAAAGAGAACATCTCTACAAACCACAACTTTCTTCTTTTTTAAATTGTAGAGTCTGTACCCTTTTGTGTGTGAAGCATAGCCTACGAAAATGCATCTTTCACTTGACTCATCAAGTTTTTGTCTTAGTTCTTTCGGAACATAAGCAAAGCAGATTGACCCAAACACTCTCAAGTGATTCACGGATGGCTTTCTTCCACTCCATGCCTCAAATGGTGTCTTACCTTCAACTGCCACTGTTGGATGCCTATTCATCAAGTAGACCGCTGTATTAACTGCCTCACCCCACAAATATTGAGGCATTCCCTTGTCATGCAACATTGCCTTAGCCATTTCGACTATGGTTCTGTTTTTTCTCTCAGCTACTCCATTTTGTTGTGGAGTGTAACTGACTGTAAGTTGTCTTTCCAAGCCAATATCTTGACAAAACTTATCAAATTCTGTGGATGTGTACTCTCCTCCTCTGTCACTTCTAAGAACTTTGATTAGATACCCAGATTGTCGCTCAACCATAGCTTGAAACTTCTTGAAGATTGAGAACACTTCTGATTTCTGTCTTAGAAAGTATACCCAAGTCATCCTGGAATAATCATCCACAAAGATTAGGAAATACTTGTTTCCCACTTGAGTAGAGGTCTTCATGCGTCCGCAAACATTTGTATGATTCAATTCCAATGGAGCTTTTGCTTTCCAAGCTTTATCATGTGGAAATGAATCTCTATGATGCTTCCCAAGTGCACACCCTTCACAGATTTCTTCATTTTCTTACATACTTGGCAACCCATGCACCATTTCTTTTTCTTGTAGCTTCTTGAGACTTTGAAAATTCAAGTGGCCAAGCTTTTTATGCCATAGCTTTGAATCTTCTTGCACTTCCATCTTGAATGTAGATTGAGTTGCATACTCAATTGTAAGGGGAAAACTTCTACTCTTTCTCATCTCAATCTTGGCCAAGAGTTGTTGACGATTCCTCCTATCATATATCTTGCAAGTATTGTCTCCAAAATATAAATAGTAGCCATGCTCAATGAGTTATCCAAGACTTAGCAAATTTTGCTTCAAATCAGGAACTAACATGACATCCTTCATGAACATCTTTCCATTCTTCGTATGCACGGCAATAGTACCTCTTCCCAATGTATCGACTAGCTGCCCATTTCCCATCTTCACTCGGGTTAGGTTTATAGTGTCAACATTATGGAGAATGTTCTTGTTCGCCGTCATATGATTGCTACAGCCGCTATCCATAAACCAAACTTTAGCTTCTTCTTGGACGGTTGTATCATGACCAACATAAAACATATTGGTCTCTTCATCTTCTGCTTTGGTGTAGTGAGCAAGCTGATTATCTTTGTAGGTACAATCCTTTTGCATATGCCCGAATCTGCTACACTTGTGGCATTTCACTTTTCCTTTGAACCAACATTCACCGGAATGAGCTTTGTCACAAATTTTGCACTTCGAAACATATGAACTCTTCTCAACCTTTTTCTTCTCTTCAAAATTTCTTTTTCCTTCCCACACTTTTTTTTTGCCTTTCCAATTCTTGTTGGACTTGGCTTTGCTTTGACTTGAACTAGCTTGAGTTTTTGGATTCACTGTAAGTGTTTGGAAAGCATTTTCTACATCATTGTTGTCATGCCTGGATAGTCTCTGAGCAAAACCTTTGAGAGAACCAATCAATTCTTCAACACTCAAAGTTGACAAATCCTTAGTCTTCTCTATGATTGAAACTACGTTGTCATACTTTCTTGGCAAGCTAATTAGATACTTCTGAACTATTCTCTCATCAGACAAGATTTCACCATAGCTTTTCATTTGATTAATAATCTCAGACAATCTACACAGGTAATCATCTAGCAATTCATCATCTTTCATTCTTATATACTCAAAATCTCTTCTCAAAGATTGGAGTTTGACTGCCCTTACCTTAGTAGAGCCTCTGTAGACTTTCTCTAGCACATCCCAAGCTGATTTGGCATCTGTCTCATTCGAAATTCTCGGAAAAATTTCATCTGAGATAGCATTTTGGATGACCCTAAGAGCTTTTGCATCTCTCTTGATGTTTTCCTTCAGTTCCCTTGTTTGAGCCTCTGTCAAAGCTTCAGTACTTAGGGGTACCACATAGCCATCTTCAATCAAGCTCCACAAATCATGAGATACAAAAATTGTTCTCAACTTTGTCCTCCAGAAGTCATAATTCACTCCATTGAAGATAGGAGTTCGAATCTCTCCACTGCTACTTGAACCAGCCATGAATTTGAAAAATTTTGATTCTAGGGTTTCACTTAGAATTTCCCCCTTTTTGAGAATAAAAAAAACGCCCCACTCTTTGATCATATCTGCTCTGATATCATGTTAGTATTTAGACAATCTTTCATCATTAATAAAACTTGAATAAAATGATGAAGATTGAAAATCAAAGAAACAGAGTGCAGAGAGCTTTCGAAACAGAGGGTTGATGCTTTTTGTAAAAACAGAGATCTAATATTTTCATTAAGATATTTCTGATATATATGGCTCAATACATAAGCCAACTGTTAAGTAATTGGGTCGACTGTCAAAAGAGAATAGGTCGACTGATAAAGGCAACAGTCAGCCCTTTTACGCAGAATTGAGTCAACTTAAAACATTGCAAATTACATAAAAAGGCATCAAAATTAGACAGTAAACAGAAGCAAAGGATTAACTTTAACAGAACTTTGTGCATTATTTCCCTTGGTATCTTATATATCCCACACCCACCATTAGTTACACACCATGTAAAAACAATTTTTGGGAAGTTTTAGTTTATTAAAATGCCTTCTGAATAATCACGAAAGTATATCATTCTATTCCACGCTTTTGTAACTGTAATGGATTTTCACTACTGTACGTATTTTATATTACCCTAGTTCGCCAACTCCATCTATTAACTCGTTAACTTTTGATTGTGGGATGCTCATAAGTTGTTAATATGTCATCCGTATAATTGATATGATGTCGATATTATTTAGTAAAATTTAACAGTACGTCAATGAACTGTGACGGAAAACATATGCAAAAATAATGATGACTCATATGCATACTTTTTGAGCTTTAGATTTCTCATGGCATAAATCTCATTCAACACAGGACAGTAATCAGGTACTTCCAGGTTTAAACTCCGAGCTACTTCAAGAATTGAAGGGAAAGCAACTTCAAACCCGATCGGCATGTGCTCAGCATTCTCGTTCCCAAGATTACTTATGTTCTTGAAATATGCCATTCCTACAATAAGAATATTAAACGTTTTTCTTCAGTTGATTAGTGATCTGTCGAGATCACAACACGGGAAATTAAACATTGAGAGAACTTGGTCAAAACGAGTATAGTTAGTACTGTATTACCTTTTTCGCATTTGTCAGGATGAACGTTCCATGATTTGAGTGCTACAACACAGGCAATGGTGTTGATGAAGCGATCAAGAGCAGTGAAACTTTCAGTATCTCCCCAAGAACCATCTGGGAGCTGATTGTTGGCAATCCCTTCGAGGGTGGATGGGAACTGAGGTAAACCACTTCCCTCAACATCTTCCACTAAAGCCACCCATGCGGTGTCATATCCCGAGATTGATATCTCCCCGTCCTCCGTCGAAACCAACAGCGATCTAATGGTCTCAACATGTTCCTTGATCATATTAATCGATCGAAAATCCTTCAAAAACCATATAAAAAAAAAAACACCAGAAAAAGGTAAAAATGTAAGAAAGTTAGAATATTACTGAAATTAGAAGTATGTAGTGTTGGAAAATCTAGGAGTATATAATATTAACAAGTATCCCAGATTACACATATTCAAGTAAGTACAATACCTGGAGCGGCCATGTTTTGGTTGGAAAATGCAATTCTTCTACTTGTTTAAGACCTTATGTTCTAAAGGTGATAGAACCCTTTTAATCTCAGAACAATTCTTCACAAGTAGGGAATTGGATTATATAGACACAGGCCTCATCTGATTTCCATCTATCGTGGAAATCAGTTACTTGCAGTTACCGGCAGTTTTCACCGAGTAATGGATAAGCAGTTATCATTTGCTGCATGTTATCCACGTATCCCTGCTTACAGGAAGCAGTTTTTCCACGTTTCCAACTTATGTCAGATTGTATTGTTACCAAAAAAGAAAAACATTTCATCCCTCACTAAATGATAGTTTAGTCCAATTAAGTTTCTAACATGTAGAGTACGTATTATACTGTAGGAGCTGCTTCATCTCCTTCTATGTCATCCTCCACACTATCGCGTCACTTCGGGAGCAGATCATTATTTTGTAACACGAGATCTGCATATGTATATTACCATGAGTAAAAGAAGTATACGTAAAAAATCAATGGGAAAGGTAAAATAATATAGATTAATTAACTTGAGGTCGGGGTTTCGAAACCGTACTGCATTTGGAGCGAAAAACTCTTTTGTCTTTGGCCCCGAACAGCCAAACACCTAGAAAGGGTAGTGCGGTAAAATTAATTACTCGTCTCTAGTGTTAAAAGTTAGTGTGAATTTGATTACCGTAAGGTAAATAAGTTTTGAAAAGACGAGAACTGATGCTGGTTAATGGAAGAGCCTAGCTAGGTCGCAGTTGTATGCGTGGTGAAATACATAGGTTCGAGCTAGCTCTAAATCTCGGATACATGAGAGAATCTCTCTTAAATCAAATCGAGCTAAAATAGAATACCAAAATTAAATTGAGAAGATATATTGATCCGCATGCAACTTTCTTGACGCTGAAAATTAAGATCGTAAGTGTCAATGTTTGGATGTGGAATATTTTACATCTTCAATAGTTTCTGTCCACAACGATCCACTACAGAAAGAAAAAACTTGAACAAGGCTTCTTGAATTTTCTAGGAAAAGAACTTAACATTCATTTTTCTATGATTCAATTCAATCAACTTTATGGATCATCTTTGGATAATCACAGTTCCCTTTACTGAATTGAAAATCATATATCACTTTGTGTTATATAAGCTATATAACTCAGAATAATCATAAAGATTCAGCACATGCATATTTATTACTGCAACTCAGTCTTAAACCATCACTTCTTAATTGTAATGGCATACTGATAACCATGCAAATACACATAAATAAGCATTCATACATGCAATTCATATAAGAGTTTCTTACTCCCACATTTCAGCAGATTCCAGAGATTCGTGCACACCCATCTTCATGACATGTTCTTTGAATACTCCCACTGCTAAAGGTTTTGTCAATGGATCAGCTATCATAAAATTTGTCTCAATATGCTCGATCACAACCTCACCCTTTCTCACATGCTCTTTGACTGACAAATATTTGATGTCCATCAGTCTTGTAGCTTCTGACTTCTTATTATTTTTAGAGAAGAAAACGGCTGGCTTATTGTCACAATACAACATCAGTGGCCTTGAAATTGAATCCACAATTCCCATGAACTTGATCAAATTCTTCAGCCATAATCCCCTCTTTGTGGCTTCAAAACAAGCTATAAATTCAGCTTCTATAGTTGATGTAGCCAAGGCCTTTTGTTTTGCACTTCTCCATGATACTGCAGCTCCAGCTAGGAAATACAAATATCCACTGGTTGATCTTCTATCATCTGTACAACCTGCAAAATCTGCATCAGTGTAGCCAAACAGTTCCAAGTTCTCCACTTTCTTATACACTAGCATGAATGACTTAGTCCTCTGCAAGTATCTTAATACTTTCTTCGCTGCAACTCAGCGTTGTTCACCTGGATTAGATTGATACATTCCCAACACACTTATGGCAAAAGCCAAATTCGGTCTCGTACAAACCTGTGCATACATTAAACTCCCAACTGATGATGCATAAGTTTTGTTAATCATGCTTTGTTTTTCTAAGTCATTTCTCGGGCATTGAGACTTATTCAATCTATCTCCCTTCCCCATTGGCACTTCTCCATTTGAACAGGTTTGCATATTGAACCGATGCAATACCTTCTCTATATATGATTTTTGTGAGAGTTTTAGCAACTTTGATCTGTCTCTAATTATCTCAATTCCCAACACAAATGACGCATTTCTCATATCTTTCATCTCAAAAGTATTGGACAACAATTTCTTAGTTTCATGTAAGAGGTTGATATCGTTGCTAGCTAATAAAATATCATCCACATACAAAACAAGAAATATGAATTTCGAACCACATACCTTGAGATATATGCAATCATCTATTTTATTCTCATTAAAGCCAAGAGATGTGATTTTCTCATCAAATTTCATAAACCATTGCCTGGAAGCTTGTTTCAAACCATATATTGACTTTCTCAACTTGCATACCATATTTTCTTCTCCTTGCTTAATAAAACTAGCTGGTTGTTCCATGAAAATTTCTTCCTCCAAATCACCATTCAAGAAAGCTGTCTTTACATCCATCTGATGAAGCTCCAGGTCATAATGAGCCACCAGTGCAAAAATCACCCGAAGTGAGTCCTTTGTTGAAACTGGTGAAAAGGTTTCTATGTAATCCACCCCTTCAGTTTGTGTGTGTGTGTAACCCTTTGCAACCAACCTAGCCTTATGTCTTTCAACCTTTCCACGTGAGTCTTTCTTTGTTTTAAAAACCCACTTAGTTCCAATTGGTTTAATATTGGCTGGTGCAGGAACTAAAATCCATATGTGATTTGTTTGCATGGATCTCAATTCTTCATGCATTGCTTCTAACCATTTATCAGATTGCGAGCTGTCCATTGCTTCTTGGTAAGTGGCTGGATCATCAGACACACCCTCATTCATTTCAACCTCATGACAATACACCAAATAGTCATCAGGGATGGCTAACCTTCTAGTTCTTGGTGGCAATACCCTTCTATCATTTCACCCCTTGCATTGAAGAACTCACTGGTACCTGAGATGAAGAAGCTACATTTATTGGACCAACATAAGAATTCAGTGGCACACCATTTGTATTTGTTTCGATTATTTCAACTTGATCATCAAACTCTTCAAGTTGAAAATCTATTGAGGGAGGTTGCTGCAACTCCATTGAACCTTCAAAATTTTGATCTTCATGAACACTTCTATGCTCTTCAAAGTCAAAGGATGGCAATGTCTGTGAACTGCTCGATGCTTCCCCATTCTCAATAAACTCGGCACTGTTAGATTCAAAAATTCTGTTCGAAAGGTTTGGTGCATAGAATCTGTAGCCTTTAGATTTATCAGGAAACCCTACAAAATGACAAGAAATGGTTCTAGGATCCAATTTCTTCTCATTAGGATTATACATCCTTGCCTCTGCACTGCAGCCCCATATATGTAGATGATTCAAACTCGGCTTCCTACCAGTCCACATCTCAAATGGAGTTTTGTAAACTGATTTACTAGGAACACGGTTCAAAATATAGTTTTCCATTTTTAAAGCTTCTCCCCACAAGTGTTGTGGAAGTGTTGAACAACTCATCATACTTCTCACCATATCCATCAGTGTCCTATTCCTTCTCTTAGCCACACCGTTTTGTTGTGGTGTGCCTGGAGTAGTGTATTGAGCCTGAATCCCACATTCTTCCAAGTATTGCGCCAAAGGTCCTTTGAATTGACCCTTCTCTGTGTACCTGCCATAGTATTCCCCTCCCCTATCTAACCTTAGGATCTTTATGGACATTTCTTGTTGTTTTTCAACTTCGGTTTTGAACACTTTAAAACAATTTAATACAGAAGACTTATCCGAGATTAAATAGAGATATGAAAATCTCAAAAAATCATCCGTAAAAGTCACGAAATACACATTTCCACAAAGTGTTTTGGTTGGAAAAGGTCCATAAACGTCTGAATGAATAATCTCCAACAAATTTAGACTTCTAGTTGAAGTTTTCTTCTTAGAAATTATTAATTTTCCCTTAAAACACTCAATACAATTTGATAAGTCAGAGAAGTCTAAAGTGGGTAGGATATTATCCTTAACCAAGCGATCCATTCTAGTTTTCGAAATGTGTCCCAATCTTCTATGCCAAAGCATAGAAGACTTTTCATTTAAAAACATTCTTTTACTCGAACCCATTGAATCAACATTAAGGCAAGCAAAATCATTCACCACTGAACACAACAATTGCCACAGATCATTGACTAGAAAACAAACTCCAAGAACATCTTTTGGATTATTTTTCAGGTAAATTCTGATACTCTCATTGTCTCCATTGAAAGCAAAACCAGATTTTACAAGTTTTGAAACAGAAACTAAATTCCTTCTAAGTGAAGGTACATAGAGTACATCAACTAATTCTAAAATAAAACCACTAGATAATTCCAGCTTGAGGTTGCCTACTGCTTCCACAGCCACTTTATTGCCATTGCCAACGAAAACTTGAAAAACTTCACTTATTGTAGTTGTGACTCCTCTTGTGAAACCCTGCAAAGAATTGGTGATATGAACCGAACACCCAGTGTCAAACCATCAAGTATTTGGAGGGACTTCAACAAGATTAGTTTCAAAACAAACAAAAATTTTAACAAAAATACCTTTCTTAATTTTCCAGTTCTTGAGTTTCTCACAATTCTTCCTTATGTGACCAACGTCTTTGCAAAAATAGCATCTTATGTTGTCCATAATTTCCTTATGATCCTTCGGTCCCTTAGAGGAAGAAGCAACTATAGCAGTTCCTAGAGAAGAATTTAGTTTAGAAGCCTTACCAGAATGAAACATTGGCCTCTTCCCTTTGTTAGCGTGCACCAAGTTCACAGCACCAAAGTTGGTGTTTCTTTTGAGCCTGCCTTCCTCTTGTGCACATATGGAAATTAGTTCATCCAGTGACCATTTGTCCTTCCGTGTGTTGTAAGTGATCTTCAGTTGATCAAAGGATTGAGGTAGGGAAGTCAATGCCATATGAACAACAAAAGCATCATCAACCGGAACCTCCAAGTCCTTCAATTTTGTTGCAGTGTCAACAAGCTTCAGTATGTGCTCCCTTACACCTTTGCCTTCATCAAACTTCAAACTGGTTAGCGTCGTCATCAATTCACCCATCTCGGCTTTCTCGGACTCTTTGAACTTTGCTCCAATTAAGTCCAGAAAATCCTTAGCTTTATCACATGCAGGTATCCCACCTCTCACAGTCTCACTCATAGTTCTTTTCATCACCATGAGCGACATCCTGTTGGCTTTCTGTCACTTTTCATGCTTCAAACGTTGCTCAGCAGTCGAAGTGTCAGTCAGCGGTGCAGGTTCATCCTCTCTCAGTGCTAAATCGAGATCCATCAAGCCCAGCAAAATCTCAATGTCTTGTTTCCACCTTTTGAAGTTTCCTCCATTGAGAGGTTCAATCGACGAAAGGCTAAGTGCAGATGATGTTGCTGGAGCAACCAAATAAAACATTAAATACAATTTTAATTTCATGCATCACTTACTCATGTTTATATATCCCCTTTAGGTTAGAAATATAAACACCCCTTCAAAGTCATCATGTACATTCTGACCACTTCAATCATCTTTTATCACAGATATATCAAGTCTTTGGACAAGATAATTACAAAATTATACAAGGAATGACTCATTGAAACCTTACGCATTTTATATATTCTTTCCTTTGGAAAAGAGTATGAAAATGCAATGAATCTTTAAACCCTTCTTTGCCAGAATATACATCCAAATCATTCACTTTGGTGAATTCAAAATATTATCGTACGTGCTGCATGACATTAAAAACTTCTGAGGCAAGACTCCCTCATGCATTTTATTAAAAGTATCGATGCGGTGCTGTCATGTGTTGTCAGATGGAATAATGGAAAGCATGGATGCATAGAAAGTATCGATTCAGTGCTGTCATGTGCTTGAAAACATATGCAGTTCGACACGTACATTCGAATTTGGGATTTGTTAATTGGCTCTGATACCAAATGTTGGAAAAACTAGGAGTATATAATATTAACAAGTATCCCAGATTACATATATTCAAGTAAGTACAATACCTGGAGCGGCCATGTTTTGGTTGGAAAATGCAATTCTTCTACTTGTTTAAGACCTTATGTTCTAAAGGTGATAAAGCCCTTTTAATCTCAGAACAATTCTTCACAAGTAGGGAATTGGATTATATAGACACAGGCTTCATCTGATTTCCATCTATCGTGGAAATCAGTTACCTGCAGTTACCGGCAGTTTTCACCGAGTAATGGATAAGCAGTTATCATTTGCTGCATGTTATCCACGAATCCCTGCTTATAGGAAGCAGTTTTTCCACGTTTCCAACTTATGTCAGATTGTATTGTTACCAAAAAAGAAAAACATTTCATCCCTCACTAAATGATAGTTTAGTCCAATTAAGTTTCTAACATGTAGAGTACGTATTATAGTGTAGGAGCTGCTTTATCTCCTTCTATGTCATCCTCCACACTATCGCGCCACTTCGGGAGCAGATCATTATTTTGTAACACGAGATCTGCATATGTATATTACCGTGAGTAAAAGAAGTATACGTAAAAAATCAATGGGAAAGGTAAAATAATATAGATTAATTAACTTGAGGTCGGGGTTTCGAAACCGTACTGCATTTGGAGCGAAAAACTCTTTTGTCTTTGGCCCCGAACAGCCAAACCCCTAGAAAGGGTAGTGCGGTAAAATTAATTACTCGTCTCTAGTGTTAAAAGTTAGTGTGAATTTGATTACCGTAAGGTAAATAAGTTTTGAAAAGACGAGAACTGATGCTGGTTAATGGAAGAGCCTAGCTAGGTCGCAGTTGTATGCGTGGTGAAATACCTAGGTTCTAGCTAGCTCTAAATCTCGGATACATGAGAGAATCTCTCTTAAATCAAATCGAGCTAAAATAGAATACCAAAATTAAATTGAGAAGATATATTTATCCGCATGCAACTTTCTTGACGCTGAAAATTAAGAACGTATGTGTCAATGTTTGGATGTGGAATATTTTACATCTTCAATAGTTTCTGTCCACAACGATCCACGACAGAAAGAAAAAAATTGAACAAGGCTTCTTGAATTTTCTAGGAAAAGAAACGGGAAAGAAAATGAAAAGAAAAGCAAGATCCATGATCTTGGAAAGGTGCAAAGTGTGCCGCGGATGACGGTAAATAGTAAAAAGTAACTGAAAGGTAACACTGGGGACTTACGCGGTAAATCTTGTGATTGATTAATAATGGAAAGAGATGAGGAGGTGGTTCGTGGAAGGGTTGAGGGTGAAAAGAGAAAAGGCTGGGCGGAACTAGATGACATTATTGTTGTGTGTTGCGTGGAAGAAGCAGTAGGCGCGCAGTAAATTGAAGAGAGCTCTCGAGGGATTTTAAAGACATGAAATTATAAAATAAAAATATAAAAGCATTAATAATTGAGTTGAAGACTTGTGTCAACTGACAACTGAATCATTCGCATATGCTTTTGTGTTTGTTTCTTTCATGTTTCCTTCTTTAACTTCTTTGTGTTGGTGTCAAAATTCGGATAGAGGCCAACTAGATTCAACACGCAAATTACCTCTAGTGTTGTTTTAAGTCTCAATGACACGGGATGGCTTGAGGGAAAGAGAGAATAGGCGTGCCACAGTTGAAGACTGCCAACATGCAGTTTTTATATGCAATTTATAGGATATTTGCCCTCAGACTTGACTTATTAACCAAAACGATTCTACACCAAATGAGACGTTAGTTGGGTTAAGTTTTCTTTATGTCTCGAGTGAACGAGAACTTGAAATCCATTGAAAAATATGTGTTTGTCCAAAGTCAACAATCAAAGAATATAGAAAGGTGTAGTAGGAGAAGTGGAGTGTGGAAATCATTTTGCAAAAACACTACTAGAATTTGGCTCATAGGCCACCATTTTTTTCCCACCCTTTGCAATTGGTGGCCATAGATATAAAGTTGCTACTCTTACTATTTTTTGGTGGCTTTACAGTGGATTGCCACTGATATCAGTGGCCTGAAAAACTCAGCCACCAATGTTGGTGTCTGTTAAGTAATTTTATTTCTTAAAATTACACCAAAGACCTTTTACATGTTTTTTCAACTTTGGGACCTGTTTTTTTTAATTTCTTTTTCAGTCTTCTCCTCCTTTTTTTTTTCCAAATTTTTTTTTTTCATTTAATAATCCTATTCTACAGGAGCCCTCTCTCATCTCTCACTCTTCCTGTTTCTGTCCTCCTCAAACCCTAGCAGCCACAACTCCATCTCTGGAATAGCATCGGCTCCTGCTCCCTAAAACCAAAACCACACAAACTGGCCTTCATTTCTGTAACTCGAGAGCTTCGGTGAGATGAAGGAGAGGAGCAGGGAGATGGGCTCGAGTCCTCCAACGGCGGAAGAGATCTTTAGGGATTACAGTGCTAGGAGAACCGACGCCGTCCACTCTTTAACTAACGGTACTCCGATCTCTCTCCCTCTCTTCTCTGTTTCTCTCTTAATTTCCTTTTTGTTTTGTTTGAATTTCTTTTTTGTGATTTTAGAGTTAAAAATGGATTTTGTGTTCAAATTTCCTTATTGTGATTTTGGGGATTTTGTTTGTAGAGCGTTCATCATCGTTGAAGATGCCTCTTCTCGAGTCTTCTGCTTCATTCCGTTTCTCTCATCCAAAAAATTAATTGCTGCTTCTCAAACTCTCTCTCTGTGTCTCGCACCGCCACACCAGGCGCCACAGCCGCTCAAAGGCTGGGTCTCCGAAGGCGGCGTTTTGTTAAACTCTCCCCACTCAAGGCAAGTAATTTCATTCCCAATTTGGAATTTAAATCTTTTTTTTTTAAATTGATTTAGGGTTACTGAAATCAGCATGGAAAATCTGCCATTGTCTGAGAAAACTCAAGATTCCAGTGTTCAAGTTTTGGGTTATCTTCAGACTTCACAATTGTGAACTGGGCAACCAGTGCAACTGGTTACAGAGCTTCCTGTAAGTTAAAGTTTTAAAATTTTGTTTAAATTTTTTTATCATTTTCGTTATCTCTGCTGATGTTTTGCATCAAGTTTTGACTGAATGCCGTGCTACAAATCAGATCTGGAGCTTGCCCTTTTCCAGTTTGCCGATGACATAAGCTTCCGATCACTTCCCTCTCTCCCTTTGAAACAATCAGTAAGTCCCTCTCTCTCTCTCTCTCTCTCTCTCTCTCTCTCTCTCTCTCTCTCTTTCTCTCTCCCTCCCTCTCTCAGTTCAATCAATTCAATTACACGATCTGTATACTTATAAATTCTAAGCTGATATACATATACTCTTAAATTCTTTATTTAATATCAAATTTGCTTTTGAAAAATGATTTCTTCTTTTGTTTGGCAATGAATTCTAATAAATTTTTTGTAATATGGGTAGGTTTATAATCCCATTGAGCAGAGTCATGTCGCTTCCAAATGAAGAAAAAGATAAGTCATCTTCTTCTGATGGTCAGGTATTTTCCCGTTTACATTCAAAGCAACACCCTTTTTTTCTTTTTGCATTTGGGTTTTTGGTTTTTGCGGTTTTTGTTTTTTTTTCTTCCCTTTGTTTTGTATTTCTAATTTATCGTTTGCTGCTGGACAATGGTGATTGTATGTTTTAGTTTGGATGTTTTTCTGATTTTGGGTTGGTCAGTTTTTTGGGGCTGCTTGAGAAAATGTGATCCCATGTTTTGATTGAGTGAAATAATTAAGAGATGAAAAAGAATGGAGAATTAGTGTCAAGAGTAGTGATGGAAAAAATGAGGAAAAAAAATTAGATGTGGAAGAAAGGGGGACTGGAAATCGAGGAAAGTGAAGAGAAAAGAAAAATGGGGTTTAAGTGAGCAGCCAAAAGAGAAAAAATGAGGATAAAAAGGCTTAATGTGGGGAGTAGGCAAAAGAGACAAGCAAGAGAAGGGAGACAGAACAGGAACAAGGTGTGCTTTTGTTGTTGGTTTTATCCAAATTTTTTATTTGGAATTTGATTTGAAGCTTATGTCTTATTAGTTTAGTCTAATTTAGTGTTGGTTTCTCTAGGTTTGTGGCTAATTTTATGTTAATGTTGATCTAGGCGTTTTAATTTGTCGTGAACTTACATGGGTTTCGTTTTTTAATTGTTATTTTACAGTTGCTAGGGATGACTTTGCCTTTTATAGTGGTTTGGGTATTTTTTTTTTTAATTTCATTTGAAGATTTAGTGTCATTATACTCCTTTGCACCGCTGGTCGTTCCGTTTTTCTGGGTTTCTGTATATAGTTTTGGTAGAATTGGACTGTTCTTTTTTTTTAACTTAATTAAAGTGTTTGAGACTTAATTGAATGAAAGTTTAGTTTGGTTTGATCACGATGAGGTGTTTGGTGTTGGGTGTATGATCCTTAGGTCCCATGGAGAACAATTCCCATCTTCCAGTGATAAGCTTTAAGGATTTTACAAATTGTGGTTCATAAAGATCATTCAAGTCCCCTTCTGTAAGCTTTGCACTTACTTTCTTTATTTGTTTTGGCGTATTTTCTCTGTCTCCGTTCTGTCTTGACGATTGAGTTCTGCTTTACTATTGATAGTCCTTGCAATATTTTTGAATTGTGTTGAACCCAGATGTCTATAATAGGTACATGCCCCATTAAGGTTTTTAAAATATTCTTCTATAGTCTTGCAATGAGATGCAGTTGTAGATTGTGGAAGATCGTTTCCTTATAAATACTGTATGGTATTATCTAAAGCTCTCTAACTATTCAATTGTTTCGGTAGTAAAAAATTGATTGATTAGAAGAACTAGAAACCTCAAATTTCCTTCATATTTGTATATTTGATGTTGTTTTTCCACATAAATCTTCTCTTGCAAAGAAATTCAAAGGGCTCTAATTGTATTCATAGACTCTATGACCTGCTATCCAACTGTTCCCTGTACTAAATCTTCAAACCCTTCATATAAATGGACTGTGATCTTTTCTGTTTTCTCCACTCATGTGCTCACCAATTTCGGTTGTTTTGTTTTGCTCCATATAGATAAACTTAATTGAAATATATAGTCTTCGCATGTTCTTACCTGATTTGTGTGCATGCAAAGACTGATATAGATATGGGTTTTGGAAATTTGCCAAGTTTACTGTGTTTCAAAATTTTGGTATCTTGATGATTCTTTTCAGGTTTGTGGGTGGTTTAGAATTTAGTTTGAGAGGTTGTGGTGGAAGTTGAAATGTTTCTTGGTTGTGTAGTTCTTTTATGTTTTCTTTGAGTTGGTTGATACAATTAAATTTATATCTGAATCAGTTTTGATAAATGTTTGCCAGATGCTCGAAATGCTTGAGAAAAAATGAGAGTACTACAGAAGGCTGGTGCAAAAGGGTAAGAATAGCTGCCGAGAGCTATTACAATTTTTGTTAATTAAGGATCGGCAACTTACTCTGGCATTTGCAATCCTCAATTCTTAAAACTTATGAAGAGTGAAGTTGTATAACTTTTGGAGTTAATGTTTTGAGACATAGCTTTAAATTTTTTTTTTCATTTTGCTGATTTTCGAAGTGGTTGTGGGAAGCGGTTCTTTGAACCAGATTGATTGATTTCACTGATTGCATGTTGAGTGTGTTTTTGAATTTTGGAAGTCGATCTCAAAATGTGGTGGCTTTTTTGGGAATTCTGGGTTTTTGCAAATCTGAATTTGGTGTGTGTGTTGTGCTGAGGTTAAATTTGAATTTTGCATTGTTTGGTTTCTTATCAGCTCACTTCACCCATCTCTTGGTTATTTGAATTCTTTAAGATGCCTGTATTGATTTGTGATTTTGTTGGATTTACTGTGGTGGAATTTGTTCATCTGCATTGGTTCATTTTAGGATGCGACTCCATTCGTGTTGCCTTTGTAATGCATCTTCCTGTGCAAATTATTCACGCCCATTATGGATAATAGTTTCAAAACCTGCAGTGAAGCGCGGGCAATTTTTCTAGTACCTTTCTATTTTGATTGAAATGGTTCTTCAACCATTTCAAGAAAATGTGCTATACATGCATAGGTTCTCATTTCTCTACACTTTTATAAAATCTTCTAAATCTTTTCCTATATTGTTGCTTATGTCTAATATGAATATAGGTTACAACACCTTATCTCACTGTTGGATTTGCCATTCAATTCCTTTTCTGACTGTTGTATTTTCCATAGGGTTTGGGTGCACTATTACAGGGAGAGAGAGAGAGAGGGTGGGGGCAGTCATTTTCTCTTTCTATATCCTTCCTTCCCCAATTTGCTTCTCCGGTTGTTGGCATTCGTCTTCCTCCTCAAGGTAAGGACTTTTCAATCAATTTTTGAATATTTAATTTGGGCTTTATTGTTTTAGTTCGAACATTCACGGAACAACCGGGCAATAGTTTCAGATCCAATGGTTTTGTTTTCGAATTTTCCTAGCTGTGTAGTTCTCCATTTTTTTTCTTCAGAATCTGAAAAATGGATTTAAACCTATTTTTTAAAATTTATGTAGACATAACCCAGAATGTTTTTTTCCTTTTGGTGAATTGGGTTTGGTTGTTGTACATTTTTCTCTCTGTATCTACACAATGTTGTTCTACCATGCCTGGGTTTCGAGGTTCCGAATCCAATTTAACGCTTCATCAACTCCACTTAAAGGTTCCTACATCTCCTTCTCTCCCCAAATTCTTGGGCACATAATTTTATAAGCTTCATGGAAATTATCCGATGTAGTGCGTAAGCTTATCTATTTGTTGATGAATTTTAACTTTTGTTTTAGTTGTTGTTAGAATGAATACAATTCAAATGCTTGCCTGAATATTTGGTAAAAGTGCTTTTCTGTGAATAATCATTTGTTAACTGTGCTTTTCTGTGAATAGAATTGAACAAGGGACTGGTTTGGAGATCCAGGCAAGTGGAGAAGTTAAGGATGCCGACATTGTTTTGCTGCAGAATAATGGCACGGATGATGAGATGGTCTATCGTCCATGCATGGTGAATGTCACTGGCTTTAGTAAGTGGTAAGCTAACTGTGATCATTTCTGTGAATTTTGCTTGATGTATATAGTACAAATGCCATAGGGAAGGCATAAATCCAATTGGGTGGATTTTGTTAGTTCAGTTTGCTGTTGGTGGATGTGCATATGTACTGTTGGTGTTATAAAATGTAACCTCATCACCCTTGGGTAGTTGGATGTGTTGGACATCAAATCAGAATGTAATATGCTTCCTTTAAAAGGGACAAACCTTGTTATTGATTCCGTATGGGATATAAAGTGTGGTTGGTTGTCAATGTGAATCCGTTTGCAAATTTAAAATCAATGTGAAGTTTATATTAAGATGAGTTTTAATATAGTATAGAGCTATGATTTAATAGCCATATAATACAATTCGAACATAAAGGCCATTTGGAATGCTATAGATTCACACCATTGTTGGTGCCTATACTTTAAAAGCCACTAATCATAATAGAGACACATAGGATTGGTGGGTGTATGAGTATGAAAGCCACCAATGTTAGTCTCAAATCTAGCCACTAATAAGAGAGACAATGACATATTTTGAATTTTACAAATAATTAAAAAAATATAAAAATGTTGTACTATTCACATACCCACCAATGCAATATTGGTAGTCATTGTTACAATAGAGTCCTCTACATAGGCCACACTCCTAGTTTAGTGGGTGCTTGGTGGCCATAGAGGTTTGCCACCAATGTGAGTGGCAACACATGCCAATAGCCACCAATGAAAAGGGTGGCTTATAGCCAAATTTCTAGTAGTGAAAGAAATTAGGGAAACTCCAATAAAAAAACATTGGAAAGGGAAAACCAGATAGTTGTTAAGCAATTTGTTTTTATCAAAGAGGATTTCAATAATTTGTCACTGTAGAATGTAGTTTTGAAGGAATTTTATGATTCCTTGGCCTCTAGGCCATTACCTTCCAAACCTTTTACAATATGCCTTATTGTCTTGCTTCTTGTCTATTAGCACCTATGGTTTTTGTTGTCTTAGCTGTGAGATGATGG
Source organism: Heteromeles arbutifolia (assembly GCA_024362995.1). Lineage (NCBI taxonomy): Eukaryota > Viridiplantae > Streptophyta > Magnoliopsida > Rosales > Rosaceae > Heteromeles > Heteromeles arbutifolia. The sequence continues at coordinate 30,723,589 of JANCRC010000003.1, read as the reverse complement.
ACTCGGTTAATATTCTAATCCCATGATATATTAAATGTGTCATTATGTGCTGGACTATCATGAAATATATGCTTCAAATGGTATATATAGCATATTGACAAAAATATTACTATATATGTGAAGACAAACCACTATTTGACACGCGATAATGGAAATCAAAGAGAAACCATAAGTGAACACTCAAAGATAAACAACTCATCACCACTCTAAAGAATCCACCGAAGAGATAAGAGTTTAAGGATAGGAAGAAAAACACTTTTCACTAAACCAAGTTTAAAAGTAATATTAACAATAAACAAGTTGTAAGAAAAAGAAGGGTTTTAATCACAAATGGTCCTTGACATTGATCAAACACATCATTTTGGTCCCTGACATTGAAAATCAATAGAAATGGTCCCTGAGATTGTCCACCATCCATCATTTTGGTCATTCCGTTAAAAACTCCGTTAAGTGTCCTGGACCTCTTGGCCGGAAGTTTGGGCAATTTTCAAAGCTTCGTAACTCAATCGTTTCTTAACCAAATTCGACCCATAATATATCAAAATGAAGATAGAAAAGTGTAGAATAAGATTATACCATTTGGAATCCAATGGTTGCCCAAGATGGCCGGAAAATGGCCTCAAAGTTGACTGGTCAGAGTGAAAACTTGAAAATTCGCCGGAAACTGAGTAAACTTTAAACTTTCATAACTTCTTCAATACTCAACGAAATCAAGTGATTCAAAAACAAAAATCATATTTCTCGACGAGACGAAGATAATGGTACCTTTTTGATGGCTAAATCACCCTGGTTTGTCCGGAAAGCGACTCGAAAGTGGCTGTCTTGGTCTTGAGTTAGCCACTTTCGAGCCGTTTTCCGGCCAAACCAGAGCGATTTAGCATTGAAAAAGGTATCATTCTCTTCTTCTCGTCGAGAAGTATGATTTTTGTTTTTGAATCACTTGATTTCATTGAGTATTGAAGAAGTTATGAACGTTTAAAGTTTACCCAGTTTCCGGCGAGTTTTCAAGTTTTCACTCGGACCAGTCAACTTTGAGGCTATTTTTCGGCCATCTCCGACAACCATTGGACTTCCAAATGGTATAATCTTATTCTACACCTTCCTATCTTCATTTTGATATATTATGGGTCGAATTTGGTTAAGAAACGATTGAGTTACGAAGCTTTGAAAATTGCCCAAACTTCCGGCCAAGAGCTCCGGGACACTTAACGGAGTTTTTAACGGAAGGACCAAAATGATGGATGGTGGACAATCTCAGGGACCATTTCTTTTGATTTTCAATGTCAGGGACCAAAATGATGTGTTTGATCAATGTCAAGGACCATTTGTGATAAAAATCCTAAAAAATATTGCAGAACGTGCAGTGAGAATCAAAACTAGATTGGATCTAAGTTCACCCCAGTTTTTAAAAGATCATAATTGTACTTGAAACATAAACCTACCCCATTAATTCTGAGAAGGAAACTGTAGACTCTCATGAGTCATGACCATCATCTTATTGGATCGTTTCTTTTCTCACTATTATATGTAACTCTACGATACAATTTTTAAGCTGAGATAGCATGGATAGTAATATCGCTTGTATTCAAATGAAAGGATAGCATGTGATTAATTAGTACATATTTTTAGTGTATTTTCGATGTTGTTGTGTAAAATACTTGGCAATGAACTACGAAGATGCTTCCTTTAATGAGTTATATGAGAAAATATAAAAAGAAAAATCCGAATGCAACAAATGAATTGAGGCATTAAAGTTTATATTCAAATCGATAGTGTGAATTGTATTGGCACTCTATGTTTTCTATATTTAGAAAGCAAATAGACTTGTAAAAAGTGCACAATCAGATATTTGGATTTCCAAACTAGTTCCCTAATTTTTATGCAAAACTTCGAGTCCTTTTTGGTCTTTGGCTCAACCATAGTGATTTGCATATGAGTTCGCTAGTTTACGTACAAGGACAACTTTCACCAGTATAATTTTGGTTATAATCGACACTGAGCACACCGCACTTCATGATATGATATATAACACTAAGAACGAAGGAAAACACACTTTATAAATAAAATAAAATAAAATAAAATAAAAACTAGGTGATGGGACAACAGTTTTGCATACAACATGACAGCAAAACACTGTTGTTTATGACCAACGTTGGGGTTTCTTAGAAATAATGTTAGGGTGCACTTTGAAGGGAAAGTGCAAAATGTACCATCCATTATCCTAGGTCGGAACAGCTCGATAGGACCATTTTATCTCGTCCGCATGCATGGCCCTCTCGTGTGATGGCAGGGGACATCAAATTAGAGAAAAGAGAGGGCACGAGGAGGCTAGAAACATGAAACTAACGAAGGTTAATTTGACATGAGTCAAAACTTATGCAACTGGAGTACAGTTAAACATGTATATAGTTCCTTTGTAACTCCAATTCTTTGTTGTAGGAAAAAGAGTCCTATAGGTTATCGATTTGATGCTTAAAATTTTGATTGCCATTCGTTGCAAGTGATTGGCTCACCCGAGGATTGATAGTGGATGTCCATAGCAAATCACAATCACGAAAAGAATATCCACAAAATTACAATACACGTACGAGTTGTTTAATTTGAGCATGAACTCAGAATATATGCTCTTCAATGGTGGTTTTAATGTTTCTTCTGTTTCCCCTCTTCCCCCCTATTTTCTGGGCTTTATACTTTGCAATTTACTGGTGGTTCTGTTGCCAAAACAAAACAATTTAACGGTGGTTGTATTGTACTATGCACTAAAACCACCCACCCAACTTACTAAATGTAAATGCAGTCATTGTAAAATAGATAACAATACCCAGCACCCTGATTTCCTTAGCTTGTGAGTTCCTCCCCAATCTTAGGAAATCGCCACCTCTGAATTGTCAATGTGCTAGAAATTGTGATGACAGTGGTGCTAAGGAATGTGTTCGTAAAGCACTTAAGGGGTCGTTTGATAACCATTTAATTTTTACTTTTTTTTTTCAATCTAAAAAAATGAAAACTGAAAATTTATTTGATAAATACTTTTAACAAAAAGTGAAAACTTTCTAAAGTTCTCAAAAATTTGACTTTCAGTTTTTAGTTTTTGTTTTTTTGGAAACCTAAAAGTAGTTGCTAAACAAACTTTTAAGTTTTTGTCTCCTCCAGCTCATGTCGTTTGGAAAAGCAACGGAAAGGTTGCAACAATAATGACAACTATGCCTTAACTTTTTTTAATTGCTATGCTGTATTCCCTGAACATACATTGATCCATTCATATTGCTCTGTGCGTGTGGTGTATTTGTGTCCAGTATTCACTTTAATGTGTATCACACTCACCCATATATACATTATGTAGTAAAACTTAAGAAAAGGGGATGTTCTTTCATAAGATAAGGAATTGCATGTAGCCCAACTCAATGCAATCCTACGATCCATACTGTTCACTTGTTAGGTACGTATTCGAGGTTGTCTTTACAAAACAACAGCTAAATCAGAAATCAATTAGTGATCTAACTGTGATAAATGTGCGGCTAAACACAGTATTCGCGATGACCTCTAGGCTCTAAATAATCCTGATTATAATCTACAGTGCGGAATGAGCCAAGGTCATAACTGTGATAAATGGGCTTTTTGGTGTCAAAGATGATGTTTTTTGAGTTCGAGGCCTTCTGCAATTATGTTCGGAACATCTAAAGCTTAATTCTAGTAATTTTGGGCCTGTTTAGGAGATCTAAAGATCTAGAAACGTGGGATTCTGTGTGGCTGGGAGGATTTCCCAAAGTTAAGAATAGAAATGTATTTCCTAATTATCTTATTCTATTATGTTTCCTAGTTTTTAGAAAACCTTTTCTAGCAGTATAAATGAGGCTATTTAGCCTTTAGGGTGAGGGAGAGAACGCACGCACTAATTTGGAGAATTGCCTTTGACAATTCAAGTTTATTTTCAAGGTGTTTTATTTTCATGTTCTTAATTCTTTTTGTTTATGGTTGTTTGTAACTAATTTCCGTTTGTTAGGGCGAAGCCACGAGCCTTAGCATGAATATGTAGCCTTTATTCAATTGCTTATGATATTCTACATGCTTACTTTGAATTATTAATCACTGTGTTTAAACTGTCTCTATATCTTAATGCTTAGCTACCATTAGGATGTTTAGATAAGTAATTGGATGCAATTCAGTCTGAATATCACCGGAGGATTGAGTATGGCTTCTTATGGTTAATAATTGTAATTTTACTTAAGGCGAATATCACGCTCTTAGGGGTTGCATGGTTTTTTAAAGGGTTTTCACAAAACTTAATGAGTCTTGCATGTTCATATTTGATTTGAATATCACATACGGGTTGCATGTTAGATATACGTTATTGCTTGAATATCACGAGGAGAATATGCATAAGGAAAACCTAACCTTCAAAGTTGCATGTGTAATTCATTAGTAATTGGTAAAACTACATAGAATTGTTAAGGTGACGGCGGAACCCTAGGCTTTTACAATTTGGTTTTCAAACGTTTCCTTTTGTTTTCTTTATTTTACTAATTTCTTTAATTGTTTTAATTTAAAATTCGTTTTAATATTTTAGGTCACAAAATCAACATTTTCCAAACTTTGTTTTAAATAATTAAGTAAGAATTGGTTTTAAACACAAATTATTCATTCAATCCCTGTGGAAAACTACATTGCTTGAGCCGTTTATACTACAACTATCTTGTTCTTTTGTAAGTATTTTAAAGTGTTTTTATCCATACTTTTGCAGGTGATAAAAATCCTATTAAGAAATTGGGCTACTGATCATATTCTTAGTTAATTATTTTTGTATATATCTTTTTATTTATTTGATGATTTTATTTTTTAAATTTTTTTTTTGCAGGTTATAGTTTGTTGATTTTGAAAGTCATTCAATGATGGAGCCACCGGCAGGAGAGCTGTCTTTATGGGTTTCTTTTGCAGAAAAAGGTTTTTATGGATCTAAACCTACAGTTTGTGCCCTTTGCTGTTTGAAGGCCCACGATATTTTGTAATGCCTCGAAAGGGAATATTTCCTGAGTTTGTCCAGAAGCATATCAATACGATAAACAACTCAAAAAGGCATTGGAACAATCCCTATTCAGAGTTCTACACTCCAGGTTTGAAAAAACATCTTTATTTCATGTGGGCATGTAATCAACAGTATTTTGAGCAATCTGATGTGCCACAAGAGCTTTTAGTGGAAGACAAAATCACTATACGGTTGGAATCATTTGAGTTGTACATTGAAAGAACCACTCAAGGATTTCAAATTCAAGCATTAAACTGTGGGAACAACTTTGATGACCAAGAGGAGATTGATGAAAGAAATGAGGAGCCACCTGCTGATCGCGAAATTATTTTCCCAGAGTCTACTCCTACCCAAGTCCATATGTCGCACGTGCAATATCAAGGGGCTGCAGAGCAACCCAATAAGCTGCAGGAATGCATGGAAACTGTTGTTCATACGAAGCCAGAGTTTCATACACCACATGATCAGTTCTTTAGCAATTTGAACGATTTGGATACTTGGCAGATGACTACTGATACAGTTTTTGTTGCTGAATTGGACGGTCCAGCAGCACAATGCATCAAATTTAAAGAAAATCATGGTCAGCTTCTTGGCAACCAGATTCTTCTTAGAAAGATTCAGCCATTGCAAAAATTGTGGGTGTTAAATACAAGGTGAAAGTGAGTTCGTCGAAGACGTAATCCTCGCTGGAGGGGACTCTTTTTTATTACAAGAATTCATTCAGATAGAAGGGCAATAGGACAGCTTCAACAACTAAATTTCAATGTATAATTGATAAACATCAACACATTCCGCACCTACTGTCACCTTATGATGCTACTAAGGAGTGGTTAATTCTAAAAAAACAAGTGACGTGATCAACAATTCTTCCCGCTACGTCAAGCTATAGACGTTAACTAAAACGCTTATTAGGAGACAACCCAATTTTTCTAACTCTTTATCTTTTTATTTTTGTTTATTTCATTTTCTGGCTCTTATTTCAATTACAAAAATCACAAAAAAATAAAAATAAAAAATAAAAAATCAGAAAATTGAACAGAAAAAAATGCAATTTTTAATTATTGTTATTTTTATTTACTTATCTAATTAGGCTTTTGATTTGTGATTGCAGATTGCATTCGGAACTGATTCGGCCTAATCTCAACTACGCGTGGATTCATACATTCACCGTTCATTAACCTTAGCATTCATTCATTCACCTCAGCAAATTGATCAGCATACACCACAACATGGCATCCAACATCAAAGGAATGCCGAGTAGAGTCAAGTTTCAAATACACATTCCAGTGGGGGATTGCCAAGACCTCAATCCTAATTGGACCCCTTTCACTCTCTCTTTCTCTCTCTCTCTCTCTCTCTCTCTCTCTCTCTCTCTCTCACATTTCATTACAAAAAAAAATTATTTTACATACAAATTTGGGGGTGGGATCTAAGCAGCACGAAGGACGTAGTATTCCAACAGAGACCAGATTCAGTATCATGCACAGAAATTTCTCAGACATTCATCACATGGTACATGCAAGCACATGGGAAAGCACCACATAAGCATATAGAAATTCACTGATCTAATACATGCAGGAATAGATTGAAGAAGGGGGAGTCAGAAATTATACCTTTAGCTTTGGATCCGAACATTTCTTGTTTTGTTTACCAGTGCATTGCCAGATCTGAGATGTTGTAGCAATTCCGTTGTCTCTTCCATGGTACTGACGTCAGCTCGAAGTTCCTTGCACAGATAAAGACCACATGCATGTGTTAGTTTTCGGTTTATTTTATTGTAATGCACAAATTGAAACTGAAACAAAGAAGTTTGAGGAAGAGTTTTACCTTTGCACCTTTCGGCTTTTGGATCGGACGGAAATGAGGCGTGCAACTCTGTTTGCAGGCGTGATGAACTCCATGAACCTCTTTGTTGTGTTGTAGATGAGTAAGAGCGCGAGAGAGATCTCTCATCTTTGGAGAAATATGGAGACTAGGGTTTGAGAGCCCACACGGCTCTGGGCTCGAGGTGGAGAGTCTGCAGCAGGGGTGAGAAATGAGAGCTGATCACTTAGATTAAGAGGAAATTGTAGTAATGATCCCTTAATTTTATCTCAATCCTTAATTTTATCTCAATTGGAACGATGATCCTTCAACTTTAGTAATCATTGTTCCCTCAACTTGTCAAAATATGGTTTTTTCCATTCAATCAGTCAATATTTCAGTTAAACTAAATGACGTGCGTGGCACGTGTAAGGGCAAATAAGGGAACATAACTTCGAGAGGGTTGAAGTTGATGAAAGCAGCAAAGGGGGCTGGGGTGTACGAAGAAAAATAACCCAATGGAAACTTCCTACGTGCCCAATTGAAACTTCCTTCATCCGCAACCCAATCTCATATTCTTGATTTCCCCTCCATGTATGGCAATAATCCACTGAAAGTTGATATAAAATTTGTCCAAGAGTAAAAGATTGCCAAAAAATAGAATTACATTCCTTCCCATACTCTCCCTGCTCTTATTCCTCCTTATCGACTTCTTGGAACTACTGGTAACACCTCCATACCTTCTCCTCATCGGCAGTGGCTTCCAGATCGTTGACGTTGCTCCTGGGTTCAGTGAACCGTCTCCTCCATGCCTTCTCTTATATACTAGTGTAGTAAAGCCTTCTCCTCTTCCACACTACATCGTCCATACCCTCTTAGAATCCACCGATATTTTGCAGAAAACTAGTCAGCTTCTGCTGTTGTTTTTCTTCACGAAAAAATGATTATTGTCATATATGGTGGGAATTTGAAGAATATGAGATTAGGCATTGTAGAAGTTTCAATTGGGTACGGAGGAAGTTTCAATCGACTTCAATCCTCGCGAAATTATGTTTCCTTATTTGCCCTTACACATGCTATGCATGTGATTGAGTTTAACGGAAATATTGACGGAGTGAACGAAAATGACTATAGCGGTATATTTTGATAAGTTGAGGTTTTTAGCACCATTGCAGTTTCTGTACAATTTTCTCCTTAGATTAAATTAGGCGAAAGCTGGGGTTTTTGGCACGACTGCATTTGCACGTGAGAGGCTTAGAGCTTCTGGTTCATGCTTTCAGGTCCTGTGTTCAAACCATCCCAGGTCTGTCAAATCCTTTTTTTTTCTTTTATTTGTTATTTTATTTTATTTTTTCTGTTTTTATTTTTCCTTTCCTAGTATATTTTATTTGCCTTTGTTCGATGTTTTTAAATTTGTTGTTCTAGGACATAGTCCTTTTATTTGTTATTTTATTTTATTTTATTTTTTCTGTTTTTATTTTTCCTTTCCTAGTATATTTTTTTTTGCCTTCTTTTATTTGTTATTTTGTTTGTTTTTTCTGTTTTTTTTTTTCCTTTCCTAGTATATTTTATTTGCCTTTGTTCGATGTTTTCAAATTTGTTGTTCTAGGACATAGTCCTTTTATTTTATTTTATTTTCCACACTTTGAGGACAATGTGTGATTTAAGTTTGAGGGTGGAAAATAAGAAATTTTAGATTTTTAAGTTTTGAGTCCGTTTAAATTTTTCTTTTTACGTTAATATCCATAGATGATTTTAAATGTTAGAACAAATGGACATGGTGAAGATTAATCCTATAGTAGAGTCTTTTCTATTTATCGTTGTTAGTCACTAATTCATGAGTTATACTTTGAAAAATTGCACATTCACATCAACATGGTTTGTGGGGAGTGAGATTGAAGCACTTGCTTTTCGTCTAAGTGTATTTTAATTTTTGTTCTAAGTAAAGTTTAGTTATTATTATAAATAAAGTAATAATTGTTCCACCCGAGACTTTGCTTAGTAACTGGGCCAGTCCTGCCTGATCAACAGTGATTCTCGCGTCAAATGGTAGAGTCTTGGCATGGGGCAGGGTGGTTAGTTGGTTTCATAGCCTTTTCAGCTCGAGTTAATAAGTCATTAGGGGTGTTCTACACCTAGTGCCTTAAAGCCCTTGTGGTTTGAGAGTCATTGACCTAAAGCTCGTTACATGGGCTGGATCGAAAGCTTAAGTGAACTGGCATTGCACGACCACCGCTATTACTAAAAATAAATATGAAAAAAAAGAGAAAAAAAGAAGAAAAAAAATATATCAAGTTAGTATGTGTGAAGTGTTAAATAAAGAGGACGAGTGGTAAGTGTTTTAGTCGAGTCTCCTTAACTATGTTAGTTCACTTTACACTAAAGGAAGTTCATGAATTCTTTTCTAATTGATTCTAAATGGCTTAGACTCTGTGGTGGGATTAGTTGGAACTTTTGAAAAGATATTCTAATTTTTAATGTTTTCTATGGATTGCAACTTGAAGGTGAAAATTTGTCTTAGTTAAGTCTCATTTAAGTCTTTAGTTTGTTAGTTTTTTATTTTTGTTTTTGAGTTTTGTTTTGCTTGAGGACAAGCAAAAAGCTAAGTTTGGGGGTATTTGATGAGTCGATTTTATACTAGATATTTTACCCTAATCTTAGTATTAATTTATTGATTATTTTGGTGAGATTTTGATACTTTGAATTCTATTTCCAATGTAGGATATTTGACTTCCTCTTGAGTAAAAAGTATTCAAACAGACGCATTTTGAAGTCATTCTAATTGGAGGATGTTCGTGTGTCTCTCAACTTGTTTGTATCAAAGTTTCATAATTTTATACTAAGCGGTTTAATTATGGCGATGAAATAAAGGAGCAGCGTGCAGTGCTGTCAAGGTGACGTTTTGGGCTTATATGGCCTTTTTGGCATCCAAGATGATGTCTTTTGGGTTCGAGGCCTTCTGTAATGATGTTCAGGACATCTCATGCTTTAATTCTAACCATTTTAGGCCTGTTTTTGAGCCCTAAAGATCCAGAAACGTGGGATTCTTTGTGGCTGGGTAGATTTCCCAAAGTTAGAATAGGAATGTATTTCCTAATTATCTTATTCTATTATGTTTTCTAGTTTTTAGAAGACATTTTCTAGTAGTATAAATAAGGCTATTTAGCCATTAGGGTGAGGGAGAGAACGCACACACTAATTTGGAGAATTGCCTTTGACAATTCATGTTTATTTTCAAGGTGTTTTCTTTCCATGTTCTTAATTCCTTTTGTTTATCGTTGTTCGTTACTAATTTCCATTTGCTAGTGCAAAGCCACAAGCCTTAGCATGAATATATAGTCTTTATTCAATTGGTTATGATATTCTGCATTCATACTTTGAATTATTAACCATTGTGTTTAAACTGTCTCTATATCTTAATGCTTAGCTACCATTAGGATGTTTAGATAAGTAATTGGACGCAATTCGGTTGGAATATCACCGGAGGACTGAGTATGGCTTCTTGTGGTTAATAATTGTAATTTCACTTAAGGCGAATATCACGCTTTTAGGGGTTGCATGATTTTTCAAAGGGTTTTCACAAAACTTAATGAGTTTTGCACGTTCATATTTGATATGAATATCACAGACAAGTTGACACACCCCGACCGAAGTCGAGGCATGCTGGCCGTCACGTACTTCGAAGGTATGTATGTAGTATCTTTGGGTCGAGCCCAAACAATAAATAGGTAAATATATAATAAATAAATAAATGAGTATACTAACATGAATGGACCTACCTATCCACTTGCTTAACGAATCCAACAATTAAGTTATTGATATTACGGTCAGCAGCCCGCAATACCGACAACTCACTGTTGTCACGATAAGCAAGCAAATAATTCCCGAGGGTGCAAAATGAGTAATTAAAAAAAAAATGTGAACAAATTAAAACCAACTAAAACTGAGTCCTAGTGGACATTCCGGATCGGGGTGTGTCACAAGTTGCATGTTAGATATACGTTATTGCTTGAATATCACAAGGAGAATATGCATAAGGAAAACCTAACCTTCAAAGTTGCATATGTAATTCATTAGTAATTGGTAAAACTACATAGAATTGTTAAGGTGACGGCGGAACCCTAGGCTTTTACAATTTGGTTTTCAAATGTTTCCTTTTGTTTTCTTTATTTTGCTAATTTCTTTAATTGTTTTAATTTAAAATTCGTTTTTAATATTTTAGGTCACAAAATCAACATTTTCCAAACTTTGTTTTAAATAATTAATTAAGAATTGGTTTTAAACACAAATTATTCATTCAATCCTTGTGGAAAACGACCTTGCTTGAGCCGTTTTTACTACAACTACCTTGTTCTCTTGCAAGTATTTTTAAGTGTTTTTATCCCTACTTTTGCAGGTGGTAAAATTCCTATCACCTATAAATGTGTGGATCAGATGTTGGCTTTGAAAATAATTTTGACAAAATCGTTGTTGGGTTTTAGATTTGGCGTTAGTTTTAGATGGTCATTGTCAACGTTTGCTTCAGTTTGTCACTAAATTTGGTGTGTGTTTTTAGAATTGACAAGAAATAGAGTGTGATTAATGGAAACTTCAGAATGGTATTTGTTGGTTGTTTCCCATGATGAGTTATCCTAAGCCTATTAGGAATTACAGTCTTACGGTGTTTGTTTGGGCTCACTAAGTGGGACTGGACTGGGCTGGGCTGGACTACATACTAATGTAGTCCCATGTTTGGTCTGTGCTGGGACTAACTTAAATGAGACTAAAAGGGACTCGCTAAGACCATTTCTGGTTCTCTGATTCGCTTTCGCTTCGCCTTTCGCATTTGCTTCTTTTTGAATCTCAAATGGGATTCGTGTCGGATCTGCAGATCGTTGGGAGGAAACTGGCGTCATGGCGACTATTTGCTTTAGTCATTGTCGTGACCGCCATGGATGCCAAGCTCTTGCAACCTTCAATTCCTAACGCTTCAGCTCACAACGCATCAAGGCCTCCAATACCCACCCACTCCCAAGTTGGTCTCCCTCACCATTTTTAACATGCCTGAACAATTTTATTTTGATCAAATCCGTCAAGAAAACTGCTCCATCCTTTCCAAGTTTCTTCTTCTTCTTCTTCTGCAACCTCTCCCATCACCTTTTTTTTAATGGGATGTAGCACTGTCTGTGCATTTTTTTAATTTTTTTCACTGCAATTATTTGTCAATTTGGCCTTATATATTGGTGCAAGATAGAAAATTCAAGATTTGGATTCTTTGGTATTCGGCATAAAATCTGATTTTTGGCTTTGTTTTTATTTATAGGGTGTATTCTAGTTTTTCAAACAAGAAAGTGGAAGTTTTTATAATTAAAATTAAAAATTAAAAATTTAGTCCTAGCTAGTCCAGCATTGTACCAAATGTTTCACAATTCTAGTACTACTTAGTCCATTCCAATCCAGTCCAGCTTAGTCCCTAATGCTAATCCAGTCCGAGATAGTCCGGTGTAACAAACGCACCCTTAGAGGATTAAATTGTTTTTCCAGTTGAAGTTGTTTTCCCAATTGGAGAAAGATTCATAACTAGATTCCAATTAGGATGAGTAATCCTTATTGAAGAAGACCTTTTTTATGTTTATATAAAGGGGCTATTGCAATAGTTTTAAAGTGGAGTAAAATAATAAGTTGTATACCACTCAAGGAGTCAAGAGTGAGAGAAAATTGTGAGGGCAAAGTGTGTGCGAGAGAAAAGAAAAGACATAAGAGTGTATTTCTTGTTCTTTAGAGGCTTGGCAAGGTTATTCATTGTACTCATTATTGATATAATGTCATTGCACATAGCCTAACCACATATATAAACTCTTGGTGTGATTTGCTTGGGTTATTTGTTTCCTGTTTCCGAGTTTGTTTGTTTTTCGCATTCTTGAACGTGATATTCACAACAATATAAATTATACTCGCCTGTTGAATGGTTTTGGCTGTTGGAAATAATGTCCTATATAGTGTTTGTTGTTTCAATCTTTCAACGAACATAGTAAAGGTGAAATTATACTATAAATCTTGGTTGATTACTTGATTCTTCTTAATTGGCTCTTTAAGTTCTCCATCTGTGCACATGCATACTAGCCTTGGGGTATGCGCTTGCATATGGGTCAAATGTATGCAACTGTGGTACAGTTAACCATGTATAGTTCGTTTCTAAGGCCAATCTGCTTAAAGATGTAACAATTTATACAAAACATATGTTTCTTCCCTTCACATGGTAGCTTTAGTCTATAAAGAACACGGTTCGAAGAAGGTGAGAAGTTTGTTTACCTCAGTTAACTTAAATGTGTAGTTCTTTCGATATCATCCTTGTAATCTCCCCCTGTTCAATCTAGATAAACGCAAAGCAAGCACATACAACATGATGCAGCAACCACCACTCAAAAAACTAGCTTCTGATGGTACGGTGGAAGCAATGCCAATGAACTCCATGCAAGGAGCTGCAGGTGGATTCTCCACTTATGTATCGATGTCCCACCAGTTACCAAAGGAACACATGTTAGGAAGAAAGGTCAGTGGGAAAAGGGTAAAGGGGTTTACAGTTCTTGTTAGCATACACAGACTGTTATCTTGTATGTAAACTTCAATCAATAATCAATGGAGCTGGAGATTTAAGGAACTGGAAAATTCGAGAGAGAGAGAGAGAGAGAGAGAGAGAGAGAGAGAGAGAGAGAGAGAGAGAGAGAGAACAGGTTTGCAATCTCTGAGTCCAAACTTCTCAAGCAAAGTCTTTGCATATTTCTTCTAGTGCAAGAAAATGTAAGTGTCTGTCTGCAATACTCCAAGACCAAGAAAATGGTGAAGCAATCCTAGACCAGTCATCTCATACTGTCTCATCATCTCACTTTTAAACTCAGCCATCATTTCCTTTGAGCTTCATATGTATATGATATCATCTACATACAATGACACAATGAAAATGCCACTGTTGGATGTCTTGATTTACATTGTTGCTTCACTCGAACTTCTATGAAAGCCAGCCTTGGTAAAATAAGAGTTTATCTTCTCATACCAAGCTCTTGGAACTTGCTTCAGACCATATAAAGTTTTTCTGAGTCTGTACACTTTATCTTCCTTGCCTTGTATCACAAAACCAGATGGTTGGTCTACATACACCTTTTCATTCAACACTCCATTTAGAAATGCTAACTTTACAACCAATTGAAATAGCTTCCAACCTTTCCGTGCAGCAAGTGCCACCAATGTTCTAATAGTGTCAAGCCTTGCCACAAGGGCAAAAGTTTCATTGAAGTCTATTTCAAGCTTCTGTGAATAGCCCTTTGCCACCAACCTTGCCTTGTTTTTCTGCACAGATCCATCCAGTTTCAATTTTGTTTTATAGACCCATTTGACTCTAACAATTGGTTTATCAAATGGTCTATCAACTAGCTCCCATGTATTATTTTTCTTAATCATGGTAATCTCATCTTCCATAGCTTTTTGCCATGATTCATCCTTGGCAGCTTCTTCAACATTTTCTGGTTTAATAATGCACAGATTGTATCTCTCATACACTTCTGCAATACTTTTGTACTTGAGAGGAGTGTGATCAATATCCTGTGGACCTGTCATCCCTCTTTGGTCACAGATCTCAGTGCTTGAGCTAGGCACTTCACTGTCTTCACATTATGCTTCTGAGTCACATGAACTCCCTTCAAAACCTTGTTCTTATTCTAGAACTTTAGTAATTTGAATACTCACACTTATTTCCTTCTGTGCATTCCAATCCCAACATGCATCTTCATTGAACACAACATCTCTAGAAACAATTGTAGACATCAAAATTTCGATGAAATAAATGTTGGCCAATAATTAAAATTTCAATGTTCACATGTCACATAAAATTTACACATAGCATGTGACTCAACGAAAAATCAAAAATCATCGGAAAAGTCATCAAACAGGACACGTGTCAACACCTAGCAGGAATGATTTATTTCTTCTGATTATTTAAATCCAAAAAATCAAGTTTTGGAATTCTATAAATATGAAGCCAAGGCATTCATTTTCATTCACCAATTCACATCACACCAAAACTTTGAAGCTTTGAAACTCTAAAAGCTCTCAAGCAAATCCCTAAGGATCAACAAAGCTCTCTTCGTTCTTCATCAAATCCTCCTTCAATATCAAGCCCCCGACAGCCCTTGAAGAAAGTGTTCATCGTTCATCATCCATTCATCCTAAGATCAAGCCCCAACGGCCCTTTGGATCAACAACATCAACAAATCCACACATCCAACCGTTCTTCAAGAGCAAGCCCAAAAGCCCTTGAAGATCCGTTCATCCATCAACCTTCAAGATCAAGCCCAAAAGCCCTTGAAGAAACTTCCCTCAACCTTCAAGATCAAGCCCCAATGGCCCTTTGAAGAAACTTCCAACCGTTCATCCAAGATCAAGCCTCGACGGCCCTTGGATCAATCACACATCCACAAATCAACACCTTACGGATATCGAATTAGATGATCAAAGTTGTAGAGAGATTGTAACCCCAAAATCATTAATACAAAATATTACTTTGTACACGTGTTCTTGTTTCGTTCGTTTCAGGAATTTCCGTGTTTACAACAATTACTTTCCCAGATTCAATGTTATATAGCCTATACCCCTTCTCACAACTACCATATCCCAAGAAAATGCACCTTGTGCTTGCTAAATCCAATTTCTGTCTCTGTTGAGTTGGCACATGAGAATAACACAATGAACCAAACACCTTTAGATGCTTAATTCCTGGTTTCCTCCCACTACATGCTTCAAAGGGTGTTTTCTTATTCAAGGCTTTGGTTGGACACTTATTCAAGATGTACACAGAAGTATTGACTGCCTCAACCCCAAATTCAAGTGGAATCTTCTTCTCCAACATAAGACACTTAGCCATTTCCACAATAGTTCTGTTCTTTCTCTCTGCCACACCATTTTGCTGTGGTGTGTATGGAATGGTGAGTTGTCTTTCCATGCCTAAATCCTCACAAAATCTGTTAAACTCCATTGAAGTGTATTCTCCTCCTCGATCACTTCTAAGCTTCTTTAGCTTGTAACCACTATGCAACTCCACATTAGTTTTGAATCTTTTAAACACACTAAGGACTTCAGACTTATGTCTTAAAAAATAAACTCAGCACATCCTTGTGCAATCATCTATGAAGGTGAGAAAATATCGATTCCCAGCCTTTGTAGTTGTCTGCATTGGACCACAGATGTCACTGTGTATAAGTTCTAAGGGAGTTGATGCTCTAGTAGTAGCTTCCCTTGGAAATGCCTCCCTCCATTGCTTACCCAGAACATAACCTTCACACACTTCTTTAACTGTTTTGATTTCTGGTAATCCTACCACCATTTCTTGTTCTTGCATCAACTTCAAACTGCTCATGTTCAAGTGTCCCAATCTTCTGTGCCACACTATGGTAGAGTGACATACACTTGCCTTAAAAGCAATGTGCATTCCAGACTACAGTTTCATTGGAAAGCTCCGATTTCCTCTCATTGGTACTCTTGCAACCATGTTGGTATATGAACTGTCATCATATATTTCAATCCGGGCACTAGCATAACCTCCTTGATGTATCTCTTGCCTATTTTAGTTTCAACCACAAACCTCCATTTGCCAGTCACTTCAACAAGTTGTACAGTACCCATTTCAACCTTTGCAGTCATATTGTTATCAATATCAACAAGTAGATCCTCCCTACCTGTCATATGATTACTATGCCCACTGTCTATATACCATACATCATCACATCATTTTACACTAGTACTAGTTTTATTACTAGCATAAAACATAGTTAGTGTAGACTCTACCTGAGTGGCATAATTGAGCTGTTGCATTGGTTTCTTGCTATTGCAATCCTTTGCAATGTGACCAAACTTTTCACAGTTGTAACACTTTGGCTTGCCTTTGAATCGACACTCACCAAAATGCAATTTGTCACAACGCCTGCAAGGATTTCTAGCACCATCAGTGGGTTTGTTATCCCACTTTCTACCTTTTGCCTTCCGATTCTTCTAGTACTTAGCATTTTGATTTCCAATGAACTTAACTGGTTTGGGATTCACACTAAGACTAGCAAATGCCCTCTCAGTTTTGTTTTCAGAATGCCTATCTAGCCTTAACTCAAAACTCTTCAAAGAGGCTACCACTTCTTGTACCTCAATCACATCCAAATCCTTCGAATGCTCAATAATAGAATAGATAGAGTCATAAGCTGATGGTAAACTAATTAACAACTTTTGAACAATTCTCTCTCAAGATAATTCCTCTCTATAGCTCCGCATTTGATTTATCAAATCAAACAGTTTTGTAAGATAAACAAAAAGTGATTCATCATCTCTCGTTCTTAAATATTCAAACTCCCTACGAAGACCTTGCAATTTAACACTTCTAACCTGTTTATCACCATGGTATTCTTGCTGCAGAATGTCCCATGTGCCTTTTAAGGTTTCTTCATGAGAAATTCTGGGGAATATCTCATCTGAGACAGCTCCCTGAATTAGACCCAGAGCTTTAACATCCTTCATAAGTCTATCTGCAAGAGTCATCTTCTCAATGCCGCTTGATTCCTCTTTTTCTTTCTTCTTCCCATCAGATTCGCCATCATTATTCGAATATGAGCTTTCAAACCCTTTTTCAACCAGATCCCACAACCCGTGAGACTTGAGAATGGTTTCCAACTTAATACTCCAGAACTCATAGTTATCATCGTTGAAAATCGGTGCTTTCACCTTGCTACTACTTGATCCTGCCATGTTAGACTCAGATCGCAATCAACTTGAGCTTAATTTCGAGTTTCTTGGTAGCTCCTTCACAGATCCAAACGCCCAGTATTAGTCAATTGAACCTGGCTCTGAGGCCATGTTAGCATACACAGACTGTTATCTTGTATGTAAAAAACTTCAATCAATAATCAATGGAGCTGGAGATTTAAGGAACTGAAAAATTCGAGAGAGAGAGAGAGAGAGAGAGAGAGAGAGAGAGAGAGAGGGAGAGCTTGAAGATGAAGCAAACGAGCTGCATACATTCATTCATTGAGCTTGAAGATGAAGCAAATGAGCTGCATACATTCATTCATCCGCACATTGTGCACATGTAACCGTTGGGGAATGAGAATATTCCCTCATTATTTCATTCAAATCTAACCCTTCATTCATCTACCCTATGAGGTAATGACACATGACATAAACCATCACTTACTCTAAGATTACATCTTAGCTGAACACTTCCAAGGGTTGACATTTAAACTGAGTTCTACACTTATTTCTTATGCTATTTCAGCATAAACACTTATACACTAACAGTTCGTGCTCAGGCATGGAAAGAGGAGACAGGCACAGGACATCTAATGGCATTTTGGTGAAAGCGTGTTCTCCTTTACACCCAAACCAGAGCTGTCTTTCTTCTTGTGATTAAGTTGTGGTCATTGGTATTTAATGTTCTTAAGAATGTGTATATCATTTGTTTAACTCCGATTCTTTTGTTGTAGTAAAAAGAGTACTATAGGTTATCCAGTTGTAAACATACAAAAGTTATTCGGATTTTACATTTGAAGAATCATGTAGGTTGCAATGGTTGTAATTGCATCTCAAGCCCTAAATAAAAGACAGATTTTACTTACAGACCTTGCTCGGAATTTTAGCCCCATTCGTTATAAGCGATAGTGACCCTAGAAGCGCCTGATTGATGGTAGAGATACATCCACAAAGAACCACAATCGTGAAAAGAAAAGTAACAAAAGTGCCATAAAACAGTTGTTTTGAGCAAAAGGTTATGTGCTCTTGAATGGTTGTTTTAATGTTTCCTTCTCTTTTGCTCCCTTCCCCCCCATTTTCTGGAATTATACTTCGTAATCCAGTGGTGGTTATATTACCACCCCACATCTATCGAAAGCACCTTTTGCTTAAAACACCTTCATATACTTTGGATTCATGTATTATCTACTAGCCAAAGGGAAGTGATTTATAGATCAAGTTTTTTCCCCAACACATCTGTTTATTTCTTGCCTTCAAGTTTGAAGAAATCAAAGGAGAATTAAGAGTCATACATCGATAGGGTGTGTGCAGCAATTACTTCCCTTAACGAAAATCACTCATCAAACAAACGTGCCTTACAACAATCTTTCATCCTCCATAAACATAACCCACAATTTATAGATAATTTTCCACCAATCCTATACAGAAGGATCAAATTACTCTCTCGAATAGTACTTTGGTGAGGTGGTGGTTGATGGTTTCAGGGTCTGAGTATGCACAATAGTAAAAGCTCCTCGCAACTATGAAAAAGGTTTGCTTTGTCGAAGATTCTGCACCGTGCAAAGGCTTTTGGAGCACCATTTGCACGAGTTGCTGCATGTCTGATTCGATTTCCTTGGTTGTTACGATGTAGCTGCCGTTTTCATTCACCTGAGAAAAATAACAAGAGAACAACTATATCAAAGACGCCCCAAAAACAGAATCTGGAGAAAGTATAGCTTACCCTAATGCAAAAATAGGACTAAATTTCTAACCTTGTGCTTTTGGTTTTGGTAGCAGCGGAGTCTGTTGCAAACTCTGTTGGTGATCTTCAGAAGTTGGTTATGGTCTGGATCATTGGACAACAACGGCCCCTCTGAAAGCGAAATGCTGGTGGTATGATTTATCGTTTCCACCAGCAGCGCGGCTTCATCTTGGTGCATATCTCCTTTCTCTTGCCACTTCAGAAGCCAGTTTTCCCACTGTATTTAATTAATGAAACAAAGCAGAAAAAGCCAAATTAGATTTTTGGGATTGTGAAGATGTGAAAAATTATCACACGTCGAAAGTTTAAGACTCATTGCAATGGCTAGCTTATAGGAGTTGGTCCATTCCGTATGTTGCCAATTGATTTTAGGGTGTAACGTTATGGTGTTTTGCTAGGGACTCACAGCTTGGCGGAGAGGGTGGCTGATGTTTTGTCTATGCGCCGCCATTGCGTCCATTGAGAAGTGGTGTATGGTTGCCAGCAAGGTCTCAATAAGTCCCTGCCGTTTCTTGTTTGTATTCATCTTCCTGTAACACAAGGCATAAATTAATGTCTCATCCAATGTACGTACATGTGCACAAATTTTTCCTACCACGATGCTAATGAGTACTTATACTGTCAGATTGTTATTTACCTACAAGTAATTAAACTATAATTCTAGCATTTGTCTTTTTTAACAAATACACTAAATGTCTTTGCTCGGGGAATCGGTGCTAATGTCTATGCTGGAGGCGAATATATACATAAGATATCAAGAAAGACCAAATTAACAACGGTTGTATTTACGTACGTAGTTCTGAATTCATGCACAAATGCCCTCCTTTGTTCAGGAGTTTCTTCCTTGAAATGAGACCCAATTGTCTCAATTAACGAAGTCGATTTAGCCCATGCAAGCCGTTCGTTGGATCTTTCTGGTTCAAAAGTACTGGCCGCCGCAACAAAATAGGCCATGAGGAGGCTTCTTCTACTCAATCCATAGTCTTCAAGTTTACATTCTGCGTACCATCTGCATTTAATTGGATACACTACAAATTAAAGTTTCGAAAATTGACAATATACAATTTATCATAATAAAACAGTTTTTGTTTGGTTATGCTTTTGAATGTTGTCCCATTCGATCAGATGCAGTGTTTGGCAATTGTTGTAGTCCAGTTTTGCCTGCTCGAGATACAAATGATTGTTCACGTATGGCATCCTAAAACCAAACATCGTTAGAAATAGAAACCAACTTAAAATTATTGGAAAAGTTAGTTAATATCCTAGATCGATGCTGTCCTCTTACAGGGGCATATACTTTGTTGGATTATATAGCGGACGAATCTGAGGATTTAAAAATGGTGAAAACATAAATAAATTAGTAAAATACCTGTAGAGAACCTTGCCAATCCAAACGTCATCTCCACCGTACTGTTGGATGTGGAATCTAGCCTCCAGTCGAGGTAAGCTCGCATACCATGGAACATCCAGTGCGTACTCCGCCTGCTTATTGGCTCTCTCTCTTTAGAATATCCTTATTTATTTATGGACCTCAATGAATTGGTTACTGGAGAAAATGTACTTATGTGGCAACCTTTGTAACTGTTCTTGTTTTATTAATGGAATACTGCTATCGTTTCGTGTCAAAATCTTAATATAAAAATGCTTCGCGACCTAATGGAATGGGGAAGGACGTAACTGCATCCCGGCCGGGATGACAGCCCCACCTTGAAATGAAAAAGAAAGAGGCTGGCTGGGATTCATACCTCGCCGGGCAAGTCCTTCATGATGACCCATTTGTCTCTCAGCTCATTGGAAGCTTGTTTTTCCCTGAGAAATTTTGTGGAAAACTCCTTAGCCTCCTCAAGGATCGTCTCTCCTGGGAACAACACCTGACTAGCCCTAAACAAGTTGTACGTTCCAGTCACAGCTTGTGTGCTTTGTCCAGCCAAGCAGATGAACTCATTGGCCTTCTTGAAATTCTTGAACACATCTGCCCACATTACCCAAATTATATTAATTAAACAAATGAAGTTAAAAATATTTACTTTTACCTAGAACAGATTATTCTCACTATTTGCGCGACAAATGAAATCTCGTTGCGGAATTGACACTAGCACGACGAATTCAGTGAACGGTCATGCAAAAACATCTTAAAAAAAAGGAAAAAATCTGTGCAATGAAGAATCGCGTCGCGCAAGACACCTTTGCACAACGAAGATATACTTTCGTCGTGCAAAGAGAAAGGAAAAAGGCGGGGAAGGTGAGTTTTTGGGGCCAAAAACTTGCACGACGAAGATTTTCCCGCTAGTATCTTGTTGCCACACAAAGTACTCTAAAATGGCAAATCGAACGTTTCAGCCAATGTAATTACTGCGGCCTTTGGGAAAGATTTGTCGTGCTAAGGTCCCTGCTACTGTCTTGCGGCACGACATCTCGTCGCGCAAACGTCCCAAGGGTCTTTAAAAGCACAGATTCTCTCATTTTTCCTCACGGAGCTTTCTCTAAAATCCTAAAGTCCCCCACCCCCCTCCCCCCCCCCCCCCCCCCCCCCCCCCGCCTCATTCCCGAATCCCAATTCTTGTTTTAGTTTTTTATGTGATTACCGATTCCGCCCCTCCTCCAACAATGGGATCTGAGGGCGAAGGATCTCAGAAAAGTAATACTAATTTTTTTGTGGATTTAATAGTTATAATTTTTTTCTTCAAAACAATTGTTGGATTATAATTACTTAGTTTGATAATGAAATTTATATTTTTTTCATAGGAAAAAAATAAAGACAATGTCGGAGTGGCCATAATTGGTGATTGATGGCTGACGTAAGCATCAGTATGATCTTCAGGGCCTCAATGCCGATCAGACCAAGTACATATAAGAGATGTTCTCCGGCCGGTTCATTCAGTGGAAGAGCGACCTCCACAAGCATTATGAGAAATATAAGGATCCAGATATCGCTCCAGCAGCTGGGTGCCCCAAGAAGTTGGTGAACTGCCCTGAAGATTGGGTGTGGCTCTGCAGCTATTTTCAAGACAAAAAATACCTCGTAAATAAAATACATATTATTATACTTTAATAATATTTAGGAATATTTTAAGTTTATTTCAATAATTTTTTTTACTAATATACGCACTAATACATTTTTTTTTGTTTAACAGAAAAGAGCGTAGGCCAACACAATAAATAGGCCGAAGAAGAAACTTCTCCACAACTCCGGCTCGCAACACTTCTCTTATAGGATGGAGGAGCGACTTCAAGTAATCATATATTTATTTTAAATCTTAATACATTTTAATCTCTATTACACAACTAATAAAATATTTTTTAATATTTTTTAATTCCAGGCGGGGTTGAGGTTTCCTGAGATTGACATGTTCAAGGAGGTATACGTGCGGTCCGACGATGAGCTGACGAAGCAGCTCCATGGAAGTTTTTGCCATTCTTAAATTTATAATTAGTATTAATATTAATCATATTTTATATAAATATTAATTAGTTTGTTTTTATTGTTAAAGACCACTATGGTGGAGAAGAGCCAAGCTGTTCTACAAGAGGTGGCTTTGTAGCTTCTCCGAGACAGACCCAGGATGCAGGTCTTCACATCATGACAGACATCTTTGATTAGAGCCTCGATCGTAGGCCGAGGAAGGTTTACTGGGGCATGGGAAATGCCAGTCATTGTGAGATGACAGCCTCCTCTTTTAACACGAGCATGAGACAGGTCGCAACATTGACAGGGCAAGTTGCGAACCTGGAGTAGCAGCTAGCGGCCCAGGCTACCCACATTGAGGCCCAAATTGCCCACATTACGGCCCAGGAGACTAGGATGACCTAGATCATAGACACTATTCGGTTGTCCGACTTCCAGTTCCATGCGCCAGCACATACAGAGCCTACTGCCGAAATTGACTTGGAGGATTTTGATTTGTAGTTTTTTTTTTCTATTTTCGGATTTAAAAAAAAAAATTCCTCTGTTTTACGTACATTTTCTTATTTATTTGACATAACTTTATTTTTCTTTATCAACTACTGTTTTTATTTTAATTAAACTAATTTAAATGAAATATCAATTATTTGTTAAAAATTAAATTCTAAACAATTAAAAATAAAAAATAAAAATAGTTTACGCGACGATAAACCTTAATCGCACTAAAGTAAAGGAAAACAAATAATTCGTTGTGCAAAACACTCAACGACAAATTACTTAAAATTTAATAATTTTTAAATTACTTAAAAATGATAAAATATCCTTGCGCTAATGTTTGGACAGTATTCGTCGCGCCAATACCTACCTAAGGAAATGTTTTCATTGCCACTACTTCAAGGCGACAACATCTTTTGTGGATCTGAATCTTGTGCCACGAAGGGCTTTTTCCCTTAAAACTTAGTGCAACGAACATTCCTTCGTGGTTCTAAATATTGCGCTACGAAAGCCTTCGTCCCTTAAAACTTAGTGTTACAAATATCACTTTCGTCGTGCAAATATGAACTTTCGTGTCTTCGCCGCGCAAACCCTAACTTCACGAGTTTTGTGCGACAGCATGATGGCGTCGAAGCTTTTGTCGTTCAATTTTTTGTGCGACTTAATTCTTCTTTGCACGACGGCCTTTATTTCGTCGTGGTAACTGTTAAATGTAGTAATGAATGCACATTCTAATTAATTAACCTACAAAGACTTATAACTCAAAGAGCATTCACTCCTACATTCATGATCTTGAATTTGATTCTTTACTTCCCTAAATAAAAAAGTAAAATGAAAAAACTTACCAGCAGATACTTGGTGGCCATACAACCTAAGTAGTCTGAATCCCATGGATGTGTCATCAATATCCTGAATCTCCGAATTTCTGACCCAACATATTCCTTTCTCAGTCCAATATCTATAATTAACGAAAAAATAATGTCATAAAAAGATTATAATTAAGTTTTTACACTATTTGATGGTGAGAGAAGAATTAACTTGCATCCCCATGAGGGGAATACACATATCTTTTGTGAATAACGTATTTCTGCCTCATAAATTTCATATCTAACAGGAATTATTCAATTTCTTAATTTTCATTTGAAGATCATCCTATAGAATCCCAAAATATCTTCTTCTGTAACCAACTTTTCATTGAATGAATAATAATTACAACAATGTTGTATCTATACATTTGTGCTAAGGTGCATATTTATAGAATTGTCCCTAGCACTTCTAACTAATCACAACTGCAAGAATAACAAATACATTATACAAAGAAACATTATGTAGGAGCTCTCTCTTTACACCTCCCTCAAGCTGAATTAGGAGGCATAAAGTGATCTAAGAGAAAGCTTAGATTGAAGAAATTGAAACCTATTTTTGGATAGAGACAGAGTGTGAATATTAGCCAGTTGATATTGATTGCATATATACTGGACTTTGATCAAATTAGCCAAGACAAGTTCCCTGATATAATGATAGCCGATTTCTATGTGTTTTGTCCTTGCATAGAGACTGGATTGGAAGCAATGGATATGGATGATATATTATCACACCAGAGTTTAGGAATCTTGAGTAAAGGAAAACCAATATCACATAAAATCTTGCAAATCCATGTGATTTCAGCTGTTGTGTTAGCTAAAGACCTATAATCAGCCTCTGTTGAAGATCATGCAACAGTAGATTGTTTCTTTGCACTGTAACTGATGAGATTAGAACCCAGAAATATACAAGAACCACCTGTAGATCTTCTGTCAAAGATGCAGCCTACCCAATCTGCATCAGAGTATGCATTAAGATGAAGATAACCTTTCTTGAACTATAAACCCTGAGAAATAGTTCCCTTAAGAAATCTCATAATTCTTTTAGCAACCTGTAAGTGTGGTTTCCATGGAGCATACATGAACTGACAGACTTGGTTCATTGCAAAGAATATATCAGGCCTTGTCCAAGAGAGGTATTGCAATCTTCCAATAATGGACCTATACTCAATAAGATTGGACAAAAGAGTGCCACTGTGATCAAGTTTATGTGCACTTACGAGAGTGGAGCATGGTTTGACTCCTTCCATTTTAGTTTTTTTAAGAAGATCAAGAAGATATTTCCCTTAATGCAAAAAGAAAGTATTAGTGGATCTATAAACTTCAATTCCCAAAAAAATAGTGTAAAGGGCCAAGATCTTTCATTGGAAATACAGTACTAAGCTTATCAATAAAATGTTGACAAATGGTAGAGTTAGGACTTGTAACCAAGATGTCATCTACGTACACAAGAACAATAACCAACACTGGTGCCTTGAAAACAAATAGTGATGCATCAGAGGAAGATTGATTAAAATTAAAGGAGTGAAGAACTTGAAAGATTTTATCAAACCATGTTCTAGGGGCTTGTTTTAACCCATAGAGAGATTTCCTTAGTTTGTAGACATGAGAAGAAAGGTTAGGATCATGAAATCATGGTGGTTGCTCCATAAAAAAATCTTCCTTTAAGTCACCATGTAGAAATGCATTGCTAATATCCAACTGATTGAGTAACCAATTGCATTGAACAACAAGGGACAACAATATCCTGATTGTAACAAGCTTAGCAACTGGACTAAATGTCTCCTGATAATTAAGCCAACTTGTTAGTGAAAGCTTTTAGCCACAAGTCTGGCTTTATGTCTGTCAATATAATTTCCTTAATTTGTAAACATGAGAAGAAAAGTTAGGATCATGAAATCCTGGTGGTTGCTCCATAAAAACATCTTCCTTTAAGTCACCATCTAGAAATTGATTGCTAATATTTAACTGATTGAGTAACCAATTGTATTGAACAACAATGGACAAAATATCCTTATTGTAATAGGCTTAGGAACCGGACTAAATGTCTCCTAATAATCTAAGCCAACTTGTTGGTAAAAGCTTTTAGCCACAAGTCTAGCTTTAAATCTCTTAATAGAGCCATCAAGGTTCTTTTTATCCTGAAAATCCATTTACAACCAACCATGTTTTGATTTGAAGTTGTGGGAACCAAAGTCCAAGTTCCAGTGGATTGTAGTGCATTGAACTCCTCATGTATAGCTTTCCTCCAATGAATATACTTTGATGCTTGAAAGATAAGTATTTGGAAGATAGTCTTCAACAGATACATGTAATGGATGTTTAGTGGCTGAGTAGGCTTTGGGTTTATAAAATGCCAGCTTTAGATCTAGTGACCATGGTATGAATATTTCTAAACAGAGGTGTATTTGCAAATGTAGATGATCCAACAGGAGTAACAGAGGACACAAGACCTTCAGGAGGAACTTGAAGATGCAATGGGTTCTAAAGGTGAGCATAATTGTGTAGCGTCTATGGAAAATGATAACTTTGACTGATGAAATGAAAAGTGAAGGCCCATAGGAGCAGCTGAATCATGAGAAGTAACTGATGTTAGAGTAGCTGGATCCAATACTGAGATATGAAATGGAAATGTTGATTCATCAAGACCAAATGTCTAAAAATATACAGCCTCTTTGTATTAGGATCGAGGCACATATAACCCTTGTGCTGAGTACTGTACCAAAGAAATACACAGTGTACTTTTGCCATCCAATTTAGATCAAACATATGGCTTGAGCCAAGGAAAACAACTGCAGCTAAAGACCTTCAATCTTGAATAGTCTGGAGAAGTCTTAAAAAGCAATTCCCAGAGTGTTTTAACAGAACTAGAAATTGGTAGCCTATTAATCAAGTACATGGCAGTAGAGAAAGCTTCTACCTAATATTGATCAGGAACTTTGGAAACAATCAATAAATTCCTAGCAGTTTTAGCTAAATGGCTGTATTTTCTCTCGACACAGCCATTTTGCTTAGGGATGTGTGGGCAGCTAAATTAATGAAGGATGCCATGAGATTTAAGAAATGACTGAAATAAATTGCAAGTAAATTCACCCCTTGAATCTGATCTCAATATCTTTATCTTATTATCAAGCAATTTTTCTACGTAGTTTTCGAAAGTAACAAAAGTATAATACACTTCTGACTTATACTGTAATGGAAAGAATCAACTGTATTTGCTAGAGTCATAAACAATTAACAGATAATACCTATAACCACTCATAAACATAATAGCGGCACGTCCCTATACATCACAGTGAAGAAGTTGCAAACTTGCAGGACTACTAGATATAGTCTTGTGAAATGGGAGTTTATGATTTTTGGCAATAGCACAGTCAGAGCAAAAGAAATCCATAAAAGCTTTACCATGCAACATAAGTTGATTACCAGACATTATTCTTCAAAAAATAGAAGAGAAAAGATGACCATGATGTTTGTGCCATACACGAGCTGAAATGTTGACACTCATTAATGTAGAAGTAAGGGATGCAGAAACCTTTGAAGACTGTGGAGAACTTTGAAGCAGATAAAATCCAACTCTAACTTGGTCTCGCAAAAACGTTTTCCCCATAGAACGATCCTTAACAAGGGATCGATCAGAATCAAGTGTTAAAGAACAATGATTATCTTTTAGAAACTGATATGCAGACAGTAAGTTATACTGCATTTGTGGCACATGTAAAACATTGTGCAAGTTAAAAGAATGACAAGGAGTATGTAAAACATATGAGCCAATATGATTTATTGACAAACCTTTACCATCTCTTATGAAAACCTTGTCTTCACCTTGATAAGGAGCAATAGATTGGATTTTAGAGATATCATTGGTGATGTGTCATGTGGCACCAAAGTCAATAAGCTAAGGTGGAGTGGGCTTAGAAGTATAATGTGCAAGCATTGCTGCCAATTTGGTAAGAGGTATCTTGCCAAAGATATCAGGATTCACCCTATCAAAATAATCAATAGCTTCATCACATGTTGAGCCATAGATTTGACTAGGAACTTTCGTGCCAAAATATGAAAAATTGCAATAATTTTTATAGTTGCCATGATTGCCACAAAACTGTCCATGATTTGCACAATTATTTTAACCTCGATAATTCTTGTCTTCGTTAGAGTTAAATAGAAAAGAAGACTGTAGAGGTTGAGTTTGAGTAGCAAACACCTGAGGTGATGGTGTAGGGAGGACAATGGCTAAGATTGAACAGAAAAGGCATCAAATGGCTCTTGTGCACTGGAAGAGGGATTCTTCTTACGACGGGACATATAGAGCTCATTTGTGAGCAATAGACCATGCAACTCATCAATTGAAGTAAAAGATAGATGGAGCATAACCAACTCAATGAAGGACTTATAATCTTCAGGCAATCCAGCAAGAGTTGCTATAATGAGACCAAGATCAAAGATTGCAGCACTATCAACAGTAGGAGAATCAGAAATCTCTTTAATTTGTTGTAAATAGTTAGATATTGGTTTAGTTCCTTTTTGCAGTGACTGAAGGCTAGAACGTAGCTGATGAATGTGTGCATCAGAGACACCGCCAACGCGTTGTTCAAGCTTGATCCACAGATCTTGAGATGAAGAGACACCAATCGTGAAAAGGATGACCTCTTCAGAGAGTGTTGAATTTAGCCAAATCAGAGGATTTTGATCTTTCTCATACCAAATCTCAAAAGGTTGGGTTGAGTGATCGATCAGGAAGAAAAGGCGAAAGGCAAGGTTTTGTGCCTTCGATACGTAGAAGCTTATACTGCCTAAAGATTGGAGTGGAGTAAACAGTGCTCGCCATGGAAGGTAATTGGACCTCTTAAGCTTGGAACCATATCGTCGATGTTCTGAATTGTGAGAGAGGTGTAGGAGCTTGACGAATTGGTGGTTGAAGAAGAGGAATTAGGTTTGGAAGTTTCACCGACTTAATCAAAGACGAAGAATCAAAAGGAGATGCCATTTGCAAAGATATGAAATAAGATTTGAGATGTGCGATGCAATTGAAAATCATAGAAGCAAGATCGGAGATTCATCGACAATCAGAGAAAAGGGAAAGCAATAAGGATCGAAGAAGCAGTTAAGCAGTTAGCGAGAGACACCATATAGAATTCCAAAATATCTTCTTCTGTAACAAACTTTGATTTCATAGAATGAATAATAATTAGGCTTTTTAGCCAAAATGATCCCTAAGATTTGCATAACACATCAATTTAGTCCTTGAGATTGAAACACATCAACTTGGTCCCTGAGATCGAAACACATCAATTTGGTCCCTGAGATTGAAAATCAATAGAAATGGTCCCTGAGATTGTCCACCATCCATTATTTTGGTCCTTCCGTTTAAAACTCCGTTCAGTGTCCCGGAGCTCTTGGCTAAAAGTTTGGGCAATTTTCAAAGCTTTGTAACTCAATCGTTTCGTAACCAAATTCGACCCATAATATATCAAAATGAAGATAGGAAAGAGTAGAACAATATTATACCATTTGGAAGCCCAATGGTTGCCAGAGATGGCCGGAAAATAGTCTGAAAGGTGACTGATCCGCGGGAAAATTGGAAAACTCGCCGGAAACTGGGTAAACTTTAAACGTTCATAACTTCTTCAATACTCAACGAAATCAAGTGATTCAAAAACAAAAATCATACTTCTCAACGAGAAAAATAGAATGGTACCTTTTTTTATGGCTAAATCGCCGTGTTTTGGCCAAAAAATGGCTTGAAAGTGGCTATCTTGGTCTCAAGTTAGCCACTTTCAAGACGTTTTCCGTCCAAACCACGGCGAATTAGCCATTGAAAAAGTTACCATTCTCTTCATCTCATTGAGAAGCATGATTTTTGTTTTTGAATCACTCAATTTCATTGAGTATTGAAGAAGTTATGAACGTTTAAAGTTTACCCAGTTTCTGGCGAGTTTTCCAGTTTTCCCACGGACCAGTCACATTTCAGGCTATTTTCCAGCCATCTCCGGAAATCATTGGGCTTCCAAATAGGTATACTTTTGTTCTACACTTTCCTATCTTCATTTTGATATATTATGGGTCGAATTTGGTTAAGAAACGATTGAGTTACGAAGCTTTGAAAATTGCCCAAACTTCTGGCCAATAACTCCTGGACACTTAACGGAGTTTTTAACAGAATGACCAAAATAATGGATGGTGGACAATCTCAGGGACCATTTCTATTGATTTTCAATCTCAGGAACCAAAGTGATGTGTTATGCAAATCTTAGGGACCATTTTGGCTATAAAGCCTAATAATTACAACAGAGTGTTGTATATATACATTTGTGCTAAGGTTCGCATTTACAAAATTGTCCCTAACACTTCTAACTAATTACAACTGCAAGAATAACAAAGATATTATACAAAGAAACATTATGTAGGAGAACTCTCTTTGCATCCCGCCAAAAAATCATTCAAATGGGAGATTATTTAGTCATCCGAATGTTGGTGCAAGTACCAAGTAACATATTTCATAATGAACCTTTTATTTATTTGATACATTTCGATGACTAAACAATCTCTGATTCGAATAAATTTTTTTTTTTTTGGATGATCTTAAAATGAAGGAGTTAAAAAATTGAACAATTTCGATTATGAAATTTATACGCCAAGATTCTTGCAAATGGTGAAATAAATTTCCCGGGGAGATGCAAATATCATTAGTGTGGGCAGCACACTTAAAACACACTTAGACATGAGTTGCCAAACATACCTATTTATGTAATCAATACATTGCTTAAGTTGTGGCTCGAAATGTCTAGAGATTCCTAAGCGCTGCAGTCGATCCACAGCCCATACATGTTCGAACAAGTCGACTGGGTACACATTAGGGACTGAAAGGAAGAAGAAAAATAGTAAAGATATACATGTGCACAGACACTTTTAAGGGAAGAGATTTCAATTTTTTGAAAATAATAGGGATTAGTTGTAGGATCCACTTTATATCGGACTTCAATGATCTGAACTGTCTATTTGTTAGTCTCGATTTATAGATCTATGCAAAAATTCAATTTAATCCGAAACTATTTGCCCATTTAATTGTCATGATGAACTTTCAATGTTTCTTAGAATATAGTGTTTATTAATTTCTTTGAACTTAATTAGATATTTCAGATATTTCCTATTTCGCTAATATTTTATAAGGATGATCCACGACATGCAACTTGAAAAATAAACGAAGATTTTAAAGTGTGAGCCCCATAACTAATCCCAATTTTAAAAAAAAATGATAATCCCTTCCCTTAAAGAGTCTACATGTATAAAACCTTCCAACAAGTACTTTAAAAAGGTTTGAACAAACGGCATGCATGCAGTTAAAATGGATGGTTTTTTATTCAAATAAAAGGAAGAGAAGAAGAACCTCCGCCGTTGAATTTGTGAACGACCTTGGCCAAATAAGCCAAGCAATTTGGATCTCTGGTCTGCATGAGGGCATAGGCAGTGGAAGCCGGCGACATCATGAAAGAGCCATCTTGGGACTGCAGTTTTAGAAGCTTTTCCCAGTCCAAACCTGCCATTCCTTCCAAGCTGTAGAGTAGTGTTGTGGGCACTTTGTGCAATATTTCCCTCGGTATCCTACATATCCCACACCCACCATAAATTACATGCCAATATGCCATGTAAAAACAATTTTTGGAGATGTTTTAGCTTATTAAAATGCCTTCTGAATAATCACGAAAATATATCATTCGACTCCACGCTTTTGTAATTGTAATGGATTATTATCTAAACTATATATTAATAGAACTTTTTTTGTAAACTAAAAGAGGGTGAAAATATTATTTAGTTTTTATCACAACAAAAAAAGTTAAGGGCAGTAACTTACTTTCTCAACACAAAATTTTGCTATTTTTTGTTTAGGCATCACCTACAGGTGATTTTTTTTTTTTTTTTTTTTGGGTTAAAACCTACAGGTAATTTTAACATCTCTAATTTAAAAAAAATTAGAAAAAAAAAAGTTTAAACCTCTCTCCCTCTATCCCCACTCTCACTCTCTTCCTCTCTTCTTCAATTTTTAAAACAAAACAAAAAAAATTATACACATACACCTTGTGTGTGGGCATAGACTAATGTATTTTATATTACCCTAGTTTGCCAACTCCATCTATTAACTCGTTAACTTTTGATTATGGGATGCTTGATAAGTCGTTAATTTGTCATCTATATAATTGATCTAAACTACATATTAACAGAACCCTATTTTCAACCAAAAGAGGGTGAAAATACTATTAGTATTCTATCACAACAAAAAAGTTAAGGGCAATAACATAATTTCAAAAATCAAAATTTTGCTATTTTTTATTTAAGCATCACCTACAGGTGATTTTAACATATCTCATTTTAAAAAATTAGAAGAAAAAAAAAAGTTTAAACCTCTATCCCTCTCTCCCCACTCTCACGTTCTCTCTCACTCTCTTCCTCTCTTCTTCAATTTTAAAAACAAAAATAAAAAATTTCACATACCCCTTGTTTGTGGGCATATACTAGTGTATTTTATATTACCCTAGTTTGCCAACCCCATCTATTAACTCGTTAACTTTTGATTATGGGATGCTCGATAAGTCGTTAATGAACTGAGACGGACTGGAGTTATGTGATTATGTGAGATACGTAAAAAGTGATGCTTTCGTGATAGTTCATATCACATTTTGATAATAGGCTTATTAATTGAAATGTCCCCTAAAGCTGTCATTTAGTCTCAATTACCCTTGAAACTGGTTTTGTCTCACTTTGCCCCATGAAACTAACATTTTCAACTCTTTTGGTCTTGGTCTCACTTCACCCCATTTCGTTAAAAAAAGTTAAATTCAAGGATATTTTGAATATTTCACTTTTTACACACCTCTTGGAATATGTAAGTTAAGGTCGAAATTGTAGTTAACTTATCGCCAATTGGAATATGTGACTCAACAATGTGAAATTGCTAATTGTGGACATTTGCTTTAGATGACTTTTTTGGTTTTGGGGTTTGCATAGGAAGCATTTTGGATAGATAGCTTAATGTTGTTTTTATTTATTATATTTTTTGCAATTGATCTGAGATTATTTTATATGGGGTAGAACTTGTGGTTAGGCTGATCATGTTTCATTTATGTCGTAACAAGTATTTTTCAAGTGCAAAGTTTACATTGAGCCAGTACATGGATACCTTGCAAGGGATATGATTCTAGGACAAAATTGTAATCCTTATTTTGGTTGATATAATGATTTTGTTGCTAGGAATTCTTCTATTGATTGAATCATTTTTTTTTAAGGCCCAAAAGTCATGGATTTGAATTAGAGTTGTCAAAAATGAAATTGAGATTATTTGTGTGTAGGCAAGAGATAAATAGATGTGTAAAAAGTAAAATATCCAAAATACCCTTGAATTTAACATTTATTTAATAGAATGTGGTCAAGTGAAACCAAAAGAGTTTAAAATGTTAGTTTTAGGAGGTAAAGTAAGACAAAATTAGTTTCAAGGGGTAAATTGAGACTAAATGGCAGTTTCAAGGGCATTTCAATTGATAAGCCTTAATAATAATACAAAATGGTCATTTTGATTCTAGTCCCTAGTCAATCTAATGTTAGAATGAAACCTATTTGTTTAGATAGTTTGATCGAGGTCCCTAGCATCATTTAAAAGATTTAACTCATGCATTTATGCATCCAATATCCCATGAATTATGAAATTTAAACAAATTCAAATAATATATATTTTTACTATATAACAATTACTTAAAATCAATAATAGAGTAATATTGTTCTTCACATAGTT
The DNA here is from genome assembly GCA_024362995.1 of Heteromeles arbutifolia. Taxonomy (NCBI): domain Eukaryota; kingdom Viridiplantae; phylum Streptophyta; class Magnoliopsida; order Rosales; family Rosaceae; genus Heteromeles; species Heteromeles arbutifolia. The sequence continues at coordinate 30,689,713 of JANCRC010000003.1, read as the reverse complement.
CTAGCAAAAAAATAATGTACCCATATAATTATTAATATAGTTTAAGAAATAACTATTGACATATTTTAAACATAAAATAAATACATATAATTAGCATGGGTACATTCACAACAAAAAAAGAGTACTAATTAAATTAAAAATATGGGTACATATTAAAATTCAAAATTATGGGTACAAATTAAAACTAAAAAGAAAATTGTCAAAATAAAAAAATACAAATTATAAATAAAAATATATGAAAAAGTACTAAAAAGATATATTTAAAAATGAATAACTTGTAAATAATTTAATGTTCAAATAATGACATGGAGAAAAGTCAGTCAAGAGACCAACATAAAAAATGAAGAAGGAATAAAATTTCAATTAATGAGAAGTAAAAAGAGAGATGAGAATCTAATTTATTTTAAACATAACAAACAGAAAAAAAAAAAAAAAAAAAAAAAAAAAAAAAAAAAAAGCAAAAATAATGATGACTCATATGCTTACTTTTTGGGCTTTAGATTTCTCATGGCATAAATCTCATTCAACACAGGACAGTCATTAGGTACTTCCAGGTTTAAACTCCGAGCTCCTTCAATAATTGAAGGAAAAGCAACTTCAAACCCGGTCGGCATGTGCTCAGCATTCTCGTTCCCAAGATTACTTATGTTCTTCTTGAAATATGCCATTCCTACAACAAGAATATGGAATATGGTCACAGTAAAACAATTAAACGTTTTTCTTCAGTTGATTAGTGATCTGTCGAGATCACATCACGGGAATTAAACATTGTGAAGTTGGTCAAAACGAGTACAGTTAGTACCATATTACCTTTTTCGCATTTTTCAGGATGAACGTTCCACGATTTGAGTGCTACAACACAAGCTATGGTGTTGATGATGCGATCATGAGCAGTGAAACTTTCACTATCGCCCCAAGAACCATCTAGGAGCTGATTGTTGGCAATCCAATCGAGGGTGGATGGAAACTGAGGCCGACCACTTCCCTCACCCCCAACATCTTCCACTAAAGCCACCCATGCGGTGTCGTATGCCGAGATTGATATCTCCCCGTCCTCCATCGAAGCCAACATTGATCTAATGGATTCAACATGTTCCTTGATCTTATTAATCGATTTAATATCCTATCGAAAAAAAATATATCAGAAAAGATGAAATTGTAGGAAAGTTAAAATATTACTGAAAATAGAAGTATATATATAGTACGTACTATACCATAGGAGCTGCTTCATCTCCTTCTATGTCATCCTCCACACTCTCGTGCCACTTCAGAAGCAGATCATTATTTTGTAACACGAGATCTGCATAGGTATGCTACCGTGAGTAAAAGAGTATATGTAAAATATCAATGGAAAAGGTAAAATAATATAGAAGAACTACCTTGAGTTCGGGGTTTTGAAACCGTACTGCATTTGGAGCGAAAAACTCTTTTGTCTTTAGCCCCGAACAGCCAAACTCCTAGAAAGGGTAGTGCAGTCAAATTAATTACTGGTCTCTAGTGTTAAAAGTTAGTGTGAATTTGATTACCGTAAGGTAACTAAGTTTTGAAAAGACAAGAAATAATGCTGGTTAATGGAAGAGCCTAGGTAGGTCGCAGTTGTATGCGTGGTGAAATACACGAAACAGGGAAAGCTAAAAGGCTTTTTCACACATGAGAGAATCTCGCTTAAACCAAATCGAGCTAAAGTAGATTACCAAAATTAAATTAAGAAGATATATTTATCTGCATGCAACTTTCTTGCCGCTGAAAATTAAGATCGTAAGTGTCAATGTTTGGATGTGGAATTTTTTACATCTTCAGTAGTTTCTGTCGACAACGATCCACGACAGAAAGAAAAAACTTGAACGGCTTCTTGAATTTTCTAGGAAAAGAAACGGGAAAGAAAATGAAAAGAAAAGCAAGATCCACGATCTTGGAATGGTGCAAAGTGTGCCATGGATGGAGATAAATAGTAAAAAATAACTGAAAGTTAACGTTGGGGACTTACGCAGAGATTGATTAATAATGGAAAGAGAAGAGGAGGTGGTTCGTCGAAGAGTTGAGGGTGAAGAGAGAAAAGGCTGGGCTGAATTAGAAGACATGATTGTTGTTTGTTGCGTGGAAGAAGCAGCAGGCGCGCAGTAAAGATTCGGATAGACACGCGATTTGCCTCGAGTGTTGCTTTAAGTCTCAATGGCACGAAATGGCTCGAGGGAAAAAGAGAATATGGGTTCTACTGTTGGAAGTTGCCAACATGCAGTGTTCGCGTGTAATTTATAGGATATTTGCCCCCAGGTTTGACTTATTAACCAAAATGATTGTACATTGTATGAGACGATAGTTCGGTTAAATTTTTTGTGTTTGTCCAAGGCCAACAATCAAAGAATATAGAGAGGTGCGTAGTAGGAGAAGTGGAGCGTGGAAATCATTTTCCAAAAGAAATTAGGGAAATTCTAATGAAAAAACATTGGAAAGGGAAATACTTTTAAGATAAACCTGATAGTTTTTTTTTTTTTTTTTTTTGACAACTAAACGAAGTGTTGATGAGTTAAATTGTTAGTTGTTAGGGGGAGGAGAATTGGTGGGGATCAAACTCACATCAAGGTGCATAGACATGATTGTTTTTTGCCTATGCGGTAAAGTGCCATTTACAAACCAGACAACTGTTAGCAATTTATTTTGAGTCATGGCGGACTTCAATAATTTTTCGCTTTGGAATGTAGTTTTGAAGGAATATTTTGATTCCTTGGCCTCAGAGGCCATTAGCTTCCAAACCTTTTACAATATGCCTCATTGTTTTGCTTCTTGTATAATTGACACCTATGGGTTTTGTTGTCTTAGCTGCGAGGTCATGGACTCAATTAATATTCTAATCCCATGACCTATTACTAACCACTATAATGTGTGTGTATGCTTCAAATGATATATATAGCTTATTGACAAAAATATTACTATTATATGTAAAGGTAAAAGACCCTTTGGAAAAATAAAGGTTGGAAAAGTATTTAGCTAGGGAGGACGGCAGAAAGTTGAAGGAGAAATTAGGCTAGGGTTTAGGAAGGGGAAACCTAAAACAAGTGATACCATATAGTTCCTTGATTGTAATGATGTCACAATATTACAAATATATAGACGAGTTAACTGTCTTGAGATACAAGTAATCCTAAGCTCATAGAGATTTACAAAACCTAGCCCATTAGGATTCTCATATACTAACAAAAACAATAAACAAGTTGTAATAAAAAGAATCTTCGTGCATCTTTAGCATGAAGAATCTTTCAGACGTGCAGTGAGAATCAAAATTAGAATGGATCTAAGTTCACCCAGTTTTTAAAAGATCACCTTTTAAAATTTTGAGTAAATTACACAAAACTACCACAACTATGGGTCGCACCACAATCTCATACCTCATGTTTTAAACATTGCAATGTCATAGATTGGACTGAAAATAGTGACATCTCATAGATTGAGCTTCAGTATCATTACAAGGCAAAATGCACGAGACAAGAAAAACACCAAACTGAATTAAAAGAAAAGCTTTCTCGGAGACGGTTTTGATGAAATGGTAGAGGACGACGTTGAGGACTTGAGGGGAAGCGGAATCCCCCTGCTTTCTTGACCCCCTGCAACCTTATCAAGCAGCCTTGCCGCCTTGGGGTCTGTTAGTAGTGTCTTCTGAAATGACTGTGAAAACCCTGTTGCAATAATAGTCACATGAATCTCTCCGGTGTAGCGGTCATCCACAACAGCCCCAAATATTATGTTTGCAGAAGGATCTGCCAAACTCGTCACGACCTGAAAAAATTTACAATAGTTTGCAGACTACATTAGACTAAGGAAATGGAAAAGAAAAAAGGGCTACCAGCACCATCCACAAGCAATAATTTACGACTTTCTCCTCGTTTCTGAAAATGTAAATGTAAAGGTAGGACAATTCATTCCCCAATATGGGGAATGTATGATGAGAATCCTGAGGAGCTGGTTTGAGCTCACAAATTACTTTTTCCCTCATTCCATAAAATTGAAGAGAGCACTTTTCAATATAGTCATAGCTCTCATTAGATTAAAATGGAAGCAGAAAATTTTCAGGGTTCCTTTCTTCCGTAAAGATTAAAGCATAAAACTCCGTAATGTTACCTGAGAAACTCTGTTGACTTCCTGCAGGGTTATGTCCTTTCCTCCTGTGATATTATACACAACACCAGTAGCTGATTGAATTGAAGATCCAATCAGAGGAGCTAAAGTCGCCTGTTCAGCTGCTTCTTCTGCACGGTTTTTGCTGGAGGAAACACCTACTCCTAGCATTGCAGTTCCTGAGTCTTTCATGACTGCCTTTACATCTGCAAAATCCACATTTACCAGTCCGGGTATCTGCATAAAAAGGAAACAGCAGTTTAATTTGCCTGAGATAATCAGAAAAAAATTTGTGGTACTATAATTTGATTCAGTACAAACAGATGAAAATAAGATTATTCTGAGAACTGGATTAGTTTCAGCTTCTGTCGTTTTGTATTTGCAAATTATCATGTACTTCACCAAAGATAAATCTAATTTATAATAGGGCAAGGCTATAAATCAAAATAGTTCTCAATATATTTGAACTCTGACATGTTTCAGCATCTCAAGATAGTACTTACTGTGATTATGTCAGAAATTCCTTGCACTCCCTGACGTAAAACATCATCAGCAAGAAGGAAAGCATCTTGAAGGGGTGTCTGATCATCAGCAATATCAAGGAGGCGATCATTCGGTATCACTATTAGAGTGTCAACATTTTTCTGCAGCTTTTCAATGGCCTCGAATGCCTGGAAGAAGCCAATGAATGAATGTAAGATTACTCCCCAATCCACAGACTGCATAATGGTGGGGAAATCCAATGATAATAAATTTTAGTTTACTTTCGAATATGTAAACTAATAAACTTTCAATTATGTTCAGATCTAGGGAACTTGGATATTATTGTAGTTGGACCTAGGGCCAACTACTAGTAACAGAAGTACTAGGGTCAGTTCCAATTTCGGTTAAATTTTAATTGGTCAAATGTTATGATGATCTTTTGATTTTTTTTCATTTGCCGTCCTAAATAAATGACTTTAGCCAATGTAAAATGCAGTCTCATAAAGCAGGATTAAAAAATACAACATTCCAGACCACAGAACAGTTAACTAACAAGATGTGAACGCTAAGTAGTAACTATAAGGTCATGGTATCATTCAACTGTCAAAGCATACTTGGGAAGGAAACATTTGTTTTTATACAATTCTGGAAAAGTGCATAAAGCAATTATCGGCAGAGATCCATTTGTGCAGCTACAAAAATTCAAGATATAGATGAGGACCAAACTGACACCTGCCTGCAATGATCTTTTACGCCCTTCAAAGCTGAAAGGGTAGGTAACCACACCAACAGTCAAATAACCCGCCTCTTTGGATATCTGGGCAACAACAGGGGCAGCTCCAGACCCTGTTCCACCGCCCATCCCAGCTGTTATAAAGACAAGATCTGAGACCTTTAGAGCATTAGAAATAGCCTCTTTTGACTCTTCAGCCGCTTGCTCCCCCAAAAGTGGATTCCCACCAGTACCTGCATCTCTATCAAATCCATTAAAGTCAAAGGGCCTCATAGAAAATACAACAAATCATCACCTGTGATACCACCGGTGATACCATAAACACCAACACTTCAGGTGTAGATACAAAATATGGTACTACACTATAGTATATGAATGCATAAATCATGCCCCAATATATATGCACACCCCCACAAAAGATTTTCCCAGATCGAAAGCAGAGTGCCTGACCTAGCCCACGAGTCAAAAGCTCCCCAATCTGCAGCGGGTACTCGGCAGCAGACTGCAAGAGCGCTTGAGAATCCGTGTTTATGGCATAGAAATCAACACCCTAATGTCAAAAGAAGCAGCAAAGCTTCAGGAACCAATTAATTGCAAGTAATTGCCAAAGCATTGCTAGTAACACATTCAGAAAAATTCCTCTTTAAGCCTAAATTGCCAATTCTTGACGCCATACTACAGTCGGTTAAATTCTCAGGTTCTTAACAACTAAAAACACAATTGGGTTTGTAAAGTAAACACAATTACAACAACACACTGCAAAACCCAAGAAAATATACATGTTACTGAACATATTTATGAATATTTACAAATGGGATTTAAACATATTTATGCATAATTCCAGTCTCAGTTACACAAACACAGAGAGAGAGAGATAGAGAGTATACAGCGAAAACCCACATGTAAACCGCTGCCAATCATGCGATTAACGGCATTGTTACCGCCTCCGCCGACCCCAACGACCTTAATCTTGGCCGATTCCATGGGAGCAAAGGAACAGCTGACAAACCCGAAACGGTGACGCTTCCATGCGCTTCTTCTTTTGCTGCTCAGAGGAATGCACGTCCTGTGGGAAGGCAGTGGCTTGTGGTGGTGAAATGCTGCGGGAATTGAGGACGACGTCGTCGAGATTAGCTCGTTCGGGTTCGTCCATGCAGCCATCTTCGTTTTCGTGTTTGCTTCTTAGCGTCTCACTTTCACAGAGGGTTTTGGGTTTTTTTAGGGTTTTACAAAATTAGAAATTGAACATATAATTATCCAAAATTCAAAGTAAAGATGAACTTAAACTATTCTGAAACTTAGCGTGAATATCCCATATGCAATTATACGAGGAAGCATACCAAATTAGACTTTGGTGACAATCTTTAAAAGTTTTAGGTGAAAAGTAAGATTTTTCTCTATGTAGGTGAGATTGTATCGGATCAAAACGCTTATATACAAAGGTATGTTTGTAATCTCATTACAACACACAAGAGTGAAAGTAAGAGTAAATTGTACGAATGGTTCCTCAACTTTAATCAAATTGGAGCAATGGTCCCTCAACTAAAAATCTATTACCATTGGTCCCTCAACTTATCAAAATGTGTAGCTATAGTTATTTTCACAAATTTTGTCAAAATTTTGTCAAAATAAGTTATATTGGAATGACCATTTATACAATTAAGGTCCCTCAACTCATCAAAGTGTATAATTATGGTTCTTTTTGTCAACTATGTCAAAAATTTTGTCCAAACGAGTTACATTGGAAGGACCATTGCTACAATTGGGTTAAAGTTAAGGGACCATTTCTCCAGTTGAATTAAAGTTGAGGGATCAATGGTAATGGATTTTTAGTTGAGGGACCATAGCTGCACGTTTTGATAAGTTGAGGGACCAATGGTAATGGATTTTTAGTTGAGGGACCATTGCTCCAATTGAGTTAAAGTTAAGGGACCATAACTACAATTTACTCGTGAAAGTAATAACAATATCCCTCCCCTCTTTACCTACATTCTTTACGTGATACAATTACAAAGATAAACAGTGTGATACACTGCAGCTGTTCCACTTCTATCTCTAACAAAGGTTATTTCTCTCACACTTTCCCCTATTTATAATAAACAACATTAATAAGAAAGTCATCACATTTATCTTTCTCAAAGGATGAAATGCCCGGCCCCGAAAAGAGTGGTCAGCTTTTTTAAGGGAAGAACAAGGGTGGGCATCGTTTAAACTTCAAAGCTTAGTAACTAATATATTTACAACTCTTGGCTAAGCAACATTAAGAGAACTACACATGTAAAAGAAAATAATACAAAAGCAAATACATAAACAGTCAATATAGTTCTACATATGGAGACTTTTTTGGTTAAAACGAGATTCTTTTTGTTAAACTTTGCAGCGTAGACTTGTAACTAAAAGCATGACATTAAAACGAGATTCTTTTTGTTAAAGGCAAAAAGATAAAAGAATCTTGATCATTCAAATGTGAATAATGGGTATCAACTTGAAGGTATCAATGTATCACTTATAAAGAATCCAGTGCTGAAGATAGTTCAAAATTCATAACAACTGAGACTTGGCTATAACTTATTCCATTTAACTCACATTTATCCGCTTTTGAATGTCTGACGGTGAATTCTAAAATGAATGAGGGTACATATAACAATTCCAAAGAAATTCGACGTTTAAACTCCAACATTTACATACTAATCCAACACCATACGATACTAAAAACAGTCAATTGGACTAAAACTTGATGTTCTGCGGAGACAATCCATCATCCCACCGGGAAGTAACCAAATGAGGCGATATATATGCTTTTCGAAATGCAACTTCACTCTCCTTCATTTAGAATAGGGACTATGAGTGGTTTCATTTGTGCAAGATATACAATTGCCCACCTAACAAAGCCAAAGATTACACAAATACGAGGTCAGGTAGATAATTAAACAACTGAATGCAATCTCTTGAGCTACACAGTAAGCCAAAAAAAAAAAAAATTGATTGATATTATCGAAGAAACTTCATCCCATGAGAATTACACAGAGAAATCATATCAAAGTTCAGAAAATGCGTAAACTCAACAGGCACCAATTCATCTAGTCTTTATATCTTTATAGGAAGGCAGGAATGCAAGAAGGTTGACTCGAATAAGCATTAACTTATCATGCACAATGAGTCAATGACGAACTCTAGCTATCACTGCACCACATAACTGTCACTATTGTGCAGTCCAACTAACAAAAGGAATAAAGGAGGGGTTTTTTGTTCATTTCACTTGCAAAGATGACAGCCAGCACAAGTACGCTACCATGATGTGACACGTTGTCACTACCGCGGGTGGATTGGCTGTTGCAATGAGGGAATCACTATACAGGCTAAGTTCTAAAGCCCTTCTAAGGAGGATTTTCTGTCTGAGGCATCGAATCAATGAGCTACGCAATAATATTCTCATTTTTCCTACAATCCAGACAACGACTTTGTGAAGAATTTATTTTGACAATAAATTGGAAATAATTCTCTCATCGAGCATAACTGGGTGTTTTGGATCTAGAGTCTGGACCAAAAATCTTATGTTCCACCAACTATTAATTATCAAAACCCTTGTTACTGATGACGAAGAAAAAGATATACGATATATATGTTACAGAAGAACTTACATCATCCAACAGCAGATCGTTGCTGTAATAACCAATGTTAGATGGAACCTGGGTAAAAATATAGCATTCAGTATTTTGCCCAAACAAGCATGATGGTATATTAAAAGAAACTGCAGGGCATTTTCTCAAACCACTCTTACATACTGAATGATAAACTTTCTAGAACTGTTATTTTGATGACGATATCATATTCATAAGCAGGCATTACATAAAGACTCAATTAAACTGTGAAAGCCAAATATTGCTTTAAACAACATAGGACAATCCGAGGCCAAGGGTCATGGAGGCCCCCACGTCAGTGGCTTAGCTCTAAAGATGATCCCAGGTCTGAGTCACATTTACACATGAATCCGTAAGTTCCACGATTGAATGTCTAGTTAAACACATATAAACCATTGAGACTAGACTACCCAATGATACTTAAAAACCAACTAAAGCACACAAGTTCACCAGTATCGAAAAGCCTGGATTTTTACATTACGAGAAGTGCATAACTCTCCAACATCAGATATCAACATAAATCAGCAGTGACATAACCAATTTACTTGGAAAATAGTACTCGTAAGCAAATTTACATGAGTACAAATTCCTCATCTCCCAGATACAAAACATTTCTTAGGATCAGTGTGATCATACACTTTAAAAATTCAGCAGCTACATACATTTTGGTAAACAGAGTAAAAATAAAATAAAATAAAAACCAATAATTTAAGGGATATTGAGAGCAAAAAAGTGAAATCGGATGATGGGGAAACTTACAAATTAGCAGAGGGTCCTCTGTTGCAGCAAATTCTGGTACATAAGGACGCAATGATCCCAATCACAACGAAAATTAGGGTCGTAACTAAGAACCCCATGTTGGATTTCTCTTGGATCTTGATCCACACAACCACAAAAGTTCAATTTCTGCAAACAAGATTGAAACAACAAGGAATTCAAACGTGATTTGGGGTTTGATAACTTAATTTTGATAAATAAGAAAAAAATGAAGGCCAAATGATTCAGCTTGAAAAAAAAAGAAAATGGAAACCTACCGGCTGTTTGGCTACCGAGAAAATGTGGAAAAAGAAATTAGAGAAAGAAAATACTGGGGATCTATATTCTATTTTGATTATTTGGAACGCTGTCGTTTGGAGGAAACCTCAAAAGTGCAAACAGTGCATTGTTGAATGGGGCTTTGTGAACCCTCCGGTTCTCAAAAGTTTTTTGTTTTTATGTCAAAATGGTCCCAAAATTTTTATTCAAACTCATGTTTTGTATATCTGTATTCAACTTAAAATTTTAGTGTAAATTTTTTTCTCTATTACACAATTACTGTTAGAGACAAGATGTAACTAAATTTGAAACTAAATACAATATATGAATATAAAATTTTAATGTAATTTTTTACTCTATTCTATGTCCAGTAATCAAAACCCTCACCTAAACGTAACCTCTTTTCCTACATTCTTCTCCTATGTTCTATTATATCTAAACCCTCACCTCACCCACTCTACCTCCTACAATAATAAAAAAACGTAAGGCACTTTCATAGAGAAATACAAGCTCTCTTTGCCAAACTGATGGTGACCAAATTAATTAGAGCAACACATTAGTAGATGCTAACACAAAATAGTAAAGAGGACATTAGTAGATGCTAACACAACTTTTAATATAATTGTAACAACCCGTCCCGATTATTTAAACGGATTTTGAATAGGGAGGGTATTGTGGTACTTTTATCTGAAAATTGGGCTAGATATTTTATTTGTGCTTTTGGATCTTAAAGTGTGTGCCACATGGGGCCCAATTCCTTTTGGTTGTCCCCCGACCCTTTTTCCTTTTCTTCTTCTCGAACCCGTGAGCCCTCTCTCTTGGTCTCTCTCGCAGTTCACTCTCCTTCACAACTCTCTCTTACTTTCCTCACCTCTCCCGAACTACATACACTGCAACACCACCCACACCACCTTCACCATCACCGTGAGTCACTCTCCGGTGACCTCACCACTCTTGAGACCCCTACATCACAAACCTTGACCTGGTGGAGACCCCTCCTCCCTTCTCCTTCCCTGCACAGTGGTACCACCCTTGTTCTCAAAGGTTTTCCGACGAATGCACCACAATCCTGGCTAAGGTAAGCCTAGGGAGTACCCTTGATCATATGCATTCGCCTTATTAGCCGTGTTTGAGCATGTTTGTGTGTTTTTGGACTGGTTTAGGACAAAGATTTGGCTCGAGAAGGAAAACCCATATTCCGACGAGGAAACCATGGCATTCCTAGCCACGACTGGACCTAATTATGGTATATTTCTATTCTACACTTAATTGTCTTCATGTTGGTGACTAGATCGTAGGTTTTAGTGTAGAATCAAGGTTAACCGGAGCTTGGGAAGCTTCGGATTTCTTCTCCTTCAAAATCCTGCCAACCCGGCCTAGAAACGGGTTAAACCCGACCCACCAGTTTAGACCGGCCCAACTCGTTGGGCCATGAACCCAGCCCAGTTGTTAAAGCCCTAACGCAAGGCCTTTGGCCCTATCTAAACCCAAACCCATATTTGTAGAGCCAAAACCCTCGACCCACTGAACAAACCCAAATGTTAGAACCCTCGAGCCCAAAAGGCCCAACCCAATTCCTCTTGGGCCAGACTACCAAGCCCAGAAACAAACCCAAGCCCGGTTACCAACCTAGCCGAGAACCGGCCATGGAATATTCTTGGAATATTCTTTTTGTTGACTTTTTGTTGACTTTTTTAAAATTTAACCGGGACCCTTCTTAAGGTAATTCGACGTCCTAAATCCGTTTTTTACGTCCGTTTTCCCAAATTCAATTGTTTTAGTAGAGTTTTATTAATAGGACTCTTTATGTGCTTTGGTGCGATTATTAGCAGCGGTTTCGTCCTTCCTATTTCGCTCTTCGACGATGGAGTATCTATGAGTGGACCCCTTCTAAAATGCATGTTTTAATAGTACAAATGCATACATGAAAAACATGATTTAATGGTTACGTTTTATGAGTAAATTAGATTTACACTTTATGATTATCATGCTTTACAGAGAATATTTTGGAATACCATACTTTATCGAATTTATGTTCTTTGTAGTATATATGATGGATGACTATATACTATTTATGAACATGTTTTTACACTCTTTGTAGTATATATGATGGATGACTATATACTATGAAGATGTTTTGAGATATATGTACTTATGTTGAAAAGATTATATTCAATGTTTTTGTGCTTATCTAGTGGTCACTGTTTTGCCTACGGGCCATGATACTTACATTGGCTTCGGTCGGGTGATGTAGTAGCCTACGGGTCGGAAGATATTTATTTTGGCCTACGGGTCGGGTGATGTAGGGGCCTACGAGTCGGGTGATGTAGTGGCTTCGGTCGCTTATGATACCACTATTTAGCACATATTATATGATATATGTTTTACGAAGGTTTTATGGCATGCTAGGGTTTTCGGAAAAACCTAATACATATTATACTATTGAGTTTCCATAAAACTTTGGGGGTTAGTACGTTTTTGAATAACTATTTCAGTATTTTATATATATATATATATATATATATATATATATATATCAACTTGGTCCACTCATGTTTTGTTTTGTGCCCCCTCATGACTTAGAATTGAGGCATACAATCCCGGCGTCAAGGCACTCCCGCATCAGCATCTTCGAGTCCTCTCGGTGTAGGACCCATCTTTTTGTTCATTCAATTTTATATTATTCCTTTTTAGTGTCTAGGATTAGTTGTATGCTCTGAAGGAAATATTTGTGAAAACTAGTTCATTTGAGCAACATCTATGTATGCAATTAACAATTAAAAGGTGGAATCATGCTTGTATGCACTCAAAAACTAAACTTTACCCATGAAATTCAAGGCCCAGTAATTGTGGTGAACCAAGAATCAACTCAAGAACAAAGTGAGTTGAGAAATATTATACCTATGTTGAATCCTCTTTGCATAAGCAAAGGCTAATCACCCAAGAGAGAGGGCCTTCATTCCTTACTTCTTAGCTCCATGGATTTCTTGGAGGATGAGGGATTAATGGATTCTCCAAGTTCCCAAGAAAGGGAACCTCTAAGTTTCCACACCAAGGAGGGACTTGAAGAAGAGATGAGTGACCTTGGAGGAGGATTGATACTAGTCAATCCCTCCAAGGGGGCCGGCCTCCTAAAGAGAAAAATAGAGCTTTTGTTCTCTCCAATTTCCTCAAGAAAGAACCCTAATGACTTTTGGCTATAAAGTCCTTTATATAGTCACTTCAATTAAGTGACAAAAGGAACAAAAACCTATCATTCATAATATGGCCGGCCTTCTAAAGGCTTTGAGCTATTTGGGCCATTTTGAGTCTTTAGTCATTAGGTTGTCATACAACTTAAGTTAATGGGCTTGACGATTCTAAGCCCAATGGGCTTTGAGGTCCAATAATTACTCAAAAGCTAAAATGAACTTATTCGTTTGATTAGTTAACATATTAATTAATCCTAGCCGTAAATAATTAAACCATTTAATTATCCTTACTCATCTCTATTGTTTCTTCAATCTCTACCTTACACGGTGTATGATCCATTAGGTTCCTTTTAGCGAGGCAGTGGGTGATTAGAACTCTTCAAATCGATTGTGAATTGAAACATACTTTCAATTCTCCCTTTAGTGATTATACACCTTTAGGGCTTCCACAAACCAAGAGTGACACTTAGTAGTATGTCATGGCTACCCAAGCTAATAAGAAGAGGTGGAGAACATATTCAGTTTGGGATTACAATGTAATACGATATTTCTCTAACACAATACTCTTGACCAAATTGTTTGGTTTGATAGTTTATTCATATCTACTATCCAATGTGATTCTCTTACTTATATGATTACCTTGAACGTGATTTGGAATGACTTCCTAAATCTCATTCGTACTCTGGCCAGAGATTCTTAATCATATCATATAGTATTCTCCCTCAAACGGTTTGAAGGTTAGAGATCCCTTGTTGTGCATTCACTTGCCTCCATGGCTAAGTGGCTTAACCCCAACTATGTCGTGGACACCCTTTGACGGAGTGACTTTGATATAGTCAAAGATCAATTACCTAACCATAAGACAACTATGATGCCTCAGGTCCAATGACTACTTTGCATTATCCCAACCATGAGTTCTCATGTGACATGAGTATGAGAACTCCTCGTTGATCGCGTTCAGTGGACTCATTCTCTATTGAGCACCTACATGCTTGTCTTGGTGTTAGTCACACCAATGACTCGATACCAATCACTCTCTCTAAGAGAAGACATAACACGTACTAAACTTAAAGGACTGTCAATGCCCAATTGGCAATCCTATGATCAGGAACGTTTAGGATATGTATACGAAAGAGAATGGTCTCATGAATCTAACTTCTTTATATCACATTCTCCCAATTACATATTCCTTGGACTAATCGTTTAAGCATATAACATTTATATGAGACGACTTTAAACAATAATCTTTGCCCTTTATATTAAACTAGATTAGTTTAACATGTGAAATGTCCGTAAAGTATCATCATATGATTGGCTTTTAGGGCACATTTCCAACATGCTTTGAACACGTTCCATAATTGCATAATCATTGTATATAAATTTATAAGTATTGTTTATATTTACTATTTCTCATGCATCCTAATATGGCTTCGTCACCTTCGGGTGTCAGCCAGCACGTGTTTACCCTGGTGTTTGGTGAATATTAGGGTCATGCGTGTCAATAATTGTGGGAACATTATAGTTTTAATAATAAAATGATTTTTTATAACGTTATTAAATATTAAAATACTTTTGTGGGCAAGATTTATATTTATTTTTATTTTTTCTTTTTAAAGCTTACCCGTCAAAAATTTCGTTGGCTTAAATTTTTTTTTTTTTTTTTTTGTAAAATTAAACTTTACCCCGATTAAAAAGTTTGGTATGACATGTTAGGTTCGTCGAGCAAAGTTTGTCAATGAACTTTTGCTCGATGAAAGTGTCGTCGAAAAATCAATCTGGCAAAGTACTTTTGCCTGACGGTTTTTTATTTTAGTCTGGAAAAACTTTGCTTGGCGAAGTGTTGTCAAGTAAAATCTAAGGCGACGAAATGTGATTTTGCCCGACTAATTTCTTTCCTCTTTCAAACTCTTGCTCATATACCAGACGGCTCCCACACACTTCAACTTTCACGTCTGGGGTACTGATTCTAAACAAAGCGTTAACACCTTGACATTGATTCAACGCATGTTGTGAAAAACATGCACGTGGGATGTGCAATACAACTAGTTGCTTTTGTTCAAGGCAACTGTGTATTTTAATACACCTATGCATTATACGACCTTCAGGGGAACACAATTCAACATTGAGCAGTGCAGAATGGGGAGGATTGTGATAATCGGATGAAGACCAGGTAAAGATAACATATAGTTCGAATCCTACCCATCTATTGTCACCATCTAAGTCTTGCGGAAGGCGACAAAGTGCTAAGTCTCCGGTGTTGGAATTTTTGGTCATATTTAAACCCTTTGTTTTCTTTTCACCCCACCGATGTGGGATAGTTTTAACACTCCCCTTCACGTGTAACCATTTAGTGGTTCACACGTGGAGATCCACATCGGTAATTGAAACTCAAAGACTAGCTCAAGTTGGGCCCACTTGTTTTCAATTGGAACTCAGCGATCGTCTCTATATTAAGAGCTCAGACTTGTTTCCTTCCTGATGGTGACAAGCTCATTGGCTTGAACGGGCCCAAAATCGTGGGCTCTGATACCATTTTGGAATTTTTGGATCACCGGACCCGCCCTACTCTAACGATACTATTCCCAACTTAACCACCTGCCCAATCCGTAAGGTGTGAGGTTTTACCACAAAAAACCTCGATATTAGTTAAAGTGGGGTAATCATATTTAAACCCTTTGTTTTCTTTTGACCCCACCGATGTGGGATAGTTTTAACATCCGGCTTAGTGACGGAAGAACCAGCGCGAAATATAGGAGAACAAAAGATAAAATGAAAATTCTTCTCGCGTCCATTGCATCCCTGCACAGTACATATAATTAAACTATTAGTGAGAGAGAGAGAGAGAGAAAGACCTCATACAGTGCTGAAAGCAACAGCTCTAACTCCCCACTTGACTGCTCGATGTTAGAGTAAGGAGTACTTTGGCTACTGCTGCCTTGATTTAAAGTTGAAGTTGATCCTATTTCCTGTAGATCATAGCCAAGTGCTGTCACCTCCCCAGAGTTGTTCAGTTCCCTTGCCCGACCCAATATTCCCTTACAGTGTCGACCAAAATTCAAATTCCGATGTCCATTAATAGATTCTGATAAATCGTGAGCAAACGCTATATTAGTTGTAATGCCAACCCTTTTACTTTCAAATCAGGTCTATTCGTTGAAACTGATGCTGTAAGTTGCCTACTTTCTTTACTCAATTGCCCTGCAAATCGCCCACCTCGTGGCTCATAACAACAAAGCCCATACGACCCCTTTCTGAAGTTATTGAACTGTTGAAGGACTAGGGGATCTCTAAGAGGACCTTCTTGGGTGCTAAAATGGCAAAAAGTGTCTTTCATTTCCCAACTCTTATGAGATTCTTCCTTCACGAGAAGTTCAAAAACAAGCAGCAAGGCAAACCCTATCCACGTGCTATCAGATAGTTGGATAGTTACAGAATGCCGATCTGAATGTTGACTACACCAGTCAGGAATTATAGCACTGTGAGGAAAACGAACTTCAAGTGACTCTTCATTTTCTATTGTAACCTGAAAATTTGAAAATGAAAAATCAGAAGAAATCAAGATGTTCAGTATGGCTATATGATAAAAAAAGTGGGAGAGCGAAAGATCAATGTGGTGAGTGAGTACCTCAAGGACCTTAGAAAATGTTTCAAGATGGTCTTCTGGAAATAGTGGAATATGGTTCGCCCAATAGTCTTCATTCTTGTAAGATTTTCCCCAATCTATGTACCAAAAACGGTTATCAGAAGCCCGTATTGTGTAATGACTTGGAACAATTTTTCAACATTGGGCACTCACGAGCATCTACGTATCTTAGCAATGACGATAAGCAGTCAATATCATCAGAGATGGCTCCTTCCTCTAGACCGCATTGACCTAGATTTAATCTACACACTGAGGACAAACCTGAGAAAGAGTTAGGCAACTGCAAACACATTTGCTCATCTTTACGTCCATATAAATATAATATTTTAAGCTTGTTCAGAAGTGAAATGGAGGAGGGAACTTTTCTTATGCCGCTGTCACAGGCATCAAGCTCCTCCAAATGTTGCAAGTTCCCTATGTTTTCTGGCAGTTCGTCAACATGTAAGCAGCCTGACAAATTGAGAATTTTCAGAGATGTCAAACTACCAAGGATGCTTGGAAAACTCAAATGAAGGTTCTTGCAGCCTTTAAGATTTAACATGATAAGGCCTCTCAACTTCTCGAATGTTACCGGCAGCTTTCCATCTAAATAAAGTTGTGACAAGTTTTCCATACTTCCCTCAATCTCTGGGAACTCGGTGAGTTTTGAACACCTGGAAAGAATAAGAGTTTTAAGAGATGCCAAGCTGATAGAGGGAAGGCTCTCTAGACTTTCACAGCCCTTTAAATTCAATAAACCAAGGTGTTGGAGACTCCCAATTGTCGTATGAAGCTCTAATAATTTCACACAGCCTTCAGGGATCAGCTCCTCAAGATATGGGACCATACGAAAGTCTGGAGCCTTTGTCAAGCATTGAGAGTTGGAAAGATCGATTTGCACCAAATTTACCATCTGCGGAATCTGTTATGAGATATTAGGAAGGGAAAAAAAAAAGTACATTTTAGCCTGAACATCTTCCTCCACTAATTCTGCGCATAATTCACTGCCAGAAAAAAATATAGTTAAGAGTGTCTTACCCTTCCATTCCATAGCTGCTTAATGCGGCTGTTAGGCATCTTGAGTTCAACAAGCTGATCTGGTCCGAAACTTGATGGCAGAGATTCTAACGGATATTCATGCCATTCCAAAAGCCGTAACTTCTTAAGAGAAATATTCAGGGCATTTAGAAAAGTTTGCATTACAAATCTTCAACAATCTTAGGTCGTACATTTTTGAGAATGGGTCAGCATCCAACTTTATTTGTCTCGTCTCAGGCAAGCATAAGAACATGCCTTTGACAAGATTTGTTCCCTTTGCCAAAACGATAAGGTTCAAAAATTAGATATAGAAGCAACTTAGTAAGACAAAAATTAACAAATTCTTATAAAGAGTTATAGAGGTATGCTGGGTCATTTATATATCCCCTTAATTGAATAATTAACTCACAAACTAGTCTTAATACTTACAGTATTTTCTGTGAGTACTTCATTATGCCACGACTTTGTGTCTTTGTAAGCCTTGTTATTAACCCACAACCTGCTACGCTTTCCCGGCTCTTTAAGAAATTCTTTGACAACCATTTGTTCACCCGTTTGTTGTAGTAAATCATGCATCCACAGTTTATTGTGCGCAATTGTAATTAGAGACTTATCAACGAGGTCATCTATACCCTTGTTGGGATCGAAGCCATAACTTTTGAATATCCTTTTAACACGAACTTCATGCTCTCCATTGAAGAAGCATGCAATGTCTAAAAAGATATCCCTTTGTGTGTCCTCTAATCCACGACAACTTTTTTCAAGCACACCATCAATGCCTTTTTCAGGATACTCTTTAAGTTTATCCAACACTTCTGACCAATCTTTTTCCTCATTAAAGTATGAACCTAGCACTTGAAGAGCCAGTGGGAGGCCAATGGCATACTCGACAAATTTGTCGGACAGGTCTTTATAATGATCATCTGGAGCATGATTTTTCTTAAACGCTTTCCGACAGGAGCTGAAAAGCTTCTCCAGGAGTTAGTTTCTCAACCTCGTATATTTTACCATCATCTACTTGACACTTCAACGTCTTCTTGTCTCTGGTTGTTATAATGACTTGACTTCCTGGACCCAACCAAGAAGAATCTGCAAAAGCTTTGATCTGTTCCGAATCATCAACATCGTCCAGAATGATGAGCACCTTATGGAAACGGAGTCTTGCACTTAACAGCTCTTTCCCTTTAGGGATGTTTTGTATGTGATCATCTCCATTGCTATCCAGCAGAATCTTATAACGATAATTTTGCAAGTAAACTAGACCTCGGCCATGTTTTCCGCATTCCTCTCTTACACGGTCAAGAAAGCATCTGTGCTTAAATTCCTCAGTCCTCTCTAACACGGTCAAGAAAGCATCTGTGCTTAAATTCCGCATTCCTCTCTTACACCGGTTTCAACCGATCTAAAATCTCTTGAGCTATGTCCTGAATAATTTCTGACTCATAAGACCTAAAAAAAATAGTAAAAATCATTTTTAGTAAGAATTACCCTTCAGCCGTGAATACAAAAATAGAAAAGGGATAATGTGTGATGCGTCCAAAAGAAGAGTTTTTTTTCTATCTACACACTACAATCATCCAAGTTTACCCCACAATTATTTTTTATTTTTTATTTTTTTCTGAAATCCAGTTTCACTCTTAAAAGAAACCAACAGACACCCACAACCCTTGCACATCCTTCTTCCCCTCCCGGGCAGCCACCCACCAGCGTCCCCGCACCACCAACAACGTCCCCTACGAGCTTCACTGTCGTCTTCTCTCCATGTCCTCTTTCTCGCAATTATATGAAAGGAAATTTTATTTAAACCTATGTAACTTATTTTTACACCCAATTTACTCTTTACACCCATTTGATTTTTAACTAAACTATTAATATCTCTTTAAACCCAAATTTAATACCTAATATAAACCCATAAACCCAATTCAATATGTGGATTTATTTTTACACCCATTTGATTTTTAACTCTATCTTTACGCTGTCTGGAAATGGACACTGAGAATTGGGGTCTGAATTCAGCTATGGCTAACAACAAAACTGACACTTCTATAGATGTTGACAATATTTTGAAATCTTCTCCAGGCATGATTCTTAGACAAATCTTGCATAGACATCAAACTCTCATAATTGACCCCTTCAATGACTTCCGTAAAAGCATTCTTCTTAACATCATTATATATTTCCTCTCCTTGCTTGATTTATAGGTGAATATAGGTTATCTCCAGTAGATGTAGTTGGAGGTTCCTTCTTTCCTAGCCTTTCTGGCCATATGACACGTCCCAACCTTGATATCCCTAAATATCAGGGTAGGCACGTGCTGGCCGACAACCGAGGGTGACGAAGCCATTTTAAACATGCATTCACTAAGACAAGTAATTAGAAAGAAATATGTCGATACATAATATGTTAAGAGCATACAACTAATCAAGGAATACATGAAAGGATTACAATAAAAATATGAATAAAGGAGTGGGTCCTATGCTGTAAAGACTCGAAGATACCTACGCAAAGATGTCCTGACGTCGAGATCATGTGCCTCGAATCTAAATCCTGAAGGGGGCGCAAAACAGAAAAGGTGAGTGGACCAAAGTTTATAATAATATTAATAATACGAAAACCATTTTAATTTAGAACATAATAACCCCTTGTTTTGAAAACATATATAGTACTACATAATAGGTTCTCTGAAAATCCTAGCATGCTGTGCAATCGTTTAGAGAACATATATAAGTACCACGATACTCAGATATGGTAGTAAAACCGTCCGAAGGCAAATCTATAAAACCTCTGCCCGAAGGCAAATTCCATAACTCTCAATTATACCATACTCTCTAGGGGTATCATAGTCGCCTGAAGGCAATACCTGTCCATCACCCGAAGGTGAAGCTGTACGACACTGGGTTACTCCAGTGAAGAAATATGGGAGGCCCCATCACCCGAAGGTGAAGCTGTACGACTCCGGGTTACGCCGGAGAAGAAATCTATAACATCACACACCGACACTAGCCATGGCTAGTGAAGTTGTCCGACACTGCTTTCAACAGTGAAGCTGGGGGTATATATATATCTCACTCCTCATCATCACCGTGTCCTATGGCCATAGACATCTAATACCCGTGTTGTGTGGATGTGCTGTATGATAACCCACTAGATATATATACCCAAAATATAACTCAAATCTCAATGCTAATATCTCATAAGGCATAAAAGAAATAGTCGTAAACCTTTTCTAAGTGTGAAATCAATAGTTATAACATTTCATAAAATGTAACTTAAATAAATCATAATATAGAAATCCGTAAAGCAAAGTATAATATAAAATGTATTCAAATCAGGTAATATGAATTTGCATGCTAGATGGTTAGTTATAAAATAATCATTTGAGAAGGGGTCCACTCACGGGCAATGCGAGCATAACCTTTAATAGTGCATTGTTCTTGTTTGTAATCTTATACATGTACCTATAGGGTAATATTTAATTTAAGCATTTCCTAGAAATTATACAGAGCTCAAAAAAGGTGTAGAGGCATTTACCGAAATACCAAATTTGGGTGAATTGGGGTGAAATACCCCTCGGGATTTAATGAGAATTTGCTGTGTGCTGCACCAGATTCTGGAAATAGTAGGCAGAGAGTATGCATGTTAATACATAGTTATCTTTGGCCCAAACTCACATGCAAATAGGTATCTAGTTACCTGGAATGGTGTTCAAACGAGTTCGAGTGCCAACACCTTCAAACTCGCCATAAAATGCACGGGATTCACCGTCGAAAACTGAGACCAAGAGAATGAGTGCATGCAGAGAGTTAAACCCACGAATTCAA
Organism: Heteromeles arbutifolia; assembly: GCA_024362995.1. Lineage (NCBI taxonomy): Eukaryota > Viridiplantae > Streptophyta > Magnoliopsida > Rosales > Rosaceae > Heteromeles > Heteromeles arbutifolia. The sequence continues at coordinate 30,668,036 of JANCRC010000003.1, read as the reverse complement.
GCTTAGGTTAGGCCAACAATACATTAAAAGTCTAAATCGAGTTGAACCCCAAGAAGACAATCACCACCTAGCTTTGAACTCATTGACATTCACCGGAATTCGTCGCCGGAATGACATGCATGCACAAATTCCAAACAGAGAGATTAACCCCAAAGATTTTTGACATAATCCTCATCATAGATAGATTAAAACTCACACAACCAAGAGGGGAAATAATTCATACCTGAGATAGAGTTTAGGAAAGCTCAAGCTCTTTGCGTTAATGGCAGAGCACCAGATGGTACACCGATGATACGTACAACGTTGTAGGTGGATTCCCCATGTCCCAAGGGTTCTGTTGGAAGTCAAACAGTCTCCAGTAACACAAACAAGAAGTTAACGGCTAGTTTTGTGTAAATAGGCTAACGGCTAGTTTTCTCAAGCTAATGTCCAAGAGACAAATGAATGGCTGAGATTGAAACTGTGTTGTAAGGCTTAGATTAGAGTAGTACAAGGTTAGGTTGTGTTCTTTGTCTTATTCCTCAATTGAGATAAGAATGTTGATTGTAAAAACCCTACTCTGATTTTATATATATATATATATATATATATATATATATATATATATATATATATATGAAATGAATGCTGTTGCAATAATAAGCAGCCGTCACTCTTATTCTTATTCCCTCTTGCTCTGAATACCTCATAGAAATACTCACTGAAATTCCTTATAAAACACTCAGAATACAAAACATTATCATGGCCTCAGAGCTTAGGTTGGATTAAAAACCAGCTGGGCGTTGTGAAGCTACTTTTCAGGGGAGATTTCGAGTATTTGAAACCCCAGAAAGTGATTCAAGAATAAAAAAAAATGTCTGGATCAGGTAGCAGCGGCAGTGAGCTTAGGTCTCCCATTTTCAATGGAGAGAACTATGATTTCTAAAGGATAAGAATGACCACCATTTTCAAGTTTCTAGATCTCTAGAAAATCGTTCAAGAAGGGTATGAAGCATCGATCTCAGATGATGAATCAGAGGACGATGAAGACCTCACTGCAACTCGGAGAACAATCTTTGAGAGAAAACGTGACAAAGGATGCTAAGGCGCTGAGGATAATACAAGGAGCAGTTTCAGATGTCATTTTTCCTAGGATATCAAATGAAGAGACATCCAAAGCTGCTTGGGAAGTTCTTTAGAGAGAATACAGAGGTGACAGAAAAGTGACCAAAGTAAAGCTTCAATCTTTAAGACGCGATTTTGAATATACTCCCATGAGAAAAGATGAACCCCTTAATTAATACTTTACTAGGTTGTTTGATGTTGTAAATCAAATGAAAACTCTTGGTGAAGAACTACCTAGGGAAAGACTTGCACATAAATTGTTAATCAGTTTGACAAGACCCTATGACTCTATAGTAAATGTTATAGAAGAAACTAAGGATACTGATACACTTGATGTGTAAGAGGTTACAGCCTCATTGAGAGCCTTTGATCAAAGGCTAGAGAGACATGCTGATGCAGCCACAGAAAGGGCTTTTCAGTCACTTAGTATCAATCCTAAATAGGGCAGTTCAACTAGACAATATAACAGTTTCAAGCAACAAAAGAAGCCATGGAAAGGAAAATCTAAGAAATGGGAAGGAAGGCCAAGTGTGTCTACCAGAAGCAGTGGTGCTAGTGGGACAAAACCACAATGTACAATCTGTGATAAGGCTCATTTTGGTGTTTGTTGGTTCAAAGGGAAACCCAAATGTAGTAAATGTAACGGGTTTGGTCACTTATCCAAAGAATGTGGTTCTAAAGGAAACCAACTAGTGAACTATGCACAGAAGACTGAGGATGAGACAAATGTGTTATATGCTTGCAATGTTGCAACTGTTGAGAAAAACAAAGATATATGGTATATTGACAGCTGGTGCAGTAACCATATGACTGCACAGGAGTCCCTACTCATCAATATTGACAGAGAATTCATTGGGAAGGTTAAGATGGGCAATGGTCAGCTTGTAAGTGCCACTGGTAGAGGCACCATGGTGATTGAAACAAAACAAGGAAGGAGATACATCAAAGAGGTTATGTTGGTACCTGGACTTGATGAAAATTTATTAAGTCTGGGCCAAATGATCATACATGGTTATTTCTTGCTTTTTGGAAATTCAATGGTTGAAATCTTTGATGACAGGAGTTTGCAGAAGATGGTCACAAGAGTAAAAATGATAGAGAACAGAAGTTTCCCATTGCTACTCAACTACAATCAAGCTATCTCACTGAGAGCTAGTGTCACTGAAAGCACATGGTTGTGGCATAAGAGATATGGTCACTTGACCTTTCAAAGCTTAAGAGATCTGCAAAGACTGGAGATGGTTCAAGGACTACCAAAACTGCATGGAGAAAAAGAAATATGTGAAGGGTGTGTTCTAGGCAAGCACCACAGAGAAAGTTTTGAAACAGGAAAGTCTTGGAGGGCTACACAACCATTGGAAATCATCCACACATATGTATGTGGACCAATGCAAACTGCAACAGTGAATGGCAACAGATACTTCCTAACCTTTATAGATGATTATTCTAGAATGTGTTGGGTGTACTTCATGAGACAAAAATTTGAGGTATTCAGTATATTCAAGAAGTTCAAGATGATGGTTGTTACAAGATCAAGAAAATAAGAAGTGATAGGGGAGGTGAATACAGCGGTTTATTTGCTAAACAAATGCCCAACAAGTTCTTTGGAGAAGAATACTCCATTTGAAGCCTTCAGTGGAAGGAAACCAGGTGTGAAACACCTAAAAGTGTTTGGCTCAGTACGCTATGCACTAATACCATCACAGTTAAGACACAAACTGCAGGAAACCAGCAACAAGTGCATTTTTGTGGGGTATGGTAACTGTGAAAAACGGTATAAACTGTTCAACCTGAAAACACAGAAAATTAATATCTCAAGGGATGTGATCTTCAATGAAGACACAAAGTGGAATTGGGAAGATGGTGTAAAAGTTGAGACATCTGTACCAATGACAATTGGTGGAACAGAAAATGGAATGGAATCACAAACTCAAATCTCTGCTCATCCGTCAAATCAATCCCAGCAATCTCAGTTGTAGCAATCACCTCAACATGCTTCACCTCAATCACAGAGTGAAAGTTCCCAAAACACAGAATTTTGTCTCCCAAAGCTCCACTTCTAGCTCTACTCCTGTGAAAATGAAGAGCTTGAGTGAGATATATGCAATGTGCAATTTATGCATAGTGGAGCCTGAGAACTTTGAAGAAGCTAACTTTGAAGAAGCTAAGGGTGATATAGCTTGGAAGAAAGCTATGGAAGATGAAATGGCAATGACAGAGAAAAACTCCACTTGGGAATTAGTCAAGATACCTAGTGACAAGCCTATGATAGGTGTCAAATAGGTGTACATGACTAAACTTAACTTGGATGGCACAATGCAGAAAAATAAAGCAAGATTGGTGGCAAAGGGCTACTCTTAACAACCAGGAGTTGATTTTAATGAGACCTCCCCTCCAGTAGCTAGACTGGACACCATTAGAACTTTGATTGCTCTTGCTGCACAAAAGGGTTGGAACCTATACCAACTTGATGTCAAATCTGCATTTTTGAATGGTGTACTTGAGGAGGAAGTTTATGTTGATCAACCTCAGGGTTTTGAAGTCAAAAATGAAGAAAACAAGGTTTATAGGTTAATGAAAGCACTATATGGGCTCAAGCAAGCTCCAAGAGCTTGGTATAGTGAGATTGACACTTACTTCTCATAGAGAGGATTCAAGAAAAGTCTTAATGAAGCTACTGTGTATGTGAAATGAGAAAATGGAACTGATGTCCTTATAGTTGCAATCTATGTTGATGATGTAGTGTTCACTGGCAACAATGAAAATATGATGAAAGAGTTTAAAGAAGACATGATGCAGAAGTATGAAATGTCAGACTTGGGGTTATTACACCATTTTCTTGGAATTGGAATTGTCTAGGGAATTAAAGGGATATTCATCAACCAAAAGAAATATGCTCAGACCTTATTAGACAAGTTTGGTCTCAAACATTGCAAATCAGTAACTACACCACTGATTTCAAATGAGAAACTCACCAAATATGATGGAACAGAACCTGCAAACTCCAATCTGTATAGAAAAATAGTTGGAAGTCTCCTCTACCTAACTGCCACTAGACCTGATGTGATGTTGACAGTAAGTTTGCTCTCCAGGTTCATGCATAATCCAACTAAAATTCATATGGGAACAGCCAAAAGGGTACTTAGATACATTGCATGAACCATTGATTATGGTATCAAATATGACAAATGTGAGGCTGCCATTCTAGTTGGATTCTGTGACAGTGATTGGGGTAGCAATGATGATGATATGAGAAACACCTCAGGGCATGCTTTCACTTTTGGTTCAGGGGTTTTCTCTTGGGCTTCAGTGAAGCAGCAAACTGTTGCCTTGTCCACTGCAGAAGCTGAATATGTATCAGCTGCAGAAGCCACTTCACAAGCTATTTGACTTAGGTTTGTTCTGAAAGACTTTGGAGAGATGCAAGTAGATGCCACACCTCTAATGTGTGACAATACATCTGCCATAGCCATGACAAAGAACCATGTCTTCCAACAGAAGACAAAGCACATCAAAAGGAAATACCATTTCATAAGGGAAGCTTTGCAAGAGAATGTGATTGAACTGTTGTACTGCAAATCAGAAGAGCAAATTGCAGATATCTTTACCAAGGCATTGCCTAAGGAAAGATTCGTGTATCTTAGGGAGTTACTTGGAGTGCAAGCAGGAAACAATTTGAGGGGGAGTGCTGGAAGTCAAACAGTCTCCAGCAACACAAATAAGAAGCTAACGGCTAGTTTTGTGTAAATAGGCCAAGAACTAGTTTTCTCAAGCTAATGTCTAAGAGACAAATGAAGGGCTGAGATTGAAACTATGCTGTAAGGCTTAGATTAGAGTAGTACAAGGTTAGGTTGTGTTCTTTGTCTTATTCCTCAATTGAGATAAGAATGTTGACTGTAAAAACCCTACTCCGATTATATATATATATATATATATATGAAATGAATGTTGCTGCAATAATAAGCAGCCGTCACTCTTATTCTTATTCCTTCTTGCTCTGAATACGTCATAGAAATACTCACTGAAATTCCTTAAAAAACACTCAGAATACAAAACATTATCAGGTTCGAGGTTCATATTTTTGGGAGTTGGTTTGGTCGAATTAGAGAGGAAATGAGGTGGTTTACTTCTTGGAGCTTAGAGAGATAGAGAGAGAGAGAGAGAAACGAGAGCTTAGAGAGGGAAAGGTTGCAGAAAATGAAAGGAGAGAGATTTCTGGAGTGTTCACGGGGGAAAAGGAAAAGAAGAAAGAAAAGGGAAAGAAAAGAGAGTGGGCCGGGTTACAGCACAGCATAGTGGGTCCCACACTTAAATTTTAAAAACCGGTTGTTACACCATAACATGTCAGAAGCTACCGTAGCAGGCTGTGTCACTTGACTGGTGAATAGTTACCGCCAAATCAGAGGTCATTGGTTATTGGAATACCATTGATAGCTGCTCACTTATTTTTCATTTCTTAGGTTCTCATGTCGGGAATTTTTCACACATGGTACTGGAATACCACTGATAGTGGGAGAGTGACTGCAGCAATTTGCTGTTGCAGAAAGATAAACAAACTATGCGGGATTGATTGAAAAGAAAAGGTAAAACCAAAATACTCATCTTCTAAACTCTAAAAAATTAAAATCAAACGAACAAAAAATTCTTAAATTGAGTCATACATTGGTTGGAGGATTCAAAACTTCAAAATCACCATCCATCAATAAAAAAACTTAATTTTCTCTATGAGAGCTATTAGGGTTTTAGCTGGAATGAACGTAGAATAAACAAAGAATGATCGTAGGGTTTAATTATAGTGTTTGGGTTTATTGATAAATTTGAGTTTTATTATTAATTTCATTTTGTACTTAATAGTAATTATGCAATAGGATAAAATAGACAATTAACATTTAAAATTTAAATTGGGTGTAGAAACAGGTTACATGGGTTTAAATAAAATTTCCCTTATATGAAATTAGAAAATCTCACCAACAAAAATTCATGAAAAAAGAGTTCCTTCTAGTTAAAGTCTGTTTGTAAGTTCTTTAGGTTATGTATAGGCGAGTGACTTCCAAATTCTAAGATATTTAGGCAAAATAAAGAAATAGATCACATAACGTTAGATATGAGGAATTAGAAAACGTTTCTCATGAGCATTACAAAGGTAATGTGGTAAAGATTTGTAAATGATTCCTTCTATGTAGTCATTTGCATATCCTCGCCTTTTATAATGCTCATGTGGTGCATTTCTTAGGGTATGTTTTGAGTGAGAAACTTCCAAATTCTAAGGAATTTAGGCATAACTGATAAAAAATGAATCACCAAAATTTTGATAGAAATGACTAGAAATGCCGCACACGAGCATCACAAATATACACAGACCTACAAACGCAAACTCACTTGTAATTCATCCTACTAACTAGAGAAGCAAATACATAAACAGATATATTAAACAAATATTAATAAGAAAAAGAATAGTATGAATCTATCTAACCAATGCTAAATAAAATGTAAAAGGTACAAATACGTAATATTCTTAAAAGTAAGATGCATTAACCTGCAATATAGGTAAATAAATCGAAGTACTATGTAATACAGGTTGGTTATACAAAAATGTCATAGGTATATACAATTAACTTGTAATAAACGTTGCTTTAAAAAAAAATTGTAATATAGATAGTTAAGTAATATTCTGCTTGGGAGCATACACAATTTCAGTGATCATCTACTTATATCATAGATTAAGAATAAAACACAAATAAATGCATATAATGGAAAATTCACATCAAGCTCCGTTGGAGGTAAACAACTGAAGACAAACATATGCATATAATGCCATATATAGTAGGAGGAGAAGAAATAAGTGTCATAAGAAGAAGACAGCGCCAAGCAAGAAAAACACACAAAGAAGACGGAAAAAATCTGAATTGAGTAGAAGCATGTAAAATGAACTTTTATACCACTACGGTCTTCTAGTAGGCCGCAACAAGTGAGTGTAATATTAATATATTAAATTTGCACTACTGTAACAATAGTGTTATCAAATTCCAGCTGCCTAATTCCTGTATATTGATATCACATTCATTCAAATTACTGTGAAAGGTCTGTATATACATTTATTCAAATTAGGCCTAAGAGGACAAAAGGCTCCATACTCCCAGACCCATACGTTAGACATCAATGTATATTTTGGTAGAAAGCTAGGCACTCTATATTCTGTAAATACCACTTGCTAAAACAATGCTAAAGGCACTCTAAATTTGTGCACTAAATTCGTGCATCAAAGGATGTGACACCAATCAAATTTGTAGTTCAATTTAAGTTGGATTTGATTAACAGTTGTAATAAAAATGATAGGGAGCATTCTTCAAACCCAGATTAACCATGGTCTTCCTCATAACCCAGATTCATTTCACCACGGCCTTCCTCCTAAATGAGCTCTAATCAAATTTTGTATCAATTTTCATCCCAAAAAAGGTAAACCAGATAAATTTCTTAAAACCCAAATTCCCCAATTCTGATTCGAACAAGAAAATCCCACCATCCTTTCCTAAAAAAAATCTGATTTGTAGAAAAAAATCTCACCCATGTCCATGGCCCAGACGATTTGAAGTAAAAGGAGGAATTTGCAATATGAAAGAAGGCATGGAGGTGGTGGCCGCGGCGCTGTAAAAGTTGGGTATTTGTTGCCGTTGTCGGGGTGGTTGGTGGTGGCTGTTGGGTCGAAAGATTTCTGGGTTGGAGCAATGGAGGCTATGGAGCTGTTGGGTTTTTTGTTTAATTTTTTTGTGTGAATCTCACTATGAAGTTTCTTGATTATCAATATTTGGTACATGAAGGTTTTTTTTGTCCCAATGTAGTATTTGGAACATTTTTATATATTTATTAAAGTTAATCTCAGTTTAGTACCTTGAAGTTTCTCAGTTTTCAACATTTGGTACATGAAGTTTTTTTCATCCTAGAGTGATACCTAAAGTCATAATTTTGGGACAGTCTCATACATCCGTTAAGGTTACTGTTAAGTTAACCAGGTGACGTGGCGTCTAAGTGGATAATGACTGGATATTGCGTGTCATTATGAGCCCACGTGGATATTAAAAAATTTAAAATTTAAAATTTAAAATAATTTTAAAATAATTTCTGGGCTGTCTCCTCCTTACCCCCCCGACCCCCTACCACCCATCGCCCTTCCTTCTCTCATCTGCACCGACCATCCCCGCACGCCCACCCTCAATTCCCTCTCCCAAACCTTCAATTCTCTTTCCCATGTCGAGTAGATGCACTAGTCAAAGCCCTAGACGTCTGCAATCCATCCCCACGTCGTCATCTTCTTCTTCGCCCAAATCCCGCAAGAATCTTCTTCGTCGTCGATAACTCAGCCACCATCTCTATCCCCGCCTTCCCCTCATCCGAACCCAACTCCTACCCAGTTCCAGTTCCAATTCACCCTCTCCCAATTTCCCATTTACCCATCCAACCCTTCCCTTAGCCTCCCCCTCTTGCCTCAGCCACCGCCTTCGCTTCATTCCCGGCCAACATCACCGCACGAAGAAGGATCTTGCAATCTAGCCATCGCAATGCTCGTCCCTTCCTCCCTCATCCTCGATTTCCTCCCCTTCCGCTCCCCACACCTCGTCGCCTCCTCTCTCGCTCTCCTCGATTTTTACGCTCCCATATGTCGTCCAAACTCTTCACGAACGCCTTGATTTTCACCCTCACTAACGCCGCCTTCGCTTCCTTGCTCTGCTTCACCTCCAAATCGTCCCTATCCAAATCCTTGCAGAGCTCAGGGAGCTCCTGATGGTGGAGACTGGAGATCAAGGGAGGAAATAAGAAAATTAGTTTTAATTTTTAATTTTTTTTAGTTTTCTATTTTCAATTTTTAAATTTTTTTAAATTTTTAAATTTTAATTTTTTAATATCTACGTAGGCCCATAATGACACGTGGCGTCCAGTCATTGTCTCCTGGGTGCCACATCACCACTTAATGGTTGACTTAACAGCAATCTTAACGGATGTATGAGATTGTCCCAAAAATATGACTTTAGATACCATTCTGAGATGAAAGAAACTTCATATACTAAATGTTGAAAACATAAACTTTAGGGTAATAAACTGAGATTAACCCTATTTATTAAGTTTTCGTTCAGAAGCTCTATTAACTGATGATTTGGCATCCATGTGAAATATAACTGAACGCTACGTGTCAATATGGAGCCAACATAAATATTAAAAAAATACAAAATACAAAAAAAAAAACATTTTGTTTTTTACCCACCCGTCCCTCACCCTCACCCCCATCCCCTCCCTCCCATCTCTCTTTTGCAACTTGCACCCACCCTCCCTTCTCTCCTCTGCAACCCGCACCCATCCTTCCTACACACCCAACCCAACAAAATCCTGAGGAGAGAGAAGAACCGAAGCACCGAAGTAAGGGAGCCACCTTGTGCTGGTGCCGCTGCCGGAGTCCAATGAGGTGGCGGCTGGGGCTAGGAATGCTCAAGAAACGGTTAGGGATTGCGAATTTATCCAAATTAAGGATTTGGGTCAATTGGGTTTTTGATAAATTTCAGAAATTGGAAGGGTTTCTTGATGAATTTGAATTCTTTTGGGTGGGGATTTTGTTGGGTTTGGTGTGCGGGGAGGGTGGGTGCGTGTTGCACAGGAAAGAAGGAATGGTGGTCCGGGTTGCAGAGGAGAGATGGGAGGGAGTGGGTGTGGGGGGGCGGGGGGGAATATTTTTAATTTTTTAATTTATTAATATTCACGTGAGCCCATATTGGCATGTAGCGTGCATTCATTATCCACGTAGGAAGGCACGTTATTAGTAAACAGATGTTTTGACGAAAAACTTAACAGAGGTATGAAAGTGTCCAAGAATTATGACTTTAGGTACCAGACTGGTATGGAAAAAACTTCACGTACCAAATGTTGAAAACCAAGAAACTTTAGGGTAGTAAACTGAGATTATATTTAATTTATTTATTTTAATTTATCTAAAAATTTAATGATAAAATTATATAGTTTTACATTTTTATCTATTTACTGTTCTGAATGCTTGACCGATCGATAGCCTGGGCAATTTGGAATACAGAAGAAGAAGATCAATTGGTTTATTTCATCCTGACTTCATCTAGAAAGTTTTTCCTTATTACTTACAAATGTGGAAGTCTATTGTTAACTACATTGCAATGTTTGGGAATTGAAGAGAAAATCAAGAAGAAAAATGATTACAGAAGGATGACCACAGAGAGTTTTAGAGAGAGAGATAGAGTTTAGAGAGAGAAATAGGATTTGTATTAACTGAAAGAATGAAGATTACACACTTTGTTTTTATACTAGTAAGCCTAACAACTCTAATAGCAAACTTGCTAACTATATTTCTAACTGTATTGCTGACTTGTACCCTTAATACTCCCCCTGAATCTCAACTGGGGAAACCCAGTTTGAGATTGAAAGAACATATCTGCAATCACTGCTATGAAACCAGAAAACAGAACACAGAGTTGAACCATCTGCAATCTTGCAATCCCACTTTATCCACCTCAGATTCATTCCATGTCAAGAATAATATGACATAAAACCTTGCATTCAGCTACCCTTTAATTGCCTTCTTTCAATCTGGTTATTGGTAGTTAACTTTTCAGTATTGTACTACTCTATAATCTTGCCCTCCTGGCAATCCTTTTCATCATTTTACCCTTTTGAATGGTTCTACAAAGTAGTACTGCCCCCAACTAGATGTACCTTTTCATTTCAATCAATCTCACTTTCCATCACACCTTTCTTTGTATCTGAAACTACATTGAGATCAGCTTTGCTAGAATTTTAACTGCTGTCCAGGTTCAATTTTGGCTTCGCCAAAAGATTTTCCTCAATAGATCGTCCCCTGCTTTTATTTCCAGATTTTCCTTGCAGAAGCTTCAATCAAAGAACAACTTTTTATAAAGTTGTAACACACCCTCATGCCGGTTGTAACAATTTCTTGCGGCTTTACCCTTCGTGGGATTTACCGTCAACAATCTCATTTAACTTGGCTTCGACCTTTAATATTTGCAAAAACAGAAAATTAACAAACTATAGCGTGGTATCGGCCTTAACTATAGCACCACGGGATCGCCCTTTGTGGATTTTACCAAAAAACAACTTCTTTGAACAATGGCATCGGCCTTCACAATTTCAACAACTGAAAATCAACATCTATGTAGGATTACCCTTTGTGGGATTTACCTACTCACATCACGGAATTACCCTTCGTGGGATTTACCGTTAACAACTTCTTCAAACTTCATCGTATAACCGGACTTATTGTAGATTCATGCTAACAACTGAGTTGGTTAGACTCAACATTATAGGCTGAGATAAGGAAAAATTACTGCACAAACTCTTCAACAGAATTGTAGAAAATCAATGAAGCAGAGAGACAAGAATTGGATACTGCCAAACTGCCCGAGTAATTCGACAATGAACACAAGAATCCAAGAATCATACCCATTTCACCAAACATATCAAGATTTACAGAACCATCAAACATATCAATCTTGAACCAACTAGACTCCAAGAACTTCAAGAGCCATACCCAAATCCAGTGCAAGTTCAGTGAGACATTATGGAAGGAAGAAGCAGAGAACCATACCAAAATCTGCAGATCCTGATCTTGCCAATGAAAGTGGCCATCAGCATGCAATTGCATATGTCAATCGAAATAAGATCCTCTACGAAGCTGCCCATAAGGAAAATCATGATAGAACACCCAAGATACCATCGCGTCATCTCCTTTCACATGAAAATTCTGAGCTGGGCATTTCATCAAACATTTGGACTTCACCGAACAAGAAGTATAAGATTTTGGGAAAACAGCACCACATTTTGAGGAAAACTCCAATTGTGAGGGAGCTGATCGCGATCCGTGGGGAGCTGGAGATTAGGGACTCCATTGTATCGAAGGCAGCAAGTCGCTGCGGAAGAAGATACCCAAATACTTCTTCGTCTCCATAAGCTGCCCACATTTTGATAACCCAAAAATCAAAGTATTATACGTAACAAGATCGGGCTCCACAACGCCCTCCTCCAATCCTACGACACATTCCATTCATCAATGAAGTGTATGTTACCTCATATGGGAAATGACCCATTTCCACCATGATACCCAAATACTTCTGCGCCTCCATAAGAAGAACCTTCTCATTCGCAACAAAGAGAAAAGGGCAAGAATATGCAGAGATCCATTTCCTGATTTTCAACAAACAATACAAAATCATGATGAAAGTTTTATGATCTACCTCGTCTTCATCGCATCGAATGGGTACCCAGAAGATGGATGGCGGCGGAGAGCTTCAGTTCTTGTAGGCGGTGAGGAATCGGTTGTCTGGGCTCCGCCTTGACAACACCTTCTAGGCTTCCTCCGTCGTTGATCCCAAGAATCCCACGAAAACATTGAAGAGGCGATCCCCCACCCAATCGCCACGGGTATCCAAACCCAACGCCAAGTAATAGAAGCTCTCGGCGGTGAAATCTCCAAACCAGAACAATCAACCCAACAATTGCAACAATCATAATCCCAACAATCGCTGAAAAGCAACCCAAGAACAATCACAGAAGCACTGAAAATCTAATGGAAATTTGAAGAGAAACTAAACTAGGAAAAGAAAAAAAAATGTAAACTACTACGAAGAGAAACCACCAGAATCCATGGCGTGAGCCTGGTGGCTCTGATACCATGATACCATGTAAACTACATTGCAATGTTTGGAAATTGAAGAGAAAATCAAGAAGAAAGATGATTACAGAAGGATGAACACAAAGAGTTTGAGAGAGATAGAGAGTTTAGAGAGAGAAATAAGATTTGTATTAACTTTTTATACTAGCAAGCCTAACAACTCTAACCAAATACTAACAAACTTGCTAACTATATTTCTAACTGTATTGCTGACTTGTACCCTTAATATCTATATAGTGAAGTTTATGGAATGTGATTTAAGTATTTAACTAGTTATTGGAAATTGACTGTCTAACATAATTCAAGGCATATATTGTTATCAAAACAGTCCAGATGTACAATTACTTCATTTCAGAAGAGAAGTGCATACCTTTCTTTCTGAATATGCCATCCGGAGACATCCGCTACACGCTTTAAAGCTTCCCTCCACCTTTCCACCTTCCCGATTTCGTTCTTGAAATCTTCTTCATGCTTAGCAAGGGCCTTGCAAAAATTTCCTGTCTACTGCTTTCTTACCTCAGATGGATCAACGTTATAGAAAACTGGAAAAATTTGAAGCCCCTTGTCTTCACTGCACTTTACAATATGGGCAAGCTCATCCAAACACAACGTTGAAGAACCAAAGTCATCTGAAAGAATAACGACTGCAAACGTCGATTCCTCAATTGCTTTCAAGAGTTCTGGTTTAATAATACTTCCCCACTCAAGTTTATCGTCATCCCAAAAGGTAATGATTCCTTTCTTTTTCAAAGCAGTGTACAAACTGTTCGTAAAACTGTAACTGGTATAACTCAAGAAACTGTAGCTGGTGTCCTCACTCCTATAACTCAGGAAGACCTCATATACGCATTCAGCGGTTGAAGGAGAATTTGTCTTTTGGGTTCCTATGCAATCAAAATTCAAATCCAGATGTCCATTAGAAGATTCCGATAAACAATGAGCAAACGTGGCAGCATCTTTTTGGTATATTAGTTGTACTCCGCACCCCTTCACTTCCAAATCAGGTCTATTCGTTGAAACTGATGCTGTAAGTTGCCTACTTTCTTTACTCAATTGCCCTGCAATTCGCCCACCTCGTGGCTCATAACAACAAAGCCCATACGACCCCTTTCTGAAGCTATTGAACTGTTGAAGGACTAGTGGATCTCTAAGAGGACCTTCTTGGGTGCTAAAATGGCAAAAAGTATCTTTCATTTCCCAACTCTTATGAAAATCTTCCTTCACGAGAAGTTCAAAAACAAGCAGCAAGGCAAACCCTATCCACGTGCTATCAGATAGTTGGATAGTTACAGAATGCCGATCTGAATGTTGACTACACCAGTCAGGAATTATAGCACTGTGAGGAAAACGAAATTGAAATGGCTCTTCATTTTTTATTCGCTCCAGCAAATTCGAAAAAGAAAAATCAGAATAAATTAAGATGTTCAGTATGGCTATATGATACAAAAAGTCGGAGGGAGCTCACTAGAGCGAAGGACCAATGTGGTGAGTGAGTACCTCAATGAACTTAGGACACTACTACAATATATGCTATCACCGTCAGAACAAAAACCGACGAGAAATCCAATTTCTGTCGGAAATTTGGCAAAAATTCGACATAAAACAATGTAATGTCGCATTTTACGAAAGGGCTTCAACGTCGGTTTGTTGGCTTAATTCGCCACTACGCAGCGTCGCTTTAAAGCGACACTGACGTTGACGTCGGTTTAAAGCGACGTATGCTTCGAGATTACGTCGGTTTAAAGCGACGTATACGTACACGTTACGTCGGTTTAAAGTGATGTTCATTAGCAATATAATTGTAAAATATCCAACCTACTGTCGCTTTTAAACGAAATCGAAATAAAATTAAATCAATTAAATATCCCATAAACCGAGGTCAGATAACAATTAATTAAATAAAATATGCAAACTAGTAACGGTCTTAACCGACACCACCTTTGTTAATAACAATATAAAAAACGAAAAACTGCATTCGTCTTCAATTAATTGAAATAGAAAAAAATTATATAATTACAAGAATAAATTTCAAGGCCAAAATAAACATTAATGAAAATAATTAACAAGAAAAATAGTGCCTAAATATACAAATATGATACATCTAACATTCCACATAATATACAAAAATTCATCTGTCATAACAACAACTAAATAATATACAAAAATTCATCTGTCATAACAACAACTAAATCCGACATTACAAACATAACATAAAAAACCAAAAAGATTGAACGTTCAAAAGGTCATATTTATCCGACAAGAAAGCGAACCAAATAAACTAGTGAACCAAATCTGCGCTTGAATGTGGCACAGATCCTTCTCCTCTTTGACATCCTCCATCTGTTCCCAAAATCCTCGTTAAGTCCACATCAAATCCACCCGCAAGCATTTCAGAAAATGCCCCAACTGGAACTTCAGGACAAAATCCACTAGGAGCAGCCATCTCGGGTCGATATACTGGCACTTGATAAGGCGGCAGCTGCATGTATGGCATGGGAGGCTACTGCATGTATGGCATGGGCGGCTGCTGCATGTATGTCGTGGGCTGCATAGGCATCGAATACATAGGATACGAAGGTTGCTGATTATGGCCAGCATACGGATATGCAGGGGGAGGCTGACTTTGGCCCAACTGTTGAGGATGAGGTTGACTTTGGCCCGACTGTTGAGGAGAAGGCTGACTCTGGCCTGATTGTTGGGTTCCTGGGCTATACGGTGGTTGTGGTTGTGGCTGAAATCTTTGGAAAAACCACGCAAACATCTGCTTTTGGTTGTTCTCTAGGTCCAAAATCCGTTTATTATTATTTTCGTCCCTCATTTTCAACTCATTATTTTGAGTCATCAGCAATGCCATTGCACTGTTAGATGACCTCTTGGAGGAAATTGATGTAGAAGATGAAGAAGACACATAGGACACCATATCAGGAGTCACCCCATGACCATATCCTCTGACTCTATTATACCTCTCAGGACCCATTGTATCAACATACATTCAGGTCCTAAGATCTTCATTATCCTCTTGGCCCGACTCAATCAAAGTTTGCAGATTCCTCTCCATTGTTGCCTTGCATTACAATTTTTAAAAATGAAAATTCAATCGTAAAACAGAAAAATAAGCTATAGATAATAAAAATTAATAACAATGAAATATTAACACAGTAAAATAAATTACCCCTGTACGCTCCGACGTTTCATCAATCCAAGTTTCATTTTTTCGCGTATGACATTCACGAAAAAAGGTTACAGGATCTGCTTCTTTCCCATGCTTGTTCCTCTTTATCAAAAATAAAATTTCACACAAACAATTTTAAGCAAACCTCATATTAAAATTAAAATTTATAACAACAATAGAATATTTAAAATTAATAACATTTCTTCAAATTGTACAATCCATACATATTCTTACCGCTTTCTTGCAAAAGATTTTGTACCAGTAGTATGGTTCATTGTTTTCAGTTACCGGTTAATCTTATTTTTTTTCAGCAACCTCCTGAAAATAAAAAAAAAGATTTTATTAGACAAATTTATAGTTATAACGAAATAAATTATATAACTATTACCCTTGTTTTATCTTCATTTCAGTATGCCAACAAATTATCCCAATGGGCAGGATTCACATCAGGAGGAGGCTGGCGCCGCTCCTCTGCTACTCTTTTAGTATAGTACTTTTTTTTTAACTTATTTCTAAATTCTTTATGTGCATGCTCCGCAACCTTAAGCATCATATAGCGAATCAAAGGCATTTTTAGTATATCTGCATCTTCAAAAAAAATATTTCCCTACATCCATTAAAAACAAAAAAAAAAAAAAAAAAAAAAAAAAATCAAGCAAGTCAAGTATTATTACAATCATTGAATTATTCTTTTATTTTCAAGTAAAAATAAAAATATCTATACCTTTATTCTATTCCAGAAAACTTCCTTATCTTCTTCCTTAATCCTACGCCAACTCTTCGCCAACGGGAGATTTTTGTGGTCTCTAACCTCCGCTGCCACATATTTTGAAAATGCACTAGAATTATCACTAATGCATTTTCCGGACAAATCAAACGAACAAAGCTTTTTCGTCCATTTGGGAACCGAGGGTCCGCGCCTCTGTTGAGATGTTCCTTGTTAAAACAAAAAACAAAATTAAAAACGAGGAAACAAATTTAAATTTTCAGTTTCAGCTTAATACTAAATAACACACATAAAAAAAAAAGAAAAGAAATTAATAATAATTAAAAAAATAACCAGCTTCAACCTCCTCCTCTTCCACATGAAGTTCCTCAGAACGTTGATGTTCACTAGAACTATCCATAGCAAAAGTAAAGGAATCACGGAAGTAAAGTAGATGGAGAAGGAAACACACATAACTAATAGCAAAAGTAAAGTAGATGGAGAAGGAGAGGGAGAAAACGAGCGAGAGAAATGAGAGAATGAAGGAAACACACAGAACTAATAGGAAATATAGGAGCTTAAATATGGAAACAAACTTAGCGTCGAAATATGAAAACATTACGTCGCTTAAAACCGACAAAATATCTGACTCGACCTACGTACACGTAGCCTGACATACTTTTCACTGAAAGAACTAACACACTTTTGACTGAAAGGATACTGGCGTCGAAATAAGGTGACATTTTGTCGGTTAAAACCGACGTACCTCTGACAGAAAGAAAGTCATCGCAGTGGCCTCGAAATTGGAAGTCCGAGTGAACCGAGGAGTCGAAATAATAAGTGGTTGTGTCGAAATAATAAGTGGTTGCGTCGGTGTAAACTGACGCTAACTCTGATAGTGATTGAAAAACTCAACGAACCCATTTCCCCGTGCAAAAAAACTGGGAAATTTCCCGCCCAACATAAAAAAAAAGAGTTTAACTTAAAAAAAAAATTTAACCCAAAATTAAAAAATAAGCAGTTATGTTATTTCATATAATACTTTAATAAATAAAATATATACATAATACTTAATAAAAAAACAGAAATATAATTTTAGGATCATTTTGATATAGATGCCTCAAATTTGAATTTTTTTAATCAAACATCTATAAGTTTTCAACTTTTGATCAAAAAGAGGATACTGGCGTCGAAATAGGGTCACATTGCGTCGGTCAAAACCGACGTGCCTCTAACAGAATCACAGTCATCGCAGTGGCCTCGAAACTGGACGTGAGAATGAAGGAGGCGTCGAAATAATAAGTGGTTGCGTCGGTTTAAACCGACGCCAATTCTAACAATGATTTAAAAACTCTTCCAGTCTATTTCCCCGTGCAAAAAAAAAGGGAAAATTCCCGCCCAACATAAAAAAAAAAGAGTTTAACTTAAAAAAAATATGAAAACAAGGAGGAAAAAAAAAAAAAAAGATTAACCCAAAATTAAAAAATAAGCAGTTATGTTATTTCATATAATATTTTAATAAATAAAATTTAACTTATACATAATACTTAATAAAAAATAGAAATATAATTTTAGGATCATTTCGATATAGATGCCTCAAATTTGAATTTTTTTAATCAAACATCTATAACTTTTAAACTTTTGATCAAACATTCTTCTGCTAATTTTTAATTAAAAATTATGATTTTTATTGTCAATAATTAACCAACTAGTTCAGAAAATAATATCACAAATATTCTAAAATCACCATAAACTTCCTATCTTATCTTATCATAATTCGTTTAAAATGAATTTTTCTTATTCAAATAATTTGTTGTTTTAAATTCCAAAAACACATAAAATCTTATTAACATACAATTATGAAATATAACATGCACAAATATTAAATATAACGTACCAAACAGATATATTAAATATAACGTACCAAGCCTTTGGTACGTTATTGGTACGTCATATAAATTTAATCTGGGTATGTATTAGTATTTTGGTACGTTATGCAATTTTTTATTTAGTACGTACCAAGTTATTAGTACATTGTATTATCCTTATTTTGGTACGTACAAAACTTATAGTACGTTATGTGTAAGTTGTGTAACCCAAAAAAAAGATAACTTTTCACATTAAAACATTGCACTAAAAAATATTTTGTCAACTCTTAAGAGTTTATTCATACTTTCATTAAGTATAACACAAGATTTTGTGGTATCCACTTGTGTAGATATTTTAAATTGAAGATCGAAATCATTCATTGTATTCATATAGGGTGAAGGAGTGTACCTATAAAAAATCATCAAAATCGGAGATAAAAAAACCGTTAAATCGGATTTTTCGTTAATAACCGTCGAAATTTTTTTTCCAGTTACTTGATCTCAGAATGTTTGTTTTTTTGAAATTTTTGGCGTATGCGATCTCGAATTATATACAAATATGTTTGACAGTTGGATCGTTGAAATTAGTTTCGTAGAATTCGTATTCCATCAAAACGATAGATTCACTAACACTTAAAGAGTTTATTCATACTTTCATTAAGTATAACATACACTAGTGTAAATATTTTAAATTGATGATCGAAATCATTCATTGTATTCATATAGGGTCAAGGAGGGTAGCTGTAAAAAATTATCAAAATCGGAGTTAAAATAATCGTTAAATCGTGATTTTTCGTTAATAACCGTCGAATAACTTTTTCCAGTTACTTGATCTCAGAATGTTTGTTTTTTGCAATTTTTGGCGTATGCGATCTCAAATTATATACAAATATGTTTGACGGTTGGATCGTTGAAATTAGTTTCGTAGAATTCGTATTCCATCAAGTTCAATGGTATATATATATTTATTAAGTATATTTAAATTAATTTATTTTGTACATATAACACTTAAGAAATTAAATGGTCACCAATTTTTAATATTTAATTTAATATACATATATATATATATAATTATTATAGTTTTTAGGGGTATAAAATTGTTAAATAAGGAGGAAAATAGTGTAATTAACAACCCAAAAGTTTCTTGAACTTGAAATAAGAAAGAGAAAAATAGTGTAAATAGGCTATAAAATTGTGTAATTATTATAGTTTTAAGGAGTATAAAATTGTTAAATAAAGAGAAAAAATTGTTAAATAAAGAGGAAAATAGTGTAATTCACAAGAGGTTGTTACCTTGTGTCGAAATAGACTAACATTGCGTCGAAATGGGCTAACATTGCGTCAGATAAAACCGACGTAACATGACAGTCCGTGTCGAAATAAGCTTTCATTGCGTTGAAATAAACCGACGTAACCAGTGTAACTGAATGAAAAAGCTCTTCCAATCCATTTCCTCGTGCAAAAAACCGGGAAAAGTCCCGCCCAAAATATTTCAATTAAACTGACGCAGATGACATATGCGGTTGGTTAAAAGAAAAAAAGTTCAACCCAATATTAAAAAAAGTTTAACCCAATATTAAAAAAAAAGAGGTTTAACTTATATATAATACTGAATAAAAAACAGAAATATAATTTTATTCCCCGTCATCATCTGTTAGCTCATCGTCGACATTGGCATGATTAACGAACTCGGTAGGCAATGGTAATGATTCAAGAAAATGAGTCTCTTCCACGCCAACCCTTGTATGGAGATTTTCATTATCAAGAATTCAATCATCCAAGTTCGGTATGGCATAATCATCAATAGCATCACTATCCTCTAATACGTCAAACAAATCCCTCGGCTGGGTTCGAACAACTACGTGCCATTCTTTTTCAATTGTGTCATCCACGTAAAATGCTTGTAATGCTTGTGATGCTAGTATGAAAGGATCCTCTTTAAATCCCAATTGATTGAAATTCACCATAGTAAATCCATATTGATCGGTCTTCATTCCTCGTGGACTTTCACTATTAACCCATTCGCACTTAAATAACATCACAGCTCGACCCCTATCTCCTGCCTCAGTAGGAGCATAATATTTAACCTCGAACATATCTACAACTCTGCCATAACAATTCACTTGCCCAATTGCTCCAGGAACATTTGCAGGTACAAAGACACCACAATTTTGATTCTTATGCTTATCATCCACAGATTTTATACGAAATCTAAACCCATGAACAATGTGACTTTTATATCTACTCACAACCCTACTAGGATAATTAGCTAGCCAATGCAAGTCTTGAGATATCAATGTGTCATTAGCATGATAGCTTGAATTCATATGTAATTAGTATGAAGATAAAAATTGACAGAATAACTATAAACATGTTATAATTAAAATGCAAAACAATAAATAAATAATGTGATTGTTATATCAACTCACATGTTGCTTGAACCATTCTGGAAATTCTTTCTTGCTTAGCTCCTTAATTTGTCGCATAGTTAACCTTTCTCGACGATGTTTAGTTTTCAAGAATTCCTCATGTTGCCTACACAATTATGTCCAAATTTAGATAATTAATTTTTCAAAGTTAAGAAAACCAATAAAACATTAAGACGTATGATTAAACATTCTTACCTTCTAAATGGGTTCACTTCATCACAATTATTTAGAATGTATCTATGGCACTGATCAAGAACATTTAGATCGAGCTCCACATTTTCTCCTGAACCCATATAACATCCTTTGGAGTCAAAAATTGATAACCCACCAGACACTCCACGTCCAATACCATCTTCATTTCGGCCTCTACGGGTACGACAAGACTCAACACCTCTAAGATACATGGAACAGAAGGACAAGCACTCATCCACCAAATATGCTTCAGCAATAGAACATTCAGGACGACCCTTATTACGAACATAGTGCTTCAACGTTTGCAAATACCTATAATTATAAACGAAACACAAACAATTATAATTATAAATTAAAGTTATGACTACAATTGTAAAAAATTTATAAACTTTTTTTAATTACCATTCAATTGGATACATCCATCTACAGTGAACAGGCCCTGCAAGAACTGCTTCATCTGCCAAGTGAACTGGAAGGTGCACCATTATATCAAAAAATGCAGGAGGGAATATTTTTTCAAGTTGACATAATGTCAAGGCAATTCTTGAACTCAGTTCATTGAATCCTTCCTCAGACTCCTTACTACACAATTGTCTGAAAATTGCACTCAACTCTAATAATACCATAGTAACAGCTTTAGGTAAAATCGGGCGTATTGCAAGCGGGAGTAACTGCTGTATTAAAACATGACAATCATGACTTTTCAACCCATGTATTTTTCGTTCATTCACGTGCACACATCGCGATAAATTTGATGAATATCCATTGGGGACCCGAATAGTAGACAACACATTGCAAAACGCAATTTTTTCTTCTCTTTTCAATGTGAACAAAGCTGGAGGTAGAAATGTTCTATTTCCTTCCCTACGTGGGTGTTGACTACGTCGTATGTTCAAGACTTCAAGATCTGCACGTGTAGCCAATCCATCTTTAGACTTTTCTATACCTAGCAATGTTCCCACCACATTGTCACATATATTCTTCTCAATATGCATAACATCAAGATTGTATCTAATCAACAGATGCCTCCAATAAGGTAGTTCATAAAAAATAGATTTCTTCTTCCACTGACTGTTACTACTTGTACTGCTCGAAGTTCTTTTTCTGCGTTGCCTAACTGAAGCATTTTTCTTTGGTTTTTCAAAAGTAAATCTCAATGTACAAAGTTCTTCGAGACATTGTAAACCAGTCCACTGCCTTGGTGCACTACGATGCTTTCGATGACCATTAAAGCTGTGGTTTGCCTTCGAAACCTATGATTATCTTCAAGAAAGCGTTGATGCGCCATATAACAAACTTTACGACTCGCCGGCAAGTAAATAGATTCTTTATCATGCATGCAATGTGGACAAGCTTTATAGCCATGTGTACTCCATCCTGACAACATTCCATAAGCCGGAAAATCACTTATAGTCCATAAGTGCAGCCTTCATCGCAAAACTTTGGTTGGAATACGCATCATAAGTGGGAGTGCCCACCTCTCACAACTCATTCAACTCGTCAATCAGTGGACGCATGTATACATCAATCTCTTTACCAGGACTGTGCGGTCCTGGTATTAATAGAGACAACAACAAATTTGGTTGCTTCATGCACATCTAAGGCGGCAAATTGTAAACAGAAAGCACCACAGGCCATGTGCTATGGTCATTCCTCATTTTCCCAAAAGGATTAAATCCATCACTGGCCAACCCTAATCGGACTTTTGGAATTTCTGACGCAAAATCCAGATATAAATTATCCAAATGCTTCCATGCTGGAGAATTTGAAGGATGTCTCATAAACTCATCCCTAGGACATTCAGTTGCATGCCACCTCATATGTTCAACCGTATGCTTCAACATAAAAATTCGTTGCAATCGTAGTTTTAAAGGAAAATACCACATAACCTTAGCTGCTATCATTTTTCTCGATCTATCCGCTACGTTGGTAATTTTATATCTTGATTCACCACAAACCAAGCACACGGTCAAATCCGAAGTATCTTTCCAATAGATCATGCAATCATTGGGACATGCATCAATTTTCACATACGTCAGACCCAAGTCATTTATAAGTTCTTTTGCCTTATAACATGATTCAGGCAAACAATCCCCTTCAGGCAACATTCTTTTAATTAACTCCAGTAAAGTTGTGAAGATCTCGTCTGGCATTCCACCTAAACACTTGATCTGATACAGTCTTACAACTGCTTCCAATTTCTTAAACTCCTTACACCCTGGCCACAAATCTTGATCTGCCTTTTCAAGCAACCTAAAAAAAGTCTCCACCTCTTCTGGACGCCCTTCCCCAATAGGGGGTTCAGTAGACGGCCCAACACCTTCTTCTGTTAATGGTTGGACAAATACATCATTAAGAAAATCATGCATGCCAATCACCTCATCTCCTGTTTCTTCTTCTCCAATTGCCACATTTTACTCTCCAATGTTTTGCTCGCCATGATGTCGCCAACAAGCATTTTTATAATCTTTATCCATATCATACAATATGAGATGTTCAATAATAGTGTTCCTAACAAAAGTATATCGATTACAACATCTTTTGCAAGGACATCTAAACTTATCAGGACCAACACCATCTGCAACTGCTTGATCCAAAAACAAATTAATTCCAGCTGTATACGCTTCAAAATTTCGGGGTATCGTCAACCAACTCTTGTCCATGTTTTACCAGTTTACGAGGGTAAAATATTACGCTGACAGTAAGATGCCTACAATCTTTCAATCCCTATCACGTAGGCATAACTATTAGAATTTTCAATTTCTATCTTTCAACCCTTGAACTCTATCACGATTGCAATCTTTTAATTTTCAACACCTATTATAGTAAAAACAAATTAAAATAACAACCAAAAGTTATCAAAATAACAACAAATTAAAATAACAATTACAGTGCAAAACAAATTGATTTAACATAATATATTTTTGAATTACTAAATATTATAAGTTTAGGTTATATTTAATATTGTTAATTTAACATAAATGCTTATAAATATTATTCATTCCATTTTCTCAGAACAATTCAAATTATGCTCATCTAATCCATTCTAGTAAATAACAACCAAAAGTTATCAAAATAACAACAAATTAGAATAACAATTAGAGTGCAAACAAAATTAATTTAACATAATATATTCTTATATTACTAAATATTAAAAGTTTATGTTACATTTAATATTGTTAATTTAACATAAATGCTTATAAATATTATTCATTCCATTTTCTCATAACAATTCAAATTGCAAAAAAAATTAATTTAACATAATATATTCTTATATTACTAAATATTATAAGTTTATGTTATATTAATATTGTTAATTTAACATAAATGCTTATAAATATTATTCATCCCATTTTCTCATAACAATTCAAATTGCAAAAAAAAATTAATTTAACATAATATATTCTTATATTACTAAATATTATAAGTTTATGTTATATTTAATATTGTTAATTTAACATAAATGCTTATAAATATTATTCATTCAATTTTCTCATAACAATTCAAATTATTCTCATCTAATCAATTCTAGTAAATAACAACAAAAAAGTATCAAAATAACAACAAATTAAAATAACAATTAGAGTGCAAAAAAAATTTAATTTAACATAATATATTCTTATTACTCAATATTATAAGTTTATGTTATATTTAATATTTTTAATTTAACATAAATGCTTATAAATATTATTCATTCCATTTTCTCATAACAATTCAAGTGACAAAATTAATTAATTCGACTAAATATTAATTAATTTAACAAAAATAGTAGAAATTTATCTAAGTACTTAAATTACAATTTTTAAATAAATAAACTTGTGTATTATACAATTTAAAAATTAAAAAATTTAGTGATAGAAACCTGAATTATGGAAGAATTCAGTCGTCGATCAATTCTTTATGTACTCAACCAGCTCAAATAAATTCCCTAAAAAAATAAATTGTAACTAAAAATTAAACATAAGCTAAAAAATAAACATAAGAGGAGAAAATAAAATTATTACAAGCAAGAAAAACTTACCGTTGTGAAGAAGAAGCATATGAACTTGCAAGAACATGGGAAGGTGAAAGAGAAGAAGAAATAAGAACGGTGAAAGAGAGAGAGAGAGAACACGAGAAGGTTTTGTAAATTGGAAGAATGAATAAGAAAAATGCAAGAGAAGAAGAAGAAAACACGGGGGAGGGTATATAAACACCATCAATCTGTCGCTTGCAACCGACACCGGGTTTCAAAACATTTTAAAAAATAAAATATTTGTCGCTCAGAACCGATGCAGGTTTTAAAATATATAAAAACAACAATTAGTGTCGTATAGAAGCGACACCCATACTTTATGTCCCTTAAAAGCGACACTGTTTTATTTAAAGCGACGCCAGTATTTAAAATTATTAAAATGTGTGTCGGTTATAAGCGACACACAATGTTTACGTCAGTTTAAAAGCGACGCAGGCTTTGTAAATTCGACGTCATGTTCAGTGGGTGTCGCAACTCTCTTATGCGCCACTATATTATATTAAACCGACGCAACATCTGACACTATAAGGCCCTTTTGTAGTAGTGGGAATGAGTGTTTCAAGATGGTCTTCTGAAATTGGAAGTGGGAAATGGTTCGTCCAACTGTCTTCATTCTCTTCATTCTTGTATTCTGGAATTGGAAGTGGAAAATGGTTCGTCCAGTTGTCTTCATTCTCTTCATTCTTATAAGGATTTCCGTAATCTATGTGACATAAACCGTTACCAGAATCCCATATTGTCAAATGACTTGAATAATTTTTCAACATTGGGCACTCACGAGCATCTACATATGTTAGTTTGGATGGAAGAGTTTTTGGTAACGACTCTAGATTTGTGCACCTAAACAAGGAAAGTTGTTTAAGCTCAGGAAGTTGAGAGATGCCTGCTGGTAAGCTCACAAAATTGTTCTCTCAATTCCAAACATAGCAATGACGATAAGAAGTCAATATCATCAGGGATGGCTCCTTCCTCAAGACTGCATTGACCTAGATTTAATCTATACAGTGAGGACAAACCTGAGAAAGAGTTGGGCAACTGCAAGCCCATTTGCTCATCTTTACAACTATTTAAACGTAATAGTTTAAACCTCTTCAGACGTGAAATGGAGGGGGGAACTTTTCTTATGCCGCTGTCACATGCATCAAGCTCCTCCAAATGTTGCAAGTTCCCTATGTTTTCTGGCAGTTGGTCAACATGTGAACATCCTGACAATTTGAGATCTTTCAGAGATGTCAAACTACCAAGGATGCTTGAATTACTCAAATGAAGGTTCTAGCAGCCTTTGAGGTTTAACAAGATAAGGCCTCTCAACTTCACAAATGTTACCGGCAGCTCTCTTATAGCCGTTCCATCTAAATAGAGTTATGACAGCTTTTCCATACTTTCCTCAATCTCGGGGAACTCAGTGAGTTTTGAACACCCGGAAAGAATAAAAGTTTTAAGAGATCTCAAGCTGATAGAGGGAAGGCTCTCTAGACTTTCACAACCTTTTAAATTCAACAAACCAAGGTATTGGAGACTTCCAATTGTCGTATGAAGCTCTAATAATTTCACATAGCCTAGTATCAGCTCCTCAAGCTTTGGGACCATACTGAAGTCCAGAATCTTTGTCAAGAATTGAGAGTTGGAAAGATTGATTTGCACCAAATTTCCCATCCGTGGAAGCTGTTATGAGATGTTAGGAAAGGAAAAAAAAACCATTTTAGCCTGAATTTCTTCCTCCACTAGTTCTGCGCATAATTCACTGCCAGAAAAAAAGATACAGTTAAAGAGTGTCTTACCCATAGCTGCTTAATGCGGCAGTTAGGCACTTTGAGTTCAACAAGCTCATCTGGTCCAAAACTTGATGGCAGAGATTCTAACGGATATTCATGGCAGAGTTTCTCAACCTCGTATATTTTATCATTATTTACTTGACGCTTATTTAATGTCTTCTTGTCTCTTGTTGTTACAATGACTCGACTTCCTGGGCCTAACCAAGAACAATCTGCTAAAGCTTTGATCTGTTCAAAATCTTCAACATCGTCCAGAACGATGAGCACCTTATGGAAACGGAGTCTTGCACTTAACAGCTCTTTCCCTTTAGGGATGTCTTGTATGTGATCATCTCGATTGCTGTCCGACAGAGTCTTATAAAGATAATTTTGCAAGTAAACTAGACCTCGGCCATGTTTTCCGCATTCCTCTCTTACACGGTCAAGAAAGCATATGTGTTTAAATTCCTCACCCCTCTCTAACAAGATCTTTTCGAAAGCTTGTCGTGCCAGAGTTGTCTTTCCTGTGCCCCCAACTCCCCATATCCCTATTGTGCGAACATCATCATTCGATGATGGTGGACCAAAGCACAACTACATCACTTTCTTTGGCCGAGATTCTGTTCCAATCAAATCCTTGAATGCTCGTACCGGTTTCAACCGATCTAAAATCTCTTGATCAATGTCATGAATAATTTCTGACTCGTGAGACCTACAAAAAATATTAAAGCATTTTTAGTAAGAATTCTGTTGGTATATGGTCCAACCCATGATGAATGTTCTAGATTATTCTAGTAAGCAAGTGAGGTGGCTGGAGCATGCTAGACAATTCTAGCATGTTATTAAGTTGATGGAAGAAGCTAGAAAGCACTAGTTTCCTTGGTTGCAAATGGAAAGATCTAGAAGCTACAATTTTGTGGCTAGTCTAGAATTATCTAAGTTAGAGGTTGGTAGAATATTCTAGAAACTAGAAACTAGTTCTAGTTTGTAGAAGGAACTAGAAACTAGTAGAATGCCAACCCCTCACCTATAAATATGGGTGTAGTGCAACCAATCAACAAACGAAGAGAGTAGCAAAGGATCAAGTCCAAAGCTAGAGTTCCACTCCAAGAGTGAGAGTGACAGTGAGAGTGAGAGTGTTCCACTACACATTGTGTGAGTGAAGTTTAGTGTGAGAGAAAGTGTTGTTATACTTTCTTGTATCCATCAAACCTTGTCTTTGGCTTGGTAAGACTACTCTTGTTGTACTCATTATTTTCATATAGTGAAGATTGATCGTTGTTCCGTGGACGTAGGCATAAATTGCCGAACCACGTAGATTCTTGGTGTCTATTTTCTACTTTACTTTGTGCATTCTCTATCTTGTAGTACCGTCATTCCTAACAAGTGGTATCAGAGCCCGGTTGGCTCGTACTACCAGATGGAAGGAAGTGGCACTATGATCAAACTCACCAACTCCAATTGGGTAACATGGAAGCCAAGGATGGAAGACATTCTCTAGTGTAAGGACATGCATGAGCCAATTAAAGGAGATGCCGCTAAGCCTGAGAGCATGTCCGATGCTGAGTGGAAGAAGATGAATCGCAAGGCAATTGGCATAATTAGACAATGGGTGGACGATAGTGTTTTTCACCATGTGTCTAATGAAACCAATGCCCGCGAGTTTTGGACAAAGCTTGAGTCCTTGTTCGAGAAGAAGACCCCAGCTAAGAAAGCCTTCTTGATTAAAGAGCTCATCAATGTGAAATACAAGGATGGTTTAAGTGTAGCAGAACACTTGAACAATTTCCAGAATATCATTAACCAATTGGCTACCATGAACATGACGATTGAGGATGAGCTGCAAGCGCTCTTGTTACTTGGGTTCTTGCCAGACAGTTGGGAGACCTTTGTGGTAAGTATAAGTAACTCTGCTTCTAATGGTGTTCTTACTCTTGATAATGTTAAAAATAGCATGCTCAATGAAGAAACGAGGAGAAAGACTTCTGGCACAGATAGCAGCCAAGTATTTGTCACAGAGAATCACAGAAGAAGCAAGAGTAGAGGGCCTAGAGGTCATGGTAGAAGTCCTAGTCGTTCCAAGTCAAGGTTCATGGGTGCATGCCACCATTGTGGCAAAGGAGGCCATATGAAGACAAATTGTCGAGTTTGGAAGAGAGAGCAAAGGGAAAGAAATAATCAGAAGAAAGATGATACGGGCAATACCACTGCAGTCCTATGTGGTGATGTACCAGAAATATTGTCTGTTGGTGAATGTTTGCATATGGGTGATTCTGACCGAGACATTGAATGGATCTTTGACAATGAAGCTTTCTTCCATGCTACATCCAAACGGGAATTCTTCAGCACATACAAAGAATGTGACTTTGGCATAGTGAAAATGGGGAATGAAAGTTATTCCAAAATTATTGGAATTGGTGATATTTGCCTAAGAACTAATCTCGGCTGCCAGTTGATGTTGAAAGATGTGAAACATATTCCTGATATACGTCTCAATCTGATATCCATCGGTACCCTTGATCGACAAGGTTATTATCACCATATTGGCGAAGGAAAGTTGAAGCTTACTAAAGGCCTAATGGTGGTAGCAAGAGCACGACTTTGTTGTACGTTGTACCGGTCAAATGCCAAGGTTTTGAAAGGTGAGTTGAATGCTGTGAATGACTCATCTTTAGACTTGTGGCATAAAAGGCTAGGCCACATGAGCGAGAAATGCCTACAAGTTCTGCCAAAGAAGTCTCACATTCCATTTGCCAAAGGTACGTTGTTAAACTCTTGTGAGCACTGTTTATTCGGAAAACAAAGAAGAGTTAGTTTTTCTGTTCCATCTACAAAGAAGGGAAATCTGTTAGATCTTGTTTATTCAGATGTGTGTGGTCCCATGAAAGTTAAGTCACTTGGAAGAAATAAATATTTTGTTACTTATATTGATGATGTTTCACGAAGGGTCTGGGTGTTTTTGTTGAAATCCAAAGACCAGGTGTTTCAAACATTCCAGGAGTTCCATGCCATGGTGGAGAGGGAAACTGGAAAACCTCTCAAGTGCCTTCGTAGCGACAACGGGAGCGAGTACACATCTCACCAGTTTAGAGAGTATTATGCGAAACATGGCATACGTCATGAGAAGACAATTCTTGGAACTCCACAACATAACGGTGTTGCTGAAAGAATGAACCGAACCATCATGGAGAAAGTCAGGTGTATGCTGAGGACCATTGGGTCTTGATGTTCCAGAGAGAGTATGGACTGGTAATGATGTGTCTTACTCTCATCTGAAGATGTTTGGTTGTAAAGCTTTTGTGCATGTACCCAAAGAGCAGAGATCGAAGTTAGACTACAAAGCTACACCATGCATCTTTCTTGGTTATGGTGGTGAAGATTTTGGTTACAGATTATGGGACCCATACCAGAAGAAGTTTATAAGAAGCAGACATGTGATCTTTTATGAAGATCAAACAATTAGGGATTCGGATAAAGAGGCTCAGCCAGATGGCACAGTCAGAAGAGTTGATCTATTAGCTTCAGACGAAGAAAGTCACGGTGACATCCCTGAAGCAGCTGCCAATGAAGTGCTTGCAGAACCAAATAATGTTGATCAATGAGAGCCTGATCAAGATGAGCCAAACCATGAAATTGCTGATCAGGGGGAGCCTGAAGAGCAGATTCAAGGGGAACCCAATCAGGGGGAGCCTCCAGCCCCGCAAGAGAATGAAGATTAAGTTAGAAGATCCAGCAGAAGTTGAAGACCGTCTACCAAGTATTCTTCATCAGAGTATATCATGTTGACTAATAATGGAAAGCCCAAAACTTATGAGGAGGCCAGAGCTCATAACGACAGTAACAGATGGATGAAGGCTGCTGGGATGGACTCCAGGTAACTTGGAGTCATGATCGGAATTCCTCCCTCATGGACTGGAGGGGGAGATTGTTGGTATATGGTCCAGCCCATGATGAATGTTCTAGATTATTCTAGTAAGCAAGTGAGGTGGCTGAAGCATGCTAGACAATTCTAGCATGTTATTAAGTTGATGGAAGAAGCTAGAAAACACTAGTTTCCTTGGTTGCAAATGGAAAGATCTAGAAGCTACAATTTTGTGGCTAGTCTAGAATTATCTAAGTTAGAGGTTGGTAGAATATTCTAGAAACTAGAAACTAGTTCTAGTTTGTAGAAGGAACTAGAAACTAGTAGAATGCCAAGCCCTCACCTATCAATATAGGTGTAGTGCAACCAATCAACAAACGAAGAAAGTAGCAAAGGATCAAGTCCAAAGCTAGAGTTCTACTCCAAGAGTGAGAGTGAGAGTGTTCCACTACACATTGTGTGAGTGAAGTTTAGTGTGAAAGAAAGTGTTGTTATACTTTCTTGTATCCATCAAGCCTTGTCTTTGGCTTGGTAAGACTACTCTTGTTGTACTCATTATTTTCATATAGTGAAGATTGATTGTTGTTCTGTGGACGTAGGCATAAATTGCCAAACCACGTAGATTCTTGGTGTCTATTTTCTACTTTACTTTATGCATTCTCTATCTTGTAATACCGTCATTTCTAACAGATAGATGAAGGCAATGGAGTCACAGATGGATTCCTTATTAAAGAATGATACCTATGAGCTGGTGGACCTTCCAAAAGGCAGAAAAGCATTGAAAAACAAGTGGGTGTTCAAATTGAAAAGAGACTACAACAAGACAAGATACAAGGCTCGTTTGGTTGTCAAAGGTTTTGGTCAAAAGAAAGGAGTTGACTTTGATGAGATTTTCTCACCGGTGGTGAAGATGACTTCTATTCGAGTTATCCTTGGTATGGCAGCAAGCATGGATCTTGAGCTCGAGCAGTTAGACGTTAAAACTGCATTTCTCCACGGCAATTTAGAAGATGAGATATACATGGAGCAACCCAAAGGCTTTGAAGTCAAAGGTAAAGAAAATTTGGTGTGCAAGCTAAAGAAAAGCTTATATGGTCTTAAGCAGGCTCCGAGACAGTGGAATAAGAAGTTCAACTCATTCATGGTGAATAATGAGTACAAGAGAACTCATGCTGACTCTTGTGTCTATATCAAACAATTTTCTGGAGGTAAATTCATCATTTTACTGCTTTATGTTGATTATCGGTCAAGATGCTTCTATGATTAAAAAGCTCAAAGAAGAGTTATCTAAGTCCTTTGACATGAAGGACTTAGGGCTAGCTAAGCAGATTTTGGGCATGGAGATAATTCGTGACAGAAAATCCAAGAAGTTATGGCTGTCAAAAGAAAAGTATGTTGAACGGGTGCTTGAAAGGTTCAACATGAAAGCAGCCAAACCGGTAAGCTCACCTTTAGCCAATCATATCAAGTTAAGCAAAGAGTCGTGTCCAAAAACATATGAAGATAAGGAGAAAATGGCAGTTGTTCCCTACTCTTCAGCGGTAGGAAGTATCATGTATGCAATGGTGTGCACACGGCCAGATATTGCTCATGCAGTAGGTGTGGTGAGCAGTTTTCTCTCTAATACAGGGAAAAACCACTGGGAAGCCGTTAAGTGGATTCTCAGATATTTGAAAGTGACTTCTAAGATGTGCTTGTGCTTTGGCGGTTCTAAACCAATCTTGGAAGGATTTACAGATGCTGACATGGGAGGTGACCTGGATGGTAGAAAATCTATGTCTGGGTACTTGTTTACTTTTGCAAGGGGAGCCGTCTCATGGCAATCCAAGTTGCAAAAGTGTGTTGCTTTGTCCACAACCGAGGCTGAATATATAGCCGCTACAGAAGCATGCAAGGAGTTGCTGTGGCTGAAGCGGTTTCTCCAAGAGTTGGGTTTGAAGCACAGTGATTATGGCGTTTATTGTGATAGTCAGAGTGCTCTGGATTTGAGCAAGAACACTGCATATCATTCACGTACCAAGCACATTGATATTCGTTATCACTGGATTAGAGATGCTATCGAGAACAAGTTACTACAGCTGAAGAAGATTCAGACCGATAATAATTCCTCAGACATGTTGACAAAGGTAGTCACAAAATCAAAGTTGGAATTCTGCATTAAGGCTGCTGGGATGGACTCCAGGTAACTTGGAGTCATGATCGGAATTCCTCCCTCATGGATTGGAGGGGGAGATTGTTGGTATATGGTCCAGCCCATGCTGAATGTTCTAGATTATTCTAGTAAGCAAGTGAGGTGGCTGGAGCATGCTAGACAATTCTAGCATGTTATTAAGTTGATGGAAGAAGCTAGAAAGCACTAGTTTCCTTGGTTGCAAATGGAAAGATCTAGAAGCTACAATTTTGTGGCTAGTCTAGAATTATCTAAGTTAGAGGTTGGTAGAATATTCTAGAAACTAGAAACTAGTTCTAGTTTGTAGAAGGAACTAGAAACTAGTAGAATGCCAAGCCCTCACCTATAAATATGGGTGTAGTGCAACCAATCAAGAAACGAAGTGAGTAGCAAAGGATCAAGTCCAAAGCTAGAGTTCCACTCCAAGAGTGAGAGTGAGAGTGTTCCACTACATATTGTGTGAGTGAAGTTTAGTGTGAGAAAAAGTGTTGTTATACTTTCTTGTATCCATCAAGCCTCGTCTTTGGCTTGGTAAGACTACTCTTGTTGTACTCATTATTTTCATATAGTGAAGATTGATCGTTGTTCGGTGGACGTAGGCATAAATTGCCGAACCACGTAAATTTTTGGTGTCTATTTTCTACTTTACTTTGTGCATTCTCTATCTTGTAATACCGTCATTCCTAACAAATTCCCCTTCAGCCGTCAACACAAAAATAGAAAAGGGATAATGTGTGATGAGTCCAAAAGAAGACTTTTCTTTTTACACCCTGCAATCATCCAAGATCACCCCAGAATTTTAATTTTTTTTTTAATTTTCTGAAATCCAATTTCACTCTTAAAGAAACTAACAGACACCCACAACCCTTGCACATCCTTCTTCTCCCACTCCCGGACACCCACCCACCAGCGAATTAATTAAGTACCAGTCCAACAAGCAAATGAATAGCAAATTGAAGAACCAGAAGTGTCGAAGTATACGCTCTGCTGCTGCAGGAATTGAAGGATCGAAGGCTGGAAATCATGGTTTCTAGTCTTAATCATCAATTAGGCCTTAAAAATAGGAATTTTTATTTCTACAAATCAAATTTAGCAATTTAAAAGGGAAGACATTTTTTTTGTTTGTTAAAAAAAAGGAAGACTTTTTAAAATATTTTGCTAATGAGAATTAAACTATATAAAAATTTATACAGACCATCACAAAACCAAACAAATAAACTAATATGCAGACACAATAAACAATATACATAATAAAGGTACATGAATATATATATATATAGGTGCATATATACAGGTAGACATATATACATAGGTTCATATGTATAGGTGCATAAATATATATATATATATATATATATATATATATATATGACGACCCGTCCCGATTTATGATATATATTTTATCCCGAGTATGTAAAATGTCGATAATGCCCTTGTGGCTCAGTGACGTGGAAAGACATATATAGTTTTAAATTATTTTCTCACTTGTGAAATTAAATGGTGCTCGACGTCACGAGCTCGTCAACATGAATTAAGAACGAGAATGGGTGAAATTCTATATTTGGGCTCGTTTATTTCTTCTTTGGGCCCATTTTTAGGGCTTAAACCCTATGGCCCAATCAAGGTCCTTATTATTTCCCTTGACCCGTGCCGCTCACTCCCGAAACTTCTTTTCTCCCTCACACCCTCCTGCACTTCTCTCCCTCTCTCGGTGCTCTCGTCCCCGACACAACACACATGCACATACATATTTGCACCCACTACAACTGTCAAGATTTCTCCCTTTCTTCCTCATACCCCATACTCACCCTTTCTCACCCTTTAGAATTGTGTAGTTTCCGTGTGGTAACTACTAACTCCGTCGGGATCTCGAACCTTTCGACCAAGGTAAGTTTGGAATTTCCCAACCTCAAATCCTTCTTATTTTGAACTCCTGGTGATGTTTTTAATCTTAAACGGAAGGTTTTGGGTGACTTAATACAGATTTCATCTCGGGGAAGAATTTCTCCAGATTTGTGAAAAGGGAACAGTGGTCGTTTGATCATTTTCAGACCAAATTTCCGGCCAACTTAGGTTCTCCGTTGGGTCTCCTAAGGTATGATCCTCTTCTCTACATTTCGAACTTCAAAATGGCTTTTGAATCATCAAGTTTGGTTTAGTATCGAACTAGAAACTAGCTAGGAAAGTTGGGAAAAAATTCTAGTTTTGGACCCGTGGCCTTTTGGCCACTTTTAGACCACTTTTCCGGCGAACCCTGTCCATGTCACGACCCCAAATGGGTATATATCTATTCCCTGCATTCCTAACTTTACTTAGGCTTTTGAATCACGGATTTTGGTTGAGAATCGAGCTCGAAATGAGCTCTGGAAGTCATGCGTTCCAAACTGCAAAAATGCAGATTTTCGCGAGGAGGTCTTTTGGGCCAGCCCAACCTTTAAACCATTTCAATTTGGACCTAAGCTATTTAATTAGTTTAGGCCTTATGTTTAAAATGGATTAAGTCCATTTAGTTTTAAGTTGGGCTTTACACTTAAACTAGATTAAGTCCAAAAAAATTTCTAAAAATATGAGGATGTTCGTGGGGTTGAGTAGGCCACGATGGTATATTCAAACACCCCAATTGAGCAATGAATGAGGAATTAATCCTAGGTTTTGTATATGTGCGTTATAATTAACGTTAAATCAGTATTTTCCCATATATGTGAGACATATCCCGAGGACGAGTGCGGCCAGGCAAAGCTTGGGGGTTACAACCCTACTATCTATTAGTGAGTGGGCTTTTGTTTTCTATATATATGTATATATGCTTTATGGTTCCCAGAAACTGTTTTTAAATGAATTTACGAATTAAATGCCATGTCATGGATACATTACAATTTAGTATATGCATTAGTATAGATATGCATAATGTTGCATGACGTTGTGGACTGCCAGGTAAGCTTCAGGTGAGTACTTATTGATGATAGGAATTGCAGTGAGTATGGTTGTGATGAGATACATTTAGTGCTTATTATCCTGCACCCCGGTGTTAGTGTTTCGCCCAAGGCTAGGGCCTAGTCTTATTGTGATGTTCACCTCCCGCACCACATGCTCACCTTGGATCCAAGTTTGGTGCCAGCCTGTCGTACAGACCACATGAGGTGGTTCCGACTCGTAGGTGACTTGAGCGTACCTATTTACACCCAGCCTGTCGTACAGACCTCATTAGGTGGTTCCGACTCGTGTGCAGGTATTGATGGATAAGGATCAGTTGTACAGGTCACGTTAGGTGACTTCAGCTGACATAGCACTATTGATGGATGAGGATCAGCTGTACAGGTCACGTTTGGTGACTCCGGCTGACATAACACTATTGATGGATGAGGTTTAGCCGTACAGGTCACGTTAGGTGACTCTAGCTAACATATCATTTTATATTGGTTCACATCACCTGGCTTACATGATTATTGCTGAGATGCCTGACATGGCATATACCTTGGTTTTCACTGCTATATACGTATGTGTTATTATTTTCTGGGAAATTATACGGGTTTTACGGTGAGAGGTTATTATGTTTAAAACGAGAAATGTGTTTTCAAAAGTTTTGTTTTGCCCACTCACGTTTTCTATTTTGCGCCCTTCCAGGTTTTTAGCTACTGAAAGTTCGTATCGACGAGGATTCTTGGCGATTCTCAGTATTGGTGGCTACCTCTGAGGGTATGATTCTTACCCACTATACTGTACTTACTTATGCTCTGACGACACGTGTGAAGTGGGTCATTCCCGCTCACCAGCACACTCTGGTATTTAGGCACTTTCAGGTTTAAATTTATTCACATTTTTCACATCACTACACTTTATGGTTTCGTCACCTTCCAGGTGTTGGCCAGCACAGCTCGATTCGGAGTCTTAGTGAACATTCCGGATCGGGGTGTGTCATATAGGTACACATATATACATAAGTTCATATTTATAGGTACACAAATGTAGATATAGGTGCATATATATCGGTACATAAATATATATTTATGTACATATGGACAGGTACACAAATTATGTATTTATATACATGCATATAAACATATATGTATTGTTACCACTTAAGCAATTTTTTGCCCGTATTGAATACACATTAAGTAAAAATCTTTTATTTATAATACTAAAAATAAAACAAAACAAAACAAATAATTATTAGCTAGATTTTAGGTGATATATAAAGTTAAAGGACCAAAATCAGTATTTAATCTTACACCCAACTTTAATGATGACCTTCTCATTTTAAAATTTATTTTATTGTTCATTTTTTATTTTTTATTTTTGATGAGGAGGTGAAAGATGTACCAACCTAACAAAGCGCCCCCTTTCCCCCAGTAATGTGCAAAGATTCAGGGCAACACAACTTTTAAGTGGATGTGCAACGTTTAATATAAAAAGTATTCAGTTCAATACAGAAGCCATCTTTGTTGAATATTTTAAGACGTTGGCCAGATTTGTATTTGCATAAGTATAAAATTGTGAACAGCATATTATAACTCTGTTTTTAAATTACATGCCTCCATGCACGCCCGTGCATAAGACATTTTTTGAATCATGGCGTGCTACGATCGATTTACACGTTTTAAATGTGTGTGTATATATATATATATATATATATATATATATGCGTAAATTGACAAAAGAAAAGTCAAATATTTGAAATAAATGAATAATCTTAGATCATGCTAGAAGAAACCCCCCATAAACCAATTAAAGCAGCTGAATTCACATAATAAAATCGGTCTCTATAGAATTTACAGTAAGAATAGGGAAAATAATATTTAATAAACAATTGATTGAATTACATTATTGCTAGCCCATTGTGAGGCAAAGCCTACCCCCTCCCCCTTAGTTGAGATAATATCGTTTATTAAAAAAAAATCATTTGACAACTAATTTAATCACATTATTATTTGCCTGCGAAATACTTTTTTTATAACCGGCATTACACGCCTCTTAAGAAGTTTTGAACGTGTTTAAAATAAAGAAAATAATTTTTAATAAACAACTAATTGAATCACATTATTGCTAGCCCATTATGAGGCTAAGCCCACCTCCTTCCCTCCTTAGTGTAGATAATATCGTTTGTTACAAAAAAAAAACAATCATTTGACAACTAATTTAATCACATTATTATCCGCGTGCGAATGATCTTTTTAATAACCAGCATTACACGCTTCTTAAGATGTTTTATACGTGTTTAAAAATAGATAAATTGAATCACATTATTGCTAGCCTATTGTGAGGTACTAATTAAAAACAAAAACAAAAAACCACAAAATAATTATTTATTAAAAAAATACTATTAAAATGACAAAATGACCCTACCTTATTTGATGCATTATTTTGGGACGCCTTTGAAGTTTTTTGTTTCGGGGGCATTTTTGTCCAATTATTTTTGTTGAAGCTTGGTGACACCAAAACACTATTCACCTTTTTCATTCTCTTTATCTATACTATTATTAAGAGAACCCTCCTTATCAACTTTTTGCCACTTTTTTCCTATTTTACCCTCATTTTTGATACACAATACTTACATAAGGAGGGCAAAACAGTAATTTTGTATCTTTTGAGAAAATGACAATCATATCCCTATTTTTCCTATTTTACCCTCACTTTTGATACACAATATTTACACAAGGAGGACAAAACAATAATTATGTAATATTAAGATAAAATATGCACTTATTAAGAGAAATTGTCCCACCATCATTTTTTCATACTCTTTTTAAAATTTTAAAAACTAATCACACTCCTTAATAAAAAGCAAAAAATAAAATGAAATTGTTCACACACACAGAGTGTGCGCTCATCGGCTAGTATATAATAGATAGATGATTCCTTTTTCCTTAAAAAAAATGTTACTTTTACCATATTTTTCTTACTACAGTATCTCTATTAAAGAGATAGTACAAAATGTGGTATGAAAAATATTAATATAGCATTACTCAAAAAAAAAAAAAAACATGATTCCTTTCATTTGTGTTAGGAATATTATATTAATAAAGATTCCTGAAGAGTCTCGTTGTAATTTAACCTTGTTAAAATAAAGAGTAAATTGTAACAATGGTCCCGCAGCTCAAATTGGAGCAATAGTCCCTCAATTAAAAACCATTACCATTGGTCCATCAACTCATCAAAATGTGTAGCTATGATCATTTTGATAAACTTTATCAAAATTTTGTCAAAATGAGTTATGTTGGAATGACCATTGCTACAATTGGGATCCCTCAACTCATCAAAACGTGTAGTTATAGTCCTTTTCATCAACTTTGTCAGAATTTTGTCAAAACGAGTTATGTTGGAAGGACCATTGCTACAATTTGTTAAAGTTGAGGGACTATTGCTTGAATTGGGTTAAAGTTGAGGGACCATTTCTCCAGTTAGATTAAAGTTGAGGGACTAATGGTAATGGATTTTTAGTTGAAGGATCATAGTTGCACGTTTGATGAGTTGATGGACCAATAGAAATGGATTTTTAGTTGAGGGACCATTGCTCCAATTGAGTTAAAGTTAAGGGACCATTGCTACAATTTACTCTAAAATAAAAAGACATGCACTATTTGACAGTGAAATTCACACGCATATAAAAAAAATTCCCTGAAATTGACCCACCAATTCAAGGTGGTCTTTAAAATTAAAAGTCAATCAATGTAGTCTTTGAATAAAGTGTTGAAAACCAATGTCATCATTATGTTAAATTGTCATCAAAACTTCTGTTAATGGCTGACGTGGCACATATATGGACTCCAAGTTCATTTAAATGTCCTTAGCTTCGACTGGTTCTCGCCGGACCACATCCATAATTGCAAGGTTCGATTCCTCCCTCCGTCTGCAACCCAGCTGCTGCCATGACCACGACGTTGAGCCCAGTCGTGGTGTCATTAGGGTCGGCCTAGATCGAGTCAGTACCGCCGCATCCCAATCCATCCAAACCATCTTCCACGTCCATCTCTCCCCACCTAGAACAGGTTCCTATGTTTAGGACCAACCAATGCTGCTGCCACGTCTTGATGTACTCGCCGTATCAGCTTTATGATTTCATACCATCTTCTATGATTTCATGCTTTTTCTTCACAGTGACGAAAACCCAGTTGAGTTTTGTATCAAATTTTCATTTTCTGGTGTTGCTGAAAGAAACATGGAGGGCAATTCTGACTTTGGCTTACCAGAGCCTCTGTTAATATGTATACAGATATATCAAAGAGAATTATCAAGAACTAGAGAGAGAAAGTAAGAAGAGAGAGAGAGAGATAGATAGATGAATGTATTGTTGTATTGATATCTTACTGAGGAAGTCATTACACTTAGACTTATATAGGAGCCAAAGACATGTAACTAACTAACTAAATGCACAATCTGTTGACAAGTGTCATGATCACATAACACTAATATATCCTAACATCCCCTCTCAATCTTATGTTTGGATGAACCAAGCATGAGATTGTTACAATGAGATCGAAACAAAGGAGAACTAAGTCCTTTTGTTAAAATATCTGCAAATTGCTCCCTGGAAGATACAAACTGAACCATGAGACAATGTTTGGCAACCCGTCCACATCTATCTCAATGTGTTTCGTATGCTGATGTTGAACATGATTGAATGACAAGGCTATCGCGGACAAATTGTCACAAAATAGAACTGGAGCTGCTGGAAGTTTGATGTGCAGAAACTCAAGAAGCTGTTGTATCAAATCAAGTTCAGCTGAAGTGGAAGACATAGCTCGATATTCAGCTTCTGTAGAGGATCGTGACACTATATTCTGCTTCTTGGAGGACCAGGAAATGGGATTGCCACCTAAAAACACAATTAAGCCTGTAGTAGACCTTCGATCATTAGGGTCTCTGGCCCAATCTGCATCACTAAAAGCTTTTAACTATAAATCGCTAGCAGAATAGGATATACCAAAGGTCATAGTGCCCTTTAAGTATCGCAATATTCTCTTGACTGGAGTGCAGTGAGAAACCATAGGGGCCTGCATAAACTGACAGACTTGATGAACAAAAAATGTAATGTCCAGCTTGGTGAAAGTGAGATACTGTAATGCACCTACTATACTTTGATAGGCTGCAGGATTGTTAAAAGGAGAACCATAATCCTTGAGTAATCGATTGTAAGGCAAGCATGGTGTATCACAAGGCTTACAATCAACCATTTTTGCTTTCTGTAATAACTCTTGTATATACTTGGTCTGAGACAAGAAAAAACCTGTACCAGTTCTATCAATTTGGATGCCAAGGAAGTAGTGCAGATTTCCCAGATCTTTAATATCAAATTCAACTATAAAAGAGTGAATCACTTGTTGAATGACAGAAGAAGCACTACCAGTGACAATTATGTCATCAACTTATAGTAGTAAAATCACAATCTCAGTACCAATATGATTAACAAACAGAGAAGAGCATAAGTGGATGCAAAACCAAGAGAAGGTAGAAAATTGGTTAACCTCTCATTCCATGCCCTTGGGGCCTGTTTCAACCCATATAAAGATTTGTGCAATTTACATACTAACTCAAGATGATTTGGATCTTCAAACCCCGGAGGCTAAGCCATATATACCTCTTCTTGCAATAAGCCATGTAGGAACACATTTTTAACATCGAGCTGCCTTAATGGCCATTTAAAATGTGAAGCCAAAGCTAGACTTAACCTGATAGTAGTAGGTTTGATGACAGGGCTAAAAGTTTCCCCATAATCCAGGCCAGGTTCTTGACTAAAGCCTTTAGCTACTAACCTAGCTTTATGCCTAGAAATAGAACCATCAGAATTCTTTTTAAGCTTGAAAATCCATTTGCAGCCCAGTAAGTTTTTCTGAAAAGGTAATGGGACCAAACTCCAAGTTCCCTGAGTATACAGTGCTTCAATCTCTTCTTACATGGCTTTATACCAAACAGGGACCTTAAGGGCAGATTTATAGGTTGCAGACTTACACATGGATAAATCAACAGAACTGGAATCACTAAGAGTGCTGAGGAATGTTTTCTTCTTAATAATACCATTCTTACTCCGAGTTTGCATAAGATGCATATTTAAAGGAGCAATAGGCAACACTAGTTGTCGTTGAGAAGGACTAAACTCAGGATCCACAGGGAGTAAGGAGGAAGAGCTTGCTGAGATAGTAATAGACTAAGAAGATGAAGCATCTGTGGGATTCAAAGTAGAAGAGTCTGGAGTTATAAGGGCGGAAATTGGTTGCTGAGGAATGAGAGATGGTGTTGGTTCCACTGCTAAGGGTATTGAAGGATGAACAGTAGTATTGGTAAGATTAGTGGTGAAACTGAAGATGCAGGTGATGAGTCACATGATATGAAACACTTGTTAAACTGAGCTAGCAATTGTTGGTAAGGAAAAATGGATTCATCAAACACAACATGCTGAGATATATATATCCTACCTTTCAAGACATCATAACAAATGAAGCCCTTATATTTAGAGGCATACCCCAGAAAAACACACTCAGTAGTTTTAGGTTGTAATTTGGAAGTGTTATAGGGCTTTAGTAAAGGAAAACACGAACACCCAAAAACTCTAAGATGAGTAATTATAGGAGATGTACCAAATAGTAACTCGAATGGAGACTTATGTTTTAAAACTGGTGTAGGCATCCTATTGATTAAATAGGCAGCAGCCTGACAAGCAAATGACCAAAATTAAGAGGAAAGCTTGACATATTGCAGCAGGGTAACAATGGTTTCTATAAGATGCCTATGTTTTCTTTCGGCTAAGCCATTTTGCTCAGGAGTGTATGGACAAGAAATTTGATGTAACACCCCTTTAACCTTGAGAAAAGCTTGTAGTTTATGATTTATATACTCTCCCCCACCATCTGTTTGTAAAATCTTAATGGTTGCAGAAAACTAAGTTTGAACAAATGCATAAAAGGAGACAAATGTATCAAAAAAATTTGATTTATTTATAAATGGGAACAACCAACAGAATCTAGTACATTCATCAATGATAGTTACATAGAATTTGAAACCATCAATTGAATTACATGGTGCGGGACCCCAAAGGTCACTGTGTACAACTTCAAAAGGTATTTGAGATTGATGAGTACTAGATTGAAAAGGTAGTTTAGTAAATTTCCCTTCTAGGCAACTATGACAGACTATTGGTACATCATCCTGGGAACACCTAATATTAGCTTTATTTAGCATAATAGAAACAATAGTATTCGTAGGGTGACCTAAACTACTATGCCAAAGAGATGAACTGATAAGCTGTCCCCAGATATGCAGAAACCTTGATATTGCTTGGTGAATAAGAAGAATGATGTTTGGCAAGGGATAAGATAGGGTAAAGTCCATTATTGCATAGCCCTTTGTAAATGATCCTCCATGTGGCCTTGTCCTGAATCCAAAAACAAAATGCATCAAAAATCAACCAGCAGTTGTTATCAAGACAAATTCTATGTACTGATAATAGATTTTGAGACAACTTGGGCACATATAAAACAGACTTTAATTTGATAGGATGTACTGGTGTATGAATAACAGTGCTGCCAACATGAGATACTTTCAAACCTTCTCCATTAGCAGTTTGAATTGTCTCATTTGTTGGATATGGAGAGGCTAAAGACAAGTTATTGAGATCAATGGTCATGTGATTCGTGGCCCCTGAATTGGCAAGCCAAAGTTGTGGAGAAGTCTGAGATGAAGATGCCTGAGAAGATGATGGAACCATAGTATGCATGGCTTGCATTGCAGGCTGAGAAGGAAACTGAGGTGCTGAATGAGCATAGGAATACTGAGCCATGGATGGTTGCTGTGGACCAATGTATGAATGACCCTTATCATTGTAAAAGCAGAACCAAGTAGTGTGGTTGTTCTTCCCACAAATCTGGCAACTAGATTTATCCATTGTCTTGGAATGGCAAAATGGTGCAGTATGACCATAAGCATTACACAACTGACAAAAAACAAATTGAGCAAAAGGCACAGTTGAAGATGGA
The DNA here is from genome assembly GCA_024362995.1 of Heteromeles arbutifolia. Taxonomy (NCBI): domain Eukaryota; kingdom Viridiplantae; phylum Streptophyta; class Magnoliopsida; order Rosales; family Rosaceae; genus Heteromeles; species Heteromeles arbutifolia. The sequence continues at coordinate 30,624,099 of JANCRC010000003.1, read as the reverse complement.
CCAAGAACACCTGAAATAGGGACATGAGTCTGATTAAAGAACTGTTGTCTTGGTGCAGGATATTTATACCCTTGATTGAACTTTCTTTTACCTTTCTACTTATTATTGTTAAACTGCCTAAAACCACCAGTATGACCATTAGATGATCTAGCAGATGAACTGTAGGTCACATGTCTAGGATTAGATTGAGTAGGACAAGTGGAAGACTTAGGTTCAGAAATGGTAATGGTATTAGCAACCATGGCAGACAAAAACTGTGATGATACATTGCTCTCCACAATTAGTTCTTCTGCTAGTAACTGAGACCTAAAGTCTTTAAGAGAAATTATACTTTCCTTACCTCGAATAACACATCGGAAAGTTTTGTACTCAGGAGGTAAGCCATTGAGTGTCAATATGACAATATCCTTATCAGCAAAGTAAACCCCAACAGTAGACAAGTAATCTCGAGCCTCCTTAATGTGCTGCAAATATTTAGACACATAATCTGACCCTTTCTTAATAGTTTGCATATTAGATTTCATCTGAAATATGCTGGTTCTTGAAACAGTAGAGAACTGTTCTTTCAATCTGTTGACAAGTATCATAATCACATAACACTAATATATGCACTAGAACTACCAATAGCACAAGAAATGGCAACATGTGATAAAGTCACAGTAATCAGTTACATCAATGCTCGATCATGTATTTTCCAAACAACATAGGCATCATTCTCAATTTGAGAAGAAGAATCACCAGAGACTATACTAGATTCACTCGAATTAACAATAAATCGAGGAGGATAGAGATTAGAGCCATCAACAAACTGCATAATTCCATGACCTTCTAACAATAATTCCAATTCAAGTAATTCGTGTCATCAAGCTTAATATTCACAAAAGTAAAAATTGTGGAAATGAGAGCAATAATTGGAGATTGAATAATCTGAAGTTGTGATGCAGTTACCATATTTGCAATCTTCGAAGAAAAATTGTCACTTAAACAACAAAAGAAACACCTAGTGTGCAGCAAACCTTCAACACAGCATCAAAGATCCCAAGTTGCAGCAAACCCTAGAAATTGAGAGAAGAAGAAGATCGTCAATTGTACAGAGAGAGAACATGATCGCGAGCAGAAATGGAGCTGAAAATCGTAGAGGTTATATCAGATTGGAGAAACGGAAGCAACAGAAGGATTGAACAGATTAGCGTGAGCTGATCCGGCAATTGATACCATGTTAATATGTATACAAATATATCAGAGAGAATTATCAAGAACTAGAGAGAGAAAGTAAGAAGATAGAGAGAGAGAGAGAAAGATGAATGTATTGTTGTATTGATATCTTACTGAGGAAGTCATTACACTTAAGATTTATATAGGAGCCAAATACATGTAACTAACTAACTAAATGCACAATCTGTTGACAAGTGTCATAATCACATAACACTAATATATCCTAACAGCCTCAACGTCTTCCATAGAGATTTGAGGACTTTGCCTCTGTACGTTTACAAAAGCACATTTGCTGAAGATATCAAGCACTCAGAAGGGAATGGTGAGAGAGTCGAGAGATCCAAAATATGTCTGGTTGGCTGGGTTCCAAACTGAGGGTCGTTTGCTAGGTTCCAGTTTTTCACCTTTTTTTTCAAAATTTGTTATTAATTTAACTATTATTGTCCCGGCAAAACAAATTGACAGCCACATCTTCATAAATGGTGAGGAATGGTGGCTTAGAGGGGGGAAGTTGTGAAAGTTCTAGGATGGATACTAGTTTAACTTAGAGGGGGTGAATAGGCTTTATCTTAAAAATCTAATTCAAATTTAACAAGGCAAAATCCACCATTGGGAAAATTATCGGGCTCCCAAGCCAAGAAAAACACTAAGAGAAATGAGTACAGAAAGACTTACAAAACTCATCAACTAGACACGCATACTAGTAGGTAGTTTTGTCTCCGCGTTTTGCTACTCGATTGCTCTTCAGTCTTCGAGTGAAAGTGGCATGACACTAACGTGGCCGTCAAACACTATATTCTTGAACTTTGCAAGATACTAACACGATCATACAAAATGTATGAATGGTATGATTTAAAATGTTAAATCAACTATAAAAATCACAAGAAACATTCTCATAATTGTTACGATTAAAAAGCTCAAGAAAATATGATTTTCTCTCAAAAAACACATGCTGCTCTCAGTACATATGGGGGCAAAAGCCAAATATAAGTATATGTACTTGACTCTAAAAGCATGCGGCAACAATGAAGTGCAAAAAATTTATCTGATGCATGCGGCTACTCTAAGATCTTCAATATGTGTATATATATGTGACTCAAACCAAATGCAGCAACATTAGCTTTTTCATTTTCAAAGCACAAAAGCAACCACCTTTTTTTTCCTCTTTTTCAAAACACAAAAGCAGTAGCCCAAATACCAAAGATTATGATACGATCATGACCTCAAAAACTAATGCATCAGTAATACTGAGTATTAGATAGTTGATGTTATACATGTGGCGTTATCTTGTATTGACAAATGTCATGATCCTGTGAAGTTGGTTGTTAAGATGTTAGCTTAGTGAGTAAGCTAATGTGCTTACTATAAATAGTAAATAGCACTATGTTGTAACCAAGGAACAAAATATCGATAATATCGACGAAATATCGCCGATATTATCGCTTTTTTGCTATGACGATATTTTCACGCATAACAATTAATTATCGTCTACATATCAACGATATTATTAATAATATCGATTTTATCGCGAAATATTCAATAATATCGCGATATATTCGATAAGGGTCTCAACCGGATCCAACCCTAAGGATGCTCCTTCAGCTAGGGCTCTGGTCCCTTTTATAATCCCTCACCCAACTTCTTCATTAGAACTTGGGCGATGTGGGACTGGGGATGTAGAACAAAAACAACTACTTGCCCTTTTTATATTCCCTCTCCCACCTTGTTCTTTAGAACTTGGGCGATGTGGGACTCGGAATGTAGAACAAAAACAACTACTTGCCCTTTTTATATTCCCTCTCCCACCTTGTTCTTTAGAACTTGGGCGACGTAGGACTCGGAATGTAGAACAAAAACAACTACTTGCCTTTTTTATATTCCCTCTCCCACCTTGTTCTTTAGAACTTGGGCGATGTGGGACTTCGGATGTAGGACAACAACAACTACTTGCCCTTTTTATATTCCCTCTGCCACTCTGCCACCTTGTTCTTTAGAACTTGGGCGATGTGGGACTTGGGATGTAAGAAACCAAACTTGGGCGATGTGGGACTTGGGATGCAGGACAACTACAACTCGTTGCCCTTTTTATATTCCCTCTCCCACCTTGTTCTTTAGAACTTGGGCGATGTGGGACTTGGGATGCAGGACAACAACATCTACTTGCCCTTTTTAAATTCCCTCTTCCACTTGTTCTTTAGAACTTGGGCGATGTGGGACTTGGTCAATGTAGGACAACAACAACTCCTAGCCCTTTTTATAATCCCTCTCCCACCTTGGTCTTTACAACTTGGGCGATGTGGGACTTGGGCAATGTAGGACAACAATAACTCCTAGCCCTTTTTATAATCCCTCTCCCACCTTGTTCTTTAGAACTTGGGCGATGTGGGACTTGGGCTATGTAGAACAACAATAACTCCTAGCCCTTTTTATAATCCCTCCACCAGCTTCTTCTTTAGAACTTGGGCGATGTGGGACAACAGCAACAACTCTAATCTCACAATTGTATTGTATTCTTTGCTTTCCCATTCAACAGCCACCGGCTTTATCCAACAAAATTGCGTTTTTATTATGGGTAATGATCTTTTGGACTTATACAAGTTGCAATTTAGTTTTTCAATTACCCACCAAAGAATTTAAGGCTACTTCGATTTATACATTTTAGGTTGGGGAATGAGTTTAACGATGAGTACTAATTTTCTCACATTGCACCATTAGAAAAATATCATATTGATATACGTCTTTTGGTTATTTGCTAATTTGACTGTTCGCCAGAATAATGATATGATAGGCATTCGATTTATTTGTGGGCTAACGAGGGAAACCAAACTAGCACATATGAACAAAAACTCGTCATCGTAGAGCTTCGGCTTCTATTCAAATTAGTAACATGAAAGGAAAACCAATCATACAATTTAGTCTAAATGGTGTTATGACGTTTCTACGTCAATCTTATATTTACTACACCATCAATTTAATTAAAAACCTATAATTACCTAAGTAGAACCATTCATCTCATTGTGGCGTCTTCGATTACCAAAACATAATCATGTACTATGTCTATATGATTTTGTATTAACACGTTGGATAAAAATATCACTCAAAATTTTGATATGGCTTTCAAAATTGACCAAACAGTTTTCTTTTTTCTCGAAACTAGATGATGTAAAATCTGATTAACCAAATTATTATTATTTAAAAAAAATAAAGAAAAATTAGTATCCAATCCCTAGTTTCTAATGTTCATTGACTAAGATCTTATCAGTTTTTATATTTTGATCAAAGTCCCTAGCATTAATGAATTACATGTAACTTACATAACTTTCATAACAAAAATTAGTAATTGATTTAGAGTTTTAATACTCACATCCTTATTAAACTCCTAATTAATTTTCAATTCAAACATTTCAAATATATAAAAAAATAAAATAAGAATAAGTTTGTACCCATTAATTTTTTTTAAAAAATTGATATGTACCCGTTATAAGAATAAGTCACTCATGTATCTTACCATGCAATGTATAAAGTGTAAAATATTGTACTAATTCATTATATATAAATGATTATGGTGTGTTTAAACTTCTTTCATTAATTACTACATATTTTCTACACTCACAATGTTTGCTAGCTCGCTATATAATCAACTTAAATCAGTTAAATCCATCATGCAATGCATTTCCTTCCAATTTTTTGTGATAAACTAATAGATAATTGACTAAATAAACATCCTGCAAAGTTTCAATAAAAATTTCCAAGTTTTTCTTACAATTTCCGTGGTTTCCATATTATTTTTATCGATATCGATATTATCCCGATATTTCCATCGATATTTCCGTGTTTTCGGATTACCGATATTTCCGATATTACCGGTATTTAATACCTTGTTGTAACTAACTCTTGTTAGTCATTCAATACAATCAATACAAAGATATTTCTCTCTTTATCTCTTTTCTCTATCGATGCATTTCTTAATTTTCTGCTTCTGCTACTCTGTTATGATGGTATCTAGAGCTCGGTTCTCATTCGATCCTGAGGATTAGTGCTGGAACTCGAAGCGGTGGAAGTTCTTGTGCGAGGAGTTGGAATTTTTTTTTCTGAAGCGGTGGAGATTCTTGTTCGTCGGAGCTATGTCGGTGTGCTGCAATTCAATCATTTAAGTCAGTTTCTTTGAAGATTTGGTGGTATCTGTTCTCCTTCTACTACAATTTTATAATTTGTTGATTGTAAATTAGAGGCACGAAACTGATTATCTTTTACAGGTGATTGAAATTTGATGAATCTGTTGAAATTTGAGCATGAAGGTCTGTTATTATCTTGATTGTATGTTGAAATTGTTGATTGAACAAGCACAAAGCTTTGTTGAATTATGAGAAAATTGAAGAAGTTAGGGCACGAAGCCGGAGTATTGAAATTTTCAGTGAAATTTGAAGAATTAGGGCACAAAGCCAGCTTACTTTGTAAATCTTGAAGAATTTCTATTGATCACGATTTTTATGTTGGTTTATGATGGCATCTTTGTTTAAGATTGATGGTTTGTTAGGCATGCTTACAATTCGCCTGCAAGAAGACAACTTTGCAAAATAGTCTTTTCATCGTTCTGTGCTTGAAGGGTATAATTTGTTTGATTACTTTGATGGTACATATGTATGTCCTCCTAAGTATGTTATTTCTTTGGATGCTGGGGTCACTAAAGAACTCACACAAGCCTATAAGGAATGGATCAAAACTGATAAAGCTTTGTTGAGCTTCCTCATTACCACACTCGGTGATAAAGCTATTGAATATGTTGTTGGTAGTAAAACTGCATTTGAAGCCTGGACTAATCTTACAGATAGATATGCCATAGTTTCTAGGGCAAAAATTAATCTTCTCAAGACTGAATTACATACAATCAAGAAAGGGTCAGAATCTATTGAGAAATATTTACTTAGGTTGAAGAATTTGAAAGATCAATTACTTGCTGCAGGGGAAGTGATTTCTGATAATGATTTGATAGTTGCTGCTTCGGCTGATTTACCTTCTGAGTATAATATCATTCGAACTATAATTATTGCTAAAGAAACACCAATAACTCTTAAAGAGTTTCGAGCATAGCTGCTCAGCGCTAAGAAAAATGCTGAGGATTGCTCTATACAATTTCCAATGGATGGCATGAACTGTCAATGAGAGTCTTCAAATTCTAGTGGACATACTGGTTCAAATACTCAAGGCACAAGTGATGGGAGACAGTTTTATCAAGAAGAGCCATCCAACTTTGGTGGACAATTTGGTTCTAATTCTACTAGTAGTTATGGTTTTGTGGGGCAATACAACAGATCCAATACTGGTGGTCTTACTGGTGGGAACTTTAATCAAGCAAATATTCCTCAGCAATTTCAGCCTAACAGAAACAATGGTAACAATGGTGGTTTTCAGAATGGTGGATTCAATGGCTCTAGGTATAATTCTAGACCAAGATTCAATGGGAATTTTAATAATAGAAACAATGGAAATAATGGTTTTTCTGGCAATAGTGGTTCAAACAGCAAATGAGGGTCTAACTGGAACAATTGGAATGGCAACAATGGACAGAAGTCTCATGTGATACCTGAGTGTCAAATTTGCAGTAAGAGATGGCACACTGCTCCCAACTGCTATTACAGAAATAAACAGCAGCCTATGATTAATCAAGGAATTTCTGAATGTCAGATTTGTGGCAAGAGAGGCCATGTTGCTCTTTAGCTGTTTCCATCGAAATAACTATGCATATCAAGGAGCAAATCCACCTTCAACATTAGCTGCTATGACAACTCAGTCCTCTTCTGATTTCAATGCAAACCAAGCTTAGATTATGGACACAGGTGCCACTCATCACATGACCGGAGATCTAACTGATCTGAATGTTGTCACACCTTTTGAAAGAGATCAACAAATCATAGTTGGAAGTGGAGAATGTCTTCCAATGAAAAATACCGATTCATACTCCTTACAAAACCTTGAATCTTCTTATTGTTTACATGTTCCTAATCTTGCAGCTAGTCTATTATCCATTTACACTTTATGTAAGGATAATAAATGTTTTGTAATCATGGATGAATTTGGTTTTTGGGTGTAGGACAACTGGACAAGGCAACAAGGGCAACTCTAATGAGAGAAATGAGTAGCGGAGGTCTGTATTACATACCAAAGAGTATGTTTTTCAAGTATAATCAACTGAGGCAGTTTGGTTCTCTTCCAAAGGAATTTATGGGCAAATTGGTGCAAGCTTCCTTATGACATCATAGACTAGGGCATCCTAGTAATGCAGTATTACATAATCTGCTTTCTAATTCTCAGATCATGTATAAGTTTGATATGAATGAACATGTATGCAGTGTTTGTTTGTGTGTGAAGATTCTAGACAAGCTTTTTCTCCTAGTTCCCATATATCTGTAAGATCTTTTGAAAGGATTTGTAGTGATGTGTGGGGACCATCTCCAGTTGTAGCAATTGAAGGATATAAATACTATGTGATATTTGTTGATGACTTTACCAAATTTACTTGGTTGTTTCCTTTAACTTATAAGTCTAAAGTTGCATATGTATTTGAGCAATTCTATGCTTTTATTCAGAACCATTTTAAAACCTCAATAAAAGCAAGTCTATGCTTTTATTCATAACCATTTTAAAACCTCAGCAAAGTTCGTTCAATCTGATGGAGGAGGTGAATACATGAGTTCATTTTTTAAGAAATTTTTGACAGATAAAGGTATCATACACTTAGTCTCTTGTCCTTATACTCCTCAGCAAAATGGGATGACTGAGAGGAAACACAAGCACATAATTGAGACTACAATCACAATGTTAACTTCAGCTAAGTTGCCTTATAATTTTTGGACACATGCAAGTATTCATGCTTTATTTCTCATAATTAGGATGTCCTATCAATCTCTGGACATGAAATCTCCCTATCATAAACTCTTTGGAAATCATCTCGTGTTGAATTCTGTTAAAGTGTTTGGGACTGCAGTCTATCCCTATCTTAGACCTTATGCAAAGAATAAATTGGATTCAAGAACTGAACAATGTGTTTTTCTGGGATATATGTTGGGATACAAAGGAGTGGTGTTATCACAGGTCAAGAAAGAGATTGTTTATATGTAGACATGTCCATGATGAGCAGGTTTTTCCCTTTCATACACAACCTATGGTTCAAAGAAAACATGTTTCTTCTTCTTCCATGGTTCATCCCATCATAGTTCTTTACGTATTGCCATTTTAAACTGCAAGTTCAAACTGCAGTGAATACTTTTAATACTGCTAGCAACAGTGTCTCTTCATCAAGTATAGATTCTGCACAATCATCTTCTATACAGACTCTTCTAAATTCCACTACTCCACTCTCTTCATCAGCATCTCCACATGCTTGTTGCTTGTCTACAGTCATTTCCAACTTGAGGTAATCATTCCTTTGGATCCAAATACTGATACTTTTGATCATGTGCAAGTTAATGCTAGTAGTATTGTATCTCATACTATATCATCATCAACTCATCCAATGCAAACAAGATTGAAGACAAGGACTATTTCTAAAAGAGACTATACTGCTTTCTCAGGTACTACATCTTTTGATTCATCTTCCAGTTCATCTTTTACTAGTGACTTTGCTTGTTGTGGATTTACATTTACTGCTATCTTGGATATTAAGGAACCTACAGAACCATCATCATATAAACAAGCAGTTACTTGTGAGAGGCTATGACAGAAGAATTCAATGCCCTTCATAAACAAGGAACTTGGGAGCTTGTTTCTATGCCTACTAACATGAATGTAATTGGAAGCAAATGGGTGTATAAGATCAAAAGAGACCAAAATTGCAAGATTTCAAGGTATAAGGCCAGATTAGTGGCTCAAGGCTTTAGTCAAGAACATGGTTTGGATTATGAAGAAACTTTTAGTCTAGTTGTGAGACATAGCACTATTAGGATTGTTTTAGATTTAGCTGCTGCAAATAAATGGCCTTTAAGACAGTTGGATGTTTTTTTTTTTTTGACAAACTAAGTTACAAACTAAGTTACTTTTTCATTAAACAAAAAGACTAATGCAAGGAAAAGAGAGCCCAAAAGGCATCTCACAACCTAAATACAAGCCTATCAAGAAAAAGTAAATACAATACAAAGCCCAAAAGGCATAACTGAAAAGCAACAGAAACCCTAAAATTAAAGAGGAAACCAGCAGCCACCACCAAATCTGATGCGCCACCATCGGAAGGCCACCACCACCAAAAAATGAACCAAACAGAGCAACAGGATCAATGGAAAATAGGGGTAAGCGAGCCACCTGCGTAGTGAGCGCTCCTATAATCCTACCAAATAGTGCAAAAAGCACTTTAACAACCACCCAAAACCCAAGCGTGTCATCGAGGAGAAGCACCTTGGGCCTGGTAGCAGTGGTTGGTAGTTGTGGACACTCGACGGAATGAAGCATCAGAGTAAGATAGGTGTCTAAAGGTTCCGATATGAGACAAGCTCAGGGAATTGAGACAAAGCTCAAAGAAAGCCAAAAGGAAAACAGAAATAGAGCACCGCAAGAGAAAACCAGAGGAGGGAAAGCTTGACAAGGGAAGGGGGATGACTTGAGGGCGTGGGTAACGTGTTGGGTTGCGGCAAGAGGGAAAATGGCGGAAGGGGAATGAGGAGGACTAGAGGGCGTGGGTAACGGGCTAGAGAGTAGAAAGAAAAGGGGTAGCAGCAAGAGAAAGCCGGCCGACTCCAACCAAAGGAATGAGTTGGTGGCGAAGGCTGGGATTTTAGGGGGTTTCCTGCAAGAGAGAAAAGCTGGAGCGACTAATTCTCCTCCCCTGCTTGAGTTAAGACAGTTGGATGTTAAAAATGCATTTTTCCATGGAGATTTGCAGGAACAAGTTTTCATGAAGTAGCCTCAAGGTTTTAAAGATCTATCTCATCATGATTATGTCTGCAAATTGATTAAGTCCCTCTATGGCCTCAAACAGGCACCTAGGGCATGGAACTCTAAGTTTACAACATACCTGATATTCAGATACAAGTTTATTTGTCAAGACACAAGATGATGCAGTGGTTATTCTTCTTCTCTATGTTGATGATAGAATCATCACTGGTTCTGATTCTATCTTGGTTCAACAAGTCATTACAAATCTTGGAGAGGTATTTGACATGAAGGATATGAGGAATCTCACATTTTTTCTGGGATTACAGATCACTTACAAAGACAATGGAGATCTTTTTATTTCTCAGTCTAAGTATGCCAAAGACTTGATAAAAAAAAGGCTGGTATGACTACTTGTAAGTCCTCTCCTACTCCTTGTAAATCTCATACACAATTGATACGAAGTGAAGGTACACCACTCACTGATCTAACTCTTTTTAGAAGCTTAGTGGGTGCATTGCAATACCTTACCTTTACCAGACCCGACATTGCGTTTGCTGTCAATTATGCATGTCAGTTCATGTCTCCTACTAATATACATTTGAGTTTGGTTAAGAGAATCCTGAGATATTTACAAGAAATTGTTGATTGTGGTGTTACTTATTCATTTACTGATAGTATGAATTTGGTTGCATTTAGTGATGCTGATTGGGCATCAGATATCAATACCAGAAGGTCCACAACAGGTTATGTGGTGTTCTTAGGTCAAAATCCAGTGTCTTGGTAATCTAAAAAGCAAGGCAGTGTCTCCAAAAATTCAACAGAGGCTGAGTATTAAGCTCTAGCCAATTCAACAGCAAATGCGGCTTGGATTCGATTGATTCTCAAAGATTTGAAAGTATTTTTGCCTTCTCCTCCAATGTTGCACTGTGATAATGTCTCCACTATTGCTTTGTGCTCTAATCCAGTCTTCCATGCCAAAATTAAACATCTAGACACGGATTTTCATTTTGTTCGAGAGAAAGTTCAAAAAGGAGATTTACAAGTGGAGTATATTTCTTCTGCAAATCAGGTTACTGATATTCTTGTTGGAAAATTAGTTATTATTTTATTATTGTTTATGGTTTTCTTGTGGGCCAAGGATATTAGAGTTTCTTGCCCGTCAAGCATTAGGGTTTTGCTTTAGATTTCACTATATATAATAGTGATTGTATTAGTTTATTTCATTAAGTCAGTTAAGATGTAGTCTCTTCATTTTCATGTAGCCTTCTTGGTAATTCCGTTTATTAAAGTTTCATATTCAGTTAGTTCGTTTGTTCGTTGTGTACTCTGATATTCAACTTGGTATCAAAGCAGGTTCAATCATTCAGGATTTAATCTGCTTCGGTTGTTATCAATTTGTCTGTATGTCACTTCTTCATTGTCAATTTGATTTTATGCATGATCTTTTAGGGTTTGTTATTGTGTGGTTTATTTTAATAAATAAAAAATTGTTGGAATTGAAGTCTGAAGCCATACCGGAATTGAGCCACCAAAGCTGGGCCACGCTGAAGCCATTCTGCACCGCTGTTTGACAATCTTTGAACTCGTACCCTCGACATTGCATTCCTTGCCGCCCATCAGCCTGAACTCGCACCTTCCATCGACCACCGTTACTGTTTCAGGACCTCAAACTCGAGAGCCACTTGTGATCTACTACAGAACAGCACGGCTGAACTATGAGACCTGCCTGGCTTCCTAGCCCTGAACCTCTTTTGACCGTCTCAGTCCTTGTTGCATTGCTGCCCACACCAGCCACCATTACCCCTCATATGGATCCTTCTCCATTATCTTACACTTGCGAAGAAAAAGAGCTTGTTGCTGAGTTTGTTCACATAGAAGAAAAAAACAAAACAAAAAAGAAAAAGAAAAAAAAGAAGGAAAAAAAAAAGAAAGAGGTTGGCTGTTTTTAAGTCTTTGGGGCCCACCTTATTCTGCTATTGGGCTTGTGTTTGGAGCTTCTCGTTGCCCATCCCACAACGATTGCTCGAGTGCTTGGACTGATGATCGCTCGAGTGTTTGACGTTGTGCACCTAGTTATCAATTGGATTGTTTGCAGGAATCAGCTTTCTTGCTTGTTCGCTTGGAATTCTTATTTGCTTAAATTGCTCGAATTCCTCGCTTGAATTGTTCGTTTAAAGTGCTCGCTTGAATCGCTTGCCTTGTCTTGTCCGCCTAACGGAGCTTGCCTTGTCGTGTCTGTCTAACGGAGCTTGACTTGTCTTGTCCGGCTAATGGAGCTTTCCTTGACGTGTCTGCCTAACAGAGCTTGCTTATCGTGTCCGCCTAATGGAGCTTTCCTTGCCTTGTCGTGTCCACCTAACGGAGCTTACATTCGCATCTGCTTGTTGGCAAACTCATGACGTGTACCGCCATGAGTTTGATGGGGGGTGTTGGAAAATAAGTTATTATTTTATTATTGTTTATGGTTTTCTTGTGGGCCAAGGATATTAGAGTTTCTTGCCAGTCAAGGATTAGGGTTTTGCTTTAATTTTCACTATATATAATAGTGATTGTATTAGTTTATTTCAAGTCAGTTAAGATGTAGTCTCTTCGTTTTCATGTAGCCTTCTTGGCAATTCTGTTTATTAAAGTTTCATATTCAGTTAGTTCGTTTGTTCGTTGTGTACTCTGATATTCAACTATTCTTACCAAAGGACTCCATGGACTTGTCTTCTTGCCAAAGAACACCATGGACCTGTCTTCTTGCATCATTGTACTAATCTCAAGCTGAGTTCCCCAGTTGTGATTGAGGGGGGGGGGGGATAGCACAATATTGTAACTCACTCTTGTTCGTCATTTTCAATACAATCAATACAAAGATATTTCTCTCTTTTCTCTATCGATACATTTCTTAATTTTCTGCTTCTGCTACTCTGTTATGAAGTTATACTCAAAAAACATTATGACTAGTCTTGGTGCACTTCTGTAATATGGCAGTCACCACAAAGATTAATGATCTGGGATTTTTTTATGCGGCAGCCACAAAGAAACCCTAATACAATCTCGTATATATATTGTTTGGACCCGAATTTACACCATCGGCCCTTGCAATCAAGGCCGTTGAGTGAGTGGAGTTCTAACCGTTAGATGGCTTAGTTGGGATAATTTTTAGTTATTATTAAGGAATAATATTGTGATTTTTTTTTTGGTCATGGTAATATCCCTTAATAATATATTAAAATATTTGGACTTGGTTTTATCTTAAAATCTGGTTGATTTGATTTGTAGTTCAAGGCTCCAAGGTTTTACAGTTTCTCTTCCCTGCATAATGCATATACTTATGCGTGAAAAACTTTCCATGCAATTTGTGCATGTATGGAGTTATCAGCACAATGACTTAAAGGGATTGGCATAATCTGCATGGGTAAAGATAAGAATTGACCAAGCAAAGAGTTGGTGATGATTACGTCATAAAGTATGGTATTGTCCGACGAGAAGTATGGTTTGAATGGACATGGTCTCTTTTGGTCATGCAAAGGATAAAAATTGAAAAGCAATCTGTGGGGTTTTTAAAGGATAATATTCTAAGGAATATTATTTTGATGGCCTGGATGCCGCGGCAGATAATCTTCAGCATGGCTGGGAAATAGTACTATAAATACATGAGGCTGTGCACCATTCAAGGCTCTCTAACTCAACACACAAATCTGCCCTGCGCAAACCCTCGCTCTACGCGAAACCTCTCAACAACCTTGAGAACTCTATTATTCTCCCTTTTCTCGCCAACACACCTTCAGTTTGGATAAATAGCACTGTGAAGGCAACCGGTGGTATCTTCAATTTGGATAAACAGCACTATCGCTGTAGAACCAGCCGACCGAGGAGCACCTTCAGTTTGAATAAACAGCACTGCTTCGAGACTGATTGGTTATTTATCCAAGTCTCGGTCGAGAAGGATTTTCGAATCCTTATTGGTAGAGGTCATCTCATTAGCCTTCTTGGCGAAGTGAGGTGTTACGAGGTTACTACAATTGGCACATTGAAAGCCGAATTTGATATTGAACTTCGCAAATTAGCAGCCTTGTCTTCAGGCTCTAGAACCCAAATGCTGAGACGTGTTCCTTCCTCTGCCGCAGTCGCAAGATGCAGAAGTCAGCAGTGTGCTCGACGCAGCATCAACACATTTTACTCCCCGACCGAGCTCGGCTGCCGGGTTGGCACGCCCCGCACACAACCGAATGACGTAGTTAGCTTATTAATTACTCGGCATGCGCGCCACGTAGGCTTGGTAGTTTTTAGGTTCAACATTTTGGCATGCCCAGTGGGACCCAGTGCTAAAACTACGAAGTTCACATGATATATCTCGATCAGGCTTCATTGGACAAGATTAGTCGCCTATTAAAGGAGCAAGAAGAACTTCTTGAGAAGTGGCGTAGAAGATGGAAGCAATTTTCCACTCTAGCCACAATCAAAATTCGGCCTAAGAAAATTGTTAAGACGGCCGAAGAAAAACCTAGGCCACCTGTTGTTTCGATCGAGACTGAAAGTGTGGTAGGCCTAAAAAAAAAACATTCAAGTTTCTGAGCGAAAAGGTGACTTACAAAATTATTCGTCAAAGGAGTGTTCCAATGACGAACAAGGCCAAGACATGGTTTTAGATGCCGAAACTACGCCAATCGATATGATTATTAGTGATAAAGCCGATATGGAGAAATCCCGTTCAGCTAAGATGTTTGAATTAAAAGCCGAATTTATGCCTGGGGGGCATAATAATTGTTCAACACATTCGGCGGCTGATGATAAAAAATATTTCGTCAAGTCAAAAGTGTTTGGCAATATTTTTTTATTCGGCCCTGGAAAAAGTCAAATTGAAAATTTTGATATAAAAAGATCTCAGCTCGGAATAAAGCATCGTTGGCCTCTTCCTAATTATGATTCAGTCGTTTTCATTTTCTTTTGCTAAAAAAAATAAATTAAAAAAGGGATGAATAAATTAATTTCTTAACCATTCGGCTTTTTAGGCCGATGCATAAGAAAATAAGGGGGCATACATCGATATAATCAGCATTTAACCTCGTCGAGTTATCTTAGCTTGTGAATTAGATGGCTCAAGTTCGGTGAAGGCAGTACGTGTGGCGTAGGTGTATCAAAAGCAAAAAAGAAAGGGGTCTTTATGCTATTTTTTTTGTTTTTTGGTTTTTTTTTTTTTTTTTTTGCGAGACAGCACCTACTTTAGGTGTGTTAGAATGTGCCATCAACAAGAAGAGAATATGAGGTACTTTCCATGCATGGAATATCTACATTAGTTCCAAGGTGGTTTTGTTGTTCTGCGTACTGCTCTAGATTCTGTTCTTAACCGAATGGAGATGTGCGCACCAAGATATGAACTTTGAATCAGCTTTGATGATATTCACCCATTCAACCTACACCATTCGGTTGGACAACAATTTGTCGGTTGAAGTATGAGTGGGATCCGTTGGGGTTGAAAGTATAAGTGACATCATTTTCCGTTGTCAAGAGGAAGCCAGCCGTGCACCCCATTTATTTCGCTATCAGCCGAGTCGGTATCAACTTATTCGGCTACATCGATTTTGATTGTCAAAATCAACTTAAATTCCAGGCATGGGTTCAAGATTTAATTCGGTGTTTCTTCCAGTTCGATGATACATGTCCAACTCCATATTCAGTTCGGCAGTGGTTGAAACTGGTTTTCAAAGTTTCGGTGAAGTTGTATCGGCCCACCATGTTGTTTTGCAAGTTCTATTGTCGGTTTCTACAAAACTCAGTACCAGAGCAGCATATGAACCTGGTACAGAGCAACACGGTCTGCCACCGAATGGTTGCTTGGTTGTTTTCATTCAATGACATGCTAAAATTGCAGGATTCAAAATGACCACAATACCCTCTAGACAGTGAGAACGTTTGGCGCCTTTACCTACCCATATTTTCTTCCTCTGCTTCGCGGCAGGTGCAGACCTTAGCACTCATGAGATGTACCATGAAGCTTCCAATGTTGAATCAGCCAATCATTTCCATATAGCCTATAATCTTTCACCAGCCCATCGGGGCATGATGTTTCTCAGCTACCGGGTGAAGGAGGCCACGCACACACTACAAAGCCAACGGTACTCTGCTCACCTGCGATCCAGTTCACGACTGAGATTCCGGTCTTTCCACCTTCAAACTTCAGCTCTTAAATTTGCTCCGTCGACCACCTCTGGTCAAAGCTTTGGTGATAAGACTTTTTTTGTGGAGCTTTGGTAAATCTTTATTCGACGGTGGGTGTTAGACGATGGCTCTCGGTGATGACTCAGCAAATATTGATTTGCCCGAGAGGAGTTAGTGGATTTCATCCTTCCATGAAAGTTTGATGATGAGCAGCTGGGTCGAAGCCGTGTGGGTTTGTCTCAGAATGATGTGCGTGGCAGCCTTATGCAATCACATTGGAATCTCGGCCAACTCGTCGACCTCGGGGCCAATTTCTACATAAATGCAATTGGAATCTCAGCCAGCTCGTCGACCTCGGCCTAATTTTAATTTTCTCGATATTAGTGGTAGGCCGAGCTGCCAGGAATGGTTTCATCAAATAATTTGTTTACCTGCCATTCACTCATCCGCTGGGTGAAATGATTAGTTATCGATTCGGCGAAAGTACTCAGTGGTGGCCGAGTTCAAATGCAAAATGCTTAGTTTCCTTAACCATTCGGCTTACGAACCGAAGCTCAAGAAAACTGGGGGGCAATGTTTGGACCCGAATTTACACCATCGGCTCGTGCAATCAAGGCCGTTGAGTGAGTGGAGTTCTAACCGTTAGATGGCTTAGTCGAGATAATTTTTATTTATTATTAAGGAATAATATTGTGATTTTTTTTTTGGTCATGATAATATACCTTAATAATATATTAAAATATTTGGACTTGGTTTTATCTTAAAATGTAGTTGATTTGATTTGTAGTTCAAGACTCCAAGGTGTTATAGTTTCTCTTCCATGCGTAATGCATATGTGTTGACCCTAAAAACTATCAAGCCTACATGGCGCGCAGGCCGAGTAATCTATGAGCTAACTATGTCTTTCGGTTGTGTGCGGGGCGTACCAACTCGACGGTCGAACTTGACCGATGAGTAAAATTTGTTGATGTTGCGTTGGTCGCGCTGCTGACTTCTTGATCTTGCGACTGCGACCGAGGAAGGAACAATTCCAGGCCTTCGGGTTCTACAGCCTGAAGACAAGGCTTCTAGTTCTGCGAAGTTCACAAATTGTCGGCGCCGGATTCGGTCACTGTGATTATATTCGTGAGAGTATAAGCACGCCGAATCGACACCAAAGTATAGGGGCACAGATACTCAATACAGATATATGTCTTGATGGTGAATGTGGTTCCGCCGTCAGAATGCCGAACTCTAAAGCCAACTTGTGAGTATCCAATCATAAAACAACTCGGCGTTCAATGTGCCGAGCTCAGTAATTTGTAACACATCACTTCGTCGAGAAGGCTAATGAGATGACCTCTGCCAATAAGGATTCGGAAATCCTTCTCGACCGAGACTTGGATAGATAACCAGACGTCCTCTTTGCAGTGCTGTTTATCCAAACTGAAGATGTGTTGGCGAAAAGGAAAATAAAAATCTCAAGGTTGTTGAGAGGTTTCGCGTAGAGCGAGGGTTTGTGCAGGGCAGATTTGTGTGTTGAATTGGAGGGCCTTTTACGTTGCACATCGCCTTGTATTTATAGGGATGTGCTAACTTAATCCATGCGCCCAACATCTAATCCTTCATGCATTATGGCGTGGATCAGACCCAACTGCACGCAATTATCCATCCTGATTAAAATCCCCATAATTATCTCAATACTTTTATGCAAGTCAATCCTGATCCACATGTTTAATGACCTCCACGTGCTAGAACCGTGCAATCATGCACCAATGAAATTGCATCACTTTAGACCTAGACCCACACGTCTGCATGCAACTCTATCCTTTGACTGTTCATTCTCATCTTTATCTTCCTTATTATCCTATCTAACAAGCATTCAATTTGCATGCAAATTGTTGTTTTGATCAAATAAAAAAACAAAAGGAATATTCTTTACCAATCCTTATATCTTCAATTCGAACTGGAATTGACCTCCTTTGCTTCCACAAACATATTTCATAAGATAATTACTACGAAAATTCAATAGTAATATCTAGAAAAATATGAAATTCAATGGTCTAGAAACCACTTATTTAGAGGTCTCGATTGCCCGGACCGATATTGTAAAATCGGGTCCAAACAATATGCTTATGGGTGAAAGACTTTCCATGCAATTCATGCATGTATGGAGTGATCAGCACAAGGACTTAAAGGGATTGGCATAATCTACATGGGTAAAGATAAGAATTGACCAAGCAAAGAGTTGGTGATGACTACGTCATAAAGTATGGTATTGTCCGACGAGAAGTATGGTTTGAATGGACATGGTCTCTTTTGGTCATGCAAGGGATAAAAATTGAAAAGCAATCCATGGGGTTTTTAAAGGATAATATTATGAGGAATATTATTTTGATGGCCTGGATGTCGAGGCAGATAATCTTCAACTTGGCTGTCAAATAGTACTATAAATACATGAGGCTGTGCACCATTCAAGGTTCTCCAACTCAACATACAAATCTGCCATGTGCAAATCCTCGCTATACGCGAAACCTCTCAACAACCTTGAGAACTCTATTCTTCTCCCCTTTCTCGCCAACACACCTTCAGTTTGGATAAACAAGGCAACCGGTGGTATCTTCAGTTTGGATAAACAACATTATCACTGTAGAACCAGCCGGTCGAGGAGCACCTTCAGTTTGGATAAACAGCACTGCTTCGAGACCGATTGGTTATTTATCCAAGTCTCGGTCGAGAAGGATTTTCGAATCCTTATTGGCAGAGGTCATCTCATCAGCCTTCTCGGCGAAGTGAGGTGTTACCAGGTTACTACATTTGGCACATTGAAAGCCGAATTTGATATTGAACTTCGCAAATTAGCAGCCTTGTCTTCAGGTTCTAGAACCCAAAGGCCGAGATGTGTTCCTTCCTCGGCCACAATCGCAAGACGCAGAAGTCAGCAGTGCACTCGACGCAGCATCAACACATTTTACTCCCCGGCCGAGCTCGGTCGCCAGGTTGGCACGCCCCGCACACAACCGAAGGACGGAGTTAGCTTATTAATTACTCGGCCTGCGCACCACGTAGGCTTGGTAGTTTTTAAGGTCAACATACATACATACATATATACATACATACATACATACATACATACATACATACATACATACATACATATATACATATATATATATATATATATATATATATATATATATATAAGCTGCAGTAGAAGACTTCAACATTACTTAAAACTCTAAATAGAAGAGATAAAAATAAAAACAAAAACATTTGAAGGTGTTGAGATAAGGCTTAAAACTAAATTATCAAGTGACTCGTATAGATGTATATGCTAGGGTTTTGTTCACACTTAAAGTCATGGGCTTTGATTAAAACCCAGCTCATCATGTAAACAAATCCAAGTATACTCTTTTTTCTGTAGGCCTCTCAGGGCAGCAATAATCAAACCAAATTGATTGATCTAATATGTTGTAGTTAAGCCTAACTACATGAATGCATATGCATGACAAACTTACCTGAAGATGTCTCTAAAATGCTTGTTATTTTGTGATCAAGAACACGAGAGGCAAACTTAGACTAAAATAATTACAATTGAAACAAGCACTAGTCCAAGACATTACTGACTCCGACATTTTGTTTTGGAATTGCAAATTTTACTCTAACAATCTCTCCATTTGACATTTCCTAGACAAAACCCTCAATCATAGTATTACTAACAAATAATAATATTTAAGACCATGCATGACATTAAAGTCTGTAACCCGCACACACTCAACAGAAAAACTTGTGACGCACAAAAAATATAAGTTGCTGAAAATGAAAGCATTTATGCATATAACAACAAGAAACCAAAACAGACAAGGTTTTCGAAAATTCGACTTCTCCCCCTAAGTGTAAGCATCCTACTTCTCCCCCTTTTTGTCTAGAAAGGTCAAAGGTCTAAAAGTAAGAGGAAATTTAAAAAAAAAAAAAAATTCCAAACTATGGAGGAGGGCGGTAAACAACATATTTTCTAGAGATCTATTCACTTGTCCTTTGAAGCACACTTTGCAAGGCAACCATGAATTCACATAATCCTCCAAACACGTATTGCATATGAAGGAATTGCCAAGATCAAAAACTGTGTTCCATGAAAGTTCACATTTGAAATAAGTATCAAATGTAATCAACGAAAGATCAGGGGAACATAATGTAATGAGACGAACCGAAAAAAAAAAAAAAAAAAATCTTTCTATAAACTAGAACCTCTTCGAAAGAATAAAAGTGGGAACGAAAAAAAAAAAAAGTGTGTTCCATGAAAGTTCACTATTAATAATAATAATAATAATAAAATGTAGCATGCAAATGATATAATTTTTGTTTTTTTTTAGCTGTATGAGAAGTAGTAGTAGTAGTAGTAGTAATAATAATAATAATAATAATAATAATAATAATAATAATAATAAAATGTAGCATGCAAATGATATAATTTTTTATTTTTTTTAGCTGTATGAGAAGCATATGATTGTACCCACAAGAAAGAAAAAATGCAAAAATATATGTAGTTCTGAATCCTTATTCACAAACTAACATTTTCTCTAAAGCTTAACATGTATGAGTGTAGTTGCAGGTGTAGCTGAAAGTTGATACTACAAAAATGTAATTAAGTAGTAATAATAATAATAATGAAATGTATCATGCAAATGATATAATTTCTTTTTTTTTTTAGTTGTATGAGAAGCATATGATTGTACCCACAAGAATGAAAAAATGCAAAAACACATGTAGTTCTGAATCCTTATTCACAAAACATGTATGAGTGTAGTTGCAAGATAGCTGAAAGTTGATACTACAAAAATGTAATTAAGTCTTATATGACCAACTTAATTTTAACCCTTAAACTCACAAGACGTATGCTCGAATTGTCATTCAAAGTGTTAGGGGTTAAAGTGTATGCTCAAAAGATCTTTACATGAATGCTTTACCATAGGCTTGCAAATTGATCTCATCTCCACACATCAAATTTACCTTCTTTGGATCAATTAGGTCTTTGTGAAGGGTTGTAATGGGGCTTTGAGGACTTGGTTAAACAAATGAAGGATATGGGAATCACAAAGTCTAATAAACTAATAGAGTAGTGAAAAATGAAACCGAGAGATAAATGCAACAATTAACCAGGCAACTTGGTAGCAAATTGAGCGGTTGGATGAACGACATATAACTGCATAGTGAGTTTCAAATGATTCTTGTCTTCATTTGCAATGACGCACTCATTTCTTATGGTATTTGCTCTTCATTTGTGACACACAATGACATCTTTTTCTCTTTTCTTCTTTTGCTCTTCTTTTGTACTTGTGCTTTCTTCACGAAATTTGTGCCTTTAACTTTTGAACAATGTTGAACTCTCTCATTTGAAAAACGTACTCTACTAGCTTCTTAGCAGGGTATGGTATTTTTAATATAAGAGGCTAGGTAAGGAAAATGTAGGAGAAGAACAAAAAGCTTACATAAAAGCTCAAAAGCGCTAACTAGCGAAAAATACATAATGCACTGGCATATATGGCAATGGTGGCAAGTCCTAATGCCTACTATTGTCTCCAAAATAAAGTAATATATGATACAAAAGTTTTGAGAGGTCTCAAGGCAAGTTCTAGAGATGCAAAAAACTTAAGACGGCACACATGAAAAAAATAAGAGTGTATGAAAAATGCACACACTATATTTAGACACAAATGCTCACATGGGTGTGGGTTTTACTTAAATTAAGCATGTTCAACTCATTAACATTCATGTATTATCAACAAGAGGCTATTGTCCACAACGGGTCAAACATATCATGCTATGGTCATGTTATCAAGTGAACAAAGCTAGAACTCATATGAATCATACTTTTTCATTTCACCTCACACATTTTTTTTTTTTTGAACAAAACAAAAATGCAATATCTATACTATATGAACATGCAAGCATACATGAATGAAAGCATATGCAAAGAGAGAGCTCAATCAACTTCAGATGGAGAGAAATTGACAAGTACATTACTTTGATTCTCTTTTCTTCTCCAAACTTGTCTCACTTTTGGAACAATCGAACTTGGAACAGATAGAATCCTTGCAAACTTACTAATCTCCTTCAAATGAGTTACAAATTGTTCCTTAAGACTTGTTTTTTCAGAGTTCCACGAAACTTTTTCTTGAGAAGATTTTTTCTTCCTAAGCTTGTTGCACTTAGGCCGGATGTGACCAAGAATCCCGCAAAAATGTCTTATAGGAATGAACTTCCTAGATTGTTTGGGTTCATTGGGATTAACTGAAGTCTTGACAGGGTTTGAAAAATTTGCAAACATTGTAGATGTTTCAGAAGTAAGACCTAAACCTTGATCGACGTCCACTCTCGAGCTAGGAATATCAGACGCTTTGACAAATCTTGTGATGGAAGAAGAACTAATAGTCCTTTCAGACTCAAATCCTAAACCTCTTTTGTCTCCAAAATTCTTTCCATAGCTAAGCATCTTGTCAAATTTTTCCGAACCTATTCTTAATTCTTGAACTTTTTCTTTCATCTCAACCAGTCCATCCTCAAGAGCTTTCTTATCTGACGAGAGAGTGTTTATTGTGGTTTGTAGAATGTGAATCTTCTCTAACAGCGACTCTCGTAGTTTTTCTCCATTGTCCAACTGAGATTGACGCTAACATCAGCTTCTTTCTTTTCATTTTCAACAAGTGCAAGTTTCTTTTTCAAGTTAGAGTTATCGTTCACTGATGTCATATAAATCATCATATTTTCTCAAGACTTCTTCCAATTCAGGTTCTTCCACAAATGAACCTTTTGTGTCATATCCATCAACAGTTCATATGAAGGCAATCGTATCCCTCTCATTTTCCAAGGCAGATCCATCTCCCGAATCACTATCGCTCCAAGTAACATTCATTGCCTTTTTCTTCTTCTCCTTCTTCTTGATAGTGTTTGCACACTCATAAGCAATATATCTATACCCTTGGCACTCATGACATTGCACTATATTGTTTGAACTCTTACATTCACTAGTTCTAGATGATCTAGATGCTTTGTCATATGAGACATCTAAAGAACACAAAAGTTTCTAGAGTTCAAACTTGAGTTGGTTGGTTGCTCACGACCCTTGGAATTCTGAGACTTGAGAAACTTTCTAATTTGCATGGTTAATTCAACCAATTCATCTGTAGACAAGTCTTCAATTGAGCCATTGCTTTCTTTTTCCTTGATAGCTTTGAGAGCAATACTTTTCATCTTCTTAGTATCAAGAAGCTCTAACTCATACATTTGTAGAGACCTAATCAATTGCTTAAGCTTGTAGGTGTTCAGATATTTCGATTCCTCAATCGTTGTCCTCTTAGCATGAAACCTCATAGGAAGTGATCTTAAGATCGTTTTCACAATCCTATGCTCTGGAATACTATCACCAAGATTGTGGCAGCCATTGACAATTACGTTAAGCTTAGCATAAAAATCAGAGAAACTCTTATCATCAAACATTGTGATATTTTCAAATTTTGTGATGAGATGTTAAAGCTTGGATTCTTTAATAGCTGAGTTACCCTCATGAGGAACTTCAAGAATGTTCCAAGCTTCTTTTGCCGTTGTACACTTGCTTATGTAATTGAATTGTTCAGGCAAAACGGCTATGAGTAAAGCATTCAAAACCCCTTGGTTAAAAGTGCTAGAGCTACGCTCATCATTGCTCCATTCTTTTATAGGCTTAAGATTAGATACGGACATAGAGGACTTTCTAGAGGACTTTCCTTTACCTTTAGTTTCATTGATCGTTGGAGGTTCCCAACCTTCTTCAATAGCAAGCCACACCTTGTCGTCTTGTGCCCACAAAAAAAGATTTCATCTTTGCCTTCCACACAACATAGTCGTTACCATCAAAGTATGGTGGACAATAAACTGAACCCATAGCATGATTCATCCTAGACTACCAACATATCTCACTAAGTATTTTTAGTGACCTGCTTTGGTGCCAATTGAAAGTTCTAGGATGGGTACTAGTTTAACCTAGAGGGGGGTGAATAGGTTCCAACTTAAAAATCCAATTCAAATTTAATTTAATTTCCACATTCACAACACATAACAAATTATCCTACACATATGCAGTTAAAACAATAAATAAAATGTGCACATATGATGTAGGATTTAACGAGGCAAAACCCACCACCGGGAAAATCCTTGGGCTCCCAAGTCGGGACAAACACTAAGAGAAATGAGTACATAAAGACTTACAAAACTCATCAACTAGACACGCATACTAGTAGGCAGTTTTGTCTCCGTGCTTTGCTACACAATCTCCCTTCAGCCTTCGAGTGGTAGGGGCATGACACTAACGCGATCGTCAATCACTGTCTCTTCGAACTTTACAAGATACTAACGCGATCACGCAAAATGTATGAATGGTACGATTTAAAATGATAAATCAACTATGAAAATCACAAGGAACATTCTCAGAATTGTTACGACTGAAAGCTCAAGAAAATATGATTTTCTCTCAAAAAAAACACATGCTGCTCTCAGTACATATGGACTGCGGCAAAAGCCAAATATATGTATATGTAGACTCTAAAAGCATGCGGCAACAGTGAAGTGCAAAATGTATACTGATGCATGCGGCCACTTTAAGATCTTCAATATGTATATATATGTGACACAAGCCAAATGCAGCAACTAACAGCTTTTTCATTTTCAAAGCACAAAAGCAACATCCTTTTTTAGTCTCTCTTTTTCAAAACACAAAAGTAGCAGCCCAAAAACCAAGGATTATGATATGATCATGACTTCTCAAAAACTAATGCATCAGTAATACTCAAAAAACAAAATGACTATTGATGAGTCGATATTACACTATATATTTCACCCTTATCTTAGTATTAATTTATTGATCATTTTGTGTGAACTTTGATACTTTGTTATGTATTTTCTATTGACTAGCATAAGAAGGATAGTATGGTCCAAATGTTTAAGAATAGTGCTGATGTGTAAAACGGTTAAGTAAGGCGGTGTTGATGGTGTTGATGTGTAAAACTGTTAAGTAAGACAGTTTAGTTAGTTAGAGCTGTTAGCATCAAAAGCTTAGGAGATAAGGTACTATTGAAGCAATACACATAAATTCATATCTCTTTTCTCTCTCTGTAATTCTCTTTCTTTCTCTCTAAGTTTTCTACTTTTCTTCGGTTCTCTGTGAACTGTTATCATGGTATCAATCGCCGGCCGATCTTTGGTTCTCATTTCCGCTATGCAAATCTTCTTGATCAATTGAAGCTTGATGATGGCTGCAAGTTCTCAGCGATTTTTGCAAAAAGGGTCAAGGGTTTCGTTCATATCAGGTTCTTGGTTTCTGGTTTTGCAATGCACACCATCTGTTTGTGTTATGTTCTAGTTGAAGAATGTCTGTTATTTTTCTGTGAGATTGAAGGCTGATAGCCATTGTTAGGAAATTGAAAGGCCGATAGCCATTGTTTAAGCACATAAGAGGCTGATAGCCATTGTTTAAGCACATAAGAGGCCGATAGCCATTGTTTGATCAAGATTTATTAAGGTTAGGAAGCTATTTTCATTGTAAAAAGGCCGATAGCCACAAGAAAAGAAGGGTAGTATATTTGGGGTTCAAGAACAAATCTTGCTTGTTTTTTTTTTTTTTTTTTGTATCAGTATTATCTGTTTTCTGGTCCAAATGGCGGCATCTACTGTTAAGATTGAAGGGTTGCTTGGTATGCTCACGATGAAGCGTCAAGATGATAATTTTGTCAAATGGAGTTTCCAGTTATAGTCTGTTCTTAGGGGATATGATCGTTTCGATCATTTCACAGGTGAAGATCCATGTCCTCCGAGATTTGTTATTCATACAGAGGCAGGAGTTACTAACGAAGTCACTGTGGCGTATAAAGATTGGGTGAAGAAAGATCTAGCCTTACTTAGTCTTCTCATTGCTACATTGTCTGATGATGTTATGGAGCACATTATTGGCTGTAAGACTGCATGTGAGGCCTGGACTTGCTTACAAGAACGATTTGCATCTATCTCCATGGTCAAAATTAATCAACTGAAGAGTGAATTTCACACTATCCAAAAAGGTGGGGAATCTATGGATAGGTTTCTTTTACAGGTTAAAGTAATTAAAGATCAACTAGTGTCTGCCGGAGAAAGGATAACTGAGAATGATTTTCTTATAGCTATGCTATCTGGATTACCACCTGAGTTTGAAATGATAAAGACTGTGATATTGGCTCGGGATTCTCCTATATCCTATAAAGATTTGAAGGCTCAACTTCTTGGTGCAGAGGCTAATATTGAGTCAAGAATGAAGTTTTTGAGTACATCTATGGCAGCAATGTATGTTCGAGGAGAAGGATCTGGTTCCAATGCATTCCAGAGTGATCATATCGGTTTTGAGGTTGGTGAAAGTTCAAATTACCTCAAGGGGGATATGATGGAGAATAGTCTAATGCTTTTCATGGAGGTTCTGGTTTTGTGGGAAATGGCAGCAAGTCTGCGCAGAGGAGCAACTTTTCTGGGGAGAATAGGAAATATAATGGCACCTATAACAATGGTAACTTTGATCACAGAAGTAACAATGGTTCAAGAAATGTATCTGGTAGTGAAAATCAAATTGGCCATAGAAGTACCAATGGCAGTTTTAATGGCAATTTTTATGGCAATGGTAGAAATTTTCAGTCACATAATAGAAGCAGTTCTTCAGGTAGTGGTTTTCAGAGGAGTGATACTTGGAATGGTAGTACAACTTATAGATCTGGTATTTCACCTGAGTGTCGAATATGTTCTAGGAGAAGACACACATCAGCTAATTGCTATCACAGAACTGCTTGCCAAATTTGTGGGAAAAAAGGACACATTGCATTGGAGTGTTATCATCGGAATAATTTTGCTTATCAGGGTAATCCACCACCTCTTTCATTGACTGCAATGACTGCACAAGCTAATATTGGACAGAATGCACTACAAAACAATGGACATGGGTTCTCAAATGGGGATGCTTGGATCCTAGACACTGGAGCTACACACCATATGACTTCTAATGTCAATGCTCTCTCTCAAGTCAATTCCTACAATGGAGATGAGAAAATAACAATTGGAAATGGTGAAGGTTTGGCAGTCAAGAATATTGGTTCTTCAACAATTATAACTCCTACTATTGCTTTAATTTTGCATAATGTTTTGCATGTGCCTCAAATCACTGTCAATCTTCTTTCTGTTAAGAAATTATGCAAAGATAATAGATGTTGGTTTATTTGTGATGATGTGGATTTCTTTATACAGGACAAGGCCACAAGGGTGATTTTGCGTTGAGCCTTCGTCTCATTGTCCCATCTTCTAACCGAAGCATTTGTAAGTCTTCGGTTCACGTATCCAACCCACTTTAATTGATTTTCTCTCATCTTATCTTCAATTGGGGTCTCTCCTACTTTATCTCAGATATCCTTGTTCTTAATCATGTTCTTTCTTGTGTGCCCACACAATCAACGAAACATTCTCATATCTGTGATAAGCTCATATTTAAATATATTTTACATCAAATTCACTTGTCTTTTCTTAGTTAGTTCCTTTTATTTTCAAACTATTTGCTTTGTTTTTGTGTTTTGTAAGATTTTTCAATCAAAGAAGAGAAAAAGAGCACAAGTGGGATTTTAAATAGCAAATTCCTCAAAACTGCATGTGCAGATCAGCTGACTTTGGCAGCGATTTACGAACAACTCATAATAAATCAGAGAATGAGCCTTATATGCTTGGAAAGCTACGGCTGTCTATTTTCTGGAGCATTTTACGGCTTGTTAATATCATTTTTTCTAGGAGAAGTTATGTTTGTTTTAACACTGAAAGGTTCCCAAGAGGCTAAGCAGTTTGTAACTTATAAGAAAGCAATGAAAGCAGTAAACACATTAAATCCTAGCACCCACAATTGATGCAGCCAAGAAAACCACAAGTCACAATACTAATTGGCTTTAAATAGGATTGAATTGTCATGATTGGTGGGAACCATAATACAATTGGATGGTTATGAAAAGAAAAAAAGAAGAAGCTTAGTGTGGAGAGGAGAAAAGAAGGCAGCAAGAACGTTCGGGAAGGAACGAAAAGAAGTAGCAAGGACCTCATTCTTTTCTTTTGGTTTTATCTTCTCAAACCTCATTCTTTTCCTTTGGTTTTATCTTCTCGAACTCATGTCTTTCTTTTGTTTTAATTTAAGAATTATGTGTAACTAAATTTCCAGAAGTTAGGGGTTGTTTTGAAGCCCCAAATATGATTGCAAGTTTGTTATGACATATTGTTTAGATTTCTTTATGAATGGATGAAAATTTGTTGACTACCTATGTCAATGATGAATTCATTATGTGTTTTTTTGTGGATGCATACTTAGTAAGCATATCTACGATTCTAATGCTATGAATATGTGTGTGCCTGCCCTTACCTAATAGAGTAGTACTTGTTAATTGCAATTAACATGTGAACCAATTTTTAGGATAAGTAAGACAATGTCAGTAGTTACGATGCCTTGTGACGACTCAAACTCTTTTTGTTCTTAAGGATTTCTACTTGTTAAATCTATGAACATGTCATTCTAGATTGCATGGTAGGAACTAAGTTAAGTTGAAAACACCATTCTCTTAACATACTAAGTAAGAAAGAGTAATAAGTTGAGTTCTAGCTAGCAGTGACCCAACTTGAGCATCTTCATCCAGAAATAAAAGGAATTTGAATGAAATATAACTTATTTGCATGATATTGGTGGTGGATAACCTTCCCCTAACTCATTTTCTTAATTTGTGAACTAAAATCTATTTTCATTATTTAATTTTTGTTTGTCCTATTTTTGATTTAATTAAAATAGCAAATCAACTCCAAAAATTTCATACATTTGTGAGAATGTACCTCTGTGTGTCTACTGTCTGCATATAAAATTTCTTTGAATTTATATAAGTTTAAGTCAGTCTAATAATTAGTTTTCGATGGCTAGTCAATAGGAACAGCAGCCTAGTTTTTGTGATACTTTAAGTAGTTATGTTTCAATCTTCTAAGGGTGAGTGAGTCAAATTGTATATGGGCAAAATAATAATTAATTATTCCTCTCTGAATGGAGTATATATAGGTTTACAAAGAGTCCTATACAAGTAAATCAACCATACAAGGAAACAAATAAAATCCCTAATCTAGTGCTAATCAAATACAATTGCTATAATCAACACAAATCGCTACACTCCCCCTCAAGTTGGAGCAAAGATATCTCGCATGCCCAACTTGACGAGCGAGTTGGAGAAAGCACTAACAGAGACAGCCTTAGTGAAGACGTCGGCTAACTGTTCTTCAGACGATACAAAAGGAAAAGCAATCACTCCAGCATCCAACTTTTCTTTAATAAAATGCTGATCAACCTCCACATGCTTTTTACGGTCATGTTGCACAGGATTGTGAGCACTTTCAATTGCAAATTTATTGTCACAATGTAAAACCATGACCTTCTTGGACTTAAATCTAATCTCATTCAATAATTTTTGCAACCAAAGTAACTCGTATGCCCCATGCGCCATTCCACGAAATTCAGCCTCCGTACTCGAGCGAGCAACAACCTTCTGTTTCTTACTTTTCCAGGTGACGAGATTACCACCAACAAAAGTAAAGTAGCCAGAAGTAGAGTGTCGATCTGTAACTGAACCAGCCCAATTTGCATCTGTGTATCCTTCAATATTCAAATTACCATTCTTGGAAAACAGTAAACCTCTACCAGGAGCCAATTTAAGATACCTGAGAATACGGATGACCATATCTATATGAGTCTCATTAGGCAGATGCATAAATTGACTCACAACGCTTACAGCATAGGCTATATCTGGACGCGTATGAGACAAATAAATTAATCTTCCCACAAGTCACTGATAATGTTCCTTATTAGTAGGAACCTGATCAGGATATAATTTCAATTTATGATTTTGTTCCATAAGGGTGTCAATAGGTTTACAGTCTACCATACCGGTTTTAGCTAACAGGTCCCAAACATACTTTTGTTGTGAGAGACATATACCGTGCTTGGATCGACCGACTTCAATCCCAAGAAAATACTTCAACTCTCCCAACTCTTTCATTTCAAACTCAGAAGCAAGATACCGCTGTAAAGAACTAATCTCTTCATGATCATCACCTGTCACTATCATATCATCAACATATATGATCAATGCCGTCACTTTACCTTTCTTCCGT
This sequence comes from Heteromeles arbutifolia, assembly GCA_024362995.1. NCBI lineage: Eukaryota > Viridiplantae > Streptophyta > Magnoliopsida > Rosales > Rosaceae > Heteromeles > Heteromeles arbutifolia. The sequence continues at coordinate 30,593,670 of JANCRC010000003.1, read as the reverse complement.
TTCAAAAATAAGGTATGATTCGAGTGACTTTGCATGTAACCAAACTTTCTCATGGACGCAGTAAACCTCCTAAACCATGCTCTAGGAGATTGCTTCAAGCCATATAAAGCTTTTCATAACTTGCACACAACACCCTTATGAGAAGCAATAGAAGTACCAGGGGCTAAATCCATATACACTTCTTCTTTAAGATCACCATGCAAAAAAGCATTTTTAACATCAAATTGCAACAAGGGCCAATCCAAGTTAGCAGCAAGAGATATAAGGACGCGAACCGTATTAAGCTTAGCAACTGGAGCAAAGGTCTCTTGATAGTCCACTCCATATATTTGTGTATAACCTTTCGCTACTAATCGAGCTTTGTAGCGATCAAATGAACCATCTGCTTTATGCTTCAAAGTAAACACCTATCGACAACCAACCATCTTCCTTCGACTTGGCAAAGGCACCAAATCCCATGTGGAATTCTTGTTCAAAGTCTTCATCTCAACGTCTATGGCTTCCACCCATTTAAGGTCAAATAAGGCATCCTGCAACTTAGTCGGTACATATATGGTAGATAATTGACATATATATGACTCATGTGACTTAGAAAGGCGATGAGTTAACACATGATTACTAATGGGATATTTGGATTTTGTATGTATATCAGGAGAATATTGGATTTTAGGTTTGCCACGATTAACTCATGGGGGCAACTCATAAGTATATATAGGCACATTAGTACAAACTACCTCATTTGCATCACTTTCATCTTCACAAGTTGATTGAGACAATGGTAGGGCAGAGGGGGGGGTGGAATACTACTGCTTGGCACATCTTCCTCAACATTTCCATGCACACTTTCACTATCAAGGCATATTACTTCTTCATTAGTGCATGGCGATTGCTCATCAACATTTCCATGCACAATGTCATTATCACAACATGTTACTTGTTCACTAGTACATGGCGACTGCTCGGTGGAAGAAGGGCGATGAGTCAGCTCGAGAAGACTCACAATATCATTATTTCCTGTACTCTCTTCTTCTCCTTGACTTAACACTTCACAAACCCTCTCCTCTGGAAGTGGAGAGACATGTACGGGACCTCTTCATGGAAAGTGACATCCATGGAAACATAACTCTTTTAAGTATGAGGATGATAACACTTGTAACCTTTTTTAGTATTCGAATACCCAATGAACACACATTGAAGAGCACATGGATCTAGCTTACTCCGTTGATGAGAATAAATATGTACATACACAACACATCCAAACACCTTGGGAGGAAGTTTGGAGATAGCAATAGGTGAGACATGTTCTTGTAAAACTTCGAAAGGAGTGCAGAAATCATGGACTCAGCTAGGAGTCCGGTTGATCAAATAACACGCGGCTAAAACTGCATGTCCCCAAAGGTAATTAGGAACTGACATTCCAAAGAGCAAAGCATGAGCAACTTCAAGTAAATGACGATTCTTCCGCTCAGACACACCATTTTGTTGGGGTGTAAACGGAGTAGTCGTCTGATGAATAATACCTTGTTCACAAAAGAAACAACTCAAGGTATTATTCACATATTCTCCTCCGTTATCAGACCGGAGCACTTTGACTTTCGTCTGAAACTGAGTAGATACCATTGCAGTAAATTCGCGTACAATAGATGTCACATCACTTTTATTCTTCATCAGGAAAACCCAAGTTAAACGTGTGCAATCGCCAATAAATGTGATAAACCAACGAAACCCATTGGAAGTAATCTTAGCAGGACCCCATACATCGGAATGTACCAAATCAAATGGTTGAATAGCTTTATTATTACTTAAGGGAAAAACAGTACGATGACTTTTGGCCAAAACACATGTTTCACACTTAAAACAAGTTTCATCCTATGAACGACATAGTGAAGGAAATAAATGTCTAAAATATCCAAAAAAAGGGTGTCCCAAGCGACGATGCCATAGCCACAGCTGATGCTTGTCTTTGTCACTACCACTCTGAACTTTATTAGCAATACAACCACGAACTGCTTTTGTTGGTAGAGTCAAGTAGTAAAACATCCCTATCCATTTACCACGTCCAATCGTCTCGTCAGTTTATCCTGAAAAATACACCATGTAGGATAGAAAGTAGCATCGGCATTAAGTGAGTCAAGTAATCGTCCCACAGATAATAAATTACAATTAATATTGTGTACCAATAGTGCATGTGCCAAGGACAAGGTAAGAGTAAGTGTGATTGTGCCTTCTCCAGTAATTGGAGAAGCCATACCATTGGCAGATGTGATAAATGGGTCACGGGTTTGACTAGACAACTCATCAAGAACCTTAGAATTATAAGTCACATGATCAGTAGCACCAGTGTCAATTATCCATGTATTGAACCCGTTACCTGATACAGAATTTGTCACACTCAAATTCATGGAAGGAGAAGACAGCTCAATCTCGCCCGAAGCCACGGTATGAGCAGCCTTAGGTCCGTACTTATGAACTTTGTACTCAGGAAACCAGTCTAGAACTCCATGGAGCTGAAAACACTTCTCTAACAGATGGTCACCTCCATAATGAGCACACTCACGAGAACCAGAAGGAACCTTTACTGTAGGAAAGCTGGAGACAACAGATTTGGAGTTCAAAGACCCTCTGGAACACGAACTCACAAAAGACAACTGACGACCGCTAGTCGGGGAGGAGCCACTTGGTCGATGTTGGGCTGTAACAGTCTTCAAAGCAGCAACACCCCCGAGCATAGAGACTTGACGGGTGCTTTCTTCCACGACCAGAGCATACGCCTCCAAGACAGAGGGCATCGGAGTCATAGCCAAGATAGCTACAAACACCATCAAATTAAGGATCAAGCCCTCCAAGAAAATCATAAACCTTTTTAGATTCAATTTCCTTTTGCCGAAGAACCTCCTTAGGATTGGTATGTGGATTGGGGCGAAGATTGTCAATCTCCTCCCAAATAACATAAAGTTTCTCATAAAACACAACAACAGATTCACCATTTTGGGTTGTAGTTACCGATTGTCTTCGAAGTTGAAACAAACAAGAACTATTTTTGGTGACTGTAAAAGTCTTTCTTTCAGCTTCCCACACATCATACGCTGAAGTACAACGCTCAAATAGACTTCTCACACTCTGAGTCATAGAGTTGAGAAGCCATATTTGCACCAAACAATTATCCTCCTCCCATTCGGAGAATTCCACAGAATCAACATCTTTAGGAGCAGGTTTTTTGCCATTGATGAATCCCACTATACGTTGTCCAGTTATCGTAAGAAGAGCATTACGAGACCAGGAGACATAGTTGGAGCCATCCAATTTTTCTTGTGCAATAGGAGCAGAGTAATCACGATAGGGTCGTTCATCCTTGGTACCGGATGAACCGGAGTTGGGTTTGACATCTTCATCACCAACCATGGTTGTAGAACACACACAACAACTTATAGTGGAAACAAATAACACACCCAAATTAATTTGGCAAGACACGAACACAGAAAATTTTTCACCCAGAAAAATTTTCACAGCAAGGTTAGGGTTTCTCACGGGTAGGGGTATTTTGGTTTTGCTAGGCACTCAAGGTCACCACAATTTTAATTCTCTGATGCCAAGTCAAATTGTATATGGGCAAAATAATAATTAATTATTCCTCTCTGAATGGAGTATATATAGGTTTACAATGAGTCCTATACAAGTAAATCAACTATACAAGGAAACAAATAAAATCCCTAATAAAGTGCTAATCAAATACAATTGCTATAATCAACACAAATCGCTACAGAGTGTTATAGATATTATATTAAAGTGTGATTGTAAATCCTAAATAGATTTGATTACTAGTTATTCTTTCTTTACTAGGATTGTTTTTCCTTGAAGACAATGATTCTTTTCCTGCTTATTATTATAAATAAATGCACTATGTAGGGTAATAATACCCCTTCAAAATATCACATATTTCTCCACTCTCTCTCTCTTGTTGCGACCCCTCTCTCCCTTGTCAGATAAATTGGCCACAACATCTAAGCTTTTCTTCATTTTACGTCATTTTCTCTCATTTCTATTTTTTTTTCGTTCTTTTTCATACTGCCAAAAAGTTTTTGGATTTATGAACATATCGAAAAAAAATGTTAGTGATATATTCACGGGTCTGGGCTGGGGCTGCAAACGGGCGGTATGCAATAGGGGTAGGTGGCGGTGCGGTCTACCGGACGACACAATGCGGATTTGGCCAAACTGAAAAGATTCAGTGGAATCATGCATGCGTGGGTCATGATACGTGGTCGTTGTAGCAGTAGGTACGGTTAGTTGTGCTAGATTGTTGGTTGGCAGGTCGGATCGCAGTGTGGTGGCAGGTTTGGTCAAGCAATAGCGGCGGGTTGCGATGGTCAAGTGGGCACTTTTGCGGAAAAAAGAAAACGAGTTTGGGATTAAAAGCCAGTTTTCTAATCTTTTGCTGATTCGGTTTTTTAATTCTTATTACCCTCAGCTGTGGAAAGAAACAAAAAGGTTTTAAGATGTTTATCGAACACTAGAAAGACCTCATCTTTTTTTCGTGTCTGCTTTTAATCCTTAACAGTCACTCACTACTACGGTTTAGTAGTATTCCTCTTCACTTAGAAGTGAGAGATCTTATGTTTAAATTTCGTAAATAACGAATTCGATGCTACACACCTGATAAATAATACAACAAAAAAGCTGGGTTGGAACAATTTCTAGTTCAAGTGTCCAATTGCAAAAATTTGTGAAATTTTTTCCGTAATGTGGATGTGGTGTGCATGACTACATCTTAATATGAGAAGTGAGAATGTTCACTAGTTATGATGCACATATGTTGTGCCCCGGAATTTAACGAGTATAACCACAACCTAGTTGGCCTTGGCGAAAAACAAAATTAAGAAAAAGCTTAGAGGACGTTAAGGATCATGCGTGTCTATGAAATAACGACAACGAGTATCATGTTTTTCACATGCACGGTTAAGCGGTGATTGATATACGTAACAATTATGTTTTAATTGTATCCACTATACCAATAAGTTGACGTTAAAGTTTCTTATTAATGCGAAAAACAGCTTGTCGATCTCCAGTTCTGTGCATATCATGTGCATGTACTGTACATATGATGTGCATATGGTGTACATATGATGTATATGGTGGTGACGTCATAGGTGATGATGTCATTTTTTTATTTTGAAAAGAGAACTGTGAGCTCTTGGTTTTTGGGTTGGCTCATATCTATAAGCATATCGTGTGTATGTCGTGTACATACAGTGAGCAAATCCTAAAAAAATTCATCCAACAAAACACCAGCATTTAATGACTGGGCTTTGTTCCCACCCTCGATGCGAGTCCAGTGGTGGTGGTCTCGAGCATCGGTTGTTTGCCATGTTGCCGGAAAATCACCGGAAAACTTGCGGCATGCTTGAGTTTCGATCCCAACAATGAGGGATGAGATTCGTGACAAGGCTAGGTGTTTTGGACTTGTGAGGACAAGATGAAATTGGTGGTGGGTTCGATTTGGACGGCGTTGGTTGGGATGACAGTACCTCGTGTGTGCACAGTGAGTAGGGGAGGAAAAGTGTGTGAGGAAGAAAGTGAGAAAATAGAGAGAGGGAGACAGAGGGAAATCAAAAAATGGAAGGAAATAACCCATTTAATATACAAGGGCAATTAAGTCATTTCAAGGTGTAAGAAAAATCTTATTTGTGTTTGATTGTTGTGTATACTGTGTGCATATTCGAAATGTTCTATTTCTGTCCCAAGATTAAGAAATTGTCCTATTTCTGAGTATTTCCCATAAAAATTTTGGGTGCAATTATTTTTTGTAGTCGGTTTAGGGCAGCCAATATGCCAAACAACAAGACTTTTTTTTAGTCAAAGGATACAAGTAAGCACAGAAGGAAGATGGACCATAAAACACAAAGGGCATAAAGACAGCTTTGGAGCGCAGTACATAGAAAACAGCAAACAGTAAAGAAGCTATAGCCCTTGTAGCTAATACCTATTGTCGCTGCCGCATGGTTCTCGCTCCACGCCACGAGCAACCCGTTCTGTGTGCCACCCCCCTGCGCCCAGATTGCCTGCAATTACACAGGCAGAAACCCCAATATTTATTATGAGACAGGTCGCAGCATCCGCCCAGGACAGCAACAACAACGATCACCGTCACAAAATAAAGAAGCTACAGTCCCTGTAGCTAAAGGAAGACCGCGGGAAGACATATCCAACGGGCAACATCGCCAACAAGGTGTTTTGATTGGGAGGCAAACAGTGAAGATGAAAAGTTGGGCCAGATGAAAGTGGGTCCAGACCAAAGGAGAAGATGAGGAGCTTGAAGATACCAAGCTAGGTAATGAACATGGTAAAAACTCCGGCGGAGAGAGAGAGAGAGAGAGAGAGAGAGAGAGAGAGAGAGAGAGAGAGAGAGAGACAGAGACAGAGACAGAGGGAGCACGGTGAAGAGGTAAAAATTTGGGAGGAGAGGGAAGAGCCTGAGTTTTCCTTTCGAGATTTTAGAAGCTATGAAATAGGTGTAGCAAATAGAGGCCAAGGTGGACACGCATACCTTGATTAAGCTCTTGATTTCTTTCTCCATTGAACTCATGATTTCGATTTATTGATCGAGAGTCTTTGAATTTGTGAGATCTTCTCGTACGTTGCTCTCACCTGCTTCTCAACTTATCTATCGGCTTACCTTTTCATGAGCATACAAATTTGTGTCCCAAATTGCTTTGAAATCTTTGACAAAAAAAACAAAAAAAAAAAAACAAAAAAATTGCTTTGAAATCATTAATAAGCTCATATTTTATGACGTTGGCCAAATTTGTAATTGCAAAGCATAAAATTGTGAACGGTACTATTATAACTCTTTGTTTTTAAATTTTGATTCCTTTTTCCTTAAAAAAAACAAAAATTCTACTATTATCACATTTTTCTTAGGAAAAATTAGTACCCAATCCCTAGTTACTAATGTTCATTGACTTACCTTATTAGTTTTCAAATTTTGATTGAAGTCCCTAGCATTAATGTGATAATGAATTTACTTGTTCATTACATATTTTTTTAAATAAAAATTAGTAATTGATTTAGGGTTTTAATACTCAAACCTCTATTAAACACCTAATTAATTTTCAATTCAAACATTTCCAGAATAAATAAAATAAATAAATCAGAATATGTTTGTACCCATTAGTTTTTTATAAAAAGATTCTCAATTTTTTAATCTTAAATGTACACACATTCATATAATTTTCAATTTTTTAATCTTAAATGTACCTATTCTTAAATATACCAATTTGTTATATGTAAAATGTACCATTTTTTAATATAAAATGCACAAATTTTTAATATAAAATGTACCCAAATTTTTACTATAAAATCCATTCAAATTTTTTTAATATATTTTTAAACTTATATGGGTACATTCTTTTTCGTTGATTTGAGAATGTATCTGAATGAAATATTTGTGAAAACTAGTTTATTTGAGCAACATCTATGCATGCAATTAACAATTAAAAGGCGGAATCATGCTTGTATACACTCAAAACAAAACTTTACCCATGAAATTCAAAGCCTAGTAGTTGTAGTGAACCAAGACTCAACTCAAGAACAAAGTGAGTTGAGAAATATTATACCTTTGTTGATTCCTCTTTGCATAAGCAAAGACTAATCACCCAAGAGATAGGGCCTTCATTCCTTACTTCTTAGCTCCATGGATTTCTTGGATGAGGATGGTAGAATGGATTTTCCAAGTTCCCAAAATAGGGAACCTCTAAGTCTCCACACCAAGGAGAGCATTGAGGAAGAGATGAGTGACCTAGAGGAAGTAAGATTACTAGCTATTTTCCTCTAGGGTGGCCAGCCTCTTAGAGAGAAAAGGAGAGCATTGTGTTCTCATCTTTTCTCAAAAGAAACCCTAATAATGAAATGTTATAAAGTTCTTTATATAGTCCCTTCAATTAAGTGACAAAAGAACCAAAACCCTTCATCCTCTAATGTGGCCGGCCTTAAGGGTTCATTGGGCTTTCAAGCCCTTTGTGTTTTCAAGTTGTCATACAACTTGAGTTAATGGGCTTGACATTCAAATCCCATTAGGCCTTGCGGCCCAAAACTAACTTGAGGTCTATAACGAACATATTCATTTGATTAATTAACATATTAATTAATCCTAGCCATTAATAATTAAACCATTTAATTATCTTTACTCATCTCCATTGTTTCTTCAATCTCTACCTTACTCGGTGTACGATACATTAGGTTCCTTTTAGCGAGGCAGTGGGCGATTAGAACTCTTCAAATCAATTGTGAATTGAAACTTACTTTCAATTCTCCCTTTAGTGATTACTCACCTTTAGGGCTTCCACAAACCATGAGTGACATCTAGTTGTATGTCATGGCTACCCAAGCTAATCAGAAGAGGTGGAGAACCTATTCAGTTTGGGATTACAATGCAATACGGTCTTTCTCTAATACAATACTCTTGACCACATTGTTTGGTTTGATAGTTTATTCATGTCTACTATCCAATGTGATTCTCTTACTTATATGATTACTTTGAACTTGATTTGGAACGACTTCCTAAATCTCATTCATACTCTTGCCAGAGATTCTTAATCATATCATAGATTATTCTCCCTCAAACGGTTTAAAGGTTAGAGATCCCTTGTTGTGCATTCACTTGCCTCAATGGCTAAGTGGCTTGACCCCAACTATGTCGTGGGCACCCTCCAACGGAGTGACTTTGATATAGTCAAAGATCAAGGACCTAACCACAAGACAACTATGATGCCTCAGGTCAAAGGACTACTTTGCATTATCCCACCCATGAGTTCTCATGTGACATGAGTATGAGAACTCCTTGTTGATCGTGTTCAGTGGACTCATTCTCCATTGAGCACCTACATGCTTGTCTTGATGTCAGTCACACTAATGACTCGAGACCAATCACTCTCTCTAAGAGAAGACATAGCACGTACTGATCTTGATGGACTGTCAATGCCCAATTGGCAATCCTATGATCAGGAACGTTTAGGATATGTATACGAATGAGAATGGTCTCATGAATCTAACTTCTTTAGATCACATTCTCCCAATTACATATTCCTTGGACTTATTGTTTAAGCATATAACATTTATATGAGACGACTTTAAACAATAATCTTTGCCCTTTATATTAAACTAGATTAGTTTAACATGTGAAATGTCCGTAAAGTATCATCATATAATTGGCTTTAGGGCACATTTCCAACAGTATCTATGTCAAGTTTAATCGAAGAAATTTTCTAATGTTATTAAGACTAATATCTCTTTCTTTTTTTTGTGTTTTGAAGAATATGTACCCATGTTTTTTGGTACAATTTTTTTAATTTTGTTAATTTTGATGAATGTACCCATATTTACAAACACACACACACACAATATAATAGAGAGTAATTTATATTTTATTATTTTTAATCCCACAAATTATGGGTATATTTAAAATCTCATTAATATAAACAAATACAATTTTTAATTTTTAATTTTTAATTTAAAAAATATAGTAATTTACACTATTACATTAATGTCAAAAACTTTGATAAAAAACTAAAGGCCTTATCGGATAAATGGTCTCCGTGATCATAAGGTATTCGGAAGATAGCCCCTATGGTAAAAAAATTGGGATTTAAACCCCTGTGGTCTAAGTCTGTTAGGATTTATACCCAAAATTAAAACTTCCGTCATTCATCCGTTAGTAGCAAGCACGTGAGTCTCATATATGAGGATAATCTAGTCATTTCATAGTTAGTAGCATGCCAATAGCTTAGCTAAAACCCTCATGACATTCCCAATTCTAAAGCACGAACAAAATTCCCAAATCTTGCTGCTACTGGGACTTCAAGTTCTGGGATTTCAACCAATCCCACTTCCATTTCGACAGAACCCATTGCCGCATTCTCAGAGTTTGGTTCTCTGTCGGCGTTGGATTTTGCTAACCTCTCTGTCTCCCTCCTCCTTGTATGGGAGCTCAGTAGAGTTCTTAATCTCTTCCATGGAGACTTCTTCGTCGACTTGGCAGCGGGATTTTTTGTTCTTTCTTAGTCCTTACCTTTTATACATTTTGGTGCTTTTTGGGTTTTTGGTTTTTGATTATTTTGATTGCAAGCAGTTTGAGCATTATCCTACCAAATGTGCAGAAGCATTAGAAATACTGCAGATTTTAATCGGTCAAATTTTGGGAAAAATCAAATCCTCCGCATAGAACTACAACAAAGTTCACAAAGTGTTCATTGCAAAAACAGTAGAAAGGAGATCGAAAGAGTTAATTTGTTTGCAAAATTGAATGCTGATTTGTATTCGGGGATTGTGCCATGAGCAAGATGAGAAAGATGAGAGAGGGAACCAAGGAGACAGAAGAGAAAGAGAGAGAGAAAATGAAAAGATTGAGAGAAGCGGCGACCATCGATGGTACTAGAGTTCACGTTGTTGATCGGTAAAAGATGTAGGGGTGTAGTTTATCAGCAATGCTAGGATGGTTTTTTTGTTAGTGGACATGAAAATACAATTCTATCCAACATTTAACAGAAACTTTACTTCTAGGCTAAATTTGCTAAAGGTGTTGACCACAGGGGTTTAATTCCTAATTTTTTTTACGACAGGGGTCATCACGCAAGTCTCCTATGGCCACGAGGATGATTAATCCAATTTGGCCAAAACTAAAAACAGATAAGGTTTTAGTCAAAGAATATTAATAGTTAGGGATCGCATTCAAAGTGTCCATTTTTCTTACTACTCTGCTTCTATTAAAAAGATGTTACAAATATAGTATGAAAAATATTAGTATAACATTACTAAAAAAAGAAAAACAATAACATGATTCCATTCATTTGTGTTAGGAATATTATATTAGTAAAGATTCCTAAGGAGTCTCGTTGTAATTTGAGCTTGTTAAAATAACAAGGCATGCACGATTTGACAGTGAAATTCACATGCATAACAATTAGGGTTTTTATCATTTAAAATTGACCCACTCAATCAAGATAATCATTGAAATTAAAAATTAATTAATGTAGTTTCTGAATATAGGTATCGAAAACCAATGTCGTCATTCCGTTAAATTTATGTGAAAACTTATGTTAATAGTTGACGTGACACATTTGTAGACCCCAAGTTTATTTAAATATCCCCGGCTTCCTGCTGGTTCTCGCCGAACCACATTGTTGGGTCTCGGCAGACCACATCCACCACTGCAAGGTCTGATTCCTCCCTCCGTCTGCAACTCAGGTGCTGCCATGACCACGATGTTGAGCCCAATCGTGTTGTCGTTAGGGTCGCCCGAGATCGAGTCAGTACTGCCGCATCCCAATCCATCCAAACCATCTTCCCAGTCCATCTCTCGACACCCAGAACAGCTTCCCATGTTTCAGGACGAACCAATGCCGCCGCCACGTCTTGTTGTACTCGTCGCTTGAATTTTGTGATTTCATACTTTTTCTTCACAGTGATGAAAACCCAATTGAGTTTTGTGATCAAGTTTTTGTTTTCTGGTGTTGCAGAAAGAATCATGGAGGGCAATTCTGACTCTGGCTTACCAGAGCCTCCACGTCGTCCATGGCAATTTGAGCACTTTGCCTTAAGTACGATAAAAAATATGTTTGATTTGAGCACTCAGAAGAGGGTGGTGAGGGAGTCGAGGAGATCCATCACGCAAAGTTCCATCACGCAAAATGCCTTTGCGTGACTCCTTGTTGTTGCCGTCACGCAAACATATTTTGCGCGACCGAATTTGCTCCGTCGCTCAAGTTTCCATCGCGCAAAACAGTTTTTGTACTAGTGAACACTCATCTTCTAAACTTTAAAAAAAATGGAAATCAAAAGAACAAAATATTCATAAATTGAGTCGTACCTTAGTTGGAGGATTCAAAATATCAAAATCACCATCCATCAATAAAAAAACTTGTTTTTCTCTACAAGACCTATTAGGGTTTTAGCCAAAATGAACGTAGGTAAACAAAAAGTGATGGTAGGGTTTAATGGGTTTATTGATAAATTTGAGTTTTATTATTAATTTTATTTTGTACTTAATAGTAATTATGCAATAGGTTAAAATAGACAATTAACAATTTAAATTTAAGTTGAGTGTAGAAAGAGGTTAAATGAGTTCAAATAAAATTTCCCTAGACTTAAATACCCTCAGAATTAAAACCAAATAATCATAAAGTAAAAAAGTCTGGGTTAGCCAAGAACCAAGGACCATAAGCAATAAGATCTACACAGCCCTCAGCCACATCATCGTTCCCAACTTCCTTGTCCTAACCACCACCAGCAAAAATTGTTGCCAACAATGAAGGTACCACTAAAAGCCTTTCTCATGGGTACAAGACTGTGGGGGGAATCACTCTTTTTCTCCTACTGTATTCATCGTTGGCTTAATCATATGGCAGTACGGGATCCCGTATTTGATCAATAAATTGGCCAGATAAAGGCCCAATGCTTTCAAAGCGGTGTCCCGAGCAACCGAACTTTAACACCAGCAGCAACAATGGAGATCGATTTCGTGGCAGGAGGTAAAAGCAAGAAGACGAAGCGCATTACGCCCAAGTCTGATGATATCTATCTCAAGCTTTTCATCAAGCTGTACCATTTTCTTGTCCGGATGACTAGAAGCAAGTTGAATGCAGTCATTTTTAAACGTTTGTTCATGAGCAAAGTCAACAAGGCATCCTTTCTCTCTCGAGGTTGATTAAGTATATGCAGGGAAAGGACAACAAGATTGTTGTGGTTGTGGGGACTGTCACTAATGACATTAGGGTTTATGAAGTTCTGCAATTAAATGTTACAACATTGAGGTTCATTGAGACTGCGGTAGTAGGAGAGTGCTTGACATTTGATCAGCTTACTTTGAGAACACCATTGGGTCAGAACGTGGTTCTCCTCAGAGGTCCTAAGAATTCTCGTGAAGCACTTCTATGTAAATGGTTTTGAATTTTGAGGGTATTTAAGTCTATTCATGTGAGTTTTCTAATATATTTGAAAGTTTTTATAAAAAATGACATTTGTGAATTTAGGTGTTAAATTTTGGTTATTAATGATAAATACTTATGTTAATTTTCTTTTTATTTATTTGTTATTATTTTCATAATTGAAAATTAATTATTTTTTAATCTATGCCGGACCACATGAGTGCAGCAATAGAAGTTTTGGCGGAAATATAACAAGCGGACGACATTGATTTGCAGCATCCATATCGAGGGACTACATTGATTGATTTTCAATTTCAAGGACCATCTTGATTTGGTGACTTTAGGGACAATTTCTGATAAAAACCCTAACAATTATTCACAACCACCAAGCACCTTTGAATCAATAGGTAAACCAACTTTTTAGACTAAAAAATACTAGACTGTAGTATTATATTAGTTACGAACTTGTCATTTTCAACAAATGATTGGATTAAAGACTTCTCATAATTTTCTATTTTCAACATGGCAACTTTGGATTTGTTCCATCCAATTTGGTTATAAGTTGACAAACTTAGCACACCTTTGTCCACCCCTCGTCCAAATTAAATATAACAGTAAAGAAGTTAGATAAAACTTGAGAGAACTATCAACTCTTATTAATTGAGTAACTCAGTCTGGAATATGGATATTAATTAAAACGTACGACACGCATCCCTTTATTTAGAAGGAGCTCATAACGACAAAGTCTTCCGAGTACTAACTGGTAGAAAGGAAGAAGAAAATTAAACAGCGAAGCACTACCTCACTAGCCCATGCAAACTATTTGCACTTATTTAATTGGTTCTGTTCAACAGCCGAACATCTTTGTTCCACAAATTCAGTAGTACTATGAGCCTGGGGGAATGCTTATGAAAGTCCCGATGGATCCATGGTCCTGCATATTACAATTATCATGTCTGTAATGAACAATTATTCTGGAGTTTGATGTGAGAGAGAAGACAAAGAAGGGAATATCATAGAGAAAGACAGAGAACATGACATGACCTTGATATCAACCACTCGGTTGTATAATTTAATATTCTTCTACGAATTCACGGATGAGATTTGAATTGTCAAAGAAGGAGGTCCAGCACTGGGTTATTGCTTGCTCTAGTTCCTCCACTTCATGCTTGTGACGGATACTGCTATCCTCGACATGCAAGACTGGGCAACTATGATAATCTCTGGCTTCTACATATGTTGTTATGTCCTTGAACTCTGCCAGTAAAACGCGGGGTATGTAAGTCAGCCAAATAAATCCGTGGAGATGCAACCACTTTAATTTCTCTTCAGTCGTATAACAAATGGGAATAGGGTTCAAGCAATACTCCTCAGTACTTAAGTGACACATAAGTTCGAAAGTCATTTCTGAACCCAGTTTTTCAAGGGTAGCAGTTGGAAGCTCATGGACTGAAAAAGCAGCACAAATAACAAGTCCCTTCCAATTATCATCATCATACAGCTTCTGAGGTAGTATTTTAGAATTTGCTTCTGAGGGAAACAAAAGTTGTATTCTAGGGAAGGATCGAAATGCTTCAAAACAGATATTGTATGTCCTTTAAGACTGAGAATGGCCTCCTTCCAAAGTCGAAGCAACACCACAATACTTTTTTTCCACTCAGCTAAATTATAGCTTCCATCGAGTTGATTCTCAGCCATGATGTGTAACTGTCTATCCAATGATTCTGAATATCTTTCTGCATCATGTTCTTGGATGGAATCCCTATTTTCCAAAAGACAGCGTTTGGAATGGACAATTACATGGTCAAGTGGTTCCATAAGAACTTGCTTTTGTTCGAGATAGCACATGTAGTGGTCCAATCTTGAAGTGAAATCTTGTCCGCGTACTCTGCTTTAGTACCTGTGTTCAGAAGCAGATCTTGCCAGAACAATTTTGAAACTTCCCAGATTTCTCTGCATTAATATTCCATATAAAGTTTATTAGATTGAAAGAATTAACTTTGTAACGCATGATAACAAATTGTCAGCGTATGAAATTATGGGGCTTTTATATTTAAACATCACTCTTATCTGCGTTCACCCATCACTTTTCTTTATTAAAACTTTTTAACTGCATAAGACTTCTTGTGCTCACTTACCCGAAGTCACACAGACTTCTTATGCAAACAATTAAAATTGTGGTATTTAATTCTACGATCCTCATTGATACTTCAAAAAGTAAATATAGGAAAAAAAAAAGAGAAATGATAAACACACCATTTTTAGCCTCTTAGGTCTATTTAATCTTTGTCATTAATTCCATTTGATTTATTCAATCCAATGCTTGTAAATAAAACAGGGTGCGTGAGAAGCCAAAAATAGTGCGTGAAAATCATTTGCCAAAAAATATTTCCCTTTCTTCACACATCTCTCTCCTACCCAATCCCTTTTCTCTCTCATCCTCTCCCCAGTCCCCAACTTCCATCTCCCCTTTTTCGAGAACACAATCTCAGACTGCAATTCACATGAAACACTCCACTACAACTCCTGAGGAATTCTAAGGGGGTGTAGTCAAACTCGGATTTGGAAGGATTAAAAGACTTTAAAATCCTAGTGTAGTCAACCAAAGGATTTTAAAGGATTTTTAGAATCCATGCAAATTTGAGTAGTCAATCAAGATTTTAATAGTCATTTTTAAAGTCCATCCAAATCTAGGTGTATTGAAAAATTAAAGATTTTGTAGGATTTCATTAAGTTGTGGATTTTGTGGGATTTGTGAGCAAGAAGTATATATAACCAAGACCAAATAGAATCCTACCTCACACCTTAGGATTTCAAATCCAAGAACCTCTCCCTCTTCCTCTCACACTTTATCTTCTTCCTTCATCTCTGCAATTTTTTCTTTTATCTCTGCAATTTTTCTACAATTTTTTTGCAATTTTGTGCAATTTTTTCTTCATGGCAGAGAAGGGGGATTGGAATTGGGTTGTGAAGGAAGAGGTGTAAGAGAGAGTCGGAGTCGCGGAAAACAAGATTAGAGGAGTATTGACAAAATAACAAGGATTGGAGGAGAGAGGTTAGCTGGAACGGAAAAGAGAGAAGAATAAAGTGGGGAGGAAATAGGATTGGAAAGGGGTGCAGCTGGAGACTTTTAAGTAGTTGGGTTTATGTGATAATCTTGACTTTTTATTTCAGCTTCATTTTGGTGGATTCATGCCCTAGATACATTTATCACCATTTGATTTATTTGACGGTTAAGATTCAACGCTGTAAAATCTATCAAAATCCACAAAAAATCTATTATATGAATCTTCTCAAGTCTTCCAAAATTCATATGGATTTTGTAGACGTCTCATAATCCTATGAAATCCATTACTTTACAAAATCTATTAAAATTCTTTCAAATCCTAAGTTGACTACCCCCTAAAATCTCAAAAGATCGAAAAAAAAAAAAAAAAAAAAAAAAACTACTCACAACATTATGCATGACATGGAGCTAGAAGAACCCCCAAACTCATACTCACGTCTGCTGAATGCAATCCAAACCCAAATCAGCCCCAACCGTTTCCTCTCATGCTTTTTAGGCCCCAAACTCATACCCATGGAAAATGGACAAATGCGCCAAATGATATGAGGAGGTAAAGGTCTTTTTCTTTGTTTCTCTCTCTCTGTGGTTAAAAGTGGTGTGGGTGTGGATGTGATAGTATTAAATAGGAGCAATTTGGTACAAAGGAAGAACTTGGCACGAACTTTCTCTCCTCTTGTGAGAGTCCCTTCTCTCCTACTGTGAGAGTTTTTTCTCACTAACATGTGAGTGTTCCCTTCGTTTTCCAAGATCCGCATTGCCATCGGCCCTATCTGGGGTTGGTGCCAGTCCTGTGTTTTTCCTTAGTCTTTCTCTTTTCCGTGTTCTTCCTATTGCCTGCCCTTCACCATTTCATCCTCCTTGTCCTCTCCTTACCTATGATGCCACCACTTTAAGCCATTCCCCCCTTCCCCACCCCCCACCTCCGTGTCCTACACCCTCAATCCTTTCCCATCTACCCTTAATCCTCTCCCCTCCATCCTCCATCTTTTTCCCCCAATCTCTGTGTCCTCCATCCCCAATCATTTCCCCTTCATCCCTTGGCTACATCATCTCTCAGCCCACTTTCAATTTCATATGGGTACCGCTGATGTTTACCGCGTTTTTTCGCGGATTTATGGGAGGGTGTGTAGAGCTTCGGCTTGGGTGTTCGCACCTAAACCTTTGTTGGACCTTGTTGGTCCTTCCCGATGTTCGCCCTTGTCAGCGATGTTGCTTGTGGGATCTCTTTTCTCGCGTGCTTCCTTGGTTTCTTGTTGGCGGCCGTTGTGGTGGTCTGTCGAGGATGATGCGGCTGTTTTCTTCTTTAGCTTTGGGTTTCTTGTTGGCTTAATTTCTGGTGCTTATGGGGGCGACCATCAACGACGGCGGTGTGTTTTGCTGTAGCAGCAACAGGGCGGCGAGGGTTTCTCTTTCTGTGTGTTTGTTGTTTTCTGTGTTTTGTTGTGGGCTCAACCTTTGGGTTGGGTTTTTTGCTTTGAGGTCCATCTGTTAGTGTTGTTTTATGGTTGGGCCTTTCTTTGTAAATGTTTGTTGTTTTGGTAATGAAATTTACCCTTGTTTAAAAAAATAAATAAAAAAATAAAAAATAAAAAAAGGACCAATTTTGGGAGAAAAGACGAAAATATGAAATTAAAGCGTCGGGTGAACTAAGATAAGAGTGGTGTTTAAATAAAAAAATTCTTAAGAATATAACCTGGATTGAGGTACTAGTGCATCAAGTCGAACCGTTAAAGCTTCACGAAGTGGACTTTCCACCATGTTTTCAACATATGTTCGTGCGTGTACATAAAGTAGATGGAGTTGTTGTAAGCCATTAAAGACACTGCATGTATACATATATATTACAACATGCATACGTAAAGGAAGTATGCTTACCTGAAGAAGAACTCGCCATTGCTGCAGAAAATGAAATGGAGATCTACAGTCAACAGCCAAAAGTTCCAGCTGAGAATAGGGTTACGCTCAGAAGGGATAGATGTTGTGAGTGCAAGGACCTGCTAATATATAGCCAATCATCCTTAATATCAAGCCTATCAACTGATACCTAGGATATTCCATATTAATTAGGGTTTCGATATAGTCCTACTTGGTATTGAACTCTTGTCAAAACATAATAAGGTTACTTGAATATAATTGCATGTTATTAAGACTCTTAATCTTAGCCAAATAAGAACGTGATTTTCTCAACGTGATAACTCATAAACTGAGTTACAAGATTGTCGAGAACAAGAAGTCATTCTCCTTGACACTCACAAACTTACATTCTCCCACTTGAGTGTCCAAGAAGAATGACATTACATTGGTTAAGATTAAGGTGATCACTGAGTCCCTAGAAGCTGCAATTTAACCTTTAACAACCTGTCACTTATAGCTTCCAATACTGAATCATAAATGCAGTATGTAATTCCTCCTACATGTGCACTTTATCATCACAAGTATCTAAGTCATGAGCATTGTGTTGTTTGACAAAATTCAAGTGTTTCAAGTTGATAAACAAAATTCAACTCCTGAACTGAGCCTTATGCAAAAGCATGGCTCATATTATTTCAATAAGATAATATGAGAACAAAACATTATGAAAACATCCAATTAAGCGAAATGAAAAATAACAGAAAACAACAAATGGGTGTACTTGTCAAGCCCCGAACCCGATATACGTCCAAGATCGACACGTGACGCCATCATGTACCCGTACATCTATCATGCCCTGCCTTCGAGACATGGCCAAAACACCGCTCAAGGTCCAATTGCATGGTAATTTTTCATTTACTTCATGGCTGTATCTAACCTCTTTGTTAGACTGCCTACGTACCCTCCGACGGGATCAAGCCATTCATAGTTCACCATTTATTAAACTCTGAACTTTTCGTAAAACACTTCCTAGCAGAAAACATAGAGTACCACACTACACATCAACCATAAGTCAAACAAGAGTTGTCATCTTGCCATTCACACACACATATACTTTCCAACACCATTCCACAATCACATCAATTAATAACTCATACAATACACCAAAATGCAGGGCTAGAGCGATGCAGTTTGGTCAAAGCCTACATCTCTGAAGCATTCTCAATTTAGACCGAATCCAACGAATCAACGAAGTCAAGGATGTGATTTCAGACCACTTAACGAAATCCAACAACATGAGGTTCTAGACTACTCAACGGAACCAAAATACCAAGCGGGATTTCGGACCACTCAACGGAATCCAAACCAAGATACGATAACAGAATCGCGGAGTAGAAGGGATATCAGACCACTCAATGAAATCCAAAGTAAGATATGATTCCGGACCACTCAACGGAATCGCGAAGCACGAGGGATTTCGAACCACTCAACGGAATCTAGACGGAGCAGGGAACCAGACCACTCAATGGAACCCCAGCAGAACCCAATTTCGGACCACTCAACGGAACTGAGCGGAAGTCCAAGAAACATATCAACAACTCAAAGAAACAAGACATGAATCAAAGTACCTCAATTTAGAACAGCTCAACGAAACGAGAAATGAAACAATGAAACGAAATATGAAACAAGCTTCGAAGCAACGAACCCCATGACAATGGGTTAATGGTCCACTATTAGCCCTCACATCAAACAATTCAACATGCATTTCAAATCACATTTCACAAATATTTCCAATGCATAAGTCAAATCACATTTAATAAAAATAGATCGGTGGTCAAATATAAAAATAACAATTTTATAGAAAACATATTTACAAAACCAAGTCATATCCTCAAAGGATACTAATATAAGAAATCAGGGTAATAACCATATCACATATATTAAAGTCACTCACTAACCAATTTTAGCAGATGGTGCTGCTACGGTTGGTGACGAACTCGCTTTGGGAAAAAACGTATTAGTAGCTTATATGCCATGGGAAGGTTACAATTCTGAAGATGCGGTACTCATTAGTGAGCGTCTGGCATATAGAGATATTTATACTTCTTTTCATATATGGAAATATGAAATTCAGACTCATGTGACAAGCAATGGCCCTGAAAGAATCACTAATGAAATACCGCATCTAGAAGCCCATTTACTCCGCAATTTAGACAAAAATGGAATTGTGAGGCTGGGATTTTGGGTAAAGATGGGTGATATTTTAGTAGGCAAATTAACAGCTCAAATGGCAAAAGAATCGTTGTATGCTCCGGAAGATAGATTATTACGAGCCATACTTGGCATTCAGGTATCCACTTCAAAGGAAACTTGTCTAAAATTACCTATAGGTGGTAGAGGTCGAGTTATTAATGTGAGATGGATCCAGGAAAAAAGGGTTCTAGTTATAATCCAGAAACGTTTTGTGTATATATTTCAAAAAAACATGAAATCAAAGTAGGTGATAATGTCCCTGGAAGACATGGAAATAAGGGCATTGTTTCAAAATTTTTATCTAGACAAGATATGCCTTATTTGCAAGATGGAAGACCTGTTGATATGGTCTTCAACCCATTAGGAGTGCCTTCACGAATGAATGTAGGACATATATTTGAATGCTCACTCGGGTTAGCGAGGGGTCTGCTAGATAGACATTATCGAGTAGCACCTTTTGATGAGAGATATGAACAAGTGGCTTCGAGAAAACTAGTGTTTTCTGAATTATATGAAGCCAGTAAGCAAACAGCGAATCCATGGGTATTTGAACCTGAGTATCTAGGAAAAAGCAGAATATTTGATGGAAGAACGGGAGATCCTTTTGAACACCGAAAGTCAACTCTCTGTCAATGGTCGGGTCCACAACCCTGCGTAATTCGATCTGAAACATCTACCCTCAAATTTTTTATCTGTAATTTTCCAAGAGTCTCATTAATCTTCTAGAACAATATCCTAAAATTTCGAAACGATCCAACGGTCGGATCTCCGCCAATCGCTAAAATTAAGAGGCAGTAAACGTTTGGTTTTGCAAACTTAGAAGTTCAATATGGGAAGATCCGTTCGTCGGATTTCCGATCTGTCAGTTCCTAATGTCCTGAAATATTACGTACTATAATGTACTAAAGTTTGGTGTCAGTCCAATGGTCGGATTGTCGATTCATATAATGATCAAGTGGAGTACCATAATGAAACTTGGTTTAAATAATCAAATCACATCAAACGGATATCAAATCTGAAATTAGGAAATCTAATTTAACTTAAAAAGGCAACGTCAGCCCATTGGCCAAGCGTCGCCGCAGGTGTTTTCGGAGAACGGAAATCACAAATTTTGTTGGAAACACCTGAAATCACCCTTAATCCATTCGAAACCCTAGAATTGGGTGTTCTCCAATTCGTCAAATACGTAACTCCGCCGCCCCCAAACTTGTTTGGGCTTTGTTCTTGGTCTCAAGAGAAGTATTTTGGTGGTGGTGATCGAAACAAGTACCTTCAGATATGGTGGATCACCGCCGTGCACCCCGCAATGCGGTCGATCCAATTCTCGCGAAACCGAGGCAAAAAACTTTCGGATTTTTGGTGGAAATGGGAGAAGGGAGGTTGAGGATCCGTTTACAGGTGGTGGGTTAGTGCAATTTTTTGGAAAAATTGACAAAAATTGTTGGAATTGGCTACCCAGAACCGGGTCAGGTCACGCAGGAAAACGGGTCAAAAGGGGATTCGATTCCCTCATTCTCTTCTCCCTCATTTCCCTTCCTTGCTTTCTCCTAATTGGCCCATCTCTCCCTCATTTCCTTCATTTCTCTCCTCATCTCTCCATCCTAGCCATACACGTGGCACCAAATAAGTGCTCCAGCAAATCTAGAGCGTTCTAGATAATGGTCAAATGGCCATTTCGCCCCTATCTTTGCTCGTCTATAACTTCTTCGTTATAACTCCAAATTACATTCCGTTTATGCTCATGCGTTCGTATCGACGAGTATTATCCAAATATGTAAATAAAAATGACAAAACATATAGGAATTAAATACGTCTTCAAAAAGTCCATTTAGTTCATTAAGGGCATTTTCGTCCTTTTATTTATCAAAAAAAAAAAACTATACACCGTGAATATAAAAGCGTCGAAACTACAAATATGAATACGAAATACGAGATACGTAATTTTAAATAGTGAAATCTGAGGACAGGATTTCACAATACTACTCTTACTCATTAACAGAATCAAAATCGTCTTGCATTCCCATATTGCAGCCATGTTTCTTAAACACTCCCATTAGTAAGACCTTAGTTATTGGATCAGTTGTCGTAGAATCAGTCCCTATATGAATTATGTTAATTAGCCATTTTCTGACTTTATATCTCACATGCAAATACTTTATATCCATTAGTTTGCAAGCGATGAACCTCTTGTTGTTTCTGGAGAAGAAAACTGCAGCCTTATTGTCACAATAAATAGTTATAGGTCTTTCAATAGAATCTACAACCTTCAATCCCATGATAAAATTGCTCAACTAGATTGCTTGTTTGGTGGCAGTGTAACAACCAATAAATTTAGCCTTCATAGTTGAGGAAGCAATCACTTTTTGCTTGGAACTCTTCCATGAGACTGCACCATCAGCAAGAAGAAAAACATATCCACTTGTAGATTTTCTATCATTAACACAGCCAGCTAAGTCTGAATCAGAATAAGCCACCATTTCCAAATTCTCAGGTTGATATACCAGTGCAAGATTTCTCTTTCTTTTTAAGTACCTCAGTACTTTCTTTGCTGCAGTCCAGTGAGAATTCCCAAGATTAGACTGAAAATGCCCTAGAACACTAACTGCAAACCCCAAATCAGGCCTTGTGCACACTTGAGCATACATGATACTGCTAAGAAGTGAAGCATAAGGCTTATCTTTCATTCCATTATTCTCAAGATCATTTTTAGGGCATTGATCAGTGCTTAACTTGTCACCCTTTGCAATGGGAATCTCGCAACTTGCACATTTTTCCATGTTGAATCTCTTCATGATTTTGTCAATATAGGTCTTTTGAGACAATCTTAGCATTCTCTTGGATCTGTCTAGCTCAATTTCAATGCCAAGAACAAAATGTGCCTCACCAAGGTATTTCATATCAAAACTTTCAGTTAACATGCTTTTAGTTGTGTGCAAAAGAGTTAAGTCTAAGCTAGCTAACAAAATATCATCCACATATAATACCAAAAATATGAATGTTGTGCCACTGACCTTGAGATATATACAGTCATCAATCTTGTTTTCTGAAACCAAAAGTAGAAACAACCTGGTCAAATTTGATGTACCACTACCTGGATGATTGTTTTAACCAATAGATCGATCGATTTGTTAAGTTTGCAGACCATAGACTCATTCTTTTTCTCCACAAAACCTAGTGGCTGAACCATTACTATTTGTTTGAGCAAATCACCTTTAAGGAAAGCTGACTTTACATCTATTTGATGTAATTCCAAGTTGAAATAGGCTGTTAAAGCCATAATCACCCTCAGGAAGTCTTTGGATGAAACTGGTGAGAAGGTTTCATTATAGTCAATGCCTTCTCTTTGTGTAAAACCCTTAGCTATGAGTTTAGCTTTATGTCTTTCAACCTTCCGCACTACATTTCTTTTGGTTTTGAACACCCACTTGCAGCCAATGAGTTTGGCATTACATAAAACTGGCACCAACGTCCAAACTTTGTTCTTTTCCATAGCTACAAGCTCTTCAATCATTGCAGCATGTCATAAATCCACTCTCGGGCTGTTGACAGCTTGATTAAAAGTGAAAATATCATCATCATCTCCAATATTGTATTCAATCTCTTGTAAATACACAAAATCAGGTAGGATTACAGGTTTTCTTTGCCTGTTTGACTGTCTAATAGGGAGCTGCACCTGTTGCAAAGGTTGAGCAATAACAGGCTCAGGGACTTGTTGTTCACGATTGTAATCATGAACTGGTGATTGCACTGCTTTTGGAATAAATGTAGTATACACTAACTGAGCATCTTTGAAAACAATGGGGAGAGAAAATGAATTTTCTTGATTCACAAGCAATGGTGCATCAGTTGTTACAGGAGGCTGATCAGGATCATTTCCAATTTCTTCAAAATCTGAGCTGCTGTGTTGCATTATTCCTTCTTCCAGATCTTCAATGAAATTTGCATTGTTGGTCTCCTGAATTCTAGTGTGAGAATCAGGACAATAGAATTTAAAACCTTTGGATTTGTCAGCATATCCAATAAACCTGCAACTTACAGTTCACGGATCTAACTTTCTCTCTTGAGGGTTGTAAAAACGTGCCTCAGCCCTACATCCCCAAACATGGAAATGATTAAAACTTGGCCTCTTACCTGTCCAAGCTTCAAAAGGTATAACTTTGACAGGCTTGCTTGGAACCCTATTGAGTGTATAGTTGGCTGTTTTGAGTGCTTCTCCCCACAGAAAAATGGAAGTTTAGACCTCGAAAACATGGATCGAATCATGTCATTCAAGGTCCTATTTTTTCTTTCTACCACTCCATTTTGATGTGGAGTCCCTGGAGTAGTATACTGAGCAACAATTCATGATGCTTCAAGGTAAGATGCAAAGGCTCCCTTATGTTGTCCAATCTCTGTAAACTTGCCAAAATACTCACCACCCATATCTGATCTCACTATTTTAGTGTTCTTTTCAAGTTGGTTTTCAACTTCAGTTTTGTATATTCTAAAACAATCAAGAACATAAGACTTTTCAGATATAAGAAACACATAACAATATCTCAAAAAATCATCAATGAAGGTGACAAAATACGACTTACCATATATTGTTTTATTTGGGAAGGGGCCACACACATCTGTGTGTATTATCTCTAAAAGTTGGTTGCTTCTTATGGATCCTAATTTTTTGGTATTGGTCATTTTTCCTTTGAAACAATCGATACAAGTTGGGAGTCTTTCAAAATCAAGATTTGGTATGAGATTTTGTTTTGTTAAAATAACAAGTCTTTCTTTGGATATGTGGCCAAGTCTTTTATGCCAAAGTGAAAGGGAATTTTCATTTTGAAATAGTCTTTTGGAACCAATATGACAGACTGTAAAGCATTCATGTAAATAATCACATTGTAACTACCACATATCAACACGAAGGGAAGCATAACCAAGCACAGTATCCAATTTATTTGAATGAAGAAGTCTTACACTTTCATTGTCTCCTATAAAAGTATAACCTGATTTAACTAACTTAGAAGCTGAAATCAAATTCCTTCTCATAGAAGGTACATAGAGTACTGGACTTAAAAACAAAATGAAACCAGAAGAAAGCTTTAAAGAAACACTGCTACTGGATTCGATTGCTACTTTGCTCCCATTCCCAACAAAAACATTGTAAACTTCATTATTTCTCTCCCTTAGTTTTGAGAAGCCTTGCAAGGTATTTGTAATGTGAATTGAGCAACCAGTATCAAACCACCAACTAAAAGGAGGAACATAAATTAAATTTGACTTGAAACAAACATAAACATTGATTTCATTACCTTTCTTAACGAGCCAATTTTTAAAACCAGTGCAATATTTCCTTAGATGACCAACTTCTTTGCAGAAATAACAAGGCTTTGGTGCTTCAGGAGTGACTTTAAACGTTTGAGATCATTCAAAGGGGTTAGTATTTTTAAAAGAAGATTTTTTTGAGTTTTTCTTCTGCTTACCAGCAGTCACATATAACTGATCATCTGCAACATGTTTGCCCTTTGCAGTGTGAAAAAGATTCATAGCCTCCACTTTATCAGTTGACAGCCTCAACTCTTCTTGTGCACACATGGAAATTAAATCATCGGTGTCCTACGTTGCTTTCTGAGTGTTGTATAACACTTTCATCTAGCCATACTGTGTAGGTAAGAAATTTAATGCCATATGCACTAAAAAATGATCTTTCAATGGATGCTCCAGGTCTTTCAGCTTCTGTGCTATGTCTGACATTTTTAGAATATGTTCTCTCACACTACCAACACCATCGAACTTCATGAATGCCAGTTTTGTGAGAAAATTCCTAGTCTCAGCTTTCTCAGATTCCTTGAACTTGTTTCCCATTGTATCGAAAAACTTTTTTGCACTGTCACTCTTTGGAATGCCATATTTCACACTGCTTGTCATGGCCCTCCTCATAATCATAAAAGCCATTATGTTTGCCTTCTCCCATTGAGCAAACTTCAATCTTTGTTCTACTGTGCTTGTATCAGTTAGTGCAGCAGGTTTGTCTTCTCTCAAGACAAAGTCAAAGTCCATCATGCCAATGACTATCTCCATGTCTTCTTTCCACTTCTTATAGTTGGAACCAGTTAGGGTTTCAATGTTGGAGAAGTTAAGAGAAGTCATAGTTGCATCAACCATAAATGTTCGTTATTTATTCTCATAAGCTCATCATCAAAAGTTCAAAATATGAACAATTAATGGTATCAAAAGTCGTATAATTCCAGTCACATATTTTGATCGAAAACTGATTATATTAGGGTTTGCACAACTGAAATACAAAGTTTCATATTTGCGACACAATTTTAACACTTTTGAGCAGATAAAATTGCATCAATATTAATTTTTGCATCTCACTTATACACCAAATTAAACATGACTGAATATAAGAATTCTTTAGAATTATCTCAAAATATATTCATCATCAGTTTAATCATTATGTTCAAGTTTGAGTATAGAGTTGTTCTTGGGTCATTGGAGCCATTTTTTGGGGTCCTTATAGAGCATTATGCCAGAGATTTTCCATTATGGCTTTCGCTAGTACAAGCTCATGTTTTACCAGTTACTGACTCTCAGGTTTGTAAAGCAGTTGCACTTTTAATGTTTCAATTAACTCAAGAACCCTCAACACACCTGCACGACGGTTACTTGGGCTAGAACCCCCGACTCTCCTCCCAGCGATTCGACTCCTTCGTCGACTCCAAGTCGCTCAAGGACTCCGCCACCGATTCCCCAATCTTCCATGGCTCCGCTGTAGACGACGCTTTCGCCACTCAACCGGCGTCGGAGGCTTTCTCTCCTCCATCAATCTATGCTGAATCGAACAGCCAGGGCTTTGATAGAGGGTTTAGCAGGTCCAAAAATCCGATTTTGCCGGCTTCGTTGGAGATGTTGCCTGAAGAAGGCTTCGCTCTTAGAGAATGAAGGAAGTAGGGTCTCGAATTCTAATTGTTTTTTATTGAACCGATAATTCTGTATAGCAATTAAATTGACTCTTTTGTGTAATTTAGTTGAAAGTTGTTGGTTTTGATTTGGCTTGATCTTTCCATTGTTGAGAAATTGAGTGGAAGTTGTTGTTTTGAGTTTGGTAGTTTTCAAGAATTGCATGCTTAGTGATCAATAATCGTCTGGCTTTATCGGGTAAGGAGATAAAGCAATTAAATTTCAAAATTTGGATTTATAGTTCGTATTGAGCCTGAATTCATGAACACAAACATAACCCATTATATTAGCGATTAATGATCTGATTGATTTAGTTTTTAATCATAATCAATAACATGTAGCTTTAGCAGAAGTGGGGTTAGGGAAATTAGCTAGCACCCATGTTGCTTTTTGTTTCTCTGCTTTCCATTTCTCATCTCTCTTGCCATCTTCTCTGTATTTTGGCTGCTTCTCTCTCGCGCACTCCTTTTTTCTTCGGCCGTCGTTAGGTTTTTGTCGTCGGACAATGATGGAATCCGAGGACGATGACTACTATAAATTTTTATTTTGAATTTGGAATTGGCTTGATTGAAGCCCCCTAATTAATTGAATTTAGGTTTGATTTTCATGCATCAGGAATTTCAATTGAAGCCTCATAATTGGATAGTGCTTTTCCCATGTTAGGCTTCTCTGATTGAGGTGATGCAGATACCAAATTGGAGAGGTGCTGTTAGTGGAGATATGGTAGAAACGATGAGTTTGTAGATTGAATTTGTATATGACGATAATCAAACATAATATGTTGTTTTCGTAATTCTTTTTTCTTTCAAATTTTATTGCTCGGTTGTGTTCGTAACCTCTGGTGTGAAACCCCACCCCAAAAAATAAATTGTAATTTCACATTAAGGATTCTCTCAAGTTCTCATTCTCTCTCTACCTGCCACTTGGCAACACCCCATCTCTTTCCCTTTTTCCCCCCTGAGTCAACTCTCTATCTTTCTCTTTCTCTCTCTCTCTCTATCTCTCTCTCTCTCTCTCTCACTCATTCAGCTCCCACTCTCTCCCCCGAACTCATTCTGTCTGTCTCTCACAGATCTTTCCCTCTCCGTGCACTCCTCCTATTGATGACCCAACCACCCACGATGAACCACGACACCATCACCACCTGGAGTGAACCTTTTTTTTTTCTCTCTCTCTCCCTCGTCTCTGAGAAGCCCCGAGACACCCAGAGGCCACCCAAACCTCTCCGGCGAGCCCGTGGCCTTCGAGCTAAAATTTGGCCAACTCCGGCCACTTCACGACGTGAATTAGGTATGAAACCCTCCTTTTGTCTTGCACTTCATTTTGGTACTTAGATCGAGTCCTAGGGTGGAGTAACGACGTTGAACGGAGCTAGGGAAACTTCGACTTCCTTCTTCATCGAGTTTGGCCAGCCCCAACACGTTGGGCCTTGAACCCAACCCAGAAAGGTTGTGTGGGATTTTTAGCCCACGTGGTCACACGGTGTGAACCTTCTTTGTGTGCTGAAGATGTGCCAGTGGTGAATGAATTCACCGATGTGCTTCTTGAGGATTTACCGGGGTTACCACCTGCGAGGGAGATCGAATTCACCATTGATTTACTTCCAGGTACCAACCATATTTCCTTGGCACCATACCGAATGGCACCAGCGAAGTTGAGAGAATTGAAGATTGAACTCCAGGAGCTCGTAGATAAGGGCTACATCAAGCCCAGTATGTCTCCTTAGAACGTTTCTGTTTTGTTTGTCAAAAAGAAGGATGGGTCGATGAGACTTTGCATCGACTACAGGCAATTGAATCGGGTGATGTTGAAGAATTGTTATCCTCTGCCTCAAATTGATGTTCTGTTTGACCAGCTGAAGGGTGCTCAGGTGTTTTCTAAAATCGATCTTCGTTCGGGTTATCACCAACTACTAATTCAGAATGAAGATGTACTGAAGACTGGCTTCTGTACTAGGTATGGACACTATGAATTTCGTGTCATGCCTATTGGGTTGACGAATGCACCCATTGCTTTCATGGATTTGATGAATAGTCATCAGACCGTACTTGGATCGGTTTGTGATTGTATTCATTGATGACATCTTGATCTATTCCCGGAGTAATGCTTAACATAAGAAACATTTAAAGTTGGTGTTGGAGAGGTTGAGAAAACATCAACTGTATGCTAAGTTTAGTAAGTGCCAGTTTTGGCTAAACCAGCACAGTTTTCTTAGGCATGTGGTCTCCGCTGAAGGAATTAGTGTGGACCCTCAAAAAGTTTCGGCAGTGTCTACATGGGGGCAACCGAGAAATGTTACTGAAGTGGGGAGCTTTCTGGGGCTGGCAGGCTATTGACGACGTTTTGTACATGACTTATTGACAACCGCCCTGCCACTTACTAAGTTGACCCGAAAATGGCTCAAATTTGAGTGGGATGAACATTGTGAACGGAGTTTCCAGGAGCTAAAGTAGCCTCTTACTCATGCTCCCATCCTTGCTCTTCCGAACGATGGCGGTGAGTTTGAGATATACAGTGATGTAGGGATTGGGTTGTGTTTTGATGCAGCATGGGAAAGTCATCACCTATGCTTCCAGGTAGCTCAAAACTTATAAGAGAAACTACCCCACTCATGATCTGGAGCTCAGAGCAGTGGTTTTTGCTCTAAAGATCTGGCGACATTACTTGTACAGCGAGAAGTGCCGCATCTTCACTGATCACAAGAGCCTGAAACATGTCTTCACTCAAAATGAGCTGAATTTGAGGTAAAGAAGGTGGATAGAACTCATTAGTGATTATGAATGCACTGTCGAGTATCATCCTGGACACGCCAATGTTGTAGCGGATGCACTTAGCCAGAAGTCTTATGGATAACTTGCATCCCTTCGAGTTATCCATGTTCCGCTATTGTTTTCTCTCCGAGAAACTGGCATTACCATAAGACCAGATTCATAGAGAGCCTTATTAGCACACTTCCAAGTTAGACCTGTTTTGGTGGATATGGTTCGGGAAGCTCATGAGCTTGATCAGCAGTGTACAAACCTAAAAAAGCAGGTACTGAATGGGTCAAGGCGAGATTTGAAAATCCGAAGAGATGGAGCCTTGGTGATGGGAAATAGGCTGTTTGTGCCTAAGGATAATAAGGCGGTGAAAAAGGAAATTCTAGACGAAGCCCATATTTCGGTGTATGCCATGCATCCGGGGATGACTAAGCTGTATCACACCATTCGTCCATTCTACTATTGGTACGGGATGAAGCGGGATGTGGCAGAGTATGTGAGGAGATGCATTATTTACCAACATGTGAAGGCGGACAGACAGAGACTTGAAGGGCTAATGCAGAATCTCCCTATACCCGCGTAGAAGTGGGAAGACATCACCATGGATTTCGTGTATGGTTTGCCGAGCACATGGTCGAGGTTTGATGGCATATGGGTGATGTAGACTGTCTCACCAAGACTACTCATTTCTTACATGTCCGATATTATCGATGAACAACTTTGCTAACTTCTTTAGTGTGTAGGGCTATCGGACATGTGATTTTGTATTCCTGAAGCTGTCGCCCTAGAAGGGTGTGGTTCGATTTGGTAAGCGAGGGGAGTTGAGCCCTCGATATGTTGGTCCCTATCAGATCACAGAGAGAATTGGTGTAGTTGCTTATAGGTTGGAGCTACCACCAGAGCTGTCATAGATTCACAACGTATTTCATTTTTCCATGCTTCGGAAATATGTATCAGATCTCTCTCACATCATTCAGCCGGAACCATTAGAAGTAAATCAAGATGCGAGTTATGTCGAGGAAGCAGTGGCGATCATTGATGGACAGGATAAAACTCTGAGAAACAAAGTCATCCCGTTGGTAAAAGTGTTGTGGAGAAACCATGTCGTCAAGGAAGTGACATAGGAAACTGAGGAACTAATGAGGAGCCAGTATCCGTGTTTGTTTGTTTGGGATTGTAATTTCGAGGACGAAATTCTTTTAAGGGGGGTAGATTGTGAAACCCCACCCCCAAAAATAAATTGTAATTTCATATTTATTGTTAAAATCTATGAAGTTACATTTTTACCCCTTACTTTCTACCCTATCTTGATCCTTTTTTAAGGATTCTCTCAAGTTCTCCTTATCTCTCTGCCTGCCATGTGGCAGCACCCCATCTCCTTCTCTCTTCCCGCCGACTCAACTCTCTATCTCTCTCTCATTCAGCTCTCACTCTCTCCCCCGAACTCATTCTCTCTGTCTCTCATAGATCTCTCCCTCTTTGTGCACTCCTCACTCCAATGACCCAGCCACCCACGATGAACCACGACACCACCACCACCTAGTGTGAACCTTCTATTTCTCTCCCTTATCTCTGCGAAGCCCCGAGACACCCAGAGGCCACCCAAACCTCTCTAGTGAGCCCATGGCCTTCGAGCTAAAATCCGGCCACCCCACGACGTGAATTAGGTACGAAACCTTTCCTCTTGTCTTGCACTTCATTTTGGTACTTAGATGAGTCCTAGGGTAGAGCAACGATGTTGAATTGAGCTCAAGAAGCTTCTTCTTCCTTTTTCATCGAGTTTGGCTGGCCCCAACTTGTTCGGCCTTGAACCCAACCCAGATCCAAACCGGGCTTTCAAGCCCAAACCCTTAAAGTCCAACCCAAACCTTTTAAAACCTTCCTTTTTAACCAAGGCCTTTGGGCCGCTTAGGACTCGGGCCTTGGGCCCGTTAACCCCAAACCCAAACCCTATTTTAAAACCCTCAGAACCCAGGCCTTTTGGGCTGAGCAGACTAGGGCCTTCGACCAGTTGAAATCAAGCCTAAACCCTTAGACCCAAGCCCAAAGCCCAAGCCCAAAGCCTTAGACTCAAGCCCAAAGCCCAAGCCCAAACCCAACAAACCCTAGGCCCAAACCTAACTATCCTGGACCCCAGGCCGCGCGTGAAGGCGCATGGGCCTGTGCGTGAAGGGCAACCGGTGCTGACGGCGGTGCCGGCGACTTTTTCGGCCAACTTTTCAGCGACTTTTCTTGCCGTGTGCAGCGCGTGTGGGGGTACCTGAGGTCCCTTTATATTTTTTGATGTCCTGAATCCATTTATGACGTCCGTTTTCCGAAGTTCAATTGTTTGAGTATAGTTTTATTAATTGGACCTTTATGTGCTTAGGTGCAATAACTAGCGGCATTTCCGTCCCTTTTATTTCGTATGGCTATTTGATGATGAAGTATCTGTGAGTGGACCCCTTCTAAAATGCATGTTTTAATAGTAGAAATGCATACATGAAATGCATGATTTAATGGTTACGTTTTATGAAACGTTTTATAAGTAAATTAGATTTACACTTTATGATTATCATACTTTACTAAGAATATTTTGGAATACCATACCCTATCGAATTTATTTTCTTGATAGTATATATGATGGATGACTATATACTATGGAGATGTTTTGAGATATATGTACCTATGTTTGGAAAGAGTATATTCAATGTATTTGTGCTTATCTAGTGGTCACTGTTTTGCCTAGGGGCGAAGATACTGGTATATTGGCTTCGAGCCGGGAGATATAGTTATTGGCTTCGGGCTGGGAGATATAGTTGTTGGTTTCAGGCCGGGAGATATAGTTGTTGGCTTCGGGTCGGGAGATATAGTTATTGGCTTTGGGCCGGAAGATGTTAGTACCACAGGTGACTATGATACCACTACTTAGCACACTATATATGATATATGTTTTTTTGAAAGGTTTATGGCATGCTAGGGTTTTTAGAAAACCTACTACTTATTATGCTATAAGTTTTCATAAACTTTGGGGTTAGTACGTTGAATAACTGTTTCAGTACTATATATACATCAACTTGGTCCACTCATGTTTGTTTTTACGCCCCCTCAGGACATAGGAACGAGACATACGATCCGAGATACGAGGCATTCCCCTACCAGTGACATCGTGTCATCCTCTCTGCTTTGACTTCACTTGTAACAGCACCTTCCGCTTGTATTCTGAATTAGATATATGCTCTGAACATTCATGCATTATCACTATCATTTTATTTGACACATGAATATTATTATATTATTTTAGTATAGTTTGTACTTGAATTATTATATTGCGTAGTTTGCGTAAAATTTATATCATGTTTCACATGTTCTTGGCATATGCATTCATTAAATAGTTTGCGTCGCTCTCGGTGTCGGCCAAGTGACCATCTGGGTTCTTACAGTTCTTCGTCTCTCTTACTTCAGATTCTTTGCGTTTTTTATCATTTGTTTGTGAAGAAATGGGTCATACGAAGTGGTAACGCTCTGAGGAAGGCACTTGCCACCAAGGTGCGTTTCGTTGGGGTTTCTAATGTCTAGAAAATTAGAATTGATAATTGCAAGTGATTTTTTTTCCGAGAAACAATCAGATTATTGAATCTAAGTTGCTAATTGTTTTAATTTTGTATATGCTGCAATTAAATCAGCACCCGTAACTGGATGAGTCAAGAAGCCTGACTGCTACTGCCCTGGAATCGTCACTCTTCGGTAAGTTTTCAACACAATATAGTTCAAATCCTCTGAATCATGTTCTTGAGTTTTACTTTATGTATAGTGTTCTTTGCATTTCGTTATCTGAAATCTGTTCTTTAAATTTGGTTACCGGAACCATGCCTACTGTTTGATGTGGCCAGTGGCTTTGTATGGCTGGCTGGTGTGATTTGGGAGTGTTTTTAGTTAATGGTAGACATACGACGAAGGTGTGGGGCAGCGAAGTCAAGTGGGATTAGGAATTTAGGATAGTAGAGTTTTTGCTAATTTATGGGATTAGAAGTCTTCCTTTATTTTTTGTCTTCGTGCGATGAAAAAAAAAATGTGGGTGAGTAATTTTAACTCCAGTTTAAAGTAATAACATGTGAATTTTTCGTATTACTATTTTTTCCCTTTCTATTAAAAACAACCTTTGATTTCTTTGATAGTGCGTTTTTCTATCTGTGCTATTATCATTGTTCTCAGGTATATTGGAACTAAATTTTTCATGATGCTCTTTCCGTTTCTTTTCATTGAAAACACATACTAAAGCAACAACGCTATGGTATGAGTGTTGATTAGTGTATGTGTGTAAAGATGGTGTATGGGTGTTAAGTACTTCAGATATTATCGACAATCTCAGAAAGGAAGGGGGTATATTCTCTCTCTCAAAAAACTAAACCACGGCCGTTTTCTTATCCCCTAATCGCCGATCTCCTCAGGTTTGCTCCAAGCCGGTAAAGGAATCAAGGGAACGGAGCTCAGACTATCAAAGGTATAAATTCACATCCTTCATTTTTTTTTTTATTAATTTCAACCGGATCTGAGAAATTCTAAGTTATGGATCTGTTAATAGTGTCTGTTGAGTCTCTAAGCTTTTTTTTTTTTTTTTTTCATCAAATGGTCTCTGTAGTGTCTCTCTGTATTTCTGCATCCATATGGGAATATGATATCTAAAAGCTCATTATTGTTCTGGGAAACCTCCTAAATTATCGATTCCTTGCTTTCTAAGTACAATGTTTCATATTCTATTTTCTAAGTTTCTGATTTTGGGGTGGAGGGAGTGCTAATATAGTAATTTTCAGGGATTTTGGGTCTTTGCGGGATTTTTTTGGGTAAATTTGTGATTTGCAGTTGATTTTAGGAATTGATTTATGAGTTTGGTTTGAAGGCACTGACATAAGTTATTGTTTCTGTTAATGCAGATGATGAAAGGTAAGTTTGAAAGGAGAAAGGGTTGAAGTGGTGTCTGGTTTGAAGGAGAGAGATCCATGGCAGTTGGCACGACCATGGCCACGGCCACGAAGAGCAGACATTGTTGGCGATATCGAAGCTTCTCAAGGAATTGACCGAGGAGGAGGACATGAAAGTATAGATTTGGATTTCATCAGCACAACCAAGATCATGAGCATTTTGATTGTCTGTAGCTCTCTGTTCTTGGTATTTCTTCTTAAATTTAATCTGGTTGAATTTTTTTATTTTGTGGGTTTGGAAATTCAAGTTTTTTTTTTTCTGCAATTTATATTTCCATTGAAGTTTTTGAATTGTTCTGTTTGGTTGCCAGTATGATTACTTATAGACTATTTCGCCATATGCATTTGCTACAAAATGTAAACTTATTTTAAATGAAACATGTTGAAATCTCTTTGCATTTGCATAAGCTATTGTGTGTTGTTAAAACAGAGGGGGCATCTAGCATTCAACACACACACCATGGGTTTACAACTAAGTTTGCCATGCAAGGATTTTTGGATTTCTTCGATGCCTCTCCTTCAGCCAAACCTCTGCAT
Source organism: Heteromeles arbutifolia (assembly GCA_024362995.1). Lineage (NCBI taxonomy): Eukaryota > Viridiplantae > Streptophyta > Magnoliopsida > Rosales > Rosaceae > Heteromeles > Heteromeles arbutifolia. Next base: position 30,558,380 of record JANCRC010000003.1, on the reverse strand, counting down.
TTACATGAATTTTTAGATTGCAGAGTCGACAGCATGAAGCATATAGACCGTTAGCAGCTATAGATTTATTTTTTTAAAGCATTTTGGATAGGAAAATTAATGGATGGTAGAGGTAAAAGTGAAATTGAAAAACACCGGGGTTAAACATGTACAGTTGAAACCGTACCATTTGTATAATTTTTTTCCAAAAAAAAAAACGAAAAAAGAAATTAGGGTCACATGGCTTCGCCAAGCTCACAGCACACACGCCATGAGAAGAAATTTAATGACTATTGTATGTTGCTAAAAGAGAGGGATGGTAGAAGGTAATGGAATAAGTCTGTTCTCAAAATCTGAAACTAATATTCTCAATGTGTTTGAATTCTCTTCTTTTCATTGTCATTATTTGGCTTCCTTCTTTCATTGTTTGTTCATTATACAACTGGTTTACTTACCGGTAAAATCCAATTGATATAGTTTGATATTACAGATATGAATTCCAGGAATCAGTTAAACACTTTATAATCTAATCAAATTAACAAGCAAAACATATGTTCCCATGCATGTAGAAACTCAGTGGAGATAAAACTACATTTGCAAATGAGGCAGAGCACCAATGAAGTGATTATGGTACATGTGTTGTGTGGTCTAATATAGGAAGTACGTTAGTTGTAGGAGTGATAATGTGACTTATTGCATGTAAATTTATCATCAAATTTGAAAGATATTGTACATTTATTTTGGAGACCGATATATCATTGTTTGATTTCAATCTTTTCGTTTTACCTTTTCAAATAGTTGGTCTACTTCTCTGTATTTTCTCATTGCCTCCACGCAAAAGGTCAGTTTTCTTTTTTGTCATTAAAATGTTCTTAGATTCTGGTTATATGTGTTTGGTTTTTTGGTATTGTATCTTTTGAAGTTTGCTTATTTGTATATTTGTTTGCATCTGATTTTGCTTGGTTGGTCTATAGATGGCTTGGTTGTATTTTGCCCCTTCCTTTTTATCAATTTATTGCTTGGCAATGTTAATTTGTAACTGCAATGCGCAAAAAAACTTGGAATAGCAAGAGACAGCGGATGATACAAGAAAGACATAATATCCTGCTTTAAATCGTGCACAAGTGTGTAATGACAATATTTATGATGCTAACAATGTGGAAATCAACCTGCATTATTAGCTTTTACTGCCCTCATGTAAATTTGTAAACAGTCGTTGATTTCTGTTCTTTTATGCACAGTTTTACATTTGTGGTATTGTGTTGATTGATGCTATTGGGGCTGGAGAATGTTAAAATCCCACGTCAGAAGCTTAACTAAATGAAATACAAAAGGAAATGAATGTTGGCAATGTTAATTAGTTGTGAGCCGTTAGACTGCCTCTAGAATGACGGCTAGCTAGCCCCACCAATTTTTTCTTTTGTGTTTCCATCTAATTTGGTGTATATCTTTGGCAGATGGATCCGGAAGATGCCGATTGCTAGCAACTGGAACAATTGCTTCTTACGCTCTTCTAACCAACCGACATTCAGTATCATGTAAGGAATTATAATGGTTTCGATTCTTTTGTACTTTTCTTTTTAAGTTTAGTGTTGTAGTACTAAGTTTTCTGGATGTCACATTGAGTCATGTGACCATCGTATTCTCTCTCACAGCTCACAACGACGAAATCGTGCAGGGCTTCGTTGATTTCTGTCAACTCCGACCACGACCAGCATCAGGTAAGCTATCGACCACCCCCTCTCCATCTTTTTTTTCTTCTTCCACTTCTCCCTGTGCATTCCAGTTTGACTGTCTGTGATCGAAAAGGTTAGTTCATCTAAATTCAGGAATTGACTCTCAAACTCTGAATCTGATTTCTTCTCCTTCTACTATTCTCATCCATTCCCCTCTTCTCTCTTTCTTCCGTAAATTTAATCAACTAATTCGCTTATTCATTTTTTCTGATAGAACATGTGCGGCTCCAGGAAAGATTCGGTTTTTGCCTGATTATTGTCAGATGCTGTAGCAACTGTAAGTTTGTCAAAATTTATAATCATGGTTATTGATTGCTGGAATTTTGATCGTAGTGGTCCAGATTTACTTGCTCATGATATTTTTATTGCTTTACTGTGAAAAGATGGATAATTTACTGCAAAATATGCTTAATTTAATGGAGATTTGCTAGGTTTTTAATACAATTAGGTTAGTTGGATAATGGATATTGGATATTGGAGATTTTCTCTAAAGGATTATAATTTATATAGAATTCATAAGTTATATCTCTTTCGGGTTACCTTATTTTTCGAATTAGTTGGATTTAGCATTCTTCACAAGTTTTGATAATTGTTTAGTTTCTAAGTTTTGTTCCTTGCATGGTTGATTTTCTTTGATAATTGTTGAATTGCTTTTATATTTGCTTGGTACTTAGGATCTAAAGCATTTTGCCTTTTGAAAAGCAGCTGTAGGGAAAGTATGAGGTACCCTTTTCTTCTTTGTGTTTTTTTTTTAATTTCTAATTTTTATAAAAGACATGAAATATTGTAGGAATCAAATGTATGATTGTCACCAAATATATATATCTTTTGTGGAATATTATTGGTGATAATAGCAAGTCTGTGCATAGGTAGTTTTCCTTACTCTGTTCGAATTTCTCTCTAATTTTCTTTACTCTTCCTTATCTGCTGTGTTGTATGTGAAAATCTGAAATGATAGCATTTGTTAATCTGTGTTTTGGGTTGTGATTTCCATATTTTACTTCCAAGTTCTGAGTCATTTATCTGACCTGAAAAAAAAATTTGGTCCTACTCCTAGGCTAACATTTATTGGTTTTATTTTTATTCCTGATAGAAATTCAAACATCATCCTGCAATCAAAACACCGCTAGAAGGTGGGAATGTTCCCTATAAGTATGCTGTCAGCACTGAATGAAATGTTTATTGAAGAGTTAAGGTAGGAGGCTTTAAGAACAGGGTTTCTCATAGCTCGGGTTCTCATTGTTGTCAATCATAGTGATTTCACGTAAGATGTAGTTAAAGCACACTACAAGCAGAAGTAGACAATCTGTTGCTTATTGAACTCCCCCAGCTATCAGTTTTGACTCAAAAAAAAAATTTGATGATGACATGCTGAATTGAATATTGGCTAAAATTATAGGGAAGTGTTATTGACACTCCAAAAATCTCATTCTACACTCCTCACAAGTGTATTTTTCTTTCCAAATATAGAAAGTTTGGAGTGTAGAATGAGATTTTTGGAGTGCCAATAACAATTCCCAAATTATATTGAAATTTGCAGGCTGAAGCAGATATCGTTAAAAGAGCTCTAAGTCACCCTCTGAAATTAATTGCCAAAAGTGATGTTGTAAAATGGAAGTGTTGTCAGTGAGAAGGCATTTTTTTTCATTTCACTTTATATACTATGCTCACTATCTGTTTAATATGTTTCATCGTATAAATTAAAGTCTCATTTCTCAGGTGCTTTCAAGTGACAACCCCAACTATGGATGCATGCTGCCACTGGAAACTATGAAAATTTAATAGTTGCTGGGATCACTGATCCAACTAAAGTGGGTTTCTTTATCAAGTACTTCATGAATAGAATATTTCGGAGCTCCAATCGCTGTGACAGATTGAAGAAGGTGAAGATCACAGGGGTGGGATACTGGGGAGGGTGGTAGGGTTATGGGGAGTAGGCTCTGGTTGGTTTCGATTTGACCAAGGCCATGGTTCGATGGAATCGAGGTGATGGGGACGATTCATGAGGTCACAGCCACAAGATATAGGGCCTACGCGTGGGGTTTTGGGGTTTCACGGGGAGGGTTAGAGAGGGAGGGGGTGACAGGGAAGGAGGGAGAAAGAGGGGGAGTAGGGTTGCTATATTCAAGTTCTCTTTTTTATTTTTACTTGAATTTGATTTTTTTTTTTTTTTTTTTTTTGTGACAGGTTGAGAATGCGAAAGCTCTGCTGGAGGTGGAGGTGAGAATTTTAATTTAATTCATGGTATATTGTTGTTTTTTTTTTAACTTTATTTTTGTGGGATTGTGCTGTTTTTGGGGAAAATAATATTAAATTGAAGTAAAGTTTAGATATTTCTGTAATTGGGATTTAGAGTAAGAGATGAAGAACTGAATGTGATTGCAAAATTAAAAGTTTAGAACTTTTTTGGTTTGGAAGCTAATTTTAAATTCAGTTAGCTGATTAATTAATAGAGAAATGTATAACAAATGCGTGATATGTTTTTCGATGCATATGAGCAGACATGGGTGCTGCTTCAGCGGCAACAGCTGCTATATGATCGTAGATGAGGAATTCTGAGATGCTGAGTGCTCTTATTGTCAGAGATGAAGACTTGATAATGATCGTATCCAATTCCGCCTCAAGGTATACTTGATAATGTTGTCCTTTATGTGCAATTCACTGTATGATGTTTGTGCCTTTAATGAGCCTGTCAATATATTTCAGTGCACCCACCAATTGGTTTTATCATCATACATCATTTGTGAGAAATGGGATGGTGAGTTTCTCAATATAGTTTTAATTTTTGTGCGAATAATGTTTATAAAAAGTCTGTTTTTATTTAGTTCATTGCAAATTCTTATTCTTTTATTTAGTTCACCATTCATACTTTTAAAGATAAGAAGTGTAAGGCTCTCTCAGATGTTAGTTTTGGGTGGCAATTGAAAGATACGAGGATAAACAAAAATACCTACCAATTGAAAGGATAAATTCAATTGAAAATATTTGGTTCATCAATTATTATAATTTGAGCTTTCTGCATTAAACGTCCTGTTTTCGAGAAGAGTGATTCATGTAATTGGGTTTTATTAAATTTTTCATGATTTTATACAGTTTGTGGATTCTGAAACACTTTTATGAGTGTTAATTTCTGATTGTATGTCTAAAATTTGTTTGGAATTTGGCTGTATCTTCAATTTCATCACCACCCATTCTCACAACTTCATCTAAAGTGTTTTGCATGTATAAGATTCGTGTTCATGGAGGTCATTTCAAACGGATTTCAAGCTGAGCTGCAGAAATTTGATTCAAATTGGTGGATTTGGGTAAGAAACTAAGAAACCATAATCTTTTCTTTCAGTTTTAAGAACTGAATTTGATGGTTACGTTTATGTTTCAAAATTATCTTCCTTTCTCCTAAATACTGAGTTTTATGAGATCTATTTGGCAAGATTATCTTCCTTTCTCGTAAATACTGAGTTTTATGAGATCTATTTGGCAAGTCTGAAAGCGGATTGCGTATGTTTATATCTTCCTTTCTCCTAAATACTGAGTTTTATGAGATCACACCATCTTATGTTTATTGTATAATCTTATGCAGTCAGAAGACTTAAAATCTTTAGAGTAAGTAGTACTTTGCCTACTGCTGCCTTGATTCAAAGTTGAAGTTGATCCTAGATCCCGTAGATCGTAGTCAAGTACTGTCACCATACCAGAGCTTTTCAGCTTCATTGCCCAATCCAATATTCCCTTACAATGTCTACTATAACTCAAATCCAGATGTCCATTAGCAGATTCTGATAAATTGTGCACAAACGTTGCAGCATCTTTTTGGTATATTAGTTTTACTCCGCACCCTTTTACTTTCAGGTCAGGTCTATTCGTTGAAACTGAAGCTTTAAGTAGCCTACTTTCTGTATTCAATGGCCCTGCAAATCGCCCGTCTCGTGGCTCATAACAACGTCCATACGACCCCTTTCTGAAGTTACTGAACTTTTGAAGGACTAGGGGATTTTAAGACGACATTCCGGGGTGCTAAAATGGCAAAAAGTATCTTCCATTTCCCAACTTTTATCAAAATCTTCCTTCATAAGAAGTTCAAAAACAACAAACAGGGCAAACCCTATGCACGTGCTATCAGATAGTTGGATAGTTACAGAATGCCGACTTGAACTGTGAGGAAAATGACCTTGAAATGACTCCTCAATTTCTATTCGCTCCTGCAAATTCGAAAAAGAAAAATTAGAAGAAATTAAGACGTTCAGTATTGCTATATGATACAAAAAGGGTGAGGGAGCTTGCTAGAGTGAAGGATCAATATGGTGAGTGAGCACCTCAATGTACTTAGGACAGTGTTTCAGCATGTTCTTCTGGAATTGGAAGTGGAACATGGCTCGGCCAGTTGTCTTCATTCTCTTCACTCTTGTAAGATTTTCCGCAATTTATGTAGCAGAAACCATTATCGAAGCCCGTATTGTGAAATGACTTGAACAATTTTTCAACATTCGGCACTCACAAGCATCTACGTCTGTTAGTTTGAATGGAAGAGTTTTTCGTAACGACTCTAGATTGCAGCACCTAAACAAGGAAAGTTGCCTAAGCTTAGGAAGTTGAGAAATGCCTCTAGGTAAGCTCACAAAATTGTTCTCTCTCAAATCCAAATACAACAATGACGACAAGCAGTCAATATCAATAGGGATGGCTCCTTCCTCTAGACCGCATTGACCTAGATTTAATCTATACAATGAGGACAAACTTGAGAAAGAGTTAGGCAACTGCAAACCCATTTGCTCATCTTTACATCTATTTAAACATAATAGTTTAAGCTTGTTTAGACGTGAAATGGAGGGGGGAACTTTTCTTATGCCGCTGTCACAGGCATCAAGCTCCTCCGAATGTTGCAAGTTCCCTATGTTTTCAGGCAGTTGGTCAACATGAGAGCAGCCTGACAAACTGAGATCTTTCAGAGGCGTCAAACTACCAAGGATGCTGGAACGCCTTAAATGAAGGTTCTTGCAGCCTTTCAGATTTAACAAGATAAGGCCTCTCAAATACTCGAATGTTACCGGCAGCTCGCTTGTAGCTGTTCCATCTAAATAAAGTCGTGACAGCTTTTCCATACTTCCCAAAATCTCTGGGAACTCAGCGAGTTTTGAACCCAGAAAGAATAAGAGTTTTAAGAGATCCCAAGCTGATGGAGGGAAGTCTCTCTAGACTTTCGCAACCCTTTAAATTCAATAAACCAAGGTGTTGGAGACTCCCAATTGTCGGGTGAAGCTGTAATATTTTCACACAGCCTTCAAGGATCAGCTCCTCAAGATTTGGGACCATGCTGAAGTCCAGAGTCTTTGTCAAGCTTTGTGAGTTGGAAAGATCGATTTGCACCAAGTTTTCCATCAGCAGAAGCTGTTATGGGATATTAGGAAAGGAAAAAAAAAGATTTTTCACCTGAACATCTTCCTCCACTAATTCTGCGCATGATTCACTGCCAGAAAAAAATAGGCATGGTTAAGAGTGTCTTACCCTTTCATTCCATAGCTGCTTAATGCGGCTGTTAGGCGCCTCGAGTTCAACAAGCTCATGTGGTCCAAAACTTGATGGCAGAGATTCTAATGGATATTCATGCCATTCCAAAAGCCGTAACTTCTTAGAGAAATATTCAGGGCATTCAGAAAAGTTTGCATGACAAATCTTCAACAATCTTAGGTTGTACATTTTTGAGAATGGGTCAGCATCCAACCTTATTTGTCTCGACTCAGGCAAGCATAGGAACATGCCTTCAACAAGATTTGTTCCCTATGACAAAACGATAAGGTTCAAAAGTTATATATATAAGCAACCTGGTAACACAAAAAGTGATCAAATGTAGGACATGCGACATTCTCTTGAGCAAAAAGTGACCAAATGGATGAATTTTGAAGTGATTACAATTAGAGGATGTTCGTGAGTCTCCCAGCTTGTTAATGTCAAGGTTTCAGATTTTTCTACAAAGCTGATAATTTATGGCGACGAAATAAAGGAGGAGCGTGTAGTACTGTCAAAATGACGTTTTCGGCTTATTTGGGCTTTTTGGCGTCTGAGATGATGTCCTTTGGGTTCAAGGCCTTCTGCAATTATGTTCGAGACATCTCAAGCTTTAATTCAAGTCATTTTGCCTGATTTGGAGCCCTGAAGGTCCAGAAACGTGGCTGATTTGTGGCTGGGCAGGTTTCCTTATTTGATTAGGATTATGTTTCCTAGTTTCTCTTAAGTTATTTTGTTTCCTACTTCTTAGAAGACATTTTCTAGGAAGGATTTTATTTCGTACTAGTATAAAGAAGGCTATTTAGCCATTCCATGCATTGATTTGGAGAACTTGTGACACGCCCTAACCCTGATATCCCCACATACCAGGGTAGGCACGTGCTGGCCGACACCCGAGGGTGACGAAGCCATTAAAAACATGCATATCGATAAAATATATAATTAGAAAGATATAAACCTATGCAGAATCGTGTTCTGAGCATACAACTGATTAAGAATAATATGAACGAATTATTATAGAAAGGAACGAACCAAGGAATGAGACCTACGCAGAGGAGGCTCAAAGATGCCTAAGCGGAAATGTCCTGACGCCAGGATTGATGCCTCGATTCTAACTCCTGAGGGGGCGCAAAACTAGAAAAGGTGAGTGGACCAAAGTTTATAATAATAGTACTAATAATAAGAAAACCATTTTATTTATGAACATACTAACCCCCTGTTTTGAAAACACATATATATATATACACTATATAGTAGGTTTTCTGAAAATCCTAGCATGCCATGCAAAACATTTGTAAAACATGCACGTGTAAAACCATGCTCAATAAAGCTGAAAACGTCGCCCGAAGGAAAATCCGTAAATCTCATCAATACTGTACTTTCTAGGGGTATCATAGTCGCACTGAAGGCAGTACCTGTCCATCACCCGAAGGTGAAGCTGTACGACACTGGGTTACGCCAGTGAAGAAACTAGGGTTCATCACCTGAAGGTGAAGTTGTACGACTCCGGGTTATGCCGGAGAAGAGGATATATAACATCATACACCGACACTAGCCCCAGGTTAGTGAAGCTCGGGGTATATCATCAATATCATCAACTCCTCATTCGCCTGAAGGCAGTACCTGTCCATCACCCGAATGTGAAGCTGTACGACATTGGGTTACGCCAATGAAGAAAACATGGTCCATCACCCGTAGGTGAAGCTGTACGACTCTAAGTTACACCAGAGAAGAGCTATATATATCATATAACATCCTCAACTGTGTCTACTAGGTTACGCCAGTGACAAAAGCATGGTCCATCACTCGGAGGTGAAGCTGTACGACTCTGGGTTACGCCAGAAAAGAGCTATATATATATCATATAACATCAACTGTGTCCTATGGCCATAGACATCTATATACTCGTGTTGTGTGGATGTGCTGTATGATAACCCACTAGATAAGTACCGAAATGTACCTCGAAAACCTTATATCAAATCCAGAGCTCACAAACTCAAAGTCTCATAATTCCATAACATCAATCATACTCTTAAATTCGTAATATAAATCATATTCAAAATCCATAGAAATCCATGTATGCAATTCCAATAATTCATATCCATTCGTAAAACGTAATCCCGATAAATCATGAATATTTGGTAAACCATAAATATCGAAGTTCATAAAGCATAATATAAAACATATTCAAATCATGAAATATGAAATGCATGCTAGGCTAATATTTTATGAAAACATATAAGTTAAGAAGGGGTCCAGTCATAGATATTTTATTGCCCGAGAGCCGTTCGAACTAGCGAGGATGAAGTCACCTTCAACCGATGCACCTAAACGCACAATTTGAGACCATTTAGTAAAACTATACCTAAACGATAGAATTTCATGTTGAAAAACCTAAGGAGGGACCTCGAGTTTCCCCCCACGTGCCACCACACGAGCTGCCACGAGGCGACGGCCCGGAAGGCCACGTGCCGCCGTACACGCCGGCCGGCAGCCCCAACTCGCCGAAAAATTCAACAATTCGAAAAATTCGCAAATTTTACAGAAATGAAGATCTCAATGAGAGAAAGAACTTTCATACCTGGGCCGAGGTCTAATTCGGCCAGGAAACACCTCAAATCACCCTAGATCCGTTTGAACCCTAGAAATGGGTCGATTCGTTGTCCAAACGAACTCCCACGCCCCAACCAATGCATGGGCTTTGTTCCTTACCTCAAGGGAAGTCGATTGATGGTAATGGTTGACGGTGGTGGTTGCAGAAACGGCCGATCACCGCCGTGCACCCACGAAACCCATTGGTGCAATTTTACCCACATTCGAGGCTAAATTCCATCAATTAATGGATGAAAATGGAAGTTGGGAGGTCATGAATTTGTTTCCAGGTGGTGGATTGAAGAAATTCATCTAAAAACTGACGAAAAACCGTCGAAAAACTCACTAGAATCCAGCTAAACCGGGTCGGGTCACGCAGGTCAAGGGAGGGTCCGAGTTTGCTGGGTCTCTTATTCCCTCATTCCCTCCTTGCTCTCTCTTTTGATTGATCACCTTCTTCTCTCCTCCTTCCCGATTGGGCAGCTCTCCCCCCTAATTTCTCTCATCTTCTTTCCATCACAGCCACAGATGTGGCACAAAACTGATGCTCCAACAAATCTGGAGCCTTCCAGATTTATGGTCAAATGACCATTTTGCCCTTAACTTTGTTCGTTAATAACTTCTTTGTTATAACTCCAAATTACGTTGCGTTTGCGCCCATGCGTTTGTAGCGACGAGTACTACAAGGATATTCCAAGAAAATGGATCTTACATGACACGACAAGGCGGTCAACAAAAGTCAACGTATTTGCCTCGAAGGGCATTTTTGTAATTTCACATTTTAAAATTATAAAACCCGTAATTTTTGGGGACGGGTCGTTACAACTTGGCTAGGCTTTAACAATTTCTATTCTTCTTTCAAGGTGTTTTCTATTCTTTTTCTATTTCAATAAAATTCCTTTTGTTTTATGATTATTCGTAACTAATTCTCTTTTGTTAGGGCCAGGCTACGAGCCTTAGCAAGAATATGTAGTTTCTTTTCAATTTACTTATGATATTATGCATGAAAGTTTTGAATTATTAATTACCATGTTTAAACTATCTATTTGTCTTAATGCTTGATCACCATTAGGATATTTAGAAAAGTAATTTCACTACTACAAAAGTACCCATTAGTGTCAGTTTAAAAACCGACAAGAAACGTGTATTACTGTCTGATTTTAAGCAAAATCCGACAGAAAATGGATGCAGTGGCGGATATAATAAGTGACAGAATTGCCCACGTCAGGAAATGAATTTTTCGACAGAAAATACTAAAACCGACAGGACTTCTGTCAGATTCAACCGACAAAGAATTTATGAATAAGAATAAATAAAAGCATTTCTATCGGATAAAACCGACAAAAAATATATTATTAATAAAAAAAATATAAACCACTTCTGCATCCCAAGAACCCCTCGAAGAACCTTCACTCATCAGTACCGGTGTACACACACATACAATCGTCCAAGATTAGTGCATAATTTGAATTTCCAATCTTCGAGTCAACGATAGATCGCACAAACAAAATTCGAGCAATGCAATTCTGAATTCATCCAGATATGCAGATTTGAATCGGAAAAGCATAAAAAACGAACGATCGAAATCGAAATGTGCACGATTCAAACCGAAAAATCAAAAAGCAAAAGCAAAAAAGCAGAACTAATGAAGAAGAAGAAGAAACTTACAGTGAAACCGAACTGCCGGCCGGCCTGCAAGCACAGGGAGATCCTTAAACCAATGGCTATGGCGGTCTCTATATAGAGAAAGTCGTAGTCGCAGAGTTTAGAAAAAGAGTCAGTCTGTATCACAACAACCACCGTGCCCTGCAAAACACAAATACCCAAATCAGATACCTCACAACTGAAACCAAAGATTCCGACTTTACAAAAATTGCTCAACAAATTTGTAAGATTATTTGAACAAAACCCAGATGATTCATCTTAACAATTTGGAAGAAACATCACAAAATTCCTCTTGTTCACTGCTACAGTTATGCTCTTGATTCATCTCGATGAGGAATTGACAAGGTCTCTCCTTTATGTTGCTGCCTTTCTTCCTGTGTCTGTATTTGGGCTCATACAGCAGCTTCCTTTGTATGCGGGAAGGAGTAGGGGAGAAGAGAAGGAGAAGGAAATGAGGAGAGGAGAAAAAGGGAAGGGAAGGAAGAGATGGAGGGGTTATAATTTGGAATATTTTCATTACTGTCGGTTATAACCGACAAAAAAAAAAATGGCGGCAAAAATTCCCCCCAAAATTCCCTCCCAAAATTTTAAATTCCCCCCAAAATTTTGTTACGATTTTAAAAAATAAAATAATAATTGTTTCGTATAATAAATATATAAATAATATGTATTTAAATTAAATACGTTTTTAAAAATTAAATAATTAATTGTTTTGTTTAATAGATAATAACCCATGTAAAATATGCGATAAAGAAATAAAAAGATAATTGTACAATGAATATGTCATCACACAAACTAAATATTGTCTAATCAATACTTGAAAAACATAAATAAACATTCTACGAAAAAATCACAAAAAACAAACATTCAGAGATTAGGTAACAGAACCAAAGTTTTTTACGGTTATAAACGAAAAATCACAATTTAATGGTTATTTTAGCTCCGATTTTGATGATTTTTTTTACAGCTACACTCCTCGACCCTATAAAAATGCATTGAACGAATTCGATCTTCAATTTAAAATATTTACACTAGTGGATAATTTTTTATACTTAATGGAAGTATAACATTAACTCCTAAGTGTTTGTTAAATCTATCAATTTGATAGGATATGCATTCTACGAAACTAGTTTCAACGATCCAACCATCAAATATGTTTGTATATATCCCGAGATAGCATGTGTAAAAAACCACAAAAAAAAAACATTCAGAGATTAGGTAATGGGACCGAGTGAAAAAAAATATTTAAACCATTTGTTTATTTATTTATTTTTAATCAATATAACATTTTAAAATATGAAGCAAAAGAATTGAAAAACTTACAAATTGAGGGGAAGAGAAGAGAAAGATTGAAGATGAAGAGAAAACGAGTAAAATGAAGATAAGGAAGAAAACGAAATCTGAAAGAAGAACAAATTGAAAAGCGTTTGGCGTAAAGTGAATTTATGTCGGTTATAACCGACACAATACTAAAATAATAACCGCCAGAATACTAAAGTAATAAAATAATCAATTTCTGTCGGTTATAACCGCCACCATTAACTTAAAAATAGCCACCAATAACTTAAAAACCGCCAGAATCTGTCAAAAATATTTATAAAAAAAAAATCAAAAATATTGTCGGTTATAACCGACATGAGTTTTATAATATCCGCCAATAATTATCTGCCAGGGATTTATGTCAGATATAACCAACATAATTTTTCTAATATCCGCCAGTAATTATCTACCAGGAATTTATGTCGGATATAATCGACAGGATTTTTCTAATATCCGCCACTAATTAAATAATGTGTCGGATATAATTTATCCAACAGTATTTTTCTAAATCCGCCACCTGAAGCTAATATTGTAGTAGTGTTTGATGCAATTTTGGTCGGATGGTTGTCCCTAAAATTGGTGAACGCTTCTTAGGATTAATAGTTGTGATTAGGACAAGGGTTGCATGGTTTTTCAAAGGGTTTTCACAAAGCTTAATGAATCTTGCATGTTTAGATTTGATATGAATACTACAAACGGATTTCATGTTTGATATACGTTCTAGATTGAGGGTCCAAGTAGAACATACTTTAGGAAAACCTAACCTTCAAAATATGCATGTATAAGTCATATGTAATTGGGAGAACTATGTAAGATTGTTAAGGTGACGGTGGAACCTTAGTGCTTAAATTGATTTTCAAAATCTTTTCCTTTTAGTTAATTTTACTTTGCCAATTTATTTAATTATTTTTATTTAAATTCGTTTTTAATATTTTAAGTTACAAAATCAACCTTTTCCCAAACTTTGTTTTAAATAATTATTTGGGTTTACATAAATTCTTTTAAATAATCTTTGTAGGAATGACTTTGCATGAGCATTCTTACTACAACTATCTTGTTCTCTTGCAAGTATTTTTAAGTGTTTTTATCCCTATTTTTGTAGGTGGTAAAAATCCTATCAAAAAATTGGCGCCGCTGTCGAAAGTTATTTTTAAATAATTTGTGTTTATCATATTCTTAGTTGATTATTTGTATATAAAATTTTATTTATTTTGATTTTCGTTTTTCTTGAAGAATGGTAAAATTTGGGCATTGATTTTTAGAGCAATGTAACGATGGGATTTGTACCTTCTTCTGGATTCAATATACCATCAGGAGGACCGCCTTTATGGGTCAGATCTGCGGACTGAGGTTTTTATGGATTTAAACCTACAATTGGTGCCATTTGTTGTTTGAAGAACCATAATATTTTGCAGTGTCCTTAGAGAATATTTTCTAGACTATGTCTAGGAGCATGTCAATACTAGAAATGACTCAAAAAGGCGTTGGAACGATCCCAATTCAGAGTCCTACACTCCAAGTTTGAAAAAGCATCTTGAGCAGTATTTTGAGCAGCCTAATAAGCCACAAGAGCTTCCGGTGAACGAAAAACTCTCTAAAGTGTTGGAATCAATTGAGTTGTACATTGAAACAACCAATCAAGGATTCCAAATTCAAGCATTAAACTGTGGTAAAAGCTATGATGATCAAGAGGAGATTGGCGCAGGAACTAAGAAGAAATCTTCTAGTTATTCACGCCCAAGGGAATAAACATCATATGCTGATCCTGAAATCTTCCCAGAATCTATGGCTACCCAAGTTTATGTGCCACAAGAATCTTTCCAAGAAAAGTTGCAAGAAGACTTGAGAGTTAATGTGTTAGGGGAGTTTCACACAAATTTATCATCTAGTATGTCACAAGGTCAACCCTCTAACACACTAACGAATTTAGCATCTAGTATGTCACTGGTTGACTTCTGAATTGTACTGTGCATCTACACATAAGGAAATTCATGTGGAGTTGTTTGGACCCAAATCTACATTATCGGCCCATGTAATCGAGGCCATTGAGTGAGCATAGCTCCCAACTGTCGGATGAAGAAATAAAGATCATTTTGTTATTATTAAAAGATAATGTTATGGTTTTTATCATAATTATCTTTGAATAATGATTTGTTATGAAAGATGAGATATATCTCCAAACTAGAAACATGACGGCATAATTGGCATATGAATGTGTGGATGGGATCAGTTTGGTCGACTGACGGATTCAAGTGACAGCCATCAGGATGCATGCATGGATGAGTTTAATTGTGACGGAGGATAATGATTACTTTTTGGCTAGGCTATGATGGTGAGGAAAGAAGCCTAGATCGGCTAGGCTATGATGAGATAAGTTCTGATGGGATAAAGATAAGTCAAAGTTGGAATAAAATAGAGTTAGCATGCAGAGCCCCTATTTGTTGTCCAGATTCGCATGTGGTCATCGTTCTACTACTCAGAATATTCCATTACAAAGTCTTTGGGTGCAATTGAAATGCTCTGCTTATTGTCCAGGCCGCGCCAAGCAAGTACATCGTCCCTATAAATATAGAGGAAGTGGCAACGAGAAAACGCCTCTAATTCAATACACAACTGCCCTACACAAACTCTCGCTCTACGCGAAACCTCTCAATAATCTTGAGATTTTTATTTTCTTTTTCTGCCAACACATCTTTAGTTTGGATAAACAGCACTGTGAAGGCAACCAGTGACATCTTCAATTTGGATAAACAGCATTGTTGTCGTAGAATCAACTGACCGCGGAGCACCTTCAGTTTGGATATACAGCACTGCGTCAAGGCCGACTGGTTATCTATCCAAGTCTCGGTCGAGAAGGATTTTGAATCCTTATTGGCAAAGGTCATCTCATTAGCCTTCTCGATGAAGTGAGGTGTTACAGGTTACTACATTCGGCACATTGAAAGCCGAATTTGATATTGAACTTCGTAGACTAGTAGCCTTTTCTTTAGGCTCTAGAACCAGAAGGCCGAGGCGTGTTCCTTCCTCGACCGCAGTCGCAAGATTTAGAAGTCAGCAGCGCGCTCAATGCCACAACAACACATTTTACTCCCTGGCCAAGCTCGACCGACGAGTTGGCACACCCCGCACATAACCGAATGACGTAGTTAGCTTATTAATTACTCGGCCTGTGCGCCACGTAGGCTTGGTAGTTTTTAGGGTCAACAGGAGTCCTACAAGAAGGCTAAAATCTACAAGGACAGGAAGAAAAGGCTTACTGGTAGCCAAATTCTTCGTAGAGGAATTTCGCCAGTGCAAAAGTTGTGGGTGTTAAATACAAGGTGGAAGTTAGCTCGACAGAGACATAAGCCTCGCTGAAAATAGCCCTATTTGATTACAAAGATTCATTCACACAGAAGGGTGGACATGAAAGATTCAACCACTGAATTTAAATGCACAATTCATATGTCTCTCCTTACCTACTATCGCCCTAGAAAAGGTCTTCCAAAAAGTAGGAAACAAAATAACTTAAGAGAAACCAGGAAACATAATCCTAATCAAATATGGGAAATTTGCCTAGCCACATATCAACCACGTTTCTGAACCTTTAGGGCTTAAAATAAGGTCCAAAATGACTTGAATTAAAGCATGAGATGTCCCGAACATAATTTCAGAAGGTCTCGAACCCGCCAAAAAGCCCAAATAAGCCCAAAACATCAGTTTGACAATACTGCGCGCTGCTCCTTTATTTCCTCGCCATAAATTATCAGCTTGGTAGAAAAATTTGAAACTTTGATACGAACAAGCTGAGAGACTCATGAACATCCTTCAACTGGAATCACTTTAAAATTCATCCATTTGGTCACTTTTTGCTCAAGAGGAAGTCTCATGTCCTACATTAGAAATATAAATAAAA
The DNA here is from genome assembly GCA_024362995.1 of Heteromeles arbutifolia. Taxonomy (NCBI): domain Eukaryota; kingdom Viridiplantae; phylum Streptophyta; class Magnoliopsida; order Rosales; family Rosaceae; genus Heteromeles; species Heteromeles arbutifolia. The sequence continues at coordinate 30,541,691 of JANCRC010000003.1, read as the reverse complement.
AAGTAACAAAACCTTACCAAAATAACCAATCAATTAATACTAAGAATAGGGTAAAATATATAGTATAATATCGACTCATCACCTACCTTTCAAGTTAATCTTATGTCTGTGAGTCGGCTTACAAGGATTACAATGTTCAGTGACTTCTTTTTCCTCATTGGTGTATTTTGCAGGACTTAGCTAAAAGGGCGACGGTTGGGTTGGGTTGGGTAAAGAACCTAACAGACTTTATTATCTTGTGGCGTTAGCATCTAACAAAGCACCTTCCATCCCCCGCCCAACCTGTCACCTAGTTGTTTCTCCTTTTGATTTTGTGGCGCCATGATTTTGGACACATCTATTCTTCCTGTTTGCAATTTTTAGCCAAGTCATCGTTAAAGATCATTGTTAAATTGTTCTACGCACTATAATAGTGTGTGATGCTTGTCATTTGCTAAACAGACTTCCTTTTCCCATTAGTTCAATCTCAACTTCAAGATCATTTTCCCTTATCCATTGTGACATTTCAGGTCTTCATAAATTCCTACCATTTCCCGGGCACACTATTTTTTTACTATAGTGGATGATTATTCCCATTTTACTTGGGTTTTCCAACTCAAATTCTTTTCTTCTATGGTCCGTACCCATTTTAATACTACTATCCAAAACATCCATGTGGATAATGGGTGAGAGTTCATTTCGTTGAAAGATTTTTTCCTAGCACAAGAGGCCATTTACTAATGTCTATACTCTCTAACAAATTGGGGTAGTCGATTCCAAACACTGCCATATCTTTGAAGTCACCAAGGCTTTGCGATTTCAAGCACATCTTCCTCTTCATTTTTGGGAAGATTGTTTCTACACAGCAGTTTACTTGATTAAACGTTTACCTACTTTTCTTCTTTCAAAGAAAGCCCCTTTCGAAAAATTGTATCGTAAATTCACCTTTTATGGACACTTGAAGGTTTTTAGATGTCTTGCTGATAGAATTTTTACCACCTGCAAAAGTAGGGATAACAAACACTTAAAAATACTTGCAAGAGTACAAGGTAATCGTAGTGTAGTTGACTCTAGCAAGGCTCAACAGGGATTGAATGAATAATTTATGTAAAACCAAATCTTAATTAATTATTTGAAAACAAAGTTTGGAAAAGATTGATTTTGAATTTTGAAATAATAAAAATGAATTTTAATAAAAACACTTAAAGAAAGCAATTTGAAAGAAAGCAATTTTAGAAAACAATGATAAAAGGATGTTAGTGTTCCGCCGTCACCTTAACAATCATATGTAATTTACTAATTACTTATGAATTACACATGCAACTTGAAAGTTAGGTTTTCCTAATACATATTTTACTTGTGACATTCAAGCTATAAAGTATATCAACATGCAATCCGTACAGGCATACTCGCTTGGCGAGGCCTTTGAATCGGCCAGTTTCTGGGCAGATTTCCAAAACTCGTCCCAAGCTCGATTCATAACCATATTTACATGCAATACATGGATTTAAAGCTGGGAATGAGGAGAAGTAACAAAATAAGGTCAAATAGTGGCCGAAGACGACCTGAAAATAGCCTGGAATCCATGGTGAAACACGGGAAAATTGGGGAAGGTTTTCCCTTAAGTAGATCTACACCAAAACCCCATCATTTCTCACATGTAAGAATATAATCTTACACAGAACAACGATATAAGGCGATTGACATCGGTTTTCAAGGTTTACCTTAGTCGGAGTCATCGAGAACTCGCCGAGAGTTCTTCGGGGAAAACAGTGAACAGTGGTAGAAGCCACTGTGCGGTGTAAGGCCTCTGGCTTAGTTTCGAACTCGTGGTATTTGTTTCTAGGTTTTGGGAAGGACAAAGAGATAGTGGTGGTTTCTACAGGTTTTCTCTGCGTTTTCATAGAGAATAAAGAGTTCGAGAGTAGAGGGAAGGAGAGTTTGTTGGAAATAGAGAGTGCAAAGTGAAGGAGAAATGAAAGAGGGAGAGTGAGAATGAGAGTTGGTGTTGGAACCAGTCACACTAAACCCTAGTAATTGCGACCCTAGCATGTCATGCATGTCATCTCATATCACATCTACCAGTAATCATGGATACACAAGTCAACCGCCAGTTTCCCACCTCCTTGATTCAAGGCACTTAACTTGCTGTTTACTTCTTAGTCTTGGATTTGATGTAAATCACCTTAAATTAAGGAAAAGCTTGTGTACTAGGTTTAACCGGTCTCTAAGGTTCCATGTAAAAATGGTTGCTTGTAACCATCTATTTCTCTCGCCTATATATACTGCATTGTACATTCAGAATTACTCATGAAATAGAAAACACTTTAAAACCAAAAGTCTACATGGTTTCAGAGCAGTGTCATCCTTGACCTATCTCTGCCCGTGTTGTTTTCGCTGGTGTTCGTTTAAACTCCTGTAATGGCTAAGGAAAGCTCAGTCAATCTTGAGGGAGAAAACTCTCAGGTGGCTCCCTCGAATTTTTTGGATGCTAAAGTCAATACCAACCAGCGCATATGCTTGGTGCTGCTGAATGAGCTTAACTACCTTCCATGGTCTAGGGCAGTTTCACTCGCTCTAGGAGGAGGGGAAAGTTAGGGTTCATCAATGGAAATGTTGAAACTCCAGATTCTCCCTCTCAGGTCTATGAAGCATGGTTGTGCAAGGATCAACTTGTCATGTCCTTGTTACTCAACACTATGGAGAAACATATTGCTGAGATATTCAGTTACTGTGAATCCTCACAAGATTTGTGGAAATCTGTGAAGGATATGTATGAGAACCAGAATAACTATGCCAGGGTATTTCAGTTGAAAAGAGATATTGCTTGCCTCTAGCAAGAAAATAAGTCTTTTGTCCAACATCTTGGCAGTTTGAAGACTATGTGGAATGAGCTTGATGTGTACTTCCCTCACACCACGGATCCTACTATTCTTCTTAAAAGAACTGAGGAGGATAAGATCTACCAACTATTCACAAGCCTCATATTAGAATACGAGGATTTCTGGAGTCACATATTAATGAGCGTGGAGCTACCATCATTCAAGACTGTTTGTGCCACGGTCCAATGTGAAGAAGTAAGAATGAGGGCGATGAATGTGGAGCCCAATCTCAAACTATCTGAGGCTCGAGGGTATTTCACAAACCATAGGAACCATGATGCCAAGATGTACAGAGGAAATAATCCACATCTAAAGTGTAAGTATTGCAATGCTTCTGGTCACACAGAAGAGAGGTGTTGGGAGTTGCACCCTGAACTCAAGCCTATGGTCAAAGACAAAAGGATGATGGTTCCAAGATCCTCATCAGTGGCTCCTCTCAATGCTCAGCATGTTGCCAACCATGCCACCAGCTCACTCACTCATGGCTTGATGGATTTCACAACCAATCCCGTTACACTTATCAACGAGTTTACAGCTTACTTGCAAACCAAGAATCATGAAGAAGCTACACAAACGTCAAAGGGTGAAGGGAATAAACAAACTGCACTTCTTGGATAGTTTGCAGGATTTCTAGCTGATCATGATCATGTTTCACGAGATGCAGTCCCAGGTATCTTCAAAGCATTCTCAATTGCACTACAAATTAGTTTTAATCATGATTGTTGGATAATTGACTCGGGTGCCTTTGATCACATGACAAATAAAGCCTCAAACCTACATGATTTTCAAATCTTGTCAAACCATTTTATGTGTCAGTCGCAAATGGAAAAAAATGTCTTAGTTATAGGAAGAGGAAAACTAGGTTTAGTCTCAAACACAATAGAGTCTACTACCTTATACGTACCCTTTTTTTCCATTTCAGTTGATGTCCATGGGACAACTCACTAACACCCTAAATTGCCTAGCTATATTCTCACCCAGAAATGTAATTTTTCAGGATGCTCTCACCAAGAGGACGATTGGTAAAGGATTATAACAAAATGGTCTCTACTATTTTTGCAAGAAGCCCCTTCGGTCAAAAGCCCTTCAAGTTCAACCAAGCTCTTCCAAGGATAAACTTTGGCACCAAAGGCTAGCTCATCCATCCGAAGTTGTTTTGTCAAAACTATTTCCCAAGTTTTGTCACCCATTGATTAAGTGTGATACTTGTCATTTCTCAAAGTGTGCTAGGTTACCTTTTGGAACCTCAATGTCTAGGTCTAGCATACCTTTTGAACTTGTTCACACCGATGTATGGGGTCCTACTATTGAATCAATGGAAGGTTACAAATATTTTGTCATATTTGTGGATGATTGCACTCATGTCACTTTTCTTTATCTCATGAAAGCTAAAAGTGAAGTTTCAACTATCTTTCAAGACTTTCATTCACTTGTGTCAAATCAATTCCATTCAACTATTAAAACACTAAGATCAGATAATGGCACTGAGTTTTTATCCAACACCATGGTTCAATACTTGAGTTCAAAAGGAATTGTATTGTGTGGGAACCCCACAGTAAAATGGGATTGCTGAACGGAAGAACCGAGACCTACTTGAAAAAACTCGTGCATTGATGTTACACATGAATGTTCCAAAGAAGTTTTGGTCATATGCAGTCTTGACAGCTACATACCTCATCAACCGACTTCCCAGTCGTATTCTAAAGTTTAAATCTCCTTCTGAAACTCTAGAAAAGAGGTCTATCAACTTGTCTCACTTGAAAGTGTTTGGTTGCTAATGCTTTGTTCATATGCAGCCTCAACATCATGACAAATTGGAGGCTAGGGCTGCAAAATGTGTGTTTGTAGGGTACTCATCTACACAAAAGGGGTACAAATGCTTCAATCCCCTCACCAACAAGTGTATTGTCTCCAAAGATGTCTTTTTTTTATGAAGACACTCATTTCTTCCAACCACCAAGGCATGTTCCTAGTGAGGGGAAGTCTTTGCATGATTTGTTTTCGTTACCTATGTACACAGAACAAGATGATGATGTTCCAACAAGACATGACACTCAACTAAATGAGGAGGTGCACCAAGTCACAAACCCTTCAAATCTAAAGGTCCTCTTACAAGAAGACGTTGAGCATGGCTCTGAAAATCAAGTTGACAATGTACAATCATCACAGCCAACTCAAGGTGTATGAAGAAATCCTACTCGGGCAAGAAAGTCTCCAGCTAAGCTATTAGACTATGTCGCTTATGCCTCAAGGTACCTTATCTTTGATGTATTACATTACTCAAAGTATTCAACTTCTCACCATGCATTTCTCACTGAAGTCTTTAAGATTGCTGAACCAAGAACATTCCAAGAAGCTGATTCCTTGCCACATTGGAAACTAGCTATGGCTGAAGAGCTGAATGCATTGGAAGACAACAATACCTGGAGCATTGTCAAGTTGCCTCCAGGAAAGAAGATTGTTAGAAGCAAGTGGGTTTACAAAACCAAGCTCAAGGTAGATGATTCCATAGAAAGGCATAAAGCCAGACTTGTGGCTCGTGGCTTCACTCAGACATTCGGGGTTGATTACAAGGAAACCTATGCCCCAGTGGCAAAAATGAATACTGTTAGAGTATTACTCTTGATGGTAGTTAACTGTGGATGGTCTTTGTACCAAATGGATGTAAAAAATGCCTTTCTTCATGGAGAACTTCAAGAAGAAGTCTATATGCAACCCCCACCAGGTTACACTCAAGTGGAAAAAGGAATGGTTTGTAAGCTACATAAGGCAATCTATGGACTCAAGCAATCTCCGAGAGCATGGTATGCCAAGCTAAGTTCTGTCTTAGAAAAGGCAGGGTTCATAAGAAGCAATGTTGATTCTTCGTTATTTATTCGAAGTGGTTCAAGTGGCAAACTTGTGGTTCTTATCTATGTTGACGATCTAATCATCACCGATGACAATGAAAGTGAAATCAAAGCCTTGAAACACTCCTTACACCACACATTTGCCATCAAAGATCTTGGGAGATTAAAGTACTTTCTTAGCATTGAAATGGCCACGTCTCACAAAGGGTTGTTTCTCAATCAAAGAAAGCATGTTGTTGATTTACTCACTGAGGCTAAGCTCAAAGGTTGCAAGCCTGCCATCACACCTGTTGACAGCAAAATGAAGATTGATTATACTGGAGAACCTCTCATCAACATAAGCTACTACCAAAGATTGGTTGGTAAGCTTATCTACCTCACTATCATATGTCCAGACATCACCTATGCTGTTAGCTTAGTTAGTCAGTTTATGCATGCTCCCATAATGCAACATCTTCACCTTGTTAAACGCATTCTTCGTTATCTCAAAGGTTCATTGGACAGAGGCATTCTTATGTCAAACAATCAGTCCACAGAAATCAGTGCTTACACCAATGCAAACTGGGCAAGTAGTATAAGTGACAGAAAATCTACCACTGGATATTGCACTTTCGTTGGGGGAAACCTCGTGACATGGAAGAGTAAGAAGCAACATGTTATAGCACGATTTAGTGTTGAAGTGGAGTATTGCACAATGACCGCCACGACATGCGAACTAATTTGGCTTAAAGGCTTGGTTTCAGATTTACGGTTCTCACATCAAGCCCCCATGTCTCTAATGTGTGATAACCAAGTTGCCATGCGCATTGCAGCTAATCAAGTTTTTCATGAAAGAACCAAGCACATTGAGGTGGACTGTCATTTCATTCAAGCTCAAGTTCAAACACAAGTCATTCAGACTCAATTCACTCGAAGCCATGATCAATTGGCTGACTTATTCATTAAGGCTTTACCCTCTTCTCAGTTACATAGGCTTTTGAGCAAGCTTGGCTCGACCACACTTCACGATCCAGCTTGAGGGGGAGTGTTGGAACCAGTCACACTACACCCTAGCAACTGCAACCCTAGCATGTCATACATGTCATCTCATATCACGTCTACAAGTAATCATGGATACATAAGTCAACCACCAGTTTCCCACATCCTTGATTCAAGGCACTTAACTTGTTGTTTACTTCTTAGTCTTGGATTTGATGGAAATCACCTTAAATTAAGGAAAAGCTTGTGTCCTAGGTTTAACCGGTCTCTAGGGTTCCATGTAAAGATGGTTGCTTGTAACCATCTGTTTCTCTCACCTATATATATTGCATTGTATATTCAGAATTACTCATGAAATAGAAAACACTTTGAAACCAAAAGTCTACAGTTGGATTTGTGGCTGCTAGAGGGTTGGATCCATTTTCATCTACGTGATTCTACGGTGGTGATGCTCTCATTGGCCGATTATGTGGTTGTACCGCCTTATGTGCCAAGATTTGGCAGCTCCGCCGCTTTGTGCGTTTAGATTTGGTGGCTTTGCCGCCTTCTACGCTCAAAGATGGTAGCTCCGCCCGCTTGTGTGACAATGTGACTTGATCTGGTGACTCATAGAAACTTTGGATCTAAGTAGTGCGGTGAAGCTATATATGGCATTGGATAAAATGTCTTTATCCTCCACTTGGATGCCAATGATTCCTTTCTCAAAGTAGCGTAGTTGTCATATTGTGGTCGCGCTTCTGCAATGGTTGTATGTTGTCGTCATCATTGGGTGATGAGTTATGTGGTCTTATCTTCCAACGATGACTTTATGTAGTCTCGCTCCTCCGCAATGAATTTATGTGGTCTCCCTCATCTACAATGCCTTTATGTGGTCTCGCTCGTTAACAATGACCGTGTGGTTGCTGGTAAAGATATGTTGCATCTATCATTATTCTGCGACATAATTATACTGGTGTCGTGTGTATGTGCTTGTGGCAGTTGTATAGGGGTTCTCTTAATTGTTTAATTGTGTAAATTCACTCCAATTCAATTTGTTGGTCATTGAAGCTATGTACCCAATTAACATCGCTATACTTGTTTGTATTTTAATGAATGAAATATCATTCTATCGTTTCATAAAATAATAAAGAGTGAAGGTTTCATTGCATAAAAAGAAATTTCCATAAAAGAGAACCAACTACAATTCGTCGTCGAATTTCGTCTTGGAAGAAGACTTGACTTCCGTTCTTTTTCATCAGCGTTTCAACTCTCTCTCTCTCTCTCTCAACTTTTCTTTGGCTCTTCTCATATGATTTCTGTCTCCATTCCCTTGGCCCTTGTGCTCCTTTTATGGGCCTCGGTTGGAAGAGTTTATGTTGCAATGTGCAACGTGTATGCATCTGGGGTGAACCGGGTGATTATACTTTCAAACGGTCATTAGTTCAAACACCATATTCATTTAATCATAATTAATCACAAGGTTCACAACAACAAATTTGTCCGCCAATACGAGATTGGCTCGAAACTATGAAGCAATTGTTGTATACAGTAATAGATTTATAGTGTCATTTCGTACACTTGAACTTGCTTTCTCAAAGGAACTTCTGAATTCATATCTCATACGACAAATAAACAGAGAGAAGATTTATGATCGTACTTTCGTTAAAAAAAACAAACAAGTTGAAGCAATAGGCCTTTTCATTAAAGTAACCCACAAATTATTCGTGTATCAACTAACTTTTCCACCAATAAAAGTGTAAGGGCAGGTGGGACTTCACAAAATCTACCATAACTGGATACTCATTTATAGCCTTCACATCCACGCCATTTCTAAGCAGCTGAGGGAAGAACAGCCAATTGGCCGTCACAGCCAAGAACAACAACGTCAACGGCCCCGAAACCACCGGTTTTAACCGCCACCTGCCGGCCACTGCCTTCTTGACCTCCACCTCGATTGCCACACACACCCCATGCAGCACAAAGAACCATGTCACTTCCCACGTCGGAGGCACACGTGCCAGATAGTAGTAAATCACCTCGTGCATTAGACCCGAGACCGCAAAAGTGGACATCATAGCAAGAAATCGGGCCAATCGAAGCCCGACTACACGCTTGAAAACATTACGTACGGGGTAGTACGTAGTGGGTCGTAAAATCTCTGTGACCATGAGGTTCCATCTACGGCCCCAAAAGTCTTGAAGCGAAGTGGAAAGGTAAGGCTCGTTGGAATGCGGCTCGAGCTCAAATCCAAAAAGGGCTCGAGCCGGGGTCGCAAACAGGGGTAGCAAAATTTCTAGCCCCAGGTACAGGTGGCAGCAGTACAAAGCCAATATAACATACGGGTGTAAATGTTGCCTATAGTAATATGATCCGACGACCAAAGCCAAAAGCAAGGCTTTTACAGCAAACAGAATTGACTTTTTACCAATTGGGTAACTTGGGTTCTCAGATTTTGTGGGGTTTGGGGGGATTTTGTGATCTGGGTTTTGATTTGGGGGTGATTTTTGAGGTGGGTTTTGCTTGATTTTGATTGGGAGGATAGCTAGGGAGATGAATTGGAAAAGGGTTAGTGGGGGTGGAGAAGATAGAGGGCCATGATCAAAGGAGAAGAGGAGGAGCTTGAAGGTGGCAAGCCAGACGAGGAAGAAGGTGGTGGGCCCACCAAGGTGGAAGGAATGGAGGTTTAAGGGGAGGAGGATGAAGAGGTAGAGGATGGGGAGGAGAGAGATGAGCCTGAGGATGCCCTTTGGGATTCTGGATGATATGTAGAAACAATAACACAGAGATATGTTGGCTAGGAAACATACCTTGATGAAGTTGTAGATTTCATCCTCCATTTCTGGTCCGCTCCGGTCAATCTCTCTCTCCCGCTAGATTTGTGTTCTCTCCGCAAGGGAGGGGTGTTCAAGTTGTGTTTGAGTTTGGGGATTATGGTGGATGTATGGGTTAGGTGGAAGTTAAAACCTCTGCTAAACCTTGTTAGTTGGGCCATAATTGCAATACACATGGGCCCTTTGCTTATATTCATCGGCCTTGTTAGTTTGTTGGTTGTTGGATCTGAATTGTATGTATTTCGTGAGTTCATGTCCATAAGTTGGTTAAGAGAGTACTCTTCTTCCTAGCACTCGAGGTCCCAAAGTCAAATTCATCCTGTATGGACTACGTAACCAAAAAGAAGATGAAAACTGAATAAAAACCTACAACAAAAATCGTAGTTCTAACCGAGAATATATCTACGAAAAAAAGGCAGAATCCCCAATTCACGAGTCCGCAAATTTTAATTTCTTAAATGGTATTAGATTTAGAACTAGATTTTCACTCATTCAATTGGTGTTTTATAGATGCTTGGGAAGGAAGTTGAAGTTCCTCACTTACCAAAAGCATGAACACAACAACATGGCGGCATGAAGAAAAGATCAGGGGAATGCAGAAAAGACACCGAAAGGATTCAAACCCATGAAGCTCGTGGCCCAAAGTTTTAACTTATTTAACCATCCTGGAGTGGAGCATATAGTTCAGACACAATTTATAGGGATATGATAACCGAACCGCTACTAGTTGAGAAAACAGAGTCGGTACTAGTTGAGATAACACCGGTACAATCTGCCAATCATCATCCATCAGCATTGGGGCGTCACGGCAATGATCGTGAATTTGAGAGTCAGAACGATGTGCTTGCTTCATTCATAGTCGCTTGTGACGCAGAGATGTGACCATTCTCTTGAGCTATTGCCCTGTGCTCGGCAGACCAATCAGGATGACTCCATAGATAGAGTGGAGGTGGCCTCATCCATTGTTTCCCATTCGCAGATGGGAGAACTAAAAGGAGACGGTAAACCATTAAATTCGAATTCTAAATTTTGATTCAGATTGATCCTTCCTGGCTAACAAATGCAACTTGTTAAGATCCTCATGAATAATATATTATTAATATTTTAAAACTTCTAAACGAGTATACCGTATACGGGATGATTTCGGTCAGCGAGTATTTTGGTTATTATTCCTGCGAAGAGGAATGAATCTTTACATACGAGGAGCCAAGTATTATCCGTTTATTAATAACAATATTTTATTATTTATGGGTACATGTACAAGGACGTTTGATCACACACGTTCATATTAACTATTAGTATTATTGTCTTGAAGATACGGGGTGGTGTTGCGACGGAGCTATATCCCCGAGTATTTTGACTACCTACATATGAGGAGCCAAGTATTATCTATTTATTAATAACAATGTTTTATTGTATTGGGGGTCTATCACTATGAATGTTGTTAGCTTTATATCATATGTTTCTACAAATTGTTGAGATCCGTAGGTTTAACTTTCAAGTATACAATTGTCGCCTTTAGGTTACCATGAATGTTGGAAAATGAAACCCTTCAAAAAAGTAATAACAAAGACATTCGACCCAAAAAATAAATAAATTGTTGTATAGAAACACGTTTTTATCTTAAATAGTTCCTAAAATTGATCAAACTAAAAAATTTCTCACTTGGTGAGATAAAAATGGAATATCTAAGATAAACCAACAATGAAAGATTTAACCCAACGATGCGTCTATTTTATATTATCGTGCTATTTGCCATTTCAAATTTATTTTTCAATTCTTCTTCCCATCAGTGATTCGGTAACAAGCAACCGTGACCAATGAGTACCGAACCAAAGGATTTAAGTAATTCGGGAAGAAAAAAAAATCATGCATCTGGATCTGGGCAACAAGACGAAAACTGGATACAAACTCTTCTGCCTACGTGGCTATCTCGATTGTAACCAGAGATATATAACCCATAAGAGCGTCTCGTGGGAATATATCTTCGGTAACAAGGCAAACTCACTCATTTAGCCAAAGAAAGAAAGAAGAAAAAAGGATGGAAGAACAAACTAGTAAAATATCAGAAGTTTCCGTTCAAGATGCAACTAAAATAATAAGGTGGCATGAAGTACATTGTTGCCAAAACACTTGTATTTAATACACCAGCATTTACTACTCTTATGTACAAAAAAGGAGAACCTACTGATCACATTGTACCTGTTTTACTCATTCAGCCAACCTGCTGAATTTTGGTTCGAATAGCTTTGGTGAGGACCGGGAGCAAAACCCATGGAGCCACCATGTTGACCGGGCCCAGGTGCCCTGTGATCATAAGTGCCATCGCTACTGGACATGTGCGGTTGATATCCTAAAGCAGGTTCAGATCCTAAGCGGCCCATCCTCGTGTGGTTCAATTCATCCAACCGAGGTGCATACCGCTGCATGATGTGTTCATTCTGTACGATAACTCAGCTGCTGGACCAGGATGACTATGGCTGTCTGTAGATGAATACGATCCAATCTGTCCACTCACAGAATCCTGACCCACCAAACAATTACTTCTTGAAGAATCAAAATCTTGCTGACCATAAAGGCAAATCTGAGAGCATACGTCAGACTCCCTCCTAAATGCATCTTCTGCCTCATTCAAATATGTTCTACAACCAAGGCTATCCAATCTCTCTCTCGTATGCCCCACAAACGGTTCCTCCGAGTTTGTAGCCCTATAACCAGAATTGGGACCGGTAGACCATCTATGAGTCAGACTCGAGTAAGGCTCATCACTGCTCATGGAGAAGCTCCTTCTACCTGTGTCATCAGCAATGTTGAACTTTTTCCCACCATAAGTATTTCCGAACTGCATGCTTGAACCAGAGTTGCCAGGCTCAGAATGCTGATCTCCTTTTTCAGCAGGCTGAATGCGTGGCAGAATTTCCTTGCATATCTCATCAATGATGTTGTTCCCATCCCCAGGACTCTCGGGTTTTATGCCATCATCAATCAGCATAGGCGCTTCACCATATTGATCATTATTACCTATTGACCGACCGTTATTTAAAAAGTCAGAATGATCTTTCGTATACCCTTGTGACGCAGTGATGTGACCATGCTCTTGGCTATAGCCTTGATGTCAGCAGACCAATCAGGACGACTCCAGAGATAGAGTGGTGGCGGCGTTACATTCCATTGATCCAATTGTTTGTCATTCACATCAACAGATCCGGGGAGATAAAAAGACTGAATGGAGACAAGTCACCAGTAAATTCACATTCTAAAATTTCAAAACAGATATTAAGATTCAGCCAGTTGGATAAACACATACCTTTCCTGACAGAAACTGGGTATCCTCCCAGATCAAATCATAAGGCGATTTCTTTTCATTTAACCTGATGAAAGACACAAATGTAAGAAACTATATGCAAACTGAAGTCCAACTCAAAAGCATGGCCACATTTATGTATGCCTTTGTGTTTAAGAAAGAGAGAGATGAACAAGGGCAAGCAGCTACCTTTGAGTTTCTGGTGGAACAATAAGAATAAGGAGCTTTGGATTGAACTCAAGAGCCTTGTCGATGAACTTGTTTGCCAAAGCTGCTTTAACTCCGAAAGGAGGGTTTAACCCCATGATCTGCTCAAGTAGAAAAGTTGCGGAGACTGAAACAATTAACACAAACGTTCTAAAATTCAAATGTCTTGATGAAATAAAAACAACCACCAGTTTCCTACCAATTGTGAACCTGTCGGTAACTCCTTTGGTTTTACTTTCATCCAATCTCTCTTCTCAAAACAGAAATCATTCTGCCAAATGAGAATACACACAAAATAATCAGTTTCCCAGTTTTGATGTTTTAGGCCAGTAAAATGCACACTTAACAGCCTTATACCCAACATAGGGAATGAGAAAGAAATGAAAACAATCTTAAGAACAAAATTGGTCGCAATACATTTTTTACTTAAAAATGAGGATGAAAAGAATCAAGAGCGAGCAATATAACTCCCAGTGCTGGTTGTCTAAATTGCATTCCATTGCAAGTATAAACCTCATAAAAGCCAAATCTGAAATACAATAGGTCTTCACAGTGGAAGCACAATGTTACTTGCATACCGTTGAGAGTATTAATCCCATGTCGGGGAAAGAAGGGACATTGCATGCGCTTATAAGTAATTACTCCCCACATTGCCAATTGGTTTTATGGTGGAACCACAACTTTCTTCATGGTATCAGAGCCGTTGTCCCATGTGTGAAGCCCAACGGCCACACGTGCTCCACATCACCTATTTGTGTTGTCCACATGTTAGGCTTGAAAATTCGCCAAACGTGAGGGGTGTGTTGAGAATATTAATCCCATGTCGTGGAAAGAAGGGACCTTGCATGTGCTTATAACTAATTAGGCAACTCCCCATATTGCCAAATGGTATTATGGTGGAACCCTAACGTATATATCCTATAGGCTATTATCATCCAACTACATGTTTGACCACATCCTCATCCCTTATTACGTTTTCCATCATAAGTGAAGTGCAAAAATATAATGAATAGCTACTCCAAACTCTTCAAACTTTATCATTTAGTGGCTGAAAATGCATCTGATAAAGAAAAAGTAGTTCATCCATCATTCTTTTTCCGGGTACATTTGTTTATTGTTCATTATATGGAGCATGTCCCATAATCTCACTTACTCTGAAATCCCATCAACTGAAATTTCAGGGATAGACTATAAAGCTACATCAGGTGTGTATATTTCTACTAAGTGGTTCAGACCCATCATAAACAGTTAGTGAATAACTTCTAATGCTGCAAAAACCGTTCTAGTTTCTACCTTACATCATATCCCACGTTCATCTGTGGTGAACAATGCAACCATGTTTGCACATGTCATAGATAAAATGAATGATGCGGATTGACCAACATTAAAGACTTGTATGAATGACTATTACCTTCGGTTGAATAAAGTCTTATTTTTTATAAAAGCAATTCTTCCCCGTCTCTTCAAGTTTCTTCTTCATTACAATGCTGAAATCATTGGCACCACAACAGAAGTCCACTATCTGTACATTGGAACAAAAAGTAATCAGGTACTACCCAATCAACATTATTTTGATGTCGAGGTAATCAACATTGAAAATATATATATATATATATATGTAATAAGTCTTTTTAGCCAAAAGGATGAGATTGGCATACATAACTCCTCACTTTGGTCCTTGACAATGAAAATCGATAGAAGTGGTCCTTGGTTTGTCCACCACAAATCATTTTGGTCATTCCGTGAAAAATCCGTCAATATCCTTGTTAAATTGTCACATGAAAGACCATATGACCACCTTTTTAAGGGTATTTTTGTCAAACCAACCCCTTAACAAGGACATAGACAGATTTTTCATGAAATTACCAAAATGATTCACAGTGGACAAACTCAAGGACCACTTCTATCGATTTTCATTGTCGGGACTAAAGTGAGGAGTTATGCCAATCTCAGGGACCATTTTAGCAAAAAAGTCTACGTAATAATAAAGAAACCCAGGCTAATCCTACATAACAACCTAAGCTCATGATCCAACAGTAATTTCACATTCAATAAGGAATCACAACCACAACAGTTCTCTTTCTTATCATATAATATGCACTTTGAGAACAAGAAGACAGTCATCCAACAATTAACTGGCTTATGACTTCTGCGGTGAATATACTTATTGCAAGTTCAATTGTGTAAAGTCAAACAAAAGTTCATAAAGATCATCATGATAACTTTTTGGGTACTAGATGCTTCTGTTGCAGTTTTGCAGAAAAAGAACAACTATGATTCAACATTTGTTTTATGAGAGAACAATTTTATTGATCCCATACAAATCCTTTAGACCGGGTAGTCCACTAAATAAAATGCATCTAAAAGCAGCCTAAGTAGAAACTTTTAACTAACAGAAACGCAGAAAAGCTGAACAGAAACATCTCCGAGCACAGCCAAGGAATAGTCCTCAGAAGTACACTAGATCATCCCATTTCGAAAAACTTTTCTCTAATAAGTGCAGCACTGTTCTTTAGTTTCATTGTTATACAGTTCCTTATTGACATTACAGCTGTACTCTAATTGAACCCTGTTAGGGTTTGTCATCAGGTAAACCATTCATCTGCTGAAGTTTTTCTCCTTTGACAATAAATTTTGATGCTTCTGCTATTGTAAAGATGTCAGGTCCTACAAGTAGTTTCTGAAAGAACTCTATGTTGATACGGATAATGCTGCAAGCTTGCCACAGTTTGTGCCATCATCATACTCCATGTTGTCACAAACTCAGATGCCGAACATAGTATAAGATTTATACTTCAGTTGGCCTTTAGGTGAACAGTAAAATAAAGCATTAAGGTTGAAGCTTCTAAGAAAAGGAATGTCTCACCCAATAAAAAATCCAATCGTGCAAACAAAAAATTACGCATATAGTAAGACAAACAAGAGTCATCAACTGCATAACTAAAAGAAACATCCAAAAGACATACACCTATGTACTAAAATTATCTCACAGACAAAAGCATATAGATCCATACCATATCTCCATCTTTTGCATACCAATGGAGCCTATCAGCAATCTGCATATTAACTCAAGCTTTTAAAATTCTTCAAGGTTTCATTAAGTTCATAATACATGCTCAACGGCTCAAGTTGCAGACCAGATAAATAAGAGGTAAAACTATGTGAGAGTAAATCAAAATTGAATGACCATATAGTATATACCAACAGAGTTTAATTATGTGAAAGCACGAGTAAACCAAAAGTCCACAGCACTGTGTGAATTTTTGGGTGATTTGGTGGCAAGTCACACTAGAATTTCGAAGCTTAGATATTTTTGCTCTTTTGTCTAACTGGTGAACCTATTGTCCGATACTGGAGATTATTTTGCAACTTCTTGACTTTGTCTACTGATAAAGTTTTCCTTCTCAACAGAAAACAAATTAAAGAAATCCAAAAGTCATGTGGGATGTCATTATCTTTAAAACCGGAGGAAGCATAACACAACCATGAATTTTTCAATGTCAAGATGAGCTTAAGCATAAGCAACCACACCAAACATGCGTGGGTTGGACATCTTCATAAATGCAAGTTTCCTCTAAATAAATAATTCATTAAAACCCAAGCTGAGAGGAAAGTATAAGCAGTAACAAGTTAGCAAAAGAGTGCATCATAACTTTGAAATATAAAAAACATGAACACAACCAAATTACCTCTTTTAATTTGTCCACCTTTGTAAAATGATGACCAAAGGACGTGTAGCGCATTCCATGCATGAAAGGTGCAAGATATACTCTCAGCTTGTTCTGCATGAAAATGAATCAATAAATTAATGGGAAACTAGAAAACACAACAGTTATCTGGTGAACCTTTAATACACATATTACGTACAAATAAAATCACATAACAAACTCAACCACAAAAAGAAAGAGAAAACAGGAAACAAAGAAAAATTAAGATCAGAGAGAGAGAGAGATGCTACAAATATAGCTCTTAATATAGAGTTCAGGCACATGGATGCACAAAACGCTCGCCATTACACATTTGAAAATGTAACATGTCACAAACTTAGCTACAATAATGTATAGAATTCATATCTGAATGAGCCTCTAAGCATGTACCAAATGACTTCCTTATCAAAGTGTGGACTAACATTGCCTACCCTAGAACAATGTGGATGAAGAATAACAGCATATGCCAACCTAGTAAGGTTGTCAGTCAGCTTAATACAGTTCATGTTTTTAAATGTTATTGGCTCATTTGAGCTTGGCTTGTAAAGAAACAAGCCACTCAAAAAAAATTACTACAGCTTGATATTAAATTAAAAATACAAGTCAAACTAGTCAAGATAGTGTCTAACTTGGATTTCATCACAAGACACCTCTCTTGGAGTTGAGGTTGCCTCATTTATTTGTGCTTCAGGTGCTTCGCTATTCTATTTAAGATTTATATTTGTTACATGATTATTTATTTCTTTATTCACTTATGTATCTATATTTTCCTAAAGTCATTATGTCAAGTCACGCTTTAAGCTCATTTTGCTCTAAATTCAGCTTAAATTAATGCAAGCCAACCTCATGCCTGAAACCAACATTCAAAGCCCAACTTAGAGCCTAGTTAGTCAAGCTTGCTAAAACTCAGCAAATTACGTTTTAGCACTATGATACTAAGTTTAACTTGGCTATTTTACAACCCCACACCCGAACCACAAACCAAGCATAACCTGAACTAAAAGAATAGACAATTAGCTGAGATGTGTAAGTCTAGTACACATGGCACACAGACAGCAAACATCAATGCAGGAAACCTAAAGCTTAAAACAATATCAAGATGAATAATCTTTGCCTAATCCTAAGTTGGAGGATAGCGAGACTGGACTAGAAAACCACCTTCCACTTGTAAATCTGGTGAACAACCTCAGAAGCACAAACAGCCTCTGAATCTTCAGCACTGCATCCTTCCTCTAGTTTCCGTAACGCCGTTCGAACAGCCTAAAATACACGTGGATATCATTATCAAACACATGATAAGAGAAATCATCAAAAGTCCACACTTTTTTGCAGTGCAAAATAGCAGTTGAAATTTCCCAGTGATGTACCTCAATTGAGCCTTCTACCTTTCCCATTGTAATGTTCCTTTCCACAGCATTTTTGGATGAGGATTGATGAGTCGATGGTACTGTGTGCTTTCTTATAACATCTTCCAGAGTTATTGAAGACGCAGCATCTCTCATTAAAGACAATAACCTGAATTGCAAGAAATAAATCAAAGAACTACTCAAACCTTAAATCAATTGTCCTTGTAAAGTATCCAATCATATACGTGTGTGTGCACACACATGTGTTGAGAGAGAGAGAGAGAGAGAGAGAGAGAGAGAGTAATACACACACACACTCTCGAATATACTAGTCCCTAGGAAAACGCTCATGCATAATCCAATTTTAGTTTTTTGTTATTTTTTAAAAACTCAACGCAAAACTAATGAAAAGGAGATGATGGGTACCTGGGTTGGGGGTAACCACTAGCCCAACCTACGTGGGGTTTGATCATAGTATTTTAATTTACTTTGATTTTTCAAATTCTTGTTAGTTATTTACACTTTACCCCCAGTATATTTAATTGTCTTAGAAAATTAAGTTAAATGGTGTAGTTTTAGTATTTTGAATTTTCACCTTCAAGGCATTCTCCCTTATATATTAAATGAAAGAGGTGATACTATTAACAAATGCTTTAACGAGTTATAAAGCATAAACAGAACAGAATTGGTAAATAATTTCAACTTAAGTTACCTCCTCTCTGTAGCTGCATCTAAAGATGGTGGTGCGCTGGTCAACTTTTTTGAGGCAGGATTAAATATTGCCAAATCACGCTCCCCATCAGGTTTGCCCTGCATCCCAGACTTCATTTGCAAAGACTCCTTCCTATAGGCATATAGCTGATCACCCAATGAGGTATTTTGTTCTCCAGCCACAGAAATCTTAGCTTTCTTTTTCAAAGCACAATTCACTTTCAGCTTTCTTGATGTATCCAACCCAGCAGGTAGTTTTTTACTAATTCTGCTACCACCCACTTTTGCGGTAGAAGATGACTTCAGCTTCTCTTTAGATATCATAGGAGCAGTTTGGCCCCTAGAGAAATCTTTGGCGGAAAGCTTTCTCTTATTTGTCACAGATATCTCTCTATCTTGAAGGGATTCTGACCGTTTTTTCTTTTTCTCTACAAATTCGGTCTTCTTTCGAATAAAAGTAGTCCTCTTTTCTTTAACTCCAGGGAATTTTATGTGGTCCCTTGTTGGCGTTTCAATGTCTTTAATCATCTCATGTTTTCTAATCCAAAGAAAAAGAAAAAAAGCATTAAGAAAACTTAAATCAAACAAAATAATGAACAAAATCAGCTCACAAAAATAATACTTACGTGCAAAATATTAGTACACGGTTAGGTAATAGACCTTCCCAAGCTCTCGTTGTTGTACCTTCATCCTCTGTGTCTTCCTCCTCTTCCTCTTCCTCTGTTTTTTTAAATACAATCTCCCTGATACAAGCAATTTAAGCATAAGCCATCTATACATGGAAAAAAAAGACCCAAGCATGATCTCCTAAGAGCATATAAAAATAAAAACAAAAAAGAACAATTAAGAAGATTACTCTGGCAAGCATTTCCTATGGTAGGATTTAGGACAACGCCGACACACAGCAAACCGCAACTGAGGATCCTTCTTGTTCTCTCCTTGTTCACAAATGCAGCATTTATGAATAGGACACGTAAAAGATTCCCCCAGAGCAATTTTTTTCTCAAATTCTCCAGCAGAGACTCCATTGTCTTTATAAATGAGTTTTGCAATGCAATGCGGATGGTAAAATTGACCACAGGTTGCAGAAACACAGGGGAAGACCTAACAGAATTGATAAAACATTTAATACTTTGATGACGACAATACAAAAAGGCAGAAAACAGCATAAGACTGATGAAAACAATAGGAAAAGGTAGAAAAGGCAGTATAATACTTTGATTATGATATATATATATATGTATGTGTGTATATGAGTCCCTTCTATTGAGGGATCACTAGAATAATTTTATCAGAGGGACACCTTGTATAGCCTGCTCTGGATTATAGTGTAATGATTTGAACAGTCTATTTTCATTCATAGATCATACTTGAAAAAAAAAAAGACGGTCACCGTTCCAAGAAAACGCTAAAATGACAACATTTAATTGAATGGTTAAACTATTTCCAATTTGGGTGTTTCATTGCAACGATGTTCTTTGAGGGAAGGACCTAAAAGTTAGACCGTTCGGATCATTGAAATATAATGTGGAGTGGGCACTATCTTGTGTCCCTCAATTAAGCTTATTTAAGAGATCCCTCAATTAAGCTTATCTAACATATGACTAATCCTCCCAGTAAAATTAACAACGAAACCTTAAAAATTCCAGACCCTTTACTAAAGAAATTAAATTGCTTTACAAACCCCAATTTAACCAGTGGCTTCTTGGATGCGCAGGTGGTATTTGAAATGATTGGTTTGCATTGGTTTTGCACCCGGTTGCCTTTGCATTGTTGGAAATTGACTCACTGGGTTTGGTCAAAGTAATGGAGCTCAAATAATAAAAAGGTGTGTTGTGAATCTGTGATGAGTGATGACCATTCTTAGGGTACCATGGATGCAGAGAAATGCCAAGTTTTTCCAAGAAACTGTATTTGGGATACAACTACATGTTTTAACTTCTCTTTAGGTTTCCACTTCAAAGAGTTTTAAGGGGTACCACTCTGTTTATGATAATAGTGTCTCTATATGTTCACAAAAGGCTAGTCTTACATTATTATCCTGCATTGCCGAAGGTTATTCATATTTTTATTCTTCCAGATGATTTAAGGATAATTATCATTCTATGTGTTACACCTTTCCTATTACCAAAATACATTTCTCATTGAAAGAACAAAAAAATTAACCAGGAAAATAAATGGGTAAAGAACTCTGACTAAAATGACCATGCTCAAATTCGTATCAGCACCAGGGAGATTCCATTAATTAACGATGGGCCAGACGGAAAATGTTGAGTAGAATGAAAATCAAGAAGGAAGAAAGCATATTATAAAAATAAAAATAAAAATAAAAACAAAAAGGTAATTCCAACAAGAAATGACGCTCAAAAGATGAAGAACTACAAACACACTGAACAAAAGATGTAGGTACTAACCTAAGATAGCATCATAAAAAGCACAACAAAGGAGACAAAAATAAGTATAGTCAAAGAAAGAGATCAACAGAGCGTAGCAGAAGACTTCGAGCTAGTATACCTAACACCATAAACTGATCCCAAGCAGCTAAATTCAGAACAATACATCATGTTGCCACACAAACAAAATTAGAACACCACGTCAGTATTGCTTCATTAATAACAATGTAGAAAAACTGAAAAATTCATGGTTCTGAATTTACATTCTTAAACTAATCAAGCTAGCATGTAAACACCAGCTATGTAGAAAATAATTCATACCTCAGCCCCTGAAGATTTATCAGAGAAGCCTAACTTCCCACAAGCATAGCATTGATGCTGTTTATATTGACAGTTCTTGCAGAAGAAGTTTTGAATTGCCTGCCAAGTTCAGAGCATAAAATAAAATAATCAAAATATCAATAACAAAAAGAAACCACCAAACGGAAAGAGAAAAAGATTCACATCAAAAGTGAATAAGAAGAGCATACTTCTACTTCATCCTGGGTAAAGCCAAGGGTCTCACACATAGAATGCTCACCATCCTCGACAATTGCGTGAAATTACCTTAGGCATCTCCCTTCACAACTGCAGAGCAAAAAATATATATGTGGATGCAGTAACTTCTAGGAAATCAAGTTATATAAAAAATGTTGATATCATGAAGCTGTCATAAGTATTAGCAACAGAGCATACCGCAACAGATCGCCACCATCATCACAAAAAGCACAAACAGAATCAAAAAGGTTATCATCGTCGTTGGACTCGTCTTCAGCGTCAATCATATCTTCTTCCGTATCATCAACTATAAATCCAGGTTTTGTTGTAGCTTGAATGTCCTGAAAATCCAATGAGTTCACTGGCTCAAATACAATAACATGAAACTAAAAGAAAAATTAAAGAGCTAAAGGATAAAATTGTGCTAATGAAAGAGAAAACAAGTAAGCAGTAGAAGATGACCTGATCATACAGTTTCCTCTTGTTGGTCTTCTCTTCAAGTAAATTGACTAAAAACTGTTTCAAAACACAGTTTGCAATGCATAAACATAAGGGCAGTTTGTAGTTCGTGCAGAACGATAAGAACAGAAAATAATACGGAGTGAAAACAAAATGAAGCTAAAATCAAGTGAAAGAAGAGCAAGCAAAGAGAAAGGTTGAATCATAATATAATTCACACAACATAAAGTTTGATTCACCATCCAAGGTTCATATAATCAATTAATGAATAAGCAGGTAGTACTTAGAGCTCAACATGTTCACATAAAGGTTCCCAAATCTATAAGTTTGAATTTTACATTTAAAACAAGAAAGGGGAAGGATGAAACACTACTGGTTTGCCTGCTCCAAAATCCAGATTGAAAGCCTATATTGAAGAATACCAATGACAACCACCAAAATACCCCAACTGAATAAATGATTATGCAGTGTGCCACTTCTACCTATTACTGCAATACAATTTATACGTTCAAACAACTTGATGTGATTTGACATTGATGAGAAGTATCTCACAGATTATCTCAGGCAAAAATCCTTGTTCGTTCATTCAGAACAGAAAAACTTGCAGCAGAGCATTTAAGGTACAAAAATCAGGTAAAGGACGATTTTGGTGAATTTTCTCAAGATGGCTCCAAGAACTTTGAAGAGCATGACCCGCATACTATGCATCTAACAGATGGCGTCTACTTAAACTACGTATGTTGAATTTTCCCAGACATGCTTCCAGCATTAGGAATTCGACTAAACGTTCATTTGCACTACACAAAAGGCAAAAGAGTAGAAAATAATACTCTGAAATATCTGGAAACTATATACTGATATGAATTGTTAGAAAAAAGACTAATTACATGGTACAGTTACAATGATAAGAAAAGAAGATAGACAAAACCTTGCACTTTGCTAACACATCATCCCGTTTAACAGCTTCACTAATTAGAGGAATGTGATTCACCAGGTCATTCTGAGAAGGCCTGACCACGTACAAGCTACAAAATGAGAAAAACCGTCAAACTTCGGTGTAGGAAAACGATCGAAAGTGAAGCGATGTTTAAAAGATCCAAAGATACCTGAAAACTTTAGATAAGTGATCCCACAAAGATTTGCCAGATGTCTCAGGATTTCTCCTCACATAGTGAAGGAACTGCACTGTTATCAAGATTGACCTTATTACTTTGTCGAAGCTCTTCCTCGGCTTCTGAAGCTTGAGCCAGTTATTTTCCTTAGAGAGCACCGATATCTCAGGATCGACATTGGAAAGATCAAACCGCCATGCGATAACATGCTTATACAGTTTCTGAAGCCCATTATCGGCAGTGCCACGCACAAATATCTGCATTTTCTTGCCGTCTTGCCTCTCACCCACACTCCACTGAATTGGCAAAACGTGAAATGAGATGGGTTCATCCTTGTCATCTACAAAATGGTAATTTGAAACGGATTGCGGCACCGCCTCCGCCTCATCATCCGACGATTCCATGTCCTAATTCAACTCACACTATAAATTCACACCTAAACATATAATCAAACAATTAACTTTTTAACAATTCAGAGCAGTACAGCACCTAATCACAGTGCAAAAATCAACAGAAAAATAGAGGAAGATAAAAGCTACAGAATCGAATTGAGAATTGGGTTCTAGCCAGGGCTAATAGGATTATCTGGAATTCTTGGAACCAAAGTCGAAATTGGAACAACGAATTTGATAATGTTTGCTTTTAATTTGAACCCTAAAAGGAAAATTAAAAAATAAATTGGGAATTGAACAATTGTGTACCTGATTGGATTGAAGAAAAAACCTAGCTTCGTCCTCAAACGCTGTCAATCACTTTCCCCACTTTGCTACGAAATTTGAATTTCCCATTATATATGTGGCGGTAAGGAAAATTAGGAAAGGAAAATCACGAACGAATCAGTTTACTTCCTTACTCCGTACTGGCCCAGCGCATCGACGTGTCGTTTATTGTAAATAATGGTTTGGGGCTAGGGATGGCAATTCTAACCGTTAAACCCGATAATCGTGGATAACCGTCCGAATGGATTGGATTTGGATATGAAAATTCAGGTATGGTTTGGATATTGGGAAAAACCGTTTATATTATTCGGTTATGGTTTTGGATATGGTTATAGAGGTTCCCAAACCATATCCATAATTGAATCCGATCCGATTAGTAAATAATATAATTTATATATAATATAATACATATAATACATACATACATACATACATACATACATATATATATATATATATATAGGAATCATTTCACAAGAGGGATCCCATTTTTCTAAAAAAATGGGGATCCCCTCTTGACCGTTGGATTTGACTTTAATGAAATTGTGTGATTGAGATTGTGTGACCTGTGTTTTAATCTCAACCACACAATTTCATTAAAACCAATCCAAAAAAATGGGGTGTATATATATATATATATGTATATGTATATGTATATATGTATATGTATATGTATATGTATATGTATATATGTATATGTATATCCATTATTCACAAAACCATTAGCTTGAGAATACAAAACTTGCATTTTGTAGGAAAGTAAAGTTTTGAATCAAAATCAATGCGAACTCAATAGTGCTTTTAGGACATAACAAAGACAAGCCAGTGTTTTAATTTTTATACTCAACAAGATCCATTCATTGGATCATTTTATACATCAAATGTTTAATGACGAAATTGATATCTACTAACTTATAATTTCTCAATTGAACGAATATATTTTTTGTATTGACGAAGATGGATATACCTGTTAACCGATAGGGAATCCGTTACCCGATGGGTATGGTTATGGATAATACCCGATGGTTAATTTGCGGTTATGGATATGGTTAATTTTCGTGGTTATGGAGATGGATATAGCATTTCCGTCCTCAAACCGAACTGTTGTCATCCCTATTTGGAACCGTGAGGGTCTGAACGCACGTAGTGTTTTACGCGCACGATTATGACACGTAGTCGAAAGATCCTGCATTTCCTCTTTAATTTAATAGAGAACGCGGCTCAATACATTGTGGCTCTTCTTTCCTCTAAAATAGCAACTTATTAGAAATTAGGCTCGTGCGTTACCACGGGAACCAGCTGTTTCAGGCATAATCGAATGAATAAAACACATTTAAGTTGAATAAATTCAACACAATCATGAACAAACAAAGGGATACATAAGTGAATGAGGTCGATAAAATAAGCAATTTTGCTTTTATATACATTCAAATGAGTTGACATATAAACACATTGTACAATAAGTGGGAAGAAACTGAACGTCTTTGATTAGAAAGAGATGGTTTCCAAAAAAGTTCTGTTTCCTTAAGAAACAAGAGAAACATTTAGTTCACATATATAATGTGTCATGTAGTGTAGACAGCCATTTCAACAGGTAATTAAAAATAGAAAGTATCGAGGACTTGTTCAAGTAGCTAATTTTGTAACCACAACTTTTCAAAGGCAAAAATAAGCAGAAGGTTTGTTTCCATACAAAACTGAAGAAACAGGAGCAAGCTGTAGTTTACATATATTTTGCCTCTGCAGTTAAGACAGCAAAATATATGCCCTACAGTCTACGTACCTCACTGTGCAACATATGCCTTACACTAAAAACATCAAAAATTGAATACAAATTTGTAAATGATGGACAGATTTTGTTTTACATTTTTATAATCAAATCAAACGGCAGTGTAGCACGTAAAATTACAAACTTGAAGCAACCAGAGAGCAAAAATTAAGATGTAGAGATATCCTCAAACTTGCAACATATTGTATGGAAGCTAACCGTAGAGGTTTGTGAAGCAAACTGCGGCATGAATTGCAGTCAATTGAACAAAAATATAGTAGTTTAACTAAAAAATGCATATAAATACATCTAAGTTGAATAAATTCAACACAATTATGAAAAGATACATGAATGAATGAGGTCGATAAGATAAGCAGTTTTGCTTTTATATACATTCAAGTAAGCTAGCATACAAACAGATTGTACAATGAGTGGGAAGAACGTCTTTGATTAGAAAGATATGTTTTCCAAAAAAGTTATGTTTCCTTAAGAAACAAAAGAAACATGTAGTTCACACAAATGTGTCATGTAGTGTAGGCAGCCATTTCAACAGGTAATGCCAAGAAAAGGAATTAAAATATTAGGCATATAAATGCAAGCTTACAGAAACTTTGCTTTTGTACACTTTCTTCTCCCTTCAATGACAGTTTGTTTCTTATCTAGAAAAATAAAATGAACAGGTCAATGATACTCACATGTGCAAAATGCTAATCCTATGGTCAAAAGCTAACTGAGTTTTTAAGTGTAAAATCCCTAATTTCACTGCATTTGGATTGATCACAGTTCGTGACTTGTTAAACTTGATATCTCCTTGTACATTTTGGGAACTTGACAGCTTAAAGAAGTGCTCATAAAAGCAAATTACACAATATCTACTAAAAAACTTAGAGAAGGGACTCAATTAGTCAACAACCAGGTGCCTCACACTTAAATATTAAAGACCAAAGGGAGAAAACGAAGCCGAACTCTTAAAAATTCGTTGACACACATGCTTCATTGGCTCAATTGAATGTATAAAGCATACTTAGATACAATAATTCGAACAATAGCTCATAAACAGTGCTGAAATTCCATTAGCACTAATCACACACTGTTGGAACAGAGATCCTAGCAAAGCTACACCAATTAAATGATAGACTAAAAACCACAAACAGGAAAAAAGGAAAAACAGAGTTATCAGACAGCATGATTCAAATATAATTTTATTAGGGTTTGTAAAAGCACAACCCATCCAACACTTCGAACACACCGTGGGATTTAAAGACCATAGAGTAACATGTTGGATTCATCATTTTTGAGAAGAGACAAACCTTTCATTTAAGCTAACACAAATTACATATCAAAGCATAAGGAGTACGCTCTAAGAACAGACAGAAAGAAAACAAACACAGAACAGACATAACTATCATACCAAGAAGCCCCCAGACACTTACTATTGGCTTTGATATCAGTTTTACAATCTGCCTTTGATATCAATTCCACAATTTGGAATTGATATCAATCTTAAACCTCACAGGCTATTCATGTTTGAGAAGGCATCAGACATGCCCGTCAAAATCATTACCAAGCATAGATACTTTCAGAGTACGTGAAGTGGGGTCACTTACATTCTGTATCAAAAAACCTGACAGATGCCAATGAAATTTTAATAGCGGAATTGAACCTAATTCATTAACTGTGGTTCGTGCATGGTCATGATGATATGAGGTGAATCGCTCTCTAAAATCAGATCTCGAAGAACCCTAACAGACGCCGACACCTAGGATGAATGAAGCACATTTAAGTTGAATAAATTCAACACAATGCATAAATTGCCTTAAGATCTGCTAAACTGAAGTAACAAAATGACAAAACTATACAAATTACAGACCAGAAACAAAGCTATAGCTGACTGACCTTATGCCAAATCCCTCTAACTCTTTTTCAATTAGACGCTTGTGATTTATTGGCTTTATTGCATCAAGAACAATTAAAATGCAATTGCATGTCCTAGCAGTGCTGATAACCAAAATATTGTTAGGACAACAAACGGTATCAAAGTTTTCATCTGAAGCTATTTTGACTTTATGCACACTGAGATGAAGAACCAATATATATTAATTATACCTTTGGGATATTTGGGTGGTCAAGCTTATGCCAAACAGCAACCTCTTGCTGAAACGACGCCCGAAGAGCAGCAGTTTCAGCTGCTGTGGCAACACCATCCTCCCCCCAATCCAATATCTTTAATTTTTCACTATAATATCAAGAATACATAAAGCCATGAGAACAATATTGATAAGAAAAATACAGGATAACCTACGGTTAGAGGTTCATTATTCAATCAAATAACACCGCTTTCTTACGCTCAATCAAAAAATTTATGTATTTGTAAATTTGTACTTACACCTAGGCAAACGGTCACATGTATTCTTTTTCTCCAATGAAATAAACCCACCCGAGTCTAATAACAATGAAAGTGATTGACCCCAAGAACCCCAAACAAAACAACTAAACATGCCAATCCTAAGAACACAAAGCATATAAAAAACAACAGTTAACCACACACTTAAGCACATTTGCGTCTGCACAGTAGCCATTTATTAGGTCATAATACACATGAGTAAACCCTAAAACACAAAAATCAAAGTTACAAACTTTTAATACAAACCAATCGAGAATGAATTTATACCACACATTCTGGCATAAAAGAAAAGAAAAATCAATACTAATATTTTGACTGCAAGCAGATCTTGTGGGACTGCTACAAATAATATAAACCAGTAGATTTCCGTAATAAAATATAACCACAGATGAATGAAGGGCTATTAACTTAATATTTAGAAATAATGGTCAGTCCCTAGCTATCATGCATGCCACTAATGAAAGGAGGGATCACCATTTATTAAGGTACCTGGAATTCACCAATACCAGGATATTTCCAACCATGCTGTTCAGGATAAGAAGGATACTGTAGCTCTCCACACGGACCTAATCCAACTTCAATTTCTGATATATTCCTTCCTCAAAAAACTCATCAAATTCAACTCTGAAGCTCCTCAAGTAGTCGAAGTAAACCTGCATTGGTTCCATTATAATATAACAAAATAGAAACTCTCAGCATTAAACAGTAAGAATGCATAGGGTCTGATTCTTAGAGCATACAAATTCTTAGAAATATAGAACATATAAGTTGGAATAGGTTTAGCAATAGTTTGTTTTAAAACATGAGTGGAACATG
The DNA here is from genome assembly GCA_024362995.1 of Heteromeles arbutifolia. Taxonomy (NCBI): domain Eukaryota; kingdom Viridiplantae; phylum Streptophyta; class Magnoliopsida; order Rosales; family Rosaceae; genus Heteromeles; species Heteromeles arbutifolia. The sequence goes on along the minus strand of JANCRC010000003.1, from coordinate 30,512,710 downwards.
TAAAAGAAGACAAATATAGGAAAGGAGCTATGACAATCCATAGAAATAAAAGACCAACATAACTAAGTAATTCTAGAATACTATACCTCAACAGCAGTGCGGCCTCTTAAAACCCGCTCTTTATCAATTCCCCAAGTAAGACATTCAGTGTTGCGTTTCCCTTCTTTATTAGTAAAAATATATATCAGGATTCTTTTGGCCAATTTCTGTCACCCAGTGAGAAAGAGGGATAAATACATCATCCCCGACATCGCCTCCACACTCGTGGAATGACATCACGACCTACACCAATATATAGTAAGACAATGCACACCATATCCAACATGCATATTCAAAGAAAATATGTAGAGCAGAAAATCTCTTTTTTGAAATGAGTTTTAACTGATAGTCTCACAAACTAATTTACAAAAAGGAAAGCTAGCAGTGGGTTACTTTTCAGCAATCTACTCAAGACTATTATTCCCCTTACCTAAGACAACAGTCAGAATAAACTTATTTTATATACAATGCAAGCCAAAAGAAGCAACAATTGGTATTCAACCGACTCAAAAAACAATTGGTATTCAACCTCACTTCCAGAAAATTACTCAAAAAACAATGAGATAAAGAGTTTCAAAAATATGATGCATATTTCAATCGAGCCTCATTAACAACAGAAAATACAGCAGCACAAAACGTAACAGAAACTTGGAAATGGAAAAGGAACCTGCAATTAGGTTTCTTCAGAAGCAAAAATGGCATTATGGAACCCAGAATCAGAGAGAATCATAGAGAGAGAGATAGTGGAGTGAGCCGGTCTGAGCAAAAATAAAGATAATGAGCTTTAGAAAGTAGGAAAGGATGTTGTTCAACAAACTAAGTAGTCAAGAAACCATTTTTAAATTTGAGTCAAAGGACACACCAACTGAAAATAGTGCATTATCTGTTAAATCAAGGGAGGAAACAGAGAAATCAAACTCTCCCATACCTCCATCAGTAACCCCTTCCTGACCGGCCAACAACAATCTTAAGGTGATAATCAATTCCAACAACTCAATACATCTAAAGTGTCTTTTTTATTTGTTCTTGGTTCGTAATTAGGATGAACCTCATCAGCTACTACTTATCTGCAATCTTACCGATGATGACAGACAACAACAATCTTAAGTTATCCAAGATTAAACGAAAGCATCGGGGACATTAGAGGGAGCAAACGGTGCATATGCAGAGAGTCGATAAACAACATTCTGATCCTTGATATTCAGACTCCAACAAACATTTAATTGTAGCTTAACATAATAATAGAGAGGTAAGTTTTAAAATCAAACTGGGGCACACCTCTTGGTCCAAACAGTAAAAAATTAAGACCAAGCCAATGCCTAGTGACCATCATTTCCTAGAAACACAAGATGATTTATCATTGACGAAAGAAAAATAAAAATAACAGAACCAGGTTACTCAATTCTGTGCCGCTAAGAGTAAGAAGACACCAATTACCAGTATACCGGCAGCAGATTCCATGGAATCGCCATTGACACGAATCATGGAGCTTCCATCAGAGTAGAACTGATGAACAACATCAGGTTGCTTTTGAAGAATCTGATAGTATATTTGCAGACTTGCTTGCTCTAAGGACACAACAATTTCCAACTGTAGAATCACATCGAACTCTATCAATTACTTCTGAAATAGTAAAAAACCATGAAATTGTGACCAAAATACTGAAATCACAAAAGAAAAACAACCCAATTCATAAATTAATGGATGAAGGGAGTATAAAGTTCAATCATAAACTAAGAAGAGTGAGAAAACATGTAGAAAGTTTTCTCATAAGAAAATTTGTATAAATTAATAATTTAGTCATTCTCGGGCTTAAAAATACCGTGTACTACACACATTAATGTAACGAATCATATTCAAACAGCAACAGTCTTAGAATAAGATTTGATGGTGCATTGAAGACAACACAGAGTATGAAACCATCACAAAAATTTCACCATTCCAAAACATACACGTGAAGTACAGAAAAAAGTTTACCAAATGAAACACAGATATGAGTACAACAGTCGGCTACAAAGAAGAATTAAACACAACAAATTAGCAGCCAGCAAAGCAAAATAATGTCATCCACAACATTGGCAGTGTTTTGTTAAAAAGTTACATGACAAAGGATGATGGTTCCCATCCAGTTCCACAATTGTTTCTTTCTAAGCAAGGAAATAGAAACCATATAAAGAATACCAAAGAATGATGTGGAGCCTTTGTTTCTTACTTGGCTAGTTCCATATTGTTTGAGCAATAGTAGTTCACTGAGAAATGAATAAAAATAAAAATAAAAATAAATAAAATCTGTGAAAATAGTTTAGCCCAAATCCAAATTCTAAAAATCCATAAAACATTAAAACCAAAAAATACACATCAAACATCACAAAAATTAGAGAATCCACAAACAATTGAGGTCTAACTCTCTGTTTCGCAGAGGAGAAAATCCAAAAATAAGCCCCTTGATTAAGCTTTGAATAAAAAAAACAGGGTGTATAATGATATACCTCAAAATGTCAAGGAACCAAATTCGGCCTCCAACGATCTAAATTCTTGGAATTTCCAAACATAGTAGATCCATTATCAATTCTCAAACATGCTCAATTTGGACAGTACGTAAACCCTTGTAAAAAAATTCCTTTTATTTTTCACTGAAGAAAGAATTACTTATATACTTTGTAGTAATCAATTGTTCTCAGACACACACAAATTAGGATGTTCAAAGAGTTGTTATTACACTGAGCTATATGGATCCATATAGACAGCACAAATTAGGATGCTCAAAGAGTTTTTATTATCATTTTTTTACACTGAGCTATAATCCATATGGACACAGATATCGTAAGAAACCATCCCTTTCATTTCCGTATATTCAAGTAATTGTACTACGGCCACAATTAAAAGGAATTAAATTGTAAATAAACACACCACACTGAATGATTAAGCAAGCAGATCTCAATTAGGAGGCATGCAACAAGATTTTTTGGCATCCCCAAGTTTTTTCCTACGTAGCCTTGGGTGTGTGTTTGCTGGATCAAACCCAAATAGGAAATTACCAAGTCAACTAACTAAGAAAATGAGTATATAGTGCTTTTGAGTAAATACCAAAATGTTTAAGATAATAATCAAATGGTAAAACCATAGTTAGCCGAGTCTTTTGAAGTATATAGTTACATCTGGACTTATGAATCTGACGGTTTGAACCACACATGGAAAGGTCTTGTTTCTTATCAAAATAGATCCCTCTTAAGAAAGGGACTTATATATGCACTAAATTTGAAAATTAATTAGGAGATAAACCCACAAATTCCTAATCAATCAAGTTACCAAGGTCCTAAATTCCTAATCACAAAAATCACACTGATCAAATTAATTAGTTTCAGCAACCCAAAAATATTTTTTAAGAAATTTACAAACTTTGACAAAAAGAATCCTAACAAAATTAGCAATATACACAAACCCAAAACACAATTTAGTTTAATCACACATGAAGCCTCATTAAAAAGAGAAAATACAACCGCATAAACCATAACAGAAGCTTGGAAATGGAAAAATGAACCTGCAGTTACGTTTCTTCAGAAGCAATGAGAAAAAGAAATGGCAGAAAGAGAGAGGGAAAATACAATCTATCAATCCCTAATTTATAAGAACAGAGGTCGAACAGTGAAATAACAAATGAAAAAAAATTCTTACATTCAACTAACACAAAAACAATTACTCTTGAGCTTACAATTACGATTGTTGTTTGACCGACATCATTCAGCTCAATCTCCTTCCTTCATTTGTTTCTTACGCCTTCTCTGTTGATCTCTTAAACCTGAAAGGAATAACAATATCAATACAAACACGGTCAAACATAAACACAAACAATCTCTCACATCCTCCACCCAAAAACACACAGAAAGAAAAAGGAAGAAGAATGTACGTGTTTTCTCTTCTTTTCTTTTCCCCTTCAAAGTCACCATGTTTCTTCGCTTTTGAGCCACCATTTGCTCCTCTTTTCTTTTCCTCCTCAAAGTCACAATGTTTCTTCGCTTTTGAGCCACCTCTTTCCCATCAATGTGTACCTGAGTGAGAAAGAATGTATAAAATACTGGAACGCGAACAGAAATAAAATATATAATGAAAGATCTTAATTATGAAGGCCTATTATTCACCATAATAAAGTTTTGTTAAATGAAAGTAAATTCCATTGACGTTCATCATCCATTCGTGCAATAAAACCTCATGGCCAGCACTCCTCATAGCCACCTGCAGTCCAAATTAACGAAAATTAAATGCCAAATAAAAAACAACGTGGTGATAGTTTAAACTAAAATCCCAAATTATTGTTGTAGAGAAAAGACATACCATGATAAACTGCATTATTTGATTTGAATGGAATCCAACAGCAACACACCACATGACAGGTCCCGTACTTCATAATTCATAAATCTGCAAAAAAAAGAAAGAAAAAAAAGCATAATGAGTATGAGCGGATCTGGAGATCTGGTATAACATATCATAAAGTAAATGAATAATTCAAATAGAATGAAATCACATCAAAGGAACCCAAAATTCAAATGAAAAATTGTACTAACCCATAGCAATTTAAATGAAGAATCTTACAAAAAGGTAAATCCATTTTATGAAGATATGAGTAAATACACTTCATAAAAGATAAATCCATAAGCTCAACACAATTAATTATCCAAAAAGGAACATAAATTATCCACACCTTAACAAAAAAAATTCATGGTGTAAGGATATATTTTCAACAGTTCTTTGTCGTTTGTTTATCTGCATTTGCACTTGCACCAGCATTTGCTGCAGATTAAACGAAATGCATATGAGAGGAGAAAGATAGAGCTGAGTTGAAAAGTTTGACTGATTGAATGTATAAAGCCTTGTTTCCTATAGGTACCGTTTGGTACGCAGACGGGACGGAACGGGACGGGACGAGACGGGACAGGATGGGACGAAATGGAGGTTCGTGTTATGTTTGGTACGCATAGGACGGAACGGTTCGGATTTCATGTTAAATGACTAACTTAGCCTTGTTTGTACAATTGCTGAGTGCGAGTATGAACTCAAACAATCAGACCCCCAATTTTCGTTTTCCTTCGTTTTCTCGGCAACCAATCCAGTTTCGGATCTCGTCACCAGCAAACCCTCCAATCAGTTTCGGATCTCGTCACCAGCAAACAATTACAAGAAGAAAAAAACAGAAAAATCCCAAAATCAAACACAGAAAAATCCCAAAATTCATTTCAATCAATTTCTGCAGCTTCGTCATCGTCCTCCCTGCAGCGTCGTCATCGTCTTCCGTGCAGCGTTGTCGTCGTCGTCGGCCTGGCTATGGTGACGGCACCGGAGAAGAAGAGGGGTTGCTGGTGACGGCTCCATGGTGACGGCGCCGGAGAAGAAGAGGGTTTGCTGGTAACGACTCCATGGTGACAACGCCGGAGAATAAGAGGGTTTGCTATGGTGACGTCGTCGTCGTCGGATGGGTTTGCTGGGATTGGGTTCGCAGTTGGGTTACTGGGTTTGTGGTGGAGGAAGAGAAGGGCTACGGGAGAGACAAGGGTATAAGAGAGGGAGGTTACGGGAGAGAAAGGGAGGTAGACAATGTAATTAATGAAAAATAAGAGGGGTATTGTTGTCCAAAAAAATATAATTTTCTGTCCCACGGGGTGGAAAAACCCGTTCTAGGGGGGGAAGGGGGGACCAAAATCTAACCCATTTTCGTTCCGTGGGACGCGCGTTCCACATAATTTTAGCGCACCAAACGTGGGACGGAACGAGTCCGTCCCACTCTGTTCCGTCCCATCCCACGTACCAAACGCACCCATAACAAACAAACCACCGTATATAACCAATTATGCAACCATATAACTCCAATGAAGCTAACCAAGAAAGTGATTAAAGCCAATTAACCAATATCAGTGTCATTGATTGTAACATGCATTTTATACCAAAACACCATAAAAATTGCAAATTATTAAAAAAAAAAACATCAATCATCTAGATATTTAAAATTATCATACGAATTACTATCCACTAATTGTATTGTTCCATTCAGTAAAGCAACCAATGCAGTTCTAGGCTCATAGTTCCTATTCAAATTAAACCAAGAAAATCGAGCTTCAAACTGAAATTTAAAATCAACATTGACCCAAAATACAACTTCAAATCAAATTTAAAATTGATATTGACCCAAGAAATAAAATTTGATCCGCTTTAAACTCAGAAATTCGAAACCAACCCATCACCTAGAAAAGTACCAAACAACAAAAGAAAAGGAGGAGAAAGGAAGACACCACATTTTGCAACCCTTTGAGTTTTTGAAGTCTAAATCTTTCCTCTTCTGCTTCTTCAATGCTTAAAATTTTCACACTCAATGAGTATTGTCTCCCATTCTTCTTTACTCGGCTTTAAAAATAATTTCCATAGAATAAATAAGCAACAATTTTCTATGAATAAAAAGAAGTGGTAAGAATTCTCCCTCAGAAAATTAAAAAAAAAAAAAAGAGTGCTCACAATTTTGTCTGGCAAATACTCCAGCTTTGTATCTTCCTAACATAGGATCTATTCTTTTCCTGTAAGAAAGATTATTCTCTTGTTGCCCGTTGGAATATAAGGGAATGTATATTATTTTCACATTTGAAAATAACTCAAGTTTCTTACAATAAAAAGTAAAATTATTTGCAGTGTGTCTTTGCGTACTAACAATGCGAACCCCAAGTGAGAATGCAATTTCCCATTCTAAAGCGAAGGAAAAAGAAACGAAAAATTGAAGAAACCAGCCTTTTTGTTCAGTGTGATGGCTGACAATTTATCTAATGGGAATATGAATAATTGTGTTACTCAATACAAAGTGCAAATAAAAATTGAAGAAAGCACTTGAAGATGAAATGAAGTGTGGGTAAAAAAAAAACAAATGAAAATTGAAATTGAGATATATGAACAATGAAAATTGAAATTGAGATATATGAACATTCATTCTTAGAGATGGAAGGGGAGAGAACAAAAGATACTAATCAGCATATTGCCAACATATATCTCAGAAACCACCAGATTAGTAGTAAGGTAGATTGTTAAAGCTGTTTGAGAAACTTTCGTCTACAATATTATGAAGGAATGCAAACTAAGTAATTGGTAGCTGAACGAAATTTTGGCAAGGATTTACTAAGTAACTCTATGAAATTCATCAATAAATCATCTATACAGACGCACATGTTCCCAGTCACAATGATTAAAATCTAAAACATTTATTCATGCATTTGTGCAGGGGAAAGAATGGACTCGGCCTGGTTTCTATCAAGTGTCAACAAAAGAACACAATTCAAGTTGCACAAAGCCAAATTAAATGCATAAGTGAGATAAAAATTGAACATACCGCATGATTGTCCTCAATCTTCATCAACCGTGAATCATGAATTATGGATATTATTCGGACCACGAATGTGTAAACCCTCCAATTATGGTTGGTAATCGGGTTCAAAATAATGTTTGTAGAAGTGTGCTGATTCCTTATATAAAAAGCAGAGTCTGCACTATTCTCACTTTGTCACCCTAATCAATTAAGTCAAATAAGGAGCACATTCATCATCCATATCAGTCCATATAAAATACACAAACATTAAAAAAAGATTCAATCTTGACCCTTTTTGCTATGCGAAATTGACACTTATTTCTTTTTTAAGAAATTAGCATAATAATACACAAAATTTACTTGAATTTAGTCTCCAATTGAACAAAGGCCACAACGATATAAGAATTGAATGAAAGTGGTATACAAAATCAACTCACATCATCACCACCCATCAAAGGAACACGGAATGTGGGGATCATCACAGCGGTTCCCAAGGCCAAAATGTAGTGCTGGAAACCCAAAGCAATTGTTTCCCCTGTTTTCAAAACAAAAAATGAGAACCAAATTGGGGAAATTTTAAAACCCAACAAAAAAGTCGAGATTTGGGTTTGAGAAAAGATGAATAATAAATGAGAAAAGATGAATAATAAATGAGAAAAGATGAAAAATAAATGAGAAAAGCTGAATAATAAATGAGAAAAGATGAAAAATAAACATACCCCAAGAGGGATTTGAGTCAATGCCTTACTCTAAGCCTTGGAGTTGGTCCATTGCTGGATGGCTTATCTCTTCTGGTTTTGGAGCTACCATGGCTTCTGCCCAAATCAAAACCCTTAATCTGCCTCTAAATCCAAAAGGGTTTCTACCAAATGAATCAAAGAACACTAATTTGAGAGAGAAATCCTCTCTGGGTTTTGTTCAATGAATACAAAAATGGAATTTTTTTTTACCAATTTAGAGAGAGAAAAAACAGAGAGAGATTAGAGTCTATTACAATGAAAAAAGCACAAAATAGAAAAAGCTAATGGATCATGGAGGTAAAAGAGGACTGATGACCACACAACCCTCTCTCTTTCTGTCCCTCGAATTGCACTTTCCCTATCACCGCGGCCCATTCCCTCATAACCCTACCCCCAAAATCCCGCTCAACCCTCTAGTCCGAATTGGACTTTTGCTCTACCCCAAAAATATTTAAAATGTTCTTAAATGACTAATTTCAACTAAAAGAGTAGAACCAAATCAAAACCAACAACTTTCAACTAAATTCCACAAAAGAGTCAAAATTTAATTGCTATACAGAACTATCGGTTCAATTGAAAACAATCAGAATTCGAGACCCTATCTCTTCCATTCTCTGAGAGCGAAGCCCTCCTCAGGCAGCATCTCCGACGGCGCTGGCAAAATCGGATCGTCGGACCCGCCAAACCCTCCATCAAAGCCCTGACCGTTCGATTCGGGCCTGAAGTATCCCCACTGGTCGAAGTAGCAGCAGCAGAAGAAGAAGATGAGGAGGAAGACGATGAACGTTCATAATCGAAGAGTTCGAAGGGATTTACCTTTGGATTATTCGGCTTTCAGATGGAGTTTGCTTGTGTGTGGGCCTGCAACTTCGTTTGCAAGCGTGATGTTTCCATGGAATTTCTCTCGGGTTTACATAGACAGCAAAGCGAGAGAGAAAGCTTTTACAGAAGAGGAAGTGTGTTTTGTCGAGGTTTTGAGTTTTAGGTAGAGGTAACGAAGGGAGATGGGAGAGAGAAGTGGAGCGGCTAGGGTTTGAGTATGGAAGAGATGAAAAATGGAGAGAGCACCTGTTTTGGCTGAAGCACGGCTCACCGAACGAAGAATAAAGAGGCGGTGGCAATTTTGTAAATAACTCTCAAGTCACTGTTCATTTCTACAGTGCCATCTCCATGCTTTCTTTAGACTAAAGTAATGTAAACTGGGTTCATCACCATTGTGATACACTATTGGACTCCCCATTTCACTCAAATTTGAATCCTCTTCCCCGCACTTTATATCAGTTTAGTGTACAATGTTGATTGTATAAAAAGAAAATGAGGAAAAACTCGTTGCTCTATTATCGGCTGTAACTAGCACTGGCTAGATTCTCTCCAACACATTGTTAGTACTGTTTGTATGCAATTTTGTATTTCATTTAGTGAAGAGCTTGAAGAAAAAATAGAACGATTTTCACCTTGGATTTTCTAGGAAGGAAGAAGACGATGATTCATTGATATCTCACACACTGCATGAGCAAAATATTGCCCTTGCAAGGAGGGGAGCCTTGTCTCTCTTACGTCATAATCAAATCTAGCCATTCAAATAAAACACCATATAAGATGCTTACAATGGTCATGAGCTATGACTTACTACAGCAAAATCTAAGTGATGCACATAGACTATGATCCAATGGTTCATATTAGACCAGCAATTACACTTAACTAAACAAAAACAAACTTATTCAATTCTAATTGACCTGCAAAGAGGAGCCACTCAATAATCAATATTACGGTCTAGTGGTATTCCCCTTCACTTGGAATTGAGAGGTCTTAGGTTCGAATCTCGTGGATGGCGAATTCAATACCAAATTAGGCTGCTTATTATGTGGCTTAGCCGAACTCTCCCTCTCCTTAGTGTAAAAATATCAATGTACTAAAAAAAATTGATTTGCAAAGAGGTTTAAACATCAACACACATGTACTTCCATACTCAAATAAATCCAGACAAGGATGTGTGCATTATAAATTTATGTGTGTGTGTGTTGGGGGGGGGGGGGCGTGGGTACGTATATAGCTAATTCAATAGGATTGTATATCACAATTCCCTAATCAAGAGGAACTCCAAGGATTTTTTTTATGTTAAATCGGTACTTTCATTATGTTTCTTAGTTGAATCAGTAATTAATTTCCATGTTTGAATCAATACTCCCCCTTTTTCAGGTATTTAGGTAATTTATTATGTGCATTCTTTCACCACCAAGGAATTTTTATGCAACAGTATATTTATACCAATGCCTAATGGGATGGGAAGATAAATCAGTTGTGAATTTGTCATTCCCGACATTCAGACTAATTGGAATATTATTAGACTGTAATTCTAACTCTTTTTCCACAAGGATTTAGTATATAGCTTCCTTTTCCCAATCGTAATAGTATTACTGTCCCTTTATCCTATATGCTTTCCTACTTCAATTAGGGTTAATTTGAAGGCTATATAAATGCCTTAGTTTATAAATCAGAATTGTATGAAAGAGTACTCTTCTCACGCGTACGGAGAACTACAGTATCATCACCTGTTCATAAGACAAAGCCAAAACTTTCCCTTAAACCCTTGTGTGTTTAAAACTTTATACGTACGTTTGCGTTAATTCCACATAGTACATTATGCCTCGACCATGGCGTGACTACTGCAGCTGCGTTCGTGTCATCCTCACTATCCTCGCCATTCTCGGCGTAATAGCCATTTCCTCTTACTCCTTAATCTGGGTATTCGTCAATCCCAATGAGCCCAAAATCACCATCACTGACGCATCTCTCACACAATTTGATTTCGCTGCCAGCATAAACAACATTCTCAACTACAACCTTGCACTCAACTTTACCATCAGAAATTCCAACAAAAGGGCCGGCTTAGACTACCGTGGCATCCAAGTCATTGGCAAATACCGAAACAAGAAGTTTTTTGTTGCGATTTTGAGTTTGACACCTGTTTGGGCTAATATTTGAACATTGGACTGCAAGTGTGAGAAGCCCAGAAAATTCAACTAGAAGAAGATTTGCACGAAGCCTAGCACCGAGTCCAGAGACAAATTGACGACTCCCCATTAATGCATAAACCACGTGCCTATGATTTAAATGTCAAGTGATGGAGACTAACTCACAATCAGCCAAAAAGCTCTTTCTAGTGGCAGTTTTGTGATAGGAGCATATTTATGCGACTTAGTTAGCTTGTTTCCTTGCATTTACTTAGTTTATGTTTATTATAGTGTTTTACGCTATTTTCGTGTGTTTGTAGGTTCAATTGGCAAAGTTGGCAAGAAAGTGCATTTTAGAGCATTTTGGAGCAATTCTGGGATGAAATGGATTGCATGCATATGGAGCACAAGGAATAGACGAATTTTCAAATGAGGCTAGGAATGTGTTTAAAAGTTGGAGAAATAAATTCAAGTTGAAGAAGATAAGGAATCAGCTACAAACATGGAACATTATCCAAACCAACCTTATCTTATCTTATCTTATCCTAATCTTATCCTATCTTAATTCCAGCTGCAACGGGGACTCCTTTTCATAATAGGATGCCTAAAACCTGTTTTTAGGAGGCCTTTTCCTTTTAGAAACATGCCATAACACTCCTTTCTAGAAGTCCTAAAAATCTGGCGCCCCAAACCTTTCTAGAAGGCCTTTGCCTTGCCTTGCACTCCATCCCCTTCCCTCCAATTACTGCCGCACCTTTCCTATCCTTATTCGTCTTGGATTCTGATTTAATTAGCCTATTCCTTTGTGGATTTGGATTGTGCAAAGCCTTTTCAGAAATTAATTGGGCTAAACCCTTTTCCTGATGGATTTGAGCCTTGTGCCGCACCCTAGGGCCCTAATCCTTTATTTCTGCTAAGTCCAAGTCCTAACCTGATTTCCCTAGGGTTTGCCATGCCTATATATACATATTTTGAGGTTTTGCCGCAGGTTACCACCCCCTATACCACACCATAATTTGTTCTACACCACCACACATTCAGAAATCCATATTTTGCCGCATAGGAGAGAAGACAAGAGGTGGTACATGTAAGTGAGAATGTCTCTGAAATGTTGCAAAGAAAGTTGCCATCTAAATGCAAAGATCCAGGTAGTTTCACAATCCCTTGTGTAATTGGTAATACAAGGTTTGACCATGCTATGCTAGATTTAGGTGCATCAATTAATGTCATGCCATATTCTGTTTATGCATCTATGAATCTAGGAGAGCTTAAAAATGATGGTGTTATTATCCAATTAGCCGATCGTTCTAATGCATATCCGAAAGGAGTTTTGGAAGATGTTTTGGTGCAGGTAGACCACTTGATTTTTCCTGCAGATTTCGATGTGCTTGACATGGAGGACTCCGCCCACTCTCCACTATCGCCACTCTTACTTGGATGACCTTTCATGAAAACTGCTCAAACCAAGATTGACGTGGCCAAGGGAGCAGTAACTATGGCATTTGGTGACGATATGATTAACTTTAAAGTTTCTGAATCTATTGAGAATACTAATGATGTTCGTTCTTGTTTTGTCATTGATGTAATAAAAAATAAAGGGCAGGAACATTCAGCACCAATCAAGAATGATGCATTTCGAACCACCAATGAAGAGGGAATTGGAGTGAAGCACAAGGATTGCACGGGCACAACCCTAAAACCTCAAAATCTGGCCGAGAGCACCCCACATGCATTTGTTGATAGTGCTGCCACTTCATTGCAGTACATTGGTGAGCCACCTATTCCATTTTCGATTCCAATTTCAACTAATAGGTTGTTACCATGTATGGTGCAGGTCCCCAATCGAATCCAAGCTGGTGGGAATGATTACATTGACTTTATGATGCTTAACACCCTAATCAGGAAGGATTACTATCCCCTTCCATTCATAGAGTCAATGTATGAGTATTTTGAGGAGCATGTCGTGGAGAATGTACCCCTCCATGCCGTTGGCCCTATTTAAGCTTAAAATGAGGTATCGTCCGGCTAGAAGACGTTAAAGCAAGCGTTTCTTAGGAGGCAACCCATGCGTTCATACGAGGAGAAGATAGAATTCAAGCTCCAAAAACCAGATTTGCGTTCTTTTACCCTTCTCTTTCTTGCTTTTACTTTGCCATATTTGTTGTGTGTTAGTTGTGTTGTTTGCTTGTTTATGTGTGAGTCTATGTTGAAACATTGAGGACAATATTTGGTTTAAGTGTGGGGGGGTAAACAAAGTGTTTTTAATGAAAATTCGTAGGATTTTGTCACCCATCACTTCTAAAGTTGTTACTCACTGTTTTGAAGTGTTTTTATTGTGTTTTGAAGTGTTTTTGTGTCATATAACAGAAAAAATTGAAAAAAGTTTGAAAAATACAAAAAGAGTCATTTTTGTGTGTTTGTTTGTGTCTTAGGGTACCTTCCAACACAATGATGAGGATTTGGTTTTTAATTGTATGACTGCTAAAGAAAGTTACAAACATGGATAGAAGTTTGATATGCTCTTTGGTTTATGCTCAATTGTAGTTGTTGTTTACGAATTCACATGTAATCACAAAGAAAAAAAAATCAGTTTTTGTAACATGCTTGAAGGAAGTAACTCAAACTAATGCTACAACCCTGAGAGACTTGAGCCTAAACATTTATTTGGAGAGTTATTAATCTGTGCATTTCTTGTTTTCTGAAGTCGTTGCATAATCTCATCATTCTTTGCTTGGTTGCTACTTAGGATGCGTTTCATCATTTAGTTCCAAATACTAGAACTCATACCTGTTTCATACAAAGCATGACATTGAAGTGCATAACACATAAACAAGATGAAGTTGTGTAGTGAACCAGTGCCAAAAAGCCTTATCCCTGTGCATTAAGTTTTGTAGGATTAACCCTCGTTGAGCCTTGTTTAGCCATTTTCTTTGTTTACCCACATGTTCCCTACCTAGCCTAGGTTAGGACCATCCTTAACCTTGTTCTTAAGGCGTAGTGAAGCATGACCTAGAGTGAATTCCCTTTGTTCGTTATTAGGCAGCAAACAAGTGTGTGGGAAAAGATTTTTATGTGTGGATGTGTGCCAAAGTATCAAAAGAGGCACGGGTAGAGAAAAAAGAAAAAAAAATCGTGAGAAAAAAGAAAAGAAAAAGAAAAGTATGTGAAAAAGTGTGAAAAGTGTTCAAAATAAGTGAGATTAAGCTCACAAGTGTTGGTTGTTGAAGAAAGGGTCCAAAAAGTTGAATTCGGCCCTAAGTATGTATGATCTTCCCTTTATGTATCAAAGTGTGTGGTTGCTTTTCAAAAGGGAGTTCTAAGTGTCATATTCATTACTTTGCTCGCCATTGCTTTAAGAACATTTGTTTTCCTTACCTTTCTTTGTTAGCCAATACCCCTAGCCCCGTTACAACCTTATACTTCTATCTTGAGTGTTGTGTGTTTCAATATGTGGAGTTTGAGATTGGTATAAGCATATGGTTTCCCTAGTTCTCGCGTCTAAGTAGTGGCATTCCATTCATGAGATCATATCTATACATGCTTAATAATTCCAGAAAGTGCCTTCTTTGTTATGACATATGTGAGTACTAGTTTTCTTGTTTACATCAATCTTCTCACATATACCTAGTGTAAGGTGTGTAGTCAGAAATTCTATGTGAAAATAGAGTGTATATTTTGTGAGGAATTGAGGGATTCTCTAAGGCATGTTACTAGATTCAAAACATTGTTTTAATTGATTAAATGCGAGCTAGTAAGTGATGACTATGATTAAGAATGTGCTTGAGAGTAGGGATGGCTAAAATCTATGTGAGTAGTGATCTTTGGCATGTCATGTACCATTGGAAATCCTTGAGGCGAACGTTGGAAGGCTTAGGTTCTGTTTTGTTTCTTTGTTTTGCTCAAGGACTAGCAAAAGCTAAGTGTGGGGGAATTTGATAGGAGCATATTTATGCGACTTAGTTAGCTTATTTCCTTACATTTACTTAGTTAGTTTATGTTTATTATAGTGTTTTAAGCTATTTTCGTGTGTTTGTAGGTCCAATTGGCAAAGTTGGCAAGAAAGTGCATTTTAGAGCATTTTGAAGCAATTCTGGGCTGAAATGGGTTGCATGCATATGGAGCACAAGGAATAGACGAATTTGAAGTTCAAATGAGGCTAGGAATGTGTTTAAAAGTTGGAGAAATAAATTCAAGTTGAAGAAGATAAGGAATCAGCTACAAACATGGAATATTATCCAAACCAACCTTATCTTATCTTATCCTATCCTAATCTTATCCTATCTTAATTCCAGCTGCAAGGGGGACTCCTTTTCACAATAGGATGCCTAAAACCTGTTTTTAGGAGGCCTTTTCCTTCTAGAAACATGCCACAACACTCCTTTCTAGAAGTTCTAAAAATCTAGCGCCCCAAACCTTTCTAGAAGGCCTTTGCCTTGCCTTGCACTCCATCCCCTTCCCTCCAATTGCTGCCGCACCTTTCCTATCCTTATTCCTCTTGGATTCTGATTTAATTAGCCTATTCCCTTGTGGATTTGGATTATGCAAAGCCTTTTCAGAAATTAATTGGGCTAAACCCTTTTCCTGATGGATTTGAGCCTTGTGCCGCACCCTAGGGCCCTAATCCTTTATTTCTGCTAAGTCCAAGTCCTAACCTGATTTCCCTAGGGTTTGCCATGCCTATATATACATATTTTGAGGTTTTGCCACAGGTTACCACCCCTTATACCACATCATAATTCGTTCTACACCACCACACATTCAGAAATCCATATTTTACCACAGAGGAGATAAGACAAAACCTTGCCGTGGCTTCCATTGGAGAATGAGGAATGTGCCGCAAGCCTGCCTGCAACCATTGGGGAGTTTCAAAGTTCTTTCTTCCCTCGTTTCGTTTCCATGTTTAATTTAATTTGCTTTTCAATTATGTTGAACATGTGGAACTAATTTCTTTTTAGTTAGAGGTGAATTTGAAGCCATGGACATATGTTTAATATGAATTGATTACCTCCAATTATTGTTTCGTAAAACATGAGTGCGATTCACTTATCTGTTTTATTAAAACTTATTCTTGTATGTGGGTTAAGGGTGCACACTTAGTTTGCATGCATGAATCTGATGCTAAAATATAAGGGAGTTTCACCTAATTGTTATGAACTTATATTTATGAGTATAGTTTTTGTGTTTTGAGTCAATTTGGTCAGTTTTGAGTCATAAGAGTCTAGTTTTCTGTTTTTGAGTCTAGTTTAGTGTTTTAGAGTTTAAATTGTGTAGATTAGCATCCCTTCTAATCCCCGGCCTAAAACGATCCCTACTGTCATATACTACGTCGATAAGGTTTTAATTTAAGTGTCAAGTAATTTTCACATCATTTTGGTAAAAGGCTGATGACTCACTACCCTTCAGACGTTTTCGGGCAAGAGGAAAGATAGTGCAGTTAGGCTAAGTTGTTTATAAAAGGGGAAAGAGGCCCCAGAGACAAGGACACTCAACCAATCAAACAAACAAACATACAAACTTTGCTCTCAAGCCAGATTTGCATCCAAAAGCTGAAATCAAACCAGATTCAGTTTCTCTTTTAGCAACAAGCTATCTCTTGTCAAGCTTAAAGCTCTGCTATCACCCCTAGTGGCGTAGTATCGATTCCTTTGTGTAAACTTGTTTACCATCCATCCCTTTCTAGCATACAAACCTTTGTAACCTCAAAGAGAAGCGGTCGCAAGACATTCAACCTTGCCCGACAAGGTGAAATCTTACTCGAAGCTCTTTGTTTGTTTGCTGAAGTTAATAGATCTACTGCTTAATGTATTCTCAAGCATGTATTCAAGTCATGTTCACCTGTTTTCCTACTTTAAGAGTCTTATTTGCATCTAGATCTAGTTGGCTTAATGGATATGCTTTCATATAAAACCCACGTGGGACCAAGTAAATGACTTAGGAGGATCTAGACTTCCTTCATCTAAATTGTACAAGACTATGAACTAAAAGTCCTTAATCACAAGGCAAGAAAAAGAACTAAATGTGGACTTAACCCATCCACGACAATCCTTTGATAACAAGAAGTCCAAGTAACTTGGGGCGCAAGTAATCGATTACACACACCTGTTCTACATCTGCTATACTGAGATAGTGGTGGCACGCCTAGCACTTAGTTAGTTTTGATTGCGAGCCTCAAGGCCTACACCTAAGGCCCTACAAAGGCACCTTTCAGAACTAACTTTGTTCTCTTCTTGCAGTACATCAGCAAGCAAGAGCCCGACCATACATCTAAAAGTACCAACCCCTTGGGGAGCTATGCTGAGTGCCGAGGACCACTTATCCGGAGAAATCTTCGCCCGAACATAGTTTTCGCACACCTGGTGGGACACATTTAGTCTTGTATGCCAAGAAGAAGAAGAAATGAGAAAACCTTCAGGTGGAACACAGAATACGGACCACCCCAGTGTTTACCAAAATCAAGCATGACAAATCAACCAGAAGATTTTCCATATCTCCAGAGACCAGCTATGCTAGAGAGCTTGACTCTATCCTAGAAGTCTGGAGGAAAGGTAACCAACGAAGACTTGCAAGCCACTATGATGCAAGTATTAAGAACTATGGAAAGTATCACCCTGGAAACTAGATGAGAAGTAAGTAGACTATGTTCCTTAACAGGGAGTCTACAAAGGAGATTAGACCTAGAGTACTCTACTCCAAAAAATGATTATGCCAGGGAAGTCATGAGAGAGGTTAGTCCGGAGAAAGAACCAGTTATCCCCTTATTTCCTTTGCTTAAGGAAAATAGGGATAAAGGAAAAAATAGAGAGGGATCTGGAGCCAGTCAGCTAGTGTTGGAGGAGATTCTAGAAGCAGAGTTGCCCGAACCCCCATTATTTTCACTAAATAATAAGGGGCAGAGCAGGCAAGAATGAAAGAAGTATGGGATGCCCCAATTGATTGTGGAATCCAGTGGTAAAGGCGAGCCTACCAAAGCAGACAAGCCTCATCCTTATAGGCCCCCATCATTGGCCAGTAAGGGAGTGGATGCCAAGTGGAGGAAGCCCGAGACAAGAAATGAGACTCTATCGGGCAATGATCGTAGCCCGAAGTAGAAACTGCCTCACACTCGGCCTAACAATACAGCCAATCAGCAACACAAAGATGAGTTGGCCGAGTTAATGAGGATGAGAGCCTAGAACGCTTAACCCCAAGCTCGCCTGCTGTTTAGGGTCACGTACCTGAAGCCATACCCGGAGCATATTGATGAGCAAAATCCTTTTCCACTCAATTTCAAGATGCCCGCGTTCCCAACTTTCAGTGGAGAAGATAGCTGTGTGTCATCCAGAAACCACATCTTCAAGTTCTCCAACCATTGTGTAGCATATGAAGACAATCCTAATTACAAGTTAAGGTTGTTTGGGAACTCGTTGGTCGGCCTAGCATCTCAATGGTATTCTTTGTTGCCCCTCAATTCTATTGCTAACTAGGGGCAAATGGAAATGGCTTTCTATAAACAGTTCTACCGGATGGAGCCCGAGATGTCTATCAATGACTTAGTGGAGGTGAAGCAGTATAAGCATGAGTTTACGGAGGACTTCATGATGAGGTTTAGGAGGACGAGAATGAGGTGCCAATTCCCTATCAATCATGCCCAACTCATATCCATTGCTCAGAAGGCTTTGAGGTTGCCTTTGAGGAAAAAGTTTTACGACGTAAAGTTTAATGAGTTGCAAGAGTTGGTGATTGCAGCCACTAAGTATGAGAAGTTGTTGCTTGAAGAACAGCAACTGAAGCACTCTTCTAAAGCACCACCTTTCTACAAAAGCAAAGCTGTCGTCCACCAAGTAGAGTTTGAAGGAGAGCCAGAAGAAGATGACGGACATGGGAAAGAGGGGATGGACATATGTGCGGCAGAAATGACTACCCCCTTTAAACCTTTAATCGTGAAGGGGTTAGTTCAGCCAGTCAAGGACCAGAAGGTGGTGACGAATTATGGTGGATTTGTCCCTATGAAGCCCCCTAAATACCAGAGTTATTCATTTGATCTGACCAAGGCCTTGGAGATTTACGAAGAGTTGGTGCAGGCAAGAGTGATCGTGCCTGACAGCACTAAGAAGATGCCCAAGCCGGAAGAGTTGAGAGGAAATAAGTACTACAAATTACACTATACCTTCAATCACTCCATAACCAATTGTGTCCAGTTCAAGGATTGGATACAAGACCTTATAGTGAAGGAAAAATTGTTGTTGGAGAAACCCCAGGCTAATATGATGATTGACATTGACCTTTTCCCAGAAGCCCTAATAAGCATGATCAACCTAACTTGGGCTGAGAAAGGGAAAGGGAATGTCACCTAGGAAGTAAAAGTAGAAATGAGGCAAGTGGACAGACCAACTGAATGGGCTATCAAGCTGCCCGAGAAGCCCAAAACAACCATAGTCAAATGAGTGGTATTATG
Organism: Heteromeles arbutifolia; assembly: GCA_024362995.1. NCBI lineage: Eukaryota > Viridiplantae > Streptophyta > Magnoliopsida > Rosales > Rosaceae > Heteromeles > Heteromeles arbutifolia. The sequence continues at coordinate 30,493,207 of JANCRC010000003.1, read as the reverse complement.
TAGCAAGTGTCAGTGTCAGTGTGAGTTGGAAGTACCAGCAACATGAGCCATTATCAATCAGGAGTTGATCAAGAGAATAGAAAAGGAAGAACAAGAAACTCGCATGAGTATCATGCGAGCAGCTGAGAATGAGACCTCTAGGAATGTTTTCCAAAGGTTGGGAGGGGACTCTCAACCGAATGGCTTGTCAGAAGTGTTTAGAAATTATGAAGCTTCTGAAGAAATGGAGGATAGAAAGGCCAAGGTACCAAGATGGGTGGATGTGAGGCCACCCCAACCAAGCTATGTCGGTGGAGATGTTAAGATAAAATGGAGAATAGACAATCCAGTCACAAAGAAGAATCATGCCCGACTCGGGCGAAATTGGTATGTCTTTTGGAAGGATGGGAGGCCTGTCAAAGAAATGGGAGCCTCCATGATCAGGAGAGTTCAAAGGCAGCACAAAGGCCACATGAACTCATTGAAAGTGCCCACTGCTTCAGAAACCTCTGAAAATGTGAAGTTCGAACGAGTACTTTATGGGGGAAGAAGTCAACTTCATTGGAGGAGCAAGAAAGAGGTAGAGAGAGCTAATAGCAAGACTGAAGAGGAAAGAGATCATGTGCCACAAAACCTTTATCCTTGAAAGTACAGAATCTTGAGGAGAACTCAAAAGGATATGGTGATGATGCCAACCCCAAGATGGAGCCCGGAACCAATATGCTTTGAAACTATCTCACCTGAGAAGGGGCTGCCCGCACCATTGTTAGTTGATACTCTCTGCGAAGTTCCAGAACAAATGCCAAACTTTGGCATAACCCAGAAAGAAAGGTTACCTGAGCTGATGCTGTCAGAAGAAGCATAAGCTTAGTTAGATGAGTTCATGGACCACATCGGGGGCAAGAAGCAGGACTTACCTGGACCTAGCAACTTCCACGTAAACATGACATATGTTTTATCTGCCATGTTTTGTGTTGAGCATGATCAACCTGCCACAATGGAGGGTGACTACTTGGCGACATAACCTATGATGGCATATGTTAGTGTTGAGGAAGTAGGACAAGAAGAACCCAGCCTGACAGGTTTGCCAAAACAGTCAAGGAAGAAGTCCAAGATAGTGTATTCTGATAGAATGGTCTTTAGTCGCCCGAACTTGACCCTAGCCAACCATCTCAAACCTATTTATGTAGTTGCTCATCTAGGGGGAGTGCCCTTCAAGAGGTTTTTGATTGATGGAAGGGTTGCGGTCAATGTGTTGCCCTACAAACAGATGAAGAGGGTATGTAGAGGTGAGGATGATCTCATCTCTACGGACTTAACAGTTTCCAGTTTTTCTAAAGCCATCACCAGAACGCATGGGATATTTCTTTTGGAGGTTGACTTAGGCTCTAAGCAAATCATGCTGGCTTTTTTCATTGTAGATAGCACTTCCATATATGGTGCTTTACTGGGCCGAGATTGGATTCATCAAAGTCTCTCGGTGCATTCTACCCTGCATCAGCAAGTTGCAGTCTACCATGAAGAAGAGGCTATAGGGCTAGGATTTTGGGAGATGGTAGAGACCGAATCACGACCATTCCTTCCCACAGCTAATGTTGCAGAAGCTAGTCTTTACAATCCCAGTATTGGGATTCTCCAATGTTTAGGAGCTAATGAGAAAAGCCGCCCAACTAAGGTGACGGCCCAAAAGCTTCTAGAACAAGGGATATTCCTCACCAAGGAAGAATGTGATAAGCCCAATATTTTCCTAACTCCCTAACACCAGTAATTTCAAAGCAAAGAAGGAAGGACCAAGTAATGGTAGTCCGGTCCTTAATCAAAAGACTGTTGATGTATGAGAGAGAGAGAAAGCAAGAAAGGGAGAGCTTGGCCAATGACCAAGAAGCTAAAGCTTCGAGCAGCCAGAACTGAGGTAAAGAAGTCCTATTTAGAATGATCTTTGATGTTCACCGAACAATGGATAAGGGAGAATATTATTGGACTGATTTGGAGGAAAACTTGCAAAGACATGCATTTAATGCTAAGTTTTAAAGGAATATCATCCAACTTCCTGAGTTGTTAGAAATTATTATATTGAAGAAAGTTAATGATTTCGAAGATAAGTAAAATCAGATGGTGCAGTAAGAGCTTCAGTATAATGAAAGAAGTAACACAAGCCAAGATAAAAAGAAGTTTATTTTATGAAAATGGATTACAATTGATCCTAGCCTAACAGATGTACATCTTCCCCTAAAGTGATTATTCTGGAATGATAAGTTTGCATAAGCGTGAAAATTCTGGTAGGCTTGACCAAAATCGTGCTACTATTGATAAGTCGAGACTCGACATCTTCCAGTTCCATGTTTATTTTCTTTACTCCTTCAATTTGCTGCTGAAGTTTACCGAGGAGAGTCGTCTGTTTAGTCTTCAACACAGCAAGTTGTTCTTCTAACTTCTGGATATCGGAGGTCACCGCCTTGATCATTTCCTCCATTACTGAACCTTGATCCATTAGCTGCTGAACTTAAGATGAAGTATTGGATTTTTTTCTCCTTGAAACACCTCACTCGATTAGCTTGCCTCTCAGGCCGACTATGCTGATCTCTAAGAGCCCTCAAGTTCTCAAAAATAAAAGGAATGACTCATACTGAACTTTTGATAGTTGATTAGCCTTGAACATGTCAGTCACGGCCTTCTCTACATCATGGAGGGCCTTGAGGCTGAAGGATGCTGAGAAATCCCTCCTAGACCGTTCCCGGAAGACTCAGCGTTGATCTTGAAAGCCTGAAGACTCAGATGGCTGCCTTGAAGATTTCAGCTTTGTCTTAAGTTGCCCGAATTCTTTAAAAAGCTCGGGCAATGATACTGTTGAAGGAACCAGTGCAGGGGAAAAAGGTTATGCTCTAGCTATTTCAGAGGGTGCAGCAAGGGAAGAAGTTTCAACAGAGGAATGAGCCGTAGAAATAGAAGCAGTGGTGGTCTTGATCTTCTTCTTAGGCCTAGGGATAGGAGTCCTCGTGACCCCAGAAGCTAAAGGAGGCAGAGGAAGTTCTGTTTTGCTCACCAGGCGCGGTGGAGTTTGCCCGAACCTTCCACAAAACCCTGTTGCAACCAAATGAGATAAGTTAAAGAAAGAATCTATAATCCAGAGTAAAGGAATGTGAGATAAGAAAGATCAATATACCTGAGTTGAGCTCAAAGCCTTGGAGGGAGATGGGGGGAGTTGTTTCTTTTAGTTACGGAGAAAGATCATCCTTACTTATTGAAGAGGGAAGAATAGTGCCTGAGCCCTCGCCAACGATCTTTAAAGCATCAAAGAGATAAGGTCAGGAGAGTGCTTGTAGAAGAAAAAAAGTGAAGATTTAAATAATAGTATACATGAAGAGGAATTTGAAGTTGAGAAACAGGCACCTCAAGAACCTCGGCTGCATTAGTAAAAGCTGTCTGAGAAGCCCGTGGGCTAGTTATCTCTGAAACCACGGGGATCTCAAGAACTACGGGCTCCCCAAAGGCAGATGTTGCTGGTTGATGAGATTTTGGTACAGGAGAATACTGAAAAGAGTAAAAAGAAAATAAGCATAAAATAAGGGAAAACTCAAAACGAAAAGTGCTAAAATAACGAATACTCACCGAGTCATTATTCTCATCTACAAAATACAATACTTCCTTTGTTTTTGGATTGAATTGGGTGGTTGGAGTTACCTTTAACACAGGTTCCCCAACCTTAACCAACAAAAGTAAAAGACAAGTGTTAAAGCTCTGAAATTGATAAAGATACAAGTCTAAAGAACGAAAAAGATATACCTTTGAAGACTTAGCATATGGAGAGGGAGTTTGTACCATTCGGGCTAAAGAATAATAGGCCCAGGGCGGAGAAATCTTCTCTTCCCTCATGGCCTGTTTCAGAAATTAGGCAGAGAGTCAAGAAGAAGTCAAAAGAGTGAAACTTAAAAATGCAGGTTATACTTCCAGAGCTACAAGGGTAGAGTCTTGCAATTCCTTGGCCTGTTGATACATCTCAGCCCCAGATGATCATCCTTGGAAACGACAGTAGGTCTCTTGGTTTTATAGGGCTCTAAACCCAAAAGAAATAAAGTTGTTAGTTCTTAAACACAGAATGCTGAAAGAAAGATTGAAACAAAATTCACCTACTAGAAGCTTTATGTTTCTTCCTACCCACGCTTACCTTAGCCATAGAAGCAAAAGACTTAGAGACTTTGGAAGCCTGCACCCTTGTCCTCTTCTTAGTTGGGGCTGCCCACGGACCAGGGATGAAGAGTTGAGCCTGAGGTTGACCTTCGGGCTCAGACTCTGAAGTCTCCACCACAGTTGCCCAAGTACTCCGAGTTGCCTGAGGTTCCACTACAGGTTCCTGCTCACCATCAGAGTCTCCAAGTAACTAGGAAAGATCCTCACTTGTGCCAGCACCTTGTCTTTCTGCTTCAACTACGGCTTCTTGAAGCACAAATGCGTCCCCAGCCTCTTCATCTTGCCCAACATTCATCTTTGCGGGGTTGCCTTGAGCTGCAAAGACAAGGAAACCAAAAAAAGAATTAGAGAGAGGAGATCCATAAGAATCTCAAGAGAAATAGTTAGAAATACCTATCAGAATGAGTTGATTTTTTTGGTGGATCATTTCCTTCCAATTCTTGAGCTCGCCCGAGTTAGGATAAGATTTGATTGAGAGTTGCTTGAAAAGGCGATCATGGGCATCATGCAGATTTCCTCCATACTTCTTAATCCATTTTGCTTCCCACCAGGAGGCAAGGCTTGAAGTACATTCGAAATTAAGGGCCATAGGTTTTCGGGCAACCTTGCTCAGTACCTCGAGACTTCTTCGGGCAGCACGAAAAGTGACTTCGTGTGGAGAATGAAGACGATAAGAGGTGCTGCAATGAACGGAGTCGAAGAAGGGTACTGGGATAGCTTGTCTAAACCCCCAACTGCCTGGCAAAGAAGTTGGGGTGATAAACCTCCAGCCCATGTTCATAACGGTCACTCCTTACTCCTTACGCTAAGTCCCTTGATTGAATACAACTGATAAACATCTCTCTGTTGAAAGGATTAGCGTCTTTTCCAAATACGTCTTGGAAGGCTTGGTCGAAAAACCAAGGATATCTTTTAAGCACAGAGGCACCCTATTCCAAATCTGCCCGAGTCCTACAAACTCTGAAGAAATAAAGGCAAGAAAAAGTGGAATGGTTTGTCGAAAAAGCTTCAGCTAGAATGCAGGCAGGAGCAACCCCTTTAAGGAATTCAAGGTTAGGAGCCTAAAGCTCGGGAAAGTACCATTAAAGTTAAAGCTGAATCATTCAAGTTGGGTCATTCAGGTTGGTCTCAAATGGCCCACCCTTGGTAATCTCATACAGAAGATGATAAAGATGAGCAAGGAGGAAATGGCCTGTGGCTCCATCGTCAAAATTATGAAGAGCTTCTACTAAAGGAATCTATTCCACTTTCACTCCTTTAGATTTATTAGGAAAGACATGTTTGTTAAGCCAATAGAGGAGAAAATACATATGCTCATGATCTATATAGGCGTTAGAGGAAAAAGGGCCAAATTCCTTCTTGGCAAATGGGATGAAACCCGTTAAAGAAGTTCCATAACTCTTGAAGGTAGCAGAATTCCTCCAAATGAAGAAGGAAAACAGAGCTGCCCGAGCTTTCAGCGGTCGAGCGAGAAGAAAGAGCCCAGTCATGGGTAACATCTACAATTCTACCTGAGGGCTTGAGCCCGAAAACCTGTGCCATATCCAGGATAGTCGAAGACATTGGACCCATCCTGAACTCAAAGGCATTGGTGCTAGAGTTCCAAAAAAGAAGGGTAGTTGTGAGAAGCTCGGGCTTAACAAAAAGCATTATCAGCTCATAGATACCATTGTTCATCCACTTTTGCTTGAAGGTTAGCTCAAGCTCACTAATCCATTTTGTTTATTCTTCATCATTCGTCAGAGGAAACCCACAGCGATGGTTTGACCATTTAGATGAAAAGATGCCCGACTCGGCCCGAAATGAGTTCGGAGTGAACCATTTCTCTTTGGGCATGTTATTTTCAATGACAATTGGGACTGGAGAAGTCCATACGGGCCCCAAGAAGTGTACTCATTCCTGCTCAAAGAAAAGCTCAGTGTGCAGGCCTGTTCGAGGGCGATGAAGGCCACTGAGCAAGCGGCGCATGGTGGAAATCCATTCACCAGTCTCGTAAGAAGATTGGGTTTATGCAGCTTTGGGTGCCATTGAGGGTTTTGAGAAGAAGATGGGAAGAAAAGTTGGAATTTAGGGGAACTGAAGATCAAAAGAAGGGTTTGAAAATTTCTGAGGGCTCTATGAATTCTGAGGGGTTCTGAGAATTCAAAGGCTAAAGTTGATTAAGGTATTTAGCCAGAAAAGAGATTTATATAGCGAGAGGTCGATTAACGAAAGAATTCATAGGGTAGTGCAACAGTCTCATTAAGCAACGACCGCATTAAATGACGTGTGTCCCGATAATACGTGAGACGACTATTCAATCATTATCTGCTCCTCGGTTTGCAGGCTTAACAACGATTGAAGGGGGCACTGTTTGGGTTAATATTTGAACATTGGGCTGCAAGTGTGGGAAGCCCAGAGAATCTAGCTAGAAGAAGATTTGCCGGAAGCCCAGCACCGGGTCCAGGGATAAATTGACGACTCCCCATTAATGCATAGACCACGTGCCTATGATTTAAATGTCAAGTGATGGAGACTAACTCACAATCAGCCAAAAAGCACTTTCTAGTGGTAGTTTTGGTAAAAGGCTGATGACTCACTACCCTTCAAATGCTTTCGAGCAAGAGCAAAGACAGTGCAATCAGGCTAAGTTGTCTATAAAAGGGGAAAGAGGCCCCAGAGACAAGGACACTCAACCAATTAAACAAACAAACATACAAACTCTGCTCTCAACCCAGATTTCCATCCAAAAGCTGAAATCAACGCGATTCAGTTTCTCTTTTAGTGACAAGCTATCTCTTGTCAAGCTTAAAGCTCTACTATCACCCCTAGTGGCGTAGTATCAATTCCCTTGTGTAAACTTGTTTACCATCCATCCCTTTCTAGCATACAAACCTCTGTAACCTTAAAGAGAAGCAATCGTAAGACGTTCAACCTTGCCCGACAAGGTGAAATCTTGCTCGAAGCTCTTTGTTTGTTTGCTAAAGTTAATAGATCTACTGCTTAATGTATTCTTAAGCATGTGCCAACCAAATGTGCCAACCTCTTGGAGAGCTGTGCTGAATGCCGAGGACCACTTATCCGGAGAAATCTTCGCCCGAACAACACTGTTTTACCAAGACCACAAGAACACCACCATTCTGCCTGTAGTTTTTCAAGGGCAGCAATGGGTTAAGTTTCAAAAACGTGACGTTTCTAGGTTTAACTCGAAGACTGCGGCTAGTGTTTACAACATTCGCGTAGAGTTTTATCTTCATATCAGATATAAACGCATCAGGATACTGAAGAAAATGAAGGACTTGAAGAAGATCTATTGCAAGCAAGTGAAGATTCCATTCAGTAGTTATAATGAAACATCTGCAGGTGGTTTCAAATTCAACCCCACCAAGTGCAAGAATAATCAAGAAAGTGTAGTAGCAGTGCTAAGTTGGCAGCGGTACCGTGTTTGATGAAAGAAAGATTCTTAGTTAATGAGTATAATGTGGCATGCAAATTGAAGGTTCCTGTGAATTCGAACAGAAAGTCTTGTTAACATTTTGGAGTGCCTAGTGCAAATTAAAGGCTTAGTTTCATATGTTAATTATGTTGTGTTTTTTTTTATCTCTTAGAGCTTTTGTTCTTTTATTCTATTCTATTCTAATGGTAGGGAGACCAATTTTTTTAAACCAAATAATGTGGTTGTAGATGATTGGATTATTAATTAAGTGTCGGTTAACGTGCTTATCTCTTATTAGTGACACATCATATGATTTGCAAATTTGGTCTCCTGGCATTATCCATTCACTAATGGCTGACAGAGCACCACACCAATAATACACCAATCATCAACTTCCATGTCCTTTAGTTTTCAAAACTTTGTCTACAAATTCAGTCTCCCTAGCATTACTCATAATCTTTACCTTTTCAGATAGTAACCGATCATATATCCTCCTAAATCAGCTCATAGGGTGCTTTCTTTCTATCCAACCTGGTGGAAGGCTCACATGAGGAACATAATAACAAATTTGGGTCGAATATAATGAAAAGCAAGAAGTATGCGTGTCCATGCACATTCCTGTGTGCATGGACATGCCCCAGACGCCCAATGAAGGTGCATTTGTGTGTTTGTGAGTAAGCGAGATTAGAGAGACGGACAACTGCACACTACCTTTATGTTTCTGGTGGAACAATAAGAATGAGGAGCTTTGGCTCAAATTCAAGAGCCTTGTCAATGAACTTGTTCGCCAAAGCTGCTTTGACTCCAAAAGGTGGGTTCAGTCCAATGATTTGCTCAAGAAGCAAATATAGTGAAACAATGAGGCTTCATATCCAGATATCTTGTTATTTGAAAAATGAAGCCTCGATTTTTACCAATGGTGCCCCTTTCTGTAACCCCTCTCCTTTGACAGTCATCCAATCCTTCTTCTCAAATTAAAATCGTTCAGCCAAATCAGAATGTACATCAAAGCCATAATTTCCCACATTTTTTGTTTTTTTTATTGCTTTTAAATCAACACATGCATATAATGCTCTAGAAACGAATCTATATGAGAGAATGACATAAGAAGAGGCAAATAACCACAATAAAAAAAAAGGTTTTAAAATAACTTTATTAAGCACAAATGACGATGATCGGAATCAAGCAGCAGGTATAGAAATCAAGTGTGGGTTGCCCAAGACCCAGTAATTAAAATCCAAAACTTCGATACAGTAGGGATTCAAACGGGCAGCAAAGGACTGTAAGTACTTGCAGATCTATAAGTAAACAATTTCAATATAGTAGGTCCCCTAATAAAGATTACTTAAGAGCTTTAGAAATCAAGAAAAAACAACAAAAATAGCCCAAAACACTTCTCTGTGTGATAAATTGTCAGTAAAATGTATGAGCAACCACGTTTGAATGTGGTTGACTCTGTACAGTAAGAAGTCTACAGCTTCTCAAGGTAAAGTGTGATAAACTGTCAGTAAAATGTATGAGCAACCACATTTGAATGTGGTTGATCTGTACTGTAAGAAATCTGCAGCTTCTCAAGGTAATGCGAAGAGGAATACCATTAGACCGTTGCTCTAACTCTTTTTCCACAAGGATTTAGTATATAGCTTTCTTTTCCCAGTCGTAATAGTATTACTGTCCCTTTATCCCATATGCTTTCCTACTTCAATTAGGGTTTATTTGAAGGCTATATAAATGCCTTAGTTTATAAATCAGAATTGTATGAAAGAGTACTCTTCTCACGCGTACGGAGAACTACAGTATCATCACCTGTTCATAAGACAAAGCCAAAACTTTCCCTTAAACCCTTGTGTGTTTAAAACTTTATGCGTACGTTTGCATTAGTTCCACATAGTACACTATGCCTCAACCATGGCGTGAGTACTGCAGCTGCGCTCGTGTCATCCTCGCCATCCTCGCCATCCTCGCCAACCTTGGCGTAATAGCCTTTTCCTCTTACCCCTTAAATTGGGTATTCGAAAAATGATAAAAGGCGAGTGGTGAGTCACAATCTGAAGAGAATGACGGAATAATATTAACGGTTGATACGGTATACAAAAGAAATGTCCTGGGTGGACGTAGCACTATCTTGACATTTAATCATTTGATGCTATTTATTTTCACATATGTTGTATTATTGGTACTCACACGAGCTTCGTATCTTATCCGGGTTTTTCTTTGCCCGGTGCGTCATTCCCACGGCATAGGATTATTTTGTAGAGTAACTAGTAGCGGTTAGAGAAGAAAATTTCAGGTGGTGTAGCTGTGAGGGCAATGCACTTGAGAGTAGGTATTGCCACCCTTTGTTGTAAGTTATTCCGCTAATGCTTTGATGTATATTATATGCATAAGTCTTAGCGACTTTATTTGTTTTATATTGTACCGCTACTGTCCTTCACGTGTCGATTCCGAACGTATCTCGGGATCAGGGCATGATAGCTGTTCAGCCCTGTCCTCGTTGGGTCGAACAAAAAACTCATGGACTATGTTGATTTCCCGAAACTTAAAACCCTCTGGAAAAAACAAATGTTAAGAAATTCATTATTAATCTTAATTAAAAGTAATATATATATATATATATATATATATTAAAATTTAAAAATAATATACGTTTACCTATCGTCGCTTCTCCAACATATAGGAGAAGGGCCTCAAACTGAATTGGTGGAGAAGTTTCTTTTTTCGACCTATTGATCTTATTTGCCGTAGATACCTTATGTTAAACACAAAATGTACGTATTGGTGCGTATATAAAAAAAATTAATGAAAAATTATTATACTTATCACAAACTTTGGGTCCTGAAAATGGCTGGACAACCATTTCCAATCCTCTGAGTGCTCCACCATCTCTTGAGGGAAGCCTTATTCGAAAGCGGTCTCCATATTTGAAAAAGTCCCAGAATGTTTGTCCATTGCTAAATATTTTGCAAATTTCTTCCAGCTCAAATATCTATTCGTTGATCCGTTTCTTGGATTAAAAACTAGATTTCTAGGGCTTTCCAAATTCCAATAATATATGATTTGGCTCGTAAAAAATTCAAACAAATCAGTATTGAAACAGAGATGTAGATACTGAAATAAGACAGTGACGAAGATTTCCTAGACAAATTTATGACTCCTACAACAAAATTGAACAAAATAAATTAAAATAATTAGATATGAAGTGGGATATCAAGCTAGAAAACTCAAGTAGAGTTTCTGGCAACAACGCCAAAAATTTGGTGTAAACTTGCAAGTGCATAAGATAGTTGTAGTATAATGGACTATAGTTGTGCTTGTAGTGATCATTTTTGTTTTTCAGGTGACTGGTTTTCTTCACTATATTTGTGGTAGTGATGGTGGGTGACATTTCTAGTACTTCTCTTAGGCGATCTCCAACCAAAAGGATGTTTAGCCCCCGTTCAGATTATAACCTTGCAAGAAATAATTTTTTTAATAAACAATGTTAGACCATGTTTATATATCATCTCTAACCAAAGGGGGCTATTTTTTAGTCTTCTCAATAATTTATTATTTTAAAGTTTGTTCTTTAACTTTATTGGTTAATTAAATTAAGGGTAAATTTTACCCCCTCAAGTTTATGTGCAATTGTAACCTCATACAACATCTTTACAATATTTCAAACTCATCCATTATTTATCATTTCATTTCAATATCATACATTCATTAAAAAATCTGTTAAGTTAACCGTTAAATAATGAACTAGCAAATGTGGGGTTTATATTTATGTTGATGTAGCTTCCAACATTTGCACCATGTGGATAAAAAATAAATAAAATAAATTAAGAATAAAAAATAAATTGTTTTATAATAAAAAAAACTTCAAAAATTACAAAAGAAACAAAATGGAACTTCATCCCCTTCCTCTGCCCGGTTCTTCCTCCCCCTTCCCAACTCCTCTGCCGACGAGACCTCATCCCCGTCGCTGAGAAGGACCAGATCAAGGGCCTTATCGTCTCCCTAATGCTGTTCGCGACCCAACACCCAACCTAGACCCTCGGTCGTTGACCCTCAACCCACCCTCCCTCCTCCTTTCTCTCTCATTTCTCTCCCTCTCTCTCACTGCAATTTTCCTTTTTCTTTGCCCTTCCAGATCGTTGCTTTCCTCTCCCTCAATTACACTCTCCTTCTTCCACGACTGGGTCCCAATCCCACCAAAACTCGGCATCTCCGGTCCTTTGCCTCGACAATTCATCAAGATCCCAGAATTTAAATTTCTCCAAATTTATAAATGATGGTATAGTCTGGAATGGCTCTCCAGATTTGTTTTCGCAGAGGTCGAGACTGAGGAGTCACTGGAGGGAGATCTCGACAGAATTTTTCTGGATAGATCGTTTCTGGCGAGGTGGAGGAGCTTGAGTTTGGTTCAATTGACGGGAGGAGAAACGAGGCCGTTGAGGGCCCAATTAGAGCGGAGATAGCAGTGGATGTCGGTCGGTAGGTAGAATCGGGTGAGGGCCTAGCTGTCGTTAGCGGCGGAGAGGAAAGTGAGGGGTGGCGGAGGCCAAGAGAAGAAGAGAGAGTGAGGAAAGGGTAGGCCGGAGAAGGAGATAGTGGGGCCCATTTAAAATTTAAATTATTTCGGGCTGGCTGGCTGGCTAATGATGCCCAGCCCGTCGGCCATATAGCTGGATTTCGGCCTAGTGGGTCTCAAATATTTTTGGCCCAGCCTTTCCATTGGAGATGGATTATGTGCCAAAGATGGTTATATTTCGGCCTATAACCCTTTAGTCAGCTTGGTTGGGTATGGTCTTAGGGATTTGTCCGTGGCCAATTTTGGGCCTTTTTGTGTGGGCCTGTACATCATGCGAGTTGATGTCCATTTGATCTAAAATATTGTTTTGAGCATGAGCAAATCCTTTGTGACGTCTCGTTTGTACCCTTCTCAATTCACGTGGTTGGTCTACCTGAATATGTCTGTTTGGACTTTGTTGTTAAATCCCTAATTGACAAGAAAATTAAAAAAAAATTAAAAAAAATAAAAACATTACATGAATCAAATAATTTAGAACTTATTTAGTATAAGGTCAACAAATAATTTAACCCTTTCCTCCAAAGAGTAAACTGTCGATTTGCTCCCTAAACTTTCACTTAGCTTTCGATTTCCCCCTGAACTTTTCGATTGGAAAATTAAGTACTCAAACTAATTTTTTTAGCCAATTTGCCTCCTACCGTTAGTTTTTCAAACATTCCATCCATATTTCTGTTAAGTGAGACCATGTGCACAACATGTGAGGGTAGTTAAGTCATTTCACTCTTAAAAATGATTAAAAAACTAAAAAAAAAAAAAACTTTCCCTCTATTTTTTCGCTTTAATTCCTATCCTCAATTTTATTTTTCACTCATTCATATGCATGAGAAATGACATATGGTGTTATTGTCTTAAAAAATATCTAAGTTAGTTTTTTTTCTTGAAGCATGTACTACCATTTTTATTTTCTCTAACAAATTAATAATTTGACAAATGTTCATGGCGTTATTGTCTCCAAAGCAGTGCATTAATATAATAAATATGTTCGTACTTCTATATCAATAAGATTGCGGTAGATGGCAATTAGACCTAAAAATCTATTGTGAATAAATCAAGTATATATTCTTCACCAAAAAGAAATAAATAAAAATTCAATAAACAATTGTTAAGGATCATTTTGTGGAATTGTATTGGGATTATTATGACATTATGAAAAGTATGTAATTATCTTGAGCATTTTTTATGAGTATTATGAACATGTTTCTTATATTAATGCACTGCTTTGGAGACAATAACGCCATGAGCATTTGTCAAATTATTAATTTGTTAGAGAAAATAAAAATGGCAGTACATGTTTCAAGAAAAAGACTAACTTAAATACTTTTGAAGACAATAACACCATATGTCATTTCTCATGCATAGGAATGAGTGAAAAATAAAATTGAGGATAGGGATTAGAGGGAAAAAATAGAGGGAAAGTTTTTATTTATTTATTTATTTATTTATTTTCAGTTTTTTAATCATTTTTAAGAGTGAAATGACTTAACTACCCTCACATGTTGTGCACATGGTCTCACTTAACAGAAATATGGATGGAATGTTTGAAAAACTAGCGGTAGGGGGCAAATTGGCTAAAAAAATTAGTTTGAGTCCTTAATTTTTCGGTCGAAAAGTTCAGGGGGGAAATCAAAAGCTAGGTGAAAGTTTAGGGGGCAAATCGACAGTTTACTTGTCCTATGTATCCCAATGGATGAAGGGCTTAATCTACAGGCTCTCAACCATGCATGGATATGTGTGTGTATTCATCGGTATCAGTTTCTTTTTTAAGAAAGAAATAAAGAAATCGTCAAAGGGAACAAGATTTCGCTGCTGCTGATAACCAATCACGCGCGGACACGTGTCCAAATTTTAATTTTTTTAATCAAACTCAGACACGTGTCCGCGTGTGATATTCTGCTGCTGATCTTTTCAACAACGAAGTTGTTTCCTCGTCAAAGGCCTGCATACAGTAAGTTGCTGCACAATTTCTCATATTTTTTCTCAGAAACACAAAGAAGGGATTGATCCGTAGGTAAGACCGACGAACCATTAACAAAATCAGAAATACATGTTCGTGGTAGGAAGGGAGGTGCCTGCCGAGTGAAGAAGAAGAAATAAGATATAAACTGAAAGATTTTTGACCCAAGAAGCCATGCATGCATGTTAATGGCACACGAAATCCAATAGTTTCCTAGCAGCAACAACAGAAAATGAAAACGGACGGCTAGTACAACCACGTTTGTATATATATTTATACATTGGTCAACACGTTTTGACATTAAGACATTCCAGCAATTATCATTACTGCTTTCTAAGCATTGCACGAACTTATGAAAATGCAGGGAATGATTTAAAATGAAAAAGGGCCAAGGGTCAAAAATTCAAAGTAGCAATTTTAGTTAGAGTGCTCATGTCGCACTACACGAAAACTATTATCACAAGTGATTGCTTAATTTTCAAGATAACATCAATTTACGGGCATGACGGTATTCAAATTACATTAATCCAAAGTCAATATTCGTAGAAAATACAAAGAAAGTGAGAATGATCAAGGTTCTTTTTATTATTTTTCTTTTTCTTTTAACAAATGATATTATCGACACTAAAGTGGTTCAAATGGGAGAAGGGGTGGGCTTAGTCTCACAGTGGGCTAGCAATAATGTGGTTCAAATTGACCTTTGCTGAGAATCGAACCTAAGATTTCTCATTTACTAGTGAAGAGCAATACCAGTAGACTGTAGTACTAAGTGGCATGATCAAGTTTTGGAATTTAAATTAAGTAGCTACTTTTAGTCGTAAGTGACAATTCTTAGGTTTGAATATCAGAAATAATGAGTTGACAACCAATTTATTCTCCACCATGTTCGAGCTTGTTTGGATATGCTTTTAAAATGACTGAAAGCGCTTTTAGTAAAAATAGTTTTAAAAATAATCCTTAGTAAAAATGTCAATTAATCCTGAAAAAAGCACTTAAAGTGCTTCCTGGAATAAACACATAACTGATGTTTCTTGTAGAAAGCACTTCAAGTGCTTTGGAACCCAAAAACATTTTCTATAAAAGCATTTTTCAGTCATTTTAAAAGCATATCCAAGCGTTTTTCCATGCATCGACTCTCTCCACAATTTTTTCCATCTTATGGTAATTCACAGTTATTTCATGACACATTTATTTTCACATTCCAAACTCTTTGTCATTTTACGTTCAACATATAAAGATTAGACTACACGCCACCTCTTAAGATATACATTGGTGTTCTTCTTGAAACGCTCGTTAAACCGCGTGCGTGGGGGAAGATTATTTTCTGCATGGATCGATGGCCTTGAACATTTGTTGTCTAACATTATATGAAATCTCAGAACGCTTTGAAAGTCAATATATTACCGAAAAGGAAAATTTCAATATATGTCACCGAGAAATATCAGAAGATAAGAATGGAGGGAAAATATTGATACATTAACTTAATAAAACAATGTCGGCCTTGTCAGAAATTTGTTTTCCTTTTCGAGGAATGTGTGTGTTATTCACGTACAAATGCTCCAAGCAATCAAAGGTATGCATGCGACCAACCGTCAAAGATTTTTTCAAACCCCCGACGCTTCTCATCAAATGCTCCAAACAAATAAATTGTGTTTACTTATATATGCAGTTACGTTACCCTAATTACTTGGTAGTTCTGTGGAAGCCAAACTGCTAGATACAATGTCTATAAATACATTTCCAACATTCAATGCAAAAGCCACAAACTTGAACTCCTCCTTTTTATACCTTCTGTGTACAAGTTTAATTAAGTTGATCATTAGCAACTATGTCTTCTAGTAAGAAATTCGATGCACTAGCAGTCCTTTATCCTGGCACGGGACGCGATTCGTCGTCCCAACCTCAGAGTGATGGAGGCCGGACACCGCCAAATGTTCAGGATTCTTCAGGAAAGGGCAAGAAGCAGGCACCGCCAAATGTTCAGGATTCTTTCGGAAAGGGCAAGAAGAAATCTGGGAAAAACTAGCTAAAATTATATATGTATGACTGCTGTTGGGGGTTATTTCTTCAAGATAAATAAGCACATTATTTCCTAAGTTCAGTTAGCATTATTTTATTGTGAAAATGAATTGGTTCTGGTAAGAACAGATCTCACTAGAATGTAACAAAATAAATAAATAAATATATTATTTTATTTTGTGCCACGGTTGATGTTTCTTAATTGATTATATCTAAGAATCTCGTAATCCATGTGTATTCTCTTTGATAATGTTTATACCGCATTTTAGTTTTGAGCCTCGACTATTCCACCGGGAAGTATCAAATATTTAGAAGGAAGGGCAAATAATATCAAATACGTAAAAGGAAGGGCAAATGATTCCTAAGTCTGCACTATTCATGTTTGTTGTGAATGGGCCCTCAATTTTGTCTTACTTACATTTGTGCCATCCCTCCAATTCAAAAACCCCATACCTAAAAAATCTGATTGAAAAGGTGGGATTTCTGTGCTGTTCAGTTCGTCTCCAACGCTCTCTGAGGTAAAAGCACTTTCTTCTCCTCTCTCTCCAATTTGAATTCTACTTTCTCTCTCTAGAACTTCAATCTCTTTGTATTTCTTGAAAACCGTCTTTATTTCGTAGATTAAACTGAGAAATTTGAAAATCCCTGTTCGAGATTTTGCTTGATATCATGGTTTGGGATTAAATAGCACGGTCAGATCCAGTACTCTGAGAAGTACTTTGATGATATCTATGAGTACATCTACTCTTCTTTCTACTTCGTTTTCATTCGATTTTTCTTCATTTTTTTTTTTTACCTTTTGTCGGTACATGCATGTGGTTGTTCCTCAGGATGTGGCTAAACTGCTCCCAAAAAATGAGCTTCTCCCTGAGGTAATTTATTTTCTAAGGCCAACTCCAACACATGGCCTAAAACCTATAATTTTCCTTATATCCCCCTAATCCATTCCAACCCAAGTTCTAATTTTGACCTAAAACTTAAAACCTTAAAAAAAAAAAAAAAAAAACAAAAGCCAAAAAAAAGCCAAGAATTAGCCCAGAAAATGGTGTGGGCCCCACCAACCAGATTGAAAGGAGGCGCTTGAACGAAAGACACCCCCAAGAGACGCGCGCATGCGAGCAAAGCACCAAGGCAGAGACCGGCATGGCCCCAGCCACGTGGACATGTCGGCCACTTGCGCCAGAAAGCCAATGACTAGATTTGTAACCGACGACTGAGATCAACTGGCCGTTGGTTGATCCAACGACTTGCATTCAAAATATTTTTTTTAGTTTTGTATTTATATATTTATTAAATTCAACGACTGAGATCAAATATAATCAAATCGAAAGGTAAAAAGACAAAAGATCAAATGGTCCAAATTTAAATCCAACAACTAAAATAATTAAAAAAATTATTTAACTCAAAATTCACCCAAAAAACTCTATAAATACCTACGTAAAACTCACTTTTCTGCTACAATTCTTCCCATTTTTCTTTCTACCATTTCTTCCAATTTCCAAATTTTTCAAGATGGCAAAAGAGCATATTAGAGGTCGTAATTGGACCTTTGAGGAAGATGTTGCCTTATGCTTGGCATGGGTTTCTATTAGTGAACATGGTGTCGTTGGCACGAATCAAATTAAAAAGGTTTTGAGGGTAAAATCATTGACAAGTTCAATGAAAACTCCAACGCCGGCCAAAAGGAAGGTGGTGGTGTTTACGATCGGTGGAAGGTTATCAACAAAGCATGCACTTTATGGAAGGGAAGCTTGGAGAGAGTCGTGGTTGACATGGCTACTGGAAGGAGTGTAGCAAAAGTTGTGAGTTTCTTTGTTGATATTTTATTTGTCATGTACATAATATTATTTTGCAACTAATTATTTTTATGTATTTCTTGCATAGGGTGACAAAGCAATGACAATTTACAAGACACGAACTACATCAAAAAAATCAACCTTTTTAAGTTCATCATGCTTGGAACGTCCTCAAAGATTGTCCGAGGTGGGGAACCAATGCAGACCAACAATGGGGAAGATTATTTCATAGTGAAGCCGCACAGACAAATATGTCAATTAAGGTGTCGATTCGTTGAGCCCAACTTCTTTTTTTGCAAGGCCCTCGGGAAGAGATAAGTAAAAGGAAGCAAAGAGAAAAGGAAAGTTCCAAGATCCGATTTGTGCACAAATTGCTACCGGATTTGCAAGATTGACCGAAAGTCATAGCTCTCGGGAGGAAGAAGCGGCCCGAATGCGTTTGGCCATTATGCACGAAGGAGATAGGGAGCAAGAAAGCTTCGAATGTAATTTCATGATGGATGACCTCAACAAATACACTCCAGAGAGGAAGAAATTCTTACGTGATAAGCAAAAGAAAATTTTGCGAAGGCACTGCCACAAGGATTATATTTCAAGATGATGATTCATCTGAAGGCTATATCCCAAATCCACCACCAAATCAAGATGGTGGATATCATTATTAAGTTTATGTAGTTTATGAATGATCGATTGTATTATGTTTATGTGGTTTATCAATTGTTGTTTGTATTAAGTTTCATGTATCGATTTAATGATTTTTCAATATTTATCACAATTTAAATATTTTTAGGTTAAAATGTTCATAAAATTAATTTAGGATAGTCTATATAATTTTTTGTAAAAAGTTAATTTTGAAAAAAATTAGCCTAAATTCATTTTTTAATAGAGTAAATTGTACGAATGGTCCCTCAACTTTAATCAAATTGGAGCAATGGTCCCTCAACTAAAAATCCATTACCATTGGTCCCTCAACTTATCAAAATGTGTAGCTATAGTCATTTTCATAAATTTTGTCAAAATTTTGTCAAATTAAGTTATATTGGAATGACCATTTATACAATTAGGGTCCCTCAACTCATCAAAGTGTATAATTATGGTTCTTTTTGTCAACTATGTCAAAAATTTTGTCAAAACGAGTTACATTGGAAGGACCATTGCTACAATTGGGGTAAAGTTAAGGGACCATTTCTCCAGTTGAATTAAAGTTGAGGGACCAATGGTAATGGATTTTTAGTTGAGAGACCATAGCTGCACGTTTTGATAAGTTGAGGGACCAATGGTAATGGATTTTTAGTTGAGGGACCATTGCTCCAATTGAGTTAAAGTTAAGGGACCATAGCCACAATTTACCCTTTTTAATAATATGAGGCTAAAATTTTAGGCCAGAAGGGTTGGAGCAGAAAAATTGTTTCTGGACTAAAAATTTTAGGTTTTAGACCAAGGGTTGGAGATAGTCTAAGGTAATTTATTAGGGTTTTCACTTTCTTTGATTGTAATATGTCCTTTTGAGAAATGCTTTGCGATTCGTTTATGTTATTTTGGGTTTTGTGTAATTTGGAATCTTTCCTTTTGCATCAGTGAGATTTGGGTTTTTCGGTTTTGTTTACGGTTTTTGAATGTCCATGAATTTTGAATGGTGGGTTTCTATGGATTTTGTTATTTGAAGAGGGAAATATGGATTGGTTTGTTACTTGGTACATACGTTTATAAGCATCAAATTATATACATTCGCTCCTACTCAAATGTTCAAATGTATTCATTTATGTATGTTTGCGCATTCACTTTCGTATACGTGTGTTAACTGCCATTTACATTTGGTCAAGTGAATAATGTAGGTAATGAATCGGTCATTTCACACATATATAGCTTGATAGTTAGATTGAATCGAAATTTCGTGAATCGGTCATACACGTTACGTGATTTCTATGCGGGAATGCTGGTGAATGGTTTATTTAATTTCCAAGAAATTGAAGCTAAGAATACGGTATTTTCCCTTTGCTATGGAAATACAACTGTGGATTCTGTGGTGCAGTAAATAAGAGGCCTAATAAAAGTTTATTTTTCCTTGTTTCTTATTCTTATGTTCATCTGTTTTCAATATCGGATTGGAGATGCATTAAGGGTTTAATTTTAGGGGTTTGTTCTGCTTTAGTTGACTTAATATTCATACATGTTAATGTTTTTACTTTTTAAGCGTATGTTTTTAAGGCTTTTTTTTTTTTTTTTTTTTTTTTTTTTTGTGTGTGTAAGAATGTATTCAACATGGTTTCTTTTTCGCACATCCTTTCAATAATTTAGATTGACTTTGCCCCAAATACATTGACAGTTACTTTGTATATGTTAGGGATGGGTCTTCTTCTTCAGCTTAGTGGGCATCGTACCTTTAGCAGAGCGTGTAGGTAATTCAACTGAGTAAGTGCTAGTTTTTTTATTTTTAGCATTAAGTTCTCTTAACTTTACCTAAGGCTAATTCTTAAGTTTTTCATTGTTGTGGTGCAGGCAACTTGCTTTCCACACAGAACCAACAGGTATAATTTACCCAACCAAGTGATGGAGGCCTGAATTTTTGTATCCTATCCATAAGTTTCTACACGATACGATATGAGGATACGTCAAATTCTGAAAAAGAAGACACGATACGGCATGGATACGGCAATTTATATAATAAATATATATTTAAAAAAATATTTTAAATAACAATAAAAATTAATTACTCAAATTTAATTTAAAAATATATATTTTAATAACAATAAAAAAAATTAATTACTCAAAATTAATTTCTATTATTCAAACTCTTAAAAAGTAAGGAAAACTAATGAAAAGAGCTTCAAAACTTCAGAATTTAATCAAAAACCATATAATAAGTTTATTTAATGGTTAGGACAAAGCCCAATATTTAATCAGTCCAATCAACATGGCCCAGCAAAAATAACCTAACGTGTTTCCAATTTTACCCCTGACGATTTTTAATTTTTTCTATTTGTTATTTGTCCGTTAGTTTATTCATGTCATGAAACTATAATCTGTGAAGCATTCGAAAATCTCATAACTGGATCATTTAAGAGAGGAGAAAGATAACAATTGCTAAAATTGCCGCCGATTGGAACCAACCTATGTATGCAATTAAAGCCCTTCAACTCCTTCAGCATTGCCTTCATGATGAGCGGCGCATTCTCAATCCTCTTCTTATGCAGCTTCCTCGAATTCCGCACCCGACCCGTTTACCCGTTTAATCGGCGCATTCAGGAAATGGGATGCCAAAGTGGGTTGCTCCCGTTTCAAAGAGAAGCACAAGCACCTGCAGTTCTACAACAAATTCGCTGCGAATCAGAATGTGGGGAGGCAAAAATGGAGCATGTTAGCATGTTGGTGAAAGGGTGGACTTGGATTACTGATAAGTTGGATCATTTGTATTCGTGCCCGTGTGGGTTGAGCTGTTTGTGGACTAAATCTTATGTTCTTGTTAACAAGCCTGATGCTTTGCTGTTTGAGACCACTACACATCCCCTTCAGGTACTCCATTTTGTGTTCTTAATGTTATGCAGTAGGTTTCGATTTATTCGTGTTATATATGTGTGTGCGCATTTCTACATGTTTATGGTTAGCTAGTTTTTACTCGGATCATGATTATTGGTACAATGTGGTTAAATCTTGAAGGAATTTCTTCCTTAGTACTCATTTATGGAGCAAGCATATGGAAAGTTGCTTCTTTGCGTGAAGTCGAAATGATGCCCCAATTTTTCGCCTTAGGAAAGTTGCTTCTTTGAGCTGTTTTTTTCGAACATTTTGGGGGAAATTATTAAGAAACACACCAGCAATGAAAAGGAAAAATACCCAAAATGTCAAATGTCTCAAATTTATAACAAAACTAGTACATAATACGCACGAAGCATGGGTTTTTAATTTTTTATAATGAGAAGTACAAAAAGTAAAATTATATTTGCGCTTGAAGTAACAAGTTTGTTGTTGGAATATTTTTGTATCCTTTGAACCCCTTTTTCTTAAGCTTGATTACATTATCTACTCTTTACTTATCAAATGTATTACTCGTTGAACCAAGCCAAACAACAACTGAGGCATATTTACTCATGAAAAAGTTTCTTGGTTTCGAATTTGTGTAGCTCAACAAAGGAAGGGATTGGAAGATGTGCATCAGCTTCAAAATTGAACTGAGGAGAGAGAGAGAGACTGATTTATTGCCTTTTCCAATTCATTCATTCTGGGATTTGTCTTGGTATCCTGCAAGGAAGGTTGAGATGGAGGTTATCAGGTCCGAATTGCTCGATAGGGAAGACATTCAAAAGTTTTGGGATGAGAAAATGAATGCAGAGAAAACCCGTAGTCTTGAGGTGGAGAAGGCTTATCTTGCTGCCCTTAGTGATTTGGAACAGGAGAAGATTATCCAAGAAAAGAATTTTGCTGAGATTTAAAGGAGAAGTCAGCTATGGACTGCCAGAGGCAATTACTTCTCAGTCTCAAGGAAGAGTTCAATAAGATGTCCGAAAAGCTTGCATCTAAGAGTGTTTAATTTCATAAATAGTGTTGTTTCAATTTCATAAGTAGTGCTCAGTTTAATAAATAGTGCTAGTTTAGTTTCACAAATAGTCTTAGTTGCATTTGATTTGTAAATCCATGAAATTATATTCGCAATTTGATTTT
Source organism: Heteromeles arbutifolia (assembly GCA_024362995.1). NCBI lineage: Eukaryota > Viridiplantae > Streptophyta > Magnoliopsida > Rosales > Rosaceae > Heteromeles > Heteromeles arbutifolia. Next base: position 30,470,627 of record JANCRC010000003.1, on the reverse strand, counting down.
GTTCAAATGACGCGTTATAATACTGTATTCATAATTTAAATGTCAAGTGATGGAGATTAACTCACAATCAGCCAAAAAGCACTTTCTAGTGGCAGTTTTGGTAAAAGGCTGATGACTCACTACCCTTCAGATGCTTTCGGGCAAGAGCAAAGACAGTGCAGTCAGGCTAAGTTGTCTATAAAAGGGGAAAGAGGCCCCAAAGACAAGGACACTCAACCAATCAAACAAACAAACATACAAACTCTGTTCTCAAGCCAGATTTGCACACAAAAGGGAAATCAAACCAGATTCAGTTTCTCTTTTAGCAACAAGCTATCTCTTGTCAAGCTTAAAGCTCTGCTATCACCCCTAGTGGCGTAGTATCGATTCCCTTGTGTAAACTTGTTTACCATCCATCCCTTTCTAGCATACAAACCTTTGTAACCTTAAAGAGAAGCGATCGTAAGATGTTCAACCATGCCCGACAAGGTGAAATCTTGCTCGAAGCTCTTTGTTTGTTTGCTAAAGTTAATAGATCTACTACTTAATGTATTCTTAAGCATGTATTCAAGTCATGTTTGCATCTGGATCTGGTCGGTTTAATGGATATGCTTTCATATAAAACCCACATGGGACCAAGTAAATGACTTAAGGGGAACTGGACTCCCTTCATTCAAACTGTACAAGACTATGAACTAAAAGTCCTTGATCACAAGGCAACAAAAAGAACTTAATGTGGACTTAACCCATCCACGACAATCCTTTGATAACAAGAAGTCCGAGTAACTTAGGGTGCAAGTAATCAACTACACACACTTGTTCTACATCTGTTATACTGAGATAGTAGTGGCATGCCTAGCACTTAGTTAGTTTTGATTGCGAGCCTCAAGGCCTACACCTAAGGCCCTACAAAGGCACATTTCAGAACTAACTTTGTTTTCTTCTTGCAGTACATCAGCAAGCTTGAGCTCGACCATACATCCAAATGTACCAACCTCTTGGAGAGCTGTGCTGAGTGCCAAGGACCACCTCTCCGGAGAAATCTTCGCCCAAACAACACCGTTTTACCAAGACCACAAGAACACCACCATTGTACCTGTAGTTCTTCAAGGGCAACAGTGGGTTAAGTTTCAAAAACGTGACGTTTCTAGGTTTAACTGGGAGACTGCGGCTGATGTTTACAACATTCGCGTAGAGTTTTATCTTCGGATCAGACACAAACGCGTCAGGATATTGAAGAAAATGAAAGACTTGACGAAGATCTATTGTAAGCAAGTGAAGGTTCCATTGAGTAGTTATAATGAAACATCTGCACGTGGTTTCAAATTCAACCTCACCAAGTGCAAGAATGTTCAAGGAAGTGCAGTAGCAGTGCTAAGTTGGCGGCGGTACCGTGCTCGATGAAAGAAATATTCTTAGTTAATGAGTATAATGTGGCATGCAAACTGAAGGTTCCTGTGAATTCGAACGGAAAGTCTTGTTAACATTTTAGAGTGCCTAGTGCAAATTAAAGGCTTAGTTTTATGTTGTGTTTTTTTTTTTTTTATCTCTTAGAGCTTTTGTTCTTTTGTTCTATTCTATTCTAACGTTAGGGAGACCAAATTTTTTAAACCAAATAATGTGGTTGTAGATGATTGGATTATTAATTAAGTGTCGGTTAACGTGCTTATCTCTTATTAGTGACACATCATTTGATTTGCAAATTTGGTATGCTGGCATTATCCATTCACTAATGGCTGACAGGGCACCACACCAATAATACACCAATCATCAACTTCCATGTCCTTTAGTTTTCAAAACTTTGTCTACAAATTTAGTCTCCCTAGCATTACTGATAATCTTTACCTTTTCAGATAGTAACCGATCATATGTCCTCCCAAATCAGCTCATAGGGTGCTTTCTTTCTATCCAACCTGGTGGAAGGCTCACATGAGGAACATAATAACAAATTTGGGTTGAATATAATGAAAACCAAGAAGTATGCGTGTCCATGCACATTCCCGTGTGAGAAGAGAATGCTTTTGTTTGGAATGAATGTGTCTCTATTCATCTCTCAATAAGGGATTTATAAGATGTTACAATCTTATTATTAAGGAAAGAAATAATTTACATAAAAACATAATAAACTAAGAATCCTAAGATTACAGGAATATATACACAAAAGTCAACATTCCCCCTAAAGTTGGTGTATATATATCACACATGCCCAACTTGTGTATGAAACTTGAAAACTTATGACTTGAAACAACCTTTGTGAGGATATCTGCCAACTGATCATCTGTTCTTATTGCCGGTACCTCAATTATCTTCCCTTCCAATTTTTCTTTAATGAAGAATTGGTCAACTTCAACATGCTTTGGTCTATCATGTTGTATCAGGTTATGTGCAATGTCACGGGCAACTTTATTATCACAAAACAATTTCATGGGTTGATCATGTTCTATACCCATATCCCTTAGCAAAAGCTTAAGCCACAAAATTACACAAATCCCCAAAGCCATACCTCTGTATTCAACTTCTGCACTAGAACGAGCAACCACATTTTGTTTCTTACTCCTCCATGTAACCAAGTTACCCCTAACGAATGTAAAGTAACCAGATGTTGAGCGTCTGTCATCCACTGAACCTACCCAATCTGCATCAGTATAACCGCCAATGCTAAGATGGTTATTATTTTTAAACAAAATTCCTTTTCCTGGACTTCCCTTCAAATACCGCAAGATTCTCATCACTACATTCATATGTTGTTCTCCAGGATCAAGCATGTATTGACTCACTACACTTAAGGCATAGGCAAGGTCCGGTCTTGTGTGTGCCACATACATTAAATGCCCTACTAACCTTTGGTATCTTCCTTTATCTACTGGCACTTGGTTAGGATCAAGGCTAAGCTTCAATCCTTCCTCTAATGGTGTAGCTACTGGCTGACAAGCTGACATGCCAGTTTCGTGCAACAAATCAATAATATACTTCCTCTGAGACAGGAAAATTTCAGAACTACACACCTCAATCCCTAGAAAATATTTTAGGGATCCAAGGTCCTTCATCTCAAATTCTGTAGACAGGTACTTTTGCAAGGCTGCACGTTCTTCCGGATCATTCCCTGTTACCACCACATTATCTACATACACAATGAGTGCAGTAAGTTTCCCATTTCGCCTTTTCAGAAATAGAGTATGATCGGAGTTACTTTGTCTGTAACCAAACGCTCTCATAGATTTTGTGAATCTTCCAAACCATGCTCGAGGAGACTGCTTCAAACCATACAAGGATTTCTTCAACCTGCACATCTTTCTCTTGTAATTATCTGGAGCATTACATCCTGGTGGAAGATCCATATAAATCTCCTCTGTCAAATCTCTATGCAAGAAGGCATTTTTCACATCGAACTGCTGTAAAGGCCAATTAAGATTTGCAGCCAAAGACAATAAAACACGAATTGTGTTGATCTTGGCCACATGAGCAAATGTATCTGTATAATCGATTACTTATTTTTGAGTGTACCCTTTTGCTACCAGTCTTGCCTTCTACCATCCCATCGGATTTGTATGTCACAGTATAAACCCATTTGCATCTCCCAGGTTTCTTGCCAGTTGGCAAGTTTGTGATCTCCCAGGTAGCATTCTTCTTCAAAAACTTTAATTCTTCATTCATTGCTGCTTGCCAACGTGGATCAGCTAAAGCCTCCTGCACACTGTTAGGAATAGATACAGTTGATAATTGATATACAAATGACTTATTTGATTCTGACAGGTGGCTGGTAGACACGTAATTACTTGACGGGTATAAACATTAGATTCTGGGTTGGGTCTATTAACTGGGTATCGTTGGCGACACTCACGACTATTTTGGTGGATGGTTTTAGGGTTTGTACCTGTCTAGAATCACAAGTCATATGTTCAGTAGCACCAGAATCAATTATCCACGTATTATTCGTAACAGAGGCAGAAACCTTTAAAGCCTTACCATTGATACTTGCATTAGTAGAGGCAGACACTTCTTCAACTATATTTTCAGAATCTACATTTGCATCAGCAAACGTGGTACGCGTAGTCTTATTCTCATGTTCGATTCGGTCGGATCCATAAACAACCAATGAATGGTAATAAACCAAAAAACAAGTCAATTTTCGTGCCCGTGTGGGCCAAAAACCCAAAAAACAACCAAATCAACTTTCGTGCCCGTGTGGGCCAAAAATCCAAAAAAATTGTTTTCCTTTTTTTTTTTTTTTTTTTTTTTTTTTTCTGTTTTCAATCTTTTCTTCCCTTTATCTCTTCTGACGAACAATTGCAGAACCTTTGCAACAACTTTAATGCAAAGAAAAACTGCAGAAGTTCAGTGAACGACGGAACGAAAAACAACAGTTGGCAAGTGTAGATTTGTACAGAGCGTGGGTGGCTATCGGCTCTGGGATTTCGAAGAAGCAGTCGTGGTAGGCAGATGGCGTGAGTTGCAATGGCAGGTACGGTTCAGGTGCGGGAATGCACGGTGGAATGATGGCGAGAGTGCAGATGCGACTGTTGCAGCAGCAACCTGCAAGTGTGTCGGCTATTCGGTTTGGGGCAGCCAGATGGCCCAGCGGGTTGTGATAGGTGGATGCAGAGATCGGTGCGGTAGACTCGGGTCCAACAACAACGGCGTCGCTCGCTGGTCGGACGACGCACTGAACGAATGGCTGCACGGCTGGTGGTTCTGGGTTCTCGGTCAGCAACGACGGTGTCACTCGCTGGTCGGACGGCGCTGCACAACTGGTTGCGCGACTGATTCGTTTTTTTTTTTATTTTCTAACCGAGGCTCTGGTGCCAAGAAGAGAATGCTTTTGTTTGGAATGAATGTGTCTATTCATCTCTCAAGGAGGGATTTATAAGATGTTACAATCCTATTATAAAGGAAAGAAATAATTTACATAAAAACAAAATAAACTAAGAATCCCAAGATTACAGGAATATATACCCAAAAGTCAACACATAGACATTCCCCAGACGCCCAATGAGGGTGCATTTGTGTGTTTGTGAGTAAGCGAGATCAGAAAGACGGACAACTGCACACTACCTTTGTGTTTCTGGTGGAACAATAAGAATGAGGAGCTTTGGCTCAAATTCAAGAGCTTTGTCAATGAACTTGTTAGCCAAAGCTGATTTGACTCCAAAAGGAGGGTTCAGTCCAATGATCTGCTCAAGAAGCAAATATAGTGAAACAGTGAGGCTTCCTATCCAGGCATCTTGTTATTTGAAAAATGAAGCCTCGATTTTTACCAATGGCGCCCCTTTCTGTAACCACTCTCTTTTGACAGTCATCCAATCGTTCAGCCAAATCACAATGTACATCAAAGCCATAATTTCCCACATTTTTTGTTTTTATAGCTTTTAAATCAGCACATGCATCTAATGCTCTAGAAACCAATCTATATGAGAGAATGACATAAGAAGAGGCAAATAACCACAATAAAAATAAATGTTTTAAAATAACTTTATTAAGCACAAATGACGATGATCGGAATCAAGCAGCAGGTATAGAAATCAAGTGTGGGTTGCCCAAGACCCAGTAATTAAAATCCAAAACTTCGATACAGTAGTGATTCAGACGGGCAGCAAAGGACTGTAAGTACTTGCAGATCTATAAGTAAACAATTTCAATATAGTACGTCCCCTAATAAAGATTACTTAAGAGCTTCAGAAATCAAGAAAAAAACAACAAAAATAGCCCAAAACACTTCTCTGTGTGATAAATTGTCAGTAAAATGTATGAGCAACCACATGTGAATGTGGTTGACTCTGTACAGTAAGAACTCTGCAGCTTCTCAAGGTAAAGTGTGATAAACTGTCAGTAAAATGTATGAGCAACCACATTTGAATGTGGTTGATCTGTACTGTAAGAAATCTGCAGCTTCCCAATGTAATGCGAAGAGGAATACCATTAGACCGTTGTTCTAACTCTGTTTCCACAAGGATTTAGTATATAGCTTCCTTTTCCCGGTTGTAATAGTATTACTGTCCCTTTATCCTATATGCTTTCCTACTTCAATTAGGGTTAATTTGAAGGCTATATAAATGCCTTAGTTTACAAATCAGAATTGTATGAAAGAGTACTCTTCTCACGCGTACGGAGAACTGCAGTATCATCACCTGTTCATAAGACAAAGCCAAAACTTTCCCTTAAACCCTTGTGTGTTTAAAACTTTATACGTACGTTTGCATTAGTTCCACATAGTACACTATGCCTCGACCATGGCGTGACTACTGCAGCTGCGCTCGTGTCATCCTCGCCATCCTCGCCAATCTCGGCGTAATAGCCTTTTCCTCTTACTCCTTAATCTGGGTATTCGAAAAATGATAAAAGGCGAGTGGTGAGTCACAATCTGAAGAGAATGACGGAATAATATTGACGGTGATGATATTGACAGTTGATACGGTAGACAAAAGAAATGTCATGTGTGGACGTAGCACTACCTTGACATTTAATCATTTGATGCTATTTATTTTCACATATGTTGTATTATTGGCACTCACACGAGCTTTGTAGTTTATCCGGGTTTTGCTTTGCCTGGTGTGTCATTCCTATGGCATAGGATTATTTTGTAGAGTAACTAGTAGCGGTTAGAGAAGAAAATTTCAGGTGATGTAGCTGTGAGGGCAGTGCACTTGAGAGTAGGTATTGCCACCCTTTGTTGTAAGTTATTTTGCTAATGCTCTGATGTGTATTATATGTATGAGTCTTAGCGACTTTATGTGTTTTATATTGTACAGCTAATGTCCTTCACGTGTCGATTCCGGGCGTATCTCGGGATCAGGGCATAATAGCTGTTTAGCCCTGTCCTCGTTGGGTCGAACAAAAAACTCCTGGACTATGTTGATTTCCCGAAACTTAGAACCCTCTGGAAAAAACAAATGTTAAGAAATTCATTATTAATCTTAATTAAAAATAATATATATATATATATATATATATATTAAAATTTAAAAATAATATACGTTTACCTGTCGTCGCTTCTCCAACATATAGGAGAAAGGCCTCGAACTGAATTGGTGGAGAAGTTTCTTTTTTCGACCTATTGATCTTATTTGCCGTAGATACCTTCTGTTAAACACAATATGTACATATTGGTGCGTATATAAAAAAAATTAATGAAAAATTATTATACTCATCACAAACTTTGGGTCCTGAAAATGGCTGGACAACCATTTCCAATCCTCTGAGTGCTCCACCATCTCTTGAGGGAAGCCTTATTCGAAAGCGGTCCCCACATTTGAAAAAGTCTCAGAATGTTGTGAACTGTACAAGTTAACAATAACATTGATTAAATGAATGAAGGGCTCCGGTGTATAGAGAGGACCTCACCGTTTAAGAAGTAACCATAGAAACGATGGAACCCACTATATCCATTTATATTTACTACTTTTATGTGTTTTTGATACCTAATATCAATACAATTTTTTCTAGGCATTTCACCTAGAGAAAAAAAAAAACAAAATCGTGGTCGCGAAGGTTATAGTAGCAAAAGCCATTGGAATTAAAATTTTATACATTGGAAGAATCCGTCCATTGCTAACTATTTTGCAAATTTCTTCCAGCTCAAATATCTATTCGTTGATCCGTTTCTTGGATTAAAAACTAGATTTCTAAGGCTTTCCAAATTCCAATGATATATGATTTGGCTCGTAAAAAATTCAAACAAATCAGTATTGAAACAAAGATGCAGATACTGAAATAAGACAGTGACGAAGATTTCTTAGACAAATTTATGACTCCTAGAACAAAATTGAACAAAATAAATTAAAATAATTAGATATCAAGTAGGATATCAAGTTGGAAAACTCAAGTAGAGTCTCTGGCAACAACGCCAAAAATTTGGTGTAAACTTGCAAGTGCATAAGATGGTTGTAGTATAATGGACTATAGTTGTGCTTGTAGTGATCATTTTTGTTTTTTAGGTGACTGGTTTTCTTCATTGTATTTGTGGAAGTGATGGTGGGTGACATTTCTAGTACTTCTCTTATAGCTGGATTTTGGCCTGGTGGGTCTCAAATTTTTTTGGCCCAGCCTTTTCATTGGAGATGGGTTATGTGCCAAAGATGGTCATATTTTGGCCTATAACCCTTTAGTCGGCCCGGTTGGGGATGGCTTTAGGTATTTGTTTGTGGCCAATATTGGGCCTTTTTGTGTGGGTCTTTACATCATGCGAGTTGATGTCCACTTGATCTAAAATATTGTTTCGAGCATGAGCAAATCCTTTGTGACGTCTCGTTTGTACCCTCTTCAATTCAAGTGGTTGGTCTACCTGCATATGTCTGTTTGGACTTTGTTGTTAAATCCCTAATTGACAAGAAAATTAAAAAAAAAAAAAAAACATTACATGAATCAAATAATTTAGAACTTTTTTAGTACAAGGTCAACAAATAATTTAACCCTTTCCTCCAAATTACATGGAATAACCAGCGTATGAAGCCCTACGTGTCCTCTGTATCCCAATGGATGAAGGACTTAATCTACAGGCTCTCAACCATGCATGGATATGTGTGTGTATTCATCGGTATCAGTTTCGTTTTTAAGAAAGAAATAAAGAAATCGTCAAAGGGAACAAGACTTCGCTGCTGCTGATAACCAATCACGCGTGGACATGTGTCCAAATTTTAATTTTTTTAATCAAACTCGGACACGTGTCCGCATGTGATAGGCTGCTGCTGATCTTTTCAGCAGCGAAGTTGTTTCCTCGTCAAAGGCCTACATACAGTAAGTTGCTGCACAATTTCTCATACTTTTTCTCAGAAACACAAAGAAAGGATTGATCGGTTCGGTAAGTAACACCGACGGACCATTAACAAAATCAGAAATACATGTTCGTGGTAGGAAGGGAGGTGCCTACCAAGTGAAGAAGAAGAAATAAGATATAAACTGAAAGATTTTTGACCCAAGGAGCCATGCATGCATGTTAATGGCACACGAAATCCAATAGTTTCCTAGCAGCAACGGCACGAAATGAAAACGGACGGCTAGTACAACCACGTTTTGTATATATATTTATATATTGGTCAACACGCTTTGACATTAAGACGTTCCAGCAATTATCATTACTGCTTTCTAAGCATTACACGAACTTATGAAAATGCAGGGAATTATTTAAAATGAAAAAGGGCCAAGGGTCAAAAATTCAAAGTAGCAGTTTTAGTTAGAGTGCTCATGCAGCACTACACGGAAACTATTATCACAAGTGATTGCTTAATTTTCAAGATAACATCAATTTACGGGCATGACAGAATTCAAATTACATTAATCCAAAGTCAATGTTCCTAGAAAATACAAAAAAAGTGAGAATAATCAAGGTTTTTATTATTATTTTTTTCTTTTAACAAATGATATTATCTACACTAAAGTGGTTCAAAGGAGAGGAGGGGTGGGCTTAGTCTCACAGTGGGCTAGCAATAATGCGGTTCAAATTCGTCTTTGCTGAGAATCGAACCTAAGATTTCTCATTTACTAGTGAAGAGGAATACCAGTACACTGTAGTACTAAGTGGCATGATCAAGTTTTGGAATTTAAATTAAGTAGCTACTTTGAGTTTTGAAGTTACGTAGTACTACAGTCTAGTGGAATTTCTCTTTAGTCGTAAGTGACAATTCTTAGGTTTGAATATCAGAAATAACGAGTTGACAACCAATTTATTATCCACCATGTTAGAGATTGTTTGGATATCTTTTAAAATGACTGAAAGCGATTTTAGTGAAAATATTTTTAAAAACAATCCTTAGTAAAAATGCCAATTAATCCTGAAAAAGCACTTAAAGTGCTTCCTGGAATAAACACATAATTGATGTTTCATGTAGAAAGCACTTCAAGTGCTTTGGAACCCAAAAACATTTTCTGTAAAAGCGTTTTCTAGTCATTTTAAAAGCATATCCAAACGAACCCTTAGTGTTTATATATATAAAAAAAAAAGAAGGGTAAATTACATAAAACTACCTCAACTATTGGGCCAATCACAATTTCATACTCCACCTTTAAAAAATTTCAATGTCATACCTCATCTACGAATTTTTTACAATTTCATACCTTCTGTCAGTTTTCTATGAATTCTTCCATTAAATAGTGTCGTGGCTTGAGACGGGACCCATTCTCTATTAAAAAATTAATTAAATATTAAAAAACTATAAAAAAATCATTTAATATTTTTTTTGCATGGGGGACCCACCCTAAACCCAAACCCAGATCCCGTCTTCCCCAAACACGCCTTTCTTCCCCCTCGCGTCTTCCCCAAACCCACCACATTCTCCTTGCTCCTAAAACTTCGGCACCATGTAACCGCCCGTGCCTTCCAATTTTGTTGACCGAGCCTAGGTCTCGCCGCAGAGTTCCGCCGTGCTGAAATGGCAGATTTTGGCGCCGAGCACGAGGTGGTCCTCCTCGGAGACGATGATGCTAGAGCTCTTGATGTGCTTGTGGACGAAGGTTGAGTCGGGGCTGGAGCCGTGGTGCATGTAATCGAGGCCATGGGTGAGGTCGGTGGCGATCTGCATACGAGAGAGCCACGATGATAAGATGGTATAGCTCGGGTTGCAGAGGCAGTCGGCAAGGTTGGCGCCGATGATGAATTCGTAAACGAGGTAGACGTAGCTCCCGGAGAGGGAGGCGCCGAGGAGCTTGGTAAGGCTATAGTGGTAGGATTTGGAGATGAGGGAGAGGCAACGCTGGAGGTTGGGGATGGAGATGGGAAGGCAGGATTTGCACTGGAAGATGACGGCGTCTTTGGATCAAAGGGAGCGGGGCCAGGAGGAAGAGGAAATGCGGTAGTGGGGGAGGAAGTTGGAGGTGGCAGAGCAGATCTCGGAGAAGTTGTAGATTTGGGGGTTTTCAGGGAAGGAGGCTTTGAAGGATTTGAGGGAGGGGACGGAGGAAGAGGTGGTGGATGAGATTGCTGATGTGGTGGAGAATGGTAGAGGGGAAGAAGGGGTGGGTGGGATCTGGGTTTGGGTTTGGGGAAGAAATGGGTTGGGTTTGGGGAAGACGGGATCTGGGTTTGGGTTTCGGGTGGATCCCCTATGCAAAAAAATATATTAAATGATTTTTTTTTAGTTTTTTAATATTTGATTAATTTTTTAATAGAGAATGTGTCCCGTCTCAAGCCACATCACTATTTAACGGAGGAATTGACAGAAAATTGACGGAAAGTATGAAATTGTAAAAAATTCGTAGATGAGGTATGACATTGAAATTTTTTAAAGATGGGGTATGAAACTATGACTGACTCAATAGTTGAGGTAGTTTTATGTAATTTACCCAAAAAAAAAAAATTAAGTAGAAGATTAGAACAATTAAACCGGTGTGTCAGTTTCAAAAGAAATAAAAATTAAAGCCGCTTGGAATATCATTATTTTATAAAAAAGAATTACAAATATATATCAAATGAAAAATTAATTTCCTTCAATTTTTTTAATAATATGAAAATTTGGATATATGGTTCATTTATGAAAGTCTTTTTTTTTGTCAATGAGCTGCTTTTTTATTACCAACAACACACATTTATAAGAGAGATGCCCACATACAATACAAACACAACAACAAAAGTATGGACCTCCAAAGTACAACGAAACCAAAGCCCAACAAAAAACAGAAAAATCCTAAACAGCCATCATCCTCTATCAACATTCGTTAAACCGCATATCGAGGAAGATTAATTTTTTGCAGGCCTTGGACATTTGTTGGGAAATATGAAATCTGAGACCCCTTAGGGTCTATTTGGTACTTTACATGAATCCAACTTTTTTAACTCCAAAACAATTTTCAAGTTTTAGGCCTTAAAAACTTGTTTGGTAGGACTATTTTCTAAAACTAAACTCAAGAAGACTAACTCAAAAATATAGTCTATTCTCTAAAAACATAAAAAGTGAGTTTTTAGAGTTTTTAAACTTAAACTCACTCCTTTCTTTTCTCTCCCTCCTCCCCTCTCACTCCAAATCTATATCACTCTTTTTTCTTCTTTCTCCTTTTTTTTTATTTACCTTTTTCGTCTCTCCTCCAATCCGCTCTCTTCATTCTCTCGGTTCTTTCTCTCACTGCTCTTCCTTTCTATCTCATCTGATCCTCTCTCTTCTTTCTCTTTCTTGCAATCATCTCTTACTCTTTCCTCCTCTCTCCTCTTTCTCCCTCTCATGTGACCCCTTCTTTTTAGATCTCTTTGTCTAGTTTAAGTCGTAAGATTTGAAAATTTTAAATCGTAAACCAATCAAGTTTTTGAGTCTAAAGAAAATTGTTTTCAAGAAATGTTCTTAAGAAATGTTTTGAGAAATGATAAAAAATTTTATATAGGATACCAAACAAGTCCTTAATGTTTTTCTCTTCATTTTCTTAGATGGTTGAAAGTCAATATATATATATACACACACACACTTTATTTCAAATCCACACTCAGATTTAATTGTATAACAAATTTGAGGGAGGCAGTGAGAGTTGTTGATTTAGGGTTTAGTTTTTTTTCAATTTAAGGAAAGAGCGAGGAACAAAGACTAGAAGCAGACTAATATTTGATTTGCTTTGATATCGGAATTTTGTATCGATCAATTGAAGGAACGACACTAAGTTTGACAACGTGAGTGATACAAATTTGAGATGCTGGGGTTGGACGAAGCAACTCGGATGGTCGTGCTTTTGCAATTGCATCCAAGACGGACGCCATTTTCGTTTCTTCCTTATGTATGCAAGACTTTTTATTTATTTTTATTACGAGAAATTAGGTTCTCTTTTTTCTACTCCATTAATTAAAACCTTATTCATTTTCAATTTTTGTTCAAGGTCCTTGAGTTTTAATAAACGTCATTAATTATTTCAAAAATAAAATATTTACATGTCAAAATAATTAAATTTTATTTTAAAATATATTCATTTAGTGTTAGAACCGTTTCATTTGACATATTTAAATTTATGGCTAAATTTTTTTATCATATATTTCTACTTCTAGTTTGTACCCATTTTAATTTGCAACCATTTTTTTAAATTGTACCAATTTTCTTTTAAAGTTTAATTTGTACCCATATATTAAATTTTTTTTGTCCCATATTTTTAAAACTTTTATTTGTACTCATAATTTTTTTAACCTTTTATTTGTACCCATAATTTATTTATAATGTACCCATTTTTCTTTACAAATGTACCACTTTCTTATACGCAAAATGTATCCTTTTTTTTTTGTAAGTACCATTTTTTAATGTAAAATCTATTTATTTTTTTAATCTAAAATGTACCATTGATTTTTTTATATAAAATGTACCCATTTTTTTTTTTATATAAAATGTACCCATTTTTTGTTATATAAAACATTCCCCTTTTTTGTATTAAATGTATCAATTTGGTATGTAAAATGTACCCACATTTTTATATAAATGTACCAATTTTTTATTATGTAAAATGTAGCCAAATTTTATTATATACATGTTGTAACAGCCCGTCCAGGAAATTTGTACGACGGACATGAAATGACGAAAATGCCCCTAGACATTAATTAAGGTATGTGTGTATCTACTTTGGGAGATTGATTGGTGGTGTTTGGACCACTCATTTCCCTTCTCTCTCTTCTCTCACTCCCGTGCACTCTCTCTCTCAGACCTTCACTCTCTCTCTATCTCCTATTTTGTACGGACAAGCACCAAAACCCTTTGGAACCTTACAGATCGTGGCCAAGGAGGACACCATTGTGTTCGTGAAGCTCAGATAAGTCGATTGATACCATTTCCAGGTAAGAATACCTTCGAAATCTCGTGAAACCAAAACCCCAATTTTCATGCACTGTTCATATGGATGTAATGTGATAGTCAGTCCCTGATTTTACAATTGTATAAATTTTTAATAAGTGATTTTACGAAAATGCCCTTTGAGGCACGTGCATTGTTCGAGGTTAATCGTTGTGTCATACCATCTAAGATTTGTTTTCTTGGCATATTCTCATAGTACTCGTCGCTACGGATGCGTGGGCGCAAGCGGTTCGTGATTTGGAGCTATATCGAAGAAGTTATTAACGTTTAAAGTTGGGGGTATTTTAGTAAATTAATTAATTTCTAGAAAGCCCCAGATTTTTGGAGCTAAATCTGGAATGCCACGTGGACGGCCCAGATTTAAAGATAAAATTAAAATGGATGGCTGAGATGGAAAAATAAGAATAGAAAATGAGGGTGATGGATGGGCACTGCCCAATTAGAAACAGAAGAAGGGAGAGAAAGAAGGGAGGAGAGAAGGAGGGGAGCGAAACGGGTTCCCCTTCGACCCGCGAACCCGGTCACTTGACCCGCTCGTATCTCCCTCGTCCGAACTCCGTTTTGGGTGATCTTGGTGTCCATGAAAAGCCCTTGACGAGCCCTACATCTTTGTAGTGTTAGAATTCCCAATTTCTTTCCCATTTTTCCAGTTCGAAGCCACAAGCCCACGGGGGCATCCGGCGGCTTTGGCTTCGAATCATCCAATCCCGAAGCAATTTCTTCCAATTACCACCACCCATGGCATCCTCTTGAGGTCTGGAACAAAGCCCAAACAAGTTTGGAGGTCGAATCGAATCACACCAAATTCAAGGGTTTCGTACGGTTTTGGTGAAATTGGAGCCTCTCTTGACCGAATTAGCCTTGGTCACAGGTATGAAAGTTGTTCTACTCTTTCAGATCTTCAATTCTGAAAATTTTGGTAATTTTTGGAGAAAGTTGGATTTTCCGGCGAGCCGGGGCGGCCGACCGCCACCCACGGCGGCGCGTGGCCAGCGAGCCACTAATGCTATTTTTAGGCCATAGTTCATGTTCTGAATTCAGTTTTGGTGAATGAATGACGTAGATTGATCAATGGAACCTAATTTCATTACGATTCGGGGTTAGGTAAAAATATGAATCGGCGATCCGACCGTTGGATCGTCACCAAACTTTGATATGTGGTAGTACTTAATATTTGAAGAATGTAGAAAGTTACGGATTGGGAATCCGACGTATGGATCTTCCCGAATTGGATTTGTAAGTTATAAAATAAATGGTTAATCGCCACCCGGTTTTGGAAATTGGCGGAGATCCAACCGTTGGATCATAACGAAACTTTAGTATGTTGTTCTAGAAGCATAATGTGAATCATAGATGTTACGGATGGGAAATCTGAGTTGCAGATCTTCCGGATCGAACTACGTAGTGACGTGTTTTATATAAGTTATATATTCTATCGATATGATTTCTGAGGCATGATTTGATGATTGTTCTAGGCGCCGATCGTCATGACGCCTTAAGGGGTTGTGCTAGGGAGTTGTAGGGCGAACTCCAGGTGAGTGGGCTTTTGTTTTCAGTATATATATATATATATATATATATATATATATATATATATAATTGATTGATTTCCCAGAAATACGTTTTAAAATGCTTTTATGAAATGAATGCCATGTCGAATGCCATAGATATATTTATATATATATATATATATATATATATATATATTTGTGTGATTATATATTGTTGCATCGCGGGCGCCAGGTAAGT
The DNA here is from genome assembly GCA_024362995.1 of Heteromeles arbutifolia. Classification (NCBI taxonomy): domain Eukaryota; kingdom Viridiplantae; phylum Streptophyta; class Magnoliopsida; order Rosales; family Rosaceae; genus Heteromeles; species Heteromeles arbutifolia. Next base: position 30,455,160 of record JANCRC010000003.1, on the reverse strand, counting down.
CAGGTAAGTGTGTGTGTGTGTGTGATGTGATGATTGAGGTGATATCGATGAGATTGGTATATGGCTCATTACCTGCACATCGGGGTTGTGCATGCCTGAGGGCTTAGCTTTCACGTGATCGTTCACCTCCCGCACCGTACGCTCACCTTGGATCCAAGGCAGGTGCCAGCCTGTCGTACAGACCACATTAGGTGGTTCCGACTCGTAGGTGACTTGCGATTCGTCGCCAGCCTTCATGTGATCGTAGCACAGAGCGTATTTACCCAGCTTGACGTACAGACCACATTAGGTGGTTCCGTCATGGGTGCAAGTTACTGATTATTGATTATTGACGATTGATTGAGAGATGGATTGAGGATTGATTGAGGAGCCATAGATTCAGCCGTACAGGTCACTAGAGGCGACTCCGGCTGATTGATATATATATATATATATATTGCCGGCATGATTTGAGTTGAGATATCACCTGATTATTTGATGGTGTTTGGTATATGTTGATTATTGGTTATGGTTCATTCGGGCATGGCATAGCTTATCTGCTGAGATTGATTGATTAATGGTTTTCTGTATTAGTACGTATATATATATATTTTCTGGGAAGTATACTTGTTTTACAGAGAGGGGTTACAACTTTCATATCGAAATGGTTTTGATAAAGCTTTGTTTTTGCCCACTCACGCTTTTTGTTTTTCGCCCCTCCAGGTTCTAGTAGCATAGTTTCTTTATCGATAAGGACTCGTGGCATATCCCAGTTCAGGTGGCTACTTCTGAGGGTATGATCTTTACCCATACTACTGTACTTTACTTATGCTCTGACAACGCGTGTGAAATGGGTCCATACCCATTGATAGCGCACTCTGATAGTTAGGTACCTTTAGGTTTAAATTTATTCGCATTCTTCCATATCATCACTTTATGGCTTCGTCACCTTTCAGGTGATGGCCAGCACAGCTCGATTCGGAGTCCTAGTGGACATTCCGGGTCGGGGTGTGTCATGTAAAATGTTGATTGGTAGGGAAATCTAAGCTCATAGGGAGCTTAAGAAGGTTCTAAGGAAGCTCGGAGTGCTTCGTTGGAAGGAATTGGACGTCGGGATCGTGAGTTTCGAAGTTGGACGGTTTTCTTGGAATTTTTCTGGCAAGATCCCGTGATGTTTGGAGCTTCAAAGAGGTATGAATGTGTTATCTTTGTTGTGGGCTTCATTTTGATATAAATTTCATGAATTTTGGATGAGAAATGAAGAAGATATGAAGATTTGAAAATTTTCCCATAATCCGGCAAAAATTCAAAGTTCAGACGGCGGCGGACAGCGACCACCGACGAAGCCCACCAGAGAAGAAGGGAGAATATTTCATCAGAGTTGACGGAATATTCCTAACGAAGTCAGGTAACACCGTTAGTTTTAACGGAATATTCCTAACGCCGTTTACTGTTCTGTTACACGTGCCAGGCACGTGGCCACGCGTGGCCGGCGCGTCTGGCCGTGCCTTAGCCGGCGCGTGGGTGGTCGAAAAATTATTTTAAAAATATGGGGATGATCCTGAGGTTGTGTAGATCACAATGGTATATTCATATACCCAAATTGAGCAATATATGAGAAGTTATTAGCTTGTGTTGTGTATGTGCATTAATTAACGTTATTGCAGTTATTTCTCATATAGGCGAGGCCTATCCGGAGGACGAGCGTAGCCAGGCTAAGCATGGGGGTTACGACCCGTCTACATACCAATGAGTGGGCTTTTGTTTTCTATACATATATATACTTGATGTTTTTCCCAGAAAACGTACTTTAAAGGATATGTGATTTAAATGTCATTTCATACATGCATCATATGTTAGTATATGCATTAGCATGATATGTATATTGTTGCATGGTGCTGCGGAGGCCCAGGTAAGCCCAGGTAAGTATACTATGCTGTGAATGATTATGAGATAAATGATAATGTTGAGATGTATATTGAGCTCATCAACCTGCACCCCGGTGTTAGTGTCCCGCCCACAGCCAGGGCATAGTCCTTCACATGATATTCACCTCCCGCACCACACGCTCACCTTGGATCCAAGTTAGGTGCATAGTCCTGTCGTACAGACCACAATAGGTAGTTCCGACTCGTAGGTGACCCGCAATTTATCGCACAGTCTTCATGTGATCGTAGCACTAGAGCGTATTTATTTACACCCAGTCTTGTCGTACAGACCACTACAAGTGGTTCCGACTCATGTGCAGATATATTGCCGTACAGGTCACTTTAGGTGACTCCGGCTAGATGGAGCGATGAACTATATAAATTAATCGTATAGGCCACTGCAAGGGCTCCGGTTAATATGTTATTTCATTGAGATTACTTTGCTTGGCTTACATTTGTTATATTGTGACATTGGGCATGGTTTTGAGATATATACGTATGTATACTATTTTCTGGGAAATTATACAGGTTTTCCAGCGAGGGTTTAGAACTTTGAGATATGAAATGATTTTAGGAATACCTTGTTTTTGCCCACTCACGTGCTTTTGTTTTACGCCCCTCCAGCTATTAGGTGAAAGTTTTGTTGGTGGCTTACGAGGATACAGCGGAGGTTCTGACAGACCATCGTTCATGTAGGACTACCTTTGGGTGTTGTTTAATTAGTACATTTGCTTAACTGCTCTTAGGCTAGTTAAGCTCTGGTTGCATATTTCACTCTTATTTTCGCACTAACACGCTATCTTAGTTAGAATTGCTAGTTGCTTGGTTTTAATTTATTCGTATTTCCCTTCTCAATCTTGCTTCCGCACTACGCATATGGTTACGTCACGTTCACGTGATGGCCAGCATGCCTTGATTTAGATCGGGGTGTGTCACATGTACCTCATATTTTGTAAAAAATAAAATAAAATCCCCTTTTTTTTTTATAATCTAGAAGGCACCCATAAGCAATTTTTTTATTTTTTTATTTTGTATCAAAACTGTGACATCCCACATCGTCCAGGGGAGTGATCCTTAAATGTACATTCTCATCCCTACCTAGCACGAGGCCTTTTGGGAGCTCAATGGCTTCAGGTTTCGTAGGAACTCCGAAGTTAAGCGAGAAGGGGGCCAGAGCAATCTCAGGATGGGTGACCCACTGGGAAGTTGCTCGTGAGTTCCCAGAAACAAAACCGTGAGGGAATGGTAAGCCCAAAGCGAACAATATCGTGCTACGGTGGTGGAGCGGGCCCTGGAAGTGATCCGCCCGGGCCGGGATGTGACAAAAACCCATAAGCAATTTTGAATAATTGAATTGGTAGTGTAAATGAAAGCAAAAAAACAGTTAAGTATTTATTAGTATTATTGCATCTCTTTTATTATTATGTCATTTATGTGGCAGGAGAGGGACTTCAATAAAAAAACTTAAAATGCGTAAGGTTTGAGTCTATAATAGTTAGGAACCAGGATCTCAACTAAACTATCCATTTTTATTATTCCCTCAGTTTTTATTCTTTTCTTAGTTTTAATTTTTATTTATTTCTGAATTATAAATTTATACCCATTTAATGTTTAAAATCATCTATATAACTCTTAACCGAGACCGTTGAATGTTACAAGATATAAAAGCTATAAAAGAGTGTAAAAATGTTTGTCAAAATCTTTGTTCCTTAATCCCATCCCTATATATATAGACACACACACACAAAAACAGAGAAACATCATAAATTAACAATGGAGAGAAAAGATTTAAAAGAAATTTCCCATATAATGTAAATATCCATGCATGTATTAACTTAATTAATATAACAAAGTTCCTTGTCAAAAACTTGTTCTCATTTTCCAGGAATATGTGTTTGCGATACAGGAGGAGAAATCCCCCAAGCAATCACATGCATGCATGCATGCGCAATCAAATTACCATGAAAGATTTCTTCGTAACTGCGTTGCACACGCGGCCTAAGGACCAATTCTTCTCAGCTCATCCGACCAGTTGGTATGCAGCTAGAAATATAGAAAGAGGAATTAAAATTAAGCAAATAAATTACCTATGCTGTTAGGTTACTCTAATTTCTTGGTAATTCTGTGGAAACCAAACTGCTAGGATACTAACCCTATTTAAAAAATAGTAATTAAAACTAAGAGCCTTTAAGAGCTCATCTTTTCTGGTTATGAAAAATTATTGTGTGAATTCGATACACAATGTCAACCGTGTGTCATTCCACTCAAAATTTGCCAAATAACTTTTAATTTAGAAATACGAAAAAAATACAACCGAAATCCGAAAAAAATACAACTGAATTAAACTCTATTCACATCCTAAAAAATAAGGCTTAAATATCAAAATGGTCACTGTGTTATAATCATTTGATCATTTAGTCCCCACTTGTTTTCAATTTAGTCAATTTAACCTTCATGTTTATATCCGTTAACGAATTAAGGATATTACATCCAATCTTTGTTAAAAAATTCATAATGTTATGACACCCTTCTATAGAAAAATATTTTTCAATTAAAATACAACCTCCCATTTGCCATGTCCCGGAACCAAACGACAACCCTAGCCACACAAGCAGGTAACTTGGCGAACACATCTCTTGATCCACCTCAACCCCACATGTCATCACACGAGTTCCATCATTGTAGTCGCAAGAAAATAAACCCTAACCACCTCGCATTTGACTATGTAATCGAGAAATTGACCGCACTTGAGAGAGTCAGATATTACCCTTTCTCTTCAGTTTATTATTCACATAATACAAAATGTATGTGCTATGTTTGGATGAGGCTTTTCATTAAAATAAACATTACCAGAAGCTTTTCGTTAAAGTTCCCTTCTTTTTATGATTAAATTATTATTTTATTAAATTGATCTACATGCTATTGATTCAATTTAATTTTTATGTGTTGAACGTGATACAACGCATTAGAGATGTAATTCCGGCTTTCCGAGAAGAATCTTCTACAAATTCAAAGGCTTTTATCGTTTTCTGCCAATCAGGTACGCTTAAAATAAAGGAAGATATTTGAAACAACCATGAAGCATGAAAACATTCCCCATGATGCACGAACCCCCTATATTTATATTTTCCTTTTGATATATATTGTATATGTTTCATATATTTATCAATATATATATATACACACACACACACGTTTCATGCATTACGCGATTTTTGCTATGTGGAATTTGTGAGTCAAAGAATCGAAAAAAATTAAAAGCAATTAAGGTTTTTCAAACCCTAAGATTGTCGAAAAAAAATTTTGGGAAATACTTTGCTGAGCCCTGGTCTAGGGTTTTTGAATGTTGCTGGGCCCGCAGCCTTATATAGCAGCATACCAGCACGTGATGGGCTTGTCCAACGCCTTCAGCCCATCAACTAGTCATTGACTGGGCTCAATTGGCTCACAGTCCAAAACTGGGCTTGTCTACTAAAGCCAGCAAAGCTGGTATTCCTCGCACTTCGTCCCAAAGCTAGCAGCTTAACGCTGCTAGGCTCTGCACATTTCCCTTGGCCCGTTAAACCTACACCACCGTGGATTGCATAGCAGCCGTGGCCCACCCCTTGCAGCCTATCGACCTGAGCCTAAATTTGGGCCTGATTTCCTATGGCCTGCAGCACACATTAAATAACATATGGGTTTAGACAATTTTTTTTTTTAATTTTGCTTCTACGATCGACCCCGAATGGTCTCGATCTACTGAATTAATTAAAAGTGACATGCAGTCCATTAATCTGATAATTAATCCAAAATCATTAACCTGAAGATCACTTTTGTTCATTATCGATTCAATAATTTATTTCTTTTCTTTGAACCGTTGACTCATTTTCGTAGTCCCAAAGCACTCACACTTAAGTTCCTAAAGCAACTCAAATCCACTACACTTAAATCAGCATATTGCATTATGTGTTCTTGCAGGAACCTCTCTTTTATGAAATAAACGTTCATAAACTAAATTGAACCTGTAGTTTCAAATTTAGTGCCTTTGAAACCTAAAGTTTTCTTAAAACAATACACCCATGAAAACCCGACGTTTTTCATGCAAACCATGTCTTAGAACTTGAATGTTCTAACTTTGATGCTTATGGATGATTCATTCCCATAGCACTAATCACAATCTTGTTCCCTCCAATTCAGTGGATTGTCGAACTGTCACAAGTTCGATTTTCCTGATTTGGACGTTTCTAATAGAAACCACTTTATGTGGGGTACAAGACATTGCTTGAAGCACACCATGATTACGTCCACGAATGAGTACAATTCTGAAGTTTAGAAACCCGATTGAATTTTGACTAGAGAATACTTTTCTCGTCCTTCCATGTTTCTAACTTGCTCCTAACACAGCAGTGTAGAAAGCAGAAGTTTACCAAATTCTCAGATCAGATTACTACCACAAACGTAAAAGAAAGGGATAAACCCAGTTCGGTTGGAGTTTACCGAAAGGTCTAGACTCAGTTCGGCTGGAGTCTACCAAATGGCTCAACCCAGTTCGGTCAAAGCCTACTGAATGGTGATGCCCTACTTCAGCAGGGATGCACCGAAGGGCATGCTTTGTTTCGGCAGAGGTGCACCTAATGGTACTACTCTGCTTCGGCAGAGGCCTACTGAACATACCCTTCCAGCTTCGGTTGAAGCCTACCAAACCCAATTCGAGGTTTGTTTCTCTCACAATCCAATTTCTAAGTTTGTTTTTACAACATATTGTAGAATCAGAGCCTGCCATGGTGTGGCATCATGCCCAAAGCATGATCATTGGCACCTAAGACCTAAAACTTCAAGAATAAGGGATAATATTTCCAAACCTTAACCCTGCAGAATTTGCTTCCATCTTGATGGAATAGATCATTGGTTATACACCTATTCGTGCCCCTACCAATGTCGTTAAGGAGTACCATTCTCGTAGTCAATATGTGAGACTAATTTTGCTCCACCAAACATCATTGGAAGAGCATAATTTTAACATGGATGACCTTGTTGGCCGGATCCCTTTAGTAAACCATTTACTTTGTGAACATTTTTCTATGTTTTTGAATTCATGTTTGGTGCTTTTTTTTACTTATGAATAATCTTATTGATATTGTCCTTGAATATGAGTTAATTGAATCATGTTTCTTGTATAAATGTGACCGAATTCAATTAAACAGGTGATTAGATAGGAATGTGGGACAATTAGTTCTCTGGATGAATGCGTTACTATGTACATTAACTTAACACCTATATCACATCTCTAGCAACGACTTCAGGCCTATCCAACCTGAAAGAGCATTGGCACGCTCTTCGTTGTATGAATGGTACTAAATTACCATGTCAAAGACCTTATACTCTATCCGTTCTAGAAGAACGTCGTCGAGTTTTCTTAAGGATATTCTAGATGACAATGATCATGAATGAAACCACTGAAGAAAATAGAGTGAAATATCTTTGCACCACCTCAAAAAATGAGCCTGAAGCTTTTGATTTGGGGCCAATGGGTTGTCTCCCAACTGGGTACACACCACATATGGCCAGCCTGGAGCTTGGTGATTGAGCAGTTTACTTGCTTTCGCACGACCTTTTGGGACACTTAGGTTGAAAAATAATGCTACAACGCATCTCCTTATCCGAAGTAAGGATCTTGTGCCTACAAGCACACTTTGCCAAGCCTGCTCATTAGGGAAATTGATTTCATCCCTTGCAAAGCTACGAAACGACCCTCTTTTCACAGTGGATTCAAGGGAATATATGTGGAATAATCCAACCAAAATGCGGACCATATAAATACTTATGGTTTTGGTTGATGAATCGACAAACTGATCACATGATTGTCCACACACATTGCTGCTGAACCCCTGGCCGATTAAAGGGTTCACCACCCTACTTATCCCATAAATTCCGGGAGACTGGATAATGCAAGAGAGTTTATATTGACGGTTTTCGATAAAGTATTGCATGTCTTTTGGGTTTGTAATTGAACATTGAATTCCCATGTTCACCCCAAATAGCCTCGCCTAGTGATCATAAAGCACAATTTAAATTATCGCCCGGATTTTGGTAAACGTACCAAGTTTTTGGTTTCTGCCTAGGGCTAGGCAATCTTGTACGCAATTATGTTGGTTCGCCTTAAGGCCCATTGCCATCCAACCATTTTGACGTTACAGTTGGTTACTGGGTACGAACCTGACGTTTTTCGTATTTACGCATTTGAGTGTGCATTCTATGTGCCAAGTTACGCCGCTGCAACATACCAACATGGGTCCTCAAATAAAGATGTGAATCTTTGTCGATTATGATTATCCTTCACACTAGCTCTCTTAGAGTCCTTGCACGCGATCTTTTTACCGCTCATTTTCCGATTGTCACCTTAATGAGACAGTCATCCTGCCGTTAAAGGGAGATAAGAATGTCAACGTTCCTATAGAACGACACGAATTTGCATGTACGTTACCTACTATGTCTCATCTCGATCCCCGTATGGCACGTGTGATAAGCACGTGCGATGTATTCTAGCTTTCAGAATGTTGCCCCAGACGCATTCCTCTGATCTAGCTAAAGTGATGAGATCATATACCAGCTGTAAACATGCCTGCAAGGATAGACGTACTTAACGGACGTCAAGTCAACATCCCTAAAGGGTGTGCAGCCCTTGTTGGACGGTCCGGTACATCGGTGGATAGCCAATCAATCTGTCTTGGCCTGGAGCACGACAGATCACTCGGATCATAGGATTCACTTCCCTAAAAGAGGAAGACACGGCACGACAATAAATCTATGCTCGATCGCTATCTCAAATCATTTCCATCTCATAAGATTAATCCGAATTACTCTCGAGACTTGAAGTCTTGGTCCAAAATACTAGTTTGGATGAGCTATATGGAATTGAAATGAGATTACCATCGATGATGTTTTCAATTATATGGTAGCTATCGACATAAATGAAAAGCGACGATATTGAACCGTATTCCGTTGATTAAGTGATAACGTAAAACTGATTGGATAACCGAAATTACAATCCAAGTTAAATTCCTTACCAAAGTGTGTTTAGACCTATCATTCCTACACTGCCTAAGGTAACCCTATTGTGTTACAAGTGGGAAAGTAAGCATTATGAGATGAATGAAATAGTGCGATATGATGCAAGCCTTACGGTGTAAGGTTTCTCTCAAAAGCCCTGTGATTGATTGCAACATTATGAAATGTGGTTAGTGTTTCTCTATGGGGATATAGATACGGAAAGTTACATGTAAGTTCCCGAAGAATTACATGGACCGGTTCAAATAGTTCCAAAACCACTATTCACCCTTTTAACTTGGTTGTTACGGATTGAAACAATCCGACGGATGTGGTATACCCGTCTAAGTGATTATTTGATCAAGTTAGGGACATGAATGAATGCCCTTGCATGTTAAACTATGAAGTCTTATTCTGAATTGCTAGAGTTACAGTTTATGTCGTTGACAAGAATCTCACTAAGACTCCAGAAGAGCTTGAGAAAACTGCCTTGCACCTGAACATGGAATTTGAGATGAAGGATCTTGGGAAAACTTGTTTTTGCCTTAACCTGAAGTTTAAGTGTTGTTCTGACGATATTTTGGTCTACCAGTCGAACTACACCCCGAAAGTGTTACATTTGAGTATACATGTGATCGTCCGTACGTTATATGCAAATGAGACCCTTGAAGAGGTTATGGAATCCAAAATTCCATATCTAAGTTCAACTTTGCGCTTTGTTGTACTTAGCTCATTGTATTAGACAGGACATCTCCTTCGCTGTTGATCTATTGGTAAAGATGCATCACCGCACCTACACGCAACCATTAAATTGGTATTAAAGACATATCTTGAAGGTAGTACAAATTTGGGCAAATCAAATCCCTATGCATCTTAAGCGGATCCAAGCCCTTTGATCCTCAGAATGATGTTTACCTTATTTGTTATGCTGACACTGGTTACTTATCAAACCTGCACAAGGTAAAATCCCCAAATGGTTATGTCTTTACCGTTAAGGGATATTGCAATATTTTGGAGGTCCACAATATGACCTTAGTTGCTAAATCTTTGAATCATTCCAAGACTCATCTCACTTCACTATGCCACAAGTGAGACATGGTTAGGAGTTCTTGTTGAGCATATTCGAAGTACTTGCTGTTTTCATCAATCGTTGAGTCCTAATAACGATCCATGAAGACTATGCCACATGTATCAACCCGACTAATCCATGATACATCAACAACGCCAAGACATATATTACGTCCATATCTATATTAGCAAAGCATCAGGAGAATGAAGTCATGTAAGCCGATCCCAGACAACCTTGCTGACCTCTACACAACGTCACTGCCGAAGTCAACCTCCCATAAGCTTGTTCGAGGAATTGGTATGCCTAACTATTCATATGCAATGCTTGTAGTTCTCGTTTGGAAGTTCTATCAAACTCAGGGGGAGTATGCATGTATACTCACTTGATCTTAATGTACTCTTTTTCCCTACGATTAGGAGCATTTTTCCCATTGGATTTTGCTACCTAACTAGGTTTTAACGAGGCACCCATCCTGGGCTGATCATACCCTTGTGAGCTCTTCTACTTATGTCCAGAAGATGTATAGTTTTGACTTAATGCAACTTCTCACTTTTCTCCTTAGCCTATGGGTTTTTCTCCCACCTTGGGTTTTACCATAGCGAGGTTTTGTGAGTTTTAACTTTTTATGCATTCTTCCTTTAATTTGAGACTCGCAATCGCTCATTGTGCCGACGACTTCATCAACTGTACTTGCTTCATCACTGAAGACCTGATGCGCCATTTACTTGAGTATTTACACACTCAAGGGGGAGTGTTGCAATCCTATTAGATTAGGAATGTGATTGTGTAAATCCTAGTGTATCTAGGGATATCTTTTATATTCCTAGTCTAATTCCTATTAGAGTTGTAATTCTAAAAGGGTAAGGAATTAACCTTCCCTACTACTATAAATAAAGGCACAATGGGGTGGAATAGAACACACCCCACAATTACACATCTCTCTTTTCTCTCTATGTCGCACCCTCTCTCTTTCTGGCATCCATGATTGTTCAGTAAATTATGCCTACAACAATAAGTCCATTTACACTCATTTATTAGGTTTAGTTTTGAAAATTTTGCTTATCAATTGAGGTCCATTGATTTTTAATCGAAATAAACAACATTTCCCCTTCCTTTTACGATGAGCCATCATATTTTTAAGCTTGTAATTTGTAATATTTTTGAGTGCCTTTTATACCCTTAGTTTAGTTTAGGCGTCCAGTCTATCTATTAACGAGATTAATGTTAACCTATTTTAGTTAAATCCCAGAAATTTTGTTACTTGTATATCAGTTACGTGTTATACAATTTGGCTTTCAAAGCTTGCAGCAAAATTTCTTTTTCTTTCTATTAGGTCGTTGAGTTGGTATTTGTACTGTATTTACCGAATTCAGGGGCAAAACTCGATTGTACTTCAGATTGTTGTCCATGTGAGCTTGGTTTTCATCTCGTTCTTCAAAATTGTTAAACATTAATTTATTAAAGTTTCTGTTTTGTGGAAACTAAATGGTTCTGTATTTTCGGCCGTCAGATTGAATTAATTAAAGAAGATCAGTTGACAAAAGTTAGCAAGGATTTGGGAATAACACTACCCTTTTATTTTGGGGTGAATTTGTTTTCACCACTCTCAAGTAGTGCTAATGTGTACCATCATATTTATTATCGTTTGATAAGTTTAAATTTTGATATTTGTGTCTATCACTACATATGTCTTGAAATGTAGCTCATCTAAATTAAAACTCAAGGTAACATCTCAAACCACGAACGTGGAGGGGGGAAATGAGATCCACAAAGGAGGAGAAAGGGTGCAGATCAATATTACAAAAGTGATGGATGCGTAGATGACTCAGATTGGGGTAGTATAGGGTCAATGCTGGCATAGGGGAGCGGAAGGTGGAGAACAACGCAACGTCAACGTATGGCTAGACAAATGGAGCGGAATTCAATGGTTGGTGGGAGACTGGGAGGGTGAATTTTTTTTGGAGAGAGATAGGATGGGTGGTTATGAGGCAATTCGTGGAGGTTGGACTGTTGGCTTTTTTTATATTTTTGAAATTGGTGGTGGCTAGGATTAGGGGAAAAGTAGGAGGTGGGAGGTTTTTAATTGGGAACTTTAACGAAAAGCTTATGGTACTGTTCATTTTACGAAAAATCACATTTTTACACTAAAAAGTCAATCCTGATACTATTCATTTTACCCTTTATTTTGTCCTTATCGTTAAAACTCAAAGTTTTCAAGCATTTTCATTAGTTTTCCTTTTTTAATTTTGTTGTTGAATTATTATTATTTTCTTTTTCTTTCTTTTTAAATTTTCTTATAGTTTTTATTTTATTTTCTTAATCTTATTCTTCATATTTGTAGATTTTTTACAGTAATTGGATGGAAAAAGAGTACATTGACTAATTAGTTAAACACAGAGACCAAATTGGCCGAATTGAAAATACAGACACCAAATCGATCGGTAGGGTAAAACACGAAGACAATTTTAACATTTAAGGCTTACGAGCTGTGCATTTCGTCCTCCCTCTACTAGATCCATTTTTATGCAAAAAAAAATTGAAATTGGAGTGTTCTCATTCATCATTCTAGCTTGTTATTCTCCACACTTTTGTTTGGTTGCTCTTGAGCTAGTGTTTTGTACAATATTGTTGCTGGTTTTTACAAAAATTCTAGAGTAAATGACAAAAAACTACATCAACTATTGGTGTCACGACACTTCATCTTTTAAAATTGACAATGTCATACCTCATCTTTAGAATTTGATTCAATGTTATACCTTCCGTTACTTGGCCGTGAATTTTTCAGTTAAATGCTGACGTGGCTTGATTCGAGGCCCACTTTCTATTAAAAATTAATAAAATATTATTAAAAACTAAAAAAAATATTTAATATTTATTAAATATTAAAAGAAAAGTAAAAAAAAACCCTAAGTTTGTCCCTTCCCCCCCCCTCTCTCTCTCTCACTTCTCCCCCATCTTCATCTTCTTCCCTGCTTAATCTTCAACAAAAAAAAAAAGAAAAAAAAAAACCCTAACCCCCTGCAACCCAGAAAGAAGGAGGAAGAAGAAGAAGAAGAAAAAAAAACCAGTCCAGTTCGTCCCCTCAACCCAGAAGAAGAAGAAGAGGAAAAAAAAAAAAAAAAAACCTGTCCAGTTCGCTCCGCAACCCAGAAGAAGAAGAAGAATAAGAAGAGGAAAAAAAAGAAACAATCCAGTTCGTCCCCACAACCTAGAAGAAGAAGAAGAAGAAGAAGAAAAGAAAAAAAAAACCAGTCCAGTTCGAAGAAGAAGAAGAGGGAAAAAAAAATAGTCCAGTTCGTCCCCACAACCCAGAAGAAAAAGAAGAAAAAGGAAGAAAAAGAAGAAGAAGAAAAAAACAAAAAAAAAAACCAAACCCAGCTCCTCCCCCTGCCAACCCCAAATCCACCACTCCCACCCCATCATGAAGGTTTCCCGATTCCACCCCAACAGGCTCTGGGTTTTTTCCTGGTTTTTTATTTATTTTTTGGGTTGCAGGTAGTGGGTATGGGTTTAGGGAAGACGGGATGGGGGAAGAAAGGAAGGGGGTTGGGGAAAATCGCGACACCATTTTATTTTTTATTTTTTTTTGGGTTGCTGGTTGGGCTTAGGTGGGGGATAAGAGGTAGACCCGGCAGTTTCTGACACGACACGAAAACGACACGAAAATAACGGGTTTCGGGTCAATACGATAACTAATCGGGTTATTATCGGGTGACCCGATAAGAACCCGTTAATAACGGGTATACACGCGGGTAACACATGAGTAACCCGTTTCGACCCATTAAGAAAAAAATTATTTTGATAATTTTAAAGTTTAATTACTAAAAGATTTATTATAAAAATACAATAATGGCCATATTAATATATACAATATATTCTATATTAAATATATAGTTTTGTATTATTATTCTATATAAGTTAAAAAAAAAGTTTTAGTCATTATTTATTTTTATTATGAGAGTTCCTTATTATCATTATTAGGATAAATTTTACTTAACATGTTGTTGTCCAAAATTAAAATAAACTAGTATAGCATTTGTATAGGTAAAAACTAAGAAGACATACATACAAGTATGAAAAATGTGAAAGAATATGTAAACACTCATAATTCATCATTATTCCTCCACGAATAGATAATGGTACACTTACATTATCATTTAGATTTTTAAAATCCTCCAAACCCTCATGAATAATGTTTTTTATTTGAGGGCAAAATTAATAAAATTAATAATAATTATTCTAGAAGTGTAAAAAGTGTAAAAAATGTAAAAAAAATACAATCACTCATAGTGACAAGCTTTACAACTTTCATGAAGGGGTTAGCTTCAAAATCCAACACTATAATCCATAAACCTTAAATTTATATTTAACCGTCGATTGTCATTTACGTTTTATTTTTCTTACTGAATTTCTTTTTTAAAATTTTCTTTTTTGAAAACATGATCATCTGGCGGATGTAAGAAGATGAACAGTTCATATCTTTGATATTACGTTTCGATATTTAGGTTAACTGAAATATGAGTCGATGTCATATAGTTTGTAGAAACTTTATAAACATCAAGCAATATTTTCACTAACCGTAAAACTCTGAATATAATATCAACGATCCAAACCGTTCATCTTCCTGCATCCTCTAATAGATCATGTTTTCAAAAAAGAAAATCTGGAAAAACAAAATTTGATGGGAAAAATAAAGCGTAAATGTAAACAACAATCAACAGTTAAATTTTGATCTATGATTTATATGATTATAGTGGCTAATTTTGAAGTTAAGATCTTCACGAAAGTTGTAAAGCTTGTCATTACGAGCGTTTATATATTTTTTCTATATTTTTTACACTTCTACATTAATTAAAAAACTATGAAAGACTTTATTTTTGGATGTGACTATATGGTATGTATATACTTATTTAGTATTATATTTTTCATTTGATTATTTATTGGTTTAAAATATATTTTCCTTAATGGGTCGGGTCATATTACCTGTTAATATTATTGGGTCGATTTCGGGTCGGATCATTTTACCCGTTTATTTTAACGGGTGTTACATAACACGACCCGTTAAGATATCGGGTATGACACGAAAATGACACGAACACGGAAAATACGACACGAATGCCAAGTCTAATAAGAGGGGGTTGGGAGGTGGGGAGGGGGGAAGACAAACTGAGGGTAGGGTGGGTGAGGGAGGAAGACAAATTGGTTTTTTATTTTTTTATTTTTTCCTTCTTTTTTCTGAGTTGCAGGAAGGGGGCTGGAAGGGGAAGAAGATGAAGATGGGGGAGAAGAGAGAGAAAGGGGAAGGGGACGAATTGAGGGGTTTTTTTAATTTTTTTTTTTTAACTTTTCTTTATTATTTTAATATTTAAAAATTATTAAATGATTTTTTTTTTTAGTTTTTAATAAATTTTTATTAATTTTTTAATAGAAAGTGGGCTCCGGATCAAGCCACGTCAACATTGAACTGAGAAATTCACGTCATGCTAATGGAAGGTATAACATTGGCACAAATTCTAAAGATGAGGTGTGAAAATGTCGTGACACCAATAATTGAGGTAGTTTTTTGTAATTTACCCAAAATTCTATCTTTGTTTAACAAACCATTGCTAGTCTGTATCGACGACCATGATCAGTTACAGTTTCTCATGTTTACGTATATCAAATATGAATACCCACTCTCGTCCATGATCACTTTGGCGAACTCAAAATTGCAGCAAGATTCTTGACTTTCTTGCCACCCTGTCTCTCACCATCACTCCATTGAATTGGCAGGACATGAAACATATCGGTTCGTCCTCGTCATCCACAAAATGGTAACTAGACATAGAGATAGTAATTTTAACCGTTAAACCCAATAACCGTAGATAATCGTCCGAATGGATTGGATTTGGGTATGAAAATTCGGGTATATTTTGGGTATGGGGAAAAACCGTAAATATTATTCGGTTATGGTTTTGGATATGGTTATAGGGGTCTCCAATCCATATCCCTACCCGAACCCAAACTGAATAATATATAATATTAAAGTATTACATAATATATGTGTATATATATATATATATATGTATGTATGTATATTCATTATTCACCAAATCTTACTTTGAGAATACAAGAATAACATTGTGTGAGTTTCATTATGTGGCAAAGTTCAAAAGTTTTGATATGAATCAAAATCCATGAGAATTCAATGGTAAAAGATCAACCAACATTATCAATGCTTAGCTTTAATTTTCATGCTCGACAAGATCCATTAATTAAATCATTTTACACATCAAATATTTAATAACGAAATTAATATTTACTAAATTATCATGCGTCAAATGAGCGAATATATTTTTTGTATTGATAAAAAAAATTAAAAAAATTAAAAAAAAAACCGTTAACTGATGGGGAATCCGTTATCCGGTGGGTACGGTTATGGATAATACCCGATGGTTAATTTGCGTTTATGGATATGATTAATTTTCGTGATTATGGGGATGAATATAGCATTTCCGTTCCCAAACCGATCCATTGTCATCCCTAACTAGACACAGTAACTGGTAGAGCCTCAGTTTCATCATCTGAGGATGACATACTGTTCTTTAACTCACGTTGTTTCTACTTACACCTAAAAGTAAAATTCAACCAAATAGCAGTGAAATCACTACTTGCAGTGAAATTCATTTACTTTATATGACATGGACAAAATTTGCAATAACGGGCAGTTTCGAATTTCGGGATTTATTTACATGAAAAGAACAAAAAAGTTACCATAAATTGAACAAAAAAAACTCCAGTAAACCACAGATTTACCAGCATAATAACAATACATTTAACTCACAAGGCAGATAGTAAACGAAAAATGGAACGAACCCAGAAATCAAAAGTTAGTTTCTAAAATATTTACCCAAGAAAATCTCTAAAACCAACAATAATACATTACAGTTAGAAGTGGAGTATTATACAATGTTTTAACTTTCGAGAATAATAAACGAAAGAAGAAGAAAGTAAAAGTAGCAGATATAATACCTTGGATTCTCAGAAACTCAGTTGCGCCTCAGTGTCCTCCAAATTTTCTCAGGAAACAAACAGATGGCAGGGGTTTTGCAAACTTGAAACTAAAAAAGAAACGATTTTGAAGAGTATGTAGGAAGTAATATGTGGTCTAACAGAGTCACGGAAAAACATTAGTTTTGCCTTACGACGGCATCCCATTCCGTTCCGTTTCGCTTCTCGCTTCCAACGACGCTTCTTGAAGGAAAGGAGGAAAATGAAATATGAAAAGCGAGGACTCACTTCGTATCATTTAAATATTTACGGAAAAACGTTGGTACAGCTGAATTTTTTTTTTTAAAAGTTCATATCAATAAAAGTTGAGGTCTAAAACGTGTTTTGTAAATATTTATAAGTAGCTTTTTTCACAATTTTAGGTGAAAAAAAGTTAAAGAACTGAAGCAACAAAAGCAAGCTTCGAAAAACTGGCTTACTTTTTGCACTATGTTAGATCTGATGTTCCAATTTTGCCTTCGTATTCTTATCGAGAGAGGGTTTGCCGCTATAAATAGAGGGGTGAGTGCACCATTAAAGCCCATCCAATTCAACACACAAACTACCATGCGCAAACTCGCTCTACGCAAAACCTCTCAGCAACCTTGAGAACTCTATTCTTACCCCCTTTCTCGCCAACACACCTTCAGTTTGGAAAACAACACTGTGAAGGCAACCGGTGACATCTTTAGTTTGGAAAACAGCATTGTTGTCGTAGAATCAGCCGACTGCGAAGCACCTTCAGTTTAGAAAACAACACTGCATCGAGGCCGACTGATTACCTATCCAAGTCTCGGTCGGCAAGGATTTTCGAGTCCTTATCGGCAAAGGTCATCTCATTAGCCTTCTCGGCGAAGTGAGGTGTTACAGATTACTGGGCTCGGCACATTGAACGCCGAGTTGTTTTATGATTGGATACTCACAAGTAAGCTTTAGAGTTCGGCATTCTGACGGCCGAACCACATTTACCATCAAGACATACATTTTTTTTTAGTACTTGTGTCCATATAGTCTGGTACTAGTTCGGCGTGCTTATACTCTTACGAATATAATCACCGTGACCAAACCCAGCGCCGACGATCCGTGAACTTCGCAGAAATAACAACCTTGTCTTCAGGCTCTAGAATCCAAAGGCCGAGACGTGTTCCTTCCTCGGTCGCAGTTGCAAGACCAAGAAGTCCGCAGCACGCCCAACGCGACATCAACACATTTTACTCCCCGGACGAGCACGGCCGACGAGTTGGCATGCCTCGCACACAACTGAAGGACGTAGTTAGCTCATTAGTTACTCGGCCTGCGCGCCATGTAGGCTTGGTAGTTTTTAGGGTCAACATTTTGACACGCCCGGTGAGACCGAAGTGCTAAAACTACGAAGTTCATGCCCGTTGAAACACGGTCAGTGAAGAAGAAAACAGCCATGGGAAAATCAATAGCTAACCTTACAGCCCAGAACCTAGGGCAATAAGGCTTGTCACAGGCACATAATGTTGTTGCCGTGACGCCCGAAATACCAAGCGCGACATGCCGAGAAAATGAAGTTAATCTCTGCGAGCCGCTTCGTGATGCAGGGATCCTCACCAAAGCGACAAAAGGAAATTTTGTCGAATGAATAGTGGGGGATTATGACGAGGATGATGGTGACGCATCTGACCTACCGACCAGATCGTTTTGTCGACGACAGCTCGACAAGCAAACTTGGCAATTCGAGCAATGGTTCAACTGAAAAATATATATACTCACAGAAATTCGAGACGCCCTAGTTGGTAGAGGCTATGACAGTGGACCTGCTGACCGAACCAGGCCATTTGCTTCCAAGAGCAATCTATTACCAGTGACACAAGCCGAGACAGGATCTGCTCGGCTCAAAATGATCGATTTGGAAAAAAAGTGGTGGTTCAACTAGCTGATCAGACAACTCTAACCCAATGACAGAAACACCTGTTGATATGGTCGAGGTCCAAAGAATGATAGATTCGGCTCTGAAAAAAGGGTCGAAATTCCCAAAGTTCATCCATCCGTACCCAGCTTACGCGAAGAAGTTCGAATATCCTAAAGGCTTTAAGATCCCAGACTTTAGCCCTTTTGCTGGAGAATCGTCCTTGTCCTCATTAAAACATGTGGTTTGGTTCACTGCACAATGCGGGGATGTTAATAATGACCTCTATAAGCTACGGCTATTCAATTTCTCGTTAACGGGCTTGGCATTCACGTGGTACATCAATCTCCTATCTAATTCCATTCAAAGCTGGGAGGAGCTTGTCGAGAAATTCCATGAGCAGTTCTATCGGCCGGGAATGGAGATGTTAATGTCTTCATTGGCCAAGATGGCTCAGGCATCTGATGAGTCACCCATGGAATACCTAACGAGGTTTAAGTCGGCCATAAATTGGTGCCGAGTACCTCTCCCTGAAGTTAAGTTCGTGAGAATAGCTTTGAACGGTTTAGACATGAAATACAAAAAGAAATTCTTGGGGGCGAACTTCCGAGATATGTATGAATTAGCCCAGCATGTCGAGCAGTATGATTACCTTCTCCGAGAAGAAAAGATTTTGAAGTCCCCATCCTGGGGAACGATTTACAAGAATCCCACAGTTAGCTATGCATCAGCCGAAGGCGAGGATTCCCAATATGCCAGTGTGGACGTGGTCGAGATAGTAATAGATAAATCATACGTATGCAAGGCATTGGCATAAATTAACTCCAAGGATGCCAAAACCCGTTCGGCCTCTGAAGAGACAATTAAAGCATCAAAAGTTTACACTTTTGATATCACCAAGGCTGATGCAATCTTCGACTAGTTGTTGCTAGCAAATATTATCAAACTTCGGCCGGGGCATAACATTCCCAAGGCTAAATAGCTGAAAGGTAAAACATATTGCAAGTACCATAATTCAAATAAGCATACGACAAACAACTGTGTCGTGTTTCGAGATGCCATTCAGAGCTGGATTGATAAGGGCAAGCTAAAATTTCTTGAGAAACAGATGGTCGTTGATGTCGATCTCTTCCCTTCGACGATAGTTGGCATGGTGGATGCTCATTTACCCAAAAGCAAAGGGAAATGGAAGGCCGAGTTTGTTCCAATACAATATGTCTCAAAGCAGAACTCTCTGTCGCGACTCAAGATTGATCTATTTTCAAACAAACCGCTTACAGAGTTTTCGGGACCAGCCATAATCGAATCTATGTCAAACTTCGGTGCAGAAGAAACTGATGGATCGATGGTTTTGTGCAGCCGTTGTAAAGCACGCGTCGTCCTAACCGAGCCAAATGAGAAAACACCTCAGGCTCCAACACCACGGCTGCGATAACATCTCCAACGGTACTTGGCGCAGGCCAGCGCCAGAAGGTGTTCAATAGGCTTGGGCCTCAAACGCGACATGATGGCCCATCCTCGGCCAGACGACGTCTTGACTTCGACGTGCCTTTTTACAACGAGGATTATTACTCGCGTAACTCCAGCAGCTCGAGTTCATCGGCGAATCAAAGAACTTTTAAGCCACTCGAGCCACGCGACTAACGATGGTATAGTTATAATTCCCTTACCGGCGTCTATACCGCATTATCTAAGTCTCAGAAACGTCGATGCCATCGGATAGACTTCATGGCCCGCAGACAAGCTGCACAGGCTACTTCAACTACCAAATGGTAGCCGAAAGAAGTACCAGGTAGTGAATTTGATCAGCAACCATTGCAATCATGACCAAGTTACTTCAAGGAAAGAAGGCGATCGAACGCGACTTTGAAACTACAATCGAGGAATCTGAGAAGCGCATTAAACTCCTTATTCAACCAGGGGAAATGAAGGCTCGTTTCGACCAATTTAGAAAAGAGGCAGATAGCAAACCCCCTCCGTTGCCTTCACCAGAGCCACTAATTAAAATACGACGGAATTTGCACCCTCCGTTTCTCGGCGAAGCTTTTGAGTACATGCGGGAGTTTCACAAGAAATATTCCGCTAATGACTTATACGACCTACCAAAAGAATGTCAAGAAGCCCTCGACCTGGCTCTAACTTACCCTGATGCTGAACAAATTATCCAAAAGACCACCGATCCAGCGATGAGAGCCAGGTTCCAGCACATACGTGAAGCACGAGTTTTCAAATTTGAGATCGATCCGTATATCGATATAGACACCGTTGAGCTTCTTTTTTCTCTTGAGGACCTTCAGTATTTACGGTACCATTTCGAAGTCTTTTCGATAGTGGCTCTTGTCGGCTTAACGACCGATGAGAAAGAGCGCGTGGCATTTCTGGATGCGTACCTCGACACAAGGAACGCTCTAATCGCTTATCAGGAGCAAGCCCGCAAAGTTGCACAGGAACATGACCAATTCCCAACGTGGCACGAGCTTGGAGAAAACAACCAAAACGACACAGAACCGGAGGATGTGCCATAACAACCGCCCACTGAGGTAAAAGATGGTCAAGCTGAGGATACTCAAGAGCGGGATATTCCGGCCGATAGCCCTGAAAACGACGACCATGACCTGATGGGTCCTTTGATCCTTGAGGACATAGAGATTAACATGGTCCACATTTTACCTGCCGAGTTTCAGCTGACCACATCTCAACCAAGTTTCTTGGATGGCGACGTGGTAGCCGAATAAGCAACACAAGTTGACTTCGTCGCTGACGAAGAGGACGAACCAGAAAGCAAACAGGATAAACTTAAAGCAGCTCTTGCAGAGTTGTTTCCTTGCTCTTCTACCGATAATCTTTAGCATCTGAAGCCGTTGTATGTTACGGCTCATATCGAAGGATACCCAGTTTCTAAGGTATTCATCGATTGTGGAGCAACAGTCAACATCATGCATGTGTCCATCATGAGAGCACTACGACGTTCTAACGATGAACTCATCCCGTCAGGGGTAACCATGAGCAGCTTCGTCAGGGACAAGTCCCAGACAAAAAGTGTGCTTCATTTGGAAGTGAACGTTGTCGATCGTAATCAGATGATCGTATTTTTTATAGTTGATTCAAAAACAGAGTATAACGCATTGCTCAGCCGTGAGTGGATCCATCAAACAAGCTGCATCCCCTCGTCGTTATACCAAGTTCTTATCTTCTGGGATGGCAAATCGGTCTTAGTTCACGCGGTCGATAATCAGCCGTTCGAGGCGAACATGATTCAGGCTCGATACTATGACGATCACGTCGGCTACATTACCCTACAAGCTTTAATGAGGAAGGGCGACCGACTCAGATATCAGTACAAAAGGCCATCGAGGTGGGCGCCTAGATTGTGCACTAGGATTCGGCGAGACTCGGGTTGGCCAATTTGATTACCGACACTGATGTTTAAACCCGAAAGGCACCGGTCTGCGGTTTCATCAACCATGGAACGACTGCTGGCCCATTAGTGTGTTATTTCCAAGCAACCAAATTCGGGCATAAACTTAGTAGAGTTTCTTGCCGAATGAGATAACGGTCCGGATCTGTTGTTAGACAAGGTTCAAGCTGCTCCAGCCGAGCATGAAGATAGTCGGCCCCAAGTCAATGACCCTTTAGAGGAAATAAATGTTGGAACGGCTGACGACCCACGACCTTTATTTATTAGTGCTTTGTTACCCCCACATATGAAAGCCAAGTTTTGTAATTTACTTAAAGAATTTAAAGATTGTTTTGCTTGGAGCTACCATGAGATGCTGGGTTTAGATCGGACGCTCGTCGAGCATGAGTTACGAATTAAACCTGGGTGTAAACCATTTCGTCAACCATCATGACGATTCTTAACCGAAGTACAACTCAGCATAAAGGACGAACTCGTTTGACTTTTAAAAGCTGATTTCATTTGGACTGTTCAATACGTCAAATGGTTGGCAAATATTGTTCCAGTGTTAAAGAAAAGTGGTGCTTTACGAATCTGTATCGACTTCCGAAATCTGAATCTAGCAACTCCCAAAGATGAGTATATCATGCCGATTTCAGATTTGCTAATCGACGCAGCGGCAAACCATGAAATTCTATCCTTTATGGATGGACATGCCGGTTATAACCAGATTTTCATTGCCAAAGCCGATGTCCATAAAACTGCTTTTCGTTGCCCGGGGGCACTCGGCACATATGAATGGGTCGTCATTCCATTATCTAATTGAAACCATCGTCGAAGTCTACATTGATGATGTTGTTATAAAATCAAAACACCGGCAGACACATTTGGATGATATTTGACAAGCTTTGTTACGTATGCGCCAGCACAGTTTGAAAATGAATCCTGCCAAATGTGCTTTCGGCGTCATAGCTGGTTACTTTTTAGGATTCTTTGTACACCATCATGGCATTGAGGTTGATGAAAACAAGGCTCGCGCGATCATCAATGCTCCACCCCCTGCGACCAAAAAATAACTACAGTCGTTGCTCGGCAATATCAACTTCCTCCACTGATTCATTGATAATTCGACAGGAAAAATGAAAACCTTTTCTACGTTTTTTAAACTCAAGGATTACAACGCCCTCGAATGGCGTCTTGAACACCAAGAGGTGTTTACACAGATCAAGGTCTCCCCCAAGACCCCACCCGTCCTTGTCCCACCACGACCGTGGTAAACCTCTCAAGTTATACATCTCCGCAGTCGAAGAATCCATCGGTTGCCTCCTCGCTCAAGACAATGACGTTGGCCGAGAACAAGCCATTTTTTATTTCAGTTAGAATCTCAACCAACCGAAGATCAATTATTCCTCCGTCGAGAAACTTTGCTTAGCCCTATTCTTCGCCGCATCAAAACTTAGGGATTATATGCTTCCATCGGTCACTCAAGTCATTACCCAGACCGACGTTATTTGTTACATGCTCACTCGGCCAATCATGAAAGGCCAAATTGGGAAGTGGACAATGGCACTATCTGAATTCAGTTTGCAATACGTGCCCCAGAAAGCCGTCAAAGGTCAAGCTTTAGCCGATTTCTTGGCTCAACATCCTTCATCTTACGATTTTGGGGGCAATGATGTTGAAATCGGTTTGGTAGATACACGTGATAATTACTGGACGATGTACTTTGATGGCTCTAGTACTTCAGCTTTGGCTGGGGTTGGGATCGTCATTCAATCCCCTGATCACAACCGTATTTTTCTCTCAAACTTGATTTTGATTGTATGAATAATCAAGCTGAATACGAAGCTCTTGTCATCGGCCTTGGTGTCCTTCACGACTTACGAGCAACCCGTACCCTCATCCTCGGTGCTTCTGAACTTGTGATTAATCAGCTTAATGGTACTTTTCGATGCATGAGTTGCACTCTGATGCTCTATCACATGGTTGCCAACTATTTGGCCGAGTTAACGGCATTAGATTCAAACACATCTCTCGAGTTCGAAACACCGACGTAGATGAACTGGCTCAAATAGCCTCCGGAGCATAACTCTTGGGGGGCAAGCTAGGCTGGGAAATACCTGTGTTACGACGATCATACCTGGCTTTGGTTAATCAGTAAGTTGTCCAACGCGACAGCGTAATCTGTACGTGAGTCATGTCCCTACCTTCGTTATTAGAGTGAAAGGATCATATAGATATCTACGCAGTCGAGGCAATACCAAATGACTGGAGGGACCAATCATGCAGTATCTTGACAACCTTAATGGTAAACACGACCGCAGGACAAAGGTTCATGCAATGAACTATGTCACGTACCAAAATGAATTATACCAAAAGGGCGAAGATGGTCTATTACTGTTATGCCTTGGCCCCCAGGAAGCTACTTAAGCAATCGTAGAAGTTCATGAAGGAATTTGCGGGGCTCATCAGACTGGTCGAAAGATCCAAT
The DNA here is from genome assembly GCA_024362995.1 of Heteromeles arbutifolia. Classification (NCBI taxonomy): domain Eukaryota; kingdom Viridiplantae; phylum Streptophyta; class Magnoliopsida; order Rosales; family Rosaceae; genus Heteromeles; species Heteromeles arbutifolia. The sequence goes on along the minus strand of JANCRC010000003.1, from coordinate 30,430,362 downwards.
GGTTGCTTCGCCGACACAGCTATTTCTGGCCGAATATACTAAAGGGTTGTATTGAGTTCGCACGAGGATGTGTACAGTGTCAAATTCATGGTCCTATACAAAAGGGCCCAGCCGAATCACTACATTTGGTCACTAAATCATGGCCGTTTAGAGGGTAGGTCATGGACGTAATAGGCAAAATTACGCCATCTTCTGGGTCAGCAAAGCATGCATGGATACTTGTCGCAACGGACTAGTTCACCCAATGGGTTGAAGCAAAGTCATATGCCTAGATAACATCTAAAGAAGTTTGTAATTTTGTCAAAGAAAACATTGTAACTAGATTCGGCATACCAGAAACAATCATAACAAATAATGGTACGATCTTCATATCCTACAGGTTTAAGGAGTACATGAAAAATCGAAGAATTCGACTCAAGCAGTCTACGCCGTATTACCCGCAGACGAATGGGCAAGCCGAAGCAAGTAATAAGGTTTTGATCGGTATTCTTGAAAAAATGGTAAGAGAAAGGCCTGGTATGTGGCATTTAAAGCTAAATGAAGCGTTATGGGCCTATCAAACTTCACTCCGATCAGCCACTGGAACGACCATGTATGCGCTGACTCATAGACACGACGTAATGTTATTGGTCGAACTAAGTATAAACTCGTTGCGAGTAATTGAACAAAGTAGTTTGTTCAGGGCTAAGTACAGTCAAGCCATGAGACAAAAGTTAAAAGATTTAGAAGAAGCGCGGCTTGACGCTTATAACTTACTGGTGGCACAAAAGAAAATTGTCGAGCAAGCTTATAATCAGGGAGCCAGACAAAAACTGTTCGGCGAAGGAGAATTGGTTTGGCAAACTGTGCTACCTGTGGGAATTAAAGACCCTAGGTTCGGCAAATGGTCGTCGAACTGGGAAGGATCGTTCGTCGTTCACAAAGTTCTCAATAAGGGGGCATACCATCTCAAGGATCGAACTGGTTTAATGCATAAGTTGCCAATCAACGGGAAGTTTTTAAAGAAGTACTATCCGATAACTTGGGAAACGAGAGAATAAAGGCGCGTTTCATTAAGATTGTAAAGTTACAAATTACAAGGAATTAAAATGGCCTACAGAGATACACAATCCTAGGGGGTCGAAAGAAAGAAAGCTTCGAGAGCGGCCTTTAATTCCAACCACCTTACTTCACCCATGGTAACCTCAGCTTGCCGCGTCCTCTTGTCAAGCCTCATTTGTTCAATCCGTCTCACGCCAGTTGCGAACTTCGTCAACAGGAGCATGAGGAGATACACTGAGAGTGGTTACTCTTGTGGTCTGGCTGGAGATAACATGAATCTCTCGTTCTCCCTTCTTCGCCAATTGCTTGACACGTTTTGGGGGACGGGGAGATTCACCTGCCGTCTTGGCCTTCTAGCGAGGCCGTTTGCTCTGTGAGGTTGGCGCGGCGGCTTTAGTCTTCTTAGATGAGGGGGCCAATTTTTTCTTGGCCGCAACCGCTGCGATCATATCTGCCTGCTTCAGCACTTGACCGCCTAAGAAAGCAAAGCTGAATTAGTAAAATTAAGTGGGCATTTGAAGGAAGAAGATTGGGATAGACATATACCTTGAGCTGTCTCTTTGGATTGTGGGACAGGAGGTTTTTTGGACCGATCGCCAAAGAGTTTGTTGACAACATCTTCGACTGATGTGCCAAAGAAATGTCGAGTGTATTCTTCCCACCAGTCGCCGAAGGTGTCAGTACCGAGAATTTCAGGAACAGTTGGTCGAATGCGAAATTTTTTGCATCGTTCCTGAAACTCTTTCTCGATGTCTTTGCACTCCCTCTTTGAAGAGCTAGAGAATCGACGAGTGTCGCAGCTAAGGGGAAGGTCGCTTGTTAACACAAATAACCCCCAGGCCTGACGAATATCAATTTCTTCAGCTTCACTACATGCTGATGTTGGGAGCCTGATCGAGGAGGGGTATTCTTGACGATGAAAAATTAAGAATTCATCGTCAGAGTGGACGTCAAGGCCGAAGAAGTATTTGAAAACCTCTTCGGCCTAGTGAAGAGGCGCCGGTCGAGATGATAACTGAAGGCCGAGCGCTTCGGTAGACTGGAAGTTGGAAATCTCTGGCCGAAATGTGGCAAAATAGACCTGCAGCCAGAGTTGGAAAACCCAGAAGGGTCCATTCTGGTGTGGGTCGATCTTGTTGATGGTCACTTCAGCCAAGCAACGTAGAAAGTTGGCAAGGATGGCTGGACTGAGCGCTAGGGTATGACCGCTAGCCAGGGCTTCAGCCACAAGCATGTTCTCGACCAAGTATTTATTTGACTTGGTACAACAAATAAACTTGTTGTACCAGTAAAAGAGGAAGGCTTCATGTTCTCCCTTCCGTAGGCTCGCCTCCCCTCGGCCAGCAAAGTGGAGGATGAGGGTGTTGTACTTGAAGAAGTTCTTATGCAACTTTTGAACTTCTTCCTTTGAAGGCTTTTGACCTTCTGTGCTCAGCGTCTCGACAACCCGTTCGTCGAATAGTGCCTTGAGGTCGAGATTCAACAGGCATCCAGTGAAAGCGGCGTCGACTGGAATGCCAGAAGGGGAAGTCCCAAGAATGGCTGAGACATCTAGGATGGTGGGGCCGATAAGGCCAAAGGGAAGGGTCATGGTATTGGTGGTCGAGCACCAAAAGCTCAAGGCTGCTATAAGAAGTTCTTTATCCATAGCAATTTCCACGGACGAGAGTTTGATGGTGTCATAGATGCCAAGAGCCTTCCATTTTTGGCAGAAGAATTTTTCCATCCGTTCGACCTAAGCCGCACAGGTTGCAGTAGTCGAGGGCTAGGCTCCTTGGGGCTTCGCCAGGTCCTACTTTGACCAATCAAATCCTTGCAGCAAGGGTGCCAAGCATTGGGCCTTGAAGAGGTTGGTGATGGATGGTGGCACGGCGTCCTTGAAAAGTGGCCCTAGAATTTGATGAGATGTGCTCAAATCACTTTCGAAGTGCAAGGTCTTGATGGTGTTCCAATCGATAAAGTCATTGCACTTGTTGTATTTATTAGAGAGTTTAGAGATGAAGAAAGCCATTGATGAAGCCTTGAAGAGTTTCTTCTGGGTTTGAAAGAAGAGTTTCTGGGTTGAGAGCTTTTGGGATTTATGGGTTCTTGAAAGCAAGAGACGAGAGGAAATTCAAAGGTTTTGGAAACGTAAAGTGCGAATGAAAGGGATTTGAGTATTTATAGGCATTTTTGGGGATAGAATCGACCGGGAAAGCTGTTAATCATTATGAATATTCGGATAATCTAGGTGAAAAAACCAAAGGTCTCGCGAATTGAAGGCGCACGATTGCGTGTGGCTGCGATTTTGATGGTGAAAGACATTTCAATGGCTGCACATCTTAAGGGTCATCATTGAGGGCTACTGAGTGAGCTAGGGCGTCGCCACATGGCAGAGGGTTAAGGAAAATGTAAACGAGTAATCATGCTTCATAAATGCGCGTGATTAAAGTTTTCGAGGTGTTTAAATGTTTTTTGAGGACATGCCAAATAATGTTTTCCTTTCTTCAAGGCCAAGGCTCGACCAAGGATTATAGGTCGGCGGTCTCAGAAGTGATGGGGCAATGTTTGGGCCCAAAATATTGGTTTGGGCCGAGTTTAGAATTGTTCTCGGCCTAAAAGCTTTGTTCAAGGATCTTTATGGGCCATCTGTTTCGTGGGCTGTCTAGTCGAGGCCGGCTAGGCCCTATCAGGGAGTGGAATGTTCTAGATAAAAGGAAAATAAGTAAGTCCCATTGCGAGACGAATGGGTGGGGTATTTGAGTCCTGATGCAATAAGGAGTCTCGGTATGATGCAGAGACCTGGAGATGAAGACGGCCTGATAGAGGGTCAGGTTCAAAGTCCTAATGGAAGTAAGAATGGCCGAGATAAGATTGGATCGGGATAAGGAGTCATAATCCGGATGTAGTTTTAACTTGATCGAGAGAGGGTTTGCCGCTATAAATTGAGGGGTGAGTGCACCATTAAAGCCCATCCAATTCAACACACAAACTGCCCTGCGCAAACTCGCTCTACATAAAACCTCTCAGGAACCTTGAGAACTTTATTCTTACCCCATTTCTCGCCAACACACATTCATTTTGGAAAACAGCACTATGAAGGCAACCGGTGGCATCTTCAGTTTGGAAAATAACACTGTTGCCGTAAAATCAGTCGACTGCGAAGCACCTTCAGTTTGGAAAACAGAACTGCATTGAGGCCGACTGATTACTTATCCAAGTCTCGGTCGGTAAGGATTTTCGAGTCCTTATCGGCAGAGGTCATCTCATTAGCCTTTTCGGCGAAGTGAGGTGTTACAGATTACTGGGCTCGGCACATTGAACGCCGAGTTATTTTATGATTGGATACTCACAAGTAAGCTTTAGAGTTCGGCATTCTGATTGCCGAACCACGTTTACCATCAAGACATACATTTCTTTTTAGTACTTGTGTCCACATAGTCTGGTACCAGTTCGGCGTGCTTATACTCTTACGAATATAATCACCGTGACCGAATCCGGCGCTGACAATCCGTGAACTTCGTAGAAATAGCAGCCTTGTCTTCAAGCTCTAGAATCCAAAGGTCGAGATGAGTTCCTTCCTCAGCCGCAATCGCAAGATTAAGAAGTCAGCAGTGTGCCCAACGCGACATCAACACATTTTACTCCCTAGCCGAGCTCGGCCGACGAGTTGGCACGCCCCGCACACAACCGAATGACATAGTTAGCTCATTAGTTACTCGGCCTGCGCGCCATGTAGGCTTGGTAGTTTTTAAGGTCAACACATACTTATGGCAATTTAATTGCCTTAATTCACTGTGCAAGCTATGGCACAATGCTGATTTAAAAGTAGCTACAATTGTCAGTGTGGTTTTAACTAAACAAGGAGAAAAGTAGAGAGCAAAAAACAGTTATTTACCACAAATTATGTTGTTTATAGAAACTCAAATGAATGATAGGTTTCATTAGCCTTCGGATCAAATTATGTTGTTTAGGCATTCTGAAAATGATTGTCATTTTGATGATCCCAATAATTTTTGTGAAGAGAGCGATAATGTGATAATGATTTAAAATAGAATCATGATCAAGATGAATGATCACATGAGATAGAAGCATTAAGAAATACTATAGCCGCAAGTTTGATGAATGTATCTAATTAGACTACTTTTATACTAAACAACTTTTGAATTATTCTATTTGAAGTATTAGTTGGTTGATGGTATTTCAAGTGCATCAACAATTAAGATGGAAGAAGCCCTACAAAATCCTAAGTGGATACAAGCTATGGATGAAGAAATGTCTGCGCTGCAGAAAATAAAACTTGGAAGATAGTACCTTTATCCAAAGAAAAGAAACATGTTGGTTGTCGATGGGTTTTTACAATTAAATATGGATCTATGGATAGAAACAAAGCAAGGTTGGTGGCCAAAATGTATACTCAAATGTGTGAATAAACCTTGTCAAGGTAGCAAAAATTAATACGATATGCGCGTGTTTTGATTTCCTTAGCCGGGATTATGGAGTTGCCTCTTAAATAGTCTGATGTAAAGAATGTCTTCCTTCACGGAAACTTGGAAGATGAAGTGTATATGGTCTTTGCACCAGGTCATAGTACGAGTGGTGATATTAGGGTATGCAGATTGCGTAAGTGTCTTTATGGACCTAGCAATTGTTCCGTGCATGGTTTGACAGGTTTACTCAAGCTATGAAGAAATGTTGTAATCACCAGTGTCATTTAGATCACACTTTATTTCTCAAGCATAGGATTGATAAAATAACTGCTTTATTTATTTGTGTGGATGATATGATTATTATGAGATGAAGAGATTCAGAAGTTACAAACAAATCTTTCATCTGAATCTGATATGAAAGATTTGGGTGAATTGAAGTTCTTCCTTGGAGTTGAGGTTGCCCATTCAACTAAAGGTATCTTCTTATTTCAGCCAAAATATGTATTGGATTTGGTGAAAGAAATTGGCATGTTAGCATGTAAACCTGTGGGTACTCTATGGATGGTGGAAAAGTGTTTACCCTGATCACGTTCAGGTTGATAAGGGTATATATCAAAGACTTGTGGGAAGATTAATTTATCTGGCTCAAACACATCTTGATATTGCATATGTTGTAAGTGTTGTCAGTCAGTTTATACACTCACCTAGTGAGGATCATATGGTTGTTGTAATGCACATTTTGGCATATTTGAAGTCAGCACGAGATAAAGGAATACCATATGAAAGACATAGACACCTAAAAGTTGGGGGATTTAAAGACACAGATTGCTTGGCAATGTTAATGTCAGGCGTTTTCTACGTCTGAATATTTTATGTTTGTTGGAAGTAATTTGATTACATGGCCTAATAAGCAACAAAAAATGGTGTCAAGCATCTGAAGAAGCTGAGGTACGACACAAGGAATATATGAGCTCCAAAGCTACAGAATCTTTTGGGTCTTGGTTTGAAATCAAAGGGAGTGGTGATACTATATATTATTATAATAAGTTTGCAAGGGAAATAATAGATAATACTGTACAACTTAATAGAACAGAACTTGTGGACTTGATAGACATTGTCAAGGAGAATTTCGAGAGGAAAATTGTGTCAGTTCCATTTGTTAATTCATACGAGCAACTTGCTGAAGTTCTTACACATGTAGTGTGTAGAAGATTGTTTAATGACTCACTTATCAAGTTGCGTATGTATGATATCTATGCACTAACTTAAGGAGGAGTGTTGACTTAGCTATGGCCAGGGTCGGTGGTAATCCTCTTCTTCTCCTTTCACTCTTTTCTTTTCCTTTCCTTCTCCTTCAACTTCTGTTTTCTCTTTTTGCCGATTCCCCTTTTTCCCCTTCCTTCCACTATTTTTCCACCTCTTTTCCCTTTTTCCCATGTTTTTTTCCCATTTCCCCCTTTCTTCCATCCCCAGTTTACTCATCAATCCACTCCCTCTTCATCCCAATCGGCTCCATCTTTCATGGTTTCCGCAATCTGATTCAGCTCCTACTTCTCTTTACCACGATTTATCGTGTTCCCCGTGAAGGTGTGTATAGTTTTTGTTCCAGTATTCACACCACCTCCTTCGTTGGGTTGGCTTTTGGAGGTGTTGTTGCTAGTGGATTGCTTCTTCCCGCTAGCTTCCTTTGATTTGTGGTTGCTACTATTGTGGTGTTTGCTGGCAGTGTTTGGGGTCCTGTTTTGGGATACTATGATGGGAGCTATGTGTAACTTGATCCCATCGGTGTGCTGGGGATGTTTGTTTCTATTGGTGGGAAAGCGGCACTTGGCCAGCTGCAACGGTTTGAGGTTGCTAGGGTTTGTTTCGTTGTTTTTTATGTTTTAGGCTCAAAATTTTGTTTTGGGCTCTTTGTTACTGTGGAGGTTCATTTTTTTGTCTGTGTGTTTGTATTTGGGCTTGGTCTTATGTAATATGTTGTGTTTGTAATAAAGGAACCTTTTAACAAAAAAAAAATAGAAAGAAAGATTCCAATATTTTGGCTCTTCTTTCCTCTAAATTAGCAACTTATGTAAACTAGGCTCATCGTCATTGTGGTGTTCCGGTTTAACAATGCATTGCGATACACTATTGGACGGGAACCACACTTAGTTCACAACCGATTTCATGCAAGTCTTCCCAAAATGAAGGTTAGAATCAAAAACTCATATTCAAAATCTTCTGAACAAGTTTTACATGACAGTTAGCACCCTCTTTTCTACGGGTAGCAAAAGTAAGAAGAAAAACAAACAGCAACAAAGGGCTAGCAAATGCAAGTTAGATATGACTTTTTTGGCAGCTACAATTGCTTCTTCGTACATGATACAACAACATTGGCTCATGTCCAGTGTCGATCAATGTTGAACTTGAGATAATCATGTCCAGTTCAAATCAAAATTAACAAGTAGTTTTATAAGTACATTAAATTTTTAGAATGTTGAACCACAGTGGCCCAAAAGGCTATACTCCCCATTTCACTCAAATTTGAATCCTCTTCCCCGCACTTAATATCAGTTTAGTATATAATGTTGATTGTATGAAAAGAAAATGAGGAAAAACTCGTTGCTTCATTATCGGCTGTAACCAGCACTCGCTAGATTCTCTCCCATGCGATTTTGTATTTGATTTAGTGAAGAGCTTGAAGAAAAAATGGAACGATTTTCACTTTGGATTTTCTAGGAAGAAAGAAGATGGGTGATTCATTGATATCTCACACACTGCGTGAGCAAAATATTGCCCTTGCAAGGAGGGGAGCCTTCTCTCTCTTACATTATAATCAAATCTAGCCATTCAAATAAATCTAAGTGATGCACATAGATTATGATCCAATGGCTCACATTAGACCAGCAATTACACTTAACTTTACAAAAACAAACTTATTCAATTCTAATTGAGCTGCAAAGAAGTTTAAACATCAACATCACATGTACTTCCATACTCGAATAAAAGCAGACAAGGATGTGTGCAAAACCAAATACGCATATATATGCAGGAACATCCGGCCATAGCCGATAGGCAAAAGTTTTCTTTAGGGATAATTGGATAAACAAACAAAATCAATATATACAAGTTGAGGGTAAATACTCCCACATGTAAGGTGACTTCTTTCTTTGATATGGGATTAATATTTTCAACACGCCCTTCACTTGTGGTAAATTTTTAAGCCTAACATGTGGACAACACAAATATGTGACGTGGAGCATGTGTGCATGTTGGACTTCATACATAGAATCAACTTGCTCTAATACCATGAAGAAAGTTGAAGTTCTACTATAAAACGAATCGGCAATATGAGTAGTAGTCCAATTACTTATAACGACATTCAAGGTTACTTCTTTCCACTATATACAGAAGAGAGAATGCATAAGTAAAAGCACTATATACTTTCGGCGAAGAAGCTTCAAAGCTTCTATACATCACTTGGTGAATCAGCGGTGAACATTCTATGAAGCCTCTCCATCGTCACTTCCACTGTTTTTTTTTCCTTAGTTTCTTTTTCTTTTCTGTGCTTTATATATGAAAAATAGAAGAATAAGCTTTGAATCTCAACTCAATGAATATGAGTAGTCGTGCATTACAAATATATATATATATATATATATATATATGTGTGTGTGTGTGTGCGTGTGTGTGTGTGTACGTATCTATATATAAAGCCGGAGGCCCATTTTGGTGTCACCGGCTTCGACAAAAAGAATTGGACCAAACTGCCCCTTAGTCAAAAAACTTCAAAACCTGCCCAAAATAATATATCAAATCATGCAAGGGTAAGTTGGTAATTTGGTCATCATAAAATATAATATAAATATAAATGGGGAGAGAGAAAAGAATAAAAAAAATAAAAGGGAAGAGAGAAAAGAATAAACAAATGACAAAGTTGATTGTGCCCACGTGATGAGGAAGAAAAATAAGAAAAATCATAAATGTTGTGTTCAAAACATCTTAAGAGGCGCGTAGAGCCGATGATAAAAAAAGAAAATAACGAAATAAAAAAAATATTGAAGCAATTAATGCATATAAATACATTTCAAATGTCTAAGTCGCACATAGCGCGCTGTGATTCAAAATATGTCTTTTGCACGTAGTTGTTTATTAAATATTATTTCTCAAATTTTAAACACTTAAGAGGTGCGTAATGCCAGTTATAAAAAAAGTCTCTCGCACGAGCACAATAATGTGATTCAATTAGTTGTCAAATGATCTTTTTTTTTAACAAACAATATTATCTACACTAACGGGAGGGAGTGGGCTTAGCCTCACAATGGGCTAGCAATCAGTTGTTTATTAAATATTATTTTTTTCTAATCTTAATGTAAATTCAATAAAATGTAGATGGAAATTGAAAGACTACTTTTATTAATATGGATTCAGCTACTTTGATTAGTTAAAAGATCACTTTTATTAAATGTATTTATTATTCATTTCCATCTACATTAATAAATACATTTAAAACATGTAAATTGCACGTCGTGATTCAAAACATGTCTTCATGCACGCGCGTGAACGCATGCATGGAGGCTAGTATAGCTAATACAATAGGATTATATATCACAAGTCCCTAATCAAGAGGAACTCTGTTGATGCAAATTTACATCGTCCCCTCCTTTGAAGAAAATGCACCTGCAAAATAATAAGACCTAAGATTAAGGCCAAAAGCCTCCCGCAGCAATGATGAATTGAGGGCTTTGGCCGAAGAATCTCTAATGCCAAAGTTAGAATTCTGAAAAAGAATGTGTTTAGGAGTTTGTGGGTAGCAAATGGCTTAACATTTTAGTGGGATAAGAGGGGTATTTATAGGAGGGTGGCTGGCCCTTAGGGTGGAGAATGGCCTGCTATATATGGTGGTATTTGAAGAATAATTGTAAGATATTATGTGAAATATCATCTTGCAATTAACATGGCAATTATTCCTAAATTAAATAGGAAGTTTTGAGAGTTACCTTTTGAATAAAATCAATAAGGGATGAATGATGAGTGATGAGAGATATTTGAATAAATATTATATTGATCACCTTTAACTCTTCCTTGATTGAGCCGTTATTATCTGTCACATACGCATGAGAATTTTGGTGTGCCTCGAGAATAATTTTGTCCTTCTTACCTAAAAGTCCATGTGTCACCTCCATAACTTTTTATTTTTGGCTCCACAAACTCCAAGGGTTTTTTTTCCCTTTATGTTAAATCAGTACTTTCCTTATGTTTCCTAGTTGAATCAGTAATTAATTTCCATGTTTGAATCAGTACTCTCCCTTTTTCAAGTTTTTAGGTAATTTACTATGGGGAAGAGATCCTCTCCTGATCTATGCATCCGGAGCTTAGGGATCAAATGATCTGGACCTTTAAAATTTGATTCTATGGCCAAAAACTATTAAAAGTTTTTACTAACTTCTCTGCTTTTAGCCATTGGATCAAATTTTAAAGGCCCAGATCATTTGATTCCTGGGCTCCGGATGTATAGATCCGGAGAGGATCTCTTTCCTTTATTATGTGCTTTCTTTTATCTCAAGGATTTTTTTATGCGACAATATATTTATACTAATGCCTAATGGGATGGGATTATCGGAAAATAAATCGGTTGTGAATTCGTCATTTTCGACAATCAGGCTAAGAGAAATATCATTAGACCGTAGTATTAACTCTTTTTCCACAAAGATTTAGTATATAGCTTCCTTTCCCGGTCGTAATAGTATTACTTTCCCTTTATCCTATATGCTTTCCTTCTTGAATTAGGGTTAATTTGAAGGCTATATAAATGCCTTAGTTTACAAATCACAATTGTATGAAAGAGTACTCTTCTCAGGCGTACGGAGAACTACAGCATCATCACTTGTTCATAAGACAAAGCCAAAACTTTCCCTTAAAACCTTATGTGTTTTAAACTTTATACGTACGTTTGCATTAATTCCACATAGTAGTACACTATGCCTCGTTCACGGCGTGACTACTGCAGCTGCCTTGGTGTCATCCTCGCCATCCTCGCCTTCCTCGGGGTAATAGCCTTTTCCTTCTACTCCTTAATCTGGTTATTCGTCCTTCCCAATGAGCCCAAAATCACCGTCACTGACGCATCTCTCACCCAATTTGATTTCGCTGCCGGCAGAAACAACATTCTCAACTACAACCTTGCACTCAACTTTACGATCAGAAATTCCAACAGAAGGGCCGGCATAGACTACCGTGGCATCCAAGGCATTGGCAAATACAGAAACAAGAAATTTTTTGTTGCGAGTTTGAGTTTGACACCGTTTTACCAAGACCACAAGAACACCACCGTTGTGCCTGTAGTTCTTCAAGGGCAGCAGTGGGTTAAGTTTCGAAAACATGACGTTTCTAAGTTTAACTCAGAGACTGCGGCCGGTGTTTACAACATTCGTGTAGAGTTTCGTCTTAGGATCATATACAAACGCGTCAGGATATTGAAGAAAATTAGGGACTCGCCGAAGATCTATTGCAAGCAAGTGAAGGTTCCATTGAGTGGTTATAATGAAACATCTGCAGGTAGTTTCAAATTCAACCCTACCAAGTGCAAGAATGTTCAAATGAAGGAAAGATGAAAGAAAGATTGTTGAGTAATGAGTATAATGTGGCATGCAAATTGAAGGTTCCTGTGAATTCGAACGGAAGCCTTGTTAACATTTTAGAGAGCCTAGTTCAAATTAAGGGCTTAGTTTTATATGTTTATTTTGTGTTTTTTTTTCTCTCTCTTTGAGCTTTTGTTCTTTTGTTCTGCTCTTCTGTTCTATTCTGTAATCTAGGGTTTGGATAATGCTAGGGAGATCAAATTTTTTAAATCAAATTTGTAAACCAAATGATATGGTTGTAGATTATTAGATTATTAATTAAGTGTCAGTTAATGTGTTTATCTCTTATTGGTGACAAATTATTTGATTTGCAAATTTAATTTAAATATTTGGTCCCCCTAGCATTATCCATTCACTAATTTCGGACGGGTACCACACTAATAAAACAACAACATCTAGAAACATTTGGAATGTTCTCTTATTAACAATAGCATCAATTATTTTAAGGTTTACCGATGAGATTTTGTTGATCCAGCCAAAAGCTACAATGGATCCTTCTTGACACTTTGTTTTCAAATGAAAAATAAAATTGCAAATCTTGTTTCTCCGTATGCATATTTTCTTGGCTTTGCGTCCTTAGTTTTGGATTTTTTTTTTTTTTTTTAAGTACGACATTTCATTCATTGATAAAAATGCGTTACAAATACATATTATGAAGAACTCAGCCCCCAAAAGGATCCTTGCAAACTAGATCTAAAAATATTACAATAAAGCATCACTAATCGCAAAGTAATGATTAGACTTCAAGCACTTGTCCGAACTCATCGAGAACCGCAGAATTACTTAGATCTATAAAATTGTTAAATTTCGTGTTACAACGAGATCATGTGAGAACAAAATCTCAAACCAAAAATTGTGATAGGGAGTACGATGCCCATGGATCTATTGCACCACCTAATCACCTCTGTCGAAAACTATGCTTGCTATTTCCATGGCTGCCTCTTCTTACCTCTTCTCACCTCTTCTTACCTGGAGGCATGCTCGGAGCTAAGGGTCGTGCGGGGTGCGACGGACCCAAGTGCCGGGGCTTCTCCTTCTTGGTCTCCTCATGTGCAGGGAGTGGTGAAGGTGAACGTGGATGCCAGTTGGAAGTGGGTGAATGAGTGTTGCCATATTGGGGTCGTGCTTCGTGACTCTTCGTCTCGTTGCTTGGCAGTGCGAAGGGAGATCGTGGCCCCTAGTGCGTTGGTGGCTGAAGCAAAGGGTGTTTTGGAGGGATGTGTGATGGCTAAGCAGAGGGGCTTCTTGAGTATTGTGATGGAGTCGGACTTGAAGGACATTATCTCTTGGCTGAATGGACGTATTGACCAAGGAAATTGGAAGGTCTTCCCGACCTTGTGGAAGATTCGCAAGGACGGTGAGGACTGCAGTTCGTGTGTCTGGTCTTGGGTACCAAGATCAGCCAATGGAGAGGCGGATTATGTAGCATTGCATGCTGGTGCAGAGATGTGCGACTTAGTCTGGGTTCAACGATCCCCATTTTCATTTGTACGTGTTTTGAACAAGGATGATCTACCTTGCCCTCCAACTTAGCTTTTGTTTGATGCGAGTTAAGGGTTACACGAATGGTTCTTCGTGTCGTAGCTTTTCCTTTAGTCTCGTTTTCATGCATGTCATTGTTTGCCCCTTGTGGTTTTCTGTACTTCTCTTTGGCTTCGGCCCAGGATAATGATATTTTCTAGTTCTTTAAAAAATAAAAAATAAATAAAAAAAGATCACTGCCACAACCCTAGAACAGCAAATGAAGTAGATTCAGCAAATCAAACAACTCCACCCCTCACACATAAATCCAAAAGATCCCAAAGAGGTAGCACACCAAAACGAAAGTTAAAAACAAGCACTCTCCTATAAAGAGCAATCAAACTAGCAAACTCTCCTACCAAGAGAAATCAAACCAAACTCCAAGACAATTATTCAAAATTACTAAATAGAAACAAAATAAAAGGATAAAATCATGTAATAAAAGGATAAAATCATGTCACCGGTCCACATCCCCCAGACATCGGAAAGCTATATCACTGCACCTGCTAATGTCGTACTTGTTGGAAAATATTAGTATATTTAGGTTTATTTGAATGCTTAGTTTTCTAGGCTTAGCCTGTTAGCATTAGAGTTTCGGTTTCTTACCTTTTATGACTATGGTTAGTTTATTATAAATAGCATGCTTGTTATTCAGTCGAGAACAAGTTAGTCACAATGTAGCTTCTTAGGGTTTTGTAGCCGTTCCGGCATTCTCGTTTGTTTAATAATATTCGTATTATTTTGTAATCTTGTTCATCGTGCACTCTGATATTCAACTTGGTATCAGAACAGGTTTGATTCTTAAGAATTAGATCTGTCCTTGATAGCTAGTTTGTTTTTTTCAGTTTGCTGGGTATTAGTTTTGGCAAGGAATTGTTTTAGAAAAAGGTTTGCGTCTGTTTGCCCCAGCCTGCTAGTACCATCGGTGCTGCTCGACCCGCAACAATCTGTCCACTACCAGATCGACCCACCTCTGACCTACACCGTTGCTCCACCTCGCCGCCCCGCAATCACGACTCCACTAATTGAATCGATTCTGCCGCTGTCCAAGCACTTTGCCGTAGTCTCGTACCCGCACCGACTAGTCTCGTACCCTCAATCGACTCCCATGAGTCAGGATCTGTCGAACCACTGCAACCCTGCCGCTGCTAGTTTGAAATCTTGCTGTTTTTTGTTGGTCCAACGATTGCACTGAAGTTTCAATGCAGTTTGATGATTGCTGCACTAGTTTGCAGTTGCATAAAAGAGAATGGAAGAAGGATACAAGAAGAAGGATACAGGAAAGAAAAAAAAACGCACAGAAAGAAGAAAAAGAAGAAGGATACTTTACCAAAAAAAAAAAAAAAGAGAAGAAGGATAAAAGAGAAAAATAAATAAATTAAAAAGGAGAAGAAATGGAAGAAACAATAAAAGGAAAGAGAAAAGGTTGGAGGTTTTGAGGCCCACACGGGCATAAGAAAAATGGGTTGTTTGGTCTTTTGTGGTTTAAAGTTCGAGGCCCACTAGTTGTTGGCCTGTTTGGGATTGTTATGTGATCATTCGAGTACTTGGACATGTGATCACTCGAGTGATAGTTGTGTTTGTTCGTTCGTTGCTAGAATTGAGATATAAAAATCTCATCCGTTTAGAGACAGGTTCTTTCCATACTCTCAACACTAGCCAATTTGAACCAAAATCAGTTTGCCAGCAAGAATCAAGAATCAATATGCCAGTTTGCCAGTCAAGTTGAGTCAAGTCAAGTTTTCATGCCTGCCAATCCACCTAACGGAGCCAGTCCGCATCTGCTTGTTTGCAAACCCATGTCGTATACCGCCATGAGTTTGATTATTAGTATATTTAGGTTTATTTGAATGCTTAGTTTTCTGGGCTTAGCCTGTTAGCATTAGGGTTTCAGTTTCTTACCTTTTATGATTAGGGTTATTTTATTATAAATAGCATGTTTGTTATTCAGTCGAGAACAAGTTAGTCACAATGTAGCCTCTTAGGGTTTTGTAGCCGTTCCGGCATTCTCGTTTGTTTAATAATATTCGTATTATTTTGTAATCTCGTTCGTTGTGCACTCTGATATTCAACTGTACTAACTAAACTCAATCTCAACGCAAATCGACATTTTCCATGGCTTCCCACTTCAACCCTATATTGAAGGTGATAACTGGATTCAAAACCTTGTGTTAACTATATGCATGAGTCAAAAGACGAAGGCTATCACAGTGACTACAATGTTTCATGGCAATAATTCAACACCAAAAAATGTAAACAGAAAGTGAGAGGGAAGAGACAAAGAATGATTTTCAAGAAGATTGTCCCCGACTCCAAAGCCGAAGGCTGGAGTTGGTGGCAAAGAATTTTTCCTTTGATTTTTCTCTAACGGCTAGTTTTGGATCCTTTTAACAGTCAACTCTCCCACCCATCCTCAATAACGGCTCTAACAAGATTATAAGTCCATTTACACTCATTAGATTTAGATACACTATGTTTGGATGAGAGAAATAAAATTGGAACCTTGACAAAAACCTGAATTTATAAATTGACATGCACCAATTCTCTTGTTTGGATTCATAAATACAGAAATTTAGAATTTTTCACGTGAAAAAAAAAACTTAGAATTTGGGACCTCCAATTCTAAAGTTTAAATTGCATGTAAATAGGTATCATTCCCAAACTTCTGTGAGTAAGTTTAAAATAATAAATTCTATATTCAAATTCTATTATTCTTTTAGGTTAACCAAACAAAAAAATTCACAAATTTTATAAAATAAAATTCCGTCATATCAATTTTTGTCATTTTAAAATTCTTTAATAATCTTAAATTTACTAATCAAACGAGAATGTTAGAGAACTAATAAAAATCATCTGTATTAATCGTACTTGGTTCTATTGTGCTTTCTCATGATTTTTCAACGTCTGATCCTAATTCGGGTCATAACCATATCTTCCTGGAACTACAAATCTACATGCGTTTTTGCTCAGATAACCTCTTCCACCCTCATCCTATCTTCCAAAGGAGTGGCCGTGCTTTTGAGCTATGGCCTTGTGCTCAGCAGCTCGATCACGACGACTCCAAAGATAAAGCGGCGGCGATATCAAATTCCACTGATCGATTTGTTTGTTATCCACGTCGACCGATCCAGGAAGATAAAATGACTGCACAGAGACAGGAGCCACCATGACACTGAGATTCTAATATACAAACTCAGGAAACTGAGATTCTAATATATAATCTTTCCTTTCCAGATAATAACCGATCATCCTCCCAAATCAGCTCATAGGGTGATTTCTTTCTATCCAACCTGGTGGAAGGCTTACATGAGGAACATAATAACAAATTTGGGGCAAATATAATGAAAAGCAAGAAGTATGCGTGTCCATGCACATTCCCGTGTGCATGGACATTCCCCAGACGCCCAATGAGGGTGCATTTGTGTGTTTGTGAGTAAGCGAGATCAGAGAGACGGACAACTGCACACTACCTTTGTGTTTCTGGTGGAACAATAAGAATGAGGAGCTTTGGCTCAAATTCAAGAGCCTTGTCAATGAACTTGTTCGCCAAAGCTGCTTTGACTCCAAAAGGAGGGTTCAGTCCAATGATCTGCTCAAGAAGCAAATATAAGGAAATAGTAAGGTTTCGTACCCAGACATCTTGTTTTTTTAAAAACGAAGCCTCGATTTTTACCAATGGCGCCCCTTTCTGTAACTCCTCTCTTTTGACAGTCATCCAATCCTTCTTCTCAAAATTAAAATCGTTCTGCCAAATCCAAATGCACATCAAAACAAGAATTTCCAACATTTTTTGTTTTTTTTGAGCATTTAAATCAGCACATGCATATAACGCTCTACAAACCAACCTATATAGGAGAACAAAATAAGAAGAGGCAAATAACCACAATAAAAATAAACATTTTAAAATAACTTTATGAAGCGCAAATGACGCTGATCGGAATCAAGAACCAGGTATAGAAATCAAGTGTGGGTTGTCCAAATTTCATTTCTGCTATGCCCAAGACCCAGTAAAACCCAAAACTTCAATACTGTAGGGATTCAAACGGGCAGCAAACAACTGTAAGTACTCGCAAATCTATAAGAAACAATTTCAATACAGTAATTAAGAAAAAACAACAAAAATAGCCCAAAACACTTCTGTGTGATAAACTGTCGGTAAAATGTATGAGCAACCACATGTGAATATGTTGTTGATCTGTACTGTAAGAAATCTGCAGCTTCTCAAAGTAATGTGCACCGCACACCACTATTTCTGCTCAGAAGGAAAACAAGAGGGGTGAATGGAGGGGTAGAGAAAAAGGGAAGGAAGAATGGGACATCTCTTGTTTGGTAGGAGAGGAAAAGTGGAAGGGAAGCAGACCTCTCAAGGCCTCCCATAACCAATGGGATCCAATACCATAAAGGTTGGTGAGATAAAAGATGAAAAGATTTTGTGCGCGTCAACCTATTTTAGCAGTGATATGCCTTAAACTTATTTTCCTCCCCGTCTACCAAACAAAATTAGGGGATATGATGGTTTAAGCCAAACAAAGTGTAAGAGACCAATGGAAGAAGCAAGCGTTTCAGACAACATGCCCAAATTCTTAATGAAAATGTCAAGTATTAAGGCAGGTGACCCATACCACCGTGTTTACAGAGATCATAATCATATGCGACAGGCATTACAGGAACTTAAATAATGGATATTACCTCTGGCTGAAACAAGTCATAGTTTTTATACAAGCAGTTCTTCCCTGTCTGCTCAAGCTTTTTGCTCATTAGGATACTGAAGTCATTGGAACCACAACTGAAGTCCACTATCTGCTCATTGGGATCATAAGTAATCAGGTGCACTTAACTCAAAATTGTACAAGAATATATACCTAATATGTGTGCACATAGAAAACTAAGAACACAAGCAATTATTAATAAAGCGCAAGGTCGGTATCCAAAATGAACATCCCAGAACGCGGAAACCATTTCCCAAAGATAACTCGCTTGCAATTTTCTGTTTAAAATTTTTTTTAGAGAATATGAATTTGTAAGTTGCACGCGAGTTCATACATTATCAAGATAACTTAGTTAACAACTATTATATTCTTCCCATGGGAAATCTGCTTTATATAAAATCTATAGTATCATAGGAATGAGTTGGTTGCTCTTGCTATATATTGCACACTTTTTAGGGTGACATATTCCACCCCTATAATTTCCCCGAAATTGCACTTTGGTCCCTCACCTCAAAGGTTACCCAGTCCAAGGGTTTTTCAAACATTGTCATGTCTGCCGTTCCTTATTCAAATATTTTAACCTAAGCGGCAAGCTTAGAAATTATGCGTGGACGCCATCTGTGTCACAGATTAATTAGGTGTGGAAATTTCTCTTGAATTCCAATAATGTCATTAAAAGTCTGTATTAGGGGGACTAATTTATTTTTTAAACATTAATTTTACGTTCAAGTTTGGCATGATTATTTTAGGATGTTTTTCTTATAATGGGAACGCCTATATATAATAGGTATGTGAAGTGACTCATGTATATTAGCATGGGAGGTCAAGACAAGATATAAATTGCACTTGCAACACCAAAGTACTCAAGATTTCACAGAAACAAGTACATACATGCTTACCATATCTCCAGGCTGAACATACCAATGGAGCCTATTGACAATCTGCACATTCAATGCATCATTTTATCATTCTCTTTAGTATTAATCCACATTCAAGTTTAATAGAGAGATAACCACACAAAAGATAAACAAATGGAGAAAACTGTTTGAACGAGGGAGGCAACAATCAAACTTTTACACATCAATGCAGTGTTTCAAGTGGCGGAACAATATGGGAAAAGAGGTAATAATATAAAATTAAATTAACTATACTTGCAACTATATTTGAAAGAGTCCTGCGTCTAATTAACTTTTGTTTGATGGCAGGACCAATTTACATGGAAGTCATGTCACATGATAATGTGAAAACAGGACGGAAATTATTTTTTTAGAAGAAACGACGACAATTTATTAAAACAATAACAAGAATTACAAAATAGTGGATAAGAAAGCCACCATCCAGCAAAACTAGCTAAGACCTCTCAAGTAGATCTATCTACAAGTAACTAAAACTGAACCAAAATCATTTTACGGCTGCTAACATATCCCACACTATATGAGAAAGAGAATAATCCCTGAACTCATTCGAAACTGATGCCCAAAGGGCTGCCCAGTTTCTTACTCTACCCCATAGTTCTACCCCCACTCCATTATAATCCTCAAAACTCTTCTATTACGCTCCAACCAAATGCTCCAAAAAACTGCCAACACCAAACAGCCCCACAAAGCTTTAGCTTTCCTCCCCTTTCCTAAAGCCTTGAACTTGGTGCTTAGAAGCTCGAAACAACCCTTTGGAATGACCCAACTAGCTCTAACTTCCTGGAACAATTTCCACCACAACTGTATTGAGTAAGAACAATGGAGAAAAACATGATTAACAATCTCCTCCTCAGATTTACACAAGCTGCACCAATGGGGAGAAATATAAATAAAAGGCCTTCGCCTTTGAACTTGATCACTGGTGTTCACCTTCCCAATAGCCACTAACCACACAAGAACTTTGACTTTTGGAGGAATTCTTGATTCCCAAATCTGAGAAAAGGGTGGAAAATGTTGCACAGATCCATTGTTGCACAAGAAAGAGCTATAGGATTTGCAAGTGAACAACCCTGATATAGTTTCCACCTTCTATTATCCGCTCTTGATTGAATCAAACGAACATTTTCCACCTTTCTGTAATAACCTAGCCGCCTCTGCTATCTCCTGCTCATTCAAATTTCTTCTGAAATCAAAATTCCAGCTCAAAGACTGAAGAGAAAAATCCACAAAACTTGAAATGCTCTGGTCGTGCTTTCTCGATAACAAGAATAATCTAGGATACTGCTTTCAATGGTCCACCCTCCAACCAACCATCCTCCCAAAACCTCACCCTCTCCCTGTTGCCCACCTCAAACTTGCAGCACTCTAGGAACGATGAAAGACCAGACGAAGTATCTATCCAAGGGCTACGACTTGAAACACACAGCGAAGGATTTGCATCCCACCCATTAGCCTGCAACCCGTACTTGCTCCTTATCACCTTGTGCCAAAGAGAATTTTTCCTTTGGGAATCTCCACAACCACTTAGCGAGTAAAGCTTCATTCCGTTTCCTCAAATTCCCCACACCTAAACCCCCTTCCTCCTTATTTTTGATAACTACCTCCCAATTCACCAAATGGTTTTTCTTTCCTTCCTCTACCCCTTCCCAAAGAAACCCTTTCATTAGTTTTTCCAGCCGACCAATCACTCCGCAAGGAATTTTGAACAAAGACATGTAATAAATTGGCAAACTTCCCAAACCAGATTGAATCAAAGTTAATCTACCACCTCTGGACAGGAAATTCCATACATGGAAACAGCTCCCCAAGTTGTGAAATAACTATCATGGGGGATGCAAAAGAAAATTTCATTTATTCTTTTGTAAAGTGTATTATTTATTACAATGAGAAATTTGGTATTAATTATTTATTTGCCTTTGTTTATAACTAGCCTGATTTTCAGTAAGCAACTAAGCATACTTCACACACTGATACTTGGGTGAGACGGAGAAGTTTTTCAATCCAAGGAATCAGAGGGGGGGTGAGAAAATATTTATACAGTAACGGAACAAAAGTAAAACCGTAAAACAAGATATGAATATTTAATATAGTTATGAAATAGAAAACAGGACCAGATTACCTGTTCCAGTTTCTCCACCTTGGTAAAATGGCGGCCAAAGGATGTGTAGCGCGTGGCATTAAGAAATGGAGCAAGATAAACATGCAGCTTCTTCTGCATCAAAGTAAATGTCTAATGAAAAAAATATGAGAACGTCACATCTGAAAGATCAGTACAAATACCACACAAAAGTAAAAGAAGGTAACTAAAGATAATCAAGACCAAAAGACTGACAGATATCACAGACACACAAGGACCAGGAGAGCCACAAACTTCAGATTTCACTAACATTTAATGTGGTAATATCAGAACTTAAATGATTTCAAAATTATTCTGTACAGTGTCTGTTGGTCTGTATAAAAAGGACCAACTGCAAACCAGAATTTCAAACCACCTTAACCAACTACTAGCATCTACACAACAGGCATAGGATGATAGCTGGTTCCTGTAACCATTCCATAATCTTAAACATATCCTAAAAACCTGACAGAGTAGGCAACAGACTAATATGATAAGTCTAGCATATCAGGCATGTATATCATCCAAGCATTAACAAAGATAGCCTAGATTTAAAGCAAAGAACATCCCGATGAAAAGATTTTTCCACATAAAAATAGAGAATGTAGGATGCTACAAGAATAAGCAACCACCTTCCACATAAAAATCTGGTTAAGAACATCACGCTCACAGACAGCTTCTGCATCTTCAGTGCTGCACCCGTTCTCTAGTTTTTGTAAGGCTGTTCGAACAGCCTTAATATAGAGAGACGACATCACAAAACTAATTGATAAGAGAAATTATTACAAATAGCGTTGTCTACAGACTGAAATAATATTTGGATTTTTCACTACATGTACCTCAGTCGAGCCTTCCACCTTTCCTAATAACATCTTGTTCACAAAAAACTTCGATGAGTATCCATGAGTTGTTGGAATTGGGTGCTTACGTATAATGTCTTCCAGAGTTAACGAAGATGCAGCTTTTTCCATTAGATCCAATACTCTGAATTGCAAAAATCAACCTTAGAACCAAAAATAGAAAACCACCAATAATATTGACACCCATGATTGTCTATAATCATACCAAATCCCTTCGAGTCTGAATAAAAGGGTGTCGAATTATGGGTGTAATAACACAGATAGAAACATAATTGTATAAGTTTGATAAAGTTACCTCCTCTCTGAATCAACACTAAGTACATCTGGATTCTCATGATTCACAGAAAAAGATGGCCTTTGCTCCTGTTTAGATACTGGTTTTTGCTTCGGTTTGGATACCGTGGGAACAGTTCTCCCCCTACACAACTCTTCATAGGAATCATTTCTCGATTTAGATGGAGCTTTCCTTCTAGCTACAAGCTCCTCTAATGCCTGTTTTCTCTTCCTCTCTTCTAATTCAGGAAATTTTATGTGGTCCCTTGTTGCAGATCCGGTGTAGCTGTTTATCGCATGCTTCCTGGTCAAAAGAAGAAAACAAAACAAAACCATTCAAAGTTACAGTCAACAAAGGTAAATCAAAAACAGCTCATCAAAGAAAATAACGCATACGTGCAATATATTAGTATGCGGTTTGGAAGTAGATCATCCCAGGCTCTTTGTATTGATCTCCCTTCTCCAAATTTTCCTCCCTTCTCCAAAAAAGCAATCTCCCTGTTACAAGATATTCAAGCATCAACCATCTAAATGCTCAAATGAAGTAACATTAATATTCAATATAAAACAAAAGAAAAGACCATCAAGAGTACCTTGGCAAGCATTTCCTATGGTACGATTGAGGGCAACGCATGCACACAGCCAACTGCAATTCATGGACCTTCTTATTCTCCCCTTCTTAACAAACGCTGCACTTGTGAACTGGACACGTAAAATAATCCCCCAGAGAAATCTTTTCTTCAAGTTCTTCAGCAGATTCTCTATTATTTTGACAAAGTAACTTTGCAACACATCGAGGATGGTAAAAACGACCACAAATCGCAGAAGCACAGGGAAAAACCTAAGAGAACGTGAATAGAATTCTTGAAAATAAAGCCACATAATATATATACACACACACACACATACATACTACTACTACTGACAATACTAGTGATAATAACATAAAAAAGGAAAAGTTGGCTATTTAATAAAACAACAAAAAAAAGGAAAAGGTCGGATCTTTCACAGAAGCAGAAATTCAAGTATCTTAGTAAAGAAAAATTCAATCAGAAATATAAATGGGTAGAGAACTCTAAAGTGACCAAAAAGTACGCACTAAAATTTGCATCAGAAATGGTGAATGCATTAAATGAATGATATAGTAAGCGGAATATAAGGGAAATAGGATATTTCTGACCAATCAAACTAGTTCTGAAATTACAAAACTCTTTGAGTAGGGTTAAAAATAATCAAGTGGCACTTCATACAGTACAACCATATAAAACTAATCCAACATCAGGATACCAACACTTAAACAGCAGTTCAGTTTGTTTCGAGTTACAACAAGCTCATACCTTGGCACCCGAAGATTTATCAGAGGACCCTAACTCCCCACAAGCATAGCACTGATGTTGTTTAAATTTACAGTTCTTGCATAAGAAAGTTGACATCGCCTATCAGTTCAAAAAACATATATAATTAGTGAAGGTCATGATGATGATAACAACAGAACGACAAATGAAAACAAATAAATAGAACTTTCAAAGTAAATATATAACATGAGCATACATCGACAACACCCCGCATAAAGCCGAGGGATCTGCAACCAGATCCCACTCCAGCCTCTACAGTCGCATGAAAGGACCTAAGGCACCTCCCTTGACAGCTGTACAAGAACATAAAAACATTCACCGGTAAATTCTAGGAAATAAATTTCATAACAGAATTTCTGAGATTACCATCAGTATTATATGAACAAGATGACACGAGCATACCACAGGAGGTCGCCACCATCATCGCATATACAACAGACATAGCCAAATATGCTATCAATGTCAACTGAGTCATCTTCTGCGTCACTAATCATATCCTCATCCATAAATCCGAGCATTTTGGCATATTGAATGTCCTGAAAATCCAACAAATTCACTGGCTCTAAACATTATATAGCTCGGAAACAACAAAAGAGAAACAAATACCAAAACTCAAATATACAATGTACTCGAAAACAAATGAAAAAAATAAAATGAGCACGTCATCAATATAAAAAGGACAAAGTTCATCATCAATCTTGCAACTTTCTCTTTTTCTATATGATTTGTTATATGCCTCTTCTTATATTAAAAGGGCAGAAACCGAAAAATATCCGAAAAACATGGCAATTTTGTTGGCATTGCTGTGTTCAATTTCAGTGAAATGCTGAGTTGGTATTCAACTTTTTAAATCCAAAATTAATTTTTAAGTTTTAGCCTTAAAAACTTGTTTGGTACAACTATTTTAAAAAACTGAACTCAAAACTAACTAAAAAATATAGTCTATTCTCTAAAAAAAATAAAAAGTGAGTTTTTAAAGTTTTTAAACTTAAAGTCACTCTTTTCTTTTCTCTCCCTCCTCCCCTCTCACTCCAAATTTATCTCTCTCTTTTCTTCTTTCTATCTCCCCCTTCTCTTTTTTTTTTTCTTTTTCGTCTCTCATCCAATCCGTCTCTTCATTTTCTTGGTTCTTTCTCTTACTCATCTTCCTTTCTATCTCCTCCGATCCTCTCTCTTCTTTCTCTTTCCTCCAATCATGTCTTACTTTCTTTCCTTATTTCTTCTCTTTCTCCTTCGATCCCCTCTTTTTGTATTTCTTTGTCCAGTTTAAATTGTAAGATTTAAAATTTTTAAATCACATCTCAAACAAGTTTTTTAAACTTAAAAAAGAATTGTTTTAAAAAATAAAATTTTAAAAATGCTTTGAAAAATGATAAACCTTAAAAAAGAATTGTTTTAAAAAATAAAATTTTAAAAATGCTTTGAAAAATGATAAAAAATTTCAAATAAAATACCAAATAAGCATTAAAAAATTTCAAATATTCAAACTTTTGAATAACTGCTTGGTACATAGTACCCACAAAAGTGGAAAGCGGAACCGAAAATGTACGGAGTCACAAAAAAAAAAAAAAGGAAATTGCAAAACCCTTTTCATTCAACAAGCACAAGTTCAATGTCGAAACAGAAAAAATAAATTATTCACATTTTGGAAGGAATGAACAGAAAATTTTCAAGGTTTGGGCGGAAGATCATACCTGAGACATTTCGGAGAATCAACTCGACACGGCGTCGTACTGAGCAGAGAGATCAAAAGGCAAATGGCGTCGGGGAGGGAGAGAGGGGGTTTGGGAATGGAAGGTTTGAGTGTTGTAATTTGTGGAATTTAATGCATGTA
This sequence comes from Heteromeles arbutifolia, assembly GCA_024362995.1. NCBI lineage: Eukaryota > Viridiplantae > Streptophyta > Magnoliopsida > Rosales > Rosaceae > Heteromeles > Heteromeles arbutifolia. Next base: position 30,404,707 of record JANCRC010000003.1, on the reverse strand, counting down.
ATGCAAGTATAATAATCCATATTACAGCCGTGTTTCTACTTTTCAATTTGGTAACCCCTAAACTACTACTCCACTAATCCCTAAACTAAGACCCTACTAATCAATTTACCAACATTCCTTGTTGGCTTAATTACATTTTCATACATCAGGTTTGGGATCTATTTCAATTCCTTACAACATCTTTAAAACATTTCACTTTCACACCTCAAGTACTATTTTATTTCAAAATAATACATCGTTACATTTTCCATCCATTGATCTGTTAAATGATGATGTGGCTGTCACATATATGCCACGTGGCTGTCAAATGTCTACCACGTGGCAAAAATAATAATTTTTTAATTTTTTTCTTTCAAAAACTTGAATTTTCACAAAAAAAAAAAAAAAACATTGAAACCCAGGGCCTTCCCCCAAAGACCCAGGGAGGAAGAGTAAATTGTAGCTATGGTCCCTTAACTTTAACTCAATTGGAGCAATGGTCCCTCAACTAAAAATTCATTACCATTGGTCCCTTAACTTTTCAAAACGTGCAGCTATGGTCCCTCAACTAAAAATCAATTACCATTGGTCCCTCAACTTTAATTCAATTGGAGAAATGGTCCCTTAACTTTAATCCAATTGTAGCAATGGTCCTTCTAATATAACTTGTTTTGACAAAAATTTTGACATAGTTGACGAAAAGAACCATAATTATACACTTTGATGAGTTGAGGGATCCTAATTGTATAAATGGTCATTCCAACATAGCTTATTTTGACAAAATTTTGACAAAATTGATGAGAAGGACTATAGCTACACATTTTGATAAGTTGAGGGACCAATGGTAATGGATTTTTAGTTGAGGGACCATTGCTCCAATTTGATTAAAGTTGAGGGACCATTCGTACAATTTACTCCAGGGAGGAAAGAAGAAGAAGAAGACCCAGGTTGGAAGGAAGAGGGAAGAAAGAAGAAGAACAACAAAAAAAAAAAAACATTGAAACCCAGCGCCCCCCCCCCCCCCCCAAAAGACCCAGGGAGGAAGGAAGAAGAAGAAGAATAAAAAATTAAAAAAAAGAAACCTAGCGCCTCCCCCCAACGACCCAGGGAGGAAGGAAGAAGAAGAAGCCCGGCGCCCCCTCCTCCCGTCCCCTCCCACCACCCCGACCCAGCTCTCTTCCCCTTCCCCACCCGGCGACCCTCCTCCCGTCCCCCCACCACCCCAACCCAGCTCCCTTCCCCGCCCGCCGCAACCCTCATCCTCTTCTTCTTCTTGCGCTGGGTTTCAATTTTTTTTTGTTGAGAAAATTCAAGTTTTTGAAAGAAAAATTAAAATAAAAAAAATTTTTGCCACGTGGCAGACATTTGGTAGCCACGTCAGCATTTAACGGATTAATGGATGGAAAATGTAACATAGGTATTATTTTGAAATAAAATAGTACTTAAGGTATGAAATTGAAATTTTTTAAAGATGTTGTAAGGAATTGAAATAAACCCCAACCTGAGGTATGAAAATGTAATTTACCCTTCCTCCTTTGTGTGATACTAGGATTCGTTGTTAGCTTTTGCCAATTTTATATATCCTCTCTCCTTTTATCTTCTCATCTGTCATTTTACACTATTTTGTCAATTGGGTTAAGACAAAAGGTTAATTTTATCAACGTGATAGAGGTTGTTTGATCTTTTCCTGTCGTTTTAATATTTTGAAACATCTGAAACTGCAAAAAAAATCATCTTGGTACTTAAATTGTCCAATTATCCCCTCTTGGTAATAAGGCTGGCAATCGTTTATAGCACGGAATGTTGGACAGTGAAGCATCAACAATGGGTGTAGCAGAGATGAGAATACTTCGTTGGATGGGCACACGAGAAAGGATAAGATTAGGAATGAGGATATCCGTAGTAAAATAGGAGTAACCGAAATTGACGGAAAAATGAAAATCAGTTACGGTGGTTTGGACATGTGAAACGAAGGCTTATTGATGCTCTAGTTAAAAGATGCGATTACAGGACAGAGGTTCAGGGCCGAAGGGGTAGAGGAAGACCTAGAAGGACTTTGGAAGAGACTCTAACGGAAGACTCGACACATAACCGAGCGTAATGACATTCTAGAATTCATATAGCCGACCTCACTCAGTGGGAAAAGGCTTTGTTGTTGTTGTTGGTTATCAAAATTGGGAATAGAACACATGTTTTTTTTTTCTAGCAAATGATATTATCTACACTAAGGGAAATGGGTGGGCCTCACAATGAGCTAGCAATAATGTAGTTCAAATTCGTCTTTGACGAGAATCTAATCTAAGACCTCTCACTTACAAATGAAAATGAATATCATTAAACCGTAGTACTAAGTAGTAATAGAACACATGTTTTTAACATTAAACCTACTTATTCCCATGCTTATTCCCATAATATTCCCTCTTGGTCATCAAAATTGGGTAGAACACATGTTTTTAACATTGAACCTACTTATTTATTCATTCTTTGTATACTATAAACCAACAAATTGTTTTTTTTTTTTTTGGTACAAAGGTAAATTCTTCGTTACCAACACAGGAAAAATGTACATACAAGAATTCAAATACAAATAGAGCTCAAAATTACAAAAAGAATCCCAAAGCAAAAGACCCAATCCAAAGATTGAACCAAAACAAACAAAAGAAAAACAAAAACCCTAAGAAAGCAGACTCAGTCAACACCTCTGACAACGAACCACCGCCTCTTGCAGTCACCGGAATCCAACCAAACGAAGCCTACAAACTGGAAATCAAGCCGATTCCACCCTCTTCCATCATACCACAAAATCCAAATCTGCAACCAACAAGTAAATGAAACTCATGGAAGATGGTGGTGTGACCACCCAAGTATAGGCTCTACACACCTTCCAAGAGAGCTACGAAATGCAATTAGAAAATACGGTTGCAGATTTGAGAAATAATGGGATAGAGAGAGGCCAGAACCATAAGGGATGGGTAAAAGATGGACCGAAAAGAGTCATGGATGTTGGAAGACAGCAGGGGAAGAGAAAAAAGATGGTCGGAATTGAGAAATTTCCAACGGAGGCCAAGGTTCCGTTATATCCGACGCAAGAGGAAGAAGAAAGATTGGTCGGAATCAAACGGAAGTAGAAGAACAAGAAGAAAAGAAAACAGAGATGGAAGAAAGAGGAGGCTGCCACAGACCAAAGCCTTGCTAGGGCCGACGACTGAACAAAATCAGAAAGCTCCGGTCACTCACAGAGTGTTAGTGATACACATACTTCACATTTTCTTTTCTTGTTAGTAAATAGAGGACATATTATTAAAAAATAAAAGTAAAAATCATTATGCACTCCTTCACCCCTCATATTCACTTTACTAGGAGGACTTTTCAAATTCACTTCACTAACACTAGGGAGGATTTTGAAGTGTTCATAAAAACTTATTCATTTATACATAGAACTAATACAAAAAAATTGAGCCATTTAGGGTTCGTATGGAGGGAACCTGGGGCAATTTTGGCTTAGGCTTGGTTTCTTTCGTTTTGCGTGTTAATATAATTTAGGGTTTTCAATGTCTCAAATGTAAATTTAAAGAATAATAGAGTATACGAGATAAAATGAGATTTTGCACGTAATACAATGGGGAATAGCAAATTTAAGGATAAATTCAATTCTTAGACTTACTTTAACTTTTGGGTCAAATATGAGTTTTAACAAAAAAACTCATTTATAGAGCAAATTTAGGCTAAGATTAATATCTAATATTATCAAATCCAACAGTAATAAAAAAGACCTAATGGTCCAATTTAAATCCAACGGCTAAAATAATTAAAAAAAAATCTTTCATATTATTTCATAGTGTTCCACGAGTTTTATGGTATGAGTTTTGATTTTTTAATATTTATCGGAATCTAAATATTTTTAGGTTAAAATATTCATAAAATTAAACTAGGATAGTCTACATAATTTATTTATTTTTAAAAAAGTTACTTCTTAAATTCATTATTTAATAATTTTGGACTAAAAATTTAACCTAAAAAGGTTGGAACAAAAAAACTACTTTTGAGTTAATGCCTAAATTTTTTAGGTTAAAAATTTTAGATTTTAACCCAAGTTGGAGATGGTTTTAAACTAGTGAGGATTCTGGAATCCTCAAATTGTATCTGTTTAATCGTACATCGTATGATCAGTTTTCGTCAAATCATATTCACGTACAATAAATGAACACAATTTGAAGATTCCAAAATCCTCACAAAGAGGTTTCGAAGAGGATCCTCATTCGTCTTAAAAACCCTTAAACCTTTGTCCAAATTAAAATTAAAAATGAAAAGGAACTCCCGTTAAACCTTAAACCTCGTCTCCCAATGAGCATCTGTCACGCTCAAGGCTCTCACCCGCACGCACGCACTCTCCTCACTCGTCTCGTCTTGGATTATTCTGGGCATTCTTTCTACTTTCCATTATCTTTTTTTTTGTTGTCAAACTTTCCAATATCTTTGAGTTTTGTTTATTATTTTTGTACGATTATTGGATACCTTCTTCCGCTTCTAAACAATCAAAGACATTTCTAAATTCAGTTATTTTATATTATTTTCTATTAGCTTTGTATAATTAAGAGTGCAATTTAAGTTAAATTTGTAGCTAATTTTTGTTGTAGATTTGGGGAAATTTGGGGATTTTATGTTAGGTTTTGAAGATTTGCTATTTAATATGTACCAGGTGTGAATTTTAAGATTTAATTCAGGTTTAATCCAAACTTATGTACCAGGTTGTATGTGATTGTTGGGCATTCATCAATGCTTGCTGCTGGTTCGGTATTGGGACCGTGTTCTTCGTGACGATTGGAGTCTTAACCGGTCTGAGGAAGAGCAAATGCAGCATTAGTGTAAGTTTTTTTGTGTGTATGTCTTCCAGTTTTGTACACAGCATTGGGAAAGAAATGTTGAATGTAAACCAATTACTTGCAAAATGCAAAACCCTCAACCATCTAAAGCAACTGCACGTCTTTGTCATCACTCTTGGTTACGGCCAGAGTGAAATCTACGCCTTCAAGCTCGTCCGCTTCTGCCTTGTCACTCTCCCCAATGCCAACCTTCCCTATGCTCGCCTCATCTTCGACTGCCTCCACTACCCGAATGTATACCATTACGCTGCCATGATTGCCGGTTATGCCTCCCAGTCCCACCACCATTCTGTTTTTTTGTTGTACCGACGCATGTTTTGTCGGGGAAGCCCACAACCCAACCATTTTATCTACCCCCACATCTTGAAATCTAGTCCTGAGGTTTTTAAGTCTCATGGGACTGAATTGGTGCATACCCACATCTTGAAATCGGGTTTTAGCCAATACCCTGTTGTGCAAACAGCTCTTCTTGATTCCTACTCAAGGTTCCGCTCAGATGTTGGCTCAGCAAGGAGGGTGTTTGATGAAATGTCTGAGAAAAATGTCGTGACCTGGACGGCTATGATTTCTGGATACACTAGAGTTGGGGACATTGGCAGTGCTCTGTTGTTGTTCGAGAAAATGCCGGAGAGAGATGTCCCTTCTTGGAATGCTGTTATTGCGGGGTGCATGCAGAACGGCCAGTTCTCGGAGGCAATTTCTCTGTTCAAAACAATGGTTCATATTGCACATGGGGAGAAACATCGAGAAAATAGGCCGAATCAGGTTACTGCTGTATGTGTTCTTTCGGCTTGTAGTCACACTGGCATGCTGCAGCTTGGTAAATGTATGCACAACTATATTTACAAAAATGCGCTTGGTCCAGATTCATTTGTTTTCAATGCTTTAGTAGATATGTATGGGAAATGTGGGAGCTTGAAAGTGGCAAGAAGGGTTTTCGACAGGACCTCGCAAAAAAGCTTGACCTCTTGGAATTCCATGATCAACTCTTATGCTCTGCACGGTGAAAGTGACAATGCAATTGGTGTGTTTGAGGACATGATACAGTGTGGGGCTGATGTAAGACCAGATGAGGTCACTTTTGTAGGCTTATTCAATGCTTGCACGCATGAAGGGTTGGTAGAGAAAGGTATTTCTTATTTTGATTTGATGACTCAGGGTTATGGGATTGAGCCTCAGATAGAACACTATGGATGCTTGATAGACCTTCTTGGTCGAGCAGGTCGATTTGAGGAAGCCATGGAAGCTGTGAGGGGAATGAAAATTGAACCCGATGAGGTCATATGGGGTTCTCTGCTTAATGGATGTAAGATTTATGGTCGCACAGATCTCGCAGAACTTGCAGTTAAAAAGTTGATTCAACTTGAACCAAATAATGGTGCTTATGGGACCATGTTGGCCAATATATATGGGCAGTTGGGGAAGTGGGATGATGTCCGAATTGTGAGAAAGATGCTGAGGGAGCGAAATGCTTATAAAACCCCAGGTTGCAGTTGGATTGAGGTTGATAATCAAGTTTACCAATTTTATTCAATTGACAAATCACATCCTAGAACGGAAGAGATCTACCAAATCCTAGACATTCTCCTCTTATTTCTTCCCGACATATGAACTGTGTTTTTTTTTTCCAACATATGAACTGTGTTTAAAAGCCCAAATATAGTTCCACTGTTCAAGCAAGCTTACCTGGTTCCTACCTATTAAAGTAAGGATGAGAGCAAGAGGAGAATGAACTTTGTGTTATAAGTTGCATTCAACGGTCTAAAGGGTGTCTCAGCGCAACCATGTAACTTACTCCAAGTGACTTGCTGCGGCACTTCAAGTTTGTGGAAATATATATGTTTTTCTTTTTGCTGGCTGTGGAAATACAGCCAGCCACCTGAATTGGCCTTCCATTTAACTGGAAATGAGGTTATGACTGAAGATGTCTTTGGCTTCCTTCGTCCGCATTGGTGATTACCTTCTTATACAAGACCGTTGTTTTGAATAAGTGAGTTTTGTAGCCAAGTTGGTAATGTCCAACCGCACAACACCAGTGGTCTGTCTGCTTTCCAAGTCATAATTCGAAACAACATTTTTGTTCTGGTAATTTTTTCAGCCCTTTTTCTTGTCTTTGGTATTTTGACAGATGACATTTGTAGTAAAGGCAATTGCATGCTTTGTTCCTTACACACACACATGATTCTTATGCTTCCCCTTTACCTTTTCGCATTGAATGTTTAGCTAGAACCAATATGTGCTTTCTTTTGTTTATTTCTTGATGGAGCTTCATTGTATGAACTTGATTGCTATCATCGGTTAAGTTATTGTATAAATATGATTAACTAGAACTAGAAAACAATTTACTTCCCAAAGCAGTGATGTCTATTTAAATCTGTACACTTTCGCTTTCTTCCAATCAAGCTGAAGATTGCAGTTTAAAGTAAGAGTTTGAAGTAGGATTTTATTTACACACGTGCATTATTTAAACTTTGTTGCCATTTATAGGTAAATTATTTAAGAGATGGTGGAAATTGTTGAGTATCAATACCTAAAAAATATCTTGCCTTGGCTCAAGGGGAAACCCCTGGAGATTGTATGTCATCGTATTGTTGTTCAATCTAAGATGTTGCTGATAGCTTGAACAAGCCCCTTATGAAACCAACTGAAGGCAGCCTAT